>LR990203.1:0-10000000 GCA_905147375.1 Hylaea fasciaria | reverse complement strand
CTAATTGCTACTCTCAATACTTACTATTTCGGAAAATTCGATATACCCCAAAAAGGATTGTTGGCAAACTTTCTGCTTGGAGCTGCCAGGCTAACAAAAACTCATGCACACTGTGTATAAATGGTTGGTTTTGAACCCACGCCCTAACAAATTTCCATGTAACATAACCACTTTATGTGAGCACATAATTGTAAACAGAACTCTGAGTAAATAATTATACAAAACAAAGTTTAAATGCGTCTGAAAATCAAGGTTTTTTAAAACAAAATCTTGTACTCGTAATTAGAACGCGCTTACATATATATTAATACTAGCTGCGCCCCGCAATTTCACCCGCGTTTGGATAATATATCTATATGAATTGTAGCCTATGTGTTATTCTGATATGTAAGCTATATTGTTGTGAAGTTTCATCCAAATCCATTAAGTAGTTTTTGCGTGAAAGGGTAACAAACATCCATCCATACATACAAACTTTGTCATCAATAGATTTTACCAAACAATCGAAACAAGGGAATCCGGGAGCGGAGGACTGTGCAGGCATATAAGTCGCACGAGACATTTTTCTTTTCAATGCTGACAGACTTGAAAGATGGATTGTGAACGAGCATGGTGGTGGAGTGGCGGCGGGGGGCATTGATTAAATAATGTATGTGATGTGGGCTGTATTGCCAGAACGAAACTGTATTGGTAAAAATAATGTATCTTTACGCCGGTTTAGCAGAACAACATATCAATAGAGCGGGGTGAGTTAGTATCGGGTTACACACACCCAGATGTAAGTGATAACGTAACATCCAGTAAAATCAGAATAATCAGAATAATCAATTTATTGATAAATAAAAACATTACAAGTCAGAAATAATTAAATTATATACCTAAACATCACACAACCTACAAACATCAAACTAAACAACAAACAACCACAAAAAAATAATAATACATAATTATAACATAGTTAAGTCAATATTTTGTACCCCCATATTTATAGAGGTAGGTAAACTCCACCTATAAAAATGTGTTATTGCGATAAAACATAGGTAATTAAAAAGTATTTCTAAAAACATAGTTACTTCAGATGTTTGTGGGGAATCATCCATAATGAATCTCCGACGTTAGTAACTATCATTGACTTCCCAGACGTATACGCCATCGATTTATTAATCATTTCGCAGTACAAAACACATTTCCATGACCTTGCTTCTATTTCGTGTTACCAACACAATCCACCCCGCCCCGAGCATAAACTATTTTACCCCGCTACCTCCCATCAAGCTAACCTACACCCGAAGAACCCCATATGTTGTCACTAACGTCGGGAGGGGGGGAAAATAAATTGTGGATGGAACTTGCCCCACCATAAGTCTCCCTTAATAACGTTTGCTGTCTGATAGCGCGTAATAGCGTGAAGATACAGTTTGGGAGAATTGTGAGGATACCGGGTAATCTATCGGCAGTTTGAAGGCTGGGATCTGTGTCGTTGTTCAATCTGTACAACATGACTATTGCGATCATGACGTTTGAAATTTTTTCCAGTAAATGTAGCTCAATACATTTTATTAGCATTTTTATTCCGAAAACATTAAATACTAAATGTATATACCTACTTATTATTATTTATTATCATCCAACAACTTAATAAACTTTTATTATAGTAATGGTTGGTTTGAAATACATGGTGTAGAATTCAACCACACAGTCTGAGAAAACATCAGTGGAACATTATGTTGGCAAACTGTTGTTAATATATCACGTTTTGCATAGATGTTTGATACTCTGTTTAGCGAGCGTAGAACTAAGTATCGGTGATATTTCACTCTGATCGTTGCATTTGCATGATTGATAACGCTAACAACCTTTCACACAATTATAATTTATGGAATATTCCGTGTGCTAGAAGCTTCGCAAAATACGCCTTACCTGAATAAGTAAATATTTTCCATACCCCGCATACATTTTTCCTTTGAACCATCGATCTTCATGCGAAAACCGCCTTGGTTTCGGCATTTACTTCTGCATACTTCGAAATAATTTCGCCGCAAAATATTGTTAGGTGCTTCACGTACCATATTTTAGGGTTAGTAGCTGTAGGCAACACAATATGCGCGCTAGAAAATACCAGTATTAGTATATCGCATATTGTATATCGGTATCAGGAAATTATCGGATAGTTTAAAATACAAATCACCACGACCGTATACCAAGGGTCGACTTTTCGCAAGCTTCAGGTAGTTGACGAAATGGCGCAAATTACTTTCAGCCTCGGCCATTCTATGCATTAACGTATATAAGGTACTGAGATTAGTGTTGTGTAATCTGTGGTAGTATCGAAGAGAGTTTTCACATTTTTTTTTGTTTTAGTAATGGCTTCGCACGGTTTGTGCATATAGCCAGTGTCAAGTATTTTATTAAAATAAATATTTCTTAATTTCACATTAAGAAAGTCACAGCAATATAGCAATCGTGGTCAAGTAGTCAAGTCAATTATTTACATCGTCAAAGTCACGATTCAGTAAAGTAGTGGATGCTTTACTGAAACTTCCTGGGAGTTTTGGAAAAAATGCGAAATGACACGTTTTTTGAATTTATATCATTCGCCCACACTCGTGCACGTTAACGAACACTTAATGATTAATATTCCACCAATATTACACATTAACACTCGAAGAAACACAAGTTTGAGAAAATAATACAAAACCAACAACGTCTCACTATCGGATTCCCACCAAAACTCAGTTTTCACATTGCCGCTCGATGCTTTGCAGGTAGAAGTGATAGTGAATGAGTTGCTTGTGTAAATCCTCGTTTTTAACGTATTTTCGTGGTATTGCTGCGGCAAGGGGCAGAATGTCAACAGTTACGAGTACTTACTACAAATTATCGTAAAATATTGAAATATCGACATATTTACATAGATACGATAAATAAATACGATGTTATAAGTATTAACACGGTTTGTACAAATACTTGGTTGTAACAGATCAGCCCTTATCCTTTTCGATCAAAGGTTATATGCATCCTTTTATCTTAGAGCGTTGGCTAATAAATTGTCTACTTTACTTTAAATGTTGTTTTATGATATTCAAAAAGTAATAGAATTTTTGTAAACGTAGTTATATTTTAGCCCCGAAATAAACTCATTTTATGTGCGCACGTAAAAAAATACTCGTACATGAGTAATAGAATAAATTAAATTTTTGTGCATATGAAAAGTTGAGTATACCTAGACTACAAAGAGATAGATATTATTATATGAGTAAATATGTATATTTGAGTACCTAAATTTTTGTGATACATCAAGTTGTAGCCATATTTTAATGTATTTATAGCGACGTAAAAATAAAAAGGAATGGGAATTAGTTTTAATAACAACATCACTTTTTTCATTTCAAGTTGTATCTCTTGCCACCACTACTTCAGTGTCAGTTTAAACAAATAACTATTGTCTAACATTGTGCTTTAAATCTTAATTTTCATTGAGGCAAAACCTCTTCCCGACGCTCTAAGTCACAACCACTTAAAGTGAATTTACCAGTTGATAACACCTCGCCGCGGACATAGGACGTGCCTACAGTATCCGATGTCAAAGTTTGCTGATGACAAAGCCAAGACAGGGTTTGAACGAAGTCTTGTTAGGGTTGAAACTTGCCAGAGCTGTCGGACAAGCTTCCTCTTCAACATTAGTTAAAGGATCTTCAACGGAGATTACACTGATGGTAATTATTATTTTAATATGTTCTTTGCCTCGTCATAGGATACCCCATTGTACAATTAATTTGAACATACAAAACAACCTACTTAAAGTATAAAATGTGGCATCGATATAAAGTTTTTTTACTATTCTGAGCGCACATTGGGTGGCTTGTCGCCGCGCCGTATCTACAAGTGACAAAACTTTTTATTCCTAGTACCATTAATGGTACTCGCCACGTCTTGTAACATCATGTCCATGACAAGACGCGGTGTTTTCGTTTGCATCTGGCATCGTGTCGCCGCTACTAGACGCGGCGACTAAATATATGAGATTTGTCGGCGGCAGCCTGTCGTCGCGTCTTGTCGCCAAGCTGCCACGGCGACAATTTGAACGATGAATATAATATTATAAGTATATGAATGCTGCTTATGCATACTTTGAACGCTAATTGAAATGTCAGCTAATTTGAAAATATCATAAATGTTCTCAACCGTGTTTTGATTCATTGTTTGAAGAACTCCTGCCTGAGACACCTATATCTAATTTCCTGATGCAGAGGCCGTGTAACTAAATACTGTCCACACTTTTTCTGGTCTCGTAGAGCAATTGTCTCGTCCCTGACGCCTTCAAGCCTTCGCTCTCAAGTTACCGATTTTGGCACCAGCCCAACTTAAATAGGTTAAGAGTTTACCTACTTTTAAAAGGTTGCTTTATCGAAAACTAATGACATGGGACAAGCGATGAAAAAATCTTTTCGCGGTTACACAAAGTTTGAAGTGCGTAAAGTTCGTCGTTAGAAATAAATAAGGGCGCATCGAAAGCATTTGTAGCTCGAAAAAGTTACGCAATCAATTTATATAGACAAAATCTTACCATCCATTACTCAACTGCATGTGCAAAAAACAATCTCTTTATTCCCCTACGCAAAACACGTCCATAACAAAATTCCTAATTCAACCACACATCCCCCTGCGCCTACCTGAAAAACCAAATGAAAGACCCAGGGCTCATCAATAACCGGGAAAACACAAAAAGATGGGTCTCCCAGATAACCCGAATCTCGCGTTCGACCCCCAACATAATACCCCAATTTCGTAGTGTTACAAAAACCCAAATGAGCGTTTCATAAGCTCGGCAATCGCGTTTGAAGAGCCTGTCACGACGTATATCACTCTTATGGCAGGGGATCCGGCGCGTGTCGTTATGGCTGTAAAGGAAAACATTTCTATAGAGGTGAAGCTCGTATATCACCATGGTTATTGGCAATTTTATCACGACACTTTCAAAGCGGAAACAACTTTCGTGCGACTAAAAAAGCGTTGTGAAAGTTTGTCAATCGTTATACGTCACGCGCTTTACTAACTCTATAAAGATCCGTTTGCGTAAATTTCTGGCTCTTGGTAGTTATAACCTGGTAGTCTTCAAGTAAATATGCTACAACTAGATAAGTGTGTTCGTAGATAAGTGTTTCGTTAACATAACATCAATTGAGATAGTGTTAAACAATTTATGACATTTCAACTGTCATCGTGAAGAGATAGCACCACGAGCTGCATTAAGACTTGGTTTTAAATAAAAAAAGCTCTTAGTAGTAGGTATTTAATTTTCTCACAAGCGATCGGAATCGACAACGTTGTATTAGGTATAAGTGTGGATATACAACGCTGCATTTTACCGTTGGAACGTAATGTGGCGTCGTACGGCTTTCATGTGTGTCGGCCTTTATCATAGAAGCCTTCCGTGTCATCTCGTACTATGTGGCAAAAAAAAAACCATGGAAATTAATCTGTTCATATTATTAGTATGATTGTTCGTCTTGTTTATTATTATGCTCAGGCACGAGTCTACTAGTTGATGAAACAAAATAGGTGCTAAATAATTTCTAGTATATTGCACTGCGTGACTATGCATTGTGATTGTATGTCGCATAATGTCGTATGTATGATTTTCCTTATTTGAGCGGCGCTGTGTGAGATTCGCTTTAGTTTTCTTATTTTAATATTAATTTAAGGTTTATTGTGTCTATGTGTTTTCGAACAAGCTCTGTAATGTCTTAGCGAATACTAATAATACACCCTTAAGTTGTAAATAAGTTAAAATTGGAAGGATTACTATTAATTAATTTGGTCATAGTTAACTAGGGGGTTCAGAAATTAAACATTAGTCATTGGTTGACCAAAGACTTGGAACTTCATGTGGGATACTAACCGTGCATTTAATCAATCGGCTAACACCGCTGGGGGTTTACACAACAAATTTTCAGTAAATTCACTTGTTATCTGGCACGTTATAGATCAACTTTATAGGAAAGGTTAAAGCGCGTGCCAACATTTTTATGGAAGAAGAATGAAACTATAGTCCGTTGTAGGTTATGGCATCGGATGACTATAATGTATGGTTAATGGTTATGGCTTATAGACGCTATCTTGGCATACTGTCTAGATGACGTCAGCTTTGATTGTGGTTCTCCCATACATCGTGAATACATACATAGGCCTCTAAGTTTTGATAAATACTACCATCGATTTCATTGTCACGTAAGACGAGATTGCCTTTAATGTATTTAAAAAAACTACCTTTAATACCGAATAGAAAAAACGACCTATGAACGAATTTATAATGAGTTTTGAATAATATGTTGTACCCAAATTGCTACACTATTCCATGAGGAATTGAGGATCTGAGAAATTCTTGACTGTAAATAAACAGGTTTACATCAAACAGAAGTAAGACATTATAATTAGTAAGCAAATTGAATAGATAATTGCGTTGGACTATATTACAAAGCCTTTAATTATACACGGGTTATTTACTGGTAATTATAATGAATACTTATTTTAGCTTCTGTGTTGTATTGTTCATTATTCTCTGGCACTTACTGAAAACATTCTTATACAGAAGCTTTTAAGGTAACTAAACTCATTCAGACGAATTGTGACGTAGAGGATCTACGACTGTAGCAACTCTACGCGCTACGTAATTTACTATCTACGAACTTGTCTACGAAAATATTCAGGCGTTCTGCTGTAATAAAATCGGGTCAAAATATTTTAAAAAATATATTAAAAAATCCATTCATTTTCTTGTACGTATTTCATTGGATAAATTTATATTAATTAACATCCCTGAGATTAAAACCGAGTTAGAGAAACATTGGAAAGAGGCGTAGAGGCGGGATGACATGGTAGGACTAGTTCAATTTGAGAAGACTACATATTATATTGTCAAAAGATCGTATTTTACCGACTATAAAAGGAGTAGGTACTCTGTTCAACAGATTTTTGTATGAGATATGGATAAGTCATTTATTTTTAACGTAATGTGCCTACAACTTGGGTCGCTTTATATTTAGGTATATTCATATTACCTAAACCCAGCAAGACGTTAAATAAAAAATGTAATTTAATTTGCGTTTAAGCCCTAATTCATCGGATTTGTTTCAGAGCCTATTCGAGGCAAACGTTCAGGCAGGCAGACAAACATTTTAAATCGGTCATAATAAGATTAGGCAACGTTTAAAATCCAGTTGTGGTTTTATTTTGTAGTCACAGTCAGCCACTTCAAACGATTTATTTTTATTTTCACAACGTTACATATACTGTACAGCTGTTTTTCGTCAAAACCCAAGGAAGTTTCGATAGTTTTTCAATAATAGTACGGGCATCCGATCCCACGGATCCAGCGATTCAATCCCAAGAGGCTCGAACATGTATCCGCTATCAAGGGATATATTTGCGCCCTTTGAGGCTCTCCGCTGATTCAGGCGCCGCTTCAGCGTTATATTCAGGTCGCGTAAGATGTAACGGCGCAAGGGTGATCACGCGGGTACGTACCTAACTACTTTGTAGCTTAATTACAACAATAGTTCAGTACCTACACTAATTAAGGATAGCAATAAGATGATAGGAGATGCAACTCTAGAGTCTAGATAGATAATTATACGGGTAAGTAGCCGCATTTGGCTTTTATAATACCGGTCCGTACACACAGACCGGCTCGGAGAGAAGAACAGATTTTTATCACGCATTTGACGGAATTTTTAATCATTGTGATGAAGTTTATTTTTTTCTGTCACTTCTTATAAATTATAACATTATCATTAATAAAAGGGACATGTAAAAGTTTTAAAGGTGGCTAAAAATCTGATCTCCTCTTCGAGCTGGTCTGTGTGTATGGTACCTTTATTTGCAATCAGGCAATTATTAACCAAACAAAAAATTGTGTAGTAGTGTAAAAACTATCCAAAAATACAAAATACCGAACTGTACACTAATTTACAAAAACATTAGGCACTTTTAGAAATAATATAAAGCTAAATCTAAAGAACAATGAACGATCTTATCGTTAAAAGCGATCTCTCCAAGTCAACCTTTGGTTGGAGAGAAACAATACAGCGACAGAGGGTAGCGATGTAAACAAAACTCCTTAAGCGTTGAATACCTTTTTTCTTTATCCACCCAATTACTCGTAATTTTATTCCTCACTCCTCACATACGTGACAAATTTAATTATTGCTTTATATGATTTTGTTGAAAATAATTGCCATTTTTAACTTCAAAAGAAATAAATGAAGCACGTTGATTGGAAGGGCACTTTTTGACATCCAGACCGAAACCAAGCGAGCGTCGCGCCTATTGTGCCGTAATTGCCAATTACTGGGAAAATAATAGCTCCTAGAATCAACTACCTACATTATTACAAGCACTGTACCGCCTTGTCACAATAACAGGCTGTGACATTCCGTTCAAGATCGAAGTTGCAGGTTTACGAGCTTATCGCGACAGGGTCTTACCACGATTACTTAATTGCTCTTAATTTTATTTAATTGCAGTGGAGTACATTACCCATGGTGGCAATAATAGCCAGTGTCGAAAACATGTGTAAGTAGAAATGGGAATTCATACTAGGTACATTTATTATAATCATTTTTGATCGATCGTTACTCTTTAACCGGTTTTTTTTCATTCTAAAGTGGCGGTAGCCTAGTGGGTGAATGTCCGCCTTGGAAAACGGAGGTGGCTAGTTCAAATCCCAGTGCGGGCACGTACCAATGTGTTTTTTGTTAAACATATGTACGTAATTATCACTCGCTTTTCGGTGAAGGAAAACATCGTGAGGAAACCAACATGCCCGAGAATTATTTCGGAGGCATGTTATCCACCAACCCGGACTAGGCCCCCGTGGTGGTTTATGGCGTAACCCTCCTCACAATAGTGAGGGGAGGCCTTTGCTCAGCCTGGGGACAGTTACAGGCTGCATTATTATTATTATTATTACTCTTTACCCTCATAATGAAATTTCACAGCCATCGATATTTTGTTTGCAATAATAGGCTAGTTACAGTTTTTCCTACAATTTTTATTTAACTTCAGTAGTTAGTAAGTATGCTAAGAACAATTAGGAAGTTAAATACCTAACTAGACGCAGGAAAATTGATTTTCTCTTACATAATGCTAAATTAAATAAGAAAACCAGATCTGTGTTTATATCCAAATAAAACGTCTCTACCAACTTTTTTAATTAAATCTTTCCAGATATTTATATATTAATATAAATACCTGGAAAAGCCACACCCTCAAGTCTGTCAGCGATTGAACCGCGCTACAAAGTTTCTGATTTTGACATTTTTGTAATACAAAAACTGTCCAATACCGATGCCGTAACAGACTTGAGAATCTTTTACGAAACAACGCGTAATATTTCGCACGCCACCATGATAACGTTACGTGCCTAGTACAGGCTTTTATTATATGAAATTCAGTACAAGGTCATTAATTAGGTGTGATAGATAAGGTTGAACGTCGGTACAATGAGGAGGCAATGAAATATAATATTATTATTACGTTGTCTAAAAAAATTATGTTCCTTTACCAAGAAAAAAAACATAAAAAAGCAATAATTATTATCGAACTAATTTAATGTTATCTTATCTTGCGTTCATCGGGTAAGTGGTAACAATATTGGTAAAATCGTCTCGAAGGCTGTTTCTCATTAGTAGAGACTTTGTTTTGATAATTATTTACAGCGTTCGTGGAGTATGTACATTCAAGCTCACATTATATGAAATTGGTTTGGTACTTCTGAGGTTTGGAAGAATGATAAAATGATAATCGTTTTGGATGTTGGATATTTTGCAACCGATGCAAGTGTCATAACAACGGGTCTGCTGATGTTCTAGCGAGTGAGTGGGATTAAGGGCAGATGAGTCGATCCTTTGTCTCACGCTTTTTCGGGTGAAACTGCTGTCAAAGTAAACTTAGAAGAATAACAGCAAACATAATAATACCAATGAATGTTCGTTAATCATAATTTTCAGATACACCCAACTTGACGCGATCCGATGTATTTTGTCCTATCCACTAGCAGACCTTGAAAGATAATTCCGTAATAGGCTTAGCATGTTCATAAGCCTCGACCACATCGTCACTTAACAGCAGGTGAGATAGTCTTTAAGTAGGGGCAAGGTAATGTCGTAATCTGAGACTAGTTAACTAACTTTACGTGGTTGCTTAGTGTAGTCGTAGTGAAAGTGAGAGGCCCTGAAAACATATTTATTATTAAAGCATATCGTCTAGTCTGTAATTACTCTGTAAGTATATAGTCGGGGCAAAATAAGTTTTTGACATGCATTAATTGCACTTTTGGTGATCTTTTGGCCTGTCGTAGAATACTATTGAAATAACATGAATCCGAAAGATCACCAGTCTCCGATGTATAGTTTTTGTGATATAAGGCTTCAAAGTTTGAATACAAAATGTTGTATGAAAAGTATGTAGGAGACTGGTGATTTTTGGCAATATGGCTTGTTTCATTCTATTCTACCAACGGTTATAGCTATTGCTGGATATAATTGGAACTTGATCGAATTATGGCAATATTTTAACCTCAAAATGTACATAAAACGGATTTTCTCAAAAACTACTAAGCCAATATTTATGAAACTTGTATGAAATTACCATCAAATTGTTAGCTTTAATATAAAATAATCATGACACAAATCGGTTAAGAGGTTGCGGAGATATTAGTGCAGTATGGTCAAAAGTGGGGTGCAATTTCATTGTAGATAATTATTTTAATTAAGTTATCATCATAATCCAAGTTTTTATAGTTAACCTGTCATTATGAGTTTTGGACACTAAACAATTTTTGAGTCGGATTCGTAAGGTATTTAAAGGGTAAAGGACATTCACTTCAGGACACTTACCTATGTAATTTCAAATAAAAAGAGGTATAGTTGACTTGCACCTAAACTGTCTTAAAGCTTATTATTTCATTTGTGTCATTGATAACGTTCAATTAATAAAAAAAATTTAACAAAATCGTAAGCCGTTCTTGCTCGTATTTTTGTAATGGTATAAACTATTTTGAAGTAAAATTGAAAGGCGTCATTTATTTATTGCAAATAATAAGACGTTTAATTTACTTCTACTTTTTCACTACTGATATTAGTTAATATTTATTTTATGTTTTGGGTTAACGCCTGGATTTTGCGTCCCTTTGGCCATCTATACTGTTAAATTCCAAGTTCCTGCCAAGATTTCTGGCTGTCAAATATGTGAAATTGACAATTATCTTAATTTCCTTCAGTCATGGTATGTGTCACTGTCATGTGTTGTGGAATTTGTTTTGACAATCTCTAATCTTCGTTCCTTCAAAACTTCAAAACTCATATCTTTTCTACTGTGTTGAGGATATAATTGTATAGGTATTGCGCGAAACAATTTCGGATTACTAAGTATTTCTTTAAGTTGGCGGGGCACTTCTACTTCTGTTTCTAAGATTTCTGATATCATTACTAATCTCTGAATAGAGAATGCAGAGCACTATTGTATTAAGATCTCCAAATTTGTTTCTTCGTTAAAACAATGAGCACAGGACTTCGAGTTGAGTATCTTTAGTCTATTATGGTGTGCTGGCGTTAATGAGTATCCAAACCTCATTCTGCATAGAACCAAAGTGAATTTTCTTCCATAATAGTCTCTGTGCAATGGACTATGATACCAAGGATTAGCTTTTATATAATATTTATGTATGTTAGCATACCATTGCCCTTTTGTTTTTATTAATAAATCCCCGATAATGAATCCATATCTTTTTTTGTTGATTGAAGTTTTATCAATGTAACCAGGACAAAATTACATTCCCAGTTTTAAAATTAATAAAAATAAACCGTATGGTTTCCATTAAATATCGTCATTGTAATCTGTAGGTACCTATTATAAAATAATGCAATATTATGTAGTAATAGGTGATATTGTGTCTATAATATATACTGCCTTTTTGCTAGAATGAGTCGAAGCCAAAAAGGAATGGTAATAAGTTTATAGGTGTGTATGTTTTGGTCATTTTTTGTTCATGTTCCACCATAGCGCCTAAACTATACAACTATAATATCATACTATCAGATTTTTATAGTTGACCTATCAATCGATTCGTTATCAGGGGGTGGATAACATAGGTTACATTTTTCTCCTAGACAACTGCAAACGGCAAAAGTGAAAGATAGTAAAAAAAATATCCAAATCTAAATTCATCCTATAATACACGTGCTAGGTATCAAAACTACCGCACTTACAAGCCTTATGCAAGCTTGCAAGCCCAAAAAGTTTTAAAAATTACTAAAAACCTCCCGTTTACTTAGTTAATCGACATTAAAATTTGGTAACTTTAAGTAATTTTAATATTTTCCCAAAACTTTTCAAATTTCGTTTTAGAGTAGGTACTGTTTTAACTATCGGACTACGGAGGGTTATGATTTAATACCGTTCCCGCAAAACTTATAAACTTTCATAATTTGAAAAATATTAAGTATTAAGTACCTCGATATAACGTCAGCGTTACAGTGAATTTAAAATGACACGTTTCTAGAGTTTTCGGTCGCTAATTTCGTAAACTCTAAAACAATTAAAATAAAAAAATAGTTTAAAAACTAAAACCAGACTACGAAAACATTCCGCTCTGAAAAGTATGAGTCAAAAAATATTCTTGTCTGTCACGAACGGCAACTACAACAACAGCTAGTTTTTGATATAAGTAGATTTTTGGTAAATTTTCCCCGTTCCGAAACGTGTAGTTACAAAATGGATAGAAATTAACAAAAGTGTAGGTATAAGGTAAAAGTTGTTGAAAATGTATGAGTATTCATTGCGTAGCCCAAAAAAAATTCTCTTCGACACACCATTTTAAAGATATTAGTGAAACACTCAAAAGTGGGAACTTTACCCACACCGCCTAACCCCCTAGATTTAGATGCAGGGACTTTTAGTATGTTTACTGCCTAAGCACTCTCAACAACTTTCTGAAGAAATAGCTTAGGTACCTTCTTACGCACTCAACGCCTCCTTTTTGGTTATTCATTGAGCAGACTATTATTCTGACATTATCTTTTTGTCCACGTTTTGAGGCCTTAGATTTTCGCAATTTTTCAAATCGTAAATTATTTAGGTGATAATAATGTGTTAAGTTAAAAAAATATATATTATCAATACTTTTTGTCGGTAAGAACATATTCCAAATTGTAAAAAAATGAAAGCATCCGTGCTAAAACTATCGTCACTCAAACATAACATATAAGATTCTGATACCAAACATTAAGATACCTAGGTCCTTAAGGCTCGGTCGAAAATAGGCGTAACAAAATTTGCCTACCGCAAAAATGTTGAGTTACTTCAATTAGCTTACAACATTTTCTAAAATAATGGTTATGAAAGAGCGTGAAAGTAGCTATGATCAACTATGAAAAATGAATGACAATCATTGAGCTTACTCTATCAAGGTAGTAATAATACATTTCAGTTAAAATTAATTTTCACGTCTCAAGGAACTGGCGAAGAAAGCTTGGATTTTTTTAGACTTTTACTGATTATGCTTACAAGGCTTTAAAAACATAAGCGTATGACTGTTTAGATGCAACTCACGTACGCCTCTTTTTTATTTGAAATGACAGTAGTGTTCTGAACTAAATGTCTTTTGCCCTTTGAATACCTTACAAACTCCGACTCAAAAATTGTATATTGTCCAAAACACATAATCCTGTCAAGTTAACTATAAAAACGTGAATTAAGATGATAATTGAATTAAAATAATTATCTAAAATGAAATTGCACCTTACTTATTACACTAGTTCACTGATATTTCCGCAACCTCTTAACCGATTTGTGTCATTATTGTTTTATATAAAAGCTAATAATTTGATTGTTATTACATATAAGTTTCATAAATATTGGCTGAGCGGTTTTTGAGAAACCCTGTTTTAAGTAAATTTTGAGGTTAAAATATTGCCATAATTCGATCAAATTCCCATTAAATCCAGGAATAGCTATAGCCGGTAGTACAATAGAATAAAACAATCCATATTGCCAGAAATCACCAGTCTCCTACATACTTTTCATTCAACATTTTGTATTTAAAAACTTTGGAGCCCTATATCACAAAAACTATACACCGGAGACTGGTGATCTTTCGGATTTATGTTATTTCAATAGTATTCTACGACAGGCCAAAAGATCACCAAAAGTGCAATTAATGCAACCTACTCCATACAAAAATATTTATTTTGCCCCGACTAATAATCTATCTGTCCTCGAAACATAATGTTGGCTGTTACAGTTGAGACGTTTTATTATTCATATTAGTTGAGTAATAAGTAACGATGTTTTTTGTTAATTGACGTTCATAATTATTATTATACCAGACTAGCTTTAATTAAATACGTAGGTGTTCGGCACTGCAATCTGATTAATGAGCCCAAACGTCACCGATCACTGAGTTACTGTGTATTTCCGTCATCTACTTTTCGGGCATATGGCTTTATACATTTATACATACAGTTTATAAATATATACATTTTATACATGCAGTGCTACAAAAATGAAATATGGCAACCTCGCCACACCATGTAGCATCCACTTAGGTTAGATACTTCACCACTTTAACCTATAAATGTATATAATATCTTCTGACCATATTATTGTCCAATCTAAACCTGTAATAAGACATTGAAAGCGTTAGCGAAAGAAAATATCATTTGTGCCCAAATTATAGCCTCTCTTTGGCATTGACCTCAAAATTACATATTGAACGAGAAATATTTAACATAGAGGAAGTAGTCCAATGGAGGAGAAATTATGTACTATAAAGCACTAGAAATCGCAGACAGTGGCCAAAAATCACGTATAGGGGCTATTGAGGCTCAAATGACTGACAGGCATTAAAATTTTCAGGGTGCATTTGTATAATAATAGGTCGCAGCCAATAAGTAGAATACATCGTATTACATTACAGCCAGTCGATTTTACAACCACTGCCATTTTGGAATTTCAAAACGTCGATTCGCCGTTTTGAAATTCTGCTTTTATGACAATTTGGTTGCGAGATATGACATCTAAAATCTTTAAACTCACACACATCAAATCGCTATTATAAGGAATATTGTCCGCTCGACACTTGAATACCTTAATAAACCACGTACCTACTGGATAATGGACGGGCATACCTACACTGAGAATATGCGGAAATAATTGCGTTATTACGTTTCTAACTGTCAATTTATCTATGATCCATGATAACGTAGTTATGGGCTTGATATAATTGATTAGTAGTCACATTACAGAAGCATGTTTATCTTCACACATAAAATACTTCTTTTGGCTTCTTTTCTTATACGCCATGTTATTGTGATTTATCAATAACAGTAATTAATGGAGGGTGGTACAGTAATTTGTTCAAATCAGTGGGGATTTTAGCCTCTTTTTCCTGGTTCTTTACAACTAATTCTCGTTATCGCCCGATCGCTCCTGTTCTTGTATTATTTAATTTGTTACTTCAGAGCTTTCCGCGCTGCGGTACGTCACAAATCTGAAGCTGACCGCAGCGCGGATTCAGCGCTGCTATGTAAGTGAGTTTTGTACAGAATCGCCTTGCTGCAATAAAAAAACATAATTGAAATGTTAGCATTAATAAGGAAATGCCAACCTTTTACAACAATTTTAAATCCAAATATTTCGAGTTTACAATTTTTACAAACCTGTTTGAGTAAAATAACTTTTTAATGTACCTACCTGCCTTCATACCGTTAACCACCTGTAGATACCTAAGCCAATATAGTTTAAGACTCCATTTGGCAAGCAAAACTACAGATATTGCCAACCCTAGTCCAAAATCATAATAACTAAACCAGTGACCTGAAATAAAGGGTACCTCATAAATATTTATTGACACAATCCTGTGCCGAAAAACTGAAACATGGTCAAGAAACTGAACTGTGACAGTGTGTATGATGTATCTGTCTCTCCCAAAACCGTGACCTTTTCGTAGCGTTCGATTTGCGGTGCGCGATCAAGCGGACCGAGTTTGTACTAGGAACTATGCTACGCAGCGTCCGCACAGTTATCCACGCGGACGCGCGGTCTAGCGGATAACTGCGCTACGCGGCACCGCCCGTCCGCTTTGTCGTCACTGCAAGCGCGCGGCAAGCAGACCGTGTCGGTCATGTTTGTGCTACGAACGCTACGCAGCGTCCGCCCGTCCGCCCAGTTATCCACGCGGGTGCGCGATCTAGTGGACCATGTTTTTACGTCGTCTTAGTATGCTGCTACGTGGCTATACTGCTGTCGTGTGGACTCAACCCAAATAGTATTTTCTAGAAGTAATACTTACTCTGTCACGCATGCACTCGTGTCGGCGGCAAGCCTAGTAGTGATCGATCGTCTATCAAATAGGTAATATAGTTACGAGCTCTGAAATACGAACGTAATTTTTTCTATATATGTTAACAGACAGCATCGGAGAGATAATTACTTATAGTATACCGATGAAGAACCTAATATCTAAGAATGGATCGATACAGGCTCATATGATAATATTAACTACATATTTAGAAAAAAAATGCTTTTAATTTAAGCATAAAGTAACAAATCCTTATAATGTCAATAAACACAAAAAATTGAATCTTCACGTTTACATTTCAATGCTCGTGACTGTAGCCCGATCGATGTGTTCGAATCGCGTTTCTTTCTACAGTAACATTATATACCTACTTATACAGGAAATCGAAATAATATTTAGGGTGCGAAAACGTTCTCGACGGATGGAGTGATGAATAGCATTTTATCCGGGACTATTAGATAAATATGGGAGCGGACGGAGGAAGTAGTGAATCAAAGGTGGGACGTCCTCGGTCCTGTTTAGCGGATTATGGATCTCATGTAAGCTACAAATTAAAGCTATTATTGAATAGGATGTCGAAATATCTGTTATTAATGCCTATAAGATTTCGTTGGGTCATTTTTAGACTTCCACCGCCGTAATAATGATGGAACAGACGTCTGTCTGCACGTCATTTATTATCTCATAATATATCAGAATTTGTAGAATTAATTTGGTTCTTAATTATTATTATTATTCACATCATTTATTATAATTCTTAAATTTAAATTTTTTACAATATTTTTATAAAAACCTAAAAACATTATAAAAAACTTAAACCTAGGGAGCCACCGATAGCGGAGCAAGGCCCAGGCTACCGGTGGTTAGGGTTGCAGAGAGAGGAACCTCCTGACGATTCGTGCCGTGTCGAGGAGTACTGCCTTCTGCATCCGACCCTTAATCCAGCCGTCTAGCGAGAGCCTCTTAAGATGTTGGTCGAGGCTCTTCGCTATAAGGCCGTTCGCCGTAACCACTATCGGGACAATTATCGTCGAGTCAACATCCCACATGGCGGTCACCTCATGGGCCAAGTCTAGGTACTTGCTGAGCTTGTCCTTCTCGGCCTTCACGAGGTTCTCGTCATGGGGGATGGTGATGTCGACGAGCACTGCCCGGCGCTGGGACCGATCTACTAACACGATATCAGGCTTATTGGCTACAATAGTCCTGTCCGTGATGACAGATCGGTCCCAGTAAAGCAACGCACGGCGATTCTCGAGAACCGGTGCTGGTGCGTACTTGTAGTACGGCACTTCAGACTCGACAAGGCCGTATCGAAGGGCAAGTTGCTGATGGATGATCCTGGCTACTTGGTTGTGTCTATGCAAGTACTCTCCGTTAGCAAGATGAGAACAACCAGAAATTATATGCCTGAGGGACTCCCCGGGACGGCGGCATGCCCGACAAATGTCGACCGTACCGTCCTTCATAATATATTTCCGGTAGTTGTTCGTCTTGATAACTTCGTCCGCAATTGCACAGACAAAGCCCTCAGTTTCCCCAAAGAGGTCACCGAAACGCAACCAGTTCACCGACGCGAGCAAGTCCACATCGGGCCCTGTTAAGGCCCGATAGAACCGCCCGTGCAGCTCCTTGCCCTTCCATACGTCCTTGCGATCATCAGTGGTCAGCACCGATGGTTTGCGCCAGTTCTCGTTTGCCAAGGAGAGCGGCGTGAGAGCCCTGTCAACTGCCACAACATCACGATGCATCCCGCACTCGCTGCTAAGGAAGTACTCCCTGAGGCTGCACACTTCGCGGTTATGGAGGTTCTTGGCATTTAAAAAGCCACGACCCCCCCATTTCCGCGGAATGTACAGTCTCATAACAGACGAGCGCGGGTGGAGCATGCGATGTAATGTTAACTGTTGACGGACTTTCCTATCCAGGGCGTCTAACTCAGTCTGAGTCCACCTTAGTATACCAAAGGAGTATATAAGCAGAGGCATCACCCAACCGTTGAAAGCGCGCGCCTTGTTGCCACCAGACAAAAGACTCTTAAGTACTTTTGTCAGGCGACAGAAGAAGCGCTCCTTCACCGACTGCTTAATATCTCTGTCTACGATACCCAACGACTCTGACATACCAAGATATTTGTAGGTTTCGGCCTCAGAGAGAGATCTGAGAGACATTGTCTCAGAAAGCTGTAGATTTGATGAATTTACAACCTTCCCCCGCTGTACATGCATGACCGCACACTTATCTATCCCGAATTCCATGCTGATGGAATTACTGAAAACTTCAGTGGTTTTTAGTAATTTCATCAAATCTGGACGCTTCGGTGTAAACAGTTTGAGATCGTCCATGTACAGTAGATGAGAAATGTTCTCACCCTCTCTCCGCAGTCGACAGCCTAGTCCTGAATCCCGCAGCAGAGTGCTGAGAGGATTCAGGGCCAGACAGAACCACAAAGGACTCAAACTATCACCCTGAAATATGCCTCGCTCAATCCTTATGAAGTCCTGCGGGTCAGAGACGCCACCGCCACCTGGCTGACAAAGTACTGTGGTCCACTGCCTCATACATGTGCCTAAGAATGATCTTAGAGTTGCATCAATTTTATACAGCTCCAAGATCCTCTCCAGCCATGAATGAGGCACCGAATCATAGGCCTTTTTATAGTCAATCCAGGCAGTAGAAAGGGCCCCCCTGTTACGCCGGACTTGTTGGCAAATGGCCATGTCTATGAGGAGGAGCTCTTTAGTACCACGGGACCCAATCCTACATCCATTCTGAGCAGAAGCCAAAATATTGTTCGCAACAATGTGTGCGTTAATTTTTGTTCTCAGAATGGATGTAAGAAGCTTGTAGATAGTAGGTAAGCATGTAATGGGTCTGTAGTTCTTAGGATCCGTGGTACCACCGGACTTGTAGAGCAAGGAGGTGCATCCAGTAGTCATAAAACTAGGGAGGGAACCAACCTCGAGGGCTTCCTGAAATTGCATTGCCAAACATGAATGTGAGCATCGAATCCATTTTATCCAAAAGTTGTGCAATCCGTCCGGCCCAGGACTTTTCCAGTTCTGAGCCGTACGCATCGCACAACTAACGTCAACAGGGCTGATGGAGATAGCCTCCATGGCTTCGATGGGCTCACATGCCCGTTCCACAATATTCATCCATTCACCCTCCGTATGTTCAACGGGTACCGACCAAATGTTACGCCAGAAGTTAATCATAGCAGTAGCATCCGGTAGCCGCCCATCACACACACGTTGACCAGTTACCTCCCAGGTCCTATACACCTTCCTTTGATCGCTTTGGAAAAGGCGATTCTGCTGGAATCTATCCACACGCTCTCTGTAGCGCCGAATACGGTTTGCCCACGCATAAACTTTCTGTTTTAAAAAGTCAATGCGTTCTGTGACACAGGTCGGATAGTCCCGGGGTCTAATGCCGGTCCCAGCAAAGGCCTGGTTCACAAAACGCATTACACGGGGACGATGGTTACCCCGACTAAAACAGATCAGTTTTGCAATGAGAGTCCTGAACGTGTTGATACGCCGCTCGATCCGTATTTGCCACGCAGGGGTGCATCCAGCGGTTCGCGGTGCTCGGACAGCGTTCGGAAACTTGACACGAGCCACGCGACATGCCGCAATAGCCCCGCAGTATAGGATCGAGTGTGTATCAGTTAAATCTTCGCTAGTCCGTAGATACGGAGCTAGCAAAGCGTTCAAGGCTCCCATTAACGCTAGATTATGTCTATGAGTGGGCATACGTGGTAATCGTGGCCTAGAGTCGGGCGTGGACCGATACTGCTGAATCGCGTCGTCCAAGGCCCTCCTCAGTTGCTCATTATCCTGGGTACTTACACTAGTCGCACCAACTTCCTCGTCGGCCACGGGTTCCACCCGCGGCGCTACCGACGCCGGGGTCGTTACCGGCCCTGGTGCCGACATCGCGTCGGGCAGTCCCCGCGCCGAGTCTGAAGTCGCACGAGTAGGAAGCGCTTCCAGGCGCAGCCGATCAAGCACACTCTGCTCCATCAGTTTGCACCGATGGATAGCACGCACTTGATCCGACAGTCGTTGGGCGGATACGGCGACGGTCGGCACGAGGGCCTGAAACAGAGACAGCATTCGAACACGATACGCTGTCAGGTTAGTTCCTCCCTCTGTAGCCCCATAGTATGCGCGCATGCAGTTCTCGTTCATTGTAGGTGTCCACCGCATGCGTTGCGCCTGGCTGCCGGTAGCGGGGGCTGAGCGCGGGGCAGATTGCCCCACAGGCCCCAAGCGTGCCGGCAGCGGTGGCCGCCCACGTCGCACAGGTCTTGGCGGCGACGGAGGTGACGGAGGCCCACTCTCGCCACTCGACGGGCTCGTGTCCGGGGGAGTTCCATACTCACTCCCCGACGACGATATGGAGCTCGGCGATGACGGAGCGGGCGCTGGTGGTGGTGGTTGCGCCTTTGTACCCGCTTTGCTTCTTGTAATCATCGTATTACTTCATTTTTTCTCTCTTTGGCGATATTTTTCTGTGTTTGACGTCTTGTGACATTGTCATCATTGGGGAAAATATTGCATATAAAAAATATATTTGTTTAAATGTGATCAAATGGCCGAATTTTATTGTGTAGATATTACTGCAACGTTTTGTGACTCATTTCAGGCTTTTTGGTTCAGATTTCGCACAAAGAAATACAAAATAAAAATAATCCAAAAAATTACGAGTGATCGTGACAGCGGTTGTCTATTATTATTATTATTACATTATTCAAATCTCACTTTGTTTCTTTTTATAATTGTTGTGGATGCGTCCTGTGGCTTCGCCCGCTTCATACGGATTTTCTGAAATCGTTAACTGACGGTACATTGACAGCAATCCTTTACTCTCAGATGTATCAATTGCAACGCTTGGCTCGACTCAAACGAGATCAATCCATTCTGACTAGCGTACGCCGCGCCGGTAGATTAGTTCCGAGATTTACGACAATACATCGGATCTGACTGTTTTAGAGTTCCGTACCCTATGGCATTAATGGAGCTGAAGTAGTGAATTCTGAACAAGATTTTTTGAAAAGGTGTTAAAATTGAAGGCAAACGGTGACAAAAAGGAGGGATGCTTATCACCATGATATTGGTTCAGATCTCCTCTGATAGTGAAGTTTACTGTTCACAAAACCAATAGTGTATACAATATCTCCTCGATCACGACAGACGATCCTAGTTGTAGTTGCTATGTGTAGATTGCTTCCTACATGTCACCGTCGTGCTGCAAACCCAATGTGCAACCATTTATAGCCAAATCTAGTCGAATATAACCGACTATAATATCTTCTCCCCGATGTCCTATAACAATAGCCAGTAGCTGGTACTACGAAAAAACTAGTAACATTTAATGGGGGACACTTCAATATCATTACTGCACTAGCGAATGAAGCGTATACTATCAAAGGATTGCGATGAACAGTACATAAGTTCGTGCCAGTCTTGTTTCATCCATCACATTAGTATATTAGTATAATTTTTATTCAAGAACTGAAGCAAACAAGTATAAATAAATAAACATTATTATTATTATCGGACGATACTATAATTTTATCTTCCGATATTTCTAGCCACCTACTTAGGTTAAATGACGCAGGTGTGTTTAAAATAATCAAATATTGAAAAGAAAAACAGGATGATAAAAAAATCTAAGTCTACAATGAGCTATTTTAGGTAAATTCGTTATGAATGGTGAGCGTAAGCTAACGTAGATAAGTTAAAAGCTGTTAGTTAGTCTATTCTAGGCAAGCGTTCATCGTGGTGGGCTGCATCATCACTAAGATAATGGTCAAGGACCAACAAATTATACAAATTAAAAAAACTCAATACTGCTCATAATATAATAAAAAAATTGAAACGCATCGTGTACAAAGTATATTCTAAGAGGCAAACTTTAGAAAACCAGTAAACCAATTCAATAATAAAACATCACTTCATTTGATTTATTTTCATTAAACCTTGTTCGTACAAAACTTAGGTACTGCATAATGTTTTCCTGTGTCAGATTTACGACAAAAATGGAGCATGCACAGCATTGTAATTGTGACATAACCATAACTAGCATGGTTATGTATACCGATGCAAGTATGCAACATGCAGAGCGCTCGTAAACGTTTAGAACGACTTGCATGCTGGGCTATTACATGTTATTGTCTTCAATTCTGAGAAAATTCATACACTTTTACATTGACGTTTATAATGGTAGGTACGTACCTACAAGCAGACCAAGACAGTTCTGTGTTGATGGCGTATCACGTTGCTGTTATGTAAGTTTATTTTCATCATAAATTTAATATTACGGCTGATTACAGCGGCCATTTTGTTTATTGGTTTGTAACTTTTATTATGGAATATTTTATTATGCTTAAAATCATGCTTAAAATCTGTTCTGCCATCTAGTTTAAAGTTATTACTACTAAGCGCAGTCATACTACAGAACGATCTAAATGTATTAATTAGTTGAAGTTGTTCAATATACCTTGAGGCTTCGAAGAATAACAATTCTAAGCATTGAGGTATATTCAGTCACGTCTAGTGTCTTAAAAGACGTATTGTCTGTAGATATTATACGTAGAATACAAAGTTCAAGGTGGGTAGCGTGAATTATTCATTCAACGTAGAGAACTAGGGGCACTCGCCTAATCAAACTGTCTATGTAAGATACGATACATTTCAGTCACAAACATTTTCTCGCAGCAAACCTTGAATTGACAATATCTAACCAAGATGGAGGCGCTCGGTTCAAGACTTAACTACAATTTCGTTCTGATTATCAATCACTTGCCTACCCTAGCTATTGTCTTTCCCTCACCAGTTCAAGCCTACTGCACAGCTGAATATACATTGACGATCCGCAAGCGCCTTCGTACTACGATAGCTAGCAGAATCGTCAATGGATGCGGAAGGGAGCAATCTTGTAGGTAAGTAGCGGGATGAGGGTAGAAGCAACAAGAGGCTCTGATGAATGGTACGTTCACGAGTCGTTGGTCGTATTTGTTTTGTGCATTCTATAGGACGCTGCGGCATGACCTGAGAGACCTAGATTAAAGACGGCTCCCATTCAAAAGCCCTGGTTTAATTAAATGGAAAGTTGGAGCTTTGTGGGGAAGGAAAACAGGAAGAGCAGATAAACCGATTCGAGATTCAGTTTCAATTTGCCCCAACAAATAACGACTATTTTATGTTTAAAATGTTCAGTTTGTGATAGCGTCGTCAAGTTTATACGCAATGTTAAAGCTTTATAGTTTATTAGTTTATAGAATAAGGTAGTGCCTCCTGGTGTCAGGGTTGGTTAAGCCAGAAGGGATTCTGACGTGGCTTGAGGACTGGTGTCAATCGATAACAACCGGGACCGACGCACTCCGAAGCACGTAGTGACATACCTAGTCAGGTCATAAATTCTGTCACATGTTTTATATAAAATAATTGAAACAAGTTTATTCATTATGTAACCATTTATATACCAAAATGAACTTAACAAAACATAGATTCTTATGACACTAAAGTTTATTCAAAATGACCTCCGTGATTTTGAATACAGGCCTTCAATCTGCGCGGCCAGTCGTCTATCGCAGCACGAACGAGGTCCATGTCAATATCGGCGGCTGCCTTAATCAAGGATGTCTTGAGTGACTCCAAATTGGGATGAGGCTTTGAACACGCCTTTTCCTCCAAGTGTTGCCATATCTTGTAATCTAGCGGATTCAAATCTGGACTGGAGGAGGGCCAGTCTTCGTGCCGGATGAAGTCGATTTCACGCGCCGCCAGCCAGTCTTGTGTGCTCTTCGCTCTATGAGCTGGCGCTGAATCTTGTTGGAATACCCAGTGCCTGTTATTAAACATGGTATGAGAAACAGGTTCCACAAGGTTCGTCAGGACTGTATTTTGATACACAACTGCATTCGTTTTTACACCTTTCTCACAAAAATGTACCTCTGTTAAGCCCCAATAAGACACTCCCAACCATACCATGAGCGAGGATGGAAAATGACCTCGTTGGACACGCGGAATACGGTTGCTCGCTTCTTCACTACTGTGTGCGTACACCTTATCATTTTGTTTGTTGTAGCTCTCTTCTACGGTAAAAATTTTTTCATCCGAAAAAAGAATTTCCCGATATTTTTTTCCCGCGTACCGCTTCAACAAAGCGCGGCATCTCTTCAGTCTCAGGTCCATTAGACGAGCATTCAAATGATGTCCTGTTTTTCTTCGATATGCCCGAAGCCCTAAGTCTTCATTTAACACCCTTTTCACCGTGGTTCTGCTTAATCCCATCTGAAGGGCCAACAGTTTCTGCTTACGTTTGGGATTTCTTTGAATTCGCGCCTTCACAGCTTTTATCACTGCTGGAGTCCTAACAGACCGAGGGCGACCACTTCTTGACCTGTCATCTACACTAGAGTCTTCATTGTATCGTTTGATGGTACGATAAACGAATCTCTTGGTTATATTCAAATTTTTCAGTATGTCAAAAATTTGAATTGGCGCGTAACCGCAACGATGCAACGCAATAACTGCAACACGGAGAGTTTTGGCGGGAATCCGATAGTGAGACGTTGTTGGTTTTGTATTATTAGCTCAAACTTGTGTTTCTTCGAGTGTTAATGTGTAATATTGGTGGAATATTAACCATTAAGTGTTCGTTAACGTGCACGAGTGTAGGCGAATGATATAAACTCAAAAAGCGTGTCATTTCGCATTTTTTCCAAAACTCCCATGAAGTTTCAGTAAAGCATCCACTACTTTACTGAATCGTGACTGACGATGTAAATAATTGACTTGACTACTTGACCACGATTGCTATAACATTGCTGTGACTTTCTTAATGTGAAATTAAGAAATACTTAAAATAAAATACTTGACACTGGCTATATGCACAAACCGTGCGAAGCCATAACTAAAACAAAAAAAAAAAAAAAAAAAAACTGCAACACGGTCTTCTTTAAGCGTCCACTCCATATTTAAAAATGAGTAAAATTCTAAAAAGTATACATTTTTATTTTCATGAACAATTCGAAATTCGAATTCAATAAACTTTTTTGTGGCCAGCATTCTAAAAGAAAAGTTTTTACTGTGTGACAATACTTATGACCTGACTAAGTATAGGTAAGTTTTTACAACGTTTATAAGTCATATGAATAAACAAAATAACAAGATGCCTAATCTTCGTCTCGTCATCTGCGCATGAATATAATCTTCAAGCGTCAAAGAAAAAAGAACATGTGTCATTCCACCAGCAATTAATTTGAGTTATCATTATTCTGCGCCATTGAACAAAAGAATCGTTGAAAATCGTTATCCAAACATTCCTCACAGTCCAAGCCTACCACTCGATCGTTAATCGCACAAAGGGCTCATACGATTTTAATCGATCCATTTCAATCTGCGGTTAGAATTGCTCTCGATATCTCGTTTGGTAGCAGCCGTTGCAATATACTGTGAAACAGTAGTAGAGGTTTCATTATCTGAAATAATTTTGGATTAGTGATGAAAATCGGTTTGTGGTAGGAATATTTTTTTCCCCTGTAAGTGCTAAGAAAGAACGTCATAATATCAACTTACGCAATATATTTATTATGTGTTGGCATTTTATTGACTACACGAAAAAAACTAAAATTAAATAAACTAAAACTAGGTTAAACTAAAACTTACAAATCTAACATTACGCAATTGGTTTTAGTGAAAAAAATATTCGTAACCCAACAAGCGAAGTATAATACATACGTATTCAAGACGCGCAATCTGTTGTCTACAAGCGAGCAGCCCAAATTAACTACTTTAAGTGACTGTTTGCTAATTACAATAATCATATACCTACAATATTTACTAAAGCACCAACGGCCACTGCGCTCTATTTCACTGAAACCTACTGTAGATAGCTGAAACATTACACCCGGGATCAGGTGAAAGTTATTGTTAGAATAGTTACAATGTCCCAAGGATGCAAAATCCATGTTTGCAATCAGTTCGTCGTTTTGACCCGAGCTTCAGTACTCAGTTGCCTGTTGGGTGCTCAAAGTAAACTTTTTTGTAGGCGGTCATTCGTTGCCTAGACCACCTAGCCTAGACCCAAGCCGGGGACATCTAATCGACCTGAGAGGTAGTTTAGATTTAGATGATCGTTTTCTATTTATACTCTATATTGATTCGTTATTTAAACAGATTTATTCCTAAAAGTAACGACGTCGGTCAGTGTCGGCGTTTTCAGCATAGCGTCGGTGGCGTCAACGTCGGGACCGTCAGCGGTAGCGTCATTGTCAGCGTCGTCAACGTCGGCGTCGGTATCGTCAGCGTCTCCAGCGTTAACACATCAGCGTTAGTGTCGGTGACATCGGCGTCGTCAGCGTCAGTGCCACTAAATCGATTTTACCCCAACCACATCGATTTCGGATCTTGGCCCTCAATCATTACTTTCCAGGTGTTGTGCTGGTTTTCTTCGCTCCGTGCTTCGGAGTGCATGGTCGGAAGTCAAGTCCTGGTTGCAAAATTTCAATACAATTCATGCGTAAAGCTAAACTAGAATTGAAGACATGTTAGGGGATTTTACTCGATGATTGCAAGGTGAGCTCGCCCCATGGTCGGTGCCATATTACTTAGTGTATCGATATACATTATACACTGAGCCAGCGATATGGATTACACACACAAACTCGTATCGGCTGATACTGATACTAAGGCATATATGCCGATAAAGCTTTATAAAGCTGGCTTCATACACTCCATTCAAGTAGGATCATTCTAGCTCAACCCGAGACAGCATTTGGAAAAAGGGAATTTCATTATCAGCATACTGAGATCGTTCTCAGGTCTCAAAAACAGCTGAAAAGGGAAATCTCATGCGAAATAAACAATGCGGACGGTTGTCTCCGTACGTTCTCCAATCGCAGCCGTATACTCGTATGTTACCAAATAAGCCTGCGAGCGGAGTGTAAATCGATTCCGTATCGATGTCGAAACGCGGAAGCGACGCGACGGCTGAGTGAATGTGCAAGGTAGCATTTACATGGAACGATACGACGCCGTAAGACTTTGTTGGTTCAAAATTATGAGACAAGGAATTTGTTAAAAAAAGGATTCTCTTTTGCTTGCGTTTGACCAATGACCATTCTCTGAACATGCATTCGGCGGTGGTGTATCTACACCTTGTCTAAAAGTAATTGGTTTACTATTTGGCTTGAACACTCCCAGATTATACCTAAGCCAATTATACCAAGCCCAAATTCCGGCAAGGAGAAAACTTAACTGCACGGTGTCGTGCCTAATAGTTTCACAGGAAACTTCAATCTCGAACACTGAAAACAATATCATTGAGTACTAAGGACTAGACAAGTTGAATGTATGAAAATAATAGCTTACGATATCGTACCGTCACATCTAAAAGCCATCTAAAACGTATACTCGTAGATAGTAACATCTCGGCACTCGTTTAGCGTGAAAGCTTTTGCCGATGATTGCGTGCGAATCGACAAGTTTGCGTCAAAGATGCCTTGTGTCTGTACTTTAAAATATTACGAGAATGAATTTCATTGTTTGGCGTTATTATTGATCTTAGGGAGATGATTATGATTTTGTATTGTTGTTGTCCTTGGATTTTGTAAGCAAAATACGCCAATTGTTTTTTTTTTTCTTTTATGTTGTTATTTTATTAGATGGGCCGACGACATCAAAAGAGTCGCAGGCGGTGGATGCAAGTGGCAAATTGTCGTTCGGTGTGGCGGTCTAAGGGGTAGGTTCAGCAGTAGACGTCTCCAGGCTAATGATGATGATGATGATGATATTTTAACCTTTGTAGGGTGCGATCATTGTATAGATATTATAGATAATATTGTAATGTATTCCATATTTTCCAAGCTCTATCTCTTCTGATAAAAGTTGGCAAGTTTCATAAATTGGCTGTAGTTAGAACTTGGTGTTTGATGGTCTCGTTGAGGATGATTGTGCAAAAAGCTGAAAAAGTAATTATCTCTAAGATTATTTATTGTGACGTTACATAGTCATGACTTGTAAGTCCAATCTATCTCTATACCGAATTTCATCGAGATCGGTTCAGCTGTATCCGTGAAAAGTTAACAAATAGACAAACAAAGAAACAGAGCTACTTAGTAATATTATTATAGCTTAGAGTATTAGATTTTAGTATAGTCAGGTATACTTAGTAATATTATTATAGCTTAGAGTATTAGATTATAGTATAGTAAGGTAAAAAATCTTAGAGTATGATGTATTAATATATGAGTTTACACTGCTATCTCGCAGTGACAGTCTGTCCTATTTACCTATCCCTTCTACCAACGATGTGAATAGTGTCCGTTATAGGGTTGACGATTTCCGAAGAGGAAGTTGTTATACAGATTAGCTAATTGTGTGGTCACGTAACCAACTGTTGACCACGTTAATAAGTTGCAAGAACTCAGCACTCAAATCATTTATTCTAAGAAAGCTATGGCAGTTTTAAAACCAGGAAATAAATAAAAAACATTTAAATAAAATATGATAAATCGACATAATAAGCAACTGGTAATGGTTTGAGTTTTATGGCGGAATCTTGCACAGGAAAAGGAAACGAATGCTTCCGAAATAATATTCATATAATGCTATAATGATGTCACATATAAATACTCACAAGTAGGCAACATTGTGGCACTTCTCATAAAACAAAACCCCCGACTGAACCTCGCACGCGAAAAGAAAAACGTTTATGTTCAGAAATCGGCCGCATCGCATATCAGTTTTATGGTTGGTTATTTTAGGATCATATTCTTCGTAGTTCCGGATTTGTTAGGTATAGAGATTCATAATATAAGAATAATAGCCAGGGGCTGTGTATGTGATAGTGACGCGTTAATATTACCATAATACTTCTGCGATGGCTATAATAATACATTCATTGTGGTCAACCTATATCGAAACAGGTTAACCAAAACCTTAGTTAACTTTGACAAACCGATAACAGCCGAAATTAATAATCAATCCAGTCCAAATTTTGCTATCTGGGATTGATATCACAATCCATTTTTAGGGTCAAACGTGCCAATAATCGATCCGTGGATTGGTTTATAAAGGCACGCAGATTGGAAATCGATCGAACGATAGGCAGCAATCCACGATCGATTTCAATCTTGGATAGGAGATACAATATTAATTTCGGATGTAAGTCTATTTTTTTGTATCTGGCACTAAACAAATAACAAAGATAGCAATACTATATAGTTAGCTAAAGTTCTACAATACAGTTATCGGTTGGTCAAAGTTAACGAAGTCAGAAACCTAGCATAAGAGAAATCTCACATTTCACAATCGGTTCATCGCCCACAAAGGACGTTAAGAAAAAAAACAATTTATTATTAATTATTTTATCAACATGCCTTTTAGTACACGTAGGGTATAGTGGGCTAAAAATACCATCGCATATGGAAGGATATTAAATATAATAGGTTTATTTGACACTTGAGATCCAGACAACAGTGCGGCCGACACTTTAGTGAAATATGAGCCGCGATCTGAGAAAGGGCGGCTTTTGTACTAACTCTTTCTAGGCCCTTATCTATGACGCCCTTACAAGGGTAAACTTATGTCGAATCTCCCCCCAGAGCTTATAAAAGACATTTTTAGCTTAGTTTACTAAACGACATGTTGCATAAATATCTAGGCGAAAAGAAAGGAGAAAACGTATTTCGGTTCATGTTGTGTCATTTCGTGTGGCGTCGTGTTGTGTCGTGTCGTGTGTGAAAAATATATGAGGACATGAAAATATTTTTCCATTTTTCTTGAATTTATCCCATATTATTTAATAGTTATTCTGCTATTCGGAACGGAGACAAATCCAACAGATACAAATTATATAAAAATCAGTCCAGCCATTCTCTAAATATAATTTGTTTTATATTTAGTGATTTAGAGAAGAAGATTATTATTTTACACGTACTTTTGCTTCTGTATCGCGGGTACCGCTTACATACATATAATTTCACGTACACATCACACCCAGACCAGAAACAAATATTAGTGGATCGCAGAAATATTTGTTCCAGGCGGGAATCGAACCCGCGACACCAAGCGCAGCAGTCCGATTGCTCAGCCACTACGCCAAACGTGCCGTACATATAGATTTAGACAACGGCAATAGGAGTATAATTGAAGAAATAGTGCGTAGTAAATCTGTGACACTACTTTCAAGTCACTAGATAGGTACCAGTAGTGCGACGAGCGATTTGTCTTGGTAACAAATCGTCCGAACCAGATTGAATCAGTACACAGTAATATATTAAGGGCCACTGCCTATTTGTTAGTGGAACTGTATCAACCCTGTCTAATGTCTGCGTTGTTTTCCAGGTTCCAATGTCACTGGGCGGAGGCGTTTTAGTGGTAATCTGGCCGCTTAGTAACCCAGTGATAATGGGGAAGCACTCGATCAGAACAATGATTTAATTGTTCTATCGTGGTCCTGGTTGTTGTCAGAGGCTCGTGTGCGATCTGACTGATTCTGACACTGGTGGCTGGTACCTTGGAGTCAGGGAGTTTTAATGACAGGTCAGGGTATATTATAATGGGTCCGTGACCGTTTTTAAACAAGAAGAAAGCAATTAAAAAATCTAGCTAAATATTACTGTCACGTGTGACAGTGTAAATTCACCCTTTATTTATTTATTTATACTTTAGCACACAAATATACATGTACAAGGAGGACTTAATGCTAAGTAGCATTCTCTACCAGTCATCCTGGAGGTGCAAGCAAAATGGTGGCGGTGGCAAAAATAAACAGTTTAATTTACGAATAAAATACGACTGAATACGAGTATATAAATTACTAGCTGATACCCGCAACTTCGTTCGCATTTTTATATAAAATGTAAACTGTTTAGAAAATCAATTGATGTCGCGGGTAACAGCTAGGCAAGAATATATCTGTCTCTTTCGCTCTCCCGTTTCCTCTATCTTTCTCCCTCTCTAGCCCTCTTTCGCTCTTTCTATCTCTCTTCCTCTACCTCTATCTCTTTCCCTCCCCTTATATCACTATATCTTTCCATATCTTTCTATCATTAATATCCCTCTCCACTCTCAATCTCTACCCTTCTCTCTCCCTGTCCATCTAATCCATTATATTTATTTCCTTCACCCTCACCGATTATATCTCTCCCTTTCCCTCCATCGATCACTCCCTCTGCCTCTTTTTCTATATATTTCGCATTCTATCTCTCTTTCTCCCCCCTCCCTCTCCCCTCTTTCACTCCCCTCTCTCTCCCCTCTTCCCTATGCCCCCTCTCCCCTCTTTCTTCCCCCACTCTCCCCCCTTTCTCCCCACTCTACTCTTTCTCACCCCACTCTCCCCTCTTTCTCACTCCATTCTCCCCTCTTTCTCCCCCCACTCTCCCCTCTTTCTCACCCCATTCTCCCCTCTTTCTCCCCCCACTCTCCCCTCTTTCTGCCCGTTCTCTCCTCTCTTTCTCCCCCCCACTCTTCCCTCTTTCTCCCCCAATCTCCCCTCTCATTCTCCCCACTCTACCCTCTTCTCCACCCACTCTACCATCTACTCCCCCTTTTCCCCCACTCTCCCCCTTTCTCCCTTTCCCCTCCCCCGCCCTCCCCCCCTCTCCTCCCATCGCGCTCTCCCCCTTTAATGACTTGCCAAATTAAATTACGATCGGTTCAGCCGTTTATTGTGGTCCGTAGGGGGGGGTGCATCTAAAGAATACCTCATAATTTCAACCCCCTTGCTTTTCCCCCTTTAGGGATGATTTTGCAAAAAAGCTGATACCCGTATTCATTTATTTCTTACCAAAAGCCTATATACCAATTTTCAGATCCCTAACTAAAAGAATTATGGATTGCCCATACAAACTTTCAACCCTATTTCATCCCCTTCTAGATTATTTTTTGAGACAAAAGATAGCCTATGTCCGTCTCATAGGTCCAATCTACCCTTATACCAAATTTCATTGAAATCGGTTCAGCCGTTTAGCCGTGAAAAGGTAACAAACAAACAAACAAACAGAGTTACTTTCACATTTATAATATTAGTATGGATAATAGACTAATAAATATAAATTACAATAGACTAATATATAGGTATAAAATATTAGATAGATGGATATGATATCAATTAATCTACTAGGTGAAGAAGAAAAAAATATAAAAACAAGAATTTAGTCGAATTTGAACACATTAAACTCATGTCGATAACTGCGAAGCTTTTCAGGAAGTTCCAGGCAGGCAATGGTTAAATTAAGCGGAAGAACAATATATCAACCAAATTAAGTAATTTACCATCCAAACCAAACTTGAACACAATTACCCTGCATATGAGAGCGGAACCATTATTTAGCTTACTTTGAATTGGAAACGGTTCTCAATTCGATCGTATTTTTGTTTATTTTTAATCTCATGTCTCTGGGAGTGGTGGTTTTACTGAAACTTCCGGAGGTTTTGGAGATTGCACGCATTGACAGTATAATTTACGTTTTGTATCAATAGTCTATTACACGTGCACTGTTTCAATAAATGAGATTGTTTAGATGTGCGTTTGTTTGTTACTCCATAACACACCAATTTACGTATATATTAGTGAAATTTGAAAAATTAATATAGGTAGTATAAATTTGAAATATTAGGTAGGTATATATATATAATATATTTATAAGCCACAATGAAACATTAAATTTTGGTGAAAGTCAATCACACACTAATTTACATACATTTTAATGAAATTTGATAAAATTATTATGTATACTTTTAGGTCACAATGAAAAGTAGACTTTTAACGTCAAAATAAAAGTGATCCGAATCTTCCGTATAACCTACATAGGTAAAGTTGCACATGAAGAAACACAAGTTCCTATGAGGGAAAAAATCACAACATCAGCATCATCACTATTTCGCTTCGCCGCCGCAACCCGGCCTATCCTTACAAACACAATTTGCATCTGTCGCACTAGACCATAAACTTCGTAGTTAGCTCCCTAGACACAATGAACCCTAGTCAGGGGTGGGAAGGAAACTGGGCACGTGAAATTCATGCGTTATTTATTAATTTAATACAAACACCGTGGTCACGCCACGCACTGTGATTTAGGAAACAGTTGCCAATCTCATGGTTACCCTAGCAGTTTATACCATGTTGTTGTTTGTCGAATTAGCTTAACCCGGCTTCTGTAGAGCGAGCACGAACCTCTATCGAGAAAGTATTCGATACGTTAACTGTCAAATTGGTTATAGATTACATCAGCGACTTGCAATACCGACAAAATGTGTACGCGAACGGTTACCTTGATCGATACAGTTACAATTTTCGTGCTTGCCCTATTGTAGGAGTACGGATCAAATCTAAAGCAAATTTGACAGTTAACGTATCGAATACTTTCTCTTTGGAGGTTCGTGCTCGCCATACTGGCTCCAGAGATTTCAGACCGCCCAAGGGCCTCTGATAGGCCTTATTGCTGCTATTAATTGTGAACAATGAGACCAACGGTACAAATTAATGGAGGTAACAAATTTCTCGAAACCTTTCAAGACAACCATATAAATAGGACCTCGGCTTCAATGCACAATGCTTAAACTCAAACACGAATTCCACGAGCATACATGGAGCAAAGCCAGAAAGCGCAATCAGCTCTACTGCCTGCAGTGATTAAATGCAAAGTCATGACCTCACCAGCTTACGTAACTAGCTAGTGTTTTCCCTCTCTTAATACTTGCCAAGCTTCAGACATTTTCAGCCGCCCTGGTTAATCATGGAAGGCAATCGCAGCTCCTCCCATATTTTCGCTATTACCGATTCCAAAGCATCTCAAACGGAATAGCTAATAAGAAGTTGACAAACCGCTTTGGGGATTGATCAAGGCAAGCGAAAGTGTACCCTTAAATTAAGCGTGGAGGGTTGGTTTTGAAAGCAAGGGACGACGGCTAATTGACTACGCGATTTGCTACCTGCTGTTTGCTTTAGGATCGAAGAAAAGTTCACGACATTCGGATGAGGTAACTGAATGGATGACAAATTGAGACGGTCTTTTGTTTCGTTAGAAGTTTGGAGATTCAGGAAGTTTGAGCTTCGAAATGTTAATTTTATGATTTATGATGAAGATGAAGGAGTTTTGTTTGGATTTTTGACAGCTAAGCGGCGTTCGCGCGGCGTTGGTTAAAAAGATAAGTCATGGTACTTACCAAATGATTGAACTAAATATGGCTTTCAATCCCGTTTATGTAGGCAATACGCTTAGATTTATGAAAAACTGAAACAGTTATGTACCTTAATAAGAAGTCGTGACAGGCCCTAGTTCAAAAGTTTTTTTTTTCTAATTTTTGCATGATAATTTTGCGCATCTTTTCCACCTGTACCTGTCCATAATATACCCTACTAAAAGTTTCGGTGGATTTGATACTTAAACAGCATTGGCAGTGTCGACTAACCCGACCTAAATTTCGAGCGTAACCGACGCTCTTGCTCTAGAACCTAGGGCAAATCGCAGTCGAGAAACAATTAACATCATCATCATCATCATCATCATCATCATCATCATCAGCCTATACTAGTCCACTGCTGGACATAGGCCTCCCCTAATGAGCGCCATAGCGCCCTGTCTTTCTTTAACAATTAACAACTGAAAACAAATTTGTTTGTCAATATTGATCGGTGCTTGAGTGCTTCCAAAGTGACACGAACCTCTCCACGGCCCTTATACCTCCGAAGCCTTACACAATACGATTAAATAGGCTTTGCTAAAGGTCAATACATCCACGATCACGACCTCCGACTCTACGAGTATTAGCTTTGGTTTATCTTAATGCCACTAATAAACTACCTAATGGCGTTCCATGCTCGAACGCACTCGTGTAGTCTTGACAATGAGAAAATTAAACAGTCTGAAGTTCAAGGAAAATTCATGTGTGAGTTTTGAACCGAACACGCTTTTGTTAATTATCTGCTTTATGCCCTTCATTTTACAAGTTGTCTTCCGATTTATTGCGTCGATTACTCAAGGTATTGATCAGCATGAACTATACGGAATGGAATGTACGTATTAGTAAAGTATCCTAAACACAATCAATGTCCTGTTATAACTTGTGTATATTCTGTCCTTGCTGTCATAATGAATTGTATTGTCATTCTTATAATTCGTGCGATAAACAATAAAAACAATCGAGTATAATTGCTATTCATCCCTGAACGTATTGCTCCCGCTCGCTTATAATTTATAATTTACCTTTATAACTCCGCCCCGCCCTTATCGCGACATAAAGACGTAGAATGAAAAGACTTCTAATTTTATAAGATAGTGAACAATGGAGGAAGACTGGGAAAGCACCGAACACAAAAGGAACAAAACCGAGTTCCTAATTTTAGAAGGTTTGTTTTAATAATCTCCGTTAAGAATGTCCTTACCTTATTTCAGGGACGATAATAGATAGGGATGTTAGGAAGCTTAATCTTGAATGACTGAAAATACTTCAAAGATAATGGTATTGTTTTAATGTAAGTTGGTCGTAAGAAATGTTAGAAAAATGTTGAATTTTGTCATTGTTTCCTAATTAATGCACTACAATACCAGAAGTTTCCAGTCACACAGACGCTTATCAGTATATCCTACGTACCTACTACATCAAGGGCCGAGCGATATTCGACTCTAGAACATCCTGTGCCTAGCATACTCGTAGCTACCTATCTAATGAAATAACTGGACTGCGGCTTTCAGCTGTAACCTCTTTTTGAATGGCTTTTGCGACGTTGCCAAGCTTGCGATATCTTCCAGACATTGGCCACAGCCTAATAAATCTTTACATTGCATTGACTGACCTTTGACAAAAGCTATCTTAAGGCGAAGTCGTAGCACTTTTAAAGGTTATTTAACATCTGGTAGTAATCATTATAGCAAGCAGGACGGGTAGCAGGAGCTAGCTAAGAAGGGCATGAGGGCATTTCAGCTTGAAATTCAAATCATTTATTGTAAATAGGCAATAAAATCGCATTTTTACAAGTCAAACACTTCAATCTAATTAACAAATTAATAAAATCATAAAACAAAATATAATTAATTGATTATGATTTGAGATTGAAAAAGGATGTTTCCCTTTCAAGCGCTGGTCCAGACAGGAAAAGGAAACTCCGTTGACTCTACCAGTGCTTGATGGTGACCGGCAGGCGGGCACTAAAGTGCATTCATTACCACCAAGGGAATTTTGCCTAATGGAATGTATGCGAATAGCAGTTGGTCCCGTCGCTACGTGCTCTGACTGTCTGTGCTATGTTGAATTATCATAAGGGTGTCTTGTTGGTCGCTCCAAATTAGAGTTTCGAATCTCATATTAAGTCAATTTTGCTTCTTCGTTGATACAATGGATGTATATTATTTAAATGTCAAACGTTGCAAACAGTATCTGTTTTACAATTGCATGCACACTTCATGATCTTCATGAAATGCATGAACGCTTCAGTCAAATCTCAATGGAGTGGCTTTGGAATAGTTAGTGACATTACATTGTCACATTGATTCTAAATGTTCTTATTTAACTAGCAGATTGATTTAAAGAAAAAGACTAGCAGACTTCTATATGTCACAAAGTATTCTGAAGCCACTCCATTGAGATTCAATTGAAGCGTTCTTAAATAAGCAGACTTGACCCCCAGTTTTGATAGAGGTGCGGAATATAGACAACGGACCTTATCAGGATCGGTGACGTAATCTAGCACGCTCCGAACCCTACCAATTTACGGACACTCACCCGACTTTATAAGGCCATACTTAGCAATACTTTCCGGAAAGGTAATACCGGAAAAGTCCGGAAAGGACTACGGCACTTAATCAAAGAACACCGGCCGAAGTTATACTTACTTTTGTATTAAAAGTTTCCCAGAACACGAGGTAATTGTTCCTTGTTAGGCAATATTGTTTACCTTCGGAGTTCCTAACGCAGATTAGTATTGTTATCGAGTTCTAAAGAATAGATAATCGATAGTGATCGGACTTATAGCGGCATTAAAAAAAATATGTTTGAAGTGCAATAAAACGTGACTTCAATCGGACGGCTGTATGTTACTGGCTACTAACAGCCGAAATTAATATTATATCTCCTATCCAAGATTGAAATCGATCTTGGATAGCTGCCTATCGTTCGATCGATTTCCAATCTGCGTGCCTTTATAAACCAATCCACGGATCGGTTATTGGCACGTTTGGCCATAAAAATGGATTGTGATACCAATCCCAGATAGCAAAATTTGGATTGGATTGATTATTAATTTTGGCCGTAAGTGAACTTACGCTCCGGAAGTAGGGCTACGTATTCAATTGCCAGAGCGGGAAAGACGAAAGTAACAATAATGTTTCTAGTAAAAAAAATCGGTATGAAAATCATGGTGAGTTAACCCCCCAGAATTGTTTCGGAGGCATGGGATCCACCAATCCCGACCAGAGCCCGTGGTGAATTGTCGGTATTTCCTCATGAAAGTAAAGCGATCGATACCCGCGCTAAACTCGTAGTGTTGAACTCATAGTGAACAGACAGACTAAAAATAACCTAACCTATATTGTACGAGCGAAAACAAAAGCAGTAAAACTTGCAAATGATCGCATTAACTACTATGTAAATTACAATTAGGAAGGGGTCGGTTGCCTGTAAGTTAGTAAACTTACTTACGGGGGTTCTGTTACGGTAAATTAATTTACCATTCATCAAACTCTCGCAGTTTCAAGTTGTTCGTATGTACCGTAAGCTTGCGATTCATATGCGAAACATTATTCAATTTGTTTTGCTGTGTCAAGGGACTTGTTGCAAATATACAGCGTATCTTACCCTTCTAGATACGAAGGTATGGTGTGTAAGTGCGTATTCTATTTCAGGGTTCATATTCATAATTCATTTATTGTTCTGTTTCCACATGTACATTATATTAGGTCTTAGATAATGCAGTTTAGAATCTTACAACATGGAATCCTGGTGGGTACTACAGAATTTTTGTATGAGGATAGGAAACATACCTACCTTATTAAATTCCGTGGTCTACATAGCGCTTTTAACATCAGATCAGCTCTGACGCCAAACATTGTCATGTCACTAGAACTTTTCAGACAAAATTTCAACTCAATTGAACCAAATGAACTACTTAGGTCAAAATTTATTTGATATATTTTACCTAAAGATCCATAAAAGCTTGTGAAACAAAATGTTGAAAATCATGAAATCTTAACATTTTTACTTGCATACTACCATCGTAGCACTACCGAAATCTTTTCATAATTACTAAAAAAAAATGAAATCTAGAGAAGCGAGAAATTCTTACAATTCAATTTTACTGGTTCCTTGTACTTAGTACTCTAGTAGCACCTAGCACAATGTTATCTACAGACTACAGACCGTTCTGTTTAGTACGTAAAAACAGTAGAGAATCCAGTTTAACGCTACGGAAGTTTAGTATGAATTGCAAATAGTCATCCGTAGCTCTTTTCAGGTCGGATTAACGTCATCCCGTAACACGAAGCGGCATAGTGCCTTTTGAAAGGTCAAAAAGTGATAAATGGAATAGGGATTAGAAAAGGGCGAATGTAGTGAGTCGCCGCATCTAACTTCAGTTTTCGTTGATGTTTCTCGAGCCGCTGGTCTGTGGGTGCTTTAGGCTTAGGTAGAAAAGGTATGTTATGATATTTTATGGTGCTCGTGGCTGGTGACGAGCCGTCTTCAAAGAGTCTGGGTTCGTGTTCCAACCTATGTACTAATTAATATAAGTTGCATGCACCACAGGTATCTAGAACTGAATTTGGATAAATTTATAATACCATGTTCTTTGTAATTCCTCATTGCTTAAACAAACAAATGGCATAAATAAAAAAACATACAGTAAAATTAAGATACTCCTCTTTTTTGGGAGTTGGTTAAAAATACCTACCTACCGAAAAGTAAATATTTATATTTATTTAAGTACTATTAGATTTAAATTGGGGAGACACTGCAATTAATCTATACGCGTAGCCGTCGCGCTTACCATCAGCGAGCAGCCTGCACCACTACTTCAACAATATACCACTACAAAAGAACAGAAGTTACACCGTCACTAAACCTCACACCAACTAAAATAACAAGCCACGTCGAAATTGAACTAAAATCCCCGCGAGCGACGTCGAGTAGGTACCTACTTAATGTTTCAGTTTAATTTCTAGTACAATACCTAATACCGAGCACAATGGAGCAAAACCACTATGAATCTACACACTAGAAGTAGTGGGGCTATGGGTGGGAAGAAAATCGGATAGCTTCAGAAAAACCAGCTCAATAGTCGGTCGCTCAGGGGGCTTACCATGACGTCTTATTGCGATTCTATTGAGGACCTAAACAGAATCGTTTGTTGTGACATCTCGACGCTCAATTTAGGTGATTTCAAATCTCAAGGGATTAACGCGTACTTAAATGATATTGAAATCCACGTATTACTATTATTTAAAGTGAAACAATTTTGTTTAGGTTCTCAATCGGATCGCAATTAGACGTCATGGTAAGCCCCCTGATGTCGGTTGGTACGGTGAACAGTGTGAACGATTCAGACCGATACTGTGTACGGCCCTTCATTAATGATCTGCTTATCTATCTTGCCTTAAGCCTCTGAGAGGAATCGATTGAGACAGGCTGTGTGGCGCTCACCGTAAAGCTAATAACCTGCTCATACCGTGACTGCATGGGCCCTAATTTTTGAAGCGTATCCGTGAAAACTAAGAAATCTGGTTGCACTAGCTGAGAGACGACAAAGGGGTGTCGGTAAAGTAGTCTAGTGCTGTAACCAGTACAGGTGCGAATACGATGATTTTGAATTTGAGTATATAAATTATAATTCTACAATTCATTCTAGAATATTCTTACGGCCGAATTAAATGGGCAAACCCAATCCAATGTTTGCCATCTGAGAGTATATATATCACAGACATTGCGTCAAATATTATCTATCTGAGTTAGCAAAAAAAATGGATTACAATTGATTATTACTTTGGGCCGTTAGTTGGTAAGACCAGAAATATTAGAACTTGTGAGTACGAGTAAGTGTGTCTGTAGAGTGAATCTTGAGGTTCACATAAATATTATTCAGTATTCTTAACTCCGCATACACGGTGGTGGAACCAACCCGCCGCGGAGACTTGCAGTAGGTAGATACCTATTTAATATTTGATCAACTATCTTCTGTCCCCGTCTCTGAGACCGTAAAATCCCCAAACGATCCTTCCAAATAGGTACCGTCCATTTTTCATACTTTGTCCAATAAAATCTTCAGATTTCCTCCCTACCAGCCAGCCCCTATTTATACCTAGGTACCTTTGTATACGATTGTGTGCCATGCATTTATTTATAATATAGTGCTCTGAAGTTTATACTCTTGAATTAAATGCAAAATTATTTCTCTGTTAGGTAGGTAGTACACGGGTAAAAACGTATTTACAAAAATGTGTAATTTGATAAATCTTCGGGACTTACAACAGATTCTGTAACTATTTAAAAAAAAAGTGCAAATACCATGAGCTAGGAAGTTTTCAAAAATATGCTAAGGTCTGTAGAAATAGCCAAGAAATTACAAAAAATGTGAGGCAGTTTTTTAGAAATTAAGAGACACAAGCTAATTAATTAATATAAATTACTTTTCAGGTAAGTTACTCGGTATACTATAAAAAACTTACTCAAATGTACAGTACAGTCTTTGGGTAGTACGCTGTACCTACTTATTTAGATATTAATTTTGATACACGTACACGAACTTCCAATTTTCATAAACGACCTTGCAAAACTTTGAGAAACGTTTACGAATTTAGTATTTAGCTAAAGGTTGAAAGTTCTTATCTCTGTAAAAAGGCATGACGCGTTCAATGTACCATCGTGTATAGGAATTATGTGCATATTTGATGAACTAGCTATCTCTATTTTGATATTATATTTTATCCACTTTCCGGCAAGATTCTAGACAAAGGTCATCTATTTCTGCCTGATAGATACCACATTAGGTAAGTACACTCAGTTTAGGTAGGAATATGTAGGTATTCTATGACTCATTTAAGATTATCTAGAATAGTTATACCTCAATCGATATAACCTACATCTAGTGTCTAAAAATATAAGAGTTCAACGAAGAATAGAATGTAGACACGATAGATCAGAAAGACGTCCACCTCGACAAACATCTCACTTCTTTACCTAAAGGATTGCGGTCAGTTGCAAACTTTTGCACAATGAGCCACCACCACACAGACGCGATATTACCGGTCAGTGCCATCGAAGCGTTCCGATAATGGGTCCCGCGACCTCTCCACACATCTGCGTGTGCTTTGGAAACTACAAAGATCGCGTAGTCGGCGTTGCACGCTCGCGCTAAAACGGAATCCTGCAAAAACGACTGCGATAATAAAGCGGTAGTGGGGAATGGCCCTCAAATTCTTAAAGCGGTCTCCGCTCGAGTATCCACCAATAAAGATCGTCTATTTGCTAAAGAATAATCCCAATTTAGGAGCGTTTCGCGGTGTCTCTAGCGCACTTGAGCTTTAAATTTATGTTTCGAGGTTTAGAGGCTTCCCTTTTGGGATTTTTGTATATATATAATGATGATGTTTGGTCTGCGGATTTTGTAGATGGTATTTTGGGAGAGAAAATGTTTTTTCATTTGTTCTATTATGATGGTAACATGTGTCATGTAATGCCTAGATATTGTGGTGCCAGGATTAAGTAGTGACGCATTTTTTATTAAGTTATCATTTAGGAACTATGAATATGGATACGTCCCTATTAGTTATTATTTGGGGACTAGGTACGGTCTTCTTAGGTAACCGATCGTTATTTGATGGCCTAAATCTATCCGTAAGCTCCCTCGAGAATAATGTCCGTAAGGATTGAGGAGCCACTTTTGAAAAATTAACGATTTCTAAATGGAATATCACGCAGTTTAAATGTAGGTGTGTCAATAAAATTTGTACTCTAAAGCAGATTTTAGTAGATTTTATGCATAAAAAGTTCTGTTACTGTAAAGGTGGCACCTCAATCCAGCAAATCAGGATTGAGGTGCCATTTTTCAAGTGAATAGAACTGGTTAAGTTATGGATGAATATTTCTGAAAACGCAATATCTTTACGGACGTGTTGTATATTGGTTGCTCCCAAACTCTGGGGCTTGAACGGCTTCAATTTAAAAAGATATATAACATTCAAAGTGGCGCCAAAATCTATAAAAAATCGATTTTAATTTTTTTATTTTTCATTGATATAACTAGTCAATTTACAAAATAAACTTAATGGAAAAAATGTAGATAGTTGGCTGAAATTGTAGCCAGAGAATGAAGTAATAAAACCAAGTGGTTTTTTTGCTGCGACTAATTTTATGTGGCTCCTCAATCCTTACGGTCTGGAAATAATATTTCGCTATAACTACGTGACAACAAAACGAAATCAAACGATGAATATCCCAAAAAAATGTAGATATGCGCACCTTAATATTCATATATAATTTAATCACTCTACGTATCCTATATTGGACAAAACACACAATTTTTTACTTTCTCATACAAATTACACTGCGATGACCATAATATTTGAGAAAAACATAGGACACGTTTAAAAAATTTAATCAATAACAATGTCACATCATATTCATATATTATTATGACATACCTACCTACTATGACATACAATTATAGAAAACAAATAAAAGTAAGTAGGTAGTAGGCACAATACGATACGAGCGGTCTAAGTAGTAACTATACGGCGTGACTTACCTTCTGGTGTGCATTTATAGACTTACTTACACCGCGAGTATCGTATACTATGTAGCGTGTGACATAATCCGCCATCTATATAATTTATTTTAAAATAATCTTCCTGATGTAATTAATAGATGTTCATTTGACTCTTAGCAATAAATACACAAATGTTACCCACATTTGTTAGCATTCCACCAGTAGAAAACGTGACAACTCAATTCCACACCTACCCGTATCACTTCTAGATTTGGTGTTTGGGTTATTAGTATTTTCGTATGCATAGATATTTATTGTTCGTGGTTTATCAATTTTATGTGATACTGTATCAGTTTTAATACTGTTCAGTTTAAATAATTAATCAAATAGGTTACAACTAAAAAATAGTGAAAAATATCTTTGCGTATCGTTATATTGTTACGCTTTCGTTTTATAAACATTTTTTTATTTGTGAAGTGATTACCTACCCTGATCTAGAAATCTGTGATTTATCTGGTTTGTGCATTGTGCACACTATCAGACTATAGTATTAGACAATATGTTGTATTATAATTGAAAGCGTGTTTATTCAGTGAAAATAGTTCATGTGTCGGTAAAAAATTATCTAAACAACAAGAAATAAGTGTATTTTTATGATACAATAATTATATAATCGGACAGAAAGATTTCATAACAACGCGTATACAGGTTAATATTGCTCAATTATAGCGTTTTCACGTAATATTTATTTTTCCCGACGAAAACCAAAATGCAAACATGCAGAAATATAGAGCTACAGGCAGGACATTGGCGTTTTCGTCAAGCGCCCAGACGTTGCGGGTATCGATGTATCTTCTCTCGTTTACTATAAATCTGTGAAATTATTAGATTAATTTTCAATCAGTACCTACGCCTGGTAAGAGTTTTACTAGTTCGACATAGTACGAGTCAACTAGCGCATCTGTATGAAGATATTGTACAGCACCTCTACAGGCGCGTTTATTAACGCTAAATATTCATACAAAGAGCTAGTTAACGCGTACTATGTCGAGCTAGTAAAAACTCATACTAGAGGTACAGGTGGTGATTGTCAGGCTTGTCAAGTGGTGTACAGATGAACTAATTAGCTTTGGCTTAGTACTACGCTGGGTCACTAACTTTACGCCGTTTAAGAATAGGCTACTTTAATTAAACTCCGCAAAGCGTGGTGCGGATTTAGGTCGCATGGTGCTATAAAATTGTATACATTGATATTATTGTTCGCGAATTATACTCGTTTTTAGCTAATTATTATGTAGGTACTTACCTACATTTACTAGTGCATGTTTACAAAACGTGTCCTTTTACGGTTACATTTACAAGGGTACACAAGTTTACAAATAACATAATTATTTACAAATTTATTTTACGTCCGTACATACCTACATAACAAACGTGTCTTTTTACGGTTACATTTACAAGTAATACATTTACATGTTTATTTTACAAGTTTATATTTACAAGGGTAAATATAAACATTCGATAGCAGAAAATAATTATCGATACCTAGTATCGATAGTAATAAACTATCGATAGACTATCGATGTTTAACGTACACTTCCTACCAGTTCATAAATACACATACGATAGTGGCGCTCCTATTAATTTCTACTATATTTTGCTAAGCTGTATGTAGGTAAGTACCTACCTACGTATAACCATAACAACCACAGGAGAGAATTGCATATTATAAAAAAACAAATTGCCGCTTGCTACCTACTTACCTTCTTCTCTTGTGTAACCCAATCTAATGGTTTGTAAAAGTGCTATATTTGCTGGTAGGTATATATAATATTAATCATTGCCTACTAATAACGTTCTTACACAATGCTCAAGTGTTGGCATAGGTAATAATAATAATAATACACCAAAAAAACGAGTCAGTAGGTAGGTAGTTAGGTACATTAATTAATGTTTTCACCCAAGTTTCATGTTGAGTTATAGTGTAAATTTAAATTAGGTAATACCTATGTACCTAATTGAAACTACTTATTAATATTATGGATACCTATATATTATTAAACGAGCTGTTTACACTGGCTGACTGCACTGACAGTGCGGGTCCAACACAAAAAAGCGTAAGTAGTTCTTGGATTCCATGTCCCTGGTTACATACTTAAATTATGGTCACCACTTAAGAAAATTTGTATGAGAAAGTAAAAAATTGTGTGTTTTGTCCAATATAGGATACGTAGAGTGATTAAATTATATATGAATATTAAGGTGCGCATATCTACATTTTTTTGGGATATTCATCGTTTGATTTCGTTTTGTTGTCACGTAGTTATAGCGAAATATTATTTCCAGACCGTAAGGATTGAGGAGCCACATAAAATTAGTCGCAGCAAAAAAACCACTTGGTTTTATTACTTCATTCTCTGGCTACAATTTCAGCCAACTATCTACATTTTTTCCATTAAGTTTATTTTGTAAATTGACTAGTTATATCAATGAAAAATAAAAAAATTAAAATCGATTTTTTATAGATTTTGGCGCCACTTTGAATGTTATATATCTTTTTAAATTGAAGCCGTTCAAGCCCCAGAGTTTGGGAGCAACCAATATACAACACGTCCGTAAAGATATTGCGTTTTCAGAAATATTCATCCATAACTTAACCAGTTCTATTCACTTGAAAAATGGCACCTCAATCCTGATTTGCTGGATTGAGGTGCCACCTTTACAGTAACAGAACTTTTTATGCATAAAATCTACTAAAATCTGCTTTAGAGTACAAATTTTATTGACACACCTACATTTAAACTGCGTGATATTCCATTTAGAAATTGTTAATTTTTCAAAAGTGGCTCCTCAATCCTTACGGACATCGAGAATATGCTGTAATAACCTTTAGCTACAAAGATACCTGACAATAGATACAATGTTCCATTCTATCTAGGTATATTTTATGCCAACAACGCTTATGCCTATGCTTATGCGTGGGCAGATAACTGAGGCAGAAACTAATTAAACAAAGTGGTTTAATTTGCCTCAATAGCAGTAGGTAGGTACTCGTATAATTTCAAACAGCGGATTTTACAATTTGGTATACAAATAACAACCTAAGATGTAATTTGGCTGCGACAGATATATAAAGGCCCTCAAATACAATAAAATGGCTCACACGAGCGTTCTAAATTAAATTTTGAAGCTGCAAGCCCTTATAAAACATTTACGGAAAGGCATAAGCGATGAGCGCATAGCGTTATATTAAAACTAGGCTCCAACCTATGATGAGTGTCTGTGAGATATGATTGCTGTATCTACAATGAAAAATATGTACTTACATACTTTTGAGCTACCAAGGTTCACGTATAATGAACACTAGGCATTAAATACGTATATACGTAAATAAAATGCTGCAATAGCTTCTACTAGTGAAACAATGTAATATAAAAAATCCCCACTTTAAAAATGAAATCGCTTGCGCTTATCAACCGGACCACTTTTAAAAAACTTCCACGCTAACCTATCACACCATAACGCGTAGAGATACGGTCCAAATTCGTTTAGCACGCACACCTAACCAGTCTTAACGACTATTTGATCTGCTCGTTTCGATTCCACCAATACATTAGGTAGGTACATTCATCACACAGATCCTACAAATGGTTTGGTGAATAAAATATGGGCTTTAGCGGGAGTTCTTGCTGTTTTATGAAATGAATATAGGTAGTAAAAAAAAATATGGACGCCTCGATGTCAAATTTATAGGAAGGTGAAACACCGTGTACCTACTATAATAATATAAAATATAGTCAGCAAAAACAGCCATATTCAACTAATCATGTTCAATTATTAAATTTACTACTATACTCGTGTTATGCACAATTTTATTTTAAATAGTTTGAGATTAATTGAAAGTACCTAAGAGATGTTCAGTGATTTTTGTTGCAGACTGTACCTAGTTTCAGATAAGTTCAGTTTCAGAATGATATTCAGTCAAGACATTCAGTCACGATATTCAGTCACGGTATTTTGACACGACATTTAGTCACGATATTCAGTCTCGACATTTTAGTACCGATATTCAGTCATGATAGTCACGATATTCCGTCACGACTTTCAGTCACGATATTCAGTCACGATATTCAGTCACGACATTCAGTTACGATATTTAGTCACGATATTCAGTCACGATATTCAATAACGATACTCAGTGACAATATTCAGTCACGACATTCGGTCACGAAATTCAGGTGCGACATCGGCATTCAGCCACGACATTCGGTCACGACATTCAGTAAAGATATTCAGTCTGGACAATCATTTAGTCACGATATTCAGTCAAGACATTTAGCACGACATTCAGTCACGATATTCAGTCACTATATTTAGTTACGATATTCAGTCACGACATGCAGTCATGACATTTAGTCATGATATTTAGTGACGATATTTAATCACGACATTCCGTGACGATATTCTGTCACGATATTTGGTCACGACATTCAGTCACGACATTCAGTCACGATATTCAGTCACGATATTCAGTCACGACATTCAGTCACGTCATTCAGTGACGACATTCGGTCACGATATACAGTTACGACATTCAGTCACGACATTCAGTCACGGTATTCAGTTACGATATTCAGACACGATATTCAGTCACGATATTTAGTCACGATATTCATTCACGATATTTAGTCACGATATTCAGTTACGACATTCAGTCACGACATTCAGTCACGACATTCAGTCACGATATTCAGTCTGGACATTTAGTCACGATATTACGTCGCGATTTTTAGTGACGATATTTAGTCACGACATTCAGTGACGATATTAAGTCACCGTATTTAGTCACGACATTCAGTCACGATATTCAGTCACGATATTCAGTTACGATATTCAGTCACGATATACAGTCACGATATTTAGTCAAGATATTCAGTCACGACATTCAGTCACGATATTCAGTCTGGACATTTAGTCAAGACATTTAGCACGACATTCAGCACGATATTCAGTCACGATATTTAGTTACGATATTTAATGACGATATTTAGTCATGACATTCAGTGACGATATTCAGTCACGATATTCATTTAGTCATGACATTCAGTCACGATATTCAGTCACGATATTCAGCTACGATATTCAGTCACGATTTTCAGTCACGATATTTAGTCACGATATGCAGTCATGACATTCAGTTTTGGTCACGACATTCAGTCACGACATTCAGTCACGGTATTTAGTCATGATATTCCGTCAAGGTTTAAGTCACGACATTCAGTCTCGATATTCAGTCACGATATTCAGTTACGATAATCAGTCACGATATTCAGTCACGATATTAAGTCACGATATTAAGTCACGGCATTTAGTCACGACATTCAGCCACGATATTTAGTCACGATATTCGGTCACGACATTCAGTGACGATATTCGGTCACGATATTCAGTCACGACATTCAGTCACGATATTCAGTCACGATATTTTAGTCACGACATTCAGTCACGATATTCGGTCACGACATTCAGTGACGATATTCGGTCACGATATTCAGTCGCGACATTCAGTCACGATATTCAGTCACGATATTTTAGTCACGACATTCAGTCACGATATTCAGTCACGATATTAAGTCACGATATTTAGTCACGACATTCAGTCTCGATATTCAGTCACGATATTCAGTCACGATATTCAGTCACGATATTCAGTCACGATATTCAGTCACGATATTCAGTCACGATATTCAGTCACGATATTTAGTCACAATATTTGGTCACGACATTCAGTCACGACATTCAGTCACGATATTCAGTCATGACATTCAGACACGATATTTATGGACATTCACTCACGATATTCGGTCACGATATTTAGGCATGATATTCAGTCACGATGTTTAGCCACGATATTAAGTCACGATATTTAGTGACGAGATTTAGTCACGACATTCAGTGACGATATTGAGGCACTATATCCAGTCACAGTATTTAGTCACGACATTCAGTGACGATATTCAGTTACGACATTCAGTCACGATATTCAGTCACGACATTCAGTGACGATTTTCAGTCTCGATTTGATTACATACAACATTCAGCAACGATGACATTCAGTTACGTCAGTCAGTGACGACATTAATCACGACATTTAGTGATGATATTCAGTGACGATATTCAGTTACGATATTCAGTCACGACATTCAGTCACGATATTCAATCGCGATATTCAGTCTCGACATTTTATTCCCGATATTCAGTCACGATATTCAGTCACGATATTCAGTGACGATATTCAGTCACGATATTCAGTCACGATATTCAGTCACGATATTTAGTCACAATATTTGGTCACGACATTCAGTCACGACATTCAGTCACGATATTCAGTCACGATATTCAGTCATGACATTCAGACACGATATTTATGGACATTCACTCACGATATTCGATCACGATATTTAGGCATGATATTCAGTCACGATGTTTAGCCACGATATTAAGTCACGATATTTAGTGACGAGATTTAGTCACGACATTCAGTGACGATATTCAGGCACTATATCCAGTCACGGTATTTAGTCACGACATTCAGTCATGATATTCAGTCACGATATTCAGTCACGATATTCAGTCACGACATTCAGTGACGATTTTCAGTCACGATTTGATTACATACAACATTCAGCAACGATGACATTCAGTTACGTCAGTCAGTGACGACATTCAGTCACGACATTTAGTGATGATATTCAGTGACGATATTCAGTTACGATATTCAGTCACGACATTCAGTCACGATATTCAATCGCGATATTCAGTCTCGACATTTTATTCCCGATATTCAGTGACGATATTCAGTCACGACATTAAGTCTACGACATTCAGTCACGTCAGTCAGCCACGACATTTAGTCACTATATTCAGGCCAGTGAGTGTCTGAGTGTGTGTCTGAGTGTTCGAGTGTTAGGCCCATACTAATAAATCAAACTTAGCTCTGAAAGCTACCTTCAGTGTGCACTTGCTCTTTCGTTCTATTTAATACATACATCTTAAGTTATAGATTAGGAACAGAAACTTAAATGATCTCTAGCAAATTAATAAATGGCACTCAACCAGTTACTAGCCACTCAGTTAAGTACTATCCGATTATGACACAATTGACACATACAAGGCAGTATCTAGTAGCCAGTGCTACATCTCAATATCCATTTATTAAATAGCAACTATTTTAAGATGTAGATTACATTTTGAGTGTGGATCGGATAGCACTTAACCGCTGAGTGTCATTTATTAATTTGCCAGAGATCATGTAAGTTTCTGTTCCTAATCTACAACTTAAGATGTAAATATTAAATAGAACGAACGAGCAAATGCACACTGAAGATAGCTCTCAGAGCTAAGTTTGATTTATTAGTATGGGTCTGGGTGTCTGAGTGTGAGGATCTTACCGTCTTACCACAAAAAAATTAGACCATAGTTGAACAGATGAGTCTACCTAGCCTTGGAGGTGATGATGATGATGATGACTTATAGCCTATGTGTAGTGTAAAGTTGAGATATAAGCTATATATATAACAAATTTCATACAAATCGGTTTAGCGGTTTGAGCGTGAAGAACTAACAAATACACAAACTTTCACATTTATAATATTAGTGAGACTAGTTTGCACAAACTGAAAAACGCATATTTCTTTCATTTAGACGGCACCACCATCACTATAACAAGGCTTAGGTAATAATACTCAATAATCCATATAAAAAATATTTATTAACATCATATAAAAATCAGATTAACAAAAAAACCTTCCTGTGATCCATAACTTAACAACTAGACTTATCACAGTACAGTAGAAGCATAGCAGAAGTCACGAAACAGAAGCTAGGCGTGCCGCCAGACAAGAGAAAAGCTTAACTCAAGTGCGTCGCTTACAATAATCACTAGGTTCCGTAGGCAATGAAAACGAGCTGTTTATAAATGGCAAATAAATAAAAATAATGTTCAATTCTTGTCATAACGGTCAAAATTGGCATGAGAGAGGATAGAAAATATAATTATTTAAATAACATGTTTCGAATTATTTCTGTCAATCGATAGCCGTTAAGCAACTCGTTTATTGAAGTAGAACTTCTTTAGGCGCGACTAGGGAGTAACTCAGATTTTTTTCTGACAGAAGTAACGCTCACGGCAGAAAAAAATCTACTAAGTCTGTGTAGTTTCCGCTGTTTAACGCTGTTTTTTTTTGTGTAGATGAATAATAATAATTCTGTTATAATATAATATTGGTTTAGTTAATATTATCTAAGCTTTATGTATCAATATTCATGACAGGCTGTTAACTGCATCAGTTTAGGTATTACACTCTTCAACTTATGATGTACAACTCTTAAATACATGAAAATTAAAATAATACAATATTTGTTTTATAAAAATAACATAAATAAATAGTATCTTTTGAGGCAAGTTTTTAACGGTTCAACGCACACATTTCGTTATCATCGACACTAAAAGTCTTCAACATTACCCAAGGAACCCTACAACCTTACAACAAAAAAACACTAATGAGACCAAGTGTACACGATCCAGACAAAACACCGACTTGCATAAATCTCCATCAACGCAATTAAAAGCAGTTCAGCCCGTGTTTTTATAACTTGCGCCGCGTGCATTGAGTTTTTGTACCGCACTCGGTTTGGATTAAAGTATATTTTTCAGTACTTTCAAATGTATTTTTAATTCTCTTTCAGAAACTGTTTGACAGGGTTAATGCAGAGTAATTTTTAAACAACGAAAAAAACGGAATACTCTAAAGTTGACACGCATTTTACGTAAAAAATCCTACCCTAAAGGTGGGAAAATAGTGTGTGAATCTTTGAGTGATTTTTTGTTCACTCACAGATTTTACGTCTAATGCGTTACGTAAACTTTCTCTACTGAAAAACTAAATAGTGTTATCCATACTGAGATTATAAATTTAATGCTAAAGTAACTTTGTTACCTTTTCACGACTAAACGGCTGAATCGATGTTGATGAATTTTGGTATGAACATAGATTGGATCTTCGAGAAGGACTTAACAATATGACACTTTTTAGATAAAATGTAGTCTAAGCGGGCGAAGACGCGGGCAACAGCTAAATTTTGTATAAAAAGCAAAGTTTACGTCCAAAATACTCCATGGATATGGACATTTTGCTTTGACGAAAATTTTATAAGTGTTCTATTTGCTTTAACGAAACACAAAATTATTTCGTTTAATTTTGTTTTTACCCGAATGCCGATGAAGGGGTGTTTTAGAATTTTGTATAGTAGAGTTCACACTGTCCTTATCTCTCCCAATGTAAGACCCACTTTTGTTAAGACCCTAATTTTAAACGCCGATGGGATCATATACACAAGGTATTTTTAACTACTACAAGGCACAGATCTATATACGAGGGTGAATCAAAAAGTTCTTAGAAGTGCATATATATGAAACCTTTTTGGATCAAGTTCGATATTCAAATTAAAGAGTGTCTATCACACTATATTTATGCAGACTGTCACTTGTTTTTGTCAGTTCGTTCGCATGTAATAAATTTTTTTGTGCAACGAGTTGCTAAAAAGTCAAAATTATGGATAAAAGTGAGTTACGTGCGGTGATAAAATATCTCAGTTTGAAAAAAATGTCTACGAAGGAAATTTTTTTGGACATTCAGCAGACATTATGGGGTGATGCTGTACCCTATTCTACGGTTGCGTACTGGGTGGCTGAATTTAAAAGAGGTAGATCAAGCTGTAAAGATGACCCGCGTTCTGGGCGGCCTTCAACCTCCGTTACAGAAGAAAATGTCAAAAAGGTTGAGAATCTGGTTTTGGAAGACAGAAGAATGACTATAAAACATATAGCTGAGATCCTAAAGATATCTTTTGGTAGCGTTCAATCCATTTTAATTGATTCACTGGGGTTCAAAAAAGTGTCTGCAAGATGGGTGCCACGAATGTTAACCGACGAAAACAAAAAGCGACGTTTGGAAATTTCCAAGCGTAATCTCGAAATGTTCCAGCGTGATTCGGATAATTTTTGCCGTCGTCTTGTCACCATGGATGAAACGTGGGTCCACCATTTTGATCCTGAAACTAAAAGACAAAGCATGTCTTGGAAACGACCATCCTCTCCATCCATTAAGAAATTTCGAGTTGCTCCTACCGCTGGCAAAGTTATGGCCTCTGTGTTCTGGGATAGTGAAAGGAATCCTTTTTATTGATTACATGCCAAAAGGCCAGACGATTACTGGACCCTATTATGCAAATTTAATCCCGAAAGTGCGTGAAGCGATTAAAGAAAAACGTCGTGGAAAACTGTCGTTGGGCGTGTTGTTCCTTCAAGATAACGCTCCTGCTCATCGATCGGAAGTTGCGCTCAACGCAATCCGCTGTGCTGGCTTCAATCTCCTTGACCACCCACCATATTCTCCGGACTTAGCCCCAAGTGATTTTCACTTATTTCCAAAATTAAAAGAGGAAATTCGTGGAACAAAATTTCACGATAATGACGCGGTTATAGCTGCCGTAGAGGACTTTTTCGAGAGTCAAGAAAATAATTTTTTTTCACAAGGAATAAGGAAGTTAGAAACGCGTTATTCTAAATGCATTGCATTGGAGGGAGATTATGTAGAAAAATAAAATATTATTATTTAAATCTTTGCATTTTTTAATATTGATTCCAAGAATTTTTTGATTCACCCTCGTATATAGCACATTGATTTTTATTGTCAAAAATTAACAAAACAATATTAATAAAAAAATGAATGATCATTAACACGAGAATCTAAAACATTAAATTTTTTTTAATATAATATACCTTCTTATAAAATTAATTTCATCGATAATCAATTTAATATTACGCTAATTTAATGCATTATGTCACAACAACATATCTTATTTATTTCATTAAACTATTTTTATATTATAATAATGTATTTTTAATTCATCCACAGTAAAAAATCCATAACACCATGATTTTAACCAACAAACCCACATAATTGCACTGGGACCACATACGACGCCAAAAACACCGTCGAATTAAACCTTCTTTTGGAGTCAGATTAAAAAGGCTTATAGATATGTATCGCTTAAACTCATTTGAATGTATCACACAAGCAGCATTATTTGCACACTGATGTTCTTATATCTTCTAATATTTTTCTAAGGAGTATGTCACATAGTAGACCGGCCGTGGCGATTGGCGTTGTCAATAAAAAAAGTTCACGCCATTCCCTTGATAAAAAAACAGTATTTATTGTAAACCATGCCACGTCCGTCTACGCCACGTCCGCGCCACACGTACGCCACACGCCTAAAACTCCCAAAGACGACTCAAGAGTCCCTACACTGGAAAACAGCCCTACTTTAAACGCTAATAAGGTCTTTGAAAATAAAAACCTACATAATCCGGTCGTGTTCCTTCCTCCTGGCTTGCGGACGCTAGTTCCTCATCTCGGCCGTCAGGGGCGCTGTAGACTTGAGTTGAAGGAAGAAGGGGCCTTCCTGCGCCGGCAGGAACGTGGACGGAGTCAGGGAGTACTTGCCGGCGGGCAGGGGCGGTAGCTCCAGCACCACGAAACCGGATCTGGCAACATTGTAAACTATTAATGACAAGTAGTAACGAAATAGCGCCTTATGATTGGCGCAGTCGAGAGGATTATCTAGAATTGTCTATCCATGGATGACTATGGCTGCGCACTATAGCTTCACACGCTGATTGTATGGTAGTTGTAGACTGTATTTCAGTACCTACAGCCTTCTATAAATAGACTTCATAATTCGTTCAGCCGGTCGTGGTTCATTGTGGAGATTGGGTTACTTCTAGGTAAGCGCGTACCATAATCGACCGATTAACATCAGACTAGATCGATCTATTCAAGAATAAAAACACAACTTTCGCATTTAGTATAATAGTACGATAACACACCTGTGCGGTCCAGATGACTCCCGCAAGAACGGCGCCGTGACACTAGGGTCGTCCAGGCTCTCGACCCTCGCGTCCACCCCCATCTGGTAGACCTTGGGCCCCTTCAGCTCCACCAGCAGCCGGCAGCCGCCGCGGGCGTCGGGCACGGTGACCACGCAGCGCGGGTTGTTGCCGTAGGTGGCGCGGTGGTTCTCGCAGCCGCCGGCGGTGCGCCCCGCCCATTGGCCCGTCAGCTGCGGATAGATGGCGCTGCTTTCAATTTTGTAAAAAGATATTACTGAACGAGTTTTTTTTATATTTGTTTATGAACGCTTGTCGGCTAGACGTCAATAGTGGTCATTTAATTTGGTGGAAAATGTGGTATTTTTTATCAGTTCATAGATGGCGGTAGTCTAAAGAGAGTTTTAAGAGTATGACGATACGTAGGGTTGGCAGAAGTAGCGGAACATTAAAATTTGTATTTGTAAAAGTAGTTGACCACATACAAAAATACGCTAAGATTTTAGTAGAAAACGGGAACGTTGCAAATATTTGCATCCGCATCCGCAATGGCGAAGCTTCCGTATCGATTTAGAGAGCAGCATCGGTGAAATTCACCATAAGGACAAAATATTGTAAGTACCAATTTGGTACTTGATACTTACTAACTAAAATAGTACCTACATATTTAATAACCTTACCTTTTTTATATACGGAAAATCTGGAATTTTGTTCATACTGATCGAGCAGCTAGCGTAGGCCCTTAGAGTATAATAAATAGTTCTTGACTTCTCATACTGTGACACCACTAGCGTGTACCTGTAACAACATAGGTATGAGGAAATTAAACAACGCGTCAGACGCAGTAATGTCCGCGCACTACTGTGTGCCTAGTGCGAGTTTTGTCAATTTATTTACGCGCTCGGTCCGTTTGGCGTAAACTTGAAATTGTATGGAATAAGAGCAGCGCCATCTAGTGACTGATTCAGTGACGCTAGATGGCGCTGCTCTTATTCCATACAATTTCAAGACAAAACTCGCACTAGGCACACTGCTTGGCGGTATAGGGTTGTCCGTACCGCCCGCCCGTGCTCTCCGTAGTGTTGATCTTGCAGAGGTAGTGCGGGCTGTTGATACGTACGCCGTCTATGAAGGGCTCGGGGTCATCTATGGACACAAAAATCGGACTAGAGACAGTATTATGTCTTGATGTACCAGAACACGTGTAGGCCGTATCTCTATGCATAATATAATTTGAAATTAAATCAATTATATTGTTATATTCATTGCAGGCTAGCTTTTTCTAGCTAGCTAGCTTTGTCATATAATTTCCATATAAACAGGTAGTACTGTGAGTGTGAAAAACAAATCGACGAACACTCGAAGTTCCGAAGTTCCACCACTTTCCGCTAGATGGCGTTGTTTTCAATCTCACTGAACACACTATATCAACTCTTTTAGCACTTACATGGATAATACACTCGTTTCCCGTCGTTCTTGTACACTAGCAGCGTGATATACTCCTTGTTGTCTCGGAAGTCGTCGATCTGTGTGATGTGTCGCGTGAGGAGTAGCCACACTGCGCCTGCGCCGTGCACTTGCAGCGAAAACTGCGGGTTCTCGCTTATGTTGTACGCGTCTTTGGCCGGCCCGTTGCCTGCATCCCATTTCCTGGAATATTTCTCGCGTTTTCAATATACTTTTTAATATAAACGTTGAGATACGACCACAAATCACTAGATGGCGTTAAAAACCATTTGGCTAAAGTAAAATCCACAATAATAGAAATGCAATTTTTTTTGTTAGTTACAATTTCATGTCCGAAACGCTATATCAATTTCCTATAAAGACCGTTTGCACCTTGGAAAGGCGCATATAACACTTTACGATACAATGTAGTCAACGCGGATTTGTGTGACAATTACAACAATCAGACAATAGAGCCCCAACAATCCACTAGATGGCGTTATAATCAATTTACCCAAGTTCCAATTGCAACCGCACGCTAATCTGTATGACTACTGGCGCCACTATCACTGTTCTTATATCACTACAGCAACTCACTGATGTATACAGTATGTGAAGTTAAATAAGGCCGGATTCCAATTGAGATAGAAGACGTCGAAGAAGCTGAGGATGCTGTGGTAGTCGATCCAGAAGACGCCGTTGTCGTACTGCGCCGCGCTGTCGGGCGAGTACTGCAGCGCGGCCCGCAGCGCCGGCGTCCAGTGCGCCACGTCCAGCTCCGAATAGTTGCCGCGCCAGCGGAGGTGGGACCAAGGGTTCTTGAGCTTCAACAGCTTCACGCCCTAGGGATGGAACGGGAATGTGTTCATGGCAGGATTCTTTGGGGAGCCTAGGGAAGTAGACTTCGCTTAGGAAGTAGACAGGGGTGAGTTTTTTACGTCGTAATGGCGGGTTTTGATGAAATTGATTGTACCTCGGAGAAGAACAAGGGCCGTTTTAGCAGCTACAACTAAAAAACTAACTGGTGTTCTCGCGGGAATTCCACAATGGGACTTTAATGATTTTTTCTGAAACTCGCCACCCGTGCGAAGCCAAACCAAAAAAAAGTACGAACTGACATTGACGTCGCGCACGTCGAGCACGGCGTAGGCGTGCGCGGCCACGAGCCCGGTGCGCTCCGCCTCCGCGGCCGGCAGCGCGCCCGTGGCGGCGGAGGCCAGCACGTCCCCTAGGGCGCCGCGCGCGCGCAGCTGCTCGAACAGCGCGTCCGCGTTGAAGTCCGCCTCGCCGGGCCGGATCGCCGCGCGCTCCGGGATCCAGCCAGTGAGGGCGTGCAGGTCTATGTTCTGCGAACGAGGACTAATCTAACTACTATCTGGACAGATGTCATCGTCTGGAGATGAGATGTCCGATACGGTCAAATCCATGTCTATTGGTCTACTTGACCCTGTCAAAGTCACAGCGCAAATAACAAAATATAGGTAGGTACAGATCGCGCGGCAAGAGTTTGGCTTTGACCTTCGGGTGGAGGGGATTACTGCGCATGGGTACTGTCACGCACACAATCAGAGCAATCCAATCAGAGCACCGCATGCGCCTACACACCATGCGTAGTAATCCCCTCCACCCGAAGGTCAAAGCCAAACTCTCGCCGCGCGATCTGTACTTCTTGTAATTTGTATTTATTCACCATTCATTTTTTAAACTTGATTTTTTAGCATTTAAAATATAATGTTGACATTTGACAATGACATTTCAATTTGTTTTGACATCTTATCTAACAGTAGGGCACTTCTCTACCTGTGTACAGTAGTTTCTTATAAAGAAGGTTATCGACAGAATACTCACACTATTAGACCCGGGGAAGTCATATCCTCCCATCACTTTCATATAGGCCTTTTCGAGCAGCGACACCCAAAACTCGTTCTTGTTGCTCGAATACGAGCACAGAAGCCGGCCGTACTTGCTGTAAGGCAGCCGGTCGTCTATTATTATCTGTGGATTGAAGTATTTAGGATAAAATTTACTGTTTTATTTTTCGGTTGTTTTTTTTAAATCTTTTTTAACACCCGGACGGGTTAATAAAGGCCGATAGCATTATGGCGATTTCATTTTTCAATACATTGTGTAATCGAGATGATCGAGAGATGGTGGCCGTGGTACAAGTTGCACGATTTACAACACAAAGGTACCGGGTTCGACCCCCGGCCGCGCACCAATTACTTTTCATAAATTTTGAGCGGATTTCCATCGCTCCGTGCTTCGGAGGGCACTGATCCCGGTTGTTATCGATACTTAGCAGTCGTTAAGCCAGGTCAGAGGCCCTTGGGCGGTCTGACAAACTCTGACACTACAGCCTAGCGCTACCACATGCGACAAACAAATATCAAGACGCGCGCGTTTTTACGCGCCTGCATGATCAAAGTCAAAGCATTTATTGTAAATAGGCAATTAAATAGCACTTTTACACGTCAAACAGCTAATTCTCGTTAACAAAGAGAATCATAAAAACAAAGTATGACACATTAAATTAAACAGTAATTGGTTATGGTTTGAGTTTGAAAAAAGGATGTTTCCCTTTCAAGCACTGTACCAAGATTCTGGACAGGAAAAGGAAACTCCGTTGACTCTACCTATCTAGTGGCTTAAATGCTAAAGGTCAAAACCCACCTTCCTCCTCACCCCGTTGAGGTGCAGCTTCACCATGTACTTGCCGAAGGGGTTGATGATGGGCTCGTTGTTCTTGTTCTTGGGATATATGATGGAGGTGATGAGCTTCTTGTTGAACCGTTTCTCGTACAGCGCGGAGACGGCGAGCGACGCCACGAACGAACAGTCGGACACTATCTAGGGACAGTAGGTGACCAATGACGTTAGACGGGAGATGGTGGCCTAGCGGTAACTTGTGCGCTTTCGAATCCAAAGATACCAGGTTCGTTCCTCGGCAAACGTAAGTTATGTGCAGATTTCCATCGCGCCGTGCTTCGGAGGGCACGTTGTTATCGGTTAATAGCAGTCGTAAAGCCATATCAGAGGCCCTTGGGCGTGTCAGTGGTCCTGACAAACTCTGACACTAGAGGCGATCACAACTTCATACAACAAAAACAACATGAATCATCATATACATACGTCTATAATAACATCCTACTTCATACTAATACATATTATAAATGCAAAAGCTTGCGAGTGTTTGTATGTTCGTTACTTCTTCACGCTCCAACGCCTGGACCGAATCTGATGAAATTTGGTATTGAAGTAGCTTACTTCCTCGATTAACACATAGGCTACTTTTTATTCCGAAAAAATATATGTTACCACCAACCGTGGGACACAACCAGTAATAACAAAGAATCATCATTTGCTGTATTATGTACTATAAATATAATATATGTAAGGTGATGTTGCGTTATGTGTCCTAGGGCCGTATTAATAAATGAATCTCAATAACGTTACCAAGTGCTCTATTAGCTGGTCCACACTCAAAATGTAATCTACATCTTGGAATCGTTGCTATTTAATAAATGGATATTAAGATGGCTACTAGATACTGCCTTGTATGTGTCAATTGTGTCATAATCGAATAGCACTTAACCACTGAGTGTCATTTATTAATTTGTCAGAGTTTCTGTTCCTAATCTACAACTTAACATGTATATACCTATTAAATAGAACGAAAGAGCAATTGCACACTGAAGATAACTCTCAGAGCTAAGTTTGATTTATTATTATTAATACGGCCCCTAGAGACTCACAGTCTGCTTTATGCTGAAGCAGTCGACGTGGTCGCCGACAATCATCTTCGGATCGGTGCAGATATCGTGCGGTCGGACCCAACTGTGGAACTCCATCTCCTGCTTACGGGACAACTTCAGTTCACTGGCCCTGCAAATGTCAATAGCAAAAATTATCTATTTATTTTTTAGTTTATAGACGAGCGGCATGAGTGCTGATAATAATATGTGTACATCACACAGTTTATAAATTCACTTCAGGGTAGTTCACTTCTGTAACAATGTATTAGTTCGTAGTCAGTTGTCGAGTTTGTTTTTGAAAGAGTTGACTGAATTATATTGCATAATTATGCAGGTTTACAGGTGTAGGATGACAAGGATCTATAGGCGCGTGAGTGATATTACAGGGAGGGCGATGTAGTTACAGATTTGTATCCAATGCATGTCAGCGTTACAAGATGATGGTGTTAGTTCTGATTTTGGGTACGCACCAAAAGATCCTAGTCAGACTATAGGCAGGAAATTATCCACTACTTTCCTAGTCTGTGGCGTCGAGTGTGACTTGACTACTGGCAATCTTGCTGACGAGGACTTGACATGTTAATTAGTATTTAAACGGGTCTAATTCACGCACAAACTAATATCAAAACATATAATTTTGACATACCTCGACGTTTCATGTATTCAGTTCGCGAACATTTAAGAACTTCTATTGCAAACCGATAGAGGACTTGACGTTTTGATTATGTTAACGAGAAACTTGGACACATTATGCTCAAAGATACAAGTGCCAATAATATCTTACCTATCTTCAAACGGTATGGCATATTGGAACTTCTCCTGGTAGTCTACATTCATGAACGGCAGAAAGCAGTTGTTGTTTATATTGGAGGTCTGCTTGAGCACTTCTTTCTCTTCTTCAGTGTAAACTGTGTTTTTGCCGCTCACTTTTAGGTGTACACTTTCCCCTCTTTGCAAAGGGGCTTTTTGGTTTGGTGACACCCCTGTAAGAATGTTTATTTGTTGAAGACGAGCCGCATTAATGCTGGAATATCTACATCACAGTATTCAAAGTTTCGCTCTACACAAATATAATGTTTAAAGTAACAATGACTTTTATTCTAATAGGTTAGATTGGTATTAAATAGAAAATAGGATGTGTTTCTAGATAATACAGTTTGTGGTTTACCTAGTTCTGAGTTCAAACCAACTAAGAAAAGTATGTTCAGAAGCCAACATAGACTGATGCAAATTACTATCCACTTGCAAATAAACTAATCTAATTACTTTTCTAATCATCATCATCATCATCAGCCTGTACTAGTCCACTGCTGGACATAGGCCTCCCCTAATGAGCGCCATAGCGCCCTGTCTTTAGCTTGACGCATCCAGCATCTGCCTGCAGTCTTTCGCAGGTCGTCATCCCACCTGGCCGGAGGGCGTCCTACACTACGTTTGCCGAGTCGCGGTCTCCACTCAAGAACACGTTTACCCCAGCGGTTATCGGTTCTTCGCGAGATATGGCCGGCCCACTGCCACTTCAGCTTGCTAATTCTTTGAGCTATGTCGGTAACTTTGGTTCTCTGTCGGATATATTCGTTGCGAATTCTGTCCTTCAGAGAGACTCCAAGCATAGCTCTTTCCATAGCTCGCTGAGCGACTTTACACTGGTGGACCAGCCTTACCGTGAGTGTCCACGTCTCAGCTCCGTAGGTCATAACGGGTAGGACGCACTGATTGAAAACTTTAGTTTTCAAGCATTGTGGTATGGATGACGAGAAGACTCGACGTAGTTTCCCAAACGCTGCCCAGCCCAGTTGGATCCTCCTTTTGACCTCCTTCTCAAAATTGTTTCTACCTAACTGCAGAATTTGCCCAAGGTAAGTGTACTCGGAAACAATTTCGAGAGGGTGGCCATGTACGACGACCGGCCCCGGATCAATGAGGCCATTGATCATGACTTTGGTTTTATCCAAATTCATGCCGAGACTGATGCGTCGTGAGGCTGAAGCTAATCCGTCAGCATTCCTCCAGCGACTCCGCCATTAAAACTATATCATCAGCAAATCTTAGGTGTGAGATGTAACTTTTCTAATATGTAGGTCCATAAAACAGTTACACAAAAATATCATGAAATGTAACGATTAGCTACCTGGTTTTGTATTCTGATTAATTGTTAAGCCACCTAACTTCTTGATTCCCTTCAACTCTTCAGCTCTGTCCATGGCTTGGCCCGCCAACCTTTCAATTTTACCCTTTATTTCTGGTTCTGGTACATTCTGAAAGGGAAACAATAGGTAATTTAATAACTCTTGGTCAAAAACTTCTTAACTATGCAGTGTCCATATTTTCAGATGTCATAACTCTTTCTTATGAAATACAGAGTGTTAGATACCTATTGTTGTAAATTTCTTTTCACTGATGTAAGTGTATAATATCTACCTAGTTAGTAAAACATTAAACATTAAAGCAATTTTTTTATTAAGTACTTATTTCATAGGCTACTATTTGACTACTATATCACCTGTACCCCTAGTGTGAGATTTTACTAGCTCAACAGAGTATGCATGAACTTGCACTTTGTATGAAGATGTTTTGTTTATAAACCCACTGGTAGGGTAGTTCATACAGAAGCGCTAGTCAACACATACTATATAGAGCTCGTAAAAGCTCACACTAGGGGTACTGAAGTGATGCTGTATTTGAAGATGATAAACATGCTTAGCCTATAATGATACTGGTTCTCAAGCACTTCTGCCCGAACATCCCGATACAGGTTTGACTATACATTTGCAACTCAATACTTACAGCTCCAATGGCCAACTCTACAGCTTGAGTATACAGTTTCAGCGCCAACTCTTCATGGCCTGCTTGATCAGCATCCAGCGCTTGCTGCATCAAGAAGTAGTACTGCTGCAGTAGAAGCTCACTTTCTGATAGTTTCGCTTGTTCAACTGTAATAAAAAATTAATAGTATTTTTTTGTCTTATTTCTGTTTAGAGTCTGATAGTTCATAGTCATCCATCAACTATATCAGTCCTGGAGGACCAAAAAGCACTGATTAGTGTTTAACAACATTTTTGTGCAACCTTTACAATTGATAGAGTAATAGCCACGCCAGATGTTTCCGCAGCTTGCCTTGAAACAGCACTAAATCGAGTTGAACACAATATATTATATTTTTCTTATGCAAACTTTGGAAGACCATGATAATTAATTTGCTGTGAATGTTTATTTAACAAACAGCTACATAAACATTTGGCTGCAATCTCATGCCTAATAATGATATAGTCGAAAGTTATATACTTTCGACTATATCATTCTAGTATATTATAGCACAACTACTTTAGGTACAAATTCACATACTATATTTGAATCTGAATTGTACATACAGACAACAACAATAAGTGCCACACCTTTGCTATTCTTAAATTAAATGTACATTAAAATGCTTCGTGCAGGAGCTATTTCTTCCATGAACAGGAAGGAAAGGGAAGGGTTGAGTTATTTAGCACTGCTACAATGATCTCATAGTCAGAATAATAAACATTTAATTGCGCTCATTCCTTGTACAGCTAGGCACTTGATTTCCTTTTTTTACACAGCCATGAGTCATCATGAATACCAGATTAGAACAATAATATTTATCCTGTTACAATTTTGAGATTATATAGGTAACAAACGACAGTTTATACCATTTTGTTCTTGTAACGTGGTAGCTCTTTGAAGGTATTCCTTCACTTTGTTCCTAAGCTCCGTTTGTTTGTCGTGAGGAAATCTATCTATGATTCTGTCCAGAAGCCTCGCTGCAGTACGATAACACTCTACAGCGTTGTCCGTCTGCCCAGCCTGGTCGAACTGGACGGCCAGAGAGGCTGCCTCTTTCGCATTCTCAAAATCACTCATTTTGGTAATTGGAAAGAAAAAAATAGGTAAATCATCACAAAAATCTAACTGCGACCATGGAACTTCGCCAGCAAATAGGTAGGTACCTCATTATTGTTTTGTTTTGTTGTCAAATTGACAGGTTGAGATTGACTGATTGAAGTTATGACATTGAGAGATAGATAGTCGGATGAAAGCTGAAACGACGAAAATATTAGAATCTCAAACTAACGGATATGACATTCAACCTAAGATACGGGGAAGAAAAGAGACAAATGTATACAAATAGACAAAGAAGTAAGTAGGATAGTTCGATGATGTTTTGTCTTTTTCGGCGTATGCACTAATATTTTGATTTGCTACAGTACATTTGTACAGTGCTGGGTGTCAAATTGTCAGAAGCAAACCAATCTTGACATTTTAGAATGTGGCACGTTTGAATTATGGTAGATTATATTAGGTAGACTACCTAACAATATATTTTTTTTATACTATAAATGTATGTTTGATAACTCCAAATTCTTTGAATTAGATTTTATATTTGTTTTTGTGTACCTGTACTCATAGAGGAAATAAGTACTACGTAGGTACCTAACCGATACTTTCCTCGTTTTTTCCTTTCCATTCGCCGCCCCTAGGGCTGGGAGTACGTCGGAAAGTTGAAACGAAATGAACGTAATTACGAGTACGTCATTACCCCACGCTGCGCTATATCACAGAATACCTAATAATATACCCTAGGCTGTATGTAACATTGATGTGTTTCTTGCATCGTCCCAGGCCCGTTACCTACCTTCATTTATGCCATTGGTGAATTGGTAATGCAATATTTTCTAAGTGATCATCATGCATTTAAGGCGTTTCAGTGTTCTTGCTTGAAATGAAACGGAATGTTGATATTTTTCCTCCAATAAGGGCTCTTTCAATTTATGCGTTTCCTAATCGGACCGCTGCCGCACGTTTTCCGTGCTGCTAGTTATAACCCGCTGCCGTGCCGTTGCAGTACGGTAGAAGTCCGTTACCAAACGCTTAAATTGAAAGCGTATCTGACTGCCGTGCGTTTGTATGCTAGTGCTGTTTCCACTTCTTAACTTAATAGTTAGACAGTTGCGATTTTCACAGATGATGTAGGTACTTATATTATGTTGCCGTTATAACAAAAAATACCGTAAGATGGGGTTATTTGACTTTCAGTAGGCTATTTGGAATTTTTGAAATAAAAGATTTGACTTCATACATTTTTTTATTCGGCAACGTTAGGTGTTTTTCTTTGAAACATGTTAACTCATTGATTCAATGTTAATGTCTTCAACTAAATTTAAAGGATAACGAAGTGTTTCCAAAGAAGATATTATACTATTTTGAAAAAAATTCTCTACCTTTATATCATCCATTTAAATAATAAATTAGCCTCACGTCTAGTCACCGCACTACGAACGCACTGAACTGAACACGTGGGGCTTGCGACGTTACCGTCCTGCTGTGGAGCGTTCGCAGTACGGACGCCGCACTGTTGCCGCACCGTGCATTTTGTATGAAAACCAACGACCGGCCGTGCGCCGAACGACAAACGCACCGCTTCGGCACTGCAGCGGTCCGATACGAAACGCGTAAATTGAAAGAGCCCTAATCTGACAATCTCACCGTCAGAAAAAATCCAAGGGGTTGAGTTGAAAAACAAAACTGTCAGGTCGGTTTGCTTCATGGACTTGGAGATGGACCTGACAAAAGCGTATCTATACCTATCCGAAAGGGACGCACTTGGCTACAAACCCTATAAATCGGATAAATTTGATACGTTATTAAGGTGTGGCTCCAAGCATTCATGTGACATTCTAAAATGTCAATTATCCTATAAAACGGATAAATTTAAAACACGACAGTTAGGTGTGCTCCAATCATTCTTTATACATTAAAAAATGTCAAGATTGGTTTGCTTCTGCAGCTAAGCAAAAAATTAGTGCATACGCCGACAACGACAAAACATCTTCGTACTATCCTACTTACACCTTTGTCTATTTGTAAACACTTGTCTCTTTTCTTCCCTGGATCTTGATTAAATGTCATATCCGTTAGATGATTAATCTGAGGTCTGCCTGCTGTCTCGTTTGTATTCTCTGTGGTTGGTCCGTCTGTCTGTCCCATCTGTCTGTCATTCAGTCTATTATGTCAAGTCAACTGTCGGAGTTTTGGCGGGAATCCGATAGTGAGGCGTTGTTGGTTTTGTATTATTTTCTCAAATTTGTGTTTCTTCGAGAGTTAATGTGTAATATTGGTGGAATATTAATCATTAAGTGTTCGTTAACGTGCTCGAGTGTAGGCGAATGATATAAACTCAAAAAACGTGTCATTTCGCATTTTTTCCAAAACTCCCAGGAAGTTTCAGTAAAGCATTCACCACTTTACTGAATCGTGACATTGACTATGTAAATAATTGACTCGACTACTTGACCACGATTGCTATAATATTGCTGTGACTTTTTTTAAGTGGAATTAATAAATATAAATAAAATACTGACACTGGCTATATGCACAAACCGTGCGAAGCCATAACTAAAATAATAATAAAAATAAAAAAGTCAACTGTCAACCACTTTATCGCTTTTAGTTTTAGTTTTCTTTCAAGCGGACGATCTTTTGTGATACCAATTTTGTACAAAATACTAATTTTGTTTGTAAAATATATACTTACATATCTAATGTGTTTGTACAGTTTTTGATATTAATGTGCACGCGTGTATGTGGTAGTCTTCTACTTCTACGTCTCCAAAAGAATTAAACCCAAGTAAAAGAAAATTATTGGCCATGGCTTCAGACGTCTTGACCAGTTCCGGGAGCGACAGTATTCGGGAAAATTTGGTACGTTATGTTCAAGTTTTTTTAACTATTTGTTCAAGCACCCAAACTGATATTTAAACCCCACCCCATTGAATCTGATTTGAGAACTACAGTCTACACAATTTTTTGTGTGACCTTCGCCCCGGCCTAGCATTGTTTTGTAATTTATGTGAAAAAAAACTATTACCAACCAAAAACTATTGCTTAGCATGTTACTTTTTATGAACATCATTAAGTAGGTACTCATTCACTATTGGAGTAGATCTATATACCTAGCAATAATTATTCATCAATTAGTAGGTATTTTATCTGATTAATTAGGTAGGTACCTATATTGGTAAGTATGTACAAGTTATCGATACCTAAATCATTGTTGTTGTGTGCTTAAATTAATAGCTAGCAAGGTCACATGCTACACATTGATGTTTTAATAAATCTTAATTTGTTAGACTATACATCTCTGAATAATTAATGAAGCAAGGTCTCTAAATCAATGAGACATATCAGTATTTGTTTATATAATCATTGTGATTGTGCTTGTCTCATATCTCACCTAAGTCTTTAAGATTGACAAGTTTAAAGGGCCTCTATGGTGAGGTCACCACAGTTTCTATTCAGTTCAGTTCTGGTGTCAAAAGAAAGAGACTGCCAATTGTAGGAGATTATACTCTGACTACTTTGACTTTGTTTATACAGTGAGAAGGAACTTGGTCGGTGATGATTATTCCACTGCTAATGTATCAGTGTAAAGCCTTTGATAGCTTTTGGACAAGAAAGATGTCTTCATAGCAAAACCATTGTTCAATAGCTAACAGATGCAAGACTGTTCAGTTTTGTTTCTAATATTAACATAAATATCATATTATTATGTCATTTCTGGAAATCAATTCAAGGGTATGTATCTCTCACAGATGAGTCCATAATCACACATCATCATTAATGGAATCAATGAAAAAAATATTTCCTTTTATAGAGACCTATTAAAACTGGCATTTATTTATTTATTTTATTATTTAATCTGTGAATAGGTAGAAAATAAAGCTTTATTATTATTATTCACATCATTAAAATTTCATGTATAATCTTAAATTTAAATTTTTATCAATATTTTATAAAATCTAAAAACATAAAAAACTTAAACCTAGGGTACCACCGATAGCGGAACAGGGCCCAGGTTACCGGTGGTTAGGGCTATTATTATTATTATTAAAACCTGGGGCTACAAAAAATGTGACTAATATTATATTTTTTATGTATTCATCCATATTTGCTCAACTCTTTGGGAGCAAACTAGTATGTACTGACCAGGCCTTAATATAATCGGGTGACAGGGAGATGGACCATGCAACCCTTCTTTAATCCTTATCTAATTAAATAGCTTTATATTCAAGACTGTTTGAGTACCTATAGATTACTTTTTGTTTTATTGAAATTGGTCATTTAATTCAAATGATAGCATGAAATTGAAAAAAGTGTATTCTATAATATATTATACATTTTACTGAATTTTTAATACTGGCACCCTTGTCAATAAAATAGTAGCACAGTGGTGTCAGCTGGCATTACACACAAGCACACCCACCTGAGACACAATACCCTGTTATGCTGTGTAAAAAGAGCAATTCCATTCCCTTATAGTACTAGTATTTAACAATGGCCCATTGTGATATAAAAATAGCACAATGTACTGTTAAATGAGACCAATATGAGCATAGTTGTAAGTAATTAACTTAACGTATCTAATTAAGAGCGGGTCATATACTGTATGTTAATAGAATGGATCTATAAATCACAGATCAATGAACACATCTTTTGCTTAATAACAGTTCAATGGGGCTACGTAATTCATATAATTATGTCTCTTATGCCCAGTTTCTGAATCCCTAGTTAAATTTAACCAACTGATAAGGCTATAGTTATTTCTGCCGGGCACTAAACAAAGGACAAAGTGACATATTAGTTAGCCAAAGTTAACTCAGAAACTGGCATTCATTAATGTTCGAAAACCCATGATGATAATTTTATTATTTAAATAGTTATGCAAACTTTGTAGGAATGAACTTACCTAATATAAATAGTCTGCAAGTTTTATGGTAGTCCTGCACAAACATGCTTAGTTCAATATTAACTAAATAAATGAGTCCACCACAACAGAGGACATTTGTAAAAAAAATTGGAAAAATCCCATAGAAGAAAAATGGGCCCAATGAGTTGTGGGTAAGATAAGAACTGAGAAGGAAGTGGATACAGACTCCCGTATCGTTAATAGTTACCTCAAAATTTATTTCACTCCACTCAATGTCACTTGCCTGTTTTGATATGGTTAGTAGGCAAAATTTCTTCCACTCGGTTATTCCTTGACAATAATTTTCGTACGAAAGAAACAAACCATCTGTCAACTCAAGGTATCTCGGGACGGACGTTGAGGAGACCCCGAAGCCGCTTCTCTACGATCATTTGTGTTAAAATGACCTGTTAAAATGATGATGTACCGAGGAACCTCGAAAGTTCAACTAACAATACCAAATAAATGAGGAACTTTGGGGGAGTTTTGAGGTTCCATAGCAAAGTTCGAGTGAAAGAAAGTTGGAGGTAACGATACGAAGCAGAGAGAACAGCTGAGTGGGAGGAATTGAAGAAAGTAACACATTACTCCAACCCCACATAGATGAGTGAGGTGGGGTGAGGGTTACGAAGATGACAGGAAATGTCATTTTTTAAATCATGGGATCAGTTCAACTTTTAGCAGATTTGTCACCCTGATAATATCTCTTCATTGAGTGTGCCATCTGGCAATACAACCCTGTATTATTCGGGGTAGTATTAGGCAGTATTCGGTACTATTCACTATGCAGAGGGTGTACTCTTTACCTCCTGAATCTTCGCATATAATCAGTTCTATTTGTAACTTTGAACTTACCCACCCTATTACATTAATTTCAGGTAACAACAGCGGTCAAGTTCCTCACAAATCCGAACGTACAACGTTGCACGTTGGAGAGTAAAGAGCGGTTCCTTCGCAGCAAAGGTCTGACCGAGCCGGAAATACAGAAAGCGATCTCGCAGTGGTCAGAAATGATAGACCTGTCCTCGATGAGTTCGGAACTCATGTTCTTACATGCTAAGAGGAACTGGCTGAGAGATCACGTGATACCCTTGCTCGTGTACGGGGGGTTTGCATATGGCTGCTATTGGTTTTATCAGGTGAATTTTTATAATGTATTATTTTGCCCATTACAGAGCTAGTTTCCTTTATTCAAATTAGTATTGTATGACTTAGAAAAGCTTGTCCACAATATCGCCTGGTCTAGACTACGCTATAGACTCTGATTCAAAGTTGGTAGTTCACCAGAGGGATACCAGTCTTACCATGACAGATTTAAACAAGAGTTGAACAGAGGTGTCTAAATATTTTCTCCACAATTCGACGTCTAACACTCGCTTTTTCGGACTCAATAACAAATCCACAAGTAAAATATTTAAGTCTCGTTTTCCTACTAAAGAAACGCGAGTGATAGACATCGATTTTGTGGTACGAAATAATAGAAACATCTGTTTAACTCTGGTAACTATTCTCCATCATCAAATCAGTAACTTATATGGTTAGCTGTTGGTATCAAAGTTCGAACTTTGGAACCTTCGCCCTGTGGAGTAGCAGCAGAAAATCAGTACGCAATCATTGCTGCGATATAAGACCTTTAAAAGATAGACCGCAAGTTGATGTGCCGCGCCTTGGTGGCTACAGAGGCATCACGCTTTATCGATCGTCGCATACGTGTCTGATTAAAATAGCATTTGATTTGCTCAATTGACTATCTCTAGCAGGGTACTTAATATCCTGATCAAATAATACGATCTGGCGTACGTACTGAGCAGGTACGCAAGTACTCCCATTTAACCTTTGGGTAAAGTCAAGGGCGGACTATAACTAGCCGTATAGTTGTATTAAAAACCCGTCCGTTGCTGCATCTAGGTTTACTTTTTTGAATTCCGTTTTTTACAACTTACGGGTTGAGACAAAGAGATAGTAGGTAGTTCGCTTTATTTTAGTAAGCCGGGCCTTTTTAATTAGTTGTCTGCATTTATTTAGTGGCATCCTTATGTTACTCTTTATTATTCCCTTGTCTTGACACAAATACAGTATAAATTCAAGGTATGAAGTACAAAAAAATAGATATAGAAATTTTTGATTTCAAGTAACCTACTTACAAGTCGAGTGTCAACCCAATTTCATCATATTAATAATATTTCCAGACATAGGGCATATTGGAACTATGCTAATGTTAGCGAAGTCGATTATTTGGCTCATATCGGTCATTATGATAAGGATTATAATTAAACTTTAGTCAAATTAAGTTCCCGATAAACTGATAGCCGGTTTCAAGAGCTGTTTTATATGACACGTATTTATAATAAGTCATATGTCACATGATAAACCAATGTACACTCTCGTACAGTTGCCTACAAAAGTGGACTGAGTGGTGATGGATTTTCAGTGTTCTGTGGCGTACTGTAGGGTGAGCAGGAGCCTAGTAGCTCTATCGAAAAAGTATTCGATACGTTAACTGTCAAATTGGGTTTAAATTTCATCAGTAGGTACTCCTACAATAGCGCAAGCACGAAATTTTTAACGATTCGTATCCTTAACGTATCGATCAAGGTAACCGTTCGCGTACGCATCTTGTAGATATTTCAAGGCGATGGTCAAAACTATAACAAATATGACAGTTAACGTATCAACTAGCTAAAAACGGGTCTAATTCCCGCACAAACAAATATCAAAATATATAATTTTGACATACCTCGTTAACGTATCGAATACTTTCTCTATAGAGGTTCCTGCTCACCCTACTGTACAGTGTACACCATCTTACACGTCATATACTACACGTCTTACCTACTAAAAGACGTAAACAGTAAACACCGTCCTCTTACTTACGCCATGCACCGTTACCGCATAAATCTACAGATTACGAATGTGCTGCTACACCTGTGCGCATCTTGAGCCATGAGGCCCAGAGCGGCTTGACAAACTGACACTAAAAGCCGGCATAAAATAAGTAAATGTAATCTAAAGATATCGTTCAAAAAATCTAAAATCAAGTTCCATCCATTTGGTTTGGTTCTCGACTGTACTTTCGGGCGCGAAAAAAATGGCACATTATGTAGGTCGTTCGACAAACAAACAAACAAACAAGAGGCACGTGGGACGAAACCGCACCGACATTTTGTAACCCAGCTCGGACGTTTCCCAGAACTGCATCAGACACCTACTGTTCGTGGAACAGCCGAAGAAGAAGTCCACGGCGGAATGCATCGACGAGCTGCGCAAGTCGCTGGACATTCTGAACGCGAACGTGACGTCGCTGCGCGGGGAGATGCAGGCGGCGGCGCAGCAGGGCGCGGTGAAATCGCAACTCGACAACCTCAAGTCTGACATCGCGTCGGTTAAAGGAATCCTGCTGAATAGGTTAGTAACAACACTTTAGTGTTTGATGATCCCTTAAGTAATAACAAGTAAGTATAGTTAGTCGCTGATATGGATCGTGTGACCCTGTGTGTGTGATGATAGTGATGGTACAACACAAAAACGAATTACAGAAATCAATTCCCATCACTAAAAAGCCGGACGGAGCCGCCCTCGATACCCGCGTGGCAGCGGCAGGCGGAAGAGGCCACCACAGAAGTCGTGGAAGAGAAGAAGAAACACAGAAGAGGCCAGCGGTCCGAGTCGGGGGGGTCCAACTCTAGCGAAGGGGAACAGGCAACCAAGAATAGTGATAGCAGCTTGGAAATCATGTAAGGTACCTTCTTTGTTTATCTTACGGTTTAGTTTAGTGGAACGGAAGAAACTATTGATCAAAAATATAAGGTAAGAATTTGAATTGGAAAGCTTGTATTGGGTAGACTAAGTAATAACGGCCAAACAGATTTTAATGAAACTTTGTACCCTAGATTGATTATTTATACATAGGGATTTGGGGGTGTCTTATATTTTACCTAACTGTGTGGACTGGAAGACGCAGTGTAGGTAGGCCTCCCACTAGATGGGCCGACGACATCAAAAGAGTCGTAGGCAACCGGTGGATGCAAGTGGCATATTGTCGTTCGGTGTGGCGGTCTAAGGGGGAGGCCTATGTTCAGCAGTGGACGTCTTCAGGCTGATGATGATACATGTTTGACTTTTGACGGTAAAAAGGTGTGACTCTATCTATGTAATGCATATGTATGTATGTAAGGCACTTGATTTTCTCCATTTCTGTCTTTTCAGCGCATGAAAGCGAACACTCATCATGGCTTCCGTTAGGTTAGTGTTCCGTTCGACGCGCGTGCTGCGACGCGCCCGCGCCACACAGAAAACCACAACATGGCGTTTCTACAGTGTTGAAATCAGTAGTATTTTGCAGACACCACTGTGAGGATTCAAAGTTGCTAGTCATACATTGTCATTGTGAAAGTACCAATCATTTGTGTTTTGTACACGTGAAAGGTTCGGTCAGGATGTGAAGATATATGCCAACGTATAGTTTGTATTATGGTCATAATATTAAACTGAATATGTTTACTATTACAGGGCGTATCGGTGGTGTAGACTAGGTACTGGTAGGCTGAACAAAGTTTAGGGTAAAACCTGCATTTCCTGACGGCACTTATTTCTTCATTTGTCGGTCTTCCATTTCTTCGGTTTTTCCAGAATGCAGGCGCGTGATGCTAAAACTCCTAGGTCTTCCTCAAATGTGCCGAAAATTCCATGGATACCTTATAACCCGCTGCTTCCTCCATTATACTTGTAAGCAATATCATTGTTTGTCACTTCCTACGTTAATAAAGAGCAAGCAGTATTTTTTTTCTTAAAATTTTGGTCTTTACTTCGTTTTTCATTATGACACTAAAAATACGATACTTTAGTCCAATTAAATACGACCACGTCGCTCCTCTGTCGTCTTTCTTTGTGATATTAGTGGCAACATTTATAATCCTCTTTGTGCTGGCATCACCACTGATTTGCCACTGCTTATGATATTTATATATTTCTCACGCTCTCTGTTCAGATAACTTTTAAAGGATCTAGTAGACGTCATCGTCGTTCTAAAACTTTGGGGTTTGCATTTCTTAGTTTCCCTAAAGATGCAGATTTCTTTTCGTCTATGGTCTCGTGGCTACCGATTCAATTTCAGTGACAGCTGACCCTATAGACAAAACCTTTTACTAAGCAACTTTTGAACTAACTTTACGGGGCTTTCGTTTGTAGTAATTTTCTAGGTGTATATTGCCAAATAATGTTGTTATTTTATTGTGTGATGGTAACATTAATGGTACACAAGGTTTCATTGTAAATATTTTCATTATACAATAAGTATTTGAAACACTGCTGCAGTTATTTGATATCTGTCCTAAATACTCGCGACAGAGGGTTATTTTTCACTTACATGTAAAATTAACTTTGGTCTTTCTCATATTATGTAGTGAACATTAAAATAAATAGTTAACTGATGTGTTCACAGTGCCCTGAGTGTGAGTTTTTGCGGCAAGTTTACGCACTCGACATAGTACGCGTTATAACGTGCGCTTTGTATGAAGATCCTGTACAGCGCCCCTGCCCGCGCGTTTATGAACGGAAGATCTTTATACAAAGTGCGCGATGACGCGTACTATGTCGAGCGCTGAAAAACACTAGGCACATAGATTTTCTGTCGGCATGGATACTGACAGAATTCTTAATTGCGGCAGTTAATTAACTAAAACCTAGATTTTAATTCTCGCATAATCATGTTGTTTTCGCAATAAGTCACTAGTTTATAGTTGTATAATTTGTTATGATTTATAAATTTTATTGGCACGTGATGTAATATGAGCTAAATTTCTTAAATTATTTACTTCGCCGTTTACAACAAGTAGGTAAATACAACCTATTTAAATACAGTTAACAAATAAAAATGTCGCTATTGGGTGCAATAACCTTTTTAATTTGGCATCTGCAAAAAGTATTGCCGTCTTTTTTGTAGTAAGAAAATCACAGAAATAGTAAAACTGTAGTCAGTACATGCAGTACATATCGCTGCTAATGTATGCCCTTATTAATGTACAAATTAGCTGTGTAGTAAACAATCGCTCAGTGGGTTGTTTTATTATCTTTTGCTTGTTTTATTCACATTATAGGTTAGATACTTTTATCTACCAGGAGCAATAATAATTCTTCGTCACCCACTGTGGACGTAAGAATTGAATTTTTCAATTATGTTGCCAGTGGTGACAAATTGGGCCCTCTATAAAATCAATTCCACTTTGTCACCAGTAAACAAATAGAGCTCACATTTAAAAACAATTCCCATTTGTCAACAGTGGGTTTTTGCATTTCTAAAATATGGCAAATGATATTAACTAGCTAAAAACGGGTCTCATTCGCGCACAAACAAATGTCAAAATAACATTTTGATGTGTGCGAATTAGACCGGTTTTTAGCTAGTTAATATGTTTCTGTTCGCGAAAGTTTAACAACTTCTATGGCAAACGATCTCTATCACTTCCTTAGAGTTGCTTATATTTGTGTAATTTTGAGAGCGACGGTTTTATACTTACATTGGAAATGAACATTCGTTAGGTCTTCAGCATTGAAATATGGGTCATTCCCAGTTGTCATCCCCATTAATGTCCCCAGTGGTGACAACTAGGAATTATATTATGTAGAATGTGTCCCTATCTAGACGTAGTTTTCGTTAGATTTTCGGATTATTCCAGAAACTCCGTGCGTGCAGCAGAAAGGGAAAAGCGGTTCATCCGAAGTCGACTTTACTATTAGGTTGCAACTTGTGTCGTTTTTCCGACGTAAGCCCGACATCGACTCGCGTCATTCTACCATCGATTTACTTCCATGTTTGTTTCTAGCGAACTTTTCTGGTACTACGGAATATCGGTACCGTGCTAGGGGGTACCTACAACTGAATTTTGGTGGTACGAAGACAGAAGTGAATGTTCACCATATTATTATAATGGCCGCGTAAAGACAAGAAGTTGTATTCAATACAACATTCCAAAATTCGACGTAGGTATATGTATTGTTATTAATCGTGATAAATAAACCAATGATAACTGCAATATGCTCCGCTTTTATTTTTAGTCAACTATGGTAATCCATAGTAGCCACCCAATAAAAAACACTGGCAGAAATGTGTAATATGTACGACTTTATTTTTATAAAAATACATCACAAGGTATATATTGAGCTTAATAATTGAAAGTCCTGTATGACGAAGAACACACTTCAACAGTTTACAGTTCAATTGAGATCAACTAGATAACGATTATTATTTAAATGCGCTAGATTCAATAAACGCATATATGCCCATCGCTTCTGTTGTTATAAATGTACCTAACATTACATTATTTTTAATTGTTCGTTACCCTCAAAATGTTGCGTTTATTCAATCAGGCGGTAAAGTCGCTTAATTTGTTAAATACATTTCAGTACACATATTAACGCGTTACTCTATATAGAATCTTAGGGGAAACAGATCAAGTGACTTCAATTTTGAAGAAACTGTTCACATTTCGGAAGGTACACAAGAAATCCGATAGGTATTTATGGCACACCTAATAATGCAGACTAAAACTTTGGAAAGATTACTTATTTTATAAAATGGTATTAAAATATTTGATCTTTATCTTTAGATATTTTTTCGAATAAATAGCACTAGAAAATAGTAGATAGAAGTACGTATAAATAATTAGAAACTATTTTAGTTCGTTAGTATTCCATATCCGATGAGTTCAAGCTCGAAAATAGATGGTAGACTTATTGTAACAGGTTATAATATATTCTTTTAAACAACTGTTGAGAATTTAAAATTTAACACCTATAAATTAAAAGCAATAGAACAATTGATTAATATGCATAATAAACACTGGGGAAAAGTGACAACAATTATAAACAATCATCAAAATATTTGATCGATTTCTTTTTTTTGGTGCGTTCATAAGATATTTTAAGGATATGCACTTAGAATGTGTTCAAACGCGAGATAATTCTTTTCCTCGAACATTAAGATACTAAAATATATAACGACCGTAAATAGTAAGAGACGCGACAACCGACACCTATTTGAAGACTTAACGTACAGTCCTTACAGAGGCAAAGCTAACGTATGCAACTCCAATCGCGTCGCGTCTGCTACTATACTACATTCGTCTCCAGAGTAATTAAACACTTACAAACGTATCATAATTCCGGTTACAGCAAAATCTTCTTTTCCGTCGCGTTGATTTTCTCCGTTTTGTCGCACCTAACCAGCACCTCGTCCCGCTGTACGCTCAGCATCTTCTTGGCCCGAGTCAAGTCCTCCAGAAAGCACCTCCCCTTCTCCGTGCGCATGATGTGGCGCTTCGGCAGCAGATTCTTCGACAGATGCGACACCAGCTTCTGCCAATCCTTCAGGAGGAAGTAACTCTTGTCCGATTTCGTTTCGACGGGGAGCGCTCCGGTGGAGTGTTCGAAGTGGACGTTCAGGATGTCCTTGGGGCGGCGGGAGACGCGGCTCGCCTTGATGAAGGACAGCAGGAGCGCGTCGACGTTCTTATGCGCAGTTATGATCGGCTTGTCGTACATGTTGGGGCTGGTCTCCTGCGCCGGCCCCGCGACGTACAGCACGTGCGAGGCGAGCCGGAACGCCTCCTCCGCCCACACGTAGGGGTCCCCGTGCGCGGAGGCCGCGATGTCTCCGTCGTACGCCACGTCGAGGCCGTACTCCGTGCGCAGATACGAGACGAAGGACGCCACGCACTCGCTGTGCAGCCGGTTCGCCGGGGAGTATATGACCAGCACTTTGGGCGGTGGTGGTATTTCCGTGGCTGAAAAGTGAAATGGTTAAATTGAAGCGCTTGTATTCGAGTTAGGGCGTCGAATCCTGCGGGCAATATTAATAGACAAGGCGATATCTACGTATTCGCATTGTAACAAGATCCAATGTTGTATGATAAGCATAAGCTATCAACCGATATCAGTCACAGTGCGAATTCGCAACACGTTGGCTATGCGCGTTGCGAATCTTTGCAAATTGTTAGCAGCCGTGAAATGACAGTGTCTGTTAGGAGCTTGTGTACCGCGATACGTACCGTCGAAAGATTCATCTTAAAATGGACCGTCTCAGAAGTTTAGTGGTCCTATTACTGAATACGTATGCACGAACGGCCTCCGCGAATCGCTACCCGAGTTTCGAAAACAACTGGGCAGGTTTTGGCGTTGACAATTGGAATCCATGGAATGTATTCCAGCCTTCCTCCTGGTTACCGTCATGGAGGCAAAACAAGTAAGCTTGCACCGTGACTATAGAAAATAAGGACGCCGCGACGACGCCTGGTACGAAGGAAGCATACCACTGGTAGGAGAAATGAAGTCAAAAGGATAGACCTTGCCAGCACGGGTCTCTTTCGTGAGGAGGATTAGACCATAATCCACCACGAGGACCTCGCATTGGTATATCTCACTATGTTCAGTAATTTTTCTAGGGCATTTGGTGTTGCTACGACAGTAAAAGTCGACGATTATCGAGTCGCATCATCATTTTTCTATACTAATTTGACACTTTAAGTGAGCCAGTCTGTCTGTAAAACGAAGATATTTTAGAAAAACTATATTGGATCGACAATATCACTGAAAACAAAAAAGTAGTTTCGAGAATTTTCCTCTGTTTTTTTTAGTTTGTTACCATAAAACTCAGAAACTACGGATTATGTAAGGGCGAGTCTTCATTATGTGAAAAGTTGCGACTTACCCATGGCCAGTTTGTAGTTGTCCCGGCACCAGTAGCGCCTGATGACCTTCAAAGCCACGTAGTACGCGAATAGGGTTGCCACTATCAGCGCAGTCACGCTGGCAATGCAGATGTTCATCGCTTGAGATTCGCTGCCTGGAAACGCATATTATATTTATCGTGTTAGTTAGATACGTAGCTTGCCAGAATTCAGCTATGCAAAATGGCCCGGAAAAGCTATAAATCGACAGGTAGGAAAAGTATTTCTATATCTTCAGTTGATCATAAGAAAAGTGTAAGGATTGAGAATGTCGAGCTTATCAGTTTGAAGATCGCGACTGATAGACCCTCTGGTGTCAGTGTATTAGGCCGTCCAAGCGTCTCTGACATGCATGGTCATGCCAATGAGGTCCATGACCGTGCTCCCGGCTTTCCACCAAATCTTATTCCACAATACATTCACCCATTGTTAACGATGTTGACTGTTAAAAGACAAAAGTAACAAACTTTGAACTTAATTATTATAATTAATATTTTATTCGTGAATGCACCTTTTCCGTCAGATTTTACGACTTGGCGACATTCATAGACATTGACATTTCGAAAATTGGTCATTTTGGGAACAATATTGTATGAGATCAGTAAATTACGAAAGTCTATTTCAACAGACGGGAATTGTCTTAAAGATCAAAAGACTACAAAACAATAAGTACTCACTGATTTTAATCTTCGGGCTTTCCACACTCATGCACCTCTCCTCAGTCTCACAGCCCTTGTGCATAGGCGTCACAATAAAATAGAACAGTCCATTCTCTCCGATGAAGTTATAGTCGTAGGTGACGTCGTCAGTTCTGTTCTTGAAGTTGACGGCGCTCGACTGCACCTCGCAGCCGTAGCTCCGGCCGCACTCCCGCATGACGGCGATGCGGTAGGCCGTGATGCGAAGCTCGGCCGGCGGCGGCGGGATGTGCAGACGCATCTTGCTCGGGAATATTTCTATGTAGATAAACGGTTTCCACTCTTCGGGTTTTGCCACTGGACCTGTAAAATGATATACACATCTCGGTTGAGTGGCAACTGCAGACTGCAGGTATAAAGTGTGCTGCGAACGTAATTTACAAAAGTGCAGAATTTCCGTTTCCCAAATTCTTCCTTCTGGCGCCAAGCCTCTTATGGCAAACGGTACACTCCCCCTGTAACCACCGACTAGAGGGAGCCCATGACGTTCCGCAGCATCTTAGACTATCTTCGAATCAAAATGTAGAAGTGCTTACATCTACCTAACTATGCCTTTTCCTGGACATTATAAAGCACTCAACGATAATAATATAAGTAGGTACATTCACATTATTTTTAAGCTACCAATTAATGAATGTATTTTCAGAACCAGTCCCGGAGATTACCTCATAAAAATTAGTCGATTACAAAGCCCTATTTGGAACTTTTAGAAGGTACTCACTGAGCATCTCAGCCGACGGCACGTTGAAGTAGTACCGGCCGCGGTTGACGACGCCGTCGCCGCGCGCCTCGAAGTCCAGGATGTGGCTCTGGCCGCGCCCCGCCTCCCCCGGCCTGGTCCAGTAACAGTCGTAGTAAAGCACCGACTGGTCGTCGATGATCGCGTCGTTCGCGATGTTGATTGTGCGACAGTGGTTGCGGAATTCCTTGTACTTGTCTTGGAAGCGGAAACTCATACCTAGAATTATATAACGGTTCGTCATAAGATTGTCTGAATGTCTGATCGGTTGTCACGCGTCGTGTTGTCGCGGACCCTCTAGTTGTAACAACTTGTTATTGTTGTTTTTAGGGTTCCATATCCAAAGGGTAAAACGGACACTTTAAGTCTAAGACTAACTAAGTCTCTGCTGTCCGTCGCGTCCATCTGTCACTGTATCTCATGAACTGTGATAGTTAAGAGGTTGAAATTGTCACAGATGTTGTATTTCTGTTGCCGCTATAACAACAAATACTTAATAAAAAACGTGTTTTTTTGCCATTGTTATAGATAATGGTAGGGAACCCTTAGTGCGCGATTCCGTATCGCACTAGGCCGGTTTTTTTTTCTAAATAAACTATTCCCTTTCTTAAAAGCCCCTTGTAATGTATGGTTGGTTGTCTTAAAATTATTGAAGGCAAGTTAGTTGGGATTATGACAGACAATACCAGGGGGCTTACCATGACGTCTTACTGCGATCCAATTGTGGACCTAAACAGAATCGTTTTACTACTTATTCGTACGGTGACGTCTTGTTATGACATCTTGACGCTCAATATAGGTTAATTTTAAATCTAAATGGATTGACGTCTACCTAAATGATATCAAAAGCCATGTATTACTATTATTTAAAGTGAAACGTTTCTGTTTAGGTCCCCATTTGGACCGCAATAAGACGTCATGGTAAGCCCTCTGAATATAAAAGTCAGTTATACAATGCAAGTCATAACATAATTATGTAAGAAAAATACTTATGTGGGAATAACATCTTACTAATATTATAAAGCCGAAAGTTTGTGAGTGTGTGTGTGTGTGTGTGTGTATGTTTGTTAGCTCTTCACGCTCAAACGGCTGGACCGATTTCGATGAAATTTGGTATAGGGATAGATTGGACCTACGAGACGGACATAGGCTATCTTTTGTCTCAAAAAATATTCTCGAAGGGGATGAAATAAGGGTTGAAAGTTTGTATGGGTAATTAATAATTCTTCAAGTTAGGAGTCTGAAAATTTATATTTAGACTTTTAGTAAGAAATAAAGAAATACGGGTTTCAGCTTTTTCGCTAAATCATCCCTAAAGGGGGCAAAGCAAGGGGTGTAAGTTATGAGGTATTATTTAGATGCACCCCCTACGGACCACAATAAACGGCTGAACGGATCGTAATGCAATTTGGCAAGGGGATAGATAATAATGGATACAAGATAAAGACAGAGATAGACGGAGAGGGAGAGAGATAGAGTGAGAGAGAAAGAAGTTGAGGGAGAAGTATATAGATAGAGAGATAAAGGGAGAGGGAAGGAGATAAAGGAAGCGTGAGAGAGTGAGGGGGAGAGATAGAGTGAGAGAGAGGGAGAGAGATAGATTGAGAGGGTACATATAGAAGTAGAGGGAGAGCGATCGAAAGAGGAAGAGGGAGAGAGAAAAAGGAAGAGGAAAGGAGATAATGGGAGAGAGAGAGCGTGAGAGGGAGAGATAGAGTGAGTGGGAAGTATGTAGAAAAAAAGGAAGAGAGAGATATATAGAGAGAGAGAAGAGAGCGAGAGAGGGAAAGAGATAGATTGTGAGGGAAGTATATATAAATAGAGGGAGAGGAAGAAAGGTAGAGATTGAGAGTGGAGAGGGAAATAAATAGAGATAGAGGGAGAGGGAAAGAGATAGAGGTGGCATATATCATAGATAGGATTATGCCACAATTATGTGACTCACAAACATACATACGCACACATTAACTCACATTGTTTTAGTCAGATTAGGTACGTTTAACTTTGTCCCACGATCTCGGTTTCATCCTAACTTATATTTAAGGCTTTCATACTGTTTCATTTTCGGTATGTAGTATGGACTTAGCGACCAATATCGGAAGCTAACTAATGTACAGACTGTCGCCCCAGTACTCGGATGCTAACTATGATGATACAATAATATGCACAAACCTTTCAAATAGCTACCTATAGGTGTTGTACGTGTAACGCGGGTGAAACCGCGGGGCGCCGCTAGTAGTTAGATAATGCCTAAATAAATAAATTTCTTTCTATACTGTTTCTATTCTTCTGGAAACTTCTCGATGCCACAAACATAATAGGTATAATGATATAACATTGCTATGTTTCCAATTAATTCTAGTGTTTGTCTTAACCACATGGAGTCACCAAATAGATAAAAGTGATTCAATACCTACTCTCCCAGTGTATAATATTCTAAGACCATGTGTAATTTTGTGCATGTTTTTAAGTAGTGTGTGTAGGAAGGGATTTTATTTAAACTAAGAAGATAATTAAGTAGGTATTTCATGATGAAATTGTTATGTATTGATATCAAACAGTAAGGCTATTGATATTTATATTAACTCATGTGGGTATATACAGATTGTTAGCAAGTGTTTATGCAATTATATCAGTTTGTTTATTTACTCTAAATATGGCATATTCTTTAGAAATTATATCAATCTACCTCTCTAGGAATATTATGATCACTAGATATCTTGTATCTTATTCTAAAAAAAACTAATCAAAGCAGATAGATTGAATAAAGTAAGACGAATCAAGGACATTCTTAAGGAAAATCTGCCATAACAAAGATAGCCAAATAAACTTACTTTTCCACTTAATATTGCTGAACGTAATATTAAGCACAGTGTGATTGATAGCATATGGATTTATATTCCCGTCGTGCACTATTGTTATGATGTACGGCTTCAGGGTCACCCCGCCGATGTGAGTGTTGGGCACGAGTGGCCCGAACGCCATCGCTCCGCATTGCGAGCTGTTCGCCGGATACGCTTTTATCTTGCAGATGTCATTCTTGATTATATCTTCACCAAGTATCTGTTATGACGGAGGTTACTTTGTTATTGGTGGTGCTTGTAATATTTTGTGTTCTGTAATTTTTTTGTTGACTTGCTGTTTTTGACATTTTTTAATGTGTCTTAGCTGCTTCTAGGGCCAAAATTTGTCAGGCTAGGCAAGCAGGTTGTCAGTCTAAGTTGTCATGTCCATTATAGTAACAGAGGCACTAAGGCAGCCTGATAAACACTGACACCAAAGGTCAGTACTAACTAATGCAAACAAACTTACTTTACTTCTTGATAATGGCCTTATATGTGGCTTACCCCCAGTTTCTGAAACGTCAGTCAACGTTGACAACAGATTAATTCTATTGCCATCCTTGTCATTTGTTTAGTGTTAGATAGAGACAACAATAGTTTTAATCTACTGTCAAAGCCAACTAGCGTTCTAGAAACCGGGGGTTATAGAGAAACAAATCAATTTCTCTGAATTTACTAGAACATTGATTATGCAACTGTTACTGTAAGTAATGCGAGTAAGCAGTTATTTACTTTCAGGACTATTGAAAAGTGTTGACCTTGGTACATTGGTACACATGAAGTTAGATGGACAATAAGTGTATTTCTATTGTAAGTATAGCTTTACATATTTACTAATGCCTTTATTTCATGGGTGTGTGAGACACTACAATAATTTTGCTCAATGATTGGATGTACATAAGTTACACACATTGACACCTGTGCTGCATAGAGGCAGTAGGCACTGAATTGCTAAAATCAATACTTTTAAATATGCAACAAATGCTTCATACAATTACCAAAATTCATACATACAAGTATCAAAAGATGTTTCATTTTCAAGAAACTTACCTCTGTTGTGCAGTTAAGGCTTGTCCTGTTGTCGCATAATCGGCTAAATCCAACAGCGTAGTTCGCGTTACAAACGATAAAAACACAAACCAATGATCGCCACATTTTAGCTGCTTGGGAATTTACGAACACAAAATAAAACTGCACTTAAGCGGTGCCCGTGACTACGAGCACATTTTCAATTTATTATATCACGAAGGTAAAAAATGTATAACAGAAAAGAACTAAATAATTTTCTGTTTACACACCACCCACCCACAACGCAACGCTCCTGCTGTTTTTTTTTGTTTTAATTCTGACTTCGCACGGTTTGTGCATTTAGCCAGTGTCAAGTTCCTACCTATATAATTATTTCTTCTTTTCACATTAAGAAAGTCATAACATTAAAGTAATCCTCGTGGTCAAGTAGTTAAGTCAATTATTTACATAGTCAAAGTCACGATTCAGTAAAGTGGGGGATGCTTTACTGAAACTTCCTGGGAGTTTTAGCGAAATGACACGCTTTTTGGGTTTAAGATCATTTGCCCACACTCGTGCACATTCCCGAACACTCAATGACTAATATTACACCAATATTACACATTAATACTCAAAGACACAAAAGTTTGAGAAAAAAATAGAAAGCCAACGACGTCTCACTAGGTATCGGATTCCCGCCAAAATTCCTTGCCTTGCTTGACTGACAGTTGGTTGACTTGATGACTTGACACAGCTGATTAAATTAAGCCATCGCTATATTAATGTACTACCCAGTATGTACCCAAAGGGATTGGGTACTGGGGTGCGTTCCGTGGCTTCGCACGAGTGCACTCGAGCGCACTCCGGCGCGCGCTCTAACCGTTCCGTGGCTCGGTGAAATTTTACTCTGATGGCTGTCAGAGCGTAGTTTCATCCGTTCCGTGGCTCAGAGCGCAGCAACCAAACAACCATCAAATCGGATGGTTGTTTTTCGCTCTGACAGCTATTTGACGTTTAAAAAGTGTCAAAACGTTTCAAAAAGTCAGGTTTGTTATAAGTACCTACATAATAATAAAATAGTCTAAAAGTGGAAAAAATGGAGACAGAAGAAGAATTTTCTCTCGTTTTGGACAGTAATACATCAGAACCTATATACCATACAGATGGGACCGTATTAGTCCAACGAAATAGTGGTAAACTTTTTCTTTTTATTATGTACAAGTCTAAAATGTTGGCATAAAGTTATAGGTAATGCTGACTGCTGGTTAAAAGCTCTTTTATTACATACTTTTTATTATTAAATTTCAGTGCTTGTTATTATTATGAACTCCACTCCATATCTTTATAATACCTACATACCTAGAGTGCTAATATTTCTTTAGGCTGGAATGTGGAAGTGAATCCATAAAAACCTCTTCAAAGTTCTTTCAAGTACCTACTTATGAATATGTTAAATTTTCAGATGGTTATCAATTCTATGTGGACCCAGATGCTATCACGATGAACAATGCTGAAAATCAATATGGAGCAGCATTACACAGTGAATCAATGGAATCTCCATCAACGGCACCAACACAGTCTTCTCCTTCCTCGTCATTGAGCAGTAACCTCATTGAAAAAAATTGGTCACGTAATGACATTTTAAAATTGATTGAAGAGTACAAGAAGAATAAAGAAAACTTTGCATCCAGTGCAGTCCGAAATACAAAGGTGTGTGTATGATTTGACAACATAATTGTTTTTACTAAGTTATCTTTAATGGCGGCTGTACACAGGCGTCGAGAGCCTCTCGCCGAGAGCCTCGGCCGAGAGGGCTCTCGTTGAGAGCATGCCTGTACACACTTGTAAGCACAGTCTTGTAGGACTTCCGCAACAATGGACGTGGAAATTGCTGCTCCTGTTTGTCTTTGTGCCGTGAGCTACTATAATGTTTTAAACATTAACGAGTGTGTACATGCTCGCTCTCGTTTACCTCGTGAGAGCCAACGAGACCCTTTGACTCGGGCCCAAAAAACCGACACGGCTCCGAGAGCGACCGAGACAAGAACGAGACAGCGAGACCAGACGAGGGCGCCCTGTACACACTCGCCGAGTGGCCTGTCTCGGGGTGTCTCGACGCGTGTGTACAGCCGCCATAATATTACACTGCATTCAAATAACATAGTTTTGATTAATCCATTTGCAGGTGTGGAAACAGATTGCAAAAGCGTTGGCTAGTCATGATGCTAGGCAATGTGAAAATAAATTTAAATATTTAAAAAGTAAATATTTAAAAAAAAAAGACAACATGTCCGTGAAACAAAGTGGGGCACAACGAATAAATTTTGAATATTTTGAGGAACTTGATGAGATCTTCAAGAAGCAACCAATAGTGGTACCGGTGATTGCATCCTCGAGCCGAGAAAACCCCATCGAAAATATTCGAATAGATGAAACTGAAACAGGTACCTAAGTAGTCATTGTTATAATTTGAGTTTTATGTCCAAACATGTCATTATTTGTGTTAATCAAAATCTTCTGCATAGGATAATACTAAACATTTTGTTTTATTTCAGAAGAAGCAAATGACCAAGGACAACCACCAAGATCAAGAAATATTAGACTCAGGGACTCTTTAATCAATTTAAACAATATATTGAACGAATCAGAAGAAAACAAAGAAAGACGCCATAAAGAATTAATAAATATTCAAAAAGAATCGCTTGACACTTTCAAATCATTGATGGAAAAAATGTTGGAGAAAATGTAAATGGATACCTACCTAGTTGTGTTAAATGTTAATTATTAATTTAAATTCTAAACTGACTTGTTAGATTTTGTGTATATTGTATTGTATTGTTTTATTTTATTTTGATGCTTAATGAGGCTTTCATTTATGTATACTTATTGTACTGGGTGTAACAAAAAGGGTATATTATTTATCCATATTGTTACAACCTGTATAAAGTATTTTATTAAGACTTATATCATAATTCATAAGTAATGAACCAAATAAGAAATAAAAGACTGATTTATAAAAACAAAACACTGTTTATTCTCTTAGATTTAACATTAATCTTGTTCTTAGGTTTCTTCCATCCCTCTGTTGGTCTTCTTCTCTATATTCATCAATATAATCTTCTCCTATAACATTTGGTACCTAGTCCTTCTTTTATATAATTCTCAATTGATACTTGATCACTCCCATTAAGAAGACATATATTATGCAGCACACAACAAGCTAACAATACATTTGGTATGAAATGTGTCATACTCATGTCTAAATACTTTAGTCTTCGAAACCTGCCTTTTAAAAGAGCAAATGCACGCTCTATGTACTGACGGGTTTTAGCCATTGCAGTATTGAATTTCTTTTCATTATGTGTAAGGCGTTGTCTTTCTATAAATGGAGGAATACACCAATTTAAGACTGGGTATGCCTTATCTCCAATTATAAAGAAGTCCCTTGGAATGTTAATTCTATTTGTAATAACATTTTTGTAGAGATCACTATTGATAAATATGCGGTAATCACTGACAGAACTTGGATATCCTACAAAGACATCGGTAAATTTTAAATCAGCATCACACACAGCTTGCAAAGTTATTGCATGCTGGCATTTTCTGTTTATGTACCTTTCAGGGTAACTTTCTGGTGCCTTTATTGGAATGTAACTACCATCGATAGCACCTATTACTCCTGGTATACCAGCACATTTTTTGAATTTGTTTGCGACCATGTCTTCACGCCCAAGTGGCCACTTTATAAGGTACCTACTCTTGTTGCAGAGAACCTTTACAATGATCACAAAAGATGTGTGCAGTGATGACTTTCCCATGTCAAACCTTTCCGCGACAGATCTGAAATAGAATAAAATCAATCATTAAGACAATAAAAATGCTTATCATTTATTATTTTATTTTTTAAGCAATAATTTTAAGTAGGTAATTACCTGTATGAGTCTGGGGTAGCCAATAACCACAATACTGCCAATAATTGTTTGTTAGGGTCCATTTGTCTAGTTGCCCCACAGTATTTGTTTGTTGTAGTTATGAGGGGTGCAAACTCCCTCAATATAATATTGAATATATCTGTCAACAACAAGAAAGGAATATATGTTATTTATCGTCTGCTGTTTCAAGAAATACAAGGATTTGGGATCTCAGACAATTCGTCTAAGTAGGTATGGAAGTCCATAAGAGTAGGTTGAGTGTATTACTATTTACTAAGCACAGATACTTAATATAATACTAGGTAGGTATAAGTAATGGTACAAAATACCTGGAGTCATGCGGAAGTTTTCTTGAAATTGTTTTGATGTGAAACCAGGTACTGTTCTGTCGACATAATTTAATATGCGTGATGGTGGGAGTCCGCCGCGGTCTGACATTAACGCCTCCAGTTCTACTGCAACCAACCTACACGCCGTCATTACTTCGTCTGTCTCATCTTCCAGGAGGATTAAAGTTATAATGTTGCAGAGATAGCGATAAAACTCGAGCAAAAGTAAAAACATTTCCAAGCGTCGTAACATTGTCGTGGGCAAATCTGCGTTGTTTTGTATGTGAGCCAAAGTCGTCTAATATGTAGTTTTTAATTTCTTATAAAGAAAGGGGAGGTCGAAGTCAAAAATTATACTTGGATGAAAGGAAAGTTGAGGAAAGAGAATAGCGTCTGAAACGTCAAATATTTTGAGGTTATAAAAACAACTCGATCGTTCCGTGGCTCGGTTGCAACTCAAACGGGTTAAACTTTACCCTAACAACTCTACACCCAGCGACGGAACGCACCCCTGCGAAAAGAAAACATGCCAACAAGGATGGCCACAACAGAGCTTTACATCTCTTTTTCGCCAACATAGCCAACAACAGCCACATAGTCGTATTTTATCAGAAATAGACTTGACAAAAGCGTATACCCGAAAGAGACATATTTTTACTTTACTGCAATCTTTAAATCGGATAAATTTAATGCACGTTATTTAGATGTAGCTCCAATTACTATCGTGCGACATTCTTAAATGTCAAGATTGGTTTGCTTCTGCAGCACAGCAATAAATTAGTGCATACGCCGACAAAGACAAAACATCATCATACTATTCTACTTACCTACTCCTTTGCCTATTTGTATACACTTGTCTCTTTTTTTCCTGGGTCTAGAGTGAAATGTCTATCGAAATGTAAATTTAAATATATCCAATATTTTGAAAATATTCTTTTTCTACTTTGACATTGGCTAAATGCACAAGTCGTATGAATCTAAAACTAAAAAATAGTACCCTATGCCAGGCACAGTTGACAGCCGTCAAACAAAAGTGTCAATCAAACAAAAATCAACCCCTGTGACCCGTTTGTAGTTTGTATCTAGCGTAGCGTTTGTATTCTCTTTGGTTTGTATCTCGTTTCTCATTTCATTGTAAATTGTAATGTGATATTTACTTACCAGTTACCTACCTACAGTCGAAAAATATGTTATTTACACGAAGATATGTGAAAACAAGTTCTCGCTGAATAGTCCCCAAGACTTCAGCATGACCGTAAGTTTTGTTACCTATATTTTTAGTTTACTACAGTTCAGTGTAGGTACTCGTATAGTCTCAGGCCTTGATGGTCGGAATTATTCTTTTAAATATTATTTCTCACCTATGACGCGTCCGTGGACGGAGTGTTATAAGTAGGTACTTATTTATTAACTCTACAGACTTACATTCAGAATTCTGAGAGATACATACTATATTATGTAGATAACTTCACAGAAATAAATTTTAATACTAGGGTAATCAAGTCAATTAACACTGATAATAATTATTAGTAATATTTGTCCTTATCAAACTTGTTATTGCATAAAAATAGCAATGTAGACATTTAATTGGAACAGATAAGTACCCATACATAGTCGGTATAGTACCTACGGTACTTACTACCTACTCAGAAATGTATGATTATCTTTTTCGTTTTTAAACTAAACCGCACACCAGGATTGCTTCTGTATTATGGGTACCGCTTACAGATATATAATTTCACATACACATCACACCCAGACCAAAATCAAATGTTAGGGGATCGCACAAATATTTGTATTCATTAACCAGACTCAATTTTAGAATATACAATTACTTGCAATATTCTATTAGTGTGATTGTAACCTCCAGGATGACTATTGAAGAATTTGACATAGCATTAAGTCCGCCTTATACATTATTTTTTATGCTAAAGTTTAAAGTAATTATGTTTTCTACAAACAATAATAATAATGATAATTGTCAGTCATTATTTATTATCCGGCAGTTCTAAAATCAAAAGCTAATTTTAATACCACTCAATTATGGCTAACTCAATTAAGAAATGCATAAAATGTAAAGTTATTTCATGCATCATAAAGTGTTAGTGAAATTACTCAATTTTACTTAGTATTTAAGTTTTGGGTTTTGTTTGCAGTTTTCAAACATTGGCTTTGACATATTAAATGCATAAAAATGGACTCAAAGGAAGCGAAGAAGGTATAATACTTTGATCAACATATCCTTCTAACAAATATCAATTACATGACATTTATATATTTATGTTTAAATCACTTACACATGCCATAAAATTGTTCTAATTATAGTTATAGGTCATTAAAATGATCAAACATACAAATATAGGATGTATGAAAAAGTAGCAAATTACCCAATACAATTACGTGTAAATGAAGTGTCAACAAAACAGCACAAAGGTGCAACTAAATTGAACTGCATGCACTAGCACATGAAAAATTAAAAAACTAACATTAATTGTTAATTATTTGTTTTATGATATAATTAATAGTCACACAACTATATTAATTGTACCTACAATGCTTCACTGAAAGGTTAAAATTAATGTGAAGATTAAAGCTTAAAAAAATCACAAAGTAAATCTTTAAAATTGTTCAGATGAAATAAATACATATTGATGCATGTACTAAATAGGTATTTATGAATTTTATGTGTGTACCTACTAGCTGACCTGAGAGACATAGCCCTGTGAAAATGTATTAGAAAACTAAATTATCATATTTCTCTATTCTTCGTAAATATTCCCCATGAAATAATATATTTGTTCTGCTATTCAGAATGGACAGGAATCCAATAAAGCAAATATCATAAAAATTGGTACACCCGTTCCTGAGTTATAAATGGTGTAACTAAGATGACTTTACTAAGATAATATTTTGTTTATATTTTTTTTAAATAAAATAACATTGCCCCACTCTAGGATCACTCCTGTGTCATGGGCACCGTTTACAGACATATAATTTCACATACACACAACACCAAGACCAGAAACAAATATCTGTGGATCAAACAAATATTTGTTCCGATAGTAATCAAACTCGCGACACCAAGCACAGCAGTCCTCAGTGCTCAGCCATTACACCAAACGTTATTTAAATGTATATATATATATATATATATATATATGTATAGATTTGGCAAATAGTGTTTTACTACACACACATTGGTAATTCTATATTCTAATACATTTTGCTGTAGGTTTTGTAGATAGTAATACAGGAAACACAGCATTATCTAAAACTCATGACCAAGTTTTATCGTAATGAATATTAGTTACTTAATGAGAATTGTGTTGCCAAGTTGTCCAGTTTGTGTAAGTGCAGTTAGTTTATTGCTATAATGTGTCAGATAATTTGCTTAAAAGTTAATATTAATTTAATTTTTAATTTATTTAATAAGTTTCAATAAAGTGAGGTACAATAAGATAATAACATGTGTTGTGAAAATGTAATTTGATTATTATTGAGAATATTATACAGGGCGTCCCACTGATATGCCACTTGGAGGGCAAGTACCTTGAATATTGTAAATGGAACATTTTACTGAAAGAAGGCATTATTTGAATTTAAAAAATAATTGTAACTGCATTCATGGATATTTAAATAATTACATGGTTGAACCGGGAATCGAACCCATTACACGAGAAAAATAATCACCTGTAGCTTTATCATATATCCGATCTAAAGGCTTCATCATAAGGATTAATAATAAATAATAATAATTCAGCCTGTAACTGTACCACTGCTGGGCAAAGGCCTCCCCACACTATCGTGAGGAGGGTTGAGCCATAATCCACCAAGGGGGCCCTAGTCCGGGTTGGTGGATAACATGCCTCCGAAATAATTCTCGGGCATGTTGGTTTCCTCACGATGTTTTCTTTCACCAAAAAGCGTGTGATAATTACGTACATAATATATGTGTAACAAGAAACACATTGGTACGTGCCCGCACTGGGATTTGAACTTGCCACCTCCGTTTTCGAAGGCGGACGTTCGCCCACTAGGCTACCACCGCTTTAGAAAGACTTTGACTTTTTTTTTAGTTTTTTTTAAAGGATTGATTCTGTATCGTGGGTACCGCTTACAGACATATAATTTCACGTACACATCACACCCAGACCAGAAACAAATATTTGTGGACCGCACAAATATTTGTTCCAGGCGGGAATCGAACCCGCGACACCTAGCGCAGCAGTGCGATTGCTCAGCCACTACGCAAAACGTATCGTCAAAAACGTGCCGTATCTGGTGTTGGTTGCCGGTGCCTGGTAACACCTAGACCTGCGTAGTGTAGTGCGTAGGTACAACGGAATTTAAAAAACGTATCAACATGTTTTCACCATTCAGTTTTCATAACATGTATCACACAATAACAATTAATGTATGTATGAATGAACGGACCACTCTAAACAAATAAACATTTTTGTGGTCCAACTGTTAGCGAGTAGCGATAAATGTACAATTGTACAGTTACTGTACCTCAGAGGTATACAATATTATGTGACATAACGAAAATTTTACAGGAGAGGCAAAAATGCGCGGAGTGAAACTTTGAATGCAATTTTAACAAAGTTTTTTTAAAGATATTGTAACAAACCCAACAGTATTTTTTATCATTATGTACTACACATAATTACAATAAAGTTAATTCTTATCCGTGGACTTTTGTGGACTTGAGACTATTTACCTTGTAACAAAAATTACTTAGGTGTTTTCAGAAAGCATTACGATATCATGCTATTGTTTACCTCTAAATAAACATTGGGATGATATTGGAATTCGGCACCTAGAAACATTATGTATCTTGTCAGTATGTAGCGTTATGGACTTATTTAAGAATTGGGGAGGGTTTTACTACTCGTAATAAAATGTAATAAAAGTTGCTTCACAAATCTGAAAACCAAAATATAATTAATTTTTAAAAATAAACACAGCTAGTCACATGCTTCAGGTAAGTCAGGGACATCTGCACATGGAAAATTCCTATGATATTCGTGGAACAATAATTTCAATAATATTCATCGCATACCTACGGACAACTAGCGCGCTGCGCGCGAGTTTTTCTTTAGAGGTAAATAACATTAACTCCAATGAACAACATTATGTTCGTGCAAAGCTTAGAGGTAAATAATCTTATCGTCACTTGAGGTCCTACACCCATTAGACGATAGTGGATTTAATGTCATATACGATTGGATATTTCTTTTCCTTGATGTCATAGGACTTAATGTCTTATACCATTGTGTAGAACTGGTTCTTGCGATTTGAATGGTGCAAGAAACATATTTTCAAAAAAAGTGGATTTACTATTGTATACCTCTGAGGTACAGATATAATGATTTCACAGTAATATTTTCACTAAATTTTTATCCCTTTTATTATGTTGAGGGGAATAAACAAGAATACTTGACTTGACTTTGAAGGGCACCAATGTAAGGCGACGGAGAAACTGGTTCCCACATTAGGTTCCACTTTGGATTACACAATGCCCTTTGAATGTAAAAAAAAAATATTGTTAGTTTTTTTTGTGGCTGTTTCGGTTTGCGTAGGTAGAGCTAAATGTATTTACGCTATACGCTCGCTAATTTAATTTACACTGTTAATTATAAAATAACCAGGAATTTTAAACTTTAAATTGGCTCGCTTTAAAAACGTTATTTAGAACGCTACTCGCTCACAGTCGGACCACACCCTATCGTGTGCCTATCGCGTACCCGTAATATTACTTGTCTCTTCCTATAAGTAGTATATAAGTTACTACTCTATAAGTTATTAACATTTTCTGTGTTGGTGGTGGCAGTCGGCTTTTTCGCACCATAACCATCCTCTATGTTCTTAATTTCTAACTGAAAATAACTATGCTTTATAATAAAAAATATTATGTAAGTGCACGGAAATAACGAGTCGTTTATTAACAATTTCAGCAAAATGAATTAACACCTGCGCGATTTTGTACACAAAGTGAACAAAGTGGAATACTTATATCAATATTGACAGGTATTTACGTAATTGTGAAAAGTTGTCTCTCTCTCCCTCTCGCGCGTTTTAGTATGATTGAAAAAGAAACTTTTTTTTAATTTAAAGTTTAAATGATATTTAAATGTTTACGCCGTAGGTACAGGGCGATGGTAAGATGGTCTTATTCCTGCAACCGATATATTTATTTATACTACTCACATAATTACATACAGAAAATTCTATGATTTAAATATATACTTACGTCATTATTTGGTGATTTCAAAATTTAATCAATGTAGGTACAATGTACAGTTGCATACATAATTCATTTGAATGTTATTGTGTTTTCTACACTATTGATCTCAATTCACAGCTAGTTCTAATCAAAGAAATTAGGGGCATCAATGAGAACGAATGGGTGTTTAACTGTTCATGGAACATACTACTTATAATAAAACTAGCTGTGCCCGCGACTTCGTCCGCGTGGAATAGTGATAAAATTCACCTTTTAAACCTTCCCTGGACTTCCACAAATCATTCAAGACCAAAATCAGCCAAATCGGTCCAGCCGTTCTCGAGTTTTAGCGAGACAAACGAACAGCATTTGATTTTTATATATATGTATAGATATCACTTTGTAACGAATTGACTGTGTATCGTGTATGACTCGCTCTGCTAAACAAAATATAAAATTGGGTTTTCAAAACAATTCGGATAAATAATAGAGGCACTTTTACACGCTTAATTTTGTAGACTGTTTGTATGTAAATGGCTATCTTCTTAATATATATAAATCTCGTGTCACAATGTTTGTCCTCAATGGACTCCTAAACTACTTGACCGATTTTAATCAAATTTGCACAGCGCGTGCAGTTTGATCTAACTTGAAAGATAGGGTAGCTTACATCTTAATTTATAGTCGCAATAACAAAAACCTTAGCCACAGCAACGCGTGGCCGTGTCTGCTAGTAATTATATACATATGTAAATGTATGTAAACGTATGTAAATGGCTTACCTAACATAAACTGACGGAAATAGGTACATTTTGAAATAATTGTAACCAGTAAATTGTAATAAGTAAATCAGTAACTGATTTCCAAAAATTAAATAAATAGTAATTTTAATAATAATAACCGTGTTTTCTTTTTCAATATAAAAATAATTAAAATCTGGCTTGAGACACTTTGGAGCGCATATCACTATTTCTCGTACTTACCATGCCCACTTGAAAAAACAATTCCACACGTCAAAGATATTTATATACATATACCTATATAGAATCGTTTTAAAACAATTATATTTGTTGAGACAGTTGTACAGTTAACAGCTTAGTATGATATTTATTTGCATATAATAAATAAATGATAATAGGTTATGAAATCAAGGTACTTTCAATAAAAGAAACGTAGGTACTCTAGGTACCTTCTTCCTTATTAGTTAAACATATTTTAAATCCCTTTATTTGGATTACTTGATCTGATCACGATTGGAGTCAGTCTCAAATCAAAAGAGTTGCCTACACATCGTATCACGATGACCGATTCGATATAATCATTGAAACATAAATATGAAAGTAAATTCTGGTCAAAATCGCGAAAAGAACGCACTGATTCAGGCAGATATACGGTTCAAAATTGGTCTCGCTCGCGACTCGTTCCGACAACCATTACAATCGCCGACTCGAAATGTTAATACCGACTCGTTGTGCCGCGCACTTGTGTGATCAGTGATCTAATTTAAAAAACATTTTTTTTTTATTGTGATCGAATATTGTGCTCATGTCAACTTCTCAGGCCGATGGTCGGGTGATGGGCCGCCGTTTTGTGCTTACACTGGTGATCGGCATATCGGCAGGATTTAGCTTTGCGTACATACTGTTAACGTCTGCAGGATTCACGCGAGATGTCGGTTGGTCGCAGTACAGGTAAATGAAATAAGTACATTTAAATGTGAACGCATGCTAGGATCGACATTTTCCTGCATTGTGCACGTGTTTTAATATGTTATATGTGTTGCTTGTGTATGTGGCATGTTAATGATAATTTCAATTATGCTCTCGTCTAAATAATGTAGCATGTGCTTGTAAGCTATGAAGTGTAAGATTTATTTATTTATAATTCACAAGTTTATACACACATTGTATTTAGGTAGGTTACATTCGTCAAATACTAATTACACAAAAAGCATTTTATCGCTTATTCGCTTCCTGACGATAAGAGTCCATTGTTTCGGAATATTTAAATTGTTTGTCTTGTAGTTAATTTAATCCTTGTGGTTAATTTAACTATTTTGTCTCGGTACAAACTTATATGCAGGAGTTTTCACCAATGGTTGTTTATACCTAATTTGAAATTCGAAAATAATGATAGTGACTATACAGAGTGCTAATGTTATGGCTCCATTGTTAAGCGGGGTGTGGCCCGACAATTAGCGGGTGTTACAAAAGTATCAATCGATTCAATATATCGTTTATCGTTAAAACATTTAAGCCTTTACTACTATATATTCCAAAAACTGAACAAAATAAAGGGTTATTCTTAGGCCGTATTTTGTTTGTAATATTTTAGTGTATGATCCAATCTACCATCTCCATGTAGTAGTTACGGGACGAACTATTGAAAAACAGGACAAAACTGCACCAATGACATTGGTAAAAAGGTTATATGCAAATTATATTTCGAGACTACAATAATTTGGAAGTAGGCATTCAATTTTAATAATCTTACTACAGACATTGTTCTCACTAGACGTGAAGCTATAAATAAATAAATGAAAGCGCGAAAAAATAAAATATTATAAAGGAATAATAAAACCATATATTATTATAGTAAGTATTCATTATGGCAGTTTTTAGAGTGGTGGAAAAGATTGCTTTAGGTATATCGTTATTTTTCATCCCTTTGTACTGCGCACTGGATTTTTATTTCTGTGTGCACTTTTTTTATTTGAGCTAGCTATGCTTTTTTGTTCAGCAGGTATATTGTATAGCCTTGCCTGTTATATTCATGGTTGATTCTTAGTTTGCAAGCTCGACTCATATCGCTTCAATGACATGCTTTTTTCACTGCTGTTCATAGTGACTCGGTAAATTGCTCAATGGTAAGACTTATTGATAATCTGATAATCAAAATTGGTAAGATGATTGGGAAGCAGTTTTTACGCAATGTACGTTACCTTGTTGGTAAGGTATTAAAAGTGCCCGCCCGTTTCCACCCTCAAATGGAAAATCTTTCGCTTAATCCCTGTCGGTGTGTTCCGGCAACCTCGAGAGCCAGTCCCATTCTAGACTGAGCATGTGTACCACCTCCGACCACATCGTCACTTAAGACCAAATTGTCAAAAGCTAGTTTAAAAAAAGAAAAAAGAAAAAAATTATACATAAATAAAAAAAAACGTGTACTTCGAATCCGAAGGTAGATCGAGTCAGTTGAATAAGATCCTGAGTCTTGAGTCCCATGTGAAAGAGTAGAATTTTATAAGAGTTTTGAAAGTGTTGTGATAAGATAATGAATAATAATGTCGCCTAGCAAGTAGTTCGATAGGATTTTACAATTGCGACATGGTATAGAACGAATCACTGTCGAGAATTCGAGAATCGAAATTGGGATATATTCCCAGATAGGAATTTTAATTCCCAACTGCACCCTTGATGGTGAGGTTAAGGGGCCGTTGGGAATATACCGATATTGGGTATGACTAGTGTAACTGTGTACCTATCGACTTTGCAATTACGACAATGTCCTACTGTATTGCCCTGTCGATAGCCATGCAAAGAGGTATAATAATATACTACTACCTATAACACAGTTTCCCCGCTTATGCACAACTCAACGTTATTTATAGTGTCAATAGAAAACCCCAGAATCTGACGCTTCACAAATTTCCCTTTCAAATAATGTAGGCAGGTACCTACTTGTACACTGGTTCGGAAGCCAACTCTATTAATGAATATTATCATTATAAGGTAGCTTTGTCAGCTTTGTTTAGTTCACGTACTACTTACGACCGAAATTAATAATCAATCCAATCCAAATTTTGCTATCTGGGATTGATATCACAATCCATTTTTAGGGTCAAACGTGCCAATAATCGATCCGTGGATTGGTTTATGAAGGCACGCAGTATGGAAATCGATCGAACGATAGGCAGCAATCCAAGATCGATTTCAATCTTGGATAGGGGATACAATATTAATTTCGGGTGTTAGTAGGTAAGGGGTGTTGTAATCAATATTTTAGAGTGTCGCGGTCATGTCGCTCATTCTGACTTACCTACCTTGAAGTAGAAAATCTGTTGCCAAATTCCTATCGGGTGTTCCGGTGGCTCTGGTCTTTGAGAGCCACTCCCATTCTAGACTGAGCACGTTAACCACCTTCGATCACATCGTCACTGACGTCAAATGCTAGTCTATAAAGTATGAAAAATCTACGTCATGCTAAAGCCAAAGCTGTACTGCGGCGCACTGGTGACTTAGAACTGAAGTCAACACATAATATAACATCCGCCATCTTTCATTTTTGTATAAAGTTCTGCAGCATGTGCATATATTCGACCCGTTTCCAGAGAATCGCTGCGAGATCTGGAGAAGCATCCGATCTTGGATGTCGTAGAGCATGGGAGGGACGAATCGGCACACAAGTATGAGGACAGATCGGTGGCCGACGAGCTCGCCAAGAAGGTCAGGGTCCTCTGCTGGGTGATGACGCAGCCCAACAACCATGAGAAGAAGGCGCGGCACGTCAAAGCGACTTGGGGAAAACGATGCAATATTCTTCTGTTCATGAGCTCTGTCGAAGGTAATCTCTTGTGGTATTCTTCTGTGCAGAAGACTGCGAAAATGCTATGTTCTTTTTATTTTTTTGGGGCTTTTAGTCGTCTTAGTACTTCCATTCTAGATTATTATTTCCATATTGTATTTGGTGACGTCATAATCTTCTTTCTTATGTGGCCGCGCTGTGCCGCCGTCTTTATCTTTGCTCAGGTTATTCGACTTACTATCTCTCTCTATCTTCTTACCGGTCTGTCAAAACATTCATCGTTTTACCACAAAAGTTTAATCCTGAGTTAAAAAGAAGTTTCTAAAATTTCATTCCACAAAATTGACGTCCATCACTCGTGTTTTCTTATTCAATCCTAGCGTTCCTAACTATTTTACTTGTGAATTTGTTATGGACTTAAAAAAATCGAGGTAGAAGTCGATTTGTTGAGAAAATATTTAGACACATCTGTTCAACTCTTGTTTAAATATTTTGTAGTAAGACCGTCACTTTTTTATATTTCAGACAAATCTCTTCCTTCCGTCAAGTTGCCAGTTCACGAAGGCAGGGACTATCTCTGGGCGAAGACCAAGGCGGCCTTTCGCTACGTGTATGAACACCATCGGAGGGACGCCGACTGGTTCTTGAAGGCAGATGACGACACGTAAGATTTCTTTGAATCAAATTTACTCCTAATGTTGTTAATACACGATTTCTGAACCCCTAGTTAACCTTTGACCGACTATTAACAGCATAAATTAATATTGTATCTCCTATCCAAGATTGAAATCGATCTTGGATTGCCGCCTATCGTTCGTTCGATTTCCAATCTGCGTGCCTTCATAAACCAATCCACGGATCGGTTATTGGCACGACTCTTAAAATGGATTGTGATATCAATTTCAGATAGCAAAAATTGGATTGGATTGATTATTAATTTCAGCCGTAAGTGTATCGCTGTCTTTGTCATTTGTTTAGTGCCAGATAGAGACAACGATTGACTTATCTGTTGATGAAAGTTAGCTAGCGGTTAAGAAACCGGGCATCGAGGTTCAGTACAAAACTAAAGTTCACTCGCGTTAGCATGTACTTTTGACGAAAGAAGAAGAGATCCAATGTTGTATGATAAGCATAAGCTATCAACCGATATCAGTCACAGTGCGAATTCGCAACACGTTGGCTATGCGCGTTGCGAATCTTTGCAAATTGTTAGCAGCCGTGAAATGACAGTGTCTGTTAGGAGCTTGTGTACCGCGATACGTACCGTCGAAAGATTCATCTTAAAATGGACCGTCTCAGAAGTTTAGTGGTCCTATTACTGAATACGTATGCACGAACGGCCTCCGCGAATCGCTACCCGAGTTTCGAAAACAACTGGGCAGGTTTTGGCGTTGACAATTGGAATCCATGGAATGTATTCCAGCCTTCCTCCTGGTTACCGTCATGGAGGCAAAACAAGTAAGCTTGCACCGTGACTATAGAAAATAAGGACGCCGCGACGACGCCTGGTACGAAGGAAGCATACCACTGGTAGGAGAAATGAAGTCAAAAGGATAGACCTTGCCAGCACGGGTCTCTTTCGTGAGGAGGATTAGACCATAATCCACCACGAGGACCTCGCATTGGTATATCTCACTATGTTCAGTAATTTTTCTAGGGCATTTGGTGTTGCTACGACAGTAAAAGTCGACGATTATCGAGTCGCATCATCATTTTTCTATACTAATTTGACACTTTAAGTGAGCCAGTCTGTCTGTAAAACGAAGATATTTTAGAAAAACTATATTGGATCGACAATATCACTGAAAACAAAAAAGTAGTTTCGAGAATTTTCCTCTGTTTTTTTTAGTTTGTTACCATAAAACTCAGAAACTACGGATTATGTAAGGGCGAGTCTTCATTATGTGAAAAGTTGCGACTTACCCATGGCCAGTTTGTAGTTGTCCCGGCACCAGTAGCGCCTGATGACCTTCAAAGCCACGTAGTACGCGAATAGGGTTGCCACTATCAGCGCAGTCACGCTGGCAATGCAGATGTTCATCGCTTGAGATTCGCTGCCTGGAAACGCATATTATATTTATCGTGTTAGTTAGATACGTAGCTTGCCAGAATTCAGCTATGCAAAATGGCCCGGAAAAGCTATAAATCGACAGGTAGGAAAAGTATTTCTATATCTTCAGTTGATCATAAGAAAAGTGTAAGGATTGAGAATGTCGAGCTTATCAGTTTGAAGATCGCGACTGATAGACCCTCTGGTGTCAGTGTATTAGGCCGTCCAAGCGTCTCTGACATGCATGGTCATGCCAATGAGGTCCATGACCGTGCTCCCGGCTTTCCACCAAATCTTATTCCACAATACATTCACCCATTGTTAACGATGTTGACTGTTAAAAGACAAAAGTAACAAACTTTGAACTTAATTATTATAATTAATATTTTATTCGTGAATGCACCTTTTCCGTCAGATTTTACGACTTGGCGACATTCATAGACATTGACATTTCGAAAATTGGTCATTTTGGGAACAATATTGTATGAGATCAGTAAATTACGAAAGTCTATTTCAACAGACGGGAATTGTCTTAAAGATCAAAAGACTACAAAACAATAAGTACTCACTGATTTTAATCTTCGGGCTTTCCACACTCATGCACCTCTCCTCAGTCTCACAGCCCTTGTGCATAGGCGTCACAATAAAATAGAACAGTCCATTCTCTCCGATGAAGTTATAGTCGTAGGTGACGTCGTCAGTTCTGTTCTTGAAGTTGACGGCGCTCGACTGCACCTCGCAGCCGTAGCTCCGGCCGCACTCCCGCATGACGGCGATGCGGTAGGCCGTGATGCGAAGCTCGGCCGGCGGCGGCGGGATGTGCAGACGCATCTTGCTCGGGAATATTTCTATGTAGATAAACGGTTTCCACTCTTCGGGTTTTGCCACTGGACCTGTAAAATGATATACACATCTCGGTTGAGTGGCAACTGCAGACTGCAGGTATAAAGTGTGCTGCGAACGTAATTTACAAAAGTGCAGAATTTCCGTTTCCCAAATTCTTCCTTCTGGCGCCAAGCCTCTTATGGCAAACGGTACACTCCCCCTGTAACCACCGACTAGAGGGAGCCCATGACGTTCCGCAGCATCTTAGACTATCTTCGAATCAAAATGTAGAAGTGCTTACATCTACCTAACTATGCCTTTTCCTGGACATTATAAAGCACTCAACGATAATAATATAAGTAGGTACATTCACATTATTTTTAAGCTACCAATTAATGAATGTATTTTCAGAACCAGTCCCGGAGATTACCTCATAAAAATTAGTCGATTACAAAGCCCTATTTGGAACTTTTAGAAGGTACTCACTGAGCATCTCAGCCGACGGCACGTTGAAGTAGTACCGGCCGCGGTTGACGACGCCGTCGCCGCGCGCCTCGAAGTCCAGGATGTGGCTCTGGCCGCGCCCCGCCTCCCCCGGCCTGGTCCAGTAACAGTCGTAGTAAAGCACCGACTGGTCGTCGATGATCGCGTCGTTCGCGATGTTGATTGTGCGACAGTGGTTGCGGAATTCCTTGTACTTGTCTTGGAAGCGGAAACTCATACCTAGAATTATATAACGGTTCGTCATAAGATTGTCTGAATGTCTGATCGGTTGTCACGCGTCGTGTTGTCGCGGACCCTCTAGTTGTAACAACTTGTTATTGTTGTTTTTAGGGTTCCATATCCAAAGGGTAAAACGGACACTTTAAGTCTAAGACTAACTAAGTCTCTGCTGTCCGTCGCGTCCATCTGTCACTGTATCTCATGAACTGTGATAGTTAAGAGGTTGAAATTGTCACAGATGTTGTATTTCTGTTGCCGCTATAACAACAAATACTTAATAAAAAACGTGTTTTTTTGCCATTGTTATAGATAATGGTAGGGAACCCTTAGTGCGCGATTCCGTATCGCACTAGGCCGGTTTTTTTTTCTAAATAAACTATTCCCTTTCTTAAAAGCCCCTTGTAATGTATGGTTGGTTGTCTTAAAATTATTGAAGGCAAGTTAGTTGGGATTATGACAGACAATACCAGGGGGCTTACCATGACGTCTTACTGCGATCCAATTGTGGACCTAAACAGAATCGTTTTACTACTTATTCGTACGGTGACGTCTTGTTATGACATCTTGACGCTCAATATAGGTTAATTTTAAATCTAAATGGATTGACGTCTACCTAAATGATATCAAAAGCCATGTATTACTATTATTTAAAGTGAAACGTTTCTGTTTAGGTCCCCATTTGGACCGCAATAAGACGTCATGGTAAGCCCTCTGAATATAAAAGTCAGTTATACAATGCAAGTCATAACATAATTATGTAAGAAAAATACTTATGTGGGAATAACATCTTACTAATATTATAAAGCCGAAAGTTTGTGAGTGTGTGTGTGTGTGTGTGTGTATGTTTGTTAGCTCTTCACGCTCAAACGGCTGGACCGATTTCGATGAAATTTGGTATAGGGATAGATTGGACCTACGAGACGGACATAGGCTATCTTTTGTCTCAAAAAATATTCTCGAAGGGGATGAAATAAGGGTTGAAAGTTTGTATGGGTAATTAATAATTCTTCAAGTTAGGAGTCTGAAAATTTATATTTAGACTTTTAGTAAGAAATAAAGAAATACGGGTTTCAGCTTTTTCGCTAAATCATCCCTAAAGGGGGCAAAGCAAGGGGTGTAAGTTATGAGGTATTATTTAGATGCACCCCCTACGGACCACAATAAACGGCTGAACGGATCGTAATGCAATTTGGCAAGGGGATAGATAATAATGGATACAAGATAAAGACAGAGATAGACGGAGAGGGAGAGAGATAGAGTGAGAGAGAAAGAAGTTGAGGGAGAAGTATATAGATAGAGAGATAAAGGGAGAGGGAAGGAGATAAAGGAAGCGTGAGAGAGTGAGGGGGAGAGATAGAGTGAGAGAGAGGGAGAGAGATAGATTGAGAGGGTACATATAGAAGTAGAGGGAGAGCGATCGAAAGAGGAAGAGGGAGAGAGAAAAAGGAAGAGGAAAGGAGATAATGGGAGAGAGAGAGCGTGAGAGGGAGAGATAGAGTGAGTGGGAAGTATGTAGAAAAAAAGGAAGAGAGAGATATATAGAGAGAGAGAAGAGAGCGAGAGAGGGAAAGAGATAGATTGTGAGGGAAGTATATATAAATAGAGGGAGAGGAAGAAAGGTAGAGATTGAGAGTGGAGAGGGAAATAAATAGAGATAGAGGGAGAGGGAAAGAGATAGAGGTGGCATATATCATAGATAGGATTATGCCACAATTATGTGACTCACAAACATACATACGCACACATTAACTCACATTGTTTTAGTCAGATTAGGTACGTTTAACTTTGTCCCACGATCTCGGTTTCATCCTAACTTATATTTAAGGCTTTCATACTGTTTCATTTTCGGTATGTAGTATGGACTTAGCGACCAATATCGGAAGCTAACTAATGTACAGACTGTCGCCCCAGTACTCGGATGCTAACTATGATGATACAATAATATGCACAAACCTTTCAAATAGCTACCTATAGGTGTTGTACGTGTAACGCGGGTGAAACCGCGGGGCGCCGCTAGTAGTTAGATAATGCCTAAATAAATAAATTTCTTTCTATACTGTTTCTATTCTTCTGGAAACTTCTCGATGCCACAAACATAATAGGTATAATGATATAACATTGCTATGTTTCCAATTAATTCTAGTGTTTGTCTTAACCACATGGAGTCACCAAATAGATAAAAGTGATTCAATACCTACTCTCCCAGTGTATAATATTCTAAGACCATGTGTAATTTTGTGCATGTTTTTAAGTAGTGTGTGTAGGAAGGGATTTTATTTAAACTAAGAAGATAATTAAGTAGGTATTTCATGATGAAATTGTTATGTATTGATATCAAACAGTAAGGCTATTGATATTTATATTAACTCATGTGGGTATATACAGATTGTTAGCAAGTGTTTATGCAATTATATCAGTTTGTTTATTTACTCTAAATATGGCATATTCTTTAGAAATTATATCAATCTACCTCTCTAGGAATATTATGATCACTAGATATCTTGTATCTTATTCTAAAAAAAACTAATCAAAGCAGATAGATTGAATAAAGTAAGACGAATCAAGGACATTCTTAAGGAAAATCTGCCATAACAAAGATAGCCAAATAAACTTACTTTTCCACTTAATATTGCTGAACGTAATATTAAGCACAGTGTGATTGATAGCATATGGATTTATATTCCCGTCGTGCACTATTGTTATGATGTACGGCTTCAGGGTCACCCCGCCGATGTGAGTGTTGGGCACGAGTGGCCCGAACGCCATCGCTCCGCATTGCGAGCTGTTCGCCGGATACGCTTTTATCTTGCAGATGTCATTCTTGATTATATCTTCACCAAGTATCTGTTATGACGGAGGTTACTTTGTTATTGGTGGTGCTTGTAATATTTTGTGTTCTGTAATTTTTTTGTTGACTTGCTGTTTTTGACATTTTTTAATGTGTCTTAGCTGCTTCTAGGGCCAAAATTTGTCAGGCTAGGCAAGCAGGTTGTCAGTCTAAGTTGTCATGTCCATTATAGTAACAGAGGCACTAAGGCAGCCTGATAAACACTGACACCAAAGGTCAGTACTAACTAATGCAAACAAACTTACTTTACTTCTTGATAATGGCCTTATATGTGGCTTACCCCCAGTTTCTGAAACGTCAGTCAACGTTGACAACAGATTAATTCTATTGCCATCCTTGTCATTTGTTTAGTGTTAGATAGAGACAACAATAGTTTTAATCTACTGTCAAAGCCAACTAGCGTTCTAGAAACCGGGGGTTATAGAGAAACAAATCAATTTCTCTGAATTTACTAGAACATTGATTATGCAACTGTTACTGTAAGTAATGCGAGTAAGCAGTTATTTACTTTCAGGACTATTGAAAAGTGTTGACCTTGGTACATTGGTACACATGAAGTTAGATGGACAATAAGTGTATTTCTATTGTAAGTATAGCTTTACATATTTACTAATGCCTTTATTTCATGGGTGTGTGAGACACTACAATAATTTTGCTCAATGATTGGATGTACATAAGTTACACACATTGACACCTGTGCTGCATAGAGGCAGTAGGCACTGAATTGCTAAAATCAATACTTTTAAATATGCAACAAATGCTTCATACAATTACCAAAATTCATACATACAAGTATCAAAAGATGTTTCATTTTCAAGAAACTTACCTCTGTTGTGCAGTTAAGGCTTGTCCTGTTGTCGCATAATCGGCTAAATCCAACAGCGTAGTTCGCGTTACAAACGATAAAAACACAAACCAATGATCGCCACATTTTAGCTGCTTGGGAATTTACGAACACAAAATAAAACTGCACTTAAGCGGTGCCCGTGACTACGAGCACATTTTCAATTTATTATATCACGAAGGTAAAAAATGTATAACAGAAAAGAACTAAATAATTTTCTGTTTACACACCACCCACCCACAACGCAACGCTCCTGCTGTTTTTTTTTGTTTTAATTCTGACTTCGCACGGTTTGTGCATTTAGCCAGTGTCAAGTTCCTACCTATATAATTATTTCTTCTTTTCACATTAAGAAAGTCATAACATTAAAGTAATCCTCGTGGTCAAGTAGTTAAGTCAATTATTTACATAGTCAAAGTCACGATTCAGTAAAGTGGGGGATGCTTTACTGAAACTTCCTGGGAGTTTTAGCGAAATGACACGCTTTTTGGGTTTAAGATCATTTGCCCACACTCGTGCACATTCCCGAACACTCAATGACTAATATTACACCAATATTACACATTAATACTCAAAGACACAAAAGTTTGAGAAAAAAATAGAAAGCCAACGACGTCTCACTAGGTATCGGATTCCCGCCAAAATTCCTTGCCTTGCTTGACTGACAGTTGGTTGACTTGATGACTTGACACAGCTGATTAAATTAAGCCATCGCTATATTAATGTACTACCCAGTATGTACCCAAAGGGATTGGGTACTGGGGTGCGTTCCGTGGCTTCGCACGAGTGCACTCGAGCGCACTCCGGCGCGCGCTCTAACCGTTCCGTGGCTCGGTGAAATTTTACTCTGATGGCTGTCAGAGCGTAGTTTCATCCGTTCCGTGGCTCAGAGCGCAGCAACCAAACAACCATCAAATCGGATGGTTGTTTTTCGCTCTGACAGCTATTTGACGTTTAAAAAGTGTCAAAACGTTTCAAAAAGTCAGGTTTGTTATAAGTACCTACATAATAATAAAATAGTCTAAAAGTGGAAAAAATGGAGACAGAAGAAGAATTTTCTCTCGTTTTGGACAGTAATACATCAGAACCTATATACCATACAGATGGGACCGTATTAGTCCAACGAAATAGTGGTAAACTTTTTCTTTTTATTATGTACAAGTCTAAAATGTTGGCATAAAGTTATAGGTAATGCTGACTGCTGGTTAAAAGCTCTTTTATTACATACTTTTTATTATTAAATTTCAGTGCTTGTTATTATTATGAACTCCACTCCATATCTTTATAATACCTACATACCTAGAGTGCTAATATTTCTTTAGGCTGGAATGTGGAAGTGAATCCATAAAAACCTCTTCAAAGTTCTTTCAAGTACCTACTTATGAATATGTTAAATTTTCAGATGGTTATCAATTCTATGTGGACCCAGATGCTATCACGATGAACAATGCTGAAAATCAATATGGAGCAGCATTACACAGTGAATCAATGGAATCTCCATCAACGGCACCAACACAGTCTTCTCCTTCCTCGTCATTGAGCAGTAACCTCATTGAAAAAAATTGGTCACGTAATGACATTTTAAAATTGATTGAAGAGTACAAGAAGAATAAAGAAAACTTTGCATCCAGTGCAGTCCGAAATACAAAGGTGTGTGTATGATTTGACAACATAATTGTTTTTACTAAGTTATCTTTAATGGCGGCTGTACACAGGCGTCGAGAGCCTCTCGCCGAGAGCCTCGGCCGAGAGGGCTCTCGTTGAGAGCATGCCTGTACACACTTGTAAGCACAGTCTTGTAGGACTTCCGCAACAATGGACGTGGAAATTGCTGCTCCTGTTTGTCTTTGTGCCGTGAGCTACTATAATGTTTTAAACATTAACGAGTGTGTACATGCTCGCTCTCGTTTACCTCGTGAGAGCCAACGAGACCCTTTGACTCGGGCCCAAAAAACCGACACGGCTCCGAGAGCGACCGAGACAAGAACGAGACAGCGAGACCAGACGAGGGCGCCCTGTACACACTCGCCGAGTGGCCTGTCTCGGGGTGTCTCGACGCGTGTGTACAGCCGCCATAATATTACACTGCATTCAAATAACATAGTTTTGATTAATCCATTTGCAGGTGTGGAAACAGATTGCAAAAGCGTTGGCTAGTCATGATGCTAGGCAATGTGAAAATAAATTTAAATATTTAAAAAGTAAATATTTAAAAAAAAAAGACAACATGTCCGTGAAACAAAGTGGGGCACAACGAATAAATTTTGAATATTTTGAGGAACTTGATGAGATCTTCAAGAAGCAACCAATAGTGGTACCGGTGATTGCATCCTCGAGCCGAGAAAACCCCATCGAAAATATTCGAATAGATGAAACTGAAACAGGTACCTAAGTAGTCATTGTTATAATTTGAGTTTTATGTCCAAACATGTCATTATTTGTGTTAATCAAAATCTTCTGCATAGGATAATACTAAACATTTTGTTTTATTTCAGAAGAAGCAAATGACCAAGGACAACCACCAAGATCAAGAAATATTAGACTCAGGGACTCTTTAATCAATTTAAACAATATATTGAACGAATCAGAAGAAAACAAAGAAAGACGCCATAAAGAATTAATAAATATTCAAAAAGAATCGCTTGACACTTTCAAATCATTGATGGAAAAAATGTTGGAGAAAATGTAAATGGATACCTACCTAGTTGTGTTAAATGTTAATTATTAATTTAAATTCTAAACTGACTTGTTAGATTTTGTGTATATTGTATTGTATTGTTTTATTTTATTTTGATGCTTAATGAGGCTTTCATTTATGTATACTTATTGTACTGGGTGTAACAAAAAGGGTATATTATTTATCCATATTGTTACAACCTGTATAAAGTATTTTATTAAGACTTATATCATAATTCATAAGTAATGAACCAAATAAGAAATAAAAGACTGATTTATAAAAACAAAACACTGTTTATTCTCTTAGATTTAACATTAATCTTGTTCTTAGGTTTCTTCCATCCCTCTGTTGGTCTTCTTCTCTATATTCATCAATATAATCTTCTCCTATAACATTTGGTACCTAGTCCTTCTTTTATATAATTCTCAATTGATACTTGATCACTCCCATTAAGAAGACATATATTATGCAGCACACAACAAGCTAACAATACATTTGGTATGAAATGTGTCATACTCATGTCTAAATACTTTAGTCTTCGAAACCTGCCTTTTAAAAGAGCAAATGCACGCTCTATGTACTGACGGGTTTTAGCCATTGCAGTATTGAATTTCTTTTCATTATGTGTAAGGCGTTGTCTTTCTATAAATGGAGGAATACACCAATTTAAGACTGGGTATGCCTTATCTCCAATTATAAAGAAGTCCCTTGGAATGTTAATTCTATTTGTAATAACATTTTTGTAGAGATCACTATTGATAAATATGCGGTAATCACTGACAGAACTTGGATATCCTACAAAGACATCGGTAAATTTTAAATCAGCATCACACACAGCTTGCAAAGTTATTGCATGCTGGCATTTTCTGTTTATGTACCTTTCAGGGTAACTTTCTGGTGCCTTTATTGGAATGTAACTACCATCGATAGCACCTATTACTCCTGGTATACCAGCACATTTTTTGAATTTGTTTGCGACCATGTCTTCACGCCCAAGTGGCCACTTTATAAGGTACCTACTCTTGTTGCAGAGAACCTTTACAATGATCACAAAAGATGTGTGCAGTGATGACTTTCCCATGTCAAACCTTTCCGCGACAGATCTGAAATAGAATAAAATCAATCATTAAGACAATAAAAATGCTTATCATTTATTATTTTATTTTTTAAGCAATAATTTTAAGTAGGTAATTACCTGTATGAGTCTGGGGTAGCCAATAACCACAATACTGCCAATAATTGTTTGTTAGGGTCCATTTGTCTAGTTGCCCCACAGTATTTGTTTGTTGTAGTTATGAGGGGTGCAAACTCCCTCAATATAATATTGAATATATCTGTCAACAACAAGAAAGGAATATATGTTATTTATCGTCTGCTGTTTCAAGAAATACAAGGATTTGGGATCTCAGACAATTCGTCTAAGTAGGTATGGAAGTCCATAAGAGTAGGTTGAGTGTATTACTATTTACTAAGCACAGATACTTAATATAATACTAGGTAGGTATAAGTAATGGTACAAAATACCTGGAGTCATGCGGAAGTTTTCTTGAAATTGTTTTGATGTGAAACCAGGTACTGTTCTGTCGACATAATTTAATATGCGTGATGGTGGGAGTCCGCCGCGGTCTGACATTAACGCCTCCAGTTCTACTGCAACCAACCTACACGCCGTCATTACTTCGTCTGTCTCATCTTCCAGGAGGATTAAAGTTATAATGTTGCAGAGATAGCGATAAAACTCGAGCAAAAGTAAAAACATTTCCAAGCGTCGTAACATTGTCGTGGGCAAATCTGCGTTGTTTTGTATGTGAGCCAAAGTCGTCTAATATGTAGTTTTTAATTTCTTATAAAGAAAGGGGAGGTCGAAGTCAAAAATTATACTTGGATGAAAGGAAAGTTGAGGAAAGAGAATAGCGTCTGAAACGTCAAATATTTTGAGGTTATAAAAACAACTCGATCGTTCCGTGGCTCGGTTGCAACTCAAACGGGTTAAACTTTACCCTAACAACTCTACACCCAGCGACGGAACGCACCCCTGCGAAAAGAAAACATGCCAACAAGGATGGCCACAACAGAGCTTTACATCTCTTTTTCGCCAACATAGCCAACAACAGCCACATAGTCGTATTTTATCAGAAATAGACTTGACAAAAGCGTATACCCGAAAGAGACATATTTTTACTTTACTGCAATCTTTAAATCGGATAAATTTAATGCACGTTATTTAGATGTAGCTCCAATTACTATCGTGCGACATTCTTAAATGTCAAGATTGGTTTGCTTCTGCAGCACAGCAATAAATTAGTGCATACGCCGACAAAGACAAAACATCATCATACTATTCTACTTACCTACTCCTTTGCCTATTTGTATACACTTGTCTCTTTTTTTCCTGGGTCTAGAGTGAAATGTCTATCGAAATGTAAATTTAAATATATCCAATATTTTGAAAATATTCTTTTTCTACTTTGACATTGGCTAAATGCACAAGTCGTATGAATCTAAAACTAAAAAATAGTACCCTATGCCAGGCACAGTTGACAGCCGTCAAACAAAAGTGTCAATCAAACAAAAATCAACCCCTGTGACCCGTTTGTAGTTTGTATCTAGCGTAGCGTTTGTATTCTCTTTGGTTTGTATCTCGTTTCTCATTTCATTGTAAATTGTAATGTGATATTTACTTACCAGTTACCTACCTACAGTCGAAAAATATGTTATTTACACGAAGATATGTGAAAACAAGTTCTCGCTGAATAGTCCCCAAGACTTCAGCATGACCGTAAGTTTTGTTACCTATATTTTTAGTTTACTACAGTTCAGTGTAGGTACTCGTATAGTCTCAGGCCTTGATGGTCGGAATTATTCTTTTAAATATTATTTCTCACCTATGACGCGTCCGTGGACGGAGTGTTATAAGTAGGTACTTATTTATTAACTCTACAGACTTACATTCAGAATTCTGAGAGATACATACTATATTATGTAGATAACTTCACAGAAATAAATTTTAATACTAGGGTAATCAAGTCAATTAACACTGATAATAATTATTAGTAATATTTGTCCTTATCAAACTTGTTATTGCATAAAAATAGCAATGTAGACATTTAATTGGAACAGATAAGTACCCATACATAGTCGGTATAGTACCTACGGTACTTACTACCTACTCAGAAATGTATGATTATCTTTTTCGTTTTTAAACTAAACCGCACACCAGGATTGCTTCTGTATTATGGGTACCGCTTACAGATATATAATTTCACATACACATCACACCCAGACCAAAATCAAATGTTAGGGGATCGCACAAATATTTGTATTCATTAACCAGACTCAATTTTAGAATATACAATTACTTGCAATATTCTATTAGTGTGATTGTAACCTCCAGGATGACTATTGAAGAATTTGACATAGCATTAAGTCCGCCTTATACATTATTTTTTATGCTAAAGTTTAAAGTAATTATGTTTTCTACAAACAATAATAATAATGATAATTGTCAGTCATTATTTATTATCCGGCAGTTCTAAAATCAAAAGCTAATTTTAATACCACTCAATTATGGCTAACTCAATTAAGAAATGCATAAAATGTAAAGTTATTTCATGCATCATAAAGTGTTAGTGAAATTACTCAATTTTACTTAGTATTTAAGTTTTGGGTTTTGTTTGCAGTTTTCAAACATTGGCTTTGACATATTAAATGCATAAAAATGGACTCAAAGGAAGCGAAGAAGGTATAATACTTTGATCAACATATCCTTCTAACAAATATCAATTACATGACATTTATATATTTATGTTTAAATCACTTACACATGCCATAAAATTGTTCTAATTATAGTTATAGGTCATTAAAATGATCAAACATACAAATATAGGATGTATGAAAAAGTAGCAAATTACCCAATACAATTACGTGTAAATGAAGTGTCAACAAAACAGCACAAAGGTGCAACTAAATTGAACTGCATGCACTAGCACATGAAAAATTAAAAAACTAACATTAATTGTTAATTATTTGTTTTATGATATAATTAATAGTCACACAACTATATTAATTGTACCTACAATGCTTCACTGAAAGGTTAAAATTAATGTGAAGATTAAAGCTTAAAAAAATCACAAAGTAAATCTTTAAAATTGTTCAGATGAAATAAATACATATTGATGCATGTACTAAATAGGTATTTATGAATTTTATGTGTGTACCTACTAGCTGACCTGAGAGACATAGCCCTGTGAAAATGTATTAGAAAACTAAATTATCATATTTCTCTATTCTTCGTAAATATTCCCCATGAAATAATATATTTGTTCTGCTATTCAGAATGGACAGGAATCCAATAAAGCAAATATCATAAAAATTGGTACACCCGTTCCTGAGTTATAAATGGTGTAACTAAGATGACTTTACTAAGATAATATTTTGTTTATATTTTTTTTAAATAAAATAACATTGCCCCACTCTAGGATCACTCCTGTGTCATGGGCACCGTTTACAGACATATAATTTCACATACACACAACACCAAGACCAGAAACAAATATCTGTGGATCAAACAAATATTTGTTCCGATAGTAATCAAACTCGCGACACCAAGCACAGCAGTCCTCAGTGCTCAGCCATTACACCAAACGTTATTTAAATGTATATATATATATATATATATATATATGTATAGATTTGGCAAATAGTGTTTTACTACACACACATTGGTAATTCTATATTCTAATACATTTTGCTGTAGGTTTTGTAGATAGTAATACAGGAAACACAGCATTATCTAAAACTCATGACCAAGTTTTATCGTAATGAATATTAGTTACTTAATGAGAATTGTGTTGCCAAGTTGTCCAGTTTGTGTAAGTGCAGTTAGTTTATTGCTATAATGTGTCAGATAATTTGCTTAAAAGTTAATATTAATTTAATTTTTAATTTATTTAATAAGTTTCAATAAAGTGAGGTACAATAAGATAATAACATGTGTTGTGAAAATGTAATTTGATTATTATTGAGAATATTATACAGGGCGTCCCACTGATATGCCACTTGGAGGGCAAGTACCTTGAATATTGTAAATGGAACATTTTACTGAAAGAAGGCATTATTTGAATTTAAAAAATAATTGTAACTGCATTCATGGATATTTAAATAATTACATGGTTGAACCGGGAATCGAACCCATTACACGAGAAAAATAATCACCTGTAGCTTTATCATATATCCGATCTAAAGGCTTCATCATAAGGATTAATAATAAATAATAATAATTCAGCCTGTAACTGTACCACTGCTGGGCAAAGGCCTCCCCACACTATCGTGAGGAGGGTTGAGCCATAATCCACCAAGGGGGCCCTAGTCCGGGTTGGTGGATAACATGCCTCCGAAATAATTCTCGGGCATGTTGGTTTCCTCACGATGTTTTCTTTCACCAAAAAGCGTGTGATAATTACGTACATAATATATGTGTAACAAGAAACACATTGGTACGTGCCCGCACTGGGATTTGAACTTGCCACCTCCGTTTTCGAAGGCGGACGTTCGCCCACTAGGCTACCACCGCTTTAGAAAGACTTTGACTTTTTTTTTAGTTTTTTTTAAAGGATTGATTCTGTATCGTGGGTACCGCTTACAGACATATAATTTCACGTACACATCACACCCAGACCAGAAACAAATATTTGTGGACCGCACAAATATTTGTTCCAGGCGGGAATCGAACCCGCGACACCTAGCGCAGCAGTGCGATTGCTCAGCCACTACGCAAAACGTATCGTCAAAAACGTGCCGTATCTGGTGTTGGTTGCCGGTGCCTGGTAACACCTAGACCTGCGTAGTGTAGTGCGTAGGTACAACGGAATTTAAAAAACGTATCAACATGTTTTCACCATTCAGTTTTCATAACATGTATCACACAATAACAATTAATGTATGTATGAATGAACGGACCACTCTAAACAAATAAACATTTTTGTGGTCCAACTGTTAGCGAGTAGCGATAAATGTACAATTGTACAGTTACTGTACCTCAGAGGTATACAATATTATGTGACATAACGAAAATTTTACAGGAGAGGCAAAAATGCGCGGAGTGAAACTTTGAATGCAATTTTAACAAAGTTTTTTTAAAGATATTGTAACAAACCCAACAGTATTTTTTATCATTATGTACTACACATAATTACAATAAAGTTAATTCTTATCCGTGGACTTTTGTGGACTTGAGACTATTTACCTTGTAACAAAAATTACTTAGGTGTTTTCAGAAAGCATTACGATATCATGCTATTGTTTACCTCTAAATAAACATTGGGATGATATTGGAATTCGGCACCTAGAAACATTATGTATCTTGTCAGTATGTAGCGTTATGGACTTATTTAAGAATTGGGGAGGGTTTTACTACTCGTAATAAAATGTAATAAAAGTTGCTTCACAAATCTGAAAACCAAAATATAATTAATTTTTAAAAATAAACACAGCTAGTCACATGCTTCAGGTAAGTCAGGGACATCTGCACATGGAAAATTCCTATGATATTCGTGGAACAATAATTTCAATAATATTCATCGCATACCTACGGACAACTAGCGCGCTGCGCGCGAGTTTTTCTTTAGAGGTAAATAACATTAACTCCAATGAACAACATTATGTTCGTGCAAAGCTTAGAGGTAAATAATCTTATCGTCACTTGAGGTCCTACACCCATTAGACGATAGTGGATTTAATGTCATATACGATTGGATATTTCTTTTCCTTGATGTCATAGGACTTAATGTCTTATACCATTGTGTAGAACTGGTTCTTGCGATTTGAATGGTGCAAGAAACATATTTTCAAAAAAAGTGGATTTACTATTGTATACCTCTGAGGTACAGATATAATGATTTCACAGTAATATTTTCACTAAATTTTTATCCCTTTTATTATGTTGAGGGGAATAAACAAGAATACTTGACTTGACTTTGAAGGGCACCAATGTAAGGCGACGGAGAAACTGGTTCCCACATTAGGTTCCACTTTGGATTACACAATGCCCTTTGAATGTAAAAAAAAAATATTGTTAGTTTTTTTTGTGGCTGTTTCGGTTTGCGTAGGTAGAGCTAAATGTATTTACGCTATACGCTCGCTAATTTAATTTACACTGTTAATTATAAAATAACCAGGAATTTTAAACTTTAAATTGGCTCGCTTTAAAAACGTTATTTAGAACGCTACTCGCTCACAGTCGGACCACACCCTATCGTGTGCCTATCGCGTACCCGTAATATTACTTGTCTCTTCCTATAAGTAGTATATAAGTTACTACTCTATAAGTTATTAACATTTTCTGTGTTGGTGGTGGCAGTCGGCTTTTTCGCACCATAACCATCCTCTATGTTCTTAATTTCTAACTGAAAATAACTATGCTTTATAATAAAAAATATTATGTAAGTGCACGGAAATAACGAGTCGTTTATTAACAATTTCAGCAAAATGAATTAACACCTGCGCGATTTTGTACACAAAGTGAACAAAGTGGAATACTTATATCAATATTGACAGGTATTTACGTAATTGTGAAAAGTTGTCTCTCTCTCCCTCTCGCGCGTTTTAGTATGATTGAAAAAGAAACTTTTTTTTAATTTAAAGTTTAAATGATATTTAAATGTTTACGCCGTAGGTACAGGGCGATGGTAAGATGGTCTTATTCCTGCAACCGATATATTTATTTATACTACTCACATAATTACATACAGAAAATTCTATGATTTAAATATATACTTACGTCATTATTTGGTGATTTCAAAATTTAATCAATGTAGGTACAATGTACAGTTGCATACATAATTCATTTGAATGTTATTGTGTTTTCTACACTATTGATCTCAATTCACAGCTAGTTCTAATCAAAGAAATTAGGGGCATCAATGAGAACGAATGGGTGTTTAACTGTTCATGGAACATACTACTTATAATAAAACTAGCTGTGCCCGCGACTTCGTCCGCGTGGAATAGTGATAAAATTCACCTTTTAAACCTTCCCTGGACTTCCACAAATCATTCAAGACCAAAATCAGCCAAATCGGTCCAGCCGTTCTCGAGTTTTAGCGAGACAAACGAACAGCATTTGATTTTTATATATATGTATAGATATCACTTTGTAACGAATTGACTGTGTATCGTGTATGACTCGCTCTGCTAAACAAAATATAAAATTGGGTTTTCAAAACAATTCGGATAAATAATAGAGGCACTTTTACACGCTTAATTTTGTAGACTGTTTGTATGTAAATGGCTATCTTCTTAATATATATAAATCTCGTGTCACAATGTTTGTCCTCAATGGACTCCTAAACTACTTGACCGATTTTAATCAAATTTGCACAGCGCGTGCAGTTTGATCTAACTTGAAAGATAGGGTAGCTTACATCTTAATTTATAGTCGCAATAACAAAAACCTTAGCCACAGCAACGCGTGGCCGTGTCTGCTAGTAATTATATACATATGTAAATGTATGTAAACGTATGTAAATGGCTTACCTAACATAAACTGACGGAAATAGGTACATTTTGAAATAATTGTAACCAGTAAATTGTAATAAGTAAATCAGTAACTGATTTCCAAAAATTAAATAAATAGTAATTTTAATAATAATAACCGTGTTTTCTTTTTCAATATAAAAATAATTAAAATCTGGCTTGAGACACTTTGGAGCGCATATCACTATTTCTCGTACTTACCATGCCCACTTGAAAAAACAATTCCACACGTCAAAGATATTTATATACATATACCTATATAGAATCGTTTTAAAACAATTATATTTGTTGAGACAGTTGTACAGTTAACAGCTTAGTATGATATTTATTTGCATATAATAAATAAATGATAATAGGTTATGAAATCAAGGTACTTTCAATAAAAGAAACGTAGGTACTCTAGGTACCTTCTTCCTTATTAGTTAAACATATTTTAAATCCCTTTATTTGGATTACTTGATCTGATCACGATTGGAGTCAGTCTCAAATCAAAAGAGTTGCCTACACATCGTATCACGATGACCGATTCGATATAATCATTGAAACATAAATATGAAAGTAAATTCTGGTCAAAATCGCGAAAAGAACGCACTGATTCAGGCAGATATACGGTTCAAAATTGGTCTCGCTCGCGACTCGTTCCGACAACCATTACAATCGCCGACTCGAAATGTTAATACCGACTCGTTGTGCCGCGCACTTGTGTGATCAGTGATCTAATTTAAAAAACATTTTTTTTTTATTGTGATCGAATATTGTGCTCATGTCAACTTCTCAGGCCGATGGTCGGGTGATGGGCCGCCGTTTTGTGCTTACACTGGTGATCGGCATATCGGCAGGATTTAGCTTTGCGTACATACTGTTAACGTCTGCAGGATTCACGCGAGATGTCGGTTGGTCGCAGTACAGGTAAATGAAATAAGTACATTTAAATGTGAACGCATGCTAGGATCGACATTTTCCTGCATTGTGCACGTGTTTTAATATGTTATATGTGTTGCTTGTGTATGTGGCATGTTAATGATAATTTCAATTATGCTCTCGTCTAAATAATGTAGCATGTGCTTGTAAGCTATGAAGTGTAAGATTTATTTATTTATAATTCACAAGTTTATACACACATTGTATTTAGGTAGGTTACATTCGTCAAATACTAATTACACAAAAAGCATTTTATCGCTTATTCGCTTCCTGACGATAAGAGTCCATTGTTTCGGAATATTTAAATTGTTTGTCTTGTAGTTAATTTAATCCTTGTGGTTAATTTAACTATTTTGTCTCGGTACAAACTTATATGCAGGAGTTTTCACCAATGGTTGTTTATACCTAATTTGAAATTCGAAAATAATGATAGTGACTATACAGAGTGCTAATGTTATGGCTCCATTGTTAAGCGGGGTGTGGCCCGACAATTAGCGGGTGTTACAAAAGTATCAATCGATTCAATATATCGTTTATCGTTAAAACATTTAAGCCTTTACTACTATATATTCCAAAAACTGAACAAAATAAAGGGTTATTCTTAGGCCGTATTTTGTTTGTAATATTTTAGTGTATGATCCAATCTACCATCTCCATGTAGTAGTTACGGGACGAACTATTGAAAAACAGGACAAAACTGCACCAATGACATTGGTAAAAAGGTTATATGCAAATTATATTTCGAGACTACAATAATTTGGAAGTAGGCATTCAATTTTAATAATCTTACTACAGACATTGTTCTCACTAGACGTGAAGCTATAAATAAATAAATGAAAGCGCGAAAAAATAAAATATTATAAAGGAATAATAAAACCATATATTATTATAGTAAGTATTCATTATGGCAGTTTTTAGAGTGGTGGAAAAGATTGCTTTAGGTATATCGTTATTTTTCATCCCTTTGTACTGCGCACTGGATTTTTATTTCTGTGTGCACTTTTTTTATTTGAGCTAGCTATGCTTTTTTGTTCAGCAGGTATATTGTATAGCCTTGCCTGTTATATTCATGGTTGATTCTTAGTTTGCAAGCTCGACTCATATCGCTTCAATGACATGCTTTTTTCACTGCTGTTCATAGTGACTCGGTAAATTGCTCAATGGTAAGACTTATTGATAATCTGATAATCAAAATTGGTAAGATGATTGGGAAGCAGTTTTTACGCAATGTACGTTACCTTGTTGGTAAGGTATTAAAAGTGCCCGCCCGTTTCCACCCTCAAATGGAAAATCTTTCGCTTAATCCCTGTCGGTGTGTTCCGGCAACCTCGAGAGCCAGTCCCATTCTAGACTGAGCATGTGTACCACCTCCGACCACATCGTCACTTAAGACCAAATTGTCAAAAGCTAGTTTAAAAAAAGAAAAAAGAAAAAAATTATACATAAATAAAAAAAAACGTGTACTTCGAATCCGAAGGTAGATCGAGTCAGTTGAATAAGATCCTGAGTCTTGAGTCCCATGTGAAAGAGTAGAATTTTATAAGAGTTTTGAAAGTGTTGTGATAAGATAATGAATAATAATGTCGCCTAGCAAGTAGTTCGATAGGATTTTACAATTGCGACATGGTATAGAACGAATCACTGTCGAGAATTCGAGAATCGAAATTGGGATATATTCCCAGATAGGAATTTTAATTCCCAACTGCACCCTTGATGGTGAGGTTAAGGGGCCGTTGGGAATATACCGATATTGGGTATGACTAGTGTAACTGTGTACCTATCGACTTTGCAATTACGACAATGTCCTACTGTATTGCCCTGTCGATAGCCATGCAAAGAGGTATAATAATATACTACTACCTATAACACAGTTTCCCCGCTTATGCACAACTCAACGTTATTTATAGTGTCAATAGAAAACCCCAGAATCTGACGCTTCACAAATTTCCCTTTCAAATAATGTAGGCAGGTACCTACTTGTACACTGGTTCGGAAGCCAACTCTATTAATGAATATTATCATTATAAGGTAGCTTTGTCAGCTTTGTTTAGTTCACGTACTACTTACGACCGAAATTAATAATCAATCCAATCCAAATTTTGCTATCTGGGATTGATATCACAATCCATTTTTAGGGTCAAACGTGCCAATAATCGATCCGTGGATTGGTTTATGAAGGCACGCAGTATGGAAATCGATCGAACGATAGGCAGCAATCCAAGATCGATTTCAATCTTGGATAGGGGATACAATATTAATTTCGGGTGTTAGTAGGTAAGGGGTGTTGTAATCAATATTTTAGAGTGTCGCGGTCATGTCGCTCATTCTGACTTACCTACCTTGAAGTAGAAAATCTGTTGCCAAATTCCTATCGGGTGTTCCGGTGGCTCTGGTCTTTGAGAGCCACTCCCATTCTAGACTGAGCACGTTAACCACCTTCGATCACATCGTCACTGACGTCAAATGCTAGTCTATAAAGTATGAAAAATCTACGTCATGCTAAAGCCAAAGCTGTACTGCGGCGCACTGGTGACTTAGAACTGAAGTCAACACATAATATAACATCCGCCATCTTTCATTTTTGTATAAAGTTCTGCAGCATGTGCATATATTCGACCCGTTTCCAGAGAATCGCTGCGAGATCTGGAGAAGCATCCGATCTTGGATGTCGTAGAGCATGGGAGGGACGAATCGGCACACAAGTATGAGGACAGATCGGTGGCCGACGAGCTCGCCAAGAAGGTCAGGGTCCTCTGCTGGGTGATGACGCAGCCCAACAACCATGAGAAGAAGGCGCGGCACGTCAAAGCGACTTGGGGAAAACGATGCAATATTCTTCTGTTCATGAGCTCTGTCGAAGGTAATCTCTTGTGGTATTCTTCTGTGCAGAAGACTGCGAAAATGCTATGTTCTTTTTATTTTTTTGGGGCTTTTAGTCGTCTTAGTACTTCCATTCTAGATTATTATTTCCATATTGTATTTGGTGACGTCATAATCTTCTTTCTTATGTGGCCGCGCTGTGCCGCCGTCTTTATCTTTGCTCAGGTTATTCGACTTACTATCTCTCTCTATCTTCTTACCGGTCTGTCAAAACATTCATCGTTTTACCACAAAAGTTTAATCCTGAGTTAAAAAGAAGTTTCTAAAATTTCATTCCACAAAATTGACGTCCATCACTCGTGTTTTCTTATTCAATCCTAGCGTTCCTAACTATTTTACTTGTGAATTTGTTATGGACTTAAAAAAATCGAGGTAGAAGTCGATTTGTTGAGAAAATATTTAGACACATCTGTTCAACTCTTGTTTAAATATTTTGTAGTAAGACCGTCACTTTTTTATATTTCAGACAAATCTCTTCCTTCCGTCAAGTTGCCAGTTCACGAAGGCAGGGACTATCTCTGGGCGAAGACCAAGGCGGCCTTTCGCTACGTGTATGAACACCATCGGAGGGACGCCGACTGGTTCTTGAAGGCAGATGACGACACGTAAGATTTCTTTGAATCAAATTTACTCCTAATGTTGTTAATACACGATTTCTGAACCCCTAGTTAACCTTTGACCGACTATTAACAGCATAAATTAATATTGTATCTCCTATCCAAGATTGAAATCGATCTTGGATTGCCGCCTATCGTTCGTTCGATTTCCAATCTGCGTGCCTTCATAAACCAATCCACGGATCGGTTATTGGCACGACTCTTAAAATGGATTGTGATATCAATTTCAGATAGCAAAAATTGGATTGGATTGATTATTAATTTCAGCCGTAAGTGTATCGCTGTCTTTGTCATTTGTTTAGTGCCAGATAGAGACAACGATTGACTTATCTGTTGATGAAAGTTAGCTAGCGGTTAAGAAACCGGGCATCGAGGTTCAGTACAAAACTAAAGTTCACTCGCGTTAGCATGTACTTTTGACGAAAGAAGAAAAGAAAGAAAAGTATTTAAATTTATTTTGCATCGGTCATACCAATAATCATAAGTAGGATACAAAGTTTAAAAAAAAAAGAATAACTAAAAATTAAAAACTAAAATTACCCTAATTATTATTGATGTGTATTTTGGGTATACTTAAAATGGTCCCAACGTTTGGTGACGTTTGTTTTCTTAGTGGTTTTTTTTCTAAACGTAGCCTCACATTAGGATTTTTCTGCATCATGGGCTTATCGGGGGTACCGTTTAAAGACATCATTTCACATACACATAACACCCAGATCGAAACAAATATCCGTGGATCACACAAATATTTGATCCGGGCGGGAATCGAACCCGCGACACCAAGTGCAGCAGTTCGATTTATCAGCCATACGTGTCGTGTTTTATGTCGTGCCGTGCAAGATGATAAGCTACGGTCAAACATAATATGGGTTTAAATAAGGCTTATTTTAGATTATATGAATTGACGTAAGTTGCACTGCCGCCATTATTCATCCTTATGTCGCCAATTTTGATCTCGATATTAGACAAAGTTGTCTTATGATTTTCAGATATGTGATTATGGAGAATCTCCGGTACATGTTAGCGGATTACGACACGAAAAGCCCTATTTACTTTGGATGTAGATTTAAGCCATTCACTGAACAGGTAAGTCTTTAATTAAACATTGAAGCCCGTATGGTAGAGGCACCGTTTCAGCTTAAACTGGAATCAAACTAGGACTGAGTTGAGACCTAAATTAAGAGTACTATTTAGAGAAATGTTATGCCATAGGACTGAAATGAGACCTAAATAAAATGTGTTAATGCTAAAAACTGAGATGAGACCTAAATAAAATGTATAGATGCTCTGAGGACTGAGATGAGAACTAAATAAAATGTATAAATGCTCGAAAAACTGAGATGAGACCTAAATAAATGTATAGATGCTCTCAGGACTGAGATGAGAACTAAATAAAATGTATAAATGCTCCAAAAATTGAGATGAGACCTAAATAAATGTATAAATACTCGAAGGATTGAGATGAAAACTAAATAAAATGTATAAATACTCCCAGAACTGCGATGAGACCTAAATAAAATGTATATGTACTCTCAGAACTGAGGTGAGACCTAAACCAATGTTAATGAATTCCCAGGGTTACATGAGCGGCGGCGCGGGGTACGTGCTGAGCCGGGAGGCACTGGACATGTTCGTGCAGAAGGCCCTGCCCGCGCCGCATCTCTGCAAGGCGAGCGACGGAGGTGCTGAAGACGCCGAGATGGGTACGTACTGTGGACCTCCCAAAGGCAGAACCCGTACCCCTAGTGTGAGTTTTTACTAGCTCGACATAGTACGCGTCAACTAGCGCTTTGTATGAAGATTTTTCGTTCATGAACGCGCCGGTAGGGGCGCTGTACAGGATCTTCATACAAAAGCGCTAGTTGACGCGTACCCACTATCTATCAAACTATCAAACTGTAATCGATTACTGTTTCATTTAATTTATCATACTTTATGTTTTATTATTCTCTTTGTTAACGAGAATAAGCTGTTGGACAAGATTTAATAAAAATTATGATTTTTTTTTGAAAATGTACAGATGCTTTCACAACCTTAGTACACAAACGATTACGTTCAACTTTGTCCCACGATCTCGGTTTTATCCTAACTTATATTATGTACCTTTCATACTGTTTCATATTCCGTACGTTAGAACTTAGCGACCGATATCGGTAGCTAACTAATGTACAGACTGTCGCCCCTGCACAATTTTCTATCTATATTAATAAAAGAAAGTCGTGTTAGTTACACTTTTTATAACTCAAGAACGGCTGAACCGATTTGGCTGAAAATTGGTAGGAAGGTAGCTGAGAACCAAGAGAAGTATTATAGGATACTATTTATCCCGTTACCACATTCATCCGGAAAATTTTTAAACTGGGAATAACATATCTGATAAAATCCGGTTGTTCAGTTGACTACTGTCACTCATTTTCACTCATAGAGACAATGACAGGACGTCTGTCGGGTCAGCTAGTATCATAATATATATAAATTACGCGTCACGTTGTTTGTCCGCGATGGAACTCCTAAACTACTTAACCGATTTTAATCAAAGCACACCGTGTGCAGTTGGATCTAACTTGAAAGATAGGGCTTTACATCTCAATTTATAGTCACAATAACAAAAACCTTAGCCCCAGCAACGCGTGGCCGTGTCTGCTGGTGCTTCTATAAACGTTTCTGTATTTCAGGTAAATGTTTGGACAACATTGGTGTTAAAGCCATGGACTCTCGCGACTCGCTACAGCGCGGCCGATTCTTCCCCTTCGTCCCACACGACCATCTCTTTCCCTCTAAAGACAAAAGTTTTTGGTACTGGAATTATATCTACTACCCGACTGATGAGGTAAGCTCTGCTATAATTATGTGTAGCTATAGAGTTATAGTCGGTGAATGTATTTTTTATGTATCTATTTTTTCCTCGATTTCTTGCGTCTTATGCTCGGTTTCTGGAATCCCTAGTTAACCGATAAGTCTTTAACTTAGACCAACCGATAAGTCTATCGTTCTTTCTTTTCATTTTTAAAACGTAGCCCCACACTACCCCTATCGTTGTCTCTATCTGGCACTAAGCAAATGAAAAAGACAGCTATATACTTAACGGTCGCTTAAAGCCAGTTGTTTTTAAATGTGCTTTTAGATACTATTATTGGTTGTTTTTTTTGTAATTTTTTCATAATATGATTCTTCTGCCAATAAACAAAAACAAAAAACATATTTGTCAGTCGCAAAATGTACCTACCTTATACTCTGTTGTAATGAAACTTTGAATAGATTTCTGAACAATATTTTAATTAGTTATAGCAGATAATTTTACCGGTACAAACAATGGTGGATGACGCAACAAGAACAAGGGGGTTACGTTCCGTTTTACTTTACTTCAAACAGAGTGCGGAACGTTCCGTTACACTCATATTAATATTATTATTATGTTTACATATTTCCAACATACTCCAAGAAATTAAGCAACATTTTCGGAAAAAAGTTGTCTAGACTTACACCCTGCTGTCTGTTTCCCAGGGCCTGGACTGCTGCTCGGACCACGCCGTCTCCTTCCACTACGTGGCGCCGGACTACATGTACGTGCTGGACTACCTCATATACCACCTGCGGCCGTTCGGCATCAGCTTCGCCAACGGCGACCTGCCCAAGATCCTGAGAGGGAACGCGACCACTGACGTCACTGAACGGTAGAAAATATAAAAAGGTATAAGTAGTACCCAACTGATATGGCTTACCGATGTACCTGCGCAGAAGATGAATTCAAAGCGCGGGAAATGCTATTGACCGCTATTGGTCGGCAGCCGCCGCCATCTTAGCGAGCTTAGAGTGAGATGGAACTAACAGCTGCAGTGTATTATGAACCTTATAACAGTGGTCTTAGGTTGATTGTAAGTTTTAAGCATTCTTTCGTTAATCTTCGGATCATACTTTCTTTTCTGCGCGAACGAAGATTCACCGACGCGCCATATAAGTTGGGTACTACTATACGGGCATTGAGGGATTATATGAAGAGTCACAATCTTGCAAAAAACCGGCTCAGTGCGAGTCGGGTTCGCAAGACGGGGTACGTACCGTTCTATATAAAAATGGCAAAAAAAAACACGTTTGTCGCATGGCAGCCCCCTTAAATATTTATTTTGTTCTGCTTTTTAGTATTTGTTATAGCGGTATCGGGGAAAATTTCAACTATATAACTATCACAGTTCATGAGATACAGCCTGGTGACAGACGGACAGACAGACAAACGGACGGACAGCGGAGGCTTACTAATAGGGTCCCGGTTTACACATTGGATACGGAACCCTAAAAACACCGTCGGTAATCAATGCGCCGACTTTTTGTTGAGTTGCATTCAAGTGACATTGAACATTACACGAACGACATAATGTCTAAATTCGAATCATTTATGTCAACGGCGCGGCGCTCAGACGACTTGTGAATGTTGTACCGAGATTTATGACTCATTATATAATTCCTCAATGGATACGGGCTTAACCTGAATTCGCTATAAGTTAAAGCGGTTCACCGCAACCGCAAAACGCGTAGTTTGTATCGATTTATGATTCAATAGTAGTACCCCACGGTTTCACTCGCGTTGACCGCAACAGTGTAATTTTCAGGGACAAAAGTAGCCCATGTGGTATTGCAGGGCCTCATACATCTATCTAAATTTCATCAAAATCCGTTCAGTCGTTGAGACTTCATTGAGAGTAGAATAAGCCTTCACATTTATAAAATTAGTAGGAAAAAAACCGCTAGGAGCTATGTAGTAGGTACGTTTCTTCATACAAACTATGTTTTCTGGTAGCAAAAACTCACACTAGGCCTAACTGATCGACAAACTTATCTATATACAATAGGAAGAAATGGCTAATCATTAATAGCAATATTAGTCACTTTACTGGTTATGATAAGACGGTGGTTCAGTTTACAACTCCACTCCAGTCTTCTCGTGACCACGGTCGATGTAACTCGGCCGAAACGTCGAGGTATGTCAAATTAATATATTTTGATATTTGTTTGTGCGCGAATTAGACCCGTTTTTGCTAATTCATATGTTTTCCACTGATGATAGTTATTCGATCTGGAATTGTTCTTTAGCGATTACAAAACTACATACTTATTTTTAAAATGAAGGTTGAATTCGAAAACGGGTTTCTAGTTGGCGGCCTTTATTTTAAACTGTACTATTATTTGTTTCTCTGAAGTCATAATAATTATATGAATAAAGTCATAATAATAAAGAAAAAGACGGGGAAAAGACGTTAAACCAAAAAGACGGTAATTTCAATTGTAAATGGAGTTTATTATTCATGTATGTTTTTATGAAAGTTTAAAAATATTTCGTCTTTTATGAATTAGTATGTGTAATATAAAACTCTCTATATGACTTGTAAAGAGCGCAGTGTGAGAAATAATATACGAAATGATTTTGAATGAATCTCAATTTTAAAAAAAACTGTGAAATCGATATTACGTTCCATTTGTTATATTTTTTTTGTAATAAATATATAATTATAAAACTCATTGTGAACGTATTTATAAAAAGTTCGCATAAATGTTGCCATATTTCTATAAGTACTTGCTCTGTCTATTCTATTGTGATATATAAACTGCATCGCGTTCTGGCCATATTTATTTATATAATACTTTATTTACAAAAGTACACGTGAATATTGCCATTTGTCTATACTTGCTATGTCCATTAGGATAGATAACATACATAGCGTCCTTGCCATATTTATTTATATAAATAATCTTATTAATGATTGTAATTCCCTTTGCTTGTATTTAATTTATCATTGGGGCGGGGCGCTCATTTAAAGCATTTACATATTAGTAAAAGAGTGCATTTAAATATTTCTCATTGTTTAGGTTATATTGCAATTTATTTGGTAGCCAGGTTTCATTCCAACCAACCAAAGATATGATATTATAAAAATAATATACATATTATATATGATATTATCATATAATATGTATATTATTTTACATAAGATTCCATAATATAAGTTTTCCAAATTGATTATACAATTAATAACACGAATAATATTACATACAAAATAAGTCATTTTGTCATAATAATTATGTAGCCATACGTTATAATGTGCTATAATTTATAATATCAGTCGATTTACCAAAGAATGTAATAAATAATATATTATTATCTAATCTAAGAATTTGTAAGGTGTAAGTATATAATAAGTGAATAAAATGATGTACTAAAAAGTTAAGCATAGACACAGAATACCTATGAATACCATAGAACGGACACTCTATTTTTTTAATTAACGACACGGCACATCGGGTATTTGTTTGACATTTTGAACGAGATTGACTATCTTTTGAGTACATACGCAGTATAACGCGGACGACGCTTATAGTTTCGCTTGTCTTTGTTCGATTCAGCCGTTCGTATGGAGTGTCTGTGGCTAATGTGGCTATCTCGTAGTTACCAGTAGATATCGTTACATTATATTAGGAGGTATTCTTCTATCTATAAAGTGTTTTATACAGTTTGCTAAGCATTTTAAGATTTTTACTATAAACCTAATGTGTAATTTATACCAACTGACTTACCATTGATTTTAATTACATAAGTGTAACACTGTAGGTACTTGGTTGGTGTAATTCGGGCACAATGTAGGCAAAAGACATAATAAGGGTGTATTTACACGACAGCATTCGGTAAAGACACGCATTTACAAGTAAAAGGTACCTATTACCAGCTTGAATTATGAAATTATTATAAATGTCTTCACCTTCAAATGAAAATGTCCTGTCCAGAGATATTTTCATTCGGTGTTATTCCGAATGGCGTCGTGTAAATTCCTCCTTAATTTTAAAAGTGGTGACAGAGTAATTGTTCTGTATGAATTTCCGTCTCTCTCGTGTCCCTAGGCATCGTGTGTGTGCGACTTTAGACCTTATGAAAATAGCGCTTATGAATAAAAATGATTTTACACTTATATTATTTATGTAAATTATGATTTTGCTCAATTCGTTTGTCATTTTAGATTGGTTTTATTTCCGATGTGTTCCTACAAGAATAAACGCTTTTTGTTCCTAAATAAATTGTTTCAATTCGTAATTAGCTGCCTGCATGACTGAATTCACCATGATTGACATAAGATGCAAATTGCAATTATAAGACTAATTTTCATATTACTATACTATTAGCAATAAAGAAGTGTCTTGCCTGGCAACCCACCGATCGAATCATTCTCCACTTACTAACCGCCGGTTTCTGAGACGTCAGTCAACTTTGACTACAGATTAATTCTATTGCCATCCTTGTCATTTGTTTAGTATCAGATAGAGACAACGATAGTTTTAATCTACTGTCAAAGCCAACTAACGTTCCAGAAACTGGGGGTTAGAGCCTTACACTAATGTCATTATTTTTTTTATATCTACAGTGAGGCAGAGTCGATCCTATTTCTTAACAATTGTTCCAGTATTTATTATTATTGTAACCTATGTATTGCTATGGGAAAAAATATCCATGGCGTAACGATCTAACTAAAGGTTCCTAGATGGGATCTATACTCAGGTTTTGCTTTAAGAAGGTTTTAAGAAAAGTAAATTTAGTTAGTTGCAATAATTTATTTCCTTTTTATAAGTCAGTGAACGAAACTAAAGTTAAACACTAGTCTCTGACTAGGATAGAAGTGTGATACAGTTTAACGTTTATTAACACGAAATAAACAAAATGTTTTAACGTTACTCATTGTTTGTTATATCCGTGAAATATGTGACTGGCCAATCTATGATTTGGAAATGGCAACTTTGTTGATTCTGCATCTTCATTGTTCTAACAATATGAAGTGGGTAAACAGCATACAACATACCATGTACATATTCCGTATCATTATTGGCAAATCAATTATAACCCCAAACACAATTATTATTCTAAGTAAATGCTCACGAAAACATAATAAGTAGGATAGAAAATAATGTTAAATATAATAGCTAGACAAATTAACTAAACGATTCCCGTAACCCGTAAGATTTATTTACAAACTTAATTAACTTGCTTTTACGAAAAAAGAACAAACATGTTCTGTAATAAATGAAACTGTTTATTGTTATGTTCAGTTTAGCAGTCGTCGTCAGGCTGCTGCTGTTGCTGCTGATGAAGATGATGATGATGATGAAGTCTGTTATCATTTGTCTACAAGATTCAATGACGTTTCCAGACACAATAGATTGTCAATTGTGCCTCGGCAGGATCCTTGACAAAGCACGGGAGTGATCCATACTTTTCGCCTCATGAAATTGATTTTTCTTCCCGGAGTTGTTAAAGCAATTTATGTACACACAAGAAGGCATTTTGATGCGGTTGTTACTGTAAGAGTGCCACCCGGCACAGTTGAGTAGGACCAGCTTTGTAAGTGTGTCCGCTCGAGTTCTTTTGAAACCTTCATTGACAAGAATACTGTTTGCTTATGTCTTTAACAATACCTATAAATAATAAGAACTAAATAATGCAGTGGGTGTAATACTAGTTACGGTGGTAGTTTGCACAATGCTTGAACTGTAACGCTACGCATTAATTTCGATTGCTCATTTCTAATCTTTTTTACACGGCATTGTTCTGAATTTGACAATAAATGACAGTCGGTCGTATCGTATATCATTCTAACAGCTGGGTTGAGTTACCGCATCACAGCCAGTTTGCTCACACCACTGGTTAATATAAACTAACGAATAGTAGAAAATATAAGAAAGTAGTAAAATTATCGTTTATACAGAAAAATCACACAATGAATTACTATTAAATACGATCTAGCTGAAAAATGTATATAACTACTTATAAATCCGAACGATACCGTATTGGGTGACACAGACCACTTCATTTTTTAAATCATTGCAGTCTACAACAAGAATAATTACTGCAGTATATAAACAAATCAATTACGGAACTGACAACGAGGTACAACTTGTAACTTTGTACCCGACTGCCGAAAGAGAAACACGACGACACATGGACATTTATATCGTGAAACAATTCTTGTGTAGACCTGATACAATATTCAGCACATCGGTAGAATATGTATGGAAAATCGTGCCTTTGGCACCCAATCTGGCTGCTTACACAGATGAGCGACAAAAATGCGAGCGAGTAAATGGGAATTAGCTAAGCGGGGGAATGCCCGCCTTCCAAGCATATAGGGTTTCGATTTAATCCCAGTGCAGTAGCAATGTTTTCTTGCAAAACATTTGTACCTACTTAAATATCTCTCTCGATTTTCGCTAAAGGAAACCATCGTGAGGAAACTCACTTCCCCGAGTATTTCGGTGGTATTCGATCCACCAATCCGTACCGGTCCCCCCTGGTGGATGCTGCTTAATCCTTCACGCACTGCCGTAGAGAACAGCCAGTCTTATAGCCTAGCCTTTTATATACATTGTACATAGTAGGCGGTAGATTGACGTCTCGATAACGGAATCGGAGTACATAACTAAATAATATATAACTAATTAGGAGAAGGTTAATTCTTACGAGAAATGTCAAACCAAATTAAGTACAAAAAACTTATGCTATAATAATAAACACAGTCATGAAACAAATAAGATTTTTTCACTGACGAGCTAAGCTATGATCGTTTTGTTTCATTTCGGTTATGGCAGACATTTTAAATTTCACCAAGATTATTGTTTAGAGTTTAGAGCTAGACCGCGCGGGCAACTATTTGAATGGTAACGGAATTCGTGACAACACCACATATTTTTTACTATTATCAAATAGTTCCTACAACGTTATTTTGTAAAGTAATTCAACACTAATGGCATTGGATAGCAAAAACGAAAAAAAAAACTGAAATTAAAATTTCTCGCCATAAGCGAAACGTACCATGATAAGGTTACCAATACATCGCGATCGAATAGATTTATCGATTGACTATTAGTGCAGGAATACTAAATAAGTAGTACAATAGAATTTACAAAACTCAATGATCAGAAAGTTACGTCAAAACTAATCAAGACTAAATATTACTGATAGCTAAATATACATCACTTAAATACAACATAAAGGCAGGTAGAAGCAAATGGTTAACAAAAATGTTCACTTAAATTGAACGAAACTAAAACTTATTTTGTACGTACTTAGAGTTATATTCAGCTGACGTTATTTTACTGAAAGTAGTTTCTCTTCTTCCTCGATATACTGAAACAATTTTACAGTGTTACAGAAGGGGGAAACTTCCGAAGTTGGCTGCTGGAGATGAGGTGTACATTTCAAAATAGTCAAATAAGTCCAATTACAGTCGACGTCACGATTCAATAAACCAGTTGATGCTTTACCAAAACTTCCTAGGAGTTTTGTGCAGATCATTAAATTTTAGTTATTGGGTTTGAACATCTACCCACACTCAAGCACGTTAGCAAACATAAGTTAGAGAAAAAAATTACCAAATCAACTATGTCACAATATTAACGGTATATTCCCACAATCCCCACTAACAGACCCACTAGTCCCCACTAAGAATTTCCGAGGAACTACTTCCACTTAGAACATTGGACATTTACATTCCTAGCTTGGCCTATCGCCAAATATGTTACTGGGGACATTTTCAGTTTCCTACCAAAACCCAGTCAGTTTCCCACAAGAAATAATCATACAAGTGGAAGTGATTTCACTTTACATCTGTATCAGAACCGCTGTCACCAAAATGTTACTGCCAATAAAGGTTTATAAATCAACTGCCGTATATTTGAAAATGTGCCTTATATGTAATCCGATATGCTACATTTTAATGAGCTCTAAAACGGCAGACCATGGAGCACGCATAGTAATGTATGGCACATCTGGGGTTTGTTATGCACTACGGTTCAAATGTTTGGCAACTTCTCACTTCCATTCCCACCCTAGTCGGTACGAGCACTCACCCCGTGTCGGCGGGGGAGAAGAAGAACCCCCTCGGACGGCCCATGGTGGCGGCGAGGGGGGAGGCGGGGTCGGCTGGGCACGCCCACTGCGACCAGTAGTCACTCGGCAGGTGAAGTAGCAACTGCATCACCTGGGGGGAAATTCAAGGTATTCACCCGCCACACCACTGGTACATCCCTAGCTACAAACACAATCCGTTATTCAATTTGCATCGTTTTGATTGTTAACACTTCTCAGTAAGAGAATTTAATTCATATTGTGGCAATGTAACTATTATAGCACATTTACAAACTAAATATCTGTGTTTTGAATTTGATAACGAAAAGTAGGATGCAATACAAGTTGAAACTAAGTAAGATATAAAAAGACATTCATACAAAAAATCTGTAGTGTCCACCAGGGTTCCAGGTTGTAAGATTCTAAACTGCATTATCCAATGTACGTGTGGAAACAGCGATAAATGAATATGAATATGATAATATTATATCTAGTAATATTGCAGTGAGCGGATATATGTCATCTAGTAATCATTTAGTAATATTGCAGTGAGCGTCATATATGTGACGATGATGATGATGATGATGATAGTAAGCGCACTCACAGTGAACATCTTGGCGGTGACGGCGTACATCTCCCCGGGCGGCGTCATGCCGTACCCTATGACGGTGGGCGCGAACACTTTAGCCAGGTTGTCTATGGGCATCTCGCACTCCGGACTCTCGGCCACTCTGAGGGACAAGTTGTTTAGTTGGAGCTCGTTGCATATAGTTGGCTACATTCTAAATACAATCAAATGCAGCTAACACTCGACAGCCGTCCGACGGGCCGGAAGTCGATGAGAACCGTCCGGTTTTGTCTACACTTTGTAAATCGTTTTAGTAACATAAGACGGTTTCCTCACATGGCGTAAAAGTGAAGTGAAACTTAATACATTTTTACTGAATGCATATGAAAGTAGTATAATAAGTATCAACATAACAATATGACCAAAATTAAATTCTTTGTAAAAATTTTTAAAAATTATCTCTGAAACGGCAAGACCGATTTTGACGGGACTTTCACAGAATAAATAAAGAGTTACTTAGCCAACTTTTTTCAAAATATGTATTGCACTCGGGTGAAAGCGCGAGTCACGGCTAAATAGATAGATAAACTTCATTGAAACACCACAGAACGAAGAACACTAGTCAGCTAGCTGGTTACATATATTCGATGATTAGCATCTCCCCACGGTTTCACCCGCGTTCGCTAGTATCCCACAGGAACGGACGAAAACATTATTTTTCGTATTTCCTATGTGTAAACCCCATCCAAATCCGTTTATTCGTTATGAGACGATACAAATTTAGACATTTATAATGTGAGTAGGAAGGTATGAGGTCTCACTTCTGCAGATGCAGCAGCAGGAAGGCGAGCGTGTCCCGGTTGGGCGGCGGCAGCGCCGACACGGCCTGCACCACGGCGGCGGCGGCGTCCCCGGGCTCCCGCGCCGCCGCCGCGCCCACGAAGTCCCCCCACGCCGCCGCCGACACCAGCGGCTCCCGCAGCCCGCGCAGGAAGTCCTTGATGCAGCCGCACACTGCGTGCACGTCCTCCGCGCCCAGCGCCGGGGACCCGCAGCCGCGCAGGAACCGCTCCTGGGGGCCGGGGGCACTTTGCACACTCCGCCATACTACGTCCGAGCGGTTCTAGGTTAGCTACTTCTCCTATCGCTGTCCGAACGCGGTACGGCGCTGACGCGGTACAGGCCGCGCTCGCCGTTCCCCCGAGCGTACCTTGAGCCGCTTGACGTCCTTGTCCGCGGCGCTGACGCGGTACAGGCCGCGCTCGCCGTTCCCCCGAGCGTACCTTGAGCCGCTTGACGTCCTTGTCCGCGGCGCTGACGCGGTACAGGCCGCGCTCGCCGTTCCCCCGAGCGTACCTTGAGCCGCTTGACGTCCTTGTCCGCGGCGCTGACGCGGTACAGGCCGCGCTCGCCGTTCCCCCGAGCGTACCTTGAGCCGCTTGACGTCCTTGTCCGCGGCGCTGACGCGGTACAGGCCGCGCTCGCCGTTCCCCCGAGCGTACCTTGAGCCGCTTGACGTCCTTGTCCGCGGCGCTGACGCGGTACAGGCCGCGCTCGCCGTTCCCCCGAGCGTACCTTGAGCCGCTTGACGTCCTTGTCCGCGGCGCTGACGCGGTACAGGCCGCGCTCGCCGTTCCCCCGAGCGTACCTTGAGCCGCTTGACGTCCTTGTCCGCGGCGCTGACGCGGTACAGGCCGCGCTCGCCGTTCCCCCGAGCGTACCTTGAGCCGCTTGACGTCCTTGTCCGCGGCGCTGACGCGGTACAGGCCGCGCTCGCCGTTCCCCCGAGCGTACCTTGAGCCGCTTGACGTCCTTGTCCGCGGCGCTGACGCGGTACAGGCCGCGCTCGCCGAGCCCGCGCTTCTCCACCTCGTTCACGCAGTGCACCAGCAGCGCCGGCACCATGGGCGGCGTGTGCGGCGCGTAGTCCGCGATGCAGCCCTCCTGCCGCACCGGGGGAGCGCTCGTTAGGGGCACCGATGACAAATACTCATTAGGGGTTCCAACGGGAAATAGTCATTAGGGGTTCCAACGGGAAATAGGGTATCAACCGGGATTAGTCGTAAGGGGCGCTAGCCCAGAGTGTAATATAATATAGAACTTCCTACGAGGAATAGCCAGCTGTCCCGCAGCAACAACCCCCGCTCGGTCACAACAACACTTGACACTTAGCTCTCCCCTGCACTGACCTGCGCGGCGTGCGGCCGCTTGTGGTGCGAGCCGGGCGCCACGCACGGCGTGGGCAGCAGGGCGCGGCACTCGGGGTGCGCCTGCGCACGGCACGTCTCGCACTTCACGCCCACCTTCGCGAACTTTATACTGGAATGGTTGGCAACTTCTGCGTTATACATAATGTTATGAACAAAAAATATACTTTACTAACATAGACGTAGTATCAATAAATAGACTTGACAATAGCGTATACCTGAAAGGGACACCCACACCTTTACTGCAATGTAAATTCAGATAAATTTAATACAAGCTATTTAGTTGTAGCTCTAATAATTCGTGCGACATCCTAAAATGTCAAGCTCGCTGGTTACCCCTTATAAGTCGGATACATTTAATACGCGTTATTCAGGTGGTGCTCCAATGATTCGTGCGACATTCTAAAATGCCAAGTTTGGTTTGCTTCTGCAGCACAGCCATAAATTAGTGCATACGCCGACAAAGACAAAACTTCATCGTACTATCCTACTTACTCCTCTGTCTATTTGTATACACTTGTCTCTTTTCTTCCCCGGATCTCGAGTTAAATGTCATATCTATTGGATGAATAATCTGAGTTAACTACAATATTACAAAATAGGAAAAAAAAAGTGTCTCCTCACGTCTTCCCGCAGGGTCCGCAGGTCTCCCGCTTGTAGAAGGTCTTGGTGACGAAGGCGTGGGGGCGCGGGCGGGCGCGCGGGGAGCCGTACGCCGCGGAGATGACGGACGGCGTGCGCTGCGGCGCCGCGCGGCGCGGCTCCGACCCGCTCTCCGTGTCTTAGGAACGGCTCAGGATAAAGTATAGGACGGGTCGAGTATGGAACAAGCTGGACAGTGTGCGATTGACTAGGATGTCAGCAAAATCTTATAATATCAAAGTTGAATGAACCATTTTTGACAAGTTTTCATGGAACCGATACTGTCTTACCACAAAAGTTTAGACCGTTGTTTCGTGGTTTCTAAAATTTCATTCGATAAAACCGACGTCTTTTCTCGCGTTATCTTACTCAATCCTGGCATTCCTAATTATTTTACTTGAGAATTTGTTATTTAGTTAGAAAAAGCGAGAGATAGACGTCGACTTGTGGATAAAAGTTTTCTTAATTCGGACTTTTCTTGACTTGACGTGTTAGAAATTGATGGCTAACACTGTTGATTACTTGTAAAAATCGATTTTAATATGTACAATTCGATTAGTAATTAGTGAGACAGTACGCACCGGTGGCAGGCGGCGCAGTGGGCGTGCACTCTTCCTTGATGGTGTGCGCGGATAAGCGGTGCGAGGACTTGCGTCGCGGCGGCGCTTCGTCGCTAGACTCCGAAATCGGTTGCTGCAACAACATCTAACATTGTTATCAATTTCATTTTAAGTAACAAATAACGCCCGAAATTAATATTATATCTCCTATCCAAGATTGAAATCGATCTTGGATTACTGCCTATCGTTCGATCGATTTCCAATCTGCGTGCCTTTATAAACCAATCCATGGATCGGTTATTGGCACGTTTAACCCTAAAAAAGGATTGTGATATCAATCCCAGATGGCAACATTTGGATTGGATTGATTATTAATTTCGGTCGTAAGTGACATTACCGAAGGGGGTTTGGTAGATTTCCTACTTGAACTTACAAAGTTCTGTGGTGGCTTTAGATCGTGGTTAGTGGGAGTGCGCTCCAACGTCAACGTTGTGGTGGCTGTGGCCAGCACCTTGCCACCATGCAGCTCCACTGTCTGTAATAAATAAATTTATTGATTTATAGACAAGCAGCATAGACACGACAATGATGGATACATATCAGCATGTCTACATCACACAGCCAAAATCACTGTAGCAAAAATACATAATGACGTGAACCTTATTTGAAGGCATAAAAATGTATCAGATAAGTGTCTATGTCCCAGTTAGTGCACTCACGATTTTTATAATTTGTCAGTTTGTAAGCTGGAACAAATAAAGGGGAAATTCACATTGAAAAATTAAAAACAATAGTTTTGGATGAAAATGTTAAAGTACCATACAAGTTATTTTTACTTGAACACAGCAAAGCAAGGTCAGGCTAATTATATTTGGGTGGTGACACCATTTATAACTCGAAAATGCTCATTTATGCTCCGATTTGTATCTTTATTACTTTGTTGATTATGAATACAAGGTTTACCTGTTGATTTTGTCTTCGCTCCCAATAGCAGAATACATAATATTAAAACATGCGAAAAAGTAACGAAAAAGAGCCAAAAGTTACAGTTAATTTTCTCATACATTATAAACCGTAAATCGGTATATCTGTCGTGTCAGCTTGTTGCGTGATAAAATAATATACCTTGGTGGCAGAGGAGGTGGAAGAGCGGCGCTTCTTCGTGGCGGGCTGCGCGTTCCAGCCGCCCCGCTGCACCCACGAGCGCCGCGACGACGCGAGAGACAGGTCCAGGTCATCCTCAGAACGGGAGTATGACATCTCCGACAATAGAGTGCCTGGGGCACATAACAATATTAAAGATGGCACAACGGGAAAATTGCACCATTAACATAAAAGAAACAATTAAGAAGCACAAATGGAACACCACTACTAAAATATACAAGGTGTAACAGCAAGGTGTAGTAATACTGAAACTACGCATACACATACATATTTCGAAGTAGTCTGGAGGTACTATAAATCTGTAAGTAGTTACGGTAATGAATTAATACACGTCAAAGTTTACTGCAAAACTAACCATCGTTCAACCCTAGTTATCAGCTGGGCAATGTCAGTGAACTTGAGGCATAGGCTAACATGTACAGTCTTACCCAACTTATATGGTGCGTCGTGAATCTTCGTTCGCGCAGAAAAGAAAGTATGGTCCGAAGATTAACGAAAGAATGCTTAACACTTACAATCAACCTAAGATCACTATTATAAGGTTCATAATACACTGCAGCTGTTGGACATCGCAGTTCTACCTGCGCAGAAGATGAATTTTCAAAGCGCGGGAAATGCTATTGACCGCTATTGGTCGGCAGCCGCCCCGCCATCTTAGCGATCGCCGCGTGGCATGAGTGAGATGGAACTAACAGCTGCAGTGTATTATGAACCTTATAATAGTGATCTTAGGTTGATTGTAAGTGTTAAGCATTCTTTCGTTAATCTTCGGACCATACTTTATTTTCTGCGCGAACGAAGATTCACGACGCACCATATAAGTTGGGTAAGACTGTACACCTCTAGCCGGCGGCATTACTCAAACAAAACTAGGTTTAGAAGTAAAGTTGTGGTAAAAGTTCCACCAAAAATTACTAGATGGCGCCAGGGCCGTTTCTAAGAATCCTGCATCGCGCAAGCGTTGTGTGACCGGCGTAACGTGACGTCATCCGTATCATGTTAGGGTTATAATATTTAGTTATTTTGTCAATTTGAGTGAAAAAATCGATTATCGATTTCAGGTTTTAGTACCCTGGCAAATGATTCATCACCAGGTACACATACCCACATTTCAATATTACTACACCTTGCCGATACACCCTGTTAGAACCTAATTTATTTTTATATAGCCCCCATTATCACACGTTAATTGAGCTTAGTACATAAATTTGAATACCCTATTTGCAAATCGCCCTCCACCAAAAAAGACTCTTTCTGCATACGGCTCATTCTTCAGAATAAGGAAAGGTCTCGGGACTCCGATTTGATATTGTGCAATGGTTATTTATTTTAAACATTTACAGATGCTTTTTAATAAAATATTTCCTATCTGTTATTTATCGTGATATAAGTGTATTTCTACACATTCCATATTTACTTACCTGTAGAGTTCAACTCTGGCACTCCGCTAAGCTTGGCATTGTGATCGTGCTGAGCAGTTCCATTGAGGAATGCCAGCTTCTGCAGTGTCTCATCGTTGAGCTTAGCTCTGTTATCATTGAACAGCAAGTCCCGAGCTAAGTCTAGTTGTTTACACTACAATAGATACATAGGTATGTTATTATGGTGTGAGGTAAAACTTACATTCTAACCTATAGAACCGTGTACATGTTTTGGGAGTATGCTTGTAACTTATATACCCTAATCCAGCACATGGGAACATTATGGGATTGACATAGTCATTGTTGGAATACTCAAAGTCCACCATGAAGAAAAAAACCTGACACAAGCTACTTTCATTATTGATACAATACCAGTAGAATTTATACTGACACATACCAGCTCATTATATTTCTTCAGCACAACATTCCTCTCTCTCTTCTCTCCATCCAGGAGTTTCCGGACATGAGAGAACTTGGCCTCCCACTTGGCAAGGGTGCGGAGCGCTTCGTCCAGCTCCGTCTGCAGACGGCTCGCCTCCGCCTCGGATGCTGCCCACTGACACCGCACCCATTCCATCTGCTTCACAAAAGCTAAAAAACCTGAAATGTTGGATAAAGTGTGGTTTATATAACTACTAGCTTAAATTTTTATGCTGCGACAATACATTCTGCAGTGTGCTTTTTCCTAGTAGATTCGAATGTGGTTACTTGTAGTATAAAACAGAAAAATTACAAAGTAAAAGTCGGGTAGGTCAAGTATAACGACCGATGGGGGTAGCTTCTGGCGTTAGTAGGTACCTAACTAATATTTAAGATTTTATTTCATATTCAAAAGTTTAATATGGAGCTGGTAAACGGTACTTACATTCTTCAGCGGCTCCGTCGTTGAGGACGCTGTTCAAACGATTTATATCGTCAAATTGAGCCACCAAAGATAAGGCGATGCTTGGCCCGGAATCTGAATTTTCTGTACTCATTTTGAAGAAGTTTACTTTCTATCACACGCAACAAAGTAATCTACACTAAAAAGGAGTTAAATTTCACAGTTTCTGGCTTTAAAATCACATTTCCATGGATTTTAAATGATAACAAAAACACAACTTTTATCACACACGCAAATCTTAAAAAATAACGGCCAATTTCAATTCTTCACAAATAGCAATCAAAGTTCAAACAGTCAAATTTGACAAAATGGCACCGGGCGACTGTGCTCAAAATAAAAATTATGACAGGATTAACAATACATTCGTAAGAAAAGTTTTTAATACTTATAACTTTTATATGATACGATGAAATGGAGTAGGTACCCATTATTTATGTAAACAGAATGATAGGTGATACCCAAACATGCCATGGTTTGGGTAGTACATCGATGGTACATGCTTAATCTCCATTACCTATTTTTAATTTGTTACGGAAAAATGTCACGCTTTTACATTTATAAGCAAATCTTTAGACCGCACTTTGTGAACAGTGCTACCAGTAATAAAAAATATTCTATATTGCAATTATTCTGTTTATAGATACATAAAATTAAATATCGTATTGATAATATTCTTCGTAGTGAATAATTTGTTGTTTCTGTGTTCTAGTATACATTTTGATATAGAGCTTATTCTAATAAATAGCTATGCGTGTATCTTTAATCTCGACTCAATTCTCGGATATTTAGGTCTTGTCCATCCAAAAGGTTGCCTGTAAGAAAATGCTGTAAGCGATAAGGCCGCCCATTGTACATCATAAAATATGTTTAGTGATTATTTCCTGTTTTGTAACTCTTTATTGTGGTCAATAAAGTAGAATTGAATTGAATTTTATTGTCTTGGATCAATATTTTATGTTACCTTATTGCTGAAAGTGTTTGAAAAATATTATTTATTTTCTAAGGTTTTCTATATTTTGATGTACATAATTATTATAATAGAAGTAGGTACTTGTATAATATATACATCAAACTATAACATCTGATTCATAATATGACAATAATGTAATCATAATAACTGTTACCTATTTCTTAATTTACTCTAGCGTAAAAACCCCTTATTAGAAGTTTTTAAACATTCGCGAACTGAATACATGTTAATTAGTATTAAAGGGCTAATTCGCGCACAAACGAATTGTGCGCGAATTAGACCCGTTTAAATACTAATTAACAAAAAACCCTTATTTAACGGTAAATCAGTGCATGAATCAGACACATGATTTCTTAGCAAACTTAATCCAAAAAATATCTAATAGGAATCAGTTGTTTGCTAATAATATATTTTTTAAAGGAGTATTCACTTCTGATTTTGGCAACATTCTACGTATCAGATTATTAGCGACATTTGACAACGACAGCTCGTATTTTCATTGACAAATCGCTCAAATCGCGATGACATTCGGTTGAGTGCGGTTGTTCGCTCGTAGTCGCGCTCCCGTAGAATAAAAAATATTATTGTGAGAGAGTAATTGTTTCCGAATCCACCGGCGTTTGTGCCACCGCGCGCCATGGCGGACGAGGAGAATAACTGTGATGAAGGCGGTGGCGAGATCGTCCCGGGGGCGTTCCGCCTGCGAGGCCGCAAGGGAGCTCTGAAGAAGAAAAATGTTTACCTGGTGAAGGACCACAAGTTCATGCCCAGATTCTTCAAGCAGCCGACGTTCTGTTCCCACTGCAAGGACTTTATATGGTAAGCGACTTCTTCATACACTATTTTATGTCCTCTCGGTTTCAGGCACTAGGCAATAAGCGCTAAGCGCGCTTAATAGTTTAAAATTAAAAATACATTATTTGTTTACAAAGCGGAGGCGCTTCGCAAATTGCCCGTTGCTCGTGGGCTGTTGATAACGCCCGCTTTATAGCTGCCATCATTTGAACGTATAATAATGTTGCATACATTGGTATATAAGGGCTAGTGTTGTTTGACACACAATTATAGTTTTCCTGGTGCTGATTAAATTATTCTAATTGTTATTGCAGTGTGCTTAAAAATATCCATAGACGTTATCCTTTAAAGCTTGTTGCCTTTTTAAACAGTTTTATTTAGCTTGTTGATAGAGCTATTTAATTAAAGGTAGGTGCATACAATTCCAATATAAATTTTACGTACATTATAATAGTACAAATAGCCTAGAATAATTAATAACCCAGAACTAGATTCCAATAAGAAACACATTGTTTGATACAATGTATCTGGACTGTGACTCTTATGATATCTAATTTTTTGCCTACTTAATATTATTTCTATGATCCTTTATAATGACACAATCCTAGCATTTTATATTTGCCAATACTTTGCAAACTACTTTTATTAATGAAAACAAAACAAAAGTATTAGCAGAATCTCGAAGCTTAGTGCCGGCATCAAATATTTTCGAATTATATGCTAGTGATATACCTACTCACATAATAAATGTTCCACGTAATAACCTACCATAATCTTAGTTAACTCCGTGAGAATCATGCATTCAATTTATTGAAATATCAATCAAAAGCCAAAAAGTTAACAAATAATTCCAAATAATCAAATTATTATTGTGATATGCTACAGGTTAACATGTGATGAGATAGGCGAGTACTAATTCCATGCTTGAAAGACTATGGATAGAATATTTATATCTGACTAATATGTAATAATAAATGAGTGTATTATTACTCACTCACGATTAAACGGCTGAATGGATTTTGATTAAAAATTTTATGCACATTGACTATATAAGAGGTTCTTTTCTTACATACATAATCTACTCTTAAAAGGGTGGTATGGTGTGCATTGAAGTGTATAAATATATGGCTAACCAGAAGACAACCACTGTGTCGTTGAGCTGGTATATTAGTAGCAAAGATTTCAGATTTAATTAAAGGTCAAGGCTGATCTAACAAATTGAAATGCTCTAGTTAAATACACACATGTTTTAGCGGTCAAAATGTTGAATGTAAACACATAGTGATATAATACTGGTATTACAAGCTATTTCAGAACGAGTTACATACTCGTAAATCTATTTATAATTTTTATATTAGCATGATGTGTTTTCCTGTTATTGTACCTGAAAAGTTAATTGAAGAGATGGTGAAAGACTAACGCCGATTTTAGGTAATGGATTGATTTGAGAGACTGTCTTCTAGGACCGCTATTTCGTACAATTTTCATAACAATCAATCAGTGCTGTCGGTAGTCAAACCTTGATCGTGTTGTAACCGAACGCAAAAAGATCCGTAATGGGTCCGAAAGATTAGTTTCGTATAAAGGTCCAAAATCGGAACAAAAGATTTGAGTCCGCAATGCTGGCAATCAATGATTGGATTTAGCACTGCCAAACTAATTAAGTTGTTCTTTACATTGTAATAAAGTGTGGGACTTTTCGCAGTTCGCACAATCTCTAGAGTAAGCTTAAATATCGCTATCTATACAACTTCTAAAATGCAACCTCAACATTAGAGCCATAGAGCTCAATTTGTACTCATAAATAAAACGTGCAATCAAAATATATCGCATAACGATCAACTATTAAAGTGCCGCGGTAACGTACTTTGCTGCATGTCGTTTCATCAAATTTAATTATCGATTAGTCGCGTCCTCTTTCGCTATATTACAGCGTCAAAGTTCTGCGGCAGATTTAACGTAGGTATAATATATTATAATATGCTACGAGAAATTTCGTTCGTTAAATTGAACGCTATCAAAACCACTCAAAACTTCTTTTCAATTCAGCAGTCGACGTCTTCAGGCTGATGATGATGATGATGTATATATAAAAGCAAAAATTCATTAATGTCCATCCACATTTATTGTATCTCTGTTAATTTTATTGACACAATTACAATTTCACCCACCTCACCGCCACTTATGTGTTTATTTTGTATGCTACCCGTATTTTAGCGAACTAATTATGGCAACTAAGTCCGCCTTTTGACAGGAAACGTCATTCTCCTAACTATGTCTCTATACGAAACTACGAAACCAAATTTAACAGAACTGCTGTACATATTTTATCGATCTATTTTTATATCAGACGGAGGAATATTTTGTTGCAGCGTCCATAGAATCAGCGGGCATTTGGCACCTGGACAAAACGCTTCGATATTTCATATTGGAATTTATATCGCGGCTGCTACTATATACCTATTATACTAGAAGCACCACGCGTATTCACCCGCGTTAACTACTATCCCGCGGGAACCATTAATTTTTACGGGATAAAAGGTAGCCTATGTGTACCGGGGATAGCATAGCTTCCCAACAGTGAAAGATTTTTTCAAATCGGTTCAGTAGTTTCGGAGCCTATTCATTACAACCAAACAAACAAAGTTTTCCTCTTTATAATATTAGTGTAGATAGGTATCGAATTATTATCCTCGTTTCAAAAGTATTTTATTTCATAAAGTGCAGGAAACTAGCAATGCGAAGCGTGAGTTCAGGGTCTCTAATAATCTATACGACGAAAAGCAGCCCGTGTTCGCTTTAACCTCATTCCCAGTTCTATACAAAATTGAACTGTGGTGTACTAACCTGACCCAAACAATGTCGCACTCGAATAAATATACGAGTATCTCTGCCTCCACCTACGTGAAAAAGAGAAATTCTTATAAAGGCCAGAATCGAACCAGACCGTCTACCGCCTTACTTCAACAAAGAGACACTCGTAATGTAGTGACTTATACACATACGTCAAAGGGAATATAATAATTAACGTTTCACTCTATCCAAGAGCATACCTTGCTAATTAAAATGTGTCGTCCATTGTCAACTGTTTACATCGGCGAAACATCGAGAATTGTGATCAAATTCAATGGTTGCAGTAACCAATCAATGCGGAGTAGGTAATGAGTTCACGGTTAGTTATCTTCCTATTCGGTAATTAAAGTAATAAAGGCGTGTGCCCACGCAACGTTTACTTTGACGTTATTTGTTTGTTTAGTTTGGGTCACGAGTTAGGTGATTGTTATTGACCTGATTAGCTATATGAACGTTACGAAACGAACCACTTTGTACTGGTGTGATTGTACCTAAATATTAATGAATATAATTTTGTTACTTCTAGTGGGATGTATCGGAATCGACATTATCTAGGGAGTCGCTAAGTTAAAAAATAAAGTCAGATGAAACGTTACTGAAGAGTTTTAAATTATATGACAATGTTGGACAATTATCATGAATTGTTTGAGTTGAAAATGTTGTTTTTTTTACTCTGAACTATACCAATAAAATAATAGCCATTTCAAGTAGATAAATTAGTCTGTTTACAAGATTTATCCGAGTGTGTCGCTAACTCATTGGGATTCCGCGTTTGTCAATTTCATTGAAAATGCATTATTAGGTGAACGGCTTGCTTATTGGCGTAAGATATATTTGCCTTATCTTACCTTTCTGGCCAAGGTGCACTGGATATTATTAGAATCTGGGATCGATTTATTAACATAACGGGGCGGCAAAACCCCGTCTCGCATCTGTTGTCCATAACGTGACCCGTAAAATTATGGACCATGCGATAAATCCTTGATTATTCTTCTTATTATCCTTATTTATTTCCAGATTTTCCTAATGATTCCTCGTCCTGTGAACCCGTCCTGCTCCGTTTCTCCATCATCCTGTAGACACGGCTGAAGACGTGACACATGCTGTAATATACAATGATCCTGCCAATTTATCTCTTCTTATTTGTCCTGGCTACCAACATTCTTCATCGGTACTTATCTTCCAAAGCAACCTAAATACGTAAGAAAGTGGTAGTAAAGTTGTTAGTTGTTAAATAATTGAAGCTCGTGTTAGAATTTTATTGGCATTTGCTTCGAACATCCGTTCAGTCTACGATGAATGAGACTGGCTGAGATAGAGACGCAGTTGTGGGGAATTTCTTCTCATGTCTTTTTGGACACTTTTGGCTTCCATATTATTGTCAAAGTTTAGTGCTTATTTTCACGCTTAGCTGCGTCTGAATCCTCTTGACGAGCGCAATGCAATGTCGCACGAAACTGCAATAAAATGTAGAAAACACTGCTTTTTGACACTTCTTGTCAGGGGGAGGACCCCACCTAGACCATGTTAAGATACACCCTTGTTTCGTCCCACGCTATTCGTATTGCGTCGTAATACATTTGTCACAAATTCCGTCCTCTGATCAAATGCCCGGTATTGGAATTGTCGACATACTTCGAACGCTTATTGGCCAAACCCCTCGAATATGTCGGATTCCGGACATTATCCGAGGTCTCTATTCATTCTACAACAGTACTAATTTGGAAAGAAGAAGTTATTTTCAATAAAGATCGGACCCTTTCATATAGGGTATTTTGTGTAAATACGTAAATAGCTAAACTTTGTTGTGACGCCTGTAGGAAGTTTTCCAAAACATTCAAGATATTTAAAAATCTTGATTAATATGGGTGGATCACAGCCTAATAATCTTAATAGGTACCTTAATATCTACATTTATTTAAAAAAAAATCCTCCATGTGCACATACATTGTGCACGGGCTGACTGTGTACGTTTAAGATTTTGTGATCCAAAGTTCTTGAACTATTTATTGTTCTTGAGCTGTATCGGATTACCATCAGACGAACGAGCTGCTCGTATTGTCAAAAAACAGGCAAAATCACACTTGGCCGACTGTTTCAATGGCCGATTCATAAACCGAGACTTGTTACGCAAAAAATAGTTCCGCGTTTAATATTAAATTAAAAAGACTGATTAATTAATAATTTTTTGCTCTAGAATAGTATTACTTGGTAATTGGCAGTTAAATTACGTCTTAATTAGCATCAAAGTATATTGCTCCTTTGAGTTTATCAACGATTTTTGTAAATTAGTGACATTTTTTCTTTTAGCTGTGATCTTACAATAACTGTCCAGTACATCTTTGAGGCATTAATTACTCATATTAGACCAAACATCTTGCTAATCAGCACTTTTAGCAATAAACCTGGAACACGAAAACACCTACCGGGATAGGCATACGCATTAATAAATAAATTCCCCTAATAATTATACTTAACGTAAAAGCTGGTAATTTTAAGTACGTAGGTAATTTGCAAGTAAAATCAGCCCTGAGTTAAGAAAATCGTAACGTTAGGTACCTACATATTACGTACCTATATTACAAAAGGGAGTGGGTAATAGGTAATAGCGACAGGTGAACCCAACCTTCACTTAATGATGGATAACTGAATCAGCAGTTTCGTAGGAAACCATCAATCCTAATCGCTTTTCAAGTGCCCGAATTCTAAGAACAAGACATAAGAAATCCATCAAACGCGAGGGCAGAATGTCCGCAGCTAGGACTTATACTTCGTCTAGCAGTTACTATATACATTCTGTCCACAACATTGATTGTACAAATGATGGTAGGTATGAGGTGCTACTAGGTGCTAGTGAGGACGGCAAATCTGCAAGAAACTAAAATAGGTAAGTAGATGATGTAGATTTAAAACAGCCTTGCACTCATCATAACTTTCAGCAAACAAGTCAGAAGTGCGGATGTTCCAGTCTGATCATGTAATTTATCTAAATTAAAACAGCATTATGTAAACATTTTTATCACATCATGATTCATGCGTTGCGGCTACTGTGGTGGCATTATAAAACAATTAAAATTATCTTCTATAGCGGTGCCACGCGGTTGCACCCGCGTGAAACAATAACACTTACCACACGTATCGGTACAAGTTTTCCAGGATTAAACTGTCTGAATTACTATAATGGGGGGCCGCGTGGACCAGCTAGTATGTGTAAACAGAGGTGTTACATTATGCCGTTTCGTCAAATAAATTCAGGTAGGTACATAATGCAATGCTTTGTTTGCAAATTTGCGCGTGATGAAGGTACAAGAATTTCGAGGTGTCATGATTGTGGCTTTTCTTGTTACTAGTTTCTTTCCTTAGACGAGCTATGAATTATTGAGTTTTATAGCTCCAATGAACTAGAACACATCGAAAGAGATACTCACCTTCGTAAAAGAATATGAAAGTAATATTTATGTATTACCTACCTCCTTTTTAATACTACCGAGTAACGAGTACACTTATGTTTATTAAGTAATTAAATTATACATACGAGTGCGGTTGATTGTCCTTCGCCGCGCTTAAACGTCTCGTGTCAGTAAGTAGAATATCAATTGGTTGCAATCAATACCACATTTCGTCCGTTAACAATAACGTTAGCGCCTATAATGCGTCTGTCCGTTCATCATAAAATCATGACGCAGTGAATCAGCAGTGGGGAATCTGGGGAAGCTGTCATAACACGATAGCAATTATCATTTACTGTCTAAAATTGACACATACGAGTAGGCGTAGACTGTTGTACCATGTAAACTAATTAATAACTATGTAAATAATACTAGGTGCATATATATAATTATTACTGAACACACATACAATAGTATAAACACGCATGCACACATTTACAAGACAGTATAGTCTGTCCTGTCGCAGTTAACGCTAGACGGCTAACAAAATTGTTATTAATTAAATTATGGAATTTTATATGACTAGTTCAACATTTATGACTGCAATAATGCTTCTGTAAAAGGTACTGTACTGTCTTCTTTTTGATTAGTGATTACACAAACCGTTTATGATAAAAAAAGACGTGTGCGTCGACTCTGGCTTCTTCCAATATTTGTTCCACTGTGGCTGTAACGTTCTATCACGATCTCTGCGATCCATCAGTGTCACGGCTAAATATTTCGATCTCGTATGTAATTAAGCGGCAGGCGATTATGATCTCTATGCCAAGGCTTTAGGGTGGTGTCTTATGACGGCTATTACATCATAAGTGCGGCTTGACTTGAGGCTATGCTTGAGGTTGTTGGGGCATCATGCGTGATTTCTCGAGTTGTAATTTAATTTAATTGCAAAGAGCGTTAGTTAGTATAACTATGATAATGTTAGTCGGGTATAAAGCAGCAATGCAAATATCATTCTGCACTTTCTATTATTGTAAAAGGAGTGTATTAACATTAACCTCCACCTGCAACACTTCAAGTCACAAAAATGACAGATATTCTTTTTGTTTTTGATTCACACGATTTGTGCATTTAGCCAGTGTCAATACCTTCAGGCTTTTGTTAAAAATATGAAACGTGTCTGCCGAGTCGCTCGACTTCTATAAAGTATAAATCCCTAGTAAGAAGGGCAATTCCAGAAGTCTGCGGTTTCTTTCACCACATGCACAGTGAGAATGCATTTTATTTTTTTTCATACTCTGTAGACATGCCGACCGCTGTGTCTGGACATTAGGTAAAATAACATGCGTGCTAACAGATGACTAGCGACTGTTTACACTGACTAACCTTTGAAACCGAAGCTTGCCTTGAACTGCAACTACGCTTATAAACAAACTCTTGAGAGGATGACTTGCAGATGATTCTGTTTTAACAGGTGTACCGTATTGTTTGTCATAACAGCAAGCTGACGCCCTGATGCTACACCGATTGTCCTTTGTTATAAAGACCCTCCCTAACCTTCACCGACCATGAATAGCAAAGATATTTGAAGAGCGTTCATTACATCATTGCATAACTCTGCCATTATTCCAATATTTATGTTTACTTGTGGCTTCCCTTTCAACGATATGTAATGTTTATTTTTATTGTGACGATATTCAACTATTCATTATAGCAGAAGAAAATTTTATATATCCTCAGTGTGGCGCCATATTATAATTAAATGTTATTTAGTACAGGTAAGTAGTATTTAACCAATACCGTTTATCCCTAGATGTGGTCATTACCTATGTGTACAGTCTGTGCGATATTTACATACTACCTATGAGAATAGAACAGGCAATACTATGGGAACAGTGTAAAAAAGGAGGTATATAAAAGAGGATGAAAGCTAATAAGAATCGTGGCTAAACAGACTTGGTGATACGTATAGAATACTAGCAGACACGCCCACGCGTTGCTGTGGCTAAGGTTTTTGTTATCGTGATTATAAATTGAGATGTAAGCTATCCTATCCTTCTAGTTAGATCAAATTGCACAGTGTGCACATTTGATTAAAATCGGTTATTAGTTTAGAAGTCCATCGCGGACAAACAACGCGACGCGTAATTTATATATTATATTAAGATTAGTATCAAAATATTTACATCCAATATCCCTTATTAAAGCGATGTTCATTGTGATACCATGATTGTTTAACAAGTTCTATAATAATATGTTGAGGAGTATGAGGACTTTGTAGGGCATACCTGCCTATGTAGGTACCTACCTATTTAATTGTGGTGAATGTGAACCCACTTGGCACCGTGCGGTATCCAGTCTGATCCTCTGACACGCCGGATTTAGCGCATAACTACTGAAAGTCTGGACTGTGTCTCGTTGAGACTTGAGGTGGAGTTAAGCAACTTCCGGCGGAGATGCCGGATGCGCACGTCTGAGAACTTTGTTTGGCCGTTAGAGGATATTACAATGGCACACTTGTGGAAGCAGTTTTAAATGTTAATACAGCTCGAGTCTTTTGTATTTCACGACACAAGTTTACACTGTACTGAATTAACTTAAACCAATCCAATTGGCCGTAGCATAGATTTAAGACCAGTATCTCACTATTTTTTAATTTAAGTAAACTAAGTTCTTACCTGCCTACTGTTACAAATATTAAAGGTCGCGTATGGCACATGTTTGGGGGTTTTTTTTTATTGTGCGCGTGACATTTAAAGGTCATACGAGTACTTAATAATATTATTAGTAACATCGGTATTTGCGGTTTTCATTTTTTGTCACAGTCTTAAAGAAACCGCGGCAACTGAAAGCAAGTGCTTAATTTAAGTTCGAAGCAGTGAAGCAGTCTTAAAATGGGGTTTTGGTTGGTTTAGTACAGATGGTTACATTTACTTTCACAATTCTGTGGACCGTTTTCAAAACTTCATTAATTTTCCTGAACAATAATACCATCTCTTATTCATTTCCAAAAGGAACACGGTCACTTCAGTAAGCACCTAAAGCCTTTGAAATTCAAATTAACCTTTTTAAAATGGGATGATGGAGTGGGGTGACATTTTCAGCTCTTTTGGCAAACACAATTGTATTTTGTTCAGGTACCTCATCAAGTACATCTCATCTCTACTCGTAAATGGTGCTGTAAAGTTCGTAATGATAGCAATGACGTCTTTGACAGCCGCCGCCACCGCCGTCTTATCTTCCAGCCTGACCGCCTGCCGCTTTAATAGAAACCGATTGTTCTTGCGATGGAAGTAACTATTTAGTGAAGAGAGCACTTTGTTCTCTTTGAGTGACATCTTGACAAGAAAATGGCTGAATACTGTGACGTTTTATTGATGGCGAATGCCACATTTCGCCCTTGGTTTTCATGTATTGATTTGTGCCTTTATTTTTCTATTTTTCGATTAATCGAATCGTTTCCTGAAAATTCATAACTAAAGACTGGGCACGAAACTTGACTACATTCAAAGTATTAGGTACAACTACAGGAGAGAAAATAATTAAATAGATTATAAATCTTTGATGCTGCCGTGGGATTAGGTACTTATTTTGCCAAGTGCATTGTGGATTGAGTATAGCACGAAAGTTGATGTAACCAATGCCGCTTGACACTCTTAAGACAGTGATAAAGTTATATAAACCTAGTAAAGTTTTTTTGGCGCCCACCGTGGGACCGCTGACTTTGACTAATAGTTTCTCATATTGTATCCCGTGCTATGTTACGTGTGTAATGTCTTTTTTGTGTCTTTAGGCACAAAGGGAAGTAATAAAAAGGGATGTTGTGCGGTGTTTACAACTTGAATGTTGGATAACTTTGTTGGAGTTTCAAGGGTTATGGCGCATTAGCACATTGCGAACATGGGTGTTGTACGTGTGTTTAGTAAACTGTAGTTGTGGAAGACAATTAAGGGACCATCCACTTTTGTTCTGAATCTTTTTCTGATAAATTACCTTTTGGAGTTTATGTCTTATGTTTCACTATTTCATTACTTGGGATTCATAGTGGATACTGTGGTTACTATATTAATATCACCACTCGACGCTGGTAACGTTAAAGGTGGCGATTGGAGTCGGTAGTTGCTCTTGACGGCCGTAGAAACTTCCGTGCATGCCACGCGCTTTCACCTCTTAACTATAATTAAAACGCACTAATCTGTAATCTAATTTACGAATAACCGGTCGCACATTCAATAAATCCGCGACATAAAAGCGATTCAACCTAATCACAGCAGTCATTAATGCGAAAAAAATGGTTCATAAACATAATAGGGCCGTTATGAAGGCCTAATGAACCTTTGCGTCCTCCCTGTGATGTTTGCGTACGGCAAAGAGAATAATTTACATTTTTACGAGCTACCAGGTGATTTCAAAAGCATTCCTCGTCCGCGATACCGCGCGTTTCGAGCGTTTGCGCATTAACGTATTGTCGGGCTAGGCTGGGACAATGCTTCATTGTTTTCGGATGAAACAACGTTATGTAATTAGTTGTGTTTTCCTCGATGATAAAATAATAACGGTGTTGTTTTGGTTTGGGAAGAATGCTTGGAAACGTAGTGTGGTGATATTGCTTTGCTATTGTTGCTATGTTAATTCGAGTTTCAGTTTTCGATATATAAATATTACATCGGAACAACTATGGAAAACTATGAAAAATTCCAAGTAGCCAGATTTTTATGTAATTTACTAGCTGACCCGACAGACGTTGTCCTGTCATTGTCTCTATGAGTCAAAATAAGTGACAGTAGTCAACTGTACAACCCGATTTTATTTCCCATTTTCATTTTCCCAGTTTCAATTTTTTCCCCGTGATAAGACTTTCTTTTATTACGAGTAATATAGATTTCCCATCTGCTTGAATAGCCGTGTTACAAGAATCTAAAACGGTGTGTCTATCAAAACAGGTGTAGCAACCAACTATTCAGAGTATAATTGCTAGTCGAAACAAGTATATTATGAGAATGTCGTGAAAGCTACTAAATAAACAATTTTTTTTTAATCGCAAATATAAATTGTATTAATGAAATACACAGTAATACATAAACGTGGTAGTTGTAACCTAATTCCGTAACACACAGAGCTTGTTCTCACGCAACCAAGGGTGGTCGGTACAATCTACACGTAACAGCGTTAGCCGGGCTTTGGGCTGTGGCTATGGCCAAGGTCGGAGGTCAGCGGAACCCCACTTAAAATCCCATTAGTAAACGGGGTCCTGTTTAATCAAACTCCTAATGCACAGTGGATAATAACATGAGACCGGCCTTTCCGGTGGTGAGTAATTTTCACTGGGCTTTTCATTTTTTTACGCAATAGTATAGCTAATTGTATTTATATTTCTAGTGAGTACGTGATATTAGTATATTTTCTTTCTTATGTTTTATCCGACAAATATTTATTTTGTTGTACCTGCAAATATATTAGTTCAATTTATGCCTTTTCAAAACTTTATTCATTATTGTTTATCTTATGAAACGCTTAGAAAAAAACCTAGCACCTCACTTGTAATATTCGTAAAAGTGGACCGACTATATACGAGTACATATAAGTTTGTTAAACCCCTACACATCTAAGACCCATCACTTGTGAATTGTGAAGTCAGTGAAACCGGACACTTCTAAAGCCAGCGAAATGTGCAGGGAAAAGCCTCCCTTGCCGTACCTCATTAAATATGGATTCTCGAGTGCTAATGACCACCAGTATCGGCTTTACATAAATAGTAAACGCGATGAAGGCTTGTTTGCTTCGGCAAATTAACAAATAATAATGGTTAGCGTCAATAGTTTTCTGGGTAATTGGTGGCTGGCGTTCATTCCACTTATGAATACAAAACTGTCTCATTTCTTGTACTTAGATACTTATTTATGAAGGTAGTGTTGCGTGAAGATTTGGATGGCTCATTAACGGCCGAAATTAATATTGTATCTCCTATTCAAGATTGAAATCGATCTTGGATTGCTGCGTATCGTTCGATCGATTTTCAATCTGCGTGCCTTTATAAACCAATCCACGGATCGGTTGTTGGCACGTTTGACCTTAAAAATGGATTGTGTTATAAATCCCAGATAACAAAATTTGGATTGGATTGATTATTAATTTCGGCCGTAAGACGTATCAGTTGTCCGCTTGGGACGAAGCATTGCCTCAAATGTGTTTTTATGATAAATATTAATTATCATTAATTTGTTAATTAGGTACAGCTTTCGTTGGATCACTATTTCATCCGATACGTAACGGAGATGTACGGCCTGCAATGTATTTTATTTTAACTTGTAATGAACGGAGTCAAAGATTTCTAATTTTACGTTGGTACGTAGCTAATTATTCAATTTCAAAAAGATTATGTTATCATATTTTCTTGGCATAATTATCTGAATTGGTTAATGTTGTTCGCTGTTTATGTATCAGATTTCGCAATTAAAATTTACGGATTTAGATTTCATCTCCTTACGGAAGTAATTTGGCTTTATGTGATACTTGTTTAACAATTCAAACAAACACCTACACTAAAACCAAGTACCTACCAAGTAACAGGTTTATATTTTTTTATTGTTATAAGTTTTTTTTTTTAATTTTTGTTGTAACAGTTTATATTACGCTGTCGATAATATTAATTAGATTTCAAATTTCAACCCGTACCAAACCAATGGGTTAGGCCTTATGCGCACTCTTAGCGCTCCAATACTAGAAGAATTTAGCGCTTTCCTCCAACATTAATTACATATATTTGATCAACTTTGGTGTACAGATACCTAGATACACCTCAGGTTCTAAGATATCATAGAATATACTGTACATCACTATTCACGCGATAGAAAATCTGGTCGCTGCTAGTCGTAACTAAATTCTAACTGCTTCAAGGAACTAAGCATAAACAGGCTCCAAGGTTCTGAATTATTCTACTAAATCTTGCTTCCCAAAACTTTAAACTACATAGTTCCACTGAACGAATACTTATTAGCTAAAACAAACCTGTGTACTCGGGGTCACTGAGAAACTTGAAGTGAACAAAGTACATTAAAGTTTCAGAAGTTCCAGTGTAATCGAAGTCAAGAACGAATGCGTAGCTTAAACACTAATCGCAATGTAACTGGCTCATATTTTCCCCGTTAATTTTTGACTGTAATTGTCCCAAACCTAACTACAAATATATTCTATCTAGTATATATATATTTTGACACAATTTCTCAACTCATTTTCAAATATGGGTCTGAAGAAAGAGAGTACGATGAATAAATAATAATATTTATTCGCGTATAGAATGAACTACTCAAACAGTTATTCTGCCTACAAAAAGTTTATCGTTCTTATTCTGTTTGTACTTAGCTTTATAGTAATCTTCGTCAGTTTTCATAATAACTGTCTCTAGGACATTCGTACTCAACCTTTCTTCTATTGTACCAATGCTAAGTTGATTGTATAGATTTGCCGGTTGCAATTCGGAGTGAAAAGGCATGTAAATGTGTTGTAATTTGAATTTGACGACGGTAAACACATGTTGCACTTCTGAAAATCATGCGATGTTGTTGTATTGTTATTCCCTGCACAAATCCACTACGTGATGATGACGCCGAGTTTAATGCCGTCACTTACATAACATCCGTCATTTCCCCACGTCCGGGAAGCCCAACAAATTTTGTCTTACAGGCTGCAGCTTGACAATATCTGTCCTAAACATGATCGAGCCGAAAAGAGGGCTCATAGAAAGAATACTTGATACGTTCCCGTATGAATAACATTATTCCTCAGCTCAGTGCGTAATCGAAACTGAGCCGCGACAGTCGCCAGAAGTGTATGTAGAAATGCTTATCCAGAAATTTCCCTTGGTGAAAAAGTGCTTTCAACTAAAGCCCGTCGGCGCTGGTTGAAAAATAGACACAAAAGAAGATTTTTATTACGAACTAGTTGCGCCCGTATTTTTTCCGTGGGGGATTCCCCGGGATAACAGTAGCTTGTTTATCTCTTTATTCTACATATCCTAGTACAAAAAGAAAATCTGTTCGTACTCGGACGTGAAACTGATAATATACGAGTATACAGACAGATGGTTTAATTTCAACGAATAATGGAGCAATGATAGTTGGTTCACTATCATTGTATCACTAGTGGCTGCATGCAATGAGACAAATTCTCAAGGATTGCTGCACGAGCGTTCCGCTGTCTATATTACTTATGAACAAATTCCGACCTCATTATCTGTTGGCAACAGTCTCAGCTACAGCTTAAGTTCCTCGCATACCTACCAACTCTACCAGCGTATTTACAAAGTAGATATTCAAATGTTACTTCGAGCTTTCGTTCATTTCCATCAGAAAACAAGACCTAAGCCGGATTCGACACACCAGTGAATGTTACAGTGAGTATTCGAGCAAAATTTATATTCGCGTAGCGACCTTACTTCGTAGCTCTGGCAGCTACAAAACTGCGTAGCACGTAGCGGTTTTAAATTTATTTCTCGTTACAATTTTCATCTCCGACTGTTTAATGATTAAACATCCATTTAGTATCGTGAGCGTAATTCTCCAACTTATAGGGAATGGAAAGCAAAATAACTTCCATATTCATTTTCAGTCTTGTTATTTGATGGCGTAGGTTTATTTTACTTTGCGGAGAAAAACAGTCGATATTTTTGTACTGTTCAAATGCTTGTCTAATGGAAAGCCAATTAAGGCTGTAGATGACTTCGCTACATTTTTCTGTAGGTAAACTTTACTCGACTTTTTCGTTTTAGTTCTATTTCTAAATGTTTTTCTTGTTGTATGTACAACTGAGCCGTACGGCTGCGCCCGCGTAGAAACCATAGTTACCTACGATGCGTTATTCCTAAAGAAAATATGTACCAAAAATATCATATAAATCTGTTTTACAGATACGAAGCTGGAAACAATACACGCATACATTGGCATTAGGATAAAAGGATAATGCCTCGAATGTATTATTTCTGTTATTCATGAGAGTTCGTATTATGTAACTCACTATTTTATTCTTCAGTCCCGCCCAATGTCAGTAAGATCCTATTTTCTAACGGTGATCTTGAAAAAAAAAAATATAATAAAGAAGATCAACAGATACATTAATTCGATATTTTTCGGAAAATTATCGCCATTTTCTTGGAAAATGAAAAATAAGGATGAATAGGGTAAGACAGTGGGAAACCTAATTTTCTCATAAAGAGATCTTGAAAAAATAAATATAATAAAGAAGATCAACAGAAACATTAATTAGATATTTTTCGGAAAATTATCGTATTTTTTTGGAAAATGAAGCCCTTTAAATTTAGGATGAATAGGGCAAGACAGTGGAAAACCCATGGACCACACCTAGTATTGCAAGATTAACAAGGGTTCATATGCGGTAACCGTTCACCGTAAGCTAGTTTGCCAAAAACAGGTATACTCGTAGTAATTAGTAAGGGCGCATAACAGTAAGTAATAGGTCAAACCGACACAGTATCACCGAGCATTAGTGCTAATGGTATGGGCCCCTTTGTGGCTGACGGAGCTATCTGATAGGTGACATGGCGTGGCGTAAGACACGAGCTGTTGGAGGGTGTCAGAATACAAATTCTTTAAAAATCTTACTAATATTATATAAATATACAATTTCTGTAAAGGTTGTGTTATTTTTTGGGTGATATCTACTCCTACTAAATTTATACATATGAAAATTATGTGAATGTATGTTTGTTACCAATCAACTTCATCTCATAATCTGCAATGCTTTCTATAAAGTAACATAATCCCGTGAAAAGAAACATTGTAGCGAAATACGTTACAAATCGCTTCTCTATCGCGTCGCGCAGTCTGACGCTCGTCGCTTCTCCTTTAAATATTCCACTCACACATACAGGCGAAGTATAGCAACGCGGCGCTTTTCTACATAACTTCCTCCACTCCCTTTGTAGTGGATGACATGATTGTACCTAGCCTGGAAGGCAATGCAATCTAGCTGTACTCGCGAATGTTACAGAGTAGTCAAACACCCTGTTCATTTAAGACATAGGTACTACCGAGTGGTAGTAATGATTAGGACTTGAGAAAGTTAAAAACAACTCTCGTCTCTTTGGAATTTCTCGGTGAATTACTTTTATCTGAACTGAATCTGAACTGAAATTCCCATTAGGACCCAAAATGCTTGTTCGATTGGAACAAGTATTATCCGTGTGCGAATCGCAATAACAATCCGGGTAAGGATGAGCAATGATCGATTAAATAGACGATGATGATCACACAAAAGATATTTTGATGTTTTAGTATACAAAATAATCTTTATATATCATACTAAGCGGATATTTGAGTGATATTTACTATGTATCCGCTCGGTAACCGCAATCCGTGACGTAGTCTGCATCATCACTATTTTACTTGCAAGGAAGATCAGTTATTTTCATAGACAATGTACCTAATATCTATCCGAGATCAGCTGGCAAAATAAACGGGCGTGTAATAACTATTTAGTAATTTGTGGTAGTACAGTCGACAACAGAAATAAGACATGATAATAACTCGCAGACTGCCTATTTAAGTGACGAAGCGAACGACTAAGAAAAGGGGTATTAACGCGTCACGTTCACATACATAAATCCTGAAACTAGGATTGACTGTATTTTGCGAATCTGAAACTACGAGGATCATGCAAACACCCCGACTCAAGGAAAATACCAGTGGTTCACACAAATATTAACGGAAACCACGACCTCACAGTTCCCAGATTTGCTTCTACATTTATTATGCTCCTACTATGCGTAAAAATATAAATAATAATATATATAGGTACTCTGTTTTAATTGAACGTCTTTTTTTTTAGACAGTACGCATGCGAATACTCAATGTCAGGTTCAAGGCATGTTTATAGAATGCCATGTAATTTTATTGGCCGTAACACCGCTAATAACATGCCGCGTACGAACTACGAATTAACTTCGCGGAAAACAATGAAATGAAACTGTAAAATGCTTTACTGTCTACTTACATATATATTATAACGAGTATATCCGATTGTTAACAAACATTTAAAAAGAATCGAGAATATTTAAAATCTTGGATCGTCGTCGTTAGTTTTTAACCGTCATTATTTAAAAGAAGACTGTAAATTTTCAACAACATATCTGAGTTTCAATCATAATGAATGAATAACAACACTTCTGCATCGTCCTAATCATTCCGATAAAATATAATCCCATCAGAAACATTACATGTACAAAAATGCACAAGTCTCGCAACGCAGCTTATCTGCCGTAAAAAGTTGTGATATCGAATGTAAACCAAGTCGGTTAATTTCAATACGTACCTATACCTATCTATGGGAGCAGTTATATCTTTATTTCTTTAGTAAATATAGTGACTTGGCAATTGCACACGGCAACATAAATCTATGTTAAGCGCTTTGTGCTTGTATTTGTTTGAAAGTAGGTACACCTATACGGATGACTATAATAAGATTGCCTAGTAGATTATGTTGCCGTGTACAATCGCCAAGACACTCTATTTACTAAAGAAATAAAGATATAACTGCTCCCATAGATAGGTATAGGTACGTATTGAAATTAACCGACTTGGTTTACATTCGATATCACAACTTTTTACGGCAGATAAGCTGCGTTGCGAGACTTGTGCATTTTTGTACATGTAATGTTTTTGATGGGATCTCATTTCTTTTTGTAGGTTTTCTTTCTTTATTTCGTTTTTTTTGCGAAACACGCATCAACGCGCGCCCCGCGCCTGCGCGGCCGGGGCCCCTTGCGACATAGGTCATGCTCATAGATTATCATGAACGAGTGTCTTTGCGTCTCCACAGATGCGTATTACGTATAAGGTACCTAGGTACCTATTTTAATGTACCTAAGTAACGAATTTGTTCGACCTATAAAAGTGTAGGTAGGTATAGTATAGGGATTTGTATCTCTGTAGGTATACCTATAGTGGAAGTTTTAAAAAAGCGCTCAACTGTCGAATTTTACAAAGCCATTTCTCATTTTTAACTCCTGTTACCCATTTCATTCAATTTCAATGAATTCTAATTATGAACTGTAAAAGTAACTTTGAAATCACATACAATTTATGGGATTTATATGGGAATACAAAGTTATTTATGCAGATTATATATCTAGAAAACGCGATGAAAATCATGGAATGTCAGAAATTTTCCATGGTTTATGGGCTAAACAATAGCCATGTTCAAAATTTGAAACTTGTGGGACGGCTAGAAGTACCTTAGAATTTTGATGATCGGTGAGTCAGTCAGTCAGTCAGTGGGCAGCAAAATTAAGGAACTTTAACTTGCAATAATTCTTAAACTACTGGTTCAAATTTAATGTAATTTGGATTATTATCTGTAGGCGTGATGCCCTCTTGGTCACTAAAAATTTAGGCTTCTAGTTTTATCCATAACGAAGTTACAGGGGGTCGAAAATGGCCCGAATCGCTTCGAGAAAAGGATAGTACGGCCGTACCTTTTGTTTTGCTCGACTTGGCGGGGGCACTGCCGTGCCCCCAGATTGTGTGAAAATGGCTACATAATGTTACCCTGGTTCTACTTATATACCCATAGAGGAATTAAACACTACGTAAGATAACGTAATAATATAGGCACCTATCTCGACTTGAATTTATTACTCGGCCGGTTGCACAAGTTTGTAGGTATATGCTAGCGAGCTGAATTGAGAATGGCAGGTGGAGAGACAGCGCAATTATGAATAGTGAACATAGTGTACGTGCGTACAATTGGGTTTTTGAAAAAAAATTTTTTTTGTGATTAATGGAAAGATTATATATTAGTTTTATAACAAAACTATTTTTTTTTTTTTTTTCGCAATAATTCAAAAGTTATTTCAAAATAAAAAAAAATTTGTCAATCCAGTACCGAAGACACGCCGAAAACTCCCGAACAAACCCGAGCGCGTGTGACGTCATAATGTTAGTTTTCACTCATTGCAGTTGATAGAAAAATAATAAATACAGTGTTTTGATCTATTTAATTTTGTTGTCATTATTAAATATTTTCATTTATTATATTATTTTTTAACAAACTTACCTTGATGCCTTGGCACCTCGAACTTCAGCAGAATTAAACCGAACGTCATTTTTTAAAAAATCGGTGATCATAAATATATCAACATCAGGAATATTATCAGACTTTGCCTTAATAAATCCTTTATCACACATAGCTAATCGAAACCAACTAACAACTCGTATTTTAGCAATAAATTTTTAATATTATTGTCTAGACACGTGTAATAGCCGTAAACGCTGTACTGTTATTAAATAGCTATAACATTATGACGTCACAACTATGGTGACCAATCATGGCGCGTTTATAGTCACGTGATTTTTATTTAAATTTCATCAATTTTTAATTGTTTATAATTAATTGAAAAAAATTTTGTTTGAAGTTTTTTGCATTAAATATCAATATTATTAATAATAAAGTTTTAAAATACATAAAAAAAATCAATAATTTTTTTTTTTTCAAAAACCCAATTGTTATGCTGTTTTGAATTGAAAACGAGCTAGATACTACTTGTAGATGCTACTAATAAAGCTTCAATTAAAGGTTAAATTATTATTGGTGGCTAGTTGTAACATTAATGAGAAGTTTGGTGTTGACACGCTAGGAAGTATATTCACAAAAAAAGACAGTCGAATTGAGATCCTCCTCCTTTCTTGATGTCAGTTAAAAAGGCAGCTGAACGTCCTGGTACATGTGTGACCAAAGTGTTGCTATATTTGGCGAAACGGATTAGCACTACAATTGCTGTTCTCTACTAGGGTAATTCCAGGATAGATGCCCGGCTCGGATAGATGCCTCAAATTCAAAAACTATGATTTCCCGGCTTGTTTTTGCTGTCGTTGATATTGCCAAACGAAAGACATCCCCGCACCTACCCGGTACCCCGCGCGAGGTAACCCCTGACCCGTCGTGCATTCCATCTATACTCAAAGAAAGATTTGGTACGACGAAAAAATTGCTAATTCTTTTTCTACAGCATTTTTGAGGAGCTGGAACTTTTTAAATGGTCAATAAATAATGTATATTTTGTATCCAAATGTTACAGTGGACTGTATACTAACACTAAAATCAGTTTTTTTAGAATATTTATTGAATACACATTCCTGAATATAAAAGGCGTCTATCCTCTACGAAAAGGATAGACGCCTCGATTTATTTTCGCCTATGTTTAACCATACAAAACAAATAATTCCCATTATTTTCAAACGATGTAATTAAATTAGGGTATAGATGCCTCAGAAAGGAAACTTCTTTCGTGAGGCATCTATACCCTAATATGATTATAAAGAAAATACACTTTTTACGAACATTTTTAATTAGTGTCTATGTTTAGATTTTACTTCCCATCACGAATACCTAATTTTAAACTGAAAAAGTGTTTTTTTTATCAATGAGGCATGTATCCCATAACTGGTTTTGACGCATGGAGCAACTATCCGCCATAGGGCATCTATACTTACAAAAATAGAGGTCTGGGAAAATCGATATAGATTAGTAAATATCAACAGTGATGTTTTCTTTTTACTTCAAAGTGGTAGTCGAAAGACCAATCTATTAACATGTGTGACAAACGTTCAGATCCATTAATTAAAATGGGAAATATAAAGCGTTTTCAAAAAGTATGGCATCTATCCTGGACTTACCCTATGTTAGACCTAATTAATACAAGTCATAGCTGACAGTTCTATGTAAGCTTTCTCTCCCTTTTAAAATACCACGCCATTTTCTCTAGTACCGTGGCAAAATGCCCAAAGTGAAGATAAAAGTTAGCGCAGGCCGACATTTTATCTCTGTCTTTTCTCTCAACTAAATTAAGAACCAAAACTCAAGTTGCGAAACTTTTGGAAAATTGTCACAAACTTAGGGAATTAATCGCGATTTGAAACTTTCCATTTGCAACTGAAAAGAATTAATGATCCTTGAAACAAGACTTTGATGGGATCCGAGCAACGGACACAGCTACGCGATCGGAGTGACTGCAAAACTACTATTAGCTTCTGCTACAACACTTGAATCTATGAGACAGTGGGACTATTTACACCGTTCGTCGAAGAGGAGATTGGAATACTATGCGAGAAGGAAATGGCAATGATGATCGATGTAAAAAAACGTTCCCACGCACGATATCTGTAGCTCAATATAATAAAATTAATAAAAAAATACCGGTTATTGGCCCTCACAATAAAAATGATGCAAACAAAAGTATTTATTTCATGCAACTTGACCCATAAAAAAATCTATCTTACAATAAAAATATCAAAAATCTAAATTTACACACAAAATTTTAAGTTTTAAATGCAAAGGGCGAGAAGATAATAGGTACTTTTCTATTTACTAATCATTAAATAAAGCTTCAGTAACCTTATCTACAGGTTCAGAATGCAGCGTGCTCCATAGCCGTTGCTAGCAGCCAGTGTCCACTGTCCATAGTGTCCATGTGTACAAAACATGTATCCGTAATAGCCATTATTGTCACAGCTTTCGCTTCACATTCGCGCTGACTGTTTAGGTATGCCTGAAGCTGGCTGCTCCAGTAATTGTAATTCGTTACGCCGCTATTTATACTGTAATTGAAACATTCCTAAGGATTTTGCCAATTTGTGCCATAACATTGGAAGTATGAAATGAGAAATCTATGATCCACATAGGACTAACGCTCACCCATACGCGCAAAAAGGAGACGTTTGCTAGTTCGAAGGGTCTTAGCTTTTCAGTTTTGAAAATTAACCTTGTGAAATAAAAAAAATAAGAAAATAAGAAAAAACAAATAAGAAATATAAAAACCTATACTACAAGGTAAAATAGACGTCGAAAAATATTTTTTATAAGACGGAATAGCAAATTCATTAAATAAAGTCCTAGTATATTTCCAAGCATATTTTTTTTTAATTTTGTTACAATAGGTTTGAAACACAGACCACATTGATAGTAGAAACGACTTGCGTCGTGTATCTCCCAGGAATTAGAGCTGCTCAAAATCGACAGACCTACTACCTAATTACGAGTACTCGTATATTATATAGGAAGTAGTACTTCCAGGCATGTACCACAAATATAGGGTAATTCCAGGATAGATGCCCGGCTCGGATAGATGCCTCAAATTCAATAACTATGATTTCCCGGCTTGTTTTTGCTGTCGTTGATATTGCCAAACGAGAGACATCCCCGCACCTACCCGGTACCCCCCGCGAGGTAACCCCTGACCCGTCGTGCATTCCATCTATACTCAAAGAAAGATTTGGTGCGACGAAAAAATTGCTAATTCTTTTTCTACAGCATTATTGAGCAGCTGGAACTTTTTAAATGGTGACTAAATAATTTATATTTTGTATCCAAATGTTACAATGGACTGTATACTAACACTAAAATCAGTTTTTTTAGAATATTTATTGAATACACATTCCTGAATATAAAAGGCGTCTATCCTCTACGAAAAGGATAGACGCCTCGATTTATTTTCGCCTATGTTTAACCATACAAAACAAATAATTCCCATTATTTTCAAACGATGTAACTACATTAGGGTATAGATGCCTCAGAAAGGAAACTTCTTTCGTGAGGCATCTATACCCTAATATGATTATAAAGAAAATACACTTTTTACGAACATTTTTAATTAATGTCTGTGTTTAGATTTTACTTCCCATCACGAATACCTAATATCAAATTGAAAAAGTGTTATTTTTATCAATGAGGCATGTATCCCATAACTGGTTTTGACGCATAGAGCAACTATCCGTCATAGGGCATCTATACTTTCAAAAATAGAGGTCTGGGAAAATCGATATAGATTAGTAAATATCAACAGTGATGTTTTCTTTTTCCTTCAAAGTGGTAGCCGAAAGACCAATCTATTAACATGTGTGACAAACGTTCAGATCCAATAATTTAAATGGGAAATATAAAGCGTTTTCAAAAAGTATGGCAACTATCCTGGACTTACCCTACAGATAAGTGCCAAAATCGCATATCACTCGTCCATCGAAAAGTTGTATATCTGCGTTTTGATCGCTTTTTGATCTCAGCCAATTATTTTATACAATGTTTTTCACATCAATGTTGTTTTTTGATTACGGCATAAAATTGTAATCGGCTTTGACGTGATTATATTTATACCATCAAAATGTTATGATGGGATATATTTACGTTCAACTTCCGTTCCACCCTCTTGTTATATTTTATATACTACGTGTTTATATTATTAATTAACAGTTGAGTACAGTGTTTAACTATAAATAATCATAGAGATGTTAAAACCCTAAAAGTCATCTCCGATTCTGAAAATGGAATTGAGTCAAAATGGATTTTGGCACAATAGACTTATTCTGTCTTCTCATCAGTAGCCCTAGTGTGAGTTTTTACTAGCTCGACATAGTACGCTTCAACTAGCGCTTTTGTATGAAGATCCTGTACAGCGCCCCTACCGGCGCGTTTATGAACGAAAAATCTTCATACAAAGAGCTAGCTAAAAACGCATACTCAAGGCATTGATCAGTTTAGTTGAAAACAAACTATTTGCGTTGTAAAAACAAAACAAGTAGCAACGTAACATAAACAATGCCGCTCACAATGGCCCTTTTAAATTAAATTACCGGCGAAAGTGTTTGACGAAATAACACCCATGTTTCGGTTCGAGGGTTAAATTTTATGAGGTTATATTGCCTGAGACGAAATGATTCGGCGTTGTGGGAAAATTGGGAAATGTAACAATATAGATAATTATGTTTGTTGTTTTCGAATGTGATAAAATTTTATTGTTCGTTAAGTTCTTCCGGCGGTTTCATTCACAGCTGTATTGTTATTTTCCATAGAAAAATACCTCCAATTAACCCAATAAAATAAAAGCTAATTATTCTCATTAAATTCAGAAAGTTTGGAGCAACAAAGACACCCAAATTTCAAATTTTTGTTCTATTAGACGAGTTTAGCGTTTGATAATTATATTTGCCTTAAAACAAAGAGGGTAAAGAGTTTCCTTCAGTGTTCGAATATAGATCAAGAGGCGAATCGCTTTGTACAGATCCTAGTAAGTAATAAACGGCAGGCAATCATTAACGCCAATGCCGCCACAACTGAATAATCCAAACTTTCAAGAGCTAAGATCACTGAGCTTGCTATTTGTTTAGATTGCTTTTTTACAGTGCATTACTTGGGGATCAACTTACATTGCATTACATTATTTTTTGGGAACATTTTCTATATAATATAATATTGAACCAAAAGAATTAAAACAATGCACGCCCTGCTACTTAGTGAACACGTTAGCCGCATAAATCTTTTGTAAGCTCTCAGTCAAAAGATTCTACATTACTGCGGAGGGATGATAGGCCGAGGGGGATGAATACATTTTTATTCCGCCCCCAAATGGTGCGAAATATATTATCTACAATGTTATTTACAAAGTTGGAGGAAAACGTGAAAGTATGGAGCATTGAAAGTGATGGGATAATTGCCATCCCGTGCGTAAATATTGTCTTTGTCCATTTTCTATTTCTAACTTTATTGTATACGCTAACATCTTGTCAAACTGGGAAATTAACAGGTGCTCTTTTACCTCCACACTCTAGCATTGAATCAGTTTACTTTCACCATAATATCGTACACCTACATTCTACAATGTAATCTTTATTTGGCAACGCAAGGGGTCGAAATTCACTCTCACGGTTTGACCTAAACAAACTAAACATACCATATCCATCCATTCCAGTAAAACCAATACAAGAACCGCCCGTCGCCCACGAGTCGAGTAACATATTTACCGCATCCTGGATTCTGCAATATTGCATAGGTACCTGAAACTCAGAGCGTGAGTCTTGTTTGCAATTGTACTTGACGGTAGGCGGGGGGCATATGGTAGGTAAGCAGCAATGGATTTACTTTTTAATATAAATCGAAAAGAATACGTAGACTTCTGACGATTTAAGGGTATAAGGGTAGGACGCGTTGCAAAATATCTCATACGGTAGGATAAACGCCGCCGTGGAAAACCATTGGCAAGGTAAGTATCGTTGGGTATTGACAAAGTTGTAGGAAAACCCTGAAGAAATTTCTCTAAATCTAATGAATACCGTAACCTTCTGACTGCTACATTAATGCAGCCGTGCGCAGAAAAACCTGTGATGATGAAGATTAATCAAAGGAGAAAAAATAATGAGCTTTCCAAATATCTACATGTAAATATCCTCGTAGCACCACTGTTAGTCATGGGACTCTGGAACCAGTAGTAAACTGAATACTCATACTACATTACATTGCGAAATGCGATCTGCAATATCGCTTCGCTGCACGTCCGAGATCCGTATTTCAGAACCACGCGCCGCTTGGTTTGAATCTCGACTTGAACGTAGATTTGAGTGGAAAGATCTTCCGAGTTTGCTTGCAGAGCGTCGATCTGGGATAGGACTGCAGCCCTATTCCAGTTTCATGAAACTCGAAGCGCGCGTTCTAGAGTTTTGTTTGCAAATGTACTTGGAGGCTGCCTGCAGCGCATGTTGTGTGTAACTGGGAGGTTTAAATCGTATGAACTGGGCAAAGTTTGGTGGAAAATTATTTTAAACCTATAGGTACAGCCGACGTGTGACCATTATAAAATGAAATCTGACTAAGATTTCTACAAGTTGCATGCAACTCAAATACAATTTGAGTTTACGCAAATTTAAACTTTGTGCTTCTGGCCGAAGCAACGCATGATCCAAACGCTCGCCTTTATATTGCCTAAATACTATACTATACAACGCGGCTTTGCTACGAGCATTTCGAGAAAGTTGCTTATTGATACTGATTTATTGGTGGCATTATTCATTCGGCATTAATTGTTTTCTTATCCTAAGAAAATAAATCAAGTAAGAATGTGGCGAGCTCATTTCAACTCGGTCTGAATGACTAGATAAAAATCTTATGTACGTACAACAAATTCTCTTCCCATCTCCACAAATTCGTATAACAAAAACACAAATTGATGATTCTGCACTACATTACGCAACACGACGCGATCCCAAATCCTATTAGTAGACTTAGTGAGAATAGATATAAGTAGTAACTCACGCAACGAAGTCGTTACCAATCACGTTCGCGCTATTCGCCAATTTTCGACTCCGTTTCTATCTCATATTAACTCAGATTATTAAATTATCATCCAATAGATATGACATTTAACTCAAGATACTGGGAAGAAAAGAGACAAGTGTATACAATTAGACAAAGGAGTAAGTAGGATAGTACGATGATGTTTTGTCTTTGTCGGCGTATGCACTAATTTATTGGTGTGTTGCAGAAGCAAACCAATCTTGGCATTTTAGAATGTCGCACGAATGATTGGAGCATCACCTCACTAACGTGTATTAAATTTATCCGATTTATACATTGCAGCAAAGATGTGTCCCTTTCGGGTATACGCTATCGTCAAGTCTATTTTTTGATACTACAACTATGCATATTAATAATGCTATACTATCCCCGACAAACTGAGTGAGTTGTGCGACATCTGTCAATTTGTCCGTAAATGGATATATCGCGCGGATTCAATCAATGTCCGATAAAACGCGATTGAATTTGGATTTACCGCCGCACTGAAGCGCTTAAGTTATTGCGTTAGGCAATACACTTTGCGTAGGTACCTATTATATAAGGCATTTTTTTTTCAACTAACTGTTATCCGCAAATTTTAACCAAATATTCTAAGAAGCTTCCCTATCAAAGCAGTTGGCAAACAGTTCTTACCGATAGCTCGGATTCTCGTTGGATTGAGGACGCGGCGTTTAAGTCTATTTCTAAACAAGCTAAAAGTGAAACTCAGTCATTACGACTTTTCAACCTAAACAGCCCCTCTCAGAACAGAATGGTTAATACATCGTATTGTGAACCTTGTAACAGTATAACACTAAGGTGACTCCGTAATTTTCCTGTCATAGAGACTCGTTAAACCGGTTCATTAGCAGCTGCGACAGCTATTACTGTCAAAATTAAAACCACTATCCACGCACACTAGCAAACGTCTATGGTAGATACCGTTAAGTGCTTTTTTTATAGGGACCATTAATAAAATGAAGATAGGCACGTAAAATTGTATGCTACTGTCTGTCGCAACATAGCATATCGGGTTTGGTATACCATAGTAGTATATGCAACCCAAGTTATCCGATATTTTCAGCTCCGCCTCTGTCCCAAAAGTAAGGTCAAATCAACCGATATCCGCCTAGCTAAACACGGATCTCACCTCCCTTGCGTCAGGAGGATTATACCGTAATCCATGGGTCCCAGCCCGTATTGGTGGATCACGTTCCTCGGAACGAATTGGGTACCCATCTACTACATGAGACTCCCGTCTTATGCCCGACACGAGTAGAACTAGTATATTATTGTTCAAACTCAATAAACATTACGCACCGGCAAACAATCTCGTCATACCTCAAGTGTGATCAGGTTACGTCATACCCCTCGATTCTAGTTTACGGCTGTATCCACAGATATATATGGGAAATAGATATCGGAAGTGGATCGCCAATGCGTGCTGGAAATAGGGGCCAACACACGCTTCGCGACAGCAGGTGCCTCGCGCCTATTATTTCGATAGGCTCTCAGGATTATACCCGTGACAGCCCGAAAAAGGCTTATTCATTGTTACAATTTATCTAAAGAGGTTAGTTGATGGTTTCCATCGATGACCAGAATCCTAATCCTACTAAACCAATTAAATTTGTCAATGGTTCTCAAAGAATCTTTTTTATTGTTATTTGTTTGTTGGGTGTCTGTTATTGAACTGTAACCGTATAGTTTTTCGTGAAATGAAACACTGTAAGAACCTGCTTACCAAATAGAAGATTGCTTTATTCCGTGATAATATCTAATGCCCAAAATAGAACAAATTGGTTTCATTCTATTGAGCGAAGATGCGGTATCTAATTCTTGTAGGTATATCTGTGGCAGTATCACAATAAGTGTTTACGATCCACCACGTGAGATGCTTTTGGACAGACGGGCGTCTTTATAGTTATGTTTATTTAGAATATTATTATCTAGACGTTTATTATCTTCTTACGTATTGTCTCGGCTGGGCAGTAAAGTATGACTATCTGGCGTTGTCTATAATTACAATTACCGAGCTCAATATAAAGCAGTATTAGTAGCTCCACATAGAGTTTCGTCGTCAATCAATTATACCTAATTTTTGCTATTTAATATAACTTAATTGACATTATATTCGAATTAGGTCATTATAATTATAAGCTATAGCACTAACTTAACCTACGAGGTAATCCCATCAAAAAGTGCACGCTTATCGTGTTTAGATACCGCACTTGCGTTCACATAGTCTCAAACCTCGATATCATGGTGATATAGTGGAAAACTGACCTGTTTAATAAAAAAAAATGTGGAATGTCACTTAAATGGTCGCTGAGTTTGACATTAAATCGAAATGATTTCTAAAAAAACATACTTAAATAAAATTAAAGGTGTCTCTCCACACCCATATCAAATGAATATCTTTAGATGTATAAACATTCGTCCCGTATCGTAAATTACTTTAAAATAAAACGCAAACAACATCTTTGCGGTTTCGTCCGAATAATCTGAAATGTCATGCGAAACACATCCACCCGTTTCAGTTGCCCCCTTTTCCCTGAAATTCCACCTTTATAACGCCCCGAAAGCACACTTTACACAAACCTCCAAGCCTACAAGCCTCATTTCATTTTTGGCCTTATTCATTGCAGGCTAAGATTTGAAATAATTTGCACGCAATTGTTATTAGGGTTAACAAAAGCGCAAAACAGGGCAAGGGTGAGCCGTCAACGGACCAATCAAGGTTTCACTAATCATCGTGAAGAAGTGATGTAAAATAGGCCGTATGACCTGAAGTTAGAGTACTTTTTGAACGCTTCAGTTTGTGTGAAAATTGAACTTGCGTGTTTTAGTTAAAAACGCTGACGCATCTCTCTGTACTGCTACTGTTGAAGGTAGTTTGCGAGACTGCTGCGGAATGCTACTTTCATGAAAGTAAATCCCTGTTGCGTTTAATTTGGTGCTCATTACAGAGCGAGCAGAGCCTTATTCATTCTAAATTGCTCTAATATTATCTTTCGTTTTTTCACCCCAGAAGGGCTTTTGTGAATGTACATTAAGCCCCGCGGATACGTCGTAAAATAAAATGCGAGCGTGCTTTTTAGGAAGGGCGTGATTCTATTTTAAATTCGTGTAGAGAGGTCTGACATGAGCTTGTAACTGAATTTTCAGGGATGAGTGGCCGTCGGGGTACCTATTTTAATATTTTTCAGTAACTGTATGCTCTTAGTAAGAAAAACATTGGTACGTGCCCGTAGTGGGATTTGAAATCACACGACGCAACCTTCTGGTTGACAGTAGAGCGTTCTCCCACTATGCTTTTGCGGCTGCCATTATCTGTTTATAATTCTGTATTTCATCGGTAGTTCGGAAGCAAACGAAGCAATAACTCAAACATTTGTTCAGATTCGAAACACTTTGTTTTCGTTCATAATTACAATTAAACATGGTGTTTACACGGTAAGTTATCGAACCAATTAACGATACAAATAGGCCATTAAATAGACCATTAGTCGACGCTAAATGGTTTTCATGCGTTCTAATTTGTAGGTGTACATTTGAATATTTGCTAGTGGTAATTAGTATGAGTAGGTTAGGTTGTTATAGAGATGTAACATGATTGATTGCTCTAGAGTGAGGTGTGTTGACTGCTGGTGGCAATCGGCCAAGAGTCTCGTAGAGTTTTAACTTGCCCTCGGATGCGCTTAGATGTTATGCCACTAAACGGTCACCCATCTAAGTGCGTACTTGACTTCGACGATCGGTTAAGAACCTTAGAGCATTAGCGCATCCCGCATAATCATCATCATCAGCCCATATCCGCCCACTGCTGAGCACGGGTTTCTCACTTCTCACAGATTTTTTGTATGCCAGTTTCTGGTGAAACATGCAGGACTTCGTGAACATTGACATCAATATTGTACCATGTTTCATGCAAATAAATAATTTCATTTCATTTCAATTTCACTTGCGTGAGGAAGATTAGCCCATAATCCACCACGGGAGCATAATATAATATTGACTAATTCAGTGAATGGTTTAGATGATTCATTTATTTATTTATTCAGGTCTGCCAACAATTGTTACATCAACTGATACTTATTTCTATATAGTAACTAGAAAATCTACAAGGGTTTGGACGGATGACTGATTGCACCCGAAAATTAGAATATAGGTATCTAAATATTGAACTGAAAACTAAACGTCCAGTCGATCACATAGATATCTTCATCAACAAAAGCACAAGAGAGGAAATAGAAAAATCCAAGTAATGGAAAACTTGAGGGCACCAAATAAACAGAGCCCCGCGCTCCAATGGACCGAACGAAACGTGTGTTCTCGGAAACCATCAGCGAAATAAGCTCTATTACAACTGAACAAGGTTCAAATAACACGTTGTGATGTAAGGAACACGTCGTAGGGTATGTTGGAACAGAAGGAATAATGTATTGCTTGCGGAATAAACGGAATCGTTTTGGCGTATCTTTATTTATACGCTTTTGTGAGAGCAAAGAAAAAGCCTACGTGGGTATTAATGTAGCGATTAAAGATTAAAAAGGACAAATAAAAGGATAGCTCACATAAAATTGATTTAACGAAACATATTTTATAAAAAAGAAAAATCTTACCCCTGCAGTAGTCAAAATGGCAGTCTACCGGCTAAATAGCGGCAACTCCGTGTAATCTCCATAATTGGTTAGGTAGATCGCGATCGCTCGTTCGCTCCCGGATATAAAACCCGGCCGGTGGGACGGTATCAGACGAATTACTGGGACAATGGCCGGTTGAACCCGGTTATCGGCCGGATAAGTAAGATAATGTTTGTAATAGTCTTTGTGAGACATCGATTTGCTATTTCAGAAGTGACTCCTGCTGCTAGATCAGAATTTATTCCGCACTTACATCGTGAATAAATCGTAAACAAAGTAGAACTCGTAGAACTGATAACCGATGGGAAAGAAAGATTCTAGAGTGGCGACCATGGACTGGAAGACGCAGTGTAGGTAGGGATCTAACTAGATGGGCCGACGGCATCAAAAGAGTCAACCGGTGGATGCAAGAGGCAAATTGTCGTTCGGTGTGGCGGCCTAAGGGGGAGGCCTATGTTCAGCAGTGGACGTCTTCAGGCTGACTATGATGATCATGAAGCAAAAACGACGCACTACAAAGTATTAAAACATAAAACCAGATAAATCTGAGTAACTTATGAGTAAATTATGGTTTAATGTGAATGCTCCTTCTTCGATACATTAGCAACTATATATATAAATTTTTGTGTTTGGATAGTTCACAGTTGCAACACGACGAGGACATTGCGGACAAACCACCAAAATCTCTATCGTATACTGAAACTTTTGAGACGTTCTTTAGTAAAAAAAATGCTAAGTAGTAAGGTGCCAAAATTTGTGTGAGCCACAAGTATTTTACGAGTCTGAGTCCTCTTATTTCCCGATTCCATAGTAACAGGATATGTCAATTGTTGTGGGAATTCGTGCCATATGTTGCGAGGCATTATTGTTTTATTACGAGTATAATTAAGTTCCATACAAATATCCTGTTTGCGCGCAAACATTATTTAGACCTCAATTTTCCCTTGTTTCTATGCATCTAGTACAATTTAGTGGCTTCCCTAACTCGGGCTATTTCCTTAATTAACTTTTTCACCTCCGTCTGGCTCCTCCCTGATTAACTGCTAATGGAGGCTTGCAGGAAGACATGTTAAGGTATGCTGCGATAGGCATATATTGCCACAGTATGTCTATTCTTTCTTTAATACGTTACGTACGCAGGTGTGGCGTTGCTCTACCCTCAGATGACTTGTTAATTTCATTAGTAAGTTAAACGTATTAAAAAGACTAGAATACCTACCGTGTGTCTCTCTCAGCGATCATATGCAATCAAAACAAACAATGCCTTTACGGATATTTTTCCACTGCGCGCGAACTACCGGTTTCAATTTCCATAATGACAAACAAACGTAAATAAAAACTGTTGAACAACTGTAAATAACTATATGTATTGAAATGCACTCTGAAAAGGAAGTTTTGCGTTTAGCGTGCCTTTGTTGATATGTTAGGAGTGTAATGTGTTCTCGTATGTTATTGTACGTATATAGAGCCAGCATGGCGTTGAAATAAAAATCCCGGTTAATTCCACTTTGTTCACCTGGGTGAATTCACATAAGTGTACTCTAGTTGAATTGAAACTTAATCCTTTTCGAAATAGCGTACAGATAGTAGAGACCGTTTACATTCATTCATTTTCTTCATTTGCAGCGCAATAAATATAAAAGTTTTCTCAAGAAATTGCCGTCAAAGCCGCGTCTTCAAGTGAATTGCTACGCCGTAGCACTTATTATACTACGTGCGTAGCGAGCGTAACGACTTCGTAGCTCCTTACCCCCGTAGCACGTGCTACGACATTGTTTAATTATTAGAACGGTAAGGGGAGAGATCAAATTAATTATTATTTTTGCAATATTGAGCAACTGAGTAACGAGACGAGAAAGTTCCCATTACTATTGAAATATCACAGAACTTTAGATTGCCGAAGCTTCGCGGCCCGCAACACAATTTGCACCCTGCTACATTGACTTTGAGTCTCAAATGTAAAATACCGGTACCTGTAATAAACTACAGTACAAATTTCTACTTCATAAAATGTATTCCAAGTAGTCTAGCATTCTGCCAGTTAGCATCGTATCCAACCTGCTGTTAGCATTGCCCGTAGAAAATGAATATGAATAATTATGCAATACCAACTGGACGTTATAAATAAGCTTTTTCTTATTTATTTAATTTCGCACTCTCCATTCATCCGGCATCCGTATCGAAGGTCTCGATGGCCAGCCTGGGGATCGGATTAATAAAGCTGGTACGATTTCCATAGGAATCTTGTAAATTGCCGGACAAAGGGTCGCCGATCGGGGTAGCCTTTGATGTTTTATCTGTTTGCCGACGCGTGTTGGGCGGTCGAGCCGTAGAAGTTTGAAAAGTTTATCTTTTTGAAATGTGACGTGCGGTCGTACGGTGGTGCGGGCGAGGTCACTGCTGTGGAAACATTCCTATTACCATCATCATTTATTATTCAAACCGAAGCTAATGCTACCCTAAAGGCAGTTTCGGGTAAATTAGATACCCAATTAGACTACGGCGCAGTAGTTGCGCAATTGTTTTTGTACCGTTATAACTTGCGCCATCTCAAAGACTAATTTATTATCATCTATGCACGAACGAAAGCTTAACGGTGCTGGCACGACGTGCGTTTTTCGGGTTGCGTATCCAAAGGGTAAAACGGGACCCTATTACTAAGACTCCGCTGTCCGTCCGTCTGTCACCAGGCTGTATCTCATGAACCGTGATAGTTGGACAGTTGAAATTTTCACAGATAATATATTTCTGTTGCCGCTATAACAACAAACACTTATTCTGTTTTATTCTGTATTTTATTCTGTTTTATAACAGAATAAAATAAATCCTCCCGTACAGCAAGCGTTATTTTGTTGCCGTTTTTATAGATAATGGTACGGAATGGGTAGATAATGGTAGTAATGGTAGATAATGGATGAATTTTATGAACAAAGCTGAGATTTATCACCATTCACGATCTTATACCGTACCCTTTAGGATTCCACGTGGACCAAATACGGAAAAAGTGGTGCAAAATAAATAAAATTGACTTTATGCAATTTGTAAAATATCTTAATTTACGTGGGACCCAAAAGTGAACTAACACCGCATTCATCTATATCTATCTATACGAGATTAATAAAAGAAAGTCGTGTAAGTTATACTTTATATAACTCAAGAACGGCTGAACCGATTTGGCTGAAAATTGGTAGGAAGGTAGCTGAGAACCAGGAGAAGGATATAGGATTATCCCCTATTTATCCCGTTATCATAGGTAAAAATTTGAAACTGGAAGAAATATATCTGATAAAATCGGGTTGTACGTACAGTTGACTACAGTCACTCATTTTGACTCATAGAGACAATGACAGGACGTCTGTCGGGTCGGCTAGTATTACATACAAACGAGAAAGATTAGCAAGAAACAAGTCGCCAATTGCTATTAAATATCAGTTCTTAATATCTTATACTACCTGGCAATTCAACTATCTAACAGCGAAGAACAGTTACACACCTGGCAATTCAACTATTTAACTGCGAAGAAGGGTGGGTTTATTTGATAGTAAATGTTAATATTACTTGAATAGCGGGGCGTCCGTTTTTTATGACGAGACTGGCCTATCATAAAATAAAATGGAGATTCGAAGGGATTTCCGATTCCGTTGTTATGCAGCATATATTGTGTTACAAAATAAAAGGACCCGTGGGACGCGACGGGCAAACAATTTAGTTAAATTCGTCGTGTCATTGTATTACGTTTGTATTTTAGGTCTGTATCTTGCGTTAAAAAGGAATGAAGCGGGGTGGCATTATTATAAGCTTAGAAAATTAAAGCATTATAAGTACTTTATCATAATACCTTTTTAACGTTTCTATTGTATTCTTAAGAAAGCAAAAACAAGGTTTTGATTCAAATACTACGTCTAGGCTTTGATTTGGCCAAGTTTCAGGTAAACATTTAAAACAAAATTTTAGTCGAAATGCTTGCCTTGATAACAATTAAAAATAATTGCTATTCATCGGTTGTGAAACTAACATCAAGGTGTTCCTATTTACATTTTAGTCTACCTCCTAAACCTCTGAGCACTTCAAAACAGCAAGTCTCTTAAAGCCAAACTCACTAACTTGTTTCAAAGCTCCGTCCCTTATTTTCATAAAGTTAATTCAATATCCATCCCTTTCCAACAGCCGCCGACAGGCAACCGTTTCAATTACCATTAAATTTTCGAATAACTTCTGAAAATTTGATATTAAACGTATCTAGGGAGGTAACTATATAGTATTGATACTTCGAGATATTATGATACTTGTTAAGTTGATACCTAATACTTGATATTTATCACTTGATACTACTGTCTGATAGAATCAATAAAGAACTGATTGGTTCGTTCTACCATGATCATCTTAAAATAACTGTTTAGTAGGGCCTAGCACGGCTTTGCTCTACACATTGCTTAGTATACATACGTGTGAGTTAAAAAGAGGGACTACACTGTTATTGGATATCCATATCTACCTTCGCAGACGTCTATTGCAATATTTGCAATGTATAGATGCGTCAACGGAGATCTTATTAGATAAACAGATAAACTCTTTATTGAAACACCATAGAAAAAATTATACCTACATACTTAAACTTAGACCATACGACATTAATTATCACTTTACTTTAAAGATTTTGTAATATTCTGTCGATACTTTGACCTCTGACTTATGTATCCGATACTTAATACCTGATACATAAGTCGGTACTTTTTAGTATGATTAATTTACCGCTTCATTGGAAAAATCAAACGAGGTACTTATTTGATATTATATTGAATACCGATACTTTACAATTTATAACCTACTAACGTACAAAATTATTCTCGGCATTAACTGCGCAGGTGTGACAATGACCTAAAAAAGTTTCCTTTCGTCCCGTTTACAACTTTAACATCTTATGCCAATCCAAAATCAACTTTAACTTTACAACATAGAGTATTTATCTCTTTCTTCTTCCGTGCTGGTGTATAAAATGCTGGAGGTATAAAATTGTATGTCTTTATAAAAATGCTATTATACTTTTCCTTTTGTGAGAGTAGCAATGTAACCCTTTAATATTAATAAATATTAATAATATAATAACGCGTCACACACGACCATTTACATAGATCCAAGCGCTTAATAAGAATTACCTGTATATAGGAAATCAGGAAGTAACTATGACTCCATATACAATACACCCAGACTCAGCAAATACCTAATTATCAGTTATAATATCTCACCGAAACAAATAAATAAAAGTTGTACGTAAGTCATTTTGTAGGGTGCCGTACCCAAAGTGTACGACGGGACCTATGGGCCCATGAGCCTATGTTCTCATAGGCCCCCATTCTATCTCTATACCAAATTTCATCTAAATCGGTTCAGCCGTTTAGTCGTGAAAAGGTATTGTTACCTTTTCACGACTAAACGGCTGAACCAACAAACAGAGCTACTTTCGGATTTATAACATTAAGTATGTATGGTTCGGAACCCTTCGTACGCGAGGCTGACTCGCACTTGTCCGGTTTTTATCTTATATCTTTAAATGAGCAATTCTTGTATATATATATATATATATATATATATATATATATATATATATATATATATATATAGAATCTCAGAATCGGCTCCTACGATTTTCATGAAATTCACTATACAAGGTGTAACAGCAAGGTGTAGTAATACTGAAACTACGCATACACATACATATTTCGAAGTAGTCTGGAGGTACTATAAATCTGTAAGTAGTTACGTTAATGAGTTAAGACACGTCAAAGTTTACTGCAAAACTAACCATCGTTCAACCCTAGTTATCAGCTGGGCAATGTCAGTGAACTTGAGGGATAGACTAACGTCAAATCCGTCAAGAAAAATTCGTAAAAGTACTAAGGGTTCCGTTTGTTTTTTAAATAATTATTTTTACCGATTTGTACCGACCAGATGCAACCGGACAAAAGTATTCCTTGGCGGCTGATTGATATCTGCTCCGTGTAATGTACATACCAAAATTCTATTCTAAGGCGGTAAGTATCTGAAATGAATTTTAGAGGCTTTCAACTTTGTAACAATACTGAACCCTAAAACATTGTCGGCAAATTCAAAGACCGCGGTGCACCGCGGTCTCTTTGCGGCAGAAATAATTCAATGCCAGAAAATATTGTCGGGAAAATTCAAAGACCGCGGTGCACCGCGGTCTCTTTGCGACAAAAATAATTCAATGCCAGTGACCCGCGTAACGTGACGTCATCCGTATCATGTTAGGGTTGTAATATTTAGTTATTTTGTGAATTTTAGTGAAAAAATCGACTATCGATTTCAGGTTTTAGTACCCTGGCAAATGATTCATCACCAGGTACACATACCCACATTTCAATATTACTACACCTTGCCGATACACCCTGTATAGGCGGTTTCGGGGGCGATAAATCGATCTAGCTAGAAATCATTTTTAGAAAATGTCATTTTATTCGTGTTTTTTTTATGATTTTTTTGTTTAAATAACCAGTTCATATTTTTTTATTATTCTATCGGTAAGATCGAAAAATATTATTCATATTTCATCATTTTATTAGTAATTCGTACTTAAATATAATTACCAAAAACACTATTTATCAAAAAAAAAAATTACGAGCTCGGTCTCCAGATATTAAGTACTTAAAAGGCTAGCATTAGACCACTGTCTCACCTGTCTGAAGTGACGATATGGTCGATGGTGGTAAACGGCTCAGCCTAGAATGAAACTGGCATTGAAAGTATATTGTCGATTGATTATTTAAAAAGTCGTGTAGTCGCCAAAATGTTAATTAACACCTGTTGGAAACAGTGTTGGACTCTGTGAAAATGTAGTTTAGTTTTTACCAAAGCTTTCCCATATGAAAATACCAAAAGTTTCAGTATGAACTATGTATATCTAAAATTATTTTCAACTTCAACCTCCACGTATAAAAATGAAATCTGCACTGAAAACTGTTCCACGAGTTGAGCGTATAACAGTTGTTACGGAGCTTCCGGATAACTCCTCTGAAAAAGTTTTCACTTCGTTCACGAAATTCCACCGATTTTCATCACAGTTATTTAGTAACAAGTAGATAGATTATGGTACTTTGGTTTCTGGTGCTGACAGGGTTTTGATCATAAATTCAATAGTATTTAATTCACTCCTGTGGTAAAAAAATGCAAGACAACAAATTTAAATATGATTTCCTCGAAAAGTTGCTTGGGGCGTATCCCCGAAGCACTGTTAGAGTTAAGTTTCCTTTTCCTGCGTGAGATTCTGCCATTAATTTACATACCTACATAAAAGGGAAATATCCTTTTAATAAATATAACCTACCGCAGAAGGTCGCTAGTATTCCAAACTAAAGGTTAATCCTAGTTTGGGCCCATGTCCTTATAAGGATTAAAATCCGCTAAATTACTATATCTACCACAGCATCGTAGAGCACGAACCTCTGTCGAGAAAGTATTTGTATCGTTAACGTAAAAAAAAATGAGATTTGATCAGCGCCCTTGCCTTGCCTTGTAAAATATCATCCAACTCTGTTTAAAACAGCTAAGGATGTTTTTCCTAGAACGACAAGGGATCGGGATAGAATTGTTTTACCACATATCCCAAAAACGTCAATGTACATAAACAACTGTTATGCTATGTGTGGGCGAATTTTTAATGCTATCCCGAAAGACATTAGAAAATTGCCAACCACTCGATTCGCAAAAAATCTTAGAATGTGGCTTGTAGACAAATCTTTTTATGCAGTCTCAGAGCTGACAAATTGACATTCTGACCTATACCTAAATTTTTAATTAATATTGATTTTGAACATTGTATAATTAATTTAAAACACTAACAAGTACAATACTGTTAAAACTGGAAATTTTGTGATGTACCTAGTAAAGCAGTTCTATGTAATTGTAATTTTAATGTTATGTCATTGGAATATTGTACATGGGTAACAACTAATTATGACAAATTTGCACGCCGCAAAGTGGCAAAATGTTCTGGCACTGTATATTGAATAACACCATGTTCTGTTGCCAACATTTTATGCAAATAAATATTAATTTTATTATTATTATTGCTATCGACAAGATTCGTGCGCGAACGGTTATCTTGATCGATACGCTAACGATACGAACTGTTAAAATTGTAGTGCTTGCCTTGTTGTAAGAGTACTGATCACTTCTAAAACAATTATTTACGAATACTTTCTCGATAGAGCTTCATGCTCGCCATGTTGTATACAATTCCGTTATTCGTAAGTTCGCGTTGAATAATTTTACAACATTTGTAGTTCGAAGCTTATTCTTAACCTGCACAAAGAGTTTACTTATATTAATTTCCAACGATATATCCTTTGTTCATCCATGCTACAAGTAATTCCTTTGTTACAGGTAAGCTTGCATTATTGCGCTCGAGTGCAGCTGGTCGAAGCGAGACGTCGCGTCGTAAGTTTGGCTTCATATAGCTCCTTGCAATCTCGTTGCGCCCGGAACCGTAATCTCACGGAACATTACCTAGAAAGCGAGTTGGAAGCTCACGCGATGGATGAAAATCGTTTTAAAGTGAACTTAGGAGCTCAAGTTCTACTGTTTTTATCTAATAGTCTTTTTTAAATATAGCTTCGCATAATTTGTGCCTGGGTCAAAAATTTATTCAAGCGTTTGTTTTAATTTTTCCTAATTGCGGTCGAAGTCAGTCACAAGTGTATTTAAGTAGCCATCAACGTGATAGATGCTTTAAATTACAATAATTAAAAGTAAAAACGTCAAAAAAGCTCAATACCCACAGTTAAGTTGCATCAGGAATTTATGTATTTTATATGTAGTATCAATTAGTATACCTACATTTGTTCTGTGAAAAAACCTTATACATTTTAAATACCATACATATTTTGCAGTTAACTTAGTGTTGAAACGCATACATTCCGCGGGAAAGTATTATAGGTATTATTCCGGGATATAAACTGCCGGTTTCTGTACACATTAGTATTTCAAATACGAGTATTAGTAGAATTTTACCCCTTTACTGAATGTTACCCCGCTATTTCGAGAAAAAATAATCACCCTCCTAATATTACATGTAATAACGCCGCCCTGTCTAGCCCAAACATCTGTCTACAAATTACATGACACAAGATGAAAAATCTCACAACAAAGTAGGCACATCTCAGAAAGCAATTTTCTGACAACGTAATGAGAAACAAGAATATAAACAAAACAATGCCTTAGGCCGACCAAATTAGGAACTAGAATTGCTTGATTACATATTGAAAATCCAGACGCACAAATATATTTCGGGCAGAATTCAGTTATAAGCAGTTTAAGCCGCTTTCGACCGGTAATTACTGGAATTATTCCGCCCGCCGATTGGACGATTTCGGAATTGGAAAAAACCCGTTCGAAAATTGAAAAGTAATCGGGCGATTGACTGGGCGAGATGAACTTTAAACGTGTTTGATAAGTCGGTTTGTTCAACTTTTGAAAGCAGTGTTACGTCCAATATGTTTTATGTCCAATCGAGTCTTTTATTTGTTCTTTCCTTTATTATTGGATTTTGCTTTGTTTTTGTTTAGGTATTTGTGTCTTTGTTCATACCAGCGACATTTCCGACCACAACTACTTTAGATGCACAACTCTGGCGTGGCACTTCATTGCCATCTAGATAGTTATAGTAGAAGTCATCTAGATAGTAGAAGTTATACATACAGAAGAAAATTGTCGGACACAACGAACTGGTTTGTTTTATTTTCAATTTATTTTAGGTGTTAGTCCAACCAATTTTAAATCTGCGCTTTAAGTCTTCGATCAAAAGTCTGAACCCAAGCTGCGGGACCCTAACTAGGGGCCTACTCTTATATATATTCTGTGCCATGAGTTTCCACAAATTGAACCACATATTGACGTACACGACCCTGCCAACAATATAATCGATTCTGTGGACCAACATACAACAAACATTAAGTTTGATAAGTCACCGCTTATCCTCTTCAGTCGGGATTTGCGCCAAGCGCGATTATTTGCTCGATAAACATCTAGTTCATCGCCTGCTAGTCCTTATTAAGACCACAGATACATATACAGCTAGTACGTTTTGTGTAGTATTATGTAGTGTGTTTGCTATGGGTTGATGTATATTTTCTAGCGATGATTGCTCAATTGGTATCAATTACACTGCGCAGAGATGAAAATGCTCAGGTGGGCAGGTGGCGCAACTAGGCTAGATCATGTCAGAACCACTCACATAAGAGGCACCTTCAAAGTGAGACCTATCCCAGATAGACTACAGGAGAGCAGTCTGCGGTGGTACGGACACGTTATGCGGCGACCATCAAACCACATGACAAGAAAAGTGCTGGATATCGAAACTAAGCCCCGAGGACGAGGAAGACCCCGAATCGCATGGATGTCAGTAGTAAATTAGAACTTCAAAGAAGCCCAAGTCAGCAAATGGACAATCCAGGACCGAGTTACCAGTAAGTAAGCTGAAAATACATCGCTAAGACCTTATGAAGGTGTACACGACAGCAGTCCTCGAGAGGCAGCCACATGAATCTCATGATAGACTTAGCACGATACCACCATCAACAACATCATCAAGTGAGAGTAATCAAACGTTAGCTGTAACGTACAAAATTAACGTAGTATAGACCTCAAGCGATTTCAGTCCTACAGATAGATGTCATTATGTAAGCATTTGCAGGATAATAGAGTGCTCCAGTACTGGCCCGTAATAAGGATATACCCACTAGAGCGGCGGTCCTGAGATGATGTCATGTAAAGGCTCTTGTATACTATCCAGGCGGGTCGAGCAGTTAGAGTTAACAAGATTAAACGATGTTCAAAATTACTTTCGTTTGATCGTGAAATTCACACAAAGAGACCTCTAACTTTTATTCAATAGTAGTTCAATAGTAGAAAAATGAATTTTCGTATGGTCACATTATGAGGCGATGAAGCGTGGCCAACGCATTTGTCTTGGTCATCGTACAAGCTTTTATTAGACTGTTCTGAAAGGGCTTTGAGGTGTATATATGTTTCTTTGGCGCTGAAAACAACTTGTGGATTTTGATAATTGAGATGTCCTTTGATTCCTGTTCATTTCAAAGGTGACATACTAGTAGCCTGTAAGCTGCCTTATTTTATTTCCAAGGGAGCGACAAATTACCAAGGCAACATTGTTAGGTATCTATCAAATAAGGTAGGCCATTCCTAAAATATACGTACGCCGAACGTTAGTAAGATGACAATAACGGAAAAGAAACGCGCGTCTATCAACGCCTCGTGTAAACTCTCCAGCCTCGCCACTGTGTCTGATCTGGACAGATTCAATGAAATTGAGTGACGTCATTAATACAAGTGGGCTTGACGCCGGCATCGAGTACCGAATCCACCAGATGGCCTTCCGGAATTGAATTTCAAATAATTTACGAGGGTCCTGCCTTTTATATTTTGGATAACGAAGTCAAAAGGTTTCAATTTCCTCAGCATTTTGAGGACTGAAAAAATACGATCGTGGGTATGCCGTGATCTTAAATATAGAGGTCGTAAATGAAGTTATGTTTATGCAGGATATGAGGGCTTTTTTTGTCAATATATTTTGTATTCATTTACAAAGTTTTTTTTTCGTGTTGAATATTCAAACCGTAGACTGTTTTGGTTGAAACATTTTGACTAGATTTCGATAATGTTTGCGTGTACACGGACATTTGTACGGTTAACCCTGCTTTCGGGGAGAATACTATCGCGTACCCCAAACTTAATCCGACAGAAAAATTGCTAACGGCATATTTAGAACTTTTCGACTAAAAAATGGTCTAATATGCCCAAATAATGTAATAATAGATCTATCAAAAAAAAGTTTTTTGATATATCACATGGAAGGAGGCAGCTGGGTTCCCCAAACTCTTCCATACCATCCTGTCAGAAAGTTAGCGTTCCCTCAGACGTCGAGAGACGGGCGTGAGGCAACGTGAGGGATCTCATTCAATGACAACCGCTCCCGAGTCTGATGGATAGCGATGATCGAATGAAATCCAACTGTAAACGAATATAATAAAAAAATAAACCTAAATTGTCCAACAAATTTCAAGCAAATGATTGATAACCAACCCACAATAACTCGCGAGCGGAAAAAGGTCAACCAATCAGGAAAACGGGCGAAAGGATATCGCACTTTCGATTCCGCACGTTCCTTGTCCGCCCGTCAAATTGACCTAAAATAGAGGAAACAAACTTTGACAAACAATAAAGGAAGATACGTTACTTACATTGGCGGTTATTTATCGAAGTCGTGTGCACTACTACAGGATAAAAACATTATTATTTCACGCTCGTTTTGTCATAAAACTATTAAAGAGTCCACGCCCAGTCTAATCTATATATATAAAAGCCAAAACTGACTGACTGACTGACTGACTGACTGACTGACTGACGATCAACGCACAGCTGAAACCACTGGGTCTAGAACCATGAAATTTTGCACAAATACTTCTTATGTGACGTAGGCGTGCACTAAGAAAGGATTTTTGAAAATTCAACCCCTAAAGGGGTGAAAAGGGGTTGCAAAGTTTGTATGGAGCAAGGTGTTTTCTTGGTCTGATCAACTTCAAACTTGGCATTTATACTCTTTAAAAGATTTAATTAAACACGTATTTCATCGTTTTTTAATATTTAACCCCCAAAGGGGTAAAAAGGGGTTGCAAAATATTTTACATCAGATTTAGTTCGACATTGAAATTTTACATAAATATTTCTTAAGTGATGTAGGTGTGCACAAAGAAAGGATTTTTGAAAATTCAACCCCTAAGGGGGTGAAAAGGGGTTGCAAAGTGTGTATGGAGTAGAGATGCAACGGATATCCGGTTGCTATCCGGTATCCGGCCTATCCGGCCATTATTTTACTATCCGGCCGAATACCGGATAGTTGCGCACTATCCGGCCGGATACCGAATAGTGATTATGTTTGGTATTTAACTTTGAAAAATGGTTAGTATACAAGAAAACAACAACTAATTATCAATATGTGTTTATTAGTATTACCTTTAACGTACAACTTATCTATTCAGCAATATAGGCGGGAGCACGTGTACTGCATACGAAATAGTTCCATACACTGACCTAATAAAACTCGTTTCTTGTCTAGAAAACGGTCCGCGCGAACCTACAATACGTAACAGTTTGAAACCTGCACGGCGCGCCCGCCGCTAAACTAAAATGTAGGTATCGTTTGGCCGGCCGAATATTCGGCGGCCGGATACCGGATATTCGGCCGGTGATCAGGCCGAATATCCGGTATCCGGTATCCGGCCAAACAACTATCCGTTGCATCTCTAGTATGGAGCAACGTGTTTTCTTGGTCTGATCAACTTCAAACTTGGCAGTTAAATTATTTTAAATATTTAGTTGAACACGTGGTTCATAGTTTTTGAATATTCAACCCCTAAAAGGATAAAAGAGGGTTGCAAAATATTTTTCTTCAGATTTATTCCGAAATTAATTTTTTTCACAAATATTTCTTAGTGACGTAGGTGTGCTCTAAGAAAGGATTTTTTTAAAGTTCAACCACTAAGGGGGTAAAAAGGGGTTGCAAAATTTGTATGGAGCAACGTGTTTTCTTGGTCTGATCAACCTTCGAATTAAATTCTTGAAAAAAATAATTTAGCACCTGTTTCAGCGTGTTTTAACATCAATCCCTAAAATTTAGACAGGAAATGGTAGATTTTGGTAGAAGATGGTAGATTTAGGTAGGTAATGGTAGATTGTTGTAGGGATTGGCTGATTTAAGTAGGAAATGGTAATATCGGTAGGAAATGGTAACGTCGGTAGGAATTGGTAATGTCGGTAGAAAATGGTCGATTTTGGTAGGAAATGGTAGATTTTTGGTACAAATGGTAGATTTTGGTAGAAAATAGTACATTCAGAAAGAAAATGGTAGATTTTCATTTTAATGGTAGATTTATATAGAAAATGGTAGATATAGGTATGAAATGGTAGATTTTGGTAGGAAATGGTAGACTGTTGTAGGGGTTAGGTAGATTTAGGTAGGAAATAGTAGAAAATAGAAGATTCAGAAAGAAAAGGTAAGTTGTCGTAGAAAATTGTAGATTTCAGTAGGAAATGGTAGTCTTTGATAGATTCTGGTAGAAAATTGCAGATTTTAGTAGTAAATGTAGCTTAGTAGCTTTTGGTAGATTATAGTAAAACATTGTACATTGTAATTTTGGTAGAAAATGTAGGAAATGGTAGATTTTATTATAAAATGGTAGATTTTTGTATAAAATGGTAATTTTGGTAGAAGATGGTGGATGTCGTATGTCGGATATGGGATGGCGATGTTGATGTCGAAGTCGAGGTCGATAACCTGAATTACTAACGGACCTATCGCTGAATGTAGAAACCCGAAACTTGGAGGGTGTGTTCTTTGTATGACGTAGACATCCGATAAGAAAGGATTTTCCGAAATTCTACCTCTCAGGGCGTGAAAAAGGGGGGGAAAGTTTGTATGGGACAACGTGATTCCTTGGTCAAATCTACTTAAAACTTGGCATTTATATTATTTGAAAGATTTAATTAAAGATGTATTTCATCGTTTTTTAATATACAACCCCTAAAATTATAAAAAAGGATTGCAAAATATTGTCATCAAATTTAATTCGAAATCCGTATTAAAACACGGAACATAGACAGACAAGGTAGAACTTTGATATGTTTGAATACTTTTTAGTATTATTTGAATACTTCTTAGGAACTTTCTCAACCCCATTCATACTGTGCGTCCATCAACTGTTCATCCATACTTGAAAGTAACTCTTTTTGTTTCTTCGTTACCTTTTCACGGCTAAACGGCTGAACCGCATTCGATGAAATTTGGTAAAGAGATAGGTTGTACTTTCGAGACGGACATAGGATACTGTTATCGCGATATAATGTAGCCCGCGCGGACGAAGTCGCGGGCAACAGCTAGTCCTTCAATATAGAGTCTAAGTAATTCTGGCATCTCATTTATTGGTTATTATATACGTTATCTGAAATTTACCGTGCGTGTTTCAAATGTTAAACCCTGCAATTGTGCATAACTTATTTTAATCTTTTTAAAAGTATGAAAACAAATTATCAATAAAGTACTTGTAAGCTCGCAGTGGGTCGAAAGCGCAAGACAAATGTACAGTTGTACAAATCCCTCGATTAGGTCTATTGGACTCAGTTTATGAAATCCGCTCGGTGAGTTTACATCTTTCTGTTTAACTTGTCAAAGGAGTTGTTCCCCCAACTACGCGGCGAAATATTGACTTATCATGAGGCAATATTTGTCTGCGCGTGTGACGCCACTTCCGGCCGCCCTTGCGGACGTTAGAGCCGGAAACAAGAAACCATTGCGATATCTTTGTGGACCATCCGTCACGGATGGACTGAGGCTTTGGACGTAAGAAAATATTATTTACCTTGGGATATTCCGAGGATACAAATCAACTCGTATGATATGTTTGCGGTGGACAGCACAAGTTCAGTTTGAATTGAATTGCATTTATTGTAAATAGGCAATTAAATCGCACTTTTACAAGTCAAACAGCTAATTGTCGTTAACAAAGAGAATCATAAAAACATAAAGTATGATACACTAAATTAAACAGTAATTGATTATGGTTTGAGTTTGAAAAAAGGATGTTTCCCTTTCCCTTTGTAATTTGAAGATTACCAGATTGTATTTAAAGGGAAAGAGACTCCGGCACTATGTTCCAAACTCTTCCAATTAACCCATTTCTTCTAACAAAGAGTTAAATAAAAATAATGTTACAACATTTTCACTTCGGGCATGTTTTATGCAATAGGCTGAAGAACCACCTAAAGAGATTGGTTCTAAATCTCCCTCCAGTCCTATACCCCGCGAACCGATTCCGTGAAATCAATTTCCTTTGATCGTATTACGTGGCTTATTTACGGGTTTAATGCGGCCTGAATTAAATGGAAATAAATTAGGTTGGTAATAATTACATTCGGATTTTTTCCATTTTGATACTGGGGGAATTACAGTCAATGCTTTTGAAAGGAATTCACAAAGACTGAACGTGTGTCAGATGAAATAACAAACTTTTCTTACCCAGTGGAGTAACGAGGCAAATAGGACTTATAATGATAAGCTTATAAGGTAAGGTAAGTAAGGTAAGTAATGGTTAACTACACCTTATAATGGTAAGCGTTACGCATTCCCGTTATAATCTTATCAAAAGTGGTACGTTCAATAAAGTCCTTTTTCAGCAAAGTCCAACCGTGTTTGATTTTCAGTTGACGCTATTAAATACGTGACTTTATATTACATACTGATAATTAATTAAAGTGGTGATGTATGTAATTTGTGTTATTACAAATACTGAAGGCGTCGCTTGTTAATGAGCGAGCAGCGTCAAATGTATATGAATAAATAGCGATGACGCGACACTAATTAATTACCAACCAAGGTACTGTGTGTGTAGTCCCGCACCTAATTAAATTGTTAACGATTGGTTACTTTGTAGACTTTTGCGACTGGTACATTGAATTTGTTTTGGATAAATACAGCTGCTATGACTAGCAGCGAATTAACGGAAGGTTATCGCAACCACTTTGCGGATTTGTATTGGTGAGACAGTAGATAGATAACTATTCTGCTAATATCTGTCCGGTTGTCTTAATTAGGATATTAGGATTATATTGGTAATTTGATAGCGTTGGCTACAACTGCAACTCAACTTATATTTTGCAGCAGGATATTCCTAAAAGCGGCGCTTTTATCCCTGACGCCTGAGCGATACATCGCTAATCCTAACAAATAGCGGGATCGGAATTTCGCGAAAATATCTAGTTACGGAACCCGACCGAATTTGTTTTGTGTAACTGGGCTCAGGATCCTTGGCAAAATATCCGGTTCTGGGTGGGGTTTAACGCTCTTTGTTCGGTACGAGTAATGGTTTGTTTTGGGGCAACTGTCTCAACATTGATTCGTCTCTTTAATAATCTGTTGAGCGTGCTTTATACTCTCTGAATAAGAAATGTTTGTTTTTGATAGCCAGCCCTATTTTAGGGTGTTTACCATCTGCGACCATAACGTTACTTTTTGTGTTCATGACAGCGCCTTGTTATAAGGTTGACTGTAATATCTCCTGGTTTCATTTCACGTAACGATGTGGTCGAAGACGGTACTTAAGCTTGCGCTTAGAGTAGGACTGGCCCTCAAGGCTTCCGGAACACCTGTGCCCTGAGTATGAGTTTTAACTCATTCGACATAGTACGCGTCAACTAGCGCTATTGTATGAAGATCCTTTACAGCGCCCCTACCGGCGCGTTTATGAACGAAAAATCTTATATTATATCTTAGATTATAGCAATAAAAGTTGACAATATCATAATAACATCAAAATGTATTCATTCGAAATTGCTATGAACTACAGTTTGAAACTACTATTGAAAGGTTGTGAGAACAATTTACGTGACGACAATCGGACCGACGACATCGTAAAAATGGAGCGGAATTGTAAGTTTTGTCAAAGAACATGATATTATAATATTGATACGAGTATTACCTTTTGTTTTGAGCTATATCTCCCGCAACCTAATCATCACTCGACTGACGTCTATTCAAAACTAACTTTAACTAGTTGATTGTTTAAGCTCTGCCGCCCACTTGGTTACACGATGTTTGTTCAGTGACGATCGCCTAATCCGCGCCCATGTTTGTCTTTATCGACTCCGAAAATCACTTCTCAAATATAACTTGTTCCTCAACTAGACTGCCTTCTTGAAGTGCCTTCTGGTCAGAGTCTCTGCCAAGATCGATAGAGGTTACTATAAGCAGCCAAGCGAAGCTACGTGCTTAGCATTCCTCTTTAGCTGTTACTAGGTATGTTCGGGGATTCGCTCGTTTAATTCTCGTTTTTCCACTGGAACTGTGCCTTTTCTCGCGATAAAACATAGTCTATAGCACTCGGAGATATTGTGGGTGCCTATTAGATAATGAATTTTCTAGAATAGAATCAGCAGTTCCGGAGTTTACCTCCGACAAACTTATAAACAAACTTTACCTCATATTAGTGTTAGCTTTTAAGTGACCATAATGTTACCTATGTACGATGTGGTCAATGGTTCCTTTCTAGGCTGAGCTTGTCTACCGCCTTGCGCTACATCGTCACGACGGGGCTTACAATGACGTCCTATCGCGATCCAATTGAAAGCCTAAAAAACCGAATCGTTATACGAGTACTACTTCTTCGTACCATTACGTCTTGTTGTGCCATCTTGACCCTCAATTTAGGTTGGTTTTAAATCTCAAGGGATTGACGTCCACTAACATGATATCGAAAGCCATGTATTACTGTTATATAAAGTGAAACGATTCTGTTTAGTCCTCAATTAGATCGCAATTAGACGTCATGGTAAGCCCCCTGTGAAATAGTGTAGTGGTGCTAGAAGACTAGAACGGAACTAGCTGTCGAGAAACGCTGCCGGGACATCTCAAAAAATTTTTGGATTTAAAGGGTTCAGTGATATATTTTGTAATCCTTCATTTTACTCACATTTCGGGAAGCTAAGCACGTGCTTTGTGTAAAAAAACGTCTATATGATACGACCTCCGTGTTGTCACGACATGAATTCTTTTCCATTCAGTCCAGTGTTTCCGCGGGGCCGCCTGAATGTTAAATAGGAATTTCCATTGGCAACGTTGTCGATCGCATCAGAGAGACGTTTCCGGCCCGCTGGGCCGAGCCTTTCGCTCTGTGAGTCGGATTATTTTCAATATGGCACCCACTGCTGGGATTAATCACGGTTTTATTGTTACGAAAATGTGTTATGTTTATTTATTTTTATCCTGTTCGAATGAATAGCCATGGACGTCATTTTCCTGGATACTATTGACGCATTTATCATTAATATAACGGTTAGACCTAAGGTAGTATTTCGGGGTGTTACCACGGACGATTGTGCGGCTTGAGCTAGATTCAGTCAGTGCGGCTTCGTTACTTCAAACAGTTTTCGAACTTACACCATGAATCGGCCCTCGACAGTAAGCATGGGACTCCATCTACTCGCGTTGAATAACATTTTCCTTAAACTTTCGCGAACAGGAAACATATTAACTAGCTAAAAACGGGTCTAATTCGCGCACAAACAATGTCAAAATTATATATTTTGATATTTGTTTGTGCGCGAATTAGACCCGTTTTTAGCTAGTTAATATGTTAAAAAAACATTTTCCTTACCTTTACTATCGCTTAAATAAGCGGCCATACGCGATCGTATCCGGCCAGTGCAGCTGCGTTTTTGCCGCTAATGCACGAAATATGGACGGGGGGATTTGAATGCCTGTATTAAACTTCGTAAAGTGGCCTGAAATCTAATTATTCAGTGCAGCAGCTGCCACACCGCAGCGCATACAGCTTCATTCACGTAGCATATCAGCTAATGTGCACGTATTCGGTTTTCGATGGCCGAGCTTACAGTGCCCGGATTTGCATGATTGATGAAATGGCAGCATTAAGGGACGCTAAATCCTTTTGGGTAATTTGGATCTATTAAACTGTCATTGTTTCTAAAGTTTATCCGGAAAATACGATTGAACCATGTCAGGTCTCCTTGAAGCGATCCGTACCAACATAAAAATAAAAAAGGGAAATATTGCGTTCACTATGTGTGTATAATATGTAGGTACTATTTTTGTCTTTCAGTGGCCCAAGAAACAAGACGTATAAGTTTATTTTTGTTCATTTGGGGCTTTTTGTAGATTGAGTGCAACCAGCCAAAACCGGCTAATTCGTTCAAACATTCGGTACCATGCGAGTATGTCGACGGAATTCCACCATTCGAATACAGTCGGCCGTTTCACACGAGATTTCCAAACGAGGGCCCGCCGGGAATGCTTGATGAATGTGTTTGTCGGGGCCAAACATCGACGCATTGTCCAAAGGCGAAATGTACGAGAATTAGCTAGTGAACTGAACAATCCTTTTCTAACAATGGGTTTGGTAGCGCATGGAACGTTTTGATTGGTCAATTAAGAAACTTCAGAAGATGAAAATACTGATTGATGGGCATTTCCTTTTTTCGCGTCGATATCCCAACTTTTAACTCTCTTCAATCTGCTGTTTTTTTCTTTATTGATATACTCGTACAATTATTTGAGCACTCTCCGACTTCGTTGTCCGTGGCACCTAGCGTTGTGGTGATTTGTGCAAAGATGAGATACACTACGTATTCTAATACGGCTGGTTTTCGAGTACTGCCAGAAGACCTCGAAAGAGGCATGTTTAGTGATATTTCACTGAATTTTTTTTTAGAATTTTGTAGTGCCATATTAACTACTCTATGACTATGTTCTCTACTAGAGTAACGTAACGGTGTATTCCTCATCATAAAACTCTATCCAAGGGAGTTTTCGGACTGTTTCTGTTTATTGAAAAACTATTGACTCTCATTAATCTTCGGGCAAATTGTTGTAATACTGAGTTGTTTCATTTAGCCAATTTATTTCATTGTTTGATCACAGCTTAATTGAGGGAGGAACGAAGTATTATATAAATATTTGGTTGCCGCTTCAACGAAATTTTATATTGAGGCTTGAAATCGCTGGCTTGAATTTACACATAACTGTTTGAAATATCTTTGAAATACCTACGGACATTCTTGATCGCTATGGATTCCCGATACGAGTTGTTATATTCCAACAAAAACACAATAATATAGTAATTTATTGGGTGTTTTTCAGAAAAAAGAACGATACCAAATTCTATTATAGGTTTTTTTCTCTTGCCCAAATGATCAACCTACAACTATACTAATTTATTAAATTACCTTTTTCAAAGTTGAGGTTTTATAAAATGCAGTTATTTTATTTGGTACTATAAATATTAGATACGTTAATTAGACGCCATTTTGCAGGGCCTACTGAGACGCCTTTGCCCAATAAATGTTTGGATCAGTCCACCGTAGTAGTCATAGTAGTCATTGGTCCACTGAACCACAGACCTGCAACAATACTCAAAGGAAGCTGGTTAATTAATGAAGCAAGCCGTCATCAAATCCACATTAACGTTATCGTGTATTTTCATACATTTCGCCGTTAATAGGGCCCCTTCCAGCTCATCGGGCCGTTTCAAAGAGACCAATATATCGGCCGCTATAAGCGGAGCTGACGTCAGACATTTCAGAGGAACAGGTGGCAGGATTGGCTGAAGGATTTTTTATAGTGCATCATAACGATATATTAGAAAAGCGGCTGTGGTAGCGTAGTTAAAAACAAAAGAAAGTGAGTTTGTGAAACTGTTTTTCAGTAAATACTGTTAAATTAGGTTATGTGATGATCGTAAAATATAGCTTTTATAAAATACTATGTATTTGCAAGCTAATCAAAATGGGTCTAATCAATTTTAACAAAGCAACCCTTGTATTAAAGTCCCCAAAGTATAAATCAAGTACAGGGAATCGGGGCGACCTAAATCAATCTGCAACGGAAGTGGCCACCCTCGAACGCCGAAGTTCCGTGGCTATTGACATTGCAGCCGCTTACCTGAACCCGACCCGAGGCCGGATAATTGATCGGTTGGCCGCAGCGTGTCCAGTGTAGCCAAGTGTACCTTCTGTTGAAAGTTGCCACCCGCCGAGGGGTTTATTTTGCGCTGGGGTGCCGTTAGAGGACCCTGCTACACCGGCATCGCGACCACGATCCTGCAACAATATTGCTCTCTATGTTGTCGACCACACGGCACCGCGTGCTTGATTCTTCGCCTGCAGCGTTTATCTTGTTTCCTCCGAAATGATCATTGCCCGTCACTGAGACAAATAGTGGGAACACTTCATTGTTCGTTGCTTATTCCGTATTCCCGACGTCCGATTCCGCGCTGAAACCTAACGTCGGGCTACTTATGAATTATTCTCGAGGTCCTCAAGCTCAAAGGTCCAAATCGACGTGAGCACTCCAATAAACTTGGGTCGTTACCGCTGCTAAAGGCCAGAAGAATTTATTCCGCATACGGACACTGTCAGGGTTGTCTCACGTACGACATATATTTTCGCCAAATTGGCCTACGACGTGCGTAACGTCCGGGCCGTAACGTACAAAAAATTATATCAAGCTATTGCGACAAAAAATACATGTTATGGTTAAGTTACTATTTGGATTTCCTCTCGGGAATAAATCCAGGGGTTTTCAGATCTACGATTGATCATCTTATGTGCATAAGAGCTATATCATATTGTTTTTTACAAGGTTTATAAACTAAAGACAACAACGATCTAACTAGTTTCAGTTTTTTAACAGTTCCTTATATTTAGCAACCCTAGAAACCGATTCTAATCCCACCGTCCACCTTTTCTCTCCGGTCGATACCTTCCCGAAATAAAGTATTCGCGAATATTACGTTCGAATCCTTAGTGAATGAGGAATAACTAAAAGAAAAAGTATCGGCACAGAGGCGTTTGTTTTACAATTCTGTTTCTCGAACACGTGCATGCTTATCGCTTTACAAGGTGCTTATTAGTTATTCGTAAACATCGTGCTTGAAGTTTAGAGTACTGACACCTGGATAATAATCATCATTGCTGAATAGAACCAGCGTCTATCTGACCGATGTGTGATATGTACACACAGTACGAATTCCGCATTGATTCTACGTTGATGCTATTTCCGAACGGAATTCGGATTTGAAAAGCTTTACGCGGGATTTATGCGGATATATTGGTATTCATTCATGGACCACAAACATCACGAAACAAACTAGCTATTTTGATCATGCCATCTGTGTTTGTGTGTGTGATATGTACATACGTACACGCGTCACATAGGCCAGATGTGGTGTGGCAACAAGCCGTAACACATTACGGGCTAAGTAGCGCAAAGCCCGTAAGTGGATAAGGGCTTCAGAAACCCCACAACTGGCCGCCTTAATTCTCTCTGCTGCTGTTTATCATTAATTACAGGCCCTGGTAATGGAGGGAAGGCTGCGTCATTGTCGGTCAATGCTTTCTGAAAGCGTTGGTAATACTCTACGCCGTTATTAGACTTCTTCGGAATTAACTACTGTGATCGAGAGAAGTGGAGCTCTGCGTCCGTGTTTCCATTAGTTACAGGGAGTAGTTAGTTCACGAATAATTCGGTTTTCTTCTAGGTACCTACTTACGCGTGCACGACCGCCGACAGCATCGTTGCGTTGATTAATAGATACTTAGCAGTAGTGAAAACAATCCTAAACACTTTTAAAAGTAACATCTGGGCATACCGACAGACTATTTATTCATTCATTATCTAAGTTCTTTTTTTTAAATTAATTACAGGCTATGGTAATGGGGGAAGGCTGCGCTGCGTCATTGTCAAATGTCGGTCAAAGCTTTTTGCGGTTTTTAAAAGTCCGCAGAGCGGTGAAAGTGTTTCTAGTGTTCGTTGTAATTTAAATGCTATACCTACCTAACTAATAGACATACCTGCAGACAGTGCATGGGGCCGAGTTTTAAGTCTTCTTAATTTAAGCCCCTCTGCTTATAATTAATTACCATGCCATCATAGGCGTCATGCCATCGTTAAGTCTTTCATCCATTCAATCCTGCAATGTAATCTAGAACAAAGACGTCATGTAACCCGAAACTCAAACAAAGATCCAAAGCCAATGAAAGAACGTAAATAAAGATCCGGAGTGCGTTCCAATGATTCCATTCCTATTACTATAGAAATATAGCAGAAGAAATAGGAAAGAAATGTCTCCGGCAACGCCATTCGCGATGACACCAGGGTTGAACGTGTACCGTCTTACTACAAAAGATTTAAACACGAGTTGAACAGATGACTCTAATAATTTTCTCCACAAACCGACGTCTAACCCTCGCTTTTTCTCTATAACAAATTCACCAGTAAAATAATTTGGAATGCCATGATCGAGTAAGAATACGCAAGTAGTACGAGTAGACTTCGATTTTTGGAACGAAATATTATTATGGAATCATCTGTTTAACTCTGGCTTATACTTTTGTGGTCAGACGGGTAATGTCTGCAATAGAGAGCCACGAAAACACTGGCCATTTGAAATAAAATAATTCTTGGAGCACCCGGCGTTGGGGGCAACGTAGTTTGATCCTTTTCAACTGGATCTTTTATCCCGCTTGTATTTTTATTTCGAAGCTTAACATGTTTTATTTTTAGAGGATTTTGTTGTGTATCTTTTTTTTATTTCTGTCTGTCGCAGTGCAGATCAAAGGCCTTGCTTTTCTACTGCAGCAATTTGCTAAGTTTATTCAACTAGCTCATTATGTACCTTCACAGCGTCTGGCGTTTACTCCAAAACCTAGTCCAAATAGCTGTGAAACTTATCTATATGAATGTAAGTATAGACTTCAGATAAATCCAACTTTAAATATTTAAATTCACAAAGAAACAGCGATCGTGTTTGTACCAATAAAAAATAACGTACTTTTATGTACGAAAGCATGGTTAAGGTTCTGTAAAAATGTATACCTACGAATAGATAAAATGAATATTCAACATTGCGCTGACAGAAAATCTTACGTTGAATTTGTTGCTCTAAGAATTTTCCACCTTGACCCAATCTTTTAGAAGGGTACATCGTAAATGCTGACCAGTTTAAACTTCACTATCCTTGAATAAAATAATATGTTGAGCTCCGGGATGTCGAACCTCAATTAGACGAAATATCAAGTCGTAACCTTTGTCATAACAAAGCGGGATCGGGTACCGTATCTGAATAACAGGGGTTGTTTAGTTATACTAGAAGCGCCTCACGGTTTCACCCGCAATAACTGCTATCCCGCGGGAACCGTTAATTTTTACAGCATAAAAAGTAGCCCATGTCACCCGGGGATGGTGTAGCTTATGTAACAGTGAAAGAATTTTTCAAATCGGTTCATTAGTTTCGGAGCCTATTCAATGCCAAGAAACAAACAATCAAATCTTTCCTCTTTATAATATTAGTATAGATTATAGTTTGTTTAAATTCTCGATTAGTGCCAAGTTCTCGATTAATTTTGATTTTGTTTCCATTGCACGTAGCTTCCAAGTAGCCATTACCTTGTAACTGTTGGCTCCCGCAGGATAACTGAACATTTTTACCTAATCGCGTAATTGTTTTCTATGGTTTGATACACAGAACACACTCTTTTGTGGTTTGATATATTTGTGTGAATATGAATCATCAGGTCCCATGAACAGTGATTAATATTCTAGCTACCTTGTATTCTAAACGATTTCGAATAAGATAGCGAGGTATTCTGATGTTAATTTTTTTTATGCCGCCCAAGAGCCTCTGACTGAACCCAGACCAATGAGGTTTAACGCACCTTCGGGGGTACGGAAGAAGCCTGTGATGTTATGCCACTAAGGGTTGGTAATCGGTGACCCAAACGATGCCAACTAGCGCTACCCTGTAAACAATCACAGGTTTCCTACGGAACTTTAACCGACAATCAAACAATCTAAAGTTAATTCGAGATTCAGTATAGCTTACCAGGCACATTAGACTTTTACATCCAGAAGTTGTACCATGTTCAAGCTTCAAAGCGGGGCTTAAATTTGGTACACTTTATGCCTTCTCTTCTCTAATCGAGTCATTAACAAATCCCTTGTTTTAAACAGGTACCGAAATTTATCGAGTCGATTTCACGGTGGTATTAAATTTATAGCCGCAGTTACGTTGGAATCAGTTGCTATGTAAAGCTTGGCCCCCGCTTGCGTCAGGTATCGGGGAATTGCCTTCATTTCATTTTCTTCCCAAGGGTAGATTAGTAGAGATGCTCGTAAAGAATATCGATTATCGGTGTTTTATGACTGTATCTTTTGTTTTATGTTTTAACCCACTGTGTTAGTAATACATAGAATATTTGAACGGATGGATATTTAAAAAAGTAAAATGCATCGAAGTTTGGCGTCTCTAAGTTTTAATGAAAATATAATGTTGTGCTGACAGCGAGCTGCTCTGAAGAGCGTTTATTCGATACACACAAAATAACTGAATACCTACAATAAAACAAAAGGCCTAAAAAGTCGATGTGGCTTTCATTGCAAGTCCAATCTGATAAAAATTAACGTATTTTTTAAATCATAGCAAATAGAAACGCCATTGAAACCAACATTGCTACATTTAAGCCTGGTACACATTAGGCGTTTTGAAGCGCACGCTTTGGTAACGCGCGTTTTAAGAATAAAGAGGTCAAGCCGAGGAGATCAAGCGCGCGATCAGAAGCGCGCGTTCCCGTGTTCGTTTCCTTCGAACAACCTCGTTATTCTTAAAACGCGCGTTACCAAAGCGTGCGCTTCAAAACGCCTAATGTGTACCAGGCCTTACCCGTCGACAATATTATATTTCCCTCCAGTCACGGTCCCATGCCGGCGAGGGTAAGGGCGGTGACGTCACAGTAATGGCCGATTAGTCCGGTTGCCCGTGGGAAAACCTTATTGAAGGCACGCATTGTGGCCGTGGGTCGGCCGCTTTATACAGTGCTTTGCGACTCCCATTATCTTGATCGGAAACCGGTTTGGGCATGTTTTTCAGATATTTTCCCAATTTAATCTAAATTCTAGTGAGCAGAATATCCTGTAATGCTGTGGTCTTTGTAAAGTCCATATAAATGAATGAACTTGCTCTTTCCCGCGACTTCGTACGCGTGGACTATAGTGATGTGTAACGTCATGTAACTTGCTAGTTTAAAGCTGGAATTGTATAACAAATGTAAAAGTTGACAAAAAATGGCATTCACGTCGATGGTTATAATGTTATATATAAAAAAAAAATAGTTTAAAGCTGGTACTTATAAGGAGACTGAGCAAAGAGTAGACAAATACTACCGACCTCCATCACAGGTAAGGTACACTGGTAGGCGGATGATAATAGCTAGACACCCAAATGAACTTTACGCACGCAAATGTTATAAATTTACAACACTAAAAAAATTAAGAAAAAATTTAAAACGACTTCAAAAGCAGGAGAAAGGTACTGAAAAGCAAAAATTAACGGCTTACATTGAAATTTAATTTAATTAATTAATACTATCACGCGTTACCCGCTGATAAATTTGGAGTCGATGTCCAGCCTGAAAATGAATAATAATAATTACTGAGCGATATCGAGATACAAGAATCGGAAATATAATTTATCGAACTATCGGGGAATGTGCATTTAAAAAACTATCCGACGAACAAAGAACCTCCTCCTTTTGAAGTCGATTAAAAGTAGTAATTCCCAAGTTTGTAGATGCTCATCGACTTACATTGCTGACTGTGCCGAATTGATTCTCGTGATCTTGGCACTGAAGCAGCAGTTGGAAAATAAAATTTATGATCCCAAGAATAATATCTAAATGAACCTTAAAAACTCGTACCTACCTACTTTAAAACTAAATAAATTAAATGCAAATTATTCACTTGAAATTCTCAATCTTCTTACTTTCTTTATCTGAAACATTATATTTTGCAGATTGTCTCGACCTCGAGACGTCTTTACTATTTTACATAAAACAATTTTTGAGGCTGAGAGCTTAGTCAGTATTAGATTTAGGTAAACAGTTGTTGAGCTACCACAACAATGGTGCTTGTTTAAACGAAATAAGCTCTGCTTTCGAAAATGTATTAATTATTTCAAAAATAGTAGGTAACTGATATTTTTTTTAACAATATTTACACTTGCGGAGAGAAAGATATAACTTTAAAATCGGAGAAAACGTCAATAATTAATATGGTTTTCATTGCTATCATAAATTAAATTATGGAAAAGCGAATTCCCGTCGCATGCAAGCGAATTTGTATACCTTAAAACATATTTAGTGAATACTGTACTCTATTCAGTATTTTCAAAATATTTCTTTTTTGATAAAAGTTTTCTATACTTTTAGTGTGCCACGAAAGTACTCAAACGTTATTAACATCGATTTATTGTACATAACTCCCCTGACTTCCAGTGGGCACCTATGGACTACCAGCCATAACAACCGGCTTGTAACGGGCATCTACGATGTAACTAATGGCTCTGGCCATACTATAGAGGTGCCCGTTACAAGACGGGTAGGCCGTAGTCGTCAATCACCGTTGCCGTCATCTAATTTGCCACACCTTTTAAAACAAACTTTTAAGTTATAACCTAGTTCGATGTCGACTCCATGACACTAACGAAGTACAGTAAGTGAATCCTCATGAACTGCCCCAGGATGTAAATATATTACTTAGTATTAATTTTATTATTCATAGCGCGCCTGTAGACTGATTGCACCTAAAGGATCTTTAGGGTCTTTTCCTTTTTGTGCTAATTAAATTGATTCGTGTAGGAAAATGTCGCCAATTTAGCCAACTTTGTGGAGACGTTGTTAGGTATTGATAAAGCGAAAGGATTTAATAGAGACAAGGGCATATTCCTAGATGGGTAAATATTACGTAGCCAATTATGAGAAAGGTGTCCAATGTCAAAAAGTCTATGCGATAATCTCATCTCAAAATGCGAAACAATAACTTCAAAGGGTTTAAACTAGTAATCTAATACGCACCAAAACTTGCGAATATTTCGACCCACCACTGATACCTTTATCCCTTCGTCCCTTCCCGCACAGTGGTCTATACTTACGCAAAGTTGGACAAAATATCTATACACAAAACTACAGTTTAATCGTTCAAGAACAAACATGAAGGTTCGGAGCCCTTCAACTTTGGGCGCGACCGGAAAGTTTGACGGAACTTTTACCTACGGGCTATCAATAAACGAACGAAGCTGGGTTCATTCTAAAGCGTCGGCTTACACTTACCTACTCGTAACATTATGCCAAACGAGGGCATAGACAAACTGTTAATCTGTTAATACGATAACATTGAAGCAAGATTATAAATTTCTTTCGGAATTTACGATTCTAAATGTAAGGATTCTTGTATAGAATGTGACGATGTGAAATAATAAGTCACTTTCTTGAATTCAGAACTATTTCCCCAGTCGTTGCGACTAAAACACGGCCATATAAAACTGTAATGAAATTAAAAAAATTACGCATTGTAGTCCCAGACCCAAAGATACAATCCCAGAACAATTTAAAAATATTAACAACGTTTTCATCACGAATCCATTAATCTAAATTGAATGCAGCGTCAAAAGCAAATAAAACAGTTTTGTTATTAAACCGCGGTCGCGTTCCATTTCGAGGTGGGATCAATCTACGCAAGCGCCACTGTGCAGTGTGCTGTCGCTTCAAATGTATGGCAAACCAATTACTTAGGGAGAATAAAACGCGAGTGTGCGGTAACACGTATACGAATACGTTTACTACCAGTATGTTAGAACTTATATGCTTGTCGTGCCACAAATTAACAATACGTATTCCTTGGAGCGTAATTTAATGTTTCATTATACTTGTTTTAGAAGAATATGTGTGCTATATTTATACTTTTTATGAAGCCGACTGTGAAAGAAAACTGACGTTTGTGTCGTCTACTATTATGGACGGTGCTATGGACCGGCTACTAGCGGTGTTGTGCGCTTTACAAGTCACCGACATCAGGTTCGAAACCATGGTCAATAATGTGATTGGATATTTAGCTAATTCTGGATTTGTATCGCGCTGTGAAAGGTGTCTGATTGGTATCGATTGATGTCACTATACGTCTTTTATAAACAAAGTATGTATGTACTTTATTTCTTTTTTTTCTACAGTGAACAGTAGGCTGTATGTAGCTAAGCTACTTAGCATCGGCAATCCATTTAGGGTTGATACACGCGCGATATTGTCCGGTGTCACGCGAGCATTACGCGGAATTAGTGCACGATACAAACGACTAACGCAGCACATATGGTATACTAGTACCCAACTTATACGGCACGTCGTGAATCTTCGTTCGCGCAGAAAAGAAAGTATGGTCCGAAGATTAACGAAAGAATGCTTAAAACTTACAATCAACCTAAGATCACTATTATAAGGTTCATAATACACTGCAGCTGTTAGTTCCATCTCACTCTAAGCTCGCTAAGATGGCGGCGGCTGCCGACCAATAGCGGTCAATAGCATTTCCTGCGCTTTGAAAATTCATCTTCTGCGCAGGTACATCGGTAAATGTCAGTGAAGTTAGCAGAACATTTTCCAGCAGATCAAAAATAAAAGTGAGTTCTGTTCGCATGCAGGTGAGTTCTATAGTTCCTGATAACTTTCAGGAATAGTTCTGCCCAAATACCTGAAAAAATATCAATTGAAATAATGATCTGCCAACTTCCCGTAGCAGATCATTTTGCAAAAAATCAAAAACCAAATGGTTTTTCTTACACCTACTACTGAGTTTCATAGTTCCTGAAACTTTTTAAGAATAGTTCTGTAACTTTCAGCCTGCAAAAAATTTATGAAAAAAATGCCAAAATAAAATATCTCTTCTTTTTTCAATGACATCAATTACTTTCACAGGCTGAAACTTCTCAGAATCCCGTAGACAAATAGCAAAACTCTAACTTAAAGCAAAAAACCTGCCTGGAACTCATACAATAGCATCAGCAGAGCATAGAAGTATGATAGCATATTTTGTGCAAGAAATAAGAATCACAAAATCACATTATAACTCTTCGATACCTGCTAGGATAATATAAGAACTACAACCTGGAGTCCAAAACCTGGCTGGAACTTTCAAGTAACTGCCAGCAGAGCATGGTTGTAGAAATAGATATAATTGTAGAATAAATCTCAAAATTACAAGTTCGTTTTTTATAATTTTTTGTAAGAAGCAGGGGCTAGAACTCTTCGATTTCAGCTAGGTTAATATTAGAACTACTACCTAGCATCACAAACTTGGCTGGAACTCTTAAAAAACTGCCAGCAGAGCATGGGTGTAGAAATAGATCGGTGAAATAAATTTCAAAATTACACGTTATTTTTTTTATCAATTTGTGTAAAGAGCAGGGGCTAGAACTCCTCGATTTCAGCTAGGTAACTATCAGAACTACTACTTAGTATCAAAAACTCGGCTGGAACTCTTAAAAAACTGCCAGCAGAGCATGCTTGTAGAAATAGATCGGTGAAATAAATCTCAAAATTACAAGTTATTTTTTTTATCAATTTTTGTAAGTAGCAGTGGCTAGAACTCCTCGATTTCAGCTAGGTTACTATCAGAACTACTACCTAGCATCAAAAACTTGGCTGGAACTCTTAAAAATCTTCCAGCAGAGCATGGGTGTACAAATAGATCGGTGAAATAAATCTCAAAATTACAAGTTAGTTTTTTTATCAACTTTTATAAGAAGCAGGGGCTAGAACTCCTCGATTTCAGCTAGGTTACTATCAGAACTACTACCTAGCATCAAAAACTTGGCTGGAACTCTTAAAAATCTTCCAGCAGAGCATGGGTGTAGAAATAGATCGGTGAAATAAATCTCAAAATTACACGTTATTTTTTTTATCAATTTGTGTAAAGAGCAGGGGCTAGAACTCCTCGATTTCAGCTAGGTAACTATCAGAACTACTACCTAGTATCAAAAACTCGGCTGGAACTCTTAAAAAACTGCCAGCAGAGCATGCTTGTAGAAATAGATCGGTGAAATAAATCTCAAAATTAAAAGTTATTTTTTTTATAAATTTTTGTAAGAAGCGGGGGCTAGAACTCCTCGATTTCAGCTAGGTTACTATCAGAACTACTACCTAGCATCAAAAACTTGGCTGGAACTCTTAAAAAACTGCCAGCAGAGCATGCTTGTAGAAATAGATCGGTGAAATAAATCTCAAAATTACAAGTAATTTTTTTTATCAATTTTTGTAAGAAGCGGGGGCTAGAACTCCTCGATTTCAGCTAGGTTACTATCAAAACTACTACCTAGCATCAAAAACTTGGCTGGAACTCTTAAAAAACTGCCAGCAGAGCATGGGTGTAGAAATAGATCGGTGAAATAAATCTCAAAATTACAAGTTATTTTTTTTATAAATTTTTGTAAGAAACGGGGGCTAGAACTCCTCGATTTCAGCTAGGTTACTATTAGAACTACTACCTAGCATCAAAAACTTGGCTGGAACTCTTAAAAATCTTCCAGCAGAGCATGGGTGTAGAAATAGATCGGTGAAATAAATCTCAAAATTACAAGTTATTTTTTTTATAAATTTTTGTAAGAAGCGGGGGCTAGAACTCCTCGATTTCAGCTAGGTTACTATCAGAACTACTACCTAGCATCAAAAACTTGGCTCAAAATCTTAAAAAACTGCCAGCAGAGCATGGGTGTAGAAATAGATCGGTGAAATAAATCTCAAAATTATAAATGTTATTTTTTTTATCAATTTTTGTAAGAAGCGGGGGCTAGAACTCCTCGATTTCAGCTAGGTTACTATCAAAACTACTACCTAGCATCAAAAACTTGCCTGGAACTCTTAAAAAACTGCCAGCAGAGCATGGGTGTAGAAATACATCGGTGAAATAAATCTCAAAATTACGAGTTATTTTTTTTATCAATTTTTGTAAGAAGCGGGGGCTAGAACTCCTCGATTTCAGCTAGGTTACTATCAGAACTACTATCTAGCATCAAAAACTTGGCTGGAACTCTTAAAAAACTGCCAGCAGAGCATGGGTGTAGAAATACATCGGTGAAATAAATCTCAAAATTACGAGTTATTTTTTTTATCAATTTTTGTAAGAAGCGGGGGCTAGAACTCCTCGATTTCAGCTAGGTTACTATCAGAACTACTATCTAGCATCAAAAACTTGGCTGGAACTCTTAAAAAACTGCCAGCAGAGCATGGGTGTAGAAATAGATCGGTGAAATAAATCACAAAATTACAAGTTAGTTTTTTTATCAAATTTTGTAAGGAGCAGGGGCTAGAACTCCTCGATTTCAGCTAAGCTATTATCAAAACTACTACCTAGCATCAAAAACTTGGCTGGAACTCTTTAAAAACTGCCAGCAGAGCATGGGTGTAGAAATAGATCGGTGAAAGAAATCTCAAAATTACAAGTTATTTTTTTTATCAATTTTTGTAAGAAACGGGGGCTAGAACTCCTCGATTTCAGCTAGGTTACTATCAGAACTACTACCTAGCATCAAAAACTTGGCTATAACTCTTAAAAAACTGCCAGCAGAGCATGCTTGTAGAAATAGATCGGTGAAATAAATCTCAAAATTACAAGTTCGTTTTTTTATCAACTTTGATAAGAAGCAGGGGCTAGAACTCCTCGATTTCAGCTAGGTTACTATCAGAACTACTACCTAGCATCAAAAACTTGGCTCAAACTCTTAAAAAACTGCCAGCAGAGCATGGGTGTAGAAATAGATCGGTGAAATAAATCTCAAAATTATAAATGTTATTTTTTTTATCAATTTTTGTAAGAAGCGGGGGCTAGAACTCCTCGATTTCAGCTAGGTTACTATCAGAACTACTACCTAGCATCAAAAACTTGCCTGGAACTCTTAAAAAACTGCCAGCAGAGCATGGGTGTAGAAATACATCGGTGAAATAAATCTCAAAATTACGAGTTATTTTTTTTATCAATTTTTGTAAGAAGCGGGGGCTAGAACTCCTCGATTTCAGCTAGGTTACTATCAGAACTACTATCTAGCATCAAAAACTTGGCTGGAACTCTTAAAAAACTGCCAGCAGAGCATGCTTGTAGAAATAGATCGGTGAAATAAATCACAAAATTACAAGTTAGTTTTTTTATCAAATTTTGTAAGGAGCAGGGGCTAGAACTCCTCGATTTCAGCTAAGCTATTATCAAAACTACTACCTAGCATCAAAAACTTGGCTGGAACTCTTTAAAAACTGCCAGCAGAGCATGGGTGTAGAAATAGATCGGTGAAATAAATCTCAAAATTACAAGTTATTTTTTTTATCAATTTTTGTAAGAAACGGGGGCTAGAACTCCTCGATTTCAGCTAGGTTACTATCAGAACTACTACCTAGCATCAAAAACTTGGCTATAACTCTTAAAAAACTGCCAGCAGAGCATGCTTGTAGAAATAGATCGGTGAAATAAATCTCAAAATTACAAGTTCGTTTTTTTATCAACTTTGATAAGAAGCAGGGGCTAGAACTCCTCGATTTCAGCTAGGTTACAATTAGAACTACTACCTAGCATCAAAAACTTGGCTGGAACTCTTAAAAATCTTCCAGCAGAGCATGGGTGTAGAAATAGATCGGTGAAATAAATCTACACCCATGCTCTGCTGGCAGTTTTTAAAGAGTTCCAGCCAAGTTTTTGATGCTAGGTAGTAGTTTTGATAATAGCCTAGCTGAAATCGAGGAGTTCTAGCCCCTGCTCCTTACAAAATTTGATAAAAAAACTAACTTGTAATTTTGTGATTTATTTCACCGATCTATTTCTACACCCATGCTCTGCTGGAAGATTTTTAAGAGTTCCAGCCAAGTTTTTGATGCTAGATAGTAGTTCTGATAGTAACCTAGCTGAAATCGAGGAGTTCTAGCCCCCGCTTCTTACAAAAATTGATAAAAAAAACGAACTTGTAATTTTGAGATTTATTTCACCGATCTATTTCTACACCCATGCTCTGCTGGCAGTTTTTTAAGAGTTTGAGCCAAGTTTTTGATGCTAGGTAGTAGTTCTGATAGTAACCTAGCTGAAATCGAGGAGTTCTAGCCCCTGCTTCTTACAAAAATTTATAAAAAAAATAACTTTTAATTTTGAGATTTATTTCACCGATCTATTTCTACAAGCATGCTCTGCTGGCAGTTTTTTAAGAGTTCCAGCCGAGTTTTTGATACTAGGTAGTAGTTCTGATAGTTACCTAGCTGAAATCGAGGAGTTCTAGCCCCTGCTCTTTACACAAATTGATAAAAAAATAACGTGTAATTTTGAGATTTATTTCACCGATCTATTTCTACACCCATGCTCTGCTGGAAGATTTTTAAGAGTTCCAGCCAAGTTTTTGATGCTAGGTAGTAGTTCTGATAGTAACCTAGCTGAAATCGAGGAGTTCTAGCCCCTGCTTCTTATAAAAGTTGATAAAAAAACTAACTTGTAATTTTGAGATTTATTTCACCGATCTATTTGTACACCCATGCTCTGCTGGAAGATTTTTAAGAGTTCCAGCCAAGTTTTTGATGCTAGGTAGTAGTTCTAATAGTAACCTAGCTGAAATCGAGGAGTTCTAGCCCCAGCTTCTTATAAAAGTTGATAAAAAAACTAACTTGTAATTTTGAGATTTATTTCACCGATCTATTTCTACACCCATGCTCTGCTGGAAGATTTTTAAGAGTTCCAGCCAAGTTTTTGACGCTAGGTAGTAGTTCTGATAGTAACCTAGCTGAAATCGAGGAGTTCTAGCCACTGCTACTTACAAAAATTGATAAAAAAAAAATTATTTCACCGATCTATTTCTACAAGCATGCTCTGCTGGCAGTTTTTTAAGAGTTCCAGCCAAGTTTTTGATGCTAGGTAGTAGTTCTGATAGTAACCTAGCTGAAATCGAGGAGTTCTAGCCCCTGCTCTTTACACAAATTGATAAAAAAAATAACGTGTAATTTTGAAATTTATTTCACCGATCTATTTCTACACCCATGCTCTGCTGGCAGTTTTTTAAGAGTTCCAGCCAAGTTTGTGATGCTAGGTAGTAGTTCTAATATTAACCTAGCTGAAATCGAAGAGTTCTAGCCCCTGCTTCTTACAAAAAATTATAAAAAAACGAACTTGTAATTTTGAGATTTATTTCACCGATCTATTTCTACAAGCATGCTCTGCTGGCAGTTTTTTAAGAGTTCCAGCCAAGTTTTTGATGCTAGGTAGTAGTTCTGATAGTAACCTAGCTGAAATCGAGGAGTTCTAGCCCCTGCTTCTTATAAAAGTTGATAAAAAAATTAACTTGTAATTTTGAGATTTATTTCACCGATCTATTTCTACAAGCATGCTCTGCTGGCAGTTTTTTAAGAGTTCCAGCCAAGTTTTTGATGCTAGATAGTAGTTCTGATAGTAACCTAGCTGAAATCGAGGAGTTCTAGCCCCCGCTTCTTACAAAAATTGATAAAAAAAATAACTTGTAATTTTGAGATTTATTTCACCGATCTATTTCTACAAGCATGCTCTGCTGGCAGTTTTTTAAGAGTTCCAGCCAAGTTTTTGATGCTAGGTAGTAGTTCTGATAGTAACCTAGCTGAAATCGAGGAGTTCTAGCCCCCGCTTCTTACAAAAATTGATAAAAAAAATAACTTGTAATTTTGTGATTTATTTCACCGATCTATTTGTATACCCATGCTCTGCTGGCAGTTTTTTAAGAGTTCCAGCCAAGTTTTTGATGCTAGATAGTAGTTCTGATAGTAACCTAGCTGAAATCGAGGAGTTCTAGCCCCCGCTTCTTACAAAAATTGATAAAAAAAATAACTTGTAATTTTGAGATTTATTTCACCGATCTATTTCTACAAGCATGCTCTGCTGGCAGTTTTTTAAGAGTTCCAGCCAAGTTTTTTATGCTAGGTAGTAGTTCTGATAGTAACCTAGCTGAAATCGAGGAGTTCTAGCCCCTGCTTCTTATAAAAGTTGATAAAAAAACTAACTTGTAATTTTGAGATTTATTTCACCGATCTATTTCTACACCCATGCTCTGCTGGAAGATTTTTAAGAGTTCCAGCCAAGTTTTTGATGCTAGGTAGTAGTTCTGATAGTAACCTAGCTGAAATCGAGGAGTTCTAGCCCCCGCTTCTTACAAAAATTGATAAAAAAAATAACTTGTAATTTTGAGATTTATTTCACCGATCTATTTCTACAAGCATGCTCTGCTGGCAGTTTTTTAAGAGTTCCAGCCGAGTTTTTGATACTAGGTAGTAGTTCTGATAGTTACCTAGCTGAAATCGAGGAGTTCTAGTCCCTGCTCTTTACACAAATTGATAAAAAAAATAACGTGTAATTTTGAGATTTATTTCACCGATCTATTTCTACACCCATGCTCTGCTGGAAGATTTTTAAGAGTTCCAGCCAAGTTTTTGATGCTAGGTAGTAGTTCTGATAGTAACCTAGCTGAAATCGAGGAGTTCTAGCCCCCGCTTCTTACAAAAATTGATAAAAAAAATTACTTGTAATTTTGAGATTTATTTCACCGATCTATTTCTACAAGCATGCTCTGCTGGCAGTTTTTTAAGAGTTCCAGCCAAGTTTTTGATGCTAGGTAGTAGTTCTGATAGTAACCTAGCTGAAATCGAGGAGTTCTAGCCCCTGCTTCTTACAAAAATTTATAAAAAAAATAACTTTTAATTTTGAGATTTATTTCACCGATCTATTTCTACAAGCATGCTCTGCTGGCAGTTTTTTAAGAGTTCCAGCCGAGTTTTTGATACTAGGTAGTAGTTCTGATAGTTACCTAGCTGAAATCGAGGAGTTCTAGCCCCTGCTCTTTACACAAATTGATAAAAAAAATAACGTGTAATTTTGAGATTTATTTCACCGATCTATTTCTACACCCATGCTCTGCTGGAAGATTTTTAAGAGTTCCAGCCAAGTTTTTGATGCTAGGTAGTAGTTCTGATAGTAACCTAGCTGAAATCGAGGAGTTCTAGCCCCTGCTTCTTATAAAAGTTGATAAAAAAACTAACTTGTAATTTTGAGATTTATTTCACCGATCTATTTGTACACCCATGCTCTGCTGGAAGATTTTTAAGAGTTCCAGCCAAGTTTTTTATGCTAGGTAGTAGTTCTGATAGTAACCTAGCTGAAATCGAGGAGTTCTAGCCCCTGCTTCTTATAAAAGTTGATAAAAAAACTAACTTGTAATTTTGAGATTTATTTCACCGATCTATTTCTACACCCATGCTCTGCTGGAAGATTTTTAAGAGTTCCAGCCAAGTTTTTGATGCTAGGTAGTAGTTCTGATAGTAACCTAGCTGAAATCGAGGAGTTCTAGCCCCCGCTTCTTACAAAAATTGATAAAAAAAATAACTTGTAATTTTGAGATTTATTTCACCGATCTATTTCTACAAGCATGCTCTGCTGGCAGTTTTTTAAGAGTTCCAGCCGAGTTTTTGATACTAGGTAGTAGTTCTGATAGTTACCTAGCTGAAATCGAGGAGTTCTAGTCCCTGCTCTTTACACAAATTGATAAAAAAAATAACGTGTAATTTTGAGATTTATTTCACCGATCTATTTCTACACCCATGCTCTGCTGGAAGATTTTTAAGAGTTCCAGCCAAGTTTTTGATGCTAGGTAGTAGTTCTGATAGTAACCTAGCTGAAATCGAGGAGTTCTAGCCCCCGCTTCTTACAAAAATTGATAAAAAAAATTACTTGTAATTTTGAGATTTATTTCACCGATCTATTTCTACAAGCATGCTCTGCTGGCAGTTTTTTAAGAGTTCCAGCCAAGTTTTTGATGCTAGGTAGTAGTTCTGATAGTAACCTAGCTGAAATCGAGGAGTTCTAGCCCCTGCTTCTTACAAAAATTTATAAAAAAAATAACTTTTAATTTTGAGATTTATTTCACCGATCTATTTCTACAAGCATGCTCTGCTGGCAGTTTTTTAAGAGTTCCAGCCGAGTTTTTGATACTAGGTAGTAGTTCTGATAGTTACCTAGCTGAAATCGAGGAGTTCTAGCCCCTGCTCTTTACACAAATTGATAAAAAAAATAACGTGTAATTTTGAGATTTATTTCACCGATCTATTTCTACACCCATGCTCTGCTGGAAGATTTTTAAGAGTTCCAGCCAAGTTTTTGATGCTAGGTAGTAGTTCTGATAGTAACCTAGCTGAAATCGAGGAGTTCTAGCCCCTGCTTCTTATAAAAGTTGATAAAAAAACTAACTTGTAATTTTGAGATTTATTTCACCGATCTATTTGTACACCCATGCTCTGCTGGAAGATTTTTAAGAGTTCCAGCCAAGTTTTTGATGCTAGGTAGTAGTTCTAATAGTAACCTAGCTGAAATCGAGGAGTTCTAGCCCCAGCTTCTTATAAAAGTTGATAAAAAAACTAACTTGTAATTTTGAGATTTATTTCACCGATCTATTTCTACACTAATGCTCTGCTGGAAGATTTTTAAGAGTTCCAGCCAAGTTTTTGATGCTAGGTAGTAGTTCTGATAGTAACCTAGCTGAAATCGAGGAGTTCTAGCCACTGCTACTTACAAAAATTTATAAAAAAAAAATTATTTCACCGATCTATTTCTACAAGCATGCTCTGCTGGCAGTTTTTTAAGAGTTCCAGCCAAGTTTTTGATGCTAGGTAGTAGTTCTGATAGTAACCTAGCTGAAATCGAGGAGTTCTAGCCCCTGCTTCTTACAAAAATTTATAAAAAAAATAACTTTTAATTTTGAGATTTATTTCACCGATCTATTTCTACAAGCATGCTCTGCTGGCAGTTTTTTAAGAGTTCCAGCCAAGTTTTTGATGCTAGGTAGTAGTTCTGATAGTAACCTAGCTGAAATCGAGGAGTTCTAGCCCCTGCTTCTTACAAAAATTTATAAAAAAAATAACTTTTAATTTTGAGATTTATTTCACCGATCTATTTCTACAAGCATGCTCTGCTGGCAGTTTTTTAAGAGTTCCAGCCGAGTTTTTGATAGTAAGTAGTAGTTCTGATAGTTACCTAGCTGAAATCGAGGAGTTCTAGCCCCTGCTCTTTACACAAATTGATAAAAAAAATAACGTGTAATTTTGAAATTTATTTCACCGATCTATTTCTACACCCATGCTCTGCTGGCAGTTTTTTAAGAGTTCCAGCCAAGTTTGTGATGCTAGGTAGTAGTTCTAATATTAACCTAGCTGAAATCGAAGAGTTCTAGCCCCTGCTTCTTACAAAAAATTATAAAAAAACGAACTTGTAATTTTGAGATTTATTCTACAATTATATCTATTTCTACAACCATGCTCTGCTGGCAGTTACTTGAAAGTTCCAGCCAGGTTTTGGACTCCAGGTTGTAGTTCTTATATTATCCTAGCAGGTATCGAAGAGTTATAATGTGATTTTGTGATTCTTATTTCTTGCACAAAATATGATATCATACTTCTATGCTCTGCTGATGCTATTGTATGAGTTCCAGGCAGGTTTTTTGCTTTAAGTTAGAGTTTTGCTATTTGTCTACGGGATTCTGAGAAGTTTCAGCCTGTGAAAGTAATTGATGTCATTGAAAAAAGAAGAGATATTTTATTTTGGCATTTTTTTCATAAATTTTTTGCAGGCTGAAAGTTACAGAACTATTCTTAAAAAGTTTCAGGAACTATGAAACTCAGTAGTAGGTGTAAGAAAAACCATTTGGTTTTTGATTTTTTGCAAAATGATCTGCTACGGGAAGTTGGCAGATCATTATTTCAATTGATATTTTTTCAGGAATTTGGGCAGAACTATTCCTGAAAGTTATCAGGAACTATAGAACTCACCTGCATGCGAACAGAACTCACTTTTATTTTTGATCTGCTGGAAAATGTTCTGCTAACTTCACTGACATCATCGGTAAGCCATATCAGTTGGCTACTACTATACTCGCCTAGTACTCGCATGTGTCTGGCGGAAAAATGGCGATTTTTGTGTCTACTAACTTTTGCCCGCGACTTTGACCGTGCTAACTAGTTTATTGCGATACAAAGTATCCTGTATCCTTCTTCACGGTGCAATCTCTCGTATATCTATCTATGCCAAAATTTATCAAAATTGGTTCAGCGGTCGTAAAAAACAGACACACATACATATTTATGAACTTAGTACCCGTGGATTTTAAAGGAAATCTTAGCCGTGTCATGGCTTCGTATAGGGTACAATTTAGCGTAATCTTTACCTCCTATGCCTTGTCCATTATATTACATCCCTTGTTATTCGTAGAAATTGATCCATTACCATAATGCACAGTTTAATAATATTATACCTAGATACAATCACTTTACTTTATAATCACTTTATTGTGGACGTTTACGAGTCATATAACATGTAAGTAATGATTCATATGTGAATTACCGGTAGGTCTACCTTAAATGCATTTTTGGAGAGCTTATTAAGCTTTTTACGTTTGTGGAGTACCTAATACAATTTATTGCGCGATATTTTCTGGAAAAGTCTTAACAGTTACGCCCCCCGTACTTTACTACGTAGATAATCTAATGTATGGATCCGTCTATTGGTATATCTATCTGGGGGCACGGCAGTGCCCCCGCCAAGTCGAGCAAAACAAAAGGCACGGCCGTACTATCCTTTTCTCGAAGCGATTCGGGCCATTTTCGACCCTCTGTAACTTCGTTATGGATAAAACTAGAAGCCTAAATTTTTAGTGACCAAGAGGGCATCACGTCTACAGACAATAATCCAAGTTACATCAAATTTGAACCAGTAGTTTAAGAATTATTGCAAGTCAAAGTTCCTTAATTTTGCTGCCCACTGACTGACTGACTGACTGACTGACCGATCATCAAAATTCTAAGGTACTTCTAGCCGTCCCACAAGTTTCAAATTTTGAATATAGCTATTGTTTAGCCTATAAACCATGGAAAAATTCTGACATTCCATAATTTTCATCCCGTTTTCTAGATATATGATCTGCATAAATAACTTTGTATTCCCATATAAATCCTATTAAATTGTATGTGATTACAAAGTTACTTTTACAGTTCATAATTAGACTTCATTGAAATTGAATAAAATGGGTAACAGGGGTTAAAAATGAGAAATGGCTTCGAGAAATTCGACAGTTGAGCGCTTTTTAAAAACTTCCACGATAGATAGAGTGATACAAATCCCTATAGGGGAGACTGGGTACGTTTGTGCCATGGTACGATTGTGACAGTCGTCATATTAGCGAAACTATAAGGAATTCCGGGGAGGGTGCAAGGGAAGAAAGAAGCGGCATGTCCGTCTGAAGGTGTCTCACTATATTGGGCCAGCCGTTGGGCGACGTTGCCTTTTGCAGATACCTACATTACTTTTTTTCAACGAAAAGTGAGATTTTTTATTAGATTTCATTTGATAATTGTCGTTATATGTGTACCGAAAGATTAATGAGTATATTTTCTCATTAAAAGTTACTAATATGTAGTTAATTAGCAGTGATTACTTTGCATGTAGATTATTCGGTATAGTCATGGCAATTATTCTTTTTGCAAATGAGTGTATAGGTACGTTTGTGCCAAAAAATTTGGGTACGGTTGTGACATAGTAATACGGTCAGCTGCTGGTATTCGATAACTTAATCGCATCAAATCACAAATTTTATTAAAATTAGTGTTCTATTTTGACACAGTTACGGTAATGTAGATATAATTAGACGTTTAGTCAACTTTTTGACTAATAAATGTGAATACTGTTAAAATATTATAATTAATAAAGTGCCTGTTCGTTCTTAGGGATTACAATGTAGCCAGATGCTATTCCCTTTACGTATGTTTCCAGAAATATATGATATTACGTTATGTTACATTATTGCGTGCAATAGTGCATGATTATATACCATTTTGGTGTATTTTTGAACCTGTCACTTCCGACCCCAAGCACTGTCACAACCGACCCAGGGCCAGGGTCGATTGTGACATTTTTTACTTTTTTTCTAATGTGTTCCCATAAGTAAACCGTTGCACTTAGGAGCAAAATTGTTGTGTTTTCACGTAGACAAATGTGCATAGTGCTATAAAAACCTCCTTTCTTCCAGCTAACTGGAATACTAACGAAAATATGGACGATCAAAGTAAAATTGTCACATTCGTACCCAGTCTCCCCTACTATACCTACCTACACTTTTATAGGTCGAACAAATTCGTTACCTAGGTACATTAAAATAGGCACCTAGGTACCTTATACCTAATACGCATCTGTGAAGACGCAAAGACACTCGTTCATGATAATCTATGAGCATGACCTATGTCGCAAGGGGCCCCGGCCGCGCAGGCGCGGGGCGCGCGTTGATGCGTGTTTTGCAAAAAAACGAAATAAAGAAAGAAAACCTACAAAAAGAAATGAGATCCCATCAAAAACATTACATGTACAAAAATGCACAAGTCTCGCAACGCAGTTTATCTGCCGTAAAAAGATGTGAGATCGAATGTAAACCAAGTCGGTTAATTTCAATACCTACCTATACCTATCTATGGGAGCAGTTATATCTTTATTTCTTTAGTAAATAGAGTGTCTTGGCGATTGTACACGGCAGCATAATCTACTAGGCAATCTAAATATAGTCTTCCGTATAGATGTACTTTCAAACAAATAGAAGCACAAAGCGCTTAGCATAGATTTATGTTGCCGTGTGCAATTGCCAAGTTCCTCTATTTACTAAAGAAATAAAGATATAACTGCTCCCATAGATAGGTATAGGTAGGTATTGAAATTAACCGACTTGGTTTACATTCGATCTCACATCTTTTTACGGCAGATAAACTGCGTTGCGAGACTTGTGCATTTTTGTACATGTAATGTTTTTGATGGGATTGGTATAACATCAATGGTTTCGGTATATAAGTATTATAAGAATATTTTGATTTGTGAATTATTATGGCTATAACGCCATCCATTGCACAACATATTTTTAGTGATGATTTCATGTTAATTAGTATTTAAACGGGTCTAATTCGCGCACAAACGAATATCAAAATATATAATTTTGACATACCTCGACGTTTCGACCAAGTTACATCGGCCGTGGTCACGAGAAGACTGGTGAATGCGGGTATCACCGTCCGGAGCGGCAGGTGTTGTTTCCAACTACCCGCGTTTGATCTTGCAAAACATAATCGTCACGACATACAACACTAACAGTATCCGAAGTCCCACTTGAACATAAGTTGCGCCGTACACACTTGCTAATTACTGGATTCCATGATCCAGACAACCTAAACCCATCTTCCCGATTGAAATTCCGGTACTTCTTGATTTCAATCGCTTCACGAACAATTCTAGGATAGAAATGACGATCAGTGGAAAGGATCTTCGGGTCATGTAATTCGATCCAATGGTTTGGTCCTGAATCAAGCAAGTGCTCGGCTATGGCTGACTTGTTCACCTGACGGTTCTTTACTGCTGCGATATGCTCCTTCACTCTTTCCGCGATAGTACGCTTCGTCTGTCCGATGTAAGAGCTACCACAACTGCAATCAACCTTGTATACCCCCGGTGTCTGGAATGGTATCACATCCTTCGCCGTCCTAACCTGCTGTGCTACTTTGGATAACGGAGTATATACAGTCTTCATGGAGTATTTTCTCAGTACTGCTCCAATTTTGTCCGTTACCCCTTTCACATATGGCATGTATACCATTTGCCGGGCGACCTCAAAGTCAACCGCCTTCTTCGGGTATCTTCGTCTAGGCAACCTCTTCTCCACTTTGTAGCCGTTCCATTTAAGCACCTCCTGAACATGCGACAACTCCGTCTGCAAATGCTCAGGGTCACACAAATCATGGGCACGGTCCACCAAAGAATTAACAACAGACCGTAAGTGGCGGGGATGGTGGTGAGAAGAAGCATCCAGATATCTGTCAGTGTGAGTTGGTTTTCTGTATACAGAGTGCGCCAAAGATGATGATGATTTCATGTATTGTAACTTTTGATTATGGTGTCAATAAATAATTATTGTATTGTATATGTACCTACTGTATTGACGAAGATTTCATGAAGCATTTCGGCACACCGTGAGCCGTGAGATATGAGATAACAGGTGCCATAAAACCCGACCTCATTTGTCCCAAATATGTTTACTTCCTCCATAAAAATATCGTGAAAGGGATGAAAAATCGCCCGTCTGTATTAAAGGCATTGAAAAAGGTGCCTCTAGTCCCGTCCGCCGATCGATTGTTTCGAACGAGGGCAATCAATCGCCTGCCTGATCCGGGATGCTTATTTTTTTTTATTACTCGACCTTATTTGACAGGAAACGTTAGGGACATGAGCGGTTACGTTTATCACGGAAGTTATATAAATTGTATAACGGTTGAGTGCTGGTTTTTTCCATCAAGCAGTTATTTTGGGCGTGAAAGGCTTCTCAAGCCAAAGTCTGTAGTTAACCAATGGGAGAAAAGTGAGATGTGAGATTTCACAGTCAGAAGGACTAGCACAGTGGTACTAGAGTAGCATAAAACACAAGGAGACCTCACCTATGGGCGGTCCAGTAAAAAAAAAAGATATACTTTTCTCTTTCCACCTGCACGGTTGGCAGACACGAGAGTGACAGGTGGCCCGTCAGTTCAATCTAGTTGTTTTCCTCTCTCAGTTATTGAACGGCGTTCCTTCTCGGGATCTCTTAGGTTTATTGACTTGGAGTCCGAGATTGATGGGTTGAATGATATGATCAACCGTGCCCCTTTTCAATGGACACTTTTAACACTCTGTATGTGAGTGGTAAGGGAATATAGCTTGCCCAACATATTTTTAGGTTGAAAATAATACCAAGTGAACTGAAATCTTAACGGAAAAATTCTTAGCACGATAAAAATTAACGTTTACACTAACTCTTTATTCATCCCCTTTTTCATTCATCTCCCAAATAAGCGCAATAAACGAGGATGTCCGACCATCCATTACAAGGGTCCGAGAACAATTCAAACCCTTAAGTAATTTGGAAGATCCTTCCAAGCCGTTCCTCCGCGCCCCTAATACCGTCAAAGTGACGAAATTGCGCAAAGAAACGTTTACAGTTCAGAGAATTTACTGCTTCCACTGGAGTTTACGCGGATCACAAGTGTCACGCGTCTTCGGCATAATTGTTCACGTACCCGGTTAGGCAAGACCTCTGGGAACGCGGCACATCTTTCAGTGTTCAAAGAGTTATGTAAGTAAGGAGAGGCCTTTAAAATTGGTTGTTTAAATCACGAGTGATACATTTACACCGCGTCGCTGGAATGAAAATAAAAATTGAACAGATAAATATTATGTGCGCTGCGGGTCGGGCCGACGACGTATCTACGAGCCATAAGAGAGATGTTTCGTCGCCGGGTTCGGTTCGAATGGAGTTTCAATGGAATTCACTGAAGATTTGGCGGAAATTGTAATAGAGATGTACTGCAAGAGTCTGCTCATTGATTTTGATAGTGTGTCTTCAAGCGTCTAATCGACGATGTGATGTCATCCGGTTGTTAATTGGTACAGTCCAATTCATCGTCGGTAGGTGAACAATCCCACAAAACAGTACAGTAACTTATTGTTATAGATATATAATTCAGGGACGGATTAGGAGGGATTAGGCCATAATCCAGCACGGGGACCTAGTCCGGATTGGTGGATAACATGCCTCCGAAATAATTATCTGGCATGTAGGTTTCCTCACGATGTTTTCCTTCACCGAAAAGTGAGTGATAATTAAGAAAATACATAGATTTTAATAAGAAACACATTGGTACGTGCCCGCACTGGAATTTGTAGTCGCCACCTCCGCTTTGGAAGGCTGAAGATCGCCCACTAGGCTACCACTGCTATAGCAATTGTAAATGCAATTGATAATTCAAAGTTACTATCACAAGGGCAATATAACCCTTCGCTAAAAACCTCATTATATCACTGAAGTTGAAAAGCAGAGGAATGCCCTTCCAAGCGTGGCCTTGAAATCAAATCCCGCGTTTCTATGTTATGTCCGAGCCTATTACTGTCATGAACCTATAACCCCATTACGACTTGCACACACTGCCGGAACGTGTAGCTGACACACAAACATTTCTCGTCACGTTTCAAACATCCAAAAAGCTTACGGTGCGCCCCCTTGAACACTCCCTTGGAAAATATTGAATTTCTCATTCGCTTCCTCCTTCCAACTTGTTAAGTGATGGGCCGTGACCGATCATTCGAGAATTTTCGTTCTTGCTCGTTACAATTTTCCTCATAACGGTGGCGGAAGCTCCCAAGGTGGGCCCGAGGTGTTTGAATGATAAATAACTTTAATAAAAGTGTTGGCATAAAGAAATTTATTGTCCCGCGACGGTGGAGCTGGGAACTTTCTACGAAAAATAATTACCGATGGAAACAAATAATTTTCGGAGGCGAAAAGTGCGGGGCATGGTATGGTAGGGGTAACTTTTTACAGGGTAAGACTGGTAGGATGTTGATGGAAAGTCCACCATTATCTAATAACAAGAAGTTATGTTACATCGTGAACTAAGTTCCCTGAATAATATGTATTTTGTGCTACAAGGTTTGAACTACTTTGAACAGCACCTTTATGTGTCTTTGTCGCAATCGGCTGCTATTTTAAGAAACCGTTGTGGACAATGAGTTTATTTTAATTAAATAATATCAACCGTATAGTTTGTATTTCAGTCGATGACACCGTAGACAACGCAACTCCTTGGTAACAGTCGACAATCCAAACACAATCAAGCTATGAGTGTGTTTGGATCCATTGGCGGTACTGACTGTTATAAAACTTATTCAGAAAACTAATAGGTAAAGAGTGCTCCGTTAAATATTAAATACCCGTTAAAAATACACAGAACTGTAAGCATAGTTGATTGAATGGATGTGAAGCCATAACTTGTCAGTGTCGCGGCCGCACGTCAAAATAAATATTAGACTTGCATGAGCTGGAAATTGTGGATTTATAGATCTAATGTAGGGCTGTCAAAACCTAGAAACTGGAGATTGATAAGTACTTTTTTATGTACTACAGTGATGTGATGAGCAGGCCTGAAGCGCAACGTTTATTCGTAGTGACACTATCTGCTTTCATCATCATCATCAGCCTAAAGACGTTCACTAGGCCTCGCCCTTAGACCTCCACACCGAACAACAATTTGCCACTTGCATCCACCGGTTGCCTGCGACTCTTTTGATGTCGTCGGCCCTCTATGCTTTACCTTGTATTCGGTTGTTGTATCACGCTTGATAGCCAATTTCAAATTATGCAAATGCACTACATAATAATTATCAAACAATAAATATCTACACTTTAAGTGGAAAAAGAAAACGTAGTATGTGCGGCACCCTTGAAAGAAGAAACATTATTATTTCACGTGGCGTCAACCGGCGGTGGCCTTCGCCCATTCTGAATAATAACTCAGTCTCTGGATTTATCACCCGCTAGGGTTGCCGCGCGACGTCCCCGCGCATCGTACTCGCTTTATTATGTTCGTTTGATGTGCTGACTTGTAAATTAGGAGGATAATAAGTCACGTAAGAGCGTCTGCCCGCAACTCCGTTCGCGTAATACAGATGATATTTCATACGAGTAAATTAAACGCTTTATAACTATATCTCTGGTATCTATATAGTCTCAAGTAACGCGCATTATGTCACTGACCTGTTTTATATATATTTGTATTTGGTATTTATATTCCGGTACCGAGGTCTTTTTTTGTTCTCGAATTTATATAGCGATGCGTGTAGGCCCTTCCCTATTTATAAGGCCATAATCTATACGCAAATAAAACAACAAAAACACACGAGAACAAAAGTTAAGTAAAAAAAATACAAAGCCAACGTCACATTTTGCGTTTCCGCCAAAACTCCATGAGTAAGACTTGGAGTTTGCAAAGGGTTGGGTTAGCATAAGGATTAACTTCTATCTTTTATGCGTATTTGAACTTAGACGGAATTATTCTTCAACATCTAATATCGATTTCGGCAAGTGATTCCGGTTTCTTTGACTTGTAGACATGCTTTTACGACCCTCTTACGGTTGGGGTTTGTAATGCGCTGCAGAACTTTATTGTTCAGTACAACCCTAATGCCCAGCGATCTCAGAGTAAATAATAAATGCCACCATACGGGCACGCAGTATCCAGGCAACTCGTTACTAGAACTGTTTAGGGTCACTTGCAGATTAATGTTGCTGATGTAATGAAACTAGATGAGAAATGGTTGAGACACTGCCGTCATATTATTCTTCTAGTATGACAGGATCTACGATGCGATACGATCTTCGACGACGTTTATCAAACCAACGTGTACCAAAATACCGACTTCTAAAATATTGGTTGGTTGCTGGAAGTGTTTCTCGCTCCTGCAAACGACGGTTTTAAGCGATAGATAAGGATAGAGCTGAATACTTAAGGGAGCAAAAAATACTGTTCAAAATCCAACGAAATATTTTTTTTTCTATTTCTACTTATTTGGAAGCTCAAGCGTGTGCTTTCACTCAAGCTTTCACTTGCGGATTGCTTAAGTTTCAGCGTGATTTTGTGTGTGTGAGTGTTTATTGTTCAGCTTTCTTTTATTTAAATTAATGGATTTCTTTTTGCAGGAAGATGCTTTTATTAACCAACTATACTACTCGTACATTATAACAATTGGACACCCTACACACCATTACAGGCTCAAAATGACCAATACCATCAAAATTAGTATAATTAATCATAGAGTATAATTAAATATTTGTGCTTTCAAATTAAACTAAGCCATCATAAGCCTGTTTCTGGTACGGCTCTCAGCACGGAGCGCCCGCACGCCCTGAGCGGTTCAGGAGTCCTTCAAATTAATATTTCCAGACATTTTGTCCTCTAATTGGGTATTACGGTTGAATTAATTTTTATTGCTTTTTCTTAATTGCAAGCCCTCAAAGTTGGAGACGAAATGTAATAGAAGAATAATTGTTATGGAAACTTTTCTTCTTGGAATTTTTATGTAGGTACCTAAAAAGTCAAAGATGTAGGTATACGTACGGATAGTGAGGCTTTAATGGAGAAGGGTAGGAGACTTGCAAGATGTGAAGACCATAGGTGGGCAGAGACAATAACGGTATGGTGGTTTAGAAGGAGCACAATGAGCACGTGGTAGCCCACTAGCCCGGTAGACAGACGACAACGCTTAGCACCCAGGAACAGACTGTATGAGATGACCGGAACAATTAGCGTGAGATAGATATACTATAGGGATATACTTAACAGTGGGTGAATACTGGCTGTATTATGTAGATATAGATAGAAAAAACCTGTTTCGTTAAGGAAACATTTCTTAAATTAAAGTATGACGCGTGAGGAGATGTTACTGATAAAATGTATACTAGTAATGTTCCGTGTGTTCTGTGAGGTAGTGAGGCCTCCAGTTTTCAGGTAGCCCAAAAGTCTCTGACGTAGATTTACCACGGCTATCAATCGGTAACAACCTTTACCGAAGCCTTCGCGTGCCTCCGAAGTACGGATTGATGGAAATCCTCACAATAGGTATATTACGGAATCACAAGTCTGAATGCTCGATCGCCACCTCTACCTAACTAGACTATACATACAATATATATTATCCTTGAAAAAAAAAACAGTACAACACCAGTGTTTTATTATCACAGTGTATCATCAATTAGAGTGAAACATTCGGCCGTGAAATAATCGTGAAGTAACCATGAATTATCGATAATAGTGCTATTCCAGCCACTCTTTGTATATATGCTCTGCCGGAATGTGTTCGGTCATGCAAATAGATGTTCAATTTGACAGGGCTACTCAAACCTAATAGGAATGGGCGGGGGAGAATAGTTTTCCCATGACGCGGCGCAACTTTTTTTGGTAAGCCTTTGTTCGACGAATAGTTTCTCGACGAGTCAGGCGAAATAGTTTTTGGGTTTGGATTGGTTTTGACCATTTTCTGATGATAGTTAGGCACATACTTTTGGACCTTTTGATCGATGAACAGTTTTTCGACAGAGTGACACGTGAGCTATGTTTAGGCTAACAGTGACGCAGTAAACAGGTGTACTTGTTCTAAATGGTTCTAAGTAAAGTATCATCCCTATCTGGCACTTTTCGACGGAGACTCGTTCAGAACAATCCTACCGCCACAGGAACATAATTTTTATAAATAACAACTAACCCGTCACGATCGCACAGTCTCTATCTAGGACTCCCTATATCTAAGGAAACAGGAACTACGAGGATCGTAGTCCCACAACACGCAAACAGGGCAAATAATTGTCTTTCCTAAATCTTTGCCAGCTACCAGCTACCTCACGCCTCGCAGGCTCATCGCCCACTTAAGCCACGTACGCCGTACTACTCGATAATGACACCAGTGACATTAACCGACGCGCACAACAAAGCCGCCGCTCAACAGCCGGAAGCACATCTTAGTCTCCACTCGAACAGATAACGAACATGTTCAAAGCGGTCGCCAGCCCAGCGGATTAGGAGAGATTCCACAAATTTCCCGACTAATTCGGAGACGGCTCAAAGGGCGCCATTAATCTGAGGACAAAGGGTTGGAGACAAAACCGTCCGCGGCAACCGAATCGGCGTATAAATACGTAACTGTTGGGCATACGGACCCGGGTTGAGGAGCTGTGGTCGCCAGAGCGGCTCAGAAGCATCGCTTTGAAGTTTGATTACTATGTTCACTTGAACGCATTCTTTACGTATGCACACTAACAGAGAAGTGAAACTAAATAGGGTGAAAAGAGTCATAGTCGTAACCAACGCATCAACGCATAGATGGGAGTTTTGCAGGTGTGGTGGCGGTGACCGTTTACCATAAGACGAGAAGTCAGGTTGTATGCAGCTCTACCAAATAAAAAAACCTGTGAAAAGTAATGTACGCGTTATCAGCGAGAGCAATGGTGCATTGACCCAGAAGGCTTGTCTTATCTGTTAGAGATCTCGCGTTTAATGTTCGACCACCTCACCGTTTTGTCGTCGTGGGTAAGGGAGATGGTCTATGCAGCCGTATAATATTATCTCAGTCTCAGCCCGCTTGTGGTCAATGTTGTCAAACAGGCTAAGCCTACAAAGGGACTGGCTTTCGTGGTTGTTCGAGAACCCATTAGGGCTTGGGTTGATGATCGCCCTTCGTCGGATGCTCATACTTGTTTTATATGGTTGGTTCGTTTCACGTTCTACGCACTGCTGAGGACACATTGCTACGACGACGATGAACGAGATAGCTCAAGTAACATATCCTCACGTCTAGATTCAACAGGTATATTGTAAGGTAAAGCGAGCTCCAACGTTCGACGTTGGTCATGTGAGAGCAGTCCATAGTTTTCCCAACTTGCATAAAAACTTCAATGTCCAAAGAGTCGCTTTATTTTGCCGTGATGGGAATATTGAGCGATACTATTGGTAGATTCCCAGAACAAAATATGTGCCAAAATTGGCATAAATCACTTTAGAATTTGAAAACGGTCTGTCGTGAATCATCGTAGCAACGAGGCTACAGTAAACAAGGCGTTACGTAGACCCGCTACGCTGATATCTCGTAGCACAATGCTACGAGCGCCTGTGCTAAGCCACATTCATCATGCTACGTCAAGCGGCGGTCGATTGAAACTTGTTGCTTTGATTTTATTCTCGGATCTAGAACCTCTACTGACTGGAAGTACGAATATTTCTCAGTTCACTTTGGAATCGAGTCAACAGTCATGATATATTAAAGTGTATCGAAACTTTATTTATTGAGAGTGGTTAGGGTGATGCTTAGCCAGTGAACAAAATAATATGTTCATGTAATACTAGCTGTTACCCGTGATATTTCGCGCTTTACATGGTGTTTCAATTTAATCGGATAAACGAAGTAATATATTTTATTATAGATTTGCTATGTGTGCGGTTAGTAAAGTTATAGGTACCTACTATTGAAATTAGAAATACTTATTTAATAAATTACTGAAATATAGTTATACTACCTATTTCAAACAATTATATGTTTTATTACGTTTTTCCAAACATGCGAATCCAAAAAAAATATACTTTTCTCGTTACATTTACAGAGAGTTGGAAAATTACATTTCCTGCCAAAGCTTGAAAACAAAAAGAATTCTACAACGGACTCGGTGAAATGGAGCTGTGTCAGGTTACCGAGAAATGTTGCGAAATACTTTTCTTTGACCTTATGTCAAATGAAATTACTTAGCGCGAACTCTCTGACAAATTATCCGAAGACTGAGGAGACCACAAAATACTCTCATTTCGGAGAGGTCTCGAAGTCTTCGTTCTTAATGAGGTGAGCATTTATTTATTAGGGCTCCGTAGAGTTCTGGAAGGCAGATCCAACATTAAAAAGGAATCTGGCGTCAGTAGGAGGCTTATGCCTTGCAGTGGATAGAATTAGCTGCCTCTAACGATGATGATTAATCCGAGAGCTAGATTGTCGCTTTTATGGATCGTCGAATCTGTTGTCAGTTTGTAATAAAATCAATAAATAACATGATCACGTAATTTTATCCTACTTGCTCGACTCTCCAATCAGATTCCCTGCATCAAAGGAATCAAAAACTAAGAGGACTGAGGTTACACGCAGAAACTAAGCAAATAAATGACCACTATCTGATCTGGTCTTAAGTGACGATGGTGGTAAACATGCTCAGCTTAGAATGGAACTCTCAAGTGTTAAGAATTAGTATTTATTATTCATTTTGTCATTAATTTTGATAGCAATATTTATGATTTGGAAAATACCTATAGGAAAATATATTTTGGTTGGTGGCAAGTGTGGCAACACAGGGAGATATTATGTGTCTATGGTACGATGAATGTCACTTAGATTTATGCGGGTTAAATTTGAAAGTGAATTTTGAGAACTCCGCAAAGATTATTAATATAACCGATTGTATTGAAGTTAATCCTTGTTTATTCTCTGAATCTCTAACACATGGGCCGCAGCCTAAAATTCTCGATACGAGTTCTCTAAACCAAGTGATAAGTATTTACGGGGTCGCCAAAGACACTGACAAAACTCCCTGTCGAATAAAGATAAAAGACCGTAGATCCTTCGCCGAATGGTCGCTGTCGATCCGAAGGTACTATTTCTAATATTGGAGACATCTGGCGCGAGTAATAAATCGAACTAGTTTGTTTACCGGACCGTGTTCAACTACACCCGTTTACGATAGACCCTTACGAGCTGTCAGTGAGGGTTGGAGATGTAAATTAAATAATATACGATGTTTGACACATTCCGCTCATTTGTTTGGTAATTGGATAGGTTGGTACAGTCAGCGATGAAAGTAGCTGAACTGTTTTGCTTATTTATGTGTAATTTCTTTATTTTACATGCGTAAAACAATAGTATACAGCAACCTCTTTAGTGCAATCCAAGGCTTAAATAATTTGCAATGAGCGGTCTTTCAATCTCTGTCTTGATGTAAATGTCTCGATGGAGAGAAGTTAGTTTGTCCTGTCAAATTATAACATGTTTTGTCGTCGACTGTACTGGTTGACATAAAATCGACTCCATGCAGGCTTGGCGGCAGACTGTCTGTGAGTAACGTGCGATTTATAGTCTCACCATGACGCGCAACTGCAGGGTTGTGCGTAACTGCCGACATTAACTTTGGTCTTCGGTAAACACCCGGTAGAGGAGAAATGTCCAATCAAAGCTTGCAAAGGCTGTGTAGAACTACTTTGGGCGGGGTATGTGCGCTGAGTATAGAAATAAAAAATTATCTTTGGAATAATTGGATGAAGATTGTATTTTTATTCTTTTTTTTAAACGTAGCCCCACACTAGAATTGCTCCTGTATCGGGTTCCGGTTACAGACATATAATTTCACATACACATCACACCCAGTCCCGAAACAAATATTTGTGGATCGCACAAATATTTGTCCCAGGTGGGAATCGTACCCTCAACCCCTAGCGCAGCAGTCCGATTGCTCAGCCAGTACTCCAAACGTGCCGTGAGATTATTCGCAAAACTCGGACTTCTCGTAGCCCTGTCAACTACTTAGGCGACGTCGATGTTAACAGTGAACCCGATGTTTATAGTGAGTTAGTGATATTTCACTGAAATGTTGTCAGTTTCATCGAACCCTAATTTAATGCCTCTATCGGGTTTTTTTCGATGCCGCCGGCATAAATCGAGCATACGACCGCAGAATAAAATATAATAGTATACGTAGTACTTAAGTACTTATATACGTCAAAATGCTTCACCAACTTCCTATAAAGTGCCTCGCACATTTATGACTTTTTAAAGACACCAGGCTATGATATGAGGACACTCGGACGTCTTGTTTAGTTCTTCTTGTTTGATCCGTTTATGTCTCAGTTCTGCCAACAATAGGGGCCACTACTTCTACCACTTACACAACTAGACATTACGACTCATACCTACCAATTACCTATATCTGTTGACTCGTGAGTGATGGCGGCACGGCCCGGCACGTATTCAATATCGCCGTCGACCCGGCGGGCGTCGCCATCAATGGCTGACGGACGATAGGGACGTGGATCGCAATTACATGCGTGGCAACCCTAAACTTGTCTTCAAATGAAATGATGCGTTGAGTTTTTTGGCGGGAATCCGTAAGTGAAACGTTGGTTTTGTATTTGGTTCTCAAACTTGTGTTTCTTCGAGTGTTAATGTGTAATTGTATTGGTGGAGTATTAATCATTGAGTGTCAGTTAACGTGCATGAGTGTAGGGAAATTTTATTAGCATAAAAAATGTGTTTTCGCCTTTTTTTCATAAGTTTTAGTAAAGCATCCTCCAGCACTTTACTGAATCGTGACTCTGACTGTAAATCAACTTGAATGCTTAACCACGAGAATTGCTATAATGCTAAGACTTTCCTTTTGTAAAAATCTGTAAAACTTGAGATATTTTTCATACTTGACACTGGTTAAATGTGCAAACCGTGCAAAGCCAAAATTAAAAAAATAAATATAATTAATGCGTTGCGTTTTTAGTAAGGGGAAGTGCTAGGGTTGTGCTGTAACTACTTGATTAAAATTTGCTGAATGACTTACATCTAAGTGAAATCATGCGTATAATAGACGAGTTTTATACGTAAAGATTGCCATCCAAAGGTTGTCTGAAAGAGATTGCTGTTGAGAAATAAAGTTAACCTTTGTACCTTTACTTTTGTTGCAATTTTATATTTTATTTATATAGGAAGAGTATAATTATTATTATTAGGTACGCACCTGATTTATCGCACTACACAATATGGATGACACAGATGAATTAATAAAAGGGTTTTTATATATTTCTAATTAAAACTCCAACGATTTTCTAATAAAAAAAAACATAGAAACATCACAATATAAAGGTAAAGTTCACGCACGTCGCAAACGTCCAAACATGATCCATTTTGGTCACAGTTGACTAGTTCCGATAACTCTATTTGGCGGCGGGTACCGTCCACGCAATGTGTCAAATAAGCGACAACTCGCCGATATTAATGGGGTCCATCCAAGTTCCATCCATCAGCCCACCCACGCTCCAATCGTGAAATTATTTGGACTCTCGACACTTTTATCTATGGAAATTTGGAGAAATGGCTCTACCCACGTAATGGAATTACAATATTTGAAATCTCCCACGTATTGATAATATGAATGAATTGTTTAAATTGAATTATTGTAGGAGATTCAATTAAGTTCGAAATACATTCGAGAAACAATAGTAATGGGTGAAAAAGAGAAAATTGTTTTTGTTGTCTTGTTTTAGGGTTCCGTGCCCAAAAGGTAAACTGGGACCCTATTACTAAGACTCCGCTGTCGCACCGTTTGGTTGTTTGTCTGTCTGTCTGTCGCCAGGCTATATCTCATGAACCGCGATAGTTAGACAGTAGAAATTTTCACAGATGATTTATTTCTGTGGCCGCTATAACAAAAATACCAAAAAAACAAAATAAATAAATGTTTAAGGGGGTTCCCATACGACGAACGTTATTTTTTTGCCGTTTTTATAGAGAACTAGCTGATACCCGCAACTTCGTTCGCATTTTTATATAAAATGTAAACTGTTTAGAAAATCAATTGATGTCGCGGGGAACAGTTATAGGTAAGAATATATCTGTCTCTTTCTCACTCCCTTTTCCTCTATCTTTCTCCCTCTCTAGCTCTTTTTCTATCTTTCTCCCTCTTTCGCTCTTTCTATCTCTCTTCCTCTACCTCCATCTCTTTCCCTCTCCCTATATCTCTATATCTTTCCCTATCTTTCTATCATTAATATCCCTCTCCACTCTCAATCTCTTGCGTTATCTCTCCCTGTCCATCTCATCCATTATATTTATTTCCCTCACCCTCTCCGTCTATATCTCTTCCTTTCCCTCCTTCGCTCACTCCCTCTCCCTCTATTTCTATATATTTCGCACTCAATCTCTCTCACCTATTTCCACCCACTCTCCCCTCCTTCTAGCCCCACTCTCCCCTCTTTCACTCCCACTCTCCACTGTCTCCCCCACTCTACCCTCTTTCTCCCCCACTCTCCCCTCTTTCTCCTCCCACTATCCCCTCTTCCTCCCCCTCTCTCCCCTTTTCTCCCCCCACTCTTCCCTCTTTCTCCCCCCACTGTATCATCACTTTCTATTCACTCTACACTCTTTCTCACCCCACTCTCCCCTCTTTCTCAACCCACTCTCCCCTCTTTCTCCCACCACTCTCCCCTCTTTCTCCCCCCACTCTCCCCTCTTCCCCCCACTCTTCCCGCTTTCTCCCCCCACTCTCCCCTCTTTCTCCCCCCACTATACTCTCATTCTCCCCGCTCTCCCCTCTCTATCTCCCCACTCTACCCTTTTTCTCACCCCACTCTCCTATTTCTCCCCCGTTCTATCCTCATTCTCCCCTCTACCCTCATACCCCACTCTCCCCTCTCTATCTCCCCACTCTCCCCTATTTCTCCCCCGTTCTATCCTCATTCTCCCCTCTACCCTCATACCCCACTCTCCCCTCTCTATCTCCCCACTCTACCCTTTTTCTCACCCTACTCTCCCCTCTTCTCCCCCCACTCTCCCCTCTTTCTCACCCCACTCACCCCTCTTTATCCCCCACTCTCCCCTCTTTCTCACCCCACTCACCCCTCTTTATCCCCCACTCTCCCCTCTCTTTCTCCCCACTCTACTCTCTTTCTCACCCCACTCTCCCCTCTTTCTCACCCCACTCTCCCCTCCCTGTACCCCCTCTAACCTTTTTCTCACCCCACTCTCCCTTCTTTCTCCCCCCACTCTCCCCTATTTTTTCCCCCCACTCTGTCCGCTTTCTCCCCCCACTCTCCCCTCTTTCTCCCCCCACTCTAACCTTTTTATCACCCCACTCTCCCCTCTTTCCCCCCCTCCACTCTCCCCTCTTTTTCCCCCCACTCTGTCCGCTTTCTCCCCCCACTCTCCCCTCTTTCTTCCCGCTCTCCCCTCTCTTTCTCCCCACTCTACCCTCTTCTCCCCTCACTCTACCATCTACTCCCCCTTTCCCCCACTTTACCCCTTTCTCCCCCTCCTCCCATCGCACTCTCCCCCCTTAATTACTTTCCAATTTAAATTACGATCCGTTTAGCCGTTTATTGTGGTCCGTAGGGGGTGCATCTAAAGAATACCTCATAATTTCAACCCCCTTGCTTTTCCCCCTTTAGGGATGATTTTGCAAAAAAGCTGAAACCCGTATTTATTTATTTCTTACCAAAAGCCTAAATAAGAACTTTCAACCCCTATTTCATCCCCTTAAAGATTATTTTTTGAGACAAAAGATAGCCTATGTCCGTCTCATAGGTCCAATCTACCCCTATACCAAATTTCATCGAAATCGGTTCAGCCGTTTAGCCGTGAAAAGGTAACAAACAAACAAACAGACAAACAGATATACAGATAAACAGATAAACAGAGTTACTTTCAGATTTATAATATTAGTATGGACTAGAAGCACCTAACGGTTTCACCCGCGTTAACTACTATCCCGCGGGAACCATTATTTTTACGGGATAAAAGGTAGCCTATGTGTACCGGGGATAGCATAGCTTCCCAACAGTGAAATAATTTTTCAAATCGGTTCAGTAGTTTCAGGGCCTATTCATTACAACCAAACAAACAAAGTTTTCCTCTTTATAATATTAATATAGATATAGTACGGAACCCTTCATGCTCGGGTTCAACTCTCACTTGGCCGGTTTTTATGGGTGTTTTTCGATTAATTTGTTGCACTCGTATTATCGTGGGTATCAATTATATCACGATGGAAAGTTTCTACATCGTTTTTCACCTTTTAATATTTGTATTCATCGCGCTTTGCCTTTTAGCGACACTTGTCGCGAGCGTATAATGTGGAATTCATAGTCGAGAGGCGAACACTCCCCCAAGAATAATTATATGCAGTTGCTGTAGACTGGAAGACAAGGTTGACTGGAAGAGATCGCTTTTAGCGATAAGTTCGCCCATTTACCTTGTGTATTTTTATAACTGGTATATAAGTACGTATTTTCTATTCTATTCTGGACTCTGTAGCTACCTAAAGTAGCTAGGTATTATTACCAATTACATTTTGATATATTTATTATTACTATAGGTTAGTATAGGATTGGAAGTTGAAATTATTCGTCTGTTCACCTCTTGAACTAAATTGTACTGAACAGTGCTATAACTTTAAATGACAACCCATTCTAATAAATCGTTCCATCGCATCGGCCTTCCAACTTCCAGCGGTTTTCCTTTTTCAACACCAAAGTTTGAAACTCAATCTGGCTCAGGAAGACGTTAATCGTAGTTTATAGGAGTTGCGGAGAAGGTATCGGAGGTATCTGCGGTACTGAACAGTTCTCAGGAAACGTTCCCGAGGTGTGTGTGGTGGTTGCCGATCCGTAATCTACGCGCTTTGCGACTCAACGCCGTCGAGTTTGTAACCTCGAACAATATATTTTTTAAACACTTTACATCATTTGACCGCAATCAACTTTTTATTCTTGTTGACAAACGAACACCTCATATACAAATCCTACTAATATTATAAACGCGAAAGTTTGTGAGTATGGATGGATGGATGTTTGTTACTCTTTCACGCAAAAACTACTGAATGGATTTTGATGAAACTTCACAATAATATAGCTTACATATCAGAATAACACATAGGGTACAATTCATTAAGATATATTATTGTATATTATCCAAACGCGGGTGGAACCGCGGGGCGCAGCTAGTACGTAATATGACCCGAAAATGAACGAAGCTCCATACAGTAAACAGCAGTAAACTGTAAGTCGGGAGAGCAGGAACGATCAGCTCTCTCGCGCCGCTCTAACAAGAGATTTCCATTAGCCCCCTACGTGTGCCAATACGAATTACAAGTTACGGTTATGTTCGAGGGCCTGTTTATTTGAGACGGTGCCAGCTAACGCTGCTAGAAGCCTGAGAGTTTGTTGTTTTCTTTAGGATTGTTGATAATATCAACATTGTATCCAATCTTTTCATCCTGCACGTTGCCTGAGACCTGTCTGTCTGGGGCACATTCATCGACATTTAGATTATTATAAACAACAACTTGCAGTGAAGCTTTTTTGACATTCACAAAGAATCCGTAGACAGTATCAATCACAGTTTATCTAATATCAATACTGTCCAAAGTATCGCAAGAATTTATAAGGATCTAACTAAAGCAAACTCGGGTAAGTAATGGGATTAGCTCGGTTTTCTAGAACTCATCAAGATAAACCTACTTAAATATGTCTTTGCCAAAATTTAAGTAAAATGTTTTTCTAGGGTCTTAAATTTTAACATCCTCATTTAAAGTTATGGATGGACAAGAAATTGTCTAGCATTGAAAAATTATATCAAACAATTGAAGTGCGGTAAACCAAATTTTATATTAGGTACGTACGATATGTTTGCTTAGCGTTCCATAATACGTTTGGAAAAACCATAATACGTTTGAGTGTGGACCCCAAATGTGGATAGAAGGAAAACGTCACAGGAATTTATATGACCTACCTATCTACGAATGGCCTATTGTCGATGAATAGTCTAGAATTCAGGGCAGTGAAGGTGCCTTTTGTTGAACTCGATAAATAAGTATTGGCTGCCAAGTGCGATGTACATACGCCCTTTCCACGCCTGAACCCTATTGAAATAGGTTTCTGTACGATTGTTTGTATTTGTATGTTGTTGGACCCTGTTTTGTAAATCTACTCGTGTACGGGCTACCCATTCGCACCTGAAAACTGGTTTGTGTTTAGTTAAATCACGTAAGCGTGTATTGTGCGTACTTATTCGCAAGTGCTAGAAGACATTGGCAACATGTTAGTATACTAGTACCCAACTTATAAGGCGCGTCGTGAATCTTCGTTCGCGCAGAAAAGAAAGTATGGTCCGAAGATTAACGAAAGAATGCTTAAAACTTACAATCAACCTAAGCTCACTATTATAAGGTTCATAATACACTGCAGCTGTTAGTTCCATGTCACTCTAAGCTCGCTAAGATGGCGGCGGTGGCGGCGGCTGCCGACCAATAGCGGTCAATAGCATTTCTCGCGCTTTGAAAATTCATCTTCTGCGCAGGTACATCGGTAAGCCATATCAGTTGGGTAATACTGTACTGCTGTTTCGTTCCGTGATACCCTGTATCAAGAACTACGAGGTGAGGACTATGGTTCCAGACACATGTAGACCCGCGTCTAGGTACTTCTGGGCTTAGAAGAATAACACATACATAGTAAGTCAAGTACTCGCTAGCGCCGTGTAGACATTTTTACTGAGACTGTTTGGGCCTAGTTCGGACTTTGACTCGCTATTGCTCGAAATCAAAGCTTTTATTGTAAATATTTATTCATTTTCCCTGCTTTTGGACTAAATACCAACACGCATGTGACATTTTCATTGCGCTTGTGTGCGTTTTGGAGAATATAATTACGAGGCACTCACGCGCACATTGATAAAAAAGTTGTTTCACTTTTGAGTGAAGCTACGCATGAAACTATCCTTTTTCTGCGTTATTATTCTAAGCTTCTGGATGTTTCTGGCGCATGCGACTGCGAAGCGTGAAGTTGCAGTCGCATGCAGCATGTGCAGGTTTTGCTCCGATGTAGTCCGGTTGTCCCCGAAGACCGTGTCCCCGAACGGGGACACCGGGGACAACTTTAACAAGCTACGGAGCTTGTTCGCAGCATGCGCCACGGAGGCCGAAAGATACGCCACTGCAAAGATTAGTACGCCGGTAAAATTTTTAGGCAACATTCACACGAGCTTTTATAAATATCACTGCCTCTTTGCCCTAAATCCTTTAAGCAACTCAATAGTCAAGATTCAAGGTCCTAAGTGTTCCATTCGGAGCGTTTATCGAAGTGACTATAAAATATCCCCACAGCTGTTTTGGTAGGATTCAATACTGAACGTATAAAAGGATGCCATTATATTTACATTGGATGGAGCGGTTTGGTGCTGAAGCAATAACATTCATGATAGTGGTGAGAGCCCTGAGACAGCCAGCTGAGGCAATAGGTTGTGTTTAGGGCCTTTGTCCACTCGATAACGACAACCGATCCGTGCGCCCGATGCGGCAGCTCATAGAAATATGAAAATAGCGGCGTCGATGTTGGGGGTTTCGTCATAGAATAACAGCCGAAATTAATATTGTTTCTCCTATCCAAGATTGAAATCGATCTTAGATTGCTGCCTATCGTTCGCTCGATTTCCAAGCTGCGTGCCTTTATAAACCAATCCACGGATCGGTTATTGCCACGTTTGACCCTAAAAATGGATTGTGATATCAATGCCAGATAGCAAAATGTGGATTGGATTGATTATTAATTTCGGCCGTAAATAGTTACCGCGTAAGTTGCGTGGATAGACAACCCCCATAGCAAATCGACTACCGGTTGTAGTTGAGTGCGTTATTTTAGTTCTAATTACAAATGAACGGTTAACATAAGTGCTATTATCTAAGTGAACTAATGTGAAAAAAGTTAAGTTCCTAACAGAGGCCCTTAGAGATACATAGATAGATAACTCTCTATTGGCAAAAAATGTATAAAATATAGAAAGGACAAACTTAATCATAGGTACAAATAGTCGGTCTTATCGTTTAAAGCGTTGTCTACCAGACCAATTTTGGTTGGTCAAGATAGACAGCAGAAATTTTGAACTCGATGATTTTGAAACGATGTTTTAACTAAAACTCATCATTTAGGTACTTGAAACTGTATATATATATATATAGTATAGATGCTAGATACCTAGTTATCCAGCAACCTCTATAACTCATGTCTCCCTGCCCCGCCTGCTCTGTCCCTAGCGAAATAGGCAAGAATAGGGCAACGATCTACTAAATTCGAGTTTAGTTGCGCTCTGACAGTTTGAAGATTAGTTGCCCAATCTGCCCCCTAGGACTAATATATACTCGTACCAATACATTTACGTTTCCAATTTTTTACATGTTATCATCAACATATAGTCATAATTTATGACTATAAAATGACGATATAATGATAAATGACGATAATATATGACGATTAAAGATGGCCGCCATTCAAAGGGGAGAGACTTGCTGATGTCTCGCGAATCACTTTCGTAATATCACGTACAAAACCCACTCAACCGATAGCTCACAACTTTATTAAAGGTCTCAGCACGAGATGAATAATCACATGTTCATGCGTCAAGGTCTGTAATCAATCAAGTGTCCCACAATCGAGATGTCGCAACTCGATTCGTCGAGCATCGACAACTGAAATCAATTCTCATAAATGTGTATATTTGCTATCTATCTTTGGTTGAATGAAAGCTTAATACATATTCGTTCGAATGAACTTGTGATACGACCTTTTTACATTTTAGTTTTTAGTTTTAGTTTAGGGTGTACCTACCTAATGTTTTCGTTAAAGTATTGTGGTGGCTCTTCATAAAATGTAACGCATCTATTACGTATTGAAACTCTCTATTCGTTTCCATTTTAACAATATACAGAGAAAAATAGTGTCCTTCCCTAATCAACAAATTCATTTACTAGCATCCTCCCTTTGGATATAGTCGTATGTTTCCGATATCCGCAAACCTTGACCTCTTTGAACCCTGAACATTGAACCGGCGGCTGAGGAATGGTGACATTGTGACTTGTGAGATTTGTGCTTCAATAGTACCTATCTATTATATATATAAAAGCCAAAACTGACTGACTGATTGACTGACTGACTGACTGACTGATCGATCAACGCACAGCCGAAACCGCTGGGTCTAGAACCATGAAATTTTGCACAAATATTCCTTATGTGACGTAGGCGAGCAATAAGAAAGGATTTTTGAAAATTCAACCCCTAAAGGGGTGAAAAGGGGTTACAAAGTTTGTATGGAGCAACGTGTTTTCTTGGTCTGATCAACTTCAAACTTGGAATTTATATTCTTTAAAACATTTAATTAAACACGTATTTCATCGTTTTCTAATATTGAACCCCTAAAGTGGGAAAAAGGGGCTAAGCATATTTTCATCCGATTTAGTTCATAATTGAAATTTGGCTCAATTATGCCATAAAGTGGCATAGGAGTGCACTAAAATGTGGTGTTTAAAATTAAACCCCTAAAGGGGTGAAAAGGGGTTGTAATGTTTTTGTGTAACAATGAGTTTTCTTTGTCTGATCAGCTTCAAACTATGCATTTACTTTATTTAAAATACTTATTGAAATAAATTCATAGCTTTTTAATATTCAACCCCTAAAATAATAAAGAGGGGTTGCAAAATATTTTTCATCAGATTTTGTTCGAAACTGAAATTTTGCACAAATATTCCTTAAAAGACGTAGGTGGCACTAAGTTTCTTTTTTTTTTTAATTCAACCCCTAAGTGGGTGAAAAGGGGTTTCAAAGTTTGGATGGAACAACGTGTTTTATCGGTTTGATCAACTACAAACTTGGCATCTATATTCTTTAAAGATTTTAAACACGTGTTTTATCTGGTTTTAATAATGAACTCCTAAATTGTAGGTAGAAAGTGGTAGATTTTGTAGAAAATGATTAATTTAAGGTAGGAAATGGTAGTTTTTAGTAGGAAATGGTAGATTATTGGTAATAATGGTAGATTTTTGGTAATAGTGGTAGATTTTGGAAGGAATTGTAGCTTTTGGTAGATAATAGTGAATTTGGAATTTAATGGTAGATTTTGGTAAAAATGCTAATTTGGTAGAAATGATAAATTTGGTAGCTTTTGATGAAAACGGTAAATTTTGGAAAAAAAGGAAGCTTTGGTTAAAAATGGTACTTTTTGGTATAAAATGGTAGATTCTGGTTGGAAATGGTAGGTTCTGGTAGGAAATGGTAGCTTTTGGTTGAAAATAATACATTTAATAAGAAAATAATAGATTTAGAAACAAAATTTTAGATTGTGGTAGAAAATTTTAGATTTTAGTAGGTAGATAATGGTAGCTTTTGGTAGAACATAGTATTTTGATAGAAAATGGTAGATTTTGTTAGGAAATGGTAAATTTTGTATGAAATGTTAGATTTTAGTATAAAATGCTAGATTTTTGTATAAGACAGTAATTTTGATAGAAGATGGTGGATGTCGTACGAGCATGTTGGATATCGCATATCAGATGTCGATGTCGAACACGAGGTCATGGTCTATTTTTAGTTAAGTATTTGGAATTATGGTAAAATATATAGTCCGCGCGGACGAAGTCGCGGGCAACAGCTAGGTAAGAATATATCTGTCTCTTTCTCTCTTCCTTTACCTCTATCTTTCGTCCTCTCTAGCTCTCTTTCTATCTTTCTCCCTCTTTTGCTCTTTCTATCTCTCTTCCTCTACCTCTATCTCTTTCCCTCTCCTTATATCTCTATATCTTTCCCTATCTTTCCATCATTAGTATCCCTCTCCACTCTCAATCTCTTACCTTCTCTCCCCCTGTCCATCTCATCCATTTTATTTATTTCCTTCACCCTCTCCGTCTATATCTCTCTTTCTCTCCCTTTCCCTCCTTCGCTCACTCCCTCTCCCTCTATTTCTATATATTTCGTACTCAATCTCTCTTTCTCCCCCTCTCTCCCTCTCCCCTCTTTCTCCCTCTCCCCTCTTTGTCCCCCACTCTACCCGCCTTCTACCCACACCCTCCCCTCTCTCTCCCCCACTCTTCCCTCTTTCTCCTCCCAATCTCCCCCCACTCTACTCTCTATCTCCCCCCACTCTCCCCTCTTACTCCCTCTTTCTCCCCACTTTCTACCCCTACCCCCTCTTGCCCCCCCCATTCTTCCCTCTTTCCCCCCACTCTCCCCCTTTCCCCCTCTCCACCCCCGTTCTCTTCCCTTATTTCCCCCCTCTTTTTCCCCTATACTCCTCTCTCTCCCCACTTTTCCCCTTTCTCCCCTCTCCTCCCCCACACTCTCCCCACTCTACCCCCCATTCCCCTCTTTCTCCCTCACTCTCCCCTCTTCTCCCCCCACTTTCCCCTATTTCCCCCACTCTACCCCTTTCTCCCCCTCTCCTCCCCCGCACTTTCCCCACTCCGCCGCTTTCTCCCCCCATTCTCCCCTCTTACTCCCACATTTTCCCCTCTTATCCCCCACACTCCCCTCTCCTCCCCCGCACTCCCCCCACTCTCCCTCTCTCCTCCCCCGCACTCCCCCCACTCTCCCCTCTTTCTCCCCCACTCTCCCCCTCTCCTCCCCCCCTCGCCTCCCATCGCACTCTACCCCTTTACTAAATTGCATTATAACCCGTTCAGCCGTTTCGTGTGGTCCGTAGGGGGTGCATCTAAAGTATTCCTCATAATTTCAACCCCTTGTTTTGCCTCCTTAAGGGATGATTTTGCAAAAAAGCTGATACCCGTATTCATTTATTCCTTGCCAAAAGCCTAAATACGAATTTTCCGATCCTTAACTTGAGGAATTATGGATTGACCATACAAACTTTCAAAACTTATTTCATCCCCTTCCAGATTATTTTTTGAGACAAAAAATTAAGCCTATGTCCGTCTCATAGGTCCAATCTACACCTATATCAAATTTCATCGAAATCGGTTCAGCCGTTTAGCCGTGAAAAGGTAACAAACAAACAGATAAACAGAGTGACTTTCACATTTAGAATATTAGTATGGATTGTGTCCTAAGTTGGAGGATAACCTATCTGCATACTAAATTTCAACTCACAAACTTTAATATACACAAACAGCTTTGTTTGATATCTATAAGGTCAATGTAGTTCACAAAAATGAAACTAGATGGCGTTGCCAAACGAGCACCGATTCCTACATCGCGGTGACAAGATTCTCCGCCCAACGCACTACGTATATCAACTTTTTGAAACATGTGTTCGATTCGAAATTCAAATTTTTCGAATTTGGCGCTGTAGTATTTTCGTAATCGAATGCTTTTTGGTTTTGTTACAGTAGTTTCGAAATTTCGATTATACTTAACTTAGGTACCTACCTACTTATTGTTTACGTTCCTTAGTTAGAATTTATATAATATTTAGGTACTTTTTAATTTAAGTATACTAACTAAGGAAGAAAGGGGTTTTTTTTCAATTTAATTAACTTACATAGTCAGTTAGTCTTTTTTATTTTGTTGCAAAAACTTATTGTGTACTTATTGTAGTTACAAAATGTCCGTAGAAGTAATATATATTAACGCGGAACAGATACAGCAAATTGTTGTGCCCATTGTTGGGGATGGTGCTTGCCTATTTCGGGCCCTTTCTTTTTTGATGTATGGTAACCAGGGAAATGCTTTCCGCGTACGTCAAGAAATTGTCAACTACGTTAAAACTAATTGGATAGACTTTTCTATTATGTCACACGATAGAAATGGTGACAATTACAACACAGCAGATAAATACTATAGGGATATGATTCAACCCGCAACATACGGCGGTTTATGTGAATTAGTCGCAGCAGGGAAGATATATAACTACTATTTTGAAGTATATCGTAATGGCGAATTGTATGTGAATGCAGGTACTCGTGGTCGTCCGATAAGACGCCTTCGTTTTTCACAAAATCTATCCAGTGGCCATTTTGATGCTTATATGTGTCTTGCAGAACTAAATCCTGTAGTAACTATTAACTCATCAGTAAAATTAAATTCTGTAAATATTGTAATAAAAAATGACAGTGCTGAAATACCTGATATTGTAAGTTTGCGTTCGTCTGAATCAGGTTCTGAAACCTCTCTGGAATTTTCTCAACAGACGATGTGTCAGACATCACAAAATAAAATTAGGAAACGCAGAGCTAGATGCACAGACAGAACAAGGAAGAACCAAGTTAGGAAAGCTCAGAAAAAATATTCTAATAGTAACCCTAGCTCAGAATACCATAGAAAATGCGTTGCTAAATATCAACAGTCTCATCCTGATGTCCATAGACAAGCCGCCGCTAAACATCAAAAGACGCATCCTGATGTTCATAGACAAGCCGTCGCAAAACATCAAAAGACGCATCCTGATGTTCATAGACAAGCCGTCGCAAAACATCAAAAGACGCATCCTGATGTTCATAGACAAGCCGTCGCAAAACATCAAAAGACGCATCCTGATGTTCATAGACAAGCCGCCGCTAAACATCAAAAGACGCATCCTGATGTTCATAGACAAGCCGTCGCAAAACATCAAAAGACGCATCCTGATGTTCATAGACAAGCCGTTGCCAAACATCAAAAGACGCATCCCGAAGCTCATAGAACAGCACAATCTCTATTCAATAAGCGTGCTTCGACATGCTTATGGCAGACCAAGTACCTTTCAGGAATGTCATACAATTTGGACATAAATTATGAATATGATTCTTTTGTGGATATTGGCAATATGGATCACAAGTGTGATTGGTGTAATGCGTTTAAATGGAAGGAAGAAACACCTGGAATGTGTTGTGGTAATGGAAAGGTGCAGTTACAGCCACTGAGTAAACCTTCGGAACCTCTGTTTAGTCTGTTAATGGATCTTCACCCCGATCATAAGCATTTTATAGCGAAAATTCGTAAGTATAACAATTGTTTTCAGATGACGTCATTTGGTGGAAAACAAGTAAGGGAAGACGGATTTATGCCAACATTCAAAGTGCATGGACAGGTCTATCATTTAGTTGGAAGTTTATTACCAGAATCCGGTCAAAAAGCTAAATATTTGCAGATTCTTTTTGTCGGTGAAGATGAAACAGAAGCAAATTTAAGATGCGCGAATAATCCACAATTAAAACCTAATTTAATAAAGCAATTACAAAGAATGCTACACGAAGTTAACCCCTATATAAGAGATTTGAAAAGTACCATTGATAAAATCCCTCCCTCTTGCGAATCATTTAAAGTTATTATACACGCTGAAAGAAAACCGCCGGAAAGCCACAGAGGTCGTTACAATATTCCAACTACAAATGAAGTTGCTTTGGTGATGGTAGATCAACAGTTTGAACGTAGGGATATAATATTAGAAAGCCGCAGTAGTCATCTACAACGAATAAGTGAAATTCATCGATCTTACGATGCTTTGCAGTATCCTTTACTATTCACTTATGGAGAAGACGGATACTCAATTGACATACCACTGCGTGATCCCATATCAAAAATACCGTTGAAAAAAACAGTTTCTGCTTCCAGTTTTTATTCGTACCGCATTATGGTTAGGGATAAGGAAGAAAACTACCTATTATACTTTTGTGCTCTCTTCAGCCAATATTTAGTAGACGAATACGCTAAAATAGAGACCGAGAGACTCAATTTTATAAGAAGCAATCAGGCTAAACTACGCGCAGACAGCTATATTCACCTTAAAGATGCTATTGGTAGGCAAGATGTTCACGCTGATCAGCTAGGTCATCTGTTAGTATTGCCGTCCTCCTTTACCGGGGGACCAAGATACATGCACGAGCGAACACAGGACGCCATGACGTACGTTCGTCACTATGGTCGCCCTGATCTTTTCATCACTTTTACATGCAATCCTCGGTGGAACGATATTTCACAATGTTTACTTCCAGGTCAAAAATCATATGACCGCCATGATGTTATTGCTAGGGTGTTTCGCATGAAAATTAAAAAAATTATGAATCTATTAATCAAGGGGAAAATATTCGGGGAAGTTCGATGCTACATGTATTCAGTGGAATGGCAAAAACGTGGCCTTCCACATATACATATCCTACTTTGGCAAGTAAACCGCATTACTCCTGATATGGTTGATAATGTTATTTGTGCAGAAATACCCGACCCCGAATTAGACGCAAAGCTTTATGAAATAGTAAAATCCAACATGATCCACGGACCTTGTGGAAGTTTAAACTTTAACTCACCTTGCATGCACAAAAATACTTGCAGTAAACGATACCCAAGACCTTTACTCAATGAGACACAGACCGGTGATGATGGTTATCCACAATATAAAAGACGATCCCCAGATTCAAGCGGCTTCACTGTTAATGTCAATGGAATGGTAGTTGATAACAGCTGGATAGTTCCTTATAATCCAGTTCTTCTAAGAACCTTCAACGCTCATATTAATGTCGAATACTGCAATTCAGTTAAATCCATCAAATATATTTGTAAATATGTAAACAAAGGTTCCGATCAAGCTACTGTTACACTAGAGGATGGAAAAGATGAAGTTAAAATGTATCAAAGTGGGAGGTATATAAGTAGTTCAGAGGCGGTGTGGCGAATTCTTGGGTTTCCTATTCATGAACGTTTTCCTCCGGTAGTCCACCTCGCCGTGCACTTAGAAAATGGTCAAAGAGTTTATTTCAATCAAGAAAATATAGTCGATAAAGTATCCAGTCCACCTAAAACAACACTCACGTCTTTCTTTGATCTGTGTCAAGTAGATAACTTTGCGAAAAATCTTCTGTATTGTGAAATACCGGCATATTACGTTTGGAAGAATAAGCAATTTGAAAGAAGAAAAACAGGAGCTAATGTGGACAGATGGCCAGGCGTAAAAAAAGAGCATGCTTTGGGCAGAGTATACACGATACATCCGAACAATACAGAGTGCTACCATCTTCGTTTGTTACTGCATGAAATTCGGGGCCCCACATCATATAAAGCATTAAAAACTGTGAATGGCGTTGTACATCCTACATTTAAATCCGCCTGCAAAGCTTTAGGCCTTCTTGAAGATGATCAAAATTGGCATGCAGCATTAGAAGAGGCAGCATTGTGTGAATCTCCTTTCAAAGTCAGAGAGCTTTTCACAATCATATTAGTATTTTGTCAACCATCAGATCCGTTCAGCCTGTGGAATAAATTTAAACAACACCTTTCAGAAGACTTTAAACAACAAATTGAGAGACAAGTTGGAGGCAATAATATGGATAACTTCATGGATGAGATCTTCAATAAATGCCTATTAGAAATAGAAAGAGATTGTTTAACATTAGGTGGTCGTGCCTTAGAAGATTATGGTTTACCAAAACCATGTAGATCTAGGATTGCAGAAAGTGAGTTAGGAGTATATGTAAATGAAATTAATTATGAATATTATGATGTATCTAACTTGAAAGAATTTGTAAATAAAAATGAATACACACTAACAGGGGAACAAAAGTCTGTATACTATTCAATTATTTCCAGTATAGTTGAAAACGAAGGAAACATTTTTTTCTTGGATGCTCCAGGTGGAACTGGAAAAACCCATCTCATTAATTTAATATTAGCAAAGGTAAGATCTACCCGCGGTATAGCGCTAGCCGTCGCGTCCTCTGGGATTGCCGCTACATTGTTAGAGGGAGGTAGGACAGCGCATTCTGCCTTGAAATTGCCCCTTAATTTGACAATTGTAGAAACTCCAATGTGTAACATAGCTAAGCAAAGCAATCTTGCCGAATTATTACGTCAAGCTAAAATATTAGTCTGGGATGAAGCCACTATGGCACACAAAAAAGGTATTGAAGCTTTAAATAGAACTCTGCAAGACATAAGGAACCTTCAAACTTTAATGGGTGGTATGACAATACTACTAGCTGGAGATTTTCGACAAACTTTACCGGTAGTTCCTAAAGGTACACGCGCCGATGAAATAAAGGCATGTATTAAAAGATCATTTTTGTGGCCTTCAATTAAAACATTGAAATTAAATAAAAACATGAGAGTTCATCTGAAAGGGGGAGAATCTGCAGCACATTTTTCAGAACTTCTACTTAAACTTGGAAATGGTGAGCTCCCAGAACTAGATGACATGTTAACTATACCTGATGAATTATGCAAAGTAGTATTTACAGTCAAAGACCTTATAGAAATAATTTACCCCGATATAGCGCTCATTAAAGATAAACCTTTAGAATGGCTGCGTGAACGAGCTATTTTAACACCAAAAAATGACCAAGCGGCATCAATTAATGATATATTGCTAAAGTCATTTCCAGGCGATGAAATGGTATACTATGCCATAGATACCGTAGTAAATCCAGACGAAGCAGTCCACTACCCTGTTGAGTTCTTAAATACCATTAATCCGGCAGGTCTCCCATATCATAGGCTCTTGCTGCGTGTCGGTACACCTGTGATGTTACTTCGGAATTTGAAACCACCAAAACTTTGTAATGGCACTAGACTGCAAGTTAAGACTTTGCATCGAAATTTAATAGAAGCAACTATTCTAACGGGGTCGGCCCAGGGAGAAACAGTGTTTGTACCGCGTATACCGTTGATTCCCAATGATCTACCGTTTGAATTTAAACGCCTGCAGTTTCCTTTGAAAGTTTGCTTCGCCATGACCATAAATAAGTCACAAGGCCAAACTCTAAAATTTGCGGGAATTGATCTGCGACAAGACTGTTTCTCACATGGGCAGTTTTATGTTGCGTGTTCTCGTGTGAGCTCACCTCAAGGTCTGGTTATTTTAGCTTCTTCCACTAAAATGGTTAAGAATGTTGTTTATAAAGAAATATTATTGTAAACACTTTAAGCAACAAAGCTTTGGATATAGCAGTCAGTGAATCAACAGTCAGCCAGTCAGTTTCCTCTTTTATAAATAAGTATTATCTTGATTATAACTCTGTCTATTGTCATACCACCCATTAAAGTTTGAAGGTTCCTTATGTCTTGCAGAGTTCTATTTAAAGCTTCAATACCTTTTTTGTGTGCCATAGTGGCTTCATCCCAGACTAATATTTTAGCTTGACGTAATAATTCGACAAGATTGCTTTGCTTAGCTATGTTACACATTGGAGTTTCTACAATTGTCAAATTAAGGGGCAATTTCAAGGCAGAATGCGCTGTCCTACCTCCCTCTAACAATGTAGCGGCAATCCCAGAGGACGCGACGGCTAGCGCTATACCGCGGGTAGATCTTACCTTTGCTAATATTAAATTAATGAGATGGGTTTTTCCAGTTCCACCTGGAGTATCCAAGAAAAAAATGTTTCCTTCGTTTTCAACTATACTGGAAATAATTGAATAGTATACAGACTTTTGTTCCCCTGTTAGTGTGTATTCATTTTTATTTACAAATTCTTTCAAGTTAGATACATCATAATTAATTTCATTTACATATACTCCTAACTCACTTTCTGCAATCCTAGATCTACATGGTTTTGGTAAACCATAATCTTCTAAGGCACGACCACCTAATGTTAAACAATCTCTTTCTATTTCTAATAGGCATTTATTGAAGATCTCATCCATGAAGTTATCCATATTGCCTCCAACTTGTCTCTCAATTTGTTGTTTAAAGTCTTCTGAAAGGTGTTGTTTAAATTTATTCCACAGGCTGAACGGATCTGATGGTTGACAAAATACTAATATGATTGTGAAAAGCTCTCTGACTTTGAAAGGAGATTCACACAATGCTGCCTCTTCTAATGCTGCATGCCAATTTTGATCATCTTCAAAAAGGCCTAAAGCTTTGCAGGCGGATTTAAATGTAGGATGTACAACGCCATTCACAGTTTTTAATGCTTTATATGATGTGGGGCCCCGAATTTCATGCAGTAACAAACGAAGATGGTAGCACTCTGTATTGTTCAGATGTATCGTGTATACTCTGCCCAAAGCATGCTCTTTTTTTACGCCTGGCCATCTGTCCACATTAGCTCCTGTTTTTCTTCTTTCAAATTGCTTATTCTTCCAAACGTAATATGCCGGTATTTCACAATACAGAAGATTTTTCGCAAAGTTATCTACTTGACACAGATCAAAGAAAGACGTGAGTGTTGTTTTAGGTGGACTGGATACTTTATCGACTATATTTTCTTGATTGAAATAAACTCTTTGACCATTTTCTAAGTGCACGGCGAGGTGGACTACCGGAGGAAAACGTTCATGAATAGGAAACCCAAGAATTCGCCACACCGCCTCTGAACTACTTATATACCTCCCACTTTGATACATTTTAACTTCATCTTTTCCATCCTCTAGTGTAACAGTAGCTTGATCGGAACCTTTGTTTACATATTTACAAATATATTTGATGGATTTAACTGAATTGCAGTATTCGACATTAATATGAGCGTTGAAGGTTCTTAGAAGAACTGGATTATAAGGAACTATCCAGCTGTTATCAACTACCATTCCATTGACATTAACAGTGAAGCCGCTTGAATCTGGGGATCGTCTTTTATATTGTGGATAACCATCATCACCGGTCTGTGTCTCATTGAGTAAAGGTCTTGGGTATCGTTTACTGCAAGTATACTTTCAACTATCACGCGGACGAAGTCGCGGGCAAAAGCTAGTCTATATATATAAAAGCAAGAACTGACTGACTGACTGACTGACTGACTGATCGATCAACGCACAGCCGAAACCACTGGGTCTAGAACCATGAAATTTTGCACAAATATTCCTTATGTGACGTAGGCGAGCAATAAGAAAGGATTTTTGAAAATTCAACCCCTAAAGGGGTGAAAAGGGGTTGCAAATTTTGTATGGAGCAACGTGTTTTCTTGGTCCGATCAACTTCAAACTTGGCATTTATTTTGTTTAAAACATTTAATTAAACAAGTGTTTCATCGTTTTCTAATATTCAACCCCTAAAGTGATGAAAAGGGGTTGCAAGATATTTTCATCAGATTTAGTTCATAATTGAAATTTGGCTCAATTATGCCATAACAAGTGACATAGGAGTGCACTAAAATGTGATTTTTAAAATTCAACGTCTAAGGGGTGAAAAGGGGTTGTATCGTTTGTGTGTAAAAACGTGTTTTCTTTGTCTGATCAGCTTCAAACTTGGCATTTACATTAATTAAAATATTTATTTAAATACATTCATCGTTTTTTAACATTAAACCCCTTAAATGATAAAGAGGGGTTGCAAAGTATTTTTCATCAGATTTAGTTCAAAACTGAAATTTTGTACAAATATGCACAATTTTTTTTTTAATTTAACCCCTAAGTGGGTGAAAAGGGGTTGCAAAGTTTGGATGGAACAACGTGTTTTATTGGTTTGATCAATTTCAAACTTAGCACCTATGTTCTTTAAAAGGTAGGAAGTGGTAGATTTTGGTAGAAAATGATAAATTAAAGGTAGGAAATGGTAGATTTTTGGTAGGAAATGGTAGGTTTTTGTTAATAATGGTAGATTTTGCAAGGAATGGTAGCTTTTGGTAGATATTAGTGAATTTGAAATTAAAATGGTAGATTTTGGTTAAAATGGTAGATTATGATAAAATGGTAGATTATCGTAAAATGGTAGATTACGGTTAAAATGGTAGATTTAATTTAGGAAATGGTAGTTTTTTGTAGGAAATGGTAGATTCTGGTAAGAAATGGTGGCTTTTGGTAAAAAAATAGCACATTGAGAAAGAAAATAATAGATATTGAAACAAAATTTTAGATTGTGGTAGAAAATTTTAGATTTTAGTAGAAATGGTAGTTTTTGGTAGCACATGGTATTTTGGTAGAAAATGGTAGATTTTGGTATGATTTGTTACATTTTGGTATACAATGGTAATTTTGATAGAAGATGGAATTATGGTAAAGTATGTAGTCCGCGCGGACGAAGTCGCGGGCAACAGCTAGTATAATATATTATAGAACTTTGTTTAGAGGTTTGTTGTGTGCAGTCTTGCCAGATTAAATGTCTTTATTTCTTTTTTTTTTTTTTTGTAATGGCTTCGCACGGTGTGTGCATATAGCCAGTGTTAAGAATTTTATTTTAAGTATTTCTTAATTTCACATTATGAAAGTCACAGCAATATTATAGCAATCGTGGTCAAGTAGTCAAGTCAATTATTTACATCGTCAAAGTCACGATTCAGTAAAGTAGTGGATGCTTTACTGAAACTTCTTGGGAGTTTTGGAAAAAATGCGACATGACACGTTTTTTGAATTTATATCATTCGCCCACACTCGTGCACGTTAACGAACACTTAATGAATAATATTCCACCAATATCAGGCCTGTGTCACTCCGCGTGTAGCGGCGGCCATTGCGCAAGGGCCAATCTAGTAGGCTGCCACAAGCGAAAGAAAACACACGCGTGCGCGCTATATGTTCGACCACGTTCAACTTAATTATATTTGATTTGATTGATTCATTATATAATTGCAAGATGGACACAAAACGAAAATAAGCAAGAAGATACTGTGCAGTATTTTCAGTAATTTAAGTATTTAAGTATCAATTTATGTATATTTCAGTAATTAAGTATCGATTATTATGTTTTGTCCGAAACAAAAACAATTCCAGATATTTTTACACATACATAACATCTATTATTATTTTGTCTACTTATAAGTATAATGAACAAAATGTGTTTTATTTTATTACTTCATTAAATTAAATCTTTGGCAATAATCGTATAGCATATACAATTATGCAGCTAGCTCTTAGACTACATGAACGTACTCGGCGCTGCCTGCTGCCTCCTGCGCGTTGCCCGCCACAAGTAGGAGTAAACGCTCGTGCTGTGCGCTAGATGGCATAAGTAGTTTCTCGAAGTAAGCAACCCTAGTCCGCGGCTCTTTCAATACGTATAACCATGTATAACTTATTATGAACCGTAGTATAGTGAATTAAGGCCCATATTCCTTCAAAAAGAAATTGGTAGGTATGTAAATGAACACGTGCTCGACTGGACCGCGAGCTAAATTAAATCATATTGTTTATCAGATAGAGTCAATATTTCTTTGAAAACCATTGCGAAGTAAAGCTTCTGTACTAGTTTACTAGTTTATTATTCTGTGCCAATATTACACATTAACACTAGAAGAAACACAAGTTTGAGAAAATAATACAAAACCAACAACGTCTCACTATCGGATTCCCGCCAAAACTCCCTTTATTTCTTTATTTTATTGTTATACTAGCTGACCCGACAGACGTTGTCTTGTCATTGTATCTATGGGAAAAAACTTCCTCTCCCTCTATACCTATATCATTCCCTAGCACTCTATCTCTCTCCCTCTATATCCATCTCTTTCAGATTTTTCCCAGAACGAGTGACAGGTGTCAACTGTACAATCCGATTTTATCAGATATATTTTTCCCAATATCAAAAATGTTCCCGTGGTAACGGGATAAATAGTATCCTATATCCTTCTCCTGGTTCTCAGCTACCTTCCCACCAATTTTCAGCTAAATCGGTTCAGCCGTTCTTGAATGATAGTAGTGTAACTAACACGACTTTCTTTTATTAATATAGATGACTACACTATAAATTTACGATCTGACAGTACACAAAATAAATGTGAACTCAAAAAGCTTTGTCCGGTTAAAATTTTCCAAATTATTCCATTGTTCAAAAACAATGCAATCAAATTTCAATTACAGATACCGGAAGAGATAGGCGGATATTTTGGGTTAATCCCCCTCTACGCTAGTCCCGCTTTGCTATAACTAGAAGAATACCTAAAAGGGCCGCTCTGCACGAATTAATTTGGATATACGTAAACAACTGAATATACAGGTGGAAAGAAAAGTGTATCAAGTAATTGTATTTAAATTGTTATATTACTTGAGCCAACTTCAGGCGATGAGATTCACAGAATTAGCTACCACATATACCATTATATGTGGTGGGAAGCCAAGTCTGCTCGTGACAGTTGTCTCCAGAAGTTTAAGTAATGTTGTAACGTTTTCAGTTCTAAAATGTTGGTTAATTTATTTTCTCGTTGTCTCTTAATTGTTACAATTCAGAATTTCCAGGATTTCGTATTCACATATTTATATAACGTTCCTGTCGCTGGGACATAGACATGATAGACTCTGCGGATACCTTCGCTTGGGCTTTTATGGTGGTTGGGCTTTCGCTACACTCCTAAATTGATTTTTCATTTGTAGCTACTTAATAAAATATGAAAAGGCGTTGGTTATCTGGGTTGGTTATCTTATAGGGAGGTGTCGCCTCTGAACATCTGATATTAAATCGCTGGAAAACAGACACGACGTTATACATTATTCAATACGGAGCTCATGTTTTTTGGATATGAATTGCGAAGTGCTTTGGGTCTTTTAATGTTTTCTTTGCTCTGAGAGACAGTTACATGTATAAGGGAGCTTAAATTATAGGACCAACCTACCAACAAGCACACAATAATACAGATATAAAAAGTCCTATGACCAAAATATACAATTGCGCCATATTGAGATGTAGTGAAAAGGCTTCTGATTCCATATAATTATTAGTACTTGGAATTTTGAGTATACAAATGTTGAAGAAACATCCGTTGCTATTTATTTCGGGGGCTTTCAAACCGCAAGACTAGACGCTCCTTTCAAATCCCCTGAACAAAAGAATATTGTTTTACAAGCGCTCTCCGCAAAGGTATCAAAGTTTCTTTGAAATATCAATACCTTCTGCCGCTAACCTTGGCTTTTGTTTCAGAATATCTGTTTTATAACAGTCAGGAAATTGGAGTTCATTATCTTTTTTAATTGAAATGCAGAATATTTGAATGAAGATCAACTATAGCGTTCTTTATCAAATGATTCAAAATTGTGAATTTTTTATTTGTATTCGGTAGCCCCACGCTAGGATTTGTCCTATATCGTGGGTACCATTTCAGACGTATATAATTTTACATACCTACATACAGATAACACCCAGATCAGAAACAAATATCTGTGGATCACACTAATATTTGTTCCGGACGGGAATCGAACCCGCGATACTAAGCACATCAGTCACATTGCTCAGCCGCTACGCCAAACGCGTCGTATCAGCATGAATGTTTGTAGTCTTGCGAGCGTTCTAAACACTTAAGTAAAATCGCTCAATGAACATAGTAACGCATGGTGCTCCAAGACAAGCAAGCTAAATGTTGCTAAAAGGGGGCAACCGTATAAATCAGTGACCTTTTCACTTTATCGAATGAACTTCTATTAAAATATTAAGCTAACATTAACCGTTCTCTCGTCTTTTGCAGGTAAGCAACTGTCAGGGGTCTACAGATAACTTTGCCGAACTGCGAAATGTCCAGTCACTTGAGCTGGTGCAAGTCAGCGGAGAAAGCGAACTTCAGCGGCCATTAGGGAAGTATCAATAGTTGATAGTGATTCCTCAGTTTGCTGTCATCTGTCTCTGTCATTGTTTATGTGAAAGAGAATATAGTGATCACGCATCTAGTCAAGTAATTTTGTTAAATTTAATACAAGTATCTGTTATAGCGGCTCTAGTAAGGTGAGATGCGATCGTATAAAAGCGGCAAATCTGAGAATATCCGTATCGTAGTAATCACGACACTTTTTCGTATGACCACAATTGCCGCGTTCAGTTCACGACTTGTACCACAATGTGGTCCCCTCTGGTTATAAATGAACCTCAAAGTACCGACGTTTTTAATTAACTAAAGGGTTCAGAATCGTTTTCGGCGAGGCTTTTATTCAATTATTTTTCTCTCTTTTTGTGTAGTCTTAATATTTTTACTTCCGCATATAATTAAGTAGAATTAGAAATGTTAATTATTTTGGGAGGTAGGTAGGTAACTTGTTCAACAGTTCGTCTATAGCAAAAACGTGGCTATAAAACCAAGTTATGATTCCAATATTTGGTATAATTAGCTGGTTTCAAAACGACTTTTTCGATATCACCTTGAAATGGAATCTTTAACTTTAGTGTTAAACGTAAGTACCTAATGACGTACCGATCGTCATAATTTCTAAAAATGGTAATATATGTGCTTTTAAATGAAGCCAATGAGCTTTGAAATGAAAACAATTTGTCTGCAACTGGTAAAATTATATCACAGTTGTTACGACTCAAGTTACGCAACACTGATCACAGATCAACGTTGTTTTTACTAAATTCACTAAGTAATTATCCCGTAGCGGGCATCGAACCCTGCCATCTCACCAGCTGCTCTGATATCCTTTATATGAGCAGTTAATTGACCTTATCAACACATAAAAGCTCATATAGCCACTTATAAAAGCCTTATGCTCACTAGGATAACCTTCTGACTCGTTAAACAGCCCTGTTCACTTGTTCAGGACTCGGTTCTGCCAATTAGAGGGAAGACATGCTCAGAATAAGTAATTGCTCCTGTCCGCCCTTCGCCCATGCTTGTAATTAAGTTTTCTACATGCTTTGCCCTCGGTAGGTACATCTCGAGATGTTAGGAGAGAACTTTAATGGAATTAGATAGGGTTGTATGAACTGCAATTTGAGATTTTTGGGCGGCCGCTATTGCTAATTTATGTTCACATAGCATTCCGTATTCTCGCATCAGACGTTTAGTAAAAGACGCAGTTATGCAGATTGATGATTTCAAACAATTTTCTCTTGGCAAATATTGGGCAAACAACCAGTTGTGAAGCGTCATAATCTGATTGATGATCTAATTGACATCTCTCACGTCAGCTGTCATCACGAACATCTGTAACAACCGGGGTGTTACTGATGCTCCATATGCAGGTGCTCGAGTTGATCGTAGACGATTTCTCTAACGTTCTCGGGTAGGACAACAAGGCAGTTTGTAGCACCCCATTCGCTATGCAATCGCAGTTTGAAGCGGTTTGTCAAGTTGCCGTTTATGGCCGCTCTATGTATACATACATATGTAATGTTCTATATAGGTCTTACCACAATCTTTAACACTAGAGTTTAACCTGATGTCTCTAAAATATCGTTCCACGAAATCGACGTCTGACACTCGTGGTGCCTAACTCAATCGTGTCATATTTTGGATAATTTTACTTGTGAATTTGTTATTGAGTTAGACAACTCGAATGTTAGACGTCGATGTACAAAATTGAACTCTATCACACCTAGTTCAACTCTAGTTTAAATCTTTTGTGGTAATACCCCTAGATTTTTCTCTCTTTCAAGGCAAACAAGTAGGAGGATCCTGGAAAGCAAAATAATAAATAATTAGAGTCATGTTAATAACACAGCCCGCGGGCTACAAGGTCTGTCGAATCCTTCCCAAACAGAGATACGGCCCACGTTTTAATTTACTTGAAAGGTCGCTCCTTTTGCTTGATATGACGACGATATCTAAGTAAGACTTAAAAAGTTGTTTATTTTCTCCTGCCCGCGGCTTAGTTGTCTACATGCGGAATGGAAACTTGGAGAAAGGATGTGGAAACAATTACATGACATTTTGTTATCTTTTGTCGGAAGCGAGAAGACTGGAGGGTAATTATTATTAAGAGCCAGTAAAATATTTTTTCGTACAAATTTATTTGCCAACCCCAGTAGAAGATTAAATATAACAACGCGAAAGCCTATATTATGATAATACCACATTGCGACAAATAACAATATTGTATCGGGATAGTGTAGAAACCTAAGAGAGTTTGAACAATTTCCATCTAATTTAAAGTAGGTATGATACCTTGAGCGATTTTTAGTACTTTAGGTGGTGGCAAATAAAATGTATTCTGGATTTAGGAGTTAGCGGTTACAATGCGACGTCGTAACATACATGCGTTTTCGGCATCATGAAAGTAAATATGTTCCCCTATCCGTAAGTCCTTGGGTCCAAAGAGTCTTATTATACTTGTATAGAAAATAACTACAAGCGATAAATCTTGCAGACCATTAAATTCGAGTTTCACGATGTCCCAGGACAAGCAATGAATAATAATTTAATCAGATAAAAGCCTGAGAAAAATTGCGGCTAATGGCCAACTCGGATGGGGTTATCAAAGTTAGATCATTAAGTCTTAACTTGTCCAGTTATGAAAAAACATCATTACGGGAACAAAGAGCTCGGTTTTCATAATCATTCCTGAAAGCTTGTAAGTTTATAATGAACTGTCATTAATTCTTGTTTATTTATATTATGTAAGTTTTATTACACAATTATTATAAGATATTTATAGAATAGAAATATACACACAAAATTTGTTTATAATTATTTAGTGTCTCGGTGGGCTGTTATCGCTTTTGTGAAGTCTTGATAAAATAAATATTTGAGAAAGAAAATAATGCCCATCTCTTTCGCCGTATGTACGAGTATAGTGACAATTGACAGCCACACAAATAGTGAACCTATGCATGTTAATCAAAAAATTCGACACAGCAAACCATCATTAAAATTGATTTACAAAAACAAAACGAAAAACACGTTAGCTGTATGGCAGCCCCCTTAATATTTATTTTATTCTGTTTTTCAGTATTTGTATTTGTCATTTGTGTAAATGTCAACTGTCTAACTGTCACGGTTCATGAGACATAGCCTGGTGACAAACAGACAGACGGACGGACAGAAGAGCCTTAGCAATAGGGTCCCGTTTTAGCCTAGGATACGGAACCCTAAAAACGATTTCACAGTTTCCGTACAAAAAGCTGCCATCAAGTTTTAATCAAAAGTTTCAATCTTAAACATATTAGGTAGCTAATTGAAACACGAGACGTCTCAGTAGGAATTTACACCAGAAATTAAGTAAAACTCAGTTACGCAGACATAACGAAGTTTACCAAGTTTACGTGTTTGGGTCGTAGTTTGTTCGCCCGAGGGACTTACTTGTTGCAAGCACAAGTGGGCACACGCCCTTATAACTACATAATATAATGTATTCTGCTCCCTCCCAGAAGTTTACGAAGAATGAGACTTTACATTATGAACATGATTGTATTGTTGGCAGTTCCTTAGTTCTAGCCGACTATAGAAGTTCTTAAACTTTCGCGAACTGAATACATGTTAATTAGTATAACTTTATATCTTTAAATGAGCAATTCTTGTATATATATATATATATATAGTATATATATATCATTTTTAGAAAATGTCATTTTATTCGTGTTTTTTTATGATTTTTTTCTTTAAATAACCAGTTCATATTTTTTTATTATTCTATCAGTAAGATCGAAAAATATAATTCATATTTCATCATTTTATTAGTAATTCGTACTTAAATATAATTTCCAAAAATCACAATTTATAAAAATAAAAAAAGTACCGAGCAAAGCTCGGTCATCCAGATTTAGTATTTAATGTATGTCAAAAATATATATAATATATTGATAATCGTTTGTGTGCGAATTAGACCCGTTTAAATACTAATAGCCGCCTATGGTTTTGTGCTTGTAAACACATATTTTGGCAGAGTGTACCCACATTGAAAACTGGCATATTTTACGACCTTTGAGTTGGCTGTACAGATCGCGCGGCGAGAGTTTGGCTTTGACCTTCGGGTGGAGGGGATTACTGCGCATGGGTACTGTCACGCACACAATCAGAGCAATCCAATCAGAGCACCGCATGCGCCTACACACCATGCGCAGTAATCCCCTCCACCCGAAGGTCAAAGCCAAACTCTCGCCGCGCGATCTGTACCTACATAATGATAAATTCAAAACATTTCATATTCACAGATTGGCTCGCGGTCACCACTGGCCTAGCGTTTGAAGTCGGTTGATAAAATATATTAGCTCACTGCAAACTACCTGCCTGACATTGGTCTGAATATGTCATTGATTGCCATTTGCCGCAGCCTAGCGTGGGAAAGGTTTCTGCTCCAATTATTGGCATATATTGTAGAACCGCAACAAGTCTGCGTATAAATTAGACAGATTGTAGAAGTGGACACGTTATTTTGTGGCCTTATAAGTAAACATAGTATCTTAATAAACAAGAATGCATGCCTATAGGTACCACTAGACATTTTTGTTAGAGATACGTGGTCAGTATTTGGCGTAGCGATGCGTGGATTTTCATAGTTTTGACCAGGCGGTAGTGTATAAAAACTGAATATAGGAGATGTCTAAATATGACCCTTTCTACCTGTGTTTTATCAGTTTATATCACACACACACACGTACATACATATAGAAATACATACATACCTTGTGGGCGTCTACATGGCATTATGTTAGTTCGTATTTGCGTTCCTAATAAATAGACTTTTAACTCTTTTAATATTATATGAGAAGTCCTTGGTTAGTGATGCGATCCCTAACTAGCTGGGTTCACATTTTCTGATAATAAATAATTAATCGCAGTACAAATACGAGTACGTCTGTTCAATTTATTGGAAACTCGTGCGAACTGAACGTGAAGCGAAAAAAGCAGCTAGTTGGGTGTCAGTGGAAATCGCTTTGAAAAAAGTTCATATTTGCATTTGATGTAACGTGCGTGGTTGTTAGGACACGCATCCCGCGCAGAGACACCCCGAAAAGGCCAATTTGACTGTTCCTTTGCTGCAGCTTAATTACGCGATGATGCAAGTAAATTCACTAAACAAAGACGCCCGACCCCAAACGGCACACATTTTGGATTGAAAATAGAAGTAAAAATTTAAAAGAAACTTCCTTAGATTTCCCCCAAAAAAATATACTCGGAAATTAACTGAGTATAGTCCAATCTACATTACAATGATTTTTCAAGGCTCCAACATTATATTGAAATGATTTATTTAATGGCGTCGGAGGTCTCTGGCTACAAGACTTTAGGGTGCGACCTCCTGAATAGCGAGAACTGTACCTAACAATACATCTGATATATAGAGTAATAATTTTATGTTGAATTCCATTTTGTTATGGCCGGTTCATATTCCAGTCCAACAAAAACGTGTGTTGCATCCAGTACTGGAATGGATGCTCACTGGAATGGGTACATTTCAGTTCACCCAGTGGCATTCCAGCGCTGGAATACGCTACTGGAATATTGTGAACCGACCATTAACTGGTCGCGTTTCACAAGTCTGAAATATTTTCAACGCAAAACTCAGGGGATGAATGAGTAATGACCCAACCCCCATGTGTATAAAAAATATGTCACTTTGTAATTCTGCGCAGTGAAATATAGGGTGCGGTATTACTAAGTATTGCTTAGGTTTGTATTCGTATTTTGCGGTCTCCTAACGGTCCCTATACAAAATAAGTCATTACAAAACTGTTAGATATTAAAAATTCCTTCATTCGTTTCAGCACGGAGTAGTAATAAAATATGCTTGCTAATTCCGCATTTATTACATTAATATATCGTAATAGCTTGACAATTACATGTTTCCAGCTCCTAAAAATACCTAAACATTTTTCTTTATCTGACTATACTTTCATAATGTAAAGCAGTTATATTATACAATCTATTTATTACATAAAAATTGCCATTAAACACTAATAAAAATCACAGACGCTTACACAAGGAACAGTCATCAGCCCTCATCAGTCCTCATCAGTCCTCATCAGTCCACAACAGTCCTCATTCAGGACAGTACGCCAACATTTCTTCAATGGTGCATGGTTTGTCGCAGCACTCCGTCGCCACCTGCCGCTTTCCTCTCTCCATGCTCAAGGCTCTGCGAGGAGCAATCCACGGCCAATGCTGGCTGTAGTGGCCATACTCGCGGTACAGACTGGCCCTTTTGTCTAGGCCATCTGTGCCGCATATGCTGGCTATCATGACTGCCAACCTCCTTCCGCAGTAGATGTGACCTTCCTCAGCCGCCACCGCTGCTAACGCAACCGCGAGCAAGACGACTTGAGTTTGAACTTTCATGCTGTTGATCTGATCGCTTCGATGCTCTTAATCCTTTGTCTTGTTTGTGAATGTGCTAAATCAAGGCGTATCTCCGTTTTTATACCGGAGAAAGTTCATTAATATGCACAGGTGTTTAGATATGGTCTTAATAGGTGACAAGTCTGAGTATTTGACGTCATACAGGTTGCGAGCGGGTGGGTGGCCTCAGAGTTTTGTCAGCTGGTGGGATGCGCTAAACCTTGTTATTATGGCTAGGTTATATTTAGCACGGCATTGTGGGTTGCCTAATAACTGCTATATTTTGCATAAAATAATTACTAGTACGTCTTTGTTGTGTCTAAATCCTTTTGAAAGCCCCGCTAAAGACAACATTTTTAATAGAATCAACCATGAAGAGATAAAGGCGGTTTCAGGCGCTGGCATTTTATCAAATTCAAAATGTACGTAGCTGTTATTTATTTTTCAATTTTCATTTTTCCACCGTTAAAGATTTCCCCTAGCGCTACATGGCTTTCCCGTTCCGCGCCCTATTTGTATTTTGCTTGACACAATTTGTGTAGGGAGTTTTCATTACTTATATGAAATTGCCAGCAAACACAAAAATTGTTCAGCTTTTGCTGCGGGATACCATATCATTACGCCTACAGATATGGCACAAAATTTGTTTACTATGTGACGTGAAATTGGATCAGGTAATGGCGTCCTTAACTGTTGACATTCAATTAATGCTTTCAGTTACTCAATATTTATTAGCGAGCGTTTCTCAGTAAATTCTCCATTTGAAAGCTCGTAATGATTTCCATATCTTTGTGTGTATAATATCATCTTCATTTATGTAGAAGCAACATTCTACATAATTGATGTCGGAGAGTGGAGCTCAAAGGTCACTGAAACATTTTAATCATATTAAAGGTACATGTTCGCGAGCTAGCACAATTTATGCGATATTATGATAGGCATACATTTTAATTGGGTTCTTATTGTTATACGACACGCGTTGTTGTGGAAGCTTGAGTGGAAAAATCCAAAAAATATATTTAATTAATCTCCTCTATTTACATCCAAAGAGCGGCAATTACGGAGAAAAGTTCAGTACTAATAAAGTTGAAATAATCGGTCTTCTATGGTATCACACTGTATCTACAATACTACAGCAAATACAAAGGTTGCTTTTACAAGAAGGCTACCACGGGTTGCTATGCTACCACGGGTATCAACACGTGGTAGCCGTGGTAGCAAGGTAAACGTTGAGATAAAAAATTCTAACTAGTCTCACTGTAACGCATTTAGGCGTCCAGAGGGCTAAGCCTTGTTACCTATTACATATATAGTTAACTGCTAAAACAAAAACACACACATACATAAAGTGAAATTAGTGTTAAATAAAAGTAGTGTTTTTCATCTTAATTTATATTGGTAATTATAAATACATATCATTCCAGTCGTCTGAAAAGATCTCTGTGCCATGGCGTGGCCACATAATGGGCTGATGAAGATTCCACTAACATAAAAATCTCTTTCAGACCCTTAGTAGGTCATTCAGAATATCTTCCCAAGATACTATAAAAAAGATCCTCGACCTTTTAAAATATAAGGATCGTAAAAATATCTACAAAAGCATCTACCTTCTCGTGACAAATAACAAGAGCTGTTGTCGTAATGAACGAGCAGAAATAATATTTCACTTTGGATATTTGTCAAGGCGAGAGAGCCATCTTGCAATTTTAAATATAAATTTCTCAAGACGTGCCATAGATTAATAAAAAGAAGCGATGTGAAACTCAAGGGATATATAATATTGGGGCGTATCATGTTTTTTAGAAAAGGTGACTTATTTAATTCTTCATGTTGTTATTTCATAACATCAGAAATAGTCAAATGTGAGTTACAAAATGTTCTGGTAGGCGATTCAGAAGCTTTCGATAACTCAGATTTCGATCGATTCGACGATGAACTTGTTAAAGTTGATCTGGAATCAAAATAAACGTCATAACAGAGAATTACAAATGGTAGCCCATATATGGTAACAGTATGTACGTACAATGCAGTTATTAAAGCAGATTTCCAGAACGCCCGAATAAATTCTTCAACGACGATCGACAGTAAGTAGTCGAAACCTAAGCCGAGTCGAATCCTCAGCTCCTGTCCTGAATAACTCGATGGCCTTCGATACGATATCGATATCAAATCGAATCTATTACTCGTCGGAAAGTTCTGATTCACCTAGCTTAACGTTTTATCCGTTATCTAGGTATATTTAGTTATTAGTTTATTACTTGGCGCTGCAATGTCCAGTTTGTTGGAATAAACTTTCATATTCCTTTCGATATAATAATGATGACAACATTGTTTTAGTGTCAACAAACTTTTAAAACGAAAAACATTTTTAAAAAACTTGAATAAAAAGTCTGCTACTGAATAATTTTATTTTACAAAGTTTTCAAAATGTTTCTAAAAGCACTTTGTAAGCTTGTTCAGACAAAGAACCGCAAAATGCGGTGCAGTGGATTCAAAAAACATTTACATGCACGCCGTGTCATGCTGCCTATAAAAGTTAGCGTACATTTACATACAAACAGCATTGCAAACAATCCTACCCGTGCAACGCGAGCGGGAACATATTTACCACATAGTAAATTGAATTCGATGTACCGCATTCGGTATAACATTACCACATCCAGGAAAGGCATTTGTGTAATGGTTATGCAGTTATCGCGTAGGGCTCTCGTGGTATGATTTTGGATGATAATGCATTTATATATACATATAACATAGTTTAAGTATACGTGGCATTTAACCAAACAAAAGAAAAAGAGGGATCCCACTTGTTTGTTGTTTGTCGAATGAGGTTGTGCTCGCCTCTATTGCCAGTTTATCAAGCTGCCCAAGGACCTCTGACATGGCTGAACGACTGCTATCATGTAGCGTATGTCGCCACAGAGTAATTTGAAACTACGTACGGGACACATTTACTACGGCGATGCTACTGAGATCCCACTTCAAATAAAAATAAAACAGTCAAACTAATCATTCTACAGAGGTGTTTACTACTTTACCGGTTTTCCCCTAGATAAATCAAAGTTAGTGAAAGCTTGAAAGCCATTGGTAACTTGAAAGTTAATGACAGTACTTTTAAATTACTAGGTCACGGATTAGTCGAAATTCTATTTTTCACGTAAACAACTTTGCCAGAATGGCGGCGCAGCGCCCGCTACGAACGGCTTCAAATTTCCCTATTCGGAAATTGAGTTCGCCGTAATAACACACTCGTCTGCGGCTGGCACATAGTACTTGGATATATTGCGTCGTAGTTCGGCCCGTAGCGGCTCATCTTAAAAGTAATATACCAACAGATACACCGAGGTCATTCACATTGCAATTACATGATGATGATGATGATGATGATGAATAAACGCATCGCAACGCTGACGTGGCATTTTCCAGTGTTTTATTATATGGCGACATAAACCTCTGCATCGTTTCCCAATGTTCAAAGCGAACCGCCCGCTGTGAACTAGGACAAGTTTTATTGGAAAAATTTAACAAATGAGGCGAGAAAATAAGCTGAATAGAATAGAATAGAATAGAATAGAATATTTTATTGGCCATATAACTCAGTCCGTTACACAAGGCAAGTCAGTACATAATAACAATAATATCACAAACATCAAAATCTGTGAGTTTACCTTTAACATAAGTATTATAGACTAAAGAATGTCCAATTAAAATTAAAATTTGAGGGACTAGTAAGTAAATCTTAGGATTCTATATTATAATTTTATAAACATTTAAATTTGTATTGTCAATCCTCATATAAGAATGATGATTCTGTCAGACGCATTTCCATAAACTCGTTAAGCGAGTACAGTGGGGTACATTCAAAGAAATGTTTAATTTTACGTTTAAAATCGGTCAAATGAAGTCTTGTTATGTTAATAGGAAGTTTGTTGTACATTAATATTTTAGTGTATATACCTTGCTTTCGTACTTTATCTAGTCTTGTCTTTGGTTGATATAGTTTCTCTTTATTCCGTAGATTATAATTGTGCGTGTCCAGTTTTTTAGGCAAGCTATCCTTTTCTCTGTGTATTTCTTCAAGACTTTTAAATATGTATAAAGATATGACTGTCATGATGTTATTTGTTTTAAAGTATTGCTTTGCAGACGCTCGTTTCCGTAGACTATTTATAATTCTAATTGATCGTTTCTGACATTTAAGGATTCTACCTACATCGGCAGCATTGCCCCAAACTGTTATAGCGTAATTTATAAGGGAATGTACATATGCATAGTAAACTGTTATTAAAGTTTTTTTGTCGACAATCGGCTTCAGTTTTAATAGTGCGTAGTTTGCACTAGATAGTTTTTTACATAGTGCATCTATATGGACTGAGTGACTAACAGTGTAATCTATAGTATACCCTAGAAATACATTTTCTGTGACTAAAGGGGTCCGTTCTACTCCTTTTCTTGACTGGTATCGCATTATTATACTTTTATCTGCGTTAAGTATAATGCCATTTGCTTGGAACCAACCCTTTAGTATGTCTAATGCTTCTACTAGTTTGCTCTCCAAAGCAGTTTTGCATTTGTCTCTAATGCCAACATGTGTGTCATCAGCAAATAAACTTACAAAGGTCCATTCCGGCAAGCATTTTACCAGGTCATTCACATATATTAAGAATAATACAGGTCCCAGGATAGATCCTTGAGGTACGCCTATATCAACACGACCAGTTGAAGAGGTTGAAGCGTTGACTGTTACTACTTGAGATCTGCTAGCTAAGTATGACCGCATTATTTCCAACTCCATACCCTTAAAACCATAATATTCAAGTTTAAGAATCAATATGTCGTGTCGCAAACAATCAAAGGCTTTAGATAAATCACAGTAAATACTAGCACATTTTTGTGAGTCATCCAAAGATTCTAAGATGAAGTAGACTACTTTTCTGATCGCCATTTCTGTCGAACGTTCCTTACGAAAACCAAATTGTGCTGCTGAAAAAAGTTTGTGTTGTTCAAAATATTTCACTATTTTATTTTTAATTATAGTCTCTAGTATTTTAGATAGTGTTGGTAGTATGCAAATAGGTCTGTAGTTGATGAGTTCACATGGTTCTCCTTTTTTAAATATTGGTACAACTCTGCCTTTTTTAAGGACGTCTGGAAATATTCCCTCAGCTATACAACTATTTATAACAATAAGTAATAACTCCATCAGGTGGTCACTTTGTAGAATTAGTTCTTTTATAGTTTTTGTGTTCATTTCATATATATCGAATGTCAGTTTAGCTTTTGTATTTATAATAGTATCACGTAATTCTTTCAAGTCTACTATGTCAAATTTTATCAAAGTGTCAGGTTTTATTAAATTAAGTTGTAAGTAATTTAAACATTCCTTAGTATTTACGTTAATATTACTTGTCAAGTTATGAGCTATATTGCGAAAAAAATCATTAAATAAATCTGCCATAACTCTAGCGTCAGTAACATTTTGGTTTGAACTATTTTTAATACATTCTATATTGGATTTAGACCCCTGATTTGTACCTTTATTCACTTGTTCGCCGACTATGTTCCAGGTTTCTTTTATTTTATTTTGAGAGTATTTTATTCTATGACTGTATTGCATTTTTTTTGCTGTAGTCATTGCTTTTCTTAACACTTTTCTGTATTTCTTTATTCTATCTCTCCTTAGCTCACATGGTTGATAGTCTTGTAATAGTTGTAATTTAGCTAGGTTATTTTTAGACTTTTCGATACCTGTGGTAGTCCATTTTTTACGGGGTTTGTTTACACTGCATTTGACCTTAGGAAAAGCAACATCATAAAAATATTTAATAGCGTCTAATAGAATACTCATTTTTAAATTTGGGTCATTGCTGTCCATAATTTGCGCTTTAAGAGTCAAATATTCGTTACAAAGTAAATAGTGAAAAAAGTTGTAATTACTTTTGGACATGATTCTATTAAGTTTAACAGGCTTTGAATTTGAAATGGAATCCTTACTATTTACTATGATTAATTTAATAGCATTGTGATCAGAAAGTTTACAGTCTAAAACACAAGCTTTACAAGAATCAAAATTTGCAATAAAGTTATCTATACACGTGGAGCTATTACCAAAAGTTCGAGTAGGCTTATTAAGTAGCAACCTACAATTAAAACTCTGAAGCAAATTAAGCAATGTTTTAGTTTTTTTATCTAGTTTCAACACATTAATGTTCAAGTCACCAGCTATAATGATATGTTTACTTTCTCGACAAAGGATATGCAAAAGTCTAGTAAGAATATCAAAAAATAATTTTAGGTCTTTATCAGGCCTATATAAGCATATGATAACAATCTTTGAATTCCTCAACTCAATAGATGCTAATTCACAATTCATTTCAAAAGAAAGTTTATTTAAATCTTTACGTATTTTGAATTTTAAATTCTTTTTGACAAAAATAGCTGTACCGCCATGCTCAAACAGTTTTCTATTAAAATATGAGGCTAGTTCATAATTTTCTAATTTCATAGCCAGTAGATGATGGTCCTTCGCCCACGTTTCTGTGAGACACAACACGTCGCAATCATGACCATTTAACATATGCTCAATTTCCACATATTTTTTATGAATGCTCTGAACATTAGCATGGATAATCACCTGGTATTGGTTACTCGAGGTACTATTGGAAAATTTGTGGAGTTGGTGTTGACACGATTTTCAACATTGACTGGGATACTACTCTTTATAAATGTCAGTGTTGATGAAGTCTGAAACTTGTTATTCATGTACGTCATTATTGTACGTATAATATATTTTTTTATATTGTAGTAGTTATTTGCCTTGATATTGTTCTGTTTTAGATTGATGTCCAAGTATTTCACTTTATCTGACATTCTAGCCATGTGTGATATTCTTCTATTAATATTAAAAATATCTGTGTCATTCGTGCTATTGAAACACATACCGCTAATTATAATGTTAAATTTTCTTTGTGGATTTTGTACAATATCCTCTAACTCCTTTATATATTGTTTTTCGCTGTCTGTTGATGTCTTGTAATATTTACTTAATAGAATTATAACTATATCATTATCACCTAGATTTTTCGTCCTATTATTGAAGTCCTTTAAGTGTAAATGATATTTTGCTCCTGTTTTACAGTAATTAATAATGTTATTCGTATCATCTACCTTGTCGACCAGTTTAGCAGCTATTCCTTGTCCAATTTCATCGGAGAAAATTAAGGTTTGTTTCGTTCTGTGTATGGGATAAGGGCCATCCTTTTTATTTCTACTGTTTCTGTTAGTAAGAGTATATTTCCTTTCAAGTAAAGTCTCTGAGACTTCTTGTTTCTTCTGCTTATCTAAACTTGAGCTATCGGTTATGTTGTCTGCTGGTTTTGTCATGTCAACTAATTGTAAAGACTGCATCTTCTCAACTTCTAAAATTTTATGTTTTAGTAAATTCTTTTTCTTTTCTACTATTTTGCATTTCTTCTGTAATATTTTAATCTCCTTTGTAAGTTTCCTCATTTTTCTTGATAATTTCTTATTTCTATGTACATGTATTCTTGATTTGCGATGTTTCCTTCTCATGGTAGGTTCGCACATCTTCTTGGCGTCTGTCTTCATCAGCTTGTTCTTTTCTTTTTCCTCCTCTAACCATTTTGATAATTGCTCAACTTTAGTGTTCAGGTCAGTTATAATTTCCACCTGCAATTTATACCCTGTGGGTTTTTCAGGCGTTGGCGCTGATGCAAAGAGGTCAGTTGAAAGCAGTGACATTCTTGGTTTCTTTCTTTTTCTGCCAGAGATAGGTGTAGTGAATCCTTCACTTAAGCTGCGCGATATTACGTAGAAGAATTTTATAAAATGCGTTTGGCTCCAATTTTTTTGACCTTAGCGGATAATAATAACTTATATTCTAGACGTAATGCTGGTAGTTTCTGTTTATACTTATTAAATTTTTCACTTCATTCAATTTATTGTGAAAATGAAGAGCTAATATCCGGGTCTAAAGTAATATCCGGGTCTAAAGTTTAAAGAATCTTCTAAGCAGCGTGTTTCACCTTCGGCTGCATCGTCGTTTCCCAAGTTAGATCTCATGAACTTATTGAAGAATAAACACTTCGAATATGATGAACTGAATTAATAAACTTTACTAAGTACTTCACAGAATATAGTTCGAGTTAGAACCGCCATTAACTTAAAATTACTTTCACGTAAATCCAAAACTCGTCGCCCAAGTTGGGAATTCGCCTGCCACTTGAGAAGTTTTCGACCATGCAAGTTCAGGGTACGATCTTGGCGTTCATCCAGACCTAATGCATATTGCTCTGTAGAACCGAAACGCAACTTGAGGTTTGCTCGACGATAGCTACGTTATATTTAATTTTATTTCTGGTAGCGTCTGTGGACAGCTTCCGTAGAGTCACTGGAATCGTAAGGTTACGCGAATACTTGTCTACAAACTATCTGCTTAGGTGTTTGTGGATCCATAGTCCGTAGGTATTACCCAACTCATATGGCTTACCGATGTACCTGCGCAGAAGATGAATTTTCAAAGCGCGGGAAATGCTATTGACCGCTATTGGTCGGCAGCTGCCGCCATCTTAGAGAGCTTAGAGTGAGATGGAACTAACAGCTGCAGTGTATTATGAACCTTATAATAGTGAGCTTAGGTTGATTGTACGTTTTAAGCATTCTTTCGTTAATCTTCGACCATACTTTCTTTTCTGCGCGAACGAAGATTCACGACGCGCCTTATAAGTTGGGTACTAGTATACCTGTTTATCTAGATATAGCGTATATCATAGTTACTTACGATTTATAGATACTAGTAATATTATGTGCTCGTAACGCGCTTTTATTATTGTGTTATCAATTTCTCGTACGCGTAGTTTTATCTAGATTATATACTCGAGAAATTGAAGCGCGCTAACTCGAGCACGTTAGATAAAGCTTTGTAATAAGACCTCGTCTGTGCGGTGGATGCTGTCTTTCTGACGATCATAAAATCAGAACAGTCGGTTTTCTAGTCTTTAAAACGGGTTTATTGTTAAGAACCCCTTTCTAACATAAAGACGAGTTGATCCAACGTTCGCTCAAAGACCGGAACGTTGGATCCGAGCCTTTGTAACTAATTCTGCAAAGGGTTTCGTTCTTGTAAACGGCTGAAGGGTGACAGGGAGACTTCGTGTGTGGGGGGGGGCGGGGGGGAATTTTATGTGTAATTTCTTTCATCTTAGACTTTATTAGCGTTGTTTTGCGTAAATAAAAAGGAGAAGTCGCTTTAGTCGGGTCAGTTAAAATTTCCTTCCTTGTTAGATGGTGCCTTAGATGTTTTTAGAATTATATTAAATAGGGCAGATTTATGAAAATAACTTTCAGGGAGATCCTGTGACCAAATAGTGGTTATACAGGTAGACAAAAAAAGTAAAAATATCACTTGCACTACTTCATTCCACAACTTGAAGTATTAACTAACAGACATCCAGCAACCAGAGATACCTAACTAAGATGCATATAAAAAACAAAAGTAGATGTTTTATAAACAAAACTCATTTAATGATCAATATATGAATGATAAAACGTTATTACCGACTTTCTCTCTTTCACCGAAACTCGGAGAGCATTAAACTCCCGCAAATAAGATCATTACAAAACCACATGTTTACGCTACGAGCGAATCACACGCGACGGCGTGAAATGTATAAAAACCGGTGTAATATTTATCAACAACCCGGCTACGGGTAAACAGTAAACACGCCTCTGTAACTTCTCAAAAGAATTTCCAAGTTTCGAGGCACGATAATTGGTGTTTATCTCTGCGTTATCTGCGTAGAGCTTTATACCCACTGAGTTCTTTTACATATTTCGAGGGGCAGTTGCTATGCTGTCGAAGGTATGGCTTTACTCTCTCTAACTCTAAGTAACTCTTACTACTTATCTGAGTACGGGTTGGAGTCTCGCGTATTTTTGCGTGGCCAACAGGTGCTTAGAGTGCTTGTAGAACCTACTCCTTGTAGTCTGATCCCCTAAAAACTGGGAATTCAGCCAGGAATTATGTACGTGATAGTGATGCTTTATAAAGGAAAAGTCCCAAATTGGATTAAGCAGCTCACCTGTAGACAGTAAATCAATGTTTTATTCCTGTAGAATGTGGAATGAGCTACCATCGGATATTTTCCGCAGAAATTATTAAATGGCTTATGCGAAAGGGCTCTACGAAAGAAAGGTTAAATGGGTTTTATAGCACCGTGCGACCTAAACCCGCACTTAGGTCACGCTGTGCGCTGTTCAAAATAGCACATTCTTAAACGGCGTGCTGTTCACTAACTTCACGCCGTTGTATCGAGAGCTGCAGTGCAGGTGTTGCTGTATAGGCGGTAGTGACCGATTGCCGTCAGGCAGGACGTCAGCTTGTTTGCCGCTTTATAAAACTTAAAATAAAAAGCAGGGTTGGTGGGTCTATGGTACAAGCGTACGTTTATACCTACAAAGTAGGTTCGACTTCGAAAGGTCAAGAACTAACTCTTACGACTGGAAGTTGCAAGTTGAAACTCAAAGTTGGTCGGATGCCGCAGCCGGTTTTGATCAGTCGTAAACTTTACATAATCATATCTATTTCCCGTACGTGACAGTTGGCCGATTGCGTCTTCGTGAGATTGAGATGTCACAAAAATATTCATCATCAGCCTGAAGACGTCCACTGCTGAACATAGGCCTCCCCTTAGACCGACACACCGAACGACAATTTGTCCTTGCATCCACCATATAATATCCATTGTTTAAAAAATGTTATATTCAGTAGTTTGTGCAGTCTCCTGGACCGAGTACTTTTAATATAGTATTTCTTTAATATACCAACTACTGTCCTTTACTACTTTATTAAAAGAATAGAACAGTTACCTAGTAGTACCTAGCACTCTATTTTTACAGTTTTCTTGTCTTAGTTCAACTCTCGTCCGTTGGCAGAATTCATTCAATTAGTCCTCACTCGCTGCTTCAAATTTAATTTGTGGAAGGTTTGCTGGGATCATCTTTGTGAACTTCAATTTGAATGGGTATTGGGTATACTCGTATAGTTTCCTAGTGGTTCATTTTAGTTGTTGACAAGTTAAGTGATTACGAATTTCGCTCTTATCCTAGAGCCTCTTAAATAACACACAGTCAGTGATTGAAAGGGTAACCTCCTGTTTTAAAATCAAACCATAATCAAAATTACTCTTTAATTTAATATATTTATTGTACTTCGGTTTATGGTTCTATTTGATAATGATATTTAATAGTTTGACTTGTAAAACGTGCAATTTTAATGCCTATTTACGATGAATTATCCGACTTTGACTTTAATAAAATTACAAGGGTTTGCGGGGTACGTACTCGTATTTATTATTTCATTTGCTCATCAGGCTTAGGATGGATTTGGTAGATTACGTAAAGCTTGTACGTGAAACACATTTACACTATGCGTCTTTTTTAGCGTCTGTGAATAGGCGCAAAGCAATAATCGGCGTGATAAGCTACACGAAAACACCATCTGTCTATCTCATACAAAGGCACGCTCATCTTACTGCTGAAATTAATAATCAATCCCAATCCAAATTTTGCTATCTGGGATTGATATCACAATCCATTTTAGGGTCAAACGTGCCAATAACCGATCCATTGATTGGTTTATGAAGGCACGCAGGTTGGAGATCGATCGAACGATAGGCAGCAATCCAAGATCAATTTCAATCTTGGATAGGAGATACAATATTAATTTCGGTCTTTAGTGTACTAGTAGCTAATCTGGCCATAATAATGTTTCTAAATACCCTTTTCACGGCACAAAATATCGGCGCGATAGAAGAAAATCTTAAGGCACATGTTTGCGACGCATGCCTCGCGATGTCTACCTTCCGTACGCGCCTTTACACTCTCTCCATGCTATGTATACTAATGTAGTAGTATGCGCCAAAAGATTCTGCTAAAGACGATAGTTCGTTAGTTTTACAAAATGGTTGAAACTGGGTACCTACGTGCCACATCTCGGAGCCGAGTTGAACTTTAGCATTTGAATGTCTTCCCACGCTTCAGCACTTTACAGTTCGCTGAAAAAGGTCATAGGATCGCAGCTCGGGGTTGAAGTTAAGGTCTTGAAAAAGAAAATTTGTTGTTTAAGCACTGTGTTCTTTTTCTGTGAATTTGAATAGACAATAAAATAAGCTTCAATAACTCTTTCAGACTTTGAATAGGGTTTGTTAGGGTAATTTACGTTACAAGTTGATAGTATCTAGGTATGTATTTTCAACGGCTAACATTTGAAATTTCGAGATAAAGTCGTTAAAAATCATTTTTAGAATATTATTTATGTACATATTTATTTATTACAAAACCACCATAACTCCATTATAATAGTAGTAGTATCAATGCGCTATTATGACGACAAGTAAAAAACTAACAATTTATAAAAGTATTCTCATATTTTCTTATTTCCTTTTACCTCTACATTATGATTTCTTTCGGACTGCACATTCTTTTTTCTAAATCTCCGAATGCGTGTTTTTATACTCGTATTTGCAGTAAGGATACGTTCAGTAATATAGTTTTAAGCCTGACTGTACTAGAAATTGCAGGTCGACATTGTCGTATTCCGAACAGTGTGCCTAGTGCGAGTTTTGACAATTTATTTACGCGCTCGGTCCGTTTGGCGTAAACTTGAAATTGTATGGAATAAGAGCAGCGCCATCTAGTGACTGATTCACTGACGCTAGATGGCGCTGCTCTTATTCCATACAATTTCCAGTTTACGGAAAACGGACCGAGCGCGTAAATAAATTGACAAAACTCGCACTAGGCACACAGTAGTTATGTGGTCGAATTTCCAGAGCAACATCAGGGAATACAGCGAGGCTGCTTCCAACTCAATAGTAAATTTACAATCAAAGGAATATGGCCTTTATGTTTCATCACCAAGGTTCACAGTTGTGCTGTGTTTGGTAATTCTGTTAACAGATAATAATATTATGCTCCGATACGCATAACTGACTCGCAAGTTCTGCTTTGTTGAGCTTGTGTTTTGATTTGGTTGGTTCGCTGATTCTCAATAATTGTTGCTTATTTCGCGTGCCATAGCTGCTATGTGTAACTAAAACAAAAGTAATGCTAGTCGGCTGAAAGTTATCACCAAAACCGCTTATAACAAAGACAATGCTCGTATGTTGAACACTTTATTAGATGCTAACAAAAGCTTGTAAATAAAACTTTTGTCGCTGCCTGTACAAGGTTGTTCCCAAAGCTTACAAATCGAATCAAGCGGCTGTGCTTTGACTCTGTCACAAGTACGAACCGGTGACCACAAAGGCGGGCGGGATTGTGGTCAGCCGGTCCCGCAAGCGCCTAGAGACAGTTGTTTGGATTAGCTTGTTAGTAGACATAGAGAGAGAATAATTAATCGCCAAGAACCTGAGGATTGTAGGGTACATCCGTGTCCCATCGCTAGGGCACAGGATTTCCCTCAAAGTGACTAATTATGGGTCATTAGATTGTGACGAGCATATCGACCACCACACACATTTTTATTGTAAAGTTGGTACCGCTGACTTCTAGCGGTAATTCTTTTTATATTGATATTATAACACGGTTCTATTCTAGGCATATTCTACTAATTCTGAGCATATTGTGCCCCACCTTAGGCCACATCGTCTCGGATGGTCAAATACTAGCCTATTAATTATTAAAAAATAAACATGGTTATTTATTTATGTATTTGATTGGAAGACCAACAGCAGATCTAAATTAAATAAACAAAAATTGCTAACAACAGAATGCCATTTAGAGGTCCTCACGGTTAATATATTATATTGCTATTATTATTATTATTGCTAATGTTATTACAATTTTTCCATAGAGACCTATCTAGACTACTTCATACATGGAAAGCAGCGCAGTCTACAATATAACAAGATTGTATAAAAGATAGTTTAAAACATAGATTTGAATTATTTAATTTATCAGGGTTTATTTCTCGTCTTTTTTACTATTTCATGAGCTAAAATAGGTGTTCCCAGCGGCATTTCAAATGCCTCTGTCGGTACAAGCGAGGAAAATCTGACCCACATTTGCCGGGACATCTGCAGCATGCGGGGCCTCTCACAAAGGGACCAATTGCAGTTTTACAGACTGCGAACTTGGCAACTCTACGATGCTACAGTGTTCATGTGATATTTTATAATACAATCTTCTTTACGTGGGAAAATTGAAGATGGCGGTCGATTTTGTGGCTAGGCTACCTTTAGATATAGCTAGATAGTTCTGAAAATATTTGTGAATAGTTTTATGAAAATAAAACAATAATATTAATTGAAACGTTTACCTCAAAGTAACCTACTGAATGTGTGAGGTGAACACCATTTTGTTCATCACACTTATATCAGAATAACTATTTAACGTGGCAAAAAAGATACTAATGACACAATAACGTTAATAATCATTCTGGTGTAGTCCATCCACAGTCGCGTGAGAATACAAGAGTGTATTGAATGACTTATTTCACAAGGTTTTTCTTAATGAAATCTCCCACAAAGGCATCCTATTCCAACATTTTCAATGATGGCAACAATCATAACATCACAAATTATGTATAAAAAGTCCTACCAAACCGCAGCAACCTATTTTAAGTCGCTCCCAACTCTACAGCAAAGTTGGCCTGTAACTCGAGCATGACTTTTTTTATTCCAACCTGTAAAGCAACAAAGTAGGCCTGTATGCTCTCTGATTCAGCCGCGACCCACATTCGGGAACAATCGGCAGATGCAGAGGCGGTCGATGTGCGCGCGCCGCAACAGGTGAGCTCCCGTAGACTGCAGCCTCACTGGTACTGCCACCTTTTGTGTGGGGAACGTTTACTGATATTATATCTCACGAAGTTCCGTTCGCCCGTAATTGTTACGTGTACGTTGTTTTAGTGGCGTGAAGCAGTCAAGACTGCGCCATGTGGCGGCTGAACTGCGAACTGTAGTTGCTTGCATACATTTTGTTTAAAAGGACCACTGGAGCACTTGTAAGACACCCATTGACTGCTCTCGACTTATCCAGCTGTCGCCTGCTCTTTCGTTTCGCCTGTCCCCGCAACTGCAGTGGAATTGTCGACCGGCCCATGTGCAAGGGAACTTCGGTTATAAGAAGTTCCCCTACGCTACGTTCTTTTCCTTTTTTTTTTTGAGGGATGGAAATGCCTTTTCTCTATCCCTTCCGCCACGGGGGTGGCGGAAGGGGGCGTGTGGGAGACACCTTGAGCTAGCGTGTTCGATTATGATTAACCCTTTTGAGAGAAGGCCCGAACTCTTACCTCTGAGAACGTATTATTCTAGTACTGTCAGGGGCAGATTTTACTAACCATTTGGAACTTGGATGTTTAAAATATTATCCAAGTACTGTCAGGGACAGAAGTTCCTGAACCCGTTCCAACTTCTAATTTAGCTTTGCGTAAAAGTCAATTGAAAGTTCGGTCATGTACGTTCGACTTCTATCGCTAAACTCTACGTGATCTGGATAAATAAATCTTGAGAAAAGTTTTGAGCACGAAGCTAAAAAGGCTATGGACAATTACCTCACTTTAAGCGTGCTTCAATCTGGCAGTAGGATTCTCATCTTCTCAGGATCATGGTGATGATATGATATTATCTTCCTAAAATTATTATGCGAAAGTATGTGTATAATATATTTGTTACCACTCAGCCATGTAATACAGAATAGCTTTTCAAGTTTGGCATAATAATTTAGGTTACACATAGGACATTTTTCATCATCATCAACCACCACTGACTAATAGAAAATAAAAATAGTCACACAGGAAATAATTTAAAAACGCTAGCTAGATCAAATTAAGGAATACATTACATTCCCCACTGATGACTAAACCTAAATAACATAATAACATTAGATAAAATAGTTACAGATTAAAGTTTATATTACCCACTGTTTCACAAAAATCTAATAAAAAACAACGAAGAAACTGTTAGAAAAATATTGCTTCATTGATAAATTAAATAAAGAGATACGTTCCGAGTCGCTCACCGGTGAAGCAGTCGTACAAGCAAGCTTGGTCCATTAGACTACATTGAATGCCTGATCCACAAATCTTTGTGGCGCTTCTTTAGATTTCGCAAAGAGCCATTGTAATTTGTCACACGCGCCCACGTGCTACACTAAATCGGATTAACCCGTTGCGAGCTCAAATAAAGACCAGTAAAAAACATAATGGTCCAAACAACCGTAAAAACAGCGAACATCTAATGAAATGCGATCGAATAATTTATACTCTGACGACGTGCCAGTAAATCTCGCCGCATGGAGCGTTTGCATGGTGCGAGTAACTGAAGCTTAGTGGCCAGTGAATTTCTTGGATTTGATTTATCACTTAACTAGAAACAGTTCATATTATAATAGAAACAGTGCCCCTAATGTGAGTTTGTACGAGCTCGACATAGTACGCGTCAACTAGCGCTTTGTATGAAGATTTTCGTTTATAAACACGCCGGTAGGGGCGCTTTACAGGATCTTCATACAAAAACGCTAGTTGACGCGTACCATGTCAAGCTCGTAAAACTCACACTAGGGGTAGGTACAGGTCGTATTGTGGTTTTGCTCTTATTGATCAATATATATTTATTACAGAAACATCAAATTGAGTAGGCAACTATTCTAATCACTATCCCCAAGCTTACAAACTTAACGTGTAGGTAATGCAAGCAAAGCAAGCTTAAACTTATTCCAAAGTCGCAACGCAATTCAGTAAATTGAAGTAAGTGAGTAGGTAACAAAAGAAAAATACCTCGCGTGCCAGTTGACTTGACTGATCCACTAGCTTATTAATAGACAATAGTTACACTGAAGCAACTGAGGAAGACCAAAATCCCATGCCAGCTCGCAGTGTGTAAACTTGCGCCCAGAACGCCAAATAAACGAATAAAGGCCGAGCGTCGGAAACAATGGTTTTCAATGAGGTTTTTGTGCCAATATTTGGGCTCCAATTTTGTGACTAACCAAATGGGTCAGGTTTATTTTATGATGGATTTTTTTATCATCGAGTGTGTCAATAAATGATAACCTTTTCATTCTGTTGATGGGTGGAATAAGCTTTATATGTAGTTTCGATAAATAACATTTTTCATAATGGTGTAGCAGCAGTCCTTAAGGGCCAGTCCTAATCTGTGGTTGGTATGAGTTTCAAGTTCGACTACATTGTATCTGAAATGATTACCAGCCACAAATACCTACCTATCAGCCTTGAAATGATACCACTATGAAATAATCACGATGAGAATCGCCCGTGGATCGTACCTATGAAACGTCCAAATATCCAAGATGACGTGAGGGCTCAGGGCAATCAAATGATGAAGGTGTGAAATTACGAATGCGATCGTGAGTTATCGTTCCGAATACCTGTTGGACGTTTTACGGCTGAAACGACAGTTTCTCATGAGACCGAAACTAACACTAATGTAAGTTCAAAACCAAATGATGGTTCAATTAACGTACCTACCTAACTATTGATACTTAAAGCAATGAAGATGTATTATTAATCATACATTAATAATAAATGTGAAGAGAGATACGGTAGGTAATATTTTCAAAGAATATTCTGTTATTTGTTATCCTCTAGTAAAATGCTATTTTTATAATAACTTATGCATTATGAAAATGTTCAAGCCGCGGCTATACGTGACACTTGCGTAAAACGAAACGTAAAGTTATTGTGTTATAATAATTGTTGTTTTGCGGCCAGCTATTTGCCGCGAATATTGGACGTTGGCGGGAAAATCAATACCCGCCTCCGCTTGTAAACATATATTATGGAATTTTAATGACTGGGTACATACAGAGGTAGAATTTAATTAATATTAATTAAGCGGAACGTTATGCCTGATGTTGATGCCAGGCGCGCCTATGAAATTGTGTAATTGAATTTCCATTACATTAATGTAAATTAACGGTGAACCAAAATAATGTGTAAAAACTTTTTTTAATGTCTGTGGAATCACTTATGAAAATGGTCTTCAAACCACAGATTACCTAAAGCAGGCTTTTTTGCGTTGTTGGTTACAATTAATTATTCAATTATGTTTCGCCAGCTGTTGTCGAGTTGACCTAGCGTTACCCAACGGCGAATCATGCAGATTTATTCCGAACACAAATGGGGAATTATCGTGAACATTTTAACGTGAACTTAGGCTCTGTGGTTTTGGGGTGCTGCTTTATCTGCGTAGGGATAATTATCTAGAGTTATGGCGGAAAACCGAAATGATTACCTTTGACATGACCCATACGAAGTAGGGACGAGTAAGTACGTCAAACTTAGACGTAGCATTGAAAATATACATTCTAAAATGTCAAGATTGGTCTGCTTCTGCAGTATTACGGCCGAAATTAATAATCAATCCAATCAAAATTTTGCTATCTGGGATTGATATCACAATCCATTTTTAGGGTCAAACGTGCCAATAACCGATCCGTGGATTGGTTTATAAAGGCACGCAGATTGGAAATCGATCGAACGATAGGCAGCAATCCAAGATCGGTTTCATCAGAGGAGATACAATATTTCGGCTGTAGTGCATACGCCGACAAAGACAAAACATCATCGTACTATCCTACTTACTCCTTTGTCTATTTGTATACACTTGTGTCTTTCTTCCCTGGATCTTGAGTTAAATGTCATATCTGTTAGATGATTAATCTGAGCTGTCAAATGAAGATATTTATAGATACAATTTTGTGTCCGCGTGAAGCTAAAATATCACGAGTGAAAGTTCCTTTTTTTATATTCAACACACAATTTTCCTAAATCCCGAGAAGGGGCGGGAGACATTGTGTTTTATTTGTCTAAGTGAGTTCCCTCCCACACGGGTTGAATATGAATCAAGGGTTGATTGGGCCCTACTTACCCTTTATACATTATGGACAAATCTTTTGCTATGTTGGTATGGGGAGGGGTTCATTCATTTATGTAAAAAAAATAAGCATAAAGTTGATTTGAGAACCTCATCCTTTTTTTAAAGGTCGGTTTAAAATATACGCCGCGTATATTTTAGTGGAAGTTCTTATGGCTTTGTTTTATAATATGCTTTAATTTTCATCATTTCGGTTACATATTATTCACTCGAAAACGACATCTACTCCCTACCTCTATGCTTTTTTTAAGGTTCCGTACCCAAAGAGGTCAACGGGACCCTATTATTAAGGCTCCGCTGTCCGTCTGTCTGTCTGTCTGCCAGTCCGTCCGTTCGTCCGTCTGTTACCAGGCTGTATCTCATGAACCGTGATAGCTAAACAGTTGAAATTTTATTTACAGAACAAACTTATGAGGTCATTGTACGTATATTGCACGTCTCATAAACCGGGGTCAAAGACGACCTCATGCAGTAAGCGCACCGTTTATTGCGCAGAAAACGAAGGCATGAAATGAGAAAAAACGTTTGTGATAGAAGTTCTTAAACTTTCGCGAACAGAAAACATATTACTATCTAAAACTATCTAAAAACGGGTCTGATTCGGGTACAAACAAATATAAAAATATGTATTTTTGACATACCTCGACGACGTGGCCACGAGAAGACTGAACGTCGAGGTAGGTATATCAAAATTATATATTTTGATATTTGTTTGTGCGCGAATTAGACCCGTTTTTAGGTAGCTTATAAAAAGTTTGTGGTCGTGACACGTTCAAAGCTGAAAGACACGGTAGCTTGAGACACTTCGCAAGCCAAATAATAATAATAATAATAATAATAATTCAGCCTGTAACTGTCCCACTGCTGGGCAAAGGCCTCCCCTCACTATCGTGAGGAGGGTTAGGCCATAATCCACCACGAGGGCCTAGCAAGCCAAATATATATCATTTATGCTGCCGCTACACACGCTCAGCATTTCGATGCGGACATACGGTATGAAATGGAACAGATGATGCCGTTTATTTATTGCTGGAAGCGCCTTTCGGTATCACCCGCCTTTACTATATAATCCCGTGGGAACCGTTAATTTGCACGGAATAAAAAGTAGCCTATGCCACCCGGGGATAGTGTAGCTTCCCAACAGTGAACGAGTTTTTCAAATCGGTTCAGTAGTTTCGGAGCCTGTACGTCACGAAACTTGCGACCCCTACCACCCCTTGTCACACAATGTCACACTTTAACGACCCCCTCCCTCACCCTTATGATGTGACGTACTCTATGGATGACCCCTAGGTTACTTATCATCTTTATTTACGAAGGTAAAGCCGCAAGGTGCAGCTGCTCTTTAGATAAAACGCATCATAAAACTTCACAGATTCGCTTAATACATATACCTCACTGTAAAGTTAACTGGTAATAAAACTAAAGTGGCCAACGTGCCTCGTAGACGGGCAATCTGGCCATTTTTCCACATTCTGGTCTTCATTCGATATAGCCAGGGTCACGTGCGAGCAATGCAATTAAGTTGGAACTTGTGGGCGTTTGCAGAAGTTCGCTCTTTCGTGTGAGAATTAGTTGAGGTTTTAAAGCTTGGGTAAGAGAGGTAAGTGGTCCCCTGTGGTTTTTAGGGTTCCGTACCCAATGGGTAAAACGGGGCCCTGTTACTAAGGCTCCGTTGTCCGTGCGTCTGTCTGCCACCAGGCTGTATCTCATGAACCGTGATAGTTAGGCAATTGAAATTTTCACAGGATGTATTTCATTTTCCGCTATAACAACAAATAATAAAAAATAATAAAGTAAATATATAAGAAAGCTCCTATACAACAACGGTTTTTAACTTTTTTATAGATAACTAGCTGATACCCGCAACTTCGTTCGCATTTTTATATAAAATGTAAACTGTTTAGAAAATCAATTGATGTCGCGGGAAACAGTTATAGGTAAGACTATATCTGTCTCTTTCTCTCTCCCTTTTCCTCTATCTTTCTCCCTCTCTAGCTCTTTTTCTACCTTTCTCCCTCTTTCGCTCTTTCTATCTCTCTTCCTCTACCTCCATCTCTTTCCCTCTCCCTATATATCTATATCTTTCCCTATCTTTCTATCATTAATATCCTTCTCCACTCTCAATCTCTTGCATTCCCTCTCCCTGTCCATCTCATCCATTATATTTATTTCCCTCACCCTCTCCATCTATATCTCTTCCTTTCCCTCCTTCGCTCACTCCCTCTCCCTCTATTTCTATATATTTCGCACTCAATCTCTCTCACCTATTTCCCCCCACTCTCCCCTCCTTCTAGCCCCACTCTCACCGCTTTCACTCCCACTCTCTACTCTTTCTCCCCCCACTCTACCCTCTTTCTCCCCCACTCTACCCTCTTTCTCCCACCACTCTCCCCTCTTCCCCCCACTCTTCCCTCTTTCTCCCCCCACTCTCCCCTCTTTCTCACCCACTCTCCCCTCTCTTTCTCCCCACTCTACTCTCTTTCCCACCCCACTCTCCCTTCTTTCTCCCCCCACTCTCCCCTCTTCCCCCCACTCTTCCCTCTTTCTCCCCCCACTCTCCCCTCTACCCTCATACCCCACTCTCCCCTCTCTATCTCCCCACTCTACCCTTTTTCTCACCCCACTCTCCCCTCTTTCTCCCCCCACTCACCCCTCTTTATCCCCCCACTCTCCCCTCTTTCTCACCCCACTCTCCCCTCTTTCTCACCCCACTCTCCCCTCTTTCTCCCCCCACTCACCCCTCTTTATCCCCCCACTCTCCCCTCTCTTTCTCCCCACTCTACTCTCTTTCTCACCCCACTCTCCCCTCTTTCTCACCCCACTCTCCCCTCTTTCTCCCCCCCTCTAACCTTTTTCTCACCCCACTCTCCCCTCTTTCTCCCCCCCACTCTCCCTTCCTTTTCCCCCCACTCTGTCCGCTTTCTCCCCCCACTCTCCCCTCTTTCTCCCCCCACTCTAACCTTTTTTGCACCCCACTCTCCCCTCTTTTTCCCCCCACTCTCCCCTCTATTTCCCCCACTCTTCCCCCCACTCTACCATCTACTCCCCCTTTCCCCCCACTATCCCCTTTCCCCCACTTTCCCCCCACTCTCCCCTTTCCCCCTTTCTCCCCCTCCTCCCATCGCACTCTCCCCCCTTAATTACTTTCCAATTTAAATTACGATCCGTTTAGCTGTTTATTGTGGTCCGTAGGGGGTGCATCTAAAGAATACCTCATAATTTCAACCCCCTTGCTTTTCCCCCTTTAGGGATGATTTTGCAAAAAAGCTGAAACCCGTATTTATTTATTTCTTACCAAAAGCCTAAATAAGAATTTTCAGATCCGTAACTTGAGGAATTATGGATTCCCCATACAAACTTTCAACCCCTATTTCATCCCCTTCGAGATTATTTTTTGAGACAAAAGATAGCCTATGTCCGTCTCATAGGTCCAATCTACCCCTATACCAAATTTCATCGAAATCGGTTCAGCCGTTTAGCCGTGAAAAGGTAACAAACAAACAGACAAACAGACAGATAAACAGAGTTACTTTCAGATTTATAATATTAGTATGGATGAACTGAAACGATGCCTGCAACACGAGCATGCTTCATTTTTAGCGATACCGTCTAATGTCAAAATATCTTAAATATGAAAATAAGAGTTGGTACGGCTCGGTCACAAGCCCGGTCTGTTATCGGTCAATCATTTAACATGCACGTAAGCAGAAGCAAGTTTAATCTCAGGCTTTGAAGCAACCAATTATATCTGATTTTGCGTGTCCTTGGTATTACATAGGATATACATAGGACGAGGGGCGACAGCTCGCACGCGAATGACCGAGTCTATGCTGCAGCTAAACTGTAAAATCTGCCCAATTGCCTAGCGCCTAGCTGAATTACAAAACATCAACAAAACTCACCACCGGTACGTGCTTCTAGGATTTTTAATAGTTGTTGTCAGTTGCTAATATAAATGAGATCTGAAATATTATAAATGAGATCTGTCTACAATCTGGCAAAATAGAATCACCATTTTGTTGAATGCAGATGGCCTTCTGCACCGTTAGTAAAACGGCGCCGTTTTGTAATCCGCTAGCCGTTATGTGAAACGGCGGATTTTACGATTCTGCTACGACATGTACCACAACTGTCCGCCCACTCGCTCGCAGATGATCATATCTTGGAGCCCGCAGGCGGACGCGTGGGCTATTGAGTTGGAATTACTTGACTTCAATTTTTTCACGCTATAAAGTGTTTGAAGGGCGTATTGAGTGTCACTCTACCCGTCTTACCACAAAAGCTTAAACCAGAATTAAACAGGTGTTTCTAAAATTTCGTTTCACAAAATTGACGTTTATCACTCGCCTTGTCTTAGTTAATCCTGGCATTCCTAATTATTTTACATGTGAACTTCTTATTGAGTTAGAAAAAGTGAGGGTTAGACGTCGATTTGTGGAACAAATATTTCGAAAATATTGTTTAAATCTTTTTTGTTTTAAAGCCTCAAACTATAACCACTTATGTAGTTAATTATATTTTGGGAAGTTATATCCCTGTCTTTATTTATCAGATTGTGTTTGACTTGAAAGGGTGCGACATTATTGCCTACTTACAATAAATTATTTGAGTTTTACGTTTACGAGGAAACTCCGAGAGCTGTATCTCTTCTGCTGCAGTAAAGGTATTAATTTCAAACGTCGTTCGTTACATCACTTTATCATCACACAACTCACCGCCTACTAGATAGGTAGGTACTAAGGCCTGGTCTCATCTTACTTTCCTAAGGCGGTTTAACCCAAAATTCTGGACGTACAACCAGGTGGATCACGCACCTCCGAAATTAATTTTCAGCCGTGTGGGTTTTGCGATGCTGTCTTTCACCGAAAACCGAGACGTAATTACGTACTTAAAAAAAGCTTTTACAAGCAACACAGAGGTACGAACCCGCGCTAGGATTTGGATCCACAGCCCCAATTGTTCTCCCACTAAGCTACCACCGCAGGCAAACAGTAAATTCTTTGATCAGCCCTCAAAATAAATGTTACAAAGAAACCTGAAGAATCGAAGTTGATATCGAGACCTTTCTAGGACCTCAATAGTCTCGTAAGTTAATCCTTCAATTTCTAACCTCATAAATTATTCATCCATCTAGTCACATCGAGAATGGCCACTCCGCCATGTTCGACATGTACTGCAGATTATGCAGTCAATTGCAGTCGTGTATTTGGACCTGACTTATACCCGAATTACCAGATTGTAGAGGAATATTATAATCACCCTCTACATCAATCAAGTGTGAACTAGGAATCCTCGAGGAAGGAAAGAGAGAAGGCAACTACTTACTAGAAACGATGTATTTACTACTATGACTATCGCATATCTGTGCGTATACCTACTCGTAGTTTCAATTGTTATCTGTCTTGTTCCTGAAACACGGCATTAAGGCGCTAATATAGGAGCGATTCATGTATTTTAGAAGATGAAAGTTACCTGGCCGGGCCGCGCGCCACGCTGGCTCCGCGCTCACGGCTAGTCGAAAACGCTAATTCATAATTATTATACTCTTACTAACGGCATCACGTTGCCTTAGCACAGATTACTAGATAGTTACTACGTAGGCTTTAGTCTGAAGCATTCAATTATTTCGACACTGTAATGACATGTCAGATTGGCCGAGCGGTCTGAGATGCTACGTTCCGTTCCTAAAGAATTATTACCGCCAGCATTACATAAATTATTACCTCCTTGACTATAATCCTATCAAATTTAGAATGCCGCACGAATTATTGGAGTCACACCTAAATAAGTTGTATTAAATTTATTTAGTGTTGGTCCCTTCTGGTATGCGCGTTTGTCAAGTCCATTTGATACAAGACATCCTCTTTAGTCCACTTCCATAATTTTCTTTTTGATATAAGTATATTTTGACAATGACAATGAAGGAGTAAAAGATTTGTGCATTTAGCCAGTGTCAGGCATCCGTACTAAGATCATATAAATGCGAAACTGTGTGTGTGTGTTTGTTGGTTTTTTTTTTAGTTTTTGCCATCCTTTCACGTCTAAACGGCTGAATCAATCTTGACCAAGATTGGACCTATGAGATGGGTATAGGCTATTTTTCGTCAGAAAAAATAGCGATCTTAGAATCTAAATAAATAGGAGTTGAAAATTTATATGGGCAATTCATAATTTCTCAAGTAGGTGATCTGACACTTCATTATTTTAGGCTCTTGATAAAATATAAAGGTTAAGACTAAGGATAGGGAAAAGGAAAGAGACAGGGACAGGGATAGAGATACAAAGACTTCAATATTTATTTTCTAAACAGTTGCTTTTTCATATACGGATGAAGTCGCGCGTAAAAGCTAGTTTCAGTAAAGTTTACTGAATCGTAGCTATGACTGTAAATTTACTTTACCACGAGGTTGTAAAAATATGGAATACTAGCTGTTTCCCGCGACTTCGTCTGCATTTAAATCGAATCCAGCTATAGTAAGAACACAATATGCGTGAACTTTGTATGCTATTGTAAATCAATCGGGCACGTCACGTCTCTGTCAATATCTCTATCTTCCTATTTCCTCATCGCTTTTTTCCCCAACTCCCAATATCTCATCTCCCATCCCTCATCCATCTCCGATCTCCCATCTCCTCATCTCTCCAGCTGCTGCTCTCCATCTCCCCATCTCCCCAGGTCCTCATCTTTCCTTCTCCCATATACCTACCAAATTTCATTTTCATTTTTGTTGTCTCTCTATACCTAATTTCATCGAAATCGGTCCAGCCGTTTAGCCATAAAAAGTAACAAACAAACAAACATACAAATAAACAGACAAACAGAGAAACAGTGTTACTTTCGAATTTACAGTATAATATTTGACAGTGACTAAATGCACAAATTGTGCGAAGCAAAAACATTGAAAAAACTGGCTCATAGCTGAGCAGAAAGATTACTGGAAGTGTGCTAAAAATAAAACGTCAGAATATGCATCCGCCAGATCCGCCATTATGGAAAACGGAAGTTCACTACATCTTCATTTTAATATACAATCATAATCTGCTCCTTTGATTAACTCCAAACTATCATAAGAAATCCCAGTTTTATTTAAGTGAACAATCTAAAAACGCGTTTTTGCTGCTAATTTCAGTTACAGGTGGTGCAAGAATAGTCATATTAGCCATTATTCTTACACACAATGGAGAATAAATACAAAGTAATAAAGGTTATAATAAAAGTTTAGTAATCGTCGAAGGAAGTCATTTACGGCAACTAAGTAAATAAACCAGTTGTATACCATGTAGAGATTCTGTTTGCTTTATTTTTTTGGAGAACAAACAGTAAATTCGACGAGAAAATTTTGAGGAACAGCGACATACGTCCTCTCTCTGAAACGCCGTAGCGGGTACTGAGCCGCCTAGTACGCGCTCAAACTGATCATATTCTCGTCGTTTTTATTAATTTAGAAGAACGGAATCGATTCAGTTCATTGGAAAATTCAAATTTCATTGGAAAATAAAATTGTCTTTTTTATGGTTCCAAAAAATATGATAGTTGTCGCTGAAAATGTTGAGCATTATGTGACGAAAGATTTTTTTCGGGTCCTTTCTCGTGAATTTTTTTCTCAAGATACTAGACAACTTTAGTCCAATATTATTGATTTATTAGCTAACTGAAACACTTGGCTATACACTGTATTTTTTCTGGCTTATAAATATTTGTAATTACAGCTTAACTTTTTGACAAAAAACCGCCCATTTTACGGAAGCTCGCTGCCTACAGGTCCTTAAAACATGATTGGTTTGTTCTGCCTTTGTATATCTTCGAAGAACGTAGAATCAAATCCGAGCCATTGATTTTACGTATAAGTATATCGTACCGCTAAGTACCCATCATATTTTGTTACATTCAATTTGTTCCATCCACCAAACTCGTAAAAATACCGAGGTGCGATCCTTTTTTACGTTTCTTTTTTCCGTCTGCCTCTTACGATATATAAACTTTATCCGTCTTACCACGAAAGTTTAGACCAGAGTTAAACAGATGTTTCTTAAATAGCGTTCCACTAAATCGAGGTCTATCACTCGCGTTTTCTTACTCAATCTTGGCATTCCTTATTATTTTACTTGTGAATTTGTTATTGAGTTAGAAAAGGTAGACGTCGATTTGTGAAGAAAATATTTAGACCCATCTGTTCAACTCTAGTTTAAATCTTTTGTGGTAAGACTTCACCTCACCGCCATTATAAAATTACAATATCCTATTTGTCCAATTACTGGCTAAGTATCTGTCGAAAACAGGCGCGCCTGAATCGAGCGTCTTTATTAAACTTTGACAAGCAATCAAAGTTGAAAGAGGATCTTCAGTGCGAAAAACCGAACGGCTCGCTTTAACAACGTATTCGGCTCAGAGCTAATTAAATTAGAGAAAGTTTTGTGAAAATTGCTCCGACAAGTGTAAACCAATACAAAAAAAATGCTGAAGTGTATTATCTTACTATTTTTAAATTATCTTAGGTGCCAGTATGACTTAATACGATGTCTTTTTTTTTATTTTGCTGGCCCGCGCTCAACCTTATTTATTTACAGGCTGAAAATAAAAGATGTTCATGTATTCCATTATAGTTACAAACATTAATTTCATAAAAAGTGACTACAAGAACAAACAATATTATCTTTCTAACAATAAACCAAGCAACCAAGTACCTATTAGAAGATATTTTTTAATTATCCCTTTTTTCTAACAAACTTCATACATTCAGAAAATAATTAACATTCGCCACTCAATTTACACTTAAACGTTTCCTAGATATGTCGACACAAATGCAAATCGTAACTCAATTCAATTTGATTCCAAAACTTTGCGTGGGTACTACGAAAGCTTTTTGTTTTTCACTCGAACAATTTCAATTCGGATCGAGATCGTCTTCGATTCGGGCTGAAAAGAGTTTGAAAATCAATTCTTATTGAGGCGAGCACTCATAATGCTATATCGGAGGTTTTCATCTGTCGAGAGTCGAGAGCTATTGTAGGGGAACTAGTACGCAACATCCTTCGCATCGCTCCACTTTGAGTTGTTCGTTTGAAGCGTACTTTTTTTTTTAAACTACCGGATTGTTGGCGCGATTTTTGCTTTTCAGCCAGCGTGACTTTTGAGTATTTTATTTTATACTTTTCAATGGGCTTAACAAAAGGCTGTTCTCGACTATCTCAATGTTTTTTTTTTTGGCATTTCCGAGCTCATTTCCAGAGAGTATACAAATACTCTACGTTCTATATATTTTTATTTAGACTTCCAGGGTACATGATAAACTGGTTTGAGTCGTTTTGGAAAACCCATCATCATAGAGGGATTAAAGTAGGTACATAGGTACTTGACCCACAATAATGAAAACTTATGTATTAATTGTATGATGAATACTTATGTGTGTCAATTATGAGTTATTGTATTGTATATAATAAGAAACTTTCGGCCAGTGGTAGCCAAGAAAAAGATTTCATATTGAAAGTGTGACACGAAGTAATAATTTCTCTGAAAAAAATGTTCTCATAAAAAGATTTCAGAATGAAATCTTCTATGGCACGAAATAAGAATTAATCAAAAAGGTTTTTCTCGCCAGTACTGGTACGTTTCCAAGCAACCGTGCTAAATCTTTATGAAGTGCGCGTCCGGGGATGAATGTTTATCGTGGTCGTTATTTCACCCTTGCCCGTCCGTTACTACCTCCGGTTGGGGCGCCCCCCGGCAAGCTTTCCACGGTTCAACAAACATATTACTTGGTGGGGAGGATTTAACCTAGTGCAACGGTGATCACGTGGTTTCTATGACGTTGATAAGCTAACTTTGACAGTAGATAGTTTAGTAGGCTGAATGAAATTTGTCGTGGTATTAGTAAGTAAATATAGTTTTTGTATCAACCTATGCCTGGGCCTCGCGATTTCTCCGACGTATATTATATATGTTATACTGTATATCGTTATACTGATTTCTTGAAAATGCATCCAGCTTTTTGGCGTAATGGAGTAACAAATGTATAAGAAAGATAAGGTGGGTAGCCCATAATATAAGACATGATTAGTATGTTGATAAGGTAGTGGGTAAGAAAACTAGGGGAGTTAGTAAATAAACTTTTTTTTTTAACCTAACCTAGTTGGTACAGTAGTACCCAACTTATATGGCGCGTCGTGAATCTTCGTTCGCGCAGAAAAGAAAGTATGGTCCGAAGATTAACGAAATAATGCTTAAAACTTACAATCAACCTAAGATCACTATTATAAGATTCATAATACACTCAAAGTCAAAGTCAAAGCATTTATTGTAAATAGGCAATTAAATCGCACTTTTACAAGTCAAACAGCTAATTTTCGTTAACAAAGAGAATCATAAAAACGTAAAGTATGATACATTAAATTAAACAGTAATTGATTATGGTTTGATTTTGAAAAAAGGATGTTTCCTTTTCAAGCACTGTACCAAGATTCTGGACAGGAAAAGGAAACTCCGTTGACTCTACCAGTGCTTCGGAATACGCCCGTTAGAGAAGACAGCACCAAGAAACTCTACGGGGATGTCATTTTTTAACTTATTATTTTTCAAATTTTTTTTTCAGTCATATAAATTAACAAACATACAATATATAGATTAACACACACGAACAAAATAATTCATAAAATTCACGTTAATTATTATTATCATGGAGCTGGGGACATTGAGGCCATGCATTTTTATCTTTAACATAGTCATTAACAGTATAATAGGCTTTCTTGATGAGATTAACCTTGATATAAATTTTAAACCTTTGCATGGATAATTGATCTATTCCTTCTGGTAACTTATTATAAAAGCGTATACAGTTCCCCATAAATGAACCATTAACCTTCTGCAACCGAAATCTTGGTACATTCAGTTTATTTTTATTTCTAGTGTTGAAATTGTGCACGTCACTATTTTTAGTAAACGTGTTAATATTTTTACGAACATACAATAAGTTTTCATATATATATTGGCAAGCCACTGTAAGAATGCTGATGTCTTTAAACCGTTCCCGGAGAGAATCGCGGGTTTTCATATTATATATCGAACGAATTGCTCTCTTCTGTAGCACGAACACTGATTGAATATCCGCGGCTTTGCCCCACAACAGAATGCCATATGACATAATGCTGTGAAAGTAACTAAAATATACTAATCTTGCAGTGGCTTCATCAGTAAACTGTCTGATTTTACACTGCAGCTGTTAGTTCCATGTCACTCTAAGCTCGCTAAGATGGCGGCGGCTGCCGACCAATAGCAGTCAATAGCATTTCCCGCGCTTTGAAAATTCATCTTCTGCGCAGGTACATCGGTAAGCCATATAAGTTGGGTACTACTATACATACTTAGTTGGCGATAACATAAAACAATTGAAATAATAAAACTAAAAACCTACAAACCAACCTAACCTAATTATTGTTTTTTTAATTAATAATGTTGTTTGTTTTATATAATATCTTGAATAAAATAGCATTAACCTAACTCTTCTAATAAATACATAATAATATACATATTTATTTATATTATACAGTAAGTTAGGCTCAGAAAAGTAATGGTTTATTAATTACGCTACTCTAAATTCAGACATTCTCAAGGGTCTTGAGAGGCTGCCTACACCCCAGCCACCTTTATTGCTGTTAGAAACCTTCATTAACGTCTAAGTAATTATTCCTAGCGACCGACTGTTAGGTGTCTAGTTTCATACCCTAATCTAAGATTCCAGTGAGCGTTAAACATTTGATACCTTAGTTAGCCTGAAATGCGTGTGTTAGTTAAGCGGCTATTTAGTTTGGCATTATGGTCATTTCAGCCAGATGTTGGCCGAACGGCCGAGCTGTCCCAATTCATTCAATTTTACCTACTTTTGTAGGGGGCAACTCGGCCGGCACTTAAACCTAACGGTATTTATTGTATGGTGTTCAATAAATAGTTATTTATTGTATGGTGTTCAATAAATAGTTATTGTGTTTCCGACAAAACTCATTATTTTACAGTTGTTACAAAGATGGACAAGGAAATACAAAAATGGATGAACTAGAACTAAAGTAGATTCATAGTTCCATGCCCTAGTTCCCTCACAAGATGCCAGTTTCTACCCCCTACTACCCTTGTGATTATGACAAGTTCATACACTCATACATTAGCGATGAACGTACCGACCGACCGACACGAGATAAGCAACAATTGCCGCCGTTCAAAGGGTAAAACGTTATGGTTTCTGCACAGTGTAGGGTTACCATAATCCAAAGATATAGTAGAAAGAAAACTAAAATAAAATATTTGCTTATCTGTGGCTTTCTTGTAAGCTTATCGAATTCCTATTGTTGTATCGTATACAATTTTGTGTTGACTGCTGTTGTCTATGCTTATGTACTTGATGGATTAACGGGATAATTATTTATATCTATAACAGACATTGTTGAGAATAAAATTAAAAACAGATATTGGTACAAAATTACGTTTATAAAAACCCTATAAATATAAAAAAGTAATGATGACACTGAGTTAATCAGATGATAGAGAAGAAATGTTTACAATATAACACAGAATACACAGCATTTCGCAAATAATGTTTTTCGTAACGTAATAATTTTTACTTAACTATTTTTTTCTTAATTTATTTAAGTTTTATTAAATAATGTTTTTCGAAACATAATAATTTTTAGACAATAATAAAATGTAATAATACTGACCGCAAAAATAATGAAAGATGTTCACCCTAATCCTCTTAGGCGTGAGAAGTGCTCTCTAATCTACCAATCAACTGGCTCGCTTATGGATGTAGAAATGACGTCATATAATGGAGTTACTTTAGCTAAAATGGAGTTTAGTAACTTTGATGAGTGTGTGCTTCATTACTATTTTATTAAAGCTTTTTAATTTAGAAAATACTCCTATTATGTTTTTCTCTTCTCTTCTCTTTTTATCTCTTATTAGTAGTAATTTAGTAACTGAGATTCTATGGCTCTAGAGTACATATTATGTTACGTGCAAAATTATGTAACTTCGATTGAGAACAGAAATATATTTTATTGAAGCTAAGGGTTTATACCTACTATCACTTATTTTCTTTTTCAAGCATATCTTTTATGATCAAATGTCTCATATATTCTGAAGTGCTTCGTTTGATATTTATATAAACGGTGTGCAAGCGTCGTTTACGGCAGAGCGCTCGCGAAGTCAACAATCTCGTATTTTTAGGCCTTTTGGGTTTCATTTTTATTCAGAATTTGAAATAATTTAAAGTATCAACGCAGTACATATTTTAGGGGCATTAAACAACAGCTCCATAAAAGATAATTGTGTATTTAATGTACAGCTGGCTGAATGCCAATGATGCCCCAAACCGCAAATTATGAAAATATATTTTTTTGTAACGTAAGCAAAAGTAAACGGTGAACGAAGCTACTCGTAAAAATAATATTTTTGACGATGTGGTAGGTATATGTTTTATCTTATGTACACATATTATTATATTTACTTTTAAAGTGTCTTCAAATCAAGAATGAACATAACCACATATGGCGTATTATATTTATAGCAAAGTCACAGAATGAAATATTACTAGACCGCATCATTAACAAGTAACATAGATAATTAGAAACGTGAAACATGACAAAGGCAACCTGAATAAAAAAGAAATAGAGGTGGAAAGAATTAAAAAGAAATAAAATTCGAGCACTCACGTTAACATAGTGTGGATTTCGTCGAGGTTTCCCGTAGTAAGTACTTCCGGTATACATTAGCGCGCCACCGTCCGCCCGCCCCGCGACATCATTTCCGTTTCTCATTGCCGTGGAAATACTGGAATACGGTTGAAACAGTCCTTATTTTTTAGAAGAGAAAATCTCCCGATCTTTTCGGAGTTTGGGCATGAACTGGATTTTCATGTGATATTTAATCATGCACGTTTACTAATATTGCATAGGCAGATAACACATTGTAGCTACTCCTTGTAATTTAAATTACAATTGCTATAATGTTGTTTTAATGGTTCAGGTTTTTTATACGATGAAATAAAACTAGTTAATAAGATAAAAAAAAAGGAAACTAGCTAAACTAAACCATAAAAATATAAAAGGGGGCGTCCATGTAGCATGGTACCAAAAACACTGGCTGCATTACTGTTTTAACTGGATCTTGTATCAAGAATACAAAGTAACAAGCACAATAATGGATTTTAATAATTGAAACTACCTACTTATTTGAAAACAATACGGGATTTCGAAACAACCGTCACACAAAAAATTTTACTACGCGCGAAGCATCCAACAACGCGTCGCGTTCCGCCCAGTTCATCGCACCGTGACATCCTGTGTCCACGATTTCTTTATTTCAATCCCACCGCTCTGAATGAAATTATTTATTTTAACCTCGTTCGTATAAATAGGGCAACAGCAAAGCATTCATCATGTCGCGCTAATTATACGTGTATGATTTGGCAATTCGTGACACAAGTAGGCAGCAATCGTAAATTTAAAATCAAACTTCATCAAAGATAGAATCATAAAAGACTGATAAGGTTGGAACTTTTCCCATTGCTTTAGATATGAGCGATGGTGTAGTGGTGTCATGGCGCATCACAATCCGACGGCGCTCGGTTCAAACCCCGGCCATGCACTAATAAATAATGACAAACACATGAATGAATGAAACACATGCCTTTGCCCAGCAGTGGGACAGTACAGGCTGAATAATTTATTTATTTACATGACCACGGTTGGGCAGATTTCAATACAAAAGGCGGTCTTTTTCGCGCGACCTTCATGGGACGAGTTAAAGATTTTAGAAAATGTAATAACTCAATTTAATTTAATTGAAAAATGTAGAGATTTAAACAGAAGTTAAGAGGAAGTCGAAATGATAACATCAACTTTTAAAGTTTAAAAATAAAATAAATGACCACCAAAATTTACTCGGTCTCATCTCGTTCAAACATTACAAAACTAACCGCATAGTTTGCGTCCAACGCAATCTTTAATGATTTGTTACATCCACTCCGCGTTCACGTATTGTTATTTCTACACAATATAAATCATCATTAATGGCACGCCACATCATTTCATTATAATTTAGCGCCGAAGAAAGCTGACTGGGACTTTGAAGTATAACGAACAGTAAGAGGGTTTCGTAGAAGTAAACTGTAAGTGCAATATTAACGTGTGTTGGGTAAATTTTTGTAGGGTAGCTGAGCTAGAGCTAGGTCTAAAATAGTTTTTTTGTAATGTTTAGTAATTGTCTCACTGGGCGAGGTGGAAGCCAGTAGGAATCCAATAATATAAATTTCAAATACATTTTTGAACCAACGAAACAATGGTTATACTCAGAAAACTCTTTTGTCCCTACATTTTGATTATTGACTAGGGAATAATAGTAAATTAAAAAGGTCAGCGCATCGCACCTTTTCCTTTTTTGTTCAATCTAGGTGGCCAATTCGATTTTCGAGTAAATAATTTTTACAATGCCCATATTGCCTTTGTATTACCTGTATTATGCTAGAGTTCTCATACATATTTTCATGTTCCCAATTCAAATCACATTATTGCCCTTGAGAGATTCATACAAAATTCCTGCCCTAGGGATGGAATGACTTGTTTTAGGTACAGTGGAGGGTGCATGATATGTAATTATACACTATCGAGCAGGCGGTACGATAGCCAATGAACGTCCCTTACTAACTTTATATATAGAAACGAAAACTAACGAACTCCCGTGGGTACAGAATCTGCGAGCCCACATATCATAGAGAAACATGCCGGGGAAGCCCTACTGTTACTACGAGTGTATATTGGCATCGAGCCAGTCACAATATTTAGACACGGTAGGTTACAATTTAAGTAAACTATTCAGCATATAAACGTACCTATATATATATATATAGAAGGATACAAAATAAACTAATTCCACACCTACGTCTGCATAAGAATTGTTATGATGATTTGAAATGTTCACATTCATTGCACTTACCGACTTATGTAGGTTTGACGCGGTTCTTATCAGATTCTTAAGTTACAATTCTAATAGAAAATCAGATCAGTCATTCTCACATGCTTCAGTGAGATGCAATTCGAATGTACAACAATAAACGCTCTAGACTGTAGAGCCTAGATTGTAGAATCTAGAGGCACGTTACCACTACTAAGAGATACATAGTTACTTAGGTAGTGTATGCGTCTGTGAACTGAATCGGAGTATGTACATTGTACACGTGTCGAGACATCTGACACTGATTGCACAATAGCTGTTCCATGACTATGCTATGTTTGGGTTCTATTGAGGTTACATTATCTTCATACCTACGATCATTCCCTAACTGACTGATTCACCGAAGCAAAGCGGACACCGCTGAAGCTACGTGAAGTTTGGACATGGTTTCTTTCGCAACGTAAGCTCCACTAAAAAGGACTTTTTAGGTTTTTTTTTTACTTTGTGAAATAGGGGATATAAGTTTGTACCATAATCCATAGTTTTTGTAATTAATCCATGGATAATGATTATTTTTTAGGTTAATCTTGTTAATCTTTAGTGAAACAGGCACAAGCACGTTCTTCCCTCTAGCATAGGCTTAGCGTCTATTTTAACCGGATTTATTTAAAGATCTGGTTAAACGTTGATTTCTGTTTAGCTAAGCTATATTTAATGTAGATAAACTTCTAATTAGTAGAGCAAATTGCGGGTTCTATTAATCGGATTGAACAAACACTGAAACGTGTTGTCTTACGGCCGAAATTGATATTGTATCTCCTATCCAAGATTGAAATCGATCTTGGATTGCTGCCTATCGTTCGATCGATTTCCAATCTGCGTGCCTTCATAAACCAATCCACGGATCGGTTATTCGTATGTTTAACCCTAAAAATGGATTGTGATATCAATCCCAGATAGCAAAATTTGGATTGGATTGATTATTAATTTTGGCCGTTATAGAGTCCTTTGCTACATCCTAGCATAGTTACGGTAAATAAATCTGAGTAAGTATGTTTATTAATATAAAATTAGCTGCGCCCCGCGGTGTCACCCGCGTTACGTATACTACATCTATAACTATTAGGAAGGTTGGTGTAACTTTTTTATTTATGAACCGATTGACATGAAATAAACACTAAATTTTAAGTGAAGCTTACCACAACATATTAGTCAAAACCACATCTAAATCGGATAAGCCGTTTCTGAGATTAGCGTGCAGAAACGCACAGAAAAAACAGACAAAAATTGTAACAGTCATTGTTTTGGATGATATTTGCGTTGATAAAGGTCCCAATAATATTGTTTCTCATATATCTTCCATGTACAGACAGCGATCTGTTACATTTTTTTATATGTATAGATATATAATATGTAAAAGACAGATAATATATACAGGGTGTATCGGCAAGGTGTAGTAATATTGAAATGTGGGTATGTGTACCTGGTGCTGAATCATTTGCCAGGGTACTAAAACCTGAAATCGATAATCGATTTTTTCACTCAAATTGACAAAATAAATAAATATTACAACCCTAACATGATACGGATGACGTCACGTTACGCCGGTCACACAACGCTTGCGCGATGCAGGATTTCTTAGAAAGGGCCCTGGCGCCATCTAGTAATGTTTGGTGGAACTTTTACCACAACTTTACTTCTACACCTAGTTTTGTTTGAGTAATGCCGCCGGCTAGAGGTGTACAGTCTTACCCAACTTATATGGTGCGTCGTGAATCTTCGTTCGCGCAGAAAATAAAGTATGGTCCGAAGATTAACGAAAGAATGCTTAACACTTACAATCAACCTAAGATCACTATTATAAGGTTCATAATACACTGCAGCTGTTAGTGCCATCTCACTCATGTTACGCGGCGATCGCTAAGATGGCGGGGCGGCTGCCGACCAATAGCGGTCAATAGCATTTCCCGCGCTTTGAAAATTCATCTTCTGCGCAGGTAGAACTGCGATGTGCAACAGCTGCAGTGTATTATGAACCTTATAATAGTGATCTTAGGTTGATTGTAAGTGTTAAGCATTCTTTCGTTAATCTTCGGACCATACTTTATTTTCTGCGCGAACGAAGATTCACGACGCACCATATAAGTTGGATAAGACTGTACATGTTAGCCTATGCCTCAAGTTCACTGACATTGCCCAGCTGATAACTAGGGTTGAACGATGGTTAGTTTTGCAGTAAACTTTGACGTGTAATAATTCATTACCGTAACTACTTACAGATTTATAGTACCTCCAGACTACTTCGAAATATGTATGTGTATGCGTAGTTTCAGTATTACTACACCTTGCTGTTACACCTTGTATAGAAGATTTTGGGGTTCATTAAAAAACAAATTCCAAGCAGATGTCTGAATAGAAGTTTTTCGCAATTTTTACTAGACCAAAATTTCCATTGTGTTGCCAACATAAAATTCCTAGTCCGTCAATGAGGGGCGGCGGTGGCTGGGCGGCCAATTTCACGGCTCAGTGGCGCGAGAGGCATCGGGCCGCGAGCGAAGTCGATGTGATTATACCGTGGTAATATCACGTAATATGAAGCAGGTTGTGTCTAATAAAGCTTCATGTTAATTAATTTTACCATGTTAGGGCGGAAAATTTGCGAACGTTTTTACACCCACAGCCCTATGAAATGAATTTTCCCAACTGTGCCGCGTCAATAAATAAACGCGCTGATAGTGGCAACTTTTCATTAAGTGACATATTGTACCAAGCTGAGGCATATCTTTGTTAATTACAGTTAGGACATGAGCATTGATAAATTAACTAGGTAATGCTACCTAGTAAAATGATATCTACCTATCAATAAATATTTATAACTCCTCGAAAGGTCCAGTGTTCTAAAAACTTAACTATTGTCGTTTCTCAAATTGTGAACCATGAGCTCCCAAAGCTCTGGTGGTCTGGTACGTCTAGGGAAACCTAGTTATTATTCCATTGCAAGCTTGGTGTTTGTGGACCTCAACCACTCAGACTCAGAACAAATAGGTACTAATAATTCACTCAAATATTGGTCTAGCACGGGTATCGCAACCTCAAGCTTCGCAATCGAATAACATTGAATCGATTATAAAACTTTGATATTCGACATAATGGAAGTTTTGATCTTAAAATTATGTTTAACCATATAACCACGCTATCTTGTATCAAAGTCGAAAATAAAAATATGTCTTCCATATTTCTAAATGAAAGTCATTGCTTTCACTTGATTTACTCGCTAGTATTTTATTAGAATTCTATTTTTCTCGTAAGATCGTATCACTAAATCTTATTGCTTTTTTGCACAACATTATTTTGAAATGAGTGGATAATAAATATCATGAGTTTTATAAGTATACCTGTAGTAGGTATATCGTATTATCTGATATCATCACAGCAAATATATTAGAAAATTATGAAGTTAGGTTGATAGAAGTAAGGGTTGTATTAAGTTCCAGTACTATTCTATTACTATTCATAGATCTAAAACAAATTTGACTGTTAACGTATCGAACACTTTGTCGATAGAGGTTCGTGTTCGCCCTACTGGTATAGAGGGTAATAGGAACGACGACATTCTTGGCCTTCCGATTGAATCCGATATCAGGCGTGTAGCGAATCCAGTATTCGACCGAAAGTAAATACTGGAGTATCTACGAGTATGTCCAGTATTTACTAAAGTTTCTTTAGAGAGCATAATAATATTATATTATAGGTAAAAATCCGTCGTCCATTGGAAGTTCGAGTTTTTTTCCTAACAAAAAACAACATTTTCTAGCATATTAAAAAAACGAAGTAGGAATTATGATTTATTAATATTAAGATTTCGCCTGGCCACTTTTAGCTGATTCACATTTCTTCGTTTTTTTTTTTGTATTTTACTTTTTGAAGCTTGGACGCAAACGCAATTGGCGTAGTTTATTACTTATTTTGCTGACGGTACCTGTGGTAATAAGAAGCCAATGGATTTAAAAGTAAAATAAATTAAGAACACTTAATTAATCTATATTTTGTTTGTTTCAGGGGTTTCGGCAAACAAGGATTCCAGTGCCAAGGTAAGTGAACTATGTATTATGGTGTAATGGAACTAGGCATGGACCTCCCCCCACTTTCGTGAGGAGGATTAGGCCATAGGTCATAGCCCACCAGGGCTCAGGCTATTCTATTTAATGCTACATTTTCAACTCGACCCGTATTTTCAGTTTAGTTTATTTTATTGGATTGTGAACTCTATATCACCTGGCCTGAAGGGCTACTGCCGAATAACTTCGAAAGGCGAATACTTGCTCTACCATCGAAGATTTTATCAATGTCTATCATTGGAAGCTTGTGCAAATTGTTGGAGGCGTCTGATCTCACGACTAACTAGTTACTTAACTCTCAGAAATCAGAATGGTTTGTGTAAGTAGCTGTTTTTTAAATGCTTACCTGACCTCATTGTTTCAGTATGCAGCTTTGTGGTCCACAAGAGATGCCACGAGTACGTTACCTTTACGTGTCCCGGCGCGGACAAAGGGGCCGACTCAGACGTAAGTATCATCATCTATCTATCTATTATCATCATCATCATCATCATCATCATCAACATCACTTTACATCCAGAAGTGAGGAGCAGCATCGGTCGTGTCGTTGCTTGTGGTTGCCGCAAATCTGATGGCAGTTGCGTTTGGCTTAACAAATATCTTTTATGACTACAAAATAGCGACTTTGCATAAAATTGTGATTCAATACTCAACAATAAGTCAAATGTCAACTGAAAAATGCCTAAAAAGCTCAATTCTCTCGAGACAACAAAATGTAAATGAAGAGTTATTTTCATAATAAATTGGTGTGCTCATGGATTCGCTCGCATTTTACGGCTTCCCGCGGGAGTTTTCACTTTCACGGCGTTAGGGATGCAAACATTACGTAAGATGGTATTTACCTACCTTCTAATGTTGCATTAATATTTTTATTTTTATATGAACCGACGTCTTTGAAGTTGTACAGTATTTGGGTCAAACGTAAACTATTCAAATCAGCGCACCCATTGTTGTATGATTCAACCGGATCACAACTATTCGTATGCACCTAGCTATTATATTATTTGCGGAAATTGAAACCTGCTTATTTGTTAACCCTTTACGAAGCAGTGTGATTGGGAACTTCGGGAATTGTTAATTATCTAATGCGTCGCGGGAAATATGGGCCGCGAGAAGAATAACTAGCTGCAGAAACAAAGTAACTGGGACATAATAATTTCGATTAATGTACAGCCAACGATGAAAGTCGCTGTGCACGGCCGTATTTTTACCCGACCGCCGAAGAAGTAACATTCTATTCTACTGTTTTTATTCTAAAGTTAAATTAATAGCAAAGGCATGTTTTGAGGGAGCCCTTTTATGAAAAATATCAGAATCCCCGTTGTGGGGAGATTATAGGGTTAAACCGAAATTTTCAGTGGCCGTATGACTGTGCATTATCGTATAAATGACTGGATTGAATGGCGAGCGAGTCTGACAACTGTGTCGGGACAATTGAGTGACGACTTCAAATTTTCATAATAAATAATTTATTAAAAATTCTCAATAGAGTGTAGGGTGTATTTTTATAACTCTATTCGTCTCTATAGTTATTCTTACCATGGGATAGAATGCCAAAAGGAAAACAAACGCCACTTTTAGGTACAAAATTATATGTAGGAATAAAATGCAAACACATTCAGCAATCATCGTAATTAAGTGAAAAAAGTTCACAAACATTTTACATTCAGGAGCTACAGTGCAGTGCCATAAAAAATGCGTGTCCTCGTGACAGCTCACTATCAACAACGACCCCGCGCTACTGCACTCAAGTGTAATTACAAAATAACTATTAGGAGACTCAGTTTTACTGCTGATACATACTGCAGTATTTTTATTGTCTCTAAAGTCAGCTTTTTGCAATGTTTTGCACTCGTTGAAGCAAAGTTATTGGTTACCAAAGGCAAATATTTTATACACTTTAAAAAAAGAGAGACTTGCAGTGTCTTATTTTGGTCGAACATGTTGGCGCCCAACATGGTTAAAGAAATTTGAACAACCAATCTAAAATGAAACTATGACCAAATTACCTACACGTTAAAATTTGGCTGTGTAATACGTAAAAATGTATCACTTTTACAAAGTTTATATTCTTATGCATATCGCTACTCGTTGCCCTATGGCGTAAATTTAACCCTAGTATGTAATCAGAATAGTGTTTATACACATCACTACTTGATTGCTGAATATCTGTCAAAGCTACTTAGGTATAAAGTTAGTCCCACGAACGACTCCTGAAAAAGAGACCTACCACTAACTTCAGGAATTCCCAGATCAAATTAATTCGGAATCGTTTCATCAACTCTGTTAGCTTAGCTTGGTAAGCTTGGTAACGTAACGACTCGCCTACTAGATAGGATTTAGGTACAATACCTACCAATAAAACAGAACAAGCCAGGCCAATTAGACCCACGCAAATAGGTCTTGGTGCAAATTGAATGAGCTCTCATCTAATATGGATGCAAACTGAAAACAAACAATTCATAGAAGTCAAGAGTTTTCATTCCGGATAATTGAAAGTAAATAAAGTAAGCAGGGGAGGAAGGATTTAGGAAGGGCCGAGACGGGGCGGTTTAATCGGCTTTCGGTTTGGGCATTAAATGGGTTTATGGCTTTCAGATGTCATAAGCGACTATTGTCGCGGTAGAGTATCTTATCTGATATTAAATGATGGTTTTCGTGGCGTATGCTGGTGGTGACCCGACTACGAACTGTGAGGCTACGAGTTCAATTCCCGTGCAGGGTAGTATTTGTCTGAGATTGGTATATTATTTGGGATGATGATCCTCATTGTTCCTAGTTTTCTAGATGTAAAATATCCTTTAGGTTCAAGACCTGTGTAAGTATGTAATCGTGGCCCGTTCTAACAACTAATCATAAAGATTTTTATTCCTGTAAAAACGAATTCACCATTAATATTGTACCTACTCCTTGCTATTTACAGTTTCAGCCGTAAAATCACAGGCAGTGAGCCTGCTATAAAAAAGGAGAATAAAGTGATTAATGCAACCGTAGTCGCACAGTTACATTTTATTTAAATAGATAATATAAAAATGGAAAATGAAAACTGCAAATGTGAAACTGTAAGAAACAAATTATACGAGTACTTTCTAGTATCTAACTATTGTTTTATTTAAAAATACCCCCGTAAATTAAGTCCTTGTTCCGTTCCTCATATACTTGTTGAGCGCCGGCTTTGTAAGATATTTTCTCGTTCAAAGGGAGCTTGAAGGACATAAGCACATGTTCAAAGGAAGTGCGAGTTTGCCGTTACCTTTTAAGGAACACGCTTCGTGTAAACATGTTTTTCCATCTTGTTAATTTAATTCGCGCGAGGTTCTCTTGTGTTGACGTAAAATTCACAATTTTCTCTGCATAACAATGAACCAGTAGGGGAAAACAGGGTGGCTCCGTACAGAGGGAGCCTTCGTACAGTACGTATATCTCCGATATTAGTTATTTAGGCGCGTTCATCTTTTTATGCCTGATTGCCACTCGTATGCAGCTACTAATTAGCGGGACAAAACATCAGTATGGCTGCCGGGTCCGTTGAAATAAATTCAAATATGTTTTCGCGCCGCGAAAGTAATATTTGGACTTGAATTCAAACTCATGTAGATCTAGTAAGTTTTACTGAAATTGTGTAAGTAATTAATTGTAATGAGGAACATATCCATTAGTTTATTATGTATTCGTACATTTTGGGATACAGCTTAAAGCATATTTATTTTTATTAGAATTGTGTAATTAATTGGGTTGGGGTACCTTCGTACACGTGTGTGGGGTACATTCGTACTATATAAATGCTTCGTGAAAATATTTTTCAGCCTGCAATGTCCATATTAATATTTGATTACCACGATTATGTCATGTTATCGTTACTATTTATGTTGATTCTTACTAAGTAGACCATTTTAAGTGACTTTTTAATTTAAAAGAAGATTGTTTGTGAAATACTGCTGCATTAGTACCACTACATCTAAAGGCTGATAATTACTCAATTTTATGTTATTTGAAAATCAAACTGATGAATATTTATAGTTATTTGATGATAAACGTATGTATTTTTACTTTAAATAACTTTTATTACTGTGTTTGCTGTGTACGAAGGTACCCGACGTCTGGGGTGCCTTCGTACGTTTTTCATTTTTTAGTAAATCCGTCATTACTCAGTCAATTATGCTGTATCGATACTAATCCACACTACATTTTATAGCCAGATATGTGTGTAACATACCAGCATTGAAATGAGTTTGAAATAGCTGTTAGTTTTTTTTTACAAGGCCTAATGTAAAAACTGTACGAAGCCACCCTGTTTTCCCCTATGTTTGTAAAAATGAAATGTTTATGACTAATGAAACATTTAAAACCATACGAAACTTACCTACGTATAAAAAGCTACATTCATAAACCGAAATTTAAATATAAACGCTATTAAAAACTCAAATTTCAACCTACCAATAAGTAGGCAGGTACGTTGAAACTTTCAATGATTTAAAACGCAAAATGAACAGTTGAACGCAATTTGTCAACGCAAACTGCTCACCGTCGCACCGGCCACGCACGACGATGTCATCCATATATATGAAGTATGCATTAACAGGACACACGTACGCGTCACAACTTCCGCGTACATACGTACTCGTCACCAGCGTTCTGCGACCACTGCGGCTCGCTTCTCTACGGGCTCCTTCATCAGGGCCTGAAATGCCAAGGTACACCAGGAGCACCCACCGAGCGGAACCTGCTAAAACGCTTCAGTTAACGCTTGGCTCCTTAAGTGCTGTTCGTTTGCTCTTCTATGTTTTCAGATTTTGGTGATGGTGCTTTTCTGCTAATGCCTTTTTCTTCTACTCTTTTCTAGATCTTTTTATTATGATTTGAGTATTTGTATTTCATTAAGGTGTTCTCTGAAGGATATTCTCCATTAACACTCATTGTACGCAAACATTCTGTGTCCCTTTTATGACCTGTTAATAATGTTTTGTTAATGTAAGGCCGGCAACGCCCCTCACAAATGGAACACGTGGACGTTCCTAGCTCCAACATTTTGCGATCATTGTGGCACATTGCTCCACGGGCTCGCAAGTCAAGGATTTAAATGTGGAGGTACTCAATCGCTTGGATGGTTTCGAAAATAGCTGAATGATAACAAAAGGCTGAGGAAAATAGTTCCCGGTTCCCTTTAGAAACGGAACGAAGAAATGAATGCTTTCACCGAGGCCGTAACCCAATCACTAAATATCGTCCTTTATGTTATTGTGATATGCAATATGCAAACTGTTGTGTCGTGAACAGCACAGCGTACCTACAAATGTATAGCCCCCACAACCACCTGCTTAGTGTCAAACAAATATTTAAATATTAAAATACCAAATGCACGAGGCATCTCAGAATAAATGGATATTAGATATTGTTCCAGATGAATCCCGTTTTATTATTAATGTTTCTATCAAAGGTCCCTTCCAAGTTGACATTTGAATCAACAAATTCAATTAGCTTTTGTTCTCTGTTTGTGTTTAGCTTGCTTGACAAATTAAACTATAATGCCGTTCCCTGTCTATCTGTCGTATTAATTTAGAATTAGATTTGAAAGCTCTTTGTCTAAGCTAGCTTGCTTTGAGGACACTAAAGTAGTTAGATCGTTTTTGCTAGCATCTATTGTTAAAACAATGTTGAAGGTAAATGGAGTATGGCAGTTGCTTACAATGGAGCTTGTTATGGATGTAAATACATCGCTCGCTTCGGAGAACGCGAGTTGTTGCATGCTTGAAATGAGACTGTAATCGATGTTGGAGATAAATTAAGTCTCTCGCTGCAGGCACTATTTTCCTATTACATGAAATTATTATTTTAGTGCTTAAATGAGTACAGTACAATAATTATAGGTTTATCAGACGATATTTTTCGGAATGTAAGTAATTGAGAATGTTCGAGTGTAAAATTATACCTTAAAAAAACCGGAACAAACTTATAACAAAATGTTCCTTAATCAATACAACCGCCATGCTCCAATTATTTCTCCCCGTTTTTATGTACCTACCTACTTAGTAACTTTCTCCAACTGGGAGGTACAATGTTTTTATTGAAAAGTTACTCGCCTACTTTGCGAGAGCTTGTCGAGATCTCTCGGGTTTATTTGTAGAATTAAACATGAACCTTTACCGAGTTTCATCACGAAGTTTGCTCGCTTTGCTTATTATCTCACCCTTATGTAGTAAACTTATTAATTTCAGCGTACATGGTAACTTAACTTTGTACTAAGTTAAGATGAATACTTGAACTATGTAACTAAGATTGGCTGACTCGGCGAGTTCTCGCAACTAATTTGATTGCACTCGCTTCTTTAGCACCTGTCACTCGGAGCTTGATATCTTTAGATCTAACTTGGCATGCAGTTTGCACTTTAGACTACCTACTTGATATTATGGTATGTACCAATATAACTTAAGGATATTTCATAACCCTATATACACGTCCTTTACTCAAGTAGAATCGATAACATTCTATGCATAAAAGGAATAATGTGATTCTATATTTTAGTAAGTAGGCCCCTATTTTTGTTAAATACGTTTTGTCGTACTAAAAACACCAAGGTGTAAATAATATATGTCGTTAACGGGTATGTACTATCGTTAGCATTATGTCGTGTAACTACAGTGCGACCGTTTATCTCAGTCCTCGCCTGCGGGGTACAGGGGCGTTGGGGGTAAGATGTCAAAGGGGATTGAAGACGTAGTAACTATTTAGTAATCTGTGATACGCTTACATCCCGCAACCCCCTTTGACATCACTCCCCACGCCCCTGTACCCCGCGGGCGAGGATTGAGTTAAACGGTCGCACTATAGCTGCTAGATGCAAATCTTAACGCAATAATTACAATTTGATGTATGAGCTAAATAAAATTGATGTTGATAAATGATATATCAGTTTGATCAACCAGAAATCTTATTTGAAAATATAACTAAAACCCTTTATAATGTGTGTAGCATGCGACATGAACGTCCACCAGCGATGCGAAGAGTCGGTGCCAAACCTGTGCGGTTGCGACCACACGGAGCGGCGCGGCCGCATCCAGCTCAACGTCTCTTGCAAGGGCAGCCATCTCGTCGTAGAAGGTGACAGTTTTACTACATTATACCAAAGGATCCAAAGAAATTATGTAGGTATACCTTCATACTGGGGCCACACGTATCGTGATATCCCATTGACTATCCCGTTGCTTGACGTCATTTGACGTTCGCCGTTAGTGTAGCCACATAACGGAATATGGTATTGGCATTGCCGTTGAATATTCCGATTTTTTACGTTCACTTGTTTTTTGATCTTGCTTTATTTTGAATGTCCAAATGATCCTATAAATAAGCCTACCATAACCGAGCTACTTGTGACTGCAGTGAAGCAAGGTCGCAATCTGATCCCGATGGACCCGAACGGCCTCTCCGACCCCTACGTCAAGCTGAAGCTCATCCCGGACGCGGACAACGTGAAGAAAAAAACCAAGACCATCAAGAGCACGCTCAACCCGGTGTGGAACGATACCCTGACCTTTGATCTGAAAGCTGAAGATAAGGATCGCAGGCTTCTCATTGAGGTGAATACAAGTTGAATCCAGGATTTTAGCATTGCTCCATTTTTAGGGTAGATGTTCAAAGGCTCCATGCATTTTCTAAAACCTAGCTAAAGACCGCCGTTTCGTAACTAGTGATGAACCGACAACATATTTGTATGGGAAAAGAACACAGGTGTTTCGGCACCGTGGTCTTAATAGTTTCTGATTCTCTAGTTACACTCGTAATAAGGGATCAAAATCTACCTGGCTCTTTAACAAAAACTAGGATTACCTGTATCTAGAAGATCAAGACTTACTAGATCATTAAAAGCTGCTCGAGTCTCCTTATAAATGTCAATTATCGATTCTCAAAAACTGTGGTCTCTTAAGTACCTACCTCTGGAGTCAGAATTACAGATTATACAAGTCGATCCTGCTGCTGATCTGATACCACTCATCATAATCTAAACTTAACCGCTAAAAGAGTGCCCGCCCTTCCATTGGCTCCGCAGGTATCAACCAATATTTACGTTGACTTTACGAACACTTTCCGGTTTATGTTTTAAGATATGGGACTGGGACCGGACTTCCCGCAACGACTTCATGGGGTCCCTCTCCTTCGGAATCTCGGAAGTGATGAAGGCGCCTGCGGACGGGTGGTTCAAACTCCTCACCCAAGAAGAAGGGGAGTTCTACAACGTGCCCGTGCCCGAGGAAGGCGCAGACCTCGCCCAGCTGAAGAACCAGATGCGGGCGACCAGCGTTGGGGCTCGCAAGCAGCCGCCGCCGCCGGATAGGGAGGTCCCCCACAACATGGCAGCGTCTGACGTCATCAGGGCGTCAGACTTCAACTTCATCATGGTGCTCGGAAAGGGATCTTTTGGCAAGGTAAGCTGCTTTGTGTCAGAGAACGATACGTTTTAATTTCGATACCAACTCAATTCCAATTTGCGGCAAAAGTAAGCAAGGTATTGAATTAGAAAGCTATTGGTTTAGAAACCTTTTAGGCCTAAATATTACTTTCTTCTGTCTTCTAATATCGATAAAAGAATTACATCGTGAACAAAGATTCTACTCATTAGGTACGTATGTATACATGTCTATATCTTTGTACTATATATAAAATTCTGATATTGTACAAAGAATCAATGTTGCCTTTGAAAATTATTTTACAATATATGTAATACATGTAATATTTGCTTCTGTGGTAGACAAAATGATTACCAAGTGTATGCCAGACCCTGTTATAATAAGCAGCGCAAACCTACATTAAGTGTTATTTTAGGACCAGTATTGTTTAGCTTGCTTATACAATCCAAATGAAAACGCTGAGGGGCCTTTTGTTTTGAATTGCTGATGCTGAAACGTTTTGATGGTAATTTTACAGCGGACCTTTCGATACAGGTAATTTTGGGAGGGACCAAAGTTTTTAGGTTCTCTTCAGCGACTGCACGCTACTTGAATTTTAGCTGGACCTCGCTTGTATTAGAAAATTTAAAAATACTAAAGAAAGTCTTCACGTAGGCATGCAATTAAGGAACACGTGTAACAGTTAATTAAATAGCGTCTAATATGTATTAGGTAGTGGGGCATATCGTGTCACAGTATCGTCAAACTCCGTAGGTACCTACCTAGCTCTATCTCGTATCGAATCAGAGCGGCGTACACAGATTGCATAGAGATGGCTATCATGCATCTATCAGATAGGATTCCCAACGAGTCACACCAAATCGAGTCGCAGTGTGATCGAGTCCCACCCGCGTAACACTGATTCGTTTGGAAAACATGACACTGCCAATGCTTTCGGAAACTCCTTCCGATTAGACATCCATTTAAAAATTCCGTCGGAGTTCATGTGCCGCTTCAAACGTACCGCCAACAGACTAAAGCCTAATCTTACCAGGTGCACTACGAACTAAAGCCTAATAGTACCTAATATTCAGGTGATGCTCGCTGAACGCCGCGGTACCGACGAACTATACGCCATCAAGATCCTGAAGAAGGACATCATCATCCAAGACGACGACGTGGAGTGCACCATGGTGGAGAAGCGAGTGCTGGCGCTCAGCACCAAGCCACCGTTCTTGGTCCAGCTCCACTCCTGCTTCCAGACTATGGTGAGATAGAGTAGGAGAGTGTGACGTCATCGGTCATGAGTAAGGGTGTTCGCGCACTAGTAGCCCAAGACCAATACTAATGTCATTGGACGCAAGCTAGACGATTCCGCCACTACGCGGGCGAACACACTAAGTGCGCGATAGAGTGAATGATTTCATAGATCCGGTGACCGGTCTAAATTTGGGCCGAATATGGCATACAATGTGGCACGAAAGCAGATTGTTTCATGTCGGACAAACATCCGTGGGACAAATGTGGATAAAATCGTCTAAGACGGTCAAAAGTCTACGATTTGGACTACTAATGTGCGAATACCCTTAGTGTGCACTGTAATGGATAACATAGCCCAAGGGACTTCCTGAAATGTCCAGGTTACTGGTGACTGATGTTCGTTCGTGCCGTGTATATACTGTATATGATATACGAGTACGTTTGTTTTATTCCGTGTGTACATCGGAGCGGGCGTGTGACACACTTCTAAGTAATGCATACCCAATTACAGGACCGACTGTACTTCGTGATGGAATACGTGAACGGGGGAGATCTGATGTTTCAAATACAGCAATGTGGAAAATTCAAGGAGCCCGTGGCTGTGTAAGTAGTGTAGACTAAGAATATTCTCGGTTTAGACTTTTGGATTCGGGATTTATATATATTCAGATTAAGATTAAATTAATTTAATTTAATTTATTTATTTCCATGTATAAAAAAGTAACATTACAGACAACTCTAATGCGTTACATTTTATCAGTAGATCCTACCTAGTTAACAAAAAATATAATAAAATTATAATAAGTTAACAAGTATAATAAAATTTACATTAACCAATAACAGTAAAATGGACGATAAGGGCCGTATTAATAAATCAAACTTAGCTCTGAGATCTATCTTCAGTGGGCACTTGCTCTTTCGTTCTAATTAATATATAGGTCCCACATCTTAAGGTGTAGATTAGGAACAGAAACTTACATGATCTCTGGCAAATTAATAAATGTCACTCAGCGGTTAAGTGCTATCCAATTATGACACAATTGCCACATACAAGACAGTATCTAGTAGCCAGTGCTACATCTCAATATCCATTTATTAAATAGCAACGATTTCAAGATGTAGATTACATTTTGAGTGTGAATCAGCTGATAGCGCACTTGGTAGCGCTATTGAGGTTCATTTATTAATACAGGCCGAAAAGATACGGGTTGCAACTATAACTACCATCAACGGGTTAACGTTTGCTCACAATAATTTAAGCACATTCTCTATCGTCGTCCATCGCCGTCCATTAATAGGTGACGTTGTCCCCTACGGCTGTCGGGGACAATGGGACTATATCGTTATAGAAACGCGTGTTGTTTCCAGTTTCTACGCGGCGGAGATAGCGATCGGCCTGTTCTTCCTGCACTCGCGCGGGATCGTGTACCGCGACCTGAAGCTGGACAACGTGCTGCTGGACCAGGACGGACACATCAAGATCGCAGACTTCGGCATGTGCAAGGAAGGGATCACGGGTGCGTTGGTTATTTTTTTTTTTCTTCTTTCGCCATGGTGCTTTTCGCACATTGTGCCAGTTTCAAGTTAGGTTTAAAGAAATCTATTCTCAACAAGACTACAATTATAATAGTCACTTACATGAGAAATCATTCTATAATTTTAATATTGTTCGTTTAGATAAGCATACTCATACAATGCATTTTTATTTTAAAATTTATGGTAGGTATATAAAATATATCTATTTCGTAAGCTTCCTTATTTTATGTTTGCATAACATATTGAGGCAGTTTTGATTTGAATGCGTTGAATGAGTTTAATAAGTCGGTGCGTTATTGCTCCTGTCTTAGGAACGAAGTAGTTTTTAATTGATTGATAAGTGGAGGTGGCTGAGCGGTAAATTGTGCGCTATAGCATCAAACGATTCCGGATTCGATTTTCGGCCTCGTGCCAATGACTTGTAGGTAGATAGATAGATAGATAGATGGCAGTGTATAGTAAATATCGATGGTGTTTGGTCTTATGTACTGGGGGCTTACCATGACGTCTTATTGCGATCCAACTGAGGGCCTAAACAGAATCTTTTCACTTTAAAATTACATATTTAAATAGTAATACTACATGGCTTTCGATATCATTTAGGTAGGCGTCGATCCCTTTAGATCTAAAATCAACCTAAATCGAGCGTCAAGATGTCACAACAAGACGTCATGGTACAAATAAGTAGTAAAACGATTCTGTTTCGGTCCTCAATTGGATCGCAATAAGACGTCATGGTAAGGCCCCTGAACACAAAAAACTTCGACATTTGTAAACGCTCACTAAACCAGCAACAAACCCTTCGAAGAAAAACAACAGCTTCTTCAGCCGCCTACCCACCCCTAACGGCTGCATGTCTCCCCTTCAGCTAACTGTTATTGCAGGCGACAAGACCACGAAGACGTTCTGCGGCACCCCGGACTACATCGCGCCGGAGATCATCCTGTACCAGCCGTACGGGCGCTCCGTGGACTGGTGGGCCTACGGGGTGCTGCTGTACGAGATGCTGGTGGGGCAGCCGCCCTTCGACGGCGAGGACGAGGAGGAGCTGTTCGCCGCCATCACGGACAACAACGTGTCCTATCCCAAGATACTGAGCAAGGTGCGGGAGGACGGTTGACTGGGGACGGTGACGGGGTCTGATATGTGAACGTTCACAAATGAATTAATTAGTTGATAGAATCAGGCGTTACTTTGCGGAAATCCATATTCAAAACAATGAAGTAGAGATACATGTAGTTTTAATCCCGCCAAAAATTCATTATTTTGAATGAATTCATTTAAAATGCATAAGTTTTTGTGGAACTGTTTACCTATCTGTTTTCCTTAAACGCCGCGTCGTAGAGGCTGAAAGGATTTATTTTACTTCCAGTCCTGGAAGAGTGAACAAGCCAGGAACCCTTTTTCTCTAAAAAAAATCCTGTGGAATAATAAGAAATAGTACGCTCAAATTAAATTAGATGGCGTTGATAACAATTAAACAACGCTAACATTTCATTGGGACATTTTGACGTGACAAAGATAATTTAAATGCGTATTTAGCATAGCACAATACAATAGTTACCGTGCCCGCGTACTAACGCATGTGTTTGAATACGATCAAATTTTATCTTATCTCGTAAGGAATAAGATCGAAAATAGAGCCCCTTTATGTGTTTTTTTCGCTTACCTAGAAGTAACCTATTCAGTCGCGACTTGAAGACACCCAGGTTATAACTATCGACAAACACAGACTGCGGCAAGAAGTTCCACTCCGCGTTACGCGTAATGAAAGGAGACGCAAATCGCTCCGTGCATGCGTAATGTCCACCGCGTAACGGTGGCGCGTCGCCGTACGTCTTGTAGTTCGATGGAACGGGCTTGGCGGACCTAAATCATGCAATTCCATCGATTCCAGGAAGCCAAGGACGCGTGCAAGTCGTTCCTGACGAAGAACCCCAGCAAGCGGCTGGGCTGCGCCGCGCGCGGGGAGGAGGACGTGCGCACGCACCCCTTCTTCCGCCGCATCGACTGGGCGCGCGTGGAGGCGCGGGACGTGCAACCCCCCTTCAAGCCTAAAATCGTAAGCCGACCTATAGTAGGGGCGCGCGTGGAGGCGCGGGACGTGCAACCCCCCTTCAAGCCTAAAATCGTAAGCCGACCTATAGTAGGGGCGCGCGTGGAGGCGCGGGACGTGCAACCCCCCTTCAAGCCTAAAATCGTAAGCCGACCTATAGTAGGGGCGCGCGTGGAGGCGCGGGACGTGCAACCCCCCTTCAAGCCTAAAATCGTAAGCCGACCTATAGTAGGGGCGCGCGTGGAGGCGCGGGACGTGCAACCCCCCTTCAAGCCTAAAATCGTAAGCCGACCTATAGTAGGGGCGCGCGTGGAGGCGCGGGACGTGCAACCCCCCTTCAAGCCTAAAATCGTAAGCCGACCTATAGTAGGGGCGCGCGTGGAGGCGCGGGACGTGCAACCCCCCTTCAAGCCTAAAATCGTAAGCCGACCTATAGTAGGGGCGCGCGTGGAGGCGCGGGACGTGCAACCCCCCTTCAAGCCTAAAATCGTAAGCCGACCTATAGTAGGGGCGCGCGTGGAGGCGCGGGACGTGCAACCCCCCTTCAAGCCTAAAATCGTAAGCCGACCTATAGTAGGGGCGCGCGTGGAGGCGCGGGACGTGCAACCCCCCTTCAAGCCTAAAATCGTAAGCCGACCTATAGTAGGGGCGCGCGTGGAGGCGCGGGACGTGCAACCCCCCTTCAAGCCTAAAATCGTAAGCCGACCTATAGTAGGGGCGCGCGTGGAGGCGCGGGACGTGCAACCCCCCTTCAAGCCTAAAATCGTAAGCCGACCTATAGTAGGGGCGCGCGTGGAGGCGCGGGACGTGCAACCCCCCTTCAAGCCTAAAATCGTAAGCCGACCTATAGTAGGGGCGCGCGTGGAGGCGCGGGACGTGCAACCCCCCTTCAAGCCTAAAATCGTAAGCCGACCTATAGTAGGGGCGCGCGTGGAGGCGCGGGACGTGCAACCCCCCTTCAAGCCTAAAATCGTAAGCCGACCTATAGTAGGGGCGCGCGTGGAGGCGCGGGACGTGCAACCCCCCTTCAAGCCTAAAATCGTAAGCCGACCTATAGTAGGGGCGCGCGTGGAGGCGCGGGACGTGCAACCCCCCTTCAAGCCTAAAATCGTAAGCCGACCTATAGTAGGGGCGCGCGTGGAGGCGCGGGACGTGCAACCCCCCTTCAAGCCTAAAATCGTAAGCCGACCTATAGTAGGGGCGCGCGTGGAGGCGCGGGACGTGCAACCCCCCTTCAAGCCTAAAATCGTAAGCCGACCTATAGTAGGGGCGCGCGTGGAGGCGCGGGACGTGCAACCCCCCTTCAAGCCTAAAATCGTAAGCCGACCTATAGTAGGGGCGCGCGTGGAGGCGCGGGACGTGCAACCCCCCTTCAAGCCTAAAATCGTAAGCCGACCTATAGTAGGGGCGCGCGTGGAGGCGCGGGACGTGCAACCCCCCTTCAAGCCTAAAATCGTAAGCCGACCTATAGTAGGGGCGCGCGTGGAGGCGCGGGACGTGCAACCCCCCTTCAAGCCTAAAATCGTAAGCCGACCTATAGTAGGGGCGCGCGTGGAGGCGCGGGACGTGCAACCCCCCTTCAAGCCTAAAATCGTAAGCCGACCTATAGTAGGGGCGCTCTCGTACATGCCTCGGAAGTCGGTGGCTGCACAGTACTGCACAATGCACATGCCCTTATGTCCTAACAAAGTCGGTAACGCAATACCGCACTTATCCTAATGTTCTAAAAAACTCGATAACTAACTACGTACTCATCAAACCGACCGATCGTTGTTACTATTGTGAAATCTTTAATGTTACCTTACAAACAGTGTGATGTAGATGGATGTATGTAGACATTTAAACTTCCATGCTACTCGTCGATAACTGAAGTCCATAAAATCCAAGCAAATATTTTTTTTTTTAAAGAATGGTTTAACTTTAAAATACGTACCTGTGGGTTATGCGGTGCCTGCACGGCAACACGGCTTAAGCGGGTGGTTGATGAAGGCAGCAGTGAATATGTAAACAGCGAATAGGATGGAATGATGTTTAATAGCGTTAGAGACAGTACAAGCGAAGAGAAGTATGAAACGATACAGAAGGAACGAAGTTGAGAAAGATAGAAGCTAGGTCGCGTAATAATATGAATGAGTGCGTGAAATCGATGTACGCGTCTGCTCTGCGCGGGCGCTCGATAGCAGTGGCGGCCGTTGGCCGCGGCTCGTCGCGCCGAGGTACCGTTGTGCCTCCGCACACCTCCCGTCTCACCTCGTCCCGCGGTCATCCGGGCAGGTGGCTGATGCGCTAGTCCATTGCGCTTTTAGGTGCGAGATTGCCGCCACATACCTTACTCTACGTACTTTTTGTATGAAAGCCGTATTTAAAACTACCTACTAATTATTTTCTTAGGTCTGTCACGCCCTAGGTCTGTCCATAGATAAATAATAGCATTAGGAAAAATCCTGGGTTCATTCGAACATTAACAACTATCATCATAATTTTACTATCTTACGGCCGAAGTTAATATTGTATCTCCTATCCAAGATTGAAATCGATCTTGGATTGCTGCCTATCGTTCGATCGATCTCCAATCTGCGTGCCTTTATAAACCAATCCACGGATCGGTTATTGGCACGTTTGACCCTAAAAATGGATTGTGATATCAATCCCAGATAGCAAAATTTGGATTGGATTGATTATTAATTTCGGCCGTTAGTCAGCAGCCAAATAAATACTCGAATGAACTCTAACTTCGTTTTTCAGAAACATCGCAAAGACGTGTCGAACTTCGACAAGACCTTCACTCAGGAGAAGACGGAGCTGACGCCGACGGACAAGCTGTTCATGATGAACCTCGACCAGACGGAGTTCATGGGCTTCTCCTTCCTCAACCCGGAGTACGTGCAGCACGTTTGAACAACGCAGGTGCGACATCTATGTTTATATCACTAACTATTCCACCGCATTGGATCAGGCTCGTTTGGCGTAGTGGCTGAGCCATCGGGCTGCTGCGCTAGGGGTTGCGGGTTCGATTCCCGCTTGGGAGAAATATTTGTGCGATCCATCAAAACAACTTCAAGAGTACCGATGCTAGAAATAACCTCGAGCCAGGTATAATCTACTTGTCTGTACACTGAAAGAAATGAAATTGTGATAAATATTTTAACATTTGTTTCAGGATTGAAAATCTTCTCATTATTTGGAGTTCGCTCAGCGGTTGGGACCGACGCGCGCTATCTCTCTCACTATCGGCTGTCTCTGTCACACGGCGCCAGCCGTTCGCTATCTTGTTCATTCTCGACTGTTAGTTAAGTTCGGAGTATAATCTCTAACTTAGGATTCATTCATTCTTGATAGGGAACGCTGTTTGAGGTTCGAAACGTAGATGAAATTGCTCATTCCTCTTTTTTTTACTTGTACTTCATTTTGCCCTTTACCCATCCTACGACATGACTTGATTTGTTTACATCTAAAAATATTTTACGCAATAACATTCTAAAATCTCAACGAATCTTCATGCAATATTGTGTTGAAATTATTAATGCTCTCTAATGTTAAATAAGCTCACAATATTGTTTAGTCTGTCGCAAAAGAAATAACAATTTAGTATAATAAAATTTACCAACACAATGTGGCCGATTTAGTACGTAGGTATTTTTTACGACAGAATATTTGTGTATAAATATTTAAAATTTTACTTTTTTATGGGTTTCGAGTTCATCATAACCTTGGGGCCACTCGTTTCATACTTTATTCAAGTCTGCCAACCACACAGTGCTCAATTGTAGCGTGCAACAAATGTGCGTACAGTTTCAATATAATAAAGCCTGATTCCATGCAAGTCCATTCTTATGATGTCATATTTTGCACAGGTAAGGTGTAGGTCAAAAGTATATAACATATAAGTGACTTGCATAAAGAGCTGTTTGCAATGTATTTACTACCTATTGCATACATTATGTAGTACTTGCGACTTGCATTCCTGCATGGAGATGGTAGGTTATACACGATTGGCAAAACGGCTGATCATTTTGCAATATTGCACGACTATGACGTTGCCATTTGAAATATTTACCTATACCCATACTAAGCTAAAAACTTTGACTGTCTCGTCAGATGTGCGCATAGTTACTCGTCATAATTTTTTTAGTTATTTTAGCAATTTAGGTTGAATTTAAATGGGCGAGCTAATTAATATACCTGTGTGGTAAGTGTTTGCATCTCATTTTCAATTGTTATTGTTACATATCAATGTTAAGTAAAAAATTGCGTGTATATTATATTATAAAATATGTCGTGTCGTGTGGATGGCCATTATGAAGTTTTAGATGTTTCCAAATAATATATACTTTCCTACTTGAACATGTTATGTGAATGCTTACAGTAATTTGAATCTCGTCACTTCAGATTATTACTATATTGTCTGTAGTATGAATTAGCTAGTAAAAAATATGTAGTTTTGGCCATATTCAGGGCCTTTTTTGCCATTAAGTTTTCATTGTCTATGGAGTTATTTTATTTTTAAGAATTTATTATTATCGCATATTTCCGTGTTTATGATCTAATCATGTATGAGTTATTATGTATGAGCTTGACTGTGAGCGAGTTAGGTTGTATGAATGCGTGTTGTCACATTGGTTTAAAATATGTGCGTATCTTTTTGATTCGATTGTAATTTGTAGCGATATTAGATAGTAACAAAATGAACTGCATACCAAAGATATTTACTCGGTTTATCTTTTTTTTTAGTTTTACCTGCTTTCTAGTTTTTTTTTTATGCATTTGTATTTTTTATCGATGTATAAGTAAATTATAATATATTTGATCAATTTGTATATTATATTTTTCTTTTCTAATATCGTTACAAGTTAGCAACAGCTGTTCGCTGTCAGTAATCGTCTACTAAATAGCCTTACTAACTTAATTAATACTAATATTGGTAATTAAAAATACATATAAAATCATGTAAACACTCTTGCTAGATTAAAATTAATGTGAATTAAAAAAAAGGGAAAGCATTTGATTCTAAATTGAATTGTAATAAAATGACATAAGAGTATAAGCGTGTATAGTTTATTGGTGTGCCGGGAGACTTATTCGACTTTTCGATCGCAATTAAGGCGATTTTTACCATACTAGTTAAGTACTAGATTTTGACTACTGCTAGATTTTGGCATAATATCTAGTATTGTGCCAAAATAGCGAACCTCATGAGCTTTGGACGAATACATAGCTAAACAGAAGCCTGTATGCAAGTAAGACTGTATTACGGTATGGTCTTATGCGTTCTGCAACACGCATCAGGTAAACGACATGGGAGGGAACATGAGATTAGTTTACTAAATCTGGGGTTAGTACAGATCTGCGTGGGAACAGTTGAATTTATATTGGTTAGGGCAATACAACATACTAATACCTAATATTCAGGTGTTATATGGGATAGTTCACCTCGCGACTATGAAGTCTTACAACAAAATAACAGTCAGCCAAGCTTGAGGTCTTACAATTTGCGATCCTATAGTCGGAATAAGTTGATGGCGTTTTAGTTTGAAAATATTATTGAAATGCGACTCTACTGCGTAACTAATACAGTTTTCCTTCGCTTGTATACATACGTATTTCAGTAATATATTCGAAATTAGGTATTGCCGTATCTCATTTAACGGCGACGCGGCTTCGCTAAACGTTTAATGATAGTATTAATCGATTTTTGATTCTTTTAGGCGTAAGTGTGTAGCTTTGTTCATAGAAAAAATACTTACTTAGAAATACCGCGCAGTAAAATATTGTACTGTGCGTACTAACCCCCAGTTTCTGGAACGTTTGTTGGCTTTGACAGTAGATTAAAACTATCGTTGTCTCTATCTGACACTAAACAAATGACAAAGATGGCAATATAATTAATCTGTAGTCAAAATTGACTGACGTTTCAGAAACTGGGGGTAAATGACATTAGTATTTTTTTTATGAATAAGGACAGTATTATTTAGGCGCACGCTGGCTCATTGCATTCTGCTATATTTCCATTAAAGTAAGATATACTTACAAGTACATGTTGGCACGCAAGCACTTGCGAATATTTCCGACATCCACCTAACTTAGTTCGACAAGCTTTCGATAAAAAGGCATGTTGTTGAAAATCTTCGATTGTATGTAGTCATTTATTTGTATAGAAGATTATTAAAATTAATCCGAATCAATGAAATGTTATAGACACGCGAAAATTCTTTAAAACGGATTTGATTACGTGTTTTAGAAGTAGGTTAATGAGCCAGTAATAATATAGAATTGGAGAATTTAATGCTCTATTAAGGTTGTATCTCTTAATAACCACCTTTAGCTCCATACAGATGTACTGTTTTTTTCTGTTTTTTTTTGTCACAAAGAAACAATTCATATCAGAAAAATTCCCTGTCGTGAATGCAAAATATAGTAAAGCGTAGGATTCGAACCCGCGCTCCATCGTTCGTGTGATCGCGGGGCGTGATTAAAGTTAGTCGACAATTTTTTTTCATTATTCAATAAAGTTAAGTGTACCCGAGAGGAAAACTTGCAGAAGTATACACGTTAAACTTAGACTCGTCTTGTAAGATATCAAATTCGCTACAGCAAGCTTGCCGTTACACCTACTGATTGCCTTAGTTACTCGGTAAAGTACGAGTACCTCTAACTGCTTGCGAAACTACTGCAAGTTTCATGCCTAGTCTAAACTCCGCTTAATAAATACACTATATAAGAATTAGTATCGCAATGGCATCATGAGTAGGTATAGCGTTCGTATAACCTTAAAAATTTACCATTTCTAATGAATAACCTACCTAACCTTGTAGTATTGACGTAAACATTTTGAACACTGAAATAATTACACTAATTTCTATTAGATAACTTATTTCCCAACTGTTAGAGTATGCTAGCTTACGCCTTTAACATCCTGTTTTATACTGACTTGGTCAGTTATCTATACGTGTTTGATAAATATTACGAGTTTATAAAACTTATAATAAAATAAGTCTATCTAACCAATATTGTTCTAGGATCTCACTTGTAAATAAGTCATAGGCATTACTTCTGTATTAAATTAAAATTCGATAAATCTGATCTGCATTGTATCTTAACAGATTACTTTCTGTATTTGATGAATTATTTCTATAATAAGTTTGCATAGGACGTCGTGAAGTGTATTTGCTCGAAGTGTTATGTTTAATAAGGGATTGCTGTAAAAAATGTTAGTAGTAAGTGGAATGAATAGTCTGAACAGACATTTGACAATAGAAGTTCTTAAACTTTCGCGAACTGAATACATGTTAATTAGTATTTAAACGGGTCTTCTCGTGACCACGGCCGATGTAACTCGGTCGAAACGTCGAGGTATGTCAAAATTATATATTTTGATATTCGTTTGTGCGCGAATTAGACCCGTTTAAATACTAATTAACAGACATTTGACAAATTGAATTGTAGATTTTAGAATCTTTCTCATAAGCAAATAGAAAACTCAAGAAGAAAATGTATCGCCTCGCTAATCCATATCAAGATGAGAACCGGTCTTTGTATTGTTTGTCCATTCTACTCACTGCTAATAGTTACATATCGCGGTCTATTAAATATAAAAACGTGAAATATTTTCACCCCATACTTCTTTGTACCCTTATGATTATGTATAGTTTACTTCTCTGTGCACCCACCTTGCTTAATGCTTTGCTTAGTATTAATTTAAACGCTGTGAATTGTAATTTGAAGTATTTTACCCGTTAGTTTTGAGAAGTAAGTGTTTTAATGGTTAATTAATTAATTAAAATAGTAATCGTACGTGTTCAGTGAGAATTAGTTTTAAAACTTGATATTATTTAGCGTAAGAATAAGATGTAAGCGATAGGTTGCTCTTCCCAATATTCATGTTTTGATCACAATTTTATTTATACATTTCACTTAATTGCAAAATTTTACTAATGTTAAATTGCCTTACGGTTTAGTCGTAAACAAAAGTAAGTAATATCTTATCGTAAAAAGTTTTGAAGTGAAACTTCTTTAGGCGCATGAGGGTAAAATTTTTACAGATGAAACGTCACGCCGGTATGCAACGGAAGTGTCGGAAAAGAGAGAGAGAGTGATCGAGACCGATTGAGAGAGAGTAAGACAGGGCGAACGTAGCATGAGCAACTAGCCGTGGAGTGAGAGTAGGGAGCAAGCGAGTGAGAAAGATTGAGAGAAAAAGGTATAAATATAAACAAGATTTATAAATTAGTTCGCCAAAGAAGTTTCACTTCTGACATGTGTACTTTGTACGCACGCATGTTTTTTTTATTTAGTGTGAGTTGATTGTTTTTTGTTTATTTGTTTAGAAAGCAAACTAAACGTTTGATAACTTTGACGTTTCTGTTCCTGTAATTTAGTTTATAAAGTGATATACCTAGTGCGACAAGGATCTTTTGGCTCGTGAGAAGAAAAGCCAAAAGATCCTTGTCACACTATAAAAGTAATTTGGCGTCGTCTAATTTAATTCGGTTCATTTAAGTATGTGAAGCTATTATTATCACCCTTAAATCCTGTTATCAGTCTGTTATTGTTTAGGTACTAGTTGAACATTTAGATAAAAAAAATATCTTGTTAGTCTTCTAATAGGAAAGTTATGAAATGTTTTTCCAATATTTGTTGACGACTAAATCGCCATTAAAATTCCCATTCATTACATTAATATACTCAGTAGGTATTATACCTATCCAGACGTAAGCCAACGTCATCACCTAACATCTCATAAAATATAGGCCTAAATAAACTTCAACTTTTCGTATAGAATAAGCCCGTAGATTAATACAGGTGTTTAGAATACATTTATAATATTTTACTACCTACTTAATATTCGAAGTTACATTTTAAATTGACGATGTTCTTCTCTAGTTGCACCGTCATCTGTGCCAAATAATTATGTAAATACTCTCCGTATTTTAATGTACCTATTCTATTTAATTATTGTACCCGAAGATAATTACTGTGGCAATACCTACTGCAAACTGTTGCTAATTACTTGACAAGAAATCTTGTTACTTACATAAGCGTCGACCAAAATTAACTAGAGTAAGAGAATAACTTCTTGGAAACAGTAGAAATTAGCAACAGCCAACATCAGTATATAATACCTGTTTTAAAACTGACTTTAGAGATTCCAAAGATATAAAAATAAATGATAATGTTACGTTCACACTTTGCTAGTGAGAAGTGCGTGTGTGAGGGAGACAGAAGATCGAGACTGCGCCGTGATAGGCCGTCCCAATCCCACTTCTCATTCGTACTTACTAACAAACAAAGTGTGAACCCTCATTAGTACATATCTAATTTTCAAAACATATAGAATATTATGTACGTTTGATGTTTACTTGCTTCTATTTAAATTCCAATTAACTTGAGGTGCAACAAATCACGACTTCCAACATTTTTATACTTACACTGCAATTTGTACACTGTGATAATGTTTCATCTTTCGCGGACTATGTGCAAGAGTTTTCCTCCTATCCACGTTTACATATTGACATATTTTATTGATTTTATTTAATGAATTTACGAACTGATGTTTCACTTCACTAGCATAATTGTACAATCGAATGTGCCAAACCTTAATTTTAATCGATATTGTTTTAATTGAGTTTTCACCTACATTATCGAATTTGGGAAAACTCTTTTACATTGATGTAAAGGTTTTCAATGAGCCTAATGCTGACTTGTAAAAACAGGCGATGCTAAATTGTACGAATTTGACATTTTCACACGTTTTGGATAACAGTGACTTCATTCATTTTGTCAGGACCAAAGACATTTTAGATCTTATATTATCAGCATTACGCGCTATGAAATAATATGCTCTAAAGTGCACTATCAGTTAAATTAATCACTCACTCACTAGAAGTATATTTAATATTAATATCGACTTTTTGAATTTTAACCAATTTATGATCACGGTTGTGTGTGGAAATATTTGAACCAAAGCATTTTCTTCATCATAATATAATTTAATACAAAAAGATTTCTGCACACAATCATTTTATGAGATTTTATTGAATATTCTATAATTAATATCGATAGCGTAGTTAACAGTATTTCTATTATTCGAATAGTAGCATAAAATTTGTCATTTTAAAAATGTAAAGTTGTCATTTTTCAATAATTTCTGGGGCGGTAACACTTGATGGAACGGATCCGTGGATCTGGGGTTGTTTGTATGGATTACCTCTAATGTGAATGTCGATTGTACTCAACAATATACATTTCTAATCCATTAGATGTTATATTTGTTTCATTTATTAGAACCCCTTTAGATGGTACATAGTTTTAATAAGTATTGTGTTAAGAAGAACGTAGATCTGCTTGAGATGCTGTGTTCATAACTTGATATCAGTTTCACCTTTCATGACTTGGCTCAACATTTGGTTACAGAGAGCGGCGTACGGGTTCAACTCGACCACCTGGGAAACATAGTCGTATCATAATCGAATCACCATCAAGAGAAGATATGAATAGTTCACCATAATAATAATCAAGTAGGTACAGCTGGTACGCAAGAAACGTTATGTTCTTGTCCAACGCGTTAGCCCAGAGCTGGCAAAATCCATTCACAATATTTTTATTAAAAGCCCAGTCTACGAGCGTTTCTCCATACTAGGCTCCGCTGTCCGTCCGTCAGTCACCAGGCTGTATCTCATGAACCGTGATAGTTCGACAATCGAAAATTTCACAGATGTTGTATTTCTGTTATCGCTATAACTGCCGTGATCAGTGGACTAAAAAAAATCCAACAGTTTCTAATATAAAAACAAAATAGACATGCACATTCATGCAAAAAAAATGGAATCTGCTCTGTTTTGGTGGAGAAAACAGGGGCAATGGAAACGACGATCTCGTGAAGGGTTTTATAGGTTTGTCCCTACCGAACTCTACGGGGAAGACCTGGGAGACACGTATACAAATTACAAGCTAGAGAAATGGTATCGTTCCCTGTTAGCATTTCATTCATCTACTAAAAACAAGTTGAAAGACAGAACCCACCTGTTTCTTAGCGAACCCACTCCCCAGTTGAGCTGCCTCGGTGAAGGCCGCTCGGGCTTCGTCGGTGGCTCCTCGCTTCCTCATCAGCACCCCTAGTTGGCACAGTGCTAGCGCCCGCGCCCGGGTGCGCTTGCCTCGTGTAATGGCGAGCGCGCGATTTATGTCGGAGAGAGCGTCTGAAAGGATAGGTTTAGCATACATACCTCCTACATACTATAGTAGGTAGGTTACGATAAAGTTATGATAATCGGATTTAAATCTCATGGCATCTCATCTCATTTCGATTGTCAATTTTACTCTATACTAAATACTATATACTATAAGTAGGTATACTGTGTATGTGTTAATTTAGGTAGCTACCTACATGAATTAATTCCAAATTAATTTAGTAAGTTTTTTGTCTCGAAGAATTATTTTACCTTCATCTTTCCCCATCAGCCGTAACAGCTGCGCTCTGTCGTTGTGCGCCGCGGGCCGCTCTGGCGCCGCGTACACGCCCCTGTTCAAGGCTTGGAGGGCGTCTTGCAACTGCCCCGCCTCTGCCAGGTGGACCCCTCGCGAGCAGAGTGCGATGGACTCTTGACACTCGGCACTGGATTCTAGTGCACGAAATCCAATTTTATCAAGGTGTCTTGTTCGCAAGTCAGTCCACAAGCCACTGACTAGAATTTACCGCGCAAAGGAGAGGACCTCCTTACCCGATAGTTAGGTATAACCTGGGAGTTTTCACGTCACGAGTAAATAATATGATCTAAATCATTTGATCATTATATATGTGTTAAGTATTGAGATGCTTGTACAGCAAATTAATTTACTGCTTTTAATTTCCATAGGTAGGTAGGTACTTTATGTTAATTAATTTTATCGACTTGACCGTACCTATTCAATGTCGTCTGGTTGCAAACACTTGAATGTACTCAACTATACCTGCTAATGTTTCTCATAATGATATATATATAAGCGTAGGTATATACTTACACACACACCTAAACAATACACAATACAAAGCCAAATCTTCCAGGCAATGTAAGGATGGTGAGTATTGGTGAGGAGTTGAAACCCCAAATTCAAAGCATATCAAAATGTGTCTAAGAGACGGTTCAACCGATCATTACACGACTACATTTAATTATTGAACACTTACCATCGTCGTCTTCAACAAACTTGTCTCCATCGTCGGCTACATCCCCGATAGTGGCCGTAGGATCGAAGATGCTCCTCAACACTGCTCTATCCCTCTCACTTAGTTCTTCCAAACCAGACATATCCTGCAAATCGTCACAACTTCGAAAACGAACGAACTATTAAAACTATGTTATTGTTTAAAATGAATTGGAGACAGTAGCTCGTCAGTTTAGTAAATCGTGCAAGTTTCCGTGGCGAGTTACACGACTGCTTTGAATTGAGACTTGTTGTGAACTAAAAGATTGTGGTTAAACTAGTTTTATGGAAAACTTATTTTAATAATAACTAGCTAGTGTTGTGCCGTGGAGATGGCTGTACAAGGATATCTTTACGGAGTTACAAACTAAAGAAAAATCGGATAGTTATTCAGTGCTGATAAGTGCAACAAATTTTGACTGTACCTATAGGTACCTACTTATCATCTTAAGTACATCATACTATAGCTAACTATAGTTTTAAATAACTACGACTGTTTGTGCACATTATCATACTACGAATCTCATACTAATAAGGTTCAAATTCACATACATTTCGGATCTTGAAAAAGCAGCAGCGGAGGGAAGATTTTGACGGAAAATGAACGACTCGTAAAAATTGGAGCCCATGTACCTAGGTACTTAGGTACAGTGTTAAAGTTAACGTCGCGCGGACCACTTCGTATCGGTCGTTTTCAGTGGGAAAACTAATTTTCCTGCGATTTCGCGTGTGATACATAATAATATGTAGGTACCTATACATTGACTGAGTGAATCTGTACAGACAATATTAAGGAGCCGATTGGTGAAAGACCAAAGGTGGAGTATCATCGTGCGCTTGCAGCAGTCCAAGGTTAGTACTTAATGCATTGTATTCGCTGCGATCTACGTTGAGTTATTGAACATCGCTTTTCACTCTAAACGTATTGTCCTAGTGCAGCAGAAAGCCACTCCTATATTTTCAGCTTGTGCAGTATCCACAAATACCTTCTACACAAAAATTTGCATCCCTGCCTACCTACCAACATAATTCAAAAAAAAAAAAAATGGTTGTCTGTAAAATCGGTTAACGGACGAATTTACGTGATAACGTCGTGCCTCTCTATCGCTTGTTCCGCGCTCTCGCTTGCACGGTCGGCGCAGGCGGAACGTGAGCATGAGCCATAATACAAGAAAATGTGCTTTTTCGTATTCAGCTGGCGTTCATCGATTTATAGTGGATTTATAAGACGTTAGGTATCAAGTCAAATCCTGTTTTTTTTACCTACTTACCTTCAATATACCTACAGCAGACTTTTATACCCTTACTATTATTATATGTAAGTTTTGATTACGAACTAACTACAACTTTACTTGACTACTTATTAGACGTGGTTTCCAAGGTTCGCTCGAATTATGCTAATTAAAACTGGTTGTTCGTCACATTTACTAAGATTATTACCTAAGTAGATATCGAAACGGCAATCTAAATGTAAACATATATCATTTTAAATACTTCATAATGTAAAGCAACATCCGATTAATGTAGAGCATGGGAAGCGATTAGTAAATTCATTAGTACCGAAATTTACCAGCTATAGATATGTATGCACCTTAAGTAAAAATAATAAACGTCACATTTTTAACAATATTTTAATAATATTTTCGGTTAAAATAATAATAATTAATTACAACTAAAATACCTATAACTTAAACAAACTAAGAGAGTTCGATGGTGTCGTGTGTCTAAAACATTTGCAAGCAACGTTTGAATTAGAATATACATTGTTTGCAATTTTGCGATATGCGACCAATAAAAAGTGGAAGCGAGAAACGAACAAGCTGATGCGGTGAAGAGCTTTGTCGCGGTTAGAGGCAGTATAGAATATTATAGATCTTAATTAGATACATTCACACTGCGATCTGCGCGGTCGTGACGATCTATGGACGCGCTCGCATCCGTCGCCGCGTTGCTTTGTACGAGCCTTTCATACAATGCAATAAAAAACTCGAGAATAAAAATTTCACCCAAGAGCAGTGAAATTGGGATCACTTTGAATTTCAATATCATCACTCTTTCTATCATTGTATCGCACTTACATTGTAAGGTTATAATGACAAAAAATAGCGTTTTAAATACACAACAGTAAAAGCAAAAATCGTATCAATGTCTAGCACCTTAACATTATGAAGATAATAAAAAAACATAGGTAAAACAGACTTATCTGTATGTTCGTTCTACAGGATATCTGAGAACGAGTATCAAGCTACATGATGTTGCAAGTGTCATAATTCTGTAAAATAAACAGTTGTCATTACATAATATATTATTATTCTGTAAAAACATTATAACATTTGGCAAAACGATTTACATTGTGACAAAAAATAATGCATCGAATTGGCACAATCTCTACATATTATTATTATACAAATGTATCCCTAATTCCCTTGGTCACGGCATCACGGGTGAAGGGCTGGGCGAATTTTGCTAATTCGTTTTTTGTTGTTATTGTCAGAAGGTTCTTATGAAAGAAAAAAAAAGAAAAAACGCGCAACATTAGAAATTAAAGAAAACTTCACGACTACATTGTTTTGTAATTCACCGTTTAATTTGTAGGTCACCGAAGACGTGCATGCTTATTGCTGGGTCATTCTCAGTTGTCACCCCCATTTAATGTCCCCAGTGGTGACAACTGGGAATTATTTCTCAATAATTTAGATAACAACCTAACTTGCCCTTCATACCGAAACTCAGTTATGCTTTTGACCCAAGTTTACAGAATATTGGGAAGACTTGTATTTTTTTCGCATTTTGTTACTGTTGTGTTCACATAGTCTATAATTAGTGATTCAAACCAAAATATGGGAAGACTTGTAACAATCATTATATTTTTTTACATAGATTTAAAGTTTTTACTAAGCGCTTCAACCCAAAATTCACAAGTTAAAAAGATTACTATTACAAAATATTAATTTATCTAAATCTAGCATTCGCTAACTTCCACACATGCCCATAATCTAACTTCACAACGAGTAACAAGTTCTTAATAACTTGGTACAATAACTTTGTCACAAACATAAGGCCCGAATTTACGGTCAAGCATCGCTTGACCAGTCATCTTCGCAGGTCATTAGGCCGGTCAAAAGAAATGTTTAAAAGTGTCATGCAGTAGTCTCTTTAAAAATAACTGTTATATTCCCAATTGTCGCCACTGGGGACAAATGACCGAGAAACATTATCCCACACTAGCGATATTTATGAGAAGAAGTTCCTTATCGTAACCAGTGGTGACAAGTGGTACCTAAAGAGCTGACGGCTCGGTAGAATTTTAGCGACAAGATTAAATACCTGGATTATTTTATTTTGAAAATTAACTGTTTTAGCATAATATACTGTGTTTTAGCTTATAAACGGCTAGCACTCTTGTTTCGACGTACCTACTGTGTTCGTAAATAAACAAGATAGGTTACAACCGCACACCCAGTACTTTTCTTCATTAGGCTACCATTTGGTTAAGTGACGATATGAACGAAGTTGGTAAATGTTCATGCTAGTTCGACACTCGTACCGACCCAATGCTCATGAATGCTAAGCTGAGTTTGCTGGTGACACCGTCCTAATAGATCCAAAAAAGTACGAATCATGCTTACTTTAGCTCACCTAAGTCAGTACAGGGACACATGTTTAGTAGCCTTGACCAATTTCAAACTGCCGTACCTACACAATACATCCTTACCCTAACTACATAACAAGATAATAAGATTAGTAAATACTAGATCATGTACCGTATTGGTACGACATAGACGTACTAAGGCTTGCAATGAGTAATTCTATATCACAATCCTTCTGTTATAGGTAAACTTATGCTAAAATTGGTACAGCTATAAGGCTTGGGCACACAAAACTGAGTTCCAATTGCTTATCGCATCTCCGCCCCGTTCGGTGTGCCGCCGCCTAAGTTTATTATGAATACCTATTAACTAGATTTATAGATTTACTTGTAGCTGTACCTTCGTACATCAGGCAGTCCAATTTGACAAAGAAAAAATTATTAGCACTAGAGAATTAAGTTCCAAGTCTCTTCTCAGCTTTGTTTTTTCAACTGCCATATCGTACTTTTGGTGCTAACAGAGGAGTGGAATCAAAATATAATCACAATTCTTGATTCTTATATACACTCAGTCATCGAGGTAGGTTTACATAGTTTGTGTCAGTTATACACAGTCTGGTGGAATCTGTAGTTATAATAATGCAGGCTGTATTTCTAAGTGATGGTATGGAATTGTTAAATAATGCTATCGACTAACATAATTTTCAGACATAAACACTGCAGTGCCGAATAGATATAACTAAAGACTTGCCTGAGCCCACTGACTACATACAATTTTGATGCCATTGCAGTTGTATTATAAAGAGGTACTTTATACATTAGTTTCTCATTTACTGAGTAACAAAATCAGCCAGTCTCATAAGTTTTAATTCTAACATGCTTTCATGAGAACCTGTTTTTAATAAAGACACAAACGAAAACCTACCAAATAACATAATTAAATTAAGAGCTAAAATATAAAATTAGCGCATACCTTATCCTAGCAATATTCTATACAAGTAGAAAAAACTCTATATAAAAATGGTCTAACATTAAAATTTCATATTCAGAGCCAAGAAAACAATCCTTTGTGGAATTAGGTAACACCATAGCGATTTACAAAAGAACTGACAAAGCAACTAAAACAAAATATAAGTTTATCATGCTTCTAACATTTTAACAGGCATATGTAGATATCTGTGTATAGCGAAATCGCAATTTCCTATCAAACCTCAGCTGTGACCAAATTACTTCAATACGACCAAAAAATTATACAGGGTGTATCGGCAAGGTGTAGTAATATTGAAATGTGGGTATGTGTACCTGGTGATGAATCATTTGCCAGGGTACTAAAACCTGAAATCGATAATCGATTTTTTCACTCAAATTGACAAAATAACTAAATATTACAACCCTAACATGATACGGATGACGTCACGTTACGCCGGTCACACAACGCTTGCGCGATGCAGGATTTCTTAGAAACGGCCCTGGCGCCATCTAGTAATTTTTGGTGGAACTTTTACCACAACTTTACTTCTACACCTAGTTTTGTTTGAGTAATGCCGCCGGCTAGAGGTGTACAGTCTTACCCAACTTATATGGTGCGTCGTGAATCTTCGTTCGCGCAGAAAATAAAGTATGGTCCGAAGATTAACGAAAGAATGCTTAACACTTACAATCAACCTAAGATCACTATTATAAGGTTCATAATACACTGCAGCTGTTAGTTCCATCTCACTCATGCCACGCGGCGATCGCTAAGATGGCGGGGCGGCTGCCGACCAATAGCGGTCAATAGCATTTCCCGCGCTTTGAAAATTCATCTTCTGCGCAGGTAGAACTGCGATGTGCAACAGCTGCAGTGTATTATGAACCTTATAATAGTGATCTTAGGTTGATTGTAAGTGTTAAGCATTCTTTCGTTAATCTTCGGACCATACTTTATTTTCTGCGCGAACGAAGATTCACGACGCACCATATAAGTTGGGTAAGACTGTACATGTTAGCCTATGCCTCAAGTTCACTGACGTTGCCCAGCTGATAACTAGGGTTGAACGATGGTTAGTTTTGCAGTAAACTTTGACGTGTAATAATTCATTACCGTAACTACTTACAGATTTATAGTACCTCCAGACTACTTCGAAATATGTATGCGTAGTTTCAGTATTACTACACCTTGCTGTTACACCTTGTATAGGTATACACTAACATACATTTCATTAACATGGTGGTTTAAACTATCTTTGAACTAAAATATCTCAGAAACATTGATCTTTAGTATACTAGTTAAGTGCACTTAATATTTTTTGTTTGTATTGTAGTTCTTTATCCATTCGTTAAGGTTTGCTCAGTGGCTGCGATTTCGCGATATACTGGCTTGTTGATATGCCAGAAAGGTTAAAAATCTTTTTTCTTTGAAGCATGTTTATTTATCTACCCAATACAAGTTTTAGTTGATACACGGCAAGTAAATTCGTTTTATTGGCTTGGTCAAGATGCTATTCTGATTGAAAGCAGATAGCTCTGAATTTTTACAGGAAATCCAAGTTCAGAATCCCGGTATGTAATTTTCGAGTGTAATTTTTTTTATAGCCAGTTTGGTCATTTGTTGTAAATGTGCTTTCAGTATGAATTCCTGTAAACATGCCAATAATTAAGTCTTAATATAAAAGTGAATATAGTTGCAATGGTGTTATCTCCTTACCAGTTATCAAGTACCTACATAGTAAAAATCTTCAATCCATACAATTAAAATTATTTATATGAAAGAATAAATGGTTATGAAAATGTAATACATAATATGCCATTAGAGGTCATTGTAGAGTGTCAATTCATTAAATCTCATACCTTAATTTAGATCTAGTATTTTCTATTAACGATAAATATTTGTTGATCCCTGAAGTGAGCACTCTTAAATGTATATTGTTATTTCACATTTTAAACATGAGAATTTAACGTTGCTACTGACTGTTAATATATTGGGGCAAGATGTATTTGATTTCTTAATTCATACACAACCAGCATGAATGCTGTACAAGTGTACATAGGTCTACATCGCACAGTGTTGAAAGATGCGAAATAGCAGAATAAAATGTGAAATAACCAGTTTTTATGATAAGAAATTGATGTTTAAACCTATCACGTAAAGGCATGGATGGAACTTATTACGTCTCTCTCGCTCACGATTCTGGTGATGCTACCTTTGCTGGAAGCCTTTTGTGCCGTCTGGCCCTCGAGGGGAGCGGATGACGAGCACCCCCGGAGGCGGCGGGGAGGGGAACACCCCTGTAGGGGTAGAGCCGGCTGGGAGTCGAGCTAGGACCTTCCGCTCCTTTGCTTTGGTATCATTTTTCGTCTTGCCACTCGGCTGAGTGTCGTTGAGATTGTTGGCTTGCAGTTTGTCTTGTAGCCGGCTGAGGCTGAAATGGAAGACGGAATGTGGTTTAGTATTAAGGAAATGTGGCCGAGACTATTTGAAACTTACAACTCTGGGTTTTATAATGTGGCCTTAACACCTAGTATGGGGCATTAATTTAAACAATAAAATATCTATGATGCTGAAATGGAAGATCAAATGAGGTTTATTATAAACAAAAAGTTTGTAGAAACTTAACAACATCTGGTTTGTTACTATGGCCTTAAACCAATGACTTCATTTAGCTTCCATTGCTCCAAGCTTGTTATGCAGTCGGTCCTGATTGTTTTCAATTGATAGTGGTCATTTAGAAACGTCACAGGACCTCGGATGGCTCGGCAAACTGACACAAGCCAGCACTAACAGACACAATTGAAGAAACACATTCAGTCTTGATAGATTCTTTGTTATATAGCTAATTAAATTAGTAAATTTCATAATGCAGGGATTCAGGTAGGAGGTTCAATAGATTTGAGGGCATTATGGATCGAAACCCCTAACCCATCGGGGTGTTCTGGTGCAGTGCCATTTTAAGCTTACCATGATTACCACCTTCAAAAACATAAACCACATTGACCCTTATCACCAGGTCAGATAGGAGCTAAATGTTAGCCTATACTAGTGTCTAAGGTTATTGCATATTGTCAAGCAAAAGGTTAAGTGAATAATATTATTCCGTGAGAGTTGTTTTAGTTGTATTAACTCTGGCTGCAATATCCTTTAAATAACCCACAGTAGGTAGGTGCAAGTACCTACCTACTGTGAGTTATTAAAGTATTATTTTGTGAAGGATCATGCATTATTGCATGGCAACAGACCCTGTATGTAAATGTGTCTCTCTAAACTGGTAATAAAGAAAGTTTAGGGGACAGCAAAGGATTACTGTGTTAAAAATATATAAAATAAAACAACCTATAGAAATTTAATGCTAAAATCCAGTTACCAACCAGCTGGCACATTCTGTTTAAAACAGGTTTCAATTTACAGTAATGTTAAAGTACTACTGTTGAGATATTATTTCTAGTATCTGAAGATAGACATTGGTACCAATTTTTTGACCACTTTTAAAGTTATTGCCAACCCTTTTGTTTTCCTAAAGTTGGAAAAGTGACGTCAAATCATTTGACAGGACTAAACTAAAATTTTGAGTAGTTTTTAATAGAATTAGCACTATTAGTACCTCACAGACTATTTAACTACCAGCCGCCTACTTTTTTATTAATTTTTTAGTACCCTTCTGCACACCTACTTGCCAAAGGTCTCATGTCTCTTACTAATTACTTAATGCTAGCACAATTTCTACTCACTGGATTTAGGTATACAGTATATAATTCCTGTAAACTGAGATTGTAAGTTACCGAGCAGTAAAAACTGCATTGCAATCAGAGGTATTATAAATTATAAGACTACAAATTCAAGCAAGTTTTTTAACCATGAAACAATTATTAAGTTGATTAGGAACACAATGAGACAAAGGCTAGCCTAAGAATGATTACTGAATCACTTGAAATCCTTGAAGAAAGAACACAGACTCGTTATAAGCAACAAGGATCTAGGAAATTGAAAACAAACAACCATACAATAATAAGAGATGGTATTTGATGCAGGTGTAAACAAAGTGTGAATGAAAATGAATTGCTCATACCAACAAATTAGCTGCACTTATGTAATGAAAATATGAATTCCTCATTTTCAATGATCACACTTTGATGGATGCTAACTGGTGGTGTTATGTCATCAACCTTTTTAATGACTATGTGTAAAGAAAGTGTCTTACTTGTCGTCAATGACGTCTTCAGGGCTTCGTGCCTCTCCTAATATCCTTAGTCGAGCCTCCTGATATTCTTTTTGTCTCTGCTCTAGCGTCTTGACCGGTCGCGCTCTGCTCTCACCGTTCTGTTGGCCGCCCGCCGTCGAGGTCGGCCTCTTCAAAATGCGAATCGCGGGCTCCGGCATCACGCACTGAGAACCAATACACGCGCTTTCTTCCACAGTCACCTTGCAGCCCTTGACTGAAGTTTTCACTGGCGCGCAGTCACTGTTCAACTTAATCTGCGGCTCCAACTGAAATAAGGCAGCCCTGTTGTGAATATCACCGCGGTGGCCGTCGGTAACGTTGAAAAATGTTAGGGAATCATTTCAGGAACAACTTACACCAATTTCGTCCATATCCTCCCAACTTTCACATACGTCAACTTCATCTTGGGCCGCCATGTTTACTCACTGACCAGTGTGACCAGTGCTGGTAGGCAATTTCGGACAGTAGATTGCTTGAAATGGGATGGTTTTAGACAAAAAGGGCTGTTTTCGAAATCAACAATATATGTAGCAAATGAAACGTTTTGTCCAATATTGTAATATGAAAGAGCGAGCCTAGCGAGCGCGGTATATTCTTAGGGGTTTTTTTCAGTGTGATAAATTGTGCGTCAAACATTACGATTTTCAGTCAATGTGCCGAATAAATCTTGCTTATCTTTTTTAAACCACCCTGATTTTCTCGAGTGTATGCTAATGCAGTGGTTTCTGCCCGTTTGAACCTATGCGTGTGTTGAGTTCCAGCCCAGATAGGACAATTGGACCAAGGGACGGTCAAACATAAGGGATCGAAAACCATCCGAAACGGGACAGTCTGGCGACACTGTCACTGACTTGTCCGCTCGAATGATGTTGCCGTAACAATAAATATGTATAAGACGTAGAACGTAACTTCATGTTATTACGAATTTACCGGTTTTTTGAGCATCATGCTTGAATTATATCTTGATAAAGTTGATACACCGTCAAGTTTCTGGAATACTTTACTACCCTAGAGAGTTTTAGCGGGAATTCGATAGTGATACGTTGTTGGTTATGTATTATTTTCTCAAACTTGTGTTTCTTCGAGTGTTAATGTGAAATATTGGTGGAATATTAATCATTAAGTGTTTGTTAACGTGTACGAGTGTAGGCGAATGATATAAACTCAAAAAAACGTGTCATTTCGCATTTTTTCCAAAACTCCCAGGAAGTTTCAGTAAAGCATCCACTACTTTACTGAATCGTGACTTTGACGATGTAAATAATTGACTTGACTACTTGATCACGATTGCTATAATATTGCTGTGACTTTCTTAATGTGGAATTAAGAAATAATAAAAATAATATTATTATTATTATTTCTTAATTCCACATTAAGAAAGTCACACAATGTGGAAATTTTAAGAAATATTTAAAATAAAATACTTGACACTGGCTATATGCACAAACCGTGCGAAGCCAAAACTAAAATAAAAAAATATACTACCCTACTCTATGACTAAACTCAAACTATATACTTTTTTTGTTTTAGTTATGGCTTCGCACTGTATGTGCATTTAGTCAGTGTCAAATATTTTATTAAATAAGTACCTATTTCTTATTTTCACGCTAGGAAAGTCATAGCAATATAACAATCCTCGGGGTCAAATATTCAAGTAGATTATGTACATAATCAAAGTCACGATTCAATAAAGTGGAGGACGCTTTACTAAAACTTCCTGGGAGTTTAGGAAAACATGAGAAATACACATTTTTTGTAGGACGGAGGGTTTAAATCATTCACCTACACTCGTGCACGTTAACGAACACTCAATGATTAATATTCCACCAATATTACACAATCAAAAAACACAAGTTTAAGAAAAAAATACAAAATCAACAACGTCTCACTATCGGATTCCTGCCAAAAAAGTCCCTATAGACTTTTCACTGGGTTTATTTTTGTTTTCATCAAGTGATGTCGTAGTATCAAATTCCATTAGTTCCAATTGTTCTGTTACAATATCACCCCCTTATAGACTTTTACAAGGTACATTGAATTGACATTCTTGACAATTAGAGTTACACAGTCACACTTGACATTTGACAGTTTGACATTGTTTTAATGTGGTGTGTGTGTGTGTGTGTGATGTCTGATGCAGTGTCTCCAGATTGGGGTTTTTTTTCCCCATATTGAGGAAAAATAAAATTTTTGCGAAATTTTTGGGGAAATAAAAACTGTGGGGAAAATTTTGGGGAACGCATTTTATTTTGGCGAAAGTTTGGGGAGAAATGTGAACACATTTTTAATTCAGTTATTTACCTAATAAATACATATTTTAGCTAATATTTGTTGTGTCGTAATTGAAATTGCACGCGTAAAACAATACAATGCTGCCAACATTATTCTTTCAATAACATGCCCGTAACCGCACGTCGTCGCACCGCTGCCAATGGCAAGTCAAACATGTCATTTCTTAACTATTATTTTAGCCATGGAATGAAAATGCTTACTAACTTCATTCCGACTGATGCTTATTATTGATTATGATTGTAATGGGCATTTCTATTTTTTTTAAGTTAGTGATTAAAAATCCATGTCCAGGAATAGACCTTACCCATCCAAAAAAAGTTAAATCTGAGTCTGTGTATAAAGATTAACCAAGTATCAAAAAGATAAACAAACAACACAAAGTAAATGTCACAGATTAAAAATCTTTAGGTTTTTAATCTCACGCAGTAGCAACGGCGCTGTATGGTATTCTGCTAATGATGACGTCAGCATACTTTATTTTCAAATATTATGTTTAATAAAATAACTATTCCATGGAAAACTAAAATATTCAAATTAGATTCTTAAAGTGTTCTATATTTAAATAAATATATTATGTAAAATTATAGGTCAGAAAATTTAAACACTGCCCATTGTGATGTTCAAGGAGCGAAGTCGAAAAACATTAATTTAAATTGTATACGTTTTGTTGAAACATGTCTAGAATTATTAATGTCAGACAATATTATCAACCTGCAATACTTACTTATTTTGAAATTTATGAGAGTATAAATATCTGATCCCCGTAGTAGAACATTTTTTTTATAAGTTTTGTCTATCTGTCTTCTAGTTCTATCTAGGTAATCTCCGTAACGGCTGGACCGATTTTACGGGACTTTAATTAATAGTTAGCTGAGACCACTGGGCGTACAATATGATACTTTTATTCCGATAATCCCACGGGAACATTGGGATAAAACGGAAAAAACTCATTTACGTGGGTGAAACCGCAGGACGCAGCTAACTACAATAATAAAATACAAGGACAAATTATTTTGGGGAAAACTTTAGAAAAAGGTATCATTTTGGGGAAATTTTATACCTGATCTGGGGAAATTTCACATACTCAATCTGGAGACACTGGTCTGATGTGTGTTGGTTGTGTGTGGTTTGTTTTCATTGTGTAGTACCTACGTTGTAAAACCTGAAATATCTGAACTAAAATTCGATTTGAGATAAAACTGATATGTACCTACGTGTTTAAATAAAGGTATTTATAATTACTAATTATAGTATTCAAAACAGGAGTAAACTTTAATAAATTAACACAAACAACCTATTGCAAGGTTATGTCACGCCGCCGTTTGTTTTAATTATGTGTAAATATTAATTTACAGTGACCAACATGGCATTCAACTCTCGATTCTCTTCGGCGACTACAGGTCTACCCTCAGTGGACCCAGAGTCGGTCCAGTTTTTACTTTTCACTGATGAAGAAATCAAAAAGTTAAGTGTGGCCAAAATCACCAATACAACGAGTTTTGATGTCCTGGGCAACACAAATAAAGGAGGTGTGTACGACCCTGCCTTAGGGCCAAACAAAGATCGGAACGAGACCTGCGCAACATGCAACAATGTCATGTTATATTGTCCGGGTCACTTCGGACACATCGAGCTACCACTTGTTGTGGTAAATCCGCTTTTTATAAAGAACATTTATTCGCTCTTTCGGGTAAGCTGCCTGACATGTTTTAAAGTACAAATGAGCGACCCAATGAAGTTTATATTGAAACTTCAACTGGAGTTAGTGGACGCTGGCCATGTCACAGCTGCTTTAGACCTAGAGCAATATGCTGGAGAAATCATCGAGGGGCATGCAGAAAATTCAGCGAAAATAATAAAAAAATGCCAAAAGCTTCTCAAGAAAAGAGATCCCGTCTTAGAAGCTTTCCGTAACAAAAATGTAGATAAAATAAGAACAAGAATCTTGTCAAGTTACCTAAAAAAGATTAACATTGCCAAGAAATGTTTATATTGCAATGCAAAGCTGATCAAAATTACGACTTCAGAAGGAAGACTTATGTATAATCATGTAACAGAAGCGAGGACAAAGAGTGTAAAGATACTGTTGCCAGATGAAATCCAACGGTTTTGTAGCTCTATATCTGAAAATGATGAGGAAATATTAAAAATTTGCTTCCCTATTCTAGAAAACACAAAGGTGACACCTGTGACCAACTCTTTCTTCATGGGAGTGATCCCCGTGTTGCCTTCTAATGTCAGACCCTGTAACCTTGTGCGAGGTGAACTTATGGAACATCCTCAGTCTAATGTTTACAAGGGTATACTCAATATATCATATGCCATCAGAGTAATTCTACATGTTATGACTGAGGATGACAAAAAAAAAGCCACAGAAGACCTTGAAGACTACCAGAAGTATGCATTTAACTCGACCGCCCCGGGAAAGTCACCGGGTGAGAAGCTGCATTTTGCTTGGCAGGAATTACAAAAAAATGTGAATTACCTTTTAGATTGTCAAGGTGTGAATGTCACTAGTCAGGGGCTCAAGCAAATTTTGGAGAAAAAGGCAGGTCTAATAAGAATGCATATGATGGGTAAAAGGGTGAACTTTGCAGCTCGGTCAGTCATCACACCCGATCCTAATGTAGACATTGATGAAATAGGTATACCAGATGCCTTTGCCATGAAACTGACTTACCCGGTGCCAGTCACAGAGTGGAATGTGGATGAGCTAAGAAAAATGATAATTAATGGACCCAACCAGCACCCAGGGGCGGAAAAGCTAGAACTAGAGAATGGCAGGGTCATAAGGCTACCTCCAGACTCGATACAGAAAAGAAAAAGTATTGCCAAGAGACTTTTAACACCAGATGAGTTCAAAACTGCTGGTCTGAAAATAGTTCATCGACATTTAATAAATGGTGACGTTTTAATAATGAACCGACAGCCGTCGCTTCATAAGCCAAGTATGATGGCGCACAGAGCCCGAGTTCTCAAAGGAGAGAAAACTCTGAGATTGCATTATGCCAACTGTAAATCATACAATGCTGATTTTGACGGTGACGAAATGAATGCACATTTCCCACAGAACGAAATTGCCAGAAGCGAAGCATACAACATCATGTCTGTGTGCAAACAATACCTAGTACCAAAGGACGGAACCCCATTGAGTGGTCTAATTCAAGATCATGTGATCTCAGGAGTAAAAATGTCGTTACGAGGCACCTTTTACAACAAATCTGATTACCAACAACTGGTGTTCCAGGCGCTATCTAATTGTAAAGGTGAACTCAAGTTGTTGCCACCGACAATACTAAAACCAGTAGTGCTTTGGTCCGGAAAACAGGTGCTATCAACCATCATCATTAACACTATCCCGAAAGGAAGGCCATGCTTGTCGTTGACCGGTAAAGCTAAGATTAGCTCAAAAGCTTGGCAGTTGCAAACGCCTAGACCCTGGAAAGCTGGAGGCACACCATTCAGTAATAGGGATGACATGACAGAGGCTGAAGTCGTAATCAGAAAGGGCGAACTTTTATCTGGTGTTCTGGACAAAACGCATTACGGTGCTACACCATATGGCCTGGTTCATTGCATGTACGAATTGTATGGTGGAGACAGTTCGAGCGCGTTGCTAAGTTCCTTCTCCAAAGTGTTCACATTTTACTTGCAGTGGATCGGATTTACTCTCGGCGTTAAAGATATCCTTGTCGTAGACGAAGCCAACAAGAAACGCGATGATTACATTTGTCTAGTGCGACAAGCGGGAAAACTGGCAGCTGTGAAAGCTACAGAACTACCGGTAGATGTTGACGACGACAAATTGAAAGCTACTATTGCAGAAATGCATGCCAAAGACCCAAAGTTTAGGGCGAACTTGGACAGACAGTATAAAAGCATGCTCGACTCATACACAAATAACATCAACACTGTATGTTTATCGGAAGGTCTGCTAGAGAAGTTCCCTGACAATAATCTTCAATTGATGGTTCAGTCTGGTGCCAAAGGATCAACTGTGAATACGATGCAAATTTCTTGTCTGCTTGGACAAATCGAGTTGGAAGGAAAACGGCCGCCGTTGATGATCTCGGGACGATCACTTCCTAGTTTTCTACCCTACGATGTTACCCCGAGAGCTGGCGGGTTTATTGACGGACGTTTTATGACAGGAATACAGCCTCAGGAGTTCTTCTTCCATTGTATGGCTGGCCGTGAAGGTCTCATCGATACTGCCGTGAAAACGAGTCGATCTGGTTATCTGCAGAGGTGTTTGATCAAGCATTTGGAAAGCTTGTGCGTCAATTACGACCAAACTGTAAGAGATGCCGATGGAAGCGTCATCCAATTTGCGTACGGTGAAGATGGATTGGACGTATTGAAGTGTCAGTTCCTAAACAAGAATCAGTTACCGTTCCTTGACCTCAATTCCAAAGCCGTTTTGGGCAAAGGTGTTCTAAAGAAACTTAAAGATGATTCTGAGACAAAATCTATTACTAAAGCTCAGAAATCATTCAAAAAATGGAAGAAAAAAAATGGCAGTCCTCTTGCAAAAGGACGCATCAGTGGTTTTACGCAGTTCTCCAATGCAGTCAGGGATGATATAACTCCTGATAACAAGCACAAGGATAAATCACGGGATCCATTGTACTGGGAATTGGAGAAACAGTGGCGGGCGATGGATGACGAAGAAAAATGTCAATACACAAGGAAACCATGCCCCGACCCGATACCTCATAAATTGTCGCCTGAATTTAAGTTTGGTGTGATTAATGAGCACCTAGATGGTCTCATACAGAGCTACTTGAAGAATCGGCAGGCCAGCATATTCAACGAAAGTACGGAGTCCGATAAATTCACTGAAATCATGTCCGCTAAGTACTTGGAGTCGATGGCTGATCCCGGCGAGCCTGTGGGCTTACTCGCTGCCCAGTCTATCGGAGAACCTTCCACTCAGATGACACTGAACACTTTCCATTTTGCCGGTCGTGGTGACATGAACGTCACTCTCGGTATCCCCCGTCTGCGAGAAATTCTCATGACTGCGTCAGCGAACCTTAAAACTCCGAACATGGATATTCCTTTCCGAAGCGACATCGCAAATGTAAACAAGAAAGCTGAAAAACTGAGGCAAAAGCTGAACAAAGTGACCGTTGCCGATGTGTTGGAGAAAATTAATGTGAACTGCGAGATCGTGACGTCGCCAGATCGGCATTTGAAGACCACGATGCGTTTTGTATTTCTGCCTTACACGCAGTACAAGACGCAATACGCTGTGAAGCCACCTCAGATTATTAGCCACATGCAAAAGAAGTTCTTTAACGAGATGTTTGCGGTAATTCGCAAACTAGCGAAGGCTGCTGGGGGAGTGGTGTTATCCAGTGAAAGACAGAAGAATAAAGGCCGTCAGGGAGCTGACGATCTTGATGAAGAGGCTCCTGAAGCTGAGCCGACAGTTGCTGGAAAAGATGACTTAGACAGTTCTGATGAGGAAGCTCCAAATGAAGACGATGACCAAACTGCTGTAAGTGTTTATTAAATTGTATTCATGAATTGTTAGTTTATACTTGTGTGCACCCGTTACGGTGCGATAAAAATCCAGATCACTTACTGATACTATTTTCATTTCAGGCGAAAATCCGTAACAAGAGAACCGAAGAACAAGAGTACGAGGATCCAGAGTCTGATGAGGAGGAGAAATCAGACAACGAAGAACCAGCTGACGAAGAAACCAACGACGACAAAGCCGAAGATATGACCATCGACGAGCTCGAAGTCAGCAGAATTGTTCTCAACAGCCACAAAGAAGCCACCAACTACTCTTTCGACATCAAAACCCACAAATGGTGCGAACTAACTGTTCTATTCCCAATCTCGTTCCTGAGAGTGGATCTTTCACAGGCTCTGAGAGAGACCGCAATGAAGTCTATCATACACGAAGTGAAGAATATCAAGCGAGCCATCACTAACAAAGAGAATGATGTTCTCTATCTAAAAACAGAGGGGATTAACATTGTACAAATGTTCAGATACAACAGTCTGTTAGACCTGAACAAATTGTACAGCAATGACATTCACGCAATAGCGCGAACTTATGGCATAGAGGCAGCTAACAAAGTGATCATCAAGGAAATACAGAATGTGTTCAATGTTTACGGAATCACTGTTGATCCGAGGCATTTGAATTTGGTAGCTGATTACATGACGTACAATGGCGTCTTTGAGCCGATGAGTAGGCGAGGCATGGAAGCGTCGGCGTCGCCGCTGCAGCAAATGTCTTTCGAGTCCACACTTCTGTTTCTGAAGGAAGCTGTTGTGAATTCTAAGACTGATAACCTCCGATCCGCGTCTAGCTGCCTCATGGTGGGCCAGCCTTGCAGAAGTGGAACGGGAATGTTCCATTTGCAACATTATAATAAAATTATTAACTATGATTCACGTAAATGATCAACAATTATTCTCTTTGCCTCAATATAAGTAAGTAAGGGTTAATAAGTAACTAAGTAATATTGTTACAGACCAACTATATAGAAAATAATATAGATTTTATTTTACATTGTAGTTTTAATGAAACGTTATTATTTGACGGTGTTGGAGCGAGGTCATGCACCATTTGCGCCATTGATTAGGCTGGATCAAAGTAAAGTGCCTGACACTGCTAGGAACGTTGAGTTATGTCTAAGGTAGGAGTAAATAAAAGTAAGGAATATGTTCAAAAATTTTTGTATTTCTCCGATCTCAAAAGCATCTTGGGTCTATACAAAAAAAATCTAAATGAATCGGGCCAGTGTGTTTCACACACCGCAAGTTTTCTTTGTACTCGTTCTAAAGGCACGGTTAGTATCTTTGTCACAATCGTATAGGACTATTATTTATTTGATTTCAAAATGATACATTTTTCAACTATTTCGTAGCAAAGCTGAACAATAAGCACTAAATGTAAACCACTTATAAAATTAGATGTCACTATTAATTCTATAATCTCTTAGAAAATTTGCAGCTGTTTCTTACTGTGAAGTCCGAAGAGCTTTGCTTTTGCCTATCACATTACAGCAGTGCAAAAAAACTGCAGAATATTCTCAGAACCCCACAGACGTCTAATTTATAAGTAGTATTACAAAACTAAAACTACAAAATGATCACATTAGCTCGCAGTCATTGAGCGTCGGCCGACGTTAAATGAATTACGCTACAACTAAATCCATAAATATTACAATAATCTTACATAAAAAACATAAAATACTTAACTAATGCAACAAATTTCGCTTTAAGCGATAAAATGAATGATTTTAATAATTATAAATCAAACTCACAACACAAATTACCGTTTGGCACTGCTCATAATGCAAACGGATTGGAATTCTAGCCAAAAATTATCTGAACCATTTATTTTTAAATCTTGTCTTTATATCTGTGTCACAATAGTTAAAGGTAATGTAGATTAGTAAAAGTTCAAAAAGTTGGTTCAATAGTACGTGCATAAAATATTCGAGTCTCTGCATTAAAAATGGACTTTCGAGGAAATGTGAGGAGTAATAAAATGTAAAGTCACTGGCTAGGACGGTAACATTATTTTAAAGGATCAAGTTCTTGGACCCACCAACACTACTACCTTTCACGCGTCTCTAATATACTTCAAGCTTTAATATACCTATTAACAATACTTTTATGTTATAATTTACAACTAGATTATTTAATAAATATAAATTATCCGAGAATGTTAAAAAACAGTTGACCGGATGCAAGTTTCTCAATGTGTTTGAAATACATAATACACAAGATTTTATCACAGCCTTCTTGATGTGCGTAGGTATCTAACTTCTTTTAAAAAATACATAGGGTAGGTGGAAATACTATAATTGTAAGAGTTCGGAAAGAAGTGAATCTTTAAGAAAGGTCTATACAACCTCATTCCAAATACAGTCTCACCTAATTCAAACTACTTCAAACTTGCATCCTGTTGTACGCACATAGAAGCAGCCAAGCAACGGCACGCGCTCTAATGAAACATTAACTGCGGCAACTTTTTAAATCGAATCGTCTTCGCGTTACGAGTCACGTTCGATTCTGCCAATTATCCGCGCCGGTTACATTCGATATGCGTCCCCAACTTTTTAGGCTGTTATTGCGCTGTCTCCGCTTGGTCCTGGTTCTTGGCTGCTTTCTTTTCCTGCTTGTCGGCCTTCTTTGCCGCGGCCTTTTTGGCGTTGGCCTCGTCGTCCGCAGGGTTGTCCCAGTCTTGTCTTCTGCCTGAAGCGAATACGTTGTAGAAGGAAGCGCAAAATATGTAGATTCCACCGGCGATGTAGAACACCTTCTTCCATTGCGCTTGTGTGGGCTGGAAATAGAGAATAAACATATATAACGTTAATTCGTTCATAACAAAGTCATTCGTTTACTTACTAGGAGATCAAAGTATATAATATAAATATTGTAGGGGTTAAGCCATTGTGTTAACATTAACATAAAAGTAAACACATACCCTGCCCTCAATAATGTATCCAGCGACGATGGGCGCCAACAAACCGGTCAAGTTCGCGAGACAGTTGGTGAACGCCATCAGGATGCCGGCGAAACGTGGCGAGATATCCAAGTGGTTCACCTGGAGACAGACGATATGAACATTGAATTATCGAGGATCATTTGAAGAAATTGATGAAAATGGACTAGTGTCTACGCCCTTAACCAGTCTGGGCATATTATCATCAGGAGCTATTTGAACACAACTCATCATCATTTGCAAACCTGATTACCCACTGCCTGATCATGAGAACTGTTTTATTGTGCAGCTTGGAGCAGTACGACCATGTCAACATACTCAATTCTAAGAGATGTGTACTCAATTCTAAGAGATGTTAAAGTTTATCAGTAGGTGCGGCACATCTCTAAAATGCAAGTTACCTTGAAACCGGAGTAGATACCGCCGTTGAGACCGACGCCGACCGCCAAGGTGGCGACAGTGGCGGCTGGGTTGCAACCAGTGTTGGCTGCTATGAACAGGCCGATGGCTGGACCGTATTGACCTGGAGTAGAAAATATTTCGTAACAACGCCTTTGTTTGAAATTGCGAAAACCAGTGAAGAAAAAATGATCCAAAATCGAGTCTTTGTTAAGGAGATGCTCGAAGTTATGCCCTGAAATTGGCAACTCTCCCAAGGCAAACAGGTTACTAAGCACGCACAACTTCGGCCATAGGTCAAACACTATTATACAGAAGACGTACGGCCTAAGAAGTTACTCAGAAAAAAAAAACCGTGACTCACCAATACTGTTGATGAGCTTTCTGACTTGCGTGTGGTTGAACCGGCCACTGGACAGCATCCAATCGGCCACCACGGATATGAACATGGAGAACAGCCACATGCAGAGGTACGGGAGGGCGGACACAAATCCGTTCTGGAAGAGAAAATAAACATTAACCGTCTTACTTCAAAAGTTTTAACCATAGTTAAACAGATGTTTCTAAAATTTCGTTCCACAAAATCGTCGTCTATCACGTCGTCTTACTAGACCCTGGCATTTCTAATTACTTATTTTAATTGTGAATTTGTTATTGGTTTAGAAAAAGTGGGGGTAGACGTCGATTTGTGGAGAAAATATTAAGACACACCTGTTCAACTCCGGTTTACATCATTTGTGGTAAGACGGTAAGTAGTTGGAATGCTGGACGGGACTCAGACTCAGACGGCTTCCCTAATTTAATTTCGCAAATCAAATTATTCAATCCACGCCGATAAAGTCGACGTGATTCAGGGACTCAATTCTCAATTGACCGCAGCTGACCTCGTAACCTCGGTGACAATTCCATGGAGAATGATTAATGTCCTGTACGTGACGCAAATTGTTATTAGGGCTGGCACTGCCGAATTTCGGACCGAAAGCCTCAATAGACAGATCAGAGAAGGACCAAGGTCTAAAGGAAAAAATCTATAACTAATTTTATTTTGTAGTTTTGTGTGTGACTTTTTAGGCTTGCTTTCTTTGCTATTAGCAACATAAGACTTACTTAGGCAAGAAAAAACGGTTCCTTTGACACGAGTGGAATTACATATTTATAGCAGTGTAGTTGTTGGGAGCTATAATGTAAAATGTTTGTAGCCAAAGGGATGGCGAGTGAAAGGATCGGAGTGTTCAACGTGGTTGGCAGCCCTAGCTGTGATTTAAGTAATTTCAGAGGCTATAAATAACGACAACAGTATAATAGGCTTGAGTGCCAGCATCACAATGGTTGGACATGGGCATGCTGTAAACATCTGAATTTATTGGAGTCACGAAAAATAATGAACAGGTAGGTACCATTTGCAATGTGTAACAAATATTTATAGAGTGAACTTTGACATAGCCTATAATTATGAAAGTCGAGCTGGATAAAGTGACGTCAATATGTTAAAGTCAAAGCTTTCAGGGCACAATGTTTGAACCGTCGACACAGAAAAAGAATAGAATGACTGAAAAAAGGTACTCACATCCTTGATGGAGAAGTGCAGAACTTGTCGCATGAAGGTTGGCAGCTCGGTCATGAGGGTCTCGTAGCCGTAGTTCTGGCCCATGTGCGCCAACATGATGGCCCAGAACGGCATGGACAGCAGGATCTTGCTCCAGGGGATGGGGGGTGACTGTGGAGAAAAGCAATGTCATAAGAGATAATAATAATAAGTCAGCCTGTAACTGTCCCACTGCTGGGCAAAGGCTTCCCCTCACTTTCATGAGGAGGGTTAGGCCATAATCCACCATGGGGGCCTAGTCCGGGTTGGTGGATAACATGCCTCCGAAATAATTCTCGGGCATGTTGATTTCCTCACGATGTTTTCCTTCACCGAAAAGCGAGTGATAATTACGTATGTACAATTATGTTTAACAAGAACACATTGGTACGTGACCGCACTGGGATTTGAACTCGCCACCTTCGTTTTCGAAGGCGGACTTTCGCCCACTAGGCTACCACCGCTACCAATAAGAGATAACCCAGAAAAATTTAACAATTTAACAATTCAATTGTCAAATCTTCAAGGATTTAAGCTACTTACGCTAGATCCAGCGGCGCCCCACAAAGAGCTAAGGATGTATTTCTTCTCCTGCTCTTTTATGCCGGGGCAATGCTCGGGGTCCTCTGACACGAAGAGAAGAAAGGCGACGCACCACACCGTGCCGATCAGGCCAAATACGTAGAAGATGGACGGCCAGCCGCCGGCAAAGCCGTACGCTGATAGCAGTCCCGATAGAGGCATTGAGATTACCGTGCCGAATTGGGCCCCTAAAAAGTAAAACGACATGATTGAAACTGGTCCATGACAGAGACGGAATTTCTTCAGAAACCCAAGGAAAGATTAGAGATAGATAACCACGGTGGCCAATAGCTGCGGAACCTGTGCGAAATGCTCGAGGAGCAAATAGTCTGGAAGCTGTATTTCTTATTCTTACCCGCATAAACAGCAGCTCCCATTCTGCTCCTCTCGTTAGGTGGAATCCACTTGGCTAGCATAGCGTGAGTGCAAGGCACGATCGGACCCTGCAAAAAATAATGACAATTGGTTATCCAAATATATGCACCGAATAGTTTTATTATAAAAAATATGCGTGCGACGAAAGAGACATTGTAAAAAGTGGGATCCAACGACATCGTCGTATTAGACGGTATGTCGTGAAACTGGTGATAATTAGATAAAGCCAAAACCTCTATGAATAAACTCACCTCTCCCAGACCCTGTATGAATCGTACGAGGATGAGGTATCCGAATCCAGCTTCGGCCGCGACTGGAACCAGCAGGCCGAAGGTCGAGTTGACCAACATACCGACGCCAAGGAACAGGCGAGCGCCGAACCTGCGTTTAATAGTAAAATAGCGCATTGTTAATTCATCGAATCTCTGGAAAATTACTAGTAAAATAATAGTAGTTTAAGAAAACTAAAAAAACACGCTTTACATAAGAAAACCAACAAAAAAATAGAAAATAAATTTTAATAAATTTGCATTAAGAAATTAGTGTAATTTTTTTTCATAAATATTAATTAATACCTATTAGTGTAAATAGGATAAAAATATTTATTAAAAAAAAAAAGCGTGGGGTATAACTATTGAAACCATGTCCCCCACGCTTTTTTTATTGTGTGTGTAATTATGTCTGGAAACATCATAGGTCCGAAAAGTTGAAGGCACAAAGAAAGTGAAAACAGATTGAAGAAAATAATAATTTACCTCTTAGACAAAATGCCGAAGGGAATTTGTGTGATGACGTAACCGTAAAAGAACGAAGACAGGATGTAACCCTGCAGTGTCGAGCTCCACACGAACGAACCGTCTTGTGTGATCTGGAAGAATAAAATAATTTTAAAAATTACTAATTAATATTTTACAAAGGGGCTTACATAGCTAGGTACATAAACATGACCCGACCGCTTCAAGCAGCGATTGCGTAACGCACTGCAGTTTTCCTAGCACGGACATAGACTCATAGTCAGACCGCTGGAGCATTCTGCGCCAACTGCTCGAGCAGGTGCTCGGCATACACTGACTGCCCTCGAGCAGTCAACTGTTCTGACGCTCTATCTCTCGCTTCTGCGTTTGTAAAGTACAAACAGAGACTGTATCACTACACTGGGTGCGTAGGATAAAGCACACGCCCCCCTTTCGCCACCCCTGGCGGAAGGGGATACTGCGAAGGCATTTCCCCTAGTAAAAAAAAAGGGCAGACTTACAGCGGTCTTATTAGAGCTGTCGTCTCCGCACTCGGTGTCCGTCGGCTCGTGTATGACCGGCAGTGCAGTGTGGTTGACCATGGCCACTATGGCCACCGACATGTTGGTCCGCATGATGTACGCGTTCGCCATTCCGAGGAACAGCATGAACGTCACCCAGTGACGGGTGCCCAGCCCACCTGAAGACAAGGAAATGGAGATTATGTTACGGTGGGGCGAGTTATTGTGCTACACTTGTAATTTTATCTTTTCAATTCCCTCGAAAGTTGCGCTGTCCATTTCGACAAAGGGAATCAAATCTATTCACATAATTATTCACGACTAGCTGACCCGACAGACATTGTCATAAAAGTCACATTACTAAATTTAATGTGGTCGTTAAGTTTCCTCTAATTTTCTAATGTTCGGCGTAACTTATTTTTATTTTTGATTTCATAATAACCTTCTCCTGACAATAACAAACACAACAAAAAAATAATTCGCAAAATAGGTCCAGCCGTTCACGCGTGATGACCAAGGGAAATTGGGATTCATTTTTATGTAAGTAAGTATAGAGATATGTGATAGCGTGACAGCTATGTCCTCTTTGTATTTTTCAGTACATTTTGCATCAAAATCCGACGTTCCATGTTACAAAAACAAATTTTAGGCGCTCTACGTTGACGTATTACATTGTTCAACTTAAACGACCATATCTCGTTTCACCTCATTTGCATTGCTAACAACTACGTGCACACCTGTTTCAGTCATGTATAACATCTTAAACACACCGATTGGAATACTCTTCTTCACTTCCGTCGCAGGCAATAAATCGCCAGCAGCATTATGACCTCACCCCGTCAAGGGGTTGGCGAAAATAACACGACTGACGTCAATTGTAATATAAGTAAGTGTGCCTAAATATGTACTCGTATACCAGCGAGGTCGTACGAAATGTCCCATGGTGTTTGTCGAATAACATAGTGCCCGCTTCTGGCATTACCTAGAGTTTGTCAGTCCTCAGGATCTCTGACCATTGCTACCGATCGATATTTCGATGATAAATGGGGCATAAACAACGACTCAGTTTGCAAAAATGTACCTTAACAAACATCCACACATACATCCATCCATAAATCTTATCAAACATGTTTCTTTTTAAATAGTACCATCTGGTAGGAGTTCAACTGCACCTCTCCTGAAATTATTTCTAATAATAAATAGGTTAATGATCTCACAAAATTTGTTGGTTTGCGTTTCATTTCAACCTTCATAATAAATAGCAGCCGGTAACCAATAAAGATTTTCAATTTCTGTTTTTTTATCATAAATAAGTCATCTAGTTTAATTTAAGTACCTTGTTATATTTATATAGCTACCCACTTTCAATCAAATTGGTACAGAACGTCTGAGTAGGTACCTAAGTAGATACGTGAATATTTTTGTATGAACATTTATTCATTTCAGCGATAACAACTCGAATCTATTGCAATGATCAAAGTCATGTTTTACGTTGAAAAATAAACAGCTACCTATATCTTAATATTTAAATGTGGCTTTTCTGCTGACATCAAAGGGTAGGTACCTACCTTCTTACTATTATTATTATTATTAGGTAGGTACCAACTTCGACCATGAGACAACAACATGAGAACTTCGTATAAGCATAATATATATGTATATATATATATATATATATATATATATATAAGCTTCTTGTAGTAAGTTTCAGACTTCCTCACACGCCTACCTACTCAAATACGTCGAACATCAACGGGAAGACATGAAACTCTACACACTTTTGCTAACTTGGCAATAAAACACAAATTCTGAGCCAAAACGTCAGTTACCGCGCTTCTCTTTTCATAATTTAATGTAAGTAGGTATAATATTTAGTTTACTTTCCTAATTAAACACGAAATTAAGTACATGAAATTGTAAACAAGATCCAAACACAAGAATTATATTTTTTGAAAGGAGAAACCTTCAAACTTAATTATTTTTGCCAATAAAGGTAACATAAGGTGACGCTGAAACTTGTGGTAGAGTTCGCTGCTTTTCAACTAAACAGCACTAGGTATATCTACACAACCAGGTATTTCACCTAATGGCACCTAAGGCCTAAGCGTCAATCTAGTCTAATTTTGCAGTCCAGCGCAAAGCATGCTTGCAGTGCACTCTAGAATTTCCAATTGGAACATCCTTCGTGAACTGTATTTGAAGTGCGTTACCGGTAGGTCTACGTTTGATTGAAATCTGATGGAATTTTGGCATCTGTAAGCTTGAAGGATTTGTGAGTGTATACGAGCACAATCGAGTAGTTTAAAAGTTCTGACCCCGACTTTCGTCTAAATTTAACTCATGGTGTGATTCTGTTCAGTAATTTCATCTGTTATGGTTTGAGAGCAGCAGCTGAAACAAACTAACGTCACAAAAGTCATATACCTACTTGTATGTATTTTCTCTCAAGAACTCATTATTTTGATCTGTCCAAATATTATATTTATTTATAGTAGCCGCATCTGCGTGAAAATGTGTAGTTGACATGCATATTGTCCAGTTGCCAACCCAACTCAACTGAGAAGACTGATAAGTGTCCATGTAATGACAGCAGTGAAGTTCATTACATATAGCTAGTAGCTATCTACCTACCTTCTAGCGGAAGGGTTCTGCATTTGTGGAGCTTCGCGCGAATACAATCCACTGTTTACTCAAGTGAATGTGGAATTTCAAAAGAGGAGTAGTGCATGGGGGCATAGTGGAAAATCTGTTGGTTGGAACTAGTTTTATATGGGGAGATCTATTATTAGCCAGAAAGCTTCTACGTAGATAAATTTTTTTAACGTTTACGTTCCTACACTTCACGTGAGTGTTACGTCACGACGCGAGACGTGACGTAGTCTTTGGACAGACGTTAGGTGGGCGTAAGAATGAGTCAAGCTGTTCTATACTCCTATTCTACTACTTACACTTCACTTTGCTTTGTTACCTTTTGTGATGTAACTACCTATTTAATCTAAATGTAATTGAGCTAAGCGATGTAACCGCTTTGTGATCCTTCATTTCTTTAGACGGGACTTCCTGCCTGAATATCCAAGATAGTGGCGCGCTGTAGGTAACCTGGTTTGTGTTTTACGATTTGAGAACTGTTTCGGTAGGTATTCCCTGTTGAGAGACTGGTGTTACGTAGGTACCTAGTTATACTTCTGAATGACAGCCTTTCGGTTAGCAGTATGCAAGGACGAATATGGACAAATGTTATCGTGCTGGACGAATAAAAACTTTTTAATATGATAATAAAATAATAATTCAGCCTGTAACTGTCCCATTGCTGGGAAAAGGCCTCCCTTCACTTTCGTGAGAAGGATTAGGCCATAATCACCACGGGGGCCTAGTCCGGGTTGGTGGATAACATGCCTCTGAAATAATTCTCGGGCATGTTGATTTCGTCACGATGTTTTCCTTCACCGAAAAGCGAGTGATAATTATGTACAAAACACATTGGTACGTGCCCGCACTGGGATTTGAACTTGCCACCTCCGTTTTCGGACGTTCGCCCACTAGGCTACCACCGCTTACTTAGGCTACCACCGCTTACGCTTTTGTGGGCTGAAATACCGGGACGAAAATGGTTTATATCAAAGTACCTACCTAACCTATCGAATAAATGTTGATGGGTCAAAACGTTGAAAACCTTCCGAAATACTAATGAGGCTTTCACACCGAAACCACTAATAAGTGTTATAGTACCTACCTCATCAAATTAGTTCAATACTTACTAATATATAACTAAGTACGTTACCTCATTTACCTACTTCCTCATCTCATAACTTATGAGTAACCAATATACCATGATGTCGGCCAATTTAGCTCCACAATAACTTAACACTCGTACACTTACTTACCTATAACATCAAATGACGCTAACCAACATTGACAAAGTGTAAATTGGCCATTCTTATTTCTTGTGGTTAGGTACAGTTCTGATTTTTTTCATGGGATCGTTCCATATAATATGCCCACCTACTTGCCTGCCTAGTTGTTTTGTGGGTCTAGTTTAGATAAACGATGTAGGTAGACCGCACTCGCATGCTTGTTTTGATGGCCAACGAGTCATACGAAATCAAACTACAGTGTGACCCGTTGGGAATTAGTTTCCCAACGGGTCACACTTTTACTCGTTGCAACAATTTTTTTTTCAAGATGATTACCAACGAGTATTACCCGTGTAACAGGTAGGAAAAATATCCCAACTCGTCACACTGTGAGTCGTTGGTATTCTACCCATTTTATTAAAAAAAAGAACTCGCACTTTCATACATAATGGGTGGATAGTGAAAATTTAATTTATTCAGCAATGTCTGTTCAGAAGTCTGATTCAGTGAAGTCTATTTCACGGCTCGAGGACCAAACTGAAAGCCTGAAGCAATCCACATCGGATGGGACAAAAATTGTGACCAGTCAGCGTGACGGCCACAATAGCTGCGGACCTTGACAATGAAGTTTTAGTTCAACTCTTTACAGTTAAACGGTTATTCTGTCTAGGCTTGGCTAGAAGTTCCGCGTCGAAGATTGTATTAAAAAAAACAATCAAAGTTGAGTACCCGTCTAACTAGGGATGGTACTTAGATCCGTATTCGAAACTCTGGCTGGATATCCGTAACATATTTAAGTCATTTTTTTATGATGGATCTATTCAAACCATTTTTCAGTAGGTAACATTTTTCACACAATATGCCGTGTCCAAATTTATCTAACTAGGGTCGACCGGGGTAAGTCCGGATGGTTTTTTAGGGAACCATAAGGCTGTTACAAAAAAAATTTTTTTTCAGCTCTGAAAACACTTGCATAAGAAATAATTGTATACAATTGTGCATAAAACATAGGGGTTTATTATCGTATTTTTGATGATTCCCTGAACGCGATGGTTTCAGAGCTGAATGTGATTCAAGTGGTTATATAGTTTCTGAAAGCCCAGGGAAAGTACGGACCTTAACGGGGTAAGTTCGGACTACATTCTAAAACCGTTACTGTAGCTCAGATCATTAGCTGTATCAAACCAAAATATCCGGTGTTACCCAAAGAAATATAAAATAACTAGTTTTTGAGATATCGTTTGAAAATTAGAGACAATGACGTACATGTTTATTTTTTTTAATTCAATCATCCGGTCTTACCCCAACACAAAAAAGTTATGGTTTTTATGTTTCTCAAACTTTTTGGCACAATATCATACATTATAGCCTATAGATAGCTGCCATTTAAAACGTTTCCAGAGGAATTTACAGGCAGGTTTAACAAGTGAAGTAAAGGTTAATTTTATAAATTAACCTTATCTACCTATTCATTGGTACAAAAAACAAACTCGTTATTATTATTTTATACTACTTACACAATAACAAAGATATTTTTTGTTTGTAGGCGATATTATTAGAGAGTGTATAAGAGTTATTTGTTTATTTTATTTTACTTTTTGAATAGTGTTTGGTCAGTTGATTACAGAGTTTTTTTTGTGGTTTCTTGGCATGATATAACTGAAAAAAATGGATGAAGCATAATAACCAGTATCTAACTTATTGGAACGATTGTTAAATTTTCAAATCTTTTTGTTCCATGTCATACCAAGTAGTTGTACTGTATTTTTGAGCTTAAAATTGTTATACTTCCTAATAAGATCTAATTTTTTGAAGAATAATAATATGTATTGTATTATAATTGTAGTTTTTTAATCAAAACTGTGTTGAAGTGTCTAATCAATGATGAGTTATGAGTCAGGAAGCTAGTTACCTACTACTTAATTTAGGTACTTTTTACTTATGTAGGTACTATTTAAAATGTTTAATTTTCTTCAAAAAGTTTGAGCACCTGGTGATGTTTTACAATGGGGAAAGGCCGGATATTTTCATCCGATCTTCGCCTATTGAAATAGTAATGGGGAAAGACCGGATCTCAGTCCACGATCGTTGTTAGCGTATTTAAACGATTTTAAACTATAAAATACCTGCCACACGGTTCAAATATTCTGCAAAACTTGTAAAAAAATAGCAATTAATTGCCAAAATAACTAAACGAAGTCTTCGGGGGTAAGACCGGATCTACGAAAAAATGCACATCGGGTACTTTTTCATATCGCGACGCATAAAACACGTCCGGACAGCGCAAGCGACTAACAGTGAGTGACACGATGGGTAGGACAAAATGGCGCTGCAGGCTATGTTGCCAACACTTTAAAAATCCCCTAGATTCGGCGGCAATTTAATTTATCCGATCTTCCCCCAGATACGGTCTTACCCCGGTCAACCCTACCTACTTACGCGACCAAAAAAACTTAATACCTACCTACCTTCATAGTTTTCAGTTTCAACTACGATTAATTTACTAGGCTTATACCAAGCTAATATCATAAAATGCGGCGTAACGAACAGAAAACTGAGTAGCAGAGTTAGAGCTATTGAGTCGGGTATAAAACAATGTTATCTCTGTTTATATCAAGGAATTTTGATGAATTAGCGACAACGCTGCCGGAACTCTTCAATAGATTTGCGACTCGCCATAAACCATAGGTTCTTACAACCATAAAGCCAACTTCTTCGCTAAAATATTACACCTAAGTGGAAATACACGTGTGTTTACTTCCACCAACGGCGTTAGACACAGTCATGTCGGCGTATTAATTTATGAGAATTGTCAAATATTTGTACCTTATTGTCCCTTTTTTCTTGAAACGTTTTAGTGGGTTAAAGCTAAGTGTTTAAGTATATTATGTTCCTTTCAATTGTAACTATTTAATTTGGTAGGTAGGTAGGTATTATTATACCTACTAGTTAGGCTATTTTCCAAAATATGCGCTCAGATAATGTAGGTACAGTGCTCAAGAAATAGGTATTAAGTAGGCACATACTAAGTAATAATATTTCTATAACATTAAAATTATGCCAAATCCATCTTATAATTACAATATTATGTGCCACAATTTAACTATTACAAATAAAAAAGTGAGCCGCTACTTTTTTCTGTAAATAATTTATAGTACCTACATAATATTATGTAGGTATACATTTCAGCTCGCAGTTCTAATACTTAACATTCATCGACACCCTCACTCCCATAACGTTTGATCGATGATGTATACATGTAAGTATATAGATTATAGCGGCACATCCATACATATAGAATTCAGAGATAAGCTCACTTATCATCTTCACGGTCAGACTAACGTAAACAAAGGGTATTCGGCGAATAATTACCATAGAGATAAAAAACACTGCGCTGGTTTTATACTGCACCTAGGCAGTATCTAACTATCTAAGTTGATATTGTTAAATTTTTTACGCGCTTTTCGCTACATAGTGATTTCTATGAATTTCTTCTTTATTTTCGAGGGGAGTTATGCATATCCGTATCCGAATCTGCTGGAATAGGTATCTCTGCTGGTATAGGTACGATTGGAGTGAGACAGCCTCAGTGAGTACAGAGCAGTCCCACACTTTTTAATTTTAAAATTATACTATGGCGCAAAAAGGCGTCGAGAATACTTTGCGTGACCTCATCAAGGCTGTGACTACCCTTGGTGATAAAGTTACGGCCATGGAAAACAAGATAATGGAACAAAACCAAATTATGCAGAGGCAATCGGAAGAAATTTCACTGTTGAGATCTGAATTGGAGGGTACTTCACCAAACGGAAGCGGCGACGCTCGGATGTCTTCGGCTGTGAACGCACAGGCGCCGGCGGCGGTCGTTGCCTTGCCGGCACCTGCTACGCAACGGCCTATGCGGCAGGTGAGAAAGAACGCTACTTTAAACGCTGCAACCGCTACGGGTGCGACAAAAACGAAACATCAGACATCGGTCGGAGAAACTACAAAAACTCCCGAGGTGAGCCGATCCAACCTTAGCATTCGGTCAACCGAATTCGTCACCACGAAACTTCACGATTCTTCGCAGCAAGGTGAGGCCTCACTGAAAGCGACTAATGATGGTGATAATCGACGGTCAAGTTATTCTACGAACACTGGAAATTCAAGCTGGCAAGTTGTTAAGCGTAAGCGACCTACCCATAAACAACGCCCTATTTTAACTGGTTCTGGTAAACCGAATGAGGATCTCCAAACAGTGGAGCAGCAAAAATTTATGCAAGCATGGTCATTTAGCCCCGAGACTACGGAACAAAATATTTTGAATCACATTAACAAGATCGAGAAATGCGATGAATACATTGTAGAAAAACGCGACTTAAAAGCATGTAGACACGCCGCATTTGTTATCGGTGTACCAGTAAGTATGTACGAGCGAGTTTACTCGCCAGCAGTATGGCCACCCGGCGTCAAGATTTCCGAGTGGACGTACTTTCGCGCGTCGCCCCGCTTGCGGGGCGCGAGCGCATCCGAAGTTGGCCCAGCGGGCCGTTCAGTCCCGGAACGACAATGATCAGGCGTGTATGGATGCATCATCACTTATAGTATGCCATCAAAATATTGCATCAATTGACCATAAAACCCAGAGGCTAGAAGTGTTACTCCAAAGTGAACTCAAGTGTAATATTTTAGGATTGACAGAGCATTGGTTAACTGAAGATAAACTTAATTGCGTTCATATAAACGGCTTTAAGTTAGCTTCTAAGTTTTGTAGAAAACAAATAACTCACGGAGGTTCATGCATATATGTAACTGAGAATATGAAGTGTGTCGAAAATGTAGACTTAGTGTCTTGTTCAGTAGAACAATTTTGCGAAATCTCTGCAATTGATCTGTTAGACTATAACATGACTATTATTTGTATATACCGTACTAACTTGGTTAGTGGAAATGAATTTCTAACGTACTATGAACGGCTGCTCGACAAGATACACGACCTTGAGAGGGAATGTGTCATCGTAGGCGATTTTAATATAAATTATTTAGCCGAGGTATATCCCGAGAAAAAAAGACTAGCTGACCTCTTATTGGCCCACAATATGTTTAATATTGTAGACTTTCCCACTCGGATAACGAATGCGACAGGTACTTGCCTAGACCACCTGTACACCAATATGGCACCGGAGTCAATACAAGCTACTCCTATCGTTACCAACTTAAGTGACCACCTTGCGGTGCGCGGGGAGGTGACGTGCACCCGCCGGGCGCCGGCACCTCAAACTCGCCTCGCTAGGGACTTCTCTCAATCTAATCGCGCCAATTTTGTAGCTTCGATAGATAGTGTAGACTGGCCTCAACTACTTGAGCGCTCTGGTTCGGCTGAGACCTTAGCAAAGACGATAACAAATGTCATAGTAAATAAATATGAAATATGCTTTCCTATAAAGAGGAAACTTAATAAAAATAAAGACTCATCGTGGGTAACTCCTGATATTAAATGTATGAAATCTTTTTTATTTGACATGTATAAATTAAACAAATTATTTCCAAATGACATTTCTATGCAATCAGTGTTAGACGAATTAAATACAAAATTTGACATTATGATAAAAAATCAGAAATCCAATTTTTACACGAATGTGATTTTAAATAGTAAAAGCACATCGAAGGGCATATGGAACGTTGTAAATATAGAAAGGGGGAAAACGAACGCTCCTAAACTTAACTTTGCCCGAATTTTAGTAAACTCCGATGGTAGTAAATTTGACAACGCCAAACAAGCTATTGATGCAATGAACGTGCGTTTCCTCAATGCAGCGTCTGCGTGCGGCGCGCCTGTGGCTGATATCACCGCTGTACGGCGGGCCTTATCGAGTGCTTGTACGCCTGCAGCTGATCGCTCGCTACGACTGCGTCCTTTCACGGCAGATGAGGTATATCGGATAGTTACCCATATACCTCCGAAACAGTCGAAGGATGTTTATGGCCTCTCGATGGAACTCATGAGAGTGGCAATTGCTCCACTTGCCCCAGTATTGGCGTCACTCTACAACGCTTGTCTTAAAGAGGGATTGTACCCGATGCCTTTAAAAGTGAGTAAAGTGTCGCCAATATTTAAGGGGAAAGGAAAAAGAAGCAATATAGATGGATATAGGCCTGTGTCTATAATACCTGCTATAGCCAAAATATTTGAAAACGGGTTGAGTTCCAGATTGGTGGAATATCTGACGTCAACTAGCGCCTTGTCTGACCGTCAGTACGCCTACCGAGAGGGGCGTTCAACAACTACTTTGACTCGAGAACTGATAGGTCGAGTGATGGCTGCTCGTGAGCGTAAACAGCAAGTGGCTGTTCTCTGTTGCGATCTGTCAAAGGCATTTGACGTAGCTGATCACACCGTACTTGCCCTAAAACTTAGACACTATGGTATTGACAGCTTACCGTATGCATTACTTACGGATTTACTACGAGGAAGGTCTCAGATAGTGGATGCTGGCGACGGAGAAAACCAGTCTGAGGCGCTCTCATCTACGATGGGGGTAGCACAGGGGTCGTCGGTATCGAACATTCTGTTCTCGCTCCTACTAAATGATCTTCCAGACGTCGTCAGGGAGGCAGACATATTAATGTACGCCGATGATGTGGCTGCCATAGTCAGCGCACCGACTGTCGATTGTCTTGAAGAGAGGCTGAATGAGACCACCACAAGCATAGCCAGGTGGTTTGGTATGAATGGCCTCGCCCTCAACCTAAGTAAGACGCATTTCCTCCACTTCAACTTATCAGGTCGGGTCGCAAAATCCCTTACAGTACTGGTGGATGACTTCAAAATCGAGCAGGTCGAAAACACGACATTTCTGGGCTTTGAAGTTGACAAAGGACTGAAATGGGATTGCCACGTTCACAAATTGTGCGGTAAAGTGGGAAGTGCATGTTTCGCGCTCCGTCGTGTAGCGCGAGTGGTGACCGCGGAGGTGGCGAGCGCTTGCTACTTCGCGACGGTACACTCACTGCTGCAGTATGGCGCTGAGCTCTGGGGACGCTGCTCAGAGTGGGAGCGCGTCTTCCGTATGCAGAAACGCGCCATAAGAGCGATAGTACGAGTGTCACAAGACACTTCCGCGAGACCTTACTTCAAGGAGCTCGGCATTCTCACATTACCTGCCATTGTGATCTTACAAGTAGCAGTGTATGTGAGAATGAATCCTGAGAAGTACAAGAAGCATAGTGACATACACTCCTATAGCACACGAAATGCAAATAAGCTCGCAGCAGTGCCATGCTCTCTCACTAAGTCCTCCAAGCTCACCCATGCGATGGGTCCAGCGGTCTACAACAGACTTCCTGAGGACATCACTGCAGCTCCCAGTCATAGCTGCTTCAAATCCAGACTGAAACGCTGGCTTGTCGAGCGGACGTTCTATAGTTATGAAGAATTTTTGAATAGGATGTAACATAATTATTTAGTATGATTATTTTTTAGGTAGTTGCTATTTTATTTTATTTTGACATGCTTACAATAATATAATTCTCAACTTATTATTTTTACTCCTAATGTCTTCCTTCTTGACATTTATTACTCATGTTATTATTATTTATTTTGTACCTATTTGACGTGTAAACTAGTTTACCAATAAATGAGTATTTGAGTATTTGAGTATTTGACTAAAATAAAATACACAATGCTACTTCTTCGCGCTATTACTAGCAAAGTTTGCGCTTTCCGTATCTGCATTGCCGGAAAAAGCGGAACGATCCATTAGAAATCAATGTTCCACTTCCAGCAAGCAAAATAATTATCATCCTGTCTCGATACGCGGTTAAAAATATCTTACCTATAAAAAAAATTCACGAGAAATGGACGGAAATGAAAAAATGCAGATTACCAATCAAGAGATAAATTTGCTTTGATGAGATCCGGCAGACGGCGCACAGACGTTTATTGCCGTTAGATTTGTTATAAGTAGGTATATTATTTACAATTATACATACATACTCGTAGGTACCTACCTAAAACCAATAAACGAGTGAAGAAAGGTTGGCACCTAAGTAGTAGGTAGTAGTAGGTACCACCTAAGATCTGAAATTTACTTTCAAATATTTTTAATTTGAATTGTAAAAGTAAACATGAGACTGTAATGTAATTTCAGCTGTTCCCCGACCCATTGATATATCAAAATTAATCACTGAGCAGGTCATTCAACTGATGGTAAACGTCACACCTATCAATAATAAATAATAATTACAGTGCAGTGCCATCACTTAGAACTTCGGTAGGCTACATCTTGTGCGGCGCGGCACTGTAGGTATAGTACCTACCTACCTACTGCGTACGAAGACTGGTCACTCTCTATCCTGTAATTTCGCTGAAGCAGTGCTTTGGAAACTGCCTAATGATCGTAAAATGTAGTCTCACAAGATTTGCTATCAAGCCTGTCTGTGGCGTGAGGCTGCATCTTTCCCGATGACGTCACCTCGGGAGGTCTGATATTTCAGGCAAAGGCCTACGTTGAACTGACCTATGACATCCTCACAGGAAGTAATTATAGGATTTGTGTGCTTGTAATTCTACATACTAAAGTCTACAACACTACCCCCCAGTTTCTGGAACGTTGGTTGGCGTTGACAGTAGATTAAAACTATCGTTGTCTCTATCTGACACTACAGAAATGACAAGGATGGCAATAGAATTAATCTGTAGTCAAAGTTGGCTGACATTTCAGAAACCGGGTGTACAATACTAATTGCCAAAGAAATAATAGAAAAGGCGCAAACATACGAAAGATCGGTAGTGTATGGCAAGAAGTGTTGACGGAACACTCACCGGTGTACCGGCGCGGCCTCTGATCTTCCAATCCTGGCTGCTCCCACACCAGCACGTGCCCCTTCGACCGTGAAACCATCTTACAACAAGGAACTAAGAACAGGGTTCAAAGAATACGAAACTAAGAATCCAGAAACTATACAAGAACGGTAGGAGACGCAACCGTCGCGACACCAACTATGTCACGTTGGCGTGTGAGCCGATTTCGGGCGAGTTTAAGGGTGACATCGCGAGGGTGCACGTGATAGGCCCAAGGCTTCCGCTGAAGACTGCTGCCGACTGGCCGGCCGTCGCGTCGGTAAATATAGGAGTCTATGGGGGGAGGCGGGGAGGCGCACGCGCAGAGAGCATGCGGTGACGTGAGCGCGGCTAACGTTTTTCCTATGGTGACTAGGTGACGCCGACTGAATTGAACTGAAAGCTGGTGCCGGAAGGACGTTAATTGAATAATAGATAACAAGACTGGTGAACTGGTTACATAGGTAGTATTTATTGCTAGAGTTCAAATCTAAACGAAATTCTAGTTTCTACTTAGTACAGATCTAGCAATAATGTTGTGTCTAAAATTGACCTAAAATTGAATTGATTGAATCTAAAATTGAATTGATTGTCTAAGATTGATTGGTGTTTTTGTTCTGGTAGGTAATCTTATGAATCAATTTGACATGAAGGTACTATAATTAATTCGTATGCTTGGTGTGCATTTGTGCACCTAGGTACGTTGTCAGCACACGACCTATTATTTACCTGATCAAAGTTAATTTAATACTTATACCTAACTGCATGAAAATATAGCCGCATCACATTAATACCACTCAGCATGGTAATAGGTAGTAAATAATCAGAGCCCCTGTTTGTTTACCACAATGAGTCATGGTCATGGCAAAGTGGAAACCCCGTAGCGAGTGCCGGGCGGCACGCTCTACATAGGGAATTACGAATATTCCTGTAAGTACATAATATGTAGGTATAGGTAACATACTAGCTAGTTTATTATTTGTATACTTACTCTAACTAAACGTTGCGTCGCGTGAGTCGCGCGCGTCACATTGCGCTGTAAAGTTGTATTTGAACGTGCGTAGCGGTTCTAAAGCCTTCAGGCACTCATACTTCTGCTAGTTCAATGACTTTAACACGCCCGAGGATGTTTTAGTGTTCTAACGCAAATGATTTGTAGTGTACTGACGCCATTGACACCTTTTAACATTTCTAGCTTCGTTAGAAACGATTCCAGAATGAAATATTGTTTATAGCGTGAAAGGTTTTTTGTATAGAAGTAGGTAGGTATAGGTAAGTAGTGGTAATAGATAGGTATGTATGAGCTTATATAGGTATGGTAGGTACGTAGGTGAATGTATAGGTAGATATATAGGTACCTACCTATAATTATAGTTTAATACCTACCTACAGTGAGGGATATCAATAACTGCCAAGTCGTTCATCCGATTGTACCTAAGCCTCTCCACAGAACTAGATATAATAGATAAGAAGAAGATCCTAAACACTGAGCTCGTAGGTTTATTACTACAGTAAAATTAAATAATATTAGCACATTAATTTTGCTGGAAACAATGCATTTCAAACTGTAACCGCACGGAACGGAACACAGTTAATTCCATGTCACTGTTGTTTGGTGTTTGATCTGGTATTTTGGCTGTATAGTGCAATAATTTTACACCATGTATAATCCACTTTTCATTATTATTATTTGTTTTAGTTATGGCTTCGCACGGTTTGTGCATATAGCCAGTGTCAAGTATTTTATTTTAAGTATTTCTTAATTCCACACAGAAAGTCAGCAATATTATAGCAATCGTGTTCAAGTAGTCAAGCCAATTATTTACATCGTCAAAGTCACGATTCAGTAAAGTAGTGGTTGCTTTACTGAAACTTCCTGATGAAACTTTATGATAAAAATGCGAAATGACACGTTTTTTGAGTTTATATCATTCGCCTACACTCGTGCACGTTAACGAACACTTAATGATTAATATTCCACCAATATTACACATTAACACTCGAAGAAACACAAGTTTGAGAAAATAATACAAAACCAACAACGTCTCACTATCGGATTCCCGCCAAAACTCTCTTTATCGGGAACTTTTCTATTTTCGAATAGTACCGCCATCTTTTAATGTGCACAGAAACGATGAAGCTCCATCTATGTTTTACTACTAGAACTTGAACCTATGTTGTACCTACTTTCATTGTCGATTTTTAGTTCTACCTCGACGTTGTTAAGTCTTAACCATCCTCAAGAGATGGCGCTAGTAGTATTTTATTTTACAGCTAAAAAGTATTTTCCACCCGACCGAATGACTATTTTTTCTGAATCATTAGGGTAATGGACTCGTCATAGCCAATGATAAATATAATAACTGTCTGTGTGTGTACAATAGGAACTTCGCAAGTGCCTATAATTATTGGTAAGTAGAGTAGGTAGGCTATGGTATAACTTATACCTGCTTGACTTTATCTTCATTTAGCTCATTTAGGTATCTAAATGTGACCTCATTGCCTTTGTTTATGTGCTTCTACTAATCATCAAATAGGTACCTACCTAATTTGTTTTCTCTTCGCTTGCCTCACCTTTCTAGGTTCCTTCTAGTCTACGATACCTACGTTACTTTCTGTGGGTTAGGGACATACTTAGTAATAATTATAAACGTCCCGCTAGGAGAAGTGAACATTTTGCAGTCAACCGCTCGTCGGCCGTGTGTTCTGTGTCACTCATAATTATTATGTGACACATTCAGCGTAAAGGATTGAATGAAATGACGAGAGCGGGGCATACAATGGTCTCATAATGGCGCACCGGATGTACCCACAACCGTAAAACTAGATTGAACGCCCACGCCTTGTGACAGTTACAGTCTAACCACAAAAACTTTAAACTAGAGTTGAACAGATGTGTCTAAATATTTTCTCCACAAATAGACGTTTAAACCTCGCTTTTACAGCTCAATAAACAAGTAAAATAAGTGGGAATGCCAGGATTGAGTAAGACAACACGAGTGATAGGTAGACGTCGGTTTTGTAGAACGAAATTTTAGAAACTCCTGTTTAAAACTCTGGTCTAATCTTTTGTGGTAAGACGGTTATTGTTAGTTCTAGTTTGTTAGGCATCTTCAGAACGGTGTTCTGGTTTGACAAGAATACAGTTGCAAAAATAATTGGCTTGTTTATTTGTCGAATGCGGTAGTTCCAGCATCCATGATGATCTATGATGGTGTCAATTAGTCAGACCGCCCGAGGGAATCTGACGTGGCTTATCGACTGCCATCGATAAAAACTGGGACTGACAAAGCGATGGAAATTCGGACAATGGTGTTATAATTTTATAAATTTCTAAATCAAAATAATACCTAAATAAAAAATAGTTCAGAACAAAGGGGAGAAACTGAATTGTCCAGACGGTACTAATTTAATCCTCCAGTACAAAAACTTACTCTATGATTCGAACAAACTTAATATCTTACTGGAGTAGTTAAGTCATGGGTTGACCGAGGTTCGAGAGATCGTTCGAGATGGTGAATGCCAACACGACCCCATCTCGCCCCACTCCAGGCGGATCGACGGCTCACGGGGGGGTTTTAGTGGGTTCAAGTCCCACACACCCCTTTCCACCACCCCCGTGGCGGAAGGGAAGTGCGAAGGCATTTCCCCCCTACAAAAAAAAAAAAAGGTTCAGAGATCGTTCGAGATGGTGAATGCCAACACGACCCCATCTCGCCCCACTCCAGGCGGATCGACGGCTCACGGGGTGGTTTTAGTGGGCCCAGGTCCCACACGCCCCCCTTCCGCCACCCCCGTGGCGGAAGGGATAGTGCGGAGGCATTTGCACCCCTCAAAAAAAAAAGGGTTCGAGAGATCGAACTCGATGACGTTGGTTTGCAAACAGCACAGTCAAGTTAGTTAACAAGCTGATAGGTACCTCCACTAGTAGTCTAAATTAAAGTTTGGACCTGTTTTACGACTGTTATGAATGCCAAATGAGACTTTAATGCGTTATTTTTTTATAATAATAGTGTCATGTATGTACCTTATAATACGTTTGGCCTTTAACGTTGCCGAATATTATGTAAATATTTCCAGTGCTACGCTACGTACTTAACAAAAAAAAATATTGCGTGTGAGCAAAAAATTACAAATCAGAACATGTTTAACAATTTAATAGCCCGTAGGTAGTACTTACTTACTCATGGTTAGGGAAAAAAACTGTAGGTGTATGGGCTTAATGAACTTTAATAAATCTTATACATACGCCAGGTAGGTAGGTAGGCCTAGATAGGTAGGTGTAGGTAACTACAGCAAAAAATCATCGAGAGCATCGAACTATGTATTTTATAACTGCCTGAAGCTTTATTTTATGTATCGTCATAACTTATTCGGCAATGCCAAAATCTAAAGTACCTACCTAGTAATACATAATATAGTAACTACTCAAGTAGTTTTTTAGGGCTACTTATTATGTAACGTGTATTAAATTTATCAGATTTATAACTTGCAGCCAAGGTGTGTCCCTGTCGGGTATGCAGTATACACTTTTGTCAAGTCTATTTCTGATATCCTACTACGTCTATGCTATATCACAATAGGTACATAATAATACAGAAAAATAAATATAACGAACGTTAACGTTGACACGTGTACCTAACTGCAAACCCAACGTGACACACTGGATGTCGCGATTAGCCTCAGAGTGTGGCCAACTATAAATATAAATATAAATAACGAATGACAAATGATCTGTGATTTGCTAGTACCTTGGTACAGAGCACCTCTACCTAATGAAAGCAAATGAAAGCATAGGAAATCGGACGCACGTTGGCATGCAAAGATCTCTATTGTTAAGCGACCTAAATGTTTAGTTCCGGATAAGCATAGGCGGTTCTATTTTTTATTTTTTGGCATCGCATGATTTGTGTATCTGTAGGAAGTGTATATTTCAAGAATTTGCAGTCCGCGCTCGTCAAATTGCCGCGCCGGCCCAGAGGTTGACGTCGCGAGACATCATGTTTCAGTAAAACTAGTGCTTATAATGAAAGTTTGACTGAAACTCCTGCACCTTTGGGAAAATCTTGAATTTTGCGTTTCACACCAAAACTTCAGTCATAATGTCGTAAGTTTTTTACATTTTGACGCAATTGCGACCCTTCGCATTGGATAGATGGGTTGAATTGAAACTTGAAGCTTGAACTCCAAAATTAAGTGAGTTAGCTATTATTTGGACCACCTCTACCAAAATGAAAGTAAACTGTGACCTTACACAAAATGTACGGCCAGACTACAAGTAAAATAGAAAAGAAATAACATCCGCTTGATTGCTGAAACTGACGTGATTATGAGACTTCTCGGGTACAAAGTTACACTTTTGATGACAATTTCATTATGTGCATAAATAATTTTACTTGCAAACCTCTGTACCGTCTTTATCTAAATTTTGAATAGAATCAGAATGACAACCGTAATAAAAATGTTATTCATTGGTGATCTAAGGCAGTTAGCCGTGTCATTAGCGAACTCAATGCTTACCATATTATCTACATAAAATAAGTTTGCAGATTCACGCGATGTCTACACGCTAACTTTGGGAGGAGCCATTTTATTTTTACCTTGAACAGTCTCGTTGGTACGTTGGAAGTTAAGTATCCAGTGATCTCTGTTAGAATAAAGAGCGGCGTTGAAATAAATCTAATTTTACTTCATTCTAAGATTATAAACTTATCACTATGCATAGAAGTCAAAATTAACTGTTACTATAGGACACAAGTAGCTGACCGTTTAAAAGGCGTACCTACCTAGTGTAACATATAACAATAAACTTACCTCACTTAGATAAGTATTATGTAAATTTTAATTTAATTTAGGTACTACTAATCTGTTCAATCACGAAACGTTACAGTTACATCAGCAAATTGCATGCATTCACACCTAGGCGAACATTTAATTTTCAAACAAAGAGCATGGCTTAAAATAATGATATGTTTGTACAAAAAAATATCTTATCATTTTAATGAAAGAAATTAATTTAATGCCTGAGAAAATAGCATAATATTTGCTGAAGATAAAGACGATTTACTTTATGACAATATCATACAATTACTCTGATGCTGATAAGTACTAAGTAACTGTACCCATACATTTTAGATTCACTGTACAATAATTTTATGATATATATTCATGTGTGATTTTAAGAACATTAAATAAATATGCTTGGGTATTATCTGCTACTGCGACGCGGATGCCCTGAAGCCTGAAAGTGCGCGTCCAACTACTCTCGATTTCCGGCGATAGCCATAGAGGAAATAAATAATACTAGCTAGATTGAGGTAGTATGTCTAGTGTCTACCTATAGTATTTTGTTATTTGTTACATAGGTACGTATTTAGGTTTTATATTTACTTACTTAGGTGTTATACTATATAAAGTTTTATACCATTTTGTCGTTTTTTAGTTTTACCTACCTCTATAGTTTGATTTACCCTTGGATTTACCTGCATTTCTATTTTGAAACGCGTAGGTACTTATACTTACTTTTAATTGGTTAATGAACATAATGCTGCAATAAACTTCCTATTGAGTATTGACTATTAATAATAAATAAAAATTCCATAAAAATTTGTCGATCACTGCCACTTGCGGTCGAATAATCCATTCGGTATTCTTACTTTTGAACACGTAGGTACTACATACTAAGTAAGTATATTCTTATACCTACCACTCACAAAGATCATAATTAAAATTAAATAATACTAAATACCTAGGTTACTGTTTTTGGAAAAAAAAACGATATTGGTGTTGCTTTCAGTTGACCGTCTCAGTGCCGTCATATTTTCATGACCTTTTCAGGAAATATTGATCAATAATGGTTGTTTATCCACGTGAAATAAATACGTACCTATTCACGACTGGAATGTGTAACAGTTAGGTAGGTAGGTGTAGACGGTACAGTATAGGTTACTTTGTGTTAGAGTTATACAATCGCACCACTTACCCGCGAGACGATAAGTCGATGTAGATTGGAATGGTCAACTTACCTGCAAAAAGAAAATAACTCTTTTACTGTGCAATAATGATTATAAGATATGGATGCTTTCGGTTCACCTTGTTAGGGTTCTATGGGTGAGACTGTGTTCAGCAATCTATAGACGTCTTTCAACCAATGTTGACGATGATAATGAATGTGACGATGTAGTAAATAAATGAAGCGATGTCTCACACTGACACGCGAGTTTTAGACGTCGCTTTAGTGGAATTAAATTTTAGACTCATTGTTCAACTCGTGTTTAAAACTGTCGTGGTAAGAGGGCAAGTAACGACAATAGTTTTGTTTATAACTCGAACTGTGCAGTACCTATCTCGATTGTACCTATTGGCGCAGATTACTAAATAGTTATACTTCTAGTAGCTACTATAGTCGCCGGGAGGCCATCGCTATTGTTATAAGCCAATTAGATGGCCATCTCCAGTGCCGTGAGAATGCAGAAGTGGCCTCTTCCCTTGGCTGAGGGCTGATAGATGATCCAATAGAGCCGCTCCATTAGCAGTACCAGTAACATCCTGCCTGTGTTACATCGGTGCAATGTTGCAACTTGCAATGATTGTGCAAATTTGAATTCCAAGATTGGTGAACCGAGGTCCCTATGGTAGTATGTAATGGTTGCAAGGTAGGTAGGTATGCAAAGGTTAAAAGAATACTTTATGATATTTTTTGCGATAACTCTGAATTATTTATTGTTCAAGATAATGAAGGTTTTTTTGGTAAGTAATACCTAGGCTACTTATCTTACTTTTACAAGCAGAACTCAAATCAACGCAAAACTTTACTTTCCATTTTGTAGGTATTATCAAAAAGTCGATTAACTAAGTTAAGTATATTAGTAATAGATAAGTTGCAAAGTACCTACCTATACTTAGTTACTAACACGTAGAAAATTTCCTAAAATAGGTACCTACTAACCTACTTACTTAGGCTTAAAGAGTCTCTTCTTGTACCTAAGTAGGTGCCAATGAATCAACTCAAATTCCAGCCACCGATAGCCCCCACCTGGCAATGTTTACACTTAGATTAGTTCGTAAAACCAATGACCAGTGAAGGTTCGACTTTTTACTTGTTCCTACATTACGCGGCGTAAGGCGTGTCCGACAAGGTTAGGAATTTGTTACGCGATCATTGATTGAAATTAATGATTTTCGGCTCTTACGGCGAATGTTACAATTTACAAATTGAATGTACAAAAAAAAAATACAATTATAGTATTTGAAAGTCTGGAACGGTTTAGAAAAGCGACATCATCTCCCTTTTCAGTAAAAAAAAGAGGCAATGCCACGAAAGAGGCCGGGTTGATTCCTATAGTCAATATTTACCTACAACCTTTCTTTTTTAATCATAGTCTTAAAAAACCTCGAGAGGAGAAGAACCTCAAGAAGAACATTTCCAGATTCCATTGAAGCTAGTCCCATTGACGTGATGTGACTATTTATATAACTGACTGTAGTCTATAATCTTTGGGCTGTACATTTGGAGGTAAGAGCAAATGAAACGGTAAAGGTTGTAAATCTCCGAGTTTATCTGAAAGTGTCTCGATAAATCAGTTATCGTTACATTGTGAAAATGTTCAGTCGTACTGACGTATAAGTAGGTACCTACATTGAGAAACTTACCGATAGTTGCTACCTAATATAGGTACCTATGCAAGATAACTATGCTACCTCGAATTTTGAATTAGACATTAAAAATACGACCATGTCGTCTGCTTTGGTAGTACCTATACTTATCTATTCAGCCCGTATCCACACACTGCTGAGTATAGGCCTCCTTTGTCTCACGCCACTGATTCCGGCCCTGTGCAAGTCTCATCCAGATACCTACCTATTGCAAGTAAACAATATTTAACAGAAGTTATAAATAAATCGCGCCCGAACTGTGATGATGAACGAACACCTACCCTAAAAAAAATAACGAAGCACCTACCATTATTTTACCAGTAAATTACCTACCTACCCTATTAACCATGGAATTAGTTAAAAAAAAAACCAAAAGAAACTATAAGTAGGTATAGTGTTAATAATCATATTCTACGAATTATCGTGTTTGATTATGAACAATCTAATTGCCTGCTTTGTCAACTACAATATTTATTATCTGAGCTAATAAATTTATGAAGTGCAAGATTTATCTGGCGGGCATCTACATCGCAAGTGGCTGTTAATTTACGCCGAGTAACAATTTTATTTGACAATACAAACCGCGGGGCGCAGCGAGTTCTAAAGTAAAGGGAGTCTAAATGACTCCATAATTAACATCAGCTGCCAGTGAAAGTCCCCTCAAAATCGGCGCAGCCCTTTCGAAGATTAGCCAGATCAAACAGATAAACATTATTGAATAAGTACCGTATATACTTTCATATGCAGTAAAAAGCTGCTATTTCAATATTACAAACATACACTTTTAAATTATTTGTCTATAGAATATGTATGGATATTGACAGAAATAAGCAAACACTGACAGACGACACAAACAGAGATTAACATTACCTAGTACACGGACGATAATTGAGGAGGCACGATGCGATTTCACATCCCCATTGTATTTTGTTTGCTGTCACAACTTTTGTTCGTGGATCCCACTAGATCAACGCGTGCGGCTCTTTGACGTTAAACATTACGATCAACAATTTAAATTTGGAATAGATCAACAATTGAAAAAAAGATAAGACATAGGTACCTATACATTTATTCTATACATACCATACAGTCACGTCTTTTCTCGTTATAGTAGGTACGCAGAGACTAAAATATCTTTCAACATGCCACCATACTGACACACTTTTATACAGGCAAATTAAAATTTGAATAGTTTTAAAAATTATCTCACTTTTTTAAATCGGAACGTGACAAAGGTTTGCTGGAAGCGACATGTGATCAACATACTGGCAGTATTCAGGTTACTTTACCCTCCATCATTTAATATTATCTTCAATACTACATTAGTAGGTACAATACAATGGTACCTAAATGCATTTAACCGTTAATTATACAGAATCGCACAATCTATTTTGTTTGATTTGATTCAAATCCGTAAATAGTAAGGTCGCAACGAGCATAATGCCAAGGACATTTAATTTTAGGGCGTAAATCTACATAGTAAGAGAAAAGTGACACATAAATAGAGCTGTATGATTTTTGCGCTTAAGGCCCTCTATTATTTCTTACCATTTAATTCCCGAGCCTTCGTACGCGTGGAGCTGTGGACTATCAAAATGTGGACGTCATTATGCTAACTCCAGCCCATTAACAAACACTATTTCTATGGCCCGCGAACATAGGGACTCTTGGACAGCTACGGGAACGTTGGACGCGGTACCTACATTTTAACAGAGGTAATTTAGTTGTGAAACGATAATATAACGTTAACTTACTCGAAAGCAAAGCTACGAAATGCCGAAACTCCCATTAAAATCCGTCCAGTAGTTTCTGAGTTTTAAGGTAGGTTTAACAAACAACCAAAAAAAATTTACAAACATTTTAGAAACCCCATTTTTGGGTTAAATTCAAATAGTCGATCCTACTTAGTTTTTCAAAACTACTTATCTTCAATGACCAAGCATGGTTCAGTTAGTTTCATAGTATACATTCCAATGACTCACACAATGAAACACTCGAGTATTAACGGACTACAAAAAGAAGGAGGTTATAAACTCGGTTGTTTAAATATACAGTTTTTTTTAAACAGTATACCTAGGACCTACCACATAATCCAAATGTAAAAATATTGTAAACAGTAGTAATGATTAGATTACATCCTACTAATCCTACTAATATTATAAACGCGAAAGTTTGTAAGTATGGATGGATGGATGTTTGTTACTCTTTCACGTAAAAACCACTGAATGGATTTTAATGAAACTTTACAATAATGAATACATATCAGAATAACATATAGGCTACAATTCATAAAGATATACTTATCGTATATTATCCAAACGCGGGTGAAACCGCGGGGCGCAGCTAGTTATATTATAACTTAACGTTCAAATATATCGAGTTGCCAAACTTGACAATATTATACTAGTTTATATTGAGTTATGTGGCTAATCGTCGTTTTATGGCGAATGGCGTTAGTATGCCGATGGCGAGTAGTAATAGTAGATCCACTATTTACCCACCGGTTCGTTTTTATTGAAATTGGATTTCTCGGCAATTCAATAATAATTATTAGCTATTTATAGATTTTATAAATAAGTAGGTATGTAAAAAGGAATATTTTGGTTGTGTTTTTTTACTCTAAACCCCAATTTATTGTTACCTATCTACAAAAAGCTGGTTGGGATGCGCAGTACTACGCACTGACAACAGCTTTTAACTTTTCAGTTTATGACAAGTTTTTTAGGATTTTTTTTACAAATTAAGTGTTTTATTAAAACCTCAGAGACTATCTATTTCGTTTCTGTCTTCGTGCCTTCGCGTATGCTCGCAAAAATTAAAAGCAACCTTACTCTCATACATACAAATAAAATTTTAATGTAAGTATACACCTGTCATGAAGTTAATAACTACAACTACAGCGCCTTAATTGCATCTATTTTAAGATATGATGCAAACACTACGTAGGCATTGACTTCGAGAATACAGAGGTCAACGAAAGTTGCGACATTAAATGCTTTTTGGATCCTCAAGGTAAATATCACGAGTTTGCACAGCAAATAGTAGAATTGTAAGTTCTGGGAAAAGAAATTGAGTTAGGGTCATCACCGAACGCTGCGACGAAACGCAGCCGTCGGTCGTCACTGCCGTTGGCCGCCGCAGCCCGCAGACCTCGGCAGTGTACAGCCGCGAAATATAGGAAGTGCCTGTGTATTTCTGTCCACATCTTGTCTTATGTGACACTGTATCATTTATTACAAAGAAATAGATATTTACACATATAGGTATATAATATTAATATGTATCTTTCTAGATATTAGGTATGGACAGCACGAGGAACATAATACGAGTATGATACGTGTCTCTATAACTTTATTGTCATTGGCGAAGTTTCGCGAAATGACATCGCGTTAAAAAAGTTCACGGCGCGCCGCGCTGCCGCATGCCGCGCCGCGACGATTCACGTGTTTGCGTTGTGCTGACCCTAAAATTATTATTTGCCCATTAGTGGTCATGCATGCCAAACCATGTTAATCATTTTGGGGAAAATGTTGAATACATAATGGATGTAAAGTATGTATACACATCCATTAATCTTAAGAGTATCGTGTCTTGTGTTCTGTCTGAAATTACTTCACTCATAATTATTTCTGGCATTGAAGATATCAATGCAAGCTCAGCTATAGGAAGAAATATAGTAAGTTAATCTTTTTCAATTGACCTAGCTGTATTTATAATACTTTTTTGACATAATTATATTATTATACGGACAGACAGACGAGGCGAACTGTACGGATCCTGGATTACAAAATACTAAAACACATTCACTTAAATTTCACCAGTAAACCACAAAAACAGTTCAATCGAAAAACTGCCTTCGATAAACTACCAATAAAAAGGAGCTAGATAAAACAAAACGTGATGTTCCACACGTTCGGCAGTGCCTATCTGTGGCATTGCCTGCCGTTTCGACACAGCCCGACTGACACCGCTGCAACTTGCTTTTACATAACATGGGACTTTCCATTGCAATATTTGTTTTTATTGGTTGTGGTCATAGATGTAACAACAACAACGCATAATTAATCTATTTACTTCTCAAAGGCGATTTCAAATACTTAGTCGGTTTACCCTGACTGTGCCTTTACGTGGGTCTAAGTATCGAGGCGATCCGATCGGAAATTTTCGAGGTTCAGAAAATGTACTAAATCACTCTCTGCAATGTGCTGCATAGGGATGAAGCTCAATAATTCCTTGCAGACTTTCACTTAGAACTGCCTTTACCCTTTTCTTTCTCCATAATAGCACTAAATAAAAGTATATTTTAATGTAAGTAGATAGCATAGAGTATGCAGGCAAAAAGGCCTACACAGTGAAAGGCTTGATATTTCATAATCCATAGTTTCATAATACTTATTGTAACATAGATTCTTAATACCTTACAGTTTCGCTTAACCATTTGGACACACAATACTAGTCGTAAACATACCATGTTAATAATAATTGTGCTCGTTCGAAAGTAGGCCATTAAATCAATTCACTTCAGATCATAACTATGGTGTCCATGAATACGTTTTATTTTAACAAAAAAGGTTTCTTTTTATTACTTATATAATAATAATTCAGCCTGTAACTGTCCCACTGCTGGGCAAAGGCCTCCCCTCACTATCGTGAGGAGGGTTAGGCCATAATCCTTCTTTTTATTATTTGAATAAAAATATTGAAATGAAATAAAAATGAGAGACTTTAACCATTACATATCGTCATCATATCAAGGTAACAAGGTATTAACTGGCTAAAAACGGTCCGACTCTGGTCACGTGAAGACTCAGGCGAGTCTTTGTGACCACGGTTGATGTAACTCGACCGAAACATCGTATGTACAAATTATAAATGATATTAATTTGTTCGCGAATTAGACCCGTTTTAGCTAAGTATCTACATGTTTTCTGTTCACGAAAGTTTAAGAACCTCTAAGGTATCAAGGTATCATTGACTTACCTACATCATTAATACCTTTATACAAAGTGGATGTTTTGATCAAGTTTCCGTTGTTTTATTGAGTTGAAATTTTACGTGCCTTTCATGTTCCAATAACAATACAATAATAAGATAAACTACATATTCAATGAGTAAAAGAATATTCACGCTGCTTAGGTTAATTCAGATCAGTTTATAGTAAATATCAAACTGTGTATGGAAACATATTATTGTTCACAAAAACCAATATTATTACGTAAGTATAGTTAAAAAAAGTGTCTAGTCTACTACTTAAAAAAAATGTTATCTTCTTTATAGTATTCTTTATGTACTTAATACTATGAATAATAAGTTATTTGGTTACATAATCGCTCAAGCATCAGTATAAGATGTGACTTTTTTAGATATAAACGGCAAAATTGTAAAAATATGCAGACGTATATCAACATCGTCATCTTGATGAGATTTTAATAGAAAAGGTGATTTAGGTATTTAGGTAAGTAGTTTTGGTAGGTAATTAATTCGAGATAGAATCAGTCCATGTGTATTCATTACTAACATTTTGGGTGCAAAATGGCAAATATTATAAATGCGAAAGTACCTACCCAACTCGCGTTTGTTTCTTTTTGCACCACAGATATGTAAAACTAACCCAATTAAAATCTATTGTCTCTGTGTTCTGTGGCTAAATCGAACTGGATGAAATTACAGAATCTCATAGAAAATTTCCTAGTTAGAACACCCCGCTAGCAGAACATCTGTCAGCAAGCCTTTCCCACCCTGTTCCAATTCCAACCGCTTCGAGACCCGCAGTCCTATTTGAAGCTCAGCGAGTATACCTTCTATCACAGCATGAGATGGTCAAACACTTGCCTTACCTTTAGGTACTAATAAAAACACCTAACTAAAACCTGCCCATGTATTGCTATGAATCTCATGGTAACCCGCGGACCCCACGGTGTCCCATAGACTATATTAGAGCTCCGGCCCGTCGAAGGGGGCTTCACGTAGGTTCTCGGAACCTATCCGATACGGTTATACGGTGACAGTATCGTATCGACAGGTATCGTATATCTACAGACTACAGACTACAGACCTTTGTAGGGAACAATATACTACATAATTACATACTAAGTATACACTATAACATCTGGTAAGAATCAAGAACACACAAAACAGCCAGCATAAATCCAATAAATAGTTGTTTTTCACAATAATAATTTGATTGTGGTTATTATTCTCGTTATTATGCCCAACGTCATTGTACCTACCCGTTTAATGTACCGAAACGACGAAGGCATTATCCAGTGCCATAATTATTATGTAGGTGTGTATTATGTTGAAAAAAACCATGAATAGCGTACACGTATCGGGCGAAAATATTTTGACCGAGACGCGAATTACTCCTTTTAAGTTAAGGCGAAGCAGTTGTCACTTGATAAATAAATAACGTATCTACAAACAAGGCTTTCCTCGAAAACGTTCCGCCAACATGTGCGACAATGACGCGGCTTCGTAAACAAAGCGATTCGCCACTGATTCACCGTTCGCTAACATTCGCTGGGCCTTTGTTTGGACAGCCACATCTTGTGAAAATAGACCGGACATAAGACATACCTACGCTAGTAAAAGCCTTATTATGACAGGCGTCTATTTCCATATCTATAGATTAGTAGTTGAAGGCGCGCTGAACGCTCTAAAAAACTTATGAAACTATAGACTAACAAGTACAATACTGTTAAAACTGGAAATTTTGTGATGTACCTAGTAAAGCAGTTCTATGTAATTGTAATTTTAATGTTATGCCATTGGAATATTGTACATGGGTAACAACTATTTATGACAAATTTGCACGCCGCAAAGTGGCAAAATGTTCTGGCACTGTATATTGAATAACACCATGTTCTATTACCAACATTTTATGCAAATAAATATTATTATTATTATAGAATGAGGCTTCATAAATATCTAACTAATATTACTCCCCACCTAAATACAGTTAGCAATAAAAGTACCTAGTTAAACATTTCAACTTACTATTCTACTCATTCTTTCAGTAAGTATTCTGCGAGCGTAAGTTAGGGCATGTTCTTCGAATTATGTAGCTGACTGTAAGTACTACTAAGTTGTAGACGAAACTCCTAGGATACGTTTAAAGTAACCTAAAACAATTTACCATACTCGTAGCCATTACCCTGACGTGATAGCATACCGTTGCGTTGGTATCATTTTTCCTTTCTATTCTAATATTAGTCTCTATGAGTAGGTAACTACTAAAACACTTTCCATTAATCATCATTGGTTGCAATAGATATCTAGATGAAGAATAATACTTCTTTTAATTTAACCTCGTTGGGTCGGTAGGTAATTGTAACCATGCAGGCCATGCTTCCTACGTGGTAACGTTTAAATTGTGAATTACAAGCGTCTTTTTTTTGAACAGCTCATAAAACCGCATCTTTATGTCCATAATATGTAAACCTCGGACGTGATGTTGGCTGACCAACCTCGGAAGTTGGCACCAACTGAAAACAATAGACATATGAAACGCTGAGTGAATTTAATGAGGTTCGCAGGAATAAACTACGGGGAAATACAGTTTTCCTCGTGGTAGAACTACTCAGTAGTGCTAGTAATCACCGTGATGTTGTTATCCATGACCAGAATAAAATTGTTGGTACTACCTACTTTCTAGATAATCATATGGAACTTACAACCCTATGACAGCTAACTCTGGCTGTTGACAGGGCTATCTCAAAGGGACCTCTACTACTTATTCCAGTTACGTCTACTTAAGTAGTTTCCACTAATAAAAGGTTTTCCTAAACTGCGTACCTACTAGGTATGCAATGCAATATCCTGTGCCTAAGTTCGAGTTCCTATTGCTAGTTCACAGGATCGACCGAAACGAATAGCACAGGTAGACAAAAGAAGTCATGCAGGATTCATTCATACCTGATAGTGATGGTAGGGACTCGAAAAAAAAAGAACAATGAGGTTGTTACCTCATTGTTTTATGCATTAACAAGGAGTTTATGCATGTATGAACAAAAACCTTAAACTGGCATCGACTTTGCTGCGATAAATTAAAGAGTGCCTGTAAGCAATCAGTCAAAACAATTTCGTTGACGTGCAAATTGAGTTGAATGCACTGTAATTTTGGAAACTGGTTGTCTGTAGAGATTGCCATTCATGGCTTGGCATGAACCTGTTCGATAGGTTTTAGTGTCGGATGAGAGATTGACTATAATATGTATAATACACATTGCAATTTTTTTAATTATTATTCTGGAACCCCTCGAGTGGGGAAAATAGTTACTAACCTTAACTTTTTTAGGCCTAGATTTGTTTGACGAAGGATGAAGGGATCCTTATCTTAGCCTGGTATCCCTGATCGGACACACTCCTTACCAGTTAATAACAGCCTAATAGGTAGCATAGAATAGGTAGGTAATTAATATCACCTATTAGGCAGGTACTTACGTTAAAAGTTACAAGTAGGTATATGTGTGTAAACAGAAATTTTAGCAAAACGAAAGCATTGTTCTGTTACAAAGGTAAATTCAATGGTATTCGTGCGTGTAAATACGGAATGAGGCATGACACAGTAGTTAGTATTCGCCGAAATTTGTATCGAATGAGGCGAGTTCACCAAAAATGCGTAAAATTTCCCTCTTAATTTATAATAATTATATCTATTCAAACCAAAGTTGCGATTTAAACACTTTTATAGGTACTTATAGGGTGTTTTTTTTAAAGTTTGGTTTTTAAACTCGCAGCAGAAAACTCCAAAAGATTTTATGCTCGTGTCTAGCGGTTTTTTTGCACCATAGCTTAATAATGTATTTTATAATATTGTTTATATTATACACAAGGTAAGGTATCGCAATTATAATGCTATTGTCATATTATTTTGCTATAATTACAGTTAGGTATGATGCATAATATACGTGACGGTAGACACTGTAATGTTATTATCGTCCTTTGAAATGAAAGTAAAAGGGCAACAAACGCATTGACTGACTGACATCACGTATTTCATCTAATACTGACTATTAGGTGTGTCGCCACAAGTCAATTTAAATTGAGAAATAATGTTATTGAAAATAATGTAGGTTCATAACAATTTCATAGTAGACTAATTTATAATTCAAGTATTTAGGCCAAAAAATCTTAAAACGAAATATTATTATAGGTACCCCCCCCCCCCACCTACTAAAATGTGGTAAGTACTTAGCCCGTTTTTTAGGAGAACCTAACAAGCTATTAAGTAAACCAAACCAATGGGCAACGTTCCCGAATCTGCCTGTATTACCCTATATGTTGGTATGGAAATACTGAATCTTATCAATTAGGCAAGCCTATTTGTATAACATTTAAATTACATTTTATTTTAATACTTAGCTACATAAGATCCAAGCTATCCAGCGTTCTAATCATTATGAAGGTAAAGTATGTAACCATATTTATTATACCTACTATATTTAATTCTTAGGCTTTCAGTCTGTTATATTGATTGCGTAGAATGGTTTCAGTCCCCATTACTTTCTTAATTGCATCTAAATTACATATACACGTATTGTTACAGAAAAAAATAATAGTCACTAATTTTATTTAAACAAGTGTGTATCTATTTCCAAGCATTTTCAGAGTAGAACCGTGTGCCTATATTATTCGTACCTACTTGAAATATAAAAAAATATGCAAATGTCAAAATAAACGTCACTATTATTGTGGCTGAATCACGTCACTCATGCTGTTAAAAAACCTTCCTGTACAAAAATATGATGAAATTGTTTTTTGGCACACTTTATCTGTTATTTAGAAATATTATCGTTACCTAAATTAATTTGTTTTTTTTTTTATTTACTAGTGTAGCGTTACCTGTAGCAATTTTGGACACAACTGCTTTAGAGTTAGAAGCATTTACGTTATTTTCTCTATTTTCAAGTTATCTGGATGAAATATATAAGCCTAGTGAATATTATCTCATATCTCCAATGGTCAGTGAAGTAACGTAAGTTGACTGAACAAATCTGTGGAATATTCAATCGTGTTCAACCTATTTAGTTAGCCTTGACCCTAGACATCGACGCCTAATGCAAAATAATGCATAAATTCATAATGCATGACTCGATACAACAGACAGAGCAGTGCGTATTGAAGAAAAATGTTTTTTATTAATTACTAGCGAACCACCTCGCGGTTTCACCCGCGTTAACTACTATCCCGCGAGAACCATTAATTTTTACGGTATAAAAGGTAGCCTATGTGTACCGGGGATAGCATAGCTTCCCAACAGTGAAATAATTTTTCAAATCGGTTCAGTAGTTTCGGAGCCTATTCATTACAACCAAACAAACAAAGTTTTCCTCTTTATAATATTAGTGTAGATTTCTTCATGGCACCTTATATTATTATTATCAGTTTAGATTTTTGTATGTTTTGGGTTCTTTTCAAAAATGATAATTAGGCCACACAAAAGAGTTTTTATCACAGAAGCCGACCTACAACTTTTATGGAATACTTACCTACCTACAAGCGATATTTATAGCTTTCTGTTTTTTATCTATCGGAAACGTAGTCTAACTACATGATTATAGATTAATATGTCACGTTACAGCATATTATATCGGTTATATCATTGAGTAAAATTATTATTTAAAATAATATATGGTCATGATATTAGTATTTAGCAACATTTCAAAACTAGACTAGGTATAATTATACAAGACCGATCACTGTAACAAATCAACTTTTACATTATAGAAGGTAGGTAGGTACTTATTGCATAAAACCAAAATCATAAAAATAACTAGCTAGGTGCTATATACTTAGTCAGGTCATAAGTATTGTCACACAGTAAAAACTTTTCTTTTAGAATGCTGGCCACAAAAAAGTTTATTGAATTCGAATTTCGAATTGTTCATGAAAATAAAAATGTATACTTTTTAGAATTTTACTCATTTTTAAATATGGAGTGGACGCTTAAAGAAGACCGTGTTGCAGTTATTGCGTTGCATCGTTGCGGTTACGCGCCAATTCAAATTTTTGACATACTGAAAAATTTGAATATAACCAAGAGATTCGTTTATCGTACCATCAAACGATACAATGAAGACTCTAGTGTAGATGACAGGTCAAGAAGTGGTCGCCCTCGGTCTGTTAGGACTCCAGCAGTGATAAAAGCTGTGAAGGCGCGAATTCAAAGAAATCCCAAACGTAAGCAGAAACTGTTGGCCCTTCAGATGGGATTAAGCAGAACCACGGTGAAAAGGGTGTTAAATGAAGACTTAGGGCTTCGGGCATATCGAAGAAAAACAGGACATCATTTGAATGCTCGTCTAATGGACCTGAGACTGAAGAGATGCCGCGCTTTGTTGAAGCGGTACGCGGGAAAAAAATATCGGGAAATTCTTTTTTCGGATGAAAAAATTTTTACCGTAGAAGAGAGCTACAACAAACAAAATGATAAGGTGTACGCACACAGTAGTGAAGAAGCGAGCAACCGTATTCCGCGTGTCCAACGAGGTCATTTTCCATCCTCGCTCATGGTATGGTTGGGAGTGTCTTATTGGGGCTTAACAGAGGTACATTTTTGTGAGAAAGGTGTAAAAACGAATGCAGTTGTGTATCAAAATACAGTCCTGACGAACCTTGTGGAACCTGTTTCTCATACCATGTTTAATAACAGGCACTGGGTATTCCAACAAGATTCGGCGCCAGCTCATAGAGCGAAGAGCACACAAGACTGGCTGGCGGCGCGTGAAATCGACTTCATCCGGCACGAAGACTGGCCCTCCTCCAGTCCAGATTTGAATCCGCTAGATTACAAGATATGGCAACACTTGGAGGAAAAGGCGTGCTCAAAGTCTCATCCCAATTTGGAGTCACTCAAGACATCCTTGATTAAGGCAGCCGCCGATATTGACATGGACCTCGTTCGTGCTGCGATAGACGACTGGCCGCGCAGATTGAAGGCCTGTATTCAAAATCACGGAGGTCATTTTGAATAAACTTTAGTGTCATAAGAATCTATGTTTTGTTAAGTTCATTTTGGTATATAAATGGTTACATAATGAATAAACTTGTTTCAATTCTTTTATATAAAACATGTGACAGAATTTATGACCTGACTAGGTATATAGCATAAGGTGGCCTAAGTGACTGACAGACCTTCACGCCCTAAGATAACAAAAGGAATAAAAGAAGCTGTATTTTTTTATAGATTAAAGTATAAAAATAAGTTAGCGTTTATAGACACAACTTATTTCCCTACAACCACAGAATTACTACGTAATAGTACCTACCTACTACGCTACAACCCGCAACTCTCACTACAACCACAGAATTACAAAACAGTACCACGCTACAACCTGCAACTCTCACTACAACCACAGAATTACAAAACAGTACCACGCTACAACCCGCAACTCTCACTACAACCACAGAATGACATAACAGTACCACGCTACAACCCGCAACTCTCACTACAACCACAGAATGACATAACAGTACCACGCTACAACCCGCAACTCTCACTACAACCACAGAATGACATAACAGTACCACGCTACAACCCGCAACTCTCACTACAACCACAGAATGACATAACAGTACCACGCTACAACCCGCAACTCTCACTACAACCACAGAATGACATAACAGTACCACGCTACAACCCGCAACTCTCACTACAACCACAGAATGGCATAACAGTACCACGCTACAACCCGCAACTCTCACTACAACCACAGAATGACATAACAGTACCACGCTACAACCCGCAACTCTCACTACAACCACAGAATGACATAACAGTACCACGCTACAACCCGCAACTCTCACTACAACCACAGAATGACATAACAGTACCACGCTACAACCCGCAACTCTCACTACAACCACAGAATGACATAACAGTACCACGCTACAACCCGCAATTCTCACTACAACCATATAAATAACCCGGAATGGCAATCATTATTCTGCATTTAAGTATATAATATTATACTTAACACCATATTATGTGTTATGACATATACTTAATTGCGGAATTCGTGGTCCCATAGCTGGTATCTTTCCGTAGTATTGTTACTATAGTATTATACCATGTATTTATTCTGTGTATTGTTAGTAATGCAAGTGTTCCTGGCGTGGGCCTAAATTGACCTCTTCCTTTCGATGTCACGCCGTGTAACGCGGGTCTTAGTCACGCAATCATATACACTTACCAACAAGCCATCATGGTTCTCTGAACTACCAACTTAAAACTTGGCTGCACCTTTATTTAATACATTCAGAAAACGGCAAGTAAAAAAATTATCCATACCCTTACTAGAATTATGAAAATGTAAAAGTTTGTCATCTACGGCTGAACCGATCTCGCTGAAATTTTGAAGGTACGTCCTATAGAGATAGATTGGACCTTGGAGATGGGCAGAATGATATACTTAGTCGCGATAATTATATAATGTAGTCCGCGCGGACAAAGTCGGGGGCAACAGCTAGGTATAATATGAATTATACAGAAACGTGTTTGTTGCTAAAACTAATATTTTAATTGTTTTCACTGTGACACCCTTAACAGCGTAAACTTGAAAGTAATTTAACTGTATACTTACACTTATTTCCGATGTCAAAAATATTATTTACGGCTTAACTTATCTAAATTTATGGAGTTTAAATTTCAGAATAAGCTAATGTAATTGATAATTAAGGTTAATGCTTAATTTTTATGGTATGCGTATGTATAGTATGTACCTAGTATGTAGGTTATTTTGATTGTGTCGTACCTACTAAGCCAATTCGTTTTTTTAATTCACGATAAATTTTAATTTACTTTAAATGCTACAAATTTATCTTATCTGAAGTAAATGCTACAAATTTTCACAAACTTCGTAAGCCAACTCGCATTTTTATGGCTCAAGACTATTTACAATTATTATGGAAAGGTCGGTTAGTAAAATGTTACTCAAATACCACGTATGGGGATTGTGAAACCTTGATAAATACTTTAGTTACAGCCTAGATATTATAATTTGTATTTAAGTACTTATAACCTTTCCTAAGTATTATGGTGCCAAGAAAGGGAAGGCCGTGGCCGTGCATGAGATTAGTTCACTAAGTAATTTATAAATTATAAAAATTAACAAAAGTATTTAGATGTAATTTGTAAATTTAGAAAAGTTATACATGCACATAACACAAATAAAAATCATGTCTATCGCAAAATTTGACTGGCCTAATGTCGGTTACGATGTTCTTTCTTATCAGGTTGAAGGCTTGGTATTTATGCTCGGAATTTTAAACTCGACGCTATTTACTTAATGAAGTCAATTATTTTAAGCAAATATTTAATTTTAATTGTAATATCTTTTTATTCTTTTGCATACCTACGTATATATTGTGCTATGTACCTACCTATTGTTGTCTGAAAGGCATTTTGTTGTTCTGTATGATCTGTATGTTTATTCAATGGAATTTCCGGATAAAAATAATAGATACTTAAAGTAAACATTATTTTGATTTTTCTGAAAAAAAATTACTTATAAGTATATACTTACATAATAGGTAGGTAGGTACTGTCTTATAAGTGTAAGAATTTACGTCGTTAGACCCTTAAATATAGGTTTTTACACTACCTATTTATTGATTTCGAGTTATAACAAAGACATTGTAAATTTTAAATGTGTTTCTCCAGAAATAGGTAGGTAGGTAAAATACCTAGATAAAATTACAGAGTTTTCCTCACCGACAGTGGTTGCAATCAATGCGCTCGTAGTCGTAGGTACATTTATATATCAGAATGTATCTATTTCTTAACAGATAATAAACTTGAGTTTTGACGAAGGCGTCAGATCTAATTATCAATAAGAGTCAGAACACTCGAAAATTGGCCTTCATATGCCAGATAACCGACTCCTCTTACTTTAAAATTGTCACTGTGACATATAAACCAGTAACTACACGGAAGTAGGTAGTTTAGTGCTTACTCGCATTTACTGAGTGAGTTAGAATTAAGTGACCAGTTTTTTGCGAGGGTTTACCATGTTCCTTGTCATTTAATTTTCACTGTTGTTGTACATGATCCCCGATATATACCTAACTGTTTGGATAAAAAAAAAACAGGTAATACTGACGGCGGCAGAATTAGTTATAATATTATAATTAATTACGGAATAGACACTATTAGATAGGAGCTCAGATTATTCTTCATTATCTTTTACGTGCCCATATTTTTAAGGCTTCAGATTTTCACTGGAAAATGGTCAGAAACGCGGCCATATCGCACGTTTTATGCGTAGGTACCTAGTAATAGAATAAAGTACACCTAGTCGCTTACTGGGAGGTGTTACTCAATTTAAAAGTTTTGTAAGCTCAGAAAACCAATTAACATAATATAAAATAATTATGAGCGAATAATGTTTTTTCTTAAAATTTATCATACAATGAAGATGATTGGGAAGACAGAAACGCGATTACGAATAATTGGCTCGATAAAAAAAATCACAAAGAATACACTAAATCGCATCTTAACTTGTCACCTACAAAGAGATTCTAACATGAAACCACGTAAAAGTTATACCAATTAATGGGGCTTTTTATATTATAGGAGAAGCAATCGGGAACTTACATTTTTTTTAATTTCGTCATACTTTTTTACAACAAATAAAAACATAAAAAACTAGCAGTTCAAGCGCTCGCGGCCATCTGCCAGTACCACCAGTATAATATAACCACCGTCCGTAGTACAACCTGGCCTTAATCAATTAGAACTATGTAGGTAATTGTTCTTAGTTTTTGCTGCATAATAAATACCTACACCTAGTTTTTGTTCCGGCTTGTTTTTATTAGATATCGATTGAACAAATACGATTATCCCAGAAGTGCTAATAGAGGCTTAGAAGCTCTTAATCTGTCACGAATAGAAAGCATATTGACTAGCTAAAAACGAGTCTAATTCGCGCACAACCTAATATGAAAATATATAATTTTGACATAAATATAAATTATTACTTACCTCAACGTTTCGGCCGAGTACATCGACCGTGGTCACGAGAAGACTTTTGTTTGTGCGCGACTTATAAATACTCATAGGCTTAGTTGCTGTTGCTAGCTACGTCTCCAGAAGTCTAGACACATCCACATTCGCAAACATCCCGTTTGGTAAATAGGTAAGTATACTTACTAGTCAAAGCTTAATAAAATGTTGCCTTTTCTTATTTAAATCTTAAGGTCTAAATCTCAATCTTATACTAAATTAAGCACTTAGGTGCTTTGCTGTAAACACTAAAATTAGATTATATAAACTTATATTGAAAATTATAAAAGTGCCATCTTTGTGCGACGCCAAAATGTCATTGACAACCCTAGCTACAGACCGGTTTCTTTGCTTTACAGTCATCATTCTGCACTCCGATATCGAAGTCATTCATTTCATTCCAGTATGCACGTGCGGCACATCCTTGACATGCATTTTCACATAAATATAAAAAAAAGACACCGATACACGAGGGAAAATTTCGCAACAGCTATTTACCGATTCAATTATAATAATCGATATGTTTATCAATAAAATACCGATTGTAATTGCGTTTCGTAATTGGAGCGCGCGTGGTGTAGCTATGGGTGAATAGAATGAGCGAATGCAACGTCATGGACTCATGGTTGATGCAGTATATTTTCAATCCACTTTGATACCTATGAAGTGGCAACATTTACAATCTTGTCTACGATTCCCCAAAATGTTTCCTTTTTACGTTAGTTGCCATTCACTCTTAGGGTGCGATAGGATTAAAAATTCTTAATCGTAAATTTTTTATCGATAAATGAATGTGACAATTCGCATTATCGATTTATATTATCTAGAAAACAGTCATGAAATCAAGCATGAATAAAAAAAAAAATCGATTGATTTTTCTCGTTTGGGCGGTCATACTGAGAGAGAAATACCATACATTTTGTATTTTTATTTTCTACCACTAGTGGGACAAAGCTGGTGGGGAGAAAGGGAATAACCCGTGTTATCGGTCAAATGGAGAAGCAGCCTTATCCGTATTAAATGAGGTTGTTCTCACATTGTTCCTTTGTATTGCATAGCGCACAAGTTAGTAAATAAAATTATACCTATTTTATTGTGCAGTTCCAACATAAAATATATTATATGTTCACATTGTAAACATAAAGTCGACCGCATGTTGAATAGATTTTTTATTATTATGTAGTAAGTTAAAATTAACGAATAGGTTAACTGATCCCGCGGGATCAGTTTGCAGTGGGCTCAGTTGACGTACGAGCCACCTATACGTACTAGTGAGTTGCGCACTGCAGAGAAAGTCCAAACGTGTTTATCTTGAAATTAAAAACAATGGACATTTAATTGGTAGAAATAATATGTATTAACTACTTATAACTGTACCTTCTACCAATGGAAAGATATGAATCCATGTAGGTAAGTATAAATATTTCATTCATTGAGTGCAGTACCGAGTAAAATTTACCAACCGCAAATGCAAAGATGAGATGAGCGAACGTGGCATTTATTTTCAGAAGGATGACCAACTCGCAGTAATAAAGAAGTAACTCCTTGCAAGCTAGAGCGAAAAACACGAAAAGCAATAAAAAAACATAGGTACAGTGAAACATAAAACATGTTTATTATGTGAAAAAATTAAGTCGTAAAACGCTGCATGGCGCTTTTCTTTCAACGAAAGGAAAGTAATAGGAAAATAACAACTACGTGTTGAACCATGCACTGCTCCTAGGTCAGAGTTTTTCTCCCTTTTTTTCTTTATTCCATGGGCATGGCCATGGTGACACGGTTGACAGACCTTTCCGTCATGATCCGCCTACCATCCTCTCTATACAACTGATATTTTACTCAATTTAAAAGCGGGCTCAGTCGACAAAATATATACGAGTATAATAAAACTAGCAGACACTGCCACGCGTTGCTGTGGCTAAGGTTTTTGTTATTGCGACTGTAAGCTATCCTATCTATCAAGTTAGATCAAACTGCACACTGTGTGCAGTTTGTTAAATAAATCGGTTAAGTAGTTTAGGAGTCCATCGCGGACAAACAACGTGACGCGTAATTTATATATATTAAGATTAACTAATAGATCAACTCATCCCGCGGACACGGCTTGGAGCGGGCTCAGTTGACGTAAGAAAGAGCCTTACCAATACCCTACCTATTTAGATTAGGTACCTACCTTCTGTTTACAAATAAATAAGTAAGTACATCAATTTATTGTCACAGAATAAATAAATAGTAACACTACAGCATTATTGTTTGCGTGTAAACGACGTGATCACATGATTTAGTATTTGGATAATCCATCATATTTTATGGGCATTATGTGGCCATTAGCGTTTTTCACGCAATATTATTCCAATGCCGAGTGAGGAACCTCTGACTGATTGCGCTTGCCGGCTATTAAACTAGTCGGTACGTAGGTAAGTATATTATAAATTTTAGTGTATAAGTAGGTATACCTATTATTTCAGCCTTAGATATAAAGAGTATTTACTAGCCTTTGCCCACGACTCGGTCCGCGCGGTCTACTTTTAATCTCCATTAAAAGTATCCTACTATGTCTAATAATGTATACTTGTATATGCCATGCCTTTCTCCGAAGTCCAATGTATCTGTACACCAAAATTCATCGAACTCATCGAATCGAATTGATTACTAGAGCAGCCCAACACGGGAGCGTGATGCAGTGAAGACCGACTGCTTGCAGTAGCGACTGCGGAGCGAATTGCAGTCATAGACATGAGCAGTGGTGTCCACTGCTTCACCAGTTGCAAGACACCCTGACTTTAGTCACGACTCTAACGATCTTACCACAAAAAATAAAACCAGAGTTGAACAGATAAGTTTAAATATTTTCTCCACACATTGACTTCTAACCCTCGCTTTTTCTAACTCAATAACAAATTCACAAGTAAAATAATTAAGAATGCCAGGATTGAGTAACAAAACGCGAGTGATAGACGTCGATTTTGTGGAACGAAATTTTAAAAACATCTGTTCATTTCTGGTCTAAACCTTTGTGGTTAGACGGTAACTGTCGACTGCTCTGACGTCTCGTCTGCCTCATGTTGAGTTGTTTTTGTTGCCTGCTGGAGCAGTTGAACTGTCGACGGTCCATGTATACTGCCATGTATACTGCTGCGAGCAGTCTAAATAAAATGGCCGACCCCCACGAACATTTTTAAATTCGTACTCGAGCTCCAAGATAAGCTCCAAGCCTCGTGCTATAAGGTACTAATTCTGAACTTTTCGCTGTGAGCGAATAGAATCGATATCGTTTTCGTATCGAACATGAAATTTTCGTACTTTCTGGTACAAAATCGTAATAATCACAGTATTGTAAATAATTATCATTTTGAATTGTGTTGGCACAGATAAGTTACCGAAGAAAATTATAATATAATCAAATGTTGGGAAATGCTGCGTCGATACTGCGTTGTTTTAGCAAACCGTATTTGTATTATATGACGTCAATTTCGATTCGAGATTGACGTCGACAACATCGAATATTGAGAATTGTAAATGTGTCAAATGAATCAAACCGTATCGCTCGATAACTGAGTTATCGAACGGTTCCGAATCGCGTACCTTGATTTGGTGTTATACCAACTGTCTCAAACGAAATGTTAATAGAAAGGTCACCACTCGCCATTATAGACAACGTGAAAAATTAGCATTACCTATGCAAATGGTAGAATCCTAGAAATATCACTTAGATGATATCGATGACTTCATTTACGGTGCGTTGGTATATGTTCTGATGATACTAACTTTGTCCACGCGAATTACAGTTTACTGTGACATATTATTATTATTATTATAATATGTCCTTCTTCAAGATCCCATCTATCTATATAATACGACGACACGTTTGGCGTAGTGGCTGAGCAATCGGACTGCTACGCTTGCTATCGCGGGCTCGATTCCCGCCCGGAAAAAATATTTGTATGACACACAGATATTTGTTTCTGGTCTGGCTGTTATGTGTACCTATGTGAAATTATATGTCTGTAAACAGTATCCACGACACAGGAAAATACTAGTGTGGGGTTGCGTTTCTTTTGTTTTCAAAACAAACAAAATATAATATCAAAGTTGTTCGATTTCGGTTAAGCCGTCATTCCTAAAAAGGGAACGAACATACAAACAAAGAGAATTAATTTCGCATTTATAAGAATTACTATGGTCTTGTTATGATTATGTAGGTAGGTATACATTATAATTATTCGTGCCAAAATTAAATTGTCCATGTTTATTTATATAACCCAATCAAGATTGGTCATAAAAGTTGATTATTAGTAGGTTATAGGTATCACAGATTACTCAATAGTTACTTCGTAAGTAATATTACTTACCTACCTACTAGCGATCCACCCCGGCTCCGCTTGGGGATCACAATCCGAATTACCACTGAATTTAAACCGGAGTTAAACAGATGTCTAAAATTTCGTTCCACTAAATCGACGTGTATAATTCGCGTTGTCTTACTCAATCCTGGCATTCCTAATTAATTTCCTCGTGAATTTGTTATTTGAGTTAAAAAAGCGAGGGCTAGACGTCGATCTGTGGAGAAAATATTTAAACACATCCGTTCAACTCGTAAGTTTAAATCTTTGTGGTAAGACGGTCTAATAGTTTATTTACTGCACTGACCGCGTTTGTAAATGCCAGTTGCAGATTATTATCCCCGATAAAAAAACTATCATCGCATTTAGTGTATAATTTTGACTTACCTACGTATTATGAGATAAGTATTAAATATTAACAACAAACAATATTATTTTAATTGCGGATTTCAGATGTACCAAGAACATGTAATTTTGTAAAATCATAATCGCTGTATTTAATTATTTCGTGTAAAAAATCTGGCCTAGTGCGAGTCTGACTCGCGCAGGAAGGGTTCCGTACCATTATCTATAAAAACGGCTAATAAAAAATACCAATATTTCTTGTATGGGAGCCCCCTGAAATATTTTTTTTATTCTCTTTTTTAGTATATTTATTGTTAGCGGCAACAGAAATACATCATCTGTGAAAATTCCAACTTTCCATACAGCCTGGTGACAGACGGACGGACGGCGGAGCCTTAGTAATACAGTCCCGTTGTACCCTTTAGGTACGAAACCCTAATAATCTATATCGTGTACCTACCTATATGTATACCTATCTTGGAAATGGCTCAACGATTTGGAGCATAAAGTTACTCGTTTTAAGTTTCTATAAGCAGGCGTATATTAAAATTTGCTATTCGTTTAATCCGGCAAACAAAAACACAATAAAGACATTCAAGTAGGTAAGATATTTATGAGATTTTTCATTCTGCCACTTGCGTCTTTGCGTGATAACCTCTAAAAATACCTATAACAACTCAATGGGAAATTTATGCAAATTCTGATTATCAAACAATTCTAGGCATGCAATAATAAAATTAAAGACTATGTCAATGACCCAAGAACCAGCACCTCTTAAACCTGACCCATCTAAATTAGGTATTTTGCAATAGCTGTTTTTATTGCCTATTAAGTAAGTATATTAAAAAGGTTGGTACCTACCTACATATACCTACATACTTACATGAAGTCAGTACATAGACGTACGTTATTTATAGTTTTCTATTCCAAAAATAAAAGCCGTAAGTTACTACATACCTAATATTAGGTAAGTACCTAGGTTACTTGTTTGTTTTCATTATGCGGGTATTCTTATTTTTCTAGATATTACCTATTTATTTTCCTATAGTAAATGCATAAAATTTATATTATGATATTTCACATTAAACCCAAAACTTGAAAGAAACTTACGTGGGACATCCGAGGAATCTTCCTCCATGATGGCCAGCTTGCTCGGCCTCTTGTCATCTTCCGATTTCAAACCCATTCTCACTGGCAGCAGACGAAACGCACTAAAAAAGTATAATCTACAAAAAAAAAAACGCTAAATCACGCGCCCTTTTCAAAATTCGAATTCTAACAACTTGGTATCACAGGCTGTTTTATTTTGGCCAATATTTTTGGAATTGATTATTATTTTTTTATTGCTAAAATTGTATTATTGTTAAAAAATTAAAATACGCGCGTCAGATCGCCATGCCCGCGGCAGGTGAGGCACGTACTTCACCGGCACGAAGGTTGCTATCGACTGTCACGGTGGAATGAAGTAGCCTTGTTTTTAAGCCACGCGACTTGGTGGCACGCGGTATCGCACTCTACACGACAATGCTCACTTGCTCAGGCAACCAAGGCGGATCAGTGAAATTGACATAGCAATTGTCGTATTCTTAGGTACTTAGGTGACCGTAGGTACTGGAACACGAAGATTTATCGTGTTTATCACACATCATAGATACAAAGAGATATTGTTTTGTGGAGAGCGTAGGTATCGCTGCTGGGAGATAGATAATGATAACGCAACAGCCTAAGAATGTATTGGCGATCCTAGCACAAGTACAATGGTCGAGTTTTACTCAATATGGAAAAATTACAACAGCCTGATTCTTTCCTATTTTATTTATTGGTTTAGTAGACAAATTAGGTTATTGTCTAATATATTGTATCTACGCTTATTCTTCGTTTGTGCTTGTTTACGGAATGTGTACGGATGGTTGTCCGGATGTTTATTTGTCTTGCGAGTAAATTTTATTTTGACCCAGTTTCCGTTATTCAATTGAGTTGTTTTCCATGCCTGTCAAATTCCAATGACAATACAATATTATATTCGGTGATGTTACGGTGACAGCGAGCTGATCTGATGATAGAGACGGAAGATAGGCGCCGGATCTCCTCATTGACGAATAGTTACCTAGCTTTATGGTGTATGGACGCATTTTGATCAACTTGTATTATCGAATACGTACCTACTTATTTTACAAGAGGTTGGCTGGAAAGACATAAATAATTATATAATATTTATCACTTAAAATAATATTCCTAGACTTGCAGAATCATAGTACCTACCTATGTCTATGTTAAAATAATTAATCTAACAAGCCATAGTTAGCTGCCATAAAAGGAAACGTGATATTCAAGTACCTATAAGTAATGATGGCATTAGACCTATACCTATTTAGTTAGACGCACTCTATTGTCACAATAATAATAATATCTATGGACGTTATGTGATCTAGTGTCACCTTAGTGATTTATGCAGTCGATCGACGTAGATCGGTGGGTGTTGATCGGAGTATGGGACGTTTTGCCTTACGCCTTGTTCGCCTCACGGGTTGAATCGCCCCAACCCGATACCCACCTATTTTGTATTGGTCGTTTACGGGCCGCATTCCATTTATATGGCAAACCGACCCAGCACTCAATTTGCATTAGTCGATTCGCCCCACAAATTAAAGTTTAAAACCTGGTAGTGTATAATATTATGATACCGATACCGATGTAATACCGGAAAAAAGTCTTCTTACAACGTCGATTATAATTCTTATAATAGGTAACCCGTTGAAAGCAAAGTTAGCAAAGTTGATCATTGGGTGAATTTGCCTGTTACACCTAGCCGATCTACCATCGATTCAGCATCCGAGCAATAACGGTAGTGTCGTTACTTTTCCGCATGGTGCTGGTGCGTTGATCGGCCTAAATATGATATTAAAATAGATCCAGCATTTCCTTTTTTCAGATGGGTGCTTCAGATCTCATTATTGGAGGCCAATATACAATTCGGGCCACTGCGCCACCACAATAAGTTATTACCTAATAGTTATTATGAGTGAAAGTAGGTACTCTCCTAATTATAGCCTAAAAATAAATGCCTATAAGTACATTAATTTTATATTAACTGCAGAAAATACATTGTTAAGAAAATTACTAAAGAATAATTAATAGCAGAAAATCATCTACATTTAAATTTTGACGTGTTAAGTACATAGGTACCTATGTAGGTTAAATGTCAAATTGAATACGTATCACACGGTCTTGGAGCAGGTTATATATACATTATACGGGTTAACTTATAGCATATAGAATACCTACCTATGAGAAGGGACTCTCTATTTTAAAATTAAAGCGAGATGGCAGATCGGAATTTTTTATGACATTTTGAGCGTTTTGAGTGACCTATTGAGTAGGTAACTAGCAACGCAGTATCAACACTACAACGCGAACAACGCTATTGCTCTGCATAGTACAGTTTCGCTTGTCTTTTGTCCGATTCAGCCGTTTGTATGGTGTGTCCACTGCCCACCCTGTTCTAAGAACAAAGTAGGTAAATCTCTCACAGCACATGGCTATTAAATGTTTATCCGTGTGTTGTTTGAATAGGTACATTAAAGATGTGATTAAAGCGTGTAGGCGAGAACACGTGTCACCGTTAATGAACCAATGAAATGTTCAGTGAGAATCAATAATCGACATTATATTCGACATTAGGTATATTATTATACATTCGTACGATCAGAAGCGTGAAGTGAGATGGGTGATGGTGCTGATCCTACTTTAAATCAACTATCAAATGAACACAGATACAATAGTAATTTTTACTATTAAAGTAGTTTTCCAACAAAAACTTCCATCAAACGTCAAGCGAAACATGCCACTGCATTCATTATAAATTCGACCCGCGTCCTGCCCGCGACAAGTGAAGAAATGTACCAAAGCAAGTTGACGACCCTCCAAATTTGGGACAGCCTGTATGTGTGCAACAGGTTCCCTTTGTTGGTATTCTAGATGCAAGATGGCGTACCGTGAATTGTTGGTTGACAAAAGCGAAAATGTTTTGTTGTGGTAGAACATATTATAGCTCGTCGTTCGTCGGTATGTAAAATTGGTAACGAACGACGAGCTATAATATGTTTTTTGGATTTTGGATTATGCGGATTTTTTGGGCTTAAATAATTATAAGTATAGGACCAAGTGAAAATAATACCTATAACGCGTAACGCTTCACACACGATCACATAAACCCGACTACTGACTAAAATTGCCTGTACTGATTTATCTATCTAGCTAGGGAATCAGGAACTACAAGTAAACACCTTGACCTTTTTATCCTTTATACTCCTATAGACATGACCACAAGAGCAATATCGAGGGTTGTTTCAATAAACCGATCCCTTTTATACTTGACACTTGCTAAATGCACAAACCATGCGAAGCCAAAACAAAAGCTAAATCAGTCCCTCCCTATGATTCTAAAACCATTCAACGTAGGTACCTTGCTCTGGGCAGCCTGCATAATCGCAGACTTGCTAATCCTACGATGTTTCAATCAGGATAGCCCAACACAGATTTTAATGTTCGCAAATCAACACCAAAGAAGGAGTTTATCGAGTTTATCTCATATTATCTGAAGCATCACGATGATGCGTCCATAAGTAGATACTGCAAGTGGTACAATGTTCTACAGCATAAACTTATCTATCAAGTGTCGAGCTTCAAAGGATTTCTCTTTTGTAGACTTTGTATTGTACGAAACATACCGAGTCTAGATAATATTATGTAGTCCTCATAGAGTTTTACTTTATTAAACTTCGAGACGAAGAGACAAAAAGGTTGAGTTAGCGGATGTTAGGCCGCTAAGGCCCCAATTAGGCTTACCCCCGTATCGTTAATCGTTACCTCCAAATTTATTTCGCTCCACTCAACCTCACTTGCCTGTTTTGGTATCTTGGTTGGTATCGTTAGTTGGCAAAATTTCCTTCAGTCGGTTATTTCTTGACAAAAAACCTCGTGCGAAGGAAACAAACCATCTGTCGGCTCAAGGTACCTCACGACGTACCTTGAGGATTCCTTCAAGCCGCTTCTCTACGATAATTTGAGTTAAAATGGAGTACCGAGGAACCTCGAAAGTTCAACTCACGATACCAAAGGAGGAACTTTTGGGGGGAGTTTCGAGGTCCCTCAGCAAAGGTCGAATAAAAGAAATTTGGAGGGAACGACTAACGATACGGGATACGGGTGTTAGTGTCAAGAGTACCATCGATTTGTACCATTGACTCCATTTGTTTGATTGATCCACGAGAGACCGCACAGTTTTATGCGGTACTTAATCAAAGAAACATTTTAATAGATTATGGTATGCTCTGAGTGCCTATCGTAGCATAATAATATAAAATTCTAGCATGCCTTGAAATATATTTTTTCATGAAGAAAACGTCATAACACGTGATAACAATGAAAGTACGTCGCCAATTTTCGCCATTGACGTCATTGATAACCTTTAGGTTCCGCAAAAGTTATGCAGATATTTGTTTTTCTGTTGATATAAGATTTTATAAATAATTTTTTAATAAAACGCCAATTTATTCGGTAGGTAAGTAGTAAGTTATATTTCTTCACGAAACGAGCCCAAACACAGTAACTTGCTGTTAATCACTGAAGAGTTCCGTGATCTATGTAGTTACCTACTGGATTTCCACTCAATTCGCCTAGGTGATGAGATTCCCAAGTATAATCAACGAAGACAGTAAGTACTTAATTCCATCTATAGACCTAGTAATGCCTATAGAGCGACCGTTTAACTCAGGCCTCGCCCGTGGGTTTAGGGGCGTGAAGTGTGATGACAAAGGGGGTTGCGGGAGGTGCGACGGCTAAAGCTAAGCTCACCATACAGCGAATAAATACTACGTAAGAAGGGTTACATCTGATAAGAGAATAGGTACTTATGCGAATGTGATGATTATCGCGAGATCAAGAGTATACCTATGTAGGTAGGATGATCACTCACATATTTTCCGAGATTCCTCAATCCTCACATGATCCTCACCACACTCCATTTAACTTGATATTACAATTAGATTCATTCAATTATACTTAAATAAGATCATACCTACTTAATAAAAGTAAACAAACAACACGCATTTTCAATATCCATCATATTGCCATAGATAGATAGAGGAAAATATGACATTGCTTTCACATTTTTGGCACTGTCAGTAAAGTTATCGTAGGAAATTCATTAAAAACTCAATGGTGATGGCCTTAAAGTATACTTAGGTAGGTAAGGTAGGTAATAACTGTCCAGGCTCGAGACTCAGGTCAATGGGTAAATGCGCATTTTTCAGTCTTTTCCTGGTCCATGGTCCATCCAACTCGGTGCAGCTTAGGCGAATCCCTGCTGCCTTCTAACCTGAGCTTCTATATCTATTCTGCACTCATCTCAAATCGTCATCGATTGCGGCAAGAGACATAGATTACTTATGACCTATATATACAAAAGTTTGGAACCTGTTTCTACCACAAAATTTCACTTAAGTATGAACCTACCTAGTTTCCAGCGTTACTAACGCCCGAAATTAATATTGTATCTTCTACCCAAGATTAAAATCGATCTGGGATTGCTGCCTATCGTTCGATCGATCTCCAACCTTCGTGCTTTCATAAACCAATCCACGGATCGATTATTGGCACGTTTGACCCTAAAATGGATTGTGATATCAATCTCAGATAGCAAAATTTGGATTAGGATTGATTATTGATTTCGGCCGTTAATCACGTCGGGGTCACCGATAATCATTCTTGGTGACGGACCCCGAAACAAGTTATTAGAGTCGTGTAGGGTGAGCAGGAACCTCTATCGAGAAAGTATTCGATAGGTTAACTGTCAAATTTGTTTTAGATTGCAGTACCTACTCCTACAGTAGGGCCAGCACGAATATTTTAACGGTTTACTTATATAGTAACGTATTGAACGAGGTAACGAGATGAGTGAAGCGCTTGCATGTGATATCACTACTTATTTGTTTCTGAGTACCGACGATCACAAAACAAATTTGCTTACAAATACCGCCGGGTGTTTTAACACCCGAGGAGTAAACAAACTAATGTTTTTATATCCAATGCAGTTTTATAAACAAGTATTTGCAAATGCAGATGTCGTAAATTCCACAGAGAGAGCGTGCCTTGCGAACAATAAACAGAGTTCTAATGGTAGCTCTATTTGAAATGCCAAAGATGCCCCACTGGGATACGTCGCGATCGTCGATTAACCCCCTACCCTAATGTTACCTCCAAGTACAAGAAGAAGGATATCTCACTGCGATATATCGTGGACTACAGAGCTGCACCTATAGATGAGGACTAACCCATCTGCGAACGAAGTTTACCATTCCCTAGAATTTTGGTAATCCCTAAACACTTGTCAGGAAATATCTAGACTACAAACAGGCAACAGAAGTATCCTCTCAGACTCAGAACACTTGAGATGATAACACTAGGCTTAGCTAGCAACCAAGTGCTGCAAAATAGGGATGCTAATATCCGTAACAAACAGGATTTAAAGAAAAAATCGGATAACACGCAGCTTAGAATTATTAATGATCAGCATATTAATAGCACCACCGCGACTTACAAAATGATGCTCGGGAAATGATTGTATGTAGATTATACTTTCATAAATCATCCAGTTTGATAAATTACCTTTCATGAACTTTCATCATTATCGTCATCATCCTCATATTCATCCCATATCCGCCTGTGGAGGGTGTCACAGCGAGACCCATGCTATTTGCACTATGTCACCTTATATACTTTCGGGAGGAGAGTTTTTTTTGCTTTTAATTTTACGTAAGTATTTAATCTTTGGAAAAGTCCCTCGATAAATGTTCGAAAGTTTTGATAAGTAGATTGGGGTACATAAAAAAAACAAATATCCGTCAGTGTCCGTAATCGTCGATGCCTTTATCCGTAGCGTAACAACTCTACCCACTGCAATGACGTGATCCACCTTGAGCCAATGAGAGACGGTCCTGAACGCACGCCTCCGTCTCATGAGTGTCATGCATAAATCGTATGGGCCTACGCTTAAGATTACTATTTACATGTAAAAAAACTCTCGCTGTCTGAATGTCTATAACTTTAAGAGGTCATTTTTCACTGGTTTTCTTTGATAATTTGAGTTCTCTTCAGTCAGTATGCCGTTGAATGGATCTTGGTGGGCCATGTCTCAAGGTAGACCTCTTGTTATTAAGGCCGTATAAACCCGTATATGCCAACAAAGACATCGTCTTTATGGAACGAACTTATCATAGGGTGGTGCACAATTAGCCGTAGGTTCGTATTTATGCAGTTACCGCCACCAGTTCCACCCACCGAGCTCTCGTTTCAAAGTCCGTTATCCATCAGCTGTTTATGGATTATAAACTACATGAAATTCGTCACAAAACCGCAGTGTAGATGCCTGTTGACTCAATTACGGGCTGCGATTGCGCACAGAAGCAGTCGCTAGTAAAACACCACCACGCGCCGCTTGCTTCCATCAGACGTGTCATGACAGCTGATAACCTGATCCCTGTAATACCTCCGCAAACGTCGCTAAGCCTTCGAGAGCCGTGCCTCCGACTGGGTATATTGCTTGAAACAATTGTGCAATCGGGTTTTCTTGTTACTCATTTAGGTGGATACGTTTCTGATAACCTGTAAACCGGACCTGTAGTAAAGTAGTTTCGGGTAACTTATGGTACCCAAAGCAGCAAAGCGAACATCATTTGTGGACACATTGTCGTTAAAGGTAATATATATCTCCGGCTGCGGTGGGAATTAAATCCTGTTTAGGTTTCAACTGCAGATTAATCCGATATTGATAGACCTACGTCGTTTTCAACGATCGAGATCTTTGAGGGGCTTATTCCAGAAATCCCCTGGTAGTATCCGTTGCGCAGGGGTTTCTGGACTGTTGGACCATTTTTCCCCTGCACGTGCAGTTATTGCAGTGCATGCAATAACTGCACGCTCTGAGGTGGTACTAAAACATCGTTTGCGCCGTGTCAAGACCGTGTGCTGATCTATCGAATAAATGACACTCACTACACCGCATACAATCTCAATCTCAGCTCGTCGACAGTCTACTGTGTAACATCAGCCATGATTGAGTAACACATGACGACGGACTTGTATCGTTGTTTCCGATTTATCTATAAATCTGTTGCTGTTATCACGAGAGACAATTGCAGATACACAGATCTATAGGTTGATTTATGAGAAGATACACTGTTATATATTATCATATCTGATTCACCGTTGGTAGTTGACCAATATTCTGTTGAGCAGTGACCAAGTTGAAAGTGTTGAAGTTTTTTTTTTGTAAGGTTTTTCTGACGGCAGTGTTGTAGACTACCTACCTATACCTACCTACTTTTGTAATGGACACCACCCAAATAGAAGAAAAAATCGAGTGCAGTCGCAGCACGCAGCAAGTTCCCTATAAGGAAAATGGATAAAAAATGCAAAGTTGTCATGAGTGGTCAAATTTACACAAAAATAGGCAAATCACGATCAAAATGTTAATTTCTATACAATTTATTGGTATCCACTATTCTTTATTCTGTGGCACTGCTAACGATTTATCAAGTTCTCTCGTTAGGAGCTATTAAACTTAAATAGGTGACAAAATAAACAGTGTTCATTAAATTTCACAATTGCTTGTAAATATTTCTGCCCTTGCTACAACTTGGCCCCGAAGCTTGGCCCTAAATAAATTACCTTGTTACATACAATCATAAAGTGAGTAAATCAACACGTTCAAGATCCCTTATTAAGGATAAGCACTTGATTACCCTAAATGGAGTCTGAAACTACAAGAATCATGGTTCTTTATAGGTGTATGGGATGATTTTGCAAAAAAAGCTGTAACACGTATTTCTTTATTTTTGACAAAAAGCCTAAAAAAAGTAGGTATATAATATTTCAGATTCCATACTTTAGACAGTATGGATTTCCGTTACAATCTATCAACCCCTAATTCACGGGTTTCGAAAATGTTTTTGAGCATATAAGATAGCCTATGACCGTCGCATGGGTCCTCACATTAGGTATTGCATGCCCATTAATATCTGAGTCAAATCTATCTCTACCTATCCTAAATTTCATCTAGAAATTGGTTCAGCCGCTTAGTCGTGAAAAGGTAACAAACAGATAAGTAAACAGAGTAACTTTTGCATTTATAAAATTAGTATGGATAATGGATATCTATTTGATAATTTGCCACACCAGAATAATAAAATTAGCGCCTTTATCGTGAGCAGCTCGTACTGGTGACAAATTCGCAATCCTTGAGGCCCTTGCTCACTCGCTGTTAAATTAATATGAAAACCAAAAAAATATAGGTAGTATTGAAATTTTATGGTGCCTTTAAGAAATGTAGGTACCTATTGATTTTTTTGATACCTACAATTAAATATGCCTACCTAGTATGTATGTATGTATGTATTTTGTCTTAATAATTTTATCCTATTTACTTATATCTAAATTTTTTTAACGAAGCAAAAATATAATCTAGGTAGGTCCCTACGTAGGTATCTATAGGTACTATACCTAATAAGTTACCTATACCTAGTTAATTTAAGACTGGTAAAACAATAAATCCCAGAAATGAACTAAATAAAATTTCTTTTATAATTTTTTCGGTTATATAGCTTTGTATCTACCTAGGTATAATTTGTAAATGGTACTTTGGTGTAAGTAGTTTTTTTATTGTTTCACCTTCATCCGAGAAGTGAACCATCAGCATTATATTTCGCACACGGGCCTTCCAAATGATACCGGTACTAATTTTTACATTTAACGTTTTTAACAAAGCGCCTGACGTACTTACATTTTATTCAGCCATTATGTGACTGTAATGGCCCAAACACGACACGAACGAAATATAAGTAAGTACAGGCAGTGAGAAGAGTACTTACCTTTAAGTAGGTACAGGAAATCACAAACTTTGTGAAGCTTTGTGAATAAACTCTACGCAAGGTCTTTCTTGTTTTAGTTATGGCTTCGCACGGTTTGTGCATATAGCCAGTGTCAAGTATTTTATGTATTTCTTAATTTCACATTAAGAAAGTCACAGCAATGTTATAGCAGTCGTGGTCAAGTAGTCAAGTCAATTATTTACAACGTCAAAGTCACGATTCTGTAAAGTAGTGGATGCTTTACTGAAACTTCCTGGGAGTTATGGAAAAAATGCGAAATGACACGTTTTTTGAGTTTATATCATTCGCCTACACTCGTGCACGTTAACGAACACTTAATGATTAATATTCCACCAATATTACACATTAACACTCGAAGAAACACAAGTTTGAGATAATAATACAAAACCAACAACGTCTCACTATCGGATTCCCGCCAAAACTCCCCTACGCAAGGTCGGCAACGCAAAACGCCGTAGACGTATAACGTAAACCCGTAATTTTTCGAATATTGTCCAGTCGAAGTTTTCTTGCCTAGTTTTGCGGATTTGCCGTAGGATGAGCTAAGTACTACCTACTTTTATTAGTACCTACCTATCACAGATTAATAATCTACCCAATGATTTTATCCAAAAGTTGAATTGCACTTCAAGGGCCCACTAAGACCAAATTACACTAACCCGTTCAAGCGCAGTCCCCGCTGTCGCCGTAAGATATAAAAAGATAAGTAAACTGCATCGCGTATTTGTTTGTTTGCAGCATTTCACGAAGAGCCTTGCTATGCTATAAAACTATAGGTACCTACCTATGTAAGGAATGTTGTTGTTTTGGACCACTAGGATGGACTTTCTAAGGGTGTGCCGTCACCATGTTTTTAACACGTGCTTGATGGTGGAGACAGTGTATAAATTATGTTGCAGTAAAAACTGTTCAATCACTATTTATGACCAATACGTACAATTAAAAACTATATAGTACAATAATATAGTACTATATAGTACAATATATAGTACAATTTAAAACTCGATCGCAACATTATTATAAAATTATTATTATTGTGATCTGACATGACTAGTATAATAAATTACCTAATAATGTATGTAGGTAGTACTAGGTCGTAAGTAGGTAGGTAAGTAGGTACGTCCCAGATTTTTTTACTTTTATTGGTGGGACGAATCGACTAAAATGCAAATTGAGTAGGTACCTACCTACAGTATCGATTCGACCCGTGGTTACGAAGTGACCGAGCAGTTTAGGTTTCATCGGGCTGATTACGGGCCGTGGCGTGCAGTCAGTAACTCGGTATCTACCTAGTCTACCAAAAAGGGCTTCCTATCCAGGATGGTGTCAAGGTGAACAACTAGAGATGAACGAGGACGTCGAGGAATCCAAACAAAATGGTTTTAAGATGGAAAATTTTAATTAAGCTTCTTGGCAAATCGGATTTGATCCATTTCTTCATTTTATCATGAATTTTGTTTTTATGTGTTATTCAACAAACTAAAAAATATTCATACAAATACTAAATAAAAAGTAATATTAAGTAGGTAGGTACTTACCTAAAGTAGAATGGTATCAAATCAATATTGTTATTGATATTTAAATTGCTTTGAAATGGATCTTTATTGCCTTAAACGTCTTTACCCGATTGTCGAACGGAGGAGGGTAATGTTTTTCGAGCGTATTTTATGTGGGTAATGCATGCATGTATATGTATGGTTGTGTGTGTATGTATGTATGTAGGGTGTGTGTGTGAGGGTGCGTGCGTGCGTGCGAGGGGATGGATGGATGTACAGGTATAGGTACCTAATAATTATGTATGTTTGTTGTCCTCATAATAATATAATCTCAGTAAGTAATATAATTATGAAACTGTAAGTACTGTAGGTAGGTATGTACCTACCTTTATTATCCTAATAGAATATAAAAAAGTGAATACTATACGCAAAACTATTTAGCTTCGAAAGTCGGTCGCTATCGATCAAGAAGTGTTCGGAGTTAAAAAGGATTTTTGATAATACTGCAATACCTACCCCTACCCAACATTATTATATACCAAGCCCTCACCTATAAAAATCGTTGGGTGTCTGTTACTTTGTCCCTATAGTCATAGAATAAAAAAGTAGGTATGTACGTTTAATGTTCCAAACAAGACATATCAAATCGAGTCACGGTGGTGACTCTACTATAATAATGGAGACTTTCAACGAAAAGCGTCTTCCTTGGGAAAATGGGTAATATTATTTACGAACCTACCTACCTACTGACCTTGTGCCCTGATGGGTAAGATGAGTTTCTACTAGCTCGACATAGTACGCGTCAACTAGCTCATTCTACGAAGATTTTTCGTTCATAAACGAGCCGGTAAGGGCGCTATAAGTAGGTACAGGATCTTTATACAAAAAGCGATTAGTTGACGCGTACTATGTCGAGCTAGAAAAAACTCATACTAGCGGTACTGTTAGAGGTGAGTGACGAAACATTACACATGACTTCTCTGAGATTTTTTAAAAATTATTCTACAATTTGGCAGTAAGTCATAATCTGATAGGTACTAGGTGCATGGTACAAATATTATTATCCCCTTTGTCAACATCTAATCTAGGTAGGTAGGTAAGTACTGCAAATAAAATAGTAAGCAATAGCACGTAAAGTATAACGTTTCAGATGAAAGCTTGACGTTGCTTGATGGATGTTTGACCGTCTAACTAAGCCCTAAGGAATAAATTGGTAATTACCGGTAATATCTATGGTTAGCTGTCACTGACTGACATTTCCGGTTTTGCAGTATTATTCTGTTGTAGGTATTGTCTATTCTATTTGACTAGTCTATGGATTGGTAAAGAAATAAAATAAATCTATGGAAAAAGCAAAAGCCTGGCATGCCGCCATTTTGCGAAGCCTTTCGTGTGAATTGCGTTGTGTCTGTTGTTTCGCATCAAAAAGTTTTGGTTTTAGTATAAATATCGTGATTTGTTATAGTTAGTATTTAGTTAGTTATTGTGTTTTGTTCTTTATATCCATTTTTAAGTTTATATAATTCTATATCACAATGGGCAGGAAGAAGAAGAAGGCATCGAAACCATGGTGCTGGTATCCTTTTCACTATTGAGATTGCGACGTTAGCGTTGTGTTGCGAAGGCAAATGACCTTCTCAAATTGGGTCAATCGTTATTTATTGATATAAAGATGTTGATGGTAGTATTCTTAGCGCACATTCAGGTACTGCAACAGGGAATTCGACGACGAAAAAATTCTAATCCAACATCAGAAGGCGAAGCACTTCAAATGTCACATTTGTCACAAGAAACTGTACACGGGACCTGGGTTGTCAATACACTGCATGCAGGTGTGTATCGCGTGCGTCACTGCTATAAATTTGGCAGCAGCCCCACCCGCCCACGGCCAAAGCGCACTTGCTTTTTATAACTTGTGCTATTTTGTTCTGTCGGTATTTTGGCGCGACCAATTTCGTCCCAAATGAACTGTCTTTAAAACTGCTATAAAATCTATTCCAAAATGTTCTACCCTTATACTGCACTGGTCAGTTAAATTACTGCAAATCATACCTACCTTCATACCAAGTTTATTTATAATCTTTGTTCTGAATTCCAGGTCCACAAAGAAGCCATAGACAAAGTACCAAATTCATTACCAAATAGGTCGAATATAGAAATAGAAATCTATGGTATGGAAGGCATTCCACCTGAAGATATCAGGGAGCATGAGAAACAAAAATCAGGTATAAAAATTTTCTTATTTGGGCTCCGACAGAACATCATTGGAGTCTGATGTATGTACAAGTTTTTTATTCTGCTTGAGACTAGCCTTAGGTGTAATTCAGTGTGTAGTTTATGTTTACACGTTGAAAGGCCTGCTGTGTTTGAACATTTCATAATGTATGTGTTTGTTTAGGTGGTGGGAAAGGTTCAGACAGTGATGACGATGAACCATCGGCTAAAAAGAAAGCAACTCCAGCACTGGTAAGGGCACATTTTATTAATAATAATATTTGATACAAGTAGAGGGGCTAATTGATCACTGTAATACTAATTTGTATTATGTTACAGTCTAAAAGTAAACCAGTAAGTCAAATTATTTGGTTTATAGACTATTCTACATCTTATGTTTATTCTTTATCATTCAGATAACTATCTGTAGTCATCTTAGTATCACAAAACACAACATCAGAGACTTGAAAATAACTCTTGGGAAATCTTGTAAACTTGGCAAAAATCACCAAATACTCAATTAGATAAAAAATTGTAAGTATTTTTTTCTACAGTCAGCCATGTTTACCTCTAACATGTTCTGTATATTGGGCCTGTAATAACCATTGGTATGTTCACAAATCAGACTTGTTTAATCTATTGCTAGAAATGGCCTTCTCTATTGCACGAATTATTTAGTATTCTGGTCTTGGGATGCTGTATTAACATGCTTACAAACTGGACCAGGTTCTCAAATCATATCATTTATAATCACACATTGCACAATAGTGAGCAGTGTCACTAGCAAAGGACATTAATGAAGTTTTTTAAACTAATTATATGTGTTATTTTCCGGTTGCAGCTCGGCCCAGGCCCCTCGGGAGTGAGTCCGGGCATTCTACCGACCCCTATGGGGCCCGGAATGCCCCCAGGCATGTACCCTGGACATATGCAAATGAATCCCATGATGCCTCCGTTTATGCAGGCTAGGTGAGAATATTAATTAGCTATTTAGGTTATACTTTTCCCTCCGTCAAAATTTTTTGGTTGAACATAATGTACCTACTTGCAAACTTTTATAACAATAAACTTATAAAAATGAAGTACTTAGATTTTCGATTAGAATGGAAGTAAAAGCACTACCATGGCTCCGTTTGTCATGAGTGATGGTAAAGCATTACCTATGATAACGGGTTTGACTTTAATTCAGGGTAAATTTGCATGAACGACTGCACAAAGACAACATGAACTACAATCTTACCTCATAATTTTAGCAATTATTATTTAATAACTAAGTCATTGTCTTCCACATCCTACTCGAGAATAGCTAAACTCATTGTTACCAAGTTTACCAAGTTTTTAATCGTTCTTATTACAATTTTATTGAAACTATGTTGCTTGTTGCAAAAGTAGATATGAACCAGTTCATCTCAATTCTCAAGGTTTGTACAAATAAGGCAGTTTTATTCAAGTCGAGTCTGCATTTCTCCATTTACTTTCTGTCTAAGTATAATGACCCTCAGAATAAAATGATTTATGTAAAACGCTTCTTTTTCATTCAGAATGATGATGGGACCAGGAATGCGGCCACTATTCCCAGCGGCCAGTGTTCCTACATCACAACCAAACAAGCCTACCTTCCCAGCGTATAGGTATGTATAATAATTAAATAGTAAAAAGACAATAATATGAGAACTACTTGAGCCAAGGAGTCGCACTGTAGGTGTGAGTGAGTGTGTCTCGGTCTAGTCAATGAGATTTCTGGGAGACAAAACGGGATAGAGCTATGGAAAAATGTGATTTGCAGTTTCTCAAAGATGTGTTTACTTAGTGAGTCAAGTCTTGCAAACTTCAGTAAAACATTTTTGTTTTCGTTTCATAAAATAATGTCAACATAATGGAATTTCCTTGTTTTTATCATCATTGAGTATCGCACTTCCGCCGGCGAATAAATAAGCTTATCTCAAAAGCTACTGGACAACACAGATATTTATAAATATTGTTTGATTTGTGATTCTAAAGTTATGCACCCAAATTGCTCATAGAATTCTTGTTACTTTGTAGATTTTGAAACTACTAGATTCATATTCTGACGCATTTCTAATGTTGTGCTACTTCTAAGACCACATACAAACACCCATCTAACCCCATCAATGTACCGCCCTTCCAGCAACGCAACGATAAGCGCACCCCCCACCACATCCACGCCGTCCGGCAGCATGGACCCTAAAGAGAACGGCGAGGTGAAGCCCCCCGCCGCCAACGCCTGCCCGCTGGTCACGGCCACCGGCGCCGGCTCCAAGATCGTGCATCCTCCGGAGGACGTGTCCCTGGAGGAGATCCGGGCGAGGAGCGCCAAGTACCGGCCCAAGCCGAAGCCGGACGCGCCGCAAGCGCAGCCCGCGCCCGCGCCGGCCATGATCACCCCCACCAGCCAGGCAGAGGTAAACCCACTCGCCGAACGACCGTAGGAATGTTAGCCCCCGTTCTAGACAGTTTATGTTATGGTAGTTTGTGACTGCGTATGTGTAGTTTCACTTTTCTAAATGTTGTATCTAGATATTACTGTACTGGATTGTTTTGTCAATTTCTTTGTATTAGAAGTCGTATTCGTTTGCACCGAAAGAGACATTGTTGAGGTTCTGGATTGTCTACAAATATTTTTTGCTGTTCCCTCTTCGGTGTCAGTTTTGTATTCTGTTCAAAATAGACTCGATTACAATGTAAATAAAAAATCGGGATCTCGGAGCGCAGGAAAGCGGTAGGGCCCTCTCTATTCCGTCTCAGGTTAGATGTTGTCGCATAACCGTGTCGTGTATAATGTTTTCTTTCTGTTCGGTTCCGCGCCAGACGGCGCGCGAAGCCTGCCGCCTAATGAGTGTTCAGTTGGACTACCAGCAGCAGGTGGCGGCGCACATGTCGGCGGCCGTGGCGGCGGCGCGCCAGCACCTGCGGCGCCCGCTGCTGCAGCCCGTCATGATGCAGCCGCAGCTGCGCGTGGGCGTGCCCGTCTCCATGCCGCCCGTCATGGGCGTGCTGCCCGTCATGCCGCAGTTCAACCTCATGCGCCCGCTGCAGCCCGGTCAGTACCCACACTATTACGCTAACTACCGCTAGCTGGGCCGGCGGCGGTAAGGTTTTATTCCACCCGTTTTGGTTTCGTTGCTCCGTATTGGGAGGTCGCCGTCGCGCTGGCGCTTTGTTATCGGTCGTAGGGGAAATGTGGTAGAGGTGAGCGTTGTTTCGGTAATGCATCTAGTGTATTTCCCCATTACGTCGCTAAACCTACGCACAAACGCGGCGATATTGTGTACCGATAATGACGCGCCAGTGGACGGTGGGCTTCGTGGATCTAGAGACTAGGCAGATTTCATCTGAAATGTCAACTATTTGGATCATAAGATAACTATACACTCATAAGGCACTGTTACCAAAGTGAGACAACTTTGACACTGCTAATCTATGATGTAAATCGAATAAATAATTAAATTATTAATGTGGCCTAAATCACAATCTACCTCAGACATATTGTAATGATATAGTATTATAATGATTACTCTCTGAAATAACTGCAGCAGTAGGATACAATGGCCGGATAATAAAATTATCACTATTATTATCTTGTGAAATATATTTCAATCGCACGCCAATATACTTCAATACATACAGGAAAGAACAGCTAAATAATTATTATTATCAGACATAACATGTTAATAGCGTGCGACATATAAACACCATGACCGAGACTTAAAAATAAAATTGGAAACCTTCCATCCATTCGCCCTACAAATCTATTTGTTAAATCACTCGTAATATTTTTGCCTTTGGATAATGTTTGCTAGATATTTTTGCTACTCGATATGTGGCTTCGGTTGGTGCCAAGAGAATATACATGTTTTCATATAAAAATCAACGAAGTAAACCTCTATAACAAATCATATTTATGTAAATAGCTAGATAGCATGAAACCAAAACTGGTGTTTAATAAAACCACAACGTCCAAAGCCGTATCACGACATCTCTACAAATTGTCAGGACCCAATAGGCTTTGTAATGTTCATAAGTCACCATTGTTACATGTTTTACATGATTGTACTCTCTACAGTGTCTAGGTATTTTGTATGATTATATTTAAATTTCAACAAAGATAAGTTTTTTCTATAATGAACTGTCATACTGTTTATAAGTACATTTGTTTAGAATCTCGACAGAACTAGACAGATCTTAGTTGTAAGACAATTTAGGACATATCGAAGGCATATTATGTCAGAATATTTCACGTTAATGTTGCACGAAAAATTATGTACTTAAATGTAATGTATTTTTGATGTTAAATTTGGAAATAGTCCATGCCGACTATTTTGTTGACAAAATGTATGCAATTGAGGCGTAGTCGACGCGCCCTGGGTGAATAAAGACTGGCTTTCCATCGCATTCCCATGAAATGAAATAGACTAGACTGATATTTTTATATTCACACGCAGACTACATTATACTGCTCAACACTCGACCCTACTTGGTATACTATTGAGACGTGACATTCATTTTGCATTTATGCATCTAGGTATAAATAGACTTGGGTGTTTTTAGAATAAACATTGTTACATAATATTATTAATTAAGTATAAAGGTGTCAGTATTACCTCGCAGCTCAAACATTCACATGTGTGTGTGACCTAGTTTTTAAATTGCGTGGAAAATGGACGAATGTCTTTATATCTGGATCAATAAAAATGTTTTTTCGCTTAAATTTATTTTGTATTTTCCACGTCGACCGACACATACCAGAGTTAGCTATAGTGTGGCCGTTTGTGACTCAAGGATCGTGACGATTGTGTTCAAAGTGCGTGGAGGTGCCTCCAGTTAGTAGTAGAGCGAGCGGAGCGCCCGGCGGCTGCGGCGTATAGCGTACAGTAACAGCTTCCGTACTCACTCGGCTAACATCACTAACTCCGCCGTACACTCGAGTACACTACCCTACACTAATATGTGTTTTGCCGTGCCATCCGCACTATCGGAGGATCGGATAACGAGCGGTAATTTTATTCACATTCCTTAATGGATTCGCTTATTGTAGTAGCTCTTATCTTATTACTGTCTCGAATTTCTCGTAGTGTCATATTATGAGATGTGACTGTTTGTCGGTTTACGGGTGGGTACACTAATATTATATTTACGTACAGTAGTTTTGTCGCTTTACAACGTGCATGTCGTGGCGAGCCACCGGCGTCGGGCGTGTCGGATCGTGCATGCACCACGGGTTACGTTATCGCATCGCCGAGTATTTTGAAAGTGTGACTTTTCCATGTGAATTATTTATCCTATACCTACCTGTGTTCCTTCGCTTACTGCACCTATATAAGTCGGCACAGGAGTGCGCCCCGCGAGCCGCAGCGGGCGGCGACAGGCGAGTGCGCGGTCACACCGGCCGGTGTTGGCCCTCGGGCCCCTGTCGCCCGCCGCCGCCCGCGCTCACGCCCGCCTCTTGCGCAGGTATGCTGCTGCCGGGCGGGATGGGCGGCATGGGCGGCATGGGCGGCATGGGCAGCATGGGCGGGATGGGCGGCATGATGCAGATGGGCGCCATGTTCCCGGGCGGCGTGCCCGGCATGCCCATGCTGCAGCCGCGCTACCGATAGCCGCGCCGCGCCGCGCTCGCCGCTAACCCTGCTTCCTGTTGACAGTTGCGGCTCGGGCTCGGGTAGGCGCTCGGTACCCGCGGCTCGGGTAGTGTCTAGTGTCGGTCAGGTAAGCGCGCCGGGACAGGTGAGCGCGCTCGCCGCCCGCTCGCCGCGGCTGGGCCGGCAGTTCCCTGCGGTGCAGGCGACGCCACTGTCACAACTAGCGTTGTTGGATTGGCGGCCCCCTGTCTCCGGCCGGTCCTTTACTCACTCTCGCTCGCCCGAGGCGGTCGTGCGGTTAACACGTGTGTCTAAGAATTATTACGATAAGTTAATGTTAATCTGCCTTGATAATTTTTTTCGTGATTCCACATGAAGTTGTGACGTTTGCCTACTCTTGTAGAATTTTGACTATTTTACTGAATAAATGCTCTGGACATTATGGGCTATTTTCTTTATTTGTACAATCACCCTGTATTGAAAAGATCATTTTTATCATCTAAAAATCTTAGTTTAGCATTTGACACACGGGGTATCCGGTAGTCGTAGATAGTCCAAGAAGACCACAACGACCCAATAATAGGCATGGGAATCTAAAAGGTAAGGTAAAAACTACTGGTTCAAATATAATGCTTCATTGTTGCATAGAGTTGTTAGCCTAACGTTACTGACATGGCATGGTATACTAAACTTCTATATTGTATATTTTCGTAGGATCTGAAGCTGAGCAGAAACATATTATATTGTATCATAGTATATCTATTCACATCGCCGCCGTTACAGAAGATAACTCAACACATTTTCCTAGATGAACGAACGATAAACGCGACGCGACAGTGCGAAACGATCAAATAACATCTGAACCAACACGTGACCTACATAATCGCATATAGATCAGTTGCCGACAAGACTTCACAAGACCACGAATAGAACAGCTATAATCCCCTATCATTTGATGTCGTTTTATCGCTTTCCGTCTAGGACTGCGTCAGAGCATGTCATGTTGTCACGCATGACATTCTGTAGTTATGATAGCTTGTCAAATCTGGCAGATTTATGGCCTAGTATACGCGTGCGCATCTAGATGCACACAAAATGGTTGCTGTTGGACACAGTCACAAAATTGCGTCTGCGTATGCACATGTGCCAATAATAGTACTATACAATAATTTTTAATCATTTAACAAAATTTAATTAAATTACATTTAAATCCACTTTCATTTAATTTTTACAAATTAATATCAATAATAAATAAATTTATTGTAACACTTTTACTGAGGATATTCATCTGGCAGCATTTTTCAGAGGATTTGATTTGGGGTGCAGCGTCGGTCGGCGTGTGGGCAAGTCACTAGCTCCGAGACATAAGCAGCTAAAACGGTATGGTACAAAACTGCGCGCGAATAAAGGAAAGAACTAGAAAGTTTATTAAAGCCGTATATTGAATTTGTAATAAAAATTATCGGCTGTACACATAACACCATAATATAATACACAAAACGCTATTTCGCTATCATTAATAATAAAGTACATAATTTGAATACCAAACCCTAATACACGATTACAATTTTACAACATGTTTAAATATATAAAATTATAAAGTTATTGCATTATCTAGTATCACCATCGAACGATTCACTCAACCCAATTAAATCTTTCGGTAAATCTAAATAACTAACATCAAAATCTTGTAATCAATCAAACAAATTGTAGCTATTAAAAACAAGTAGACAACAATCTTAACATAATTATGGCAACAATCAAAAATATATATAGGTAATCGATACTAACACATCGTAAATACTTGAAAACATCGCATGTGATATTAATACACGTATGCAATGTCTAGTCCTATTGCACCTAATTGTTTGAACGCGAAGAAAAGGCTAGAACAATATTAAAATTTCATGTAAATAAGTAGACACATTGTAGGTAGTGTTTACAGTATGGCTCGCCTTACATACATAAAGAGTGTTATCAGACAGTATTCTTCATAAAACGCCATAGAATGTTATAGCGGACAAGCGCGGATCCGCCTTTGCCCATAGTGACCACAACCTAAATGACCCTAATAGATTTGTGACGTCAAACTTCCATGGTCTATTTAGGTACAAAAAATAAATAACGATATACCGTACCACTGGACCAAAAGCTGTTAAAATGAATACACTCTGGATGGTAGATCGAATACTTATTCCTTTAATTTGTCACGAATTTTTCTTAAAGGGCGCAGTTCTAGATTTCGCTTATGGTGCCAGGGTTTGTACATAGGAATGCACTATATCGATCTCACTTTGTCCGATTTTCGTGTGGCTGTGCTGTGTGTGAGCACAACCTTTTTTGAGGGCTAGATCCGCGCTTGATAGCGGTCGATAATGCTTTTTGCTATTATGTTTTTAGCAGATTTTGTGTCGCCGTGATATATCAAAGACGTGGGTCTCGTCAGAACAGAAGATGGCGCATATGTGGTAGCAGCTGTATCCGCTAGTTGCATATTTTTTAATTTGTGTAAAGGTTCGCGTTCGTCCACGTAGAAACAAGAATGCGTTTAATAAAAAATAGTGTTGGGAGGTAATGTAAAATGCACCATTTTAACACTAACTTGGCCTACGCCCTATTCCTTCAGGGCCAACGATATTGTAAGATATCAGCTTAGATAATTGTAACAGATACACATCCGACAATCATTTAGTTTTATAATATTAACGCTGGCCACTAAAACTTCACGCTTACCGACCCGACGAATGCTTGCTTGCAGGTCGGTTCATTATAAGGAAATATGGCTGTATATACAAGGTGTAACAGCAAGGTGTAGTAATACTGAAACTACGCATACACATACATATTTCGAAGTAGTCTGGAGGTACTATAAATCTGTAAGTAGTTACGGTAATGAATTATTACACCTCAAAGTTTACTGCAAAACTAACCATCGTTCAACCCTAGTTATCAGCTGGGCGATGTCAGTGAACTTGAGGCATAGGCTAACATGTACAGTCTTACCCAACTTCTATGGTGCGTCGTGAATCTTCGTTCGCGCAGAAAATAAAGTATGGTCCGAAGATTAACGAAAGAATGCTTAACACTTACAATCAACCTAAGATCACTATTATAAGGTTCATAATACACTGCAGCTGTTGCACATCGCAGTTCTACCTGCGCAGAAGATGAATTTTCAAAGCGCGGGAAATGCTCTTGACCGCTATTGGTCGGCAGCCGCCCCGCCATCTTAGCGATCGCCGCGTGGCATGAGTGAGATGGAACTAACAGCTGCAGTATATTATGAACCTTATAATAGTGATCTTAGGTTGATTGTGTCTAAATCTTCGGACCATACTTTATTTTCTGCGCGAACGAAGATTCACGACGCACCATAGAAGTTGGGTAAGACTGTACACCAAAGTTGTGGTAAAAGTTCCACCAAAAATTACTAGATGGCGCCAGGGCCGTTTCTAAGAAATCCTGCATCGCGCAAGCGTTGTGTGACCGTCGTAACGTGACGTCATCCGTATCATGTTAGGGTTGTAATATTTAGTTATTTTGTCAATTTGAGTGAAAAAATCGATTATCGATTTCAGGTTTTAGTACCCTGGCAAATGATTCATCACCAGGTACACATACCCACATTTCAATATTACTACACCTTGCCGATACACCTTGTATATAACACAAAATCTTTTTTCATAATATAACAATGTGACGATAGGATCAACGCGCAACATTATTGTCTATAATTCACACTATTGCCAATAATAAGCGCGTATGTGCAGGCGCATATTTGCATTGCACATTACGCAAATCTTAATTAAACATTTCGAAGTGTTTCTTACAATCAAAACGGATGTCTTCCATAAAAGACTAATCTAACCGGGAATACAAATATACCCTACTTGGTCTGATAAAGAGTTACCCATTGGTTAATATTATGGTTAATTGTACACAATGTATGTTTGTCTATTTGTTACATATACTAGAAGATACATAGTTATAACAGATACTAGAAGATACTTTGAGCTTCCAAATGCCACAATAATATATGACAATTAATTACCTATCATACTATGAAGTTTATACTAATATCTAAAATTAACAAGTCACTATTTGCTGCCGACACATTGTATCTAATTTCTAGATTAGTTCTCTTACAATATCATAAACTGCAGTCTAGAAACTAAACAACTGCTCTATCGGGATATGTCAAGTGTTACATGTAACTGGAGCTACGAAAATATAGTCACAACCTCGAACTATGTGTGAAACGTGGCTTCGTTGGCAGTTGGCACGCTCGCAGTCGACGTGACGACCGGCCGAGTAGATATACCGATACTTAACAAAAGTTGTACAACGATTTCCGCCCCCTATACTATTGCACGGGCAAACTATTGAACGTTATCCTACATGATCAGGCGAGGGCGTGACGGTGCGGAAGGCGTCGAGCGCCCCCTCCGGGCACGGTGTGTTGGCGCGGGTCATGCTCTCGAACCGCTCGCGCATGGCCGCCACGTGGCCCGCCATCACGCCCTCCTTGCCGTCCTCTCTCTCCCCGGGATCCCTCTCGAGAGACTGCATATCCTTGTCCGGCGGCGGCTCCGTGTCCGACAGGAGGGACACCTCGGAGGAGGCCGTGTAGTACAGGTCGCTGGTGGGCTCGCAGAGCGGCGCCGCCGGCTCCGTGTCGGAGGCCTCGGGCTCCGGCGGCGACGCGCGGCAGTCGCTCCAGCGCTCGCGAGCCGCGGACGCGTCGGAGCCCGGCGGCGACGCCTGCGTGTCGCTCCACCGCTCCTCCTGCGGCGCGGGCTCCGAGCTCGCCAGCGAGGCCTGCGAGTCCATCCACTTCTGCCTCTGCGTCTCCATCCTGCGCACGGACAGGTCCTCCGCGCTCACGAACTGCGACGCCTGCTCGCCCCACTCCTTCCGCTCCTCCGCTCCGCCTCGCTCGGAGAGCACGGTCCACGCCTCCGTCCGCGCCTCGACCTCGGAGTAGTCCGCGCACTCGACGTACCGCGGCGCGTCGTCGTCGTCACTATAATTAGAAGTCTTCATCGTCTCACAGAGCCTGTTGATGGCGTCGAAAACGTCCTTCAGGTCACTCACGTCCTCCGCCGGCATCGTGACCTCCTCTATGGGGAGCACGGTGAGGGCGGGGGCGGGGGCGGGGGCGGGGGCGGTCGCGATAGTGTTAGCGGGGAAGAGCAGCGAGCGCGCCACCGACAGCAGCGCGTGCGCGGGGTGCGCGCCGGGCCCGGGGCGCGCCGCGGCCGGGGGGGCGGGGGGCGCCGCGCCCGGGGGGGCGGGGGGCGCCGCGCCCGGGGGGGCGGGCGCCCCCCGCGTTCGCTAGCAGGCGCTCGACGTGCCCGACCAGCCCTCGAGCGGCAGCCGCAGCGGCGGCGGCGGCGCCTGCGCCTTGCTCACTGTACACCATAAAAAATCGATTAGAGACAAACTATGTCGAACACTTTTTTATTCGGAAACTTGACTGTTCCTTTCCTATTCTATAATCACATTATAACACAGTTATGTATTAAACTTCATCAAGATTTGCAAATCTGTTATCACAATATATCCCATTTACTGAGTATTTACAAAAACATTGTCTAAAAATCAGTTTATCTCGTTAGTTCACATCAAAAGTCAAAATGTAATTAACAAAATATCAATCGATCCTAATAAGATTAGCCCGGCTCGTCATACGGCAACCAAAGGATACAAGTGCATAATCCATTCCATGCAATGGAGGGCATGTGATGCAAAATCGTGCTCTATCGATAGCGTACGGGTGTTAACTGTTATACTTACATGCAGCTATATAAATACATAGTTAATTAAAGCAAACAGCGAGTGATAACTAATGGACATGCACGAAAATAATGTAACATTCAGACTTACCCAGGATGCATGCGGTTCTTACTGTATTGTAGAACACACCATCAATTAATGATGTAACCAAACTTCCTTCCGTCTCCTCTAAAGATATCCTATGAATAATATGCTCATTATCATAGGTAAAAATGTTCTACCATTACAAGAACATCTCCACTATTAAATATGAAAATAACTATTACATACAACCTAGTATTTCCCGTTTCTATTTATTCTTGTAAAAATGATAATTTAGAACACTGAAATATCTTTTCAGTTCCTGAAATTGAAATTCTAGAAGCAACTGCAGAATTACCTTGACTTCATATTCAAAAACAATCCACCTGTCTGTAAAAAAATCTAGGTTTGCTACTGGGACTGATAATTTTTTAACTATACAAGGTGTAACAGCAAGGTGTAGTAATACTGAAACTACGCATACACATACATATTTCGAAGTAGTCTGGAGGTACTATAAATCTGTAAGTAGTTACGGTAATGAGTTAAGACACGTCAAAGTTTACTGCAAAACTAACCATCGTTCAACCCTAGTTATCAGCTGGGCAATGTCAGTGAACTTGAGGGATATACTAACGTCAAATCCGTCAAGAAAAATTCGTAAAAGTACTAAGGGTTCCGTTTGTTTTTTAAATAATGATTTTTACCGATTTGTACCGACCCGGACAGATGCAACCGGACAAAAGTATTCCTTGGCGGCTGATTGATATCTGGTCCGTGTAATGTACATACCAAAATTCTATTCTAAAGCGGTAAGTATCTGAAATGAATTTTAGAGGCTTTCAACTTTGTAACAATACTGAACCCTAAAACATTGTCGGCAAATTCAAAGACCGCGGTGCACCGCGGTCTCTTTGCGGCAGAAATAATTCAATGCCAGTGACCCGCGTAACGTGACGCCATCCGTATCATGTTAGGGTTGTAATATTTAGTTATTTTGTGAATTTTAGTGAAAAAATCGACTATCGATTTCAGGTTTTAGTACCCTGGCAAATGATTCATCACCAGGTACACATACCCACATTTCAATATTACTACACCTTGCCGATACACCCTGTATAGGTATAATATGCAAGCTAAAAAAATTATAATAATGAACATGTGGATGTGGCCCGCTATACCAAAACTACAGACATAAACTTGTATGCAAGACATCCACACAAAGCGTTACACATTTACCGACAAGTATAAGGTTAAACAATGAAATACGGGACAAAATAATTATTACCTTTTTATTATCCAAATAAAAATAATTATAAATAACTAAGCATCGTACACAACTATCACAATACCGGTTGCTTTTCATTATATATAGAAAAAAGCGTACACTTATAAATGCCATCACTAAATAGCTCAACTGCAAAATTCTTTTCATGCGATAAAAAGCACTCTAATCACCGTAAGCAAATGACAACGAATCCATACAGTAGGTATTGCAGCAGCCTGATTTTAGGCCCTCACTACCGACTCTAGGCTAATGTTAACACATTCTATAAACAGGCATTGCGTCTCATCTAACTAAGTAGGCACTCACCTACTAATAATATACTTAGTTATGAAAATCAAGCTGCTACAGGAATACTTAAATATTGCGCCAAATACCGTTATTAAGTATAAGAAATTGCAGTTAAACAACTTGGTGAGTAGCGGCTATTAACTAAAAATAACGAAATCAAGTGTTCAAGAGTTTACAGGTACGATAAAGTACATTTTTTCGCAGTAAATGGCACCTCACTATATTTAAAAGAATCACAACAAGAGTTCCGTCTAAACTTTTTAAATAACAAGTAAATTATAGAATGTAGTCGGTTTATGTTGCATCGCTATGGTTATGAAGCAAAGCATGATTGTCCAAATACTAAAAATCCCTACTCGATTGTAAAAATGATCATAATGAAGATGATATTCGATAATTCACTTGACAGAACATCCGATTGGTTTGAAACGATTTAATTTTAATGACTCGATACAAAAACTAAACGAGATACTAACTAGTAATTACTAAAAATAACTAAGTTAAATACAAATAAGAATTTGGTAATAAGACGCCGAGTTCGAATTATGAAACGTTTATAATCGAAATCTATGATTGGCATAGTATTTTTGGAATAATCTTATTCAAGTCAGTTTGTTTGATATAAAAACCCATAGAACGAAAAAAAATTAGTTTTTCTCCTGGAATGATTACTTAACGCACACTTGTTATTGAAGAAATAACAAAAAAAAAAAACAATGTATTTTTTTGATTTAGATTGATAGACAGCTAGCACAAAACATATAAATCATATTTTTAACTTTTCTTCAATATGCGCAAATGAAGTTCTAGCATAAAGTTATATTGCGTGGAAAGAATTTTAGATTCACATAATTTTTAACAACTTTCAGTCTCGGAGAAACAACACTTAAATATACGAACGAAGACATTACATGCAAACATGCATTATATAAACTATAAATATAAACTTCAAATAAGATAAATCAAAAATAATACTTTCACTAACTATTAAGTATTAACTACACAGATTAATACCATAAGATATAAACATCGAAACTATAATTTGGTTTTAAAATATTTTCTGAATTTCTACTAGCTAGAACTATAAATCTAATAACTTAAAAATATTATGCCATATTTATGACTTGTACCTATTGCACTTAAGAATACCTTATGTACCTACAACATTATTTATTGTATACTTTTATGACTACAGAGCATTGTGCGTCTTGCTCTAGTTTTTATTATTAACGTTCATATAAATACTATAAAGTTGAAAAATAGTCCATAAGAGCACTTTAATTAAAGCAACATTTTCAGTCACGAATCAAGAAACGAAAGTACAAATAAACATGTGCTATATCTATAAAAACTACGATGTATTATTAAAACCAGTTCGGTTCGATATCTAAACAACGATTGTCAGTTATGATTTATTTGATTCAATTTCTCGTAAATATTTTATTTAGTTAAAATACTCCTCTAAAAGATACGATGATCTAAAGGCGAATATTGCTCGCGCTTGTAACGTACGAGTTCTTACTTTTTGCCTCAAAACGTTCTCCATCTAAATTCTAAATTGACCTTTATTATTGAACGATTTGATGTCGAGAGTAATATTTTTAACAAACTTAAAAAGGTTTTAATCCACGGGGGTTACTACTACAAGAGTAGTTTCTAGTAATTTTAAAATTTTAAAAGTTTTCAATATACTCTATTTCAAAATACGGAACCCCAAAAAACCGCACTGAACAAGTTTCGACTACCTTCATTTGGACGACTCACATGTATGGCTCGAGTTCTCCATACCTACATAATTCATTTTCATAAGACAATCTACTATAGATTCCCGACATTTTCTTTCTAACAAATCCTTGATATTATGAGAGCATTGATCGAGATTTCGTATCGACACTTCATTCACCATAAAGGCTAGCCGAAGCGTGTTACATTGTACTATTCACTGATTTAGAACACAACACTATAAGCTTACGTTACCTACTTTTTCGGTTAGATCAGAGAATCAAAGACTACAAAATATGAATGAATCGTAAACAGGCATCAACTGCGCTCCTTGAGCATTTTGGCCTTGACTTTTTATTTTATTGGCACTTACGCCTACGCGACGCGTATCTCTTGTAATGTATGCACGTTGGTCGTACATGGTCAACGAAAGTTAGTGGTTCGTTGGGTGCCAGCCCAAATGAAAAAAAAATAAATTCAACGTTGTTGCTGTCCTTTTCATAAATAAATTACAGGGCAAATATACCGGTTCTAGATATTTAGGAGCACCCACGTAGAGATATTCGTCTTAGGCCGTGACACGTAAAGAGAGACGCCTAATCACTATGCTATTACGATACGAAAAACTGTCATGCGTGGACCGTAATGGTAAGATTACTTACGTAACTTTGAGTGCAATTGATTGTTATATTAATTTTAATTTAAAATATTTCTACCTGTATGTCAGTGGTCAACTATCTATTAATAGCGGATTCTATTCCAATCAAAGATTCGTAATGGAGAAGGCGTCAATGAATAATGTAGCTATTTTTATCTCTCTCCACATAATGTACCAAACACCTCAACATTTAAAACCAAGATGAATACCTGAACAAGTACGAATAAGTAATACAGATGAACAATTATCTCAACAGCTTACATGCTTTCCCACCTATCTATCATACTAACTGAACACTATAGAACCAGTAACACGTAAGGAATTCTCGTATAAAATATATAAACGCAAGGAAGAATGCACTGAATTTGGTACCATTTTTATCTGTAGATGGTTTCGGTATTCAGCTAGATAAATAAAATAACATAAGTACCTACGTACTGAAGAAAAACAACCCTCGACTTTAATAAAGCGCCAATCGCTGCCGATCCAAATTCATATATTTATTCAAATCAAATTAGTTATTTTTCAAAAAGTGTAGGAGTAATTCACCGGATGAAATAATTATAGTGTTGGTTATTAGATTTACAAACGCGCTGAAGCGTGTTTTTGCTGTTCTATAGCATTCGTTAGTTCCATATCCAACCGTAGAAAAAAGCCCGTAAAAAATATCCTTTCTAATACATACAGATATTATATTTCACGACGACCGCTCGCTCATCATAAGGAAACGTGTATACATAAATCACGAGCTAATCGACTAAATTCACTATGCACGTAGTGGTCAACATTTTACAAACGGCGCCGTTCGCTCGTGAACGTTTTCAAATTGTCAAATGTAACAGGCTGACACTAACCCAGTAAGAACGACGGAGTTCTGCTTCGCGTCGCTCCAGCTTCGAATATGAGATTGAAATTGACGATTTCGCAAACGACACCGTTTGCAAAATGGCGTATATACGTAACATGACGGCGTGCGTCGCTCGGTCTCGCCTCTACTTACCGGCGGCGGTGGCGCTGCTGTAGCCCTTGGCGATGCGCAGGAAGGGCTCGGGCGGCGGGAAGCGCGCCGGCGCCGCGAACAGCTCCGCGAACCGGGCCTCCAGCTCCGCCGCGCGGGACGCGCCGCGCACCGGCGGCGGCGGCGCGCCCGGCTCCGAGCCCTGACTGCTATGTATACTCTGGAAATAGACACCGGTGATGTGAGGACGACTTTTCTTGCCTCTCAAAATTTTGTTTATGTAGATATATCTTATATATTATACACATCACAAAAGTCTAAGCAACATGCATGCATAACATGGACCCAGGAACAATTGGGGAACAGGGATAAAATTATATTTTCCGATGACTCGCGTTTCGGGTTTAGGCCTGATACGAGAAGGATGCGAGTGTACCGTCGGCCCGGAAATACTGAAAGGCTCAGGTGCGTTCAGGAAGTTCATCCATACAGCGGCTCAACAGTTATGGTATGGGCGGGTATTATGAAGAACAGGCGAACTGAGCTCGTTTTTGTAAATGGAAACATGAACGCTGAATATTACGTTGAGGATATTCTCAGACCTTATGTCCATCCATTTGCACAAACCTTTGGCTCCGATTTTACGTTAATGCATGACAATGAGCGTCCACATACAGCTCGGCGAACCAGGGAATGTCCGGGTATTGCCCTGGCCTGCACAAGCGCCAGACGCATGGGACATGCGAGAGAGACGTGTACAGAAGGATGCGGACGGAGTGACAACAACCCAACAGCTGAAGGATTTGCTACAATTCCATTGGGAGCGAATACCGCATACATACCGGAATACATGTTGCTTAGACTTTTTTGATGTGTGTATTTATATATTACAGGTATTATAAAGAGGAAAGATTTGATTCTTTGTTTCTTTGTTTGCATTGAATAAGCTCCGAAACTACTGAACCGATTTGAGGAGTATTTCTTCTTTGTGTATTAACATGGGATTCTGGGCTGGGACTCCAAATGTTGACTATTCCTACATAATATTTGAAATATTACTGACCGAGATGCACAAGTTATACGAAACCAAAACCTATAAAAATAAATAGTAAAACATACGTTATGCCTATGGTGCGGCGGAGGCGGCGGCGGCGGGGGCTGCGCCAGCGACGCGTTCCTAGCGGGTGGCGGCGGGGGCGGAGCACCCGGCGGCGGCGGCGGGCAGATGCCCGGGGGGCGGAGCCCGCGCGGCGCTCGAAGTGTACCTAGAAAACAGAGCAACGTTGTCTTTATTACACTGTTAATTTATTTACATGTTCGAGACTACATCAACTTATTTCTGCCTACTATTAAGCACGGGTGTCATCTCACTTTTGAGGGAGGATTAGGTCATAACCCACCACCGAGAACCCCGTCTAGATTGGCGGATCTCATTCCTCCAATATTATTCTCGGCATGTCGGTTTCCTCACTCACAATATATATTATGCCATATTAAGAAACACATGGTACATGCGCGACTTGGTTTCGAACTCACAACCTTCCGCTTTGAAGGCGAACGTCCTCCCCGCTAGGCTTCATCACCACGCAATTTTTTATCAAGTTATTTTCACAATTGTTCCTTGCGTGTGACACGCAAAATTCTCTGTATTGTGTATTAATTAACAGTCAACTTAAGGCGAGGTTTTACTCAATTTTGAAGTTTTTTAAGCTCAGGAAACCCATTTAAATATAAAATGATGAGTGATTGTTGTTTTTTTCTTAAAATTGGTCATTCAATGAAGGCGATTGTCACTTTATCCCAATAAATAAAAACATACAAAAACTAGCAGTCGAAGCGCTCGCGGCCATCTGCCAGTACCACCAGTACAACCACCGTAGTACAACCTGGCCTGTCCTCCCACTAGGCAGACTAGGCTTCATCCCCACGCTATTTTAACTTTAACAATAATAATTGTTCCTTGCGTGTGACACGCAAAATTCTCTGTATTGTGTATTAATTAAATGTCAACTTAATGGCGTTGAGAATAGAGTTAATTACCGAAGTGCGAGGCGGGGTTCTTGGTGCCGATGGGCGGGATGACGGGCGCGGGCGGCAGGTTGAAGGGCCGGCCTCCGCCCGCCTGCGGCGACGTCGGCGTCACCGGCGGAGATCTGCAATGACAAAGCAATCTATAATAACAACTCATAGGCAGTGGCTGAGCGGTAGCATAGAATCTCAGATTAATCATCAACAGATATGACATTAAACTCAAGATCCGGGGAAGAAAAGAGACAATTGTATGCAAATACACAAAGGATGTAAGTAGGATGGATAGTACGATGATGTTTTGTCTTTGTCGGCGTATGTACAATTTTACTCTTCTAGGGTATTCATCCAAGAGTAATGGCAACCAGCTAATATAACTATTCCAACAACATACAACGCAAAGCTCCTTACCTAGGCACCCTCATGCTTTGCGTCCTCGCGGCGATCTTCCCGTTGGTGATGAGTTTCTTGGGCGGGGGCGAAGGCCTGTTGTCCGCGGGGGCGGCGGCGGGGGGCTTCGGCGCCAGGTGGGGCTTGCCGTGGGACACGCGGGGGCGCTCCGACAAGTCCGACGTGGACAGAGACGAGGGGGGCGTCGGCGTGGGGGGCGCCGACGACAGCGAGGTCATGCTACCACCTAAGGGGGAACAGAACAGCCTTAGACTTTGCTTTGCCCTTTCCTTTTTGTTCTTTTCTTTGAATTGCGAAAGTACAAGAATTACCTAAGAGTAAGGTTTTAAAGACGTGTGACGTTTAGGCATATTTCTTATTATGATGAGAGAAAAAGGTATGACACCGAGAGAAAGAAACAGAGTTATATATTCGGACACCATAGGGGTGAAAGAGCATAAAACAAGGTTTCCTTGGTGGTAGGATATTAAAATGCTCGCCAGGCTAGCTACCAGTGCTCAAGTAGAAAATCTACCGCCAAACAGCAGTTATCGAAGCACGATTTGACGTTCGATGACGTTCGAGAACGACGCCGAGCCGAATCGATTCGATTCTGAATCGCCTAGCAGAAAAAAAACAAGTGGCTTACCCAGGTTCCCCTGCGAGCTGGCATGGAGCGTGCTCTTGTTCCGCTGCAGCGTGGCGGAGTGCTGCGCGGGCTCCGCTGCCGCCGCGTGCTGCTGCTGCTGCTGCAGGCTGCTGATGCGGTCGGATATCGAGCCGGTGGTGAGGACGGAGTCGGACGAGCTCTGCGGAAGGATAGACACGTTGTAGAGACCAAGAGACATTTGGACCGCTAGTGTGACGAGAGATAACTGTCAAAAGTTTAAGCTGCAATTGAAGAGATGTGTCTAAAATTACATTCTACAAAATCAACATCTAACACTCGATCCTGCCATTTCTGACAAGTCAATTTTACTTGTGAATTTGTGATTGAGTTACGCAAGTCACAACGCGAGTGCTAGACATCGATTTGTGGAACGAAATTTTAGACACATCTGTTCAACTCTAGTTTAAATCTTTTGTGAAAAAAGACAAATCATGTGCACTGTTGCGTGCATGCAGCATGCAGCTGTTGCACATCGCAGTTCTACCTGCGCAGAAGATGAATTTTCAAAGAGCGGGAAATGCTATTGACCGCTATTGGTCGGCAGCCGCCCCGCCATCTTAGCGATCGCCGCGTGGCATGAGTGAGATGGAACTAACAGCTGCAGTGTATTATGAACCTTATAATAGTGATCTTAGGTTCATTGTAAGTTTTAAGCATTCTTTCGTTAATCTTCGGACCATACTTTCTTTTCTGCGCGAACGAAGATTCACGACGCACCTTATAAGTTGGGTACTACTGTACATGTTAGTATATGCCTCAAGTTCACTGACATTGCCCAGCTGATAACTAGGGTTGAACGATGGTTAGTTTTGCAGTAAACTTTGACGTGTATTAATTCATTACCGTAACTACTTACAGATTTATAGTACCTCCAGACTACTTCGAAATATGTATGTGTATGCGTAGTTTCAGTATTACTACACCTTGCTGTTACACCTTGTATATACAAGAATTGCTCATTTAAAGATATAAGATTTGGCATTAGACTACTTTTAATTTGCTACCTACCTTGATGAGCTAGCGTTGCGATACCTCAGTTTCCTTCCGAGTTGCAAAACAACTTGGATATAATTAGTTCAAATTAGCAAGACTACATTCAAGTGGAAATGGTTTTGTTTCTTAATTAACCTATTTAAGTATTTTTATGTTGAAAGTGTAGTTTTGCCAACTTTTATAAAGTACGTATTCGGTAATGCATGCTGATAAAAAACCGGCTAAGTGGGAGCCAGACTCACGCACGAAGGATTCCGTACCATTATCTATAAAAACGTCAAAAAAATCACGGTCGTTGTTGGGAGCCCTCTTAAATATTTAAATATTAATTTTATTCTGTTTTTTAGTATTTGTTTGTAGTTACAGCGGCAACCGAAATACATCATCTGTGAAAATTTCAACTGTCAACTATCACGGTTCATGAGATACAGCCTGGTGACAAACGGACAGCGGAGCCTTAGTAATAGGGTCTCGTTTTACCCCTTGGGTGTGTACCTAACTCTAAAAATGAGCCCATACACCATCAATAGACGGTCACTAAGCACTACCTTTATAAAGATTTTACGTGCGAACAATCATTACGATGAGACGTCTTCGTACACCTACGCAGCTTTAGGTCCATTGTCAGTCTTTTTTTTTGAGGGGGGAAATGCCTTCGCACTATCAATGGACGTGTGGGGCTTGAACCCACGAAAACTCCCCCGTGAGCCGTCGATCCGCCTGGAGTGGGGCGAGATGGGGTCGTTTTGTCAGCCGTTAGCCTAAATTAACGCCAAAGAACGCGCCACCAATGCGATGCGATTGTAAACAAAGATGTACTTAATTATTGTAGTCAAACAACACTGATACAATTTTATCTGCGGATGAGTCACTCCAAGGGTGTGTCAAGTGTGAGCATTCGTGCAAACAAATCAATGTATATTGGCAGACATTTTAGCGGATTGTATATGCATGTCAAACGGACGGAAGTAAACTATGACGTGACACAAAGTTTAGAAGCAATGATATATTCAAACGCCCAGTAACTGAAGGATGCGTTGACTTATTTACACCATCCTTATTAATCGGATTATTGCTGAAAATCTGAATAAAATCTGTTGAACAACGTCAGAGATTTGTTGAGCCTATAATTTATAATAACATAATAGAATTAAATGCTTACATAATATTCACTATAAGTAATTTATATTTATGGTGCTATAACTATACTTTCCAATATGTACATAATACCCGCATTTACGTCATTATATTATATGTAGGTATAGATACATATGAGTATATAACAAGTTCAATTATTAATATAATATTATTAAATTATTTTATTTCTATAATTATGTATTGATAGATACCTCGCCCCATCTTATTAGTGACCATAATACTCATGTTAATTAACGTAAACATTTTACCATAATATATTATATGATCGAAGATTTTACCTGAGTAATATTCCATTCTACCTATAAATAAAACACAGGTACCTAACTACACTTATATTGTAAATACAATATTTATATACTTACATAAATTGTAAATTATATTGTACTTATATTGCAACATTGAACCAAGAGTTATCCTGTGAGTCACCAATGTCAAAAGTGATACGCTTTCGGGTCATCATGAATCATGAATCACTCGGATGACTCAAATGATTCGTTATAGAAGGCTTCGATGGAAAACCAAGGCCTTCAATGGTGTCGTTGTGATCATTTGCGGTTATGTTGAATCATAACACCTATTGTTAGAGCAGTGATAACTTTACCTTTACCTACTTAGTGTAGCTAACTGATTGATGACTAATTGACAACGCCCACGAAGTAACTAAGGAAAAGCACAGTTATGTTAGTACTCAATTACTAATCAGATCATTGAAAGTGCAATTTTTTCTATAATTAACGATATTAGAAGATGTAATTTTTTTTTCTAAATCAATAAGCTCTATTTCTTTTAATTTGATAATAGTGCTGAAGTGAATTAAGTACATAGTGCAAACTGCATTGCAACCGGTTATGTGATGCGAAATCAAAATTACAAATCATTTTCATACTGAGCGCGAAAAGCAGTTGATTATAAATAGAGCCCACACAACATCGAAAAAGAAACCTCTAGGAGAGCAAGGTGATCAAGCCAATAACATATTATGCAAGATTTAGCCCAATCACGTCCACCGATACAACCACATTAGGCATCGCCTTAGGCCCGGCGCACATTATCGCCATCGGCAAGGAAAAGGATCCTTTTTCCAAGGAAAGGTAGGAAAGGTATTTTTTGTTATTACGACCATATACACGGCAATTTCTACTTTATTGCCATTACGTTAATGTATATTGCTATTTGCCACCAAAAAATCCTTTTCCTTGCCGATGCCGATAATGTGCGACGGGCCTTAAACGGCGTCTCTAAACACGTAGGTATGCAAGTCTCTTATGTAATGGAAAGCTGTGTTTACTTTTGGTGAATGTATATTTTCTAGTGAGAATGTATTAGGTGCGACTACGCGCAATTAACTTTTAGTATGAGCATTGTATAATAATATTTGAAGAAAGCGTTAGAGGTTAGCGACGAGGAATTTGTTGCGATTTGTCGTAGAGGCCACCGGTATCTTATAAACTCCTCGTGTCTCCTCCACAAGACATACGACTGGTTGAACGTGAAATGGGAATCATAAGGATTCATTTGTGTTTTTCGATGCAAATTCTGTGTACCATTGATGAAACTTAAGACTATAGAGGTAGGTAATGCATTTCCCATGTATCATGTCCCACAAAATTTTGTATCTATTTCTTTTTTGTTGCCTATCTGAGCCCACTGCAGGGCAAATTCTCCCACATCAACGCTATAATGTCATGAACTTAAATTGCTTTACTATAAGTATACTATTAGATATCTTGATTATGTGTATGAATCATTGATCTGATTCATTTATTTACAGCGCTACCCGTAGTAACACCGTGCACGAAAATATTGCATTGTTTTTTGGGTTGAGTTAAAAATCTTACGGCAAATCCCACTATCAGAGCTCCACAACCACACTTTTACGTCAGAATACCGAGCAGATGTGCATAACATCTTGTTTCTTCCCCGTACCTACTAGTACCGGGAAGCGCAATCTTCCGTAGAGTGAATAAGTAAACAGTTTCCAGTGAAACAAATGGGAATAAAGCTCTTCACCTTTAAGGATGGCAATACAAGGATCTTTGCAAAAACTTTATGCTCGCAAATTTTCCTGTTATTGCGGAATAACAAGATTGTTTTGCGCCCGTTTAAGGTTTCCCTTCATGTCCACTTCTCCATACAAACGTCGAAGCGTGATCACTTTACTATATATTTTTGTGGTACTCTTTATCGGCAACTAGAAATCCGAAATTCCGTACCATCACCGCTCAGAGACAAGAGTACAAGCATTAGGTATAATATAGATAAGGCATTTTCAATGGAATCAAAGCTACACGTCATAATGATGAAACTATTAACACTCCCATGGTTCTTGTCACAATAGTTGAGAAGATCGTATTATGAGAGTGGTGACATGTTCTTAGAAACAAAGAAACAAATAAGATGTTAAAGTGACAACAATCTTGGAAATGATTCATTCATTGAAATTCAATGTCGTGCGGTGTGAGTGATACCTGTTGACTGTTGAGTGACTAACCTCATGGTTTTATTTATAAAAAAAATATACCTACCGCAATAGCTTTTATGGTAGGTTTAATCAAACCATAGAATCTAATAATTTTATGCTATAAGTTTTAATATTTACTTAATGACACGAACGACTAAATTGAACTATTTGAAATGTTACGATCAGCCGATCCATTGTTATTTTATGTAGGTCAGTCATGTTTATTTCCTAGATGAATAATAACAACGCATGTTAAATGCGATGAAAGTGGCTTTAATAAATAAAATTAATGGCGTTGTTTACTTCCAAGCAGATACATACAGGGAGCAGTCTATAATCTAGCTACACCACGAAATAGAGAAAAATGGAAGTGAAAAGATGGCGGGGCGCGCGTGCCAAACGTATTATTATGACTCGCAGCTCAAAACCAACGCCATTTTTCCAAACATACTATGGCATAATCTACGTCCGCCACACAACGAAAAATGCCTTATGTGCAGTTTTAGAACCCATTAAAATGAAGCATATTAGTTAATTACCACACAAAGCACATTTTCAAATAAACGGCAGTTGACTTATAAACTTTTATTGTTCTGTGAGCGAGACATACGAGGGTGAATCAAAAAATTTTTGGAATCAATATTAAAAAATGCAAAGATTTAAATAATAATATTTTATTTTTCTACATAATCTCCCTCCAATGCAATGCATTTAGAATAACGCGTTTCTAACTTCCTTATTCCTTGTGAAAAAAAATTATTTTCTTGACTCTCGAAAAAGTCCTCTACGGCAGCTATAACCGCGTCATTATCGTGAAATTTTGTTCCACGAATTTCCTCTTTTAATTTTGGAAATAAGTGAAAATCACTTGGGGCTAAGTCCGGAGAATATGGTGGGTGGTCAAGGAGATTGAAGCCAGCACAGCGGATTGCGTTGAGCGCAACTTCCGATCGATGAGCAGGAGCGTTATCTTGAAGGAACAACACGCCCAACGACAGTTTTCCACGACGTTTTTCTTTAATCGCTTCACGCACTTTCGGGATTAAATTTGCATAATAGGGTCCAGTAATCGTCTGGCCTTTTGGCATGTAATCAATAAAAAGGATTCCTTCACTATCCCAGAACACAGAGGCCATAACTTTGCCAGCGGTAGGAGCAACTCGAAATTTCTTAATGGATGGAGAGGATGGTCGTTTCCAAGACATGCTTTGTCTTTTAGTTTCAGGATCAAAATGGTGGACCCACGTTTCATCCATGGTGACAAGACGACGGCAAAAATTATCCGAATCACGCTGGAACATTTCGAGATTACGCTTGGAAATTTCCAAACGTCGCTTTTTGTTTTCGTCGGTTAACATTCGTGGCACCCATCTTGCAGACACTTTTTTGAACCCCAGTGAATCAATTAAAATGGATTGAACGCTACCAAAAGATATCTTTAGGATCTCAGCTATATGTTTTATAGTCATTCTTCTGTCTTCCAAAACCAGATTCTCAACCTTTTTGACATTTTCTTCTGTAACGGAGGTTGAAGGCCGCCCAGAACGCGGGTCATCTTTACAGCTTGATCTACCTCTTTTAAATTCAGCCACCCAGTACGCAACCGTAGAATAGGGTACAGCATCACCCCCTAATGTCTGCTGAATGTCCAAAAAAATTTCCTTCGTAGACATTTTTTTCAAACTGAGATATTTTATCACCGCACGTAACTCACTTTTATCCATAATTTTGACTTTTTAGCAACTCGTTGCACAAAAAAATTTATTACATGCGAACGAACTGACAAAAACAAGTGACAGTCTGCATAAATATAGTGTGATAGACACTCTTTAATTTGAATATCGAACTTGATCCAAAAAGGTTTCATATATATGCACTTCTAAGAACTTTTTGATTCACCCTCGTATTATTATAGTTCTAGAATCGGAGATTCTAATAAAAACATTGTATAGTAATAAAATCATTAAAACACGCTAATACAAGAAATCTTTAAGATATCTATAGAAGTATTCAATACTATCTGTTTGGAATCGTAAAACTTGTCAATTAGTAAGATATAATAATATTAATAAGATACTTCCTACGCGTATAAATTAATTATTCTGTGTTAAAATATCTACGTTACGTCCTCATGGTAAACAATAACTATTCGTATGGTAATACGATTAAGCCTAAATTACATCATCCGCTGTCATCTTATATGCCATAATATAGTAATTTAATTATACAAACACGTAGGTACATCAAAAATGTATGTAAGTTATAGAAAGCTAATGAAAATCCTTTTTTTTTCTACCAAATCAAAAATTAAAAACGTTTCTGCCGTTTGCGAGATACGATATTAAAATAGGCAGAATGACGTATACGTTAAAATAATTACACATCTCTACGTCTAAACCCCTCCAGATATAGTACCTAAGAATAACAAATACATACGTTATTATAGCAGAAGATTTGTTTTTCATATCTTGTAATTCATCATCATCATCAGCCTGAAGACGTCCACTGCTGAACATAGGCCTCCCCTTAGACCACCACACCCAACGACAATTTGCCACTTGCATCCACCGGTTGCCTGCGACTTTTTTGCTGCCGTCGGCACATCTAGTGGGAGGTATATACCTACACTGCGTCTTCCAGTCCGTGGTCGCCACTCTAGAACCTTTCTTCTCAATCGGTTGTCAGTTCTACGAGCGATGTGGCCGGCCCATTGCCACTTAAGCTTGCCAACCCTGAGAGCTATGTCGTAGACTTTAGTTCTTTGGCGAATATCCTCGTTCCTGATTTTATCGCGCAAAGAAAATCCGAGCATAGCTCTCTCCATAATTTATATCTCTCTTGTTTTTCATATCTTGTAGTTATTCTTCCAAAACTATGTGACTAGTCTTTGGTAGACTATAGAACAGTAAATGTGTATCAGTGCTATTATTTCAAGCCGATCGCTTATAAATCGCGTACGCAATTAAAATTTAGGCGAAAGAAACATCTGTCGCAATACTTCGCGACTGATTTGTATTCAAGACTGTCCTCGGTGTTGGAAGCGCGTACGCTGCCTATAACTAAACGTGTATATAGTCCGTCTGCATTTGAAATGGATCCTTTTATGTATGCTATATAATAATAGAAGAGTGAGAGCGGTGGTAGCATGCGCGTTTTGCCCTGCACCAATAACTGATGCGGCGATTTGAAGATATCTGTCAAAAATGGTGAAGGAGAAAACGTGAAGAAATCTATTGTAGCTATCTGATGAAGAATCATGACAAGATAAACCAATGGATGGAGAAATATGAAAACTGCTATTTAAACATTGTACCTTATAGAATTCGCGCAAACCCAAAGCATGCACTGATCCTTTAAATTTGTACAATGCACAAATTGGAATATGTCTAAACTCGGGTTAAGTGACAAAGCACCCGTAAACATTCTTATGTTGAGATAAACCAAGCAGGTATGATTTATCAGGTATAGTTATTGCCCATCTCTCTATAACCTTATCTTAGGATCGTATTAAAATGACATTGGATTATGCTATCTCATTCTCGATGACGATTCTTTCTGCTTCACATTTTGATTCGCAGTTGATGGAATGCGGGTCCAAATAACAATCGTATGATCGACTCAGATTCCGTGGAATATAATATTTACAAGATTGAAGACGCTGAAGTGATAGGAGACTGGAAGAAGATCAGTATCAAGACAGAGACGATGGTCTTCAGTGGAGATATTGACACAGCAAACGTAGCGTAGTAGCGTAAATAGGAACTGCTAAGGTATGCTCCAGACTCCAGTAGGTTAGTAGATTCGAAGAATACTGTCAGGTCAGTGGCATCCCCAAAGAAACCCTTATTCTGACGAGTTATTATTCAACATGCATAATTATTAAATGGCAATAAAAACATTGTTAGCTCATTCATTTCCAAAGGCATCAAAATTCGCAACACTGACTTATAGGTCCATTGCATGGTCTTATATATGTTTGTGAGACAAACCTAGAGGTAATGACGATTGGTATCCTAAACAAAGTACTAAGTATATGAAGGTATCCTGTTATTCCCCCACACTGCATAGCCGGAAGAACTGATCAAAATAATATTGACTATTTATTCTGTGGGCACATTAACTCAGTTTTGTCGGTGACTACAATAAGACAGATCACGAAAAAATAACGTTTCAAGTTCTAACGGAAAGCTCTATATTTACACTATATCTACAATAAGATACATTTTCTAAAATAAGATTACATTGTTTAGAAACGAGTCAAGTCGTAACTAATATTATAAGACGGTACTCTGACTACTTTTAACTGACTAGTATCGCAGATGTCAGCAGAATATCAAGACTAAAATATTATACTTACAGGATTACTGAAAAATTTCTGCACTATACCTACTTAGTAAATTTTAATCTATCAACCATGTTGTTTGCTAAAGTGAGTCATGCCAAGGCATAATATCATTTTGTTATACGAGTACATAATACCTATCAGTAATTTTTTATCCTTTAACAGTTAAGGAAATGTTTAGTGCTATGAAAATATTAAATACTAGCTGTTGCCCGCGACTTCGTCCGCGCGGACTATATATTTTACCATAATTCCAAATACTTAACTAAAAATAGACCATGACCTCGTGTTCGACATCGACATCCGATATGCGATATCCAACATGCTCGTACGACATCCACCATCTTCTATCAAAATTACTGTCTTATATAAAAATCTAGCATTTTATACCAAAATCTAACATTTCATACAAAATTTACCATTTCCAACCAGAATCTACCATTTTTAACCAAAGCTTCCTTTTTTCCAAAATTTACCGTTTTCATCAAAAGCTACCAAATTTATCATTTCTACCAAATTAGCATTTTAACCAAAATCTACCATTTTAATTCCAAATTCACTATTATCTACCAAAAGCTACAATTCCTTCCAAAATCTACCACTATTACCAAAAATCTACCATTATTACCAATAATCTACCATTTCCTACTAAAAACTACCATTTCCTACCTTAAATTAATCATTTTCTACAAAATCTACCACTTTCTACCTACAATTTAAGAGTTCATTATTAAAACCAGATAAAACACGTGTTTAAAATCTTTAAAGAATATAGATGCCAAGTTTGTAGTTGATCAAACCGATAAAACACGTTGTTCCATCCAAACTTTGAAACCCCTTTTCACCCACTTAGGGGTTGAATAAAAAAAAAAAAAGAAACTTAGTGCACACCTACGTCTTTTAAGGAATATTTGTGCAAAATTTCAGTTTCGAACAAAATCTGATGAAAAATATTTTGCAACCCCTCTTTATTATTTTAGGGGTTGAATATTAAAAAACTATGAAATATTTAAATAAATCTTTTAAATAATGTAAAAGCCAAGTTTGAAGCAGATTAGACAAAGAAAACACGTTGTGACACACAGACATTACAACCCCTTTTCACCCCTTTAGGGGTTGAATTTAAAAATCATATTGAAGTGCACTCCTATGTCACTTATGGCATAATTGAGCCAAATTTAAATTATGAACTAAATCGGATGAAAATATGTTTACCCCTTATTCTCAATTTAGGGGTTGAATATTCAAAAACGATGAAACACGTGTTTAATTAAATCTTTTAAAGAATATAAATGCCAAGTTTGAAGTTGATCGGACTAAGAAAACACGTTGCTCCATACAAACTTTGTAACCCCTTTTCACCCCTTTAGGGGTTGAATTTTCAAAAATCCTTTCTTATTGCTCGCCTACGTCACATAAGGAATATTTGTGCAAAATTTCATGGTTCTAGACCCAGCGGTTTCGGCTGTGCGTTGATCGATCAGTCAGTCAGTCAGTCAGTCAATCAGTCAGTCAGTTTTGGCTTTTATATATATAGATTAAAATTATTTTGTTTATTACGCAAATTCGAAAAACAGACAAAGAGAAAGAAACACAATCAAATATCGCGAAACTGGTGTTATGATAACCTAGCGCCATCTAGTCACCGATTTAAAACTAAAAACAAAACATCCAACTAACCTCCAAAAGATAAATAAGATAACACGATACAAACAGAAACAGTGGAAGATACATTTTATACTATAGATCATTATACATTATTATAGCAAAATTAAAGCTTACCCGAGGCCTGAACGATTTAAACTCTGCGCCCATATTTTCGAAGTCAAAATATTCTTCCTCCATTTTAGACAATCAGATGTAGCAAATTGCCAATCGATAATAATGTGTCTGCCAGATAACTGAATCGACTATAAGATAAGGTTTTTGGTACACATACGTAGTTCTGTACACAGATACGGGTAAGTACATAATAATATGTTGTGATAAATAGCTGCGAAGTAAATTTTTTCGCAAAGATGACTAAGCCTATGCGCTAACCTTTGCTTTGAGAATAGTGTCTTTACGGAAGTTTGGAACTAGTTCATCGTCATAATAATTATAATCAATCTATCAATTCACCCTCACCTGAATGAACGTAAAATTATTCTCGTTTTTACAAAGTTCATGATGCCGATGTGTGTTTGATTAGATCAAAAATGTATAAGTATAGGGATTAGCAAATCGTAGGACTTCAATGGGTCTTAAAAAATCAGACGCAATTTGCGGAATTCAACCTTTAAACTAGATTAACTTCGATTCCGTTCATCCAATCATTTGCGACACGTTCATGTAAGTATCTTATCTTCTTGATAACGAGATTTTATTATAACAATTAGTGAATGTATACAGTAAACACTATTCTTATTACCTTCTCTTTAGGCTCGCTCGTCATAACCGTGGAAAGATGATTTTACATGGCTACAATTTATATTTCATAGTTCTGCGTTCAATATTCAATCGTATATTTAAGCGTTTTACATACGTCGAAATATAGCTATATAAAACTGAATACTGTCGGCTGTAAGTGCCAATGGGAAGCAGTGTGAGACCCTAACGAGCACGATCACAGGAATTAATTCATCATCATCATCAGCCTGAAGACGTCCACTGCTGAACATAGGCCTCTCCCTTACGCTTGAATGAATGAATGAATTACGAGTATATAATTATTATAAAACCGTTTCTCTGTGGCTTGTTCTCAACTTTTCCGTAAATCGGAGCTCGTACGAGGATTCCAAGAGATTTTAAACTAGCATTGCACAGACAAGTCTGATCGAACTAACTTGATAAAATGTATAGGACTAGCCCGTTCCACCGCTCATGGTCATACATGATGAATAACGGAATGTGGATTAATTTGTCATTGCGTGCCTTTTAATTGGAATGCCATTATGTTATCTCAGAATCGAATAAATCAATTTTCTAAGTTTATCGTAATATGTAAAGAATATAGCCTAGTTAAGGAACGAGTTTTGAGTTGATTTTATGATTTGAGTTCAATTCGCGATAGGTGTACCTACAGACTACTACACTAGTGCACTTGGTGATGTCATTTTTCAATTCCTAACAAAAAGTGGTAATAATATATCAATAATAACATCAAAGCAGCTAAACAAGGGCATTGTAATATTGAAAAAATAAATAATACCTATAGGTTGCCTTTGTAATAAGGGTTTGCTAGGTTTGATTTAAAGAAAATCAATTTTCAATTAATGACAATACAAGGTGGCATAGAATTGATCTGATGCTAGACACAGAAGGTAAATAACGAAAGTCCTCGGTGAAGTGAAATGTACGGTGCTTACAGTCACTTTCATCTGCTTACCGAATAAGTATTTTAAAAAGTAGTCTGAAAAAATATACGTTTCTAAAACTCAATCAACTTTAAGTAAGACCTCCCGATTTGGTAGCACTAAGTGAGGCAAGGCTATCGAAATAAACATCAACCAGATTTGGTGGACTCCCACCCACCAGGAGTAATTCGGTATCGCCGCAGTATAGCAAACAGTGCCGAGTATCGCACGTGGTCACCACCCCGCCAAGGATAAATTTACATTTGGATGTGCGGGGGCGAGGTCTCTTGTTCTTGGAAATGTTGAAATTATATCTGTAAATAGTCCTTTGAATGGAGAGAGGCGAAATGTGGCTGCAATAAAAATTTGTAGTCATTGCATTTCTTGGTACTGAAACTATTATAAGGGCATTGCATGCGACGTGAATTTGTGAGAACCGGTAGTTACGTTTTCGTATTTCGGAACATTTTAAATTCTCTTTATTTACAGTAAATAGGTTGTAATAGGTAAATAGGTTGTATAGTATAGGGTGCCGTACCGAAAAGGTAAAACGGGACCCTATTAATAAAGCTCCGCTGTCCGCCCGTCTGTCTATGTGTCCGTCGATCACCAGGCTGTATCTCATGAACCGTGATAGTTTGACAGTTGAAATTTTCACAGATGATGTATTTATGTTGCCGCTATAACAACGAATATACTAAAAACCATAATAAAACAAATATTGAAGGGGGCTCCGATACAACGTGATTTTTTGCACGTATTTACGCATGGCACGGAACCCTTCATGCCCGAGTCCGACTCGTACTTGGCCGGTCTTATAATGATAATGTTGCGAGAAGAAAATCGTGAGGGAGTGTAATAATGTTTTTTTTTAGTTATGGCTTCGCTCGGTTTGTGCATATAGCCAGTGTCAAGTATTTTATTTTAAATATTTCTTAATTCCACATTAAGAAAGTCACGGCAATATTATAGCAATCGTGGTCAAGTAGTCAAGTCAATTATTTACATCGTCAAAGTCAATGGTTGGCACTTGGCTAACTTCTCGCTAATCAATAGTAGTGTAGGAGCTGCTACCATGCTTTGTAACTCATTAAAATTTTCTGTTTTCTGGGGTAGCAAATATTATATGGTAATGCCTAATAATGTCGACTGAGAAAGGTCGTTCAGCGCAAGATGTTATAGTGAATTTATAGACAAAATAGTGTCTTGTGTGCGCGTCGTGACGGAGGGATTACGAGCTTACACACAAACAATGTGCATGTACGTAATCAATCATAGAACGGATTTTGTGGGACAGTGTATCTGTTTCGGATACGTGCTGCGTGGTCGTTGATTTATACATACATACTTTAATGTTAAGACTGTCATATGGATTTGTCTTTGCTCATATTACTTGGTAGACTCAAGAGATAAATCATTTATATGTTTTTTTTTTCAAATTTCAATAATCGCTTCGGACTGGGTTCGTGGAATCATTATCTGACCGAAGAAAAGACAACCGCAGGCAAACGTGTCCAAATCGATTTTTGTTTCTTTGGGCAACGAAAGTAAAAGTGGTATAACCAGACCAACTAACATCCTTTGGATTGTATTGGTAGCATGGATTTCTTAAAAAATATACTAAATATTACATCTGTCTGTCGTCAAAGGAGATTGAATCGCTTTTGGTAGAGTCTTAGGGGATCCAAAAGCCGAAGTGGTCTGTGTGTCTGTTTCCTTTCTTCGTACTTACCAGCCTGGTAGCCGGAAATATGATAATGTTGGCGCAAATGGCCGCCGTACAGTCGCGGGCGAAATTATTCGAGTCATAAATAATACAAATTCAATGTCGCCATTAGATTTTTGGGAGCAAAGAATCATCTATATATACATATCATGACAGGAGATATTTGTCAAGATCAGGATGATACAATAACCTTTTTGTCAAGAGGTATGAATAATAGTGTAGCGGTTTCGCTACCTGCCAGACGAGTGAAGTGATGATTCCACCTTGGACCTAAAATGAAGTGAAAGTTCGTGACGCAGCGATCCTTTTGTACCAGCTGGTTCATTGAGGAGTTTTCGATAAACTGAAGCGTCAAAGAAACCTTAACTGGCTTTATTTACAGATGTTTTATGTAATACGTTTTCTTTACTATCCCGATCAAAATGAGCTCAAACACCGAGTCTAATCAAGTCAAGTTAGTCTTGACGGAAAACCGATATGAGGAGACATAATGAACTTTGATACAAATATGTAAGTGATACGTTTAATCCAAAGCTACGTTCATGCTTGTGAAGTCCCATAAAATACGAAGCGTCACCTCCAACATAGACTTAGAGAACAAAATAGTTACAACAACGAAAAACCAGACCATAACGATTATGAATCGCTACAACATTTTGCAAATGAAAATAAACACAAACACCGGGGCAAAATAAACTATTTTGTTAAGGGCAATTGGACAGGCAGGGTTATTGACTGACCATCGAGGTCGCAGACGGCACAAACGCTCAGTCTGGTATTGATTCCACAGTCTGACCGCAAATGTGATGATATACATGGGTAATGGCACTAGCAGCTATTCTGTGACATGGTACATTAACCTGGATCCGATGGGCACGTTACAGATAACAATGGGTGTGCCGTAGTTAAAAGGCGAAATATTGCAACCTCGTTGCACCACTTGACAAAGCACGGGCGTTTACTATAGGCAAGGTTTGATTGTTAGGGTTCCGTATTTTTCTGTCTAGTCTGTTGCAAGTAACAAATAGCTCTTCAAACTGCTAGAATTATCGTAATGCGAGTATTTAAGGGATGTTTAGGGGCGCAACATAATGGCGTACGATCAATCGATCACGAGAAGAGTAATGAGGATCTTAGGTGTCAGTCGTCAGTTTGTGACACAGGTCAGGACGCCCAAGGTCGTCTGACTTGGCTTACCGGCTGCTATCAAGCGATAACTATACCGATCGACGGTTCAGTATGACCTTCGAAGCAAGATTTATATAACGTTCCTAATTAGCATAAAATATATTTTCTATATTTAATCGTTAGGGTACGCCAACGCCTGACGCTCGCCAATAGGCCATTTAATAGAGATGAAAATATGTAAGGGGTTCAAGGATACTAAAAATACAAAGTAGAATCGTTAATTTTTTAATCAACTGATATTTCAACGGCTTTGTTCGGCTCTCTTTGAATTCACTTTGTTTTCTGCCATAATGTAGTAAAACTAAACGTCAGCTCAAGAAATGTACTAAAAAATACCAATGAAAATCAGCACTCACCAAAGGCATGGCTTTCTGCGTCGGCGGCTGCGGCGGCGGCCCCCTCACTCTTATATCCGACGGTTGTCGCTTGACAACTGGCCTGAATGGCTCCTTGGGTTGTTCTCTGGGGTACTCCCGGGGGTGCTCCCTGGGTTGTTCCCTGGCCTGTTCTCGGGGCGGATCTCTCATTTCCATATGCGTGTTGCGGTTCGCGAGTGCGGCCGACAGCGCGCTCACGATGTTAGGAGAGGGCATGCCTTGCCGTGTCTTTTCGGGGGAGGTTTTGGGTTGCGATTGCGGTTGCGGGGGCGGGAACCGAGGCGCGTCAGTCTTGATCTGGCCATTGGGCGTGGGACCTGCAGAAGACGCATGGTGTGCGCATCAAGCAAGCAAACGTGGGTAGGATCTACGTGTTGCGTACCATAGTTGTAACGGACTGTATTATAAATCGATATGTAAACAATATAATATGAGATTGGAATTTCTTGGAATTCATATTAAATAGTTAAAATTCGTGTCAGTCTATAATTCCTACAGAAAATGGAGCCTACAGTTTTATTTTTATTGCCATTATAGTGGTACATTAATATTTATTTATTTCAAATGAGGCACAATACTAAATTGTACAAGGGCTTACTGCTAAATAGATTTCTCTTATCAGTCTTTCTGGCGATGGAATAAGAATGGTGGTGCAGTGATAATCTGTTCTACTTTTAGACGAATCAAGAGCAAAAAGCGAAATTACAATACCTAGTACTGCAGATATCTATTTTAAGTATTAAATTGTTCAAATTAATTAATGAAGTTGCCTTTAATTAGAGAAACCAGTGGCCTTATATTTTAAGGATAAAATTGGAAAATACAGTAAAGTTCAGCTGAAAACAAAGTATTATAGCCACAAATAGATGTGGGTGTTTACAGTGCCTATTTTAATTGTTAACAAGGATAATTTTCTATTTTACCCTCATTTTAATTAAGATTCCATTGATGAAACAAAATAAGTTTTATTTCTTAACCAATCAGTCTATATCCTCTATCTATCTATAACCTACGCTTATTACAAATAATGAAATAATTGATTAATCTTTTGTAAGAAGAACCAGGGTGGCATGCTTGTCAATGGATGTAAAGCTCTTTTTGTGATTAAATAAATAGCCCTTACTTAGGATCTATTAATCTAGAGTAAAAAACTACAAGGATAGAGGTACCCGAGGTTAACACAAATATGTCCTGTGTGGGAATTAGCAACCTTGCACTTTGCAGTTGGCATAGCTCAACAGTATTGGGAATTTGAGACATGCAATGAGCAAAGTAGTAATTTCTACATTCGAGGGTGCTAAGTTAACTTAGCTAAATCAATTACTGTTTAATTTAATATATCATACTTTATGTTTTCATGATTCTCTTTGTTAACGAGAATTAGCTGTTTGACTTGTAAAACTGTGATTTAATTGCCTATTTACAATAAATGCTTTGACTTTGACTTTAACTTTTTTGTGACATGTAATATTATTACTCTTACCAGTAGTTAAATCATCAATACATAACAGGTTATAAACAATTACTTAGCTAATTAAAACACTTGTATTTTATCTGTAACTTAGATAAGTCTTGATAATATTCAAGCGCTGATAAACGCAGGCAATTTAGTTCTTTGTCCAAATTTTAATCATAATGTTAATTTCAGTATGTAGGTAACCTTGATAAAAGTATTGCATTGTGACAAGGTTCTCATGTCTTTGATTTCTATTGGAATCTACAAGCCAGAGGGGCTTCACTTTGGATCTGACTGTGATACTATTACAGCAAGTGATACTAATAACTAGATTAAATGTTCAGGTGATTTTTGTATACATATTACATAGCTAGTATAGCCTCAACCTTTTCAAAATTAATATCTTGCAGAATTTGTACAATCAAATCAGTGCAATAAGAATGGTAGAATTATCCTCTTAATTACATAAAAATCGCTCATGATATCACAGATGATATCACGAATCATGGTACATCTAAAGAGTAGGTATTTACAATGAACAAAATATGGTATTTTTACCTGCCAACTTCCCAGTCGATCGTAGCTTGGGCATACCGCCGGCAAACAGACCCCCGAGCCCTGGGGGCGCTCCACCACTACCTCCATTCTGCACTGGAGCAGCACCCCTCGTGTTACCACTAGACGGAGATCCGCCCCCAGCAGGAGTTACTTTCCCAGGAATATAAGGACCACTCTTATCCACTGTAACAGTCTTTTTTAAATTCGTTCCTTGTCTGATAGAGCTTAACAAGGCACCTCGGTTATCAGACGAGCCACCCTTACTGGAGCCCCCGAACATAGGCGGGGGCGGCGGGCCCGGCGGCGGTGGAGGCCCCGGTGGCGGCGGCGGCTTCGGACCCATCGCGACCGATCACTACAACGGACCCTCGCAATATGCCATCAAAATCGTCCTTTTTGCGAGCAACTTGCTGTCAGCGATCAAACCTTCGCGTACGCTTCGGCACGTGATGACAACACTCTATGCACGATACGTCACTCTCATCCATGCTAATTTACATAAAATATCGAAGAACCTTGCGCCGAAAGATTAATCACTGTAGGAAGTACGTAGGCACTAGAAATTGTTTTTGCTGTGTTCACCTCATCGTTTGCTACCAGGGCTCTGACCAAAGATCATCGCTTGTTATTCGTAAAACACTGTGAATGAAGAATAGAAACGAGTTCAAATATAAAATCGCGAAACTCGTGTATCAACTGCCACCAATAAATCCAAAGGAATGAACTCAACTTTTAGATTTTATAAAATTCAGAAATGGCCGACCGACCGACCGACCCCAGGGCCCAGCTGTCAAATCGGGTGACGCTGACGGATCTATCTCTACCACAGATGACAGATGTCAGATAAAAACTAAAATTACCAGTGCTACCATGATAAATAAATCAACAGCCATTGGTAGAGAACTTGGCGCAACCCCAAGATGTTATTTTCATAATAAAAATTCGTAGTTTTTAATAAAAGGTTTTGTTTAGTTTTACATTTTATAAGATCCTTAGAACGGAGTCCATGGGGGTTAAGGAGCTAAATGGGGCTCAGTGGATAAATAGCAATAAAAGTACAAAAACTATGAAATAATACCGATATTCCACACGCGCCACGCCTTCCGTCACATTCCACTTTTCATAGGTTTGTCGGTAGGTATACTTACCTACTTAGTAGTACTTAGAATTATTAAAGTCTCGGCAAGGTTTATATTGCGTGGTCTCATCAATAAATCCCCTGCGCAAGAGATATACCAGGGGATTTCTGGAATAAGCCAATTTTAGTGTTGTTATTTTTGGTAGGTAGGTATCTATTTTATTCATAATAAGTAAGTAGGTATACTTACAAAGTAGCAAGCACGGTACCTACATCGCAGTTCAGAACATAAGATTAGGTCTACCTAATCAATTATCATAACCATAGAGGAAATAAATATACATCACAACCATACTTAGCCATGTTATGCATGTTCTTGAAGGTATATTTTTTAAACACCAGAATAATATTTAAAAATATTATTTTAATAGATAAAATAAAGTAAAAAACAAAACAACTGAACATAAAGTCATCATCCACATGACCGTACTAAAAAAGAAAAATAATATGAATCGGGCAGATACTAAGAAAATAATTAACTAAAAGTCTTAAGTAACCTATCATTCGTTAGATTATACCAAAGACTTATTTTGAACTAGCAGATAGAACATCTGCTTGTTGTTCCGTATCATATTTCAATAGATTTGAATCGTAACTGCATTCACTGCCACCCTGCACAAGTAAAGCTACCTCTCTAGCGACAGCTTCAGCTGCTGCGCGCTCTTTAGCTGCAATATTTTCCCTCTCTGCAAATAAAGCTTCATTCTCTCTTGCCCTGTTTTCTTTAATTTCCATTTTTTCTCGAAAGTGTATCAAACTAGTTGATAAGTATTTAATTGGGTCTGCTGGTTGATGCAAAATACATTCTGCAATACAAGCGCGTAATGCTGGACCAACTGTATTCTTTATATATTTATAATCTTCTGTTACATGAACATCATCCGGACAAGGCTCAAACAGATCCAAATGACTACGAATACGAACTAGATTTCCTAGCCCATCATTTTCATACTCACTAATATTATCAATGTCACGATAAATATTTTTTCCTTCGTCATTTATGTAATAACGACCATAATTATCATAATAATACGTAACTCCATCTCTTTCTTCCTTGAATTTCAATAACACTCCTGTAGAACCCATCATATACTCGCTTGCAGTAGCATGAGCTTTATATACTCGTTGTCTGGTCTTTTGATCAACGAAATAGCGACCACATTCATCAAAATAGTAAACACGACCTGGGTCATCTGCAAGAGGAACAAGCTCATTAGCCTCATTTGGTTGGTATAATGTCTCATCATTAGGTAGACTGTAAATTTTTCTGCTGTATTCATCAATGAAAAATGTGCCCAAGTCATCAGTGAATTCCTCTTTGGTTTCTGCGGCACTTAGTATAGAGATAATTGATTTACGGCTACGTGTTCCAAAAACTGCTATATCCCATAAATAGCATAATTCTGTAACCAACTTTTCTCGATCTGCCACGGGTAAAATGTGATTAAAAATTTTAAAATGGTAAAAGTCTTTGCAAATGCATATATCCGCGTCATTTTCACCATAATATTCAGTGTCACTATGAGCGTATAAATTTTTCAGAGAAGTTTTCAGGTTTTCGAGCGAACCAAGTCTTCTTTCTAAATATTCTTTTTTATGTGTGAGAGCCATAACTGCTGCCGAGCTTGGCTCACTTTCTAATCTCTTAATACGATTCTCAATAACACTAATTTTGTCTACAACTTTGCTGATTTCAAGACTGTGAGAAGCTGTCGATCGAATCATTGAGCCTATTTGTCTTCCCTGTTTCTCTAAATCGCACAAAATTTTTTGCGCTGATGGTGTGTCGGCTGTTTTAATTTCATTTACTATTTGCTGTAATGTCTTTGTCAGATCAGAACTTAATTGAGGTACATGAAGGTTTATGTATTTGGATAACTGCATTGCTAGTTGGTCATATATTTTATCGACCCAATGCAATAGTTCTTCGATACCAGCATTTACTTTCAATTTAAATTCTTCGTCATCAGAAAATGTTCTGAAACATTTTAACTTTTGTAAAAGTTGCTCGGTGACTTCTTTATGCATTTCTTCGACAATTTCTAAATCTGCATTTAAATTAGCCATATCAGCATTAGATAAGGATGCTTTATTTTTCTCCATATACTTTTGATAATATTTCAAACGCGAAGTCATGGCGTCAATTGTAAAACATATTGCTTGATACAATTCGTCTCTATGGATATGATTTACGTGTTTTTGATAATTTTCTATTTCGTTCACAGTGTGTAGCCACTGTAAATGAAAACCCACAATGATATCAATTACTTCCTTATTAGAACACTCTCGCAGTGCAGTGCGCAAAGAGCACATGGCGTTGAAAATTGTATCAGCATAGTCTTTTTCAGTAAAGTATATTACTGGAGTTTCATAAAAATGTTTTATTGCTTTACTTATATCAAAAAGAAAATTCACACCATCTTCTTCCTCCATAATGGAAAATAATGTATAATTAATAATGATCACGTTTTATGTAGTTAATAGAGGCAATAAATAGGTATAGGTATGTACCTACTCTTGTTTTACGTTCCAAAATGTTTCCATAATAAAAAGTAAGTCTCTACAATGTCAAAACGACAAGAAAAGTTATTTTTTAATTCTAATGCCTACAAAAGTTTTGTATCTAAGCTGTGGTTTTTATAGAATAAATAATTATGTACTTATTTCACAAGAATATAATAGTACGATTAGAATCAAACACTATAATATGAATTTAAGCTGTGGCTTTGTTTACTCGACTTGGCAGGGGCACTGCTACTGTGTCCCCAAGGGAAGCAGTACCTTTAATATTATAAATCCCTATAACCTTTTTGCACCTTTTAAATGTTATGAACCTCCTTCTATCATGGATGAGAATAAACTGTAGAAGTATAGTGTTTTTTTTTTTTTGTTTTATTTATGGCTTCGCACGGTTTGTGCATATAGCCAGTGTCAAGTATTTTATTTTAAGTATTTCTTAATTTCACATTAAGAAAGTCACAGCAATGTTATAGCAATCGTGGTCAAGTAGTCAAGTCAATTATTTACATCGTCAGTCACGATTCAGTAAAGTAGTGGATGCTTTACTGAAACTTCATGGGAGTTTTGGAAAAAATGCGAAATGACACGTTTTTTGAGTTTATATCATTCGCCTACACTCGTGCACGTTAACGAACACTTAATGGTTAATATTCCACCAATATTACACATTAACACTCGAAGAAACACAAGTTTGAGCCAATAATACAAAACCAACAACGTCTCACTATCGGAAGTATCGGATTCCCGCCAAAACTCCTATAGTGATTTTGTTCATGTTTTCAACCAATCTAATTATAGTAGATTTTTTCATATTTTGCATGGTATACCTGTTCCCTGTTCGCATCCATAAAGAAAATAAATACTAATTCGCATCTTCCTAGTCTGTGGTTGACCCGCGTCTATGATTTGTTTCTCGAAGAGGTCGTCACTCGTTGATGACTTTGCGAATATCTACAAAATTACAAAGAAGTGTATTCGTTAGAGCAAGATTTTGTTGTTTATCCAATACTACGTTATAGCATAAGCATATAAATATACACATCATGGCCGGCGCGATGTTATTCGAGAGATCACGCGTGTCGTCGTCGAACAGAGACGAAGACGTCCGCATGACCGACAAAATGGTTAGCACTGGCGAGCTGCCCGAAGATGACGAAGAAAACATAAGAGCTAAAGAACAAGGCATCCTGAACCTCGGCGAGAAATACAAGAAAGAAGGCAAGGCGAAGGAACTGGCAGAGCTCATCAACTCAACACGACCGTTCCTCAGTTTGATCAGCAAAGCGAAGGCTGCGAAGCTAGTCCGCTCCCTCGTCGACTACTTCCTGGACTTGGAAGCGGGCATCGGCATCGAGGTCCAGCTGTGTAAAGAGTGTATAGAATGGGCCAAGGAAGAGCGCCGTACCTTTCTGCGACAGTCTCTGGAAGCGAGACTGATAGCGCTCTATTTCGACACTGGTATGTACACAGAGGCCTTGGAACTGGCCACCGCTCTCCTGAAGGAGCTCAAAAAGTTAGATGACAAGAATTTACTAGTTGAAGTGCTTCTTTTAGAAAGTAAAACGTATCATGCCCTGAGCAATTTACCGAAAGCCCGCGCTTCCTTGACCTCCGGCCGGACCACCGCCAACGCGATCTATTGCCCTCCAAAAATGCAGGCTGCACTAGATCTGCAGTCGGGCATATTGCATGCTGCAGACGAACGCGACTTCAAAACTGCCTACTCATACTTCTATGAAGCCTTCGAGGGATATGATGGTGCAGACAGCCCCAAAGCCCTCACAGCACTCAAGTACATGCTGTTGTCCAAGATCATGCTCAACCAAGCGGAAGAGGTCGGTACAGTCTGCGGCAGTAAGACTGCCCTCAAGTATGCCGGAAAGGAATTAGAAGCTATGAGAGCCGTAGCCACGGCCTCCCACAAAAGGTCTCTAGCAGACTTCCAAGCTGCACTTAAAACATATAAGCGAGAATTGGAAGAGGATGCGGTGGTCAGGGCGCACCTCGGAGCCCTGTACGACACAATGCTGGAGCAGAACTTATGTCGTATTGTGGAACCCTATATGCGAGTGCAAGTGGATCATGTCGCTCGCTCCATCCGTCTCCCAGTTGTGCAAGTGGAAAAGAAACTATCACAGATGATCCTGGACAAGAAACTTAACGGGATCCTGGACCAAGGTGAGGGAGTCCTCATTGTTTTCGACGAATCACCCCTCGAGAAGACCTACGAGACTGTCCTGGAGACCATTCACCATATGAGCAAGGTTGTGGACACCCTCTACCAGAAAGCTAAGAAACTTTCATAGAAGCGTTGTAAAATTTGTTGTAGCAATAATGAAATAATATGTATGTATATCAAAGTACACATAAATTTCAGTTCAAATGATAATATTAAATGAAACTATTTTTTGAATCGATTCCAAATTTCATTATTTGTACCACAATGTTAAGCTAAATAGTGTCTGAAGAAAATATTTAAAAAAATATATAAAAAGAAATATGGAAAGTGGGGAATTTCTGCTATGCTAAGAAGCGGCGCGACGGCGCCTTCGCCATGGGAGCCGCCTAACACCATGTTACGAAAATTATGCAGCATTTTTACTAATACATAATTCGATTTTTCATTTCTTTTTTTAACATTAAGCTAGTGAAAAATTATAATATTCTGTTTTATTGAGAAAATAAATGGTGTTCTCCAAAATATGTTTGTTTTCTCTTCACCTCTATTGTCCACCCACACGTTTATTTAGCAAGTCATGTTATTTTAACTGTTGGCAGGCGCGGCAGTGATTCGTACTGCATAACCATACAGGCAGAATGTAGGTAGTGTGCATACTATACTGTGCAGCCAATACACTGCATTGGTTTCATCTTCACACGAGCAATATGTTGGCGGCTCACCCTTGCATTTAGTTAAATGGCCACTTTCATTCACTAATCTGAATTTAGACTACAGTATACGATTTACATCTGCATAATACCTAGGTAGAATGTGATTGCAGCATACGCTAATTTTAACAATAGACAGAGAATTATTTACGCATCGTGTATTCTATTTGGAGGTAGTTACGTTATTCACCAATCCGGACCGGGCATCCGTGGTGGATTATGGCCTAATCTTCCTCACGCAAGTGAGGTGAGGTGAGACAAGTGCGTAGCAGTGGTTGGATATGCGGTATGATGATGCATCTTATAAACACCTCTAGATACGGTTTAGACGTCCTCCCCGAGCTTCGGAAGTCCATCAGCGAAGCCTATCCGCCCAATGCTGAGCACGGGCCCCCTCATTTTCGTGAGGAGAAATTTTGGCCATAATAAATTTATCAACGCCTCAGCTGTACCTATATTGGAGTTAGAAAATTAACCAAGCAGTCGTCGCGTACGACCTCAATTCCCTACTAGACTAGTTGTTTACATTGAATATGCAGGTACCCATAGATGAAAGTAGGTATAGCACTGATGTAGAAATACCTACTTTATATGGTGTTAAACTAGCGGCTTTGACCTTTTGTGTGCACTATAGTTATAGTACCTACCTACTTTAATATATTATGTGACACTTCTGTCCGTATTAGTGTGCTGTGAGTTAAGTGTTTGCGTGCGTGTTGCTTCTTTTCTATTCTATTAGGTAGTAGGTTACCTATGCCTTCCTATTTCAATAAAATGTGTTTCATAACAAGCTGTGAGAGAGGAAAAATTAAAATAAGAGATTTCATAAAAGTAGTAAAATTTATTAAACTTAAATGGCTCTTACAAAGCTTATCTTATTACGATAATTAAATAAGTATTATTGGACCCGTAACATTAACAGAAAATTACTATAATTTTTGGTCTTAAAACGATTTAAAATTACACATGAGGCACAATCTTAAAAACACGCATCTTATAACCTTGCCAAATTGAGAAAATGATCATTTATTTAATTAAATAGTTATTGAACAGAGTACTACAACATTTATTGTGACAATGCATTAAACTGCTATTAGGAAACCAAATAATCTATGAAATAAAGATAAATATATAAAAAAATCTTAAATGCTCATCAGCGGTGTCACACTGTACTATTAGCTATCCCGTAGTACAGTCAGCGACAAAAGCACTAAACAAGTTTTAACTTCCCGACTTACCTAAACGGACGAGATAAAACGATTATAGATACCTAGTTAGATAATCTTCAATGAATAAATATACCTACTAAAAATCTAAGTCGATATAGCGCTTTTTGTCGTTGACTGTACAACTCCGTTACTTCTGACGTCATCGGCCAGCTCACGGTTTTTCATTTGACTCTGCGCTTCCTATTAATTATTCTGTGGCAGCGCTTCGAGAACACACCTAAGTCAAGTCAATGCCCGCATCAAATTGGGTAAACAAATTTTGTGTCGATTTACAAATTGGCTCAAATCCTTATATAAATGTATATAGAGTTGATGTGCTTAGTCATAATGTTATAATTAAAAATCCTTAAACGTTTCTATGTTGTTTTCGCAATCCTATTAATATTATAAACGCGAAAGTTTGTAAGTATGGATGGATGTTTGTTACTCTTTCACGTAAAAACTACTGAACGGATTTTAATGAAACTTTACAATATATAGCTTATACATCAGAATAACACATAGGCTACAATTAATATAGTTATATAGTATATTATCCAAAGTGGGTGAAACCGCGGGGCGCAGCTAGTATTTTAATAAGTTTCTAGAGGTACAATGTTATGGTAGACAGGCTGTATGAGCATACGAGCTGAGAGTTTAAAATTCGGATGCGTCTCTTTTTATTGAAGGGGAATTATACGTACGAATTTTTCAGACTTCTTGGGTTAGGGTACTTAGGCTTTACAAGATAATATCACAGATATGTGTATAAAAAACACCAAATGGCTTATTCGCCCTGTTCAACACCTTATTGCTTACTTTATTCAACCTGTTTAGTTCTTAATTAAATAGCGTTATGCATCCTGATCTATTTTTCAAACCAGCGTTATCTATCCCGTTCAACTCCCCATTAAATAGCTAGCATTTTTTACGTTATTCACTCTTGTTCACCTTGTGATCTTATCACTCGTTAATTAACGTTATTAATTGTGTACAACTAATTGATTGGCATTATTCATCCCGTTCGACATCTCCTTAAAAGGCTTTATTCACCCTGCTCAACAACTATTATTATTCGCGCGTCATTCATTCTGTTCATCTTGTCATCTAATACAGTCCTCGTTAATTCACGTTATTCACTGTGTTCAACGAATCAATTAGCGTTATTCATCCTGTTCAACTCCTCCGTGTCCTCGGGCACCTCCCACCTCGGGTTCCAGAAGTTGGGCGGCGTCTTCGGCCGCGCCGGGTTGTGCTTGCCGCGGTGCTTGGAGCACTCGTTGATCTTCCGCGCCAGCATCACCGGGTCGTTCGCGTAGAGGACGCCGAAGAACTGTGGAAGAGTACCTATTTGTTAGTGTATCATCATCATCAGCCTGAAGACGTCCACTGCTGAACATAGGCCTCCCCCTTAGACCGCCACACCGAACGACAATTTGCCACTTGCATCCACCGGTTGCCTGCGACTGGTGACTGTTGGTGTATATTTGTTTTTAACTGGCTGCGGCCCGCGGCGTTACCCGCTGTTTCGGAATATGAAGTAGCTTGTGTTAATCCAGGGTATTAGCTATAACTATACCAAATTTCCATCAAAATTGGCCCAGGCGTTTGAGCGTGAAGAAGTAACAAACATACAAACACAGTCACAAACTTTCGCCTGTATAATATTAGGAGGATGGTTTGTAGGTATATTATGTGTCTCGCAATGAAGATCATACTACGAGTAATTAACAGTTAAAATAGCTCTATATCTTTGCCTGCTTGCGACTAAACGGATATCTTGATAAATTGAGTATGGAGATGGTTTATGAGTCCTGGTACTTAGAAACTTTTTATCATCATAAACTATAGTTTGACAAAATAATAGTGGTTTGTTTTCAAACTCACATTTTTGCATTCTTCACAGCTCCAACCTTGCAAGTTGCGCTTCTCCGCTTTAGTTCTGACCGTGGGCTCTTTGTATACGGGTTCTACTAACTCGGGTATTTTCCTGTAAAAAATAATAATTTATTCAGTAAAAAAAAGGCGCTAAATGCCTACTGCGCTCGAGTAATGGGGCCTAGTGGTCAACTAATAGCCTGTATAGTGTAGAGTATAAGAAAACCGGCCTAGTTCGAGGCGGACTCGCGCGCAAAGGGTTCCGTACCATTCTGTAAAAACGAGCAGAAAATGACGTTTCATGTAGGTTCCTATAGCAGCCCTATTAAATATTTTTTTTTCGTTTATCTGTTCTTATAGTGGCAAATGAAATACATCATCTGTGAATATTTCAACCGTCTCACTATCACGGTTCATGAGATACAGCCTGGTGACAGACGGACGGACCAGCGGAGTCTTAGTACTAGGGTCCCGTTTTACACTTTGGGTAAGGAACCCTAAAAAATACCTTCTAACATTCTCGATAGCAGCCGCTACAGGTTCAGGGCGCAGTATGGACATGCTGGACTCCGCTTCATGCCTGGGAGGCGTGTTCATAGCGTTGATGTTTTCCCTTAGAGGTTGCTTCGACGGACTGAAACAAAATAGTCCTTTATTCAGTGATCTAGCAATACTACGAGCAACTATGGGTTTATCAATCATCCAACCATTTATAACGTGTAGCAAAAAAACCTTTACATGTTTGTTTGCCTTTGCCTTTAATACAAAACCTTCATGAAAAAGGCAATGGCGTCGATGGGAATTAAAATTCATGCCCCCTTGATAGGTATATTTTATATTGGATAGGTTAAAGGGGCCGTTGAGAATATATCCCTTTTCCAATCAAAATCATTTTTCACTGTCCATCCAAAGATTGTCTGGAAGAAATCGCTTTACGCGCTAAGACCGCCCATTATACTACCCCTGTTAACCTATTGTTTTTTTTCTGTATTTTTTATTTTTGCCGAAGTACCATACCGTACATAGTTTCCTATTCTATGTTAGACGCGAACGACCTTGCGTAACCTCCGGTTTTTATTCAGCTAAACTCAATCCTATGTGTTAAAACTTGGATTCATTATCCAGTGTGTTAACAAACGTGTTCACATGGCCCTACTACTCGGCCTTAACTCCTTGCACGTGCCATTTAAAGACCTTTGAAAAAAGAGCAAAACCTTACCTGCACTGCATTTTCATGTGTACCGCTTCAATTTTATCAATTTGCTGCAGCAGTGAGAGGCTTGCGTCCATCTCGCAGTGCGTCATGTCTTCGTCGCGAGGAACTGCCGCTGCTGCCTTGATCGGAGTCAGGTTCTCTTTCTCTGAACGCGTTTCCACTTCCATCTTAACAGGAGGCTTGTCTGGTTTAACGGCATTTCGTATCCTGGTGTAAATAAAATTACATGTATTCTGTACCAGCTGCGTCCAGCATGTTTCTAGCGTTAATGTTTACGGGATAACAATCTTATTTATATTAGGTAAACCAAATCAAAATTCTTTTGGAGGTTGCACGGTGATGAAGAAAGATCGACACATACAAACATTCACATAATATTATATAATTAGTACATACATTAAGGCTTTGCCAAGCATTAACCTTCTTTCAAAGAGATCGAAATACCTGTTAGCAAATAAGATATTGATGGACTCATCCGTCTCAGCATTAGTGGGGTCTTTTGATACATTAGTGCTGTCATCCTGTTTGGTAACATTATCGCTTCTGCTCTTCAAACTTAGTGCCGGCTTTTTGAATTTGACCGGGCTTGCTTTAGAGATGGTTTTCAAGCTGCAGATATCAAGTAAATAATATAGTATAGGCATAGACTATAGGTAACTCATTCATTCGCCCGACAGTTATCACTGGCCACAAACTAAGAAAAGAAAAAGCTAAATAACATGTGATATTATAGAGGCCTAAGGTTAGCCTATAAATGAAGCACTAAAAATAATGAAAATAATGCTTACAATGTAAAGTTTGTGGGTCCACTTGTGGGTGACGGTTGTATTGTATCGTCATTCTCAATAGACTCTTTTTTAATTGCAGGCTAAAAATAGAAAAAAAAAAAATTTAAGGAACAATTTAGAAAGATCCACTAAGTTAGTATATTACAGAGTGTATGGTGTAGACTAATATAGTGGTGAATCGGTCGTATCTACACTAATATTATAAAGAGGAAAACTTTGTTTGTTTGGTTGTAATGAATAGGCTCCGAACTACAGAACCTATTTGAAAAATTCTTTCAATGTTGGGAAGCTATGCTATCCCCGGTACACATAGGCTACCTTTTATTCCGTAAAAATTAATGGTTCCCGCGGGATAGTAGTTAACGCGGGTGAAACCGCGAAGTGCTTCTAGTAAGTTATGTAATACAGTAATTTACCTGCACTCCGTTGATATTGTTCTGCGTTATGACTTCAGGTGAGCACGTCAAGTCAACCACAGTGGTTTCTTTTAGCTTCACCAGATTTATGCGCTGCTGCCGCAATCTACCAGCCCCTTTGGACTTAGCTCTAGTCGGTGTTGAAAATATAAGCTTGATCGCTTTAGATTCCGAAGTAGGCCTGTAAAGGAGTTCACTATAAACTTAGAAATAGCTGCGGAAAAGGTTGTAAAGAATACGCCATATTTAGAGTCAAGAAACAAACTGATATAATTGCATAAACACTTGCTAACAATCTGTATCTACCCACATAAGTAATTATAAATATCAATAACCTAACTATTTGATATTCAATACATAACATACCTTCCTCTTATATACATTTCTGAAGCTGATAACTACATTTTACATTACCAACAATATGCTTCTTACAACCTTTAGAATGACTAAGCACAATATCTTAGCAAGATATCAAATTGCAAACCTCTGAATAATCTTACCAACTAAACAATAACATTAATTCCGAATCATAGTCTTATTACACAATCATAGCACTAATACTTCAATCCTTTTATGAATAGTCTTATCCTACATTGCTGATCAACTGCTCCTTTATTGCCTATAGTTCATGCCAAGATGAGACCTGCACGTCTATAAGGTACTTCTCTACCTTCCGTCCTCATCTTATAAATGCTTGGTTGAGATCTGGCAGTTCTATAGCTACGTCCATTAAGCATCTCTGCTGCGGTTCTATTAGTGGAGCTATTTGGTACCGTTCTTAGGTAAAAAAGAACTTTTGCTAGTTTCTCACCCCAGGCCAACTGTGAGCTTTGCAACTTGTGTAGGTTATTCTTAAACATTTGAATCACCTTCTCCCATTGGTGACTTATCTCAGTTTCATATGCAGGTGCATACTGGTGCCTTATCCCATTTTCCTTCAAGAATTCTGCAAACTCCACTGACGTGAAAGCTCTTCCCTTGTTGGATACCAGAACATCTGGTAATCCTTGTGAAGTAAATATCTTCCTTAGCATGGTAATGGCCATCTTGCTGCTCCTTGATGTCACCATTTCTGCCTCCAGCCACTTACTATGCCTGTCCATTAATACAAAGAAGGTTTTACCCTGCCATGGACCAACAAAATCTATATGTACACAACTCCAGGGTTTATCATTATCCATCGGTGGATCATTGCTTACCCACTGGCATTGTTCACATTCCGCTACTATTGATTCAACTTGTTTATCCATGTCCACCCACCATACACTCTTATTCCTCACTCCAGCTTCTGACTGGGCTATATCGGCATGTGAGGTATGTCTATATAATGGTTCCAATACCTTGCATTGGAGGGAAGCTGGCACAATTACCCTTTTGCCCCACAATAAACAGCGTTTATTATGTGAAAGGGTATTCCTACGAGTCCAATATGGTTGTAGCCCTGGATCAGTATTGTTGTCGGGCCAACCATGAATAACATGAAACATAACCTTCTGTAGTATTGGATCTGTCTTTGTGTCAGCAGCTACTCTGCTCATTTCCAAAGCTAAGGCATTGAGGTGCTCCTCGGGTAAAATTATATCTTCTAGGGGCTCCACACCCAATGATGACTCCGAGGGTGTCCAATCCATCCATTTTGAGTCTATCAAGGGAGTTGGAAAACTATCTTCTATCATCAGTTGCAACTCTTCATTGATTTGTTGTTTCCGAGACCCTGGCAATGGACTGGCTTTACAATATCTAAGCACAGCATCAGCCTGTGTAACCTTTAAAGGTAGATCATCTCTAATACAGCCTCTCCTATAGAGGCCTCCTATTATTTCTTCTTCTCCACCAGAACTTTCCGAACGACAGCCCGTGGCTTCTTCTACTCGGTGCATCCTAGAAGCTTTCTTCTCACATGCAGCCGCTATGTGCCCCATCATTTTGCAGTAATAGCATCTTGCCTCCGCAAACCGACAACGTTCTCCAGCTTTATGTTGCCGGGCACAATGGCTACATCCTACTGATCCAATTTTATCAATCTCCATTGGTTCAGCGACACTCGAGTGAGTTTGTTTAGGCCAGACTGCTTCTGGGTACAGATCAGGAAGTATTGCTTGGTAATTCCGACAAATTTGTAAAGCCATCTCATACGTTAGCTCTTTTGTCTTCAATAAATCCCTTCTAACACGCTCGTCGCGCATGCCCATCACCAGCAGGTCTCTCATTTGACGTTTCAAGTCCACAAAGTTACATTTGGCCCCGAGCAAACTTATCGCGGCCACATAATCCTGCACGCTTTCCCCTTGTAACTGTGAGCGTTTATGAAATTTCCCCGCTTGTAATATTTCGTTGATTTCCGGCTCATAGAATTGGTCCAAAACAGCGATTATTTGCGGTAGCGACACATTTGTCGGACGAGCAGGCACCAGCAGTGACGCGATTAAAGCATAAGTCTCCTTGCCACACTGCGATAGAAACAAAGAACGCGCTTTGTTCTGTTCGATGTCGTCGTGTCCCGTCTGCCAATGTGAACAGGCTAATGTGTGTCGTGATGAGCACCTACCTATACCTAACCCAGGGGCTCCTGGCTGGTCAGGAAATAAAAGAGGTAGGTAACTCAAAACGGACAGTATATTTTCGCCACGGGGCACGCTCAATCGGTAGAACAAAGGCGTGGTACGGGCCTATACAGTTTAAGTGACTGTTTTCTCTTCTCTGGTTCTGCACTCCCCTGACGTCACGGCCGCTGCTGACGAAGGCGGACGCTCAGGTAGAAAGGGCCAGGTTCGTGTCCGTGTGGTCCAGCCGCTTATCAAGAGAAGCGGGGGCAGCAAGTAAAAGGCAGGAACTTGTAGACGTGAAATTGGACCCTGGAATGTGCCAGAACCAAGGCATTACGACCTGGCCATTCTGAGAACATCCGCGGCAACGGCCAGTGAAGGTAAGCGCTAAGCGTAGGTGTGTTGCCGGGGATGTTACTGTCAGAACGGAGATTACAAAATTCGGAGTAATGAAATAGATTTAGAAAATGAATTTAAGTTTACAAAGTTAATGACCGTTACTTTTTTTTTTGAATGACGGAGGTAGAAAAATATAAGTTAAAAATATGATTAAGCGTAGAATGACAAAAATAGCAATAAAAGAAAGCAAGAAAGGTTCTACGCAATATTTAAAATGACAAGAGCTGAAATAAAAGATTAATTAACACGCGCAATGAAATAATGGTTAAGAAAGTGTGAAAGCTACGGCTACAATAAAATATGCACCACTTACCCAAATCTGGGGTCAAATTCACACCAAAAGATTTAAATTTATAAAATATTAAAATAGTCGGGGGAACTAGAGAGACGCCTCTGTCTCCGCGGTTACGTGGAATAATTCCCGTATGAAGAGACCGCGGAGCAACGTCTGTTCGAACCGACAGCTGGAGAGGTCTGCCCCGCGCCAACGGCTCGCATTCCTGAGCCGCGCGGACACAGATTCGATCGTAGTTGGTTAGCGCGTCAGAGGCGCAAGCGCTCAGCTGTTAATATTTGCGACGCTCGATTATACCGCGCGTTGAAAATAATAATATAAAAAAACATGTAACGCGCTACGTTACATTACCCCCCTCGTGTGAGAAAGGGTTTTGTTCTTAGCAAAACCCGTCTATTTACCTAATACGACTAACACTACTCATTTATACTTACATCATCTTTCAAATTCCTTTCATACTACCTACCTCACTGCCTAACAAAATAGCCACAGCAGCGCCTAAAATGCTGCTGACGCGTCCTAGCGTAAACAAAGTCGCCTGTGATAAATTGCACAGGGGACCAATGCTAGCCGTAAATAATAGTAACTATACGGGTAAATATTATTAGAAGTTAAGTTAAAAAAAAAATGTTTTTTTTTTTTTTAAATATTTTAGCTAAAAAATTGCAAAACAAAATTACATTTAAAGTTGAGTTTGAAGAAAAATGTTAAAACCTAATGTTTTTTAAGTCTTTGATATGCCAGACACCTATATTTTTTCCGGACATATCTTCCAGTACATACACAAGTGGAGATCGCTTCTCAACAATGCGGCACTTTAAAAATTTTGGTGCCAGCTTTTTGCTGAAGTACTTATCTTTGTCACTTAATACAAAAGCGCGCTTGTAGACTATGTCACCTACGTTAAATTCTGCTGACTTTCTACGAGTATTATAACGAGCAGTATTCTTTACATGTGCCTGCCATAACGAAGCCTGCACATCATTAAATACCGATCGTAAACAACCTCGATTTTCTGCATACACGTCACGTGGAAGAAACAATACTTCGTCACCTAAGTCATTGTCCGTATAGTGCGATCCGCATAAAACAAGTTCCCTACCGTATACTAAAAATGACGGCGTATACCCAGTAGCTTCGTTGACGGAATTGTTTATGGCAAACTGAACCTTGGGAATAAAAGTGTCCCATGACCTATGGTCGTTTCCAACAAACGTAGACAGACTGGTTACAATGGTCTTGTTGTAACGTTCCACGGTATTGACTTGCGGCGTGTATTTTGGAGTGAAATATATATTAGGTATGTTATACTTTTTGAATAGAGCGTCAGTTGCAGAGCTAATGAACTGAGCGCCGTTGTCCAAAAATATAGTCTGAGGGATTCCGTGCACTAAGAAGATAGATTCTTCTAGAATTTTAATAACTGCATCGGAAGTTGCACGACGTAATGGGAAAATATGACAAAATTTTGAAAAACAGCAAGTGATGACGAGCATGTAACAGTTTTGTTTTCGAGTGGCCGGCAGCGGTCCCACAAAATCAATTGAGATCATCTGGTGTGGCCTAGAACACTGTTTCGGCCGACCCATTTCACCCAATGTAGTGTGATTTTGTGATTTGTATGACAAGCATACCGAACATTTACTCACAAAATTCACGACATCTTGGTGCATACCAGGCCAGTAGTAAGTTAGTGACAACCGCCGATATGTTTTGAAAATGCCAAGATGTCCAGCTGTTGGCTCTGCGTGATTTTCATCAATAATGGCTTCGCGAAATTCGCTAGGCACAACTTCTTTCCAGTCAAACTCAGCAGACAATTGAGAATTTGTATTTTTAGTGCGCCGAAACAAAGAATTATTTTTTATCGTAAAATTTGGAAAGTTACTAGGGTTATTGAGACAACCATTAAAAGTCTTTTTGTACCAAGGGTCGCTAGTTTGGGCGTTAGCAAGGGAAATAGCTGTTACAGGAAAAGCTCTTGACAAGGCATCAGGGATCACGTTATCGACACCACGACGGTGTTTCATTTCAAAATTAAATGACGATAATCGGACACCCCATCGAGCTAAGCGTCCTGTTGGATTTTCCAGTGTCAGAAACCACTTTAATGCTGAATGGTCTGTGTACACAATAAAAGTTTGACCGTTTTCGAGATAACACCGCCAGTGCTCGAGAGCAGTTAGTACAGCAAGCGTCTCTCGTTCGGTGATACTGTAGTTTTTCTCTGGGCTGGTGAAAGATCGGCTCATGTAAGCGATTGGGTGTTCTTTGCCATTGACTGTTTGTGTTAACATGGCACCAACACCATAACTACTCGCGTCAGTATGTACCTCGAACGGTTTTGAATAGTCTGGGCATGAAAGGACTGGCGCTGAAACGAGACATTCCTTTAAAGCGTTAAAAGCAGCGTCAGCCTCCGTTGACCACTGGAAAGGAGATGCCTTTTTACCACTTGAAGTTAACTTATTGAGTGGACCAGCCACTGTGCTGAAGTTTGGCACAAAACGTCGATACCAGGTAGCGGTACCGAGAAAGCGTTTTAGCTCTTTCCGGGTGGTGGGGGTAGGGAAACTTAAGATGGCCTCCACTTTGTCTGGGTCTGTGCGCAGACCACGAGAATCTACAACATAGCCGAGGTATTTGAGTTCACTTCGAAAGAACTTGCACTTTTCGAAGTTCACGGTCAAATTTGCCATTTTTAATTTATTTAAAACGCGTAACAAGCGTGATACATGCTCATCAAAACTGGAGCTGATGATGATGACGTCATCTAAATAAGCAAACGTCTTAGACTCCATGTCGCTAAACAATAAATCAACAAGACGTTGTTGCGTTGCGGGGGCATTTGTCAAGCCAAACGGAGTGGTCTTGAAACGAAAAGTGCCACGGCCCGGAACGTAAAAGGCGGTCTTATCGCGGTCTGCTGTCTCAATTGGCAACTGCCAAAAAGCCTTAGACAAGTCGATACTACTTAGGTACTTTGCATCACGAAGATTGTCTAAGATTTCTGAAACATAAGGCAAGTTATAAGCATCGCGTTTAGTGACTGCGTTTAACTTTCGGCTATCCAAGCAAAGTCTAGGCTGTCCGTTCTTCTTAGTAACGAGGAGCACGGGAGAAGACCAGGCGCTCTCGCAAGGTTCGATGACGTCAAGAGACAACATTTCATCGACTTGATCTACCAGAATTCGTTGCTTTTCGGGAGACATCCTGTAATAGCGTTGTCTGATAGGTTCTGTGTCACCGGTGTCTATGCGATGGGTTATTAAATTAGTCCTACCTAAGCCTTTCTCTTCGGTTGAGATTGACCTAAACTGAGAGATAATATTGTCAGCAATAGCTTTTTGTGACTCAATCAAGTTATCATAAGAGTGAATGACAGGTTCATCGCAACTTACTTTAATTTCTGCCAGAGAAGCTTTTGACATTTGAATGCTACCTAAATATTTAGGGCAAATTTGGAAAGCACGCCAAAAGTCTACACCTAAAATAATAGAGGTTTCAACATCAGGTACTGCGAAAGTTTTAATGATGTGAAACTGTCCTTCAAAAGTTATTGGCAAGTACATGTAACCAATACTATGTAAAGATTGACCGCCAGCTGCTATCATATTAATGTGCTCGTCCTGGTGCAACGTACAGTCTGTTAAATGCAAATGAGTATTGTTGCCAAGAATTGAGACTGTAGCTCCAGAATCTAGCAATGCGCAAGCTTCAGTGTCGTTAATTTTAATGTTAACATATGGTCTTGAATCATTTATTGGTTTAGTTTGCAGAATTGTAGATACATTATAAGTAGAAGAAAATGTTCTAATGAAAGCAAGCCAAGATTCCCAATCTTGCCTATCAAAATTTTTACAATTCTGCTCAGTTAGTTTTTTGAAACATTTTTATTCTTGTTGCAGTTAGGGCAATCGGGCGTTTTAACACCTTTCATACCACACTTAAAACATACAATATCACGTGGTTCTCGACATTGACGGATATGATGGGTGTTATTACGACACCTAGGGCAATAAGGTTCCCTATTATTTACTTCGACAGCGTGTACATATTTATTGTTATTGCCTTGATTGTTATTATTTCTATATTGATTGTTATTGTTGTAGTTATTGTATTTATTTTGATTATTTGTATTATATTTGAACTGATTATAGCTTGTGCTAGGTTTATTTGCAGTTTTATTGGCATCCTTAGTATAGGCAAAATCAGGAGCAAGCGTATCTGACGTAACTTTAGGTGGCTCTTGAAAGTGAGACAGACGAGTCTGTATAGTTTCATAATTACGGCATAAAGAACGCAAAGTGTCTATCGTAGAAATCTGCGGAGCTGCTGCCAAAGTACTAGCATAGCACGGCCTAATATTGTGAAGAAGGATCTCCAATTGGTCCGCTTCGGAAGGAAGCCTAGACAGACGCGAAAACATGCCATTCATAATAGAGAGATAAATGGTGATATTTTCTCGTTCTCCCTGAGTACGTGAGCGAATTTCAGAAATAAGCCTATAATCGTAATCCGATTGTCCGAAATCTTCCTTTAGTAAAATGGCCAACTCTGACCAAGTAGTGACCCTGTCCTTTACAGCACGAAACCAGTGAAGGGCGTCGTCTTGGAAAATTTCGAAAGCGTAACTTAACAGTTTCTGAGAAGGTATATTCCTTGCTAGTATAAATTCATCAACACGCTGTATAAACGAGCGAACACAAGTTTTGCCAGTAAATTTTAGTTTCGTTAAATCAGCTGAAGTACGGTCGCATGATACGGAAATCACATTTTGTATTTCCGGTGCAGAAGATGTAGAATCTTTACCAGAAATAGTACTAGCAGCAGAAGAAGTGCTAGCTGAAGGTTTCTTAGCTAAAAGAGCAGAAAGCCTTTGTGAAAAAATTACGTAAGCACTCGTAACTTCGTCGTATTCTTTCCTAATGCTGTCCGTACGTGTTATTCGCTCAAGTCGGTTATGCAAATGATTTAGCATATTTTGTGTTCTTAAAAGTGAAGAAACACTAGGATCAGATATTTCGAGATTAGCTTGTATCTTAGTTTGAACCTCTAAACATCCTCTAATATCTTGTTTTACTTCAAGCGGAGACTCTAATATGTGCTCAGATGGTAAGTCAGGTGACAATTTTAAAATTTGCTTGCGTAACTCCTCGACAGAAGCAGCAGGAGTAGCACCTCTGATACGCACTTCGTACTCGAGCTCCGTCTTTTGTAAAGACAAAAATTTTATAGGCAACATGGTAACAATTTATCAATAAAAAAAAACAAACAAAACCCAGTTGAATAAGTGGTGTAAGAAAGGAAAAAAAAACAACACGTTCTCCGTTCTGTTACAATATTGATTTACTGAACGTCTGGTTTTTTTTTAATGTTGAAAAATGAAGTGAAAAAAAAATTGCAACTAAAAAATGATAAGCAAAATATAGAATAAAAATGAAATATGCTACTAATGTGTACCAACTATAATAAACAATATTATTTGTTCAAAACAAAACTTTGAACAAAATAAAATAACATCTGAACAAAATTTACCAAAGCGGCATTTTAAGTGCCCAGTACAGATGTAAACAATGGAATCTTTTTACTATGTTTGATTCAAAATGGTTATAAATTAATTAAAAAAATTACGTACAATAGCACAGAAAGACATTTAAATACGTACTTACATGTATGTCAGTACGACACGGTACACTTTAGTAACTGTAAAACCAAAAAATAATGGACGTTTTACACTACACAACCACCAACAAACACAAACCACTACCAAGAGAAAAGAAAAGAATCAACTGTATAACCACCACGGTGAAGGGCGCCAGTGTCCCGTCTGCCAATGTGAACAGGCTAATGTGTGTCGTGATGAGCACCTACCTATACCTAACCCAGGGGCTCCTGGCTGGTCAGGAAATAAAAGAGGTAGGTAACTCAAAACGGACAGTATATTTTCGCCACGGGGCACGCTCAATCGGTAGAACAAAGGCGTGGTACGGGCCTATACAGTTTAAGTGACTGTTTTCTCTTCTCTGGTTCTGCACTCCCCTGACGTCACGGCCGCTGCTGACGAAGGCGGACGCTCAGGTAGAAAGGGCCAGGTTCGTGTCCGTGTGGTCCAGCCGCTTATCAAGAGAAGCGGGGGCAGCAAGTAAAAGGCAGGAACTTGTAGACGTGAAATTGGACCCTGGAATGTGCCAGAACCAAGGCATTACGACCTGGCCATTCTGAGAACATCCGCGGCAACGGCCAGTGAAGGTAAGCGCTAAGCGTAGGTGTGTTGCCGGGGATGTTACTGTCAGAACGGAGATTACAAAATTCGGAGTAATGAAATAGATTTAGAAAATGAATTTAAGTTTACAAAGTTAATGACCGTTACTTTTTTTTTTGAATGACGGAGGTAGAAAAATATAAGTTAAAAATATGATTAAGCGTAGAATGACAAAAATAGCAATAAAAGAAAGCAAGAAAGGTTCTACGCAATATTTAAAATGACAAGAGCTGAAATAAAAGATTAATTAACACGCGCAATGAAATAATGGTTAAGAAAGTGTGAAAGCTACGGCTACAATAAAATATGCACCACTTACCCAAATCTGGGGTCAAATTCACACCAAAAGATTTAAATTTATAAAATATTAAAATAGTCGGGGGAACTAGAGAGACGCCTCTGTCTCCGCGGTTACGTGGAATAATTCCCGTATGAAGAGACCGCGGAGCAACGTCTGTTCGAACCGACAGCTGGAGAGGTCTGCCCCGCGCCAACGGCTCGCATTCCTGAGCCGCGCGGACACAGATTCGATCGTAGTTGGTTAGCGCGTCAGAGGCGCAAGCGCTCAGCTGTTAATATTTGCGACGCTCGATTATACCGCGCGTTGAAAATAATAATATAAAAAAACATGTAACGCGCTACGTTACAGTCGTAGCCCGCCGCGTCGAGTGCACATAACATCAGTTCCTTGTAATCGCACCATTTCTCAGTTTTCGGGTTAAACTGTCCCGGAAACACAATATTTGCAACATTTGACGCCATTTCACCTCACAATTACATTTAATTTTCCGTAGTCGCCAATAAAGAATACGCCATATTTAGAGTCAAGAAACAAACTGATATAATTGCATAAACACTTGCTTACAATCTGTATCTACCCACATAAGTAATTATAAATATCAATAACCTAACTATTTGATATTCAATACATAACAGGTTGCATATGAAAATTAGCACTTTATTTGTAAGAAAAGTACTTACCAATCATTAGGACATTTTTTCTTATCCAAGCCTGAAGACTTGACTGCATTTCTAGTTTTCTTTGTGTGAATTATTGGGCTCATCCTGCCTGTAGGTGTGCCTTCAATTTCACCTATAGACTTCTCATCAAACGACACATCTTCTGTTATAGAATTGTCAGCTTCTTTTTTAACACACACATTTTTGTTGTCCGGACTGATGTTTTCAGCAGAAGCACCACTGGTAGATGGTTTACTTTTGTCTTCCGCAGGCGGAATTAACAGTGACGTCTCTTCACATAGTATTTTAAAGGCGTCTGTGAGAATGTTAAAGTTTTTGGTTTCATTCAATTTTGTTAATGTTGATGCTGAAACGAAATATTAGCCAGCGTGAGTTAAAAGCACAATTTAATAGCCTTGTGGTAGAATTCTGGCGCATTTGGGTACCCCACACTGTTGAGATCATAGGTTTTTAGAGCTTTCTGTAAATTGCCCTATGATGAAATGGTAAACATACCAATTGATTGTATGATTTGATCCTTTGATGCAATGACTTTCTTTAATTCTTCAGCACCGGTGCAGGTTTTACTGTAATAAAAATCAGTTAATTGATATTCATATTGTCTTAAAAAAGAATTTACCTACTGAAACAATAGCAATACTGGTCACTTACTTTTCACATTTATGTTTCAATGATAAATATTGTAGCCTGCAGTTTTCAGAATCTATATGCAGTTGTTCAAAGTCCTGAACAAGATCTGTGAAAAGACAAAATAAAATAAACACTCCTATGTACTAATAAAATAAATAACATAAAATAGTACCTATTGAAAACTGTGTTCACTCACAACAATATTACAATCTCAATGTAGATAGGTATAAATCTCAATGACACACATCAAGAGATTTTATCAAAGTGACAATTGGACGTAGTTTAGCAGTAAGGATCCAATCCACATTACTCTAGTTTTTCAGTAGAGCAGTTTGAAGTTTGACTGAGTATTGCCACAGTGATCTTAATTTATTTTATTTTGTTTTGTGTTAAGTTAAGATTTTTTTTTTATGTTTTCATTTATTATACAAGTTTCATTAACAATACTTTTTTAATGTTAAATATATTTGAATAAAAGGGCATGTGGATCCTTTTTGAGAAATGATGTTTTTTTAGAGCTTTGACTTACATCTAGTTTCTCAATAAAGACCCAAACTATAAAATTGTTGATTTGGGTACATTTTTTTAAATAAAACTTTCAATTTATATAGGTAAGAATTAAAATTTATTTAAAACTTTGATAATGCTTCACATTAATTGCTGTTTTATACAAACTTTACAAAATTATCATCAATTTGACATTGAGTGTCTTTAGACAGTCATCTTAATCAGTCTTATATAATTATGTTAATACGAATATTATATAACTATAATTAGTATGTACTATAAGTAAAATGTTTTAACATAATTTTACTGTTATTACGTCAATACCTAGGTACATTTTATTATTGTGATCAGTAATAATATTTAATTTTTTTTCATTACCGGTAACTATTACAATATTCAATCATTCTCTGTTTCAATATCATCTTGGATAAAATCAAGTGAATCCCCATACCCATCGACGTCATCCATCAGATTCACATCCTCGTGAAGAGATTTATAAAAGGCTTGGCAGTCTCTTGGAATTTGTGCAAGCATGGACTGTAAATCGTCCAGTTTGGCTTATGGTATTTCTTTTCCTAGAGGCCACAGCGTGGTAAAGTCGTCTTCAACTACCTTTAACGCCTTCCCTTTCAACTTCTTTTCAATAATTAGTTCGTGAAACTCTTCTTCATAAGATTTCATATACACAGCATGTTCTTTATCCTTATCCAACAAAATTTCCTTTGTTTTTAGCTAATTGGTTTTTGTTTTGTTTACAAAAGTCTTCCTGTTTACTATTTTCTTCGTCATCAAAAGTGCCAAGAAAAAGAACCCACCACAAGTATGTAAGATGAAAAAAAAAGACTTTTTTAGCACGAATAACATGGAGAAGAAAATAGTAAACAAGAAGACTTTTGAAAACGAGACAAAAACTAATTGGCTAAAAACAAAGGAAATTTTGTTGGATAAGGATAAATAACATGCTGTGTACATGAACTCTTATGAAGAAGAGTTTGCGAACTAAATATTGAAAAGAAGTTGAAAGGGAAGGCTTTAAAGATAGTTGAAGACAACATTACCACGCTGTGGCCTCAAGGAAAAGAAATACCTCAAGCCAAACTGGACGATTTACAGTCCATGCTTGCACTAGTTCCAAGAGACTGCCAAGCCTTTTATAAATCTCTTCAAGGGAATGTGAATCTAATGGATGACATCGATGGGTATGGGGATTCACTTGATTTTATCCAAGATGATAATAATATTGAAACAGAGAATGATTGACTATTGTAATAGTTATAATGAAAAAAAAAGTATTACTGATTACAATAATAATATGTACCTAGGTATTGACGTTAATAACAGTAAAATTGTGTTAAAACATTTTACTTATAATAGGTAGGTACATACTAATTATTATTATTATAGTTATGTAATATTCGTATTAACATAAAAGACTGATTAAGATTACTGTCTAAAGACTTTCGATGTCAAAATGTTGATGATAATTTTGTAAAGTTTGTATAAAACAGCAATTAATGTGAAGCATTCTCAAAGTTTTAAATAAATTTTAATTCTTACCTGTTGTAAATTCGAACCTCTGCTCTGCTTGCACTGCCGCGACTATCGCGGAACACTTGGGTTTAATTTGAAATAAAACACCTGTGTTTGTTCTAAAGTAGGTTATATTAAATTTGAATTCTCAAATAAGTCCCGCCATCGAGCGAATGAAACGCTTGCGCGATGCAGAGGTAGTCAGCGCCATCTAGTTTAGTTCGAGACCAACTTTACCTTCAACATTCCGCCCACCAAGGACATTAGTGAGGAAATGTCCTTTCACAAATTACCGTGGTTTGATAAACTTTGTGCTTGGTGGACTGAACTTACAACATAATACAAAAATCTTAATTAGTTTGAGCAAAATACAGAAATTATACCATAATATAGGTTTTCACTTGACAATTAATCTTAAATTCTAAGAGATCGATACATTTGTGCTTATTCACTAACCGGTAAAATACATAACTTGGAAACCGGTCTTTTGATCGTAGACATCTTAACACGAATTGTGACCACACGGGTAACATTATCAGTACCTGGGTGCTTTTCCACAATTCGACCCATCAACCAACGACTTGGGGGCAAGTCGTCCTCTTTTACGAGAACTATGTCACCAATAGTTGGCTCTGGTACTCGAGAGCTCCATTTGTATCGATTCATTAAGTTTGAAAGATACTCTTGAGACCAGCGATGCCAAAAGCCCTGCAACAGCCTTTGGATGAATTGCCATCTTGTCAATGAATTGACATTGGACTCTAAATAATTATTGACCTCGGGTACAGTGATCAGTGGTCCCCCTATCAGAAAATGACCCGGAGTAAGTGGAAGTGGTTCGCTTGGGTTTGAATTGTCAATTGTTAATGGCCTTGAGTTTAGACAAGCCTCTACCTGGCTTAGCAGAGTACTCATCTCTTCAAAAGTGAGAGTAGACTCGCCGATTACCCGTTTCAAGTGGAATTTAGTAGATTTTACTCCAGCTTCCCATAAGCCACCAAAGTTGGGAGCCCGTGGCGGAATAAAATGCCATTCAGTTCCCTGTGATTCCAAGTGTGCTACTACTGATTCCTGGATGAGATTCAACTGTTGAAGCTCCTTTGAAGCACCAACAAAAGTCGTACCATTATCGCTCCATAATTGGGTGCAAGGACCCCGCCTAGACACAAATCGCCTGAAGGCTGCTAAGAAGGCTTGAGTGCTCATATCACTCACGACTTCTAGGTGAATTGCTCTAGTGGCCATGCAGATAAATAAACAAATATATCCCTTATGGGACTGATGGCCTCTTCCTTTAGTTGTCCTAATTTGTATGGGGCCTGCATAGTCTACTCCACTATGCAGGAATGCTCTCGCCGGTGTACATCTTACAGAAGGAAGGGAACCCATAAATGGGGTTTGAACTTTGGCAGTTTGTCGTACGCACCTAACACATTTGCGGACGTGTTGTTTGACAAGAGCTTTTACCTTTAGAATCCAGTACGCGTTCCTCAGATAGTTCACCATTAACTGAACTCCTCCATGTAGCGTTTTCTGATGTGCGTCCATGACAACAAGCTTGGTGAAATGAGACGAGTGAGGTAGTATTATAGGATGTTTGATATTTTCGTCTAATTCAGACTTTTGTAGTCTACCGCTTACTCTCATTACGCCATTATCGTCTAAGAATGGACATAACGATTTCAGTTTACTCGTTTTAGAGCTTAAACAACCGTTGGCCTGTAACTGTAAGTATTCTTCATTGAACTCTTCTACCTGTACTTTCTTAATGCAGCAAGTGAGCGCTTGATCTATTTCAGATTTTACTACATAAATTGTCGGTTTTGGCTGTCGCATGTAAAACCGTCGACAATAAGCTACGACTCTGAGTAGTCTTTGTAAAGAAGAAAACCGTTCAACTATTGTGTCAGTAGACATAACATTAAAATGTGACCTAACTGTGGCTTCTTCTAAATTTACTTTCAGATCTTTTGGCCTTTTGTACGGGATGCTTTGCTCTCGTAGAAAATGAGGACCGGAAAACCAGAGGTCATTCTCTGCGAGTGCTCCTGGCTGAACACCTCTTGAGGCGCAATCAGCTGGATTGTCCTTGGACGATACGTGGTACCATTGTGATGACTCTAGAGTAGTTAGAATCGTGGAGACTCTATTGGCCACAAAAGTCTTCCACTTACTGGGATGACTATTGAGCCAGGCAAGGACCACCGTTGAGTCCGTCCATGCTTTGATGTTCTTTCTTTTGATGCCTAACACTGCGGCTACCTCCATAAGAAGCTGCGATAGCAGCACAGCACCACATAGTTCAAGGCGAGGAATACTGACTTGCTTGATTGGGGCAACTCTAGTTTTTGCTGCTAACAATGAAACCTGTTTATTGCCAGCACTGTCGACTACTCTGACATAAACTGCTGCTGCGTATGCCAACTTGGAGGCATCACAAAACCCGTGCAACTCTGTACTGGTGTCTGTCATCGAAGTCCCTAACCATCGTGGGACCCTAACTGAAGTGAGTTTTGATAACTCGTTATGGTAAGTAACCCATTCACCTTTTAATTCTGCCGATATGGATTCGTCCCAATTTGTTCCTGCTAACCATAACTTCTGAATGAACATTTTTGCTACAATTATGGTAGGTGCTATCCATCCTAAAGGATCGTACAACCTTGCTATTATTGATATAATTGATCTTTTTGTTTCAGGTCCAGTCGTCGCCGGCGCCGGGAGATTCACCGAGTATCTGAAGTGATCTTCGCTTCGGTCCCAGGTAATTCCCAAAATCTTAGTTGTGTTCTCTGTTTTTAAGTCTATTTCCTTTTTGTCCTTTGAATATTCTTTTTCCTTTATTATTTTGTTGTCCTGCATGTCCTGTGCATTGTTCTGTATGTCCTTGGTGCTGCCCTGTATACCCTTTGTATTGTCCTGTATGTCCTTTTGTTTGTCCGGTATGCCCTCTGTGTTTATATTACGTTGAGCTTCAGTAATATTTATTTCTGCTAGTAATGTCTTATTGTTAGTATTCCATTTTTGTAGTATGAAACCTGCTCTCGATAATAATTTAGTCATTTGTTTGTAAACTTCTACTCCTTCCTTGACATCAGAGCATCCAGTCATTAAGTCATCCATATAGAATGATTGCACTACCATTGGTGCAGCTAAAGGAAACTCTTTGCCTTCATCAACACTGACTTGATTTAATGCTCTAACCGCCAAGTAGGGAGCAGATGCAGTGCCAAAGGTCACGGTTAACAACTCAAATTCCTTCATTTTATTTTCAGGGTTCTCCCGCCATACAATACGCTGAAACATTGTATCTTCTTCGGCAATCCGGACTTGCCGATACATTTTAATGATATCAGCTACCAATACGATAGGATGTATTCTCCAGCGTAACATTATATGACGCAAATCTGCTTGTAGCTTAGGTCCTATCATCAGAGTATCATTCAGCGAGACTCCGAAGCTGTTCTTACTGGAAGCATTAAAAACGACACGTACCTTGGAAGTCGTCTTATCGTTTCTCACTACGGCGTGATGTGGAAGGTAAACAGCTTCATCCCTTTTGTCATCGTCTTCATTTACAGATCGCATGTGTCCTAATTTAATGTATTCGTTTATGACTTCTGTGTAACTCTTCTTTAGATCTTTGTCCTTTACTAGCTTTTTTTCTAATGCCTTGAATTTTATTTCAGCTATGTGTCGTGAACTACCACCTACACACTTCGGCTGGTTCTCGTTGAATGGCAGCCTGACAACGTAGCGTCCCTCGGATGTCCTCTTTGTTGTACTATTAAAAATCTCTTCACATTTTTGTTCTTCTTCTGTCCACATTTGTTTTGTACTATTAGTTTGCTCTTCTATTTCCCAAAACTTCTTCAATAATTCATCTTCGTTTACTTGTGCATGCATCACCGATATCTTATAAGTTTCCTTCTGAAACTTACCAGGACAGTGTTAACTGTACCAGACAGGATCCATCCCAAAGAGGTGCTTTGAGCTATAAGATTCCCATTTGGACTCCTTCTTACACCATCCATCAAGATTTGGCCGAATACATTGGCTCCTAGCAAAATGTCGATTTTGTTAGGAGTGTTGAACTGCGGGTCTGCGAGACACAAGTCTTGCAAATCTATCCAATCAATAGATTCTATCCGTTGCTCTGGCAGATATGATGTTATGTTGTTAAGAACATAAGCTTTAACCTGTATGTTGAACTCTTTGTCACTTCTCGATTTCAGATTGATGGTCACCACGTGTTTCGAAGTTGCAGCTTTATCACCTCCTAAACCAGTAATCGTGCCTCTGATTGGACTCTTCTTGAGACGCAAGAGTTGTGCTGCGGCTTCTGTTATAAAGCACGCTTGAGAGCCTTGATCTAATAATGCTCTTACCACGTGGTTTCCGCCAGATGCAGACTCAGCGTTGACTAGCGCTGTAGCCAGCAATACTTGTCCGTGTCCGGAGATCTTACGTGTTGACAGACATGAAACTATTGGAGCTGCACTAGCTGTCGAGCTAGTACCTTCTACTGGATCCTTGGTTGTTGTACTGTTTGAACTTCTGTTGTCCTCTGGGTGTAAGAGAGAGTGATGACGTCTCTTACAGATCCTACATGCGGTGGGTTTCTTACATTCGTAGACAGAGTGATTACTGCCTAGGCAATTGAAGCAGATGGAATTTTTCGCTACAAAATCCCGTCTCTGTGCACATTCCTGTCGGGCAAATTTCTTGCAGAAGCACAACTTGTGATTCTCAGAACAGAATTCACACCGCATTCCTGACCCTGACGCATTAGCGGCCAGAAAAGCCTTAGGTTTCGTATTAGGACCACTGTTTTGCTGTATTGAAGGTTTTTTGAACTCTACAAATTCCAATGCACGAAAGCGACTTTCTATGAAACCCTTAAGTTGATCTAACGTGGGCAACTCATTCGCATCTGAACCATTTGCGATATGAAGTTCCCATTGTTTGCGCGTTTCTGCATCGAGTTTGAACGATACAATGTGGATAACAATAATGTCCCATGTGGTCACATCAACATCAATATTTTGTAAGGCGCTCATACAGTCCATGGTGGTGTCCAGTAGCTCTTTTAAGCTGGACGCTGATTCTACCGTCATGCGTCTCTGCCCGAACAACCGTTTTAAAATGCAATTTGCCAAGTATTTTTTATTATTATAACGCTTCTCTAATAGAGACCAGCATTGACTGTAGTTTGCATCAGTTATTGGGGTGTGCTTAATCAGTTGCGCGGCCTCACCTGTTAAGTGAGACTTCAAATAGTGTAGCTTTTGAACATTTTCTAGGCACTCATTATTATGCACTAAAGATACGAATAAATCGCGAAACGTAGTCCATTCTGAATAGTGACCTGAAAAGGTCGGAATGGAAATCTTCGGAAGTCGTACCAACGAACTAGAACCACCTGACTTATCAGTATCTTTCTTTGAGTGAGACTCATTTTCGGATGACACGCACTGATTTAATGCAACTTTCATTAGTGACTTATATACTAAATAATTGTCCTCTACGTTTTCATACATTTCTTTGGTAATGTACGTGGTCCTCTTTAAAGCTGCAGGATCAGATATTTCGTACAGTTTTGCATTATTTGATCTAAACAATAACCAATCTCTTTCTACATTTTCTAACCTCGCTTCAACATATTCTTTAGTTATTCTCTCTTTTGGACTTTTCTTAAAATTAGACAATCCTTTTATTATTGAATTTTGTAAATCTATTTGCACGTTTACAAGACCTTCCATTTTGTTCATATCCATAAATCACTTCTAAACAATATCTTAGAACTCAATAAAATTTTCTAAGTCTAAAATTATTCCAAAAATTTTACAAGTGTTTTGCACTTCAACAATTTTCTAAAATTGGGCATGGATTCCCCGTTCCATCGTTTTTTACAGAATTATTCTAAGTCAATATTCTACTAACATGCAAATAAAGTTAAAGTAAGAATCACTGAATAATGTTTTTAAATTTACTAAGTTTTTTCCACTGAATGAATAAAGTTCACTTTTGCTTGAAAGTTAATAAAGGTTTTACTCACGGTTTTGCACTTCACTTCGATAGCTTCAATCAAATAAATTGACTTTGACCTTATTCTCCAATTTCCTGGTTTGACCTGCAGTTGTCCTCGTTTCTGTGCTCGTCGGTTGCACGGCTTGCCAACAGCTTCCGTTTGCTGGTCACGCAGCTTCGCCAGCAGCACGGGTCGGGCACACAGCTTGCCAACAGCGTCAGTCGGTCCCGCAGTTTTGCCAACCACAGCACCGTACTGGAACGCACAGCTTCGCCAACGTTACCGTGGCAGTATCCGTACTCGGGTGTGTTGCAGCGATCCACTGCTAAGTACGGATACGGAGACGCGCAATTGCTGCACTGAACTCCTAGTCCATCCAGGCTCGGTGGACCATGTAAATTCGAACCTCTGCTCTGCTTGCACTGCCGCGACTATCGCGGAACACTTGGGTTTAATTTGAAATAAAACACCTGTGTTTGTTCTAAAGTAGGTTATATTAAATTTGAATTCTCAAATAAGTCCCGCCATCGAGCGAATGAAACGCTTGCGCGATGCAGAGGTAGTCAGCGCCATCTAGTTTAGTTCGAGACCAACTTTACCTTCAACACCTGTATTAATTGATAGTTTTATTTAAAAATGTATCCAAATCAACAATTTCACTGTTTGGGTCTTTATTGAGAAACTAGATGTAGGTAAGTCAAAGCTCTAAAAAAGCATAATTTCTTAAAAAGGATCCACATGACCTTTTATTCAAATATATTTAACATTTAAAAAGTATTGTTAGTGAAACTTATATAATAATATTGACATAAAAAAAATCTTTACTTACACAAAACAAAAAAACAATTAAGATCACTGTGGCAATACTCAGTCAAACTTCAAACTGCTCTATCGAAAAACTAGAGTAATGTGGATTGGATCCTTACTGCTAAACTACGTTGAATTAGTAGACGGGTTATAAAAGAATCTAAATAAATAACTATATTTTCCCTAAAACGATCCAGGTGAAATGAATCTTTATTTACTATAAAATTCATGACTGGGTTCTTTTCTGACTAGTATAGTATGTAATGATCCACGAATATTGGATTGTTACTGCTAAATCAAATATTAACCCGAAGAAATAATCATATTTTCACTAAAACGATCCAAGAGAATTGAATCTTTTATGAGTTTTAAACTTTCTAACTGGTTTATTTGTCTGAAGATTATCTATAAAGATCCACGAAGCTTGGATCGTTACTGCTAAATCAAAATAATAACCAGAAGAAATAAATATATATTTTCACTTAAACGATTCAAGTGAATTGAATCTTTTTTGAGTTTTATAATTTCAAACTGGTTTATTCGTCTCAAGATTATCCATAACGATTCACGATGATTGGATCGTTATTACTGTATTAAAATACAAACTTGCCTTAGATGTGGTTTGGTACCCTGGGTGGATTAAACAGGTGTTGCCATGGTTTTTCGCTAGGATCTTTATACAGTATATAAAAGGCCACCTCAGGAATCAATTGGCATACTTAACTCGATTTTGGCAGTTTGGTGGATTGGATCCTTACTGCTAAACTACGTCCAATTTATCTATTCAATCTAAATTCAAAATTAACTACTTATAAATGAGGGATAGTCCACTCGAAATCATCCTCATTTCAACAAATACCTATTCATTGATGATATTGAATAAAAGTTTTAAGCTCTTTTTGTAATTTTTCTAGTATTTATTTCAGATTATATTACAAGTAAACAAAGCCAGACCAATTATTTTTCTACAAGTCAAGTTATAAATTATATAAATAATAATATTTGTATGATGTAAGTAAACAATAAAAGATGTATGTATGTAGGATAAGCACCTTTAAATTTCACTAGACTTTGCTGCAGACATGATTCAAGAGCTATAACTTTTATGTTGTTGAATAGCACAAAAGAATTTGATTCAGAACGATTCGCAAATACCATTTTCTTAAAAATTACAGTTGACTTGACTTGACTTCTTGATTATGGCTTTTGTGGCTAGTTGTCACAATTCTGCCAGTGTCCGTTTCATGCTAGTATCATAAACTTTTGGAGGAGGTGATCTGCACTAAGAATATGATCGGTGTTGTAAAGGGAGAATCTACCGGAATTACTAGAACCAAGATGATTTATCTGTAAGGAGGACATCACAAATATTAGTAATTTACATATGGATAAAGACACATAATAAAGTATAATGGTTGGTTAATTTACAATAAAATATACATAGGGAAGGTATATACAAAAACAAATTTACAATTTAATATTATTAATGCTAATAAATTTACATAATATATAATTAATTAAAGGGGAAAAGGTAAGGGATAAGAGGCATTTAAAGGAGGTAGGACGGGGGATTTCGGGAGGAAGGATATCATACAGAGAGCGTCGTAGAGGGCAATGAAAGAATATGTGGTCCACGGTCCCTTCGTCCAGACCACATTCGCAAATTGAGTTATCCCTAATCCTAAGTTTGGCCAAATGAACTGGGGTGCACGAGTGACCCAAACGCAGGCGGCAAATGGTAGAAATAGTGGTTTTATTGGCATAACGAAATTTGAAAAACCACGGAATATTAGGGATGTCTGGTTGAATATCGCCGTAGTGTTTGCCTTTCTGTTGTTTAGAAATTTCCCAGAACTTGTTCCAAGTGTCTTGAAGGAGTACTTTAGGAAGAAGGCAGAGGTCATGGGAGAATATCTTAAAATGTTCATGAGAACCAATCTGTGATGCAGTTTTTGCACATGAGTCCGCTGTTTCATTCCCAGGAATCCCAGAGTGGCCCGGGATCCAAGCGAGTATGATGTTGATACCTTGGGTGTGGCAGTCGAAAAGGGATTGTTTAATTTGGAGAATTATAGGAAAACGAGATATGGAACGGAAAGGATTGGAAAGTATAGATTGAAGACAGCTTTTAGAATCTGAGAAAATGATTGAGTTATTTAAGTTATGGGACTTTACAAAGTGGATGGCTTCAAGGAGAGCAATAGCTTCTCCAGTGAATACAGAACAATAAGAGGGACATTTAAAGCTCAAACAGATCTTTGGGGAAGGAATCCATACAGCTGCACCAACAGCACTGTTGCAGGAGAGTTTGGAGGCATCAGTAAAAATAATATTCCAGCCAGAGTATTTTGTAATGATTTGCTCATTGAACGACCCACGGGGGTTGGCAGAGTCTTTGGCAATGCCAAAGTCTAACAGGACATTGGGTTGAAAAATGAGAGCCTCATATGGAGTTAAGTAAAGGGGGTTAGAAATATACTGGATTACTGGGTTTGGGAGTTTAGTTAATTTGATGAGGCTAATGAGTAAACAAGGGAACTTATTAGTGGTATTATGTGAATCATATAGGTCTAAGAGAGAATTTAATTTTGGAAGGAGAGGATGATTAGAGTTTTGTATTAACTTGAAGAGAAATCTGTCAGAAAGGAATTGTCTGCGCATGCTCAAAGGTGGTTCTCCACACTCAACCTGCATAGCATTAATAGGCGAAGATTTCATAGCACCGAGAATAATTCGCAGACATTTAGATTGAATTTTTATAATTTTATCTTGACCAGCTTTATTACAACTATTTAGTAGAAAAGAACCATAATCGAAATGACTACGGATTATGGCATTGTATAATAACTTTTGGGAGTACGGGTGAGAACCCCACCATACCCCAGAAAGGGAACGTAGAATATTAACATTTTTTTCACACTTTTGGGAAATGTAATCAAAATGGGAATTACCTGTCATTCTCGAGTCAAGCTTAATGCCTAAAAATTTTGTAACACTACACTGGGGAATGATTTCTTGACCTATGAATAATTCTACCGACGGAATGATTCTTTTTTTAGTGAAAACTACAACAGAGCTCTTAGAAGCAGATAAGGATAAGCCATGGTCACTTAACCAGTCGCCAAGGTAAGATAGGGCAGAGTTAAGTCCACTGGCAGCTCGCTCAATAGACTGGTCTTGTACATATAGAGCCAGATCGTCAGCATATTGCAGAACTTGACAAAATGAGGATACAGTGGTCTCTAGGTCATAAGTGTATAGACTGTAAAGTAATGGACTTAACACTGAACCCTGTGGTAAGCCTCGCCAGACAGTTTTCGGAGAAAGGAAGAGGTTATCCGACTTAACCAGTACAGAACGTTCCATCAGCATATTACATATAAATCGAACAAGCTTCTCCGGGATACTCAGCTGAATAAGTTTCCTTCTGAGTATGGGAAGTAGGACATTATCATATGCAGCCGCTATATCAAGGAACACACCCACTAAGAATTGTTTTTTCTTAAAAGAGAGGTGTATGTCTGTCGTTAGGATGGCAAGACTGTCCATTGTACTTAGCCCCTTTCTAAAGCCAAATTGTGTTTTGGCTAGTAATGTTTTATTTTCAACAAACCATTCTAAGCGATGTTTTATTAGATGCTCAGTGATTTTACTAAGAACAGAGGATAGTGCTATCGGTCTTCGACTGTTTGGATCTGAGGGATCTTTGCCAGGTTTTAACACAGGAATAATTATTTGGGATTTCCATTGTTCTGGGACTATACCGTTTTGGAAGAAATGATTTATAAATTCTAGATATACTAGTTTTGTTTTTTCGGAAGACTTAGTAATGAAAGAATAAGGTATACCGTCAATGCCAGGAGATGAGTCAGTCAGTCCGTCAAGTGCAAGATTCAATTCGGTAATAGAGAATGGGCGGTCAAAGCAATTATGGGATGGGAGGGGTGATGGAAGTAAGGGAAGAGAATCTATAGAAGGAACAGAAGGAGGGGCAAGTTTATCAGAAAAGGCCTCTAGCCAAGATGTGGGATCATTGGCTGAAATATCTTCCATATTACATGAACCTCTAAATCGCCTTATCTGTTTCCAGACTAGAGATGATGGAGTTCTTGGAGACAAAGTTTCGCAAATGTTTATCCATCCAAGTTTTTTCTTTTTGGAAACCAGTCTTTTAAATTTCGCAGACGATTGTTGGAATTTTATAAAGTTTGTTTCTGACATGGAAGAATAGTAATTTCGTTCAGCTTCTTTTCGTTCTGACACGGCAGCTGTGCAGTCAGAGTCCCACCACGGGGTAGAAATTCTATTACCCTTAGAAGTTTTTTTGAGAGGAATGTGACATTCAGCTGATGCAATTATATGTTCTATGAAAATGTTATAAGAAGTAAGCGGATCAATATCTATAGGAAAGATAGAGGAAGAGTCAAGTTTGAGGTCCAGAGTAGAAGAGTAGGAAGACCAGTCTGCGGAAGAAAGCTTATATTTTAAAGAAGGGCAGGGGTTGCAAAATGGTGAGACTTTATCAGGAATAGTAATGAGGATAGGGAAATGGTCACTGCCATATGTCAGAGGGAGAACTTTCCATGAAAGGAGGGAAGAGAGTGATGGAGAACATGTTGTGATATCTACGGCACTTTTCGGATTTTGTGAAGGAAATACTCGTCGGGTTGGGCAACCATCATTGGCAACACATAGATTAAGTTCATTAAACATTTCCAAGAGGGAAAGGCCAAATGAATCAGAGTGGCTAGAACCCCATACAGTGTGGTGGGCATTAAAATCACCCATCACCACCATAGGGGAAGGAATAGAGGAAAGAAGGAGAAGTAAATCAGGAATTAATGTAGAGTTGGGGTGGGGAATATAAATGGAGATAAAAGAGATATTTAGGGACCTAATACCAACAATGTTGATATCAAGGGGATGAGGAGGGAAGGAGATTTGGGAAAATGCAAGAGAGCGCTTAATTAATAAAGCACTTCCTGCATACCCGTCAGCCCTGTCGTCCCGGAGGCAGGAGTATCCAGGCACCCTGAATCGGGAGCCAGGAACCAACCATGTCTCCGAGACGGCAATGACTGACGGGTGGAATTTTGAGATTAAATGGACCAGTTCATGCTTCTTTCGTCGCATGCTCTGGGTGTTCCACTGCAGGATGTTGACTGGATCCATATTGGCCAGATAGGGAAACTAATTGTGTTATTCTGGAGGCAACGTTGGACGGTAGGGAGTGAGGATTCTTTAGGATGATGTTTATGAGTAATGTGATTAATGTTTCTATCAAGTTTTCATTTGAGGATGGATCTGTAGTCTGGTTGTCACTTAAGGCGCAACCATTTGGTAATGAGCTCGAGGGGGTGGCAACTATTTCTCGATGGGCAGCCTTATTATAGGTCTGTCCACGGGGGGCTTTAGGTTGGGGGGAAGCATACACAGTTTTTACCTGAGAACGAGGGAGTTGGGAAATGGGTGTTTTGGTAGCTCTTAGAATCTGGGGAGGGGAGTGGGGGGAAAAAGTATCTTGAGAAACTTCAGCATATGACCGAGATACTTTAGGTAATTGGGCAGCAGCTTCCTCATAGGAGATGCTGCTCTGTGCCATTACAGCTTTGATTGACTTTTGCCTCTCCTGTTCCGGGCATGCTTTGTTGGTAGAGAAGTGTTTGCCTGTACAGTGAAGACAGGTAGCGTCTTTTTCAAGGACTTCACAGTTATCTCCAGTGTGTTCTTTGGTACAGCGGAAACATCTAGGTTTAGATCTGCATTGCGTCTTGGTATGCCCAAATCTGCAGCATGAAAAACACTGGATGGTCGGATACTGGTAAAGTTCAACTGGCAAGGATGTGTAGTACGAATACACTCGAGAAGGGAGGACTTGGCCTTGAAAAGTAATGACAACTGTCTGGGTAGGTACCCAAGTTGTTTTCCCGTCATCGAAATTTTTCCTATTAAGGCGACGTGCTTTTAGCACTTTACCGCACCCTGTGGGTAGCTCAAGCGACTCTACAAACTCTGACATGGACATATCTGTGGGAACCTGACGGATCAGACCCATCCGTGTGATGTTGTATGTTGGGATGGTAGCTGCATATTTGCACATGGCAAGAACTGGGAAAGTGAGGAATCTATTAGCGTCTTCTGCGGATGAGAATTCTACCGAGATCTTATTTCTACCTACCCTCTTTACCCCGTCGGTACAAATGTTATTTACTTTGTGCGTTTTTAGAAATTGGCCAAACTTAATTGGTCTGATTGTAGTACCAGCCGAATAATCAGGTTCTGTGCGAGAAACGTGGACCACATATGGACCTTTGTCTAATGCGGTGTACGAAAGCCCGCCAACAACAATTGACGCGTCCGTGTACACTGTTTCTATTGACGCAGAAGCTAAGTCAGGAGAAGTGATGTTTTTCTTAGCTGGGGGTTGGACATTACTGTCCTCTAAACGTCTCTTATTTGACGCGGAAGGATTATTTGCCGGATCCGGAGGATCCGGGGGACGAGGAGGGGTATCCACCTCCATGATGAATGTTTGAGGTTACTAGAACCTCAAACAGGGAAAAACACACTAAACACGTAAACTACCTACTTACCAACACCAATAGGACAACACAACAATTAAAGAATAATCAAAATGGTAATTTAGTTTTGAAAGATGACGAGATATAGCGTTAAAACCACCGAATCACTCCGACAAGTTTACTCGCTATCACTTCCGAACGCAGAATCAAAATTTAATTTTACAGTTTTAGGTAGGCTAGGTAAGTACAAGACAACCTGTCAACTGTCAACCAGTGTCTCCAGATTGAGTATGTGAAATTTCCCCAGATCAGGTATAAAATTTCCCCAAAATGATACCTTTTTCTAAAGATTTCCCCAAAATAATTTGTCCTTGTATTTTATTATTGTAGTTAGCTGCGTCCTGCGGTTTCACCCGCGTAAATGAGTTTTTCCGTTTTATCCCAATGTTCCCGTGGGAATATCAGAATAAAAGTATCATATTATACGCCCAGTGGTCTCAGCTATCTATTAATTAAAGTCCCGTAAAAATCGGTCCAGCCGTTTCGGAGATTACCTAGATAGAACTAAAAGTCAGATAGACAAAAATTAAAAAAAAAAATTCTACTATGGGTATCAGATATTGTACTCTCATACATTTCCAAATAAGTAAGTATTGCAGGTTGATAGTGTTTGACATTTCTAGACATGTTTCAACAAAAAGTATACAATTTAAATTTATGTTTTTCGACTTCGCTCCTTGAATATGGTATCCCATACAATGAGCAGTGTTTAAAGTTTCTGACCTATAATTTTACATAATTTTCTTAAAATATAGAATACTTCAAACTAATTTGAATATTTTAGTTTTCCATGGAATAGCTATTTTATTAAACATTATTTTAAAATGTAGCATGCTGACGTCATTATTAGCAGAATACCATACAGCGCTGTTGCCACTGCGTGATTAAAAACCTAAAGATTTTTAATCTGTGAGATTTACTTTGTGTTGTTTGTTTATCTTTTTGATAATTGGTTAATCTATAGACACAGACACAGGTTTAACTTTTTTTTGATGGGTAAGGTATGAACATGGACTTTTAATTACTAACTTAAAAAAACCAGAAATGCCCATTACGATCATAATCAATAATAAGCTTCAGTCAGAATGAACTTTGTAAACATTTCATTCCATGGCTAAAATAATATTAAAGAAATGACATGTTTGACTTGCCATTGGCAGCGGTGCGACGCGCGGTTACGGGCATGTTATTGAAAGAATAATGCTGGCAGCATTGTATTGTTTTACGCGTGCAATTTCAATTAGAACAAATATTCGCAAAAATATGTACTTATTAGGTACATAACTGAATTAAAAATGTGTTCACATTTCTCCCCAAACTTTCGCCAAAATAAAATCCGTTCCCCAAAATTTTCCCCACAGTTTTCGTTTCCCCAAAAATTTCGCAAAAATTTTATTTTTCCCCAATATGGGGAAAAAACCCCCAATCTGGAGACACTGCTGTCAACCTCCCTCTGTCTCTGTCCCTTCCTAACAATTTATTTTGTGTATTGTATTTTTTTTGAAGTTCTTAAACTTTCGCGAACTGAATACATGTTAATTAGTATTTAAACGGGTCTAATTCGCGCACAAACGAATATCAAAGGTATGTCAAAATTATATATTTTGATATTCGTTTGTGCGCGAATTAGACCCGTTTAAATACTAATTAACATGTATTTTTTTTGTTTTAGTAATGGCTTCGCACGGTTTGTGCATGTAGCCAGTATCAAGTATTTTTTTATAGAGTCTGGCCAACAAAAGTAGACACTCGAATTTTTCAATGTCAATTATTTACTTCGTCAAAGTCACGATTCCGTAAAGTAGTGGATGCTTTACTGAAACTTCCTGGGAGTTTTGGAAAAAATGCGAAATGACACGTTTTTTGAGTTTATATCATTCGCCTACACTCGTGCACGTTAACGAAACGAACACTTAATGGAGTTTTGGCGGGAATCCGATTGTGAGAAGTTGTTGGTTTTATATTATTTTCTCAAACTTGTGTTTCTTCGAGTGTTAATGTGTAATATTGGTGGAATATTAACCATTAAGTGTTCGTTAACGTGCACGAGTGTAGGCGAATGATATAAACTCAAAAAACGTGTCGCATGTCGCATTTTTTCCAAAACTCCCAGTAAGTTTCAGTAAAGCATCCACTACTTTACTGAATCGTGACTTTGACGATGTAAATAATTGACTTGACTACTTGACCACGATTGCTATATTGCTGTGACTTTCTTAATGTGAAATTAAGAAATAATTAAATAGGTACTTGACACTGGTTATATGCACAAATCGTGCGAAGCCATTACTCAAACATAAAAAAAAACAAACAAACAAATGTTTGTTTTTCTATTTTGTAGTAGGTACCTACCTACAATACCTACAATCTACATAGTAAAATCATACCTACCTACCTACATAATAAGTTTTAAATTGAGAATTTTAGAAAAAGTTTTTGGCGGCAACTAACGTAGCAAAGCAAGCAAATCATCAAAAAGTTCAAAGTTGGTTGAGTCGTGAAACTTGTGAATGATGTGAAATTGTGAAATACCTACCTAGGTATATTTAGGATTTGATTTGATGAACCGAATCTAATATTATTTTAACAATAGAACTATACCTACCAGTCTCCAGACATAATAAAATATAAATGGATGGTATTCAACGCGAGATAGCAGAAGCAGACATGATCGAAGAAGATGATACGATATTACTTATCGTTGGAGATGAGGAATTTCTTGAAGGGGAAGATGACAAAATTGTCAATAATAAACAGGATCCTTTGGACGACTCTGAAGACACTACACGGGTAGATAGAATTATTATACAAAAGGCTTCAGAATATGCTGAGTGTACTGATATCAAGCAGGAGGAGGAATATGATATTGAGTATCTCGAGGAAGAATATCGGGTAAACAAATTGGAAATAAGTTACTCATGTACTTACTCTTTTGAGATGATTACAGAATTTATGTGGTAGTCCTAAAGGCCTACCTTGACATAGGTACTTGTCTAGAAGGCACTAAATAGTGTATTATATACCTACCTACTTTATTTAGTACATTCCTACTAGACCTGCAATATTGGCCACAATTTCACCTGATGGAAAATACTAATGTTGCCAAGTGTTAATAATTATTCTTTAGGTTTTACGTTTACATAACTGGGTGGGTTAATAAACTTCAACATTCAGAACTAAAAAATAAAATAACTGTATGATGTTTATGTCATTTTAATTCCACAGTGCCATACATTAAGAACAAAAAAAATATAAACTAGCTAAAAACGGGTCTCATTAGAGCACAAACAAATATCAAAATATATAATTTTGACATACCTCAACATTTAGAATTAGACCCGTTTTTAGCTAGTTAATTATGTGCCCTGTTCGCGAAAGTTTAAGAACTTCTATAAAAAAATACTAACTAATATGTCGGTATATTATTTCAGATCGATCCGTTAGAAGACCGCATAGCTTCTGACGCTGTAAAGGAAGAGCATCCAGAATGTAGAAAGAACTTGCCAACAAAACGCACATATTTTTTGAAGAAAAATCAGCAGAAGTCTTTTGTGAGACAACTATATCGGGAACATCCAGAGATGAGGAAAAACCTGACACTACTTGTTGAGCATCTGGCAAGCATTATGAGGGAAATTAAGCCGCCTACTCCTCCCACAAACTTCTGTAGAGTAGTCTATGATGACAAATGTGAATTGAAATATGAGTGAGTTTACTTTTCTCTTATTTTTGTCAACATAACTATTATGTATAGCAACACTGGAACAACTGCCAGTTCATAACTCCATCTCAGTCCCAATGATTTATCATATACCTATTTATGTGTGAATTTTGATGCCATCATTAAATAGTGGCAAAGGAGAAACTTGGCATGCAATCTCTTTTACCCATCTTGTAAGAGTCTGAATAAATAAGCAGATGATTAACTTCCTATTTACAGATGCTCTACATGCAAAGCGCATAAAGACACCCTCACCTCAGTCACTCGACACTACCAAGAGATGCATGGCCAGCGGTATCTTATTTGCTACGCCTGCGGAGTCGACTTCAGAAGGTAAGGGAGAACTATTCTATTAGAGATAATCTGTGGGATTCATTAGAAATCTAATTCAAATCCAATGACACATTTAAATGTTGGTTGTTATTGATCAATAGTAGTCATCAAGCCATGCCATGTCAATCTTACCCTTATTTTGAATACAGTGTTGAGCTCTTCCGACAGCCAGTCGTTTTGATTCTAAATTTTATTGATAAACACTATTTTGTAGCACGACGAACCTGTACAAGCACGAGAAGCGATGCGCGGCGCCCCACGCGCGAGCCGTGCTCCGCGCCCGCGCCCGCTTCCTCGGCCGCAAGGGGCGCGCGCGGCCCTACGCCAGAGCCAACGCCTACGCGGACCGCGAGCCAGCGGCGGCGCGCGGGACGGAGCGGGGGAGGTAAGCTACGCCGGGAGCCAACGCCTACGCGGACCGCGAGCCAGCGGCGGCGCGCGGGACGGAGCGGGGGAGGTAAGCTACGCCGGAGCCAACGCCTACGCGGACCGCGAGCCAGCGGCGGCGCGCGGGACGGAGCGGGGGAGGTAAGCTACGCCGGAGCCAACGCCTACGCGGACCGCGAGCCAGCGGCGGCGCGCGGGACGGAGCGGGGGAGGTAAGCTACGCCGGAGCCAACGCCTACGCGGACCGCGAGCCAGCGGCGGCGCGCGGGACGGAGCGGGGGAGGTAAGCTACGCCGGAGCCAACGCCTACGCGGACCGCGAGCCAGCGGCGGCGCGCGGGACGGAGCGGGGGAGGTAAGCTACGCCGGAGCCAACGCCTACGCGGACCGCGAGCCGGTCTAAAATGTCTTACAACCAGGGCTTGAAAACCGGGTTAATTTTCGAACCGGTTTCGGCCTAAGTACATAGGGAGTTTTAGATGCGGTTTCGTTCTACCTTTAACCTTCATTAACCGGTTATAGGTTAATAAAGTTCGCATTATAGGTTAATGTTCAATAAACCAATATTTACCGGTTTTTGCCTTAATTTGCCATTCTGTTGCAACAACGAATAACTATCCATTCGTAAACTTACATCTATCGGGATCACCGTGTTAAGTGGAAGGCTCGCGCCTTGTGTAATGATGGCCGATGGATAAGTAATTTTATCATTGTAATTATGTAAGTAGGTACTTAACTACCTGCCTTTATCTATTTTTCATGAATGAGAGGTGTTTTGATGTTTTAAATTAAAAATAACCGTATTCACCTTGTCATTATGGTAAAATATTATGATGCTAAAAAGTAGGTCTAGGTAGGGACCAACATATCGGCAAAATATATAGATAAGTAAATTATGCAAGCTTAAAGTACCTATCTTCAGGCTCGACAGTAGCTTTTATGAAGCACGTACCTAATTAATATTTATTTAGCGTTAAAAATTTTACTGTGATTTATTTAGCGGATACTATAACTTCGTTCGCAGTTTTAACTAGCTACCTATATTAAATATCATACCTAATGTCAACTGTTAAGAAAATCGATTGATTTCACGGGTAACAGATAGGTAAGTATATCTCTCTATCTCTATCCTTTTCCCTCTATCTATCTCCCTCTCTAGCTCTCTTTCTATCTCTCTCCCTATTCCTCCATTTTTTCCCTCTCTCGCTCGAAAGACAGAGGAAGCTCTATCTTTCTCCCTTTACCTCTATCTCTTTCCCTCTTATTTTATCTTTATATCTTTCCCCCTCCCTCTATCTCTATATATTTACCTCTCCACTCTCAACCTCTCTCTATATCTCTCCCTCTATTTCTTTATATTTTCCTCTCAATTTATCACTTTCTTCCTCACTCTCGCTCTCTTTATCTCTCTCTTCCTTTATTTATATATATTTTCCACTCACTCTATGTCTCTCTCACTTTCTCACTATCCATTTATCTCCTTCTTTCTTCCTTTTTTCTCTCCCTCCTTCTTTCGATCTCTCCCTCTATTTCTATATATTTCCCTCTCAATCTCTCTCCCTCTCTTGCTCTCTTTTTATCCTTCTCTTCCTCGCTCTCTCTCTCTCTCTCTCTCTCTCTCTACCTCGATCTCTCATCATCATCATCATCAGCCTGAAGACGTCAACTGCTGAACATAGGCTTCCCTCTTAGAGTGCCACACCGAACGACTATTTGCCACTTGCATCCACCGATTGCTTGCGACTCTTTTCATGTCGTCGGCCCATCTAGTAGGCCTACCTACGCTGCGTCTTCCAGTCCGTGGTCGCCACTCTAGAAACTCTTCCCCATCAGTTGTCAGTTCTACTAGTGATGCGGACTGCCGATTGCCACTTCAGCTTGCAAACCCTGAGGAGCTATGTCGTCAACTTTAGTTCTTTGGCGAATATCCTCGGTCCGGATTTTATTGCGCAAAGAAACTCCAAGCATAGCTCTCCGTTGCTCGCTGTGTCACTCTGAGCTTTTCCAAAAGGCCAGCAGTTAATAAGGACCACAACTCAGTCAGTACCATAATTATGTCATCATTGGTAACATGGTTGAAGACCCTTGTCTTCAGGCACTGTGGAATTTTGGACGAGAAAATGTCACGTAACTTTCCGAACACTGCCCATCCGAGTTGGATTCTTCGGGCGACCTCTTTGTCGAAGTTGGAACTGCCTACCTGGACGATCTGGCCAAGGTAGGTGTACTGGTCAACAACTTTGAGAGTACCATTCTCAACGATTACTGGCACATACAACATGGCCATTGGACATGACTTTCGTCTTGTCCGTGTTCATTTTCAGACCCACCAGTTGGGAAACGCTATTGAGTTCGCTGAGCATAGTATTGAGATCCTCCAGGGACTCTGCCATGATGACTACATCATCGGAAAAACGAAGGTAAGTGATGTATTCACCATTGATGTTGATGCCGAATCCGTTTGAGTCCAAGAGCTTGAAAACGTCCTTCAATGCGTTTACGAACAGTTTCGGAGAAATAATATCTCTTTGTCTCACGCCTCTCTGCAATGGGGTATGTTTTGTGCTCTCGCCCTGTAGTCGGATTGACATGGTGGAGTTAATATACAAGCACTTCAGCACTTTGATATACCCTATACTTGATATGGCATTGCTGAAAGGACTGAAATACTGCCCAGGTCTCGATTGAATCGAAGGCTTTTTCATAGTCCACAAACGCCAAACATAACGACTGATTATACTCCTCAGTCTTCTGTATAATCTGGCGGAGCGTGTGTATGTGGTCTATGGTGCCAAAGCCTTTCCGGAAACCGGCTTGTTCGGGAGGCTGGAAGTCATCAAACCTGCGTTCGAGATGGTTCGTAAGGACTCTTGAGAACAGCTTACACACATGGCTCTTATTTCTTTATTTCTTACCAAAAGCCAAAATATACATGTTCAGATTACTAACTCAAATAATTATTAATTACCCAATAGAAACTTTCAACCCCTATTTCATCCCCTTCTAAGATTATATTTAAGACAATAGATAGCTTATGTCCGCCTCATATATCCAATCTATTCCTATATCAAATTTCATTGAAATCGATCCAGCCGTTTGAGCGTGAATGACCAACAAATACACACACACACCCTCACACATGCACATTCACAAACTTTCGGCTTTATTAGTAAGATAAGGCAACTCTTTATTTTGGATGACGAGGACGTGATCAATTATATCGTCTTTGAGATACCTAATCGCTCGTTGTGTTATAAAGAAGCGTTCGTCAGGTCAGATAGTTAACAAGTTAGTGCGCGTTCGAGCCACGTGGCGCGGAGCGTACCGACCGTTCCGTACTTCACCAACGCCGCGCCGTCCGAAGCCACGAGACGCGAGAGCGAGTCGGTGCCTGTCAAAGTCAAAGTCAAAGTCAAATCATTTATTGTAAATAGGCAATAAAATCGCACTTTTACAAGTCAAACACTTCAATCTAATAAACAAATTAATAAAATCATAAAAGAAAACAAACTATAATTAATTGATTAGGTATGGTTTGAGTTTGAAAAAGGATGTTTCCCTTTCAAGTCCAGGATTGAATCTCAGACAGGAAAAGGAAACTCCGTTTGATTCTACCAGTGCTTCGGAATACGCCCGTTAGAGAAGACAGCACCAAGAAACTCTACGGGGATGTCATATTTTTTTTCTCATAATGTATAATTTTCTTTTTTTTTTCAATCACAATATTTACATTGGTATAAATATGACCATCAATATAAAAATTTCAAAACATATTAATAAAATTCACGTTAATTATTACTACCATGGAGCTGGGGGCATTGAGGCCATGCATTTTTATCTTTAATATAGTCATTAACAGTGTAATAGGCTTTCTTTATGAGATTAGCCTTAATAAAAGTTTTAAATCTTTGCATGGATAATTGATCAATTCCCTCTGGCAACTTATTATAAAAGCGTATACAGTTCCCCATAAATGAACCACTAACCTTCTGCAACCGAAATCTTGGTACATTGAGTTTATTTTTATTTCTAGTGTTGAAATTATGTACGTCACAATTTTTAGCAAACTTGTTAATATTTTTATGAACATACAATAAGTTTTCATATATATATTGGCAAGCCACTGTAAGAACATTGATGTGTTTAAATCGTTCCCGGAGAGAATCGCGGGTTTTCATATTATATATTGACCGAATTGCTCTTTTCTGTAGCACGAACACAGATTGGATATCCGCGGCTTTGCCCCACAACATAATGCCATATGACATAACGCTGTGAAAGTAACTAAAATATACTAATCTTGCAGTGGCTTCATCAGTAAATTGTCTGATTTTACGTACAGCAAAAGCTGCAGAGCTCAATCTTCCAGTTAAAGATGATATGTGAGGACCCCACTGTAATCTAGAATCTAAATTAATTCCCAGGAAGGTTGTTGACTCTACCTGATCTAACGGCTCATTATTAATTAAAATACTTAAATTTGTGTGGCCTCTTCTAACATTGGGTAGTGAGAATTTTACACATTTCGTTTTTTTAGAATTCAGCACTAAATTATTTACCGTGAACCATTTAAGAACTAGCGTGATTGCTTTGTTAACATTGTCAAAATTGTTGTATGTTCTGTCAACCTTAAAAATAAGTGAAGTGTCATCAGCGAACAAAACAATATCACATAAGTTCTTTACAAAAAAGGCAAGATCGTTAATATACACCAAGAACAAGAATGGCCCCAGTATTGAACCTTGAGGGACACCCATTGTAGTGAGCGACCCAGATGACCTTACTCCATTTATATCCACTTTCTGGATTCTGTTACTAAGATACGAGAATACAAGATCGAGAGCTTTCCCGTGAACCCCGTAATGCTGTAATTTAGAAATTAATGTTTCGTGACTAACGCAGTCAAATGCTTTGGAAAGGTCACAGAAAACACCAATAGCATCCTGCGACTTCTCCCAAGCATCGAAAATATGCTTTAAGAGCCTTATCCCTGCATCTGTGGTAGAACAGCCTTTAGTGAAGCCATATTGTTCAGTATGAAACAGGCTGTTTAAATTAAAATGAGTCATTAATTGGTTTAAGATAATTTTTTCAAAAATTTTACTTAGTGCGGGAAGTATTGAGATGGGTCTGTAGTTAGTCGGGTCATTTTTATTTCCGGATTTATACAGAGGAATCAGTTTACTATTTTTCATTACGTCAGGAAAAACTCCTTCATCGACACATGTATTAAAAATAACGACCAAATACGGGGCAATTGAATTAATAATACAAGTTAAAATTTTTGTAGACATTCCCCACAGATCCTCAGTGTTCTTAATATTAAGTAATTTAAATGTCTTAACAATACTGTCTACATCAATATATTTGAATTTAAATACATCATTACATCTGTCAACATTATTTAATAGTATAGAAGCAGCCGCAACCGGGGATGACTCTAACGACTGGGTAGTAACAATAGGTATTTTGGTAAAAAAATCTTCAAACGCATTGGCTACTTCGCAATCTTTTGAAATTAATTTTTGGTTTATATTTAAGACATATTTCCGGTCCCGAGGTTTAATTTTGCCAGTTTCAGTGTTGATTATTTTCCACGTTGTTTTGATTTTGTCTTCGGCCTGCTTAATTTTCCTACTCAAGTGAAGAGACTTCGCGGTACGGCACACAGATTTGAATGTCTTTGAGTATTTTTTAACATAGTCTAAAAATTTAGTGTCATGTGCATTTATACATTTTTGTGAATATAAATCATACAATTTGTTCCTGCTTTTATAGATACCAGGTGTAGCCCAGTCCCCATCAAATCTCGCCTTGGTGCTACCTCTATATGTTTTTAATTTAAAAATTGTATTAAACTCTTTATCTATCATTTTGAACAAGGAATTGCAAAGGTCATCTGGATCCTCAAGAAACGGTAAGTAAGTAAGTTGCTTATCAATGCTTTCCGAGAACTGTCCCATACGGTTGGTGGTAATGGGTCTGTAAGTAAACTCCGGGGAGACTTTATTTGAATTGCATGGAAACACAGCACTTTGGCCACAATGATCCGAGCTAAGCTTGTCACATATGGCCATGCTTTGTGGTTCACAGTTACAGAAAACATTGTCTAAGCAAGTTGCAGACGAGGTAGTGATTCTAGTTGGCTGATTAAAAAGATTTCTTAGATCAAAGCACAAAAATAAATTTAGTAATTTATCACTTAATGGGCACTTATCAAGAATATTAACATTAAAATCGCCACAAACAACTACATATTTCGAGGTATTAAATGATTTTCTCAGCACTTCTTCCATAATGGACTCAAACATTTTGAAATCAGCTGTTGGGGGTCTGTATACACAAACAATTATATGCTGCTCCAGCTCTACACATGATAACTCTATAGTCCGTTCTATAGACAAGGACACAATGTCTTTTCTCTCTTTAAATTGGCAATTGTTTACTACATAAATTAATGACCCGCCGTGGATAGCTTTTTCCCTAGTGAAAGAACTTGCAATTTGGTAATTTTTAATAGGCGGTAACACAGTATTTTTCCTGAACCAATGTTCAGTTACACACATAACATGAATTTTACTAAAGTCTAAAAATAGTTCTAATTCTAGTGCTTTGCTGGAAAGGCCTTGAATATTCTGATGGAATATATGAATTGTACCGGGCCTTTCCATTGTCTTAGCAGTCAGTTTAAATCGACTGACCTAGTCATCCTACCTATATCCCGATTATTACAGCTATTAGCTGTGGGTTTGTCAATGTGATCAGTTATACTATGTATAACTGGATCATGTATATTGAATGCTAACAATTTAGCAATGGTCATTTTGTCTTTCTTGCAGAGATACAAAGTATTCTTTGTCAAAATAAATCTACTTGTAAAATTGTTAATTTCGAAATATAAAATGTCACTTTGACGACATGTCAGATTATACAATGTCAGGTTTAGGTCATGAACATGACCATTTTGAGTGGGACTCATTTTGTTTGAGTAAGGAAGTGAGCAGATAATTATCTTGCCTATACCTTTCCTTTCTATGTCTATGAGGGTCTCAATAAGACTTACAATATCACATTTATTTATAGCTAAACTATCTCCTAATAGTACCACAATGTTGGTATTTTTATCATATATATTGTTTTTAATTTTTGATAATAAATCTTTTATAGACATGCCTGAGAAACTGTTGTTGCAGACTGATTGTGTTAGGCAGTTTTGTATTAGGCTGCCCATGCCTACTCCCAATTGATCACTGAAAACCACAGTTTTCCTAGTGCACTCAGACTGAATTTTTAAACAACCTGAGTCCACCGGAGAAACATCTGGACAATGGGAGAAAGGTTCTTGCATAGGTGACTTGTGCTCCGGAACCAGGCATGGTGGGCTACTCTCCACTGAAGGTGTAATAGAAACTCTAGAAGGCAAGCTGGAGTCTTCCATGCTGTCAATGGTTGTTGTGCATTTATCACAGCTGCGACTTTGGTTCATCAAGCATGTCATGGCTGCTATATGTCCCTTAATTTGTTTTTTTGAAGTTTCATATTTGCCACTAATGTCACTTAACTGCTTTTGTAAGCATTTGATTCTACTGTCCATATAATCTATTTCTCTATTATTGCGGCCTAACAAATTATAACATTCCTCTAATTCTGTATGCAAATTAATTTTTTCCTTACAAATGTTTGTGCATTTAAAGCATTTTTTGTATGTTTTTAACATGAAGGCGGTTCTTCTTACTATTTTATTAATCTTTATATACTTTTTAAGCTTATTGGACCCCCTGATGCAAACTTTATTATTACAATTATTATGCCCCAACTTAGGTGAGGTGAGGTCAACTATTGGTATACTGTTACATTTTATTGGGTCTTTTGTACTAGTTTCAATTAATTCTGAATATAAATCCAAAATATTTATTTCTTTCTCCGAGCTAATATTGATATTATTATTGGGTGAGGACTCAAAAGCCTCTAACTTAGCCTTATTAAGGTCTAACTCGCGCTCTAAATCTCTAATGTATCCAAGGGCTGCCTCATACGTCTCCTGATCCTTGCCAAAGGAGTCAACTGTGCTCTGCAGACGGTCCCGCTGGTCTCTCATGTCTTCATATGCAATGTCTAGCTCAGACAATTGATTTTTCAATTGGGTGGATTTGTCGAGCGCATTGCACATATCCGCATCATGGCTGTCTAGCTCTTGGAGTAGCCTGATGTTAGCTTCCTTGGTGGATTTCAGTTCTACCAGTGCCGTCTGCAGTTTGACCTCCAGATCACATGCCTTGCGAGTCATCATTGTGTATATGTGAGTGGTAGGCTCTGAAAGACAATGAAGCACCTTGAATTCTAGCTTAGAGTTGTGTTTTAGTGCCCTACTGCAACAGTTAACCTAGATATAATGTACCTAGTTTATTAGCAATATTATTTTAAAGATTTAGGTGTAAAAACCTCTTGTAAACCACGTTATAACTGCTTTCATAAAGTATTTCAAACCCGTTAATAGTTATAAAAGGTGAAAAGCTACGAATCTAGTGTATACTTTATTACAAAACTAGCAAAATAGGTAGTCAAAACGAAATAAGTTTTTGATTATGACCTAACACTGAAGTATATATAAACGTCGGTATTATTTTGTCGTAAATTCTGGACAAGATTATTATTTCTATGTACGCACTTATAATAATCGAAATATTAAGCTAAAATAAGTTTACTTCCCCGATTTTATGAAGAAAAGACACAATCTTTTCAAATCACGAACGTTGACAGGTCTACGCCGGCCGGTTTCCAACGGTTAGCTGTTTAGCGATTTTGATCAGAATTACGACTCTGATCACAAATAACACTGGCACACACTTAGATTGCAAATTATTAACAATTTTAACGCAAGATTTACGCAAATAAACGATAATATCTAATTATTTCACTAATATACAGCACTGTCTGTTTACCCACCCGCCCTAACCTCTCCCGCACCCCGCATACACGGCTGATCTTGAACCACTGGCATCGCGGATTTTACCGGTTAATTATGGTTTCATTAACGCTCTTTTTAACGTTTTCACTCGGAACGAAATAGTCCAAGAAACCGTTATTTTAACGTTTATAACCGGTATATTTCAAACCGGTTCGAGGCCCTGCTTACAACATTTTGATTTGCTATCTCGCTTAACTTTAATGAAGGGAAACTGTTCCTTCACGTTGGGTAACCAATGTAACCATGGCCAGAGGTGAAACTTCTAACACGTAGTCCGCGCGGACGATACTAGTTGTGAGATGGGTATGTATGTAACAAATGTTCCAGATTCTACTGCAGCAAGTGCCCGGCGTCCTACGTGCTCAAGCAGAACCTGGTGGCGCACGAGAACTCGCACGCGGGGCTCCGCCCCCACCGCTGCCACCGCTGCGTCGCCGCCTACACCTCCGGCAAGGCGCTCAAGGTATACTAATTGTTTATACAAACTTTGATGAAGTGTCGCGGTTACGAAGCGTTCTATTACCATAGCTTGCGGCCGACGTCGCAGCTGATTTTAGCGGCGCGGTGACAAAACGTGTTTATGTGCGCTAACCCTAAATGCGACATTTGTTTATTTGTATAAAAAATATATGTAATATTTATTTGTACTATAATAGCTTAAGGGTTGACGCTCCATACAAGCGGCTGAATCGGATAAAAGACAAGCGAAACTGTTTGCGAAGCGATAGGTACTCAATAGGTCTGACACCCTCAAAATGTCATACAAACCCCCGATTTGCCATCTCGCTATAATTTAATTAAAATGATAATAATAATAGAGTGTCGCTCCTTCTACTTAGTAGGGTGTTAATATGTATATTGTATGGTACAGCGGCACGTGCAGGCGGCGCACGGCGACCGCGCCTTCGTGTGCGACCACTGCGGGGGCGCCTTCAGGCTGAAGCCGGCGCTCGTCTCGCATCTCGACACGCACCGCGGTGAGGCGCCCGCGCGGCTCTCGGCACCTTCGGCCACATCGCCACTCGCTGCCGGGCGGTGCGGTGGCGGCCGAGTAGTGTAACTGTACAACCCGAACGAACGAGTTCTCGTATCCTAGTATTATAAAGGCGAAAGTTTGTGTGTTTGTATGTGTGTTACTAATTCACGCTCAAACGGCTGGATCGATTTTAATTTAAGTTGGCATGGAGGTCACTTGAATTGACACATTGGCTACTTTTTATTCTGAAAACAGCGGGTAATACCGCCGGGCGCCGTATTTAAATATTTAGGAAACAACTCTAAAGATTCAACTTTTATATTTAGATTGTATCTGCTATTGAAGTGAACCTCTTTACGCATAGAATGTATGTACTGTGATTGTTAAAACTCGTTTCCAGCAGTCCCCAAGTACGGCTGCGAGCTGTGCGACCGTCGCTTCGCACAGAAGCCGGCGCTCCGGCACCACGTGGCCCGCGCCCACCTGCGCCTGCCGCCCGCCGCCGCCTGCCCCGTCTGCCTTAAACGGTACTGCTCTATCTACCTGTATCTGTATATCTGTATATCTGTATCCCAACCCTATTCCTGCTGTCTATATATCTGTATCCCAACCCTATTCCTGCTGTCTATCTACCTGTATCCCAACCCTATTCCTGCCGTCTATCTACCTGTATCCCAACCCTATTCCTGCCGTCTATCTACCTGTATCCCAACCCTATTCCTGCCGTCTATCTACCTGTATCCCAACCCTATTCCTGCCGTCTATCTACCTGTATCCCAACCCTATTCCTGCCGTCTATCTACCTGTATCCCAACCCTATTCCTGCCGTCTATCTACCTGTATCCCAACCCTATTCCTGCCGTCTATCTACCTGTATCCCAACCCTATTCCTGCCGTCTATCTACCTGTATCCCAACCCTATTCCTGCCGTCTATCTACCTGTATCCCAACCCTATTCCTGCCGTCTATCTACCTGTATCCCAACCCTATTCCTGCTGTCTATCTATCTGTATCCCAAACCTATTCCTGCTGTCTATATATCTGTATCCCAACCCTATTCCTGCTGTCTATATATCTGTATCCCAACCCTATTCCTGCTGTCTATATATCTGTATCCCAACTCTATTCCTGCTGTCTATATATCTGTATCCCAACCCTATTCCTGCTGTCTATATATCTGTATCCCAACCCTATTCCTGCTGTCTATATATCTGTATCCCAACCCTATTCCTGCTGTCTATATATCTGTATCCCAACCCTATTCCTGCTGTCTATATATCTGTATCCCAACCCTATTCCTGCTGTCTATATATCTGTATCCCAACCCTATTCCTGCTGTCTATATATCTGTATCCCAACCCTATTCCTGCTGTCTATATATCTGTATCTGTTAGATTTCGTGAATAAAACCAGATTTTCTTTTGTGATGTACGGCGTATTTATTGCGAGCTCAATGGTCAGGCAAAAAGTAATAGTATTACACATCCGTCAAAACAAGCAATCAGTCATGATGACTGACACCTGACAGTAGGACATTGACATTGACGTAAGAAACAGAGTAAACAATTAACACTAGAGAAGGCGCTAATATTTAAATATTACAACACTCTGACCAAATTTAAGCCTTCTAGCTAACATTACTTAATTTTTACTTAGGGTACATACCTGCCTATACATACAAACAATATAGAACTAAACATAGCAAGGTATGTATACAAGTCAACGTCTCTGACCTAATTTTTAAGACTAAACAACTTACAAAAATTTTAACAACTCATTCTACTACTAACTGCACTAACGAAATTACATAAACTTACAAAACATAGTAACAGTACATAACTAGTAGTAGTACTAAACATAATGAGAAACATAAGCTTATTTCTACTTAAGCAAATCAGATCTTTATGAGATAGTTTCACATTACTAGTAAGCTGTAAAATATACATAGCAAAGTATATAAAACTTATCTTTCTATTTTACATACACCAAGCTTTGCTCTCAAATATTGAAATCTTTCTTTAGACAGAGCTTTTGTAAAAATATCAGCATTTTGTTCATTAGTACAGATATAATTTAAATCAATTTGTTTGTTTACATACTTTTCCTTAATAAAATTATATCTTACTTCAATATGTTTACATCTTTTATGATAATCTACATTTTTAATTACACAAATTGCACTTTGATTATCAATATTCAAACAAATAGAGTTCTGATTATATTCACCAATGTCTTTCAGTAACTGTTGAATCCACATAGCTTCCTTGGCCGCAGCACAGGCAGCCATAAACTCCGCCTCTGTGGTGGACAAGGCAACACTTGCCTGTCTCTGACTGGCCCACGTCACAGCTGCACCATTCTTCATGAACACGTACCCTGTCATTGAGCGTCTCGTACTTGTGTCGTTGGCATAGTCCGCATCACTGTATCCAACCACAGGATTCTGCAGTGTGCTTGTATACTTGAGCCCGTAGTCCTTGGTTTCTTTCAAGTACTTCAGGATCTTCTTAACAACGGCATAGTGAGTATGGTCATAGCAGTTGAGGTAGCGACTGACCAAGCTGACTCCATACATGATATCTGGCCGACTGACGATGGCCAGGTGCATCAGAGAGCCAACAGCTTCCCGGTATGGAATATTTTTATCCTCCGGCTGCTCAGCCCTCTCCAACTTCGTGTGTGGGTCAACTGGAATTTGACTTGAATTAGCATTACACAAATCAAATTTTACAAGTACCTGTTCAATATATTTTTGTTGATGAATGAATAGATTCCCATCTACTCTTTCTATTTGTACTCCTACAAAATTATGTGGTTCACATAATTTTATCTCAAAGTCCTCTTTGAGACTTTTGATGATCCTGTTCAAAATGGTAACATCATCTGAAATTAAAAGTCCATCATCGACAAACAATAACAAATATGTCTTCTTCTCATTTATCCAAGCTGTGTACACACATCGGTCTGCATGGCTGTTGACAAAACCATATTGTTTCAGTGTAGAGTCAAATTTGTGATTCCAGCATCGTGGGGATTGTTTCAGCCCATAAAGCGATCTGTTCAGTTTACAGACATTGGTCTCAGGAACTTTCAGACCTTCTGGTGGTTTCATGTAGATGTTTTCCTGAATATCGCCATACAAAAATGCAGTTTTTATGTCAAATTGGACCATTTTTAAGTTATGTTGAGCTACTTCTGAGAGAACCATACGAATTGAATCATACCTTACTGTGGGAGAGAATGTCTCATTGTAATCAATGCCTTTTTTCTGAGCACAGCCTTTTGCACATAGTCTGGCTTTGTAAAGAGTACCTGATTTCTGTTCCTTGGTGCGAAATACCCATTTACATCCAATTATTTTTGTTTCAGATGGTTTCTCCACCAGCTCCCATGTTTTGTTCTTCTCATGCGCTTTCAGCTCTTCCTCAATTGACTGTTTCCATTCACTGGCCTCTGGTGAATTTACTGCTTCATTATATGTCTCTGGAATCAAAACTGTATTCACATATGAACAAAAATATGAGTCCTCATTCTTCATATTAATTTTCCTTGACCTCGTTGTGACATTTGGATGTGGTTCCTCTGACCTTTTAGAAGGTGAACCATTTTCTGAATAAAATGATTCATCAGAATCATTAGAACTGGAGTGTCTGACTCTTTCATTTTCTGAACTAAGTTGTTCCTGAACAACTTCCTCTGATTTTGAATCAATTTCATAGTCTGATATTATTTCTGATATAGGTACTGTTGCAAAGTTTCTTTTTACTGAACTCTCAAGAAAGACAACATCTCTACTTCTAGTGGCTGTTCTAGTTTTAGGGTCTATGACTTTATACCCTTTTGTATTTTCACAATAGCCAATAAAAATCATTTTATGTGCTTTTGAGTCCCATTTCTTTGATTTTTCTTTGGGAACATGCACCATTACTTCACAACCAAAGATTCTTAAGTGACTTACATCAGGCTTCTTTCCGGACCACATTTCCTCTGGAGTTGAAAAGTTCAGTGTGCGTGTCGGTGAGCGATTCATAAGATAAGCTGCAGTTGACACAGCTTCTGCCCAGTACTGCTTCTGTAACTTTGCATTTATTAGCATACATCGAGCCTTTTCAACTAAAGTGCGATTAGCACGCTCCGCCAACCCATTTTGCTCTGGAGTATATGGGTTTGTGGTTTGATGTAAAATACCTGAGTCTTTCAGAATGTTTGAAAAATTTTTACTTGTATATTCAGTTCCATTATCTGACCGGAAAATTTTAATCTTTGCATTTAACTGATTTTCTACATTACTTTTGAACTCTTTAAATTTTTCAATCATATCAGACTTATTTTTCATGAAATAGATGTATACTTTCCTTGAAAAATCATCGATGAAGGTGACAAAGTACCTTGCCCCTCCAATTGACTTTACTTCCATGGGGCCACATATATCAGAGTGTACTGTCTGCAGTAGTCCATCGGCTCTCGATCCTTCACTCGGGAACTTCTGTCTGGTCTGTTTCCCTTCAAGGCATGATACACATATCATTTTGTCAACCTTGTCACTCAGTGCTATACCTTCAGCACATCCAGGTAGTTTCTTTAGATCTGAGAAGTTCAGATGGCCCATTCTTTGGTGCCATATATAAGAATCATTTTCATTTATTTCTGATATGTATGCAACACTGCTTGTAGTGTTTAGCCTGTACATATTATTACTGAGTTTGGCTGTAGCCACTTCTTTATTCTGCGCGTTGATTATCTTACAACCGTGGCTATCAAACTTGACATGGCATCCTTTACTAATCATCTGGCTCACGGACAAAAGATTTGTAGCTAGTTCAGGAACATACAGTACATTTGTTACCTTCAGTTTCCCTCCATTGGAAATTTGTATGTCGACACTTCCTGAACTCTGCACCGGAAGGACTTTGTCATTTGCTACTCGAATACTGCTCACCGGAGGACATGTTTCATCGTATAGCCACTCCCTGTGCTTTGTCATGTGCATGGAGGCGCCCGAGTCGATGAACCAGCCATCGTGATTCTGTTGAGTAGCTGAAAGCACGGCAATGAAATTTGCATTATCTTGTGATTTATTACCTGCTCTTTTAGATTTACAGTGCTTTGTAATATGGCCATGTTTATTGCATGCATAACATCTAGGTCCTTTAGTCTTTTGTTTCTGATCTTTCTTATTATTTGTATATAATGCCACTGTGTCTGTTTTGACTTCTTGCAACAACTTTGTCTTAATCAAATCAGCTGAGACCGCTACACCGGAACTTTCCAAAGCCATTATCATCGGTTTATAGATATCGGGCAGGCCGGCCAATAATAGTGTACCTAACCACTCATCATCTACTTTGAAATTGATGTTTCTGAGTTTGTGTGCAGTGCTCATTATCTTTGATACATACTCCTCGATGTTTTGACACCCGTCGAGGTTTGTCGTTATCAGGTCTCGCAATAAACCAACTTTCCTAGTTAGCCCTGAGTCATCAAATGCTTTTGTTAGGTTATTCCACACTTCTTGTGCGGTTTTGGCCTCCTCTATGTGTACATAAACTGATGAATCACATAGTAAAATAAGTTTTGACTTAGCTTTTAGAATCTTCTTCTTGTCGGTTTCAACGCCGGTTACACATTCCCAGAGTTCCTCATGCTCCAAGTATGTTTGGATAGCAAACTTCCAAGTTGCAAAGTTGGATCGTCCCACCAACTTCTCAATCTGCATTCCGTGTACATTGCTATTTGTGATAGTCATCGTTAGAATTGCTGAAAAGCTGAAAAAAAGATGCTGGAATGCCGGGGCGCCTGAGTGCACGCGCACATGCGCGATTGATTTTTCGCAAACTTGAAAATAACTCGGAAATATTTTCACAGATTATTCACTATGGCCTTTAGCGTGATTATAAATAATTTCTGAGCCCATAACCTGTTAGATTTCGTGAATAAAACCAGATTTTCTTTTGTGATGTACGGCGTATTTATTGCGAGCTCAATGGTCAGGCAAAAAGTAATAGTATTACACATCCGTCAAAACAAGCAATCAGTCATGATGACTGACACCTGACAGTAGGACATTGACATTGACGTAAGAAACAGAGTAAACAATTAACACTAGAGAAGGCGCTAATATTTAAATATTACAACAGTATCCCAACCCTATTCCTGCTGTCTATCTACCTGTATCCCAACCCTATTCCTGCCGTCTATCTACCTGTATCCCAACCCTATTCCTGCCGTCTATCTACCTGTATCCCAACCCTATTCCTGCCGTCTATCTACCTGTATCCCAACCCTATTCCTGCCGTCTATCTACCTGTATCCCAACCCTATTCCTGCCGTCTATCTACCTGTATCCCAACCCTATTCCTGCCGTCTATCTACCTGTATCCCAACCCTATTCCTGCCGTCTATCTACCTGTATACCAACCCTATTCCTGCCGTCTATCTACCTGTATCCCAACCCTATTCCTGCCGTCTATCTACCTGTATCCCAACCCTATTCCTGCTGTCTATCTATCTGTATCCCAAACCTATTCCTGCTGTCTATATATCTGTATCCCAACCCTATTCCTGCTGTCTATATATCTGTATCCCAACCCTATTCCTGCTGTCTATATATCTGTATCCCAACCCTATTCCTGCTGTCTATATATCTGTATCCCAACCCTATTCCTGCTGTCTATATATCTGTATCCCAACCCTATTCCTGCTGTCTATATATCTGTATCCCAACCCTATTCCTGCTGTCTATATATCTGTATCCCAACCCTATTCCTGCTGTCTATATATCTGTATCCCAACCCTATTCCTGCTGTCGTATCTATCTGTATCCCAACCCTATTCCTGCTGTCTATATATCTGTATCCCAACCCTATTCCTGCTGTCTATATATCTGTATCCCAACCCTATTCCTGCTGTCTATATATCTGTATCCCAACCCTATTCCTGCTGTATATATATCTGTATCCCAACCCTATTCCTGCTGTCTATCTACCTGTATCCCAACCCTATTCCTGCTGTCTATATATCTGTATCCCAACCCTATTCCTGCTGTCTATATATCTGTATCCCAACCCTAATTCTGCTGTCGATCTATCTGTATTCCAACCCTATTCCTGCCGTCTATCTATCTGTATCCCAACCCTATTCCTGCCGTCTATCTATCTGTATCCCAACCCTATTCCTGCCGTCTATCTATCTGTATCTCAACCCTATTCCTGCCGTCTATCTATCTGTATCCCAACCCTATTCCTGCCGTCTATCTATCTGTATCTCAACCCTATTCCTGCCGTCTATCTATCTGTATCCCAACCCTAATCCTGCCATCTATCTAGTCCTAGTCCATCCGCAGGGTGTCTGGTAGAGAGCTTTAAGTGATATGACCACCATAATATTGTAACTATTTTATTGTTTGTCCTTTCTGTGTTCTATACATTTTACTAATATTATGAATGCGTGAGTAACTCTCTTATTTGTTATCTTTCACAAATAAACAGCTGAACTGAATGTGATGAAGTTTGGTAAAGGGATAAATTGGATCTTGGAGAAGAACATAGATAAAATGTAGTCGATGTGAACGAAGTCGCAAGCATTAGCTAGTATAAAATATAAAAACAATATGTTTGTTTGTCGAGTGACGTTGTGCCTCTAGTCATTCATGTCAGGCCTACAAATCTATTGCTGTAGATACACGGTACTACGTTAGTAACCCAACCACTCAGAAATGGCTCACAGGATTCGTTTTTTTTCGCTCCAATAAAAACATTACCAAAAAGGGACAACCAAAAATTATGACTTTGCTAAAGTGTCTTTTGTATTTACAGATACGCGAGGATGTCACATGTGAAGGAGCACATGAAGAAGGCCCATGGATTAGCGATGATAACACGTAAAGTGAGTATCTATTGATGTTAATTAGTGTCAAATTCCCTTGTTTTAAAATTAATTTTGTTTGCAAAAAAAAATGACACCACTATCTCCAGTACCTAAATTAGTTTTTCATTTATGCACCAATACTTTTTATTATTTAATATGTCAAACATTATTCTTGTGTATTGTTGCAATCTTTTTTTCTATATCTCTATACCTGTAATTAATTAAGTTCAAAATTATGTTCGCAGATGTTTTTCAAAGACCTGCCAACAATGCAGGACATAGAAATAAAAGAAGCGAAAGTAGTCTTTAACTCTGAAGTTATCGAGTTCACCTCACAAATGTCAAACCAAAATTGAAAAAGGAGATAATTAAACAGCCAGACATAACACGGAACAAAAGACCTAACCTAACAAAAGACCGAAACAAGAATCAGACGCAACAGAAAGCAGCACAACAGAACAACAAATTGTTATGAGGACCGAGACAACATAAAATGTGTTGCAAATTATACAATATGATCCTACGAGTTGGTTAACAAAAACTCCATGAAATGTTGTGAAATGTCATGAAATAGGAGTGACCGACTAACGGAACGGTAGTGTAGTGAAAGTGCAGTGACTTTTTTTTTCTATATTTTTTTTTTTGGGGGGCTTTGAGTCTTCCTACGACTATGTCATTCCCATAGTATCCTAAAATTATTTTAAACATCTTTTAGAATCCTATATGTGTACTGAAAGAGCATCCTAGTGCAGTGACGAATAGTCTAATTAGTAATAAAATGGAAAATGTGATTAAATCCTCGACTGAACCTCTAGGGGCAGGTGGAAATTAAATTCAACAATTTGAAGTCAATAAGTGTTATTGAAAATATTGCAGTTACGACATTATTGCATATTATTAGCGCACTTAGCACATTTCATAATAACATGAAAGCACTTTATTTATACCAAAAAAACTTTTTGTTTTTATTCTGTAATCGCTACTTCAACTGATTTTATAGCACTGAGCAGTATTTTAAATGCTTTCTTTGATAACCAATTAATATCAAATATCGTTGATTCCAATTCCAGATTGAGGCTTATAAATTATCTCTCAGATTATCGAGCGCAGTGCAGAGCTGCGCAAAATTTTGATTCTGCAACAGTTATCGACATGCGCTTACCACCACGCGAATGGCCTGCACGTCTCGTTACTCTGATGTATAAAATGGTGAAAAGGCAATATTTCTCCATCTGGAAGAACCTAGACCTAGGAGTACTAAATTAAACGGCTTGGAATGAACTTTGTATATATTTTTTTTTCTAATTTATTGGTTTTTTGAAAGAATTTTTTTTTTCTCTTTCTGTTACTATTGTATGTTTGTTTGTCTATGACAAGATTGTTAATGGTATTATATATTCTACCCATATGTTATACTCTACCCATTTCGTTCGCAATAATCGCAATACGCCAGGGAAAGGGACACCGGGGGCTGCGGAGGTGTGAAGCCAGTAAAGCCCCTGTCTTGCCCATTCCACAAAACTATAATAATATAAAGCCGCTTCTACACATAGGCCAGCGCATTCGCCGACGCGCTGGCGGTGCGCTTGCCAACGCGCTTGTGAGTGATCCACACATTGGAAGGTCGTTCCAGGTCGTTCAGTATGGTTTGGTTCGGGCCAATGTGCGGACGGATTCAAAATGGATGTTGAGTCGCTAACAGCTGCAGCTGTATATTTATTCACAGCTTATAACTACTTTGTAAATGTGTACAAGAAAAGGGTGATAAAAAAGAAAGAACTCATGTTCGCCATTTCTTCAAGTTAGTTAATTCGCCGCAAGAAGAATACGTGCACTCTTGATCGCTGCTCCGGGCAAACTAATCGCGCGGCCAATGTGTGGATGGTGCGCCAAGCTTGCGACAAGTGTCCTTTGATGTTGCCGACACCGCGCGGCTAGCTCGCAAGCGCGCCAGCCAACGTTCAAATACCTACCGCCAATGCGACAACGTCCGTTCTACACATTGGGCCAGTGGCTGGGCCAGCGCGCTTGCCAACTCGTTGGCCTATGTGTAGAGCCGCCTTAAGGCGTATCGCCAGCGAACTTGGCGGACCACAATATGCCAGTGGTGCATTTACTAAATTCTATTGTTGTAATGCGTACGCGCAATCAGTCTTGGCCCCTGACGGCTCATTTCAGTCGTTTTTTCGGGCGGCCACGATTCATTGCGTGTGCTGTAGGTGCTTGAACTTAATTATTTTATTATTATAAGGTTGTTAAAAAATAAAAGATATTTTAATACGAAAAAGTGTTTTATTACGCACTTATTATTTCAACCAAATGTTTACGAAATACCTCGACTATAGCATAACGCGTACACATCGTAAGAAGACACCATAATGTTTTTTTTTTTATTTAAGGCTTAGCACGCACTGCGGTAAAACGCAAGAATAGAAACTTCATTGTGAGCGTTTTTATGCCAGCTACAACGCCAAAACCGCTTATTTACGATAATGGATAGTTTAACCGGTACAAAAACGTAACAAGTTACGTTATTTTAAATCAGTGACAAAAAAAAACGCTACTGCATACATGGAGAGCTGTAAAAAATTTCGGCGATTCCAAATCAGTGCGTGCTAAGCCTAATGCATTACACACTAGGAAAATACAAAAATATTAAGCGGCTTCTCAGTAGTCTACTGCATACCTTAATCATTTAAAATATACGCGAATTTTACATTAATAAAATGCACCGTTTGGTAAATACGTTAATTATCTTGGTCGTAAGTTAACACTCCAAGACCGTTTTGTTCGTTTTTGGATTTTTATAAGATGTTCTGTCAATGGCAAGCGCGCTAGTCGCTTTTGTACTTAGGGCCATCTAACTCCAGATTGCACATATTTTCTCCGAAATATGAGTTAATCGATGCTAAGCTGTTGGCGACAACTTTAACTGAACAGGACTGAATGTAATGTAAGGTACCTACATATATTTTTCGTAAAGTAAAAATAAGAATTTAATTACACCTCTCGTTTTTCAACGGGGTTAAAAATGTAACTATTTTTCTTGCTATTTGTACCGACTTTGGCTTAGTAACGTAGACGTTTGATAGGTAGACGTGGATGAAAATGTTATCGATAAAAAATTCAACGTTATTTTTGTCGATACAAAACTCAAAGCCGAAGTGACACTAACACATCTTATAAAAATTCCAAATACCAGCAGGTAGACAATATTTTGGTTTGTAGGGTGCACAATTAAAGTATAAAGAACTAGAACAAGCGCTTTTCTCTCTAATCTCTTACAACGATCGACTCGACCAACATTCACAAACTAACATTAACTCTTCACGAATACTGATTCATAGATTTTTTTTTATCTTAACAATGGTCCAAAAATATCTAATAGCATCCCTAAACGATCAAGTAGAAAAATACTTTTGATTAATGCCTCACAGAAATCTAGCTTTAATTTTCATCACACTATTACGAGACATAAGTGTTCTTTCATTTAATTTTGTTTCTTTTCTTTGGGAGTACGTATGCCAGAAGCGTCTTGCTTTTGTTAACAATCAGGCCTTAATAACATTCGTTTGTTTTGTAAGTTATTCATAGACTGAAATATTGCTGCAGATTAGGTACTCGTAAAACTAGCCGTGAAAGTTAATTTTTTACTTATTTCTTTAGTTTTCTCGTTTGAATCTAAAATGAATACGCTCTTTCCAAACTTGGTCTTATCGAGAAGAGGCATAGTTTTTTTCGAACGGCTTAAGGGAAGGTAAATCGTAGGTCTAAGAGTGTTAATCTAAACTACTGTGACAATCTCAATAATGTTCGATATTCTTGTTGCACACTGTTCACAAAAATCTGGTTGAAAACAATTGGATTTAGTCCGAAACAGCCTTAGTTTTAGTCATAGCTACATTACCATTAGATTTTGTGACTCGATCTTAGTAGCGTCTAAACTTAAGATATCCTATTCTCACTGAACAATATGCAACAACTCTTAAGTATTAAAACCCTATGACAACAGTTTATACGATTACATTTAAACACGTGAACTTGCAATGCGTATATCGATTAACCTTATCCATTTACACTGAATATTTATGATATTTAAAAAGACGTATCTGACAAATTCAACATTTACAACTTCACTTCGCGAATGCATTGAACGTCATTAAAATGAACTAAAAATATCACGCTGTATCACAATTTATATATATCGAATGATATCGTTTGTATATGAAATCGATATCGATAATACTATCGATACGAACATATGTACATCATTTAGGCCTCTTATTTTTTAATGAAATTCTTTGATAGTATAGCCAGAAACAAACATGTATTAGTTTACCATTATTTCACAAAATAATCGTCTCAAATACGTCTTTTGAATCGAACGTAAATACAATTGCTATAATCGTCTTACACTATAAAACAAATCCGAAATTCCAGTTGTAGCCACCTATATAATGTTGTAAAAATAAACACGTTCAACATGAAGTTACTTTGAATGTATTAATATAATTATGTATTAAATGTACCTTTATTCTAGTGGCAGTTATAGACTTTCTTCCACTGAAACAACGAATACGATCGCAGAATCCATTGTATCATATTTTATCAAACAACACTTTTAAGTAATTTATAGGATCTATGGAAGTTGGACGTCATTTTAAAATTAGTATTTCGTAAAACAAAATATTTTTAAGACAATGTTTTAATTATTTATAATAGTCGAAGCTCATACAATGACACAGTTACAATTCTAAATGAAGTCTTACCAACATGCATAAAATACAAATTATAGATAGGTAGTTTAATAGTTTACTACTAATTATACATTTTAATGGAAACAATAAATGAATAATAAAACTGTCCGTAACTCCCGTCATCAATATAAAACGACCTCAGACTGCGCGTTACCTGCCTCTCCGATCTAAACTAATTTTGCGTTGAACGAAAAGCTCCGAAATGACTGTGTATCGGTGCGGTCAAACAAAACTGTCAAACCAAATCGAAAGGATTCCAGTTGGTAGGTACTCCTACTAAATTAAACTAAAAATTCAATAATTCAGGCGAAAATAAAATGAAAAAGAACGTCAGTTCATATTTCGACTAGCTTCCTCGTAGAAAAAAAAATTAAGCGAATTGTACAGCTGAAATCATAAGGAACGATACACAATTATTGAACGAGTGCGTCTGAGCAACTTCTTGATGTTCCAAGAAATCCATTTTCTAATCTAATATACTTATCACAGGTTAAGGGGACAAGAGAAAGTATTAGTGTTCTCTTATTTCAAGTACGCTACGTAATCATTATATAAAAAAAATTATAACTAAGACAACTAAATTACGATGTACTAACGCTCGCGGCGTCTATTGTATCGTTTCAAATTAAAGTTAATGTAAATTCTAAGCCCTTGGCCCAACTAGGGGGCGGTTGAGATCGATTACTTATACATAACATTATATTAACGTTGACTGGCGGTGCTTAAGCGCAGAAGCCGACTAAAGTACGAAAAGAGCACGTAGGGGCCGCAACGGGAGTTTACAATCGATTCTCCGACAACTCGTCAATCGGCGAATCCGTTGCGGCCTTAAGGCGACATTCATCGTGGAACAACACCCTCGGCGTCTGTGAATCGATCGGTTTCCTCCGATTAGCAATTGTAGTTTTTAATAAAAATAGTTTGTTTTGAAGCCGATCGATTCGCAGGCGACGCGTTCTGTTCAAAGCGCAGTTGTTCCCATAACCCGTAGGGCGCGGGATCAGGAGGGCTCGAGGCGTCGCCGCATATCCCACACTCCCAGCGCTGGGCCGCCGCTCACGGCGCCCGCGCTCTCTCCGCGCACTCTCTCCGCTCCGGGGTAATTGACGCAAGTCTCCCGCCGTCCGCAAAGGCCACCGTGGCGCCACCAATCATTATCACAACACTGTGCACTCACTGTCCCGCTGTCTATCACATAGGAAGATTAATCCCATCCGTTCTCTTTCACCATGTGAGCGAGTTCTATTATGAACTTCCCCTCCTTGTATTTCTGGCTCGATTCGAACGCGTGCTCCTGTAAAAAAGAAAGCGTGGTGTGAGTAGGATTATGGCGTGTGGCGATTTGGCGACGAGGGGGTTGCTTGGTGTTTGTTTGTTACACTGGGGGTTTGTGGTACGCCGAGACAGAACAGATTCAGACTCAATTTAGACGGCACGTTTGGCGTAGTGGCTGAGCAATCGGACTGCTGCGTTTTGTGTCGTGGGTTCGATTCCCGCCTTGAACAAATATTTGTTTCAGGTCTGGGCGTGATGTGCACGTGAACCTTATATGTCTGTAAGCGGTACCCACGATGCAGGAGCAATCCTAGTGTGTGGGCCTACGTTTTTATAAGAAAAAAATAATTAAAATAAATAATTTTTAGCTGTATTTCAGGGCTTACACAAAATGATCCAACTATATCCCCTACATGATCAAAACTCTAGCAGTCAGACGAAACCGCTAAAACAAGTTCCTTTATAATTTTAGCACGCTGCACGTGTCATTTCTACATTCATACACACAACAAAAGCGGACCAGACCGGCAACTGCCCAACCAGTTTGACAAGTTGCGCTCGTAAAGGGCACGTGTCGGTACACCCTAGTACCCCTCAAGTGTCTAGAGTGAAATAATAGTGAACAACTGACTTCTAATAAGAAAATTTAACCAGGGGCTGGGCGAGCAGCCTTCAAAGGGAGAGCCAAAAACTTATCTAAGTAAAGCCGTATTTCACTAGACGACAAATGCCTCGCGACACTGTAGCCAGAGATGCCGTGCCAAGTCGCCATCTCAGAAAAACGTCGAGATATCTACAGAAAGAGAAACTTCCTGGCCTTGCGCGATACCAGGCGACGTCGTACGATATTTTTGGCGACAGGTCGTGGACTTATGTTCCCTTAGTTAATTCGCGATTCCGTCACAAGAGTTGGTCAGAGACCTATTTAGGCACATGATATGTTTCACTCAACATTTAGATTTCAGTAATTATCAGGCACTATACCATAGAGGAACACTGTGAGACACTACACTATTTAAGTTGCATTGGTAACCGGACTTGGCACTACAATTTTCTGTGTGTGGTCAATGATAAAGATGCAATGCGATAGCACCCCCCAAGGCAATAGATAATATAGACATCACTAAGGGCCAATGAGGTATTATTGTTACGTAGTAATAACCTCAACGAGTAAGGCGCAAGATAACGTTTTATCCATTGTTGTTATGATTATCAAATGTTGTCGAAGATAAAGCGCATAATAGGCATACATAACAAGCCTAAGATGTATCTCACTGTAACAAGCTATGTTACGTACGAATATGCTTATCGGCCCATTGCCACTTAAGTTTGGCACCCTTTGCCTTCCAGGAAGGCGCAATTCCAACGTTACACTGATAAAACTAACAAAATATTACGGTTACATGTAGAAGGTTGCCCGATTACACGGGGTCTCCCGGTCAGCCCAACACAGCCATAAATGAATAAGCGTGATAACCCTATCGCGAGGTTACACAAGTGGAGATTATGCTCTAGTTTTGTTTGTAGATGTTTTTGTTCACATAACCCTATATAATAATAATAATTCAGCCTGTAACTGTCCCACAGCTGGGCAAAGGCCTCACAACCCTAACTAAACAATAATTTGAGCTGATAGCGAGCCGGTTGTTCCTTCAAGTTATAGACTGCTTATGCGTTTGCAGCGTATTTCGGGAAAGCAGGACGTCTTGGACAACAACAAAGTGAAATTAATGGAAGCAGAATTCCAGCAGTGTACAGGAAAGCAGATAACTAAGTACTAATATGAACAGCTGATAAAGACGCGTAAACAACATTTGTGTTAGGATATTGTTAATGAGCCGAACATCTGTGCCAAAGGTTAACGTGTCAGCGGTTTCAAAGAACAATAGTAAGTGGGTAATGTATACCTATTGTTTTCAAGGATTTAAGTGAACACTGTAATATAGTCTCAAAAGTTATTAGTTTAGGTCTTACTTTATCTTTAACTAATTTTTGTGAAAATCTATAACTTAACTTTTATTGTTTTTAGCAGTAAGTTGCGGCTGAGAGATTTTTGTCAGATGGGAAAAAAATGTTACAAACTAGATTCATATTAGATCATCCAGTTCCAGTGCACGGCAAACCCTAACTGACTAAACTAACGGAGATTTATTATTTGCATATCTGTTTCTTTTATACGGTCTAGGCCCAATCCTTGATCTTATTTCCAAATAACAGTCAGTTCCAGATCCTTCTAGATTCTAGAAGATAAAGATACTTACATATTTCCATCCGAGCATGGTTTTGCAGCATTCGCAGTATATGTCCGCGACCGCATGCAGGCCCGTGAGCAGCACGCGCTCCTCCGCCGGCCCGCAGCCTACGTTAACACTGAAATCGAGACAAGCACTTATGTTATTGGAGTATTTTGACATTACTGATTAAGACCTCAGTCATCATAACACAAACTAGTTGCAACCTCTGAGTATACGATTCAATATGAAGCGGCGTCGTGTCACCCGGTTCTTGTTAGTATACAGGCTTACCATGACGTCTTATTGTGATCCAATTGAGGATCTAAACAGAATCGTTTCACTTTAAATTATGGTAATACTTTCGATGTTATTTAGGCAGACGCCAATCTCTTCAACCTAAATTGAGCGTCGAAATGTCACAAGACGTCATGGTACGAATAAGTAGGAAAACGATTCTGTTTAGGTCCTCAATTGGATCGCAATAAGACGGCATGGTAAGCCTCCTGGACCCAAGTTCTATTTTCGCAACTTATCATGAATCTTTAAATCTCCGCGTGATCGAAATACAAATCGCTCTAATCTGGTGAATTACGAAACTGAGTTGCTTGTTCCACTTGTTCACACGTATCGACACTTTATGTATTAAACTGGGATATTAAAAAACTTAGCATTTACGATGCTAATACGAAATGTTGAAATCCTGCCATACCTCGGTATTTTAGGAGGTCGCATTCCCATGAAATATGCATGAGCGTCATGGAATAAATATATAAAATTGAAAGAGTATAACGTCGCTGTAGAAGCGAAATTGAACAACTAACACTTTTATCAAAATCCACTTTATTGCATTGTGTTATAGTTTAAAGTAAGCTGCATCTTTTGAACTTACGCTCGTTCAATTGTCTCATTTCGTTGCAAAGATATTTAAAAAAATAAGTTCTTGTGACAGAAATGAACATTCAATAATGGGTGTGAAAATTGAGAGGAAGAATTGAATAATTGACCAAATAATGAATAATTTCCTAGATTCAACATTATGGTACCAAATATAATGCATAATGACCGTTATTCAGTTTTGCCTCAACGTAAAAAGTAGATATGAAAAAAAAACTGTGACAAAAAAGAACAACATACAATTGATCTTTCTTTCCTATATGCAAGGGGTGCTAAAAATCCCCGGCAGATGTCCCGCTACCACACCAAATGGACTCTGGCCCTGGTAGCACACAACATCCGCACGCTCGGGACTGACGAGAAAATTGTCGAGCTGAAGGAAGAATTGAGCAAGATGCGATGGGATATCGTGAGGTTATCAGAAATCCGAAAAGAGGAACAGGATACGGTAACCCTGGATTCCAGCAACATGCTCTTCTTCCGGGAAGGAGAACGAAAATCCCAGGGACCACCCTGAAACCCTTGTAAACAACGTAGTAAAGGTCGATTGTGTGCCAAGCAGGGTAGCGTACCTTATACTCAGAATCACCGATCGGTATTCGCTGAAGGTCATACAGGTCATAAGCGCCGACCTGGACACACCCTGACGATGAAATAGAGGCATTGTATGAGGCGATATCCGAAGCCATACATGTCTTCGAGTCATACATCACCGTTGTTATGGGAGATTTTAACGCGAAAGTTCGCGAACCTCACGGAATGTTAAGTATGTACACGGAATGTTGAGTAGGGTTAAGAGTGGGGTTATACGGAACTCCTTCTTCCAGAAGCGAACATCGAGGAAATAGACGTGAATGATCCTCGATGGTTGAACCAGTAATGAGATCGACTTCATCATCACGACTAAGAAGCGAATATTCAATGATGGCTCCGTGATCCACCGCCAAGGTGAAAACCGATAGCGATCATCGTTTTGTTAAATATAAAAATTTATTTAATTTTGAGGCACATTGAATATCGATATCAAGCTTGAGAGGTCACGTCTGGTGAAGTCTACGCTCCGACCTGGCCTTGCCCAAATCCAGAACCCCGAACACTTTCAACTGGAACTTTGGCGATTATCCAATCGCTTCCAGAGCCTAGCCGAATGCGAAACTGTGGACGAGATAAACAATGGGCTGGTGGAAACTGTCCAAGCAGTGGGTTGAAAGCACTTTAAGAGCCCACGCTGGAGTTAACCTCAAAAGCTCTCTGACAGAACAATTAAATTAATGATTGATGAGATGATACTGCAATTTTCAGCTGATATGTCAGAATACGGCAAACTCGATAGACGAATCTCAAAATCCTTGCAACACGACCTACAATACACCACGTATTAAGGACGCAATCGAGCGGAACCAGGGCTCGAAAGTGTTTGCGAGGAATTCCTCTATTGAGCAAAGCCACGTGCCAAAGCTGAAGATCGAGGACGGCAGTATCGTCTCGTCGAAGTCGGAGAATAAGAGAGAGCTTGAGAGGTTTTACGAGCAGTTGTATACACCTCGACACGAGAACCCACTGTCAGTTTAGCTCATGACACCAGAGCTGAACTAACCCGACACTACACTGAAGACATCCCAGATATTAGCTTGTACGAGATTAGAATGGCTCTCAAACAGCTTAAAAACAACAAGGCGCCAGGCGATGCCGGAATCAGAACAGAACTTCTGAGAGCGGGTGGAAAACCGATACTTTTAGTCCTTCAGAACTTATTTAATTCTGTGTCATACTCGAGGTTATCACACCAGAAACATGGCACAGAAGTATGGTGGTGCTCTTCTTCAAAAAAGGTGACAATACCTTATTGAATAATTATAGACCCATCTCGCTCCTGATCCATGTGTATAAGCTGTTCTGAAGAGTCCTTACGAACCGTCTCGAACGCAGGTTTGACAGCCTCCTGAACATGTCGGTTTCCGGAAAGGCTTTGGCACTATCATAGTAAAATAATTCTGCTGCAGTCGTTCTGTTAAAACCATCATTTTAGATTTTAGGTAGGAGCGCCTATTTTAATTGTTGATTCAGTTTAATTTAGAAAAATATATACCCACCATAATCACACTTATTTGCCCGAGTTTTATGTGTATTTCAAGTAAATAAGTAATTAAATTACAAGTATTATAATCTGTTTTCTTTGATTTTGTCACATCTTAAAAGTACACAAAGGTTTTTAAATGGTATTACTGTAGAGGAAAAACTGAGTAATGGCACTTATCATATTGATTTTCAGCTAAATGTTCATCCAAATAACAGACAAAACTGAACAACTAACACAATAAAGCAGACAACTACATGTTAGTTCCGAAAATTCAGAGAAGCAAAAATAGATAACTGTTTAAAGATTTTTATAATTTTGAATTAATATGATATGGGTTTTGCAACAAGCTCCAAAGATGCACAATGAACCCTATATTAACATATAAAAATACCTACAGTATAATTATTTACGGTATAATAATTATTTAGTTTTAGTATAAAAAAAAACACTAAATCAGCTTTATCTCGCGAAAATGGTTTTGTTAGTTGTTCAATTTCGCTTCTACAGCGACGATAAGCATGAACCTAGAAAAAGAGGCGGACGCCACGACACTGACACGAAAGTATAGTTATGACACAAGCGTGTGTGAAAAGTCTGAAAACCGATTAGAGGAAAAATTTTGTTTTTATAAAGGACAACCAACTCGTAGATACTAACTATAGCGATTACCGTGCATGACATCATAAGTTTTGACAGGCATAACACGGTTTCACACCGTGTGTTTTGTGCGTGAGGCTTGTGCGTACGAGCGCACCGGCATACCTTGGGTGCTTCACGTTCGCGTTTAGTGAGACGTCCACTTTTTTTCTAGTTTCATGGAGAATAGATACTCACACTGAATTGAAGAGGTACGCGCGCCCCTGGCTGCCTTGGAACGACTGAAACATACCAGGATATACATAAATATATTGGCGAGTTCCACTTGGATTGGGGAAAGTCGAGCTTATGTCACGGGTGTGATGGACGAGTACAGGAAAATAGCTTCAGAGCAAAACATTGCTAAGTAATTTAGTTAAATTAATGATACTCAGAAACGTGGTCACCTGTTTAAGCTTCTGAAAAGGTTAAGTTTGCTTTTAATTAATTAAGGGAGCGTATAAAAAATTACATTCTACCATTAGATAGGTAGGTAGGTAGGTAATATTAGAATCATGATATGTCTAGTTTTGTTAAAAGAAGACCACAGTTTCCAATAGAAAAGCTGAACAAAATAAAGCAATTAATAACCATAGAGTAACTTTGTTAATAACTGCTGAAAGTGTACAGAAGAGACATTTAGTTCATTTAACCTTTTCAGGCGATCACGTTTCCCTGGGTTGGAATGTCTTCTATATAGGGATACCTAAGTTACAAGCAATTTGATTAGAAGCTTCAGTTTTACAAAGACGTTACGGCGATAGAAAACTGAATGAAGCAATGTAGAGATGCATAGAGACGAGCAGAGATGACTTGCGACAACCAATGGAATCTCAACAACAGAGCAACGACAATATCAATTCTGTCGGTTGTCCACGAGACTTCTCCGACTCAGAATTTCAAGAAACAACCTTCGCAGGTCCAACCGAACAGAGAGGACTTGCGACAACCAATGGATCTTTACGACAGACCAACAGCTGACGACTGATACATTTGACCTTGAACAGACCTTGCATTCGAGCGATTGCTTGCGATTGGTGGCTTGCGATCATCAATTCTATTGGTTGTCACGAGAATTCCCGTCGCAGAACTTCGATCGACCTTCGCAGGTGTCGACGCCACGAGTGCCATTGCTCACCTTAGATATAAGCTCGTCGTGGCTTGCCAAGTGCGCGCGGCAGTGTATGCAGCTGTAGGTGCGGTGCGCAGGCGGCAGGTAGGCCTGGAAGGTCTTGACGGGGGTGCGCGCCACGGTCCCAGCCTCCCCTGCGGCGCCGCCACGGTTAGTCACCCCGTCACGCATGAGTGCCTGCTACCTAACAACACACACCCGTCAGATGGGCTCTGCTGAGCCTCAGAGCACTACAGCGGGCCAAGATTGAGATTTGCGATTGTGGAGAGCCGTGATTTGCTGATGATTAAGTTGATTTGTTTTAATGATTGCAGGTGATAAATGTGCTACGTCTGTTTAGGACGTGGTTTTCAAGGAATCCTACAGGTTTTCAGGTAGGTAATGGTCCTTCGAAGGAGGTTCATTTGTTTTCGCGTTAATATGAAGTGGAGACAAAAAATTGCAGACTGTCGTTCTGGACTGTTATGTTATTCGGCATAAGACCAACATCAACCTCCAGTAAGTAGTGGAGAGAAAAAGAAACAGAAACAGTTTTGGATTTTGGATGTTGTTCTTTGGAGAAAAATTGAAAACAGGAGCATCAGAAGCTTTTTGAGGTTATGCAAAAGCAGTGAAGAATGCTCTTTGTTCTATAACAGTCATCGATGAGATATAGAGAGTACTAAAACCGTAAGCACCAGATCCACGTGGATCTAGGGTTGTCAAATCTCAATCACAGCTCGACTAAACAGTGCGCGCAAGGCGTTAAAGTAACAGCACTCATGGGACGGTCATACAACATTATTAGCTATAACTACGTAATACAGCCATCTCAGTCTTCTTGCATTACGGTAATAGGGGCCTGTCATACATACGTGATATACCTACATAATATTATGTTGTCATTACAACTGTATAGGTACCTAAAATACGCATATTGTGCGCTGTATGTATATGTATGTATATAGTGAGCGACATTTTGTGTTATTAGCCATCAATCATCTGGTTATAATCGATTCGGGAACGTTTACTGTGTACGTGTGTATGTAGGCAAGTGGTGTTTGTCTATTGATTTAAAAATAGCAGCCTGAATTTCGATAATAATGTACCAATACTTTGTTGTAAGTTGGTAATGAACTGACTGCGTAGGGCGAGGTAGCCGGATTTATCTTTTTTTTATGTTTTTTTAATACGTAGCCCCACACTAAGATTGCTCCTGTACCGTGTAAGCGGTACTACAGACATAATTTCACATGCACATCACACCCAGACCAGATACAAATATTTGAGGATCGCACAAATATATGTTCCGGGCGGGAATCGAACCCGCGACTCCAAGCGCAGCGGTCCGATTGCTCAGCCACTACGCCAAACGTGCCGTCAAATTCAGTTTGATTCCCATTATACAGGAATAATATTTGCGTGTGCCTACCCCAGGTATTTGATGGTGTGGTGGTACGGTCTACGAGTCTGACTCGACTCTAGGCACACGGAAAGCTATTAGGGGTCGGTTTTTGTCAAAGTCAAATCATTTATTGTGAATAGGCAATAAAATCGCACTTTTACAAGTCAACCACTTCAGTCTTATAAACAAATTAACAAAACCATAAAAGAAAACAAACTATAATTAATTGATTATGGTTTGAGGTTGAAAAATGGATATTTCCCTTTCAAGCACTGGTCCTGTGTTCGATGATAACAAGACCCCCCAATCACACTCAAGGCTTCAGTTTAGAACCTCTTCAGGAGCTTGATGCTTTATTACAGTACCAAACTAGCGCATTTCTTAAGTCAACTACTGAATCATCACGACTCTAGGCAAGTATATAATTTAAATTAGCGCAGTTTTGCAGTAATACTTTAACTTGAGCAGGTGCATTGGCAGATGCCATAGAATCCTCTGACCTCTTGTCTCTAATTATGTGTAATATTATGCGTAATATCACGTGTGATTATCGTTAGTAGTGAAGGTTCAGGTGACTCTATACCCTTTAGTACCACCGCACCGGCACCTTTAGCTCCTTTGGAATGAAGGTCCAATTTAGGTAGTTTATTTAAGTGTTCCAGTTGGCACTGAACAGGTCAGTTTACCTTTTATCTATATCGGCTTGCAGATGACAGAACCCTTCTAGTATAGACTACTGAATAGACCTACTCATATGCGTGGTGTAATTCAATGTGATATTGTCCCTTTTACACAGTCACTCGGATATTTCGATAATATAGAAGTTTAATTTAATGACATCTCTGATATAATTACTGACTTATAAATGTGGCTGCTCAATAGGCTATCTATCTGTTATCGACACAGGCCGTGTCTTCATTAAAATGTACCGACCCTATTCCTGCTGTCTATCTTGTCCATCCAAAGATTACCAGGTAGAGATCGCTTTAAGCGATAAGATGCTCATTATACCTATTATTAAGTTTGTGTTTACTGTATTATATACATGTTGGTGTCAATAAAGATTTATCTATTCTATTCTATACACGTAAGCGTATAACGATATAAAATTAATTGGAGATAAATCCCACCTGCCTGGCGCGAGCAACACGCGCCCGCAGCCCACATCAGCCGCGAGCAGCGACGGTCACCTGTCGCGCGCGCTGCCAGCCCGCGCCGCGCGCTGCCGCTCGGCACCCGCCACCCTCTGCGGACAAACGAGACTCACATTACCCTCAGGGAATCCATGGACAATGCGAAAGGGTGCAAGACAGCTGCCTCCACAAAAGTATACCAGGCGAACAAATCCCTGACCCAATACGATTCCAACGCCAGGATGAATCCTATTCAACCACCCATTAGAACGTAAATATCGTCATGCCTGCGAAAGCCGTCAAATTTTTTCGTAATCTGTGATCAGCCCCTGCCACTGGCAGCTTCAAGATCAATAACCGTAATTTGTCGTAGGTACCTAGACCATGTATGGCCAATAGCTGACAATGGAACAGTTTTATGGGACGCGACTAGGATTGACGAGCCCTTGAAGGCCTTATTGAACCTTACTGACATCTCTATTAGAGGCAGCTCCCTTTATTGGGCGAGTTTGTGATATATCCGGCATTTCAAGGATCTGTTGACAGCTCTGTCGGAGTGATGACAATAGGTTAATTAGCGCGTTTGAATATAAAAATGTTTTTTGTCGCAGATAATGTAGAGAAATATATAGGTATACGATATCATTTGGAGTTGGTAGGTTGGGTTGGGTGGTTATGGTTCGTTATATCTAAGAGCAACTAGGTACGTCTAAATGTCCTATTTGCATACCCAAAATCATTATACAAATTAAAGCAGAAACAATTCACAAGTTACATATTTTATGCACTAGTAAAATGGGATATTAGACCTAAAATTTTAAAAATATCTTCAATGAGCAAACACTATTAACCAAACAATATTATGTTCAATTGTTCATCATGGAAAATACTAGTATTATCCCTGTGTAACATACACGGCATGCTCAATTAAAAGCTTCCAAGTACCGAACAACGCATGGCAACACCTAACAATCTTAACTGCCGCAATCAAGCACTAATTTAAACCATTACTTGCTGTTGCCAGTTGCCAGCATCTGCGATCGGGCGCACTGCAGTGCTTAAGATCTATAATTTTATTAAAAGCAATTGAGTTACACGGTAGGTACCATTGTTAAACCACTAAACGATCTTAGGGAATTCACTCGAAGGAACTAACGTAGGGGAAATAAATACTGCATAAGAAATGAAACTGTCATTGTACTTAAGGAACTAAAGTGAAATTCTTCAAAAACGATTCTATTATCCTGATTCCACACATGGAGATGGGGCAAGCCTGTCTATCCTTGTCTCCTTGACATCCTTGAATTCACGTCTTTTTGTCCAACATCTTGACAACTCCGTTAAAGTAAAATTGGCAGAAAAGAGGGAAATGGGGAAAAGGGAAAACCCAACATATCGAACTCTTTTGGATTCGTCGTAGAGAAAATTTCTCGCTAAATAGAAAATCTAGCAGAGGTGACCAGTTCAAAATGGATTAAGGCTCTGAATAGATTACGAATAATACCGTCTTTGTTGTACAAACTCTCTATTATCCACCATGTTCCTTTTAGGGGAAACTGTCTGTAACACCAATCAGTAGGAGCCAGTAGGTCGGTGATGTTCAAAAGTGTCGTGTTAAAATGCGCCCAAAATATGCGGCAAGCTAATTGTAACATCAGTATCGACGATGAAGACGTAGTCAACGTTGCTGTTAACGCAATGCACTGTGACGTCTGCAACCACATACAAGTCCAGTCCTAAAAAACCTTAACTACAAAGTAAAGAGTGAGTGAGTAGTGAGTACCGACTTCTTGCGGTAAAAGGCAAACTTGCTTTAGCCAGCGAAGCGGCAAGGCCGAGACTCCGCGACCACTCGGGTCGAAGAACTTGGATTCTTTCAGCCACGAAATTACAATAGTTCTGCTTCGATTGGCCGATGGCAAGGTGTGATTGGCGAGGCCTGCGAGCCGGACACTGGATTAGTTAAGGTAATGATTGGGCGAAATCAAGAACAATTCGTTATGCAAAATGTGCAAAAGACGTACTTTTTAAAGACCCTGACTATTATGGCGTGCCCGATTTCTTGGAAACGTTAAGCGACTGGCTTATATCTAAAATTACAAAATTCAAGAAATGTATTTGTTTGGGTACAGCGAGCGAATTGGGATATACAAACTATTGTAAACCTACGGTGTCCCACTACTGGTCCTTTTTTAGTATCTTTCCATTACTCTAATATTATGTTGAATTAGGCTAAAGTAGAGTGGGTTAGGCTTTGTTAACTGGATTTCCCATAATACCCATTTAAGCCCAAAGTATACATCAATCATAGATTAAAATATTGTTCACTTTGTCCGTAGGTTATTCCAACTGGTGGTCGCGAGTCGTATGTTCGTAGGATATATTATTCTCTCTCTCTACCAACGAATCTACCTAAGAACATCAAATTCTGCAACACTCAAATGACCAAAGTATATCTCCTTGATTGCTTGCAAAGGCTTTATTAGCACCTGTTTTTGCGCACTCCTGAGTCTCCTTTCCCCAGTTAGCTATTTCCTAACGAGGCCACATAGTCACAGGGTATCCCACAGGAAATCCGGGCAAATGGCGAATCAACTAAATCCGAGCAAACAGTCCGTAAACTCTTTTATCATTTATAAAGGTATCTTGTTATTCTCCTGAAGAGTAAATATTTTGGCAGCAGTTTATTTTTACGATGCGCAGTTTGAGATGAGCGTTCAGTCAGGTCTACTTTACTCATAATATTATCAGGTTTGTCTGGCACGAGTGGGGCGCAGAATAGCGATTAGTCAGTACAGATAAGCGCGATATGGTATTTGTGCACAACAAAGCACGGTTGTACTACGCATTTCCTCGACGCGGACAGTCAGACAATTGGTCGAACATCATTGTAATTCATGATTATTCATAACTACGTTTCAGTTCTTATTTTGTTTCACCTTGAAGAGTTTACTGTGAACTGCACATACACAACAAACAGGAGGTGCTGTGAAAACCAACGGTGTCTCTAGAAAAATACTATACAAAGGCGACACTTTTACTGCAAATTGATATTTTAGCTCTCTCCTATGTTACCTATCCTTTGTCTTGCGTTTCGATATATCCACCATGCTTCGGTTTATAGAGATCTGGGAAATGCAATTTAGTTTTATTTGTGTGCGGATAAACTTTGAGATTCTTCATTCCTATCCGAATGTAGAGATCCAAATAATTATGAAGAGCTCATGATAGTTCATGTTTTAGTAGTGTACCTGTCTCAAATGTTCTTCATAATCGTGTCAATGAAGGGTGCATCAAGCTAAATGATAATTGAATTCGATAACTCTTAAATGATTTCTGTCACTTTCAAACTAAAATTAACCCCATAAATCTTTATTTATATCCTACTTAATATTATAAACGCGAAAGTTTGTAAGTACCTATGGATGGATGGATGGATGGATGGATGGATGTATGTTACTCTTTCGCGTAAAAACTACGGAATGGATTTTAATGAAACTTTACAATAATATAGCTTACATATCAGAATAACACATAGGCTACAATTCATAAAGATATATCGTATATTATCCAAACGCGGGTGAAACCGCGCGGCGCAGCTAGTAGGCTATATAAGTAGAGGGCACTCTAAAAGTTAACCGACTCTAGCACCGTATTCGGATAAACATCAATTCGAGAAGAAGCGGCTAGAAACTCGACTTTATATCGATAATGTTACTAAAACTAGGTACTATGATAAGTAGTCGCTAGGAGAGTATATACCTACCTTCATGCATTTTTGCCGAAAATCGTGAAAACGAAGGAGTGCCGGATGGGAAACAGACTAAAAAATTAAAACCAGTACCAACCTAACCTACCCAGTTGATAAGTTTCTCAAACCTGAAACCTCTCACCTCAACGTAAAACTTTCAAACGGCCATCAAAGTTTCAGCCGTGTAAAACGGTTTAAGGTTTCCCCTCGAATACCTAATAAATTATTGAACATACGCTGGCGGAACTTCATTTCGATAATGACTAATGCAGCGCCGTTGGATACTAACCGAAGTATACTAGTACCCAACTTATAAGGCGCGTCGTGAATCTTCGTTCGCGCAGAAAAGAAAGTATGGTCCGAAGATTAACGAAAGAATGCTTAAAACTTACAATAAACCTAAGATCACTATTATAAGGTTCATAATACTCTGCAGCTGTTAGTTCCATCTCACTCTAAGCTCGCTAAGATGGAGGCGGCTGCCGACCAATAGCGGTCAATAGCATTTCCCGCGCTTCGAAAATTCATCTTCTGCGCAGGTCCATCGGTAAGCCATATCAGTTGGGTAATACTGTACTAGATTAGGTACCTATCGGTAAATCCTTTCGACCTAGATGTGTTCTAGGCTTCTAGGTACCGTTACAGACAACTTTTGTGTACGTCGCCGCAAGCGATACTCGGTAAGCCTTGTAGATGGATGGATGAAACGTGAGTTCGTGAATCATCCAAGCACAAGCCATATCGGTAGAACTTATCCCGATAAAGCCGAAACTATATAGACATGGCGACTGAGAATGACGTATTGCATGGAACAAGTTTGGTGCGAAGAAATCGAAGAAGTAGGAACACTGATTTGTATCATTTCAATTAAATTAATTAGTCCCGTAATTATTTAATTGTCTTGGTATCAAAAGTCAGCAGCGAAAGTAGCTAAACAATTTCTAACTCCTAACTTATACAAACTTTTCAAACATAGTACCTAAAGCTAAGGTACAGATATTGAAGATTCAGGTAGCGAACTCCGCAAACTTACAAGATTGGAAAATGCAGCCACCTTCAGAATAAAATTAGCGGAATGGAGAAGCATTTAAAACTTACTTCGTAGTCTCGTAGTACAAATAAATAATAATATCTCTCCACTTCTAGGTATATTATAGTGAAGTCAGATTTAAAATAGATGAGGAAGAAGCTTTAACGGACACAGTTTTAAGAAAAGCTCTCCAAATACTCAGTTTCTGTTTTCATTCGGTAAATGGGAATTCAAGTTTCTCAATAGAAATCTTTTAAGAGAGTCAAATTTATTGATTGAATCCAATGCTCAAATAGGTATAAACATAACCAATAACTGTAGTTAACGACTAATCAATTATGCAAGATTAAAAAGACATTAACTTTTATCAGGAACATCAATAAATCGGCATGTTTAATCACCTGGCCGGTACGGGAAATGTAAGCTGCACATTTGTTACAATCCATTAGAGTCACGAAATCTTGGAGTTGGACGCCAAATTGATGTTCCGGCGATAAAACTGATTGGAATCGACCATTGGTAAAGGTAATACATGCTAGATAGACACTATTGCGTTCTAAAAAGCCTACCTAATAAATGTAGATCTGGATTTTGCGACACCTATACTAATTTCTTTCCTACATTAATTTTTAAGTTCTTTGGGCACATGACCCGAAATAAAGACTCGCTTTAGCGTCTTGACTACAAGACGGGATCTCTTGCCCTCCATTCGCTCTCGGACCAAATGGGGAGATCTGATCAAATCTCACACCAAATCCATCACACTGGACTGCTCACACAATGCCTCCAATGGCACCGAATGGAAACTCATAGCAAGAGCCGTCATACATCAGGTCTCACTCATAACCACGACCACTCTGCCAAGAGTGCCCGACTAAGAAGAATATTAATTTAGGCTTAATCTTATTTTAATTAGGTCAGTTATTGATATCGCAAGAATATATTGAATCGGCTGCAACTACTTGCCACGTTACATTGAAATTTTACGACTGTTGACCTCATTTCAAACCTAAACGGTCTTGTTCATTCGCCTTTCCCATAATATTGTTTTATTAGTTTATATTTTTAGAATATTATGGGAGTACCTACCTAGGACGTTTGAGTACCTAACCAATTATCTATTTCTGTTCAGTGTGTTGTGTTCAAGTTTTGTCTTTATCTGTCTCTTGTCTACGAGTATGTATCTTTTACTTTCTTCTGTATACGTCCACAATACTCGTGTTTTTAATATTAATAAGCCTTTTCTATTCTGCTCCTTCTCTATCATTCCTGTACTGTTAAGGATAATTACTTCTTCCAACTTGGTACGTCTAATGCATTTGTCTTATTCTGACCTCACCTTTTTATAATTTTGATGACACTTGATCAAACCAATGTTTCGGGCTTCGGCCTCTCATCTATCACCTTCGATTTTGCTCGTCACAATTATTTTTCCTGGTTTACGGGGTTTCTACGAGATTAGTCTATGATTGACTGTTTCTGCCTACCTGGGAAGCTGTTCATGTTTGCAAATCATCTGACATTATGACCCCCGGTGGAGAACACAAAATGTTCGTAGGCTATAGGGCAAGCCTGTACGGCCTACTTTGCTAGAAGGACATCATTTTCAGTCCCTAGTCATGAATGTTACGAAACCTATGCACGTGCTCACGTTGTCACAGATGTAACATCAGTTGCTACGGCCGTTGCGACATCGGCACGAATTAGATTGAAGCTCACTGGAAACACAGAATATCGAATAGTTCTCGCTTGTACTTGCTTTGTGCATCTATCGTCGTATATTGGCCTGTTTACTTGTAGATTTTTTTTGTATTTTGTTGGGATTGTAGTTCAGTTGTCATAATATGGTGCATATGCCCCGTTTGTCTCTATTGCAATTTCAAATTAAATAACAATATAATAATAAGCTTGATTTTTCCATCACAGAGGAAAAAATACTACGTAAGATTTGCCATCACCAGTTACTACGAGTAGTATCACACGATAGAGGTCTTCAGCTGTTTATATCCAGAGTTACTAGTATCACACGATAGAGGTCTTCAGCTGTTTACATCCAGAGTTACTAGTATCACACGATAGAGGTCTTCAGCTGTTGCTTTCTGTTTGCAGTTTCTGCTAAGTATTTTACGCCAATTTGACACTCCATCTGGGTCCCAATAAAGCACTTAAACAAATGACCCCCGGTTTCTAGAACGCTAGTTGGCTTTGACAGTAGATTAAAACTATCGTTGTCTCTATCTAACACTAAACAAATGACAAGGATGGCAATAGAATTAATCTGTTGTCAACGTTGACTGACGTTTCAGAAACTGGGGGTGAGGCACTTACAATTCAAGTGTCGGCTTCCGGTGGTGTAAGTTGGCGATGCTCTGAAATCTGAGATCGGTTCGATTTCCACGGCCCAAATTGTGTGAACCCAATGATGTTTTCAAAAGGGTGTGAACCACAACATTACATATCAACCTAGCCGCAAGACTGTTAAATACCACAATATTTATAAAAACGTGCCAATTTTTATTCGAGGAATGAATTTGCTGCCACCACTGCCACTCGTATGACCCGTGTCGTCAATACAACTTATTTATTATGCAACTGAAGCCACCTCAGTGAGTTTCCTTAAGGAGACCTTGGAAATGTCAATGCCACTGTCTCGGAGATTGAGTTCAATAAACGCAGGACCCTCTCTTGAGTAGGCACATTAGTCCTAAGTAACGCTCGCCCGACACCGTAATGATTCACCATTTAGTGAATTGAGTTTATTTGTCTGAGACCTGCAGATGTTCAATCTGGGAATTCTAGCCGCTATTGAGGGGGCTACCAATAACCAGCCTAGTACCGGCTAATCTCTATTGACCATTAATGTGGATATTGTTTTGTGTCTACATGTTTCATGTGGGACGAACTTCCGTGAGACGAATGTTGATTAAATCGTTGTGATAAGCTTATATAAAAGCGTCTTTTGTGTTTTCTATAGAAAACCTATGTCGACAGTCTTGGTTCGTTCCGTGCTTTCTTTCAGGTGAATGACCAGCCCATCTATCTAGTCACTCAGCAATAAAAAAATATTCTGCTTATCATGCCGTATTGGTTCATTCGTTCCATTGCACAACGTTCAGGTCAATGCCTTCTTTGTCCCAACGGGGTATTCAATGCACATTGTCCCATTGTGCGACTTGGGAAACATGCAATATGACTCCTTCTATGCAATTGCGAAATGCATCCATTACTCTATCAACGTGCTAGCGATACAAAGCCTCATATTCATTAGTGGCAATATGTCTCAAGACGTGCACCGCGAGACTTTTTGTAGACTTCGAGAGACAAGAGAAGAAACAGGCAAGAGTAGAGATGTCTTGGATAGTTGCCGGAGTAGTGTGCGGAGCGACGTTGTCGTCGTTAAACTTATCTCTTAGCTTTTTTCGGGCAGAAAGTGTGATTTCATACATCAAGAGTTATGACGCGGCGCGCATTTAGCCCTTCTGTGTACATGACTCATTGATTCAGAGATAGGTGAGAATCAAGATAAGTATCGGGGCGTAGAGCGATGCCGCACAATGTCCCGTAACATCGCATGCACGCCGTCTCAGGCGACATTTAATCTACACTAATATTATAAAGAGGAAAACTTTGTTTGTTTGGTTGTAATGAATAGGCTCCAAAACTACTGAACCGATTTGAAAAATTCTTTCACTGTTGGGAAGCTATGCTATCCCCGGTACACATAGGCTACCTTTTATCTCTCCTACTGAACTCGTCTCCTAGTGAACATAAGGCTTTAACTAGTGTCAGCAATCATCATATTAAATATTAGTTAGTTTCAGCCGGGTAAGTAATGGATGTTTGTTATGGGTGTTCCTTTATAATGACCTCGCGGAAGAGTCGTTTAGTAATTAGATTTTTATTGCTAATTTTCGTGATGGAAGTCTAATGTTTCGTTTAAAACAGGTACAAGGTGAGCAATTGAGCATTCAAATGACGATGAGTCTCAGTAAAATTTTGCTTATGATAGGTACATTTCATTTTTAGAGTATTTGCTATTTCAAAGTGTTTTTGAAGTAAAACTTCTTTAGGCGCGACTAGGGAGTAACTCAGATTTTTTTTCTGAAGGAAGTAACACTTACTTTAGTCTGCGTAGTTTCCGCTATTTAAAAAAGGTTACATTGACATGACAATGTAGTTTTACTTCAATCGCGCATAAAGGTTACACGCACAAACTTTTTTTTTTCTATTCAGGTGCCTACTGACAACACAATTCAAATTGTTATTCTATATAAAATGTTTGTTCTGTGCACGCATACACCTAATAATTGGAAGTTAGAATAGGTTTCAGTGACTTTTATCGCCGACTGTAGTTTCGGAAAATAAATCCTCTTCAGCTTTACTATAAGTCTATAGGTCCGTATGGCTTCATCATGGTAAGCTGAACGAATACTTCTTATGACCTTTATAATCATCAGCAGACATACTTATTTTATTTATATGCCACAGGTTTTTGAGGGCGATTGATAAATTATATCGTAAATGTGAGTTATGTTCTGTACAATCAATTGGGGTTTCGGACTGGAAGACGCAGTGTAGGTAGGCCTCCCACTAGATGGGCCGACGACATCAAAAGAGTCGCAGGCAACCGGTGGATGCAAGTGGCAAATTGTCGTTCGGTGTGGCGGTCTAAGGGCAGGCCTATGTTCAGCAGTGGACGTCTTCAGGCTGATGATGAATTGAGTTTTATTCTAAATCTGACTAAGTATCTACAAAAACTATATCGACTATAAGTAGTAGGTAGTTGGGTACTCTATACTATGAGTCATGCCGTGCTGTAGCTAGGTGGTTGTCGGCATATTTTTTGCTCAAGTTTTACTTTTATTGTTCCCAGTAACCCGATATCTGTCTCGATCTGTATTCACAGCTCAAACCTGCGCCGGGGACATGAGCGGAGCCCCAATGAGCTTTGTTCTCATCACGTGCACCACATGGCAATCACTTTACAACTCTTTAAGTTACAGTAATTGGAACTCTATTTCACAGCTCGTAAAATGTATTTTAATATGACATCTGCATGTTTTACTTTTGATATAAATCATGTCTAGATGGCAACTAACGGACATGACGGTCAGTTTTTGTTATGTAGTATTTTTAGATGAAAAAAGCCGCCGCGTTCGTTTGAAGGACATTTGGTAGATACCTGGTTTAGATACTAGATTATATTTATATAATACGTTCGTTTGGTTGGTTACTATACATAGGTATACCTAGGTTTATACTATAGCATGCAGTTTGTACTGATATCTGCTAACTCTAGCTAACTGCTAACTATAGCATGCAGTTTGTACTGATATCTGCTAACTCTAGCTAACTGCTAACTATAGCATGCAGTTTGTACTGATATCTGCTAACTCTAGCTAACTGCTAACTATAGCATGCAGTTTGTACTGATATCTGCTAACTCTAGCTAACTGCTAACTATAGCATGCAGTTTGTACTGATATTTAACTGCTAACTCTAGCTAACTGCTAACTATAGCATGCAGTTTGTACTGATATCTGCTAACTCTAGCTAACTGCTAACTATAGCATGCAGTTTGTACTGATATTTAACTGCTAACTCTAGCTAACTGCTAACTATAGTAATCTAAACTAAACTGCTATGCAGTTTGTACTAATATTTTATTAGTGGGTTGCTAAATTCTGGGCTCTTATTTTGGGTATTATTATGACATTTGGATAAATAACATAATTTGTGAAGGGATGCATAAAGCGAACTTTTTTGACAACAGAAATTGAAACAGATTCCGCAACGTTATTTATTCGAGTAAGTATTACTAACAAAGAAAAATATACCTACTCGGCTTTGGGACTAGGTAGTGATTTTATAGTATCTACCCGTCCCACTATAAAGAGATGTTAGGTACACTAGATGTTTCTAAAAGTTCGTTCCACCTAATCGACGTGTGTGTAAGTATCACTCGCGTTTTCTAACTCAATCCTGGCATTCCTAATTATTTCACTTGTGAATTTGTTATTGGTTAGAAAAAGCGAGGGTTATACGTCGATTAGTGGAGAAAATATTTAGACTAATCTGTTCAACTCTTGTTTAAATATTTTGTGGTAAGACCGAAGTTTATTATATAAGTTTCAAGAGAGAGGATGAGATTTGGTCAGCTCGCCTTTAAATACAAACATTGGGTGGTTGTTTTTATTCCAAGTATTGTACCAAACAAACACCAAAACTAACTTGGTTTTTTCCAACTCGAGTAAAATAGGTCAATGTCGCGAGCTTACGTGAAGTACCTAGATAAGTAAATAAGCTTTCGCTATTTTGTAACTAAATTCCCGATAAAAAGGACTATTGGAGAGCCCACTACTTACACCTAAGATATAGTAGGTAGTAAATAATATATTTACAATATAATACAAATATACCGGTGACACATATGAACAGTTTTCACAACAGCTCGATTTCCATATTGTTTGCTTCTTACTAGATTGTATTCACTTTGTAGATTGTAAGCTACCAATCAATTAAAACGAGAATACCGCATTGCATTTAGTTCAGCAGATTTACGTAATGCATAAAACAAACATAAGTAAGTACAGACCTCATTTTCAAAATCTTAATAATATATATAAATCTCGTGTCACAATGTTTGTCCTCAATGGACTCCTAAACTACTTGACCGATTTTAATCAAATTTGCACAGCGCGTGCAGTTTGATCTAACTTGAAAGATAGGGTAGCTTACATCTCAATTTATAGTCGCAATAACAAAAACCTTAGCCACAGCAACGCGTGGCCGTGTCTGCTAGTAGATTATATTTTTGTTCAAGCTCATTTTTAAGTTACGTAGGTATTACCTAATACTAAATCTTGTTTACCTACAGATATTTTTGTCCTTTGCTGTTAGTATGTTACCTATTTTATGTAAATTCATAAAACATATTAGTTTAACAGTTAAGTAAGTATATTATAATAACAATGCAAATATAATAAAACAATTGCGCATTACACCCGGAAATTTTTAACTGTTTTCATATGTACGTCTTCCAAATTGTATAAACAGATTTTTTAGATAAGTATGTGTTCCAAAACACACTTGATTATAAAAAAACTGTTTACATTTTAAAAGCAAAACATTCGCTTATCTCTGCCTAAGTATTAGTCCTACGTATTAATGAAGTTAGTTAGATTAAAAAAATGTGTCACAGTCTTTTTTGAACACAAATATGATAAATTTAATTGATAAAAATGTTATTGGCAGAGATAAAACAATCTGTATCGGTCATTAGATTTGCCGCGCTTTTGTAAATTATATCTTTGTTCTAGACTTTTTTTTATTAAGGCCAGTCTGTAATAAGGTGGTACTGGGAGTTAGTTTTTGTACAATATTTTTATTTATTGGAAAAAAGTGATAACGTAATCAGGAAATTTCCCAATTGCTTCCTATATAAAAAGCCCCATTTATTGGTATAACTTTCACGTGGCTTCATGATGGAATTTCTAGTTAGGTGACAAATAAAGATGCGATTTAGTGTCATCTTAGTGTTTTTTTCTATCGAGCCTAATCGCGTTTCTGTCTTCCCAACCCCAATCTCAGTCTTCATTATATGACCAATTTAATAAAAAACATTTTCACGGATAATTTTATATTTTTACGTTTCCTGAGCGTAAAAAGTTTCGAAAGTCAGTAAAACTTCGCCTCAATGTAAAGTTTGACCTGTTTAAAGTTAATGATCACGATGATTATTGGAATAGCACGTAGAGTACTTACCTACCTAATAAAATTAATTTTTTACCTGTTATAATAATATGAGATAACTTACTTACGAACAACCACTAAACCAGTCAAATTGAAAACTTCCAAGACTTCTTCTTCAACTAGTAGATGAGATTGAAGCACTGTACTTATACCTACACACGTTTACTCGTAGCTATTATTAATTTAATATTTATTAGATATCAGTAAACGCCACAGTCTAAAATAGATAATTAGAAATGGGTTTCCTTCTGGAAGAGCATTAATCAAAGCTACACTAATTATATTTTACCGGTTATCTTTTCAAACGACAGATGTTCTGTGACGCTGACATTGGCAATGCTGAACAACATACCTGTGAACAAAAAAAATAGGGTCAGCATAAGGATGCACGTTGCCCAGTACGTACCTATATACCTATATTATACTGTATTTACAGTAGGAAATAGGTAAATTATGTAATCTAACTGCAGCTGCGCATGACTCGATTTACAATCGTGACTGTTTGAATTGTAAACATAATTATAAATTGTAAACATTGACTACCAAATGATAATTGTGTAATATTTGCCGTGGCCTTAATCCGCAAGTTCATGGTCTCTAATGAAATAATTTAACCAATGTGTGTCTGTGTTTATGTTACTTTGTTTCCTTTTTGTGGCTTTGTATAAATTTTGCGTTGTTTGCCAAATCCACTCTTGGCAATTCTACAAAAAAAAAGAACTTAATACCGTGTCAAACCTTCCGAACTCTCCTAACTACAGTATCATCAAACGCATTCAAACTAACCGTATCTAAATTCAACTCCATTTCAACTCTCAAAGTAAACAGATAAATCGAATAGCATCGGCTCGACCGGAGCAATTGCGTCAGTAAACAAACCCGAACACTGATAAAGACACAATAGCCCTTGCACTTATGCAAGCAGATAACACTGCGTACGCATTTAACAAACACACACCACATTGAACCCTGGATCGTAACAAATAAGGTTTACAATCAATCGAGGTTAGAGCTCAGTAGAGCACGCAGGCTCACAGCTGTGTACCATTTACATAATCTAAAGTGAAACCGATACATGCGAGAATCAATCACAATGCAGAGGATGAAGGTTCATTTTGTACTGCAATGTAAATGGAAAGAGTTGACTCTTCAACTTCCGTAGTAAAGAAGTTTCTACTTGATTATAGTGTAGCAAGGATATCGGAGTTTAGGATTGGCCACACAGAAGATTTCTCCGAGAACCAGCAGCTGATGAGAGATAATATTAGATAACACATGCGATAGGTATGTAAATGTGTAGGAAATAACTCGTTGCTTATAATGCGTCGTGAGTTTATTACCACGTGTTTTGAAATTAAAGTCACACATACATAAAATCACGGCGATATCGTTGATGAACTCTAGAAAGATATCTTCAATAATTGTAAAAAAGGATGTTTAGAACTCCATGCATAGGTTTTGATTAAAGAGAGAATCAATAGTATCTACATGTTGTCTGCTTACTAAACATCTTTTATTTTGACGGTAGCTTAGCACGTGCGATCATAATTATGTGTATGCAATTTTAGTCACGTAAGTATGTACGGATGCAGACGCACGAAATAAACATATTAATTATTTATAATGCTGCTAAAATGTCAATGAACGTGGACGATGTTTGTGCCAAAAATCTAGTAATTATCTTAGAGTTACGTAGAGATAGAATGTGTGACGCCGGGAGAGGGATACAAAACAGCTACTTACTCAACTTGAGTTCTCGTAATCTAAAAAAATATGTAAGCTAGTCTTTTATAAAAAAAAAAACGTATAATCCACAGAAGCTAGACAGGAAGAGTTAAAGTAGAAATAATAAACGTATTCCGTACTGCTATTCGATCATAATGCATAGTAGATGGAATCGAAGAAAATATAACTAAATATATTTTAGTAGGTTTAGTAGCTATACCTAATAAGTATTATCGAATACCTATTTACTTATTTATCACGTTGCCAAAAGCAAGTTTCAAGTGCGATGCGGTAACGTCGGTATAGCTATTTTGGCATGTTGTGCCACAACACTTGCATAACATGTATTTGTACAAAATAGAGTTGTAAACAGGTTTAATTAAGATATAAAGTTGAACAGCGGAATGACATTGGGAACATGTTTAGCATTTAGAAGAGTATATTTGTGATGAGAACAGTATACGAGTATATATGAGATAACAGTATATTTGGATGTTTAGTTTAGAATAGTATATTTGAGAACATGTTTAGTATTAGATCGGTGTATTTATTTTGCGTTAAAATTAATCAGACTAACAAATAAAAACTGTGGACAATGAACGGCCGTGGGAGGTGGAGTGGTAAAAAAAAAGCATAAACCAGCGACGGCAGATGTTAGCACACCAACATAAAACAAAAGGCTTGTAAACCTAAAGCTGATTTGAGTCAACTCACCCAATTTGATCCTAATGGACCGTGAACAGAGATTAGCGAAGCAGAATGCTACTTTTTCTGACAGCTGAGCGGCGACTGAAAAATCAACACGAACTAGGCTGACGAGGCGGTCGCCAGAAGGCAGGGGAAGTGAGGCTTCAATATTATAAACGGCAAAAAATTATAATAATTACTAGCAGACATAGCCAAGCGTTACTGTGGCTAAGGTGTTTGTTATTGCGACTATAAATTGAGATGTAAGCTATCTTTTAAGTTAGACCAAACTGCTCACGGTGTGATAATGTTATTAAAATCGGGTAAATTAAAATCAAACCCAACTAAACATAATGATTAGATTGGACTATGGTGCGAATCAACCAGTGGTGCTCTTTTTTCAATGGGGCCTTTCGCACCACATTCGGTCTCTAGATTGCGATGAGAAACTCCGAATATAGGTAATAGTATCTTTTCGATGGGGCGATTCGTACCATCTAGCCCCTTCGAAAGTTCAAAAATCTAGTGACCGCTCTATCAGTTTGTTGACACCACGCTTGTTTTGCGTGAAGAGACGATAAGATAAGGTGAAAAGAAAGACTTTCGCGATTTGGCGTCACTGATATTTTCAGCTAATCTTATCTTATAGTCTTGTAGCGTGTTGACGACAACAATGAATCTACACAATATTTTCGCAGAAATAAAATTGTCGGAAATCGTGCTTTTCAGTTTAGTGTGTGACAATATGCACAGACATATTCCTATATTCCTATATGTCTGTGGACATAATGGATCTGCCTTCCTGAAACATTGGTTTGGGTTGATTCTCAGCCGAAAGCGAAACATGGGTCTTGCGCTTAGTCCATGTATAGAATCCTTTTAGTAACAGTTTCCTATAATAATATAAATGAGGATCGGTGAGGCACACGCGTGCCACGTGGTTTGCCAAATGATAGGGCGGTATGGAGGTGACAGCCGACCTCCTTGTAGGTGAGATGAGACAAGTCAGGGTTCTTTTGTTGAGGCATTTCAAATACAGTGTTCGGGCGGTAAAATGTATGCTAAACTATTATTTGAAACTGTATAATTTACGTGTTATGTTTGCGAATTTTTTTAATAATCACTATGATAGTTACCTACCTAAATTGTTTGCCAAAGAAATAAAATAGTGCGGATAAATAACGACGATGTAGCGCGTGTTAAAAACATAAAAAATGACCAAAGAAGTGAATAATATTATAGCTGTTAGCATTTACAAGCGTTCTTGAAATCCAAATGGCCTGAATTTATTACACAGAATCATCAAAGAACGTTACAAAGTACTCACTATTTTAAAATACTCGCTCAGAGTAGTACACACCTGCAGACTAAATTTAGAGCAGATAGAAGCAAGTCAAACTAAAATACAGCTAGATAAGCTTGAAAGTGCCCATATCTCTTTTATCCGATAAAACCTGTTACACAAATCCAATGTAAAAGAACACATAAAACAGACACAATACACAGAAAAAGAAATGGAACAGCAAAAACGGAGTCTAAAGGAGTATAGAGTCACAAAACCGAAATCTGCAGACAGCTCATATCGATTATCTGGTATGTGCATAAGAATCACTAGTCGAAACTCGAAGAAAAACAAGCTAAGCAAGAATCCGGTAAATGTCGCTTATTATTATGACAATAAAGTAAACTCTGTACCTATAGACAGGACTGAAACCACAAGGAAATACTAGTCATAAACTAGCCACATAAGTTCTCAATAGCAGTCTTTAAACAGAACAATTAACATCCAATTGAAGCAGACGATATTGATAATAGCCCTGTTACAGGCGTCCTAGTAATTGAAACAGCTTCGAAGATTAATATGACTGGTAAAGCGCAAGCAGTTAAATACTCTATTCCAAATTATTTAAGATTGAAAGTATTCTGGCAAGATAACGATGTTAAAATCAGCTGTTGATGACGTAGGACTACGACCTTGAACCTGATTTTAACAGATGGGAGTTTTGTGGAGATGTGATAGATAAATCAGATTCATGGTTCATGCTAATTTTTGTTTCGAAAATTATCACTATAAGTAAAGTTGGATTGGACGGACTGGTTATTAATTCGTAACCATAATATTGCTCCTATATTGTTCAAGTCTGTTAGTAAAATTAATTACTTTTTGTATTTAACTTTACCAAAGTAACCTGTTGGAAAGATGAATGCACCACCAATCATATTAGCTTTCGCTGTCTAGATAATTCGCGAGTTAAATAATCAATAACATCATCTAAAACACTAAACTCAACTCTTAGCAAACGTTACGGTACAAGTGTGGTAGAACTTGTAAATTATGAAATGTCAATGTGGGCTCGTCTCGCGACTGGTCGGACCGGTCTGCCGCTCCGAACCCTCGAGTCTTCCGGGTGGAACACGTGGCGGTTAGTTAGCACGACTCTGTCAATATAATAATATGTGGGTTATGCAACTGGAGCTATTTATGAGGAATATATAAAATGGACGCGACCCATAAATGTTCATTCAAATCGAATGAGATCGATATAATTATGTGGACGTTGTAAAAGTTTTTTAAAATTCTGAAACAGTCTGTGTAATAGGTACCTATAAACCAAACTTAACAAATTCAGTGCTTGAATAGATAACACCAATTTTTTTTCAATTCTTCAAACGTACCTAATCGTTTAGGAGATATATAGCGTTGTACAAGTACGCGTTCCACCAGATCTAAGGCCTTAACTTGAATTGAAGTGACAAAAACAAATTCGTATTCGTACGTTGGACAGTTGTGCCTGAATTTCGTAAATATAGGTTTATAATCTCTCGGTGCTTTAAGGAATTGACCGACATTTCAGCAAATAGGTAGGTATAAGCCAATTGAATGTAATTTAACTTCGTGGATTGTAGATTTATTATTAAATTTTATTTCTTTACAGTAAAACCAAAGAAGGGCAAACAGTTTTGCTTTCAGTAAATAATTTAGGGCGTCGCTATTGGAGTCCCCAAGTAAACAAATTGGAGCAACAGGTGTTCCTTACTTAGTATACCTTCATTGTTGAATACTAACGACTACCAAAACATCAACTGCATCAACATGATCACTGATAATTATCTGATAATTACGCAATTGCGTAGAACACGTGATCTATGAATACTTCATTTTCAGAATTGTTACTCCGTAAATAGAGGTAAAAAATTGCGACGACGACCTTACAAAACAAAGGGCAGAAATATAATTAACGTAGCAACTTTCCCAAAAAAGGAATTGTATGCGGGATTACTAAGATGACAGTGTAATTTGTCGCGGAAGATTGTATTAACAACAGTGTAAATTATACAGAAGGCGATTTACAGACTTAGGATGACCAGAGACACGGTGATGCCAGTTAGAAACGTCTGGTATTATGTAAGAAAGTATTGTAGGAGTGCAAATAAAATCTTAAACAATTTTTTACGATAGCGTAACGAATACATTGTCGATAGAGGTTCGTGCCCGCTCTACAGAATTCAAAATCATACTTTGACCATAACACTACATTTATTTAATTTAATTACCTATACTTAGTTTAATTTATTTATAAAAATATTAAACCATATTATTATTGAGTAAGTACCATAATATTATATACTATTATATACTTACCATAACATAATAATATAAGTATTATGTAATTATTATATTATCATCATAATAACTATATCACTTTCGGGTCATATAGAATACATACTTACTTATACAACAACATAACCATTATAATATGTATTGTGTATGTGTACATACGAATCTATTAACTCGAGTGGGAGCAGAAAAACAGAGTGTTAATGAACCCATACAGCAATTTGATTCTATTTGCCTAGGAGTGTCTATTTGAGGATCGTGCAACTGAAATGCTGAGCTATTCAGCGAGAGTACGCAGTTATTTTTGGGTCAGCCGCATAAATCAATGGAGGATAAAATAGTTCCATAGTATTGTTTGTACAGCTTGAATTTTTCGATAAGCGAGGTTACAGTCATGAGTGTATGGTGAGCTACCGGTCTGTTTATGAGAGGAACTGAATTAATTATATACTCTTTCCAATTATTTTCAGAGGTACGAGTACTATATTATTTATATCATTTACACTACTTATAACAGTTATTATACTATTTGCAGTTTGACTTGACATTCTAATTCAGGATAACACTCCAGTCTCGCCAAATACCTTTCTGGCATTTTCACAATGATTTCGTATATCCTTCTAATATTATAAAGGCGGAAGTTTGTGTTTGTTACTTCTCCACGCTCAAACGCCTGGGCCAATTTAGATGAAATTTGGTATGGCGGTAGCTAACACCCTTTTTTTTTTTTTTTTTTTTTTTTTTTAAGGGGGGGAAATGCCTTCGCACTATCCCCTCCGCCACGGGGGTAGCGGAAGGGGGCGTGTGGGACTTGAACCCACTAAAACCCCCCCGTGAGCCGTCGATCCGCCTGGAGTGGGGCGAGATGGGGTCGTGTTAGCATTCACCATCTCGCCCCAGCGGCCGGCCCGGTGGGATTACCAGGCCACTAAGCCTAGGGAGGGGATGACCTTGCTCACCAAGGCCATCCCCCCAGACATGTGGTGCCCTGCAAGCCGGCGGAGGGTCCCCCGACCCCCCCCCAGTGGCACCCCTATGGAGGACGAAGGAGGCGACCGAACCGCCTCCTCCTTCCCCCTGCACGTCTGCGTCGGAGCGGGTCAGCGTGGACGTCTTCCTCTCTGGCCCGCTCCGCGGCCTCCTTCTGCTTCATAACGGCTTCACAGAAAGAGGCCACCGCCTGCCACGATCTCTCACTGCCGAGCATGGCGTTAACCACACTCGGCAGAGAGAGATCTTGTCCCACGAATGCTGAAAGCGTGTGCCGCTGCGGGGACCATGCAGCACACGCCTCCAGCGTATGGGGCGCCGTGTCTTCTGGCCCCCCACATTCGTGGCAGGCTGGGGTCGCTTCCCGTCTCGCGATTTGGTACAGGTACTTTCCAAAACATCCATGTCCGGAAAGCACCTGCACCAATCGGAAGGTCAGCGACCCATAACGTCGCCCCATCCACCTCCGGAGAACTGGGCGGATGGCCTCCACCGTCCACTGTCCTGGGACCGGTGGAGCTAGGTCCTCCGCGGTAGCTAACACCCTGGATTAACACATAGGCTACTTTTTACGCCGAAAACAGCGAGTAACACCGCGGGGCGCAGCTAGTATAGTATGCATAAGTACTTCTGAGTAACGAGACGTTACGAAGATCGATTCTCATTTTTCCGATTTCGATTCACCATTGAATCGGCCAATATATAGAAATTGTAAAAGCGTAGACGCAATCTCACATTCCACAAGTTAATGTGAAGCAAGCGTTATTAAGACCTCACACGAAGGCACTCAGTAGGTGTGAAGACTACAATAACAGTTCATAGAACGCTGACACGAAAAAGTTAAAATCGAGTTTCTTCCCATGCTACTACATTCGCTAATGCAATGTATTTTAAAAAAAATGACAACGGAATTTATGAACAGTAGGCACATTTTTGTCCAACAGAGGGGCTTTAAGTAAGTACCTACCTAATCTACTGAGTAAGTGAGATTGAAAGTCAATCATCTATCTGAAAACTCGTTATTATGAGGACTGTGAAGCAATATTTTGAAATCGGTCAGTTACCAAGGTTTGATGATGAAATAAGTTAAATTATGTAAGAAAATTCGACATTGACGAAGGTTTTCATCATTACTGTAAAATAGGCCAAATAATTTTGTCTAGACGTTCCTATCCTTTTTGCAACCCTTATTAAAATACAACAGATCTGCTAGGGTATTCATCATTTTACATACATACATTGTAATATGAAACCTTCATAATTAAAAAACCTAAAATAAACGCCGAGGCGTTTTTAAATTTATTCCATTCTGATTCATACAAATTTGCCTATTTATAACACTTAACGGGGTTAATTTTACTGGTACTAAGCAGTGGAATTGACTACAATGGTGGGAGTCATCGTCCTCATTGCATATCATCAAGGTCAGAGGCGAGGGTGAACGAATCCGCGATCGATTGGTCACATCGAGACGGGTCAACGAATTGACGGCAAATAGACGATGAAAATGACGAAAATGACGGTCGAGCAAATAGGCGTCGAGCTAGGCGACTGCAGAGTGTCAATCTTGAAACACTAGGTATAAATAATAAGAAATACATCATCTGATTCATGATGAATCATCATCAGCCTGAAGACGTCCACTGCTGAACATAGGCGTCCCACTTAGACCGAAACACCGAACGACAATTCGCCACTTGCATCCACCGGTTGCCTGCGACTCTTTAGATATCGTCGGCCCTGATAATAATAACAATTAACTGATTAATACATACAATATGAGAGAGAAGGAAGGCCAGGAAAGAAACCCAGGAGAAAGACCTATGTTGAATGACGATGACGATGATGATATTGATGAAAACGAACGTCAATATCGTAAAGTTGTTCCTTTCCATGGTTGGCCTCACTTTGGAAATTATAGAACCTGGTAAATAGTAGTGGCTCTTGAGATGATTAATGGAGCTGGTACTAAAGTGACTGATGATGCTGGTGACGGAGATCAGGTTCATTCATTTTTGTTAAAACGTGTTTATGACTTTATAGTAATTGCAAAGTGACATGGGTCATTAGCCGCTGACAGAATCCCAGTCGTGACTTGTATCTTAGCGTTTGCATACGAGGAGTCAATACACCCGTTATCAACTATATGCTTAGTCTTGTTAAGAAAATGTGTAGTATATCTACTAAGTAATAATGATACGTTTAGGATGAACGTGTTATCTTAACAGTCCAAAATAATTGTGTCTTCAAATACGCACTTGTTCTGAAAAGAAATGCTCACAGTTTTGTTATAAATATAGAGTATGATGAGTCTAAATGTCGCTGTTTAAGCTGTGATTGCTTTTATATCCTTTTGGTGCCGTTTAGGTTTCAAAACGTTTCACATTTAATATTAATATTTTATTTAAAAATTCGTTTTAGGATCATTGGATTTTAAAATTTATTCATGCCTAGACTGGGCTTGTGTGTCTGTCACTGTACTCCATACTGTATTCTGTATATGAGTAAGAAGTAAAAAAAACAATCACGTGAGAAGAACAAGAAGTTCACAGCGTATTATTCAGACATTGTAGAAATGTACTAACTTTAACCTTGGTTTTAAGGGAATTTTCCTTTTCTAGTCCTTTCACGTTAATAAGTTCTTGAGTTTTGCAATGTAACTGACATTCAAGTAATTTTGACGAAGATTATGTACCTATCAGGGTTCCTAGCCAAAGGCAAGTCATGAGTTTTAGTATGGCAGAGACGTTGCTCAGTGAAAGTTTACTCGATTTTGCATTATTACGAAACGTTCACGTGTAAAGTTTATACATAGAATCACTGTACAGAAAACCATGGAGATACTGAAACTGTTATTTTCGAATCCACCTCATTCAAAGAAGATAGCAGAACTGCACTGAACCGAATTTAATCCAGTCCAATAACAGTGTTATAAAAATCCGTCTTCCAATCATCTGGTCATTGCCTTCGAACCTCCCATGGATTAAATTTTGTAGGTAACATAAATTTAACACTGCTGTTATAATATAGAGAGTGAATCATCGTTTACCCTGTCTGAAATGAGGACAACTAAAACAAGAGTCCATGTAGGTATTGAATCACGAATATAATGAAAATGTATAAAAATAAATAAATAAATACATATTAAAAAACGTAACAATGATAGCTTTATTATATAATATGTATTAAACTGGCCTTCCCTTCGCTATTACCTACATCAATGAAAATATAACTAACTAGAAGCGTCTAACGGCTTCACCTGCATTAACTACTATCCCGTAGGAATCGTTAATTTTTACGGGATAAAAAGTAGCCCATGTCACCCGGGGATACTGTAGCTTCCCAACAGTGAAATAATTTATATTCAATAAATAAATCTTTCCTCGTTATAATATTAGTACTTATATCTAGATGAACGCAAAATCTTCAGTTTAGACCCCAACACCATAATATAGCATAAACACCAGTAGTAAAAAATATACAATTGAAGTTCCACGACATAGATTCGACTCTAGACTGTTAACTTTGTGACTCTGTATTGTGAATAAAGATTTTAAATTACAATTGAATATCTACATCTATGTAGGTCAAAGGAGCTTTGCTGTAAGCTACTTATTAAATGGTGAGGAGTTTCCAATTTCTTGAGATCTTTGCTGGGTTATTACAATATCTACGTTCTCGCTGTTACGTTATCAAGAAATGTTTACATAACGCGTTGTCTTTAATGACTTACATTCCAAAGGTGAAAAGTTAATTAACAACAAATTCGATAATGGTCAACATTTAAATACAAAACGTAATAAAACGCATACGATAGTCACGCTATAATATTGTATAATTACATAATTAACTATAGCCAAGGACGACACGGGTCTAAGTAATGTCCGATAAAGCCATGTTACTAGTTGTTGATAGATTTAGTTTTGACCTTCAACATAATTTTCGGTCTTAACACAAAATATTTAAACTAGAGTTGAACAGAATGAGTCTAAATATTTTCTCCACAAATCGACGTCTAACCCTGCCTTTTCCTAACTCAATAACAAATTCACAAGTAAAATAATTAGGATTGCCAGTCTTGAGTAAGAAAACGCGAGTGGTAGACGTCGATTTTGTGGAACGAAATTAAAGAAACATTTGTTCAACTCTGGTTTAAACTTTTGTGGTAAGACGGTAAGTGTTTTATTTAGTCCTCACGATATTACATACTAACAGTGCTACAGTAATGCTGTCTACAATTACTTAGAAATCAGGAAAATGGATGCCATCAAAAATGATTGCGTAAACACTGCCTACACCAACAAACACGCCTCCCTACTTATTTGTAATTTAATTACTCACTTGTAAAAGTGACGGATTAGCAATTTTGCATAGCGACATAGCTGCTTTCTCTTCTATTATATTGGTGTCTAGTTTTTTTGTTTGCTGATAATAATATTAAATTACCTATATTATTTGTCTTTCTTTCCCATTTTTTTAAACGTAGCCCCACACTAGGTTTTCTCATGTTTTGATTTGTTCTGAACGGGAATGGAACTCTCAACACCTAGCGCAGCAGTCCGATTGCTCAGCCACTACGCCAAAAGTACCGTCAAATTTCATATGTCAAGTTTATAGATAGTAAGAGAGACTTTGTTAATAAGCTGTATGAAGTAAATTAGTGTATAAATTGGATTAGTCATGAAGCGTCTGTATCGCTATCAATACCTCTTTCAAAATTAACTATCTAATCAGATTGGAAAATGTAATGTTTATGGTAATTAGGTATATTATATAAAATTTAAAAAGAAAGAAAGAAAGAATTATGTACAACTAAATAAGATTTATAATACTTACAAGTATATTTACCTGCGAAGAATAACTTTGCAATAGACAGGAAAAGACATAGGTATAGAAAGAGTATAATATTTTGGAACAAAACTAAACAATACATTTATCAAGAGCCGTCATAAACTTCATTATCGTGTGACTCTAACAACAAACCAAGTCCGTTAAAATTATTATTTTGTCTACAGACAACACTAAAAGTAATAATACACCATAAGGTAGAGTAATTAAACATAATAGAGACAAAATACTCTATACATTCCAAAGTACACACATTTCAGACACCTCGCAAACTCAAAACATTTCTAGTGAAAGAGTCAAAAGACAATGTAGATAAACTTTGCAAGGGACGAGGGGGCTTATGTATTATTATTCAGTCAGCCCGTCTCTGGATGGCACACAATGGCGCAGACATTTAAAAGCATAAGCAATTCCATTTTATAGCAGCCAAGCCAACGCCAGAGGAAGTTGCAAAGGTAGTAAAATTGAACTGAAAACTATCGAGACTCCGTAATAACGTCTAGGACGGCGGGGAATACCTACTCGGTAGGATCAACTCAGGATCGTGATTATTACCCTAGACGGGAGGTGTGGAGGCTAGGGGTAGACGGTAGACGGTAGACCGGTCGAGCGCGGTGCACACAGAAAGTTAGCGCAGGCTAGTCTAGACTTGAGGATAACAATATTAAACTTACACCATATCGATTTCTATATAAGAGCCCGCAAAATAAACGCAACGCTTATACCTGTTTAGAAGTTATTTACTGGAACCGCTGAAGCTACACTGAGTCACCGGCCGACTGACGCCGACGAATTCCCGAGAATTCGAATCGAGACAACAAAGAAAATCGATACAGTTTCACAAAGGTTTAAATTAAAAAAAAACTATTTAAAGTGAATAGGTTTGCATAAGAACGAGACAAAATTCAAATATTATGCATGCTAATCTGAACACTTTTGTTATCGCGAGCTTCGGAGAATATGTAAAAGTTAGCGCTACATTTCCTTTCACTACTTTGTACTTAGTACAATGAAGATTGTAATGCGCCGCGAACGCCACGATTTATTTTAGATTTGCGACGCAGTAGGATACTCTTGGAAAGTAAACGTGTTCCGTCCGACAATGGGTCTGAGTTTAAGACGCCGATCTCGTCCTGTAAATATTTTCCTTTAAACTGTTGGAGCGGGGCCAAGATGCCTGGAGTCGCTTCTTGGAATCGCCACTCGAGATGCCGAATAATCCTTTATTTCAAGTACGACCGGCATTTAGCTTCCACGAGACCCGTTACTATAATAAGAGGGCCGAATAACTGAGCACATGGACCTAGTTTCCATCAATTTGATGAGAGGCAATAATATGTGGTGGTGCAGTTGGGGGAAAACGGTTGTAAAGGGACCAGCTGATCAAAGAAAATATGACACACGCTTCTTAGTTTCTACAGAATCATCCGTTCGGTGTGGATATGGACAAATGTAACGCTCTTAAAACTCGTACATATTTAAATTATATAAACAAAGGTTTGTCGTGATAAAACCAACGTTCTTATCAACTTCATGGTATAATAACTTCCTTGTTATTGCAGGTAATTGTGCCAATCGAACCTGGCTAGGAACGCTTTAATTACATCACCGTTGATAATGAAGCAATTCAATAGATATACCTATTAATAGTCTCGAGTGGGATTGTCTTAGTTCTGTTTCTCTTGAGAGTTACCTAGTGCGCTGTTTTATTTCACTCAGGATTGTAAAGTATCCTGTTTACATGTTTTATTATTCACATCATGGCTCTAAGATTCACGGTGCCTATATTGAAAAACTGAATGTATGAGTAAATATATATATCTAGTTTCTTAAATTGTGTTTAAGTTAAAAGTTGTTTTGAATTTGAACTTCAGTTACCAGTCAACAATTAATGTCATTGTGAACATAACGGAGGATTTGAAGATTTAAAGTATCAGGTAGATAATCCGAGTTACATGTGCGTTGGACCACTGCCAGCAAATAATGTAGTTTCCTAAATACGAACCTTCCCCGCGATGGATGTAACCTCCAGTGTTGTAAATTACCTGAAGGGAAGTTCTAAACAAGTTTTGATCTACGGCCTGATTGGCCTCGTTAGATCATAGTAATTTCGCTAAATACTCAACAGACATTTACGATTTCAAACTTTCACCAGGCTATTTATACCTCGTAGTAGGTATTGCAGACATAATGACCGAGACAGGTCAACAATTGAAATCGAGACTTTTCTTTACACTTTCGTGCGAAGCGAGACTGTTGATATAAAGTTTTTCACTTAACAAAGTTCAGAGGATTTAAGCAATGAATGAACTTGGTTACTTACAAAGGGCTTTGCTAACAAAAGCTTCGAGAGGTTCAATGGAAGTGAAAAAATAATTGTAAACTGCGTAAGTAACAAACCTTTTAGGAGAAATCGATTCACAGAAAGACGATTCAACGGCTAGTAACGGTTACAATTCATACAATGTTATGAAAGAAGACAGTAAAATATGTAGGATCGTATTTCTAGGTAAAGTAGGTACCTATAGTACCTACTAGTTAAAATGTTTTATATTCAATGGAAATTTAGTTAGGATTTTTTCCCCCATCTACGAAAAAGTTAATGCATATTTTATATAGTAGGTAGGTAGTACCTAACGACTTTGGTTGAATTCAGCGATAATATGATGTCCGAGCTAAGCTAACCGACAAGAATAATTCTAAATCTAGGTAGTAGGTATAATAATATTATGCGTGAAGTAAAACTATTCAAAATCTACGTCATTGCTTGACAAATTTTCTGGTACCTATTGTCTACTATGTGCGTAAAATTGCTAATGCCAATATTTGGGAATGATATTTTTATAGCTGTGATATCTGCTGCTGCGGTTCCGGTTCAGCGCGAAATGCGAATAATGTATGTCAATAATACGAACGGTGAATGTGAGCCACTGGCAGGTAAAGAGATTGCGAATACAGACGAGAGTAATACTGCGCGGTGCATTACGGGTCCCGTTAGCACGAGATGTTACAGAGTTACCGGGCCAGCAGGCGACCATAACATAGAGGTGTACCGCTATTCGCCTTTTGCCGCGACCGGCCAAATTATAACTGTATCTACTACCGACTACAGAGCCGCGGGAACGACGTTTGTCTTTTCATTTTCAACTGTCTGCGGCATCTCATTAGAGGTGAAATCGACGGCGACAATTTTAATGACCATTCCGGTTTCTACTTTCGAAACCTTCGTATTTTTATTGCGAAATACGCGCAAATATTTTTGAACGTAATCGAATCGTGAGTGCAGTGGATTCTGAATGCATTCAAGCGGACGATAACATTCGATCGATGAGAGATTGCGATAAGCAGATTCCAAATAATTGAGATTTATTTTTCATGAAGGACCAAGCGTATTTCCAACATTATAAAAAAATGTTTAAGAAACACAAAGTACTATTTACCTACCTTCTGGCACGAAGGCGAACACGTAATTTTAGACGCTGTAAAAAACAGGATCTAACTATGGCGTAGCACCGCTTCACAGAACAGCACAGTTCACACGAATATTGCGCGGAAAGGGGAAAAATATATAACTGCACTAAATTTAGCCGAAGTACGCGATATCGCGAGAGCTCTAAACAAAGTAGAGGTGAGAGGCGACGCACGGGCGTCGTGCGCGGCGGCTGCTCGGCGAGTGGCGGCGGCCGCGAAACAGCAGCTTGTTGAGTTCACCGTCTCTCGACTTGTCAACAAACAAAGAGGGCTTGGTCGCGGCGGTTTTGCGCAGGCGCAACGACGCCACACACACGCACACACGACAAACGCGTGTGAATGAACACGTAAACATTCGACTAGATTAGACGCTTTCGGTGCGCCCAATTTTTTCAAAAACGTTCTCAACAAAACAAACCTGACAATAGTGACAATTCACACTGTCGCCGTCCCAGTACTGACACCAGCCGTACCTGAAAATGAAAGACACTGCGTAAATAGAATGTGCGTATCGGCAGAACGTCATTTGGTCACAACGGCATGGCACGGCACGAGGCGTAACAACAATAACACTGCTATCGCTCACTCAGATAGCCGCGGTTGTAAAATACATCGCGGTAGGTACTCTAGACCATTCGACGGCAAATTGCTAATTACGCGAACTGGGGTTGTCAGCTGTGTATTGTATGTCGCGAAGAACTGCAAAAGACGCAAACGTTGATTATTATAGTGCTAATTTCTACTCGCGTAGGTAGTAGGTATGTATCGCACTCGCACGCCACCAGCTCGCACTTTCCTTTGTCAGTTTCAACGTCTTGTTTTAGCGTTTTCTTTTGATTCTGTCGCCGTCTCCTCGTGGGCATCACCACACTTGTCGATTATTAAATGGAATAATATTGGAAATGAAATAATATGACGTGTTCTTTAGATAATGCCGTTTCAATATGCTTACTATCATATTACGTGTACCTACCATCTTTTAGATAATTTCACGTCTTACAATTGCTTTAATTTTTTTCAGTCTAATATTATGGAAATTGTTTGAGGGATCCCTTTTCGAACAGCCGTTAGCAAGACTTTGTTTTAAATTTCAAAGGCACGTTGTCTGCGAATCTAATCCCAAATTCCAGACATTTGTGGAGTGAACGAACCCTTTCTGCATTTGCGTATTCTGACACTAAATAGGGATTTCAATGTCGCAGGGTTGAGCAAAGCTTTTATTGAGCGAAGTTTCTGTAAATATGAGAGCCGAGCAATACAGTGCCTAGTAAAAAGTAAAATAACTCAAAGAAAGAAATTATTGTTGCAACAAAATAATACTACCAAATTAAGCACAGTATAAAGTTTAATTTGTCAACACAAAATCACACACAGTTCTTCAGAAGTCCCTGAAAGTGATGAATGACAAAGGAACTCGACTCACAAGGGTAACAGTCAACACACAACATCAACAACTTTCTCGCATCATGAAAATTTTAATATTTCGGAGTACCAGGAGGAAATGTTCGAAAATATAAATGTGACAAGGTGCCAGAGAGTTGATTGTACGTAACGATCTTGGCACGCGATACACAAATAACTCCAAGCCGTGAACCTGAAGACAAAGTGTGTAAGAAATCCAGTACAAATGTGGGGGTGGGACTGTGTAGTCACATTATTCATTTTAGAGGCACGTTTGGCGCAGTGGCTGAGTAATCGGACTGCTACGCTTCGCGTCGCGGGTTCGATTACAACTGTTAGACTAACTAGGTATCTAGTAGTAATTCCTGTGTGTATTGCTTTACTATTGTGTTCATTGCATACCTACCTTGAATATGTCTGTTATTGTGGTCATAAAGATTATTATAAAACTGCAACACTGAATGAAGCCTTGTCAGTGTAATGCACTATATGCTTGTGGATTCTATGGTTAACTAGATAATAATTATAATCTGTGGTTCCCGGTCATTCGGGGAATGGTTTCATTCAAGAGGTCGGCACTTGAATTCGGCAGATAAATTGTATTGGATGTCTTTTGTTAAATGCAGAGAATTACAAGGTTTTGAAGTGAATATCCGGAGTTTGATTGTAAAGTAGATCTGTTCTAACATCTCAGAAGTGGTATGAGCCTATTTGGGCCACAAATCAACGACACCGATCGTCCGTCCGATATGGCGTCAGTGCATGGGTATTATCTACTGATGATTTGTCGTTCAGTAATCTAAGCTGTAGATCAATTGGTTCTTACGATACTACAGGGTATTTGCTAAAGAAATAACACTTCCAACACCTTCGCCCTGAGTTTAGTTTACGTAGAAGCTATGATGGATTTTTGTTGCCCTCGATATTTTTTTCAGCAGTATCCGGATGCCTCTGAAAACTATGTGCCGACCCGTGCACTATGCGTTCACTGAAGTTGGGTTCGTGCAGTGGTCAAGGGCTAAAACCAGAATGATTCGTTCGCCAGAGCGGCAAGAAAGTTCCCTTCGCGAAGTATACGTTCCAGCCGTAGTCGAAGGCATCAACATTGACCAAGTTGCAGTCACGGGTGAAGTTGCAGCCATGAGCGGGGTCGCCGCCGCGGTCAGAGCCCTGGACAGTGGAGTGGCAGTTCCAGGCAAAGTTCCAGTCATGACTGTGAGCTGAATAATAATTGCAGACGGCTAGTTGGAGGCGTCGAAACCACACCAAGCATAGCTGTAGTAGCACGAGTTGGATTAAGGACACTCCTTTACAGCGAGAGCATGCAAGTGTTATTAATTTACTAAACGGTATTAATTGTTTTTTTTTTAAGAATTAGTTAGAACTTCAACTAGTAACCAACCGAAGGGAAATGAATTTCCAATGTTGGAAATGTATTGTCAGAACTTGACCCAATGGTTATAGGTCAAACCATTCACTCACATGTGGCTTAGTAAAGTGGATGAGTGTGCAAGATTGTACAATTGGGGTGATGATGAATTCATCCACTATGCACTGCCCACATTGACAGAACATGGAAGACGAGTGTGGCTAGAACATGGTATCAGGCATTAACTACCTATGTCGTTTTCATGATTAGAATGGAAAGAAGTTAGTGGAATTGTTTCCTAGCAGCGATGATAATGCAGAGTTGTTAACCGAAATGTTATGAAAGTGAGTTAAATATAATGAAACCTTGGAACTTTATTATTATGAGAAAAATAGGTTAATCAATAGATGATTATAATATATGAAAATGTAATATTTGTATTAAATTAGGTCATATGCAGTGAATTGCCCGAAATTACCTGGTGACTCTTAAGATAGATTAAGTAATAGGGAAAAAAATGTTATACAAATCGATACAAGAATTACAAATGATATCAAATATATTATTATGATACACTTAGCAATAAATGGCTTAATAATGGAAGGATATGGTGACTTGGCCAATCAGTGCACTTTACTTCAACTTGTGAAGCGATTAAGTTGGGTATATCTTGGACTAATAATAATTTGCCAGCGTTGAGGGAAATAGGTAACAACGTTGGTCGCAGTTGGGTTTAGCAAGGGCGGAAATGGAAATATGGAGTATTAAAGAGTAGATTGAAGGTTTGATTGTTGGAGATGATGTGATCAAGTATCCAGTTTTGGTTGGTCGGTTTACAGGAAAACCAGTAATAAGCAAAACTACAGAATCATAAATTTCTTAACAAAGTTGTTGAAAATTAGAACTGACTATAAGAAAAGAATAGAAAAACTTTATTGCTCATAACTGTGTCGGTTTACAAGATGTTATGGTAATAATATTGTTAGTATCAATAGCATGTGCTTTCGGATGTACAATAGTTTTGTTATGAACAAACATTATTTTTTTAAATTAATTCAGTTTTGGTTATCAAAAAACACAGATTTTTATAATAATATACAACATGAACTTTTAATTCTGCCACAACAAATCATAGTAATACCAGTAACTTGCAACGGTGACTTTGTCAGGCACTGTGTATGTTAAAGGATTGTTAAGAGGAAAGTCAGGAAATGAATGTTATTTATTGCCAGGAGAGTATTACTTTTAAGAATGGAGTAGGTGAAGTTTTTATTCAAAATGTTAGTGTGAACCAGTGACATTGCATATAGATATTTTACTAACACAATCTTGGACTCGCATCTAACTGTGTGAATTTGCTCGATTTCAACGATGAGACCACTAATTTAGATTTAAACATTGGACAGCAATGGTCATTGTTAGTTTTTTGTAAAGTTAGCGAATGCAAATGCATTTCAAGGACTCGCTGATCACAAATCTATAATTTTTATTAATAAATTAGTTCCTAGAATTTAATGTCGGATATTGAAAAAAAAAATTATAATGATAATAATTATCAACGACCTTGATTTCCCGAAAATGACGTCACCGTCGGCATTATGTTAAAATTACCTAAATATTACCCACCCAAAATAAATAAAACAAAAAATACAGGTGGATAAAGGCTATGCATGGACCATACCCTTACCATTGTTTGACGATCAATTAGATAGATAGGCTGGTCATAATGTATTTATTAGCCTGGATTTAGAATCTGGATACCTACTATAAATTACCAGTAACTAAGGGGTCCCCGGACAAATGAGCTTAAGCAACCGTTTAATTTGTTGAAACAAGAACTGGGTGAACAACCAATATAATATTATGACCCAAAATTAGAAACCGAGGTACTACAGTTTTAACTGGAAACACTTGCAGTTATAGCGTCGTTGGCTCGATTCCGTGTTGTTTTCTTGGCTTAAAGTTTAAAATGGTCACCACTAACTGTAGAGTAGTGCACTTCGAACTACTCTCACTAAAAGAGATTTAAGTCCACGCATTTCTCAAGAGTGGGTGCAGGTTCTGGAGTACAACTGTGAAAATGAATAATGTAGGCCGGGCACAATCCGATGCTTTAAGCCGTGGCCCTGTGGCTGATTTCCCCCTTAAAAATGATGAAATGACGTTCAAGTCATAGATGTATTAACCATCGATATCAAAGATTGTATTAAGTACGACGGTTCATGAAAACGACGGTAAAATCAAGCGTATAAAACAAATATTATAAAATGATGATACGAGGTATGTCGCTGACGTTTGCAATAATTACCAACTGATATGTACCACGTTACCGCAAATCAGATAAGGGATTATGTTAGGTGGTACCGCATGGAGTTAGGTGGTAGGTATTGAGGATGAACCACGATGATAGTGGTCACATCGGATTTGGGAAAACTTTAAGTCGTTCACAGAGTGTCTTGGTTTCCGAAGATGCGTTGGTTTACAAAATATCTCGTAGCTAGTTTAGAATGTGCAAATCATAAAGCACCTGGGGGTCCGTAAGAAAGAATGTTTTCCCCTATTTGTAAGATATAATACCATTCCACACCCTGCACGTGGTTCACTATAGTACAGGTCATAATAGATCCGTTCACGAAATATATTACCATACGTGCAGTTCGATACTAAGACTGCGACTGCCATAAGTGCCTATTTAGTAAGTATGTATTTTAGTTATTTCGGGGTACCGGCACGTTAATTACGGATCGAAGGTCTTGTTTTAGAAGTACAAAATTTAAATCATTTACCGAAAATGAAGCGTCAAAACATGTATTAAAGCTGTTGCTACCCCAAGACAGTTTATTATTCTGTGCCCAAGAGCAAATAGGCTGGTAGGAAAAGTTACCGGACAATCTCAGATGATCAAGTACAAAATGTCATACTTAGTAAAAATAATAATAAGTACATGGGATTTGTTTATTGGAGGCATTCAACTGGGAATAAATACTATTATAAATAAGTCAACTTGTAATAGCTCATCAGGGCTGTTGTTGGATGCAAACTAGTGAGTGCATAAATTTGGCATCTCACTGAGTGTATTGAGAATGTGTTAAGGGATATAATTACAGAGACACCTGGACAGTGGGAATGAACTGATCAAACTCAGGCAGATGTCAGTAATATAATGTGCAAGTAACAAGAAGCTTCGAAAAGAAACCATTCGATAAGCATAGGAAAACGTGTGCTCGTACAATCTAATTAGAATTGGAAGGGCAGTGACTGATAAAGGTCGTGTGGGAAAATATAAGAAACTATTGCTAATTTAAATGACATATCGATTCATGAAGATTTTGCCTAATGGTCGTTGCCTTGTTGAGGATATTCCTTTGACAAGGAAGGGAAAGAGAAAATACGAAAATGTTGAAGCTGTAGATAACATAAACTCTTGGCTTAATTTTGACGGATACGAGAGTGACATAGGTGGGGATGATTTTGACTTAGTTATTCATTGTCAAGACTGAATTATTGTAGTCATGACCTAATATAAAATTGTTATTTAATTGTAAAGGGTTATGTGTCATGAGCTTAGGTTATGAGCAATCAGTGCAGAGGGTGAATGGTGTTCGTTAGTAGATATCACACTGATGATTGCAGGTCATAGCAGATTATGCAGAACTGAGATTTGTCTGAAAACCCTTGTTATAAGTATCTTCATAGTTTATTAATATTGTAATATGAGCATAGGCTATGAGCGATCAGTGTAGACAGCGAATTGTATTTGACAATTGATACCGAAAAGATGATTGCAGATCATAGCAGACTGAGATTTGTCAGAAAACTGTTGTTATAAGTACTTTAATAGTTAATTAATGTTGTAATATGAGCATGGGTTATGAGCGATTAGTGCAGACCTTGAATGGTATTCGATAATAATTGATACCGCACAGAATATGATCGCAGATCATAGCAGACTATGCAAGACTGAGATTTGTAAGAAAACCCTTGTTACAAGTACCTTTATAGTTTATTAACATTGTAATAATAATGAGCATGGGCTATGAGCGATCAGTGCAGAAGTTTAATGGTATTCGATAATAATTGATACCGCACAGATGATCGCAGATCATAGCAGACTATGCAAGACTGCATGGGCTATGAGCGATCAGTGCAGGCAGCGGATGCTATTTGACAATTGATACCGCACAGATGATCGCAGATCATAGCAGACTATGCAAGACTGCATGGGCTATGAGCGATCAGTGCAGAAGTTTAATGGTATTCGATAATAATTGATACCGCACAGATGATCGCCGATCATAGCAGACTATGCAAGACTGCATGGGCTATGAGCGATCAGTGCAGGCAGCGGATGCTATTTGACAATTGATATAGCACAGATGATCGCAGATCATAGCAGACTATGCTGGACTAATGTGATATATTATGTATTGTGATCTCTTTTAGAAATACGATAACGGATACTAGTGATATTGTATTGTATTTGTATAGTGACAGTGATATAGTATCAGTGATTATTGTGAGCTATGGTCAGATATAGGATCTTGCTTTTGTGCCACTGCATGTTAACGGTAATGTTGGGTACATATAATATACTAGCAGACACGGCCACGCGTTGCTGTGGCTAAGATTGTTGTTTTTGCGACTATACATTTAAATGTAAGCTATCCTATCTTTCAAGTTAGATCAAACTGTACACGGTGGGCAAATTTGAATAAAATCGGTTAAGTATTTTAAGAGTCCATCGCGGACAAACAACGTGACACGTCATTTATATATTAAAAGATTATATTTTATACCTGCCTATTGTAAGATATTACGATTGTGACGCGACTATAAGTGAGAGGACTCACTCTTAAAGGATGGCCGAGTTGTTAGACTAACTAGGTATCTAGTAGTAATTCCTGTGTGTATTGCTTTACTATTGTGTTCATTGCATACCTACCTTGAATATGTCTGTTATTGTGGTCATAAAGATTATTATAAAACTGCAACACTGAATGAAGCCTTGTCAGTGTAATGCACTATATGCTTGTGGATTCTATGGTTAACTAGATAATAATTATAATCTGTGGTTCCCGGTCATTCGGGGAATGGTTTCATTCAAGAGGTCGGCACTTGAATTCGGCAGATAAATTGTATTGGATGTCTTTTGTTAAATGCAGAGAATTACAAGGTTTTGAAGTGAATATCCGGAGTTTGATTGTAAAGTAGATCTGTTCTAACACAACCAATATAATACCACTGTGAAACAAATATTTGTGCCATCCACAACTATTTGTTCCTGGACTGGTTATGATGTGTATGTAAAATTATATGTCTGTAAGCGGTATCCACTATACAGGGGTAATTCTAGTGCGGGACTACGTTTTTAAAAATAGAAAAAAATATAGTAAAGTAGGTATAAAAGAAAAAGAGAGAAAAACCTTCATGCGATTTCCGATTTACTTTAAGAAGCATTTTGTTATTAATTTTTACGTTACATCATGAATTACGTTATGATAAAAAAAATAATTAATAGCTATTATGTGTAGGCTATCTAAACTGATATCTTCTCTGTTCGGAATTACACGACGAGACTTCACTAAAGTAACATTTCACCCAAACGCCACTAAAACCTTTTTCCTGGGTTTTCACGCTCCAATTCAGCATGTAGGTTGGTCTACCCGCCCTTTTATTGGTTCCTAATGTTCCTATACTGTTTCATATTACTTAAGTACCTATGTTATCCAGTAATGTAAGTATTATAAAAGGTAAAAAAATCCAGCCTGTAACTGCCCCACTGCTGGACAATGGCCTCCCCTCACTTTCGTTAGGAGGGTAAGGCCATAATGCCTTGTACGTCTTTTATTCCATTTTCAATATATCATTTGATTGATATCACTTTTTCAACTGACTGTACTTTGCACGTGCGGTCGAGTTGGCTACTACTAAAATGAAAGGTGGCAACTCGACCGCACGGGCGAGTTTATTGCGGTCGAAATGACAACCAACTCTATTGTTCGAAAGCGAGAAGTTACCTACTGTGTACTTACTTATACAAAGTAGTAGGTACTAAACGATAAAAATATTGCACGAAAATTACATCTTCATGAAATATACTTACTCGTGACATTTATTTCAACAAAACCATTGGGTACTATAAAAAAACAAAATTAAATCTAAAAACTAAACGTATAATTAAAAATAAAAATAAAACTTGTACCTACGTTTTCATTTGATTTGGTTAGCGCGTCGCTTGCCAACGCGCAACGGCACATATTCACTGATAAGTACTTATTTGATTTTGTCAAGTGGTGACCGTTTCCAATAAATTTAATCAGGAACCTCACGGCCAGCCTCTCTGTATACCTAATAGCACTACGACCGAGATCCGAGCTTTGTATGTAGACACAGTGTGTGTGCCTGGTCTCGCAATCCTAGGTAACAATTACCTTGTCGTATTCAAGGCGATTTAACTGATAATACTGCTTTAGTTCTCTGAGGCTTTGATCGCTCTCTCAAGCGGTCAAGTCGGTAATGTTATTAAGCATAAGCTATTTTTAAATAAATAACCTGTGTTAAATAACCCTGTCCTGTCACAATGAATAATTGAAGAATAATAATATGATTAAACAATTTAATGTGATTCTGTAAAGTTTTAAAATAAATAAAGTGTGTCTTATACTATAACCCTGTCACAATAAAGAATTCAATTTGATTCTGTAGGTCGATTTGCTGGCAGCACTTAAAATGACAACCAACTCAAATTAATATGCAATGAAGTGGCCTTTTTTTTGTTAGGGGGGTTAATGCCTTCGCACTTCCCTTCCGCCACGGGGGTGGTGGAAGGGGGTGGTGTGTGAGACACGAGCCCCCCCCCCCCCCCCCCTCGTGAGCCGTCGATCCGCCTGGAGTGGGGCGAGATGGGGTCGTGTACCAACGACATACTTAATATAAATTATGAATAATAAACATAATTTATTGCTATTTAATTTTATTGAATTTTGGTTAATTAGCATAGAATTGATTTGATTGTCTCAATGATATCATTAGGCCGTTATATAATTAAACTCTATATTGTATTGAGTAGGTACTTAATTAACTTTCTTGAATGACATGTAAAATATAATCTAAATTAGAATCGTTTTATAAGCTGTGTTCATTTAATGCAAATTATTTTATCATTATTAATTATGTACCCACCTGTGCTTTTGGTGTTTTATAAATGTTGACCGAAAATTCACCCTTTGAGGGGTCAACTTTCAACATCAGATATTTCAACATCAACTTACAATATCAAGTCTATGTTTTCAAAACTTCATCATAACCCGTTGATGATTCACCCGTTTGCAAGTAACAAACACATCCAAACTTTCGCATTGTTATATATTATTAGTACCTAGGTAGGATTACAAACATTTGCCCAAATAAATTGGGCACAAAGAGAACTATTTGCCATACACCAAGCTAAATTCAAACAGAAATATACCCCTAACTTTGTTTGTGTCATAAAGAATTCTATCCCTTCGATATAGTATCCCAATCCAACCAATAACGGATCCTGATCAGTCTGTTCTGTCTCCTAAAATAGCTCCTACTATAATCCAAGCTAAAATAACCCCTAGAAAGGGAAGAAATCAAGTTTTATCGGCAGTAACAACCAATCTATACGAGCAAATGAGCCCGTCTAACGTAATATAGCTGCTCGGCAGATCCGAAGATTTGACGAGGGAGCGTCGCCACGTAGGACCATGTCGCTGTTAGGAGGTAAGCCAGTTGGTTTAATGCTTAGAAGATTTGCTTCTGAATATGACTACGCCACAATTTATGTTACTGATACCATCCGCAAGAAAACGTCTGTCCTTTTCTCGATTGGACAACGCACCCCGTATACACTAATTAGTATAGGATTGAAAACCAGCCACGTGATAAGACAAACAGCACGCAAATTTGCATAGGTACAGACACGCTCCTGCCCCTTGTTAACTATTTAGTAATCTGTGCCCTTGTGTTGCATAACGTCTCAACAATAAGTAACCTACATTGTATTGTTGAACACGTCGGATCGGAAGGCGGTAATCACGACAATCGCAGTACCTTGACCCGTCTACTGGGATTGCAGGCATATCTACTTGTTTCTGGTCCGTGGTCAGTTTTGGTTGGAGTTCTGAACATGTGATATGATCTTACCTCTTTAATTAAAGCAGGTTCATGCCGGATTTCACTAAAAGGAACTCGTTTTACAACCCACTGAAGGGACCACCAAAAATGTGTGTGAATAAAAAACAGGAAAACCTCCATGGAAAATCAATTCCTTAAGTTTCAATGGTTTTTGCACACAACCTAATGTTAACGTTATGCTATTTTTACTGATCTTAATTATCCAAGGTTCATGGGTAGGTAAGTTATAATTATTATTAGAATACCTTGGCATGATTAAATGGCAATGGACTGTTGGCAAAGTAAATCTAGTCCTTGACATGGCTTCCGCGCAATCTAAGTCGGGCTGTGGTTGAAATAGATTCACTGCGTAAACTAAATACTGCTTAATAGGGTCTAAGCCTTAAAGTAATAAAGATAAGCTGTTTTAACGTACGCCGTATTATTGCTGCTTGTGGATTGTGGACATTAAACACACCTACGCTTGGATCTCGTCCTAATTTTTGTTCATGAGACAGTAAGAACTGACTGCTATAGGCTCCTTATAATAAAATTATACAAAAGCTATGCATGAGTAGACATTAGGTCACTGAATAGACATAATCCTTTATGCCTACACGGCACATTGTGTGCTGGTCAGTTCCTATGCCGTCACAAAACGCACGATACTTAGTCGAAATTAGCGATGACGAGAATAATTCCATATAATTTGATTTCAACATTTCCATAATATATAAAATCTGACATTGATGCTATCTTTATCAATAAAGTTCCGAAGATTTCTGGTTCCTCGTTGTAAGCTGTCTTCATCATAGTCTACGGATCCATAAATCTGTTTGAAGTAATTAGCCAGATGGGTAGTGCCCAATTTCCAGTATACAACATATTTCTTCCAAACCGGAAGACACTGCAATTGCAGCAATCTGACACCTTGACCTGCTGACCAGCAGTGGAGCATATCAGCATATCTGATACCTCGATCGTGCCAGCCAGTGTTGTTTGTAATCACATCGATCCGACTGCCCGGCGCGGCCATGTTAGTTACGGACCTCACGAAGGAACGTAAATGGCTGAAGTTTCGCTGAGTACGCTCGATAGGTAGATTAGATAAAGTTGGATAGGCAGACCGGAATGGAAACGTTAGGAGTAACGAAACAGGCAGCACTTACGTACAGACTATCCTAAACTTTGCATTGTGAAATTTTGTATGGTACTGTAATGCAGTTGTCGAATAGAGCTCGGTTCTCTATTGAAATATTTCTGCTTCAACCGTGCCTCTATTTCTGAACTGGTCATAATCATGAGAACTCTGCAGCGATTATTGCCGCGATTCATGCGTAAAAACTGGCCGAATCACCAGTCACAATAGAGATAAGCAATCGGATGGAGCAACAGATAGTTATTATTTATTTATTTATTTATTTATTATGAAAGATACACGAACCATAACAAGTCCTGCCATGACTGCGGTGTGGAATAGTAGCTTGATAGCCATCTGACCGCTCACCCAATAAGTCGGAAACTACAAGGTCACAAACTAATGTGAACCTTGTAGTAGAAAATTACTTCCACTTTGCGGTCCTCCACCAGTGAACCTTGCACACTTCATTCAGCATTCAGTATGTGCTCGAGCATGCAAAATATGGGCAGCCGTATTCGCTAGAAGTAGTTGGTGGTTGGAACAATCACTCGACCGGGCAATAAGTAGGGCAAGTCGAGTGATTTCAAGCACCGCAAAACTACAATCAGGCGTGAGGCCGTAGTGAGAGGAGGGGTTCGGGGTTGATCAACGCGAAACGAATCACTTCTCCCAGAATGCGACATTCATAAAACAATAGCGTTGGTCGAAGCGTGTGGCCTTTTCTTTCGCAGGGGTCGGCAATACTCGGCATAGCACAGAAATGCCGATGTTCTATGGTTACTTGGTAAGGCAATATTCGTACATTGTGGAGGTGTTATTGCAAGACGCTTTGAATTTGTTAATTGCTTTGAATACTTGTCCTCGCTAACTTTTTAATTCCTCATGACTTGTTTTTTTTTATACAGAGTTGAGAAGATAATCAGGTAATTTGCCTATTAGTAAACTCACCTCCTGCTTCTAACAACAACCTAAAAGCCACCTAAAATGTGTATTGCTTTACAGTCGTTTTCGATTTCGCGGTGCAAGCTGGTTATATTTTATTACACGACCCGCGAAATCAAATCCTGAGTGCGCCCACCTCAGTCAGGAGCTCGTATCGGTCACTAACTGCGTTGCCGGCTTGTCGACACTTGACCTTATTCCGTATCGGGCTTTAGTTTCGTTTTTAATGTCGGCACGAAACTAACGATAATAACGGGAAGTTTATTTACAAAGGTTTTGTGGGAGTGGATCACGCACGCGTTCCTCAACACTTGCATGTTTGTTTAAACTCCCAGCGCTTTAGTTATTACGAAGGAGGTGTTAACAAGGCTGTCGTGAAAACTGGTTGTGATGTGATTTCCTGTAATTTTTACGTAAGATGTTTTACTGCTCTATTTATAATCACAAATTGTACTGCGCAGTGCCTACCCAGTAATATTACTCGTAGCTACAGTTAGAGAACTGCGTACGTGAGTTTACTATGGTGTGCTGCCACGTAACCCCTGAAGGGATGGATTCTTTAGTGCTTGGATTATGTTGTGACATAGGTTAATCGTCATCCACAAAACCGCAGGGCACAGCTATCATTAAACCTTTGAAGGCTTGTTTTATTGCTTCTGGACTAGGGTCAAAGTTAATATCAGTAAATAAACTAGGATTGGTTAACGTATTCATGAATGATAACTAAACGGCTTCATGTGATTACCCCCGGGAGGGTGAAATTACGTTTTAGGGTTTCGTACTTCGATAGGGTTAGGGTTGATAGGGGAATCCTTATGGAATCAATACCTACTACGAGTAAGTCCTCGTGACGTCATTTGTTTCCCCATTCAGTTATGTATGTCGCCCAAATTGATTTAACTGTTCATAATTGGATAGTAGATTGCTTCTTTACTAATGTTTTGGGTCCAAGTTGTCCTTGTCCAAAAACATTGTCCCTGAGGTAGGCTGGTAATGAGTTTTGGATAGCGACTATGTAGATGCAGTCTAGTTGCTTAGATATTTTCATCGTTTCACATACAGATGGTGCTGTAAATAACAAGCCGCGTAATGAGGGATGTATCAAGACTTAATGAATAATGTACAAAGGGTATAGATTTATTTATTTTATATATTGTGGCGTGACGGAATATTCTATCTTGCATTAGTGCTGGGAAATATTAATCTAAACATAGACAGGGGATGTCATTATTTTAAAAAAATATAGGTGATATATCTACCTCTACAAAACTATAAATACAAAACCCTCTCTATTCCCTACCGAAATAGAGCAATAATTATGAGTTATTAGTTTAACTCCGTTTTCTTTACTTTATTTGTAACTCAAATAACCTTTCATTTCATAGGTCCCATAAGGGCTGTGAAAGTTTAATGAGTAGCCACTGAGTTTGTAATACATCAAACGACAAGAAGCGTATGGGTACCTTTAGAATTAGATAGACACTACCAGCCCAAGGGTTAAGTAGTGATAAGTCGACTGCGATGCTCAAAGTTGCTGTATTTATTTAATCTGACTCTGGTTATCGTAGGATCCTGTTGGTTTGTGTGGTATATTATGTGGGATATCCTACATTGTAGAAGTAATACGTGTATGGTATTTATGATCGACAACTACTTACTAGGAAAGCCTACGGAACCATAATTTCGTGAGTGTAACCACCTCGTCAAACTATTATTTTCTAACTGATAACTCCAGTATTGAAGTACCTAAATTCTACCTTCATCCACTGAAACCGATCAATTACGTGGCCTGACCTTTTACAAATTGTGGCTACTTGTAATGTTGAAGGTAGGAGAAAATTCGGTAATGAGGCTTGTAAAATATATGCGTTGGGGTCAAAACGGGAACGATTTTAGAAAAAGGCTGTAGAAAATATACAAAGGTTACGCGTAACGTATCGTAAGTTTATTGAAGACTTAAGCAATTATTGTAAATGCTAAAGTATTTGTGTAAAGTCTTGTGTGTTTTATTTAGAGAGATTCTAGGTCCAGGACTACCTAACACGTAGAATGACATAATATATAGATACCTAAATTTTGGTGCAGCTTGTTACGGCTGTGGCTGGAAGATTATTGATATTTAGTGGATTTAATGAATAGGTACTGGTGAATGCTTTACTGTAATTGTATAGGGTGTTTTAAAGGAAGCATGAAATTACACTAACAAGAAACAGTACCTAGTGAGTAAAAATACCAAATCAAGAACGATACATTTTTACAAAACCTAAGCGTTCGCGTCTTACGAAACAACGATAGAAAGTTGTCAAGAAAATCCTATAAAACCTTGTTGAATTTGACTGTACTGGATGTCCTGAGAGTTATACATTTTAATCCAAATGAAAGCCGTGGATGTCATACAATTAAGGATGGCAACAATCCCATTAGAGCTCTTCGTTAGGTAATTAGGTACATGTATTATCTACATGTCATAATGGCACCTAATAGTTTACCATCTGACGTCACATACAGACGTCACCGACCTTTGTTTATTCGGTTCCACGGGAACATCAACAGCGATGGCTCCATCTGATGCATCTAAAGACGGACCTACGTAACGATGTGATGTGTGACTTATGCTAAGTGCGGGTCTGCAAGCTGTGCGTGCCTACGCGTGTACCTACCTATCAGTCTATAAACGTCCACAAGAATTGTCCAATCGGGCTATTAAGTAGAATGACAAACGTCACAAATAAATAAACCATCTCTGACGTCAGAATATTAAGAGGTCTTTTGAAGTACCTATACAGTTATTAAGTAAGTATCTCGTACAATTTAGTTCACAGGCACGTCTATCACGTAAACTACTTCTGTGTAGTCGGTAGGTACTTCATGGTAAATACTCCAGCCAGTATGTAGGTAGTACATTTAGTGGTAAATCGATACCCCCAACGGCGTAAAGTCACGTCAAACACGATGGAATCGCCGATACTGTGAACCATTAGAGTGGTGTTATTTAATGACCTGTAAATGTCGTATGTTAGCGCCCACTATGAACTAGGTATAACGACGAAATAAAGTAGTGAAAACTATTACAAGGTAGGTTGATGGGCGCAACTGGAAGATTGTCATTGATTTTTGCAAGAGAAGCAACCGCGCGAGTTATTGGTAACACATGATTCGCGCCGGCTTTGAGATATCGCGGTAGATAGATAAAAATATATGTAGTAAAGTTCTTTATTAAAACACCAAAGTAACAGCTTTGCTAAATTGTTTTCTGATATCTACTTTTAAGGCGCTAATATAGGAGCGATTCATGTATTTTAGAAGATGAAAGTTACCTGGCCGGGCCGCGCGCCACGCTGGCTCCGCGCTCACGGCAAGTCGAAAACGCTAATTCATAATATTATACTCTTACTAACGGCATCACGTGGCCTTAGCACAGATTACTAGATAGTTACTACGTAGGCTTTAGTCTGAAGCATTCAATTATTTCGACACTGTAATGACATGTCAGATTGGCCGAGCGGTCTGAGATGCTACGTTCCGTTCCTAAAGACGTAGTTTCGAAGTTTCGAAACCTGCTGCCGGGAAACTTTTTGTGTATGATTTTTGTTTTGGTGTATGTATATAAGTAGTTTGTTACAATGAAAAATAAACACAATCTGTAGTAGGTAAATAATGTATTAATTAAATGTTTTATCTTTGTTGGCGTACGCACCAAGCACCAACATTACCGCCAGCATTACATAAATTATTACCTCCTTGACTATAATCCTATCAAATTTAGAATGCCGCACGAATTATTGGAGTCACACCTAAATAAGTTGTATTAAATTTATTTAGTGTTGGTCGTTTCTGGTATGCGCGTTTGTCAAGTCCATTTGATACATCCTCTTTAGTCCACTTCCATAATTTTCTTTTTGATATATATTTTGACAATGACAATGACGGAGTAAAAGATTTGTGCATTTAGCCAGTGTCAGGCATCCGTACTAAGATTATATAAATGCGAAACTGTGTGTGTGTGTTTGTTGGTTTTTTTTTTAGTTTTTGCCATCCTTTCACGTCTAAACGGCTGAATCAATCTTGACCAAGATTGGACCTATGAGATGGGTATAGGCTATTTTACGTCAGAAAAAATAGGGATCTTTGAATCCAAATAAATAGGAGTTGAAAATTTATATGGGCAATTCATAATTTCTCAAGTAGGTGATCTGACACTTCATTATTTTAGGCTCTTGCTAAAATATAAAGGTTAAGACTAAGGATAGGGAAAAGGACAGGGACAGGGATAGAGATACAAAGACTTCAATATTTATTTTCAATTTATAAGTTGCTTTTTCATATACGGATGAAGTCGCGCGTATAAGCTAGTTTCAGTAAAGTTTACTGAATCGTGGCTATGACTGTAAATTTACTTTACCACGAGGTTGTGAAAATATGGAATACTAGCTGTTACCCGCGACTTCGTCTGCATTTAAATCGAATCCAGCTAGTAAGAACACAATATGCGTGAACTTTGTATGCTATTGTAGATCAATCGGGCACGTCACGTCTCTGTCAATATCTCTAAAACATCTCTATCTTCCTATTTCCTCATCGCTTTTTTCCCCAACTCCCAATATCTCATCTCCCATCCCTCATCCATCTCCGATCTCCCATCTCCTCATCTCTCCAGCTGCTACTCTCCATCTCCCCATCTCTCCAGGTCCTCATCTTTCCTTCTCCCATATACCTACCAAATTTCATTTTCATTTTTGTTGTCTCTCTATACCAAATTTTATCGAAATCGGTCCAGCCGTTTAGCCATAAAAAGTAACAAACAAACAAACATACAGACAAACAGAGAAACAGAGTTACTTTCGAATTTACAGTATAATATTTGACAATGACTAAATGCACAAATCGTGCGAAGCAAAAACATTGAAAAAACTGGCTCGTAGCTGAGCAGAAAGATTGCTGGAAGTGTGCTAAAAATAAAACGTCAGAATATGCATCCGCCAAATCCGCCATTATGGAAAACGGAAGTTCACTACATCTTCATTTTAATATACAATCATAATCTGCTCCTTTGATTAACTCCAAACTATCATAAGAAATCCCAGTTTTATTTAAGTGAACAATCTAAAAACGCGTTTTTGCTGCTAATTTCAGTTACAGGTGGTGCAAGAATAGTCATATTAGCCATTATTCTTTACACACAATGGAGAATAAATACAAAGTATTATAGGTTATAATAAAAGTTTAGTAATCGTCGAAGGAAGTCATTTACGGCAACTAAGTAAATAAACCAGTTGTATACCATGTAGAGATTCTGTTTGCTTTATTTTTTTGGAGAACAAACAGTAAATTCGACGAGAAAATTTTGAGGAACAGCGACATACGTCCTCTCTCTGAAACGCCGTAGCGGGTACTGAGTCGCCTAGTACACGCTCAAACTGATCATATTCTCGTCGTTTTTATTAATTTAGAAGAACGGAATCGATTCAGTTCATTGGAAAATTCAAATTTCATTGGAAAATAAAATTGCCTTTTTTATGGTTCCAAAAAATATGATAGTTGTCGCTGAAAATGTTGAGCAATATGTGACGAAAGATTTTTTTCGGGTCCTTTCTCGTGAATTTTTTTCTCAAGATACTAGACAACTTTAGCCCAATATTATTGATTTATTACCTAACTGAAACACTTGACTATTCACTGTATTTTTTCTGGCTTATAATTATTTGTAATTACAGCTTAACTTTTTGACAAAAAACCGCCCATTTTACGGAAGCTCGCTGCCTACAGGTCCTTAAAAAGCAGCACAGTGCGAGTCATGAAGGGTTCCGTACCATTATTTATAAAAACGTTAAAAAAATCATGTTGGCTGTATGGCATCCCCCTTAAATATTTATTTTATTGTGTTTTTTAATATGTGTTGCTATAGCGGCAACAAATATACATCACTGAAAATGTTAACTAATCACGGTTCATGTGACATACAACCTGGTGGCAGACGGACAGCGGAGCCTTAGTAATAGGGTCCCGTTTTACCCTTTGGGTACGGGACCCTAAAAACTACCACTACGAAGCTTTGAGCAACTGCTAGTGAGAAATAAACGTAAGCTTACCTATAAGGTAAGTAAGTATACAATAATGTTCAAGGCGTGTTAAAAACATTCCTTCTATCTTACTAACTACATTTTCTCAAGAATGATTAGTATTAGGTTGAAATACGTTTTTTTGGCAAATGAAACGCGAGTTACTCATCCACGATGATGCTTTTGTCGTAAGAGGAATCTGGCCACATTGTTTTAGAGTGAGGCACTTTAGCAAGATGTCAAATGCATTTCCTGTGGAATATGAGTGAAATAGAAAATAAGGAGCGAGGTTTAAATTTAAATAGAAAAAATCCTCAAATATGTTTTTCGTTTTGGAATATTGCAGTGGACGAGTTGCCTATTTGATCATGCTTTAAGTTTAGACCATTGGATAACATTACAGTGTGTTAACCATTTTACAATCATCATGAGAGGAAGGTGACTAGGTACTTACCTTGATTCAGGTACCTACCTAATATTATGATGTCAGAAGGTACTTACTTCAAATCAAACATTGCATTGACCTCACGGTAGACCTGGCTCCAAAACCAATGAGTTATCTCAAAATCAATTTCATAGATTACAGTTCAAAGAACATTCAATTTGAGTGAAGAATTTCTAGAACATCAAAGAGAAAAGCTTAGCAAATTGTTTTTTTTTCCGAAAAATCCCGAGCTTCTGCGTGAAATTTCGTTGAACAAATTAAACTTGCTACCGAACCGAGTACTCTCAAATAATATCATGAACAAAAATATTTATTTTAATTAATAATTGCGAACTTAGGCTTCAGCCACATACAAGCTTAAAATGAACTGACGAATTTTGTTGGATAACATAGACAAATAAGTCCGTCAAAAATAAATTAGTAAAATACTAAGTGGGTACTAGAACTGAAACTAAAAATAGTAAAAATAAAAATCAAAACTTTGTTACGTCTTTAAAAACTTTTATAGTAGCAAGTTTTAATAAAAAAAACCTTCACAGTAAATGTAATAAGATGAGAAAAATAACCCAGAGTAATTTAACAACCGTACCTGCTTTGTATAGGATGTTGCAATCCGCCAGAGTAACCACAGAACTAGGAACGCGCTGTTAGCTTTGGATACGGCAACGAGACAAAACACCAACCAACAAATAAACTAGTCACTAATAGACGATTAGCGATCGACTGGCAGGATCGGATCGGAGCGACCTGCACGGTCAGGTGTCGAGTGTAACTGCGCACGGTGCAAGTCCGCGAGCAAAGAAGCATTCAGCCAGCATTCCCTCTTTAGGTGCAATAAATCCATGTGGAGTGTAGGTAGAGGCGGAGACGGCACCCAGACACATAAAATTTAACAATATTCTCGCTGTGATGTACAAATTATGGAAATACAACCGCTGTGCACTGCTTTTTCAGGTTGACGGCTAGAGTAATAACATGGTATATTATTATGACAGTCGTAAAGTCTGCAGTAGGTATAAGAGAGAAGAATGTATTTGTAAAAATATTTTTGTTCTCACAAGGCCGTCATATTCTGTAACGCTATTAGCGCAACACATATGCATTGATTTCTCCAAAAAAAATTAATCTGAACTTAGTTTCAAAAGGAAGTATCAGAAACTAGGTAGGTATGTTCTAAGGAATCCAACTATCCCAAAAAAAATAAGAACATACAGCAAATAACCATGCAATCCGTAGTTACAAAAACAACACACGACAACCACTATAGGATTAGTAGGTTTAAAAGATCTAGGAGTGGACGCTATCAAGACGATGGAACCATTATTCAGCGACTTCCTATTTTAATGAATAGAGCAGGCTGGTATTCGTTATTACGTAAGGTACTGATTGTTTTCCACATCGACTCAAAGTGCCGCATCCAGCCCCGACTTCGCTCACCACTTTCCCACTCTTGCCGCGTTCGATCGGCAAAGACAAAGCGATGTCAACGCACCGGCGACAACCGTGCGATGACCGCGCCGGGCCCTCGGGTACCTACTATACGAGTCTGTGTAAAAAGTGGAAATTGAACATCTAGATCAGCTCAGTAACCTATCCTAGGGGTTTCTCTAAAAGAGACGAATATTTTGAGTTATAGTAATAAGATACCACTTCGCGATTATCCTGCTGTCGAGCAGACGTAATTTGTGAAGACTATTACGTTTATTATACAAAAAAAAACCGACCGAGTGCGAATCAGACTCGTGCACGAAGGGTTCCGTGCCGTTTTCTAGTATTTAGTATTTCTGTTGCCGCTATAACAACAATAGCGGCAACAGAAATACATCATCTGTGAAAATTTCAACTGTCAACTATCACGGTTCATGAGATACAGCCTGGTGACAGACGGACAGCGGAGCCTTAGTAGTAGGGTCCCGTTTTACCCTTTGGGTACGTAACCCTAAAAAGTACGTTAACGTTCTAATGGCGTGTGGTGATGGCTGATGCGATACTAACCTGAGCCAATCAAGTTAGTCCTCGGATCGGAGACAAGTTGGTAAAACGCAGATTTGGATAAAGATAAAGGTGGTATAAAACGATTCGGACCAGCAAACCATACAAATGTAATTTTAGGATTGGGGACGACGACATTCGGGGTTTTAAATGGCCTCAAATTCGGGTATTGCCCTTTCGATCTCAACATTGGGTTTCTCTCAAAGAGGCTTATTGCATACTGTGGTCATAATAATAAATGAAATAATCGATCGAACCACTTCCGAATTATTTTCGTACAATATTATAATGTGTCCAAACAGTGAGACTTTGAGATAAGTATAATTAATCTTATTTATTACGAAGTTTTATTTCGGCTTTTGTTATCATACCTACAGCGGTAAATATGTTTTCTTTTTTTAAATAGCAGGCCTGTTCGAAAAGCAGTTCATAAGAGGGTCTACAGAAGCTGGTTAAATATTCCCGGAACTTGGTGCAAAAGGACATTTCCTCTATTTTTATTTGGCTTTCCTGGTCCGTCGAGTCTAGACTCTAGACCTCGTTAAACACAAATAATAAGGTGTCTAGCCGTCTAGCCGGTGGTGGTAGACGACCGCCGAGGAAATGCACCCATTTACTATCGACGCGGGCTGCGGCAACCATCGTACCGGAAGGGAATTGGAATCCAGTGCCGGCGGAAACACAAAGAGCTCAATTTTGTAGAGTAGCCTTCTTCTGCCCGCCGCGTGGAACCACACCGATGCCATTTACTCATCCGGCAAGCAATAGCGTGCAAATTTCCGTCATCCGTGGTGCAAATATCTCAATCTGGTCTAATCTGGTTTGCAGGGCAGTTTCCAGTAAAACGTTTAACGAAAAGTTTACTGGGCATTTGAGACTAGAATCACGCGTCAGGATGACGAGCGAAGTTCAGAAACCTTTGCGCAAGAGCAATTTTTGAAGAGGTTCTTTTTCCAACATTATCTTGAGATTTTGTAAGATTGTTATCTTGGTATGCACAACGAATGTTTACGGAACAATTGTGAAGTCAGACGTGACAATTCGCTTTTTATTTGCTCTTCCTACAGCGTCTGTGGTAAGCGGTGGTAGCCTAGTGGGTGAACGTCCGCATTCGAAAACTAAGGTGGCGAGTTCAAATCCCAGTGCAAAAACATCGTGAGGAAACCAGCATGCCCGAGAATTATTTCGGAGGCACGTTATCCACCAACCCGGACTAGGCCCCCATGGTGGATTACGGCCTAACCCTTCTCACGATAGTGAGGGGAGGCCTTTGCCCAGCAGTGGGACATTTACAGGCTGAATTATTATTACAGCGTCTAGACGCATTGATAGCACTGGTACTTATACAACAGATGGGGTATACGGTATACAGTGTCTCGCCGTCTAGCCGGTGGACGACCGCAACGGAAATGAATGCATTGCACCGTCGAAGACGAGCCCCAACGCAATGGGATGACAATTTCCCAACCAATCAGAGTGGAATGGAATTCTGGATGAGTCTCATAAATGGGATGACTCGAGTAAGGCTGGAATGGTCCACAGACTATGCGCCAAAGATATAGTGAGCGATAGCTTTCAATAATATAATTTAACTTTTTATTGTTGAAACTGTTCTATTAGGTATTTGTACTCGTACAATATTTGAGGAAAAATTTTATCGGTCGTTTCATATTTCAAACATATTTTACATTAAATTATAATAAGTTTGTGCTTTTACAAAAAATTCAAAAAATTCCTACTTGTATATCATGATTACCCTATCTGCAATATTTCCTCCTAAAGAAATGGCAATATTTCTTCTACTTATTGGTAATCTAGTAGGAAAAACGGGTTTTCCCTAAATATCTTAGATCTCATCACACTAGCAGATAAAGTTAACAACATTATATACGTAATCATCTATTTAATTCCTGAATTTTAGCTATCGTGTTTATTTCAGGCTTCTTGTAAAATTAACTTGCCACTGCGATTATAGGCAGCAGGTTTGTACTCACATGGTTCATAATGTATAATGTCTAGGGACTAACGCATTCCTACCTTTTGCAAGGCAACTCTCGTAAAGTTCACGATTTATCGCCGGTAACACAATACGCCACGCAGTTGCAAGTAAAAATATTACCTAGTTACCCGTACGTTCTGTGTAAACGTTACTGTAAATACGGTATTCGGTACACGTATGGCTTGGGAAGACTATTTTTTTTTGTTTTAGTTATGGCTTCGCATGATTTGTGCATTCAGCCAGTGTCAAGTACCTATTATTTTCACTATAGGAAAGTCATAGCATTAAAAGCAATCTTCGTGGTCAAGTAGTCATGTCAATTTTATATATAAAAGTCATATCACGATTCAGTAAAGTGGTGGATGCTTTACTAAAACTTCCTGGGAGGTTTGGAAAAAATGCGAGGAAACACGCGGTTTTTGGGTTTATATCATTTGACCTCACTCATGCACGTTAATGAACACTCAAAGATTACTATTCCACCAATACACATGAACACTCGAAGAAACACAAGTTTGAGAAAAAAAAATTAAACCAACAACGTCTCACTATCGGATTCCCGCCAAAACTCGAAGAACATTAAAATTTGATTTTAGTAAGATTCCGTTCATTCGATTCTTTGAATATCTTCACAGTAATGTGTAATGTTACGGTAACAAGTTGCCAGTAGCAATATCCATTTCATTATTCATTATTTCATTATTTTTTTACCAGCAACGGGCAAAGGTTTACCAATATCCATTTCCCTTCGTCTTTATTCTTTCACAATTCTAATGCACCGTCTAACTTTTTTACTGTATCATTTGCAACTACTTTTTAAGCAATAATTATAATAACCAAGCAAACTGATTTATTTCAGCCAAGTAATAAACGATAGTGTGGCACAATTAATTCAATGTTATTGCTAAAAAAGTGAAAGTAAGTAAATATTTAAATGGGAATATCTTTTTAAAAGTTCTTTACAATTCTCTTAGTAAAAGTTCAAGATTTCAAGACCATACACATTTAACGCGTAAAAGAAGCCAAGATATCAAATTTATAAAGATTATGTTAACTGCGTAAAAGACTACGAAACACTATTTTACATCGCTTTAGCACTCATGGGTAAATGGATTGAAATTGATTAGATTGAATTAATTTTGTTTTCATTTACGTTTTAGTTTTTAATTAAATTGAAATATTAAGGTTTAACCTACACAGGCAGGGCCGCGTTCCGGTCTGGAAACTGCATAACGCTTACAAACTTTTTTTTTTTTTGTGGAGATATTATAACACTTCTTTTGGTTTATTTTAACTACTGGTATTGGATTGGGCCTACCATTGAGCATATACTCGTAAATAGGTACAATATCAATGACTAGACCTATAGATAAGTTTTATTATGTAAGTAACGTCGTCGCCCTGACACGGTTATAGAATATCGAAACGCGATATGCATTGAACCAGTTCGATTGGACAACTGTTGGGTTACAACTGATTAAATAATGTTTTAGCCTATGAGATTTCAATACATCAATCGTGTGTGGCACACGCACACATACGAATGCACAAAAAAGTTTTGTTCATGTTCTGAATTCATGGCTTTAGTTTGGTGGTAGGTGTAGATCCGAGCAATACGATTTAAGTGCAAAATACGGTTGTGAGAATTTCATGTGATAGAATTTTCTTAGTGGTTATATTTCAATCAGTCGTGTAAGCCTTGAGCAATCCCTTACATGTCATGTAAGTGCAATGTAATAAGTACTACAAACTCCTAAAAGAAGGCTTAGGATTTAGACTTCGCACTAAACAATCTAGCAACGCTTAGCAATAAAATAAAGCTATAAGGGTTCAGCTACGAAAAAATATATAACAGTAAGAAGAAAGCTCTGAACTATTGTAATGACGCTACTGCGGCGGCCATTTGCAATTTTCACTAGTTCCCGCTATCATTTTGCCGCAATAAGTGAACTTTTTTGAAGTAAAGTAACCCCAACCTATCTGCGCTCGGATTATAAAGAATTTACATTGAAATGATTAATTTCAACATTATACAGGTTTTTATGAAAGTTGGCTGGAATAATGAGGTTTTGTGGTCTTACCGTAGATTGAGCTCGCGCTTATCGCAGGTTATTTTACCACTGTTTAAGTGTTAACTTTTTCAAAACTTCTACAAAGGTACTTAGGCCCTTTAATCACGGACTGTAGGTGAAACTCGGTATGGTAAGGTACTAAATAATATCGGGATTATGTTGAAAATATGCAGTTTCAACTGCATCATAAAGGTACTTAGCCTGAAGTTTAAACTAAAGTTTAAACTCAGCGCGTAACCGGCACCGCTGCACCCACGCTGTCTCAATTATCTCTTTATTAACAGCAATAACACTGTGATTGATGCATGTAGTTTAGAGGCCGATGAACTCAATGTGCAGTACATGGGCATAGCATGCTCTATTGCTACATTTACCCTGCATTGTGGTTTTATTGTTACCGGGAAAGTATCGTGAGGGAAACGCAGCCTTATACGCTTTTGTCAAAACAAATCGGCACTACGCTGATATCCCAGATAAAATAGCCTTGAGCGTCGCCGAAAGCTGGAGCAGGTGGTGTATCCTACTGAGAGAAGAAATGAATAGGACGACGTGAGTCATGATCACGAGTCACTCAGGACCTGGAGGCTTACCATGACGTCTTATTGCGATCCAATTGAGGTCCTAAATAGAATATACTACTTATTCGTACCATGACGTCTTGTTGTGACATTTTGACGCTCAATTTAGGTTGATTTTAAATCTAAAGAAATTGATGCCTACCTAAATGATATCGAATCCCATATATTACTATTATTTAAAGTAAAACGATTCTGCTTAGCTCCTAAATTGGATCGCAATAAGACGTCATGGTAAGCCCCCAGCTTTGGATAAACGACGCATGGAAGAAGAAGTCCCATTGTCGGGTCATGGCTCCTTCCATTACTTCACCACTGACAAACCTTGCATATTTGCCATTACGCTCACTATCGTTAAAAGTTGGCAGGGGAAGTATACATTGAAAATAACTAATTAAGCTTGCAAAGCTTGTTATACGTTAGCATATCTGCGCGCTACCCGGTTAGCTGGTTGCGTTAGTAGTCTACCGTGCCTTTGTTGTCTGAGGTCTAGACTCCGTGTCTGGGATCCAATATTTCACGGATACACGCTTCTAGCCTGCATTGGATGTGCTTAATGAGGCTTGGCAGTGCACAACGCAGCAATAGCATGCATTATTAGGAATTGCTTTGGTTCGCAAGCATGCTGACAAATTCTCTTGTTTAACCGTTGTCTAGAGATCTATTGTTATCCGAGGTCTGGGATTCTAGTCTCTGGAATCCAATATATTACTTTCTAACAGATTACATTCAAAGTGCTTAATTAGCTATCCATTTCACTCATGTATCAGACTTACCTTCTGTGTCCTTTAGTCCCAGGTTTATTGCACCTGACTCACGTATCTATATGATTCCCAATTTATCAATTCTCTTTGTAATAAATGCATAGAAATACAAACTAAATTCTCGTAAAGCAATTTCAAAGCAATTGATTTATCAGAATGGGGATCCCGTAAGTTGCCCGCATATATTTTTCTATTCCTTATTGTAGTACCTACAGATAATGCTCATGCAGTGACTTTCATTGGAAAAAGGGGACCCTATACAGAGTTTTCTTCCAGCTTGCTGTATGTGACAAACACTCATTTTCCGTAATTGATAAGGTTACTAACTGTTATAACAACCAACTACCCTCTGCTGCAAAGCATGTTAAACAACGTCTGTAGTTCCTTTGTTGTCTGGATGTAATAACCGGCAACTGCAAGCTTCCTGCTTCCTGTTTAATCTGGAATATCGATTTGGCGATCTCTTTGTTGCAAACACATAGCTGGAGCTTGGCAGCATCCCATTATTAGATACTTACCTTCTTGTTCTAGGTTGGAAATATATTCCCCAAATAAATTCATGTAATGCAAAAAATTCATTATCCGCAAAACTTAGGGAAGAAGGAAAGCGGGAGAATTTCATGATCGGCAGTTTTAGTAATTTGTATTGATTGCCTAGAACCTAGAAACTTGTTTTGGGATCCGTTTTAAATAGTGGTATCCGTTTGGAATACAAAATTAATATGATTAAAAAGAAATACCATTGGTATTAGAAGATGGTATTCTATTGGAGTAGATTGATAAAACTGGGAGAAAAGGCATACTGTATAGGCATGTTGTATACACACATGACATTCATAGGCATAATATGTTGCATATTTTAAGTACAATAAAACCGAATCAAAAATGTATATGAAAATATGAGACAATCCAAATTCCTTTTCAAATAAAAAGTACCTATTGGGATTTGATTGGACACCCAGGAGATAATTAACTAGTTACACAATACACAAGTAACATAATAAAAATATTCTAATTCAGACCATAAAGATGTTTAAGAACAATGTGAGACCTAAAAATGTAGGCTGATATACATTGATTAAACAATTAAATACTGAATTTCTCTACACTGAAATAGATTTATTAATTAAAAAAAAAAATTAAATCTTTATGGTACAAAATATTTTTAACGACCTATTATGCAAGTTGTATTTACAACTGTTGTGCTTAGTTATGCCAGAAGACTAGCGTTTTCAAAGTGCATTTGAAGTGAGGAACGCCCCAGACAACAAAGGAGCCCCGGGCTCCTGGCTAACGAGCAATTTAATAGGGGTGAACATATAAATACAGACACGGGATACGTACTTCGACGAAGCAGGCGTGATAGTAGTAAACAGAGTTCCGAGCTAAGCAATCCAAGTTCTACGAAGATGGAATGTGATACGAGAAAACTACGGATAGTACTTAGGTAGGTATGTTAGTTTTTTTTTTTGTAAAAAAGTAAAAAAGCAACATGGTTTGCTGAACGACTTTAAGGTACGAACACAACACGAACAAACAGTCCACACTCAATGTTAGATTCGTTCTATGATATGTTTATAATTATTTTAATTTGTAATACAAAAAAGTTCGATACTTTCGGCGGATGCATTGAAAATGTCAAGATTGTTACTAACACTATTGTGATTTGAACACAAGCGGTACAAACGAGTATGTTGACTGTAGTTGGTATGACACGAGGGATCAAAATGTTTATCGCGAACGTTTTTGTTTTATGAATGTTTAGATAGGATTAAAGATGGCCCATGGTCAACGACTTTCCTCCGCGACTGTCTCAATACATGCCACTGAACTGCAATGTTACTTTATCTGATAAACAACGACCAAGAAGCTCTTGAATAAGGATATGCACGCTGCAACTGAGACGTATACAATCGCTGACGTAATAAAGATAACGTTGTCTACACGTGTCTTTTGTTTTAAGGCTAGTTGAGAGTGGAAGTGGACACTGAAGAGACAAAATGAAAAGATTTTTCGTTCTTCTTTAGGGGCGCTGTACAGGATCTTCATACAAAAGCGCTAGTTGACTCGTACTATGTCGAGCTCGTAAAAACACACACTAGGGTTACAGATTATGATACGTTTTGTTCTCATGGGCTGTTTACTGATGCAGAATTCATTGGCATAATGTCATACCAGTCACAGAAAGGGAAAACAAACTGAATCAGTGGTCATTAATGAAAAATCAACACGTTAAAAATGCAAAGTGAAAAACTACTAGCTAGAGAATTGGTATGACCATTCCAACGAAAGGTAAGCTTAAAACCCGTAGGTATTTACCTTAAAATCATGTCGCATCCAGGCCAGTCAGTAAAAGGCCACGTACCTGTAAAAAAGACACTAATAAAACATTGTTCAACACGCGATAGTATCACACAGGTCCCCAGCGGAGTTCCAGCTTTCCACTAGCTAATTGAATGGACTGTCTGTATAGCCAGGTTTTATGTATGTTGGTTGGTATGTTTACGCTTGCTCTTGGTGTCATGTTCAGTTATTTGTTGCTTGAAGAATAGTTTGATAGCTGGACGTTGAATGAAACTACGTAATGAACGCTCAACATCATGTTTAGTTCTTTAGTACCTATCTAAAAAGGAACAAAGAGGTCTTCACGGCGTCACCAAATATACAACAGCTGTATAATAAATAGTGTCTCCGGAGAACTGAAATAACTAAGTACCTTCGGCTATAAATAAAATAGGCAACAAATTACTAATTTCTGAGACAAGCCAAGTAGTGTTTCATTTTCTCACGTACCGTAGGTCAAGGCGCCTTTCACATTATCAGGTATGAACTTGAAGTGACTAATTAATAAATTTGCATAGTATTAATTAGCGTAAACGGGCAAGAAAGCGCCTTACATTTAATTACGCGACCTCGTGTGTTAAACTGATATTTCAGATGTGTAAACGTATTCATTCAGCTACCTGGTTATACTCGTAGATATGGATTTTGATAATATATTATGACTCAATTATTTGTTCCTAGCTCGACGAAAGTCTTGTACTATTACTAATTGTGCAAAAAAATTTCAAGTTAGAATCGTAAGAATAAAGAAAAGCAACGTTTCATCCTCTACTAGAGGAGCAAGTCATTCCTCTGCCAAAATGATGTAAGCCGGTTTCGAGACTGTTCGCCTATGCGGCGTAATGGATGCCAATGCATTGCTGCGATAAGCGTGAGGCAAGGAACAGCGCGAAATGCGAAGGATTCTTCCGAATTCGTTAAACAAAGGAAACCGTGTAGAAGGTCAATGATTCATACCAATAAACGGCTGCAAAATGGAGCGAGACGATGTACAATCGACTGAATAAAAGTTTTGTGGATATTTTTATTGCAGCAAGCTTTTAGGTATAAAAATTACGTACCTATTCGGTACTGAGAAGCGAGAGCTGACCAAAAAGAGCCCAATTACCATCAATCTTCTGAATCACTGAAGACTTTCGTTGTAAGTAAGTACCTACATATAAACTTCCATCTTTATCACTATCAGATCAGCTCGCTTTCAACATAATACTTCACCGTCACGGAACCTTCTCAGGCATGAAAAAATTATATTCAATAGCACAATAAGAACTGCGGCACAATTATTTACTTGCAAAAGTCTTCAATTAACATGTTGTCAAACCATCAGGCCGAGGACTGGACCCACTATAGGACATAAGTACTTGAAATTATGCAAGGCAAGGAACCACATATAAATATGAAGGGCTACCATTAATACGTCATTGTAAGTACACAAGTTAGTTTGTATTTGTTTGAGAATTCTCTCCAGGACGTGTGTTTGCTACCGCGTTCGGAACGAGGACAATTCCAGGGAACCGGACGGATGGCAATTGACAACTGCCGGGGTGCAAACAGCTGAGATTCATCTGGGATTTTCCTGTTTCTAAATGGGAGGTGTGTATCTAATAAAACCCACGTTACTGACTATAGGCTGCAGGGAAGCCAAAATACTGGAACCGGCATTTTCTGGAGTAACTAATTAACACTTTGCCTTGCATACTTTTACATCAGGCACGTTTGCCTCAAAGTATCTAAAGGTTACATAATTGCAATGACAAATCCACACGTCAAATGTTGAAAAAAACACTAAAAGACAATGTCCGGTATTATTGGATTGTATAACGTAGTTCATGTCTAGGACAACATCTAAATAACCAACTTTTCAAACACTGTGCCTGGACTGGTCCGTACGGACCATGTAACAATACATCTATTGTATCTGGCATTGGGTACTCAAAGGGTTACATAACTTCGGAACTGTCAAATCCACGCGTCTTAACTATAAAAATGTAACACAGTTTACTAGAAGCCTACGAAATGATACGTTTCATTGTAAGTAGCTTCGTAAAATTACTTTTCCACCAAGAAATTTGTACTGGAATCTTTTTGTCACTGAACTGCTAAAATTGGCAAATTGCCGCAGTAAACAGTTCTGGAAATCTAGCTTCTATTAAGTATACAAACGTCCACTTTATCGTGGAAAGGTACAAAAATGTTAAGAACTGTACCGGACTGTACCTACACGCAATCTGTCGGATATACCACCAAGAATACACAACTCACAATAAAAATACACAAATGCATTAAAAACCTCTCCAAACTGGAAGTGTTTGGAGAGGCGTAAAAATTCACAGGCATGTTTATTTACAGTATGAAACTACACATCATCATTGTTGAGAACTTCAATAAAACATCTCGATTTCACCATTGTTTATTGAAGACTGAATTTGAAAAATAACACAAAATAGAAAAGTAAAATATGTTTAAAAAGAGAAGGCGACAAAATGGCCAGTGCTGTCGCCAACATGGCCCCGAGCGGTGTGAAACACCACTTATCTACGTGGTAAGGTGAATTAAATACATTAACATTAAAACATTAAGGCGCAAACATTAAAGGCACACATTAAAACATTGAGGCGTATACTATAAAACTATTTAAGCATGAACATTGAGGCACTATAAAACACTAGACATTGAGGCGCAGTACTTTTCTGGTGGGACGACGCAGCACACCCCCTTTGGTGGCGATATCCACGACATACTTTTTAAGATTCTGCCTAAAAGCCAAAGTGGCAAATTACTGTCTGCAATCAGTAGGTACCAGGTCTCATCGTTGTTCCTTCACCCATCGTTGCCAAAAGTAGTCCGCCAGGCGTTGAGCTTTTCTTCACTCCACCCGCATTACCAGGTCCACATCTGAGAACTCATGTAATTGATGATTGTTGTTTGAAGTTGCGGTGAGAAAGTTGAAAGTTCCGTCTTCCGAATGGTCCGACACCGTAACAGTAAGGGGTGTCGGCAGAAGGCGGCATCAAACAAAACAGGCGCCGTACCAAATACGGTTCCGTCTTCCGCACGGTCCGACACCGTAACAATAGGGGCGTCGGCAGAAGGCGTTCCGTGGTACTATGGCGCCACTGCTACAATCCGACAACGACTCAACAACTTGTATGTGTATAGCTCGTACAGTCGAGCAGGTGCACAATGCTACCCAGTTCTTCATTAAGTGACGAGCAACTGAGACGTATAAAGGACCGAAGTATTCTACGCCGGTAAAGGTAAACGGGAGAGTATGATGAGTCATTCTGACCTCGGGTAAATCTCCAACTGGTGGTGTAAAACGGTATCGCTTTAGAGTACTGGCAGAGTTGACAGGATTTCGTAACGCTTCTCACAGCCAATCGCAATCCGATGATGTAGAAACGCTGGCGCAGCTCATTTACCACGAGTTCATTGTTTCCGTGGGCCATCTTGACTTGAAAGGAGAGTATAATTAGGCGAACTATTCGATGTCTTCCGTCGAGGACTATTGGTCGCGAGTCGATATCCATTGAGACACTGGTAGGGCCTGATAATAACATCGTCTCTAATAATTATGATCATAGAAATATTTCATAATCTAGGTAGGCTATCTTTACAAGCGGGGCGTGCAGCGTCAATCTGAATATACTCGCTCATAAACGAGTCAAGCTGGACGCGGCGAAATATATTATGGCGCTCAGCTGAAACAATAAAAGAAACATCTAAAAGGTATCAAGCCACGGTCGCGATGAACAGGTGACAATTTAGAATTTTGAGATGAATATCGAAGCACTCTGATGTGCACGCGCTGTGGCTCAAGAAACAACTGCTAAAATGCAGATTATCAGCCACTACCGATGAAGGTAGCTCCGGCGATTGTATTGTGGCTTGTGACAGGCCTACCTGTTCTTGATTACAGAACTTGCACTCTGAAACTGGTTGGATATCAATATTTGGTTCACAGGGCCACTTTTCCGTTTCAAAAGTAAGAATGCTGGCCCGGTAAACCATCGCGTAGAGTCCGACTCGTAATACTCTTTGATAAGAGTGTCTAGAGTGCGTTTATCGTCGTTATCTTTTGTAATGACGGGGTTGGCAAAGTCTACAGGTTTAGACATACCTGAGGAAAAGCCATGTAAAACCCAACCCAGGGGAGTTGAAGCAGCAGCAGGCTGCGACGGAGTCCCGCTGCGTATGGTGTTTGAGTACGTGAGATGCCAGTTATCGATTCCAATCAAAAGTGTAGGCTTTGCATCGTCATAGCATAACACATCTGCCAAGTCGTGTAAATAATCACAGTCTCTTAATAAAGTTGAGTGTGCAGACTGATTCGTAATCGCCAAATTTGGAATCGATCGAACTGTTATCTCATCAATATCTGTACTATGCCCGCTCTTTACTTTAACATCTACGAAACTCACCTGCATATCTTTCGTAAGACCACCGATGCAATTAACTCGAAGAGGTTCTTTTGGTCCCGACTCACCTATGGTATCTGCTACCGTTTGCTCAATGAATGAAGCAGTGGATCCATCGTCTAAGAGCGCATAGGTATCCACGTTACCTTGTTGGCCGCTGACGTTGACCGGAACTATCTTGGGCAACGGTCTCTTCTTCTCTATTGGTTGCGAACTATGAGATATCATGGTGATGATTGCTTCCTTTTCTGCCTGGTTACACGATCCATCAGACGTTGGTTCTTCCGTAACTTCCTCGATAGAAGCGTGATGTGATTTAACACTCGGTCTATGTAACAAGGTATTATGACGGCGACTGTACTTACATCCGACGACTTCACATTGCTTTGGGCAAGCTCTGTACTTGTGGCCGCCTTTGAGCAAACATAGGTAACAAACCTTATTTTCAATGACCCAATGCCAGCGATCGTCTACGGATAGTTGTGCGAACTTTTTGCATTTAGTTATATCGTGAGCATCAACCTTGCAGTATCCACATGCTGTCATAGACTTTGAGGAAGAAGATGCATAAACTCTTTCCTTCGTCGGTTGTCTAGCGAAGGTGACAAGTTGATTTTTGACATTAGGGTTGACACTGTGGGAGGTATTGTTGACAGTCAAACTATCCGAATGCAACAGTCCGAACTTTACCTGCTTTTGCGATTCGTGGTCTAAAAAATCTGCCAACAGCTCCAACTTAGGCTTACTTGAAACTTGCGCCCATGCGAAGTCCGTCCACCTGTACCTTAGGGTAGGAGTGAGCTTACCTAAGACCGTGTGAGCAAGCTCAGGAGACGTCAAATACTCCGGTTGATGAAGCTCTCTTATTACCTCGACACAGTTCCGTACGCGGCACGCAAATACGTTCAGGTCTCTGGCCGACTCGTGCAAGGCTAACCTAGGAAGAGACTTCAACATGGACAGCTGTTGAAGAATGATTAGTTCCGAACTACCAAAACGTGCTTCTAAGGAACTCATTACCTGCTTCGGATCTACAGCGGTCATCAACAGTGCCGACACAACTTCCTTGGCGGCACCCTGCAACGCCATGCCGAGTCTGGCCAGATTGTCTTCCGGGCTAAAGCTGGCTTCCGTACGAGCGAAAGCCTTCTTGAAAAGGAGCCATTCGGAAGGTCGGCCATCAAAAACTGGCAAAGATCCACCAACCTGCTTACTTCCAATTTGTATGCGCCTGCTGGCAGCATCGATGACTTCGGCTAGGTGTAATATATAATGTTTTGTACCTAAGCCGTTATCTTTATTTGTATTATCGCTATCACAAAAACAATTATTATGTGCGTTATTTACGTTAGTGTGGTGTGTACCTATAGGAAATGTATGAGTATGAGAATGTCTTGGAAAGAAACCGCCGTCCGATGCCGGCAGCACAACCGGCTCCATACGGGCGGCGATGTTCGTTTCCCGCTCTCCTTCATAGCCTTGAGTAAAGGCGCCACCTGGCGCAGATAGTCCACCCGTAGGCTGGACAGGTAACTCCACTACTTGTGGTTCCAAGCCACTGTAAGGAAACTTTGCTTTATTTTCCACATCGATAATGGTTGTAATATCAGCACACTCTACTAACCATTTTTGTGTAGAGCTGCTCCTCACTGAAGAGGTGGCTTCCAACGCTGCCAGTTCAGCTTTAAGCTCTAAATCCGCCACCTTCTTCTCTTGTTCCGCCATCTTCTTATCTTGTTCCGCCATGCGGCGAGCGTGCTGGGCTATTATCGCCAGCTTTTGGGCCCGAATGGACGACGATGTTGATCTACTTGACGCAACTCTAGAGGGTTTTTCATGTGCATATAAGTCCAGAATATTAATCACAGGCGCCGTGCCTAATATGGTTCCGTCTTCCGAACGGTCCGACGCCGTAGCAATAGGGGCGTCGGCAGAAGACGGTCCCGGCACTATGGCGCTGTTGCTGGAAATCTCCTCCCTCCGATGGTTGGCCTTTGTAAAAGATCTCGTCACGGGCATGGTAGTGAAGCACTTTTTCGCTTGTTAGGACACGAAAAGGGCAAAATATTTTTATAATTTTTACTTCTGACACCAAATGTTGAGAACTTCAATAAAACATCTCGATTTCACCATTGTTTATTGAAGACTGAATTTGAAAAATAACACAAAATAGAAAAGTAAAATATGTTTAAAAAGAGAAGGCGACAAAATGGCCAGTGCTGTCGCCAACAATCATTATTATAAGCAGATCATTCGTTTCATTGCAGACACTGCAGGGCATACCCAACCCTTCGCCGCCATTCCGTCAGAGGCTCCCCCCCCCTTGCATCACCTCCTTCCCGATCGTGTTGCCATGCTAATTTTCAATTTTCATTTTTCTACTAGCTTTTCATTTTCATGTAAGTATACTTATTGAAAGATATCGTTAAAATTTAACTCGTGACTTTATAAGCAGTTTGAAAACGCATCATGTACCGTCCTGTACTACTTTTCAAGATCTCAGTGATTTGTGTAAACAATCATATTTTTGACGCAATTTATGACTTGACAATAAATCTAAAAACGAAGGGAAGTGATATGGGCAGAGTAACAAAATGCTTGCACTAATTTTTGCCATGAATTTAACAACATGATTTATTTTTTTTGGGTTAGGAGTTAGGTACTATCTAATCCGTGGGTTTATGTGAATTATATGAAAGGTTTTAAAAGTTGACCACTTTTATAGAACAGATAAAATTACCAAGGGTTCTAAGTTGAATTCTTCGTATATTTTCAAATAACCAACTAAGCATGCGTTTCCTTTGAAAACTGAGCACTGCCACAAGTGGTCACATAATACTTCATGCTAACGTTTCTGTCCATTATATTATTATGCGAAAACACACAATCTGACGGTGTCAGTCAACTGTTTCTCACATTTATTGCTCTGTCATCCGAACAACTAAAATGCTTCAAATCTGAGTCACTAAAGCAAAACGTTTTACAGCTCACATTGCTCTCGACACAAACTTAAACGTGGCACTTAATTTAAAAAAACAATAATAATCTATTATTAGCTCGCATAAGTCACTCACTCGCCGAAAACTCGCTCATTCGATTCTTTCGAGTATCCTTCAAACGTCTGCAGAACTGTGGAAAATTGGCATAAAAAATTCACACAACAAATGTACCTACTAGACGCGAGATGAACGAACCTTGCCCTTGGTTACGTCTGGGATGTACCGCGACTCTGTTAGAGTAGATTATATTATTAGTCTGAATTAATATTTGATTAAAATAAATTAAGATGAATGAAAGAATTAGCATTGCATTTGAAAGAAAGAAATGTGACAAAATAAATGACATTGGTAGAAATTAAAAGCACGAATATGAAATTGTGCATTACAACTAACTATAGGGTTATAGTTATACTTAGTTGCATTCACTTCTATATACCTAGGTATATATTATTGGCTTAGTGAGCCCATCAATGTCCACCAGGTTATCAATAAAACGAATAACAATTAAACCTAGAAAGGAAAAGAGAAAACCGAAACGAAGTCACGGAAAATGTGTAACTTTTTAACGAAACATGTTAACCTTTGATTTGCAGAATTTATGAGACTCTCAACTCAACAAATGTCAGCCGCTCTGTCTGTATTTATTTTAAGATTAAATATTAATTTACCAGCATAACCTGGTTAAGCAATATTTTACTTGCAAAAAGGGTCCTTGACGCTAGTGTACGTAGGTAGGCATGTGAATAAACTGAGACGCATTAAAGTTGAGCGAAGAAACGCATTAAATCTGGCCTTCGCGTCTAAGTAATTGATTTTCACGTTGAGGACGACACAATCGCTGGCACTTGAACAGAACTGAATCCAGAACCATCAAACCTAACCTTATACTTACATATTTTTGAGAATGGATAGATTGATGGAAGTCATCTATTTACGCTACCACCAGTACGCGCTGTACCATTTGAAATACTACGCAAGTCCGCAAACAAATGCTGAAGTCTATTTCAATCAACCTCTTATATAAAATACATAATATGTATGTTGTTCCAAAAATAATAATAGAGCAGTTTTAGAGTGACCTTGTATCTGAAAAGCTCACAAATCTAATATTATATTAAATCGTAAACCGTTGCAATAAAGAGCTGTTTGCATTCCACTTTTATCGAGTTATGCCATGCGTCAGATAAATTTGGAATTGAGTAAAAAAATATAACGAACTTAACAGCATTGGCTAGACAATGCTGCAATCTCACTATTCATTTAAATGAGATGGTACCGATTTCAGCAAGAAATAAAGGTTAAAAGGATGCTGTTTACTTTTGGTAAAGTTTATCTCGAATGTGATAATGAAACCACAAAACATTTGAATGTCAATTAGCACGCTACTGGTAGTACTCTGTGCGGTTGTCTTGTCAATCGTGAAGTTCATTGAATCACAAATCTGTCGTGTTTACTCGCCTAAAACGCAACAAAATAGTAGTCCCTCAATCCGTAACAACAAAACACTTGAGACATTTTGAACTTCGAGTTACGTTCTCTTCCGGCAAATTCCGGATACCCGGACATCCAGAAAACTGGCAACTTTTCGGGGAAACGGGGCGGAAACGGATGGCAACCCTACGTGACCTATATTTAGAAGAGACAACACTTGACCTCACCAACGTTCCACCTGCATTATTCAGATAACATTTCATCCACGTTTATGCACTCCTGGTATTAATGGTGATGATGAAAATAATCATGTAACTAATAGAGTTCATTTTTTTATGATAATCATGTTGAAATTGAAGAATTATAAGACAAAAGGAAAATTAAAATCAAACATACTAGAGTTTGGAAAATGCATATTCACGACAGAAATAACAGAGACGACGTCAAATAATTATGTATCAACTGAATGTATTCAAAATTATACTACAGAAGAATTCACCAACAGTATACTGCAGCTGTAAAAACAATGAAGAGATGATGAATTTTCTTCACAAAGACGAATAAAAAGCACAACTTTATAATGCATGGAGCAATCCGAAAAGTTTTGTTAGCGCAATCCCTTTGTCTCCTAGAACTTGGCAAGTTGTTTCAGTTTAATATTGTAGAACTTCGTTTAATTTATCATGAATGAAATATTAAGATGATTCCTCCAATGTCCCAAGTAATTTTGGAAAATAACAACGTCTTGCGCAAAGTTCTTTTACGGCACCAAAAGGGCATCAAAATTCATTGAAGCTTCATAGAGAAGAAAGATGCTCATCATTGACACCATGCCCATTAGCTCCCGTTTCATAATTCACGTCCGTTTATTTTGGTATCGGGCGAAGCAATAACCTGCGACCTACTTAGCTGACACGGGCGTGACCTCCCTCGGCCTAGGTCGTGCATCCAACCGCGCCCCGCTCATCTTTCCGCCCGCTACACTACACCAGACTGATTCGACAGATGAAACCTCCGCGAGTTTATGAGAGCCTGGTACTTGTTGACGATGAGATTGTGCTTTTGAGTTTCGTTTTTTACTAATTTATCTAAAGTATTAGAAACTGCGTTATGTACCATGTACTAAATGTAGATAGATACCTACTCGAGAAAGGATTTAAAATGTTAAATTCACACTTCAAGCCAAAGAGTTTGAACGATAAACACCTATGAAGTAGGTACTTAGCCCTCCACCTTTCTGATGCCAAACAAAACAAACCGCCATGAAAATAAAAGGGAAATCCTCTATAGCAGTTCTACGAAATTACTTTTGTTTATATGACGAGCTCTAGAGATCAGTGCAAGTACAACTCTGATTTACATCAAACAGACGTAAATTCAGCGAATACTCGGAAATAGAACGCGAAATAACAACTGTGGTGAATAACCGTGCCCTACTTTAACTGAGGGCTGACTGAACAAAGACCATGCAAACTAGGGTTTATAAAAATAGTGCAGTGTCTAGAGAACCTATGATATTGAATGTAACTACTAGTCAATTTAAAAGGGACATTTGTACCGATCAAACACAACATTATAAAAATCAGAGTGAATAATTGAACTTTGCATAATTTCATGCATGGTTGATGCTACTAAAAATAATTATCATCTTTCCAATTTGATGTTGTTAGTCAAAAAAAGGAAACTTACTCATTCTAATGTTCTGAACAGACGAAGCAATGGTATACGAACAAAGTGTACCCACACTGTACGCACAACATAATAATGATGTACTTAGCAATTATCACATGTTAGGTACTATATGAAATAGGTATACGCCTGGAGAAGAAAACACGTGGGTAAAGAAAGCCACATGAAAAGCTAATTCATATAAAATAGCAAGCATGCATGTTAAACAGACACGTGTAAGCTTTAGTCACGACTTGACGTGACACTCAAGAGATATACACATTTAACTGAAGCAAATATAACAAGCACTTAAAACTGAACAGAACAATATAGAGCGGCCATCTTCGCGTATATTATTCAAGGTGGGTATGTTGATTGCATTGATTACACAATAGCGCAATCTTGGTAATTGACGATGACATAAATCTTGACACAGATCACAACGGTTCATTGGTTCGTTATGGGACTCAGTTAGATCCAGATATAAGGAGCGAGACCCGCTTAAACTGGCAGATTTAGATAGATACTGGTCAGTGTCCGACGTATTTTTACTTAGAAAATAAGTATACTACCTACCTAGTACCTACGTAGGCTAACGAATGAGTCTGGTTAGACGTATCTGGCACAAAGGATACGATGAAAATTCCACCGTATGGAATAGAACGCGAAAGGAATGTTCAGATAGTGGAAAATAATAATGATGACGAAAAAAGGTTGTGGCTAAGTCTGAGAGTGAGAAACAAAATGGGGAAAGAGAATGATCGAATAGCGGGAGAATTTTATATAGTTCGAATGATACGCGGCACTCTGGAATAGCAGATGAGACTTCCCATATGATAAGTATTAGAATATAAATTGTATCACATTGGTTCAGTTAATACGGTACGAAAATGTTAGTCCTCGCCCAGTCCCAGTAGACGCATGTTATTGCAGCGTCTTGGCAAAAACCATCCATGGAAATGTGACGATTAGTGGAAGCGACAAAGTAGGACGTTGGTATTTCAGTATGTTCATAACAAAGAAACGTTTTACATTGAAATGTTAAAGGGCATTGTACCGGCCCATCCTGTAAAAGGATCAATGTATCTGCTTTTGTTTGCAGCTGACCTGCCCTAACCAACTTTCTTTTTTCGAAATTCGTCAGCTTATCCTAATGGTATGGCGTCATTGGAGCATTTTTCTTTGACATTGCTTTCAAGAAACGGAAAGTTTGTTATTGTTAGAGGCCGTGCACAGCTCCCTCTGAAATTCTTTTACATACCTACTTGGTTCTTCTTTTGCTGCTTGGTTCTCTTCTGTATATTAAATTTGGTGCTTATTTTTTTATCATCACAGAAACAATGTTTAGGTGGTTTAATAGTAAAACCGACTAAAGTCCCGCAATAGCTTTTATTTCACTTGCTATAAATGTAGGAATCAACGTCATACGACCATATTATACTCGTATATTATTTTGATTGTCAACATTCGATATGACTACCAATTATTTTTGTAGCATGCACCTGCAGGACATTAGAAAATTGCGGCTGCGTAGAGTCCACAGTTATTTCTAAGACCCGATGACTAACTCTCCATAAAGGCACTGGGACAAAGAACCGTACGCCATGATTCACCTGATGACGGTGAGAATACGGCGACGAAATTATAGGTTGCGATTGTTTCAAATTAGTCGCCGTTATGCTGGGAAAACATGGCAGAAGTAGGTATGGTCACACGCATCGCAAAGTATAATTAGAAAATTAATACGTTAGGCACACCGTGCGGGCTTTCTGTAAGCCTTTACCTTGTGCCACTGATTTTGATCTGTGCTGATCGGATTCAGGTTTTCCTAGGTCTATTGCCATTGTCAGGATCGGATTGGATTGGATCAGATTGGATCGGACCGGATTGGATCCATTGCCAGGGCTTGCTTTCACGTTCTCGGCCAAAGCGCTCCCTGGCGTAGTTAGACTGAGGTATCTATACTGATCCATATCCCCACTCCCCAGCATTGATAGAGACTTGATAGACACTTGATAGGACTGTTGTGGCATAACATCTGATAGGCACTCACCATTCAATACCAGTTTCAGATCTTGCTCCGGGTCACTCAGGTGGACACGGCGACTTTCAGACATCCAATACATCTAGCATTGAGAAACCACGCCGGATGCGCAACGATTCCCAAGATGTTTCAAACTACACAGTGCAGGTGGCCGTCTTCCTGGTTTGGGCTTACGCAAGCGTCACACGGTATAAATAACTTGGGAATCTCGGGATCGTTGCCCACGATGAAGAAACTAGCAAATTAGTGCCAGCAATGCGCCCGTATCTACAATGTTTATGGTGATAAAGATGTTGCATCGTCGAGCGCTTTGTCACTTCAGTCTGTTGTAACGGGAGCATGATAACGCAATAGGGATTTTGTATACGCCTTTACATTGTGGTCAGAGTTCACGCTTCATTCAACGGCGTATTTCTCTTGGCACAATTTACTCGTATCGTATTGAAAGATAACCTTATTCCTATCTGCCCTTACTCTGCCGAAAGCTACTATATAACGTGTATTTATAGGTATAGTTATTAGTACCCACTAAGCTATAGTATCATTTAAAGTGCTTACAAAAAACAACCTTCAATAATTTGCAGAACAGATTGAGTAAGAAAACACGAAATTTTAGAAACATCCGTTTTAACTCTGGTCTAAACTTTTGACGGTATAAGTCCAGTAGTCAGTAACGGTGTAAACATAACCAAGATGTCCACTTCATCCATTTTCAAGGTGAACTGTCTCAACAGATAATAATAACTCCGCCATAATGTACAGTATTTTACTGTCAGTCTTTGTTCCTCGAATTGCGTTCCTACCTCGAGTTGTGTAATTTGCATTTTAATTTGTAGAATTATTCATTAATAATATCCACTGTTTGATTTTATGTCATCTTACTAATATATTGAATGGAGATCGTGAAGAATGGGCGGATGGTGCATGGTGGATGAGTAAAGAGACTAATGTCCAACGATGGAAACTGGTAAACAATGGTGAGAATCGCTATTTATTAGAGAAAATATTTTTTAAGATTCTAAGTTTGAACTTTATTCAAACCCGCTGAATTTCTAGCTGAGGTTCTTCTCGAGTGGTTGTACTTGTAGATACAGGATGCCACGATACCACGATGTTTTTCAGGCGTTTAAATTCAAGGACATCTCCATAGGACTTAAATAAAGAAAAACGAATCGAATCGCTCGGATGGTACGTAGGTTACTCCTTGGAAAAACACGGAAATGTTAGTTTGTTGTTAGTAGCTCTATTATAATAAACTATGTTTACCTATTTACGTTGCAAATAGTGCGCAGCTCGTCTTGTTGATTTTCTTTGTAAGTGTTTGTACAATCAGTGACAGAAATGGTAAAGATGCGTATGGTCCACCTTATTGGTAAGTGTAACAGTACATGGTTTCTTGTCATTAATGAATTGGGTATGGCTAGGGGAAATGGTATTTTCAAAAACCTATCGATGGTACTTTACAGTTTTAGTAAAATTATCTTAAATCTTCTAGACCCTTCCATCCACAACCAGTTGAAAAATACACATTGTTTTACGAGTATAGTTTGTTTTAAAGGCATCAATATATTTAGAAAACAATTCACGCTACATAGAGACACGCCTTGTCAAAACTAACAAAGCGTTTAGTAATACCCTTTTTAACTAGATAGCTGACATAAAAATACATATTTCATCTCAGTAAAACGGAGAAAGCAATCTAAAAATCAATTTCCAGTGCTCCCAAAACGTGAGAGTTTTTATGTTATGTTTCCATCATATGACGCGTACGAGGACTCGTAAAGATTAGGTAGAGCTGGCTTGATACGTCTCTCTACATAATTATGTTAATGAAATGTCTCTTTGTCTGTCTCTTAGCATATTGTCTATAGTTTTATAATCCCGCCACAGGGAAATATGTTTCCATTAGAAATATGCCATACAATCGGTGATGTGAGTTTCTGAGAGACTGAATGCTAGCAGACTTGTTGTAAAGTTTACGAGACATTTGTCTTCACAGCTCTGAGACTTTGGAAAACTGAATGTGACCGTACTGTGAGAGTATGTGTGATGTATCTATACTATGTAAATACTTTTGCCACTTTTCGATGTAATATAAATGATAAATTAATTATATTGCCACAAAGATTACATTACATATTAGCAAGGATACCCCCGGCCGAGAGCTAGTGTGTGACACAATCGTAAAGATTAGATAGAACCGTCTACATATTGGATAATCCTGGTTATAAAAGTAAGGGAGACAGAACGGCGTCTGTCAACAAATACGTAGGTTAGCCATAACACAAAAAGATAAGAGTTTACGACACGTATAATCAGGACAAATCTTTTAACTCTTCATCTTCATACGGCAAATACGGCATAAAAAGAAAAAATAGGCCTCAAGGCCTACAAACTAAACTTAGTAACCTTATAAACTATCGTTATAAGGTAATCCAAGATACCCACTAGAATTTCTGGAATATACAGGTAGGTAAAGTGGTGTATTTTGATTTACCCACTTGATAAGAATACAATGAAGTTTTAATCGATTTGCTAAAAAAGAATGAAGCGTGAGTACGATTAATTACTTTTAATTACTGAAGATAGGGTAGGTAATTACAGATTTTGGAATGTTTTATGAGAAATTCTATATTTTTTTCTAAAACACCCAGTGTGGTTTGTTGATTGCAAGAGTAGGGGCGTTACCTTCTTTTAGTTTTCTCGTGACCACGGTCAATGTAACTTGATTGAAACGTCGAGGTTTCGCAACAATATCATTATACCCTTTTTTCTCTAGTACATCAGACTATAAAATATTTTTTCCAGCGTTGATCGTTATCGTTGTGAATAGAAAATAGCAGACTATGAGATGAGTGATTTTACAACAGTTATTCAGTAACGCTGTAACCTATATCCTTTGTGAACGACGTTGTCTCACTTTGTGTACATTTATTGATATTTTCATATCTGTTAAAACGATTTACAGGAATCAGAGCGTGAAGAATTGTTAAGCGAATTTCAAGCTGAAAGAAAATCCATACGTATTTTTAGTCATGCTGAAAATTGGTATCATAACTTTTACGAAAAACTGAATTTTGTAACAAGGCCTGTTACGGGTGGTAGTGGGATTTGGCCATTGCGACAAAAGGGCACTCCATAATCCATAAAAACGTCCCAAGCTAGAGATTTTCGTACATAATATTTCGATATGATATTGTAAACTTGATTTTACTATTAAAAAAAGTTTGGCCGAATGTGTAGCTGAAAAGTGGGACGAAATATTTTTTTAAATAAAATGTAATTTGGACCGAATATGGCATACAGTGTGGGACGAAAGCAGATCTTTTTCCTGTGGGACGATAGTGGCATAAATCAGCACAGTTGGTTGAGTTTGGTCACCGCAAGGCTAATAAAACTCAGCGCCTTTGCCACCTTCGGCTACATCACCATCTATCTCCAAATGGAACCGTGGAACAGTGGTCAAACGCTAGACCCTCACAAATTAAAATCAGAAAAGTCTGGTAAGTTAGTTACTACCTTTGGCAAAGATACAACAGTTTACAGAATGTATTCCGGTAAGTAACGAGTCAGAATTACAGCGGCTCATCCGGCATTTCTTTCTAGACAAGCGTGCTTCATCCCAGACAACATTTGAGATAAGGTCTAGCGTGATATATTATCGCAAATAAAATAAACAACCTGATTACTCATATGACGTGTGGCAAAGTTAAACCAAAGTCACACCGTTCAGGCTTCGTCTGGACGATAACTTACTTAGGCACACTTGGATATCACTAAATCAATTAGGTGCGACTTCTTTACGATTCTTCGAAGCTCTTTAGTGCATAGGTAAACATTAATAAAATGGCTTACAAATCAATTACTTACAAATATAATCAAACATATTATTAGTAGGTTAGCCACGTATCTACGGCAATACCTATTAGTTCTTAAAGTTTCGCATACAGCTAAAAATGGGTCTAATTCGAGCACAAACTACTATCACAATAAAATAATTTTGACATATCTCGACGTTTCGGCCGAGTTACATCGACCGTGGTCACGAGATGACGTTCTTCTCTTGACCACGGACAATTTTAATACGTCAATATTGTTATAAACCATAAATAATGTAATCGTTGTAATGTATTTTTAGACATGTAGGTGCTTAGCAGTCCTACCAATATTTTTTTCATTTTCATCTTATTTAAGTATAACGGGGAGGCATATGTTCAGCAATGGACGTCTTCAGGTTGATGATGATGATGATGAAGTTTAATTTTAAAGTTAGCGTTATTATAATATGTCCGAGGCGAAAGCGGTGGATATTATATAATTACACTTGATATTGGAAGGATTGGGCGTAGAGATTCGTGAGTCGAGAGAAGTGAGGCCTTTGCAAGCAGACGACTATGACTAAAAAAAAATAAAAATATTATGATGTAAATGTGCAATGTGCTAAACGAAACATAAAGCATGCTACTACGTGCCGCAGCGGCAGTTATTTAACTCTCAAGGTTCCAAAATAAGCCATTTGATTCCTATAACACAAACACGGATTTGTACTCCGTTTTTTTTTGATGTGAAGTTATCTACCTTGATCCGCCAGTGAGGTTTCGCAACACGAGAGATTTGTTTGCATTTGGTCGGGACGGGCAGGATTTCCATGTATACATTTATGCTATGATGATGGATATTTTTGGTGTAAGTACTAACATACCTACTCATATTTAAAATATGTTTTTATATTGGTAAACGGTCAAGACAAATTTGTGCCACACCCCAACTTCAGAAGGCTAAAAATCTTACGTGTTATGAGGTTACCAAGAATCACTCAAATAGCTTCAACAATTACTGTTGCATTGAGGAACTTTCCGAAGTGTGCTAAAATACAATAGGGATCAAAGTAATATCATATTTTTATAAACCTAACATACTCTTAATAATACTTAGAATTGAAAAATAAATTCCCACAATAATTGATGTAGTTCCGTTGTCCCCGAAGACCAGGTCACCCGAAAAACGGGGCCAGGGGAAATAGATCCTTAGGTACTCTATACGTTTTAAGCCTTTCGGTCGCTATCGCAGACAAACTACGACAACTAGAGCCGACCCAACCTAATCGACAAACGAACTACAAAGTGCATTGTCAGTAACAAGTGTCGAAGATTATAAAGCGCTTTGAGCTGAGCTCGGCTGATTAGAAGCTAAGCCCTCCCCTACGCCCAGGTGGGGAATATAGCCACCTGAGACTGCAGTTAGATCCTCAATTAACTATCGGTTGTGTTACGATAAACTTGGTTAAGTTAACCTATTGCTTTAAAATTAAATTGGTGAGTAATGAAATGAAATGGCCAGCATTTCAATTGAAATCCATAATGTACCTACTTATTAATATATATTTTATCCCTGTTATTTAATTCTGTGCCTAAATTTTTTACAAAGGTAGTAGGTATATTAGGTATCGAAAAGTACCAATAGTATTGTTGTTTGACTTGTAGTTGTTTGGTGAGTTTTTAGTTTGTAGTTCAAAAATGAATTTCGGGTTACGGACATAATATTATGTCTTACCTAAATTTAAATAACGGTTTTTTATGAGTATAATCCAGGATATTATTTTTAATTTTTAACTGGCCTCTGGAAATGAAAATACAATTATAAAACACAAAAACAGCCATCTCGTCAGCATAATTCGTCGCATTACGAAGAAATGTAAACACAACACAAGAACCAATTTCGTCCCAAGTGGATGATACGAAAAACAAATCTCTCGGTTGAAATGAAACCCCATTAGCGAAAAGGGTTGCTTCATCCATTACCGCGCATAAAAATGCGTTTGCCAAAGAATGTGTTTTGAACCGTGTCGCGGATGGCTACCTTCGTCAGAAGCAGTATTCCACATTACGTACTCCAGGATCGCGGAGTGAATACCCCCATAGAGAAGAAATGCTGGTAGATTTTACACTGCAACTTTGCAAAAGACTGATAGTTTCTGTAGAAAAAGAGGAGTTGGGAAACAAAATCAAATAATCTAAACCATACATGAAATGTGTGACAGCATAAAACATCCGTGTATTCTCGCTGATAGAGCTGATGCCAATAATGTTTTCTTCAAAGGGAAACATTAAAACCCGTTGAACCGATGTTAACTAAAAAGAAAATATTACGAAAGAAACAGATTTCAACTGTGGCTGACGTGAGTGGTGGTACTAGTTTTAGTGTGGCTCGTTGGAAATAATTAGTTTCAACGGCTACAGCTGGGGGCAGAATCAGGGGTAGTCGTTGGAAATAAACCTCGGAAGGTTTTGTGCACGTCTGTACAATAAACAACTGATATTTTACTCAATTTAAGAGCGGGCTCAGTCTACCAAAGATATATAATAAAATTAACGAATAGGTCGACTGATCCCGCGGACTGGGTTGGAGTGGGCTCAGTTGACGTAGGTACGAGCCGTGATTTCGTAAGTGATGTTTCACAGATCAATAAAAAGCATTACTCAAGCTTTAATGCCTCCTCTATAGAGCTGATTGTTCGGTGTCCATGATGAATTAAACATGCTCCGTATTGGCCAGTTAAATACCAGCCGACTGAAATGGTACAAGATGTTTTAAGGATCTGTTGTCGAACTAATAAATGATTTACTTAGTTTAAATTATCAGTTATTATTATTATTTCATATTAAGTTCACTCTTTCAGTTTCAACCAGGAGCACGAACGTAACCAAGTATGATTGTGAGAAGTGAGAACCATACAACGACTGAAATGGACGTGTATCCAGCAAAGTATCAGAATTCTCAAAAATCCCGGATCTTGAGCTACGTGCTCGCCTTTCAACGCTACGGAACTGAAGATTTAGGTCAGTAGGTACTGCTCGGTACCCTGTGTTGTAACATGCAACCGCGACTGATTAACTATTTCGTAACGAAGCGGATGCTGTGGGGGTTATAAGTACTACCGACTTAAATTATAATGTAGCTGTTGTACCAACTGCTGGCGTTTTAGAGCAATGCTATTTGACACAATTTTTCGCACTGTCAAAAAATACCACTTATAAACTTATAAGCTTCTCTTTTTGAGGATTTTTGAGGAAATCCTCAAAATCCTCATAAAGATTTATGCTGCTTTTTTCCTTTCCGAAAAAAAAACAGCACAATATATATATATATATATTTCTTTCAATCTAGGTTCTCACAAAATAAACTTTCTATTGCTTAAATGTTTCCAAATCTGGAATAACGACACGATTAGCCAAACCGCATGTTCTTCTCATTAAACATTATCTCTAAAACATTTGTGCAGCCCGACCGCTTCTGTAACTAGGCTAGTTAATCAACCCGCTTCCTCTTGCATCACAGCTCATTACGCGATTCCACTGTCAGCCGTAAAACTCTGATTTAATGGCCCCGTGGGTGTAAAGTGCTTCAAATCGCGGTTTTACTGTTAAAAGGTTTTGAGACGCTTTAAGACGGTTCTCTTTACTAAGAGCATCCATAGACCTCAAACACATACAACAGTAGGTACATTACACAAAAACTACTTGACCTCTTGGATTTTTTGTTACCTTTCGTACCTACCTATGCCAGAAAAAGGAACAGCACAGATGCACAAAAAATACATACTTAATGTCATTTTCAGCCTTTTCGGAGGCAGTGCCGTGTAAATTATCAGTGTACGATACCATAATTATTATGCACAGTAATGTTTCTTTCAGTTTCAGGAAATAGCAGTTTGCTACGGGATATTTATGGTTCTAATTTCGTGAACAAGATTGGTATCATAGGTATCATTGTCATCATCATCAGACCCTAGCTCTCTCTAGCATTTGTGTTGAACATTATAACCATAAACAAATCTGAAGCGAAATCTGAAATCCAGGTAAAATTGTTTACCTCCATCACGTCAATAAGAATGATTTGAGACCAGACAGCCTGTTAGGGTGACTTCCTTAACACCTGCCAAACACAAAACACCTCAACGATAAGTGTATTACCGATGTCAATGTAGAATTAGATAGACGGGGATCTAAATATAGCACGCCCTCAGCTGGAGCCCTTATGTTACATGTCGTAGTTTTCAACAGTGCATTGGAAAGGTCGGTCGGTGTCCGCGGCTAAATGTCAGACATTCACGTGATGGTGTCTGACATTTCAGTGGAACGCCAATTAGAATTCTAGAAGTACATTTATACGTCAAAAGATGTTAAATAACTTAGCAGGTCCAGTCAGACACAATTACCTAATGCCGCTGTGATGATGAAATAGTATTACTACTTGCACTAACAATTTCGACACATAATTATTATACAATGCGTAGTGTCTAGACATCACTAAGTTGATTGAACATTAGTGTCTGATAGTTATTGCTTTTGACTGCAAACGATTGTTTCCAAGTGTAATTCAATTAATTTAAATCGCATCTTGTTCAATTGAAATGCATCTAAAGGTAAAGTTAAGACTGCAAATAGTGATAAATTGTCAAAGCAGTCTGGTGTAGGTGTAGTGTAGACCTATTTAAAGAGAACAACGGAACCTTTATACACAACAATAAAATTGTATTGGTATCTTGTATCTAACAGTAGTAAGTACATCCAATTATTTATGAGCATACTACCGTCTGCGACTAATTGGAATTACAGAAACGATCATATAATTACCCAATCGATAACGAATGATTTTCTGACCAGAAGTAGTAGTGTAATTTAAATGTTACGGTAGATAAGGCATATTAATTACTCATTGTTACTAATACCGAAACAAGGGATAGAAATCAGATGCACATAGAAACTAATCAACCAATGCAGGGACGTCAGTCTCATCCAATGACGATCATTGGACACATAGCTTCTGATAAATTTCAGTTGCTACGAGAAGCTGTGTTGCTGTATACCTACAACTATGCATCAGCTAGTGCCATTTAAGTATTGCAAATTGGAGCCAATTGGACCATAGATTGCTGCACAGATAGCGCCCAGATGGTGTCCAGCTGGCTTGCACCTACCTACACGCGTATGTAGGTACCTATTCAAATGATATATGTATATAAACGTACAATTCCTTAGTTTTGGAAAATACTGAACGCAATAAAGTCAAAGTCAAAGTCAAAGCATTTATTGTAAATAGGCAATTAAATCGCACTTTTACAAGTCAAAACAGCAAATTTTCGTTAACAAAGAGAATCATAAAAACATAAAGTATGATACATTAAAACAGTAATTGATTATGGTTTGATTTTGAAAAAGGGATGTTTCCTTTTCAAGCACTGTACCAAGATTCTGGACAGGAAAAGGAAACTCCGTTGACTCTACCAGTGCTTCGGAATACGCCCGTTAGAGAAGACAGCACCAAGAAACTCTACGGGGATGTCATTTTTTAACTTATTATTTTTCAAATTCTTTTTTCAGTCATATAAATTAACAAACATACAATATATAGATTAACACACACGAACAAAATAATTCATAAAATTCACGTTAATTATTATTATCATGGAGCTGGGGACATTGAGGCCATGCATTTTTATCTTTAACATAGTCATTAACAGTGTAATAGGCTTTCTTGATGAGATTAACCTTGATATACATTTTAAACCTTTGCATGGATAATTGATCTATTCCTTCTGGTAACTTATTATAAAAGCGTATACAGTTCCCCATAAATGAACCATTAACCTTCTGCAACCGAAATCTTGGTACATTCAGTTTATTTTTATTTCTAGTGTTGAAATTGTGCACGTCACTATTTTTAGTAAACGTGTTAATATTTTTACGAACATACAATAAGTTTTCATATATATATTGGCAAGCCACTGTAAGAATGCTGATGTCTTTAAACCGTTCCCGGAGAGAATCGCGGGTTTTCATATTATATATCGAACGAATTGCTCTCTTCTGTAGCACGAACACTGATTGAATATCCGCGGCTTTGCCCCACAACAGAATGCCATATGACATAATGCTGTGAAAGTAACTAAAATATACTAATCTTGCAGTGGCTTCATCAGTAAACTGTCTGATTTTACGTACAGCAAAAGCTGCAGAGCTCAATCTTCCAGTTAAAGATGATATGTGAGGACCCCACTGTAATTTTGAATCTAAATTAATTCCCAGGAATATAGTTGAATCTACCTGGTCTATAGCCTCATTATTAATTAAAATACATGAATTTGTGGGGTCTCTTTAAACATTGGGCAGCGAGAATTTGACACATTTAGTTTTTTTAGAATTTAGCACTAAATTATTGATCGTGAACCATTTAAGAACTAGCGCGATTGCCTTGTTAACATCGTCAAAATTGTTCTTAGTTCTGTCAGTCTTAAAAATAAGTGACGTGTCATCAGCGAACAAAACAATATCACATAAGTTCTTTACAAAAAAGGCAAGATCGTTAATATACACCAAGAACAAGAATGGCCCCAGAATTGAACCTTGAGGAACACCCATTGTAATGAGAGACCCAGATGACTTAACTCCATTTATATCCACTTTCTGGATTCTGTTACTGAGATACGAGAAGACTAGATCGAGAGCTTTCCCATGAACCCCGTAATGTTGTAATTTAGAAATTAATGTTTCGTGACTAACGCAGTCAAATGCTTTTGATAGGTCACAGAAAACACCAATAGCATCCTGTGACTTCTCCCAAGCATCGAAAATATGCTTTAAGAGCCTTATCCCTGCATCTGTGGTGGAACGGCCTTTAGTGAAGCCATATTGTTCACTGTGAAGCAGACCGTTCAAATTAAAATGAGTCAGTAATTGATTAAGAATAATTTTTTCAAAGATTTTACTAAGAGCGGGAAGTATTGAGATTGGTCTGTAATTAGTAGGATCACTTTTATTGCCGGATTTATACAAAGGTATCAGTTTACTATATTTCATTACGTCGGGAAAAACTCCTTCATCAACACTCATATTAAAAATAACGACCAAGTATGGGGCAATTGAACTAACAATACAAGTTAAAATTTTTGTTGATATTCCCCAAAGATCCTCGGTGTTTTTAATATTAAGCAATTTAAAAGTCTTAACAATCGTGTCTACATTAATATGTTTGAATTTAAATACATCATTACACCTTTCAACATTATTTTGTAGTAAGGAAGCAGCCTCAACCGGGGATGAATGTAACGACTGAGTAGTAACTATAGGTATTTTGGTAAAAAAATATTCAAACGCATTGGCTACTTCGCAATCATTAGAAATTAATTTTTGGTTTATATTTAAAACAAATTTACGGTCCCGAGGCTTAATTTTGCCGGTTTCATTGTTGATTATTTTCCACGTCGTTTTGATTTTGTCTTCAGATTGCTTAATTTTTCTACTCAAGTGAAGAGACTTCGCGGTACGGCATACAGATTTGAAAGTCTTTGAGTATTGTTTCACATAGTCTAAAAATTTAGTGTCATCTGCATTTATACTTTTTTGTGAATATAAGTCATACAATTTATTCCTGCTTTTATAGATACCCGGTGTAGCCCAGTCACCATCAAATCTCGCCTTGATTTTACCTCTACATGTTTTCAATTTAAATATAGTGTTGAACTGTTTATCTGTCATATTGAACAAGGAATTGCAAAGTTCATCTGGATTCTCAACGAACGGTAGATATGTAAGTTGCTTAACAATGCTTTCTGAAAACTGTTCCATACGGTTGGTGGTAATGGGTCTGTAAGTAAACTCCGGGGAGATTTTATTTGATCTGCATGGAAACACAGTGCTTTGGCCACAATGATCCGAGCTAAGCTTGTCACATATAGCCATGCTTTGTGGTTCACAGTTACAAAAAACATTGTCTAAGCAAGTTGCAGAGGAGGTTGTGATTCTAGTTGGCTGATAAAAAAGATTTTTTAAGTCAAAGCACAAAAATAAATTTAGTAATTTATCGCTCAATGGGCACTTATCAAGAATATTAACATTAAAATCGCCACAAACAACTAGGTATTTTGAAGTATTAAATGATTTTCTCAAAACATCTTCCATAATGGACTCAAATGCGTTGAAATCAGCTGATGGTGGTCTGTATACACAAACAATTATATGCTGCTCCAGCTCTACACATGATAACTCTATAATTCGTTCGACAGACAAGGACACTATGTCCTTTCTCTCCTTAAATTGGCAATTGTTTACTACATAAATTAATGACCCGCCGTGAATAGCTTTTTCCCTAGTGAAAAAACTTGCAATTTGGTAATTCTTAATAGGCGGTAACAAAGTATTTTTCCTGAACCAATGTTCAGTTACACACATAACGTGAATTTTACAAAAGTCTAAAAATAGTTCTAATTCTAATGCTTTGCTGGAAAGGCCTTGAATATTCTGATGGAATATATGAATGGTACCGGGCCTTTCCATTGTCTTAGCGGTCAGTTTAAATCGGCTGACCTAGTCATCCTACCTATATCCCGATTATTACAGCTATTAGCTGTGGGCTGGTCAATGTGATCAGTTATACTATGTATAACTGGATCATGTATATTGAATGCTAACAATTTAGCAATGGTCATTTTGTCTTTCTTGCAGAGATACAAAGTATTCTTTGTCAAAATAAATCTACTTGTAAAATTGTTAATTTCGAAATATAAAATGTCACTTTGACGACATGTCAAATTATACAATGTCAGGTTTAGGTCATGAACATGACTATTTTGATTGGGACTCATTTTGTTTGAGTAAGGAAGTGAGCAGATATTTATCTTGCCTATACCTTTCCTTTTTATGTCTATTATAATAATTTATACTCTGTGGTTTTGCTTACTTTGCGCGATTTAGCAATCTTTTGCGCTCTTTCATCGATTTTGTTTGAGGACTGTTTACCTCTGCTTATTAAATACTTAGCCTTTGAACAACACATCATAATTTTTTATTTTGACAAAACGTTTTGCAAAATATTGTATCCTTTATCCAACATTCAAAAGGTTATCATTCTCTTCCATTCTCCTTTGCCTTTGTTATGAGCTCATTTTGGTTATTAAACAACTCCTATACTTATTACCATATTGTTGCCGAGACCAGAACAATGGTTAGTGTACAAGCTGCTATGCAGGTGTTCGTCGTCTTATGGTTGGGTTGCGTAAGGCTTTGTGCAACTATGTATCTGCTATGGCTGGGCATTGCACTTTAGTAAAGGAAAAAGAAGTGTAAAGGTCCTTATTAGTTTACCCCTCTTTTTATCCTTAATTAATATTGCATTGTAGGTATTTACTATGTGGTTAAGCAAACTGAAGTGGGAGTTAGTTGCATGAAATGGGAATAAAGAAGGGATTAGTTTTATGTCCTTTTTGGCACTACGCCACTCGTAAGTATCTGCAGAACATACCTTTAAATTTTGGCATTATCGTGAATTGGAAAATATTCGAAACTGGTTTTGTCTAAAGCTGCAAAGGCATTTCTAGGCCAATTGCATTACTCTGACTAAAGTGGACTGTCGTATACAACTTTGTTAATTTGTTTGAAAAGGTCGTGCGACGGTATACAAAACATTTCACGTGTTGAACCTGACTAACCACGTTACGCAGGTTTGGGTTTTTACGTAGGTTTGGGGTAACTACGACCATAAACCCCCTTTATAGTTCTCTTAGAAACCCACAGGAAGAATTAATGTAGAGATTCATTTAATAATGATCTACCATCTCAAGGTAGAGACTATCAAATTCTTAATATTATGCTCCTCAAATCTGCAGATTTCAAGGACTAACAACATTTTCTCATTTATCCCAAATGTAGCCTATTTTCGTGGCAAAGGCCAAAGCACCCATACAGTCATAAATCTCGCCAACTGTCAGATATCACCGCCAAGGGAGGTCCTTTGTTACGTTCCATTACACGCTTTGTTACGCAATCGCTAATTAATATAATCCTGTTAATCTTTATTGCAACTTCCTTTCCAACTCTAATTGAGTGAGGCTTATCATCAGTGCTCCTTCATGATCTGTATAATTACTGACAGCTGCACTTGTTTTGATGTCACATAAAGTTGCGGTTATATTTAAAGCCTTTGTCTGAGGCCTAATCTAGCACGGTATGTGTAGAAGGCCAAAACCGATTTACACATTTCTTGCTACATCTGTGTTTTGATTCTAAGCTCCCGCTAGAAATAGCATTATCACGCCTGGAGAGCTACATTTTGCAACTGAATTTTACTGCTGTCCGAGCCAGCAACACCCGTCCAAACACATAAAACTCTGTAGAAACCTATTCACAGCTCTTATTTCACAACAAACTGACATCGCTGCTCATAAAAACACATAAAAGTGTACAGTGAAATGGAACGGTATCAGCTTAGGCCGGCGACACACCAACGATTAACCTTGTTTATATGGCAGAATGGGTGAATGCCGTTGCCTATCTATTCAAATACGGATTTCCAGAGGCGCTAAAGAAAATAATTTCAAAGAAAGATTACGGTTATGGGTGGGGTCGGTTTAATTGAATATTGTACATAACAGGATCTTAATCTCTTCGTAAATTAATGACTATTTCATGTTAATTTTTTCGTCAGTAAAAGTCGTTAGCAAACTTAGGGCAAATGAAAAAGGCTCCGAAAGTTCGGAAACAAATTCTTTTCCGAAAATGCTCTCCTAGCTTAGTTGATAGCATCGCACTAATAGCAGAAGTTAAGAAAAAGGCGCTAAATTTTGTTAGCATAAATTGTATTACGTTTTTTTAACCACTTCTAACAGTCTCGTCTCGAAAACGAATTCAGAACGTGAGTATTTTGTTAATTATTCTAAAGTAGAGATGTTCAAAGTCAAAGACCTCAGTGGACGTAACGGGTAAGTAACACTAAATCTCATTTATAAATTGAACTTTCTCACTTAGTACAACATTTCACTATCTATAACTTCGGAATGAAATAAAAATCGATTATTAATTATTAATTTCTATAATCAGATCCGCTCGTTTATCCTTTTCTCGGAACTACCTGAGAAAAAAGAATAGTTTTGTTCCTTGTGTTATCGATATCGGGGACGAAGAACAAATTATTGTTGAAGCTATTTTATTCTTATACACTTATACAGCTCTCAGTCCTTTGCTTTCCTAGTATCACGATCGCTTCCACATCCAAACACACCTTCAGGTCACATTCAGGCCACTCCACCGATTTCTAGATTTTCCTAGGTGGCGTCGTCTTTGGCGCCCAACGTGTGGCAATTTTGTCCCATCGGTATTTGTATAATAATTATATACATTCTGTGCTATCAGTTTACGCCCCTTGACCAGCAAAATCCCATTTAAATCTAGCAGTTTTATGATCCACATCTATATGGAAAAGAAAGTGTTTCAGAATAGTTAATATTGTTACTGCTATTCTGAAATCTCGTTTAGAGACGATTATATATTATGTTAGTTATCTCTTTATCTATTTTTATTTCTATTTGTATTGAAAATTAATGGCCTTTTTATCTGAAAATGATTTTTTTTTCTGGTACAAGCCATAAATTCTCAAAAATGACATTTCAATTCTAATAGAATAGATGACCATTTTATCGAAAGGAAATTGGAGACATTTTTGGCTGGAAGGGATCAATTTAGCGATATGATTATCTATCCAATTCAATTTGATTCCTTTGAAAATGCTGATAAAAATGGCGAACCTACTCAACTGTAGAAGTGTTTTCTGGTAGACCCGTGATATTTGAAATGGAAAATTAATAAGGCTTTGAGCTTCCAGAATGCTTGTGACAAATATATAGATAGCGATTATTAAGTGCAAGGTCTGACTTGTGCAAGTAAGCGAGCAAAAAAATACTAGCATATCAACACACAAATACAATTAATCAGTTTGCTCTAAAAAGGCTTGTTCTAAAAAGTTTAGGTATTGTTGTTTGTCGTATGAGGTTTTGTAGTAGCCTGTAGTGTCAGAGTGAGCTTTAGTCCTGACCTGAAAACCTGTCTTTAACTCTGTACACTGACATGCCTACTTACCACCTAGCCTAAACACATAAATATCCTACTCGTAAATCATTTGAACACGATCTCTAAGCAGTCCTTGGTCCTTATGATATTATGATTGAATGGGATGTATTAGACACAGTAGTTATGTAGATTCAAACAGTATGATAAATATTAACTTGAAGTTAACGGTTGTTTAACCCAGGGTCTAAATATGTTGAGAAATACTACGCGAACTATATGAATGGTGTTGTGAGAACTTTCTCGAGATAGAACATTATAATTAGGTAATTAAAAATCCAGTTACAGTGGACTCTGCGCTATTCTAATAATAGTCATTAGTCAAGAGAGGGCTGAACGTTTTTCCAAATTACAGATTAATTTAAATATTTCGTCTCAGCTTAAAATAAATAATTGAGCAGAAGTTGAAACGCCTAAAGTTCGAAGGATTCAGAAAAAGGCTGGTAAAGTCGAACATTATATTGAAGTAGGTACCTACCTAATACCTATATTATTTTTAAAGTTATTTTTAAATATGTTAATGGCTTAACTTCAGGACAGTTGTTCCCTGTTTTTAAACTTTTAAATTCTTAGTATTTACGTGGGAGGTGACATTGTGCATGAACGAGTAGGTAAATAAGACACAGAAGTAGGTGTATGCAGGAGTTCCGAGTTTTCATTTTGTTTCACATATTTAAAACGCCCTAAATCTGTGATATCCGCTAAAACACCTTCAGCTATTGCGACTTTAAGCGTCTTATAGCTATAATAAATAAGAAGAATACAGCCCTGCGAAAATACTAGTCACAGCAGCTGCAGCAACGATGTACACCCATTATTCTATTTCTGACCTAAAACTGAACTGTGTTGAATTTAGTTCCGCTCTCGATCCCATTTCCAGCTAGCATCCTACTTTCAGACAGGGCTAGTTTCAACGCAATGTTTCAGTATTAAGTTAACAAACAGTCAATTCTTCGAATAAGGGCTTATTTACACGACGAAGTTAGTACAACAGCGCACGATACGATATGATTAAATCAAGCTACGATCAATGATCGCGAATCCTCCGGAAGAAGTGATATTGTTTTATTTCAAACCATTGTTAAAATTGTTACTCGAAGGCAGGTCTTATCATTAACACTTCATTTGTAGATAATATATATAATAATGAATGATCTGTTCGGTTATTTATGTTATTATATAGCTGGCTTTTATCAAGGCTTTAGCGACACAATATAGTAGACAGGTAAGTGTTTGATGGCTCACTGAAACTTCTTGGGCATCATGCGTCAAAAGGCTAAGGTATACATACATCTTTCACAATATTACGCGGCAACACAAATATATGCGATAAATAAAATTCAAGGAATACGTGCTGTGCAAGCGAATGTGCAATATAACGCATCGTTGTATCGTTCAACGCATCGTCCAAAAGCTTCCTATTGCAAAGATGAAATGTTATTACTATACCATAACTAAGTGGTATACAAGCTGAAGTGATTGCTAACGCGGAACAAATTGCAATATACAGTGAAGTGCAGCACTCAACATTACTTTGATTTAAGATGCTGGTCTGGAACGAAAGCGACTTGTAGACTGGTGGAAAATGTTGAAATCTTCGTTTTTTGTGCGCAACAAGCTACTTTCCGTGAGTAAAATGAGTGCTTTCTTAGAAACCACATTATATATAAATATATTTACAATATTTTATTTAGTTTCACCTGTCGCCGTTGTCTGTCTGTCTGTAATCAGATCTTGATTAATTTTTCTCCCAAAACAGTGTATAGTGTTGTAGACAAGCAAGCTTTTAAAAGCTTTTTTTATTCTGCGGACCTAATTTACATATCAGTTTTTTAATACACAGCAGAAATGGATATTTTCCAAAGTAAATATCCATATTAATAAATAAACAAGGTCGACAATCGCCGTGGCGTAGTGGCTGATGTGTCAACTGCAAAGTGTGAGGTAGGTTCGGTTACCGCACCGGGAAAATATTTGTGTATTTGTGTGATCCACAGGTATTTCTCTGAATCAGAGTAACCTCTGAGTCTAGTCAGCTTTGACTACACTGAATGAATAGACGTAATATTTTACGCATTATATCGCGGTGGAGCTATTGGAGTCATAGCTTTAGAATGAAGTCAAGCACCCAAGTTCAACGTCTCTTAATGTAATGTAAGTAAGTTGTTTACTTATGTATAACTTATTCAAGTGAGTTGAGTAAGCATTCAGATGCTATCTCGAGACGATAATGAGCGGGTTGTGTAGAGACAGACGTTTTTATTGCATGTAATCTTCTGAACATGGAGTTTGTGGAGCAAAAAAGCTTTGGATGCGAAGAAAATGTAAATAACTTTGTCGGATTCTTTAACTTTATATCATAATAAATAGTTTTTATTCTGCTTGCAACAGTAGGGGTTCATCATTGGCTAAATCCCTATTTATTCGCGTCTGTTATATGGCGGTTTTCACTGAAAATACTGTGAAGATTTATTATTTGGGTTTCACCAATAATGATTTCCGAGGTTCCAAGGTTTAGGTGGGGCTAGGGCGAATTTTGTAATTTGCTAATGTTATTTATTATGCTCATATTTATTGGTCGAAATAGTCGGTAAAAAAATGACCTCCTGAGTTTCCATGTCGTGCGCTGCGTGAATCGTTAAAGTTGGGGAAATAATTGTCGGTAAATAAAAATATTGTAAGGTCGCTAATTATTCTCTGAATAGAAAGAGAACATTTCTATTTATACCTAATCACGGGATTTGTCGTTCCGAGGAATCAAAAGAAAAATTACAGGTCGTCGTGCCGAAAGTGCCTCAAATCCTCAATCAAGTCGGTTCTATACCTAGCTGATTATGTCTGCTGATAGGACCATGCCTCGACATTACCGTAACTAGAACGTCTAATTGTATACCCATTGATGTGAGGTAGAGTAGATAGATACCCTAATTTTATTATACGGTTCTCGTATGGATGTTATATTCAACGTTCGCCGAGCGCACGCCAGTCGAACAGGGGCGGTTCACATTGATACTTGTTGTACGTGAACGTGAACTCCAGATTTACTGGATGGATTTCAATGCGAGTTTCACTATCACGAAGGCATTCGGTACTCAACCTACAATGAAGCTGGTTCTCCAGGACTGCATTCGCAGGCCCCTGTTCGAGGCTGGGCGACAGTTTACTGCTTGATAATGTTAGCTAGGCAGGAGGACAATATAGTGCGCTGCGACCAAGCTTAATGATGATTTCCTTCTTCAGAATCTTATCATTTTGTACGGTCAGTTTGTTTCAAAGCCTGCGCGCGGTGTGGTGACCAAACACGCCACCAAGGCCGTATTAATAAATGAACCTCAATAGCGCTACCAACAAGTGCGCTACCAGCTAATCCACACTCAAAATGTAATCTGCATCTTGAGATCGTTGCTATTTAATAAATGGATATTGAGATGTAGCACTGGCTACTAGATACTGTCTTGTATGTGTCAATTGTGTCATAATCGGATAGCACTTAACCGCTGAGTGTCATTTATTAATTTGCCAGAGATCATGTAAGTTTCTGTTCCTAATCTACAACTTAAGATGTATTTATTAAATAGAACCAAAGAGCAAATGCACACTGAAGATAGCTCTCAGAGCTAAGTTTGATTTATTAATACGGACCGAAGAGAGCAATCATTGCAATCTAGGTAACTATGTAACCTTATATTTTGTTATCATTCACAGAATCCCACAGAGCGCAACGCAAACAGCGCTACTCAGCGTCAAATGCAGCCACACGCAGACTCCGTATACCACACGTATATGATTTCTTCAACATCAAGCCTTTGTTTGAGGATAAGCTTTCTCGCGTTCGTTGCACCGTGCTTTCTAATAATAACAGGTGCCAACAATAGGCCGTAAGTAATACGAACCTAGGGGTTTGAAACGATCTAGATAGAGTAACCATTTTTACTTACAATATAATCCACAGAAAACACGAAACATTTGATTTATATGAACGGACCCGATTACATCTGCCATGAAGGATGTGGCGAATTAAAATTCTTGAGGCAGAATATTGAGCATTTTGTGGATCAGAGCACGAGTCCTGGGGATGGCAATGTAAATAAATGCAAATCAAAATGTTGTACCTATATAATAATCTGTAATGTAAAAGTACTTCCATAATATTTGTTTTATACGATCTATCTTGCAGTAGTCTATGGTCGATTGGTGAGTGACACGAAATGATGACTGAAAAGGAATTGCAAGAAAATATACGAAACTATCCTACAAAGCGTACTTGCAACGTTCGATCCCAAGAACTTTGCAAATCTTGCTATGATTGTGGCAAAATGAACAGGAGCCTGATGAGATTTAAACATGAAGGAAACGTTACTTTACGTTGTAGTCCTGGCTGTGGTGAAAGTAGGTATCTAAATATATTAGTAGTACAATCCTTGGAACCTACTTGGCGCTTATAAACGAAATCCAAAAACATGCATTTACAGACCACTGTTACTTTGAGATTTGAGTGCACCTAAATCTGTCTCCCTTTTCCACTTCCAGCCAGCAAATTCTCGTGATTTATCGCTAATGGAACGCATTTTTCAAACTTTGCACAGTTCTTATTTAAGTTTCCATTTGTACTCTCCATCGTGCCAAGTTGAAATGCTTGGAGTCGGACCAAGATTATCCATGTTATGCATATCTCGTTGGGCTTGTCCCGCTTCATTGTTCTGAGTTTAGCTTAGATTCGACTTGGTAATTTATTCTAAGGTAGAATTTCCACTACATACTTCGTTGGCAACGTTTAGAATCTCGTAAATCTTTGAAACTTATCGATTATTATTGGTGAATGGAACGACTTTGCAATGTCTACACAGTTAACGAAGACTGAAAGACCAGTCTGCATCTAGTTATGCCAAATTGCAGTGCAACCCCACCCTAATTTCCTCAAGCATTAGGTACCAATTGCGTTTCTACATCTGTTACGTAACCGGGTTACAGCCAGCTAATCCTATGTTAGGTACTGACAAGGAAGTTACATAATGGCTTCTCCTGGATAGGGTGGCCAAGCCAGCGCCTGCTTTGAAATGGTTGAGAATGACAGTTACTAGTGTATCATGAATGTAATAATGTGCATGAACTTTCTTAGTCTTACGAGGGGAGGTCAAAAAGTCCGCGGAATGGCAGGGAAGAGAAGCTAAATTAAATGATTTTTTAAAAAAATCATTTAAAGTGTAAATCGTATAAAGTGATTTTTTGGCTTTTTTGCATTGATTGGACCTCAAATACACTCGACTGTGAGGGTGAAAATCTGTTGGCAGTGTTGCGAGTTGACCAAGATCCAACTATTTTACATAGTCCAGAAGATGGGTAAATGCAATGAAGCGTGAGTATTTGGTGATTGGGGGTTGGGATGACACGTCTCCAGCCATTGATCAGTCGGGCATCCCAGGAACCGCTGGGGTAATTTTTGGAAAAGGACAATCTCGATATAGGGAACATTTTGGTAAAGGACCTTATATAGTTAGTTAACAATTTTAACGAATACCTACGCAAGATTGCGAAGCTTTTTGTTTTGGCAGCCTATACTTATTTAAAGGTAATGCTAGATATCGTGTAAGTACGCTTACGTACAGCGAGCTGTGTTAGCGCTCTGTCCGACTACAAGATATCAGATGGCAACCCTTCATAGTGCCTACAGTTACGTCAGCTGAGGCAGGTAGGTATTCTAGGGCGGGTCTGGGTTTATCCGTCACTGACGCGTAAACCCGGGCCCTCCGTACCCATCCCGCGATGGGTGCGGAGGCGTCGGTCTTGAGGGAGAGCGCAAGTCGTGATGATCCTCAAGGCAAGTCCAGGGTAATCCTTCACGTGGTTGCTGCCTGTTATTGGTCTGGTCCCCTCTGGAACAGACGTAACTAAAACCCTGGGCGCCGCGGCAGCCGGGGTGAAGATTGTCGCAAAGCTTGCTTTGCGGCGGTCTTCACACCGGATCATTATGTATTGACTAGCTGTTGCCCGCGACTTCGTCCGCGCGGACTGTATACTTTACCATAATTCCAAATAACTAAAAATAGACCATGACCTCGAGTTCGACATCGACATCCGATATGCGATATCCAACATTCTCGTAGGTACGACATCCACCATCTTCTATCAAAATTACCATTTTATACAAAAACCTGGCATTTTATACCAAAATGTAACATTTCGTACAAAAATCTACCATTGCCTACCAAAATCTACAATTTTCTACCAAAATACCATGTGCTACCAAAAACTACCATTTTCTACCACAATCTAAAAAGTATTAAACGGGTCTAATTCGCGCACAAACTAATATCAAAATATATAATTTTGACATACCTCGCCGTTTCGACCGAGTTACATCGGCCGTGGTCACGAGAAGACTGGTGAATGCGGGTATCACCGTCCGGAGCGGCAGGTGTTGTTTCCAACTACCCGCGTTTGATCTTGCAAAACATAATCGTCACGACATACAACACTAACAGTATCCGAAGTCCCACTTGAACATAAGTTGCGCCGTACACACTTGCTAATAACTGGATTCCATGAACCAGACAACCTAAACCCATCTTCCCGATTGAAATTCCGGTACTTTTTGATTTCAATCGCTTCACGAACAATTCTAGGATAGAAATGACGATCAGTGGAAAGGATCTTCGGATCATGTAATTCGATCCAATGGTTTGGTCCTGAATCAAGCAAGTGCTCGGCTATGGCTGACTTGTTCACCTGACGGTTCTTTACTGCTGCGATGTGCTCCTTCACTCTTTCGCGCGAATTAGACCCGTTTAATACTAATTAACATGTATTCAGTTCGCGAAAGTTTAAGAACTTCTATCTATTATATCTAAAATTTTGTTTCTTAATCTATTATTTTCTTTCTAAATGTGCTATTTTCTACCAAAAGTTAGCTTTTCCTACCAGAATCAACAATTTCCTACAAAAAACTACCATTTCCTAAATTAAATCTAACATTTTAACCGTAATCTACCATTTTACAATAATCTACCATTTTAACATAATCTACCATTTTAGCCAAAAACTACCATTTTAATTTCAAATTCATGAATATCTACCAAAATCTACCATTATTACCAAAAACCTACCATTTCCTACCAAAAATCTACCATTTCCTACCTTTAATTTATCATTTTCTACCAAAACCTACCACTTCCTACCTTTTAAAGAACATAGATGCTATGTTTAAAATTGATCAAACCAATAAAACACGTTGTTCCATTCAAACTTTGCAACCCCTTTTCACCCACTTAGGGGTTAAATTAAAAAAATATTATATTCTTAGTGCACACCTACGTCTCTTAAGGAATATTTGTACAAAATTTCAGTTTTGAACTAAATCCGATGAAAAATATTTTGCAACCCCTCTTTATCATTTAAGGGGTTTAATGTTAAAAAACTATGAGTGTATTTAAATAAATCTATTAAATAATGTAAATGTCAAGTTTGAAGCTGATCAGACAAAGAAAACACGTTGTTACACACAAACATTACAACCCCTTTTCACCCCTTTAGGGGTTGAATTTAAAAATCATATTGAAGTGCACTCCTATGTCACTTATGGCATAATTGAGCCAAATTTAAATTATGAACTAAATCGGATGAAAATATGTTGCAACCCCTTATTCTCAATTTAGGGGTTGAATATTAAAAAACGATGAAACACGTGTTTAATTAAATCTTTTAAAGAATATAAATGCCAAGTTTGAAGTTGATCGGACTAAGAAAACACGTTGCTCCATACAAACTTTGTAACCCCTTTTCACCCCTTTAGGGGTTGAATTTTCAAAAATCCTTTCTTATTGCTCGCCTACGTCACATAAGGAGTATTTGTGCAAAATTTCATGGTTCTAGACCCAGCGGTTTCGGCTGTGCGTTGATCGATCAGTCAGTCAGTCAGTCAGTCAGTCAGTCAGTCAATCAGTCAGTCAGTTTTGGCTTTTATATATATAGATATGTATGTTTATTTATTACTCTATGTATCTATTCATCATCTTCATCTTCATCCTTTCCATTATCATCTCATCCCCACGTATTTTTCTTCCTCTTTCTTTTCATCTTTCCGTCTATTTTCACGTATCATTCATTTCTTGTGTTTTCATTTGTGTCTTTTAACTCTTCTTCTTTCAGATATCTTCTTCTCCCATGGAGGGGGGCCCGGGCGCTTGGCGCAGGCTCGAGGAGGTGGGGTCGTGGCGCGCGGCGCCGACTCGAGGAGGTGGGGCCCGGGCGCTTTGGCGCAGGCTCGAGGAGGGGGGGCCCGAGCACAGTCGTGCGGACTCGAGGAGGTGGGGTCGTGGTGCGCGGCGCCGACTCGAGGAGGGGGTCCGCTCCCGGACAGCTGCCATACGGTGGATCGTGGTTGGGTTCGGGAGTCGGACGTGGAGGGGGGGCCCGGGCGCTTGGCGCAGGCTCGAGGAGGGGGGGTCCGAGCACAGTCGTGCGGACTCGAGGAGGGGGTCTGCTCCCGGACAGCTGCCATACGGTGGATCGTGGTTGGGTTCGGGAGTCAGACGTGGAGGGGGGGCCCGGGCGCTCGGCGCAGGCTCGAGGAGGTGGGGTCGTGGCGCGCGGCGCCGACTCGAGGAGGGGGTCCGCTCCCGGACAGCTGCCATACGGTGGATCGTGGTTGGGTTCGGGAGTTGGACGTGGAGGGGGGGTCGTGGTGCGCGGCGCCGACTCGAGGAGGTGGGGTCCGAGCACAGTCGTGCGGACTCGAGGAGGTGGGGTCCGAGCACAGTCGTGCGGACTCGAGGAGGTGAGGGGAAGGCGCAAGCCGACCCGAGGCGAAGTCCGCTCCCGGACAACTGCCATACGGTGGATTCGTGGCCAGGTTCGGGAGCTGGACGTTGATGGGGGGGGCCCGGGCGCTTCGGCGCTTAGGCCCGAGGAGGTGGGGGGGGGCGCGCTGTATGTTCCAGTGCGTCCCTCCGCGGAGGCGGGTTTGCCCTCGGGCGAACGAGGCTAGAGCGGGGTTGCGGAGAAATGCGACAGCGGTCCCGCGACCCTGCTCGCATGGCCAGCAGGAGAGAACATCCCGGGGTTTTAGTGGGTATACCCGTCCTCTTCAAGGGCGGGGGAGTCCCACATAACCACCCCGCCCGCCTCCCCTTCGGGGGGGAGGGGCGTTGTGGTATGCGTAAAGCATTTCCCCGGGTCAAAAAAAAAAAAAAAAAAAAAAAAAAAAAAAAAAAAAAAAAAAAAAAAAAAAAAAAAAAAAAAAAAAAAAAAAAAAAAAAAGGTAGGTATTCTAGGCATCCTATTATAATACAGAAGCCGGATATGTGCAAACAATGTTGCTGGGTGAACGTCTTAGCCTATATTGGGAGATGGATAGCCAACTAGGTAGTACCAACTTAGGTGTCTGACTACATGTTGGATAGAGTCAAATGATACCTATTGTTTGTACGGAAAATGACTGATTGGTTACACTGCCTGTATGGGAGGTTTTGTATATCTACGAAAATCTCGTAGGTTTTCTTGGGAAACCTCAAATACCTATATTCTTAGAAAAGACACCAATTAAAGTTATGAAAAGAAACCAATTAAAGTTAGCCAGTAACTTTAATTGGTTTCTTTTCTAAGAATATAGGTATTTGAGATTTCCCAAGAAAACCTACGAGACTAGCCCCCATAGCGCCTGACTGACATTATAGTGTGAACCTTAGTACCTACCTACCTATCTACATAATACAATATATAAATGTATGTAAATTTATTTTCTAGATAAATTTCGATACAAGTACAAGTTGTGCCAAACTCAAGCCATTTTTAAACTCAATGGTTGTTTACTGTTGAGCAGAATATAATATGATTATTGCGCGCTTTGCGATCATCTGGCTTCGAGCCAGTCTAGGTCTTAGGTAGATACGATCTATGGGATAATGAAGGTTACTGAGGCTTCAGTACCAACGCTTCCTCACAAATTGCAAATGTTGTTGCTTTCGTCAAATAAGGTAGCTCTGGCCTCTGGTGTAAGTTTGTCAGGCAGGCCGCCCAAGGGCCTGTGAAGTGGTTTGACGACCGTTTTCAGTCAATAACAACCGGGATCGACAAACGGTTTTGACGTGCCTGTGTGGTTTATATAGGCATGGAGCGATGGAAATGCGCACATAACTTAGGTAGGTACGATGAAAATGGTGAATGCCCACACGCCCCTATCTCGCCCCACTCCAGGTGGATCGACGGCACACGGGGGGTCTTCGTGTCCCATACACCCCCTTCCACCACCCCCGTGGCGGAAGGGAAGTGCGAAGGCATTTCCCCTCCTAAAAAACAAAGGTAGGTACCTACGATGCAATGCCACGCGGGACTGAAAACCGAACCCGGTGTCATTGGATTGCAGAGCGCACAAGTTACCAGGTTACCACTCGCCACCATCACTCTCTTTACAAAGAGGTTACCTAAGCAGAAATGTGGCGTGGTCAGTGAACCCCTGTGATCGCAGTTCAATTGCATTTTAAAGGGCTAGGGTCGGCCAGCACACGACAGCAATAGATCTGCGAGGGGAAGGCGGACAAAGCCAGGCGCGCGCCGACCCGTCGGACCAGTTGCCCCCTCCCCGCCCCGCGCGAACAGCTGACGGAACCAACACAGAACAAGCCAGCCTGCCCACATCATAACACAAACGATTGGCACGACTGCTACTGGAACAATCACGATTAACATAATCATATTCAACGAAGTAGACGCGTGCGTGCACAATAGTGCACATCGACTGAATCGAGACCTTGCGAGCATTGTGTATACCTACCTATTTTCGATCGTGATGCAACGCAATAATTTACAATACTGATGAGCTTGATGATAATGACCTAATGCACCTACCTACAATACTGTGTGTTTACAAAGTCATTAGCGTCGTTTCAATATGATAAGTCACAGTGGATATCGAATAAACAGCGATGACCATGAAATTATCCATTCTACGTGAAAGGTGATTTTTATACTGCCTAACAAAGGCGCATACTGGACTTGCCTTTCTGTTCATCCAATTCACGAAGGCCCACGAAGCGAGGCACTCCTTTAAACTTTAGTCCATCCAATGACTGTAATGTCTTATTAGTTCTATTATCACGGAATCATTGTAGAAACGCGACTTACGCGACGGTCACTTGTGTCGTAGTTTTTAGCACTGATCGGTTGCTATGGTGTTAGGAACGATAGGGACACTGATTCCTATTGATTTCTAAGGAATCAATAGTGTAAACACATTGTGCTGACTTTGTTTACAATTATTTATGTTTTGCGTGTTATTTACATCACTTTTGGGTGGCCTGCTAACGTAATAATCTTTGCACTGCCTGCGCACTTATTTGATGCGCCTCTGCGTCAACAAAACAGAGGGAGGTGGTTCTCGGGAAAACTCGTTTGTTGGTTCGATAGGTTCGCTCTCTCGGTCGCTGGCGTAGGCTGGCGGCATTTTGTCCCACTCACCTATTGACGTTTGGCTATAGGGTTGCTACGCGGTATGTACCAAAATAACTCCGTTTTGAATCTAGACATTTGTCTAGATTTTTCTGAATAATATAATAGAATTGGAATCCAATGAAAATACTACACTAACTTGGAAGCTATACCTATTACCTAATAGATAGGTAGGTACCACTGAATGTACTGGTGTCTGTCAATATAAACTTAGCAATGAAATAAAGGCGTACTAAAGGGGTAGGTAGGCGTATTATGGCGTAACGGCTAGGCTTTGAGTTTGAATCATAAAAATAACAGATTTGATAGTTATGGTTTTCGAGAATTTTTCCCTTTTTCTGCTCAAGGGTTTTCCCTGCTCTATTTTCATCACGGTATAGTCACATTTTAATTCTACTACTACAACGGAAGTTTTTAAGTGATACTGGCAACAAACCGTACGCGGGGTTTTTTGAAAAAGAAATTCACATCTTTTATTTATCATTTTTTGCTTGCTTGAAACATGAGTGAGACTTACGCGATTTTATTTATACCTACCTAATTGCTATGAATGCTATGATTGCCTATAATATGCGTTTCTATCTTTCTATATCTGAAGGACAAATTAAAAACACCATCATTGCAGTAAAATTGATGAAATTAATAGCTTATATTATTTCAAAATTATCACAAGAACCTTACATATATTACAGACAGAGTTTGAGTATTATGTGTTCTTTTGCCAGAACTTGGTCGAGTTGCGGGGTGTCTTGCCCTTCCCGGAGTTCTTCTTAGGTGCCGAGTGGGTTTCCAAGCCGCCGCCGGTCGCCGAGTCCTCGCTCTCCGCCTGAGTTTTCAGGGTCTTTTTTATGTAGATGATCTGTTAAACAAATTAATAAAAAAGTTTAAGCTAACTAGGCATCCTTGTGAAAAGGACAGCTTAATACAAATACAATATTATAAATGCAGAAGTAACTGTCTTTTTCCACCCTTTTCACAGCTAGACTGTTTTTTTTTTTTTGCATAGCCCCACACTAGGATTGCTCCTGTATCGTGTTTACCGCTTACAGACAGCTGCTGTACAGATAGTTTGAATCTTAGGGAAAGACATAATATAATCATATTTTTACTATCTTTACCTCTTGGTCTATATTTTGATGGTGCCGTAAAGACTTCTGCTTGTGGTGATTGGCCCGCTGTATGTGTTGGTCCACAGAGCTCAGCACTTGCTCGCACGCATTGCACCAATCAGCGAGCACATCAGCAATGGAGGCGGCATCTTCGAGCCTTGCATCCCGGCCGAGTGCAACATCAACCTCAACCCGTTTGCATTCTTGGTCCAATTTGCCATGGATTATGTCTGGAAAGTTTGTATTTGAGATGTTATGTAAAGTGAGGGTACTCAGGAAGACCAGTTGGAGTTCTCTACTATTAGAAAAGTATAAATATTAACTTAAATAAGGTGCAGTTATAACATTTTACCCTTTCCTTTTCTTGTTTGTAGACAATCATATCATAGCAAACATATTTAAATGTGACATTATGCTTTCATTAAAAATGTTACATGGAGACATTTAACTTTATAATTTGTATCTATAGTCAGCCTACAGGATAGGATGCTTTAATGCCTGTTACACAATGTAAACCTACTGGCTATATGCACAAACCGTGCGAAGCCATAACTAAAACAAAAAAAAATGTTAACCTAGGCAGCATCAATAATATTGTAAATAAAATGACAATAAGTAATTTCTAGGTAGAATGTAAATTCACTTCGGCAACACCAATGTTTAGTGAATGCAATCTTTATACTTATAATACCAGTTGAGAATAAAGATGCTATGTTACTTTACACTACACATATTGTTACCTTACCTGCGTAAATAGCTTCAATTATGAGATCCTCTAAATCTCTAACATTTTTGATATCCAATTCTTCTAGTAACACACTGTACGGGATACATTTCTCTTGTGTGGCGAGGGTGGCAATAGTTAAATGTTGCAGTTTCTTGCACTGTGCTGGCGTCAGTTCCAAATAGTCAGATTTGTTTTCCAGGTAGTCCTTGTATGTGCCGTATGCAAAGAGGTTGAGTGTTTTGAGGTGCTTAGCATAGGTACCGGTTTCAAGCTGAAATTGTAAAAAAATTATGTTAATAGATAATACTGCTTGACTTGATTTCTCGATTATTGGTACTGAGGCTTTTTATCGCAATTCTACCAGTGTAGATTTCATAAACTTATGGAGATGGTGTACTTTACCTACCATTATGTGAATATGGTCATAATTATTATCTCGTTTGGTCAGTAATTGATGAAAATGTAGGTAGGCAAATTATACACATTGTAAGTCAGTATGTACTACTTACAATGGGTTTAAGTTTTGGTTTACTAAAGGTTTAATTTTAGATCAACAATACCTAATGCCTAATGCCTTAGGCAAACCTATGCTGCCTATGTCAAAATCGAGAAAAATATAGTGTAATAGCTATTTCTACTGCGTACGGTACAATTTTGCTAAGAACGAACGAACAAACTTCAGATTCGTAGTTCATGAACACTGTCTAACCTCTTTTATGTTCGGCATTTCCAGAAGTTCGCCGAAAACGTGAACACCCGGTGCCTCAAGGACTTGCTTTATGAGTTCAGCACACGCTGATCCCTTGGCACCTTTGGCGAGAAGCACAAACTGCTCCAAAGGATGATTAGTTGAAACCGACAACAATGATGATGGTTCTTCGGGTTCCATGGACATTGGATTCATTGTGGATGGTTGCATGCGCTGGATAGTGCAGTAAAATAAAATCGAAACGGTTCGATGTAGCGACCTTATTTATTTTCTTACTAGATGTGATTGATTGATTTCAATCAAATTGGTTTGGTTGTGGATTTTTACTTTTATATTTTCTGACAGAATATAGTCAGACAGACAAATTGATTTCTGATTTCTTGTATGTAGTCAATCTGACATAAAATTAACTTTTTGCTTGACACTGATAAAATTTAATTAATGACACTGACGTTACGGTTTACCTGTTAGGACACCATAGAGCTCTACTCTTTTTCTTTTCATACAATATGCATTTCTGCTTATGTATTGCATTCGTTATTATTTAAAAAATCATCCATATAAATCCAATTAACTGAAAGTTTGATACGTAAGCACAATTTTCTATTACTTTTTGCTTTACAACACATTTGATTAAATACATAGAAACAATGCCTTGAATGCTCATTGTCATCATTGTCACACCAATGCAATGAATGAATAGGAAAAAAACTAATTAACCATAAACAAGAAAATGGCGTCCGGTTTCTTGTGTGTGCGATAAAATTAATGTTTTCATGAAATCTTGGAGTTCCTTGCAATTTTTGTGTTACTTTAATGTATTTTGATATCAGTATTACATGAAGAAGCGAAATAATGATAAAGATGTAGTGGAAAGATTTCCGAACATTGCAAATTAAGTGCGTGACAAAGCTCTTCGTAGCGTCGTTGTCCCGTGCCGCCTTTTGAATTTAGACAATTTAATCAATTTACAAGGGTTTCTCTTTGTATATTTTCGTTGACGGTGTGAATTAGTGGCGTAAAATATGATATTTCACTGTTGTTTTGTTCGGGATCGCCGGTGATTCGATGCGCCGTCGATGAGTGCGTTGTGCGTTTGTGGGTGTGAAAGCGTACATACATACATGCTCGTATCCGTAATGATAAAACTGTCATGAGGTGTGTTTACTATCAAATAGTGGATTTGTGTTAGTGGGTTTATTTTGTTGATGTCGTGTTGAGTTTTTGTTTGGAAAAATGTGTATGCCAACGCCTAATAATGTGTCGGGCTTCGGTGGATATTCCTGGGGCTTCACGAGCTCCGCGGATCTTACCAAGGGAGAGGTGGACACTCCAAGCAGTCTCAGCTATACCTTGGGGAGCTCCGTAAGTGCATATTTATATACCTACAGCAATATATTTGAAGCTAAGGCAGGTATGGCAGAATGCATACTATTTTCTACTATTTTTATGTTACTTATACCAATAGGAATGCCAAATAGGTTATGAGTTATAAGGATACACACAATTTGATAATACAATACAGATTTAGTACTTACATGCATGAAATCCTGAGCATGTCCCTGACAATATGTTACAATATGTGATGGTATGTTTCATGCAAATAAAATATCATTTCATTTCAATATTTATGTCAAAATAGGAATCTAACTTATACTATCAGTCGAGATTGGAACCTAAAGAAATGGTTAGCATAGTTGTTGGTTTTTGTTTATCAATTATCTATTGCATAGTAGGAAAACTACAATAAGTCTCAAGTTATTAAGAATATGAATTTTCCTATTCAGCCATTTTAGGCCTAATGTAGATGTAAATTGAATGTCAATAATTGATGTTAATTCAGACTGTAGCACATCTAAATTTTGAAAAAGAATTATTATTCTAAATATTATGGTTTTTTTTTCATCTGTTGACTAGTACAAGTACCAATATTTGATGAAAGTTAGCAGGTAATCAAAATCCAAGCTTCAGAAACCTTTTGAATTCCAGGTATCTCCGGAAACAACCCTCACGGTGATGTCCCATAAGACACCTCAGGTCCAGGAGAAAGTGGGCACAGTGTCAGTAGCAGTCTCAAACACGGGAGCGCAAGTAACGAGGGTGGTGACCACAGGAACACCTGTGACAGCCAGAAGAGCTATGTTTGTGCTGAATGAAGCACCCACTCATACTATCAATAGGGTCTCTCAACAGAACCAAACTGCTACAATACATAGTAAGACTGTTTCTTGTTTGATTTGCTTTTTAGCGTAACAACACTGCAGTGATTCTGATTTATCGAGAAAACTGTCACATTACCTATTTATAGCCATCAAGATGTCTTGCAGACTACAGATACTGCATTAAGTTGTATGAAAAGATAAGTAGGTATATATGAGGTAATGCATTTGTATGTATCTCAAAATGTATGTAAGAGTGTTGGATTATAATAAACAACAAATACAACACCTGGTGACTCTTCTTGGTCACTCTGCTATCATATATACATATATTTGTTTCAAAGCTGCCTAAGATATGTTACTTCATAACTTTTTTTCATGCTATGATAGTCAATGCTAGAATATTTTTCTAAATTTATGTACATCAAAAAAAAACTAAATAATTGTATATATTATTTAAAATAATAATATAGGTAACTATAGAAAGGCAATCTCATTTTTATTTATCAAGTTGCATGTTTGGTCAGCTATGACATACTTAGCATCTAAAATGCTGACCAAGCTTTAATTTACTGCTGTCTGCTAGGTTTTAGTAAGACAATGAACTTTAGCCCACTCTCACACTTGATGAATATCTCCTCAATTGAAGACATGTGCCCCTTCAAATCGATATTTATATTTCTTGATAAACTTACAGCGGCCAACTTGACAAGCAAACCGTTCATGACTCCCATCGGACCGATCCAACTAACGGCAGAAGAATGCAACGAGATACTCATGAAGCGGGCACTGCAAGCGCAAGGCATTGCCACTCCTGTGATTGATGCGTCGCAGCTGAATCACACGTTGCTGAACGGCGGACTGAAGAGTCTGGCTGAAGTGACGACACACCAGAATCAGCAGCAAGACTCGATACAGACAACTACGGTGCAACAACATCACCTGTTGCATGCTAAACAAGAACCAGGGACGGCTAATAATTCACCAAAAGTAAGTTGTCACTCATGCTCTATTTAATTTGTTTTGAGTTTTTTATGTCACTTGAAAGAAAGATGCTTTTTAACATAATTAATATCTCAAAGGCAAGAAGGTAACAGTATTAATATTGCATACCTCAGAAGTGAAAAATACAATTTGAGCTGGTAAGAAAAACTCAATAATACCAGTCAATACTATGTTCCTTTGGATATACCGTCATGTTATGTCATGAAACTCGACAACTGGCTATGAAATAATACATTGTTACAGAAGTTAACTATTGTGAAGTGACTTTAAATACTGTGTGATGTAGACAAATCAGCACTCATGCTGCTCGTCTATAAACTAATAAATAAATAAATAAATGTTATTGTTTTGTAACGAGTTTGGAAATTGAACTCACCTTGAAATTAATTTATCACATCAATTTGACTGTTATCGATGAATCTCTCAAACAAACCTTGATATTGGTATCCCATAGTACTTGGTGATCCATGAGCCTGCAGGGAGCTCAATTATGATGTCTCCTAAGACGCCCAGCAGTCCTTTGAACCTTCATAATAATGCAATAGTAAGTATTAGCAGAAATGCTACAGAACCCCTCGAAACTGGGATTATGTTTCTCTGTGGAAGTTCAATATTAAAAGCATACTTTTGTGGACTATTCCCTGAATCGCTTCCACTGATTATGCTAGTTTTAAATGAAGCCTCCATTATCTTAAACATTTATTTTGGCTTGTGTCTGATACTGCCCTACCTGATGACCTGATTTTAATAAAATAATTGGCCGCTAGCCTTAGTGTTTCTCGCTTTAGCGAATGACATCTCTAAGCAACAGAAAGGGATAGCGCTACCACCAATGCGAGTGAGCTAGTGAACCCTCAGACAGACATGGTCGTGTTACCATGAATTTCATTGATAAAAACATGCGCGGATCCGCAATCCGATCAGCCACAGAGCTTGCTCGCATCGAAGATAACATCCCACATTCAACATCGATCACCACAGTACCTCTGTAGTAACGAGATGTCAGACGGTGTATTCACAGACGGAGCTGCTGACTACCAACACGGTGATGACGACCGCGCCGCCCGCGCCGGCGGCCGTCAAGGAACGCCCCTACTCGTGCGACGAGTGCGGCAAATCATTCCTACTGAAACACCATCTCACTACACACGCTAGAGTGCATACTGGTAAGTTTGTAGATCCAGATCCTTCACAATATTGCTTAGATTGAGACTGTGGTAGACAAAGCAATTTCAGTGGTACCCGGCGTCATCCACGATTCTGAAATTCATAGGACGGAGTCACACTGAATGTGGACGAGATAAGTTTATCCCTTAGGTAACTTTAAACTAACACATTGCACGCGATGGACGCGGCTTAACCTTGACAATTGAAAGCGAGCTTTCAAGTACATGAAATGTCTTCGTCCACTAGGTTGAGGCAGCTTAGCTATCATGCTGTGAACTGTCCTAATAGCTATCATGACCTCACAGATACAAAATATTATACGTCATTCATTCATCGGCATCATTCTCTATCATACCTACTCTACAATTATTATCGTCCATTCATCAAGCTGGTAGTGAATCTGCCATCATGATGTCATGCCGATATCGGCTGCGGGCGACCCTTGGTTGGTAATGATGTAAATGATTTCTGTTTTCGAAATCACGAGCCCACTTTGTTTACTCACGAAAGTTTTTCTGCCATCCTAGTCTGTAGAATCACTTGCGCTCGTTTGCGAGTGACCTAATTAGTTTATGGGTTGGACGTTACGAATTTCTCTATGCAATAAATGTAACCGAAATAAAGTTCTGGGTTTAAAATTTGGGACACCTTTGTTTTCGTGTTGAGGCCATAGTTTTCGGATAGGTACGCTGTTTCAGAGTACAAAATAGGAACATGATCAGAAGCGGACCTTAAAAATAATTTGGTACATAATTATTTTCATAGCTATGTATATCCGTGTGTGAGTCGCTATAGTAGCGTCAGTAGTAGTAGAAAACGCAGTACGGTCACCGACAAAAGTCGCTAAACATGCTCCAACTTTCAATTTAGTATCGCACGCAAAGTTGAAAGTCGGAGCTTGTGTACTTGTGTCGGCGACGGTCCGGCGCAGTTGCCGCAGCACGTACCGACGCGGCCCGCTCTGTTTCAGGTGAGCGGCCGCATGCGTGTACGCACTGCGGCAAAACTTTCGCGCACAAACATTGCCTCAACACGCACCTGCTGTTGCACAGCAACCGCCGCCCCTACCAGTGCGGCGAGTGCAAGAAAACGTTTACACTGAAACACCATCTGCTCTCGCACTCTCGGGTAACTAGGCGCCCTCTATGTAGTACGTTGTTCTAGGTGAAAGGCCCCATGTGTGTGTGCACTGTGGCAAGGCGTTCGCGAGGAAACATTGCCTCAACACGCATCTGCTGCTGCACTCCGCCGAGCGGCCGTACAAGTGCCACGAGTGTAAGATGGCCTTTACGCTGAAGCATCATCTCGTCACGCATTCGCGGGTGAGTTCTAATGGTTAGATTTCTTCAAATTTCTAACCCATCTCGTTTTGGGCTTCTGTTTTTCATTAGTACAGAATCGATTGCTTCGAGTCACAGTAATCTAGAGTAGGTATGTAGAGTACTTGAAAAGCATGACGATACAGCCTAATAATATGTCGTTTAGTTTGTGCCACGCACACCTACCACCTACCGCGATGTTGGAAAGGGCCCCAGCGTTTGTAACCCCCTTGTGCCCCCGGCAGGTGCACAGCCGGGACCGGCCCTACGTGTGCACGGAGTGCGGGCGGGGGTTCCCGCTCAACCGGCACCTCGTGACGCACCGCAAGTACCACGCGGGGGAGCGGCCCTTCGTCTGTAACGACTGCGGGGAGAGCTTCGCGCAGAAGGTACCGAGGGATATCTTATATTTATGCATTGCAAGTGCAAGTGTGTGTCTTACCTAAAAAAAACCTACATTATAAAAAAAAGTCGACCTTAGCTCGGTCGCTCGGGGATACTCTTTCCATGCCTTTTTTCTCAAGGAAGAAGTCTAAAGAAACTTAAAAGGATACCTTTACTATTCCGTGCCCCCGTGGTTCGGAGGGCACGTTAAGCCGTCAGTCCCGAATAGTCCCGATTGACTGATACTACAGCCTATATATAAGCGACAGCCCCCCTCCCGGTCCGCAGGAGCACCTGGTGATGCACAGCCGCTTCCACGGCTCGCTGTCCCCGTTCGTGTGCGGGGACTGCGGCGCCGCCTTCGCGCGCAAGTTCCAGCTGGTGAACCACGGCCGCGTGCACGGCCGCGTGCCGCACGCCTGCCCCGTCTGCGGGAAGGAGTTTCTGCAGAAACGCACGCTCGTCGCGCACATGAAGTCAGTGCGAGCCGTCCTACCCGACACCATTACCCCCGGCCTCACCCCACTACCCACGCCGGCACCCCACTTTCCACGCCGGCATCCCACTACCCAAGCCGGCACCCCACTAGCCACGCCGGCACCCCACTACCCACGCCGGCACCCCACTACCCACGCCGGCACCCCACTACCCACGCCGGCACCCCACCACGACGTCACCCCACTACCCACATCTCCACTCTCATCCTCCCCCACTAGTTTTGTAATGTCAAAATAATATTATTTAACATATTACGGTACTTTATGCCCACACATGTTATGTCTGTCTCCGAATCAAGTCTCAAGCAAATCTCCGAAACGGCTGGACCTATTTTGACGGGACTTTCAATGGCAGACAGCTATTGTTATAAGGATTAACTGAAGCTACTTCTATTACCTTTATAATAAACAACGCGGGTGAACTCCCGAATCACAGATAGTATGTAAATAAATGATTAAATAATATGCAATTCATCTGTCTTATTCCAGAATTCACACGGGAGACAATGTTGTCGCCTGCCTGGAATGCGGCGAGGCGTTCAAATGCAAGAGCGAACTGCAACAGCACTGCAAAGTCACACGGCATTGTTATTCAACCAATCAGGTACTGGGGGCTTACCATGACGTCTTATCGCGATCCAATTGAGGACTTAAACAGAATCGTTTCACTTTAAATATTAGTAGGTAATATAATAATAATGGCTTTCTATATCATTTAGGTTGACGTCAATCCCTTTAGTTTTAATATCAACCTAAATTGAACGTCAAGATGTCACAACAAGACGGCATGGTATGAATAAGTAGTAAAACGATTCTGTTTAGGTCCTCAATTGGATCGCAATAAGACGTCATGGTAAGGCCCCAGTTTGCTCTATTAACTACCTGGCACTTCGGACGTTGTCCTGTCAAAAATGTACGAGAATATGATTTATTCTCTTTCCCCTTTTCTTGTGAATTTTTCTTATGTTTAACAGTTACTCTGTTATTCGGGACTGAGACGAAACCAACAAAGCAAATGTCATCAGTTCTTGACTTATAAATGGTGTAACTAACATGACTGTTCCATAGTTATAGATTGTACTAATAATGTGTCATGATCACATTCTGCGTAGATCCTGACCGTACATAACCTTATGTCGACCTCTACAAATATTTTAGAAACCTGTCTTCGTTTAATAATTTTACAATGCAACTGATTATTCTAATAAGCATCAATCTGGACCGGTGTCTCCTGATAGATTATAGCCTAATCCTCCTCACAAAAGTGAGGGGAGACCCATGTTCAACCGTGGGCGGATATGGGCTGTGATGATGATGATGATGAACTAATTATAATTATAATTACACTGCGACATCGTCGACTGAATTAAATCTGCAAGTTAGACTGTTTATTTACAAATCGTCCTTTGTTTAAACCGACAGGTGCAACAGACACAACAACAGACACAACAGCAAGTGCAACAGCAACAACAACAACAGCAGCAACAACAGCAACAACAACAACAACAGCAGCAACAGCAACAACAACAACAACAACAACAGCAGCAGCAGCAACAACAGACTGTTATAAAGTCAGATGACTTTAAACCGCAAATTGTGCAGGTATGTTTCAGGAGTTTCACCCATCGTGTTTTGATCGAGGCTTCATGTAATTATTTGGGACCAATTACGACTTTTTTCTCTCTTGATGGTAAACGATGATGCGGTCTAAGATGTGATACGCTAGCCTAAAATATTGTATAACTTTGTTTCCAATAAATATACATTAAATTTCACTATCCACTACTAAATTATTTCCAGACAAAACATTTTTCTATAGTAACATTCAAATTATAGCTCAAATATGTGGATTTATCTCTGACAGTGGAATTATTATATTATCTGTGATAGGTTTTCTGCAAACCACAAGTCCAGCAACAGTTGCAGCAGTTGGCGCAGCAACAACAGCAACAACAACAGCAGCAGCAGCAGCAGCAGCAGCAGCAGCAACAACAACAAACAACAGTCATAAAGACGGATGACTTCAAACCCCAAATTGTACAGGTGCCATTTATACTGCGCATGCGCTAACATTCGCTTGTTATATTGTTCAATAGCTGCATATCGCTTGTGTAAACATAACTCCTTCGACAGTCGGGTAAAAGCGGTTTCCTACTTTACAATAATAATTTTGTCCAATGTTTCGATGTATGAAAAGTTCAGACTAACTTTTTTAATTTGAAACGTGAAATGTCATGGTCACTCACGTTGGTATCGGAATGAGATGTTTTAACGCGTATTGTGCTTGTTTGCATGGTATTTACAATGGGAAAAAATAGGACATTTACAATGGTACCTAATACTAAAACTCGCGGGTTGTAAAGTCGAAAATACAAATTAAATGGCCTAAGAAAAGTTAAACGAAACAGTCCAAAACTAAACGGAGTATTTACGAGTTTCAATCCGTCAATTGTAGCCGTTTGTCATTCGATTTGTATTTTTATTGGCCTAATTGGTGTATTAATAAGTCTTATTATTCATGATATTTCGAATCTACCTAACCTTAATCCGCGTCGCTCGTCCTTCGTGTCAAGTCTCATCAAAATCGACACTGCTTTGGAGTCGCACGATTTGTCTTGTATAAAAGATTGTGTAGTTTGAATGTTATATGTCCAGTTTCTGTAACCCCAGTTAACTTTGATAAACGATGATCTATCGCTGTCTCTATCTGGCATTAAACAGATGACAAAGATAGAAATAAATTTATCGGTTGGTCTAATCTAAGTGAACTAGTTCAGAAATCGGGTATACGTCGTTGGCCGCTCTATTGTTAAAGCGTAGCGAGGGATACAAACAGATCTTGTAATTTACGAGCAATTTTTGTATATCTATATTTCGTGGATCTCGCAAATGGATTTGTGCCATTTGCGAGATCAACATTTTGTGATCAGATACAGTCTTACCACAAAAGTTTAAACCAGAGCTAAAAAGATGTTTCTAAAATTTCGTTCCACAAAATTGACGTCTATCACTCGCGTTTTCTTACTCAATCCTGGCATTCTTAAATATTTTATTTGTGAATTTGCTATTGAGTTAGAAAAAGCGAGGGTTAGACGTCGATTTGTGGAGAAAATGTTTAGACTTAGTTTAGTCCAACTCTTGCATCTTTTGTGGTAAGACTAATAAGGTTTTGCTCTTTTCAACTTCATCTACGCCGCGTCAAGCTCGGTCACCGAGATACTGTTGAAGTTATAGGCGAAAATAGCTGTACCCCTAGTATGAGTTTTTACTAGCTCGACATAGTACGCGTCAACTAGCGCTATTGTATGACGATCCTGTACAGCGCCCCTACCGGCGCGTTTATGAACGAAACATCTTCATACAAAGAGCTAGTTGACGCGTACTATGTCGAGCTAGTACAAACTCATACTCAGGACACTCTTGACAGTAACTGACGCCAGTCACCGTCTTAATGCAAACCTACCTTCAAGATGCACATTACTACTCCTGTGTCCAAAGCGCTTGAAGGAATTGTGCGTGCTAACGGGCGTATTCCGAAGCACTGGTAGAGTCAACGGAGTTTCCTTTTCCTGTCCAGAATCTTGGTACAGTGCTTGAAAGGGAAACATCCTTTTTTCGAACTCAAACCATAATCAATTACTGTTTAATTTAATGTATCATACTTTATGTTTTTATGATTCTCTTTGTTAACGAGAATTAGCTGTTTGACTTGTAAAAGTGCGATTTAATTGCCTATTTACAATAAATGCTTTGACTTTGACTTTGTTAATAAATGAGACCATGTTTTTTGATCAGGTTATAGGTGCAGACGGGCAGATTGTGTCGGAGAAGCCCCCAGGGTACGCCTGCTCCGAGTGTGGATCCTGCTTTAACACTAAGGTATGTTAATCTATACTGAAAACTGATATTTTTTTTTGTTTTGGAACCAGCGGTCTTTGTTCTCTGTGGTGTTTCGATAAAGAGTTTTTTTTTTTTTAAGTTTGAAAGCCTACTTTGAAGATGTATTTCAGACAGTCTAGGAGTTTTGTAATACCTAAGTTACTGAAAAAGAATATTAGTGTTATTGTATAAATGTGTTTTGAAAATGGTGTGCCTATTTGTACTGGCATCGCGTAAAAACTATTGAAGGGATTGCAATGCGGTTTTCACAGTTCAGTATCTGGCATAGCGACTGAATATTGCTATAATTATATACATCTCATTTAAATCCGACGAACAGAAGCAGTGCTATTAATAAAAACATGGTAGGTCAAGACCAGTGAGCAAATTTAAAGAAACTGTCTTTCCAAATAGATAAATATTGGTCACTAGGGTAAAAGAACGCGGACGCACCAAACGTACAGTTTGCGTTTGATCGTTGACCGCTGGTCTAACTACTTAAGATACGCGTAGAGGACGCGTCTGAGCGCTCCATTTCTAATAGCAATGAACGCTGATTACATAACAAATAGTCGGCTGCTAACTCTTTTCGCGTCCTAATGCCTGGTTTCTGAACCCCTAGTTAACTTCACCAATCCCTAAGTATATCGTTGTCTCTATCTGGCACTAAACAAATGACAAAGACAGCAATACACTTATCGGTTGGTCAATGTTCATTGGGGTGTTCAGAAACCGGGCAGCCCATCAGCCAATAGGGTAGGTATGTATACTTACGTGGGATGCTATGAGTGCTACGCGTGCTACGTGTGCTACGTGTGCTACGCGTGCTACGCGTGCTACGTGTGCGCGCGTGGCACTGACGCGCCGTTGTACCGTTACGCTCGAGCCCGCATGCGGAGCGATCCGTAGACGAAGTTCGTGGAGTTAGTGCACACGGTAACTCGCGGGCTTGGGCTTGGGCTCGGGCGCGGTAGACGTGCGGTCTGCACGTGAACACTATGTGCCCCCAGGAGGCGCTGTCGCTGCACGCGCGGCTGCACGCGGGCGACCGCTCGTGCGTGCCGGACCTGTGCGCGCTGACGGCGGCGCTGCAGCCCGAGCTGGTGGCGGCGCAGCACCACGCGCACAGTCAGTACACTAACACCGGGAAACTATTCGATACGTTCACTCACGTTTTACATTTCATTTCCCCCCACTAGGATTGTTCCGGTATCGTGGGTACCACTTACAGATATGATAATTTCACATGCACATCACAGATTTTGATCAGCGCGTTGCTATATCGACGAGATGCGAACGCGAACGGTTACCTTGGTCGATACGTTAACGATACGAACCGTTACAATTTTCGTGCTTGCCCCATTGTTGGAGTGCTGATCGAATCTAAAACAAATTTGACAGTTAACGTATCGAATACTTTCTCGATAGAGGTTCGTGCTCGTCCTACAGGAACGACGCGACAAAATACTCCCATAACATTACCAAGACGAAAATCGCCCGAAATCACAACACATTCATATTTACTATATTATGTAGCTTCCCATACATTACAAAACATCTCATCAACTCGAAAGACGTTCCGGTTGTATTTGTTACTTTTTGATATAGGATTCGAATGGTGTATTTATTTTTGAGAAACTACAAATTAAAATTTTAATTACCTTATGTCCGACTCTTGTATAGACACAAACAACTATGCGACTTAGAACTGCACAGATTCATGTTATTTTACTGAGTAACAAAACGAGCGTGTCGTTTGGCTGATGGTAAGCGTCTTTCCCGTTACAGTATAATAAAGTCAAAGCATTTATTGCAAGTAGGCAGTAAAATCGCACTTATACAAGAGTCAAACATTTAAATCTCAGTAACAAGATAACCTTACACTGTGTTACTATAATTATTACTAATGCACTATACATTTTGATGCCACATCTTATGCCGCTATTTATCAGGCATTTCGAAGAGGTCCGATTGTGAAGTCATTTGAGGAGGTACACTGAACTGCATCGACCTAACTTGGTAAAGTAATTAACCCATGCTTGTTAATAATGTTATGTATTTTACTTTCAGATCAGCCCATCCAAATTATATCGTCATCACCGAATAATAACGTAGTACATACGCAAGTTATAGCAACTGTGAGTAAACATCACCCTTTTATACGAGTACTTGCACCGCGCTCCAGTCTTGCAAAAAGTCTTTAAGCAATAGTGTTTCTTATCGACACCATGAATTAGTTATATTATTGTATGTCAAAGGAAGAGTAATCCTATCTAATATTGTAAATTGGAAAGTATGTTACGAAACCATTTGTATATATAGTTTGATAATTGTGTATAATTGTGGTATTGTGTACCTAGTCAGGTCATAAATTCTGTCACATGTTTTATATAAAATAATTGAAACAAGTTTATTCATTATGTAACCATTTATATACCAAAATGAACTTAACAAAACATAGATTCTTATGACACTAAAGTTTATTCAAAATGACCTCCGTGATTTTGAATACAGGGGCCCAAGTCGGCTATTTGGCAACAATTTGCGATTGAAAAACAATGCAATCAATATGCAATGTTAATTTTGGCTGAAGTCGGTAGTCTGGTAGATTATCAATCGTAACTTTATTGAATTACAATTGTCTCGTTTTCAAATTGTGGGAGTTGTCGACTCCCATGAAAGTCATAGAGCTCTAGCTTCTAGTCACCATGTGTATTATTTAAATAAAAAAAAAAGCTATGGACTTACTTCAAATAATGGCCAAATGTCAATGTCAAATGCCACAAATTCGTCAAGTTTAGGTAATCTGTGGTCCAAGTGAAGTGTTTTTGTCCGCGAAAACAGCGAAATACAATCTATTTGGCTTGCTAAGCCACCGCGCTAAGCCACTCATATTTAACTTTAAAAAATTCTTTGGAATTTAGTAAAAAAATAGTAATTTTAATTAAATTACATTTAATTTGCACTTGAACAATTGATAAAAAGCAATGTTTTCACAATTGTGATTCCGTAGACAATTAGCCATGGGAAAAGCTGTCAAAAAAATAGTAGACTAGAGATTTTTGCCAAGATTGAAATGCAATTATCTATTAGACTATGGACGTACTACGGATTTTTCAATTACTTTGCTATGATCACAATGGTAATGCAATTGAAATATAAATTGTTAACAGGCTACCGGAAGTGTCAAAAGTAACCATAATGGCTGAAATCATTGATAATCCATAATCAATTCAAATAGCAGACTTGGGGCCCAGGCCTTCAATCTGCGCGGCCAGTCGTCTATCGCAGCACGAACGAGGTCCATGTCAATATCGGCGGCTGCCTTAATCAAGGATGTCTTGAGTGACTCCAAATTGGGATGAGGCTTTGAGCACGCCTTTTCCTCCAAGTGTTGCCATATCTTGTAATCTAGCGGATTCAAATCTGGACTGGAGGAGGGCCAGTCTTCGTGCCGGATGAAGTCGATTTCACGCGCCGCCAGCCAGTCTTGTGTGCTCTTCGCTCTATGAGCTGGCGCCGAATCTTGTTGGAATACCCAGTGCCTGTTATTAAACATGGTATGAGAAACAGGTTCCACAAGGTTCGTCAGGACTGTATTTTGATACACAACTGCATTCGTTTTTACACCTTTCTCACAAAAATGTACCTCTGTTAAGCCCCAATAAGACACTCCCAACCATACCATGAGCGAGGATGGAAAATGACCTCGTTGGACACGCGGAATACGGTTGCTCGCTTCTTCACTACTGTGTGCGTACACCTTATCATTTTGTTTGTTGTAGCTCTCTTCTACGGTAAAAATTTTTTCATCCGAAAAAAGAATTTCCCGATATTTTTTTCCCGCGTACCGCTTCAACAAAGCGCGGCATCTCTTCAGTCTCAGGTCCATTAGAAGAGCATTCAAATGATGTCCTGTTTTTCTTCGATATGCCCGAAGCCCTAAGTCTTCATTTAACACCCTTTTCACCGTGGTTCTGCTTAATCCCATCTGAAGGGCCAACAGTTTCTGCTTACGTTTGGGATTTCTTTGAATTCGCGCCTTCACAGCTTTTATCACTGCTGGAGTCCTAACAGACCGAGGGCGACCACTTCTTGACCTGTCATCTACACTAGAGTCTTCATTGTATCGTTTGATGGTACGATAAACGAATCTCTTGGTTATATTCAAATTTTTCAGTATGTCAAAAATTTGAATTGGCGCGTAACCGCAACGATGCAACGCAATAACTGCAACACGGTCTTCTTTAAGCGTCCACTCCATATTTAAAAATGAGTAAAATTCTAAAAAGTATACATTTTTATTTTCATGAACAATTCGAAATTCGAATTCAATAAACTTTTTTGTGGCCAGCATTCTAAAAGAAAAGTTTTTACTGTGTGACAATACTTATGACCTGACTAAGTATAATTGTATAATTGTGGACATTGAGTAACATATAGATTACTTTTCATTTGCGGGTCGTCGTGGGGTTTAGGTAGTAGAAGTATATAAAGACAAGTGTGAAAAACATTACCCTCCCTCGACAGTTGGAAAAAATAAAAAATACAAAAAGTTTTTAGTGCATGTGTTATGGTTGATAGCTTAAAATGTACTCTAGAAAACCAGTTAAAATTCGCTTCAAATACGTGATAGATGTCGATTGCTTCATTGTAGGAGTTTCTATTCTTAGGCGATTATGATGAAACTTGGCACGAAGATTCATACTTACCCTACCAGTATAATTTTTAGGCTGTTGAAGGATGATGTTTCTGTGTTATATGACTGGCTGCTTTTTCTAGTTTTGGGTTCGCACGATTTGTGCATTCAGCCAGAGTCGGAAGTGAATGTAGACTTTATTGATATAAATGTAGATTTATAATGATTTATGTACATAGAAGTGACGTTGTAGCGTGAACACAGGGTGGGACTGGACTCTCCATACAAACGGTTGAATCGGACAAAAGACGAGCGAAACTGTATACGAAGCAATAGCGTCGTCCGCTGTGATACTTCGGTACTCAATAGGTCACCCGACACGCTCAAAATGTCATACAAAATCATGACTGTGCTATCTCGCTTTTATGCAAAAATAGAGAGAATGCCCTTCTTTTTGGGTATTATAGGCATTCTATGATGTGAGGTAAAGAACATAATGAGTGGATATCGTTTCCAGAACCATCACGTGGCGCCGCGACCCAAGATGCACTTCTGTGGGGAGTGCGGGAAGGGATTCGCGGCTAAACACGGCTTGCTGGCGCACCAGAAGAGGTATAATAATAATTATTCAGTCTGTAACTGTCCCACTGCTGGGCAAAGGTTTCCTCTCACTTTAGTGAGGAGGGTTAGGCCATAATCCACCAGAAGTACGGCTTATGTTTACCTTATTGTGATTGAGTGAGAATTAAAAAAAAAATGGGGCTACAAGTAAAGAACTCGCCAATTAAATGACGCCTTACCGGTCAAGTAGTTTTTAGGGTTCTGTACCTAAAAGGTAAAATGGGACCATATTATTAAGACTCCGCTGGCTGTTCGTTTGTCTGTCTGTCCGTTCTAATGTTACCAGGCTGTAATTTGTGAACCGTGATAATTAGATAGTAGAAATTTTCACAGATGTATCTCTGTTTCCGCTACAGTAACGAATAGTAAAAAAAATATATATATAAGAGGGTTCCGGACAATAAACGTGATTTTATTGTCGTTTTATAAAACAGTTTTTATGTAGTTTTAGTATGTATGGTACAGTGACGCCCCCCCCCCCCCCCCCCCCCGCCCCCCAGGCACCCGGACGGCGGCTGCACGCTGCGCACGCACGTGTGCGACTGCGGGAAGGCCTTCTTCCAGAAGAACCACCTCATGCTGCACCAGCGCCAGCACATGGACTTGCCCAACAGAAACGTAAATATGCACAAGCTATACGCATACATCGAAAAAATTATATAAATTATAGCGTCAACGACGTTCGTCTGCTTCCCGGTAAAAGCGGTTAAATGCATTTTATGTAAATCTGAGTATATTACATTTGAATGTTTCTGTTCTAATTGAACCTAGTTAAAACTCGGGAATTAAAAACGGCTTAGGCTAATTGCAGATTTTAACAACCTTCTAACAGCTTCAACAACAAGATATACTCTTATTTAATTTTTTTTATAGTAAAAACTTCATTATTTTGAAGTACATTGAAGCAAATTTGCATTTAATATGTTTTATCTGTAATTGCAAATATATCCTATCTTCTGGATTTAAAGCTACAAAGTAGGGTGGTACTGCTTTTGAGTATAACTTCTTACAATATTTTAGACATACCTACTTTTATTTTGTAAATATTATTTTTGCAGAAATTAAATAAATTAATACATATTTTGTTTTATTTAACTTGTTTCACCTGTACAGGTTTAGTTAAGTCACTCATTACAATGTGCACTTGATCAAAGTAATTAATTTTTTTTTAATTTTATTAGTTGATGATAGAAAACAAGTTAAGTAAAAAAAAGTTATAACTAGCTAAATATAAACCTGACAAATCTAACAATAGTAGGTATCCTTATGGCATGGTACCAAGAACACTGGCTGCATTACTTCGCTGAATATCAATGGCTATTCTCTGTGCGAGATAGGAGCCTTAAGTTTTATTTTATAATATTTTTACAACTATAAAAAGGAAGTAGGTATTTATGACGTTTACATACAGGTTATTTTGGCAGCAATTGGTAGTATTGTTTATTCGGTTTTACCAACAGATGAGAGCATGAAAAATAAAGTAATCATAACTGTATTTTTAACTCGATTTACTAAAAAAGTGCATTAACTGTTTTTACCAGTAAGCAGACGACATATTTCACTTTAGTTTCAACTCAAATATGTCTCATTGTAGATTATAACAGGTTATAATAAAAATAACAGTAATTCAGGCTGTAACTGTCCCACTGCTGGGCAAAGGCCTCCCTTCACGAAAGTGAGGAGGATCCAGAATGCAAAATACATGTGTGCAGATTATCCATCTATATCTATACTAATATTATAAAGAGGAAATATTTGAATGTTTGGTTGTTTGTATGTTTGTTTGTTTGCATTGAATAAGCACCGAAACTACTGAACCCTTTTGAAAAAATATTTCACTATTGGGAAGCTACACTATCCCCGGAAGACAGGCTACTTTTTATCCCGTAAAAATTAACGGTTCCCGCGTGATAGTAGTTAGCGCGGGTGAAACCGCGAGGCGCTTCTAGTACGATATATTTTACTGCTTGGGAACTTGGTGCCTCGAAATCGAAGGAAACGCTAGGAACTGGCTAAATCTGTCCTCAAAAGCTAGTCCCGATCTAGGCCGAGCATGTTTATCACCTCCGACCACATCGTCGCCTAAGACCAGGCGAGACAGAGGCCAAATGCTAGCCTATGAAGTATAAAAACAGAAAGGAAAAATATTTAAAGCAGTATATTGTCATGTTTTATTTTCTGATAATAAAAGCAGTTCTTGTTTCTCTTGGTAGTTATTTACCTTTTTTGAATAAAGAGTTCTTACTCCCAAAGGGCCTAAAGTCTATTAGCCATCTGCACTGTCAAATTCACAGACTTAACTGTCAAGATTAAGCCCCGTCATAATCATATCTTTTTTAACATTTAATCATCTTAACATACCTAACACATTGTTTACTATAGAAAAGAAGAACACCTCCTGTGCATGAGTCATGCCCCACTTTTGCAAGTGTGTTTTTTCCCGCAAGCTTGATCCATGGATGTATGCAAGAACAGTAATACCACAGATCATACTTAATAGTACAGGTACAGAAAGTAAAGACATTTAAATTAATAGCGACCCTTGCCGCGACGCAATAGAGTGCAAATGAGCTCGCACTACGCAGCGTCCCCATTCGTCAAGAATTGTTTCCAGTTAGATTCAGTGGTGCCTTTGACTTGATCCAAATTGAGATTTAGTCAAAATCATTTCAGAATCAGCAACAACAACAACAGCAACAGGCGCAGCAGGCGGCGCAGCAGGCCGCGCAACAAGCGGCGCAACAGGTCGAGCAGCAAGTGCAACAAGTGCAACAGCAGGTGCAACAACAGGTGCAGCAACAACAACAACAACAACACCATCAGAATAGCTTGGAGATAGAACAAGATCATCAACAACCGACGCATATACAAGTGGTGAGTTTTATTCCCTTTGCGTATGACCGATATAAAGTATCCTTTGTCAATCCATAGAACTAGTTCAAACTAGCTCTACTTATATGTACCAAAATTCACCGAGGATGGTTCAGCCGTGTAAAGTCAGCAAACAGACAGAGCTGGACAGAGTTCCTTTCGCTTTCATAACATTGAATGGGGTCTATCATCATCATCACCATCACCACCACCATCATCATCATCACCACCACAATTATCATCATCATCACCATCACAATTATCATAATTACCACCACATCCATCATCATCATCACCATCATCATCATCATTATCATCATCACCACCACCACCATCATCAACGTCATCATCATCATCATCATCATTATCATCATCATTATCATCATCATCATCTCGATGAGGATCGACGCACACGTGGACATTCCCAAGCTGTAATGCAACATGTGGTTCCTCAGGTGAACCGGTCGGGGCAGGTGATCGGCAACCAGATAGTGGTGGGCGGCGTGGCGCGGCGGCTGGTGGCGCCGCACCTGCAGCTGCTGGCGCGGGACGGGAAGCCGCTGGGCGCGGGCGGCAAGCACCTGGCGCACCGACACCACACCGCCAGGTGCGACCTACTATTCCTTCTAATATTATTATAATATCTGTAATGTTCGGTCTGCTTCCTCTTATATAATTCACTAGCTGTGCTCGGCGGTGTTACCTGCTGTTTCTGGAATAAAAAGTATTTGATTAATATGAATAGTGGTGTTCGATTTTGAAAACAAATAAATGTATAATAACTGGCAAATATTTCAGGTAATCTACATTATCTTCACTAATGTGTCGTAGTGGGTGACGTGTATGTAACATGTTATGTTTCCACAGCGGTGACGTGAAAGAGGTCGGCGGCCTGGTGCTGTCGGCGGGCCGCGGGCCCAGCCTCATCAAGTACGAGATATCGATACCGCCGCAAAACTCGGTCGTCCAAGTGCAGCAACTCGACTGAGTGAACCAACACCGTGATCTGTGAAGTGATGTGATACCTAGTGTCCAGTGTCTCGCTGCAAGGGCATCCCTAGTTGTCCGAACCTAGTTTGTGGAAAGCAAACCGAATGCAGCAACTCGACTGAGTGAACCAACACCGTGATCTAGGAAGTGATACCTAGTGTTCGGTGTCTTGATGCAAGGGCATCTTTTAGTGTCCGAACCTAGTTTGTGGAAGGCAATGCAGCAAAGGGGCAACCGCAGGACTGTTGCAGTGGTGAGTGAAGTGGATCTGTTACTTGGGAATTGACAGCTGTTGTTTAGAGTATAAAATAGAAAAGTGTTGGTTGTGCATTATCTTCACTATTACAAGTATGGGGTAATATTAGTATGGGCCGGGATTTGAATCCGTTGTAAGTTGGCAGGAATTATATTACTAAAACTGGGAAGTGCTATAAAAAAGAAAGGTGAAGAGATGCACAGAATATCAATGGCTAATAGCCTGTGTTCCATGGTGTAAAAAAATTAAGTAATATGTGTAAATTTTGTGTACAGTGTTTATATTATGCTGAGTTGTTGACTGGTTTGTAATATTTTTGGATGAGAACGAATCATTTGCATCTAATGCAATTGCTAGCTTTTGTTATCTTAGTAATAATAATTGTACTAGGAAAAATTCGAAAGTCATTGCAATAGTCTTACATGCAAATGTCGTTCCCAGATTATGTGTTGAGTTATAATTATTATGAAGTGTTTGATATACTTCATACTCTACTATGAATGAAGAAATACGCCTAAATTGTAATAAATTGATGCCAATAGATTGGAAAGCTTTATTTATGTAAGAAACGTTAATAGAAAGCCTTAAAATAGAGCCTTAACTTTTTAATTGTACCTATTGATAAATAGCATTAAATTGGATCTACTTAATTTTCGAAAGCAATAATTTTTTACATCGCTTTGTCGGAAATATAGCACATTAGAAAACAGAGGTTTGTGTTTGATGATGAGGAAACAAAATAAAAATTGCTGGTGTTCTTTAATTCCTTTTAACTCTTAGTTTTTAGAGAATGCAGGGGTGACAGGCAGGATTGATTAAATTTTATTTTGATAAGTATTTCAAATAACGTGGGTTCTATACGAGATATCACAATATTTAAGAATTACTAATATTTTTCATAAGTACTAACTTATTTTATGAAATTCTGAGGGACGAAAATTTTATAAAGAAAATTTTTTATCACTAAAATGTGATACTTCTCGCACAATCCACATACACTAAAAGAGCACAGTTAAAAATGAACTTCAATATAGAGGTACCAGAGTCCAAATTAAGCCACATTTTGTCGCTGTTTTTTTATCGATGTGCTTTATTTTCTTGACGGGTGTGTATGTATATAATGTATGTTCTAAAATTTAGAACATGCGTGTAAAAAGACAAGTCTTCAGTGTAAACTTATATAGGTTTAAAGGGAAATTAGCTAAGTCTTGTACATATCAAAATGTGTTTTTTATGAAGCGGTCTTTTGTATTAAAATGTACAATCTCTGTAGGCATAACCGCATTTAAGTTCTTTAGTTTTATTTTAGTGGCCTCATATCGAATATAAGCATGGGTTTATTAGTACATAACATGTATTGAGTTATTTTCCTATTTTAAAGTAATGGCAGGTATGTTGAATGATTAAATAATGTGCAATCAAAATTCAAGAGAGAAATATTTTAGATCTGACTTTTTTATTATATGAAAATGTTTTTGGACATATATTTTGCAGTAAGGTGTCACTGGATGTTATCACAATTAATTATTTAATGTTATTATGGTTTATTTAAATATTTTATACATTTGCCGGCTTCCATATGAGATCATTACAAATGCAAAGTGTCTGCTAGTGATTATATAGTAGGGAAATTAATACAAAAAAATAATATTGGAAAGATCATGTGAAATGTTAATGAATGTAACATTATATTCATTCGTGAATTTAATTTGAATTTTTCTAGTATATTTATTATTCCAAATTTTTTTATCTAGTCTGTGATAGGGTGAATTCATCGATCTATCAATATTTGAGATAAAGCAATAAAAATATTAATGTAGAATATTTATCAGGTTTTCTAAATTTATACACCACAAATCAAGAGAGTATTATTAATTCAATTTGAGTTGAATGTTGTTTATGCTGTGTTTATTCAATTCCTGTTTAACTAAGAAATAATATAGCGACTCATGTTTCATTATCATGACTTTAGAGAGGCTACACTTCGGATTGTCGAGACCAGAAATGAACATAGCTACGTACTAGGCCCTGGTTGGTCTGTCGTAACATTGATACCGTGGGAGTATGCGCCAGCTGTCTTGAACACGATCTTGCGTCGGGCTGACTTATTTTTTTTTTAAACGTAGCCCCACTCTAGGATTTCTCCTGTATCGTGGGTACCGTTTACAGTTTATAATTTCACATACACATAAACACCCAGACCGGAAACTAATATAAGTGGATCGCACAAATATTTCTTCGGGAATCGAACCCGCGACACCAAGCACGCGGCAGTACGAGTGCTCAGCCACTATGCCAAACGTGTCATCCAAATTTAGTGTAGACTTTGTTTTTCGCTAATATAAAAAAAAACAATTATAATATTTAGAAATTTTAATGTAAAATTAAATCAAATCAAGATGCAGATTATATTTACGAATATAATGGGTTACAATAAATTTATTTATTATGGGTCGCTCACGCGTTCAAGCGTTACAACGTAAATGTAGTTAGCAATGGCACGCTACGTAAACGAAAGCGGACGCGAATGTAGAACGCTTGCCTTGTCGACTGCCATGTGTCGACCTTTTTCGACCTATTGTCGACGCGCACTGTCAATAGAGCAAGAATACTTATGACGCTATCGAATCGCATCGAAAGCCGATGCGAGAATGATTGGTGATGGAGAAGTCGATTCTACGTTTCGAAATCAATGAGCGGGTAAATTTACTATAGTGAGTTCAGCCGATTTAGTTTTCTCATTTAACAGGCCCTCCTATAATTATATCTTGTTAGCTATCTGATCAGTTATAGTCAGACCAACCTGAGTCCTGGTGCAAGCGCCTCGAAACAAGTAACAAGAAATAGGCCAACCATCGATCTTCCAAGCTACCGTGTGGGTGGACAGATGGATGCTTTGTTTACACCAAATGAGTCAGTACCTATAATTGAGAGGCTAGTTTTGTTGCAGTATTTAGCACTAATGCGAGACGGCTACCTACACACTCATACGTGTATTCCCTTCAGTATTTAGCGGCCGGCAAAAGCAAACATCGAGCGTAATTCTCAAATCCACAAAAAATCATTCGTGGCCTAGCTTCCGTTGTCATTCTCATACTATCCTGTGTGCATAGTGCGAGTTTTGACAGTTTATTTACGCGCTCGGTCCGTTTGGCGTAAACTTGAAATTGTATGGAGTAATAGCAGCGCCATCTAGTGACTGATTCACTGACGCTAGATGGCGCTGCTCTTATTCCATACAATTTCAAGTTTACGCCAAACGGACCGAGCGCGTAAATAAATTGTCAAAACTCGCACTAGGCACACAGACGCTTGATAGTGAACTGCTTCGACATTAACTCGCTTGTTGTAAACAAGGCATTGAAATTGGTGCATGTTTATCCTAAGCACATACGAACAGACAATCCTTCCTACGCTATCCTTTGGATACATATTATTGAACTTCCAGTTGAATTGAAAATTATATTTTGTCTAATGTGTTGACAAGTTGTTTGCCATTTACTTCGTGTAAATATTATAGTTTATATCCATAATTTTTATATTAAATGAAAATATACATACTGTAATCCCGACATTTTGTTTCTTTTGCATTCATAGAACACTTGAGCAGTAGTTATCCAATACCAATCTTATTTATAGGCACTAGATTTTTCGTTATGGTGCGTAAATAAATTATAACTATCTAGTTAGTAAATAGTTATGATTTATTGAAATACCATAATGAGGGGGTTTTCCTTTTACTTAAATTTATTCTATGACAAAACATTTGATAAAGATTAACTTAGGAGGTACCTACCTACTTATTACTTACGTATGAATATGATAAGTTTGTAAACCTAACCTAATTTACAACTTAGTCTTGAAGGAGCCCGTTAAAAACTAAGCATATTGATTGAGCCTCGGGACATAGCGACAATAAAATAAAATCCACGACATAGTCCTACTCGTAGTAACAAAGTAACGTTATCTTCGAGAATAAATTAAATTACTTTGGCCAATTTTCCATGTTTGCAATCAGTGGAATCCCACGTGTAACCCTCGAGAAACTGGCGCCTTATTTTTGCGAACTACGTTGCTGATTAGCTATTCTGTAGCTGCGTATTCTGCGCATTCTGCGGCGAAACGATGATACAAAGGACGGCTGAAGGTACGGCTTATAAATTTTTGAAGTTCAGAGCGCTTGTCAATTCGTAACTCCCACGGGGCAAGTAGGAGGCAGCCGTTTTGTCGGTCGGCGAAATTGTTTTATCTCCCCCCGGACTAGTTTTAGCAGATTGCGCGCAAGCTTACGCACTTGGATCCGCGTTTTATCGCGTATTTTCATCGTTCTGAAGTCTTGTAGGAAATTTGTTTGTCGAAAGGGTATCTTGGGTGTGAACGAAACGTTTACGAGTTTGTAACTTGATAGTAAATATGTTTTAGGGACGATAGATAACAAGTAGATAGGATTGGTCGAATCATAACATGTTTTTATGCAATTTTACTCATTTGTATTTGCATAAAAAATCAATCCATCTCATGATTTTGGGCACAATATTATCTTGAATCGTTAGTAGAGATATGCTAAAACATTGCTTGAGGAACTGCAATATTTATTTAATTCAGCAAGCTACACCTACCTATTAGCATGTTAGTAATAAACCTTGGCTGAGCTGACGGAGGAAGGTTGATTACGGATAAGTACCGAACGTTTCGTCAGAGGTTATTGTGAATTTTGTCCTTAGACGGTTAATAGCTGTCCTCTCTGTAGAAAATTATGTAAGAATAGGTACATACCTACTTAGATAGGAATTTGTGGACCACCTCGTTGGGATTAAGTAATCAGGATTGGATCAATATTCAGGTTTAAATTTGTACGTGCCTACCAACCTACTCATAAAATAGCTCTACGACACTGCGGCGGACTAGTACGTACGGACCATTATAATTAATAATCATTTACTTTAACTTATTAGGTAGGTAAACTAATTTAATCTAAAAAAGTCAGCCAGCATTTAAACAAATAAAAATACCTTCACAAAGCAATTAAAACCACCTTTTGATGAACAATTGTGTTCACCCATTGGGTTCTTTTTGGCAACGTATCAATTTCTTCATACAATTTCTCATCGTGCACGGCTAGAAACAAAAAAGGTCAGTTTACGAGGAGAAATTTAGCAAACGGCTATCGCTTTATCTCTCGCAATGCCGCGCGGCGCGTGCTTCCCGAAATGCCATCCTTGATCGCGATTGGACCTTTTCTTGCCCTCTTTTTCTTCGGTATTGAATACTTTGGAACCATCCAAAGTACTGAATTTAGGCCATCTAAAGCGCAAGCTAAGGCTATACGAGTATACAGTTTAAATCGATTACTTACGACGCTCCTTACGAATTCAAAAAATATCCAAAGTTTTACCACTAATGTATCCCCAAAGAGCTGACGGGGCAGATGACTTGGAGTTTTCTGAGTCATCCGAATTCGTGTCTAGCGTCTTCCGACGTTTACAAATCGCGTTGAAACCCTCTTTTCGTCCGTAATGGGTATTTAGATAGGCATAGTAACGTAGACTAGACTTCCTTCCAGTGTCCTATCCAGCAAGACAATCAGTGTCACGTAAAGTTGATCTTGGCATATGAAGTCCCCGAAACAAGAGAAAGCAGTAATCAGTAGTCGAACAGAGTAATTCAATCGGGTATTTAAATAGCAAATAAGTATAATATTTAATTAGAAGTTCTTAAACTTTCGCGAACTGAATACATGTTATTTGTATTTAAACGGGTCTAATTCGCGCACAAACTAATATCAAAATATATAATTTTGACATACCTCGACGTTTCGACCGAGTTACATCGGCCGTGGTCACGAGAAGACTCAAAATTATATATTTTGACATTAGTTTGTGCGCGAATTAGACCCGTTTAAATACAAATAACAATATTTAATTATTTATGATACCACTTCATAATATTGATTTGTTCATAGGTAGTAGGTACTTAATGCCCTATTATAAACTGCCATAGGTTCTTACCAAAAATCAGATGTGTAATTGCACATGAGGTAGGTATCATAACTATTTGATCATAAAGTGACTTCTCCAGTTTTTCAATCCACTCACTAAACCGATTCCGACTATCCATCAAAGCGCAGTTTTTCTGATTAATGACCACAGGAGCGTCAATTTAAGTCCCGCCAGGATTCATCAGGACCGTTCAGGGGACATTATCCCTCCTTTGTCAAAAATCTTTTTATGCTGCCTGAGGGACGTGTAATTCTGTGCTGACTCATTCAGCACTTTCGTGGGTGTTGCGTTGCGCGGGGGACTGAGAAATGTTTTTGTTTTGTTATGATAATGTGTCAACGAGATTTGTACAGCTGCAAAGATACAAATATTACCGGTACCTACTAACGTACATTCACCTTTTTATATCTACACATAGGTGTTTATTTATTCTACGACATATTATTATAATATTGTCCTTACTGCCAGTATATACCTTCTACCTACCTATTGATAGAATATGCGTCGTATTTTGAAAATAATTAGGAATTAGAGAACAAATATCGAATGCACAAAGTCGGGAGTAGTTTCATTGTTTTGTCAAAAACACTCCTAGGTATTTCGTTTTAATGACAGTCCCTGTGAGGTAGTGGTGTACTAAACTAACAGGCATTTAGGTACCTAGATTTTTATGTTTCAAGTAACGGTTAACAAAGTGATTCTCCTCATAAGAAATCAACCATCAAAAGCAGTCGTTATTTCAATATAATAATTGTGTTGTGCCCGTTTCTTCGCGCCGAGATTGCTTCTCTGAGCGATGGAGGCGTGCGCTAATCCCTCAATGTCTCAGGGTCGGGACAACAAGAGTTAGGTAAGTTAATTAATTGTGTCTTAAGTAAATAATGTAGCAGAGCTAATAAAATCATGGCATTAGGGGTCGATCTCTGTATAGCTAGGTAGGTTACTCGTGCTTTTACGGATTTATCTTTTTAGCGACCGTACTTTATTAATTTGGATCTATTTATTACCCAGAGTGCGACGACGTGGTATTTACGCCTTGGCTTAGAATAATAAGGCTGCCAAGGGTATCCTTTGCAATCATATCCAACGATTTATCTAAATACGCCTGCTGGGAAAGGCTGTCTTGCCTTGCGTCCAGTATGAATGGCAGATAATTAGGTATCTAGGTCTCTCTGTTTCCTTTATTTTACGTATTTGCAGTTTTTCAGTAAGAACACATGCAATCTCGCACGCCTTTTTCTGACCTGGCACGAGGCATGCATGTCGTCCAACTATAGCTTTCTGTGTCTGCCACAAATTTGCCACCCATCATGAGAGGTCGTTGCAGGACGAAGGTTCGCCAATTTAGTTGTAACAAATGGGCAACCGTTTGGTCTCTGCCTAACTGAAGAAAAGTGATAAATAGGCACATTAGAGGGAACTTGTAGCTTCGACGTAACTTTTCTGGCTTCAATCAGCAGCGCTTCTCTTATCTTCGTAGTGGTCTTCTAATTATAACATCGCTTATCTTCGCTCGGGTCTTAATTTCTCAACCCAATAAGAATAATATTGTATACTCAGTAGTAGGTAGGTACTGCTAACCATCCATCATCGTCGTCTATTCATTCATCTCTATGGCGTGGGGTGATCTATCAGATGATCGAATTACGCAAACTTTTGGGTCTTAAAATGAGTGGGTGTCCGTTAGTGTTGTTTTCCAATGTTTATACTGGGTAGCAAAACCGTTGGTGTTATTTGATACTGATTAGGGTCTGCTTCCAAAGAAACGTGATTAACCTTCGATGCTCGTGTCGTATTCCCAGCTGATAAAGTTTCTTTTGGCAAGAAAATAATGATTTGTTTTGTGGGTTTATTTTGCCCATATTTTAACTATGTTTATGTTATAAACGTTACAGATCCGGCAGTTATTCACCCAATTTAAACTTCTTTTATCTCCAAGGACCTTTATAAGCTGTGCCCGAATGAGAACCGAAAATATGAGACAAGTTTTTACTTTGGTTTCGAGCGTCTTCGGGATTTTAAACCGTTATGTTTTGAGAAAACGGAAAGAAGCAAAAGAATATAGCTTTCTTCACGCCATCTGGTAGGTATTTAACTAACATATGCCTACTTAGATAGATATACAGCTATTAAAAAAACGAATAATCAGGTTGTGCTTGGTCACTATCTCAGCGACGAAAATGTCTTTGACGATGATGCACGCATGCCCTGAGAGACAATTATTTTTACATACGTCTAAGTCTACCTACCAGTTTTTCCGGAGCGTATAGTGTATCTATTTATGTGTAGTGTTTACTTGTAGTGTACTTAGGTTATATCATCATCAGCCTTTATAAGACTAGAGCGATTTATTCAGAGGCAGAGACAATAAATAAAGACAAATAAGAAATAGATGAATAAATAATAAAAATGTGAGCATTGTAATATTATACGATATTTAATTGTAAATTCACAAAATTACCACAGCTTTTGAGAAAAATAAAACTGTAACTAACATTTAATAAGTTCATATTTGAACTTAAAATACTAATAATTAAAATATTGTGATATTTAGTTAACTTTCAAAACAGCTTAGAGCTTTATTTAACAACGAAACGTATCCTAGTAAAATGAAAAGAACTTACAATCTAAACTTAACCTAATACAAAACTTATAAGGGTTCCGTTTTTTCTATATCATTACGAAACCCTAAACAGGCGGTTACATTACAGAACTTACAAATGCGCATTATAATGTGATAGATGCTTTAGACTTCAAAGCAAATAGTGCTGGAAAACGCGATAATTAAAACGGTATGCAATTATTACGCGAATACGCCAAGGATCTAATTTCAACAGCAAATAAAACAACCAACCCAACCTATCATTGGGACCGCGCATTGTAATTCCAAGGGCATTCCATTGGCCCCACAACTCCGCGCTTGAGATTTTGGATAAAATCATCGATTTATTCGAACGCCAAACGGCTTGATAATTAGTGAGCATTCTGCAGGACGAAATAGAACGGCGGCTGGAGCCGGTTGACGCCGCCCGTCACCACGCACGGCGCCGGCCCGTGCCACTCCAGCCTGTACTTGTCCACCACCTTCGTGACTAGAGTCTCGAGGATGTTCCCCGCGATGCCTGACGCGGGGCAGGACTCCCCGAAGGGCATGGACGCGAGGGGATGCGCCCGGGATGCCTTCAGGGGATCCAGCTTCTCGGCGCACCAGCGCTCCGGGACGAAGGCCTTGGCGCGGCCCCACTGCTTCTCGGATTTGCTGGTCACGCCGTGAGCTAGGACTATGTCGACCTGGTAGAAGGAAAGGGATGTTTTGAAAAAGTTGGCCTTTAATTCCGCCCAAAGTTAGTCGAAGAATGCAAGTTAGGGAAAATTATAGAAGACTGGTTATTCATAATAGTCAGTCGTTGGTAGTTTTTTTATTGTAATTATAGTACTTTATGTCCAACATGGTCGAGAATTATTTTCATGTTATTCACCAATCCGGACTAGGCTCCCGTGGTGGTTTATGGCCTAACCCTCCTCACGAAAGTTAGGGGAGTCCTTTAAATTTGCCCAGCAGTGGGACAGTCATAAGCTGAATTATTATTATTATTTGAACTTTACTATTTTGACCAAAGCTGCAAACCAAGATGGAACTCACCCCGGCCGGCACTTCGTATCCCCCAACGACGATGTCCTCGTAGCTCCGCCGCACGCCGCCCCCCGTCACGGGGTGCAGCCTCATGGCCTCCCGCACGCAGGCGGCCACGTACGGCAGCGCGGGGCGGGCGGCGCCGGCGGGGCTGGCGGCGCCGGCGGGGCTGGCGGCGCCGGCGGCGCGCGCGGCCGCGGCCCACGACACCTCGTCGTGCGCGCGCTGCTGCCGCGCCGCGTGCAGCGACAGGTGGTGGAACGCCGACAGGGCCGTCTGGGCCAGCTGCGGGACATACGTGGAGTTCATCATGTTGGTGAACAAGCTAACAAACAGGTACCTAGGTGAACGAGGTCTTCTTGTGACCACGGTCGATGTAGCCCGGCCGAAAAGTCGAGGTATGTCATAATTATATATGTATTTTGATATTTTTGTTTGTGCGCGAATTAGACCCGTTTTTAGCTAGTTAAGGCGCTCCTATAGCAGCGTTTTATGTATTTTAGAAGATGAAAGTTACCCGGCCGGGCCGCGCGCCATGCTAGCTCCGCGCTCACGGCAAGTCGAAAACGCTAATTCATAGTATTATACTCTTACTAACGGCATCACGTGGCCTTAGCATAGATTACTACATAGTTACTACGTAGGCTTTAGTCTGAAGCATTCAATTATTTCGACACCGTAATGACATGTCAGATTGGCCGAGCGGTCTGAGATGCTACGTTTCCTAAAGACGTAGTTTCGAAACCCGCTGGCGGGAAACTTTTTGTGTATGATTTTTGTTTTGGTGTATATAAGTAGTTTGTTACAATGAAAAATAAACGCAATCTATAGGTACTAGGTAAATAGTGTATTCATTAAAATTAAATGTTGTATCTTTGTCGGCGTACGCACCAAGCACCAACATTACCGCCAGCATTACTTATATTGTTACCTCCTTGACTATAATGCTATCAAATTTATAATGCCTGACGAATTATTGGAGTCACACCTAAATAAGTTATATTAAATTTATTTAGTGTTGCTCCTTTCTGGTATGCGCGTTTGTCAAGTCCATTTGATACATCCTCTTTAGTCGACTTCCATAATTTTATTTTTGATATATATTTTGACAATGACAATGACGGAATAAAAGATTTGTGCATTTAGCCAGTGTCAGGCATCCGTACTAAGTTCATATAAATGCGAAACTCTGTGTGTGTGTTTGTTTGTTTTTTGCTTTTTAGTTTGTTGACATCCTTTCACGTCTAAACGGCTGAACCAATCTTGACCTAGATTGGACCTATGAGACGGGTATAGGCTATTTTTAGTCAGAAAAATAGGGATCTTAGAAGCAAAATAAATAGGAGTTGAAAATGTATAATATGGGCAATTCATAATTTCTCAAGTAGGTGATCTGACACTTCATTATTTTAGAATAGACTTGATAAAATATAAAGGTTAAGACTAAGGATAGGGAAAGAGAAAACGACAGGGACAGGGATAGAGATACAAAGACATCAATATTTATTTTCTAAACAGTTGCTTTTTCATATGCGGATGAAGTCCCGGGTAAAAGCTAGTGTCAGTAAAGCTATGACTGTAAATTTACTTGACCACGAGGTTGTGAAAATATGGAATACTAGCTGTTTCCCACGACTTCGTCTGCATTTAAATAGGAATTACAGCTAGTAGGAATATAATATGCGTGAACTTTGTAAATCAATCGGGCACGTCATGTCTTTGTCAATATCTCTATAACATCTCTATCTCCCTATTTCCTCATCGCTTTTCTCCCCATCTCCCCATATCTCATCTCCCGTCTCCCATCCCTCATCTCCCGTCTCCCATCCCCTCATCTCTGCAGCTTCCTATCACCTCGTCTCCCAAAGTCCCCATCTTTCCTTTTCCCCTATAATATTATCTCTATACCAAATTTCACCGAAATCAGTTCAGCCGTTTAGCCATGAAAAGGTAACAAACAAACAAATAGACAAACAGTTACTTTCGCATTTGCAATATATTTGACACTGGCTAAATGCACATATCGTGCGAAGCTGATATATTAAAAAAACTGGCTCTTAGCTGAACAGAAAGATTACCGGAAAAATAAAACGTCAGAATACGCATCCGCCAGATCCGCCATTATGGAAAACGGAAATTCACATCTTTATTTTAAAATGCAATCTTAATCCGATCCTTTGATTACCTCCAAACTATCACAAAAAATCCTAGGTTTATTTAAGTGAACAATCTAAAAACGTGTTTTTGTTGCTAATTTCAGTTACAGGTGGTGCAAGAATAGTCATTATTCTTTACACACAATGGAGAATAAATACAAAGTAATATAGGTTATAATAAAAGTTTAGTAATCGTTGAAGGAATTCATTTACGGTAATTAAATAGATAAACCAGTTGTGTACTATGTATAGATTATGTTTGCTTTATTTTTATGGGGGAAAAACAGTAAATTTGACGTGAAAATTTTGAGGCACAGCGACATACGTCCTCTCTCTGAAACGCCGAAGCGGGTACTGAACCGCCTAGTTCATGCTCAGACTGATAATATTCTCGTCGTTTTGATTAAATTAGAAGAACGGAATCGATTGGACAGCTCATTGGAAAGATCAAAATTCTTTGGACGATAAAATTGCCTTTTTTATGATTCCAAAAAATATGATAGTTGTCGCTGAAAATGTTGAGAATTATGTGACGAAAGATTTTTTTCGGGTACTTTCTCGTGAATTTTTTTCGCAAGATACTAGAAAACTTTAGTTCAACATTATTGATTAATTAGCTAACTGAAACACTTGACTATACACTGTATTTCTGGCTTATAATTATTTGTAATTACAGCTTAACTTTTTGACAAAAAACCGCCCATTTTACGGAAGCTCGCTGCCTACAGGTCCTTAATAAGCTAATAACGTCTACGATCTCACCGAAAAGCGTTTCAATGATATATCCATATGATCGGGTCAAGATAGTCAGTTTGGGAATGGAGTGAGTCGTTTTGGTTGGGTGATAAATAGTGATAAATAAGATTTCAATTAGCTTCACAGTAATTCTTATACCGTAGGATGGGTCTCGCGATGAAACTGATGGACAAACTTAATATTGCTAATAATAGTCGGGGAAAGATTTAGAGAGTGCTTCTAGCAAAAATACCTATAAGTATATTTTGTGCGGACTGTAAAGAATCCTGAAGCGTATGTATACTTCTATTAGAATTCGTCATAAATCATCCTATTTCCAACGTATATTCCGAGCTTGCATTAGATTCTTATCTGTTATACAGGCCATAAGTTCTGTTACCAAGTTTAACGACATCGATACTGATAAGCGTTTATACGCAACCTCTGATTTATGGGATCACTAATGACTAATGAATGACAAGTACATAATATATTGTGTAAGCGAAATGGCAAGTGTATAATCAAGTTACATAAGAATGATTAATCTGTTATTAGTTGCATATAGATAGGAACAAGTGTGCAAAATAATAGGCCATTTATGAGTGACGTTATAACCAATTAATTCCGATCATTCTGAAACGTCCTGATTTTTTAGATAGCTTCTTATATTATTCTCCACGATGTTTTAACCGAAACAACTCACCTCAGAGCAAAATAGTAGTTCCTTTTACATGAAAAAGTAATTGAACTTAAAACTGTAATTGATTGTAACGAACAAATTGAAAAGAATCCATCGTGATCGGGTCGATCGATTGAGATTGATCGATTGATCCATTTAATTGGGAATTTGGGATCTGTTGATTTTGCGATTGGTTTTTTATTTATTTTAAAGGAATTACAGTAACCATGTACCTATCCTTTAATCTGTGACAGTAACGGGAGGCATGCATGACCATCCAACGTACTATTTATTACACCTATAATTCTCTACGCGACCTAATAATATTATTATGCTCGAAACCAAATGAAATTTATAATTGTTACTACGAAACTGAATGTTTTTGGTTACAACTCACAGGTATACTATATTAATATGTCAATGTTTACAGGCTAGTGGCTAACATTTGCCACAACTATATCCTTCATTCTTCCCCTGTTTACTCTATTATTCCTGTGAAAGTTACCGGATCAACTCCGGCGAGCAGTATGTCGGCGGCGAGCGGCAGCACGCGCCGCTCGAGCGGCCGCAGCTTGTGCAGCAGCAGCTGCTCCGGCTGCAAGCGGCCGCCGCTCAGCGCTTGCAGCGCGCGCAGCAGGAAGTGTTCCGTTAAGCTGCATCACAAGGTATAGGGGTCTTGGTCGGAGTCAAAGTAGTTATTGTAAGTAAGCAATGTTTGTTTGGCGTATGAGGGTGTGCTAGGGTCTAGTGTCAGAGTTTGTCTGGCCGCTCGGGGGCCTCTGACATGGCTTGACGACTGCGTCAATCGATAACAATTTAAAAAACATTAACAAGAAAAGAGAAATTTATAATGTTTTTGTCTCTTTAATTATTTTTTTTTATGTTGTGATCATCAGTATACCTACCTACATGTATACTTGTGTGGATTACAAAGTTCAACCTTTTGATAATAATTATTTCAACCCAATTAATTATGATTATTTAATGAATTATTAGAATTTAACATTATGTTAATACATGTTAGTGTGTTAATAAATTAGCGTATTTATCCTGTTTTCTGTGAGCTGAATCAGTCGACATTGTTTTGCAAATTGTGCGATGGAGTTAATGAACTTACTACCTACATAAGATACGGTATGATATGTAAAAAATACCTAACCTTGAAAACGTATGAACGCAATTTCATTTTTGGTACATTTTTTTGTCATCCATAGTCAGTAGGGACGTCCCACTACGTTTTTTGACCCCGTCCTTGTTGGTCAGATTTGTGACACACAATGTCACACTTCGTTGACCCCCTCCCTCACCACGTGTGGCGTTACTTTATGTATGATCATGTAACTGTTTAATAATCTGTGGTTGAAGTGTCCCGTTATTCCGCGAACACCACCATGACTTCCGCGCGCTATAATTTTGAATGAGGTGTATTTATTTACCACCTGGAAAATACTAAAATGCTTTGACTTCGACTAGGTACGTTTCCAGTCAATCACAACCCAGGTTTATGTTCAAGTGAAGAGTGAATATGATTCTTATGGACAGACTTGCTTCACCTTCAGCCACGTCGTCGCTTTCCATCAGGTGACAACGTGGTAAATGAGCGCTTTACGTTAAAAAAAAGAATCTGGGAGACTTGGATTTTATTTGTTCTGTGTAGGTATAAACTGGGAATCGAAGTTTTAAAATTTGAGTGCACGAATTGGGCCGTTTTCTAGTCTATAAATACGAGTACCTACCTATTTATTACAACGAAGAACATTGACGAGTATAAATACAAAATACAAAACTAAAAACGAAATCTAATCTAATAAAGTCGCTACGGCGACGTCCAAAAATGCAAGTCAATAAAAAAACTTCACATAAAAGTAAATATTGCATTGTATCAGATACATTACCTAAAATGTCTGTCAAAAGCTTTCAGCGCGCTGTTAAAGGTCTTGGAGTCTGTCTTCAGAGTGGCCTCGCTCCTGACGAGGAAGCTGCCGTCCGCGATGTCCCGGGAGACCCGCACGAGCCGCTCCGCCGGGGTCAGCTCCTCCAGAGGCCGCTTGGACAGAGAACAGAGGTCTGGCTCGTGGTCGTCCATCGAGGTCTTCTCTGGTGTTCTAGGAAAGGTAAAAACCATTAATAAAAGATTGCAATAAGCAAACAAAACTAGGTATACCATTTGATAAGAAAATATCGTTATACACCTTGTAGATAAGGCACTAAAGTAGCTAGCTAGTACCACCCTAACCGTCTTACCTCAAAAGTTAAGACCAGAGTTAAACGGATGTTTATAAAATTACGTTCCACAAAACCGACGTCTATCACTCGCGTTTTCAACAAACATAAACAGCAATAACGGACTCTGCTTCAGTGTTAGAGGGTCTATGGAATAAAAAAAATATAAGAACATGAAGGCACTCGTACCTATTTTCAGGTGTGGGAATGTGCACGGATCCATCCAGACATCCCAGCCTGATGCCGAATATCACCATCCCGAGAGCCTCGACGGCCCACCGGTAGATCTCAGTCTCGAACTCCTCGTTTAATGCGTTTTCAGTGTGACGCATGTCTCCCAATCTGGAAGGAATATTGTTTCAATCAGCATTCCCTTTTGCCGTCCATTTAGGAAAGTTTTTATAGTCAGACAAAAAAAAACTTGTCAATATTATTTCGTAAGAAGAAAATTGCACGAAGAATAAATTATTGTGAAAATCATGAACACTGCGAGAAGTGACTTCGCACCATCAAATCGAGGATATAGGTATTGGTAACGTAAAAAAAAACTCGATAGGATATCGTATGTCATCGCAGTGTATCGCATTGCTTTTGTGTGTTAATTCCTAAATGAGTAATAGTAATAAATCTACACTAATATTATAAAGAGGAAAACTTTGTTTGTTTGGTTGTAATGAATAGGCTCCGAAACTAATAAACCGATTTGAAAAATTATTTCACTGTTGGGAAGCTATGCTATCCCCGGTACACATAGGCTACCTTTTATCCCGTAAAAATTAATGGTTCCCGCGGGATAGTAGTTAACGCGGGTGAAACCGCGAGGTGCTTCTAGTAAGCTATAAATTTAAAATTACCACTAAGCAATAGTAAAGTAGGTGCATACCTTCTTGTGAATTCAGCCGCGATGTCATCGAAAGCTTTTTCGTAATTATTGATAAGAGTGCCGTCGTGTAGCAATGTTCGAATGGCCGCCCAAATTGCTTTGGTTTCCTCACTGCAAGGAGAAAGGTTTGTTTCAGTCTATTCCAGTTTTGAATCTTTCTGTATCTCATTCGTGTATATAACTTTACTTTAGCTGCAAAAGAACGTTTGATTGGTTCCAAATGTGGTTGTTTTGATTCCAGGGTAATACGGGTCTGCACATATTTTTTAAACTTTGGCTCGTGAGACATCGTTAAAAGCTTTGCGAAAACTAAAAACATTCTCGTGGGTCAAAAATGACAAACTTCAATAATTTATATATTTATTATGCAAACAATTGAAAAATCAATATAATTTTTATCTCGTACTTATTCAGTCTTTTGTGTCTGCCAGACAGTTACGTGATTCAATATTATTATTATTTTTGTAGTCCTAGACAGTCAGGTAACCTTATACTGTTCCTTATACTTATACTTATACTTATACTTATACTTATACTTATACTTATACTTATACTTATACTTATACTGTTCCAAACACATGTTTGAATACCTATTCAAACTTGTGTTTGGAACAGTATAAGTAGGTACATACTCTACCTAGGTAAATATAAAATTAGCAACAACAATAACAAACTGCACTTCGATAAGTAACGATAGCGGAATCCAAAACAATATCTATCAGTCAAACCAAAAATGCATTACGACCTTTACGATACCCTTATCTCTCGGATTATCATAATACCTAGAGTTTATCTGAAAGTACTTATTTCCAACACTCGGCTTTATTTCACTCACGTGTGAGTAGAATGCTCAACACGTATCACTTTGTAACAGAGTGGTAGGTGCATCGACACACAGACACATACGTCATCAATTATAGTTATTTGTGTATCAGAGTAATATTGTAGATAAAAAGATTCCCATATATCGGTTCATGGAGTGTCGATAACCTGAAAGTATGGGCTTTAGCTCTAATGATATAAGTAGATACCGGATAAATTGCTTTGCTTGTTGAGTGGAGATTAAGATTAGCCGGTTATCGGATTAGTTGCGATTTTTGGCCACAAAAGTGATGGTCGGGTCCGCTTTGTGACGTCAACATCAGATGTTCAATGCTGAAGATAAGCTTTCCCCTTGGAACGCCACAAATAGTTGCCACTTATGTACTTAATGTACCTATATAATAGTATAGACAGAATACATACTTAATACTAAAACGATAAGGACGGATATAACGACACATGGTACTCTCCGTGAAAAAAATACAATTGATTTTCCTTTTAGAACTTACCAACCCGGGCTTTATAGCATTTTTCATATTACTAAGATATGAAAAATGCTATAAAGAACAGGTTGGTAAAGTAATTATATTTTCCGCGAAAAGTCTACTACTTTCATGAATTATATGAAAATTTTCCGCATTTCTACGGAAATGTTTACGTAGAAATCTGTAAATAAAACCTAAGTACAGTCGGAGACCAAATACGGTGAACATATTAAGCAAAATAAAAAGCGTTATGTTATTTATTTGCCATTTATAGGCAAATTGCATAAAACTTTACAGTACACAGCCCGTAACAAGTATTTAAAAATACTATAAGTATTATTGAAGTCTTCAATTGCATAGCCGTTTCTATCTACCATACTAGCTTGCAGACTAGATTGTCCAGTTCTCAGAAGCCAGACGGACTAGTCTAGTTCAGGGCATCGAGTCAAATCTAGTATTGTTCACTGGCTCGGGAACTTTCACTTGATCTAGTTATGATAATACCCCGTCTAAACTTCCGCCCATGAGTCTATGTTATTTCAGAACCAGGCCAAGCTTGACTACAACTTAACTATTGTTAAATTATTGACGATGTGAAAGTCAAGAGTCTACTCAAGAGATACCTGCAGTAGTAGTATCAAATACAAAATAAGTATTTTCTATTTTGTATCGTCTTCTGTTTTACTAGACGCACAGTCTAATTAATAATTATTAATGGTGTTTTACCAGACTATCGTTCTGGGCGAAATCATGTACGAAAAACAAGCACTTCCCCATTAGCTATCCAACTGAATCTTTCAGGGCACCTAGTTCACAACTCGATGGCAATGGCTAAATCCATTTATTAGCAAAAATGTGTTTTTACATATTTTTTTTATTCTAATGTTGCCTCTTTCCTTCTCCATTTCGCTCTCTTGTTTACACTGTGGTAGAAGTACGTATTGTTGAACACTAACCTGTGGGCGGTATACTGGCAGCCCACAGACGTCCTGTGGCGAGACAGCGGCGAGTTCTCGAAGCGTGGCGGCTCCGTCGCACAGCTATCGTACACCTGCGGGCGATCCGATCAATTATTACCCATCTAATCGGACAGAAGTTAATCTATTTCAGTTTCGACAATCGATGCCGTGTCGTTTTTGGATGTTATAGATGACAGGTTAAGAAGTCTCTAAATAAATAACCATCGCGTTATACGATAGATGTGTTTTTACAAGATTGTTTTAGATAGCATGAATGCATGGGGTGTATTCTTCGATGAAATAATATTTTGGAACGGTATGTAATAATATATATTAAATAGGTACCTACCTATTTCATATTATCTACCTATTTACTACCTACCTATTTAATATTACATAGCTACTAACAAAGTAACAACTTACCTACATATCGTAAAAATGTCCCACAATGATAATATCAACTTAATATTATGTAGGTACGAACTTGGATAGCGTAGGTCCGTTGCATTATAACAATACTAATGAGATACACATGCATAGAATAACTAATACTTAGTAGCCTACCAGCGACACATCCTCTACCTTCATTTGCATTGTATTTAAAATAATATGGAACCTATACCGTCGGTATTCTAACTCGAAGGCTAAACATGACCTCTTATTCCTTCCTTAGTATTCACGCCTTAGGTGCATGCCTAAAATGTTACACCTCGTTTTATTGCTCAAGTCAGCATCCAACGATCACGCTACGACATAAAAACTTTCAAGTTATCCTCGCCGCAAAGCATGTTAGACTCTATTTTAATAGGGATATACTGCAATATTGTATTTGGGAAACATTTGAAGATACGTCTTTTGTTTGCTCGACCTAGATTTAGCACGCTGCGGAAGCGTGCGAATTATGAATTTGGTTGTATACACATAGATAGGTAGGAGGTAGGTATGTTATGGAAGTGGAATTTGATATCGATAAATGGTTTAAAATACTTAATCGTGAGCTGAATGTAAACAAATACGGCCGTATGCGTCATTGTTGTGATAATTTTGTTATTGTTTGGTTCGTTTTTGCTACCTAGCTACTTATAGGATGATAATAAAAGAAGTGAGCTGATCTTCGATTCTTCTCATATTACTTGTTCTTTGAAGCTATTCGATATATAATAACATATATAATAATACTCAACACATATTGATTCGTAGCGTTGTCTTGACGATTGGAAGTATAATTTGTTATAAATTTAGTATTAATTGTTTCTTTAGTGATTACAGTGTCTATAAATAAATAATTAGGTCACGGTACTAGTTCAAACTGCACTTTTGTTTAATTTTAACTAGCGTTTTGTTTATTTCTTTGCTTAAGTCAGTCATAGTTTACATCACGAATTCAGGACTGTAGGTTAATGTAAGTTTAATTGATTATGATTAATACACGATAGGGTTCGTCATTGATTAATATTAAGTACTTAGGTAATTTGACATTGAACTCTATTATCAATAAGATATTACTTTATTGCCTAAGGTCAGCAAGTCACCATCGAATGATGCCATAAAAACGTATGATATGAATCCAGATCAAACTGGTTCCATCGTTTATCAAAACATAATTATACTTAACTAGGTACCTAAGTACTTGAAACTATTAAGTATGAACATAATACTGTAATAGGTACTATAAAGTTATATAACTAAAAGTTACTTCCTTTTTATGAACCTAGTCAGTAATACTAAGTGTAATAATTATAATGATTTAAGGTAGGTATTTACAGTAAATAAGTCTAATATGAGATAGGTACAAGAAGGTAGGTACCAATCGTGAAACCATTTAGAATTCGTTTTATTATAAAACCTTTACGACATAGGTACACGGTCCTGTGTTTATAAAACAATATTTTTTTACTCTATTCTTTACCGACGAAAATTATATAGGTACAAGTTGATGGATGACAGTATAGCTGTATGTGGTACCAAAGTATATTAAAACATCACAAGTCGTTAGTCCACTCTGTGCACATTGTTATTTTGAAAGCGCGAGTACCGTTCGCAAATGGAAGGTGACCCAAAATCTAGGTACGGAAAAATAACAAGTCTGATATTACGAGTAGGTATTTGCTTTCTAATAAGGCGAGTGGATTATTGGAACGCGCGGACACGGGCAAAAAACTTTATTTGGATTTGACACTATGCTAAATTATGATAATTTGTACCAGTTTGATCTACGAGTTTTAAAAAACATTGTTTATTGGTACTGACATTGGTACGTATCGTCGATTCGCATGTTTTGAATTTTAAAGACGTCAAAGGAGAAGTGTTGGTGTTATTTTTCAATGAAGGTTGTAGGGACTGAATAATTTATGCATGTCGTCAAAGATTGTGTTGTGTTTATCAGGCAAATAAACTGGTCATAATATAAAAGGATAATTTATGTAAAAAAAATACTGTTATTCATGATTGTTTTATTGAGACGACGACGCGACGGTGGGTCCAAGACGAAGTTAACATTTTTAATTAAAATATTACATTATTTTATTTATTAATTTTGTATTTATTATAATAATATTTAAATTAAAATAACAAAATACATTAAATGCTACAAACGGAACTTGGCGATCAGGACTTATTACGCTCTACATGTTTGGAGATTTAGAAAAAGTACCTAAGTAGTTAGGTTTTTGTTTTATTTACAAAATATTTAAAAGCCCAATAACATTCCTAATAATTTAGAAAAAAGTGGTGCAATTGTTAATTACTATACTCACTGATGTCAACCGACCCAACCCTATTCCAGCTGTCTATCTTGTCCATCCAAAGGTTGTCTGGTAGAGATCGCTTTGAGGGATAAGACCGCACATTGTACCTATTTTTAAGTTTGTCCTTCCTGTGTTCTTTACATTTTGGTGTCAATAAATAGTAAATAATCATATTGTGATCGCATTATCTATGTGATTATTATTCACTAGTAAGTACAGCTTTAAATATACTAGACACTGGCAAAATGCACAAAAAAAAACGAAAAACTTCTTTAACCAGCGATAGGCTCCGGAGCCATCGTATCAAACAATCAGTGGTATTTACCAAACCATGCCAAATCAATCAGACCAATAAACGCTTGTGTACTTGATCAGAACTAGCTATTGTTTTGTGTCATGTTCTTGAACCAGAGCACTCCCTTGGTTTCATTGTCAATTGGTATTATACTCGTAATTTAGCTGACTTGCCTATGGACTATGGATTGCATATAATACCTAGTCAGGTCATAAATTCTGTCACATGTTTTATATAAAATAATTGACACAAGTTTATTCATTATGTAACCATTTATATACCAAAATTAACTTAACAAAACATAGATTATTATGACACTAAAGTTTATTCAAAATGACCTCCGTGATTTTGAATACAGGCCTTCAATCTGCGCGGCCAGTCGTCTATCGCAGCACGAACGAGGTCCATGTCAATATCGGCGGCTGCCTTAATCAAGGATGTCTTGAGTGACTCCAAATTGGGATGAGGCTTTGAGCACGCCTTTTCCTCCAAGTGTTGCCATATCTTGTAATCTAGCGGATTCAAATCTGGACTGGAGGAGGGCCAGTCTTCGTGCCGGATGAAGTCGATTTCACGCGCCGCCAGCCAGTCTTGTGTGCTCTTCGCTCTATGAGCTGGCGCCGAATCTTGTTGGAATACCCAGTGCCTGTTATTAAACATGGTATGAGAAACAGGTTCCACAAGGTTCGTCAGGACTGTATTTTGATACACAACTGCATTCGTTTTTACACCTTTCTCACAAAAATGTACCTCTGTTAAGCCCCAATAAGACACTCCCAACCATACCATGAGCGAGGATGGAAAATGACCTCGTTGGACACGCGGAATACGGTTGCTCGCTTCTTCACTACTGTGTGCGTACACCTTATCATTTTGTTTGTTGTAGCTCTCTTCTACGGTAAAAAATTTTTTATCCGAAAAAAGAAGTTCCCGATATTTTTTTCCCGCGTACCGCTTCAACAAAGCGCGGCATCTCTTCAATCTCAGGTCCATTAGACGAGCATTCAAATGATGTCCTGTTTTTCTTCGATATGCCCGAAGCCCTAAGTCTTCATTTAACACCCTTTTCACCGTGGTTCTGCTTAATCCCATCTGAAGGGCCAACAGTTTCTGCTTACGTTTGGGATTTCTTTGAATTCGCGCCTTCACAGCTTTTATCACTGCTGGAGTCCTAACAGACCGAGGGCGACCACTTCTTGACCTGTCATCTACACTAGAGTCTTCATTGTATCGTTTGATGGTACGATAAACGAATCTCTTGGTTATATTAAAATTTTTCAGTATTTCAAAAATTTGAATTGGCGCGTAACCGCAACGATGCAACGCAATAACTGCAACACGGTCTTCTTTAAGCGTCCACTCCATGTTTAAAAATGAGTAAAATTCTAAAAAGTATACATTTTTATTTTCATGAACAATTCGAAATTCGAATTCAATAAACTTTTTTGTGGCCAGCATTCTAAAAGAAAAGTTTTTACTGTGTGACAATACTTATGACCTGACTAAGTATATTATCTATTATTTATTATGTGCTATGGATAAGGTAGAACAAGCTCTATATCCTAGAGGAATTCCGTAGGTAGTCTTTATTGAAATATTCGCAGAAGGGGTTTTTGGATAGAAGCCAGAGAAATCATCCTACTAATATTATAAACGCGAAAGTTTGTAAGTATGGATGGATGGATGGATGGATGTTTGTTACTCTTTCACGTAAAAACTACTGAATGGATTTTAATGAAACTTTACAATAATATAGCTTACATATTATCAGAATAACACACAGGCTACAATTATTATTCATAAAGATATACGAGTATATCGTATATTATCAAAACGCGGGTGAAACCGTGGGGCGCAGCTAGTAATATATAAAATATATTACCACACTAATAGGTAGGTGCTGAATGTTAAATCAATTAGTAACCTAACAGACAGACATACATAATTTATTAATACGAGTGTTTACCTATTTTATCATGGTATTATTTTTGTCTCTAATTTGAATTCAATGTCTCGTGCCTGAACAGAATCGAGTACATAAAGACTGGAGGGCATAACAACAGAAAACGCAACACTAAATGTAGGTAAATAACGATTCATCGACTTTTACCAATGACACACTTTTGGGTTGTAAATGGGAAAACGGCTTACGGCCGAAATTAATAATCAATCCAATCCAAGTTTTGCTATCTGGGATTGATATCACAATCCATTTTTAGGGTCAAACGTGACAATAACCGATCCGTGGATTGGTTTATGAAGGCACACAGATTGGAAATCGATCGAACGATAGGCAGCAATCCAAGATCGATTTCAATCTTGGATAGGAGATACAATAATAATTTCGTTAGTAGGGCGAGATTTGAAAAATAACGAATATCACGAACCTCTTTCATCATCTCAGGATCGAACACGTATAGCACGGGACGGCTTCTGTTGGCTTTAGCGAGGCGCACCAGACTGCCATACTTGTCTCGGAGTCCCTCCAACAGGCCCAGGCCGACCGTGTGATGGAAACTTCCTGAGGAACAACACCTTTATTATAATCATCATCATCATAATCAGCTAGAAGACGTGCACTGCTGAATACGAGCCGTAGAGAACGCCACAACGAGCGGTTCTATTCTAGCATAGGCTCGAGAGTAGGCATTGCTGCTAAATATATCTACAAGAACTTTACAGACAAGGTATCAACAGATATTGATTATTCAGAGTTTGTTTAGGACTCCCGCAAAGAGAATCGAAAGTTTTACTTAAAAGGAAAAGCTTTCGATTTGTTTTTCTAATGAGATAGCACAGTTCGGTAGGGCACGAACCTTTATCGAGAAAGTATAGATTTGTTTTAGATTTGAGCTTCATGATATCATGAAGTCAGTTTACATAGTTTTTGAACCTTCTGTAAATAAATATAGGTAGTTACTGCACCTTTTAGTATTTGTTTGTAACTAATGCGACGTAATACGTAATACGGTACAATTAATTGTACCTACATTGTACGGTACAAACAATTGTACCTCTTCTTTTTGGTATTATGATACTTACAACATTTTACCACCGCATAATACAAAATAATATATGTGTACTTTTTTTGAAAATAACCTAGACCTTAGTGGTACGGTGAGGTTACTCTAGACCAGCGGTTCTCAAACTTTTTTGGTCACGGAACCCTTTTGACAAGCAAAATACTTGACAGAACCCTACAATAAAATATACAATATAAAATACAACAAAAAAATGCGTTGTAAACAATCTCGACTTTATGTTTTTGAAGATAGAGCCGAAAGTCGCTTGTTCACAACTATAGCGTCTAATTCAGAGGCGGCTTTTATCAAAGGGACTGCGTGCTCACCAGTATACGCGCGGCGGGCGGAGTCAAAACGTTGGACCAGTGACCAGAGAGAGGTGTTTTGTTTTTTTTTCTAAATTCTTGCGGAACCCCTACAGGGGTAGCGCGGAACCCTAGGGTTCCGCGGAACACACTTAGAGTACCGCTGCCTAGACTACTTTTAAAAAGAAAGAAAGTAAACCATTTATACTCGTTCAGTCTATCATTTCCATCTACTAAGTATTCAAACTGGCTCGCTCATACAATTTTATCAACTTCCATCCATTCAAATATCACACTTAAGTGCCTAATTTAGGTATATTTATACAAGTTATTTCGAAGTTACAGCAATGTATGACTTGGCCATATGCCATGGCGCATGAAGACAAATGATAGCCGGTGATAATAAATAAAGAGGGCTACAAGTGGCCAATTAATAAATCGTTATTCATTATGTCATGGTCGGGAGATTTGTAACTACTCGTATATCTATTCTACGGAACAGAAAAGCATTTTGTTTGCAAAAGGGTTGAAAGAAGAGTATTGATTATTATTTGACACTAGCTGCGCCCCGTGGTTTCACCCGCGTTTGGATAATATACAATAATATATCTTTATGAATTGTAGCCTATGTGTTATTCTGATATGTAAGCTATATTATTGTGAAGTTTCATCAAAATCCATTCAGTAGTTTTTGCGTGAAAGAGTAATAAACATCCATCCATCCATCCATCCATACTCACAAACTTTCGCGTTTATAATATTAGTAGGATAAGTATAACTCTGGTAAAAGGTATGAACCATGGACTCACGTCATATTTGTGCGGGGCGGTAGTACCTACCTAACTAAATACACGTCATTAGGTAGGACCTAACTAAATGCACCATATTAATCTCACCTCTTAATAACTATAAGATAACTAAAGTTCATTAAATTTACTTTAATTAATTGCTTATGTAGGTAGTTAAGGTACTCTATATTTTATATCTTTTTTTTTCGGGGCTTGGAGTAGTTCAACTACTATGTCAGTCTCAAGTGTCCGCTCAATACACAACACAAAATAATCTAATCATTTCTAATTAGTTTGAGTACTGACTGATTAAGCATAATGACTGCGACAGATGTTGGTGTAGACAAAATGCTTTGCAGAGCACTCACATGCAATCGATTTAATTTCAATTTTCTAAACCAATCGTTCTCATCTGGGCACTTCGGACACATTCCATCAAAAAATGGTAGAGGGTCACCTTTATTCTTATATCTTGAAATTACTCAGTACTTCCAAGTTTCCAGTAGGCCAGGAACCTCTATGGAGAAAGTATTCGATACGTTAACTATCACATTTGTTTTAGATTTGATCAGTACCCCTACAATAGGGCAAGCATGAAAATTTTAACGGTTTATATCGTTAACGTATCGATCAAGGTAGCCGTTCGTGTACATATTATACGCATCTTGTCGATATTGCAAAGGGCTGATCAAATCTAAATTGAATTTGACAGTTAACGTAACGTAATCGAATACTTTCTCGATAGAGGTTTCTGCTCATCCTACAGGTCCAGACTACATGTCGGGGCGCCCTGCACAAATTCGATCTAGATATTTTTATTTATCACTGCCTGTGCCGCCGCCACTGTTTGCAGGCAGTTTAAAAGTACCGCAATACAGACGCCATAAACCGATACAATCGCAATAATGATGATGTCGGGCCAGTGTTGATAGTATTCAACCTTCTTCCACACGACCAGCCTTCGCAAATGCCAACGACCTAGTCGGACCGACGATAAAACTGCCAGTCCTTATTGATCGGATGCAATAAGGCGTCCCGTCTATACACCGTTAAAGGAACTCGTTAGTCGCACGGCCATTACTACAGACAATACAAGTCCTTGTTAGCTTTGTGCTTTTGGTCGTTTTGTTGGTTGTTGGTAGATTAGATCTATATACTTGTATCCATGCAGAAGCACAGCAATTAAATTGTATTTAAGGTTCTCTAGCCAAGTGGTACAAGGGGAATGGGTATAAATTCGTTATATTATTATGTACGTTTGTCTGTGTGTATGTTACAGTTACACTTTTTATGGTGAGTTCCTAACAAGTTACAGCTGATCTCTGACAATTATTGAGACTCAACCGTTTGCTCTTTTCACGATTGTACAGTCGCTGAATATGTCCTATTTTGAGTAGAGCAGTGCTTCAAAAGTTTCTACAAGACTTGTAAACTTCGGTAGCAGGTCCCGGTTTGTTTGGGGGTGATAAAAATGTAAAGTTTACTGCAAGCGAGCATGCTGCGAGCAGGCGAGCTCTGGCGAAATAAAATCGAGATTGCGGTATGTGGGCACTTAGGTACAAACAAAATAAGGAGGGGAATAGCTATTGTGTTTTATGAATAGCCATACAGATTCAAATTATAATAAAATGCACTAAACTTGACCTGGTTAGACTATATCGGTCTTAACACAAAATATTTAAACCAGAGTTGAACAGATGACTCTAAATATTTTCTCCACAAATCGACGTCTAACCCTCTCTTTAAACATTCATAAGTAAAATAATTACGAATGCTAGAATTGAGCCAGAAAACGCGAGTGATATTCGTCGATTATGTGGAACGAAATTTTAAAACATCTGTTTAACTCTAGTCTAAACTTGTGTGGTATAGACGGTATATACAGGTTTGTAGTACCTACCCGTCGAAGTATCGAGGGATTACAATCGAGTACGATGAACAGCAAATAATAAAAGCATTTCCGCTTCAGTGCGTTGAATAGGTACATTGAATGCAATGGAGCGCAAAATGGATTCATAAGTCAAATGATCACTTACCTAATGCACGCCATAAAACGTGATCATTTTGGTAAGCACCTTTTTGATGTTAAAACAAGTATTAGTGGAACCTGAAACTGATGGAGTTTGATCGTATTAAAGCACGTCAGAGTTGCAAACGTTGCATTCAACTTACAAAGAATGTAGACCAGGCATCTACTCGTAAACTTTCTATCTGTGTTTCTTAAATTATAAGTCTTTTATTTATTCCTAGCTGTTTATTAGTATGTTTAATTGTTTATCCCTAGCTGCTTACAATCACCGGCACCCACGCCGCGGCTCTTGCAAATTATTACCACTATAATAATACCGCATTGAGGTATGCATGGATGCATGCATGCGTAAAACTGTCTCATGCTCGCTCATGACCATCTTTGGTTCTCATTTAGGGTAATTCCAGGATAGATGCCCGGCTCGGATAGATGCCTCAAATTCAAAAACTATGATTTCCCGGCTTGTTTTTGCTGTCGTTGATATTGCCAAACGAGAGACATCCCCGCACCTACCCGGTACCCCCCGCGAGGTAACCCCTGACCCGTCGTGCATTCCATCTATACTCAAAGAAAGATTTGGTGCGACGAAAAAATTGCTAATTCTTTTTCTACAGTATGTTTGAGGAGCTGGAACTGTTTAAATGGTGACTAAATAATTTATATTTTGTATCCAAATGTTACAGTGGTCTGTATACTAACACAAAAATCAGTTTATTTAGAATATTTATTGAATACACATTCCTGAATATAAAAGGCGTCTATCCTCTACGAAAAGGATAGACGCCTCGATTTATTTTCGCCTATGTTTAACCATACAAAACAAATAATTCCCATTATTTTCAAACGATGTAACTACATTAGGGTATAGATGCCTCAGGAAGGAAACTTATTTTGTGAGGCATCTATACCCTAATATGATTATAAACAAAATACACTTTTTACGAACATTTTTAATTAATGTCTGTGTTTAGATTTTACTTCCCATCACGAATACCTAGTTTAAACCTGAAAAAGTGTTTTTTTTTATCAATGAGGCATGTATCCCATAACTGGTTTTGACGCATAGAGCAACTATCCACCATAGGGCATCTATACTTTCAAAAATAGAGGTCTGGGAAAATCGATATAGATTAGTAGATATCAACAGTGATGTTTTCTTTTTCCTTCAAAGTGGTAGTCGAAAGACCAATCTATTAACATGTGTGACAAACGTCCAGATCCATTAATTAAAATGCGAAATATAAAGCGTTTTCAAAAAGTATGGCAACTATCCTGGACTTACCCTAATCCGTAGGTAATAGCGGACAACAGCCAAGTCTATCAGCACAGCATAACAATATACTTAACATGTTGTATGAGCTTAGCTTACCTTATGTTATATCTATACCTACCTACTAATATTATAAAGAGGAAAACTTTGTTTGGTTGTAATGAATAGGCTCCGAAACTACTGAACCGATTTGAAAAATTCTTTCACTGTTGGGAAGCTATGCTATCCCCGCTACACATAGGCTACCTTTTATCCCGTAAAAATTAATGGTTCCCGCGGGATAGTAGTTAACGCGGGTGAAACCGCGAGGTGTTTCTAGTTATAAATATGTATACAGAAAAGACCTCAGTATCGGCAAGACATTATTTTAGGGATCTGACTGAAAGATCTCTCTGTGGCAACCATCGGCTGCTTACAGCTATGTTTTGATTATGCTTCAAAGTCAAAGTCAAAGCATTTATTGTAAATAGGTAATTAAATCGCACTTTTAGAACAGATATGTGTTACTGTTGTGTTTCACACGCCGATGTCGGCGTACAATTTTATAGTAAGTACACCGTGAGATATCCCCTGCGCAGGGGATACTGCCAGGGGATTTCTGGAATAAGCCTGACCGTGGCGTACGTCGTGAAGCGTTTATAGGAACTTAGTCTAAGTCCTCTTAGGTAGGCAATATAGCGAAAAAAAGAGAATTATCGTAATGTATAACAAGCCTCACCTATCCTGGGCAGGACATGCGCCGAGTGCCTCAGCATCGGCAAGGCGATCGGCCCCGGGATGTCATTGAAAGGCCTGACAGCTGCAGCCAGTGCTGGAGCTGCGAGCCCTTTCCGCTGAGGAGACGTGGAGGTTCGCTGAGTTGAGGCGACAGATAGATGCCGCCGGGAGGGTCGGTGGAATCTGTAAAGGAATAAGTTTTTTTTTTAAATCACTATAATTTATTGAAACGTGTCAGAAGTTGACATTATTATAATAATTTAACAATATGCTCAATTAAATATAAATAAAATAAAATAAACTAAAACTAGCTTAAACGAAACCTTACAAATCTAACAAAAGAGGGTGTCCATAATAATAATAATTTAATTTTATTGGGTCAGATTAAATTTTGTATACCTCCGGTATATGATTGGATGTTCGAGCATGTACTTATTATGTTTTATATCGCAGACTGTATCTATGCCCTATACTCGTACATAGCATATAAAAACCGATCAAGTGCGACTCAACTCACGCACCGTTCCATACCATTATTTATAAAACACCGGCAAGTAAATCAAGTTTGTTTGTATTTAACATTTTATTCTGTTTTTATTATATGTTGTTATAAAGCGGCAACATAAATAAATCGTCTGTGAAAAATTCAACTGTCTAACCATCACGATACATAAGATCAAGCCTGGAGACGGACGGACGGATGGCCAGCACGCCTTAGTATAGTATTACCCAACTGATATGGCTTACCGATGTACCTGCGCAGAAGATGAATTTTCAAAGCGCGAGAAATGTTATTGACCGCTATTGGTCGGCAGCCGCCGCCATCTTAGCGAGCTTAGAGTGAGATGGAACTAACAGCTGCAGTGTTTTATGAACCTTATTAATAGTGAGCTTAGGTTGATTGTAAGTTTTAAGCATTATTTCGTTAATCTTCGGACCATACTTTCTTTTCTGCGCGAACGAAGATTCACGACGCGCCTTATAAGTTGGGTACTAGTATACTAGGGTCCCGTTTCACCATTTGGGTACAAAATCCTAAAAATGGAGTTGATATACCACTTTTGAAGATATCTACGCTAAATAATTGGGTCGAACTGCATATTTTACAGCGGCTAAATAAAGCCGACCCGAATGCATTGGATTACATTTGAATTTAAAAATATACATTGAGGGCAGTTCGTTTTATCCAGGGCTATAAAGGTATTAGTATATTTTCATTATTTTGCAGATGATTCTAATAAAAGTGATACTCCGTATAATCACCATAAGCTCTATGGCTGACGATCCTGTTGAAGCTATTGCATTTATTTAGTTTTATGTTGTTTGTAAAAATAACAAACCAGTTGGATCTGCAGTCTGCAAATAAAGTACAACTTCGCTCTTGGCTACAGCTTTACACCTTGCTACCTTGTTATAATGTTCATATTCCTGTGACTGTGCGTGTACTTATTTGAAATTAAAATTGTTATGCGCAAAGAATGCGGGCTGGGTTTAATACGCAGTTACATCCAAGTCCCAAGTCACAGAATAAGTATTAGTTCTCATAAGTGTATCCACGTCTCAAGGTCTGTTCATGGTCTGCTATGTAAAATGTACTTATCCATTACTTGGTACTCCAATGATGGATGACATAATTATTATCATTAAGTACCAAGAATACTAAAGTGCACGTTTAGGCAGAACTAGCGGCGCTTGGCGGTGTTACCTGCTTCGGAATAAAAAGTAGCCTAATGTTCGCTACCTCCATACTAAATTTCATCAAAATTGGTCCAGCCGTTTAAGCGTTAAGAGGCAACAAACACACTCGCCAACTTACGCCTTTATAATATAAGTAGGATTCTAATTAAATAGGTTGCAGTGAATCGCATCGTACGTATCTCAATTTCTAAAGTTATGGCTTCGCCCTAATTGGGCATTTAGACATTGTGAATTTAACCAAATACTTAAATTACGCTTACGGGAATTAGTGATCGGTATTTATGTTGTTAGACATCAATTAAAATTTGACATAATTATAGCTAGTTATCGAGCAGGAGTGTGAGCAATTGATACAAACCAAAAAAATATAAAATTTCTATTTCCCGTCAACTCTCACGGAGTTTTAGTACTTATCCACCAATACACTGAATCGTGACAAATGACGTCACATTAAATTAACCACTAATGTATATGGTAAATACATTTTTATACACAAGTAGTTTAGAATATAAGTAATCTGACAAATTGGTATGGTCATAATTATCAAGTTACCTATAAAAACGAGCGAATTAAAAAAAAACCAACTAGATACTAATTAAAGTATCATATTTTAATTTAATGAGCCGTTAATTGTGCTTAATCAATAAATAATAATAATTCATGCACCAACCCGACTAATTTCTTATGCCTAAATAAGTTTGATACTTATCAGTTAATAACTTACAGTGATTGCCGGATCAGTATCGTTGATTTTGCCATTTTAAAAACGTTCACTTGCAATGAGGGTTAACAATAAAAAAATATATATTATGTATGAAATGTCACTTTCACACCACTTTTAATATTTTCCCGCCAAAGTTTATTTTTTTAATATTACTTGTTTATTTTACAGATTGGCACCGAGCGTTGTTCACGATCTGCCGAGTCGCGCGTTAATGCATCCACACATCAATAACAGACGATGGTCAGTGTGCTACTCCCACTAGTTTGCCTTAACGTGTTTTAGGGTTGTCAATTTTATGTCGATAGTAATTAATTAATGTGACATTCTTTTGTTATAGTTAACAGTTTATTAGATGAAATGTTATATTGTTATGCTGTTTCAGTTAGGCATTGTTTCATTTGTTACCTCTCGAGTAATGAGGGTAATTAATACTATGAGAACAGACTTACAACTGAGTTAATAAGAAATCTACAACAAAACGTAAGTACATCATTTTATGCTACATAGTATTGTGATACATGTTTAACCTTATTCATTTTACATGCGATTAATCATAATTAAAAACTCGTCCACGTCTATAGGTAGATATTTTGTTCGTGAAGAATCTTTCAATAACGCATATACCAACATTATTAATCTATCAAACGAATACTACAATAAAACCTACATCGAATGGCAAGATACAAAAACATGCCTCAACCTAGTGAACATAAAATTGTACTCAATCGATATTCTGAAAGCACGTGCTACGGCACAATATCGATATGCAAAATGGTAAACAAACCCGGCGCCGCGGCACAACACTAGCGGTTGAACTTTGCCCATCATTGTTTACATCGAATCTAGGCAGTGACTGGAGTAGTGAATACCGGCGATAGGGTGTCGTGAATAAGTAGAGGTATAGGAAGAGAGCCACAGGTTAGGTATTATGGGCTATCTATAAAATAATAAACGTTCACTTATTTTTACAATAATGACTCAACTTACTGGTTATACGGGTTACTCCCAGAGTATCCCGATCCCCGAGGCACCTGTCCCGGAGGACCCCGATTTATTTTTATCTTGATAAACTCAACTTAAAGTCAGTTGAGCCTAAAAGTACCTTCAGCAGATGAAATTATACATGAATTTATCTAGTAAGTATGTACGAATTATCGCGTAGCGGTGTCCCGTAGTTTCAGCCGCGATTCCCGAAATAAAAAGCAGCCGTTGTGGCAATCAAATAAAATTTTGACAGCCTTAAAACCATCGTTGTCTCTTTTGAACTTGTATAGATAGCAGTCACTTTTGAGCCTTTTATAAGTTGTAAGATATCTCGGAGGTAAGAAACTTCTTAATCTGTTCGGATCCCAGGTCTTATACTATAAGCATAGGTATGTCTAGAATTCTACAGGGTCATCCGTCAATTGCCTTCAAGGATGCTCCTGTTATGTTAATTTGTTCCGTAACAGGAATAAACTCCGTGTTGTGCTTATCTTGGACTGCAGCGTTGATGTACTTAATGTTGCTATTTATAATTTTATTTCTTTTGCATGCATCGCTCGCGTGATATTCATTCTGTTCCGACTCTCTTGTTTGACGACTATCTCACTGGGGCACCATAATATTATTCTATAAATGTACGGATTATTCAATTTTGTATTCTTTTATTTTATTTTAACGATTTATCGTCCCCATCTATACTAATATTATAAAGAGGAAAACTTTGTTTGTTTGGTTGTAATGAATAGGCTCCGAAACTACTGAACCGATTTGAAAAATTCTTTCACTGTTGGGAAGCTATGCTATCCCCGGTACACATAGGCTACCTTTTATCCCGTAAAAATTAATGATTCCCGCGGGATAGTAGTTAACGCGGGTGAAACCGCGAGGTGCTTCTAGTCGGTTATAAGTTCTACGAGCGATGTAGAACAAAATCATGAAAATAATTGTTGCAGTCAACCACTAGCAAATCGTAGTAAAATTTACACACGTTACAGATTTCTAGCGTTCGAGTTACCGTATAGTATTATATATGAAATAATAATAATTAATTTAGTTTACACTACCAACCTTTATCTCTCTATATTTCTCTCCATCCAAAGGTTGACTGGAAAAGACTGCTTATAGCGATAAGTGCGCCCATTGTGATATAGCTATAGTAAAGTTGCATTCTGTATCTTGTACTTTGCCTATTTGCTTTTATAACGGGCGTACCTACAATAATTATTTTATTTTTTTTTCTATTCAAGTAACTATTAAGTCGTTGACTCTATGTGGTAGGTCATCATTTTGTTGTTGTCTGATATTTTTAGGGATCCGTACCAAAAGGGTAAAACGGGGCCCCATTACTAAGGCTCCGCTGTCCGTCCGTCCGTCTGTCATCAGCCTGTATCTCATGAACCGTGATAGTTAGACAGTTGAAATTTTCACAGATGATGGTATTTCTGTTGCCGCTATAACAACAAATACTAAAACACAGAATAATATAACAAATATTTAAGGGGCGCAATATCATAAACGTGATGATTATTATTATTATTTTAATGAACCCTACTGCGACAACAGCTGTTTGCGTTTGCTATTATTCAATATGTAAGATGTACATTGTACATTCCTGCCTACATTATCTACACTGATAAATTATAAACCCGAAAGTAACTCAGTTTGTTTGTTACCTTTCCACGGCTTAACGGCTGAACCGATTTCGATGGAATTGGGTATAGAGATAGATTAAACCTATGAGATCGACATATAGGCTATCTTTTGTCACTAAAATATTCTTGCGAAGATGAAATAGGGGTTGAAAGTTGGTGTGGGCAATCCATTATTCTTCAAGTTAGAAATCTGAAAAGTCATATTATGGTTTTCTTATGGTAAGATATAAATCCAAAAAAATATGTGTTGCATCCATTTTTTGCAAATTTATCCCTAAAAGGGGCAATACCAGGGTCGGAATTATCAGGTAGGTATTCCTTATGTTAGGTTTTCTGTAAATTTTGGAATTTATTTAACTTGTTATTTTTATTGAGATAATTTATTTAAACTTTTGTTAAAAGAATATGTCATAAGAATAACGAAAGTCATTTGACTAGGGAAGTTTTACTTGATGGCGCCACTGAGGCATTGCTGTGAAGTTGTTGCAAACGAAAAATGTAACTCGAATAAACACAAGATGATGACAGTACCTAAGCATGCACCTATTTTACAGCTTATAAACTTAACCAAACCTTGTCCCTGAGTATAATTCAAGACCGATTCTTTAATTTTTAAATCGATATTGCTGTTAACACGGGTAATTGTAAAGTTTTTGACGAGTCCTCAATTACGTTGACATCTAAATAATATACGCTCTATTCACGGAATCGATATATTATGAAGTATACAACTGCTATGTGAATTCACTCAACTTTGATTTTGCAATCTTGCTAGCGAGGTCATAATATATTATAATATAACTAGCTGCGCCCCGCGGTTTCACCCGCGTTAGAATAATATACGATAATAATATTTATGAATTGTGGCCTATGTGTTATTCTGATATGTAAGCTATATTATTGTAAAGTTTCATTAAAATCCATTCAGTAGTTTTTACGTGAAAGAGTAACAAACATCCATACATCCATACTTACAAACATTCGCGTTTATAATATTAGTAGGATAAAGACAGTAGTGTTCTTGATACCATGCCATATGGACACCCACTTTTGTTAATTTTTTAAGGTGTCGATTGAACTAGTTCTAGTATTTTATTTCAATTTTGTGTGATACAGTTACAGTTAATTTAATCATTCCCGAAAGATTAACCTATAAATTAATAAAAATTGGAGTGGTGGTCTTTGTTAAGACTATAAAAACTTAAATGCAGCATAACTACATTAAATTATGTATTTCAATAAAAAACAGTTTAGTGTTGTATTAACTGAAATAATTATCAGCTTAGCAATAATACGATTTAGGTATATTATTGTCAGTCAAGCCCTTGGGCCTTATTAAGTGAAGAGAAATCACATTTTTGGCAGTGGACCTCGTAGTAACATAATGTATTAATTAATTAAATTAACTGAATGAATTCAGGAAAATCAGTGACATATTTTCTAGTTCGTAAATGTCTCTGTTGATATTCCTTCATTCTCGCTCATTTTAGTGGTTCCATATTTTATTCGGGTAGGTAGATAGATACTAAAAAATATTCAGTATTATTTTTTTGGATAAATGTTTTAACCTTAGCTTTACCTACCAAGTAATCAATATTTTTTTCATCAAACGGCACGATTTTCAAATCGGTCGGCACGAGTTTTTGATCCAACGGAACAATTTTGAGGTGGAACGGCACGATTTTCAAATCTGTCGAAACAACTTTTTGATCGAGTGGCACGATTTTTAGGTCGATCGACACGTATTTTTGATCGAACGGCACGATTTTCAAATCTCTCGGCACGACTTTTGATCCAACCGAACGATTTTGAGGTGGAACGGCACGATTTTCCAAACTATCGGAACGATTTTTTGATTAAACGGAACGATTTTTAAGTGGAACGGCACGATCTTTGGGTCAAGCGGCACGATTAACAAATCTGTCGGCACGACTTTTCGGTCTAACTGCACGATTTTTAGGTCGAACGACACAACTTTTTGATCGAACGGAACGATTTTCAAATCTGTCGGCACGACTTTTTGATCGAGCGCCACGATTTTTGGGTCAAACGGCACGACTTTTGGATCGAACGGCATGATTTTCAAATAAGACAGCACGACTTTTTAATCGATCGAAACGATTTTGAAGTGGATCGGAACGGTTTTTGGTGTGAACGGCACGATTTTCAAATCTGTCAGCACGACTTTTTGATCGATCGGAACGATTTTGAAGTGGAACGGCACGATTTTTGGGTCAGTCGGCACGATTTTCAAATCAGTCGGCACGACTTTTTGATCCAACGGAACGATTTTGAAGTGGAACGGCACAACTTTTTGATCGAACGGCATGATTTTCAAATAAATCGGCACGACTTTTTAATCGATCTGAACGATTTTGAAGTGGAACGGAACGATTTTTGGGTCGAACGACACGACTTTTTGATCGATTGGCACGATTTTCATATCTTTCGGCACGACTTTTTGATCAATCGGAACGATTTTGAAGTGGAACGGCACGATTTTTGATCGAACGGAACGATTTTTGGGTCGAACGGCACGATTTTTCTATCTGTCGGCACAACTTTTTGATCGAATGGCATGATTTTCAAATAAGTCGGCACGACTTTTTAATCGATCGGAACGATTTTGAAGTGGAACGGAACGATTTTTGGGTCGAACGACATGACTTTTTGATCAAACGGCACTATTTTCATATCTGTCGGCACGACTTTTTGATCGAATGACACGATTTTCAAATCTGTCGGCACGACTTTTTGATTAAATGGAACGATTTTTAGGTCGAACAACACGACTTTTTGATCAATCGGAACGATATTCAAGTGGTACGGCTCGATTTTTTGGTCGATTGGCACGATTTTCAAATCTGTCGGCACGACTTTTTGATCAAACGACACGATTTTCAAATCTGTCGGCACGACTTTTTGATCCAACGGAACGATTTTTGGGTCGAACGGCACGACTTTTTACCCGAACGACACGATTTTCAAATCTGTCGGCACGGCATTTTGATCGAACGGAACGATTTTTCGGTCGAACGATACGATTTTCAAATCTGTCGGCACGACTTTTTGATTAAATGGAACGATTTTAAGGTCCAACGACATGACTTTTTGATCGAAAGCCACGATTTTCATATCTGTCAGCACTACTTTTTGATCAATCGGAACGATTTTGAAGTGGAACGGCACGATTTTTGGGTCGATCGGCACGATTTTTCAGTCGATCGGCACGATTTTCAAATCTGTCGGCACGACTTTTTGATCGAACGACACGATTTTCAAATCTGTCAGCACGACTTTTTTGATCGAACGGCATGATTTTCCTTTAAGTCAGCACGACTTTTTAATCGATCGGAACGAGTTTGAAGTGGAACGGAACGATTTTTAGGTGAACAGCACGATTTTAAATCTGTCGTCACGACTTTTTGATTAAATGGAACGATTTTTAGGTCGAACGACACGACTTTTTGATCAATCGGAACGATATTCAAGTGGTACGGCTCGATTTTTTGGGGCGATCGGCACGATTTTCAAATATGTCGGCACGACTTTTTGATCGAACGGCATGATTTTCATATCTGTCGGCACGACTTTTTGATCATTTGGAACGATTTTGAAGTGGAACGGCACGATTTTTTGATCGACCGACACGTATTTCAAATCTGTCGGCACGACTTTTTGATCCAACGGAACGATTTTTGGGTCGAACGGCACGACTTTTTGATCGAACGTCACGATTTTCAAATCCGTAGGCACGACATTTTGATCGAACGGAACGATTTTTCGGTCGAACGATACGAATTTCAAATCTGTCGGCACGACTTTTTGATTAAACGGAACGATTTTAAGGTCCAACGACATGACTTTTTGATCGAAAGCCACGATTTTCATATCTGTCAGCACTACTTTTTGATCAATGGGAACGATTTTGAAGTGGAACGGCACGATTTTTGGGTCGATCGGCACGATTTTTCAGTCGATCGGCACGATTTTCAAATCTGTCGGCACGACTTTTTGATCGAACGACACGATTTTCAAATCTGTCAGCACGACTTTTTTGATCGAACGGCATGATTTTCCTTTAAGTCAGCACGACTTTTTAATCGATCGGAACGAGTTTGAAGTGGAACGGAACGATTTTTAGGTGAACAGCACGATTTTCAAATCTGTCGTCACGACTTTTTGATTAAATGGAACGATTTTTAGGTCGAACGACACGATTTTTCAGTCGATCGGCACGATTTTCAAATCTGTCGGCACGACTTTTTGATCGAACGACACGATTTTCAAATCTGCCAGCACGACTTTTTTGATCGAACGGCATGATTTTCCTTTAAGTCAGCACGACTTTTTAATCGATCGGAACGAGTTTGAAGTGGAACGGAACGATTTTTAGGTGAACAGCACGATTTTCAAATCTGTCGTCACGACTTTTTGATCGAACGGCATGATTTTCATATCTGTCGGCACGACTTGTTGATCATTTGGAACGATTTTGAAGTGGAACGGCACGATTTTTTGATCGACCGACACGATTTTCAAATCGGTCGGCACGACTTTTTGATCCAACGGAACGATTTTTGGGTCGAACGGCACGACTTTTTGACCGAACGTCACGATTTTCAAATCCGTAGGCACGACATTTTGATCTAACGGAACGATTTTTCGGTCGAACGATACGAATTTCAAATCTGTCGGCACGACTTTTTGATTAAACGGAACGATTTTAAGGTCCAACGACATGACTTTTTGATCGAAAACCACGATTTTCATATCTATCGGCACTACTTTTTGATCAATCGGAACGATTTTGAAGTGGAACGGCACGATTTTTGGGTCAATCGATACGATTTTCAGATCTGTCGACACGACTTTTTGATCCAACGGAACGATTTTCGGGTCGAACGGCACGATTTTCAAAGAAGTCGGTACGACTTTTTAATCGATCGGAACTATTTTGAAGTGGAACGGAACGATTTTTGGGTTATCGGCACGATTTTCAAATCTGTCGGCACGACTTATTGATCAATCAGAACGATTTTCAAGTGGTACGGCTCGATTTTTGGGTCGATCGGCACGATTTTCAAATCGGTCGGCACGACTTTTTGATCGAACGGCACGATTTTCATATCTGTCGGCACGACTTTTTGATCATTTGGAACAATTTTGAAGTGGAACGGCACGATTTTTGGTCGATCGGCACGATTTTCAAATCTGTCGGCACGACTTTTTGATCGAACGACACGATTTTCAAATCTGTCGGCACGACTTTTGATTAAACGGAACGATGTTTAGGTCGAACGACACGACTTTTTGATCAATTGGAACGATTTTGAAGTGGAGTGGCACGATTTTTGGGCCGATCGGCACAATTTTCAAATCTGTCGGCACGACTTTTTGATCCAACGGAACGATTTTTGGGTCGAACGGCACGACTTTTTGACCGAACGTCACGATTTTCAAATCCGTAGGCACGACATTTTGATCTAACGGAACGATTTTTCGGTCGAACGATACGAATTTCAAATCTGTCGGCACGACTTTTTGATTAAACGGAACGATTTTAAGGTCCAACGACATGACTTTTTGATCGAAAACCACGATTTTCATATCTATCGGCACTACTTTTTGATCAATCGGAACGATTTTGAAGTGGAACGGCACGATTTTTGGGTCAATCGATACGATTTTCAGATCTGTCGACACGACTTTTTGATCCAACGGAACGATTTTCGGGTCGAACGGCACGATTTTCAAAGAAGTCGGTACGACTTTTTAATCGATCGGAACTATTTTGAAGTGGAACGCAACGATTTTTGGGTTATCGGCACGATTTTCAAATCTGTCGGCACGACTTATTGATCAATCAGAACGATTTTCAAGTGGTACGGCTCGATTTTTGGGTCGATCGGCACGATTTTCAAATCGGTCGGCACGACTTTTTGATCGAACGGCACGATTTTCATATCTGTCGGCACGACTTTTTGATCATTTGGAACAATTTTGAAGTGGAACGGCACGATTTTTGGTCGATCGGCACGATTTTCAAATCTGTCGGCACGACTTTTTGATCGAACGACACGATTTTCAAATCTGTCGGCACGACTTTTGATTAAACGGAACGATGTTTAGGTCGAACGACACGACTTTTTGATCAATTGGAACGATTTTGAAGTGGAGTGGCACGATTTTTGGGCCGATCGGCACAATTTTCAAATCTGTCGGCACGACTTTTTGATCCAACGGAACGATTTTTGGGTCGAACGGCTCGATTTTCATATTTGTCGGCACGACTTTTTGATCAATCGGAACGATTTTCAAGTCGCACGGCACGATTTTCAAATCTGTCGGAACGATTTTTGGGTCGAACGGCATGATTTTCATATTTGTCGGCACAACTTTTTGAGCAATCGGAACGATTTTCAAGTGGTACGGCACGATTTTTGGGTCGGTCGGCACGATTTTCAAATCTGTCGCCACGACTTTTTGATCGAACGGCACGATTTTCATATCTGTCGGCACGACTTTTTGATCCAACGGAACGATTTTTGGGTCGAACGGCACGATTTTCAAATCTGTCGGCACGACTTTTTGATCGAACGTAATGATTTTTGGGTCGAGCGGCACGATTTTCAAATCTGTCGAATCAACTTTTTGATCGAGTGGCACGATTTTTTGATCGACCGGCACGATTTTCAAATCTGTCGGCACGACATTTTGAACCAACAGAACGATTTTGAGGTGGAACGGCACGATTTTCAAATCTGTCGGCACGACTTTTTGATCGAACGACACGATTTTCAAATCTGTCGGCACGACTTTTGATTAAACGGAACGATGTTTAGGTCGAACGACACGACTTTTTGATCAATTGGAACGATTTTGAAGTGGAGTGGCACGATTTTTGGGCCGATCGGCACAATTTTCAAATCTGTTGGCACGACTTTTTGATCCAACGGAACGATTTTTGGGTCGAACGGCTCGATTTTCATATTTGTCGGCACGACTTTTTGATCAATCGGAACGATTTTCAAGTCGCACGGCACGATTTTCAAATCTGTTGGAACGATTTTTGGGTCGAACGGCATGATTTTCATATTTGTCGGCACGACTTTTTGAGCAATCGGAACGATTTTCAAGTGGTACGGCACGATTTTTGGGTCGGTCGGCACGATTTTCAAATCTGTCGCCACGACTTTTTGATCGAACGGCACGATTTTCATATCTGTCGGCACGACTTTTTGATCCAACGGAACGATTTTTGGGTCGAACGGCACGATTTTCAAATCTGTCGGCACGACTTTTTGATAGAACGTAATGATTTTTAGGTCGAGCGGCACGATTTTCAAATCTGTCGAATCAACTTTTTGATCGAGTGGCACGATTTTTTGATCGACCGGCACGATTTTCAAATCTGTCGGCACGACATTTTGAACCAACAGAACGATTTTGAGGTGGAACGGCACTATTTTCAAATCTGTCGGCACGACTTTTTGATCAAACGGATCGATTTTGAGGTGGAATGGCACGATTTTTCAAACTGTCGGCACGACTTTTTGATTAAACGGAACGCTTTGTAAGCGAAACGGCACGATCTTGGGGTCGAGCGGCACGATTTCCAAATCTGTCGGCACGACTTTTCGGTCTAGCTGCACGATTTTTAGGTCGAACGACACATCTTTTTGATCGAACGGCACGATTTTTGGGTCAAACGGCACGACGTTTTGATCGAACGGCATGATTTTCAAATAAGTCGGCACGACTTTTTCATCGATCGGAACGATTTTGAAGTGGAACGGAACGATTTTTGGGTCGAACGGCACGATTTTCAAATCTGTCGGCACGACGTTTTGATGAATCGGAACGATTTTTAAGTGGAAAGGCACAATTTGTGCGTCTTTATGATCAAACGGCACGATTATCAAAACTGTCGGCACGACTTTTTGATAAAACGGAACGATTTTTAAGTAGAACGGCACGATCTTTGGGTTTAACGGCACGACTTTTTAAGAGAACGGACCGATTTTGAAGTATGACGGCATGATTTTAGGACCGAACGGCACGATTCTATTACCAAACGGCACGACGGTTTGATCAAACGGCACGATTTTTTGGTCGGACGGATCGATTTTTGGGGTCGATGGGGACGACTTTTTGATCGTCGTAATGATTTTTAGGTATGACGGCATGATTTTCATATCTGTCGCCACGACTTTCAGATCAAACGGCACGATTTTTGGATCGAACGGCATGATTTTTAGGTCAAACGGCATGATTTTAGGATCGAATGGTGTGACTTTATGATTGACGGAACGATTTTAAGGTCGAACGGCACGACTTTATGACCAAATGGCACTATTTTCAAATCTGTCGGCACGTCATTTTGATCGATTGGCACGATTTTCAAATCTCACGACGAATCAACGAACAGCACATTGTTTAGGTCGAACGGCACATTGTTTAGGTCAAACGGCACGAGTTTTAGGTCGAACTGCACGATTTTAGGTCGGTCGGCAAGAGTTTAGGACCGAACGGCACAATTGACAAATCTGTCGGCACGACTTTTTGATTCAACGGAACGATTTTTAGATTGGACGGCACGATTTTCAAATCTGGACATAAATAATAGAGGAGAAATCCGAGAGTGAGTGATGCTAAATTACAATAAAATAATTTCATACATAAAACATTCATACATACATAAGGTACCTACGCTCGAAAAACATAACTCTCCTTCGGCAGTCGGGTAAAAATGTGTAGAAGTTGACCAAATGGGGGGACAAGCGGGGACTCCTATCACCATGATATTGGTAAAACTGCCCTCTGATCGCAGGGTCTACTTTACATCATTCTCAATACGATTTTATGCGAATGTAAGCCTAAATAATATTATTTTTATCAATAAAAAACCTTAGAAGAAACTTAAGATGATACTACTTAGTATAAGTCCGCAAGATAAATGGGCCCAACCCAACTGTTACGAAACTTGAACTGAACATATCTCCACACATTCACAAGAATTCATGAACCCTCTTAGTACTTGTATTCACATAAGACCTCGTACGTATCAATTTATCCAACGCCTCCGCATAATACTTGTCGCTTCATTTTTGTACAACCATAAGTGTCCTTTACTACAATTGAAAAATAGCATTTCCGTTCCAAAGTATAGGCTATAAATTCCAAAAATAGGGTTTTAATCAGTCCGCGTTTTTTCCAAGAGGTAGGTATAATATTGCAAACTTCAACGCTGTACTGGAGTAATCTCTCAGAGAAGTTTGTTCCAAGAATCCGAGGGCTCATTATCAAATGCAAGCTTTTAAATATTTTCCGAGATGTCTCGGGAAGTACGTGAGCGAGCAGTTACTTCAGAAAATGTTGAGGTTATGAGGGTAATGTTAACGTTTCTGTGGAAACTTTTTTCGGCGCTTTGTTGGAGAGTGGTTTTTCGGAAATTTCAGCTGGAACTTCCACGTGGTGACATTTTAAGTGCGTACGTGCCCGTATTTCGGGTTTCGTGGATAGCATATCATTTTGCTACCGTATTTTTTTAAGATTCTCTACTTTTTTTTAACGTAGCCCACACTAGATTTCCTAGGAGACATATAATTTCACATGCACATCACACCCAGACAACAAACATTATATTTGTGGCAGGTGGGAATCGAACCCGCGACACCAAACGCAGCAGTCCGATTGCTCAGCCACTACGCCAAACGTGCCATCAGTGTTTTGTTTTAGCTACCAGAATTTTATTGATTTAGAATTCCGAGTATATAACGTATAACTTGTATATAAAATCACAAAACTTTACCTACTTCCTTATTCAGGCCTTCGCTATGAACTCAGTTGACCGCTAAGGCCTTAACCATGAACTTTAAATAAGTAGGTTTAGCTTAGAAGGTATAGCTACAGGTACTTATAATATTGTCAATTACACTAATATGAGAATCACTAATTGAACCGAAGACATTTGATTTAGAATTAACCTTGTAATGTTGATTGCACACTAAGTAGTAAATTATACAATAAAATTGAATAGATTACTTTATAAACTTTATTATACATGCAACCTTGTATATTATGTAGTAGGTAATTAACATAATCCACATTTTTGCTGGAAGTCTGTTAGCTCATATAGTAAAGTTTACATCGGCGTAGAGTGAAGTGAAGTGCATGCAACATGCTCGAGAATTATTTCGGAGGAATTATGTCGTCAAATCTGTTATAATGATGATGAAGATGAAATTATTAGTTCCTGGGATAATCTCTTATCTGTTGCGGCACCCTATATTTGCATGCGAGTAATAACAGTATTGGGAGTGTACATAATAATTAATTACGCTGAAGAGTAAGGCAACTCCAAGTGAGGTTAGAGGCGTAAGGTATTTAGTTAAAATACCTTTCAGTATTCAATGTACCTGGACCGAATTGTTCGAAATAATTATGAACTTAAATGAGAATAAATCTGTATTTGTATAAGTAGTTTAAAAACAAATCAAAAAGATTAAAATAAACGATATTCTTATAAAATTGTAACAACAATCGCTAAGAAAACAATCTCAGATGACAAATAAAAAATACTGCGCAAGCTATAAGCTATGGACGTGTATTCTCAACATCCCACTTGACTACATAGCCCACAAGTGGAGAATAATAATTAAACTCCTTATTGAAAAAAATAACCCAAAAGTGTTCGTTTTCGTTAGCTTTTTTCGTGACGATCTTTGAAATATTTTAATAAAAACAGACAAATAAAATGCTCTCTTAAAAAAAACGCAATTCTACTCGTATTAATAGAAATTTATCTCCAAACTTCGAGTCAGATTTGATTACCCATTGGCCAAAGAAAGCTTGAGAGAATGAAAATGCCTAAGCTGGTTTCATGACTGCAGCTCTCGTAAGACCTCATCTACACGACAAAGCTTTCATGATTACGTCAGAAAGAAAATAATAGAGGATAAAAGAGGCCACTTAGTATTACTTAGTTCTTGTCTTTGGATGTTTAACACTTGACACTGGCTGAATGGACAAACTGTTCAAAGTAAAAACATAAACATTGTTTTCTTATTTTGAAATATTATAAGAACTTTGAGACCTACCTACTCAAGTTTCTTCTCAGGAATTAGTCTGCTTTCACAGAACCGTAGAATATTATAGCTAGTATGCGTTATACGGAATCGCCTAATATTCTACTCGATCCAAACATAAATAAATACATTATAAATTAAACAAAAAACAAGCTCTTATAATATCTCTCTTGTACCTGTACTATGAATAAAATTGGTAAAGGTGGCAGGAGGAGACAAGCAAGGAAATAAGAGCTTATTTTGCCATTTTTGCAGTTGGGTTTTTGTTTAATTTATTAATTAATTTTATTTCGCACTTTTTAGGCTTGAAATTAGCTATATATCCAGGATATAGGTAACTCGATTATAATACCTACCTAATATTGTTTTCTATTTTTTTATTATTCTTTGTGACTCCCACAACTGAGACAAATCTAATGACACCTCATAACAATGTTGAAATCCGTTAAGTGGTTTAGTCTGTAGAGTGGCACAAATAATTAGACATACATACATACATACGCTCGAATAACATAACCCTCCTTCGGCAGTCGGGTAAAAATAAATCTTGACGCAATAGTCTGCAAAACGAGAAAAAAAACTCTTTCCCTATTTATTCGTCTCCCTCTTTCTTATTTCTCTCAGGGTTTGAATACAATAGGCACCGGCCGTAATAAACATTCGTCCAATCTCCTAACTGGCGCGAATTTTTATCTTTTTCAATTTGTTTGGTAGATTCGTTGTTGGTGTTTGGGTAAATATTGACAGATTGGAATGGGGTTAGAACACATTGCCCTTGGTAACATGGCCCATAGCTATGTATTATACGAGTTGTTTCTATAACATTATGTACCTAGTACGTACAGCGTAATACAAATAAGCTATGCTACATAGAAAAGTTTTGTAAGCTACCATTTGACAATATCTCACCTGAAGTTGACTTGGTCGTAGGTGACAGGATGGTGTGCTATCCACATGCTAAGCCTAGAATAAAACTTATATTAATTAATTACCTTTTTTACTGAGTTTTATTATTTTTGGTTGTCGACCTGTGCCTAACATTTTTCTCGGGCTAAGTTGAAGTGTCAAATAAGCTGTCAGCAAAGAAATTAGGCTAAGTTGTTACTGATCCATACTAATATTATAAATCTGAAAGTAACTCTGTTTATCTGTTTATCTGTTTATCTGTATATCTGTTTGTCTGTTTGTTTGTTTGTTACCTTTTCACGGCTAAACGGCTGAACCGATTTCGATGAAATTTGGTATAGGGGTAGATTGGACCTATGAGACGGACATAGGCTATCTTTTGTCTCAAAAATAATCTCGAAGGGGATGAAATAGGGGTTGAAAGTTTGTATGGGGAATCCATAATTCCTCAAGTTAGGGATCTGAAAATTCTTATTTAGGCTTTTGGTAAGAAATAAATAAATACGTAAATAATACTTTTTTGCAAAATCATCCCTAAAGGGGGAAAAGCAAGGGGGTTGAAATTATGAGGTATTCTTTAGATGCACCCCCTACGGACCACAATAAACGGCTAAACGGATCGTAATTTAAATTGGAAAGTAATTAAGGGGGGAGAGGTGCGATGGGAGGAGGGGGAGAAAGGTGTAAAGTGGGGGAAAGGGGGAGTAGATGGTAGAGTGAGGGGAGAAGAGGGTAGAGTGGGGAGAAAGAGAGGGGAGAGCGGGAAGAAAGAGGGGAGAGTGGGAGGAGAAAGCGGACAGAGTGGGGGGAAAAAGAGGGGAGAGTGGGGGGAGAAAGAGGGGAGAGTGGGGTGAGAAAAAGGTTAGAGGGGGGGGAGAAAGAGGGGAGAGTGGGGGGAGAAAGCGGACAGAGTGGGGGAAAAATAGGGAAGAGTGGGGGGAGAAAGAAGGGAGAGTGGGGTGAGAAAAAGGTTAGAGGGGGGAGAAAGAGGGGAGAGAAAGAGGGGAGAGTGGGGTGAGAAAGAGAGTAGAGTGGGGAGAAAGAGAGGGGAGAGTGGGGGATAAAGAGGGGTGAGTGGGGTGAGAAAGAGGGGAGAGTGGGGGATAAAGAGGGGTGAGTGGGGTGAGAAAGAGGGGAGAGTGGGAGGAGAAAGAGGGGAGAGTAGGGTGAGAAAAAGGGTAGAGTGGGGAGATAGAGAGGGGAGAGTGGGGTATGAGGGTAGAGGGGAGAATGAGGATAGAACGGGGGAGAAATAGGGGAGAGTGGGGGGAGAAAGAAGGGAGAGTGGGGTGAGAAAAAGGTTAGAGGGGGGAGAAAGAGGGGTGAGTGGGGTGAGAAAGAGGGGAGAGTGGGGGATAAAGAGGGGTGAGTGGGGTGAGAAAGAGGGGAGAGTGGGGGAGAAAGAGGGGAGAGTAGGGTGAGAAAAAGGGTAGAGTGGGGAGATAGAGAGGGAGAGTGGAGTATGAGGGTAGAGGGGAGAATGAGGATAGAACGGGGGAGAAATAGGGGAGAGTGGGGGGAGAAAGCGGGAAGAGTGGGGGGAAGAGGGGAGAGTGGGGGGAGAAAGAGGGAAGAGTGGGGGAGAAAAGGGGAGAGAGGGGGAGGAAGAGGGGATAGTGGGGGGAGAAAAGGGGAGAGTGGGGGATAAAGAAGGGTGAGTGGGGTGAGAAAGAGGGGAGAGTGGGGGGAGAAAGAGGGGAGAGTAGGGTGAGAAAAAGGGTAGAGTGGGGAGATAGAGAGGGGAGAGTGGGGTATGAGGGTAGAGGGGAGAATGAGGATAGAACGGGGGAGAAATAGGGGAGAGTGGAGAGATAGAGAGGGGAGAGTGGGGTATGAGGGTAGAGGGGAGAATGAGGATAGAACGGGGGAGAAATAGGGGAGAGTGGGGTGAGAAAAAGGGTAGAGTGGGGAGATAGAGAGGGGAGAGCGGGGAGAATGAGAGTATAGTGGGGGGAGAAAGCGGGAAGAGTGGGGGGAAGAGGGGAGAGTGGGGGGAGAAAGAGGGGAGAGTGGGGGGAGAAAGAGGGAAGAGTGGGCGGGAAGAGGGGAGAGTGGTGGGAGAAAGAGGGGAGAGTGGGTTGAGAAAGAGGGGAGAGTGGGGTGAGAAAGAGTGTAGAGTGAATAGAAAGTGATGATACAGTGGGGGGAGAAAGAGGGAAGAGTGGGGGGAGAAAAGGGGAGAGAGGGGGAGGAAGAGGGGATAGTGGGGGGAGAAAAGGGGAGAGTGGGGGGAGAAAGGGGAGAGTGGGGGAGAAAGAGGGTAGAGTGGGGGGAGACAGTGGAGAGTGGGAGTGAAAGAGGGGAGAGTGGGGCTAGAAGGAGGGGAGAGTGGGTGGAAATAGGTGAGAGAGATTGAGTGCGAAATATATAGAAATAGAGGGAGAGGGAGTGAGCGAAGGAGGGAAAGGAAGAGATATAGTCGGAGAGGGTGAGGGAAATAAATATAATGGATGAGATGGACAGGGAGAGGGAACGCAAGAGATTGAGAGTGAAGAGGGATATGAATGATAGAAAGATAGGGAAAGATATAGAGATATAGGGAGAGGGAAAGAGATGGAGGTAGAGGAAGAGAGATAGAAAGAGCGAAAGAGGGAGAAAGATAGAAAAAGAGCTAGAGAGGGAGAAAGATAGAGGAAAAGGGAGTGAGAAAGAGACAGATATATTCTTACCTATAACTGTTCCCCGCGACATCAATTGATTTTCTAAACAGTTTACATTTTATATAAAAATGCGAACGAAGTTGCGGGTATCAGCTAGTATGGAAATAAAAATAAATAAAATAAAATCAATTCCATTCACATTGCTTTGTACAATAAATAAGATCTATAGAAATGTTTAAGTAATTATCAGTTATCTTAACTGTATAACTCGTAAATACCTACAAGGCCTCTCTTTACGGGCTCTTTACCCGAAAACCTTGTAAAATATATTTTGCATTCGTTTCAGGTTTATTTACACTTGCAACTCAAATAAAAGATGTCGTAACAGCTGTGGAATTTTTACAGCTTTATTATTTTTTACGCGCCAATCAACACGACAAACACAACCGCAACCATCGTGTATGAATATATATTTTTTGCGTCAATAGACAAAGTAGGAGTTTTGGGGGGAAAGCCGAAAATGTAACGTAGTTTTAGACATCCCTTTTAATTGATAATATTGATAAATATTTACGTTAATACAAAATATTTTAAGAAATACTTATTTCTCACAAGCATTGGATAAAAAAACATATATAAAACTACTCTAGGAAGGCTAACCAAACCAGCCTGGCCTTCTCATAAGGTTTGCTACATAATAAGTGATAATTTATTATAAAAAGTTTTATTATATTTTCGGGAATTATCATCACAGATGGATAAATGTGAAGGCTCGCTAAAACTATCCATTGAACACTTTCCACTATTCATTATATTATTATTATTCATTATCATATCTTTGCTTTGAATATAGATGTTTGTGGGAACCTCGAATTCGTAATTCCAGATTCCACACGAAATCCTTCTTGTGGGCTAAGTCTTAAGAATGTACTACTTACTTACTTATTACATTGTACCTACTTACTTATTATACTTATGTGATCGCGATGCTTTATTTTTATTTCTATTTTATTTAAAAGCGTAGTAACTTTATCATTCGGCATTAGAATACATTGCTTAAGCTTAAAACTCGTAAAAGCATAAGTATGTAAATGAAGTACGGAGTAAGCAAGCGTAATAATTTTCACAATACCTAAATAAGAAACGACCCAACACATAATAAAATGTCTGACTGCAATAAACGCAGATCTGACACTTTAGCGCGAAGTAAACCATTACTTTTCATCGTTGGAGACCTATAAAGCATGATTCTGTAAAATAAAAATTGCTCTAGATGTTCCTCGTAAAATGAGATAAAGTGTTGGCCACAAACCCAGATGGCTCGAGCTTTTTTACCGCCCGCCTTCGTCTGTTGATGACTTTTAATGTGAGTAGACTGAATTGGTTATTTACCCCATTTGACATAGTTTACCTCGATGACGAAGTCGACGACGCATGTGCGTACATTCATCTAGAACTTTAAATGTAAGTTCTGCTGGGGATTGGGGACAGTTATATAATAGAATAGAAAACACTTTATTGTACACCAAAAATAAACATTACAGAAAAATGTAGAAAATACCTATTTAGCGTTTATTGCAAAAAAATACCACGAGCTCTGCAATTTATATGAAGGTTATCTCGGTGTATAAATGTAAAACGAATTTATGTTGATTGTTCTGTAAACAAACCGCCTCAATTGGAGAGGATTCGTCGTTATGAATAAATGAAATGCTCGAAAGCCGGATATTGAATAACTTAATCTCTTGACTTGTGATTTTTCAATAAAAGGGAAACTATACCATGTATATTTGTGTGAACAGCTAAAATTCTGAAGTACCTACTCCACAGGGACTGGTCACGCATCCCTAAGCAAATAGCGAGTCAACGCCATTGTACGTACGATATTGTATTGAAACATTTGGAACGAAGGGACTGTGAGCGTACCTGACGTTTGATGTGACGTATGACGAAATTGCTAGAGATAGGTACAGTATTACCCAACTGATATGGCTTACCGATGTACCTGCGCAGAAGATGAATTTTCAAAGCGCGGGAAATGCTATTGACCGCTATTGGTCGGCAGCCGCCGCCATCTTAGCGATCGCCGCGTGGCATGAGTGAGATGGAACTAACAGCTGCAGTGTATTATGAACCTTATAATAGTGATCTTAGGTTGATTGTAAGTTTTAAGCATTCTTTCGTTAATCTTCGGACCATACTTTCTTTTCTGCGCGAACGAAGATTCACGACGCGCCTTATAAGTTGGGTACTAGTATTGGGTACCTACTTACTTGGCTTCAGTATATTAGGTATACTGCCAATTGTTAATCTCAGGATATTTAGGCTCATATACTTATAATTTATAATCACCAGGAGTGCGAATTCCCAAAAAGAAAAATCGTTTCACAAAAAATAAGTACGATTCTACTTATATATTGTTGGTTGTGAGATCACTTTCTAGTCTAAAGTTATATATAACTTAGAATAATAACGCAGATAAGGATAGTTCCATGCGTAGTTTCACTCAAAAGTGAAGCCACTTTTTTATCAATGTGTGCGTGAGTGCCATGTCATTATCTCCTCCAAAACGCACACAAGGGTAATAAAAATGTCGCATACGTATTGGTATTTAGTTCAAGAGTAGGGAAAATGAATAAATATTTACCATAAAAGCTTTGATTTCGAGCAATAGCGAGTTAAAGTCCGAACTAGGCCTAAAAAGTCTCAGTAAAAATGGCTACACGGCGCTAGTGGGTATTTGATTTCTATGTGTTAGTTTTCTATGATATATAACAAATAATGGAAATAGCGCGAAAGCTGATAAGTAGGCTGTTAAAATAGGCCGCGTCTATGAAAATTGACGAGACGAGAGCCAGCCCTCGACCGCGACCTTTGGTTGCTACCACGGCCTTATTTATAGGGTGTTTGATGGTAAAACACAATGACATGATTAATGACGCTTGCAGCTCTGCTGCGGCTTTCGCATTGATGGAGATAATAATGAAAACAAAAGATGAGAAATTAGAACCTCATTAACAATAATGCCTTGGGCGAGGCTAGGCATCAGATCCGTGAACGTTGGCATAAAGCTGAGGAGACAGGCGACTGGCTGGGACGAGGACCGCGGTGTCAGTTGCCTGTATTATTTTTATTCAGGCAACTGGGACCACGCAAGTGACTCCATGTGTCGACGAATGTGCGTTGGAAGGCTGTCACCGTAAAGCGTTATTGAAAAATGAAACTCAATTTGATTTTGACCCATTCCTACCATAATCGGACGTTAAAACGTCGTCATAAGATAAAAACTTATCAAAATCAAAGTCTCATTAGGAGTCTCCTTTGTTAAGACGTCAGTTAAAAATCTTCTTGCTTTCAAAAATAAACCAATGATTTGAGCACATCCCTTATAACTATGGTTAAGATTCCGCCCCAAGAGACTTGACAGACAGACGAGCCCACGCGTGATGTAGTGGAGTTAGCTGTAACTTGACTATACTGACGAGAAACATCTAGTGTCATTCCAAGCCATCTGACTTTGACCTTTTCTTGTTAGTTACCTTCATTTATATTGTTGACCAGACTCCCTAAAAAAAAAGGTAGATGCATGACTGCATGTGTGCATTTTTCGTTTTACATACTTACTTTAAATAAAAACCGGCCGAGTGTGAGTTGGACTCGCGCAAGAAGAGGTTTGTACCATTATCTATAAAAACGGCAAAACATCACGTTTGTTGTATGGGAGTCTCTTTAAATAAGTATTTATTTTATTCTGTTTTGTTGATATTTGTTGTTATAGCGGCAATAGAAATACATCATATTCTGTGAAAATTTCAAATGTCTAAATATCACGGTTCATGAGATACAGCCTGGTGACAGACGGATAGACCGATAGACAGACGGACGGACGGACAGCGGAGCCTTAGTAATAGGGTCCCGTTTTATTCTTTCGGTACGTAAACCTAAAACTGGAAGAAAAACGGTTTCACGTGCCGCTCCCTAACCACATTTACTCCAAATAAGGTTACAAATTAGGTATCTATCTGGTAGGCAGGTTTCTTCCACCGAGATAAATATTCTAGCGTTGTCTGGAACTCTCGGAAAGGAAATTCTCTAACCTCAAGCACAGGCAAAGTTCCTAAGAACTTTGCTACTGTGGCACATAGACTGAGGTGAAATCCCACGAATCCCACACACCAATCGACCCACGTACCTACAGACGCACCTGACTTTACAATTACTTAGTTCGTTTTACTAACTAATGCCGAAAGACAAGGATTTTCTCCTCAGAAACAAACGTTCCTGTGAAGAATAACTAAGTACTGAGCCAAATAAAGTCAATTCAGAGTTGCTTTCTCAGACCTGAAAGAGATCCAAGGGCCTAGACTAGTGGCAAACGTAAGGATAATCGGTGAGATCATACGAAACAAAGAACATTAATCTGCTTGTACAATAATATTCATAATATCATAATAGTGTCGGATTACCCGAGAATTAATTTTTACTTCATTTTATTTTGTTTAATAATTGCTTTCTATCATAATTGACTGATAATCCGGTTATCTTTAAAGCCGATTATTAACACTTATCTATCTATCTAAGTATGGAACAACATGTTATTATACCTAATCTATTAAAATTAATCAGTTATCTTGATCCATATTCTACAAATTAAAGTTATCAAGATCAAAATGTATTTTCATACAAAAAATTAACCACATTAAATAAAGTTACGTAGGTAGGTACTCCATTTTTTGTTATGAGCCTCTGCAATGCAAATTTTAAAACTTATTTCAACATGTTATATTTTTGCATAGCAGCTTTTAACCAATCTGCTTTAAACGTCATTTAAGTAATAATATATGCAAATTGCGCCTCAATTATGTATGCTGGATTATAGGCCGCTTTATCCTCTAATTCACCCTAGGTTGAACCATAAATTAGTTACCGCCTCTTTATATAATCCATTTTTACGTCTCTCGAGACTCATCCAACCTTCTTCGATCACTATAGAACAGTAGATAACATGGAACTACAAACCCACTTTGTTCAAAACTTTTTAACAGCGATACAGACGCAAGCGTTAATTCCTCCATCTATATACCTACATATATGAAGTGGTCTGTAGCAAAACTAAGAAACCAAACTAAAAACAATTTCATTGGCTTCAGGGCTTGCTGAAAAGCTTTCAACTTTTTGTATCTGTAGCATCCTATATCCAACTCGTGTTACAAGTAGAGGAATAATAAAATGACGTAGCAAGACACCAAGACCTGGGGGGCTTACCATGAAGTCTTATTGCGATCCAATTGAGGACCTAATCAGAATCGCTTCACTTTAAATAATAATAATACATGGCTTTCGACATCATTTAGGTAGACGTCAATCCGTTTAGATTTAAAATCAACCGAAATTAAGCATCAACATGTCACAACAAGACGTCATGGTACAAACAAGTAGTAAAACGATTCTGTTTAGGTCTTCAATGGATTGCTATAAGATGTCATGGTGAGCCCCCTGATCCTCCTGTGATATGCAATGTCGTTTCATTTCTCTACCCAGTTGAGGCGACAGTCTCGAGGGTGGTATGCGGTTGTTAGCCAGGCGGGCACTTCTTTTTTAATGCTTTTATCACCATCATCATCAGTCTGAAGACGTCCACTGCTGAACATAGGCCTCCCCTTTAGACCGCCACACCGAACGACAATTTGCCACTTGCATCCACCGGTTGCCTGCGACTCTTTTTATTATACTTTATAGGCTTGTATTTTACCACTATCTCATCTGGACTTAGTGAAGATGTGGTCGAAACATACTCTGCTTAGAAAGGAGCGATAGATTTTCTACTTGAGGGTAGCTAGCCAGCACTAACACCGAGCTTTATAAGAATGTTTTCCTTCATCGGAAGCTCATGGTGATTTTTGTCGTCAGCTTGGTTTCGAACCCTTGTAGCAGGTGAACCAGAAACAAATCCAACTGAGTCATCAAACAGAGAGTAAGTATAGAGAGTAATAGAGACTCGATTCTGTGTCTATCAGTATGAGCCTGCATACCACGCCTTATCGATTCCATAATTTAAATAGTCAACTCCTCATTATGAATTCTGGTGGCGTAATGAATTTGGTCTATCGGGGCATCTCGCATGAATTACATTTTTTGTTGACTACGTGCTCGCATGGAGTAGGCACTTTTTCCAAGAGACCCGAGCGTGAGTTAATTTACATCTGTGGTAATAGGATTTGTCTAAGGCAGTCTGCGCATTGCCTTATATTGCGTGTGCATCTAGCTGGAAGCGACTGTCTTGCCGCCCGACCCTTAAAAGAAATAAATACTACACGCCCGGCCGACCTAGCGACCGATTTCATAGACCAGTGATCATATAGACAAAAGGGCTATAGTAAATAAAGTAAAAAAGTCGCAAGATACGGTAGCATTTTTAATCTGTGGCTGCGAGACTCACTTAGTAGGTACATCTTAATATATATGCATTTTGCGTCACGTTCTTTGCCCGCGATGGACTCCTAAACTACTAAACCGATTTCAATCAAATTGCACACCGTGTGCAGTTTGATCTAACTTGAAAGATAGGATAGATTATAACTCAATTTATACCTAGTCGCAATAACAAAAAACTTAGCCACAGCAACGCGTGGCCGTGTCTACTAGTAAACTATAAATTACAAATGGTACAGATCTAGCCGAAGAAAAAGTTTAAAAACTTGGAGAGGCAATGATAGAAACGTCACGGTACCTAAATGCAAGCTATTAATCAAAAGCAGGGGCGTGAAAGTGGATAAGATACACGCCAGAGAGTTGGCGATTTTACAGCGATTACTCCTTCTTCACGGTTAAATTCCATTCGGTTACATTCCGACGTATAAATATTATTTGACTAATTTTTTCCCTAATTTTTATCCAAATCCGTGTTAAACCTCTAGCGTGATTGAAGACATTAAACTTTTTGATCCAACGGAACGATTTTCGGGTCGAACGGCACGATTTTCAAAGAAGTCGGTACGACTTTTTAATCGATCGGAACTATTTTGAAGTGGAACGGAACGATTTTTGGGTTATCGGCACGATTTTCAAATCTGTCGGCACGACTTATTGATCAATCAGAACGATTTTCAAGTGGTACGGCTCGATTTTTGGGTCGATCGGCACGATTTTCAAATCGGTCGGCACGACTTTTTGATCGAACGGCACGATTTTCATATCTGTCGGCACGACTTTTTGATCATTTGGAACAATTTTGAAGTGGAACGGCACGATTTTTGGTCGATCGGCACGATTTTCAAATCTGTCGGCACGACTTTTTGATCGAACGACACGATTTTCAAATCTGTCGGCACGACTTTTGATTAAACGGAACGATGTTTAGGTCGAACGACACGACTTTTTGATCAATTGGAACGATTTTGAAGTGGAGTGGCACGATTTTTGGGCCGATCGGCACAATTTTCAAATCTGTCGGCACGACTTTTTGATCCAACGGAACGATTTTTGGGTCGAACGGCTCGATTTTCATATTTGTCGGCACGACTTTTTGATCAATCGGAACGATTTTCAAGTCGCACGGCACGATTTTCAAATCTGTCGGAACGATTTTTGGGTCGAACGGCATGATTTTCATATTTGTCGGCACAACTTTTTGAGCAATCGGAACGATTTTCAAGTGGTACGGCACGATTTTTGGGTCGGTCGGCACGATTTTCAAATCTGTCGCCACGACTTTTTGATCGAACGGCACGATTTTCATATCTGTCGGCACGACTTTTTGATCCAACGGAACGATTTTTGGGTCGAACGGCACGATTTTCAAATCTGTCGGCACGACTTTTTGATCGAACGTAATGATTTTTGGGTCGAGCGGCACGATTTTCAAATCTGTCGAATCAACTTTTTGATCGAGTGGCACGATTTTTTGATCGACCGGCACGATTTTCAAATCTGTCGGCACGACATTTTGAACCAACAGAACGATTTTGAGGTGGAACGGCACGATTTTCAAATCTGTCGGCACGACTTTTTGATCGAACGACACGATTTTCAAATCTGTCGGCACGACTTTTGATTAAACGGAACGATGTTTAGGTCGAACGACACGACTTTTTGATCAATTGGAACGATTTTGAAGTGGAGTGGCACGATTTTTGGGCCGATCGGCACAATTTTCAAATCTGTTGGCACGACTTTTTGATCCAACGGAACGATTTTTGGGTCGAACGGCTCGATTTTCATATTTGTCGGCACGACTTTTTGATCAATCGGAACGATTTTCAAGTCGCACGGCACGATTTTCAAATCTGTTGGAACGATTTTTGGGTCGAACGGCATGATTTTCATATTTGTCGGCACGACTTTTTGAGCAATCGGAACGATTTTCAAGTGGTACGGCACGATTTTTGGGTCGGTCGGCACGATTTTCAAATCTGTCGCCACGACTTTTTGATCGAACGGCACGATTTTCATATCTGTCGGCACGACTTTTTGATCCAACGGAACGATTTTTGGGTCGAACGGCACGATTTTCAAATCTGTCGGCACGACTTTTTGATAGAACGTAATGATTTTTAGGTCGAGCGGCACGATTTTCAAATCTGTCGAATCAACTTTTTGATCGAGTGGCACGATTTTTTGATCGACCGGCACGATTTTCAAATCTGTCGGCACGACATTTTGAACCAACAGAACGATTTTGAGGTGGAACGGCACTATTTTCAAATCTGTCGGCACGACTTTTTGATCAAACGGATCGATTTTGAGGTGGAATGGCACGATTTTTCAAACTGTCGGCACGACTTTTTGATTAAACGGAACGCTTTGTAAGCGAAACGGCACGATCTTGGGGTCGAGCGGCACGATTTCCAAATCTGTCGGCACGACTTTTCGGTCTAGCTGCACGATTTTTAGGTCGAACGACACATCTTTTTGATCGAACGGCACGATTTTTGGGTCAAACGGCACGACGTTTTGATCGAACGGCATGATTTTCAAATAAGTCGGCACGACTTTTTCATCGATCGGAACGATTTTGAAGTGGAACGGAACGATTTTTGGGTCGAACGGCACGATTTTCAAATCTGTCGGCACGACGTTTTGATGAATCGGAACGATTTTTAAGTGGAAAGGCACAATTTGTGCGTCTTTATGATCAAACGGCACGATTATCAAAACTGTCGGCACGACTTTTTGATAAAACGGAACGATTTTTAAGTAGAACGGCACGATCTTTGGGTTTAACGGCACGACTTTTTAAGAGAACGGACCGATTTTGAAGTATGACGGCATGATTTTAGGACCGAACGGCACGATTCTATTACCAAACGGCACGACGGTTTGATCAAACGGCACGATTTTTTGGTCGGACGGATCGATTTTTGGGGTCGATGGGGACGACTTTTTGATCGTCGTAATGATTTTTAGGTATGACGGCATGATTTTCATATCTGTCGCCACGACTTTCAGATCAAACGGCACGATTTTTGGATCGAACGGCATGATTTTTAGGTCAAACGGCATGATTTTAGGATCGAATGGTGTGACTTTATGATTGACGGAACGATTTTAAGGTCGAACGGCACGACTTTATGACCAAATGGCACTATTTTCAAATCTGTCGGCACGTCATTTTGATCGATTGGCACGATTTTCAAATCTCACGACGAATCAACGAACAGCACATTGTTTAGGTCGAACGGCACATTGTTTAGGTCAAACGGCACGAGTTTTAGGTCGAACTGCACGATTTTAGGTCGGTCGGCAAGAGTTTAGGACCGAACGGCACAATTGACAAATCTGTCGGCACGACTTTTTGATTCAACGGAACGATTTTTAGATTGGACGGCACGATTTTCAAATCTGGACATAAATAATAGAGGAGAAATCCGAGAGTGAGTGATGCTAAATTACAATAAAATAATTTCATACATAAAACATTCATACATACATAAGGTACCTACGCTCGAAAAACATAACTCTCCTTCGGCAGTCGGGTAAAAATGTGTAGAAGTTGACCAAATGGGGGGACAAGCGGGGACTCCTATCACCATGATATTGGTAAAACTGCCCTCTGATCGCAGGGTCTACTTTACATCATTCTCAATACGATTTTATGCGAATGTAAGCCTAAATAATATTATTTTTATCAATAAAAAACCTTAGAAGAAACTTAAGATGATACTACTTAGTATAAGTCCGCAAGATAAATGGGCCCAACCCAACTGTTACGAAACTTGAACTGAACATATCTCCACACATTCACAAGAATTCATGAACCCTCTTAGTACTTGTATTCACATAAGACCTCGTACGTATCAATTTATCCAACGCCTCCGCATAATACTTGTCGCTTCATTTTTGTACAACCATAAGTGTCCTTTACTACAATTGAAAAATAGCATTTCCGTTCCAAAGTATAGGCTATAAATTCCAAAAATAGGGTTTTAATCAGTCCGCGTTTTTTCCAAGAGGTAGGTATAATATTGCAAACTTCAACGCTGTACTGGAGTAATCTCTCAGAGAAGTTTGTTCCAAGAATCCGAGGGCTCATTATCAAATGCAAGCTTTTAAATATTTTCCGAGATGTCTCGGGAAGTACGTGAGCGAGCAGTTACTTCAGAAAATGTTGAGGTTATGAGGGTAATGTTAACGTTTCTGTGGAAACTTTTTTCGGCGCTTTGTTGGAGAGTGGTTTTTCGGAAATTTCAGCTGGAACTTCCACGTGGTGACATTTTAAGTGCGTACGTGCCCGTATTTCGGGTTTCGTGGATAGCATATCATTTTGCTACCGTATTTTTTTAAGATTCTCTACTTTTTTTTAACGTAGCCCACACTAGATTTCCTAGGAGACATATAATTTCACATGCACATCACACCCAGACAACAAACATTATATTTGTGGCAGGTGGGAATCGAACCCGCGACACCAAACGCAGCAGTCCGATTGCTCAGCCACTACGCCAAACGTGCCATCAGTGTTTTGTTTTAGCTACCAGAATTTTATTGATTTAGAATTCCGAGTATATAACGTATAACTTGTATATAAAATCACAAAACTTTACCTACTTCCTTATTCAGGCCTTCGCTATGAACTCAGTTGACCGCTAAGGCCTTAACCATGAACTTTAAATAAGTAGGTTTAGCTTAGAAGGTATAGCTACAGGTACTTATAATATTGTCAATTACACTAATATGAGAATCACTAATTGAACCGAAGACATTTGATTTAGAATTAACCTTGTAATGTTGATTGCACACTAAGTAGTAAATTATACAATAAAATTGAATAGATTACTTTATAAACTTTATTATACATGCAACCTTGTATATTATGTAGTAGGTAATTAACATAATCCACATTTTTGCTGGAAGTCTGTTAGCTCATATAGTAAAGTTTACATCGGCGTAGAGTGAAGTGAAGTGCATGCAACATGCTCGAGAATTATTTCGGAGGAATTATGTCGTCAAATCTGTTATAATGATGATGAAGATGAAATTATTAGTTCCTGGGATAATCTCTTATCTGTTGCGGCACCCTATATTTGCATGCGAGTAATAACAGTATTGGGAGTGTACATAATAATTAATTACGCTGAAATGAAATGAAATGAAATGAAATGAAATGAAATGAAATGAAATGAACATTTATTGCAGAAATTGTGTACATACAGGATGTTAAGTAAGTCACAGTGAGGTACCAACAATTTATCCATGACGGACGTACAATAATACAAGTATGGGAATATGGTTTACACTAGGCATACTCTCGATTCGAAATATCAGGAACTCAAAAGCAAACATAACACATCATGGCAAACCGTCCCATTTTCAATAATCGTATATAATTTGAAAAGTCACTACATAATTAATTAATTAATATTATGGTATGTAATAATAATAATGTCAGAATAAAATAATACAAAATAAATATGTCTATTATCTAGTTAAATAAGTCTTTTACATTATAAAAACATTTTTCAATAAGCCACTTAAACAACTTTGTCTTAAATTGCATAATCGGCGATTCTCTTATATGTCTAGGTATTTTATTAAAAATTTTAACAGTCATAATAAAACAGCCTTTATGACATAGAGCAGATTTGCGGGTAGGTAACAATAATCTGGTTGGGTCTCTATATTGTATTCTGGAGCTCGATTTGTCCTTATAATGGTCAAAAAACTGTGGATGTTCTCTGACAAAACAACCTATTTGAAATATATAAAGCCCTGTTAATGTTAATATATTTAATCTCTTAAATAGTGGTTTGCATGAAACCATTGGTCCGACTCCACATATAGCTCTAACACACTTTTTTTGAACTATGAAAGCTCTTTTGATATGAGTGGAATTACCCCAAATTATTAGACCATATCTTAGTACTGAGGCGACATAGCCAAAATATGCAGTCAGTGCAGTGTTTTGACCCGAGGTTTGCCTTATTCTCTTCAGAGCAAAAACAAAACGATTGAGCTTCTTACAAATTTGTTCTATATGTGATTTCCAATTCAAATATTTATCCAGTGTAATACCAAGAAATTTTACTTCATCAACCTTTCCTATTGCTTCGTTTCCACATGTCAAATTAAAATTAAAATTGTCATTACTATTATAATTTTGAAAATAAATAAATTTAGTTTTAGATATATTCGCCCGTAAATTATTCCGTTGTAACCAATTTATAACGGATTCTACTTCTACATTTAGAGAATCTTCTAATGTCGTATCCTTATTGTCTTCTACCACGATTGAGACGTCATCAGCAAACAATACGCATTGATGATTTGTTATACTTGGTAGGTCGTTGATGTATATTAAAAATAGCAATGGTCCCAAAATAAGAGTAAGGCAACTCCAAGTGAGGTTAGAGGCGTAAGGTATTTAGTTAAAATACCTTTCAGTATTCAATGTACCTGGACCGAATTGTTCGAAATAATTATGAACTTAAATGAGAATAAATCTGTATTTGTATAAGTAGTTTAAAAACAAATCAAAAAGATTAAAATAAACGATATTCTTATAAAATTGTAACAACAATCGCTAAGAAAACAATCTCAGATGACAAATAAAAAATACTGCGCAAGCTATAAGCTATGGACGTGTATTCTCAACATCCCACTTGACTACATAGCCCACAAGTGGAGAATAATAATTAAACTCCTTATTGAAAAAAATAACCCAAAAGTGTTCGTTTTCGTTAGCTTTTTTCGTGACGATCTTTGAAATATTTTAATAAAAACAGACAAATAAAATGCTCTCTTAAAAAAAACGCAATTCTACTCGTATTAATAGAAATTTATCTCCAAACTTCGAGTCAGATTTGATTACCCATTGGCCAAAGAAAGCTTGAGAGAATGAAAATGCCTAAGCTGGTTTCATGACTGCAGCTCTCGTAAGACCTCATCTACACGACAAAGCTTTCATGATTACGTCAGAAAGAAAATAATAGAGGATAAAAGAGGCCACTTAGTATTACTTAGTTCTTGTCTTTGGATGTTTAACACTTGACACTGGCTGAATGGACAAACTGTTCAAAGTAAAAACATAAACATTGTTTTCTTATTTTGAAATATTATAAGAACTTTGAGACCTACCTACTCAAGTTTCTTCTCAGGAATTAGTCTGCTTTCACAGAACCGTAGAATATTATAGCTAGTATGCGTTATACGGAATCGCCTAATATTCTACTCGATCCAAACATAAATAAATACATTATAAATTAAACAAAAAACAAGCTCTTATAATATCTCTCTTGTACCTGTACTATGAATAAAATTGGTAAAGGTGGCAGGAGGAGACAAGCAAGGAAATAAGAGCTTATTTTGCCATTTTTGCAGTTGGGTTTTTGTTTAATTTATTAATTAATTTTATTTCGCACTTTTTAGGCTTGAAATTAGCTATATATCCAGGATATAGGTAACTCGATTATAATACCTACCTAATATTGTTTTCTATTTTTTTATTATTCTTTGTGACTCCCACAACTGAGACAAATCTAATGACACCTCATAACAATGTTGAAATCCGTTAAGTGGTTTAGTCTGTAGAGTGGCACAAATAATTAGACATACATACATACATACGCTCGAATAACATAACCCTCCTTCGGCAGTCGGGTAAAAATAAATCTTGACGCAATAGTCTGCAAAACGAGAAAAAAAACTCTTTCCCTATTTATTCGTCTCCCTCTTTCTTATTTCTCTCAGGGTTTGAATACAATAGGCACCGGCCGTAATAAACATTCGTCCAATCTCCTTTAAACTCGTTCCATCAACTGGCGCGAATTTTTATCTTTTTCAATTTGTTTGGTAGATTCGTTGTTGGTGTTTGGGTAAATATTGACAGATTGGAATGGGGTTAGAACACATTGCCCTTGGTAACATGGCCCATAGCTATGTATTATACGAGTTGTTTCTATAACATTATGTACCTAGTACGTACAGCGTAATACAAATAAGCTATGCTACATAGAAAAGTTTTGTAAGCTACCATTTGACAATATCTCACCTGAAGTTGACTTGGTCGTAGGTGACAGGATGGTGTGCTATCCACATGCTAAGCCTAGAATAAAACTTATATTAATTAATTACCTTTTTTACTGAGTTTTATTATTTTTGGTTGTCGACCTGTGCCTAACATTTTTCTCGGGCTAAGTTGAAGTGTCAAATAAGCTGTCAGCAAAGAAATTAGGCTAAGTTGTTACTGATCCATACTAATATTATAAATCTGAAAGTAACTCTGTTTATCTGTTTATCTGTTTATCTGTATATCTGTTTGTCTGTTTGTTTGTTTGTTACCTTTTCACGGCTAAACGGCTGAACCGATTTCGATGAAATTTGGTATAGGGGTAGATTGGACCTATGAGACGGACATAGGCTATCTTTTGTCTCAAAAATAATCTCGAAGGGGATGAAATAGGGGTTGAAAGTTTGTATGGGGAATCCATAATTCCTCAAGTTAGGGATCTGAAAATTCTTATTTAGGCTTTTGGTAAGAAATAAATAAATACGTAAATAATACTTTTTTGCAAAATCATCCCTAAAGGGGGAAAAGCAAGGGGGTTGAAATTATGAGGTATTCTTTAGATGCACCCCCTACGGACCACAATAAACGGCTAAACGGATCGTAATTTAAATTGGAAAGTAATTAAGGGGGGAGAGGTGCGATGGGAGGAGGGGGAGAAAGGTGTAAAGTGGGGGAAAGGGGGAGTAGATGGTAGAGTGAGGGGAGAAGAGGGTAGAGTGGGGAGAAAGAGAGGGGAGAGCGGGAAGAAAGAGGGGAGAGTGGGAGGAGAAAGCGGACAGAGTGGGGGGAAAAAGAGGGGAGAGTGGGGGGAGAAAGAGGGGAGAGTGGGGTGAGAAAAAGGTTAGAGGGGGGGGAGAAAGAGGGGAGAGTGGGGGGAGAAAGCGGACAGAGTGGGGGAAAAATAGGGAAGAGTGGGGGGAGAAAGAAGGGAGAGTGGGGTGAGAAAAAGGTTAGAGGGGGGAGAAAGAGGGGAGAGAAAGAGGGGAGAGTGGGGTGAGAAAGAGAGTAGAGTGGGGAGAAAGAGAGGGGAGAGTGGGGGATAAAGAGGGGTGAGTGGGGTGAGAAAGAGGGGAGAGTGGGGGATAAAGAGGGGTGAGTGGGGTGAGAAAGAGGGGAGAGTGGGAGGAGAAAGAGGGGAGAGTAGGGTGAGAAAAAGGGTAGAGTGGGGAGATAGAGAGGGGAGAGTGGGGTATGAGGGTAGAGGGGAGAATGAGGATAGAACGGGGGAGAAATAGGGGAGAGTGGGGGGAGAAAGAAGGGAGAGTGGGGTGAGAAAAAGGTTAGAGGGGGGAGAAAGAGGGGTGAGTGGGGTGAGAAAGAGGGGAGAGTGGGGGATAAAGAGGGGTGAGTGGGGTGAGAAAGAGGGGAGAGTGGGGGAGAAAGAGGGGAGAGTAGGGTGAGAAAAAGGGTAGAGTGGGGAGATAGAGAGGGAGAGTGGAGTATGAGGGTAGAGGGGAGAATGAGGATAGAACGGGGGAGAAATAGGGGAGAGTGGGGGGAGAAAGCGGGAAGAGTGGGGGGAAGAGGGGAGAGTGGGGGGAGAAAGAGGGAAGAGTGGGGGAGAAAAGGGGAGTGAGGGGGAGGAAGAGGGGATAGTGGGGGGAGAAAAGGGGAGAGTGGGGGATAAAGAAGGGTGAGTGGGGTGAGAAAGAGGGGAGAGTGGGGGGAGAAAGAGGGGAGAGTAGGGTGAGAAAAAGGGTAGAGTGGGGAGATAGAGAGGGGAGAGTGGGGTATGAGGGTAGAGGGGAGAATGAGGATAGAACGGGGGAGAAATAGGGGAGAGTGGAGAGATAGAGAGGGGAGAGTGGGGTATGAGGGTAGAGGGGAGAATGAGGATAGAACGGGGGAGAAATAGGGGAGAGTGGGGTGAGAAAAAGGGTAGAGTGGGGAGATAGAGAGGGGAGAGCGGGGAGAATGAGAGTATAGTGGGGGGAGAAAGCGGGAAGAGTGGGGGGAAGAGGGGAGAGTGGGGGGAGAAAGAGGGGAGAGTGGGGGGAGAAAGAGGGAAGAGTGGGCGGGAAGAGGGGAGAGTGGTGGGAGAAAGAGGGGAGAGTGGGTTGAGAAAGAGGGGAGAGTGGGGTGAGAAAGAGTGTAGAGTGAATAGAAAGTGATGATACAGTGGGGGGAGAAAGAGGGAAGAGTGGGGGGAGAAAAGGGGAGAGAGGGGGAGGAAGAGGGGATAGTGGGGGGAGAAAAGGGGAGAGTGGGGGGAGAAAGGGGAGAGTGGGGGAGAAAGAGGGTAGAGTGGGGGGAGACAGTGGAGAGTGGGAGTGAAAGAGGGGAGAGTGGGGCTAGAAGGAGGGGAGAGTGGGTGGAAATAGGTGAGAGAGATTGAGTGCGAAATATATAGAAATAGAGGGAGAGGGAGTGAGCGAAGGAGGGAAAGGAAGAGATATAGTCGGAGAGGGTGAGGGAAATAAATATAATGGATGAGATGGACAGGGAGAGGGAACGCAAGAGATTGAGAGTGAAGAGGGATATGAATGATAGAAAGATAGGGAAAGATATAGAGATATAGGGAGAGGGAAAGAGATGGAGGTAGAGGAAGAGAGATAGAAAGAGCGAAAGAGGGAGAAAGATAGAAAAAGAGCTAGAGAGGGAGAAAGATAGAGGAAAAGGGAGTGAGAAAGAGACAGATATATTCTTACCTATAACTGTTCCCCGCGACATCAATTGATTTTCTAAACAGTTTACATTTTATATAAAAATGCGAACGAAGTTGCGGGTATCAGCTAGTATGGAAATAAAAATAAATAAAATAAAATCAATTCCATTCACATTGCTTTGTACAATAAATAAGATCTATAGAAATGTTTAAGTAATTATCAGTTATCTTAACTGTATAACTCGTAAATACCTACAAGGCCTCTCTTTACGGGCTCTTTACCCGAAAACCTTGTAAAATATATTTTGCATTCGTTTCAGGTTTATTTACACTTGCAACTCAAATAAAAGATGTCGTAACAGCTGTGGAATTTTTACAGCTTTATTATTTTTTACGCGCCAATCAACACGACAAACACAACCGCAACCATCGTGTATGAATATATATTTTTTGCGTCAATAGACAAAGTAGGAGTTTTGGGGGGAAAGCCGAAAATGTAACGTAGTTTTAGACATCCCTTTTAATTGATAATATTGATAAATATTTACGTTAATACAAAATATTTTAAGAAATACTTATTTCTCACAAGCATTGGATAAAAAAACATATATAAAACTACTCTAGGAAGGCTAACCAAACCAGCCTGGCCTTCTCATAAGGTTTGCTACATAATAAGTGATAATTTATTATAAAAAGTTTTATTATATTTTCGGGAATTATCATCACAGATGGATAAATGTGAAGGCTCGCTAAAACTATCCATTGAACACTTTCCACTATTCATTATATTATTATTATTCATTATCATATCTTTGCTTTGAATATAGATGTTTGTGGGAACCTCGAATTCGTAATTCCAGATTCCACACGAAATCCTTCTTGTGGGCTAAGTCTTAAGAATGTACTACTTACTTACTTATTACATTGTACCTACTTACTTATTATACTTATGTGATCGCGATGCTTTATTTTTATTTCTATTTTATTTAAAAGCGTAGTAACTTTATCATTCGGCATTAGAATACATTGCTTAAGCTTAAAACTCGTAAAAGCATAAGTATGTAAATGAAGTACGGAGTAAGCAAGCGTAATAATTTTCACAATACCTAAATAAGAAACGACCCAACACATAATAAAATGTCTGACTGCAATAAACGCAGATCTGACACTTTAGCGCGAAGTAAACCATTACTTTTCATCGTTGGAGACCTATAAAGCATGATTCTGTAAAATAAAAATTGCTCTAGATGTTCCTCGTAAAATGAGATAAAGTGTTGGCCACAAACCCAGATGGCTCGAGCTTTTTTACCGCCCGCCTTCGTCTGTTGATGACTTTTAATGTGAGTAGACTGAATTGGTTATTTACCCCATTTGACATAGTTTACCTCGATGACGAAGTCGACGACGCATGTGCGTACATTCATCTAGAACTTTAAATGTAAGTTCTGCTGGGGATTGGGGACAGTTATATAATAGAATAGAAAACACTTTATTGTACACCAAAAATAAACATTACAGAAAAATGTAGAAAATACCTATTTAGCGTTTATTGCAAAAAAATACCACGAGCTCTGCAATTTATATGAAGGTTATCTCGGTGTATAAATGTAAAACGAATTTATGTTGATTGTTCTGTAAACAAACCGCCTCAATTGGAGAGGATTCGTCGTTATGAATAAATGAAATGCTCGAAAGCCGGATATTGAATAACTTAATCTCTTGACTTGTGATTTTTCAATAAAAGGGAAACTATACCATGTATATTTGTGTGAACAGCTAAAATTCTGAAGTACCTACTCCACAGGGACTGGTCACGCATCCCTAAGCAAATAGCGAGTCAACGCCATTGTACGTACGATATTGTATTGAAACATTTGGAACGAAGGGACTGTGAGCGTACCTGACGTTTGATGTGACGTATGACGAAATTGCTAGAGATAGGTACAGTATTACCCAACTGATATGGCTTACCGATGTACCTGCGCAGAAGATGAATTTTCAAAGCGCGGGAAATGCTATTGACCGCTATTGGTCGGCAGCCGCCGCCATCTTAGCGATCGCCGCGTGGCATGAGTGAGATGGAACTAACAGCTGCAGTGTATTATGAACCTTATAATAGTGATCTTAGGTTGATTGTAAGTTTTAAGCATTCTTTCGTTAATCTTCGGACCATACTTTCTTTTCTGCGCGAACGAAGATTCACGACGCGCCTTATAAGTTGGGTACTAGTATTGGGTACCTACTTACTTGGCTTCAGTATATTAGGTATACTGCCAATTGTTAATCTCAGGATATTTAGGCTCATATACTTATAATTTATAATCACCAGGAGTGCGAATTCCCAAAAAGAAAAATCGTTTCACAAAAAATAAGTACGATTCTACTTATATATTGTTGGTTGTGAGATCACTTTCTAGTCTAAAGTTATATATAACTTAGAATAATAACGCAGATAAGGATAGTTCCATGCGTAGTTTCACTCAAAAGTGAAGCCACTTTTTTATCAATGTGTGCGTGAGTGCCATGTCATTATCTCCTCCAAAACGCACACAAGGGTAATAAAAATGTCGCATACGTATTGGTATTTAGTTCAAGAGTAGGGAAAATGAATAAATATTTACCATAAAAGCTTTGATTTCGAGCAATAGCGAGTTAAAGTCCGAACTAGGCCTAAAAAGTCTCAGTAAAAATGGCTACACGGCGCTAGTGGGTATTTGATTTCTATGTGTTAGTTTTCTATGATATATAACAAATAATGGAAATAGCGCGAAAGCTGATAAGTAGGCTGTTAAAATAGGCCGCGTCTATGAAAATTGACGAGACGAGAGCCAGCCCTCGACCGCGACCTTTGGTTGCTACCACGGCCTTATTTATAGGGTGTTTGATGGTAAAACACAATGACATGATTAATGACGCTTGCAGCTCTGCTGCGGCTTTCGCATTGATGGAGATAATAATGAAAACAAAAGATGAGAAATTAGAACCTCATTAACAATAATGCCTTGGGCGAGGCTAGGCATCAGATCCGTGAACGTTGGCATAAAGCTGAGGAGACAGGCGACTGGCTGGGACGAGGACCGCGGTGTCAGTTGCCTGTATTATTTTTATTCAGGCAACTGGGACCACGCAAGTGACTCCATGTGTCGACGAATGTGCGTTGGAAGGCTGTCACCGTAAAGCGTTATTGAAAAATGAAACTCAATTTGATTTTGACCCATTCCTACCATAATCGGACGTTAAAACGTCGTCATAAGATAAAAACTTATCAAAATCAAAGTCTCATTAGGAGTCTCCTTTGTTAAGACGTCAGTTAAAAATCTTCTTGCTTTCAAAAATAAACCAATGATTTGAGCACATCCCTTATAACTATGGTTAAGATTCCGCCCCAAGAGACTTGACAGACAGACGAGCCCACGCGTGATGTAGTGGAGTTAGCTGTAACTTGACTATACTGACGAGAAACATCTAGTGTCATTCCAAGCCATCTGACTTTGACCTTTTCTTGTTAGTTACCTTCATTTATATTGTTGACCAGACTCCCTAAAAAAAAAGGTAGATGCATGACTGCATGTGTGCATTTTTCGTTTTACATACTTACTTTAAATAAAAACCGGCCGAGTGTGAGTTGGACTCGCGCAAGAAGAGGTTTGTACCATTATCTATAAAAACGGCAAAACATCACGTTTGTTGTATGGGAGTCTCTTTAAATAAGTATTTATTTTATTCTGTTTTGTTGATATTTGTTGTTATAGCGGCAATAGAAATACATCATATTCTGTGAAAATTTCAAATGTCTAAATATCACGGTTCATGAGATACAGCCTGGTGACAGACGGATAGACCGATAGACAGACGGACGGACGGACAGCGGAGCCTTAGTAATAGGGTCCCGTTTTATTCTTTCGGTACGTAAACCTAAAACTGGAAGAAAAACGGTTTCACGTGCCGCTCCCTAACCACATTTACTCCAAATAAGGTTACAAATTAGGTATCTATCTGGTAGGCAGGTTTCTTCCACCGAGATAAATATTCTAGCGTTGTCTGGAACTCTCGGAAAGGAAATTCTCTAACCTCAAGCACAGGCAAAGTTCCTAAGAACTTTGCTACTGTGGCACATAGACTGAGGTGAAATCCCACGAATCCCACACACCAATCGACCCACGTACCTACAGACGCACCTGACTTTACAATTACTTAGTTCGTTTTACTAACTAATGCCGAAAGACAAGGATTTTCTCCTCAGAAACAAACGTTCCTGTGAAGAATAACTAAGTACTGAGCCAAATAAAGTCAATTCAGAGTTGCTTTCTCAGACCTGAAAGAGATCCAAGGGCCTAGACTAGTGGCAAACGTAAGGATAATCGGTGAGATCATACGAAACAAAGAACATTAATCTGCTTGTACAATAATATTCATAATATCATAATAGTGTCGGATTACCCGAGAATTAATTTTTACTTCATTTTATTTTGTTTAATAATTGCTTTCTATCATAATTGACTGATAATCCGGTTATCTTTAAAGCCGATTATTAACACTTATCTATCTATCTAAGTATGGAACAACATGTTATTATACCTAATCTATTAAAATTAATCAGTTATCTTGATCCATATTCTACAAATTAAAGTTATCAAGATCAAAATGTATTTTCATACAAAAAATTAACCACATTAAATAAAGTTACGTAGGTAGGTACTCCATTTTTTGTTATGAGCCTCTGCAATGCAAATTTTAAAACTTATTTCAACATGTTATATTTTTGCATAGCAGCTTTTAACCAATCTGCTTTAAACGTCATTTAAGTAATAATATATGCAAATTGCGCCTCAATTATGTATGCTGGATTATAGGCCGCTTTATCCTCTAATTCACCCTAGGTTGAACCATAAATTAGTTACCGCCTCTTTATATAATCCATTTTTACGTCTCTCGAGACTCATCCAACCTTCTTCGATCACTATAGAACAGTAGATAACATGGAACTACAAACCCACTTTGTTCAAAACTTTTTAACAGCGATACAGACGCAAGCGTTAATTCCTCCATCTATATACCTACATATATGAAGTGGTCTGTAGCAAAACTAAGAAACCAAACTAAAAACAATTTCATTGGCTTCAGGGCTTGCTGAAAAGCTTTCAACTTTTTGTATCTGTAGCATCCTATATCCAACTCGTGTTACAAGTAGAGGAATAATAAAATGACGTAGCAAGACACCAAGACCTGGGGGGCTTACCATGAAGTCTTATTGCGATCCAATTGAGGACCTAATCAGAATCGCTTCACTTTAAATAATAATAATACATGGCTTTCGACATCATTTAGGTAGACGTCAATCCGTTTAGATTTAAAATCAACCGAAATTAAGCATCAACATGTCACAACAAGACGTCATGGTACAAACAAGTAGTAAAACGATTCTGTTTAGGTCTTCAATGGATTGCTATAAGATGTCATGGTGAGCCCCCTGATCCTCCTGTGATATGCAATGTCGTTTCATTTCTCTACCCAGTTGAGGCGACAGTCTCGAGGGTGGTATGCGGTTGTTAGCCAGGCGGGCACTTCTTTTTTAATGCTTTTATCACCATCATCATCAGTCTGAAGACGTCCACTGCTGAACATAGGCCTCCCCTTTAGACCGCCACACCGAACGACAATTTGCCACTTGCATCCACCGGTTGCCTGCGACTCTTTTTATTATACTTTATAGGCTTGTATTTTACCACTATCTCATCTGGACTTAGTGAAGATGTGGTCGAAACATACTCTGCTTAGAAAGGAGCGATAGATTTTCTACTTGAGGGTAGCTAGCCAGCACTAACACCGAGCTTTATAAGAATGTTTTCCTTCATCGGAAGCTCATGGTGATTTTTGTCGTCAGCTTGGTTTCGAACCCTTGTAGCAGGTGAACCAGAAACAAATCCAACTGAGTCATCAAACAGAGAGTAAGTATAGAGAGTAATAGAGACTCGATTCTGTGTCTATCAGTATGAGCCTGCATACCACGCCTTATCGATTCCATAATTTAAATAGTCAACTCCTCATTATGAATTCTGGTGGCGTAATGAATTTGGTCTATCGGGGCATCTCGCATGAATTACATTTTTTGTTGACTACGTGCTCGCATGGAGTAGGCACTTTTTCCAAGAGACCCGAGCGTGAGTTAATTTACATCTGTGGTAATAGGATTTGTCTAAGGCAGTCTGCGCATTGCCTTATATTGCGTGTGCATCTAGCTGGAAGCGACTGTCTTGCCGCCCGACCCTTAAAAGAAATAAATACTACACGCCCGGCCGACCTAGCGACCGATTTCATAGACCAGTGATCATATAGACAAAAGGGCTATAGTAAATAAAGTAAAAAAGTCGCAAGATACGGTAGCATTTTTAATCTGTGGCTGCGAGACTCACTTAGTAGGTACATCTTAATATATATGCATTTTGCGTCACGTTCTTTGCCCGCGATGGACTCCTAAACTACTAAACCGATTTCAATCAAATTGCACACCGTGTGCAGTTTGATCTAACTTGAAAGATAGGATAGATTATAACTCAATTTATACCTAGTCGCAATAACAAAAAACTTAGCCACAGCAACGCGTGGCCGTGTCTACTAGTAAACTATAAATTACAAATGGTACAGATCTAGCCGAAGAAAAAGTTTAAAAACTTGGAGAGGCAATGATAGAAACGTCACGGTACCTAAATGCAAGCTATTAATCAAAAGCAGGGGCGTGAAAGTGGATAAGATACACGCCAGAGAGTTGGCGATTTTACAGCGATTACTCCTTCTTCACGGTTAAATTCCATTCGGTTACATTCCGACGTATAAATATTATTTGACTAATTTTTTCCCTAATTTTTATCCAAATCCGTGTTAAACCTCTAGCGTGATTGAAGACATTAAACCCCATTTTACTTTCTATTTTGTTCATTTTCATCATAAGATACCTATATGATACCTAAATCAGTCATGCTTTTAACTGATACATAAAGTACTACATCAATCATTATGCCTGTTCCCGACATAAGCGTTCTTGACTCTGATTATAAAAACCGCTAAATCCTGACACGCCATTTCAATGGCCACTCAGCGAAAAAAGTATCCGCTAAATTGCCCACGCTGCATCTGACACAGATGACGAAAACTCGAGGACTCTCTTTTCTGAGCGAAACAGGAATATGATTAATGGCTTATTATTTTCATATTATCGCAGTTTCATTAGCTTTAGCATCTTTATCATAGAACAGCGCTCGTTTCAGCTTTGTCTGATTACTGGTGATACAATTCCAATGCACTTATTAGTACTAGTACTACTTATTAGTTTCAAAGTTATTAATTATATGGAGACGATGCTTCGACTGCAAAGCGTGACGCTGCGCGCTATAGTCCCGCACAGAGTACATACACCTTTTCTGTCATGGGATTTGATCCGACAAAATTTGTGGAGAAAATATTTAGGCTCTTTTATGGTAAGACCCTACGAGTTTATATGTGTGGGATCATAGACCTCCCCCACATTTTCTGATTCCCTAAACTCATGGAATATATGTTACGCGTAAAAAAATAAAAATATCATATACATATATTATTATATTACTCTCTTATTATACATAGCTTCGTCGTATCGACGTTTATTTCGGCTAGGCATTCACCGCGTCACAAAAGAAATTCTAAGGGCCACATTTACCGACGCCCCCAATGTTTAGCTAACAAATATTTGTATCGTATCTCGGAGGGTCCCGGAATATTGCGCAGCAGGTTAGAATACAGATGGTTGGAGTTTACATTAACTTTTGTTATTATTGGAAGTCGGACAGGCGTCAAATAAGCATCGGAATTGAGGTGGAAGAGAAACCTTACGGAGTGCCATAATAAATCGATCCCTTGATGGTTATGTGTTACTGTAGAAGGGCAGCTAGACTGTGTCATCTTAGTCTGGGTAAGGTCCATTTCACACCCTTTTTGCTCACGGTCTAGTTTCGGTTAAGTTTGTAATGTAAAGCGCGTACGTAAGAGAAATGCCCGCCGCATTTCTCTTACATGCGCGCTTTACATTACAAACTTACGATTAGTTTAGTTTAGAAACCTTTAAGAACCCTTAATTTTAAGCATTGCATGTGACAGCGAGTAAATAAATCTGAAAGATTGTATAAGAAATGTAAAAGTTGACATATAAATGGCATTGACAGTTCAAGTCGATGGTAAAAAAGGCCCATTTCACATCAGAACAGAACAGTGAGGCAACGCAATGAGCAGAACATACTGGTATACTAGTACCCAACTTATATGGCGCGTCGTGAATCTTCGTTCGCGCAGAAAAGAAAGTATGGTCCGAAGACTAACGAAAGAATGCTTAAAACTTACAATCAACCTAAGATCACTATTATAAGGTTCATAATACACTGCAGCTGTTAGTTCCATCTCACTCTAAGCTCGCTAAGATGGCGGCGGCTGCCAACCAATAGCGGTCAATAGCATATCCCGCGCTTTGAAAATTCATCTTCTGCGCAGGTACATCGGTAAGCCATATCAGTTGGGTACTACTGTACTGACATGATGTCGGAACAATACGAATTGAGAACGTTAGGTATATTCCGTTTACTACTTCACTGGTCTGCCATCATGTGTAATGGGCATAATATTCCTCATGATACTACAACCGGAACACCTCTTCTCAGGTCACGAGGCGCAGTTAAAACATGGACAAGGAAGAATGAATGAAAATAGTAATTTATGTAGTTAACATCATCTCTCTATTTTAAATTCTCGTATTGTATATGATCATGATATAGCATGGATAGAATAGAATAGAATACTCTTTATTGTACACCAAAAATAAATAATACACAAAAAACATAATAGGTAAACAGGGGCAGTACAATGGGCGGTCTTATCGCTTAAAGCGATTTCTTCCAGACACCTTTGGATGTCCACAATGTAGTCCATCTGAGTAGGGGAGACTGGGTACGAATGTGACAATTTTCATTTGATCGTCCATATTTTCGTTAGTATTCCAGTTAGCTGGAAGAATGGTGGTTTTAATAGTACTATGCACATTTGTCTACGTGAAAATACAACAATTTTGCCCCTAAGTGCAACGGTTTACTTATAGGACCACATTAAAAAAAAAAGTAAAAAATGTCACAATCGACCCTGGCCCTGGGTCGGTTGTGACAGTGCTTGGGGTCGGAAGTGACAGGTTCAAAAATACACCAAAATGGTCTATAATCATGCACTATTGCACGCAATAATGTAACATAACGTAATATCATATATTTCTGGAAACATACGTAAAGGGAATAGCATCTGGGAACATTGTAATCCCTAAGAACGAACAGGCACTTTATTAATTATAATATTTTAACAGCATTCACATTTATTAGTCAAAAAGTTGACTAAACGTCTAATTATATCTACATTACGGCAACTGTGTCAAAATAGAAAACTAATTATAATAAAATTTGTGATTTGATGCGATTAAGTTATCGAATATCCGCAGCTGACCGTATCACTATGTCACAACCGTACCCTAAATTTTTGGCACAAACGTACCTATACACTCATTTGCAAAAAGAATAATTGCCATGACTATACCGAATAATCTACATGCAAAGTAATCACTGCTAATTAACTACATATTAGTAACTTTTAATGAGAAAATATACTCATTAATCTTTCGGTACACATATAACGACAATTATCAAATGAAATCTAATAAAAAATCTTACTTTTCCTTGAAAAAAAGTAATGTAGGTATCTGCAAAAGGCAACGTCACCCAACGGCTGGCCCAATATAGTGAGACACCTTCAGACGGACATGCCGCTTCTTTCTTCCCTTGCACCCTCCCCGGAATTCCTTATAGTTTCGCTAATATGACGACTGTCACAATCGTACCATGGCACAAACGTACCCAGTCTACCCTATAAACAGTTCTATACATCCCTCCGGACAGATACATAACCGACTTGAATGATATGAATGAATGAACCGCTGTGATGCCGACTGCGAAGAGGTTGCTTGTTCAATTCCCGTTCGTAGAAAAGATTTGGCGAACCACATGTAGTATTAGGCTCTGAGTATGCATAAGGCCCGAAGATCCTTGCAATACTCTCTACTATTTATATGAGACGTAGGTACCAGGGTTGCATAAGACACAATGAGGTCTTATTTCTAGTGCCAACCATAAATAAATGGTTCAGGGGATTTCTGGATTGTTTGTCCATTTTTCCCCTGCGCGAACAGTTTTCGCATACACAGGGGAAAAATGGACAAACAGTGCGCAGGGGATACTGCCAGGGAATTTCTAGAATAAGCCTTCCCTATAACAGGGGCTTTTAGTTATGATGGATGTAAGTATGTGACCGTTATGGTTATCATTATGGGTAGAAGTTACTTCAAACCTCTGTTCGTCCACCATTTTAAGTTCCATTGACAGTTTAAAAGTCCTACAGTTAAGTACCGAAGTGCTAATAATTCAGCGCTGGGCAAGCAACTTAGCACTTCAACACACTTTAGCTCTTAAAATGAGTTTATTGTTTTAGAGGGTTTTATTGCTGCAAGCTGTTTTAAGGCTGTTTTAATTAAAATGGACTTGGCCGGCTTTTTCATCTCTACAATATTTGACTACCCGTGTAATATCTAGTTTTGTTTACGGAACATATATTTAGAAGTCATTCTCTGTAAACACAAAATAGGAACCAAAAGTCAATCATTGATTATCCAAGAATTTTCCAAAACTATACAGAGTACATAAACTATTTGATGCTTACATTACTTTAATTTAGATTACAAAGGTATACATTCATGATCTTTGTATGTTAAGTCTTTGTGCTGCTGGATGAGCTAAAAAAAGTGATTTTTTCAAAATAAACTGCGTTCTTGAGTAGTGTGTAAGTGGATTCCTTCCACGTAATTGTCGAAACAAGTTATTGCCTGTTAACGGAACACAAAAGCGGAACAAACCCTTACCTATTACACTTATGAACTTAAGCAGCTGTTCAGCAGCCAACCTTCTTTGCTAATTTCACACACGGCCACTCTGTAAGCAGCTACGACCATAACATTAACCGCTGGCTAACTAGTCTGGTAAAATTTAGCGGTGGTAAAATTTACCCAACAGCCCAGTACACAGCCTTGCCGGTAATTGGCTCAAATAAGTTTGTCTAATTAGGCTTACTACTAACTAGATTGCAAAAATGTTACACAGCCCTTTTTAGGGTTCCGTGCCCAAAGGGTAAAACAGGACCCTATTACTAAGACTTCGTTGTCCGTCCGTCTCTCTGTCTGTATTTTCACAGAAGTGTTTAATTTACACAGGTTATGTATTTCTGTTGCCGCTATAACAACAAATACCTACAAAAATCATAATAAAATAAATAATGAAAGCGGCTCCCATACAAAAAACGTGATTATTTTGCCGTATTTCCGTACCATTATCTATGGTACCATTATAATGGTGGAACCCTTCGGTCGTAAGTTCAACTCGCACTTAGCTGAATTTTTTCTCTTTTTCTCTTTGCCTCCGCCTATCGGAGTTATGATTCTGAAAATATCAGTTTCCCCTTCGATAGTTGGGTCGGTTTCACAGAAGTTTGACTGCATGGGTAACATTTAATACAGTCAAATGTTTCAATTGAACAACACTTCTAGTGAACTAATAGTTGAAGAATCGAAGCGAAAAAAGTCCCACCTCGGAAGTCCCTAGTTAATTATGCATCCAATAGAAATAAACATTCGTTTTCCCACCTCAATAAAGGTATAATAAGTGCTCGTTCACGGTAACTCGTGGCGCGGTAGACGTGGCTTAAACCGCACGTGCGATTTGTACGTAAACACTTGTACCTTGTATAGTACGCCATTTATTATATTTGATATTTTGCGCCCGCGCCCGCGCCCGCGAGTAAGCGTGTACGAGCGCTACGATCATACTGGCCGGTAATTCTATCACAATAAGCCAAATAGAGGACAATAGACACGATCCCCGACGGAGGTAACATGGGTGTAAATCGTCCATTATTGGTTCTCCAAGATTAATGTTCTGTGTCCAAATTCGAAAGCGAAAAATGTAGGAAAATAGGGCTGGGTGGATTTGGGAATACGGATATGGTTTTTTTTCAGTCGGTTGTTCGACTCTTCAAATTATGTGTGTAAATGTGAAGTAATTGGCTTGATATCTAACATGTTTATTAGTATAACATTATACGGTTTCCGTGACATAAGATGACCCGAGTTTGCAGCTTCGATTTCCGCACAAAGTAAATATTTCTCAAAATTACAGCAACATATCCTGAATTTTACTGAGTCTAAGTTGTATGACCATAGTCCTCCTGATTCCATAGTTACAAGGGAATTTTATCTGGTGTACAGAATCTGAGTATTAGATCATGTCGGTAGGTAGGTACCTACTTATTTTGATTTTAAATTTTGTTGACATAGCTTAATCATAAAGATATATTATTGTATATTATCCAAACACGGGTGAAACCGAGGGGTGCAGCTAGTAATACATAAAGGTACTTTTCTCGAAACAGTTTATTTGTTATTGTCTTAAAACCTTAGGTGTCCACCACTGGGGGACTTCCCCCTACGTTTATCGGTATGTGTCGGTGTCAGCTATTAAATATTTTTTGTTCTAGATATTCGATAACTTTTATCACTTTTATGACATCCCTAAAGCAGGAAACGCACACGAAATAAATTGCCTTTGCACGAAATAAATTGACTTTATTCTGGCCTGGACAGGGGAGATTCTTTATCTCTCAATTTAGGTGTAAAGAGGTAAATAACAACCGCGGAGAGTGGTGGAAAAGAGCGCGAGAAATTTTATTTTACTGCTTATTTTACAGCGTTTATGGCCCGGGTTTTACGAGTGCATTTATTTTTGGAAGGGTGAGGTAATTTATACCTCTGGGCCCTAGGGCTTATGCTTTAACATCGTTAGCTGAGATAGCGAGAGGGTTGCGAGCGATGCGGGCACGCACGAAGGTTTATTCCCAACGACCACCAATGATTCTGCCCCCAGTGGTGGTCGTTGCAACAGAATAATATTTTTTGGCCCGACCACCCCCAGTGGTGGTCGTTGGAACTAATTATTTCCATAGAGCCACAGATTGTTTTTTTTATAAAATAAACGTAGTAACTCTTTTCTGTATAGGAGAACATTGTGAAGACACCCACAGGCCTGAGAAAGGTACCTATGTGCTCTACTATTTCTACTAATCCGACCTGGGCCTCCGTGGTTGATTATGGCTTATGGTCTTATCCTCCTCACGAAGGTGAGTTACGTACCTACGACCCATATTATGTAGGTTTATGGGCATGAAAGGCACATAAAGGACAGGGCACAGTCTCCTCTGTGATTACTCATACAAGAGAATGATTTTGAATATTTTATATATTTTCTTAAAAAAAAAACCGTAATACTACACTAGGATTTCTCCTGTGTCGTGGGTACCGTTTACATACATAACACCCTGACCAAAACCTGTAGATCACACAAATAATTGCTCCGGGCGGGAATCGAACCCGCGACACCAAGCGCAGCAGCCCGAGTGCTCAGCCACTACGCCAAACAAGTCGTCGAAATCGAATGATACTTCTTACTACTTTTTGTAGTGATAGGGATTTGTTCTTATAACCGAGGGCGATTTAAAAAAGTATACAGTTCCGTAACTTTTTGCAGAAAGAATAGTTTGACCTAAAATGGATCTAGAACGGTCTAGAATTGTTCCCAAATGTTGATGAAATAGCGAGGTTATAAAGTAAAGCCGAGTTTAGGGAACCGGGGAACCACTATCTGAGCCATTTCCTTTTACCCTAAAGGAAGACCTTTTACCCGGTGCGCTAGCACGAACAGGAATCGTCTACCCGACAACGCTCCGAGCTATTTCCTCCAGGGAACTCCGTAGGTTACATTACTAACCGCAGTGTGTTCCGGCTTGGGGTATTCAGTGACATTACCGGGTTTTTATTAGACATTGTTCTTAGGTTGACGAGTAAATCGGTCGCGTATGATGTTGCAGTGCACAGCACTGGATAGCACTGTAACTGTTTTAGTAGTGATGCCGTTTGTTAAAAAGCTGAACGACCTGTGAATTTTTTAAGCGATTTGGTAATGATTTTTTATTTGCAATGGTAGTTCTAGACCTTGAGGAAAGCTACCCTGACTTGTGGTCTAAGTAATACAAAACATCAATAACATTTCAAATAAGGCTTTTTGTTTCAATTAATGCTGTCATTCGTACTTATTCTTTAAAACAAAATTTAGTTTAATTAGTACACATATATTATACATATAGTCACGCCTTGCTCCCGTTGGGGTAGGTAGAGACTAACATCTCTCCACATCCTACGATCCTGACAAACCTCATCGCTTTTTTCACTTTAATGATTTGCTTCATACATGCTCTCCGGTTATGGGTACTCTTGACTCCTCGATTTGCGCGGTACGTCCGTCCGTCTGATACTATTATATATTACACTAGCTGCACCCGCGTTGCATAATATACAACACCTATAATATCTACGAGTATTTCAAACGTTGGCGTAAGCGATTAGCGTGCACAATCGCACAGTCAAACAGACAAAAATTCTAACAATCATTGTTTTGGGGGTTATTTGTGTTGATTAAGGTCCCAGTAGTATTGTTTCTCATTATATCTACCATGTACATACAGCGATCCGTTACATTTTTATGATATGTATAGATAGATTATACCTAGTCAGGTCATAAATTCTGTCACATGTTTTATATAAAATAATTGAAACAAGTTTATTCATTATGTAACCATTTATATACCAAAATGAACTTAACAAAACATAGATTCTTATGACACTAAAGTTTATTCAAAATGACCTCCGTGATTTTGAATACAGGCCTTCAATCTGCGCGGCCAGTCGTCTATCGCCGCACGAACGAGGTCCATGTCAATATCGGCGGCTGCCTTAATCAAGGATGTCTTGAGTGACTCCAAATTGGGATGAGGCTTTGAGCACGCCTTTTCCTCCAAGTGTTGCCATATCTTGTAATCTAGCGGATTCAAATCTGGACTGGAGGAGGGCCAGTCTTCGTGCCGGATGAAGTCGATTTCACGCGCCGCCAGCCAGTCTTGTGTGCTCTTCGCTCTATGAGCTGGCGCCGAATCTTGTTGGAATACCCAGTGCCTGTTATTAAACATGGTATGAGAAACAGGTTCCAAAAGGTTCGTCAGGACTGTATTTTGATACACAACTGCATTAGTTTTTACACCTTTCTCACAAAAATGTACCTCTGTTAAGCCCCAATAAGACACTCCCAACCATACCATGAGCGAGGATGGAAAATGACCTCGTTGGACACGCGGAATACGGTTGCTCGCTTCTTCACTACTGTGTGCGTACACCTTATCATTTTGTTTGTTGTAGCTCTCTTCTACGGTAAAAAATTTTTCATCCGAAAAAAGAATTTCCCGATATTTTTTTCCCGCGTACCGCTTCAACAAAGCGCGGCATCTCTTCAGTCTCAGGTCCATTAGACGAGCATTCAAATGATGTCCTGTTTTTCTTCGATATGCCCGAAGCCCTAAGTCTTCATTTAACACCCTTTTCACCGTGGTTCTGCTTAATCCCATCTGAAGGGCCAACAGTTTCTGCTTACGTTTGGGATTTCTTTGAATTCGCGCCTTCACAGCTTTTATCACTGCTGGAGTCCTAACAGACCGAGGGCGACCACTTCTTGACCTGTCATCTACACTAGAGTCTTCATTGTATCGTTTGATGGTACGATAAACGAATCTCTTGGTTATATTCAAATTTTTCAGTTTGTCAAAAATTTGAATTGGCGCGTAACCGCAACGATGCAACGCAATAACTGCAACACGGTCTTCTTTAAGCGTCCACTCCATATTTAAAAATGAGTAAAATTCTAAAAAGTATACATTTTTATTTTCATGAACAATTCGAAATTCGAATTCAATAAACTTTTTTGTGGCCAGCATTCTAAAAGAAAAGTTTTTACTGTGTGACAATACTTATGACCTGACTAAGTATTGACACCGAAATGTATAAAACCCAGAACACACTATTAATAATAGGTACAATGAGCGATCTTATCGCTTACTCTTGGTTAAGAACAGAATAAATTTCACAAAAATCCGTTTCAGCCCTTTCTATTCTGCACAGGGAAAACATAAATTCCCAGGAGGTAACGGGGATTTAACCTTTCACGACGCGAGGATAGATCTGACGATTACATGGATTCTGTAGCGTGACGGAAAGGGATTTTCTTTTAAATTAAAAGGTTAAACCGTTTGTCTATGGAATTCGTCCAAGCTTTTCGGGGCTGGCCACAAAATTCATATTTATCCACTGCTAAGCACAGGTCTTGCCTCGCTTTCATGAGGTGGATTAACTTGATCAACCACAGAGGCCTGGTACGGATAGATGAATCACATACCGAATAATTAAGTACCTATGTCGATTTTCTCTTAATTTTTTCCTTAAACAAACGCTAAACATAGGTTTTCGGAAACAAATTGGTATTGTTCGTACTGAGGTTCAAGCTCGCAACTCTGCTTGGAAAGCGGACTTCTTACTACTCAACTATCACATTCAATTGTAACTACACAAATGTGTCACAGTTGTAGAATCTATTAGATATAATATCATATAATCTATACCAATATTATAAAGAGGAAAGATTAGATTGTTTGTTTGTTTGTTTGCATTGAATAAGCTCCGAAACTATTGAACCGATTTGAAGAATTCTTTCACCGTTGGGAAGCTACAATATACGGGTATATTGTACTATACCTACCTACTGTATGGATAAAAAGTAACCTATGTCACCCGGGGGTGATACATAGGCTACTTTTTATCCCGGTAAAATTAACGATTCCCGCGGGACAGTAGTTAACGCGAGTGATACCGCGAGGCGCTTCTTCTACTATAATTATATAGTTGTCATAAATTCCTCTGCTGTATAACCGTTTATTTGTGACTACATAATATTTAAACATCACGCGTTTCACTAATTGTAGCCATAATCTGTAAGATTAGTCTATCTATCCAGATTTTAATTATAAGATTAGTCTTACAGATTATTCCCCCGTTCTCTCTTGAGATTAGAGCCCAGCAACAGAGATTTTGTACAGCAATGTAAAATTAGAAGCAGTTTCCTGTACAAATGTCTTCATCAAGCTCGTCGAGTCGCCCCGGCTGGCAGAGGATGGCAAACACCAAGGAGGTGCTCAATACCCGTCAGTTTTGCCGCCAAATTGGCGTTTATTTATGGAGGTGTGTTTTTTCTCAATGGGCGAAAAGAAAATTTGGCAGATTTCTTTTTCTTATTATATTTTTTTGGCTTCGCAAGGTTCGTTCTATTAGCTGTCAAGTTTAAATTTCAAGTATCTATATATATAAAACAAAGTCTTGTTAGTTACACCATTTATATCAAGAATGGGTGGATCGATTTTCATGATCTTTGCTATGTTAGATTCGTTTCCGCTTCGAATAGCCAAATCATTATTAAAACATGGAAAAAAATCACGAAAAGGAGAAAAATAAGTTAGGTAGGTAATTCACTTTCTCATTTTCTGTGCCGTGTGCCTAGTGCGAGTTTTGACAATTTATTTACGCGCTCGGTCCGTTTGGCGTAAACTTGAAATTGTATGGAATAAGAGCAGCGCCATCTAGTGACTGATTCACTGACGCTAGATGGCGCTGCTCTTATTCCATACAATTTCAAGTTTACGCCAAACGGACCGAGCGCGTAAATAAATTGTCAAAACTCGCACTAGGCACACAGTAGACTAGTCAAATCGCAGAGTTTTGGTGAGAGCACGAATTCACACTTTTTTGGGTTTGCACCATTTTTGTGTGTTTGCCTACTGCCTGTGGGGTAACCCGTTCGTGGACCAGTTTCATTTTAAATAACTAAGAAAAAAATATACAACGTCAACAACTTCACGTTAAATCTTGCTCGGCAACATTAGATAATAATTTTACTTGCGCATTTTCGATAAACCACTACAATACACGTACTTGTAGCTAAAAATATATACTCGTATATCTGTCAACATTTTTACGTAACAGAGACAAAAATTTACATTTTCCTTCTGCTTGATCTATCTACCTACTTTGTGGATCCAGCCTACGTGGGCGTAATACCTAAAAAGATATTTGCATTGTACCTCAATATTCCCAAAGGAACATGGCAACAAATATTAGGTGTACGCAAGTGTACCGGTGCGTAAAACCAGTTGCATAAGAATAAATAATACCTTAGTACCTATACAGAACGGAAAGTCGTCAATAATCAATAAAGAAAGGACATATAGGTTACGTAAAGAGGTATGATTGTCGTAAATAGCCTAGGTAGGTATAGTGAGGGGTTATGCATGCTATAGGCCATACAGCCGGACTTTATAATTTTGTAACTGTAATTATATTTATATGAAAAATACCAATGTAATCTGGTAACCACTAGTTGTTAATTATTATATACAAAATAAGAGATATATACAATCGCAATACACTGCGAGCGATGCGCGAGCCTGGGAGTAGATACTGAATGAAAGGAGATTTAGCGAGAGAATAAACTATTATTTATAGGTATTCTACGTTAGAGTTTCACTTCTGTACGCGAAGTATTTCTTATTCTTATGTCGGTGGGCAGATATTCGAAGTATCCTTTGAGGGCCGGTCCTGCGCAAATGTTTGGCTTGCAATGCTCACAGCAGCAGCTGATGTTTGTTTCTCTAATAATTTTATATACCGCCGTCAGCTTATCACAATATTATACCTTCAGGTACATTGGGACCGTTTATTAATAACTTGGTATCACGCCATAGTAGCGGACGTGCTGGAAAATGTGGTAGGGCAACTACACAAGGGCTTACCATGACGTCTTATTGCTAATTGAGGACATAAACAGAATTGTTTTACTACTTATTCGTACCATGACGTCTTGACGCTCAATTTAGGTTGATTTTAAATCTAAAGGGGTTGACGTCTACCTAAATGATATCAAAAGCCAGGTATTACTATTATTAAAAGTGAAACGATTCTTTTTAGGTCCTTAATTAGATCGCAATAAAACTTCATGGTAAGCCCCCTGCTTAATTATGACTTAATCTTCTTCAGGAAAGTGAAGTTAGTCCCGGGCACAGCATTGGGTGGATATGATCCGCCCAACGCTGATCACGGTTGTATGATGATGAGATTATTTTTTTATGCATAAAGTCAAAGTCCAAGCATGCAGTAGTCATATTATGTAAGTAGGCGATAAAAATAGCAGACATCATAAGTACGATACTTTCCAAGAATTCAAGTCACATACACAGTTTAAAACCGTTCATGTATCCTACATTCAAAGTATTATTAAAGTACACAAACCGATGTTGTTTGCAGTGTTCTTGGAACCGGAAGTAGCATTGATCGACAGGTGAATGATTGATGCGCCGAATAGAGGGCCATTTGCTAAGCGAGGTTTATGTTGCGATGCGAATGTGCCGTAGACTAGCATTATAAAATTAAATATTAAGTACCTAATACGCGGCTAATATCATACTTTAATGTTACACCAGTAATTGTTTTGAAACACACGGTGAAAATGCGCGATTTGATAAATTCTTTGAATTGGTTGATTATTTCCAATATTTTGAAAGATATACAATAGCGTATGTTATATCTTTTATCTTTATATATCTTCTAAAAGCCGTAGCATAACTTTATATCTCTTGTATATACGCTGCCTTTGAATGTTTGACTTATCGAAATCCGATATGAAAGCCGCATTGCATTGTGATTTCTGTTTTGACACGTACCTACCATCATAAATCACGAATTTGACCAGTTTGAAAGATAAAGTAATAATAAATGATTTAAATCTTGATTTGATTTTATGAACGCTTATGTAGTATAAAATCTATGATTGATAAACTATATCCATTATACACTCCCTAAAGCCTAAACTTCTAGTCAGTAGGTAATATTTCCAACTAGGTATATGCTTCGTAAACAACTTGTATTTAAATCAGAATTATTTAATCAGAACATCTAAACACTAACAAAACCTCAGCTGATTCGATGTGTATGGGGTTTATTTATAATATTGGCATGTAATAGTATAGTGATACAAATTATAGTTTGTATACCGTTCGAAACAAAACAAACAGTCGAAGCACAGGAGGGGTAATAGGGTACATATTTGATGGAATAGTATGATACAAAGGCAGTTGCGGCGGCGGTGGAAATTTCTGAAATATTTAGAAGCCACGTCGAGTAATCAATCGTTGGCTTTCTTTTGTTTCTCCCTATTGTAGACCCCCCTCGTTAAGAGGTAGTAAATCTATGAGACCCCCCCATATTGATAAACATTTATTAAACGTCACTGTCACTTAGTATTGAGTACAATGTTTCAGTGCGCATTTTTAATAAGCTTTACATGACTTTTATGAATAAGCTATACAATTAATTTTGTACAATATAAGAACAAATAAATAAACGAATAACTATAAAGAAGCCCATGAAGCTTATGTAGCTTATTAGCCCACGGAAAGCTGGGCCGTTGAGATTCTGAAAAGTCTAGTGAAAGCCTAAGATGTTTTTGTGAAAACCAGATAAAAGTACTGTCATTTTACGAGTAGGTACGTAGGTACCTACTCGTAAAGAAAATGAAAAAGAAAATTTACCGTAAATTTTTCTATAATATATACCCTATCTAATCTCACTTCAAAGCGAACTGACCATGACTAAAATATGAATATTGATTCAAGCCCTTTCCGAAACACATTGTTTAACGGTTCTATTCCACGAAATGCCACGGAATGGAACAATAGCTTCAACAAACATACACTTCGTTACTGTGTCCCAGTAAGTAGTATTACGCTTGTTTGAATATTCAATGATTAGAAGCATATTTTACTGTTTGTTTTGTTGTTAATATTTAAATATTTTACCTTCACTAAATTAATGTATGGACCAAACGTAGATATTAATTAACAGAATCTGCCGTCAGCGTCTTTTTAATTATACCTTTTATCTCTCATTCGTCTAACTGTAGAAGAATTAAATCTACCTTTATATTTCTTTTCTTTAATATTAATTTTCAAGTGAGTAGATATTTTGTTAATGATCACTATGCCAAACTACACTTTTAAACATTTTATAGTTTTAAATGTAAAAACTGTGATAGACAGATAGATAGACAAGTGGTAAGAGTATTCGTTTACACCTGGGTTGTATAATTCAGGAAGCTAGTTTATTTACGTCATAGGATACCTAAGTATTTTTGTCACAAATAACGTTTTCTTGTCCAACATTTTATGACATCCAGGCAATTTATTAACGATTATCTTCATAAGATAAACTCCTTTCGTTTATTATTTAATAGCCCTCCTACAATCTCAAGAATTAATTAACAAAACAATGGGGGAGCTAAGTATTCACTGAACATTGAACAATCCCTTCTTTACAAAGGTTTTGAATAGCAGAACTTATTTTCGGACCCCTTAAGAGTTTCTTTAAGAGTCTGTCAGAAAAATGTGGTGAGCTGTAAATCAGTGCTTGTTAAAGTTTAACAAAACAATTTGGTTTCGCTTAGTTTAAATTTGTTTTTGAAACTGTATGGAGTCTTGTTTCATTAATATTTACGCAATTAGAGTTCAGTTAGTTCGATTCGTTTTTTTCGTAAATTGTGATGATTTACAGCGCTAACTTATAGCGATAACTTTTATTTATGTATACGTGTGTCTGTATAAAACTATATCTCGTATGTGAGTCTGAACTTTTCAAAGCGGTTTTAATGATTTTGATACAATTCTCAGGCCTCAAGTCTCGACCGGTCCTTCAAAATTTTTATTTTCATTTAAAAATATGATTGATGATTCTAGCCAGATAGTTTTGAATAATCTCACATCCGTGAATATCCTCTTCTTGAAGTCTGTTAAAAATTAATAAAATGTTAAAATATTTCAAAGTAACTATAACAGTTACCTATAGTCACATTATAGTCCAGTTAGTGGTTTTATTGGGTTCAAATTGCATCGTAAACTGCGTTACGGCGATCGCAGAAGGCGCCTGGATCAGTAATTTTAATGGCTTTGCTATGTCTCAGACAAAGTGAATTTATTGTGAAGCCTTTGCATTGGCTCAATTGTATGTTGTATAGAGCATAACAATCTTCAAAATAATTTTAGAGAATGGCAGAATATTATGGTTCTTCTTACTTCAGAAGTTTCTATTCTTCAATACTGGGCTATTTTCTTAGCTGCTCAGGCCAGGCTTTCTTTTATATTTGTAAGCACGTACAACAGTGAATTATGAGCAGCCATGAGCTTATGGGAAATACATTACTTTTATCTCACGACGTTCTGGAAATAGGAAGTTGGTGAGATAATTAAATAAGTTTTTATAATGTCAATGAACGAAACTGCGTCGAATTTAATCTCAGATAGGATTTAGAGATCGTTCCTGAATCAATCGCTACAAAACTGGCAACAAATATGGCACTATATTTTAAAAATTTAACGTATCTACGGACATGATGTTAGGATGATATAAAACCGTTAATAACTATATTAGAAAAGTAACGTTTTAAAAAGTTGAGAGGGCAAGGGTAGACTAATTATACTCGTACTGAATTTTGTGCTACTTGAAATGTCCATATTTACTAGAGCAAGAGCGATAAAAGCTACTTTACATTCAACCTTATGTATAATTTGTAACTTACCTACAGCTCATAATATAATGTGCCGTATTTCCTGCACGTACAACACTGCGTTAGATATTCCTCTCAGATTGAAGTTGTCGATAGAGCAGAGCGATTTATCGAAATCGGCTAACTCGATTTCCCGCGGTCGAACGCTTCCCGACATCGCAGAAAATTGAAGCTAATAATAATAACGGTGGTGCAAGCCAAGCAAGAAATAGAAGGACTGGGTAAACTAGTTCCAGTCAGTGGATCCATGTACTAAGCTGCAATTGCTTCAACTGGTTTGCGATTTTGTGGCGCAGAGAGTATTTTATTCAATCAGTACTATCAGAGTACAGAATACAAATGTCGCTAAACGTGTCCAGGTATTTTTTTAACGATTGAGTAGCGATACCAGCAGGCTATGCAAGTAAGTGGTAAGTGCCTACCCCTATAACGCTATGCGAAAAATCTTGAAGAACAAAATTTTCTTTTTCCAGCTTGTAAAGGTGGATAGATGCTCAAAGGCACGGTATGACCTTATCACTCGTCAAGAATTAGGTGTGCAAGCTGTCCATCGAGCTTTTGAGGTAGGGTTGTTACCCTATCTGTAGGTCGGTATTTGAACTTCATTTTAGAACGTGAGCTGATCAAAGACAATATTACAAATGCATTATTGCTTGTTCTTATCAATTAAAAGCTATCGATTAGGCTAGGTAGCCTCTGATGCCAGAGTTTTTAAGGCTGCCCATAGGTTTCTGAAGCGGCTTCCACTGACACATCATAAAAACCGGGACAGACGGTTTAATTTGCCCTCAATAGCACGAAAACGCTCTGATGTAATGTCACTAAACCGTCACCCATCCCAGCATTTACTCCTGAAAAATTTGCATCTGTGGCGATTGGTTAACACCCCTTCCAACGTAGCGGAGTTTTGGTGGGAATCCAATAGTGAGACGTTGTTGGTTTTGTATATTTCACTGAATCGTGACTTTGACTATGTAAATAAATGACTTGATTACTTGACCACGAGGATTATATTGTGAAATCAAGAAATATTGAAATATTATATTGAAATATAATACTTGACACTGGCTATATGCACAAACCGTGCAAAGCCATAACTAAAACAAAAAAAACTAAGGAGCGTTTTAAGAATATTTTAAACGACAAATACTTTTCCCTCTTTGTACTTGTCGACACGATGCTACGCCATGAACTGGTTAGTGCAGTGCGTATATTTCTGAGCCGAGGATCATAAGTATGTCGAGCCATAATCTGATCGCAAGTGACCTAATTCCCGATGGCTCCCATAAATTGTTGTCGCTTTTTATTGCACCAAGGTCCAGGAATGTTGCGTTGTTTTGGTTTGTGTGTATAACAATGAGATATTTGGGCCTGTAGCAATGATACTTTCAACAATTTACTTTTCAAATTAAATCAAATCATTCATTTATATGTTTAGAGTCTTACGAGTTGTTACATAAAGTATGCCTACAACCTATATATTAATATACTATACTTGAGGCTTAAAAAATTAAGAATGATTACGATTACATCGCATCACTGTTACATAGAACTTTTACATACCTATTTAGGAAATTACTATTTTCTAGAAATTAATTCATTTTATTTATATTTACATAAAAATATACTGTCAAAATTATACAATGACAAATATTCGATAAATCTTAATCATGGAAATTAACGTAATATACATTATTAGAATTATTAAATTTATTTTTCAAGCTACCGTAAGTTGCCGTGGCTTTTTAATGCCCGGAATCCATAAAGTATTGCACTTAATACATTAAACTAAGTACAGGTATAAGGTTAATGGACACGGACCAGGGGCGGATCCAGGATTTCATTTTGGGGGGGGCTATTTTGACAAGGTTCGAAGGTTAAAATCACAAGGGAACAAAAAAAGAAGTTAATTACCTTGTATGTTTACAAATCATGTTTGTAAGGTTTTTATCAGTGTGCTGAATGAAATACAAATCCAAATATAAATGCGCGAGCGCAGCGAGCGCTGAATTTTTTTTGGGGTATTTATCAGTGTGATAAGTTGTGCCCCTAGTGCTGCACTAGGGGCGCAGCGGGAACTTATCAGGAGCAAACCGAAAAAATAATAGTCCTGCCTAGACTGCCCATTTAATTCTTGTGCCCCCCAGAGTCTACGCCCTGTGCCTGGGCACCGGCGGCACCGCCCTATTTACGGCACTGTACGTACGTACGCAGCCATGTTTTTAAGCGGCGTAAAGTGGAAAAGGACCTTTCGGAAGTGGCAACTCTCACTGGCAATGTAGCTAAAATAATTATGTATTAGCGTTCTAATTGCAGGGCAGCAGGCCTATCGCCGCGGCCCGCGCGCGCCGCTACTACCTGCTTGGACACCGTCGCGTCATTATTATTATTACCTACTAACTTCATTCTTTATTTTAGTTTATAATAAAGACATTCGGCATTTTCGACTTCACTTCATGAGTGAGTAGGTATGTATGCTGTGTAAAAAAAAGTACACCTGAAGATGAGTCGAAAATGTGATGTAATTCCTGGGTCTTCTGGGGGGGGCCATGGCCCCCATGGCCCCCCCCCTGGATCCGCCACTGACACGGACAGTGAACGATGCCATCAACGGACACGGAAGGTTCGGATAATTGGTAAAGTTGTACATGGTTCAGATATGTGCCGTTAACGATTGATGATGGTATGAACGATAATGGTTGAACTTCGTTTGAATTTTAACTGGTTTTTTATTGCGTACTTTTTTTTTCATGAAAGTGAGGTGAGGGATGAGGCTCAGCAGAGGATGAATGAGTTGTGATATATACTTTTTTTATTATTTCACCCGCGTAATTCTTGGTTTGCTCTTGGAAATAGTGTTGCAGAAATGCAATGTTTCCGGCTGGTATTAACCTAGGGTTAAGCAACATGGTCGATTTTGGAAAATATACTTTATTAGTTACTAAGGATATCGGCACATTAAAATAATTGGCATCCAATAAAATCTACCTATGAGCAGTTCAACAACTACAGTCTAGACAAAATACATTTAAAAGTTTTTCTTCTGTATTAAAGTTTTCTATTTAGTAAGAAAACTCCAGGTTTGTTTAACTTGAAGGTAGATGAATTTTTAATTCAAGTGAAAAGTAAGGTCTTTTGAGATTAAAAAGATAGAAGTCTCCTGAATATTTAAAACAATTTCACATAATACGTTTTTTTTGCACCAAGTCACCAAGATTAGCTTAGACAATATAAAGTTGAAACACAAAACTCCTATGGAATGTAGTTTGACGGTGTTTAAATTCTAAATATTTTGTCCAATTACCACACCAATTATTATTACATTCATAGGCCAAAACCGGCGGATAAAAAATGTTATTTATTTTTAGTTGCCAGTGTTACGAATGTCAAGTCCTTATTATAAGTGCACATACAACAACAATAACAAGGGCCTCTTTCATATTTATTTTTTCAAGCGCAATACACCTTTAATTCAATTAAACACCAAAAGAGCAATAGCAAAAAGGGAATGAACAAAGAATTGCATGACAGCGTTGATGTTTATTATTCTGTTACACAAATAGAGTCAATATAGAATGCCTCTCTATAAAAAAAAGCTTTCGTAAATATTAAAATTATTGATGACAATCAATATCAGAATTTCAATGACTTGCAAATAATTAGAATCGTAAACTTATTGAATCTTAAAACAATCAATTGACCCGAGAACTGAGTCGTGAACGGTCTAATATTTTAATTGAACGCACCAAAATGTAATATACGAAGCCATTTGAAGTAGTCGCCAGAATCAAATGCTTGGTATTGCGGCCACATCTGTCCCGCAACCAATTCTAGAGAGACTAGTCTAACCACGGTCAGATATAAATTATAGCAATCAGATATCTAATAAAATAACAATGAAAATGTGGCTCTGTGATAGGTAATCATACCCGCGGGGGTTGTCTGTAAATTGGCGTCCAGTGCCTAGCTCTGGGCACTACTAGGGCACTGTACTACTTATTAAGCTTTATGTATTTACTGTTTTCCTTCTTTTTTTTGTTTGTTGTTAATGTTGAGCTAAATAATCGCTTTTTCATGAGTTTCATAAATCCTTTCACTTTTGTATCTCTTCAAGAGACGAAAAATCTACTGTCTTAAGAAGAAAACCGTGTCATATCGTTTACGATGTATGCCCATCGAAACAGGGGTGCGTTTTGAATCAGCACGTATGACCTTTTAAAAATTCGGGCACTAACAAAAAAACATTAGTGACACCATAATACCACTTGAATTTCTCTAAATCCATTTAAGGTTGGTAAAAGCTAATCGGATGGTAATCCTCCCAAATCCATCTAGACAGCTCATTTGTTTCCAGAAAAACTAAAGAGAATTCAGTAACAATTTTATTAAGTTATCACTACTGCCTTTTTGCGGCTTTCACTTGACAAGCTTGAGCTTTTGCATTAACTAAATCGTTGAAGAATGATTTGCTCATTTTACAATTCTATTTAAAGTTAGAACTGTCACTGGTCTAGACAGTGGTATGTATCTTTCTGTACCATACAATTATTGTGGTTTGGGAGTGGAACCCGTATTTGCGAATCCGTGGGCAGACAGTCAAAGTCAAAGTCAAAGTCAAATCATTTATTGTAAATAGGCAATAAAATCGCACTTTTACAAGTCAAACACTTCAATCTAATAAACAAATTAAACCATAAAAGAAAACAAACTGTAATGAATTGATTATGGTTTGAGTTTGAAAAAGGATGTTTCCCTTTCAACACTGGTCCAGGATTGAATCTCGGACAGGAAAAGGAAACTCCGATGACTCTACCAGTGCTTCGGAATACACCCGTTAGAGAAGACAGCACCAAGAAACTCTACAGTACTCTACAGTACAACGTACGTGTATCAAAGACTTTTAAGACTATAATAATTTTAAGATAGTATGCAAAAAAATACTGTTGATTCTAAATAACCCTTTTGACCCCTTAAGATATTGGCTTAAACCATGATGGTATTATAACCATAAGTATTTCCAACGCAACTACAATCAATGAATGTTACCTAATACTAACCTGGATATCTACTCAAAATCTTTTAATTCAGACTATAAATAAATACTCGTATAAAAATAACATACCAAAGCACATACGGTGAAATTGGAAAACCTTTCAAACAATAGTCAATAACAAAAACCATGCTAACAAGAAACTTCTGATTCCTTTTAAAGTCAATAAAAAAACTCAGGCGCCTTATCCAACAAAAGAAGTGGGTTCTATCTATATTCTTACTCGTTGATTGAAAAGTTTGATTTGTTGGAAACCCCAAAATGCTGGAACTTGTATGTATTCAAGTATAATAAGGTTTTTGTATAGAAATTCGCAATGTCAGTTGATGCTTGGCGAGGTTTTGTACCGCGTATACTCGTATACTCAGTTGCAATGAGCTGGGAACTGAGCAGGGCATTGAACAGGACGAGTATGTAAACACGATTGGCCTTACCATAAAAGTTTTAAACCAGCGTTGAACAGACGAGTCTAAATATTTTCTCACAAACCGACGTCTATACCTCGCTTTTTTTAACTTAATCACAAATTCACAAGTAAAATAATTAAAGAAGGTATATATTTTTTTATGTTGTTACTGAGTGTGAAATTACATGGGGGCATGTAAGGATGTATGTACGGAAGGAAATCGGGCAGACAATTTGTCTTTGCAGTTTGGAAATATAAGTTAAAAAAATATTGTTTCGAATTTATTCATTCCGTTCTTTCAAATATATTATGTAAAGCATAGCGCTTACACTCATCACAAGTACGAGTATATATCCATTACACGTGTTAGATTTTTTAAGTCAGTACGTGTTGCGAATTTGTAAGTACCTACCGTTTTTGGCTACCACATATTTCTTTTGAGCTTTATTTTAACGTCATTCTTAATCTGTAACGTTCTGCTTTTCTGCCTAATATTGTGGAATATTTAAAATTTATTTTTGCGGTTAGAAACTCCACTAAACTTATCTAAGCTAATTTATCTTCATTTGCAAAGTTTCTCATTATTAGTTTACTCGTGAACTTTAAATGTGAATCTCTGTAATGTTTCATAAAGTGAACATGAATTTCTTAACCGCTCGGTGTAATAAGATTGCATTTTGCTGAATATTCTTGCTGGTATAATATTTCAACAGAAGATTTTTTGATTGGATGAATATGAATACGTTATCTAGCAACGATATGGTAATGCGGCGCTACCCATAGGTATATGACCAGTCCTTGAAAGGGAAACCTCCTTTTTTCAAGGTCAAACCATAATCAATTAATTATAGTTTGTTTTTTAATGGTTTTATTAATTTGTTTATTAGATTGAAGTGTTTTACTTGTAAAAGTGCGATTTTATTGCCTATTTACAATAAATAATTTGACGTTGACTTTATACATTATACATTATGTATGTATATGCGTTATATACATATATGTATGTAAGAGCGTTGTGCATATATGTATGTAAGAGCGTTCCTTTATTATTATAGTTCACTTAGCAACTATCTCACATGGACCCATGTGGAGCGATTCAATTCTTATCATTGTGTTTGTTAAATCGTTTTTTAGGGTTCGTACCCAAAGGGTAAAACGGACTAAGACTTCGCTGTCTGTCTGCCTGCCTGTCTGTCTATCTGTCCGTCTATAACCAGGCTGTATCCCATGAACCGTGATCGTTAGACAATTGATATCTTCAGATGATGTATATCTGTTGCCGCTATAACAACAAAAACAAAAAACATAATAAAATAATTAATTAAGGTACCCATAAAAATAACGTGATTATGTCTGACGTGTTTAAACATAATAAATAGTACGGAACTCTTCGTGCGTGATTCCGACTCGCAGTTGGTCGGTTTCTAAATAAAATAAGAGAAAACTACGCGTTGACCACTTACGATATAGGAATTTAAATAAACATAACCGTAAATAATATAATATTTACTTATAATCCGGTTACTACAACAAATATTTAAGCTTACCAGAGTTAAATTAAAGACCAGTCCACATTAATAATGCACGCGCACATCGGTGGGCGGCGTCGACGGCCAGCGGTCAAAACTATCGAAATATGGATGCTGAAATATGCCTTGGACTAGGTTTAATGTATGGGTGTTGATGTAAAGATATTTACAACATATTTCTACAAACCGGGGCTGGAACGTGGTGTAAACTATTTAAACTTCCAAAAAGGGCAAAACAGTGAAGACAGTCAGGAGAAGTTTGTTTATTTATGAAGAAGATCAACAGCAATTTTTATATGCTAGGTACAATTAATTAAGTTAAATAATACAGCCAATTATAGATCTCCATAGATAATACAATGAGAAGTTGTAGTAGGTACTACTAGGCTCATCATACTCCTAAATTATACAATACAAAGCTACAGTAACATTGTGACTACAACTGAGTTTAGTTTTGACTTATCTGAGTTTCAACAAACACATTTTGGATATATATAATTATAATATTAAGACTGGTCTGTGGCTTATCTCCCATTCCAATGCTTGCACGAATTTTCCTGGGATACGGCGTGTCTGATACATCATACTAACGCGTAGGAAACTGCGGAGGCGACATCTAAGCGAAGCGTTGTTTGTTTGTACGACAAATTTCCACGGTGATGTCGATGATGATGATGATGATGATGATGGTGATGAGACAGCGTGTTTGAGCGACCGCACAGTGCAATGGCAGGTTATTCCGTATGAGATGCGCTTTACATACTATTGAGGAAAGAGGATCTTAACTACAAACTATATTAAGCCGTGATTTACTTACGGCTTTGTCTGCCTTAGTTTCCGATGTTAGTAAAAGCCCTTGTTTATCCCTTAAGTCTATAATTTGATATTGCCTCGAGAGAAGGTGGGAGAATTTGATTAGTTACAGCACATTTCCTCTGGTTGGTAAGATACGAGTATACGGGAATGTACCAGGTAAAAAAAGAAACATCTATCAGTATACAAAAATTGAAAATATTTATGCCGTTCATCTATTGTCAATCCTTCTGTACCTTTAAATACTACCCATCTTTATCCTCAGATCAGCTTGTTGTCACTATAATAGTATATTGTCATGGGCGTTCAATCTCGAAACAATTCAACTCAATCGAACCACGGGAACAAGTCAAAATTGTGGGAATCTTAGTTGGGGGCGTGATTTGATACAGAATTATGAAATTTTTGCAATGCAAAGTTCTGGGAGGCAATGCAACTGTTACGGGTACGCGTAGCACTTACCATTTCGTGAATGATGACGTCAAATTGATTTGTAGTTAAAACAATAGCAGTTTGTTGCGCCGTCTGTTTGCAACTTCCAACTCCATAACGGGCTACGAGGTTGCTACGGTCGCAACGGATACACTACGGCAGTGCTACGTCGTAGGCCGGCGTAGCCGAACGTCGCGCGTAGCGGTCGTTAGCTACGACATCCAATACGAAGAAATTTCGCACTAACTACAAATAATTCGATATAATTATTAGAAGTAATTTAAAAATAGTAATACCGCTTACATTGTAATTGGAATCCGCTGTTTATGTCAAGTTGCGTTAAGTGGAAGCTTGTTTTGTCTAAGTGAAGTTTTGTTAACTTACTTTGAACAAGTTAGAAAAGTACTCGTCAATGGTAACGTGTATAGTTAGTGGACTAAAATGAGTGTAGAGTTGTTAAATCTCTTCAAATATGAAGCGAAGACTGGGACTGATAGTAAAAGTAAGTAGACACTTTAATGGCATGTCATACAATTCAACTGCTTTTTATTGTATGCCAAATAATATTTCCCTGGCGATTATTTGTTATTTGCAAAGGGATTCATCGTGGTTTCTTCTCTTCTAAAGAAATACTTTATGTAGTTATTTATAACGCTAACCCATATGCTTTTTTGGTGCTACTATTCAATTTTTTTATTCAGTTTATTTGGATAAAATGATATAGAAACTAAAACAATGGTTATTATGTTCTTGTAAAACCAGGAAATTTTGCGCCACTTTGTGGTGATCAGACTCATAAAAGAAAACAATTACCTATGATGAAATCTTGTGGTGATATTACTCCAGACCTTTTTGTACACAATTTCTGCAATATACATTTATTTAACACTTTTTTATGGTAAAAAATTGCACCATACTATTTTAACAAATATTCCAATGACTTACAATACATTATGTTTTAATATATTATATGTATATATTATGTACATATATTTTATTATAAGTACCTACGATAAAATTGTATCGAAAATGTCCAACTGTAGGAGCACTAGAAACAAAAATGGTAAATTGGTACCACGAAACCAATTTTCTCAATAAAGTTGACTTGACCACGCACAACTGGTTTCCCATGACAAACCTTTAAACTAACGAACTAACCACCCAGTAACTAACTAAAATTATGCACTAAACTTTAACGAGTCTTGGACTCGGATAATCATAAAACTTCCTTACTTCAATATCCCATAGAAACTAAAATTACTGTGTCGATAAACTTATTTAAATTCGTTTAAATAAGAATAGTCAGCTTTCAAATAAATGAGAAAACATTCCGATAAATGCGGGAAAAGCTTCAAGTTGCAGCTTATTCCTTGATATGGGATACCTTCCACATTTATGGAAACCAATTTACGTCATTACGTTCAGTAAAATTGCCTTTGATCGACTCTATTACCCTATTCAAAAGTTATAGGGTGTATGTACATTGTACATAGGTATTCTATTACAGATGGTATGGTGGGCATGTCACCTGTGACAATAAACGTCGGCTTACAAATGGATGTTTTATTCAAGCGATCGATTCCATAAACCACTGCCATAGATACGACTTACGCAATGTAGTCGTGGAGCTATCGTATATTATGAAAGATATATTATGGTACCACCACGAGAGTTTAGACTAGAGTTGAGCTGATGACTCTAAAATTTCGTTCTACAAAATCGACGTCTATCACTCGCGTTTTTACTAAATCCCGGGATTCCTAATAATTTTACTTGTGAATTTGTTATTGAGTTAGCAACAGCGAGGGTTAGACGTCGATTTGTGGAGAAAATATTTAGAGAAATCTGTTCATTAACTCTGGTTTAATATTTTTATGGTAAGATTGTTAATGGTTGAAAACTAAGGCAAATTGACAATGGGAACTGCTTCAGTTCTAGCGGCAAGCTTTGAACGCTAATCATGTTTTATGCTAAGCGTTTTCCAAAAGGTTGTGAGTGTTTGTTACTTCTTCACGCTCAACCGGCTGGACCAATTTTGGTGCAATTTGATTTGGAGGTAGCTAACAGCCTGTATTAAGACAAATTCTACTTTGTTTTGAAAACAGATAACACTGCAGGGCGCAATTAGTAATAATTAATCATCTTATTTTTCAGGTAAAAATAACATTCGTCACTACCAAAATTATTTTAAGACCCATATCATACAGACTAACATGCATATGCTATTTTAAATATAACGACTATACTATGAATTATCTATTAAGCTATTCTTAGAGAATATTTTTCGCCTACACTCCCTGTATCGGCGGTAGACCACCTCTGCTGGCTATAAGTCCGGGTTAGGGAACATCTCTAGGTGCTCAACTGGAACCTGGAGCACGTAGGACTTGAAGTCAGTTGTCCTTGTCTGCTCCAAGTGCTGCAACCTCACGTTGAAATAAGTCCCAAGTCGAGTCAGTAACTTAGGGCCGTATTAATAAATCAAACTTAGCTCTGAGAGCTATCTTCAGTGTGCACGTGCTCTTTCGTTCTAATTAATATAAACATCTTAAGTTGTAGATTAGGAACAGAAACTTATATGATATCTGACAAATTAATAAATGACACTCAGCGGTTAAGTGCTATCCGATTATGACACCATTGACACATACAAGACAGTATTTAATAGCCAGTGCTACATCTCAATATTCATTTAAAATAGCAACGATTTCAAGTTGCAGATTACATTTTGAGTGTGGATCAGCTGATAGCGCACTTGGTAGCGCTATTGAGTTTCATTTATTAATACGGCCCTTAGACACAGTGCCGCCTCACACTGCACGTCGATTGAGTGAGTCAAATCACTAGAGTCGTCCTAAAAGATAACCTCAACTGTAACTTTGTCATTAAGTCATATTTTCTTGACCTAGAATGGGTATAATGTAACTAAGTCCAAATTTCATTTTGCTCTGATTCAAGTCCTTTCAAAAACTAAAAAGTTCCACGAATATTTTCTCATTACGCCTCATTATTATCCGCTGTTACCAAAAACTTTCGTAATAATAAAAACGAAAGTTACGCCAATGGCAGATAATAACCACACTTATTTTTCTTTTTTCTTGTCGGTGTTTCAATCATTGTGTGGTTACAACATTGTGGTGGTAATCAGCCATCTTGATTGCGGCTGTAGTGTTCCGTAGTCTTCGTAGTTGATCCTACAAAAATACTATATAAGTACACCTATAACTAAATACCTCATGAATGAAGGTCTAGCTTTTTGTAATTTTTCAGGTAAGATCATTAAAGGTTTTCCACGATAATTTACGCATAAATGTAATAAGATATATTAATTAAGCGTAAACGAAAGTATCAGATATTTTTCCAATAAAAAAATCTGCTTATTTTTTATCATGTTGTAAGTATGCGAGTATAAATAGGTTATTACGTGCCTAGCCTAGAATACGAATCATAATTGTACATATTTTTTGCCAGAAGACGTGAAAATGAATTTGTCATGTTAATATTACGTCTCCACATACGAATCCCAACTGTATCTCATTTCGAGTGGATAACCGCCACATGTTTTATTTATTTTGAGGGAATATGACTACATTACTTCAACGTTAGTCAAAGTTACCGGTACATTAGTTTAGAGACGTCAAAAGGAATAGAAAAACTTGTACCGAAAAAATAACTAAAGTAGATACTAAAATAAATAATAACGATTTTGTTTCATAGCATTCAACACTCCCTAAAGATGAAACAGGCATATTATAGACTAGCTGTGCTTCTAAGCTTGCCCTTAATTTCTTACCCCTATCAAAGTAAAGCAACCAATAATATTTAATTTGAAATGTGAACCGAGCCGAAAATAGTTTTATATTCTCATATACCCCATAAACTTGACATATTAAAATATTGCTACTGGGATTACTATTAATTGTTTACGCGTTCTCTATGGATTCACGAAGGTACTATTGGGCACGCGATTAAAAAATAAAAACACCTGGCCTTCTATTACAAAAATATTTCCAACCTTTTTCATATTCATATTACTAGAAGAGGAAACCGGCCAAGTGCGAGTCGGACTCGCTCATGAAGGGTTCCAATTGTTGTATGGGAACTCCATCAAACATTTATTTTAATACGATTTTAGTACCTACTAGCTACGCCCAGCGGTTTCACCCGTGTTTGGATAATATATGATAATATATATTTATGAATTGTAGCCTATGTATTATTCTGATATGTAAGCTATATTATTGTGAAGTTTCATCAAAATTCATTCAGTAGTTTTTGCGTGAAAGAGTAACAAACATCCATACAAACAAACTTTCGCGTTTATAATATTAGTAGGATTTGTTGTTATAGCGGCAACAGCATTCATATTCTGTGAAAATTTCACCTGTCTAACCATCACGGTTCATGAGATAAAGCCTTGTGACGGACGGACAGATGGACGGATAGCGGAGTCTTAGTATTAGCGCCCCGTATTACCCTTTGAATACGGAACCCTAAAATAACAATACAGCGACTCCAATTCAAATATGATACGAACATTCTATCGTGCTCTTCTGGGAAGAATCATAAAAACATTTTTCCGTCTAAAGGTATATTTCATTTCCTCTGCATGAACGCCAGGTGTGCCGCCATGTTCCTCCTATACATAAAGAACGTATTATAATGAAGGGTGTACCTATTAACTTTCTGGCCGGTTCAGTAGATAAGGAAAGAGAAAATCCACCCTTGTCGACTCTGTCGCTAAGGCTGAGTGTGTCGTGCTCTTACACGTACGCAGTGCGGGCTGCGAAAATAATATGATTTATAAAGCTTGACAAAGTTCACAACTTTGTTTGACGAAGACCCAAACTGTATGTACAGTTAGCAACCAAAGTCAGTGAGCACGTTCAGAACTACGACGTAATATCGGCTCTTCACATGTCGTTGCGTATTCGGGAAGATAAAATGATGTGAAGCTACGCAAACTCATAATTTCACCGTCGTTCTTCGCAAACATTGGCTCAATCTATTGTTAAATGCTAGCATAATTTAATCCAGGACCAAAATTAAGCGTGTCGATTGGAAGCAGGATTTTTGACGCTAAGTGTACTTAGTTTCAGGTTTCGGAAAGTTTGAAAGATTAGTTAATTAACATGCTAAGCCCGCGGCAGAGTCGTATCTATTCAGTGCTGGAAGCAATGAGCAAGTTAAAACAGCGAAAAAGAAGACTTAACTCGTAACTCAGTGGATTAACATGCTCTAATTTATTGTATTAGATAATAATTTCTAACGGATTTTTCCAACAGATTTACATAATTATAAGCTAGAGCTTTTGTGTTATTTATATGAGGAAGCAACGGAAGCACCGTGAACAACATAAGTCATATATTATTATGAAGAGGACTACACACTACACAGTATGACTATAATATTATAATCATAATGGTACAAAAAGGAACCGAATTGAGAATCCCCATTTTTGAGGTCAATAAAAAATATTTAACACACTTTATTCTTTATATAAAAAAAACATACTGGCCAGAATAACAAAAAAAAACGAAAGCAATGTAGTAAACCTTAAATAATGTCTAATTGCCGCTTGTAAACCTTCCAAATGAAAATATTACTCTGCGCGGCTAACCTGAAAAAGAACCTTGAAACGTCCAAACATGGTTTATTATAGGTTGAACTTTGATACCACTTAATTTATACAATTACTGCTGTAAGCCACCCGATTCTGTAGGGTTGCGTATACAGCCCGTTACCTACGACATGCAGGCTTGATTAAGATCTAAACTCTTGACGCGTCATTGAATGCTGCTTAGTAGAACTATAGTAGATGCGTTGCCAATAAATATTGTAATGAAGATTTATACCGTTTCTTCCGCAATTTACGAGATAAAAAAGCACACAATTCTTCAAAATTAGTTCAGTGGTTTAGACGAAAATGTAACCAACAGACACTTTCGCATTAGTAATATTCATTATGAGTAATAACTACTGAGATTTAGTTATTTCATTTCATTATTATCCATAAACGACTGACATTATCACACAAATTGTACCACCTTATAATATTATAAACAAATAGAATCACACAGGCATTTCTTAGTGATATTTCTGAAATAAACCGGTAAAACAACTTTAATCAAGACTTAGGTACGATTACATTCGCTGTATTCTTTCACTAGATCGTGCCAGGATTACAATTATCTCTACTCGAGTTGCGACGCACCTTTATTAGCATTTAGTTAATTAGTTTGCTTCATTGAGCGAGTTAATTTTAGATGCGAAAGTGTATTGAACTTTAGAGAGTCTCGTATGATAGTGCGGGCTCGTTTTCATCTTTACTCACATTTCTATCATTTTGTATTTCTTGATATTCTTCTCCATGCTTAGTTGTCTGGAAAAGATCGCTTTGAGCGATAAGACCACCCATTGTACCACAATTTTTTTTTTAATTTCTCTATTCTAGCTTTACGTCTTCTTTGTTCTGTGGTGTTTCAATAAAAAGTTTAAATCTACCTATCTATCTATTTCTCGTTGTAGTTACATAATTAAATGGTAATTTGTTTAGTTGCTTGTATATCAGAACAACTTTTCCCCTAGTAATACCGCTGAAAGATAAAAAAATTGCGTTGTAAGGTGGTACTGACCTGTATCAACGCTATAAGAGGTGATTTCAGGCAGTAAAAATTACGCAGTTGTCAGTTTATGTCCATTTCATTTGGGTGTATAACCTTAGAGTTGTACGACTTATATAATCGTTTGAGCATTTAAACAGTTATTGTAATCGTGACGATAATTATCTACAACGAAACATTGATCAAAGTCAAAGTCAAATCATTTGTTGTGAATAGGCAATAAAATCGCACTTTTACAAGTCAAACACTTCCTTCTAATTAACAAATAGAACCATAAAACAAAACAAAATATAATTAATTGAATATGGTTTTAGTTTGAAAAAGGATGTTTTCCTTTGATCATAGTTTGATATAGCTATAGTTACTGTTCTCAGGTTTGACATAGTAACTAGGCTGCAAAACTGATGCTAGGCGTAACAAGTTATATAGCCACGAGCGTTATAGGACTATCAAACAAATAGACGAAAACTTTTTGGTTTAGATGTTCACAAATAATTTATAACTATGGATATAAGATGAGCCTTAATCGTAGCGCCAAGCTGGTTTATCTCACCGCTAAATCAGCCTCTAAGCTCCTCTGTCTGGTTTATCGCAATGTTGGTTGACTGAGTTTTGTTTTAAAAATTGTATGAGTTTGGTTGCGGCATAATTTCGAGGCCATGGTGTATTTATAGCGCGTTCGATTGTGAGCAAAGTATACTTATATATAGGTACCCATAGCTAGCTACCCTTATAAGTAAATAGGTATACCATTCCATATTATGTTTATGTGCTAGGCTCATAACGAGCCGTCCTTATTTGCTGAAGAATTTATTATGAATGTACACTAACCTGAAGAATTTATACTAACATAAAATTATAAGCTTTTCTTTTATGAATATACAATACAAATTACTACATAGATGTACGGGTTGTATAGGCGTGTGTTATACTCGTACTAATATTATAAATGCGAAAGTTTGTAAGTGTGGTTGTATGTTTGTTAGCTCATACCCCAATTTAACACATAGGTTACTTGTTATTCCGAAAATAGCGGGTAGCACCGCGGGATGCAGCTAGTTGTTAGATATATTTTTAGTAGATACGTAGGTATATCTAATTATAATCGCACGTTGTAATCACATTCCCGTGTAGGTTCATTGTTCAGACGTCTACACGAGAATCTATGTATCTGTGCATGTCAGCTCCTATATAACATGCAGGTACATACTGTCGGGTCAGCTCCCATCACGTCGGATAGAACACGGTTCAAGTGATTGATTTACATATTACTCGGACAGTATAGCCTTCCATTTACACAGTATTCTATAGGCGAGTGACAGCTTAAATGGAGTTAATTTGTATACATTAGGTACCTATTTCAAGTTTTATAGAATTTACTGATGGTGCGAGTAGGTCAATTGTCTGATGGTAAGTGCCAATCGCGTCCATAATTATTGCAGTGTTGCCATGAACTTAATCTAGGAAAGTACCATTATTTATTCTGTGGCAGTACCTACTGCATTGCGCTCTTCACTCTGAGAATAAAATAGTCTCGTGGGCGCCACGACGGTTTTGCACACAACTGCTTGGTGGCGAAATGTCTGGAACATATGTGCTATATGACTTTTCATGACCATCCTGCAACCCATAAAACTCAAGCTCTAAACTAAAACACTAATCACCTTTCGCTTCCCACACAAACAATACTCTATAGAAAAATTCTTCGCATTTCCAATTTTAAGAGCCATACATCTCATCGATGGGGAGCCGCACGGAGGGTAATGGCCACCCATGCCATTAACTGTTCGTAACGTGACCGCGTTACGGTTAGAACTGCTGAAAATGTTCGTGAGTCGTCCATAGTATACATTTCTACTCAGGTACTTAGAACAAAATAAAATTGCTACTGAGAGATGAAAAATATGACAAAACACAACCAAAAATAAACTACTAAAACTCTTTACATATCTATATAAAACGTATCCTCTTTTTCGGACTTGTGAAAAATTATAAATATAATTATGTTTAAAATGTCGCTCAACAAATTTTATTACAATTTGTATGTCAAAAACGTGACATACCGTCTATAACCTACTTATTTAAAGAGTTGGTTGTTATCTCGACCGCTATAAACTCGCCCATACGGTCGAGTCACCACTTTTAATTTTAGTAGTAGTGAACTCAACCGTACGTGCAAAGTACAGTCAGTCGAAAAAGTGATATCAATAAATTATTATAATATGTATTATTACTTGACAGTGCCGAATAATTATGAGGTTTATTGTTTTATCAGTAAAAGCCAGATATGAAAAGTTAAAGTTAAATGTTTCTATCATCATAACTTTACAGATCCCCAGCCCCAGTCATTTTTGCAAAACGTTCTTTGCTACCAAACGTTCCGTCAATTGACGCGAAGCTCGGGCAGCCAATAAATTATTTATCAAATCTACTGCAACGTTCAGAATCAATAACCTGCAAAAACTTGGAGGTTTCAAAGCTCGGAAGCGAAACGCTGTTACAAGCGCTCTTTGGCATTTGATATAGATCCGAAAGTGAGCTGAAATAAAGTTGCAGGATTTATACTGAACTTATGTCGGTATTGGTACCTGTGAGCCAAATAATACCGAGTAAAGTTCAGGCGTGTGCCGCCAATCGACGTAAGCGAATTTAATAGATTAGTTGCCCTTTAAAAGCTATAAAAGCGGCTGCTTCAGAATACAAATATAACCCTTATAAGCAGAAACTCGAGGCCACGGCTACTGCTGTACTAATAGTTTTATCTGTGGTTACGAGTGGCGTAGCGTCGGGGACTTTCATTACGACATTCCGTCCACACGTGCTCGCTTGTCTTCCGCAGAAGGCCTACTCTGAAACAGAAATAAGATACATACTTGTATGTTTTTATAGTACAGAAACTTCATTTTTAAAAGTATACTTTGAGGTTTGAGTTTATAATCAACTTTTATGGTGAAATCTTATTCTTGAAAATTCTTATGAGTAATGGGTATTCTGTAATTAGGTAATAAATAATCTCACTCGTTGTATGGGTGATTTGTGTTAATCTATATTTTTCTTTAAAAATGTATCAACTTATATTTATTTAGACTTACCAATTTATACGAGTATGTTGGAGATGTTATGACTGCAAAATAGTTGGTTTTTTGTCAACCTTACAGATAAATTGCACTATATAATACAATACAGTATGAACACCGCACTATAAATGACCAACAATACTATAAACCTGTACTTATTAAAAGAAATTAAAACTGAAATTATGTTTCAATAGATAATATTTAGCTATTCTTTCACAGTACTACCGTGCTGGCTGGATCGCAAATGAAAAAATATGCCAAGCACCCAACTAATAAACGACTCCGGTGGTTGGAATGTGGGGCATTGCTAGAGATTTACCTTTAGTGGTCACCACTGCTCAATCCATCGTGGTTTACGTAATTAGGAACTCTTACAAGCTTTTATTTAGCTATATAAGGAAAACAAATTGTAGGAAAGCACACCAAATTTGATTTACTTACTAAAGATCAGTTTTGTTGGTTCTCTTTCCACATTCATATTTTAACTTCCAATCTCATACGTCCGTGTTTATGTACCTACGTTCCCAAATTTACAATATCGTTGTAATATAATCACATTCTCGAATACGTACTTTATTAACTTCTCTGTTTTCTGTTTATCTTGAATACAAGATAAAGTTTGCTTTATGTTTCTGACGAATGTTTTGCAAATGAGAAATTTTCGGAAATCTCCGGCTAACCACTCTGGTTTTCGTCTAAAAGTCGAAGTCAGCGAAAAATTTTTGGTAGCGAAGTTTACGTTATTTTACTGCCTGTAAAGGATAATAAACTTTCTTACCGTCAAGGAACATTCATTACGTCGTTTGATAGCTTACTTTTCGTCCTAGGAATAACAATTATTCCGTCTCTTACGTAATGAGTGCATCTCGAATGAGTGTCGATATTGTTGTATTGTGTAAATTGTTTTTAAATTTTCTTGTTGGTTGCCGATGTCCGTAGGATTGTTGGACGAAACCGAATAACGCACGACAATGCTAATACGATTCCACGAAGATAACGCGCTGTGTTACGTGTTTAAGTTTATAGCTAATAAGGGCCCTGGTATTGGATGAATATATTTTCACCATTTAACAGGCGCAGGCGCCGCGCCGCCAGTCTAACCATACTCTCGACGCGGGACGCACGAGCGTCGCTTTGCATCGCATTTTTAACTTAGTATAACTTTTTCTAGAACTCCCTGTGCTTGTGCTTATCTTCTTTATGCTTAATCTCACGTTGATCGCTTACCGGGCCCGTATTCACGCTTCATTTAACCAGTAATGGATGTGCGATATAGTGATAACGTAATTGTTTTAGGTGGGTATTGCCGTGATATGCCGTTATGCCGTGTTTAAATATATAATAATAATAAAAAAAAAACAAATTGATCTCAACATCGAGATCAGCCGATCTTTGTTGACAGGAAAGCAATAAGTTTTCACAGTGGTAAAAATCTACCTTATCCGCTATCACTACAGATTGCTATGGCAACACCGTCTTTTGACTTGTTTACCTCTTGCACAGACATATAAGAGGAAGCAGATAGGCATTACTAGTACCTAGCGAAGCCAGAAAATTAATGTAATTCAAGCAAAGCCGAACAGAGACCGACAAGATAACTACCTATGCAATAACAAAGATTAAAATTGGTGCTGAGTTCAAACTAATGTTTTGACATAGACTGAGCTATCATAAAGTCGCCAGAAATAGGTACTTATCAATAGGTATGGCGGCTGGTTTCACAACTGAATTCACTAGATATCTGTAATGTGAATAAACAAAGTAAGTCCACTCGACAAGCTAAAAATAAGTCTCTAGTCATCGTGGTTTATAAATAGAGATATTATAATGTACCTACACCCGTGCCGCTGCATCCATTACCGGGATGAAATGCCGATAGCCCTCCGCTCTGTTTATACTGTCAATATTAGCACACACCGGCAGATATAGCTAAGCATTCACTGATCGTGATCCTATAATAAAAACATAAAATATGATGAATTAACTCAACGAGTTGTTTATGGTTCGAGTTTGAAAAGGTACGTTTCCTTTTCATGCGCTGGTTCATGGCTATCTCGGGCTGGAATAGGAAAGTCCATCAGCTCTGCCAGTACCGACATCTAAGCCGATGGGAGTGGAGGTTAAGTAATGAAGAAGTTTGTTATCTAAATATTAGAAGATCACGTACGTGATACAAAAGCCCGGCAAAACTTCCTTTGTATCCGTTTTATTCACAAAGTATTACCAAACTTAATTAGTGGAAAACTGTGTCGTTAATCCTGTCATAAATGCAGCAAATCATGTTACTTAAATAGAACGCTTTTTAAATAAATTAATTCTAAGTATAGATCTAAAATAATAATCTGAGTCACCTTTCATTTTTTCAAACGATACTGTAACCACTTTGTGTAATTTCATTGAACTGTAGGTATCGCCCATGAACTAGCATATAATATAATATCCATACACATAAGGCGTGTCATTATTACACATAATAATGACACACAAAGGTCATTATCAACATTACCTATCCTGAATTAGTAAACGACACTAATATTTCAAATATAAACGGTTACAAATGACGTAAGTGATTATTGTTTCAGGACTCATTTACTTTCGTCGATAGTAAATTGAGGCCTTGTTGTAATATTATAATGTACTAGCTGATACCCGCAACTTCGTTCGCATTTTTATATAAAATGTAAACTGTTTAGAAAATCAATTAATGTCGCGGGGAACAGTTATAGGTAAGAATATATCTGTCTCTTTCTCACTCCCTTTTCTTCTATCTTTCTCCCTCTCTAGCTCTTTTTCTATCTTTCTCCCTCTTTCGCTCTTTCTATCTCTCTTCCTCTACCTCCATCTCTTTCCCTCTCCCTATATCTCTATATCTTTCCCTATCTTTCTATCATTAATATCCCTCTCCACTCTCAATCTCTTGCGTTTCCTCTCCCTGTCCATCTCATCAATTATATTTATTTCCCTCACCCTCTCCATCTATATCTCTTCCTTTCCCTCCTTCGCTCACTCCCTCTCCCTCTATTTCTATATATTTCGCACTCAATCTCTCTCACCTATTTCCCCCCACTCTCCCCTCCTTCTAGCCCCACTCTCCCCTCTTTCACTCCCACTCTCCACTCTTTCTCCCCCCACTCTACCCTCTTTCTCCCCCACTCTCCCCTCTTTCTCCCCCAGTCTCCCCTTTTCTCCCCCCACTCTCCCCTCTTTCTTCCCCACTCTCCCCTTTTCTCCCCCCCCCACTCTCCTCTCATTCTCCCCCCACTGTCTCATCTCTTTCTATTCACTCTACACTCTTTCTCACCCCACTCTCCCCTCTTTCTCAACCCACTCTCCCCTCTTTCTCCCCCCACTCTCCCCTCTTTCTCCCCCCACTCTCCCCTCTTTCTCCCCCCACTCTCCCCTCTTCCCCCCCACTCTTCCATCTTTCTCCCCCCACTCTCCCCTCTTTTTCCCCCCCTATACTCTCATTCTCCCCGCTCTCCCCTCTCTATCTCCCCACTTTACCCTTTTGCTCACCCCACTCTCCCCTCTTTCTCCCCCCATTCTATCCTCATTCTCTCCTCTACCCTCATACCCCACTCTCCCCTCTCTATCTCCCCACTCTACCCATTTTCTCACCCCACTCTCCCCTCTTTCTCCCGCCACTCTCCCCTCTTTCTCACCCCACTCACCCCTCTTTATCCCCCACTCTCCCTCTCTTTCTCCCCACTCTACTCTCTTCCTCACCCCACTCTCCCCTCTTTCTCCCCCCACTCCCTTTTTCTCACCCCACTCTCCCTTCTTTCTCCCCCCACTCTCCCCTATTTTCCCCCACTCTGTCCGCTTTCTCCCCCCACTCTCCCCTCTTTCTCCCCCCACTCTAACCTTTTTCTCACCCCACTCTCCCCTCTTTCTCCCCCCACTCTCCCCTCTTTTCCCCCACTCTGTCCGCTTTCTCCCCCCACTCTCCCCTCTGTCTTCCCGCTCTCTCCTCTCTTTCTCCCTACTCTACCCTCTTCTCCCCTCACTCTACCATCTACTCCCCCTTTCCCCCCACTCTCCCCTTTCCCCCACTTTACCCCTTTCTCCCCCTCCTCCCATCGCACTCTCCCCCCTTAATTACTTTCCAATTTAAATTACGATCCGTTTAGCCGTTTATTGTGGTCCGTAGGGGGTGCATCTAAAGAATACCTCTTAATTTCAACCCCCTTGCTTTTCCCCCTTTAGGGATGATTTTGCAAAAAAGCTGAAACCCGTATTTATTTATTTCTTACCAAAAGCCTAAATAAGAATTTTCAGATCCCTAACTTGAGGAATTATGGATTCCCCATACAAACTTTCAACCCCTATTTCATCCCCTTCGAGATTATTTTTTGAGACAAAAGATAGCCTATGTCCGTCTCATAGGTCCAATCTACCCCTATACCAAATTTCATCGAAATCGGTTCAGCCGTTTAGCCGTGAAAAGGTAACAAACAAACAGATATACAGACAGATAAACAGATAAACAGAGTTACTTTCAGATTTATAATATTAGTATGGATTGTGAAACAGTCGTCAGAAGCTTGGTTTTCACATGCACCTATTGGTTTTGACTAGTTGTTTATCAGATTATTGTAGTAAGTATAGTTAAACATTCCTTGAAGAAAATGGTCAAAATAAACTGATGAAAGTTGTCTATGGTCCCATGATTAATTCATTCAGGGCGTTGCCAATTTACCGTGTTAAAACGGTTTAATTTTCACTTGTTAATTAGTATTTAAACGGGTCTAATTCTCGCACAAACTAATATCAAAATATATAATTTTGACATACCTCAGCGTTTCGGCCGAGTTACATCGATCGTGGTCTCGAGAAGACTCTTCAAGAGAGATTCTTCAGAATTAGAGCCGTTTAAATTCTAATTAACATGTATTCAGTTCGCGAAAGTTTAAGAACATTAATTTTCACTATTTTCTAACTAAATGAACAACTATGATTAAAAACTAAAATTAGCAACTACAACGAATATAACTGCTATCAAAGCGTTATATTAGCTGTAACTGACAACACCTGGACAAAGGGACGCTATTTAATTTTCATTAGTTGTCCTCTCTATTTTCCATAATATGGAATCAAAATTTACCAAACTACATAAAGCGTAATTACAAAATGTCTACTTACCCAATGGGTTGGTTGGAGTAACTAAACTACATAAAGCGTAATTACAAAATGTCTACTTACCCAATGGGTTAGTTGGAGTAACTAAACTACATAAAGCGTAATTACAAAATGTCTATAGTTGGAGTAACTAAACTACATAAAGCGTAATTACAAAATGTCTACTTACCCAATGGGTTAGTTGGAGTAACTAAACTACATAAAGCGTAATTACAAAATGTCTACTTACCCGATGGGTTGGTTGGAGTGATCTGGTTGTACACTGTACGGTTGTAAAATGTCATCTTTTGTTTCTGGTACACTCAGCTACGAAATATACACAACGAGTTTAAAAACTAAAATAATAAAATCTCCCGTTAGAGAAGATAGCACTGCGAAACTATCGGATGTTTTTTTATATATACAGAACAAATTTGAGTTTAAGTGGCAATAGATGTGAGATTCATTTATTACTTTATCTATAGTCTATAGGCAATATAGGCATGTCCAGGATTTTTCAGTAGCGTAAATTATTACCGGGTATTACGTATTGCCTATTGCCTAGTTCGGACGAAATGCGCACATGAAATAATGGCATCGATCGTTACCTTGTATGCTCTCATTCGGAGAAACCGTTTCTGACCGCTTGAAGCTTATTAAATTTTCAGTTATTTGCTGTAGATAATTACAAAGAAGACATTATGCGGCCAGTGGCAGATCTCTAAACATATTTATAGTGCATGTAAGAAAAGTTTGTTTTAGAGCACTGATTGTTTCATCATCGACCCTATTTTAGGCTATTATTAATATGCTAGGTTCTTTTTGTGACGTTGGGTAACATGAACTATAAAAAAATTCAACGACGCGATCCGTTGCTGTTTTTCTTTATGGAATGATCTACAATAACCCATTTAAACGGTGGCACACTCTACTCTCTTAAACTTCGTAAGCAAGGTATGAACATATTGAGTTACTTTTGAAACTGACTGTACCATATTGTTCTTAGATCAACTTTATCAGACTCCGCACACTCTGATTGATTCCATCGCAAGCTAACAAGCTTTGTTTTACGCGTAGCCGAGCGTCCGCGTAACAAACCGTCCCCGTAACAAAGCGCCCGCGTAACGTTCTCTCCTTTGTGGAGCTCAAACGACAACCTTTAGTCGATGACATCGCCCGAGTAGACCGTCGAAGGAAAAACAGCTTCCGTTTGTTCTTGGCCGGGGTTAGTTTGTTACAAGGACGAAGTGCCAGCGAACGGGCCAATTTAAGTTCAGCCTAACTGCTTCGGCATACAACTGTAATTTGAATAACAAATAAAAAGCGCAAAGTATGTCTTTTTTTCGCCGTTTCGTCCGTCACCAGAAAACCTGGACGTGCTCTTGAGAAAAGTGTCAAGAGTTTACTGGAAGGAAACTCTACATAGAGTCAAGCTCGCATTTGTACATCAATATCCCACGTAAGTCTTTGTATATAAATACTATTGTATACAATCTTACTAATATTATAAAGCCTAAAGATTGTGAGTGTGTGTGTGTATGTTTGTTAGATCTTCACGCTCAAATGGTGGGACCAATTTCGATGAAATTTGATATAGGGTTGGATTGGAGTTATGAGATGGACGTAGGCTATGTTTTCTCTGACAAAATGTTACAAGTCGTATCTAACAGCCACCGCCCTATAGGTGAATGTGAAACACGGGTGAAACCGCGAGGCGCAGCTAGTAAATAGTATAAGAGAAAATATCAGTCTGTTATGGATTGTCCTTCTGTCTAAACACTTCGTAAAATAAACTTCCACTGGGCAATTTTTCCCGGACTTTGTCAAACGCAACCAACGTCCGATGTTTTAGAAAGCTCAGTATATGGACGTCCGCCTGACCGTTAGAGGAAAAACCATTTCCCGTTTGTTCCCGGTAGGGTTTTGTTTTTGTTGTGTGTAGCTTGCTTTACTTTACAGCTTGATGGGCGTCGGGTACCTGAAATGTAATTATTAATGTGCTGCAGCTTGTTTTAAAATAATATTTACGTCAAACGCCTGAAGCTTCGCCAAAATAAACACATTTTGTTGTGGATGAGTGATTACGCATAAAACAGGCGAAGGAAATAAGCTCGTACCTATTTATTGTCTTATGAAATTACAAAATATATTTTTCTTACAAATAACTTAGTAGACTTTATCAACATCAGACATTATAACAGTGAGCACTTGATAATTTTGAAAAACAAGACCTCTCACTACTTCTTCTTCAAATAGAGAAACATTTAGTTAGCTATATTTTTCATTAAAATATCCAACGAATGAATATTCTTTGAATGAATAAACATATTATTATTATGGCATTACGACTTTTTAAAATATCCTTACATATTATTAAAAGACTTTGATGTAGGTATACGAGTGATCCAGAAGTTGATCGAGTTCTATGCGATCCAGAACTCTTCGAATTTAGATAAGTAACCGAATCGATTCGATTCGGTATCGTTCAATGTCAATCTACCTCGATTGGATCGTAAAAAATCGTAAGATTCGAGATCGAATTCGGTAAGTTCATTGTATATTCGACTATTGTGAGTTGAAAATGCATCGAATCGAATTTACCGATAACTGGGTTATCGAAAGGTTCTGCATTGCTTAGAGCAGATACACGCTGACCTACTTAAAATGGCGCAATGGTCATAACTTGATTCTGAGAAAGAACCGATTAACTATATAACCAGGTAAATAAGGAACTTTTGGCAAGCAGACCTATAAAGTAGAATTGTATTTCAGAACAGTAATTGACCCCTAAAATATGCTCGGGATGGAAAATCTCGTACACTTTTGAGGCCCTTCTTCGATTCAATGTCATTGTTGAGTTTTGGCGGGAATTCAATAGTGAGTCGTTGTTAGTTTTATACTTTTTTCTTAAACTTGTGTTTCTTCGAGTGTTAATATGTAGGTAGTATTGGTGGAATATTTGTCATTGAGTGTTCGTTAACGTGCACGAGTGTGGGGAAAGGATATTATAAACCCAAAAAGCGTGTCACTTCGCATTTTTTCCAAAATTCCAGTAAAGCATCCGCCATTTTACTGAATCGTGACTTTTACTATGTAAATAATTGACTTGACTACTTGACCACGAGGATTGCTTTAATGCTATGACTTTCCTATTCTGAAAATAAGAATTACTTAAATACATATATGAATATAAAGAGATACTTAACAATGGCTAAATGCACACACCGTGCGAAGCCACTTAAAACATTTAAAAAAGAATGGAATTGTTGGATGTATAAGCCGTTTAAGTAAATTTAAACGACTTTACGTCTGACTTTAAAGCCTCAAACCTTGAAGGCCTTCTAGCGTGAACTATAAATCTTTTCATAAAACGTGTGCCAGAATATAAAAGACTTCAAAAATATTGAATGACTCCAGAAAATTCTGCATTTTAATTATTACAGGGATTAGGTTGGTCACTAAGTATATACAAAACTTGATGGACATAAATATAGAATATAATATAATGATTTATTTGTATAAAATATGAGCACAATTCAGATAATTATAGTTGAATGGGAATAACATTTTATACACAGCTTGCCTATAAAAGGATGAAATTGGACACATACATTTTATAGTGCGTTACTAGCAATTTTTCTATAGGTACTTATAGGTGTCTTTAGACTGGTGCGAGGTAGGCTCTAAATCTCACAATCAGTATGGATTCTACTGTTTTTATTATAACTTAACTATACCTTCTTTCCATACGCGACGCATTCTTAAAATGCTGGGGTACTTATTTGATTCATTGTATAAGCATTACAATACGACGGGGCAATGCCGACAGCATGCAAAATACTCGTAACCGTCGGCATTGCTCTCAACGCTGCTTACTGACATAGGTTTGAATTGGAACACTTAAGTTATCCATAAGCCTGTAATGTTTGTACATTGTCCAACTGTTGTTTGTAGAAGTTAGTTTTACGTTGTAATTCGTTGTAAGTGTAAAATTCATTGTTGTTTTAGGTGAAGAGCATTGGTCGAAGCGGAAGGAAGCTTTTCGCGCGAGGAGAGCCCACGCAATTCGCGGACACCACAAGATAAGACGGCGGCAAATTGGTACGCTTTTAAAATACTATTTACTTTTCTGTCCTTTCTTGAACAAGCTTAGTTTCAACTTGACGTTAGTTACTGTGTCTTTGAAGCTTATTTTGACACAATTTACACGGTTCAATTGAGTTGAAATTCGGGTGTCAAATTCCGGTCCCAATACGTTTTTATTGTAACAGCGAGCTGATTTGATGTTAGATACGGAAGGTTTATAATGGAATTTTCGATTGTTTGTTATTTTTTATTGATCTCCTGGGAAGTATCCGCCTGGAATTACAGCAGTGCCACCGCCAAGACGAGCAAACCTACCTTCTCTCAAAGTAATTCAGGCCATTTTCCACCAACTTCGTCGTAAATAAAGCTAGTAATCTGCAAATAGCTTACATTCCTAAATCTAACTAACGTCGAGCTATAACTATTGACCGATATTATTAGCAGCATCTTTGAGATCTTATAATTTATTATATAGGGGTGTAGAATTCCCTCCTTTTCAGTCTGACAAGCACGGAAATAGAAAATCTTTTGAAGTTGCTAGAGCAGTAAGTATCAGGTATCGCTCGACTATGCTTCAGTGCACAAGAAATTGAACAAGCACGTTGGAAAATATGTGAAGATTTTAAAGGAAAGTGTGCAAACCTATCACAGCAGTTATGCATACAATGATGTATATAAAGTACTAAAATTATTAGTAATAGCTAGGTGCGATACTCATCAATGCAGTCTAATACAAATTCTCAATTAATATTTATAAATCTCTTTAACTCGCTGCTTTTACTGACATTTTTATTAAGAGTTGCTGAAATTATTTAATAATTTAATCATTTTATTTGTATCACAGCGCTAGTATGCGTTATTATTATTACGGAGCAATCATTATTCTTTCGAAAATCTTTACATTTTACATACAAAAACGTAAGTACCTTTATTTCATTTCTAGATTTCAAATCAAAATGTGAAATCGCAAAAAAAACAACCCAGCATTGCATTCGGCCCACTCAACTACAAAATCAGTCATAAACATGATTAAAGTATATTAATAGTAAACTAATTATATAAGTCTTCTCTTTAACGTTATAACTAGTTTTCTTAAAAAGTTTTCCAGCACAAACGAGCCAATTAGTAAGGAGGTATCCTATTTTCAGATTCACGACGGCCAACGAGTTTATAAATTAGACATTATGCAAAGTCTGCCTCACTAAAAGCGAGCACTAGAAGGGCGTCCAGAGCAGCAGACTTAGAACTTCTGCGCAAGCTAGCTTTAAGCTATTTTGAGTGCTAGGGAGTCACGGATACTGGTCATAGTTGTATAATTTTCTGAGATATCTAAGCTCCAAAATCCCCACAGGCGAGCTTATCTGAGAAGGGTTCTTGGAGTTAAATTCAAATTTATTCTAATAATGTAACGTTCCTCAACCAAACTTCTAATACATTACGCATTATCATCGCTTTACTACTAAAACTGGATCTTTGAGCAAATTCCGACAAATACAATAGGGTTGCTAATAGTACTTCCACGTGGTAGCTAACCAGGGCACTAAAGTTTTACACAGATATTTTTCTTTACTCATGAGCTCCAAAACGGATGAACCTCCGTGGTCTCTTATAAATAAACGCCATCATCTGTATATAGCGTAAAGATGTACTATGGAAATGTACGCCGGTATCAGCATTCAACGTATGAAATAAACCACAACAGTATAATTATTTTCTACTAGCTGTGCCCGCGACTTCCTCCGCGTGAAATAGTGACATCACCTTTTAAACCTTCCCTGGACTTCCACAAATAATTCAAGACCAAAGTTAGTCAAATAGGTCCAGCAGTTCTCGAATTTTAGCGAGACTAACGAACAGCAATTAATTTTAATGTAACTATATAGAGATAGCATGTTCTACTTATACCAAGAATCGTGACGCGACGTCCGGCGTGACGTTGTAATCGTCAAATGACGCGTTGAAGGAGGCCACAGCTTTAACAAGTTCTCCAAAAAAACCTTGTCTTGTAAAACCTAAGTTTCACAAAATTGGAAAATCATGCTCTGTAACGAAGCACCCTTGTCTCCCTTTAAAAGATCCATAGCTCAAGCATTATGTAAACTCAGAGAAGGTAACTAGGCACCTGGCTGCTGTCAATTACCCCACAAAGCTCGGTTCGGATAAATGGCTACATTACGCTTCTCCGGTAACTAACAATCGGTTGTCAATGTTGCTGGAGATTGGTTGGGTAATATAGGCTCTGTTATTGTGAGTTAAGGTTGCTTTTGCCGCTGGTTGCGAGAAAACGTGCATTGAGTGTCCAATATGGCGTTATTCATCAGGGTTTGGGACTTTAGTCTTTTGTTATAGACCTGCATTGTTTTAAACACGTGCGTACGTTTGTATTCGTTATTACTAAATTGAACTGACGCAATTTCGCTAATTATTTTCATTTATTTCCCGCTATGATTTCAAATGAAACTAACACATTCGGGTTCAACCCAGAAGAGGGTTTCAAACATATAAACATAATACAGCAATAAGCTTGTTTTTATCACAAATTGCTATCGCGAAAGCCAATCGGGGGCGATTTTTAAAGTCGGTGATCTGACTTCACCAAAATGGCTGATTTTAAAATTTCAATATCCACAATAGAACACAATCAAGCGTTTATTTGCGGTAAAAGCTGTGAAATATTGTTATATTGGTAGACGGAGTATGAGAATCGAAAATACCGTCGTTTTTACTGCAATAATATTATTACTTACTAGTTAAATTCCACACATGGCGAAACTCGCCAACACGAACAACATCAATAAAACCTTGAAAACAAATCGTATTTTTTACGCATTTGAATCCCAGCGCAATCATTTATTCATCGTAGCCCGTAAATGCCGCCTTTCCTCACCTGTTCTCAGATGGACTACCAATCGATCACGATTAATATCACCTTGTTTTCTGCAACTCATCGCGGTAATGTTTACTTCTTAATAGAGGCATAACATATAACACAGTAACAATAAAACTTTCTAAAGTGTTTATTTACTTTTAAATAAAAATGTATTTCACAGCGTTCAGTCAACCTTCCGGACGCAAACGCAACCGAGTTCGTAACCAGTTAACCGGAGAATGAAAGTTCGCAATCAGTTGACAACGTGGAATATATTTTATGCCTAAACTTGCAATTCTTAAAACCCCACGCTAGGCCTGGACTGAAACTTATAACGGGTAGGCCGAGCTATTTACAATCACGCTTGAATTCATAAACCAAACTCACTCCGTTACAAATCATTCGTGCCGTGAAACTTTCACAAACGCGACATGGCCAATGTTCGTGCTGAGCTAACGAAAAATGGAAAATATTTAGCCAAGTGGAAGAAATACGACTGCCGACTACACAGCAATACTCAACCGAATTTCATAACTTGCTTTGTTTACGGTAGCTAAAGTAGAACGAAAGTTATACTAGTTCCTAAAAAAAAATATAAAACTTGATTCAACTTGACGAATAATAAAAGAAAAAATATACGTACATACCTACCTGCGAAATAAGATGTAATTTTGATTAAACTAACGCACCTTATTACAAATTATATATGGATTAGTAAATAATGAATGGATGCATTCTCACGCAAAATTGTAATTGACTCAGTACAAGTAAATATCTAATTATTTATTAAAAAGGCAGCGCTCTCCGGCGCGGTATATTTCGCGGAACTTCTCGCTATAACGAAGCTTCGCAAATGGATAAGTTAATTAAATGTTTTCCTTTGATCTTGTTCTATTACGCCACAGACTCAACGCAGGAAATACACGCTGTGGAAAGTTCAAAATGTTTATCATATTTATAAACGATTTATGTAGTAACTTTTCGGTACAAAGTTTACTTTTGGCTTGCGAATCGCGGTTCCTCTTATCCCTTTTTGGGTATTTTCTTGAGATAAATAACATTTTAGTTAGATGATACATTATGTTTCCAGAAAGCATTTCGAAATTACTTAATTGGCAGTGCAAGCTAATCAAAATGAGCTCAACCGCTATAGTTGCTAGGTCACGTACCGCTCCAACATAAGGAAATAAAATGGTTCTCACATTTGTCTATGACAAAGGAACGTCTTTCACAACAACTTTCCTTAGTTTTGTCGCGGAAAAAATTGCCTCAATCAACAGAATCGAGTGCGGAATTTCAAGAGTTCTGTAGTGTCTCCAGTATATTTTAAGAGCGTCCCTTTGAGACGTAGACTTTGCTATAATGTCGCGACTTCCTGAAATTCAACATGGAATAATATTATGATACTAGCTAAAAACGGGTCTAATTCGCGCACAAACAAATAATCAAAATATATAATTTTGACATACCTAGTTAATATGTTTCCTGTTTGCGAAAGTTTAAGAACTTCTATTATGATACTTCGTTCAATACGTTTCTTTATTTTATTATCACCTCGTTGACTATGTTAACAAAAAAAATTTTTAAAAAGAATGAAAGACAAAATAACTGCAAATTATGATGATGTAAATTGACATAATATGCATTTTAAAATATTAACAGGATACTTTTCTTTTTAACTTATAATTGTTTCATTACCCATGGACATAGTACCTACACAATAGTAATCAATTTTATTGTGTCTCAATTGCGTTAAAACTTGTGCTTTTTTTCCTGCTGTACCTACACGTGAAACTAAATCTCCATATCATATTTGATTTGGGAGTAACGAGAAACTTAGTTATTACTAAGTTTCTCGTTACTCCCAATAACTTTCAGTAAGATGCCTCGAAGCACTAGGGCTTATGCAGCGATAATCAAACTTTCTTATATCTCGCAGTTCCATCTTGCAGTTCTTTTTGTACCTACTTATTGGCATCAGTTTCTGGCACTTGCCAACAAGCTGGACTTATTGCAGAAACCTGCTTCGGTTTATTTTATGCGTTGGCACTGAGCCTTTAGTGCATACACAGTCTAAATACAGGAACTACAATGGTGACCTAAAGTAACACTGAGAGTACAGAGTGAGCGAGACGAAAGATCGAGACTGCGCCGTGATTGGCTGTCTCGATCCTGCTACTCACTTGTACCTACACTGGCTAAATGTGTAAACTTTTCAGAGACTAGAATAGCGTGAGCGAATACTTTGTTATTCATTTATTAGACAACGGTTTTGAGTATAGCATAATAATAAAAGGTGAAAGTAGAAGAAGAATATAATAAGACGAAGAACTGAAACACTGAAGTAGTGTTTCAGTTCTACTACACATACGCTTCTCCTTGATGTAGAGGTATGTAAAATAGAAATTTGAAGAATATTCCATACTGTTCCTCAATTTTCTGTGTTCATCCGATAAATGCATATTATGTTGGCGCATTTTCATAACACATCATACACGTGCTTTCTTTCCTTTATTTCAATTAAGTTATGAGATCAAAGTTATACAAGCATTTGATATCTTGCCAACGGAAACATTTTCCATGTGAAATCATTGCCAATGAAAACAAACGAAAAAAAAAAAGTAATTTCTATTCTATCCTATGATGGTTTATCCTTTACAGGCTAGCATTTGGCTTCACTATCACATGGTCACAAGGTGTTAAACATTTGCTCAGCCTAGAATTGGACTGTCCAGGACTGTCAAGCTGTCAAGGATCGCTCCCGGGACATCCCGATAGGGGAATGGTATTTAATTTTAAGATCGTAGATAGCTAGGCGGTCATTTTAGCGCCCTACCAGCCTACCTCCAGGGGAATTGTTTGTTTTGCTATTTGGCGGAATTCTGATAAGATAACAGGCAACATAATTATTATGTTCTTCATCTCTTCGTAATCCGCTTCACTGAAAACTATCTAATTTGTGATAGGTACTAGGTTGGGGTGATATCATATTTCAGTGGTTAGAATTTCGGTCAACATTATAAAAGAGCACAAAGCGCGCTAAGCTTTGAAATAATAAAACGGTCGGTGAAGTTGGACGCAAATAAATATTATGTAGTCTGTGTGCTACTGCGGTTTAGTTTCATGAAAACTTTGAGCATTGGGCTCTGCATGATTAGCTGTTTGAAACACAAACCTGTTTGACATAGCCTAACTCTTTTTTATCCATTCGTAAGATCATTATTTGGACCTACTTTATATTAGTTACGTACTTAATATTTTTTGTAACGCAGATTTGGTGATGATCGTTGCTCCTTATACTTAGTGGTGTGTTTTAATATTCCGTATCCAAAGGGTAAAACGGGACCTTATTACTAATTAAGACTCCGTTGTCCGTCCGTCAGTCTGTCTGTCTGTCCGTCTGTCACAGGTTGTATCTTATACACCGTGATAGACTGTTGAAATTTCCACAGGTGATGTTTCTGTTGCCGCTAAGTATGGCAAAAAAAAAACAAAAAGCAGAAATAAATATGATAATATATTTAACGGGACTTGGAACGTGATTTTTTTTTCTTTCTAATAGATAATGTTACAGAGCGCTTCAAGCACGAGACGGACTCACACTTGGCCGTTTTTTTTAATACATGTAGTAGGCTGGCGTAAACACTCCAATAGAACCACCATTACTTACCGAAACGAGTTCAATAAATCCACCAAATTAGTATCTAGGCTCCGATGAGTTCGAACAACTAATGGTAGGCCGAATTGTCCCAAGAGATCTCCCTGACAAATGATGCCGAAATGGGCATTTTAATTAAAATACCCGCACCGGGGTCAGGGGGTCAGATACCTTCGGATGATAGCATTATATTTCATAATATACAAATAACGTACGTTACACAAACTAGAGAGACAAGTGGAAGTGAAAACTGGGCGGGGCGCGTGTGCCAAACATATGACTCTTTGCTCAAAACCAACGCAGTTTTGCCATACCATGTCATTCTCTACGTCTGCCACACAATAACAAATGCCTTATGTGCAGTTTTAGAGCCCATTAAAATGGAGCGTATCACATAACATCTATAAGGCACAATTTCGAATAACGGCAGTTGACTTATAAACCTTTATTGACACAGTAACTCTCAATATTTTTTTGGCGACAGCGGTTCTGATACAAATGTTAACTTAAGTCACTTCCACTTTTGTCTATGCTCCGTAGTACAATAATACTATACTGTTGGTCCGTAATTTGGTCCACATACGATGCCAGGCTTGGTCCTCGTTGCTATGTTACCCTATACCAGGTAAGTTCCAACATTTTGGTCACACCGAGCATCGACCAAGGGCTCAAATTGGATTTTTATCTAAAATATATTTTGTCATGATTATTTTACTTACTTTTATTTATTTGTATGTACATTATACACAATAAGCAATCTCAACAAGAAAAGAAAGTATCGCATAAGCGCATAAGAAACTTTATCCCATTAAAAAAAACTTTTCTCCCGAGGTCTCTTTGAATTAACTTCGCAGGACTTTTATTAAAAACTTTTTTTAACGTAAAACGGAGTATTATTAACATATTTATTATGCTCAAACACGCTTTGATAAATTGCTTCGATAACAATGCCTCAACCGTGGTCAATTTGATAATTATATTGGAGTAGTTCAAATTGAAACCAGCGTGCGGGCGCTTTAAAAACAAAAATATTAATAACATTTATAAAAAAAGTACAAACTTACATTATCTTTAATATTTATTACAATAAATGATGATATTTTAACTATTTTATAAAAAACCCTTGAAATATAATATAACCTACTTCAAAGTGGCTATATATCTATCTACACGAATTGTGCAAAGTCAGAACATTACAAAAAACGAACAAAAATATTCTCACTACTGTCTTCCATAATCAATTTAGTTCCCATATCATCCGCGCCGGTTGTAGTTTTAGACAGATTAAAATTATTACGGTGCTTGTATGGTAAATACATGTTTCATAAATATTTTGAAAATTATTCCTTGTTGCTAGGTGTTAGTATTCCTAGTTTAATGGCGGAAAGTTACCCACATGCCATAAGCAAAGTATTAAGTTTTATTTTATTTACCCTAATTTGAACTGAAAATATATGTAGATAGTGGTACATACCTAATTGAAAATTTTACAGCCACAAGTTCTCCGCAACGAAGAAAAAAACCAATTATTTTACCTACCTACAACCATTGTTGTAAAAATGGTCATGTCTAGCATCGCAACCAAATATTCATAAAGGCAAATTAATTCTTAGGGTGAGTCGGGGTCAATCAATAGGCACCACCAGCCGTATGTCATTACTCATTAGGCACGAATGTGTGGGTAAGGAGTAGACGGGGGCGGGTCTGGGCATTTATAAAAATTGTATGCTTCGTCTGTCAAAGTTGAAGGATTTATCGTCACTGCGAAGCGTGAAGTAGGGTTCCATTCCTCAGTATGAAAAATGTTGTAAACGTGGTCATAATATTTGGAGCTCAATCCCGTACATACAGGAAATATTTGTTTATTACGGAGTTACGTACAAAATCGTGACGTGTTTTGTTGCTTACGGTGGCGAGGCAACAGAGCGGCAGATGAGAAAATCGTGAAAAGATAATTCGACAAACAATGAATATCACGTTAGGTGGTTTTTCTAACACTTGGACCCACGGGTATCTTCGTGCGTCGATGCCGCCTGGCCATTGCCATGACTAATCTATTTTCTATACAACTGGCCAGTAGACTTATATGTGCCTACTAACCTCTAGCTCTATTAGTTTTGAAGCTATAGAAATCTTATAAAAAGTTATAAATGTTGTAAGTAATCTACAAATCGATTTAGGTTTTGGTCACCAATTTCAGAATTTGTGTTATTGTGTCCTAAAACCAAATTGATTTCGAAGAATAGGCCTGATCGTATTTACATACATTTAATATAACTAGCACTTTGTTTTATTTTTTATATATTTACATAATACAGTCAAATCACATATTATTTATTATGTACATACATCATAGTAATGTTTCATGTAGTAATGACATTCTATTATTTTACAATAATTTTTGTTACATGAATATCCAGGACAATAATTTTACCCAAACAGCTTTGACATTAATTAAAGCTTGTACTTACAAATAAGGGTGATTATACAATAACAAAAGGTACTTAGCTAAATAAGGAATTAACAGAAAAATTTAATAGCCTACCTACCGAGTGCCTAAAATAATAGCTTAGAGTAATAAAAGGTTCACTGAACAATTCCCAAACCAAACAGAGGAAAATAGAGAAAAATGGTTTTAACAAAGCCTAAAGAAGGTTGCTCCGTCACGCTCTGGGGCCATCAATCTTTGAATTAGGATAGCCGATGGAGCAATAGAGTAATTAACTGAATCTGTTTATAGAAGAAACTTTTGGGAGATATTTTTCGGCAAACATTTGATAAACAGTGTTTTGTGTTTTGGATATTAATTATAACTCCGGGTTAGCAGTAATTGAAAATTGATTCGCTATGCCACTTGCAGAAAACGTGTGACGTCATAGTGAGTCGTTGTTGGTTTTGTATTATTTTCTCAAACTTGTGTTTCTTCGAGTGTTAATGTGTAATATTGGTGGAATATTAATCATTAAGTGTTTGTTAACGTGCACGAGTGTGGGCGAATGATATAAACTCAAAAAACGTGTCATTTCGCATTTTTTCCAAAACTCCCAGGAAGTTTCAGAATAGCATCCACTACTTTACTGAATCGTGACTTTGACGCTGTAAATAATTGACTTGACTACTTGACCACAATTGCTATATTGCTGTGACTTTCTTAATGTGAAATTAAGAAATACTTATTATAATAAAATACTTGACACTGGCTATATGCACAAACCGTGCGAAGCCATTACAAAAAAAAAACGTGTGTAAAGACACTTGACGCCCGTCATTTTGACAGTTCATAGCGTGCAGGTAAAGTTCGCTCTACACAGCGACAGATGTATCAGCAGACCTATCGGCGAAGATACTGTAACGCCACGTGACGAGTTTGAATAATCATACGAATAATGGCCCTTTGACTATTCATAGCCTTATGGCATATAGATTTAAGGCATCTACGTCGTCCTTACGTCGAGAATTCTTGTCCACAGACACAGCAACGACCGGTACAGAACAACCAGAGTCAGAGAAAGGAACAACGAGAAGAGTACAGTCTGCCAACCAGTCGCAGATCTCGGCCGGTGAGAGCGGTAAAGCATAGCTGCTGACATATTTAGTTCTCTTTCTAATTTCTTTCAAGCACGGAACAGTAGCTGCAAAGGATCGAAGTAGCTGACATTTTGGTGATTTTTATCCATCTCGATTTAGTTTTTTTTTATTCTAAGGACACTTTATGCTACATCATTTTTCCTTCACCAAAATATTCAGCCTGTATTTTACATCATAACATGGTGTTGCCATTAGAGGAACAGCGTTCGATATTGTTTCTTTGTTAGCACAATATATTACACGATTATCAATCTGACATTTGCAGTGCACATTAATTATTAGCACGTGCACTAATCCTAATTTAATAATTCTGTATGTATTTAGCCTGTGCTAGATTAAATTTAAACATCAAGCACCTTAAATCTTTCAGTCTAAATGTCATTGGTTTGCACAAAAAACTGGTTGGTCCCTATAGCTTAGTGCAAACTTTGAGACGCGCAAGACGTATGCACTGCTTTTCAACTAGCTTTTTATGACGGCATGTGAATAGAAAAAAAAACAGCGATTAACTTCGCTTGCCCATTCCCTAAACCACGGACTTCATATTTATATTTGTATCGTTACATCAATATTAAAACCCCTATTAAACTTCACACAAAACAACCTAAACCCGTTCCAAATGGCTCCCGTTCCACATTTTAATCATCATCTCATTTGCTGTATTGTTCAGAATGGAGCGGCGCGACGGGAGGCCCCCTGGCGGAAGTGGTGCTGCGGCTGCACCCCCCCTCCCCGTCCGCGAGGGGGAACGTCTCGCTAGCTGACATCGGTGAGTTGTTGGACAGTGGAGTGATATCATAGTAATATGATAGGCTACACTATCAACACGGAAATTGTCCCGAGCATTTAACGCTAGGATGGATATGCTACACTATCGGCGTCGTCAACGGCCGACATAGCATTAAACAACGCGGAAATTGTCACGATGATTTAACGCCATAAATTTGACTGGCCACATTATCGTCATCGTCAACAGTGAAATCCTAAACCATCCAATATAAAAAAACAGATGAACGTCAAAAATCGGGATATTCAACGGTAATGTCAATACCATATCCCAATAATTATGTGGCTACACTTACGGCGAACGTCGAACGAAATTGGGATGGGATATCGTGATGATACGAGGGGTCGCACGTCCAGGGAGCAAACTGATACTGAGGTTACTCTGATATTACAACAGGGTCCTCATTTTGAAGCGCAAGTAGTTTGATCCGGTTTGAAAAGCACTTAAACCAGACATTTTAGCTTTATCGTTCACAAGCACGCAGTGAGTCAGTGTGGTGGATTATGTCTCATTACTCTGTGAGAGAGAACCTTAATAAATCTCTGCGAACCTCTAGTAATGAAGGCGATTATTTGAGCCTTAAAATCCAATTTGTCGGGTCATATTATTCGCTTTACAGTCCATGTTAAACCTTAATTTAGCATTTTTGATGCATGGCGAGCATTTTATCGCGATCTCTTGTGATGGTAAGTGACACTGATATTAAAATTATAAGCTTGAGATACCAGTGTTCCCTTTAGACTTGAGTAGGTCATCGATAAAATATGAACAGGTGGCAAGCACTGCAATTATTTTGTACACACGTGCTTTCTATAATCTGTCTCAGCACTGACTTGCTTTCTTAAAGCATACCTACTCGTAAATAACATAAGGTCATATTGTATGTGAGGAACGTATGAACGCAGAAATTTATATGCTTCAAGGCGATACGATAAAATGGGGGCTGGGATCGCCGTAAATCGACGCGTGATCCGATTGAGCCAATAAGAACATTTAAACCGAATGTAGGTAAAAACCTCATGACGTCACATGGCTGGCTTGGAAAGGTAATTTGACGATAGATGACTGAAAACTGATACGGTACGGTACGAGCTACAAAAATATTCACATTGCCTTTTAGAGCGTTTTTTACTGGATTTTCAAAAGTGAAGTGTGAACCTTTATTAAGTACGTATAAGTGCTATAGTAGTTTGTTTAAAAAGGGACAAAAGCAACTCATTCACACTCGATGGTTTGCATCACGAGCGTAGCGAGTTTTAACTTCGGTATGAAGTGGGGCTATTTACGACCAGGATTATAAGAAAAAATAATTTGAGGCTCGCACACAATCTCGTTAGTTGGTACAAAACGTTTGCTCCTCATCTTTTTGGTACTTATTTAAAGCAAACACTAATATTAATTAATTTGTAGAATAAGTTTTAACCAACTATATTTATTATTATGAAGTTTCCATTAGTTCAGAATATTTCATGTTAGTTTAAGTGTATGCTAACTTGATTTTAATTATAATTTTGATTGAATATTAATATAGATAAACTTATTTATATTAGAAATAAAATTACTGCCTTTGAAAATGTACTTATGTGTAATGTGAATTGTACCATGGTTTGGTACAATTCACATTCAATCAATAGTGCCAGGTTTATTTCGAATATGACCCTTTTAATGTCATATAGGTAGGTACTTTATATACCACACAATAAACAAATACCATGTGCGTAGCGAAAAGTTAATATAAATACGACAAATTCCGACCTTCACCACTTTTGCGTTTGATGATTCAGATTGTCCTCATGTAAAGGCAAAACGCGTGTCATTTTATGGCGTAGTATTCATATGGTCTCATAGCCTCTTTTAATAGAATTAAGTGAAGAGACGAGTCCGTACGACGAGACAGTCCCTATTCCCTATACGTGAACGGTGAACGGTGAACGTATTCACAGTAACATTTTGTTTGGTAAATATGTCATATGGAAATCACCACGGAGACCATACGATTTGTATCCGCAAACAGCCTGCTCGTTGTTCAGACGTCAAAGACAGGTCGGCTGCACAGACGTAATAAATCGATGGGTTAGCTGAGTTGCTGACATAGTTTATATTACGGGAGTTTTCAATGAAATGTACTTCGATCCGGAGGTAGTTGGTTCACAATTGAGAATAAGTAAAGTTTTATAGTGAAATAAAATTAAAATACTTAATTATAAAAAAAGAAAATGTAACTATAAATAAATGGAAGCGCCTCCCGGTTTCACCCGCGTTAACAACTATAATCCCGCGGGAACCGTTAATGTTTACGGGATAAAAAGTAACCTATATCACTCAGGGATAGAGTAGCTTCCCAACAGTGAAATAATTTTTCAAATAGGTTTAGTAGTTTCGGAGCCTATTCAATGCAAACAAACAAACAATCAATAAAATATTTCCTCTTTATAATATTAGTAATATATACCCGGGAATAAAGGTTTACGTGCCCTCCGAACAATGAACGCGCATCAAACACTATGCCACTACGCCACTACTCGACGGTCATCCAAGTGAGTGTGCCGCTAGCGAAGTTGAAACCCTGCCAATGAGGGCAACATTGATACGAATCAATTACAGTCTGACCATACAAAGAGGGCCAGTGGTGCTATCGAGAATTCTGGATAGAAAGGTCTTGTGCGCAAAATAATATAATTTTACTCGCTCATGTCCATAAGTCTAGTCCACAATGCTGTTGGTTACATAATACAATAACTTACATTTTAACAATGTAGAGTTATTAAACAGCTTGGTACATAACTTTTATTTCGTATACGAGTTTTTGAAAAAAAAAAGTAAAGAAATATAATTACCGTTGTATTTATTATCGGTCATAGTAAAAAAAATCTCTTGTTGGAGTCATTTATCGAGCTCTCTTGGGGCCTACGAGATGAATACAGATATTTGATTTGAACTTTGCATTCTGAAGGCTTCAATCTGAAATAATTGGGAACAATGTAAGCAAAAAGTACTTCACAGAGTCTGAATTAACATATAAAATATAAAGCTCAAATTTACCATATACATTTCTCTGAGGATTCAACGTCTCATCAATCTTATCATGCGTAAGATTTCTCCATTTACAACACTTTTCTGTAATGTAATAGCATTATACACCGAGACTGGTTCATTTAAGTTTCAGATTAGTAATAGAGATAGAGCGGTATTCCCATGGTCGCAGGGTTAAACCCTGTATCTTGCTCGTCTTATAATTTCTCCTCATTTTTTAAACTAGGCGTATTTCTCCATTCTGTTCATTTGAGTTCCTTTAAATTAACAATCCACTCATACAAAACCACGGCTTTAGGGTTATAGGGTACTGTATATACGGTTTGCTATTTGTACTTATTGCTTTAGATCCACAGTTTACATCTGTCTAGGAACCCTGCTGAGAAGTGTCCAGTGTCCCTCACTGACGCAGGAATGTCGCCCGTGTTCCAATCTTATCCGATTAGCGACGTTTAGTGACACTTTAGAAGAGGATCATGTCTGTTCGCTTTCCTCATTCGCAGCCAAGTTGAAATGTGTATTTGCTTCCTTGAACGTAAAAATAAATTAATACAAGTAACGTACGTACAAGTGTTTAATTGGATATATCTTTGGTTAACGTTCCAAGGAATATTAAACAGCAGCTAGAATATGCTTTCGTTAAAACGTACTCAAATGTTATAGTTCCAGCTCATGATAGGAGGTATTATGGTAACCTGCCTGCGTCACACAATAAAGCGACTGTAATCAAAACAATGGCCCACGTAAGCCGAGGTTTACAACGAGCAATATATGTTCCACAGAGCCCGCAGTTGATAGATGTCTTACCGCATTGCTATACCTACTATCCACGCCGTGTGCGTGGTCTACCAACGCCGCAAAGGCGCCGTCTAATTTCGTGCTTTAATTACGATATCGATTTGTAATCATACGAAAAATAGAGTAACAACGCAAAGATTACGATAATATGTATATAATATGCCCTAAAGTTTAGGGTATATTATATGCATATTTAGGGCATATTTAAACCTTGTTCTAAACAGATGTTTCTAAAATTTCGTTCGAAAAAATCGACATCTATCACTCGCGTTTTTTTACTCAGTCCTGGCATTCCTTAATAATTTACTTGTGAATTTGTTGTTGAGTTAGAAAAAGCGGAGGTTAGTGGACAAAATATCATCATCGGTTCAACTCTAGTTTAAATCTATTGTGGTAAGACCGTAAACTTTTTTTTAGCTCGGCAGACTTTTCTGTCCAATCTCAAAGCACTGACATTTCTTTATTGCTTTGTGATTAAATTTTAATGCCAGACTATTCAAGTCAGGTTTTTAAACTTTGAGGTTTTGACTTTGGAACACCTCTGAACCCCGTCTGAAACACCTCTCAGGCCGTAAAATCACTAAACTTTGTAGGTAAATGTGCAAACCGAATGTTTGGGAACAAGACGATTACGTCCTAAGCAAACCATCTTCATGCGAAGTCCGCCAGACTAGCAGGAAATGTTGGGTAATTTTGCTCGGTTTCCTAAACTCGGGCTAAAATCAAAAGGTCACATGGAACAGAGCATTTTGCTTAACTCCCTCCAAATGTGCATTTCACTCCACTTTAATCTCATCGCGAAATGTCAAACCACTAACAGAAGATTTGTTTGTGGAAATTGTAGCACACAAAACATGGAATAATATACTGAAAACAGTATAAAGAACCACATAAACTTTGCTAAGCCATGCACTGTTTTACTATGGCCACCAAAAGTAACAAGACGAAAAGTTACCAACAAGTACTACATAATGTTGGTCATGTAGGTACCTGATTATCAATTAAAAAACGTAACTAATATGGTAGGTAGGTACATCATATTATTAGTGACGGTACGTTAGTTTTTTTTTTTAAACTAGGTATTCAGAAACCGGGCATACCTTTCAGTGGGTTAGCCTATTGAAACATTAATGCGATATTCAAACCATAAACAATAGCCTAACAAGCTTTTATAAGGGCAGTGACGAAGCACTTTTCAAGTTTAATTGATTGGGCTTGTCGATAAGGTTCCATAAGCTGTTTTGTGGAAGTGAATTTGTGTCGGATGTCAGTTCCATTATTAATAATAATTGACCAGCAACATGATTAGGAAAAAAACCACAGAAGCACCTACCTATTTCTAAGTAATTTTCCACTTTATAAGGCATTAGAAGATGAGAGAGTAGAATTGGTGCAAAAATTAGACCCATCACGGTTACCGAAAGTCGATAAACATTGTTTTACTGCTCTGACCCTTAAGATGGTAACAAATAGGTTATTATGTTTGCTTTCTATAATTATTTAATGGTATAAATCTTCTTTCTTTATAGATGGCAGTGGAGTGGTAGTAAGAGCTGAAGAAGCCCTGATCGTGGCTTTTGTGTTGCTCTTGTGGGTAGCGGCCATAGCGCTCTTCTTCAACCGCTGGGGCAAGATCAGGTGCGTCTATAAGCTGTACGTAGATTTAAAGTTATTTTTGGTATTTTTTCACTTTCAATATCATCATAATTGTCATTTTCGTCATTATTGTCAATGCCATCGTCATTTTTACGGGCATCATTTTAATTATCATCATCATCATCACCATTGACAGTACAACCATCATTTTCATGTAGTTTCTCTCTCTTTCCAGTCTTGAGCCGATATCATCCCCTTTGTGCCCTGAATAGAACTTGAAAGATGTCGTTTATATACTAGTTGGAAAGTTGTGCTTGAATAACATTATATGTAATTTCAATAACTCAATTTGACAAACTACTGAAACTCACGGGTTCTAACTAGAAAAAACTTTAGCAAGTTTCGAATCATTTTGAAGTCCTTAAAGGAACTGAATCTTAGGTAAACATGAACTAGTGCTACAACCGCCGTATTACAGAAGAAATGTATTTTCCACATCATCTTTATGTTTTCCTAATATTATATTTAATATTTATGATATTATATTATAATGATATATTTTAATATTAGCTAGGTAATTTGTTCGTTTTAGAATGTTGGAGCCATATCAACCAAAATTTCAACAAGCTCACAGACAGAGTTGCGCCATCGAAAGTTCTGTAGCCGTGCCTCCACATGTAAGTTTCAACAGTAAAGTAACTAATGTACCTAGGTAAGGTACTAGTACTTACCATAAGATTTATTATTGCTAACCATTATAATATCATACAGTAAATAACATTGTCTCCTTACGAACCTCTTACTACACCTTCGTTTATTGCAGACTGCTGGCTAGATAGCGTTGGGAAAGTTCACATTATTTTGACAATAAAGCTACAGGCAGTTATAGCAAACTGTTGTAATATACGTTATTTTGTGGATATTATTAATACTGTATTAGCCCAATTTCGGCTGATAGTCTAAAATGAGCGAAGGTCTTACAATAAAGCCTACTATAATAACCTCTTAGAATGAAGCTTACATTAGAATAAAGCTCATAATTCAAGAATCCATAAATATTTGTCCAGCACCGTGCGTCATTATCACGAGGGTGCGTCTCCTATGATTGCGGAGCTGCCTTCCCGGCATATCAGCCCTGTGGATATCTCCCACACCGACTCCGTCAGGTAACTAACATTAACTTGACTAACTACCTAACACAATGTGCTATCTTCTTTCTACTTGTAATATTATCTAGAATTGAGCCATGTTCACCATTGATGCATGCAAGAATAGATTGTAGTTTCTGTATAATAATATCTGAACGACTAAAAATGACAATGTTGTCACAGTAGTAAGCTTATAATTACTTATTTAGTAACTCATCAATTATTAGCCCGGACTTTTTGTTTTCCCTTTGTATTATTCGTCGCTGTTATTAACAAAGATTTGAATTCATCTCTGTCCTGTTCATCTATGCTATAATCTTTATACATTTCGTTTGTGTTGCCATCTAATAATATTATATATAAATTCTGCCCATAGAATTCAGTGTTCGTTGGCAGCATGGGTGGCATGGCTCTCATACCGGAAAGCCCGCCACGTCGCTCTCGCTCGGCCGCCGATCTCCCAGCTTTAGTTCCACCGTCTGATCATTCTCACACCACACCAAGATCTTCAAGGGCTGCCAGTCTACATAGCGCTGTAGACCTGAGAGTCTGCGCGCCTTCTCCGAGAACATCTCGTGCTGCGAGTCTTCACTCAGCTATGGATATGCCTCCAGGCTCTGTGCAAGTACATGTGAGAGGGTCAGGGTCGAATATTAATAGGCCAAGGAGCCCTAGACGACTTACTATTACTAATGTATGAGATATGAGCACATATTTTGTATAATATTGAAGTGGTGTTACCAATTGATGTGATTTGATGGACCAAATTGTTTGTTTCAGTCGTTGGTCTATCTCGATGATATGATCCTTTTTTCAGCAAGCGTTAAAGAACATCTACATATTTTAATAATTTCATATAAATTTGTTTCGGCTTTGAAGTGCTTCAATGGTTATATTAATTGTATCATTTAATGTTTGATGTTTGTAAATACAAAAGTATTAAGGTATATAATATTAGACTTAATCTAAACCTTAGCTCTTAATCTAGTAGTTATAGAATAAATATTACTTCTCCCTTTCTCTTTCTCTTCGTCATATCTATGGTCATTACAACATAATACTTAATCATGTAGGTACATAATATTTTTGAAATTTATAGGCGTAATACGCAAACTTTAGATGTGTGGTGCTACTATAAAAAATAATTAACTCATACCTATCGTTTTGTTTCTTTGACATTTACAATATCTTTTATGATAGTAAATATTCACTGTAACATCTTAGTTTTTACTTCAAATTCCTTTATAAGTGTCATTATCATGTCATAAGTATTAAGGTACCTACTTACCTATTGAATATTCCTGCTATATTATTTTAGCCCTGTCAAGTACGTCCTTACCTATTTATAGATTTTACATGAGCATTGTAATAAAAATTCTTGAAGTGAATATTCAAAAACTCGGTTTTAAGCTCATTATTGCATTATATTTAAAATAACTTTAGTGACCCGAGCACGCTTCAAGAATTTTTATTAACAAGACCTCAGACTATATCTTATCAATCTCTTTGCTCTTTTAAAATACCTTCTCTAGAAATGTAGTTAACGATGGCCAAATATTAGATATTTGTATATATTACTATTATATAAATGAAAAATGAACTCTAAGCTTTAAATAATCTAAAACTTGATCTTGGGGCCTATATTACGATATTATAATGACAAATTTAACGCCAAAGATGTCCGATTGGCTTTATATTAATAACTCTGTATATTTGTAGTAATAGGTAATATTAAAATAGTTTATTTTAGAAATTTAAATAACTTTTAAAATGCTAGGTACTGAATATTTCATATACATATTCTAATACAACTCATAAATATTATTAATATATATTTAAATGTAAATAATAATCTTTATTTCATAATTAAAGATATAACAGTTAAAATCTATTCTATGCCTATTTTAAATTACAGATATATATTTGTACGACTGGTGTATCCTTATTCTCATTTTCAACCACTTTGCCCTAAGCTGGGCTAGTTTGGTGTAACCATTATTACATAAAATACTCATTAAAGAATAAAACGTTAGTAGCTGTATTATATATTTATTATTATTATATATATTTATAGCAGTACAGTTACTAAAAACTATGGCGTATTTAGTTATACATATTTATTATTTATTGTCATTTATTAATTTCATCAGATGTTAATCTACCCTTTAAATAAATATCATATCCAAAAAGTTAAAAGTTAAAAAGGAAAATGAAAAGCATACCCTTTCCCTACAGTGAGACAAGGGCTCATGAATTATTACTTTAATAACCATATTCCGTCCGAAAGGACTGAATGCCCAAATATGTATAGGTCAAGCAACTAAAACTGTGTAAAATGATTGAATGGTAGGTAAATCTGAGAAAGATGTCCGATAACATCAATTTTATCATGACATGGTTATACGTTGCGTAGGTACATCTTGTTTCTCGTAGGCATCATGGTGATTTCTAAATAGTAACCAGCATCGTAAGTCATGAAAACCCCCGTTTCAGAGATTACAATAACTAACAGTAGAATACAGGTCTCCACTATGTTACTTTGTGTAATCATTCTACACCAGTTCAAAAACAAAGTTCGTTATTCTAAATTGAGAAAGTTCCGTGGGTATATTGGTCGACGGTCGGCACCACTGTTGACCTAGTAACAGTCACTTGGGCGCTGATTCTTGCGCAGTAGATATGATATCGAATTCGATAACGTTGATGCAACAAATTGCAAAATATGGAAAACCAATTTCTATACCTACGTAAAAAATAATCACAGTCAAAGTCAAAGCATTTATTGTAAATAGGCAATAAATCGCACTTTTACAAGTCAATCACTTAAATCTCATTAAAAACTAGAACCATAAAAGAAAACAAAATATAATTAATTGATTATGGTTTGAGTTTGAAAAAGGATATTACTCTATCAAGTCACTATGATTTTGACTTTAAAATGTTTTTTTTAATATGTCTGTTACCTGTAGTAAAAAAAAAGGAGTATTTGTGTAATTATTTGTATGTATGTTTTGATATTTTGACACTGATGTCAACCGCCCCAACCCCTTTTTCCTGCTCTCTATCTGGTCCATCCAAAGGTTGTCTGACAGAGATCGCTTTATGCGATAAGACCGCCCATTGTACCTAGGTATTAAGTTATGTTTCTTTTTGTTTTTGTTTTTTTTTATGCATCTTGGTGTCAATAAAGAGTTATCTATTTATCTGTATCAGCGAGCAAATAGTTAAATACCTAAACAGTAACTATTGTCACAGATAAGCAATCTAGAAGGAATTTATACCTTACGGTTTACGATTTACTTTATACGGTTCCGTATTTTTATGTGATGCAATAAAAGTCATATTATAAAAGTTTGATTCTCGTTCATCAGCTTATTTCTAAATCTTTCAGACACTTTTAAGATTTTCTGTTTGAGTATAGAAAAATACATTGTTTTTGTAACTTTCTTTCTATTATGTCGACTTCGACATAAATAGCTACTGCACAAGAAATAGGGCCTCGAAAGCCTGAACTAAAATAGTCTGCGGACGATTCTACTGTAGTATTCTGAACTAACCTTTCCAGTGGGACTGAATATTGTTTGTGTTTCAGCTATGTTTTGGATAAACTAATGTTTTTCAAATAGATATTGAAATACAAATTAGGATTGTTATTTTACTTAACCAAATAACAATCCCAAATATTATCAAGGAATATTATCTGCCAGAAATTGAAGTCCTAATTCTTGACTACTTTTGATTGTGTTTTCTGGGAATTTTCCTTAGGGGTAAGGACATTATAGGTATATACTGCGCTTAGGGTCCATTCGATGGAACCCTGAAGACGACTTCGGTGATTTTATATTATTTATCATAAAAGTATGCGCTTTCTATGTGAAATGTTTTGGCTGACGAATATTTTACTTTCAAGCTCAAACGAAATACAAAGACATATTATTATATTGGACTCTTATATAGGATAAAAATCTTATATTGGACACAGTAATGAGTCTTGAAAGGAACTTTGCGTTTCGTTTCCATATATTTTTACATTTTCTTTATTTCACGTAATTCTGTATTTCGGAACCGTATTTTCCACTCAATTTCAGATGTATCCAACCTTTTTTATTTGATTTTTATGCATCCATTTTTTCGAATCCCGCGGGATGTAAGGTCAAGATAGGGTTGAAAAACCGTTACTTACCCGTTTATATAATATTTGCTTTTATTTCAACATTTATCATTCCTTATATAAGTATATACAAGATGACAAAACAAATGAAATGTTGTTTTACAAACACAATGTTGCAAATGTTCAAAAATTTGGTTATATTAGCGTAAGTTTCATTTATCGTAAGTCTCAATTACATTAATTATTGTTATAAGCATAGAAGAAAAACAAGCATGAAAATTATTTTAATAAAATCTCATAAAACATTACTGCATTTTATTATTACAGACCTACTCTGTCTCTACGAAAAAGTTAGTTGTATTGAGTACATGAGTAAATAGAAATCCAACCAAAATGACAACTCTACGAGTAACCACCTAACACTTTTCGAGTGTGATCTTCCATGAAAGCCAAGAAGAGTTTTGAAAGAGAGCGACTTTACTTACCTACTGCTGGTTTCTGAAACGTCAGTCAACTTTGACTACAGATTAATTCTATTGCCATCCTTGTCATTTGCTTAGTGTTAGATAGAGACAACAATAGTTTTAATCTACTGTCAACGCCAACAAACGTTCTAGAAACTGGGGGTTACTGTGGTACTTTTGTAAGCTTATAATTTACTAGCTGCGCCCGCGTTTCACTCGCGTGGACGGGAGAGCACTATATTTTTTTAGGATTTACAGTAGCCTATGTGTTAAGTCAGGAGATAAGCTAACTGCATATCAAATTTCATGCAAATCGGTTCAGCCGTTTAAGCGTGAAGAAGTAACAAACACACAAACACACATACTTTCGCATTTATAATATTATAAGATACTAGTAGCACCTCGCGGTTTCACCCGCGTTAACTACTATCCCGCGGGAACCATTAATTTTTACGGGATAAAAGGTAGCATGTGTATCTGGGATAGCATAGCTTCCGAACAGTGAAAGAATTTTTCAAATCGGTTCAGTAGTTTCGGAGCCTATTCATTACAACCAAACAAACAAAGTTTTCCTCTTTATAATATTAGTACCTATAGATCAAAAAACAAAAGGAATCGCTGTAGAAACATGCTCGTAAACAACTTTCATAAACACAGCAAATAAAACTGAATTCCTCTTCCGTTTCTACTCAATCGTTTCATGCAAAGGACGTGCTAAAGCGATCACATAAATTCTACCTAAAGTAGGTTACGTCCTCGTAAAATTTAAAATGTTCAACTGTAATGTTCGCGCCCTCACTTCACCGATATAATGGCGCTCAAGAGATATCTCCGTCAAAATTTGTAGACATAAAATTACATGCGATTTATAGCATTTCAGTGCAACTCAAGAGCGAATGTAACAATGCGAATGAAACAAAAATGCGAATATTTCAACAGGTACTCAAACCAGTCATACTCTAGGCTTACCTTAATTATCACCTTGGAGTACATCGTCCAGGTCACGTCACGTTCCACGGACTGGAAGATGCAGTGTAGGTAGGCCTCCCACTAGATGGGCCGACGACATCAAGAGTCACAGACAACCGATGGATGCAAGTGGCAAATTGTCGTTCGGTGTGGCGGTCTAAGGGAGGCCTATGTTCAGCAGTGGACGTCTTCAGGCTGCTGCTGCTAATGATAATGATGATGATGATGATGATGATGACTACATCATCACGCGGATCAAACGCTCGCCTACAGACTGAACGTTTTGAGACTTAAAATGTTAAGCCCTCTAAGATATAGTCAGCGTCAGAATTACCTGAATTTATCCTTACTTGCGGGAGATTGGGGTAATGTTTGGTTCGACAAAGTGTACCAACCTATCTATATTTTTCTCCAATCGCAACAGTGTCAACCGTCTCGCGGTTATATTACACAAGTGTATACCTGTAACCATCATTACATAACGGGTGTTCCGTAGCATAAAATATTATTTCGTTTCAATTTTGCAGAATTGCATTACGTTTGTTCCATTGCTCAAGATACAAAGTAGGGCTCTACGTTTTATGTTTTGCGATAGAATATATCGGTTCTTTAACATAATATTATATTCAATAAAATATTTCTTCGACTTTATTCGCTCGTATGCAGTCGGGTGAATAATAATTGAGCTTTATAATAATGTCAACATAATATACCTACATTTTATGTCTTATATTACTTACATAACAGTGATTATTTATTGAGATGCTTACTAATAACTAATAACCTAAAATCTTCCAAAAACAAAGTATCTTAACTTTCACCACCTTACAGAATGAAATTTAATGAGAATCAATTGTTTTCACCGTAAGAAAAGGTAACAGACCTATCTAAACAAATGCTGTAATGTTCTGGACGACGCGACGCCAACGAAGCTGAAAACGATCCGAGCAATGGCGGCCAGTGGAGGTGTTCCCATTGTGCGGACCTTGGCCCGCTGTGCCACTGTCCCCGGTAAGGATGCGGCCATGCTAAATGCGATAATCCACCTAGCCTGAGGTATGGTGTGAGCGAAGCGAATCCAACGAAGCGGACAATTGTGACAAGCTCACAAGTGTATGTGAAGTTATATGTCTGTAAGCGGTATTCATTGTACAGGAGCTATCCTAGTGTGGAGTACGTTTCTTTTTTAAAGATAAGAGAATTATTTGGGAAAGAACAGCGGGCGTGTTCAGTTGTATCCCAGTCCATGGAAAGAGCAGTTAATAAAAAAAACTACATAATCGTGATGTAGGTAGTTCTGTCGACGGTTTTTGATAAAATAATGCAATATAACTTAAAACTAGCTATAAAATTACAGTCGCTCTAGGCGTATCTGGTTTACGAAGAAATAATCAGATTCTTCGTGAAAAGGGTGCGTATATTCTGGTCCACAAAGAAACTGATTCGCTTTAGCATTTAGAAAGGACACAAGAACAGACTTATAATTGTGTCCCTTTTCCACTTAGCGAGCAACGAACGCCAATTTTAGTGCATATTTTGCGTGATTGAAACCAAATTAAAATGTTATTCAGAAGCTACGAGCGGATAATCCGCTTACCGCGGACACTAACACCACGCCGTAAAGACAGGCTGAATGCCTTCATGTCCACTCGTGGTAGAATTGAACAAGATAATGACGTTAGCTTATTAATTCTTTATTAGGTTCTCTTTTGTGTGACTACCCAACACCATAGCGGTAGAGACACGTATCCCTTGATACTAAATACTGTATGTATTATGTGCTGTTATTTTTGCCATTGATAATGATAATAATAATGCACAGTCACCACAAAACGACCGAAATCATAGCGTTCGCGCGTCGCATTTTCGACGTATGTGGCGCGCGAATGGATCGCGCGAGGTTTTTCCTTCTCTTGAACTGACCGCGCGACAATTGAGGGATTAATGAAAATCTATACCTAAATAGGCTCCGTAGTATACGAACTCACTCACCGAACGGAGTCCCCCAAACGGTTTATGGCTCAATAAACCCAAACGCCCTCTGATTGGCTTCGTTTAGCCACCAACCCTTATAAAGGATTTTTCTCTATTTGCCGGCAAAAGTAACTTACGCTTAGAGCTTTCCACGCAAGACTCGTTGAGTTTTCGCTTCTGTCTGAAACATGAAAGAAATATTTTTTGATGAATAATATATACTTTTTAGATAAGGTTTTATAAAACACGTACGTGTATTTTGGCATTACACAGTTTAGGCTTAGGTATTTTGATCAGATTCCAGAACTGAATAGGTAACGTATTTTAAATTTTTTTCCGGTTAAATATTTCTTATTTAGACATGAGAAATCATAGCCAGTAAGTACTTATTGTTTAGTTTTGAGATACCCGCTGGTGCTGCGAGTAAAAGTAAAATACTTTAAATAGTGGCAAAACATATGCAACCTAAAGCCTATATTCGTTCGAAATAACTGCCTATTTATTTCTAGTAACTATAATCACTCATATATCAAAGGGTATCGGAACGAGTGTGTACTCTTTGCCAAACAGACACATTTACATCTTTTTAATTGTAACATGTATTTAACTTATAACATATATGAAGCACATGCAGCGACAAACGGCGAGCACGTATGAAGCGACTCATGAAAGTGCAAGAACCGAAAGAAGTGTGTCAGGATCGTAGCATGTGGAACGATTTAGCCTCTACCTATCCCAACGGGAGAAAGGCGTAACTGTATATGTTATCGTATAATAAATAGGCACTGCAGCGTATAATTTCAAGACCACGCAGCAATGTTGTAAAATCACGCCTCTCGCCGTCCGGAAAATTCGCATTTTATTTATTACAGTAGGTACAAAGTATTTTGGCGCAGCGGGACGCATAAATCTTGGCGGTGATCACAGACCAACGGGGAATGAGGATTACTGCATTCATTTTGCAGTATGTCGAGAGTTTTATTTCTGGCTGGAAATATTTGGTAAAGAAAAAGATTCGAAAATTGAAAGGATCTCTCGATTTTGCCAAGATTCTTTCTTATTTGTCCGTCTGTCGTTAACGCCGCATTTTTTTTATTTTGTGTCAGAGAATGTGTTTATTCAGCCAGTGTTACAATAATAATATTAATAAGTTAGTAAGAGTTAAAACTAAATAGTTCTATACTATGCCATGTTTCTCGTAATTTTTTAAAATGTCCGAAAATACAAAGTTCTATATTCCTATTTAACATCAAAGGATTCAGTAGAGAATAAGCCGAGGTAGGTTGGAGCCCTTTGCAAAATAACCTTTTGTCTGTGCCGCCAGTGAATACGGCACTTTTAGTAAAACAATTCCGTACAATGTAAATATCTTCTAAAATTTAATTGCTACCCGTTTTATATCATAATGAATTATAATTACGATTCCCAGCTTTTGTTTAATTAATTTACAAAGGATTTTGTAATTACTGTTTAAGATAAGGTTTCTGTTACCAATATTAAAAAAAAACTTTTAGTTGTTGGTTGTGGTTATATAAGTTTTTTTCTGCCATCTGCCAGTAATTAAGGCCAGCTTAAGGTACTGGTAGCAGATGTACGCGAGCGCTCGTACTGCTAATTTTTATGTTTTTAGTTATTGGAAAAAGTAATAACGAAATTTGAAAATGTAAGTTCATATAGTGCTCAGAACTACACTTTTAAATAATAAACTACATACAGGTATTTATGCTATCTTTAGAACTTGAAAAAAATAGATCTACCTGACAATAAAATAACTTCATATCTGGTATTTCTAATTTTAGCCACGCACATGAGGTTTATCGGCCGTTCCCACTACACTACACTACACTACACTACGTATCGTCACCATACCTCTTGGTTACCAATGAGCATGAAAAAGCTACTTATTCACTCTGGGACGAATATTGCCGAATATAAGTCCTCTTACGTATTTATTGTCCGTTGTATCTTTTTTTAGGGCTCCGTACCCAACCCCTATTACTAAGACTTCCCCGGCTGTATCTCATGAACCGTGATAGTTAGACAATTGCAATTTTTACAGATGATGTATTATTACTGTTGCCGCTATAACAAGAAGTACTAAAAAACAGAATGAAATAAATATTTAGGAAGGCTCCCATACATCAAACGGTTTTTTGCCTTATTTATGAATAATGGTACGCAAACCTTCAGGCTATTCCTTGTTATAGTGACTAAAAAACGTCCATATATTAAAAAAACCGGGACGTAGTCTTCTTGACATTGAGTCTTGATTTTTTATCCTCTCAAGTGTCCACTGGTTTAAAGTTAAGCATTCTGGATACGCGTACTCTCTATCGTCTCATCTCGGTTCGTTCAACCTACATACATTTTAGTAGGAATGAGGCAGAAAGATTTTTATCTAGGATAAAAAACCAGCTAAGTGCGAATCGGACTCGCGCTCGTAAGGTTCCATACTTTTATCTATAAAACGGCAAAATAATCACAGTTGTTGTATGATAAGCTGCCTTAAATATTCATTTTATTCTGTTTTTAGTACCTATTTGTTGTTATAGCGGCAATAGAAATACATCAGCTGTGAAAATTTCAACTGTCTAACTATCACGGTTCATGAGATACAGCCTGGTGACAGACGGACAGACGGCCAGCGAAGTCTCAGTAATAGGATCCCGTTTTACCCTTCGGATACGGAACCCTTAAAATCGTGTAAAAGTAGGGATGGGCTCGTTTTGGGAGGATTTTCGCGGCTGAGAAATGACTTGTCAACGCTGTAGGATTGGAAGGGTCGCCATTTTGAATTTTGGGTGGTGAATATACGTCAGGATATACGTCAAGTGTTTACATTTGTTTGGATAGGTACCTACATCTATACTAATATTATAAAGAGGAAAACTTTGTTTGTTTGGTTGTAATTAATAGGCTCCGAAACTACTGAACCGATTTGAAAAATTCTTTCACTGTTGGGAAGCTATGCTATCCCGGTACACATAGGCTACCTTTTATCCCGTAAAAATTAATGGTTACCGCGGGATAGTAGTTAACGCGGGGGAAACCGCGAGGTGCTTCTAGTAAGTATATATTTTTATTAAAATTGTTTAAGATTTTTTTGTGGTAAATCCATTTGAATTAGGGTTTTAGGTAAAGAATTCGCTTTATCGAAAGTCATTGGATCATAGTTGCTCGTTTATCTCGATAAGAGCCAGAGTCCAGTCCAATAAATATTTGCACATTTGCGCTAAAAGGCTGTCAGACCTGTCAGATGCTAAACGATAGCACCATCGATCATTCATTGAAAGATAACATGTAAAAGCTTTTCACTTTGTTTTCTTTAAATTCCCTTTCGCCAACCACTGAGCTTTGATGAGCAACGCAATCCATCGATGTCGATTTATCCATTCAATTTCAGCTTAGGTACAATCTCAGAAGAAAATCTCTTATTATGCTTAAATGAATTTAGTTTTATTTTAAGTTTTGGCTTCGAAGGGTTTATGCATTTCGTCAGTGTCGAGTCTTATTTTATTTCAAGGTTTGCGACGTCACTCAATAAGGCTGTATCCACTATATTTTCCATCTGACACTGCACATACTCGCATCGTTTCCCTCGAAAAGAGCTCTGCGTGTTGGTTATTGCGCGGTCTCTAAATGTAGCCTTGTACGTTCTTGTTTAGGTGTAATTATAAAAAAACATGACCAAATTAAAACGCAAAGTATTAACAAATACCTACCGAAGTTACAATCAACATTTAAGTCAGCCGAGCTTATCGCTAATCTGACTTCGTAGCAGGAAACATTGAAATCCTGTAGATTGTTTCAAAGCTGCTTCTGACAGCAAAAATAAAATCGCACTCGCGGCTGGCTTTAGCTAATTATAATTAAAACACTTCAATTTTTCGCTCATCCTACGGGTAGTTTCAAGCAGATACCAATTTAAAAACTGTGAGCATAAAGTATACAATTCAGAACGAGCAAAGTTATTGGGTTAATTTAATTTTCCCGCTGGTCATGTGGTTATCGCATTTTCATTGCAATAAGCTGTTTCGGGCTTATCGTTAAACTAGTTTGTGCTTTTGCCCGCAAACTTTATTTTGTGAGTCTAACACTGAACGTACAAACACAGTGATAAAATTTTATAAAAATAAACAACTACCTACATATTTTGAGAGTATCAATCTATTTGTATTGGTAAAAAATGGTTGTTATTTGAATTGAAACTCGATACAAGATACGCGATGCCCGTCTACGATTGGACGAGGTAACACCGTTTTAATTTTAGCTAATTTGAGCATCCACTTAAATCCTAATGTCCTGCATAAGCTCAAGAGCTGTACTGGACTTGCATTAGTTTAATGAAGAATGTGGTTGTTGACTTTATTTGTGAATATGAACTGGACCTTAAATGACTTGAAATTGTATCGTATAAAAACAATAGGTACCTAGGTAAATATGTTCAGAAAAAATAATGGAAAAGAAAACAAAAATGATAAAAAAGCTGTCTAAAATCATTGAAAAAGTGTCGGTTCTTATGAAAATAAATATCTTACGTGCATGAAAACATCGGAAATTAATTTCAACAACGACTGTGTAACTGAACATTGGTTCAGGAAAAATACTGTATTACCGCCTATTAAAAATTACCAAATTGCAAGTTCTTTCACTAGGGAAAAAGCTATCCAAGGCGGGTCATTAATTTATGTAGTAAACAATTGCGAATTTAAAGAGAGAAAAGACATTGTGTCCTTGTCTATAGAACGGACTATAGAGTTATCATGTGTAGAGCTGGAGCAGCATATAATTGTTTGTGTATACAGACCCCCAACAGCTGATTTCAAAATGTTTGAGTCCATTATGGAAGAAGTGCTGAGAAAATCATTTAATACCTCGAAATATGTAGTTGTTTGTGGCGATTTTAATGTTAATATTCTTGATAAGTGCCCATTAAGTGATAAATTACTAAATTTATTTTTGTGCTTTGATCTAAGAAATCTTTTTAATCAGCCAACTAGAATCACTACCTCGTCTGCAACTTGCTTAGACAATGTTTTCTGTAACTGTGAACCACAAAGCATGGCCATATGTGACAAGCTTAGCTCGGATCATTGTGGCCAAAGTGCTGTGTTTCCATGCAATTCAAATAAAGTCTCCCCGGAGTTTACTTACAGACCCATTACCACCAACCGTATGGGACAGTTCTCGGAAAGCATTGATAAGCAACTTACTTACTTAACGTTTCTTGAGGATCCAGATGACCTTTGCAATTCCTTGTTCAAAATGATAGATATTTTTAAATTAAAAACATATAGAGGTAGCACCAAGGCGAGATTTGATGGGGACTGGGCTACACCTGGTATCTATAAAAGCAGGAACAAATTGTATGATTTATATTCACAAAAATGTATAAATGCACATGACACTAAATTTTTAGACTATGTTAAAAAATACTCAAAGACATTCAAATCTGTGTGCCGTACCGCGAAGTCTCTTCACTTGAGTAGGAAAATTAAGCAGGCCGAAGACAAAATCAAAACAACGTGGAAAATAATCAACACTGAAACTGGCAAAATTAAACCTCGGGACCGGAAATATGTCTTAATTATAAACCAAAAATTAATTTCAAAAGATTGCGAAGTAGCCAATGCGTTTGAAGATTTTTTTACCAAAATACCTATTGTTACTACCCAGTCGTTAGAGTCATCCCCGGTTGCGGCTGCTTCTATACTATTAAATAATGTTGACAGATGTAATGATGTATTTAAATTCAAATATATTGATGTAGACACTATTGTTAAGACATTTAAATTACTTAATATTAAGAACACTGAGGATCTGTGGGGAATGTCTACAAAAATTTTTACTTGTATTATTAATTCAATTGCCCCGTATTTGGTCGTTATTTTTAATACATGTGTCGATGAAGGAGTTTTTCCTGACGTAATGAAAAATAGTAAACTGATTCCTCTGTATAAATCCGGAAATAAAAATGATCCGACTAACTACAGACCCATCTCAATACTTCCCGCACTAAGTAAAATTTTTGAAAAAATTATCTTAAACCAATTAATGACTCATTTTAATTTAAACAGCCTGTTTCATACTGAACAATATGGCTTCACTAAAGGCTGTTCTACCACAGATGCAGGGATAAGGCTCTTAAAGCATATTTTCGATGCTTGGGAGAAGTCGCAGGATGCTATTGGTGTTTTCTGTGACCTTTCCAAAGCATTTGACTGCGTTAGTCACGAAACATTAATTTCTAAATTACAGCATTACGGGGTTCACGGGAAAGCTCTCGATCTTGTATTCTCGTATCTTAGTAACAGAATCCAGAAAGTGGATATAAATAGAGTAAGGTCATCTGGGTCGCTCACTACAATGGGTGTCCCTCAAGGTTCAATACTGGGGCCATTCTTGTTCTTGGTGTATATTAACGATCTTGCCTTTTTTGTAAAGAACTTATGTGATATTGTTTTGTTCGCTGATGACACTTCACTTATTTTTAAGGTTGACAGAACATACAACAATTTTGACGATGTTAACAAAGCAATCACGCTAGTTCTTAAATGGTTCACGGTAAATAATTTAGTGCTGAATTCTAAAAAAACGAAATGTGTAAAATTCTCACTACCCAATGTTAGAAGAGGCCACACAAATTTAAGTATTTTAATTAATAATGAGCCGTTAGATCAGGTAGAGTCAACAACCTTCCTGGGAATTAATTTAGATTCTAGATTACAGTGGGGTCCTCACATATCATCTTTAACTGGAAGATTGAGCTCTGCAGCTTTTGCTGTACGTAAAATCAGACAATTTACTGATGAAGCCACTGCAAGATTAGTATATTTTAGTTACTTTCACAGCGTTATGTCATATGGCATTATGTTGTGGGGCAAAGCCGCGGATATCCAATCTGTGTTCGTGCTACAGAAAAGAGCAATTCGGTCAATATATAATATGAAAACCCGCGATTCTCTCCGGGAACGATTTAAACACATCAATGTTCTTACAGTGGCTTGCCAATATATATATGAAAACTTATTGTATGTTCATAAAAATATTAACAAGTTTGCTAAAAATTGTGACGTACATAATTTCAACACTAGAAATAAAAATAAACTCAATGTACCAAGATTTCGGTTGCAGAAGGTTAGTGGTTCATTTATGGGGAACTGTATACGCTTTTATAATAAGTTGCCAGAGGGAATTGATCAATTATCCATGCAAAGATTTAAAACTTTTATTAAGGCTAATCTCATAAAGAAAGCCTATTACACTGTTAATGACTATATTAAAGATAAAAATGCATGGCCTCAATGCCCCCAGCTCCATGGTAGTAATAATTAACGTGAATTTTATTAATATGTTTTGAAATTTTTATATTGATGGTCATATTTATACCAATGTAAATATTGTGATTGAAAAAAAAAGAAAATTATACATTATGAGAAAAAAAATATGACATCCCCGTAGAGTTTCTTGGTGCTGTCTTCTCTAACGGGCGTATTCCGAAGCACTGGTAGAATCAAACGGAGTTTCCTTTTCCTGTCTGAGATTCAATCCTGGACTTGAAAGGGAAACATCCTTTTTCAAACTCAAACCATACCTAATCAATTAATTATAGTTTGTTTTCTTTTATGATTTTATTAATTTGTTTATTAGATTGAAGTGTTTGACTTGTAAAAGTGCGATTTTATTGCCTATTTACAATAAATGATTTGACTTTGACTTTGATTAAAACATTAAACGAAATACAAAGTAAATGCGCTTCTATTTAACTCGCAAAGATTTTGCGGAAATTTTAATTTATGTCACAGGAAACTCGTAAAACACCAAAATTCAACTGCAATGTTGAAAATTCTAGAGAATAATTCGCTGTCCGGAAATTCTGCCGACATGACGTTATAATATTTATCTCTGAATCTATGATTTAGAAAACCCCAATTCAGACAGAGTCTAGTGTAGTGCAGTGTAAGCACCATGTGCCACAAAATTTTGTAAAGTATACCATGGTAAACACACTCACAGATGGTAAACATGGTATAAACACACAAGAAAACACTAAACTTCTACTTACCATGATGGTTAGTAACTCTAAACGTCTGACTTAAAAGCTGAAACTTTTATCTTTCAAAACTTAACATATTATAATAAAAGTGATCTAACGTTTCTAGTTTTAAAGTCAAATGAAAAGTTTCACAACTAAAGAGCAAAAAGTACCTAAGTACCTATAGCTTTCAGTACTCAAGTATTTAGTTTCTATCTGGAACAAAAACAACTTGTTCTTTGTTAATTTAAAGAACATTTTTCAGTCCTTACAAAAGGCAATGCCATTTTTTAATCTTGTATTAATACGCATAAAGTGCATATTGGTTTTAAAATTTTAGGAACCTAGCTCTAAGAATGTGTCGGTCAACTTTACGGACAATCTCATAACAGTCGGCAGTTGAATTAAATGCAAGCGAGTCTAAAAAATCGGGTTGAAAATTTCGAGACTTCTCCGTGTAGCCGTAATAAAATATTCATAACGGAAATTAAGATATGCAGCAAGCTTTGATGTCTCTATTAAAATAAATAGCCTATTTCCTTTTTAATACCTACTCTACCTTTTTTGTTTTTTTTTTCTGTATTTTCTGAGTTCCGGAATCAAACGAAGAACCCAATGACTTATGGTTTTTGTCAACACCAGTATGAGGTGATCAATATTATGTCAATTATATTTGAAACGCATTATGTCGACGAGCCCATATGTTGTGCCGTTGTTTAGTTACCAAAAGTCACAACAATCACAATCATTTGGACCATTAGAATAATTACAAATTGTTAAAATGGACGCGCTTAGAAAATACCTTCTGTCTAGCTACGCAGAGTTCGGTCTCCCGCTCGAAATGTCGAAGTAAAAAGTAATAAATGTAGACGAAACAAAGTTTTGTAGAAAACTACAAAAAATATCTTAGATTTACAGTAGGTACTCTACATCAGAGTAACTTACGTAATCACCAGTCCTACTTTTATTTTGGCTTTTCTTAATAATAACAAAGTACGAAATATAATACGAGAGTTCTACGTAAAAATCATTCCGACCGATTCTCAGGTTTCTCTCTTTGAAGCAATACATTTAGCGCGTTTACTATTTCATGGTACAGATAGATATAGATATAGATTTATGTATCCTCCATTACAGAGTAATACTATACCTCACACGGCCGCTGGTAAATCTTCGAGTTAACAAAACTTTAACAAAGAAGAATCTTTGAACATTTGATTATAATAAAAGTTGAACTTTATTAATTGAAATAGTACCTATTTGTAACAAACCACCTATATTCGTTATTAACATCGTTCTAAATGCAGCGACGGGAAAAACGCAATAGTTATTACAACGATATATTGAGTTGTTTTGAAAAAACAAAAAAATATTCACACAAACACATAATAAAAACAAAAATTAAGTAAACCTAAAAGAAAGACACCGGGACGTTTACGGAACTTTCCTCTGCAGTTACAGATTATCAGTTGATTCACTAACCGTTCGTTAGACAATATGGTGACATCGAAGTAAATCGGAGAGCGTAACTTTTGATAGGTTTGTGCTCCTTATTGTCTGAATAGAGCATTTCTTTTTTGGGCAAAACAAATGGAGGTAACATACTCCCCTGAGGAACTATGTGTAAGGCTCTCTCTCATCAATCTAGGCTTCGAAGAAAGATGCCAATAATAGGACTGAACCATAGCGCTCATAGTGCGGAGCTACGATAAAAATAAGTAATAAACTGTTTGTGTGTTCTAAGAATTAACTGGCAGGTTAATGACTCTCAGAAACGTAGACCCTTTCCACTATTTTCAGCCTTAATTAGTTATATAAATAAGAGTACGCTGATGCTTACGCAGGTTATTGAACCTTCCGTCAACAGCTACAGCTACCTAAGAAACCAAGGCTGGGAGCTGATTGAAAAAGGCTTCCTATAATATCGACTGGCAGCCAATTTTCTCTTTATCTAATAGGTAGGGACTTACGAGTACCTATAGAACGGTGTCGGCTGTACCTTTGTGGATATGGTAATAAAAAAGTTTCAGTCGCAGGTGCTAGCCTGAAGGGTAGATTTGAGCTTTATTTGATTTGACGACCTCCTTAGTTAGGTGACGAAGTGACTTCGAAGCTGTCAATTCTCCTGGGCAATTATTTGTGTGAACTAAATGTATTGGTTCAGCATGGGAAATTGTTATTAAACTAGCAGACACGGCCACGCGCATATATGCGTAATATAATTAACCACCAGACAAGTGAGCAGATGAATGGTTAATTCATAATGAGAGAATTTAGAAAGAAATGATCTGAGACAATAACGCCAAAAAAACTTTTTATGGCGATTGACATAACATAACATACCTTCAATGCCATCTAGTTTAAAACGCCCAAAGCTTGAAAGTTGTCGTAGAAATGAATTGATTTAAGAATTCTACCCTAAGTTTGTTTCGTGTGAACTTTCGAAGGACGATAAGCCGAGACTATAAAACTGAAGCGATTTGATCCGAATATAGGCCTTTCGCATGTCGCTCGATCAGTTACTTTATGTATTCAATATCGTTAATGTTTTGGTGCAGTTAAATTATGTACCTACTTATACTTTTTTGTGACACAGCTGGAATGCTCATAATTTGCGGTTATATCGTTTAGTCAAGAGTCCAAAAAGTTCAAGGCTCATAGTTACTTTAAACTTAAAAATTTAATCAATTTAATCAATAGGACGTTCTTAAAAATTAATCGACTTTACCACTGGATTCTGAATGCATCTGAGAAGAACACACTAATTAAATCACCATGGCGACTACATAACTGTTATCGTAAAAACTTAACCGTCTTATCACAAAACTTTAAACCACAGATTAAAACAGATATTTTTAAAATTTAGTTTTCAAAATCTACGTCTATCACTCGCGTTGTCTTACTCAATCCGGGCATTCCGAATTATTTTACTTGTGAATTTGTTATTGAGTTAGGAAAAGCGAGGGTTAGGCGTCGATTTGTGGAGAAAATATTTAGACTTATCTGTTCATCGCTTGTAAAGTTTTTCATTTACATTGAAAATATATTAATTTTATTAATTAATTTGGGGGGGAAAATTAATTAATAATTAATCTTTAGTGGTAAGATCGAGTTTGCAAAATAACAACTAATTTCGTCATAAGTTTTAGTAGACGTAGCAAGTACTCTTCGTAAGTTAAACAGACAATATTTGGGTTAAATCTACAGATTAATCTACCGATTTAACTCAAATATTGTCCAATAATGAGTGCAGTTATTAAATGAACCATAAAAGCTTGAGACAAATTGCGCCCAACTGAGCAAAACATATTCTGCGATCAATATCTCTAATTTGGATCGTTCACTGACAAACCTAATTTACCTATATTACGTGACTTCCTACCAATCTAATTTAGATTCACGCAAATTCCTTTACTGCCTTCATTGGCTCTTATGTACAAAATAAGATTTTAATGAAATCAAATTCGATTACGATAGATACTTGGCGAGTCGGAAAGCCGAGATCTATATACAATGGGAACGCGAAAGTAGGAGTAGTTACAGTGCAGTTGAAAGCAGTAAGCAATGTATATTCTCAATTACGGCTACGGTACATAATTTTTTTTTACTACGTAGATATATGTAAAAACCTTTCGAAGTAAATAGTGTAGGAAAGAAAATGCTTTATTGTAGTTAATTATAAACCAACTGCGACGCGTGAGACGTCTTCTATTCTCGTAAGAAGCGAGTCAAACTCGTAGGTATGTGGTAAACACGGGTATTTGCTCTAGTGTAAAGTGTTTGCCATGATCCTCGTAGGTTCTTGTTCCCTAGATAAAAATAATCCTAGCTAGAGGTAAATATGTGTTATTGGCTACATTTTGTCCGCAAATCTCCTACTACCTTCCTTAGTTATACTGTTGAGATCTGCCAAAGAGGCAAGAATGGAAGGTTGTTTACCGTGTAAGATATTATTTAGTAATGGAATGGTTTGAGTGGTAATCTTACTTATATTACAGGCGAGGCTTAAAAAGGTAACTTTTAGCTTGCGAGGCCTTACCACAAAAAATATAAACAAGAGTTGAACTGATGTGTTTATATTTTCTCCACAAATCAACGTCTAATCCTCACTTTTTCTAACTCGACAACAAAATCTCAAGTAAAATCATTAGGAATGCCAAGGATTGAGTAAGACAACGCGAGTGATACGCGTCGATTTTGTGGAACGATATTTTAAAAACTAGCCTAATCTTTTGTGGGAAGACGGTTAATGTTTTCTGTACTAAGTGGTACGTAATTTTTCAGTAAAATTTTTAATTAATATAATTAACAACGAAATTGTGTTCTAAACGCTAGACAAATACACCTTAATCTCGAATAGGGATGATGTACGTGAGAACTGTCACCAAATAACTTACATTACAGCTTGTTTGCCCCATGCCATCCGCCCCGCACCAATGACTCTTGGTAAGTTATGTGCTGATTTCCACTGCTCCGTGCTTCGGAGGTTACATTAAGCCATCGGTCCGCGTTGTTATCGATTGATAACAGTCGTTAAGCCACGTCAGAGGCCCTTGGGTGGCCTGATAAACTTTGACACATAAGACTAGCACAACTTTAAACAACAAACAAACATAAATAATTTCATTTTGATAATAAATACATAGTTGTGGTATGATAATAGGTACATTGTCGTACTATGGCAAAGGCATTATTTATTTTTTGGAGGCGAGTTCTCCTTGGACCATGAATTCTAATGTTTTCTATTGTGTCTAAACTCTAATCTCAACCATAGTTGAATAAGAATAGAATCACAGACGCAGCAGATTAGTAGGCCCTGAAAAGGCTTTTGTAGCGACTGGATTAGCCAGCTAGACTACAATAACTCAGTCTAGCTGCCAAAGAGCGAATATCGACTGACTGCAAATTAAGATATCTGAATCATACGACTCGCGGAGGCTTTTATCTCGCACCCAAGTTTTAATGAATCTAAAATTAAATAGTTCAATGTCAGTAAATCAAACACTAACTTTTTTTTTTTTTGTTTTAGTTATGGCTTCGCACGATTTGTGCATATAGCCAGTGTCAAGTATTTTATTTTAAGTATTTCTTAATTTCATATTAAGAAAGTCACAGCAATGTTATAGCAATCGTGGTCAAGTAGTCAAGTCAATTATTTACATCGTCAGTCACGATTCAGTAAAGTAGTAGATGCTTTACTGAAACTTCCCGGGAGTTTTGGAAACAATGCGAAATGACACGTTTTTTGAGTTTATATCATTTGCCTACACTCGTGCACGTTAACGAACACTTAATGGTTAATATTCCACCAATATTACACATTAACACTCGAAGAAACACAAGTTTGAGCTAATAATACAAAACCAACAACGTCTCACTATCGGATTCCCGCCAAAACTCCAACACTAACTTGAAATGTGTAGGGCTGTTTGTTTTTTTTTTAGTTATAGCTTCGCACGGTTTGTGCATGTAGCCAGTGTCAAGTATTAAAATATTAAAGTAAGCCAAGATATTCATTAGTTTGAGTGTCAAACCGTGTTTGTGTCTAACCGTCTATTTCCGTGGTGTGACAATGGGTATTGTTACCCAGTGAGATATTGTGTAGGTGTGTATGAACATGGCAAGTTAATTAAATGTCGATGTAGGTACAAGCTAAAATCATAGAGATACTCATATTTAAAGAGTAAACGTTAGAGAAGAGTAACGGGATGTTTATTTTGTGTTAGTGCGCTAGCTGTGCATGCATGTTTCGCTTGTGGTTTTCTGGATTTCCAAAAACAATATGACGTATTTTAATCCTTTTAGAGCAGATTTTTGGATGAATACATTTCAAACCCTAAATGTCAATACTCAAATTCCAAATAATAGTTTATTTTCTTGCCTCACTAAAATCCGTAACTCTGTTTGAGTTAATTACATTAATTAAGGATCGTCTGGGTCTAAAATTCATCGTAGCACTTTAAACACATAATAACAATGGCTATCATTTGGATTGCGCTGTTTAATTAATGTCGAATACAATCGATATACTCGTATACTAGTACTTATAAGGCGCGTCGTGAATCTTCGTTCGCGCAGAAAAGAAAGTATGGTCCGAAGATTAACGAAAGAATGCTTAAAACTTACAATCAACCTAAGATCACTATTATAAGGTTCATAATACACTGCAGCTGTTAGTTCCATCTCACTCTAAGCTCGCTAAGATGGCGGCGGCTGCCGACCAATAGCGGTCAATAGCATTTCCCGCGCTTTGAAAATTCATCTTCTGCGCAGGTACATCGGTAAGCCATATCAGTTGAGTAATACTGTAATATATCGATCCTAACTCCCGAAATCATACAACAAACCTAAAAAAACTCACCCAGCAGTAGTTACCTACTTCAAACATGAATACACATAAATGTCAGCAATACATACTAATCTTCATGAAGTTTGGCTGTATGGCGGGAAAAACTAATGGAGACGAAGTCCTTTCACAGTATATCGCTAAATGGGATATATGAGTTCTTTATTTACACCCCGTCCATTGTAAAGGTCCGTGAAGGGAATTTACAGCAGATATACAAGAAATAGATAAGGCAATTGATTGTCCACGCGGTCCTAGTTATTATTCTGTAACGTTCGTCATAGCGCAACTGGTTTACCTTGTTCCTGTTCCTGATTTTGTTATATCAAGCCAATGGAAACAAAAAAATATTAAAATAAAATAAAAACATATTTATTTATTAAAAAAACCTTGGTGAATTTGTATGAAATATAATTATAGGGTAAGGAAGATCTGAATTTGAAACATAAATATATGAACCTATTTTATTTACATAATTCAAAAAATTGAGGTAATTAATTAGGTATAGACTTGAGGTGCTCCTCTTTAAAATCAAATTTAATTAACTACCTACCATCACAAACCACACCATTGGATCAAATTGCATTACGTGAAGATCCTTTCCACTGATCGTCATTTCTCTCCTAGCATTGTTTGTGAAGCGATTGAAATCAAGAAGTACCAGAATTTTTATCCGGAAGATGGGTTTAGGTTGTCTGATTCATGGAATCCGGTTATGTTTTGCAAGACCAAACGCGGGTAGTTGGAAGCAACACCTGCCGCTCCGGACGGTAATACCCGCATTCTCCAGTCTTCTCGTGACTACGGTCGATGTAACTCGGCCGAAACCTCGAGATATTTCAAAATTGTATATTTTTATATTAGTTTGTGCGCGAATTAGACCTTAAATCTAGTTAATAACTATAAACAGTTGTCAAAAGCTAGTACCTACCGTAAGATTCCCATCAATATACAGCTCAGGTACGTCAAATAGTACGACTTTGCGATATCTTTTCCTTTTAAATCTGTGGCATCTAGCGACGATCGTGCGTTTCCGGTACTTTACAAGAATTTACTATCGTGAACTTAGACTGCATATATGTAGTAATATGAGAGGGACGGACAATTTGTAGAAAATTTCAAATAACCTAGAACAGAAGTGGTTGTTGGTAGGACGAAATAGGGAATGGAAAGGTTCTGCCAGTAATATAGTTAGAGAAGAAAGTTATTGGGGTAAAATGTTTGGGAAAGGTAGTGTGTTGAGCTCGAAGGAAACCTTTTGTAGATTTAGATGGGACGATTTGGGAATACGAGTAGGTTTATGTGTCCTTTCTCCTCGAACTATATCAAGTATGGGCCCTCGTAAGTTCTAATCCTTCGGTTAGGGTTCCTGGACGCGTAACTATTTACTTATTCAACTAGAGAGGCGTCTATAATCTTAAACAAAACATCAGCAAATAGTCCTTTTCAGAACCAAATGGTTAAAAGAGGTTAGGTTTTTAGGGGTTTTGGTGTGAAAGATCACGTCATCTGTCGTCTATCCTACATTGTTCGGACAAATTTTTGGCGGAATAAAGCTACATATTTTTCTTCATTGTTTTGTATATGGTCGCAAAATAACAGTTATTATAAAAAGAGGTATTATTCGTTACTGTAAAAATTATAAAAACTTGTTACCTTAACAATCTGAAAAAATAACTGTAAAGATGACATTACTAAAGAATTCCTACAAAGAGGATAAATTAAAGACTACCTCTGCAAGCCAACTCACAAACGAATTTCTTTGAAACAAGTTGCGTAGTAAACTTCAAAACTTCGTAGCTCGCACAAAAGCGACCACTTTCGTAAACTTTAGGGAAGCTTGTAGCGACAATCCATGAATAGGTAGTATTGTTTGCACTTTGTTAGCTTGTAATGAAAGCTCAATATCGGTTTGTTTATTTTTCATTCTGTAGGTACGTAGATGAAGGCTTTGAGAACGACTAGTCTACATTTTAGATCAGTGGCATCAAACAATCTGTTGTCACTTTCAACTACATGGAACTAAAAGAGACAACCTCTTTGGAGCTATAGCCTATTTTATACCAACCTTCGTTTTTGCGCCAGCTGATTTAAATTATTATCGTGGAAGACGTTATAAGAAACCAAACATTATGTGACATTGTTACTGTAGTATTTGTTTATTTCAATCATACCTAGTGCCAGTTTTTGTCTACGTACATGACTATGTGCAAATTATAATCAATGCTGCAAAAAATAGTTTCAAATGAAATAAGTTTTTTGTCTGACCATGACGGCACCCGGTGATACCCGTTGCGACTCTATGCAGTAACATTGTCGTTCATTATCAACCCATAATATATTATGTAGTCATCAAGATTCTTGCAAGAGTTTTAGACAAGCACTTACAAATTAGGATGATAATTAAAGAACTTCATTCCCTAGACCCTCGTTCACCCTCGTCATTGTGCGTGCTAAGTCAGTGCTTAATTAAGCTCAATAATTACAAGTCAAGCACTTTACGAGTCCGCAAACGTAATATTTTAATAAGTTTTGTAATGTTAGGGTTTTGTAAAACAGATTAGGCGTAGGCGTAGGCGCGTTAGGCGTAGTGGCTGAGCAATCGGACTGCTGCGCTTGGTGTCGCGGGTTCGATTCCCGCCCGGAACAAATATTTTTGTGATCCACAAATATTGGTTTCTGGTCTGGGTGTTATGTATAATATGTGAAATTACATGTCTGTAAACGGTACCCACTACACATGAGAAATCATAGTGTTATAAATATAAAAAAAAAAAAAAAGACAAAGGTTAAAGTGAATATTGTTTTTAAATTGTTTCTCTTGCCACTTTTAGAAAAATTCCCTGTGGATTGTATCTGAATGGTTTTCCTAATAAATTAGATGATTAGGGTCTAAATAGATCACCATGTCAAATACCCATTACCCACACTAGGTATATCATTATTACACTGCCATCTAAAGTTTTTACTAGCAAAATTGCACTGCGCTCGTCATCTCGTCATTGACCTGGAAACAAGATGAGAAATAATACTTTTCTCGCACCTGCAGCCACCAGTCAGATTTTCATAATTACAGTCCTGCAAAAATCACAAGATTGTCATCAGAAACTATACCCTCGAGCCTAGCTGTCAGTCGTAGAACTAGCAAAATTCGGTCCACTGAAATGAAAGTACAATTAAAAGTAACTATTTAGCAATCTGTGGTAGATATAAGTTTCAAAACTTTGACATCTATATTTCTCAAACTAACGAACAGTATGTATATTCCCGCTGGCTCTGATTACCTAAGATTGACTTCATCTAATATTCTCTGTAGGTACTTACAGTGAGCGACAAAAATCACTAAACTTTTCACAAACATTTAATACTTCTCGAGCGTAGAATTCAGTTCATGCCAAATAAATGTCCGTGTAATTACACTCTAATTACTGGAAATAGGGTACAAAATAATGCTTGTTACTACATAATAAATACAACATTATCTTTCCGATTTTTCTATACTAATATTATAAAGAGGAAAGATTTGATTATTTGTTTGTTTGCATTGAAATGGCTCCGAAACTACAGAACCGATTTGAAAAATTCTTTCACTGTTGGGAAGCTACACTATCCCCGGGTGACATAGGCTAGTTTTTATCCCGTAGAAATAACCGGTTCACGCGGGATAGTAGCTAACGCGGGTGAAACAGCGAGGTGCTTCTAGTCCTTCATCATCATCATCAGCCTATACCAGTCCACTGCAGCTGGACATAGGCCTCCCCTAATGAGCGCCATAGCGCCCTGTCTTTAGCTTGACGCATCCAGCATCTGCCTGCAGTCTTTCGCAGTTCGTCATCCTAGTCTAGTCCTTAATAAAGGCCTTATAAATAACTGTGTGATCAAGGAGAAAGTCAGAAATACTTGCGTAAAAGCAGTATCTAGAAAAAAGCAATTTAAGAGGGAATTTAGTGCGGCAATTCTTCGTAGCCGCAACGCGCCCGCCGAGAGAACGTGTCGTACCGGCGTCGCACGACCACCACCATTAAATCGCTATAAAAACGCAGCGATTCCGTGAGATTTATGTCCTTTATATGTCACAATAAATGTGGCATAGAGATGGAAGGCCAGGAATGAATAGTGATATGGGTAATAAAATATTTGCCGTATTGTGCGCCTATAATTGGCAATGATAACTTTTAAGTGCTTCAGATTATTTACTATTTTAGTACCTACACACTGAAACAAAATATACTTCGGATATTATACGAAATATTTTGTGGGCTTTGTGGAATCCAAAGTTACTATGTCACTCTAATATAAGAACTAGAATAGAATATAAAATATTTTACTGCTTGTATTTTGAGTATTTTATATACAGTTAGAAAAATACACAGGGTATATACAGAAGGAGCTTTAGCTAAATCTAAAGTACAATGGGCGGACTTATCACTAAAAGCTATATCTTCCAGTCAACCTTTGGATGGAGAGAGATAATGATAAGTTAGAGAGGTTATAAAATATTTTATCTGCCTGCCCATCGATAAGGAAACTACTTAATCATCCCATGCCCTTCAGACGAAAGGGCGCGTAGTAACTGGGACATAAACTGTGGTAAGGGATGTAAGTGACGTCATTAATCTACTCTGAGACAGTTTTGTAAGAGCACTCTAGTGACAAGTTGTATGATCGCTAATGGGTGGGCCGACTAAGTGGCCTATGTACTGAAGATGAGTATATAGTATATAGGTATGTTGTACTTAAGAAATAACATCACTATTCCCGTGCTATTTCAGTGAGATTAGACTTTTTTCCAGTTTAGCAAAGTAGTGACATATCTCTAGAAGCACCGCGGGCTAGTAACCTAGTTGATAGTTTGGACATGTATTTTAGAGTATGAGCGATCATACTGATCTACACATTACACCACTCAATCGTTTATGCGCTAACCGAGAAGTAAATATCGCACAATTGACTAATTATGGACCCGAAACATTAAAGAACAATGTACACTTTTTATTAATAAAATTTACTTCATGAATGTTAATGAGTACCTAGAATTTGAAACATAGTCGCTCTTACCACAAAAGATTTAAACAAGAGTTGAACAGATGAGTCTAAGTATTTTCTCAACAAATCGACGTCTAACCCTCGCTTTTTCTAACAAAATAACAGATACACAAGTAAAATAATTAGTAACGCCAAGATTGAGTCAAAAAACGCGAGTGGTAGACGTCGATTTTTAGGCACGACATTTTATAAACATCTGTTTAACTCTGGTCTAAGCTTTTGTGGTAATATGTTCCTAGATCATAAGTATTATAATAAGTATGTTTATCATAATCTAAATGTTTGTTGTCGTTCAGTACCTTCATACAATCCTAATAGAAAGGGACTTTATACTATAGCTTTACAGAACATCGGTGTAGAATTTGTAGAAACTAAAAAGCAATTACATTTCCACCCATCTCCAAAACAAAACTATCTTATATCACAACGGCTTTAATTTCTTTGCGGTTCAAGTTTTGCGCAAAGTTTTAATTTCACCGGTCACTTTCAGCAGGAAAAATTAAAAGTTAAAATGTATCTCTCCCAAGAGCAAACTTCAGATGAAATGAAATAATATTATCTGTCTGAAAGAGCTTGGAAATGGGATGTTTAGTGGAAATGACACTGAATGAGTCATAGTTAAGATGGAAGCGTCCAGTGACCTACTTAGGATATGTTTGGGGCACCGGGAAATAAAGGGTCGCACGCGTTTTTGGAAGGGAATATTGTTTTTTTTTTATTTGTATAGGTTTATATATTTGTATAGAATGTAAACATAACAATGGTCCTACATCACGCGTTTCAATTGTCGCTTATGATGATCTGGATTCTACAAAGGTGGTTATTAACTCCTTTAACCTTTAAATAAAATTATATTTTAAACAAGACAAGGAGTTTAGATTCAAAGTGATACCGAGTAGTTTATAATTTAAAATTAAACAAAAGATTCTCCACGCGTTCATTCTTATCGGAAGGTCGAGTAGGTAACCCTGTACTTACGCTTATGAAAACTGCAAAATTAAACACGCAATACAATGCAATTATATAAAATATCCACTTACAGTCAGTTCTCCCGATTGCTAGTCACTTAACTTTTATGTCTCATCAAGAACAAATTAAAACGGCAATTCTACACAGTGCTATTAAGGCTATAGAAACTATGCAGTTATCCATGTACCTATTAAGTCTCGTTTTATAGCAGCGGGGACGTAAAGAATTTAATTAGCTCAATCTTTATTCCTTTAAGCAAGCTTCCATTACACCTTTTCGGAAGATCTCTCATGAGACTACTTTCTAGTATTTATTAACATAGATTGTTCAGTGTTATTTTTTTAAATACCTAAGGAATCAATTTGGGTAGATTTTCAAATCAGACCATTTTTGTTGCTCTATAATTTCACTGAAACTTATCTTAACTTAGTAATTGCGCGTGTATAATGGAAGCATGCTTCAATTGTTAAATTCATATCGAAATATATTATGTAATTTGAAAAGATATTTTTAATTATGAATTTATCCTTAATACGTCCCTCATCTATTATGTAATACGCAGAATACCGTCGTCCCCAGTCACAATGAAAAGGGCTTTATGTCAGCCAACATGACAGCTAATGGGTACGGACATTATGAAAACGTCTAAGACCAAATAGGATTGTAAATTCATGACCAAGAAGTAGTGTTATGTGCGTGATTGCTGTACACAATATGACTGATAGCGTTATTGGAGAACTAAACGCTATTTTTTACTAGCTGGGGCGTACGGTTCCTCCCGTTTTACCGTATTGCGCCCTTTGGCCAGTTTATCCAAAATACCTTACTTCTTACTAATATTATAGATGCGAAAGTTTGTGGGTTTGTTAGTTCTTCACGCTTAAACGGCTGAACCGATTTGCATGAAATTTGGTATGCAGATAGCTTATCTCCCAACTTAACACATAGGTAAATTCTGAAAAAATAAAGTGCACCCGTCCACACGAGTAAAGCCGCGGGTGCAGCTAGTAGTGATATAAAGTGTCACTATAATATATTGGTTGGCGAGTAGTGCGTGTAAAAAGATCCGTTGATTATATTGATTCGGAAATAGTCAACTCAGTCTAGTCAGATAAACCTCGTTTTAAAGTGAATTTAGTTTACAGTTTTGATTTGAATTTATTTGCCTTTTTAAAGGTAAAAACAACAGTCGACTCCAATGAAAATACATTGTCTTTTTTATATACTTTGTAAGTAAAAAAGTTGCAAACTTCTTTTAAAAGTCGTCGAGTCACCGGACAAGCGACACAGACGTCTCTTGCTTTCGATGTTTCTTAGTTGCAAGTTGCAGAACTACTTGAACTAATTAAAAGTGCTTGAAGTAAAATGTTGACTTAATACGTTCGGGGACTTAAAATGTCTTCTAGAGAATTCTGTTTTATGCACATAAAGGTTAATTACAATCCACTGCAACAGACGGATTTCTGATCAAGTGGGAGCCCTAAAGTTTATAAGGCTATTATTTTTATGTTTAATTTCAGTGGCATTTCTTCATGTTCAGAGTTTCTAGGAAATAATCGCTTTAGTATTAAAACTTGTCAACTTTCAAGTATCTACAAACCTCTTTTGTCTCTAAAATATATATATTCATTAATTTAATCTACACTAATATTATAATGAGGAAAACTTTGTTTATTTGGTTGTAATGAATAGGCTCCGAAACTACTGAACTGATTTGAAAAATTCTTTCACTGTTGGGAAGCTATGCTATCCCCGGTACACATAGGCTACCTTTTATCCCGTAAAAATTAATGGTTCCCACGGGATAGTAGTTAACGCGGGTGAAACCGCGAGGTGCTTCTAGTTAAATATATAAGGGTGAGTCAGAATTTTAATTACAGATTTAATTTATTTACCGTCGCAATGCCGTCCGTACATTGGATACTACCATTCTACCGTCCATACTGCTATACGTAGTAATTAGTTAACAAAGATACTCTTGTTAAAAAATACACAAATTTAATTATCATACATTGAAAGTTACCGAAAATACCGAACAGTAAAAACTATTAACCTAATTGACAGTTACCCGAATATATCGAACAGTGAAAACTCGGTGTCATAAATAACCCTGAAAACTAACACTGAACGTGCCTGTGTTCGCGGCTATCACAAACCCGCCTATGCCGCAGCACACAACGCTATACGTGCTGTAGATATGAAATATTGTTTGTTTAGCCCGACCTGCGGGTACTGGCCGTCTAAATTTCACCAGCAGCCAAAGTGGCTCTTTGTTTGCCGCCGAGAGTGCTCCTCGTGTCCCCTGACCGGAGCAAACAATAGGGGCACACGGGCGGAAAGGACGGGGAACAAAACGTACGGGAAGTAACAAGCGTGTTTCAAATTGTCCAAGTAAAGTTTCGGATAAGTCTGTTGGTAACTTAATATCCTACTAATATTATAAACGCGAAAGTTTGTAAGTATGGATGGATGGATGTTTGTTACTCTTTCACGCAAAAACTACTGGATGGATTTTGATGAAACTTCACAATAATATAGTTTACATATCAGAATAACACATAGGTTACGATTCATAAAGATATATCGTGTATTATCCAAACGCGGGTGAAACCGCGGGATGCAGCTAGTGGTTAATAAGCACTGTGCTCGTTCGTAACGTTTATTACCGGATTGTGGATTAGTGATTTGATGTCAGAATAATCAGTACGTAAAGAGTTATTTGTTGGAGTTTCACAGCTATGGAATACAAATAGGTAGTATGATCGAATAACTGTGCGAATAACTCAGAATACATAAAATTGTGAAACGCGATGTAAAATAACCCAAAATTATATCTCTCACATAGTTTGTATGTTGGTACCAACTTAGCACTTTAATATCACATTTTGAAGCAGTCACGTATCCAGGCGAGCTTTTTAAAATTACCGCCTCGTTCGGCAATATTAGAGCCGTGTCGCGTGGTCTAACAAGCACCTTACCGTGTCTAAACTAAGCCGCGTCAGCGGAAAGTTAAGTGCATTTCCCTAACAGACGAGACGTGGCATCCCCTTGTTCTCACGTGGTGGGCCCAGTCACGTACTCTGGCACGTGAATGACAGATTGGAATATTGAGCTTTAGCGTTATATACTGTAACATGGAACTTCTATGGGACCTCAGATTAATCATCTAACAGATATGACATTTAACTCAAGATCCGGGGAAGAAAAGCGACAAGTGTATACAAATAGATAAAGGAGTAAGTAGGATAGTGCGATGCTGTTTTGTCTTTGTCGGCGTATGCACTAATTTGATGCTGTGCTGCAGAAGCAAACCAATCTTGACATTTTAGAATGTCAAACGAATGATTGGAGGACCACCTAAACAACGTGTATTAAATTTATCCGATTTATAAGTTACAGTCAAGTTGTGTCCCTTTCGGGTATACGGTTTTTGTCAAGTCTATTTCTGATACTAGGTCTATGTTTGGGACAGTCTAGAATGCTAAAGCTTAATATTCTAATGATGGAGCACAGAATAACGAGGACAAGAGACTTTGTTGTTCTTTGTCGTATGAGGTTTTGCTGGACTCTAGTGTCAGAGCTTATCAGGCCACCTGACGGCCTCTGACGTACCTAAGCGACTGCTATCGACCGATAACAACTGAGGTTAAAAGCTTAACGTGCCCTACGAAGTACGGAGCGATGAAAAACCGAATATATCTTACGAAAAGTAATTGGTGCGGTCGTAAAAGAGACTTTAATTATACAACACGCCCGTTCGTTTCATAACTGGACAAGTGTTGTCGTGTCAAAGTATTTTTTATAACTATAGAGTTCAGAATTGCTTAAACGGCTGGCAATTACGGATTGCTTCGGGTCTTACCACAGAAGGTTAGACCAGAGTTAAACAGAGGTTTCTAAAATTTAGTTCGACTAAATCGACATCTATCATCACTAGCGTTTTCTTACTCAATCCTGGTATTCCTGGTTATTCTACTTTAGTAAATTTGTTATTTAGCTAGCAAAAGCGAGGATTAGATGTCGATTTGTGGAGAAAATATTTAGACTCATCTGTTCAACTCTGGTCTAAATCTTTTGTGGTAAGACGGTCGGTGTTTAGACTGTACACGCCCACCCTCACGAGGTAATATACCCTCGTTTAACATATTATTGGTTTAAATTTATAACTCACACTCGTCAATTTCTATGGTATTCTTCAACATGTAGTTACAGTCTTTTAATTCTATATACTTAGAAGTAATTGTGAAAAGTTGTCATGTGAAAAAGGAAAATGAAAAGTTAAGGAATTAATACAGACGGAATTAATTGATTGCTAATTGCTTGACCGTTAAATGCTTAACCCTTAATTACTCGCGTGGGGTATATATTACCCCAATACATGATTGAGAGCTAATAACTCCTTTATTTATGAATTTACAGCTGCAGCATTCCTAGTAGCTGCCTAAATAGGTCCCCGCTCCGTATTTTAGTCACAAGTTTCACCCTTCATCGTGTGGTTTAGCTGGAAGTTCACTCTTGGGGTATATATTGCCCCACGCGAGTGATAGTGGGATTTTTTTTTATAGGTGAGTATTTGGTTTCTGTATATTTTATTATGTATAATTTTAGTGTATTTTAATTTTTTCTTCACGATTGGTTTTTGTTTTAGGTTATAAATTTCACAATGGCCAATTTGCGGATTTCTGACGACGAGATAACTCGAAATTTACTTGAAGAAGATACTGAAAGTGCCATAGATAGTCCCGATGAAGATGAAGTGGAGTACAACGTCATACAAAGTGATCACAACTCAGCCTCTGAAGAAAGTGCAAACGAAAGTGATCATGAATGGACTGTTGAAGATAATGAACCACTGATTGATCATGTAAGAAGAGATTCAAATTTGTTTTTTGTTGGGAGAGACAACTGCACCAAATGGTCGAAACAACCTCCTCGCAGCAGTGTCAGAGTTCGTAGCCACAATATTGTGAATGAAGCAGCTGGGCCAAAAGGAATGGCTAGAGAAGTATCTACTCTATCCGAAGCACTCTTGTGTATGTTCTCGAAAGATACCATGGAACTGATACTCGGTCATACTAACGATTACGTTCAATCAATTCAGGAGAATTATCAACGAGTACGGGATTGTAAAGTGATAGATTACGACGAATTCTTGGCTTACCTTGGACTGTTATACATGTCTGGTGTCCTGCGTTCTTCTCATCTGAATTACAAGGATCTATGGGCTACGGACGGAACCGGTATTGAGTTTATTCAAAATACAATGTCTTATAATAGATTCCTTTTTATATCGAGATGCATTCGCTTTGACGACAAAAACACAAGACAGGAAAGACAAGCAACAGATAAATTAGCAGCTGTAAGACAGTTTAGTGACATGATGAACAGTAGCTTCCAGAACAACTACAGCGTGTCCGAAAACGTTACCTTGGATGAACAACTACCTGGCTTTCGAGGCAGATTTTCTGGCCTTGTCTATATGCCTAATAAGCCCACAAAGTACGGGATCAAGCATTACGCTCTCGTAGATTCTGCTACATATTATCTACTCAGATTTGAAATTTATGCTGGAGCACAACCAGAGGGCCCTTACAAGCTGCCTAACGATACAGTTAGTCTAGTAAAACGCATGATTGAACCTATCTCGGGTTCTGGAAGAAACGTTACGATGGACAACTGGTTCACAAGTGTCCCACTTGCAAAAACACTTCAAAAAGATCACCAGCTTACCATGGTTGGAACAATACGCAAGAACAAGCCAGAAATTCCTCCTTGCTTTCAGCCGATTAGGCAGCGGGAAGTGCATTCCAGCTTGTTTGGGTTCCAAGAAGACGTAACTCTGTGCTCTTATGTACCAAAAAAATCTAAGGCTGTGATGTTGATTTCATCTATGCACTATGACAACAATGTCGATGAAAACGAGAACAAGAAACCAGAAATCATTTTATATTACAACCATACTAAAGGTGGTGTAGATACTAACGACCAAATGTGCGCAAATTACAACGTCGGGAGGCGCACAAAGCGATGGCCAATGGTGATATTTTTTCACCTACTCAACGTAGCTGGAATCAATTCTTTTGTCATATATAAAACCCAAATTGACCGTAAAATATCGAGAAGGGAGTTCCTCAAACATCTGGCAGTGGATTTGACAAAAACTCATCAACAGGCTCGTGGAGAAATACCACAACTGCCACGGGCCATACAAAAACGCTTGAAAAGAAGTGCTGACCTTGAGGTTCCTGGCTCCGCGTCCAGAGGTGGCCCATCGACATCTTACAAAAGATGTCACATTTGTCCAAGATCAAAAGACAAGAAAATAAGAACTACGTGTGCTAAATGTCGCAAACAGGTCTGCTACGACCATTCCATCATGACATGTGATTAAAATGATGCCTAGATATATTGGTTGAATTCTTTTAATCGTTCAAAAATTTTTGATTAATCCTACTGTTTTCTATAAGTAACGTGTTGATTTTTATTAATATTTCTAAATAAAAATATGTTTCTCAGTAAAATTTTGTTTAATTGCATTTTTAAAATTGGGGTAAAATACACCCCACGCGAGCGTTACTGCAACTTTTTAGGTGCGAGTAATTAAGGGTTAATGATATGGAAGGAAGGAAAGTTTTCGAAAGTGTATATTCGAAATACATTTTGAATATATACACAAGCTGTATTGTTTTTGATATTATTCATTGAATTTATTAACAGAGCCACCTAGTACATCTTGTTTTACATAAGAAGTGTAAAACAAGATGAACAAGATATATTATCTGCCATATTCAGGTCTGACCTAATTCAACTTGTATAAGCACCGACATCTATCTCAATGGAACTACAAATGCAAATCGCGAGTTGCAACTCAAGATAATATATCAGGAGCCAGATCTTGAGTGGATTATCTACATTTACATAAGCCACATATTATTAGTATGAAATAGTTAGTCTGTGACAATATGGACTAAAATTAGTAAATATAAAATAGTACCTAAGTTGTATCAACAAAATATAATATACGACAAATTAATACTACGCTACGTAGCAGTAGAACTTCGCTACGTGGCGGTAGTACTACGCTACGTAGCAGTAGTGCTACGCTTCGTAGTGGTAGTGCTGTGCTTCGTAGTGGTAGTGCTACGCTACGCAGTTGTGGGTACGCTACGTAGTTGTAGTGCTACGCTAAGTAGCGGTACGCCTCGTAGACAACTACGACGCTTGTGAATAGCAAATCAAGCAGTAATTTTGTTACTACGTCATATTATTATACCTTAGCCAACGTACCGCGTGTGAGGTTGAAAAACTTATGCTTTTAGATAAGCCTTTTGTTACAACATTTTTCATAAGTTTTTACTCCCAGCATTTATATTTTTGTTGAACAAAAAATAGAATAACTAAATTTATAAATTTACGTAACGCTGATGAAATAAAGGTAAACAAATCTACAAATACCAAACAAGAAGTGAAGTGACGTAATATATTTATAAACGTTTTCCAACGCTCCAGTTAATTAAATATTGAAACTCGTCGCACGGCCGTAATTTAATTATTGATTCGCAGTGCAATTGAAACAACGCAACAGGGGAGGTTCACACTTAATTAATTGTGTTCGTAGCATATGTTTTTCTTCACGTCGTCGGTCGTAGCCACTATAATTACTACACCTTCGCTACGGTGCTACGATGCCCCTTTTGTATGCTTGGCCTTCGTACGATTTTTGCATTTAGTTATTAAACTTTTCAGTAGAGAATAGTGAGATGGTGGCCGAGCGGTGACTGATGCTTACTTACGGTGAGCGGTGCTTTAGTAGCCAAAGGTGCCGGGTTCGATCCTCGGTCCCGAACCAATGACATTTCCTAAGTTTTGCGCGGATTTCCATAGCCCCGTGCTTCGGAGAGTAAGTAAGCCGTCGGTCCCGGTTGTTATCCATTGATAGTATCTAGTTGTTTAGCCACGTCAAACTCTGACACAAAAGGCTTGTGCTAGCCTCATACTACAAACAAACAAACAGCGTTACAGTATTGTGGCGCAGTTTTAAAGCGAACACGCTGATACGTGTTTGTTCGTTTTTAGGGTTCCGTGCCCAAAGAGTAAAGGGATCTGTCTGTCTGTCACCAGGCTGAATCTCATGAACCGTGATAGTTAGACAGTTGAAATAGACAGAAAAAACATCACAGATGATGTATTTCTGTTGGCGCTATAACAACAAATATGGACTAGAAACAGAATAAAATAAATATTTAAGGAGGCTCCAATACAAAAAATGTGAATTTATTTGCTTGTTTTTATAGATAATGGTACGGAATCATCCGTGCGCGTGTCTGACTCGAACTTGGGCGGTTTTTGTATTATTTGCATACGCTTGTGCACTTTCATGAAACTCAATATTTGAAACTCGAAGTCACATTAGAGGCCTTAGGGCGGATTGACAAACTAACACTAGAGTCCAGCGATACCATATTTACAAACAAAGCAAATATACGTATGTAAAATGTAGCAGTGAAAATGTGTGTTTTATTTTTTATTTCTCTGACTGCACACAACACTACTTCATGTTTAGACTGAAATATAAAACACTAGCTGCGCCCCGCGGTGTTACCCGCTGTTTTCTAAATAAAAAGCCTATGTGTTAATCCAGGGCGGTTGCCCCATCTCCATACCAAATTTCATGCGAATCGGTCCAGCCGTTTGTGAAGCCGAGTGAAGAAGTAACAAACACAAAAACACACAAACTTTCGCATTTCTAATATTAAGTAAGAAGTAAGATAAGATACGCGCTGTATATGATTAAAACAAAACACAATACATAACAACTACACCATGTCGATGCCTATCGTACAAACTTAGGCCTCTTCAAATATATTAGCCCTTCCACTGGCTTGTTAATATTTAAATTAGTATCATAACAATATACATAATGGTGAATATTACGTATTGTAGTAAATGTTATAGCGACCCTACTTTTAGCCATTTTCATAATTACGTCATTACGTTACTAAACCGTCCATGTAATGCCGAAAATGGGCGTTTTTAAAAAGGCTCAGGGGGCTTAGAATTAATATGGGGCTACAATCAGGGTGAAAAATGTCGATGGCGAAGCGGTAACATGTGCGATCCTTAATGCAATAGAACCTGGGATCTTACCATGACGTCTTATTGCGATCCAATTGAGGACCTAAACAGAATCGTTTCACTATTTATTCGTACCGTGACTTCTTGTTGTGACATCGTGACACTCAATTTAGGTAGATTTTAAATCTAAAGGGATTAACGCCTACCTTATTGCTATAGAAAGCCATGTATTACTATTATTTAAAGTGCAACGATTCTGTTTCGGTCCTCAATTGGATCGCAATAAGACGTTATGGTAAGACCCCTGGTTCCAAAATTGGCTCGGCACCCATCACAGAACACGTTATCTCACCCCTGACTTGCATAGTAAGGGTGGTGACTTGCACCAATCCGTTAAACTAGAATTAACCTAGTTTGAATTCTGCGTAAGCTTGAACATTGCTTCATATCTAGGGGCCGTATTAATAAATGAACCTCAGTAGCGCTACCAAGTGCGCTATCAGCTGATCCACACTCAAACTGTAATCTTTATCTTGAAATCGTTGCTATTTAATAAATGAATATTAAGATATAGCACTGGCTACTAGATACTGTCTTTGTTGTGTCAATTGTGTCATAATCGGATAGCACTTAATCGTTGAGTGTCATTTATTAATTTGCCAGAGATCATGTAAGTTTCTGTTCCTAATCTACGAGTACAAATAAAGATGTATATTATTAAATAGAACGAAACAAGTGCACACTGAAGATAACTCTCAGAGCTAAGTTTGATTTATCAATGTAGGCCGCGTGACGCCCGCATATACGAGTAGTATGATCGAACGTCTGACAGCTGAATTATGTTGTGGTTTCACACGCTGACGTCGACGTGTGTTACTATAGTATATCGTGACGCGACGTACTGTGTGATGCTGTAAGCGACCGATGGCGTTTATAAGAGACTAGAAGCGCCTCGAGGTTTCGACCGCGTTAACGCTACTATTCCACGGGAACCGTTAACTTTTACGGGATAAAAAATAGCCTATGTCACCCGAGAATATTATAGTGTAGCTTCCCAATAATGAAAAAAGTGTTCAAATCGATACAGTAGTTTCGGAGCTTATTCAATGCAAACAATCAAATCTTTCCTCTATATAATATGAGTATAGATCACAGTTTTTGAGTTAAGCTGACTTTAGCACCGAATCTTAAATAAAAATATACCTATATTTTAAAGTAAGTTTTATGCGGAGATTTGGTTGTTTTAACTTGTTCCGTGAACCAACTGCATGCTTCCCGGTACTGCAGATAAAGCTCGCTTTGACATTTGAACGTCAGGCACAGCGTCAGCGTTTATTTTTTTGTTATGGCTTCGCACGGTTCGTGCATTAAGTGTCACGTATTATGCCTAATATTTAAGTATTACTTAATTTCACAATAGGAAAATCATAGCATTGAAGCAATCCTCGTGGTCAAGTAGTCAAGTCAATTATTAACATAGTCAAAGTCACGATTCAGTAAAGTAATGTATGAATCACTGAACTTCCCGGTAGTTTTGAAAAAAAAAACCGAATTGACACACACACTTCTTGAGTTTATAATAATATGCCCACACTTATGCACATTAGCGAACTTAATGATTAAATATTCCACCAATATTACACATTTATAACACTCGAAGAAACACAAGTTTAAAAAAAAAAACAACAACGTCTTACTGTATGATTCCCACCAAAACTCGCCTTTATTTCTATTCTAACCATACAAATTACTTCACAGAATAACAGAACGAATCTGTACCTACTCTAATTCAATAAACGAGAATGGCTACGGCTCGCTAATTTCGTTAAGCAGTTAATACTGTAAATGTTGAGGGTAGTTCTGCAACATATTATCTATATTAGAAAGGGATTATCAGTTCCAAACTTAAATTAATTCGGCACTAAGCTCTCGGGTCAAATGGCGCTTCAAACCCATTATCGTACCGCTCTAGGCGAAATTGTCTCATAACTTAGTTTAGGTGTAGACATTATACCTACCTACCTAAAGGCGGCTCTACACATAGGCCAACGAGTTGGCAAGCGCGCTGGCCCAGCCACTGGCCCAATGTGTAGAACGGACGTTGTCGCATTGGCGGTAGGTATTTGAACGTTGGCTGGCGCGCTTGCGAGCTAGCCGCGCGGTGTCGGCAACATCAAAGGACACTTGTCGCAAGCTTGGCGCACCATCCACACATTGGCCGCGCGATTAGTTTGCCCGGAGCAGCGATCAAGAGTGCACGTTTTCTTCTTGCGGCGAATTAATTATCTTCAATAAAAATAATTCAACAAATTATTATTTAAAAAATAATTCAACAAATATAATTCATTTCTTTTTAATCACCCTTTTCTTGTACACATTTACAAAGTAGTTATAAGCTGTGAATAAATATACAGCTGCAGCTGTTAGCGACTCAACATCCATTTTGAATCCGTCCGCACATTGGCCCGAACCAAACCATACTGAACGACCCGGAACGACCTTCCAATGTGTGGATCACTCACAAGCGCGTTGGCAAGCGCACCGCCAGCGCGTCGGCGAATGCGCTGGCCTATGTGTAGAGGCGGCATAATATCTTAACATTGAAACTCGCGCGCGTTATTTTATTCAATAAGTTGCAATGTTCGCGCTTTAGCTACACTCTATGATGTTATTGTACCTATCTTAACCTCTCTCCTAGTAAATTTTTTTATTAGCTCCTACCGGTGAATATCCGGGTGCGGGGGAGGAGGGACATTTCGGAAAAAATAACCGTTTCAAAATATGACCCTTCAGAAAAAAGGGAACCAAATAAAAACTACTAAGCACCAATCGTAAAGACACGACTAGATTATGAAAGCTCTTGAAATTCTCTATTCATATACAATTATATATTTATGAGATAATTATGAGATAATCCTAAGGTAATAGAAAAATATACATTACCTAAACAGGGCATTACCTCCATTCATTACAACAGAAATATATTAAATTAAACATTCCATACAGAAGAGGCATGTTGGCGAATTCCAAACTAGGCACCAGGCCTGTGTCTTGGGACTCGAGTGCGAATTACCAGAACAGATAATGAATAACAAAATAGACACAGACACACAGACACGTAAAAACAAAATACACACACATAAATATACAATAAATTGATTACGCAATTCCCCGAAATAGTCCGGGAAATGGAAAACAACGGCAAATTGCGTGGCTACGACGCCTTATCCTCAGGGGACCTAATTAAAACATCGTTCGTTAATTACTAAACTGCAAAATAATTAGTATAGGCCCAGGGGTCAATGAAGAAATGGAGTTTGTTTCCGCATGGGGGGGGGTGATGTTTTAAAAACAGAAGGCGATTGAATTTTAACACCTATTATAGTTCGTCATCCGTGTTATCTTTTTAGTCCTAATCTATAATATAATATGTATATAAAACAAAGTCGTGTTAGTCATACCATTTATAACTCAAAAATGGCTGGACCGATTTTCATGTTCCTTGCTTCCTTTGTTAAATTCGTCTCCGCTTCAAATAGAGGAATAACTATTAAAACGTAAGAAAAAATAATTAAATATGGTACTTAATTTTCCCATCGGTACTTTTATGACAGGATAACTTGTGTCGGGACAGCCTATTTGTTGATAAAATATTACGCTTTTAGAACTCTCAATTCGATTACAAACTTAGCAATATCGAGATATCGAAGGGACTAATCTCGATCCGAATTTTGCATTGTGTAGTTCCAAATATTATCCCTTTCATTTCCGTTTTAGGGAAGCGATAAAGTTAGTTCGATTTCATGTTTAATTGCATTTCTAGTACCCTAGTTAGCCATCATTGTTATTATTTTATCTGCGGCACAAAACAAACAGGTCTTCGTCCTGATGGTAAGTGCTTGCAAGAATTATATGATTAAAACGTTTAAATTAAACGTTAGTTTTGAACCAAGTGCTCAGTAATTTCACTGGAAACGTCAAACTAGAGCAGTCCACAATGATTAAGGCTTTCTTGGCTGTAAATCAAATGTCTATAAACGGTGCCCACGACACAGGAGAAATCCTAGTGTGGGAATACGTTTGAATAAAAATAAAACAGAATAGGCCCTAAGGGAGCAATCGGGAAATTTAAATGACTCTACCATCGAATTCCGAATACATACATTCAAAAGTACTGGCAAGTTAAACTATAAAATTGGTCGTTGTATATCTGGGAAAGGTCTTAAAGAAAAAACCTACCACTTCACATTTATGAGGAAATATTAAGTACCTAAATGTATCTACGTCGCTTGAATTTGCTTTGGAGCAACGTGTCGGCGGGCGTTTCAGTCTACGAGTATTCCATGCTTTGAAGCGGACAAAGCATTTCACGTGTCGCCTACCGGCCCGGGTTCACAAATCACGCTTCTGGGCCATAACTCGCAAATGTTCTGGTACAATGCACGCTTTGCATAGTATTTGTACTGCGGGTTGGTGGGTAGTTCTTCTGGAACGAAATTATTGTTGAACTACTAGTGCCAATAGTGCTGACTTGTCCAAGGATTAAATGAATTGCGTTTTTCTTACCGACCCGCTCCGATTTCATATTCCGATTTTCTACCTGCATATTTTCAAGTGGTTACGTAGTAGCTATTAAGTAATCTGTGGCAGTGGTAACAATGTGGTTGAAAATGTTTAATGTTTCTTGTAAAGTCAACGCCAAAAGAAGGCCGACATGCACTAACTTCCAATTTTAGCCACACTTAAAATGCAATATTTTGTAGGTCCATTAAAAGTTTTAACACATCCTGCGATAAAGTTCGTTAACTGTACGCCAATTGTCTGAAGGCTGAACACAAGTTTCGTTATAATTATGCGCATTTGACCTCTGACCATTGAATATTAAAATTCAGCTGGTTTGCAACCCGGTCCGTGACGAGTATGCAGTCGAAATGGAAGCATTGTTAGAGAACAATACGGGCAAAATTTGCGAACTAGATTGTTATTTCAACTGTGTAGTGATTTTAGTGGCTATTATAACCATTTAGATAGGTATGCTGAGGATTTAATTGTTTGAACAAATATTACATTTCTGCTAATATGGACAGAGCTGTAATTGTCAATTATATACGTATCTACTGTTTGTTTGAATGGATAGATTGTACAAATTAAGTGACACATGACGGCTTGATTCGCTAGTTATAGCTTTCCAATCCTCTAATCAATGGCATTACTAAACTAGATGCCGCCAAACTTTAGCGAAACGTCGCAATAGTAAGTAATATAGCACTTGTCTAAAACTACTGCAGATTTAATAGTACAGCTGCAACACAGTGGCTCAAAGTCGATTCCCGTCGCCTCCCGCCGCGTTCTGCTCTGCTGAAGTTCAGTTCCGCTCAAAACTCGAAACTTCAAGAGTTTGTTCGTAAATTACACAACGTCTTTGTTCATAATCCACTTAATTTCTAGCTACCTCATCAGCTATGGCCTGCACTGTTACTGTAAAATTTTAACTAGGCTGGTACGAGTAAGTATCTTCAAACTTAATATATTGTTTCCATTCTGGTTTAAACAGGCCCCTATTATTTATAGAACTCCTTGACACATCTACACCTGCACCAAGTTTTTCACTGGAAATTTTCAAAAAGTTTTCTACTGACTAGGGAGGCAATTATTTCAGTATTCCATGAGGGCTTTTAAGTTTTTCTTGAACTTTCTTGTAATTTATTGCGTTGTCAGATGAAGGAGAAAGAACGCGGAAAGAAATGACTAATATGCTAGAAGAATACACTGATTTAAACATTATATTTTCAATAATATACACTGTAGATTTATTTACGTGGGTATCACTGACACAATATACATGCCATTATGAAAAAAAATATGCTTTTGTCCGGGTGAGTGGTGAATGGTGGGCAGCTGAACGTCCGCCTGTCAAGCAGGAGGTGGCGGGTTCGAATCCCGTTTCCCGCACGCGTTTGGCACATCTTCCGTAAGCCTCTGGTGTTAGTCATAATGAGTTTTCTGTCTACATATTCAACATCTATTGGCTAACCTGACCTTTCATGTAGATTCCATATTTAGCTTCAAAATGAATTGTAAATACGAATCTCTCCGGTAGACACAGTACATATTTTAACATACATTTTCTTCCGAATATCATGAATGTACTTACAACTTATTAATTAGGAATCTTTTCGAAATACCAAATGATTTGCGTTAGTTTTGTTCGTTAATAAGATTTTTGCTGTATAATTTAAAATACAAATGTTAACTTTCTCGTATAATTTAATTAATGTTTCATTAATGAAGATGACATTTGTATAATCTGTGTCGCACGGCATCAATGGGCATGGCTTCTAATTGAATCGTGGATGATGAAAAAACTTCTCTCTCTCGCTTTACCTACCTACGCTTTGAGCTTTCGCCAGTGGGCGTGCAAAAACGTGACAGAGGCTTCCTATTATGTTTTTCTTGCTAACGTTAGACTATAACATGATTACGCTTCCAAAATTTGAAACATTCGTACACAATAAGTCTAATATGATCATTGAGGAATTATATAAAGATCCACAATCACAAGTCAAAAGGCACTGAGTAGATAAATAGTCGCCGTGAAGCGTTGGAACAGTTTTTCTCTATCATGAACATAAGATCCTTTTGCCATGGCCTCCATGCAATGTAGTCTAAGGTCTTTGGACCTACATTACCTCAAAACTTTGTATCCTAACGAGGGGCTCCATTAGGCTCATCCAGCATTTTTTATCCCAAAGCATTTACAAAAAAGAACTCTTAAGTACCCCGATCCCTAACTTCCTACAACCCGCAGGCGAGCCGAGGATTTCAGTTGTCATTGCCTTGATCCTTTTTATCCCGTCTATTCTGATCCAACCGCATTTGTAAGGAAAAATGAACAGTCCCGTTACGAACCATTAAGTTTTGATACGACGTGAAGATAGTTACTATCTATGAAAGACCTTATCTTAAAACCACTATTCTGTCCAACTGTATAATATGTTCTATTGTTTTCGTATAGCCAAATAAATTCGAGCATAACGGTCCTTTTATGTAGGTATATTTGTAGTAGCCAAGTATAGCCAAGCGCGACCAATTCAAAGCGGAACTAACCCATATTAATAGGTGTTATAATATGACCTTAACCAAGGACCGAAGGAACCTTGCAATAGTAAAATAGGTATCAAACCTTTTTTTCGAGTCGTGATCCTTGCCCCTTTGAACGTGTGAATTTTTGTATAAGTATTTCGGTTTCAGTAACTCAATTTGTTCAGCATATTATTACTATATATTTATACAAGCGTATTTAACCAGTTTCAAGTAGGTATCAATTAAAATTAATGAATGCTCTTTTTCACATGATGGGTTTATCAAAATCAAGGTACGGTGGATAGACTACCAAATTCAACCAAGACGTAAAAGCAGTAGAGTTAAGTTTCATAGCATTTTTTAGTGGCTAATACGTATTTTATCGTCAGGAGCATATGAGGCCGTCATCACAGGCTGGGCCATAACTTAAGAAAATTTGAAAGCTCTGCACTTTACGTTTTAGGTTGGAAGTTGACTGCAACTGTGGTCATAAAACGAAGGGTTTATAGTCTTCATAAACAGATGGGGCAGTTAAATTTTCTGGTTAGTGGTTTCTTCTAAGAAGAAAATTTAGTTTAGTTATATTACAGATTTTCTACAAATAATTAAAAAATTTATACCTACTTAAAACTACTAATTAATGATTGGCGGTCGTCAGTAACCTATGTTGTTTGTCGTCTGAGGTTGTGCCTCTAGTGTCAGAATTTATTAGGCCACCCGAGGGCCTCTGATATGGCTTAACAACCGACGGCTTAACGTGCCCTCCGAAGCACGGAGTGATGGAAAACCGCACAGAATGAAAAGTCATTGGTGCGGGGCTGACTTACCCCGCTAGATAGGTACGTCCCCACTGCTGGGACACAGACCCTCTCTTAGGGAATGTAGTTGAGCCATAGTCCAACACGCAGGTACATGAAACTTTGATATTTCTAGACATGCCGATTTCCTGACGATAATTATTTTCCTTAGCAGTTTCAAAAACTATTTTTCACACCTCATGCTCAAAAAAGGTGTCAGATTAGCTCAGCTTAGCGGTAGCAAACGAGGTTGTTGGGCACTAGGGAGTGAAAGTAGTTTTTTTTTTATTTATACTCGCTATCATCAACAGGGTGAAGATTCGACTTTTCAGTTTTCCATTTTGACATAATTACTTAGAAAAAAAAGAAGAGTATCTTAATGTACAAACCGTGCGAAGCCTAAACAGTTTACTTTTTTAAATGAAAGTGTAATTCTCGTCTACATTTTTGGCGATCATAGAATGTATGCTATGTGTACGTGTGCGTTCGCGAGCATTAGATAATTTTAAAAAGTTTGTAAATGCCGCCTATAATCTGTAGGTGTGTGTAGAATTTTGACAACAATGCAAATTGGTTTTAAAAGATTGAATTTGATTATTTCTTTATTTGAAAGTGAACGTGACTATTTGTGAAATATTCTTCGCATTTTTTAATTGTATTCCTACTTATCATATTTCTCGCAATCTCCGTGTGAAAAATGTTGTGTTTTACGCGGGTCTCAAACGACTCACTCATACTGGATTCTATGTGCCACACTCGCTACGCTCGTGAGGCAAGACATCGAGTAAAGTATGAGTCGTTTTCTGCCCTTGTAAAACAAACTACTATTTTTCTCTTCTACCGTACCTAACGTAATTTCTAATTTTCAAATCAAAACACTTTTTTTTATAAAAGTATGAAGAACGTGTTCTGATTTTAACATTAATACCTAATCCCATAAAGCGGAGATAAAAGAAGAGGAAGAGGTTAGGTCAGTGAACCAAAAGTAGAGCAAGTAAAAGATTGGCGTAAATGGCCAAAAATATTACTTTTCAACCTTTTCTCATCCCGGGGCCTATAACACTTAATAGCTTCGGGTTTCGGGTCAAGTTTGACGTCCGAAGCTCCCACGTGTGAAGATAAGAAAACTTTGTCACTTCATAAATTTCACGTTGTGAAAATAGTGTTCACATCGGCTCGACCGTTCCATGTTATAGATATCTTTCAGTTCGGTCCGTTATCGGTTTATGGCCTGGGTTCACTCATACGGAGTTATGGATGAATAACTTATCATATGGTCCCGACCATATCATTTTTAACTGTCAAATCGTTTCATAGAACACACAGATTCTTTGCTAATTCTGACTAATATTGTAAATGTGAAATTAGTAAACCGATTATTTATACACGACACTCATTTCTATCAATATTATAAATGTGAAATGTGAACTAAATATATAATACCTAAGTATATAATAGTTGGTGCCCGCGGCTTCGTCTGCGCAGGATTAGTATTTCGAGTAGCTTATATTAGCGTGGCGTAGAAAAGAACTAACATTATGACATTCAAATTATCACTTGGACAATTCACACAATATCTTTGTAAATTATAGCTTATGTGTTATTCTTATGTGTACGTGTTTGTCGTTGTGTGCAGTTTTTGTCGGAATAAATGTTTTTTCTTTATTTCTTTCTTTCTTTCTATGTATGAGCTATATTATTGTAAAGTTTCATTAAAATCCAATCAGTAGTTTTTATGTGAAAGAGTAACAAACATACATCCATACATCCATCCATCCATACATACTTACTCGTATATACAAACTTTCGCGTTCATAATATTAAGTAGGTAGGATGTATATAAAATGAAACTTCCTACATCGAACTCATGCAATTTCGATATTTTAGATAATATATTACATTGATAAAAATTCGGCCAAAAGAGAATAATAACATTGAAACAGACTTCCAGACAACGAACGTATCTAATCCGTTTCTCGGATCATAATTTGCCAGAGAAAAAGAACAAATCTCTCCAGAAAATACGCAGGTGTATCAAACCTTTGATAATAGAGCAACGTTATTGGAGATAGATAGGTAATAAAGTATAATATGTGATATAATATTATACTGGCGATTTTTCTATTATGACGTGATCAGGGACAAATGTTTTGGTAAGGTCTACCGCATTATATACGGCATCATCTTTGATATACGGTGACTGGTCTGTAGATGCCTGAAATGACGGGTTTCTTTCAGTTATCTGGTTGATTGAGTTTTAATGAAGCAGAATACATTTTAATACCGATGTAAGAAAGGCATCATATTCATTTTATAAATTACGTTTGTAGCGGGCGCTTATTTAGACGCGCAGGATTGCATTCGAAAACGGCCCTTAAACACTACGCAACACCGCGCATGCGCCAACGACTCCTCTCCTCACACGCGACGGCGCGACTCGCGCGCAAGAGAGAGACCGCCACGCGCCGCCCGCCGCGATACACGCAACGCGTGATATATTGTCAATTAATTACCCAAATCAGTGCTAATTCCTGTTTTGCCGTGTTCCTTTTGTTTTAAAATATATACCTTACTTCTAACTTGTGCGAGAACTCATTTACACGCCCTGAGATCGACCCCTAGCCCTATAGTGACGCCCAACTCGCGGGCACAAGCGAAGCAAGTGAATACCTACCGACGCCATTATTAACGGTCGTTGTGGAAAACACGAAAATATTAACCTACGTGCACCGGATCGAACGCTACGATGTCTCGGCCTTTAACGAGACAAGAAGCGCTCCGGCAACAACGTAGTGAAGAACAGCACGACGACGACACGATCACCGCGCTCACGGAAGACGATGGCGGCAACGGAGAAACCGGCCGGCTTGACAGAACCGTGATCGACGACGCGATCGGCGCGAACGCGCGGGCGACAACCGCGACGTCGGCGCAGTCTCCAGCGTTCCAGTTCCCCACTGAACAGTTCCTATCCACGCTGGTGGAAAACATCACGCGGGTGCAGGCGGAGGCCAACCGCCATCTCATCAGCTCGCTGTTCAACCCGGCCGGGATGGCCGGCGACTTCAGAACATCGAGTCCCATCGCGCCTACCGCGGCGAGCACGGCCGGCTGCGCAGCCGCCGCCGCCAGCGGCAACTTTAGCAGATGCACGGCGCGATTCAGCGGGTCAACGAACGACGGCGAAGCGGTACTCGAGGCATTCCTGGATTCGGTCGAAGTTTACAAAGAGTGTACCGCCATCAGCGATGCGCACGCACTCCGCGGCCTGCCCATGCTGCTAGTCGGCGAGGCCGCCGTCTGGTGGCAGGGAGTGAAACCTTCGGTCACGTCGTGGAGCGAAGCGCTTCGTAGACTTCGCGGAATGTACGGAGTGCCGCGGCCCGCGCATAAAGTATTCCGGGACATTTTCGCCGCCGAACAAAGTACCGAACGCGCCGATGTTTACGTGTGTAGAGTGCGCGCTTTGTTATCAATGTTACCGTATAACGTGCCGGAAGTGATGAAGTTAGACATGGTGTATGGATTGTTAAGTCCTAGAATTAGGCAACGAGTGTCTCGCGACGCGGTGGACGGGCTCGAGCACCTTATCGTGAAGGTCAGGTTAGTAGAGGAGTCATTGGCGGAGGTGAGTACATCATATCCCTCTAATAACAGTGTTAACGGTTCTGTTGATAACCATCCTCAGACCGCGCGCGACAGTGCGAATGCAATCCTGTGTGATAACCCCGCGTACGCTAAGTTTAACCCCTCGACAACGCCATCCTTATTTACCCCGTCGGGAAATTTTACCCGTTTGACGACGCCGCCGTCGGGAAATTTTTACCGCGACGATCAGGCGACTTTTACCGATCGTCCGCGTGCATCGAATGTAAACCGCGACGATAGTGACGGGCAACCGAAACGGGTCCGACCGAAGTGCACATATTGCAAACGTTTCGGACACACGGTCGATGATTGTCGGAATAGTAACGCCGCGACTAGTGACGATGTTTCGTGTAGGTCGCGAAATAATACGGAAATACGTTGTTACGGATGTGGTCAGGTGGGTGTCGTGCGCTCAAAGTGTGATAGATGTACTAGTATACCGAAATCGAGAACATCCGATTTTCAGAGCGCGCACATAAGCGGGAGCGACGACGCGCATCCCTTGGTCGAAGTTGCCATTGTGGGTCGCCAGGGGGTGGCCATTTTGGACACTGGGGCTACAAATTCTATCGCGGGCCCAATGTTATACCGAGTACTTACCGATGCTGGCGTAGAGTTTAAACGCACATCTCGCACGGTGGGTCTCGCGGATGGTACTCAGCGAGTGCGCCCCGTGCTCGAGTGTGACGTCGTCGTTACCTTGGAAGGTCGCGACATACTCACTACTTTCTTAGTGTTTCCCGACGCTCAGACCAGGACCCTACTCGGCAGAGATTTTATTAGGAAGGCCAGTATCCTGTTGGATTTACCACAGAGTAGTTGGAGTTTCAGCAGACACCCGCAGCGATGGTATCCGTTCATCACCAGCAACGATTTACCTGCATCCGGCGTGACGAAGCTGACGATTGTAGATGCAGTGCAGCTCGTGCTGGAGGAACCACCGAGGTACCAGGCTGACGGCGAATAAAGAGACTCCACACTTTTGCGCTTACCATCCGCTGATATATGCTGATGTAGAATTATTATTACCATCGAGAAATATTCAGGTCGTTCACGAGAACCAGCTCCGAGATCCCAAAGTTCGGAGGATCGATGAGGGCCTCGGGTCCACCGACGATCCGTTTAGGGGGAGGGGACGGGTAGACCGGGGATTTATTATGTCCGATGGCACCCGGTGCAGGTGAAGTCCGGAAGATGGCGAGAAAGATACCGCCTGCCTGACAGTACCTGTACACGGAGCGATTTAGTACCGCGACGATTATCCGCGGCACCGCTCGAGGCGAGAGACGAACCTACTGACTAGAGAGGGATAGTCCTGATGAAACGTTATGTAGGTATACCGCGTAGCGTAGCCCAGCTGACCCTATCCGTAGGTAACGTTCAACCACCGGTCAGCGTGAAACGTAGTCGAGGTAGACCTCGAAAAGATCTGACCAAGACGCGAGGGCGCTAGGTCTAGGTCAGAGGGGGAGGATGTAGCGGGCGCTTATTTAGACGCGCAGGATTGCATTCGAAAACGGCCCTTAAACACTACGCGTAACACCGCGCATGCGCCAACGACTCCTCTCCTCACACGCGACGGCGCGACTCGCGCGCAAGAGAGAGACCGCCACGCGCCGCCCGCCGCGATACACGCAACGCGTGATATATTGTCAATTAATTACCCAAATCAGTGCTAATTCCTGTTTTGCCGTGTTCCTTTTGTTTTAAAATATATACCTTACTTCTAACTTGTGCGAGAACTCATTTACACGCCCTGAGATCGACCCCTAGCCCTATACGTTTAAGTTTTGGTGCAGTTTATAAAGCCTGACAACGTCAGATCATAATTACTAGGTGACAGCTTAAAATCTGCAGATTTCTATAAATACTTGGTACAACCAAGTGAGTTTTTCAATAAGCAAGTGAGTGACAAGTTTTTCAATAAGCTAAATTTTTGAGTTATTTGACTGACCAATAAGTAATTACAAGCTAAACATATCTACTACATATGGTGCAGGTTTTATATACTGCAAATATGTTATCAATCATTCTCGTAAACAAATACATTTCAATAAATGGACATCCGCCGAAGCAAATGATCCAAATAACAAGATCACGTCGGTTTCTGTTCCACAACATTAAATACATACTTAACAGCAGGGGCGTAGCGAGGAAGGGCTGTGAGGGGCAAATATTTATCTCCTGCCAAATGAAAATGTTATGCAAGCAAACTTCTGAAAAATAAAAGTTGTTCGCAATATATGCGTTCTAAGACACAATGCTTTAAGAGTAAGAAGAAGGTACATAGTCCGCCGTTTTATGTGAAATAACATCCTTCCCCCCCCCCCCCCTACATGTTCTTCTGAGGTTCTTGACATTAAAGATACCAAGATTACCGATTACCTCTAAGTCTAGATAGTAGAGGGGCATTAGAAAATGAAGAAGAAGCAATTAATACACATAGTAGGTACACTGGTACACCTATATTATATTGCCCAATAAATTTACTTACTTGAATACACACCTGTGCTCATTCAGTGCTCGGTAGCATGTGTACGCTACATTACATTAGCGATGGGAACGTCAGAGAAGAAGATTATCAACTATGAACTGTACCTTGGTTTTTGTTGCATATATGCGGTTTTTATGGTTTTCAATAACATCTTCCGCCTAGTTTTCAGATAGATAGATGGCGTTACACTCTGTGGAGGGGTAAAAAAACGTGCCAAGTGCGAGTTGGACTCGCGCACTAAGGGTTCCGTGACATTATCTATAAAACAGCAGAACAAATCACGTTTGTTGTATGGGAGCCCCCTTAAATATGTATTTTTTCTGTTTTTTAGTATTCGTTGTTATAACGGCAACAAAAATACATCATCTTTGAAAATGTCAACTATCTAACTAGTTACTATCATTATATTTGAACTCTTTCATTTTCCTCTATCTCTACGATTCAAATATATCAAATAACAAAACTTATCTACTCCGATAGATGAAAGACGGACCCTCCTTTATCAGATCCAATAGTGGCCTCTGCGTTCGTCCCTCGAAATTAATGGCAAACATGACACATGGCCTGAATGCAAAATAAAGCTATTTGCGGTCGATATCGGAGTACAGTGATGAATGGCGATGTGGGCTGTGGTCGATGTATTCAAATGTAACGTGTAAGGGTCACATTCAACGTTTTTACGGCTCAGAATACCAACAGTTATTTCTTGTTCCCAGCGTCAGACGGTGTCAAATCATCATCATACGTTCCCATACCCACTACTAAGGCGCAGGCTTCTTTAAGAGAGAGGATAGTTCACCCAAGCTAACTCAGGGCGTAAGCTTAATGAAAAAAAATATATTTGAAAACGATTTTTAATCCAATATGTAGGTACTTATATTATTTAGCATTATCTTTCTAAAAACCCTGTAAGGAAATACTTAACAACATATCTGAAAGGCCCTTAAACAACTGACTGTAAAGGACCGCTGCAATCATTTTCGACCGGGCTCTTCTGCAACCCTTCTATTGTATTCAGACCCTTTCCGTACTTCATTAGGAAACCTTTAACGACTTCAAAACGGTACCAGTTTCTTGAAAGTTCAATACCGTTTATATTTATATATGGACACCTGAAAGTGTAAGGATTTTGTCTTGAGTATTTTATATAATTATACGTTTCATAAGGTCCTAAAAATTTCATTTTAACTTGTCAAAATGCCAGTGATGCGTCAGAAGTGGGTTTAAGTATGGAGTAGGTATTAGGAAATCAATTTAATCGAGTGATGACCGCCAACTATACATGTAGGTGGCGCACGAACCTCTATCGACAAAGTATTCGTAACGTTAACGTAAAAAATAATGATATTTGATCAGCGCCCTTGCTATCGTCTTGCATCTATCAACTAGATGCCTACGCGAACGGTTACCTTGATCGATACGTTAACGATACAAACCGTTAAAATTTTCCTGCTTGCCCTATTGTAGGAGTATACTGATCAAATCTAAAACAATTTTTTACGTTTTGTAACGAATACTTTCTCAATAGACGTTCGTGCTCGCCCTATAGACCATGAAGCGGTGACGTGGCTTGTTCGGATACGTTTAGCAGTTGCCATCAAAATATCTGTATTCATCCCTATCTCGTTGGATGACGAGCTAGATCTACAGCCGAAATTAATAATCAATACAATCCAAATTTTGCTATCTGAGATTGATATCACAATCCATTTTTAGGGTCAAATGTGCCAATAACCGATCCGTGGATTAGTTTATGAAGGCACGCAGATTGGAAATCGATCGAACGATAGGCAGCAATCTAAGATCGATTTCAACCTTGGATAGGAGATACAATATTAATTTCGGCTGCTACTGTCACCACTATTCTCTAACCAAAATGATCTATCTGGAGATATATTTTTTAGACATCGAGATAGAAGAAGACGCTCTATTTCTCAGTAGGTAGGTACCTACGACGACAGAGTAAAGAGGCTGGTGGTATTTATTTACGTTCTTTCATAGTGATATATCTTACTTTGTGAGCGCGTATACAATAGCAGCTTTCCGCAAAGACTAATATTCTGAGAAGCAGCTCTCTGAATATTTACATAATCCCGAATATTTCTCAAGTTTGGTGGATTTATTTTATCCATCTAGAAGAACAACTTTGTTACTTTAAGTTTATTAAATACGTGTGTGCCTTCATAAAAAAAAACTACTGACTAATGTAAAGTACTGACGGCCACGATATTTAACTCCTTAGTGGCTTAGTTTAGCTCTCATACTAGGTAGGTGTACCTACCTACTGATCTGATTTTGAAAACTCTTTCATTGATCAGAAGATGCAATATTCCCAAATGACATAGACTATAATATTTTTTTATCTCAGGAAAATTAAAAACTCCTGTGGAAAGGAGAAACCGCAGGGCTTAGCTAGTAAGTAGGTAAGTAACTAACCTAGCTACATATACCTCCTCACTTTGTATTTCCTAAAACAGTAAACAACGTTTCTCATGTATGTTTTTTTACCATCATTTTGCAGTCGATTATATAACTGTGTTCACAACAATTTTCACTAGTGTGTGCCAAGTCTTAGGAAACACACTGAACCATTCAATTATCTCTTTGAATAATATGCCAAACAGACTACAATTTCGGAACAAAGTGAAGCTTTCCACAAATTTAACAATTCCATTTAAAATTTTCTTTTGTGCAAATCCTGTTACGAGTTTAGCTTCATGGCCGTTTAGATCTTTCTCAGAAGATGAGAGAAAAAATATAAAAATAAATACAAACCGTCATGGTCTACTTACGAAACCGAGTAAGAAAGACTGCTCTGCAAAATTTGTAAGAGCTGCGTATCTCAAAAGTAAAAAGCGGTATATACGTCCGTCCGTCTCGATCACAGTTTCCCCAAAGTCTCAACACTTATTAATTTATCTCTTCTGAGTCTGTTGTTCTGTTAGAGTAACTCGATACCAATAGGAAGTGGGTGTGTCCACAATAAAGTATTCAACCAGCATAGCGTTACTAAATTTGCTGCCTACGCAAGCCTGCAATTACCGAAACCAGGTTAGTAAGGTTTTTATTTCAACTTTTTTATAATAAATATGTTACACAAAAAGGTTACAGAACCATTGATTTATATAAATCTATATTCAGAAGCGATTTGCAAATTATTCCTATTTTTAACATGCCACCCGAAGCAATGTCTAGACACAGATAAAGCCCTGACATTTATGTATATTATCTGCTATACGTAGGTCGATAACGTAGGCACTCATTACAAACTAACCAAGCAATTCCATATGGACAGTAGCGGATAAATCAATACAACAAAAGGTCAACCAGAATATCTAACAGAATGTCTATTAGTTATTTTAAGTCGGCATCCACACTACTTCTGACCGCTTGAATACTTATAGAAAGTATACTAAATAGACGACCGAGAAAAGGTCAGAGCAACAAAAACGTAGCCCTATCGCAACTTATTTTTAGCGCTCTGAAATTGGAGAGCTGGTGTGAGATAGGAATTTCATAAAATTTATTTATATATAGTACCTAATGTAGTAGGAGTAGGTAATATATTTGCTAAGCACATTTGATTGAAATCGATTGCGATCGAGTGTACTTGTTTACTTTCCACTGGAGACGTTAGCCTACCTGAACTTTGATAATCCGTTACGATCCTTCAGTCAAACTCTCCGATGAGTGCTACTTTACTTATAACTTATATCAGCCTAGTTTACAAAAACACATCGGTATTACGAGTATACGTACCTACAACACAAACCAATAATAGAGTTTGGTCATAAGTTGCCGCAAAGTTTACTAACTGCGATCTATCAATGACAAGCATTTGGGGGGAAAGACTGGAGCTCACCGCGAGTTGTTGTAGTCTAGCTGGCCTGCTGATCCTGTCACGACGTACGATCCTCAAGACCTTGTGGGTCATCGGCGCGATAGGATCATCATTCACTTGCCCTCATCCCAAGACAGGAAATATTACTATGGCTGCTCCAGCATATTATATCCCTAACTGTCAGAAACTTCGATGTAAAGTACAACAAAAACGTAAGTGAAAAAGATGTACCTACCTAGTGACATAGCGGAAATTTTGATATTGCGATCTAATGATGAATGCTATTGGATTTATATGTTTTGAATGGTGATGTTAAATGTAGGTAAGTAGGTAACTATAAGTAAGTAGGTATAATCATTTTTATCAGACTGCGGTGATAACTAGAAAAATATGAGGTAAGTACTTTATGCTTGTAAAATCTTAAATCACTTGACGATATACCTAAACGTACCTACCTACCTACTCGTAAATAGGTACAATGGGAATATTGTTACTGATTCCTCTCGAGTCTCGTAAAGTCTGACGTAAACTCCGGTTGTAAATCGAATACGTTAAAGGCGCTCGTTAAAAATAACAAGCTTGAAGTTATAACTTCAATCCAATCTTTTCTGTTTGGATATTCCATGTTTCATCAATGAAGTATCTACTTAATTATTATTAATGTTTTAGCTGCGACAAGTACTGCGAACCCTTTTGTTTAGCGCAACCACGGTGTTGCCGTCCCCAACTGAAAAATACTACGTTTTATAGTCCGTATACCTACCTATACTTAATGCCTGATTGTTGTCTTTACGCGATGCCTATTCCTTTGACTTGAGATTTTGACAGTTACTGACTAAGTACATCACTACCTACAAATCGTTCACCATAAGTTGTGCCTTGGGAATTTGCAGCTGTGCCTACGGTGAACCGTCTGTAACTTGAACTGGAACTCATCCTTTTTACTATCTCTACAAAAATGTCTTTTTTTTTTGTTATGTATAGGGGTATAGATAGGTATGATGGGTTCCCAACGAGTCACACCAATGACTCGATATTAGAATTTATTTCCCAACGGGTCATACAGTTTTTTTTTTTTGTTTTAGTTATGGCTTCGCACGGTTTGTGCATATAGCCAGTGTCAAGTATTTTATTGTATTACATTTCTTAATTTCACATAAAGAAAGTCACAGCAATGTTATAGCAATCGTGGTCAAGTAGTCAAGTCAATTATTTACATCGTCAGTCACGATTCAGTAAAGTAGTGGATGCTTTACTGAAACTTCCTGGGAGTTTTGGAAAAAATGCGAAATGACACGCTTTTTGAGTTTATATCATTCGCCCACACTCGTGCACGTTAACGAACACTTAATGGTTAATATTCCACCAATATTACACATTAACACTCGAAGAAACACAAGTTTGAGCTAATAATACAAAACCAACAACGTCTCACTATCGGATTCCCGCCAAAACTCCGGGTCATACAGTTACTAGTTGCAAGTAAGTATTCTTTCCAAGAGGATTCCCAACGAGTCACACACATGTAACAGTGTGACCAGTTGGGATATTTTTAACAGTATAACTACCCTGTTGTTTTTTTTTTTTATAAATGGTGTAAGTATCTAGATATGTACTTATAAGATATTTCCTTACAATAAAATATTTCCTATTATTTTCTCACAGATGTGAATACCTACTGACTAAATGTACCTCTACAAATATTTAGTGCCAGACAAAAATAAAATATTTTAAATTTATAGTTGACTCATTAGACATTGACGTTCTCCTTACGGGGGTGTATCCATGGGTAGCGAACGGGAGCGGGAGGTTTAAGCTTGTTGAACTCGGCAGACTGATGAGTCCATTATTTTTTAAATGTTCCCCTTGGCCCTTACCATAATTTCTATTGTAGAAAAATAACCGAGTCCCTTTTATTTAACTGATTATGTCTCATTCCCTTTGCATAATGAAGAAGTAAACAGGTTGTGGCCTCAAAGACTTCTGATAACCATATTGTGCTCAAAGGGCACAAAGAGGGACAAAATTTATGACCATCAATTTTTAATGGATCTTTGCTCCTTAGCAGATGTGAATAGATGCTATTATTCTTCGACTCAAGAGCTTTTCGGGACGGACGGACGAGACGGGTTGTCGTTAAAAGTTTCATTATATTATCCCGATAATATTATCAGAGGATGTTCTTACAAGACGGATCCGTATCTCTTAGATTTCTGTGATAGAACTCTCGTAAAAAAACACTGTCAAAACATTATGAACCTGTTAAAACACCGCGGCTTCCACTGACACTACAGCAAGAGGAGTTTGTTAGAAGATAATAATATATGAACAAACACAACGAAACTTTAGCTAGGTAGGTATCGAGTCGTGTTGAATAAGTCTCTAAAAGTCTAAACTAACATTCTTCTAAAACTCTGTCAATGATCTTTAGGTTTCATACAGCATACAGCCTTCACTCCGGATATTTTCATAATACCTGATGCTTTATATTGAACAATAATATGTATCGCAGCCTAATATAAATCCTCCATAATCTTTACACTACGGTCATAAGTATCTTGCTTTACTTGAACTACTGATGTACCTAGGTAAACACAGACGGAGACCATGCAGAGACAAGGCGAGATATAACGCCTGAGATAATAAAGTCACACATACCATAACTGTCCCATCTTTGCCCCATCCAGATACCCTTATTTCCCGAGAGGGTTCTATACTATACTCCTATTAGTCGCTAGCGAGCTATATGACGTCTTACTATGTGGTTATACCCAGGAAATTAGGTCAGAACAGGACCTTATTAGGCTTGATTAACTTTTTTAGAGGTGGTGCAATGTAGGGATTCAGGATGAGGTCAAGTGAAGGCAGAAATCGCAGAAAAGGTCGGGGTTATTAGGGGTTAATGAATTAGTATACCTACCTACCTACCTACTTAATTATTATACCTACTTAGAGACTCTTCAATAATGCGCAACAGCCAGCATGTTGATTTGGTTGACATTTTATTGATCCTAAGTATTGAACCTATTTCCATTGACATATTTCACGTGGCAGATTCTCTCTCCGATATGAACTCTATACAGTGAAATAAGGGTGCGTTGTCACGTGTGTTACCCCAATAATAGACCGTGTCAACAGCAGACAGCCATTGTGCCGAAGACCGATAACATATCCCCTATTTATAGCCTATTGTAGAATATTGTTAATTGAATCTACCCGTGTCATGGGTAGTAGGTGAATCCCCGGTGTACCTACTGACTGACAAGTGGTAGGCAGTGGGCGGCACATGGTGTACCTACAGCCCGTTTACCATTCGATGTTCCCTGCCATGGGAATAAGCAGCATAGCCTACGACGGTCTACCTACGGCCAGCCAGGTGACAACTTACGGTGGAAGGTAGTATATAGGTAAGGTACCTACTTCACTATTTTCATTTCTAATAATTTTGCTGAGCTCTGCCTGCGCTATCTTAATTACCTACGCTGATTTTCGCCTTCCTCGAAGGGACTCTGCATTTTCCCGGGATGAAATGAATGTAGCTTTACAGCACTGAAATAATGTAGCTTGCTTACTTATTGAAATATAGCTTGTAGGCTATGCCTATATACCTACGCAAACTGCGGCTACCCTTTTCTATATTGAATTCAAAATAATTTATTTACGGAACTAAGAAGGTGGTGTGGTGGCTACTAGATAGCATTAAAATTTGTATTATAATATAATGGTGGCTACTCGGTAAAGTGCGGGGTGCGGATTTCGCAAAGCGGAATTAGTGTCAGTCGCTCTCTCCCGGTGTTGTAATCTTTTAAAATAATATTTTATTAGGCTCTCGCCAGCGAAAGCATAAAAATATTAATGATAATATAATTATTATAAGCTATGAATTCACGTTTAAATAATAATATCTCAGTAATAGAGATATTCGTAGATAATAATTTTGATCTTCCGCGGCAAAAAAGGGAGCTCAGTGTTGTATGTAGTGTTTAGGTACCTATATATTTATCCTATAAGCTCTGTCACTTTTGTTTTGCGGACACTGGGTGGGAGTTTTGGCGGGAATAGAAAAGATGAGAGTCGAGACGTTGTTGATTTGATTTTTTTTTATCGACTTTGTGTTTCCTCGGGTGTTAATGTGTAATAATAATTTATGAGGAATATTAATCACTGGAGTGTTCGTTAACGTGCACGAGTGTGGGCAAATTATATAAAGCCAAAAACGTGTCATTCAACATTTTTACAAAACTCCCAGGAAGTTTCAATAAAGTATCCACCACGCGTTACTGAATCGTGACTTTGGCTATTATATGAGTAATTGTTTTGATTGTGAGGTTAAATATACGTTTAGTCATATAGCACAGCATAATAATAATAAATTATTATACATTACTACCTACAGTGGCGTAATGCAAAAATAATGCGAAGCCAAAACAAAAAAGCACCGTCAATGTCAAATAATTATCAAAGACCAATTGATTTTGACATTGACAGTATCTGACGTAACATCCGTCAATTGTCATTGTCACGTCAAAAGGCCATCTGCCCAACCAAATCAATGCTCAATTCAAAATATTTCAAAACTGACTGAAGTTCTTAGTTCACTGAATCTGCCTGAATAACATAACTGAAAAATAGAGTAGACTATCATGCATAAAAAACTGAAACAAAATGGAATGGAAGTAATTTTACTTGTTTTTGTATTGGCGAAACATTGGTGAAGGAGTTTTGGCGGGAATCCGATAGTGAGACGTTGTTGGTTTTGTATTATTAGCTCAAACTTATGTTTCTTCGAGTGTTAATGTGTAATATTGGTGGAATATTAACCATTAAGTGTTCGTTAACGTGCACGAGTGTAGGCAAATGATATAAACTCAAAAATCCTGTCATTTCGCATTTTTTCCAAAACTTCCATGAAGTTTCAGTAAAGCATCCACTACTTTACTGAATCGTGACTGACGATGTAAATAATTGACTTGACTACTTGACCACGATTGCTATAACATTGCTGTGACTTTCTAAATGTGAAATTAAAAATACTTAAAATAAAATAGGTACTTGACGCTGGCTATATGCACAAACCGTGCGAAGCCATAACTAAAACAAAAAAAAACATTGGGGAAATTGTAGTGGAATATCCACAGCAGTCACATCAAATTTCAAGAGTTGAAGTTTGGTTGAAGTGGAAAGCAGAAACTGGCACTTTGCATTATGCTTGCCTTTGTAATCTTTTAGAAGTTTTCGTTTTTGTGTGGAGCTGACCAATTTATGTTTCTGAACAATGGCTCAAGACGGCAAGCCTTCGATTCGCATAGATTGGTTTGATCATTCTCTTGTAGAAGATGCAAGACCGTCCACGTCTGCTTCACGATTCGCTGATGAAGAACAACCTCAACCTAAAGCGCATCAGAAGTCAGCACAAACTTTAAACCTACCTATTGGCTTTAAGAGATTGCAAGAAATTTCCCTACTAGAACCTCCAATTTTAAATTTAGAAGTCGCTAATCGACCCGGCTTTTGGAACCTTTTCGACCAAGAAGAACTGAAAGGGGATTTCATAGTTTTAATTGTGAGGATTCTGGCAAATGTCTTCAAACATATTCAGCCTCAAGAAAATTCGAAACTAACAAAATTGTTACAAACAAGGTTTCTTGGCTCAGGTTTTTTGGAAAAGCTGACAATTTATGTAAGTGGGCTGCCAAAAGTGAAAATTGTTGAGAAAAGAATTAATGCGCAACTGTGGGATGATGTGCAAGAATTTTTCACTAAAGTTCTAGATCTCTGTGAAGGTTGTATAAAGTATTTTGGTGACAGAAAAGACAAAGAATGTAATGAAAAATTAGACGAGTTATTGAAAGCTCTACTTGCAAGTGCTATTGGCGTAGCGGAGGAACATTCAGAAAGGTTTAGTGAAAAACTTTTTCATAGAATTGAGGATTTAGAGGCCAAAGTGGAAGTGAAAGTAGTAAAGAAAATAGAAGTGTCCAGGTTGCTTCCTTCGGTAACAAAATAAAACTAATCTGATCCCATATAATAATATCATTTGTTGTAGATGTCCACTAATCATGAAAATATTTTCAGGAACCTCCCAAAACGCAATCAACTGATATATCAACTGATCCAATTAGTTTCATCAACTTAAGCATCTTTCCGACACCAGATGATCTGGTTACATGTGAATTTGTGGCCAATCAACCGAATTCAACATCGGACATCACTACCGTTGATCCTGGTGTAGCAATTCGACCGAATATAATCGACGGAGCTTATCCGAGTGTCGCACATTATTTAGACATTCAGTTCAAGCTGTTACGTGAAGACTACATAGGACCACTCCGTGAAGGAATATGTTAGTGAAATGGGATTTGTGATTGTGTTTGCATGTTAATTTGTTTCTAATTTAAGTTTGTTTTTCAGCTATGTATTTAGAGAATCCATCTAAAAAAAAGCATGAGAATATAAGGTACTGAAAGCATATTATCTCATTAAAATTATAATTTAATATAATCGGTGGTAGCCTAGTGAGCGAATGTCGGCCTTCCATGGTGGAGATAGCGAGTTCATATCCAAGTGCAATATACCAATGTATTTCTTGTTAAACAATTATATTCCTTAATAACACGGTTTTCGGTAAAGGAAAACACTATGACGAAATTTACAATGCTTCTTCTTACCACATAATGTTACCTATATTGACTAATATAAGATCCTTTTTTATTTGACAGTGTATATCCCGGAGCGCGAGTACTTCGCATATACGTGAAGAACAACAAGGTGGGGCACCTCGTAGACCTTGCCTCGGAAGAACGTAACAACCACTCTGTAAAGAAAGTTAAACACAACAACGGACTTAAGTACGGATCCCTACTCCTGTTTACAAACAACAAGTTTAATAGTTTTCTGTGCGCTACTGTTCTAGATTCAAGTATGGAGCTGTTGAAAGATGGATATGTAAGTGTAATTGTTTAGTTTTAATACTCCAACAGTAATAGAGAATGTTAGAAGTGTCTGTTGTGTACTGTATTTTCAACTATATTTCAGCCGATCATGATACAGTCATGATACATACAGTACAAACCAAACAAAAACTATCTAGCAGCTATTTAATATGTTCCAAATATCTATTTTCAGCTTGCAGTATCATTCCACCAGCCAGTATCCGAGAACATACTCGCTAAGACATTCATCATGATAGAGAGTGAGATTTTCTTCGAGCCATACCACCAGGTGTTGAAGGTATTGCAGATTTCTAGGCTGGACACGATGCCAATGCAGAAGTATATTGTCCACGTTGTGGTATGTTTCTGTAATATAATTCCATAACTTATGTGCGGATTTCTATTGCTCAATGCTTCAGAAGGCATGTTAAACTGTAGGTCCTGGTTGTTATTGATTTAAAGCCATATTGGATTCTGATGCGATTGACGTTAAAAGACATGGTATTATATAATTTATATCCTTTGCTGACATTAAATCAATTTTAATTTCAGCCTGAAACGCGTCCTCCTGCCTATCTAAGCGCCACGTCAATGTACACCGTCGAAGCCCCTGGCAATGCTGAAATACCCTTCAGGGTACTGGACACCGACCGATGGCCTTCCCAATACATCGGGCTGGACGCCTCACAACTTGAAGCGTTCAAATTCGCCTTAACACGGGAGTTTGCAGTCATTCAGGGACCACCAGGCACAGGCAAAACGTTCTTAGGGGTTAAAATCGCTACAATACTGCTCAGAAACTTATCACTTCTCGGCACACCTTTGCTCGTCGTCTGCTACACGAATCACGCCCTTGATCAATTCCTAGAGGGAATCCTGAAAGTCACGGATAGCGTGATAAGGCTAGGAAGTCAAAGTAAAAGCGAGAAACTTGAACCGCACAATTTGCACAATGTCAGATCTAAACTTAAGTGCAAATATTCTCCTGTGTACTCTAGTAAAAGAGCTGAATTAGAGAAGATATACCAAGAAATGACCGCATTGCAGGGCAATATTGAGAAATGTGAGAATGAGATACTGAGTTACGAAGTCTTAAAGCCGTATTTAAATATTGATGGGAGAGAATACACTTTGAATGCGTCCAAAGAAGACCGTGTTATGAATTGGCTTTTCGAACATTTAGAAGAGAATGGAATGTGTCCAAAGCCAGACGACGTAATAGACTCCTGGGAAGAGATGGAGAGATTTGATTATGCTGATGGAATTATAGAAAATTGTTTCTCAGAAGCAAAGGCCCAAAGTGATGTGGAATCATTAAGGAAGATGATCTACCATATAGCTAGTAATAAAGAAACTTTCAGTGATGATGAGGTGGTCCATAAGTTGGAAAGAGAGATAACTAAGATTACTAAGAGGTTGCAATATTTTAAGGTAAATTTAGGCTTGAACTTAGTTTAGAAACAATGACGCATTGCACTAAACAAACAAACTGGCTTGACGGGGGACTAAAAATGAGTTAATCTGAAATTAGCACTGGCTTTCGAATTATAAAATACTAGAAGCGCCTCCCGGTTTCACCCGCGCTAGCTACTATCCCGCGTGAACCGTTAATTTACACGGGATAAAAAGTAGCCTATGTCACCCGGGGATAGTGTAGATTTCCAACAGTGAAAGAATTTTTCAAATCGGTTCAGTAGTTTCGGAGCCTATTCAATGCAAACAAACAATCGAATCTTTCCTCTTTATAATATTCGTAGGTATAGAATTATAGATACGTAGTATAGAATACAATTGGTACTTATTAAAGTCAAACTAGTAATGACAAATTGACTACAGTTTTCATAATAATATAGTTCAAAGTTCAACCATTGTCGAGATTTTAAACATTTCTCTTGTATATTTCAGACTGCAATGGCGTCATACAAACTATTCATAAAGGTGAATCATCAGATGGAGTTAGTGGACGGCCTTCACAGCTTGACAACGAAACAGAGGTGGCAATTATATTTCTTTTTAGCAAATGAAGTAAAAAATGCACTGTTGTCTAAAATGGATGTGTTACTGGTAAGTGCCTATGGAAAATTTATTATTAATAAATTAATTAGTACCTTTTGCACGCGAAGTCGTAATGACATGGTGAAAACTGTCTCCATACCAAATCGTATCAGGATCGGTTCAGCCGTTTAGACATGGAAAGTGCGCGAACAGAGTGAGACAGAGTTATGTACGTTCATATGTAGTATTAGTTAGTAAGACTTATTTGATATTGCAGCGTACTGTGATTACAATGAGGGGTTCCCTCATTGACCTAATATTTTAGGTCACTGGGTTCCCTATGTATTATATTCCCACAATGTTTTACCTATAGTCCGATTTTTTAACTCATGGAGTTACAATTTCTCTCTCTGTCTCATCTCAGCTCATGTATTCTGTCAACTTTCCTCCGTGAGATTTAAGAAGCCGACTTTAAGTATATTGAAAAATATATGTACATAACATGCGTTTAAAAATGTCTGTGCGTAGCAAATACACAAAGCTGCCAGCGACGAATTAGATGAGGTGGCAACACTGGTAGACGAAGAAGTAGTAAGAAGTGTAAGAGTAGTCGGGGTAACCACCACCGCCGCCGCCCGGAGGCATCAGCTGATGAAGAAAATGAAGTCTCCAATAGGCAAGTAATCGAAAATCTAGTTAAAATTGTTTCCTCGGCTGGTCGACGCCGCGGGTGACAAGAGGGCTGGCTCTTGTCTCGCAGAGAGAATAGCCGTTGCTATTCAGCGAGGTAATGCAGCCAGTGTTCATGGTACCATGCCACATGGGCACCCACTTTTTATTAGATTTGTAAGGTTTAGATTTAGCTAGATTTCGTTTTTTTGAAGTTATACTTCTTTAGGCGCGTTATGAAAAAATGATGAGAGTGAAATTTTAAGATGCGCGCGCACCTGTAACGCAAAATTAACAGTATGAAGTTAGGCGCGTTATGAAAAAATGATGAGAGTGAAACTTTAAGATGCGCGCGCACCTGTGACACAAAATTAACAGTATGAAGTTAGGCGCGTTATGAAAAAATGATGAGAGTGAAATTTTAAGATGCGCGCGCACCTGTGACACAAAATTAACAGTATGAAGCCGTCTGCTTAACCGCTCATTAAGTCTCGAAAAAAAAGCTACCAACAAAATAGGAATTGAACCTCGATATTAGTCGCGCATGTTGGTACGATTGAATAAATAATAAATATTTATAAAAATAACTAAATAAATTTAATGAAAACTTTTTGATAAAAATGAAAAGTGAATATTAAATTAAGAAATCAATAAAAATATTTAAAAAATGACCAACCTTAAATTCGATTTTTGAATTTATTATTAAATTTATTTTTAAAATATTAAAGAAGTATAACTTCTCACGCGCGTACATAAGTACACGCACCCATTTTTTTTTGTTTTACTTAATTAAATCGGTTTTTTTTTCATCGATTACAAAATTACAGATAAAAAAAAAAGTGGGTCAAAATCGCTCCATAAGGAGTCGGTTACAAACATACAAACAAACATACAAGTGAAGCTAATATAAAGCGTGTAAAAATAGGCAAGTTCCAAATCTTTCGCCAAGCCCCTAACGGGGTGTTCCGCTAGCGGTTCCTCCAGTACCAATCTAGACTGGACATGTTCAACTCCTTCCACCACATCGTCACTTAAGCTGCTTCGATTCAGAACCCTTCGACAAGGAACCGAATCGATTCGGTTCGATAGAGTTCTCGAATCGAACGTCAAACTGTTGATTCGATGGGGATTCGGTTACATTTTAGGCAAATGGATGACGTCATCCATCATACATGATCCGTAGAAAATAATCGAAACATCGGGACCTTTGCTTCGATAACTGCGTTCTGTGTGCCTAGTGTGAGTTTTGACAATTTCTTTACGCGCTCGGTCCGTTTAGCGTAAACTTGAAATTGTATGGAATAAGAGCAGCGCCATCTAGTGACTGACTGACTGACGCTAGATGGCGCTGCTCTTATTCCATACAATTTCAAGTTTACGCTTAACGGACCGAGCGCGTAAAGAAATTGACAAAACTCGCACTAGGCACACAGAGGGTTCTGAACGAGATAGTGTTCAAATGCCAGTAAAGGAACTAAAAAGGATTACCTAAAAACAATTTAAAGGGCCTGCTAATATTTATTCTATACTTAAGTACTTACTGTTACTATCGATAACAGCCTAAACCACAATAGTCTCTAGTAATCGAATTTGATGGAATTTATTTCGATTTTGCAGTGATCGTAGAAGAAGCGGCGCATGTACTGGAGGCACACATCATCGCGTCGCTCACTCTCGACTGTCAGCATCTCATATTAATTGGTGAGCAAACTCAAATTTTCCTTAGAAGCTCACGTGCATACATATATTTCAACTTATGTATTAAACTAGGTGCGCCCCGCAGTGTTTTAGGAATAAATAGTAGCCTATTTGGTAATCCAGGGTGTTAGCTACGTCCATACAAAATGTCATCAAATTTGGTCCAGTCCTTTGAGCGTAGAGAAGTTGTAACAAACATTGAAACACTCACAAATTTTCGCTTTCATAATATCAGTAGGATTATAATTCGAGCGATAGGTACCGTTAGTCCTCCAACTGTACCCCTAGAGTGAGTTTCTACGAGCTCGACATAGTACGCGTCAACTAGCGCTTTTGTATGAAGATCCTTTACAGCGTCCCTACCGGCGCGTTTATGAACGAAAGACCTTCTTAAAAAGCGCTATTTGACGCGTACTATGTCGAGCTCGTAAAAACTCTAGGGATAGGGGTAGGATATAGTTTTTTTTTAGTTTTTTGAGTTATAAAAACGAATTTCTCAGGCGACCACAAACAACTGCGACCGCCCGGCGGCAACTACAAGCTGATCAAGGATCACAACATGGACATATCTCTGTTCGAGCGCATGCTCCGCAACGGGATCCACGCGCGCGCGCTGGCCGTGCAGCGCCGCGTGCGGCCCGCCTGCGCGCGCCTGCTGGTGCCGGAGATGTACGCCCGGCTGGACTGCCATGCGAGCGTGTACGAATATCCCGACGTGAGGGGGATGCGAGCCAATCTGTACTTCTTCACTCATGAGCAGCCGGAGGATTTAGTGGTAAGTACCACCTATTTATTTCACAGTTATATATGTACATGCTTACCACCGTATCGTTAGACGTTGCCTCCTAGTTTCTTTCACTAGACATTTGCTGTGAGGGACCTCGAAACTCCCCCCAAAAGATCCTCATATTTGGTAGTTGAACTTTCGAGGCTCCTCGGTACTCCATTTCGACACATGATCGTAGAGAAGCGGCTTCGAGGAATCCTCAAGGTACGTCGCGAGGTACCTCGAGGTGACAGATGGTTTGTTGCCTTCGTACGAGGGTTATTGTCGAGGAATACCGAGTGGTGGAAATTTTGCCAACTAACGATACCAAAACAGGCAAGTGATGTTGAGTGGAGCGAAAGAAGTTTGGAGGTAACGATTAACGATACGGGGTTAGTATCAGAGATGGACCTGACAAAAAAGTATACCCGTAAGGAGCACTTGGCTACAACCCCTATAAATCGGATGAATTTGATACACGTTATTGAGGTGGTGTTCCAATCATTCGTGCGTCATTCTAAAATGTCAAGACCACTGACTGGTACTCCTATAAATCGGATAAATTTAATGCACGTTATTTAGGTGTGGCTCCAATCACTCGTGCGTCATGCTAAAATGTCAAGATTGGTTTGCTTCTGCAGCAAAGCAAAAAAATTTTACATACGCCGACAAAGCTAAAACATCATCGTACTATCCCACTTACTCCTTTATTTATTTGTATACACTTGTCTCTTTTCTTCCCCGGATCTTGAGTTAAATGTCATATCTGTTAGATGATTAATCTGAGGTATACTACAAGGAGGTCCGAACCTTCGCTGTTCGAATAAACCGTACTGCAATCCATACAGCTAACTTTAATCACATAATACCTATATTAATACCCTAGAAGAAATGCTACTCAATTAAAGCGAGATAATATCATGATTGGAATTGTGTATGACATTTGAGGGCGTTGTCTCTCTCTTCCGTGGTGTTGAGTGCCTTTGAACTTTATGCAATCTAGAATAGAGTATGGATTCTAATGAAGCTTTGTGGGTAGAAAAGCTGTATCACTTCTGTGATGTCATAAGTCATCTGCATCCTTACTCTAGGTCAAGGGGTCAGATGGGTATTTAAATTCCCATCGGCCCCTTACTCGCGTCAAGGGGGCAGATGGGAATTTAAATTCATATCGGAAGGTTACTCGCGTCAAGGGGCAGTTGGGAATTTAAATTCTAATCGGCCCCTTACTCGCGTCAAGGGGGCAGATGGGAATTTAAATTCCTATCGGCCCCTTACTCGCGTCAACGGGGCAGTTGGTAATTTAAATTCCCAACTCTCCCCTTGATGGGGACGTAAAGGGGGCCGTTGGGAATATTATCGTTTTATTTATCTGCTTTCAGGCCAGGGACGCCGGCTGGAGCCACGTTAACAGAACCGAGGCGGAAGGGTGCATCACTTTAGCGAAACACATAAGAAGTCAACACTATTTGCAAGAGGATAAGACTTATTATGGCCCAGACGATATAACTATACTGACCACATACAAGGCACAAGCTTTACTCATTGAGAAGGTAAGGTAACTCTAATAATGAACCTTATTAATTGGTTAATAAGCAATAGGTTGTCTTGGCACCGCACGCCGCATGTTCCAAATAAACGTTCACAAAATTTGTAAGTGTAAATAGTTTTTGAATGTTTGTCTGCCTGTCTGTCTGTTAACTGTTTATTCCGGCCAATCATCGAAACGGCTGGACTGATTTTGACGGGAATTTCGAGAAGTGCGAGTCGAACTCGCGCACGAAGGGTTCCTTACTATCTATAAAAACGGCAAACACATCAAGTTTGTTAAGAGCCTCCTTATATTTATATTATTCTGATTTTTAGTATTCGTTGTTATAGCGGCAATAGAAATACATCATCTATGAAAATTTCAACTGTCTAACTATCACAGTTCATGAGATACAGCCTGGTGAGAGACGGACAGCGGAGTCTTAGTAATACGGTTCTGTTTTATCCTTTGGTTACAGAACCCTAAAAATGGTTGATAATTAAAAAAAGTGGAAATTCTCTACACACATATTTGTTTCAGATGATCAAGGAACGCAAAGAGGACTGTTCGTGTTTGACCGGCGTCAAGGTCACAACCGTTGACAACTTCCAAGGGGAGGAGAGCAAGATAGTCATATTGTCATTGGTGAGGAGTAACAGAGACGGCAAGATTGGATTCCTCTCGGCTCCGAATAGAGTCTGTGTAGCGCTGTCGAGGGCAAGAGAAGGTATTTTTTTTATATGGCTACATTATAGACTGCACTACTACTTTAAACTATCATTTTGTATTTTCTTTTTTTAAATAAAAACGTAGCCCCAAGCAAGGATTTCTCCTGTGTCGTTTACATTGTACATGTTTACATTGTACTTCTTACTAATATTATAAAGCCGAAAGTTTGTGAGAATGTGTGTGTATGTTAGTTAGTTCTTCACGCTCAAACGGCTGGACCGATTTCGATGAAATTTGGTAAAGGAATAGATTGGACCTATGAGACGGACATAGGCTATCTTGTTATTTATAAATCTGTTAGTAGGTACCTTGTGTACTATGAAGCGTCTTCTATTCTGTGCTAGGATTAAATACTAACAAAGAAATCGAATCTAAACATAGGTACAGACAGCAACGAAAATCGCCTAATATTTTCAATTTTATAACTCACTATTATAGTTAAGCAAAATTTTTATATAATGTAAGTCGAGTTAGATTACATGACGGGATATTGAGAGACTTTTGTTGCTGACTGTACCCTTTACACATTGTTTTTTTTTTTACCAGGTTTTTATATTTTTGGCAACATGACCATGCTTCGATCGGCCAGCCCGCTATGGAGGTCTATATACGACAAATTGACGGCTGAGAATGCAATAGGCGACGAAATATCTGCAATCACGACTGAAGAACATGAAGCAAGTGAACATGTAAGTACCAACTTTCGTTACAAGCTCACAAAAACTTGAAGTTACTTGTAAATAATACTTGACAATGATGGCTGAAAATATGGTATTTGGCATTAAAAAAAAATTTTGCTTGAATTAGTATAACAACCTCAGTGAGTGGCTGAGCCGATTGCGAAGCGTGAGGTTGCAGGTTCGATTCCCACATAGGGCAAAGGTTTAGTGTGAGCCACAGCTATTCTGAGTCTGTGCTCTGGATGTTTGTGGGACCATGGCCCTCGTAGGTCCCGATTCCCTAAATACAGAGTATCCTAGTTAGAAAACAGGATCATTGTGAAGAAATCATGAAAAAGTAATACTGGCCATAAAATATGCTTGCTATAAGTATTACTCTTTGGCTATAGTTTTGACTAGTGATCCGCTCGGCTTCGAACTGGTTGTAAGCATTATTTCCAATACAATGTAATAGTGAAATTATTCCGGACTATCAAATACAGTTTATTATTAACTAGCTGACCCGACAGACGTTGTCCTGTCATTGTCTCTATGGGAAAAAGCTTCCTCTCCTTCTATATCTATCTCATTCCCTCGCACTCTATCTCTCTTCCTCTCCCTGCCCCAGCTGTTAAACTGAGTGACAGCTGTCAACTGTACAACAAGATTTTAATAGATATTTTTTTCCCGTGGTAACGGAATAAATAGTATCCTATATCCTTCTCCTGGTTCTCAGCTACCTTCCTACCAATTTTCAGCCAAATCGGTTCAGCCGTTCTTGAGTTATAAAAAGTGTAACTAACACGACTTTCTTTTATTAAATATATAGATGTTGCTATATTAAACTGTGTTATGATAGAATTTTATATAACTTTAAATTGTTCTATTACAGAGTAAAAGTTTATGCGTTATTTTCTGATGGATAAAGTTGGCGAGTGACCAACAAGTCGCTCTGACTTGACGGGATTTTTTTTCCTAACGGGTCACATTGTTACGCGGACACAAGACTTGGGTGGCATAGTAGACAAAATTCTACTATTTCTACCATTCTACCAGTTCTGCCATCGCAGGAACAACCTCTGCGTGTGAGTATCTTAGTTAGTACATAGAAAATAATAAACAAGTTAGAAATAGGCATCAGTTTTTATTATAGTTGTGACTTAAATGTGAAAATGTGAATCTACTATTATTACATTAATAAAATAAAAAAATAAAAAATTGTGGCTTAAATGTGAATCTTCTATTGTTACATTTTATAAAATAAACTTGTTAACTTTTTATTTAAGTATAATATAATTATATGTTGTGTTGGAATCTTGTAGAGCTTTAACGTGAGACTGTACAGTCATCAACATAAGTTACTGAACATTTTATTCGTTTGAAACTACTTTAATTATACTTATTATTTATATACGCAACGATTAGTGTGCGTAAAAGAAATTAGAAAGACATGTACATCAATGTTATGATTGCAATGAAGGTTACTGTACCTCCCTGAGGATGTGTGTCTGTGTTACAGAGCGTGAAAATATTCACTGGTGTGTATGTTTGAGTGTGTATGATGCCTGTATGTGTGTGTATGTGTACTGTTATGTTACTACAACAGTGTTTCTAAATGTTTATATGTCTAAAGCGAGCTTGAATGCTATTTCTGTTGACTTCACATGGTACTAATTATACACGACACAGGAGCATAATAATATAGCATATTATTATATTTCATATCGTGTTCATACTTCATATTATGTCGGCTGCTAATTATTGTAACTTACTTTACATAATAATTATAAATCTTTGTCAATACATTATCTAAATTAAAAAGATGTTTAATAGACTGGAAAACATTATTTCACTATGGTGCAAAAGCGTACTTACATATATTTTCTAGATTCCTATATATTATCACAAGCATTCGTGCCTAAGTTACAAAAAGTCATAAACATAGGTGTATCTATCAGCTGCGAGGTAAAGTTATATTGTCAATGACATTATACAAATTAACATTCATTTATTATATGTATTGGATGGGATGGAGATGGAGTAGTCACATGATACGTGACTCACAAAATAATGGCTTTCCCAGAGACAGGAATACGGAGTAGAGGTCGACTAGAAATGAGATGGGAAGATGATCTGAAACTCACAGCTGGACAACACTGTATTATTTTTTTACAATTTTACCCCGTAGATGCCTCGGCAATGCCTTGGGCGCAAAAGTGATATAACCACAGATATAGGTACAGCACAATACATACATACATTATAGTCACGCATTTTTTTTGGGGTAGGCAGAGACTACATCTCTCCACATGCTACGATCCTGACAAACCTCTTTCGCTTCTTCTACTTTCATGATTTGCTTCATACATGCTCTCCGGCTATGGGTACTCTTGACTTGGCCTTGCCTAAAGATATCATCGATTTGTTCGTGGTACGTCCGTCTACGTCGACCCCTACCGGCTGGTCCATTCACACTGGATCCATACATCTGTTTCGTAAATCTACCTTGATCCATCCTCTCTAGATGTCCAAACCATCTAGGCATTCCTTTCTATCAATATCGGTTTAAAATCAAGCAATGTATAAAAATTTGTTACATAAAATTCAGTGTTTCAGTAGATAAGTAGGTATACTAGTACCCACCCAACTTATAAGGCGCGTCGTGAATCTTCGTTCGCGCAGAAAAGAAAGTATGGTCCGAAGATTAACGAAAGAATGCTTAAAACTTACAATCAACCTAAGATCACTATTATAAGGTTCATAATACACATGTAGTTCATAATACACTGCAGCTGTTAGTTTCATCTCACTGTAAGCTCGCTAAGATGGCGGCGGCTGCCGACCAATAGCGGTCAATAGCATTTCCCGCGCTTTGAAAATTCATCTTCTGCGCAGGTACATCGGTAAGCCATATCAGTTGGGTACTACTGTACGCAATTAGCCCAAGTAAAATTATTCGCCTCATGTAATACTATGCACTCATTCACAATATTATGCAAAGTATTTCAGATTATTTTGTATGTACGAGGGTGAATCAAAAAATTCTTGGAATCAATATTAAAAAATGCAAAGATTTAAATAATAATATTTTATTTTTCTACATAATCTCCCTCCAATGCAATGCATTTAGAATAACGCGTTTCTAACTTCCTTATTCCTTGTGAAAAAAAATTATTTTCTTGACTCTCGAAAAAGTCCTCTACGGCAGCTATAACCGCGTCATTATCGTGAAATTTTGTTCCACGAATTTCCTCTTTTAATTTTGGAAATAAGTGAAAATCACTTGGGGCTAAGTCCGGAGAATATGGTGGGTGGTCAAGGAGATTGAAGCCAGCACAGCGGATTGCGTTGAGCGCAACTTCCGATCGATGAGCAGGAGCGTTATCTTGAAGGAACAACACGCCCAACGACAGTTTTCCACGACGTTTTTCTTTAATCGCTTCACGCACTTTCGGGATTAAATTTGCATAATAGGGTCCAGTAATCGTCTGGCCTTTTGGCATGTAATCAATAAAAAGGATTCCTTCACTATCCCAGAACACAGAGGCCATAACTTTGCCAGCGGTAGGAGCAACTCGAAATTTCTTAATGGATGGAGAGGATGGTCGTTTCCAAGACATGCTTTGTCTTTTAGTTTCAGGATCAAAATGGTGGACCCACGTTTCATCCATGGTGACAAGACGACGGCAAAAATTATCCGAATCACGCTGGAACATTTCGAGATTACGCTTGGAAATTTCCAAACGTCGCTTTTTGTTTTCGTCGGTTAACATTCGTGGCACCCATCTTGCAGACACTTTTTTGAACCCCAGTGAATCAATTAAAATGGATTGAACGCTACCAAAAGATATCTTTAGGATCTCAGCTATATGTTTTATAGTCATTCTTCTGTCTTCCAAAACCAGATTCTCAACCTTTTTGACATTTTCTTCTGTAACGGAGGTTGAAGGCCGCCCAGAACGCGGGTCATCTTTACAGCTTGATCTACCTCTTTTAAATTCAGCCACCCAGTACGCAACCGTAGAATAGGGTACAGCATCACCCCCTAATGTCTGCTGAATGTCCAAAAAAATTTCCTTCGTAGACATTTTTTTCAAACTGAGATATTTTATCACCGCACGTAACTCACTTTTATCCATAATTTTGACTTTTTAGCAACTCGTTGCACAAAAAAATTTATTACATGCGAACGAACTGACAAAAACAAGTGACAGTCTGCATAAATATAGTGTGATAGACACTCTTTAATTTGAATATCGAACTTGATCCAAAAAGGTTTCATATATATGCACTTCTAAGAACTTTTTGATTCACCCTCGTATTGTGTAATCAAAATTCCACATTCGAACCAACATTGCAAATTGTATGTTCGCCCCTAAAATTCACTGAACTAAAGCTGGTCGTACAATAGGAAATTGTTATTTAACTGGTTGGTAATATAAGGCTATCTAAACAGTTGGGTATATATTCGAAGATTATTTTAGTCTCGAATATACGTTCTAATGCAAGTAATGTAATTTTGTATAGCCAGGGTCCGACCGCGGAAAGAAGCATTGTATAATGCAATGAGTAGTAAATGTACATTTCAAACTTTTCGTATGGGGAAAAAGGTTGGATAGGTATGTTAACCATTACGATGTTAATTTGTAGACGAGGGGCGGAATGCATTCACATTGCCCGTGCGTGGTACGGTTCAGTTGATCGGTCAACCGGACTACGGAAAAAATATTTTTGCTCATAAATAATGAACCAAAAAAATAATCAACCAGTGTTGCTGATTGAAAAATTAAAATTCCGTGTTTCAACTGTACTATTATAGAAAGTATATTGTATCCGTAGTCAGGTTGACCGGATAACTCAACCGTACCACGGGCAATGAGTGGCAGAATCAAACAATTTAGTTTACAACACTTATGCGAGCAAGGCAAGGCCAACTTACAGTTATTTGGATTCTAATTAGGTACTTATTTATACATTATACTTATTACCTACTATCACGAAAATTTGTTGCTTTTTGAGGTGATCGAATAGCTAGAGTTCTCCGTAATTACGATAATATTATTATCAACGATAAATTAAAATTTAAGTTCTTCGATGATCTCGTCTCGGCATTATTTAAAGTTAATTACCGCGTTCGTTGTTTTAAGTTTGGCTTCGCCCAATTTGTCCATTGGTATCATTGTGTCTCAGTTCAGTCAGCTAGCAGGCCTCACGTTTCACTCACAAGCAACGTCACGACTCGCGTTTCAGTAAAGTGGTGTGGCGGCTTCACTGAAACATCACAGTTTTGTCGAAAACACGAAGTCACGTTTTTGGTGTTTTTATTATTCGCCTACACTTCACGTGCACCTAACAAATCCTAAATAATTAACATATTCCACCAACATAACAAACAAAAAAGCATTCAAATTGAAGAAAGAATACATAATAATGAACAACGTGACGTTTTCAGTTTCCTCTATTCCGAAATTTAATTGTAATGTTAATTAATGTTAATATGGAATGTGGTGATGCCATTGACAAAACTATATACTTAATGAAGTATACATACACTTATTCTCATGTAACAACTAACATTAGGTATTACATACATAGTTTTCATAACACAAAATAACATAAATAAATAAATATAGCTTGGTCACTAATTTAATATTTTTTTTTATACTAAGCATTATGGATTTAATCCACAGCCTACATTATAAATAGGTAAGATAAACTAAATCATAATAAATGTAAGTAGACAAGTGAAATTAATTTTGAATTATAATTTTTTATCATTATAACCCCCGTATCCTTTATATTGACGTGTTTTCTGATATAACCTTTTTATTTCCAAGCTTCATAATCCTAGCAAGGTTAAAATAATTTTATCTATGACCTCTCTAATCTAGCAATTATAGATTAGGTATTTTCTCGAATATTGTTGAATGCTTATAATTATTACTCTATGCATAGCATAAACTAACTCTATGCATAGCATATAATAATATATTAAGTTTTTGTTTGTTCAGTTAAATTATAAATGTATTTTTCACAAACATTTTTACAGCAAACTGAATTAAGCAAACTACTCGGCACTTTTTTAATAAGTTACAAAAATAAACGACCTTAATTTGGTTAAACCATCAGCACATGGAATAGATTGACACACAGATGTCTCAATCTATTAAACAACTTATTAAATAACTTATTAAATAACCTATTAAATAACTTATCTATAGAAGCCTCTGAAATTGTTCTACATTGAATATAGGTCTAAGAATTCTTCTATATACTGAGCTATATTTTCAGGAGTTTCTAGTTGCACGTGGTGGGTTCCTTGCACTTCAACATAATGGACATCGGTGACTTGTTTCAACTTGTTTATGACACTCAAGTAATAGTCGAGTTTCTCCCATTTTTGGCCTGGAATGGCCCTTATATTCAGCACTCTACATCTCACTTTGCTAGCGTATTCTAACGCAGTTTCTATCGACATCATAGCGAGCCCAGACACCTTCAACCTTGGATCCCGTTTGAAGTGGAACCCCTGCTTTTTGTTATGCACTGGAGTGCGCGACATACCTCTCTTCATCAAAATCCGGCAATTCGCTCTTGAAATTGAGCCTTTGTAGGCGTCGCAGACGATATCTATCATTTCGTCATACCCGTAGCATGGAATTTTGTCTTCAGTCAAATGTTCGTATTCCAGCATCTTGTCTATACTAGTACCAGTATTGTTGACCATGACCGAGGGCTCTCTCACAGCAGGGCTAGCGATATCGACGCATATTATGCCACCAACATCATCAGGGAACGAGGCCGCGTACATGAAACTTATGGCACCGCCGAGAGAGTGCCCCATGAGCGTGACTTTGCTCCATTTGAAGTGTTTCACTATCCGTCTCACTAGAACTATGCCGTCCCAGAATATGTAGTAGATCATCCCTGCGGGGATGGGCGTGGAGAGTCCGTGGCCGGGTAGGTCTATGCACAACACTGCGGTAGTGCAAGGGAGAAGTGGCACGAGGTTGTCCCATGTCCCCGAGTTGTCTTGCCAGCCGTGAATGGCGATGATGGGCTGTTTGTCCCGCGGACCCCACCAGCGGCCGGCCACGTGACCCCACGGGACGGGGATCTGGACTTCCTCAACCTTGTAGCCTGGTGGCAAGTCTGAAATATGAAAAATGTGGTGGTCGGTATTCTAACATCGATTGGTGATTTGCACGAGAATGAATCTGTGCACGTATTTGTAAGGCGACGTTTTGAAAAAAGTTCCTTATATATTTATTAATACGGCAAGTGTATCTGTATATACAGCGGAGGTTTAGGTGCTCGACCTCTATAATTTATACATTGACGACATAATAAGTTTTTAAGCACGAAGTATTTGAATGACCTATCACGTGAACACCGAATGACCAATTAGATAGGTACCTATCACGTAAAGTAATAAACAGAGTATAATATATACCTACCTACGTAATTGCCACTATATAATAATTATATCTTTTGTTAATCGCTAAGTCTTCTTGTTTGCGAGATGATAGATGGAATGCTTTCTATAAGTACAGGTGTTTTCCGAGTCATTAATGAAAACATTTGCATTATGATTTATGGATTGTTACGAATGAAACAATGTTTCGTTCATTAAAACGGCTATCCAAAATGTATATGGGCATCATTGTTACACGCCAGTGTCATCAATATTTTACATTCATAATTAAATACTTATAAGTAATCCAGAAGTTTCCAAAGCACGGCCGTAAATGCCGTCTCGCCGACAAGGAAATGAAATGGCATAGCAATATCGCACGATAGCTAGCTTGAAGATAAGTGCTAAGTACAGAGTTATCGCAAATTACATAATGACTCGTGCGATGACGAAGTTCGCCTCGGACTTTGTACCTACTTTGCCTATTTGCGGAACACCTGCTTGTGAACTGTTCGATGGAAAAGTTAACAGGTTTCGGTTAGATGGGCAAAGTCCGCTCTGTCTGGTGAGATCACTGTTCAAAGACTGGTACTGAGGCTCAGTATCGGAACCATTGAAGAACTATAAAACTGGAACACCATGACAGGGGCTCGGTGTGGTAGTTAGCCAGGTGGACTGGACAACTAGCGCCCTCTATCAGTAGTTTCGTCCTTGATTCTTTCGACATTTTTTCTTAATTAAACCATGTATGGACCCACTTTTGCTACATGTTTATGGAATAATTTTCGCTAATAAATTTTTATCATATTTACTACCTAATTTCGGTCTGAAAAGCAGGTTAGGTTAGGTTGAAAATCTGGCTTCATATCTTCCAACTAATTTTTAAAATATCGGAATCATCTATAAATTGTTCATGAACTAAATAACTTCAACTAGGTAATTAACAAGTCAAAGGAACTTTTCGTCTATAATTATATGCACTAGGTAAATAGAAAATTAATTCGTCGACTGACCTATTATTTAAATTACCGACTAACAAATAGATATTGTAGTTAATAGATTACCCCAAGTTTGTGTATGAAACTGAGCAATTCACATATTATGTATTTTATACATTTGTTTAAGCACTCACAGATTACTCCATACCCAATATACCTATATAAAAATGAATCCCAATTTCCCTTGGTCACAGCATCACGCTTGAATGGCTAGACCACTTTTTCTAATTCTTTTTTTTGTTGTTATTATCAGGAGAAGGTTATTATGAAAGAAAAAAATATAAAAGACTGACCGAACATTCGAAAATTAGAGGATACTTCAAGACCACATTAACTTTTGTAATGTTACTTTTTGACAGGAAAAACGATAATACAGGACAAAGTCTGTCAGGGCCGCTAGTACCTAATAAATATAACAAAGACTGATAAAATACAGTTGTTACCTTTTTATTGGTGTTAATTATCATAGTAATACAATGATGTGATAAGATTGTTCCACATTAATAGTTAGTTAATCTAGGTACCTATTTAATCTATACCTATATACAATACAAAACAGTGTAGAACAAAGTCGATGTCGTGCCTGCCTACATTGAACATAATAAATTATTATAAAATGAAGATATAAAGTAAAAAGTTGGCTGTTTGTCATTGGAATCAGATAAAAGATAACTGAACTACTATAATATAATATATTATTTAATTCAGTAGGAAGATGTGCACACATATTTACTATTTAATTCTTCAGTGGCAAACTGATCCATACCCAGGACCTTGCGGTAGACCACTTGCATAACTAGACCAGGACCTTCTTTAATGATTGTCTAAATATATAACTTCATATTTCAAGACAGTTTCAGTACCTGTGGATAACTATTTGTTTCATTGAAATCGGTCATTCCAATCAAAAGATATTAAGAAAATAAAAATGAATAATTACTTATATTGTTTTGATTTGGCAACCACAACACCATACAATAAAGTTGGTATGCCGCCTGCATTTTGGGAACGTTAAAATATAGATATGGTTTACCTATTCAATAAATAATTATTAATATTTATATATTATATACCTACATATAAATAGAAATAAATATACATAAATAAATATTTCAATCAAAGGTACAGGTGTAAATATTGAACCTACAAATGTGTTTATCTACATTTAATTCTATAATAGAAATAAACTTACTGTCTTCTATTTGATGTCCATTCATGCTAGTTTCTGCCATCACGTAAGTATTCAAATTTCTAGTGGAATAATAAATCCTCAAGCCCAATCACAATGTAAATAGTAGGTCATCCAGCGAGATATTATAACAGACGCATCGCACTTGTATTGTGGATCATAGAGATAACTTTACATAATAAAAATCGCACTTCTCAAGAGACTGCGGAACGAAGGTGACCGCAGCCGTCAGCTCAATTATAGCAACTCAGCGCTACTGACTGACTACTCTACTGGCAGCAGCAGTCACATTAATTTACAACTCAAGTGACGCACTACGCAGTCCGAAAGTCGAACGAAACTAAAATTATATAAATTATTACCTATTATCACGGATTGCGCGAATCAAATCTATTTTTTGAAAGTACCTACGTACTGTCATGTCAGACCAGCCAGTGCTGCCAGTGCGGGCAAGCAATGTTAGACGGTAGGTTACCTGAAAAGCGACGGTTTTGGTAAAAACTAGGTAATTATGTTTGTCGGTGCGAAGTCGTCATCATATTTCAATAAATGTTCAAAATGATTATAATATTTACAACAAATTGATGAATAATGGGATACAATTACAGTCATTTACTATCTACTGTACATACAAATCAACAATTGAATTTTATAAAATGTATTACCTATTAAAATGAATATCATTTTCAATGTCGACAATAATTTAAAATTCTTCACAAACATTGTTATTCCTACTGATAATATAAACGCGAAAGTTTTAAAGACTATTATTACATTTATGACTATTATTATTATTAGACGCTAGAGTTACACATAATAATAATATGCTTATCATAGTCCTACAAAAACAAGCTAGCTATTATAGCCAAAATAGTGAACCTTAACTACAATCAAAATTATCTGATAATTTTAATGTCATAATGTTCGTTCTGTTCTACGCCACGCTAATATAAGCTACTCAAAATACTAATCCTGCGCAGACGAAGTCGCGGGCAACAGCTAGTAATAATATATTCAAGCGAGGCACACGTGAAACAAAATGTCAATGTAGCATGCTGGCTTTGTTACCCTCTGACAAACTATATTATACTAATATTATATTGTCTCGCCCTATATCGCCGTTATAATGCTTCGAGAGACAAGTTCAAGAGCTTCAAGGCATTTTTAAATCGTGTTTGTGGGCCTACCGACGACCATCCCAAATAGGACGGTTTGACCAAGGGACGGTCCGACATTGAAAGAGACGGAAAAGCGTCTAACAAGGGACAGTATGGCAATGCTGTGTCAGACAGACAGCGTCAGGCTGATCAGATTAGCTGTGGAGTTTTGGCGGGAATCCGATAGTGAGACGTTGTTGGTCTTGTATTATTAGCTCAAACTTGTGTTTCTTCGAGTGTTAATGTGTAATATTGGTGGAATATTAATCATTAAGTGTTCGTTAACGTGCACGAGTGTAGGCGAATGATATAAACTCAAAAAGCGTGTCATTTCGCATTTTTTCCAAAACTCCCAGGAAGTTTCAGTAAAGCATCCACTACTTCACTGAATCGTGACTGACGATGTAAATAATTGACTTGACTACTTGACCACGATTGCTATAACATTGCTGTGACTTTCTTGTTTAAGAAATACAATAAAATACTTGACACTGGCTATATGCACAAACCGTGCGAAGCCATAACTAAAACAAAAAAAAAAAAAATAGGCTGTCACTACAGTGTTAGCCAACAGTTGGCAATCAATGCCACAGAATATGACAGTGTCCAATTTTAAGCAGTAAATATTATTTTTTAAAGTTTGGCTATACAGTAGGAAAGTCAAAGCATGGTAGCCATCCTTGAGGCAAGTAGCCCGGTCAATAATTTACAGTCATAGTCCCGAATCAGTAAAGCGGTGAGGGCTTTACTGAAACTACCATTAATATTAGGTACACATTTAATCACTCGAAGAAACACAATTTTGAGACAAAAATACAAAAGCAACAGTAACGTCTCTTTTTCCCGCCAAAACTCGGTACGTTAGGTAGGTAGGTACCTATCTATAGCGTGGTGTGTGGTGCGACGTGGCAATAGAGGAAATAAATGAGATGGTACGGCCTAATGTAACCGAATGTCAAAGAAGCATAATGAAATATTGAACATGTAATGTATGCATAAATTCACTCATTCATTCAGCTTGGAATTTATGGTTGAGGTACCTTTTTTTTTTTTTTTTTGAGGGGGGAAATGCCTTCGCACTATCCCTTCCACCATGGGGGTGGCGGAAGGGGGGCGTGTGGGACTTGAACCCACTAAAACCCCCCCGTGAGCCGTCGATCCGCCTGGAGTGGGGCGAGATGGGGTCGTGTTGGCATTCACCATCTCGCCCATGGTTGAGGTACCTAGTCTATGCGCTAATCAAATAACACATCAATTCCCAGTCTCGGAGTTTTGGCGGGAATCCGATAGTGAGACGTTGTTGGTTTTATATTATTTTCTCAAACTTTTGTTTCTTCGAGTGTTAATGTGAAATATTAGTGGAATATTAATCATTAAGTGTTCGTTAACGTGCACGAGTGTAGGCGAATGATATAAACTCAACAAACGTGTCATTTCGCATTTTTTCCAAAACTCTCAGGAAGTTTCAGTAAAGCATCCACTACTTTACTGAATCGTAACTTTGACGATGTAAATAATTGACTTGACTACTTGACCACGATTGCTATAATATTACTGTGATTTTCTTAATATGGAATTAAGAAATATTTAAAATAAAATACTTGATACTGGCTATATGCACAAACCGTGCGAAGCCATAACTAAAATAAAAAAAAAACCCGGTCTCGTTTCTCTCTGGTTTGGTAAACATCTGTCATGTCATCTGAGGGGGGTTTTGGCGGGAATCCGATAGTGAGACGTTGTTGGTTTTGTATTATTAGCTCAAACTTGTGTTTCTTCGAGTGTTAATGTGTAATATTGGTGGAATATTAACCATTAAGTGTTCGTTAACGTGCACGAGTGTAGGCGAATGATATAAACTCAAAAAACGTGTCATTTCGCATTTTTTCCAAAACTCCCAGGAAGTTTCAGTAAAGCATCCACTACTTTACTGAATCGTGACTTTGACGATGTAAATAATTGACTTGACTACTTGACCACGATTGCTATATTGCTGTGACTTTGTGAAATTAAGAAATACTTATTATAATAAAATACTTGACACTGGCTATATGCACAAACCGTGCGAAGCCATTACTAAAACAAAAACAAAAAAAATGTCATCTGAGACCTGTCAACAAAAAAGTGTCATCCACCACCATCATCCATCGTCAGAAGAAACAAGAAAAGTGGATTTCAGACAAGTTTTAAATCTATCTACATTAACAAATTAATTAGCAATGGCAGATAAAAGAAAAACTAGAAAACGCAAGGATGTAAGTCTTAGATTAATTAATAGTTCAATAATTGTCCTGCAAAACATTCATGCAAGTGCCATTGTGTACGTGATTTTCACATTGGCAGTGGGACACGGTTTCCCCCTTTTCCCGACAAAGAAGAACTATTCCAGTGATGATTTTCCTAAATATGCGCGGTCCTTTACTTACTCTTTTAGGCAGTTACGGTGACTGCCCGTGAGGCTTCTTGTAATGATTTATTTGGACCGTGTTATTTTCGCGATACGTTGTGACGCACACTCGGTTTTATGCTTGATACGCGGCCTGCACGAAAACAAACGTGTTGTTTATGCGTAGTTCTTCGCCTCAGTCGTCATTAGTTGCCGGCGACGTCGGCTATTTTTGGGTATTCTTTGTTTTGATGCTATTTGATGATTGTGCTACAATGCGTCTTAAAATTAACATGCTTGCATTTGTGCACGAAAATGACCACGATAGGTAGGTAGGTAACAAAGTTCGTAAAAGTTTAAGGACCCTGAACATCATACATAATTAGATCTTTCAATCGAAAAAATCTTAGCCTCAAAACTATATACAGACAAACCAAGATCTATGTATTACATCTTGTATGGAATATATTTCCTGGACGTATTGTAAATTACTGACCTTGGTCACAAAGCTGTTTACTATTGCAGCAGCTATACCACATAACAAAAGCACCAAAGTTTTTAAGTGATTACAAAGTTGGACCACACATTGGATTCACTTAATGAACTACATTACAGAAAACTTTTAAATTTTTATAACTCTACCCCAGAATGAAGGAAGGAATGAGTAATAGTTAGATACCTAATGAGAAATGTGAGGATGTTGAAATGACCACTTTATTAGCTTGATACCCACTTACCTACTCAGATATAAATACAGTTCATATAAATACCTTGACCCTAAAATTTACCAGTGAAATATCTTGATAAAACAAATATAGGTCATTTAGTAGTTATGTCTCACGCTGCATATCTTTTTGAATATGACTCCGTTAGTTATGCATGCATTATTTGCTAATCATGTTTTTATTTGTTTTCAGCGTAAGCAGGTTTGCTATTGACATTTATATATTGTTATTCGCATTGTTACTCTCACTGTTTGTCTAATTTTATTACAACATGTTTTTTTTATTATCTGTTACTATTACAAGGGTTCATAATAGTTTATTCATTTCAATTTATCGTTGCTAACTGTACAAACAAATTTATGCAGCAGCTACTTCAGACCAAGATATACTTTTAACCTATATATTGGCTACATTGTCATCTGGACAAACATGTATCTTGCTAGCTCCTTCCAATCTTCTTTAATAGAGTCAAGGGTAGGTATCATGCTTTGGTCTCGTACGATGTCAATGTCTTCAACCATTTTGGATCCCTCAATCTGTAGTGATCCTTGCCCTTCTCTGAGTGCATTTAGAATATTAATTACTTAGTTTAATATTATTTTTCCCTGGGCTAACTTACACTAACAATCACACAAGTTTTACCAGCACACGGGTTGGTTTTGCTTCCTATTCAAGGTATAAAATAACATTAGCTGGTACACTATCTATGTTGCGGGACACAAATTAAGTAATATTTTTTCAGTCTATAACTAAGACATTTTTGGTTGTTTGTCACTTTATAAAATTAAGCAGGTAGTTTCAATTTTTGGCAAAGGTTATAAGCAGGTGAAAGCTTTCTACAGAATGTGTTTCCTAGTAGGTAGCAACGATATAGAGGGAAGATATATTATTTTTGTTTTCATAGTTATCGGTGCATGGTATGGCTGACTTAAAAACTGCTGGATCATCCAAACAAATCTACCTGCTAAGTTTCTATCTACTTACCACTAATTTCATAAATAACAGCAAAATAATTTGATGAAATCCATATTTTCATAACTATATTATAAATGCAAAAGTAACTCTGTTTATTTGTTTGTTAGTTTTTCAAGGCGAAACAATCAGGATAACATTTGGTATTAGAGGTATATTGGACCTTGGAGATGGACTTAAGATAATTTTTATCACATTATGATGTAGTCAGCGCGGACGAAGTCGCGGGCAATAGCTAGTAGTAGGTATATTATGAATATATATACTACTTCTATAATTATTATGTACACTTTTATTATATTCTAATAAACAAACCGAAAGGAACACTGTATTAATTAGTCGTGTGAGGCCGAATTTACATAAATAAACCAGGATTATTTTTGTCTGAAGCTTTTCCGGCGTGAGACGAGAGCGTTCGGCATTCTTCCAGTCCTTTTTTAGACAATAATATTTGTTTATAGCGAACGTTTCATGCTTAGCGAGTGGCAAAGATCGAGTGCTATGACGTATATTAAAATAAAAACACTGAATGAGAAACTGAATGAGGGAATGATAGGTAGGTAACGATTAAATTTTTTAACGCGTCGCGTCGTTCATCGAATTAGGTATAGCACTGGCCTCTATAGCGCGACCATTTAACTCGTTCCTCAACCCCTTTGACATCACTCTCCACGCCCATGTACCCCGTGGGCGAGGACTGAGTTAAACGGTCGCACTATAGTGTCACAAGATGGGCCGAAGACATCAAAAGAGTCGCAGGCAACCGGTAGGCGCAAGTGGCAAATTTTCGTTCGGTGTGCCGGTCTAAGGGAGGCCTATGTTCAGCAGTGGACGTCTTCGGGCTGATGATGATTATGATGATGATGATGACGATGACGATGATCATGATGAGACAAATTCAATATTAAATGTATCGATCTGTTATACTCCAGTTCTGGTAGCCTTAGTGCCACCCTGTCCCTAATTCCTACCTATTCAGCCATCCTGCAACCTAGGTCTTATTTCTAATCCCGATCCCAGTCAGTCTGTATTCATCCTTCAAATCGAGCGGTTGCCTAAAGAAAATTTTCTCGTAATATTTAAATAAAGTTTAGTGACTTCAAAAATAGTTTTTTTTATAAAGCTAAATTCAAAGTCCGATATAACAGATCGTCATACGCCTTTTTGCCTGATCCTTTAAAGGTACTTGACGTGGCTTATCGACTGCTACCAATCTATAACAACCAGGCTTACAGTGCTTCCGAAGCATGAAGTTATTGAAATCCGCACGAAGCATTGCGCCGAGAATCGAAGCTGATGCCGTTGTTATTTTGTTTAAACTCTATGTATAAGGTTGGACCCACTCTTCCGAACGGAACAGACGCATTCCGTTACTCGATCCATTTCTTTCTGTAGATAAAATTTACAATTTTACAAATAAAAATCTATGAGTTATCCGTAAAATGTCTTCTCAAATCCTTCCCAATAATCCGCTGTGAAGAACTGACATAAAGGCGATCGAACCAGCACCTGCCTGCATCAAACCCGCAGCGATATTACAAAAGTTTATTCACTTATCAGTGGAAAATGTGCCTTAACGAATTCCTTTTTGCTCTACAAATATCAAAATCGTGACAGACACTACTGTGATGCTTTAGGACTTTGCCACAGTACATATACTTTCACTTCCTATGCAACTCCCAATAAATATTGCATATTTTATTGTGGTAAAGTATTACGGTGGATGACGTCAATAGTCCCCGTAGTTGTTTAGGCCAGGAGGCCTACTTTCACCTTTCTCCGCTACTTTCCGCATAACTGTCACAGCTAATTCAAAGCGCGGTTGTGCGTTGTGCTAAGAATATGAGGGATTTTGTGAGTAAAACTTTATTGCGTTCTATTTATGAGTGAAAATGTGCGAGAAAAAATTGTGGTATAGTTACTTATTGAAGGCAGTTGTTAGCAATGGTTCTGTGTGCTTATGAGCTCCGCGTCTATGTGTTCTAACACAAATTTGATTGCTGTGATTCTCTTATAATCGAGTAGAGTAGGTGGTGAATTATGAATCATGGAATAACATTTGAATACTTTTCTCTATACACGAGAGTGAAGTCGTAAGGCGCAGTCTGTGTGGAATAAAAACAACCTTTACACTCGCAGTTTTTTAAAATCCTGCCTGCTCCATTTAAAAAAAGTAATGCCATTTCAACCTCATTCTCCAACCTATATATCCGCCTTCTGTTGAGCACGGGTTTCATCTCCATTTCGTGAGGAGGATTAGGCCGTAATCCACCACGGACACGATCCAGATAAGCGTGTCACATTCCTCGAAACGTTCTCGGGCATGCGGAGTTCCACATGATGTTTTCGCATGAAGCGAGTGATAGATACGTACTTAGATAACAGTTCAGCCTGTAACTGTCCCACTGCTGGGCAAAGGCCACCTCACTGTCGTGAGGATTATTTAGCCATAATCCACCACGGGGGTCTAGTACGGATGGGGTGGATTACGTACTTACATAATTATGTTATACAAAAACACATCGCACAACCTTTAACTACCGCCTTTGGCGAACTTAGATCACATTTGATAGTTATTTAATAGTAGTTATTTTCATAAACTTTCAGGAGTTTGGCGATCCACCCGAGTCGGAGAAGCCGACGAGCGAAGAGTATGCCATAGCCAAGTGGCTGAAGGCGAACGTGCCTACAAAGAAGACCAAATTCCTGAACCATCACGTGGAGTATTTCACTGGTATGTAAATAAATTCGAGTGGCAAATTTGTTAACCCTAAAATTAAAGGACGCTACATCAAACCCCCCCTTTTCCCCCCATTTTCCTACCCAATCGAAAATAGATCTCGATAAAATAAGCAATAAAATAAAAATCAAACAGCCTGCCCACCAAATCTCGTAAAAATCGGTTGAGAAATGCGACCCGTACCCCGGAACAAACATACATACAAACATACAAACACAAAAACATCCGGACGAAAGCAATAACTGCCACTCTTAACATGAAGTCTATAACATATTATAACAAGTTGCTATAATATGCTAAGCTAATCCTTCCCAGGCCTTGTTTATAAAACACGTTGCGAGTGCATTAACTTCATTAATCGCCGCCATGCCGTAGCTAATTTATCATTTTACTGCTTCCTACTCGCACCAGTTGCAGAAACTAGGATTTGTTTATTGTATTTTGTATAATATTTAATGTGTAGTTTCTTGAATGTTGTGAGTTTCGTAATTTACGGTGACGGGTAGGTACACTAGAGATTTAACTAGGTTAATGCAATGCCGCGCAATATTTTGCAATGCCATGTACTGGGTGGCACTGCAAGTGTGGTAGGCGTAGCGCTAACAATCAGATGAGGACATGCTCGTCTCGTCTCTTTGCAGTTTAAAGAATAATTAAATAAAAATGGAGGAATTTTGTTCACTCATCCGGACCGGGCCGGTTTATGGCCTAATTCTCCTCACGAAATAACACCAGTCACCACTCTCATTACGGCCTTATCCCCACGGAGGTGAGGTGAGATCCGTGCTAAGCGGTGAGCGAATACGAGTTGTTGTAATGATGAGGATTTCTTCGAGTACCGAGCATAAGCCGCTCTCATTATTCCAGGCACAAAAGCAGTCGATGCGCTGCTGACCTCGAAATGGGCTACCGGCAAGAGTCCCATCTTCGGGACTCGTATGGAGGTCACGGACTACCTTCACACCATGCTACTGCACAAACTGTTCCACAGGGCTAAGAAGGTAAAATTTCCCATTACTAAAAATACCAATAAAGCCTAAATTCAACGGGCTGATCGCAGATACAAACCGTAAATAGGCTTTATCAGCTGCACCCCCCGGTTTCACCCACGTGGACGCGAACACTATATTTTAACGGAATTAAAAGTATCCTATGTGTTAATCGAGGGCGTTAGCTACCTCCATACTAAATCACATCAAAATTGGTCCAGCCGTTTGAGCGGGAAGAAGTAACAGACATACAAGCACACTCGCTTACTTTCGCCTTTATAATATTGGGGGTTTTATTAGTATTGTATCTACAGTGGTGACCGGAATCGAACCACCGCAGGTGATGCTACCTGAAATAACTAGCCAATCTTAGGAAACTAAGGACAAATTGTAAATGAAAAGAGAGTAAAGGTTACGCTTATAGTCATACTATAAACTTCAAAGGAAGACTTGTTATGATTGGTTCCAGTGTGGAGGAATAGAAATCCGCTCACAACTTCGTTCCCATACATTTAATTCCACATTTTCAGGTTCCGGTAACTGAGCAAGAATTGAAAGGCAAGTCCAAGAAGAAAGAGTTAGAGAAGACTAGCAAGAGTGGAGATGAGAAGGACACAGAGAAGAGTCAGGCCAGCGCTTGCGAAGGCAAGGTAAGATTCTCAAATGCCTTTATATTAGACATGGGCTTTAAGTGACAAGCTGTGTTTGCTGGTAGGCTCCACGTCTGCCTAAACTTTGTCCGTCTTAACACAAAAGTTTAGACTAGAATAAACAGATGTTTCTAAAATTTCTATTAAAGTCTATCACTATCACTATCAATATAACAATATCACAATATCACATTCTATTAAAGTCTATCACTCAAGAGAGCGTTAGACGCCGATTTGTGGAGAAAATATTAAGACCCATCTGTTCAACTCTGCTTTAAATCTGTTGTGGTAAGACCTTTATATTTGGTTTTCTTTTATGGTTTTATTAATTTGTTAATTAGATGGAAACGTATCACTTGTAAAAGTGCAATTTTATTGTCTATTAACAAGAAATGATTTGACTTTGACTTCGTCAGGACACAAAGGACGGCAAGGACAAGGACAAGGACAAGGAGAAGAAGAAGCGCAAGATCCGCCTGGAGATGCACATGGAGCAGGTGTTCCTGGACGCGGCGGACGCGTACGTGTGGCTGTACGACCCCATGCCCTGGTACTACTGGCTGTGCGGCGCGCTCGTCGTGTTCGGCACCATCGCCGTCTGCATGTTCCCGCTGTGGCCCGCCACCGTCCGGTGCGTGAGACAGCGATAGAGAGAGAGAGGCTAGCGTTGGCTCCCTCTGGCACCGAGCAAATGACAGAGTCAGCCATTCACTTTTTTTTTTTATTTCTTCTTTGGCCAAGGTGCTTTTCGCACATTGTGCCAGTTTCAAGTAGGTAAGCGATACACTTATCTGTTGCTCAAAGTTGAGTAGGGACATAGACTGAAGCGAGATGGTGGTTCGGAGTTTTTTTAGTTTTTTTTTAGTTATGACTTCGCACGGTTTGTGCATTTAGCCAGTGTCAAGTATTTTATTAATTATGTATTTCTTAATGTTACAATAGGAAAGTGACTTCATTACAGCAATCCTCGTGGTCAAGTATAGTCAAGTCAATTATTTACATAGTCAAAGTCACGATTCAGTAAAGTAGTGGATGCTTTACTGAAACTTCCTGGGAGTTTTGGAAAAAATGCGAAATGACACGTTTTTTGAGTATATGTCATTCGCCTACACTCGTGCACGTCAACGAACACTTAATGTTTAATATTCCACCAATATTGCACATTGACACTCGAAGAAACACAAGTTTGAGAAAATAATACAAAACCAAGAACGTCTCACTATAGGATTCCCGCCAAAACTCAATATACTTTTTTTTTTCTTCTCTGGCCATGGTGATCAATATATTTATCTGTTGCTCAAAGTTGAACAGGGGCATAGAGTCGGGAGACCCTCTCTTTTTTAATTAAAGCGAGATGGCAGTTCGACAGTTTGTATGACATTTTGAGGGCGTCGGGTGACCTATTTTGAGTACTGACGCAGTATCAACGCGGACGACGCTATTGCTTCGCCTACAGTTTCGCTCGTCTTTTGTCCCATTGACGCGTTTGTATCGAGTGTCCCTAGTTATCTGACCAACAGATAAGTATATCGTTGTCTCTATCTGGCACTGAGCAAATGACAAAGCCGGCAATACACTCATCAAATGGCCAAATTGACTAACGGCCAAAATTAATAATCAATCCAATCCAAATTTTGCTATCTGGGATTGATATCACAATCCATTTTTAGGGTCAAACTTGCCAATAACCGATCCGTGGATTGGTTTATGAAGGCACGCAGATTGGAAATCGATCGAAAGATAGGCAGCAATCCAAGATCGATTTCAATCTTGGATAGGAGATATAATATTAATTTCGGCTGTAAGGCTTCAGACACCGGGCATAAGTGATGTGCCACCAATGAGTCGATGATATTACTAAGGTCGCGGGGGAAACATGAATCCGATCAGTCGGGCCCACCACGGACGATCCACTTTGGATTGGATCACTTTGATTTGGATCCCTCGAGTTTAGGAATTTATAACTTAAGAACGGCTGGACAGATTTTTGTAATCTTGGCTTTGTTAGATTTTTCTTCGGTCCGAATAGAATGACTAGTAAAATATGGGGTAAAAATCACGAAAAACAATGAAAAAGGTACCTACAATTAATATTCTCATACATTTTGTATGGGTCCGCTGGACAGGACGACGTCTATTGTGGCAACTACTGACTGTCCATTACTGATATTTAATTATTATAAATATTACAAACTTCTATTCATTAACTTAAATTCTAATATCAAATAATATTTTCATAAATTTTTAGACGTTAATCATTACCTACAAATTTTAATGTTTTAATCTATACTTGAAATATTCACACACCATTTGTAATGGTAGTAATGTAGTCGGTTCTCTTTACATCACTATTTTTATTACCTACATTCTGGCAAATAAATATTTTCATTTAATTTCAACTCGATCCTCTAACGGTTTTATTCTAATTGCAGAAAAGGCGTATACTACCTGAGTATCGCGGCGGCCGCATTCCTCGTTCTGATCATCGCTCTGACCGTGCTCCGCGTGGTCGTCTTCTGCCTAGTGTGGGTGGTCACGCTGTCCCGCCACCACCTGTGGCTGTTGCCCAACCTGACTGAAGACGTGGGATTCTTCGCGTCCTTCTGGCCGTTATATAAGGTTAGTTGTTTAACGGCACGTTTGGCGTAGTGGCTGAGCGATCGGACTGCTGCGCTTGGTGTCGCGGGTGCGATTCCCACCCGTAACGAATATTTGTGCGATCCACAGATATTTGTTTATGGTCTGGGTGTGATGTGTATGTGAAAAATATGTCTGTAAGCGGTGCCCACGATACAAGAGCAATCGTAGTGTTAAAAAAAGAAAGGAAGAAAAAAAATGTTGTGTTCTGGTGGTTATGTTCTAATTTAGGATGGTCACTACCCAAACTTATCATTGTTGCTCCACGCTGTATATTATGAATTTGATCATAACACTCTACACCATTCCAAGATCACATAAAACAAAAAACCGGCCAAGTGTGAGTCGGACTCGCGCACGAACCCATTAATTAACTATAAAAACGATCATAAAACAGTTTTGCTGTATGTCTTAAGTATATATTTTATTCTGTTTTTTAGTATTTGTTGTTATAGCTGCAACAGAAATACATTATCTGTGAAAATTTCTAACTGTCTAACTATCACGGTTCATGAGATACAGCCTGGTGACAGACAGACAGCGGAGTCTTAGTAATAGGATCCCGTTTCACCATTTGGTTACGGAACGCTAACAACAAAGAATTAAAAAATCAACTAAAATATCAAACCGTTTCCAGTACGAATACCGAGGCCCTGGCTCCGACGCCGACAAGTCCTCCAAGAACAAGAAGAAGAAGAAGAAGGACAAGCAGTCGGACGACGAGGCGGAGAAGCTGATCGAGGCGCCAGAGCCCGAGGCCAGCGCCGAGAAGGAGACAGAAGAGAGGGACGAGGGCAGCGGAGAGGCCAAGTGAGTGCCCTCATGGATTACCTCTTTCGCTTCTTCCATTTTCATGAGTTGCTTGATACATCATGACCATCAGCCTGAAGACGTCCACTGCTGAACCTTAGACCGCCACACCGAACGACAATTTGCCACTTGAATCCGGTTGTGTGCGACTCTTTTGGTGTCGTCGGCCCATCTAGTGGGAGGCCTACCTACACTGCGTCTTCTACTTTAGAACCTTTCTTCATACATGCTTTCCGGTAATGGGTACTCTTGACTTATACTTTACAACAGGACTTTCCAACCGGTGGGGCGTGCCCCCCTGGGGGGGCGTAGAGAGATCTTAGGGGGGCATGAAGTGTTCAGATATTTTTATCTCATTACCTATCATTGTATATTATTTAAAACACTTACACACAGATTTAATCGCGCCACCTAGTTCCGATCGGCCCAACTAACTACCACTATTTTGTTCTTTCACACACTTGAAATAAAATAAAACAATTCCTCAGAATACCTACCTGACAATGCCAATGGATGAACAAAACTGTGCTGAAGAAAAATATAGGGGGGCATGAAATTTTGTTTAAGAATCCGGGGGGGCGCCCTGCAAAAAGGTTGGGAAACCCCGCATTACAATGTCACCTTTTACAGATCCGGCGAAGTGACGCCGCCGCAGACGGACAAGCTCTCAGAGTCCGAGTCGGAGAACAGCCAGCGCTCCTCCACGGACCGGGACTTCGAGATGGTGGACCCGGGGGACCTGGAGCCCGACATCAAGGAGGCCGCCGCCACTTAGGCTACGAGGGAGGGGGGGGGGGGTGTACTTGTTATATACTCGATATACACATAATACGGGGTCCCTCGGGGTGTTTTTAAATTATAGTAATATTGCCTCCGAGACATTGATGTTTGTTTGTAGGTAGAAGTATTTTTGGGCTGATAAAAATCTGTTGAATAAGTACCTCCTGAGTTAGAAACTCATTATAGTAAGATCCTGTACAGCGCCCCTACCGGCGCGTTTATGAACGAAAAATCTTCATACAAAGAGCTAGTTGACGCGTACTATGTCGAGCTAGTGAAAACTCACACTAGGGGTACTGATAGATGGACTTGACATTGTTTTATGTCCAGCGGCTCTTTAGTCTAATGTTCAGTATCCGAACAGTAGACATAACCGATAAGTGTATTGCTGTCTTTGTCATTTGTTTAGTGCCAGATAGAGACAGCGATAAACTTTGCGGTCGGTCAAAGCAGAAACCGGGCATAAATTGTGGATCTGCCGTCTTTTTTTTTTCTTTCTATACTTTTTTCTACTTATTTGCATTTACAAATTACGTTCTACAAGTTTTCTGTAAATGCGCTGTGCCAAATACAGTTTCGAACTTCGTCACGGCAAATTTGTGTACCAAAAAAACTTATTTTCAGCCGACCATTGTCTCTACTACTTTTATTTTATTAAGCAGTTTCTGGAACGTTTGTTGGCTTTGACAGTAGATTAAAAGTATCGTTGTCTCTATCTAACAATAAACAAATGACAAGGATGGCAATAGAATTAATCTGTAGTCAAAGTTGGCTGACGTTTCAGAAACTAATGTCACTGAGTAAGAGGACGAGCCAGTCATCCATCTGATAGTAAACGCAGCCCCATGACATTTGCAGTGCCAGCAAGAACTTTGCATTGCATCTCTCTCGTCACCCTGTGACATTGATTTGATTCTAATTTTCTCGCGTCCGGTAATTAAACAAAAATGTGGTCACACGCAACACTAAAATCACATGCCCACGATTAGGTTTTAATTTAAAAAAACTATGTTCCTAGAAACCAACTCACAGTTAGATCTTAATTTTGTGATTTATATTGCATTTAAATAAGAGCCAAAATTGTATGTGTAGTAAAAACAAGTATGCCCCGCTAACTCGATCCAAATTAGGTAATTATATCTGAGACTGTAGAGATCAGTTTATTTTAAATGATAGGGTACGTAACGATTTTGAAGTATTTCAATAGTTGTATCACGGATGGGTCTGTCATTTATTCCAAATCTCGATGTGAAATGTTTAATGGCCTCGATGTTAATGTTTTTAATTAGGACATGACGCGCCGATATATGCGCGATTCACATTGCTCCAGTCGAATCCAGCGCTGGGATGCCACTGGAATTTACCAATTCCAGTGAGCAATTGACGGTCTACATTTTAATTCCACACTGGTTTAGATGGCCATTCCAGTACTGGAATTAACGTAATAGTGAAAACACGCTTTGTTGTTTTTTTTTGGATAAATATTTTTGTTTTTAGAAAACAATATTGTTTGATAGGCGATTAGACTGGATTGATTACTTGACTAGAATAATGTGAACCAGCCACACCTGTAGAGATAAAGGTGCCGCCTTCGAAATGCATAATGTTTAACCAATCAGCGATGACACTTCATTGGTTCCTTTTTTTGCCACCTCCACAGATAAGTGGGTGACCAGTTTGTGATGATATTTCTATGAAATGTTATGAATACTTTCATAACAAAATATTTCAACGACCACGTAATTCGGTTAGTGATATAAAATAATCGCAATCATGAATCCACTACACTAAGCTTTGACATTATGCGAGGTTTGTAAATACGCTGAGCGTATCGATTTATTACGTATCTAAATTTGAAAATATTACTATAAAACACAATATTATCATCACCAAAGCAATAATTAATAACTAGCTAAAAACGGGTCAAAAACGCGTACAAACGAATATCAAAATATGTTTTGCAAGAACAAACGCGGGTAGTTGGAAACAACACCCGCCGCTCCGGTCGGTGATACCCCCTCTCTAGTCTTCTCGTGACCACGGTCGATGTAACTCGGCCGAAACGTCGAGGTATGTCAAAATTATATATTTCGGTAGTAGTTTGTGCGCGAATTAGACCCATTTTTAGCTAGTTAATTTATGTTTCCTGTTCGCGAAAGTTTAATACCTTCAATCACTTTAGTTTGATTGACCAACACTTCGCAATCATGATAATATATACCTACTGGCTTTAGCAGCACATTACATTTATATTTTAAAGGACAAACATTATTACGTTCAACTTTTAATAAAGATACGTAATACGCCAATACGCACAGCGTCGGTAACATTTTTAGACGTTTAGACAAATTGTGGCGTATTTATGTGATGTTGTTTTGATATAATTATAATATTTATGATAATTTAAACGTTTGTTACGTCTGCTCGGTTTATTGGCCGCTGCGAAGAGAGGTGATCGAATAATAACTGCGTAATATCATTAATTTATTACGCGTAATACGCATAATATTATTATTTACAACGCTGCATTACGCATGTGAAATAATAATGCGTGCAATCAATGATCATTTGGAATAGAATGCAGTAGTTACGTAATAGACAAGAGTTTTTATTGTCAATTTCACTTACCGGTAGGTATCGTTATTTTGATAGATTATATTTTATATTTGTATGTATATTTTACTATATTCTATTATGTATACGGAGGGCGTTTCGTAAAGAATGAATAATGAGCACCTTATTGGTTAAATTGCAAATGCTATATGAAAATTAAATTAAACCTAAAATTATAGTTAAATCTAAGCTCAAAATTGTTAAATTTTAGTTGTATTTTTAAAAATTTTAAAAATATTCTTATTTGTACGATGTAGCCTCCATTGTACGAGGTGGATTCACGTTGAAAATATCCCAACGATTTTTAGGCACGAGTTTATTATTGAGGAAATCAAGAAATTCATCACCTCTCCGCAGAGTTTTATGTAATTTGGTGCTGTCTTTAAAACTTTGGATCTATACATCTTGTCTGACATAGGCGATGCTACGCAAATGCTGCTATAGTCGATATAAATAATGCATTTTATTCTGCAAACATTAGTATGTTTTTGTAAATAAAATCGCACGAAACAGATCTAATCGGTGTTCACGAAATGTATTGTTAATCAAAGGTTTGAATAAAATGACAAAATTGTATTTTCTGGCTTTTATTTAATTTTTTAACGTAGTATTTTGTATCTCTAATACCGCACGAAGCTAATTTGTTCACAGGGATATTGGATGAAATAGAAGAGAATATTATAATAACAAATATTACATAGAAATTTTTGGTAGGTTTTCGAAATCATCCAGTAAGTAGGTACTAAGGCTTAACATTATATAAAACACTTATTAACTAACTAATCTATAAGTTTCCGCGTTTCTCTTGTTCCAATTCAATCGACTCGAACAGAGTCTTGAAATTGCCGGCGCCAAAACCCTGAAAAAAAACTTAACTATTAGTGTGGGCAAATGATATACAAACACAAAAATTATAATTTCGAGTTCCCTCTAAATCCTATAGTTACGTAGTATTCACTGCATCTATGCAGGAAACTGCAAAGCATCCACCACTTTACAGAATCGCGACGTTGTTTGCGACTTGATTGAACTACCCTACCTAGCATGGATGCGATTAACACAGGACCGTGGAAAGTGGCACAAGCGAAAGGAGGCCTATACCCAGCAGTGGGCGGAATAGGGCTGCCGATGATGACGATGATGATGATGACCTAGCACTGGCTAAATCCATTTCGTGCGAAACCAAACACAAAAACGTGTACTGTAGGTGCGTATGTACATACATTGTGATTCCTCCTCTGGATAACTTCCAAAAACAGCGTCGGCCTATCTTGCGTGTTCTTCGAGAAGATCTGAAGGAGATATCCGTCGTCATCGTAGTCTATCAGGATGTTCAAACGCTCCAGTATCTCTAGGCTCTCTGCCACCTTCACTTTGCTGTGCTGGAGTCGCTCGCCAATCAACTTGTAGTACTTAGAGGGGATCGTCAGGAACTCCACGCCTCTTGAGCGAAGGTTTTCAATCTGATATAAAAGGTTTGTTAAGGTACAGTCGAATCGAGCACCGTTAAGCTAAAGTACCTAGGCTTAAAGAGCTGCCTTACATTACAATCATGTTCATTTCACTTTAAAAAGCTAAAGTAAGTTAATTTGAAACGTGAGTGTATCTAGGTAGGGTATTAATAGGTAGGTACTGCGCCTGATAGGTAGTAGGTACACAACAGCTTTAGTGTGTTCGAGATAAGAGTGAAATTCACTTTACACTTTAACTTTGTTAAGTTTGTAATGCGCAGGCAGGGAAGAAACTTAAGCATGTAAGAAAACTGATATCAGCCTAAGAGTGTAAGACAGGACATTATTTATTACTCCATGGCCTAAAAGTTAAACATTCTTGCAGGGAGACTGGGTCTAACATTGACCCCAAGGAAAGTCCTATGTAAAAATCCCCGTTTATTGGTATAACTTTCACGTGGTTTCGTGATGGAATCTCTTAGCAGGCGATAAAATCAGGTGCGAATTACTATCATCTTTGCCTTTTTTTTATCGAGCCAATCATTCGAAATCTAAGATATAAATAATACCTACCTACCTATTATGTTAAATTTTAATTAAAAAAAATTTTTAACTAATAATTTTATATTTTAATTGGTTTCCTGAGCTTCAAAACGCTGAAACTCAATGCCTTAATTGGTTCATAATCTTACCGCCGTTATAATATCCTCGGTGTTGATCGCGATATGCTGGACACCAGCTCCTCCATGGTACTCCACGTACTCCTGGATCTGGCTCTTCTTTTTCCCCGGCGCTGGCTCGTTGATCGGCATCTTCACTGTCTCCTCCCAGTTGGCCATGACGATGGACCGAAGAGCTGAGTACTCCGTGCAGACTTGCTTGTCGTCTACTGACCAGAACCTATGGTGGACCAGGAAGCTTACATTACGAGGAGGCTTCACGTTGCTCCTAATAAGTAAGGTAAATATCTATAGGTAAATACCTATTAAGTTGCTACCTAAGAAAATCCAAAACAGTGGACGAATATACGGCATTGTATGAATTCGAATTCAATACTTACAATGAATGATGTCGCAAGCCCTTCAAAGCAAGTTCTACAACAATGTTGAAATTAATGTAGGATAATAATTACATTCGTACATACATACAAACGTACGTATAGTTATTATGCACAAAAGATCCCATGATTCATGATATAAAATGTAAATGCAATTTAACAAGGCGATACAGTACCTACCTAAGTACATTTTTAACAGCAAGGGCAAACATTTTAGTAATTGAGTACAAAACCAGCGAGGGCACACTATAAATAACGTACCTACATAATTATGCCTACCATACATCACTCAAAAACAAAAAAATATATATTTTATGTTGTTTTTAATTTTATTTTTTATCATTAATTTTTTAATTTTATTATTATTTTTAATTTAATGTTATTTTAACACCATTCAAAATACCTAAGTACATTAGTTTATTTCGCAGGTATTCTGCTGAATAGAAAGTGAAGACCATTCGCCAAACAGTAATCATTATTTTATCATAGTAGCCTAGGTACCTGTGGAATTGCAGACAGCGTTCGTACCACGACGCTGCAGTCTCCATGCCACCATCTGGCTGGTTTCCAACCACGTGATCGATGAAGTTGATTTCCACTTTGGGCCTGAAATTATGTAGATCATTTTATTAATTATAATTATCATTTTCAGTTTCGCTCATTATTAACTTAGCGTGCATTCACCGCAAGTTACTGTCTGTCTCTCTGTTTGTTCGTGCCATTTTCACGACAAACCAGCTGAACGGAACTTGATATAATATGGTATAGGTAGGTATAGTAGAGTGCAGAGATATGGAATCCTGAATATTTGTAAATGTTCGGAAGATTCGTGGAAAAAACTTATATAGGCACACTCTACTCCCTAATTACCTACAATTCAATGGGCCGTAAACGTGAGAAGGAACGATTTTATAACACTTACCTATACTTATACCTACTAATTGTATGAATATTGCTTACTTACAAGAATTTGTTGATAGGATCTTCTTTTAGTAGCTGATAACCAGGTAAGAACGGTCCGGTGTATTTAGATCGGTCGACTAGAGTGTGAGTATTGTCTCCGTACTAGAAAGTAAACAAGGTAAATGAGTCATAAACACAATTTTGGGTTCCTTATAGAATGTGCTATTTGCAAATTATCACGCTGTCATGAAAAGTCTTTCTTATTCTGTAAACCTTCCCTTTTGCAGAGCTCTATTCGCTCACTCTTTGCGACTACAGCGAACCCTTCATGTCAATCTAGGCAATCTTTCCGCAACATTAAAGTACCACATCATCACCATAGCAATTAAACGTGAGACTAAACAAGATATATAAAAAAACATTAACCGTCTTCAAAGTCGCCATCCTGACCACTCCATATTCGTCCCGTTCCTCCCACAGATCTCTGACCACCTCCGCCCCCTGCTTCCTGGCATATTCCAGAATGAAATCGAGGTTCTCCACGTTGAAAGCCACGTCTTTCACGAAGTCTCCGTGGTAAGCCACCTCGTTGGTGAAGTCGGTCTCTTCGGGCTCGTACTGTGCTTGGAGGACGAAAATGATCTGCGGAAAGTTCATCATCATCAAGTTCCATTCAAAAATAATGTAGGTAGGTATTATTTATGTCTAGTCCTTGAAGAGTCAAACAAAATTCCATCAAAATGATCTATGTGGGAAATTTCATCAAGACCAATAAGTCCACTGCGTACTGAAGGCGATATTTTACGTCGTAATAGGTAATAACTAGGGCAAAATGACAAAAAGAAAACAAACTTTCACACCGAAGAGTATAGAAATATCCCAACAACACAAAAATAACAGTTTCAGTCAGGTGTCGAATTTGCAGCGAACACTCCATCGAATGCGTTTTAGAAGTTCTTAAACTTTCGCGAACTGAATACATGTTAATTAGTATTTAAACGGGTCTAATTCGCGCACAAACTAATATCAAAATATATAATTTTGACATACCTCGACGTTTCAACCGAGTTACATCGGCCGCGGTCACGAGAAGACTGTCGAGGTATGTCAAAATTATATATTTTGATATTAGTTTGTGCGCGAATTAGACCCGTTTAAATACTAATTAGAATGCGTTTTAGTTCAGAAATTACGAATACCATGGTAAACTTTACCTTGTTCATCCTGACTGCATGTGATGCTATTTTTCTGGATCCCGTTTCCAGCCCTTGGAAAGCGAGAGGCTCGAAGCCAAACCTCGTTATGAAATAACTCGCCGCCTGCAAATTAAGCAGTCTTGTAAAAAGATCTGGGGGCTTACCGTGACGTCTTATTGCGATCCTATTGAGGACCTATACAGAATCGTTTCACTATAAATAATAGTAATACATGGTCGTTATCATTAAGGTTGGCGGCAATCGCTTTAGATTTAAAATCAATCTAAATTGAACATCAAGATGTCACAACAAGATGCCAGGGTACGTATAAGTAGTAAAACGATTCAGTTTAGGTCCACAATTGGATCGCAATAAGACGTCATGGTAAGGCCCCAGATCGCAGTAATTTTAAAACTCACCGAACATCTCTTGCTTTATAATAACCAGAGGTCTCTTTTACATCTGGGCAGTTTTAATTATCGTAATAACAGCTTTGATTTATTTTGCAAGTCATTATTACAAACGCTTATTTTGAATTAAATATATGAAAATTTATTCATACCAGGACGTCAGTCTGTGTACCTACCTTATATTAATTTTATGATATTCTCAACAATCGTGTCCTACGATATCTCAGTAGGTAGTACCTACCTACATATTATTAGTAGCAAAATTGATAATCTTCTTTAAAGAATAAGAAAAATGAATAGACTATTAAAGATAATTTGACATTTAAAAATCGACTTTTAGTAAATTTATTCATGTCGTATAGTTTAACACTTTTTAGTTTCACTACTTTAGCTATGTAGTCTAGTACTTACTTACCTACCTATGAGAATTAATGGCCTTCCGACATGCATCTGATGCATCTGTCGAGAAATTTAGCCTTTCCTACCTACTAATACACAGATATTATCAGTCCAGTGCTGTACAATTAGCACCCGCACGACCACGATGCTCCTATTTTTGCACAGATAGAACTTATCTACCTACCCTTTCTAAGAACATTACTATAGATAAAATAGGTAGATTAAAGATGAATGAAAGTAAATACAAACATAGGCACCTGTTTAGCGTTAGACACCCAGAATGTCAGGTGGTCGAAGGCAAGGAATCGACCGCTCTCCGGCTGTCTGCCTTTATCCGTATATGACGTCTGGATAAATATAAAAATGCATTAAATTATAGAAAACAAAATTAAATAATTTGTTTATTGAACTATTATATTATTTACTAGAAGCACCTTGCGGTTTCACCCGCGTTAACTACTATCCCGCGGGAACCATTAATTTTTACGGGATAAAAGGTAGCCTATGTGTACCGGGGATAGCATAGCTTCCCAACAATTAAAGAATTTTTCTAATCGGTTCAGTAGTTTCGGAGCCTATTCATTACAACCAAACAAACAAAGTTTTCCTCTTTATAATATTAGTATAGATTGATTATCACTTCTAGGAACTTCTAACAGACAAACTTTGGATGGAATCTAACTACTTACCAATTCAGCAAGCATGGTTATCACATCAAAGCGATCGATTCCGGATAGCTTTAGAATGTCTGGTCTAGGTCTTATCGATCAAAGCGATATTTTTAGGATAACTATAGGTATGGTTCTAGTGTAATCTAATCTAACCACGTTCATTTACATGGTCCCAAAACTATACCAAAAATATAAATCCACTTTTTGATATCCATACAACTTAGCATAATTTGAGGCTTCCTATGTAGGTAGGCGCTTACCATATTCGTTGATTTTCTGCAATCAGTCTTCTTGAATAGCGGCTGCAGTTACACACAATTACAACAAAGGTTTCTTTTAACAATTAACGTGAAGTCTTTACTCAGATACAAAGAGAACTGAAACGCAAATAACGGGTGCGTGTTTATATCAGAACCAGAAAACTGTATTAATATCACTTTTAGTAACAAAACAAGCTCGAAGTAAAGGTTTGTTTACACTTTGGCATCAAGGATACGCTGAAAACATGGTCAGCGAAAAACGGGGCAAGAGATATACACTACGCTAATCTATAAAGCCCAGTAGGGTAAGTTAGCTAGATAGATACAGTGCTTTTCAAACTGAAGTGCTGTTAATTTCCTTTTTGACGGGATGAAATAACTGTCATATACCGAAATGTATCAATTTTTTAGCATCAAACAAGTAGATAGTACTTATTATATGTAACTAAGTATATAATCCGCATTTCTCAAATTTTAGTAAGCAATGGGCATCCATGTTTTGGTATCGTTCCTTTTTATCCAATCATTTTATAAGGCCATTGCATACGCGTAGTTATGGTAGTTGATTAAACCACCACAACTATATGTGTATGCGCCGCAGATTTGCATCAATGGAAACGGACCTTTATGTTTATGACAAGGTGGCGTCGTGGATACCAAGGCAGCTAACCAGTCGAAGACAAGCCTCCACTTGCTAGTAGTGTTGAGAAAACATAAGATTATATTTTGTTCTAAATATTGATTACGAGAAGATCCATGGAGTAAGATCGATATTATATTGTATCTAACGTTGTTTGGGGTTTGTTCGTTTTCATAACAGAAATGCTATTCTGCCATCGTTAGCTAAAATATCTCATGCGTTCTTTGAGGTATTGAAAAATTGCACATGAAAAATAGCTACTGCATGAACGATTCAAAACTATTTACTTGGGTGCCTTATTGAGAATACGTGAAAAGCGTCAGTAGAAAGTAGGCGTCAGTAGAACTTTTATTGCAATTATTTCGCGTTTATTTTCCAGCGAGCGGAGCGTAAATAGGCTGCTCCGATATAATAATTAGAATCGATAACATCAAGTGTTTAAAAACAACATGTTTTTAACATGCCCCATCACTACACAGCCGTTAAATAAACAAGATGCAAATGAGCGTCGATGTAGAAAACTGGATGGAACAACAACTTGGCACAAGAGCGGGGAAGCGTAGCGTCACAATTCGATACTCTTGACCTAGTGCCTAGGTCTGGGTCTCCAGATGGGACCCTAGGGCCTTAGGCTTCAATGTGTTAATGAGATTCGTTTTGAACATCATTATGTAGCGTGTTCTGCTGTCTGTAGGATATAATGCTCCTGAATAAGTCAATCATATTTCATTTCTAAAAATAGTAGGTACCTACCTACCTAATTATAGTAGGGTATTATTTTTTAATTCCTCGAGACTCCCATGCTGACCTTACTTTAGGTCAGTATGGGATAAAATTAAAGTCAATAAGGCTGAAGGCGCTTAAAATGAAAACATCGACAACGTTGATAACCTATTAGGTAGGTACTTTGTGATGCATTTCAGTAAGTATTTTCCATGCGTAAAGATTTGGATTGGATATTAGAAGTTATATTTAAATGAACTTTTCAAATAGCGCACACAATATATTTTCATAGGCATAAAATGTAGAAAAATAACTGAAGCTCTAAGGTAACAAAATATACCGATAGTACCATTACCTAACCCACTGCAACCACAAAACTAAAAAATAGTTACTTTTATGAACTTTCATAAACACCTTTTCTTTCATTAGAAATCTAAAGAAATAAAATTGTCACCATAATTATTTCCCCTGCCCAAAAATAGACTACTACAGTAACATAGACTCTACAATATAGAGCTCAGAATATTTTATCTCGGTAGAGCAGTCTCTACCCCACGTTTAGTTGAGCTCGCGATCCGGTATAAGACATATCTACATATCTGTGTGGTATTTCAAAATGTTGTGCAATTCTATACGTTTCATTGGCAAAATTTTCCATGGTCTTCTAGAAGGTAGGTATAGTAGCTTCAAGGGTTAGACAGAACTTTTCTTTTCTTTTGGTCCATATAATATACCTACTTACAAAACAGCTCAAACCACAGTGCATAAAACAAATTATACTTAGGTACTTCAAAAACAGCTGAAAACACAGTGCGTAAAATTAAAAACTGAGTAGGTAAGGTATATAATGTAAGTAGCCAGATACATCATGTCGTGGTCGTACATAATACACCATACAAACATAAAAAACTAAATAATAATGTATTATTTATTCCCGTCTACCATAGTAACTATTCTAGCAGAATTACAGTTGATTTATGCTTAACGTTAGATATTAAAATTGGATCCGTATGCTTGTGCTTCTCTTCTCTATGGCTTTTCTTCTTTTTTGTCGTCTTTAGATTTGTCCAGAAGTTCGATCGCTTCGAACACCCATTTGTAGTTCATGGATCCGAAGCCCTGAAAATAACATTATTTATAAAAAAATATGGTATTTTTATCAATATTTCAATGGAACTAAATAATTACATTAGAATATTGTGCTCTATAAAACTTTAAGGCTTGCTTCGCTCGTGCACTGCGACATCAACAACCTGAGTGAGTAGGTACGTATCTATTTATGCATATTTTGTCGTCGCTATATTGAATAACTCTTCATTTGATAAACGGCGTCCTCTCATAAACGAGCGACACCGTTTGTAAAATTCCCAATTATTTATACATGTATGCCCAATAAATTTGAGTTTTCAAATATGTTTTTTGTGGATCATATGAAAATTTACCATGTGAGCGAGGCAAATCACTCTGGCTACCAATATCAAGTCGACTAGCTCACCCTATGATTCCTCCTCTGAATAATCTCAATGAAGACCGTAGGCCTCGCCTGCAGGTGCTTCGTGAACGCCTGCAGCATGTACCCTCGCTCGTCGAAGTCTATCAGGATGCTGTTCTGCTGAAGAGCTTCCAGGCTCTCGGAGACGTGCAGCGGAGAGGCCTGGAGCTTCTCTTTAATTAAGGTGTAGTAGGTGGAGGGAAAGTCCACTATCTCCGCGCCACGAGCCTTTAAGTTGCGCATCTAGAATTAAACTATAAGTTGTAGAGAGAAGAAAGTAGGCTACATACTAGATTGGAACCGGAAATAGCTAACAAAACTGCGCCCGCCGTTACCCCAGCAACTATAAACCAAGCCACGTTCTTGGTGTTTCTATAGCAGTCTCAGAACTCGTGTTTACCGCCTTAGATAACATTGTATTGTCGTATGAGGTTGTGCCTCTAGTGTTAGAGTTTAAAAGACCCCCAATCACCTCTAATTGGCTTAACGTGACTGCTAGTAATCTAACCCTCAGAAGCACGGAGCGATGGCAACCCGCACATAACTTACGATACCTAAGTCATTAGTTCGGGGCCGAGGAGGAGCCCTACCCGTCACTAGTGTATACTATTATTCTGTGATAACTTACGTTACCTATAGGTACCCTATGTCATTGGTTCGGGACCGAGGATAGACCCTGCCCGTTACTTGTGTATTTCTGGGCGAGTTATTGGTCCACAAATAAAAACAGACTTACGGTAGCAACAATATCGTCAGTATACAAGGCGATGTGTTCAACCCCTGACGATCCCAAGGCCTTAACGAATTCAGTAGCCTTGCTCACCGGCCGGAGTCCTTTAGCTGCTTCGTTCAATGACAACTGAAAAAAGTTATGTTAGGTTGTGATAGTAGGCAGTATACAACCGCAGGATGTATCTTTGACGACGTGATGGCAGTACCAAGACATCAGTTCTCTTCGTTTGTCTAGGGATTGTCAATTTTGTATATACTTTCCCTGCCGTGTACTCAGGCAGATATATTTTCAACGCCCCCCTTAACCTCCCCATCAAGGGGGCAGTTGAGAATTTTAATTCCCATCTGCCCCTTGGCGTTAATAAGGGGACAGATGAGAATTTTAATTCCCATCTGCCCGATTGTATTTTTGATAAAGGGTTTGCATTCGTATTTCTTGTTGTAATTTTAATTCCAAAGGTTCGTTTAGAAAACGTCCAAGTTTTTGTACATATCGCCCAATTTACATAATTAATTCGTTTACAAAGTACGCAATTAAAATAATTGAAGTAATTACAATAAACTATGGTCTTACCACAAAAGACTCAAACAAGAGTTGGACAAATATTTTCTCCACAAATCGACGTCTAACCCTCCCTTTTTCTAACTCAATAACAAATTCACACGTGAAATAATTAGGAATGCCACGATTGAGTAAGAAATCGTGAGTGATAGACTTCGATTTTGTGAAACGATATTTTTGAAACATCAGTTTAACTCTGGTTTAAACTTTTGTGGTAAGACAGAATATGTTTTTACTTACAAGAACAGTTTCGTTTGTATTGATGACAGAAGCCGTATTGATGCAAGAGTACGGCGTCAACTTGGTCTTGTAGTTGACAAAGTCAACACACCAGAATCTGTTGACATTTAAAACATACCTCTGCAAGATTCCTTCCATATATGCTATACATTCATGCAAATTCAGATTTTTCTTTAGCTTTTATCTTATCTTAGAGCTTTTATCCAGATAACGTGGAAGTGCTATCATAAGGATGTATCTAGATTTGATGGAAGCGCTTGTTCGCATTGCTTTCATACTTCTTAGTACCTACGTTATCATCGACTTCAGATGTTATCAATTAATCAATCTAACACCTGAGATTGATCAGTCTGCCACCTGAGATGGATCAGTCTGTCCGTAATGGTAACTTAATTGGTTGCTCTTACCTTTGCATGTTCAAATTCTTCTCGTACCAAGAAACTGAATCCTCAAGTGTTCCGTCTGCCATGTTCCCTTCCACATGATCAACGAACTTCAAAAGTGTATCCGGTCTAAAACAAAAACTTAAAATAGATCAGATAGCAAATGAGGAAGAAAGTGGGGTTTTTTTATATATGTAGGTAATCGGGAAGCATTTACACTAAACTACTTAATGTTTGGTTGCTTTTTCTTTGAAGATAAACTCAAAAAAAAGGAATTATAAGGGAAAGGAGAGAAGGTAACAGAAATACCGCCTATACTTAACCTATACTACTTTAATATTATCAACATGGATTCCAAATGAATGGGAAAATAACTTACAATAATTCACTAGCAACGTCCTCTCCAGTAGCTTGGTATCCCGGCCAGAACAAACCCTTGTATTTGCTGCGGTCGATCAGGGTATGCGTATTGTCACCGTACTGAAAAAACATCGCCAATAAACCCCTCATAAAAAAACCCTCGTCATGAAAAAATATAAGTGAAACCCTGAAATACCAGTCCAACTGAGAAGTACTGAGAACATTTTTTATATTTCAAACTATTACAAATTCAAAGCATGGAGCTTCTCAGCTACTTTTGAGATCCACCATATCTACTAGTTAAGTATGTATATATGTGGGTGTGTCCCTTGTAATCTTTTCATCATTTAAAGATCCAACGAAATGTAATCAAATGTACCTACCTAACCTTCAATCAAATATACTATAGATACACAGTCTCTATGAAAATAAAATCTCTAAATAAAGTGTCCATCCGTCAATCATTGACGTCACGCCGATGTTGTTTCATTTAAAAAATAATTTATGACGGTGTTTTAAAACAAGGCATATGCATTTAATAATGAACCTTAATACACTGTAATAGCGTTGTTCAAAACAAGGCATAGGACGGCAATTTTGGAGCGGCGATCGGGGATCTATCCTATATTTGATCGTAGTACCTAAGCTACTAATAAGTTATAAGCAAAGCAAATCTAGAAGTAAGCAATGAGTTGCAAACTGCGCAAACTAATATCTTTCTGAACCTAGAATCTTCTATGTGGTCTGTCTAAACCTTACCGTCCTGACAACAGCATATCTGACCACTCCATCATCATCTGCCTCCTCGGTGACATTCTTCACGATCTCCGCTCCCCCGTCCTTGGCCCTTCGTACCAATTCGTCCAGGTCTTGGACCTCGAACGCCACATCTTTTACAAAGTCTCCGTGGGCTGACAGGTCTCTGGAGATCAGTCCGTCAGCGATCGTCGGCGACTCGAACACTATCTTTATCTGGAAATACAGGAACGTAATAGGCTGATATAGTAGCGCGAAGACCCCATAGAGAACCTTACAGTGGGTTGAGGTCTCACTTACCTGGTTTAACTTGACAGCATAGGAAACCACCGATCTCTCTTCTGTTGGTTCACGCACTGCTAAGGGCTTGAATCCAAACCGCGTCACAAAATAGCTGGAAGTCTAAAATGAAAGATTTATCCGATTGTATAATATATTATGTGTTTTGGATTAGATTACCTTAGTTAGTGTAAGTATAGATTTATCCAGGATTTCTAAAGTGATTGATGGTTCATTATATTTTTATTAAAACATAACGGGTGCGACTGTCAGATGTAAATTACAGACCGGTCACCTTAAGATGTCCCCCTGGCCGCGATACAATGTATAGGCCAGGGGACTTCTTACGGTGAAGCATTTGATGGCATTAAAAACATGGTCCACTTTATTAATAATATAACCGTATGGTTTATTCCTTACCGTTTTCGCGTTTCCCACCCAAAATATAAGATGGTCGAAACTGAGCACTCTGCCTTCCTTATCATTATTCTCTGAAGCTCGAGTCATTTTGCTCTGAAACCAACGTAGGCGCAATCTATTACAACTTCACAATGTATTATTGAATTAACCTAGTTTATACAACTAAATATACAATAAAATAAACGACCAGCTTCGCAGTGCCTAGAACTTTGTAAACATAAAATAAAATTGGATTCGATGTCTACGTCGATCTTCGTCTATCGGATTACCAAGCCTACGTCCACTACTGCGTCCGTTATTTCAACACAAGTCTTTTTGTACCTACTATTTAATTAGTATCTTAGTTAAAATTATAAGTTTGTATTAAAGTCAACTACGTGCTCGCCGCGTCGACAGCCTTTTTGACCTATACCTAATCATTTTATTACGGTTCCGTACGATGCAAACGGAACACCATCAACTGTCAACTATACCTTAAAACTGTACCCCCGCTTTGACTATTGTCCAACCGGAACTGTTGTTTCTTATGGAATACAAGAATCCTTAACATGAGTTGCGACCAGAAAACATATTAACTAGGTAGGTACCTACTTACTTAAAAACGCGTCAAAAACGAATATCAAAATATATAATATTGACAGATCTACCTCGACGTTTCGGCCGAGTTACATTGACCGTGGTCACGAGAAGACTATATACTATATAGCTAAGTACCTACCTAATATATAGGTATTAAGTAGGTATGTTATGACTTGATAATATTAATACCTGCCTATATTATTATAAGTACCTACATATTATTATTATTTATCTCATCAAATCTATTTGGATTTTTCCAACAAACAAAAATACAAAATTTCACAATTAATTTTTCTTGTATAAAGCAATGTCGGTCGATTACATACATTTATAACGCAAGAACTACAGGACCGATTTTGACTTTTTTCTGGTTTGTTAGATTTGTTTCCATCCCGAATACCACAAATATTAAAACAGGTAAAAATCTACGAAAAAGAGAAAAATTATAACTCATTTTCTCATAGTACCTTACGTTTTTGACAGAGCAACGTCTGTTGGGTCAGCTAGTATAAAATAATAGTAGGGTGGGTTCTACCTACAACCTTGCCACCCTAGGCTTATCATTGGCTAGCTAATTGCTAAGCCTAGAAATCACTGGGCTGTCATTAAAGCTACGTACGTGACATGTATTGGGAAATCAAAGTAATTATTGTGCGACGCAATTTGTTTATTAGCAATTTTATTGCGTAGTGAAACAAGTATCGTCGATGTAAAATTCCTTGAACCAAGTTTGTTTTTCTACCAATGATTTATAAGTTATTTGTTTTGTAAGGTTGTTTTGTAACAAAACACAATAATGACATAAAATATCTAGGCTGTTATTGCTTTGAAACTTTGCATACTTACGTATTTATAGTTTTGCAGCTAATTTTATACACACAATTAGGATAAAAAACAGTAAGTAGGACACTGCTTCCTACAGTTTCAAAAAGGATGTTTTTTAATATTATAATATGCTAATATAATGTATAATATGCAAGTTTGTACAGTAAAAAGTTCAAATTTGAAAAAAAGTTGTTTTTATATATATTTTATACGAATTCTCGAATATTTTGCATTAAAAATTAAAATATCTTGCTTTTATAATATTGCACTTACCTACCAACTTGTATTAAAAGTCACAAATTTTCTACTGAGTACTTAACTTTCATGGTAACACAACAAAAACTAATGGAAAAATGAATAAAAAACTAAACAACCGCCATATTTATAAGACCGTTTATCTAAAATTCTGATCTGGTAACGTTATGAAATCAATATTCACGAATATTTCATACACTTTGATCGTAATTAATATGAATTATGATCTGTTTGAAAGTTAATTGCTTTATCAGTTATATTTATTACGTATTGTTGGAAGTTCTTAATGCAGCGCACTAGAGTATAATTTCCGCCAAATAATTTTTCAACGTTCATTGAATAGATGCTATCGGTAATAAAAATATTAAATTAACGGATGTCATAGTAATAGAATTTGTTATGACAAAATTACCAGTACCAGGGTAAACGCTAAATAAATTTGTGCGACCTCGTCACACGACACACATCCGTTTGACAAAATATCCCTGATTTACGACTGCAATATCGCACACGCTTGACTAAATCATGGGGTCTAATGCCAGTCTTCCCACTGGCTGTCCCACCAGTGAATCCCCTCTAAATGTTGATTGAGGACGATGGACATAAACCGTCTTACCACAATCGTTTAGACCAGAGTTAAACATGTTTCTAAAATTTCGTTTGACAAAATCGACGTATATCACTCGCGTTGTCTTACTCAATCCTGGCATTCCTTATTATTTTACTTATGAATTTTTTATTGCGTTAGAAATAGCGAAGGTTACACGTCGATTTGTGGACCACAAAAGATTTAAATAAGAGTTGAACAGATGTGTCTAAATATTTTTTCCACATTTTCGTCTAATGTTGAGATTTTATAAGTTGCTTTAATATCTATGGTAGGAGCTTCAAGGATTGTTAAAAAAGGAAACAACACCTTCCAGTAATAAAATAATTTCTTTTTTATTTATACACCATTAAAATAATATATACACGTCAAGATCGCATTTCATTACATTACAGAGTATTTCATTTGCACCTATTTATTAATTATTGTTTTCATTAAATTCTATCCATTAAGGCACCCTTAGGAAGCTTTACATTTAGATCAATCTCTGGATTATGGTCGAAAAAAAAATATATATAAGGCAATTAGAAATTCAGGAAATAAATTGAAAATTTCACAGAACAGCATACAATATTTCATTTTCATGGCAACCAATAGTGCAACCCAATTTCATTTAAAAAATAATCTAAACTTTTTACACAAATATAATAATATATTACTACAAGCTTCACTTCAATTCATTTTTAACAAACAAAATCCCATACACAAAAGCGCATTCTATAATTCGACCACAAGTTGAATCCATTTTTAAGTGCATTTAAATTATAAACAGAAAACCATAACACAATTAATTATGTGTAAGTTACGCTAAAAATCAGATAAGAAAAGACTAGACTGTCCCCAAAATGGATTCAACTGTCAGAAACCGCCTAGATTCGACCCTATTTCATAAACAACAGGTAACAAACTTAAAAATAATTAAAATTATATTTACAACGCAATAATTTTGCATTTACATTATGGAAGAAAGGAAAATGCGTGCATTTGTCAGTACATGGGTATAAAATAAGTTAACTAAAGGAGAATTACTCTCTAATTTACTAAATGTCACTACTCACTGTGTCATAAATGTGTGATAATTAAAGTAAAATTATGTGATAAATTACAATATTAAAATACCACTTCGCGGCAGAATAAAAGCACGTTCTTTTGTTTTTGATAATTACGTCATTTAACACTGAAAAAGGCGAGTTTTTGATCTGGAGATGGCGCTATATGAAATAACATTATAGTAATTGGGCCATTTTAATCGTGCAATATTTCTTGCCCGAACAGTAAATCAACACTGAGAAACACTCGCAGAAGTGATTTTTATGTCACATTGTCACATACAATGAATTAACCCCCAGTTTCTGAAACGTCAGCCAACTTTGACTACAGATTAATTCTATTGCCATCCTTGTCATTTGTTTACTGCCAGATAGAGACAACGATAGTTTTAATCTACTGTCAAAGCCAACGAACGTTCCAGAAACTGAGGGTAAGTGTTTCTAACAGTGAAAATTATGGTCTTTATGTCACATAGTACTTTCACTCATGTTGGTAACCATGTTACAAGTTACAAAGTTTACATTAAACGTAACAAAGGGTACATTTACAAAGATTACAATTAGAGGAACACAAAGCTCTTACAAAATTATTAAACATTTAAATATACAATGTTGTTTTGGTATATTTCGGGCTGCTCCGTGTAATGATATACATTTAATTTTGTTAAATTCTGAGATCAAATATACAAAGAAAGATTCACATTTTTAGCCTTTTGTCATCAATTATTTGAAATACGATATCATAAAAAGGTAGGTACATAATGTTTTAGTTATTTTCTAATGTGGATATAGTATGCTACAGACATAGATGTCTATGAAGTTTTGGTGAACGGCAAATCAGTCGTATGTTCACCTAATTTTATAGAATAAAAATCACTACAGGTACAAAATGTAATATGAAAAAAAAACATTCACATTTTAACTACACAACCTTTCAAACGATATATAGGTACATACTTAATTCAATTTTATATTCTTGGAGAAATTAATTTCGAAAAGCACATAGGTACATTGGTCATGATTCTCAGCATGATTTATTATACTCGTTACACTTGAATTTTTTTTTGAGGTAGTGCTCTAGTGTCAGTGTTGGTCAGGCCGCCAGATGTCTGACGTGGCTTAACGACACCTATCAATCGATAACAACCGGGAGCACGGAGCGTTTGAAATCCCCACTTAGCTGTCATTGATTGAACCTTATAAAAAAGTTTATATTACTTCATTCAAATTAGCATAATTATTTCATGTTCAACGGGTGATACGGTATAATACAATATTTTGTAGCTGCAGTTATAATATCTATCTATACTAAAAGTAAAGCGGTATAGGACAATAAGTCTGTACATTGAATACATTAATCTATTAAAAATTATGTAACACACTTGAAATAGGTTTTTTTAAATGGTGTACCTAATGTCTGTCTGTCTTTTCGTTTCTGCATAACGCTAAACCGAAAACGGTGCAGTTTCCACTGTTTAGTAGCTTAAAGTCTGACTTGTGCAATGGTATAGGTACATATGACATCTCATGACCGAGCCACCAATAAACCGTTTAGGTAGGTAGAAGTATTAGATGAGTACTTGGCTATAGTGAGACAGTTTCCCAGCAAAGCCGAAACTCTTCTAATATGGATATAAAAAAAATACCACAGTGAACGAAGTCGCGGGTAAAAGCTAGTCAGTCACAAAACCTGTTCTAAAGGATTTTTAAAAGCCTCGAGTCCACAAACTTTTTAAGACATATCGACCGATTGTATCCTTTCTTAAGAAATGTTGGAGATATATGAATGAAGACAATATAATTTGCCGATGTTTTGGTACATAGAAACAGCTGATGGTAGTCACAATGACTTATAGTATAAACGGAAAAGTAAGCTATCTTCATAACAAGGGCATTTTCTTCATAGAACATAATATTATTACCTTGATAGAACAAAGATATATTCATAGAACAAAATTATCATCATAGAACAAATTATCTTCATTTTTATCTTCTTTATTTTTCTTCGTGTGCCCGATTTTACGCACTGTATTATACCCCCTTCTGCGCCAGCCATAATTGCGTCATCTACGAAGATAACCTACTTTTCCTTTCTACTACAACGACGTTAAAAATGATCACAAAGATAATTTACCAATGAACATCAATTTTGACACTGGCTTAATGCACAAACCGTGCGATGCCAAAACAAAAAAAAACATCAACCGCCTTGGAAGTCTGGAACTCGAGTCATGTCACTGCACGGCACAGCCCTCGAGGAGAGTCCTCGCCTACCGCTGAATATCACAGTGTTGCTGGCACGGCGAGTCCACTAGCTGCGCGCGCTCGACCGCCACCAGACACCCCCCCGGGGCCACCAGCAGGGGGGCCGACGTGCCCACCCACACCTTCTTCACGTCTGAGTGCGGCTGCGCTAGGGGGGACATGTAGCCGCCGCCTCTGGAATACAAAGAGGATGGATTAGGTTTCAAATTCAAATTGCATGATATTCTATTTTTGTTTTCTTTATTTATAGGCTAGTATTTAACCACCTGGTCGAACTGGTAAGTGACGATATGGTCGAAGGAGGTGAGCCTAGAATGGTACTGGCTATCGAAGACCGCTTCCGTAACACCCCGATTGGGATTTGCCGCCAGATTTGCTACTTGAGGATGGTAGCAAGCCGGGCACTGTATTACCCTACCACAAAGACGATGTATTCCTTCATCGCAATCTCAAGCTCAACTCATAATTATGTCAACAAGTGTCATAGCAATGGAATTCCTGCTTTGCAAATTTCCTCCTGTGTGCTATAGAAATAGGATAGGCGCGCCACATACGGACTCGTCGCCGCTTTGGATCTCATGCTATCAGCGTACACGCTCACCGTAGCTCCCTGTCAGCTGTAGCAGCGGCATAAAATATTACTATGTTTTTGACCATCTCAAATGACTCTGCGACAAAGTATTTTGTGTCATTTATCAATATTTGTTCCTCTGATAAAACTGGTTTAACCATCTCCTAAACTGATAGAAATCTAAGCTTCGGATCTCTGCTATCAGCGTTCACGCTCACCGTAGCTTCCTGTCAGCATGTAGCAGCGCATCCGCCTTCAGCAGCCGGTGCGCCACCGCCACCAGCAAGAACAGGATGAGCGCGCCACACACCGGCACGGCTATGGTGGCCGCTTTGAACCACACCTCGCCGTTAAAGCTCGGGCCGTGTTCACTGGCGACCGCGTTGCCTTCTGAAATTATAAGGAAAGAGGGTGATTTAGATGTGGTTATCTTTCAGAAGCTTTATCGAAGTCGTCGGATCGCCAGCCTGATGAACCGTTGACATGGTCAGGGTAGAACGTGGATGAGATCGGTGCTGGACCGAAAAGAGTGGTACCGTGTGGTGAGGAAGTTATGTTGTTGGATGGAATGTTTTTTATAGAGAACGCCTTTATATATTGTGATATCATTAAGTTGTGGGCCATTTAGACTCGTTTAAATCTAGTTAATATGCTTTCTGTTCGCAAAAGTTTAAGAACTTCTATACGACTGTTACTATTATTTGTAACTTATTGTATGTAATAGAGGCATAAAAGATTAAGACTTTTTGACCATTTCAAATGACCCTGCGACATTGTATTTTGTGTAATTTATGAACATTTGTTCCTCCGATAAAAACGCATCTAACTCCAAAACTTAATCGTCTCACCCACTAATATAAAAAGTCATCCAGCCTGACAGCAACTCAATACCTATTTAAATAGCCTCGATATTTTCACATGCCTACGCTTTTGTCTCGAATGACAGAACGAATTGCTACCAGCCAAAGCCCTGACGCATTTCCTTATCTCCAGTCTCACAACTACCAGACAGTGGCGTGATATGTTATCGGGAACTAACCAGAATGTAATATTATACGAGTATACCTATAATAAAGCCCTAAAGAACAAAGAGTCTGTTGGAAGATATATTAAAAAGAAATGGAAGATATTGAACAAGAATAAGTATCGAATTTGAAAATGGCTGTCTGTTTGACTGTCTCTTGTACGTATCACGTAATATTTCGGAACAGATTCCAATGCTGTTTTCATTGTTTTGATAAACATGAAATTCCAAAAAGTAGTAATTAAGCTAAAGATAAAATATTTAATTGTAGTACGTCAGTCCTTTGCCCAGCAGTGGGACAGTTACAGGCTGAATTATTATTATTATTATTATTATTAGTACGTCAGTATATCCCACAGTCTTGGAGTTAACAACGTGTTCTGGTAGAAAAATTTCTTCTTATTTAAACATGAAAAAATTTACCAAGTCGCGGGTGACAACTAGTCATGTAAAACTGCGAATCGCTGCAGAATTTCACTGCCACAGAATGCTTACGAGGATTCAGGCACGTACTAACTGTGACAGCGCATGGATCCAGTAGATATCGCGAGAGTACTGTCAAGCATTTACCCCGAGTCATGGCTTGATAGACATAAGCGGCTCTGCAGACAAGTGTTGACTTTTGATTTGCTGATATTAAAATTTCAAAGTTTGGAAGTTTGAAGGGATTTAGCGACTGAGTGTCTATAATGTCAAAATGTCCCAATGATTAAAAGTACCATAGTCAAAACTTGCGCGTTAGATCGTTAAAAGTAATAATAAGGCATAATAAGCTCTGTATATTATTATTATCTATGGTTGAAGGCAAAACAATTGTAATGAGCGAAATCCCAATTGTGTAAGTATCGAATAATTCATTAGAAACCATTACCTGCCTATTAAACTAACGACCTTAGCTTTATTCACATTGACTTACAAATTATGTGAGCACAACTGGACAGAAGTTAATTACATGTTCCAGTAACTCTATGCAAGTGCCTGGAGAACTGTGAACTGACCTTAATTTCTTAGAAAGTGCAGCCTACCACTGGAAAAGTACCAGGAACCCATAAAACAGTAGCTGATTCGTTTTATTAGGCTGAATGACGAGTGTATGGTGTCACAATGCGTTTTATGCCAACTCCATATAAACGAAACTCATTGTATGATAAGGAATTTTCAATGGAGTATAGGTATCCTATAATGAGAATCTGCTATTTAATCACCTTACAAAGTTGTTAGAACAAGATGGACGTATCTTTTTATTAAAAAGTGCATTCCTTTTCAACTCACGTAGGAAATAATATCAGATCCAGTTGAGAAATGAATAACCCATGTCTAACCGAAGCTTTAAATCTTTCGTTTTGTATGAAAAACTTGCATCTCTGGAACTGGTCTCTGATATTTATACCAGGCGAGTAGAGAAACATCAGAAATACGGATGTAGTAAAATGAAACGTCAGGTCAAGCGCGTAAGAATTCATTTGGTTTGTGAGATATAACAAAGGATTTGAATCTAAAACAATTGCGCGTCTGGGTTAATCCTAGACCTTCAGGCGTAAACTTGGCCATTGCACGCTCAGAAGCCAATACAAGTAGGTATATTACGAGTACTTCAATGACCGCAGCCCTGCTTCGTTCAGAGACAGTCTTGGTCTTACCACAAAATATTTAAACCAGAGTTGAACAGATGTGTTAAATATTTTCTCCACAAATCGTCTAAGTCTTGGTTTTTCTAACTCAATAACAAATTTACAAGTAAAATCATTAGGAACGCTACGATTGAAGTAAGACAACGCGAGTGATACGACGTTAATTTTGAAGGACGTTTTAGAAACATCTGTTTAACTCTGGTTTAAACTTTTGTGGTAAGAGGGTCTGCTGTTATCTAATCCTTTGGTTCAGGTCCAGTACAGCAAAGTACCTGTACCTAATATTCAGCCTTAATTAATTAGCCTTAGCCTTAGTTAATCTTTATTTTGTTTCTCGCAATGAGGTTGTACTAGCCAATGTCAGAGTTTATCAGTCTGACGTGGCTTAACAACTACTATCAATCGATAACAACCGTGTCCGATGGCTTAACGTGCCCTCCGAAGCACAGAGCGAAGGAAATCCGCATATAGCTTACGAGAAGTCATTGGCTGAGGATCGAACTCGGTATCGCTGGATTCTAAGCCGCACAAGTTACCGTTACCCCCACCATCTCTCGCTATCAATTAAATTCACAATCAACCATCAACATCATCAACATTTTTTTTTTCCAAGCTTCAAGGAATTAGGTTGTTTGACCGTCTTATGCACAAATAATAATGCAAGTATTAATCAAGGGTTTCAGTCTGTGCCTAGAGGCATATACTATTAAAGCAGAATGCAGCCATAATAATGACAATTAATAATTTCCCTTGTGGTTTACTGTTCAGTTAATTCCGATTGCCTCAGGTCTTCGTTTGAACGTGAATGAGCTTAAAATAGACCTTATTGTTGTTGCAGTCTGTACTAAAGCTGCCCGCAGTTCATTGTACATTAATTGTTTAAAGCGAAGACCTGAAAATATGGGTAGTAAAGATCTCTTACCCTTTACAATACATTTGGAACTGATATTTATATATTTCGTTTAACATATCCTTGACAACGTTTACAACGTCAACAGTCATCTTTTACAACAGATATCAAATAAAACAAAGAAAACAGACACCCAGATTAACCATGCCCTTTTTATAGGGGTCCGTGCTGAAAGGGCCCTATTGCTAAGGCTCTGCTGTCCGTCCGTCTGTCACCAGGCTGTATCTCATTAACCGTGATAGTTAGACAGTAGAAATTTTAACAGATGATGTATTTCAATTGCCGCTATAACAAATACTAAAAAACAGAATAAAATACTTACCTAAATATGTATGAGAGCTCCCATACAACGAACTAGATTTTTGCTGTTTTATAGATAATGGCACGGAACACTTCGTATACGAGTCCTACTCACACTTGGCCGGTTTTTTTTGTAGAACAGTGGCAGTGTAGAAATGTTATTAGAATAAATGTCACAGTTCCTATGTATGATATCTCAAGTAGCTATGCGAAGTGAGATCGAGTTACTATCATCAAATCGATATAAATTATACCACAAACGCGAACGTCTCATTTCCGTAACATTCAATTATACTTGCATCAATAAATTGCACAATTCAGAATAACATAAATTGCTACAATTAAACTGTTTTGATGTAAAACTTAGCTCATGAGTCACTTGTTTGCTTTAGATGAGTAGGTTGGCAGAGCTTGATTATGTGAGTAGGTTATTTTGTTCTTGGAAAATGTTCCTGATATTTTGAGAACAAAGAAGTAGTTACTCGTATCGTGCCTGTAATTAGTCTATTAAATCTTTTGTAGGTCGATATTCTTTTGTTAGATTTACTTCTTTACAATAATGCTACATGGTATGTATTAGCTAGCATGCATGGCAATGATATAGACATTTTCCTTATCCATTTACATAACGACACCTACTTAATTGCTATTCAAACATACGAGTAAGTATAGAGATAGTTTAAAATAGCCAAGAAAGTCCTTCTGTTTATTTAGGTACTTATTAGGTAATTAACTATTAGCGTTTATAGTTTTTCTTCCTTGTATTGTTGCTAGTGTGCTTATTTACACTTTATATCTTAGCTATGTTATCAGTATAATTGAGTTATAATATATTCCTTTACTTGTATTTGATTGAAGGCTGCGATAATTTATGACCGCTATAATTATGTTAGCATATAAATTGGTTTGTTTGTGGATAGCGTTCTAAAAAGTTTATATTTATGTTGATTGTTGAATTGCAGGTTTTATGTGGGTAGAGATACGAAGATGGATTACTTTTAAAGCTACATGAATAGGAAATAGGCCTCTACGATATTAGTTCTTTTGACATATTTAGGAGTTTTTGACGAGGTGACGAGATGGCCGAGGGCGGTAATCGTGCTCAGCCTAGAATAGGAATACCTAGATAGGGGGTTGGATAAGATTTTCTACTTAAGAGTGGTGGCTGACCAGGCGGGTAATTTAGTGCCCTACCAAGGAAATCTTAAATCTCATACTCGTCGAAATAGGTCGTCTCTAACGCTTATAATTCAGCCTGTAACTATCCCACTGCTGGGCAAAGGGTTCCCCTCACTTTCGTGAGGAGGATAAGGCCATAGTCCACCACGGGGGCCCGGTCCGGATTGGTGGATAACATGCCTCCGAAATAATTCTCGGGCGTGTTGGTTTCCTTACGATATTTTAACTCTCTCTAACGCTTCTTCGGCGTTAATCTAACAAGTTCTCACCTCCATCATGGCGCGTCAGGTTCAGCCTGGCTCTGGCCAGGGGGCTGTCCTCGTGGTTGCACAGGTTCCGGAAGCAGCACAGCAGCAGGGAGTGGCCAGACGTGGCCGCGTGTCCCCCCGGCGGTGAGTTCTGACATCGAGCTAGCGCTGCCTCGTCCCTGAAAACGATAATACAGGGAATTGTTAGAACATGTAAATTTTTGTAGGTTTAGTCGGTCAGAAATCCTTATAAGTCCATGCGACGCTTAGATGAAAAGAAAAAGTAACAATTGATTTAATAAACACTGGCTGTTTCGCACCATGGTACGAATGAGGTGTGAAAAGCTCTAGTCTACATTGAAAATGAGCTCCGATACGACCCAATTCACCAGTTATTCACCAGTCCACTGATCAATTGTAATGACAAATATGTACTGGTCATTTTAAGCCCCTAGAAAACAATGGAGATGAATTTTCGCAAACTTGATTCTTGAGTCTGAATTACTTGTAAATACGGCGTACCTATAGCCACAACAGAACGCTGGTAATGCAAGCTAAACCTACATAATAGGTTACTCAAGGTTGAAGTTGGATTAAAGGACTTATGGTATATAAACCATCCCAATCCTCGGCTGTTCGTATTTAAACTCCTTTGGCTGCGATAGTCGGAAATGAAATTCCAACTAAAGACCAAGCTTAAAGTCTGCATCCCGATCCACTCATCGTTCATCAAAGATGACGAGATACCGGCATAATTATAGCTTAGGAAGATTTAATCATATCTTTCTTAACCTAACAGCTACTTTAACTGCTTAGTAATACACGGGTGGTTCTTCGAATGAACCGTTTTATCAGGTCGTTATGGTATCATAAACCCTAATCGTTATTAGCTCGCGGTTTAAATGCTTTACCACGAAAAACTGCGTAACGGTTCTTCATGGAACCTCTACTTGCTGCGGACAATCTTTGAATCACAGAAAAATAACAGAATATCATTTGGAAAGTGCGAGAATATTCATTGCTATCACTGGGCGAGAGATACGTATATTATATTTAACAACCGAGTTTTAGTTAAGTCGATAGGTGATCGATCTGGTGCCTTTGTCGTAATAGCTCATACAAAAGCACCTATAATCGAGGAGGACATGTTTCAACTTGTATTTACTATAACAATGGCAGTTAACTTTGAATTCCAATATTAAACCTGCCGTCTTGTTCCTAGTTTATTACAACCAAGTAGCCAAAAGCTACAAAACCAAAGATGATATGGGAGTAAAAATAGCCGTCTTGCCCGTCTTCCACAACCAACCTTCATAAACGAGAAAAGTCAGACATCAATTCCACAAAATGAAACTGGGGGTAAGTAGGTGTATCCAGAGCGTAAATAAAATAGCTTTATCTTAAAAGCAAAGCAATATCAAATCCTAATCCGACTGTTCTGATTTACGCACCTGGTGGTCTAATCAGAGAACTTGACTTTGACGGCTCGTTTGGCGTAGTGGCTGAGCAATCGGACTGCTGCGCTAGGGGTTGCGGGTTCGATTCCCGCCTGGGACAAATATTTGTGCGATCCACAAATATTTGTTTCTGGTCTGGGTGTGATGTGTATGTGAAAATATATGTCTGTAAGCGGTACCCACGATACAGGAGCAATCCTAGTGTAAGGCTACGTTTAAATAAAAAACAAACAAAAAACAAACTTAGAAAATCGTCTGGAACTAATCTCTACGGCTTGGTTCTTTTCATTAACTAACCCGTTTAGTTAAGGATATTGTAATCAAGTTTTTATTCTAATGAGGGTGTCTGATCAAGTAAGGTTTATGGACTTGAAGTTATGAACTTTGAACAATAGATGGATATAGGCCTATCTTGAACGTCTTTGCAGTTGCAATAGGCTTATTGTTATTATTTCTGACTCCCTAAGATCGATTAAGATTCTCTTGTGTGGTTTTTACTGTCTTACAAGCATGTGGTACTGGCACGTTCTTTACACAGGGAAAATGTATCACAAGCATACTGACCTTTAAGGAACAGCCAGAGCAAATTGTACCTAAGAAAAGAACTAACAAATACAACCTCCCGAATCCGTCCATAACAAAAAACATTGTCGTTCCTTCCTCAGAACAAAAAAAAGCAAGATTTAGATTTGCATAACACAAAAGAACTTGAATACTTACAAGCTCGTTATAAATTCGAATATAATTTGATCCCAAAATAACCGTTTTTTGCCCCTGAATCGATTCCAACAGTTCCATTCGTTAAGTGGTGTTATGACAAAAACTTGACCTCAATTATACGAACAATTTATAGTAGAAATGATTGTAGAAGGAAAAAAACAAGTTGCTCTGTGAAGCGGCACGGGCGTAAATACTTTTTGCACTAATTGACAACATAATTTAAAGATACATGTTTACATACTAAAGTATGCTTCATGCTTATACGACTGGTCTTGAAATCTGCAGATGATGATTATTCAAAAACTCCAATTTGCAAATAAGGAAAACTATAAAATCAAATAAAATAACGAGGTAATAGGTTAACAGCCCAATAAATTATTATGTTCAGAAACTAAAGAGGTTAGAATGTCTCATTCCAGATTAATAAATACCTATATATGAACAGTATAAACTAGACACGATGAAGGCGATTGTAAGAAATCTGATAACAACACAAAAAAAAGCAAAAGTAAAAATAAAACATGTAGACATGTAAAGTGATACGGAAGTAAAGACTCGGCGATCCAAGAGACTTAAATAAACCACCTGAACTCCTCAACACTTCGAAGGCTTTTGACTTTCCCAGTCTTTCCTTTCCATTATGTTATGAATCATCATAAAGCCCGAGTTTGCAGCTAAACAGACTAATGTAAATTCACCTTCATCCAAGTCCACCGTCAGATAATAGCACGGGACCAACTGAATACAAATATCCTTTTTGTTGACAGCGAACCGCGTTCTCACGGACGGACGAATTTAACATAAAATTATGCTTGGAGTAGGTATTTAGACGAATATTGATTGATGCTTGAGGCTGGGAACTGGTTACAGGCGGGTCGCAGTCCAAAACGCTTATGGTATCGGCTCAGGCTATGCCTGGGGCATGGGTGTAATTAAGTGGGTTTAAAGGCAGTTCTCTTTTGTATCTCTTAATTTATTCTTATCATAGGTCGAGGTTGCAACAGTTAGTCTGATGTCTCGGCTGCATTAGTTATATCGCGCATTTCCTTTTGCCAGCCTCAACCTATGCCATCTCAACTCCCGTATGGTACTGATTTGATTATGATTATTATGATGTTTCAGTAACAGTACATTCTGTCTATATACGCATACGAATAAAATGTTGACAGTACCCATTCAAATAAAGTGACTATGAGCAGTCATTGCCGACGACTGAAGCACAAGGTTTGGGTGACAAAGCATGTATGTTCTTTGGTAGGGGGCCAACTATGCGCTTCTGTAAGACCGGCCCTGGCGTGCCAATTAATCAAATTGTGATGCTTCTATCTCTATAATTTAGTTAGTGAGGTTCAATGGATAGAGAAATGCAATGAACGCATGTGGTGAAAAAAGCAGAATAGAGAATGTAAAAGATAGATCGAGCGAGCTAATAGCACGACTGGAACAAAATATGGCAGAAACGTAGGAAGTATGAAACACATTACAATAACAGTATAAACAGCTGTTGAAGAACAAAGAGACCGCAAACCCCCATGCTATATTTTATGCCTTCCATCAAATTCTCTCTAGCCCTTACTGAAGAATTATACGAAAAGATTTTGTAAATGAAGGGAGTGCGAATAAACATAATATCCAAAGCGAAGACTACATGAATATCGTTAATACGAATGATGAATATCATTAAACGAACGAATGATGTGTTTGATAATGATATGCAAACGCTATGAAGTGTAATTCTTTTAAAAGTTATTGATACTTATTGTCATATATCGTGCGTAGTGATAAACCCAATGACCGACGACTAGCTCCATTCGATTGTCGATTACAATTAGCATATTCGAATGCCGCAAGTTTTCTCACGGGAATCGAGATGGATAGACGCAATCCCAATTATTCGAATACTCGATTAAGGTATTCGAACGACTTTGATTGTTGGCCGAAAATGTTGTAGTATGGTCGCTATTTGCGGAATTCAGTAACCCGCAGCGATTCGATTTTTTATTGGCAAATTTAATGATGTGAAAAGAACTTGTCATTTCAGGTCATTTTATGAGTTTAGAGATAAAAATAGTTGCTAGAAGTAAAAAAGACAGGTAATACGAACACATAATTAAAGATAAATACGTAATAATAATTGTGAAAATATTTACCGAAACGACCTAAGTGATAACCAGCGTTTTTATTACTTTACGTTTACGATACGTTTATGACTAAATAAACAAATGTGGTATTGGCATATTTATTACATAACTGTACTGGGAAGCGTGTATTTCAAATGTTACTAGGACATGGTGAGCATATTATGTATTTGCAAACATGCAGATATGCCACTGGAAGATTTGAACACAGTGAAATCAACTCAATGTCTAGAATAAGAATCAAAATGTACCACTAGCTGTATCAGTCCATGTCTTTAGCTTAAAATCCATAGATTTGAAAAACAGCAGCGGTCTTATTTCACTCTAATCCCCCCTCAAAACATCCCAAACTAGCTCCAACTTGAGATGGGTCTAAAGGGGATAACGTCCAAAACTATTTCGACTGTGACAGGATTCGATATCGCAACCTCAGGAATCTAAGTCCAAGGTGGATCTAACACGCTATCCATGCAAGCGGAAGAACCGTCGAAATTGTGAAATGGACCAATCTTGTATTATTATCATGCTTTTGTGAACTCAAGATGCACGACAAAATATACCAGCAAGATATAAGGTGCAAAGTATAAACATACCGCCAAAGACAAAAATACTTTGAACCACTAATTACGACTATAGATAAAATTTAACGCCGGACTTATTTATGTAATTAAGTTTGTTTGTTTGTAAAAATATTGCTGTTTCCAGCGTTGTTGAGACGCAGTTTTCGTCCGATAAGACTTTTAAGTTCAAACTATGATAATTTGCCAAGAGTGGAAGGATCATTCGCACACTATAAAAAAAAAACTTTTACTGTAGACAGTATCTGTATCACTAATAAATGATAGACGCAAGAAGATGTATTTTATTACTCATACAATTAATCTTAAAACAAAGCGTGCCTTTCGAATTGAGAAAACAATGGAGAAAGAGGCCAAGAACAAAGAATGTGGGTATTTCATCGCAGATAGCAATAAAATCTATCGTTATAACGAACAAAGAGAAGAAGAACGGTACAAAGGACTGGCCAATTACGCAATAGATCGAGAAATATTCCGTGAAATCGATAGCATAATCGGTAATAATCTTGATAAATGCTGTCTTGAGCCTGAAAAAGGAGTTCAGTTAGTTCTAACCTACACATTGGAGTGGATCAAACGGTAATTAGGAAACGTTTCAAGCCAACGGAATTAACATAATTTCTTTTCGAACACATGCACGAAGGAATTAGAACCGTAAATTAATGTTAATAAAAACAATATTGATATAGAAGGTATAGATACGACGCAAAAGGGTCGGCGGCCTTACAGCTGCGCTATCTAGTCTCCTGACCTACGATTCAACCCCAACCCTTATCAAATAAACGAGGGCACCGACATCGCTTTACAATCGTTATATAAATACATTCTGTCACACACTTTCTATTACACCATTTTGCATACGAATTACTGGTTGTTACTAATTGCTTGAAACGATACGATAACTTCACCGATTTAAAATTAGGTGCATCAAAAAAAGCATATTAAAAAATAGCCTTGTCAAAAATGATAACATAGTAGCTACTGACGATATAAAAGATAATGAGCCAGTTATACTACTTTTAGCAGGAGACAGAGGAAAGCTTGCAATGGATTTAAGATCGAATCAAAAATAGGAAGTCTTGAGAATTTTTCGACAGTCTGCAATTACAGAAGTAGAAGGTAAAGTTGAGACAATTTATTTCAGCAGACTATTACTAAAGAATACATAAAGCCACCATATAACTAGGAATTAATTGCCGATAAAACGGAATATCAATTTGAATTCGATGGAAATCTTAACGAAGCATGGCCGGCGATCGTTAGCGGAGATAATGGCCGTGCAGGGATTGCCAAAAAAGAGCAAAAATGTATAAAGCAAATAAAAGCGGGCATGCGCCCGAGTCGAGAACCTGTTCCATTGCACAGGTAATCTGGAGTCAGTACTTATGGTTGGAAGATTTCAAACGCAGTATAAGAACCGGTAAATGTTCCTCATTGTTAATTTCAAAGTTGTTTTCAACTTACGACAGGCCTTGGGTCTTGGACTCGTGCAATAAATTAAAAGAGTGATTGACCTGATGAAGGTTCCTTTTTATTATGTAGTAGTTCTACTATTTGGATCACTTTCGTTGGATTCCTCGAAATATAATGCTTTAACTGTATTAATAGTCGAACAAAAAATTTGGGCACGGATTTTAGAGAAACTAAATATTCAAGAAGATATCCTAAAATGTAAGGTAAATGTTACATTAGCTTAAGTTAGTAGTGTTGTAAATCTCTTTCTTTTGTACCACCTCCGCCAAGTACTATTTCAAAAGTAGTGTTCTTGTAATCGAAACTGCTCGCGGCTGACAACGCGATAATTCCTTCGTGAGCCGCCTTTATGGCGATGTGCATTTTAAAGCTGTCGGTAGTGGAACCACTCGCCCTCCTGATGTGGCTGTATGATGCGTTATCCATGCGGAACAGGGGGTTATTGAAACTATTGCCCTTGCTAACCAGCTCTTTGCAGCCGTATTTTGGTAACTCGCCAATGGTTTTTCGCCATGCGTAGAATGAGGCAACATGTTCCAAGACTTGTCACTGCTTCACATTGTGTGTTGAAAGATCCGAATATGATGATCAAGCGGCGGCGGGTAATTTCAGCGTACAAAAACCGACCCGACAGGGGCTCGCCGCCTTTATTAATATTGAAAGGGTTCAATCGAGTTTACAAAACAAACTAGATTTTTATGTTAAATCAACATCAAATATACATAACTTATTTGAAGCAGAATTAAGCGGAATACTTGTATAATAATATCTTAAATTGTAAAAGTCGTTTCGGTCTGATAACATCAGTCACTATCCGGAATATATTATGAAGCTTTTGGAAAGAACAAGTATGTTCGTTTTTGACGACGCAAAATAGATGATCGCATAAACTAGAGGCATAAACGTTAATAATTGGCCTCTTTATATTAAAGGTACTCCAAATCATGGCACTGAAGATAAATGAACTGGTTTTTTTACTGACACAAAGTACCTACTAAAGTAAGCCAGTTCAAGGGACACGATGTGCTCGATCAACGCACAATCATATCTCGATCTGTGATGAAAGACCCGTGGAGCAATTTCGAAACGTTAGAAGACAAATTGATGGAAGCATTGCCGCACAGATGCTATTAGAAGCAGACGGAGCATGATAAGCAGAATTGATAGAGCATGCACACAACAAAAGAATAGTTAATTAATTCTCTGATGAAAGTTTAGAGCAACGGAATGTTATGTCATCGAAAACAAATCAACATCATGATGTCGATTTGAGCAACCCTGAATTCTTAATACTGGGAACCCTTGGGAAACGTAGGATAGGAATTGACAAATTATGCTGATATTTATTTTATTCATCATGAGATCTGGCTATTTATCATTATCGCAGCCACTTAACTATCAGCTATCGCACATAATTATATCTTTTAACAGAATTAATTAAGTAAATAGCCCACTCATTTAAGTTCTATCAAATAAATTCGGCAACCGCTACCGGATTCGGATAACAGGCCTCCGATTAGTAGCCTTCTTGTCCACATTTTAAAGGGTTGACATTTAATCCGTGTCTGGCATCAATTAGACTTGCAATTAGATGTGATACAATCTTGGAGACCCTAAGGAATCTTAATAATCTTTGTCAGACCTTCGTTTTTATATGTTGCTTTTAATGTCGAAAAGATTGCTCGTTTAACTTGTAATTTTATGTATTCATTGTCGTAAAGTTTATTTCTCTGAGAATGTTTTTATGCTAATATTTTAAATTTTGTTTGATTTTGACTTTCAAATGATAAACCGTCGGTTATTATGAGAAGTTAACAGAGACAAGTTTCGAGCTCATAAGTCAATGTTTGGTTAGAACGCCAGGATTCTAAGGTACATGATTATACATCATTAATGTAAATCTAGAGAGAGCATTTCACGGCAGACATCTGAAGTACTCGAGAGGTTGTATTTTCTACCGCTATAATTGCTCTCTTGAATCATATAATGGTAACTGTTTTACGATTATTGCTGCCTTTGGAATAATATACATGCACTATCCTACTTGAGCAGCAAGCATATATTATATTATTTTTAGTGCACATATTAATAGACACCGACTTAAATACGAAGCACATGTCTAAATTCTTAGTGCTGTCTAGTTGCGTCGTTTTTGGAGTACGCGTTTTATAATCTGTTTATAATGAATCATATTGATATTAGTGTTTGCACAACCATTGGTGTATCTGTATGACCCAAAGCACCGAGGCAGATTTCAGTGCATGGCAGTTTAAAACGTTCTTCGCTACGTGTCTTCAGACAGGTGGGCATTGTCAATTCTTTATCCAAATACGATCATTATATGGCGCAGGGTTACTCACGTCTCAGCAAGGTGGTGCAAGCATCCGTGGCGCGCCAGGTGGGCTCGCCGCGGCGCCGGCAGCTCGCTGTAGCAGCCGCCATGGCCCTTCGACCTGCACATGTAACTTGTGCCCACGCATTGTGCCGTGTTGCAGTAACATCGAACCCCATCCGTGTCTTCTGTTTTTGATTCTGCAACAAGGTAGTTCAAAATTAAACAAATTGAAATAACATACTGAAGCAGCTTAGAAATCAAGGTGGTCTGGTTAAACGCTTACAGGTTTTTTTGTTATTAACGATAACACTTCAAATCTTAAGCGGGCTGATGACGCAGTAGCATCAAGTGATGAGAAAACAAACTACAAAAAACATTTCAATGTCGATAAAAACTAAACTCAAATAGAAAACAATCCAAAAAAGAGTTCACACAGATCCGTAAGTGAACGAACTTTTTTGAATGCAGACATGCTAATCGAATGCTAATGATAGTTGTTCTAGAATCGATATCAATCGACATGTTGTAACATAAGAATTGGAAATGTGATCCGAATCACAGAAACGATGTTACAACCGAATAGAGACATGAAAACGACGATAATATGGATGCCACGTAGGCCATTGAAAACGATAACGTCCTAGGTGGTATTGGTTTTAATGTGGAAAGAGACGATCACATTCCGTCAGGTGGTCTCTCCACCAGTTTCTTATTCGTTCTTACAAAAACAAAACCCGATTGTGAAGTCAATAAGTCGGTGCAGGAAATGGGTATTGCAAAAGGAAACGTCGTATAGTGTAGTGTATCCAATCAGGGAATCGACATCGAGGCGCCTGGCGCTCGCCGGTGTCGTAAAATTTGATAGCAATTCGATTCGCCGTGCCTACATTCATAGCCTCGAGGTACGCGCTAACTGTTGATTTTGCAGTAATAAAATCGAGAACCATTGCAGTTTCACGGTTGTAAAACTCTCAGGATGTCATAAAACAAATATTCTTAGCTCCAATCATAAAATCAATAATCACGTACAAACTATTGAAAAGGATTGTTTGTTTAACCAGAAGCCGACACGGACATTTGTACAAATGCTTCATAACATAGTCTATAATAGTCAACAAAAAATCCTTTCAACTCTCATGGCCGCAGCGACAAGCCGATGAACCGGTAAAAATAACATACAGCTGGTCCGAAGCAGGCACCATGTATGAATAATGCGCACGTCATACACAACGGGCCCTTACATAAATATCCCGACAAACGGCCAGCCTCCGAGCACATTCAATGTAAATGCCGACTCCAGACGAAACAAAACGAAATTAATTTCAGACGACCGCCGGTCGATTTGAAATTTTGAACCCAGAAACATAGGATGCGAGACCCCCTCCGATCTCCGGCATCTTTAAGATATCTCGGACGTTCACGGAATCGATTTTTCGAGATGATTAGTGACCGACGCTGACGATGCTTCGACGGGACACCGATTAAAAACCCCGATAAAAACCCGAATCTTCATGTAATCAAATAATGGACCATTTAAATACATGTTCATACTAACTAGATTGAGAGAATGATGTAAAACGGGAATCAGTAAAAGCTGTCTCACTTGATTCTCAGAGGAATATTTAATTCCAAATTCTCAAAGCGGCAATGTAATTGCGAGCGCAGGGAAGTCGATTGGCAATAAATAAAACATATAGACACAATAAGCAAAAAGTCAACACTGACACGTAATAAGAAAACCACTGTGCAGTTGGTAATTAAAGTTTTCGTCCTAAAAGATATTGGAAGCCTACATAGCGCATTTTAATAGCTCATTCACGCGAAATTGCTTCCACTAATTGCGTTACCGTACGATCATATTGTATAAGTGAAAGCAGTCGTACTTTTATACTGTTTGGAAATCTTAATCTTATAGAGCAGTAATTTCTATAAGAAGTGAAATTTATTCTTCTAACAAAAATAAACTCATTAGCCGTACAATTAGAGTTATCGATTCATCGTACATTATTTTCTGATAGACGGTTGCCATTAGGCCGGCTTTACAATCAATTTCGAGTCAAAAACGAAGGCACAAACGCAGCACCGAAGGATAAGGTAAATAAAAAATAAACAAACAAAAGAGAAAAGGTCCCGGCATGTTATTTGGAATTGATAAATGGCCCTCCGAAGACGTGCGTGAAGAAGACGGAGCGAGAAAAGAAAGGGATAGTAGAACTAATGAGCCCGATACGGGAAGCAAAAGTGTGGGTTTGTTAGAACACTATAAGATAAAGGAAAGTGCTTCTTATCGCATCAAAGCTTTTTGTTTTAACGTTGAAATTTATAAGCATCCTATTGCTTAAAGGGCGCCAGCGTTCACGGTGAATGTAGCCTTCACGGATGTAATTCATCTGTTTGGGTACTCGAAGCCCAATTTAAAAGGATCAGGGCAATCAGTCACCCTCTGTCGCGTGCCACGTTAAACGAGGTGTTAATTTTCGGAATACCTTTTTGTTTCCTTTGCTAATGTTGAACAAGATGAAAGAGCCGTAATGCCACTGTAATTAACGAGGGACTTCTTTGCTCAATTACGAGGGTCGTCGAAGAGGATTTAATAGACAGAGCCAAATAAGGGGCCTTTGTGTAAACCTAAATAGCATTTCAGAATTTATAACTAGAAACATTTAATAATGAATTATTGTCGGCTGTTGTTTAAATACGTTAATTAACAACGTTAACACACTAATGGATTAAAGAGAGTCACGATTTCTTCGCAGTATCGAAAGCTTTCAAAGAATTCGTGCGCGATGAAGATGTAGCACTTTAAAAGTATATATAAATATTTAACTTCGCTCGATGCAATCGGGATACAGGAGCCGGTTTTGGCGAATCGCGATTAAAACGTTCCATCCATAGAATTAAAGCCGTAGGGTGAGCGAGCAGGCACCTTTATCGAGAACGTATTCGAAACGTTAACTGTCGAATTTGGTTTAGATTTGATCAGTACTCCTACAATAGGGCAAGCATGAAAATTTTAACGGACTATATCGTTAACGTATCGATCAAGGTAACCGTTCGCGTACGCATCTTGTCGGTATTGCAAGGCGCTGATCAAAATCTAAAACAAATTTCACAGTTAACGTATCGAATACTTTCTCGATAGAGGTTCCTGCTCACCCTACAGATCTTTTTAACAAAACTTTACTCGTATCTAGAACAGCTCCGTTTGTTTCGCAATTTATTTGTAGTTCATCGCAATAGTCATTCCTATTCAGTGTATATTTAATTAATATTCCTTCTGAACATTTCCCGCCTGTCAGATTGAATTAAAATCCAGGCATCTAGACTAGATCATCTAGATAGCGCAAAATTTACGCCCCTCAGAGTACACGCTTATTCTGTCGGACTATCTTCAAACTTCTCACTTCGGATGCGAGGTATTTCAATTTTATTGCTATCATGCAAGCTGCACACGGCGGAATGCCTTTCACAAATCACGGAATCGATAAAAGGCGGTTTTACTCGTGATTTTAGTGATGTTTCGACGTTAGATTATAATAATTAATGTATGTTTATCGTCGATGGTCGCGAGTCTCATAATCAATCGTAGAAGATACGTCGAGAAGCGTCCACGCAAGTGGCGGAGGTTATTAAGCGTGTATCTAATGTTGCGACAACGGCTTTCTCTCCGCGTTCACACGCTGTCCGACTGGGTTTTATCTAGTACTTTATTACGTTAATAATGCTAGCGCGAGCGGGGCCGGTTTCTATTCGGATTGGAGAACAAGCAGGCTTTATGCTGATTGGATGACGCGGAACGCAAGGCTGCTCAGCGGCCTTGTTGCGGCATTCCGATCCAATGTCCGCTATTTGGGGCTATTTATTGGCTGTCAATTCGGATTCGGACAGCTGGATATGCTGCTGCCAGTGTTATAAATCAGGGTTTCGGGTGTCCAATTTGAGTAATGATGATAAGGTTTAATTAGATGGAATGTGGTTGATGCATATGAGCGCTCGGTGTCGCAATGTCCTAGCGGACTCTGAAGGTGGTTGACCACAGAGTAATCGCAGGAAGCTCCAATCTATGTTTCATTATACTTAGATGCAGGCCTTCCCCTGATTATTTTAGATTAAAGGCCTATGTTCCACCTATAATAATTACTTGCTGTCCGTCTACCCTCATTCCGTATGCAGTTATTCCGAGTCCAATCGGTAGCTAATTTCCATCTCTTTATCGCCTAGGCCGATCGAGTCCTGATCTTCCGTAATGTATGTCCTCGGTGGATAATTGCAGGCGGCGCCAGTGATCTCGCCTGGAGCAATTACTATCGGCGCTTCAGCCAGATCTACTATGAAAGTATGGTTCATTTCATGACCAAAGAATGTAAGCGTCGCCTTTGCTAAGAACTTTTTCTCTCCTTTGTAACGTTCATGGCATTAGCTAACAGTAACGATTTAAACTTCTTGAAGAAATCGTTGTTGTTTTTGCAGTTGCATGCCTTAAACATAAGGATCATTAAGATTATAATCTTAATCCCTAGACAAACAACGTTTAGCATTATAAATTATTCCCTTGGAGCGTAATAACAGGTAATGTCCATAATTTGTAATCCGACAACTGGAACTAATTCCGTTACTCTAGTATAGCTAAATAAATATGGTCAGAATGAGGTTAACTTTTGTCAAGGAATAGTGAGTCCTAAAGCTCCTCTGAATCCTTATAAATGTATGTCAGAATTAGATCCCAATTTCTGGATTACCCGTAATACCCTTAGGTTATCACAGGAAGCCAGAAAATGTAGCTTAATTTCCTAAACATTGGTTAATCTTAATTAGCAGCCAGTGATCCGTTTACATAGATAAGGTCGGGTCTGTATTACAGCTACGGAGAAGGTCCGTTTGGTTAAGCTGAAGATCATTTAATCGCGGTTTAATCATAGCAGCAATGGCTATCGGCTTACATCGGTCTGGTTTGGACTGTTGTATTATCCGTGTCCTCGGTTGATAATTACATGGCGGGCGCCGGTAATCGGGCCTTGCCAATTACGGCGGCATGCGACGGTGCAGAAACCGTGTTTTATAAATAAAACTGCATCGGTTTTAGTAGAGAGCCTCGCGAGATATGGTTGATGTAATTTTGCCCAAATTGGAATTGCACCTAAAATGTCCAGCGAATGACGTGACTTTGAAGATTAGAAATGGGGTTGCTCTGATTCTTGATCTGGTTCATATTTTGTCTTCTTCTAGGTGTTTCCCCATTTCACTGCCGCTTTGGCTTCTAAACGTATTAAGACATGGTATGTTTCATATTGGAACACTACGATCGCTACCAATCTCTTCTCTTTCGAAATCACACCGTTTCTGTAGGTCGGGTAGCGTTTCCACTATCTCCGATCAGAGCACCGAAGGCTGCATCTTTGCACTAGACAAATAGCAGCAATCTCGCTCCACATCGCAACTGGAAAGATGCGCCCGAGTCCGCGACCGGTCCGCAGATGCCTGCGCCATGAGTAACGGTGCTTATAAATGTGATAAACAATATAATTCTGGTAAATAGAGATGGCTATAGTAGCGGTATTTTTGAGGCACCTAATAAGAATGATTTGGCCAGTTTTGTTCTCAATGCTAACAAGAGTTTAAATGTTATTCAAAGGAATTTTCAACCGGACTCTATTGATAGAAAGTGAATAACAAAATTAAGAGAACCAATGTGCAAGAATGATCAGCAAAATAAGCTGAATAAACTCTTAATTTCAAAGTTAAGTGGATATTAGAAAGTACAAGAAGCGATTGCTGAATTTTGATAGAGCTAGCAAAGGTTTCAACCAATGTCAAAAGACGATGATACGTAATAAAAGGTTGCGAGTAGGTAAAATAGTTAGCAAAGCAAAATTATTCCAATAGCCGAGCAGAAATCTTGATAAGCGTATAGGTATGTGCGCAGCGGCAAACCAGTACAAGTAGGCAATAAATGCAAATGTTATTATACACCGGCGTACCAAAGAGCTCTGTTCCAAGATAACTTCCTCGGAAAATCGCTTATTCAAACACCAACCCGCCTGTGTTTACCGGCCTCGGAGGCTACTTATAACAGAGCTCCTTGTCTATGTGATGTAACACGACACACTCATTAACTTTAGTCCAAATAGCTCTCAGATCCGCATTGCTTTCACTGCGGTCTTTCGCGAATGGGACTTGCACGAAGCCAGACCAAATGACCTGGTGCCAAGCGCGCATTAGTTTGTTATTGGAATTGCAATTTTGAGGGGCGAGTTTATGGATCTGCTCTTGGCTTTTGTCGATCGGTTGTTCTCTATATTCTATTAAACATTTTCTGCAACTCTCATCGGTTGTACTTGACACTGAACACGGATCTAAAATCGCCCCTGGCCCTTTTTACCACGATTTAAGGATGTCATCTATCTAAATAACATTATCACTCGGTCCACGTACAAGCGTAGGTTATCGAGCTTTCACGTTTCGAATACAATTTGAATAATGTTCGTCCATCGAACTGCAAAACGAGAGAAAACACAACGTCTGTATTTTACGCCACCTGGCCGTGTTCAACGCCTCGTTAGGCAACAATGGACCTTCGACTACCTGATCTGTTCTTTTTTTTATTGATCCTTCAGATATGTACCCTTTCCGATTGTGTAGGCGACATTAATGCCGTACCACAATGCCGTCGTTTCGGAGTTCAATAGAACGATTGTCGCATCGTAAGGGCACTCCATCATACAGTAGTTTAAGGCGCGTGCATTGCGTAAACAATTTATGGGCCTAATCGGTTTATTTACCGTTTCAATTTGATGTGTAAACATTGGTAATGACAACATGGAACGGTGACAGTCACGGGGTAAACATTCTGAGGAGACGCGTTTAGCGACATAGGTGGTAAGTTGACATGTGAAGTTATGTTGCAACTTTCAAGTTGAGAGTGAGTTGTTTAACACCTGTTAAAGAGTCGGGTCGTCGACTTGGAACGTGGATGTGCAGCAAAAAGTTTAATCAACGTTGAAAAAGCCCGTTCGGAATATAAAAAGAGGCTTACTAAAGCTTTTTAATTGACTTCAACTAAGCCACGCAAGAGCTCTTTATACGTTCTAATTGTCAGACTAGGTGAGCATACCAACAAATAAGCTGTATCGACAGACGTTGTCCTGTCAAAAATTAACGAGAAAAATCTTTGTTAATTTTCCTATGTGCTTTTCGGAACGGTGACGAATCTAACACAGCAAAGATTGCGAAAATCAGTCCTGCCGTTTTCTTGTTATAAATGGGGTGGGTAGGTAATAGGACTTTGTTTTATATAATACTAGCTTTGCCCTGCCCGCGACTTCGTCCGCGTGGAATAGTGATAATATTCACCTTTTAAACCTTCCCTGGACTTCCACAAATAATTCAAGAGCAAAATTAGCCAAATCGGTCCAGCCGTTCTCAAGTTTTAGCGAGACTAACGAACAGCGATTTATTTTTATATATAAGAAAGATAAGATAAGAGAAGATGTATATAGATATACATAATCTGATGACAAATGTATAACATCATTGACACTATTGAACGATTCATTTGGTTTGGCTCGAAGGCTCGAACTTCATCTACATTATGTAAAGTTGATATTATCGCACTGCCAATATCAATTCCAAATCGACCTTCAACCAACCAAACCATTGTCTACGGATGGAAGCTACCTAAGGGAAACAATACCTAAGGACAATTTGTAGGCTTCAAATAGACGTATTGCGTAACAGCCTGTATTCAAACCAACGCTAGACTAACTTAGGTTACCTAATGGTTACCAGCAATGCATGTAAATGAACTCTACAAAATAGGTAGACAGGCACAATCTTGAGTGGTGATTGAGGAACCTTATAAGGATGAAAGGTAGTGAAATGAAATGAATTTATTCATAAGAACTTTGGGTACAATATTTGCAAGACACCAGACAAAGTGTTAAGACACCAGTACCCCTAGTGTGAGTTTTTACGAGCTCGACATAGTACGCGTTAACTAGCGCTTTGTACGAAGATTTTTCGTTCATAAACGCGCCGGTAGGGGCGCTGTACAGGATCTTCATACAAAGGCGCTAGTTGACGCGTACTATGTCGAGCTCGTAAAAACGAGGAAAGGTAGATCAAGAATGTATAGTCAGATGTGCGTAGTTAGATGATTTATTCCTAGATATCTATGTTAGTAAAAATATCCAATTTCAAGATCCAGTTTCGTACTCGTAATGTAAATCCGATTTTATTATTTTTTTATAATTTGATTAAATTATATGAGTTGGCTTATTAGCATAGGATTACGATGGTCTCTTGACTATTGTGATCCTGTGCTATGCTAATCCTCCAAAATATACGAGTATATTATATATAATATACATTTATACCGCCGAGGTATTATATATTTTGTAAAGAAGCATGCTGCTACAATTGCGAACATAATTAAGTATATGAAATTACTCTATTTTGAGCAGAACATAAATAAGCGGACTAAACTAATTTATGCAAAATTATAATAATTTACATAAATTAGAAAATCTGCACGTTTACATTTAGTTACAGCCCGTGACTGCACATAATTATTATGGACATAATATTGTATACAGTCACAGTATAAAATATGTAATTATACTGACTGTGAACACATACATTTATGAGTACAATAACATACCGACACACATACCTTGAGACAGTATATTTTGAACCTCTTGACTAAATTAAATGTCTTCATTGTGATATTTCTTTCAGCGAGCACAGCAGAGGCACTCGAATACTTTTCTTCAGAGGGTCGTTCACTTCTATGTCTCAGTATAAATAAAGTGTTTCGTAACGTATGTTATTATCTGATGTTTTTTTTCAAACGGAATGCACTTATAGAATTTCTCGCGATGCGACGGCCGATCGACGGCAAAAGAATGCGGTCGGTGCGGGCGCGCGGAATCTGCTGTCGTACTATGAGTTCTCTTCTCACTAATTACCTTCTCGATCTATGACTCTAATCGCATTCGAGGTGGTAACTACAAAAATCTATTTATTGAAGCGTGATTAAAAAGAATGAAATTATTTTTAAATTGTTTTCAATTCAAAATCTACCAAACTAAAATATTGTAAATTGATTCCTTCGGCCGTCGGGTAAAAAGGACGAGAAAGTCCGAACCTAACTAAACTTTCACCATGTTTAAGACTACTTACACATTGGCATCAACTTATCTCAGGATTCTGTTCTAATTCCTATCATGAGATACGTATCCATCATTTTCACTGATAATATGTAGAAGGGAAAGCGGGCGACTCGGCACCTTAGAAAGATTACTTTAAACAATTCCAGTGAACTAGTAGTAACCTAGACAAGCCATTCCATCACTACGGGGCGTAGCAACCGGATGAATCAGGCATAAGACACGAGAATTGTTATTCCACTCGTGTAAGCCCACTTGACATCGTATATTTGCTGCGCGAGCCCGTATGGTAATGTCAGCAGCAGCGTATCAATCAAATAGGACGACAAGTGGGTAAACTGTGTACATTTAAATTGTTTTGCTATCTGTGGATTGCGAAATGACGGGTCATTTGTATAAGCGATTGGTCTCCTGTCCATTTAACACTAGTCTAGTGCAGATAATGCGTACTGTGCTGTGACACTAATTGGCGTTTCGCTCCGCTGTTTGCATTCGTACACTTCATAGAGCTGAGTGAGTGAGAGATTTTAACACAATTTTAGTTACGATCTCATGTCTGATCGCATTACTTTTTGTTATCGCACTGTTTAGTGAGTAATTTCTCTTTTGACAGTACATACGTCTACGATCTTTAGGTTCGTAGTAGGGGTCCATCCGTAACTCCCGTTGCGGTAGTTTGATTTGTCTTGAAATATTATGTCCGTAACATTGAAGCGTTTGAACAGTTAACTACTTACACTCTTTTTACCAGACTGCGGCGAAGCCAAAACGAAATGGTAATAAGTTCATAGATCGAAGTATGTTTTGGCCGTTTTTTTTTATTACGTAGATAGAACTCGCGGAAGAAAGGGCCTAACTAATCTACTCTAGTTCTATTTCTTGTTAGATAAGATAGGTAATTGATGACAATACTGAGACTAGACTGTTTTGAAACAATAACGTTATAATTTCCATGTTATTTTTTTATACAATCGTATTAATTTGGTAACATAGTAAATAACATAGTAAGCAGGTAACTGCCTACATTATTATATAAGTATACGAGAATAAGAAACGTGAGAACGTAGTGACATTTTAAAATAATTCGTTTTTTTAATTTGAATAGTAAGAAAACTTGATTGTCATTTTGCATTAGCGCAGATAGCAAACTCGAAAATGCTAATAAACCACCGATAAAAATCTAATGATTTTTTCTTTACATAATTATAGTATACTAGCTAGTAACCGCTTTTTTGCTTTTATATAAGTAGGTAACAGAGCTAAGATATATTATAATATGTGTGAACTTTATAGGCTAATGGATATCAATCGCACTAAATGTCTCTATCTCTATCTCGCTCGCTCACTCTAACATATCAATAATATCGCATCGTATTTATTTATTTCTTACTAAAAGCCTAAATGTGAATTTACAGATTGCTAACTTGACGCATTATGGATTGCCCATACAAATATCAACCGCTATTTCACCCCCTTCGATATTATTTTTTGAGACAAATGAGAGCCTATGTCCGCTGTCCATAATAAACCCACAAAATTTCATCGTAGCCGTGAAAATGTAACAAAGAAACAACGGAGTTACTTTTGCATTTTTAATGTTAGTTAGATTATTAAAAAAACAGATTTGCGTTCTTAGCTGTACAAAATTTCAACTCTAGAATCATTAAAAAAATATTAATCCTCTGATAACAAAATCAAACGTAATATCGATTTTGGCCATAAAAACTTTACATCTCGAGTAAAATTGTATAATGCAACACGAGTGCAGTTGCCTAACAGTAGAGCTGCTCGTATAGTAGAAATATGTTGAGCTTTAGTGCCTCTATAAATCTGCCTATCAATGGCCTATCATATAATCAGTTTTAATTAACCTTCTTTGAACGCCGCCGGCAATTCTTGATGGAGACGTTCTTTAATTAATTTGTTTTCGATTCACTTGATGATAGAATACTAATTAGTTTTTAAAAGTTACGTAATGTTTTGGTTAGTAGAAAATTTATAAGCGGCACGGTTCCATTTCTGGCCATTTCCCAGTCTCTTGCAAAAGGTATGTATATGTAAGTATGTACCAACATGAAAAGAATAACCGATTGGGACGGTGTATTTATGAAACTGCATTCATCATACTACCAGCCTTACAGTGGTAATACTCTCTTGAAATATAAGAGATGGCTGCATTGAAGATTGACCTTTCGACGGGCGCGTGCTAACTGATGCATCATTTCATGGCATATGTAAAGGACCAAAAATTTAAATAAAACCTTTACTCCTTATTATAAATAACATGAATCCAGAGATACAATACCAATAAAATGTAGAGTTATCCTTCTTTATTCTGTGGTTCGAGAGTTCGAAGACCAGAAAACAAACGCAGCTATGTCACGTTATTTATTTTAAAACTACTTGTACTTATACTTTATTAAAAATTGACAATCGACAGCTAATTTCATTACTTTTAATATTGAAATTGCCTTGAGGCGTCAGCCATAACTCTTGGCAGTGGTTTATGACTTGAAAAATTGGAGGTCAACTTATTAATTTATCGCAATGATTTGTGTCAGTTTGAAGCGCTTCCTATTAGCATTACAAGTGAGTTTAATTTTCTAAACTAGCCATCATTGTCGACTCCCTGCTGCCACTGATTATTATGATAAACTATGCTATAAAACAACATGATATTTATTCGCAAGGTCGTTTCGAACACTTTATTACGCAACTAAACATAAATATTTACAGCGACATAAAATATTACTTTCCCACCGCCATATAATATTTGGCTATCGTTTTATGGCCACTTTCCATAAAATAATGTTTTTGAATAATTTTATTTGCGTGCCCATTTGAATATCTCTACTCATAATACCGGATGTATCGTTTTGTCAATCACTCCTATATTAATAATTGAAAAAAAATACATAAAAAAGTAATCCATGCTCACTAAACTTGTGGGAATTTATTCCAAGTGAACAAAAATCATCAATAACGTCGACTCGTTTCACCAGTCCGAGGTGAAATGTGGGAAGAATTTTTTCCACTTTGTACCTACACCCAGGTGACCATAGTGGATTAAACCGTAATATCCAATAGTTGCCTCACGTATACATACACTGTAAATGTGTAACCACGTAACTTGCAGAAGAAACAAACAGCTCTCGTTCGTTTACTACTAATATTTGAACGTGCCATGTTGATTGTGTGGCTTAAGCTAAAAGGCGTAGCGAGAACAATATTGATTATCATTTTATAATTCTGTATAGGATAGCATTTACCAATTATCTCATTGATGAACTCATTCCGCACTCTTGTTTCATTTTGTGTTCACACGTTTCATTACGAGTGTTCATAAGAATAAAAATACGAAAATGAACAAAAGATGAACCGTCTGAGTTAAGTACTATTTGTATATTATCTACCTGCCTTCGAAACTTGTCTTTCTCTTTTAATCTTACGTCGTATGATCGTACTCGTTAAATACAGTGAATAATTATAGAACAAAGCATTTTTATATTATTAGGTAGGTACTTATAATCTTTAACTTTTTCCAAAGATTTATTTTATTCATATAAGTCATATTAAAAATAGTTTTTTTTTTAATTTTGCCATCGCTTGTTTCTGTTACTCACTCCGTGCTAACAAGCTCTCAAAGCATCGCCGATGGCCGCCGATGTGTGGTCCGGGCTCCGGCACCGGTCCGCACGCTGCAGGGCGCCTTCCCAAAGTTCCCAACCCGAACAACTCCCCCACTACTGAGTAAATAACGTTTATTACCGACTACTCGTGAGATTATGTACTTAGAAGATGTTAAACAAATAAGCACGCTTCCGGGAATGTTCCGTTTGTTTGGGCTCGGTTTTACATACGATTACGATCCTTTAAAACCTCCGTTTTTTGGTTAGGTAGTGAAAATTATAGCCGTTTCGAGTCAGCAGTCGTATTTGGATTTTAAGCCATAAAAACACGCCTTTCCATTCCTCAGATATGAGTATTCACAGTAACTCTTCGGATCACAGAATCCAGGAAGCACTCCAATACACACTTCCGCGTACTCCGTCAAAATTAATTAAGCCCTTTTCTATGACGCAATTAGAGGTTCTAAAGTCATTTGCGGCTCGTAGTAAAGCGAAGTACGGTGAAAGCAACCTCGGCCCTCTAGCGCCGAGTCGGAATTCAAATCACGAACTTCGCAAGTTGTTTGACAACTAAAAACAAAATTGGCCCGCGTTGAAGATACAAACCCACTGTTTGCTGGAGGGAAATTGTGGTGCAATCTTCTGCAATCATCGGTTCTGGCTGCTTTGGCGGTGCACAATCGCCAATTATCGACCCCGACAGGGCTTTGCGTATTTTAAAATGTTATATTAGCAGTCGCTGCAACCAAACTGCCGAAACAACTAACAAAGTGATGCACGTAGAATAATTTGGAATACATAATGACGTGTACTCGTACTAATTGAATCAGTGAAAACGGATTTCCAGTGCCGTTAGAAATTTAGAAGTTGGTCAACGTTTTCTCATAAAGATGTATAAAAGAACGCACTCCGACAAATCGATAACCGCTGGCCAGTTATTGATGGGCCTGCTATTACTAGCTAGTTTTTAATTTAAACTGTTTATTTCCCGCGATGCCAAACTGCCGTCCGTGTAATTTGCCTACAGAATGTATGAAATTATTGCCGGCGATGATACCGACTCAATTCTTGAGAAATTAGATCCGCAGTAAGCCGAGCGGGTAATTATTATGATGGTGAGTTGCAAGTAATTTCTGCTAAATATCAATCCACTTGCAGAAAAGTACCGAATAATTATGGAGACTACAATAAGAGTTGTTATGCTTGCTATTTAGTCTGTTCCGTTCTTACGTGAAAATCCGTAATTATTTATTTTTTTGTAGGTACTATGTTCATTGCAATCTCAACTTTAAGGTTCTTAAAAATAAAAAATGGTTTATTATCATCGTGGTTCTCAGCCAAACATAATTTAATAGTAATATGTTAGTAATAAGACAGTCATATTATGACATGGTGAATTGGTGACCTCAAAAATAGGGTTATCTATCAAATCGGCTGCGAGAAATTATATAGAAAATTTATCGTTGCTTGAAATTCCGTGTCACCATACACCAACAGTCCCTAGGTTTATCACTTTTATCGAGAGAGCATTTTACGACACACGCCGTAATAGCGCTTTCTAAACAAAATTAACTTACGCCACTTTTACTCGACTCGACGATTTTAATTTGCGTGGAATGGAATGCTGTGGCTAAGTAGGTAGGCACCTATCTAACTAATAGATAAGTATAATGTACCTTCAACCATAGGAATTGTGGCAGAAGTTTCCATTATTATTCTGTACATAATTTTGTTGTTAGAAAAGTGAATTAAATTGAAGCATGCTTGCATTATCCAGTAGTATGAAGCAACTCACGGTACCTAGGTACTTTCATACCTCAAAACGCATATAGTAAGTTTCCTATGTAAAGTAGGTACAGAGCTAATTACTCTTAGTAATAAAGCGATAATCATCATTAGAAACGTACCAATATTTATATAGTCAGCAAGATATAAGTTATCGTTTCGATATAACATCAGGAATGCTATTTGCGGCATTGAATCAATAACGCATCATTTCACGAAAAAAAAAATTGTAGAGACGAAATGTAACGGACGTTTCTAACGCGCATTTCGCGTGCGTTTGTCTTGCTTGAAAGTATTTTTACCAACCGTTAAAAATGGAGCGTTCGTGACGCGCGTTTAGGCCGCCTGTTATAGTTCCCGCCTTTTAAAAGGGGCAGGTTATACCACGTCTAGACTAGCTAAAGCAATGGCGGCGGCGGCGCCATACCCACCTGAAAGTAAGCACCTGTCAATTAACCATAATTTGCTCATTTTACCCGCAGGTTTTTGTACCTAGAATCTTTTTGTTTAGTTCACAGACAATTACATCGAAAACGCAACGCCTCGAGTTATAATTTTTATGAACTCGGAAATGACACGAAATTGTTTCACATTCACATACCCGTCTTCTAAGCCATTAACTATACGGACCTATGATTTGACGGACTAACGAAGGAGCCGTAAAATTCTTCCTATAATCACCGTAGACCGCTTCCAAAGAGGGGAGGGGAGTGAGCGGCTGATTATAGGGTAGCCGCCCATTGCAGTCCACGGGAACCCGACCAGAACGAGCCTTAAAAACCTTAAAACAATATTCAATCTGACTTGCGCCCTTTTACTACTTCAAAAACGTAATATGTGTACATTGGGATAATTGGACTTAGGACGTTCCGTTCAATCTGGCATCCTTTTCCGACCATTTCGAAAACGTCATAAGTGTGCTTTTAGGAAATTTGGGATTAAGTATAACGTTTTAATTTTCAATCGCAGAGGAGGATTTAAGCACGATTTCGCTTAGCTCTCTAATTGCGAAGGCATCGAATATTTCGATGATTGCGTGCGTTTCAGTTGCGTGATCGCAGTTTTTTCTAGTTTCTCTTCGTCTGTATTTACAGATAGCTTTTTGTGATTTATTAGCTTCGCTTTTTTGTTTATGGCTTAGACTTTTAGATGAATTATTATGAATAAATTGATGTAAAAAGAATTTATACAGATCTAATTGTACGAGAACATTGTAAAAACTAACTTAGACAGAGTTGCTTTTGTCGTTAATAACAATCTTTAAACCATTTTCTTTTTATAGAAAATTAAAATTTCAACTCTATTTTAAAGCTGTTAAAGTATCTTCAGCTAAATTTAATATACGTACTTCGCTACAAGCGAAACCAAATGGGAAACTCGTAGCAATTAAAATGTTTGCCAATCGACTATAACCAGTAACCACACCGTAAGAGCCGTTCTTCCCAGTCACAGAGTTTGATTTAGCGCTAATTCCCCTAATCGGCTATTATTTATAGGTAAACATGCAATCCGCTTGGAAAGCTCAGTTAATTGACATTAAATGTTAGCCATCCGTCATTCGTGTTCACGCGGCGTCTCGTCGTCGCGTAATTAGGAATTAAATAAATTGGAAAATTGTCAGTTTTTTCTTTTTGAGAGTTACGGGACTTTGATTAGCAACCGACGATGTCGAGATTTTCTTTCCCGCATTTCGCCAAAGTGGCGTAAACCGTAATCGTTGCATCAGGCTAACTTCCTGCGTTTGTTTTTATCGAAGAGAATTTGAGTTAGAAAACATTTTACTTTTTTATTCTTGACGCCATGTTAGAGACGGCTTGAGTTATAAATTGTATGACAAGACATTCAAGTTAATTTAGGTACAGCTCTCAACGCAACAAATCATGCGATTCGGGCCATAAAATAGATCAATTTGGACCAATTTAAGACCTTTTCTACCTGCATTCGCGGTGACCAATTTTCGAAATCAAATTGCATTATAATCGACGGATGTCGGTTTTATAATTTCTAGTCGAGAAATGATAATTTAATACGAGACATATGTTCGGGCAAGACTATTATTTTAATATTAGGGCGGAAAATAGGGACAGAATTTCTCTATGGAGTGTATAATCATGAATAATGACAGTTGTCGATTTCGTTATTCAAAAGTGTATTAAGTATACGTCGGTACATGCAATATTATGAGTATTTAATGGTAGGTAGATATAAAGTTATTGTTGCCGTAAGTGACATTTTGTTTTTCATCCCATCTATTCGAAAAGAGCCACATGATTCCTCGATAAGTGCGAACAAAGTGGGTCATTCCAGCGCACCTTAATAACGACCTTAAGCGAAAAGACTTTTCTTATAGTTTACGATGAAAAGCAGAGTGTACCTACCACACGGGAACAAAGTTATTTAACTTCGAACGAAGTACTTTGAATCCTAAGCGTAAAAGGGATTCTACTATAGAATCCTTCGCTTCGCTCTGGATACAAAAAATCACTCTTGTCCTTAACATTATTTCGTTCCCTTGTAGTACAAGCAACTATTGTTTAATAATTACCTATAATACTTCTTAAGATCTTATCTGTCTTCGTTCAAGTTAGTTAAACGCATAGCAATAAAGTTATCTTAAAATTTCATTAGTAGTTTTTCTAGCACATGCTTTACATAAATATTGAAATTCAAATGACCATTAAAAATAACCAAGTAGGTAACAGACGAAACTAAAACATAAAATACAGTAAATTGAACCAAAAATACCAGACAATCCTGCTCGACGAGTAATCAAAGTAACTATTAGAACAACTGATAATTTATGGAAAAACGATGAGAAAATTTTAAAATAATATGAATTGCTAATACGTAACTGTTCAAACTCATGTTAATTGGACACGATCCCATGCAAATCTTGCAGAAAAAAGTTGATTTTAATCACATGTTTTTATGAATATGAAATCGAGAGAAAGAAGATACATGTTAAACTTAATAGCAAACACCATATCGAATCGCAAATGTTTGGTAACGATTATCATAATGTGTGAAGGTCGAATAACAACATGACGAGCTTTCTTTAGCGAATTAATTCGCCATGAGACTAGAAAAAGAGTGAAAGATGCAAATCAACATTTGATTTTAGATAACAGATAGCTTTTTAAAAGATTAGGAAGCTGTTTAAAATTGGACTTTAGAATCCTATTTTTAGCTGGATTATTTATCATACAAGCTTAGTTTTATACGGCTATAGCTCTATAAGTCTTACCACAAAAGTTTAAACCAGAGTTAAACAGAAGGTTCTAAAATTTCTTTCCACAAAATAACGTGTATCACTCGCGTTTTGTTACTAAATCCTGGCATTCCTAATTAATTTACCTGTGAATTTGTTTTTGAGTTAGAAAAAGCGAGAGTTAGACGTCGATTTGTGGAGAAAATATTTAGACACATCTGTTCAGCTCTGGTTTAAATCTTTTATGGTAAGTGTTCTTTGTATTTATTACCGCTTAGCCTAAGGGCACTCGACTACTTCTGCTAAATCGAGGTCCGATGTGGAGATAAGGTTACACATTCATTGTCAGTTCCGTTATTCGGCGAGAACGTTCTAATTCGGTGCATATAATTAGATTGCATGATAAAATAAAAATAATACTGTCTTTAGGCATCGATACTACTATTATTATAGTAAGATTAGTAAGTCAACAATGTTCTTGATGAATAATAAAAGTGCGCGTGGGTGTGAAATGTATCGTGTTATAGCCTAGAGCTATTACATTTTAAGAGATTGGACTATTAATATCAAATGAAGATAATTTATGATGGTATCATCGGTGATGGAAGACTTCTGGCTATGCTTTGAGCTGAAATCGGCTTGATTGCTTTGCGACTAATTCATACAATCAGAAGTGGGATCGTGGGGAATGGACCTCATTCAGAGGGTGTTTGAAAACTAATGTTTAAACATAGAAAATTTAAGATAGTAACAGTTGATAGCTCGAGTCAAACGAATGAATGTTATTTTTACTATAAAATCTGTAGGCGTAACTGCAGGCACATGTATGTGCGTATTCCTTATAAGTTTCTATGCCATTACCTCAAATTATAGACCCCAAAATGAATTTACTCTTTCCTCTTTTAAACAGCCGTTAACGGTCATCTAACGCATAAGATATAAGTCAATTAAGGGCCAGTCTACACTCACATAAAGAGAGGGTCATAAAAACAATTTCAGATGCACCTAATTGGACCGACTCAATGCGTGTCTTAATGAACATGTTGATATAACCACCTACACTATATAGTATACTGCAACAATAAAACAATTCAGTGTGTTTAAGCTTTAAAATGGAAATAAGGTAATAACTCTGTTTTGATTGGGCGTTTAGATTTTACCTTTGTAATTTAGTAAACTATGCGGAGCGTTGCTTGGGACATGTTTACAGAGAATTATATATTCTTGTAATTATTTAAAGATCGTCTTTAGAATGCACCCGTTAAATCGTTTTCTGGGTAAATAAGCTGGGTATTAACAATTACTCTTACAGTTTTTTGTGAAAGAGCGGCGACCGCAGACGTCCAACTTTGACGTTTATGAAAATAACAAAATATGTATACCAATACGATGCGTATAGGCGGTGTAAGGCCCGTTTGTATCGTCTATTATCTCTAAATCTGTTTTGTCTACAGATGCCACAGTGCTTAGGACGACAGTGTCGCAACCGAAACCCATTAGTCTTGGTCCAGTGATGCCCAGAGATGGATTTACGGCTGGGCCGGTAAGTACATGGCTACGTTCCTACTTTTTGTTAGAGCAGAATTAATACTCGACCGTACAAACATTACACTAGATGGCACAATAGGTGAAGCCTCCTTGTGTTCTATGCTACCCTAGTACTTTTGATTTGATATTTTTTACGAAGCATATTATTTTTTTTTTATCGGTACTTAACTACACACTAGATTTAAGAAACTAGGTTGTGGGGTGAAACCCCACATCTTATTAGTAGAATAACATCGAATTTGTTTGCAAAGCAAACAAATCGGCCGGCACGAGTGATAAATAAAATATTTGACAAAGTCAGGCAAAGGTGAAAAATAATACCTGACTAAATATTTAAACTCACTTCCACGCAGAAATGATTTATCATTATAAACACCAGCGCTAGTGAAGTGCAGCAGATTCGCAAATAGACATCGATAGAGATCTAAGCGATCACGTTTTGGCATGTCATCGATGCGATAGTAATCATTCCGAGATGGTGGCGCCAAAAACGGGCGTACAATGAGGTCACCGGTGGCGTCGAGCCAAGTGCATACAATACGAGTCACGAATTCACGATCCGCACCGCGCCGACGACGATGACTGAACTTTTTATCGATACTATGATAAGCGTCATTAAACGCACACATAACTCAAACCTTTCGACCGCAACGCACTGCAATAGCACGACGTAATTAAATATTTTAATCAGAATTTGTACGTGAAGTGATTTAAATGTTTGGGCAATGATTGTAAACAACTTAAATATTTCATTTAAATACAGCGTTAGTCACGCGAGCGATGGCTCGGCTCCAAAACGAATAATTGTATTAACGCCGGACTTATAATTTTCAGTATTTTCACCTCTGCGTATCGAGACCGGTCTCGATGCATCGAAAGATTAGCGACTCGGTTTTATTGCAATCGCCGCCGATTTAGATTTCGAAATTGATCGCGGGTACACAGTGGCAGACGGCCAAGGCGCGGTGGCGCCAGCGTTGCGGACAATTACAGACATACAAGTACATAGGACTGTAATTCAAGCTGTGAAATAAAATAGTAATGATTAATACGACGCCACTGCACCGCCACGCACGACAGGCCCGACACCGGTCATAAAGTTCATCAGGCATTGCGACAATTTATACAATATAAAATGTAGCCGGCCGTTTGTCATCGCGTTCATAAAATCAGGCCGCAATGTGCATGACGGTGATAAAAAAAAGGTTGCGGCTAATGGAGAGAAACAATTATGACGGCGAGTGAATAAGACAATAGTGATGGGCGTGGAGGCACTAATCGTTGATCGGTGACAGGCGCCGCGGTCGCGTCGCGTCGCCACCGTGGAATGAGGTCGCCACCGGCGGCAAGCGACAAGCGGAGCGTGACTGCGACCGCGATGTCATATCGATAAATGGATAATCCTCGCAATTTACTCAGAAGCGGCGCCAGCCGTCTCGACCTTTATTAATTTATATATACTGGAATTTGTTAGAAATACAGTGCGATGCAACTATACAATTTTATTTACAGCTTCTCATTATGTACCTACGAGGTTGTTTCACCGACGGATTTAGATAGGTACCTAATTACGGCATTTAATTCACAGTTCGGCGGCAGTAGGAGTTACATGACTGTATTGCTCATTATATTTATAGGATTCCCCATTCGGTTCTCAAATAATTCTACAGTTAACAAACATAGCATCAACACTTATCATGTCACATGTCATTGTGTTGAGCTCCAAATCGATTATTATGACTCGCGCGTCAATCGACACAGGCGTGGCGCGTCACTAGCGGATGCGAATGGCGCCGGGGGCACAGAATGGACGTCAGTATGAGTAAACTGTTGTCACACACTGGTGTTGAGTTAGTGTGGTGGCACCACTGGTGGCACCACTGGTGGCGCCACCGTTTCGCAAACAATGCAATAGGTAGTCGTTTTCACCGACGCCGGCGCCGTTTGAAAAACGCCGCCTGTTAATTGTTCATTGTCATGCTAATAAATCGTCGTTACAATGTTTTCGCTTATTGTTTGACGATTGTGGAAATTGTCTATGCATTGTTTTCCATTTGCATTGTTACCACAAATTGTTAGTCAGACTAATTCAGGTCGTAGGGGATGGTACCTTATAACAAAGGAGTAACATATGGCTTTGATCCAGTGTTTCAGTTTCAGTGTTTGTGTTATGAGGATTTTCAGGGCCAAAGAGGAAATCTGCCATCTGCATAGATTAACAGGTTTATTGTCTTACCGAAAACCTTGCACTTCTGCGTGACTTACCTGAAACATAAACGAAAAATCCCGTTATTTAAGAAGATGCAAAAGGCCATGACGAACAATGCAATAATATCGTCTCTACTCTTTGTATCTAACCAAAACAACATACAAAAGTAAGTAAGTAAGTACTTTATACTTAATTATACTTACTATTTTTAAACCTTCGAGTCAAATACATTCTGTGTTAAGGTTAGGCAGCATTGTTAGTATACAAAGAGATGCGCGTACGCAAGTGGCGTTGTTTATTATAGCAGCCGGTATGATATGAAACTTGTAAACAATCTGCCGATTTACACGCCGCTGTCCGCCGTAAATAAACACGCTACCGGGTAGGGTTGGCAACAGAAAGCTTACGAAATGACATGTCACTGTCAAGTGTCACCTATGTGACTGACGAATGTTATAAGAAATGTTCTTGACTAAAGTTGAGAGGTTTGAACACTGTTTATTGTCATTCCTATCGTAGCCCTTATCCTTATGTTTAATAGATATGATATTTATCATAATAGCATGGCACATAATATGGCATTTCTGTCATATTTATATCTAGGATTCGATAAATCGCCGCGTTGCAAAAACGACATTCAATTCTATTAGCCCCAATTTAGCAAGTTACTTTATTATGCTTTTGGGCAAATTCGCAAATCATCTACATGAATGGCCCCATTTACATTTCCATCTAATTACCTCTGCTCTACATTTTTTATGCGAACGGTATCGAACTTTTTCAGTTTACATACGCATCTGTCGCCACGAGCCGCTTACGTTCGAACAAACCAGTCAATCAAGAGCCCTCATCCTCTATCACTATGCGCAGAAGTTAAAGCTCAGCGGAAGCTTCAGAGCTCAAGTTAAATTTGTGGGTACAATAAACCATCGCCAGATATTGAAGACCTCTTCATCCCCCCTTGACACACTAAAGTTAAAGCACTTCAGGGGTAGATGTTCTTAAATGTAGGGGTTTGGATAAACTGGCGTTGTTCAAGAGCTACCCCGCGTCTTTCTAGCTTGTTCTATCTATTCGAAGGGCTCCCATACAGTGTCTATAAATAATTAGTATGTTTGGAACACACAGTGCATTATGAATTTTGACTGCCGTTTCTGGTTGAATATAATGCTGCATGTTGGAGGCAAGATAACTTTCTTGGGTTGTATTTCTTCAAGTTCAGTCGGTGAGATTAATTTTAAAATCAAAACCTTCGTTGTACTATGACTGAGAGATTATTCTCGGGTAAAATACAAGGTTTTTACTAAGTACTTACTTATATATTTTTTTTTACCATTGTTCCTAAACCAATTTCGATCGTCCAAAAAAAAGTTGTAAAAGTTGATGCAAAGGTTTTTGAGGTAAGTATTCCTATTCGTTAGAGTCAGTTACATATTATCAGAACATTGATATTTGGTGCAAATGGAAAGAAATGCTAGTAGAGTAGGTAAACCATTATTATATTATATAAGCCCACTGCCATAGAAACAAAAAAAAAGACGTCATATAAACAACTATCAACCAAAAAATATGCAGAAAAGGCCTCCACAAAATTAAAGTTTTAGAACATGTAGGTACTTATATCCCAAAAAGGTAATGGAATATATCTGAAACATGTCAAGGACCACAAATTAATGGCCATGACACCATTCCGCAAGTAGAGTAAGTATTGCACTGCAATATTTGCAACTAAACAAACAATACCATTGAGCTTTTACTTTGAACCAGTACGTTTGTACAACAATGCGTCTGGAAACCGCAGAATCCAAAACAAACGAAATGGCTATACTGGAGACTTAACTCCTTTAGGTTGGAAGGCCAGAAGGTGTAATTGATAGCAAGGTTGCAATAAGTAAATCAGGTCAGTACACCACGAGGGAAACAGAATATCGACAAGAGACAAGCAAATTGATGATAATAAAGAAACTTGCAGAGATGGGAGAGTGGCATTATCTCAAAAATTAAAAGATAAAGCTCCAATGTAGACAGATAGACGGTCTTAGAGAGATCTGCAATCATTCGGCTGCAAAACACAGTCCTTCGAATGTCAATTTCATTCTCTCAACCGAAGCTGTCAGTTGTAATGTTACTATGAAAGGCAAAAACGAAGTAGCAATATCTAACAACGTATCACCAACAGTATCTCTTTTTGAAAGCACGCCTGTCTTACCTCTTGGAAATTTAAAGGCTGGCGACGACAAAGTAGACCTAAATAGGAAAATAATAGGTAAACTAGGCCTTAGCACAAAAGTTTTCTAAAATTTCGTTCGACAAAATCGACGTCTATTACTCGCGTTTTCTTACTCAATCCTGGCATTCCTGATGATTCTACTAGTAAATTATTTATTTAGTTAGCAAAGCAAGGATTAGACGTCAATTTGTGGGGAAAATATTTAGACTCAACTGTTCAACTCTGGTCTAAATCTTTTATGGTAAGACCGGTGAAGTCTACGTGGCTAAAAGGTGAATTTAGGTCATAGGTGAGGGCGGGGCCGATCGAAGTCGACGGTAGCGTATTGCTAGTTGCGGTTATGTGGTTACCAGTAGACGTCACCGCTTATGACCCTATTCACAACCTGGAGGTTGACGGGCTTATGAATTCATACGGTGAATTTAAAGGATTAAACCAGCGATTGTTGTTGTTGTTCAGGCTGGCTCAATAGCCTGTTCGCTCATTTGAATGATAGAGTCGTACGTCAAACAATAAACAGTGGTAATAAAGGATGCCTATTGTTGTGGTTGCGTTGTGGTCTAGACATAGGTACGTCATTTATTATGACATCACTCTTGGACTGGTGGGGTTTTATGATAATTTAATTTGTATTTTCTTCTTTTTTCCCACGGTGAAGTTGTCACGCAATATTTTAATTTGGCCAAAACGCGTCGCCGCGTCGCCATGCTCGCCCACGCCTCGTCTGCCGATAGTAAAACGATAAAATAATACAACAATAGTCGCAAAATAAAGTATTACGCGGGTCGTATAAATAAAAGAAGAATAAATTACGAGTATAATGAATAAATTATGAGAACAACGCGGTGTGCCGCGGGAAAAAATAGCGCTAAGTGCGGCGCCGGCGCCAGCAACGTCAGGATAAGCTGCAGGCGCACCTCGTCCGCAACCAAACTCGACGAACAGTTTAAAAAGTCAACCTTAAACCCGAACAGTTAGACTCGAAATTGAATGTTCACAAAGTAACATACGACGTTATAGAGAACAAGGCGGATTCTGAATGCGCTCACGCGACCGTAGCGAGTCATTACGATACTTTCAAAGTATTCCATATGAACTAAACTACACTCTAATCCGGGGCTATAAAGTCGGCATCGCAATCGATTACGCAGTCGAAACTAGCTCCGTCTCTTTTGTAATCCAAAGGGCAGAAGGAGAGGCAGTCTGCGAAAACTACATCCGCAATGATCCCGTTCGTTTTGACACGTTACATGAGTCAAGCGAAGTGATAAATATCTTAATTTGGACAGACGCCCCGGCCTGTACGTAAATTCGTTTTAATGCAACTGTGAGACAACGCGGAAGACTCGTCTCATGTGTGTACACACTCATAAAACAAGCGTGAGAGAACCACGATTCAAGCATTCTAAATCTTGTGGACAAACCACTCAAAAATCTAGCTGGAGAGGGACAATACTCACTTAAAGAAATATCTACATTCAATCAACTAAACAAACACATTATTACTAGCCTGAGAATAACTTTACGTAATCGAACATGCAGTATTAGCGCGTAAGTTTATATATAAATCGGCAGCAGGTGCGGGTGAAAGACGAAAAACATAAATTCCGATTCGATAACAGATGTTTGCCAGCCGTCGACCATACTTGAGTAACGTTCATTTGGAGCATAACGCTTATGTAACCAGAAATAGTCCAGTATTTGCTAACATAGCTCATGTAATTTTTATATCAGAAGGTGAAAAAAGATCAACGCACAATCAAGTCGTAAGACAAATAAGCAGCGGTGTTATCTAAACAGAACCCACGCGTCTACCCGAAGCTCTTAAGTGCCGTCCTGCCACATATTATTATCTCGGGACGGGTACACTCCGTCCCCTATCTATGGATGGAAGTTGTCCCGATGCCACAAAAACTACAAAACCTTATCATCGTACACGAACCTCAACTTAGCCGGTCCCCATTTTTGTGCGTCCGCCGAAGCTTTTAGCCGTATCTCTCTACCCCGTAGAGATTTATAACCGTTCGGATCGATTTACAGGTCGACGGAAGTCTACATTCGGTAACGGAAACCTGCAAGTGTTTCGGTAATTTTAGACCATAAAAGCTTAGGGACATTGCAGTTGAATTCTCCGAGATAATCGAAGTAGGGCGTATGCGTTAAGTGTATAGGAACGTGAGTTCAAACAGATCCTTTAAATGGTTCCTTTTAAAGGAAACAGAAATTGTTAATGATAAGGCTGAAAGGCTTTTAGTAGTATCTGCTCTTCAGGATGTTATTAAAAGGGGATGCAGTTGAGGCGTATTTAGAATTTACGAGCACCCGTCGGATTGGGTGTTCTCGACATGATTGAAGATAATGAGTGGCGCTCTTGAAGTTCCATTAACGTGCAATGAGTGTCCTAAGAAACCAAAGTGACGTTGTATGATGGAGTGGCGACAGAAGTGTCGTCGGCAGGTAGTCGGTGAGTCAGCGGCAAACATAGCCCGACCTCGAAACGCCACCAACATAATAAAACAGGGCGCACTCCTTGAAAAGGTTTATTCAAACAACAACAATAAGCGACTTAAAATAAATTGATGGTATTTAAAGCATTGTGTTGACAACGCTCAAAAGTGTAGGCAGTCTGCAATTAGCTAGTTGAGTGAAGTACTGAAGCAGTGCGGTGGTAAACGAAGATAATTTACGAGGTCTAGCGTTCAGCTTTCGAGAATAGGATGCTATTAATCATGAACATCGACAAGCTAATGGCGACTGAACTGTAATTAGCTTTGCGATTACGGCGCAGATTCAGAAACAATATTTCAAAGAGATACCGAAGCTCTTGAGAAAGGCAAAAAATAGCAGGTAGAGTGTCGAGATTCCTTAAAGAAATCGCTTGGCGAATCGCGGTACAGGTAAATGTACCTGTTGTCGAGAACAAAGGGGCTCCTAGAGGCGTCGACCGTTAATGGCACTATGATTCGGTGTGGGCGACGTAAGTCAATTAGGCCATCCGCCGCCGTCTCCATTCCCGGAATGTGTCTCGAACAAATGAGTGGAAACGATAAGGCAACTTCTTGTCCCGCGATCCTTGCTGCCCTTTTTGTCCTCACCTTCGCCGTTTTCTGATAACGCTACCTCTCCTTAATTGAAGTTCTGTGTTTCATGATTCTTTATCTCCAAATCGCATTAGGGTCTCGAGGTCTTGACATGGGGCAGTTAAGTTTATCGGCGCAATTAACAGCTATTCGCGCAATCTCGTACCGGAGTTCGAATTTTATTTATGTTGAATTACTAAGGCGATAAAGTTGTAAATGTGAATTATAAATGTTTCTAGCTTTTTACAGTCGTCGTTAAGCTTATAATTTAGTATGTAAGGTGTAATAAAAATTAACACTATAATGTTGTACATTGGGATTTGGAAAGTCAGCACGAACTGTATGGAAACGTAAAGTACAGCGATTGTCACATTCACATATCGATATTCCTGCGTATGGCTGAACATCCGCTCTGAAATTGATATTAAATGGACGAGCAAATTGCGTTCCTACATTGACATTTGAAGTAGAAGCGTGCACCGCCCGTAAAAGTAAGATAATAGTGTGAGTCACAAGTGCAAGAGTACTTTCGCCGTGTGAATCACATCCTATAACCATCCTTTATGTTCGTATATTGTGGCGTTTCCGTTATTCTTTTTGATTCCGATTTTCCAGATGCCACCGCTGAGTAGTCACGGCTCGATCTCGTTTTGGAACTGAAATCATTTGATGTTTTTGGCTTACGTTCAAGAGCATCAGTATTTTTAATTCCAATGGTTTGTACTTCGATTATACAATTGTTGAGTCTGAAAATTATAGCCTGGGATACTTGCGGTCATTAAATAAGCTTATGGCACCTTTCAGATTAAATTATGGTGGTTGCACCTGGATTAGAACTTAGAGAACCAAGTTCCAAACCGGTATTACAGTATTAAGCACTTAATTATCAGTATGTAGGCACTTCAAATAAACATGGAGTTTACATTGTTGCGAGAAGAGAAGATGTTATCTGAGTTCACTGGCATTTGACCCCGTAAGTATCGAGATTATTTAGTTACTATAATAATATTACTTTACTAGCCTTTCTCTCGTATATCTAGCGCAGCTATCTTGAGCTTTTGTAAACAGTTTCCATTAATCTTAAACAACAAGAGATTTGTCAATAATATTACATCTCGCTATGTTCTCCTGTTGTATTTTTCTTTTCACGCTATCAATGAAGTGCATGTGAAGCTTTTATAAAAATACAGTAATGTAATAACTGTTAATCGTTTGTATTTAATTTTAAAAATAAATTTTGACATTTAATATCTGCTAACGGTAGTTTATAATGGTTTACAGATTGTAACCAAACCATGTGTATTCTGATCTGAGCAGCTGTTAAATACTATTAAATTTTATTATAATATTAGATAGAGACGGTACATAATAACAGCATCAATTTATTGAAATCTACGTTAATATTGCAATTTGAAACTTGGAATTCTTTAGACATAATAATATCATCAACTTACGAAAGAGGAGATGTCACTTATGATATTTTATTCTGGTACTTTACATACTTGAATCTATGCGAAATTGACATTTGAGTCACTTTTTCTATGTATTCTAATATAGGTACATACTACATACTGCACATATTTATTTATATCCATTTACCTACCTACTGAATAAGAATTTCGGTAAATGTTATGTTTGTTGATCTTAGTTGATGAGTGAAGGTAACATAATCGTGTTGACGTTAACAAAGCAGCATGCCTCTCATTTCAACGATTTTTTACATAACGTCTATAATTAGTTTCAGTGTTTTTGTTTGTACATCGTTACGTTTAGAACAATGTCTGTAGAGAAAAGGCGGGTTAGTGCTGAGTCAGTAACGTCAAATTAAAATATTTATGAGGCATGCCGCGGCTCGTTCTTTTGTTATTTATAGTTATTGGTTATTCGGATGGGAGTCGCTCTTATAATGTTTTTGATAGCTTTGTAATAATAATTATATCTACGGTAGTTTGTGGTTTTTAAAACGAGTTTATGTTTAGCTTTGGTATTTAGACTGTGTAACATTCTTGGGACTCTTAAACTAGACTTGGTTCCTAATGTATAGTTGTCCTGACTGCAACTATAGCTTTTAAAAAGTGGGATAGTGAACACTTTAATACTTTTTGGTGCCATATCTTATAATGATTATAGCATCTCACATAAAAGTTACGTGTCTCTGTATTCTCGCTTTCTGGTCATGTACACGGCCGTTAGCTCTCCTCAATTGAATACATTATTCTAACATTAGCCCGGTAGGTATTATTATTCTAAGCGGCTGGCTGGTGGTACAAAAGGTGCTGCGAAGCGATGGTGTACTCTTTCGGAGTATTAGCATAAGTTATTCAACAAGGTATAAGCCATTTTACGCGGTGTGACTTGAGGTACTATAATCTTAAATAATAGAGTGCCTTAATGTAGTGGTATCAGATCAAATTATTATTATGGTCTCTGGATTCTACAGTTAGGTATCGCCAAATCGCCATTTACTGTTTTTATTACTTCCTGAAAAAAAAGAAAGGTGCCTAGACTGCTTTCATGAATAATTGAATTGAATAATAAAGCTTTAGATTAGATAAACGATTAAAAAGCTTATTTGAAGGTATAAAGAACAAATTAATCGCTTACTACTTATGGTTATATCGATGACGTTGCAGTTTTATGAAACCCTTTGGAATCTCATGATTGGTAATAATATTATGTGATAGATATTATAGGACAGTAAGAAAATACATGCAAACAGGAGCATTTGCTCACAATTTTGGTTGCTTGACAGTTTGTCAGCAATATTGAATCAGGTCAATGAAGCCAGTCCAGCAGACTGATGCATAAAGGCAAGGCTGATTGAAGGGAAAGTTTTAAGGCAGAATTAAATGTATGTATGTTGACATGGATAAGCCAATCGGCAATATTTGCATACCGGACGGTATTGACGTGTGCGAGACGCCGGCGCATAATGATAAGTGGTCATGGTTGTCAATGGCATGCAAATTATATAATTACCTAAATTACAAAGGCATTAAAACTGCCAACGACATGACTGGCAGCCCATGGGGCCAAGTGGTAAGAAAATGAAGTGTTAACAGTCTTTTCTTAAAGAGGTCTTCCTCATAGCATGCTGAGGCCTCCAAAGCCGATTTAAAACCTTCCTATCGTTACTATTGTCTACCTCAAGTACAAAAAATGTGAAAGTTGGGCTTGATAAAAATATTTAGTTGTTCTGGTAAGTAAATCATGATTAAGCATCGCCAACCCTACTGTGCAAACCTTACACGGTAACAGCATAATATAACTACCACAAAATATAACTATAGCGGGTTGTCTATTTGTCCAAGTGGCATCTGCCGTCTTCAATAGGGCATGTGGTGGCTGGTAGCTCAAGTGGCTTGGGCCAACACGTGCAATGCTTTAAAATGTAGTAATATGAATAAATAGCTAAAAGTTAGGCAGCATAATATTGGTTTTGCTGTTTTCATTGACTTTTGACTTTAACTAGCGTTGTAGGCAATATGTTATTATGAGATTTTTATTATCATTGTGGCTTGCAAAAGTGTGTGTTTTTTTATTGTTATTTTATACGTATATTAGGTATGAGAGTATGTTGAGTACCATCAAACACAAATAGTTATCTAAGCCACAAGTGACATATTTTGTCCTTCGCACAACCCTGTGAGTAAATCATGTTCATTTGTCTAAGAATAATAGAGTTGCCTTGCGCTTGAATTATTAGACTAATCGTTATCAAAACCTACATCCGATCTGTTCCCTTTCTAGCGTTTTGGTTTCAGCCTACACTCAGCGTGCCTAGATATCCTTTACGCAACGAATGCTTACTTACTAGTCAAACTACTTCAAAACTAGTAAAATTTGGAGTATTTCCGTTGTGTTAAATACTTTATGCTAAATATGTAAGTAACATACATTAAGAGTGGTAAAGACCAAATTCGAAGCTATCAAACTCGCTTTGGTCAGGAACTATTAAAGATTTTACGGTACTAGTTAGTTAATGAAGTTTTAAATTTAATGAACAATTATGTGGGAATGGTTTAATATTTGATTGGCGGAATTATGTTGCTGGTTTTTGTATGTTGTTTCCTAATTTGTATAGGATATAAAATGGCTTTTATAGCGTTTTTTTCACCTACTTGGAGATAGCAATATTTATATACTTTTGGTATTGCTGGTAAGTAAATTAAGAAATTGAATTACGAATGGTTTCGTTTCAAGCAAAAGCTCCAAAGTTTAGTCGACTAGTAATAATATGAAAAACTGAATACAAACAACGCGGCAATCGGATAGGTACATGTGGATACTAAACTACCAAAACAAAGCCATTACAAAAGCCAAATTGGACTACAAGCTAAATCCAGCTGCAATTGTGAATATTCATCATCTAGTTAGCATATAAAGCGGTGGGTAATTATAGCAATTCGCAAAATGAATGCACAACAGACCGTCGCCGGCGCCTCGCCTACGCGGCCGTCGCTACTGCAAGAGACAAAGGTAAGGATCGTGGGTGGAGATTACAGGAATACCTCAGAAAACAGGGTTGGTTGGCAAACCAGTTGTTGAAGGATATTCACTCTTAAATATGGAGAGGAAATAAGATGCCCAAGCATGATGGGAGAGACCAGATGCTTGGCTCCGTAGAGTAAAGCTGGAGCTCTCCAGAGATAAAGACTTGGCAGTAGCAGCATCAATGGACAGCGATGAAATTAAAGGTCACTGGGTTGAGATCATGGGTAAAGGACAAAACCAACCTGGGTGAGGGGGGTTTAAAAGAGGCATTTATCTTGTACAGTGGGCTTGTTATCAAGAGTAGCTACATACTGTAAGGTGACCTCTCCTGTTTTGTAGGAATCTTTGGCAGACCATTTGAAAACCTCTTCCCTTAATAAAATATTGCATTGAAGTTGTTGATCCATTTATGACCATTTATGATATCTCACACTTTCAACTATTTTTATTTGAGCCAAACCTATGTAAGTGTAAATGTTAATTTATATTATTATATGCATAAAAACTGATTGGCATTCCGTTAGAGGCGCGACATTCTTTGATAAGAATTTTAATCAATCAATAACCTGTTTTGGGTCCAGTTATTGGAGGAACACCATAGTTGTAAAGTAAGGCATCAAATTATAATTTATATTGTAAATATAGAAGTGGTGAGATTCGATTAAACTCGAATTTATGAATTCTCAGATAGAACTTGATAAGATGAGAGATAGACGAATTTCACTAGTTTTGTTATAAGCGCCAGAGAAAGAAGAGGAGATAGAAAAGTCTTTGCTTCCATACATATTTAAATAGGAGATACGTTTAAAGTCTTTTTACATTCATTGCCATTGCATAGTTATGAACTACGTTGCAGCACCTGCCTCACTAACTGATGAGGCCAACGCGTCTCTGACCCCACAAGATAAATCGACACCATCAACCAAGATTATTGCTCCATCATTCCATTTTTAAACCCACCAACCAACCTCATAAATTCATCCACCACTGCGCACTTAATAGCAACAGCTGCAATTTCACTTGTCTCGTATTTTTCTGTAGTTCGTCAATTAAAACTTTTCAAGATATCAGTTATTTGTAACGAACAAAAACAATTTCGATGCTACTACCAAATATGACACATTCGGTTCATTATACTTGACCAATTAATTGTGAGCCGTGGAAGTTCTTTTGACACACAATTCTTAGAGGTATTCTTAAAATGGCTCTGACTTGAGACCGGTCCCTTTACGAGTATATGGTTCGAGTGTTGGCGCCGATACAAGATCGATGTGATGAATTATAATTTCAAAATCATGTCAACATCAATTAAAATGTCTTATTACCATTGTAGCGAAGGCATGCTAGAAGGTTTACTAGTTTATTAGATACTTCAAAAATGTAGGTGTGAATTAGACAGATCACAGGTGTGAAATGTACTAGAGAATCACCCACTCAGATTGGAAGTGTGATATTACTGGTCGTAAATTTCAGAAATTAAATGATAGTTATAAAATATAACAAGTAAGCTGACGATAGTTATTGCTGTTAAGCTGCTAAACAACAAGCGTGCGTTGAAAGCGTGGAAACTGGTGACTTTCTAAATTTTCTCTTACGTATTGAAACAAAGCAGTATACTCAGCACTCGGAAAAGCAATGTGTTCCCTGTTAGAAAATAGCTGGTATGACATTACTCGTACAGTTAGGGCCCTAATGCCGACAACTCTTTCAATACTCTGGTACTTGTGATCCAGAGTATTTTTCAAACCTTTTTATTTAATCAGTACTTCTAAATGTGAGTGTGCGATGGACGAATCTTCTGTTCTCTCTCGTCAATCCCCAAAACAGTTCTCCGCAATCGTATCGCAATTATGTTTTCATCGCCTTGTTCCCGCATTTTCACAGGAAAAGCGCTTGGCTCATTCGCACGGAAGTTATTGGCTTCTTAGAAATGTTCATCCGTTATAAATATTTATTGGCCGAATACTGTGGGTGGTCAGACCATTATTCAATGAAAGCAATTCCTGAGGTGAGCATTTTAGTCGAGAGCGATGTTTGCTATTTAAATTTATGTATTGAGGTGTGATCTAGTTCAATATTTATTTTGATTGTAATAACTGTCAAGAACTGTGATGAGAGAAAATATCACAGGAATTCCGATCATTCTATTGGATTACGCCTATTCATTTCGACAAATAGCAATACGAGGAATTTCTTGCTTCTTTCTTCGATGAAGCATCGTTGGAATGTCATTGGCTCAAACACCTACTCAATTTCATTGCACATTTTGCATGTGACCATTAAACAAAAAACACAACTAATAAATCTGAACCTTACACCTGTCACCTACTAATAACTCAATACGAAACTAGATTTCATTTCAAAGTATACTAAATAAGTACTTACTTACTTCAAAGTTACCTCGTCAATGAGCGTTTGAAGGTAACCATAACTTAATTGATCCCTCAGTCTATTTTAGTTAATCAATAGTCGATAATAATAAGAGACCACCGTGAAGAGCCTTCATAAATCACTCCAAGGAAAATGTCGGTTGCTTGTTGACTCGCTAACTACTTAGCATTAGGAAGGTACTTACTGCTAGCGACACTTAGAATTAATTGGAATGAGTCAGTAATAACCGCACTAACAGTTTAAAAGATACAAAACTCACATCTCCTAACGCTTGTAATTTTATTTGTATCCTAGTTCTAGCATTTTCTAAATAAAGATTTGTATTTCTCTGATCATCACAACATTACATCGGACAAGTAGAGTCCATCTAAACGAAAAAAGAAACGTTACAATCTTTGGAATTTAGCAATAAAAGTTTTGTACCTATACCTCTTTATTATCCAAAATGTCATCATGTTTGTCTCAAGTGGCATTTACGTTTCATTCAAAGATTTCATCATTAAAATATTTGTCGTTTTCGTCATCTCCATTTGAAACCCAGTAATTGGCTCAATTTGCCGAAACCCTTTGACATCGCATTAAGCTTTGAGTACATTACAGATGCCATAGTCACCTTCGAACGTAGCTCTGTGACTGACACCTAATCTGTATGAACTTAACTGCTCACCAATCTGTGGCGTGATGGTAGATATATAACTATATAGTAATCTGTGGTAGAGCTGCGGCTCGCATACATATCGGTTGATCACGCGTTGCATTGCAACCGTGACATGTCGGATTAATGCTACATTTGCAAGGCCTGACAGCCCGAGTGATGCTAATTCATATGCACGTCGATCCCTGAATGATAATGTTTGTGCACCGTTCTAGGAAATTGCCGATAAAGATGTTGGCCGTCATTAAACTGCTCGAGGCTATTGAGGTTTCATTGTCCTTTGTGTTTTCATGCTACTAAAACCTACTCAAAACATTTTACTACACAATATGATTTTGATTATATCGTCAAACCTACGGTGAGTATTTTAAATACATCAATCAAACCTACAGTACAAACAAATGAATAATAAATACGCAACAATTATATTTTTTTACTGCCTGATTCCGAAAGCGTGAAGTTAATTAATCGCGAATGCAACGACGCATAACGTCCGGTCGACACGGTGGTAGCAGCATGAATGGTTAAAAACCGCGGATCGTCGGCGCAAGCGCCGCTGGCGCCGCACTTCCTGCTTGCGCCGGAAGTCAAATGCAACACCATCATGTCGTGTCGTTCGTTATGCACTACTAGCCCCGTTGTATATCATTTTACCTGTATAAATTCATTGCTACTGGTCACATTATCTGCGAGAAATATGATATGGGCTGGTTTTGTTGGTGGGACATGCCCTAAAAGGCATTCACCGTTTTTACTGACAGAGGGATTTTTAATAGAACGAGAGAGTGTACATACCAGGAAGCCCGAGAAAGTAATTTACAGTAACAAAAGAATAGTTACGCGTCAAAACTTTTTCGCTGGCTCATTTTGAATTTCTTAATTTAGATATTGACGAGTTCATAGATATAAACTAAATCAATCTATTACCTTCGTAATAGTAAATAGTTCTACTAACCAAATTCACGAGAAAATACGAGCAGTTATCTGTGTTGATGCACGGATTATTCTCCGAAAGTGGATGGCCCCATTTGGTTTCGGGAAACAATTCTTTGCTTGGCGAGTGACGCATTGTAAACACAATTTTGACCGAATATCCAGCAAGATACAACACTTGTAGCGAATGCGTATTCTATCATTTAGATCGTAGTTTTATAGCATTAGTTGTCACGTTGACTCAATCTAGCTTCTGCAAATCAAGGAGTTAGGCTCAAGAGTCCAACTTTTCTTGCAGAAGTGAATCATTATAATGAAAATGCTGGATATTACACGGATGAACGATATTTATAGTTTGATACTCCTTCTAATTAACTTTATAGAGTGGATGAGCCACGTGTTTGTCACTTTTGAATTGGGTCGCTTTTTAGGGTTCCGTGTCCAAAGGGCTAAACGGGAGCTTTTAATAATGCTCCGCTGTCCGTCCGTCTGCCCGTCTGTCTCCAGGCTGTATGTATCTCATGAATTTAAAAAAAAAATTGTGAAAAATTTCAGTTGAATTTGTCTTCTTGCGCGAGTCCGACTGGCACTTGGCCAGTTTTATAACTTAACGCTTTTGACTTGTATAAGTTTTGCATGACAAAATAGTAGGATACACACTGATGGCGATTTCATTATTCCTACCAAATGATGCACCATAATGATGATAAACGAGTAAACAACACCACGCGTGTGTAGTTATCAACTAATTGCATATTTTACATCATCAGCGTTTGCAATTATTGCAACTAACACCGGATCGAATTACCACCGGGTAAGATAGGCTGATATTTGGTTAACAATCAGTGGTTTAACGAGCTTTGAAATTAGTATGATTTGGATCAGTTTTTTTTCTATGATTATAGGTAGGTAGGTCTATTTTATGTTTTGCTAATATTTTTCCACGGGCATGTTCTTCGTACGTTCAACTAATTACAACCGACTTTTCAATGCCTGTTCTACACTACTCTCGAATTTTTATTTTCAGCCACTTTTTTACAGATTGATATGGATGCGTCACGCGATTGATCGCTTGATAAGTGATGCGGATGAGTTGAAAATGTGACAGGAGCATGGCTAGATCATTTGTTAAAATGTACTAGTTGAATCCACCAATATTACGAAGAGACAGAACTAGATGAACGTAGATGGGAACGCAGAATATATATTTTCTGTCTTCGTTCTAATCCGTCATCAAACCGTTAAAATCGTAGCCATTCCTTCATAAGCCTTTTATGTAACTAATAGTAACAACTAGAACACCTACTTACGGCTTGTTCACATAGATCCGCAGCTCATTGCCCTCGAAAAATAAACTTTCGTACTGTTCTCCCCATAATTATTATTCACAATAATTAAAAATCCTGTAATTTGAACAATTATTATTTCACGGTCCCCTCTCGATTAGCGACCATAAAGTATGCACCTGCGTGACAATCAGCATCTGTCCTTATACACCCCGACAAATAGTTCTTACATAATGACAAGGGGCGAAAGCTTCGTGATTCCCGTTCCCAACGGCAGACCCTACTTCACACTCTGACAGACTAAAATCAAGTCAAATCCTCGTGGAATAAGGTCGTTTATTGAGAGGCTTGACACCAGATAACAGAGGATCCTATTCCAAATGCAGCGCAGGGTAAATGCAATTGTAAAGTTGGTAGGTTAGAGTGGAAAATCGTATGGTTTGGTGGCAAAGCAGACAGGAACGTACAGAATTTTGGCGCCAGACGACGCCGGTCAAACAGACAGCCCTGTTTGTTATTAGTAAGCGTAAAGGGCGATGTAGAATTGAGGTTTGGCATGCGATTGATAGGTTTTACCATAATTGTATGCACACGTCATTTTAATCGACATTTTAATGTAGGTGTACTGATATATGTATATGATATAGTACAAGACGATTATTAATTGCCACCGTAGCGAATCGGGACTGTTGCTTTCAGGGCTAACCCAATTAGCCTGGTTTATTTTTGTTAGAAAGCCCGTGGTGGATTTTACACACTATAGTAAAAAAAAGTAATATGACTAGGCGGTTACCTAGTAGATCATTTAAATTTGTTAGTCGTCGGAGTAGCGTCGTAGGCGTCGCGTTGTTAGAAAGTATGCGCTTTACATCGACTATGGCGCGACATAAAGCCTAACCTAGCTTGAACGGCCACTCTGCATGAAAATAGCAAACTCCTACATACAACAGTCGAACAACCTACAACGCAAGGCTCAGAAAAACTTTTCTATTCTCTGCGGAGGCCGCAAGCCACCGATGTCACGGCATATACGAGTATAAAACAAGTCACCAATGGCGGTACATAAAGCCTGCCACATGTGGCGTCGGGAGTCGGGACAGCAGACGGCGCCGATGACGTCACGGGATTCCACCAGCGGTTACTAACGAAGGTTACTAATGACTGTACTATTAGGGGACTTTAGTGACTGTTCATAGACAGCTAAATGAGCGTACAGTTGGTACCTATTTTATTTATATGCGACTATTCCAAATTGTTTATTTTTCTCTCTAGTTGCCAACAGTGGGTGGATTAGGGCTGTGATGATGATGATGATGATGATGAAGATGTTACTGTATGACTCAATTAAAGCCGTGGATCTGGTATTAACAAAAGTAAGTATGGACCTATTAGAACATGCCGTAAAGAGCCACGGCCAGAAGCTTGCATTATCCATTAGAATCTCTAGTCGACATTTTTTTTACATCAGAAGTGGGATAACCAATATCAATGAAGCTTTATCCATTCTGGTTTCTTTTGTTTTAGTTGCATAGGCGAATAAACTTGATAAGTATCGGTACAAAGGAATTTATGGACTACCCCTATCGAAACACGATAAGATTACCGCTTGCATTCAACGGTTGATATCTCGTTATGAATAATCAGACGCCCAAATGGATTTCAAGAGTAATCACATCGACAATAGAGATATTACAGGTCATAAATTTCACGTATCGTTCATGGATCCAGGTGGTATCACTGAAGGCAACTGTACCTTTATTGCTAGAGTTTATTGTGACTTTACTTGATTTCTAGTGTGTTCGGCAATATTTTGATCCTGAGTAAATAATAAATTGTTGATACCTCTAGGCGTCAAGCAGAATATTCACGTGCTAATGCAGTTGACATTCTGGGAACGTTACGAGATGAACATAATATTGTATTAATATTATGTTCATCTGGTTATAGTGGCACTACCGCTCGGTACAGGATTCAGACAGTTTAGAAGTCCATCAGCGAGTTCAAGTTTCCAATCCCGATATGAAGGTTTCATATCAAGCTCATCCATGATTTAGCTTTATTTTCGTCATCTCGGTCACATTGGGTTGGCCAACTCACACGGATTTGCCTATTGCAGTATGACCGTGACAATCGCATTGCTTATCACAATATCATCAACTATCATACTTAACAATGTTGAGCCAGCGGCGCCAAGTCTGCGCGTTATCTGATGATGATAGACTATCGATTGGTGACGTCAGCAGTATCCAAATTTATACGGACTCGCCAGTCACTGATATCTGTGTGTAAATAAAGAAAGTGACATTGAGAACTGTTAGTTCGCTTGCAAGGGCAAAGCGCTCCCAAAATGGCGTGATGTTAGTTCTTACATGATCTATGTATTCGAATGTGTCTAAGCGCTCATACATTGATGCAGTCATCATCATCATCAGCAATGGAGACGTTCACTGCTGAACAAAGGCTTCCCCCTTAGACCGCCACACCGAACGACAATTTGCCACTTGCATCCACCGGTTGCCTGCGACTTTTTTTATGTCGTCGGCTCATCTAGTGGGAGGCCTACCTACACTGCGTCTTCCAGTCCGTGGTCTCTAGAACCTTTCTTCCCCATCGGTTATCAGTTCTACTAGCGATGTGGTGATGCAGAGTGAGACTGCATATTTTGAACTGTCTGAACTGAAGCCCTGACAGTAGTTGAGCAAGTATTTCGCGGAGATTCAAACTGCAATTTGACGTCAATATTAACGACGCAAAACGAATCGAACTTTGATCGCCATTCATAACATCCTTGACATATTTTATCAACGAAGATAATCTTGGGTATTCTTCCATTTTCTCAGGGTAGTGGGCCTTGTCTGGTTCGAGGCAGGAACCTCCGAGTGGAGCGTTATAATGGGTGTGGTGGGTGGTTCCATTAGGTAACCTATTGTTGTCGAAAAGTAATCTCTTGCTATGTTGCATGCACCCTATTCCATAGTCCTGCTATGCCGAAATTAACATAATGAAATAGAAAAGTCCCATTACGTCACTACGATATTTCAACCTTCAACCACGACCATCTCAGTGAAAAATCAACAAAACATTGACGCGAAAGTATAACATGCCTGATTTTTACATAATATTACAAAAGCAAGAAGCCGCATTAATTTGCGGTTTGATTTTGTTTCCATTTAGCCATCTAAAAGTAAAATTCAACGTGTAACCTAACACGTCATGCGATATCGAAGTCTATTGATACAATAACCTACTTTAGACTGTAAGCAAATACCTATTTCACACAGTCAGTGGCGCCTGCGCAGCGGCGCCTCAGTGTCGCCATAGCAACAGTACCTAAACGATTATAGACTTTACGACACTCGGGAGTCATAGAGTTTTCTCATTTATAGGAAGGACTTTATCGAAAACTGTCGTTTCAGGCGTGGTTCGGGGCATTTTTCCTTTTGTTCACAAAAGTCACATAGGTAGTTCCAAGTGGTGATTTAAGTTGGTAGATAAATAAGTACCTATTTAGCGTCCTACCTAGTACCTCGATCCAAATATGTAGTAATTTTAACTTCCAATTCCTTGGTGAGATTTAAAAAAAACTGCGACCTCATTATGATGACTTGTGAACTTTGTTATCTAACACTGATAATTATTTTGTATCGTCAGTTATCTAAATGGATGATAAATTTAAAATCGAGACAGAAATCAGATTATTAATTAGCAAGTTTCGTGTGAAGCTAATTAATGGTTTATTTCATATCATGTGATCAAGCAAGGTGCAAGCCACACTTTGATCGCGATTTCGCGATCATGAATCTCAAGATCGTGTCACCACGTTACCCGGTCTAAGCTAAGTCAATCCCGATTTTAGCTAGTCCATCCACCGCAACAACCACGCTTTATTTTATGTCACTGGTGTGCTTCGTTTTAATTTTTTTGTCCATGAGACAATAAATTATTGGTAGATATTTATTTTTCAATCTTGATTAGGAGCAGCGCATCTTAAAACTAAAGTTTAATTCAAAACTAGGTATACTTAATAGGTATAAATTATGTTAGATTCAATCAAATTTATAACAATCAGCTTCATTCACAATCAATCATAACATCATCGCGATATTCACTACCTATCTTAGAATTTGATCACGAATCGCGATCGAAATTGACCGGGTAATTGAATGGGTAGTGTAGGTACTTCTGGGCGCCAGGGGTATTTTTTTTTAGGTAAACCTATTAAGTGTACTACGATATTTACAAAGTAGTCCAAGTTCTAACTTACAACGCCGGCACCTAGGTAGGTATAATTAAGCCGTTCGTAAAATTGTGCGTTCTTTGGCTGGTTTTATTTACATAATTATCTTACCGCTAAAAAGAGGTTTTACGGTAATTATAGGTATTATGTACCTACGTTCTATACGCAATCAAGCAACCTAGTGTAAGATTTAAGTCAATAAATATCATCCTTACCTAGGTCCTACCTACTTATGTAATTTACCTACCGATTTTGTAGAATTACCTAAGTACCTACCTACTATCTACTAACTTTCGCAATTTATTATTATGCGTGAACGGCTTATAAGTATTTTTTTAATTTAGTAAGTACCTACATACCTACCTAAAGGGTAACCTATTTAAAATGGGTCTTAAATTCGACCGTGACTCAGTGCCATAACGGGACTGTTGCAGTTGGGAATAACCCGAAAATTATTTATTATCACAATTATATAGGTACTTAACATAACTATAAGTAGGTATACCTACTTACTTACTAAGTACCTATAACAGGATAGCAAACATAATTACCTATATGCAATTATTTTCTAGTTGTTTCATATTTAAAAAGATTCTTACCACTATATCCAAGATCGGTCGCTTCCGACGACACCTCTTCACTGTACGCCGCCGAAAGCTGGTACAATACCAACACTAAACACACGCCAAAATTAACTACCGCCATAGTAAATTGCTCTTATTTCCACTAATCAACACCACTCAGTCATCACTACAGCAAAAGTACTATGCCATCTTCTCTATCATGAGTATCACCGAAATCCTTAAATTTATACCACTGTAAATGTATCACACTTGCTTAAAATTCCTTGAACCCGCAGCAAAAATCACTTTTAAATAAGTTTGTGCCACTGAATACTGAACGCACGTGTATTTCAATAGATAATAACAAGCACGCGTTGATTTGTTTTTGAGGAGCAGCGAAACATGCTCCCCTTACAACGTGCAAAGCGCGACTAAAAAGCATAATTTTCAATTCATTGCGGGCGGGAAAGAGTCAGCAAATAGAAGCGCCGCCGGCAGTGTTGTTTTCTGATGAAACGATAAGTTATCGATGTCGATAAATAACATGAGACTAGGAGTGTGCCTGTGCCTGCTATTTTTAAAAGCAAATAATTAGGTAAGTGTAATTATTGTAATCGAATAAAATACTACAATAAGGTTAACCTTATGAAACTATGAACAAGCTTTTTATCGCTGTGCTCCCCCACAGCTATAAATTTATATGACTTTAAATATGGCATTTATGGATACAAATGGGTTATTGGATGGATGGATGTTTGATGTTGTATGGATGTAATAGTATGTTTAGCTCAAATCTCGAAAATGTTTAATATGATTGCGACCCCGTCCCCCGTAGCTGATTTAAGTTGATTTAAAATTGTATATAACTGGCAAATTCTGATAATTACTATTGTGACAGTAAACTGTTCTTTTATTATTATCTTTATTATTTTAAAGGCCCATTTTGTTCTGACTGAATGTGTTGTTTCTCATTTTTCAACTATATTTTGTTTTATTTTCAGATACCTAAATAACTTTTAGGGACATTTTTGTTGTAGGTAGGCTACCTACTATTGTACCTACGTAAACTATACACTAGCTACTTACAGTTATTGCAACAAAATGAATAAGACTGTTAAGCTAAAAGGGAAGTTATACGTTTAGGTTTAAGTAAATTTATTTATATCAGGTCCATAATAATTATTCTCTTTAGAGTAGGATCTTTCTATCGATCACTAAAAATATACCAAAATATACATCACTACAGTTCCTTTCTCCGCCACGCAATGCTGCCATCAATGTGTCTTTGTAAATTAAGCAATAATATACCTTTATCGGCGGCAATAAAGATGGATTTAGTTTAACTCTGCATGTAGATAAAGTTGAAATTAGTTTGAAATGTTTTTGCAGCAGATCGGCGGCGCTAGTCCAAGCCACGCGTAGCGCATTCTTCAAGCTGCCAAGAGATTTTTTTCTGCATAGAGACGCTGCAACCTGCAGCTTTCTAAATTACTATTCTGGGATTTAAACTTTGTATATATACCTACCTACTTACTACATCAAAAAAAATCAACAGTGGCTAAGTTGATATATACTTACTAAGATAAAGTAGGTATTACCAAGGAAGTAAGTAGGTACCTACCTAACTTATAAAAATACCTAATAAATATTACCTACCTAATAACTAGGTAAATATACTAATAAAAATTATATTGATAAAATTAATGGCTTCAGGTAAGTAATATTACTTAGGTACCTAGTACCTACCTAACTTATTGGAAAAGACAGGACAGATAGTCTCTTCTTTTTGCTAGAAGTTTGATAGATTAGAAAAAAATAATCCCATAAAAAACATTAAGTACTTACATGTACAAAAATGCACAAGTCTCGCAACGCAGTTTATCTGCCGTAAAAAGTTGTGATATCGAATGTAAACTAAGCTATTTATTTCTTTAGTAGGTAAATAGAGTATCCATCGTAGTACTTATGTAATCCTTCAAAATTACATTCAGCCACATACTACCTACTGGTAATATAGAAATAAAACCTTTTTGTTTCATCGTTCCACCAATACAAAACGAAGAACACTGGCTGGTAAAAAGAAAAAAGGGAAGCATGCAATGCAAGGCGGGCTTTGTTAGGGCCCGGAATGCGTCCGAAGCAAGAAGCCTGTTGTTCGGACTCCGTGCATATTAATAAGTCATAATGACTCTTTCCTCAGACGACTTGTTTGGAATAATACCTTCGTAAATTATTGTCTAGCTGGATCGACTGATTTTGGAATTACCTACGTAGTTAAGTAGGTACCTACCTACGTAGGTTGGTACTTCGTCTGTACCTATTATAATAACAGATAGAGGTTGGTATACGCGATTGGTTAGTAGGAACAAACCGTACTTACTTATACTTACATACCTACGAATTTATTCTCAGATCTACGTGCCTATAAATTATATTTAACTTCTCTTATTATGTCGTGTATCCTTAGAAGAATACCACATAGAAACCAAGTAGGTAGGTAGGTATACTCGGTGGCGCCGTGTAGCCATTTTTACTGAGACTTTTTGGGCCTAGTTCGGATTTTGACTCGCTATTGCTCGAAATCAAAGCTTTTATGGTAGGTAGGTACCTAAATATTTATTAATTTTCCCTGCTTTTGGACTAAATACCAACACGCATGCGATATTTTCATTGCGCTTGTGAGCGTTTTGTAGAAGATAATGACATGCCACTCACGAAAGTGGCTTCACTTTTCAGTGAAACTACGCATGGAACTACCCTTCTTTGCGTTATTATTCTAAGCGTGTATCTATCAACTTTCTAAGACCACTTAAAAACTTAAATAAAAATTAAGTAGTTAGGCACTTATTGGCTTGAAGAAGTCAAAAGCGAATGCTTTCCATAACAATAAACTTTTGTAATAAACATTCAATAGTCACTCGTCACTTTCAAAAATCAAAGCATTTTTATTTAAGTTTAATTACTTACCTGCGCGGGATTCTTGGAAGGTCTCTTACTTGTGGGGCCATAGAAAGAGCGGGGCGTACCAAACCGATATCTCCGAGGTATGAGGTTGTGCTAGCGTCTAGTGTCAGAGGTTGTCAGGCCGCCAAAGGTTCTCTGACATGGCATAACGACTGCTTTCAATCGAGTGATGGAAACCCGCACAGAACTTATGAAAAGTCATTGACGCAGGGCCGAGGATAGAACCCGCAGTGTCAGACTGTAGATAATAATTAAGTATAAGAAGTAATTAGTTTATCTACTTATGTCAATTTCACTAGTTTAATCACCTGATTGCATCAGTAATTTCCTAATAGGTGGAATACCCATAAGTAAGGAGGCTTAGTTTTATCTTTTAATTACTGGTCAAAGTTCTATTAGACCACTATCTCTTAAGGCGAAAATACACGGGTAGAGTAAGCGGTAGAGCTGCTAACGTCCCTCTTTCTTAGTAGGTAGTTACTCTTCTCTAGCTATTTTGGTAAAGTAACAAACTACACGTACATTTTTACTATAATATATCATACTTAATTATGTTTTTCCTTGGCGTTAAGAATAGTATACTAATAATAGTTGTGAGGGGTAAGCCTAATAATATTGTGTTCTAAAAACAAAGGTAGGTATTATAAAATACTTACTTAACCTTACTGACTTTTCCGGGTACCTACAGATAATCACAATGAATCAAGCAAAAGCTATTTCTACAGAAGTTCTATTCTATTGCTTAATCCGTCTCTCATCAGATCAGCTCGTGTAGGTACTTATAGCTACTAAAGTAGCTTAAGTAACGTTAAGTAACTTAGCTTACCTTTAGCTTAGCTTGTAACTTCACAGACAAGCACAATTTCAATTCAAATAAACAACGAAAACTAATCAAAATTGACTTGCAAGATTTGCCCTGAACACCCATCCATCCATATTCTATTCTCTAATCTACCTGCTAACGAAAGCTTATGAAAAAGTTCATAAACGCAAAGCTAGTGGCCCACTATAAGTGGCGCCCGCCTTTTCTTATCCACGATCCATAGATAACTGTGAAACCTCGCCGGTGAGTAAACAATACTTTTATTTAATTCCTGTTACCTGGGTGGTGGCGGCATTTAACAATTTGTAAAATAGGTCTAAAAGCACTCTTATCTTTGGAGATAATGAAGTCGCCAGGGGCTTTGTGACGTTTGTGAGTCACTCTAGTTTGAACTAGTTCTGACGTGCACAGACCTGAGACTGGCTTATCAGCTTATTTGTGCATAATAATCAATTGTTACTAGTTAAAATATTATTAGGGTAGGTACCTAACTAACTATTAAATGTGATAAGATACGAGTGGGTTGCCTACCTAATTATGTTTTATTGGTAATGGTCTATAATATAAGAAGGTAGGTATGTACCTAGCTATAGGTAATATTAGGTAGGTATCTATACTAGAGTCTAAGTTAGGGTATAAAACAAAGTCTAGCCAGCATAATAATAGAAAGCCGAGAGACCCTTACAGAGCCGAGAACTATTTTCGACATAGGTATTCTTTCGTAAAGCGATTCGTAATTTCGTAAAAGCAATGAAATGTAGTGAAAACCACGATATTATAATTATGCCTACATTTACTAACGAAATTTATGTACCTACCTACCTAAGTACATTTATTTTTTACGCCTCTTCATATTAGAATTTTCGTGTCCATCGATTAGATCAACCCGTTTCGGCTTTCTCCTTGTTGTTTCTTCCGGAGGTGGAGGTTCTGTTTCAGGTTCGGGTTCCGGCGGCGGGTCTGTTTCCGGTTCCGGTTCTGGCTCCGGTTCCGGCTCTGGCTCCGGTTCCGCCTCTGGTTCTGGTGGGTCTGGAGGAGGATCTGTCGGCGGCTCAGTCGGTGGATCAGTCGGTGGATCGGTCGGCGGATCAGTCGGTGGATCAGTCGGTGGATCAGTCGGTGGATCTGTCGGCGGTTCAGTCGGTGGATCAGTCGGCGGATCAGTCGTTGGAATTGTCGGCGGAGCAGGAGTCTCAGTTGCGGGAGGCGCAGTGGCAGCTGCAGTAGGTGCCGGCGTAGATGGCTCGGTAGGCGGCGGCTTTTTAAATATCAGAGGTTGCTTCGGTTTCGTGGTCGGTGGCGCCGTTGTGCCCTCGAGTATTACCTTCACGATGCTCAGTGGGACCCAGTGACCCGGCATCTCTGCTTCGACCGGATTCGCTATGAATACTAAAGGATCCTTCTCGGGATCCGGCCATTTTACCGCTGCTACTATAGTCGTTATCAGCGCGATTGATAGTGCATCACGTATCACTGAAATTGAGGAACAATTATTTTATTTTGTTCGGGGAAGTTGCGAGCCGCCGATTAGTTTAGTTATGCCATTGACCAATGCACTGCAAAACGAAACATCGGCTACGGAATGAACCAGTCAGCCAGCGAAATCGTTTGTTCTCACTAGTTCGACTCATTTGCTCGATCGTCGAACTAAATGGTTGTGTCTACAAAGGTTAGAGTACAATATAACTTACTTACTACTTACTTACTTACATCAATATTCACACATACCTATTATATTATATCAAGTTATAATAAATATCTATATCTCGTAATATAAAATTATACCTATGTAACCAGCTGCGCCCCGCGGTTTCACCCGCGTTTGGATAATATACGATATATCTTTATGAATTGTAGCCTATATGTTATTCTGATATGTAAGCTACATTATTGTAAAGTTTCATTAAAATCCATTCAGTAGTTTTTACGTGACAGAGTAACAAACATTCATCCATCCATCCATACTTACAACTTTTCGCGTTGATAATATTAATAGGATAATTACTTTACCATCTACGCAAACCTTCCTCGTCAAGCAGTCTGTACCTTACTGGTGAAATCTCTTATGAAAATCCCTACAGTTCTTTGCCCACTTTGAGATTCATTACAAGCATACCCTATAGGGACTAAAAGATAGATATTAAGGCAATTGCTCTAATATACGTATAGTTATATAATATTTAGTTAATTTGTAGTACTCAGAGGTAAGCGTCCGGATAAAAAATACTTTCCGGATCGCGGAAAAGAAACCTTTTGTCGGCAAGACTGGGAATAATTAAAAAATAACTGAAAATATTGTTATAATATAAGTACTTGCTTCCTTCGTTTCTATTCTTCGTTACGTTTCATTATTTTCCATTTTTATTATCGGCCACAATGACCGCGGACTAAATTTGTCGACGGAAAACATTTTCTCGGCGTATAGGTACGTATTCAATCTTTGATTTCAATTGAAATTAAATTGAGCGTAAACTTCTCTAGACAATAAAGTTTGCAGACATTTTCTTGGGATGTTTTGATTGGTTATAGAGGCTTTACTTATATTATGTTTCTGACTTCTAACGCATACGCACCTATACATATATTGTATTGCATGACCGATTCTTCAATGAAATATTATTAATAAATTAATACTTGTTAGCATACGATCAATATTTAGACGTTTTTCAGGCAAGAGTTCAACTCTATCAATTTGTCGCGTTGAACAGGGAAGTGGAAACGAGTTGAACATCTAATATGACCTCGTCCTTTATCTCACAGTACCTCTTTAGTCAGACGATAGCTAAAATAAAAGTCACTACAATTTTTAAACACGTTTACTGTGCAGGGATAATAACAACAATAAAAATATTCAGTCTTTAAATGTACATAGGCCGGTCTGACAGACCGTCCGCCATATTGAAATCGTAATCGCTCAGCTCTTCCTCGGACGGCGGGAAAACGCAGTCCAAGTCCACGTAGAGTTGTTTCTGGGCGTTGAGTTTGTCGACTATTTGTGCGAAGGTGGGTCTGTCGTCGGTACCTTCCGACCAGCACTCCACCATCAGCTGGTAGAGACGAGGGGAAGCCCGCGCTGGCTTCGGAAGCCGCCCACCACCAGCGAGGAATGGCGGCACTTGGAGATTGCTAAGCTCTGAGTATGGAAAACCACCTGCAATCGGAACAGAAGGAATTTCGTTACCTTTTCTTTTTTTCTGGAGTTTAGCATGTATGTGTGTAGGTATACCTACTTATTATAGAATATAATAGAATATTTTGTATTGTCATAACTGTGTAATAAACAATGGTCTTAAAAATAATTTTGGTATGGTATCAACAGTTTTCCCATTCCGGGCGTACAATATTGTTCCAATGTTAAAACTAAATAATTAGCTTAATATCTATTAAAATATTTTACACGTCGTAATATTCCTTTAAATTGTAAAATACTTTAGAAATTAACCAATCCTTAAGGGATCCTTATAGTACCTAACCTACCTAAGTGGATATTGATTTTACGGTTTGTTAAGACTGTGCCAGGCACCTGTTTATTTCATAGTATTTTAATAGAATTTAAGCAGCAGGAGCCTCAATACATAATTATTATTAAACATTTAAGTAATAGCTTTATATGAGATATAGCGCCTGATAAAATCTAAATACCTTAATCCCAGCCGCCAGATATGAAACAGTGGATGTCATTTAATTCAGGAGTTGTGAGATAATTCTGAATTTATTTGTAAAGCTCGCTTATCAGCTTTTGAAGTTACTCTCGGCTTTTGTTTATGTTTGTACCTGCCTAGGAGTGGGATTATGTCAAAATGCAAAAACAAATTATTTATTAACATTCTAAAGTAGCTGCAAGACTTTGCACAGGCGCAAGAAAAAAGGCTTTGATATCAATTTTTTTTCAGGCGCTAATAATTCTTGCGAGGTCGTTATTAATATTTCACTATATACCATAGGATATCTTATCTAACTAGTGTTTAACAATATCTCCGAACAGTGACAAGTTTGTAGCGGGTACTAAAGTGGCCTAGCTATAAATACCACCCTCAGATAGAAGTTCTGTCGCCAAACCCCTATTGGGCAGCTGTCCGGCTGAGCATCTTTACTATCTTCGACCACATCGTCACCTTTAAGACCAGGCGAAGGTGAGATAGTGGTCAAACAATGCCTAAAAAACAACGCTTACAGGAATGCCTAAAATTTCACGCACCAGCTATCGTAGCGAGACCGTATGTACCAGGATATAATAAGTTCGAGGAGCCATACCTAAAGTGGCAATCTCCCAGAGGAGAACAGCAAACGCCCAGACGTCGCTCGCGCCGCAGTACTGGGAGTGCAGAATGGCCTCAGGTGCCAACCAGCGCAGCGGCACCGGCCGCGACCGCGTGTGCACGTACACCCCGGTCCGGGAGAGACCGAAGTCGGCCACTTTCAGTGCACCCGCACCGTCCACCAGGATGTTCCGTGCAGCGAGGTCTCTGTAAATAAGACGAGTTGGCACGAGTTTTGAAAGCTGTTCAATACAAATAGGGGCTTAATTTACTGAGTATTTCTAGTCTAAAGGATCTTGTTTGATAGCCAACGGCTGCTATGGCCAATGCCAACGCCCGACAAGTGCGAAATCTAACTGGCTTGAATTTCTTAAACTATGTGACTATATCATTTGGTAGGTACACATCCATTACTTATCTACCCATACTAAAATTATAATACGAAATTAAATGTGTTAGTTTGTTTGAATGTTATGCTTTTACGGTTAAACGGTTAACAACGTTTGTTGCCGTAATATTACGAACCTCTGATTATTACGGTTATTCCTTGAATCGAAATCAAAGTCAAATCATTTATTGTAAATAGGCAATAAAATCGCACTTTTACAAGTCAAACACTTCAATCTCAAAAGAACTATAAAGAACCATAAAACAAAATATAATTAATTGATTATGGTTTGAGTTTGAAACAGGATGTTTCCCTTTGAAGCTTTGATCCAAGATTGAATATCGAACAGGAAAATAAACTTCGTTGGCTCTACCAGTGCTTCGGAAACGCTCGTTAGAGAAGACAGCACCGAGAAACTCTACGGGAATGTAATTTTTTCTCAAAATGTAAGTACATACATATCTCTTTTGTTTCCCTTTTATAGGAATACATTATTAAGTATAAACTTCAAGAATAAAATAGAATAGAAAATACTTTATTGCACACTAGTTATAAAAATACAAAAGGTATTACCTACAGTAGGAGCTTTATCTAAATCTAAAGTACTTACCTACTAGCTTTCAGTCAACCTTTGGATGGAGAGAGATAATGGTCGAGAGACAGAGGAAGGCGATGGTTAAAATACATTTTAATAAAGGAATACGTCATTATTTTTCAATCTTTGTACGGAAAATATCCGTGGAAAATGTTGGATGTTTGTCACTCAATCACGTCAAAACAGCTAAACAGATTGTGATGAAATTTGGTATGATCCTTACATACTCGTAGATGGATGAGGCGATGGGTTAAGATTAATTATTAATGATAATTTGATACTTTTTATTCCACCAATCGCGGGTGAAACCGTTAGGCACAGCTAGTCTTGTATAAATTAGATTCCAAGAATAGCGTTTCAAATTTTGAGATGATGACGGAATAAATATTAACTCCTACCTACAGATGTCTCCTTTATTACAACGCCTCACATCACCGCATACACGAGTAAGCATCAGGCTTTTGATCTTTACATTCCATTTACACTGCTACATATTATTTTCAAAAGCCCCTCCTAGGATCATTCAAAACACAGATCCAACAAAATACCGTAAATGGATAGGTAGATACTAACGTGTTATCATATGTTATCATATGTATCATATGTATACAAATAATATGTTGCAGCCAAAACCCAATTATAATAGAATTATTTTGTGTTTGTGTGATTATCTGAATATCATGTTTTAATCAGCACTTCCTCTTTTCCGGACGATGAGAATCCTCACAATCCCTTCCTTGGTGTGCCTTCAGGCGGCGCTGTTTGCCAGAGACCACCTCGAAGAGTACCCAAAGCTCGGAGAAGGGCATAGGTACAACACGCGAAACGCGCACCGGTTGCGACCGGTGTCGCGCCGGCTGGAGAAGACGTCAAAACTAATCCACGTGATGGCACCGGCGGTTTACAACCGGCCGCCAGATGATGTGAGGAATGCATCCTCAAGGGGTTCCTTTAAGCACCGATGTAAAAAGTGGCTTGTTGAGCAAACTCTTTATAAATTTGATGACATTTTTGGATAGCGAATATCTTGGACTCGCTCACTTACAATAATTGTTTTGTTGTTTGTGATAGTGATCGTTTTATTTTAATGTTGTATTTTGTGCATTTCTCTATAGATGATAATCTCTGTTATTTCTGACATGTAACAATGTTGTTATCAATAAAATGACTATGACTATGACTAATTTGTTGAAAACTTACATTTAACTCTAGGAAAAAAAGTGACTGAGCGTGTTGGTCAATACTAGTTGTGACTGGTAAATACTCGTTTAGACTGCAAATTTACGGTCAGAACTAGTTTTGACCGATTAAGGGGCTTGACTGTAAAATATACAATTACACAATTCAACATAATTACCCGTGTTCGCGTCTAACTGAGGCCTCGTAACCTAATTTCCCCTGAAGTCTGGCACGAAATTCGGTTGTCACTGAATTTTCGCCGGGGTGCGTACCGGGAAAACGTTTGGATTTTCCGGAAATGCTCGCGGCCCGGACAGAGCTTCTCAATGCTATAACACGAATACTTACTGTGTACCATAGTAGTTGAGGTACCGACAAACTTTAATTTCATTCATGCATACTTTTTAAGAGCCAGTGCAAAACTGTTATACCTTTAGAAGAATAACGCAGAGAAGGATAGTGCTATGCGCAGTTTCACTCAAAAGTGAAGTCACTTTTTTATCAATGTGTGAGTGAGTGCCGTGTAATTATCTGCTCCAAAACGCACGTAATGAAAATGTCGCATGCGTGTTGGTATTTAGTCTAAAAGCATGGAAAATTAATAAATATTATTATTATACCTACCATAAAAGTTCTAATTTCGAGCAATAGCGTTCAAAGTCCGAACTAGGCCCAAAAAGTTCCTAAAACTGGATGTGACCCTAAAAATGGATTGTGATATCAAACCCAGATAGCAAAATTTGGATTGGATTGATAAATTTTGGTCGTTATAAGTGAAGGACTGGACGTGCTTCGGGTTTACCCCACCAGCAGTAATTAAACGTAAGTACCTACTTAATAATATGTCGTTAGTAAGTTTAACGAACGTAAAATAATAACGGACCTAAACAGTGACATAGTAGACATAGTACATCGACGGCAATTAGTCCAGTTTGTTGCTATTTCACTTCACTGCCAGTTCAACTATTGACGGACTGTCGAATACCTAGCAGAGTAACCCCTAGAATGAGTTTTTACTAGCTCGAGATAGTACGCGCCAACTAGCACTTTTGTATGAAGATCCTGTACAGCGTTCATAAAAGTACTGGTACGTTTATGAAAAAAAATTCTTCATAATTCATCATCATCATCATCATCAGCCTGAAGACGTTCACTGCTGAACAAAGGCCTCCCCCTTAGACCGCCACACCGAACGACAATTTGCTACTTGCAGCCACCTGCGACTCTTTTGATGTCGTCGGCCCATCTCGTGGGAGGCCAACCTACACTGCGTCTTCCAGTCCGTGGTCGCCACTCTAGAACCTTTCTTCCCCATAATACCATTCTTCCACATTTCCCCATACTTCATAATTACAAAGAGCTAGTTGACGCGTACTATGTCGAGATAGTAAAAACTCATACTCGTCGCGCATAGTTGATTCGTAGAAGTTTATGTACTGCTACGGATAAATCCATTGCAGCAGGTGCGAAGAATATTTTATTTCACGGTAAATAATTTTGTTTGTCTTTATTGTGGCCCTCTTCCAATAAAATTGTGGTCAAGTTTGTATACGTGAGTAAGTATTGAATACGAGAAAGTTCCCTAGTTTATGAACTACAAAGATATTTACTTATTATATTAAGTGGTATGGTTTCTTGACAAATAAAATAATTTTTTTTAGTTTTTATGTTATTATTGTGGCTTTATTTTATTTAAATCCCCAAAGATTACTTACTTAACGATATAACATAACATAAAAGAAAAAAAAAGGAAGACAGTAAAAGTAGGTCTACTAAAAAAAATAATTCAGAAGGGGTTCTTGTTATTATGTATTGCGGTACTTAGGGTGCGTCGGTTTCACTAAGTGGCACCTCGTAAGTTAATGTACTGCATATCGTATAGTGTGTGGTAAGGGCAGGTGGGTGAGCCGCGTCGGTTTCACGGCAAATAATCTTGTTTGTTGTAATTCTGCGTCGCTGCCAGTTGGTTATCTACCGTTTGACAGTTAACAAATTTAATTTGACGCGATGTCTGAGTCAGAAGACAGGCGACATAATAATATCACTTTGAGATGCAAAGTTTGAAAGACTTTATAGTTTACTAGCGGCGCCCCGCGGTTTCACCCGCGTTACATATACCTACAACACCTATAGGTAGCTATTTGAAAGGTTTGTGCATAATTATTATTATTGTGTCATCATAGTTAGCATCCGGGTACTGGGGCGACTGTCTGTACATTAGTTAGCTTCCGATATCGGTCGCTAAGTCATAACGTACCGAAAATGAAACAGTATGAAAGCCACATAATTATTAAAATTCTCAGATTAAACCGAGATCGAGGGACAAAGTTAAACGTACCTAATCTTACTACAACAATGTGAGTTAGTGTGTGTGTGTATGTATGTTTGTGAGTCACATAATTACATTTATGGTATAATCTTATCTATGATATATGCCATCTCTATTGCTTTCCCTCTCCTTCTATCTCTATATCTTTCCTTCTCCTTCTATCTCTACATAATATGTCCCTTTCTACTCTCAATCTCTATTTTTCTCCCTTTTCCTCTTTGGATTTTCCTCTATTTCTATACACTTCCCTCACAATCTATCTCTTTCCCTCTCTCACTCTCTCTCTTCCTAGATCTCTCTTCCTTTATTTCTACATATTTTCCACTCCCTCTATATCGCCCTCTCACGCTCTCTCTCTACCTTTATCTCCTTTCCTCTTCCTTTTCTCTCTCCCTCTCCCTCTTTCGATCGCTCTCCCTCTATTTCGATAAATGTACCCTCTCAATCTATCTATCTCCCTCTCTCGCTCACTCTCTCTATCTTTCTCCCTCTCTCTTCCTAGAATCTATATATTTCCCACTTACTCTATCTCTCCGCCTCACTCTCTAACTCTCCCTTTATCTCCTTCCCTCTCCCTTTATCTCAATCTACATACTTCTCCCTCTATCTCTTTTTCTCTCACTCTATCTCTCTCTCTCTCCCTCTATCTCTTTCTTTATCGTGTATCCATTATTATCTATCCCCTTGCCAAATTGCATGACGATCCGTTCAGCCGTTTATTGTGGTCCGTAGGGGGTGCATCTAAAGAATACCTCATCATTTCAACCCCTTGCCTTGCCCCCTTTAGGGATGATTTTGCAAAAAAGCTGAAACCCGTATTTCTTTATTTCTTACCAAAAGCCTAAATATACATTTTCAGATTCCTAGCTTGAAGCATTATAAATCACTCATACAAACTTTCAACCCCTATTTCACCCCCTTAGAGATTATTTTTTGAGACAAAATATAGCCTATGTCCGTCTCATAGGTCCAGTCTACCCCTATACCAAATTTCATCGAAAACGGTCCAGCCGTTTGAGCGTGAAGAGCTAACAAACATACACACACACACACTCACAAACTTTCGGCTTTATAATATTAGTAAGATTTCGTTGGAACACACTTGACTGTTGGTAGCGCCTGGATTTTATTAACAACTAGCTGATACCCGCAACTTCGTTCGCATTTTTATATGTATGTATAAAATGAAACTGTTTATAAAATCAATTGATGTTGCGGGTAACAGCTAGGTAAGAATATATCTGTCTCTTTCTCTCTCCTTTTTCCTCTATCTTTCTCCCTCTCTGGCTCTCTTTCTATCTTTCTCCTTCTTTCGCTTTTTCTATCTCTCTTCCTCTACATCTATCTCTTTCCCTCTCCTTATATCTCTATATCTTTCCCTATCTTTCTATCATTAATATCCCTCTCCACTCTCAATCTCTCGCCTTCTCTCTCCCTGTCCATCTCATCCATTATATTTATTTCCCTCACCCTCTCAGTCAATCTCTCCCTTTCCCTCCTTCGCTCACTCCCTCTCCCTCTATCTCTATATATTTCGCACTCAACCTCTCTTTCTCCCCCCACTCTCCCCTCCTTCTAGCCCCACTTTCACCTTTTCTCCCTCCACTCTCCCATCTCTTTCTCCCCACTCTACTCTCTTTCTCATCCCACTCACCCCTCTTTCTGCCCCACTTTCACCTCGTTCTCCCCCACTCTCCCCTTCCTCTTTCTCCCCCACTCTCCTATTTTCTCCCCCTACTCTCCCCTCTGTCTCCCCCCACTCTCGTCTCTTGCTCCCCACTTTACCCTCTTTCACCCCCCACTCTCCCCTCTTTCTCACCCCACTCCCCTCTCTTTCTCCCCCCACTCTCCCCTCTTTCTCCCACACTCTCCCCGCACTCCCCTCTCTTTCTTCCCACTCTACTATCTTTCTCCCCCCACTCTCCCCTCTATCTCACCCCACTCTCCTCTCTTTCTCCCCCCACTCTCCCCTCTTTCTCACTCCACTCTCCTCACTTTCTCCCCCATTCTTCCCTCTTTATCCCCCAACTCTCCCCTCTTTCTCCCTCACTCTCCCCTCTTTCTCCCTCACTCTCCCCGTGCTCCCCTATCTTTCCCCCTACTCTCCCGTCTTTCTCCCCCCCACTGTCCCCTCTTTCTCCCCGCTCTTTCTCCCCACTCTACTCTTTTTCTCCCCCTACTCTCCCCTCTTTCTCACCCCACTCCCCTCTCTTTTTCCCCCCACTCTCCCCTCTTTCTCCCCCACTCTCCCTTTTTCTCCCCGCACTCCCCACTCTTTCTCCCCACTCTAACCTCATTCTCCCCTCTTTCTCACCCCACTCTCCTCTCTTTCTCACCCCACTCGCCTCTCTCACTCCCCCCCACTCTCCCCTCTTTCTCCCCCACTCTCCCCTTTTTCTCCCCGCACTCCCCTCTCTTTCTCCCCACTCTACTCTCTTTCTCCCCACACTCTCCCCTCTTTCTCACCCCACTCTACTCTCTTTCTCCCCCCACTCTCCCCTCTTTCTCACCCCACTCTCCTCTCTTTCTCCCCCCACTCTCCCCTCTTTCTCGCCCTCTCTCCCCTCTTTCTCGCCCTCTCTCCCCTCTTTCTCCCCGTGCTCCCCTCTCTTTCCCCCCACTCTACCCTCTTTCCCCCCACTCTACCATCACTCCCCTTTTCCCCCCACTCTCCCCTTTTCCCACCACTCTCCCCTTTTCCCCCAACTCTCCCCCTCCCCTCCCCCGCACTCTCCCCCCTCTCCTCCCATCGCACTCTCCCCCTTTAAATTACGATCCTTTCAGCCGTTTATTGTGGTCCGTTGGGGGTGCATCTAAAGAATACCTCATAATTTTAACCCCCTTGCTTTTCCCCCTTTAGGGATGATTTAGCAAAAAGGCGGAAACCCGTATTTATTTATTTATTACCAAAAGCCTAAATAAGAATTTTCAGATCCCTAACTTGAAGAATTATGGATTCCCCATACAAACTTTCAACCCCTATTTCATCCCCTTCGAGATTGTTTTGAGACAAAAGATAGCCTATGTCCGTCTCATAGGTCCAATCTACCCCTATACCAAATTTCATCAAAATCGGTTCAGCCGTTTAGCCGTGAAAAGGTAACAAACAAACAGACAAACAGATATACAGATAAACAGATAAACCGATAAACAGATAAACAGAGTTACTTTCAGATTTATAATATTAGTATGGATTACAATTTTATCAATATTAAAACCTTACTTTGCTTTTGAAGTGAATCGTCGTCATCACCATCCATTCCACATGCTAGCTAGCTAGGTCAATATGCGCCTGATAAACTTAATATAGCAATCAAGTAAGGCAACTTGTTCTATTCAAAAGCTTAGGAATTTTTTTTAGCTTACATTCTAATAACCATAAAAGTATGAAAGTTATTGAATGTTATTATTACTTAAGGCCAGGTTGTACTAAGGTGGTTAGGCATTTAAGCGTAACCTCCGTCCCCGCAAATGCCGAGCGCGTATAATCGCGGCCCGCAGAAACGTGGCGCTATTCGAACGCGGTTCGTTTGCTCCGTAAAAATGTTTCCCTCACACTTGCCTGTGTTCTACTAGCTCCGACCGATTGACAATTTCGCTTCATCGACGTAAGTTAGAATGGTCGAACGGTCCCGCACCACGCTTGTGTGATGACGGGTGGCATGGCGTGGGTTCTAATCCGCCTACTGGCAAACTTTTTGCACTTAGTTTTTGGATATTACGTAATTTATTGCGATAACAACACAAAACAAACATAATAATTAAGTCGATATCTAAATTCATAAACTTAACTAAAGTAGGTATACTAAGGTAAACGAAGGAATTACTCCCTTCTAAATCTACAGAGAATTTCCCTGTATTGTGTATTATTCAAATTAAAACTTAACACTGAGACTATAGCGAATTTCCGTACGACAAAACAATGTAAAAATGTCATGAACTCTGTACTATAGTTGTAATAGAAATTGCACTTTATGTAAAAGCATTCAAGTTTGTAATCATAAAACCTGTGACTTATCTCCTGCGTCCGCGAAGAGCACGAAATGAGAATAATGTACAGGTAGGTAGGTAGGTATTTGTATGGTAAAAATTATGGAGCGAGCTGATCATCACAAAAAATGATATTTTTTTGCCCAATCGCCACCAGTGGTGGTAATTGGAAGTAATTATTTCCAGCGAGCCCCAAAAATTGCCACCACTGGTGGTGGCTAGGACCACATTATATAAATGGTTTGCCGTACCTCCCCCAGTGGTGGTGGTTGAGATAATATGAAAACATATTTATTTCCAACGACCTCCACATACTGTCACCACTGGTGGTGGTTAGGACTAAATCATAAATTGTTTGCCCAACCGCTCTCAGTGGTGGTGGTCGGTACTAGAGAATGCAAACCGGTTTTAACCGATATCAGAAAACCGGGTTTTCGGTTATTTCAAGCATACAAATAAACTCGGTTTTTATTTTTCACTAAACCGGTTTTTTCAATTATACGGTTAATTTGGTTTTCTTGTTTGGGACACACTCAAAAAGAAAATACGTGCCACCATTTTGATTTCTTTCGTTTAGTGACCTACTACCAAATGACGCGTAAGGGTTTGTGTAATAAGTAACAACATACACATTGTTTTGTTATTTAGGTTTTTTTATGATATAGGTATGTAATTCTTATTTGCCCTTATACTCAGTCAGTAGGAATCCAATATCCATTTATCCAGGTACAGTAAGTATCAAGCACGTTTTTTTTATAGAATATTGATAAGTTTATCTCATTTTAAAGTTTTTGTGACATGAAAATTGCTAATATTAAGCCAATTCTTTAAATTTATTGCTTGTACTGTACTTGGCATTGTAAAATGTGGAAATCCACAGTAACTGTTCCCTCCAGTGATTTTTTTCAAAATCGTATTTATTTAAAACCGTAAAAAAACGGGTTTTATATTGCTCCGGTTTTGCATTCTCTAGTCGGGACATGAAAAAATGATTATTTCCAACGACCCCCACTAAAACTGCCACCACTGGTGGAGGTTAAGACACAATCATAATGTTTAGTGCTATCAACTACCACTGAAGAAAGGAAATGTTTTAGAATTTTGCTTCAGTCCTGTTTTTGTCATTTTTTATAGTCTATTACGATAGGAGTGGTCTAAGTAGTATATTAATACACGGCGTGAAGTTAGCGCCCGAGCGAAGTAAAGTAAGGGTAAGTAAAAAGTAAGGGTGCTAAACGCCGTACATTTAATAGACTTACTTCATTAATCTACTGAATTACTACAGACTAACAGTATAGAATCGATAGATCGATGTTTTAATAATAGTGTATTTTTTACGATCTATGACGTATTACCAAAACTACTTACTATAATATAGATCTTGTCCAAACCAATTTTCGGTGGAAGTTTGCATGGTAATGTACATCATATAATTATATTTTTTTTGTTTTATCAATCTCTTATTTTAGAACTTCTAAAATAAGAGGGGGGGGATGATGACGACACATTTCACCACTTTGGTTGTGTCTCTCTCGCAAACTATTCAGTTTATAAAAAATAGAAATCTCAATATATTTTTTAAGACCTATCCATAGATTATTTCATGCAAAAGGGCTGCTGAAAAAAAAAATTGATTTTCAGTTTTAGGTATGGGGAACCCCCAAAATTTTGTTAGTATAAATTTAGATAGTAGTATAGTTCTTATAATTTTGGAAAAATGTGACAGACATACATGAAAATTCCATAAGGATTCCGTTTTTTGCCGTATAACGCATAATTTCTATACCAAGTATGTATTTTTATGATACAATAATTGTATGATCGGATAGAAAATTTTATAAAACAGTTACAGTGTACGGTATAAATGTGTTTCTAATTTAGTTATAGCGTTTTCACGTAATAATCCATTTTTCCCGACGAAAAAACAAAATGCAAACATACAGAATTCTGGCACCACAAACAAGACATTGACGTTTCGTTCACACATTACGGGTAAAATGTATCTTCTCTTGTTTACTATATGAATCAGTGAGTGGTGTAAAAACGGACTAATTAGATGTGGTTCAGCCTACACTCACTACACTGGGTATATTCTTAAACGGCGTGAAGTTAGGGAACTTCACGCCGTTAAAGAATATTATGCTACTTTGAACAGCGTAAAGCGTGACCTAAGTGCGGGTTGAGGTTGCCATAAACAATATTATGTAATTGTCACAGCTTTTTCCCCGACTACGGCGTGACCAACGAAGGGGTATGTGTTTGACCGGTATGACGTGATAAGGTATGTTTGGGTACATCTGGAGAAAAAATATGTTATAAAAAATATGGTTTCGCTGACATCTGCGCGTGAGGAATTTGATCCTATTTAATATGTGCATGCAAGCAAAGCTGCGAGCAATAGGTAGCTAACCAAATATATAATATTACTAAATTCATCCTTTCATTTGATACCCACCCAACATGGCACCAGTGGACGTATCGGACGATGGAGACGCTCCTAACAATACCTCATTAGTCTAATTATTTTCATGTGCCGTCCACTACTATTGAAGGCGGATGGGCAAACAAATTATGATTTGGTCCTAATCACCACCAGTGGTGGCAGTTTGTGGAGCTCGTTGGATATAATTAATTCCAACTACCACCACTGGGGGCGGTTGGGAAAAAATATTCTTGTTCTAACGCCACCACTGGTGGCAATTCATCGGTGGTGGTCGTTGGGAATAAACAAGCGTGCCAGAATTAATTGACTTGTGTAATTTTGATTTGTAATGTAATTTTAACTGATTGAAAATACATAAGTAGGTACCTATAATAAATAAATGACAAATAAATCATAACTATTTATTAGTGCATATGAAATTGTCTTATTATTATAAAAAAGTATCATACACAGATTAACAAGTAAAATTTTAACAAAAAAGAACCTACTTCAATAAAAATACTATAATATTTCCAGTTATTGTGATTTAAAAACCAAACTGCTGAGCAAATTTTGATAAAATGTATATGGTACCACATGAAAAGTATATAATATACCCTTTCAAATAAAAAATAGTCATTAAAATCGGTTCACTCAGTCGAAAGTTATGAGGTAATAAACATTAAAAAAAATACAGTCGAATTGAGAACCTCCTCCTTTTTGAAGTCGGTTAAAAATAATAAGCACCAGTTCTCTTCGGTGAACTTCGTTTCATCAAGGTAATTATTATAATACTATATAATATTACATAACCATATAATAGTATAGTAATATAGCATTATAATAATATTTAATAGTAAATATAAAAATTAATTATACGTGTTTGTTTTTTTATGTGATAAACTTCAAAAAACGCAAATCAACGCATGCAAAAAGTTCGGCCGCTGTGGGGTTCGAACTCTGGCCTACGCGGCACAGCGGAGTCGCATCCGTACCCCTGGGCCATTTAGACACAGCATAGTCACGCGAAATTGTTATACAGTCTAAATGAAAGAGATGCTCGACCGTTCTAAGTGACCGTGATTGGCCAGTGGGCGTACACAACCGTATACTGCTAGCTACATATAGGTCATATTCATGGCACAGGCAAATGCGGGGGTGAAGTATTTTTGGAGCAAACGGCGATACGTCCTCCCTTCGAGACGCCTGAGCGAGTACTGGCGGATGGCCGCGAGCGCTACAACTCCTAGATTTTGTATGTTTTTATTTATAGGAAAAAAGTGGTAACGAATTTAGAACAAATATTCTGATCCCCACTCCTATATAAAAATCCCCGTTTATTGGTACAACTTTCACGTGGTTTCGTGATGGAATCTCTTAGCAGGAGATAAAGTCAGATGCGAAGTAGTGTCATCTTTGGCATTTTTTTTTATCGAGCCAATCATTCGAAATCACGTTTTTGACTCTGATTAACTAAAAATAATACGTTCAATTTTAATAAAATATTTTTTTTTACTCATAAATCTTATATTTTAATAGGTTTCCTTAGCTTCAAAAGCCTGAAACTCAGTGCCACGTCGCCTTAATACATCTTTTCTGTATGGATGATATGACATGACGGTGAACGGAGAAATTGTTATTTCCGCATTGTGCCCTTTCTCAGGTATGTTGTTATTTCACCCTTATTACAACAGGTACCTAAAATTGGACGGCGTTATGAAATAACGAATTACACGAACAAACCAAAAAAAAAAAGTTAATGATGCAGTTCGATTGTAGAGACTTTAAACTATATTCCTAGTCGTTTTTTTGTTCAAAAATCAACTCTCCTACCTTAATATAGAGGGGTGAATCAAGCGACATGTCTTACAATGTTAGGTTCTATGCATTTTATCGCTTTGTAATACCAAACTAAGCGCCTAAGTCGCTATTCCAAAATACAATAAATAAGGTTTTAATAAACATAAACGAATTAAATCCTGAGACATTCGACTTAATTCGTTGTTTCATTATTAAACAACTATAAATCTAAAATGCAAAATCAAATTACCCACCATAAATAGGCGCATAGTTCGTTATTGAGTATCCATTGGTTCATCTATTTCATTGATTGAGAATCAAACAATCATTATAGCCCAGTGGAATTAGGTATAAAATAGGCCTAAAATCGCAATGCTTGATGTGGTACTGCATTTTTGGTAGGTTGTATGGACTAGTAAGGATATGGTATACCTAAATCCATATTAGCAACTTTGGAAAACTTGTGCTAGCTTGGCAACACGCAAAAAACTTTGAAGTTTTGAGACTTTTCTCACTTTTTTGCTCTATAAGTCATATACTATGCGTTTTGGACAAGTGCACTTCTGGACTTTTATAAGGTTAATAAAATTTGCAAAAATTGAAACCCAAACGCAGCTCTATAAACCCTATAACGATCAAACTGTGGCCCTTCAAATACAGTTAGTTTTTCCGGAAAAATTACAATTTTAAGTTTTGCTTCCGTTCGAAGCAGAGTATTGGTAAAATCCCTGGTCCTATGAAAAAATTCACTGAAACAATGATGTAGTACGATTAACTAGCTTTCAGTATAGCAAGGTGGCCACAAATTAAAACGTATTTCTATCCTTTATATATTATTTAATGCATTTTGCGCCAATTTTACAAACCCCACTTTTACCTTCAAGATTGTAAGTGAACTATTAGTATCACAGACTTCGTCTTGTACTTAAATGAAAGTTGATTAAACGTACAAAAACATTGTATTAGTGACCTTTTTCAAAGGACGAGGGATTTCACCAATATTTAGCTTCGGACGGGAGCAAAACTTAAAAGTGTCATTTTGCCGGGTAATGGACCACATTATTGAAGGGTCATAGCTTGGTCCTTATAGTTTCGTTTGGGATTAAATTGGTGCAAATTTAATTGACTTTATAAAAGGACTGAAGTACGTTTGTCTAAAACGCATCGTTTACGACTTTTAGGTTGCATGTTTGGATTTATACTAGGTACACTAACATAACTGTTCTACAACACACCAAAAATGCAGTAAGTACAACAAGCTTCGCGATTTTAATATTTAATTCCACTGGGCTATTGAGTAAAAATTGCTTTACGTTTTTGATTTTTTATTAAGTATACCTACTTATTTTCATTTATTCAACCGTTTTTCCGATTGTTTTGTTGTCAAAAACAAGTTTTGGTTTATTTTTGGTAATATATAACTATTTTGCCTTTGGATATAATCTCTTTATACCCTTCATTACCCCCAAAACTAAATTGTATAAACGTATTAAATGACAAAATGGCGCTTGATTCCATACTGCAATTTTAAAATCGTACAAATAATGCAAAACGTAATATGGAATTAAGCGGAAAAATTACAATATCTTCTATACTATGCATCATACAAAAATATGTTCTTTTATGAAATAAAATATACATAATAATATATCACATAAGTAAAAATCACACCAATAACGTAAATATTGTGCTCTCAGCAACATATTTAAATTTCAAAACTTTGAAGCTCGTTTTCTCAGTTTTACTGATTTGTCGCTTCTTCCGTTATTTCATAACGCCGTCCAATTATTCTGATTGCAAGTTCCTAACAATGGTATCCAAATTCTAAAAATTGCTTACGCCTACAGGTGTGGATCATCATCAAAATCGAATAAGATGAAATGCGCATTGCTATGCTATATTTGTCAGGCGCAAACCAACTTTGAGGCTGTTAAATCCACCATCCGTGATCCGGAAGAGTAATCCCCCGCAATATTATGTAGGCTATCTTTGTAAAGCAACAGAATTCGAAATTAGATGGAAAAATTAGAACGTAAACATTGGCTATTATTACAAGGATCCGCCGCCTCGTGTAGGAAAGTTTGAATAATAAAGGGAGAAGGTAAAGTATAAGCTTAATAGGATAGCAAATAGGAAATGCTTAAAGTGATCAAGTGTGAGTCAGACATCGCAATGTGAGTTCCGTACATGTCAGTAACAGGTTGATTTTTAGGGTTCCGTAGCCTTAAGCAAAAAACGGAACCCTTATAGATTCGTCATGTCTGTCTGTCTGTCTGTCCGTCCGTATGTCACAGCCACTGTTTTTCCGAAACTAAAAGAGCCATACTTTTGAAACTTGGTCAGTACTTAGATGTATTTTGTGAACCGCATTACAATGTTGACACAAAATTAGAAAATTAACAACAAATTTTGGTATTATACTTAGATCAGAAACCAAAAAACATTTTTTTCATCAAACCTATACCTACGTGTGGGGTATGGATAGGTCTTCAAAAATGATGTTGAGGTTCCTAATATATATTTTTTCTAACCTAAACAGTTGGAGCGAGACACACTTCCAAAGTGGAAAAATGTGTACCCCCCCCCCCCCCCCGCTACATTCTAAAATAAGAGACCGATTAAACTAAAAAAAATATATGATGTAGGTTAGGTACATTACCATGCAAACTACCAACGAAAATTGGTTTGAACGAGATCTAGTAAGAAGTTTTTTTTAATACGACATTTGTATCGTAAAAAATACTCTATTATTAAAACATCGATCAAAGTTACAACGAACTACAAGAACTTTTATATTATGTTACTTGGAGCTACAGAACCCCGTTCCACACACTCGGCCGATTTTTTTTAAAGGGTTTTATTTAGCTTGTACCCCTTTCCCTGTTGACCTCACACGTTGAAATTCACACTTTTACAATTCAAACAACTTAATCTTATTGCCAAAGAGACCATAAAAAACAAAATATATGATAAATTACTTACATAAAACAGTAATTGTTGATTGGAGTTTCAAAAAGGATGTTTCCCTTTCAAGCGCTGATCCAAGATGAAATCGTGGACAGGAAAATAAAACTCCGTTGGGCGTTGACTCTACCAGTGCTTCGGAATACGCCCTTGCTACGTGATCTCTGTACTAAAAGGCTACCGATTTTAAATCAGTCAAAGTTGGTTTCTTAAACCTAACCCAGCACGAGTGGTTCGCTGTAAATAACCCTAACATTGTTGAGAAGACTTTCATAGTCTGTATTATTAGAAGAGAGCATTTTCTTGTCGGAATAAATAAACGAGTTGGGCCTTTCGTAAGTAAGAGCTCTTTCTGAGTATGGCATTTATTTTTCTTGTGATAGTGTTGCAAGAACTTTACCATTTGTAGAACTGACAGCTTTAGCTCACAGCTATTGAATTTCTTTTGGTTACAGTAGGTAGGTCATATTGTTGATGGGATACAAAATGACAATGTTGGTGGATGCTTTTTTATATTCCCTGGCGTTTATCATTATGTTGACGTTTATAAACCTCAATAGCGTTACCAAGCTGCTAATCAGCTGATCCACACTCAAAATGTAATCTACATTTTGAAATCGTTGCTATTTAATAAATCGATATTGAGATGTAGCACTGGCTACCAAATACTGTCTTGTATGTGTCAATTGTGTCATAATCGGATAGCACTTTATCGCTGAGTGTCATTTATTAATTTGCCAGATATCACGTAAGTTTCTGTTCCTAATCTACAACTTAAGATGTATTTATTAAATAGAACGAAAGAGCTAGTGCACACTGAAAATAGCTCTCAGAGCTATGTTTGATTTATTAATACGGCCCTAGGTTTGCGCTTGTATCGTGGGTACCGTTTACAGACATATACCTAATTTCACATACATACAACACCCAGACCGGACACCATATGGTTATATACTTAGTGATATACAATCACGGCTTTATCTATCTTACTGCGACATATTTATCTATTGAGCCCGTACTGTTGGTATAATATATAGACTTCTCCTGCTCAGTAGGGCGAGAACGAACCTCTATCGAGAAATTATTCGATACGTCAAATTTGTTTTAGATTTCATAACATACATCTATATTTAAAAAAAAAGATATCAAAACTAAAGGCAGAAAATTTACACAATGCCCATTATTGCCCATTAAACAAACCTTTCTAGGCAACCTTTTCGTATCAACCTTTTCTGACTAGTCATGTTTTAAATTATACAACCCCAACATTACAGTATGTTGTTGTTGTATAATGTTGTATTGTTTGAGGATGTTTGCCCTGAATCGCTTACGTTCATCACGACCCGTAAAACTAAAAGATAAATTCTATAAGTTGATAAAATACATGTTTATAAGCAATACCCCAAAGGTCTACAAGTTAAGTATACAAGCAAAAAAAAACAGAACCGTCTTAATTAATTTGTGAATATCGGAGAAAAGCGTACTTTTAGAATACACAACACAAAAACATCGAAAGCCTGTAACATAATGATGTTTTAGTATAATAAATAGCCCCAGATTTCAGCTACCTGTATAATTACAGTAGGTAAACTCGATAACTGGAGCACGTGTGTAGGGACGCGCCTCGTGTAGGGATTAAGTCAACACTCTCACTTATTCTGTGGTGCAGATAACGGGTTCACAAGGTCATAAATCTCGCTTGAGGCTAAATAATCCCCAAAATATACTCATGTCAGAACCCCCAGGCTTCACCCCTATTATGAACAGAATTTTGCGTTGAGTGAAATTGGGTGAAGTCACGGCCACGACCTAACTTAGGGCATGCCTTACTGCAGCAAAATAACTAGAGTGAAGTAAATAGAAAAGATAGGATAAGGGTGTGTTTAGACTTTTAACAATATAATACGTTTAGAAGCAGAAGCTGGTGTAGTCCACCTGGAAATAGAATAGAGTTAGCCAGCATTGTGTGTGCGACGTGCGTGCCATTCACAATTCGGATCATTATGAATTAGGCTTATGCGTAAGTGAAGGCGAAAAGTTATGGCGCAGTCGGTAGGATTATTATACAATTTGACTCACCGATGAGTGATATTCTTCTCTTCCAAGTGCCGCATGCCCAGTGCGACTTGCAGCGCGTACTCTCGCATAGTGCCGCCGTCCAGCTGTAGGGCTGGCTCGGCGACGTAATGGTCCCGGCTCGACTTCTCGTCTGTGTACAACTTTGTATCGGACAAGGTCGGGTCGGAGTCGCTGAGGTTCGTATACTCGGCTAGAAAGAAAAATCTCTTTGTGAGGGTAACCTCAGCCTAGAAAGAAGGCTACGACGGCCAATACAAAAGTACTATAGTAAAAAAACAGTGGCGTTAGTGTAAAGTGTGTTTGAGTAGATTTGAAGGGTGCTCAAACTATCTCATAAAAATTTTAGCTTTACCGTCCTTTTTTTTAAACGCACTAGGATTGCTCCTGTATTGTGGGTACCGCTTACGGACAAATATTTGTGGATCGCACAAATATTTGTTCCGGGCGGGAATCGAACCCGCGACACCCAAGCGCAGCAGTCCAATCGCTCAGCCACTACACCAAACGTGCATTGGACACAACGCCAGCCTGCCTATTAGCCACATCGCCTAGCCCTAAAGCCTATCAGGATAAACTCTTATTGGCAGTATATTGGCAATTTATAGAGACTCAGTGCGTGTTAGTCGTTAAAACGCTAACAACTGATAAAAAGACTTACAATAGCCTTCCGAAGGCCTCCCAACGCCACTGTCAGTTATCCTCGTCGCTGATCCTCCTCGAACCTCCCGCACCACCTCCCTCCTCTTCCCCCGAGCCGCTCTCAGTAGAGATAGCAAGTCTCCTCTCGGCGCATGCTCCAGCAGTGCTATCAGGGGTGCTCGAGTGGTGCAGCAGCCCACGAGCCGGATGACATGCTTGTGCGAGCCTACGTGCTTGAGCATCAATATCTCGCGGAGGAAGTCTTGCATTTCTTCGTCTGTCGCGTCTTCTGTGGAAGGAAAAAGATTGTGAACCTCTGCTTTTGTGGACTTTAATCAATGCTGTGTACAATGTTCAGAGGTTCTAAAAGATTGGGATATAATTATCATTCTGATGAGCTTGCTTATAGGTAATGTATATATAATGCGCCGTGAGTTCATTTTGGTATGTACCTACCTACCAACTGTTTGTTGCTTACTTCAAAGCGGCAAAGTTAGATTCTAGGAACTGCATCTGCACCCGCTTACCATAAATCGATTAATGTCTACGCATATCTTATCACTGAGTTAGTATGTTAAATATCCTTAAAGTTAACGAACTTTGCCGATCCGCATTTTTTCTCTCTCCATGTAAGTTCATTATCATATATAAATATTTAATCAGAGACATTTATATTTTAAGAGAGATCGCGGCTAAATGTTTGTCTTATTTCGCGCATGCGCAAGCTAGATTTAGCTGTTATATAAACGGTGGTAGGAAATGAAAGTCCGTTCGCATTCATCGTAAAATGCACTTTTGAACCGGTTGGATTGTTGTGGATAATGCTTAGGAATATTCCAGTCATTAAATATGTATAATTCATTGGCAGACAGCTGGAGTGAAAATACTACGTAAGATCAAGCGTGTAAGTTTCCATGCGATTTTAAGCTGAGTACGTGACTAATTTAGACATTAATTATCACAACCCCACTGCTAAGCATGACTGTGTCTCACTCCCTGTTTTTCGTGAAGAGGATTACCATAATCCACGACGGGGCCTGGTCCAGATTAGTGGATCACATACCTTCGAAGCAATTATCGGGCACGTAGGTTTCCTCGCAAAGTTTTCCTTGACCGAGTGATAATTACGTACATGTTTTTCGTGTTACATTGGCACGTGTCCGCACTGGGATTTGAACTTACAACCCTATACTTGGAAGGTCCTTTTCTGCGCTGACAACACTCCCCTATACCTGTCTATTTCACGCTTCGAACTTGGTTAACCACCAGCTTACGCTACCTATGTTGTCCTACACAACAACGTATATATACGTCGGCATAGGCAATGACTATGATATAATAGTGAAAGTCAAAGTCAAAGCATTTATTGTAAATAGGCAATATAATCGCACTTTTACAAGTCAAACAGCTAATTCTCCTCGTTAACAAAGATAATCATAAAACATGAAGTATGAGAAATTAAATTAAACAGTTAATTTATTAAGGTTTGTGTTTGAAAAAAAGCACGTTTCCCGTGGAAAAAGAATAATTAGGTATGTATTTATACGTATAGGGCGGTGAACTGGCAAAGTATCACTGACACTCTTCAAGCGGCGGGAGAAAAAGGTACATTTACTTGTACCTGTTTATAAGAAAAACACGGCTATAAAATTGTGAAATAACGGATATCATAAATTCACTTTGCGACAGTTTAAGAACTTCGAATTATTTGAAGAGTTCTGGGTCTAAATGAAAATAAGTACCTAAAGATATCAAAAAACTTGGTATTTTATTATCTGATATTTTACCTATTTCATAACCTAAACTGCGATCCGAAGGGAGAAAAGATTAATTTCGTTTGAATGCCCACAGTTGGCGCTTTTGGAACGGAAACATAGATTGTCATGAGGATAATATAATATTGTCTTACCCCCAATGCGTTACTGCACCAACGCGCGATCCACTATACCATAGACTTTCCACAGGCTTCATATCTGTGGTTACACAAACAAATGCTTGAAGGAACATACCTGTTAGCATTTTGGCCGCAACCGTCATAGTTTCACCACCAGGCATGTCCAGCTGAGCTGCATGGACCCTGCCAAAGGCGCCGCTTCCAATCAGCGCCCCCAGGTGGACCCTAGTTCTGGACACCTCCCACTCGTCACCTTCGTCATCAGTATGCTGCAATACCACCGGAATGTGATCGATCCACTTTGGCAAAATTTTGCACATACAGAATTTTTTGTGCCATTATAAATATTTGATTTTTGATGTCACCGTAGAAGAGGAAGGTTACTCTGTGACCGAAAACTCCGACTTTGCCCAGTGTAAGAGGCAATAGGATGAGAATACCATCGACAATTTGCGTGTCGAGTCTCGGGGTAGTCCCCGGGGCCGGTGCCTCGTTTATCTAAAAACGAACGGTCCAATACCAATTAGGTAGGTAATAAAAAAATACAACAGTTGCTTACCGCAAATTCTTTATGTACATACAAAGGGCTGTTTTCCATCTGAAATCGGCTCGGAATTTCGGGATTCCTGTGGGCAAAGAAAAAATACGAAATCAGCTCGGTTTCAGGTATTTTGAATATTACGAAGGATGGAGAATATTTTGGAATCAAGTTTTTTTTGCAACATTGTTATGTTTCATTTTAATAATAATTGTATGATCCCTAAAAATTCTACATAAAAATAACTAGAGAAGACCTAATCTTTGCCAATGTTGCAGCTCTACTCTAAAAGCGGCCGGGTCGTTCGGCCCATGGGGTGAAACCCCATACCCCGCTAAAATAAAGAGGGGGCTATAGTTAGTAAAATGACTCTACTGCGAGTATTACAACTTCAAACAACCCTTGTATTTTAGAGAGCAGATTAGTAGGTAGGTATATTAATAAGTTACAAGCTTAAAATCTATTCTTATAAGTATAATACGGCGCAATGAACTACTCCGTTCATCATACACGATTACACTATATTATTATGACATGTTAAAATAACAACAAAACCCATTAGTAACTACACTTTAACACTTTAAAATAAGATGCGTGCTACATATAACGCGATAGCGATCTATTGCAACAAGAAAAATGCAATTCCGACTATTGCAATACGACGTTACCGATGTATATTGTTTCAAAATAAGTTACACGGTCTAAGAGCAGTACATTCTGAAATCTTTAAATGAATCAGCATCTATAGGTATTAATTATAACGTTTGGTTACAACACTACTACACTTTAAGTTGAGTGCTTAATTATGGTAACTTTTTAAATACAATAAAGACGATTAGATAGATAGTCTTTGTAACAAGTTGCAAAAATAAAAGTCTCGTTTGTAACTTTATTTCATATACTTACTGAATTCCACCTCTCACTAGTTTCTGCTCGCCTGGTACCTACTTATATAGACTTACGGCGGTTGGGTCAACAAATTATGATTTGGTACTAACCACCCCCAGTGGTGGTAGTTTTACGGCCGAAATTAATAATCAATCCAATCCAAATTTTGCTATCTGGGATTGATATCACAATCCATTTTTAGGGTCAAACGTGCCAATAACCGATCCGTGGATTGGTTTATGAAGGCACGCAGATTGGAAATCGATCGAACGATAGGCAGCAATCCTAGATCGATTTCAATCTTGGTTAAGAGATACAATATTAATTTCGGCTGTTAGTGTGGTTCGTTGGAAATAATTAGTTACAGCTACTACCACTTGGGGTCGTGGCGCCAAAATATATTATTCTGTTTCAACGACCACCACTGGGGGCAGAATCAGGGGTAGTCGTTGGAAATAAACCCCTGAAGGTTTTGTGCACGTCTGTACATCACAACTGAGATTTTACTTAATTGAGCGGGCTCAGTCTTAGTCAATTTACGATTAGGTCAACTGATCCCGCGGTCTCAGTTTTGAGTGGGCTCAGTTGACGTAAGAGCCATTATACTGAAGTTATATCTAAGAGAGTTTTTATATATAAAAAAAACACATATAATATTCATATTTCAATACTAATAATATAATATATTATAATAATTCAGTCTGTAACCGCCCCACTGCTGGGCAAAGGCCTCCTCTCACTGTCGTGAAGAGGATTAGACCACAATCCACCACGGGGGCCTAGTCCGGATTGGTGGATAACTTGCCTCCGATATTATAATTCTCGGGCATGTTGGTTTTCTCACGATGTTTTCTTTCACCGAAAAGCGAATGATAATTACGTACATAATTATGTTTAACAAGAAACACATTGGTACGTGCCCGCACTGGGATTTGAACTCGCCACCCTTCATTTGAAAGGCGGATGTTCGGCCAGTAGGCTATCACCGCATTTCATAATTCATTTTAGAAATATTATGCGACATAAAAATATACTTCGTCATTTATAGTGACTTCTGATGCATACCATGGGTTAACAAACGATTTAACTAAGTAGAAATTACAAAACATAGGTACACGAAAAGTAGGATAACACCCCTCCTATGTATAGAATATATTATGTAAGTATATATACCATGTAGTCGTGACGTATTACTTATCATTTATCTCTTTATTTGGATATTATACACTTTCATCATCAGCTATTACGAGTAGGTATGCCAAATTGAAAATTATAAGATCACTGCTTGTTACGAAAATGTAAAAAACACATTGGGATCGAATCAAAGATATAGGATTGCACCATTATGGAGCAACCAGTGCGTGGTACCGCACTGTCTACGCGCCTGTACGCAATAATGCGTCCTAGTGATGGGGTGTGAGAGCTGTGTATTTTCGAGCTTTGGAAAATATTACAAAAAAAAATGGTTTGAAGAACGTATTGGTTACGAACAAATCAACAAAAAAAATCAATTGAAGACAGACAGTGTGAAGTTTTAAAGTAACTATTTTGTGTCAGCGAGTAAAATAGCAAACTGTGAGAGAACCACGTTTCTAAATGTACATTGTAATCTCGTATGTATAATAAAACTATTTCTGCTACAAAACTAAAACGGAATTTAAAAAAAACTTATTATAACACATAGGTACAGGTATATTTGCATTTACGATAAGCTAGACTAGCTTAAACGTTTTACAAAATGTATTCGGTAGACTATGGTATACGAGAGAAATGTAGTATTCAAAAATACGTATAACGTATAACAAAAATACGTAATCAAATAAGTACTAATCTAGATTGTAGAATCTAGATAGTCACTGAGGATTATAGTATTGCATTGTATATCAATATACTATTGTATAGTCATGCGAAATTTCAACCCGGACAACGAAAACTGGGCCATAATGGATTCGCAAGATTTAACCTACAAATCCATCCGGTAACACACTAAATTACTAGCACAAAAGCCTAACTAATTATACACAGTGCTTAAAATAAACGCTTGCAAAAGTGGAAGATATTTAGCCAACATTGTTTTACTGTGTAAAATAAAAACCATCGACACTGATGTAGCTTGGGAAAGCTTGCCCCATCTCTAAAGGGTCGGATGTCGCAGGTCAATTATTCTTGCGCAGATGGATATACTCTAACCAACCTAATGCCGTAACGCTTACGTAACTGTGCTTTAATACTAGTAGTTAGTAGCTGGCTCACCTTTCTTCAATTTTGAACCATAATCTTGTGCGAATAAAGCCTAATGTCGCTGGTAGAAGAAGTCATTTTAGTACTCGTAATAACACAGTTTTTGATAATCAAATATATGCTTTATGCCATTGACTTTAAAGGCGAAAGTGGGATACGTTTCAATTGAAGCTTATATGAACTTTATTGGTGGTCAATGAGATAGAGCAATTTTCCAATATGTCAATACTTATGGAGAGCTACTGATACAATATTGCAAAAGACTCAATAATTATTATGTAAAAATAATAAAGTTTAACAAAATAATAATAATAATTAATTTACGATAATTTTGACTGTCATAGAGAGAGTTGGTTTGACAAAAATTACAGAGTGCAAAAGACATCAACGCGCTAGTGCATCTTGCATACATCGCGCGTTGAACTCTAATGTACTGCGCTTACTAATCTCAAAGTCGCTCTTCCAGTACCTATACGGTATGAAGGTATGAAAACGGCTAAGTGCACCCTCCCTAAGCTAGTGTTTGTTTTATTAATATATCATATGATATTTTTAACGACCGACTGTGGGTAAATGGTTCTACGCACATAATATTTACATTTGTTAAGAAACGTCTATGTATCTAGGCGGCCAAAATAATTAAACATTATGTAAGCACCACGCTAAATATCACATTTTTAAACTATTGAACTAGCTTTTGTCAATATAATTTCAGATAAACAAACTCAGATATAATCTGAGGGAGTTGGAACCATTTTAAGCACGTACTTTCACTTAACATCTGTTTAGTATAATTTACCTACCTCGACCATAGTCTTTGTTAGCCATCACTTCTACCTAGCTATCATGACGAGTTAATATTTTGTATTGAGGAACACTGATGTGATAAATTCTAAGTATAATATTATAGTAAACGAATATCCGACTCACTTTGCGAACGAAGTGCGCATTTATAGAGTACCTAACCTATTTCAAAGACTGTTTACTTTTCCAATAATTGTTCTATCGAATAATTTTATTCTCCATAAATATTGAATTTGACTTCAGAGAGACAATGTTGGCCTGTCTAGTCACCCGATTTAATTATAAATGATTAAGTAGGTAGTCGCCTGTTTCGTGTAACTTTACTTATGATACGAATATAGAAGGTAGTAGATATGAAGGAAGATCATTAAGAAAGTAATGACATTTATCTCCAAATCACGAAAGAGGGTAGCTTTAGATGTCTTATATGATATGACTTACATAATTTTCTTATGTGAAATTTTCTTGCAAATTAGGCAAAAGTTTGAACGAAATCTCAATCTTCGTGGTCGGATAGTGAAGTGTGATTTCCTATAATTACGTTTTCACTTGACGACTCAGATTATAGAAACGAGTAACAATGGTATCCCATTACTTTACTGTTCGGATTATACGTACATAGTGGCAAGGAATCGCTTTGTGCGAATGGAAGGAATGTCAACCACGTAGGGATTAGCGGATGTCGAGTTTCAGTACGTCTTTATTGTTCGATAGTGGAGAAAAGATGGAGGGAATAAGGAAATAAATAGATCCCAAGAAATTCCTACCCAGATTTATTAAATATATCTTCAAAAGCGCAATATACGCCGTGTAATTTAATTTGACATTTATACATTTCATTAAAAGCCAATATTTAAAGTTTAAGTGATTTAAGCCCAATTAAGGTGAAAGTTCAGATAAGAATCCTGTCGCATAAATAATTACTGGATTTTTTCGTTTAAACTTGATTAAGTTATCCATTTTGAAATCACTATTTAATGTTCCCCAAGTGATTTATAACTTTATAACGAGATAACTTTACGTTTTTAAAAGGAATACAAATTGACAAGTAGATTTTACGAATCACCTAAATAGAAAAAAAAATAGAGCAGAACAATCGTATCGAGTAAAGTCACAAGTAAATACTAGTAGGGTGCATTGGGATAATTCAGAATTTTGATGAGATGAGTTGAAGGTTATACTTTGGTTAATTATTCAAAGAAGTTTTACATTTATTGCCATTATTTGTTCTACCTCTATTTACTAAAGAAAAGATTGAGTAATTAATTATTAGTAAACTATTAAATATGTAGCTGGATTCTGAAAACTGAGCATTTTAAATACTGAGTCATATTTTTTTGGAAACCGGTAATTACGAACTATCTTGGGGTTAAACCGAAGTGAATGAAAATTGGCCTTAATTGCATCCTGATCGAAGGTTTACAATTATGATGGGGTTATTACAAATTACCGAAAATTGCGCGAAAAGCACTTGTTGGACAAAAATGGACGCTACGCACGTACCATTGACACTAGCGATTCGCGACGACTGATGCGGTGAGAACAATCACGGTGGCATCTATATTAAAGTTGTTATTAGAAAAATATTGTTTCGTATGGTAGATATTTTTAGGTTTCGGAATATACCCATTTTCGAAATTACCCCAATGCACCCTACTAAGTAAGTAGCAGTAGTTCTCAGTATGCAGTAATCACTGGGTGAGGTGAACAGTGCAACCGGTCTGAATCCTTGCGATCCGTCGCCAATTACAGTTGGCAGAAACTAGATCACTAATCGCCTCTCTCTTGCCCTTTGACTGGACTCGTCACTGTGGCCGGCGGGTTCAAGTCATTGGATGTCAGCGATTTTTCAATAACTAGTTACCTACAAGTCTGTACGACGCGCCGCCACCGCGCCGTGGTATTATTTCTATCGACCGCGCTAAACTGAGGTTGTGCAAAATTGTCTCAAGTATTTTTAAGTTTGTTTTTTGTTGTAGTTGTTTTGTTGTTATGTTCTACTTGTGCTTAGAGGTATAATATAGAGCTTAGTTAATAGGTGGATGCAAGTGGCAAAGTTCGGTTTGGCTGTCTAAGGGGGAGGCCTATGTTCAGTAATGGACGTCTTCAGGCTGATGATAGTTAATAGGAAAATTAATGAAAATATTATTATAGTATTCAATCTCACATGTAACAATAATACACCAGTTATATCAGAAAGTTAATGAGCCAACCTCAGAAAGCTCTCAAGAGAAAAACTTAGGATGCCTGCGTAACTCTTTGCGTACAATTTCATAGGTCAACAAAATGTAGGTACCACCTATTCCGCATTTAAATTGAATATATCGTTCTCAAAGGAAAGAATAAAAGTTTGCAACAATAAAAACTCTCAACATGGCTTACAATGCCTAAAACACGTAACTCATTTGAAGTAACAAAACTGGGAAGAAGATGGCTTCCATATACAAAAGCGGAAAATGAAATGTGTTTTTTTTTTCACAATTTCACCACGTTTTGAGCCAAAGTAAAACAAGTATTTGTCCTAAACAACGCGAGCGTAGCGTAAGCGGCATTCACCAACTCATTAGATTGAATCTAGAAATTAACATAATTATACTTAGCTTAAGCTTATAAGTACTTTACATTTTGTACAGCCTCCTTTTAGTATAAGTATCAAATCTACAAAATTCACGAAAGTCTGGAGCAAGCCACCCAATCAAATCAAATAAATATAAAATACAATTTAGAATATATTTGTTAATGAGTTTTATAAAAGTGTTTACGGTCGAGCTTATATAGTGAGGGAATCGAGGAATATAAATAGGGAGGGAAATCGATTATACTATAGTTACATTAAGTAGCGTGTTCGATAATATTTCGTTCTATGAGAATAAATATTTATTAGACATAAATTACCATTCGTTTCTAGAAGTCTTGATATAAACTCACAGGAAAACATTACTGTACTAAACGTTGTTGATACATAGGTACTTAAGATACATTTTTAAGTTCGTTTTCAGCTACCAAAAAGAAAAACCTGTAGGGCGAGCAGGAACCTCTATCGATAACGTATTCGTTGCGTTAACTGTCAAAGTGAGATGAGCTAAGTAGGCTAGTACCTACCCAACTTATAAGGCGCGTCGTGAATCTTCGTTCGCGCAGAAAAGAAAGTATGGTCCGAAGATTAACGAAAGAATGCTTAAAACTTACAATCAACCTAAGATCACTATTATAAGGTTCATAATACACTGCAGCTGTTAGTTCCATCTCACTCTAAGCTCGCTAAGATGGCGGAGGCTGCCGACCAATAGCGGTCAATAGCATTTCCTGCGCTTTGAAAATTCATCTTCTGCGCAGGTACATCGGTAAGCCATATCAGTTGGGTACTACTGTACCTACCAACATAGCATTGTATACCTGCCAGCCAGAGGCTAAATATTCTATAAGTATATTGTTTTTGTATCTTATTTTAAGTGAACAATAATAGTTCTTATGAGAAATAAAGTTAATTTATCCTTCAAACCTAACCTAATTCGTTTTAGATTTGATCAGTACTCCTACCATAGGATAAGCACGAACATTTTTGCAGTTCGTATCGTTTACGTATCGATCAAGGTAACCGTTCGCGTACACATCTTGTCGGTATTGCATGCCACTGATCAAATCTGAAACAAATTTGACAGTAAACGTATCGAATACTTTCCCAATAGAGGGTTCCACTGCATAGGAATTGTAGAGCCGGTTAGTTAAAACAATGCTAGGAAAGGTATTCGTTGCATAATGAAGGTGGTAAACATACTCACACTAGAATAGGTTTGGCTCTCAACATGTATTTAAACAGAAAGCGCTATATAGAATCAACTAAAGCTTATAACCTATACCACACCCTACATTTCAACAAATTCACACGCTGTGAACGTATATAGTACATCAACACGCAAGATACGAGAGAATCCGATGCGCTCGCGCACCTTTTTGGGATTGACCTGATTAGTTCCGACCGTGGCCGGCAGACGGCGACTCTTTCCGAATCCTTGATTTTATTAACGCGAGGCTGTTTGTTTTTTTTTTTATGTCAACTGTCATGAGTCAGCTCACATGTATTTTGACAGCTATAGATAAACCCGTGGCTGATACCTTTTAAATTACGTAGTTTCAGGGCTTGCCGTTGATTTGTTCACCAACTACTTACAGGAGTGGCGAATTGAAAGACGTTCTATACTTTCTATACTTTGCTGGAAAGGGGACTTAGTTGGTAACGTTGAAAAATTAGAGACTGATGGCAGAGTATTGTCTTAGGTCAGTGACAAACGAGGTAACGCGAGGCAACGCGACTCGAATAAGAACGACTAGGTAAAAATAGTTGCCGTAACCTTATTACATGTTATGTTATAATAATTATGATATGTTGGCATAAATGGGTTGGCCGCGTCACTTTATTGCTTAGTTACGTAACTAGGACAATAGAAACGGGCAGGTAGAAGGAAACTGCCTATGGGGCCGTCCATTAATCACGTGAAGCTTGAAAGGGGGAGGGGGTTTAGCAAAAATCACCAGATATCAACAGGAGGTGCGGGGGGGGGGGGGGGGTGTAGTAAGATATCACGTGTATTTATTTTGCCAGGCAAAGTGGCAACGTGTCACGTCATATTTAAAATATCCTGCAACCTTTCTGTATGGACATTTTTGTCCCGGTCCTTCATTTCAGCATAGAATTGGATCATACTTTATAAGTGCCTATCAGTATTTCAAGATAATATTCTAAAAAAAAATATTTTTTGTAGGTAGGTACTAAAAATACACGTGATTGTGTGTTAGTCTTAAATATCACCACGTATCACCAAGGGGGAGGGTGGGGCTAAAAATATCACGTGATTAATGGATGGATACAGATTAATAAAGATGGCATCATGGCGTAAAATAAAATGAACACTGTTGACCCAAAACAATCAAGCTATTTATGATACTGTTTTACTTACAAGGCAAGAAGGGCAATTGAACTTTAACTGCACTGTTTATCGCCATCTGATGCAAGCCGATGATAAGGGGCAAGGGAACCACAGGTGTGGTGATCAGTGGCGTAATATTTGTAATGTACCATCGTCATGGCGGTGATGTATAACCCGATGTTTGAAAGTGGACAGTTGCAAAGTGCAGATGTGTGGATTTCCGTGTTCTGCGTATTTGATATTATCATTAATTTGGGAATCCGTTTTGTACAATCTGAAGACTTGCGACAGGCTGTTCAAATGCCCAAATTTCATTTGGACTACCATTCGACTTCAAAGTAATTATTTAGGGATTTATAGATGAATTATGGACGGGTGTCAAAAGCCGGAGTTGGTTGTTATCTCGACCGCAATAAAATTCGCGCGCGTGGTCGACTCGCCACCTTTCAGTGGCTCAGACAAGTAAGGTACAAGAAGTACGAGTATTTTGAATCAATTAGCGTTGCGTGATGATCGATCCTTTACCAGATTTGGGTGTAACTATTTTCTTTAGTACGTATTTTAAATATTTAAGTGTTTAATATTTTCGTATTTTTCTTTAACTTCTTGACCACGATTTTAAAATTGGAGCAAACTGGAATGAACAGCGAAGAAGGGAACTTACGCCCTGCAGTAGACCAAATAGACCAAATAAGCTGCATAAGGATGATGACAATTACAACATTTACGAAGAAATTACTACCTACTTTGCAATTAGTAGAACCTTCACGACTCCCCCATAAAATCGCGGCAATTTTAACTTTCGTCTGAATGAAATTGATTTTAACGTAATTGATATGATATGAGATGTTAAATGTCATCTATAATAATTATGTTGAATGAGTAGTAATGAGTCAGTTTCATCCGCGTTTGGAACGTCCTACTTGCTAATTGGAGTAGAAAAATGTCTCTTTAATTAGATGAATTCTCGATAAAAGCCCACAGGAGAACGCCCGTCTTCGAGGCGGATAATTGCTGATTGTAACACATTTATTTATAAAAAAATATCTGTAAAAACATATAACTTTATACGACTACATATACATACGGATATTATATACATATACGTAGCATACATATATAATTATGTATCTTTAGTATCACTCGCTTCATCTAAGGGTTAACTGACAAGAAGGTGGAAATTAACCCTTTCCACTATCATACTCTTTTATACATTCCTGCGATAATATATACTAGGCGTTGCCAGTGACTTTATCCGCGCAAAGTACATTTTATCCTGATAATATAAATGAAATGAAATGATTTGAAATGAAATGAAATGATTTATTTATTTGCATATAAGGTCTAATCTATCTCTATACTAGATTTCATCGAGATCAGTTCAGCGGTACAGCCGTGAAACCGTAACAAACAGAGTTACTTCAACGTTTATTTTATTATTATGTATTATTACTCCATCATATTGAAACAGGCTTTAGTTCTTTAGGATCCAGTTATGCTGAATCACGCATTCAGAGGAAGACGTAGAAAGCTCCTTACGTCACCGCGACGTCGGATATCGTACAAGTGAATGTTCGATATTTAGATTCAATTCACAATTCACAGTTCACACAGTGTACGTGAGTGAAATGCAGTCAAACCGTGAGATTCGCTTCTAATTTGCATACAAAGAATACTTACCTAATGTTCGTGTTGATTACATATATAAAAAGTTTGAATTTTGCAAATAATCGTAAAGTACGAGTAACTCCATAAGGATAAGAGTAAAAAATACTACGTTGTGTACAATTTAGACACTAAAACTACATCGATTTTTAAGGTATAGTGAAGAGGCGAGTCTGAAAATCCCTTTGCAGCAAGGTATGCAAGAACCCAATATGATGTCACCCGGAGCCCGGAAGTACCTACTGGTAGACTTTCTTCATGACTAAGGTTTACGTAAACGTCTGCGGTCGAGTGAAAACTTGAAAAGGACATCGCGGTTTCTTTTTCTCAAGTCAGGATTACTGGCAGTTAGGTACAGTTAGGCCTTCCAGTACTTACTACTGGTAAGTGGTAGTTTGTTTAATGAGGTAGTGTCGGCAAGACTATGTCAAGTCGCCCAAGATCCTCTGATTGACCAATCGATAACAACCGGAACCAACGGCGTTCGAAGCACAGAACGATGAAAATCCGATGATGGAAATCCGCATAAACCAGTCAGTACCCCCCGTGGTGGGTTAAGACCTAATCCTCCCCAAGAAAGTGAGGAGAGAAGCTGTAACCGGATAATATGAGTTGTCGTAATTATGCTGAATCGTTTGTCTCGGAAGTTAATGCACTAGAACTGAATCTCAGCATTTCTATCATCATAAATCAAGTCGCCGTCATTATTTGCTTGATAACTCTATAGACAACATTCGCACGCGATGTGGAAGCTCAGACAATGCGCATGCGCACGCGATGCCTTAGTATTGTCACTTGAACGACGAACGGACATTTATCTTCGTAGGGAGGGGAAAGATGCCAGGGATCGATCTTATAGTACATTACGATAGGAGCAGTCTAAGTAGTCTATAAATACACGACGTGAAGTTAGCGCCTGAGGGAAGCGGGTGCTAAACGTAGACTTACTTATGCCGCGAGTATCGTATACTATTTTATAGCACGTGTGACTTAACCCGCTATCTATTTAGTTTATTTAAAAATAAGCTTCCAAATTACTTAACGCGAGCAAAATATTGTGAGATCGATACTTTTTCAGTCCAAACATGGCACGTTTTATATTGGACTTAGTTTTCAAACTTCAAGTTTTCAGGGGTGTCAAAGATTATAAAGTAGTAAAACAAGAAAGGTAGCTGGTAGATAAGCAATGTCAATGCATTGATTTTTTTTACGTAAGTATCTAATATTTCTTACGGGCTTTATAATGGCAGCATAAAATAACTTACTTGCCTGGTGTGGTTTATACAAACGGACAGTGGTTAGTACTCAGAATTTTGAAATTTTCTGTACCTCACCACTAGGGCCTCAAGTCTGTGCTAGGAGGTATCCATATCTCTTGGTAGAACGTTAAGATTTTGACCTTTTTCGCATACAAAAACAGTCAAAATTTAACTCAACAGCGATACTGCGATTCAATAGCAAACAGACTTGACGCTCTGATTTTGTGGTCTCACTAAAGGACAGTACCCATTTTCAAGACTGTTTTACCAAGTTCGTCCCATAATCCCATCACTATCAAGACCAAAGCATACAGTCAATTCCGGTCTGGCCGCTATGAATCTGGCCTGCAACAATAGCGTGCGGCCATGTAAATACATAGTAGACAATGATTAATATCATATTTTATTGCCACTGAGCGGTTCGCCGGTATTAGAGTTCCGTGGCCAATGGCAAAAACGGATCCCTTACAGATTCGTCATGCCATGCCCGTTCGTCTAGTTACAGTTTTACTTGGAGACTATTTTTTGGGGCTACGGTTGATAGGTAGATGTTTGACTTATACAAATAACTCTAAGTCGTGAATATTTATTTAAAAAAACAGGTGTCTTATTCTGAAGTATCATAATCAATAATAATATAAGAAGGAATCATAATGTCACAAGAGCGGTACTGCAAAAAACAAGCGAGACACCCACGGTTTTAAGAAGGACGCCCACGCTTCTTAACGGGATGTCGGGAATTTTGTTTATAATGGTTCACTCGGCTCGAGTCACTTAGTTAGTAGTCGTCTACGTTACAAACCACAATTTAATTTATTTTTGGTCGATATAAAAAGGAATTTCTTTGAACTCAGAAATATAGACTGGTAATGGTATTAAACTAATAAGTTTTGTCCTTGGATAGTACGAGTATATTACTTGTTTTAAGCGAAGCTTTTGTTAATAAATAGGTACTTTGGTACCTAATACACTAAGCAGATCTAAGACCGAAGCATGGAGCGATGGAAATTCGCGCATAACTTACGACCAGTCATTGGCTGAGGATCAAATCCGATTCCATTGGGTATTTGCCCGGCTTTATACTGAGTATGGCATCTGTAAGTCTTATAGTGAGTTATGCAATCGCCAAATAAAAACTGCAACTTTCAGCTCTATTGGCCAACCGAATCAATGAAAGTGGAGCGATGGTAAGAATCCCACGACCTTTTTAAAAAAATTGCTAAAGATCGTCGATTGTTACCAAGGACATAAGCGAATCTTCGGCTCGTACGTCAACTGAGCCCACTCCAAACTGATCCCGCGGGATCACTTGACCTATTCGTTAATTTTATTATATATCTTTGGTAGACTGAGCCCGCTCTTAAATTGAGTAAATCTTCGCTCTGTAACCGAATTGTGGATTTAACCGTCTAGGTACTTATCTACACATACGATAAGGCAGTAGACGGTAGACTCTATAGGTAGGTTCACTGAAAAAAAATTAGATTAAAAAAATGTGATCAAAAAGGTTTAAATGCTGCTGAAAAATTAAAAGTGTCGTCTGTCTTTTTGTATGTCTCCGCATTACGCCAACATTATTAAAATGCAGGTTACACTACTGTATAGATTAATTTTTGGCTAAAATTACATACGTTGCATTGGAATGCAACCGGTAGAAACCGAGCAATTAATTAATAAAAAAAAATACTAGTCTGCGTAACTGTTTTAGAATATTTTCGGTAACGCGAACAAACAAAAATGGTGAAATAACTAATTTGCAATTTTAAGTAGTTTTTTTTTTTACATATTACAGATGAATGAGCAAACAGCCCATTTACATAGAGTATGTGGGTGTATAAATACATTAGGTAATGTTTTGTTCCATTTTACGCAGTCACTAACAAAACAAATTTCAATATCGGCAATTTCGATTACATCAAAATATTTTGGTACAATTCTACTTGCAATCCGATAAAAAATGTGCTGCTTTGATTTTGAACTTTATAAGCCTTAAAAAATTGGTTAACTATGTTACAAAATGTTGCCAACGTCAGCCAGTTAATTTGAGCAATTAACATAAATTAATTTCTAAACTCGTGAATATTTCAATTTAATGTCTTAAATAATGTGAAAGTATTATATACAAGGATACAATTATTAATAATTATTATTATACTGTGTTTGTTGTTATAGGTCACACAAAGTTTTCGGGTATAATGTGTAATTACCGGATCAATAATTAAATACTTAATAAGTAGGTTTTATGTGTGTTTTACTCTACTTAGACAAATAACCAGCATTGCAATATTATACACGGGACACTTTTCACGTTTTTTTCTTTCACCAAAAAGTTATTTTAATATTTTTTTTTATTAGAAATTTATTTTTGGTTATACCTATTCGTATTAAGGTACCTAAATAATCTTAATTTACATCCTATAATATGATATTTTATTTGTAAAAAACAATCTGTTTCACAATATACTTTCAAATGGCAATTAATTAATATGGAAAATAAATCCCAGAAGTTATTTAAGCGAAAGTAGCTACACATAAAATTTAATGGGCAGGACTTAAAAACTGAATGGATGTGTGATTTCTTCACGAGTGAGAAATCAGCAAGAAAGTTTTATACGTCAATGATATGAAGAAATTACTATCTATATTTTCAGGGGTCCGTACTCAAAGGGCAAAAAGGGAACCCTATTACTAAGGCTTCCTTGGCCTACCGTACATCTGTCACCAGCCTGTATCTCATGAACTGTGATAATTACACAGTTTTAATTTTCACATGTATTTCTGTAGCCACTATAACAACTAACAAACATAATAAAATCAATATCAAAGGAGGCCCCCATATAACAAACGTGACTTTTTGCCGTTTTTATAGATAATGGTACGGAACCCTTTGTACGCGAGTTCGACTCGCACGTGGCAGGTTTTTTTTAATGCGTTTAGTCAGACCGCAGTATCTACTGATGATGGCGATGCGGTCGTAGGTAGAGCACGCTTGCCTAAAAGATACATTCCCTCTCGACTCGAAAACTCCCAGATTCTAAATAGGTATCGGGAAACAAAGACGCTGGTAACCTGCTTCATTTGCTGTTCGAGTGATAAAAGTGGTTACAAATCGATTTATTCGAATTGTAGCGATATCAACCATGCACGGAAACTTTATTTTCCGTTTGTAATAGAAATTCTTAAACTCTTGCGGACAGTAATCATAGGTAATTAACCCGAAGTACACGCTTATAAATCTAGTTAATTATGTTTTCCGTTTGTATTTTTTTTTTTGTAATTATTGTGTTCGTAGGCCTACCGTATACGAGACTGAAAGAACGCTCGACACATTTTTTAACGTAGCCCCACACTAGGATTGCTCCTGTATCGTGGGTACCGCTTACAGACATATTATTTCACATACACATCACACCCAGACCAGAAACAAATATTTGAGGATCGCACAAATATTTGTCCCAGGCGGGAATGGAACCCACAACCCCTAGCGCAGCAGTCTGATTGCTCAGCCAAAACGAGCCGTCTAAGTTACCATACGGAAGTTTTTTTAGCTGCATTGTTGCAAATTGTTGGTAGCTGCAGTTTCACTTGCAGATTCAAAGTAAAGAAAGGCATACCTAATGTGAACGACCTATGTTCGCACGTATCTGTTACTTCTTACAAGTATCAAACTACGCTTTACAAAAACACTTACAAAATTATTTCGTTAATACTGTCCGGAAATAATAAATAAATAATATAAATCATAAATGCGGTATTTTGGAACCATTTATTATCGCTCTAGGGCTACATATAACATTCTAATTTACATCATCATCATCATCATCAACAGTTTGTACACAACAAAGGTGAGCCCCAGGTTTTAAGCTGTAAAGTAACTATTTACTTTATCTCAGATAAAAACATCGATAATTTGCTATCAAAGGAACTGGTGGTGAAATGGTATCCCTTCTTGAAGGCGATCGACAAAACCAACCTCGTTCGTGTTTAATCGAGCAATTTTTATCAAGTTCTAAATCGATTTTCTTGAGCTAAAGACAACATATAACCTACTCGTAGATTAAACATTATGATCTCTATAATAATACTAGCAGACACGGCCACGCGTTGCTGTGGCTAAGGTTTTTGTTATTGCGACTATAAATTGAGATGTAAGCTACCCTATCTTTCAAGTTAGATCAAACTGCACGCGCTGTGCAAATTTGATTAAAATCGGTCAAGTAGTTTAGGAGTCCATTGAGGACAAACATTGTGACACGAGATTTGATGATACAGCAAATTTTAAAGTTTAATGATGTTCGAAGAGAGAGTTAATGCAATGGAATAATAACCTTCCAAAACCGCAAAAGACAGTATTAGTAGAAATAAAATTGGTTTACCACATAAGTACCCAATCAGCGGTATTTCTCACAGTTTGCTGAATGCTGTTAGTATGTAGGTACGGTGCCTCTCATCATCATCATCGTCATCATCATCATCACAAGCCATATCTGCTCATTGCTGAGCACAGTGAGTACGAGTCTCATCACATTTTTTTTAAGTACAATGTGTTTGCGTTTTTCCACTATCACACCTGATGTAAAGTGACGATGCGGTCTACGATGGTGCACGCTTACCTAGATGTAACCTGTTCACTCGTGATTTATAGACTCCCAGGTTATAACTTTGTGAAACTTTGTGAAACACAGACTCCGGCAAGGAGCTCCACTCCTTAGCGTACGCATAGTGGATGTAGAAGTAAATCTCTTTGTGCATAAAGGTGCAATGCCCACCATAGACCTATTGCGCTTGGTGGACCACGTACCTCTCCGAAACAATTCTCAAATATGTGGATTTCCACGCGGTTCTCCTTCACCTAAAGCTAGTGCTAATCAGATAAAGTGAAACCTCCAGTCCTATACTTAATAGCTAAAACCTAAATTCCTCAAAAATAATTAATTGAGACTATCATAATATAATATAGTGACCCCTAATGTGGCTTATGCATAATAAACATATGACCTATGTGACCCGAAATGACGTTAGGACATCAGCTATTTCGTCAACATCGCCAATTAAGAGTTCGTGGGTCTTTTCCAAGATTTAAAGAACTTTTCGAACTCTACTTTTAAGTACCTTGAAAATGTAAAAGTTAAGATCACACAAGGTCGGTGGAAGCGTATTTTTTTATCTAGCTTTTTGATACTTGACCACCATCTCACCTTGTAGCTAAAGTTGGTGAACATACATACATACAGTCACGCCTTTTTTCCGTTGAGGTAGGCAGAGGCTACATCTTTCCACATGCTACGAGCCTGACACACCTCTTTCGCTTCTTCTACTTTCATGATTGGCTTCATACTCGTACATGCTCTCCGGTTATGGGTACTCTTGACTTGGCCTTTCCTTAAGACGTCCTCGATTTGATCCTGGTATACAGCCGTCTATTGTGTGGAACATGTTCAGCCTAGAATGGGGCTGGGACTCAAGGTCCGCTGACGGAACACCCTGATAGGAATTAGGCGACAGAGTTGCTACTTGTGAGGCGGCCATTTTTATACCCTACCACCAAGTTTTTAAGGATGTTTTTCTTCAGCTTTTATATTGCGTTAGTGGATGATGTATGTTTACGTCAAATTCGACCTAGTTTCTGTAGTTTGACCCAGATTTTGTGGGTAACGTTGTTTGTCAAACAAAACTTATACCGCCTTACCAAAAAAAGTTTAAACCAGAGTTAAACAGATGATTCTCATATTTCGTTACACAAAATCGACGTCTATCACTCGCGTTTTCTTACTCAATCCTGGCATTCCTAATTATTTAACTTGTGAATTTGTTATTGAGTTAGAAATGCTAGGGATATTTGTGGAGGGATGGGTATTTGTGGAGAAAATATTTAGACTCATCTGTTCAACTTTGGTTTAAATCTTTTATAGTAAGACCGATATTGTTTCTATTACTACCGGTGGACAGACTAGTATGATTGATGACTTCTATTACCGGTGGACAAAGAATAATATTATTTTAAAATTGGTTTTTATTGTACCTATTTTATTTAAAGCAACAAAATTGTTGGCGTTCGCCACCGCCTCGGTGTGACTGTACCGTAAGCCAATGAATCTTTCGGCAAGCACAAAGTCAAAAGCCTCTATTGCAACAAACAGATGATTTAAATAGGCTTTTAAGCATTCAACTGCTTCGTTGCGCCATATTTAATTTGAGGCTACTGAACGAAAGCGTAGTTTCAAGCGATTTTATCTCAGTAGGTGGGAGGTATAATGCTTTGACCGTCGCTAGGTCAAGGCGGTGTCATTGTTTAGTATAAAAAAGTTTATTTACAAATACTTGCTTTATGATATGGCTTGTTAGAAGAAAATGTTTACTTGCAGCTCATTTATTTTATTATGTTTTTTTATACAATAGTAGCTGAACCTGGCCACGCTTCGTTGTGGTTTTAATATTGACTCAGAATAATGAGTTATCTTGCAAAGCCAATATAAAAAGTATATAAACGCATTGATTTGTGAACATTTCAAGTCTACCAATGGACTACTTTCGAGTTCTGCTAAGGATCGCTATCATTACAATGCAAAATTTTTGATTACATTTTGCCCATAATAATATTACGAAGACCATTGCGTTTTTGTGTCCACTGCCAGCCCCCTGTAATGCTATGCTTTCTTTTGTGTTTCATGGAAGTTATTACAACCAGTCAAGAGTGATATACCTAATAGGTATCATCTAAAAGAGCGTGCTGACCATCGACCATATCGATACTTCCCATGAGGTGAGGTTGTGGCCAAATGCTGGCTTAGTACGTACATACATACATACATACATACATACATACATACATACATACATACATACATACATACATACATACATACATACATACATACATACATACATACATACATACATACATATTATACATACATACATACAAACATACATACATACATACATACATACATACTACAGTCACGGTTATTTCCCTTTGAGATCAGAGATCATTCCACATGCTAAGATCCTGACATATCTGTTTCGCTTTTTGCACTTTCATGAGTCTCTTCAGACATTCTAGCCGGTTATGGCCTACTATATAAAAAATACGATCACTGGGTTACGACCACGTCCGTATATCTAGCTCTGGTAATAGTGGAAAGGTCGTGTTTCCTGGTTTCAACGTAACATAAGTTTAATGAACGCTACTACGGAAATAATAAAGGAAAGGTTCCTTGTTTAGAAAGATGGTAGGTAAATCGAAAATTACAATCTTCGACCACTCTACGTAATAGCTATATATTTTTAAGTACCTAATAAATTCACATTGGGCATCCTATACAAAATGAATCAATTAATGGGGTTCGATTTATATTATGATGATATAGAAACCATTATAATACGAGTATAAGTGTGAATTCCTCATTTGAGTCATAAAAATGAGAAGCACTCTAAAATTTATTATAAATTAATGGCATTACAAAAGGAAACCAATTAGAAAACAAGAGTGCTTGCTAGTTTAGCTAGGCGTGATTGACCGCGAGCTTTAGAATGGACAATGTTATGCAACGACGAAGCATAATGAGAACATGCGTAAATATTCCACGAATGATAATATTATTATGTCATTTCACTAGATAATGTTGCTAAAAGTTACAAGGTCACTAACCATTTTTTAACTGTAAATGAATACTTTTCCGTAGATTATTCCGTATTCCGTATTCCGTATGAGTTATTTAACATAAAAGCGGCACAATAAATACGCCTCTATTGTTTCCTATTTAAGGTACAGCAAAGCGAGAAGTTAGGACGGCTTTATACGCTATGTACTTGCAAAGACATACGCTAATGTATTGTTTTGACAGCTGACAGATCGTCAATTAAGAAACAATAGGGCCATGCGGGACATGTATCGTGATAGAAATTGGTGTGATATAAATGGCTGTCACTTTATTTTAAGGTGATGTAGGTCACATAATAATAGCTAACTATAATACATAACGGTTTGTTTGTTGAACTTGTTTGGACGAGTCTTTGTACTCATTAGAAAAAAATGTACTAAATCTATTCTACTGTGTGCCTAGTGCGAGTTTTGTCAATTTATTTACGCGCTCGGTCCGTTTGGCGTAAACTTGAAATTGTATGGAATAAGAGCAGCGCCATCTAGCGTCAGTGAATCAGTCACTAGATGGCGCTGCTATTATTCCATACAATTTCAAGTTTACGCCAAACGGACCGAGCGCGTAAATAAATTGACAAAACTCGCACTAGGCACACTGATATGCGATATTTTAGGTAATATTATTATTAAGTATTGAACTCTATCCATTTTATGTTTTTTTTTTAAATCTTCGTTTTTTTTATATTCTATTTTTCTTTTTTTTGCTTGAACGTTAACTTTCACAGTTGGATGCCCAAGGGGAGATGTCACTACAGATTGACCGATCGACTTCGCACAGTATGAACGAAGTTTCAGAAAAAACTCGAAAGGAATTAACGTTTCGGCGGCAAAGTTTATTGACACAACATTTTAGTTCCTTTGTCTAAACTAGGTTGGTACAGTCAGTCTCAAAATTGCTAAACATATTTCAATATTAAGTACCGTAAGATCAGGGTACTTTAGCCCTACGGTAGTACTTTAGCCCAAACCGTCAGAAAGTTTGAACTGTCCGCTACGTCGTCCCTGTGGGAGCTATTGGAATAGTTCGCCGTACAATCAATAGATGGCTGTATTGCTCCGTCGGTAAGGTAATGTGATGGGTCACATTGCCCATGCGAATCTCTCATCACCGACGACAAGATAGTACCTGTAAGCCACGTGATCGTACGATGTGCAAACTTTCTCGGAAACCGAAGTAATCAAGTAAGTTTACGTTTTTATTTGTTATCAATAGTAACAGGCATGTGTTTGGGATTGCATTCTGATATGAGTCACAGAGTTTAACACGTTTTAATAGAAACTAAATGGTAATTAAAAGCACAGTATACTTTGGCCCCCATTTTCGGGATTCTTTAACCCACAGGCCAAAGTAACTCAATCACCTATTTTCTATTTCATAATAGTATTTTTATTAGCTAAAATAGTTTTTTACTTTTGTTTTTAGATGTATGAAATGTCCACCGGAAGTCGTCGTTACATTGACTACACCAAGGAACAGTAGGATAAATGTCTAAACGATTATAAGGTCTAAAATTTTAACTCAGCGGGATGCTGCAATAAAATACAAAATTCCTCGCATTACTTACTAAGTACGAGTATAAAGATCAAACTTAAAAATAGCTGGACACCCAACAATATTCACAAAAGAAGAAGAACAGGCATTTGCTGTCCATAATACAGCTCTTTTCGAATTCGGGTTTCCGCTAACGGATGAATGGGTCAGAGGATTTCTAGAGTACTATCTAGACGAGTCCCAAACAACATAAAAAGAATGCGAGCTGAAATATTTGTACAAACTATCGAACACTTCATTAAAAACTTGACAGCAGAGTTGGAAGGTATTCTTCTAGAGAACATCTTTAACTATGATGAAAGCAGTCTTACAGATGACCCAGGGAAAAAGATAATTATTTGTAGACGTGGTGTAAAGTACCCAGAGATTATTGTGAATGCTACGAAAGTGAGTTTTTCTGTAATATTTTGTGGCAATGCTACCGGAGAAACAGTTCCACCTGAACCGAAAATGGACCAAACGGAGCCAGTTATGATAGGACAAAAAGTGGCTAAATTGGACTGATTTAGGTTTATTTTTATTTTATGCTGATTATTACGATAAACTACCTCTTATTACAAGATTTCATACAGTTTTTGTTACTTCGAGACGAATAAGTCAGTAATTTATGCCAAATATGACGTTAAAATGTAATTTTCTAAAAGGTTTTTACTTTTTATTGTTAGATTTCTAACGTTTTCTGTATAATAAAGACACATAATTGAAGATAATGCCTCTTTCTTTCATAAGTAACCTTTATAAGTAGGCTAAATTAATCCAACACTAACAATCCATACATTTTAGAACGATGGAAACCCTTGGGCCATTATAACCATGTTTTAAGAGCTACTTTGGCCCAAAATTAAAAAAAATACTAAAAATTTTACCGGTGGGTTTACTTGGTTTTACTTGTGTAAATAGGTTGGTTGAATTCACAACTAAATATCTATTGTTATAGTACTACTGCATCGCTATTAAAATAGAAGTAATCAAACGGGCAGTAAAAGTAGCATAATTTTGAGACAAAGTACCCCGACCTTACGGTACTTATACGGTATTTAGTCACTGTTTATGTTATAATTGTCAATATATTTACTTCCTAAGTAATTTTTCATCTACACCGCAAACCTCTGAAACTCCATTATCTTATTATAGTATCTCCATTCAAAGGTTGACTGGAATAGATCACTTTTAGCGATAAGTCCGCTCATTGTACTGTGTATATTATATAGTGTTTAATTTTATCTTTGTTAATACATTGGGTATTTTATTTTTATTCGGTGTACAATAAAGCATTTCTATTGTATTCCATATTCGAGAAAATTATAATGTTTATCGTAAAAATAAAGTTAAATTGAAAGTAAGGACCGGTGTAGCTACTTCCAAAGCCGACTGTACCTACCTAACTAAGCCGTGTAACATGTTACAAAAACCCACCTGAATAGATTAAGATTGTATAATTCCTACATAATGTGACTGATTCACACAAAGGCGGTGCATAATACTTAACAACAGACAGACAGAAGTTAAGATGGGCTTACACAACTGTAACTCGAGTCTGGTTAAGTGAGATGATCATTTTTAGGAAAAATACCGCTTGGTAGTTTCGGTGATGCAATTCGCGAACATTATTTTTTAACACAGTTATTATTTTTGGGCCAAACTGGAATCCGTCTTATATGTAGGTCAGTTTTGGTGGGAAAACGAAAATTTGACATTTTGTATTTTTTTTTTGGCCACGGCGTTGTTTGGACATTGTGCCCGTATTTTTTCTTTATGTGTTTATTCGTGCGCATAGTTGACTGTTTCCCGTATATTCATACCAACCATACGTAGTATACTAGTACCCAACTTATAAGGCGCGTCGTGAATCTTCGTTCGCGCAAAAAACGAAAGTATGGTCCGAAGATTAACGAAAGAATGCTTAAATCTTACAATCAACCTAAGATCACTATTATAAGGTTCAGAATACACTGCAGCTGTTAGTTCCATCTCACTCTAAGCTCGCTAAGATGGCGGCGGCTGCCGACCAATAGCGGTCAATAGCATTTCCCGCGCTTTGAAAATTCATCTTCTGCGCAGGTACATCGGTAAGCCATATCAGTTGAGTAATACTGTACCTACGTACGTACGTTGCACTTCTTTCTTTCTATTTTTTTTTTAAACGTAGGCCCTTACTAGGATTTCTGCTGTGTTGTGGGTACCGTTTTTAGACATTAATATAATTGTGTACCTACTTGTGTTGTATTTCAATTACATGAGTAAGTTTAACTAAAAAGAAACAAATGACAGCTGTCTCGAGGTTCTACGACCGCGTGTTCTGAATAACACATTTACACTGAATGTGTGACGCAATTCGCGAATCTCGCCTTTCCTACGGCTATGGCCCGTCCCGACAGCGAGAGTGACCGGGATGTTTACGACTATCTCTTAGTCCAAGCATTAAAAAAAAAACGACAACGGTCTCGAGGTTCTATGACCCTGTTTTGTATGACGCACTAGTCGAGCCTTTGACCACACGCGGCGTGTTCTGAATACATTATAGTGAAGCTGTAACTTGTGACGCAATTCGCGAATCTCGCCTGTGTCGTACTTCGTCCCAGTAGCTAGAGTGACCGGGCAGCTGTGCTTTCGCCGGTCACTCCACGCACGTAACACATAGGGCTACCAACTTGTCTCAAAAGTTACTGAATCTTTGGTTTCGGAGATACGCGTGCGTATACTGCCACTGCATTTAACTCGAGCGCGTACACAACTGACTGCACATTATTTTAATATCTAATGGAAATAATGTTACAGTTGTAGTTTTAGATTATTTTATACTTATATTATAATAATTTGATTGATATCGCTTCTTCGACTGTCTGTACTTTACACGTGCGGTTGAGTTCAGTACTAGTAAAATTAAAAGTCCTAGCGATGTTTTATTTCACCAAATTGCGGACTTTAATATTATATTGAATTTAATATTTTTATAACAAGAAACACGCTTGAACTCGCAACCTACTGCTTGGCAGACTACTAGGCTATCACCGCTAGTATTTCGTCTGAAAAAACATCTTTATCGGTAAATATATGAGTGGATTTACAACGACGAAAGTGACATTGAAGAACCAATTTCCGTTATTTTATACGTTCCACGTTGGAGTGACATTTCAAAGACAACCGACCCAACCTATCCAGAGACGTTGGTAGCGTGTTGGAAACCCAATATGCTGCGGCTGACACGCCTCATTCAGCAACTGAACATTTCCAAAATAACTTAAGTATATAATTTTTCGATCTTAGAAAATTATTTGGTTTTAGATTTCGGGAACCGAACAAAGCAGGGTTGTCAAACTGTTAGACACTGAAGAAAATTGACGGTAAGGAGAAATACAGAGTTGATACAAGGAATTGGACACTGGATTCAAGACTCTGGCTAAACTGTGTTGATGAACTGTGAATAGGCGTGGTGGGAAAAAGGCTGATAAGTATTTTAATCTTGACTGTACCCAATACTTCTTTTGAAGGAATTAACAAGCAAATTTTTTGTGCCTCTGGCCTTCCTAAGTATATCTCCACTGGTGAGGATGGAGAGGAATTTCGGGAAAATCGTTTGATTTATGTTCACGATTAAAAATACGCGATTCGTAGAAAAACATTTTCATTTTCAGGTAACTGACTTGCCTTATCCTTTTTAGGGTTCCGTAACTAAAGGGTAAAACGGGACTCTATTACCAAGGCTCCGCTGTCCGTCTCTCATCAGGCTGAATCTCATGAACCGTGATAGTTAGATAGTTGACATTTTCACAGATGATGTACTTCTCTTGCCGCTATATATAGCAACAAACAATAAATAACAGAATAAAATAAATGTTGAAGGCGACTCCCATACAAGAAACGTGATTTTTTGCCGTTTTTATAGATAATGATAATACGGAACCCTTCGTACGCGAGTACGACTCGCACTTGGTCAGTAGGTAGACAAGAAGCAAATGTTTTTGAAGTCGGGGCACAGCCCTATAAAAGGTTGACATCAAAAACAGCTAAAATAAATCATTATTTATATATAATAGAAGTTGTCTACGTACCTTTATTTAGGTAAATTAATACATAATATCTGGATGACCGAGCTTTGCTCGGTTTTTTTTTTTTTTTATAAATTGTGTTTGTGGAAAAAAAGTAATATTATTATTCGCCAATAGATGTCAGGAAGAGTAATATTTTTCAGTTTAAATTGGGACTACTCAAACGCCTCCATTTTGTTATTTTTCTTTCAAGTTTATGTTTAAGTTGATAAAACACGAATAAAATGACATTTTCTAAAAATGATTCCTAGCTAGATCGATTTATCGCCCCCGAAACCCCATAATATTTACTAAATGTCATGAAAATCGTTGGAGCCGATTCCGAGATTCCAATTATAACCATTATAACCAATACTATGATATTCCAAAGCTCTTATAGATCCTTTCGAAATGATACCGCGACAGCACTGAAATTTATTAGGTACTCTATCGATCAAAGTAGATACTTATTCGTAATTATAATGTACGACTTATAAATACAGATTTTAATACATTGACTAACGCAGCTATTGCCTAAGTATATAGGTACCACTGTTACCTCGGTACGCCATTTGGTTTGCAAATAGCAGATGTTTTAGAATTTTAGATGAAAAAACTGGAAATCCTCTGTCGATTGAAGCCAAGAACTTGTGCCTTAAAAGAAGAGACGTTTTATATGCGACTATATGGAAACTTGTTTACTTCGAATAAACGATCGGTAAACAAGGTTAAAAGTTTTTTCAAAACTTACCACCAGTTTCTGAAACGTCAACCAACTTTGACTACAGATTAATTATATAGCCATCCTTGTCATTTGTTTATTGTCAGATAGAGACAACGATAGTTTTAATCTACTGTCAAATCCAACAAATGTTCTAGAAACTAGGGGTAAGAGTAACAAAATTAACACTGACACTTTGGAGTATACTCAATTCACGCTGAGAAGAAAATTTTATGCCAGTAAGGATGTATTCCAATTATTAACATTTAACATTAGCTTCGAAACAGTCATACTCCTCATACCTAATGGGCAGTATAAGCGAGGCCTCCTTGTATTTTATGTTATCCTAGTGCCTACTTCAATATATTTTAGGGTTAGTTTACCCACAGGGTAAAACGGAACCCTATTATAAGACTTCGCTGTCCGTCCGTCTGTCTGTCTCTCTGCCCGTCTGTCTGTCCATGTGTCATCAGGCTTTATCTCACGAGAGTAGAAATTGTCACAGATTAACAAATACTTAAAAAAAAACAGAGTAAAATACAACAAACGTGTTGTTCTTTTTTGCCGTTCTTCTAGATATAGGTGCGGAATCCTTCGTGCGCGATTCCGACACGCACTTGGCCGATTTGTAAACTTAGACTACCTATCACTTTTATACATCACTGCATGCAGATTTTAAAAACTTTTAGCTGTGGTGCGATTCGACTCACTCTTTTTAAAGTGGGGTCTCCACATAGTGTGCGAAACGTACTTAGTGCGAAATCAATACCGCAAAATGAATAATAAATATGTACAATTTGCACCGTGGTGCGTCCCCTGACTTTAAATCTATTATTCTTTCTAATTCTTTAATTCTATTATATTTAAATCCGCTTCCAAATATCTAGCATACATTTAGTTGGGTAAAACAATCTCGGTATCTACTCTTACAAGATAATCTCACGACTTTCCTACAAAGCAAATGATCCAGCTTAATATTAACGTATACTGTAATAGTAATTAAGATATTATGTACTTACAACATTAATTACTTTTATTTTCATCTTTATGTTCTCTTGATATGGATATTGAGTATGCTTAGCGAACGTTACGCGTAATATTACGAGTAAATTATGTGATCGTGACGCATTAATTACATATTAATTATTTGTAAGTTATCTAGATCAATTATGTAGATAATTAATTATGTGATTCGATAGTTTTATCTATACATAATATAATAAAAATGTAACGGATCGCCGTCTGTACATGGAAGATATATGAGAAACAATATTATTGGGACCTTTATCAATGCAAATAGCACCTAAAGCAAGGATTGTTAGAATTTTTATTTGTTTGTCTGAGCGTTTGTGCACGCTAATCTCAGAAATGGATTATTCGATTTAGATGTGGTTTTGACTAATATATTGTGGTAAGCTTCACTTAACATTTAGCGTTTGTTTCGTGTCAATCTGTTCATAAATAAAAAAGTTACGCCAACTTTTCAAATAGCTAAGTATAGGTGTTGTGTATGTAACGTGGGTCAAAACGCGGGGCGCAGGTAGTTAGTTGTTCAATAAATTCGATTTATATTGAAATAAGTTAGTTGTGATTTATGACATCCTTATCATCATCACCATCACAACCTATATCCACATACGGTTGGTATCAGCTTTCTAGAGCGGGATTAAGCCAATTAATCAACCACGAGTCGATATTCCACATTATATCCATCCGTATTCCTATAATTCTCAGGGTTTGCAAGCTGAAGTGACAATGGGCAGGCCACATCGCTCGTAGAACTGACAACCGATGGGGAAGAAAGGTTCTAGAGTGACGACCACGGACTGGAAGACGCAGTGTAGGTAGGCCTCCCACTAAATGGGCCGACGACATCAAAAGAGTCCCAGGCAACCGGTGGATGCAAGTGGCAAATAATTGTTGTTCGGTGTGGCGGTCTAAGTGGGAGACCTATGTTGAGCAGGCTGATGATGATGATGTATTCTTATAGAAATAGAATAGTAGATATAATAATAATAGAAAAACACGAGTACTTTTTATGTCTACAAAGCTAAAAGGTAAAAATATCAGATAGACATCTTACGTGATATACAAACATTAAATTATGATATGCACTATAAGTGGTTAGACAAAGAAAAACTATAGGAAAGTTAGCAAACATACGTGGGTACACTTTTCGAAGAACCGGTTGGCTCAAACGAGCCATTCAACCGAGATCCAACCTGTTAAAATATTTGAGGTTCACTGACTTCAATCACGCATCATCATCGCAGAGGCAACAGCTGACGATCGGAATTCAGTTACGTAACAATTCTTCAAACCGAATTAAATTTTTCATTCGAATAGCGTAAGTTTAAAAAGTCAATGACTTTTTTATTCACATAAAACATGTGAAAAGATTAAAAAGAAGACAAAGGAAATTGCGTAATTGTAGATAATTCTGACTCTACTGATATACTTTCTCAAAAAAATACAGATTAGTAATCGTTAGCCTTGAATAACAATCCTATTACTTATAGGATTACTTAACCTCACCATGTTATGTACATTTCTAAATCAGGCATCGCATTATAATTATTTTAAGGCAAGCCGGTCAATGCCGATTCAATATAAATTAATGCAAAAACAATGAAAAAATAAGAGTGATAGAAAAATAAAATGGTTTATTAAAATATCTCGTTTGGTCACTGTGCCCGCCCGCCCGCATTCCTTCAAAATATAGGAAAAATAAAGGCACTAATTCGTTTTCTATAACTGCGCTCTACCGCTTAGCAACAATATTGGTAAGTTAGAAACCTACTCACTCATTCAATTACCATAACTCACAATACTAAAATGTCCGAACACGTCTCGCGGAAGTTACGAAAGTTTCACCCATAAGTTATAAATAATAATAATAATAATAATAACCTTTATTGACACCAAAAATGTATAGAACACACAAAGGACAAACTGATAATATTATAGGTGCAATGGGCGGTCTTATTTCTCGCCACGGTGATAAATAATAACAATAACAACTGACAAAAATAATAGATAAACAGAACAGGCTTACATTAGCAAAAATTTAACAAACAGTGCAGGAGTTTGGTTTTATCATAAATATTACCCAAGTGTATAAGAGTTGAACTCGCTTGTTTATACATTATGTTAACTCCTACTTTATTAAACACATTATAAAATATATAAGATGCTGTGGGTAGATTCATATAAACACTGAGACAATTCAACTACTGCATCACACCTACACTAACATTTATCTAGGTCTCATATTAACATTACTGGTAGGTACCTACGTAGTTACATCGACGGCTAAATTATTATTATTATGAAACCCAAGAATCTATACAATGTTATAATATGAACGATAACAAATATTTTTTGAATGTAAAGGTAACTACATAGACAATTCACAATTTCCTAGTTTAGTATTCTGCTTAAAGCTCAAATTCCTATGACCACGAAGGTCGAAGGCTGTATGCTGTTTAACAGGTGAACACTGAACACTTTATGGGCCTGTTGAGCCTCACACTCATTATTTATTTATTATTATTATTACTATACCACACTTAATACCAACTACCCATCCATACCAATACAAGAATATAAATAAACAAAAGGAATCTTAGTACTTAACATATTTTGTAAGGTTGTGGGTAGGTACTTACACTACAACATAGATTTTTTGATGACGTTAGTTCTGACGTCATCAAAAAATCAGCATAAATATTCGTTCATAAATATTCAGCAAAAACAAGTATTCGTTCCGTGTCATCGGATTACGCAACTCAACGTGGAAAATATTATGCCTTTTTGTCTCATTGTTAACGACCTCTGTCATCGTACAACATACAACGTACCAACATGAGCATGTATATTGTATATGTGTGCAGTGTGCAGCTATACTCCAACATCGAGCTCGACTTTATCATTATCATTCACGATGGCCTTAATAGCCACTTTACTCTGTTAAAAAGGAAATTTTATCCGAAATGTCAAGGTTTGCGCAATTGGCATTGTTGTCCGCAATAGGTGCGAGTTGCACAACGATATATTTAGCGGAATCTCTCTTATTTTCTATATGGATGTGAGTGTTGCAACATAGCATCTTTCTGGGTGCATTATGCAAGCGGGGTCAGATCGCCTGTCCCGGGCGGTTGCGTAATGCGCCCGTCGCCCACGCTCGTGCTCTGAGAGAAAACATCACTTTCTACTCAACCACCTGACTTGCTAAGATTAATCGAAGCTCAGGATTATGCTACCACATTTTTATTTGTTTGCTTTCCTCAAGCTTCATTGAAATATTAATTGCTCCTGTTTCCTATTATAATGTGTATGTGTGATGATAGCCTACAGCGTATAGAACAGATTGCTTGTGAGCGTGCTCAGATGGGGTGAGGATAATTAAGAGAGATGTTATGGTTTATCGTTTTTATGCAAAAATAAGAATTTTATAATACAACTAAAATTATCATACATTAAAATTACTATTTACATAAATACATTTAGGCACCGTAATTTTTTCTCTACTTAAAAACTAGTTATCTCGCCGGCGAAGCAGGTATCACAATTGCGCGCTGGTGGGGCGCCGTTTAGTAAGGGCCCGCGGAGTGTCCGGGGGGGCCGTAGGATGAGCTGACGCCCGCGGAGGAGCCCCCGTGACCGCCGGAGATGCCGCCGCCCAGGGAGCCGCCGTGTCCGCCGCCCAGAGAGACGCCCAGAGAGCCGCCGGATATGCCGCCGCCCAGGGAGCCGCCGGAGATGCCACCCAAGCTACCGCCGGAGATGCCACCGCCCAAGCCAGAGCCGCCGCCGAAACCGCCGCCGATAGCGCCACCGCCGATAGAGCCACCCTCCTTCTGGGTCTTGTACTTGATGAAGTAAACCTCGGGCTTTGAGGGCTGGGTGGGGGCGGCGGTAGGGATGGTGATGTCGGGCTGCTCGTCGGGCTTCTTAACCAGCACGTAGACGAGGGTCTTCTCCTCGTTCTGAGCCTGGGCAGGGATGATGGGTGCGACGGGTGCGGGAGGAGCCGGGGCCTTGATGAAGATGATCTTGTAGTGCTTCTGGGGCACGCCGCCGCCTCCGATGATCTGGGGGCGCTGCTCTTCGGGTTCTGGGGGGGGAACGTGGACGTAGATGTGCTTCTGCACGATGGCGCCGCCGCCGAAGCCTGCGCCGCCTCCGAACCCGGACCCGCCGCCGAAGCCGCCGCCGAAACCTGATCCGCCGCCGAAGCCGCCGCCGCCGCCGCCGCCGCCGGACGAGAATCCACCGGAAGAGAAGCCTCCTGAGGAGAAGCCTCCGCCGCCTCCGAGGGAGCCACCGCCGATGCCGAAGCTGCTGGAGCTCAGACCGCCGGAGGAGAAGCCTCCATGTCCGCCGCCGATGCTGCCACCGCCGATGCTGAGGCCGCCATGGCCGCCGCCGCCGCCCCCGCCGGGAGCGCTATAGCTGTATCCCGCCTCGGGTCTCGCCGAGCCGAGCGCCGCAACGGCAGCTAATACCTACGCAACAAACAAAACTTTATAGCACTGATTTGGAAATCCAACCCGACTTCGTTTATCATCGATCGATCCGATCCGATCGAGTTCGCAATGATGAACGAAGCCAAGGCGCACTGAACGATCCGAGCGGGAAGCACGAGCGCACGGGCGCGGGTCACGCACAGGTCACATGTCACTTTCACTGCACACGGTACCTACCAAGAATGCTTTCATGTTGTCTCACGGAGGTGTGGTGGTTGTGTGATGCTCTGTGCTGGCGTCTGTTGCTTTTTATACCGGTGGATCGCCGGCGCCTCTCTCCCGGCTCTTCCTAAGATTCGGCCTTCGAGCCATACGAGAATTATGATTTTAATGACACTCGTCCGATTCTTCTACGGTGAAAACAATGTGGATCTTGTATAGCCATTGGACACTTTCACACTGCTCTAAGGCAATTATTGATCGACGCATTGTTGGATGTGACATTTAATTTTTTTTATTGTTGGATTTGTCGGGTGGGTGCGAAACGGCACCTACGTACTTGACACGCAATACGCACAACTCGGTTTTTTCTATAAAATTACAATTTATTTCTGTCAAAGTCGATTGGTTACCAAAATTATGGAAATATGAAATGAAATATTTGTTTCAAAACAAATTTTCCTTAACATTTGACTGCGTGAGGCTTAAGAGATAGTTTTTACATTCAGTTTACGATGCAAGCTTATTGCAGTATCATCTGCCAACGATTTATAGAATAAATTGAGAATATTATAGCACATTGCAAATATCATTTTCTGATGGGATCACGATGTTATTGGCAAACTGTAACAAAATGATCATTATGGTGCACCATGGAGTCCTAATTTTCATTTTAGTTCTGCTAAAGGTATAAGCAGACTGAAGAAAACACTTCGTGACGAGGCGATGGTGCTTTCCCAAGATTTATGGAATGCTTGCATTATTAATAGATAATGATTATCAGTAATAACTTTTAACGTAATAACTTTAATGTTCAAGCAAATAATAACTTAAGAGGAGGTGTCAAAGTATATTAAGATTATATTTCTTCGTCAATGTTTCCTGTCGTAAGTGAGTTTACGTGTTGAGGTAAACATTGACAGCTTACCTTAACTTGGATAATTGATATTGAGGCACCGGCGATACTTTGCCTTTAGGCTACATAATCTCGGAACTATATTTTATGTTATTGACAGGAATGATTCCGTCTGTGTACCTGTTTTCTATCTACAGAAATAATGGATACTAATAACAAACTCATAAACATCCACTTAGGTTTAGATTGTTTTCATTTGTATTTAAAATAATCATTCTTTGCTTAATTATATGGTAAGTAAGAGTTAAGTTACAGTCATAAACTTATTTCTCTTGTTGTTGTTGTTTGTCGTATGAGGTTGTATCAGCATCTAGTGTCAGAGTTTATCAGTTTATCATTTCTCCTGTTAAAAACCTTGTCTTGTATGAATCGTCCAAAGTTACATTACGTTCATCTAGTTTGATAATCTTCATAAATATACCAAAGCATAAAACATAGAGGCGACGCGTCATAAAAATGCTGCTAACAATTTTGGTTCGTTAAATTTTAATTGCAATTGAAAGGGGCAATGCCGCAAGCATGTTGGTACTGCCAACTGGTAGGGTATTAGAGCACTTCGGCCACCTAGTATCTTGTAATGATTTTGTTATAGGTTGTACCAATTGTTGTATGCATTTAGTATAGTTATTAGTTGTTATTTATAGTTATACAAAATAAATAATAGTTGTGTTAATTAGCCAGATAAATATCTTCAACTTTATAACTTGTTACTCAAACGGGATTCTACAAAACATTCCAAAATGTCAATATCACAATAGTTTTTAAAATCTGTTGATTAGCATACAAATTGATAACATGGCAAATAAAATAACTGTTATTAACCTATAACCTAGTAGATTAACCTCATCTGCATTCTCGAGAGCATCATTATATCTCTTTTGTAACCGAAGGTTCAATAGATACGGCCAGATCACTTCGCTATGACATAAGTATGGTTTGAAGTCTGCCGTGTAGAGACTAGATGGAACTTAAGTAAGTGATGTAATATAATACGTGGTTACGGACCCAGGATATGAAAGGGTCTATACTACGGGTCAATAGTCAATATACAGATAACTTGCAGAAAAAAACACTTAGAAAGAACAATGTTTACGATAATTATTTATACTATGTTAGCTCAAATAGCAAGAAAAAAAATGTTGGAATTCTTTTTCGTCATGGTGGTAGGGTAACGGTAAAATGCGTGTAATTTACAATCCAACGACACTGAGCACGACACCTCAGTTTCACACGAATGACGTCATTAAAAAATTGAATCTTTAACTGCGTCTTTCAGAAAGCGGGCCACATCCGAGGCCCTTGGGCGGCCTGAATAATTCGTATGCAAGAGGTCGGCCCTATGTCACTGAAAAAAAAACAGAATTGTTTACTATACCCAAATGGTACTTTCTGGTACTTTACGGTACATAAGTCGATGGGGTGCGCACTGCGCTGCACTACACTATTATCTGAGATTCTGGGAGACCCCAGAACAATTTCCTTGCCAAACCCAACACAATTATACCTACATTCACGCAGGCGGTGCGGATTCTCGTGAAGTTAGCACCATATTGAAGACTTTTATGTACCTATAATGAAGAGCCGTGGTAGCCTAGTGGGCGAACGTTCGCCTGCCAAAACGGAGGTAGCTAGTTCAAATCCCAGTGTGGGGCACGTACGAATGTGTTTCTTGTAAACACATGTACGTAATTATTATCACTCGCATTTCGGTGACGGAAAATATCGTGAGAAAACCAACATGCCCGAGGAATTATTTCGGAGGCACGTTATCCACCAACCCGGACTAGGCCCTCGTGGTGGATTATGGCCTTTGCTCAGCAGTGGGTCAGTTACCGGCTGAATTATTTATTATATTTCGACGCTTCATTCTTCAGATATAAGTCACAATGTAGTTCTTTTAGCCTACAAGGCAACCTCGCACGTTCTATTTTAGTTGGTATTAAATTTATAAATTTATAGTTTTTGAACGAATCTTTCCCCCACTACCGTTGTCTACCACTCACGTCATCTGACAGATATTCCTCATTCTTTTTTCGTGCGAGGCACCGACAACACGTTTCTATATTACTTATATTTTATAGTCTTACCCACATATAAAAAAAAAAAAAGAAGAAGAAATAGAAAATGCCGAAAAGAAATTCGCACCGAAAAAACGAACACCATCGAGGAAAAGTTAGGAAAGTGCAAGAAGAAAGACCGGCAGATCATCATCGCTATCGTCGCGTTATTATTTACTCCGATTCTTCTCAATCTGAAGAAAACTCAGGTTAGTAAAGTTTGTTATTACCCACCAGTGTTGTGAAATGCGGTTTTTTCTTGATCCTGGAGGTTACCCGTGAGGTAACACGAAGGATATTATCAAGCCGAGGGGTTGGGCGTGAACCAACACGAAGGCAAAACTCAGTCTAGAGGTTGAACGTGAGTCAACACGATGACAAATTAAGGCCGTCTGACCGTAGGACGTGATCCAAAACGGAGACTGGGCCAAGCACCAACAGTCATATTTAGTGGTACTCACTTCTACATTTTCTGTCTTTCAGACAATGAAAATCGAACTGGGGACGCGACCGACGTGATTACCACCTTGTCTGAAACGCTGGTTGACGCACAGGCGTCACAGCCTGAGGTAATTTCGCCCGACATCGAAGCGCTGCCACCTGATGCCGAGCTAGATCCACCCGCGCAAGATGCAACGGTGACAGAGGAGTCTGTGCCGGAGCTGGACGCTGAACTCCTTATTGCCCTCGGTGATACGCCCGATGAAGTACCCACATACGGGCAAAAAATACACCAAAACCTAGCTCAGAGATGGCAGCCGATTTTATGTCGAGGCCTGCTTAAAGAACCTAAAGATAAGCTCCTCAAAGAGTATGCCATCCCAGAAAACTGTAAATTTCTCAGAGCTCCGTCACTTAACCCGGAAATTTCCGCAGCTCTTACTGAGCCGGTAAAAGCTCGAGACAAAAAGATAGAAACAGCCCAACAACAGCTGGGCCTGGGTCTCACAGCCATAAACAGAGCCATGACGGTACTGTTGAATGGAGAGGATAAGCAAAGTAGAGTCCAAGCTATAAAAATGTTATCGGACGGTAACCGCATACTATCGGACCTACATTACACGGAAACACAATATAGATCGAAATTAATCACTCCGTGCTTAGACAAGGCGTTCCTCAACATCATACATAATGTAGAAAGAGATGAGTTACTCTTCGGAAATAAATTGTCTGAGAAAATTAAAGCTTCAAAGACAATTGAAAAACAAGGACTGCAAATTAAAAGAGGCGCGGCGGCTTCAAAAGCTCCTACGCCTTCCACCTCGTACTCCGGTACTCAGCCGCGTTACCAGGGAAACTGGACGGCCCCCTCTCGCTACCAGCAGCCGAGAAACAGGGGGGGCAGAGGAGGGGCACGGAAGACCCCAACGACGACCAGCAGTCACAAGACAACTCCTCCTGTACAACCGCAGGCCAAGCCCTCCAGCTACACGAAGCCACGTGCTCCGGCGCGGCAGTGACCACGGTATGTCATGGCGGTAGATTGAAATACTTTTACAACTGTTGGCTTAAAATTACTGACAATCCTGTCATATTACGACTTATCAGAGAGGGTCTTTCGATACCTTTCGAAAAACAGGTTCAACAAGCTCAAGTCCCGCGTAATACTTTTACATCAACAGAAAGACAGGAAATGTCGGTAGCTATTAAAAATCTGTTAAATCTAAGTGCTATACATAAATGTGCGCCATGTGACGACCAATTTATTTCAAAGATCTTCTTAGCGCCCAAGCCAAATGGGGGCAAAAGGTTTATATTAAATCTTAAACCATTAAATAAATTTGTATCTAAAGTTCATTTTAAAATGGAGGACTACAGAACGGCCGCTAAACTCGTACCTAAAAAAGGATTCATGGCCACAATAGATTTAAAAGAGGCGTATCTGCTTTTGCCGATCTCGGATCACGATAGAAAATTCTTAAGATTCCATTTTCCAAACGGAGACGGTAAAAATGATACTTACGAGTTTTCAGCAATGCCTTACGGCCTTTCTGTAGCCCCCCGAATGTTTACAAAATTAATGAAAGAAGTGACTTCTTTTTTAAGGTCACATGGCTATACCTCTGTAATCTACCTCGATGATATACTTTGTATCGAAAAATCATATGAGCGCTGTTTGGAAAACGTGAGGGAAACGATTCGCTTATTACAATGCTTAGGTTTCATTGTAAACTTTGATAAGAGTTGTCTAGAACCTAAACAAATATGTCGTTTTTTAGGTTTTATTTATAACTCTATTGATATGACTATATCATTACCAACTGAGAAACGCCGCCATATAGCTCTGCTTGTACAAAAGTTCCAAAGTCTACCTACATGCTCTGTCAGAGATTTCGCTCAGCTCATTGGTACTCTAACAGCTGCCTGTCCAGCCGCACGTTACGGCTGGGTTTATACAAAGTTGTTAGAAAAAGAGAAGTTTAATGTACTTCAAAACTACGGAACTTACGACGCTAAGTTCAAACTATCCACCGACATATTACCTGACTTAAATTGGTGGATACATAACGTTCATTCTACATATAATCCTATCGGTACTGTAAGTTACGATATGGAAATATATACAGATGCCTCCAGAACAGGCTGGGGAGCATACTGTAAAGGCAAGCGGGCAAACGGTGGTTGGAAGGACAGCGAGCTGGAGCACCACATTAATTACTTGGAGTTGTTGGCGATTTTTCTAGCTTTGAAATTTTTCGCTCGTGATAAATCAAACATTGATATATTACTACGCGTCGACAACACTACAGCAATTAGCTACATAAACAGGATGGGCGGAATACAATTTCGTCACCTAAATGATTTGGCTAGGACCATTTGGCAATGGTGCGAGGAGCGGAGGTTATGGTTATTTGCTTCGTATGTCAATACAAAGGATAACAAAGAAGCGGATGAGGAATCTCGAAAAAGAAACCCGGATATAGAATGGGAATTATCTAATGAAGTATATCGAAATATCATTGACCTCCTGGGAGCTCCAAAAATTGACCTCTTCGCCTCTCGCGCCAACGCAAAATGTAATGTTTACGTTTCGTGGAAACCAGACCCTGACGCTTTCAAGGTGGACGCTTTCACAATAAACTGGAACCAGTGGTTCTTCTACGCATTTCCGCCCTTCCCACTAATATTGAAATGTTTACAAAAAATTAATAACGATGGGGCAGTAGGCATATTAATTTTCCCTTACTGGCCTTCTCAGCCTTGGTTTCCTCTGCTAAAGAGCATGCTGGCATCAGATATTATATATCTGGATTCTTATAACGCTTTTTCTCGTCCATGTTACAGAACTCGTCAGAAGTTCTTCAGTCAGAATACCCTGGCTGCAGCGAAGCTCTGCGGATTGCGCTCTCTACAAAAGGAACCCCAGAATATGCCCTAAATCTAATGATCGCATCTCTTTCAAAGAATACAATAGCTCAATATAATGTCACGTATAAACTTTGGTGGTCGTTTTGTAAAGATAACAACCTTAACTGCTACAATGTTTCGATTTCATCCGTATTGCTATTTTTAACGAAACAATACAATAATGGTTCATCTTACGGTTCGCTAAACAGCCACCGCTCAGCACTTTCCCTATTGTTAGGGGACAAGTTAGGTGCTGATGAAAAAATTAAAAGGCTTCTTAAAGGTGCGTATAGGCTAACACCGACTGTGGCTAAATACGTCGGAACATGGGACCCGAAAATTGTCTTGGATTACATTGGCAATTGGTACCCTAACAGAAGCCTGCAATTAGATAAAATCACCAAAAAATTGGCTGTATTACTCGCTTTATGCACTGGTCACAGAGCGCAGACTCTGTCCCTAATTAAAGTAAATAATATAAATATATCATCTGATGGCGTTAAGATTGTTATCTCGGATATCATTAAAACTTCAGCTCCTGGACGTGAGCAACCAATACTATACTTACCGTATTTTAATCATAATAGATGTATTTGCCCAGCCACCGCTCTCAACGACTATCTGTCTCTTACAAAGGAGTTAAGGCCAGCAGGATCCGAATATTTACTCCTAACCATAAAGCGACCACATAGGGTCGCTACTGCCCAATCTATTAGCCGATGGGTTAAGCAAATATTAGCTGAAAGTGGTGTGGACGTGTCTATATTTGGTGCTCATAGTACAAGACACGCATCTACATCGGCCGCTAGATCTGCTGGTGTCTCTTTAGACACTATACGTAAGACCGCGGGCTGGACGAAAACATCGGATACGTTTGCAAAATTCTATCACCGGCCAGTCGTCGATGATGGCAATTTTGCACGGTCTATTTGCTTATCATAAGTTCTAGAAAAATAAGGATGTCTGATACAAGCTTAAGGCTGATCGAATTAAGTTGAATAAAAAAGACTGTTGATTCTAACTTAATGTTTGTATTACCTTTAACCTAATAAAACAAAACTATGGGCTCTAAACATCTACATTGTGACTTATATCTGAAGAATGAAGCGTCGAAATATAATATATGATCAAACGAACTTCAGAAGTGAAGTTCGATCATTATTATATGAGACGCTTCATTCGAAGATATAAGGACCCGCCCTCCCAGTCCCAGAATTGAGTTTTGTTTTACACTATCTCTAAAAAGAATGAGGAATATCTGTCAGATGACGTGAGTGGTAGACAACGGTAGTGGGGGAAAGATTCGTTCAAAAACTATAAATTTATAAATTTAATACCAACTAAAATAGAACGTGCGAGGTTGCCTTGTAGGCTAAAAGAACTACATTGTGACTTATATCTTCGAATGAAGCGTCTCATATAATAATGATCGAACTTCACTTCTGAAGTTCGTTTGATCATATATTATTCATGATTAGTTAAATTATATTGAAGCAAAACAATAACCGAACATTGCTGAACTTTCAAGTTCTACGTAAAATGGAGTGTTTGCGGGAATAGGTACGTAAAGTCGTTGATTAAATTAACAACACAAATTGGCGCATGTAATTGGTCGGCTCCGATTTCAGGAGCGTTTACTTTCTGATTAATAAAACAAACAATGTATCTACGTAATATCCAAATATTTACTGAGAGCTTTTTATCTAATACACTAGAAGCACCTCGCGGTTTCACCCGCGTTAACTACTATCCCGCGGGAACCGTTAATTTTTAGGGGATAAAAGGTAGCCTATGTGTACCGGGGATAGCATAGCTTCCCAACAGTGAAAGAATTTTTCAAATCGGTTCAGTAGTTTCGGAGCCTATTCATTACAACCAAACAAACAAAGTTTTCCAGTTTATAATATTAGACGAAAATCTGTTTAGCAGCTTGAAGGGAGTTTTGAAATTGGGTTTAGTAAATTCAAATAGCAAACTGAAAGTAACGCTATAATTAGATAAAGCCTTTACTTTAACTACCTACGTAACCTACTATTTACAAAGCTTATTACAAAGAACCTACTTATTACAAAGAAATAATTATAACATGAATTCCCAGCGTCTAACCATCCGGTCAGACAGCAGTCGAACACTCGTCTCTTCGCTCATAAAAAAGAAACTACATAATAAAAAAAAAAGGAAACTAACTCTATGCCGTAACAAACTGTGTACAGATTATGAATTAAGGATATTATGAAAGGATTTTTTTAGGTTAGTAGATTAGAGAATAAATGTGAATCATTTGTTTTGTACGACTAATAATGGCGTCACGAGTCTGAACGCAAAAAGAAATAATGTAGGCTATTGCATGGTGAGTCAGTGTTATTTTGTTTACGAGTGTGTGTTTGCAAGTTTTAGGGTTCCGTGACCGATAGGGTAGAGTGGAACACCTATGACAGATTTATGAGATTAAGGCTCCGTTTCTAGTACGTCTGATGTATAAATGATAGTAATTGTATATTATACCTATTAAGAGTAATAACAACGAATGAACTCCATTTGGTGCTTCAATAGATTTTGGGAAGGCTGGCCCATTATTTGTCTACTTTAAAACTGTGGAAGTATTTTCATGTAAGTATGTATTGAAAGTGTTTTTGAAGACTAAGTAGGTTGAGCTTCAGATTGCGGTAAATTTTCTGAGATTTTATACCTATCGCTGAAAAAGTAAAAAAAAAAACAAAATAGAAGGCGCGCGAAAACTGCACACGCAGGGAAAATATGGACAAAAAGTCCAGTAATCCCCTGCGCAGGAGATACTGGCAGGAGATTTATGGAATAAGCCATTGTAAGTCCCTCCCTGTGCATACCTTTAAAAATGTGTTTTGATCCACACACTTTGTTATTATATAAATAATTAAATAGCCTTGGTCAGCAGCCCTTTAAATTTGACCCTATTTGTAAACAAAATATTATCACACGGTTTTACGTAAAGCGCAAAACACAGCGTCCTTACCAAAATTAAACGCCAAGGCGTGTTTTTATTTTCTCATGATATAATTGAACCAGTTTAAAGCTGTTGCACCTTGACCTTGCAATTCAATAAGGCTTTATTATTTTACGCCAAATACAAGGTTCTACCGAGCTTTTACCATGCATTTTAGAATAGCGGTTGCACGCGATTTGTCCACGTAGAATACAGTGTATCGGTCTAAAAAGTATCCTATGCCCTTCTCTAAGGTTCAATACATCTTTATACAAAAATCCATTACAACTGGTAAGAGGTGAAAAGCCAAGAAGCACATATACATTCTTTTGCACTAGCCAGTATTTGACCACATGCTGGGATTATAACCTAATTGGGTTTTTGGCGGCAGATTTTTTTTTTGAGGGTTGAGCTAGGCGGGCATATTTACCCCACGCCATTAACAAGGCTTGAATGCCTTTCCTTGCCTTATTCCTTTACTCTTTACGTGCCTCGCCTTTATCGGAAGCCAATGTTATTGCGTCTGGTCCCTAACCTACGCCACTACTTTCATCGTTCCGTCATACCTCGTTAATGTGCCGTTAAATGTATTATAGTGACGAAATAAACGTTCATTAACATACTTATCTTCAACATTTGATAGCTCTCTGACCTCGCCGGTTCGCGAATGTAACATAAAAAGCGAACGTATTCAATTTGCGGTAGAAAAACTAACTGCAAGATTTGCACTCGCTCAAACGCCATTACGACATGTTGATTTCCATATGGATGTCAATAGTCTCGGATAGTGGGGCGATTAGATATTATTAACACGGTTGTCTGGAAGAAACCGCTCAGCAATAAGTCCTATTGTAATGATATTTACTCCTTACAGGAATCTCTGTAGTATACTTACGGAATCAAGAATATGACTAAAGCACCTTGTTGTTTAATGTGTGGTGTACTCGTATAATGAAATTATTTATCTATGCTTATATCTAGAGAGTCTAGAGCTTTTTAATTGGTGCCACTCCATCAAGCTTAACGGCTGAATAGATTAAAATTAATTTTGGCAGGAAGTATACTGTTTTGTGGGTTGAGTCGTAGGAAGGTAAATTTTATTCCGAAAAACAATTCGCCTCTTAAAAGGCCAGTACCAGTTTACATGGAAAGAAAAAGTATAGGAGCAGCTTAGCTAGTTCGAAAGTACTTGTATAAATGAAAGTATCATTCAAATTAGGTCCAATGACACGAAAAAAAATTCAACAATAGTAATTGATAGTCTATTATATGATCTCTATTTCTATAAAATAGACCTAAATATTAGTTGTATTGTGGACATCAATAATTAAGAAATCTAAACATTACGACATTTTATTGTCCTAATACTCAATAGTCAATACTAATCGATTATAATTTACATATTGATTGCCAACACAATAAACATAGTTGAAACCAGAGCCGCTTTAAACTTTTATGAACATTATAAAAAAACATCAATTTTACGACACGTACGTAAATGCCTTTTACGACATTCTAACGCTAGAAATAGTAAAACAAGTGAATAAAACTTTTCCAATGTTGTGATTTAAGGTACAGTCGACACTAAAATCAACCGCTCACCCTTGACGCACCTACGTACTCCCACAATGGTATCACAGAAACTCGCTGACTAGATACTACTAGATAGTCTATCTATACGTAACAATATAAATATAACGGATCGCTATCTGTACATGGAAGATATAATAATAATATGAGAAACAATATACCTACCTTTCTATTGAAGAATTATTTATGATAATTGGTACAAATGTGAACCGTGTGTTTTACATAATTATCATTTCATTGTTTTTAATTTATCTCTTAAAATAAGTGCTACGAACGGAATAATGAGTCGAACTAGTGAGAACAAACGTGCTATCGAGTCTTTATTGGTAACACTACCGTTTGACCTAACTCACTTACGGCCGAAATTAATAATCAATCCTAATCCAAATTTTGCTATCTGGGATTGATATCACAATCCATTTGTAGGGTTAAACGTGCCAATAACCGATCCGTGGATTGGTTTATAAAGGCACGCAGATTGGAGATCGATTTCAATCTTGGATAGGAGATCTATACAATATTAATTTCGGGCGTTAATGTTACGTGACGATGTGGTCAAAGGTAGTAAACATGCAAGCCTAGAAAGGCTGACTCAAGTTAGTACTTGAGTCAGCCTTTCTAGGCTTCTAGCCTGTCTAGCCTTTAATATCTATATGAATACCCTAGTACTAAGTTAGTGCTTAGTACTAGGGTATTCATATAGATATTCTGTGATACTAATGAGAGTGTGATCTTAGTTAGTAAACTAAATAGGACGCATTTATGAGCCCTATTAGCCACTACTGAGACCGGGATGGTCCGAATTGATTAGTAGACCGATACCAATGTAATAATAATCGGTCATGTCAGTTTCCTCACGTTTTCCTTCAGCGTAAGGTGAGTGCTAATTCCGTACATGTTTATACAAGAATAAATTAGTACGTGCCCGCGCTGGGGTTCGAACTCGTCACTCTCAAGTTGGCAGGCAGACGTTCACCCACTAGGCTATAACTAGCAGTCCCAATAGATGAGTTAATCAAACACTAATTTGCGCATAGTTAAACAAGCATAAATTTGATAGCGTAAGGAAAATTTAAAGAGAAAGGAATTTGTTAATTTCGACGTGTTTGAGGTGGGGCATATCTATCTACCTATAATATAAATATGTTGTAGGAAATAGAGAGATCATTTGATTTGAGAATATCTAGATTCGAGCGCGTGCTTTGGGTTTTTTCTATACTTGATTTACTTATTGATATTTATTTTAAAAAAATTACTAGTTGTTAAAAAGTATCATCGAAGGCCATAATGATGTTTCATCAAGCACTTTAGTTGAAACATCACATGAAAGGAAAAGAAGTGTACACGATTAGAAGTTACGGGAATAATATACGATTGTAGAATTATAAGACTGAAATAAAATAAAAGGATAGTCAGTAGTCACGTCAATTTCACGCACTACTTATTATTTCGTCTTTTCTAGCTAGAGTTTGAGCCAAGCTTAAGTTTTAAAAGCGAAAACACACGCTGCTGTGTATCTGCGGCGCGGACGCGTTTCCGGTTATTTCGAACCTCCCACAGGCCGTAGTTTCGAGTCTACACGCCCGCGAGCACTATAATAAATGTAGCTACAAAACATGCGGCTGTGTTTAGTTTTTTGACTGCACTTAAAATATGCATTACGTCAACTCATCCCGCGGCCACAGTTTGGAGCGGGCTTAGGTGACGTAAGAGCCGGATAACCGCAACCAATACCTATGGCGTGTGAAAATTGCACCGTGAGAGTTAGATTTGCATACATTTTGGAATCCTACTTGTTTTGCAGGCCGCTAGCACGCACGGGTAAAACGGGCGTGTGTACGGCTAGAAAACTCTTCGTGTATAATTCACCTTTCCTTTGGCCTTATTGCGAGTTAAAAAGCCTTAAAGCGCTTTGTTATCAACAAATATAAACCTAAACTAACGGAAGCTGTGAGTGGTTTTGGGATTAAAACTTTAGCTATTGATGAGGGGTGATTATCCTTTGCATATTTAATTATTTAACAGCCTTTTAGGTGTAGTAATTTTAAGTTGCGCAAAGTTCAATTTTAACTTACTTCATTAATTAACGTTCTGGTCCATAGTCTAGCAAGCTCGCTTTTTATATTCATTAAAATATTAGCTACCGGCCATATTATTACAGAAAAAAAAATATATTTCGAAGCTTCACGACAGTATGACCCGTGTCAATAGGTCAGACAACCAAAAAACCGTGTCACATTATCGTGTACCATCCAAGCTTTCCGATACTTTTATTATCGTTCAACGACCACTACCAACTTTATACTCTTTGATAAAAAAAATAGTACGTTTTGAGCACACAATACACCTGATGAGAATAACCACGATGTTCCCTTATAACAATGAACACTTGAATATTACATTCAATTGCTTCACAGAGGTTATTGCCCATTTAACATTCGAAAAAAGGTTGTGTAACACATTGTTAAACACCTCAGGATGTACCATATAATCTAATTTAAATAACACCTACTTTAGCACGATAGATGGAACCGTCGTAACGAAAAGCTTTTGTTTGTAAATGCATCGCAAATACGATTATACGGGTAATGTTGCTTGTATAACCGCTGTCTGAGGACTGAATGATTATGCGATTGCGGTATATTTCAAAATGGGTGCGGTATTTTATGTGACCGTTGGGCATAAAACCGGTTGAGATCTTCCTACTATGCTGGCCGTGCGTGATTGAAACTTATATCGTATCATCTATATATATAAAAGCCAAAACTGACTGACTGATTGACTGACTGACTGACTGACTGACTGACTGACTGATCGATCAACGCACAGCCGAAACCGCTGGGTCTAGAACCATGAAATTTTGCACAAATATTCCTTATGTGACGTAGGCGAGCAATAAGAAAGGATTTTTGAAAATTCCACCCCTAAAGGGGTGAAAAGGGGTTACAAAGTTTGTATGGAGCAACGTGTTTTCTTGGTCCGATCAACTTCAAACTTGGCATTTATATTCTTCAAAACATTTCATTAAACACGTGTTTCATTATTTTCTAATATTCAACCCCTAAAGTGAGAAAAAGGGGTTGCAACATATTTTCATCCGATTTAGTTCATAATTGAAATTTGGCTCAATTATGCCTTAAGTGACATAGGAGTGCACTAAAATATGATTTATAGAATTCAACCCCTAAAGGGGTGAAAAGGAAAGGGGTTGTAATGTTTTTGTGTAACAACGTGTTTTCTTTGTCTGATCACCTTCAAACTCGGCATTTATATTTTAAAAGATTTAATTAAACACGTGTTTCATCGTTTTTTAATATTAACCTCTAAATAATAATAGGGGTTGCAAAATATTTTTCATCAGGTTTAGTTTATAATTGAAACTTTGCACAAGTATTCCGTGACGTAGGTGTGCACTAAAAAAGGATTTTTGAAAAATCAACCCCTAAAGGGGTGCGAAGGGGTTGCAAAGTTAGTATGGAGCAACGTGTTTTATTGGTCTGATGAACTTCAAATTTAGCATTTATGTTCTAAATAATTCAATTATACACGTGTGTCATCGTGTTTTAATATTCAACCCCTAAAATGTAGGTAGGAAATGGTAGAGTTTGGTAGAAGATGGTGGATGTCTTATGTCGATGCCAAAGTCGAAGTCATTTAGTTATAAGTAATTTTGGTATAAACTGATAGATTTTGGAAGAAGATTGTAGATTTTGATTAAACATTTTGGTTGATAAAAATGGTGGATTTACAAAGAAAATGGTAATATTGGTAGAAAATTCTAGATTTAGGTAAGAAATGGTAGATTTTTGGTAATAATGGTATATTTTGGAAGGAATGGTAGCTTTTGGTAGAAAATAGTAGATTTAGGAATAAAATGGTAGATTTTGGTTAAAATGGTAGATTATGGTTTATACGTAGATTATGATAAAAATGATAAAGATTTTGGATAAATTGGAGGTTTTGGTATAAAATAGTAACTTTTGGTAGAAAATAGTAAAAGTAGAAAGAATTTGCTAGATTACGTTAAAACAAATATATTTTGATAGTAAATAGTACCTAGATTTAGAAAGAAAATGGTAGATTTTGGTTATAATGGTAGACTATGGTTAATACGGTAGACTTTTCTTGAAAATGGTCGAATTAGGTAGAAAATGTTAGATTTTGTTAGAAAGTGATAGCTTTTGGTAGAAATTAGATTTAGAAAGAAAATGGTAAATTTAGGGAGGAAATGGTAGTTTTTGGTAGGAAATGGTAGATTTAAGTATGAAATGGTAGATTTCGGTAGGAAATGATAGATTCTGGTAGGACATGGTAGAAATTGTATATTTTGGTAGTTATTGTACATTTTGGTAGGAACGGTAGATTTTGGTAGAAATGGCATTTTGATAAGAAATGGTAGATTTTTAAATGAAATGGTGGATTTTTGTATAAAATGGTAATTTTGAAAGATGGTGATGAGTATCATAATATGTAGTATACCTAATATGTTGGATGTCGAATATCAGATGTCGATTTCGATGTCGAAGTTGAGGTCATGGTCTATTATTAGTTATTAGGAATATTGGTAAAAAATATAGTCCACGCGGACGAAGTCGCGGGCAACAGCTAGTCACTAATAATTGTGTTTACATGAGATAATTAAAGATTTACATATAGAAATGGTAGGTTACATAAGCACGCCTAGAACAAAAACTACATAGGTACGTAAAGAGTGCCCAGTGAATACCGTTTCATCGCAACCGGTTTCAGTCCTTACCAAACGATTAGTTGTATTAGTCTGTTAGGTTTCCGAACGCGCGTAACTCTGTCATACCTACGTGACGTGCCGCGTTAACTACCGTAACGGCTCATCTAGCAGATTTTATAGTCTTTGACGTTTCGTAAGGTCTACTGAGTCTATCGTAATTTACTTTAGTAGTTAGATTTGTATGCTAGCCAGTTTTATAGGTTACTTGCTTACCGTAAAAGTATATTCTTACAAGATTCGTTACATTGTCGAAAAGATAAGCTCACTACCCAGTAGGTATTTAGGCTTCACATCGGTCTATTTTATGCAGCATTACCTACTTAACAAAAAAATATATTATTGCGAGATGTAGGTACCTTTATGTTTGCTTATCGAATGACGTTTTACCAGCCACTAGGGTCAGAGTGAGATTGATTGCTATGAGATTTTGATATTTGTTAGAATTTCTATAAATGCGGGACGAATATGGACAAATGTTATCGTGCAGGGCGAAAAAAAACTTTTTAATGGTGTGGGCCGCAAAACTGGGACGAATATGTCATGGACATAGTCAATATAATAATTATCATGGAATATATTATATGCCTATGGCATAAATCAATAATTCATGTAAAGGTGTAGTTTTCGATAGAATATAATGAAAGTTCTATATGCCCTCGCATAAATGTTGATTTAGTAAACTAAATTGCTTCGCGATTGTTCGTCATTGCACTAACGTTAAATTGACAGTCTGTTTGTTATTTGGACAATACTATCAAAATCAGAGCATCAATACTGCGGATTTATTCAAACAGACTTTAATCCTCAAAAATGCATTGTACAAATATAGTGGCTTCCATTAAAAAACAAAATAAAGCTGAATGAAGAAAATACTTGAAGCTACCAGTAGAGTCAAACACGCTCGATTTCTTGCGCAAATTCACACTTTGTCGATTCGCGTGTACATGTTAGCCCTTTACACATCTGTTTATGTACTATTGAGATTTCAGGGAGCCACTAGTGTAATTTGTTTAGTACCGATATAACAATTTCGCAAGGCGCTTATTGTTTTGTTTACCAAAAGGATGCCCGCAGATATCGCAATGCGATAATTCGCATAGCGATTTGACATTGTGTGTTGGTATTAGGCCATTGATGTTAAAAACGTCGTGTGTCCATGTCCAACTGCGTTTACGGTGAGTTTTATCGTAATTGGTTTAGTTTTAGATTACGAGTATGGGTACCTGATTATTGTTGATAAAAATAATACTTACTGCATTTGGAATTATTGAGGGTTTACTTACAAACCCCCAATTGTTGTAATAAACATTCCAATCATAATTACCACAAAAAATAAAATATGTAGATGGGTAGGTGTAATTACAGGGAAAACTTACATAGAAACAAACGTTAAATAAAACACATTACTTACAGAACCTCACATTTTTAATACCACCTCCAAATGACATCAGAACAAAAATAGAAAATAAATTATGTTCAATTTTTTCATAAGAGGTTTCAGAGTGAGACGCTACAAAAAAATGGCACACGCTACAGTGGATACAATCTCGCGATCCTTGTTCAGTGTTCACGTGTCGCCGAGCCTCGGTTATTTGCGATCTCTCACGCCTATGTGTGGAGATACATTATGGGGAGCCGCTGGCAGATTTGTTTACACGGCAACGCTACCGTTCTTGGATAAGTAGTGCTTATCTTTGCTTTCCGAGAGTGACATTTAGTCGTATTATTTGTTAAATACTTACTTAAACTTCAAACGGTTTTATTCAGATTGAGTGTATGTAAAAAGTCAGTGATTATTGTTAAGGTTTTTGGGAGTAACTTAAAGGCATTAGTCCCAAAAAAGTGGACAGATCCTATAAGCAAACAGCCAGCTTCCCATAAGCATGAAACCAAAGATTTTCTGTCACTTAATATAACGTCAGATGGTTTACCTGTGGTTTATCAAGTACCTTAGTCAGCACATTATTTCATGATTAGCGTAAGTAGGTAAGCTTTGAGGTATAGACAAAACTGTGCAACAGATCCCGTCCTAAAATATTTCGTGATGGAATCCAGAAGTCTTAGAAATACTTGAAACTAAAGCCGTATATGGTGATAGGGCATAGGTATAGATAGGAGTCAACAGCGAAGGAATAAACCTTTTCGTAAAACATATTAGTTTACGATCCCAAAGAGATATATAGATTATTTGAGCCGGCTGGCTTGTTAGCGAAGTTTTTCGAGAGAAAAAAGCCTATTCCATGTTTAGTCAAGTGTTTGGGTAATTATAATTGGATTGAGATTGCCAAAGTAAAGTTAAGCCCAAAGAGTTGTGTTGTTTCTGTTGTTTGTGTATAAGGATATTTTGTTTAGATACATTTTTAAACTACTCGTACTTAAGTTCTGGATATATAGAGCACTTAACCATGAAATTCCTATTATACAAAATATTTTTTTTGTGTTTGACTCTACATAAATATCAAGGTGTTTTAGGTGTCAGCCGAGTTGCCCCCTACGAAACTAGGTAAAACTGTCAACTGGACCATTCAGCCATTCAGAAATTTGCACGACCCGTAGTGCTCAAGCCGGATGTTGACTTTATTTTCTCCTATCTAAAGTTTCTTGATCTGAAATTCAACAAGCGCGATCATGTACTGCAACAGAGTTAAAAAAAAATCCACCAAATTAAAATGTATACGGTAGATTGTGACGCATCAACTCACCTTGAAAGAAGACTTGAAATATATATTTTTCTTTAATAGTACGTCCAGATGTTCACGTAGATATATATCCAGACCTCTTACTAAGATTCCCTATATAAGAGTATTCTGCTTATGTGTGTAAATCATATATTTTAAGAAAACATACGGACTGAACTCAACGCTTCGCATATCAATATCCCATATTGTTTACCCATGAGAAAATCGAACTATATAAACATACATATTATATTATCTACATGCTAATAAGTTACGCCATTTTGTAATTTTTACACTCTCGTAGGTTTATTTGGCGTGGCCTTTACTATGAGTGCTCGGCTTGAGATTTTTTATAAGGTTGGTAAATAAGCTTCAGACACTGATAATAGTGGGTGGGTGTTATGGTAACTACTTTGAAGTGAAGTGTAGTAACGCTACTGTAATCTAAACAAAATTAATGTGTGCGTAAAAACTCGGCCAAGTGTGAGTCGGACTCGCGCACGGAAGGTTCGGTACCATTATCTCTAAAACGAGCAAAAAATTCACGGTGGTTGTATGAGAGCCTTAAATGTCCATTTTATTATATTTTTTAGTATTTGTTGCTATAGCGCAAACTGAAATACATCATCTGTGAAATTTTCAACTGTCTGACTATCACGGTTCATGAGATACAGCCTGGTGACAGACGGACGGATGAACGGACAGCGAAGCCTTAGTAATAAGGTCCCGGTTTACCCTTTGCATACGGAACCCTAAAAACACTGCGAATAATGTTTTTTTACCTGAATCAGTTCGCGTTTGACCACCATCGCACCATGATGATTATGGAACAAAATAGATTCGCTCGTGACTTGAATTGGGAAATACAGTCTCCAGCAAGAAATCCAACTCCTGTTCCTTCCACTTTTTCCTCTTTTATGTTTTGGCTTTACAAACTGACAAGTTCAAAAAAAAATCTAATACCTTATGCGCCATGCGGCGTAATAACCAAACTGTTGGCACTTATCTGGCTACCTTTACCTACCATGATAATGAAACATTAGAAATTTAATTCATAGTTCAGAAACTAGCATTTACTAGGGATCTGTATTGATTTCGTTCAGCGTTAACCTGTTAGATAGAAGCGTGATCGATCATCCTATTGTAATCGCGGACTCGGCTTTCTATAGATAAGCGATCTCTGGTCAGAGGTCACGAATTAACTGTCAAGAGCCATAAAAAGGTAATAAACCTCGTTCTTAGTAACAGTTATTAATTCTGTCTGCGAGATAATGTAATATTATGTTGTCTAGACACTTTTTTTCACAATCTTGGAACATCATCTACTATGGTACTAGATTTACTATATACTTGCTTAATACCTAGTGAACGCGTATTCTCTTGATTATACTAGAAATTTAAGCCAAGTTGAACGGAAAGTTGAACGGATCAAGACTAGATTGTGAATTGATTAAAAATTACCACTCTATTCTTCATAGTGGCAGTTATTCAACCTCAAATATATTTTGGTATAAAATGTACATCATAACACGTATGAAATTGTTATGTCAAATATGAATCATTTTTGCGGCAACAGTTGCACTATGATGCTCACTTTGATCAACTTTGCAGCTTTTGAACACGTATTTCATACAAGTAACGTAATATATCCAATTTGTCGCGGTATGTAGTAATACCGCGATAAATTAAGACTACGCCTTCCTCTAAATTTGGTTAACATATGCAGAATTTAGACAAATCTAGCAGTCATACTAACCGACCCGTAGCTCCGGCACAGCGTGGACACTCCATACATACGACTGAATCGAACAAAATCCAACAAAAGACAAGAGCGAAGCAATAGCGTCGTCCGCGTTGTACTGCGTGTGCCAAAAGACATTCAATCTCAGTCAAAATGTCAAAAAATCTCCCGTTCTGCCATCAGGCTGTAATTTAAAAAAAACAGAGAGAGTGCCCCTTCTTTTACGGTATTAATAGGTATTCTATGGCACCGGCAAAGGAGCAACATATTTACGAGTTTAGAAAGTCACAGATTCTCTACTCTACGCGGATTGCATTGTAGTGGCATGTCCGCCTAATGGCCGGCGTTCAGTGAAGGGGCTTCCTTGGTCGATTGCTCTCAAATTATCGGTCCATCGGAATGGACAGATCGTTGATATGGAGACGTCGGTGAAATGACGATGGGATTGATGGTTACGGAATAGGTCGGCTGTGAACTCGGGTCAGGCGTTAAAGACGTTGTATCTCGATTTTTATTGACTGTGGTATAGTTGTCTTAGGTGGCGCAGGGCATTGTCAGAATCGTGGCAAAAATTGGGTTAATAGAAATGATGACTATCCAGCACCGGTTAAGTCGAAGACATCAGTGAAATCTCGGTCGCCTAGGGGGTAATTAACACGGGATTGTAGAAACTGGCTCTTTATAAAGATCTACAATATATATATCTATATAATATATATCTAGATAAAGCATCAACAGTATTCTGTAACCGTCTTACCACAAAAGATTAGAACAGAGTTAAACAGAGGTTTGTAAAATTTCGTTCGACAAAATCGACGTCTTTCACTCTCGTTTTCTTACTCATTCCTGGCATACTTCATTACTACTAACTACTACCTAACTAAGTAAACTACTAACTAACTAAACTACTACCTAATTACTATTTTACTTGTAAATTTGTTATTGAGTTAGAAAAAGCGAGGATAGAGGTCGATTTGTGGAGAAAATATTTCGACTCATCTGTTCAACTCTGGTTTAAATGTTTTATGGTAAGACCGTGAGGATGAAAGAGATATGTATTTCAGTTATAGTGAAGAATAAAAGGCACGAAACACTACAAGAGCCTACAAAGCGCCAACTTCAGTTATGATTTTTTATCACCTTTTTTGTTTCAAAAAACGTAGTCTCACGCTAGGATTTCTCCTGTGTCGTGGGTATCGTTTACAGACTTATAATTTCACATAATATACATACTATTCTAGCGACTTCTAGGGACAGTTTACTTTGTTGTTTGTGTGGTGTGACTGTATTTGATTACTAATAGCTTTATTAGTCACAAATGCATAAATATTAAAGCGCAGAATGGGCCAGCGATAAGCATCGACGTAAATAACAATAACAGGCCTAGGAGCGAGACTGTCGCATTTTCAGGGTTTCGTAGTTCAAAGACGAATTATTTATAATATAGCTCCTCATTTTATGAATCTTAAATTATACTAGAACAGTTAAACATCTAGATTATTTTAAAATGAAAAAAAAACACACTACACATGTGAACTTTTTGTTACACCTAGCATGAGTTTAATGGTTAGGCCTTTATATACGGATTCCTAATCTCACGGAGTAAAAGTTTCGCTCTCATCTCACCTCATGTTATCTCATTTAGATTGTGAATCTTCCTCCATGACATAAGGAATCCGAGTATAGTATCAGAGATTAGCAGGTCGCCTAGGAGTTTCTGCAGTGGCGTAATTCTTACGTGCTTTGCCTTCAGATACATCGTCGCTTCTCATGATTGAGGTGAGACTGTCATCAAACACTCACTTATATCCTATCCATACGATCCATATGAATATTAGAAATGCGAAAGTAACTGTGTTTGTTTATTTGTTTGTTACATGGTCACGGCTAATGACTGATCTCGTAGAAATTTGGTATAGAGATAGATTGGTATATGAAAAAATTCTACTTTTCATCGCGATATAACGCAGTCCACGCGGACCAAGTCGCGTGCAACAGCGAATGCATCATAAAAACCCACGACGTCTCAGAGGTTAGACAGAGCACAGCAAAAAAATTCCATAGACCGTTTAAGTAAGAAACTCTAAAAAAACAAAACCAAATCATTTCGTGGCGACATTATTCCAAATCAACTAATAATATATTTATTTACATGTTATTCCAAAACAACATTCAATTTCACAAATTAATACGTTGTTTAAGAATTCATTAAAGCTGCCTTCTTCTCTAATACCACAAATATTTTCTTCGTAACAATTGCATAAATTATTGACCCACTGAGGGGGATTAATTTCGTAAAACGTTTATAACGGATTTTGCTTGTCTAATGTTAGAGTTATGGTGTTATCTAATAGTTATCATTAATTACAAGTATATTTCAAAAGACAAGTTTATTGGGCTTGTTCAGTGTTCTTTTCACGATCCGTTCGTCCTCACAAACAAGTAAAACAAGTAACCATAGACAGTCTTAAAAATGTAGATGCAACTGAATATTTCACTGTTTTTTTACATAGAAAATGGTCATTAGAAAGACAGAGACAGATAGCATTTAGTAACGTTTCCCCATTCCCGATATGTGGGGACGATAAAAACCGAACGGGATTTTAATCTGACAGCCAAGCATATTGGATTGGCGTTCACTTGTCACACCAATAAAAAAAATCTACATCAACGTTAATATCAGTCTCTACAACTGATCCGATGACTATTAAACAGAAAGCTACGCTATCCTCGAGTCATCGATATAGGCTATGTTTTGTCTCGGGAAAATGCAGAATGTGAAATGAGGGCCAACTTCAATATTATGATATTACTAGTTGGTGCCCGCGACTTCGTCTGCGCAGTATTAGTGTTTCGAGTAGCTATTTTGGCTATAATGGCTGACACATAAGATATAGATATATACTGTGACGGGCTTTTTTGTAGAACTATTTAAGATAAACATTTCCATCTTACATCACATATTTGTAACTCTAGCGGTTTTGGCAGAACACGCCAGAATAGCTCGCAAATGGTAGATTTTTTCCCTCTTACTTGACATTTATGGTCATATTTTGGACAATACACACAATATCTTTATAAATTGTAGCCTATGTGTTATTTTGATGTATAAGCTATATTATTGTTAAGTTTCATTAAAATCCATTCAGTAGTTTTTACGTGTGAGAATAACAAACATCCATCCATCCATCCATCCATACTTACTTACAAACTTTCCCGTTTATAATATTAAAAAGTAGGATTATATGCCTTGGTTGTTGACTTCAGCGGCAAAAGAAGTGAGATCCTAACTGGGTGCCAAGTTCAATGGTAAGTCCTGAAATTGATTTATAACAACATAAATTATTGTATAACAAGATAAACTATCATCTAAGATCTGAAATGGCTCTAATGCCTAATAATTATTATTAAGTACCTACTGAAACAGCCATGGAAAAGGCTTTGTTTTATCTAGGGAAAAATGCAGACTTTCAGCGGAAAACCCCCGCTTACACAACGCGGCAACAAAATGGCAAGCGGTAGCATGTCGCAAATATTGTGTGAAATATTTTGGGTTCTTCCAATTGCAAAAATGAGAAGTGCAAAAATATGACCGAAAACCGTGAAACGTGACCGTGACATGATATCGCGAATCCTACTAATGTTATAAAGGTGAAAGTTTGTTTGTTACTGAACGCTCAAACGGCTGGACCAATTTCGATGTAATTTGGTATGAAGGTAGTTTACACCCTGGACTGACATGCTACTTTTTATTCTGAAAACAGTGGGTAATACCACGGGGCGCTGCTTGTAATTTGTTTAAGACCATTGAAAGAGATAACCAGAGGCAGTGTCTTTATTCTAATAGTCGGGGCAAAATAAATATTTTTGTATGGAGTAGGTTGCATTAATTGCATTTTTGGTGATATTTTGGCCTGTCGTAGAATACTATTGAAATAACATAAATCCGAAAGATCACCAGTCTCCGATGTATAGTTTTTGTGATATAGGGCTCCAAAATATTTAAATACAAAATGTTGAATGAAAAGTATGTAGGAGACTGGTGATTTTTGGCAACATGGATTGTTTTATTCTATTGTACTATCGGCTATAGCTATTCCTGGATTTAATTGGAATTTGATCGAATTATGGCAATATTTTAGGCAATAAACGGTATCGTTATAGCTACCGTGATACTTACTCCCAGCAGTGGATAAGACTGATGGGAGGACTCTACTGCGAGGGTTCGTCTACGACAGCGGTTCTCAAACTTTTTTGGTCACGGAACCCTTTCGACAAGCAAAATACTTGACAGAACCCTACAATAAAACAATAGTTTTGAAAAGTGTATTCTTTATTATAAGTATAAGCATTATAAAAGTACAATGTAACAGTTACTAATTATTACTTACTTTACCACATGGCAAGTACTTAGTACAATAATAGAAGATATTAAAAATGAAAAAATCCTTAATTGGTTGATATCAGGTTTGATTTTTTTTCTAAATTCTTGCGGAACCCCTACAGGGGTAGCGTGGAACCCTAGGGATCCGCGGAACACACTTAGAGTACCGCTGGTCTACGATGTTTCTGTTTCGACCCTAACCGTCTTAGAAGCTTAGACACGAGTTAAACAGTTGTTTCTAAAAGTTCTTTCCACAAAATTGATGATGTATCACTCGCGTTTTCTTACTCAAACCTGGCATGCCTAAATATTTCACTTGTGAATTTGTTATTGAGTTAGAAAAAGCGAGGGCTAGACGGTCGGAAGGGCCTTACCACAAAATAACTAATTATGAATTGAACAGACGTGTCTAAATATTTCCTGCGCAAATCGACGTCTAACCCTTGATGTTGAATGCTGCAATATTAAGAATATGTACTAATTAAATAATTTTACTCATTGGGTACTATAATACTTGTTCGGAATACCCCTTTAGCATTTTATTAGGCTTGCGCTCAATATACACTGAGTTTTATTTAAAAAGTCTAGTAGGTATATGGTGCCGCTCTAATTAACATTTTGAATGTATAACAAATTCACAAATTCATTTAACCTACAAGTCAATTACAAGTAGCAATTGGGGATCAAGTCTTCATCAAAATAATCTTCGAAATTATTTATTTAAATTACGCCATTCATTAGAAACTGTGTCTGTGTGTGCGCTGATTACATAAGTGAGATAATAATTTATATTAGGTATAGACGTATGAACTTAGCCGACGTCATCAAAAGAGTCGCAGGCAACCGGTGGATGCAAGTGGCAAATTGTCGTTCGGTGTGGCGGTCTAAAGGGGAGGCCTATGTTCAGCAGTGAACGTCTTCATGCTGATGATGATGATGAAGTGAGATACTCACAGTGTCTGTAATGGCTGTAATCTAATGCTGGATGTTGAACTGTCATGTGGTTGTTAGATTCTTTATTTATTTATGGATAAGTACATAATGATTTTGTTATGTACAGGTACACTTACCTACATCACATAGTGATTAAATTTTCTAAAATTTGTTAGAATTATTTTTTGTTCGAATCCATAAGTTTGTTTTACAAGTATTGGATGGGTTACATTGTAATGTACCAATAGATATAAACCTACCAATAGATGCTTCTAGACTGTAGTCTAGAAGCATCTATTGGTAGGTTGATTGCAATTATAATAATTAACCAATTTTAATACAAAATATATTTTATAACCTCTTATTTTTAATCTCATCTATACGGCGATAAACGAAGCATGTTGCGATGTAACGCATTCTATTGTAACTAGTTATCGATTCATATCGATATCTAGGTTAAAATTAATTATTCACTTGTAACAACAAGCTGTGCGTACGTACTGTTATTCAAGTGATCGATTTATTGATACTTTCGCTTATAAGGTAAACCAGTAACCAAAAACGATAAGGGTAGAGGTGAGAATAAGTTTCGCACGCGTAAAGTAAGGCACGGTCTAACGGATTATGCTTGCGGCACATTACTCATTTGCTGATTGTACATGCACTTCTTATGTTTGTGTTTATGTATCTTATGTTAAAGTTTGTATACATACAATTTTTTTTTAATCATGAAACTAACACTTTGTTAATATTCATAACAGAAACAAGTAAAATAATACGCGTTGCATTATTTTTAACTATTAATTTCTTCCTATTAACCTTAATATATCACATATTATATTATGTCGCAGCCAACTGGTTTAATAAGCCATTCGATTAACAACATCACCTTTTCTTTCACTAAATGGCGCGGTTTAACTAGTTTCCTGAATGGTATTCGGCTATGTCGTCAAAAAAACATTAAACTGGCTGGCTGACGCTTAGGCCATTAACATTTTTGTTTAAAATTTTGAGATCTCTATATATACGAGTATGAAAATTCAAGAGATACCAAATAAATATTCCACGTATAGGGGCCATTAACTCTTGTTTAAAGATACTAAAGATAGCAGCTCAATTCAATACGATTGGGGTCAGAGGCGGTTGCCGGGCAACGATTGATAATCCTAATCGGGTGATGTTTGTATTAACTTTTGCGAACTTTTGTGGAGGTATTTTTATTTCTACCTATCCTATCCTTCTTATGTACTTCTGTGAGAACAAGAGCACTTGTGAACAATTTATCTAGTAGGACTACCGACCCAAAATGTAGGGCTCGTGGTTTTCGATAGAGATTATAATTGAGGTTATAGCTTATACGGGATCTCCGAAGATGTGTTTCATCATCATCATCACCATCAGCCTGAAGACGTCCACTGCTGAGCGTAGGCCTCCCACTTAGACCACCACACTGAGCGACAATTTGCCACTTGCATCCACCGGTTGCCTGCGACTCTTTTGATGGCGTCGGCCCATCTAGTGGGAGGCCTACCTACACTGCGTATTCGAACTCTACACTGCTAAGATGTGTTTACAGGAACACCATAATGAGCAAGTGTTATTACATCCAATTGAAACATATCCCAGAAATGTAGCTTCCTAATAAACTAGTAACTATTCATAAATTAATCACAAAAAAGACCCAAAGTACTCGTATGTCTTTGCATTTTTCTTAACTAGTCTAGTAGCATAATTCTAAGCTAGATAGTGTGTGAAGTCAAGTTTCGAGTCCACAACGAGGTGTGCCGTCAGTAGCCATTGAAAGCCAGTTCCATTCTATACCACCACACCATAGTGGGCAAACCTATAAATAAACGCGCATTTTTAATTGATTTTTCAACAAATGTAGAAACTGCAAACGAGGGTTAAAATTCGTAAGCGAAAGGTATTTCAAAACGTGGTGGTGTGATCGCGCGATTGGTTGTTTACTAATCGTATTAGACGTAAATTCATAATTATATCGGATACCGCGAGTATTGCAATGCAATTATGATAAACATTGCATTGATAAGTATTGCACAGTTATGGAAATTTACTGAACGGGTGTGATATGCCATGCTTAGAGTGTTGAAGGAAACGAAGTCTTATGGCGAAGTTAATGTAATTATAATTGCTGTGGAGGCTTAATTACTGACTGTGAGTAATTACTTACATTCATGATGTAAGAAAAATAATACAAAAATTGGCGGTACCGCGCCTTTCCTGTCTATGGTGACGTAAACCAGAATTTATACAGTATTACCCAACTGATATGGCTTACCGATGTACCTGCGCAGAAGATGAATTTTCAAAGCGCGGGAAATGCTATTGACCGCTATTAGTCGGCAACCGCCGCCATCTTAGCGAGCTTACAGTGAGATGGAACTAACAGCTGCAGTGTATTATGAACCTTATAATAGTGAGCTTAGGTTGATTGTAAGTTTTAAGCATTCTTTCGTTAATCTTCGGACCATACTTTCTTTTCTGCGCAAACGAAGATTCACCACGCGCCTTATAAGTTGGGTACTAGTATACTCGTTGGTGAATCTGTTTTTTTCTCCCTCATACCCCGTATTATATTATTTATTACCTATTATGTATTTATATTCATCATAAAAATTTTCAACCGTTGGGAGATTGAGAAATCGAAGAAATAACTAAGCAGAACAACTTGAAAGAAAAAAGCAATCTATGGAAAAGCTAAGAAAGTTTTCTATGAAAAGCTTATTCCGAAAAGACGTGGAGTGGACCAAAGGACCAAAAGCACTTTCGCTAATAGATGAAATCAAACACTTTTACATTACTAGTTGGTAGGCTGAATTGATACCTTACTGTAATTTTTTAACAATTCGGCGAGAAGGTATAGTACTAAAAAAACAACAAGGTCTAATAATTATTTTTCATGTGTTTGTAGTACCTACATACAAAGTTCTGTCTCTTTCATGACTTGCCTGCTACATGGTTTAACCGAAATTGCTGTTCTTTGAAAATATTGTCATATTTTCACAATTTTGAAAATATAATAACTTCATATTGATTAAAAAATAATCTAAAAAGTACACTATATATATGTAATATACAAAAATATATTATATAATATATATGTATATACAAATATATAATATAGGTACCTATAAAATATTTATACCTCAAGTAAATAGCACAATGTATCCTAAAAGTTCCTATATCAGTGCAATAAAAAAAAAAAACCATCTTCCTCCATATAAAAAATTTTAGAGGAAAGAAAATAATTGAAGAAGTCCCTTAAGGATTGGTTAATTTCCAAAGTATTTTACAATATAAAGGAATATAACGACGTGTAACATTTTTAAAGCTAATGATTTAGTTATATAACATTGAAACAATATTGCACGCCCGGAATGGAAAAACTATTGATACCACACCAACATTATTTTTAAGACCATTGTTTGTACACAATTATGACCGTAAAATTTATGATATTCGATTCTATAACCGCTACTTTGGAGCCTATGCTGCAACCGGCCGAAAGGTAATTGATAGAGCCATAATCTTTAACATAACATACATCATTATTGACACGTACGGTATCATATAAACACACCTACACGCGACACCGCTACCATCGGTATCAAGAGCTCGTTACACTGCTCGTCCATCATTAGTTACTTAACCAACTGTTAACCCGAAAGTAGTTACAGCACTGCAATGCAGCCATTTTCTCACCGCGTCCGATGGGCCAACTAGATAATCGTCGGTTAAACCGTCGGGTACCTAACGCGGTTCACCGATGACTTGACTGATGATTATTGTTCGGCGATACGCAAAGGATATCAGGAACCTTGCTTTTGGAAAGCAAAAACCTAATTATGAGAGAATTAACAGTATATTTTATGGTTTGATGAAAGTAATGGAATGTTTCGAGTTTATAATTATGTATAGCCATCGAATACCTACGTCGCGTAAGTATATTATGCCCGCCAGAATGTGTTAGATTGGTTTTTTTACACCATTATTTCAGTTTACTCTATTTCGAAGCTTTGAAAGGGGTCATAAGAACGTCGGCGAACATAAGATCAAGGAAATCGTTCTTGAAAACGAAACTGACTGAATTAAAGAAAATATTGAAGGTTCATAAACACGATATTTACCTATTCCTTTAGGAGTCTAGCTGCAGGAAGTTTCGAACTATCCCAATCCACCAATCCCAAACCCTGTGGTGGATAATAACCTAGTCTTCTTCACGAAAGTGACTTAAGACTTCTGCAGTGGAGGATATAATTTGCGCCGATGATGACACATGTTACGAGATATTACATTACATTACATACAATACATTAATTTTATATCCGCTAATGATAGTCCTGCGAGCATCTTTTGTTTTTTATCGACTGGCCAATAAAGGTACCTTGCATGACCCATTGCCATGTAACTGCATCTTCAAAGATCAATTGCTCAACCATTTCGTCGGCAACTGTCATCTGTCAATCAAATATGGCAAGGTCAGTAGTTGTTTCTGTCATCTTTATTATTTATTGACACAATCATGCGCAATGTTCAATTGGAGATTTTGAATGGAGACCATTGAGTTGGGCGAATAATTTCGTTTTGAATTGTGGTTGGTGCGATGTCAATTTACACTCGTTAGTGTAGTTAGTATAGCATGTCAGGGTGAATGGAGCAACTTTGAGGATTTGACAATATATAGTGATTGATCGATTAATGATGAAAATATTACCTTCTGTATCTGACGACTTAACTAAGTATTTTGATTTAGTCTGTAGTGAATGTTGGTAAATTACTTCTTACTTTATTTTGTTTATCTATGTCTTTTCACTAGCCAATACAATAACTTGTGTTGGCTATAAATATCTGAATAACGATGAGGATTCAAATATTTGCGTTATGGTTGAAGGAGCATGTGACCGAAACATTGGCCTTTACCCTCGTCGTACAAAGATTAACCCCGTATTATTAATCGTTACCACCAAATTTATTTCGCTCCACTCAACGTCACTTGTCGTTAGTTGGCAAAATTTCCTCCACTAGGATATTCGTCGACAATAATCCTCGAACGAAGGAACAAATCATCTATCAGCTCCAGGTACCTCGCGACGTACCTTGAGGATTCCTCGAAGCAGTTTCTCTACGACCATTTGTGTTAAAATGGAGTACCGGGGAACCTCGAAAGTTCAACTACCGATACCAAATATGAGGAACTTTTGAGGGGAGTTTCGAGGTCGAGTGAAAGAAATTTGGAGGTAACGACTAACGATACGGGGAAGCATAAGAAACTTTACCCTAGGGTAGAGGAGGGGTTATATTAGGTTATCTCACAGTACAGTGCGTATAATTAATACAATTAATTTATAAGTGTCATAAGGATCAGATCAAAGTAGGGGTAGATTAAAAAGCATGGTGTTGATATGCTATTTGCGACTGTATAGATCTGGGACTTAAAAAGGAATTTAGCAATTTGTTTTTTATTTATATATATCCTTACATATATATTCATTAATATTATTCGTATTAGCTTTGCAAAGCAATTACGGAAGAACAGAACACAAGCCTATTTGTAAACATGAGATTCTCTTTCGCGTATTGAACGCCGAAATTAGCAAAACAACATAATATTATACCTACTCGTATGTACGCGTGTGAAAGTCAAACGCCGCAAGATACAACCATCTCGTTGCCAAAGCGTCCTCACCCCTCGAAATAGAGATCTCTACAGCACAGGAATAAAGCTCCAAATCGCTTGGAGATTTATATTCAATGTACCTATCACCATGATTTGGCCATTTATGGAATTCACACCATTTGAGGTAACCGCATCGCTGATTTATATTCCCACTTGACTAAATGATGAATACTAATGAATAGTCTTACTTCACCGTAGTTAAGTGTTTTTTTTTTCGAATACAAAACGATTTCTTAAGGGTCATTGCCGAAACCCTCTAGTCTCTTGGCAGTTTTAGAAACGGTTGTGTGGGTGTGCTCAGTTTGTGACCTTTTGAAGGGAATTAGTACCCCGGTTTAGTTTTATATAGGTACTACTCAAGGAGATATTCAGCCTCTTTTTATTATTGAACTAGCTGCGCCCCGCGGTTTCACCCGCGTTTCACATTATAAAACCTATAGGGCGGTGGCTGTCAGATACGACTTGTAACATTGTGTCAGAGAAAATACAGAGGTTAGGTAGTTTTTCACAGTTATTATCGCACTGATGGACAAATAAATAGTGATGATGATGGTGATGATGATGATTTGTAGCCTATATTGTGTCTCTAAACTATCTGCATAAATACATTTTATGCAAATTAAGGTACTATTTCACGGTTTTTAGGCCACTGTGTAAGTTGGGGTAAAGGGTAATACAGGGTGTATCGGCAAGGTGTAGTAATATTGAAATGTGGGTATGTGTACCTGGTGATGAATCATTTGCCAGGGTACTAAAACCTGAAATCGATAATCGATTTTTTCACTCAAATTGACAATATAACTAAATATTACAACCCTAACATGATACGGATGACGTCACGTTACGCGGGTCACTGGCATTGAATTATTTCTGCCGCAAAGTGTGACGCGCTCTTTGAATTTGCCGACAATATTTTAGGGTTCAGTATTGTAACAAAGTTGAAAGCCTCTAAAATTCATTTCAGATACTTACCGCCTTAGAATAGAATTTTGGTAGGTACATTACACGGAGCAGATATCACTCAGCCGCCAAGAAATACTTTTGTCAGGTTGCATCTGTCCGGGTTGGTACAAATTGGTAAAAAACATTATTTAAAAAACAAACGGAACCCTTAGTACTTTTACGAATTTTGTATTGACGGATTTGACGGCGGGCCTAGTTTTGTTTGAGTAATGCCGCCGGCTAGAGGTGTAAAAGTAACGAAACAAAGCGTACAGTCTTACCCAACTTATATGGTGCGTCGTGAATCTTCGTTCGCGCAGAAAATAAAGTATGGTCCGAAGATTAACGAAAGAATGCTTAAAACTTACAATCAACCTAAGATCACTATTATAAGGTTCATAATACACTGCAGCTGTTAGTTCCATCTCACTCATGCCACGCGGCGATCGCTAAGATGGCGGGGCGGCTGCCGACCAATAGCGGTCAATAGCATTTCCCGCGCTTTGAAAATTCATCTTCTGCGCAGGTAGAACTGCGATGTGTAACAGCTGCAGTGTATTATGAACCTTATAATAATGATCTTAGGTTGATTGTAAGTGTTAAGCATTCTTTCGTTAATCTTCGGACCATACTTTCTTTTCTGCGCGAACGAAGATTCACGACGCACCATTTAAGTTGGGTAAGACTGTACACATGTTAGCCTATGCCTCAAGTTCACTGACATTGCCCAGCTGATAACTAGGGTTGAACGATGGTTAGTTTTGCAGTAAACTTTGACGTGTATTAATTCATTACCGTAACTACTTACAGATTTATAGTACCTCCAGACTACTTCGAAATATGTATGTGTATGCGTAGTTTCAGTATTACTACACCTTGCTGTTACACCTTGTATATAGGCTATAAAAATACCAAATTTCATGCCAATGGGGTAGTTTGTCACAGTTTTTATTGCACTGTGCAAAACGGTGGTGATGATGATGATGAATTAAAGCCTAAGTCGTAAGTTGCGGGATAACCTATCTACGTACGAAATTTTACGCACATTGGGTAGTTTTTCACAGTTTTTATCGCATTGATAGAAAACGGCGATGATTATGATGATGACTTAATAATATGTTCGTAGCCTATGTCCTAAGTTAGAAGATAACCTATCTGCGAACCAAAATCTCTCTCCCCCCACTCTCCCCCTCTCCCCTATTTCCCCCCACTCTCCCCTCTTCCCCTACTCCCCTATTTCCCCCACTCTCCCCCCCTTCTACCCCCACTCTCCCCCTCTTTCTCACCCACTCTCCACTCTTTCTCCCCCCACACTACCCTCTTTCTCCCCCACTCTCCCTCTTTCTCCCCCCACTCTCCCCTCTTTCTCCCCACTCTACTCTCTTTATCGCCCCACTCTCACCTCATTCTCACCCCACTGTCCCCTCTGTCTCCCCTCTCTTTCTCCCCACTCTACCCTCTTTCTCCCCACTCTCTCCTCTCTTTCGCCCACTCTACCCTCATTCTCATCCCATTCTCCCCTGTTTCTCCCCCCACTCTAACCTCTTTCTCCCTCCACTCTCCCCTCTTTGTCCCCCACTCTCCCCTCTCTTTCTCCCCACTCCCCTCTCTTTCTCCCCACTCCCCCCTCTTTCTCCCCATTCTCCCCTCTTTGTCCCCCACTCTTCCTTCTTTCTCCCTGCTCTCCCCTCTCTTTCTCCCCACTATCCCTTCTTTCTCCCCCCATTCTCCCCTCTTTCTCACCCCACTCTCCTCTCTTTCTCCTCCCACTCTCCCCTATTTATCCATCACTCTCCCCGTCTTTCTCCTCACTCTACCCTCTTCTCCCCCCTACTCTACCATCTACTCCCCCTTTCCCCCCACTCTCCTCCTTTCTCCTTCTCCCCTCCCCGCACTCTCCCCCCTTTCCTCCCATCGCACTCTCTCTCTTTAAATAACGATCCGTTCAGCCGTTTATTGTGGTCCGTTGGGGGTGCATCTAAAGAATACCTAATAATTTCAACCCCCTTGCTTTTCCCCCTTTAGGGATGATTTTGCAAAAAAGCTGAAACCCGTATTTATTTATTTATTACCAAAAGCCTAAATAAGAATTTTCAGATCCCTAACTTGAAGAATTATGGATTCCACATACAAACTTTCAACCCCTATTTCATCCCCTTCGAGATTATTTTTTGAGACAAAAGATAACCTATGTCCGTCTCATAGGTCCAATCTACCCCTATACAAAATTTCATCGAAATCGGTCCAGTCGTTTGAGCGTGAAGAGCTAACAAACATACACACATACACACACACACACAAACTTTCGGCTTTATAATATTAGTAAGATAAGATTACTATTTTTAAAGGATCCATTTATAAAGTATATTCAATCAGGATAAGCATATTCAATGACATAATAGATCTGCTTTTAGCTGAAAGTGTATGACGGATTATTGTAGGGAATCGAAAATTTATAATTATGCCATATCAATACGTTTGCAAAAGTCAAATAGGTACCTAGTCAAATGTCGAGTCATTCTTAGGGTATTGCTGATTAAGGTCCGTATTAATAAATGAACCTCAATAGCGCTACCAAGTGCGCTACCAGCTAATCCACACTCAAAATGTAATCTGCATCTTGAGATCGTTGCTACGTATTTAATAAATGGATATTGAGTTGTAGCACTGGCTACTAGATACTGTCTTGTATGTTTCAATTGTGTCATAATCGGATAGCACTTAACCGCTGAGTTAACTTAACCCACTTATTAATTTGCCAGAGATCATGTAAGTTTCTGTTCCTAATCTACAACTTAAGGTGTATTTATTAAATAGAACAAAAGAGCAAGTGCACACTGAAGATAGCTCTCAGAGCTAAGTTTGATTTATTAATACGGACCATAGACTACACACGAGACTAGTGGTCTAACCATTCTCTACCTGTCTTCTAAGCCGTAACATCCCACCGAAATACGAATCGTTAAGAATCCGCATAGCAAGTCATTGGTGCTAAGCCGAGGTTTGGAAGCCGGTATCGTTTGCTTGCAAAGCGTACGAGTTACTATCGGCCGACATCGCTCTATGTCCGGATATCCGCATACCCAATCGACGAAAGCCTCCGGACATCTGACACAATAATGTCGTAGGTACATAGGTATGATATAAGTGAATACGCGACTTGTTTCAAAATATACCTACCATTGACAATCCAGTAATACCGGTTACTATTACAAAAGTAGAAATAGAGTAACCAGACTGGACATAGATCGGGTAACCACATACATCATAATCATATATAAATTGGCCAAGTCCAAGTTGGTCTCTCAAGCCGAATGGTTCCGTAGTAATTTACGCATCAATCCCTAATTCACTGAATAATGTTTTTTGTTTGGTATGTTATTATTATGGCGTTAAATAAAGAATTTATAATTATTGTATTGTATTTTAATATGAACAGATAAACAAGACGCCGCATGACACAATATAAGGTTGATTTAAAATACGATTAAACTTTTAATAGTTCAACTATATCTAGTGTTGCTAAAAAGATCCAAAACTCAACGTAAAAAGTATATTAATAAAATCCACATACCGTATTATTATTAAAATTAGACACCGGAAACATTAAATCTACAGCGGAGACTTTTCAATTCACGATTGACGAATGATTGATACCGTCTGTGGAACGTATAATGTCTGCCTCCAATTTCCCGACGAAAGCAGAATTTCGTTTCAGCTATTCGAGCACGGACCCCTAAAAAAGTAAACAGGATGTCAACCTGCACTCAGTCAAGTTACATAACCAGCCTCAAACGGGTTTGACGAATTATACAAGTCTCTCCAAGACCAATGCGAAGGTAAACGAAAGTTGGGGTGACTAAGCTGAACTTCGTATCCTTGTCTCAATAAGAAACTCTTACTTTGATGGGGGATAGCAAGGAAGTTTTCTGCCGGTAAAATGTGACAAGGTGTTAGTTTATGTCTGATTGATGTGATTAATGTATTTTTCAATTCTATTCTAGGAGCAGAATGTTAGATATTGATGGACAGCCGACAACCAATATAAAGATTATTAAATATCAATGCGCCTTAATTCGTTTTAGTTAAATAACTCGTAATAAGAGATCTCGTAAAATCGCGGAAGCGAGCATCCGGTGTATGTAATATAAGTGTTATTATTTGTATCTAATTTTTGTGTCAATAATATTATAAAAATAAAACAAAAGTCGATGAAAAATAGTAAGGGTACTTACGTCAATCTCAGAGATTTTTATTCTTAGTAGAAAATTTCATTACATGATATTTTTGAGTGAAACTTCAGGTCCTTAAAAGTGAAGAATCCATGTAATTATTTATTTGCAATAATAAAAAAAAATTTTTTTTTTAATTATATATAAATTTTTGTTTAGCAAAACATAGTAAGAAATTCATTTAACAACAACCTATATAGTTAAACTTGAACACCTAAGAGCATAAAATGTTTTTAAAAACAAGTCTAAAACAATATTCGCATGTGAAAAAAAACTTACAGGTCAAAATCTCCTAAACATCCGAAAAAATCAAGGGGAAAAAAGTAGACGCGTCTAATTAATTTGGGAATGATTTAGTGAAATGAAATTTCTATTGTACGTTAGTTAATTTTGCTTTGTACCCGGTCTAAGTCTTGCCTACCCAATTACTGGTGCTACCTGTGGCAGACGCTTCGTCATTATTGCTGTTACTACCTAAGTACCTACCTACTAAATAAGTAAGTATTTTCGCTGCTACGGCTGTTATGTTTATTGAAGCTGGTAGCAACTGCTATTGATGTGGTTATGAACCTGCGTAGAGTGATGGCGACTGAGCGGTAACTTGTACGCTTTTAAGCTCAGCGACACCGGGTTCGATCCTTGGCGCCGCAACGATGATTTTTCATAAGTTACGTGCGGTTTTTCATCACTCCGTGCTTCGGAGGCCACGCGGTCCCGGTTGTTATAAGTCGATAGCAGTCTTTAAGCCACGTCAGAGGACCTTGTCAGGCCTGATAAATTCTAACATAACCTGATAGTGGACAAGCCCGCCTAGCCCGCGTAAAAGTTGCAGAGCCACACAGAAAATGGAGCTGCAATCTCCAATCTTTAATATTACTCGGCTAGTTATGAGTACGTATCAGCTCGCAGTGCCAAAGTGGAATTAATAATTTTAGGTGACACAGCAAGTATTTAAAACTCGCGATCTCTAATAAATAAAGTTGTGTAAATAAGAAAAATCATGTTATCCAAGTCACAAAATATGAATGAATATTTAGGCACGTGTAAGTATCCTAAAGTGATAGGTACAGTAATACTTGCATTAAATTTTATAGTAATCCTAAAATATAATTGCGAATCATTACATCGCAAAATCAAAGTACGCAACCATCAAATCCTTGAAGCAAAATTAGAATGTCAAGAGAAGTTTTTAACGTCAATCAAAATTAGAAAACTATTATGTGTATCTGCTTTATAATCGCAGACAATCATTAAAATCATTTCACGTCAAGATCTTAAAGATAAAAATGACAATTACAAAATAATAAACATATCAAATTATTATTTATCTTTGCTGCGGGCGAGCATTAGACACTGAGAGCATAGTTTTGGATGTTGCTCAAATATGAGCATGGTATAACATTCTGATTTTCAAGTCCGGTCGACATTTCACTTCACCTGTTGAAATTAAATCTAAGAATGTTGCTGTTGTAAGCTGTACCTTGGACATTTTTCAGTGTGATTTATTTGCTCTCTAGCTATATTATTATAATGGTAAGTACTGAATCTACAATTAGCCGAAGCTCATAATAAAGCCCACATTACAAACGCACGATATTTTGGGTCGATGCCGTAGGCATTGTTGCACACTAACGGTCTTACCCATAAAAGATTTAAACTTGAGTTGAACAGATGTCTATAAATATTTTCGCCACAAACCGACGTCTAACCCTCGCTTTTTTTTAGCTCAATAACAAATTCGCAAGTACCTAAAATAATTAGGAATGCCTGGATTGAGTTAGAAAATGTTAGACGTCGCTTTTGTCGGAGAAAATTTTAGAAACATCTGTTCAACTCTGGTCTAAACTTTTGTGGTAAGACGGTGTGTTGTACACTTTGTATCGGGACGCGCACGTTCTAAGAAATTATTGCCAGGGTGCCAAAAAAAAATTTGCGGCGCGTTTTTGCATTACCGTCGATCGATAATATCACATTAAATATGACGGAACAGAAAGTAAAAAAACACCATATGAACGTTTTTCATATATTTTTTTCTAATAAATGCGACCAATCACTGAACGCCCAGAAGAGGGATTGGTTGCATAATAGTATACTTAATTATTATTACAACACAACCAACGATATCGCATTCAGAAGTTGTAAAAGGGTTGAACCTTGAAATAATGGTTCAGCACTGCACATAATCTTATTTTGGGCCTAAACCCACAAGGCCAAAAACACATCCTCCCACATGGATGTCGACAGAGCAATTGAAGACATTCGTGAGATTCTGCAGATTCAAGAGTTTTCGTGTCATCTAGATGTGGGGCATCAGAAGATTGCGTTCGTGGCGTGTTTTACAAAGCGTTTCGAGAAATCTGATTATGGAATTAAACCACACTATTAAGCCGATTATCTAACTCGAACGGTTGCACACCTTGAACCTTATTTTCTTTAATAAATCGAGTGACTTGGCGATTGTACACGGCAGCATAATCTACTAGGTAATCTAAATATAGTCCTCCGTATAGGTAATTAGGTATACTTTCAAACAAATACAAGCACAAAGTGCTATAATATAGATTTATGTTCCGGGTGCAATTGCCAACTGTAACTCGATTTATTAAAGAAAAAAAGGTTCATGGTGTGCAACCTAGCAGCCTTCACGTTATGCGCTTATTAGCAACATTATCCATCTTACAACAAAAGTTTAAACCAGAGTTAAACAGATGCTGAAATTTGGTTCCACAAAATGGACGTCGACCGCTCGTGTTTTCTAACTCGATCCTGACATTCCTAATTATTATACTTGTGAATTTGTTATTGAGTTAGAATAAGGAGAGTTAGACGTCGATTTGTGGAGAATATATTTAAACTCATCTGTTCAACTCTGGTTTAAATCTTTTGTGGTTACGTTTATTGCATGTTGTTTGTTATAAAAAGAGTTATTGTATTGTATATGTATAGGCAATAAATAAGGCCACCCGTAGCCGTATTTTATTGAATTTTTATTTTTGTAAAGGATACAGAATACAGGATTTTTTTATTCCCATCGCTGTAGTTCTCGTGTCAGTGTCTATATATAGCGGAGATAAATTGATTGAATATGGTACATCAGCACAGTGTGAATAACTATAGCAATTATTAGTTGTCCCCTTAGAGCCTCATCAACAAAAACTAATCAGTTAATAAACTTTGTCTCAATACAAATTCCCGAAATGATTTTGATCATTTTAATGAAAACCATTACAAATACTAATGAAAATTGTTCGAATTTCCTACAAAAGCGACGTAAGTTTTAATGGTAAAGTTTCAACGGAAATTCCCAAAAGTTTAGTGGCGGTTGTGGCTCGGAATTCTAAGGAATATTGCGTAAAAAAAACCTGCCACTTCACTTTTATAAACGAGTTATATTAAGTGATTAGCACCAACTTGTCTAATAACGCCATGAAAGCGTTAAGTCATAAGTAAAGATTTATGATATTAGTACGTCTAGACGGCTTTAGGCTGCGCTCTGGGGTTAGGATGAGGTCAGTCAGTCCAGAAAATGAGCGTAGGCAGGTGTTCTTTCGCACTAAGGTTCTTCGCACAGGCATTCTGTAGCCCTAACGTTCATCGCACAGGCATTCTGTAGCACTAACGTTCATCGCACAGGCATTCTGTAGCACTAACGTTCATCGCACAGGCATTCTGTTATGTAGCACTAACGTTCATCGCACAGGCATTCTGTAGCCCTAACGTTCATCGCACAGGCATTCTGTAGCACTAACGTTCATCGCACAGGCATTCTGTAGCACTAACGCTCATCGCACAGGCATTCTGTTATGTAGCACTAACGTTCATCCCACAGGCATTCTGTAGCACTATAGTTTATCGCACACGCATTCTGTAGCACTAACGTTCATCGCACAGGCATTCTGTAGTACAAACGTTCATCGCACAGGAATTCTGTAGCACTAACGTTCATTGCACAGGCATTCTGTAGCACTAACGTTCATCGCACAGGCATTCTGTTATGTAGCACTAACGTTCATCGCACAGGCATTCTGTAGTACAAACGTTCATCGCAAAGGCATTTTGTAGCACTAACGTTCATCGCACAGGCATTCTGTAGCACTAACGTTCATCGCACAGGCATTTTGTAGCACTAACGTTCATCGCACAGGCATTCTGTAGCACTAACGTTCATCGCACAGGCATTCTGTTATGTAGCACTAACGTTCATCCCACAGGCATTCTGTAGCACTATAGTTCATCGCACACGCATTCTGTAGCACTAACGTTCATCGCACAGGCATTCTGTAGTACAAACGTTCATCGCACACGCATTCTGTAGCACTAACGTTCATCGCACAGGCATTCTATAGCACTAACGTTCATCGCATAGGCATTCTGTAGCACTATAGTTCATCGCACACGCATTCTGTAGCACTAACGTTCATCGCACAGGCATTCTGTAGCACTAACGTTCATCGCACAGGCATTCTGTTATGTAGCACTAACGTTCATCCCACAGGCATTCTGTAGCACTATAGTTCATCGCACACGCATTCTGTAGCACTAACGTTCATCGCACAGGCATTCTGTAGCACTAACGTTCATCGCACAGGCATTCTGTTATGTAGCACTAACGTTCATCGCACAGGAATTCTGTTATGTAGCACTAACGTTCATCGCACAGGCATTTTGTAGCACTAACGTTTATCGGTTGTTTGTAAGTCGAACTAGAATTACGCATGTGTAGGTTGGCAGAGTGATTGGTTAGGTGGTTAGCCAGGTGGAGGGTTGGTCGGTGTGTAGGGTTGTTGGTTGGGTTAATTTTGAAAATTTGGATTGCACGTAACATATTATTTACTAGCTGCTTTACAATATTTTACGAGGCAGAATTTAGTCGCCAGTTTTTATAACACTGGTAAGCGTGTAAGTGGCTCCTTTTCCGTTATAATGTAATTATTTTTCGGACGACGGGAAAACGGTAAATAGTTAAAAGTAAAGTAACGTAAAGGTAAAAGTAAAGTAACGTAAAACGGTACTAAAGTAAACGGTAGTAAAGTAAAGTAAAACCGTAAATATTAGGAGTAAAGTAAAGTACTAAATTACGCGCGTGAACGCCTTTATTTGTTACATATACCCAAATCAAACAGCGTTACACGAAAATAATTTCTAAAAGTTACCTCACAAAGTTTATATTACTACGGTGTCACAGACTATGCCTACGTAAAAAAAAAACGTGTCGACTTGCGAACCTCCTCCGTTTATTTCGTCGCTAAATAACAGCTTACGCATATCTTACTCATTTACAATCAACATAACAATTTAAATGCGCTTAATTTTCAACCCATTAACCTCTATCACAGTTGCTTAATGACTTTATATGGCTATGTATTAAAGTTTATATGAATTGTCTTCATAAACAAGCTGCAAATATGTTACAATCGCCGGGTTAATGACCACACGCGGGCTATTAAGTAACATATGACTGTTACTGTTCACACTCAATGATAAATCTGTGTGTTGCTTGAGTTTATAGTAAGCGTGTGTGAGAGAGTTGCATGTGTGCTACCGAATATTAAGCCCTCCTTCTGCATATTATCCCATTATGACCATTACATAGTCTATTTTCTAAAGGTGATCGCTCACGGCGACTTTTTGCAGTGATTCAGTAGCGCGTTTCTGTATCGCTAGTTTCGGTCGCCTGTTGCATCGTAAACGCGCGACCGCGACTGCGACTGTTTCGTGCGACTTCAAGTAAAATAATATAGCGAGAGAAATCGCTGCGCCCGCGCACCGTGGCTGTGAATTCAGGACTAGATGACAGTTGTGCGATGCAGAACCGCGGTTACTTGGGCGAATGTATACGACAGCATCGCGACTGAACTACGGTCTTATTGAGATTGTATCCCTACGGATCGAATTCATATATTATAATCATTTGATTGATATCACCTTTTCAACTGACTGTACTTTACACGTGAGGTCGAGTTAATTGCTACTAAAATTTCAAGTGGTGACTCAACCGCATGGGCGAGTTTATTGGGTTCGAGATAACAACCAACTCGCTGCAAAAGCGCAGTGGCGTAGCAGTGGACGGCCTTCCTAATGGTCCCGTTCCCAAATGGTCCCATCCTTATAATGTTATAGATATAGATAAACTCTTCTTTAAGATGCCACGAAACAAAGGAAACTATCGGAAACCGCACTGCTACTTTTTCACTTTTTTGCTAACCTTCCAGTTGATCAAACTTTATTCCAATACCTAACTGAAGAAACTTGTATACTTTTTACCATCGCATCGTCAGCTAACAGTCACATAACGCCACCTTGATACCAATATTTTCGACTCCCGGTAACTATCGGCCCACGGCACGTTTGGCGTAGTGGCTGAGCAATGGGACTGCTGCGCTTGGGGCCGCGGGTTCAATTCCCGCCTGGAAACAATATTTGTGCGATCCACAAATATTTGTTTCTGGTTTGGATGTGATGTGCATATAAAATTTATGTCTTTAAGCGGTACCCACGATACAGGAGCAATCCTAGTGTAGGGCAACGTTTTTTATGACAAAAAAAATGTATCTTTTCCCAGTAAGTACTCGACGCCTTGATCACTTGAATAGCTTTCTGGTAATATTCACATATTATTATATTATTATGATTAAATATTTATTCCCATTATCTCTGCGAAATCAGAGCTAGCAATTACTCGAGGAAGTGAGGGTTCATTGAAAGGTTTGGATAGCGTGTCGTTTGTTGCTGAACCATTGATTGTAGGTATAAGAGAATCCTGTATGTGACATATTTTTTATGTAATGTACGCAGGATTACTCTCTTTTATGCGGTATACTAGCAATTGCCCGGGGATTCGTCCGCGCGGATTGCATTATATCGCGATAAAAGTATCCTACGTCCGTCTCCATGGTCCAGTCTATCTCTATACCACATTTTATTACGATGTGCAGCCGTTTAGGTGTGGAGGGTAACAAACAGACAAACACACAAACAAACAAACGGAGTAACTTTCGCATTAGTTAATTATTTTTAAAGATATTGCATGTGGCTATTATTTTGAAGAGCCTGAAGATAACTTGGCCCGCAACGGCCTGCGGACCAAGTTTTCATTTTGACAATAAAAGCTTGGATATCCTAATTATACTCACTTGAATGTAGACAGTCCAATGTACACAGGTTTTGCCGTTTTCAGCTTTATTATTACTAAAGATTTTATATGTGATACTAAAGCTTTATTATTATTAGAGTAGATAAATATTACTGTTGTTATAGACAAAGTTATTTCGATACGCAAACAAGATATAGAGATGCGAGTTCCTATGGACAATATCATTCTGTATTATCGTTATTTACTTTTACTAATACATGTTTGATATCCTTTATTATATTCTTTTGACGTATTGACAATTAGAATTGTTTAAGGGTATGTGTGAATTGATAGGTGGGTATTAAATATGTCGTGGTACATTTATTTTCTAGCCTTATTTGGCGACATTAATTATTTTTCATCGATATGTTAAATAATTATTAATTTGGAACATCAGTATTATCTGCATAATTATTCGGTTAGATCTTGGGGATTGGTCCGATGGGGAAGAAAGATTCTGAGTGGCGACCACGGACTGGAAGACGTAGTGTAGGTAGGTAGGCCTCCCTAGTGGGAGGCCTACCACTAGTAACAACATTACAATGGAGTGTTTTCGTATCATTTAGCCACAGTATAGTGCGCGCTAGATCCACCCACTAGATGGGCCAACGACATCAAAAGAGTCGCAGGCAACCGGTGGCAACAAATTGTCGTTCGGTGTGGCGGTCTAAGGGGGAGGCCTATGTTCAGCAGTGGACGTCTTCAGGCTGATGATGAGATTAACCAGCATAAAAAATATATAATTATGATAGTAATATTATTATGTAATATGAAATATAACTCCAGTAAAACCACCTCCTGATATTTTTTATCAGGCGGTTGTAAAACTGGGTTTTAGAGGATAGATTATTGCACAAATATATTCCTGTGTATTACTAGTCAATATTGACTGTACCTACAAATTCGATGTTCTGTGTACATTCTATAAAATATTATGTCAATGTTTGATTTGGAAACACATTAAATACGAGTGATAGTTTGTTAGTTAACTGTATTGGTTTTAAAAAAGTCAATAATAAGGTTTTGTTTGTGCCGTTGAAAATAAAATGTCAAGAAAACATTCCGTTCTTATACATAGTTCTTCCAACCTTTTTTTTATGAACACAGGTAAAACTTTTTTTTTTTTAATTAATGTGGATTATATCTTTTTTACGTAGCAGTGACAATTGCCTACATAAGGGAAAGGTCTATGTTCAGCTATGGACGATGATGGTGGCAAACAACCCGAAACAATTTACCCTTACACTTTTGATTTGTAAATCGCCCAGACGAAGTCAAAAACTTCAGATAAACATCACAAAAACTTTATGCCCAAATAGATATCAATAATACTGTAAATGTTCAAGTCTTTCATCGTCCGCCCACGCCCGAACTTCTGAGAGCAATTTTAATATTAATGGACCAATCTGAAATTTAGCGGGTAAGTAGGTAGTGTGTATTTAGGTAGGGTTAATCAACAAACGGAATGTGTTACAGGCTGTTTAATGTGAAATTTCCCACGAGAGAGTTAAATCCATTAAAGGTAATCAAATACCTTTACTCACATGGTGTTCATTCTAAATACCCGTCAGAGATTGACTCTATAAACGCGAATGTTTTTGAGTATGTATGTATGTATGTTTGTTGCTCTTTCACGCTCAAACGGCTGACCCAATTTTTAAGAAATTCGGTATGGAGGTAGCTACTACCCCAGATTAACACATGGGCTGTTTATTATTTAGAAAACATTGTCATAGTCAGGCAACACCGCAGGGTGCAGCTAGTGTTTTATAATGGCATCACACAAAAAGCTGTGTACGAACATACTAAACTTTATGGGAAAAGGGATAGGACTCGATACTGTTATTTATCAAGGCGAATATTCATCATCTAAACTTCTAACTACAATTACCAATTAATCACATACCGTTTAGTAAAATCTGTCTGCCTTTATAATGGCGGGTATGATAAGAACTGTTTTTCTCTTTTATCTTTTGGCTTCGCAGCTTGGCGGCGTGTGCGGGGGGGGGGGGGGGGGGGGGGGGGATAGTAAAAATCCTGAAAAAACATCACGTGATAATATCTTAATATATATAAATCTCGTGTCACAATGTTTGTCCTCAATAGACTCCTAAACTAATTGACCGATTTTAATCAAATTTGCACAGCGCGTGCAGTTTGATCTAACTTGAAAGATAGGGTAGCTTACATCTCAATTTATAGTCGCAATAACAAAAACTTTAGCCACAGCAACGCGTGGCCGTGTCTGCTAGTATACCTATATAAATTACGCGTCACGTTGTTTGTCCGCGATGGGCTCCTACACTACTTAACCGATTTTAATCAAATTTACACACCGTGTGCAGATTGATCTAACTTGAAAGATAGGATAGCTTACATCTCAAATTATAGTCGCAATAACAAAAACCTTAGCCACAGCAACGCGTGGCCGCGTCTACTAGTATACTACTAGTTTATTATTCTGTGCTAGTACCTATATTATATTATTCCACAAAGAAGTTACTCGGCTGATTATACATTATACAAGGTAAAGAAATAATTTTGTATCTGAGCCCGTCATAAATAAGTAAAATTGAATGGGTTCACCTCGGCCATTCAGCCAACATTATGTTGCCCGAGACGACCCACAACTTAAATAGGTACCCTATATAATAGGATGGATACAATGACATAGGTATATCGTACTCATGAACAGTTACTGTGAACAAACAGTTCAAACGGATGACTGGTTTAACCAACCGCCGGTTTACTTAACACGAGTAATTTCAGTGATAAATCAAATTTATCAGAACAGGTAGCGGGTTCCGGATTAGTCTCAATACATTAGGATAGTCTCAATTTGACGTAGTTTTAGAAAATTGTCGACTTGATAGTTAGTCCGCCGGAGAATCGCTTGGGAGGACGCCACGGGCGCAATGTATACGTAATCTTAGGGCTATCATACATATTGAAAACTCTGTCTAGACTCTAGACTAATGTGTTAAAGGAAGACCATTTTAGAAAGCTCAGTTGTTTTATGTAAGAGGTGAGTCATCGCAGCCAGGCCGGCCGGTCAGAATGTTAATGGTCACTGGTCAGATGCAGGCACTGGTCACGCCGAGAGCGAAGGTAACTTATTTATGGTGGCTTTAGATGACTCTGTTCATATTGCGAGATATAGTTCTCATTCAACTATAGTAAGTATTATAGGCTAGTTTACCCGATAGCTGAGCTAAGTGTATCTTTTTTCGGAATTAAACTAGATATATTTATTAGTTAGTTTGTTTTGTAGTAACCTACACAGCTGATGGTTTCAGGTTTACACCCGTGAGGCCTATGTGCAATAATTGTGCATTCAAAGAACTAATTTGATATAATTTATGTAGGTATGTAATGTATGCAATATTGATATGGACCTCTTTCGTGGAATACAGTATAATAAATATGTTTACATCGGCACTGCCATAGTTGTGTCACTTCTCAGTATATCTGTAATTCTGTACTAAAGTAACTTGAAACTGGCACAATGTGCGAAAAGCACCATGGCTAAAGAAGAAAAGAAAAAAAAATCGGTACTAATTACAACTACCTACCTGTTGAAATGTTTGTGTGTTTGTTCGTTGCCACTCAGCTATACTGTGTGCCGAACTCGAGCTGTATACAGTGTATACACACATAGGGTGAGCGTGAGTCGTAGGTATATTAATTTAATATGTACTTTAATGTCTTCTAAATACGATTGAAGCTGCTTGAATTATATACGTTATTTGACACGTAAGCGTATAGATAATATGGGTAGAAATTGCCCAATAATAGAAGAACCATGTGAGGGTTGCCACCCGTATAAAATAAAGTATTGTACCTACTTTATTTCAGGTTAAATTTACTCTATACTTATGATAACCAATAATGTACACGAATATATTTTATGTATTATAATTTGATTTCTTTGGAAGTCGTAAGTATTTTTCGTTAAACGGTCGTGTAGAGATGCTGTGCAATTGTTTAGTATAGATGCTTATTTGGTACAAACTGTAAAAGCAATAACAAATGTGTTTTCAAACATAATAACAAAGAAAAATAAATTGTGCTTACTTAATTTATTTTGATACTATGTATTTTTTTCTCTTACCTATCTATATAGGTACATTACTTACCTAATAACACTGAGTCGCAGGGACGGATTTCCCTATAGGCCGAATAGGCCCCGGCCTAGGGCCGCAAAATTTAGGGAGCGACAAAATTTAGTCAAAAGTTAATTAATTATGATGATTTGATAAACAAATTCGCTGCTCAGAAAGCCAGGCAAAAGACAATTTGTGAATAACAGTTATAGAAATGATAAGAATCGGTAACTGAAATACCCTAATAACATAGTATAATTTAACTGCTAAACAAAAAGGTGGCAACCCTAATGTGGAGTCTAATGAGAATGGCTCTTTAACAAATCATAGAAAACTAAAATTAAAAGTTGCTTAATACGATAATTAATATTATGCTTAATTATGTGTATAGAATAGACTGCCAAAGTGTGCAAATCGATTTCCAACCTCACACGCATAATTTTTATTACTAAGTTTATTAAGTACTAGAAGCACCTCGCGGTTTCACCCGCGTTAACTACTATCCCGCGGGAACCATTAATTTTTACGGGATAAAAAGTAGCCTATGTTTAGCGGGGATAGCATAGCTTCCCAACAGAGAAAGAATTTTTCAAATTGGTTCAGTAGTTTCGGAGCCTATTCATTACAACCAAACAAACAAAGTTTTCCTCTTTATAATATTAGTATATAGATTATGAAATAAATTAATTCTACAGTTATCTTGATTTTGACATTAATTAATTATTTTCGTTGTAAATTGAATAAGTATAAGTTCATGGCATTGGTTTGGTGTTAAAGAAATATTTTATCCCTACTTTTTAGAACGCTTTAGGCGCGGCCTTATGTGTGTGTAATGTGTATGTAAAGAAATATAGGTGTATTCCTTTGATTTTGAATTTTGCCGCACATGGCGCTGTCAATAGAGTAGAAGCAATGACAGCCAGATTATCGAGAAGTTATGTTGACATTTGATTTGTCAGTAGAGTTATTCTTTTGTTTTTGTAGGTATCTATGGAATTTTATTAGTCGGTTAGAAGAAAATGGCGATTTTTCAATGTTGGTTGTATAGTGAAATAATTTACAAAAGAACCCATAAATTGTGAAAGAAACAACATACGAAATAGAAACTTTAAATGTCGTTTCTTTGTTTACAGGTAGGAGTCTAGATAAAGGCTAATAGTGTATTTAGTTATGTAGGTAATTCTAACGAAATAAATCTTTGTTTACAGAGCAACACAAGTTTATCTATTTGCTTTTCACAATTGATTGGAGATAAATATCATTATAATGTATGTATAGTGTGTATGCAATGCATGTATGTGTATACTTATCTCATTTAGTCCCAAAAGGTTTCTCAGACGGGAACCGCAGGGACACAGGGACTTGCCAACGATGTTATATTCAAACTAGCGGCGCCCCGCGGTTTCACCCGCGTTACACGTACCTACAACACCTATAGGTAGCCATTTGAAAGGTTTGTGCATAATATTGTATCATCATAGTTAGCATCCGAGTACTGGGGCGACAGTCTGTACATTAGTTAGCTTCCGATATCGGTCGCTAAGTCCTAACGTACCGAAAATGAAACAGTATGAAAGCCACATATAAATTAGGATGAAACCGAGATCGTGGGACAAAGTTAAACATACCTAATCTTACTACATCAATGTGAGTTAGTGCGTGTGTATGAATGTTTGTGAGTCAGATAATTATGGCATATAAGCTTATCTATGATATATGCCACCTCTATCTCTTTCCCTCTCCTTCTATCTCTATATCTTTCCTCTTCACTCTATCTCTACATATTTCCCTCTCCACTCTCAATCTCTTTCTCCCCTCCCTCTTTGGCTTTATCTCCCTCTATTTCTATATACATACTTCCCTTATAATCTATCTCTTTCCCTCTCTCACTCTGTCTCTCTCTATATACCTCTCTTCCGAGATCTTTCTTCCTTTATTTCCATATACTTCCCACTCACTCTATTTCTCCCTGTCACGCTCTCTCTCTCTCCATTGAGTTCCTTTCCTCTTCCTTTTTCTCTCTCCCTCTCCCTCTTTCGATCGCTCTCCCTTTATCTCTACCTTTATCTTGTTTCTATTATTATCTATCCCTTTGCCAAATTGCATGACGATGCGTTCATCCGTTTATTGTGATCCGTAGGGGGTGCATCTAAAGAATACCTCATAATTTCAACCCCTTGCTTTGGCCCCTTTAGGGATGATTTTACGAAAAAGCTGAAACCCGTATTTCTTTATTTCTTACCAAAAGCCTAAATATACATTTTCACATTTTCAGCTTGAAGAATTATAAATCACCCATACAAACTTTCGACTCCTATTTCATCCCCATCGAGATTATTTTTTGAGACAAAAGATAGCCTATGTCCGTCTCATAAGTCCGATCTATCCCTAAACCAAATTTCATCGAAATCATATAAGAACATAGGCGTTTCCGATCTACGAACAAGAGAGCTCACATCCTCACAACTCTTTTGATTAAACATCCAAAACAGGTGTTTAGCCTCGTCCAACAGCTCGTAACGCGAAATCCATTTACGATTTTGACAGCTGTTTGCGATTGCTCGAACCAAACTTATAATTAGTTTTGTTTTTAGGCACTAAACTTGGAAAATTAGAACATTCCCTTCGGGTCATTAAACAATCCCTTGTTGGGCACGCCTACCATCTAAATTGTTTTATAATGCGGCTTTGTATAGTGTATTTGTGTTTGATATAATAGAAATTGAGAACGCAATGCGCCTGTGGGCTGTGTTATAGCAAGGAAACTAGTTGTAAGTTGCTGTTCAAACTTTGCTAGGAGCTTAAGCTACAGAGTTTATAAACTAAAACAAGTGAAGACCGACCACACTATATCTACCACACAACCACGAAGTTGAATAATTGATGAAATAAAATTGAAAATGCTAGTTATGTGTTTATCACATAGAGTACTTGTCCGCCGCTGTAAAGCGCATTGCTTTTGTCGCACTACGTTTTAGAAGGAACCGCCTAGTACCTAATTGTCAGCGTGGAAAGCAGTTATGAATCGACCCGTGTACACTATACGCAGATGCGGAAATCTACAACTAATACAGAAGCGGACCAAACGTTTCCTCTTATTCTTAGCATAATTATATTAAATCAAGAATATATATACCATAATTTACGAGTACCTACCTAATACAAAAACCACACATTGTATCCACCACCGCGACGCCGCGCCTCCGGCCCCATACGCAAGGCGGCGACGTGACGGACGACGCCGCGACGGACAAACGGTGCTGTGTGAGATTTGCCTTACCTAAAGATTATATAAGTGCGACATACTTGCCTGTCTACCTAATAATAGGTAGGCATATACAAAACCCCCGGAAATTAAGCAAAACTTAATATTATATACTTTTTATACTTACGAACACCCACTTTAATTAACCAAGTAAAGTTATAATTAAGCGGCGGTAAAAGAGAAGCCTTAATTAATTAGGATAATTTTGGTACTCATGAAATGTAATTACACTGAAACAAAAATTTTGTAAGAGTAGTATACATTACCTACGTACCTACTCCAACCAATTAATTAGGTACTTATTGGCTTTTTAGAAAATATAATTGTGTAAGTTTTTCGCATGGGTTAAAGAAATTGTTTTAAACAAGCTCGTATATTATATACCTACTGAAAATATGTAGGTACCATGTACAATAATGTACATATTCAAAAATATTTAAGTATTCCAGTATTTATTATTATAGCTTTTAATAAGCGTGGGTATTTTATTTACCTTTAGGTGCCTATTTTTTTATTTTAATTACCCGACTGACAACAATAAATAATTAATCTTTCAACGAATAAAAAGTAGCTAGGTACTTACTTATTGAAAAATAACAGTACAGTACCTTCAATGTTTTAAGAAGGCTTACAGAGTAAAGTGTTATTTTATCGTATCTTTTCAAGGATAAGGATAACATAGGAGTTAATTAATCCAACGATGCTATGTTTTACAAGGTCTTAATTAAGGGGCGTTACGTTGTTTTATAACTAAGTACTCACGTACGCAACTGCAACGGAAACCAGGCAGGGCGACGACACAGTGGCTCGAGCGGAGCGGATACGGGAGCGGGGCGGAAAGCGTTTAAAATCCGCTTCACTACGCGAGCACTCGCCGCTACAAGCGCAGCCATCGCCACCACACACGCTCCGCCGAACGCCGCCCACAGAACCTGAGAAGGATGACAAAGAAATTGCCCTAAAGTTATAAATTCAGAACGTAAATAATTAAACTAATGTCAATGGAAACACACAAGTTACGTACAAACGTAAATATAAACTTACATATGTGCCAAACGATCGTTTATTTGCTTCCACTGGATCTGCAACAATAGAGATCTGTATTGTATAAGATTACTTAATTATAACACGTTATGCAAAATATAAAAGGCTACTAGCAGACACGGCCACGCGTTACTATGACTAAGGTTTTAGTTATAGCGACTATAAATTGAGATGTAAGCTATCGTTTCTTCGTTAGATCAAACTTCACACGGTGTGCAAATTTAATAGTATAGGAGTCCATCGCGGACAAACAATCTACCGCGTAATTTATATATAAGTATTAAGATTTTTACAAGCTTTTATTTAGTTCGCGGTGTTAGTATGGGTGAATAGATTTCCGTAGTAAATTTTGTATAATTATCTTTGAGATACAATTGGGTTTTTGAAAAAAAAAAAATTATTGTTTTTTTTTATGTATTTTAAAACTTTATTATTAATAATATTGATACTTAATGCAAAAAACTTCAAAAAAAATTTTTTTCAATTAATTATAAACAATTAAAAATTGATGAAATTTAAATAAAAATCACGTGACTATAAACGCGCCATGATTGGTCACCATAATTGTGACGTCATAATGTTATAGCTATTTAATAACAGTACAGCGTTTACGGCTATTACACGTGTCTAGACAATAATATTAAAAATTTATTGCTAAAATACGAGTTGTTAGTTGGTTTCGATTAGCTATGTGTGATAAAGGATTTATTAAGGCAAAGTCTGATAATATTCCTGATGTTGATATATTTATGATCACCGATTTTTTAAAAAATGACGTTCGGTTTAATTCTGCTGAAGTTCGAGGTGCCAAGGCATCAAGGTAAGTTTGTTAAAAAATAATATAATAAATGAAAATATTTAATTATTTATTCTCCATTACAGTAAATATAATTATTTATTTCATAAATTGCAGAGCATCGCGTGAGAGTTACGGCGACAAAGCTATAGGTTATGTTCAACTAAGTCGTAAAAATAATATTTGTATTGTGAAAGGACGGGTAATACGGGTATGTCCAGAACACCGAGTTCGGAGTAAAGCTTATTCAGTTACTTTAACTATTATAAAATAGATCAAAACACTGTATTTATTATTTTTCTATCAACTGCAATGAGTGAAAACTAACATTATGACGTCACACGCGCTCGGGTTTGTTCGGGAGTTGTCGGCGTGTCTTCGGTACTGGATTGAAAAATTTTTTTTTATTTTGAAATAACTTTTGAATTATTGCGAAAAAAAAAAAAATTGTTTTGTTATAAAACTAATATATAATCTTTCCATTTATCACAAAAAAAATTTTTTTTCAAAAACCCAATTTCAGATGTTTGATAATTGAATATTAAATCCTTTGAGGATTGAACCAGCTCCATTATTAAAGGATATCACAGCCTTGTTTAAAATAAGAAGAAAATTAGCCTGAAACTAAATGGTCAACAAAATTATATCTTTGTCAGTGATAAAAAATAACAATTTATTATTAGCTCCGAATATTTAATTCCTACAGTTCTTACCATAAGCAGTAGCATTCCCTTCCGGTCCAAAACACCCTCTGTCATCTACCACGCTCACTCTCGCCAACAATCGCACGTCGAGCACTAAATTCCTCGGCTTTGTTATCCGCTCGTCGCGTCGCTCGTCGCTTCTCTTACCACTGCGCTCGGTAATAGGCAGCAACAACCAGTGAGGCGTGTCGATTTCAGCGACAAGTCCGTCGGCGTCGACGAAACGGGGCGGCGCGGTGTTGGCGAACCATGGCGATGGGTGGGCGTCTGATACCATCTGCTTAGCGATGCTGGGGGCGCAAGTATAATAGATCAGATCAGGGGGTTACAAAGGTGAAAGGGCCGTCGGTGTGGACGTGCCTCGCGCGCTTCTTCACCCGCGTTAACTACTATCCCGGGAACCCTTAATTTTTACGGGATAAAAGGTAGCCTATGTGTACCGGGGATAGCATAGCTTCCCAACAGTGAAAGAATTTTTCAAATCGGTTCAGTAGTTTCGGTAGTTAGCATTACAACCAAACAAACAAAGTTTTCCTCTTTATAATATTAGTGTAGATAAAAGTATAAGTAGGAGGCAAACACGAAAAGGAAAATCTGTAGGTACCAACGGCTCTAGAACTTCACTATATAAAGCCGGGTCTCTTGCGCGTGTTTTTACGGAACATTACACAAAAAAAGCGCAACAAAACAAAAAAAATCGTCAAAACAAAGAGGCGTCGCTTTACACATTTGTCTATGCAAACGGTAGAAGATTTCGTTTCTCTATGAGCAAACAATGTTTTATGTTTCCCGCGGTGCATGGTGAAGAGGCTGGGTTTGTTTTAATTTTCAACGGGCCGCAAATTGCAGGAGACAGCTTGTGTATGAAATCAAATACTATATGTGTAAGGTTTTTGTGTAATGTTCTGTAAAATCAAACGCAGGAGACCGGCTTAACTACTTATAACAAAACCAGAGCGGCGACCGAATGGAAGTCAATCCTATTGTGTCGATAATAAAATCTGACCTAATGACAGCATTAATTTGATGGACCTTTTATGAGACCCGGCCTTTATTTACTTGGCCAATGTTCGAGCACAAAACCGCCAAATCAATATATTTATTGGTATATCAATGTGATGTAAAGATACCTTTGAATAGAAAGTGAAAGACCCTTGGAAATCTATAGAGGAAACTTCGACTCATAGGCCTTTCCTAAGTTCCATCTACGCTGAGTTTTGACTCTACACAAACAGGTTTGGAAGTTATAGGCCAAGCTAAATATTAATTCAACTACACTGAGCAAACTCGGGAAATCTTTGACTAAACGTAGCCCGTCGCGTGCAGAACCTTTAAACGGAGGTCAGCAAACCTTGTTCATCAAGTATTTCTAATCAACTCCTTAGAAAAAGACTACATACATATACCAAACGTCTCCACTGAGCGCCCCACCAGTGGGACCACCATGGATTTTTTTTAAATTTAAATCGCGGGTGATTATTAAGAAATGATGTCAGAAATTTTTTTTGGAACGTCCACGCTGTTCTTTCTAGCGTTTATTATTCTGTGCTAGCAGTGAGGACGTTGGAAATTGGTATTCCCAGCTGATGAAATTATGGAAGCCCACACGTTACAAGGGTAGAAGTATCTCACACCTTGTAACGTGTTATATCAGAAACGAACCAATCGATCTATCTTTTATTTCACGCGTCGACTCAACCTCGCTAGAGAGCGCAGTATCCAACAACGCGTGTTTTCTTTTCAAATGGAATCGACGGCTGACTTGTCAAATATACTAAAGTAACTTCCGTGGAATTGGCAGTTAGTAACTTTGTTTATGCGGAGCTCGCACATGTCAGCGTTTTTGACTTTTTGTAAGTCCAATAGTCGGATCGATTCCACTCAAGAGTCAAGCCGAAAGTAACGGATTATAGGAGATTTAACATTATTTATTCTTGCATGATATACTTAATTACAAAAAAATTGGTTACGAAGTACCTACGTAATAACATAATATAGAAATAAGATAGAAACAAACAAATAGAGATAGGAGGATAGGTAGGTTGAAGAGCTCAACGTAAGCAAATAGAGACCGCAGGAGGCACTTGTAGAGAATTTCAGGTTGGAGTTCCTGTAGGGGTTAGGAATTACGCAGGGGAGAATAAATAGAAAGAAGGTCAGGTGTCGGCGAACGGCGAAGGTTCTCGGCATTACCTATTACCTAGTCCTATCTCTATTTGTTCATTCGTATCTTATTTCTATACTATGTTATTAAGTATATACTTCGTGTCCTATTTTTTGTAGTCCACCATTGTAATGTTGTGTGTTGTCATAAATAAATGTTTTTTTACTTAACTAGCTGACCCGGCAGACATTGTCCTGTCATTGTCTTATGAGTAAAAATGAGTGACAGTAGTCAACTGTACATGTACCTACAACCCGATTTTATCGGATATATTTTTCCCAGTTTCAAAATGTTTCCCGTGATACCGGGATAAATATTCTATATCCTTCTCCCGGTTCTCAGCTACCTTCCTACCAATTGTCAGCACAATCGATTCAGCAGTTCTTGAGTTATAAAAAGTGTAACTAACACGACTTTCTTTTATTAATATAGATTTTTTCAGATGTGACTTACCTCACAGCATAGCGGCGTCTCTTCAGGGTCGGCGGCAGCCTCTGAGGGAAAGTCGGCTTGGGGGATATCCAGCTGACGTTGACGAAGATCTCCCCCCGAATGGGGACGGTGTGTGCTTTCACATCCGGCACGGGGAGGCGCGGAGAGTGTGCGCAAGAGCATACACCTGCTACACATTCTGTGGGAAAGAAATAGATTGACATTCAATACTTTCAGCAATAAAATACCTAATTAGGTATCTGCATTATAATAATGTCTTCTGTGATTATATTGACGGTGAAGATATGTTATTAATTGTACCGTGACTTGCGCGTTTTTGAGTGAGTAGAGTTTTCGCGCATTTAACCAGTAAGTATTTATAAGGCATAAAATAACTGCCTGTAAAATGTTATAATGTAATGCCTTTCATGGACACAGTTTATATCAAAAGAAGTTCAGTTTTATAACATGGTATATAACATGGCTGTAGCGACACATTGCATAAAATATGCATTAATTTCTGCCGACTCTACAGAAAGTAATTCATGACGCGAGTTCGCGACACCAGTCGTCACCCCACTGGCACGGTTGTAGCTCGTCTTGTATTAGAGTAATTATTTATACTTGCCTATATTATACCTATACGTGTGGATGTAGTTGTGGAATTGAAGGTCACCCGATGAACCTCGTTAGGTATAACGTTTATTTGAGGCAGGTAAAGCCCATATAGCCGTTGCACATAACTAATATAGAAATAAGTTGTTCTCTGTTAGTAAAGGCTCATTGAATAATATTAAATAGTCTCAGTAGACTCAAGGCAGTTAATAACAAGTTAAAAAATCCGGTGGGAATGAAAAACTAAATAGATTGAAACGTAAAAAAACGCTTTCAATGGGTAAACGAAGCATAATTTCATGAAATCTATAAATGTATTAGGTATTGACTTCGGATAGGTTTTCACCGACTCTCCAGCGGGTTATGTTTATTAAAATAATACGTAATTATGCCACACACCATGCCATTCAGCATTTGTGATGAGGTTATTGCTATACTTATTGCATTATTTATTAATTTACATAGCATTGCTACATTTATTAATTCTGTGAATTAAACTTGAATCATAATTTCACCAACTTTGCGTGATAACGGGTCGTGTATTACAAAATGCCCAATAGGTATATACAAATAAAACCCAAGCTCCAGTAGTCTCATGAAATCTAAAATAGCGTCTAGTATATTTGTGATTTGTTTAGAATCATGTCTTGCTATTCTTGGCGGGTTGCTTCCCGCATGCGTGCTATCTTCCAAAAGCTTATCTCCAACTAGTTTTGCAACGGCACGTTGCCTAAATATAACTAGGAATCAATAACGATTGAAAGAAGTTGAACAAATATTTACTCGGTGAATTCTTTGGGCTGTTAAATCTAGATTTTTGATCTCTGCACGTTCGCTTTTAACATTTTAGTTTGTGTTTGAATTTTTTCATCATGTTTTAGCCCCACCCTCCCCCTTCGTGATATTTAAGACTAAACCCCCCCCCCTTCCTCACAATCACGGGTATTCTTAGTACCTACAAAGAAACTTAAAATTAAGAATGAATTACATTTTTGATCATTGATTAAAAATTATTTTGATCTATTAAAAATTGAATATTAATTTGAAATACAGGAAGGCACTTAAAAAGTATGATCTAATTTTACGCTGAAATTAAGGACCAGGGACAAAAATGTCTAGACAGAAAGGTTGCAGGTTATTTTTGACTGGGAAAATAAACACACGTGATATCTTACTACGACCCCCTCCCCCCTTGTGATATCTCGTGATTTTTGCTAACCTTTCAAGCCTCAAGTGATTAATGGACAGCCCCTAAAGATGCGATTTAGTATCATCTTTGTGATTTTTTTTATCAAGAAAATTATTTGTTATCACGTTTTTGTGTCCCCAATCGTCTTTATTGTATGATCAATAAATATGTAACAAAAAAATTACACTCTTAAATTGTATATTTTCATCGGTTCACTGAGCTTCAAAAACTTCGAAATTGATTACGCCCGATCTTCTGGTAGCGCTGCGCTTGTCGATCTAGCAATCTAGTATAGTCGATCTAGTATACTCGTAGTATACATAATTATACTAAATAATAATATGTCGTAGCCTACAAAATCGCACATCAATTATTATTGGTCTGTGATCGTAATAATAATAATGATGTAGGTATACCTATCAAGATTATATAAAAGGTGTTTAGGTGTTCTATAGTAAGTAGGGTATTTTCTTTCAATTTTTTGTAATTAAAGTAATGAGCGCTTCGTATTCTAATCTTTTAAGTATCAACTAATTAAACATCCTTGTCAAAACTTGGGCAAATTAATGTTTATTTTCAAAGAATATACATAATGGTAAAGAAAACATGTTATACAACTGAAATTTCATCGTAAATTTCATATAGCTGTTAAAATGTTATAAGGTTAATTAAACGTAAAATCAGGCATATGAATAGAAGTTTCATTATATTAACTATGTTGAAACTACGATATTAATTTGTAATTTCCGTCAGTTATCTAAAATATGTGGCATACTGTTTAGAACTAGGCTTCGTTGAACTCGGGTTAGTGAAGGTTAACTAACCTAACCCACAAGGTCGGAAGTAATATCCGCATTTATTATCTATACAGAACCAGTAACTTGTACCGGTTGAAATATATCTTACATACATCTTACTAATATTATAAACGCAAAAGTTTGTAGGTATGGATAGATGGATGGATGGATGGATGTTGGTTACTCTTTCACGTAAAAACTACTGAATGGATGTTAATGAAACTGTACAATAATGTAGGTTACATATCAGAATAGCATAATTAGGCTACAATTCATAAAGATGTATCGTATATTATCCAAACGCGGGTGAAACCGCGGGGCGCAGCTAGTTTTACATATAATAAGTATGTGTGATAGTACCTATAATCACAGGCAGATTACCTCATTTACACTCAGCAGCAGTAAGGGAAGTGAGCAGGGCAGTGGGCAGGGAAGTCGGCAGGGCAGTGAGCCGGAATCTATACACGATACTTCTCATGCCCATTGCTACTCGCACGATACTTCTCATGCCCTTACCATTGCTACTCGCACTGCTCGGCGAAAGTGCAAGCGAAGTTGATACTAATGCAAGATCTCACACACTCTTGAGGATTGTTGGCGGCAGCGGGAGGAGCAGGAGCTGTGGCTGAGTAAACTGGGTACACACCATCAAGTGCCACATGCAAGTTGGCGGCCGTGTGCCCATCCCAGGGGTGTGCGATGAGTCGCACGCGGTACGCGCACCCTGGCCTCACGGCGCACGTCTCCGCTACAGGGCTGGTGTAGGCCGGAACTATCCACCACGACGCTTCCTGTTTCAGGAAAGATACTCATTAACTTACAGCGTATAAAAGTTTATTCGAGTTCTAGAGCCAAGTTTATTTTTGTAACAAAGGATTTGGGCTTCCGGTTTACAGTGAATGTGACGCAGTTGAGGTGCTTGTTTCAATTTGTAGGAATTGAATGAGGTGCCGGTATAGCCTACTCTTTCATAGCATGTTATTCTTAAGGCGTTTAGATGTACGCCCTACTTAGTGATAATTTCCTATGCACCTTTTGCTTGTTATTGAATTTATTGGAATAAAATCTATGTCCTAACATTTTTGATTACCTCTATTAAAAGTCGTGTTACTGAAATAGGTAAACAACTGAAACTGAAATAATTAGTTTAAGAGCAATCTCGCAAGTCAAGTAAACACAGAATAACTGACTATAGTTTCAGTTTGTAAAAGGATGTTTCACTCTCATGCGATGATTCGTGGCTTTATCTCGGACTGAAAAAGGAAACTCCATCAAATCTCAAGTGCTCCGGAAATACGCACGTTCGTAAGCGGACGACCGGACCAAGCTTTCAAATTCCAAGGGGTGACTTACCCCGGGAATGTTGTATTCATAGCACATAGGCGACTGACAGTCTATTGTGTCTGTTACACTGCTGATTTCTAACGAATAGTCTCTGGCTGGAGGACCTGAAACAAAACGTATCATAGTTCGTTATTTAATTAATTACACCAAAAACATAACTAAAAATAGTTATTTCAATTTAATCCATACAAAATTATTGACGTGCTGACGTTATTCAGACGCTTCACTAAAAGCATCCCGCGACTTGATCCACTTTAAAATGAGGGGCCGTTTTTTACATGCTTTATATTAGCTTCACTTGTATATATGTTTGTAATTATGTATTACATCAACCTTTAGCTGTATCAACTATAGCAAAAATATATATTCTTACATTTTATAAGAACCAATACCACCGCTTGAAAGTTCTTTATCACCATAGTAGTATTATCAAAATATATACAAGATGCTTACAATAGGGTTGTGAGTTTCTTGGAGGTAACTCCGGAAATACTGAACTGATATTCTAAGTTTTTATCCTTATATGTTATAGGTTCAATTCTTTATTTAACTAGCTAATTCCCGTGACTTCGTACGCTACTATGACACTGTGTGACGTCATTAAGCCAGCGCCGTATCGCCCGCACCGTACGGGCGCAGGCAAAATCCGGTTGAAAACAGACCAAAGTCAAAATCACATTTTCGGGTATTGACCTATAAATAGTCGATCCCAGTTAGTTTTTTGTACTGAAATGGCTCATTTACTGTTTTATAATAGTAGCTATAGCTAGAAAACCGATAATTACGAGAGTGAAACCGCAGGGCAACTAGTCTATAAAAAGTAAACGGCGCATGTAATCCACGTTGGATATATACCGTTAATGGCAATTTGACGTGAATCCTGTGAATGACGTGATTTTACCCACCTCAACGTAATTGGTAGCAATCACCGGAGTAGTTTCCTCATAATCTCGAGGAGATTGCTCGAGTCGAGAGTCGGACCGGAAGTGGAAAAATATATTTACCGATGGATTTTATGAAAATAACGCGACACGATCACACAGATCACGAATTCCTGAAATAACTTTCAATAATCACCCCCCATGGGGGCTTCCCATGACGTCTTATTGCGATCCTATTGAGGACCTAAACATATTTTTTTCACTTTAAATATTAGTAATACAAGGCTTTTGATTTAATTTAGGTAAATAAATAAAGGTATACGTCAAGCCCTTCGATACCATACTGAGGGGCAGCGCACACCAGGTGACTAAATCGGCCTAAATTGAGCGTAAAGATTTCACAACAAGACGTCAATGTACGAATAAGTAGGCTATTAGATCGCAACAAGACGTCATGGTACGAATAAGTAGTGATTTAGATCGCAACAAGACGTCATGGTATGAATAAGTAGTCATTTAGATCGCAACAAGACGTCATGGTACGAATAATTAGTAGTCATTTAGATCGATATCGCAACAAGACATCATGGTACGAATAAGTAGTCATTTAGATCGCAACAAGACGTCATGGAAGTCATTTAAATCGCAACAACACGTCACGGTAAGCCCCCATACGAGTAGGTTTCCTAATAAACTGTATGAAGAGAATCAGGTACAACAAGGACCATTTATTTTGAATTTATGACATGCTCAGCGACTTTTCTCGCTAACTATACTTACCTACAATAAAATTAATAGGCTATAAACATTTTTAGTATTTTCCAAATCGTGCGTATTTCAGTTTATTGAATCAAGCGTGGCCAGCAAACACGAGTCGCGTTTAATTACTGTGTAAACAGAGAACACCGTGTCTATGTGTCCGCAAACATTGACTTTATGATGTGTCGTAATTTGCTTTGTCAGTCCGAACTGAAACATACTCAATGCTTTTACGTTTATTGATCTTCTATTTATTATACTTTTGATAATTTTTTCATATACTTTATATAGGATAGCGTTTGACCGTTAACGCTCGAAATTAATAATCAATCCATTCCAAATTTTGCTATCTGGGATTGATATCACAATCCATTTTTAGGGGCAAACGTGCCAATAACCGATCCGTTGATTGGTTTATAAAGGCACGCAGATTGAAAATCGATTGAACGATAGGCAGAAATCCAAGATCGATTTCAATCTTGGATAGGAGATACAATATTAATTTCGGCCGTAAGTCTGCTTATTTAAAAACGCTTCAATCAAATCTCAATGGAGTGGCTTTGGAGTAGTTTGGTGACATTTAATTGTGACCATAATTATTACTATGTTTTATTTTTCTGTTCTGAATATGTTTATTGTACGGTGTTCAATAAAGAGTTATTTGAATGGCAGGATTGAGTAAGAACACGCGATAGACGTCGATTATATCGAATGAAATTTTAGAAACATCTGTTTAACTCTGGTCTACTTAATACTTTTGTGGTAAGACTGAATCGGTTTTACCAACCACACGCGTCGAATTCTGCGTTCCGTTCGGTTTGCGTGCAAAACTGTGGTGAAGCTTATGTTTTGGTGGGCCCAAAGGTACGCCACGAAGGCTGGTTAAAATCTTAGTCGTTTATTATATTAATATGTTTTGACGCTTTATATAATCCTACTAGCGGCGCCTCGCGGTTTCACCCGCGTTACACGTATACAACACCACAACACCTACTTTGAAAGGTTTTTGCATATTACTCTGTCATCATAGTTAGCATCCGGGTATTATTTCTATATATTTCCCACTCACTCTATCTCCCCTTCTCACTCTCACTGTCTCCCTTTATCTCCTTTCCTCTTCCTTTTCCTCTCTCCCTCTCCCTCTTTCGATCGCTCTCCCTCTATTTCTATATCTACCCTCTCAATCTATCTATCTCCCTCTCTCTTTCTCTCTCTCTTCCTTGATCTTCTATATATTTCCCACTCACTCTATCTCTCCCCCTCACTCTCTCACTCTCCCTTTATCTCTCAATGTATATACTTCTCCCTCTATCTCTTTCTCTCTCACTCCATCTCTCTCCCTCTCCCTCTATCTCTCTCTTTATCTTGTATCCATTATTATCTATCCCCTTGCCAAATTGCGTTACGATCCGTTCAGTCGTTTATTGTGGTCCGTAGAGGGTGCATCTAAATAATACCTCATAATTTCAACCCCTTGATTTGCCCCCTTTAGGGATGATTTATCAAAAAAGCTGAAACCCGTATTTCTTTATTTCTTACCAAAAGCCTAAATATACACTTTCAGACTCCTAAATCGAAGAGTCATTAATTACCCATACAAACTTTCAACCCTTATTTCATCCCCTTCGAGAATATTTTTTGAGACAAAAGATAGCCTATGTCCGTCTCATAGGTCCAATCTATCCCTATACTAAAATTTCATCGAAATCGGTCTAGCAGTTTGAGCGTGAAGAGCTAACAAACATACACACACAGTCAAAAACTTTCGGCTTTATAATATTAGTAAAATTTACGTATCTTTGTATAACTGCATGTAACATTTAGTTTTTTTTTTTTTTTTTTTTTTTTTTTTTTTTTTTTTTTTTTTTTTTTTTTAGTTATGGCTTCGCACGGTTTGTGCATATAGCCAGTGTCAAGTATTTTATTTTAATTATTTCTTAATTAAATCACATTAAGAAAGTCACAGCAATGTTATAGCAATCGTGGTCAAGTAGTCAAGTCAATTATTTACATCGTCAGTCACGATTCAGTAAAGTAGTGGGATGCTTTACTGAAACTTCCTGGGAGTTTTGGAAAAAATGCGAAATGACACGTTTTTTGAGTTTATATCATTCGCCCACACTCGTGCACGTTAACGAACACTTAATGGTTAATATTCCACCAATATTACACATTAACACTCGAAGAAACACAAGTTTGAGCTAATAATACAAAACCAACAACGTCTCACTATCGGATTCCCGCCAAAACCCTAACATTTAGTTTGTAAATAAAGACACTTCGGAGTTGTTAATTATCCAAACAAACTATAATTTAGTAACAGTATGTTTTTATTATTTTGCCTCAACTATAGTGTTTATTTTCATTCGATTTGCGAGCGGCCACGTTCATATTGTTTATTTATATTAGGTTGTTTCAGTTATTGAAGGTCTTTTTAGGGTTCCGTACCCAAAGGGGAAAACGGGACCGTATTACTAAGATTCCGCTGTCCGTCCGTCTGTTTCTCTGTTCGTCTGTCACCAAGCCGTATGTCATGAACCGTGATAGTTGTAATTTTCACAGATGATATATTTTTGCTGCCGCTACAACGACAAATACTAAAAACAGAATAAAATAAATTTAGTAAGGGAGCCCCCCTTACAACAAAAGGGACTATTTTGCCATTCTTATAGATAATGGTACGGAACCCCCTCGTGCGCGCTCCAACACGCACTTGGCCGGATTTTTACATGAGGTATTGTGGTTGTAGAACTGTAATAAATAAATAGGAACCTTCTGAATGTGAATTCACTAAAATGAATAAAACTTTGCATGGGATAGAGTGGAGTAAATGTATTCTAAACACAACCAAATAATGCTGATTTGTAATTTTTGGCTATTATCAGTAGAAAGTGCGGTAATCTTAGCGCTTTGCCCCCAATAGCATGGGGTTCGAAGCCTCAGCTTCGTACCAATGACTTCGGACTTCCATCGCTTCGTACCTACTTCGGAGGGGCGTTGCGCGTTGTCAGTCCCAATTACGTTACCCTTGTACAACCCTGACAAGCCTGACGTCACACCAAAGTCATTAGCTCTTTCGACAAACAATGAACAAACGCAAGAATATAAAATCTACCTATAGATGCCCTAATTGCTTATTTCTTATGTACACAGTTACACACCTAATGTACGAGATCGATGGATCCCTGTCAAAATGAAGTCACGTACAGGAAGTTCTCGATTAACTTATTGTTAGGTACATCGTTTTTTTGAAGCCATTCAGTTCATTTTAATATTTTTAATAATTTCTAATTGTCTTCTACACTAGTGAAGTCTAAAGTCGAATCATTAATTGTAAATATGCAATGAAATCGCACTTTTACAAGACAAGTCAAATAATTCAATCTCATAACACACAAAGAGAACTATAAAACAAAATATAGTGCGTTAAATTAAAGAGTAATTTTAATTAAGATATAATATTAAAACTTAGTTGTAAAAATAAATGAAAACGAAGCTAAATAAATCTAATCTAATAAGCCGCTGTCAATATGGGCAACTTATACAACTAGGTATAAGTCGAAAAATCTAAGTTCCTGAAATAAAGATAGTTAGTACTTTTTGTAGTAACCAAAGTGTTTCGTACACAAAGTAAGTTCGTAAGTGTCGTAACAGTACGTTTGTGTACTTATCAAATTGAGGTCATCCTAAGGAAAGGCCAAGTCAAAAGTACTAATAACAATAAAACAAAAATCCCTGGGAGAATTATTTTCGTGCCATTATTCGCAGAATCTACGTAATTAAATTCCTAGTACCGGTTAGTGGGTGCGTCTCACTACGAGGAAACATATTTCATTCATGAAAATGTTTTGTGACCCGTTTGATCAGAATACTTTTCGTTTGGCGTCTGCGTTAGTTTGAATCAATATGTGGAGTGTTGCCAGTGGAAAATATGCAATTTTCACAACTATTATTTATTACTGGCTAGAAACTTTTGTGCAATTGCATACTGTGGCGTCAGAAGCCAAAGGATAATGAAAAATTACTTTAAAAAAAAATCATGCAATGATATCAAAATAGATAAAATTAATTCCCGCGAGCGAAATACACGTCTCGTTCCTCTATAAAAAATCCTAATAACTAAACGTCAACCTTCAGCAGTCAACGGTATGTTGAATATTGATTACAGTAAACCTTAGATTGATTAATCATTTCTTTCATCAGCCTGTTCATCAACGTAATTAGGTAAAATGTAACAAAATAACAGTGCCTATTTTGTTATGACGGGAATCTCTACAGATCGATCGTGTAGCAAAGCGAGTATGACGAGCATATTTAATGCAAGCGCTGACTGACGAAAACAAGGAGATACGCTATAAATAGGTCAGCGATTTCAGCGGGAAAATTTCACCGAAATGAAACGCGGATATGCGGATCTGTTGATAGAAATGACGTAATATTTGGCTTTTAGCTTGTAATAAGAAGATGGATGTATATAATAAATACCGCTTTAATTACGGAGTTAAATATTTATACTGTTGCCCGCGACATCGTCTGCACGAACTACATAATAATATGAACAATAATGAACATCGTCAGTGGAAAGGCTACTTTGCTTAACCGCCAAATGGGCCAAAATGAGTTATATATATTGTTGGATTGCATTTTTTTTTCTGCGTCGATCTGTATAACTTTCAAGGCATTCTGAGCAAATTTTTGGCAGTTAAGCATTTTTAAAAAGCGGAAAATTTGAGGAATATTCCGGTCTTCAATGTCTCAAGCGACGTATTTACGATGTTTTTTAAAGTGATGTCGCATAAGTATCACATTTTTTCTGTGCAAGCCTCTTAAGAACTTTTAACATTTTAACATTTTTCTAATTTCAGCAACATAAGCATATTTTCATTTCTTTTATTTCGATGACATTATGGCATTAGCAATTTCAGCTTTTTGCTTTTTAATGTGTAGCTGTTTGTTAGCCATTTTTCATTTCTGTTGTTAGAAACTGTTTGAAGTATCAGCATAACTGTTCGCATAAGATTTGATAACGGGTGGCGCTTAAGCAATTTGTGTTTATTATATATTTTACCTTTTCATTACGTTAGTGAAAACGATATCTTAAAAACTATTTAGTAAAATGTATGTTAGAAAAAGCAGAGCCATTATTGTAAAGTTGAGCGATATTTTAGCAATAAGCCATTTATAAATTAGGGCTAGTTTAATGTTAAAAATAAAAGGTATACATGGCCGGCATGGCACAATCTGATAGGTACTGTTGGAACGTGTCATGACATGACGTCTCTCTTCATTCAATCCCCGAGCGTCCCGAGTTTCACCCCGCTCCACCCCGCACCCTCCGGTCGAAAAATTGAGTGACGAGCGTTCAGTTTGCGCTTGTGTTTCTGTGAGGTTAGCGGCTTGCAAATTATAAGGAACCTTGTGTAAATGAGTGTTTTATTGTTGTGATCTGTAAATTTGGTAAATAAAGGGTTAGTATATTATTATGTTAACTTCATAACAAATTATTAATACTTAATACTAGCAAATACCTACTGGGAAAGCAATAGCTTTAAGTAGATACTGTTTATTTTGTATTCATGCCCTAGAATAAACTAATGTTTACTTTTTAAGTAAACTGTACAGGATTACCAACACCACAACTAGAATTGTAAAGAGGTAGGTAGATAGTTTTCTAGTGGGCTTGTTTCTTTTTACCTAAACTGATGAAACGCGGGCACAGTATAAAAGTAGGCAGGTACGTACCTACTTATAGAAAAAAGAAGATTTAATCGTAGATGGTAAAGTGTAATGTTTTAAATTAAAATTAAGTGATACATTTCTGTCTGTTTTAGGTCTTCATGGATAGCAAACGCAATGCATTTTACAAAGAGTACGTCAAAACCAGGGGAGAAAAAGAAAACAAAACAAATGCGAGCCACGATGCCTACTGTAATATGCAACTAAGTTCTGAAGAGCACGCTCAGCAACCAGATACAGATAGTGCATGTATTAGTAAGAAAAGGCGAAAACTGAACAATCCAGAATTTGTAACAAAGCTACGGCGAGCGAATACATCAGATTATGTAGATATACATGCTCATATATACAATAGCTGTTACTCAGGTAAAAACGCTCTGGCTCATGAGCCCCTATCACCTACCTCCGACATCGGCTGCCGCGAGATGACTGCTCAGCACAGCTCTGCGCCTGAAGCCCTACCACCTACCTCCGACATCGGCAGCCGCGAGATGACTGCTCAGCACAGCTCTGCGCCTGAAGCCCTACCACCTACCTCCGACATCGGCTGCCGCGAGATGACTGCTCAGCACAGCTCTGCGCCTGAAGCCCTACCACCTACCTCCGACATCGGCTGCCGCGAGATGACTGCTCAGCACAGCTCTGCGCCTGAAGCCCTACCACCTACCTCCGACATCGGCTGCCGCGAGATGACTGCTCAGCACAGCTCTGCGCCTGAAGCCCTACCACCTACCTCCGACATCGGCTGCCGCGAGATGACTGCTCAGCACAGCTCTGCGCCTGAAGCCCTACCACCTACCTCCGACATCGGCTGCCGCGAGATGACTGCTCAGCACAGCTCTGCGCCTGAATCCCTACCACCTACCTCCGACATCGGCTGCCGCGAGATGACTGCTCAGCACAGCTCTGCGCCTGAAGCCCTACCACCTACCTCCGACATCGGCTGCCGCGAGATGACTGCTCAGCACAGCTCTGCGCCTGAAGCCCTACCACCTACCTCCGACATCGGCTGCCGCGAGATGACTGCTCAGCACAGCTCTGCGCCTGAAGCCCTACCACCTACCTCCGACATCGGCTGCCGCGAGATGACTGCTCAGCACAGCTCTGCGCCTGAAGCCCTACCACCTACCTCCGACATCGGCTGCCGCGAGATGACTGCTCAGCACAGCTCTGCGCCTGAAGCCCTACCACCTACCTCCGACATCGGCTGCCGCGAGATGATCGCTCAGCACAGCCCTGCGCCTGAGCCCTTACAATCTACTTTAAAGAGCAGCAGCTGTCGTGAAATAAATAATCAAGTTGCTTTGGCTTCTCAATTTCTTTCTTTATCTCGAGAAGAGGAAATTGAAATATGTTTGCAGCAAATAAAGTCTGATCATGCAGATATTACTACTGATACCAAAGTCCACATTATCAGGGTCGAGTTGCAAGAAGAGATAGATAAATTGTCTGAAAATAGAGATTACAAAAACTTTGAAATGGAAACCCTTGAAAATAACAAACAAATCTCAGGATGTAGCAAAGAGAAACCTGGAAGTAGAAAAGGAGCCCCTGAAAGAAGCAAAGAAAAACCTGCATGTAGCAAAGAAAAACATGGAAGTAGCAAAGAAAAACCTGGAAGTCTCGCAGAAAAACCTAGATGTAGCAAAGAAATCCCTGGGAGAAGCAAAGAAAAAACTGAAGATAGCAAAGAAAGACCTAGAAGTAGCAAAGAAAAACCTGTAAGTAGCATAGAAACCCCTGGATGTAGCAATGAAAAACCTGGAAGTAGACAAGAAAAACCTGGAAGCAGCAAATATAAACCTGGAAATAGCAAAGAAAAACCTGAAAGTAGCAAGGAAAAACCTAAATCTGGCATTGAAAGACCTGAAAGAAATAAGAAATTTATTCTAAAGCACGTTGACTTTCTTTCTGACGAAGAAGTTTTTACATTGAGCTCTTCGTCTTGGGAAGGAGACGACGAGACGGACTCAAACTCATCCAAAAACGACACAAAAAAGAAATATAGTAACACCGGCAAACGCAACAAGCAGAAAAAGAATCGTAGTAGGAAAAAGCATAAAAAACCCACTGACCAATTAGCCCCAAGTAATGAAATAATTGATACAGAACACGAAAAAGAAACTGAAGGAAACTCAACCGACACTGAGATGACCACAGAAGAAACCGATATTAGAAAGAAACAAAAGCGAATTAATAAAGCCAAAGAGAGATTGTACTTGAAAAGAGCTGGAAAAGAATATATTACAAAAACAGGAAGAATAGTTGACGCAAAATCTTTGAAAGAAAACCCTTGCAAACCTGAAAGTTGTCCAAATAAGTGTCATGAGATATCTGAAGAGAGGCGAAAAGGAATATTTGATCATTTTTGGTCTTTAAGTAATGATAGACGACGCGACTGGATTGTCAGTCATACTAAAAGGGAAAGCGTAAAACGAAAAAGAACGAAAGATATTGAGAGCCGAAGGCAATTTTCACATTCATATTTCATTAATGAAGGAGAAGGGCAAAACCCTGTTTGTTTGCAATTTATTTTAAATACTTTGGATATTAAACAAAGATTTGTACATGTATTGGTCAGCTCTTCAAACGAGGGATGCTCTAAAACAGATAGAAGAGGTAGAGCAGCACCAGCAAACAAAACACCCCCGTCTTTGTTGCAATCAGTGAAAGACTATATTCAAGAGTTACCAGCAGTTCCCTCTCATTATTGCCGAAAAAACTCCAAAAAATGTTATCTGCCCCAAGAGTTTAGAAACTTAACCAATCTATACAAAATTTATAGACAAAAAAACATGAACGAAGGCAGAAGTTTTGTCGGTGAAAAAGTTTTTAAGAACATTTTTTTGACAGATTTTAACATTTCATTTCATGTGCCCCGAAAAGATAAATGTGTGAAATGTATTAAATACAAAAACAGCCCCGGAGAGAACGAAGAAGAAAAGAAAAAACACATGGTAGACAAAGAAGAAACATACTCGAGGTTTCAAATACATCAAGACCTTCACAAACACGATAGTAATGTACTATGTACGACGTTCGATCTCCAGAAAGTGCTAAATACTCCTTATGGACAGAGCATGTTGCTTTATTACAGCAGAAAGATCGCCACGTATAATTTGACTTTTTACGAGTCCGTGACAAGACGAGGCTTCTGTTTCCTGTGGAACGAGGTCGAAGGTAAGCGTGGTGCGAATGAAGTTTGTACCATCCTTGCGAAGTATATAGAAAATGTTGACGAACGTGGATCGATAAAACATTTGCTTTTATACTGCGATTCCTGTCCAGGGCAGAATCGAAATAAAACTGTTCTGGCCTGCATCCATAAGCTTTTACAAAAATGCAAGTATATTGCAACCATTCAAATAAACTATCTTCTCCCGGGCCATACCTTCATGCCAGTTGATTCTATGCACTCGGTCATCGAAAAAAGTGTTACAAACACCATTATATGGGCACCATCTCAATGGCCTACTGTATGTGCTCTAGCGAGAAAAGTTCCTGGCCCATACGAGGTTGAGGTTTTATCTCACGAAGACTTTGAGGGCTGGGATAGAACATCAGAAAAATACTTCAAAGGCAATCTTACGGGTAAAATAAGCAAGATTCGCACAGCTACTTTCAAAAAACCCCATGCAGATCATATCGAAGTCAAATACTCCATGAATGTCGAAGCTAAGCCCGAAAACGTCCAGGTAATTGGCTTATACGAACAAATGCCAAATAAAATTTACAAATCGAGACTGCCTATTTCAAAGAAGAAATATTCAGATTTGGAAAAACTTTGCAAAAATAAAACAATTCCTTCAATGTTTATTGCAGAATACCAATCGATACCTCATGCAGCTAACGTTCAAGATGTTTTGATAGATACAGACATTGAGGATAATATTGAAGAATAATACTTTGATATAATAATTTACTACTTACTTGTATTGAAATAATTACCTTTTTGTCGAGAGAATTGAGAGAATTGCGAATTTGTCTCTGTTTAATTATTAAAGTAAGAAAAAAGTGCCTATTATGCATATTTACGTTATTTAAGTTAGGTGTACAATGTTTTGTTGATTGTTTTTAACTACACCTAATATCCAAGTTATTCTTTATTTAATAATTAAAACTGTCTGATTACAGAATAATGGCTTTTATTCTAATGCAAAAACTTACCTACATAGTACATACTAACTTTATGTTTTGACGGGATCTTCGTATTATTATGCCATCCTATACAAAATATTAATATAATGGTTAAATATGATAATTAGGTAACTTTATTGTACTAAAATAACTTTTTAGTAAAAGATTTTGTCAAAGAACATCATTTAAAATTATTGCAGTCATAATTATTAATATTTTTTGTCTAATTTTATTAATAAGGGTGAATTAGCACAATTTTTTACAAGTAGGTTATCTCCTTATAAGGATAAGTAGTGTGGTCGAAAATAGTTTTGGTTATTCTATATCTGTTAGGTAACATTTGCTTGCATATTATTCGATAAGTTTGGACAAGTTAGCAAGTTGGGCTTATAAAATTATAGAGCTTATTGTTTCTTAAGCTATTCTTCTTTATGGCATGCAACGACCTAGCATTCGATAAGTTTTTTTTCTGTACAAGACTCATAAAAGTTTAAGTTCTTAAGTATTTTTGTTGTCTAGTTAGAAGCTTATTTCCATTTATTAGCAATTTTAAATTAAAGATACTCGTAACGGTAACGGCAGTTTAGCGTTTTTTTCCTGGATTAACTTTTTCTTAAAACCGGAATACTTTTGCTTAAGCGACTACTATTTTGCGATCTAAAAGGGCTACAATAATGTGAATGTATTGTAAATATGAAGAAAAAAATATAAATATATTTTGCATTTAAATATTCTAATTTCCTTAAAAAACAAGGGAGATATGATTTTTTTTCTAAAAAAAAAAACTTTAAATCCATTTTCCCGAAAGTACCGTTTTGGCGGTTAAGCAAAGTAGCCTTTCCACTGACGATTATGAATATTGAATACATTACGAGTATATATAAAAAGTACTTTTTCACGCGTAAAAAAGTATCCTACGTAATACTATGTCCTTTTCCATGGTGTACCTAATCTAGGGATTCCCGAACTAGTAATTTAATTTTTCGCACACAAACTATATAAAATAATTTTGTCATACCTCGACGTTTCGAGTTCGGCGTTTTACTTATTTCAGTTCGCGGGCACTTACTTACAGCTTTAGCGGCTCTTAGTGGTCAAAATGAGTAAAGGTACACCCTAGTTGTGGGTGAATCCGGCTTTCAAGCGGTTGGGAGGGTAAAAGTTACTAAAGGTTCAATATCTGACGATGGAACTGCTTCATGACGAGTGAATGGTAACAGTCACTTACCAAAGGATTGCTGCCACGATACGTTGAACTTGAGTTCGTGGTAGGAGTCTTGGAGCGGCAGTGGGTAGACCGCCAGCCCTTGAGGTAGACCCGCGTGCTGCACAGGGTATAGCGGGTCAGGTGGCTCTGACACCGTGTCCTGGAACAACAGGGGGAACTGTTACGGAAGACATTCCACATTTGACGATCATGCTGCTGGTTGTGCACAGAGTAGTGTAGTGCAGTAGTGTAGTGCTCAGTAGTGTTGCTGTAATGGCACATTTTGCAAACGGGACGTATTCAGAATTAGAGCCTCAATTGAAAGTGAATGGAAGATTTTTCACGTACATCTTTTCTTCTAACATCTCCAAAAGGTTATCACGGTACTCCGAATGATGATGATGATGATGAGTTATGATTTCGAATCCTATTCTACAAGCAAACAGCATTGGAAGGTGGATGCCGCGCGCTGGGACCTCGCAAAAGCTTTCTGTAGACAAGACAAGCGATGCGTTCGATCAAAATTTGCCGTTTTCAATCCGCGTTTCCATAGTCGGCCCATATAAATTAAATTCATTAGATAATATGCCGTGTGTATGCAAAATCTACCTTTTCCTACCCACAATCTATTACAACTTCTGTTATGTCTATGATGGTGTGTGAACTGTGCTGGCGGCCGATACCATCAGAAGTTGTGTAATGACATTTTTTTCTTGTAAAGTGTCTTGAATAACAGTATTATTAGTAGATATATTTATTTGCGGACGTGATTTTCATCATGCATCAAAAACTGTTGCATAATGTATGAGTATAATACCTGTATAGCTGAGCAGTTAGCGTGGCATCCTGCAATTGTATATCTCTTACAATCAACGCAGCTACATTAGTTTCCTTCAGTGTTAGTTTGACCATGACTTCCTCTTGTGTGATCTGATTCAGTGTTGTCACATTGGAAAGCGTAGACGTAATGGCAAATAAAAAATACTTTAAAGTGACTTTATAGCAAGTTTTGAGAAGATATCTTTTAACTTGAAGAGTCATTTTATTTTTCTCATTTTACACCTATTATCACAAGTCTTCATATTTTTAACTAAGGTTTATAGGTTATCTATTTATCTTAGTAAATAGATATAACATACAACTTTAAATATTATATTTGTATTTATTGGTGTGTTAACTTGTGATAAAGGTTGGTTGGTTGTGGTTGTGTGAACTTTTTTTTTTTTTTACTTTTTCACTATAATATGTGTTTTATTAGGTACATTATGTTATAATAATTATTATATTATATAGATAATATTAACGGATTCGTATAAAACGTACGACAAAAAAAATGAGAATCGTAAGAAAATGAACGAATGTAGGAGCAAGATGGAGTACCTAATACCTACTCTTAAAAAAGGCCCGAGGGCGAGCAGTAGGAGAGTAGGTACTTAATTATTAGAAGATAATTAATTAACACAGTTAACTAAGTCAATTACAAGCCGGCAAAAGTCAATCATACTGTGGCAACACTGGCACGGTTGTTGTAGGCACACATGTTACAACATGTAGTATACGTCGACAGGACAGAAATAGATCTTAGGATGCTGTCAACAAGGTGGTAATGTATTGTATGTACTTGTACCTCATTCGCTCGTGTACACTACTCGTATAGTGGTTTACTTCGTATTTTGTACGATACACGGTGCGTGTAGGTAGGTACTTCCCTATAATATAGCTAAAATTTGAGGTACAACCGTGGCCTGTGTGCTGTCCGGCGACGAGCGACCGATTGTTTCGATTGTTCAAACATCTCGATGGTACTCGATGATTTTCTCTCGCAGTCGAATTTAAGTGAATTCGGGTTGTTTTAAAACAAAGGAAATAATCACGGACGGTGCCGTCAACTGTATTTCTGTTGAGTTTAGACCGCGCAGGATCCGACACGGGAGCGGGAGAGCGAGCGAATGATGCAGTAACTAGAGGCTGTAACTACCTCATTCAACGATCGAATAAGTCGACTCTAAATTAGCAATGTTCCAGAGTTCCTCGACTGGATTGTTCTACAAATGCGATTATTGCGAAACCAGTGTCTTCAGATTAGAAATGACGCAAAAAGTTTCAACGCGTGTAACAAAGGCGCGTCAGCATTTCTAGCGATATGGAGTAAAGTTGTAAACAATATAATATATAATATATAGTAGGTATTTGACAACAACGTACGAGTAGTTCTCAACTACGCTAAACGCGTAGGCGTTTGTTAGCAAATTGACGGGCACCTTGTGTACATACATACAACGCTATTTTATTTTGAAAGCTTTTTTCTTGTTCGTTAGGTACGTTAGTTTTAGTAATAGTTGTTCTGTGAAAAACGACTTCGTGATCAGAGGGGAGCTGAACCATTGTCATGTTGATAGGCATGTGTGTGCCTCTATGCTTTGTGTTTTCACTAACAATTGATCAGAATGTTTTCACCAAGTCTAGGCCAATAAATGACGCTACAATAAATGACGCTACAGCAAACTTCCCCCCTTTTGCGCCCATTCTTCCCCTTATCCAAAATCGATCTCAACAAAAAATTTATAAAAACAATACCAAATCTCGTAAAAATCGGTTGCGAAACGCGCCTGTAAGGCCGGAACAAACATACATCCTTAGTTTGTGCGCGAATTAGACCCGTTTAAATACTAATTAACATGTATTCATTTCGCGAAAGTTTAAGAGCTTCTATACATCCGGAAATCCACATCCACTCGCCACCTTCGCTCACTACTTACGTTCACTCAGTCAGCTTTAATAAATATAATATGTGTCACTTCTCATGCTTCAACTTAGCGAAAGTAAAGTCGATTGTTCCATCCGTGAGTAAAAGTACCTAGTTTGTTAGGGTTCCGTAGCCAAAGGCAAAAAACGAAACCTCATGTCATATCTGTCTGTCTGTCTGTCCGTCCGTCCGTAAGTCACAGCCACTTTTTCCCGTAACTATAAGAGCTATACTGTTGAAACTTGGTAAGTAGATGTACTCTGTGAGCCGCATTAAGATTTTCACACAAAAATAGAGAAAAAAAAACAATACATTTTAGGGGTCCTAGATATCCTAAATACTTAGAACCAACCCTCAATTTTTTTTTCATCACCCATACGTGTGTGGGGTGTGTGTGTATGGATAGGTCTTCAAAAATGATATTGAGGTTTCTAATTTCATTTTTTTCTAAACTGAACATATTGCGCGAGAAACACCTCCAAAGTGGAAAAATGTCCCCCCCCCCCCCCTCCCCCCCTAACTAAACTTAAGTAAACTTGTAACTTCTAAAATAAGAGAATGATAAACTAACAAAAATATATGATGTACATTCCAAAGTGGAAAAATGTGTCTCCCCCCTCCTAACTAAACTTAAGTGAACTTGTAACTTCTAAAATAAGAGAATGATAAAACTAACAAAAATACATGATGTACATTATCATGCAATCTTCCACCGAAAATTGGTTTGAACCAGCACCCTTATTCACAAGTTTCGGAAACTATCGGATTCGATAAGTTTCCGATTAGATTCGAAATCGCGATTCACAAATCCGAAATCGATAACTTTTGACAGATCACAGCTGATCCTAATCGAAAACTCTTCCGACAGCTATTGAGTCACGGAAAGCCGTCTTTCTTGGAAAAGATTGAGGTTATAATACTTGAAGAAATAGTTATTTGCTATTTTATTGAAATTTTATTAAGTATGTAGGTGCATATATTGTTTATATATTGTTCATATTGGTTCACACAGCTACACACTGGTGTGAAGGGGCGTGATATTATAGTCGCGCTATTGCCCTGGGTGTGTTAGAAAGCTAGCAAATAATACAAAATGATGTAGGTATTGAGTAGGTAATGAAAGTTATATTAAATAAGTACCTAACATAAATAGTAATATGTACCTACTATTATTATAATAATGAATGATATCAAACACACAGCTTTACTTGATATTAGGTGGTAGGTAAGTAATAAGTACTACATTTCCGAACTCACTTTCTCAATGTAATTAGGTAGATACTAGGTACTAAATAAAAGGTATATGAGTTCACAGTAAATATTTATTTTGGTAATGAAACTGCATGAGCATTAAAATTATGGTAAGTACCTAATTATAATATATATTATTAACAAAACTTCAATGTTCATTTATGTTAAGTAAGTATAGGTATATTATTCATTTTAAATTAAACCATATCTATCACATATAAATAGTAATTGGCTGATGATAAAAAAAATTCTTTGAGTAAGTACTACCTATCTAAATTATTCTCTGTGGCTTTAGGTATGTGACAGCAATTGGATAATTATATTATATTTATTGGCCTGCTACCCAGGAAGCACACATGACGCCTTCATTTGAAGGAGTAGGCTGTTAAGAAATAAGATGAAGGGGTTTACGGAGGCAACATCTTGCTGTCTTGGTTTCTAAACACTATTAACTCCAAGGGATCTTGCACGTCTGGCACGGATTTGTGACAGTTGCAGACTAGTGAAGTTACCTGGAACAATTCATAATAATATATTAACTTGTTGTAAGTAATAACAATATTTCATTTTTTAGGTGATTCAGGGTACCCCTTGGACCCAAGTATTTTCACACCAATACTGGCGAGCCAAACAGCCCAGAGGCACACTACACAGAGTTGCACATTCAGTCCCACAATTGTATCTAGCATTGTTTAAGGGTTTTGAACGCTTTAGATAATAAGCATCACATGCTGGAATATACCTCAACAAAGCTCTAAATGCTGACACTGAGAACTAGCAAAACTTATGCAACAAAGTGTTCATAGTTAAGAAATAAGACTGTATGCAATAAATAGATTAAGTATGTTTAAAAAGATTGTAACATAAAAGTAATACATCATATTACTATTTTCCCGATCCAATCATTCCAACCAAAAAAAGTAACGAGGAAAACTTTACCGTACCTACTTAGTTCTGGCAAATTTCCCAAGTCTCTAGCGATTTCACGCAACTCGGAGGCTTTTAATGTAAACCTACAGCCACTTGCTCAATAGCTTCTACCTTCTCCTCTCGGGCCACTTGCAAGCCTCCTGTAAATATAATAAAACATAATGTATTAAAACTAAGTTATTGTAAGTTGCTGATGGCCAATCACCATTATTATCTGTCTTCGATTTTATTACTACAGTACCTATACTAAGTAGAAAAAACAATGAGCTCTCAAAATTACCTACGATAGCAAAACTGAAATACTTAAGAGTTTATACAACAAGTTACATGTTAACTGAGACCACATAATTATTTACTAAACAAATCAATAGAACTTTATTTACCTCCAAAGGATTTGTAAACAAGAATATATGGGTGACATAATCATTGAGGTATAATACTTACCTATGTACGTACAGTTAATTTGGATATATTATACTCACTATGCTCATCTTATTTACGCGCGAAGTTCTTCCAACAAGACAAAACAAAAGTTGAAGTGTCTCAAGACGCCTCACAGTTCACAAACAAAACAAGTCGCATAGAAATACGATACATCCAAGCCCAGCTTCTTTTAGTTCAAGTTTGTGACAATTTGACATCTATTGACATGACATTTACAAAGCGAATTTACACTACAAACAAATCTTATAAAATTATTTGTTTCTTTCGTTAAACGCTGATTTTAAAATATGTAATACATGTTTAAAAATTTGCATACACATAATATTGTAAGTCTGCATATAATATTGTTGTGAAATTATGGGATTCATAGTTTTTATTAACAACTAAAATAATTCTACCAAGATAATTACTTTCTACCATACCGTTTAGTCTTCGTAAACGCACAACTAACGTCAAACTACATAGAACAACAAGAGTTTCCTTAATTACCGGTATTGTCTATGTTTCAGACACGGCAATCTTTCGGAAACGCCTGTCGATCGGATCTTCTCGGATCTCTGAATCGCATATTTCGAATGCGTCGGATCGGATATGAATTCTGCTTTTTCGGAATCGATAGCTTTCCGAGATTTGTGAATAGGCCTACAGATCTACTAAGTTTTTTACGTCATAAATCGTAAAAATGTTTAATTTTTATTATTAAAACATCGATTAAAGTTACAACGAACTAAACAAGAACTTTTATAATTTATGTTACTTGCTGCTTATCCTTATATATCTTATATCTTATATATAGTACGACTCGCACTTGACCTTTTTTTTTAGTTCATAACAATTATTTCAAAATAATAACTAGGCATAAACATAATAATATTAACCTATTAATTTATCTCTCGGACTGGATTGAAGTAGACTAGCAAGCATAATTATTAAATTACGTTGTTCTGTCACCACAATTTTGGAAATTAAGCAGACTAGTCCAAATCACATTGGTTACAATCACAATATATAGAAGAAGAAGCGCTAGAAACTTTGCAGTCTCTACTTTCCTTCCAACCAGTTATTGATCCTTTAACATCCTTTGACGTAGTAAATGTAGTACGACTTGTAATATAAGCTTTTGAAAGAAACATCAAAGCAAGCGTCAGTATTGTATCCGATAATAAACTTCAATGTTTGAGTATCAAGAGAAGCGGTAAGTAAAAACGATTAGAACATAATAAAAGTACTATCAGACACGGCCACGCGTTGCTGTGGCTAAGGTTTTTGTTATTGAGACTATAAATGATTGAGATGTAAGTTATCCTATCTTTAAGTTAGACCAAACTGCACACGCTGTGCACAATTGAATTTGAAATTTGAAGATGTGTAGAATGAGAGATGGGAGATGAGAAATAAGGAGATGGGGATGGGAGACGGGGAAACGGGGAGGCGGGGAGATGGAGATGGAAATAAAGAGATGTTGAAAAGGTAGAGAAAGAGAAATGTCTTGTCTCTATCTTTTCAACATCTCTCTATTTCCACCAACAACAATAACAACATCTATCTCATCTATCTATACGCATCAAAAAAGTCTAAGCAATATGCATGCATAACATGGACTCAGGAACAATGGGATGAAATTATGTTTTCCGATGAGTCGCGATTCGGCTTTACAGGTGTTGTTGAGATATCTTTATATCATTCTTTTTTTTTTTTAACGTAGCCCCACACTAGTTTTGCTCCTGTATCGACAGAGACATGACGTACCCATCCGATTGATATATACAATAGCAAAGTTCGCATATTATTATGTTCTTACTGTCTATTACCTATATACATACAGGCAAAGTCGCGGGTACAGCTAGTTTTGTATATTTAGTAGGTACTTATTATGAAACCAAAACAATAATTGTATCGTAGATTGATATTATATGACTTTGGATTAAAAATTTACAAATTGTTTACATAACAGAACTATAATTATTTATTATTTTATTAATAACAGTATCGCAAATGACCATTATTATATCTTCTGGGTGTTCTTAATTCTGGGGCCTTGTTTTGTTAAAACAAAATGTCATGTCTAAGTGACGAACTGAAGATTTGTAACTAATTGAATTTGTACAAACTTTCTTTAGTTACAAATCTACATATTACTCGTACATTGGAACTACAGCATGAGAAGTTATAACAACTGTACAAGCGATCTAGCAAGGGTACAGTACATCCGCTGCCAACTTACATAATGAGGTTGTTGATACATGTAATGCCTTCTCGGGTATTCGTCCGTGTTTCCAAGAAACCCGGGGCTCGCTTCTGGGAATCGGCTCTGAGGGAGACACCGGGAACACGACAATACTACTAGAAACAATACACTACGCACACGGATTTCATTCATTTTTACAACACAATAATATTATGCACATTGCACAATCCTTTTCAGCACAACACTAAAACAATTCTATAAACAGAAATTTAACCAAACGCACTTGATTGAAAAACGTGAATCTTCCAAACTATAATTAGACCGTGTGCACAGTTCTAGTTTCGCAAAGAATCGATTCCTCATCGATCCGCGAGAAGTCATGGATGGGATTGATGCAGACTGAGTAGTTTCGTTCGCTCGTAACGCAAACAGTCGAATTGTTTTGCAATTACGATTTTGGTCGGTTTATCATATTCAGTCAGTATTTATCGTATATCTGTCGATAATACTCGATCCGGCCTTTAGTTACGCTGACGTTCGTAGATTAGAACACTAGAGAGATAAGATTAGAGTATTGGTTATTACGCGAGGTAATTGATATTATACTCGTATTTTACTTACAATGCCTGTAATTTGTATCATGTATAGGAAGGTAGGGGCATCATCATCAGATAGGCATTCCGACTAGGGGGAGGCATTTTCTCAACGATAGAGGTTGAAGAATTATGCACCGCGATGGCCAGTGGTGGTTGGCAGCTGACTTAAGTATGAAAGTTCTTCGTTTCGTGTATTAGATAAACAACACAGCGAAGATTTGTCTGTGGGACCATACTCACTCATCGCAGTTCCTGGCTCACTATATACAGGGAATCCTTATTACAGGTTAGGTTATATTAAGTAATGAACGTGATTTGAAAAAAAAAATCCTAATAAGAAAAGTGAGAGTTAGATCAAATTACTTTGCTGAAACTTTATTTCCTGAGAAAATGTTACATTAAGTTCATCATAGTCTCTTGTAATAAAGTACTAAAAACGTTAGCATTGAAATATAGAAGGCCGTTCGACTTTCTGCCCCCTTACGAAAGCTCCAGACAAACTCTACATGGGCGCGACCTTCCCGTATAATAAATAAGTAGGTAAACAACAAATTGATGAATCGCTTGAAAAACATGTGCGAGCACTTCAATCATACTCGTATACCGTCTAGCAGTCAAGGCGAAAATGAATGTGTAAAGAATTTTCATAATGTGATTACGTCGTGTACTAAGGCAGGTGTGGAAGGAAAAGTAATGAAAGTATACACACCTTGCAGTAGAAAGGACGTATCTCATTATTGAATTGTTTGGAAAGACGCCTTTATTCTGAAGGAGTTTGAAGGACTCTTCGTTGCAGTAAAAAGGTGCAAATAAAGGTAGGCTAGGCCCGAATAGGGGAATAGGATTTATGGCGGAAGTCTTTTGATAGAAAATTGGAAAGGTATAGTTGATCAAAACGGAGATTCGGGATGTTTATTTATTTCTTTTGTTAATTGTGTTTCTTCGTGTTAATGTGTGATATTGTTGGAATTTTGTGGTAGGAACGTAAATGGGATCAAAGAAACAGACAAAAAAAAACAGTTTGCAATTTTGCATCCTTTACGTTATTATGTTGATGTTTGCAGCCTAAATGTATTCAAGGTCCAAGGACACGCAGGGTAACAGACAACATGGGGTCGCACAAAGTTTTTCGTTCTCAATTGAAAATGGTGAAATTTCACAGTAGGTAGGTACCTGAATTCAATCTATTGGTTGGAGCCGGGCCTAAGAAAATTTTGCATGAAATTCAAGTTAACGAATCCCTAAAGAAAGGGGCGTAATCATGAAAGTTTTGCAAGTACTTACTTACCTTCCATTTGATAATAATATTAGTACCTAATTGTTTTCTACTATTTGATATCAGCTCATTTTGATTCTGATCGCATTCATAATAATCAATGTCCTGATATTTTGGAAAATCTAAAGTTGCTGTGTAGTATATTTTGTCTGTTTTATATTGCAGAATACTGCTCAATTTGTATATCTACTTAAGTGCGTTTTGATGTCTATAAAGAACCCTGCTCAAATATTCGTGCAAGTATACGTCATACTTATTCAAGTAGGTACGCGGCAATTTAGCCGGCAAAACAGAAGCTACGAGAAATAGGCGCCGCGTAACGAGTTCGATATTTATTAGATCAGCGAACTTGTTTTGACCGCCAGGCAACCAGCTTTAAACGTTTCATGACGTCACGGTCACGGTAAAACGTGCACTAAACTTATAGAGACAACCTAAGTACAGTTAACTACAAAACTTGTTCACTTGCCCCAACCTTTAAGTACAGTCATACCTCTATGTTTTAGTAACGATTTTACGCTATTCCAATTTAGCGCTACGAACTAGAGTTCGTAGAGCTAAATAAGAATTATTGAGGACATGCTTAGACTTTAACGACTTTTGACGCTAACTGTACCGTAGAACTAACTGAAGTAAACTCCGTAATCAAACACTTTTGTATGATTTAACAAGATTGATTGGACAAATAAAACAATAGAAAAACGGTTGAAAGCAGTTTCATTATGGTGAAAAACTTAATTGTACTGGTTCAATACGAAACGTAAGTCTGAATCGCTAATTTAGTAAAGAGTGAACAGGAAGATTATCATAAAACTCACCTGAGGCATAGCGATTGACTCCGTCCAAACTTCATCTGAGGTAGAAGCGTTGCCTCTCATTTCCGGTTTTACCCCGGTTTTATTGGATCTCGTATTTGTCTCAAAGCTAGCGGTCACGGGCGCGGCCGTCCCGGTTTTGCCGAACAGCTCCGGGATAATACTGATCACGGTTTTCCCGGGCAAAAGGGACGATATGATATCCGACCTGGCATTTGACGGCTTCACCAGCACGAGAGCACAACACAGTATCATCTGCCATAAAATCATTTTGACGTCACATCATTCACTACGTCACTTTGGTCACTGATCTTTTTTCTAGTTTACTATCACTTTGTAACTGCAATCACTGTCATAATGGATGTTTAGTATCACCTTGCCTCTATAGTTTACAAGAATGTTTTATACTTATGTACCTGCCTATTATAAAATTATCTCTGTTAACTAACGAAGAAACTCTTTAATAAATAATATTCTATTATATTCTAATCTATTCTGCAATTACTGCCAAATTGATGTTTAGTTTAATATAATTTTTGTTTAGTTCGCCATTCATAAGTAAGATTATATGATACGCTATATCTATAAATAAAGCCAAGGGTGTGTTAAAGATTAATGAAACCGTAGTAACAATAATAATTCATAGAAGTTCTTAAACTTTCTCGAACAGGAAACATTAACTAGCTAAAAACGGGTCTAACTCGCGCACAAACAAATATCAAAATTATCGAGGTAGGTATGTCAAAATTATGTATCTTGATATCTTTATGTACATAATGATAATTATGTATCTTGATCTATGTAAGTAATAATAATTAATAACGAGTAATAGTGGCGTATGTTGGGGATTATACGCCTGCGAAACGTGAGGTTCGATTCCCGCAATAGCAAATATTTTTATAAATCATATCCACGGATAGGTAGGCACTTGATAGTGATTTTTTTTATAGTGGGGTTCGAGCAGGCTGCTACCTTGACAGTTAGCGTCATGTAAGGATTATCATCTGCCTTAGCTGAAATTGTGCGCGAGATAAGGATTTTCTAGCGCGTTTTTTACCCAGACTGTTAGTCCACAAAGCCGTCAAATTTTTGAGTTTTTTTCAGGTATAAGCAATTGCCTAATGCTAAAATCAAGTTACCTCGTTGCTCGATGCTGCGAGAAAAAACTAACGAACACATTTCACATACACATTTATATTGATATGATAATGGTAACCTACTTATAAAAAATAAGCCCATAATTAGGATTGTATGAATGAATTCAAAACCGATTGGAAATGGGCTCAAACGGCGGCTAAATAGCCTGAAGCGAATACGTGAAAATCGCTCGGTTTTCTGGGAAGTTCATTTCGTTGCCTTTTTATTAACTTCAGGGAAAATAATTTGAAAACCTAATGACACAATACTGCTTGGATATTATTGCTTTGTTTGATTTAGAACTGTCATCTCACGCGTATAAATAATAAATCAGGCTAACTCGAAACTCGAAACGTGCTAACTATTTCATAATCAATTAATTGCAGTAGGTACCTAAGTAGGTATAGGTAGGTACTTACTGTCTACATTACGACTTATTGTAGGTAGATACTTAGAACGCATGACCGTGTCTGCTAGTGTTGTATAAAAAACACTTAGTTAAGGAAGCCGGGAGAAAAAAATACAAGTAGGTACCTAAGCACCAATATAGTACATCTATTTTGAAGCATTCAGATACAAGCAGTGAGCTATTTATTTTGATCGCAATTACTAATGTTTCAGCTGAGTTTAGTCTAACTTTTTTACGAAGAATAATGTATTATTAACCTCGGTTGAGCTGCTGCGAAAATACCGGAAAGTTATAGCTGCTCTCTCATTAACATAGTTCATTAAAAATACGCTTCTGAATAATAAACAGAATATTGTTATAGGGCACTGTTTCCAGCGAAATATTTGAGAATAAATTGAGACTTTAGAACCAGTGTTTGAGGCTGAAGAGCACAGTTATAAGTGCAGTGCCGCGAAAGATTTTGCAATGCAAAGTTTCAGTTCTGGTTAGTTTAGTTGGTACTTATAATTATACCTATTTTATTCTAGAATGTTACAGCGTCAGCTAGAACGTAGGTAAATACTTAGGATTAGTTTATTCGATATTTGAATACGTTACAAGTCTTTTTTATCATAAACCAGCATATTTTCTTAACATTTATACATGTATACATCGGCGGTCTATGAGATAGTCGGTGGAAGCTTCCATTATAAGGTCATGCAGAACTCCTATCCTAACTAGAACGGAAAATGATTCTACATTGATCCTAGCTATGTGATAAGGAAAATATGCAAGTACCTACTTAATATTATAGGTAAACGGAAATGTGAATCAGTATAACTTGAATGCCTGATATGATATATTTACGGAGAAAGTACGTATTCCTGAGTTGTCTAGCGATAAGAATGGTTCGATAGGTATAAAAACTTCAATATTGTTTGTTTTTTGTTTTTACGTAGGTAACCCCACATTAAGATTGTATCGTGGGTACCGCTTTCAGACATATTTCACATACACGTCACACCCAGACCAGAAACAAATATTTGTGGATCGCACAAATATTTGTTCCAGGCGAGAATCGAACCCGCGACCCCTAGCGCAGCAGTCCAATTGCTCAGCCACTACGCCAAACGAGCCGTCAAACTAGTTGGTGACCGTGTGTTTTCTGTTTTCTTTCCTACTTACATTTGATGATAACGTAAGTATATTCATTAGAGTTGGTTTTAATAGTACTTAGCGCGTCATGATTTTATATGTAAGTAGGCAAATTGAGGCAATTTTTTTATACCTACCTACCTATGGAATCAAGAACTAAGGAGACCAATCTACAATAATTATCGAAACTACACCCACTCTTACACTTCGCAGTCCGTTAATTACCAACCACGGAGGCCTTCAAATACTTTAAATTAAGGTAGGTAGGTTCCTACTTACTTAGAAAGACAATGTATTAATTGTTGTTGCTTATATTATAAAGTTGGTTGTCATCTCGACCGCAATAAAATTCGACCGCGAGGTCGAGTCGCCACCTTTTATATACCTAAATATTATGTTTAGTAGGCAACTCGGCCGCTATTGGCATTTAGTTTTCTCCTTTATAGGCTAGCATATTTCACCACTATTTCAGCTGTGCGACAATGTTCGAAAGTGGTAAATATGCTCAGCATAAAATTGGACTGAATCTCGAAAACCACTACGGAAATACACGAAATAGACAGAGGTTTTTTAAATTTTCTACTTGAATTTGGTAGCCTAGCGGCCACGTTGGTAGGTATAGGTAGGTAGGCTTATACTGCTAAGGTTTTCGCGAAGTTCTCCTTCATCGGGAACCTCGAGCATTATGCAATTTGCCCGGTCAATTTGTCAACAAGTGGCGCGCGTCAGATGCTGGGGTCATACCTGTTGCATTTCGAGTTGAGAACGGTTAGCTTATTCTGAGAAGCGTGGTAGGGCAAGGCTTGAGCCACGAGGTGTGCTTTACTTCCCCAAAAGGGCACTTGCTCTTAGACCATGTCTATGACTTATCGAAAATAAAAAAAATTAGGAAAGTAACATTTACTAATATTATAAAGGTGAAAGTTTGCGAGTGTGCTTCTATTTTCGTTACTCTCCATGCAACGGCTGGACTAATTTTGATGAAATGTGGTGTAGAGGTAGCTAACACAAGGAGGAGGTAGCTAAATTAACAATTAGGTTATGAGACATAGAAATAACTGTTTACGGTCATTTTTTTTTCAAAAAGTTTGGTTGTGATTGACAAATGGTAGTAAGTAATTAATAATAATCGGTCGTTCCTTATTCAATTTACAAGACCAAAACTATACAACTATACAGCGGGTACAGTAATGTTTAGGAAGACGATAGTCTAAACATTTTATTTCCTTTAACTAGTCCTGTTATAATGTTAAGGCAATCTAATTCAAATTCTCCGCAATACTTCGACTTGCTGTTCAACAGCGTTCCGATGTCTACGTAAATGTGAAACTACGTAAAACATCATCAATTAAATATGCTAAATTGGGCCATGTTGTCTATTAAGTAGGTACATACCATATCCTTCCTATTAAAAATATAGGTAGTTAATAATTACGTAAACACAATAATAAAATTTAAAACATTCCAAAATCAACTCATTTTCCACCTTTTAAGTCCATTACTAGCCAGAAAATTTCAAGATTTAATTAAGTAGGTACCTAATTAATTCAGTCGAATGTTTTAATTACACTTGCAACGCGGCGCGACGGAAGTGAGTTGAGGCGGGCGGGAAGCTAGGGCGGGCCGCCCAGCCGACAGACGAGGATGTACTGACGCTCGCTCGTGCCGCCCGCCCTGGGCCGTTACCATGGGTACCAACTCGCGAGATCTACGATCGAAAGTCTCATTCACACCCACATGGATGATTATCCATGCATCTATCATCATGTAAAGCTTTGCGGATGTAATTTTTTTTTTAAGTATGTCTAGGTTCCTACACATCATTATCATCAGCCTAAAGATGTCTACTGCTGAACATAGGCCTCTCTCTTAGACCGCCACACCGAGCGACAATTTGCTACTTGCATCCACCGGTTGCCTGCGACTCTTTTGATGTCGTCGGCCCATCTAGTTGGAGGCACTGCATAATAAAACTGAAATGTGACGGTAACTAACCCGTCGCGTCGTGTTTTACTTACTTTTTGAAACATGAAGGTAGACATAAGCAGCAGGAAGCTGATTCCAGAAATACCTTGCGAGCTTTTGCATTTTACTAACTAACTATAGATATAGTATTTAATTCCTAGGTAGGTACTTGAAGATTTCGTTTTAGTAAGTAGGTTATAGGCACTTAATATAATAAATTAATGACTATAATATTATATTGATTCGCTTTTACAAAATTACGAACTCGCGGGACAAACTCATATCAAAATACCGACGTATTTCGAAAGTTCGATCGAAGTTACTTCGACAGTGGCCACGAGAAGACTGGAGAATGCAGGTAACTCCAACTACCCGCTTTTTATTTTGTAAAATATAAAAAGTAAATCATATGATTTTAGTACCTACGCGCAGGTTTAAGGAACCAATGGTATTTAGCCGTTTTAGTCTAGGTATTCTAGGTACGTCTATACTGTGACGTGTGTGTGAATACTATTATTTGCTATACTGTGACTGTGCTAGTTACTCCCGATGAATTAGGTTTTGAAAATGAAACTCTGCATAACGACTGTGGGGGCTTCGGTACACCCGAGTTCGCCGATTGACTGCCGTATCTAATAGATCGATATAACAATAATTTGCTATGGACCTACCTACCTATACTTATATTTTAGCCTACGATATACAATACCACTACCGATCTCGTTACCTATCAAGTTGATAGCGGTGGAATGCTAATCTAATATCAATTTCACGGTTTTAGTCTCTATAAGCTATACCGCTTTATGTCTACATATATATTCCTCATATTATTATATCTTACTTAAATGTGAATTTTAGTGGAATAGTCATACATTACAGATAAAAAAACAAATGTTTAAGTTTATACCTAGCTAAAAAGTTAGGACAGCATAAATACCAACTTTCGGAAAATTCTTCAAATATACTTAAAAATCATGAAAAATATCAGTGAAGCTGGAGGAGGTTGGCTGTACCACCATATTGTTGAAAATGGTCCCACCTGACCCCCCATATCCTATGGCACACGTTCTGCCGACCACCCTGTATATAGTAGGCACTACACGGGTAGCGCCTTAGCCCTTTATTAGCTATTTTTACAAGTATTTGCAAACAGCTCCGAACGTCTAGCGGAAATAACTCCTGTCGTATGTAAGGCTTTCTTTGTGTGATTCCGATTTGAAGGGCATTGTTGCGTATTCTGAAACTGAGGAATTAATACAAATGCACGAGTTCATCTCCTTGCAAGACTAATCGATACGCGGCTCTGGATTTTAGTCTAGTTTCGACTCTGAAAAATTGCTAATGCCGTATACATTAGGAGACAAATGCCTCGCGGGATACGTGTCGCTTATCGTCGGGTATAAAAAAATGAATACCCGCGACTCATTAATTTTGTCGGGAAATCAAAATATACAAGGTTACCCTTTGAAATCCATACCTTTGATTAACATCACAAATACCGCTTTAACTCGATATTGTTCAAAGCTTTGTTATTATTAAGACTGGGTCAATTTTAATATAGTATTACACATAAAAAGAGGTTCAATACTTGAAATCCAAAATTCAATTGTACCTACACTCCCAAAATTAGGTAGGTAGGTACTATTAACTATCTACAAAGTACAACTCCCATTTCAGAAGATTATTAGGGTTCCGTACCCAATGGATAAAACCGGAGCCTATTACTAAGACCCCGCTGTCCTACGTCTGTCTGTCTGTCCGTCTGTCATCAGGCGGCATCTCATGAACCGTGATAGTTACAGTTGAAGTTTTCACAGATTATGTAATTTCTGTTGCAGCTATAGCAAATACTTAAAAACCGAATAAAATCAATATTTAAGCAGGCTCCCTTACAACAAACGCGTTTTTATGCCGTTTTCATAGATAACGGTACGGAACCCTTCATGCGCGAGTCCGACTCGCACTCGACCGGTTTTCTTGTCATAGTATACAAATTTCGGCCAAAATCAGCCATATATCGCGAAGAACCGATAACCGCTGGGGTAAACGTGTTCTTGAGTGGAGATCGCGACTCGGCAAACGTAAGTGTAGGACGCACTCCGGCCAGGTGGGATGACGATCTGCGAAATACTGCTGGCAGATGCTGGATGCGTCAAGCTAAAGACAGGGCGCTATGGCGCTCATTAGGCCTATGTCCAGCTGCAGTGAACTAGTATAGGCTGATGATGATACAAATTTCTACCCTTTATTCTATAACATTTAACATCGTATTGCGCAGTAGGTATACTACCAATTTTCTATACGGATTTTTTTATGAATAAGCTAGTGTCAAACATTGCGATAAAAGGCGATCTCAATAAAACAAAGGCACTACAGTTAAATAGTTTATTATCTCACAGAAAATAAAAAGAAATGCACAGCACTTGCAACAGACATCACCATTATAGAAAACTAATTTTGGGGTACAGATTATAAATTCGTACTCTTCCTACGAAATAATTGAACATTAGAAAACCTTACTAATATCAGTCATTCACACATAAATTACATAATTATAGATAATACATTATACATATTTATATTTTGTAGGTTTCATCACTTCATGCAATTTGGTTTTCATCAGTACTGGTCCTCAATGTGCCCACTGAGAAAGGCGACAATTGAAAATTTTAAAAGAATTCCGATGCTATCTTGAAAATCGTTTTGTTCAGGTCATCTCAACTTTTCCATTTTAGTGAAGGTATTGAGGCCTACTAAAACGTGGGTCTTTCATGACAGGGGGCGGTAACGCGTTCGCATGCAAAAGCTCGCGGTGCGTCGCGACCAACAGTCTGTGACAAACATCGACGTAATAGTATTTTAGATTTTAGGTCACTGGTGACGACCAAGTCTGTGCGAATGAACGCGAAGGGCCCTCTGTAGCGATAACCCTTACAAATCGCATACGGCAATTGTATCTCACACTCCCTACTCAATATAAATTAAATAATATTCGTAGACTGAAGAAATATTCTCAAATGTCTATGGCCGAATTTCACCAATACTTGATTTGTTCTAACGTTAACGGGGTAAAAATGTATGACAGTTAACAGTATGTTAACCGCCTCAAATGTTGGTAAACACAGTTTTCGACTCGTTTGTATCACTACAATACGTACACTATAATAATCGTAGTATTTGTAATTTCATTTCGTATAAAATTATTAGTCACTAATGTTATAAAACTTACCATGACGACTTATTGCGATCCAACTAAGAACCGAAACAGAATCGTTTCACTTTAAATAATAATAATACATGGCTTTCGATATAATTTAGGTAGACCTCAATCCCTTTAGATTTAAAATCAATCTAGATTGAGCGTCAAGATGTCACAACAAGACGTACTCATGGTACGAATAAGTGGTAACACGATTCTGTTTAGGCCCTCAATTGGATCGCAATAAAACGTCATGGTAAGCCCCCAGGTTTTCAGTTGATATTGATTTCGTTTCATTCACAATAAAACAAAGAAAAATAATTATTTATAAAAACTAAATAATCCATAGTTCACTAAATGTATTTGTTACAAAATAAATTAAAAACATTACAATAGATTAGTACTATGATTAAAATTATTAACTTATTTATATTAGACTCATCGGATATATTTTATCAAGTGTTAACAGATGTTCGGAAATTTTGAGTGCCTGGCGGATGATTTATGAAAGTCATCGGCGATCTCGTTGTCATCAATGATAATAAATTACCACCGTAAATCGATGGTATTACTGAGTTTCATACATCGTGTACCAATATAAAAATATTTCACACCATTTATCACAAAAATCTCATGTTTGTTTGCCATTATAATATGCAAGATTAACTAAATAGATTTAGAAATCGGCCATTTTATTGACATCAATCACCGATGACTTCAAAATAATACCCCCCTGATTATAAATCGGTAAAATAAAACTAATACCTACTTGATCTCACATAACTAAAGTTACGTTAGATATTGTTATGGCGTCACTTATTGTAAGAGGCACTGACGAATTCCCTTATAGGATACACACTACTTTTATTGCTTCAGTTTAACAACAATATCTGTAAAATAGGATATAAAAAAGTGTCGAATGTCTTTTGTAAAATTAAAACTTGATATGTACCGTTCAAAGTTCAAAATTGGTTGGCAAAGGTTTAGAAATATATTATCTATTACGCATTATGGGTCTTGGATCGGTTCGCTTTCTTTAGAACCGACGACCAGAAATGAACGCTATTCTATTTAGGTTTAAAATGAATTGATACGTTACTTTCGATGTTTATATACAGAACACTTCAAAAGAATGTTCATAATTAATTATGTGAACACCTTATATAATAGTATTACGGGTATATAATATAGGTCCCAATTTAATTTTACTTACTTATTTCGACTGAGAACACTTTTTGTTTAGAATCTATCTTACGTAATTACATTTGAACGCTAATTATTAATTATTACGAATAGGATATGACTTCATAAAAATACATAATAATGATAGGATGGAAGTCAATATTCTTACATAAATTTACAGTTATTTGACTGGTATCGGTGATGATTAGAACATAATGAAGTAAGCAATAATACTTTGATACTAAAAGTAGATATTATTTAGTACTTTGAAACTCATTACGCGCTTGGAAATCCTTCGTATTTTCAATATAAACCTAAAAATCTGAATTACTAGTTGTAAGAGGATCGTCGAGACGTATGTTCATATTGTATTTTGGATAGGTTTAAAAATAGTTTGTAGCGGTACAATTTCAATGCAAAACGCATCACACGTGCGAAAACGTGCGTGCGCACGCAATCAATCTGTCTCGCTTTGACAAACTACTTTTCTGTGGGGCAAAATGGGACAGTTATATAAATATCTCGGTCAACCCTAATTCTTAGCCGCTGATTGATACGCATACCTACATAGTGGATTTTAGTAATATACTAACCATAATTGACGTTGAGATTTAATTTTTCGTATGATCTGTCTGATGTATGTAAGGAACTTATTCGTTGGAGTCCACAAGCGGTTAGAAATACTACATTACATTATCATAATATCTATGCCTAAAAATATATTAATTGATTAAATGGCACAGAAAATTATAATACGATAAACATACAAAATATATTAATAATTGTTACAAAATAATAGTTTTAACAATGACAAGGAATAATGAATGTGTTAAATTCGTCAAAAGGCAAGATTTATCTATGTACACCCTAATGAAAAATAAAAAAGGTGTTAACACAACTTAAGAATAGGGCAAAGACACAACTCTACTGCAAGACTGCAACCGATTGGCAAATAACATTTTAAGACGTTCTTACCCCCAGTTTCTGAAACGTCAGTCAATTATGACTACAGATTAATTATATTGCCATCCTTGTCACTTGTTTATTGTCAGATAGAGTCAACGATAGTTTTAATCTACTGTCAACGCCAACAAACGTTCCAGAAACTGGGGGTTAGACGGTCAAGCGTCTTTGCGCAAGCACGTAGTTTTGATTTGATTGGCCCAAGGCGAGTCAAGCAGCCTGATTCAAGCCAAGAGACACATTTCTCATTTCGACATTGTTATTGTCATCTATTTCTAAACTAGATTAAACGGGTCTAATTGCGTTGGTCTAGTGCGAAGCCAAAATGAAAAACAAAACACGAGCAATATACGCTTCAGTCAAGCACGTAAAAAAACGTTGTAAACGGTCAAAATGCTTGGATCAAGCAAAAAAAGCCGCTTGACCGTCTAAAAACCTCTAGGCAAAATACACGGTTCAACCAAATGAACCACTTTGGTTGAATGGAGCAAAAATGAAAGGAATGCTAAACATTCAATGACATTGAATCATTCCTTTTTAAGTTCACAAGGATCAATTTGGTTGCTTGATCCCGATTGAAAGGCAAAAGTGACCGTGTATTTTTGCCTTCCAAGAATTTTACAAACCAAAACACGTAAGCATGTATAGACCGGTAATAACCGGGTATAACCGGTTCTTAAACGCTACTTATATTGCAATTTGCCCACAGTTGCATTGAGCCGCGTTTGCACGTAAGTCACTTAAAGCTAAAAATAAATAAAATGAACAGAAAATAAAATGTTTTCTTACTTATAGTTCAACAATTTGATATGTTTGTGGCATCGTTTTTAAATTTTCGAGTTATAAAAATCGAAATTCGTTACTGGTACATGTCGATAGAATATTCGCTTCGGAATATACATTATTGTAGCATAAAATTAAACATAATTTTACTCTTTTCAGTGTGCCTAGTGTGAGTTTTGACAATTTCTTTACGCGCTCGGTCCGGTTAGCGTAAACTTGAAATTGTATGGAATAAGAGCAGCGCCATCTAGCGTCAGTCAGTCAGTCACTAGATGGCGCTGCTCTTATTCCGTCTCAGTTTACGTATCAGACTTATCACATCCGCTAACATTCGTTATTGGGATCCAACTAAAAGTTATGTGATACCCAACCAGAACCGGATACGAAATTTTAGTGAAACCGGATATGGAGTTTTCACGGGCAATGAAAAACTTTCATTGAATACTTAGAAATTCTGATGTATAAGTTGTCAGGGCAGAAAAAAAATGTATAATGTCAAGTAAAAAATCTAAAAGATTTACTAACATTTTTACAATAAACGTCTCTAACGCTATAAATTGACGCAATTTATTAGACTCATTACCGGAGCAATTCTTGTATATATCGTGTATCACAGAAACGGCTTGAACGATTCGGATCAAATTTTGTATTGTAATAATTATATCGGCGATTTTCCGACAGAACACCGAATTTTACAAAAAAGCAATACCTACATGGTTCAATCGCCTCGATACTAAACCGTAACTTCAGAGTTCAGAATCACTTGGTATAGGTACTCGGGTAGATCACTTGGTAGTAGGTGGCATCAGTTGGAGCCGCTCTCCGATCCTTCGCTCCCCTGCGCCTTGCTCTGCGCGTACGCCGCTTGTATGCTCTCGCACACGAACTTGTACTGGCTCTGGAAAAAATGCTTGAAGTTACGATTGAGGTATTACGGTAATATATCTTATTACTACATAATCAGTGCTGTTCATAATTTCTGGCCCAGAACTCCAGTAGAAACCTCATCGGACCATAATCATGGGGTTCTCAATGGAGACAGAGCAATAAAGAGCGCTATCGCATGCCCCTGACACCTGCATCAGCCTGACATACCTAATCGCAGGCCCTCACCGGCCTGACGTTCCACGAGAGGTCCCTCCGGCCCTAGGGCGGTACTCACGGCGTTCTGTATGCACATGGGGCGCTGGCGGCGCATGGCGCGCACCAGGTCCAGCGGGTAGAGCGGCCGGCGGCCCTAGGGCCGGTACTCACGGCGTTCTGTATGCACATGGGGCGCTGGCGGCGCATGGCGCGCACCAGGTCCAGCGGGTAGAGCGGCCGGCGGCCCTAGGGCGGTACTCACGGCGTTCTGTATGCACATGGGGCGCTGGCGGCGCATGGCGCGCACCAGGTCCAGCGGGTAGAGCGGCCGGCGGCCCTAGGGCGGTACTCACGGCGTTCTGTATGCACATGGGGCGCTGGCGGCGCATGGCGCGCACCAGGTCCAGCGGGTAGAGCGGCCGGCGGCCCTAGGGCGGTACTCACGGCGTTCTGTATGCACATGGGGCGCTGGCGGCGCATGGCGCGCACCAGGTCCAGCGGGTAGAGCGGCCGGCGGCCCTAGGGCCGGTACTCACGGCGTTCTGTATGCACATGGGGCGCTGGCGGCGCATGGCGCGCACCAGGTCCAGCGGGTAGAGCGGCCGGCGGCCCTAGGGCCGGTACTCACGGCGTTCTGTATGCACATGGGGCGCTGGCGGCGCATGGCGCGCACCAGGTCCAGCGGGTAGAGCGGCCGGCGGCCCTAGGGCCGGTACTCACGGCGTTCTGTATGCACATGGGGCGCTGGCGGCGCATGGCGCGCACCAGGTCCAGCGGGTAGAGCGGCCGGCGGCCCTAGGGCCGGTACTCACGGCGTTCTGTATGCACATGGGGCGCTGGCGGCGCATGGCGCGCACCAGGTCCAGCGGGTAGAGCGGCCGGCGGCCCTAGGGCCGGTACTCACGGCGTTCTGTATGCACATGGGGCGCTGGCGGCGCATGGCGCGCACCAGGTCCAGCGGGTAGAGCGGCCGGCGGCCCTAGGGCCGGTACTCACGGCGTTCTGTATGCACATGGGGCGCTGGCGGCGCATGGCGCGCACCAGGTCCAGCGGGTAGAGCGGCCGGCGGCCCTAGGGCGGTACTCACGGCGTTCTGTATGCACATGGGGCGCTGGCGGCGCATGGCGCGCACCAGGTCCAGCGGGTAGAGCGGCCGGCGGCCCTAGGGCCGGTACTCACGGCGTTCTGTATGCACATGGGGCGCTGGCGGCGCATGGCGCGCACCAGGTCCAGCGGGTAGAGCGGCCGGCGGCCCTAGGGCCGGTACTCACGGCGTTCTGTATGCACATGGGGCGCTGGCGGCGCATGGCGCGCACCAGGTCCAGCGGGTAGAGCGGCCGGCGGCCCTAGGGCCGGTACTCACGGCGTTCTGTATGCACATGGGGCGCTGGCGGCGCATGGCGCGCACCAGGTCCAGCGGGTAGAGCGGCTGGCGGCGCGCCACCAGCGCCAGCGCCGTCTCCGCCAGGATCAGCACGCCCGTGCGCCCCACGCCGGCCGAGCAGTGCACCACCATGGGCGGCGCCGGGGCGTCCACCGTCGTCGGGACCGCTGGGGGCAGGCGACCGACACCGTCAAACATCTTGTAATCAGCTAGCTGCCTAAACAGCGTGCGTCAAGCGTTCGTGTTTATAGCACACTATGACGTCACAAGTTGGTTACAAGTTGCGGATAAAGGCTCGGAGACCGAGCTCCGCCCGTGTATGAGTGGTTAGAGAGAGCCCTCACAGTCGTGGCGCGTGCGCAGCTCGGAGCAGAGCCGCGTGAAGGCGATGAAGGCGGCCGTGTCCTCCGGCACGCCGTGGTCCGGCCACGCCGTGTACTGCAGCTGCGTCACGTCGCGGGACGCGCCGCTGGAGTTCTGTAAACACACCATTCTTGACTTTCCTCCGATCCGCATAAAGCGATTTAATCTAAACAAATAGACAAAATAAGGCCAGTACTGGGGCACTGACAGACCGCCCTCACCTGTATACACATCTCCCTCCGCACGTAGTGTCCGCAGTCGTCCTCGCTGCGCGTGGCGACGGCGAGCGCGGCGGCCTGCAGCGGCGCGGCGCCCGGCCTGGGCCAGTACTGGGGCACTGACAGACCGCCCTCACCTGTATACACATCTCCCTCCGCACGTAGTGTCCGCAGTCGTCCTCGCTGCGCGTGGCGACGGCGAGCGCGGCGGCCTGCAGCGGCGCGGCGCCCGGCCTGGGCCAGTACTGGGGCACTGACAGACCGCCCTCACCTGTATACACATCTCCCTCCGCACGTAGTGTCCGCAGTCGTCCTCGCTGCGCGTGGCGACGGCGAGCGCGGCGGCCTGCAGCGGCGCGGCGCCCGGCCTGGGCCAGTACTGGGGCACTGACAGACCGCCCTCACCTGTATACACATCTCCCTCCGCACGTAGTGTCCGCAGTCGTCCTCGCTGCGCGTGGCGACGGCGAGCGCGGCGGCCTGCAGCGGCGCGGCGCCCGGCCTGGGCCAGTACTGGGGCACTGACAGACCGCCCTCACCTGTATACACATCTCCCTCCGCACGTAGTGTCCGCAGTCGTCCTCGCTGCGCGTGGCGACGGCGAGCGCGGCGGCCTGCAGCGGCGCGGCGCCCGGCCTGGGCCAGTACTGGTGGCACTTGGCGCGGCCGGTCTCCGTGAGCACGGTGAGCATCACCACGAGGGTGCTCTCGCTCTCCCACACCATTTGCCAGAAGTCACCCACCGTTGTCGACAGCGGGCCTGTAATGGACCATTTTGACAAACTTTTATTGAACTTGCAATATTTTATTACGTATGTTTCTTTAGGTCTAGGTGAATTAGAACCACATCCTCTTATCGTGTGGAATAGTTAAGAAAATATTAATTGAACATTCACAATTTCACACATTTCAAGCCCCGTTCACATACAAGCTTTTTTTCACATTTACCTTTTTTTTGCAGCTTTGGCATTTCAAAAATTTTTTTTAATTACTGTTTTTTTTATTCACTCGTTTAAATGCGCAATGATTTCTAATTTACATACCTTGTGTGGCTATATACGTAAGAACGAGGTCTGAATTGGGAATTTCCATGTTGATGTATGAAGCGTTGATGTAGTCTCCGTTTGGGCCATCTTTCAATGTGACTATCGTTGAATCATCTGAAAAAAAAACATCTGCGTTTTATAACAACACACAAGATACATAGGTCATTTATCAACGCAGTTAAAAATTAAAGGCTTTATTACTATTACTACCCGTCCACAGGGGGAAACCGCGAGGCACACTTAGCAAATCAATAAATCCTTTATGACCCTTCAAAAAGTATTACCATTCGCAAACCCCACAAGCAGAAACTCCAACTATCTTCTAGAAAGTTGCTTAGCAGTACTTATTTTTTCATTATTTTTTATGATTAAGCCTGTATTGCCAACATTAAAATTTAATTTTACAGTAAACTTTTCTTAAAATATAATAATATAAGTGATATTATTCATATTTATTATTTATTTTATTATATTCGTATTTTTATAGGGTGTCGGCGTGTCTTTTTTGCGACAACAAGGCCTCCTCCAGCTCTTTCCAGTCTATTCATGATTGAGTTATTCCGTGCCATAGTGGACCTGCAATCTTTTTAATATCATCAGACCAACGTCTTTTTAAAAAAAACCAGCAGTACTCACAAGGCGCTATGTCCCTGTACCGGTTCTTGTTGAGGTTCTTGGGCAGCTTGGAGAGCGCGGTGGGCTGGTCGGGCAGCCGGCGCAGCAGCGCCTCGTACTGCTTGAGCGCGGCGCCGCTCGCCAGGCTGTCCCCCAGCAGCAGCATGGACTGCGCCAGCGCGTCCCCCTCCGCGCGGCCCGTCGCCAGCGGCACGAAGCACACGGCCGGCTCCTCCGCCACGCCCTCCTCCGGCTCGTATACTGCTGTCGATGTCAAATGTCAATGTCGATGTCAATGTCAATGTCAATGTCAACGTCCAATGTGATTAGGCAATAAAATAGCACTATTCTCAATAACAAAAGGGAATCTTTAAATATGACATCGCGTAATCGATTATGGTTTGAGTTTGAAGCTTTCTTTTACATGGATCCAAAATTGAACCTCGAACAGGAAAGGAAACACTGACCGTCTTACCACAAAAGACTTAAAACAGAGTTGAAAAGATGTGTCTAAATATTTTTTCCACAAATCGACGTCTAACCCTAACTTTGTCAACTCAATAACAAATTCACAAGTAAAATAATAGGAATGCCAGAAATGAGTAAGAAAACACGAGGGTTAGACGTCAATTTTGTGGAACGACATTTTAGAAACATCTGTGTAACTCTGGTTTAAAGTTTTTTGGTAAGACAGTGAGTTATTGAACGATGTTTCCCTTCATCGGACGACCAAGCTCAGTTGCGGTCAGTTGGTATCGAACCTACGAACTACGTTTGGAAATACAAACAAATTAAGCTCACCGTTAGGTTTAACGACGAGAGTCAGGACTCCCTTCGTATTTCTTATTAGTTGGACTATTTGTTCATGTGTGAGGTCGTCTACTTCTTTCCCGTTTATTGACAGCACCTGTAATAACACCAAACAGTATGTATTATAGATCAGTTTTTGGTTTTACAAATATGCATGTAGGAATCCAAATTCAAAAAATTCAAAATCGCACGGGCGCCCCGCCCCGCCCCCGCCCTCACCTGGTCCCCCTCCTGCAGCGCCCGCGTGCGCGCCGCCACCCGCGACACGAGCACGGGCGCCCCGCCCCGCCCCCGCCCTCACCTGGTCCCCCTCTTGCAGCGCCCGCGTGCGCGCCGCCACCCGCGACTCGAGCACTGGCGCCCCGCTCCGCCCCCGCCCTCACCTGGTCCCCCTCCTGCAGCGCCCGCGTGCGCGCCGCCACCCGCGACACGAGCACGGGCGCCCCGCCCCGCCCCCGCCCTCACCTGGTCCCCCTCTTGCAGCGCCCGCGTGCGCGCCGCCACCCGCGACACGAGCACGGGCGCCCCGCTCCGCCCCTGGCCTCACCTGGTCCCCCTCCTGCAGCGCCCGCGTGCGCGCCGCCACCCGCGACACGAGCACGGGCGCCCCGCCCCGCCCCCGCCCTCACCTGGTCCCCCTCTTGCAGCGCCCGCGTGCGCGCCGCCACCCGCGACACGAGCACGGGCGCCCCGCTCCGCCCCCGCCCTCACCTGGTCCCCCTCCTGCAGCGCCCGCGTGCGCGCCGCCACCCGCGACACGAGCACGGGCGCCCCGCTCCGCCCCCGCCCTCACCTGGTCCCCCTCCTGCAGCGCCCGCGTGCGCGCCGCCACCCGCGACACGAGCACGGGCGCCCCGCTCCGCCCCCGCCCTCACCTGGTCCCCCTCCTGCAGCGCCCGCGTGCGCGCCGCCACCCGCGACACGAGCACGGGCGCCCCGCTCCGCCCCCGCCCTCACCTGGTCCCCCTCCTGCAGCGCCCGCGTGCGCGCCGCCACCCGCGACACGAGCACGGGCGCCCCGCTCCGCCCCCGCCCTCACCTGGTCCCCCTCCTGCAGCGCCCGCGTGCGCGCCGCCACCCGCGACACGAGCACAGGCGCCCCGCTCCGCCCCCGCCCTCACCTGGTCCCCCTCCTGCAGCGCCCGCGTGCGCGCCGCCACCCGCGACACGAGCACGGGCGCCCCGCTCCGCCCCCGCCCTCACCTGGTCCCCCTCCTGCAGCGCCCGCGTGCGCGCCGCCACCCGCGACACGAGCACAGGCGCCCCGCTCCGCCCCCGCCCTCACCTGGTCCCCCTCCTGCAGCGCCCGCGTGCGCGCCGCCACCCGCGACACGAGCACGGGCGCCCCGGCGCCGCCCCGCACGTTGAACCCGAACACTCCGTCGGCGTCGGGCGACAGGCGCACGCTGACCGCGTCGTCCCCGCCCGGCTCGGACGCGGACTCGGACGCGTCCGCGTACGGCAGCGCGAGGGACGTCAGGTCGTTGACGTGCGCGCCCGCGTCGCTGCGGACGAAGGGCACGGGTGAAGGCGACGGGCGCGGAACTCGGCATACGACGCGACGTCGGTGCGGCGCGGCCTCACTTGAGCTCGGGTTGCGAGTGCGCGTCGGTCCAGGCCGGGCGCGGCGCGGGGTCGGTGTGTGACGTCACGCGGGAGCCGCGACAGCCGAGCGACTGCCCGTTGGAGCTGGCCGACGTGATGCCGGCCGACTGGGACCGGTGCCGGGAACTGCTGCGTCTACGCGACAAACGGTCAAATATTACCGCTTCGATTCTATGATGACGTTCATTGGTCGGTCTTGCAATTTACGTTCCATTTCACGTTGAATACAAATAGCTTCAGACAAAAATTTTGAATATTTGGTATATTATGTAATAATTGAAATTTGAAACAGTATGAAAAGTTTTCGATACGTGAACGAGATTTGACGGGCGCGTCACGTATAATCGCATTTCATTGCAGGAGATAAAAATAAATAATGACAATAATATTACACCCAGACACTAGACGTTGAGATGTAATTATATAGACATTCGGACGTCACGGCATTGGAGCAAAAGAGGACAACACAAAGGAAATTTAATGTTGTATAAGGTCGTCTGACCTGACGAAGCTCCGGTTGGTGCAGCGGGCGCGCGCCGCGTCGCTGATGGCCTGCGCCTCGGTGCGCGCCACGGCGGGCTGCGCCAGCCCCGCCAGGGCTCCGATGGCGGCCAGCAGGGGGCGGCGCCGCGGCCCCCGCAGCCGGAAGAACCCGTGCCGCTCCACGCTGCAGCGCCACAGCGCCTTCGCCGCGCGGCTCGACCGCATGTTGAACCCGAGAACCGTGTCGTATGACTCCGACTATAGTTAGAAGGGGGAATTAACAAGTAAAATTTTAACAAAAAAAGTACCGGCTTCAATTAAAATACTATAATATTTCCAGTTATTCTAAGCAGATTTTGATAAAATTTCTATGGGTCCACATGGGAAGTTCCCATGATAGTGCGACGCTACGCCGCCAGAGGGCCGCTTGTTGAATTTTATTATTGGTAATATTAAATTGGGGCGAGAATTTGACACTCGTTACGGTCTCAGATTTACAGCACTACCGCATGGTCGATGTTATTTATTTATGCTATTTATTCTCGTTGTAAAAGTGCGATATTCTTGCCTACTTACAATAAGTCAATGTTTTGAGTTTTGACCGCTAATATCATAAAATAAATAAAATATCAAAAAAAAAAAAAAAAAAATAAAAAAAATAAAAAAAAAAAAAAAATTACCATCGCACTAGTATAGTAGTAGCTGTATAGTCACAGATTTAGCAAGATAGATATCGCAAGTTAGTAATATCGTTACCAAGCTTTATTACCGCAGTTCATATTCGTCAAAGAGCACTTATTAATAACTCTTACGCCCAATTCTCACAACAAACAAAACGTGCAGCGACAAATTGGAGTCTACGGTTTTGATTTTAAGCTCTAATTTCGGATACATCTTGCGTTATCTGTTCCCTTTAAAACTGTAGTTATGGTTAGAATAAGCTCATGGTTAACGTTTAAACAATAATGGTCTCTCAAAACTGCTAAGCTGTCTTCGTATGGTTAGCCGTCGAAACAATGATAGGAGCAGCGAGCAACTAATATTTTTTATACCCCCATTGTTAAAGATGTCCATACACGACGATATACGGATTCCATCAACCAGTGTGGACGCGTCGCTACCTACAGTATAAACACGCTATTAGTTCCAAAACTAACCCTATTACATAACGACTAAGATTGGTTTTCAAATAAAACTGTTAGACACGTATCGGCGCAGGCAAAGCTGTTAGAGGCTCTCCGTTCGAAACGCGCGGAGTTTCGCTGCATTGTGTGATAAACGAATGTTAACTTAACGTTATTGACAATAAGGTTAATTTTCGAACAATAATACCATGAAAAAATTACGTATCTTAAAACTAGTCGTAATAGAAATTGTGCTTTATGTAAAGTGGTAGAGATCTGATCGCAAAAAAAAAAATATCTGTCTGCTCCTGTAAGTAGCAAAAAGTTACTTTAACTAGTATGCGCTTATGTCCAACACAAAATCAGTTATCGATGATCGAATCGGTTCGATTTCGTTTGATTTGGTACATTTATAATACTCGAATCATATATAAACTTGTCGAAGTCGATCACTAATCGAAATTGACGTTGAATTCGATCACAACTACGGTCACGATATTTACCACGCAGTTATCTAGTATTGTGGTTTGGTACCCTAATCGATAATAGTCGAAATCGAAACGAATCCTCAATGCGATTATTCTGAATAGCTCGATAAAGACTTTCGATACGAGAACTATATCGAATCGAATTAATTCGATTCCATATCGAAAGTTCTGAATCGCATAGCGGTATGCTTTCGTTATTTTATCGTCAAAGGTATACTTACAGCTTCCCTCTTCAATTGTATGAAAAACCTCTTCTTCTTGAAGGAAATCTTGACGATTTTACTCCAAGAGAACGTGTTAATCCTAATGTTGTTCTGGAAAACCACAATACCTATTGACGTCACGCCAATAAATATGTCTTTGCCGTTGTAATCCTGAAAAAGAAAACGCATGACTATTATTTCTAAGCACTTTCCTCGAACCGTTTTCCCTAACATTAAGAACATAATAGAATGTGTCACGGTAAATTCTATACAACTAAACTATAACAATGCGGACGTCAGTCATTGTAGATTTTAAAACATTATAGCAAAGGTTTTATTCAATGTTTCTTTCATCGGTTGCTCGCTTTTTGCGGCCAGTGCTTTGAACCTTCGCCCAGCGGCCAGTACACTGAATCAACTGTGCAATCGTCACCTCAAATCTTTAGTGCCAATGTAACCTTTTTTTAATGCTTCTGTTGTGCCTTTTTTCTGGCAATACAACATCGTCCTATTTTAATTTTTTTAATTATTTTATGGTCTGCGATTCTTTGTCCATCTTTGCCATAGCTGTAATTTTCCCACTCATCCCACTGCTTGGCAGACGTCTCCCTCAATACTTTCCAGGAGTCACGGTCCAAAGCATTTATTTCTTAGCCCCAAACTAGGATTTCTCCTGTGTCGCGGGTACCGTTTACAGACATATTCACATACACATAACACCCAGACTAAAAACAAATATCTGTGGATCGCACTAATATTTGTTCCGGGCGGGAATCGAACTCGCCACACCAAGCGCACCAGTCCGAGTGCTCAGCCACTGCGCCAAACGTGTCGTCAAATTCGTCACTGTATCATAGCAACAGAACGCTATCTTTCTCCAAACCTTGCAGGCCGCACCAACCTTCGCCGGATGAGACTCCACCCCGTAGCAGTCCAGCCGCTTGGCGTGCTCCAGGAAGTTTGCCTCGGCGTCCGCCGGCGACTGACCGCGGTGCAGTTTATGCAGTTCCCGTATCTTGCGCTCGTCTTCGCTGCTCTGTTTGGGGAGCAGACACAGTTCGGACAGGTAGTCAGGCGGGTCCTCTGACGCGTTGTAGTCGCCTAGTTCAGCTGGAATGAGAAAAATTTAACATCAACAAAACAGCTGTTAGCTGCTACGATGGCACTGCACGTGTATTATCTCACAGGTGTTGTTAATTTGTACATAGTACAGTACAGTAAGTAAAAAAGGGTTCTATGTATTATTTTTGGACCCATAGATGTATACTTAGCAAAGTTCAGGAGTGAGAAGAGGACAAACATACACACACACAAAAACTTTCACATTTATAATATTAGCAGGATCATAGTGAGTCCAGGTTACAGTGATAAAGATAGACGTTAACCTCAAGGATAATTTTAGTTTCATATATTAGGAAAACACAAACATTAATTACCAGAGGCATGTTGGTTATTTATTATTGACAGTTAATGTATTAGGTAGAAACCTACCAGCATATAATTAACGTGCCTTTAACATGCAATAGTTATGGTTCCTACACGATCCTACAAGGAAAAGTTAACTTTGTCCCTGTAGATGTTTGTCAAAGCATTTTTAGCCAATGTTACAGTGGAATCATTACAAAGTCAAAGTCAAATCATTTATTGTAAATAGGCAATAAAATCGCACTTTTACAATTCAAACACTTCAATCTAATAAAAAAATTAAACCATAAAAGAAAACAAAATGTTACATACAAAATGTTGATATGAAAATGTTGCCTGAATGTCAATGAAAATACCTTGTACTGTAAACGAAGCCAATAGCAACGCCGTGTTCTTGGGTGCGGTCATCCTGCCGTCTAATAGTAGTTTCCTCAACTGTAGACACAGCAGGTACTTTGTGTATTCCTCGGCTAGTCGAGACGGCTCGGGTGGGTAGAATCGCACCGAGAGCCAAAACTGTGCGGTCACTCCGACTTGCTTCTTCACAGACTTTGTGCTGTCTAACCACCTCTGTGTAGTAATAGATGACATGATTATTTCAACTGGCAATTCACTATTAAACAAAAATTAGTATTAGAAATGAAATATTTACTTATTGGATAATGGTACATAAAAAGCTGGTTCAACACTCCAGACTAATTTACTAAATTAACACTCTTGAATGACAAATCTACAATACTTTTTGAGTGAGTCATTACTATGACTATTAAAAATCTAATTCTCAGAAGCTAGATCAGAATTCAATACTACCTATGCATGTGTTCAGTTTTGAGTATGACTCAAAACTTAAAAATTAACACACATAATACTTAATTATGTATATTATTATACCCTATAATATCAAGGGCTATATGTATAAGCTACGTTATAATACAAGTATAATATAACCCTTGAAAAGGAGGTTATCATGAATAGTAAATTGCTTTGTAATACCAAGTAAACAATATCACTATTTAGGTTTGAGAGAAACGAGTACGAAAATGCATCACAAGTTTGACAATGTATCATTGAAATATTGAGGAAAATACAAGAAAGATCTCGCAAACCTGTATAATATAATGCTATTAATAAAATACATGGCATGGCATTGGATTATGCCATAAAATTTTACCGTTATTTCAGTATTTGTGGCATTCGGTATCATCCCGTTTTCAGTGAACTGAAGTCCGAAATAATCTTTTTCTACCAGCTCGAGGTGGTGGAAGACTTGCTCTAGTAGTACACTGCCTTTCGCTTTTTTCTGAAAATTTTAGAATATTGTTATTACCTACTTTGTAGCTAATAAGGTAGGTAGGTTACAATGAATGGGAAAATGCTTTGTTCATATTGTTGGCGCTTATTAATAAACTATAAATAAAAATTTTATTTATTATAGTTTATATTATAGATGAACAGCATCAGTGTTGATATGTCTACATGATAGTGTTGAAAGTCACTTCAGAAATAGTTGACTTCAATTGTAATAATAGTTTATAGCCAGTTACCATTCATAGCGTTTATTTATTTTTTAATTTATTTAAAAGAAAATTGCCCTACACTTGGATAGCTCCTGTATTATGACTATTATGGGTAGATACCACTTACTGACATATAATTTCACATACACATCTTTCTGTTCTCTTCAAATCATATGTTTAGTTTTCTCTTTTAAAATCAAAAGGCATATTATCTTTCACACCTATAAGCATACATAGTTTATTAAATTTTGATGCTTTTAAGTTGTTACATTAATAATTATGGTAAGATTAGGGCAGTCTATCAAGAGGAAAAATAGGGTTGCATGTTAATCTAACTAGATTCTTATGTAAAATTCTCTTTCCAGCCCTACATTTGTCTAAAGTTATTATAACACCTACACACACCATGAGACATAAATGCATGATCACAACCACTCGAAGCAACAACTTTTATTATCATTTCAGACACTGTTGCTCCACTGCTGAATATAGGCTATAGGTAATTTCTTAAAAACATGACTCTTTCTCCGATAACATCTACATTATGCCCTGAACTCAAATATATCAACGGGCCAACTTCAACCTTAATTACAAGCACAAGAACTCCAATTTGGATAAAATTGCACAATGTTAGGGATTCAACGTACACACATACATACAGTCAACCCTTGTTCCCATGGGTTAGGCAGAGACTACAACCTTTCCACATACATATTACGTTCCAAAATCAATATTTAAGACACCCATAAAAAAACAATCATTCCGGATCATTAACTAGGAACATTTGATGGAGATTGAAGCCTGCTAGTTACTGCATTATGGCTGGGAATAGTCCAAATTATATTTGGCCACAGGAATGGAATGATGGGTATTTACTTCCATGTCTAGATTGCATGAAATATATGGCTAGTAGGACATTTTGTTTGTTCGTCAAATGAGGTAGCGCCAGCCTCTATTGCCAAGAGCATTAGGCCTACTTTAGAAGACTCCTGAGATACGGGGCACTCTATTCAGGTAAAAACTAATAGTATTTACATACCTCCACTGAGAAAACATGCTGGGTGTCGTCCAAGAATTGTATAGTGACATTGAAGATGTTCAATTTTCTTTCCCGCGCGAGCTCCGACGCTCGCACGTTGTAGGTGCCACTTGTGCTACTGAAGGCGCGCCTCGACACGCTCTCGATCATCTCATCGATTACTCACACATCCGAGATCCTATCGATAAACCAACGACCGCAGCGCTGGCGCAAGTCGACGCACCACCGACGATTCACTCGCACTCACTTCACTGGCCTCATGACCTCACTATAGTAACGTACACTGTCAATAATAAACCTCATGAATCACGTCGGACCCTCGTACTAATTTGCTCACCAGTCGGTATATTCCCGTCGCGGCGTGACGTAATTTATAAATCCTTTGCAAAGATCCTCATGTTTATATTAATTTTGTATTGTCAGATGTTGGGTCACTGACTCTTTCGGCCGCCGCTACTTTTGCGACTAGATTAGATATCTACATAAACACGATACTATGCTGATTTTTATTTTTATTTTTTTTTTTGTTTAATTATGGCTTCGCACGGTTTGTGCATATAGCCAGTGTCAAGTATTATAATAATAACGTAAGTACATAATATTTTTATTTTCACATTAGGAAAGTAATAGCTTTAAAGCAATCCTCGTGGTCAAGTAGTCAAGTCAATTATTTACATAGTCAAAGTCACGATTCAGTAAAGTGGTGGATGCTTTACTGAAACTTCCTGGGAGTTTTGGAAAAAATACGAAATGACACGATTTTTGAGTTTGTATCATTCGCCCACACTCATGCACGTTAACGAACACTTAATGGTTAATATTCCACCAATATTACACATTAACACTCGAAGAAACACAAGTTTAAGAAAATAACACAAAACCAACAACGTCTCACTATCGTATTCCCGCCAAAACTCCCTATGCTGATTTAAAAAGGGCAGCTTTTTCTAGATGCAAGTGTTCTTGTTTTAAAATAATCTATTTAGGAAACACTATTTTCAAGCGGAAAATAACAAATAACTTCACGCTGATAAGAAATTCCGCCATATTTTAATTTGTAGTGATGGGGTGGTGACTTGGGTTGGGTGTCGGTGGCTTGCACGTTGTCAACGTTGGCGTGTACTATTATGGTACACTATAATATTATTATAATATTATTATTGAGAGAATTATGATTGTGTTATTTTAATGTAGGTACTATTATTAATTATTGTATTCGATAATAGTTTAAATGTTTGCAAAATTCACGTGTGTATCATTATTGTAAAAATGTACCTACTGATATTGCACTCAAAATAGTTATATTTACTATAGTACCCACTAGCTATGCTCCACAGTTTCACCCACGTTGAATACTATGCCATAGGAACCGTTACTTTCGAGTGAAGCACCACTAGATCTTATATGCCATAGGAACCGTTACTTTCGAGTGAAGCACCACTAGATCTAGTATTAAAGTAGCATTAAGTTAACCCTTGTAACGTCAGTTATCTACCATTTAAGTCTCGTCAAAATCGAACTCACAACCTCAGTCTCATAGGGTTCAAACTTCGTAATGATTGTGACTTTATGAATAATCTGATTATCATCTAGCCATGTGTTTGGATTAGTATCACTTAAAAAACTGAACCAAAAAAAAAGTGTGTGCGTGTAACCTTTACTCGCGATTGAAGTAAAACTTATGTTCCGCTATTTTGTTCCGCTATAACAGCGGAAACTACTCAGACTATAGTAAGCGATGTCAATGTAACCTTTTTTAAACAGCGGAAACTACACAGACTATTATAGTAAGCGGTTTTTTTGTCTTTTTAAGTTATGGCTTCGCACGGTTTGTGCATATAGCCAGCGTCAAGTATTTTATTATATTATAAGTATTTCTTAATTTCACATAAGAAAGTTAGCAATATAGCAATCGTGGTCAAGTAGTCAAGTCAATTATTTACATCGTCAAATTCACGATTCAGTAAAGTAGTGGATGCTTTACTGAAACTCCCTGGGAGTTTTGGAAAAAATGCGAAATGACACGTTTTTTGAGTTTATATTATTCGCCTACACTCGTGCACGTTAACGAACACTTAATGATTAATATTCCACCAATATTACACATTAACACTCGAAAAAACACAAGTGTGAGAAAATAATATAAAACCAACAACGTCTCACTATCGGATTCCCGTCAAAACTCATAGTAAGCGTTACATCCGTCAGAAAAAAAATCTGAGTTACTCCCTAGTCGCCCCTAAAGAAGTTTTACTTCAAAAAGACATTACGCTTTCATATTTTTGAAGGAAGGCTTCAGATCTTGTAATTATTTCAGTTTAATTCTGTAGACAACAATCTATAAAAGCAGCATCACGCACGCTTGGTATTCCATAATATTCAACAAGTAGGTATAAAATGGCTCAAGTACATTGCGTGTCGATAATTGTCACATCACTTTATTTTACTTGACATAACAGACAGCTTCCATGTTGACGTTTTTACTTGACAGCCTTCTGTATCTTTTTTAAAATGTTTTAGCTTCGCTAGATTTGCGATGTATGATGTATTTAGTCAGTTCGTTCCCATTGTCTAATCTAATACCACAGAGGAGCATTATTCTTCTTTGTTGCAAGTAGACTTAGTACCTTATTGTTCACAGATGCAGATCTGACTAAATATAGCTTCATGGAGCTGTACCCATTATAATGTCCTAGGTACAAACTTACTTCTTCCTACTTAATAGAATTTATTTTCTTCTCTGGCCATGGTGCTAGCCACACATTGTGCCAGGATGTGAAGTTTGTATGTTCGGATGTTACTCAACTCAATCATGCAAAATATCAGCTGAGACTCAAGGATCTTGATCAAAATTTGGTAGGTAGGTAGATGGGATGAGGCTCTGGATTTAACACATGAGCTACTTTTTATCCCGGGAATCGCTGGTGAAGGTATCATCTAAATAAAACATACAATCAAACAGTTATCTCCTTTATTACGTTCCTTTTCAATAAACCAGCAGCCATAGTCATTCGTTCGGTACCATTACAGGAAGAAAAATTATACACTATTACATACTGTTACAGTTTGGTTTGAATATGTGTTACAGCTGAAGTTAGGTGTAGTTATATTTGTATTACTATTTACTAATATACATACATGCGGATCATGAAAACCAGAGTGCAATGCGATTCTGCGTCGTATATGGAAACAATTTTTTACAATTATTTTATAGGACTAACAGTTTTATCAATGTTATTGTTTATTTTAATATAGGTATTCATATTTTGTACTTAGTATTCTATGCTCACTCTATTACGCTAATGTTTGTAAGGAATCAGGTTTCTCATGATTTTATTTTTACATAAGTAATGAAGTTTATTTTCAATTCCTATAAATCTTTGTACTACCATTAATATTGTTGTAAATGTAGGTATAATTCTGAAAGTTTTGTATGGAAAGAAAATATTATTAGGCAGGTATATAAATACTTCTGAAATGGCATAGATAGGTAGGTACCTACCTACTATTAAAATGATTATGATTAACCTGATTCCAATAAGGTAGGTACAGATTACTTGCAACATCGCATCGCACAGTTAAAGTGACTGTTTACCTTACTGCTTGTGATGGGTGTAGTGGTGCCTATAAGTCGATAAAAAACCCTTTCCGAGAAAAATTTTGTTATGGCCAAACGTCCCCATTTAAATACACTTTTTGCATTTGCTATAATTTTTGAAAATATAAATTTTGATAATATTTTTTCTTTTGTCCCTAAATATTACTCCAAATAGTTTTATTATCCTTATATTGTATTTACAATTTTTCAACAGCCGAAAAATATGTTCAATTTTTTTATAATTATTATTTTTAACGACTCTTGTTAAGTAGTAGGTAACAGTACAAATATTAATGATCACAAGTTGGTTTTCATTGGTCATTAACATACAATATTACAATACAGCCTTAAAATCTAAATGATAATACAGCTAACAGCAGGTCTTTATTTGGAAACTATCTAAAAACTTACGCGTCTTTATCCAAACACTATGAAAAGAAAATTATTATAATCAGTCCTTATAATGCCTAATTTTTAAACTAGGTATAATAATGTAGATGACAAAATACGGTAGGTAGGTAAACATTTTTTGTCAATAAGGCACCGGGCCCTTTTAGGTAAGAAGTTTAGCAAAACAGTTTTATACATAAAAGTTACATAGGTAATGTAAAGGTAATAGCCATTATTAGTGTAACAAAATATAAAAAAAGCTATCTGAAATGGTTTTTATCAACAACTACGCTTTAAATATTTATTTTTCGGGCAGTCAACTACTTCAAACATAAATAATTTCAAAATTTTAGTATTTTTGGAATATTCTAATATATTTTTTCAAAATCTACTTTTCCAAATGCGAGGTAATTTTATTAGTATAATAGTGACTGCGCCGAAAAATTTGCATATTGTGCAAATTATAGTTTCAAGACCTCCTGTTACTTGTATTTTATTTTTTATGAAATTCTAATAATGTGAACTATTTTCAAACAATCATCATAATCGAAATATACCGTGAAAATAAATGTCAACCTCGCCACAAAATCCAACTTGAATACAATACAATACAATACAACCTAGGTATATTATAATTAAACTTTTTTGAAAAGCTATCAACTAAATTTTAATTAGGTCATTTAAACTAATAATACATATTACTGAAATAAAATTACAGAAACAATATTTACAAGTTGTAAAGATAATATCAATAATTAATATTACGCTATACATATCGCTTTAGAATACCTAACTATCAACAAAAACCTACTAAAGATCAAAAAAACTCTCAGTAGGTCCTAGACTGACGACACATTTTTAACTAGTTCATAATATCAAGATTATTCTTAACATTAGAAAGTGCAACATTCGCTAGAAGAACAAAACAACTCAGGAGTATTTCAATAAATTATAATTGTATCAGCAACTTTTTCGCTGACTTGAATAATTGATTTGTTTGTAGTACCTACTTATTTACAAAATGCCATAATATTATTACACAAAAGATGTTAACGCTAGAAATACCATGTTTTAGGCAACATAATAATTATTGATGTGTTTATATAAGTGATTATGATATTCGTTTACGTACGTAATAATCCTGAATTGAAACTGAAAAGTGTGAATTAATGTAGGTAGGTATAAGTATCTACTTCTTAAGTCAGAAAATTACTGATGTACCTCACAGCATTAAAAGAGCAGTTATGTGAATTTTATTATTTTTAGTGACATTAATGAAAGGAACATGATTAAACTGTACCTAATGATTTTATGCGTTTCCAGGACACAATATGTTTTAAAAACATTTCAATTTCATGATACTGATATTATGCAATGTCTCGACTCGATTCATTCTTTTGTACTAATAAACACCTACATTATCATTACGACTTTACGACATTTCATTCATATCATCGTAAACTACATCGAGACGAATTCAGTCGAAATTGTTATAATACATTACGTTACACTTAATACTAATCTACGCTCATGTTTAAATTGGCTGGAATCGCAAAAAGAGTTGCGGTTTGGTTAAGGCCCGAATATTTCTCATATTATGTAAAAAAAATAATGCCAAAAACACTATCGATGCAAATAATAATGTGATGAGACAATCATGAATCTAAGTGCAGATCTTAAAGCGACACATCGATAATGGACATCGATATATTCCCAACACTAAGGTTTTGGCGGGAATCTTTAGAATAGCTGTCAAATAGTATTTTTTTTTTTTGAATTTAGACCATGCCTTTAGACATCATCCTGACGGTATTCTTGAGCGCTTGGCGCTTGTTACAGAACCATATTCGAATGACTTCGCGTTCGTAGCCGAGCTGATGGGCAAGTCCAGTGATTTCTGTTCCTGAAACGTAAAATAAGATAACAAGTTTAGCGCTTTCACTCCAAGGCTTGCAAGGAGGGGAACGTGGACGGCTTCCTACATAGCAACCCCCTGTTCGCGCGATATGTTATTTGTTATTAGATTATTTTAAATGGAAATCCCGGAGATATCGTGACTAATTTGTCAACTTTTAAGTACAAATTGCTTAGGTACCTACATTATGGAACATCTCCAAACTTTAAATCCATTATTCGCTTGACTATAAAAACGCTTCACATAGGCAGGTAGGCTATACCTAATTTGGAGGCTGAAAATTTTAGTATAAGGTGGCATAATGTTCCACCACAATGTTCTAATATATTCACCCACCAATGCACCTTTTACTTATATTAACGAATCGAATACATGTTAATCAAACTTACTATAGCATTTAATATTATAATTCTTGAAAATGCCGCGATTTTATGACAATTTTAAGACGCATGCCATGAACATATTATAGTAAAAAAAACTACCTGAAGGATGCGTGTTCCTCTCGAAGTGTGCATTCAACAGCTCTAGAGCTTGCGGGGTGAAGGAGGTTCGCCGTTTGCGCTTCTTACTAGGCTCCATACCGATGAAATCTGTCAGATGGTTTTGGCCCGACGCGTACCTGAAACGAGGAGTTTAGACCTTGAGTTTAAGGTGTTGAAGTTGAGTTTGCCTTGTTTTATAAAAGTGCATGTAAATTGGAAAAGCCTTGAGTAACAAGAACAAGCTAAAAGGATGGAAAATAGTTACATGCTAATTAGGCACCTAGGAACAATGATAAAATAGTTAAGTAGGTATACATTATTATAATAGTATTAGTCAGGTACATTGATCATGTCGATATTTCTCTATTGGTTAAATATGTTGCTAGATTACATGGGAGTGAAGAAAATTCCACGATGGCTTCCGAAACAAACATCAAAACTAATTATGACGACAACTGTATAATATTACCTTTTTATCAAAACAACTGCCAATAAGTATATTATTTACATTATAGTATGTAACGCACCTATCTTTTTTATAATAAGTACGTACCTACCTATCTACTTGACACTGGCTGAATGCTCTAAAAGTGCAAAGCCAAATATTTTCCTTAAATACGAATATACCTAATTGTCTTTAAATAGAAAAGTGTAACTATGGAATTTAATAAAAAGTTCATACATAAAATAGAAACGCTCTTCCCTAGTATGAAAAGCTGTCCCTTCCCACACCGTACCTATGTCCTAAGCCCACCGTACATGGGTGTCTGGAAGATTCGCTCTGAACGATAACACTGCCAGTAGTTCTATGTTGCCGAATTTGATATCGTGTCTATTGCGTGAGAATCGTGCCCCTAAACGTACTAACAGGATTACCTCTTTATTTTTGAAGATTACTTTTTTATTTCTTTTTGTTTTTAAAACAGTGGATTCCAGAGAACTCCTCATTATCATCTCCAGATCTAGGCTAAAAGCGTCACAAGCCTATTCAGGAACTTAATGTATGCCCATAATTATCATTTTCAAGTTCACATTGAATAAGCAAAGTGAATCCATAAAAATGATCCTTATAGATGGAAATTATAAGCCTTGCTCTGGTTTCATAATGTCAACACTTATTTGAATGGTCGCCCATACAAATCTGATGCCCATTTGTGTATGATCAATAAATGATTCAATGGGTGTATTAAAAATGCAGAATTACCTAGCTCTATTTACACTCTATTGTATTGTATTATTCTGACAACTGACAAGGGCATGATGGCCCCAAAACTAAACCAAATTTCAACAGCTATTTCTAGTAAGTCGTTTATGGATCATCATCATCGTAGGTTGATCATCATCATCATCATCAATCCCTATCCGCCCAATGCTGAACACCGTTCACTTATACGTGCGAGGAAGGTTAGGACGCATCCACCACGGGTGTTCAGTCCTACAAAATCACACACCTTCGTAATGATTCTCGGGTATGTGGATGTCGTCGCGATTACCACCACAAACAGCCGCAGTCAGGTTATCGAAATTATTTTGCTCTTGTGTGTCACGGGTCCGATGTTTTTGGACGATGTAGGTACTTACATTATGGTGGCCTAAGAAGCTAAAAATGGTCTAATTTTTAATTTGACGTGTACAAAATATAAAATTTATCGTAGAATATACGATTCGAATTATAATTAAGATGTTCAACAACTTTCGAGGCTGAATTTGTATCCATTACTACACAAACCTCCTATGTTTGGGTAGTAATGGGTAGATACAATTAACTAAATGACGTTATTAATCGATATAGGTACATAGGTACCTACAATTCACAAACCATCACACTATACTATGGCTCATCACACCAACCTTGAGATCTTAACACCACAATTACTTCAATCATACCTTTACAGAAACGGGAAAATCTGAACCATCAATGAATGCACCATTGCATCATCTAGGTATATACTACACTAAGCAAATGGAATAAAAACGTTCCATAACCTAGCCCGAACACTATTTTCAGCTACCTATCTCGGGCAGCTCCCCAAATTGCAAATGTAACCTAATAAACTATTAACAAAGAATTAATGAACGCCGCAACATCTATCGCTGTTTAATTCAAGAACTTCCACCGCTGGTTCTGCTCGTTAAAAATTAGCACCAAGTGGGCCGCAGATTGCAAATTCAGCTTGCATTTGCAATGTTAAACCTCTTGCATCCAGATAATGCATTTAAAGTTTCAAACATACCTAACCGGCCACCTCGATTGCGAGTACAAAGCGGCGGCTACCAGGAGATTGCCAACGATTTTTCTCCAGGTCTGTTTTACACTGACATGCAGGAATAGGAACTTATCAGTGTTTGCGTATTATTTCGTCTTTGCCGAGGCTTAGCATGCGTTTTTGGAGATAAGACAGTTGATCCACGATGAACACTGGTCGTACCTACTTATGGAATAAAAAAATGATCGCCCGCACGTTGCATGGTCACCATGGTTGCCCTTCTTCGAACTCACTCATGTCACACATCACACATACCATAGCCAGCCTTTGCTGAGTACTGCCTTACCTCACTTTCATGAGGAGGATGAGGCCGTAAATGCTATAATCCAACACCGACGAGTTGATCACATTCCGCCGCAATAATTCTCGGGCATGTAAGTTTCCTCGAGATGTTTTCTTCGAAAAGCGAGTGATTATAATTATGCGTAAGTACCTACTTGGATTTACAAGTAAAACACGTGCCTGCATTTTAGTTCAGATCTCACTGGGGTCATGAGACTATCTTTGATCACATTGGTCGTTCAGGTTCAAGATCTTAAATCTATGTTGCATCCAGATAATGCATTTTAATGATGCTAAAAGCTGCATCGATAGATCCCGGCGACAGGCGCACGGACGTCTTACGATGTCATTACATCCCAGTTGGAGATTTAAGTGACACCTGGTCGATTTAAAATTTTAATGGGACTAAGAAGAATTGATTGGGCGGCAATATTTTGTATCTGTATTACGGTAAATTGTCTTGTACAGGTACCTACATTATGTCGAGCAGTTGATTGAAGATATCTCATTTAAAAAACAATTCTTCCCAAAGGTTCCTAAATGAGACAGTCAAGTTTGACATTTGTTTGGAGAACCCAATAGATCATAATTATTATTCGATATACCTATGTATAGGGCCAGTGTAATTGGATGTCTTTAAGAAGTTTGTTTCTATTCTCAGATAAATCTACATTACCATTATAATATCAACATACCTTATCTAGTCTTACCTATATTCCTAGAAAACAAATTCACCGAATATGATACCGATACCCAAACAAAACATCGACACGACAATTATTATTCTACATTAACCGATCGGGATACTTTAATCTATTAAGATATTAAGACCAATGATCCAAAGTTAAGACAAATCTGGATCAATGTTCTTCTTACGTAAACTATTTTCTAAGTGCACAAATGAACTTATACTAAATATGTAAAATAACAGATACTATAAGAAGTAAGTAGAGTACTTAAGCTAAACATGCTAGTGTAACGCATCCACACATCAATTGTCTTATTACTCTGAAAACCGAATCAGAAACAAAAGCTCTCACTAAGCCCGATTCGGATTTCAGAGAAGTCCAAGTTAGTGAGGGTGTTAGTGGTAACGCGATCCAAATAAACACAAGCCTAGCCCGTAAAAGCGATAGTTAGTCCAGATTTGAGAAATGTATTTCACAACGTTGCTAAGCGTTATAGGCCAAATGTTTCACGTACACGAGTGTAACACAACCACGAACATAATTCACTCAAACAAATATTTACCTCTCTTCAGCTTCCTTCATCCATCGTTCGAGGACCGGTTTGATTTTCTGCGCACTTTTTGGTGTTATATCCAATTTCTCAAATCTGTATCGAACATAAATTGTAATGTTAGATTCTCTCTAAGCACGCACCGGCTGGCGACCTTTACTGCGCGGCGAGGCACGTTTCACATAACGCTTTGCACACAACTTCTCCCGATCCGAATAAAATAGGCATAAACACAGGACATTGACATTGCGTTAACGATTTTACACAGAGAGAAAAAAACAATAGGCAATTTAGGCTGCCGGGGTAATCAGTTTGATTAATACCGAACGGGGTAACAATAAAACAACGGATTCAATTAGAAACGAAAGGTAACGTATGCCAATGCCCTGGCTTTGAATTGCGCAAAATGAATATTAAATTAAAAATAAGAGTAATGAAAATAATTTATCATGCTATATTAGATGGAAAGTTAGAAATTACTCATTGTGATGCTACGAGTACGATAATAGGAGATATAGTTCTCACAACGATTACTCATGGTGTGGAATCGACATGGTTTGGTAGCGGTACATTAGTGTAGCCCAGTTGTCTCAACATCAAAATGTAACTCGGCCCGTATGATGTATGGCGCCTTCGCTATAATTACACGAATGCAAATACCGTATACGTGTGAAAAGGAAAAGAAAGAACCGGTAATTACAAATAATTATATACTGCATACATTGAAAACGTATGCACGGATCGCTGATCGAGATTAGATTACATTAAACAGCGTTGAAACATTTTGATTTAAAGACAATCTACATGTGGACTCGCCGATGGGGGTCCAAAGCGTGTATTAACGTATGTAGTGGAAGCTTCCTTGAATTCATCACCAAGCATTACAATATCTTTAGACCGCTATATATAAATCTACGAGTAAATATCTACGGTGTAGATGATGATGAATTCAAAAATGCAGTTACTGGGTATAAGAACAAAACACATACATGTTTTGTTGTTGTGAAGACAGCTGAGCTGCTAGCATCTGCGAAGCCAGGGCACTGGGGACGGTAACAAATAATGTGTTAGATACATCATAAAGCATGATGACCATCTCAAAGATTTGAAAGACAGTCGCAATTATTGACATACAAATTTAACTAAAAGCCGCACGCTTGCGATCCGTAAACTGAGATCATGAAGTTGAATCGAGACTTGCTTAGAGAATTCGAAATGTTATGACGAATCATTTAGCCGATGTAGAGACATCGTATCCTTTCATATGACGATCATCTCACCTCACAGGAAATTATGATGTTGCAGATGCTACGAACCTAAAATTATTATATCGGCGTATAAACTCGGATATCTTCAAGACCAACAACAGCATTTGATTACTGTCTAATCAAATCATTCCGTGACGCACTGCGATATGAAAATTTCATATGAATGTAGCCTGGGCCATGGTTTCTTGGACATTTGCAATTCACATTAGCCTGATGCCCCTTCAAGGTGGCACTGACCCTGTGCTTGATTCAGACGAGAAAAACAAGAAACGGGATGAAGATTTAAATAGAGGAAACTGAACTGAATTTGTTAGAAGGTAAGTAACCTGCACGTTTATTAAGTTACATATTATTATATAAGTACTTATACGATGTTGGAGATAAGTACTGAAAAAAATGCAAGTGGAAGAACGTACAAGGACCTCTTATAAAACATGCAAACTTAAAGGTATTCTAATTAGGTTCATTTTGTATAACAAAGTGACATCTGAAAGAGTTCCTATAAAATTTAGAACAAAAGCAACAGTGCCGCTTCGAAACGGGGAGTAGAGCAAGCTCTTTTCTCAAAAAACAATAATATGTTTTAATTAAAATGCAAATTAATTAAGTCCAGTATAATGGAAGGGGTAACTACCATGTACCGACGTCACGACACCAAATTGTAGGGAGACGAAAGAAAAATTAATGGAAAATGAAATCACGACGGAACAAAGACAGGGGAATTCTACTCTTTTTAATTACACGAAAAAAGTAATTACGGCAAGATAATTAATTAACTGGAAACAGAAGTAACGATTAATGATTTTATTATACGAAAGGAGGTCGTTCGGGGGTGTTTGGAATTGAAATTTCCTTTGGTCTGTGTTGCTAGATCGAAAGTTTTACCCCAAAATACGAAACTATTTCTTGTATCTTTTATGACATGCTAACTATTACAATTATTATTTATAGTGAATCCACATCATATCAACAGTCGATACAACCACTATAGAATAAAGTATGTGAACCTCTCTATTCCAGAATTTTCCGCAATTTATAACGTCACATGGACCCTTGATATTACAAATTAGTTATTTTTTTAAATAATACTATAAAAATAATATATTTGCCAAGAGTTCAACCATACGAATATTCCATCTAGATTTGTGAGGTTTGATTAATTGTTGACGGATGCCAATTTTGATAAAACTTAGCGAAGAGTCTAGTCTAGTCTAGTACTAGCTGTCCGTATCAATTAATAGGGATCCCGAAGAACCAATATGGCAACACTCGTTTCGTCTGCTGCCGACTGTTGCCGATCGCACTCAGTTTTGCATCGAAACACGATTTGCTCGAACCCGTCCCGTAATGTTGTTTCGACTGATTTGATTCAATTTAACATTACAGAGTTGGGCGTGATTAATTCCTATATTTGAGAAACAACGCACACGAATAAAACTTCGGGAACTTTGATGTTATAGAAATTGGCCATTAAATATTTTTGATTGTTATAGACCGAGGCATTGATTTGAAAGGAGAAAAAAATCTGTAAATCGTTGTAATAAAATGAAGATTGGGATTATGATCAATCAAAATTCAAAATGCACATGGCAACAATGATAATTTTATTGCCGAGTTAAAATTAATGTCTTAACGGAATGCCAATTATTTCGTCGTAATCTTTTGGTTGCATTTACCGATGCCATTGTTAAAGAAGTGTCGAGGAAGTGAAAGAAGCTAGATGAAAACCGAGTTATTAAATTGAAAAACCGTAGCGCAACCAAATGAGCACGTGCCGTCCCTAACCACGTAAAAAATGACGTCAGTACGGAAGCAGCCCGAACGGTACGTAATTAATTTAACGAATTGTAAGCAATGAAAGGAGTCATGCTGTTTTACAAATCACTTCAATTAACGATATTAAAAAGTTGGAATGATAACTGAGACTCAAGCCTGCGTGACGGTTAATAAAAGTTGTTACAACCAGTGGTTGTCGTTGTTGGTGGGTGTCATTTCCGTCGACTCGATTCCTCCGGTTTACCCGCAAACGGTAAACAAGTAACATTATGACAAGCGTGCGACTTTATCTCTGCGAATTGATATGTTATCACCAAGGTAAGGCTTAGTACAATTTTTATTTCGCATTTTTATTCTGCTGTTTTGTACTGTTGATCAGCAGTTAAGAAAGTAGACAAAAATACAAGATAAAATCGAGATACTTTTTCTCTTTCTCAGTGTCAAAAAGGAGAAGGAACCACAAAATTTATATATCAATTATATAGAATTTTCCAAATAAATGAATCATAATTTTAGCCTCGTTACTGGTTTTAGAACACAATAATTATATTTTGAAGGAAGCAAAGGTAAATCACATTGAAAATCGTCGAAACGTAAATCCACAACCATAAGTATCCACAAGTGAAAAGGAAAATTTAAACGATTTTCAACGCTAATTGCAACGTAAAGTACCTGCAGATAGCGCTTTGACTGTAGGCGGGGCCTTCCGTGACCGACAGGGCTTGGCCCACTTGCGTCTGCGTCAGCCCCAAGCCCAGCCGCCGCAGCTTGAACGCCTTGGCGAACTCCTTGATATCTTCCAGGTTGATGCCGTCTACCACGTTGCTGGACGACTGGCTGATGGTAGGCTGATCTGTGGAGAGGTTGGAACTGAACGAGCGACTTTGTGAAGAATGCATTTAAGAACGAGCTGAATGAATGAATGAATGACCTGTAACAACATTAATGAAAAAAAAATGCTTGTTTTCGTGAATGTAGTTTTTTTCTACTAGTGATATGGATGCTGGTTTGCTGTTACTCCAGTTGAATAATATTTCTTTTGTAACACAACGCTGCTGTAGTGTTTTTAATCGCTCTCCGTCAAATTTTTCACACAAGCGTTTATAATTGAAGGGATGATTTTGTAACATTTTATTTAGATGTATTGAACAAAACACCTACAGTAAGTAAGTAAAATCATTTTGGATCAAAAACTACGTGTTCGGTTAAAGTTATTGATTTATTTATTAATGGACAGAAAGTAAACCAATTTATAAAAAAAATCTAGTGCTAGTATATTTATTTTACAGTAAACTAAATCTACCTTTCTCATTTCTCAAAAACTCTGAACGCAGAATAGTACATTGCTGAAAATCTTTACCAACTTAAGTTCATTGTCTCATCTATAGCACGTGAGATACGAGCATCTCATTTCACCTAATACATCATTTCCAAGCCGGAACAGTCTTAAGCCACCCCGTTAACGCGAGGCAAAATTATAGCCGAGTTTAGTGGGCAATTTATGTAATTAGTAGATGGCTGGGGATCCTAATTATGCGGGATGTCATTAGTGGAGGTGCTACCTCGCGGAGCCACAGTGGATGCAGTGAAACAAGTCTGTACCTAGAAGGTAGTACGCTCAAACTGACAGTAGAGTCCTCAGAGCATCAGCAGTGTGACAAACGATTAACAACAGCTCATTGAAGAGACAGGTATAATGAATGGATATGGGGACAGAATGAATGACAGACTAAACAAAACCTTTATTACTCAAGCTTTTTTCAATTTATCCATAACCAAATTAATCCAAATAAATCAAAACCATAAAGATCCCTCCTAATTTTAGTATAATAAAATCTAACTATTTTTCACTATCTTCGAATAGATGTTTTAAATACATTGCATCCGTGCATTGCATGAGCTGTTTTGACTGAAATATTGTCAGTTACACATAACAACAACAAATATTCAACCGCATGGATACCTCTACTACTTGCCCTACTATTCAAGCATTTGCTCTGTAGCGGTGAGCATCGTGGGAATAGTGCAAGTAGGTACTGCTTAGCTAACCGATGACAAATTGCTTTCCCTTTCTTTTAGTATAAGGGCTAGTCTTCATCAATTATTAAGGTGGGGATGAAAATTTGCTACGACTTGTTGTTTATATTTGTCATAGGTACTTAAAAGCGTTGGGCTAGTAATGTTTCCTACGGTTACCGTCGTACTAAAACGAATTCACAAACATATTTTATAAGGTTTGTTTCAAATTGTTTTACCTACTTTTAAAACTTAACAGTATCATCCAAAATCTACAAAATAACGAACATAAAGGATACACTTTCAGGCAAGCACTGCCTGAAAAGATCAGTTTTCAAATTCAAAATAAAAAAATCGGGTTACAGCTATGTTCAGTGTTCACTAATAATTGTCGATATAACATGCACAGTTGCATCACAGGGTTGAGAGCATTTTGGCTAAATGCTGGAAATGTAACATGCGATTTTTATACGCGAAAAAAAAGATTTTTCTTTTGTTATATGATATTGATAAAATATGGATATTTTCAGCTCAGCCGCCCGCATAATTATTAAAACTTGAAAATGTTATTCTATTGTAAAAAAAGTTTTTTACAATAGAATAAAAAGAAAAATAATAAATTTCCTTTTCAGTAGGGTCTAGGTACCGACTTAAATGTCGAGTAACCAATAGTGTTTGCACTGTCTGCATCTATTAAGGCGCGATGGGGTACTAAATTGGCAATCACCACAGTTCAGGCGGGTAATTCTGCATTCTACGACATAAAATATATAGTGCAATTTGTCCATTTTCGATATTATCTCTTAATTAATACTTAGTTTTATTATATATTTATTAGACATTATGAAAATCATAAATATTTTTAAAACTTGACTTTCTTGCAAATTTTTTTCGATTGTATAATATGCTTGAATCCATTGGTAGTGTTAGTCGACTTCCATGAATGCCAAGCCCAAAAACAAAAAAAAAACAAGAAAGCAAAAATCAAGATAAAGAAAACATATTTGAAGGTAAATAACAGACTTTGAGCGTGTTACGACCTTCGATAGCTTTGTCACTTATTACCTACTTATAGCGATGTATAAATACATTAATGTCGTATGTGCACGGGAGAATTGCTTCTTAGTCCTCAATATGCGAGTAACTTCCCAATCTTCGTGTTTAGTCACGAGCCCTAGCTACAAGTTGCTAGTGGTTGTTTCCGATTAGGGAATAATGAGGTTATGGAATGGTTTGGGGTAGCGAAATGGGGTTCTAATGTGATTTTAATCCATTTCCTTGCCTGGGATTGTTTTTCTGCGAAATTAATTTCTTAAGATTGATCATGAAACGTTAGAACTATTTATACAGATTGGAGTTCACTTCGTTGTGATAGTAATTAACAGAAAGTTAAATCAAGAACCCATCCGAATAGTTAACTCATAGTTTTTCAACTGCATTTTTTTTTCTAGCACGTATAATATGTATAATTATGTATAATCAATTTATTTTGATTAACATATTGACACACTAAAACTAAAAACTAATCTTTGCTCTACTCTATCTAGGTACTCCAAATAGATTGAGTCTTCTACAAAATTCTACATATTATTATCTTAATTTTAGTCAAGCTATGTCTACGTTACACGATTCCAGCTATACCTAGATTTTTAAAAGTCAGGTTTATAGCCATTTCAATCCTCAGGCATTTAACATTAAGTAGCTATGTACCTACCTAGTAACTAACCAAAAGATCACAACTTTCACTAAACTTTACCAAATGCCTAGAAGTGACTACCAAAACACGGCAACGGTAGAAAGTCGTCATTCGAATACACTAATAGCCGTAACAAATTACTTTACAATAACCAAAAACACGTAAGAGGTCAAAAAACGCAAACGCACGCGAACTTTAATTGTACCTAATTAATTTATTACATGTATTAAACAATTAACTTCGTATCTCGTAGGTACTTGGCGCTATTGGATTCGGGACGGGTAGTTACGACTCTTTAACCAATTGACTTATCTTTGTAAGCTAATTAATGGTTACTCTCATCACGCGATGTGCTCTAATTGGATGTTGAAAGTAAAACAATTTTCGATATTGTTTTTGTAAAGTGCTCACGGTGCCGCCGGTGACGTGGAATCCACTTACTTTTAAACAGAGGATTAATAAAACTGGACTTATAAACACTATTGTAACAAAGCTAAAACTATTGTACCAAATATAGGTTGCAACTACTCACTACCTATATAGGTACAACTTTCATCGAAGATTTACCTTGACCTACACACCTCGACTAGCGACTTCCTTATACGTCGTCCATTTCAATTCAGTATTTATTGTTAACATAATAATACAATTTGAAAGTAATCGTTTCCTACTGAAATGATCCGTTAATATCAGATTTGCGTTTGCCGACAACCGTTAATGCCGGGCTCTCATGCTAACATTAAAAAAAAAGAAAAATTCGACATAGCTAATAATCGAATCGGGCCGCTATTCTAAAATTTTATATTCAACGCTTCATTACTCTTAATTAACGTTTTCGAGTGATTAGACGAACTGTATACTCTAATCGAATCATTTCGATTTATCGTTCGCGTTATTTATAACAATTCTTCGTGTCAACGACACAAGTACAATATTCCTACGAAGAGACATTACAGAGACACGCAAATTACAAATTTGTGAGCACACGTAATGGGTGAAATTACGCGAGCCGAATCGACTCGATCGACGTTATGATTACGATGTAGAATCGAATAGGTTATCGATTATAATTAACGTAACTGTTTTAAGTACTTTGAACAAGTTTTCTTGAAGAATTTCAACGTTATTAGATAAAAGTTTAACGCTTTTCTTTAATATCATCGAGGGCTTTTCATTTGCTTTGTTATTAAAATCCAATTTTGTTAAAGATCTAATAATTATTGATTGTGGAGCGTATACAATTAAATAAATAACGAAGCCTTACTTTAGAGTGTTTTTCAGGTCAACCAACTAATTCGATGTATTTTTGTGATCTATGGTATTATGTAAAACTGTAGGTACATCCTATGAATTTAAACGCGTATCTTTTTTTATACCCATATAATTTGTGTGGAGAGTTGTTTGGAGTAAAATAACTAATATATACAAAACTAAACACTAGCAAACGTATTTCACTTACTTTTAATAATTAAAACCTTGTTTAGTTTTTCTTTGTAAATAAACTATTGCGTTAATCCCTCGTTAAGGGTATAAACTAACTATAAAAGCTAAGTATCTCAGATCTATCATTAAACTAAAATCGTGTAACAAATCCTGACCTCAAACAAGTCAATGGTTAAACAAGTAAGCAGCCTGCATTTAGATCCATCTAACGGGAAAGTGGGTAACTAATGGTCCACTATACTCGTACCAGTTTACGTATTTAAGTCAATTAATTGCTGTTAATCAAGTCCGTCTAAATGAGCCCTAAATATCGAGCGGGGATGTCGAGCGGTTTAAGAATAGACTTCGCCCGAGCCACGTGGTTTTTAAACTGTGCTTTATTTTGTGAGGATCTGACAGAAATAATAATGTATTATGTAGGTACCTATACATATTACGTAACATAAAATTGAAATATCATTTTTATCATATTGTAGTATTTATAAAGGATGGAGCCAACCTACTTACTATATTTTATGTGATTTTCATGACTAAGTATTTGGGGATGAAAATATCTATCTTGTTTGCTATATAAAACCTAATTAAGTAATGAAATGGTGCACAATCATATATAATATTACCAACACTATATATTTTTTCGCGGGCTAACCATTATCATTATCAAGCCTTAAAAAATGCTTCATTATAACTTTAAGAAGTGGAGTCGCGTGTCGCACAGTGTGAAATATTGTGTTTTCTTTTGATTAAACGGATCACGCGACATTAAAGTGTTCAATAAGGCTTGTGCTCATATCCAATATCATAACATACATGATAATGGATACTAGAGACCTGTGATTGGTCTTTTATTAAAAAGACTGTTGAACCTGGCCTCGTGTAAATCGTGCGATAAGTGCAACTTTTATCACTACAAATAAATTGAATTTAATAATGGCCGTATTACCGACGTTTCATTTCGTGCTGAAATAATTCAAAACGATTACAAAATCAGTAATTTTGATTTGAACAGTAATATGAATTTTCACGCTTTTTAGAGTTTATGATGATTTACAAACTGGTTCGTAGTATAAAAATTAAGGACTTGTTTCACAGTCAAGACGAATTTTAAATTGAGCGGTAAACGTCTGAAGGTATATGTAATTTGGAAGTGTGAAAATGACGAAAAAGATGTTAAATTGCAAATAGTAATGAAGTAAATGAATTAGCAGCTGCCATAAAAATAAAACCGATATGGGAAAGACAAACTTGTTGGGTCGGTGTATGTTTCTATCCACGTTTGGTATGTTCGTAATGCTAATTAAAATTAAATAATGGTTTAAATGTAAGTATAAGAATTCGGGCCTGATCTGATTTTTAACCTGGATAATGACATAGTTGCCACCTTATTTGAAATTGATGGCTGCTAACGCTATATCTTTACTCTTAACGTCACCTTTCTAGTTACATCTAAGGAAGATGACGTCATGTAATATTGTGACCGCTCGGCGCCACATTGTCATTACGTAACGAGGGTCAGTGATGATTTCAAAATGAACCAGTGTTAAAACTAAACAAAAAAAACAATTTTGACACAAATTTGGAATATCATTAAACTTCCAACACTCAAATTATGTTTGACTAATTCATAATAATAATTAAAAAACCTAATGTGCATATTAATCTATGACCTTAATTAACAACTCACGAATTCATCTATTAATTCGTAATAACCGGTAATTATCAAAAATAACTACAAATGCCACTAAACTCACAAAGAGAATTCGTCGAATAAAGTTTAGATCAAAGGGACCGACGGCACCGGTATTCCAAGTAAATTAATTAACTAATTAAACCCATTACAATTAATGAAAGTCTTCGATAAAATTGTATTGAATTGATAAGGCAAACAAAGGGGTTTAACCAGTGGAGTAATTTCAATGCAATTTGTGATAAGTACCTAAGTAGTTGATTAAAGTTAAGACTCCACCAGTTATTGTACGAAGGTTAAACAAAGGTTAACCATAAAAAGGAAAATAAGTAAGTACTATTATAATAATATTGAAAAAAGCCTGGCATGGGGTAAAAAAAAAACCAAATCGATAGATCGATTGGAACCATGAACCTATACTATAAATTGGCTCACATGATCATGGCTGCCGTAAGAAATTATTCATTCAATGATAATATTATTCCTAAAAGTACCATCTTGAGTTAGTTTTAATATGACGCCCAGGGAAGTTTTAGTTGCGTTCACAAAATGTGAACTGTGAAGTACTTATTGAGTATTTACTACTCAGTAACTAGCAACGCGTTAAAAGTGGGATCGTAACGGTTAATTGCGATGGTAGCCTACCAGCTTTTGACTGACTAAGCACCGGTGTATGTAACAATGAGTGAACACAATAATGACATCTTTTATATTACAACACCTTGTATATTATTATATATTATTGTATATTATTATACCTGCAGTATAAAAGACAGAAAGTATGTAGGTATATTACGTAAACATTTCATTAAAAAAAATAATGGGCAGGCGACTGAACAAGAATATTAGATACAATTTCGAAAATGTTGGTCGTCCAGTGTCTATCTCTATGACTACTGAACAGATTGAAATGCGATTTTTATTGTCTTATACCATGATATACATCACATCTAAATGTAACAAGTACAAACTGACCAATACAAAGCAATCTATTACGAGTAGGTGCATGCGTTTTATCGTAGAGGAACTGAGTAATTTAGTAATTGTATCCTCTAACAACGAATTAAATAGTAATCAATAGAACTGGGGCCGCGGGCACGAACCCTAAGATACGTCACGACACGTCACGATACGATTGTCGTTGCTGTGGCTGTTTAGATAGCAATAAAAGAAAAACAAACTCCCGTCTTACCACAAAAATTTAAACCAGAGTTAAACAGATGTTTCTAAAATTTCGTTCCACAAAATCGACGTCTATCACTCGCGTTGTCCTGACATATTTAATTATTTTACTCGTGAATTTGTTGTTAAGTTAGAAAAAGCGAGGGCTAGACGTCGATTTGTGGAGAAAATGTTTAGACACATCTGTGTTTCAGCTCTTGTTTAAATATTTTGTGGTAAGACCGGAAAGGTTGTCTTTGTTACCTTTTTGGTCTTAAGATGTTTCCCAACACGATTGGTATCTAATCCAAAGTTAACTTCGAAAATGTATTTTTTTCCTAATTGAACTCTGGTTTAGCCTCTATTATCCAGCAATCGATAAAAATGGCACACACTCTTATTCCACAATAGACATCACGTTCTCACAAACCTATTCAAATCGACCAATTAAATCAGTTTTGTTATGAACTCTCAATTAAATCGTACCTTCTAAATAACTCAAGGGATTTGCTAAGCTATTGTTTTAAATGGGTACTAAAGATTAAAGTTTGGTGCCTATTCCCGTGATCAGGTTTATGTCGGGAGTCGAGGAGTTATGTACCGAGTCCGAACCTAACCTTTGGTTATGTAACCGAAGGAGATAACATTAGACATGTCTGAAATGTGGACCGATTTATGGTGAAGCGAATAGATACTTTCATTTGTTAATCGTAGGACTTGAAATAAAGATACTTAGATATCAAGAAGTTGGATAAGGTACGGACTACGTTAGAACTCATGATTATGAGCGAGTTTTTCAAATTGGCATGTACGCATTTACAGAACGACTTAAATAAAATCTAGGATACTTATACCTTTGTCTTGGGTCTATGAAAATACAAGTTATCAAACACATCACCATCGGGTTTCATCAATAAAATTGTATTGTGTCATCAAACCCTGATCTGAGAGGTAAGCTTAAAGTTCAGAGCACATCGCGTGTTAATTAATTTTTTTTTGTCTTTTGATGTTACGCGTGTAACCTTTGGGAGTTACATAAGAAATCTGGATATTTTTTCTAATAATATGTTTTATTAGTTACGTAAAGAGAGGAGGAAAACAAACGCGACAATAGCACACGTAATTCATAAGGGGTTAGTGTAATTTGATCACACATTTTCAGGATCATACATTGATTGCAATTTAGTCACACTTAATTTAAATTAAGGATATATTTTGATATGGTAGTGCAATTTGGTCACAACACGACACGTGTTGTAACATCAGCACCAAAATTGCATAGCGTGCAGTTAAGTATTAATATAATATAAATGTGAATACTATAGGTTTGTGATGGTATAAGTATTTATTTTTTGTAATCATTTTTAGGACATGGATTGTAATATGTTTTTTTTAGGAAAATCCAAAAGTACAGTCGAACTATCAGCCCACTCTTTGAAAGTTCACGAAATAGAAAACGAATCAACAAAAAGTTTTATCAAAGTAATCAACTGAACATCGCTTTCAACATGCCGACAGTAAAAGCTACCAGCCATCGCTTTAATGTGCAGAAATAGCGCACCATCGATGGACTAATTATCTAACAATTAACTGAGTAGGTCGCACCTCACTTTTGCTGTTAGCCATCTATACACAATACATTAGAAGTCAGTTATCGAGCTTCACGCATTTCAATGCAGCTAGTATGCAAATAAAAAACTCTTGAGAGAGGGTAGAAAAATTCTGAGCAAAATTATTATTCTGGGTTCAATCAAAAGATGTTCGCTAAAACTAAAAGAAAGAAATAAACGCCTAGTAGACGGCTGACTTGACCAGATATTGTAGATAGAGAAGCACCACAGAATCAAAAAGGCAACACGTACCGTCTTACCACAAAAGTTTAAGCCAGAGTTAAACAGATGTTTCTATAATTTCATTCCACAAAAGCGAAGTCTATCACTCGCATTGTCTTACTCAATCCTGCCATTCCTAATTATTTCACTTGTGAATTTTGTTATTATTTTAGAAAAAGCGAGGGTTAGACGTCGATGTGGAAAAAATATTCAGACTTCATCTGTTCAATTCTTGTTTAAATCTTTTGCGGTACGACCGCAAAACTAGCATCTTCTGTTAAATTGAACCGTTTGTAGGGAGCAGCGATACTGTCAACGGCTTTACAAAATGTTCTATGTATTGCTGTAATACATTTGCTAGAGTATCGGTGGATGCAACAGTATAATTGTTTAAAGCCAACGTTTAGGTTAAAAGTTAGTCGTTTAAAAAATGAGTTAAGTTGTTAAGTCTGTCATGTACCATCTTGCATGCCATTCCAAATTCAATCAGCTGATATATTTTCAGACATATTTATCAAAAATAGAGGTCCACTATGCCAGTTAGCGTAAATATAGTATGATGCCTAAACAAACCTTGCCTACGAAACTATTTCTAAGTTCTAGCTAGACCCAGATTAGACCTGGCAACTGGAATAGGTCAAGCGAGAAGGCATCTTAGCTAGCCGCGAGTAGAAAAGAACCGCGCAGTTTGTTCTAAAACTGTAATAAAATGGGGCAATGAAAATAGCTTAGCTTTGTCTTGTATAGACTGGCAGAGTCTGAGCCGAATTAGTATCAATTAGCTTGCTTCAGCGCTGAGCCTTATATTGAACGGGATTGTTGTAGATTTGTGTTTTTTGTGTGGGGTTAACGGTCTAATCTCACTGTGTAGTAATATAAATTGGTAGGTAGGTTGCTCTTGTAAAATTAGCGTTTTGTAGATAATCTTATTTGATTAACATCACGTGGACTGGTTATGATCTTCGAAGCATAACCCTTTTGGTAGGTATCTATGAAAAAACGACAAAATATTTTATGGATCTAAGCTCGCTTGATAACAAGGTAATAGTACAAATCTCGACCTAACCTATAAGCGCGAAATTTTATTTTGCCGTTTTTAAACAGAACTACTCTGTTAAGCAAGCCGATAAGGCTCATTTTAAATCATACCCGTGAAATAAACGTAACACTAAAATAAAAAGATAAACAGCCATAGAAATTAAAAATCAAATTAAACAAAAAAGCCCATTCAGAAACTCAACTAAATTAACTTTACAAATGCTTTGATAAGATCTCAGTGGCGGCTCACCTACGACGAACGGTGGCCGAGCAGCCGCAAGCCTACCCAACGCTAATCAACTTTGCAGACTCAGTTACCGAGCGGCGAACGCACTACCAACTTCTAAACAGTCCAGTGCAGTCTACAACAACTCTTTATAGTATTAGGTGAAATAACTCCCAGGACACTGTCAGACTTCGCGAAGCTAATGGATCGCCTCTATGCTTAGAACGTGAAACTTTTATAGATAAGTAGAATCGAGTTAGGAGTTCTGTCGAAAATAGCGTTTAAGTTGCCTGTTAGTTCTGCTTTTGTTGTGTTAAAATAGCGAATGAGAGTTTGTTGCCGTTGGAATATTTAATACAGCAAAGTTTCAGGTTAGCGTGACGGCACTGCAACTTGCATAATGCCACGTAACTACAGAAGGAAGAGAGATTGTTGATGAAGTGTAAATATGTAATGCATCTGTAGATTAATGTTATTGTTTTGGAACGTTATTTTAAATATCGTGTTATAATAATATGACAAAACACTTACTTGGCGAATCGGCGAGCAAGTCGTTCTCTTCGTGACAGGGCGACTTCACCGATCCAGGTGACATTTTGACGGGCGCGTGCGGCGACGGGATTGGTCCGGAGCCGGCACTGCCCGCGCTGCTCGCGGGCCCGGCGGCCGCGCTGTTGTGCGACGTCGTGATCGTGATCTCACCATTCGACGCAGCAAGCCTGCACCGTAACGCAACGTTAACGCACGCCGACCAAGGCTCACATTATAATTATTATGTTTAAGATTTTTTTCTTACTAGGCACTGAGCCTTTCTCAATATTGCACCTAATGCCGACCGATTAAGGCACAAGGTGGATCGGGAGTAGCAATGTAAACATAACATTAATTAAGCGTGCACCGACTACCTTTAGAGGAAACCCTCGTAGAGTACTTATTTAAAACAAATAAAATATAATTTATCGGGTTGCAGAAGTAATATCTCAGTGATTGCTGTTTAATTACCATCAGATCGGCACCACATCCTGTAGGCCCACAGTTATTGATACCATAGATAGGTACTATAAAGTTATAGATAAATGCACGTAAAATTACATAAAAGCTAAAAAACGCGGCAGTCCCATTGTCGCAGTAAACTAGCGCATAATTTTGTATCACTCGTCGGAACAGAAACAAAACACGTGCGCGAGTTTGTTGCAACGGATGGGACCCTAATTAGCTGCAATTACTGCTAATGCAGCCGCGCACTTAATGGAGCGCGCCTCATTTGTGTAGCCACTTGCGAGCGACACTCGCGAGACTCGCGACGACACCATTGTTTCAGAATGTGAGACCCGCGAGTGTTTGCATGGGGCGCGGAGTTTTCCTGTTTCACCTTACGCCGAGATTAAAGGACGTATAATGTTTAAATGCTTGTTGGGGAGAAATCGAAATGTTAGAGATTGCTTTTAATGCGACGAGACTCGTTTGTGAGAGTTAACGCGTGACGCTACTGATTCTGAGATCTGTGAGAGGTGACTAAGTTTTCCAGTTAGTTTTTTTAAGATTATGAAGTTAACTTGAGAATTCCGGGGAACGGTATGTGAGATTCGTCCTCTATGACTCTCATACAAGGCGACATGAATAGAACGCATTTTATGCCAACCAAACCTAATGACATATTAATGTAGATTTCTCCACTTAATATTCATGATGTAGCGTGGCAACAAAGTAGACCCCCGACCTATATTTCAAAAAGTTGCCAACTATAAATAAAGCTAATTTAGTCTTCGCGCCAAGTGATAGTTTATTTCTATCTCGCTATAATAATCAATTTAAATGTAAATTACTGGCAACCCTTGTAGACAGTCACACGCTTATTTTGCGAATCGATAATTATAATAGGACTTACACACATACATACACACACCCTCACTTGCGCGAAGTCAATAGGACTATTTAAGACTTGACGCACACAAAAAAACAACGCATTAATTGTTCGTTCAAATTTATCAACACGTAAGCCCTTATTTGTGTCTCACAACTATGCCTTTATGAGATAATTATTTTTTAAATTAAAGATTATGGTTATATTTAATTACTATGTCATTTACTTGTCATTCTTCCGCAGGCTTGTCGAGTTGAGGTGAACAATTTCAGTGATACTCGTATTCACGGGGACATTGCGGTTTGCATTGATCATAATAGTATAGTACCTAAACCGCAAGAAAAAGAGAACATTGCAATTTTTACAAAACCTGACATCGTTCAATCAAATTTCTGTACACGTGATCTATCTACTACTATCATTTATAATTTATGAATATCTAACGGACAACCTTAGCGTTTTACGAAGAAAATTGATCATCCAATGATTTCAGTAACCCTATGGTGACGCATCAAAAACCCCCTTCATTTTAGAGTTCGTTAACGATACGAAGACTGCAGAAAAGTATATTTATAGTATTAAAACGTGTTAAGTATTTTCTTTCTTATACTATGGCCTAAAGCTATGATTATAAAGCTCAGCACTGTTTTATTAAGGTCGATAATTGCATTTTAATGCGTCGAAATGAGCCAAGTACATTATTTTGGAATGATCATAACGGGATGTTAATATTATAATATTCATAAAAAATAAGTAATGTAAGTTGTATATACGTGTATAAGTTGGTAAAATGTAGTATACCAACTGCGCAGTACTAAGTAAAATTAGTTTTGTTAGTGCAATTTATGGTTTGTGGCATTAAATGTGGGCTCCTCCCGAAATTTTGATTTTTTCAGTTTCCGCGCACATTGAGAGTGTATAATTATGGGCAGGAGGAGGAAACTTATGCAAAAAAAAAACTGACGTCATAATATGGTATTTAAAGATGTCACGTTCCCGAAATATTCGGAGTGGTGAAACACGAAACTGTTCTATAACAACAGAGCGGTAGAACGAGATGGTGGAAACTTTTACCTAAAACAGATATAGTTTAAATAGAAAAATCATTCTATTTACCATACTAAATAACTTGAACATAAAAACGGTTTCAGAGGCAAATTAACTTAATCTCATTCAATGAATGCTTAGCGTTTAACAGGAAGTGGAAGTGTTTGCAAAAACAACCAGCCGGATTAAAAGTTCTCAGCCGTGTTGCGGAAAAAAGAAATTCAGAGTAGCCTTTTCACGCTCGCATCAGAAGTTTTGAGCTCGAATACGTAAGTTAATACTGGCACTTTAGACTTTTACAATTACTTAAACACACACGCTGCAAGCTTCCCTACCCTCTCTTTTTTTTGGCCCAAACACCTGCTTCTTAATTACGCGGAGACATGAGAAAGCAAACACTTTTCACTTACAGAGCGCAATATAGATAAACATAATTTATATTGAAACGTTTTGATTAGTTTCACAATAAACATAAAATAATGCTCTAGATATTCCACATATAAATGGCGACACCGCGCCTTGATACAGACATACGGCAACGGCTATCCACAGCAGTGATTTACAATTATAATCCAACTTTAATAGACATCAAGCGACACACAATATTTATCTAGATTGTAGGCCAACAGAAATGAGGTATTAAACTTAATTATGGATGCTAGAATTAATGCTCCTAACCAGTAATTATGAGGTCACATTAACATAATGTCTTAGAATTACGCACACATACAAACATGGTATAATCACCGTGTAGTTGAGCAGACAGTAGCTTAGCTCACGTGGTTCTTAGAAAACTACTTAGGTGCAAAGCAGAAGGACAATAAGATATTGTGTTGTGATTGAGACGAAGTAGTGTCAGAGTGACGAGTGCAGCGCAGTGCCGCGTAAGATTATGCAATGTGAAGTTGGTACCTACTAGGCACTGCGATTCATAATAAATATGTATTGAACGACAAGCACACTTCGTTACTCTGTAGTATATAAAAAAAGTGTGTGCGTGTATTGCGTGTAACCTTTACGCGCGATTGAAGTAAAACTTCTTTTCCGCTATTTCGTTCCGCTATATTATATATATATTATATTAAAATATATATATATAATATTATATATTTAAAAAAGGTTACATTGACATGTCAATGTAACCTTTTGTAAACAGCGGAAACTACATAGACATATAGTAAGCGTTACTTCCGTCAGAAAAAAATCTGAGTTACTCCCTAATCGCTCCCAAAGAAGTTTTACTACAAAATTTTCTAATGTTGTGTACATTTAAGTGAAAGAAATATTTACGATCGTCACGTATGCGAATTTTCAATCTATAGACTGTATCTCTTAATTTTTACACGCTATAAATTTGTAATCAATGATTGGATTTGAAAATATGGTCTGTTATTAGAAATCAGCATGGTTTCACATTGCTAACGTTTTTAAAGAACTGAAATTTTAAAGCGCTTTAGATAAGTAATATTGTTATGTAGTACAAAGGTCGGTAAGCATTTAGCAATAAATTATAACAGCTAAATTATGTGTTTGTGTCAGTGTGAGTGAAGCTATTTAGGCCACTTGTACCGAACTGAGTCACTGCGATACAGTTACATAGATTGTGGTATAATGGAAGAACCAGTACTTATTACTAGTATAATGACTAGGTACCTACCTACTGTTAGTACTTCTAATGCCAGTGTTATTCAAGGCCGTAAAATTTCTTGGCAAAAATGTAAGGACGTGTAAAAAGTTTTTGCTATATTTATGAAAAGTTTTTAATAGGGCACAATATTGAGACTACCATATGGGAAACTAGTCCGTTTGATACTTTGGCCAGTTTTGGACTATCGTCTTTGTGGTCGCCCTGGATTTTTGGCCCACTATATATTTTGGAACTGGACAATTTGAAATGATGAAGAAAAGGTCCGGGCTGAAGAATATCCGCGATTGGATCAAAATTACGAAAGCTACGTAATGCTACAGAGCTATTCCACGTCGCAAAGAACAAGGAGAAAATATCGGAGTTGATAGACATCCTTTATTCATTTGAGACGCAGCCGTAGAAGAAGTCATTGTAGCCCTTAATTCTTGTGATACCTATATTTGGAAAAAAATATATAGAAGTGACCTTATGACAAGCTCTCAGTCGTTAATAATAAATAGAGTTATTTGAACTACATTCCTATTTGTATTGAACAAAATGTTGCCACAAGCGCTTCTTGCAAGCGTTTTCCTAACCCACCAGGAGCCGTCACACCCCAGCGGTGTTACCTCCCTAATCTAAGCACTAAACGTTAATATATTCCAAGGCTATATCCACATTGGATCTATTTATCACCATTACTTGGCGGATTAGACACGTCACGGGCGAGGTAATTATAGACGGGAATATTTAATGCTTCGGGCGTGGATAATTATATGGTCGCATTATGTGGTGGGGTTTTATGGGAGATATGGGGGTTTGACTTAGAGGTATTATATCACCTTGATAAGCAATTATGGGAAACTCGAAGATGTAACTTAGATAAGTATTGTTCTCCAGAACGAACGAATTCTAAGTTACATAGAGTCTCGATTTGAGAGATTTTCATATAAATCAGAACTGCGCTCGAGTCGAGATTCAAACAGGGTGTAGTTTTGATCAAACTAATAATACTTTCTAAAAAATATTTTCCTGCTCAACCCCATGAAACTTTCCATATCGTAGATGCCCAGTGACAGTGGCCGACCGATACTAAGCGGTTTAAACTTCGGCCCGGCATCCACTCATTTAAGTTATGTGAATTAATTGCAAAACCGATCTAGATATAATTTTGAAGCCCTAGGCAGTCGTAATTACATCGCATTAGATAAATGCCAGAGTAATGTAAGGTGGCGGCCCTGAGCAACTTAGTTGATAAAATGGCGAAAGACGCCCCGCTCGGTAATTAGTTTAGCGATAACAGGTGAAAGCTCGAGGCATTTTTGTCTTTGATACTAAATTGGCAAGACTACAATTACTATTTACACTTATACTTACTAGTGAACTAATAAGGCCTTATTATTTATGTGGAATTTTATCGTTAATCGAGTTTGGTGTGACTTAAGTGGCATTGGTGACAGCACCGAATGCAAAAATCGTGGAAGGAAGAGGTCACTGGTCTGTGTGCTTATAACGCCAATGTACTTGTTAAATACTTTTATACAGCTGAGCGAAGTTTGCTATAGAAATAGATTAGACTTTAGAGCGAAAAGCTAGTACTTCATATATTTCATGAATTATTGTATTATTGCATTAACTAGACAGCACTAAGAAACCAAACATCAAGTCCCAACATGAGTGCGTCAGTTTTATATACGTCTACACCAAGGCAAAGCAATTACGAATTACTACTATTGCACTGAGTGTGTGTGCAAGTGTATGTCGTAGGGTTGGCAGTTAACTAGGTACTATTAACTATATTGAGAAATTACCAACGAGTAAACTTATTAGTAATAGTTTAAACTTTACTTGCTCTACATTGAATATTTACGTGATCAATTCACCTTGGAACTAAAAGAAACACCTAAAGTAATGTCAGTTTTAAATAACAGAGTGTATATTTTCCAATTAACAAGTATTTACTACGACTAATTTATAAAAAAACTGCTAATAAGTAAGTATACTATCAATGTCACTGTAATTAAGCTTACAAGAGCGTTTAATATGCCAATATTGCCAACCCTAGTCTTAGCTAGAACAGAATACCGGACTTGTTTTAATCAACACATTATAATAATTGAGTTATCCTGTTCTATAATATTATTATTTCTGATCACGTTACGTATCGAAATTTAATTAGGAGGTAATGTTTCTTGAACGCATCCCAACTTACTTCTTTATTAGGTGCGATTTTCATATTAAAAACTGTCATATAGAATTATTCTAATTATGTCATAACTCATTCTCATCTTTTTAACTTGAAAGGAAGAGGGAGTGCTACGAATATCTAAACCTTATTATTTTAAATGCAGCCAGTGTTCTTGGCTCTTTGCCTCGTGTGCACCAACCTTTGTAAGATTGTAAATGAGTAGCAAGTAGGTAATGTTTTATATTTTGACACTGATGTCAAACCTATTCCTGCTGTCTTTGCCCATCCAAAGATTGCATGGTAGATTGGATAATTTGGCTATATTCTGTAATATCTTCTGCTAGATAGTGGTGGCTGGCTAGGCGGAATATTTTATAAAATGTGCCATGCTATCTACCATGTCTACCATTTTGTTTACGGTTGTAAACCTGGGTAGTTGTAAACGCGGGTAGTTGGAAACAACCCCTGCCGCTCCAGACGGTGATACCCGCACTCTCCAGTCTTCTCGTGACCACGGTCAATGCAACTCGGTCGAAACATTGAGTCAGGTATGTCAAAATTATTATAATATTTTGATATTCGTTTGTGCGCGAATTAGACCCGATTTTAGCTAGTTCATATAAGTTGTATTCATAAGTGGCTATACTCTTCGATTTGTGTTCTCTAAGCCCCCAAAGAGTGAATGGCTTTCCGCGCCGCCAACACCAGAAAATTGTTTGTAAAAGGCACATTATTATTTACGCAATTATATCAGCACGTTGCATTGTATCCTGTACATAATTAGCATTAAATACCTAATTAAAGTAGATAATAGGCAGATACGTGAGTTTTCCTCGTTGCGCCATTAATTTATAATGGCTATAAAAGCAGTTTTATTGTTAGTTTTTGTAGCTATAGTACGATACGAAGTTTAATACACAAGTATGGCGGAGAGAAAGTGTGTTTTAGAATGTTTCGAGGTTGTTTTTACCGATTTAAACAGGCGGAGGTTAGCATTTCGGCTATTTTATTTTATTTTTCCTTTGCTCCACAGTGAAATAAAAATGTGATTTTTAGATTAAGTAGACTTGAAATACTTGAACTGTTATTATCGTTTACCCTTTGCGCTAAAAATCATTAAAGTACTTTATAATTTATAGGGCAAGTAATTTAGGGAATTCACATAATATATTTAAATAACTTACTGTATGATTTTTTACATCCATGTTTCGTAAGCAAAACTGTAGGTACCTTCTATAATAAAATTATTTCTACTTAACAAACAACAATATTGACATTCCGTATAATAATAGTCGCATTAATTACGCCTAATTGAGAAGTGAAGCAATAAAAAGTTGTCATTTCATATCATAAAAAGTTGTAATAATATCTACATGCCATTGTTTTACCAACAATTTTCCCCTAGCATGTCATCGGGACTATAATTCTGTACTTGCTATTATATATTCTGTGATATAATTACGTGTAATGATGGAAGGGACATTACCATGCGCGATTACCATCGGATTTTAAAAAAGCAATCGTATTAAAAAGTTGGGGTGAGTTTATGCTGTTGTTGGGTTGAGCGAACGCGAACAATGTTTGGTTCTAAGTTAACTTTACTGCCTAATAATGTAGGCGACACTATGTTAGGCTCTTCTATCAGGAGATTTTATAACGGCATAGTAAATAAAACTTTTTTTTTCATTCTGGTTTTTAGTTTCTATAAAACCAAGGGGTAGTAGAGAAGTGTCAATATTTTTACTATTCTGTGGCTCGGGCATTTTGATCAGCAAACTTCACCTTTTCCTCAACGCTCGCGCCAAACGTCACCACCATGTGGTCGCGCCCCTACTCCCGCGTTACTCACAACGCGTTACTCATTAAATTTATCAGTTGTAATTAAGTTTCGTCACTTCTTATGTCGGTTAAGGAAAGACAAATACCGCTTCTGGGAATTACCACGAGGATACAATGCGTATGTGTGAACTGGCTTAACCAAGATTATGTTCAAAACATCCCTAAATTTATTTAAATCTACATATTAAATTATCCTACTCGTATATTAACTGGAGAGGATGTCGGCATGATTTTCCTATTATAATAATACGTTTAATAATTCAAGTGTCTGCTGTCAAACGTAGTAAGTAACCGCAAAAGGCGGCCGGTATGGACACAAAATTACATAACTTTGTGTGACACAAAGTTACATAACTTTGAGTTGAATGAAATAGTATTAAAGTATTTCCTTTCCTTTTATTTATTTTTTCTTTTAATGTATGTATACATACAGTTAACTGTAGAAAGAATGTATCTAACTAACCATAATACTCTAACTTTACATTCCGATATCTATTAACTAGCTAAAAACGGGTCTAATTCGCGCACAAACAAATATCAAAATATATAATTTTGACATACCTCGCGTTTCGGCAAGAAACGAGAAGACTTCTCGTGACCACGGTCGATGTAACTCGGTCGAAACGTCGAGGTATGTCAAAGTTATATAAAAATAATGTAATAATAACGTCTGTTCCGATATCTGTAAGAGATTTGGTCTCTTCCAATGACAGGGCAAAGTGTGGATTCTCGCTTTAGGTACAGCCAATTTTTACTGACACCTAATTTAAGTTCTTGTTGACTATTATGATATAATACTAACCACAGATATTTTAATTATTATTCAACACCCATGTAAGTACTACAAACCGCAAGTTACAACAACATATATTATGGAGGCATACGAATGACATGCAATAAAAAACAAAAAGCCCAATAAAAGCCCTTATTACACGACCACTCATGAAGGTGGATTACTAATTCACACACACATACACGCAAACATGTGTGCGTTGGTCGGCGTCACTGTAATAATTACTCTCATTGTCACATAATTACAGCCAACACTTGTGCATGCACCCACGCGATGAAACCCTATCAGCACTTAATGAGGACTTTAGTGTCTACGTCATAGAGATTATTGTTGATCAGCAGGGTAAACTTGATAGGGTCATCACCGATTCTGATATCGTTAGCGGTAAGCAATCGTTCTTATAGATAATATGGTAGTTGAAGAATAAATTGGTAAAATGGAAGTCATGGATCAACCCTAAATAGAAAGTACAAACGGGCAAGTACGAACCTGGGAGTTTTGGCGGGGAGTACAAAGTAAGACGTTGATTCTGCATTTTTTTCTCAGACTTGTGTTTCTTCGAGTGTTAATGTATGTGTAATATTGGTGGAATATTAGTCATTGAGTGTTGGTAACGTGCAGGAGTATGGGCAAATTATATAAACCCAAAAAGAGTGTAAATTCGCTTTTTCTCCAAAACTCCCGGGAAGTTTCAGTAAAGCATCATGGCTTTGACTATATAAAAATCGAAATGATTATATTATACTTACTTAAATATTATAATACTTGACACTGGCTAAATGCCCAACCTTAAGAAGCCATCTAACTTAAACACATCTTAAAAATTACACGTTTTCATGTTTTGGCGGACCAACATTAAAATGACTGTATAAGATTGGTTAATTTAATTAATAAGATCACCACAATAATCGCTCGTCCATCACTGTTTAACTTCGTAGAACCAAAACTCCGTAATTAGCTTTTAGTTATTGTTGAATGTAAAGTAAACAAATTTATCAGTAAACAGGAAATAAATCAATAAACAACTCGTCTGTACGAACAAATTGTGTAATAATTTGTAAGAAAATATCAAAGGTCAAAGTGATCCATTGGGGTTGGCCTTTCGAACAGTAAGTAGGTATTTATTGAAATTGGAAAGAAGTTAAGAGAAATACCTACTACGTAGTAAAACTTTTGTTCCTAAGAAGTAAACCAAAACCCTATAAGTAACTATATGGTCTTCAAAATTAATAAATTGTCTTGCTAACAGAAAAAAGTAGAATTTTCCATGTCTTTTGGCATACCATTTAAAATATCTCAATCAATGTGTCTAAGCGAAGAATAACCGGTGTACATTTTTAACGCCGTCTCGCCACATTTATCGCCTTAAGTCACGATGTGTGAAATACACCCATAAACAAAGGCCGCCCTCTAGAGAAGAACAATTTACTAGACTCACCTATTAATACTGTTCATAGCTGCATTGCCAGGGTTTTCCCTTTCGCTCCGGTCCCTCGAAACTGCCGCGAACCTCTCAAAGTTTTCCCGCTCCTTATAATGCCGATCGGGCCTCGGAGACGAAGACCGCCGTCCCGGCATCTGCTGCTGAACGTTCATACTGTTCTGCTGCACCGTCTGCAGCAGGTTGTGGTTAGCCTGGGGCTGCTGCTGTAACGCCTGCAACAGCTCCTGAGCGTTGGCCGCTCCGTTGGACAAGAAATTGGGCAAGCCGGGGTTCAGTAACGCGTTGGTGAGATTCGGGTTAAGCATGTTCGGTCTGATGTTCTGCTGCTGCGGGTTCGAGTTGAGGAGCTGGTGAGGTTGGGCCATGGCTTGGAGGTTGGCCAGGGACGTGGAGACGACTTGGCCGTTGTTGAGTGCGAGGTTTACCATCTGGTCGTTCGAGTTGACGTGGTTCACTGGTATGGTGAGGATGGTTTGCGTCGCGATGCCTGCGGAAAGGAAACTATGTTAGAAAACATTTGAAATTAGGGATAAGTCACCGTAACGTATTTTTCAGGGACGGTTAAATGGCTAATTTTACAGACGCTAAGAAATGTATGACCATGAAGACAAATTGGCGGAGAGAGTATCAAGCACTGCGCAGATGTTACTGTGTTCCGGTTTGAAAAGAACTATAAACTGCATTGATTCAATTTTACATGGAAAACAACATTTTTAAGCCCGTGGATGGTCTGTAAAACTAAAACGCTAAAGGAAGGAGCAACCTTAACAGTCCAGTAAAAAAAAAAATATATACATATACATCTACTTCAGTATAAAAGAGTTCAACGAGTTCTCTTAGGTTTAAAAGAAAAAAAATTCTTCAGCAGATTTTTTGATAATTAATTCCACACCATATTTCTATGTAAAATATGACTTATTTAACCAAGTTCAACGTCGAAATTGTTTCTGAATCTCAACCTAAAACTACGTTTAAAGCCCTTGGGCGATCTGACTAACTGACACTAGTTGGCTGGCGATAAACAACTACCGATCTACCCACAGTGAAATAAAATCAGCGTAATATACCTTGAGAAGTAGGTATAAGCAGTTGCGCTCCCTGAATGCCCTGCACCAGCTGTCCAGAAGCCAGGATGAGCTGCGGCATCGGCGACGGCATTGCCGGCGGCAGCATACTGTTGTTGGACACCGGGTTCGGTGATCCCATACCTTGGGAAAAGTCACTCAATTAATTAACGTTCAAGATAGGGGTTTTTCCCCTTGGTGATATTTCTTTCGGAGGGCGTATTTTCAAAGGCAGAGTTGGTGTTTCCTTCCCGCGTGGGAGTTGCAGCCAGTACGTTGTGGTCTCCTGTAAACTCCATCGGCTGCTTTCATCGTCACGCCGTCCGCTGTGTCACGATGATTATTAGGAATGCACTAGGTCTTTTTAACATTCTGATTTCAGCGTAGGTACATTTCTATAGTAGCCGTACGGCGTGTAAGTTGCCGATGACGTTTATAAGAGACCACAGCCGTATTCTCAGACCATAGAAATCAATGTTAAGTTTAGAGATACCTTTATAAAAATAACTATTTAGTAAACAATGTTCCATAAAGCTAAGGTAAATTGATGAAATTCATTAACTATAATGGTAACATGAAATAAAAAAGTAAAATTAAACGCGTGACTTATTCCTTGCAAGTTAATAAATATAAATGTAGGTAACATAAAATTAAATGTCAGTTTCTCCTCAATAAACCATAATCGCGATAAACATGAAACCCCATAAAAACATGTTATTACCTAATCTCATAATATAAAAATTAGCTTTGGCATATAAAACATTTTGTGATTACCGATGTCTAACGTTCGATTACAATAATTCATTAGACATGGTACATGACTGTTAACGCCCGATCTTTTAGAACTCTGTCACACTGAACTTCATTGAACCATTATATTTTAACTGTATAGTTACAACTTGAACTTTGCTACGATAGAGTTCTTCAGTGTTTGCGCAAAACAGAAATGATTTGCTTCAACCTTCACAAAAACATAAATTATAATTACAGTGGCATAATGTCAAACACTACTTCCTCTAAACAAATAAAAAAACAATTTCGTGGTTCTTTGCGATATCATGTAATGTCGCCACTTAGTTAAAGGCTAAACCGTAAAATTAGAAAAAAGAAACAAATGATTTTGGACGCTCGAAGTCAGAAATAAATTATCGCTTGTATTTTGTTTCGACTGCATTTACTTGTACATATAGTATTAGTTATGTAATACAATATTTAGCTATGTAAAATAATAATTATAGACGCTTTAAATGTACAAAATTCTCGCTTCCATATTAAAGAAACTATAGAAAATTCCACAATCCCCATCGGTAACCGAGCAAGACTAATTCACCGCGAACAAAACGGCGCCGTATTCCAAAAACGTTATCAGCATGCCATACAAGCCCGTTAAACTCTACATTAACATAACGTATTCATTTAAACCATGACATTTCACATTTTGTAATAAATGCTTTTTCCTACGGCGCATCAATTAAGAGCCGAAAAAAATGTATAATTAGCTCTATTAAGACAATAAAACTCTTAATGATACCGCAACAGTCGTAATATCCGTGCGTTCGTGAAAAAAATATGTAATTATACTCATTATTTAAATAGGTTTTTTCGTCCATTACGGCATAGCTTTAATGGGCGGGCGAACGGGCCGCTATCTCGAATTCATTAAATCGATTGGTTTCGGTAATCACCTAATTACGGATCACGTGATTTCTAAGTTAAGAGTTTTAATGCGCGAACCGTGTACGTCTGATTATTCCAATCTGTCTAATTTGGGGTAATTAGAAGCATTGCCTCGTGGCTTGCGCTAACCGCTGGCTACTCATCTTTTACTTGACGCCTCGTGGATAAACTTGAGATTACTCATCTCAATCTAGGCTTCGGTTTTTTTTATATGATGTAATTTTGTGAGCTAACCAATGAGTGACGTCCGCGTTGTGCGATTTACCATTCACTACCATATCTCTAAGACAATGAAAACCGTATTAAACAATAATTGAAGTGCATTTAAAGTTTAAGCCATTCTTAATATAATGACAGTGAAAAGTTAATAAAGGCCGGATGCAAGCTGACACATGGGTTTTCTTTAAAAAAATTTTTAGCTTTAATATAATAAAGCTTTGCATTTCATAAACACCGCATTAGAGATGCGTTAAAATTTTATTCCTGTCGTGAAGTTTTCTTTCATGAATTAAATATAGGGTAAGTCCAGGATAGTTGCCATACTTTTTGAAAACGCTTTATATTTCCCATTTTAATTAATGGATCTGAATTATTGTCACACATGTTAATAGATTGGTCTTTCGACTACCACTTTGAAGGAAAAAGAAAACATCAGTGTTGATATTTACTAATCTATATCGATTTTCCCAGACCTCTATTTTTGGAAGTATAGATGCCCTATAGCGGATAGTTGCTCCATGCGTCAAAACCAGTTATGGGATACATGCCTCATTGATAAAAAAACACTTTTTCAATTTGAATATAGGTATTCGTGATGGGAAGTAAAATCTAAACGCAGACGTTAATTAAAAATGTTCGTAAAAAGTGTATTTTCTTTATAATCATATTAGGGTATAGATGCCTCACAAAATAAGTTTCCTTCCTGAGGCATCTATACCCTAATGTAGTTACATCGTTTGAAAATAATGGGAATTATTTGTTTTGTATGGTTAAACATAGGCGAAAATAAATCGAGGCGTCTATCCTTTTCGTAGAGGATAGATGCCTTTTATATTCAGGAATGTGTATTCAATAAATACTCTAAAAAAACTGATTTTAGTGTTAATATACAGTCCACTGTAACATTTAGATACAAAATATAAATTATTTAGTCACCATGTAAAAAGTTCCAGCACCTCAAAAAGGCTGTAGAAAAAGAATTAGCAATTTTTTCGTCGCACCAAATCTTTCATTGAGTATAGATGGAATGCACGACGGGTCAGGGGTTACCTCGCGGGGGGTACCGGGTAGGTGCGGGGATGTCTCTCGCTTGGCAATATCAACGACAGCAAAAACAAGCCGGGAAAACATAGTTTTTGAATTTGAGGCATCTATCCGAGCCGGGCATCTATCCTGGAATTACCCTAGTGTAATTAATTATACTACAGGGATCGTTGCATTATTTACTGGTATTGAAGAAAACTTATTAATTTATTTTCAAAGTGTAGCGTTTATGCTTTGATCTGATGCTACTCGTAATTTAGCGTCACAGTGATAATAATCTAACAATGGAAAGTTAAACTCCTTGGGTTGGTTTATTTAGTTTATTTAGTTGGTTTATCTAATACTACCATTTTCTTCCAGATAGCCTATGTAACAGTATGAAATGGATTTAGACTTTCAACTGAAGGCAAAACATTATCTACATAATATACTCATATAATTGTCTGACTCCAAATTTAGAACTATACAGTTGTCATTTAAAAAATATACATACAATAATAAAGAAAATGTTCAAAGGCATTAGAAAAATGAAGACTAAAATATATACGGACAGGGACGGATTAAGGGTGACTTCTTACCTGGGGCGCTAACACTTAAGTTGAGGGGCGAGTTGATGACCGGGTTGGACGGCACGGAGGTGAGCCCCTGAAGGTTGGCGGCCAGCTGGGACATCTGCTGGGACATCTGCTGCTGCAGCTGTTGGGACATCGGCATGTTCTGTTGCATGCTGGCGAGGCTCTGCAGGTTTTGGAACATCGACGCCACTGTGGAGTAACAGGCTATGAAATATTTTACAGATTAGTTTACGAAGTTATGACTTAGTACGCACCGTCAGGGCGCCAATTCTCATGGAATAAGCATGCTGGACATTATTCATTAGTACTTTAGTTTCTAATCTATTTCTTACTATTTATTAAATTTTACACATTTCGAATTTTTATTTGAAATAAATTACTTTACTATGAGAACTTAAAAAGCATACTAAAGGGGCGATTTTTTTTTATTAATACCTATATAATCTCGGTAAGTACTATAAAATATTCATCCTCAATACCGTTTTATCGACCGTGAGTTATGAAATTGGTTGACTTAATTCCTCATCCATCGTCTAACGTTTTTCGAGTTTGTCTGATCTATTGCGCTAGAATAGGGCACTATAATGGTTAGTATAGTATTTTTGTCTATCTCCAAAACTGAGTGAATTTCAGTGCATTGTCTAGTTTTTTTTGTTTTATCATTGAGTGTGCGAGTAAGTAAAGAAAGTTTTAAATGCTATTTAGCTAGGCGGTCAGGTGCTTATAACTACGGTTTAAATCATATTTCCTTCATCAGAAGCTCATTTAGATGTGTTTGAGTTAGATTCATATTTTCCTTTAATATTGCAGCGCCGGCGCCGCTGTGCCATCGGGAATTATGTAATAATCGACGTAATTAAGTTCATAATACACGTCATTTAAGATACGTACTGAAATAGGCAACCGAATATTTTTGAAGCTTTTGTTATATACAAATGGTTTTAATAGCTTCATTAAAAAATAGCTGTCAAAATATTTACATAATATAATGTTTTCAACTTTTTCATTCATGTTAGTATTTCGATTTTACGATGGATTTCGCAGCACAATCTTCAATCAGTTTCATTCAAAGTTGTTTTTAAGAGCGTCGTATCGTTAATTAGAATTATATCGTTACATTTGAGTGTTTGAAGTGTTTAAAGTTTATGAATGAGTTTGGAATTTCTAGATGGTTATGTTCACACAGATTATACCCCTTTATATCTGTGTGATACATTTTGATGATGGTGTTTTTCTAATTCCATAACTGTATTAGGTAATCATTTCGAAGGCACTGAAAGTCTCAAGTAAAATTCTAAATGCAAAGCGACGTAATTAATTAGTAACAACCGGCCACAAAGACACACTAGAATAAGTTATTGGTGTGAAGTCGAGGGTTAAACCCGGTGTAACTGGGTTGCAAAGCGCACAATTTACCGCCGCCTTTTGAAGTTAGCGAAAATAAATTCGTCAAGCCACTGGGTGGGTATAATATTTACAAAAATATCTTGTCGTGTCAAAGAAATTCAAATACCTGAAAAATGTCGTTCAATAATATCTTCTCTGGTCCAAACATGAATACATAATAATTAATCGTACTCGTAGTGCGTCGAAGTCTGGGCACTGAGCGACTACTGACACTTTGATAATGCTTATGTTAATAAAGCAAGCGATGACACATGGAACGTTTGGAAAACTTTACGGGGCTGTTAATTCAGATTTTGTTTACGTTACGAGGAAAACAAAACAGTGGGATAAATATTCAATCCAATGACGGCTTTACATATTTTTTTTAAGGCAAGATGGATTCAGGAGTTAGTTCCACTCGGTCATAAGCCCGATTTGTAATCAAAAAAAATCTAGGCCCGATCGGTCACACATTAAAACAAAAAGTAATTTCTATAAATGATTTCCTGATTTGTCTCAATTTTCCATAAGTACCAAAACTGAGCTAAAGTACAGTCCACATGATTAGTGTATTTCGTGGGTCCCTTTGTCTTTATCTTTGGCTTTGATTGTTGATGTGAGCAGTTATGTCAGAATTTTACTTTTTTCTTTCTATTTATGGCGAATATAATTTATGCATGAAGGGATTGATTCCACAATATACTAGTATATTATGCGCATCGTAAAGGAGTAGACTCGTAGCCGAAGTTTATGTTCCCCTATAGTTTATAACCTGCCTTCAAGTCATGAGTGATTAGATTATTTCTAGCTTACTTAGGCAAGCTTGTACCATCGCCACTCGTTAGTGGTGGTCAAACGCGAACCTATTCAAAAGTAAGTAAAAGGTAGCGATGACCACTCAGCTGGTTCTGTCTTCGGATCACACGCCGCAGGGCAGTTGGAAAACAGCTGATCGCTAAAACTTAACTTGAGCTTCCGATGAAGGAAAATATCTTTGCACCCAAGTGCCCTAAGCTAGCTAGCACTCGTAGAAAATCTGTGAACTCCTATGAAGATATTCAGGTAGCGCTCGTTGTGAACCACTCCCATTCTAAGCCGCTTTACCAACACCATCACTCAAGCAAGACCAGGCGAGATAGTGGTCCAATACTACTCGTAAAAAGTATAAATTCGTATAAAAAGCGAGCCGGACTCGAACACGAAGGGTTCCGTACCATTATCTATAAAAGAAGCAAAAAAATCACGTTTGTTGTATGGGAGCCGCCCTATTTATTTTATTCTGTTTAATATTATTTATTGTTATAGCGGCAACAGAAATACATCATCTGTGAAAATTTCAACTAACTATCACGGTTCATGGGATACAGCCTGGCGACAGACGGACAGACAGACAGACGGACGGACAGCGGAATCTTAATAATAGAGCCCCGTTTTACCCTTTGAATACAGAACCCTAAAAAGCAACATAACACTACTCTAAAGCTATGTTTACACTAGTAAGAAGGTAGAAGGATGCAGTACGAACTCACTGGAGCCATTCAAGTGCGGCTGGTGCAGGGGCGTCCGCGCGCGGGGCGAGGGGGACCGCGGCTCTGTGGTCTGCGCACGCGCCGCGCCCCCCTCAGGTGAGCTCGCGCCGCTCTCCCGGTCCGACTCCGCCTGCTGACAAACAGTTCCAGGATTAATGTGTGACGAACCTCATGAACTCATCTCGGACGTATGAGTAGAAGTTTCAACGAGGAACAATCGGACAGCTGTCCCCGAGTAACATCACCTGGCTCGGTCGGAAGACTTCCCTGAATGTTGGAGGCGCTTCTGAAGTGGATCATCATCATCACGATCCACTCCACTCCTTTAACCTTCACAAATAGACCGTCGTCATCAAAACTGAGCTTGAGCTTCCGAAAAAGGGTTCCGATGACTAGCTCGACATAGTACGCGTCAACTAGCTCTTTGAATGAAGATGTTTCGTTCATAATCGCGCTGGTAGGGGCGCTGTATAGGATCTTCATACAAAAGCTCTAGATGACGCGTACTATGTCGAGCTAGTAAAAACTCATACTAGGAGTACTGTACATTTCTATAGCAGGTAAACATCGTGACGCGGCGTACGGCGAGACGCTGTAAGCTAACGATGGCGTTTATTATTAGACACCTATGGACCTATGGACCTATGGCCTATGGACCTGTTAGTATATTATGGGTTTTATAGCTATTGTCTAGTAGATTCATGCAGAGGGCAAGCTCGTGTGACGTTTTGATAAACCGATATCTACAGTAACAGTTCTAAAATCGTCCGTTTTCCCGTTTCAAATTCCACAGACTGGTCAATTTAATGAACCATATCATTACCTTATTAAACGGAACATTAATTATTTTGATTATTCGTTTATTAAGAATTAATTGCGGAAGTCATCTTTGGTACAGTTATTTCGATTGTAAGGCATTTCAACTCTTATATTTACTTGTTAAGTTGTTTTTAATTGTGAAGTGTATAATAAAAGGTAAAAGAAGGCCGGCTGATTTTTAATCATTGCAACTATTAAAATTATTGCAAGGAAACACCTTGGAATAATAAACCCGTTGTTTTTTTACCATTTAGGATTAATATTATAAGCACGCAGATATAATTAAGTTATTCGATTAGATTTGTAATCAAATTAAAACTATTTGATTGATTTCGATTGTAATTTGAAATAATAAAAATAAGTCGATGGTGGAGTTAACCGTTTTTTTAATTTTATGATGCACGTTACTGATTGAATTGTTTTACCATAGGATATCAAATTTAAAAGTATTATGGTACAATGGTATAATTAGAGATCGTGCTCGAAAAGTAAGTATCTCGCAAAAAGTTTGAAAAATAGCCATTTTAAGCTCGTAGACGTGCTACGGAATGTAGCGCATCTACTACGAAACGAAATAAATATTATTTCTGGTTATACCTACATAAATTATAATGAACCACTAGTTTTTAAAATCCACAAAATTATGTAGATATTCGGTATAAAAATTACTGGTATTATTATAAAACAAGAAAAAATACGCACTTTTAATACTTACAAAGGACAATGTCATTCTCTCCACGCCTAATAATAATTTCACTTTATCCACTTTCTATACTTTTATCATATCGTAACTTGAACAATTCGATGAATGTTTGGAGCTCTTGGACCGGAAACTTCCTTAAAACTTCCGCTAACTTAACGCCGAAGTTAGCCGACCAATAAAAACGCTCGGATATAACTAAGCGCTCCTCCAGTCGCACCTTCACACGCGGTAGCACGAGAAAAAAGTTATATCGGCCGGAAAAAAGTTAGTTTAAATTTAGAACGGATGCGTAGATATCGCGCGGGAAAAAGAATCGTGGCGCACTATCGACACAGCGCGCGCATAGTTTCTTTTTTTTTAACTTTTTTATTTATTTATCAGAGAGCGAGCGGCAACACATACAGCCGCGCGGGCAAGTTGCACGGCGCGAATGAAAGCGCGTCATCAGTTTAAAAAATCAACCCCTTTGGTGGTGGCGGGAAAAAAATGCGGCCCCTCTGGGGGGTGGGTGGCACCCCGAAATCCTTGCCAAAGCGATCGCGAACGGCGCGACTTGTCACTTGTCGAATAAGCATGATAATTAAAGTTTTTGTTTCCAGATCCCGTTTACTTCACTACTTCGCAACTGTTTCCGAGAGGTATTTCTGAGACGGTTTAGTTGCTAATTAGCTGCATAATATAGGTTATTTGACGTTAATGTTTCGGTATTTGAGGGGGTGTGTATATAATACTACTGTAAACTAATTATTTGTCGAAATCAAAGTAAGTGCTTATTATAATGAATGGTTATATAATTATATTTTACATAGTTATAATAAAACATAGAGGTACCTACACAGTTTGTGCAAAAATATGTGCTAGTATTTGTAGAGTACGTATACTAAATTCGTTGATCTCTAGTGATCCACGGGGATTCCGTATGGCTTTCCCGTGTACGCTTGTTATCCTGAAAGACAGAAAAAGGGAACGCAAAAAAAAATACAATTGAAATCACAATCCACCTGGCAGCTAATGAAAAAAGTTGAAAAAAATTATCATCAACAAGTAACATTCGGAATAATCAGCGGTACACGGAAAAAATCAGTAATTATTCAGATGAAGTTGGACGAGCGAAGGGGGTAGGGGGCAAGGGCCGGCCAAAATAAAAACGGCGTTGCGTAGGGGTGTCACCCCGGCCCTCGACTCTACAAATGTTATCTAACTGCGTTCGTTTCGCGGCGCGGCGCCGTTTCGCTCAGAATTAGCGCCGAACCGGTGAAATTTCAATTTGTAGTCCATTTTTTCTGGGATAGTTGGGGTTAATGGAAAAGGCTAGGCGATCAAGGATTCCGTGTGAGGCGCGCGAGACTTGCGCCTGGTCCCCTTGCAGGAGCGGTCCCGGGCGCGGAGCCGCGAGGCGGTGGTGAGGAATCGCGGTCGCGTCGTTTGGTAAAGCGCGGTCATTATCGGCGCGCACACACGCGTACCGAGCATTGTCCGTTCCGATGTATGTGTAGATTTTTACTCATTAATTTTAAAACGCTCCGGATTTTTTTCAGGGCGGGTGCTAGGGGGCTGTGGGCCGAGGGGGTTGAAAATTGGCGATGGCCGCCGGGCGGGGTGTCACCGACGGGGGTTATTAAATAGATTGGTCCGCGGCCGAACGGAGCCGCCGATCTGCACTTGTACCTCGCGTCATTAACGGGTTGAGAACCGATTTTAAATCGTGAAATAACAGCCTGTTACAGGAAAAGTTGAGCGCGGCTTATCGCCCTCTCCCGGCGTGTTCTACAACCTTAATTGCATTGAAAGTGTATTTTTATTACGACAATTTTCCTATTCATTATGCTCCTCTCAGCGTTAACGGTCCGGTCCGTCTGCGACTCGCTCTCGGAGACTGGTGAAGATGCCGCGCAGTGGGAGCTATCTGGACCGTTGATCGGTGCACACAGACAATGGCGGCGCGAGCGGACACACACACGTGCGCCGTTTTTTTTCCCGCGGCCGTTCGGCAGTGGGTGAAGGGGTGTGTATGGGGGGAGGAAATGTGAAAAATACTCGAAAAAAAGGCGAAATTGTAGCAGATATATAATTAAAGTCCAACGTACAGCAACGCGCACTGCGATGTATTATGCAGGCTCGTTTTCTGGTGTCGCGTACACACGGCATTGTCTGATGTCAGATTCGTTCGACGTTGTACGCGTAGATTGTCGTATCGTGTTCGTTCGTTTGATAGAATACATTGTTGATTGTCGAATACAATAAAGGAATAATTCGCTTAACGTGACCTCACTGTATCATTAGAAGCCGGTTATAACTCAACCTATAACATTTTTACGTTCATTATTTGTAATTATTATCCTATTATCGCTGTATATATTATTAAGATAATTATGAGATATGAAGTTGTGACATCAAACAGGTAGTTTATTTGTTACGCAGACAAATATTTTAATTAGATAGGTCCTGTACCTTATATTCATATTTCAATAGATATTTACGATTTTGTGACGAAGTAAGTACTTGTAGTTGTTGCCATTTTTACCATAGCTTTGGACGAGGAATATTGACGTAATATTTGAGTTAAATATCTATTTGCGGGAATCAAATACGCAACCCCTCACGACACCCGTCCATTTACCCGGGACGTCCTATAAATTGTCGCAAAGTTAGATTGCTCAACTCGTTTTACACACAGTTTAACTCATTTTTAGTTTGCAACGGTGCGAATTAAAGTTTTTAAGTGCAAGTTGTAGACCGCCCGTTGTGGTATCCACCCCTGTTGAGCAGATTAGGTGGCGTGGAGAGTCGGTTTTGAGTTCAATATTCTATACTCGAATAACTACTTTATTTACAATGGTATTTTTCATACTGATATTGGAAGGCAGTTTCTCAATCATTCCGGTAGCATAATTATAGCAGTGACCTATCCTTTATTAAAAATAAAAAGTTAGGCGACGCGCACACTCGCGACAGCTAAGTACGAGTTGACTGATAGAATCCAGACGTGGTTGCTTAGTAGCGGTGGTTGATGCTAGATGTGTCTAGGGTGGTCGCGACTTTGTCTAAGCAAACCATTCAGAGTGTTTCTTCTATGAGTAGCAGTTTTGGGGGTTTGTATCAAAGCGGAGACACACGTGTGCGGCCAGTCCCATAGTCTCTACAAACTGTACTCGTTGTACATAACACTTTGACCTGAGTTTGTTACTCGCCACATGTGGCCGTTTAAAGTGGTTTGTGTGCGGGAGTTCTTAATAATACCGCGACTTTCCCCGCTCGTGTTTTCCCCCGAATAATAATATAAATAAAATTGTAGGTAACATAGAAACCTTCGCATGTTTGTCAACAATCAACTGACTCGATCGCTCAGCTAAAAAAACATGCAGTAACCATGGCTGTTAAACGTCAAAATCATCTCCAAACTCAACCAATACCCAGAACGGAACATTTACAAAGCCACTTGAGTTAATAACAAAATAATCGAATTGATTGCGCCGCGTCTCAGCCTACACACGACAGATGTCGAAGGGGGTTTCGCGATTAATTTAACATTAAATTCAATAATAACCCCCCATTTATTGCGTAATTTCCTTTCAATTACGTTTCATTTATCGCTCTGTAAATGGTTTATAGATGTGATCGAGTTCGATGGTTTTAGTTTGTTAATGAGATTGCTGTGCGATTTATGATTGTGAATTTTAATTATTGGAATTTGTACCTCTAGTTTGGTAGGTAGGTAATTTTATTTAATGTCTGAATACTTATCCGCCTTACTACAAAAGTTTAGACCAGAGTTAAACAGATGTTTCTAAAATTTCGTTCCACAAAATCGACGTCTATCAGTCGCGTTTTCATAGTCAAACCTGGCGTTCTTAATTATTTTACTTGTGAATTTGTTATTGAGTTAGAAAAAGCGAGGGCTAGACGTCGATTTGTGGAGAAAATATTTTAAACTCATCTGTTCAACTCTTGGTTAAATCTTGTGTGGTAAGATCGTATATGTTTTGGCATTTGATCATAATTAATTTTGTTATAATTTTATTTAGGTATATATTATAATTATTGTTATAACTTTAGCATTTTTAGCTAGTTATCATGGGTTTAAAAATATATTTTTATTTGCATTTGAAATGTGTGTCTATGGTATAATATAATTATTTCATTTCATTTTATATTAAAATAAAATATTATTATTAAATGATTATTATTATTGTTAAATTATGAATACTTTAACAATAATAATTAAGGAATCTATAAGGTGATGTAATTTTTTCTGCTTCTTTATTATTGTCGTATCATCATTTCTAGTCTAAGTACACAAATACTATCAAAATTTTAAATTACTATGACATGTCTCAATCAACGGTGGTGAAAAATGGTAAGCATAATACAATTTTGAAAACTTTTTGAACCCCATGGGCCTACGATTTACCCTGCACCCCCTGCGAGCGGCGCGTGGGCACTCGACTCGTACTCATTCATTCGATTGTTCGATTATAATCATTCGATTTTGAATTTCCTATTGTCGTTTTAAATTACAAGTGAAGATGCAATTAGCACGCACGATTGCAACTTACGATTCTTTAGTGCACGAAAACAATGAATGTGCGATAGACTGCACCATTTTGAATAATAAAATCTAATGTGTCTACGAGTACCTAATAGCATTTAAGAGTAAGTACTTATTACATATTAAAAGAAATACACAGGATTTTGAATCTCCTTCACAGTGTTTTTTCTAGCCCCTGATCAAGCCACTCGATCGTTACATCAATATAAGTCAGAACATTACATCGATAAACAGCGTCTAAAATCACAAACATCTCTAATTCACGACAACAAACCCGAGTGTCCATACAAAACCAATCGCAGAGTTCAACCGCCCGAACCTTAGTTCGCTCGAATCGCAGATTAACGAACAGTACAAGCACAGAACCACGTCCGGGCACAGTAGTTTTTCAAATATGCAATTTACTGATTTAAAAAAAAAGAAGGCGGCTGAGTGGGCCGGACACCCGCAGGGGGGCTGGAAAATGGCGTAAAAATACGACGAAAAAAAACCATGGAAAAATAGTAGGCTCACGTATGGTAAATAGCGTCGAGCACCCCCTGCCTCCCTCCCTAAATTACGTCACTACGTTGATATTATTGACTCGAATGGTTCTTTTGATGATCGCGGTTTTCTTTTTGTGGCGCAGTTTAGAGATGGGCTCACAGTAAGTCAACTTTTTGGAATGATTAAGAATTTGTATGACTCAATAACATTGATTACACTACCTTTCTTAAATATGTACTCGTATATGATAATAATATGATACCTACTCTAGAATAAAATTTATTGACATAAACTTAAAAATGCAATTTACTCACAATTTTGCTTATAATATCAAAAACATAAATTCAATTAATAAGTGAAATATTTATTCACTAGGGACCAAATACTTTTCGATGTTAACTATGACTTAACCACCGGATTTAGATTAGGTATTTTGGATTGACATGAAAAAAACACTTTTCTGCAAATTCAAATAAATTACATACAAAATTGCTTTACTTGAATACCCTAATAATCTACTGTCCCTTTACCAAAGTTCAATGCACAATTTATCACCCTTTGCTGAACTTAAAAAGTCGCATTTGCTTACTTGTAACAACTAGCGGCAATTACTGCTAATGATAATGACGTTATTACTTGCCTCCATTAGACAGTAGAGTGAACTCTACCACCACAAACACTTAGGAACCCTGTCGCAATACATATTTTAGCGTTCCTATCGATATACGAAGAAAGTGGCATTGTCTTAATACGGCAGGGTGCTAACGCCACATTACTTCCTTTCATTAGGTGGTGTCGATCCAACTACAGTAATGTGGACTCAAAAACCTTGTCGCAATAACTATTCTCTTTTGTATCTTCAGAGGTCAAGGAAAGATAGTTGAGTTCCTAGTGCGACCTAGTGCTTGAGTATTTGCAGTTGACTGGACGAACATTACTGTCTGAAGGTTGTGTTTTATTTTCCATTTCTCTAATTAATGGACACAAATTGTTTAACAAATTGAACAAAGAAGTCATGCCAGGGCGAAATGACAAGCGAATTACAAGTCATTGTATTATTTGCAGATATAATTTTACTTCAAACTAGAAAAGTAACTTGGCATTTTAACTTAATATCACTGAGGCACGTACGCTCCTTTTAAATATATACCTAAACTGGATTTCGTATGAGGCGTCCAATTTAGGGGCTTCATTCTATGTGACCTAAGCTTTAAAAATAGAAACTACAAAACATATTCTAAGATTACTACAATGACGTACGCTTAAGAAGCAGCTGAAACAGGTGAAGCGATTGGTACAGTAAACCAGAGACTCCAGGTTTGAGAATAGACATTGAACAAATGAACATGCTCGTGTCTAAAGTAGGATACTTCTTTAACATATTTTAGAAAAAAAAAACAACATAAGATATATTTAAAAAGAAAAAATACTTCAATACAGTAAATTTTATAATTGGAACTGTCTTTCAAATTGTCTATAGTAAAATAATACAGACTATAATTAAAAAAAAATACTCGCATGTACCAATGCAAATAAAATTATAGAGCGTTACTCAGCGAAAGCCCCCGCATTAACTATTCAGAGTCCACCGTACTGTTTACATTTCCAATGGCTAATTACACTCTTCGAAACGTCAAACCTACAATAAAAACGTCTGAGAACACATACTGGCAATGTGTTGTATAATTAGCCTTCATTATCAACATATCAGGAGACCGCGTTAAAACTGAGAGAGAGATGTGCGGCGATGGTTTGGCCGGATACCTGACGGATTGCTTCTATGAAATAACTGCATGAAAACAACATCACATTGATTTAATGGAAACTACTGAACCTATGGTTTATAATTATGAATTTTTGAAGGTTTACCTTTATTATTCAGAAAAAACTTTCTAAATTTCGCGTATCTTTACCTACACACTACACACAAAAACTACTACTACGAGTATACTTACCTACTTTATATGATTTTTTGATAATATTTTTTACTATATTTTTGTAGACATAACTACTGAACCGATTGTAATGCGATTGTCACGTATTGGTCTTCTAAGAGTACCTACCTAATTTACAGATGATAGCTAAGAATTTCCATGAACTTGTTCTTATTTACTGAAAAATTCATAATAAGCTAGTACTTATTAAAATACGGTGTAACATTTCAACTCTATACCTACTTAAGTTTGAAATAGAACCTTCATCCGGCCAGATTTTAAATGTGTCGATCGCCGGACGAATACCCAAACCACATCTCTACCCACTATTACGTACCATTACAGTGAATTAACTTTTTTTTTTGATTAGCCCTAATTATTAAGGCACAGTGGACCGGGACCAAAACATAGAATTTGTTCGTACCATATCTAATTGTATCATAGGTGTGACAGCCATTATTTTAATTGCGAACTGAGGGACTAATTGTGGCTTACGTTTCTTTCTATGTGGTTTTAATGACGCTGCTTTTAGTGATGAGCTAGCAGTCTGCTGAAGTTAATAGTCTTTGGAGTCGTTTGATAATATTATAGCTGTAGTGTATGTCTGTAGTCTACTCCAACGGAAAAAAGCATGACTATATAATATTATATAGCCAATAGTTTGTGATACAAAGTTTGCTTTGTCTATATCTATACTTCTATATTAATATTATAAAGATGAAATATTTGATTGTATGTTTGATTCTTTGCATTGAATAGGCTCCGAAATTAAAGAACCGATTTGAAAAAATCTTTAACTGTTGAGCTTACACTATCTGTAGCTTACACTATCCCGGGTGACATCGGTTCCCATTGGATAGTAGTAAGCGCGGGTAAAACCGCGAGGCATTTCTAGTTACGAATAAAATAAATCAGATCTCTAACTAAGACTCCCCGTATCAGAATCAAACTAAAAAGACCGTGGTTGGACAAGCACGCTGACACAGAGCAGAAATCTGTGGTTTGCTAATATTTGCCTTGTGCGGTAATCAAATCCGAATACTTCGCAGACACATACGATCACTGTATACAAAACTACCGGAATAGAGTCCTTCGAAGCGGGAGTGCTCAGATAATTATGCCACTAAAGTTAACTAATTCATTATAGTTTTTCATTCGCAAGAGACGTTGTTTAACTCTTGTGATCACCCTTTGTAAACTCCATAAAGCCTTATGAGTGTACGTCCTTATTTATCGCCATAAAACTACATGAAGATAATAACAAACGTCTTTACGTGTTTGCTTTACCATTCGTAAGCAAGCCATAACTTTGCCGACTTAAATATCGTTAGGTCGCATTATTTTTTAATAACCCAAATAGCTTACCTGTACGAAATGTTAGTCGACACGGAAATAAACTAGACTGACGAATGTATGTTTAACTTCGACAATGACGTCAACTAATCTTTCAGTTTAATTTTATCGAATGATTTGTTGTTACTTTTCAATCTCATGAAAACGAAAGAGATGGAAATAATTTTAGCACTGTCAAGTAAGTTTAGTTAGCAGTTTACAGAATCGGTAAATAATGACTCGTTCATAAATTATGATTGAGTTCTGTCTCTTTTGTAAGTGTAAAACAAAAATGTTGCTCGTTTTGTGCCTTAGTTGCTTATAAAGCGAACGCCTTCACTGCATCATTTTCACGTTTTTGGTTCCCATTAAGAAATCTTTTTTACAAGAAACTGAAAAACTGCATGCTGCCCGCGTAGGGCTATGTTCCGGACAGGCAGTCCGTTCTTTGGAAAAGTCCTAATGCGTAAATAATTGGGCTTTCCATTTGTGCCGATTATTCATCCAATGCAGTGTATAATAGCAACTCCACTATCGTGAGTAATAGGCTAATTTGTACTGTATCGATTTAGATATTAATTCACTGAAAAAAAAATCAACATAATAATTTATGTTCGGAAAAGTCCTACTTTACAGTTAAGAGGCGAAATGTGTGTGTAGGTATTTAAATAATTTGTAGCTATTATTTACTTATCAACTATTAAAACACATATAGGTTTTTCTATGAAATTGTTTGCAGTGATTTCCTAAAACTACATAATGTTATTATCAAAGAAATAAAGACAATTAGGTACATTCATATATCTGTAACTGTTTGTATCCGAACAGTTACAAATACTATGTATCCAAAGTTGATAGATAATCGTAGTCTAAAACGTATTTGTTATTTTAATAAATCCAATTCAACTTGATTCAAATTAAAAATGGCGTTAACTTTTACAAAATGCCTCCAAACCACTCCCAGCAACACGCTTATACACTAAAGCGACTAGTCAGTTACTTTAAATCGAAAATCGTTCCGCGCGATTAGGGTTGGCATATTTACTTTTTCACCAAATTGATTCAAGTAATGAAATGCTCAACGAGTGTATTCAAAATGCAACCAATAGAAGCCTACATAACAAATTTTAATATGAATACAACCTTAATAACTACCCATTATTTTATTCTATATGCTTCAATCAAGCTTAAGAAAAGTTCAATCCGTTCAACTACGAAATACCGTTCCTACGTTTTTCCCATTACGCTATTATATCATATATTAGTAGTAAAAATTAAATTTCAGAATAAATTAAACGATAAAAATGAATGGCCTTCATATTTGTGAACCTATGTAGATAAGTAGGTACTACGGAGGATAAAGGAAATGAAAAATAATAAGAACTGTCTATCTTCTGCTGCTGTATTCTCGAACGGGCTTGTCCTAAAGCACTGAAAGAGTCAACGAAGTTTCCTTTTCCTGACCGAGACTCAATCTTGGATCAGCACTTGAGATAAAAAAATTCCTTATTAAAACTCATAATCAATTACTGTTTAATTTAATTTGTCATATTTAATGTTTTATGGTTCATTCGCTAGTAAAATTTTGTTGTTAGACTTGTAAACGTGCGATTTTATTGTTTGCAATAATTGCTTTGACTTTGACTTCGAATTCCTTTACCAAAATTGTTTGAAAATTATCCGTTTCTACTTCCAGAGCGCACGCGGGGCAACCCTACGGGTGTCTATCAGCTAGTCGAAAAGGGAAATCAGTCAATAATGCACTAATTTCCCCGTCCTTAATGGCGCAGTCCGGTCTACTCAGACACTATTCCCGACACTGTAACTACTTTAATGAAATAACGACGCTCGCCAGTTCAGAGCTTTTTAGTGTTTAGTGATTAGGAAGCTTTTAGCGAAGAAGTTTTTAATGAAGCTGATTAGTGATATTTTAGGCTGGACATTTACCGCAGCCTAACTAATAATGATTCCCGTACTGACACTGCAACAACAAATATCGAAGGATTTTTTTTTATTTAGAGCTTTTTAGTGTAAGTATGATTAAAGAGTTTTTAGCGAAGAAGGTTTTTGTATGCAACGTATTAGTGATGCATGGTCATAAAATATTATTAATACCTACTCTAGAAGAAGGGATATTCTCTCTACTTTTAAATGAAAGCGAAAAAGCAGGTTAGGAATTTTGTACTTATAATATTTTGAGCGTATTGGGTGGTCTTTTATTGAGTAACAACGCAGTATCAACGCAGACAACGCTATTGCTTCCCATACATACAGTTTCGCTTGTCTTTTGTCCGATTCAGCCGTTTGTATCGAATATCAAAATCAAACTTGTGGTACGGTGACAGTTTAACGAAATAACGGGTATAATTCGCTATAGTGATTAATTCCGAGCTTTCTAGCGTTTAGTGAACAAAACGGATGGCAAATAATTATGTAGGTAAGCGTTTTTTTTCAAGTTCACAGTAAAGTCTGTCACTTGCTGACTGTAACTCTGCTTCCGCAGATGCTTGATAGACCCACGGATACTCGTAAACTAGGTACCGATGTGCGATCTTTTAGATTCATCGGGATTGTCACATTAGTTCAGTTTCGGTTCGACTGGCTAGTTTACTTTGAGGTAACTTTTGATAACTTTTTAATAGCACGTTGCTTATATTTTGAGCCAACGTACACTTTAGTGCAAGCTTTTTAGCACTAATAATCGCGTAATTTGCGCCACGAATATTTGAATGGTGCGCTCGAAACAAAAGTCGATCGCTTCTATCGGAATTGGTCCCGATCGGTCCGCTCGACTTACCTCGCAACTCGATCGTAGGCCTTAGTAGGGCCTCCACCGAGGGCCACCAATTAGTTTTTATGGCACGCTTCATTACAGCCAGTGTTAATTATTATTGTGCTGACGAACGCTCTGTTCTCACTCGACGACCTAATTAGAACGGGTGCCGTGTTTTTTTTTGTTTTCTTGTCAGCAAATTATGAGCATTGGGGTGTGTGGGACTTTGTGCGCGACGTGTGGAGGGGCCCTTATGTCGTGCTGTCGCTTCGATGAGGATTCGTTTTCAAATGGGGTAGAAATGCAGAAATTATGCTTGTAATTAGGAACTTTTTGTTTTAGTTTTGCTTTTGCTTCTGCATTTAATTATTATTTTGGTTACGTACCTAGCTAGTGTCAAGAAAGTTTGTTTTTTTTCAGTTTTGTTAAATAGTCTAATTGTCGAGTCACAGTGGTAGTCTGAGGTCTAGTCAAAGTGACATAAACTCGATGGAAAAAATCTCATACGTTTTCTTACAGAGAAAATCAAATCCAGATACATTACAGAAACACAGTTTTTGAGTCGAGTTCTGTATTTCCATATCGTTCCCACTGCTGGCACTCTGACCTTCTCTCGAGTACACTCGAGCGAAACCATAAATTCACCTAATTGGCGCCATTAGAAATTTTAATCATTTTATGTTTTCTTTTGTAATTTTATCGCGTTCTTTATAGCTTTCCGATTAGTTTCCAACGTAATAGTTAGTTCAGAATTGATTGTTAACATGTTATTAGTCGGTTTTACCAATTAAGACTTTTATAGTAAGGTACTTTAGGTAACAATGACTAGGTAAGAACTATTATCGCTAAGTTAAAAATACATAGGTGAAAACAACGTGCGAATTTTCTTTGGGGCAAGCAACCAGCAATATTAACATATTATTGTCCAACTTTTTAATTCCTTTTTTATGTACTAGCTTTGCACATATTATGTGACCATAGACTCGACCTAGGTATGAGATAATGATGGAGCCGGCTAGAATATAATATATAATGACGACTGTATATATTAAATAGAACGAAAGAGTAAGTGCACACTGAAGATAGCTCTCAGAGCTAAGTTTGATTTATTAAATACGGCCCTTAGTTTGAATGGTAGTGTCAGGGAGCTAGTCTGACAGCCTGAGTGTCAGGGAGCCAGCCTCTCAGCCTGATGGTAAACGGTTACTACCACCTATGGACACCTGCCGCTCTTGGTGCGTGGTTTATGTGATGGTAGCTTGCATCCACCGGTTGCCTGCGACTCTTTTGATGTCGTCGGCCCATTTAGTGGGAGGCCTACCTTCACCGCGTCTTCCAGTCCGTGGTCGCCACTCTAGAACCTTTCTTCCCCATCGGTTATCAGTTCTACGAGCGATGTGTCCTGCCCATTGCCACTTCAGCTTACACAGCCTGAGAGCTATGTCGTAAATTTAGTACGATTGACACCTTTAGCATAATGATTATGAAAATGAATATGTTTATAATTATGATTAACTCTATCTCGCTATTGGTCTCTCATAACTTCTAAATGTCAGAATATTAATTTCCTATGTTATGTTTTTCGTGTTATTCAAATTCAATCTTCGGTTGTGTAAACAGAGGCTCGCGTTGTGACTGGCGATGTTTATGACTAGCTGCGCCCCGCGGTTTCACCCGCATTTGGATAATATACCATATATCTTTATGAATTGTAGCCTATGTGTTATTCTGATGTATAAGCTATATTATTGTAAAGTTTCATTAAAATCCGCCGAGTAGTTTTCACGTGAAAGAGTAACAAACATCCATCCATACAGACAAACTTTCGCGTTTATAATATTAGTAGGAAGTAGGATATTTCGAAACTAACGTCTTATAAAATTTATGAATTTGTTGGCTGGTTATGGAACTTAAAATATAAAATTAATATTTTTAATGTAGTGGTACAGGCCTTCTACGCGGCCTGTGGATAGATCTTTATCCGCTAAGAAACAGTGTGCCAAATTATGTACTGTGTGTTGGTTAGAAATGCATTGTTATCATAGAATTAGTGGGCATATGATACTTTAGAAGTTATATAGTACATTGCAGTATTGCGAAAGATTTTACAATATGCAACTGAAAACATACAATATGGTTACTTTTTTTTATTATATCTAATATTTGTTTTACTGGTCATCAATTAGCTACTTTCAATAGTACCTACCTAGGCTGGCACTTAAACAATTACCTTTTTATGATAATTAATACGTAGCGCTTTATAATAATTTTCTACACCTACTTTAATAATTTTATTTAATGCGTACTAAATGATTATGCATAAAAAGTATCCCGATCTCTTATTAGGAGACATATGAACTTTAAATCTTACACGTAGTGAAAAATAAAGCATAGTTTCACTAAATCCATCCTTAATAAAAATGTATTGAGCTATTCATATGTAAAAATGTTATGCTATACTTAATACAATTTCGGTTATAATTTGAATGATATTTTAAAGTTTGGATTGCTTACTTCGTGTTTTTTATGATTAGTAATAAGTTTCTAAGTAAACTGTTGAGTTATTTTTTCTAGTTACTGTAATAAATTGAGTTACTAAGAAAATTCTCACCTGTATAAGGCTAATTACAATCAATTTAACTTCCAGTCGTATTGATCACAAATCTCAATGCAGTAATTCGTTATTATTTCAATCATTAGTCTAAACATATTTACACAGTACCTTGTTACAGTAACAAATAACGCCACAATCCATTCTAAGACAAGTGGATTAACGAAATAATTATTGCGATAAAGTTACAATGAGTTAACCAAATTGCAACCGACTACAAGTAATGACAACCACGGCCTTATGATTACAAAATTAAATGGCGTGTGATATCTGCGAAAACCGATCTAGTATTATAGCATGTAAGATCTATCACGTGTGTTTATTATAAAGTGGTATTGTTCACTCATGAGATCATGGCTCGCTTGATTTATTCATTTTAAACGACTTGACCCACATTTCAGCATTGACTTTAATTGTTAATGAGCATAATTAAAGTGCGCCTTAAACATTTAAGAGTTCTTGTACGTATTGTTGTGTTTTGTTAATATCCGGGTTAACATATTGTGCACATTTTAAATTGCACGCAATTTCCTTCAATAGTTTAGGTATATATCTATATTATAAAGTTTTTTACTAATTTTCAATACTTTAACGCTATCTGTTTGTGTTATCTGCTGTATCTATGCTTATATCGCTTTCCTGTCCAAAGTGCTGAATCGAATTTTGTTGAAATTGTGCTCAGAAACTTAACACAACATATAAGTTAGCTTAACACAACATACATGTTGCGCGCATGTTTATTAAAACGAATATTATAAATACATACTTACTATAATCAAAATTCTCCAACTTACCTGGCATTGAGGAAACTGTAGTTAATAAAGCATTTAAATAATAATGTTGAATACTAAATTATTCCATTCCATTTAACATGATAAAGTTAATAAATCATTAACTTAATCTGCATTACGTAGAAGTGCAAAACCTGCTCAGAAGTTAGTATAGGCTCACTGTTTTATCTACGGTGCGACGATTTAGAAACAGTCGAGTGGTCATCATTGCGGAGTAATACAATTCCACCAATAGAATCGCTTCATTATGGTGGAGGAGGACGTTCTAAAGAAAGTACAAGCCAAGAGTCACCGGCGAGCGTGAGGACTCATGAAAGATAGAAGAAGCGAAAGTGGTGTGTCAGGATCGTAGCATTTGGAAAGATGTAGTCTATGCCTACCCTAACCGGACAAAAATCGTGATTGTATGTGTGTATATATATATAATATGTATGTTGTGTTAGAAAATTAAAGAGAGCCTATTGGATAAAAGTTTATCAATAACAAAGCATGACGTCGAACAAAATAAGTCGATTCGAGATTTCAACTCCTGAATTATTAGAAAGGGAAATGCAGTAAGCCCTACGCCCGAAAAACGTTAAACTTCCTTTTGGGCATTCGGCTAAAAATAGTTCCTAATAGACAGTACATTGTGTATTAGATCTGATGACTAAACTAAATGTGTGAATTGTGCGCTTACAAGCTAAAGAGGTAAGGTTATTTCTGCACGTACTCTGCGACATTAAGTTATAAGGTCACAACATAAAAGGTAAGATAATTAAAGTAGTATAATTAATAAAATTATGCAAGTTTGTATACAGTGTGGTATTATTATAAAGTATATACCTACTTAATCAACATCTGAATGAGAAATCAATAAGTAGGTATTATATTAAAAGCCGACCTTCGGCGGCTACTAATAATTATTTAACAATTCTCGATTATATGGCATTCAAATCGCAAATTATATGTTTTTTATAGTTTCCAATTAGGTATATAAGTGTGTTAATTAGTTACACTGGATGTACGTAGGATGTTTTGTGCAATTATCTTTTTGTGTGTGTGAGTGTGTGTAAGTTGTGTGTGTGACTAATTATGGCTAATTATAAAGATTGGTGTATACCACACGATTTTCTTTATTTTTCGTGTTCGACGGAAAAACTTGATTATTTTATTATTGAGGGTTAATTTAGATTCTATTTATGTTATGACGGGCAGATAAAAGTCATGTTCCATCTAGTATGTACATATTTACTTTATAAAAAATAACAGCCTTAAAAACGGCCAGAGAAGGGCACAAAACATCTTATCTGATCTCGATAATTAACAGCACTTGATCGGACGTAAATCGGGTTAATCTTGGTTTTACAATGCATATTATGACTTTTTACTTTTTTTTAAAGCACTACAAAATAGGCTTACGTTTAATCACAATCCCGTCTAACGTTACACGCTTGCTACAAGCAATTTGTTTGATTGATTTCAACACATACAGATCATTATGATGATCGGTAAGCACTCTGGCTAGGGTACCATTTACTACTGTAGGTAATACAATAAGTTAAAAACTGTGCCAGTACACAATATAATAAATGTGAAAGCGAAATGAGTTTACTTGGTATACTAGTAGGTAAGTACCCAACTTATAAGGCGCGTCGTGAATCTTCGTTCGCGCAGAAAAGAAAGTATGGTCCGAAGATTAACGAAAGAATGCTTAAAACTTACAATCAACCTAAGATCACTATTATAAGGTTCATAATACACTGCAGCTGTTAGTTCCATCTCACTCTAAGCTCGCTAAGATGGCGGCGGCTGCCGACCAATAGCGGTCAATAGCATTTCTCGCGCTTTGAAAATTCATCTTCTGCGCAGGTACATCGGTAAGCCATATCAGTTGGGTAATACTGTACCATGGTATACGCGTATAAGTGGTGGTTGTAGGTATTATCGGAGGCTCATCATCGCAGTACATCTCGTAAAATGTGCTTGAGTAATATAATTGGGAGAATGACACTTATACAATAAGTTTAGCAACAAATCTGGTTATCCCAGGATTTTTTCTTATTTTGGGGCTGGCATGCTGATATTTTTTTAATTTTATAGCGTTTTTCACTAGCCAGACTAGTAACGTCTCTATTAGGATAAAAACTTAAAATGCGAAAAAATATGTTTTCTTATTTAACAGAGCTTTATTTGAATTATAGTGATAGCTGATATTATAGTTAACGTATAATGCCCTCTGAATATCTATGAGACCTTTGTATTTATAAAACACCTAAAATTTAAACCGCTTTGCGTCTATGCAAAATACCGTTCAATAAAATAAAAACTCCAAAAAGTCAGTAACTTATCCCACGCCCTATAAGTCCACTAATCTACGACGGTGTAATGTTAAATGATGTACTGTAATTGAAGGCTTCACCGTTTGATATTACACATTACGATTACGTACGTACACTTGTAAATAATTACGGTAATTAGGGGTAATCAGGTGACGTAATACGCATTAGGGTATCTACCCACCTGGAAAATAAAAGAGTTATTGTTTGAAGCGTGTTTTTTGTGTCTTTCATATTTCATAATGTTTTGTTAAATTTGGTAAGTTTCCATGCAGTGCCCATATTTACGAAATGCAACACAGAGTAATTAGGTGACGTAATACGCATTAGGGTAATTATACATCTGGAAAATAAAATGATTGTTGATTTTAAGTTGGCTTTTATCTTTTAAGTGTATCTGATCGCAGCTAAGTATATAATCAAAATCTGTTTAAAAAATATAATCTCACTGATTTACTTATTCCATGCTGTAATTTGAAATACTTGATGATAATTATGGTAATTACATAGAGATAATCTGATTACGTAATACACGTTATAGTAATTATTGTACAGTGGAAAATTTAAATAATTTGTTTTAAGTTTTATTTTGCTGTGAAAACACAAGTGTATTGTAAGTCTACAGGAGCAATTACCTTAGAAACATCTTATTCAGTTAGGATAAATAACCATAGAATGCTTTGAATAATATAATGAGCAACTTATTGACTAATAATAATAATAATTGAATTAAATAATCTTGTGCATTACCATAATACATTATTATTACACATTAAGGAAATCACTCATTTTGTGCAAATTCAGTAAACGGGAAGGAAAATCCTATTAATTTCGCCAACTTGCTAATTTTACAAACACAACCTATATAATCTCTTCACGATAGTAGGAGCAACCCTATAATCTTATCAGTTCAAGAATAATAGGTAGTTAAATTGTTATTTTCTTTAACAGTTCTTACACTAACAGTCCACTGTCAGCCAAAACTATCAAATCAGTAGCTACACTTCGGCAGCTACGAAACTAGAGTTTATAGTACGTACTATTCATCGCGTTGCATGCATTTACAGCTAATTAGGTTCCGATATCATCGCGCCGAGGCGATGCATACTTTATCGCGTTCCTATTGTTCACTGTACGCCGCCGCCTTTATGTCTTTGAACTTTATACTGGCGCGGCAACGTCGAATATGCTTTGTATACGTACTGTTGTTCTGATCGCGTTTGCTACATTTGATAATTTTTCATCGTGCGGCTAAAGTAGGTTTTAATTGTGGATTAAATCGCGTATTCTCTAGTAGGGGCCAAATATCCCGCTAGAGTTGTCGGTAGACTGTCGATTGCACTGTCTGGGATAAAAAAATTCGATATATTTTGATAACAATTACCATAGATTTACTTGACTGTTGGTCTCGATTGGTGGTACTTGTATTCTGAGAGCGGATGTAAAGTCAGTTTACTTTTAAAACCCTAAGAAATAAACGTACCTACTTGATAGTTAATAAAAGTTAAGGTTTAAGTAGGAGTCTACCTATAAATACAGTGTGTTACTATGTAGAACAAGATCTAGATTCACTCGATCAAGTGTTTGATCGACAGTCTCGATACAAAGTTGCGTTTTACGATGCAAATGTGTTGCTCCATAATTTGAAGGTCTTCCTTAATTAAGTAATTAACTTTGTAGTTGGCTACTTAATTTAGATACGTTCAGTAGCTAGATGATATTGCTAATGATGCCTGCATCCTTCAGGGCTCGTTTACAGCTCATTTGTGGTATTCCATTAACGAAAATGCGATAAAAATTTCATAGCGTTCCACCATCACCATTGATATTTTAGGATAATACAACTGTTGTCGATGGTACTTACCTTTACAATTTAACATTTGTCTCATATTTAAAACGTCAAATAATGGTCTTTTACCATTGCGATCACAACCGCTCACAATTCGGATAAGCCAAATGTATTTAAATTGATAATTGGTCTTTCCAAAAGTTTCATTTGCCTCTTTTAGTATCTGTAATTAAATTCCAATAGCAAATATTTTTCACAGTTTATTCTTAAAAAAGGGGTTTAAATCATAGATTTAGATCGGCATGAGGGACTCAGAGCAGGTTTGAAGGTCCATGAAAAAACCTTGATACCTATGGCTTGAGCCATCCAATAAAATCTCAACATCATCTAGTCATCTCAAGTAGTTTGCATTGAACAATGAGCCGGCATCCTGCACGGACTCATTTATAAACTCACACTAGCACACGCTAATTATACATCATTATAACTAATTGTACAATACATCGGCTAAGAAGTATTCGCGACTATTAATGACAAAAGCAATTAGGGCGCTGCGCCAGTGTGCGTGAGGTTTGAAGATGTGTGCGTGATAGTTTCTTGGTTGAAAGTTGAAACACAATGCTTGTTTTATACATAAAAGTGTGAAGAAACGGTGAATGTCCAATAATCGTGGAATCTAAGTACATTCGTTTGTCAATCACTTCCACTCCTCCAAAGAAGGCGAATGACATGTTAGAAAAGAAAGGGATGGTAATAGACTGGTTCCTGTCTTCATGCTTGCAGATTACGGTATGCTAAGACAGAAAATTCAGATTCCCTGAAAACAACTTGCTTTTAGTTGAGGTCCAAGCAAGGCCAATGGTGATAATCCAAAGTGATTTTTTAGTTCTTGGCAGACTACATATTTAAAACTATGAATACTTATTAGATGAAGTGTTTAGAGGGCACACGAGTATGTTCACTTCTATCTTGCTACCAATATTAGCCTTATTAGATTTGAAAAAGCTTTTTCACACCCGTCGAGTGATACAGTTATATTTTCAAGGCTTTCATTGCGGCAACCTACTTATATTTAACTAGCTGATACCCGCAACTTCGTTCGCATTTTTATATAAAATGTAAACTGTTTAGAAAATCAATTGATGTCGCGGGAAACAGTTATAGGTAAGAATATATCTGTCTCTTTCTCTCTCCCTTTTCCTCTATCTTTCTCCCTCTCTAGCTCTTTTTCTATCTTTCTCCCTCTTTCGCTCTTTCTATCTCTCTTCCTCTACCTCCATCTCTTTCCCTCTCCCTATATATCTATATCTTTCCCTATCTTTCTATCATTAATATCCTTCTCCACTCTCAATCTCTTGCATTCCCTCTCCCTGTCCATCTCATCCATTATATTTATTTCCCTCACCCTCTCCATCTATATTTCTTCCTTTCCCTCCTTCGCTCACTCCCTCTCCCTCTATTTCTATATATTTAGCACTCAATCTCTCTCACCTATTTCCCCCCACTCTCCCCTCCTTCTAGCCCCACTCTCCCCGCTTTCACTCCCACTCTCTACTCTTTCTCCCCCCACTCTACCCTCTTTCTCCCCCACTCTACCCTCTTTCTCCCCCCACTCTCCCCTTTTCTCCCCCACTCTCCCCTCTTTCTCCCCCCACTTTCTCATCTCTTTCTATTCACTCTACACTCTTTCTCACCCCACTCTCCCCTCTTTCTCACCCACTCTCCCCTCTCTTTCTCCCCACTCTACTCTCTTTCCCACCCCACTCTCCCTTCTTTCTCCCCCCACTCTCCCCTCTTCCCCCCCACTCTTCCCTCTTTCTCCCCCTACTCTCCCCTCTACCCTCATACCCCACTCTCCCCTCTCTATCTCCCCACTCTACCCTTTTTCTCACCCCACTCTCCCCTCTTTCTCCCCCCACTCACACCTCTTTATCCCCCCACTCTCCCCTCTTTCTCACCCCACTCTCCCCTCTTTCTCACCCCACTCTCCCCTCTTTCTCCCCCCACTCACCCCTCTTTATCCCCCCACTCTCCCCTCTCTTTCTCCCCACTCTACTCTCTTTCTCACCCCACTCTCCCCTCTTTCTCACCCCACTCTCCCCTATTTCTCCCCCCTCTAACCTTTTTCTCACCCCACTCTCCCCTCTTTCTCCCCCCCACTCTCCCTTCCTTTTCCCCCCACTGTGTCCGCTTTCTCCCCCCACTCTCCCCTCTTTCTCCCCCTACTCTAACCTTTTTTGCACCCCACTCTCCCCTCTTTTTCCCCCCACTCTCCCCTCTATTTCCCCCCACTCTTCCCCCCACTCTACCATCTACTTCCCCTTTCCCCCCACTATCCCCTTTCCCCCACTTTCCCCCTTTCTCCCCCTCCTCCCATCGCACTCTCCCCCCTTAATTACTTTCCAATTTAAATTACGATCCGTTTAGCCGTTTATTGTGGTCCGTAGGGGGTGCATCTAAAGAATACCTCATAATTTCAACCCCCTTGCTTTTCCCCCTTTAGGGATGATTTTGCAAAAAAGCTGAAACCCGTATTTATTTATTACTTACCAAAAGCCTAAATAAGAATTTTCAGACCCGTAACTTGAGGAATTATGGATTCCCCATACAAACTTTCAACCCCTATTTCATCCCCTTCGAGATTATTTTTTGAGACAAAAGATAGCCTATGTCCGTCTCATAGGTCCAATCTACCCCTATACCAAATTTCATCGAAATCGGTTCAGCCGTTTAACCGTGAAAAGGTAACAAACAAACAGACAAACAGACAGATAAACAGAGTTACTTTCAGATTTATAATATTAGTATGGATTATTGTAATTAGATCACGATCGTGCATTATTTACATAAAGACACGATTTGTCTCTCTGTATGTGTGTAGAGTTCACGTCATAGCTCTCATTAGTCCAATGCTTAATGGTCCTAAGTATGCGGGCGAGATCGCGTCAGACCACTGTGCTGTTGTACTGTTTCCAATGGTAGAGATGTCACGAGAATTTTAATTGGTTTCCGATGCTATTTGAGTCTCATTGCACATCACAGTCAGCCTATATCTATTGTTTATTCCTAATAGCCCTAAACGTAGCTGCCCATAAGCACGTTGGCATTGCCAAAATTCTAATTAACTTGAATGATTATTGAATATTATTCTCATAGCAGTCTGTAAGTACCTAAGTGTTGCGCGCGGGAGTAGATCGATACAGATTGAAATGTTTAAAAATGTGTCTAGAGAGTTTAATTTCATTTCAATTACCAAAATGTATGGTCATTAAAATAAGTTTAAACTCTCATTCAATCATTATAAATAGGCACCACCTACTAAAAATATGGTTTAAATATCTTTTAGAGGTAAAGCGGTTCTTCCATTGATGGCCAATAACGGATCCTATACTAAATCGTCAAAGTGCATGGTTACAGAGATGTATTAGTGATACGTAGTTCGCAGGTTAGCAAAACTAAAGATCCATTTTCATGTCAGCACTACAAGCAAGGACCATCCGCCATTTTAAACCGTGTTACACAACGAGTCTGCCGTGGTACAACGGGCACGCGCCTCCATCCGACGCCAGCGCGCGGTGTTAATGACAATAATTTGCTATTACCCCACGAGCTGGTTGTGAATAACCAGATACTACACTAAAGCAACTGATTACCCTAAAGTTGCATTAGCGGGCCGGTGCGTCTCTTTTGCTGACGACTACGTGCCATGGATGGACAATGTTAGTTCTATGTCGTAGTAAGTACCAGCTTTTGATGTAAGAGTTTATTCGGGTGATCTAGGGCCTCTAAAACTGCAACCAACGTTTTTACATGCCTTCTGAAGCTCATAGTGATGCAAATCGGCAAATGATGGATGAAGTTAAGTCATTGGTATGGGTCGGGATGAATTTTCGAGTCAGATTTATGGATGTCGCCACCGCAGTGACGCTTTAACAAAACTCGTTATTTATTACCGGATTTTAATCAGTTGCATAAACAAGGCACTTCAACGAAATTAAAGTCTTTACGACTCACACAATTTTGGCTCTTGCCATAATTGAATCTATCAATAGCCTAATTAACTCTACTCCACTAAACATAGGTCATGGAGATTAGTATGTTTTTATTACTAGGTAGCTATATTAAAATTTAATGACAAACATGTTCATTCTCTCTCAATATCCTTGGAAGGTGAAATCGGATTAAAGCGAGATTAGTGGTGCGAATGCGTTAAATTAAAATTAATGTCATATTTTGACATTTAAAATACCAGACGCAATAATCCGTCTAATCTTGCCGTCAGTTGCAGTGCAAGAGCTTTGGGTAGGTACCTAATATATCTACCAAATTCATGCCGTGTCTAGCTAAAACGCCTTTATGTTCCTCAATGACAGTAGATAACATACATAAGATTGTACACGTGTATTTGTTTTGTTCTCTCTATGCATTCACGCCCAACCAATTGAGTTCAAAAACCGTAGATGGAAACTAAATCTCAACTGACAGCAGTTCGTCATAAAACCAACAAACATATCTGAAAAGCATCATTTAAAAGAGATAAGCTAACTTATTGACTTCTGCTCACACGTACAAAAAGCTACACAGCCACTGTGATCGTATAACCAGAAACCACCCACCCAAAGTCCTTTTTAAAAAGCCTAATCAACGTGCGGATTTCGTATGGCAATCAGCCGAGCCGGAGCAATTGGAAAAATATAATTACGTACATAATCCCCGCCAAATTGGATTAAAAAATGATGAAAAAAAAAGAAAGTGTTTTAGGGGTGCGTCATTATTTCTGTGCGGGGAAAGGGGTCGCTAATTACGGCAGATGGATCGGTGTTCTGTATGTAATAACGTTAATTAATCGATCGTTTTTTTTTCGACATGTGGATTTTTTCGCGCACTTTTGCAACATGGTGTTCGTAGCACCCGTGAGTTTGAAGGGTTAACATTTGAATAAAATGTTTCGTTCAAATGTGGCGCCGCTGACCAGAATTGTCATTTATTTTTTACTATTAAACTCAAAGCACCGTTATTATTTATAGCTTATTGTTAGCTTATTTTGTCCATCTCAAACACCTCGCGATGATAAAGTTGAAATATTAATAGCCCGCCTTGGCAGTCGGGTAAAAATATACCTACGCTAGTTTTAACTCTTAAGTGCATGACAGAAAAACAACACAATGTCTGCTCTGTTAAAACCATGAGCCCATTATTATCGCTAAACAGTAACTCCTTCTTAGCAATCAAGGTAAATACTTCTTCGCTCGCAACCCAAGAAACTACTTTGTAGCTGGCAAAAAAAAAAACAAGAAACAGTAGCGTACTCGTACAACTGGCAACTAATTCCGCGATCTATTAAAAACAAAATTATCGGTTCCGAAGTAGTGAAGTGGCGGAGGCATGACTACACCAGTGAGGGGCACGATAGAGCCACTTAATATCACCCTTCTACCCCTTCATTATAATCACCCACACACACAAACTATCGATCCCAGTCCGTGTCCGTACACGGTGCGTTTATACAAGTGATTAGTGTATTTAATTTGAAAATGCTAAGTAGTTGGCTTGTTTTATCGTAGTGTTAATGTGGATTTGTGTCTGTGTGCGTGGTAATTATGTTCGGCGCGGGTGTGCGCTAACCCTTTTCGTTGGCGTCGCGAAGTGATCGCAGTAATGTGCCCGATTAATGACGAACGTTTTGTTTATTTTTCGTGTTCTGTGGTGAGCTTTTGTGACTCCGGCTGTATTGATGGTGTTTACATTTATAGTGGTATCGGCGATGTTCTTTTGTGTATGAATGTGTCTGCTCAGAAACCGATGACTGAAATTGTCACATTAAACTACCGCACCGATCCAAAGCTTCAAAAAGGTTGGAGAATTTAGAAACTTTTCATTATCAAAGTACTGGATTTCGAAGATCGTTGATGTAAAGAGTTCTTTGGAGTATTTACTGCTCCACTTTTGTCGGGACCAGAAAGACATCAGGACAGAGCAAGCAGGCCTGACTGGGATCATCTAAGTCCATCTCACATAATAAGCACTAACGTCACATGACAACTAAAAGGCACTACAAACTTTATACCACACTACATCCCATCAAGCCCGCCTGAAACAGTAATTGAAGCTAAAGTAACGATTAATTTGTGTGTGTAAAACTCCGAAAGCAGAACATTAGCAATTCGCAACAACACTTACACAGGAGTAATGACTCGTCTGTCCATATAATCATAGAGCAGCCATTACTCCCGACTCGTAGAGTGTGTATGAGGTTGGAGCGATCGAGGATAAGATGGACTCTACGGGAGAGCAGGTAGATATACAGTATCTACCACAAGATCTGATACACAATAAATATTTGGTTCGTCAGTCTTCGTATTTCCCCATATTGACTAAAGCAAACAATGTACTGGACATGTTATGTTTCTGCCTTCCTATGTCTGCGAGAATGATAATGTACGAGTTGATAAATCGGTTATCGATTCTTGTGGTAGTCCCCCTAGTCTGGTTCAATGTGGGCTTTTGTTAGATTGAGGCGTAATTTCAAATTAATTACCGATTCAAATTCATCATTTATCTCATCGTCGTTTACAGATAATCACGCTCTTACACTTGGGATGTAATATTATATTGTCTCAAATATATGCCACATTGTTTTAATTTATTAATTATATTTCTAAATGTGCATGTCAATTTCTTCACGATATTTTTTTTAACCATTTGGAGTTATGTCAAATCCGCACACTTACCTAAGAATTGGTAGAAAATAAGAATTACAGAAATACATTATTACGAACGATAAGAATTCAGCAATCCGCTCGTCGTAAATGTAAATAAACATGCCATTCTCACAAAATATCCTCGAGTCTGCAAAAAAATTGTGCATGTTCAAGAATAACATCGTAAACTTATGGAACATGACACAATAATTATACTACTTAAGTGTGCTTAAGGATATTCTGAACGGGACTGTACCCTTATATGGGAAAGGTGAAGGACACCAAAGTATTTAGTAAGTATTGACACCTTACATGACGACAATGGAGTTATAGATGAATATTGAATACATTGTACACAAATAACATGAAGGACATACGGGTACTTAGTGTTTTCACACTACACTCTGACACTGGTAAATCTCATTTAAGTATTGCAATGTGGCACTTCTCGTAGACTAAAAATAAATGTCCTACGTATTTTATTTTGTTTAAGCACTTGAAATGTCACGTAAGCCAAATCATATTCGGGACACCTTATATTATTATAATGTACGGGATACGTCTTATCATTTTACTTAAGAAAAGCTACCCAGACATATTACTCTCCCACAAGACAACTAGACTATCAAATCTCCAGTTCATCCTTTCAAAACCAGCAGCGTGGCTATCTTAGCACGGGGAGGGTCTCCACGACATTAATTTCGTGAAATGAACCTAATTTACATTTAAATAAGGACTCGCCTTAGTCGGGATAAGTTGCGAAACTAGCGGCCCGGGGCACTTCTGCCCAAAGCATCGGGTGTTTCATTACTATAATTCAATTCCAACCTTATACATATACATTATGTTTAGGATTGGTATTGGCATTTCAACTGGAATTATAATTTAGTAACCTATTCAGGAGACAGCTTAACGAAGGCACTTGTATTCAAGAATTAACTAGTTTTAGTGCAATGTTTAGGGATGCTCTAGTTTGAGGTTTATTATATTGAATCGACTTTATGATGCCGTTCACAACAATACCGATTCTTTTGAGATCATCGTCCGTATTACTCTAGTAAAGGATCGAAAGGATCATATCAATCTACTTTCAGATCAATCCAAATTGGTGCCTCTAGCGATGTGTCTACGATCCAAATACTTCATTGAACTGCAGAACTGATCCAAGTCTGTAGTTCTCATTGTTCCGATATCTCAGCTTAGATACAGAGAATCCTAGTTGGAATTCAGGCTCGTTATGGTGACCGTAGAGACTCGCAGACAGCTTATCCAGCTCTAAAAGCAGACACAGCACTACCTCGGCAAACAATACCACCTTCCTCCCACTTTTTTACTTCGAATAACAAGCTATTCTTGCTTAATCTGGCATTAGCACCTCAAGTTACAGCTGATCCATCATACACTTCATATCACTTAGTGCTTGGTTTCCATAATATTATGTGGGCATTCGTAAAACGTTGAATTAAAATAGTGAAGAGGCGTCGATGGTACAACTGGATGGTTAAGCGTTCGTATTTCATATTCCAGCTATTCCCAGAAACAATTAATCTCAAACTTTTATTTACTCTCACCAGCTGAAGTCCGAACAATATTAAAGATAATTAATTGAAAATTTAATTTATATTAACAAAAACGAAGTCGTTGAACAATTGCAAAATAAACAAAGCGATTTTTGTTTCGTTAATCACAGCTTTGGCTTCTCGAAAAGTTTTTAACAACGTTCAATTCAATCCGTCCGCGAAAGAGGTCATCAATAACAAAATTAAAAATTCCCCAATTTGAATTTTAATTGCGTTGCGATTATAATCGAGACGATCGCGAATTACGGGAGCGCTCCGTCGGGATTTTTTTCATTCAAAATATCCCCTATAACTCATCTGAAGTGAGTTCGAACTCGAACTAGCGCCCGATTCTAACCAGTTTCAGAGTAGGGTGTAGCTAAGTTAAATCCTTAAAAATTTCTTTTGTTAACCACTTCAAACAGAAAAGGGGTTTTTAATACGACGCGAATGTAGACAAATTTTAATACCTACGTTGCGATGTAATTTTAAGTAATAATTATCTATTTTTTTTCTTAAAATAATGTACCCCACTTTAGGATTTCTCCTATACCTATCGTAGGTATCTTTTACAAATATAATAATATTATTTCACATAAACTGTTATTTCTTTTTATATCGTTATTTCTTAATTGTTTTAAACCCACATTTTTTTTTATTTTTTATTTATTTTTTTTTTATTTTTGCATTTTTAGAGTTATACTTTAAATTTGTGTAGGTATTCTAATACCGATTTAATCTGTTTCTCCAAAATAAGTTCATACTAGCAGCGTCAGAATCACACCAGTTTCAGAATAAGGGTGTAAGTTTAATCCTTATAAATTTCCTTTTTACACAAAGCAATATAAGTAATTAGCATAATTTCGTTGAGTAAATGAAATATGGTAATAAGGGGGGTTTTTAACCCCTTCTTGGGGGGGCGAAGTCGTCGACAAAAGGGTGTGGGGGTGGGCCCTTCTAGTCGCATCTCGTTGATACTCGTCAGGCGAGATGTAGTGATGATTACAATTAAATTATACGGTATTCAGGCTACGGCCATTTTGTCCTGATTTAATGCTTTTACAACTTGTAGAGGCCTTTTGGAGACGGCAGTGTCCATCTTATTATCTTCTCTTATTGTAGAGAGCTGTAAAAACGATTTTTATGGCTCGCGTTGTACCACCGATAGGGTCTCTATTATGCCCCTCCATAAATGTTTCGTGTTCGATTTTAGGATTATGATTAGAAATGATTTAGTACATTATTTTTTTATTTTAAGTAGGTAAAGTTTGGTTGTGAGTTGGTTTTGAAATGTGACTAGAAAAGTTGGTAATAATTTTGTTTGGCTTCTATCACGTTTTTCGTAAATAATGAAAACGTTCAACGTACAAGTCGCAGTAATAATTACTTATCCTTGAAAACTCCTAAAAGTTTCAGTCCAAATTATTTCGATTGATGTTAATTTCACCATTTCTTCATTTAAGAATATAATACTGTGCTTTTGCAGTTTTAATAGTGACATAATAATAATATGCTTATAATATGTATCTAATATCGTATGTATCTAATTTTTTTACGCTCTACATTCTAGAACCTCCTATAAAACGTATGGCATTCCAAAGCTTTGTTAAACTAATTTCCTGGGGCAAGCGAGTCAACATCAATATCATGTTTTACATATTAATAATCATCGAATTAACTTGATTTACTACTTTAACATTTAAAAACCCGACGAAATGAGTGCCAATTAAAAGCCGATAGCTAATAAACTGGAGCAGGAATCGAACTAACGACTCTCCGTGAAATGTCTCGTGATAAAAGGTCTTCCAAAACACAATACCAACGTCTACCCTCCAAATAGAAAAGGATAGATTCATGCAAGACGCGGCCAGCCAGAGCGGGATGGTGTCGAATTGGAATTAATTAATTATAATTAAGTTTTAAGTTGACGCGCCGGTTACGAGCGTACACTTTAAGTTGTGTCTGTGTGCGTTTAGTTTGCTTGTGTGTATCTATTATCGATTCGGAACTATGGGCAGAGATAATGAGCTGCGTGGTGGAAAGGGTACGTAATAAGTTTTGGGGTCGAAGCTTGGAGGCAGCGGCTAATGTCGGACTAATGTTAAGCCTATGTTCGCTTAATGCGAGCTTCTCCATGCCGACTTTAAACTCCGGTTAGATCGGGTAACGGAAAGGATTTACGTAAGTAGGTGATCTATTTAGTGATCTCTATAGAGTAGTGTGATTCTAATCGTAGTATTGTAATGGAAGTGGGTTTTAAAAATTAGGGAGCTAGAATAGTTAACTTTCTGTATACCAAAAATAAGCCCGAATTTAAAAGAAGTTTGTATTAATAATATGAAATTGTATTGTATTTTGTCTGAACCGCTGGCATAGTGCGACTGAAGGAATGCTCTTGGTATGTGACTAATTTGCACTGGTTTTTTAGTGTGACCAAATTACACTATGACGTTATTTCTATGCAATATTATTTTTAACTTCTCCGTTTCGAAATCAAAGTGATTGCTGTTTATTAGCTGCAGTTCTAAGAATAATAGCAGTAGTAGAATAAAAAAAAAGCTTGATACCTGTGATTCTAATCTTCTTCTAACGATGTCTAAATGTGTAAGGTATAAGCGCACATTTTACTAGAGATTTCAATACAATATAATAATGATTTATTGAACACCATTACATAAAGAGACAACACTAACAAGGTATAGAAGTTCTTAAACTATCGCGAATAGCAAACATAATATAATCTAACGGAATTTAACCCGTAATTAAACCCGTTTAAATCTCAATAGTTAATACTTACAAGGTACTGTGTTTGCAAATACTGGAATCTTAACCGGATATATTTTTCTATCGATTACCGACCAATGAAATCCCGAACAATTAGTACAAATTTAGTACAAATTTTAGTAATAAATTGAGTGAGTATAGGTATTTATTTTAAAAAGTTTATGCCACTGAAGTGGTTGCATGATCACCTTAATTCAGTTTTACGAGTAAATTGGTTTCAGCCGTTTTTTCGTAGCTTTAATGAAAAGAGTATGTAATCACGATATTTCGTTGGAGTTTTTAATAAGTCAGCTTTTTTTCAGCGTTTTATTAATTGCATTAGAGACCATGAAAATTATTCGACGAATTCAAAAGAGATCTGGTAAAAAAATAGTTTTCCTGCGTAGCCCCTAAAATGGTTACGAATAAAAACGACCACCACCAAGTTGGTGTTGAGCCCACTGTATAGAGTGAAGTGGCCGGCTCGATGCCCGCCCAAGCCAACATACTTTTATATATCACGAATACTTGCTACGAGCCATTGTTGGACCATCCCAGTACTTCCTATTTATCTAGATAAGGACTCCTAAGTACGATGACGTCACCTTCACAGTTTAATTAACACAATAAAAAGACACTAAAAACAAAAGACAGTCTACAACTTCCACAGACACGGACATAATTAAAACCTAGGCTCGTACCTGCAAATATCGACATACGTTGCGAATCAGAACGCAGCCGACCGTCTACTAGATAGGGGGAGGCCACCGGAGGACCAACTATCGATTTTGGATGAGGAACCGGACTAGAGACATGCGAGCCTTAATAACAATCTATAGGAGGCTTTGAGCGGATTGTAAGCTGCAGCGAAACAGGCCTTAAGGGTGCGTAGTGGGTGGAAAGTATGTTAGAGTAGACGTTGGAATGTGATTAAAATGTTCGATGTGTCGCTTTAAGTGATAATTTTGCTCATTGTACTTTAAGTTTAGTTATTTTTTATCGTTGTTGAATACTTTATGTAGGTACCTATGTTTTTGTTATTTGGTGTACAAGGAAACATTGTCTATTCTTTTCTATTTCTTTATATGGTTAAGTTTTTATTTGAGTTAAAAATATGAGAGGAATATAAAATGTTATTTTAGGTTTTAAGAATAATTATAGCATAATTGTGTCGACTTAATTTAAGAGAATATAATGATGGGGTTAGTACCGACTTTTCCAGTTCGTTATATTTCCCGAAAATATAAATATTTATTACCTACATACTGTTTTTATTCGTTCTAGATTATCTTCTTAATTAATGAAAGCCCCCTAATTACAATTATTATATTATAAGAAATAATCGTATTTTTCTTGCATAATTATAGGGTTTACAAATTGATTAAAACAAAGTTTGTATGTTAATTAGGTATACCTATCATTACTTAACACGACCACTCGAAACGAGCAAAGCTCATCGACTGTTCCCTACACAAGCCGTGTAACTCTTGACTTTCCAAAAACCATAAAAAAAGCGTCAAGTTAGAGTCTCCACTCAACATTGGATATAAAGGAGCGGAGCAAGTGGCACCGCGGGCGTCTAACGTTCGCACTAAAAAGTAAATAAAAATAAAAAAAAGGAAATAAAAAACGAGAAGTGGTGAGGAAATACGAAGGATTCCGAAGGGATGTACGAGTCGGGTTCTACGGAGGTGTTAATCGTCGAATGGAACGGTTTGTAAAACATTGGTTAACGTTTAGACAGATTAGCAAATCTTTCATATTGAAGAATTAAAAAAAAAAGTCGTGCGATAATATTATTGAGCTTCAAAAATTACCGTCACCATTTCTTTGAATAATATTGTATCGTACAATAAATTATATTATAAAATCATATCTGTGTACTTGCGTCACAAAACTTTACCCATTTTAAAAAGTTGCAGGTAACTTACGTAACTACATAATAAAGTTATATATAATATTCCTACGTATAGCTGCGTAAAGTGAGTTATAGCTACTTGCTAAATTGTTTTCGCGTGTTTTAATTTCATAAAGCATTTAAGTTGTTTTATGTCCCGCAGTCTTAATTGAATTGTGCCTCCTAGCGTACATCTGTTGCTTGTAATAAATTGCCACATCATATTAATTAGCTATTCCTCATGCCAAAGGTTGCATAAAATTAATAGACTATTATGATCATAATTCTGATACCTACTTATTTATCGACAGTCGGTAACTGATTATTTTAAACTTGTTGTTACTTAACTTTAAAACGGTGTATTTTTAGAAGTCACTTCAAAGCCTACGACATTATTGAAAGACTAGGCGTGCCTTGTGGTTTTACTCACGTGTACTATTTTACCGCATGTAAAAGTACATAGTTTATAGTAGTAGACAAGACAGAAAAATAATATATTTTTTTAGTTAAAGGTACCTTCTACCGCGTATATTTTTTCATAACCTGCATGTAGTAAAGCTGTTATTCTGATAATTATAACAAACAGACACTTAAATTTAATTTATAAGTATAGATTTAACAGGCCCCTAATCCTCGTTTAAACCTCAGCATGGCCGGGCGTCAGCAAAGCACATATTTGTTCGCGTCCCGGCGTTTTTGACATTCCTACCTTGCCTCAACTTTCTTAGGGTTGTTGAGCTTGTACCTACAGATCAGATTTACTGTTAGACAGGGTTGACTCGTTTGACTTTTTACCAACTAATTTTATGGTTTCACTGGAAATAATTATAATGTAATATTTTTATATTCATGGTTTGCATGGACCTTTGCGAAGTTTATATCTCATCTTATGTCTTGGTTTTTGAAAGCAATGGCGGACGGTGAACACAATATTGCATAGAATCTAGCATGTCTAAGGCCTAGACCAAACGATAACCATATTGTTGACTTTAACATTTGTTTCGTGCCAGATAGAGACAACGAGATTTATCCGTTATTACGAGTTAACTAGAGCCTCAGAAACCGGGCTCCAGGGCTTCTTAATTTAAAAACATACTAGCAAACATGAGTTTAGTGAGAATAATAATTATTGTCCTTATTGGCTCTGTGAGAATGTTTGTATTTAAGCAGCGGGGCTTTCATACATCGATAACGTTGATTTAACATGACGTCATACCTACTAATTAAATTTAATAACTTAAGCAATACTACATCGTCATAATACTCATTTCCTTGTAATATTATGTATACTTCGTTTGTTCGCTACGGCATTATCCAAGAGAAACAACAATCACCAATAATCAAGTCAACAGGAAAGTCAAACGTGTGAACAAACCCCTGCAAGTTATGTCCATGTCTGTACATTATACAACTGATATCTTACCGAGCGAGTTCAGTTGACAAAAAATATTATAATAGGTCAACTCATCCCGCGGCCACAGTTTACAGCGGGCTCAGTTGACGTAAGATCCGTCTTTACAAAGTAACTAACAGATTGATGACGTATGCCTAGGCATTGTCAGAGTCACAATAATTTATAGAGAAATCGTTAATTGATTCGTAATTGCAAACAATGTTCCGATTCTAGGTCGCTAAGTTTTTGCTGAAAACAATACAAAGGCATTTATTCAGTGGACGCGGGACTTCGGCCAACTGTGTCAGTAATTAAAATGATTAGTGATTAGGTATAAGGCGCGGTCGGTGTGGTAGCGGTGGTATGAGCGGAGCGGGTAGCGGGTGGGTGTGCAAGTAAGTTTAATAATGATAACTATGCTTAACATAAAATGTTTATAAAAATAAGGATTGCCATTGCCATAGATTAATTTCTTGTAGTTATCGCATTTTCTGTTTTTTTTTTTATATACGAAGTTATGTAAATCTCGGTAGAAATAGTCTCTTGGGACAAGAATACGCGTTGGAAACTCGCTTTTCACATAAAACGTACCCATTGCCTTCGTTTTTGATTTTCTCATGAATTTAGGCGTTAATTTGCTTAGTGCTAACCCAAACCGATTTTAAAAGAAGTTTGTCGCTCTAACTGTAGCCGAACAGCTGTCCGACGATTATGAATAATGTAAATTATAAACGTTAAACAATCCGAGAGATTGTTGATGCGATGCTAAAAAAAAATAGTCCCTCCATGCTTAGCGTGGTGCTCATTATAATAATTAGTTTTTGTGCGATTCTCTCCTTCTGTTTGTCTGTACGCGCTGACTCTATTGATGCATTTGTATTTTGAAATGCGATGTACATTATGAAACAAACAGGTATGTAATGTTTTTTTACGAATAATGTGCATTGCCAGTTCAAAGTTCCTCGTTGAGTGTTTTCCATCCGTCCTAAAAAGACGACAAATTTTTTAAACGTGTGAGTAAACTTAATAAAAGAATCATAAAACGATTTTGCGGCAACTACAAAACTTAACAATAGTCGACAACCCTAGAGGAGGCAATGAAAAGTCGGTTAAGCTAATGTTATCGAGAAATAAAAATGTATAATAAAATACAAACACGCCGCGTGAGGAAACAATTTGCCGCAGGAGACTGAAGATTTCATGCCTCCAATCTTCAACTTGCCCAGCGAAAATCAACTCTAACACTCACTTGTACGTTTGCAAATTTAATGAAGGAGGCTTGCAGAAAATTCCTCGAATTTGCAGAACAGCACTCGGCGAAATTGAACGTTGTTACGTAAGTGCAAGGTTGGTGTTCGCTTGAGGCGTTAGAACAGTAATTCAGGAAGAAAAGAGTGTTTTCCGGCTGGCCGGGAAGCCGTGACATTTGTGTTAAGCGGAGCCGAGGCAGGGAGATCATTCATGAGGCGTTCGCGGAGTTAGAGCTACAGATTGTTTGTGAGAACTTGCGATATGGAGAGCGGTGGGTTTTTGAATTGGGAACTCGTGCGTTTTGGTTTTGCACCGACGATATTGTTTCGCTGCTATTGATATCTGTTTATATTATGTTTACCAAAAGTGCGTGGGAACGAATTAAGTATTGTTATTTCCACAACAATAACGGTTTGAATGTATGTGAAAATTAGTGTATAACATAAACCAAGACAAATGTAGGGGCAATAATAGAGCATCAGTAAGTTAGATAGGTACGAGAACTTGCCTCGTATTCATGTGCTGGTTAATTTATGGAAAAGGACTTACCTAGTAGACGGGTTCGGTAAAGCTTTTAAGTACCTACCACATTTTTTTCCATAAATTTGTTTAAGTGGCTTCAGCAAAAATCTTGTATCTATTGTAGCTTGAGTAAAACTATAACAAAGTTTGAATCTTTTCATCTGTTATCGAACTTCGAAGATCAATAACTCAACCTATTTCTTTTTCTCTACCCAATGCACTTACTAAACTTCAAAGCATGTACAAAACGCAACAAGCAAACTCAACCATCCAACCTCCACAAAAAAAAAGAAAAAGAAAACAAGCAAGAATCTGAAATCCGAACGCTTTTTTTTTCTAATGCCGGGCGGCAAGGACACGTTCACGGTGCCACCTGTTGAGCGGAATCACGTGACTTTTTTGCTTCAAGGACGCGTGCCTCCTTCGGTTCATTCACGGGCGGTCTCCCCCCCGTATCTTGGGGGTGTAAGGGGTTTTTTTGTTCCCCTACGGTGAACTCCCGAGGGCTTTCACCTACGTGCATTATCGAGGTCATGTCTGGAATGTTTTGAGGTTATGTTTTGGCGTTTTCCCACGCTTTTAGTAGCGTGTGTTAGCGGAGTTTGTCTTTTGCGTTAGGCTGAGAATTTGGGTGTTATTTATTCGGAGATGGCGGTAGGGATGTTAGAGATTTTTTCTTTGTGATGAAAGCTGGTTGTATGATGTAACCTGCCAGTATCTTAGTTTTTGCAGCTCTTACGGCCAAAATTAATAATCAATCCAATCCAAATTTTGCTATCAGGGATGGATATTGGATATCACAATCCATTTTAGGGTCAAAAGTGTCAATAACCGATCCATGGATTGGTTTATAAAGGCACGCAGATTGGAAATCGATCGAACGATAGGCAGCAATTCAAGATCGATTTAAATCTTGGATAGGAGATACAATATTAATTTCGGCTGTTAGTTGGCAGTATCACAGTCTAGATCGTCACTCTTGCGCTATCGGTTATGAATGGCTCTCCTTTGTTTCGTATAACAACTTTTCATGTATTTTCAATAATTTCAGTTCCTACAAAATGGATGGTATGCCAATAGCATAATTACGAGTACTTATAAGTAAGGGTGCACCATCATACCGCATCTTTCGATGGTCAAACCCGACCATAAAATATTATGACAGATTAGAATAGATAACAAAATATTTTTAATTATACATTAGTAAAAAAATACACAAGTAATCATCTAAGCTGAATCTTATTATTTTTGTGTATCTAATTCTGATTCACTGAATTAAAAAAACCCCGCATATACATCTGTAATAAATTAGGTAGATAAATAACTCTTTCTTGACACCAAAATGTAAAGAACATGGGAAGGAAACACTTTAAAATTGTTACAATGGGCGATCTTATCGCTTAAAGCGATCTCTACCAGATAACCTTTGGACGGATCAGATAGACAGCAGAAATAGGGTTGGGACGGTTGACATCAGTGTCAAATTATAAATATACACACAAATACATACATTAGCAAACATAGTAAACCTATACCTATCCAAAATTGATCTAAATACAGTACATTACTGACGAGAAACAATGTTTAAAGGATATTTTAATTAGACAACAGTCCGCTTCTTCGAATTAGCAATTCCCTCTCTCATTTCAATAGATCAATCACGGCTTGTTGTAGGGTGACAGCCCCTATATATCTGCGAGTTGTGCGACTGTACTGAAAATAATTTCTTTAATTGCCCACCCGACCGCCTAAGACAAATCACGTAAAACTAGTCCTTCCCTGCAAACTAATAAGAATGAGTTTGCGTAATACCTGAATGAATAAGGCCTTAACTAGCTGCAGACTATCGGACGATAGGTAGTTAGGTAGACTCCTGTCCGAGGCCGACTGTTGGCCGATAATTTAATCGGATGGAGTTCACCGATATTCTTTTTCTTATATTAATTTTTGTACGCGGTGTTTTGCGACGTTTTCTATTTTTTAAGCCAGCAACTAAACTCGCCAATAAAGAAAACGTAAAATAAAGCAAGTCGTATTTTTGAAGGTACGTTTCCCAACTTTATTTTCTCGATGTTTATTCACTCTTATTTCACAAAGAAGTATTTTATGTACATTATATAAAAAGTACCTAGTAGTGTGCAAAAGCTCTAGCTAGAGATCTCTTTGATACAACATGCACATCCTCTCTCTCTCTCACACACACACACATATGACCACGAAAAAGAGAGAGAGACAAGGCGGACGTGAAAAGTGGGCGGGGCGCGTGCCTAACATGTGACTTGTAGCTCAAAACCAACGCCAGTTTTGCTATACATACTTGACGGCAGCCGTTCCAATACTGATGTCAAGTTAAGTCACTTCCACTCCTGTCTATGTTCCGTGCATATATCTGTTTCTACATCCTCAGTAAAGAGGTTTTCGCAAAATATAATCCTTACAAAGGTACCATGAGCAGCAACAATTCAAAACCGACTAAACTATCGGCCGATTGTCTGCTACGTACCCGTTCTTATCCTTAACCGGATTCTAATTAAACCCTGTCCCTGATAGTGCACCGTGGAGCTGTAGACTGCGTAATTTACATTAATCCAATAATTGCATGGAGGTTTCCTCGTTAGAAATTCAAATGAGATGATGTACAGCTGGGGTGGCGGGCGGTCTTTGGGGAGGCGTGTGAGACGCCACGAAATACGGCTGCCGGGCAGACGCCGTTATCGGGTAGGGTATGACAAAAGCGTGTGATGGACTTATAGAATCGTGGTCGAAAGATAAACTTAGGGCTCTAAAATGCGAAACTGATAAGCACTTTTTTTAGCCAATGACATGTATAGGGAATTGTGTTATAGGCAATTAAAAACACAGTTTAATGGTAGAAAGACACAACTTCAGCGCTTAAGAAATCCCAAATATTTTTTTACAGGAAGTCTCTATTTTGCTTCACCACCACGGCAAGTTTATTGCGTTATCACGTAACTTTTTTTCTTTAAAGCATGATGGTGGTTGTATCTATGTATCTAAATTGGACGTAGATGACGAGGATTTTGCAATCAAATAATTTTAGTCAGTTATTTTGACTCACTTCCCATTTCTCCTTTGAGTCGAAATTTTGCATCGCTGTCTAGTTTCTATTGTAATACCATATTATAGCTAGAGCAAAGTAGAGACGGAACGTAGCATAGATTTACTACCTCAGGAACGTAGACATCAAAACAAAAGTATATCGATAGAATTGAGGCTCAGTTTTATAAAACTTTTCCGAAAACACGTCATGTTTCCCACAAAAACACCATTTTAATGATATTATTATGTATGCCCTAGTTAATGCTAAGTTAAATAGCCAACGCGATTGTTAATTTGCGCAGATAGACAGACAGATAGTGAGTCAGTATCGACCAAAAATACCCGACGTTCATTAACATAACAATTTAATTAATCAAGTCCCACTCGACGTAAGATACCAACTATGGCATTACTGGTTAGAACAACGTTAAATTATAAGCGTTTATACATTTTGTAGCCGGTTTGTTAAGCTATTGTTCCGTTCAGATATTTTTTACGCATTTGTTTTAATTATTCTGCGGAATAGTGTGTGTTATGGTCCGTTATCTTGTGTTGTAGAGAATTAGACATTAGCCGTCTTACCACAAAAGTATAGACCAAAGTTAAACACAGGTTTCTAAAATTTCCTTCGACACAATCGGCGTCTATCCCTCGCGTTTTCTTACTCAATCCTGGCACACCTAATTATTTTAATCGTAAATTTGTTATTGAATAAGCAAGGATTAGACGTGCATTTGCGGTGAAAATATTTAGACACATCTGTTCAACTCTAGTTTAAATCTGTTTGTGGTAGGACCATAAAATTGTATTATCATACCCACACACAGATGTAGACAATACAGTGTACTGATCTATAACCTCTATCGAGAAAGTAATCGATAAGTACCTGTCTAATTTATTTTGCATTTGATCTGCGCCTTGCAATACTTAGATAAGCTGCGTACGCGAACGGTTACATTGATCGATACGTTAACGATACGAGTTGTTACAATTTTCGTGATTCCCTTATTGTAGGAGTATTGATCATTCTAAAACCAATTAGACAGTTAACGTATCGAATACTTTCTCGATAGAGATTCGTGTTCGCCCTATACAGTGATGCTACAGGGAGAAAAGCCGTACACTTGACTCGAATATCGTTTCATTTCAAGTATGATAAAATGATAATGTGATGAATATTCGAGCGCGATGAGTTATTTCTCGTCACGAATCCAGCCGTAACGAATGCAGTAATCGTTCCATTCTTACTTTAATGTACAGTTATTATTATCGGCAATTAAAATTAGAAACGAAATAATAATTTCTCTATAACGATAGAAAATAAGCAAAAAGAACGAAATTAATTTGGGTGTGAGTCGTTAAAATTTATAGGGTTAGTGGACTAGCGTATGCTTGCGGGTCTGCCCGTTTGAGCCGGAGAATGGACCTTTTTACTTTACTGCGGTAAAGAAAAAGAAGGGTTACTTATGTGTTTTAGTTTTAACCAAGTTACACAAATTATATTATTTATATGAAGTGTATACATAGGTAAAGGTACGTTTACCATACTTTTCTATTTTCTTACGTAGCATTTATTTCCTCTATGCGATTATGAAACCTAGAGGCACAAGTTTGGTTCAAATAAGAAAAAGTGACAAACAGTTTTCCTACCAAAAAAAAAAACAAAATCGTAACATAAACAAATGACAGTCTGATGTCTGGCTGTCGAATATTTACGCCGAGACATCGAACGAATAGAAGTTCACCGACTCCAAACATATTCCACTAGCGGCGTTAATAAAAACAAGTGTATAAAAAACATAAATCCGAATGCAGAACCTCCTCCTTTTTGGAAGTTGATTAAAAATACAGAAATAATGCAACATCAAAACAAACGACAATCGACTTCCAAATACTTTCGCCGAGACGACGCGACGCGGCGACGAACAAAAGTTTACGAACTCAGTACATAGGTACTACACTAGCGAGTAGTGACGTACCTACGTTGATTGACCGTCTAGAGACGGGGCTAGAATGAGAGGGGTGGATCGGCGCCTTAGTAATTTCCGAAATCGCTTGTCGACAATCAGAATAGTGCTGCGCCAGTTCGATTCGGAATAATTAGATCTCGAGCTGCATCTAATTGGCGCAACGCTAGGTTATATGATAATTACTTCAGTCAGAGATTTCTACTGCGATGTCTACGCCTTAATTGCTCGATTTTGTTGTGATTTAATATATTGGCCTTACTCGATGCAGCTTTAATGCAGTAGCGTTGACAAAATTATAGTAGAATATGAAGGACACGTACCTAATTATAACCTGTTTTGTCTGACTCTTCATTTTGACGATATTTTAAAATGACTAAATTATTAATACTTGACATTAGTTCAATACACTAATGGAAAAACAGTCAACCTATTGAGTCAACCTAAAATGTTATAATTACAACAATGAGAACGAACCACAGCCCACAAATAGAAAAGAAGAACAAAAGCTAAGCTTAGGTTGTATAATAATAATAAGTTTCCTTGAAAATCAACAATACAATACAATAATTATTTATTGACACCATAATAAAAAGATACAATACAGGAAATAATTACTGAAAATTTAATATTATGTTGTACAATAGGCGGCCTTATCGCTTATACAATCAACCCTCCCTGTAAACGCTTAAGTATTAATTACCTAGAAATCTATTGTAATGAGAACACTAACAAATTTACAAATCCTTTAAAGAGTATCTTCAAAGAGGTCATTGTTAATTTGTCAATAATTTCCTACAAGTTGTTCTTACAGATAAAGACGAAAAATATAATAATAAAGCCTTTTTCAACAAAACGCTCCATGTTTCTGAGGGATAAAGAATTTTTGCTTAATTGCTCTTTGCTTAATTGGTCTTTAGTTTATTTTATTATGTATTTGCTATTTACTTTCCTATTAACTGTTAGCTACAATATACGATACCAATATTTATATTTACTACTATTCTCCTAGGTTACACGTAAGCGGCACCCACGATACAGGAGCACTCCTAGTCAAAAAAAAAAAAAAAGAAACACGAACCAACGTTAACAAATGCGTATAGAACTATTCTTAAAATCAAATGCTTGCAAATCTTATAGTATATGATTTTTTTTATAGGTATGTTGTACATTACAACTGCATTCTATAGAAAGCACTAAGTTCCCACGCAAAAGCGCTAACAAAGCGGCCGAAAGGCTATAAAACTAGCACGTCTCCATCACTGACAACTTCTGTAACACATCCGTAATAATATCATTTAATTATAACATGGTTGTCAAAACATCACCTTGTAAATGACCGACACCGTCCGGTCTCGTCACTAGTCCCAATCAGAAAATATAATTAGATCGCGCCGGGGTCTACTAGTGGCGGTCTCAAGTTGCCAACGTCCGGCAAAATCGATAGTTGACCCGGCGCACATCCCTAAAGGATCTAGCCGAAATATTGTTTATTAATTTGTGTGTTGGTTTAGGTTGTAGCTTGTAACTTAAGTAGCGAGTTGGATGTGCCTTCAATAATTTGATGAGGCCATACATCACTGGTCTCTGGTTCAAACTTGAGTAAACTTTCAGTAAAAGGTACTGTACAAGATTCTGTGTATTTCAAACGTGAAAGCGTTTGATTTAAAGAGTACCGCCTTTTAAATTCATAACAATTTTTTTAACTGCGTAATTTTAGTTTGACTTTCAAAATGACAGATGAAGGTAAGTGCGAAAGATAAGCACGACACAATTTAGGCACGTGATTATGAATTAATTGATATAATCGAAATCAATGAAACTCAATAGCACTCTATCAGGTAGAATATTGAGTAAGAGTACAAAATAAACTAAATTATCTCTAAATGATATTAAAAACGAATGAACCACAATTTATTAAACGCTCATGGATGTTAACTTTAACTTCATGTAATTATTATAACAAGTATTCAAGATAAAACAAATTGCATCAATTAACCAAGTAAATTAATTCGGATAATAACCTATCCTACTGGAACGGGTTGAACAATATAAAAATAGCCTCTGAAAAGTTACTGATACTAATTATTATAATTACAGATTAAAAAAAACGCATTGAACCGTAGTTCCCGTGGTCTACTTACACGTATTACTAAACCGTTAGTTATAACGACCGATTAAATGTTCGTAAAGTTGTAACTTGGTACAATGCAATAAGTTCCCATAAACGGAGAGCCGTTAAGCAAAGTGTGCGAGATCGGGTAGAAACGCCGATAACTGTTCCTCAGCCGCTAATCACCCCGTGGCTCCCGCAAAAAGGCCGCCACGGCCTCACGGACAGTCCGTCATAACTCCCAACTTCGAAAGTAATACCATCAACTCCGTGTTAACTTAATTTGAGTCACTTTAACAAGTCCAATTAAAGGAATTTGTGTTTCTCTTATCTTCAATATAACATTGAGCATAATTTCAAATTATATTTCAAACTTTCCGATAATGAAGGGTGGTAGAGGGTTGAGGGGGGGGGGGGGGGGGGGCGGGGACGCCACTTCGCTTATTTCATTAGTTACATAAATTCTCCTATTGAGGATGGCTGGCAGAAAGGGGACGGTTTACCCTTATTACGAGAGTCTCCTTATCAATACAATTATTAATATAATAATATTATTATTGTAATAATTTCGGTTGGGAGTGGAGCGGTCGGAGCGGAGCGGAGCGGAGAGGAGCGGAATCGTAGCTTAACTTCGAGGCAATAAAGGGTGGTGAGAGATAATGGAATGGAAAACAGTTTGAAGTTTTATTGGCAAATTGGTAATTGGCAGCATTATCGATCTATTCGCGACTGAGCTAATAACGTCTCTAATGTACTCGGTTTTAGAGTAGATATTTGCTTTTAGGGAGGTCCACTAATAACGTTTTTAATTAAATGAAAATCTTGAAGTTGACATTTTGCGTATTAAGTAGGAGCCCTAGTTTACAAAACCGGGTCGCGAACATCGCGCCTCGCTCTGTATATTATCACATGCTTTACGGGCTTTAAACTTCTTTCATGAGATGGCACCTGAAATCAGCCGCTACTCATGACTTGACTCCTTAGGTTAGATACAGGTATTATTATTTGCGATCTTTCTACGCGGTGAAGGGAAACCTCTTTTCAAGGACCTCCAATTTTCAGGACGTAATAATTATGTAGTAGCTAAATATTTCACCCGAACGCTCACAAACGCATTCGCGAGATCTTGACCTCAGCCTGTTTCTGGCTAACCATTCCTCATTTTCGTCTCAGTATCGAAAAACATTAACGCGCATCGTGAAAATAATATACACAAATGACCATGCCACCCAAGACAGCTCGGTAACCTGACACTATCGACCTTACACACACACAGAAATCGAAACTAGGTTGGGTATAATCCCAACCCCGAGAGCCACAAGTATAGCCATAATTCCTCGGGGCCACGTCTCATTATAACACTAATACAAGACTCATCCCGAAGTTACGGTGAATACATTAAAGGGTTCAATCCTTACTGATGAGACATCGGTTGGGGTGCCCCCTCCGGGGGGCGCTCCGGGCACTGGCCTGGGGGGAGGGGGAAATAAGGCAAGCATTATAGGAGATACCGTTCGTTTACATTGTCCAATAACTCCAAGTGTCCAAGCGAATATTAGTTTACGATATGCGAAGCGGCTTCAGGCGTCGATGGGTGGATATGTACCAGTCAGTTTTGTACCGTATTTTTTTAATTTGCGTTTGGGCTTCGTTACTTTAGTGAACAACTTCTAGCATGTTTGAGATTAAATCACATTACTTCAGGAAGTTTTTTCATTTCTCAACTTGCCATGTTTTCAGGGCAACCTTATTTTAACACATTGTATTGTGCTATTTTAAGTTAATTATCCAAATCAATTCCGCAAGCCCGTCTCGATCGAGTTCACAGAAAAAAGGCTGCCGAATAATTTTCACTCTTTAATTAATTCGATTTGGTTTTAATTAACGACCCGCCAATTTCAATAAAAAATTGAAGTCTCCGAAGGATTTCTGATTACAAAACGTCCGAAGAAACCTTTCTTTAAAATTAGCCGGAGCGTCAAAGGGTGAAATTAATTTAGTGCGGTAACTATGCGGTACAAATATATAGTACATAGGCTAGTTCACGAAATTTCGCAGTTTCGTACGGTACAAATATCTGCGCTATAGCACAGGCTATAGGCCGGATTGTGAAGCTAAAGCATAATAAGACGGGTTAGTCCACGCACCGTCCGAAATATACGACATTACTATCAGAGAGTGGCATGCAGAGGACGTGCCCCCACTGTGGTACATAACACAGTATCACATCTCCTGGCCTACATTATTTACGCACACATGCGTACATGACTACACTAACCACGTCTGCAGTTTACAAGAAATCGGAACTTACGTAAGCTGACGCGTTATAGTGAAAAATATGGTTAAAAACACGTGCGAAGTGAAGGTAGACCTGTCTCCCCTCTACTTACATAAAAATATCGGAAATATGATGATAAAAGTTAGAAAACTGTTACAACGATGTTTTGAAGAAGATAATCCAATATTTTTTTCTTGCTTCAGTCAGAAAAAAAGGCCACATCTTCAATTACACTAGATAACATGAAATTTCGTACATGCTTTAATTAAATAGACGTTAAAAGCTTCTGTAACTCATCTGTATAGCTCACTTCATCTGCCCCCACTGCACACACATAAATACACAGAATCAAGATGCATGTACCCGCCCCACGCACACACACAAAGGGTAGGCTTTATTCACATTCGGTAAACGGAGATGCACTATCCTAATTATTGGAAGGCCAGAAGCAATGGCCGGCACGGACCTATTGTTTTCGCCGTACCGTTATGGCAAATAGTGTGTCTTATCTCTACGATCCGAGGTCTCCCGTTTTGTTGTGAAGTTATAATGATAATAAATTAGATTAATTCCAAATTTGCGGTCGAATACTAGGAGCCCTTTGAAATTGTAATGGAAGGAAGTTTGCGGAACTTTCTTTGTTGTACATAATGATTAAATAAATCAGTTGGGAAAGAGTTGGTTGGTGATTATAGAAAATTAAGGTATACAATTAGCATAGTTTACTTTGATCTTCTTTAGATTTTGACTGACATTTAATGCTTGTTAGATAATAATAACAATATATAGATATAAGGTAACAAACTGTACTAAATATGTTGACAACCACAATGGTATTATTTGGGAAAACCACGACTGAATAAATTCGCTGCTAACCCGTTGCGTCAGTGTAAATCTTTTTACCAGAAAGTTGGCACCTTCCTCTTTTACCAGCACGCCCCAGCGAGATGCCTACAACATGTAAATCAGAACTATCTTTACAATTTTACAAGTACGCACCATCTTTCACAAGTTCCACTTCCCAAAAACAACAGTTACATTAAACTAACAAACTCGGTTACTAAAATATGAAGAAGTTTGAAGTTGCGCAGGTCGATAGTAGCAGGCCCAGCCGCGGCTAATGTGCCCTGTCCGTGTACCGGATTATTGGTAAATTAATTTGTGTAACCGTGCCCTTTGAAAGTTGCCCTGCGAGGGACGGCACTAGGATACTACTACGTCAAGAGTTTGTTGGATTTTGATGATACTGAACGATGTGGTTTGAGATTTTTAAGGAAACCGGCGGTTTAAGGAAATGGTTCGGTATCGAATACCCATTCGATACCGAACCATCTCTGTACAGTGTAGTATAGTGGTCGGTCATCTATGTTGAAAATATGCCAAAAGGTAGATCCAGGTTTTTGATAGTCTAGTCTAGTCTGGTGTCGCCGAATAACTTTTACCGATATATGTACTTGAATACATTTTTTGGAAATACATAAAAATTTTGAGCTCTATATTTTATGCATAGTGGTCCAACGAACTTCGTACGTTTTCTTCCAATCACGTTTCCTAGCATGTTATCCTAAAAATTTGTCACCTCGTTTTCAATAAATCTACGAATACGATATCCAAGAAAATTCTAATCTCAATATACAAAATCCAAAATATCGCTACTCCAAATCCTGGAGTCCAGTCCAATTAAAAGCCCTTTACTTCCGCAGCAGACTGCAGACACTAACAACGTGCAACATGATCCTAAATCTTCGATCATAATTCCATATTCGGACGTCGTCCAAACATAAATTCATAGGTGGTCGCACGCACGCAGCCTACCGTCAAATAAACTGGCAGTTTAATCAAATCCATTAGACAAGTGAGCCAAGCTCCTACGTCCACCGTAACTCGACCCACGAGACTACGAGCCCTTTCCCCTCCAGGAAGCGTAATGGCTAAGACTCAGCGAGGGTAGGAGGGTCTATCAAGTTTGGTGGGTGGCGTAGCTGATGCCTTTAACGCCTTGCTGGCCAGTGACCAACGCCGAGAGGCGGGAGGCCATGCGTTCTTAATAAAGATGGTGGAACATGGTCGTTTTGGCGGCTGCATTTGGGTGTAGACTTCCGAGACGCCGGGCACAGGCTCGAGATACAGCGCTTCGTGGTGGAAACTTCACAACTTTACTATAAATTCACGATAGTAACGCTTCACGATAGCACTATGCCGCTGCAAGGTATATCGAAATAAATCTGACGCCTTTAAGGAAGCTATTTTCTATAGTTTTCGTAGCACACAACTAGTGATGTAACAAACGCCTCCTCGGTATTGATGGAGTAGTGTGGTGATTCAGACACTCTAATTTGGAGCTACAACTATTGTAGTGCTCACGAGTATTCACTAGAGTCTAAATAATCATCATTTATCAAGACTATTGCTACGTCCGATACAAACAGCGTCCAGCGACGTATTATATCTCATCCCAACTCCCGCTTAAATTATTCAGGGAGGGTAATCTTATTACATTTACATATTAATCAACGGATTTTAATTATACATCCCCCCCCCTTCCCCCACTCGCAAGCTAGCTTGATAATTTGCTTTCGAAATGCGACTTGGCTTGATTGAGGACGTCTCTGTGTGGGTGACTGTAATCTCTAATAGTTTATTTGTGTTAGTAATTTAGTATTCAAAGCTAGTTTGAACTGTTAATGTAATGTTTGCGGACTTACCACCTGCGGGTGTGGGCGGTACTTTACCTGAAAATAGAAAGAGTTGGTCAGTTGTAGAAAGATAACATAAATTATGTAGGTAAATAGTAGAGATAAAGAACCATGAGAAAGAAATAGATTTACATTGGTAACATACACGTACTCGGTATAGCTGTGAATCCTCATAGTACTAATACTACCAAGACACTAAACGAGTAGTAGGTAAGTTCACTAGACAGAAAATAAATAGTCCAGTATGGGTACAGTATACAGTACAGACAGCGGCGTTCGTGTAGTGATAACTCAAGGATGGCAGAAGGTTTTATTTTAGCATTAAAAATATATCTTTTGGATACGAACAAAAACGAGTTATGGTTATTAACTTTTAATTGTAATTAACATAAAAATATTTTAATATATCTTGAGAATCACATGTGATCACAACTCGCCATTACTTTAACAACTTGTTGTCAATAACTATTTATAAAAATAAAGAAAATTCAAAAGTTATATACACTTAACCATATGTTCTTAAAAGACACAACCCTTGCAATTAAAGTCCGTCTAGATGACCAATGCCAGCATTATAAAGGTACGAGTACACGGGCATAATCAGCGTACTCATTTGTCGGACCGGAGTCCGCGTAGCGTACCCGGGCGCGGTAGGCGTGGCGTATCGTAAACCATCGAAGAAATATTACGCGGCTACCAACGTCTGCCGGAGTAGCTCGGGGGCAGCAATTAATAAGTATGTTAATAAAGGTGAGGAGCGCGTATCGACGCATGTGTGAATGCGCCATTATTTGGGATTGAAATTAAGATAGTGCAGGGTTGGCAACATGGTTTGGAAAATATTTTCTTACCAGCAAGTTTTTGATAGATTTTGATTTGCATAGTTCACATGACTGATAATTAAAGAATGATCCAAGTTATTCTAACTTAATTAGAATGCAACACCGTCTAGACATTTGTAAATTCAGCATTTACATAAATGCCAACATAAACATTAATCATAGATCATTCAACTTTCAGGTTCATATTCTAAGCTTGAATTAGTTTGAATTTTTTAAAGTCCTGACTTTTACGTATTCGCGTAGTTGTGGCAGTAATTGAAACATGTACCTACCTAACCTTGTAAAACCAATAGGTAGGTATATTATGTCTCATAGATGATGACCGATAAACAACTTTTGAAAATATAAATGTACCGCTCCATTCCATCGATTAGCGGAAAATACTCGCAAATACTACTTGCAAATGTTTTTCTACCCATCCAAAGGTTATCTGGAAGAAACTGCTTGAAGCTATAAGACCACCCGTTGTTTTAACTATGCCTTCTTTTTATCTTATTGTGTTAATTTTGGTGTCCAATAAAGTGGTTTGTATTCTATTCTAATTATATAATAAAAATATACTAATATTTCAGCCTGTAACTGTCCCACTGCTGGGCAAAGGCCTCCCCTCACTATCGTTCTTCCTCTAATTATATATTATATTCCAGTTATTATATTCTCATTATACTCCAGATGAAATTAATACAAACAAAACATTTTCACGAGATTACAATCGCGAATAGAAATATTATCACGAAGTGGAATGGTTTTAAGATAAATCTTAATAAGACCTTGTTTAATAAGCAAGGTACAGCCAGCGATTGATGGCAAGATTATTATTTAAATTAGGGGAGGTCGGGGTGGTGCGAACTGGCTTGGACGGAGGAACTGCAGTTGCAAAGTGCATTGTTGCTGGCGATTTCATTGAGCCAATCTAGTTGGGGAATAGATTTGTACAGAAATTAAACAATGAATTAAGTTAAAATGTATCTAATTATGTACTTAGTATATTTTATTTTGTTTACATTCAGAATCATGCCTCAGTGACTATACTTTTTCAATAAAATACATATTGACCCCGACTGCCGAAAGATTTTTGTGCCGAAACTAGCTTCTTCATTAGACATGCTAATGTCATAATGAAGTGGATATCAAAAAATATTATTCCCTTACAAAATAAGGTGTTTGTAATTAATTACATATAATATTCATTAATAATAATCAGATATGAGCGTCATGAGAGCTCTACATTTTCCAAGAACTCTACAAAATTAGCATAAACAAAGCAACCAACAATATCGCGATAAATTATCGCTTGCTCAGCGGGTTCGGTTTCCCCCCATATCCCTCAAACGCAACCCAGTAATGGCGCCGAGTCCTAATTCAAACTGTAAAACAGTACTTCAGTTTGATACAGGTAGTGCGAATCAATTTTTTGAAACAAAATAATTATCGTATATATTTTGTAACACTTGTTTCTCCGACTCTTCATTTAATATCCACTAGCAGTCGAGTTACCTACTACAAAATAATATTTTAATGAAAGGTGGTGAGTCGACCACGCGGGCGAACTCTATTGCGGTCGAGATGGCAACCAACTCGTATATTTGGATGTTGCCTAAACTACAGACAAAAAGCAATCATTGATTTATTGTTAGATTTACTTTTAGGTTAATCGAGTGGTCATAACATGTACGTACAATCGTTTATATTAGGATAGTATTAACTTATTAAGATGACTTTTCCATGAGTTAGGTGCCATTCTTGCCGGTCGGGACGAATCTGGTTCACATTTATTGAGTGTCGAGTCAGTTTGGTAGAGTTGTGACACTGCTTTACAGTACCATTCGGCCGGCTCCTTATTAAATGATTGCATCATCCGAGGAAGATGAATGCACCTCGAAATTAATTAGCAAAATCGCATCCATAAGTGTTAAACTCAAAATGAATTAAAAAAGTTTGGCTTCTTGATTGGGCTCGGTCGTTTTACTTGTGTTTGGATGGTGTTCATTTTATAATTACGTAAAGTTTAAGCTTTTAATTGTGGATTTGCCAAATGCATAAGTTTTTATTCCTGAAAGCCATTTCTTTATTTATTTTAATGACACTGATTACAACACAATCACTTAGATTGTTTTTTTATGTAGGTTATTTTTATTATTGACAATTAATGTTACGGTGGATATGAAACTAACTTTACCCTGTATATAACCGGACAGACTTATAAAACCTTTTCGATTTCGATTTTAAATTCCTATTCAACACTACAGAAACTAATAACAATTCAAAACTTACTGCAACAGAAGCGATATCGGATCGATTTTGCATATTGATTATTATCGATTGAGTTACGATCTCATCTGGATTCAATGTAATATTGTAATTCAAAAGTAGTCTTGAATCATGTGTCTGCATTTATTTATTCTCTTATTAATTTTGATATGAGCCTAAAGGCAACTTGCGTCAACTCATTAAATGCCATTTAATTACATTTATGTAAGAAACCGCTAATCTTTGCTTTGTCGTATGTGGTAGTTCCAGTTTGTATTAAGCCACTCAAGGGTCTCGACTTAACGAGTCCTATCAATCGAAATCAGCTACGCTATTACCTATAACGTGGTCTCATTACGTGTACACGTCGACATCATAACTTAAGACACTACTAAGTATAAAAATAAGCACGCCGCCGTTCACTGCGCTTTAACAGAATCAAACTACTCAATCAAGTCACCGGGAAGTGGTCACTTACGTAAACAAGTCATAAGTTAGTACTTAAGTATACAGCTTATTTATCAGTAATATGCGATTATAAAGTAAACTCACCGGCCTCATTAAACGTTCTCATGTATTGAGAAACTGGTGCGTTTTATCTCATTAAGTGACAGTAAAGCTGGTAATAATGGTGTTGCAAATTATAGTTTAGGAGGTAACCTATTGTAAAGTAACATAATATCTAATTTTAAACGTCTTGGTTTAAAGGGGGATGGATGAAGGAAAATTAGACTGGACTGGATTTTTTTAGAACTATTAAGGTCGTAGCATATTAGAATACAACCGAATTTCGAACCTCTCCCATTTTTGAACTTGGTTACACCACTCTGGAGATTTTCTGCCTCACAACTCAAAATAATTGCAATGTTCCTACATGAACGAATGTCTTTCTTACTGTGCGATGCTATTTGCCTAGAATGTAGGCTTGAATGCTTATAGCAGCATAGCAAAAGCCTCCAAAAAGAGATACAGATACTGACGTATATATATAATAATATGTATCATGTAGTGCATATCATGTAGTCCTGAAAAAAATGTGAAGCGTTGTTAAAATATAACATTTATTGGTATAAATCAACTGAACGTTCAAGTAAACTCTATCATCTACCTATCTAAGCCGTTAACATCAAACTATTTATTTAACATAATAAAAATTCTCTCAACTAGTGTAATCTATGTTATACGACGGCAACATAATGTTTATAAATCACTTCATAACGTCATCGCTGTATATTAACATAATCGAAAAGAAACCAGCTCCCGGTCTAAAGAATGAGTCGAGGTCGCGGCCGTGGAGGTAACTGAACATAGATACGCCTTAGACAAGTGAGACGTTCCTATCAGTTTTCGGAAGAAAATATTACAAACAACCTTGTTTGGTAGAAACGTGGAAATCTTTGGTAGAAACATTAATCCAGCACTGTAACTTAATACTTTCACACCAGAAAAGGGCAGTACAATTACATAGAGCTGCCCCATTAGGTACGATAAGTTTTTGCTAGCTAAATAAGCTAAATTAAAGTAGAATACAAAACAAAAAAGGTATTTAATAAGTTATTGATACTCAGGCATGTGACTTGAATGATTAAGTTGAGAAAATTCAAACTCGGTTTTAGCTTCATTTCTCATTTCACAAGAAAATATTAATCACAATAATTCTAAAAACCCTTCTACCTCGATTAAGCTTCGGTTGCAACAATCTTACTTTAATTGCGAGTAACATAAATTATTGCGACTTATTACAATCCGCTCCCGTTTCGATACACGCCTGGAGGACGTATTATGTGCTCTGTGGTGCACTGCATGCAGGCTTATTCTGGAGTTACATGGAACCACAGTAGTTTTGATAGTTCCGAGATAGTCACAAAACTTAGCATCAACCTCACATTGCATTAACATCTCGAAATTTTCTGTAATATCTTTATTGAGGTTTTGAGAGACAAGTTTTTCGATACAAATCAGTAGGCCCGCTGTCATTTATCGTTGAAATCTGTATCACGTTACTATTTTTTAATAATGATGTGTTTAGTTAGTTTGTTTTGATAGTTTGTTATTTTTAAGCAATATTTAATGTTAGGTAGGTACTATGGGTAAAATTAAATGAGGTATTGCTTCAAGAGCTTTTGAATGCACTAAACAGAATTGGTACTTGGCGATCGACTTTTAGTTACTTAGTACCCAACTGAGGTATTAACTTTCACTTTGTAAGCTGGTTAAGGCTTTAGAATTTGCATTTCAGAGCATAGTTAGGTTTAGTTGGGTACCTTAAATTGACGATCACTTTCTAAACAAGAACTAATGTAAAAATACTTTTGTAGGTAAATAATTATACTGTGTTCTTTGATTTATTATGTTAATATTTTTTTACCACTTTCTTGCTAATGTAAACCAAGATATCACCATTGCCAATAAATACTCGGTTCGATTTTGCAATCTTTCAACTCGTAATGTTTTGCCAAGATTCATTTTATCATCTATTTTGTAATTAAAAAAAAGGTAGGTATCTATTCTTAAAACAGTTGCTAAAATTATTTTCACTAGTTATTGCCCGAATAGCTTCGCGAACTTTCCATCAAATAAACAGCATGCTTCTAGAATAGGCCACCGGGCGCAGATTATTCATAGTCTCATTATCATAAAATTAACCGACAGTAAATCATAGCCGTTCCAATTAAGTGCTGGTCGCGGGAACGCAACGTGAGTTACTTAGGAACGCGGAACAAAATAGCGTGCAGTTTTTAACTACTTAGCTAACTAAAAGGTTTAGTTAAAATTAAACAGAATACCCTTGAATCTCATGTCTATATTTCAACGATTGTGAGCTGTACTGGAGGGAACATCGTGGTGACGGAACTTGGCAAATAGACTTGTATGATACAATCCAGCTAGCCGAAGTTCTCTATTTGTTGGAAAATCGTCTGTTCATACCGAAAAAAAACATCACAGCTTTAACTGTTTTCTAAGTAATCTGAGATTCCATCCTTTCTGAACGTCTGCTATCGTTATATTTTATTCCAATAAGCGATTGTAATTCGTACTTCCAAGTTCGCTTAACAAAGCTGGAGTGATTATGGTTCTAATTCTAGTATAAATACAGTAAAAAAACTGCCTTCAAGTCTGCGACGTTTCGTTTGGTTCTCACGTATGTGAAATTTCAAGGGCCAAAACAAGTTGAAGCACATTTTACAAATCGCATATTTGTAAAACTGTTGTTAATTTATTTTTCTGATGGAGGCGTTGCATGAGTGCCTTAGACTATACCACCAGATCGACGAATCAATCGAAGTATTTTTGTTTCGTTTATCTGTCTATCTTGGCCTTACAGCACAAATTGACGACCCATAAAATGAAAAAGAATCTACACTTTTAGGGCTCTAGCAAGCCTAGTTAAGGCACATTACAGACGGTATCAAATGTCTCGAAGTCCCCGTCCGTGTACATTTACGAAGGATATAAATGTGTATCATTAATCAAAGTAATTAGATCATTATAGAGATCGGGTTCCCGGCTCCGGGATGAGAAACTATCCTTTTTGAACGTTTGTTGCGGTTTTTCTTAGGTAATTTATAATGAGAACAATTCAGGTTTTTAAATCTTTTTGACTCATTTAGGTATTAAGGAAGCTTGATCGTAACTACCAACTTATACTTACAACAGGTTGGTTTAATTATTATCTGTTACTATAAGTAAGTGACTATGGTAGAATAATATGATTTGGGATAAAACGAAGGAGGTTGAATGTAGACACGTTAACTGCTCGTATCTAGTATAAAAATACTGAGTTTACGCTTGGAGAAGTTTGTATTTCGAAATTAGCAATGATAGTTTGGACGCCGGCAGTTCCTCTTTAAAAATATTCTCGACGAGGACTTATTAGATTATAATGCTTATAATCCTTTATTCAGGCGTTAAGCGGCCATGTGGTTGTTAGAATGAGACTACATAGTTCTCAAGAACCGCTTCCGAAACACTGATATAACATTTTTGGGGACAGAAATTCGTATACTAGGTTCTCATGGAGTATATAAAATTAAACAATAATATATATACTCGTATATATATATATATATATAGTGTCCGTAAAACAATAGGTCAAACCAACAAGATGGCGCTTCGTAAGCCTATTACAAGTATTCCTAATAATTGCTTTACTCATTGGTCAAGTTCCATCCTTTTCTATCAAGTATAAATTGCTCTTCTTATTGTTCTTGTTGCAACATTTACTATTAATTGCTGTACTAGCTCAAATTGTTGAGTTCCGTTGCTCATACATGGTTTGTCAAGGAATTCTGGTACCTAATTAATACCAGTATCTACCCTTTGCTTGGCTTATTCAGCCATTTGTCCCAACCTGCCACTTAGTATCTGTAAGTGCTACTTATAATGTTACGGTCAGTAAGACGTTGGTTGTGCAATAGTATATAGATACTGTAATTGTATGAAGAGCGAAGAAAATGTAAGGATTGGACTTGAAAATGCCTTATTTTGTACTTTATCTATACCTTTCACTGGTCTTATTTTAAGAATGTCGTGTGATACAAATGATTATGCGGTATTAAAAGATGGGCGAAAGTTTATTGAACTTCGTGCATAGGTTTTGGTTAGTTGGTTGTTACTAAATTTAACCAGTTGCCAAGTCAAGTCAGTTGCCAACAGTTGCTTTCACCTGAATCTTACTGAAAAAACGTTGTATTTTTGAAATGTTTGTCAAACTGTGGAAAATTTGTATTCTAGTTGATAAAAAGCCTTCCTTCTCATAATATATGTAAAAATTCATAGCACTTTTTTATTAATCTTTAAGTCTTGCAAACACCTTACAGCATTCACACAATAAACCACTTTAATAAGCATATTTATAATATGATAACAATCTTGATACTTTTACCATCTTAGCAGTCCGCAGTAAGCGTTGTCACAACTGCCCGTGATTAGCCGTCGCCAGTTAATAATCGCCCCGCTGATATTTATTGCCGTTTCCTCGCTAATTATCAAGAATTTTGATACTTGAGTTATTGCCCGAGAACGCTGCGTCAGATAATTATTGATAATTATAAATACGGATAATTGCGTAGGGCGATAATTTCGTACAGATGTAATTGCTAGGGTGCTAGTTTCGATGCGGTGAGTAGAAAGGATTTTTAATTGGCGGGTAATTAGAAACGGCTTTTTATAATTTTGATGATGGACTGTCATAAAATAGGGAACAACTTGGTTAGGAACGCAGAGGTACTTAATTGTTGTCTTTTGGTTTGCTGTGTCGCTTGCTTTCAGTAAAAATATTTGCTCCATACTCTCTAAGAAATTAATTGTACTTTTGAAAAAGTTAAATAAATCTGTAAGCAAGTATCGCGACTGCTCCGTTCGCGCGTACGTGCCCAGCCTCTGACCTCTACCCAAGTTATTTTACACAGAAATTTAATTTCCTACGTTCACGTGACACGGGCCTCAAAAAACTATTGCACATCGCTCACTCGGTAATACAAAGCAATCTAAATTGGAAAATAGGCAACGCGCAGTGTGTGCTTACCAAAAACGAGCACGCCGAATGCGACGCGATTAAAAAAAGAAGTCTGATGCCGATCGCGCCGCGGGAAGGGGGAAGCGTGCCCACTCCCCTTCCCCCCATTTTTTCCTATTTTGTCTTTTTTTTCGGGAGGTGGGCGAGGCACGGGTGCATGCAGCCGGCACCCACCTTTGGTTCGCATAAACAAATTAATTTCGGACGCTGTTTTTGATGGTTAATGTGTTCGAAAAATTGGATTTTTTCGTTCGCGGAGTCGATCGTGCAGAAGCTAAAGTTAGGTTAGGATACGAGTGGGATAGTTCGCTGTCTCTAACTTTGCCTGCTTCAGAACGGACTGACAGCGCGACTGACGTACCTCTGCCTCCTATATCGATGATACATTCGTAACAATACGCTATGTGTTTTTTATGTATATCTAGAAATTATGAGAATGTACTTAGGCCAATCCTTAAGTTTAGTTACTTTTATTAGTATTTTGGTTCAGATGAATGTATTATGCTTGTGTATATTGTGTATGTGGAAAGTATCGACTGTTATTGACTATTATAACAGCTTTTGCAGGTTTCTGTGATCTAAGACACATTTGAAGAAGCACGAACTGCACTACTACGTACGACCGTAAATCTAAACCACCCACTTCAAAGTCAAAGGACCTACTACGAACTAAAAACTCTTTTACCAGTTATTACGAGCTAGACAAAGACGCTACAATGAACTTAAAATCTTATTACCAACTAGACAAATATACGTACTACGAACTAACCCGAATTCCAACTTGCGCCACTCGTCCGCATGACAGATAGAATCAGGTGATAATCAGCCACTTCGCCCGCGCGCCCCCACTCATTAAGGGGGGCGGGCGAGGACAATGCATGTTTGTACTGCTTTTTGCCCATTTTTTTCATTATTTCATTTCATTTCGCCCGCCACCCACGCGTCCGCGCTAGCGATTGTGTGCCTCCGCTTTTTTATAATTCGTTACCTTTTTTATCGGTTGCTCCATTTTCAGAGGATGGGCCGAGCGGATAGTTGGGGACGGGCGGCAGAAACGCCGCGTTTAGAGCGGCGTCACTTAAATTAATGTCTTATGGCGGAAACCAAAAATATGATATTGGTGATATATTATTGTTTATTTATATATTTTTTTATTTGTGTTCTTACATTATGTGATATTGATGGATTATTATTATCGTTCATTTGCAGACAAATTATCCAAACTTAAAAACGTGTATTTTTGTATTCCCTCCAAAACTTACAGAAAATTTCAGTACAACATCCACCACTTTATTGAATAACAGAACAGCTGTGTGATGGGCTGACTGAGATGCAACACTTTGACAATTCCAACAAAACAGTTAATATAATAAGCTCAACAGTGGCCAAAAGCACAATCGAGCGAAGCCAAAGCGAAATAAATTTTCTATTAACGTTAAAAAAAGTTTTATATTAATTATTTTATTAGTACCTACCTACCATGTTTTGTTGGGTTATAACGTCTTTATAGATTACAGGTATCAAGTCGTAAATAAAAACGTGACAAGGAAGAATTAAATATGAACAACAGATAATATGAACACAAGTAGCGTATGTGCGGGTTCGATGTGTGTGTTTAAAGATATTTTTACTTGCTTTCTTCAATCAGCCACTTACAATCGCCGCCTAGCGTCACTAGGTAAGTCGCAAGTCGCTAGTTACGCGAATCTCACCGTAGAAATCCACGCTCGTCTGCAACACCTTTTCATATATCAGATATCCACTCGATCAAAGTTGTGCATTACTCATATCGTTAACAGGCTCTTTGTCGGGTGTCGGTAGAAACACTTTCTGATTCATAGAAACAATGCTGAGACCTCTTTCTGTTTGTTCTATGTTAATTGATATTCGCGTTTTGTTAAACTTTGTTGCTATTCTAGACATCTTTTGTTCAGTGCTTCTGTGGTTTGTAGGTGATATTTCTTGTTCTGTATCAGGGTGCTGAAGCTTGTAAATATTATTTCGATACGTTGGGTTAAAAGCAGGTGTTTTAGGCTCGAGAAGATGGGTTAAACGCAGGTGTTTAATGCTCTAGAAGAAAAAAAAACTTATTATTCTTCTTACGTTGAGTACGTTCTTACGTACCAGTGTCAGATAGGGTGTTACACCTTTAGAACATTACATTTTAATGGTATCCCAACCCAGGCCTTGAAACTAAATGAAAATGAGATTATTTAGTTTACATAGTGTACATAATACTTTATTTACTGAAATACATACAATGCTGTTTAAATACGAGAGTACGCTAGGTGTGTCCCGGAATTTCCGAATTGCACCAAGAAATCAGCTTTTTCCTAAATAAAAATGGCACAAGATTGCTGGTTTGTATTGGCAAAAAAGAATCAGAATTGGATTTGAAGTTCGAGAGATTACCCACAGACTCCAAAGATTTCCCGTTTTCCCACGTTCAACTGTAATCCCATTTTACCATTTTTATTATATTAACTGTGTTTTTCCCGGGATAACACATAATCATACATATAATATGACACTTATGAATAGCGTAACTCTATGTATTAGTGATTGAATTTTCAGCTGATTAGAACTAGTTCAAGTGATAACCATTGCATGGTATTCCTGTTTTATTCTATTTAAGATCAACTCATTCTAAGATTAAATTGTTATACTTTTAAAATACTGTATCCACCACGTAAATGTCCACAACTTTTAAAGGCCCACTAATTTTAATTAAATATTATTGGCACACGTTCCATTTTCAATTAAAAACTTTGTTAAAAAAAAAGCAACAATGTGTCACTTTTCCGGACTGGCTGTAAAGAGTTGCCTCAACAAACACTAAATAGAATGGAAATAAAAAAAAACAAACAGGCACTCTACGGATGCCAGAGTCGGCATTCATAAGTATTGATACAAATACCGAACGCCGTGTAAAGTACGTGATTCCGCATTTAAATTCAATGTAATGGCGACTCCCTTTTTAAATGTTTATTGCTTTTCGTTTTTTTTTCTTGTGTAATTAAGTGCTAAAGCATAAGCGAGTACGTCAGCGTGCATAGATATTCATGTTTTGCATTGTAAGGAGATAGATTGGTAGGGTTGGCAGCAATGTTTGAATTAATATTGTGAGTTTCATAATAACATATCGATGAATTGACGACACGTTTGGCGTAGTGCTGAGCACTCGGCCTGCTGCGCTTGGTTTCGCGGGTTCGATTCCTCTCGGAACAAATATTAGTGTGATCTACAGATACTTTTTTCTGGTCTGGTTGTTATGTGTATGTGAAATTATATGCCTGTAAACGGTGCCCACGATACAGGAGAAATTTTCGTGTGGAGATACGAAAAAAAAACGAAAAACAAACGTAAACGAATAATTAACTCTTGCTTTCAAAACATTTAGCGTATTTATTAACTAACGAGTTCAAAATTTTTACAAATTAAACATAAACGAGAACAAGTAACTTCGCTCGGTTACTATATTAATTAATAACATAACGTTGCATTCGGAAATTGACACTATATTGTAAGAAGTTTCAGCAATCTAATTTTCAGAATAATAAATAATGTTGCCTTAATTTACTCGTAATATATTATTATATTATGTAACTTATGTTGATTATTATTTTAAGACATGTTTTTTAGGGTTCTCAATGTCTTGAATTTTCCGTCACTGTTGATAGATAGGATTACACTTCAAGATTGCATCAATGCGAAGCCCCTCTTGTCGTTAACATTTTGAATATTCATTAAAATATTAATTGGACTTGCGTTATTTTCTTTACGATCGTAACAATGAGATTATTGACATGTTTTTTGACACGTGTACGTATAAGAGCCTGCGCACATTACGGATACAGACTAAGGGATATTTTGTAGAAAAAATCTGAAAGTTACGTCGTGGTAAAATTGTATAGAGAAAACAACCAAACAGTCAATTTCTTCATGCATTGACTGTTCGCTCGTTACCAACTAACTAACTTTGAATAAAGATTTTGTCTATAGTCTTTTAAAAAATACTATTTTTCATTGTGACTACTATTATTTAATTTTGTTCGGTTCTAGCTTTAAGTTGGTTAAGGTGTTAAACACCACTGACAAGAGTTTGTCTATAAATTGTTTTTTTACGTTATTTACTTTTTTGTTTAGGTTAATCAATCATGCAAAGCCTAAACAATATAAAAAACTTTATCTAAATGACAATGTCAAAATATTTGTCCTCATTAGTGTCCGACTAAACTATTATTTTTGCAAAAATTGAACGGCAGTATGCTACGGCCCTTAAACTTTCCGTGAAGTTAATGCCCTATCGCCATTTTTAATCGTCTCGACATTACGGTTTCATTATAAAAATATTGATTTAATACACAATCATTATGAAAGCATTACGGTCGTTTTAGTACTTCATAATAACAGCTTTATTTCACACGAGAAATTAGTTTTTACTCTAATAATATCATGGACCTAATGGCTTTTTTTGAGCTGTTATTGCGAAATTTTATTTACTTCATTAAATGGAACACTTACGAAATGTTAATTGTTATAAAAACATGATTTGATAATAAAAAGTCATTTATCATTTTATGTTGTGTTTGTGATTTGTTGTAACTTGTTAAAAAAACACCGCATTCGAACAAAATTGAGCAGTAAAATGTTAAAACAACTTTACAACTGATATTATACGTTGGATTGCGTATGAAACAATTTTGTTCTACAAAAGTAAATCAAAAAAAGATCAATGGTAAGAGCGCGAAACACGTTCCAAATGCAAATCTCGAAACACCTGAGCCGGTCACCTAGCAACACGCATTCCATAATTAAAACTAAATTCGGGCGCATTAGACGGCTAGAATCATGTGCTAATTGCGCAGGGCTACCAACAGTCGCGACGCGAGCCTGACAAACGACTTTGATCAATCACGTCCGTCCTCCGTGGGCAGCCCTGGCCGCTGCGATGTCGGAGATTTATATTTGCAGCAACCCTAGCTCCGTAGGCGCCACAACCTATTTGCCGCCGTCAATAATCATTCCCAAACAATTCTAGGCCTTATTTCTTAGGAGCTATGATGTACTGTCATGTTTATCAACAGTTCGTTGTTTTTGTTTTGGATTTGGTAGCATTTGGGAAGACGAATTTATCGTAAGCGTTCAAGGAAGAGTCCGTGTGAGTAAATACAAACATTGAAATATCGAGTAAACCAATTTAAAATACGCGTAAAGTGAATTGAGAGCGCTTGATTAGTTTTTCTTGTAAAAGAGTTCAACGGGTGTGATACACTGGAATGGGTTGGACATTTTATAGGAAAAAGATAATGAAATATTGTGCCAGGATTTAATTGAAGCTCTATCTCTTTACTCATTTGCATGGATTTGCTTTGCTATCCTGTTGTTTGTTAGCATTTGATTTATTCCACAATGCACGGGGAAAAATAAAGTTCTTAACTCAGAGGGATGTACGTACACAATACTGAGTATACCTACTTTTTGAGTTGATAGAAAATATCACGTTACTGAAGTTAGATGTTAAATAATTTGCTGCAGAGATCAGCATAACATAGTTATGCTGATCCAAAAAAAATTCCCGATAGTGATTTTATTTCGGGTTGTGTATTTTTGTCTTAGTGCCTAAGAAAAGTGTTTAATGGTAATGTAAACAACGTTACTGATAAAACAATACATTAGTTCCTTTGTAAGACATGTTAAAAACATTGTAATAAGTAGAAAAAACACCTTTTGTAATATAAATTAAAACGTATAATGACACCGAAAAAACTTCCCACCGTTTTCACTATAACTTTTGTAATTTACAAGCCAATTAAAATAAAAAATGGGATGCACCCCGCGCAGCCACCCCTTTAATTATGATTTTTTGCATTTTTTAATGATAATAAATTCGCTTGACTGCAGTTGCTTTCGTATTTGCTTTTTTGCGCTGTGGCTTTGTTGTCGTTTTATCACCTTGGAATAGGGATGAGGCGAGTCGGTTTATTGAGTTTTTTAACCTGTGACTTCAATGCCGTTACTCACGTGTAGGTAGCTAATCATAACTTCATAAAAATTTTAGTTGAAGGTATGTATTTATATGGCAATTCTGAATTCTATTAAGTACTGGCTGGCCCAACAGGCATTGTCCTGTAATTGTCATCAATTTTCCTGACAAAATGTAACATTACATAAGTCGTGAAGTTTCCTCTGATTTTATGTGCGGCGTAACTTTTTTATTTTTATCTTGCATAAGTACCTTCTCCTGACAATAACAAACACAACAAAAAAAATAGCTAAATTGGTTCAGCCGTTCACGCGTGATGCCGGGACCAAGGGAAATAGGGATTCATTTTTATATATTATAGAAAGATGACACTCATTGAATACTATTTAAAATGTTGCCAACTAAACTCAAGAGATACTTTTTCTATTCTAACAATCGAAAGCCACTTCGATAAAGGAAGAAAAATATTTAGTTTTGAAATTGAAATTGAAAATATTTTTATATAATCCAAATAAAATTGGATACGTACCGACAAGCCCACACTTACCTTTGTATGAGAGCCGGATACAAATTGAGCCCATCGAGGCCGACGTACCGTACGTCACAAAAAGTCCAATGTTAATGAAAAAACTACACGCATTCAATATTTGATGAGAGGCAATTTAAAGGTTCGTCCACTTGTAGACATCGCATAGTTCGATTCTGCCTGCACCGCGGCCGCCCGCCCGCCACGTATGGGGTGGCCACCCCCGCCGATTTCCCGAAAAAAAGAAAAAAAGAAGAAAATAAAAAATGGCGCGCGCCGCGTCAGTGTGCGTCGAAAAAATGCAGATATAATGCAAGTAATAATAATAATAATAGGCGATCGGCCGTCCGCCCGCCACCACCCAATTTTCATTCAAATGTGTGGGTTTTTTTAAGTTTTATTTCCCGCTCTGATATTTTTTCGGGATTTTCCATTTGCGCGCAGTATAGGATAGTTGGTCGCGTTGTCCGGCGAATAAGTGCTGCGTCGGCACTTTTTGTGCGATGCTATGCGATAGGAGATTTCATTAAAAGTTACAGCGCGTGGACTTAGATCGTGCCGTTTCGTGTAATTTTTTAATCATATTGAGTACTAACCTAACACTTTGCATTTGTAGAGATCATGATTGTCTAGAAGAGCTAAGAGCGAAAGGATGGTCCATTGTGACAATAAATTGTTTGTTTATGTTGTCACTTTTTTTAGTGTCGTAATATTTCAATAGAGTTTAAATCTGTTATTTTGTAAATAGGTTTATTATAACCAAGCAAGCGTAGTGCTGCGGGAAGCAGCTACTTAGTTCTATATTTTATTCAAATGATTTATAGTTGATCTGTCAAATATTTATAAGGAGATTAGGGATGTATCCTAAATTAAAATAAAAAATTGTATACCACGACAAAGTTGACGATTTTCAAACGAAAACAATATGCTATCTCTGGGCGGATGAACATCGGGGATCATCCTTGGAGCATATCTTTTTTTTTATCAAGGGCAAGCTAAGTTCGCGAGGGGAACGATCCCTTTTGACCTAGTAAACCACTCTCGGTCTGACATGACGTGATGCTCCCGCGGGACCCTCTGACATTGTACCTGATTTGCGTCTAGAAAATTATTGGATTCTTTAGTACGGTTTTTTGGTGCATGGTCATACTGATTATGAGACCGTCAATCACCGCTTATCGAATTTCTGTTTTGTTTGGAATATTTTAGTGTGTTGATTGGTTTTGTTACTATATCGGAATTTTCAATGGAAATTGTAACCAGTTCTATTGTAAATGTTATCGATTACTTACAGAAATTTTACACACGGTACTAAGTAGCAATTTTAAAAATGAAAAGTAAAATTTAAAAATAACAGAGTTGATTCTAACATGAACCCCCTAATAATTTAACATCGAAATTTAATTGAACTCACTCCAACACCGAGAGATATTGAAAAAAATATAAATTAAAAATTGGAACAGACTCCGTTGGAATAGGAAGAGCGAAGCGTGCGTTTCCACGACACGGCCGACACGTCCGACATGACATTCAATTTAAACTCGGACGACGGAGCACGCGCTCAATAATTAACATAATGTACTTTTTCTCCGTTTTTTCACTTCCCGTTTGACACTCCATCACTCATGGAAATTCCATTTTCAATGCTTGCTATATGAGGGGAGGTGCGCCCGGGGTGGTCTTTGCATCCGCGCAATGGACGGCGGTTTCGGCCCGAGAGGGGTGGACGAAAAAAAGATTGTTAAAAAGGCTGGCCCCCGCCGCGTGTGTGTGAGTGCGTGCGGGTAAAAAAGCGCTCGCTAATCGATACTATAGATTCTGAGGCAAGTAGGTTGCGCGAGTGCCACCGATTGGTCGGGTACGAATCGCTTTTTTCACGGCACTAACGAAGCGGTGGATGTTTAGTCTTTGCGAGGACCTTTTGAGCCGAGCCTCATGTCGTCTTTTTAGCCGGCTGGCCGACTGACTCTTAACTAAGGAAAGCGTTTATTCGCACTCCACTTTGCCCGCGTTTTTTAGCGTCAATAAACGCTACGAGCCTTAAGTAGCGTAGCTCCGTAGCGCTACGCTGTCTGTTACGTAATATTGATTGTAGTCGGTGTAGCAATTTAGTTTTTTCTTAGAATGAAATAAATACTTATATATGAATAAAATAAATAAATGAAATAAATACTTATGTAGCCTAAGTATGTAATTTTAAAACTGTCTTTGTTTTTGATGTTAGAATCGTATTTTGTGTAGATATATTCTGTCGTAGTTCTATTTTGCATTATAATTTAGTTAGTTGTACCTACCTGTTGATTGGGAGCGTTCTGTAACATAATCAGTTAGTTTGATATAAACACACCCTTACTTATTTTCTGAAAATGATTTTGATAGCTTACAAGTAGGTATGTGTGGTTTTAGACGTTCTAACCCAACCATAATAGGATATTTTTCAAAACCAATAAAATTGCAAAAACGACAGACATATCCAAGGTGACATAATATGAACATTGAATAGAAATCATGTACCTACTCCACGTGGAATATAGAACTCTTTTGTGCAGCATCTTTTAACTGATTAGCAACATTGTTCTAGCTTCTCAACTCTCAAGGTTGTCGTTGTACCCTGGAAGTTGTCTCCTCGACACTCAAGGTTGTGCTTGTATCGTGGAAGGTGGCTCCTCGACACACAGGTTGAGTCGAAAGTTGTACACACCTCATGCTTGAGGTTGTGGTTGTATTCTAGAAGGTTGTACTCACCTCATTCTTGAGGTTGTGGTTGTATTCTGGAAGGCTGTACTCACCTCATTCTTGAGGTTGTAGTCGTATTCTAGAAGGTTTTACTCACCTCATTCGTGAGGTTGTGGTCGTATTCTGGAAGGTTGTACTCACCTCATTCTTGAGGTTGATGGGCTCTTGCTGCGGCCGCGGCGGCGAGTGCCGTCCCACCTCCGCGCCCTCCAGCATATCAGCCTCGCATCCCGACTCGTCTGCAACAAGCGAACGTGCTGCTGTACTCTAAATAGAAGACAAAGTCGAACGTCCAACATCAAAGTCCGAAGTCAACGTCAAAATGTTGTTAATAATGAAACCTTTCGAGGTTGCATTTGAAACCTTTGTTGGATTATTGGCGTTATATAGGAAACATAATATTTATAGGTATTAGGTTTGTTTTAGTTCCTGATATTACGGTTTCTTTGCAGGCATCTGGCGAGTGTCGAGTGGGTAATTATTAACAAATATTAAATGTATATTTTTGTTCAGAATGTGACTTATCTATATAGGTTGCACTTGAAACGGTTCTAGGCTTATCGTTACAATTAGTTATAATTGTAGAAAACATAAATATTTATCACATGTACTAGGTTTGTTTGGGGTAGCTACCCGATATTTCGGCATTTCAGACGCCTGGCGAAACGACTGAAGTTCAAAGTGTCACTTTCAAACCCAAAACAGGGTACGCAGTAATTTAAGGGCTGTCAAGTTTTAGTACTACTTACTGTACTGTAGTACTTACTGTCAAGTTTTGTCAGTACCGAGCGCAGTGCACCGCTTATAATTATACATCAATCCAAAGTCGCATCGCAATAAACACGTCACCAAAACCCTGTCACAAAAAGCGCACATAACATAATCTTCCCCCTTGCCAAACACAAAATTCTTTGAACAACAACACCCGTTAATTCCTTCGAAAACAATACCCGACGTGTTTATATTTATCCGCACTCATTCGTAAAATCCCAGATAAAAAGGTACAAAGAACGCGGGAACTCCGTGAGGCGGCGAGACACGTGTCTTGACCTATTTCCCGGCGAAGTTTGGGGTAGGTCGGCGACGTCGGAGAATGTTAGCGATGTGCGCGGAAGGTTTTTCGCAAGGGTCCCGGTGTGAGCGAGAATTGTTAAGTATTTTGGTTTGTTTTTCTCTCGTATTATGAACAAATTCCGGTCGCAGTTTTGGACGAGCCCCTCTCACTTCGGATCTTTTGTAGTTTTACTATCGCTGTTTTACACCTCTTTGTATCTAGATTGTGGAATTTTATAGATGTTTAGAATTTTAGTGGCTGTAAAATGATCTTTTTACCTTTGATGAACAATTGTACATTCTTTTATTTAGTGACTAAACAGTCTTACCACAAAAGATTAGACCAGAGTTAAACAGATGTTTCTAAAATTTCGTTCCTGAAAATCGACGTATATAACTCGCGTTTTCTTACTCAAACCTGGCGTTATAATTATTTTACTCGTAAATTTGTTATGGAGTTAGAAAAAGCGAGGGTTAGACGTCGGTTTGTGGAGACAATATTTAGACTCATCTGCTCAACCCTGGTTTAAATCTCTTGTGGTAAGACCGTATAAGTTTGTTATCTTTATATTATAAAATTCAGCCATCTTGTTAGATTTTGTGTACGTTTACGTTGTGAGACAATTTACAGAAAATGTAAAACGATATCTGTTACCAAATTTTTATTTTATTTTATATCTCGTCGATTGTACAATATAGTCTACAAACAAAAATTAGTAGGTACTAAAAAAGTAACGTTAAATTTCTGTTCCGATATCTGTACTCACTCGATCTTTTCGTAACTACCAACTGCCCACGATAACCAGAGAGACCAAGTTCCCCTGCCACCATTATACAGGAAACTTCAGCCCGGACAACAACGAATGATGCATCAACCTTCCAAACGTGCGAGCCAAACTGAACCCAAATCCATTACCGACTAAGACACCACCAATCATTGTTCGGCAAATAGCCCGAGCCTAAGCAACTCGAAGCGATGCCAAAACCTGGCCGTCGAATATGATTGCTCCTAATGCGACGGGGAGGTGGGAGCAGGCAGTGGGACGGGGGTTACTGCGTCGCGCCACCGTCGTGTCATAGAAGCTGAGACAGTAGCTAAGGTTACAAGCTGTTGGATATCTTATAGGTCGACAGCAGTGCTGCCATCTGCATCAGCTTATAGGCGTGATTTTTCTTCTAGAACTTACAACTTTGCATGTGCACTATAATGGCTGGTTACTAATCTGGTAATGATTTCTAGTCTTTAACACAAAAATAATACGGCTGAGAGATTTTGGCGATGCTCGAGTTTGAGGTACCTAACCATTCGTTAATTAATAAGACGGAAGTCCGTCAATCGTAGGACTGGTAAAAACCTACTTATTTTTATTTTTTTGCACCGCTATGTAGCAACCAAAATTGCTCATAATCGGAAACATAAAGTGAAAAAAGATATCGACATAATAATAGAACGCATTAAAATCTGTATTATCATAATGAGTCAGATCAGTTTATTCCAAATTATTTTATAAACAGATGTCGTCTTGTCAGAAACAGCTATGATCGCGACAGAACTGACTACGGTTATTACTCGTATTGTGAGCGTTATGTAAATCTGTTTGAACCTTAGGTACTGTTTCACAGATACCAGCGCCGGCGTGTTCCTGACCGAGCAGTAAGTCTAGCTTAATCCTATCGGAAACGTGGACCCCCATTGAAGATCGGCGAAGGCTCAATGCAGGGGGTGAAGACACCTCCGATGATTCCTACGGGTTGGACGTTACAATGATTTTGCATGAGCTTAGGCGTTGTTACAACGAAAGGGCTGTTACAAGCGACTGGGATGTGGGATCAAAATATTTAATTACGATAATTTGTGGCAAAGTTCCAAATTAAATTATCTAACAATTTGGCAAAACCTGCATGCTAAGGCACAGTGTCATATAGCATTGAGAAACTCTTGTGTTAAAATTGACGTGAAGCTGAAATTATTTCATGCAAGTCGTACTGAAGGCTACTTTTTTCCTTTTGATATGCGTAGCGTAACCTCGGAATAGTGTTCAACGACCAACTTTCAATTCAAAAACGAACGTGCAAAGTTCAAAGAACAACCGTTCAAAAGGCAAGGATCAAAGGTTCACCGGATCACACAAGACATCACTACCCTTGTCCGAGGCTGCCGCCCGATGCATCTAGGCGGTGGGGGGAGGGTGGGGCATTACAAATTAATAGCACAAAGACCGGCCGCAGATCGCCGTCGAAAATTTACCGGCACCAGACACTTATAGTGATAAAGGAATTGCGTGTGTGTGGGAAGCGATTTGTGGGTGTGCGTGGATCACAATCTGGATCATTATAATGTTGCGATTGATATTCTGTATATTAGTTTGTCCAGACTACAAATTTGTACATACTCTGTTTATTTTTATAACACTTTGAGTTCATAACAAAATTGGTAGTCAAAAGATTGTACGAATTGAAGCAATAAATCTGGAAAATAGAGCAATTTCACTAATGAGATCTTAGGTCTGAACGTGAAACGTCACTTTAGAGTTAAATAGCGTCGTGATAATCAAAGCTTTTACTAAGGTTGCTGGACAAACAAAACTAAGCGAACTCGTCTGCCAATAATACTAAACTTGGATAGTACCTGGTTAGTGCTAAGAGGAAAACACCGATTGACGGCTACCAAGATGGACAAAAGAGGCAGACACAAGAACGGCCCGAAATAGAGAATCAAATGGAATAGGTAGTAAGCACAGATTGGCAAGTAGCTAAGTACAGTCAGGTGCAATAGCAACTTTACACTTTAGGAGAGCATAGAAAAGATATTTTTCAAATAACAACAAAATATAGATTAAAAGAGCAATATTAGTAAATGTCGAATTATCCGTGAAATTAATCTTATGTTAAAATTTTACAGATTTTGATTGCATTATTACTTTAACTATTTGAAAGGTGTCTTCATTTTTGTTTCATTGATTGTAATTATCGGTCTCGTTGTCTTTTAGGTAGGACTATTTTCATTCGTAGAAAAATTGTAAGGTTCCTGGCTCAGAACTCAATATTTAGTCTAATAATGTAACAGAAGGTTACTGAAATTAAAAGGAAAATCATTATGTTTGTTGTGGCTGACTGTATCTTGTATTTTATTTAAGACGGAAGGTGGAACAAGCTCACTTGCTGGATAATTTTAGATTTTAGTTCGTAACAAATGTCAGTGTTAGTTTAGTTAGTGTCTCAGATCGGAAACTAAACTAATATACTTTGTCTATAAAGATTCGAGTTGCAGTGGTATCGTAAGAGAGGCTTTATCATAAAAAAATGTTAGGCAAACGTCGCATTTACACGGAAACTTAAGACAGTTCTTAGGCAATCAAACGTCGCATTTACACGAAAACTTAAGACAGTTCTTACGCAAATCTATTTTAAGCAAAACGCTCCAGTAACTCCTATTAGACCAGTGATAATAGTTTCAACTATTGCCCAACGTACACCCCGAAGCCTACCAAAATGCCGAACAAGGAAGTCTGCCAATTTGGGTGCCGTCTGAAACAAATTATCATCATCATGCACCCCCTTCCACCCACAGGCACCGCCTTGCACCCCCCCCCCCCCCCCCTCCCCTGCTTGCTGACCCCTGGAGCATAGTGCGTCCTGCGTTAGACTAGTACTTAGTAATACTTGGAGGATTTTGAACTTTAAGCCTAGACTCAGTGGGTAAGGTTCCAAATATCTAGCTAAATATTGAACATCATTTAAGACCAGACTGTGACTATGTTGCATTGCGAGTTGCGAATGGAATATCAAAGGCTTGCAGTTTAGGTAGTGCTGTTATACTACATATTAGGTGTTTTGCGGTAGTGGACGCATTTTGCACGGTGTAAACTAATATTTCAGATGGTCTTTATAAATGGTGCGATAAAGTCGAATTTACAATCTACGTGTAGTCTCAATGATGGACCACCTGGCCTTAAGGCACCAGGAGTGGCTTCCAGAGACTGGATTGGATTTTATTTTCCTCACTTTCACATATTCATAGTCTGTTACTATTTAATTTAATCCATACTAATATTATAACTGCGAAAGTAACTCTGTTTAGTTGGTACATTTTTACGAATAATTGGCTAAACCGATTTTAATGAAGTTTTGGTGTAGGGATAGAGTGAATCTTGGAGAAGTAAATAGGGCACTTGTAATCGCGATACAATTTCGTCCACGTGGACAAAGTCACCGGCGACGGCTGTATAGTTTATCATAATATTTTGTTTGTTCCTATCTTCGTGTGATGAAGGTTTACAAAAGTGCAATTTTAGTGCCCACTTAATGAGTTTCCGACTACGCAAGTTTAGATCCTTAGTAATAATATGGCAGACGGCTCACCTGATGGAAAATGCCATCCTCTGCCCATCATACCGGCAGGACCGTCCAGGATATTCCGCCTGAAGCTGCCTATGCAGCACTGCATGGCCCTCGACGCCCTGAGCGCAAGATAAGGTTGGGCTTGAGACGATTATTCATACCAAAAAGACACACAATCATCGTCATCGAACACAAAGGTGCCAGTATCATTTTGAAAGGAGTCTGGTTTAAGTAATTGCGCCCCGCGATGCTGCCCGCTGTTTACGGAATAATAAGTAGTCTAAGTGTTAATCCAGGATGTAAGCTAACTCCAAACCAAATTAATCAAAAATTGGTCAACCCGTTGAGTGTGAAGAAATTACAATCGGACACACAAATTTCGCCTTTATAACATTAGTACGACGATGAACTTTGGTAAGCAAGAAATGATAGAATATAAAAATACTGGAGAAGTTTGGAAAAAGGAAGGATCACGATCAGATTTACCTGATCAAAAATGACTAAGCTGTGGAATAAAATACGTCGAGCGTTTATTTAAAAAACTATTCATTATGCTCTTTAAAACCTCAACAAAGACTGACAAGAAGCATTTGTTTCTGTGGAAGTACAACCAGAATCAGACTTCACACAGTTTCTGTTTCAACTACTCCAGTAACAAGTGACTCCAGTTAAATAATTGGAATGTGTTGCCTAGACCGTGGCTTCAGTGATTTTAGCACCTAAGAAATTCGATTCGGCCCTCCCTGGGGGTAAGTTACCCCCCTCCCGACCCCCGGCAAGGCGCATACAAGTGCGTTAGCTGCAGGTGCATTACTTACGACGGCACGTAGTTGTATGTAGGCTGGCTGTTAGCTTTAGAGGTAAGTTTTGGAATAGATTTAGAACTGGGGTTCTTGATGTTGATACGAGATTTCATTTAGAGGAATTACTGGATCGCATTTAGATTATACGAAAAGTATTATCTTTCTTTTTTTCAGCCTCGTACCGCTTGCCACGTTTATAATCTAATGTGTTAAGTGTGTTGTGTAATGTGTTTGATAATGCGTTTTCGGTGTTTGTGTATGTTTTATATGTGTTGTAATGGAAGTAAATCCAGTTATCGATCTCTTTTTACGTTTAACAGTGTCTAGCTTTAATAGCTAGCAACTATGGATAAGATCTAGATAGTAGTAAACCTGGCGCTACCGTGTATTTATCCACTGTTGTGTGATGACAACACTATTAAAGTAATGAAAATTCATCAAATTCTCATGAATTATTAATAATTTAATTACCTATATAATAATGACTGTTTCTTCACTACCCTTCTTTTAACTTTAGAATTAGTGATGTTTAATAATAACTGTTAGTTGACAAACATAGTTAGTAATTTTCAAGTTATGACAATGTAATAATTGAATAAAGTATTATTTTGACGTTTTCTAACTGTATCTGAAAATGTGTGACCAAATTGCACTGTGACCAAAATGTCCTTACTCTAGTAGACTATACAGTATCACGTTTTTAATAAAATTTCGTTTCAGTAAAAGAACTTGTAAATCCAATTATTCGCTTCATACTTACAAATAAATAAGCACTAAGCACACGCACTAATAAAATCGAAGAAAACAAAGCATTAAAAAGTTGAACCGGTTGTCTTTGCACAAAACTCTCTAATCACCCCCTGACCTGGTAACTTGCTGCACCCCGGGGGTGGCAACCCTCCCCGGCAAGGGTGGTTTCTTTAACCGTGAAATCTAGTGTGAAAGTGTTCCGATTGTAAAGGGGGACGATTTTCTTTCTATCGGCAATTGTGTGGTTTATAAGAATAAAGCGGTAAAAGTGGGGTCAAAGTAACTTTAAGCTTTATAAGTGGGTCAAGTTCGACCAAAAATGACTCGCTTACTTAATAGTTAACAAGTAATGTTGCGGGTGACGGAAACAGTGGGGGGGAAATTGCAATGATATAGTTTGTAAGAACCATTTCCTAAATTTCCCTATCGCCCTATAAATTAATCTTTGGCAGTAATATTCGTAGGTTAGTAAAAAAAAGAAAGTCGGAAACAAAAGACGTTTTTTTTTTTACTTGTGTAATTTTTACATTGGTAAAAGTGGCCAGTGTGTTATAGAAAGAAACTGGTCAAATACGATCCAATTTTGTTTTGATCCATGTCCATTGTCCAATGTCCATGAATGTGTAAGAAGAATTATGTACATGAAACTTTCTTTTAAATTCAGACCCTCGCAATTCGGTTGGGAAATATTTTACCATCATATTTTTATATCCGGATGCGTACATTGTACGCAGATTCAATTTGTATTGTGAATTCGGTCCTCGGCGACATCCGAAGCCGTAGATCCAAAACCCTTTGTTTCGATTTTTTCCTATTCCGTTCCAATATCATTTGCGGAGGCTTTAACGACTGCCTCTCTACAAAAGTAAGCGGACAAATTGCTTCTAAAACAACAAAAGCCGACCGGAAAAATTCACAATCGCACCGAATCATTAATCTCAGAAACAAATGGAAATCGGCCGACATCTGCTATACTCCGCTCCAAAAAATGGCGGCCATAGTCGACAGTTGTCACGTTATTCGCGACGGGATTAATTAGAAATGCGATTAAAAGCAAACAAAACAGGGAATGGTGAACTTAAATTAATGAAAAATTACCACCCTCGGCGAGCACTCGTCAACTCTTTTTTTTTAACGGGGTCGCTCCCGCGCTTTAAGCGGCTTTAATTTGAATTCGGAATTAGAATTACGCGCGCTTTATAATTATTGTTTTTTTTTTCGTTTTCGCCCAGGATGGTTGATTTCTAATTCAACGAGAGACCGTATTATATTTGGAACGCACTTAATTTTTTCGGGGTCATGAATATGGTAATTTTTATATATTTTGCTGGAATAGGCGTTGGTGTTCAGATGAGGTAGATAGCGGTGGACAAAAATAATTAATGGTTAAATAATGCATGAATTTCCAGTTCTATTGTATTTACTCTAAGTACATTATGTATTAGTAAGTAGGCGAATTATGATAATTATAGTATCTCCTTTTACTAACTTACTTTTGCTCGGTAGCTCCTAACGACTCGTGTCTATCTATTAATACTTCAATAACTGTCCCACTGCTGGGCAAAGGCCTCACCTCACTTTCGTGAGGAGGGTTAGGCCATAATTCACCACGGGGATCTAGTTCGGCTTGGTGGATGACATGTCTCCGAAATTATTCTCGGGCATGTTGGTTTCCTCACGATGTTTTCCTTACCGAAAAGCGAATGATAATTACGTACATAATTAATTGTTTAACAAGAAACACATTGGTACTTGCCCGCACTGGGCTTTGAACTAGCCACCTCCGTTTTGGCAGGCGAACGTTCGCCCACCGCTACCACCGCTTTTTAAGCTATCTATTAAGCGAATATAATAATTAACCTGTAATAAACATTATGAACAATATATAGCCAGATTTGCAATCGTGGCTGGTATATACGCCAAGGTAACTAAATTGTCCCAATCTATTCAAAACTATAAAACAAAGTATAATTATATAAAAGAAAGTTAAGAATTTTCCCTGAATATCCAGATTTTAGGACATGCCACATAACATCCCTAGTTACCTACAACCAACTCTAACGTTCATGTTACAAAGATTGCATATTTATAGCTTTGTAATTATTATAACTATTGCTCCTATGCATTTACGTATGACTATCATAAAACTTAATAATATACACTTAACAAATACTAACAATACCTACACAATAAAGGCACGAACAATAATTTACAAGAATATCGTAACTTGAAACTAAACATTAAAGCATTCCTCACTATTTCCACTTAGAATAGTGTACCTACTAAAACTACGAATAGTAGTAACTCAATTTAGATTCGCCATAAACAATCGTTAGTAGATGTTAGCTAGTTTTATTTCGTTGTAACATTTTTGTGATGCGGTTAAAACAGGGATGGCATTTCCGATTTAATCTAAAAAAAATTTTTTTATAAAAACAATAATATGTACACCAAAAAAAAGATGTTTTACCAACCATACTTTGCCCAAATATTTTGTAGAGTATGAATCATTTGAGATCCGCGTAAAACATAAAACTTTTCACATTGATAATGCGAGAAATAAAGTAAGATACGACTAAAAAACGCTAAAAATAATTTAACAAATAAAAAAATCTATATTTTAAATCAAACTTGCATTACTGTAAAAACGGCTATACAAACTTTTTCAATTTAATCTAATATCGGCTAACGCATACATCCATTAATCGCCAAAAATAATATAGGTAGATAAAAATTACAGTTCTATTGTCAAAAATAAATTGTTTTTGCATCGTATGGTTTGCGCAATAAGATAGTATTTTTTTTCTTTATTAGGTAATTATGTCAAAATGGAACATTGAAAAGTCGAATCTTCAGCCTGTTGATAATAGAGAGTACAAATACAAAAAAAAATACTTTTACTCACTAGGGCCTAACAATCTCGTTTAGGTCCGCATTTTTCGAGCATGAGATGTGAAAACAACTTTTTCCTACTATTCTTATATTTCCTGCTGTGACACTATAGAGTTTTATGTCTCTTAGTTAGAGCTTCCTAGTTAATATATTACTGTCCACTTGTGAAGTTAGGTCATAAACTATTAATGGTTCAACGTGCTACTGTCTCCGTTGCTTATGGAATTAGGAAGCATTATATTTATGTAATCATGAAACAGATAATGTGAAAACAGGAGTGTGAAGGAGAGCAGGAGAATGGTAGCGACCCATTTGATGAGAATCGAAGACAATTTAGGAAAGAGACAAAAGGGTAGAAAAGAAATGCAGATGAGTGAAATAAAAAAAGTGTGTGCGTGTAACCTTTACGCACGATTGAAGTAATTCAATGTAACCTTTTTTAAATAGCGGAAACTACACAAACTATAGAAAGCGTTACTTCCGTCAGAATAAAATCTGAGTTACTCCCTAGTCGCGCCTAAAGAAGTTTTACTTAAAAAATCCCATCAAACAAGTGCGACCGTAAGCACAAGATTAGAAAAGAAACCAGCGCAATAAAGAAAACAAATCATCAAATGCCCCAAACGTTAAACTTTAGAAGAGTGCTTGGTAATAATGTGACATTAAAATTCCCGATATGAATAAACCAATAGCAGGCACCGGAGGTTCCACTCCACCGGTCCACTCTCGAGGCACAAAAGCACTCGGTGAGTGAACATCCCTGCCCTTGCGCAAGAGCTCGTTGAAAGCATTGTTCTAAAATTAGGGCCGCATTAATTTTTCAAAGAAGAATGTGACAAACTTTTTTTTAGATTAGGTAGCTTAACGATTGACTCGTAAGATTCGACTCGATTTATCAAAGTGGACTGTGATTTTGATTTTCTTTTTAGATTAGACCGCTTGCTGATTCGTTACTAAGTTCTGACTAGTCACACTTTTTTGGGATCACACATAATATTACAACTGAGAATGCAGCAAAGTGTTGTTTGAAACTTTAGATGTGCATAGATAATAATGTATTTTCTATTCTACAATAAAACATGGCGGCGCCATGCATTTATCGTCTATGCTCGATCATTTAGGTTCATTGTATAAAGTTTTCTGGCAAGGATCGTTATTATCAATATCGATCCTTTAAATTGTCTTCGAATCATCATCGTCTTCAGCCTGTTAATTCCTTTTGAATAAAGATAAAGCTTTGGCACCAAGGCTTCTCTCTAGAGCAAGTATTTTGTGTTTGTTTATGCCTATATTGGCGTGACTTATATTGTTTATAAAACCGTAACACCATTCTATCCCTGCACCCTATCCGCAAAGTGCACACAACCTCCCATTAACCGCGGCCATTTACAAATATCGGCCAATTAAACGACGCGAGATAACAATTGGAATCGGTTTCACTTTCAGCGGCCGCGTAAACTGCGCTAAATATATTAATAGATGAGGATACATCAATGGATGTCCACCGCGTTTTCGGACGGCCACTTTCAATTTTCAGAACGCGGGCGTGCGTAGTGTGACCGTCATTTTGGGTGATCGGAATTTGTGTGACGAAATTGATGCTTTTAACAAAGTTTGTTCGATTTTCTTGTTTTTATGGTTCCTGTTTTTGGGTTTGTTGTGAAAACGGGTAAAGTAAGAATGCCGCTTTGGGCGTTCGAGTTCATTGAGTAGTGATCTTTAGAACGAGTGAGAAAAAGGGAGGTGTTACAAATGAAGTGAAGGGAAGAAATTAATGAAATAAACTTGAATTTTATGGCATTGCCCATTGGATGGGCATCTCGCCACTGTTACGTTTTTCACCAGAATCTTTTATACATTTAAAGTTGACATATTAGCTATCTTATGTAGTAGTATCGATATTTACCACCTCATCTTTACTTTTTGATTGGTATGACATATGTTTAACTCGTTGGTGAATTTATTTTTATATTTTTGAGTATCGAGACAAGAAGATTGTTCTTGTGATAGTATGCGCCACAACTGCCTATAACAGTTATAGTGACATCCAGAACTTTGCATTGCAAAATTTTGTTTCGCACTGTACTGCGCTCGTCATCCTGAGCCATACGTCTCATAGTCTCATAATATGTTAAACGTTCTTAATCTTCCGCGAACAGAAAATATAATAGGTATTAAAGGCATTGCATAGCATAGCATATTAACGTCAAGGTATGTCAAAATCATGTTTTGATATTACTTTGTTCGCAAATTAGACTCGTTTGAAGCTAGTTAATATTATGTTCTAATTTTTTGTTACTTAGTAAGGGTTTACTTTATCTGAGGTTGGTAGAATTGAGCAAGAGTAAGTTTTTTTAGTCCTATAAATTTGAAACGCATGGTCACCCCCTGTGTGTACATTCGGCGTCATTGGCGCGTGCACCACGTCATTGACCACACGTTTGTGCAGGATATTTACACGTATTTTCATAATAAATTCATTAAACTACCGTTTTGTATGAATGCCATGATACAATGATTATTTATTTAAAGAGGCGGTTGGGTAGAGTCAGGTAAAGTGGTGTCGATAATACAATATAGTGATAATAGGTATACTTTGAGAAGCCAGAGTTCTTCAGTTGGATAGGAGTTACATTAGAAATAATTATAGTTATTCGTTTCTACTAAATTTGAGTATAATATATTATAACGATTAGGTAAACTAAGTAATGTCGATTAAACGTAATAATGAACGAATGGCGTGATATTTTTACCATCGAAAATAACATTATACCTTCGAAAATAAAATACATATCGCACAAAATCATTACTCTCCTTTTATGATGAACAAACCAAATCTAACCAAAGAAACTGAAGTCTCAGCATGGCCGATCACGACTCATGCGAACATTAAAAAAACGTTTTTAATTCGTCAGACTAATAAAACCCGAGCCTCAATAGCTCCGCCGCTACTTATAATAAAATTTACATAGAAATAACTGTTGGCAATTTCGATTAATAACTCGCCAATACGAACGAACGTGTCAACGTGCGCGAACGAAAAGATTTTAACGATTAACTAAACAACAATCGAGCATCTGTATAGACGATTGCTGCGACACAATACCGGTGTATAATAAAAATTACTCATCCATAAAATGCTCTTAATAATAATATACATTAACAATCGCACTGGCTGACTTTCGACCTTATTTGAAAACGGTAAAGTTGAAATTCGTTCAGCGTTTAACAGTATTCATTAGTCGATTCAAAGGGTTGGCAAATCCAAGTTGTATTGTAAAGAGTCACGCGTCAACTTAGCATTAAATATAATTACGTGTTTTTATATTTCCGTTGCTATAGAAATTAATGCGTACGTTTGTGTTAGTCAGTAGGTCTGTTATTAATCTTTCCTAATTTGAATGTGAATTAAGAATGAAAGATTTCAATGAACTAGTTTAATCGTTAGCCAGTCCCTAAAATCAACTCATGGGAACGCATAGTTTTGCGTAGTTAATTACGAAAAGCTTTTTTTTTTTCAAAAATAGATGCCTCAACAAGTATATTAATTTAATTTACCCTGCCATCCTCTTCAATGTTTCTAGGTTTGTAAAAAAATACGTACATAAATTACTGGTACGCGAAGAGCTGTACTGTCAACAGAAAATCTACCATCAACGCTTTTTTGGGGTTTTAGGTAGTTGTCATTGAGAGTCCCATACCACCCCATGCTTAGACTATGCATGCATGTATCTTTTAGCAAACAGTCACTTGTGACCACCGTGTGTAAATGTGGTCTAACGCCAACGTAATAATTATAAGCGATAGGAGATTCCCTTTTAGCTTCTGTTACAAATGAATGCTCACCAATTACCTAAACCAGCGTATTTTTAATGAGCAAACCCCATTAACGCTGGGAGCACAAACAAACAGCACTGGTGACATCTCGTAATTCCAATTCTAATTACGTTTAATGTCCACTGTTATTTTTTCGACTTTTAATGCTTGCCCGCCATAAAAAGATAATCACAAAAATAATTGAAACGAAATAATAAAGGCAGTAAGGAAGGGGTGGTGTGGGGGAGGGTGGCGATTAATGATGTCGCGGGGGAGGCAGGGATAGTCGGCGCATTAAGGCCTAAATAATCAACATAATTACACTTTTTACCCCGGCATCCCCTTTTCACCCTAATATAAGTGCCGGTGAAAAGAATCTCTAATAAGATCACTTTTTTAATGATAGTTAATGCTAAGTTTGCGTCGTGTAGGTACTTAATGTGCTTTTGTGGGTTTTGGTAATGACGTCATGTTTGTTTGTGTGTGCATGTGAGTGGATTTTGAGTGGATTCACCCTAATCTTACCAATGCTGGGAACGAAAGTCAAAAATAAGTTGAAGTTTACCATTTACTTTTATAATCAGTAGATACAAAAAACAAACAGGTCAAGCTTAATATTAACTGTTTGAAAAGGTTAATCTTAGACAAAGATTAATATGAATTTCTCTTTTAATTTTCTAGGATTTCAATGTTCAATACGTTTGATCAAATCTACAATCTTATCATTAAGGGCAGGCAAACGCAATATCGAGCACGATAACACTGTCGAATAAAAAAAATGCCAACGCGAAAATTTTATGCATTATCGACGCAAGTTTTTTATTCGCGAGATATCCTTAAATAATTCAAAAGTCGGATGTATTTACAAGCCCTGGGATGCATAAGTAAAGCGAGCACCCTCCAGCCGAAGAATCGGTATATAATTAAAGATAATGAGACGCTATTCAAATGTCCGTCTGGATCCTTTCTGTTTACGGATGTTGGAAGAGGGCGGACGCGGCATTTGCAACGTAGAATTGATTATGAAACTGACGATACTTACCTGTTACATTACATAATATTATGTAATATAAGCAGACTAATAAAACTGCTAAATAACCTTATTTCATAAGCCTAAAATAGTCTATTTCTAGCACAAATTTCATTGAAATCCTTTCAGCTGGTTCGACGTGATTGAGTAACAAACAAAGTAACTAACAATTTTATTTATTAATTTACTCGACGGGTTAAAAATAGGTTATCTTCAGGTATGAGCTAGTCAATTATTACTACAAGACATTAAAATTTGTAGTGTATGTAAACTGTATGTACCTATGTCTTTCTGTCTACAATAACTCATCTGAACTTGATATTAATGTCTACTTTACGTTATACCACCTTCGAAAAGTTTTCGTAGCTCCAAGTAACATCCTTCACGAAATCACGACTGACGAAGACAGAACTCTCCAAATGAAGGGTTTTTTAATTCACTCAAATGGTAATTCTTCGAACAAATGCAGAAATCTTGTCTAATTACACTAATTAGTATTTTAAACTAGCGGCAGAGATTAAAAATCGCGAATGTAAAACCCTTTTAAGCGGTACACGTTTGAGCATTTTGGGGCGAAACTCTCATATCGGGGAGTATAAATTAGAATGGAATAGGAAACTTCCATGATGTTCCATGATTCCAACACATACATGAACCTTGTTTTAGTGTGCGTAAGCTCGCGGTCTCATAGTCAGTAAACGACCCAAACCATCGCAACATAGGTCCGTATTAATAAATGAAACTCAATAGCGCTACCAAGTGCGCTACCAGCTGATCCACACTCAAAATGTAATCTACATCTTGAAATCGTTGCTATTTAGGTAATACACGGATATTGAGATGTATCTAGTGGCACTGGCCACTAGATACTGTCTTGTATGTGTCAATTGTGTCATAATCGGATAACGCTTAACCGCTGAGTGTCATTTATTAATTTGCCAGAGATTATGTAAGTTTCTGTTCTTAATCTACAACTTAAGATGTATATATTAATTAGAACTAAAGAGCAAGTGCACACTGAAGATAGCTCTCAGAGCTAAGTTTGATTTATTAATACGGCCCTATAGACGCAGCGTACCCATCGGTAAGCCAGAAGTGGTAAGGTTGGGAATATAGAACCCAGTACGGGGACGATTTTTGAAATTGCCCCTGTGTTATAAAATAATGGGGCAGAGCCACTTGGGGAATTGGGAACGAGCCTTATTTCTGGCATTGCCATACAAATACAGCCAGCATTTCTGAAACTTTACCAATTATGACAGGAGCTCGAAAGATTGAACTTAATTTTTATTTAGTTTAAATAAATATTTTTGTTTGCTCTTTGAAACATACTTGATTAGAAATTTAATATTTTTCTGTTCGTAACCACACATTAGGTCACAAAAAATATCGAATAACTAAAATATAAAATAAAAAGAGTAATATGCTCTACACAGTACAATAAATACAGTAGGTAGGTTCCAAACAATGGTGACCTGGACTCTGGACTCCGAAAAAAAACTGTAAAAGGCAAACGGCAGCCAAGTTCTAATTAAAATGATTAACTTAATGGTCTTAGTCATTAGCGATTTTAATTCTGAATCGGGTGTTTTTTTTTCTCTTGAAATTATAACTCTTGCCTCCATTTTACGATTGGAACTTTTACGAGCAATCGTTATTGCTATTGTTCTTGTATTTGTATAAATACAGCTCCTGTGGATGTTGAAAAGAGGAATAAGTTTAATATCGCTTTAGAGCTTATTAGTGCTTATAATTTATAAAAAAATAACAACATATTTTGTCATTATTTTGTAAATACAGTAATTATGTTACTGGTTCTATTTGTAAGAATTCATGCTTGTAATATCTTTTCACGAAAGCTCATGAAAGATTACTGACCCTCTACCACCGGACTCAAAGTACATTATTTCGAGATCGTTATAATAAAACAGTTTTATTGAATACTATAAAGCATTTGACCACTATATCACCTGGTCCAAGTGACGATGTAATCGAAGGTGTTTACATCCTAAGCTTGGTAAAGGAGGCTTTCAAGGGCCGGAAGTTGTTTTTAGAATGCTTTTGGTATAAAAATATCGATCCCAAATAAACGAATCGCACTCCGACTTTAATTATAATACTACTAATAACGACTTATTAAGAGCATAAGGAAACTATTATAGTTTAATCAATCGCTCATTCCTGCTATCAGTACATGATTGACCGCAACACCGCCGCTCGATGTTGAAATATTGACTAAATGAGCTGCTTAATTAAGAAAATATTACGCTTCGTCAACGGTCCTTATCCAGCTCATAGTTGTGTTGGTAGACTTGTATGTAACTTTTAATATGTGTCACATTTGACCACAGCACATCAAAGCCAACCCCAACTACTGTACGGCGAGCAGGAACCTCTATCGTGAAAGTATTCGATACGTTAACTGTCAAATTAGTTTTAGATTTGATTAGTACTTTAAATATAGGGCAAGCACGAAAATTTTAACGGTTTGCATCGTTAACGTATCGATCTAGGTAACCGTTTGCGTACGCATCTTGTTGATATTGCAAGGCGTAAATCAAATCTAAAACAAATGTGACAGTTGACGTATCGAATACTTTCTCGATAGAGGTTCCGCTCTACGTAGCACGGCTGTCACCTCAGTTCGTGAGGAGAATGAGGCCGTGTCACTACGGGGGCAGGTCCGGATACATAGCACATATTACCTCCGTAATATTCAGCACGTGGGTTTCCTCACGATGTACACCTTCGCAATGAGCGAGTGATAATTACGCAATCACATAAGTCTATTGTTCGCACTGTGATTCAAACTCTGCTTGAAGGCGGACCGTCTTTAACTAAACCAGTCTACATTAACCTAAATATAACGTCACTGTCCATGATTAAAATTGTCACAATAATCCTTCAACATTAGGACCACAACCTATTAGCGACTGATTTTTCCAGTCCCCCAACTAGGAAGACGGCACTTGATTTAACCATTGTTATTATGCTATTTATGCTATCAATTCGACGAGACCTGATTTAAGCAATTCATAACTAGCCACATCCCACTGTGGCCAATAATGATGCATTATATGACTCAATCGCTGTTGTTGGTTTGAATGCTGTGGGACTAAAGACGTTAAGTACCAGAACAAATTAGAATTTGTAAAAATAATCGGTTGCAGGTTCGAACAGAAAATCTGTGGTCAAACCCTAGCGAAGTGTTCCATTGCGACTCTTTGAGAACCAGCAGCATTGTAAGCTTAGCCGTGATTTAAGTACCACCTTAGACCATATCGTTACTTAATGCAAGAGATCTAGATAACTGTGATGTAGTGGTCGACCACTAAGTAACGTATATAAGTTATATTTAAAATAGTTTGGTATAATTGAACAGTCTTCCCGCAAAAGATGTTGAATAGATGAGTCTACATATTTTCTCCACAAAACGACGTCTAACCCTCGCTTTTTCTAGCTCAATAACAAATTCACAAGTTAAATTATTAGGTTAGCCAGGGTTTAGTAAAAAAAAGCGAGTGATGGACCTCGATTTTGTGGAACGAAATTTTAGAAACCTTTGTTTAACTCTTGTCTAATATTTTGTGGTAAGACGGTAAGGGTTCTTCCCGTTCGATATCGATCATTTTAATCGATAATTTTTCTGAATTATATTTCAATATTTTGTAGGTATCTCTCTCTATCCGTGTTTGTCTAATAAATATACAATAAATGGCATAACATCATGGACTCTTATCTATTGGGTATTAAAATTCAACTTAATTCTCACTTGAAGCGAGATAGCGCGGTGCTTTCATCCTTGTATACTCGTCATAATTTTAATTAAGTAAATTGGGATGCTTAGCTTAAAGACCTCTCCCACACTTTCGGGATGCTTATAGCCACCCACGAAGCTGCTTTTCGTGCCCATTGTAATTTAATTCTTATACTAATTGCAAATAACGAAGTTTTTTTTAAGTATTTATTTGTTATACAAATTAAATAAAAGGAATCAGATGACCATACCTACATAAATAACAAATGTGTATTGTTTAAAATCCTATATATTTTAAAAATCAGTGTTGAAGCATTATGAAAAAACTAGTTTTATAATAATATAGTAATAAAACTAGTATAAATTATATATTTGTAAAATTCATTGTTATAAAATTCAACTAATACTATGACAGATAATTGCTTTGTGATCAAGTAAAAAAAGGAAATATGTAAAAAAGCATCAATGAGTTCGATCGATCCTAACCCTTCAATGCTCACGCTAAATTGATGCCATTAATCAACGTCACAACAAAAATGCTATTTCCACCCGAAATTAGACGCGCACCTAATACTTAGGCGATTTCGCAAGCAATCCTATCCCAAGAACTAAATGAAGGGTTGTAGCTCTTCGAATTTTAATGAAATATTTGATTTATGCCCAGCGCCGGGATCTGGTAGCTTATTATAAGAATATATCATTAAACATTACATATATAATTAAAGGCGAGCTTAGCCTCCAGCTACCCCAATTTGAGGCCGGCATCAAATGCCGCTGCATTATAATTTTAATAAAATTGCCCGCCGTCCAGTTAAAAAAAGTAAAAAAGTAATAATAAGAAAATTATAACACATCTGATTGATGTATTATTTGGTAATTTATTGGCTGTAATTACATCGTGTAATAATAGTCGATAATGCTGCGGCGGCCGAGTGAGGGAACGATTTATTAGTATTTATTAAAGTATGAATTATTGTATAATTACTGGGATGGGAGCTTCCAAACTAAACAGAGCGGTTGTTTTAGGGTTGAATTTATGGCCAGTTCTCGGAGTCGATCTAATCGAGCTTGTTTGCGATGGATGTACTCGTACCTAATGCGGGCGCCTCTAGTCTGAACTCCAAGTAGACACCACATAATATACAGATGTTCACTTTAGGTTATTTCCTGAGAAACCGTGGAGGTACGACAGGTTAACTCTAATTCTGTAATAAAAAACATATTTTAATGCTATACATCATTTCTACTATCCGTACACTGTCAATACCTGTCAATGCATATTGACACAATCCACCAGTGTCATCAATTAAGTACCTAATTTAACATACAGATTAGATTGAAGACATAATTATAGGACTTGAAATGTTTTGAGTTGATATCTGTGTTGCGACAAAGTTTAACACTTGTGTTGGTATCGACTATTTAGCGATGTTTTCAGTACATTAATACATAATCAATTAAAATAGTGCCCAAATATCGACAAAATTTACGAGTTTAAGTACAAAATTTAAGTAAATATTGTAAAAGTTTAAACTAGATAACATAGTAGGTACCTAGAATATAACCTATGACAGTTTTACCACTTAGTTAAAGAAACGTTCTTTCAGTAGGTAGTTAGTTTTAATGTTAAACTAAGAAGGCAGATGAGTCATTTTTTACTTCTCGTTTTACGTAGAAAGACTTATACAACTTCCATCATTCGTTAATCTCTGCCAACATACATCTTGTTTTACAACTCGATTAAATTTTATCGTATTCACATGTCAAGATAAGTGACTTCCCAAATCTGTACCCCATTTAGACTAATCCTTAATCGAGTTAAATCGGTATAATGGTCGGAAGTATCGATATTAACTCCTGCATAAACAAACACTAGTAAGTCTGTTAAATTGTTAATAGTTTTTACTGGGCCTTAATAAAAGCTGTGAGTGAGCGAGATGGAGAGATTTAATAGGGACTGAATAAGCCAAATATATCGGAATGCTTAGTAAAACCTACATTCAAACTTGACTATTTTATAGCGTTAATTGAAGAGAATTAAGACGCCTCTTCAATATTCCACAATATTTATTTTACATTTACAATACACATATTCGGAAATTGTAAACTGTGAACTTAGTATATGGATGTAAAAGGTTTTGACATTACTCAATTAGGTCCAAAAAGTAATATATTTTCGAAAACCTTTATAAAATAACACCCTTCGCTTGGTTGTGTAATAACTAGTCTAGTATGTATTAATGCATAATTTTGCGACACTGATGTGAGTTTCCTAACTTGTCTACCCAAAAGTTGTCTAGCAGAGATAACTTTAAGCGATAAGACCACCCATTGCATCTATATTATGCTTCTATTTTATACATCTTGGCATCTTTAAAGAGTTTTCTATCGAAACGAATAAAAACGAAATTGAAATAAGCGGTATAAAAAGCCCGTAGCAACCACTCCGTTATACCGGTTACGTTCCGGCATATCTACCATCCATCCTTGCGAGATAATACTTAAGATACAATATTTCACATTATGTGTGCTACCAAAGCTGTTATTACGTTGATCGTAATTTATGCATTGACATTGTAATTACTTTAAACACACGCGAGTTGGTTTTCGTAATGAAGCTGAATGAATTTAAAAACTTTCTACTTATAATAATTTTGGTTCGGAGAAGCTTTTTGGTGCGTGATTTAAGTGCGGTGTTCACCAATTAATTATTCTTAGTTAATCGATGGTTATACATTTTAAATTTGCACGGTTTTTATCATGTTTTCGGGAACTTTTAGCTGAGAGGCAATATGACATGATATGATAATATAATATGATAGACAATACGAGTATGAAGTCAATTAAAAGAATGTACAAACATCTCACTACATTTCTTGGAATATAAATATAGAGAGCGACGAACACGGAAACAGTGACGTCATAGTCTGAAAGTGCCTCTAGATTATGCAACTAGCCTATTTTTCTACTATTTTTGGAACACTTGAGGTGTAAATTGACCAAGATTTCAACCACGCTTTATTATTCTGCCTTGAGTTTTCACGAATAGCACACATAGTTTATACATGGGTTTTGTAAAATAAATAATGAAAAGTAACCTAAACTAGACCTTAAAATCTAACAAATTTAGTGTCCATTAGACATGGAGCCAAGAACGCTGGCTAAATTCAAATTTCATAACAGCAAGTAAATATAATCCATTAATTAATGGATCATATTTACTTCTTATAAGAATATAGCAAGTTAGATAACTGAAAAGTGGCTAAATTTAGGTAGGTATCTATGTTGTGACAATATTTTCCGTGGGATTATGAGAATGTTACATCTATGTATACCTATTTAGTAAGGGGTTTCTTGACTATCCAGACACAGTTACATTTTTCATATCTCTATTCCTCTGGTATAGTACTCATAGCGAGATAGCCTTAACCACTTGATAGGGTCGGAGGCATTATCACATTGCTTTGCTACTCGTAAATCAAAAGCTTGTTTGCCTTTCCGGTTTATTTGTATTCGGGTTTTTTTTTATTTTTAAGGTTTTAGAAAAGCGGTGGTAGCCTAGTGGGCGAACGTCCGCCTTCGAAAACGGAGGTGGCGAGTTCAACTCCCAGTGCGGGCACGTACCAATGTGTTTCTTGTTAAAACATATGTACGTAATTATCACTCGCTTTTCGGTGAAGGAAAACATCGTGAGGAAACCAACATGCCCGAGAATTATTTCGGAGGCACGTTATCCACCAACCCGGACTAGGCCCCCGTGGTAGATTATGGCCTCCTCACGATAGTGAGGGGAGGCCTTTGCCCAGCTGTGGGACAGTTACAGGCTGAATTATTATTATTATAAGTTTTTAGAGCCAAAGAGTACTTACCGGAGCCACTGGCAAATAGGAATTCCCTGTGTAGGGAAGACGTCTTCAAGTAGGGGTAAAACAGCTTGCTGCCGTATCGTCGACCGTGGTGACAACTGTTGAAGAAAACAAGCATTTGAGAGCTAGACCCATGCGAAGTTACCTACCTACCTATTTGCAACCCTAATAAAGGAGAGTTTTGGCGGGAATCCGCTAATGAGACGTTGTTGGTATTTTTTCTAAAACTTGTGTTTTTTCGCATGTTAATTAATGTGTATCTCATATTGATGTAATATTAGTCATTGAGTGTTCGTTAACGTGCACGAGTGTGGCAAAGGATTAAATTCAAAAAGCGTGTCACTTCGCTTTTTTCCAAAACTCATGGAACGGCCAGGAAGTTTGAGTAAAGCATCCACCACTTTACTGAATCGTGACTTTGACTATGTAAATAATTGACTTGACTACTTGACCACGAGGATTGCTATAATGCTATCTATAACTTTCCTATTGTGAAATTCAAATTTACTTAAATATTAGAATACTTCACACTGGCTAAATGCACAAACCGTGCGAAGCTATAACTAAACCAAAAAATAAAAATAATCTAAAACAATAAATGGCTACACTGAAACTATGCAACTCCAAGTCAAGTTCAAGTTTTCAAACGGATCGAAAGTTGCCATGTGTTCGCATCTTCCCGACTATTTCGCTTAGAAAGGATTCCTCCGGCGACCCGAGAGGCAAGGGTAGGGGGCGGCATGCAAGGAGCGCGCGGGGCCTGCGCGATTTTTCGCCCAAGACCACGTGTTTGCCACGTGCGTGAAAACTTTTTGGTGGAGTTTTTCTCGCGCCTCGCGTGAGTCCTTTTTTGTTCGCTCGACTTCTTGCTGAATCTGTATTTTCTATTTTCAACGTGCGTTTTATTTTTAAATGAGGTTTGTGTTGAGTCGTTATTATTTTTAAATAAATTGTGTGGTGCCAGTATTTTATTGTTTTAGTGGAAGAATGGCGCGAATGTGCTTTACGAATTTGTTCACGAGCGTTTGTCGGCGGAATAAGCCGTTATAAAATTTGAATTGTAGTCGTTAAGTATCTATAGAAAAAGATTAGTAACTTATGGATATTAAAAATTAAAATACTACGATTAGTTCCAAATTTCAGAATGATCATTAATATTGATTGATATGAGCCGTGTCTAACACTCATAAAATTTATTGATTATCGGCATCGGATTTCACCCACAGACAAGGGAATCGATAATAACGTAATAGTAATAAAAACGCCGCTTTCTCAACAATGCATCACTAGACCAAACCATTTTGCAATCAACATATCAACTAAACCGTGTCTAGAAAATTCTTAATTGAACTAATGAGAAGTAATTACAATTTTTATTGCAGCCATAATGATTACGATGCCTTAAAATAATAAAAGCAATTAGACATTGATGGGCGTAGCGGGGGTTTTATATTTGTCTCTCTTACTCCTACTATAGATTTGTCAGCGAGTCGAGATGGCAATATGATTAGATGTAATTGTTTGAACGGTTATAAAAGTTGATGTCAGAGGCTGTTCTGTTTGTCGTTAAATGGCGAGATGTTTCCATTTCTAACGTTATTTTGATGTTAAAAAATAAAGGGGACATACTTTTTACTGTTGCTTGATTACTTTTGTAATCTTATTATTAATCAAAGCTGGTTTAATGAACGTGGTTTCAATTAAAATGACTGATTCATGGCGAGTTGGGATACAAATGAGTCACTTCGCTCTAATTAGGCACAATGGGCAGGAATGTAAAGGAACAAAATGATGTGATCATTTCAAAATAGAGCGCGCAATTACTTTAATCTCGTTCCTTAAATACATCTGACGTGTTAAGATCTCTAAAAATAGGACTTATTTGGCCTTTATGTTGATTAAAAGAATTAAAGTCTTATTGGTGGTGACTGGTGGCAGTGTTGGAAAATTTTGTGAGTGCTAAAGTTCACACTGAAATTCGTTTTAATGTTTTCATTTAAGAGATGGTATACACCATTAATGCAGTTTATGTTATCTTTGAAAGCCATCAAAATCTTACAGGTACTTAACATAATGTAATTCTCTGCTTACTACCTAGATGAATGTGAAATAATATGCAAATTAATAGGTATTCTTTGTCTCAGATAAAGAAGCATTAATATAAAAAAAAAAATTACTTAATCAAATTTTAAAGTGTAAAATTCATCCGATTTCGTTACAACATCCGTCACTGAAATAGAGTTATAGTTCTAATCTCAGTTGATACAATCTAGTAAAGACTAGTAGGTATATAAGCACATTACTGTGTGTTGTGTAGGACGGTTTTGACAAAGGAAGTGTCGTTAGAGCCTCTCTAACGTAGAGTCGAGACGAAGGGAGCGAAGGGAAAGTCGGGATAAATAGGTAGGTAAGGGATAATATGACGTCATGGTTCCATATTTATTCAGCCTCTAGACACCACATAGCCGCGACAAAAGTACCCATAGAGTAGAGATGAGTGAAACCAATTACCTAAAGGTTTTTGTTTCGTAAAGTAACATAATTTATATATTCTGTGCTTAATGGAAACATTCAAAAGGATTATTTCATAAAACTTGCGTATTATTTCATTATGCGCCATACGTTTGGATGATAATAAGAGACATAAAATACGTCAACAGTGGAAAACGCATAGACATAGAATATAATCATTAAAATATATCAATTCACAACGCATTGTCATAATGTGCTTGTAGAGAGTCCTGTATGAACTATTAAAAACAAATTATGGAATAAACAATTACCTATTGCGAATCAGCAAAATTGCCTTTGAAAATTGCCGAACCATTAAATTAATAAATTATGCAGAGGAAAAATATCTTGCATACAATATCTTTTATGTAGTTTTATTTGTAAAGACCTACTAATTAAATAATATACTTAGTGTTTTGTGTGATAAATATTTTTTTGTCAAGAGATTTTTTTCAACAATTTTTCACTAGTCTGTTCATCTATTAGCATGATTATTATGATCATAATATGGGACATTAAATGCATCCTATTTTGGAATATTTTTGATGTGACGTAAGCAGGAACAAAAAATCAAGTAAATTCCGTTTCTGTAATTTAGCTAAGGAATAGCTAACTCTACAGATTAATTATTTTAATAATTTATTGATCCAAATTCATTAACATAAAATGTTTCAATGAAGACCTACACATACCCAGGATAGTTCGACATAATATTACGAAGGTATTATAATTTGTATAAGACTTATTTTCCTAATTCAAATTTTATCAGAAAAGTAGAGATGTATTAGAATATTTAAATAAATGTTTTTTTTTTTATCAGAAAACATATTGTGTTATTGAATTAAATTTACCTACTATTTGTTTTGTGTTTCATTACATACTTAAGTAATATGTAAAGTATACATGCCAACCTATCTTTAATTATTATACTTTATTATGATTAGATATGCTAGTACTAGTATTAGATAGTAGGAAGTATACTAGGATTAATATTAGTGTTTTAGAAAATTGGAAATATTACTTAAAATCTTTGTAATAAAAATTTTAACCTAATTCTGGAGTTTTCGTACCTAATAAGTATATATTTGTTGGGTAAAGCCAACCACAATTTAATACCAAAATTGAGAATATCATAGCGATCGTTCAGCCCAACACGCATGCTACGATTATCGATAGCGAAAAAGCGAAGCAAATAATTAACTGGCTGGAAAATGGGTCATTTGAAAATTAAAAATAAAAAAGTTGAAAAAAAACTATAATACCTACGGAAAAACGCGACACATGGCACTCGAACCAATCAGCTGTTTGTTGGCGTTGGATGCCCCGCCCCGCTACTTTTCCACTCTTGCACGTCAAAAATATATTTTACCATTTCATTATTATTTTTCCCGTGGCTCTACGTGTCGGGAGTGACGACTCTACTCTGATAGGCGAGTCGACTCGTTTAATTTCCCGCGAAAACTTTTTTTTTTTTTTTTTTTTTTTGTTTTAGTTATGTCTTCGCACGGTTTGTGCATATAGCCAGTGTCAAGTATGTATTTTATTTTAAGTATTTCTTAATTTCACAAGAAAGTCACAGCAATGTTATAGCAATCGTGGTCAAGTAGTCAAGTCAATTATTTACATTGTCAGTCACGATTCAGTAAAGTAGTGGATGCTTTACTGAAACTTCCTGGGAGTTTTGGAAAAAATGCGAAATGACACGCTTTTTGAGTTTATATCATTCACCTACACTCGTGCACGTTAACGAACACTTAATGGTTAATATTCCACCAATATTACACATTAACACTCGAAGAAACACAAGTTTGAGCTAATAATACAAAACCAACAACGTCTCACTATCGGATTCCCGCCAAAACTCCGCGAAAACTTTATCGCACTACACAATGCTTTTTTTTATAATGTTGCCGTGGAAAAGTTGCCAACTTTTTTCTTTTCGCTTATAAAAAGTTTGTATTACATACATGCAATCTATTTAACAAGCGTCCCGAAAAATATAATAGTATAATATGTATAATAATTATATAGAATAATATTTAGAGTATTTTTTTGCGCTAAAACAGATTACGAAATGTAATTTTTTAAAACACAAGTTTTAATTAATTAGTCAATTATTGTCCTACTAATTTAAACTCATAGCAAAGGTAGCAAAATCATTAACTAGATAAGCAACAATCACTAGATATACCTAACTCTCTACTCTATTAAAATTAAATTAACCAAAACAAACTAAAAAGTAAATTATCAAAAGGAGTAAGTATGTAGGTACTTACAATATCCCAGGGGCTAATTTATAGTGGTTAGACGTTAGATTTGTTTTGGTAGCAGTGACGTCGTTAATTAGCCGGCGCTCGCTGATTCATCACTTTATACCGTCTCAGTGGCTAGTCCAAGCCGATACTTAATTACACTGCAAATACGTTCCAAAACTCCTCCAAGATTCAATAACAAATCTAATTAACACCACTCAGTCCTTTTACACGAACGCACTTCAAAAGTTTGTGTTTGGAAGCTTGACAGAAGAAGACGCGCGAAACGATTTTTTTTCCAGCAACTGTCAAACGTAACACGGACTCACGCAAGTACGGCCGTCCACGTCAGCCCGCTGACGTTCACTAGTCGCGACTCGGCATAAGTCGAGGCGAAGAAGGCAGCGGTCTCGGCCAACCCGCCTTTCGTTCGTCTCTTTCTCGCGTGGCTATGCCCGCCCGACCATTTTTACGTTTAAACCGACTCAATTCAATTCAACTCAACTCAATTGTCGTGGCGCGAATGCCTTCGCACTGGACGCTAGAGTGAGACGTATAGCGTTTGGCACGTATATCAGGCGCTGCAACTCATCAGTTTGTACGCTTTATTAGTGATATGCGACGTCTTCGACCTAATTTGGTGTCGAACGGTGAGCGATGCCTTCCCGTGCGTTAAAAGCAAGAATATGCGTTCGGAAAAGCGGCGAGAGCCTTAATCTTGGTTTAAGACGCAGCTGTGGCCGTGGATAGGTTTGTTTCGCTCTCGCCACTATCGTCCGGCGCGCCGTCGGTCTGCGCGAGAACGAGAGATCCGAACGTGGATAGGCGTTCCCGTTTTTATCGGCTTCCGCTGCTGGGTGTGTAAAGTTTTAGGCCGAAACATGTAAAAATGCATCTTGAAAAAAAGTTATGTATTAAAAAAAGAAGCTTAGTGCGCGGTGGGGGGACATTAATGCTAGCGGGAGGTGGTGCGGATGGCTTTTTTCGCATGCTGTATTTTTGGGGGTCTCGTTACTGGACAATGCATTATCGAACAGCGCTGGCGATTCAGTCGCCTTGCTGCCCCATTTCAACTCTGTACCAACTAGTTTCAATAGAAACTTGTCTCGCATCTCTGAAAAGTTACTAAGAAACATTATCTTTGGGATGTTGAAGTCTAATGTTGCAAAAGACAAGACGTGCGTAACATGAAAAAAAAATTAAACATTTCAGTAAAAATTCGAAAAAAAAGTAACTCTACAAGTTAAAAAATAACGGAGTATAAATCCTTCAAAAATTTTACAACTCTTTCGAAATGTTTTTATGGATTTAACCTCGAAAACCTTGCTTGAAGTTAGTAAATAGAATTATATTATAATATTTTACTATCTTTATTTTTACAAAAAATTTAAAACGACTCATAAATTATGTTGTTAACAATATAGTTAGCTCTATATAATACTGGAACTTAGAATATTTTTCAGCTTTATTAACTCTCGAACTACATTAAGTAAATCGCTCTACTCGTCATTGATCTATTCTTAAAATGTAACAAACCTGTTTAAAAATGTTTAGAATTAGAACAAACAGAGCAACATTTTTTAAGTACATAGGTAAGTAGTATTTTGGTCTTAAAATATTGTTAACTTATTGTCTTATCTATTTAATTTAAACGAAACAGTTCAATAATTTACTCTACCTTATTAATACCTAGTCAGGTCATAAATTCTGTCACATGTTTTATATAAAATAATTGAAACAAGTTTATTCATTATGTAACCATTTATATACCAAAATGAATTTAACAAAACATAGATTTTTATGACACTAAAGTTTATTCAAAATGACCTCCGTGATTTTGAATACAGGCCTTCAATCTGCGCGGCCAGTCGTCTATCGCAGCACGAACGAGGTCCATGTCAATATCGGCGGCTGCCTTAATCAAGGATGTCTTGAGTGACTCCAAATTGGGATGAGGCTTTGAGCACGCCTTTTCCTCCAAGTGTTGCCATATCTTGTAATCTAGCGGATTCAAATCTGGACTGGAGGAGGGCCAGTCTTCGTGCCGGATGAAGTCGATTTCACGCGCCGCCAGCCAGTCTTGTGTGCTCTTCGCTCTATGAGCTGGCGCCGAATCTTGTTGGAATACCCAGTGCCTGTTATTAAACATGGTATGAGAAACAGGTTCCACAAGGTTCGTCAGGACTGTATTTTGATACACAACTGCATTCGTTTTTACACCTTTCTCACAAAAATGTACCTCTGTTAAGCCCCAATAAGACACTCCCAACCATACCATGAGCGAGGATGGAAAATGACCTCGTTGGACACGCGGAATACGGTTGCTCGCTTCTTCACTACTGTGTGCGTACACCTTATCATTTTGTTTGTTGTAGCTAGCTCTCTTCTACAGTAAAAATTTTTTCATCCGAAAAAAGAATTTCCCGATATTTTTTTCCCGCGTACCGCTTCAACAAAGCGCGGCATCTCTTCAGTCTCAGGTCCATTAGACGAGCATTCAAATGATGTCCTGTTTTTTTCGATATGCCCGAAGCCCTAAGTCTTCATTTAACACCCTTTTCACCGTGGTTCTGCTTAATCCCATCTGAAGGGCCAACAGTTTCTGCTTACGTTTGGGATTTCTTTGAATTCGCGCCTTCACAGCTTTTATCACTGCTGGAGTCCTAACAGACCGAGGGCGACCACTTCTTGACCTGTCATCTACACTAGAGTCTTCATTGTATCGTTTGATGGTACGATAAACGAATCTCTTGGTTATATTCAAATTGTTCAGTATGTCAAAAATTTGAATTGGCGCGTAACCGCAACGATGCAACGCAATAACTGCAACACGGTCTTCTTTAAGCGTCCACTCCATATTTAAAAATGAGTAAAATTCTAAAAACGATACATTTTTATTTACATGAACAATTCGAAATTCGAATTCAATAAACTTTTTTGTGGCCTACATTCTAAAAGAAAAGTTTTTACTGTGTGACAATACTTATGACCTGACTAAGTATTTGTATAATTTTTTCCGACTATATCAAAAATACAATTTATAAAAAATTATATAAAGATTTAAAATAAATACCTACATTTGAAGAATTGATACAAAAAAAAAACATTTTTTAATCAAATGGAAAGAAAATAATATCATACCCCTTTAATCCATAAGCGGTACCTAGGTTGTTTAATGGCAACATTTGTAGCAACGAAAAATAGCCATGTAAGTTTCAAAAGACAAGGTTTACTCTTATGAAAACGTTACAATTATAGTATACCTTGGTACTATTAGGGTGAAAATTGAAAGGCAACGATTACAATGTACCACATTCTTTAATCACGCGCCTGTACAACACAGAGGTACAATAGAGACTGCCCTTATTACAGGAGAACTAGTGTTACGTTTAGGGATACGTGATGCAGTCGTAAGTCCGTCTAACAGTACGTAGGTAGGTACTTGCTGTGGTCTCGGTTTCAGTCGCATAACTCTTCATTTAATACAGGCATTGCATTTAATTAAACTCAAGGATAATGTAGCTTAGTGAAAGAATTTTCAGAATCATTATCAGTACGCCACTCTGGATATTACTTCCTACAAACTCACAAACGAACTACGTTTAAAATATTAGTGTCAAAGTGTAATTATTGTACTATTTTTATTTATTTAATTACGGGATAAAAGTAGCACTACGTCACCCGGGCATAGTGTAGCTTCCCAAAAACGATATAATTTATTTATTAAGTACCTACTTTCGGAGCCTATTCAATGCAAACAAAGAAACAATCAAATCTTTCCTCTTTATAATATTATTATAGACGCAAGAGCCTAGTCATTTTCGATGTTAGCGTTTCATAAACATAGAGTTCAGTATTCATAACTAAGTTCATCACTAAGTAATCCTACATGCATGTGATCGATCTAACCCGTTTAAGAGCCTTCGTCCGCCTCAACTTCCTAGTACAGTTCATAATTTAATATTGGCATACTCAACCGTATTCCTCATAAGTTTGTTTAGTAAATAAAACTAACTTAGTGGGTTTTGGCGTGAAAGATTTTTTCTATTGCCATTATAAATTAACTATTAAACTGTTTTCAAGAATGTGCAGAATGTGAGCCTATGATACAAACCAAAAAACTGGGCGTTCTCTCCAAAACTCCTAGGGCTACTACTGAGATCACACACATGACGATGACGTATCTAGGTGACACCCACGTGATATCTTGTCTCGGAGTGCCATACCTGGGGCTTACCATGACGTCGTATTGCGATCCAATTGTGGACCTAAACAGAATCGTTTCACTTTAAATAATGGTAGTACATGGCTTTCGATATCATTTAGGTAGACGTCAATCCCCTTAGATTAAAAATCTATCTAAATTGAGCGTCAAGATGTCACAACAAGACGTCACGGTACGATTAACAGCCGAAATTAATATTGTATCTCCTATCCAAGATTGAAATCGATCTTGGATTGCTGCCTATCGTTCGATCGATTTCCAATCTGCTTGCCTTTATAAACCAATCCACGGATCGGTTATTGGCACGTTTGACCCTAAAAATGGATTGTGATATCAATCCCAGACAGCAAAATTTGAATTGGATTGATTATTAATTTCGGCCGCAAGTAGTAAAACGATTCTGTTTAGGTCTTCAATTGGATCGCAATAAGACGTCATGGTAAGCCCCAGCCCCGTGGTGTAGTACATTGTACCATGCAAAATACTATGCCATAAGTTCTGAATAATGTTCTATTTAGCTATCTTTTTTTTCTTCGTATTGACCTCTTTTGTTTTTACACTCAGGAATTAAAATGTAGCGATTATATTCACATTGGCAGAAACTGTTTATAAGCGCTACGCAAAATGCTCGACGCTACCGAAAACTCACTGTTTACTTTGTATACACACTGTGTCGCTATAATCGAATAAAGACACTCTCGTCTCCTCCTGATAACCTCAACCTACCCTCAATGGCCTGTTACCTAATAGCCGGTTCTAGAGGACTAAATTAAGCGTGGCATGAAGGACCAATAACCTTATGATAGGGTAACATTATTACGTACAAATGATAGGTAAAATGTTATAGGTAGAATAGTTTATCATTCGGGGAAAATCGCTACTAACCCGTAGGTTTTGGGGCATAATGACCAGTTTTTTGAAAAGGGCATTTTAGGACCTGATCATTATTGTCTTAATCAACTCCAATCTACCCACTTTAAGCACGGATCTCCCTTCACTCTCGTGAGGAGGATTAGGCCATAATCCACCACGGGGCTCCGGTCCGGATATCCGTAGTAGCCCATTCTATATTGGACCAATTCTCATTTGCAGCAAATAGGCCTCTTCTGCAAGTATCTGTCAAAATATACCCCATAATTCCAGAATATTAACCAATAGTAATTGATATGAATTCATTCTCGACTCGATCGTATCTCAGATTACGAGAACCGATCGGCATCGTGTGGTCACCTACATGTGATCGAATTAATCGAATCAGCCCCCGTCTCGGCCACCTTCCTAATAACGTCAACTTAGCTCAATCAGTTCGCCGGCCGCTCGACGTGCACTGAGTCCTAGCGATCCGACTTAGAAAACATATTATAATTACCCGTAGAAGAATAACACGTAGAAGACAAGTAAGTACTCGCTAGCGCCGAGTAGCCATTTTTACTGAGACTTTTTGGGCCTAGTTCGGACTTTGACTCGTTATTGCTCGAAATCAAATCTTTTATGGTAAGTAAATATTTATTAATTTTCCCTGCTTTTGGACTAAATACCAACACGCAAGCGATATTTTAATTGCGGTTGTGTGCGTTTTAGAGAAGATAATTGTGTAATTATCTTCTCTAAAACGTGAGTGAATAGTAAAACTAAAATAATATTCTAAAACTAAAATAGTCTAATAGTAAAACGCGAGTAAGCGTGAATGCCACGTGGCACTCACGCGTACATTGATAAAGAAGTGTCTTCACTTTTGAGAGAAACTACGCGTGGGACTATCCTTTTCTTCGTTATTATTCTAAGCATAATATAACTATCATTCGCGCTGCCTGTAAAAACGGGGCCGGTACAAGTTTAGTTAATTGTCGTATAGGGTTATGCTAGCCTCTAGTCAGTTTATCAGGCCGCCCGAGGGCCTCTGACATGACTTAACGACTGCTATCAATCCATAACAACCGGGACCGACGGCTTACCATGCCCTCCGAAGGATAGAGTGATGGAAAACCGCACAACACTTACGAAAAGTCATCAGTGCAGGGCTCAGGATCATATCAGATCTAAATTACCGCTCGGCCACCGCCACTCAAGGCGCAAGTGACAAAACGCTATGAAAATTAAAACAACAGATATTTTTTATTATGCCGGACAATCCCTTCAGCGCAACTTAAGATGCTTGATAACTTCCAAATTGCATAACCCGGATCTGTCAGTTTCCACAGTGCCTAAACCTATTCTGAAGTAAGAAATCGGATGGATCAAAATAAACTCACGTAAAAGTTTCAGCGACCGGCACCGTAGAACACGTAAATAGCTGAATGACGTCACAGCTTCAAAACTGGCAAAGTTGCCGGCCCGCGATCCGAAGTTAACGTATCGGTACATAATTGATAGCGGGCCTTATTACGTGTGGATAGTTTGTTGCTATGGGCTGGTTTGCTTTTATGAAATAATTTCCTATAAAACTATAATTTATTTATATGCACAAAATTGATTCAATAGCGTTCACGACTTTTTACGTATCTACTTATCTGACAGCTAAATAAAGAACATATATTTTTGCCTTCCTCGTATAATAATTGTGACGTCACGATTCACTTGCACCTAGAGACAGCAAATACTGTGCTGTGGTACACACACAATAAATATCCAATGCGAGAATAAAACCCACAAACTCATGCTATGCATGCAGTCTGCTCACCAACACACCATTGAAGGATGATGCCAAGGATCGTCACAATTCACCTCTACGGATAAAAACAATGCATAATAAATTATTTTCTATGTTAACTATTTTAACGGTAGTTTAACCCTCAATAGACGTTACGTATAAGGAGAAAAAAAATAGCCACCGTAAGTACTTATATGATTTAAGACCCAGTTCAGTTAGAAGAGCAATGGTTTGGTATTCTCACAGTCGCAGATATAATACGAGTATATCCTGCTGCGTGGACTTATTATTTACCAACACAACATAATATTCCAATACAGGTTCTTATCAAATGAAAACAAACTATTTCTATAACGACACGCAATAGCAGCTATCAGATCACTACCCAACGTGTTCACGGAGCACATTACAATATTAATTGATTGCAAAGCTTCATTTCATATTTATAGTTTGAAGAAATGCCGTTTGGATAATGTTTCAACGTCTTGTTTAGGCGAATTCAAACCGGAATAGGTGATATTGTACGTTCATAGGAAATGAGATAATCGCTTGTATGTAGGTTTTTACGTACGTTATTAAGTTAGTACTTTACTTTGGTAGTAAGTATTTGACTACTATCTCACATGGTTGTAAACACAGACATTTAAGAGGAATCAGACCGGACATTGCAGGTATCAGTGAAACCAGAAAAAAAATACATTCAGAGGGGACCGAAATAAGGCTGACAAGACAACTATCCATGTATGCTTACTTTCAAAAAATTGAAATAAATTTAAATTTCGTGCTGATTTCGACCTAATGTTTTTACAAGTAGAATAAGCTGTCAAAAAGTCGTCAGCGTCACTCATCAATACAGCGGCCGGCTACACGTGTAGCTTCACTAGATATCTGTAATGTAGGTACGGTCTGTTTCCTCTATTATGTCTTTGGTTATGGTGACGATGTGTGAAGATTTTCGTCGTGTTACTTGGTTAATAACACATAACAATCAACATGGCCAATATGGTCATTGCTCGGCTTAGAATTGGACTAGAGGACTAGTGCTGAACATTCGTGGTAATAAACATTTTTTACTACCTATTGAAGTTCTTTACATATTCGAGCATATTTTACCAAATTCGAACTAAATCTGTATTTAAATCCAACCCCAAACTTATCCCAAAGATTTTTTCTGTTAAAACAACGTTCATAATTTATTCATGTGCCAAGTTTTTTCAAGTTTCGGGTGAGCGGTTGCATTTTTATCATTCTCGCAAAAACTTCGGTGTTAATTTCGGAGGGATTGCGAACCAAAAAATTCAATGAAAAGTTTGCTTTTGTTGTTATGTTTTACTTTGGAACTGAACAGACTATCAATTTGATTCACCATCGGAGCTTTATTTATAATTGTTGAGGCCACATCTTACGAATAAATTGTCTACTGGCTTTTTCATGCGGTTTCACACGCGATTCCAGGAATAAAAAAGCCGGCCATATGCGAATCAGACTCGCACAAGAAGCGTACCTTTATCTATAAAAACGACAAATAAATCACGTTTGTTGTATGGGAGCCCCCTTAAGTATTTATTTTATTCTGTTTTGTCGTAATTTTGTTTTTATAGCGGCAACAGAAATACATCATGTGTTAAAATTTCAACCGTCTAACTATCACGGTTTATGAGATACAGCCTGGTTACAGACGGACAGAGAGTCTTAGTAATAGGATCTTGTTTTACCCTTTGGGTACTGACCCCTAAAAATTTGTATGCTTCCATCTATCAATTTAATTTTTTCTGTATGTTCTCATTTGTAACAGAAGCGTTGATTAGGCTAGGCAAATCCTAGGTACCTTAATTAACACTGAATAAGTGAATAATAATGTATGTCTACTTTGTACTAAGACGGTAATATCGAGTTGGTTATCAACTCGACCGCAATAAACTCGCCCATGCGGTCGAGTTGCCACCTTTCATTTTAGTAGTAGCCAACTCGACCGCACGTGCAAAGTACAGTCAGTTGAAAAAGTGATATCAATCAAATGATTTTAAAATATAAATGAATCTAATAACTTCAACTGTTACTGTAACATTATTTCCAAAGCGGTGACTTTATAGCAAATGTTTCACTACTCAAGCGTCGCTAGAGTGCAAAGTGCATAGTTTTTACCACCAGCTCCTTTAAAGTTTCTCACAATTTTTAACAATTCAAGAAGGTGACACTCCACCCCCCGTGGTCGATAGTTACCCGTAATACCGTCGGCAGTTCGGAAGGGGGTTAATTAATAATAACGGTGTATGGGTGATTAATGAAACTGTACCCTTCCTAATTTATAGTTGGACTTAGCGCCCCGTCCCCCGCGCCGCCGGCCCAAAGCAAACTAAATATCCAATACCTCGATGTTGAGTGGGGATTGAGGAGTCTTGGTACTTGGGGTTTTCTACACTAATATTATAAAGAGGAAAACTTTGTTTGTTTGGTTGTAATGAATAGGCTCCGAAACTACTGAACCGATTTGAAAAATTATTTCACTGTTGGGAAGCTATGCTATCCTCGGGTGACATAGGCTACCTTTTATCCCGTTAAAATTAATGGTTCTCGCGGGATAGTAGTTAACGCGGGTGAAACCGCGAGGTGCTTCTAGTATTTTATATTGTGCAAGAAAAATCATCAGTCTACTACGTTTCTAATGCTGGGATACAAGCTTTTTTTGTGTGAAAGATGAACGATTATCACGATCCGGACGATGGACAAGCGTTATTATCTTTGCACAATTTCTAATCATAGGGCATCGACTGTTTAGTCAGCAAGTAAATAATCCTACAAATAGAAAATAAGAATGTTTGGGTGTTTATTCCCTCTTCACGCCGTAACGCCCAAAGTTTGGTGAAATTTGGTAATTTCGAATCACCCATAGAATACTTTTCATCCCGTAAAACTCAACGGCTTCCGTAAGATGACAGTCAACATGGTAAAAACTGCGTAGCTAGTTATTACTAAAATGTACACGAAAGTATCAAGAGGTCGCGATCGCGCCACATTATTATGAATACAAGTACGAGCAGTGTATTCGGACTTTGAAAATCTAATTACGTAGCCAGCACCCTTACCTCGATCGCTCCTTCGCGCCCGCCCCAAGCCGCCCCCGCCCGGGTCCATGCGGTACGGACTTTACCGTTCGGATAATGAGCTATAATTTTATGAAATAGTTATAGATAGATGCCTTCGCGATTATTTATTACAAGCTTCGCCTCGCGGTGTTACCCGCTGTTTGCGGAATATAAACAAGCCTATCTGTTAATCCAGTAAGCTACCTCCACACCATATCTCATGAAAATTGCTTCAGTCGTTTGAGCGTGAAGAACAAACACACTTACAAATGTTTGCCTTTATAATATAAGTAGCAAATTAAAATTTAGATAGTAGACTTCATATTTTTTATTACACAGAAAATACAATGAACTTGTTACTTATCAGTAAGTTACGTTTGTATCTTCGCTTCTATGCTCAGTAACATTTCATACTTGGTATTTAAATAAGAAGATTTTGTAGTTGTCTTTACTACGTCTTACAAGCAACTTTTGGATGGGCAACACTCAATAAGATTACTAAGATACCACATAGATATATCTTTTAGGTAACATCATCATCATCACTGTACATATCCGCCCAATGCTGAGATCTGGTCTCACTTTCGTAAAGAGGATAAGAGGTAACATACTCACCAACTAAAAACGGGTTCAAACTAATATCAAAACATATAATTTTGTCATACCTCGACGTTTCGGCTGAGTTACATCGACCGTGGTCACGAGAAGACTCAAAAGAAAGCATAAGGGGTACCTCCACCACGGTAGCCCGGTGCGAGTTGAAGCACCGATAAATTCGTCCACAACCCTCTACACGAAAGATCCACAAGCTTTACTCATCAAGCATAAAACAAATCCACTCAGTATTAAAACCAAATCCAGCCCAACGAAAACCTAACCATTTGGTAACAGCCAAGTTTGTCCAGGCTCACGAATTATACATGTTGTATTAATACGGTGTTCAACTCTACTATTGCTAGTGAAGTTTTAATTCGATAACCCACCGACTAGAGCCACCCTGCCACCCTGCCGGAGGAACCACCCTGATATAATGTATTTATGGCAGATACCACGAACCTAATGAGCGCGCCTCTTTATGCGGACCGTAGGCCTGTGGTCGGCCTAACATGATGGTAGTTCTTCCGGTGCCTAAGTACCGTACCGGAACGCTATGTAGATAGCATTAATCGAACACGCTGTATAGAAGCTGGAGTACGTGACCCGACAGACGGTATGCGATTCAAAGCTACAAAGAGATAATTATCCGTTATTCATCGACCGAATTGTGAACTTTCTAGAGTTCGTACATTTTTTAGGAAAGGTAACCAACTATTTGTTCTATTTAAAAACATGGCAAATCAGTCGAGACGTTCTGAAATGATGCGCTGAGGTGGAGCGAGGTCACACTTAATCAACTATACCAAATAATATCCGTGTATCTAAAATCAAGTAATGATATTTAACACCATTTGTAAAACAGGTCAAGGGCCAGTTTTACAACTGTGAGTTTCCAAAGCCTGGCGTAAGTACGAGTACATTTTAGGTCGCCGACCTTAACCAAAGATGGAGTAGAGTAAACAATAGATATCTTCTGAATTTAATTATAAGTAATAATGATTAAAGCCATCAGTAGCGCGACATCGACTGACCTCCCGTCTCACACCCTTTCGTTAAATTACTAGGAGCCGGGCGGAGAGGTGAGCTCGCGGATGTGGTAATATCCTGGCCATCTTTGGCTCAGTCCTGTTATGTCTTTTGACATCGCTTATCTCTGTTTCACTCCTCTAACGTTATTATATAATGTACTTACTATCTGTATCATCATCAGCCTGAAGACGTCCACTGCTGAACATAGGCCTCCCCCTTAGACCGCCACACCGAACGACAATTTGCCACTTGCATCCACTATCTGTATCTATGACAGTAATACTACGATATTTTAAAGAAGTAAGGTTTGTGGTTTTGTTTGTAACAACTCATCTAAAAGTACTGATCTTATTTTGAACATTCTTTCACTTGAAATGAGTGGGTTAAATATGTTTTATATGTTGATTATGGTTCACATAAAAATTCAGAAATTCCTGCGCAATAATAGCAATTCACGTATAATGTAATCTTTGGAGCTACACTGATCAGATCCTGGAAATTATTTATCTATAAAAGAATAGGCTACATTTATTGTACGTCCTACAATATATTTCATACGGGAATTACACGGATGTAATCTGCAGTCTATTATAAAATCCGCAACTCCTTCTGCCAAGCGGTCAAGGCCATCGAGCCAATGCCTCCTCCAATGTCAAGTCAACCTAGCTCGCATCTCAAGGGGTCCACCGCACCCCCGCTACGTCTCGAACTTCCTATAATTAATTACCCTCATTATCATTATTGTTCGAAGGCAGTTTTGCTTCGATAATGAATTGTTCGCTCCATCATTAATTAGTTTATTATAATAAGAACTTTGTTGGTAGATTAATCAGGTTTTATCTGATGCCGGTTGCGTTGCGGAGAGTTCGCGAAAGTACGTACCGGTTTCCTCAGTTACGGTTACGGATTGTATTCTGTAATTTAAGACTCGGTGGTGTTTTACTTCGCTGTAAATAGACTAACTAATAGTACTAAGAACTGGAATCGACTAGTTGTAATGGAGTTTACGATTAGGGTGAATCCACTTAAGGCCTGTAGAGCGGACAAAATATTACATTTTACAAAGTACGCAATTCGTTCGTATTATGTTTAGAAACTTTGTCGCTCGCTGTAGCGTTTAGCCAAGTATAATTAGGAAGCAATTTTATTATTGAAGAACCACCAGTTAAATTTATTCAACTTGGACTTCAATGAGCGTCGTAATCTACTTTTGTAGAAACAAAGCTATTAGCAGCCATTAAATTAAAACAAGTACACGATTAAATGTTATTTATGATAATTATTCCGACAATGGGAGCTAAGTAGATTTAGTTGTGAACCAAATTTTTATGGCGGTGCGCGTTTCCATTGCACACTTGAAGTGAAAAAGCATAGTGCTGCCGCCGCGCCGCCCGCGGCGATAGCGTCGATCACGGTCGTCGGCCGGCACACGAGAGTAAGTTGTTTTTGTGTTGCTATGAACTAATTCAACAGCAAATTCAACAGCAAGTCTGTTCATTACTTGACCACGATTGCTATATTGCTGTCACTTTCTTAATGTGAAATACTTGACACTGGCTATATTATGCACAAACCGTGCGAAGCCATTACTAAAACAAAAAAAAAAAGTCTGTTCATGGTACATACCATCCATACAATACATTATGTCATAATAATAATAATATGTGTAATAGAAACAAGTGTCTTTTCAATACGCTACGAACGCTACAATACTCCTTGTGTTTCTCGTGTTCGTAACTACACAAAACGATTCGAACAATAGACATTGTTCCTATGTATTTCAATACATATCGTATTTCAAAAATGACGATGCGTTCACAAAACGCATCGCCGTCACCGTTAGCGCCTTGCGCTGATCTATCGGCGTATGGCGGCTGATTTACACACATGCGATGCTGACGAATCGCTCCGAACTTCATCTAACTTCACGGTGTCGTGCGTGAGTAGTCTAATGAACTTCAGAGCTTTTGAAAACAAACACGAGTTGGCTAAATTGGTTAAAGGTGTTCCTCGTTTGGTACTTTTATGTTGTTCACCTGCTATGATTGCTACGCGAGCGAATAACATTTATGTGAATAAATGATAAAAGTAGTGTTGTACTATATTCTTGCAATGTTTTGGTTTGGTTAAATATTATTTACATTTTTTTTTATTGAAACAGGGATTAAAATAATATTCAATTTATTACTTGGTATCGTACACAAATGTAAATAATTCAGTATTCATATTTTAACAGTGTCTTATTACGCTGACTGTATCATATTTTCTTCTTATTTACTTACTTACCTGGCCAAAATATTTTAACTTTCAAGTCATTACTTATTTTTATCTAACTCTCGTCACCGAACTAACAATGGAACCACGCGTAATGAGACATTAAACTTCCGTAATTAGACACCCGTGAAATTAATATGTTACCATAGATGTTACGACTTTGAATTGTTCTCTTCTCTTTGTCTGGTCACAGACGATATATTACAACTATAATAAGGTGTTTTACGTACATATGTACGGTATATTTCATCGTGTGCTTACCGTAAATACGGTCATAATTAGATGTTGAGTTACAGCTTACGGGGCTTACGGATTAATTGCGGTAACAGTATTTGGAAAGAGACGAAAAAAATTAAAGGTAGCAGTGAAACAAGTATGTAATTAATAGCTATTTTTATTGGAATTTTCTAGAATAGGTGGCCTCTAATGCTTAAAACAATATCTTTCAGACAACCCTTGAACCTCTCACAAATCTAGCAAAATTAATTATCGTAGACGGTGAAGCTCATCATAAATGCTATTTTCGATTTTCAGTAACTATCGATCAATCGATTTACAATATAGTTGGGTCCTATAAGCCACTAGTTGATCATCATTATGTCACATCATGGCAGAATGGTCGGCTAAGATGTTGCTTAGGAATCTAACCTTCACCCGAGCCATTAAAACATATTGAGCATTAATGTGGTAACCAGGGAACAGGTTCAAGTTATAATTCAAAATGACCAACCACTGCCTAGCCGTAACGTAATTGCTAAGCCCAAACAGATAAATTAAACGCTGCAGTCAGCATCAAAACTAGACAGATACGGTGCTAATTAATAGCTCAAAACAAGCCGAGAATATGCTTTACGTACGTAAGCGGTTGCAAGGAGCTGTAGCGAACTATCCGCTGACCACCCTTATAAATAATAGTGGCATGGTGGCTGACCTCCCTACCCTACCCCTTAAGGGTACAATCACAGTGTAGGGGAGAGACAGTGACTGAACTTGTTTAGAACGACTGACCATTTTGTGACAGAATCAATTGACAAGGAACTGAATCGATTCGGCACGTTATCGTTCTCGAATCGAAAGTCAATTCGTATCGAGTGATCTTGTTTTCAGTTCAAATTCAGAACTTACTTACGACTTGCCTGTGTGAACTGAGGCATGGTTACCACGACATGTATCATTTCAGTCTTGAAACTCTTGAATAAAATGAAAGAGTTCTCATTACGAGACGTCTGCGTAATTCTGTAGTGGGGTAATGCAGCTGGAGTAAGAGTTAAAGCGGCAATATAGAGGCATTTAGCCTGGTTACTGATAGAAGTATCAAACCAGACAGTAATGTACGGCGAGTGACATTGTTATGTACCTTCTTAATTTTCATTTTTGCAACAAAAATAATATCTGTTACTACTTATCAAACAGGCACGTTTGAAATTTATACTTGCAGAGAAAATTGCACTAGTATCACTACTGACCACTCAAATACATTGCATTACAACTACACTCCTGATCTCATTTCCCAATTGCATTTCGAAACTCAATCTCGCCTTTACAGTTCTATACCACTTCACTAATATAAGCCTTAATGTCTATCCATAGAGTTTAATTCACCTCACTCCTTGTTGAGTCCAAGGCTGATTTTGATTAAGCTTGTCTAAGACGGGGGTACGGCTAACACTAACTCCTATAATGAGATATGATAATAAACGTTTCACTTGAATATTGATGGGGACGAGTTAGGAATGCACTCGGAGTGTTTACTTTATTGCTTAAGAATTATGATTGTATTGACTATTTAGACCCGTTTGTTAGAAAATAGCTCTGAAGTGAATTAGTTCTTTTGAATGAAAGGAAGCATTCAGTTCGTGAGACGAATTTAATACTTTGTTGCTTTTGCGAAACGTTTTCTACTTGATGTCATTAACTCATTAGCCACTATAGTGCTCTACTTAACTAATCTACCAAAACTAAAACAAAATCTGTACATACTAGAGTAGACTTATTAAATATGATTTAAATTATCGCACTTGTTATTTTTATTATGACCTTTCACGTTTCAAATGTCCCGTCAGTGTAAGTATATGTGCTTGTAATTGTCCCAATTAAAAAGTATGCGCACTTACAATTGGCCTCTTTTTGTTTGATTTACATTAACGTCTATCTTCATTTAGAAAATTAATACCAATCTCCCCGATTACTGCATGACATCACTAATTAATCTCATAGAAAAATAGACTATAAGGCTTTTATACACAGCAACTGATCCGATCCTATGATTGAGAACCATTTCTTATCCTGAAGCCGATTATTGAATAAAAATTCAAACGTGTAATACGTGACTTATTTGTCATTCCACGAAACAACTCTTACATTACTTTTACAGGCCTTGAACACGAGACACCCAAATCTTGTTCAGTTTCGGCACTTTGTCCCAGATTTCACGTTATTTGGTGAGAAGTGTGATTCATTAGAATCCACACTCACGATCATCACATTCTAAGATCGGATCAGATCTAGTGTGTGCAAGCCTTAGAACCAAGATGCGTCAGACGACCATAGATACGTCGGAATTACCGGCCACTCCTCGTTCACCAATTAATTGTTATGACACCTTGTAACAAACTAGAAACAGATTTTGCCAAGATATTTAGGACTCTATGCACTGCATAATAGAAAAAACGTCTATGACAGTATGCAAGACCAATTTTAAAACGCAGGAGGTTCTCAAGTCGACATGACGTTTACTTTTTTATACTTATTTATTATTATGTATGACCAATTATTATGACCATGAATGACTTTTTATAACATAACTTTTTTCAGAATAGTGCGATTTTGATCTTTTTTTTTTAATTAGAAAAGGTATTATCCCGAAATTGGTTCCAATCCCGTATTAATTTCGAAAAAATTGCTGTCCAAACAATCAAAATAATGTTTTTCAAAATTGTCAATTTGCTTGTATGATTTAGAAAATTGGCTAGAATTTAATGTGTATTACGAGTATGTGTCAGTGTTCTTCATGATGGCATGCAATTAAATAATCTAGTATCTGTTTCATCCATGTACTGCTAAGACAATAGCGTCTAAGCGTACAATTAACGCTTTTATAGCGCCGCCTAAACGCACTTGTGTCGATATACTGCTATTGTGACTGTTCCCTTTAAGGATTGATTCGACAAATTGGAGCTTGAATCAGAGGTGCGTGAGTCATGATTGCTGGGATACTTTGCATTGTTTAAAGTTAATGCCTAAGGTGCATTCATTAGGTTTTGTAATTCAAGAGACAGTAGGCACGATGGTTTTGCGGCGTTGTCAAAAGCGGCCTGATTACTTTCTTCTTCCAAATTTTCCTTGTTCTTCTTTTTCTCTGTAACACAAATTTTAGATTTTCTTCTGCTGTCCGTGATGTAGATTCTCCTTCTGAAAATTTTCCGGTAGTTTCCTATCGCTTTACGTCATTTGGCCAAAACGAATTTATTGAGTGTCATAAAGTAATATTCATCATTTTCTGTCTCATTTGTTTGTTTGTATTCTAAACAAAAACATTAAATTAGGATATACTTATATTGGATCTAAGCAGGAGCATTGGACCAAGATTAAGAAGCACTGATTCAAAAAAGGAACAAATCTTACACAAAACCAACCTATTCTCTACCGAAGACGTTAGAGAATGGTTTAGTTATAAATTCTCTCTACAATAGAGTTCATTATTGCTGCCAAAAGGCGTCATATTATTGTTGTTTTTGTTAGTTTATATGTCTGATGCGCACAATTAAGCGATGCCAGCGCTGCTTACAGCCATGCCCTCTCGTAAAATCTGCATAAGAAGCCAGCCTCGGGCAGACGTCTTGCGGTTGGGTGTTCTACAGTGGTGCAAGATATTGAGAGCATTCATTGTGTCAAATAATTTAATAAATAATGTCCAATTCAGTCTAACTTTAATTATTGAACCACGTCTTTACAGTATTAAGACTTGGGCTGTACAAAACTTTTTGAATGCACTAATTTTTTTATAGTCTTTCTCTTCATGTAAGTCGACTTCTACGAAAATTTTCGTCGAAAGTTTTTTCCGGTGACAAGATGTTATAGAGGAAAGAAGATTTAGTTACTAAAGGTAACACTGAGGTTTTGATCACATCAATCTTCATAGATGATTCGTTCAATGAATCACAAACTAAATTAGTCGTCATGAAACATCGTCTATCAAACGCGTTAATATTTCAGGAAAGTGGTCCAGTCATCTTTCTACGGATTTTATATCTGAGTTACACTTGTCTTGACTTAGTACGTTGACGGCAGAAACATCACAAAATAAACATTTCCAAAAGCCCAAATTTGGATAGCTGAGCAATTCATTTTACCCGCATCGATCCTCTATTGTAATCGATCGATAACCATCCGAGATCATCAATCGAGCGGTATGACCCCGCCGACCTGTAGGTATTAAGACATCTGGATTAGAGGAGTCATCTACTCGAAAACTGCCAACACTCATTTAAACACTAACGTAGTTTGTTAATGTAAATTTTCAATAAACTTATTCCGCCTCAAACTTGTGCCCACTGTACACTGGTTTGGCCCGCCGACTCATTACAGCAGTTCCAGATTATTGTTTCAAGTCCACACAATGGGACGGGACGCAAGTTCGCGCCCCGTCTCAGTGTTTGCCACTTGTATCGACACATACACTGTGCTATTTATCGACACAGATCGACACAGACACTGTGTTATTTGTCGACACAGACACTGCTATTTGTCGATACAGACATAAAGTATGATGAACGTGACGGCTAATGTAAATAATATCATTTTTTACTAAAACTACAGCTCTCGTGAACGATTGAAGTTGTTGGCGTCATAATGGCAGATACGTTGTTTAAACCTTCCTGAATACTTCCAAGTCGCTTAGAAATTATCGATTACACGGCTGTTGAATTTCACCACAAAAAAGCACAGCTATTAAAACAATGTTATTTAAAAAGCTGTATAATTTTGAAAACAGCCGCTAAAACTTACAGTGCTTGTTGCAGTGTTCACTGTTGAATGTAGAATTAGAAGATGACCATTATCCAAGCATTTAGACACATCGAGAGCAGCGTGGTCCTACAAGAAAAGCATAGTGTCGGAACGGTCGAATTTAGCTACGCTTGTGTCGGGACCAACGGAGAAGCACAAACTATTCGCTGATGCGCCATTCGGCGACAGTAAGTAATTTACGGGCGAGCTACATTGTATTTGTAAGAGTAATGTGTTGGTTTATTACGCATCTTGCTTTAATGAGGTCTACGTGTGTCTACGCTACGTAGACGTTTGTAATAATGCCGTAGCCAGTAAAATTTTGATGGCGCGACGTGACGCGGGCCGCGCTACGAAAATGTTGAGAATAATATTGACACGGGTATAATATACGAGTAACTCTCGGGCATAGTGTTGGATAATTGATAAACAATAACGTCGTTATTATGCATGAAACTATTGACTGTGAAATTTGATATACTTAATGATAATAATGTATCGAGTGTTTTCTAAGAATTCAGCATCATTATTATATAGCCTATTACCTGATATGAGCAAAGCGATAGTGTCAAAATTACACCTCGTTCCATATAATAGCAAAATTGAGATGCAATACAGGCGATTCCTAAAGTGTATGAGTACACCTATGTATGTATGATTCTAAACGTTACGATCGAGCAGTCCGGTAAAATAAAAAAGCACTCCTGTCTCCAAACAGTCTATAAATTACACAACCTTTGAACCGTCGAACCTAGAAAAATAGAAATTACTACTCAGTTTTACCTACTTACAAACTTTTACAGAAACTAGGAAGTACACACACACAACAGAACTCTGTCCTAAATCCTCTACACGCAAAGTTCTACAAACTTACTACAAACAACAAACATGAATTTGTGGCCGACTCACATTACCTAACATAAATAATAATTATATACTTATTATATAATACACAATTAATATAATATAAATAAATATATAACAACTACATACACGCTTCTAAATATTAATACATAAACATTACACACACGATAATTATTATAGTCAGCGCCGCGCGTCGGTGCAGTGGAAACGCGTATACCGCGACAACCGGTCTGCGACCGATGGAATGTCGGCCGCGGCCCGGCCGGCCGCACCGCGCCCGCCGCCCGCGCAGAACACGAGTCACGATCTACCTATCGCGCGTGATACCCGCGCCGCTTTGCGCACCGCTTACCGCTTGTCGAGTATATTGTTTACGATATTGCCGCTTTATGTTCTGTGCTTGTAAACTATCTTGCTGTCTGCTAACTCTCATTCTCTCATCTTCTCTACTCCTTCTAATATTATTGGTGAACTATCGTGTGTGGACAATAAACTGTATGTATTGAACATTTACCATCTTTCTTCTTCTACATCTTCCAACCACGCAATTACCACACACACCCCCATAACTGGTGACCCCTCTGAACAATCGAGAAGAAGATGACCAGTGATGACGACAGTGACACAGCGGGCACGGCGGCATCCCAGCCGAGCGTTCCTTTGCCTACCCGCCCCAGGCGGAAAAGATGTGAGCGCGTTTCCATTGACCCGGGCGACGGCACGTCATCCGAACTTTTTCGTGTCGGTGTACGCATACCACCCTTCTGGCCTGAAAAACCGCTGATATGGTTCGCCCAGATAGAGGGGCAGTTTAGTATGTCAAGAATAACGGATGACGTCACTAAATTCCACTACGTACTTTCACACCTGGACAGACAGTACTCAGTTGAAGTCGAGGATATCATTACTAATCCTCCGACCACAGGCAAGTACGAGAAGCTGAAGAGCGAATTAATAAAACGCCTATCTGTTTCGAAAGATAAGAAGGTGAAACAGCTGCTTCAATCCGAAGAATTAGGAGACCGTAAACCTTCGCAATTTTTACGCCACCTTCAGCACCTGGCTGGGCCCACCATCCCTGAAGATTTCCTGCGGACAATATGGACCAGCCGCTTGCCCAATAATTTGCAGACTGTCATCGCATCACAGATGAGCTTAACCCTCTTCGAGCTGGCGGACCTGGCAGATCGAGTGCATGATATAGCACCATCATCACCACAAGTGGCAGCAGCATCATGGCAGCAAAATAGCACTGACAGATCAGACCCAGTGTTGGCCATCATGGCCCAGCAGATAACAGAGCTGACCAAACAGGTCAGCGCTCTCACCACTGTAGTCCATGATCGTTCCCGCCAGCGTGACCGGCAACAACCTCACCAACGTAGTCGCACGCCCTCCAGACGGTCTCAGTCGAACTATAGGAAGTTTCCTCTATGTTGGTACCACTTCAAGTTCGGCTCCAAAGGGAAGAAATGCATCAAGCCTTGCGACTATAACTCGGGAAACGAGCAGGGCAGTCGATAATGGCGACTGAAGATTGCCCTCCCACAACTGGTCGCCTATTTGTGACAGACCGCAGATCGAAGGTTCAATTTTTGGTTGACACAGGAAGTGACTTATGCGTCTTTCCCCGATCTGCGCTCCAACAACGACGTGCGAAGACGGAATACCAGTTGTGCGCAGCCAACGGCACGAAGATAGACACGTACGGTTATGTCGAGCTCAACCTCAACTTCGGACTTCGTCGCGACTTCATATGGCGGTTCATAGTAGCCGATGTAACGAAAGCTATTGTAGGTGTAGATTTTCTATCTCACTTCAATTTAGTTGTTGATGTACGTAATAGACGATTACTAGACGGTACTACTAATTTGTCAACTGTAGCTTCTATTGCTTTACCTGATAGCCTAATCTTAAGTGTCAAGGTCGTGACTGGTAGTTCTAAGTATCATACTTTACTTTCAGAGTTTCCAGAAATTACACGGCCAGCCGGCACCCAGCACACACCAAAACACAACACAGTACACCATATTCGCACCTTACCAGGCCCTCCAGTTGCATCCTCACCGCGAAGACTGGCGCCTGACAAGCTGAAGATTGCCAAATCTGAATTTGAGGCGATGTTGGCAAATGGAACTGCTCGTCCGTCAGAGAGTCCTTGGTCTTCTCCGCTTCACCTCGCGCCAAAGAAAGACAACGGATGGCGCCCTTGCGGAGATTACCGCATGTTGAACGCAAGGACGATACCTGATAAATATCCAATCAGGCACATCCATGACTTCGCTCATAGCCTATCTGGTTGCAAGATATTTTCCACCATAGACCTGGTTAAGGCCTATAACCAGATACCGGTATTTGAGCAGGATATCCCCAAGACCGCTATCACCACCCCCTTTGGACTCTTCGAGTTTCCATTTATGACGTTTGGCTTAAGAAACGCGGGCCAAACTTTCCAAAGATTCGTTGATGAGATGACGCGTGGGCTAGACTTCTGTTACTGTTACTTAGATGACTTTTTGGTATATTCGAAAAATGAGGCCCAGCATGAGCAGCATCTTCGCCAACTCTTCACCAAGATGAAGGAGTACGGCATGCTCATAAATACAGCAAAATGCGTTTTTGGTGTAACAGAAGTCACATTTTTGGGCTACCGCATCTCTCAACATGGAACTAAACCTTTGGAAAGCAAAGTCCAGGCCATTAAAGAGTTCCCTGTTCCTAAAACGGCAAGAGAGCTTAGGAGATTTCTGGGCATGATAAATTTTTACAGAAGATTTATCCCAGAAGCCGCCCGAATCCAAGCCCCTTTAAACGCCTTATTGACTGGCTCAATAAAAGCTTCTCAACCAGTCAGTATTAGTGGAGACTCATTGAATGCCTTCGAAGAGTCCAAAGAAAGCCTCTGCAAGGCCGCACTGTTGGCACACCCTGACTCTAATACCAAATTAGCACTAGTCACGGATGCGTCTGATTCGGCTATTGGCGGAGTCCTGCAACAATTGCAAAGTGGTGACTGGCAGCCTTTAGCGTTTTTCTCTCGCAAGTTGAGCACCACTCAGAAAAAGTACTCACCGTACGATAGAGAGCTCCTGGCTATATACGAGAGCATTAAATATTTTCGCCATTGGCTGGAAGCTACCACTTTCACTATATACACGGACCACAAGCCCTTGTGCTACGCGTTTCATGAACGCAAAAACAATTGTTCTCCTCGGCAGTACAGGCACTTAGACTACATATCACAGTTTTCGACAGACATCCAATTCATCGCTGGAAAAAGCAACATAGTTGCCGATACTCTGTCCAGAGTCGATGAACTGTCGAGACCCGTAGATCTGGAAAAGTTAGCCAAGGCCCAAGACACTGACACCGAGTTGGAGAACTTGCTGAAGAGCGAATCTAGCCTGCACCTTAAAAAGTTGAGCTTACCCGGTAGTCGCATACAACTGTACTGTGATATCAGTACAACGGCTGCCAGGCCTTACGTTCCTCAACTTTTTCGCAAGCAAATTTTTGACAGCTTGCACTCGCTGAGCCACCCAGGCGCAAATGCAAGTGTCAAACTTGTAGCAGAACGCTACATCTGGCCACAGATGAGGAAAGATTGTCGCGAATGGTCTAGGACATGTTTGGCATGCCAGCGCACTAAAGTAAATCGACACGTCACAGCCCCATTAGGTTCCCTCGATTTACCTACAGCGCGATTCAAATATGTTCATATTGACCTCATCGGACCGTTACCTCCGTCTTGTGGTTATCGGTATTGTTTGACAGCGGTCGATCGCTTCACGCGATGGGCTGAGGCTGTCCCCATCACCGATATCACAGCGGAATCTGTGGCCAAAGCACTCCTGCTTGGATGGATAGCTCGGTTCGGTTGTCCTACTGACATCGTCACAGACCGGGGCACCCAATTTACATGCTCGCTATTCAGCGAGTTGTCCAAAATAGTTGGTTTTCGGCATCGCAAAACAACAGCCTATCACCCTCAGTGTAATGGACTAGTCGAGAGGTTCCATCGACAGCTAAAAACGGCCATCATGTGCCACGCCGATAGCAGCTGGACCGAAGCACTCCCCCTCGTACTACTGGGCATAAGAAGTTCCTTTAAGGAGGATCTTCAAGCTTCCTCAGCTGAATTGGTTTATGGGGAACCCTTGCGTCTGCCGGGTGAATTTTTTGGCCATATAGATGACAAATGTACGACTGACATTACTGAATTTACAACACGTATCAGAACATTTGCCAACAAATTACAGCCAGTCCCAACATCACACCACGCAAATACCAAAATCTTCATCTACAAAGATTTGGCATCATGCTCTCATGTTTTCCTTAGAGAGGACTTAGTGAGAAAAGCGTTGCAACCGGCATACACTGGCCCCCATGAGGTGTTAGCGAGACACGCCAAAGTTTATAAAATTTGCGTTCGAGGTAAAGTTGTGACGGTATCGATAGACCGCTTGAAGCCGGCCTACATATTGTCAAACACTCCTATAAATACCACTCTACAAAAACTGGACATACCACCTGTGGATCCACCACCATCACCTTCTCCAGCGGGAAAAACCACACGTTCCGGACGTCACGTTCGATTCCCGGACTATTATCGCCCATAGTCATGGTCTCTGGAGGGGAGTGATGTGGCCGACTCACATTACCTAACATAAATAATAATTATATACTTATTATATAATACACAATTAATATAATATAAATAAATATATAACAACTACATACACGCTTCTAAATATTAATACATAAACATTACACACACGATAATTATTATAGTCAGCGCCGCGCGTCGGTGCAGTGGAAACGCGTATACCGCGACAACCGGTCTGCGACCGATGGAATGTCGGCCGCGGCCCGGCCGGCCGCACCGCGCCCGCCGCCCGCGCAGAACACGAGTCACGATCTACCTATCGCGCGTGATACCCGCGCCGCTTTGCGCACCGCTTACCGCTTGTCGAGTATATTGTTTACGATATTGCCGCTTTATGTTCTGTGCTTGTAAACTATCTTGCTGTCTGCTAACTCTCATTCTCTCATCTTCTCTACTCCTTCTAATATTATTGGTGAACTATCGTGTGTGGACAATAAACTGTATGTATTGAACATTTACCATCTTTCTTCTTCTACATCTTCCAACCACGCAATTACCACACACACCCCCATAAATTCTACAAATAAAAACAGAAGCTTGCCGCTACTGCAACGTCGAACACGATTACCGACTCGCCGATCGTGTAAAACTATAAAGGATCACAGAAGGTGGTACATTACTGTGTAGACAGAGCCCGTGATATATGGGACCACCGGCCCTACAAAACCCGTCTGGACTTGGACCTATATAGAGGAGAGAAAACTTTCTCGTGTTACGAAATTTAGTGTAAGTATTACCCGATAAAAGCGTGATTAAATGACTCGATTGAGTTTTGATTCAATGGTCCGGAAACGGAACTTAATGAATATGATATGAATATGTTTAAGGGTACCCGAAAACATGGAGCTGAACATGAATTTCGAATACAGAGTTATGTATAATCGTTATGACATTTCAACGAGTTATGTAATGAAAATAAAACTTCTGTACGTACTATTTATTTATTTATTTATTTATGACTTAATAAATCTTCAAATTCTTTCTAACCTGCAACATAACTTACTTCAATTTCTTTTTCAATCTTCGATTTCAATCTTGGATAGGAGATACAATATTAATTTCGGCTGTTAATTGGCGACTCAAAAAAGATCGGTGCTACCAACTCTATACACTTGCGGCGTCTACCAAACTCTTTCACGTTTTCTTTTTCGTTGCGCGACCGGAGCAGTGTGTCGGTTCGAGTCTGCCGTCTTTATGCGACCTTCACCTACCGATGCCGGTCTGCGTCCAGCCCGCCTTTTCGCCTGACCCCCTTTGTGGCACGTGTTTAGGAATTTGTTTTGTATTGGCGAGGATGAAAGTTTGCGAGAAGTTATTCGGTTACGGTAGTAGTGGTTAGAGGATAATTTCTCTGGTGATTTTGGGAATTGATAGGGTTTAAGTATGCGTTTTATTACAACTAAGGAGTAAAGTGAGCTGTTATGTTAAGATTATTCAATTTAGCCGCTGATTATTAAATATTATTAAACGCAAAAATTATTGAAAAATGCTAAAATAGTTCTTACTATGAGTTGTTTTACTATTACTACAATGTCAAGATTCTGCATTGCCATTCTTTTCTATTATCTACTACAATTAAATTCAAGTACCTATATAAAAACTTTTCGTCCATTGAGATAGTGATCCATAAATCCAAAACCGACGAAAATAGGTTGAGCAGTAGAACAATAATTTACAATCGACTTCAAGTTACAATTTGCACTAAATTTATCATACAATAACATTTATAATATGTGAAAATTATTATTTAAATCAAGTTGCATTAATCAACGCGTCGGCAAAAGAAAATACGAGAGGCGATGCTCCTGCGCAAATAGTGATGCGACGTAGAGCTTAGCTGTGACATCGATGGTTTAATAACCAATCTGCTTACGAGATACAAATCAGACGACAGGGTCACGGTGAATCAGCGTTTCCAGATAGGTATCTCATTCATATCATGTTCATAATTACGCCTAATTATCAGAATATTCAGCTACGAAGTGGCTAAGCGTAATTTTATTTCATCTCACTTCTAAAAAATTACAAATTCTAGCTGGGACTGTTACTTTATCTACTTACACTATATTATCTACATATATACTCGTAGTGATCATTTTGGGTCGTCTTAATAATCGAATTGAAGCTTCGTTGACTTTGTAGTGCAAAATCAAAGTCACACAATTTCGACACAACCGAATGATTAATTATTTCATCGACATAAGAAACTCACACCACTATTTCGACATTGCGTGATTACAAATGTGTGCGTGAAGTGCCCGCGAGATAATGAAGTATCTGCGCTAATATATTATAAAGTTCATTATAAACAATTATTTATTGTTAGCGCATGTTTATTAATAAGGCAAGCCGATAGCTGCTACTGGGCCTGTGTTGGCGGCGATTAGGGCTACCTAAAGGGTTAATTTAGGGGAAATAAATATCAGACGTCAAGGCGTTATAGTCTTTATTGGGAACTGAGTTGCGTCTTTTTGAGAGTGCTCTTTGGTGCTCCAACGTATCAGTTGCCATCCTGGCAATACTGCAAAGCTTCAGCTGACGCCTTCAGAATCAGTGTCGTGTACCGTGACTTCCGGGACGACGCTTGGGGAAGTCAATCGGACTAGATAAGTGTGTTACGTCTTACATCGCATAGAGTGGTCATTGTGGCAGTTTTGATTGTAGTCGAAACTCGAACATATAAGTAATGGTGAACTAAAAATAAATATAAAAACACGGATGGTCCTTATACTTTCTTCTGGCTCCATCATCCAACTCTCTATGGGATTCATTAAATTAGGTAAAACTATTTATAAACATAGAAGTGATACAAGGGTTGCAACACCCAGATCAAACAGCGGAAAGTTTGTAAATAGATATGTTAATTAAATTAGAAGTGGGCGAAATGTGTATTTTATTACTGACTTACAAAGTTCCAGGTAAAGCTAATAAAAGAGTGCAAATAATACGACCATTTTCCGTTATTGTTTTTGTTATTGTAAGATTGCAATCATAATACACGTAGGTACATAGAAAAATGGTATAGTGGTATTCAATCTCTTGGCAACCCTACAGAGCCCTTTAGCTGTCAGTGCAGAATGAAAGTAAGCACCGAGCCGCCAGACTAAATTGCATGTAAAATGATATTATATTTTATATTGTAGTACTTATAATAATCATTTCAGTGGACTACGGAAGACTATGGCTTTTACTTGGGCTATATTTTGCCCTTTTGGTTGGTGACACAAGTTAGATGCGACATAGCTCTCAGGGTTTGTAAGCTGAAGTGGCAATGGACAGGGCACATTGCTCTTAGAAGTGATAACCGGTGGGGAAGAAAGGTTCTAGAGTGGCGACCACGGACTGTAAGACGCAGTGTAGGTAGGCCTCCCACTAGATGGATGCAAATGGCAAATTGTCGTTCGGTGTGGCGGTCTAAGGGAGAGGTCTATTTTCAGCAGTGGACGTATTCACGTTAATGATGACGGATCACGGTAATGATGGTGAAGTTAGATGCGGCCGATAATATCGCAGGTATTTGTTAAAATCACTAAAGCTAGAATGAATCAAATTTGAAAGCTTTAGCACGATTTTAGCTTAGTGTCAATTGTCAAATGTATCTTGCGTGTGTTTAGCACGAAATCTATGGGTCTCTTTTGTACTAAAACAAAATTTCAAATCGCCCTTAGTACTTGAAACAACTAAGTCCATATATGAACCTTCCATTTTAATATTCTGCTATCAATATCAATAAGCCGATCATAGACAAAATACTAGAACCAACGAATTACATCTGCCTGCACCCGTAAGCACCGTCAAACAAATAGGTACCTCGAATTACTCGCTCGCGTTGCATAGTTTCATGTAGCACCTACATTTCACCCCTGTGGAGTGAAGTGGTCCATTTGGGCCGTTCGATAAAAAAATAAGTCCAAAAAAGTCCCGCGCCACCCCTAGGCTCGACGGAAAAAAAACCAGATAAAAATGGGCCGGCCTCGTAATTTAAGCGTCGTACCAGTTGTCGATAACTGGTGGTACTTACCGATATGAAAATACTTTTGGAAATGAACTAGAATGATGATGATCACAAGACTGCAGTGTTAGATTGGTCATTATCCGTCTTACCACAAAAGATTAGACCAGAGTTAAACAGAAGCTTCTAAAATGTCGTACCATAAAATCAACGTGTACCTATCACTCGCGTTTTCTTACGAAAAAGCGACGGATAGTTAGAAGTTGATCTGTGGATAAAATTTTAGACACTATATTTAGATCTATTCAACTCTAGTTTAAATATTTTGTGGTAAGACCGTTCATGTCTGTGGTTTAATGCGGAGCTTGATCTCGTATTAATTATATATTTGACATTGACTTGAATTACTTAAGTACATAAATTCTAGGTAGACACTCCGCTATATATATATTTATACATTTTGGAAATGGCACTAAAAGTATATATCCATATCGAAATTTTATTAAAGGTTTAACATCCGACTATACAAAAATGGCTTCTTAATGTAGTGTTTTTTTAAAAGGTTGTATAAAAACCGTCATTTTAAATAAATAACTTAGTAATAGGTATACTCGTATATTACTGTAAAATATACAACTAGCCACACTTGTTTTCTCTCTCGACTTTTTTTTTACATTAGGTACTTATCATTTATTCTCATAGAATAATACGAATTCCCGACACAATGAATACCTGCCTCAAAAAAGGTTGGCAACACTTCCGATGGGGGTACAGTCGCCGATTAAATAATAGTTACTATGTACGGTGCGCATATAATTTATACGGAAAGGCTCATGTCAACCTGACTGCTCTCAAAGTATGGATAATTTGGTGGTATTAACAATCGGATATTAAAAACTACGTTACATTGGAACGCTTACAAATAATAACAAGGAGTTGTGGTAGCCAAATATTACAATGATACCGTACAAACCCTGGCCTAACTTAGTAATTTATGGACTACGGACTACCTACAGACATTCCCAAGCTGGGGCAGCACGGGAGATTGTGGTCATAATCTCTTTTTCCGTGAAGAAGTTTTAGTCTTGGAGAATTTAGCCGTTCAAAAGTATAATTGTATCTAGTATCCACTAACTAATTGGATACCAGAGCAGATCCAGTTGGAGTAACACTTTACACCGCAATTACTTCACCTCAGATGAGATAGCCCCAGATCCAGTGTCAGAAAAATGTGTACTATAAACATATGAAGTTATTTACAAGGAGGTATTCGAAATCAAACATAATTTTGACTAACCTCGACGTTTTTATCAACTTGCATTGGCAAGGGACATGATAAAATACACAATAAGTACTAATAGAATAGGCAGACACGCTTGAAATTAAATTTGAACTCGCTACACGAATCATGATCGACCTTTCTCCGCGCATTGCTAAGCATGGGTCTCCCCTCACTTTCGTGAGGAGGATTAGGCCATAATCCACCACGGGGGCCCAGTCCGGATTTGTAGATAACTTGCCTCCGAAATAACTCTCGGGCATCGGGTTTCCACACGATGTTTTCCTTCACTCAAAAGTGAGTGACACTAACGTTTATCGGACGGGCATTCTTTCGCACTAACGTTCTTCGGTCATTTGTAAGTCGAACTACAATTACGCACTAGTTAATTACGTACATATTGGTAGGTTCCCGCACTGGGATTTGATCTCGCCGCCTCCTGCACCACCTCCTTGTTGCCCCCTAGGCTACCACCGTCTACTACACCGTCTACGCGATTACATACTTCGTAATTACCACTGAATCCATTCTTAATCAGACCTATAACAAGTAATTCCGATTACGATGCTCTTAGAAAGCAATACCAGGACAACCTAAAAACATCCTCACCTATTTAATTTTAGCATCCGCCAAATCTTCCCATGGCAATGATAAAATATTCCACTGCAAATCACCTCATTCCGACCACTTATCGTATCAACATTCGCATATGCTGACCCAATAATACAGTCGCATAAGTGGTTGGAATAGTCCTCGTTACGGGCACCTATCCTGCAGGATCTCTAAACATAGTCACAATGGCGGTGGTCATCATTCAATTGTGGCTGTGGAAATGGCCCGGTTAACTGCGATAGGAAGATCGTGTGTTGCATTTCTTAAATCGTTTGTTTAGGAGTTTATAATTTGGTCAGAGAGCTCGAGTTTTTTTTTTTGGAGTCGCGTAATTTATGTATTCAGGCAATTTTTTTTTAAATAATGTTTTTAGTGTCAGGCCGTCAGAACTCAGTTGTCTACTTGTCTAGTCAGTCCACATTATGCTTGATTTACACTCGTAAAAATGATGAAATACCTTCATAATACGACTAGTCGGAACTAAGAAAGATGTAGAGCAGGTATATGCACCGAAATTATTTAACCTCAATTTTGTTAATTGGAGATGCCGAACTAAGTTTAAGCAACTCAAAGTTACCAGTCAACTTTGATCGAGATTTACACTGAACGGACGTCGCGCAAGTTATCGAACCAGGTTCAAGCTTAAATGAGGTCAATTCTAGATTTAATGAGTTGGTGCAAACCGCCTTTGGTAGATACGTGCTAGAGAATTTTTCGAGCAATCCAATAATAGTCCAACGGTCTGATGTAAAATTGCATCGGCCTCGGTATACCGCTGGTGAGTTACGAGCCTATGATTCCTTTTAATGGGAGTCGAGAATAGGGTCCTTTCGGATTGACGCCGTTATTAGTTTGACATTGAATATTAAAACTAGAGTCCGTATCTCTAAAGATACGGATATGAGGAACTATGCAACCCTACGGATATCAGCTCTTCCGCATTGAAACTAGACTAAATCTGCGGTATAGTTCTTTCGAGAACGGGGAGTAGTGGGTGTGGAACTGATTGCGAAGCGTAAGGTCGCGAGTTCAACTCCCGCATCGGGCAAAGATGTGAACACAAGGCAAATGTTTTGAGTCCGATAGTGAGTGATAGCCCGACCATAGTATTCGTAGCTTCTTATTCCATGAGCTAATCGTGCGAAGAGAAAACTAAAAACACCTAGCATGGGTGCTTTCCATCCAACTTATCTTTTTAATTCTTCCTCATCATACAGGCAAGTGAGCCAGTAAGTGCTGCCAGTAAGTACGCTTCGCCATAATCGCACATTCATAAAACAGCCTAACCGATATCGAATCGTCCACACATGGGCTTGGGCATTCCTGTATTTTTAATCGAGCATTTTTATCTCGCCCTATCATTTCGCGTTACCAAAATAAGCTCATTTATAACACGCGGGGGTTGAACAAAAACAAAAATTTGAATAAGGAGGGCATTATTTATCGCCGCCCCAATGAAGGCCGTTAATGCGATTTTTTAATAAAAAAAAAATACACGACCCAGCCAAACGAGGATCATGTATCATCGCGTTTTTCGGACAGTCATTGTCGGTGAATTTTTTTTCGTATTTACCTAACTGGCACAAACAAGTAGTAGGTGTTAATCAAATTAATTGCCGAGTTAATTGCGTTGGGAGCGATCGTTATGTTAAATAGTTTGTATTATGTATTTGACCTTTAGTTCAACCCAAAGGTGACACAACATTGAATAGACCTCTACAATCATCACTTGGGTTACTAGCTCCAACCAGGTCTAAAATTAAAAAAAAAAAACCTCTTGGCACACCTTTTTTTGATGACTTTACCCTTGCCTAATTAAAAAAAAATATCACTCCCTCAGAACGCGTTGTCACGTTCCATATTCGCGCGTTAATTACACGTCATTCTTTTTTCAAAAAGCGCGCCAATGACGCGCACAATTAAAGCTGTGTACAGACAACGGCAAGACGCGACATAAAGCCGGCTCACACAATGCGTCCTCAGCGAAATTTGCCGCAGGGCTAGCGAAATTAACAAGGCGATTTACACTTGACACTAGGCGCCTGTTTTTACGCAAGGCACTCTTTTCGACACAGTGTGCGCTGCTGCTACGCGCACTTTATTCTCAAAACGGTTGCATGCAAAGAGGTTTCATAACGCCAACTTTGTTAGCTTACCAGAGTTGAAGTTCTATATTCAAATGTATTTTTACTCTGTGGCGGCAAAAAGGTGGCAAAGCGTGAATGTTCATAACTCTACTCCTCCACATATCGCAGTAATTGTGTGAAATAAAGAGCTTTGTATCATTATTTTTCTGTTTTATTTTTCACAAGTGTTCTGCTTTTGTTCATGTTGTTAATGATGTTTGTGATTGTTTTGTACCTATGTAGAAGTAAACTATGCCTTTGTAGTCTAAATAACTTATGATTGCGTTTGGGATTCAAATAGTTTTTAAATAGCATTATAAATTAAACCGGCCAGTGTGAATTTGAAAATCATGACCTATTTTTAGTCAAATTCGAAACAATGTCCAATCTTCCACGTACAAGCAATATTGACACAGTGTTAGACGTTGCTGTGTACAAGAATTTGTTATGAAGATGCAAAGGCCTCTTTGTCTTGAAGAAAAACTGAAAATAGCCGCAGGACGCGAGCTTTTGAACTTCCTTTGACGTGTCGGGATAAAAGCTGGCAACTGAGTGTTGAGATTTGCCTTACTAAAGAAAGAAGGAGTTAAAAAAAAACTAGGGAAAAGGTTACATTATGGTTTCGATAAAAAGTACTGGCCAAGTGTGAGTCGGACCGGCGCACGAGATGTACGACGCCTTTGTAAGATTTTTAATGTTTAGGTTTATTAATATTCTTTGAGTAAATATTTTACGTAAGCGATTTTCCCAATTCAACCCACATAATACGTAAACTTACCATACGTAGCATACCAGTTTATTCAATCACACACCGAGCGTTTATTAAATCCTATTTACACAAGTTATTCAATCCCAAACTAAAGGATTATTCACCAAACATGAAAACGTAAACAAACTTGCACAATTATGCAGATTTTATGTCACCCCTAATTGCCAACTTATTTAAAGAGGTTTCTGTTAATTTCCTTCGAGGGAAACAACCCTCAGGAAAGATTCGCTTTCTTTGAATCACATTTTCTTTTCTCGAAAGCGCATGTAAATTTTATTAGAGAAATTATCGATGGGGGTCCAGGCGGAGATGTAATAAAAAATGTAATTAACATCTTTAAAAGATTTCAAGGGATGACACGGCATAAACAATGTTTTAACTTTTTAATTTTAATAATTGCGTTTGAAAAAGCTGCTCTGTGTTTTTATTTGGTTCGGTAAGTTACTTAAAATTTCTGCAATCAGACTCATCATCCCTATTTAATCACTGTAAATACATACTACAAGCATCTATATACTATGTACCTACAGATTCAATCAAAGATCCTTATTGAATGTTTATTTTATTTTATCCATGGAGTCTAACTGGCACACTTTTTCAGTGTACACCATATTAAAAAAGTAAATTGTACATAGGCTCTCTGTTGTGCAAAGGTGATAAATACTCGAGTCTGTAAAAAAAAAAATAACTTATGAGAATGTAATAAGCTAGCAAGAGTTTAAAATGCAAAGAGTTTGTGTCTAAATAGGTTAGGCGTTACAAATCCAAATAATGTTATAGTTTTGAATCCACACAAAACAAAATGTAATCTAAATATTAATTAATTACAAAACCGGCCAATAACATTAAAAATGAAATTCGAACGGCAAATTCCAAATTCGAAACTATCGAATTAACCGAACGGTGGGGACTCGGTAAGGTCAGGGGTAGGTATACGCCACCCCGCCCGCTTGATCATTTATAATGCCAAAATGTTTTAATTAAGATGCTGTAAAATGTAATTTACATGCAAATTCGGTTTATGTTAATGTGCCGCGTATATCTGTTTGGGTGCGTGCTTGCTATCTAATTTTGCGACAGTGTGTACCGTCATTATCTTGGCTCTAATGAGAAATCTGGCGACGGCTTGATGTTTGCATAATTAAACTTGCGGCCGGGGTTCGTTTTGATTGTTGTAACGATAAAACGCACGCTTCTAATTCTTCTAGCACTCGATTACAGATATTTGAATGTCGTGACAATGTGGCGTTCCGTTTCAAAGGATTTCGGTTGCCGCGACTAAACGTTGTGTCCTTTTAACATGTTTTGTGAAGATAAATAAAGTTAAATATCAAACGGTTTGGTCAAGAAAGAGATAAGTGGAAGGTTTTTTTATTTTTTATTTATATTGTTGTTTACATTGTTTAAATTGGTTGGAGCCTCTTGTTGCTCGTAGATAATAATCGGCAATTCGTCTTATTATACTAAGATTTAAAAACCCACCAAGTGCGAGTCGGACTTGCGCACGAAAGGGTCCGTGCCATTATCTATAAAAATGAGAAAATAATAACATATTTGGAACCCTTATACATTTTTTGTTTTATTCTAATTTTTAGTATTTGTAGGGGAGGGGTAACAGAACTACATTATCTGTGAAAATTTCAACTGTCTAACTATCACGGTTCATGAGATACAGCTTAATGACATACGGACGGATAGATAGACAGAGAGACAGGCAGACGGTCGGACATCGGAGCCTTAACAATAGGGTCCAGTTTCACCCTTTGGGTACGGAACCCTAAAAACCCCGCATTCTTCACTTTTATTTTTCCAAGTCACACTACTTGGTGTGTGACGATAATAATGGTCAAAGACAAGCGCACTAACCCCATAATGTCTACTAAAACAATATCGACCCCGGAATTTTCGAGATAAGTCAAAACACCCCTCGACACTACATAAAGCAGTCGTCAAGGGGTTAAGGGGGTCGAAGGGGGTTGTTATTCGTTTTTATTGGAATAAATTAGCGGAATTGTCCCCGGCCCGTGCCTAATGAATGTCTTGTGGACGGGTTGTCGTCTACCGAGTTTACTTTAATTAATTGATTTAATGAGTATTCGAGTTTATAGCCTATTTTATAGCGTCGAATTTGGAACAAGTTTCTTAACGTCATTAGGGGTAATAGAGTTTATATACCTACGTAAGATATAAGATATAAAAAAAAGTAAGTAAGGGGCCTTTGCCCAACAGTCGGACAGTTACAGGCTGAATAAGTATCTACTATTCACAGGTATTCTAGTGACTAACACAATAAAGAATATTTTAAGAACAGAGTAGTATACTTGTTTAATATACCATGGTTTTTATAACTGATTATGAATTAAATTTGAAAAAAAGAAATATTTTTTCATACGCTGATTCTTGACTGAATCTCAGCAGGAACCAGTGCTTCAGAAAAATACTTGTCAGAGAAAATAACATGCTACTAAATAATTGACACTGGCTATGCCCATCTGAACCTCCAGTTAAAAGTGATCAATCGATAAGTCCATTGCTTTGTCTATCTGACACTAAACAAAATTTATGTATGTTTTTGACGGGTCATATTATTTGTAGGTACCCATCGTTGATATTATGTTGTATAAAAATATTATTATGATATTATGTACAGACTATGATAATAAATGTTGCTATTCTATTATATTCTAATGATTAAGACAGTAATTATAATACAGTTAGCGGTTGGTCAAAGTAAAGTAGGGGCTTAGAAACCAGGCATAAACGCAATATAATGTGAAGCCAAAATTAAATTTAACAAAAGAGATTCCTTGGTAAAACAATTTGCTAAATAAATCTCTGATGTGCTAGCCCAAGGTACTCTGTACTCAAAAGGTACATAGATTGCATGTAAAATGATAATATAATTTATATTGTAGTACATAATAATAATTCCGGTGGGCTACGGCTAAGACTATGTCTTTTACTCGGGCTATAGACTGTCCTTTTGGTATTACAATACAATACGAAACAATAATTATTTATTGGCACCATAATAAAAAGTTAGTGTTGTACAAGTTAGTTGCGGACGATAATATCGCAGTAGTCTTTTTTTTTATATTAAAGATAGAATACATTTATATCATGATGCCTTAGCCCAGGGTGGACTGTCCGTAGTCAAAAAGTACTTAAACGCACGGAAGAGAGAGACAACACGCTCAAATGTCATACAAAATCCCGATCATGCTATTTCACTTTAATTGAGTGTCCCTTCTTCTAGGTACTAATATAGGTATTATTCTGTGGTGCTAGTTAAATGAGTGTCAAGTCGGCCGGCGCGCGCGGAGGGCACTCGGCGCCTCACGCCGAGATTTTTATAAGATTGGGGCTGCAAAAAAAGGTGGGTAAGTTTTAAAAGTAGTTTTTTTAGAGAGTAGTTTGGATAGATCAGACAACAATCCCAGAAAATAAATGCGTCTAGGACAATATAGGTAGGTATCTTATTGTGACAAAATGAAATTTGAGAAAAACATGATTCTTTATCAGTGAAAAGAAAACCTCAACTAAACGTAATTAAACCAACAAATCTTATTCCAACCATAGCTCAACTAAAATGAAACAAAAATGTAATTATAATAATTAATGAATTAGACTTTTTTATATAAGTATAACACGTGCCAATTTCTGCCATTATCAAATTTTACTATAAATGAAATCTTTTATTTTTACGATTGAAATACTTGCCCTAAATTACGAGTATGCGAACTTTGCAATTCCATTGCACGAAAAAATTACGAAAATTTTAAAAAAGGCACTGCGTCAAAATGTCCGAATATTCTTTTATAAATAAAAAAAAACTATAAATCTCATAAATCGTAACATTTCACTTACTCCACTTGTCCTGCGAGTCACAAAGACAAAGTAGGCGCGGCCGCCTTCCCTGAAACGAATAGGCCGGGCGGCGAGCTTTTCTCACTCTCTTAAACGCTCTCACCGGATGTAGTGCGACTGAAATGGTTTGATACTAGGAAAAGCGGTGGAATTCACAAATTTTACTAGCAATTTTTTAACTGCTCTGTAAAAACTATAGTATAGAATATAGAAAAATGGATAAAACATTGCGGAATACAATAAGATACGTAGACCACATATGGAAAAAGTATTATTTACTTACTGTGTGCAAAAGTTGTTAGAAAACGCTTAAAATGTACACAGAATCCATCAATAAATTAGAAAAAGAACTATATTTCTGAACACGTAACTGAATAATTCTATTCTGAACACGTAATTCACTCCAAGTGATCAGAACGCTAGTAAAGTACAACGTGCAGGCATTTACCTAATGACTAATGAGGCTAAATTTCTAAAATAAAAAAAATATTCAAGTATCAAAACCGGGGGTGCCGCGGTGAAGCGACAAGTGTTGCTCGAGAGGCGCCCCCGCGACATGCTATTGTTGCTACACCTACTAATATAATAATGGATATACATCCACATCATGCCTTGATTATGGCTTTGTCGTATGCGGGAAACTTAGCTAAGAAAAGACCTGAGAGTAGCGCCGAAGTAGGGAGTCTTACGTAGTATTTATTTCCTCTATGGTAGGGAATTCTAAGGGTTATTTAGATTGCGTGAACGCTAGTTTGAATTTGTTGTATGTTCTAGTGGTACTTACTATCATAGATCAACCTGTTGGGGTCATTCTGCTAATTTATAAACGCTTCGATTGAAACTCAATGGAGTGACTTCGGAACAGTTTGTTACAATTAATTATTACATTGACTTCTAATGTTCTAATTTGACTAGAAGACTACTTAAAAAAATAGCAGTCTTACATTATGTCACAAGCTATTCCGAAGCCACTCTATTGAGATTGGATTGAAGCGTACTTAAATTAGCAGAATTAGCCCTGCTCGAGTTGCTGCTGTGCTGTATAAAAATTGATACAGAAAGCTGTAGACAACCAAAGTAGATCTATACAATTCTGATACAACGACATATTAAGTACAATTGACTTAAAAGTATTCCAGATTCAAAACCCAAATTCCCCGCTCCGGCGAGCAGAACCAACCCTTCAATAGGCAAATGATTCAAAATTACAGTTAAAAAAAGAGAATAAAAAGCTCCGAACTCCATTAGAAACAAAAATAAATTGAATTACAACTCGATCGACATTTTCGATTTGGAGCCCTAACTCAATTAGATGGGAGAGCGCTGATGGAAAAATAAAATAAATACGAGGAACAAAAAAAATTAAAACAAAAAAGAGTCCAGATATAATTTGAAATATCTCCGTAAATGCAAAGTGCGAGTGCTGTTATTTTATTCAAATGAGCGAACTTTTTTTTCAACCCTTTTCTCGTCGCGCCATCAAAGTGGCCTGATATTCAATTAAAAAAAGAAGAGCGGTCCACGACTGAAAATTAATCAGAAAAAATGCTTTTAACTAGATCTACATTTTAATGAAATTATTATTGACGAGTATTATTGTAGGAATAAAATGGAAGTGCCCTTTTGTCGAGATTGCGTTGCTAAGTGTCGCAAAGGGGTGTTTCCTTTTCAGTTGTAATGCCGTTTTCCTTTATAAGTTGCCGGACTTTTTATGTGTCTATTTGTAACGCTTGTAGAACTATTAGAGTTAAGCTTTGAACCTTTCGGATAGGCCTGTATCAAGGGAATCAAAAACTACGCAAGGAACTTGGCCCCACAAACATTGAGACGAACAAACAAACCCTGTCGCTAATCTGAGTAACCTTAATTTTCGTAGCAAGTTCATTAGGCAGTTAGATGGGGCAAATGAGATAGTAATGTACGAATTTATAAATATAACATATATAATAATAATCATTAAAAAGTACAACTTCCATTAACAGTTAACACTAAACATGCAAGTTACAAGTAGTTACAATAAGGCAAAAGAATTAGCTTTTTTCGAAAAATAATAACTTGTCATTATAACTGATTCGTATAGTAACCAAATTTGTACCTCAGTATAATAATATACTTACAGCGTGACAATGAATGCAATTAACGCTCAATTAATGTGGCTTTCACATAATATTATACTTCACACCAAGTTTTATAAACAGTATTGGTGCAACATTTTCGATACATTTCATACTATTAAAGTGTTTTATTTACATCACTGTCAACGCCAACTAATGCGATCACGCCAAAAATATTCTAAACGTAAGCATAGCATTATTCCGGTATATGCATATGAAAAGTGCTTTTCCGGATACAGATATAGAGATTAATTGTTGATCTACATAACGGAGGCGTCTGTTACACTGTAATGCAATGTTTTTTCGAACCGATTTTATCGAAGAGATAAAGTACAGGACCGCAAGCTAAAATACAATAAAAATGCAGATGTAAGTACAGTACACACTGACGAACTTGATTTGATATAATATTCAAATTGTATATTGTTGTTAATTGTTTTTGGGTGGTGCGCAATTACATACAATGCAGTCTGAGCATATAATTGTATCTTCCACTGATATATAACTATTTCTATGCAAACCAGGTTTTTTTAATTAAACTTTATAAGTTAGCATTTGTCTACTATATTACCTGGTCTTAAATGACGATGTGGTTGAAGATAGCAGGTTCTCAAGGATTACTATTGGAACATTCCGATACGGATTTGCTGACAGGTTTTTTACTTGAGGTGTTCAAGTGAAGACTGTAAAAAAATATTTTAGGCAAGCGTGCGACACTTTATACCACATGGTCACTTTTCGTTTGGTGAGATTGTGGCCAGTTATGGCCAGACTAGGTGGGCAGATGATGGTCAATATGGCCATTAAAAAGCTCCGCCAAAAATCTAATCATTATTATCCGGTGTGACAGTCATCCTCGGTAATTCAAAACGGGCTTCGAACACATTATTATTCAGCGACGGGCGAAATGTATTCGTTTTTATTCAAACGCCAGAATGATATAATTAAAATTTGAATACAAGATTAACTCGAGAAAAATTTCAATATCACAATTCTGTATCGCAAATTTCGTGATCACGATTCGTGGAAAAGGATTGGGGGTAAGAGTGGTTGATTGGCAAAATGTTAATTCGGGTAATGTATGTAGATTATCAGCGAGTTATTTTATGGAAAATGTGGTCACACGTACTTCGATTAGGTAGGTATAAGCTATGTTTGGTGTAGTAGATCGGTAGAGACCGGTATTTTTTGCAGTTTTCTAATAAAACAGTTTTGTGTACTTATCTTAACTTTCAAATTATCTTTTATTAAAGATATGTGTATCACTAAATTTCAAAAAAAATACCACAATTGTGAAGATACGTGGAAATTATCTTCTACCAAAATTGACGTTCGTACCAAGTTATCCTAACCTTTAAGCATTGACCCCATTCTCAAATATCTAACAAGGTGGTTATAATCCGAAATACTAACACAACCATATTAAATATAAAGCCATTTGACACTAAACGCCCTAAACACACAAATGCATTTTGAAATGAAACAGCTGAGAGCTTCGCTGAAGCGCTGAAGCTTCGCTTGGCTTAGCTAAGCGCCACGGAACACTGACTAATATTTCAGCAATACCCAGTTCCAAACCTTCCAGTGCATAATTATTATGTCCTTGCCTTTACGATCGGAATGTCAAAAAACGAAAAATGACAATGTAACAAAACACCCAAGAAACGGGTAAGAAGCAATACGCTAACCAATCACGAGATACGCGTCTAACAACGCAACGCTACTCTGCTTAATTTTGGAGGATAGTTGAATGACGTCACTGCCCCCACGGCCGTCAAACGGGCCGGCACACATAAATCGAGATCGCCCCCCATAATGGCTGGCTCACTCAAATCTAAGCCAAAGCCCAAAAGCCGGATTTCTAGCCGTAATACACTTAAAACGGCTGAGCTTAAATCATCGTCATCGTTTGTTGAACAAGACTCTCCGGTCACATATCAGGCCGGCGACGCCCCCCCTGTTAAGGGGGCAAACCCCCTACCCCTCAATAATTTTCGGCCTAGCCTCTGTAGGCATAGATTTCTAGTCTCAGCGTACAAGGCGGGTGTTTTGTGATGGGTACGTAGGTACAACGTAAATACAGAGTAGGGTGTTCTGTGTATATTTGATCATTTATACTGGGCCGAGCCTGTTCGATAATGTATATCGTATAGGCATAGACGAATGCTTTCTTGGTAGACTATGCAGAATACTACATTATGTTTACTTGATAGAATTCGGTCAGGTGAAATTCTATGTAGGTGGGATAGTTACACTTACTCCTTTTGTGTTGTGTTTTATAGAGACTTATTTGGGAAAAATGGTGCATAAGTAGGTATACTTATTATATCTTATGAGAGTTCGTTTGAATGAAAAGTCAAGATAATTAATTGTACGCTAATGTATTAACTTGTCTAATTTTGAAGCTCAATCGATTTAAGCTTACTTTTTGAGGGGTCAATTTCAAAAGGCTAATACGAGTATCCTTTTTCCTTTGAATTTGGTTGCTTAGCGGTAACTTACAAGCTCGATCTGTATTTCGGTTCGAAGAGCTTCTACGTTTAAAATATTTCAGTGTGTATGAAACTTTACACAATATTATCTTATATTCTTGGTGTATAAAGTTTGTACAGTAGCATTTAAATAAAACAGTTTGAAGTCCATTTGAAAGTGCATAAAAACTTTGGAACTGGTAGATTCGCTGACAAAAGGGCACTTTTGCACCTTATAATTTCCTTCTATGAATACAATAAGTATACAAATAATAAAGTATTATGAGAAACCGTAGCACAGAATATTATATTATACAGTACGGTTATGCGTGTGCCCGTCGATGGAGAGTCAATACAGATTTATGTTAGAAATTCGCGCGCCGCACCGGTTTAGCTCCATTTTTGTACGCAACTGGGAATCATAGGGCTGTAGAGTTTTTATTGCATAATTATAAATTAAGGAAATTATATCAATTGATAATTAACGAATTTACTTTACTACGACGAAATTTATATTTATTTGAAATTGGATACGGGAAAGCGCATATCAGTACAGAGGCCATTTTTTATGTCTTGTCATTTTTGGCCATAATGACTAGATCGTTAACTGACTGTCTGAGGTGATCTAATTAAAATAAATATGCAAAGCAATGACATCAAAATACATAAGCCTCGATACCTACTTCAGTGTACCTACTTCATTGTAACCTATGCATATTTTACTAGATATATTATTAAGAATACATTTTTGTCAAGTCCAAACCCCCAGTATCATATTTGTGTATACCAAAAATTACTTGAATAAACTCTTGAAATTCGAATACCTAGTGCTGTCACTGAAACAAACAACTCCACAATATAAATCTCCAGTTTTTCACGTTGGCAACCCTGGGCCAGTGCCCAACTATCGGCCGTAGATTTATTCTGCCGGCGTCGTGATTTGCGAGGCATTATGAGAAGTGGCTGAACGCCACTAGAGCAATTAGAACTGGGCATATACATAGTACATCGAATTAAATATATTAACGTTGCGACAAAGTTACTGCGTTCGGCTGCGTTTGTGAGATCATGTGGCGACTTTAATAATTTATTAATAAATTTTTGCTATAATAAGTGTTGCTCAATTATTTATTAATTATTGCTTAGTGATTTAGCAAACAGCGTAGGTAGGCCACCCACTAGGTGGCTGAGGATATCAAAAGTGTCGCAGGTAAACGGGTGGATACAAGTGGCAAATTGTCGTTCGGTGTGGCGGTCTAAGGGAGAGGCCTATGTTCTAGACCTGTGTCGATCGCTCATTTCACACGACCCGGGTGTTTCGCGTCCCCTTACTCCAACGATCGAATTAAAATACCCTATCTTATGACTCATAGGTCTTCCGACGATTAAATAAGTTTGAACTTTATCTTGATAGAAATACGCAGTTACTTTAACTCTGGCAGCGTCGAGTCAATCGACCGATAGACACTTGCTGCGAAACGCGATCGTATCTTTCCTGGCGGAGTCGCAATCGAATCTAAACAAACACCTATATCGCTTGCGATCGACACACGACTACTATGTTCAGCAGTCTTCAGGCTGATGATGATGATAATAATAATGATGATGATGATGATGATGCTGATGATGATGAGCAAACAAAGTTAATATCGAAATAAATCAATAAATATGGTTTGTTATTACAGTATCTAGTTACCTAAAACTCGTTTAGTTGATTTTGAAACTTTAGAATTACCACTTTGTTAGTTCAAAGCAACTCAAAAAGTAAGTAAGACTGTTTTCAAAGACTAAATTCTGGATAACATTAATTTTACCTCGAATTGGACTGCTAATTTAAGTTCCATTCATTAGTCGATTATCATTTAAACAAATTAAATTAAAATTAATTAACGCCACAACAAAGTTGTTGCATCCTGGTTACGTTAAGGCTTACACGATTTGGATTACTGTTAAATTATAAATTGCCCAACTGGATTAGTGACTCAGTAAATATAATATGTCTTACAAAACGCCTTGAGAGTCACATAAAATAATAATTGTAAAGCCAACACTGAGCTTTACAATATAAATCTGACGTTTTCATTTCCATTACGAAATATTGTACAAGTATATAAGGCTTAGAAGAATAACACACAGAAGTCAAGTAGGTACTCGCTAACGCCGTGTAGCCATTTTTACTGAGACTTTTTGGGCCTAGTTCGGACTTTGACTCGCTATTGCTCGAAATCAAAGCTTTGATGATAAATATTTATAAATTTTCCCTACTTTTGGACTAAATACCAAAACGTACGCGACATTTACATTGCACTTGTATGCGTTTTGGAGCAGATAATTAAATGTCACGTGAAACTACGCATGGAACTATCCTTCTTTGCGTTATTACTCTAAGACTATAGGTTATCAAATGTAGTTCCTAACAGCGTAGGTACTAATAATGCTTGTAAAACGTTATTACTGTGTACTTATGAAAGCAATGTAGAACTTGTATCAACTGTTGGGAGCTACCACCTTCAAACAGAAAATCTGTCGCCAACCCCCTTTAAGGCACTCCCTTTAGCCCCCCCATTCCAGCAGCAATCCTTGAAAGCTAGTCAAGTTCTGGGCTTACCGTTTTCGACCATGTCATCACTTAACACGTCCGAGATGGTAGTCAAACGTCAGCTTTATAATATCTTCTTCTTCTCTACCACAGACATAATAAGAGAAAGCAAACAAGGTATTACAGATATCTAGTGAAACCAGACTGCAATTAAGGCGGGGCCGAACTAGGACCGATAAAACAACTATGCATTATGTTAATTTGATTTAACTAAAATACATTTTTTTGGTAATTAATTTTGAATAAAACTACAATATAAATATGTTTAAAAAAATAAGATTAAAAGTTGTGCTGAATTCAATATAATATTTTTACAAGGAGAATGAGCTGTCTAAATGTCCCCAGCGTCATTCGTCAATATGGCGGCAGGCTTCACGACTGGATTTACTGAATATAATTATGTAATGCTTGGTCTGCTCCCTCTCATATTATTATTATGTCTGTGTTCTATATCTATTCATGATATAGAAGTAAGGCTCAAAAAGTGTCTACTTTAAAGATTAATCAATAAAGATAAATATTATTACCTACTTAGGTACTTAGGTATAGTAGTACCCAACTGATATGGCTTACCGATGTACCTGCGCAGAAGATGAATTTTCAAAGCGCGGGAAATGCTATTGACCGCTATTGGTCGACAGCGGCCGCCATCTTAGCGAGCTTAGAGTGAGATGGAACTAACAGCTGCAGTGTATTATGAACCTTATAATAGTGATCTTAGGTTGATTGTAAGTTTTGAGCATTCTTTCGTTAATCTTCGGACCATACTTTCTTTTCTGCGCGAACGAAGATTCACGACGCGCCTTATAAGTTGGGTACTAATATACCTACTTGATTAGGTGGCATGAACTACCAACTAACTAACAAGTACTTAGCTCGAATCGTAGGATCTTGAATCTATAAAACCATTGTTAAAGTTTTGTAAGTAAAGTTCTAAATAATCCAATTATAGTAGGTAATTAAGATTTCGTAAAGCGCGACTTGCGTTACTTCAGACTTAAATCCAACATTGGCTAACGTTTAATACCATGTTATGCCACGCAATGATTTAAATCAAATAATGCTATCGAGGTATAACATAAATCAGTCATAAATTATTAATTATGTTTGAAACATTTACGGTCTTACCACAAAATATTTAAACAAGAGTTGAACAGATGAGTTTAAATATTCTCTCCACAAAATGGACGTCTTGCTCTCGCTTTTTCTAACTCAGTAACAAATTTACAAATACAATTACATATTAGGTATGCCAGGATTGAGTAAGAAAACCCAACTGATAGATGTTGATATTGTGAATTTTCGAAACATCTGTTTGGATTTGAATTGAATTTTAGAAACATCTCTGGTCTAAACTTTTGTGGTAAGACGGAGAGAGTTGTGTTTTGCGTGTTGTGTTTCTATTCGATCGAAATTATTTCGAAGATTGTCTGATGGAATAGAGCATCATGTATAAAAAGCAGAACAAATAACTATAATAAGTAGTTCTATATGTACAGTTTTTCATGTATTAAATAACTAGCCACCATCACAAAAAAGACCCTGATAATAAGTATATATAACCTCTAACTAGGACTTGCTGTATTTTGGGAAACAGTAACTACGGGGAGCATATTTTGTGATAATTTTAGTTTTATACTTATTTGTTATGGAGTTACACGACGAGAGCTTTAAACATCGATTTAACTTGTGTAACTCTTGTTTAAATATTTTGTGAATATGAATTCTAGTAAGTACTACCGATCTATAGAAATGACTTTTATGAATACGTAGTTACGTACGCTGTTGATACACGTGATGTAGGTACATAACCATACCTCAGAATTTCTCTCCCCAAAAGTAATATGCAATCTACCCCTTATCAGATCTAAAATAAGAGCGATACAATCAAGAATTTCACTGTGATAAATGAACAGTTTAAAATAACAAGTACAGACGCCCATAATGTATATCGCGTCAATAGCTACCGGTTGATTCATTACAGTGCAATTAAGGTGCAGATAAGAGTTGTAATTACGTATGCTAATCGCGGACTTAATTCGCTGCACTTGGACTTAGGTCGCGTCCACACGCAGGTACGTTTATTGCGACGCATCCCACGAGAGTGTGCGACAGAATAGGTTACCTTTTTCTGCAGTTGTAGTCTACTGATTTTTCGAATTTCTAAGTGTTTAAATTTAGTATCTCACCCCTATAAATGTGCTCAGAAGGCAACAACTATAAGGGCAAATTTATTGTCATTTTCGATTTGACGGCCCAGATTTATTTCAATGAAAACAAAGTAAAATTACATTACGTAGCTGGTAAGTAATTGACGAATTTACTAAAGTCTAAATTTAATTTAGCACTCTAATTCGCTGCACGTTCATTTCTCCCATTGTTAGAGTTGTTGACATTTTTTAATATAATACCTACGCTATCTTATGCCATAAACCATTTTTTTTTATTGTGTAGGTGTATCAGGATCTGATAACATTGTCATTCATAATCGCAACATCGCCAAAAGTGTCCTACGAAACCGCCCTAATGCGCTGTTACACGGACAGCCAGTGTACGATCGCCGGCGGCCCTTGTTTGCATTACAGGTATATTATCAGAATATTTATATCTAATTATAAATTAATAACGCATTTCGTACCTGTTGTGCGAGTTGTCGCGAAAATGTGACACCCGTGGAACATTCCGTGATGGAGTGGCATTGAAAATCGCAAAGACGGTGCGGTGCGTGCGCGACAAATATACTTTTAAACATTTTTATTCGGCTTTTGGGTTCAAATAACTTCACTTAAAAAGATATAATATTAACGCGTTGATGATTCACGGCATTGGTGAAAAATGGTGTAAATATTTATCATTGGTTTTTTTTAATTCATTATTGAAAAAGTGGTTTCAGATTGGCGCATAAAAATTACACACAGAGCTGGTACAGTCGGCGTAACAAGTCACTAAACATGTTCAAGCTTCCGCACTCCGCTTCGTTGTATTAATAATATAATATAATAATTCAGCCTGTAACTGTCCCACTGCTGGGCAAAGGCCTCCCCTCACTATCGTGAGGAAGGTTAGGCCATAATCCACCACGGGGGCCTAGTCCGGATTGGTGGATAACATGCCTCCGAATTAATTCTCGGGCATGTTGGTTTCCTCACGATGTTTTCCTTCACCGAAAAGCGAGTGATAATTACGTACATGTTTTAACAAGAAACACATTGGTACGTGCCCGCACTGGGATTTGAACTCGCCACCTCCGTTTTTCGAAGGCGGACGTTCGCCCACTAGGCTACCACCGCTTCTTTGTATTATGATTGCGTAAAGCTCAAACGATAGGAAATCATTAGCGACTGTGTTATACAAACTACAATCTCATAACAAAAACTGCTACTACTATACTCATACTAAAAGCCACCCTTCATAAAATTTGTCTTACTTGTACATCTTCATGCATAGTTGTCTGGAAGAGATCGCTCAGAGTGCTAAGACTGCCCATTGTGACACTAATTGTTGTTTATTTTGTTCTAGCTTTGAGTTTTCATTGCTCTGTGGTGTTTCAATAAACAGTTTATCTACTATCTATCTAACTATTATAGCAAGATTTGTACATAATTACTTTAAAAACAAGACAAGTATAAGACTCTAGTATTTTTAACAGCGAAATTGATACAATTCGTAATACAATCGACGATGAACCAAGTTTAGTCGCAAATTAATTTACTAGAGAAATCGTGTCCAAACCAACTTTATTACAATGGGTATTAAATAAACCAACCAATGTAATTAAAGACGTACTTGCTGACTTTTAAATACCTAACCTAGATACATTAGATATATTTAATTAGCATTGGCTTCCTGCCTCGATAAGCTTAATTGCGTCATTATAAGTAAATTGTTATTAGATAATTTAAATGCTGACGTTTTTTACTATTATTATTATGCATCCTTTACAATTCGCGTACCTACCTCTGCAGGGTTAAATAAGGTAAATAATTATGTATACTTACATACATTTTATTTTCTGAGGGAGATCATTTAGTTGTTCATCCTATGCTTTGAGATATTATCACCCATTTTGCATAATAATAATACTGTCGCAAAAACGAGAGGAGCCCTATTTTTCATAGGTACTAATAAGAAATAAGAGATAACAAAAACGGGAAGTGCGCTCATTGAACCTTACTTCCATTTCCACTAAGATGTTGGCCTAACTTAAAGATATTACTCGGCATAATTCCTATTCTGAGCAAATACAAATAACGATACAATAATCTTAAGCCGTGCGTTTGTAACTAACCTCCCTACCTAAACAAAAAAATACACGTGATAAAATATATGGCCAAATGATCGTCTTAACCCAACGTTGTGGAAAAACAGTAACCTCGATTCTTTTAGAGTTAGAGACTGCTTATAATGAAATACAAATAAAATTATATAGTTAAATAAAGGAGAAGTATATAAGTAAGAAGTATATAATTAAATAAAGGAGAAGTAAAAGGGAGTCTTATAAATATAAGAGAGAGATTAACCTGTGAATACCAAGGAAAACGAAAGGCTGCTTTCCTTTTGTGAAGAATATAGCCCCCCCCATTTGGGGAGGGAGGATAGGCCCCAGCCAACGCCCATCCTTGTGAGTGCCAACCACAGAGTGCACTCCCCGGGAAAGAGGTAAAGGTAAGGACATTAGGTCTTGTTTTAACCATTCAGTCCAAATGTGATTATACTTTTTTTCCTTTACTCAATCCCGGAATTCATTATTTATGTTTGTTGACCATTCACGGTTCTTTTCATGTTGGGTATTCTCCCAATTACTAGACTTCATCAAGAGATCAATGCTCATGACTACAACCAATCCACAATGCGTAAAGCAGAGCCAGAAGGTACACCCAGGGGTCCCACTGCTATGTAGCGCTTGTACATACGTGATGTTCCAGGAGTGCTGGGTGCCCAGCTGCGGAAATGATTGAGCCCACATATATTTCCCCAAGGAAATCCGATAATTGCATAAAAGCTGTTTTATAATTTGTAATTATCATTTGTAAATAATGCTCCGGTAATTGGCATGGATCAATCACATCCAGGCTGAAATAGTTTTCAGTAAATACATAATCAGTTTTGTCGTAAATTAACGGAGAGAATGGGTAGGAAATGATTAAAAGGAGGAAAGCTAATAGGAGTCGGTACTCCCCTATCACTATTTGCGAAAGTTACTGACTAGCAATAATTTACTAAATGTGTTTGGTCATAGTGTTGTAATTTTGAATAAACAAGGGATGCACAGTTGGCCTAACTGAACATTTCCTCGCCGATTCGGTGTATAGTGTGGGGAAATATTTGTGCCCTGCGTGTATAGTGTTAGTGCTTGCAGTAAGACGTAATCACTAATAGTAACTTCATTGGAATAATTCCAAGCATATAAGGGTTGTGAGGCCTCGGACGTAACAACGATTCCAAGCAGTCACTTACTAGTTATGAAAACACCTACAGTATGTTATATGAGCAAACTACTGCACATCAGCAATTAATATAAAGGTTGTTGATTTTAATCTAAACTAGGGGATGTTACCTGGACAAAACGTTACCTCAAAACCTTTGTTACCAGTAAAAGAATAATAGACGATCCCACCATATGTCCACAATTTACCGACTGAAATGGGATTGCCTGTACCTTGCACAACACATAGTGTCAGAGAATTTTATAGTGCATCAGCTTATTTCAAAAGAGCTGGGTTCTGATAGGCTTAAATAAAACAATGTGTAACCATCCCGCAGTCTTGTACTCATAATATAACTGAAGTAGCAAATACTTTTGTGTAAGACTAAAGTCAAATATAGATCATGGTTCAGTGCTGAAGAAATGTAGTAAATTATGTGTAATAATATGTTGACATAGTCAATGAGTTGGTTAAGGCTGTAAATAAAAGGTAAGATGATGATTGCGTGTATGATAATTGTCGAAAGTAGAAATAAACCCCATATGCTGTTATATAGTAATGATTATACCGATGTGAATAATAATTTGATCGTGAGTCGTAAATATATGTCAATCGAACGATGGTAAGATAAATTCAGGCTGAAAATAATTGTATGAATGGTTTCGTAGAAATGGTAGGTAGTAAAGTAAGTGAAGGTTTAGTTAGAACTGTAAATAAAATGTCAATATAATCGTAAATATAGAATGTCCACGTAACGCACGTAGACGTAGAATCGTAGAGATAAACGTAATTAATAATTTCAAAGCCGTGAGTAATCGTAATTTATATAAGCCGTTCCGTAAAAGTGGTGTCGAAGTACATAACGTATAGTTATGATCGTAAATAAAATGATAGAGTACGAACGTATGGTAAATTCAGTAGATAGTATGGTAGTATGGTAGTATTCAGAAGACGTATGGTAGTATGGTAGTATTCAGAAGACGTATGATAAATTCAGTAAATAGCCGCAAACATCAGAAGGGTAAAGCCTTCCAATATTACATGAGAGATAAAATAATAAACGTAAAATAAGTCAAAAGCTGAAAATAAACACGTACAATGTAAGCATGTTAAATAGTAGAAATCAAAGTAAAATAATTTCAAAATCGTGATTAATCATAAAAGCCGTATCGTAGAAATAGTATCGAAGTAAATAATGTTTCGTTATGGCCGTAAATAAAATGGTAGAATAACGTAAGTATGTAAAGTAAATACAGTAACACCAGAAGGGTAAAGCCTTCCGATATACCATAAGATGAAATAAAATGGCAGAATAACGAACGTAAAGTAAATTCAGTAGTTAAACGTAAATTTCCGCAAACATTGGAAGGGTAAAGCCTTCCAATGTAACACAAGTTTAAATAAAATAACGAACACAACATAAAATCAAAAAAATGAAAACAATGTAAACATTTAAATAGGTACCAGAAGTACAATGAGTGATTTATAAATTACTTTGCATAAAATGTGGAAACTTATCACTCACCATATCGACTGATGTGACCAAATTGGATCTTTACACAGCAAAAGTTATAAAACTATTATATAATGATTTCAGTAAAGTAATTTAGACAAATATATTATTATCATGATAAAAATAGCCATATTATGATTCGATCCAATTAGTCGTGTAAATAAAAGTTCCACCAACCTCGTGAAGGCTTCTTTTACCTTAGGATTGCCATGTTAGGTTCACCTGAAATAGCCTAGCTTACGGAAGTGGATGAGCACTATTACTCCTCATTTAATTACTGAAATAGCTCGAAGATTTCATTAAATCTAAGTTGGAATGAATTTATTTGAATATACCATTAAACACCGAAACCAATCGAAGGTTTCATCTTATTAGAAGACTGAACTAGATGGATCACAATAAATCTGGAACTGATCGAAAGTGTTGTTATAATCAATTAAACAATTAATAGCATTAAAAGAATGCAACTAGCTAATCGGAGACATGGCAACCCATCAGGATCTCCTCCGGCGCCCATCAGTCATCAGTTCTCGTCACACATATCATAATTCAAATAAGGTAGCATAATAAAATGCGCATGTTTAATGGAATTTGCAATAGAAAACTTTACATGAACATTCTACTAAGCCAAATAAAGATGCCGGCACAAAAGAACAATGTACTGGGAAAACGTCCCAGCTTACTAGAAAAAGTTACAACCGAAACATCTTTAAATAATAGATAATCGACTCACGACCTCGGCTTGAAGATCACTAGCACTTCACTATCACACCACTAACCCGAATTAGCACACCGCTATCCCTATGCATAATATTATTACACCCCCCAACCCTTTCTACCACTATGTTGCGGATGCGTGTGCGTTACTCTCCAATTATCGACCAACTATCCCGACTGAAATCACGTCTCCTCTGACGACAGGTGCCCCCCTTCACCCCTGTAATTCCACTTGACTCTCATACAACGAGCCCTTGTTCCCAAAACTTGCGTACGCGCTAATAATTTGTTTAACTTAACTGAGGTAGGTACTATGGGTCGGTACATTCACCCCCAAAAATTTTAAAAGGTCTATCCGGTTAAAATTTTTTCATCAAAACGAACCATAGTTACCGAAATTATTTATCTCCATCTCATATTACACTAACAGATATAACACAAGACAGATTCCTAAGATTTAATTTAAATCCTCCTTCTTTCCGAAAGTGGTGGCCTTACGCCCCACTAGTCACTTTTAACTCAATCGCAATAATGTTGTCAATCCATAAATTTTTTTTCGATATTCATTAAGATATTATTTTTCATAAATATTCACGATATTTATCAATGTTCACGCGCTCACAATTCACAAGTAGTCACCCTGGTGACAATTACTATTTGTGCTAACAATATTCTTCGCTAATTCATTATTTGTTTACCGCAAAATAAAAACCCCAAATAACTACTCACGGTACCTTTTAATAATTATTGTAAATCTGCTACAACCAACAATATGCAAATACTTATGTTGATTTGCGACTAATAGTATAGCAGCCTATTGTGTTTTAGTACCTACCTAGCTAGAACAATATTCCTAATGACAATATAATCCGAACACCAAAATAGGTACCGACAAAACCCATGTAATATTTCACAACCTAAGTGTGGTTTACCGATACCCTACTCGTATTAGTAATACGTATACAACTATGTTGTATCAATTTCTTACCTAATATTCGTCTACTTATATCATAATTATTTTGTGCAAAGTTCCTAATTTAAAATAAGACGTTTTTTTTTTTTTTTTTTAACGCTTCCTATCATTTTAAATTTTATTTTATAGGAATATAATTGCCTATAACCATAAACACCGTATCCGCAAGTACCCATTTAGTGTACATTTACATAACGCATACGCATAGATAAGCAGCTATAACACTTAGAAATAGAGGCATTCCTACTCGTACTCACTACAGCTCAAGTAGGTAGCTGAACCCCACTCAAAGCCCCTGCTCAGTCGTCACTCCTTTCCGTTCCCACCATGCTAATACTAACATAGTCGTAAGCAAAGTGGCTGACTTGTTTATGACGCCAGGTCTCATTTCTCTTTGCACTCACTTAAGGCACAATACAATAACTCTTCATGGAACCCCACACAGTTGGCCTATTCACAATACAAAAAAATAAACAATTAAATGCTGAGCAATACGTGGCCACAAAGATTAAGCCGCGGGGCTCTCGTTACCTACTAATTATAAACAATACTTAATACTGGTCCCCTTTCATAACCTGCCATCACAAAATCTGCTTACTTGTAAACAAACATTCAACCTACTTCGTGACAGAGAACGGTTATTTTCCTAAGAGTGTACCTATCAATGCCCGGCTTATAAAGAACAAGTACCTACTTCAACAAAATTTAACTAACTTGTAGGTACGTTATATAAAGTTTTATATAACAATATTGAAACCGTTATATGGAGTAGTTAATACCGTATAATTATGTTACTTATCCGCGTAAATGAAAATTAAATAACTAACATTATCTAACTATTATCTTTCTTTTTACTAACACCCCCACAAACTTTGGACTCAATACACCCCCACGCCCTTAATGTCCTAAATATTTTGAAGTTAACAGAATTAAAAACGCAACACCCCCACGGTCTTAAGATCTTAGGTATTTTAAACATTTAGGTAGGTACTGAACATAAGTAAAGTTCCCAAAACAGTCTCATAAACTCTTTCCATTTCACGAACACCAAATTGTAGGCTGAAAAGCCTACTTTTAATATAAAGATTACTCTAAAATATCCTGGTCACGGCACCAAATTGTAACTAACCTCCCTACCTAAACAAAAAAATACACGTGATAAAATATATGGCCAAATGATCGTCTTAACCCAACGTTGTGGAAAAACAGTAACCTCGATTCTTTTAGAGTTAGAGACTGCTTATAATGAAATACAAATAAAATTATATAGTTAAATAAAGGAGAAGTATATAAGTAAGAAGTATATAATTAAATAAAGGAGAAGTAAAAGGGAGTCTTATAAATATAAGAGAGAGATTAACCTGTGAATACCAAGGAAAACGAAAGGCTGCTTTCCTTTTGTGAAGAATATAGCCCCCCCCATTTGGGGAGGGAGGATAGGCCCCAGCCAACGCCCATCCTTGTGAGTGCCAACCACAGAGTGCACTCCCCGGGAAAGAGGTAAAGGTAAGGACATTAGGTCTTGTTTTAACCATTCAGTCCAAATGTGATTATACTTTTTTTCCTTTACTCAATCCCGGAATTCATTATTTATGTTTGTTGACCATTCACGGTTCTTTTCATGTTGGGTATTCTCCCAATTACTAGACTTCATCAAGAGATCAATGCTCATGACTACAACCAATCCACAATGCGTAAAGCAGAGCCAGAAGGTACACCCAGGGGTCCCACTGCTATGTAGCGCTTGTACATACGTGATGTTCCAGGAGTGCTGGGTGCCCAGCTGCGGAAATGATTGAGCCCACATATATTTCCCCAAGGAAATCCGATAATTGCATAAAAGCTGTTTTATAATTTGTAATTATCATTTGTAAATAATGCTCCGGTAATTGGCATGGATCAATCACATCCAGGCTGAAATAGTTTTCAGTAAATACATAATCAGTTTTGTCGTAAATTAACGGAGAGAATGGGTAGGAAATGATTAAAAGGAGGAAAGCTAATAGGAGTCGGTACTCCCCTATCACTATTTGCGAAAGTTACTGACTAGCAATAATTTACTAAATGTGTTTGGTCATAGTGTTGTAATTTTGAATAAACAAGGGATGCACAGTTGGCCTAACTGAACATTTCCTCGCCGATTCGGTGTATAGTGTGGGGAAATATTTGTGCCCTGCGTGTATAGTGTTAGTGCTTGCAGTAAGACGTAATCACTAATAGTAACTTCATTGGAATAATTCCAAGCATATAAGGGTTGTGAGGCCTCGGACGTAACAACGATTCCAAGCAGTCACTTACTAGTTATGAAAACACCTACAGTATGTTATATGAGCAAACTACTGCACATCAGCAATTAATATAAAGGTTGTTGATTTTAATCTAAACTAGGGGATGTTACCTGGACAAAACGTTACCTCAAAACCTTTGTTACCAGTAAAAGAATAATAGACGATCCCACCATATGTCCACAATTTACCGACTGAAATGGGATTGCCTGTACCTTGCACAACACATAGTGTCAGAGAATTTTATAGTGCATCAGCTTATTTCAAAAGAGCTGGGTTCTGATAGGCTTAAATAAAACAATGTGTAACCATCCCGCAGTCTTGTACTCATAATATAACTGAAGTAGCAAATACTTTTGTGTAAGACTAAAGTCAAATATAGATCATGGTTCAGTGCTGAAGAAATGTAGTAAATTATGTGTAATAATATGTTGACATAGTCAATGAGTTGGTTAAGGCTGTAAATAAAAGGTAAGATGATGATTGCGTGTATGATAATTGTCGAAAGTAGAAATAAACCCCATATGCTGTTATATAGTAATGATTATACCGATGTGAATAATAATTTGATCGTGAGTCGTAAATATATGTCAATCGAACGATGGTAAGATAAATTCAGGCTGAAAATAATTGTATGAATGGTTTCGTAGAAATGGTAGGTAGTAAAGTAAGTGAAGGTTTAGTTAGAACTGTAAATAAAATGTCAATATAATCGTAAATATAGAATGTCCACGTAACGCACGTAGACGTAGAATCGTAGAGATAAACGTAATTAATAATTTCAAAGCCGTGAGTAATCGTAATTTATATAAGCCGTTCCGTAAAAGTGGTGTCGAAGTACATAACGTATAGTTATGATCGTAAATAAAATGATAGAGTACGAACGTATGGTAAATTCAGTAGATAGTATGGTAGTATGGTAGTATTCAGAAGACGTATGGTAGTATGGTAGTATTCAGAAGACGTATGATAAATTCAGTAAATAGCCGCAAACATCAGAAGGGTAAAGCCTTCCAATATTACATGAGAGATAAAATAATAAACGTAAAATAAGTCAAAAGCTGAAAATAAACACGTACAATGTAAGCATGTTAAATAGTAGAAATCAAAGTAAAATAATTTCAAAATCGTGATTAATCATAAAAGCCGTATCGTAGAAATAGTATCGAAGTAAATAATGTTTCGTTATGGCCGTAAATAAAATGGTAGAATAACGTAAGTATGTAAAGTAAATACAGTAACACCAGAAGGGTAAAGCCTTCCGATATACCATAAGATGAAATAAAATGGCAGAATAACGAACGTAAAGTAAATTCAGTAGTTAAACGTAAATTTCCGCAAACATTGGAAGGGTAAAGCCTTCCAATGTAACACAAGTTTAAATAAAATAACGAACACAACATAAAATCAAAAAAATGAAAACAATGTAAACATTTAAATAGGTACCAGAAGTACAATGAGTGATTTATAAATTACTTTGCATAAAATGTGGAAACTTATCACTCACCATATCGACTGATGTGACCAAATTGGATCTTTACACAGCAAAAGTTATAAAACTATTATATAATGATTTCAGTAAAGTAATTTAGACAAATATATTATTATCATGATAAAAATAGCCATATTATGATTCGATCCAATTAGTCGTGTAAATAAAAGTTCCACCAACCTCGTGAAGGCTTCTTTTACCTTAGGATTGCCATGTTAGGTTCACCTGAAATAGCCTAGCTTACGGAAGTGGATGAGCACTATTACTCCTCATTTAATTACTGAAATAGCTCGAAGATTTCATTAAATCTAAGTTGGAATGAATTTATTTGAATATACCATTAAACACCGAAACCAATCGAAGGTTTCATCTTATTAGAAGACTGAACTAGATGGATCACAATAAATCTGGAACTGATCGAAAGTGTTGTTATAATCAATTAAACAATTAATAGCATTAAAAGAATGCAACTAGCTAATCGGAGACATGGCAACCCATCAGGATCTCCTCCGGCGCCCATCAGTCATCAGTTCTCGTCACACATATCATAATTCAAATAAGGTAGCATAATAAAATGCGCATGTTTAATGGAATTTGCAATAGAAAACTTTACATGAACATTCTACTAAGCCAAATAAAGATGCCGGCACAAAAGAACAATGTACTGGGAAAACGTCCCAGCTTACTAGAAAAAGTTACAACCGAAACATCTTTAAATAATAGATAATCGACTCACGACCTCGGCTTGAAGATCACTAGCACTTCACTATCACACCACTAACCCGAATTAGCACACCGCTATCCCTATGCATAATATTATTACACCCCCCAACCCTTTCTACCACTATGTTGCGGATGCGTGTGCGTTACTCTCCAATTATCGACCAACTATCCCGACTGAAATCACGTCTCCTCTGACGACAGGTGCCCCCCTTCACCCCTGTAATTCCACTTGACTCTCATACAACGAGCCCTTGTTCCCAAAACTTGCGTACGCGCTAATAATTTGTTTAACTTAACTGAGGTAGGTACTATGGGTCGGTACACGTTTCAGATTTATCCATACTAATATTATAAATCTGAAAGTAACTCTGTTTATCTGTTTATCTGTATATCTGTTTGTCTGTTTGTTTGTTACCTTTTCACGGCTAAACGGCTGAACCGATTTCGATGAAATTTGGTATAGGGGTAGATTGGACCTATGAGACGGACATAGGCTATCTTTTGTCTCAGAAAACAATCTCGAAGGGGATGAAATAGGGGTTGAAAGTTTGTATGGGAAACCCATAATTCTTCAAGTAAGATCTGAAAATTCTTATTTAGGCTTTTGGTAAGAAATATATAAATACGGGTTTCCGCCTTTTTGCTAAATCATCCCTAAAGGGGGAAAAGCAAGGGGGTTGAAATTATGAGGTATTCTTTAGATGCACCCCCAACGGACCACAATAAACGGCTGAAAGGATCGTAATTTAAAGGGGGAGAGTGCGATGGGAGGAGAGGGGGAGAGTGCGGGGTAGGGGAGGGGGAGAGTGGTTGGGAAAGAGGGTAGAGTGGGGGGAAAGAGAGGGGAGCGCGGGGAGAAAGAGGGGAGAGTAGGGGAGAAAGAGGAGAGAGTGGGGGAGAAAGAGGGGAGAAAGAGAGGAGAGTGGGGGGAGAAAGAGAGGAGACTGAGGTGAGAAATAGGGGAGAGTGGGGGGAGAAAGAGGGGAGAGTGGGGTGAGAAAGAGGGGAGAGTGGGGTGAGAAAGAGGGGAGAGTGGGGGGAAAAGAGAGGAGATTGGGGTGAGAAAGAGGGGAGACTGGAGTGAGAAAGAGAGGAGGGTGGGGGAGAAAAAGGGTAGAGTGGGGAGAAAGAGAGGGGAGTGCGGGGAGAAAAAGGGGAGTGTGGTGGAGAAAGAGGGGAGAGTGGGGAGAGAAAGAGGGGAGAGTGGGGAGAAAGAGGGGAGAGTGGGGGAGAAAGAGGGTAGAGTGGGGAGAAAGAGAGGGGACAGTGGGAGAAAGAGGGGACAGTGGGGGGAGAAATAGGGGAGAGTGGGGAAATAACAGAGGAGAGTGAGGGGAGACAGAGGGGAGAGTGGGGGGAGAGAGAGGGGACAGTGGGGGGAGAAAAGGGGAGAGTGGGAGATAAAAAGAGGAGAGTGGGGGAGAAAGAGGGAGGGGTGAGTGGAGGGAGAAAGAGGGTAGAATGAGGGGAGAGTGGGGGGAAATAGGGTAGAGTGGGGGAGAAAGAGAGATTGAGTGCGAAATATATAGAAATAGAGGGAGAGGGAGTGAGCGAAGCAGGGAAAGGGAGAGATATAGACTGAGAGGGTGTGGGAAATAAATATATAATGGATGAGATGGACAGGGAGAGAGAAGGCGAGAGATTGAGAGTGGAGAGGGATATTAATGATAGAAAGATAGGGAAAGATATATAGAGATATAAGGAGAGGGAAAGAGATAGAAATAGCGAATGAAGGAGAAAGATAGAAAGAGAGTCAGAAAGGGAGAAAGATAGAGGAAAAGGGAGAGAGAAAGAGACAGATATATTCTTACCTAGCTGTTACCCGCGACATCAATTGATTTTTTAAACAGTTTACATTTTGATATAAAAATGCGAACGAAGTTGCGGGTATCAGCTAGTTTTATATATTTCAGATAAAACAATCCAGTAAATTATTTCCAATTCTAATAAAATAATAATATTACGATGAACCGCAAACATTAAAAGTTATCATTGTTAGAATTATTATCCAACGCCGGACAAAAATACTAGACTATCGGAGCGCACCTCATATTTTTAACCAAACCCACTTCACTTCAATATTTTATGTCATCAGTTAGCCACTAATAATTGACACTAGAAAATCCGCCGTATAAATGTCTACGAATACGCCACTGCTATAATTATACGGTAGAAGAAAAGTAGAACGAGCGATCCAATCGAGATTAAATGTTATGCTCTTTTCATATGGTACCTCAAAGTAGTCTATCAAATGAACAAAAATAAATTGGGCGTCAGAATAAACGCCGTTGTTTGTCGAGTTTGGGAATGCAGTATCTGACAACTCTTTTTTACTCGTATACTTATTACGCCTTCTCCGAAAACCTCGTAACGACGTCACGTATACGGTACTATATTGTAAGTAAGTACCTATACCTACTGTTCTTGTAAAGATAGTTCATGAAAATTCACATGCAAAGGTTAAAATAATCCTTGCATGTGAAGTTATTCCACCGCCAATGAATGAATACCTGGCAAAAAATGGAATTGGATACACTAATAAGCCACAATGTTGATAGCGTAGTCATCTTCTGCAAGAGGTCGCCCATAAAAGCCAGAGGATAGATCAAAATCGGTTCATCCGTTTGAGAGCTATTTATATACGCCGCACACACATATTTTACGCATGGCAAACTTATAGCACACCTCTGTTTGCGTCCGGGGCTAAAAATCACATCATAGCATACGTACAAATCCGATACTGCATTCCGTATAGCTCCAGTCGCCCCCCATATACGGTACTGATAGTGACTGTAAATGCGGTCCGTATAAATTCATTACCGCGCAGGGTTAGCCACCGCCATTAAATGACAAACATCGGAAACGCATCTGATATCGCTGCATTGACGTCGGCTCAAAATATTCATTACCACTCTATTAACTGTTGATCGCATTGTTTCGAGGCGGCACTTTACGTCAACTTCAATTTCAGCTTGTGGATTGCGGTTGAAATTACGGACTTTTATGGAGCGAGCAACATAATTTCGCTTTCGATTTTTTCATCTTGCAATCGAGAAACCTTTTCAATAAGTATAGAATTTACCGATTAACTGTTTCTTAAGAGTCGTAACTTTTGTGTCAATTGAATACAATAGTAAATCGTTAGTTGTCTTAATACAGTCTGAATTTGTACAACTTAACAAAGTAGTTGGGGCTACAGCGAATGGTGACAATATAGATTGAAGTGTTTCCTAACTTTGATTAGGTAATATACTTAGTTTAACAGAACTTAGTGATTTACTTAGGTAGACTAGTTAGGGTAACCTAGGATTATCTTAATCATCAATACATTTTCAGAATGATTGTCATAATAGGATTAGTAAGTTTAAGTACCTACAATATATACGTACTTAAATTAAACACTTAGTAAGTATCTACATATATATATGACGTTTCAAGAGCAAAATGCGTGCAACTAACATACCAACCTACTGAAAATCGTCACTATGCCTTAACAAAAATGTATATTAGGATGAGTTATAAACATTTTTTGGAATAATTATGCGAAGTATAATAATTATCAAAAATGTAGAAACATTTATAAGTAGGTAATTACTGAATACTGATGCTATATTGTATACTTTTAATAATTAATTACCTATGAACTATGCTTAGTAACGTTATAGGCATAGGGGAAAGATATAATTATAGATAAATAACTCTTTATTGTCACTAAAATATCAATGAAATTATTTATTTATTTAATTTTTTTTTTAAAACGTAGCCCCACACTAGGATTGCTCCTGTATTGTGAGTACCGCTTACAGACATATAATTTCACATACACATCACAGCCAGACCAGAAACAAACATTTGTGGATCGCACAAATATTAGTTCCGGGCGGGAATCGAACCCGCGACACCTAGCGCAGCAGTCCAATTGCTCAGCCACTACGCCAAACGTGTCGTCAAATAGAATACTGATATAGAAAAGTATTTTTTTGTTGATTATAATACCCTTTTCTGTGACATTTTCTTTATCCTGACTCATTTTGTTGCGATACGGTGGCGAGAGATCCATAAGTCTTGCTTTCCTGAAGCCAAGCAGGAATCTCTATCGAGAAAGTATTCGATACGTTAACTGTCAAATTAAATTTAGATTTGATCAGCGCCTCGTAATATCGACAAGATGCGTACGCGAACGGCTACCTTGATCGTTAAGTTAACGATACAAACCGGTAAAATTTTCATCTTTGCCCTATTGTTGTAGGAGTACTGATCAAATACTTTCTCGCTTACGTTACTGTTCAATAAATTAAAATAGTTTTTTACAATATTACTCTTCGTCCAATCCAGTGTCCCCAGTATCGGGCGCCGAATGGAATTGACGTTTTTTGGTTTCATACTTAATTATTTACAAAATATTGAAAGAGTACAATCGATGTACGCTGGCGGCTGTGTGGTGCTAGGAACCACTGTGGTTGGAGTTCGATTCCTGTCGTACCTTTTTGTCTACGTCCGTTATTGTACAATCGGACGTAAGTAGACAGAAAGCACTAGGTACGTAATTTTTTTGTCGCTATCAAATTTGTTCGTTAACCTAGGATTATAAAACGTAAGCTGATATTATTAACTACGGACTTACTTATCATGTTAAGATTAGCTAATTAGGTACCCAACAAAATCATATGAAAACTTTCAATGAAACTCAAAGAAAAAATCGCATTGGCATGTCAAGGTGGGTTGCAAATACTTGTCAACTCAAAAAACTCGTATAATTTTCAGCTGCTTGTCAAATAGTGAAGCTACCCCGTAAACATGATCGTAGCGCAAATGAATGATAGTTATTTTATTTTTCGATTGTACTCTGCGGTCCGGCCGCCGGTCGTCCGTCCAAGAATTAATCACGGACCGTCCGGCCGGCCGGGCCCGCAACCGCGACAATCTGCGCTCTTTTCGAGTCGCAAAAAACGATTTTTCGCATTTTTTTTCTATTCAGCGACAATAGTTTTTTGCGGTCGATGACTGTTGCCGCTTTTATGAATACGCTGCTGTTTTTAATGGGCCGCGATAGGGCTGGTTTGTCTGGGACGGTCTGAAGGTTGATTTGAGCTTTGAAGTTGGGTTGCAGTTTCTTTTTTTTTCAGTTTCAATTTAGCGTGGGCAAGAGACATAGGAACTATCCGGGCGATTATTGAGGGAACACGGAATAACGCATTTTTTGTTCGTTTATTCAAAATAATATTGTTCTATGGCTGGATGCTTGAACGACCTAAACTGGAAGATATTGTTGTGCTAAGAATAGATAGAAAACATATCTGTGCCCTTCATTGAAAGATGATGAAAACAAAATAGACACCATTATCAGCTCAATGCCTATCCACACCGCAATGTTCTACGGCTACCCCACGCACGCACTAAATACAATTTCGTGTAAACCTTAATAAAACGGTACGCGGTAAGTGCACTGATTATAATGAATAATTCAAACGGCGAATATCTTTAACATGCTCCAGGACTGGTGTTAGGGTGCCTGCAGATTTGCCCGATCATCGATATTAAATGGCAAAAGACAAACACCGTGCGTGAGATAACCGAGTGTTGATATCTCTTACTAATCCAAGTGTAACTGTAAAAAAAGAAACCTGTGCGGTGGAATCTGCAACCAATCCTGCAAAATGATTAGGTGTAGGTATATCTTAATTCATTATTTCTCTTAAGTTTTTCCTTCAGTATCGTTATTGTAATTAGTGATGTCTCCACCACATCGTATGTTTTGAATCAGTTTAATAGTGTGGATAAAACTAGGTAGGTAGGTAGGTACTATAATATGTGAAGAAGTTTGGAGACCTAGCAACTTATAGTGAACAAGCTTCGGCAAAACGTAAGGCAGGAATAAGGCAGTTTTTGTACAATGATAATTAGTGAGTAAGCTATATTTCTCAACAGTGACAAGACAAACAATATAATTGTATTTTTGTCGTCCATACTCTAAAAATATACCGATCCATGATCGCTCCTTTCAATCGAGAAAAATCGCGCAACTTTGCAACCACCTTTATGTGTTGCGTGGGATTGCCTTATTCAAATTCAGGCTTATTAAAGTTATCTTTACTTTTGAATTCATTATGTTAACTATCACTAATTAAGGCTTCGTATCAAACCCTATAGTGTGTTGTTTTAGGACTGCGGTAGCAAAGGCTGGCGAAGTCGGGTGTCCATTTGCAGCAAGTTGGCATAGCAATGACATAAGATTCGGAACTTCAAAGGGGAAGGAACAAAATGATGGTATTAAACAGGTGTAAGTAGAAAAAGGTAATGCGGTAGCAAAGGCTGGTGAAGTCGGGTGTCCATTTGCAGCAAGTTGGCATAGCAATGACATAAGATTCGGAACTTCAAAGGGGAAGGAACAAAATGATGGTATTAAACAGGTGTAAGTAGAAAAAGGTAATATTAAATACCTACCTACTTATTTAGCAACACTCACTCTTTACTTACTTGTAATTAGTACAAAAACTGCAAATCCACTTTGGTCACATAAGGTGAAAAGGATGCCTTTCTAACACTAACTTGGCCTTTGCATAGATGCACTGAAGATTTTTTTTTCTTCACACGACCTGCACCATCGCCTCGCAATAATAATAATTTCGTTTGGAATCTTCCGACCGATGTTGTTACAGATTAGTTGATAATTTATTATTTTAGTATTCCAATTACACCAATCCATTTAATTCTCCCATTAAAAAATCTGAAGCCTCCCATACTCATTAATCAACAAGTAAAAACGAAATCAGCGCCAATCCATCAAGCAACAAAGCTCTAGTCCCAGAGCTAGAGCACGGTAGAGCCGCGTAGAGCCAAGATAGCCCGAGAGCTGCTCATTAAAATATGTAAATGTCGCGCAGACATTACGCAGATGGGTGCTTCTGACTTATTGACTGGACGGCGGTATGCAACGTTAGGCAAATCACGAGCAGACACTGCGGGAACGTAGTGTTTAACAGCTGTTAAACTTTAGCGGTCTTACCACAATAGATTGAGTTGTTTTAATCTGAGTTGAAAAGATACTGTCTAAATTTTCTCCACAAATCGACGTCTAACCCTCGCTTTTTCGAACTCAATAACAAAGGTACGGGCCACGGCAGAATCGCGCCACCAGGAAGAGATCGAGTTCACATGAAAGCTACTTTGCTTTTCAGCAGAATGTTTCAGATAAGAATAAGTCCCCAGTATTGAAATACATCTTACCCCAGTAGGTACACAAACGCTGAGTAATTTTTATATACCTACCTACTTATTATTTAACATTAAGGACTCATTAAAAACTCCATTGCTCAACAACTGTGAAGAAAAACCTAATAAGATCACTGGCATGCGTCATATACAATACTTACAAGGATATACCAATTTAAGAGCATTTTCCATCAACCAACCTTCAGTGGGCTAACGTGAGATGGTTCATTTGAAAACAATAAACATTTAAAAGAAGAGATCTCGCATGCTACCGTCCAAAAGGCAAGTTGTGAACGCATTACTCGTTTGCAGGGCACCTACCGCGCGCAGCTATTTAGTATCATTACAAATGTTCCCGTGTCCGCGTGTCCGTCTGTCTGTCTGTGTGTGTGCTACCGTTTCTTATTAATAAGGAGTATTGGTTGCCGAGGGTGGAAGCGGCTTTTGACTGAGAAACTTATTCTAATATCCATTGAGTTAATATTTTAGGTCACTGCGTTATGCCTTTTTGGCCTCAGATAATCTCCGATGGTAAGTAGTTACGCGTTGTTAGGTTACTTTGTTGTTATTTTGTATAACATGATACTTACCCACTTTTCAGAGGTGTGAGATGACGTTCGCCGACGGCAGGTGAAGTGACGACTTGCAGGAAACAGCTGACAGTCTGGACGATGAGTCGAAGATGCTGTGGCGTTCACAGGAGAGGCGTCGAGCACTGGACGAGTAGGTGGTTTTTAACAGGAAGCCTTGTCCACGGTAACTGTGCATCGTTCGTTAGGTACCCCGTCCCGCTGAGGTAAGCAAGAGTGTTGTTTTGTTCCACTGTCTCCGTCATTACGTACCTTTCAGCTCATTACTGGCAACAGATCACTCGCTTAATTTGTGCATTTCCGATCCAAAGATATTCAAATTTCAACCCTAATGACGTACGGGAAATGCTAATAAAATGTTAATAAGGCGAAAGCGGGTATCTACCTGGCTATAAGTGACAGATTTGCTTGACAGACGTGGGTTGTTCGTATCGCCGTATGAATAAGTCACGATTTAGTTTTTATGCGAATGTTCTATTATAAATGATAGGTTTTGATGTTGCGGGTGCACTGCGGTTAATAAGTTATTACAGGGGAATACTGAATGGGGAATGTGGGAAGTTTTCGATAGTTAGGTATAGGTCGTGGGAGTGTTTTTAGGGTTGGAATCTTAACACCAAACACAGCACAGCACTTAAGCACTTGTATAACGTATATTGAGCACAAAGAGACCGAGGTTAGAATATTTTGACGAATATTTATATAGCGTAGCGCATAGCGGCGCACCCTTCGCGTTTTTCGAGGCGGACTGACTTTCTATCTACCTACCCTCAACTGAATTTATCAAAGTAAAACTCAAATCTACCTACGATCCAGCTACGTAAATGAGTGCGTCGCTAACAATAGTGATTACATTTGTTTTGCCAAACTAAATTGATTTTTAGTTTATTTAGATACTTAAGCTATTTGATAAAATGCCTCTTCTTGACGCGTCGCTAGAAACAAAACGTGAAATCACCTGCAGTCCTTTTCTCATTAAGGCATTAACTCCAAACGACGATCTTCAGTTTGCTCCTAGTGAAATAAATCTTTATTGACTTAATAAAAAACAAATAATGAAATAATGTCAGAACAAATGCCGGCACACTGTATAAGGAGAGCCGAAGACTTAGGTAACTAGGAGGAAGCTAATTAAGTAGGTACGTCAAGCAATGGATGAATGATAATGAAAAGAAAAAATATGAACCTCTCCACAGACAAACTAAGCCTTTTCCGGCAGTTACCTCTTAGTAGCTAAGAGAGAGAGAGAGTTGGTAACAGTCACAGACCTAAATGCCACTTTACCATAAGTGCTGTATCCAACTATTGCATATTCATCTTTCTCTAAGGATCCCAGGTTTCAGAGACTGTGCACTAATCTACGACCTAGGTGGGTTCGATAATTGCTCATCCCTAATTGATGGTAAGTCTGCTGTCTACCGTTCTTCGATGAATCGAAGCTACCGTTCAAGGGATTTTACTAAGTAGGGAGTAAGTCTCCGACAGGATGACGACGCGATAGCTTTGTAACTGATTAGACATGACTTTCTATAGGCAGATTTCTTTCTTTGGTGTAATTTTTGAGCTCTGAATGAACTGGTTTAGTTTTAATTTGTCTTAGTTTAGTTTGACGTTACGACTCGAAGCCCCCAATTACGACGCATTAGTCGATAAAATCGAAAAAAATTACAACAGATAAACATCGCGAGTAAAAATAAATTTCATTAATTGACAATCATGGTCATTGGTAGATAGTCTAATATACTTCTATTACCTGTGCGTAATTCCGGTTAAAACTAGATTCTCGGAGAAACTACGCCCGAGATGCGAATTCTAAACCGAGTTCATATTCAGTGAGCTTCTAGATACATAGGTACTACTTACAGCTAACTCATTTACCCGAATGCTTACACGAAATTCATTAACAAACCTGCCTAATAACTTCCCCCTCCCCCCTGTGGTGACCAGGAGGGGGGATTGACAAGCACCCCCTTGTAATGTGCTACTGTTGAATTGCAAAAATCTCATTATGCTCTAACTGTCGTTATAGGAGTAATTAACTACCTGGGCTTAGAGAGATATGGAGTCGTGTTGGTCCAATATTTTTAAATTTGAAAGAAGATACCTGCATATAATGTTGTCCCTCAAAGCGTCTGCTAGTTGCTACATCCAATTTATATAATGTGAGATTATTTTCTGACGCTCTTTCATAAGACTTCATATTAAAGTATAAAAATATATTCATATTAAAGTGATGCATCAATCTCCAAGGTCCTCAATTGAATCGCAATAAGACGTCACGGCAAGCCCCCAGGTAGTCAAAGTCATTGAATGTCTGCTTACCTAGTCGTTGAACGTCCCCGCCGTTGTCCCCTTTACGGATATACAGCCAACGAAGACAACGGAACGTCAAGATTTCACGTGCAGCCAATTCCACCACCTCGCCTACTCCACTCATGCCGCTGTTCCTCAGTAATTGTGTTTGGTTATAACGAGTTTTTTGGCGGCGACAGGCGGGCGCGGTCAACTTGTACCATGCATGCGCTTTGCCTGTTTATCCACGCTTAGATTTACATTTGCCTTTTGTTTTTATAATTAACTCGCGTATCCGGCTGGCAAACGCAACTTCCAAACTTTGTAGGAAGTTCCTGTAGTTCCTACTAGTAACTATTAACGTTAACATAGACATTGTATTTATACAAGCTGCACCCGCAGTGTCGTCACCCGCTGTTTTACATAAATTAATAGTTGTTCAGCACAGTTGTTTTTATCGCACTGATGGAAAGCGCTGATGATGACGATGACGACTTGTAGCCTATCTACCTATATGCATACCATATTTCATGCAAATCGGTCTAGCTGTTTCAGCGTGAAGAAATAAACATACAAACGCACTCACAAACTTACACCTTTATAATATTAGTGGAAAGTAGGATATTGCCTAGAACCCATCAACTTATGGAGCGAGATGTCACATCACAGATAACCCCGTCTCCTGTTCTTCAAGAAATGACACAACCCAATGACAGTTTCAAAGGAGTAAGACTAGTGACACCCTCGCTGAGCTAGTCCATGTACCTACCTACCTACTGCAGCAGGCCAGAGTCGACCGAAGCCCAAGCTCAGCGAGCCCCAAGTAAATATTACTGCCTGTTAGAGCGTCATCAACCTTGTTCTTTAGAACCTGCCATTAGACAAGGTGTCCCATGTCAAGACAATGATAGTTGGTTTTGAGGACTCATCATGATCCATCTCTCGCCTAATCCCTATCGAGGTGACCCGGCAGCGATCTTGAGGGTCAGCCCCATCACATACTAGGCCGAGCATAAAAATATCATTAAGTATAGGTACCTACCGAAGGTATAGTACCTAGGAAAAATGCTTACCGCTAAATTTGTAGTATACTTACCTACGTATATACATTATAGGATTAAATTGGTGTTCATTCTCCACAATCACTTATAAAATAAATAAAACAACAAACAAATAAATGCAATATTTTAATCATGACTTCTGTCAGGGTAGGTAGGCCATTCACAAAATATGTACTTATTTCTGAGATTAGTAGGTAGGTAACTAGGTAGGTACATACAAGAAAGAGTCCCAAAAGGTAGGTGATACAAGTAAACGCAATAACCGATATAAAATTTAAACCTAACTGGACCTAATTGGAGTCTTACAAAACATATTTTTCTAGAATCTGGGACAGTGTAAAATAAAATAGCAAATCAGTGACCTTAAGGTCAATGTAGCAAATAGGTATATGTATCTGTACCTAATATTCAGGGTGCATAATTATATACCACCTACTCATTGATTTTAGGATAAAATCAATGTCCGTATAGTGTAGGTATGGCCTAATCCTCCTCATGAAAGTGAGGAGAGGAATGCCTCCTCATGTCATCATTTCTGTCTATCGGTTGATGATGATGATGCGATTATGATGAAAGTCACAAATATTAAGTGCTTATAGGCACTAGGTATTCTTCAAGGTAATGCGGTAATTATAGTCACTAATTGCAGGGGAGGTATGCAGACTGGAGCACTCCTTTTTATTTACAGACTGGAGACTCAAGAGCATCTTCGAAATCGTCTTGTTCTGCAGCGACATCGTAAATGCGGGCTCGCTTCAGCCGGCTAGAAGATGGGCCTTCTTCAGTTTCAACGATTCGACGCTTACCAGTCCCTTCACCTTCATTCCCCGCTTCTCCTTCGTTCCCGACTTCACCTCCATTCCCCTTTTCACCTCCATTCCCCACTTCACCTCCATTCACCGCTACACCTTCACTCCCCAAGTCACCTCCGTTCCCCGCTTCATCTCCATTTCCCGCTTCATCTCCATTCCCCGCTTTATCTCCATTCCCCACTTCCTCTCCATTCCCCGCTTTACATCCATTCCCCGCTTCACCCCCATTCCCCACTTCACCTCCATTCCCCGTTTCACTTTCTTCGTTCAGCGATTGACCATCGTCATTAGGGTTGCCTAATGATAGCGGGTCACTGCTGTCGTGTTCAATGGAAGGCAATGGCTGAGCGAACTTCAAGATGTATTTTATAATTGGACGCTGAAACAAGATAAAGATTTTTATATTAATTTCGGTGTAGGGTTTCACGATCAACTCTATATAAACTTACTTACATACCTATTATAGTTTAACTACTTTTGTTTTGCGACATTTATTCATGTAAAGTATTTTGAGGTACCTAGGTATGTACATACTTAGTCAGGTCATAAGTATTGTCACACAGTAAAAACTTTTCTTTTAGAATGCTGGCCACAAAAAAGTTTATTGAATTCGAATTTCGAATTGTTCATGAAAATAAAAATGTATACTTTTTAGAATTTTACTCATTTTTAAATATGGAGTGGACGCTTAAAGAAGACCGTGTTGCAGTTATTGCGTTGCATCGTTGCGGTTACGCGCCAATTCAAATTTTTTACATACTGAAAAATTTTAATATAACCAAGAGATTCGTTTATCGTACCATCAAACGATACAATGAAGACTCTAGTGTAGATGACAGGTCAAGAAGTGGTCGCCCTCGGTCTGTTAGGACTCCAGCAGTGATAAAAGCTGTGAAGGCGCGAATTCAAAGAAATCCCAAACGTAAGCAGAAACTGTTGGCCCTTCAGATGGGATTAAGCAGAACCACGGTGAAAAGGGTGTTAAATGAAGACTTAGGGCTTCGGGCATATCGAAGAAAAACAGGACATCATTTGAATGCTCGTCTAATGGACCTGAGACTGAAGAGATGCCGCGCTTTGTTGAAGCGGTACGCGGGAAAAAAATATCGGGAAATTCTTTTTTCGGATGAAAAAATTTTTACCGTAGAAGAGAGCTACAACAAACAAAATGATAAGGTGTACGCACACAGTAGTGAAGAAGCGAGCAACCGTATTCCGCGTGTCCAACGAGGTCATTTTCCATCCTCGCTCATGGTATGGTTGGGAGTGTCTTATTGGGGCTTAACAGAGGTACATTTTTGTGAGAAAGGTGTAAAAACGAATGCAGTTGTGTATCAAAATACAGTCCTGACGAATCTTGTGGAACCTGTTTCTCATACCATGTTTAATAACAGGCACTGGGTATTCCAACAAGATTCGGCGCCAGCTCATAGAGCGAAGAGCACACAAGACTGGCTGGCGGCGCGTGAAATCGACTTCATCCGGCACGAAGACTGGCCCTCCTCCAGTCCAGATTTGAATCCGCTAGATTACAAGATATGGCAACACTTGGAGGAAAAGGCGTGCTCAAAGCCTCATCCCAATTTGGAGTCACTCAAGACATCCTTGATTAAGGCAGCCGCCGATATTGACATGGACCTCGTTCGTGCTGCGATAGACGACTGGCCGCGCAGATTGAAGGCCTGTATTCAAAATCACGGAGGTCTATTTGAATAAACTTTAGTGTCATAAGAATGTATGTTTTGTTAAGTTCATTTTGGTATATAAATGGTTACATAATGAATAAACTTGTTTCAATTATTTTATATAAAACATGTGACAGAATTTATGACCTGACTAGGTATACATGTACCATCACAATCAGTCATACAATGTTACATGTAATAACGTATTCATTAGTTGATCTGGCGCCAATTAGGCATAATAATTGCAAAATGAAAACTACAATTGCATAAATAAAGTGTCATCAAGCACATATTTAAAGATTCAGGATCAAATTAAAGGGTGGAATTGAACGCATCGTTGATATCCGATTCATTATTTTTGTATTGATGCTTTGGATTATGTTTTTTATTTGGTAAGTATTTATAATGGTTTTAGTATAGGCGATAGAGAGAGCGAGGAGCGGTGTAAACAACGCTGAGAGCGACAAGCGACAGCCAGAAGTCGTGCGACAAACGCGACTTGCTGCGACGCTCTACGGTTTTATTTTCAGTGATAGCAATAGCTACTCTCCACCTTCTTCCTTATATAATATTATATACAAATATTATGTAGGTTTAGCATTGGAGAACGGCTGCACGCAATCAATTTTAGGTGCTGCGAAGTTCAACATGCCAGCTAGCTTAAAAACACGTCAAGATTATGACGTTGATCTCAAGTTCAGATTATTTACGCTTGAAGATGGTCCCTTTGTTTGTCAAAGAAGTTAGGAACTAATGCAATCTTACGCATTTAGGCATTTTTTTAACCGTGCTTCTTTAGGTATCTAGGACCTAGGATAGAAACAATATAAATTGTAAAAAAGGGGAATCGGACTTGCATCAGCTGTGCAAAAATTTCATGAAGCGCCATCTATCGTCAATGAGTTGAACTGCATACTAATCACTATTATTCTGGGATAAACGCCTTGCAAAATAAGCGTAGCAATCATCGTGGGGGTTCAGACTATTCAGACTACAATACCCTCAGCGAAAGGAAGGCTATCATTTTGTCCGACTTGTCTATCACTTAAATAATAATTCTACAGAAAGCTTGGTACGGGCAAAAATATATAAAACAGTAAATATATAATAACAGTAGATATCGGGTTACTTTTGAGTCAATTTGCCTCCAATTTGTACTAAGAAACATTTTATTTTGTAAAAAGAAAGACTTTACGAAAAGATGAGACGAGCATAGACAAGTATAAGTAAGTAATAGGAAATGTATTAACTTACAATCGGATGTCTACCGTATCGCTTCCAAGCTGTGTGGCCAACCGGAAAATGTTGCGCAAAGCTGTAATTAAAAAAAAGTTTCTATTCGTTACAAAGTAGGTATAATCACAAAGAAGTTATCATCATTCATCATTATCAACTACCCTATCCAAGTAGGGTCCAATACCCTATCCCCACACTGCTAAATACGAGTCGCCTGTCACTTTTGTGCATTCGGACAAATTAGTGGACAATTACTAGCCACCACCATAAACCTTCCTTAGAAATTCTCGGACATGTGAGTGTATGTACCTATATATAATTGTGTATAATAAGTATGTAATACTTAGGTACTTAACTTAATACATACTTAGGTACCTACTCATGTTTTACAAGAAAGACACACTATAACTCAATAATTTTAGTTAGGGTCATAGAACTTTACACTGTGCTAAATATTACGATTAAAACACTAGGGTTTACTGACGGCTAAAAACTCCTCCCAAGAAAATTCGTGACGCGAAACGACTCCGTCGTGTTCTAAATACCTAATGGATGGTGTGATTGGTGATAGACTGATAGACGAAGGAACTTACCGGATTACTTTTTCAATCTCCTTTGCGATGAATTCAACCTTAAAGATAAATTGTTCAAGTAAGAGGTCCGCCATCGTCCGCGGAACGAGCTTTTGTATAAAAAGAGGGACGTCTCAATGCTCCAGCCAGGAAAAATTATACTGAAAGAAATGTGTGAAAAGAAAATCAATAAAATATGCCTGTTGCTCACATATCGATTGATTTTAGTGACATCTGTTTTGTTATAATGGAACTTGCAAAATTTTGACAGCAACTAGCATACTGTTTGCAGGCATACAATGTAGATGTCGCTTTACACAACACACAGCACGTTTGAAACCACAGATTGATGGATGATAATGTTTATGATTTTGAAACTTTCGATGACGGACGGTCAGTAGGTAGTTAGTAGGTAGGTATCTAGTTTAGTTTGTTTGGGAGGCAAACACGCGATCCTTTTGGATGAAAATAAATAATTATAGGATAAAGTTGACTTACCTAGGTAGGTACCAATTATTTTAGACTGATAAATAACATTAAATAAACAACAGCAGACACACTCACTAGACAAGACCGGTAGAACTACGAACGAACACAACAAAACAGTCGATTAAACCGTGATCAATCAAACCATCAAACCAAATGCAACAAACAGCTGACTAACGAGCTGGGCTAGGGCTGCCACACGTATTCAATAATAGAAAACGCAAAATATTTTTTACTTTAAAATTATTGTATTATTTGGGCAAATCTATGCCAATACCTAATCTTTCCAAATGGGTACCCATGGATAAATCTACCCATATACCTACCTATATGCAGTGATAACTAATTCAAATAAATACAGACGAAATTTTTTTTTGGAAATAACAATATGGCATAAACTGTAGGTTCATCAAAGCATAAACTTAAATAATATAGGAAATACTTACCTATGTAATTATGTACCTACTTATACTTAATGACCTTAATGCACTTTTTTATCGGTTTTATACAATATGGTGCTCCCTAGAAACCTTAATTAATATTATGGTTTTGTATAGAACGTTTATTTGCGTTCAAAATCTTCATTTGTAAGTAGAAAGACGTAGGTGGGTGAATAATATGGGGTCATTCCCAGTTGTCACCCGCCTCCATGTCCCCAGTGGTGATAACTGGGCATGATTTTTAAAATGTGTCCCTATTGTCACCACTGGTGACGTCCCTCTGCTGACAAATGGGAATTGTTTTAAAGTGCGTTCCATTTGTCACCACTGGTGACGTCCCCACTGGTGACAAATGGCACTTGTTTCTAAAGCGGGTCCCATATGTCACCTCTGGCGACATAATTGGAAAATTAAATTCATACGTCCACAGTTGGTGACGAAGAATCTCTGGCGGTAGGTAAAACTAACCTATAATGTGAATAAAACAAACATTTAGTGACATTGTTTAAGGCAAGATTATCATACTAATAATATATCGGATGTAGAAAAAATTTAATACTCTATCTACCTGCTTAAAATGTTTCAATATTGTTTTCTAAATGTTCAATCATACCATTTTATACAATAACTAGCTGGCCCGGTAGACGTTATCCTATCAACTTCAAAGCCATTTCCAAAATGTATGGGAAAATTTATGATCCATATTTATCTCTTTTCCGTAATTTTCTCTCATGTTTTAATAGTTATCTGTTATTCGTAAACAGACAAATCCAATTAAAGCAAGTCATGAAAATCGGTCCAGCCGGTCATGAGTTGTAAATGGTGTACCTACATATAACTAATACGATTTTGTTTTGTACCTAAATATGAATAAACATAATAATTTACTTTATAAAATTAAATCTAATGTGTTCATGCTCCCTAATTTCTAATATTAATTTCACAGTTTAATCGGTATATTATTCTCAATAATAAAATAGACTTGAAATAAATGTAAATGTTCTTACCATATTATTATCAACGTTTCATCACAACGTTAATCAAAATTTCTAGAAAGTAGTTGTGCAGGGGAGAGAGAGAGTTGCGCCAAAATCTACCTGTCCTTTACATAAACCGGTTTCGTCTAGTGCGAAAATAATAGGAATTGCCCTTTGTGACGACCGCTTAGGGTCCGTTCACTCAGACCGGCTCGGAGGAAGGCATAATATTTTAGTCACGTTTAAAACAGCTTTTAATTATTGTGATATGGTTTATTTTACATGTCACTTCTTTTATTATTGAGCTTGTCACAATAAAATAATTGACATGTAAAAAAACCTTAGCACATTGATTAAAATCTCTGTTTTACACGTGACAAAAATCTGCTCCTCTCCGCGCAAGTCTGTGTGAACGGACCCTGGTCTCCAGACTAGTTTTACCCAGTGCACTCCCAACCATGTCAGAGCCGGACGCGTCATGCAGTTTTAACTTTTTTTACATCTGAGATATTAGTATGATCTTGCCTTTAACAATGTCACTAAATGTTTGTTTTATTCACATTATAGGTTAGTTTTACCTACCGCCAGAGATTTTTCGTCACCAACTGTGGACGTATGAATTTCATTTTCAAATTATGTCGCCAGAGGTGACATATGGGACCCGCTTTAGAAACAAGTGCCATTTGTCACCAGTGGGGACGTCACCAGTGGTGACAAATGGAACGCACTTTAAAACAATTCCCATTTGTCAGCAGAGGGACGTCACCAGTGGTGACAATAGGGACACATTTTAAAAATCATGCCCAGTTGTCACCACTGGGGACATGGAGGCGGGTGACAACTGGGAATGACCCATAATATGTAGGTTGGTACTATCTTACCTCCTAATTATACAGAACAGAAAGAACTTGTGCTACTATTTGGTACAATCATAATAGTGGCAACACAGCGACAAGTAGGAAGCGTTCAAGGAATTCAGTGAAGTGAAACGAATAGTAAAAACGTACACATTGTTGACATTCTTCCTCATCTAATTTGTATGCAAAACAAGACAGTGTTAGCTTTAGTTCGTAAATGCTTGTATTTTGAGATAATTTATAATATACCTACCTACTGGATACACACACAGTATGCCTTTACTGTATGAGGTAACTGCTATTAATAAGCACTTAAGTAGTACCCAACTTATATGGCTTACCGATGTACCTGCGCAGAAGATGAATTTTCAAAGCGCGGGAAATGCTATTGACCGCTATTGGTCGGCAGCCGCCGCCGTCTTAGCGATCGCCGCGTGGCATGAGTGAGATGGAACTAACAGCTGCAGTGTATTATGAACCTTATAATAGTGATCTTAGGTTGATTGTAAGTTTTAAGCATTCTTTCGTTAATCTTCGGACCATACTTTCTTTTCTGCGCAAACGAAGATTCACGACGCGCCATATAAGTTGGGTACTACTGTACTTAGCTTACACTCCAATATTACATCTCACTACTTGAACAAATTATATGTAGGTACGTCTACTATCAAGACATAAAACTATAATATTTTATAGTTGGTATGCGTATTGTGTACCTAAGCACTAAAATAGGCAGTTTTATTATTATTAATAAGTGAATATTATAATAATTTTAATTTGTAGACAGAATTATTTTGTATAAAGTGGAGAACGGTGCAGTTGCAAATTTAAAGATATTCCTGATAATAATCCCAATGATTACTTTACCTTAACCTTAACCGAATTAATATTACCAATTTTTCATAGTATTCCAAATTTCTAAAGAAAGGAGTGGACCCACTTTTTGAGGCGTAGCTGGCCGCAAAACCGTAACCTGGCATAGCCAAAAGATCTCTGAAGAAAAATAACTTTTCAATATAATTTCTAAATGTATAATTATAACTTCCATTAAAACTATAAATCTCAGGAACATCCCTTCAGTCGAGTTTCAAATAGGTGGCCAAATTTGATAGGTACGTTGGACATAATGGGCATAGTGTAGCAGCTGGACGACTGAATGTCATTAATCGAAAGTGAGATCAATGGCTGCACCTTCAATCTCAGGGTCAGCTGGTGCTTCTATAGCGCGGGCAGTAGAGACAGTTGACGCAGTAGTTTCAAAGGGGCGGGCTCGCTTGACGGGGCTGGAAGCGGCAGACGAAGAGGCTACGGTGCGACGTCGCTTGGCCGGCTCTTTTGATGATGAGCCTGGTAGCTTCAAAGAGTTTATATGAGCGGTCTGAAATAGGAGCAATAAACGCCAAGTTAAGTCCACAGCATAAGGAACTGTATACCTAATTCAGAAAATTAAGACTTTTACGGTATAAAAACCAACATATTTATATATAATATAACAACGTAAATGGTTACGAATCGGAACAGGGGGATTGCACTAGGGGCGAACGTGACCTAATCTACTTATGTAACATTCTTTAAAACTCTTAAAAAAAACAGAAGGCTATAGAATAATGACTCGAGGTCATACCTACCAATGCCTGATTTCTACGTGTCAACAAACGACAGTCATCGCTGGTTATCGTAGATCGCTTGGCGTGCCTGGAAAAGAAGAAAATTAAATATTCTTGCTTTTTATCACAGCGTTAAATTAAATCACAGCTGCAAAAAATATTGTCATTTCGAGACTTGAAAGAGGGTTATCTTAATAAAATTGTAGGTAATGATAGATGTTAGCCCCCAAGTTAAAGAGAATAATATTATACTTAAATGAAATAAATAATTATTGATAGGTACACTTCTAAACTTCTAATGTTTATGATAATACTTCATAATACATAATAATATAATATAGTACGAGTAATATGATTCAAGCGTCAACCCTAGGTTATCAATACCGCGCATTGAAAAATATGCTAGAGGGAAGGACGTAGATAATTAATTTATTAGCGTCGGATTACGCCTCATTGACTGTTAAGGTTTTAGTAGATAGTCATAAATAATTTCTAGGTACCTAAGTACTGCGAATGTTTTGATGTTTTTTGTAACTCAATCACGTCAAAACGGCAGACGTCCTATTTCAATAATATTTTGTTAAATATTACCTAAATTACACAAGAATAATTATGATTTATTACAATACCTATCTATCTTTATATTGATGAATTAATGGGATGTCAGTCAGTTAGTGTAATATGGTCGAGTTACCTAGCCTTTCATACTACCTACTACCTATGTGGCAATAGATTGTAAGTACCTACGTAGATACGTCTAGTCTAGGTAGATACGTAGTAGGAACTATCTAATTACCAATAATAATTCTTATACAAGGTGTAACAGCAAGGTGTAGTAATACTGAAACTATGCATACACATACTTATTTCGAAGTAGTCTGGAGGTATTTTAAATCAGTAAGTAGTCACGGTAATGAATTAAGACACGTCAAAGCAAGCACTGCAAAACTAACCATCGTTCAACCCTAGTTATCAGCTGGGCAATGTCAGTGAACTTGACGCTTATTAATGTGAAATTAAGAAATACTTAAAATAAAATACTTGACACTGGCTACATGCACAAACCGTGCGAAGCCATAACTAAAACAAGACGCAAATACTAACATGTGATCCGCCGTCAAATCTGTCAATAAGAATTCGTAAATGTACTAAGGGTTCCGTTTGTTTTTTAAATAATGTTTTTACCAATTTGTACCAACCCGGACAGATGCAACCTGACAAAAGTATTTCTTGGCGGCTGAGTGATATCTGCTCCGTGTAATGTACCTACCAAAATTTTATTCTAAGGCGGTAGGTAAGTATCTGAAATGAATTTTAGAGGCTTTCAACTTTGTTACAATACTGAACCCTAAAATATTGTCGGCAAATTCAAAGAGCGCGGCGCACTTTGCGGCAGAAATAATTCAATGCCAGTGACCCGCGTAACGTGACGTCATCCGTATCATGTTAGGGTTGTAATATTTAGTTATTTTGTCAATTTGAGTGAAAAAATCGATTATCGATTTCAGGTTTTAGTACCCTGGCAAATGATTCATCACCAGGTACACATACCCACATTTCAATATTACTACACCTTGCCGATACACCCTGTATAGGTAGGTACTTACTTAGCAAATCTTTCCAAATCATCAGCGTAACATGTCATTTTGTGGAAGAATACGTCCAATAGAAGATCCATCGCGGGTTTTGTAATATCCAGGCCCAGGCAATGGCAAGCTTCTTTACATAAAGACTGCACATCACGATGCACCGATACGCGGACTCTCTGAAACTTCATTAAACTGAATTTGGTATTTGGTAACCCTAATTTCTAAGCGCTTACTTTTATAAGTCTACGAAAATTTATTTCAGAGACATCTGTTGAACACTTGTTGGATACCATTGGTACATAAAATAATATTTGGTATCTACAAGGCACCGACAGAGGGCAGCACATCTAATTTTGTTTTTTTTTTAAATTTTGAAATTTGTAACCTCACTTACCTTATTACCTCATTCATACTAGAGTTAAGTAGGTAAGGGGAAATAAATATACTAGGTACTTACCTACCTACGTAAACTTACCTGTTCTTTATCCAATGCCTCAAATGTTGTCATAATTTTTATTTTGTAGATATTTTACTTCGCTAATTATTAACTAACCCATACCCAACCCAACTCTGAAACTATAGGTTAGGTACATCGATCACTCACAGGTCACAGAGACTAGATACAAGTAGGTATCTCACAGGGACAAATAAATAACAAAATAACAGAACAACCTCATCTCATCTGACATAATTCTAACCTCAATTCAAATCAAAGCAAACTAACAAACAAAACAGCTGTTATTAGGCCCGCTCTACACTCGGCTCGTGGACAAACGGCTGCCAACAGCTGCCATTGGCTGCCAGCTACGATGCGAGCGAATTGCTAACGCGAAGCAAAAGGCTTACAAATAGAGATTAGAATATTATGTGGGTAGGCAAATAAAACTCAATAAAATATTCTTACAGATGTAATGAGCGATCTGTACAAACTTTTACATACTGTGTAAAACATCCCAATACGTTTAATAAAAAGCGCGGGAACACTGAATAAACTGAACATTTTATATTTTCATTTAGGTACCTATATAATGTAGGTAAGTACATACAACTCGCTTTATTGAAAATAATTATAGCGAGTAAATTAAATATGCCATTGCAACAAAGGCTTTTATGTAAGTAAGTTTCGAATACGTAGAAATCAATAGAACTAATGTCGGTTTCAGTGTTGAGGGGTTCAGTGTTTGCCGCAATTTTTATTAAACTCACTTACAAACTAATAATCGTAAAAAAAAGATAGTTAAGCAACTAAATTAAATTATTATGATTTCATCCAAATGAAAATGTTTTTGCGTATTTTTAAATAAATGCGAATACTTTAATAACAAACACTGAAGAAATTGTTAGAATAAAAATACAGTAGGTACATTATTTAAGTTTTTTAAACGTTATTAACTTTAACAATTACTACCTATGCAGAGAGTAGCAGATTCTGATATATTTAATAAGGCAATAACAATTGTTCATTCCTACGCTAGCAACACTGCACTTGTTATTTTTTTTTATTTTAACTACCTATGTTACAAAACGACAATATTCATGACAGTAATTAAGCCTGTGAAAAAAAACACCCTAACTCAACATTCAAGCTATTTCGCTAGGGTTGGGAATTTCATAAAAACATTGGATAGGTACCTACACGTAACTTACCTAGGTTCGGATTATTATTGTATTAGCTCAGAATGGGTTGGATTTTCAGGAAATCCCCCATGGCTGTTTCCCACGTGGGATATTTATAGCTTAGAATAAATAATAGTGACCATTACGATAGTTAGGAGTCAATTGTTAAAACCAACCATGACTAATTTATGCTAATAGATCAGCTGATTGCTATTCTTCATAAAGTACAAACTACTTTTAGCACACTTTACTTTTCAGTTAGTTTCAACGTTCACGAGTCGAAATAGTCTTCACTTTGCGAATAGGTCATTTATCTACGAAGCTTATTCCGCATAAATTTTCTCGAATTGAGTCCACCTTTAGACAAAATCGAAACTAATTCGCGGACAGATTATATTGAAAATATTATTTTGATGAAATTTGACGTTTCAATTACGTCGCATCTTAACTTCTTGTGTCCACAGTTAGTCCACAGTACATTTATGTTTTACTTGACGCTGACATCCGCATACTCCACGTGATTTGATCGAAACGTCGAGTTTGTCTACAATTCTACATTATATTATAATAATAATCTGCGCGCGAATCAGACCCTTTTTATCTAGTAAATATATACTCGACCATTGTACATAGCAGTACAATATTATAGTAATAAAATAGTTTTAAGTTTTTAATCACAAACCCTTTTCATTCCAACATTTTCATCTAGTTTAAAAATATACATATTTTATATACAGATATTATAGATAGTCTTAATTTAAGAGGATGCTCAATAGCTTTTTTAAAATTAATAAAAATATATATAAGGTTCGGACGCTACACCTTCTTGACAATTTGGACGACATCTTCGTCGGCCAACACGTGCTCAATGCCGACTTTTTGGGGCTGATGCTTGACAGAGGAACCCCAGACGAGGGCACTGAAAAAGAAAACGTAACTTTCAGCACATACAATACATTTTCCTTCGTGCCTAGACGAGACATGGCAAATGTTTTGAAGCAATTCGATTGAAATAGTATTAAATATAAGAGACTCAAATCAGATATGACAGCACAGACCCAGTTGATCATAAGCTTTCATAGTTTATCATATCAACCTGCTGATCACCTCACTGTCATGCGGAGAATTAGATAATGATCCAACATGGGAGACTAGCCGCAATGGTGGATCTCATTACTAAAAAGTAACATAAAATATTGACTATAGCAAAATTCTCTAAAACTTACATTTTGAACTCTTTAACAATAGATCTATGCAGCTTATTACAAAAGTCCTCCACGCTAGTCCGGTCTGCATGCAACACAACCGGCGAGTTGTAGTCGGGCAGCTGTCCCTTAGGCTTGGTGTATATCCGGATCAGTTTGAGGTACTCCCACATCTTCTCTAGCAGGTCGTCGAAGTTCCATCTGTGGTGGGCCGAGATGGGCACACAGTGCGGGATCTTGTAGATCACATCTAGCTCCTCTATGCTGATTTGATCTGAGAAAAAGTTCATAATATTTTAGGCTTTACAGAAGCTATGACATTCACTATGTTGATAGAATTTTAACATAGCAAACGGTGTAGGTCCTGCGCATGTATTATGAACTTATTTAAAACCAGGCAAGTTCCAGGCAATTCTTTTTACGGCCGTAAACTGGATTGTTCTTTTACATATCATGACTTACATTATGTCAAATTATAGTTCTATAATGCGAAATTGCCAGCCTGTTTGCCTGCTGGTCAGAAGTAGGTTTGACTGTCACATGACATTACTGGCTGGCATTAGGAGTTCATAATATGAAATAGCCAGTCAGTTTACGTAGTAAACTCTGACTGGGATTAAGAGTTCATAATACGCAAGGCTCCTGATGGTAGAATACCTAAGGACGTTGTAACATGCACTCAATCAACATAAGTCTGGTCATAGGTCAACAGAATTCAATGTCCATAATTGTGTCCATCATTGAGCATAGATTCAGCATTGCCCACCGACTGACTAGTTAATTATTTTGTGCGCCAGTACGCCTCGCACTTGGCTGGTTTTATCTAATATTTCATTATACCTATCTTGTTAAGCAGATAGATGCACGGTACGTATATCCTATTGCCCTCAATAACGTCGATCAGGTCGTCGCTGGTGGCATCGAACCGCAATGTGATATCCGCATTGTGGATCTTGTATTCCGATAGGATCGTCTTCACAGTCTCATTGTCTAGTTCCGATTGCGGACACTGGAATGTAAAACATATACATATCTATAAGTCATAGTCAAATACGAATAAGTCATGCACATAGAAAGAAACCATTTCAATTTATGTGACACACTCAATATGCGAGTTAGATTTCATATAATTATTCTGTGTTAGTGTGAAGTCTATATCATATCTATCTCTACAATCCACATTGAATATTGGACGGGACTCCAAATGCTAGCAGCATCGCAGCATTGGAAGGCATTGCTTTGTTTATGGAAAAAATGAGAAGAGAAATATAATTTTTTTTTAGATTTGTATGTATAGTATGCAACATAAACAGATTATGTTACGGCATTCTTATTCCAGTGAACCAGTGGAATAAGCTTTTTCCAGAACTCCCTAAAACAATATCCTACTGTTGTTTTAGGGAGTTCTGGAAAAGTGGATAAAGTGTTACTTTAGGCCATCTAATACAGATTAAATAAATATTACACGGTACTTCCATCACAAAGCTTAATTACTTACAGTGGTGTTCAAGTTAATGCCACCCTTGTCTTTTTTTCTAAAGTTTATATTCGGCGGTTGCTTGTTTAACCGCAACCCGAAGCCCTCCAACTCGTGTTCTAGAAGTTTCTTGTGCTGCAGCGGTTTGAGCACGTCCAGCACTATGAATATGAGGCTGCAGGTGCGCGCCACGGCTATCACTTGACGCCCTCGGCCCTTGCCGTCTTTGGCGCCTTCTATGATTCCAGGCAAGTCTAGAAGCTGTGGGAGAGCATTGTTTCATAAGAGTGAAGTGAGATGTAATTTACATGTGTGAAATACATTTTGTGCCTAAAAGTGTAACATTACTAAAGCTGTTAGCAACTTGTTCATTATTATTATTAGACGAGCAGCATGAGGGCTGATATGTCTACATCACATTGTGTTTAAAGTCACTTCACAATTGTTCATTTCTGTAACTATTTATTAGTTCATAGCCGGTTGTCGAGCTTGTTTTTAAAAGCGTTGTCAGAGGTGGCAGAATTATTGTCATTAAGTAGAAGCGCAAAGATGAGACTACAACGTACGATCTTATAGCTACACAATAATAAATTGATTGTGAGCCAGATGCGTTTTTCATTAACATACCTGTATTTTAGCACCCTTATATTTAATGCAGCCCGGAACAGTGGTGAGGGTTGTGAATTCGTATGCCGCCACTTCAGAATATACTCCCGCTAGATTGGAGAGTAGCGTAGACTTGCCGACTGAAGGAAACCCGACGAATCCGATACGGGCATCACCAGTTTTAGCAACGTCGAAACCTACAAATGTAAATTGAAATGTACAGAAACATCTTTGTTCCTTGTTTATGCGAGAACATCCAGTTAGGCATCTCTAGATCGGTTTATTTGGTGTGCTACTCATGAGTGTTTGATTGGTTCTTAGTAGGTACCTATTTAATATCATTAAAGATGGCATTTGTACATATAAAAGAACAGATGTTCCAAAGTTTGTATAGGTGTAAAATTCAAGGTATTATTACTAAAAGTTAAGTTTGTTTGTTTAATAAGAAGCCGTTATCTCTGAGAGATACATGCCATTAATGAATAAGTAATAAATCTTATCCCGCTAATCCAGTTCCTGTAAGAAATTAGGGATAGCAGGTCCCCAGGGCTAATAGAAAATATACCTAACGATATGCTTAAGCTTAGTATATATATGTATTCATAGCAGGCAACACATTTCATTGAACAATCTGATATAAGATCGCTAGAGTAGCTGTTGGTACTGGAGTTTAGTTATTAGCTTACCTTCACCGGTTGCGCCACCGCCACCCTTCGGGGTGATCAGTTCACGTCTCAACTTGGCCAACCGGGCCTTTAGGATACCTAAGTGAAGGGCAGTTGCCTTATTTTTTTGTGTTCTGGCCATCTGTAATACATTTCAAATTTTCGAAATCTTATCACATATCCAAGACGTAGATACATTTAAATAACATTAAGTATAGTTCAGTAAACAGGAATTATGAGTAAGCGTATGTAGTTTTAATAATATATCCATATAAATTCTTTATTTCGTATCATAACCTCTTCAACCAACCTCCGACTCTATAGCGGCAATTTTGTCCAATATAGTACTCATTTTCGCAGCTTTTTTCTTTACGTGTTAGTAAATTATTATTGGAGTAATAAATATACACTAAATTATGTTAGTAGTCTTCACATTTATTACGAAAATAGAAGTAAAGCGTGTCAATTTTCGTTTCGTGCTCAACTATTTTCCAGAAAATCCAGGAGAAATCGTGTTGTGTGTTGTCACCAAAGAATTAGTTGTCACTGTCATTGTCAACTTGGAATGACATTGTCATTTTTTATTTATTTATGGCTTTGCACGGTTTGTGCATTTAGCCAGTGTCAAGTATTAATAATAATAATCTTAATTTCACAATAGGAAAGTCGTAGTAGGTAATCCTCGCAAGCAATCCTCGTCGTCAAGTAGGTATGTAGTCAAGTAAAATATTTACATAGTCAAAGTCACGATTCAGTAAAATGGTGGATGCTTTACTGAAACTTCCTGGGAGTTTTGAAAAAATTGCGAAGTGACACGGTGTTTGTGTTTATAACTAAAGGCGGCTCTACACATAGGCCAACGAGTTGGCAAGCGCGCTGGCCCAGCCACTGGCCCAATGTGTAGAACGGACGTTGTCGCATTGGCGGTAGGTATTTGAACGTTGGCTGGCGCGCTTGCGAGCTAGCCGCGCGGTGTCGGCAACATCAAAGGACACTTGTCGCAAGCTTGGCGCACCATCCACACATTGGCCGCTCGATTAGTTTGCCCGGAGCAGCGATCAAGAGTGCACGTTTTCTTCTTGCGGCGAATTAAATATCTTCAATAAAAATAATTCAACAAATTATTATTTAAAAAATAATTCAACAAATATAATTCATTTCTTTTTAATCACCCTTTTCTTGTACACATTTACAAAGTAGTTATAAGCTGTGAATAAATATACAGCTGCAGCTGTTAGCGACTCAACATCCATTTTGAATCCGTCCGCACATTGGCCCGAACCAAACCATACTGAACGACCTGGAACGACCTTCCAATGTGTGGATCACTCACAAGCGCGTTGGCAAGCGCACCGCCAGCGCGTCGGCGAATGCGCTGGCCTATGTGTAGAGGCGGCATAAGATGTAGGTACATATTATACTTGCTTTGCCCTTCTTACGAAAGTGAGGGGAGCCCTGTGCCCAGCAGTGGGACAGTTACAGGCTGAATTTTTTTATTATCATTTACCAAAGGATATAAACATAAGGATATAAATTAAATAATAAACCGTAATTATTATTTTCGAATAGTTTGCATTCAAATTATATTTGTGATGTCTACGCCATCTATTATCAAACTTTTGTACTTCGTAGAAGTGTTGGTAGTCCACCTTCTTGCTAGTTTGATAATTTTTTAGTAGATGGCGCTTTATTCAAAGTTTTTGAAATATTGTGTCGGCACGTGGAAAACGCTTTTCCCGCAGGTTTGCGCATCGTAACTACAGAAGGAAAGGAACAGTGGATACTGTTTTCAGGCAATGTTTGAAGGCGATATCCAGTAGCACCTTCGGCGTTGCTATAGAGCGGACTCGGCTACGCGCGCGACGCTCTTCAACTTTCGTAACTCGTACACTCGGGAATTTCACTCTGCGATTTTTATTAAAAATCTTGTGATGTAAATTATTATGATAAATTAATGTACTTCAGTAGTGAATTAAATAAAAAAGATTGGTGACTTATTTAGATATCTATATCATCTGTATAAAATAGTTTAGAAAATTACTATAATTAGATGTTTAGGCTTAGTGTAATAGATGTTTAGCTGCTCCTAGGATTAAAGCTTTGGTAAGTTTTCATAACAATTAGACAATCATAATACAGTTGTTAGTGCTAAAGTGTATCTAAAATTTTATTATTAGGTAGGTATACTTATAATCATAAATAATATAGAGTTCATACTATAAGTAGAGTAATGGTAAGACTACCATCTCTATCAAAAGCTTTGGAGTTCAAAAGTGGCCTAATAATATTAATTTAAAGAAGTTAAATTATTTTTTGGTTTTGAAAAATTCTTAGCTTTTTATTCGATGAAAGAAAACAAATTATACTTATTGTACCTACCTATTCAAAGAAGATATTCTTACATATTATATACATACATACATAAAATTAAATGTATTTTACTGGCAGGAGCTGTAGAATTTAATGTGTCTATAATAAATGAACCCTTTATAGGTTTATTGGACGCATTAATAATTTATTATTCTGTATACAGTTTCTACCAGCCTTTAGTGCCCTTTATCAGTTGAGTTTATTATTGTACCTATATAATAGATAATTATCTACTGTTATTTACCTAGCATTAGGTACCTACCTACTTATAGGCACAGCTAGGCTACATACCGCATAAGTGATTTAAATTAAGTATTAATGACGATCGTAAAGAATTGGGTGCAAATTATTTACAACATTTGATTCAGTAATATAAATTGCTCAAAAAATAATGATGTTTCATTATGATTTGTTCCTTTCCATTTTGGACACGTCGTGTGGTTAAACTGTACGAATGACTTGAGGAAATACATACCTACAATTTACAAGTAGGTAAGTGTTTTACAATTCATACCTGAGTAGGTAACCAAGTCCCCATAACTCCTTGGGGACAATGCGTAAAGTTGGGGTAAATCCGAATTACGAATCCACTCGTATGTTAAAGTTTGACGTTGTAAAATACAGCTATACGTTAAGTTGGATCTCGAGGGTGATATCATTCACTTTGCAAAGTAACTTCTGAGTCAAGGGTTTCCTTTTATATTATGATGCTGCTTCCTAGAATATACTCGAACGATTTATGGGTGATTTTATTCAAATATCAATAGTTTAATAGTTCAGATAGCAGTAATTAAGTAGTTCATATATCAGGTAGGTAGGTATACCTACTTCCCTAATATTATAATAAAATACATCATCATTATCTTGCCCTTATTCCACAGGCTCGTACGTCAACTGAGCCCACTCCAAACTGAGTCCGCGGGATCAGTTAACCTAATCAATATTTGAATCGGTCGACTGAGCCCATAAACAAAATTTTCAATATATACAGTCACGCTAAACTGGATGGGGTCGCCACAACATGTTTTATTCTTCCACTCATTCCTATCAGCCGTCAAATCTGCACTCACTCCTTTCTTGTATACCTATACATGTCCTCGTTCACACAATCCATCCACCTCTTTTGCGGTCTCCCACGACTCTTACGCCCATCCACATTCATACTCATCGTCCGCCTTGTCACATGGATTTCGTCCCTCCTCATCACTGGTCCATACCAAGCTGGCCTAGCGCTTCTCACCTTTTCTACCACTACGGCCATTCTCAGACTTCCTCTGACACACTCATTCCTTATCTTATCCAATCTTGTCCCTACACACATCCATATCAACATACCAATTTCAGTGGCATGCACTCTCTTCTCATCCGTGTTTTTCATTGCCCAACACTCAGATCCATACATAGCGACAGGTCGATTATAATACATCAATTATTAATGTATTTGTCAGACTATTTGATATGTAATTACATTGATATGACTAGATGGTTTGATAAAACTAGTATACATGAATATACTACTCGTATTCCTTTCTATAGGGAGATTATTTAGGTATACCTACTCGTACCTACATCGAACTTCCGTACTCTCGATATGGCGTAGTGCGTACATCGGGATTTAATCCTTCGAAACTAGGGAAATACAGTCAGTTTTAAAGCTCAGTTCTCCTTTACACTAGTCCTGTTTTGCTTTATTAAAGTAGAAAAAAAAACAAACTGTAAAAAAATATTAAATAAAAATAAATTGTAAAAAAATAATACTGCCATAAAGGACCTCTTTGCATGAATTTAATTGGCTATACGAAACAATGGGAGATACAGCAGGAAAGAAAAGTGTTTTAAAAAAGTCTTTTTTACCTTTTGGCTTCCTAATGTAGTTTTTTTATGTACTACTCTTTAAATTTTATTAAATAAAGACTAATAGATTCCAATGAGGACTTTGCGTCAACAATATCTCACATTCCTTAGGGACTACTGTAAGGGTAGGTATTCTCGTAACTCGGTAGGTAAGTAGAACTATCATCATAGGTACCAAAGCTATACGTAAACAAAAACATCCCTTATGTGTGATCATTCAATTTGCAAAAGTTTTGTCACGCTGATTCCACTGGCTGCTCTGAGGTTTCTGCAATGAAATATTTGTGCGTAACCCTTTTATTGAGTTAAGATTTTGAATTGTTTATTTAAGAGCTTATTTTGTGAAAAGGTAAAAGCCTTTTTTTGTTTCATGAAGAAGGCAAATACGAGTATACTCGTACAAACTGCTTTTAGCTCGACCCTACTTTTTAGTGTAGGTAAATCTAGGTTTTTTGTGTAACCTACAAATAGTTATAAAACGTAAAGCAAAATGTAAATTTTGACTGAATTAACAAAACGAAAAAACGTCGTAAGTACCTAACTACAGCCTGACTAGTTATTCTTTACACAGTTGTAGTATTTACCATATAATATTCTATGGGGAAGTTACTTAATTTACTTATCCCACTCCTGATAAAATAATCTCATGGAACATTCAATTTCAAACTAGAATTAAGTGAGTTTTTGTTCAAAAGTTCTGAGTCATGGGTGTGAAAACAACAATTATTATTTCAAGTGATTACGTCAAAGAGGCTTACTCTACATCTTATTAAAGTCTCATCTTAAAATTTCATCTCTAACTTATTAATACATAATAATTTTAAAAGTCTTATTCACACCAAGAGATCTTTGGTTCTGACTTCCAAGAAGTTTCATAATGACAAATTTAAAGTGAAATTCTAACTTTAATCGAATTCATTGGAAAAGTAATTACTCAAATACATTTAAACCTACTTATAAATTCAGCTGGTGAAAATAATTTCAATTTAAATAGCTCCTTAGTACCAAAGCAGGTCACCACATAGAAGGGCACAGTCGAAGTATTCACAGGTTTTCTAATACTAAGTACAATAATCATTATTATTTAAAAAAATCGGTGATTTTTAATGCGTTAACACTATAGCTAATTATTATTAGAATTGAGGCCTAAAAGAGTAGCTCGTTACCAAAGGCCACAATATTATGTTGTCCATAATATAAGGGCATTACCAAATTATACATCACTGCAATTACATTTTAACTAACTTTTCAACGATGCCTCAGTTCCATTGCCTATTTCAGTTTTTCGTTGGAAAGTTAGGTGGAGACAAACACGTACGCACGCTGAGTTATAAAATAAATGCACTATATCAACTCATTTGAACAATACCTACTAAATGCGAGTAAAGGTCCACTCATGAATTATCGGGTGTAGAGTTAAAAATCCTGCTACGGATTTGATATTCAACTGATTGCCATGCATGATATCGTGGTTGACCCATCCTTCAAATAGGTACCAAAATGACGAAACCATTTTTCTTGTTACAGGCTGTAAATACTTAGATTCACCAAAAGCACCACTTCAAATCAAAATCTACCAACAAAAATGAACGAAACAGTGTCAACGGTCAAAACTTTCAGGTGACTGAAAAGCGAACAAATTCAAAAAACGCAATGTCATCCGAGGTATCCTTGGAGGCTCGCGAGAGGCCAGGCTTCATCCGACGGTCAGCCGGCGCGTGCGCACGCGCGGCTTGCTCTCAGCTAGGGCTGGTGATACTTGTGGTGATCTATGTGCTGCTCGGAGCAGTTCTGTTCGAGTATTTGGAGTCAGGGCCTGAGGTGCAGAAGCGTTCCGCGATACAGCGGTCCAGGGAGGAGTGCCTGAAGGAGCTATGGGCGATCACAGGTGAGACAATTTTTGAGTTAGTCATCAGGAGTTTATGGTGATACATAATGTTTCCCAAGGGATTTCAAGTTGCAAGACCTTCAGTTTTTCCTGATTAGAAATAATGTAAGAAATATCCGGCGACTAAATTGTCGGATTGTATGATTGGACAACCAACATATGAGTTCATTACTTAAAGACTAATCTAAGGCGATTTAGAGGATAAAAATGTTAACTTCAACGTAGTATTTATTGTTTTGTGTTACTTTGAGCATAATGCGATCCAGTTCATTTTCTCTTGGCAGTTTTAAATACAGCTCTATCAAACATAAGCATACTTACTCATATAACTACACTTAAGGACAGGAAATCATATTATGTTCAAGTCTTACAAAAATACAGGCTTTATGGGATTTGTTACGTTTATACGTTTCAGCACTTTCAGCGTCACTGAATCTGTTCCATATTTATAAGATCAAGGTGCTTTAAGCCGGGGCACTTAATGTTAGTAACTCGAAGGTCAATTTCTAAATAAAACCCCAGATCCTTGTGAAATAGTTAATTATTACAGGGCAGTCGCAAAAATGCATTAATCAAAGTGGTGCGGGCATATCCATTGCCATAATTATGTCTTACTAATGATTGAGTTACGATTTAAAAATGTTATGTTACTCTTTCTAATATTTGCTATTGTTTTGTAATTAAGCATTAATTGTTATGTAATTAAGCATTAACCTTTTCTGAATTAGTTATAATATCTTTCTTTTTTTGGCGAATAAAGAATAATTTAACTGTAAGAAAACAAGTTAACATAATTAATATAAAATTAACTAAAAATAGCTAAATATAAACCTTACAAATCCAACATAATATCTAGATGTTTGGAATATCACGAGTATGTACGTACATAGAAAAGATAATAAAAAAAAAATAGCTACCAGTTTCTGAAACGTCAGTCAGCGTTGACAACAGATTAATTCTATTGCCATCCTTGTCATTTGTTTATAGTCAGATAGAGGCAACGATAGTTTTTATCTACTGTCAACGCCAACAAACGTTCTAGAAACCGGGGGTTAGTTTCCGCGAGTTCTAACGAGGGTTGGTAGTCGAATGAAGTAGTGCGGGTTTCTAGTGTTAGGGTTCAAAAACTCGTCCAAAAACCTCTGACGCGCTTAACGACTGGTATAGATCGATAGCCACCGTGCTTTCCGAAACACGGAGCGACAGAGATTCGCACATAATATCTTAGGAAAATTAGTCAATTTAGTGCTGTGAATAGAGGAGTTGCACAGACTGCAAATACCACTCGATGGTAGTATCGACCTCGGATAGAAGACCAAGAAATAGAAGACCGACACACGATAGCCTTTTCGATGAAGGCCAACCACAGGTTCCAATTCTTTGAGAAATATGACCTAACCCTACAAAGCGAGTTATTCATTCCTTTGACAATTCGATCTAGTGAACTTGACCGTCAGATGGTTCTAAATTTCCCCTGTGCCCTCAAAATAGTAAAGGACAATACGGTTGTTACAAGGGTCGCCGATTTAGCAAAATATGATGACCCTTTGAAGCCTGACCCATTTTTGCGTGGGTTTGTTTGAGTTGTTCATTTTGTAAAGAGCACGCGAAAATGTTTTGCTCGTGCACATGAAAAAGTTGAGTGAAATTGCGTCTGTCAGTGTTACCACTGTTACTGTAGCACTTATGTAGGTACCTATTATTATCAAGGCTCCGGGTCACTGGGTGAAATTATTCACATGAATAATTACCGGACCCGGGATTAATATCAGAGGTAACTTTGTAACGCTTTCTAGTTGACGTTCAAGTGAATCTTTATTTTTGTCATTTATCCTTAGCTCTTAGAACAAGTGCATCGCAGCAATTTTATTTTTTATATCAATGAAATACAGAAAGACGTCAAACTCCTATCTGACACAAATATCTGTTAACACTTTCCCGTATAGCGGTATCTCTGTAGGTATAACAATACATTCAGTCATGACAACGCGCCAGTTTTATTTTACAACTCCGAAATTGTCCAAAATAAAAAACACGCCAGACAGGCCGACGTCCGCTTTAATTAAACTCCACAGAGCGATCTAAATTGGAAACAATCATCGGAGAACTTATTAATTACTTATAGACAACAGGTGGTGGCCACCGGTCACCGCAAATTTTGGTCGAAAAGTTTCCTCCAATTATTATTCGGTCAAGGATATCAATTGATTCTGCCGTGTTCGTGATATTCTATGTTTAGGAGTTCGATGCTAAGTTGTGGGCGTGAATCACAGGGCTCATTGAAAGGAAAATGAGAGACCTGTTTACTCGTATATCGGCATGGTATGGTCACGTATCAGTATAAGCAGTCACAATACCTTTACCAACATTATTTGTTTTGAATCAAAAATACCAATAAAAATTTCCACCATTTTGCTCAAATTTTAACTATGGGTAATTCTCCGCATAAACATTCTAAGATTGTTAATCTTTAAACCCTCTTTGTATACCCTTATTTATTGGAAAAAAACACGTACTAGAAAAATTAATCATACCGTTGACAGATTAGTTTGCTCCAGATTCGTATCTCCATTTTCCATAGGTAGTATATTTTTTATATTTTTTTCTAGCTAACGCGACAACGCTGCCATAGCCGTTTTGAAAGCAATTTCCTTGGCTATGATAAAGATTTTTAATATTCATACCGCATGGATGAGGTTCTAGTGCCTGCGAAGCTTCACAAATAGTTTTTCGTGGATTAATTTTACACATACCTACCTGATATAGGCCTATAACTGATGAATATGAAATATCAATTCGTGACCTATGATAACTGATGAATGTGAAATATCAATTCGTGACCTATGATAGTTATTGATATTTCATATTAAGAACGAAATCATTTTTCGATAAAGTTTACCAAAAGCAATAATTGGTACAAGTATCAAAAAGTTATCATCAGCGCTTATCGTTACAGATGATACCTACTATTATCTATCTTCTGAAACCCAATTAGTCGTAAAATTCACTGATCGATCGGTCGTCAATTTATTAGATATGAACGCTGTTTTTATAGAAGCTCACATCGAATTTTATTGCCCGCACTTATTTTTGCGCACAAAAATAATCAAAACACAACCTCGGAATTGTTTCGGGTCTAGCAAACTCATATCTAGAAAACATCTTGTGCAAAAAATACCGGTTTCCTCACGTCACCGACAGTGCTGCCAGTATGGTACAAATGTGACTATCGCTGCTCGAACTTTTTCAATCTCCTAACGTTTTGTCAAAGAAAAAGCTTCGTCGTACGCTGCCAATACACCTCCTGATAAGTTCTGGTACTGCATAATTTATTAGGCGCAGCACAATGGAACTCCGCACAAAACTGTCCTTTGTCTTGGTAGAGAGACGCTCACAAAGGGACTTGGGATGTGGGAGGAACATGTTAGTGTACACATGGCGGGGTGAGATCTTGCGATCTACGACTGTTGGGTTGCGATTTTAGTCAAGTTGTTGTGATTTTTGCGTAAATCGCAAGATACGGCCGGTTTCTGAACTCCTTGTTTGAAAAACAGATAAGTGTATTGCTATCTCTGTCATTAGTTTAGTACCAGATAAAGACAACAGACTTATCGGTTAGTCAATGTTAACTATCAGGGGTCAGAAACCGGAAATCAAGATTCAACACTGTTTAACAATATTTACGCGTTCGCTAAATTGTTGGCGATCTTCTGCCGCTTTTCACCAACGCAAGGGTACTTTTCCCCAACCTTATAAATTAGGGTATTTGTTACGCACATAAAAAGGAAATGACTATTGACTATACGTTACAATGTAATGGGTGTACGTGGTTGGTTGTTTTATACCTCCGCTGGATTAAAGGTGGAGTGAAACGAGTGTGTTTCATGCTACACGATTTTAAAAGGGTAAACCAGGTACTTATTACTAAGACTCCGCTGTCCGCCCGTCTGTCTGTATGTCTGTCTGTGTCGGTCTGTCTGTCTGTCTGTCCGTCTGTTACCAGAATGCATCTCATGAACCGTCGCACTAAACCCAGCTGACCGCAAAAACTGAACACGAGCTTCCAATGAAGTAAAACATCTTTACTAATATTATAAAGAGGAAAGACTTGATTGATTCTTTGTTTGTTTTTTTTTGCATTGAATACGCTACAAAACTACTGAACCGATTTGAAAAATTCTATCACTGTTGGAAGCTACATTATCCCCGGACGACATAGGCTACTTTTTATCCCGTAAAAATTAACGGTTCCCGCGGGATAGTTGTACGCGAGTGAAATCGCGAGGCGCTTCGAGACGTTAATAACCTTGGTAGTAGACCTCATTATGGTACCATTGGACCTGACACACATGGAAAAGTCGCTAAACCTTCAAGGTATTAAAATAACAGTAGTCTTTGAGAACTAGTCCCAATCTAGGCTAATCTTTCTAACCACCTTAGAAATGAGGTGCTACTGTAATGAAAACTGAATTGTAATTTTCGATCTGTTTTATTTAACCACCTTATACTTATAAAGGTTTGTAAGCACCTATCAACCTAAAACATTCGCCTTCCGCAAACCCGTGTTGAAATATCATCTATAATCTTCTCGGTAATCTTTGGAAAACGCTGTACAAAATAACCTTTATCACTCTGAGATAAAGTTCAATTCCTGTTGTATTTCCTTTAAAAGGATACCTACTTGAAGGTAATAGAATTCTCGTCCCGTAGTACCCTCCCTACCTGCGTTCAAGGGTTGTAATATACCTTTGATAATAATTTAATCTCTATCAGTTTGTCACGTTTTACTAAACAATTTCGTCGAAAATTGTATTCCATCTCGAAGGACTTTATTTCATTCGGCATAATATTTGGCTTGATGTTTGGTTTATGTAATACTAGAAGCGCCTCGCGGTTTCCCCCGCGTTAGCAACTATCTCACAGGAACCGTTAATGTTTACGGGATAAAAAGTAGCCTATGTCATCCGGTGATAGTGCAGCTTCCCAACAGTGAAAGAGTTTTTCAAAATGGTTCAATAATTTCGGAGCCTATTCAATGCAAACAAACAAACAATCAAATCTTTCTTCTTTTAAATATTACTTAGTATAGATTCAAAGTTTAGTGTTCGATGCTTTACCGAAACTTCCTGAGCATAAAACGACACTTTTTCTATGGTTTATTTTGTTTTAAGACAACTCGACTAGAAATTAGTTGAACATTTGCTAACAACTAAGATCACTCACGGTAACTAAGCTAATTAAACTAATCCATTCTCGCCATCCATTAATGCCTTGGGCATAAAGGAGAATGCCCACCTTTATGCTAATGCAATGCCCGACAAAAGACATTGAATTAATAGCCTCATACGGAAATTGTTCTTGTATCGACCTGATTAATATTATTTTTACGACGCAATGCTACATACGAACCTGCCTTATGCCTTACATATTATGTAGACATTGGCCCGTCAAGCAGTAGGTACTTTAAAGGAGTTACAGTCGCAACACTGACTGTAAAAACCAGACTGCAAAGCCTAAGGTTCTGGGCTCGACTCCTGCGCAGGGCAATCTTGTTTCCGAACAATTAGTTTTTGCGCTTAGTCTGGCTCTCTTAATTACAGGTCATAATTTATGTATGTGATCGTGACGTCTCTAATAATTGTAGTTGATTTTTTCTTATGCTCATATTATAATATTATGCATTCTCTCATTCATCTCATTTCTATGCTCATCTATATTAATAAAAGAAAGTCGTGTTAGTTACACTTCTTATAACTCAAGAACGGCTGAACCGATTAGGCTGAAAATTGGTGGGAAGTTAGCTGAGAACCAGGAGAAGGATATAAGATAATATTTATCCCGTTACCACGGGAAACATTTTGAAACTGTGAAAAATACTCGTATATCTGATAAAATCTGGTTGTACAGTTGACAGCTGTCATTCAGTTTAACAGCTGGGGCAGGGAGAGAGACAGAGGGAGAGGAAGAGAGATAGAGTGCGAGGGAAAGAGATAGATATAGAAAGAGAGGAAGCTTTTTGCATAAAGACAATGACAGGACAACGTCTGTCGGGTCAGCTAGTATAATAAAATTTAAATGCGACATAGAGTCTTTCTTTTACAAAACGTCGAATTAACCATTTGTCATCTTATCGTTTCCTTTTCGTCGCGTCATTTGATCGTGGAAAATATGAATATATTTTTTTCTGTAATTATCCTCACGTGTCGTGAATAAAAGTTGTGCACCTTCTCAGGCAATTTATCTTTCGGTTAATGTAAATAGCTTGTCTGCATAGCACGTAATGTGTGGTAATTTTCAAACGCCATGCCCAGCCTATAAAATCAGGCTGTTATTTTACTAGCAACGAGGAAAATGTTTGATTTTATATATGTTAATCCGATTCGCACAGGTTTTAAGCATTCCGGGGCGTTTGTGTTTATACATAATATGTATAACAAATAAAATGAATAACAGGTCACGAATTCACGAACAAATACGTAGAACCCGTAGTCCCTCTAGGATTATCTGTGTCTAGTGAATTGACTACGAGGACTACGGTCAAACATACTTAGGGCTTCTATCTTCTACTACAAACTATACATGTTATAATAAATAAAAAAAAACCGAAGTGTCTGTTTGTAATATTTAAAATTACAGCTTTTTAATAAATGCATATGAAATTATATACAATACTTACACAAACATAACAAAAAGTCAATTAAAAAAAAATATACTTACTTCGTAGATTTTGAAAACGCGGTACACGCGGTAGATATATTAAAAGTTCAGGAAACATGGCTAAACTATTTAATTGTTAAGTCACCTATTATTATTATCGTTGAGGTCACCTAACAAGAGCTTACGTCATAAAAACTAACAATATACCGTTATACGTACGATGCACAGATTATTGCAGATCTCGTACCATAATAAAGCCATTAGAAAAAGCTATACTTTATTTCCACACGTCACCCACTGAGGTGCAATTACACTGGAGTTATGGGATTCACGCGTGTCACCCATTATAGTATGCTTCTCGCATATTTGTCATTTGTAGCGACACAGCAGTCTTGCCACGTTATTTATTTAAAAACTAGCTGCGCCCCACGGTTTCACCCGCGTCGCATATACCACACCTATAGCTATTTGAAAGGTTGGTGTAACTTTTTTATTTATGAACCGATTTACATGAAGCAAACACTAAATGTTAAGTGAAACTTACCGCAACATATCAGTCAAAACCACATCTAAATGGGGTGAGCCGTTTCTGAGATTATCCTGCGCACAGATAAACAGACAAAGAGACAAAAATTCTAACAATCGTTGTTTCTGGTGCCATTTGCGTTGATAAAGGTCCCAATAATATTGTTTCTCATAATTACGTCTTCCATGTATAGACAGCGATCCGTTACATTTTTTTATATGTACTTATAGAAGATTCTTAGATAGATAGATAGATTCTTAGAAAAAACACTTAGCAATATTCCAACATTCAACGAGTCAAATAAAATGTACGAAACACAGGCGTAGCTTATTTTAATCAAATCACGTTGGCGATGTGTTAGCGAGTTGGAACACGCGCGACAGCCTACTGGCGAAAAATGTGGGGTAATGTAATGAAAATTCTTGGAAAATTCGCTAAATATGTAGCCATTCGAGGCGTCGATCGACACGTCATACCACAGCTGTTCATTGGCACAGTCAATAAATAATCAAAAGTAGATAGATAGAATAGATTATGTGCAAAAAAGACAAACTAAAAGTCAACAAGTCTACGAGTACCTATAATTAATAGTTTATTAGTATAGCTGTTAGCAGTTGCGTTTTGGAGATGATAATATTGATATAATGAGATGGTGTATGATGATTGTACCTACCACTACTACTGTTTTGACACCTTTTTTCTCGAACACAACTGCACTGGAATAATGTGTGTTTTCCAATCATGGGGTTTAAATTAAACCAATGCCTGAGGTTGGGGGCATAAAAATGTGGTCAATATTCAGATTATTCTTAATCTATACTATATAATATTATGTGGGAAAAGAATTGGTTGTTTGTTTGCATTGAATAGGTACGGAACTACAGAACCGATTTGAAAAAAGATTTCACTGTTGTGAAGGTTCACTATCCCCGGGTGATACAGTCTATTTTTTATCCCGTAAAAATTAACAGTTTCCGTGGGATAACAGCTAACGCGGGTGAAACCGCGAGGCGCTTCTAGTATTCGATAAAAATTGAGTAGTATATTAAAAAACACATAGAAAAGAAGAATGCTGATGATGGTGGCGTTGTGGTGTGAAAGAAAAATAAAAGAAGAACCCAGTAAATCTCAGCGTGGAAGCCCGTAAATGCCGATACATTTCTCGCTCAGTCCAGCTCACTAATTCAGAGTTCCGCACGTTAAATTATGCAAAAGTAAAACGCTCGGGGAAAATGTAAACGTAAATGTGGTCCGCCTTTTGTTTGCGTTGGTGAGTCGTCGCTCCCCCTAACGCGTATTAAGCCTTCTGAAGGGGTGTCAGTGACCTGCATTTTATTTTCATGATGAATGTTTTGCGGCCAGCGCTAAAGAGCACGTGTTGAAACTGAAATTTTATGGCTTTTGTGCACAACCGCATAATAAAATCTTAAAATGGAATATGCTGTACTGTTTATTTTTTATATGCCAGCGGTAAACAAGCTGACTTCCTGATAAGTGTAAACAGTTACCCTATTTACCTTTTTCTATTGCCCTTAGTTACCCTATATTGCTTTTTATATTCACAAGTTATTTGTTTAATGTAGGCCTGTTAGTGTAATGGTGTTCACTAAAATGTTACGAATTTGAATCAATTTTTTTTAGTGTATTCTAGCCCAGAAAAATAGCCAATGGATAATCGGATAAATTATATTCTTATATAATAATAACAAAGGTACCTAATTTAATACTTACGAAATCACGAAGGTGTGAAACAATAAAGCGAGAGTCAAACAGGAAAATGGCCGCCAAAACACCGGCTATTGTTGTCAACGGTTCATTTATACAATTTGATTGTTGTACCGCCGTTGATTTACATAAAAACAAAGGGGAACTCTCTAAGGGCGCACCGCGAAAATTATTTCCGCTCGTAAAAATGTAAACGGTTGTTTCAGGGTTCCGGCGTAATTGGCATTAAAATGTCCAGTTAAACTAAGTAGTTGGAGCACACTGCTAAACACATCTACGGTAAAATTTTACAAAATTATAAGTACACAATTTTACATTTGTGTGTTACAATAATGGTCCAGTAAAATATTATATTTATTATTTGCTACGCAAAGTGTAATATTATAATATTGCAGTTTAGTTTTTTTTTTGAACACTAGTCTGTCGTTAGGTCTTGAGTATATCATGGTCACTGTAATATTCAAATTAAAATTGAATCTATTAAAAATAAAATATTCAATATATTGAATATTTTAATCATAATATTTAAAATTATTTTATTGGTTCGAGGAAATTTGTTTTTTTTTTTAAATCTCTTTTTAATTTTAATATGAACGAAGCAATTATTACTAAGCAATAGGTTCATTCACTGTAGTTCACAAAAGTTCATCTATTCGAAAAGAAAAAAATATATTCCACTTCTACGGAACCCTGAAAATTGCGTGGCGCGCACTTGACGAGCTTTATTTATATTTTGGAGACGGAAGAGTCCGTAGCGAAATTATTTTTGGAGTACTTAATAATGCCGCTGATGTATTTCATTTTCACTTGTAGTTTATTTGCGTATTTCTTTGGTCGCAAAAAATAAGTAAATGAATGCCGAGCTAGAAGCCGCAGAGAACTCTGCATAGTTTGTTTTGTTGTATCTTTCTAAGGTGCAGGTTAGAGCGTGGTCTGATCACACATTAGCCCTTACTGCCGCTGCTGATCACGGATCTGACCACACTTTCGCGGGTTAGATCACAATCGTCCACAGGGCTTGGTTCAGATTAGTGAATCCATATCTCCGATGTAAATCTCGGGCACGTGGATTTCCTCTCGATGTTTTCCTTCACCGAACACCGAGTGATTATTACGTACTAAATTTTCTGAAGAAAAGCATTGTGGTACGTGCCCTTACTAAATGAGATTTTAAATATGTTGGTAAGCATGAATGGCCTAGCCTAGGAAATAACATTATAATAGAGCCACTTTCCCAAACTTAAGTTAAAATCTACATGGCAATTAAGCAGGTGTTTAAACTCTCACGGTGCTAGTACTCCAGGTGCCTAAGTTGCCGTATCTGCCTAATAGGCGTTCATATTCCAAATTTTCCTCCTAATAATTAAAACTTGGCAAGTGAGAGTGAAGTTTTAATACCGTTATTATTTATGCTCAGATTTAACTTTCTTAGCACGTTGGAGTAGAGATTTTGTGTGTAGTTGAAATATCTTATTTCTTATATCAATACGTATAGTACCTACCTATTGATTATTTGTACCTTTTGATTATGTATTTATGATTATGTGTAATTATGGGATCATATTTTTCAAAATCTTTGGTTGGTTAGTGAATGTAATCTAATACCGGCATAATATATTTTTAATTCTGACAAAATGTAGAACCATGAAAACGTAACACGCTACGATGACATATTAATAAATCCTAACCTAGCATCATCGTTACACGAGACTTGATTCCAGTACCCGATTTTCAAAATATTGAAGCAGATATATATACGAGTAAATAAAACATAATGATATAAATGATAAAATATAATATATGAATTTGCTTGCAAAAAAAATAACACTTCAAAATTGTATCTGATGCCGTTTTACCAAAGAATTTGGAGCTACTGTGAGTAGGAACAAGCACGTATTTAGTCTTAAGTTTTTTTGCTCTGTGGTGTTCAATAAATACCTATCTATGTCTATCTAACTAACGGCATTATGTCTACTAAAACCACAGTAAAGTTTCTATCCTTATCGGCCCATTTATCCCATCTAAGGCGTGATCTCATCCACATTAGACCGAAGCCACCAAAGATAACCATCTGAATAGGAAGGTCGGAGAAAATGACGGTACTCTCTTCAGCACCTACTGATCGCCTCGCAACTGCCGCATCGTTCTAAGGTCACACATTTTGCGACCGCTGTGAACCTAAAATCTATTAGCCTATCCGAAAAAGGTTTAATAACAATTTGGTAGCTTATAGCCGGGTCTCTTGCGTTTGTTTTTACGGAATATACACAAAAAATCTCACACATATACATTTGATTTCACACACAAGCTGTCTCCTGCATAATGTTTGATAAAACCACAGATAAACGATGATGATGACGTTTTTTTGTTTGGTTGCGCTGTTTTTGTGTAATGTTCCGTAAAAACACGCGCAGGAGACCCGGCTTAAAGGAGACAAAAATGGATAAATTTGATGCTGTAATATACTACGTATTTGTTAAGAGTTTCCATCTTCAAAGGATACATTTCGGCGAGTTTGCTGCCGAGATGCATAACTCTATTTTTCAGTCTCCTTTCCACCATCCGACAACAAGACCTACAAAAACACAGCATCCGTATTTATTTTCCTATTCCTCCAATCCGCACAAAAAGCACAGAGCGCGAAGGCCGAAGCACGGAGTAAATTGCTGGTAAGTAATAAGCAGCATAATATAATGGCAGATAAGCGTTTAGCGACGCATGTAGGCAAAGTGTGACTGCCTACATACGGCAGTCACAGCCAACATCGCCATATTGCAGAGAATAGATGACGGCATACAATGACAGTATCTCGGTCATACTTCCGTCTGTAGACAGCCCACTAGGAGCCTCGCGTTGCTCTCAAAACTACAGTAATGAGACCGCGTGAAGTGTTCATTCCTAACGACTTGGGATAAAACAACCCCTCAACGTCACAAGTGCCGAAACCAACCCTAAACCTAGGAGGCTAAAGTGCGTTTTCCGATCTCCCAGCCGTGCTCATCAAGCCAAATTACCTAAAATCAAAGCGAGTGATGTGATTCGAGTAGGTATCTTTAAATTAATAGAGTTGATGATGCCGTATTCCCTTTGGTTCTTTCGGTTAATGAGTAATGTCATTTATCAAATTAGTTGAGCGCGTAGTCTTTTCACTTCCAAGGTAAATTGTCCAACTTTTCGACGACTATTTAAAGTCTATTTAAGGCGAATTTTATAAAGGAAATCCTTGAATTATGATGATGACGCTGCGTAATCTGTCCATTTTTCGGTCTCACAGAGAATATGAGACTTCACACCAAACGCTTAGCTACTGAATTTAAGTAGATTATTTATGACTTGTATGAATATTGAAGTGTTATTGTTGAAAATATGGACCCACAACTTCGTCAAGTAAGCGCTGCGAAGTAAACAACGAATAAACAACATAAATCAGCTCCTAAATCACATTTCACATTATTAGTGGCGGCAACTCACGAGTTGGCCCCATTTGTTTGTTAATTACGATAATCCAATGGTTATGCAACCTCCTCGCATGACTGTAGCTTATTTACAACATTATAAAAAGGTAATAAAAGTAAATTAAAACTATTTTGTAGATAAAAATGTTTTTAAGCTTTTATAGGTCATTAATTTTAACATAATATATTTTATGTTGTATTTTTTACTGGTCGATTACATTACATTGAGTTATTGCTTTTAACTTTATTGGAGTAGTTTTATAGAAAAACTGACAATCTGAAATGGTCGCTCGCTTTACGAAAGTCTTAAAAGTTAGACCAGAAGTAACAATCACTTCTTATTCTATGATCTTATAATCTAATCCCAATTTATTGAGCGTTTACATAGTATAATACTCGTAATATACATACGCGATAACGAATCGCAGTATAAACAATGTTCTACTTCCACACTTGGAGACCCCCCCCCCCCTTCCCTTCACCTCCATCCCCTCAGCGAGAGGAGTAACTGAGACCGGTCCGGTTTGGTGTCACCTCAGTCGACAAAAATCCAAAACAGTAGATTTAATTCAATGGACCACAGAGAGCCGCGATAAACAAAATAAAAGCTATCAGTTGACTGCACATTAATTTTTGTTTCAATGTAGAAATGACTCCGTTGACGATATTGATTTATGAAACGCAAGTTCAACAATGTATATACACTGTTAAAATTTAAAAACCAAATATTTCCCTTATCACTTTGCAAAAGTTTGGGGTAGCAAATCTTTTGTACCTTTCGTAAAACTGTATCACACAGTAAAAAATAAAATTCAATTCAGTCAAAACCTCGCGACAATGATATAGAGGACAAAAGAGCGCAGTCCCGAGGACAAGTCATTTAAAAACAAAATCCCGTTGAAAATTGGGGAAGTCATTAAGGTGCTCAGTCAGAGCGAGCAATTAGGGATCTGGAGCAAGCGAGACTGAAAATAATTTGCAATAATTGTGGCAGAATACGTGAGGCCGTATACTGCAGTAATGTGTGAAAGTAGAATACACATTTTAGAGGTTCAAAACATTTGAGACGCGCCTTGGCGGAAAACCGAAAATTTGTATTGTTGTTTTGTATTTGGTTCAAAAACTTGTATTTGTTCATATAATAAACAAACAATGACAGTTTGTACTACTTTTGTTTAGGTACTCCATACTTACTAGTATTACTGCATAATGCTGTTCCGACATTGCACGATACTTAGTCTTCTAAATACCACAAAATATTGTTTCGTAATTTATTTCGGGATGCTTGTAATAATTTCGTGGAAATCAAAAAACTTTTCAGGAAACATCATCGGCGAAGCTAAATAAACATAGCTCCAAAAGTCTTCCGTTAAATTCCTTATCATTCGCGAGGGTCGTAAAATGCCGCATTTGAATAGCTATTTGGAAATTTTCAGTCATAAAATATTGCCTTTGCAACGTATAATGTTCGAAAATTTCAACCTTTGAGCTTTGAGGCAAGTTATTCAAAATGTTGCAGGTAAAGTTGATATAATTTAAGCTAAAAAGGTTTATCAATGTTTCAGACAGTTTCATTTATAAGTGTGAATGAAACTTTACCCAATTATTATTATGCCTGTTTCGACAAACTCTCTTCATTACAATATGTATTTATTTCTGCTGAAGGAGACTTCGACAGACCACTAATGACTACTCAGTCAGAGCCAGAGTCATGCGTCCCATAACATGTGAACTTAAACAATCCTAATATATATAAACTACGCGTCACGTGGTTTATCCGCGATGGCCTCCTAAACTACATAAGCGATTTTAATCGAATTTGAAACAGTGTGCAGTTTGATCTAACATAAAAGATAGCTTACATCTCAATTTATAGTCGAAATAATAACACCTTAGCCACAGCAACGCGGGCCAGGTCTGCTAGCAGTTTATGAAATTAAAACTTCGTTATGGTATAAGTAGGTACTTTAATTCACAGCGACACACGGTTCTTAGCGTCTAGCCTTACTTTAGTGACGAAGATTATATTACAATCCACCTCGAAGCTCCGCTTGGAATTGGCGAAACACAAACCTGCAAAAATCCACAACCTTGGTATATATTTAGATGTTTTCATCTATTTCATAATTCAAATTCATTATCATCATGTGGCCAAATAATAGCTCTCATTCATCTCAAAAAGGGTTAAACACTTCGCCGTGACACGACACGATACCGTTGTCACGAGATTTTTGTATCCACCCCGGTATGCACTTGACATCAATGCTTAAAAAGGGATGAAAAACGGAGCCCCATTTCAGAGAGTTAACCAACCCTTGCGGTTAAGACTTACTCTATTTATTTTGTACAGAAAAATCTGTTTAATTTAGGTAGCATTTCTGAACGTATTCGCTTACGGCCTTATGGGTGGGTACATTTTATGTACGAGTATGAACGTGATTTTGCTTGAAATATCTCGAAGTGTTTTATGTTTAGGTAATCCTCAACAGAAATCCAATAAATTTGATTTAGTACTCAGTTCGTAGAATTTATTTTCTTGTTCAATCAGAAACTGACTTTGGAAATATAATGTTTTCCCTTTTTAATTCTGTTTAATATCGTAGGATATTACATAAACAAATCACATAAATAACATTTCTTAATTATATGCAAATATCCCGTTTCCTAAGGTCTATTCGGCCAATGAAAGAAAAAAAAATAGGAACAGAGTTTTATCAAATCTTCAACCTCCAATAATAATAATAATAAAGCCTTTTTATTTCCATAATAATAAATATATATATATATCTATTATATTTCGACGCTTCATTCTTCAGATATAAGTCACAATGTAGTTCTTTTAGCCTACAAGGCAACCTCGCACGTTCTATTTTAGTTGGTATTAAATTTATAAATTTATAGTTTTTGAACGAATCTTTCCCCCACTACCGTTGTCTACCACTCACGTCATCTGACAGATATTCCTCATTCTTTTTTCGTGCGAGGCACCGACAACACGTTTCTATATTACTTATATTTTATAGTCTTACCCACATATAAAAAAAAAAAAGAAGAAGAAATAGAAAATGCCGAAAAGAAATTCGCACCGAAAAAACGAACACCATCGAGGAAAAGTTAGGAAAGTGCAAGAAGAAAGACCGGCAGATCATCATCGCTATCGTCGCGTTATTATTTACTCCGATTCTTCTCAATCTGAAGAAAACTCAGGTTAGTAAAGTTTGTTATTACCCACCAGTGTTGTGAAATGCGGTTTTTTCTTGATCCTGGAGGTTACCCGTGAGGTAACACGAAGGATATTATCAAGCCGAGGGGTTGGGCGTGAACCAACACGAAGGCAAAACTCAGTCTAGAGGTTGAACGTGAGTCAACACGATGACAAATTAAGGCCGTCTGACCGTAGGACGTGATCCAAAACGGAGACTGGGCCAAGCACCAACAGTCATATTTAGTGGTACTCACTTCTACATTTTCTGTCTTTCAGACAATGAAAATCGAACTGGGGACGCGACCGACGTGATTACCACCTTGTCTGAAACGCTGGTTGACGCACAGGCGTCACAGCCTGAGGTAATTTCGCCCGACATCGAAGCGCTGCCACCTGATGCCGAGCTAGATCCACCCGCGCAAGATGCAACGGTGACAGAGGAGTCTGTGCCGGAGCTGGACGCTGAACTCCTTATTGCCCTCGGTGATACGCCCGATGAAGTACCCACATACGGGCAAAAAATACACCAAAACCTAGCTCAGAGATGGCAGCCGATTTTATGTCGAGGCCTGCTTAAAGAACCTAAAGATAAGCTCCTCAAAGAGTATGCCATCCCAGAAAACTGTAAATTTCTCAGAGCTCCGTCACTTAACCCGGAAATTTCCGCAGCTCTTACTGAGCCGGTAAAAGCTCGAGACAAAAAGATAGAAACAGCCCAACAACAGCTGGGCCTGGGTCTCACAGCCATAAACAGAGCCATGACGGTACTGTTGAATGGAGAGGATAAGCAAAGTAGAGTCCAAGCTATAAAAATGTTATCGGACGGTAACCGCATACTATCGGACCTACATTACACGGAAACACAATATAGATCGAAATTAATCACTCCGTGCTTAGACAAGGCGTTCCTCAACATCATACATAATGTAGAAAGAGATGAGTTACTCTTCGGAAATAAATTGTCTGAGAAAATTAAAGCTTCAAAGACAATTGAAAAACAAGGACTGCAAATTAAAAGAGGCGCGGCGGCTTCAAAAGCTCCTACGCCTTCCACCTCGTACTCCGGTACTCAGCCGCGTTACCAGGGAAACTGGACGGCCCCCTCTCGCTACCAGCAGCCGAGAAACAGGGGGGGCAGAGGAGGGGCACGGAAGACCCCAACGACGACCAGCAGTCACAAGACAACTCCTCCTGTACAACCGCAGGCCAAGCCCTCCAGCTACACGAAGCCACGTGCTCCGGCGCGGCAGTGACCACGGTATGTCATGGCGGTAGATTGAAATACTTTTACAACTGTTGGCTTAAAATTACTGACAATCCTGTCATATTACGACTTATCAGAGAGGGTCTTTCGATACCTTTCGAAAAACAGGTTCAACAAGCTCAAGTCCCGCGTAATACTTTTACATCAACAGAAAGACAGGAAATGTCGGTAGCTATTAAAAATCTGTTAAATCTAAGTTAAGTCAAGTCATAAATGTGCGCCATGTGACGACCAATTTATTTCAAAGATCTTCTTAGCGCCCAAGCCAAATGGGGGCAAAAGGTTTATATTAAATCTTAAACCATTAAATAAATTTGTATCTAAAGTTCATTTTAAAATGGAGGACTACAGAACGGCCGCTAAACTCGTACCTAAAAAAGGATTCATGGCCACAATAGATTTAAAAGAGGCGTATCTGCTTTTGCCGATCTCGGATCACGATAGAAAATTCTTAAGATTCCATTTTCCAAACGGAGACGGTAAAAATGATACTTACGAGTTTTCAGCAATGCCTTACGGCCTTTCTGTAGCCCCCCGAATGTTTACAAAATTAATGAAAGAAGTGACTTCTTTTTTAAGGTCACATGGCTATACCTCTGTAATCTACCTCGATGATATACTTTGTATCGAAAAATCATATGAGCGCTGTTTGGAAAACGTGAGGGAAACGATTCGCTTATTACAATGCTTAGGTTTCATTGTAAACTTTGATAAGAGTTGTCTAGAACCTAAACAAATATGTCGTTTTTTAGGTTTTATTTATAACTCTATTGATATGACTATATCATTACCAACTGAGAAACGCCGCCATATAGCTCTGCTTGTACAAAAGTTCCAAAGTCTACCTACATGCTCTGTCAGAGATTTCGCTCAGCTCATTGGTACTCTAACAGCTGCCTGTCCAGCCGCACGTTACGGCTGGGTTTATACAAAGTTGTTAGAAAAAGAGAAGTTTAATGTACTTCAAAACTACGGAACTTACGACGCTAAGTTCAAACTATCCACCGACATATTACCTGACTTAAATTGGTGGATACATAACGTTCATTCTACATATAATCCTATCGGTACTGTAAGTTACGATATGGAAATATATACAGATGCCTCCAGAACAGGCTGGGGAGCATACTGTAAAGGCAAGCGGGCAAACGGTGGTTGGAAGGACAGCGAGCTGGAGCACCACATTAATTACTTGGAGTTGTTGGCGATTTTTCTAGCTTTGAAATTTTTCGCTCGTGATAAATCAAACATTGATATATTACTACGCGTCGACAACACTACAGCAATTAGCTATATAAACAGGATGGGCGGAATACAATTTCGTCACCTAAATGATTTGGCTAGGACCATTTGGCAATGGTGCGAGGAGCGGAGGTTATGGTTATTTGCTTCGTATGTCAATACAAAGGATAACAAAGAAGCGGATGAGGAATCTCGAAAAAGAAACCCGGATATAGAATGGGAATTATCTAATGAAGTATATCGAAATATCATTGACCTCCTGGGAGCTCCAAAAATTGACCTCTTCGCCTCTCGCGCCAACGCAAAATGTAATGTTTACGTTTCGTGGAAACCAGACCCTGACGCTTTCAAGGTGGACGCTTTCACAATAAACTGGAACCAGTGGTTCTTCTACGCATTTCCGCCCTTCCCACTAATATTGAAATGTTTACAAAAAATTAATAACGATGGGGCAGTAGGCATATTAATTTTCCCTTACTGGCCTTCTCAGCCTTGGTTTCCTCTGCTAAAGAGCATGCTGGCATCAGATATTATATATCTGGATTCTTATAACGCTTTTTCTCGTCCATGTTACAGAACTCGTCAGAAGTTCTTCAGTCAGAATACCCTGGCTGCAGCGAAGCTCTGCGGATTGCGCTCTCTACAAAAGGAACCCCAGAATATGCCCTAAATCTAATGATCGCATCTCTTTCAAAGAATACAATAGCTCAATATAATGTCACGTATAAACTTTGGTGGTCGTTTTGTAAAGATAACAACCTTAACTGCTACAATGTTTCGATTTCATCCGTATTGCTATTTTTAACGAAACAATACAATAATGGTTCATCTTACGGTTCGCTAAACAGCCACCGCTCAGCACTTTCCCTATTGTTAGGGGACAAGTTAGGTGCTGATGAAAAAATTAAAAGGCTTCTTAAAGGTGCGTATAGGCTAACACCGACTGTGGCTAAATACGTCGGAACATGGGACCCGAAAATTGTCTTGGATTACATTGGCAATTGGTACCCTAACAGAAGCCTGCAATTAGATAAAATCACCAAAAAATTGGCTGTATTACTCGCTTTATGCACTGGTCACAGAGCGCAGACTCTGTCCCTAATTAAAGTAAATAATATAAATATATCATCTGATGGCGTTAAGATTGTTATCTCGGATATCATTAAAACTTCAGCTCCTGGACGTGAGCAACCAATACTATACTTACCGTATTTTAATCATAATAGATGTATTTGCCCAGCCACCGCTCTCAACGACTATCTGTCTCTTACAAAGGAGTTAAGGCCAGCAGGATCCGAATATTTACTCCTAACCATAAAGCGACCACATAGGGTCGCTACTGCCCAATCTATTAGCCGATGGGTTAAGCAAATATTAGCTGAAAGTGGTGTGGACGTGTCTATATTTGGTGCTCATAGTACAAGACACGCATCTACATCGGCCGCTAGATCTGCTGGTGTCTCTTTAGACACTATACGTAAGACCGCGGGCTGGACGAAAACATCGGATACGTTTGCAAAATTCTATCACCGGCCAGTCGTCGATGATGGCAATTTTGCACGGTCTATTTGCTTATCATAAGTTCTAGAAAAATAAGGATGTCTGATACAAGCTTAAGGCTGATCGAATTAAGTTGAATAAAAAAGACTGTTGATTCTAACTTAATGTTTGTATTACCTTTAACCTAATAAAACAAAACTATGGGCTCTAAACATCTACATTGTGACTTATATCTGAAGAATGAAGCGTCGAAATATAATATATGATCAAACGAACTTCAGAAGTGAAGTTCGATCATTATTATATGAGACGCTTCATTCGAAGATATAAGGACCCGCCCTCCCAGTCCCAGCATTGAGTTTTGTTTTACACTATCTCTAAAAAGAATGAGGAATATCTGTCAGATGACGTGAGTGGTAGACAACGGTAGTGGGGGAAAGATTCGTTCAAAAACTATAAATTTATAAATTTAATACCAACTAAAATAGAACGTGCGAGGTTGCCTTGTAGGCTAAAAGAACTACATTGTGACTTATATCTTCGAATGAAGCGTCTCATATAATAATGATCGAACTTCACTTCTGAAGTTCGTTTGATCATATATTATATACAAGTTTTTTTTTTCTTAAATATGTTGTAGGTAGGTAGGATAATTAATTATGTATCTATGTTGTTCAATTCTCTTCAACCTCCAATACAATATAAAATTACCTTCAAAATAATGAGAAAGTGAGACAGGTTGATCTAAAATAACACTACAAAGAGGGTAGAACAACTTTTTCCAGAAATCGGATGTCTAATAAGTCCTCAAGCGGCGGACGTAAGAGCCGAGAAGGACCACTTCAATCTATTTCCGCTTCCGGTCAGAGCTCGATCTCTGTGATTATTTCACTGAAAACTATTGGCCAAAAGAATAATGAGGTCGCTTCAGACAAGCTACGAAGAACAACTTCACCATTACAACTCTATTTTTGAACTATCGAAATCGATCTAGCTAGGAGCTTCTCCGAAAATCTTCACTCCCTTTTAAAGGTAAGGTAAAGTAAGGCAGCTGTCACATTAAAATTAGTAAAAAAAATAGTCATAAGAATAAATTGGTAAAATTTTACAAGATCTTTGTAAACCTATAAATTATTGATAAAACTTTACAATTGTTGTCTGCAACTATCTAGACGTATTAATTGTGCTTACCTAAGCACATCAGCTACATCTATAGATATGAAATAATATTATTTGATAGTTGTTTTAGCGGAGTCTACATAATATACTTTGGTCAAAAGTCACAATTCTGCTCATGTCTTGTCATACCGGGGCTCGGGATCAGACCCCTCTCCGTCACACTCTGAGGAATTTCTACACATTCCTAGTCACCAACGCCGAATGTGATATATTTTTTGTCAATTTGTGTATGTATTTTTGACATTCTGTGAGCAATCCTAATTTATGTACTATTTTTGTTTTTATAATTATTGTGTTATTTTCTTACTTTGAAAATAAATAAATAAAGTATCCTTTGACAGAAAATGTTGAAGCATAAAATTGTATGTTGCCTTAGTAGTGGCTTCTGCAAAAAATATTCATACACTAAAGACAATGAATGTAATTATTTTTTTACTCTGTACGACAGAAAAAAATACGCTTGCATTGGCGCCTTAAAACATACTCTTTAGTTGCCGTAGATCCATCATTCGTAGGTATTCTCAAGACAGAACAGCTTCCTGAGTGTGAGCTTTTGCGGCAAGTATACGCGCTCGACATAGTACGCGTCAACGTGCGCTTTGTATGAAATCCTGTACAGCGCTCCTACTGGCGCGTTTATGAACGAAAGATCGCGTTGACGCGTACTATGTCGAGCGCATAATAACTCACACTAGACATACAGCTCAAAATGATAACTATTGATTAAAACGATAATAGTAGGTAAACTCTGCAAATCCTATTTTGTCTTTGATAGTCAATACGTTAATTAAAACACGCCATTAACGAGCTTTCGAGGCGTTCCGCGCAGACACTGTTTAGGAACCGCCCGAGACGCACAATTTCCTTAGAAATGTAATGTAAGTCATAAGAGATCCGATTATTATAAAAATCAGGAATCGGGTTAGTATAGTTGCAGTAGCCGTAACTAACAACGAAACTCTACCTCTTTATATTAATACAAATAACATAGAGGGAGAAAATTATAGATGTAGAAGATATTTTTAAAAGCTACCATGTTTCCATACAGCGTTTAGGCTGTTATTTTCTATGTCTGCCTCCACTCGATTCACTCCAGGAAACCTTTCCTACACTCAGATCAGTGTTTAGATCCATTCCACCCATTTATTATCCCATGGCTTTAATGCCCGATTACTGAACCCCTGGTTAATTTTGACCAACTGACCTATCTTATCTTTACTTTTTACTTTTTCTTATCTTATCTTATCTTACTTAACGTTGTCCCTGTTTGGCTTTGAATAAGTGACAAAGACAACAATACACTTATTGGTTGAGCAAAGTTAAATACAAGCATAGCCAGAAGTTCAGAATCCGGGCGTAAACACGGTATTTATTAAATATAGGCAGGCATGTAAAGCGTTTCTAAGAAATAATCAAAAGCCTCTTAGAACGAGCTTAGCGGTGATTGTTCATAAAACTTCACGTAAACAAAATATGAGATGGTTCCCAACTTTGAACGCAACATAAAATAAAATTAGCGGCTGGCTTTGATAAGCAATCGAGAAATATATAAATGAAACTCTAATGAGGGGTGCTAATTTATGCTAATATTTCAATATCATCTTCGACGTATAGATATTATATACCTACCTACATACTCGTAGTTACAGTTTTATAATAGTAGGTAAAGATTTTAGATTACTTTTATCACACTGGGGCCTTACCATGACATCTTCTCATTTCGATCCAATTGTGGATAACATAACCATGTTACTACCTACTTAACATATTCGTACCATGACGTCTTGTTGTGACATCTTGACGCTCAATAAAGGGATTGACGCTTACCTAAATGATATCAAAAGCCATGTATTACTATTATTTAAACTGAAACGATTCTGTTTAGGACCTCAATTGGATCGCAATAAGTAGCCAAGGTAAGTCCCTTGTTCTTGTTTATCGAACAAGAAAACTACGACCCGAAAGTTATGTATTTATGTCAAATGGTGTTACGGGTAATTTGCCTGTTACTTTTGGACACGGGGCGAGTTATAATTTCGGAATAATATGTCAATGTCACGCCTGATCAAAAGGATGAGGGTCGATGTATCTAGAAACTCCTCAGATTATTCATCCAATAGATATGACATTTAACTCAAGATCCGGGGAAGAAAAGAGACAAGTGTATACAAATAGACAAAGGAGTATGTAGGATAGTAGGTAAGATGATGTTTTGTCTTTGTCGGCGTATGTACTAATTTATTGCTGTGCTGCAGAAGCAAACCAATCTTGACATTTTAGAATGTCGCACGACGGATTGGAGCACCACCTTAATAACGTGTATTAAATTTATCCAATTTATAGGGGTACATCTATGGGGTCAATGGATCTAGCAACTTAATATCGCAAAACCCCAAATTGTACTACGTTACCTACCTAATTTTTGGTGTACATTAGCAAAAAGCTTTCATTCTTTTTTTACCTAATTTCCCTTTCAACATTATTTGTACAGGTGAATACGAGTTGGTTTTTGTACTTTGAACGTTTTATTGCGTGGGTTAAAAAAGTGGTTGAATTTTATATCAGAGTTCTAACACTTTGTTTTTCTTAATATAAATCAAATTTTTTTCTTTGTTTAGTTACAAGCTTTCTTTTATTTAATTATTTGTTGTTTCATTAATAGCAAAGTGGACAGAACTGAACAAAAAAGTTGAGAGCACTCGGCTTACTTGGCACAGTGGGTGATGAGCCGACTGCAAAGCGTAAGGTTGCGGGTTCAACTCCCGCACAGGACAAATATTAGTGTATTTGTTTTTGTATTTGCTCTGCCTCTGAGTAATACACAAGTATTCGTTACAGGTTCTGAATCCTATGAATTGTATTCAAAACTTCCCTTCTGTTCCACGCTAACTCTCATTACTTGCACCACCCGCCAATGACTCGTTAGATCTCAATTGACTAATCCAGGGGCTTGAGGCGGTTCCTACTATTCATCATATCTGTCGGCAGATTAAGCTTGATACTCTGTGTGGTTGCCTTACTTATTACTATGAGTGTATACCTGTATGTATATATTGTATATATCCATGGTCTATAAGTCACTAGTCGATGCTGGTGAAATTTAAAGAGTTATAATTCCTTGAATGGAATTTCTAGGTTCTTTTAATAGGCATTAACCTTCTTTAGGTCGTAAAGTGTGTATTTTGTTCATCTTTGTTGTGTATTGTGTCATTTTCAGTATTATAATAAAATTAAAACTATTTTTGTACACCAAAATAATAGTCTTGAATATAATTGGCTCATAGAACTGATGCTGCATGATAAATTATTGCAATGAGTGGTCTTTTAACTTCAGGGCAACTTCTTTTAGAGCAACATTTGTATAGAAAAAACTACTTTTATAATTATAATATGCCATTGATGAATCGGTGCTATTAGCGAGAGTTCGCCAAGATTTTTTTAATCCTCAGTGAGCTTTAGTTAAAGACTTTTTCCTTTAGGAATATTGCTAAACGAGAACCAATTTAATTTCTTAATGACACCGATCTAAGACTTTCTGACAATAATAATTGCAGTATTAGTATGTCGTAAAATACCCGATTTAAGTAAGTAGGTAACTTTAAACTCTTAGAAACTGATGTTCATTGATATGCTAAATCCTTACCATCTCTACCAACTTATATAGGATTGTCTAAGTTGGGGTGTTTGTCTGTTAATCGATCACTCCAAAATGGTTGAAAGTATTTTTTACGAAATTTAGTACCAAAAAATACTTTACTAGGGGTTTACACACAGGATAGGAGTTGAGAGGAGATACAGGTAAAAAGGTGTAACATGAAAATGTTAATGGCATCAGTGCCATATTACACATACACATACCTTACTTACCACATGCCCATATATTTTGTACCATACCATTATACCATATTTGTATTCAATACATAGGACAGTCTATACTATATAATATTATAAAGACGAGAGATTTGACTGTTTGTTTGTCTGCATTGAATAGGCTCCGAAACTACTGAACCGATTTGAAACATTCTTTCACTGTTGGGAAGCTTTACTATCCCCGGGTGACATAGACTACCTTTTTATCCCGTAAAATTTCACGGTTCCCGCAGGATGGTAGTTAACGCGGGTGAAACCGCGAGGCGCTTCTAGTGACAGTAGACTTTGACATTCCCATTTCGCCCTATACATAGATAATAATTATTATAAGGGGCGCATAAAAGCCGCCAACGCTGCTATTTCTGGACCAAAAAATTGACACACATTGCATACCCATCCCTTAATTAAAAACTTGACTCACAAAATGTTTGTTTTGAAAAGCCCGTGACACTACGTAAACAGAATCGTTTGTAGCCAAAGGATAACGAGGCTAGCCATGAGTCCACACCAAGTAGTTACCATAACAGTAACAGCCACGTCCGCTTCGTTAGCTAAACGTAAACGCGTGCGGTAACAGTCGCGATTAGTTTGCTTATTAGCTACGTGATACTACGAGGTGCTACGAGGTACGTTTGCTGAGGCGAGCTCTGTAGCCAATGCCGATTTAGATAGGACATGTCAATATGAACCTTTTGAACAGTCATCGATGCATGATAACATAAAACGCACTGTCTACGCTGTCGTTTGAGACTGTGCCTTTGCGTTTTCGTAGCTTGGCGTAGAGGTCATAGTATTGACACTCCATATAAACCGCTGAATCGGACAAATACAAGCAAAACTGTATGCGCGTTTATACTGCGTTGGTACTCAATAGGTTACTCAACACGCTCAAAATGTCATCTCGCTTTAATTTAAAAACAGAGGTTGTGTCTTCTTCTAGTGTATTAAATAAGGTGTACTGTGGATGGCTTGTTGTTTTCTATAAACTTGGCACTCAAAAGGTTAAAGGATAAACGCCGGATTACAGTTGGAAATAATCTAAAAAGTTCTGTTTTTCTATCATTGGATAGGATCGCGTATGACCACACTACCAATGGTAAGTGTCAACGCGGTCTACGATGGTGCATGCTTACCTAGAGGTATATTAGTCACTCGTGGCTTGAAGACTTCTAGGTCATAATTACTAGGAAACACACTCCGGTAAGTAGTGTTATTTATTGTTATGACTTGCTTACTTTTCCCATCGAAACTTTCACACTATTAAACTAGGGCATATAATTTTCTAAGTTCGTTTTAAGTTAGCATTATAACTGCTTTCATAACTTATCATTTTGTATGTAAACAAAGCAGGAATTACCAAGATCGCTGCAGATCCTTGGCACTTACTATTTTTATCAGACTCATGGGATACATTATAAATGGATTGCATAAATATTGATCCTACCCGGACGCCAAACTAAAATTTGATATTGGATATCCGCCAAAAACACACTTTCACTCCAAAATTTAGTGTTTTAATTTCTTTAATCCAATGACGATTCACTCATGCACCAAATTGCTTTCATTCGCAATCAAATTAATGCCAAACAAGCTGCATTAATACCATTAGCATACACGGCAATGTTAGGCAAATCGAATAAAACGAACATCAAATTTTGTCGCATGATACGCTTTGTAGTTGTGGCTATTCCTACTATGTCGGCTGTTAGAAAAATAAAGTCAGAGAAACCTAAATAGGTTTCACAGTCAATCCGCTGAGTGGTGGGCGAGCGGTTTACAATCCAACAACACTGGGTTTGAAACATAAATCAAATGGCTTACTCTCATTTTTATCGCCGCTTGCTTGGATGATTCTCCGTCGGTCCCGGTCGTTATGGATTGATAGCAAGTGGTTAAGCCACAATCTAAGACTGTGGTCTCCTACTCATACTCTACCTACATACTACAACCTAAACCCATCTTCCCGATTGAAATTCCGGTATCCTTGATTTCAATCGCTTCAGGTACAATTCTAGGATAGAAATGTCGATCAGTGGAAAGGATCTTCGGGTCGATCAATTCGATCTAATGGTTTGGCCCCGAAGAAACGTCGAGGTATATTAAAATTATATATTTTGATACCTATTAGTTTGTGCACGAATTTAACATGTATTCAGTTCGCGAAAGTTTATGAATCTCTCTAAATCGTGACGCGACATTGGCCGTGACGCTGTAAGCTGCCGATGGCATTATAAGAGCCCACAGCATAAGACAATGTGCTACTTCATTCGATAAGCGATGATCGTTATGCATCATCCGCTCCACGAACATCGGTTAAGTTGTTATTTGCGATACGTCCAACGTAGCTTAAACGAGCATTAGAGGTTTCAACCCACATAATCATTATTGTCGCATGCTTTGGATTAACAGTTAACCTGATTTAGTTCCATGTTATTCAGTTCAGTTATTGATTTGGTTTGAGTTGAAATTGCTGTTCAATTTGTCGTTGAACGCCCATTTCGTTGGTTTAATTGAGATTAGTAGGTACAAATAGGTAATATCACTTTGAATAATTGTGTTAGTTTGGAGTAAGTAATTGGGATATTAATTGCGAAGTGTTTACTATTTCATCTACTCGCACTAATCCTCTTTAATGATATTGGTAAACTGACTCAATGTTGATTAAAAAAATACATAGGTATTTTGCGATTATGTCTGAATTCATTGGCGTATATTTTTTGGCTTAGGTATGGTTTGGTGAAATTATTAGAAGCTTTTTACTTCGATTTAAATATTTTTTCATTATGTATGGTCAAACCAATTTCAACTATAAGGCGGCAATAAAAAACAAACACAAGCGAAACAAAAGAGCTCCCGACAAACAAAATAAGAAACAAAAACACAACAACAAAAGACGGCAAATAAGCTGGCATCCATTTAGGCGTTTGACGACCTACACCAAAATGGCGATTGCAAAATGACTTACCATTTTTTTATGTCGAGGTTCAGAGTTTAAATTAGGAGTTTGGTTCCAGATGTATAAGAGATATTATGTACCTACACAAATTACTGGGCCACGTACAGTTCGCGACAAACGATGCGACGCATTGTCGCGTCGCATGCCTCGCGACGTTTGGACGCATTTCAACTGATATCTATTGAATCTAGAAAAAATATCATTAAAGTAGGGCCAAACTAAGGTTGACAAGAAAATTATGCAATAGGCATACGTTCAAAATTCGCGTTGAATCCGACCTAGTATTTTTACAGGTAGTTAAAGTAGTTTAACGACCTGTTAAAATGTCGCCAGCGCAGTTATCAAGATAACTCGTATTATGCGGCCTCCTCCACAACGGATTCACTAGACATCTAGAATGTTCCCTTGTTCTTATAATTATGTAGGTGTACGTGTTCAAAGATTGGGTTTAGATTGTATAATGTATATTTTTCTATAAAAATAACCATCGGGCCTAGACAAGTTGCAAACGCTTCGAAGCTATTCTATTCGTTAAAACGTTAACGCTTTAGCGTTAGCGAAAATAGTTTCGTAGACAAAGTGTTATGACTCTGGCGAACGCTCATTCTAATCAATCGTACGCTAATAATTATTTGTTCATTCAATTTGTTCATTCATTTTTGTCATCTTGTCCATGGATTAGCTTACAAACTTCAGTGTCACAGTCACTTTAGGTGTAATATTCTTTTTAAATTTTGGATTCGCATGGTTTGCGAATTTGGCTAGTGTCAAGTATACAAATATGCGTAGTAGTAGTAGGTACTACCTAGGTAGTTAACCTAATCTAACCTAACATTTTTAAATTTTGTTATTTTGTTACTTCTTTTTAGCAATGAAACCAAGATTGCGAGGTCCACAATAATCCTAATGCGTGCATTATCTCGTTATCTCGCGAAAGCAATAAAATTCTACGAACAAAATCATGACCCAATGCTACTGTTTGCAACAGTTGCTAGAAATCAGCCATTTTGTTTCGTTTTCTATAGGGTCCTAGCGAACGCTAGGCTGTCGTTCAAACGCAACGCTAACGCTTGTCAAAAGTGGCACTTGTCTACGCATATGTATGGATTCTGTCGAACGACAGGGAGCGTTCATTAGATTCGAATAGAATAATAAGCACTTGTCTACGAATATTTCGTTCGCTTCCTGACGTTTCGTGTGCTTATGTCAGCCCATACATTTTCATTCTATTCGTTTCGATTTGGTTAGAAACGTTTGCCACTTGTCTAGGCCCGCAGTAAAATTATCATATTATATGATTAGGTAGGGAGGTTCAAAAACCACAAAACTTTAGACACGTCTTATATTTTTTTATCTATGACACTTTTGCAGGTATTTTTTATTATTACATAAAACAAGTTAAAAATTAAATAAAAATGAATTGATTGACGGCACGTTTGGCGTAGTGGCTTACAAATAGGACTGCTACGCTAGATGTTGCAGGTTCGATACCCACCCTGAACAAACATTTGTCACAAATATCGGTTTCTGGACTGGGTGTGATGTGCATGTGAAATTATAAATTATTGCGTCTGTAAGCGGTACCCACGATACAGGAGCAATCCTAGTGTGGAGCTACGTTAAAAAAAAGATAAAATATCTCAGCATAATATACTCGTATATAGGGGATCTCAAGACCACAGGCGATTTAGCAACACATGCAAGAGTCGCAAGGCCATGTCAAGGTTCGTTGTATGCCAAGGGCATGCGAGGCCGCAGTAAGGGCCCTTCTTGGTGAGACATGTGACGAGTTATGTCCCACCACGGCTCTTGGACTAATTCCGTACTCGTTGACTTTCGAAACAGGGCCGGAGGTTGGAGTGGCGTTCTGGTTCAATCTTGTTTTTATGCGGCTGTTATGTCATTAGGTTGTGGAGTCGGATGCTAAATACAGAATGCTAGCTAAGAACAGTTATTATCCATCTAAAGTAATATATAATACTAAATGCGACCGCAAAATATTCTGTTTGTGTTTTGCCGATTGTTTGTTTTCATTGAATGTGCTCTGAAACTACTGAACCGATTTGAAAAAATCTTTCATTGTTGGGAAGCTACACTATCCCCGGGTGACATAGGATACTTTTTATCCCGTAAGAATTAACGGTTCCCGCGGATTAGTAGTTAACGCAGGTGAAACCGTGAGGCGCTTCTAGTCATGACTAATCGGCTGAACCGATACTAACTAAGTAGTGACTAAGTAGACATAATATATTCGGCTATGAAATATAAAATTCCCTATAACCTCAATGGCTCTAAATGCTATGGCAAGCTCATACTCATATGAGCAAGTCTATTTAAATTTCACAAAGTTAATGCAAGAACAGCCTCTGGAGCCAAATCTGACTGTTACCATAAATAAACACTTGAAATAAAATAAAGCCCACGGTAATAGTCTTCATTTTTAATTAAGTCACCACTCTAAAAGGAAAATAATGCTTAAAGTTTGAGTAAACGTAATTAAAAAACCATTTTAATGGCTTCACAGCGGCGCAAGACAATGAAATCGGGTAACTCAGTCGGGGTAACTTCTGAAGCAGTATAAACTTGCTGTTTGATTAAATGTATGGAGGAAACCTGTATAAAATATATTGTTAATAATAGGTATACCCATTTTGAGATCGTTTATTTTTAAATGATTACATTGGCCGTAATAATAAGTATTAAGTTTATACCAAACAAAGGTTTGTAAAAAACATGGATACTTGATTCAACTTATGACAAAAATCCTACTCCTAGTAAAAACTTTAAACCGTATTATGAGTGTGGAAACGTGTCAGATTAACTAATCATAGGTAATGTAATCTTGCGTAAACTCTCAGCTTTTTAACCATAACTTAGTTCTCATAGCCGCCAGAACTAAATAAAAATCATCTTTGTTACTAAACTTTCCTAGATAGCCGCAGAACGATCCTTTCGATATTTGAAAGAGCTTTGCTTTCACCAGCTGGGCTGGCGTGCGGCCAACTCCGGGTAAAGCATAATGTTAGGTATCTACCCATCTGACATTCGCATTTGGGTCATAATAATATTTTATCTGCGGACCGCCCGTTTTGAACGTTTAGAATGTTTGTGAATGTTCGTACGGACGAGAGGTTGAGAATAGCTGGTAATATGTGGTAATTTTTGCTACGTTCTCGTTTGGGTCTAGATTTTTCTGCTTCGTAATGAGGCGGGTTACACGTAGGCGCCTATTTTATTGGAAGCGGAACCTAATTTAGACTACATTTTTTGGATATAAAAGGTTGGTAAAGTGGGGCGTATGTGCGTTGTAGCCGTGTGGGATATAGTGATTTTTTTTCTATAAGAAATTAATGTATAGAACGATCTAAAATCATATTAATTTACTGGCTAACAACGGGTATAATTTGCACACAAACGAATACCAAACATTATAGGCTTTAAATATCGACATTTCTTTGATCAGAACGTAAAGTTTTGTACCGTACTGGGATTGAGTTCTAATGAAAACTGGCGTGGTATTGATTCAAAGTTCAATGCGCTTTGATTACTTACCATCAATTAGAACCGTGTCATTGCAAAACACTGAACATGGCCCCTCAAGGGTTTGGTAGCAAAAACATAGGGCACAACAAACGACATCTCGCTCCACAGTACCTACACAGTAGGCATTAGTCACGCGATTAATGCCATAAGGAGCTGTAGTGCCTTTCCAAAGACTAGTGTCTGCTCCCACAGTGAGCTCACCATTTGGTATTCAAATAAGGGTAGGTCACCTTAATCTCTTCATTTAGGTGTCTCATATGGGCAGTGGGCAATCATACTGTTTATGACGGTACGTGAGATCGCATAGTTTTACAAAGAAATGAATGATTTTTATTTAAGTAGGTAGGTATCTAAAACTGTTTGAAAATTTATAATAATTAATGTAGTGAATAGGGTATTATCACGTTGCACTTTGCGATGGTCAACTTCGGTGTAGATTTACTAATAATTAGTCTTATTTATCACAAAAAAAATATTTTTCCAAGTATATATTTCAAGTTTCTGTCTGTGAATGCTACCGTGTTGTTTGCAGTGCCCAAATTTAATAAATAAATTAATGATAGCTACAATATAATATTATCATTCTGATACTTTCTACATATTACGCATACCTACATACATACAATACACTCACGCATTTTCCCATCAGAGACTAAATCAGAGATTACATCTTACCACGTGCTCTAAGACCCGATACATGATATTTTCAATGAAAATTAATTGACGAAATCGAATGGTAAAAAGATTAATACCAGTAATACTACGAGAACCGCTACGACCTAAACCGCTACGAGCATCGTTCCCGAAATGCGGCAGCATTGTCACGTTGCATAGGAATGCTACGTTTTGACTGCAGCTTAATAACTGGCATCCACGTCATTGTATGGGTATGCCAGAGAGAAAGATAACTCTACCTTTTGAGAATTAGTGCGGACAACGGATTACGAACGCCGCGGTGAATGGCCAATGGGAGACTTTGTAAATAATAGATGAGATTTTAGTAGCCCGAGCAGTCAATGTTCGTACTACCACTTGTTTTGATAACTGTGAGCGTTTTCAGTCATAATTTGACCTAGAAAGCGTAAGATAGCGTAGTGGGTGGCAGCAATTTTATAGTAATATTATAGTAATTTTATAGCAATTTTATAGTAATTTTATAATAGGCAACTGAGCAGCAATTTTACTATACTTGTTTGCTTATTTTAGATCACTTAATGAACCTGAGTATTAATAAGTAGGTAGGTACTTAATTTATTTTATTCTATTATGGTATATTAGCTAATTTCATTAAAAACTCGCGGACTCGCGCACGAGGGGTTCCGTAGTATAATATATAAAAACAAAAACACGTGTTGACAGACAGACAAACAGACAGACGGAAGGTGGACAGCGGAGTCTTAGTAATAGGGCCCCATTTTACCCTTTGGGTACGAAACCCTAAAATAGGGCCTAGATCGTTGGGTAGATATATATAGGCTTATGAAAAATTGAGTGTTCTATAACCATGGAATAATACGTCAGACGTTATCCCTGCTGGCAGTTCCCATTTGTTAGTAGACGGTAACTTCCGTATTAGGTCGAAACTCCTATGTATGTCAGTAGGAAACTTTGGCAGGATTAGCTGTGCCACATTTCGGTTCATTTCACATCAGTGATTTGAACGCACCTTGACCGCGGGTTTACGTACGTTTGTTTTATTAGATTTGTTGGTGAAGGTTAACTGATTTGTAGATCGTAGTTCGGAATCACGAAAGAGAAAGAAACAAGTGGCAGTGAAAAGTGGGTGGGGAGGTCGTGCAAAACATAATATGACTTGTAGCTCAAAACAAAGCCAGTTTTGCCATACTATACCATGTCATGATCTATGTCTGCCACGCAATAAAAAATCCTAATGTGCAGTTTTAGAGCCCATAAAAACAAAAAAATTATCACATAAGGCACATTTTCAAATAAACGGCAGTTAACTATAAAACCTTTATTAGGCACAGTAACTTTCAATAATTTTAAGGCGACAGAGTTTCCGATACAGATGCCAAGTTAAGTCACTTCCACTCCTATCTATTTTCCTTGTTCGGAATTTAATGGTAAATGACTATGACGTCACTACGATATCCGATTTTACGCAGGATAGGAACTGCCCCCAGTGTGTGTTTAATATTAATAAGTACGTGACAAGCGATATGGACAGAATATGTCACATCAACCTAGTTTTGTGAAACAATATTAATTACTTATTTCCCTGCGATGTTTGCTTTATGGCACAATGAAAGCTTACAAAATTATTCTACTCGAAAATGACTGTACATACCTAAGTTTATACCTAGTATGCAAAACGTTATATCAGGTTCTTACCACATACAATTTAAACAGGAGTTGAACAGATGTGTCTAAACTAAATGTGGTTTAAACTTTCGTGGTAAGACTGACCGTCTTCCTACAAAAGTTTAGACCACAGAGTTAAACAGGTTTCTAAAATTTTGATGCAGTCTATAACCCGCGTTGTCTTACTCAATCCTAGAAGTACCTAATTATTTTACTTGTAAATTTGTTATTGAGTAAGAAAAAGTGAGGATTAGATGTCGCTTTGTGGAGAAAATATTTAGACTCATCTGTTCAACTCTAGTTTTAATATTTTGTGGTAAGAACGTTAGAGTCTAATAAGTGGTCTAGCTATTTATATAATTATAGGTACATTTGGTTGTGATCTATTCTTGCCTACCGATACCTACGCACTCTACACAGCGTGGGTGAGTTAGATTCTTAAATAGTAATAGGTAAATGCCAACGCTATCTATATTCCATGGATGTTTTCCATGTCATACAGGAAAAATCCAAAATATACTTTCTATTTGTGGAAATATATTGACAAATATTTCGTCAATAGGATAATATCAATTTTTTTCCACTTCACGGTTTACTTTACCGTCACATTTTCATTTGCTTCTGAGATTTGTTTATTTTTGGACTGCACATCCATTGTTGTTGTGGGTTTGGAGCCTTTTTAGGGTTCCCTACCCAAAGGGTAAAACGGGACCCAATTATTAAGGCTTCGCTGTCCGTTCGTCTGTCTGTCTTTCTGTCTGTCTGTCTGTCCGTCTATAACAAGGCTGTATCTCATGAACCGTGATAGTTGGATAGTTGAAATGTTCACAGATGATGTAAGTATTTCGGTTGCCGTTATAACAACAAATACTAAAGAACAGAACAAAATACATATTTAAGAGTATCCCATACACCAAACGTGTTTTTTTTGCTATTTTTATATAGGTATAAAGGTACGGAACCCTACGTGCGCATTTTTTTCAATTCATATAATATATTGTAAGTAAGATATGTTAGAGGTGACTATGTAGTAATTTGTGCGCTCTGCAATCTGACGACACCGTTTTCTACATTCTTTTATTCATTCATACCAATGAATTATCCTCATAATTTATATGAGGATTTCCACCACCCCTTGCCTCGGAGGGCACTTAAAATCGTCGCTTACTGATCTTATCCATTGTTAGAGAGGCCCTGGAGTAGCCTGGCAATATCTGACAATGTCTGACACCAAAGGTACCTCATCAGTCTAACAAACAACAATTTTTTGGTATCAGTATTGGTCCTAAAATGTGAAAAGTTTTCAGCTACTGACTCGAAACGTCGACGTTCTCATAAACAACATTGTAAATACATCTGAAACAAGAACTCAACTCATTATTACATTAACCATTTAAGTCGAAGTCTGCAACCCGATCGCACTCAAAAGTTAGGGTTGGCATAAAAATAAAATCAGGCAACCGGCAGAAGTGGATGTTGAAAACTGAAATTGCTTTGTCAAGTTAGAGATTGGAGTTATCTCAATGTCTTCATACAATTACGGTAGTATGACTACATACTATATTTCTATAACTTTTTTATAAGGTGGATAAGGGTTGACACTGCGTATTATTAGAGTTCTTTGTATTAGAATAATGTAGGCAAATTTTAAAGATAGGCAAAAGTAAATAGTTACAAAGCTTAATTAACTGTAAATGTAAAAATCACCCATAATGCTGATAACTCATCTGCATTCTTAGTTTTTATAAACAATGCTGCTACCAGCCCTGATAGCTATAAATTCCTTTCGGATGAACGCGTACTGGAGCTAAAATTTGCAAAATTATTGAAATTGTTTCAAATTTTAATGACGTTGTTTCATTGTTACTTGAACAGATTTTAAAAGTGTGGAACGCATTATTCGTTATTAGGGTATTTTTCAAAATGATAACCATTTGAAAGGATTTACTGAAATACGGATTTAACTTTGCTGGGTGTTTTCGTTGCATGCATTTATTGCATGTTTGTTAAACATACGAATAAAGCCCGACTAATATCATAAAACATCCTACTAATTATCTATGTGTTTAAAACTAGTTAATATTATTATATTATGTGAAAGTTTGTATATTTGGATGCTTATTCTCTCTTCCCGTCGCAACAGTATGTGTATATTGTGTATTGTGAAATTATATGTCTGTAAGCGGTACCCACGATACAGGAGCAATCCTAGTGTGGGGCTACGTTTTTAATAAACAACAAAAAAAAAACAAAAACAGCCAAACACATTTTGATGTTCCTAACACATAGGATAACTATTATACCCACCTAGAAATTAACGTTTACTGTAATGGACGGGCCACACCTATCGTGATATCCCATTGACTATCCCGTAAATCCCGTTGTTTGACGATCGCTGTAAGTGTGGCCACATAATTGGGAAATGGCATTGACATTTCCGTTGAATATCCTGATTATTGGGGTTCAGCTGTCTTTTAATTTTGATTTATTTTGGATTTGGCTGTTGACGATGACGATAGTGTAGCCTATACTTATGATGTATATAGGATAGGCTAGTAGGTACATATCATAATAAAAGTTTGTAGGAAGAGGCAATAAAATATCACATTCCTCCTTGAGTTTGTATTTTCTAAAAGTATGGGTAAGTACTTAGCTCTCCGTTCTACGAGCCAAGATCCTCCTTGCTCCCAAGTGAGCTGAAATTATATTTGCCAAGAAGATCTGAAAATTATACCACAGATCACCGGGGAATCTAAATGTTTGAACAAGTCATTTCAACAAGCACGCTTTCGCTATAAATGTACTCCCAGTACGCCATCTTGATCAAATAGGTAATTGATTTCATTAATATTAGGTATTATGGAAATATTCACGGTCAAAAACATAATAATAATGATTAAAAGAAATGAAACTGATAATGCTGTAAAAATTGGGGCATTTCATAAGCAGTTATAAATACAATATTACCTAACATTATAATTATTTAATAACTATAAGTACAGTGTGAATTCAGTGATTAAAAACTCATAAAATTTAAATAATGAGAAACTCTTCCAACGGATTGCCGTTGGAAGAGTTTCTTGGTGCTATTTTCTCTCTAACGGGCGTATCTCCGAAGCACGGTTATATTTCCCTATCCGAGATCTAATCATGAAAGGAAAACATGCTTTTTCAAACTCAAGCCATAATAATATATTATTTGTATACGTATCTTGTAAAAGGGCGATATTTTGCCTTCTTACAAATAAATGATTTGAGTTTAGAATTTATTTTGTGTTCTGATAATGATGATGAGTAAATGGAAAACCGAACATGCTCTACTGTTAGGACGGTTACGGGTAAAAGGAAGGCGGTTCTATAACTGATAACAAGCAAGTTAGTTCTGAGTGGCGTTCAGGTACTTATCAGAGCATTACCATCTCCAAACTGAGTTGACGATTACTGTTTGCAAACTTGTATTAGGTAGTCGGGTAATTGTTTAAGATTTCGGCGTTCAAGATAATACCGCGATTATGAAGCTGTTGTGGCTTGTTGGGAAGTTCTAATTATTTTGACTTCAAACTTGACGAAGGTATGAATTTGTGGTAGAAACAAGCTCTACACTAAGAAATTGGAAGTAACTTTCGAAAGAAACATAATTTACTTACTTACGTACTAGCTAAATTAACTTTGCCGATTTGAGAGCCACATTTTGTAAATCGCTGGATCGTCAAAATGTTAAGAAGAATATTTAATTACTAAAAAAAATTGGCTATATTCTATATAAATACTTATAACCTCCAAATCGAGGTGAAAAGGGCACCGACTAACTTTCATAAAAAGGCGACTAACGGAAAAAAGTTAAAAGCAAAACCGCAATACTCGGATAGCCCTCTAGCGGGCAGACGGCAAAGTCAATCGTCAAAGTGGCGAGAAAGGGGTCAGGCGACGGAAATAGCGCGAGCACTCTCCAGTTGATGACGGAACGATGACGGAAACCCAGATCATCATCGTCCGTACTGTTGCTTATCATTTCATTAAAATTTATGAAGAATGACACGAACATTTACCGGGTTTCCTGCGTGAAATCGAAATATTATGTTTGTTCTAAACTCTTTACTGCAATGTCGTGTCCTTAAAACACCGTTGGAATTTACAGTTTAATCGAACAAATAAGGCTTAGTAGCAAACCATCGTAGTACTGAGCTGTCGATAGAAAGTCATCGCGGTAAATAATCTACAACAAAATTCGCAACATTCGCAAACAGAAAACATATTAACTAGCTAAAAAAGGGTCTAATTGGCGCACTAATTTAATATCATAATTTACGATTATGACATACCTCGACGTGTCGGCCGAGTTATATCGACCGTGGTCATGAGAAAGGGTCGTGGTCAGTCTTCGTTTTCAGTCAATTAGACCCGTTTTTAGTTAGTTAATACAAAAAACATGTTTCAATTTCACGTAGGAAACCCCGTTTACGTATTTTTTTTATATTTTGGTCCTTACAAGGGGCCTTCAGATTATTTTCCTGGCATATTACATGTTCTAAATCCTATTTGCTCTTAATCTCCTAACTCTGCTTTCTTCTTCCACTTAATCCCCTCTTAAATCTTCCTGTACCTACTAGAAAAGGAAGTAACACCCGATACGTAATGACTTCAAATCACCTAATTCTAAAACTCTAAACGATTATTCCAGTTTCCCCGAAGTACTTTCCTCAAGCAAATCACTTAAAGTGAAAACTCTCATACCTTTTTTCAATGGAACTTGTAAACAACCTTCTAAGTCCAAGCAATTAACTTGAAAAATGTTTTGTGGGCCTAATCGAAGGCCATCGAATAAGCTCGACATCCCCTTAAATCGTAATCGTATTTTATATAATGTTCATACGACTTTTCAAGTGGCAGGGAATTAAGCGAATGTATTAGAAAGGGCATATCCAATCATATTTTTACGGTAGTAAGACTTCTTTTAGTTTGCAACTCATATGTCACGTAATACTGTGTAGTTTTTTTTTTCGAATGAATGTCCTGAGCGAGTATTTCAGGTCTTTTGAGGGTTTCTATTTTCATTGTATGTGGGTGGAGGCTATTAATAAAAAGGATCGAAATTATTACGAAATTTATTGCGAACTAATCTGAATCACCTCTGCCTGAGGGTATGACCAATTTCAATATTGAATTAATACGTCAATAAATTTAGAAATGGTACCGAAAGGCACAGATATTTTTATCTGAAATAAATAATTCTGAAGTAAAAGTTCTAATGGGGCTTTATTCATATTATGGTAAATTGAATAGAATGTTGGTTGAAAATATTCCAAATCAACAAAGCTAAAGTGATTTTTCAAGCTACAGTATGCATGCACATCGTGAACGAAGTTTGTTTAATAATTTCAGTATAAAGCTGAAAGTTGCTAATGACGCCATAAAAGGGACTTATCTGGCAACAAATGTGTAGATTCTAGACTAAATAAATCGCAAGATATCATTACTTGAGGCCTTTGACAACAATGTCACAAAAAGAAAACAAACATGAAACATTATAAAAAAATATCGGCATGTGCGTTTTGTTGTTAATTAAAGAACACTATTGTCCACTTGAATCTGTTCATTAAACTTAATATTTAAGGCAACTCGTTTTTTGTTAGTGAGTACATTTAATTTAAAACTTGCATAGGTACTTAGAACAGATCTACACATTTATGTAATGAAATTGCAAATGCGCCGTAATTTATAACTATCCATTTTCTCTTAAGTATGTATAAACCCATTAATTACATATTTGTAGTCCTAAAAACTTAGTCATTTTATAAAATCTTAAAAAAATCTAGCTCAATTTTCCCACAGATTAAAGTTTAACTTATAGCCCAAATTCACCAACCACCGCAAACTTTGACTTTACCTACTTAATATACAAACTTTTAAAAGTTTCGAGATAAACTAAATAAGGTCTCGATTTCGCCGCTCACTAAGTTACTGTCAAGTTTGGATGCCTTAATTAATGGCAGACAAGTTTAAGTTACGGGCTTGCTACAGGCCCAGATGTGTTGTGACGTCATTGATTGATTCTCCAGTGGGGCCAGGGGTCGCATTAATCATGGCTTACCGATCTAGGTTACAATATGTATTATGCTTAGGGTCGTATGGTATCCAATCTCTTGTCAATTAAGTGATAATGGCCGGTTGATGCATGATGGAAATGTTAGTATCTACATTAGTTATTCTGTGACGAGAGTTTGGCAACGGATTTGTGGGTATTGGATTTCGAGTAGGTTTAATGTGTTAGTACCGGACGGACGGTTTGAGCGTATTATGCTATGAATAATCTCGTGCGGGAATCGGGGCAGTTCCAGTTTGTTCCAGTTTGATGTACCACTGTGCACATTGATACTCGTTGGTAGACCTATTGGTAAATCTAGTTTACGTTCGCTTTCAAGTAGAGCGAGCAGGAACTTCTATCGAGAAAGTATTCGATAAGTTAACTGACAAATTTGTTTTAGATTTGATCAGTACTCCTACAATAAAGCAAGTACGCAACTTTTAACGGTTTGTATCCTTAATTTTGTTAAGTTAAGTTAAGGTTTGTATCGATCAAGGTCACCGTTCGCGTACGCTTCTTCTCGATATTGCAAGGTGCTGATCAAATCTAAAACAAATTTGTCAGTTAACGTATCGAATACTTTCTTGATAGAGGTTCCTGCTCACCCTACTGTTTTACAACGTAAAGTAAATTTCTCTGGGACGATAACCGTCAATTGAAAAAAAATCGCAAGTATGGTCCCTCACCACAGGCCGTTCCATTTAGGATTATCAGCAACCGCAGCTTTCGGTCTATACGGTGGTTAACCCATAGAGGAACTTGTATATTATACGGACAGGTTAACCGCCTCCGCCACTACTGCCTCTGGTATGTTCTATTCCAAAGGTCACTTTAATTTGTAGACCGCACAATATTATGACATAATTTATTGCATTAGAAATAACTTTAGCAGAACGGCGGACTGTAATATGAGTACTAAGTCATTAATAACAATTATTATGTGACCAATTTGCAAATTTGCAAGCAGAGGCGCAATGGCGCGTCGGCGCGCGGCGGGACACTTATACGGCTAAAGCCCGTGCACATACAGGTGATAAAAACAGATAACGTAAAAACGCCTACAATATTATCGGTCAATAATATCGCAGACGTTTACGATACCTGTTTGTAGTACATTTTGTATTGGAACAAACTGTTGCGACATTATCGCAGGTATGCAAAACAAAATAGGGGCGCGGCGCGTTTTTTTCCGTTAAGTATTATCAATCGAAAATATTGATGTGTGTGGGGGGAGAGAGACCTTAAACTACATGACTAACATATTTCCATTTGTTGCTTCATTGCCTCTGTATACACTATGTTTGGGTAACATAATACACATTATATATTATATACTATACATAATACAGGGGTTGCAAATTTCAATATTAGAACCAATCAATCAATACCATTGTGGAAATGCGCAATCGTGTAAGACGTAGGTAGAATATTTAATAAACAGCCTGAAATATGAAGCAAGGTATTCGTATGATGACAGTTTGTAGTTGTTGTGGATAGTTAGATATTATTTTAATTAATAAAATTTTGGGTCAAAAATGTATTCAGCGAAATCTCCTATAGCTTTCTCAAACTTTAAATATTCAGATTTTAAACTTCAGATTTGCTTCAGATTAACTTCAAAACTTCCGATTTTAATTAAGCATATTTCTAAGTTACTGAGTAATAATAATTATTAATAATTATATTGTTTTATTATTCATATATTTTGTTGAGTAAATCAATACCTCCAACCTCTTGAGAATTCATGGCTTTAGCAAGAAGTTCTAATAATTATATTGCAGGACGAAATGTATTTACGAAGCTAAAATAATACTCGTTGTAAAATAAACATTTCCAAAAACGTATTAAAAATCTGCCAAACAAGCAGGGCAAGAAAAGTAGACGCGGATAATTAGGGTTGCTCAATTAAATTAACATAAGGTCCACATCCCATTAAACTTTTAGAGGTAGGTAGGTATAAGAAAATATCAGAACGCACTGACACAGAACCCTGTGCATAATCATGTCATACCAGGGCTTAAATGATCTATATAGCAAATTGAGCCGTAATCGGCGTGAAGAGGGAACTCAACATTGGAAATTTCATCAAATTCGGTTCAGCGGGTATATTTTGTTTTAAAATAAAAACTAGCAGATACGGCCACGCGTTGCTGTGGCTAAGGTGTTTGCTATTGCGACTATAAATTATTGAGATGTAAACTATCTTACCTTTTAAGTTATGCAGATTTGAATTAAATCGATTATGTAGTTTAGGAGTCCATCGCGGACAAACAACGTGACGATAGTAATAATATAGTAAAAAAAATTAAGTCGTACTTTTTTTTGTAAAACTTTAAGCAAAGTAAGATGTCGCGCCATGCGGGCTCGGTTTATTAAGGGTAAGGCTCATTTATGATCCCCCGGCTATGACAACATTTACCTATGTCGCGCGTGTTTAATTTACAGCAAAGGCTAGCAGAGGTCCTCCTAAGCAAACGTAATTCTCTTTTAATAAGACCCTTCGTTTATTTTTTGACATTTTCGCTTTTGAAAGGTTTAACTTGGAGGTAATAAATTACGGGGCTGTGTCTCAATATGAAAAGTATTTTTGAAGTCAAACTTTTACATTCTAATTTAAAAAAAAAACATCATCAGTTTTTATTTTCTCATAACATAGATCTTGGTTATAGGGGTTCTCTGTATCTAGGGATTTACAAATATCGCGACTTAGATATTACCCGTTTTTCGTAAGAATATACCTAATATTACCATGGGAATAGAACCCACTCTCTGACGCTTCGCAGATGGCCGGTAAGCTTTTTCATTGGGATATTAAATGTATTAAGTACTAGCTGTTGCCCGCGATTTCACCCGCGCGGACGACATTATACCGCAACAAAACATATTCTATGTCCTTCTAGATCTAATGTTCCAAAATTTTATTATCAAAATTCGTCGAAACGTAACAAAAAAACTAAAACAATTTCGCATTTTTAGTTTAAGTATGAAACCTTGGACTCTCGAATGCAATGTATCTTCCCCTTTACTTATCGGCTAAAAAACATTGAAATAGATGAACAATATTACATTTTCTTCAGGCTTGTTTAATTTTGCACCAGACAAATCGAGATTGGGGAGTGGGGATGTGAATGGGGAATTGAAAAGCATTATCTTCCATCTCCCGCATAATGGAGTATCATGTATCAAAAACTCTTCAGCCTCCTTTTCGGGTATTATTTTAGTTCAATACATTTCCCTAAAAGCTATGGACTTTCCCATTCGTCATTGTTTATAAAATAGGCATAATATGTATGGGTCTGAAGATATCAGTTTTCCAAAACAGTGTATTTGAAAAATATGGGGAACTGATATGGAAATAAAAGAAATGATGCTCTTTTTTTAAAATGCTCTGTACCCAATCGGTAAAACGGGATTTATTACTAAGACCTCGCTGTCCGTCCGTCTGTCTTTCTGTCTGTCCGTCTTTCACCAGGCTGTATCTCATGAACCGTGATAGTTACACACTTGAAATTTTCACAGGTAACGTATTTAAGCGGGCTCCCACAACAAACATGATTTTTATGCATTTTTTTTGTATAATGATTAAAAATACAACTTAACCGTAATAAAATAAATAAATATACGTTTCAAAGAATCAATATTTTTAAACATTGTCAAATAGTTTGGTCGTGGTCTCTAACAATAATATTGTAATTAAAAGAAATGTATCTTAAAACCATTCTATTTTTGTTGAGAGGTCTGTGGGATATCGCTATTTACGTAAAACATGTATTATAAAAGTTGTAGGTATAATTATGTATTATTTTGCGTAAACCTACAGTATTGTATCCAAGAGAAGGCTATTAAAACAGAATGGGGCATTAACTAGACGTGAAACTTGAGTCAAAGTAGGTAGGCACTGCTTATTGCGCACTGTAAAGGAAAACCTTGTAAAAACACAATGGAGTGACCCCGTCAACTTTTATGTTAACGTTGACAAAGAAAGAACTAGAAATCCTTTAGCACCTAAAATACACACTGCGCCTTTCGGTCCAGACGGCTCCATTCTCACAATATTGCGACTACTTCTTAGTATTCAAATCGCTTTGGGGACACATTGAACAAAACGTCTCTTTTCTCTTTCCAAATGTTGACTTTTCCAACTCAATAGTCCATTCGTTCGCAAATGCCTCGAAGGAGCAATATTCGGACCTTTCTTCAAATGAAAAGATCTAATCTGGAGTTTTTATCCGATTCTTTACAATTGGTCTCCGCTTAAAAGGGCAATGTTTTAGAACAGTCATTGCTCACGAAAGGGCCGCAGGACAATTTTGTGCGACCCGCAATGATTGATTTTGTGCGGGCCGCTAAATATTACGAATTGAAACAATACAATTGCGTAGAGCGCATCAGTGGTAAAATATGCTAACAACCGATTATGTCCTAACTTTCAGTTTCATTTTTAAACATCAGAAATGTTAAAATTTGGTGTAGAATAGTAAATTGAATGAACTTGGACATCTTCTGTGTGTTTTATCATTAACCAAAAGTTGTTAATATATTGTTTAATGAACTCATGTTAACATAGATACGACAAAGTATATTATTATAGATGCCCACAAATACTTAACACAGATACTTAATTCCAAACCTTCAAAGAGAGTCAAATGCAACGTCTCACATGAAGACGTAACTTATGGTAAAACGCGACGAAATAATGATTTACGCATATTTGTTTTAGATACACAGTAATTTGGCAGGATACAGAGTTCTAATTCCTATACACGTTGAAAAATGGTCAACTAATTTCATTCACTTTCGTTGTTCGGGGGCGCACTAAGCTTCCCGAAAGTAAACAAAAAGTTGGACACACCTGCCCCGAAACAAATAAATACTCATTTACTTGGTACTTCGTACAGAGTGACACAAGATTTAAAGCGCATTTGTGCTAAGACGTTTTTATCCATTTGTGTTATTTAATGGAGACAACCTCGCCGTCTTTCCTTTGCGTGATTCATGGCGGCTCGATGTGAACTCATATTTTTCGGCTATTACAAGTGGAATATTTATTGAGAAAGGTATGCCTTTGATAAGTTGCAAGAGTCATACGTATGAGGGCGGCGCCGTCATACAGTTGTCATACTTATTATATAAGCAGCATGCGCAGCGGACGGTTATCGAACGCAAAAAAATATCTGTCGTAACATTTAAATTTATACCGATGGCAACACTGATAAGCCGCTACTCACCCATTTGCCTATAAAGCTCATTTTTATTTCAGATGTGACCCAGTGCACACGCTATAGGCTTGTAGCATGCTCATAGTTAAACAACCTTATATAATAAATCTTGAAATTAACGCATCGTTATGTTGAGTAATACAAATTACGCCCATTCTACACGTAGGTATGTTATGCTTTTCAGATTTGTACGTTGATTTGAGTAAATAGTCGAAGCAGGTAGCACACCTGAGTACTACTGAATAGTGAGTAGTCGCCTCGGTAGGTAACGGCCTTAAGCCTAAAGGCTTAGCTTATTTAGAAAACTTTATAAGACGGCACACGACTATAAAAAAATCAATTAAGTCAACCAGAGTAAACGTAACGCCTTCCAAACATACTGGTTGAAATAAAAAAGTTTGGGTTTTGTAATGCAGTTATAAAAGAAGGTTTAACTACTTTCATTGTATATTTACTCATATTTATTTAAAAACTGCACCATCAGCTACTGTACTTTTGTCCTTCACATATTAGCTTAATACACATTGGCCCACGAAATGAAAGATCTTACTGACTTATAACTTTAACTCAACAAATGAAATTAATGTTACTTTACAAATTTGTTTGATCTTAACTTTTTTGATGCGCTCCTACCCTCATCTTTCTTATTGGTGGTTGACTGGTAAGAAAATATTTTACTAGAACACCGCCAATTTTACTAACTGTTCTATCTGTACGATAATTTAAATAAATAAATTAGGGAAATATTTATAATTGTACGGGTACTGCTTCCTTTATATCCGATAAAATACCTGATATAAAATACCACGGCATATTATAACTATATACCTACGCTTGGTAACGTCTCACGTGGTTCATTTCGTCAGTCGGAGATGCGATTGGAATCGAACTCATTAACCTGAACTGAGCTCGACTTGCGCAAAATTACTTTATCTACCCACGAGCGCCAAGTTTTAATAGGAAAAAATGTCACTTGCGATGAAATATGCGCCGGTTCTGCAACTCAATTTGTCTACGTAGCTTTCATGGTTAATGGCCTTTGTTGATGCCGCGATGGTTGATTGCAGGCAAATGTCTGAATATCAACGCTCTTGATTGTGTTTTCTGGTAGTTTTCAATAATAAAAATGTACTAACTAAAAGGCGACGGATGATGTGCATGATTGGGTGGCGTTTTTATTTCGATTGTATCAATGAAGTAGCACTAGGTGTATCTCAATGACACCAAGATACCCAATGCAATAGATTTACGGCCGAAATTAATAATCAATCCTAATCCAAATTTTGCTATCTGGGATTGATATGACAATCCATTTTAGGGTCAAACGTGCCAATAACCGATCCCTGGATTGGTTTATAAAGGCACGCAGACTGGAGATCGATCGAACGATATGCAGCAATCCAAGATCGATTTCAATCTTGGATAGAAGATACAATATTCATTTCGGGCGTTAATAATATGCTCATTGAATAAGCGTAGGATATTATTATTTTGCTTTTTTTTTTACGTAGCCCCACTTATGCTCGCTCCTGTATCGTGGGTACCGCTTACTGACATATAATTTCACATACACAATACACATCGCACCTTGACCAGAAACAAACATTTGTGGATCGCACAAATATTTGTTCTGGACGGAAATCGAACCCGCGACACCAAGCGCAGCAGTCCAATTACTCAGCTACTACGCCAATAAAACGTGCCGTCAATATGTGTAACAAATAGATGCAGTTAGTGGTTGGATTTGGGACAGCAGAGCTATGACAGGACATAAATTGGTGATGTGTGACCACAAATCCAAAACACTTAGAGCGTCTTAACTAGCTAAAAACGGGTCTAATTCGCGCACAAACAAATATCAAAATATATAATTTTGACATACCTCGACATATGTTTTGCAAGATCAAACGCGGGTAGTTGGAAACAACACCTGCCGCTCCGGACGCTGATAGCCGCATTCACCAGTCTTCTCGTGACCACGGCCGATGTAACTCGGTCGAAACGTCGAGGTATGTCAAAATTATATATTTTGATATTTGTTTGTGCGCAAATTAGACCCGTTTTTAGCTAGTTAATTATGTTTCCTGTTCGCGAAAGTTCAAGAACTTCTACTTAGAACGTCATACGATAATGTTACAAATGTTTCACATGCAAGATGGTGGTTAGTAAATCGATCCCTATTGCGGATGTCACCCCACAAGTTCATCCACAAACACGATAGTTCACTGATATCTCTGCAACCTCTTAACCGATTTGTATCATTGTTATTTTATATTAAAGCTAATAATTTGATGAGTGTTTCATATAAGTTTCATAAATATTAACTAAGCAGTTTTTGAGAAACCCCGTTTTAAGTAAATTTTGAGGTTAAAATATTGTCATAATTCGATTATTTTCCAATTATATCCAGAAAAAGCTATAACTTTTATCTTATTTCAATAGTATTCTACGACAGGCCAAAATATCACCAGACGTGCTATTAATGCAAGGTACTCCATACAAAAATATTTATTTGGCCCCCACTAGGTACCTTCTGGCTACAGAGCTATACAAACACAGATAACACAATTAAAAAGCTCGGCGACGACGGTGCGTAATAAAATCCTTTTCCTCAATTTAATCCGCAATTAAACCCCGACAACATTTCCCGCATTCCCGAGCAGTCTTGTCTAATTTTTCATGTGTCGCCTTTGAAAGCCGCCCCAAATCTGTCAAAGTGCAGTCAGAGTACAGTGCAATACAGTGACGCAAGTCTCTACAATAAACTCTTATTAAACATCACAAACTTCGGGCTATTTTAAGCGGTCAAACTACATTGATGTGATATTTTCAGGCTATATTGATAATGAATCCCGCGTCCTTTCCATAGAGCTGTATGTTTTCCGCCTAATACCAACTATGTCAAATGTTTTATGAACCGTAAGTTGCCCAGGTTCAAGATCGCATGATCTTTTTAATACGAAATGTAGTATTGAGGGTAATTTAAAGTACTTACATAATGGCATGATTATATTTCCCTAAATATTATTGCCAAAATAAATTTTAAATGGCCGTAATTAGCAATATAGCAAATAAAATATTGGTCATGACAAGCTCAGTAGGTAACCTGTAAAATACGTCAGATACGACAATTTTTTTTTACCAGCCAATTTAAACCTTACGTACTCACATTAACTTCTTGCGGTCGTGTCCTAGCAAGACGGTATACGGCGAAATTAATGACGTCACGTCACACAGATATGATTCAGTAGTGTGACGTCACGGCCCGTCGGATTTATAGCTCTGATATGTCCTCATTACAAAAGGAAATGATACGGTAGATTAGATAGGCGTATACGCCGGTGGTAGTCGCGTTTGTAATTTTTTAGAAGGGTAGCGGAGCATCTTTCTTGGCCTTTGTGTGGTTTACTTTGTAAAAGTGAATCATGGGTTGACAGAATGTTTGTGGTACCTACGAAAAAATACATTATTATATAAAAATATATTATTAAGTATAAGGAATAATTACAGGGATTAGGTTTTTTAACTACACATAAAATTGTTCTTTATGTATATATAAAACAAGTACATACACAATAAGTACAAATATACATTAGTATATTTATTGTTAGGTGTTGTAACTGATAAACTCAAATACAGCAACTAATAAAATATTTTTTCTTTGGATATAGGCTGACCCATAAACTTAACATACATTTTCAGTAGGTAGTTTAAATAACGTTAGTGGAGCGACAATCATTATAATTTTGCCCAAACTGGTCATAGAATAATGGAATATATTATTTTAATAAAAAAAAACTTGTTTTAATTCAGCCTGTACTGTTCCACTGCTAAGCAAAGGCCTCCCCTCATATTTCTGCGGAAGCTTTCAGGCCATAATCCACCACGGGGGCCTAGTCCGGATTGGTGGATAACTCCGAAATAATTCTCGGGCATGTCGGTTTCCTCACGAAGTTTACCTTCACATCCTTCCTCTATTAAAAAATGCTATCAATTTATGAATCAACAAAAACATAACGGCTCTTCACAATCCGTAAATACTTCATTCATCTAGTAACGTATTTCATGACGGGCTTTTTATCGCCCGTACATTGTTTACCTTCGGCTGACAATACAAATGGCGCTTCTGAATTAATGGGGCTGCCCTACACAGGCAGACAAATGTACAGAATTTGTTCAGCCGCACCTATTATAACGGCGTATAGAAAACTTCTTTATTATAGCTGTAGATGGAAGTCCGGAAGGGAAGCCCTTACAGGCGATTTGATTGTGTATGTTTTTCTTCGCTGTTGTTGAAATTCTATGTATAGTACGTTTTGTATTTAGCAATATTTTACATTACCTCCACGTTAATTATTTGGACAACATAGTTATAAATTTGTGTATTTGTAGGTCGATTTACCAAAATTACCTTTTTGGTAGCTATACCTACTATTCATTAAGTACATCACAAATAATATGGTTAATTGAACAAGTGACATCATTTTTCTTATTAAAATTAGTAATTTTGATAAATCAACGTACTAATACCCAAAATATGTATTATTTGGTATGTAATTTCATGGGGCTATACCCGGACCTTCAAAAGCATTAGCGGAGCCGTGACCAACAGAAAGAGGCTCTTTTAATTCAAATAAGTATATTATAAAGTACGTACCTTCCATTATAATATTATACAAGAATTAATTCTGAATATTAACACAAGTACGAAAATGACTTCTTTCTTTGTAAAATTCTTAGCCTATAATGTAACTCTGTGAATAATCTGTTTGAACCATACTGCTGAAAAAGGTATAAAGGCATACTGAAGTGTGTACAATTTCGCACTCGACTTGAATGTACCATGGTTGAAAGGCCTGTAATTTGCAGCAGCGTTCAACCAAAAGGCACAAAATAATAACTCAGGACTGACGGTGCCGACGAAATTGGTTTCTCTTAAAGGTTTCTATACAATTCGAGAAAATATTCTAACTGAAAAAAGCACCTTTGGCAAAACTACCGTTGACCCTTTTAAATTGAAAGATGTTATCTGGTCTATTTAACGTTTGGGTTCCAACGTGTTTTGTGATCGCAGTCTCAAAGTTTATGGAATCTAATCGATCGAGTAAAACCCTAGAAATGGATTCTCGGTAAATGCTTCGAATAAACTTGTGGAGGGAATTGTGGAGGATTTTCTTTGGAACTCTTTACGGTAAAGTGAAAGTTGTGAACGAGTTTTTAATCTATTTTAAATGGAGTTTTTAGAGGTCGATTAAAGTTTACTGTAGTGGGCGAAACTCGAGACTGATAACAGCTTCTGATAGTTTTAATGTCGTACAAGTTTTTATTTCACTTTAGAAACAGCCATTTATCTTTTCACTGTACTTGCATTTATTATTTTCCTGTGCTGCTTGTGAAAGTCCATACGAGTATTATAATATATAGATAAGAAAAGAACGAAAGAAAGAAAGAAAATTAAAAAATAAACAAAAGAAAGTAGACACCGTTATTATCAGCCTTTTACGTGTCACTAATGGGACCAGGCCTTTTTCAGAGGATGGGTTATAATCTATGTTGGCCCAGTGAGGGTTGGTGGATCTCACAATGCCACAGAACTTGCCCTTAATCTTAGTAATTCTTGGACGTATCTTACATAGATAAGTTTTAGAACATTTTGGGCGTCAACTCGTCATAGTGGTGAATAAAGTTGAGCTTGTGGATGTTAAGTAACTAACAGATTTACCACAAAAGATTTAAACCAGAGTTGAACAGATGAGTCTTAATATTTTCACCGCAAATAGACGTCTAACCCTCGCTTTTTCTAACTCAATAACACATTCTCAAGTAAAATAATTAGGAATACCAGGTTTGAGTAAGAAAACGCGAGTGATAGACGTCGATTTTGATGAATGAAATTTTAGAAACATCTGTTTAATTACTCTGGTCTATACTTTTGTGGTAAGGTGGTACAGGTTGTGATGGTTATGCGTACTTAAACACAAGCTAAATTCCCTGTAACTGCACAGACATAATGGACTCAAAGGCTTAGGAAGATAAACGCCCGCATGCATAAATGCTTCAAAGCATGAAAGGAAACCGTTGGTTTATGTAGCCTCGTGAAGCATTTTGAATTAAAATGCTTATTACTTTTTGGTTCATGAGTGAAGCGGGCTTGAGAATAATCCTACGGCCGGAAAGTAGGTGAAATGTGAGAGGTGATGGACCCACATTAGAGGTAAAACCCCTAAGAGGGGACACTTGACTGAGAAGGTAGCGAGCTACGAGTGGGTATGCCACAAATTAAAGTGCTTTTTCCGGAACACGGCTAGGCATGTAAGAAGTCATGTACACACGTGAACATTATGTAGATTACGCGAATTTGAACGTTAGTGTACCTCAGAACAGTGATTATTATTTGCGTTTATAAAAATATTATTCTTTATTTACACATAACCTGGTCAGATTAGCACACAGATTAATATAATAATATAGTAAGCAAGTTTGGTCTATGTTTTATCAGAACTCAATTCGTGAAACTTAAATAAACTTCTAAAGAAATCACGAGTCCCAATCCCAACATACCAATAAGTTAGATATCAATAATTTCTTCACTTAATCGTGTCCGTAGTAAAAGGTCTGCTCTAAAATATACCTATTTATTAAATCCTATACAGAAACCGTTAAAAACCCAATACAAGTGAACCGGGCGTTCCATTCCATCCCGAAGAACACGCACTTACGCCACGTATAAAAACTCAAAGAAAATTAGGGCGGCCCGCGGAGATCTGCGAATCGAGGGTCGTTATGTCCAAACGAGCGATTCACTCCCAGGAGTGGGCAATAAAATCACGAAGAGACCTCGCTAGTCTTATTAAAGGGACCCTCTTCGTCATTACACCGTTTTGGCGGAAAATTAAACGGCTTTTGTCTATTGTACACGACATGCGGGGTGGCACTTGCATACTATCGATGGACTCTATAAAGTTAATGAGTTTCAGTTCGAGTTCCAGTTTAATTTCTAGTTCGTGTTCCGGTTTGAGTTCAGTTCAAGTACAAGTCCCGGTTTAAGTTCGAGTTCGAGTTCGGGGTTGAATTCGAGTTTGAATTTCGGCTCGAGTTCATGTTAGAGTTGGAGTCCCGGTTCGAGTCCTGGTTCGAGTCCCAGTACGAGCCCCGTTTCGAGTTCTGGTTCCAGTTCTAGTTCCAGTTTTGGTTCAGGTTCCGGTTCTGATCCGAGTTCGAGTCCGAGTTCCGGTTCGAGTCATTGCATGAATTACATGAAACTTAAATCAAGAACAACTTTGACATTGAACTTTGAGACTTTATTTGATTTCTTAATGCGTACAGTATGACTGGCTTGTCTAGATAATTATGTAGGTACATAATATTGCAACTTACAACGTAAAGCGGAGATCAATCCGCACTTCATCTCCTTCTGGAAATCACTCAAGCCACCTGTTACCCCGCCGCTTATTGCTGCCATTGTTACAGTATAGTGACAGCCTCGGAGATTAATTAGAGAATCAATCATGGCCCTTTGGTGTTTAATTAATTGTGTAATAACGTATTATCGAGCGTTGTATGATAAGTTAGGTCGTACCAGGAAGCGTATAATATACATGGTTGATTAATATGGTATGGTATGGTTGATTATTCTAGAACTAGATCTACACGTTTAACCATTTCCGACGACTTTGAATGTAGTTCTTCTGTTATTATGCTGTAGAATAGAATGGTAGAAAAAAAACAGGCAATTGCGAGTCGGAATTGCACACGAAGGGTTCCGTACCATTATTTAAAAACAGCAAAAAAGCACAATGCTGTGTATGTAGTTTACTTATTCGGTTTTTTGGTAGGTACTTTTTGTCATGGCGACAATAGAAATACATCATCTCTGAAAATTTCAACTGTCTCACTATCACGGTTAATAAGATACCTGGTAACAGATGGACAGACGGACGGACGGACAACGGAGTCTTAGTATTAGGGGGTCCCGTTTACTCTTTGGGTACGGAACACTAAAAAGTAGAAATGTGGAAACCATTTCCCAGCAGTACCACGATATTGGCTCGTATGTGTCTGTGGCATCGTAGCACCCGAAAGGATGAACTGATTTTGATTTTTTTTGAATAATGTGTTAGACTACTTTTTATTACCTAAATACGTCACTGAATATGTAATATGCCTAACCTTTACCACCTCAGCGCCTGCAGTGTAAGATACTCCTTTTTCTATTAAACTCGTTTAAAATGTCGCCGTCTTTCCTAATTACAGTACCTGACCCCGAAAAATCTCGTCTTTAAATATTTGAAAAGGCCAAACACTTTTTCTACCTAGTATTACGGTTTAACAGAAGCCAGCGGAAATTGAAGTCGCTTTACTGGAGCACCTACCGGACTCGGAGAGACCCTTGGAATCGAGAGTCGTTACAGTCCGGACCACGCCGTGAGAGGTATCATACTTAGATATAAACCGAGTCTCAGTTAAAAGGGCATTATTTATAGACTAGCAACCCCGCGGTGTTACTCGCTTCGGAATAAAAAATTGCCTTTTTTCAGGGTGTTAGCTCGCTCCACACCAAATTTCATCAAAATGTATACAAAGCGTGAAGAAGTAACAAACACACCGACCACTCACATACTTTCGCCTTTACTATTAACTGGGACTGCGGTCCTAGTTTCGTAGCGGTCCCAGACGCCTGTCTTCTCAATATTAGTAGGATTACAATAGCAATGGCTAAATTCTAAATAAATTATAATTGAAAGGCGTCTGGGACCACTTCGAAATTAGGACTGCGGTCCTAGATTAGAACCGGTCTCAGAATCCTGTCTCTTCAATATTAGTAGGATTAAAATGGCAATGGCTGGATATAATTATTAAATACATTTTAATTGAAAATTAGTAACATTGTAAATCGCACTGGTCTGATAATGGCTACGATGAAACAAAAACCATTGGATAACAGGTTGGTAATAGATGAATTATGTATCTCCTGCATAAAATGTTAAGATTTTCTTATATTTAAAAATTTGCTTTGTATAACAAGGAAAAATATCTACTGTATTTTTTTTGTACGAGCAATTTACAAAATAAGGCAAACATTGTCTGTATCAAACACTCGCCGCTCCAGATTAAACTACGGGATACAAAGATTTCATTACGATTCCGGATTTTTGTACGGTGCCGTCACCCAGAAGCAGTATGGTAAGTAGGTACAGGTAAAAAGTGTCCATGAAAAAAGTATCTACAAGATAGTGCTACTACATTTTTATTTTAGGAAGACGCGTTTGCATTTTACATGTGTTACTATCCTGATGTTAAAGGATTCAGAGTTGTATTAAGGTATATTATTCTCTAAACTTAGTGCTAGTTAGTGATAGAAAATAAAAACAATATAAAGAACGGAAAACAAAAAATAAATAAAAAAATATTACAAAATGTATGTAGTGCTCTTACTGTTTGTATGTTTAATGTTTCTTTATTCTTCACTAGGTAGCAGATGTAATCTGTTGCTTAACTTTTTGGGGACTTGCCAGAACTTTGCTAAATACTTTAAACTGTTTGCTAAAGTTCTTATAGATGCCATAGTTGTTTAAGGTAGAGTTGACGCTAAATGACTTGTGTAATGATATTTGTTAGAAAATGGGTAAAACCATAATATGTTATGGGTCTAGTTTTCTCCTGAAACTCGCTTCTCTGCACAAACTTTTCTAAAGACAGGAGTTTTGTAACAATATAAGTTATCACAAGTTGTGCTATTATATACCTAGAACTTAAAAGATAGATCTGTTAACACTTGATCTGATATTGTCAAAGAACATTTAGATGGCCCATACTGCCTTTCGTGCTTTACTGAACTTCTTCGTCCCGCCTTTCATTGAACAATGTACTTATTTTCTGTTCTGTTAATATAATTATACCTATAGGTACGATTGATCAAACGTTATGAAACAAGGCTTATGTTACATTGTTACGAGCGTATAATTATGTCTCGTTAGACGATAACTTTTGTTGATCAAAGATTTTTAGGAACTGATAAAAAGTTTAATAATAGTTACTAAAGATTGGCCTAGGGCACTTAAAAAGACTTCTAAGAAAACAGATGTTCTTGAAAGTAAAAACACCAAGTCATTCATATTTCATTCATCAATACCCACTTTTTTACAATAAAAAAGGTTCTATAAAAATAGGGCTTAACATAAGAGAAAATATCCAAGTCATTCATACTTCATTAAAAGTATCCAGGTCTTTTACATATTCAACGATACACGCATCAGCCCTCACAGTATGTATGAGGCCGTATTTCAGATATCTGAATCCCATTAACCGTTTCATATTACAGCAAGAGCAATCATCCAAGATTAATGGCACAAAATGTTTGTGCAGTTCGGTAAATCAACGCGCCAGTTTCAGTGGCAGCTAACAAATGCGTCTAGTTGGAACTTCTGCGGTGTTTGAGAGTCGATAACCATTTTAGGCGTATCTTACCACAGTCGTAATAAAAGAGAGAGTAGACCAGGCATTACAGATATCTAGTGGTTCCAGTCGTGAAGCTGGCCGCCATATTGATGATAAAATATATGATTGTTAATCTATATGCCTGAAAAAATAATAGGAAAAAGAATAAGTTAAAAAAAGACATCCCCGTAGTGTTTCTTGGCGCTGTCTTCTCTAACGGGCGTATTCCGAAGCACTGGTAGAGTCAACGGAGTTTCCTTTTCCTGTCCATAATCTTGGTACAGTGCTTGAAAGGGAAACATCCTTTTTTCAAACTCAAACCATAATCAATTACTGTCTAATTTAATGTATCATACTTTATGCTTTTATGACTCTCTTTGTTAACGAGAATTAGCTGTTTGACTTGTAAAAGTGCGATTTAATTGCCTATTTACAATAAATGCTTTGACTTTGACTTTGATGAGTGACGCTGGCGTCATTTTGACAGCTAATTTCTACTTTATATTAGATCGGGTTCAGCACGAATGTTAATGTTAGTTACATTTTATGAATACGTGCATAGGTGTCTTCTCAGTCTTAGTTCGGCCCTGCCTGATTGCCAATTTTTTTCTCGCTTCACTACTTATTTGTAATGTTGGGTCCGATTCCTCTTGTATGTCTGTGCGTCTTACATGGTGCCTTTCGGCAGCCACGACGGGCAGTCAGTGGATCATTTGTCGTACTACGCTGTAGAAAACCTGCAGAATTTCACGGTTTCATAGAACTCATACGAGTCGTTCGAGAATCGGCGCGGAGGAGCGGATATCCGCTCAGACGTGGGAATACGAGGACAAAATCCCGATCACAGTATCCGCACAAAGTGCCGTGTGAAATACGCCTTATGTCACATGCAAAGATTGATTGATTGATGACACAAAAGTAGTTCACTGTTTGATAAAATACGAATATATTTAATTTATCTGAAATGTATCCCTGACAGTTTGATCGTATATTTGTGTCTGCAATATTTGGTAAAGCACCAAGTGTTAGATACATTTAAAACATTTTTGCAGTTCGTAAATCAACCCTCGAACTTCTATAGCGGTTCAAAATTGCTTCGAAACTTCAGTATTTCAAAATACGTAAATGAAACAAAACATACGAGTACGTTTCGGACGATACCATATGAATAAAGTTTCATAAAACAAAATACGATCAAATATAGGAGTTTTATTTTACGACTACTCTCCACTAGCGAATACGTTGTGATATTTTGGTGTAGCACTAAATGTTATCTCCAATCGGCAGCGTATTTCATGAGGCGGAATTACGATAGGATCGGTCCGACATCAACGCTCGTGTATAGCGCGCCTTACTACCAACTGACCTGATTTTGTCTTCAATGGCTTTCCCATAGAATGTTAACTCTATTGTACTTAAATCCATAGAAATATCCCAGTAAGTACTGACTTAAAACAAAGGCAGGTGAGCTCGAAAAAGAGATTCAAACAATTTATTTTTACCGAAGACCCTGCGAAATAAATTAACTTGTGCCTTATAATGAAAATTGGTTTTTGTTCCCTTTGATACATAATTAAACAATACCATTCCAGCGTTTAATAACTGTTAGCAGGATAATTGCTATGCATCCATTTGTATGGCTCTTTGTGGTATTAAAAGCTTTGATGTTAGCGCTAGAGATATAATAATTACTATCAAAATATTACAATTTAGGTTACCTACCTATCTAAACATTGATACTAACTAAGTTTTAAGTCCCGCTACTAATTTTTTCTATCCTATTTTATGATTAAGTACATATTTTTTGTTTTGTCGAATTCAGTTTAATTGTCACTATTGTCAGCGTCTAGGACCAAATTGTTAGGCCGCAATAGGACTTTACTCACAATTGAACTGACAGTTCAAAATGTCCGAACTACGGAATCGACCGAACTGAAAGTTGGACTTATATTATACTAGAAGCACCTCGCGGTTTCACCGTTAACTAGCGGCGTTAACTACTATCCCGCGGGAACCATTAATTTTTACGGAATAAAAGGGTCTATGTCACCCGGGGATAGCATAGCTTCCCAACAGTGAAATATTTTTTCAAATCGGTTCAGTAGTTTCGGAGCCTATTCATTACAACTAAACAAACAAAGTTTTCCTCTTTATAATATTAGTGTAGATATAGTCGTCAGTAAATGAACTGACTTATTGCTACACCCAAAGCGTTGCTCGAAATCGAATAATTATCGGCACTGAAGAGCAAAACGTTCTACAAACAATACATTTTTAATTCAGCACATTTCAATCAACATTTTCAACGGCTTACGTCTTGAAACGTATTATCTCAGATATTATATGAACAACAAACAGAAACCGTTGGTGTAAAAAGATTTCAACGATAAAAGCTCAACATTATAAATGGATGACAACAAAGGCAGCTGCGGTCAGTTCTCTGATAAACTGAATGTCGGAGCCTTAAACCAAGGATACGTTAAACTGTGAAAAACTGCGGGAAATTGTAGAGATCACAATCTTTTCGCTTAGCTTGTAAAGAGGTTTCCGTAAATGAAGAGAGATGCGGGAGGAAAATAGTATTGCTTTGGATTTTATGAACAAATCGTAAAATCCAGCTCCCTAAGATATTATTTAAATTAATTAGTAATCTAGCTAAGTTGGCAAGCTATAAATTACTTATAATAACATTAGGATTCTCGTGCCTACATTTTGATAATTGTTCCGTTTAGGTCTCTAGGGTGGATTATAAAAAGCCTTAGTAACCTATTGGGTTCCTTAATATCTTTTCAACGTTAATTAGCCCTCAGGCTATTTAACTATATATAGAAACCCAGTTAACGGTCTTTATAAAATGCCTGCACAACATACGTAGGTACAATCAAAATACTACTGATGTCGCAAGTGTGACCATTTAGTGACATGGCCACACTAAACTAGAGAGATTCCGATGGGAATAGTTTCGCGTAGATCCGACCATACATCAGCAATACACACAGAGTCGTGGCACATCCGTCTTCCCACTGGAACAGTAACAAATCAGATGTCAAGAAGTTGAGGTGACAGAGGGTTAAAAGCTTTTATCAATTGTACTAAGTATTTCCTAAATAATTAAACTCAACTGGAAGCCCAAAGCGATTTTAAACTGATTCAAAATGTTATGGCGACACTTGTATTCAAGCTCATTTAAAAAATAATGATCTCTAAACGGTGATTTTGGATAACCACACGTAGGTAGAATTAGGTGCACGCTTTAGACAAGAAAAACTAAATGGGGAGGGTAGAAAAAACATCCTACACGCGCGTGGCTTGAGTTGTAGACTATCGAAAGAGCCAATTCAAATGCCATCATCTTTCAAATCTACTGTAATCTTTCAAGCCTACGCTACGCTCAGACTAAATGCAGTTTCCACATCAAATTAGTCTTGCAACCCAAGCAGTTCCAAATCAAAGACTGAGCTGAATGGCGCCGAGTTGTAGCGGTCGATAGGCATGTCGGACGGAACGTGTAATTACAGGTTCCTAATTTGGGGGTGGCCCTCGTCGGCTGTCAGATGTGTTGTGATAACCCTCGCCGTAATCGCTAGCTTGATGTCAAGTGGTAGTGACGGGCTGCCTTAAATATACACCCGCATTTTGTAGTTATTAGTTCCATATCGACGGTGTTTGATAGGCAAGGCTTCTGTATGAATTTGGTAAATCCGGTATGAAAAAAATTCAGGACATATCCATGTGAAATCCCGCTTGGTAAGCTTTGGTCCATTAGATGGTTCGTTTACCGAGTAAAATATATGGGAGACAATTTTCGGATTTACAATATTATTATAATCCCAGATGGAATACTTTTTTACATTACGTAAACTTATTATACGTTGTGACATAAAATCGTATATGAAAAATCAGTCATGGACATAATAATATCAATTGAGGAAGATGTCTCAGATGTCAGTAGCTGGAAAAAAACAAATACGTGGTTTTATTTATGTAATTTCGATTTCATTTCACACAGAGCGAGGTTGATCATGATTTAATTATACCAACAAAAGATACAAAAATATACACTCACGAGTACATTGTTCGAGTCTCAAAGCGTAAAAGAATTTTCATTCCGTATTTGCGAGAACAGAAAATCTGTGAATCGCGTGTAGACGTGTATTTCACACAAATTGTATGCTCTTTGTAAAGTGAAAGACGTAGAGAGCAACTAGAAGGAAAAATATGAAACAATACATCCTACCCAATGTGAAGCTATACTGCGGATATCAGTATGAAAAGAATATAAAAACATCAATATGTCTTTTTCCTAAACAAGTTAATAGAATCTGTCGAGTTCTTGGTACCTACCAAAATAGCTTTTTTGTATACTTTATGGAATACTTTTAATAAGAAACATGTCAAACTGAATATCGGATACTCATAAGCTTTCTTGGAAGAATCATCATCACCCACCCGCTGCTAAATTCTCATGTCGGAGACCACACTGAGGACGATTAAGGCATAACGTCTTCGCTGCTGCAATTCCAAATTGTGTCTCGGCAGGATCTATGACAAAGCATGTGAGAGAATAATCTACAACATGGACCTTATTTCTTCGTAAAATGCTTGGTGTAAAACGGTAGAAGACGGCATTTTCGGGAGATCCATTTATAGAGCAGTCCAGTTTACGTGTCTGACCTCTTTCTCACAAAGCCTCTAATCTACGGCCTCATAGTCAGTCTCCATAAAATAAGAGATCACCAAAAGGCAGCGTCTTTCGTAACACCCGTGACTTTACATTACCCTGTCAGCGTCGGAATACTACAATCACAATGAGTTAAACCGTAATACCTAGTCAGGTCATAAATTCTGTCACATGTTTTATATAAAATAATTGAAACAAGTTTATTCATTATGTAACCATTTATATACCAAAATGAACTTAACAAAACATAGATTCTTATGACACTAAAGTTTATTAAAAATGACCTCCGTGATTTTGAATACAGGCCTTCAATCTGCGCGGCCAGTCGTCTATCGCAGCACGAACGAGGTCCATGTCAATATCGGCGGCTGCCTTAATCAAGGATGTCTTGAGTGACTCCAAATTGGGATGAGGCTTTGAGCACGCCTTTTCCTCCAAGTGTTGCCATATCTTGTAATCTAGCGGATTCAAATCTGGACTGGAGGAGGGCCAGTCTTCGTGCCGGATGAAGTCGATTTCACGCGCCGCCAGCCAGTCTTGTGTGCTCTTCGCTCTATGAGCTGGCGCCGAATCTTGTTGGAATACCCAGTGCCTGTTATTAAACATGGTATGAGAAACAGGTTCCACAAGGTTCGTCAGGACTGTATTTTGATACACAACTGCATTCGTTTTTACACCTTTCTCACAAAAATGTACCTCTGTTAAGCCCCAATAAGACACTCCCAACCATACCATGAGCGAGGATGGAAAATGACCTCGTTGGACACGCGGAATACGGTTGCTCGCTTCTTCACTACTGTGTGCGTACACCTTATCATTTTGTTTGTTGTAGCTCTCTTCTACGGTAAAAATTTTTTCATCCGAAAAAAGAATTTTCCGATATTTTTTTCCCGCGTACCGCTTCAACAAAGCGCGGCATCTCTTCAGTCTCAGGTCCATTAGACGAGCATTCAAATGATGTCCTGTTTTTCTTCGATATGCCCGAAGCCCTAAGTCTTCATTTAACACCCTTTTCACCGTGGTTCTGCTTAATCCCATCTGAAGGGCCAACAGTTTCTGCTTACGTTTGGGATTTCTTTGAATTCGCGCCTTCACAGCTTTTATCACTGCTGGAGTCCTAACAGACCGAGGGCGACCACTTCTTGACCTGTCACCTACACTAGAGTCTTCATTGTATCGTTTGATGGTACGATAAACGAATCTCTTGGTTATATTAAAATTTTTCAGTATGTCAAAAATTTGAATTGGCGCGTAACCGCAACGATGCAACGCAATAACTGCAACACGGTCTTCTTTAAGCGTCCACTCCATATTTAAAAATGAGTAAAATTCTAAAAAGTATACATTTTTATTTTCATGAACAATTCGAAATTCGAATTCAATAAACTTTTTTGTGGCCAGCATTCTAAAAGAAAAGTTTTTACTGTGTGACAATACTTATGACCTGACTAAGTATAATACCTGTGTTTTCTCACAGTATCTTTACGTATTGCATTGCCTTTGTCTAGTGTAAAAGTGAATAAAATATATAAAGTTAACTGGAAGGAAACCCAAAATAAACCAATGGTTTATTCAAAACATCGGGAATTCTTGCGTTGTTCAATGGCATCTCCAGAATGTAGAAAGAAAAATGATCTGACTTTATAAATGTATCGTTGTGTAAAATACTACTGTCTATTTACTGTTGTCATAAAGAAGTGTCCTGTATCAATCATACGTACTGCTTCCTAATGCCGTCTTAGTTAGAATTTTGAACATCTAGCATTTCTATATTCTTGTATACACCATTTACGAAACAAGCCTTTGCTAAGAGCACAGAGGGGCATGGATTGTCATACCGGCGTCTAGGCGAAAAAGCGTGCGTCTTGCTTCTGGTGCGAGATTCAATAGTTTTGGTACTGTGGAGTTTGTTTGTTTTTCGTATTAGGTTGTACTAACCTAGCCTAGCCGCACCAATGACTTGTCAAATCGACAAATATCTAATATTCAGTGATTCGTTTACAAAATGCTGACACTGTTCCATTTATCACACAATTCATCCGATCCTAGTAATCGATTCCGAGAGGAAACGAGTTCAAATTGTGATCCGATTAAAACGTTCATCGGTAACTATTCACGGATTTAATTGAGGATTCGTAACATCAAACGAACTGATGTTACATTGTAAATGGGTTAACGGTTTCGGTCGTTGTCGCCGTAATCAATATTTTGTGCGACAACATTGTGTGGAGCTATCATTATGTAGCCGCACCATTGTCTACTGTTAAACTTAATGTGACAGAGTCGCTCACAAATTTTAAAGTGCAGAACAAGAATAAAGTTCATGCTCACTGATAAAAAAAATACTATCACGAGTTTTAACGATCGTGAACGTAAGCAACCAACTAATTTCTGTTTATTTTTATAAGGTTGTTAAGCTAAGATTGTTATTGCTAGAACCTTGTTGTAAACCGTATGTTTAGCTGTTGAGTCTTATTGTCTTTGATGGCTCGTTGAATGTTGCTTTGTCTGGGTTTGGCGGAAAGATAGGGTTGATGTATTATTTGTGGCGAAAAAAATCACGTCTAAATTGGAGATCTAATGCGGCCTTTTTATTCAAAGGTACCAATTATCGTGATTGTTAATTGTTTTCTGTTCAGTGTTAACGTGTTCATTTTTTTTCCAACCGTACATTTCCGTACATTTACATACACCAATTCCATTTTGTTATTAAATTTCCATTTTCTTTCTTACATATTACAAATTCGCTGTATGAATATAACTACTTATCTAAACTACATGTAACTAAACCGTTCTTCTTTGTCTCAGGTAAAAACTTATCCTTGACGTTTAACTTTGTCTAAACTGGTGAGTAGTGGAAAGTGCAATTTGTCCTTGCTCTTAAAATGTAAGAAATTACAAGAAGCAAAGAAGGATTCTTTCCCTCTATTTTAAGCCTTCACTTCAACAAATAGGTGCGTCATCCTTTTCGCCACTCTTTAATCAGTCAAAAAGGCTCCCCGATGTTTCTTTCCTAAAAGTTACAAAAGCGACAAAGCACACGTTTCTCTACTAGATTTGTAGTGGTACCACTGTGTGGAGTAATGTTTAGTAAGGGTGCGTTTTATTCGACTTGCGCATACAACACTACACAAAAGATTGGATCTTTTTACCACTTGAAAGATAGAAGTTCTTAAACTTTCGCGAACTGAATACATGTTATTTAGTATTTAAACGGGTCTAATTCGCGCACAAACTAATATCAAAATATATAATTTTGACATACCTCGACGTTTCGACCGAGTTACATCGACCGTGGTCACGAGAAGAGTCTTCTCGTGACCACGGCCGATGTAGACCCGTTTAAATACTAATTACCACTTGAAAGATGTAAGTTTGACCACCAATTCGTTTTTATTCGGTTACCACTTTACCACTATTTGGCCTGGCCATGTAGCAAGAGATAAACATGCTCAACTTAAAATGGAATGCCTCTCAAAGACCGCTGCTGAAACATGGACCAAATTTACCAACAGATTTTCTACTTAAGGGTATGATAGCTAGGCAACGGGCACTTTAGTGCCTTACCACCTAGGTTACAATGTTTCCCTGCATTGGAAGCTCAAGCTCAGTTGTGGTCAGCTGGTTCCAAGCTCACGGCTAGTGGCGTGACATCCGAACACGGAACTAACCCAGCTATCATAACTTCATAAAATATCATTATTTTTTTAGTGTCACTAGCCGAAGATTTAGTAAGCTTAGTTTTTCTTAGTTTTTTTTTTAAACGTAGCCCCACACTAAGATTGCTCCTGTATCGTGGGTACCGCTTATAGACATATAATTTTAAGACATATAAGACACATGCACACCACATCCAGACCAGAAACAAATATTTGTGGATCGCACAAATATTTGTCCCAGGTGGGAATCGAACCCGCGACCTCTAGCGCAGCAGTCGGATTGCTCAGCCACTACGCTAAACGAGCTGTCAAATTTATACTATTACGCTAAACGAGTCGTAGCTTGCATTTTAATCAAACTTAACCTAGCGAGTGACTATAGTTAAAAATCAATACGCTTACTTTCTATTGGGATCAAGTTAACGCGAATACTAAACAAACCGATCATGCTATACCGCCCATACTGTCGACATATTTTATATTGTACAAGTGTGAGCAGAAGTGAAAAATCCTTTAGTAAATGTCGCCCTTGAATCGAATAAACACTCCAACTGTACTTGGAATAAATTGGATAGGAAACGGAAATGCTCGCGTGTGACTATCGGCTCTTCCTTACACTATTTGCGAGAAAAAAAGATATAATATTATAGTTGTGTATGTATATCTTGGCCTGAATAGATTCTTCGAGTTTGTGTTATTGTCGAAAGCTGTAGCAAAATGGAACGGTGATGAAAATAATAATATTGCATTAACCGAAAAACATGTAAAATTATTTTAGGTAGGTAAATGCAACTTATTCAACTATATTTTATAATATACGTTCGTAGATGTACATAAAACAAGTTAAATTAAATTAAATTTAAACCTTACAATTAATCTAACAAAAGTGGGTGTGTCCATGTGAATTACTTTCTTAATATTAAGATAACTTAGATCCATTCACTTTCTTAAACAATAGTAATACGCGGAAACGATTCAGTTTGCATTCAAGTAGGTCAGTGAATGGAAAAGTTTTCTGCCCATTATTCACCTAACGAACTTTGCCCGCTGAATGTCAGAGCTTCATTACAACTGCTAATTAGTAGCAACTATCTCGAGTATTTTCTGGGGTAGCCATTAGAAGATACTAATAAATCATATTTTGCCTTCGGTTTAATGTTAAAGGAGACGGTCTACTGTACTGAATTGGTTTAATAAACTTTCCACTAGGAAACTGACAGACTACTTTTCTATTTATATACAGGTTATATAGAGTAAGTCACAATGTTAGAAACGCCATTTAATCGCTTCCCTAACTCCGCAACTGTCGCTTGAAACTAGAGCAAAATCTATTTATTATTCATTAAGTTAGAAGGAAACACCCTCCCGTAGATATCAATATTTTCCCGCTCCTAATACGTGTGATGGTCGACCGGTTTTTTATTTATTTAGGCGCGTCCCTTCGGCCGTGGTAGCTGTTTAAACTGACACCTAAAGTTGGCAATAGCCGGCCGACGGATAAAATGTACCTATGTCGTCCCCTTAAGCTTATGAAACATTTAGGCAGCTGTAATATTTTAGCCGAAAAAAAGCAAGTAAGATTAGGAGAGTTTATAGTTTTTATTGTTGGTGATCATTTTTGTTTATCAGTAGCCTTGCATGGTCAATCAATCAGCGGCCTATTAGGCATACACTTCTTCATTATTATTTATTCTCTGCTGCAGCTAAGCTTTTTACGTCTCTCATAATATTTTTTCTTTACTTGTCTAACTGTTTTCTCAGATATCAGGCTCAGACAGACTCGTTTAGTAGTTATGCAATACTGTACCCCTGTTTTTCATCACATATTTGTTTCTCATCCTACTGTTCGTTTCAACTTACAAATCAGCTTTAATATATATTTATGAATAAGATTTGTTCATTCTTTTCAAAAGTGTCAACACTGCTTTGTATGTTTGGCTATATTTTCGGATTAAATTTTGTGATCCATCCACTTTGCTAATGGTTTGTCTACTAAGCTTACCCTACTTATGGATCTACAAAACGTGTCTTCTACCTGTTTAACCTCGAGGCTATTTTACTTTTCACATGAGCTGAGAACAACATCGGATTAACTGGTTAAATTAAATTATTTATTTATAAATATCCCGAATGTAGATATCAAATAAATATCAATTCTGATATTCGTCGGTATCTATGATATTATAGATAAATAAATAAATAGGGTAAAGATTTTACTCACACCTATTATGTGCACAAAATAAATAATTGAATTACAAACTTTCCATAGAACCAACAACAGAATCCTTGTAAAAGGAAAACGTCACGCGATCCATTACCGGCTCCTCACATATTCAGCATGTTAAATGTACCCTACCTGAGTGTAATGTACTCGTAACGTGGGTACATTACGCCTCACTAATGCATACGATCAAATTGTGTGGGAGCTCCTTTCAAACTTTGCAGACTGCCTGATTGCCTACTTACAATATACGATTTGAGTGTTGAGAGATTTTTTTCATAATAATATAATTTTAATATTATAATAATAATATATCTTTGGTTTGTGACTGAGATTTTGTTAATTAGCTTTATAAATTCATTGCAGTTTATAAAAGCACTGCTTTTTACCATTTGAACAAAAACCAAAACATAAATAGTACAAAAGAGCCTTTGCAAAACTTTGCAAATAAAATTTCCAACTACTTTTCGCAGTCCGGAACTAATGAGCGATTATTCATGCTCGATGCGAAAAATATCTCGAAGTGTTCAGTCGAGCTATCTTAATAATTAAATCAACGATTCATACTATCCGATACTCATGAAATATGCAGCGCGGCAATTTGCTGAAGAGTCCTTGGTTTCATCACATTTTGTCTTGACAGTGCATAAGGTAGAAATTCCCTTGTCTCTTATTTGGAAGAAGCCTTTTTACATCATTCAAATAAGTTTATATTCCTCATATACAAACTAGTAAAAGAACCCACACGCACTGCCATATCAGTTTGCGGTCTCGAAGCCATAAAACCTAGTCATAAGAAATATTTTACGAACGCTGGACGCGACACTTTTGGACGTCTCATCTCTATAGTCAATAGAGATAAAGTACTGGCTTATACTGCCTCTAGCTGTATAATTCCTGACTTTTTACAGGCGCCTCGCCTCCGCAGCATTACACTAATGTCCTCGAGTTATTTCCCTGTAATCCACAGGCGTTCGAATTGAATGAGAACGGTTCAAGAATGAAGGTAAGTGGAAAGCTATGGGAGGTGTATTCTTATGACAATGCAAGCATTTCACCTTTAATGGAAATGGTTTACGGAGTGACGCCGTTGGAACATTTTGTGGGAAATTAAACAGTTTTTGCCAATTATCTGTATAACCTTAAAAAAAGGTTGAGATTTGAGAAAAAAGGCTGTAAAGGTTAACCGACTTAATTAGCGTTTTCGGGGAATACTTCGGACCCTTCTCCGCTTTTGGTTTTTAATTATATTTTTGGAGATTTAACAATTTACGTTAATTTTGTTGGAACATAGGATAGAATGTGTGTTTGGTATAATGTGATATTAAATTAAATGGAAATTTCTAAAACCATGTGATTGATAATGACTAATGACTTTAGATATTACTCATATCGGCTTTTAAACCTTTCATATTTTCCACCATTTTAGCCTAGTATTACATGCTTTTGGTTCGTAGCAATATAATAGGTACTGTTATGTAGGAACTAGCTTTATAATATTATGAATAAGAAGGTACTTAGAAATTTATGTTCGACGCCCACCCTCAACTACGATGTATAAGCCAGTCATTGTATTAAACGAATTGAGTCAACATCTCTGGTGTTATTTCTTCCGAAAGACAGACTAATTGGCGACGAGGATTAAAATTCGGTATTATACAGCGTGCGGTAAAGAATTGAACATGTCCGTGGGAAAAATCCAGGAGTTCGACGTCGACAATGGCAACTGGACTTTGTACTGCGAGCGCGTCGACCTGTACTTCAAAGCGAACGGAATCAAAGAAGAATTGAGGTTGCCTACGTTGATATCATTAGCAGGTGATCGGGCATATGAGCTGATGGTAAACTTGGCAAGTCCAAAGAAACCGGGGGATATTACGTACAGTGAATTAGTGAAACTGGTGCAGGGTCATTTGCAACCGCGCCCTTCTATAATGGCGGAGCGGTATCGGTTCCGTCAGCGGCGGCAAGGCAAGGCGGAGAGTGTGACTCAGTATATTGCGGCGCTGAAACAATTATCTAGATATTGTGATTTCGGCAATGCATTGAGCGAAAATCTACGCGATCAATTAGTGTGTGGTTTGGCGAGCGATCTGATTCGGCAACGACTTTTCGCGGAGGACGGTTTGACCTTCGTCAAGGCTATCAATTTAGCGAGCACATTGGAGGCGGCAGAGAGGGACGCCGCGTCCGTGGAGATGGCTCCCACCGAGGGCTGGCGAAAGAACAGTACGTCGAACGCGCAAGCATCGGAGATCAACGCAATGACTACGGGCGCGCAGAGGAATGTTACGTCACAGCCGAGGCGGCCATGCGGCGTATGCGGCGGTCAAGGTCACGAAGGGAATAAGTGCCGTTATCGCGACTTTGTGTGCAATATTTGTAAGCGCAGGGGGCATCTAAAGCGTGTTTGCCCGAATGCCGGGAACACAGCAGGAGTGGGCGCGAAGTGGCGGGATACTCGTGCCAAGGGCAGCAAGGGTCAGCAGCAACGGAGGGGCAACTTTTTCGCCGAGGTAAAGGAAGGTCAACAGTCGGAGTCGGATGAGGACCACTCCGAACCTATTTACCAGATGTCCTTGAGCGAGTACAAGTCGGTGAGTCTCGTGTTATCAGTAGACGATAAGCCGTTGCGCATGGAGGTGGATACGGGTACACCGGCGTCGTGCATCAGTAAGAGTACATATGAAGCTTTGTTTAGCCATTTACCTGTACAAAAGATCAAAACGGCGTTCAAGTCGTATACGGGAGATAACATTAATCCATTAGGCATTGTCACGCCGATTGTGAAATATAAAGACAAAGTGAAACGTTTGGATCTGTATGTGGTTGATAACGGTTTAACCACACTAATAGGTAGGCAGTGGCTAGCTCACTTGAATATTCAATTGCCCAAATTCCGGCTGGAGCAGGGACAAAATTATGTATGTGGTAATGTGACCGTCGATGACCATGTGAAAGTAAATAGTACTGATAAGTTAACGGAATTGCTTTACAGATACAGTGAGGTGTTCGAAGAGGGCCTGGGTCGCTACACGGGTGGCGAAGCGGCGTTGCGCGTGCGGCCGGACGCTGTGCCCGTGTTCTGCAGGGCGCGGCCGGTGCCGTACGCGCTACGTCAGCAGGTGGACGCGGAGCTCGACGCGATGCTGCGCGAGGGCATCATCGAACCGGTCGAGTGCTCCGACTGGGCGACACCGCTGGTTCCCGTCCACAAAAAGGACGGAGGCTTAAGGGTTTGCGCAGATTTTAAGGTAACCTTGAATCCCTGTTTGTTGGTCGATAGGTACCCCTTGCCGAGGGTTCAGGATATGTTCGCTGATTTAGCGGGGGGAGTAACGTATACAAAAATCGATTTATCACAGGCCTACGCTCAGATATGTTTGACTGAGGACTCAAAACCGTACACAGTAATTAATACGCATAGGGGATTATTTCGATACAATCGTCTGGTTTATGGTCTGTCATCCAGTAGCGGAATATTTCAAAGAATCATCACTAATTTAATTAAAGATATTCCGAATACTCAGGCATTCCTCGATGACGTCATAATAACCGGGGATCAGACCACGCATTTACGTAACGTTGAAGCTGTATTAGCCCGGTTAAAGCAATACGGGTTAAAGGTCAGGAAGAATAAATGCGTATTCTTTGCGGATGAGATTAAATATCTGGGATATGTAGTGAACAAAAATGGGATTCAACCGGACCCGAGTAAGATAGAATCAATAAAAAAAATGCCAGTGCCCGCTAATGTTTCTGATCTGCGCTCTTTCCTAGGCATGGTTAATTTTTATGCCAAGTTTGTGCGCAACATAAGTGACTATTTATTTCCGTTGTACGAGTTGCTAAGAAAGGGTCGTCAATGGCATTGGACGGCGGAGTGCTCGGCGGCTTTTCGGGAAGTTAAAGAACTGCTTGCGGGCAGTAATGTATTAGCGCACTATGATCCCAAACAATCATTAGTGCTGACGTGCGACGCGAGTTCGCGAGGCGTTGGTGGGGTATTGTCGCAGGTAAACAAGGCAGGCGTGGAGCGGGCGGTCGCGTACGTTTCGCGTAAATTAACCGGTGCAGAGCGGGCTTATTCACAGATACACCGCGAGGCGCTAGCTATTGTGTACTGTGTAAAGAAGTATCATCAATACTTGTATGGTCGCCATTTCATGTTAAGGACGGATCATAAGCCGTTAGTTAGCATATTTGGGCCACAGAATGGCATCCCATGTATGGCTGCTTCCAGAATGCAGAGATGGGCCATCATTCTATCTGCATATGACTTCGATATACAATACGTGCGGTCAGAGGTAAACGGCGCCGATGCGTTGTCACGTTTGCCAATAGATAATCCGGCTAAAGAAAAAATAGAATTAGCTGATCAGTCATACCTGCACTTCGCGTCGACAGCGTTGCTATTAGACTGTGAGGAGATAAGAAAACAGACTCGTCATGACCCGGTATTGAGTAGGGTATTGAGTTATATTGACAACGGTTGGCCGCAAAGTTTAGATATTGATAATATACGTCCGTATTGGAATAGGCGCAGTGAGCTGTACACCGAGTTAGGCTGCATTATGTGGGGGCACCGCGTAGTTATGCCATCGCGGTGTCGTGGGCGTGTGCTGGAGGAACTGCACGAGCCTCACATGGGTATGGTAAAGACCAAGTCAATGGCACGCAGTTACGTGTGGTGGCCGGGGGTTGACGAGGACATTGAAACTCGTTGCAAGGCTTGTGCAATTTGCGCAGAAAATGCTGCTTCTCCCCCCCGCTCGCCCCCGTCGCCGTGGCGGTGGCCTCATCGCCCCTATGAGCGCGTACACATAGACTTCTTAGGGCCCATGGATGGTCATATGTACCTGGTCACAGTAGATGCCAGATCGAAATGGATAGAAGTTTTTAAAATGCAGCGCACTACAGCCGATTGCGTGATTAGGAGGTTGAGGGAGTCGTGGTCCAGGTTCGGCCTGCCACGCCAGGTAGCTTCTGACAACGGACCGCCTTTTTCGTCTCAGGAGTTTAATGATTTTTTAGCCAGCAATGGCATTAAACATGTTTATTCCCCACCTTACCATCCCGCATCGAACGGTGCCGCAGAAAATGCAGTAAAAATTATAAAAGGTGTCATTAAAAAGGCTAAAGTATCGAAAATTGATATTGAAACCGCTATTTATAGATTCCTGCTCAATTACCATAACACTCCTCATACGACGACAGGCGAATGCCCGGCAAAACTGCTGCAGGGGCGGTTGTTGAGAACTAGACTAGACGTGTTAAGACCGGATAATGAGGCTATCGTAGAACAAAAGCAGACCAAAAAGGTTGCCAGTACCGGAAATACCGAAACGCGAAGGTTAGATGTAGGAGAGCCAGTGTGGTATAGAAATTATAACTCAAGCCAAAAATGGTTAGAAGGTCGGATAACGGAGCGGCTAGGTAAAAACAACTATAACGTATCGTCGGCAGGGGGAGTCCTACAGCATAGGCATATCGACCAACTAAAGACGGGTGCGAGGCGTTCCACATGTGTATATCCAACCGCCGAGGATCCAGACGGCGGCGCCGCGGTTGTCGCACCGGTCGGTCCGGTGGCTGCGCTCGGGCAGCGTCGTAGTGCGGGCGAAACGTCCGAACCGGGCGAGCTCCCTCCTGTGGCTCAAGGGATAGGCGAAGCAAACGCTTCAGGTTCACACGCGCACGCTGAAAATAAAGAACAGCCGGTAGACCTACCCGAGCCGGAGGAAGCTCACTCGACGGCGGTGCAGGTGGAGAGGGAAGCGCGTAGGTATATGGCTAGGGATAGAAAACCCGTGAAGCGATATGGTTTAGAGTTTGATTGATGTTCGTATATTTGTGAAGTTAAGCTTATTGGAGATGTTTTAGTTTTACATTGCCAGTATGGTCACATCATGCAACAAAAGTACCTATTGTAATTGTTAAAATGCAACTATGATTGTCCGCATACCAACCTATGTAAAATAATATTATACGTACTTACATTATGATATAAACATGTACGCGTGTATAATAGTTTATAAGATAATTATATTAAATTAGGTATGCCAAGCGAATACCATGTATACCTGTTCTTTATGTTAACTAGATTTAAGAGGGAAGGTGTTATGTAGGAACTAGCTTTATAATATTATGAATAAGAAGGTACTTAGAAATTTATGTTCGACGCCCACCCTCAACTACGATGTATAAGCCAGTCATTGTATTAAACGAATTGAGTCAACATCTCTGGTGTTATTTCTTCCGAAAGACAGACTAGGTACCTACTCCGTTTTATCGTTCTAAAAGTTCATATGTGTACGCTTTTCGTAGCAAATGTCTACACGTTTCTTAGCACCTACCTACGCTTTATTGTAGCTAAGGTCTACGCTGGAGCCGTAGCAAAAACTAACTTTTTCCACAATAATTCGTAAGTTACTCGTAAGTTTTAATTTATTCTACTCTAGCCATAGTTTATATTTATATAATGAGAACTGATATAATAACACGTTAGTTATCACACGGACCTTTTACACAAAAGGGGTTTATTACTTTTTAATGACTTAGTAAAATTTGAAAGAATTGTGTATTCATTTATTTAACACATATGACAGTTTCAAATTGACCGCCCATGAAGCTGCTTAGTACCGCCTTACACCTAAATACAAATCATACTTCAAAATTCAAAGCCTCTGAGAAATTACTGCAGATGTTCTAGTGAGCAAACAACATTAATTAAGAGCAAGTATCAAAACAGTTCGCGCGTCTAGTTGGCTAACCGAGCGAAACTTCACAGAATCTTGGTACTAGCAGCACCGCAAGTAATACTTGTAAACTGGATGCTTGATACCGCGTCGCCGTCAATAACATTAAAGCCTTTACTATGCAAGTTATGACCACATATAATATAGGTATTTACTTGCTTCCTGTAGCTCTTGGTCTTCTTAACTAGTTCCTTCCATCTCACGTTGTCTCCCATCTCATGACTCTAAAACGTTATTTTGCACAATTTTCCATGGTCATCACCGGTACAGTGTTTTCATCGTTTTGGTAGTGAACGTCTTACTCAGAGATAGTTGTGGTTCCTGAACCTAAAACAAATAATACAATAAACAAATTTTGTTAAAATTAAATTCATAGTTGAAAGTCGAACTACGTAATCTATTCGCATTAGGGCATAATTTTGTAACAATACAAGAGTAAGGTTTTGGCACATGTCTGAAGTATAAAGTTCCTCGACTCGCAGCCAGTCAGCGCTTAAACGGTTGGACGGATTTTTATAAAAATTGGTAAACAGAAGATCCAGGAACACATAATTATAATGATTCTATCTCCATTATCTCCATCTACGGCTTATCACCACTGTAAATTTGTGAAGACGTGGGTAATAATATGAAAGTTTGAATTCTTTGTACAAATAGCATTGTACATTCTTGTGAGTTTAATCCCTACTTACACTAATAAGAGCTGTTAGTTCTCGTGTTAAGTACCTCGCAGCCATGTTAAGCCTTGTCTTAGGTATTGTTGTGTATGTGGAGTGTTGGCTACGGGGTCCGGCCGGGACACGACCATTAAAAGAGACTGCTAGAAGCGCACTGGTTTATTGTAACAGAAGAGCGCGGGCGCAGCCGCGCGTTTACTGTAACTAAGTACACATATATATAACACTATCCCTCCCTTTAAGTGGAAGACAAATATTAAAAGAACTTTTTATAATTTATACGAGGTTTGTTCCGCCTCGGTTCCTGAATTGGAGCTGCATGAGTGGTTGGAGTCAAAAAGATTGGAGAACCATCTTGGGCGGGCGCTTCCGGGGATCTCTGATCGATCGGGGTACTGGGCAGAGACGCAATTGCAGTCGGCTGGTCATCCGAACTAACTTCCCCCGCCAGCGGCTCGGTGGCGGCCGCGGAGGCTATCGCCGTGTCAGCGTCTGTAAAGCTTGACGCAGGATCAGCTATTGAATCCGGGCACCAGTTATGATCATTATTAGCCACACTTGTAGTTTCTCCCTCTTTTCTTATCCATAGTTGATTTTTGTGTTTTTTTACTACAGTATCCAAATCAGGAATGTACACTAAATATATAACACTTCCTAATACTTTTTTAATTACGCCTTTCTGCCAATAGAACTTCTTATTAGCAAGATATTTTTTTACCCAGACAATATCCTGGATATTGAAATCGTGTCGAACAGTCCCTTTATAGTACTTAGCCTGTAAACACTGCTTTAGTTCAATCTCGCGAGAAAGGTCAGTGGATGTCGAATCGATGACTTTTGGATTTAAGAGGTCAAGTCTACTACGCATGGGACGACCAAAGAGTATTTCCGCAGGAGATTTATCAATGGTGCTATTTTTCGAATTCCTATAGTCAAATAAGAACTTTAATAACTTTTCGTGCGGAACATTTTTGCAGCCGCTAGATAATATTATCGATTTTATGCCCTTTTTTACGACTTTGACTAGGCTCTCAGCCTGGCCGTTGCTGGCCGGATTGTATGGAGGGGACAAAATGTGATTAATGCCATTCGATTTGCAAAATTCTTGAAATTCTTTGCCCGTGAAAGAGGTACCGTTGTCGCTCACTATAGTATGAAAAATTCCTACCCGTGACATGAGATCGTTTAGTTTGCCGATAACCGCTTTAGATCCAAAGTTCATATTCATGCAATAGCATTCTACCCATTTGGAAAATGCGTCCACGACTATTAAATACATTGTATTATTAATTGGGCCTAAGAAATCTATGTGAATTCTATAAAACGCATGCGGGGGAAACGGCCAGGGCGCGAGGGGGGCGCGCGGCGGCGCGGGGCGGAGCTGTGCGCACACGACGCACTTATTCACCAGCTGTTCTAAGTAGGCATCGATACCAGGGAACCAGAACCGCGCGCGAGCCGATGCTTTGATCTTCACAATGCCAAAGTGTGAGCTATGTAGTTCATTGCAAACCTTATCGCGGAGCTGGTCTGGAATAACAACTTTATGGCCTCGCATTAAACAACCGTTTTCGTATGACAATTGGAATCGGCAATTGAAAAATGGTTTTAATTCATGATCTATTACTTTTCTAGGCCATCCGTTTTGAACGTGATGTATTACCTTTTTAAATAGATTATCACATTCTGTTTGTACTTGTAGCTCGTGGAGTGTGACCGGAAGCGTCCCGTCGACAACAAAGTTTATGTATGCGGCCCGCTCCTCGTAACTATGCTCATCATGGGCCTGCGCTGCCGCCTCTTGCTCGCTACACGGCAACGTCGCACGCGACAAGAAATCAGCATTGTTATCGGCACTACGTACAAATTCGATAACGTAATTATAGGCTGTTAAAAAAATTGCGTATCTCTGGAGACGGTTGGCGGTTACTTCCGGAATACCTTTATTAGGACCAAAAATAGTTATTAACGGCTTATGATCAGTACGGAGAACGAACGGGTCTGAACGGCCGTACAAGAACTGGTGGTATCGTCTAACCCCGAAGATAATTGCTGTAGCCTCTTTTTGAATTTGCGAATACCTATTTTCGGCTGACGTCAAGGTTCGCGAAGCAAAAGAAATAGGCCTTTCCAAGCCGTCTTGACAAATTTGTGACAAAACCGCCCCTAAACCATAAGGGGAGGCGTCTACGGTTAGGATGAGCTTTGCATTCGGGTCAAAATGAGTCAAAACCTGATCGGATGCGAGTATGCCCTTGACTTTGCTGAAAGCAGCAGTATGACTGGATGTCCAAACCCATTTCGCGTCTTTGTGCAGTAAGTTATACAATGGACTTAATATCGTAGAAGCATCTGGAATAAAATTCCGATAATAGTTTATAAGACCTAGAAATGACTGTAGCTGCACTACATTGCTAGGTATGGGGGCGTTTACTATCGCGGCAACCTTGTCACTCGACTTACGTACCCCTTTAGCGTCAATTACGTGTCCGAGATAATTTACTTCCGTTTTTAGGAACTCGCATTTATTTTTTTGTACAGTCAAGCCCGCGCCTTGCAAACGTTCTAGCACCCCACGTAACCGTTCTAAATTTTGTGTTTTTGTGGAGCCTGCTATCAATATGTCGTCTTGAAAACAGAGAACGCCATCCATGCCCGCCAGCACACATTCCATGGCACGCTGGAAAATAGCCGCTGCACTGGACAGACCAAACACCATGCGCGTGAAGTTGAAAAGGCCGCGATGTGTGTTAATGCAAGTTAGATTTTGAGATTCTTTCGATAAACAAAATTGTGCATAGGCCATCGAAAGATCTAACTTGGAGTAATATTTACCACCATGTAGCTTAGAAAACATTTCGTTAATTGTGGGCAAAGGATACTTCTCAATAATTAACTGTTTATTTATCGTTACTGAATAATCCGCGCATAGTCTTACACTACCGTCATTTTTTAACACAGGGACAATAGGCGAAGCGTATTCTGAGTGCTCGACCGGTTTTAAAACGCCTAATGCTACTAACCGATTCAACTCTTTATCGACTTTGTCTTTTAAGGCGAAAGCTACCGGCCTTGCTTTAAAAAAAATAGGCTTTGAGTCGGGTTTTAAGTATAGTTTGACTTCATACTTAGTGAAACATCCTAGGTCACCAGAAAACAGCTGAGGAAACTTTGAAATTAAGTTAGTGATGCGAGTTTCGTCAGATTCGTTGCAATAGTTGATGTTTGATGATGTGGGCGCTATCTCCAAACCAAATGCACACATAAAACTGCGACCTAATAGCGACGGGCCGTCGTCGCGCACCACGTACATATCCAGTGCATGTGTACTGGCGCGGTACGAGACAGGGACGCGGAACAAACCAATTATCGGCATACTATCACCCGTGTAGCTTTTAAAATTCTTATTTGTATGTAACAATGGGATGTGACCGAAGAACTTGTCATACGTTTTATGCGAAATAGCGTTAATTGGGGAACCACTATCAACCTCGAACTCTAAAATAACACCGCCGACGCTTACGCTCTCAAGCATAGGCTTGTCTCGGGAACATTTAATATTGCAAATTGGCTTACCGTCATCGCATTCATCCACTTTACCTTCCTCGACGTATTTTATTTTATTATTAGAGCACATTTTGCGCAGATGACCTTTCTGGCCGCATTTTTTGCACTTATAGTTTTTGAACCTACACTGCAAACTTTTGTGATTAGAGTAACCACATACACTGCACTTATCGCCGATTTTCCCTGAGATGTTGAACACGCCGACTTCCTGCGCTGAGATAGCGCGCGCGCCGGCTGAGGCGGCGCCCCCGGGCGCTGCCGCTGCGGCCTCACGGGCGCATCTCACGCTCTCAGCCAGCTCCATAGCTTTACTGAGAGTGAGTTCTCGCAGGTCCTGTGAAAACAGCTTGTCGCGTTCGTGTCCTGCTACCATGCCCATGACGAACCGGTCTAGCAAGGCCTCCTCGAGGTTTTTAAATCCACAGTGAGCAGCAAGACCCCTGATGCGAGCCGCCCATTGCGAGTGTCCTTCTCCTGGGTTCTGCATCGCCGAGTAGAAGTGGTACCTTTCGGCGAATCCGCAACGCTTCGTGGTAAAATGATCGTCGAAAATTTTGAGAATTCCTTCAAAGTTTAATTCTGCCACGTCCTTTGGCAAGGCCAAATCACTAGCCAGCTTGTAAGATGTCTCTGAGAGTGCGCTTAGCAAGATCGCCTTCCTTTTGACGCCCGCCTTATCCTTGACGTCATCAAAATCATTGGCGATGAAAAACTGCAGGATTCTGCTTCTATAAGTGTGCCAATCTTGTGATAGGTGGTCAAAGCTGGATAATACTCCGAAGGAAATCGACGCCATTGCAGCGTGAGTTCGCTCGTCGCCACTGTTGTGTATGTGGAGTGTTGGCTACGGGGTCCGGCCGGGACACGACCATTAAAAGAGACTGCTAGAAGCGCACTGGTTTATTGTAACAGAAGAGCGCGGGCGCAGCCGCGCGTTTACTGTAACTAAGTACACATATATATAACAGGTATTAAAAGTCATAGCCAATTTGTTACTATATAGAGTTGGTGCAAAATTAGCTTACTCCAAACACAAACTTGCTACAAGTTTGTTATCTCTTGAAACTCTAATTAAACGCTACGGGTTTGAACACATAAATGCAGTTTGGTCCTGCAGGGATATGAGCAAAGGTCGTGAGGTTGATAACTCGTTATTCGTAGAATGTTTAATTAGCAATTAGCACAGTTGCTGTAAAATGAAACATTTGCAGGAGGTTACTATTGCAACGTAATAACTTATTTCTCCTATATCTTAATATATATAAATCTCGTGTCACAATGTTTGTCCTCAATGGACTCCTAAACTACTTGACCGATTTTAATCAAATTTGCACAGCGCGTGCAGTTTGATCTAACTTGAAAGATAGGGTAGCTTACATCTCAATTTATAGTCGCAATAACAAAAACCTTAGCCACAGCAACGCGTGGTCGTGTCTGCTAGTTTGCTATAAAATATTTCAAAAATGTAAAGCCACTATTCACTCAGTGTTTCATGACTGTTGAAATTACGAAAGACGTTGAATAATAACTAACAAAGCGGTTATTATGTAAATCCAGGCGCCTTCGATTAAGTTATTCGCGTGAATTATACTCGTTCGCATAATAATAGCAATTGAGTTATTATTTAACGTGGATTTATCGTTATACCGGTTTTTTAAGTCGCAACCTCGCCGGCATTAACGTTATTCGTTGAAAGGCAAGTTTTATTGCTATTTAGAATGATGTTCAGTAAGTTTATATGTTTCATAGAACTTAAATTTTTTATGCAAACATTTATTTAATAGTAAAATATTTATGTGTTTATCGTAAAAGTCTTCGTGTCCTAAAATCACTGAATTATAGGATATTTGTGAGTATGAAGTCTAAATTATGTTTCTAGAAGTATCTCGCGGTTTCACCCGCGTCCACTACTATCCCGAGGAAATCGTTAATTTTTACAGGATAGACTCGGTTACAGTTGAGAGATTATTTTAACAACATTCTTAGTTATTTAACAATAATGGTCGCAAACATAACTCTTGTCCGAAATAACGTTTTATTTTCCATCAAAATTTAGATTCTGCATCTACGATCTACCCTTTTCTGTAATATGTTGATAGATCTACACCCCATTTTCGCGTATACAATATGTAGATAGATCTACACGTCGTGTACACAACGCAGTGTCAGATTCATACCCGATTCCCAAGCGATAAAATACCTACTATCAGAGCCGTGGGTCACATTACCAATGCCAATTCACTTTATTATGCAGTTTCCCTTCTGAATTTTAGATTTGTGAAGCTTCTCGGAGATTTGTGAACCCGTGTCCGAGAAAATAGCTGGATCACTTCCTTGTAGATTTTATGTTGTTTGGGAAGCCGATTCGTTCACTAGGAGAATTAAGTCGTGAATATTTGGTTGAGGTACGGCTTTGTTTGTGCAGTGGTTAAGACATACCTATGGTATTAATCATGCTATTTGATTAATATAAGGGAAAATCAACAAGGGAAGGGAATAGCTTAGTTTGACATACCATAAAAAATAGTTCCTAATCTTTCAAATTGATCAGGAAATTACCCAGGTAATAGATTAATTGCTGTCTGCTTTTAAATAAATAAATGAGCCTGTACTTTCCCACTACTGGGCAAAGGCCTTCCCTTATTTTCGTGGGGAGGATTAGTCCATAATCCACGGGGGCCCGTTCCGGATTGGTGGGTGACATGAATCCGAAATGATTCTTGGGCATGTTGGTTTTCTCACGATGATTTTCTCCCTTTACCAAAAAGTGAGTAAAATTATGTTCATAATATTTAGTTTTCATTTTGTTTTTATATTACCCAATGATTAAGTTGGAATAAATATCATGAATATAAAAGCTTTTTAATCTCAACAGTTTTTATTATCACAAATTGTCTTTAGAAACACCATCTACGTCACACGACGAAAATCCAAACACGAAAAATCACAATATCAAAGCAGCCAAAAAATATTCACCATTTTTCCTCTCCGCCACCGATTTTCCCTTAAAAAGCATAATTTTAACGTAAAATTTTTCTCTCACTAGAAAATTACTGAAGAACGGAATTATAAACCCGTTTTACCGCGTTCTTTTTTTGTTACATTTGCATACTGTTAACCGAGGACAATCTAAGCGACAATAAACACTTGGTTCTGCATTCATTATACAAGCGGTAAAGTGTTAACGTTTGCGAGACAATAGCAGGACGCTGCGTTCCCATTCCACAAACACAATACATTGACGGTTATTCAAAGTGCCGCGAACGCTGTCAACATCGAAGCGCCAATGCATATTGTTCCGTTCGATCCGTTACAAATAGAAATGGTATCGCCAATATGCGGACTGCGTTCTAACTTGATAGAAAATTGTTGGAATGGAAAAAGTAGTAACAGTGTGGAAATAACCGAGTGAAATAACTTTTTGCACGTTAATCAAAACATGTTAATCTGACGACTGTTCTTATGTACGTTTTGCCATTCAAATAAGGATTTATTTGCCTTCCTTGCCAATTTTCATTGAACACACTAAGAACGAGTTTGTCATCACATAATTAGTTTATTTGAGCTACATACTTTTGCGTTACTACCTAATTATGAAAGCGTATTCTCAGAAAGATCATTCTTATATCACTGGCTTAAAGCAATCGGTAACTAATCACTTTAAGAAAAATATCTAGCCGTAAATGTGGAATATTCCAGCCCATATTAATAAAGTGAGGCGCATCGCAATATCCACGTAATGTAGTTGTCAGTGACAGCGGCGCGGTGCGCCAGCGATCCGAGAGATTGCATCCTATCTATCCCGTTGCCGCACCAATAATGCAATAACTGCTCTGAAAAAGGCAATTTTTATATCTTGTTCACTTTTAATGCGCTGCAAAATCAATTCAGCCTGGATAAACTTTATAGACCGACATGTCTGTCTATAAGATAAACGATCATAAATCACATTGTAACCCGGAGCTCGAAGTCAAAGTCAAAGCATTTATTGTAAATAGGCAATTAAATCGCAGTTTTAAAAGTCAAACAGCCAATTCTCGTTAACAAAGAGAATCATAAAAACATAGAGTGTGATACATTAAATTAAATAATTGATTATGGTTTAAAAAAATTATGTTTCCCTTTCACGCACTGTACCAAGATTCGAAAGTAGGGTTCCTGTTTCCCGAAGTTGTTTCTGCCAGAGGAGAAGGAAACACCTTTCAGACTAATTCTTGTAAAAACACGTTGGATACGAAACTAGTCCAAACCGGTATCTGGCCACGCCTATTTTCGATTCGTGCTTTGAACATATAACTGTATCATTAGAAGTTAGATTAGTATGTTAGTTTAATTATAATGTCTCAATGCCAGTGTAGTTTTATAACAAACAACAGCTGCAACCTCAAATTTACATCATTCACATCTTAGTTTCAGTGCCTAAGTGCATAGCTTAGAAATTGGCCAACCGCAATTATCACGTCTCAGCGACTTAAAATTATTTATGTTGACCGTACCAAAGCTACCATTTTTAGACTAGTAAAGCTACCTCGGCAATAGATACAATCTGACAAAGTACGATTCAACAATTCGAAACGATTCATTTTCTGACATTAGTGATTAGATCTCATCACTATTGTATTGATTGTTAGATCAATAGACACTTAATAAATCTGTGATAAATCGTAAACATTCTCAAATATTAACACTACTTTTACGATTTTATGGATGGAGTTGAATTTATTATTATGAGCAAAATTAGACAAAATTAGATTCAGACAATGATGCCAAGTTAGCGTTAATTCAAGTTCGCAACGTTTCGTAAACAAATGATATCGAAGATAAAAGTGATTTGTCTTCGTCTTTGTCAATGATATATATTCATTCAGCCTCAGACCCTTTGTTACTCATTAGGCGAGGTATTCAACATGATATTCGTATCAAAACACTTTTGTATTGTATTAATTATGTTTGGTTTGGTTATTACAAACCTAACTAACAAAACAAGAAACACAAGTTTAGTGCGTGTAGCTCACATAGTCGAATGCAAGAACACAGCGTCTAAGTTCTCCAGTCTCGGAGCACTAATGATGATTGAAGTTCCCCTTTAATTTTGTAAACAAATTCAGCAGATACTACGACTTATCGTTATCTTGAGCTAACGCTTGAGTGAGGACGTAAAATACAGACTTCAATGTGGTGGAAGTTTGTGGCACTGTGTTTGAAGGGAAATTCGTTCTAATACTGTATTTTAATTTTACAAAAGCATCTTATTTTTTCAAACTATATTCGATATAATCGTGTCTTTTTACTCCTGTACTTAAAATCGTCAACTTAGTATCGGTTAAAAGTGTATTTAACTGATAATTAATTGTTTTGTTTCTAAATTACTAAACTACCTTGTTGTTCAATAGGCAAACGCTCCAGATGGCTCTCAATACTCCTAAAATGTCCCTGTTAGAATACACAATTGACGGATCCCTGAAAAATGAGTCAGGCTTGCAAAATATAAGTGAAATAGAGGCAGGCAACGACGAAAAAGTGGAAACTTGGTAAGTTTAAATCCTGAAAAGCCGCAGTCGCACGACAACTCGCGTGGCTTATTGTGAAACTCTACATTGAAGGGTGCGCTGAACGCAGGAGTTATGCAGCCATGGCATTGTCTTTTTTCTGGAACTGGGCTATGGTGTGTAGTGCAAAGAGTAGACCATTCGCTGTTGAGCCAACAACAACGATATAGTATAACAACAATCACAACATTACTTTTTACAACGACAACATTACAACTCACCCGCGTGTATGGCGCCTTAAATTGTAATAATAATAATTCAGCCTGTAACTGTCCCACTGCTGGGCAAAGGCCTACCCTCAGTTTCGTGAGGAGGGTTATGCCATAATCCACCACGAGGGTCTAGTCCGAGTTGGTGGATAACTTCCGAAATAATTCTCGGGCATGTTGGTTTCCTCACGATGTTTTCCTTCAACGAAAACCGAGTGATAATTTTACGTACATAATTATGTTTAACAAGAAACACATTGACGTGCCCGCACTGGGATTTGAATTCGCCACCTCCGGTTTGGAAGGCGGACATTCGCCTGTCACTAGACTAGCACCGCTTAGCCTAAAACTTATATGCCAAAAATAAATTAACTCTAATGTTTGTTAGTAATGCCACAAAAAGAGTTGTGTCAGCTTCAAAACAATTTTGTTCGTCAACCTTGATCAATAACACGCTTACGCCTTTCACTTAGCCTCTCTTTCGTTCCACTACTTTTTTGTTGTAACAGCAAAAAACTGTAACAATGTGAACTATTCGTTATCTGTGCATTCACCCATCATTCAAAATAGGGATGTCATGGATATTCGAATCCGTAATCGAAATTATCAGATTACGGGTGTAAAAACGATATAATTGCGTTTATATCTGTAACCATAATCGCAAGTTACGGATAGGTAATGAAATGGAAACAAATTGTCAAAGTCATCACACAACACCTGTACCTGATGGTAGAGAGTTAGTAGCAATTGTACGAAAATGAATTATTTTGGAGTTATGTGATTTACAAATCCGAACCCGCGGTTAATTATAGCCTAATACTTCGTGCGAAAGTAAGGTGTGGTTGACCTTTGCACAGTGGGTGGATCCCGGTTATGAGTTGTAATGATGATAATGATGAAACAAATGTATGAAGTAGGTATATGTATTTTTATGTGACACATGACGTACCAAGGCGCATTAAATTGCATACCCTTACCCGTAACAGAGTTATCCGAAACTGTTAGATAATCCGGATATAAATAAATATTTGTCTCAAATACATACCAGCCCTAATTTGAATCCAAGCAGGGAGTTCTTCCAACTTAGTTGTGGATTCTGATTCACCTGATAGTTAAACTATTTGACGTTAGACAAGTAACTAAGGGCTAAGTTGGATGTGGAAATTCATGGCGTTCGAGATTACATTTGTGTGTACATTGTACAGCTTACAACTAACATGAGCTTAGGGGTTAGGTATTTAAAAAGTAGCTGAGCTTCGCTCGAGATTTGTTTTTAGACAATCGTGTTTTTTGTTCGGAGGAGATACATATTTACTGCTTTAATAAATACTAGAAGCACCTCGCGGTTTCACCCGCGTTAACTACTATTCCGCGGGAACCATTAATTTTTACGAGATAAAAGGTAGCTTATGTGTAGCGGGGATAGCATAGCTTCCCAACAGGAAAATTTTTTTCAAATCGGTTCAGTAGTTTCGGAGCCTATTCATTACAACCAAACAAACAAAGTTTTCCTCTTTATAATATTAGTGTAGATAAAACCTATATACTATATTCTTTATAAATGTAGTCTATATACACAATTTGATCGAAATCGCTTGCGCCGTTAACGAGTTACACACAATAATTGTTCGTTTAAAATTAAAAGGGTCCGAACCTCTTCAAGTCAACTCAGTTAAAAATAAATTGTCCAAACTACAAAACAACTCATTTACGCATAGCGTCTCACGCGTAATTTCATCTCAATTTATTTTCTAATTACCTAAAGAGCTTATGCAACGTAATCCCCCCAGGTGCTTCTTAACCGTAAAACGTACAAAATTATACCACCGTAGCCAGTAAGTTTCCCGAAATGACAACCCAAATCTCAGTTTATTGTTTGGGCCCCATTATTTAAGAGATTAGAGGGCTATGGACGTACTTTGAGATTTCAATTTGCTGGCTATAATACACTTGGCGATTTAGAGGCCCTTCAGAGATTGTTATCTTTGAAAGGGTTTTTGGCAAGTATTCTAATGAGGTGCGGGTAATTAATACAGGTGGATTAGCAACTTATGCTGTGGTGCTTTGTAATAATTAATAAGTGAACTTGTAACTTGTACACGAGGGATGTATGCAAAGGTTTATTTCCAAAATGTATGTATAATTTGGAAAAGGTGCATGCCTTATGCAAAGGGCATTTTTATTGCAATTTATAATGAGCTCAATTTTGATTGATACGTTCCAACAATTTTGTTATAATCAAATCAATCAACAGTTATTTTTGTTTAATATTTTGTTCGCGACTATCGGCAGCATTTTAATAGGAAATAACAGTTGTATCATCTCTCCACATTACTACCTAAAAATGTACAAATAAAATATATTTTAATTCATTTCATTTCAAAACGAGAGCTTTTCAACAAGTGTCTAAGTATATAATAAATCGAACCTTTTAAAGTGTAAAGCAAACCGCTTTATTTTCCGTCGGTTTATCAACTACCCAATAGGTTTTCTGCCCTTTGGCTACCATCCTAACGGGACCGTACATTTTTTCGACATAAAAACTATCACTTTTAAATTTGCCTACATTTTTATTCGTGTAATAAATAATTTTCTATCTATCTCATTACTCACCTCTACATTTCTCATTATTTACACGCTTTATCATAACAAATAAGCCTGTCTATTTTGATTGGCAACAAAGATAATTTACTACCCAGTAATAATTGTAGGTATATCCAATCCAATATTCATCTAATAACAGTCTTGACTCACGTTTCACAAGTTTGGGAAGGCTTTTATCGCAAACAACATTTCATAATTGGAAATAATAAATCATCTCAGGCAAACAACAGACAAACATGTTTATCGAGTTGACTGGCGAAATCACGTTAATCACAACTTCCATAAACATAAATCTAGGTCGTATAGCTAAAACTAGGCATGGACCTACAGAAATAGGAATACGTATTTGGGGTTTTATAGGAATATATTATATAATACATCAAATATGTAAGTGAAGTAACGTACGTAAATTCTCATTTCGCCAATAGAAACCGAAAACCGATCGCGTTGCTTTGTTTTATAGTTGCTTGTATATTATAAATAGCATCGGTACCGTGCCTACATGGTAGTGACATCCCAACAGCAAATATTCGAGAAAATGTACAAACACAACTAAATCTATTTTGCACCGAGCCTCGATACCTCGTTCCAATATTTGCCATTTGACTGGCGAATGTTGCACTTTGAAATTCTCGTGAAATAATGTTTTGCATGTCAATATTTGTAGAACGAATGGCGAAGTGACAATATAATAAATATTGATACGTTTGTAAAACTGCAATTTATATACAGATATGGATTTTTAGTGCAATGTCGCGGCCTCGTAATACACTGGACTTTATACATTAGTTCTAAAGTATCAAGCCCAATCTATAAAATATTCATTCATTTTACAAATCATTTCCGATGGACCTAAATTAACGAATACGTTATAGGTATTTCTGAGGGAACAATCTATTCGTCGTTAATAAATTGGAATCGCTTACAACGTATCGTTTATTGCCATTGTTGTAATTTGAACTTTGTGCGTTGAGAAGTGAAGCCTATATTTCATTATTTGCTTTTATTGTTTAGTAGATTAAATCTAAAGCGTGGGCGTTAGTGGCCCTGGAAGCGTGATCCTGACATTGATATTGTGAGAGGAACAACAACGATGTAACTGCCAACGTTTAAATTAAGGAAAGACAATACACATTTTCAATTTCCTTTCTGGTCAAAGGTTAGGTTTAAGGGGGGGATTTATCATCTATAGATTATTGAGTGAACTTATATATTGCCCCTTGGACGTATAATATTTGTGATACGGACTGTTTGTGGCAATATAAAATAGTTAAAATATATCTTTCATTACAATTTCAGCAGAAAAAGATACATTTTGATCTTCTTTTAACCGTGTGTCGAATAATAACCTACCTACAGCCCGCAAACCTTCAAAAAACAAATTAAAATGGCAATAACTCTTTCTTCTAATGCTTTATTCAGTGCACGCGAGGTCTACTGACAAACTGACATCGACCTTCGTGACCTTAGCTCTATTCTAGTCTAGCAATATTTGATGAGTTGGAGTTTCGTCGGACATGCAACGGGATTTTATCGCTCCATTCGAGATATATGGGGTAGCTTGTATGTTGTGTCTCTATCTATAGAAGTAATTGATTTTAAGCGCCTTCTTGAAAATAAGCAACAGGACTATTTTTTACCACGTTTTTATTAAGTAACTTTCTTGTCGTTCCGGTTGGAATGTGGCAATTCAAACCTTTCAAATCTGGCTGAAACTTTCAAGATAGCTCACAATTTGATGACAAGGCATAAAAACGTGATTTGTTACATTATGTTTGTAATCTACATTCACGCATAATTCACTCTCACTTCCGCAGCTGATATGGTTCGCCGAAGACGGATACGTCAAAAAGTACATCAGATTCTATAATATAGGTTCTATATTAAAGAACAGGAACGAGGACAAGAGGCAGACCAGCAGATAGATGGCTCGGCGAGATACTCAAAATTACAGGAAAAGACTGGATGGAAATGGCGAAGGATAGAACCTTGTGGAGAAAAATGGAGGAGGCCTTTACTCACTGAGAGGTCCTTAATGAACAGCACAGATACATAATTATCCTACCTACCTACAATAATATTTATGGAAAAAAAAACTAGTATAAAATTGACATATATATTATTTTGTATTATTAAGTAAATAAAAAGGCTTTATTATTATTATTATTAAAGAACATTTTATTGAGAAAGATAGATAAATCTTTATAGAACCCAATAGAACGATAGAAATACTAGAACAAAGGTAAACTTACAAACAAAAGAAAAACTCAAGAGTAGGACAAAAACAAACTGAATAATTTGTGTAGGGTTGTAAACCTTGCAGTCAGACCCATTATAACATTAATCTATAGTTTGAGTTTCGAAATGAATGTTTGTCTTTGTGGGTTAGATACATAGATAACATAATAGAGACACCAAAATATATCAAAATATATACACAAAGAGACCTCATATACACATATGCACATACTCATATACACATATTATAGGTACGTGCAACGGGCGGAATTCTCATTTAACACACACGCGACTACGGTTGACAATGTTGACATCAATGTCAGATGATGAATATTATTATTATATACTAATAATGACATATATAAGGAGTTTTACATTTTTCATTCCAATATGATGATTTATTTTGAGTATGTTGGTGTTTGTTATTTTCATTCTATGAAAAAACTTAATAAATCAATTTAAAAGTTTGATAGACAAAACCACGTAACAAACAACGTTTGACCTGTGTTTTAATAAGGATTGATTTTCTGTCCTCCTCATCCAAACAAAGCGATATCAAACCCATGCATCGGCAAAAAAAACTGCGAAAGAGACCGTCATTATTTTGCGGCACCAATAAAAATGCCATTGGACCGACTCGATATTTTTTATAATGCCGTATACGTTCGCCGTATACCTTCCGTATACGGCGGTGACCTTGTTTAGATGCCTACCTGTGAGCGGCAGCCGTGGTATTTTGTGATTTGGATTCTTTCTGAAACGGAAAAGTGGGATACGGTTATTTATCAGGCGGAGGCTTTTTGAGTGGAAAAGTTATTCATGGGATATTTCGTATTTTGTGAGCAATATCATCGATAAAATAATTCATAGAATTTTCAAATTGATACCAATTTTGGATGTACCTGTAAACTAATATTGAATTAAAATTGACAGCTGTTATATCTTTGTCATCAGTTTCAAACTCTACAAAAAAGAAAGGGACAACTTTTCACAAACTTTGGAATTTTCTGTACAATTCTTCTGTAAAACACTTCTAAAACTAACAGACTTGGTCAGGCTCTGTACGGACTGTGGCTATTTTATTTATAAACAAAATGGCAACTATGTCCGATTAATTTTGAAAACAAATCACTGATCAACACTCGGTCAACTTTTAAGTAAGTCCAAGTTAAATAACAAGTTGACGGCGCTTCAAATCTGATTAACTTGATAAGAAACATTTAATTTTCCCAGATTGTTCTCAACGATATGATTGACACCTCAACCAGTTTAGTTATTATTTAATAAACAGTCGCGCTGTGGGAAGTGAACTGAAAACTGAATCAAATGAAGTGGAATGGAAATAAGTTTATGTGTCTATTAGATTCTGTAATGTGGGTTCTTGAAAAGATGAAAAAAGTAGAAATAACATCGGTATATTAATTTGTTGATTTAATATTAGAAACAAATATGAGCCATACCATATAAATTCAGCATTGACACAAATGATAGTAGTTTGTCTATGACAGCTTTATCTACGTTTATATACCTTATATACACAACAAATACACATAGGTACATAGACAGACGCCTCTATATAAATACGAGTATACAAATATCACAGTCATAATATTCAATTCACCGTATTAGATCACGCACAGATACACAAAGATGATGTACATAGTAATTAGGTAAGTGTTTCATACGTTACAATTCTTGTTTCAGACACCTAGATATTCAGCTGTTCTGCAATTTAAATGGTAATTGTAATTTCACGAGTCAGTCTCGTTTCCGTTCGACGACTGTTTAATCAAGATATGTTGCCTCTACTACGTGTTATCATAACACGTTCAAGTAGAAAATATAAGGATAAATCATTTACATGCCGGAGCCAAGATGTAACCTGCATATAAAATAATTAAAATGAATTGTAATTTATTGCTGTTATTTTTATTAGTACCTATTTATTATAATTTTTTTGTAAATTGAACGGTACCGATGGGCCAAGTTGCCTGAAATAAAAGTTTTTTTTTTTTATAATAATGTATGTAGTTTCGCTACGAAATGGTTACTATTTATGCTACGCCAATGCCTACGATGCCGTAGCAAGACTTCGTAGCATGTGATTGTAGCTTCTCAGCTACGGCTTATGATAATAGATATTTTTGCATTTTGAAGATGTTATCTTCCCAATATTATAGGTATATTATAATAATAATATAGTACATGTACCATGTTCTCAGAATACTGATTAATCATTTGTTTAATATCAGTTTGGAAATGTTTTCATTGAAGATTGGAGGTACGAATTGAGAATCCGAACTGGATACTTCAACCTTTTAAATGGTAACAGCGTTTCTATCGTACTAAGATACTCATGGTACGGGACCCAAACCACATGATGCGAGGGCAAATCGTACCGGGCTGGACGGCCACCGCTCCGGCCATCGAATCAGCGGGAATCAGTGCATGCATTAATTGGATTCCGAAAAACGGATGTTTCCTGTGTTCAATTTTCCGTCGACGTCACGTTACGCGATGGAAATATGCAACATGTTTTATGTAATACCTGTGGAGTGTGTGTGTGATTTTCGCAAAGTAACGCCTGTTAACATGAAATATGAATTTTGAGGCGATGGTAGCTCGAGTGTTTCGTCTTCAGATTGCACAGTGCAGGATGTAGGTTCGAAACCAACTGCAAAAACTGAGTATAAACGTCCAATGAAAGAAAACGTCGCTATGAACCTTAGTGTCAGGGTACCGTAGTGCCCGGCCTGGCTAGCTAGACTAGAATATCTGGCACTAAGCCCGTTAAGTGCCGTTACCAGAAGAACCGGTTCTGGTAACTGCACTTGAAAGCCAGCCTCTTTGTAGGCTGAGCGTGTTTACCACCTATATCGCCACTTAAGCCACAATGCCAGCCTATAAATCGTAAGGAAAAAAAAACATTAAACCAAACATGTGCAAGTCAATTTGACGTAAAGCCCGCGGCCACTCCATTCAACACTCTCCGTCAATAACATAAGGCGCAAATCTCCACTAAGGACCCGACATGCCTGCGTGTGAATCGTGTGATCAATAACATTAATTATTGAAATCCGTCGGGTCGCGGAACTCTTCATTTTGTTTAATTTCCATTTCGGCGGCAGGCTGGAAATATGACACGAGCCCGGGTCGGTGCGAACATGTGTGCTGATTCAAATTTTATGTGGCCATAACGAAATTCATTTGGAACTTTCGGCTTGACAGTTCACAACCACTGTAGCAGATACGCGATTGAGCTAAAATTTTAATAAAGGCTGGGATATAAAATTAATTATTGATTTGCTAGCTGTGCCTAGATTGGACCTTTTTTGCGATTGGATGAGATAATACTGTGATGTTAATTTATTTTGTTTATTTGTTAATTCAAGCTGGTTTTGCTGCGAATTAGACACACTGAATGAACACATTTAGGTTACATAATATGAACTTGTTATGGTTTACACTCGTAGGTTCTCCAACCGTTGTATATAGTAGTGAATTATTGGTCTATAAAACCTTTACTAATTAAAAAGGCTTGTTGAAATATTTAAAAAGGTACATAACTTTGTAAGAAGTTGTAAATAAAATCACGTGACTTACAACAACAAAACTAAATGAACCATAATCCTTATTTAACTATCGCAATATGATTTAGTAAAATTATCAGCACAATGCCAACTGTTTGGCCTACGTCACAAAATGCGACTTTAATCGTTGATAACTCGTTTATAAACGGTTCACTTTTTTCGTAACTTTGCACGGAAATATGTCGAAGAGAAATGTGGCACCGACATGGACGTAGTAAGGGAATAGTAGATTGGACTACAAAATATAATGTTATTAGGGCGAGAGCGATTTTTTTAATCCAGATCAAAACGAAGGATTCTAATGTATAATCCTAAGCGTAGCGAGGAATTCAAAGTAGGTACATCGCTGGAGGGTACTTCAATAATTTTGTTCCCATCTGGTACACTCTGCTTTTCATCCGTAACTATCCGAATTTTTTTTTGTCGCTGTTATTAAGTGCACTGGAATAACCTACTTTGTACGCAGTTATCGAGGAAGCCTTTGCCCCTTTTCGAATAGATGGGATGAAAAAGGTACCTATTTGGCCCCTTTTTATGTGCACTAAGATCCTATCCCAACCATTTTTATATTACTGAGTAATGAGATTAGCAAGTATTTCAACTAACTGCCACGCCTCCTTACCTACATAGTATATTTGAAAAGTCATTGTTTTTGCGTAAGACTCCGAAACCGTTATAACCGGTTTAGTTGCAATTTCTTACAGCTCAAAATAGTTGTTCTAATAAAAGGTATAGGTTATTCATATTAAACCATAATACTTATTAAAAGAAACAACGGCCTATGTCATTTTTCTTTTGAAATGTATCTCTGTAATCCTCAACAGCCGTGTATCCTGTACTAGTGGTTAGTTAGCACTGCCCCAGTTTAATGTAGCCCTTAGTACGTCCATAGGTAGCGGTATAATTCACGATAAAATGCCTACACGTTAATCATATTTGAGCACGCTTGGCTCAGTCGTTTTGTACTTGTCTGTACTTGTCGAGCGTTTTGACCCGGTTGAGTGTGGATTTCAGGAATTGTGAATGACTGGAAGTGACTGAAATTATGTAATACCATTACAGTTTTATCTTCGTAGACCTATACGCTGTAATTGCTAGCCTATTATGCTAGACAATTATTAAAAAATCTACTGTTTCAGTAAATGTAAGAGATAAAAAATTATAGGGGGTTTTTATTTCGTATGTGCTCGTAAATCATATTGTCTTATTGAGTGCAGTAACTTAGAAAACGAACCTGAAGTGATGATAAAATTAGGTCTGATAAAAATAACACTGTCAGTGTCATCTAAAACCATACTACAATATGGCTACTGCGCGTGTGTCCTAAGCCTGAGATATATTTGAGCATTATTGGTCTTATCACAAATTTCTTTCGGCAAAATCAACGTCTATCACTCGCGTATTCTTACTCAATCTTTGCATTCCTAATTATTCAACTTGTGAATTTATCATTGTGTTAGAAAAAGCGAGGGGTAGACGTCGATTTGTGGAGAAAATATTTAGACTCATTGTTAGACTCTAGTTTCATTTTTTGTGGTATGACCGTATATGTTTTTTATTATTTGTTGTATGCCCGATAATACAAATGTAATGGTCTATTTTAACGTAATGGTTCACTAACTCCTAAAGTAGAGAGACCAAAATAGCCCCAAACTAAACGCTCCAAACATTACCATGATAATACCTTCGAGATTATAAGTTACGATCTTTTCGAGTTAATGGAAATATAATTTTAGCGTTTTGTTTTGAAAACCCATTACATTTTTCATTAATGATAGCTTCAATTATAGTGACTTACGGAATTTTCTAACTTATTTTGTTAACCTTTCAGCTTACTCGTTCAGTTTTATTCTAACCATGGCGTAAGCTATTTTGGGTTCAATGACGTTATCATTGAAATCCTTCATAAGATAGTTAATAACAATAACGCGCGACATAATCGAATACATAATAATATCCTCACCCTGAATTAGGTTTGCCTGTACCTATCTAGACAATCGGAAAATACGAAGCACATATTCCTAAACCTAGCCAGACACAATTAATATCTGTAGTACAGTAGTACCCAACTTATATGGCGCGTCGTGAATCTTCGTTCGCGCAGAAAAGAAAGTATGGTCCGAAGATTAACGAAAGAATGCTTAAAACTTACAATCAACCTAAGATCACTATTATAAGGTTCATAATACACTGCAGTTGTTAGTTCCATCTCACTCATGCCACGCGGCGATCGCTAAGATGGCGGCGGCTGCCGACCAATAGCGGTCAATAGCATTTCCCGCGCTTTGAAAATTCATCTTATGCGCAGGTACATCGGTAAACCATATCAGTTGGGTAATACTGTACTCGTATTTTACTGTCCCTTCTATTTATTTTTACAAGTTATATCAAGTACGAATATTTGCACACACAACATATTATGTGAAATGCACGATGTTATTGCCTGAAAACAAAGTTAAGCCCGGCGCCGACGTCGGCACAACTTTGACACGTTTGTTTGCTCACGGTTGCCGACAACTGCATTTTTATATTATTAGCTTTGAATTTTTCATGGTTTGTAATTTAAAACTTTTATTATGATGAAGTACGGGACACGTTATAATAATAATAATATATTCTCACTGTTTTTGCCTTTACAGTGTTTTAAAAGACATTAATTCATGTGTAAAGGCTTCTTGCTAATCCTATTGAAACATAAAACAACCAACGTCACCAGCCAAGGTTAATAAAGTAAGGTTCGGTAAGGTGATCCTTAATTACCAATGTTTACGATCGTCTGAAACTAACACCTGAAACGTAGGGTACGTAAACTAAAATCGCAGATAGAAACGTTAACCCCCAGCACACAAACCCGACCGCAAACACGTACTCCTTGGACCGTCGCCAACTAATTAGTCATGTAAATGGAAACTACACAACGTACTGTTTGGGTGTTTGGTGGCAGCGGCCCATGATCTATAGAGCGTGGAAAGGCCGTAAGTGTCCCATAATTAAGTATAATTTGTTAGCCTCCAAGGCTTGTGGTTGCCAATACGGAAATGCGAATACGCAAGGCTTACGTGCAATGGAATAGCGGCCATCAAAATGTACCTTGGTAATTGTATACTCGTATGTTATGTCAAGTGTAACTGCTAAATTAAAATGGGATTGGGTGGACCACTCGACTCAAACTGAATTTTGACAGATCTGAAAAAACCGTAGGCTTGGCTAACTCGACTTCTATATAGTGGATCTTATTTTGCGGATAATCAGAACATTTGAAAGGAGACCGGGAGATTTTTTATTTGCCCAGCAGCGAGTTAGAATAAAATATGTATGTACGTTACAAAAATAATGCCTATCATAAATTTGAGCTAGAGCATCATAATTATTATTCGTGGTATTTTAATCTAGAAACATGACGTCATTTGTAAATTAATTTTTGGGTATATTAATGGCAACAAGTTTGGCAATTAATGGCAAAATTTGGTCATAGTGTAATTTGGGCATACATTTTCAGCTTCATACACTGAGTAAATGTGGGCACATGAAGTTTAATCGATATTCCTCAAGTCACCTATAAGCTGTAACACAAGTATGTTTACAACTGCAAAACAAAATTAAAATTGTTTACTTTTGTTAACAAAATTTTTAAGACTTCAAACTGTTAATGAATCTGTCGTAAGCCCGGCAGACTCTTAATTGGCCTGTATAAAAGTTGCAAGAACTTTTTTATTGCTTGTCGGGTGTAATCAAAATTTCGGCACCCAACGAATTTTATTACGGAAAATCCCGAGATGTAGTTGCAGAGTAAATGCAGTATGGACATGGACATGATCCACTTCACATTGACTGAGGCTAGGTTCTGGAGACCACTGATTTGGCAGCATAATTAATTATGTGTGTACCTTCACGCAATCCTACTTAATATTATAAACGCGAAAGTTTGTGAGTATGGATGGATGGATGGATGTTTGTTACTCTTTCACGCAAAAACTACTGAATGGATTTTGATGAAACTTCACAATAATATAGCTTATATATCAGAATAACACATAGGCTACAATTCATAAAGATATATTATTGTATATTATCCAAACGCGGGTGAAACCGCGGGGCGCAGCTAGTTCTGTCATATTCCGGCCACGATATTCGGTGGATCATTCTCGAATGATAGTAGCGTGAACTATTTAGCCATCTGTGGTAGCGTACTTTGATGGCCATATTAGCTAATCGCTTGTTGATTGGGAGAGAACGGCGTAATTGACTCGAAATTATCTGAACGTAATTTTGCAAAGTATTTAATACGCTAAACAGCTTGCAAATGAAACCAATTTTTAACTATTTAAAGCTGTTAATTGTATCTAACCTCTCAATTGCAAGTTATATTAGTATGTTTATCATAGTTGTGCAGTTCAGCTGTTGATTTTCATTCTGATTTTGTTCTTCTACTGGACAAGGTTCAGTAAAACAACTCAGTTTTTTTATGAAAGCGTCTTCACTGTTGTTATATTGAGGTATTGTTAAGACTTATGCCTTTTTCTCAAACTTGTTGTGATCATATTAAAAAGTTTTCCTTTGATATAAAGTAACGTTGCGTTATGGCATAATAATGGTGAGAAAGCAGAAGTACATACTTAAAGTTGCGTAAAGTCTGGCTTAAGATTCATGGTATCAAGAACGCAATTTTGCAGTAAAAATATTTTAAGATCATTATTATGAAAGCCACCATTACAATTAACTAATACTAAAAATATTACAACGTATATTTTTAAACCTATGCTATTATAAAGAAATGCACGTCAATCTAATCAGATAATGATATCCATAAATAAGAGATGCTATATTACAGAGTAGGTATGATTAAAAATTAATTGACAAAAGGATGTCGTTCAACGCTTTCAGTCCTGATTAATTGGGGAATGGAATGATATTGGAAAACCTTTTAACTGAGAGACATTATTAAATGGATATTTTGATTAAAGTGTATGTTATATAGGTTTTAAAATTAATTAGGTAAAACTAGTTGCTTTTATCTTGACAACTACTTAGCCCCGTTTTTCTGCTACTGATCTAACAAATTTAAATTATAATATTTAAAAAATATCATCAATATAATTAGGTAATTGTAAGTATACATTTTAAAGTTGATTATAATCTTTATAGTGGTCCTAATCTTTATTTATTTATAGGCTAGCATTTGAGCACTGTGCCTCGCCCTCAGCTGTCTCACTCTCTTCCCTCATTAGCAGTCCTACTACAGTAGGGCTAATTGTATAGATCACATCTGATTTTTCATCAAAATTCAGCAACGGAACCACAAAATTACTTTGCTGAATTTCCATCAAAATTTGAAATAATATTTTGTACTCTCCTGTCCAAAGAGGAGAACGCAATTTATAAAAAAAAAAAATGAATGTCAAAAGTTTACTTTGGGTTGATTACCGGTTAGACGTTACGTTATCCAGCCAGACAACATAAGCCCTTATTATTAACTATGATACTGTTATCACCATTACAAATAATAACCAGCTTAACGTTTCATAAACACGTGATTTCCAACTATACCTTTACATAACCTGTTATTCAGGACATTTGATTCGAATTATCGCACATAATATTACAACAGTTACGAGGTACCTGCTACATTGGTTTATGGCGCATATTTGGGATATAAATGTTATGATGTTCGAACGACAAAGCCGTTTGATTATAATGGCTATAGATGAAAGGTCGAGCGTTGGCTGTTGAGGAAGAGCAACTAAAGAAAGAAAATATAGAAAGAAAAAACAAAAGAATAAAGGGAACGTTTGGAATATCATCAGAAAAAGTATAATATGAAAAGTATCATTACTATGGCGCTAAGCTTCATAAAAACTCAATGACCACAATTATGCAAAAAAAATAAAGCTTTTATATTTATAAACAAAGTATACAAAGCTTTAAAATGCAGAAGTAAACAATTTCGCCGTCGGACTTCATAAATTATGCATAATTCACATGGAACATAATACTGAGTTTTTCATTTTCATACAAAAACTTAGAGTTCAGTGAATCTTGCAGTTTATTAAAATCAGACGGTATAAGTTTTAAGGTGTGAGGCAATTGCCACATGAATAAAAAGGCAACATTTTATTATATATGGCAACTTTTTTTATTTTATGATCATCAAACGGAACCGTTGCACAAGCTTCATCTTACAGTTACGTATCAACTACAAAGTTGCCGATACTTGTGTAGTGAATTATTATTATTGTAATGTAGTTCTTAACCTTTTGCGAACAGAAAACACATTAACTAGCTAAAAAGGGGTCTAGGGTATACCGCGATACGTCCAAAAACGCATGGGAGCAATTTTGCGAATACGTCTTTTATCTACGAAGCCTCTAATTCGTGCACAAACTAACATCAAAATTATCATTTTTTTTTGATATGTCAAAATTAAACATTTTTATATTATTTTGTGCTCAAATTTGACCCGTTTTTAGCTAGTTAAAGGTAGGTATTCGATATTTGACGCCACTTTGAGTTAAGCCACTTTCGTGTCCGGAAAATGATCAAAGTATTAACCACGATACATCTTCTGGCGCCCGCTAACAGAATTGAAGCGCCTAAACCAATTTATTAGGGAGATATTAGCCAAGACGGTCAAAGGGGGAGGCCTATGTTCAGCAGAGGACGTATTCAGACTGATGATGGTGACGATTAGCCAAGATCTCACTTTCGTTGTACTAACTAAGTATATTCAGATAATATAAAAAAAATAGTGCAATATCGAGATTTACCTGTACCGTCAGTCTCAAAAGGAGGTACCTACCTAGTTGAACATGGTCTTCATTTAAATCCTACGAATATTGTAAAGGCTTAAGAGTGTATTTCTATGTTGGATTACTTCTTCACGCTCAAACGGCTGGACCAATTTTAATGAAATTGGGTATGGAGGTAGCAGGTGTAGGTGTAACAATTTTTCTATCATTTAAATAAGTTGCGTGTAGTATAAATTGATAATTAATATCATGTTTAGCAACTTCTGAGACCGACTGTACCTACAGTGAAATAATTGTGTGCGTTATTACAAACAAAGTGTTTTATTTAAAAATATAAATAATTTCTAGAGGTTAGATTAGATTATGTTGAAAATAATAGTAGGTCATAGGGTTCAGTTGAGTATAACTAAAAGATTTATATTATACTAGCAGACAGTGCAGACACGGGCCACGCGTCGCTGTGGCTAAGGTTTTTTTTATTGCGACTATAAATTGAGATGCAAGCTACCCTCTTTCAAGTTAGACCAAACTGCACGCACAGGGTGTGCAAATTTGATTAAAATCGGTGAAGTAGTTTAAGAGTTCATCGCGGACAAACAACGTGACGCGTAATTTATATATAATACTAGCAGACACGGCCACGCGTTGCTGTGGCTAAGGTTTTTTTTATTGCTACTATAAATTGAGATGCAAGCTACCCTATCTTTCAAGTTAGACCAAACTGCACGCGCTGTGCAAATTTGATTAAAATCGGTCAAGTAGTTTAGGAGTCCATTGAGGACAAACATTGTGACACGAGATTTATATATATTAAGATTAGGATATTAGAAAGAAGATAATAATATAGTGGAATAGTGATAAATCACTAAAATAATATATTATATCACAGTAAACTGCTACCAAAAACAAAAATACTCCTATTATTATTTATAGTCTTAGCTACAAAAATATATTTTAATCCACCTCAATCTTCAAAACTTTGAATAAATTAAAATATATTATTTACTGCCGAGAACCCTAAATATGTAGTGCCCCACTTCATTGTATTTCATGAAAGTTATTTACAGCCTTGTTGTCATATCGCACGACACATCTTCATTGAGGGCCGTGTTTTTTAAATCTGATAAAAAGAAAATAAAACAGTGGCCTAGGAAAATGAAACTAATTTTGGGTAATCAGGCAAACAAACGACGTTTATATGTGAAATATGTAAGGTTTTTTTTGTAAGCAATCATTATAAATCTTAGTTTTAAGGTTCGTAGTGGGGACCGTTTGGACAAATGCGTAAAAATTTTATGTTAAACTTTTAAGTTGTGCCTTAATTCATACGGCGCCTACCTAGATGGCGAGATGAGCAATTTGACATATTATTGCAATGAAAATTTGCATTTTGATATGAAAGTTGATCGCTGAATCAAACTTCAATATTATCTTGGTGTAATAAATTATGCTATAGGATATTATTAGAATAAAAGGACCAACTCGTTAGCTTAAGTTTTAAAGCCATTTATTATAGCAGAAATTTAATGCAATTCGCATGTTTATGCCTGAAGTAACAAAGTTATTGTGCCGCACCTTTGATCTTTTCTGTCTACAGACACACTTAAGACCATATGAGCCCTAATGAACAAAAAATCAGCTTTAAACAAGTCACTAAAAGTTTTTCACCAAACAAAACCCACTAACATTTTTACCAAATATAAGTACTCCGCAACCGAGCGTAGCGTCAAAATCTAAGTTAAAATTTTATCCAGTTTCAACATCGAAATGTACTTAAGGGACCTGAATATTTGAAGATATGAAAGCTAACAGTTAGACGTTTTGAAGAACATTTTGCTTTTCTCATTTTGCATTTGGGCATGATAATATATTAACCATACATTAATGTAGGTTTGACATTTGAGTAAGTCTAATGGGAGGTACTGTGTGGGTCACACTTAGGTACTTATTGTTGGAAACTGATTATTTGTACAAATATCATTAGGCATCAAGTATCCATACTATGTAGGTAATATAATCAAGATTAATATTTGGTATTCAATAAAATGTTGTGATGTAGTTAGATTAGAATAATATTAAATGTTTGCATGTCTGCTTGCAGACAGAATGCTCTATGACTAATCTACCTTTAAGATTTTTACTATAGTTTATTGCGTGTACGAGTATTCTGGTGAATAAATTATTTCATTTGAATGGTTGTGCATCATTGTTAAATCTTTATATTTGACTACAAAACCCATTTTCAGAAAAATATATTACAAGAGTGGACATTATCATTGGACTAAGCGCATTGCATTTGTTTGGCAGTTGGCGCCTTCAAAAAATATTAGTTTCTCCGGAAAAGTACGGGGAAAAGCCTAAAATGGGAAATAATAATTACACGGCGGCTAATTTTGGCGCTTGTTAAAAATTAAAGGACAACCTATTTCACTTTTTATCTTTATGCGCGACCTGCTTAAAATGACAAAAATATAAAACGCGAGCGAACGCGTGTTTCTGATATCAAAGCATTTTCGTTCTCCCCCTTTTCTTCTGGCGTCCGAAGGGCTAATAAAGGGTTTTATGGCCCCTGCAACAGGCTAGGTGTATACTTGTATAGTGTATACGCGGACGTAGCTATACACGCAGATCTGTGTATACCGGACGTATACCCATTTACCGCACGTCGAAACCACAGATTTTACGTTTACGTTTGCACGAAACACGCTACTTAGGTCCTAATCATACAAAAAAATGCTTTACGTTCTACGACATAGAGTTATCAATATAACGAATGATTGGAGTAGCAATAAGGTAAGATCAGGAAATAAATTTCGTTTACTTATTTACTTTCAATAACTTACGAGTACGTCACGTAGGGTTCAGTACACCCAAAGGGGGCCCTATTACTAAGACTTTGCTGTCCGTCCGTCTGTCTGTCTGTCTGTCCGTCTGTCGCCAGGGTGTATGTGATAGATGGGTAGTTGAAATTTTCACAGATGATTTATTTTTGTTGCCGCTATAACAACAAATACTAAGACAAAAGTGATTTTTTTGCCATGTTTATAGATAATGGTACGGAACCCTTTGTGCGTGAGTCCGACTCGCACTTGGCCTGTTTTTGTTTGTGACGGAGCAGCGGCGTAGCGTGTGGTTATTGTGTATATCAAATTAAACTAAATGTATCTCAATATTATTTTGTTGAAGCAACTCGGGTAAATATAATACATATTATTATAGAAGATCGAATGTTTGCCAAAACAACTCGGGTGTTCTAACCGTTTATAGTGTTTATACTAATGGCTATAGTTTCAACTTTATTTTTCACTTTTTTATTCGATGAAACAAAACAAGCTGACATAAATAAGTTAAAAAAAAAGTAAATCTAGCTATTTCTAAACCTTATAAATCTAACAAAAGTTTTCACTTGTTTTATTTAAATTTTCAACCATATTATCCCGCAGCACCAACACCAAGCGCAGCCCGATTACTCAGCCACTACGCCAAATGTGCCGTCAAACTGACAGAAAGAAAACTGAGGCTACACCGCCTCTACGGAGCCAGCTAGCCATTTGCGATATGTCAAACTTTTAATTGGAAAGACAGGAAAAACACAAAACGCTTGATGTGTTTTATAAAGTTACCCATTTTCTCCGCTCTCTGTGTACGCCAATTTATTTCGATACAAACACTCACATTTTAGCATCAGTATTTTTATAATGGTTATATGAGCATTGAGCAGAGTTCCAGGAATGTTATATTATAATACTCGAGCCAGAATAATAAATAAATTTCACAATCGGTATCGCTCGAACAATGTCGCTGTGATATTGAAGGGTGAGTTAACATATAAAGGATAAAGCTATGTCTATGTCTGAATATTGGTCCATTAATGCATGTAGACATCTGCTATGAATTCAAAATATGTTGTTAAATGCGCATCGTTCAAGGGTGCAAGTACAGTAACTTTAACTTTTATTAATATTAATAGAATAAGTACATACGAAAATGATAATATTACATTATACTCGTACTATGTTCATTCTTGGAACATTTATGCATGGCCAATCTCGAGCGTCGGTTGGAGATAACTGATTCAAAGTTACAGATTTATTTGCAACCGTATTTAGTAAATTTTACTATCGCTATTCCATCTCGTAAATTCTTACCTATTGCTTGTAGTTTATCGGTGCAGAGAAGCAACGTGAAATTTGTTTTGCAAACGACAAAGGATGATCGAGTGAGACTTCGCGTGACCGTCAAATTGTAGGAAATTATTCTTGCAAAATGCATAACATTTTCTTTTTCAATTAACAAGCAACGTTTGAAGCAAACGTTTGGGTTTCGAAATTATACATCATTTTTTAAGCAATATGTCTTGGTACTAAATGTAAAACAGACATAATATTATTATAACTACTTGTATTTTTTAAATTAGATGTACGAACAGCTTACAGGCACAGCTGGTGCTCATGAGTTAATTGAAATTCAGATTGCAATTTAGATGATGTAAATTCGACAAACTATATAGTAGGTATACAATAGTTATCAATGTAAGGTGGAATGCAAGTGAGAATGCAAGTGAAGAATGCAAGTGGCAAATTGTCATTCGGTGTGGCGGTCTATGGGGGAGGCCTATGTTCAGCAGTGGACGTCTTCAGGCTGATGATGATGATTACTTATACAATAATTATTATGACTAACAGTAGAGACAATGCAATGTCATTAGAATCATCGAAGTCCTCAAAAAAAAAACTACGAACCTCGCACTGCGATCATGCCAAAACTCTAGTGATGAAAAAATGCGGTGCTTTTAACATCAGGATTTTCACATAATCGCCAGATCCGTCGATTTTCGTGCACGCTCGATGGGAACACCCATATACATGTGCAAGTTACCTCTTCTCAATTTGAGATTTATATGGTGGAATTTTTTATTTTCTATTCACTCGGCCGTGCAATGGATGGCTTCGAGTTTTATTTTTAAAAATATTAGGTACCTTGCTGTGCATTCAGAATTTTATTTCAATTTGAGTAACTCGCGTGACATTTGAGTAATGGATTACGAATAATTTGAAGCATTCACTAGATACAGGAACACCTAGTTAGGGGCTGGAATCAGATCGTGACGTTTTATCTAAAACTCGAACCAGTGTATAGTGTGGTCGAAAAAATTCATGTGTCATTATGTACCTTCAATTTATAATAATAATTGATGATTTACGAACAAAAAACTTTCAGAATATTCTTGAACAAAAATTTATTATTTAGCCAAAGATGTTTTTATTTTAGCTTGTTTCTCGTTATACATAAGTATAATAATATATTATTATACTCGTTATATTATATAGTGGCTGTGGTCCCTTAAAACGAGGACTCTGTTTAAGGTCTATAACAAATATCAGCCCTTCCATTTCAACTTTTAAGCTCCCGCTCGCAGATGTATCTAAACTAGAGATTTCGGATAGGTATAGGCCGGAAATCCGGCCAAATCCGGCTTTATGTTTCGTAACGGATCATACAAACAGAGTGACATTGCAACACCCATCCTCAAAGTGAGTTCTTGAAAAAACATTTTTTTGTCTGTCAATTTGCTTGTCTCTAGTATTATTTAATTTTGAGGTGTCATCTGCTAACGTCATTAACCGACATAAAAAGAGAACGTCTACCCTCAATGTTTTTTGTAGGGCTATTAGGTAGATAGACATTTACCGGTCTTTTACCAACAACAACTTACAAAAGATTTGAACCAGAGCTGAGCTTATGAACGCGTTTTCTAACTCAATAACTAAGTTACAAGTAAAATAATTAGGTATGCTAGGATTGAGTAAGAAAACGCTAGTGAAAGACGTCGATTTTGTCGAACGTAATTTTAGAAACCTCTGTTCTACTAACTAGAAACGAACTAACTAGAAACTCTGGTCTAATCTTTTGTGGTAAGACGGTACATACTTAAATGATTAAAGTTAGGTTGATATTGATATTAGATTATAACATCCAGCCAGAAATATAAATATAGTGGTGGACTCGCCGGGCGTTGGTCACATCACTAATAATATAAAGTTTACAGGCAATTTGTGCCGTTCGTTTTCACGATCCAAATAATTTCGGATATCCTAGCGTAAACTGAGACGACTGGTATCTTGGAATGAGGACGGAGCTTAAACGCCCGCCTTTGTGTTTGATGTTTCATGTGTGAATTTTATTGCTCTTCTTTGAACCATTAGGTATACGATTAGGTATTTAATTTTAGAACAAAACGGGAAGCCATTATGAGGAGGGGGGGGGGGGGTTTAAACCAGCGCTGTAATCTATAACTAATGACTATTGTATCTGTCATTGGTTACTCAAAGGGTACCTAATACTGTACATTTTATGTTAATTAAAACTGTTGCAGTGATTATCTTTTTTGTTTTATTTACTCGTATTATTTGGTTTGATATGAGGAATTGACTACTCACCTGTTGATAATTTTGGTTTGTGGCAAGATTGGTTGTTTTCATAATTATATTTTAAATTCATAGTATAAAACTAGTCCTATTTTAACACGCGGAATATTTTTTTGTTTAAAATGTCATTCGAGAATGTATTTGAATTTGTTTACACGAATCTTTACCTACCTACACCCAGACGATTCAGTTTAGTTAGTCATTGTTTATTATAGAAATAATTACAGCAGTACTGATTTATGCCCCGATTTATTCACGTTTGGTCTCATGTGGCAAATGATTAATATACCACCACGTATACCGACAATATAAATTCTACTTCCCAAGCACCTTGACTACAAACCCAGCTATCTCAATCTATAAATCGGTCTTAGGTACACCAATTCGAATCTCAATCGAGTTCGTGTTCGCGCATCCCCTCATAGATATTAAATATACACCGTGTGGAATCGACGCCGTAAGAGCTATCTCGATAGCAAAATAATTTAGAGGCAAAAAGAATGTGCGTGCCGAGATCTCTTTTTGGAGGCATTATTACCGATTTAGGGTTCCTTAAAGTACAGAACTATGATTTACAGGTGTTATAAATGACTGTAGAAATAGAAACGACGCAACTGTGTTTAATACACGTAACGTAGGTACGTTTAAGCTTCATTATCAGATCACTTTAATGTCTAGGGATGGAAATAGTGTAAAAGGTGCCATGGAGAGTTTCTCGATGATGTGCAAAAGTAGGTTGTTTCAAATGTATACCACGTCTTCTCGTCGGCCTCACCTCATCTACACTAACAATATTATAAAGAGGAAAACTTTGTTTGTTTGGTTGTAATGAATAGACTCCGAAACTACTGAGCCGATATGAAAAATTCTTTCACTGTTGGGAAGCTATGCTATCCCCGGTACACATAGGCTACCTTTTATCCCGTAAAAAATAATGGTTCCCGCGGGATAGTAGTTAACGTGGGTGAAACCGCGAGGTGCTTCTAGTTTATAATAATAATAATTTATTTATTCAGACGACTAGAAGGTCCACGGTGTTAGGTTGATTTTGTTTTATTTATTTCAGCCCTCTAATCGTCATCGTATGATATGTGAAAGAATTCCAAAATTAAATTGGTCCTTCAATCTTTCAAACATTTTAATGACTACTTTAGACTCTGTACGTATACAGACATTACCGGCACAACGAATGGTATATGTTTGTAATACAAATTATATGCCTATACAAACTTTGTATAGGCATATAATACGACGCTCATTAATTCCCGATTTCGTTTAGCCCAGCCACTCGAGTCAAATCGATAGCTCTGATTTATGTAACGATTTGTTATTTATTTATTCATAATTGAATATCGATGGAATGATTTCATTGCTAACTTGATTTGTTATTGAGGGCTTGGATTGTTATTATACCAGGTTAATTCTACGGCAGGCATTTATTGTATACTATAAAGTTTTCTTTTAAGATTTTCATTGAGGTCTGAGTGAAGAAATTCTTAGTGACTTTTGCGTATGAATTAGTCCACGTGGCACATCATCGCCGACTCTGATACTGACGCTCACGCCTTTTATAGACGTCAACGCGAATGCCGATACTGACACAGACACCAAAATGTCAACGTCAATACCTTTTTTTTTGAGAGGGGGGAAATGCCTTCGCACTATCCACGCCAATGCCAACGCTCGACATTATCTAGATCCAACACCACCTACCAGTCCTTGTTCACACTTATAAATAAATAAGCGAAACAAAAGAGAATTCAATTAACACAAAACCTGTACTGAGCTCTCGTTTAGTGTACAGACTACAGACTAAAGATTTCTTCAGGAAGATTTTTAATTAAAATTTTGTAAGACTGGCCACGTTCCTGTTCAAGATTCTGGGGTAAAATCTGTTACACACAACGACTTTTCTTTTCAGAAAATACTTTGTATGTTTGTCGCCACAAATGCGTGATTATTTGAATTGCTTAATAATATGTAACTTGCTGTCAATTACTGGCCTTTTCTTTCAAAGATGAAAAAAAAAGATGTAGGTCATTGCGTAATAAACATTGAACATAATATTTTGATTCTTCAATAAACTTGTTATTTTATTTTACACTAATAAGACGAGCATGTCATTTGATGGCATGCACTACACCTACACATAATAATAACTGCAGTGCCACCATAACTTCGCATAGCAATGTGACAAAATGTTATGTGGCACTCCACTGGGATTGTCTTCCGAAAGTTCTTCCACCATATTTAGACTAGCCAATTAACGCAGGATAAACGCAAGACGATCATGCCGCAACAAACTGCCGTGTGTAAAGAACCTTATCGAGATCTAATTAAACAAATAATAACCAGACAGGCCATTTATAAACAATGCTGTCGGCTGTATTATACAGACTTTTGTTCTCAAAATAATTGTTCTGCAGATCGAAAATAGGTGTGGGTTTAATTTGATCCACGAATACGTGTCTGCCAAACCTTCTAGTCGGTTTAACAATAATTGTATTACACAGGACTTTGAACTTTAAGCTTTGTGACTTTCTCCCGACTTCAAATTAAATAAACTTATTTAGACAGTAGTGACGAAGTTGCCATGTACACGTCAAAGTTTCTTGAATAAGAACTAATGTTGTTTAGACGCAGAAAACTCAACTCTCAAATTATAATGAAGAAATATGGGTCTGTGAAGTAGATTGAAACGGGTCTAAATCGCGCACAAACTAATATCAAAATATACAATTTTGACATACCTGTCTCGACGTTTCGGCCGAGTTACATCGACCGTGGTCACGGAAGGACTGGAGATTGCGAGTATCACCGTCCGGAGCGGCGGGTGTTATTTCCAACTACCCGCGTTTGGTTGCAAAATATGACCGTCAGGATAAACAATACTACCAGTATATCTGTAGTCCCACTCGAACAAAAACACACACATACAGATGTTTTCTGTTTCGCGAAAGTTTAAGAACTTTTATGGATCTATGAATCTTAATTATTTTTATACAATGCTTCTCAAAACACAGCCATAGAGTACCTATTAATGCCTTAGAAGAAGTGAATCTCTCTATTTTTAAACTAAAGAGATCAGTGCCCTGAGAATGAGCTTTTACTAGCTCGACATAGTACGCGTCAGCTAGCGCTTTCGTATGAAGATCCTGTACAGTGTAGGGGCACTGTACAGGATCTTCATACGAAAGCGCTGGCGCGTTTATGAACAAAAAATCTTCACACAAAGCGCTAGTAGACGTGTACTATATCGCACTCGTAAGCACTCACACTGAGAGTACAGATCTATGACATTTTAAGCGTGTTGGGTGACCTATTGAGTACCAAAGAAGTATCAACGCGGATGACGCTATTGCATAATGCATAGCATACAGTTTCGCTTGTCTTTTGTCCGATTCAGCCGTTTGTAAGGAGTGTCCATTATGTACCTACTGAATTGTTGTTCATTTGTTTCAGAACGCCTCAACGTGCTCTACGAGAGGAACTGGACCCGGCTGGTGCACGAACAGCTCAGAAAGTTCGAGACTTCGATAGTGACTGCGGCGAGGCAGTCGGAATCACAGGCACCAGAACTGGCGTTGGAATCCAAATGGACCTTTTCTGGAGCCCTGGTTTACTGCATCACGTTGATTACTACCATAGGTAAAATCGAGTGCACTAGCTCTGTTTATAAATTAAAGCGAGCTGGCAGATCTGGAGTTTTATGAGCGTGTTGGGTGACCTATTGAATAACAACGCAGTATCAACGCGGACGGCGCTATTGCTTCGCATACAGTTACGCTTGTCTTTTGTCCCGTTCAGCGGTTTGTATGGAGTGTCCACTGTCCACCCTGTGGTTCTGATTTTACGCATAATAATATGTGCGTGTAGATGTTTTGTTCTGCGTCTGAGTGTTTGTGGGTCCACATAGTTCCTGATTCTTTAGATACTGGGAATTCCAGCTAGTTCTATTTTTTTGTTGTTTAGATTTTTTTTGTAAACTTGATACAAAGAAGCTATAAGTAGATTAGTTTCTCAGAAAGAGAAAAGGAGAAATTGTATGTAGAAGGTCGTAGAAGGAAGGAACCAAATTGTCTCAGTGAGAATTAGCATGCCACATCGGACATGTTGGTCTTTAACATTTCCTTTGAACAAGTCATGAACGTAGAGCATGTTATGCTTCGGGCATTACATTAGATTTAATTAGTGAGTGCAGGTACAACTAACTAGGAACTGTCTTGGAATTGTGTAATATTATTAGCCTATGGCTTAGTGTAAACTGTAGACATCTTCGTATATACATCGTAAATTATATTTCACGATAATATATTGGAGATCAGTGTTTACTAGACAACTTAGTAAAAATATGATTATACTAAAATATTCATATGATAATTCAATCGTATGAAACGCCATCTTTATTTAGAAGTTAGTGTTCTCTTGCGTACTGCAAACTGCAAACAAAACGAAAGTCTTATGGAATAATAAAAAGTATGGGAAAAATAACGTGTCACCCAAATTCTAAGGATTACCTTTCACCGACATTACAACATAATAATTGAGGACCTCGATCCAATACAAATAACCTATTTTTATTTGTTCAAAGGATTCTATCAACCGCAATAATTTAACGAGGCTTTCCCTTCAAACCGACACTGGCAAATATTTATATTAATAATTACAATTTTAATTGTTTAATTGACGCTTGGGATGACATTGGACGTATTTACAATTCGATATTACCGAGTTTGCTATTGAAAGCCTGACACTGGACTTGGCAGGTGAGGCGGGAGCTGCGAACGGCAAATAATAGATTTCATTAACGCTTTCAATATCCTGGTTTAAATTTACCTCGGGGAAAATCTGAACTAGACGAGTGTTCTCTCAGATAGAATAGTTAGTATCTATAACGAACTAACATGAAAAAAACGATGGATGATGATGCAGAACAAAGATGAATCTATCAAATCTGTTTTCTATCGACTGTTAGCATTGGTCAATGCAAGTCAGAAGCCCTTGGACGGCTTGATATCTATCATCAAAGGCCAACGCTACTATTCGACAAGCAAACAGCAAATCTGCTTATTTTTTAATTCAAGAATAGGCGTTTAGACTGCCAGTGTTGTTCGGGTATTTTGGAGATAAGTTGGCAACACATTTTTTTAAGGCAGATGTTTTTTCCAGGCTATGGCAACGTGTCACCCCGTACGGCGGCTGGTCGAGCCGCCACTGTAGCCTACGCCGCCGCTGGAGTGCCTCTCACTCTGGCATGTCTGGCTGGGCTGGGAGCTTCGTTGGCCAGGCTAGCCAGGCTGGCGTGGCTGAAGGCTACAAAGCGAAAAGTACCTAATACTTGGAGGAAGGATGGCGAGGTAGGTTGAAGTTACTTTTACACATGTGTCGTCGGATCTGTTAATACCTTTTACTGAAGTATGGAAACGGTCCTCTAAGGTCCTATGAGTTGCGACCATTGACTCGAAAAGAAGAAGAATACTATATTGTTATGTATTATTAAGCATACAAAGATTCTGCCACCTGTTTTTCTATTGACTTATTTAAAGAGTAAACCGGAGTATTTTACCAATTTTGTTCAAAGTTTCCAGAAGCTCCTATCGTCCCTTGGGTTTAAGCTTAGCTAAACTGAACAACGCGCAAGAGTATGTAGCCAATTGAGTCGCCAACTTTCGATTCGCTCCATATCTTCCTATCCCTAACCCCCGTTTTTTTTTCAGCTCGAGAACCACCTGCAGCTGCACGAGCAGCAGCGCCTGCTGCCGCAGCCGACGGAGCACAACCAGTACACCTCGTTCCCGCCCCGGCTCCGACCCGGCACGGTCAGGGCCCGCGCCGGCGACAGAGGTCAATACTCGCAAGTATTCGAGCGGGCGCCGGTGGGCCCGCGCGCGGCGACGCTCGGTCGCGTCAAGCGCAGTGCCTTGGCTGATGGTAAGGTTATATACCTTACTGTTGTTCTCTTCTGTAACTTCTTCTCTTATATCTTCTTGTCTGAATTCCTTTTGCTTTTGAGGTACTTCTTTGTAATTGGCTTTCTCTTTTTCTGGGAGTTTTTTTCAGTATTCTTCTTTGCATGTTAGTAATGACAAATGAATTCGATTTGGGTGCATTAAAAATTAAGCATGCCAATGCCTCGATGTGATACAGATTGAATATTAGAATCTCAATGATTTTGACACAGTTTGTTTGACAGAGACGTGTTTATTTTTTAAATACAAAATTACGATGCTACTAAAAATGTAAGTAGCGTAGAACGCTGTACTTAGTTATGTATTTTTTTTTATAAAATAAACTGAATACAAAATGATAACTTATAGATAGGCACTACGTCCTAGATCCTATAGCAGGTAACGTTGGGCTAGTCAGTTAGCCTTATCTTTTTGAGACGTTAGCTAAGTAACTAGTACAAGCTGGCAGGGTCGGTTAGTATGTACCTCAAAAAAATTAAATGTAATATAACACAGTTCAATTCAACAAATAAATAATTTCCAAATCAAATCAATTGACTTAACGTGCTTCGTTGCTTACACATTAGTATTTTATACCCTGTGACATTTTCTATAACGTAATTCATTTTTATCTTTCACAGAGCCTCACACATCATCGTCACTCCAAACGCAAACGCTAGATCGAAAAAAGACAGTCAGCACCAAGTGTTTGGCGACGGTCCATGGTCCTTCTCGCGGGAGGGGTAGAGGGGCCATTCAGAGGCCGAGGGGGGCAGTCATAGAACAGCTGATCGCTGAGGAGTGCGGAGAACTTCCGAGCAGAAGCCAGGAAGATCTGGACGACTCCGAAGATCCTGATGAAGCGTAAATAATAATATATTCATAAAGTAGAGTAATCGTTTTCAAAATATGAGGAGGTATTATAAGGAGCAATTACCAATTACTCTGAAATTTCTACCAATAATTTGTCTCATTATTTTTACGTCCGGAAGAATAAGCTGTCGCATCGACATGAATAATTTCGAACAGAAACAATGATCTTATATCGAATGGAACACGAAAACGAAGAGTTCAGATTAGTAGGTTCTCAAATACAAACCATTTTGAAGTTATGCTGTGATTAGACACTTCGGAAAAGTAACCAAACAATCTTAGATTAACAGAAAGTTTCGATTAAGTTTTACTCCTAATTGTTACAGAATATGCCCCCACGACACGCCCTCACGAGTGCCTTTGATCTGGAACGAAGAGAGCCACAAGAACAAGAGCTGCGCCGTCCCCAGCAGCAGCGCTTCCACCAGCGCCGCACAGCACATGCAGCACGGCGTCGAGCACTGCCACATCCCCGTCAGCATCATACTCTTCCTCCTCCTCGCTTACATCTGCGTAGGCGCAGCAATATTCTCCGCCTGGGAGAACTGGAGCTTCCTCGACGCCGCTTACTTCTGTTTCATCGCGTTAGCAACCATAGGATTCGGAGACTTCGTGCCCAGTAGCTTCCTTACTTCTAAGCAGAGCGCGGAGAGTTCGAAAAGCGAGTACGTGCAAATGATCGCGTGCTGTGCCTATCTTGTGTTCGGCCTTATACTGATAGCCATGTCGTTCACGCTGCTTCAAGACGAGGTTGTGAATAGGTGTTCGCAGTTAGCCAACAGCTTGGGGCTATCGCGCCAATGACAGTACGCGAAGAGCGATTGTAGCTCGACAGACAATCGTCTAGGGATGTTATGATCGTTTTTGTAAGAAGCAATATACGGATCCATATAAATTTCTCCCAAGGATCCCCCCTATCGATACTAACTACTTATTTATTCTTGAACGATGTATTCAACATTATCATTGTAAAAGTGAAAATTATTTTCTCATATCTACACGATGTAACTGATAGATTTTTGAACGGCAAAATTTGAAACTTTTTACGGAATTTGTACTCGAATGTGAATTGAAGTTTGTGATGTAAATATTGTATAAATCTATTTGTAAAAGCAAGGCTGAAATTGTAATGAAACAATAAAATTGTGTTGAACGGATTTCGTCTTTCTATTTCTTCGGTAAACATTGAGGTATTTTAGGCGGGCAAAAATCCTAAGGGCCAATAGGGAAGAGGATATAAATAATCCTTTCGTATTACATGGATGGACAATTCCCTGATTCCCATCCTTGTAAAATCCACGCAGGGATTACGTGCGGGTCGGCGAGGCTACTGCCCTTGAATTACACGCCCCTCACTATTCGTTTCAGTCTAACATGCCATCGAACTAGGGGAAATATACCTACTTAAAGATATGCACAGTGCACTAGGTATATTAGCTGTTAAACTGCAAAAAATGCAATTTCTAACTCAACTATTTATGTACGTGGGGGGAGGGGGGGTAATACAGCTTGTTAATTTCTAGGTAACTTTCTAGTTAACAGTAGGGCTTTGATAAGAAGAATGAGCAAAAAACTGGCCCCCAGCGGATTGCGGAGGCGTCGCGTCGGGAATACAATTTTGTAATTATTCTTTTTTCCTTTCTTATTATTATGGGGCTATTAAACGATACTCTGACTGTAGTATAATTTACATTAAAAGCAATCGTTGGCTTGTTGTGTCGAGGCGGTATAGCCGCAGGCGGCGCGCGGCGGGGTGCGGCCGGCGAGGGAGGCCTGCCCGTCTTTATGCCACCACTGACTGCGTGGATTACCAGGATCACCGGATTATCGAGGCTATGCTGTAAAGTGCTGCAGAGACGTCCAATCGCCTGGTTTTGTAAAGAAGCTGATTGCGTTTAAAGCAATCGCTTGCTACGAACCTCGTCAAATCAACTTCTTACATACATACGAGACACAAGACTCGTAGACAAACTTTCGCATTTATAACATTTTTAGTATTACACTGGATAACGAATGGTGAAAAAATCTGTAAAAAAAAAATAGGTCATGTGCGTATGATAACGCCTGGGATACTGTACTACCCTATTGCCAACTCTAATCCTTCCTATTAATATTATAAACGCGAAAGTTTGTTAGTATGGATGGATGAATGTTTGTTACTCTTTCACGTAAAAACTACTGAATGGATTTTAATGAAATTTAACCATAATATTGCTTATACAAGGTGTATCGGCAAGGTGTAGTAATATTGAAATGTGGGTATGTGTACCTGGTGATGAATCATTTGCCAGGGTACTAAAACCTGAAATCGATAATCGATTTTTTCACTCAAATTGACAAATAAACTAAATATTACAACCCTAACATGATACGGATGACGTCACGTTACGCCGGTCACACAACGCTTGCGCGATGCAGGATTTCTTAGAAACGGCCCTGGCGCCATCTAGTAATTTTTGGTGGAACTTTTACCACAACTTTACTTCTACACCTAGTTTTGTTTGAGTAATGCCGCCGGCTAGAGGTGTACAGTCTTACCCAACTTATATGGTGCGTCGTGAATCTTCGTTCGCGCAGAAAATAAAGTATGGTCCGAAGATTAACGAAAGAATGCTTAACACTTACAATCAACCTAAGATCACTATTATAAGGTTCATAATACACTGCAGCTGTTAGTTCCATCTTACTCATGCCACGCGGCGATCGCTAAGATGGCGGGGCGGCTGCCGACCAATAGCGGTCAATAGCATTTCCCGCGCTTTGAAAATTCATCTTCTGCGCAGATAGAACTGCGATGTGCAACAGCTGCAGTGTATTATGAACCTTATAATAGTGATCTTAGGTTGATTGTAAGTGTTAAGCATTCTTTCGTTAATCTTCGGACCATACATTATTTTCTGCGCGAACGAAGATTCACGACGCACCATATAAGTTGGGTAAGACTGTACATGTTAGCCTATGCCTCAAGTTCACTGACATTGCCCAGCTGATAACTAGGGTTGAACGATGGTTAGTTTTGCAGTAAACTTTGACGTGTAATAATTCGTTACCGTAACTACTTACAGATTTATAGTACCTCCAGACTACTTCGAAATATGTATGTGTATGCGTAGTTTCAGTATTACTACACCTTGCTGTTACACCTTGTACATATATATCAGAATAACACATAGGCTACAATTTATAAAGATATTGTGTGTATTGTCCAAAGTATGACGATAAGTGTCAAGTAAGTAGGAAAAAATCTACCATCTGCGAGCTATTCTACTTAGCGTGCGCTGCCTAAACCGCTAGATTTACACATAAGTATTATAATATGTAATGTATGATGAAAATGTTTAACTTAAATAGTCCTACAAAAAGCCCGCCACAGTATGTATCTATATCTTATGTGTAAGCCATTATAGCTAAAATAGCTACCTACTCGAAATTATTACTAATCCTGCGCAGGCGAAGTCGCGGGCACCTAGTATAGGCACTAGTGGTATATCAGTAATAAAATAGTCTATTTCTTCTTCTGCACTACCAAAATCAAGTCTTTTAGACGCTAATTCTCCTTGGTAGAGGCAACAGTTGATGTCTTTAGATACTCAGTTGTCACACGATCGTTAAACATCGTTAACCGCGCATGTTGCTTGGCTTCACTTTACGACTCCGTGAGTGGGCAGATACAAAATGACGAAATAAAACGCGAATTGTCGTAAATCTAGTCTTTAACAGTTTTTGCCCGAGGGTGTTACATTAGCAAGCCCATTTTGTTTTAGAAAAGCCACAGAAATAACAACGAATAACTAGTCTATAGAATTGATAAATATATATTTTTATTTAGATAACAGGAAAACAATAAAAACTAGGCGTCCATGAGGATTAATAAGTATTTTTATTGAGATCAAAGTGTTGAGACACTTTTACCTAATATATTCACGAAGTGTTGCATGCAGGTCACTTCAGTTGGCATTACACCAGACGTACCAACCTTTCCTACAATGCATCCATATAAGCCACCGAACTAAGGCGACGGAACCGCAAGTAACTCTGATTAAACTGAAAGCTGGTTATTCAAACTAGTTTGCAAATACCAGAGCAAAGCACCCTCACCTGTTTCACTACGGTAATAAAACTTTTCTATGCTACATTCAGAAGTTCTGTTGCCAACTTGAAGGAGATTGTGGAGAATTGGAAGGTTGGTTATAAACCGAGGTGAAGTGTATCTATAGGTACGATGTCTGAGTAAAATATTATGTAGAATTATTTGCTATCAAAAATATGAAGCATTTACTGTAAAGGCATAGTTGACGGCTGGTTCATTTCTCCCACAGAGAATATCTATTTCTTACTCAACGTGTTATACAAACAAAAATAAATCGTAAAAGCTTCAAGACGAAGGATCCCAAATCGTTTATCGTAACGAAAAGAAACAACAAGCTTGTTAAATCACCACTCATCCACCGGAGTAGGGGCCCGAAAACCACAAATTGTTTCGTTTAGCCCCAATTCACCAAGAATTGTGCACGCCGAGACAGATAGCTCGAAAATCCATTTGTCTTGTGAGCGACGTGTCGGTAAGAACGGTGATCGATGTTACGCCGAGAACACCTGTTTACGATATGTAGTTGTTAGATGTCAATCTAGTCTAGCAAAGAATACGAACTAATAATTACTTAAGGCCAGGTTGTACTAAGGTGGTTATACGGTGGTACTGGCAGATGGCCGCGAGCGCTTGAACTGCAAATTTTTGTATGTTTTTATTTATTGGAAAAAAGGGAAAACGAAATTAGAAAATATAAGTTCGCAATCGCTTCCTGTATATAGAAAGCCCCATTTATTGGTATAACTTTCACGAGGTTTGATGATGCAACCCTATTTTAGGTGACAAGTTAAGATGTAAATCGTCTTCATTGTGTGATCAAATCTAAGAAAAAAGTTTTTTTTTATTCATAATTTTATATTGGTACGTAGGTAATATTTAGTTTTAAATGTATTTCAACTATATTATTACATTTAGTTTTCCTAAGTTCTCCAATATGTACATTAATATTATATCTATTTCTATAAAACAAAACCAAACCTTATCTGGAAGGAAAACTATAATATTATTTCTGTTTGAGTGACACCAACAAATTGGTCAAACTTTCGATAAGTGGTTAACTTAGAATTATACCCATTTTGCCTTCTCAGAATTGAATCCATCGAACTTAGCCCATATAAAATATAATAGTTAGATGATTTGAATAAGAGCTAATTACAATAATGATGACATAATATTTGTTTCTAAGTTTGCCACAGTCATGTTAGTAAGGTACGATAGCACGATGAATCAGAATTACCGTTCTCGAGCTAAATAAAAAAATACGCAGTCCGATCTCATAAAATTCACAATAATTAATTAACTTGAAATTCGCTTGCTGTTCGCACAAAAACACACCCATGTTACCGTTGTCTGTTTTCCCAAGAGAGTACTAATGAATTCCATTGTCAAAGCACAAACACCAGCTCATTTCCTATTCCTATTTCGACAGCCCTACCGCTCCACGAGCACACAGTCTACCAAACGGCAACGGCTAAAAATTCCATTCTGGTTTCGTCGATGCAGTGTCTCGAGAATATAATTTACTCTGTGTTAGTTTCGGTAGGGCAGGCGCATTTTAGAAGACCTTGTTAAGAGCGTGTCTTTTGTAATTTCGCTAAAAGGGGCTGGTTCGGGCTGAGTGGGGCATCTATATGTTAATTGTGATTTTGTACACCTAGGCCCATGGTAATGGCGGCGCGCATGTGTGGAATTAACCATGAAGGGACGACGATACTCGTTTTTGTTTTAACAAGTGTTTTTCCGCTGTCGAGTTTTGTATTCAGTCCGGATTGTCCTGACTTAATGAAAATACCTGCGGGCGCTTGTCGAAGGTTTAGGTTGGCACAGTTTTTACGTTGAAAGGATCAAGATTAAAACGGTATTACTTACCGTCCTGCGGCAGTCAGATAAAAAGATCTTCATAGAACTCGAGCTTCATTTGTTTAGCAATGAACACCACAAAGCAACTCTTTAAAGTTTCATTCCCTCGCTGGTTGAAAACTCAGTCGCTCCGGTTTTAAACTTTAACCCTATCTGGGCTAAAGGCGAACCCATTAGTATTAATAAAGCGAACGTTCGGTCTCATTAAAGTTGGCACTAGGTGGAGAGTTAGATTGATGGAAGAGCCCTTTTGCTTACCATTTTAACGTCACAGATCAATAACGGTAAAATCTCCAAAACTGAGTTAGTCAGTGTATCCTATATTATTCTAAACACTACCGTTTATTTTGTTGTGTGTTGCAAAACCAGAGAAAATTATTCTCGGACAAATTTTCTCGTAAAAACAGTGTTGTACGTCATTGAACGTTCCTTTCTTTCTTTCAACTAGAATGTTTGCAGAAGCACTGAACATAAACGCAGTATTTTTTAAACTGAATCATTTTTTGAGCTGCACTCTAGACCATCATTGTTAACTTTTAAATCATTAAGTTTTGAGCACAATAAACGTATCAGCTACTCTTTTATTTAAATACGAAAGTTTTGAATATTACATTATATTGAACTAACGTAAAATTAAACTTAAGTAGAAACGACCAAACACGACATATTTTTCTTATTTCTCTCTCTTTTATTTATTACTTTTTTATAATTTTATATATAAGTACGCTTGTACCTCTTTTAGTTACCTAATTCTTCGTCTCTAACCCTCTCAACGCTCGTTGGCTATTCAGAACTGCCTCTAATGCACAGTATTGATATTGCTTTACACATTCCACGCTTTGCTTTGATAAACAGCGCTTAGCAATGAAAAATATGGAAAATGTGGAAGTTAAGTTTATGGACTTGTAAGGGGGAAAAATTGTGGAAATTAGCTTTGATTCTTCTATTTAGCTACCTCCATTGCCTTTTTTTAAGGTATTCGCCTTTTTGGAAAAGACGCTTAACTGAGAAAATCGCAAATTGATTTTTTTTACATGGCAACGTCTGCCGAGTCAGCTAGTTATGAATAAAATAAAAGATTGAGGCATTAATAATTTCAAAAGGACACGGAAAGAAGGAACCGAGGTTCGTACTTCGTACCCTTGGGAACGACAATTTACCTTTTTCCCGATAATTGCAAATGAAGCGGTAGTTCGTTAGTCCTTAATCGTCGGTTAGTCCGCAGCGCCCCAGAGGGATCGTGATCGATTATGCGTGCTCAACTAGGAAATAGTCCTCGAGAATAAGGAGAGATCTCGATGTGGTTTGTTGTAATTTTTTTACATTATTCGATGAGCCGGTCTTGCCATAACTGTCGACCTTTCGCAGTGCTGTCAAAAATGGTTACCGAAGGGTTACTTTAGTGTAATGCGCGCTAATCACCCGAATGTACAGTACGATTCACGAAAGATGACTACAAATGGCGGCTCATGAAGAAAAGGCTTAAGACAAAATAATTTTTAATGTTGGTTAAATAATTTGGCGTCGCTCCGGTCTTGACGCATTCCGCCCGCGCCTCACCTCGCACCTCGCACCTCCAAAGGGACCTAAAATATGCCTTCTGCGCCGTGGTCATCTTTCGTGAATCGAAGTGTATGTATGAATGTAATGTACTATCGGGTGCAAAGAAAAAATAAACAACAAAAACAATACGAAATTTTATATTATTCAACTAAAAATGGCGGAGGGTCTGTTGGAAACCAAATCACGAAGCAAATATTAATCGTCGAATCGTCTCAATTGAGTTTCTAATAGTAGTAGCTTCATTGAATAAGTCTACTAGGGTTTACACAATAAGTATAATAATAACGAAGTTTATTTCCTGACAACAAAAATTACATTGGAAACATTAAATACTTTTGACGGTTATTATAATTGCAGGTACAGTTTCCACACAAATGACAACGGTATTATATCAGACTCTGGGCCCGTATTAGCAAACGCCGTATAGCCGTTTTTCTGCGAATATGGTGGAAATATTTAAATTACTCACAGTAGGTATGTGTGATGTGACTAGAGGAAGGATTCCGCCGATGTGATACAAACTTTACCTCTTCATCAAAATGACAGCGGTTCAATAACTCATTGTACCTCCAATAACTCAAACCCCGAAGGTAAATAGGGTAAAAGAGATAATTACCGACAGGCTACCCACGACGGGACAGGTAACATGCGAACACATCAATCACCCATTCATTCTACGGACTAAATAGACGAGTCATCTTTCCAGAGGTACACAACTTTCCCTCCTACCCTGCAATATGGTGAATCTTGTCGAAAGCAACTTTAATCTATAAACATAAGGTTCAATATTGTATGCCGAATGTGTATAAGGGAAAGGAATAAGTTGGGAAAACTGTTTGGAAACTTTTCGGGTTAGATGAAAAAGGAGTTTGGAAAATATTGCTTGAGGTTGACGTTGGGAAATGAATTGGATAAATAGTTAGGTGAAAGGACATGCCTGTTATCTGTAGTCTGCTAAGTTTAACCAAGTTAAGCTAAGAACGAACGTGACGTGAGAAGTTACCAAGTAAAAAGATTTTATTTGTGTACCAAACTGTATTTGTATGGGTATGTCTTGGTAAAATCCAAAGAAATTGAACAAAGTTAAATTAAAAACCAGCTAATTTACACGCAGTTATCAAATTTCCACGACAATACCACGTTATGGTGACAAAGAGCTGATTCCCAGGATGTGTCAATAAATATGTAGGTACATGTTATCAACAAAACCTGCACAATTATACCTATTGATTGATACCATTAGATATTTTGAATAGAATCTCCACTACGAATTTTAAAAGAGTTATTTACACGTTGATTTCGAAACTTACAACTAGGTACCTATTTCTGATGAAGTTAAGTCAGTATAGGCATCGAATTTGAATCTTATTGTTCTGATGTAGAAACTGATAATCGAAGCTTGAAGAGTGCACGAACTGTGACATAGCCCTTCAAATAAGGGTGTGTAAAAGTGCAATTTGCTATTACTATACCTACTCTAATGTGCACCAAAAATTTGGTCACAGAATACCTATTAAGTACCTACCCTGTTTGGTGCAAAACCCTGCAAATAGCTGAGAAATACCTTTGATAAATAGCATCACAAAAGGTATCACCATTTTACACACGTTCTTGCGGAAAGGGAGAGTACGTGTGGAATGCAGGGCAGAGGAATTGTGCCCTTCAGTTCCACTTGAATGCTGGATTGTGTTGATATCGAATAACAGGGTTCGGAGGCTTGGAGAGCGATGGATGTTGTGTTGTGGAGATATGGGATAAGGGCTAGATTTGTTTGCTCTAACAGCCGATGCAGAGAGAAAAGGGCCATCTTTAGTTTCAATTACAACTGTTAAAATAAACAATGAAGCTATGATTACTGATGCTAGGAGGCTACCCTGTGTCGCGGGTCTTGAAATCAATGCATGTACTAGTATGTATCTTTTTTATTAATTTGTATTTATTATAGTCACAAAGTTGAGGGATACTTACTACGTATTTATAATACTTTAATAGGAGCTATAGGCAATTATAGACATTCTTACGTAGTATTTGTTTCGTTTATGATAGAGATAATCTGATCACAGCGTAACAAATTCTTCATTCTTTGCACTGTGCTCTGGTAATTGTTTCTCTACAATAATTATTTTAAGACCATAAAGCGTCCATCTAAAATCGAAATAAAACAAAAGCAAAACTAAAAGCACGCCGCCATCGTAAATCCAAAATATCCAACCGCACACTCCAGCACGCATCCAACCGCCGTATCACATGTTCACGAGAGCTTACCATACCTCTACCGTCCTATCCGATCCTATTCTATATTCCCACGCTATTTTCTGCGCCACTATCGGGAACGCGCTCCGTTTCACCGTGTCCTCGACCGGTAATACAACAGCTCGCACCTGACTTAGTTTGTGAGTTGTTGTTAGGTTTACTTTTGTTTCAAACTTTCATGTCTTAGTATCAAAGGGTGGACGTTTAGGTCAAATCTTGCAATGCTATTCTGACCCGTATTCCGTTGTACAGTGGTAGATACTACAATTGTGGAATTGTATTTTTTTGGTTACAGTGCAAGTTGGTCACAACAAGTGCGTATTGGTTACGTGTATATTAATATTATGATTTCAATAGGTAATGAGTGCAATTTGGTAACACGTCACATGGTTTTCATTTGGTCACACCTGTCCAGTTCTAAGATTAATCTGAGTTCTAATAACATTAGTGTCAGCGAAATAAACACTGTATTTTCATATAACTTAAAGTACAATATCATTACCACTTCTTCGTAAGTATAAATGAGCATCCTCTACACTACTTTTGCCGATGAGTGTCTACTTAAGGATTAATTAATTATAGTAGGTTATACTCATTAGTCTGTGTCAAAAAATAATCGGCTTACTCCCACTTAAGCATGTTTATGATGCTTAGCAATGACATGATATTAGACTTCTTTTCGAAAAATATAAACATAATCCACAATAAGAGCTCATGTGATTTAGTGTCCATGTCCATTATTGTGAGATTGCAAAAACTAGAATCTGAAGTAAGTACTTATAGATTAGTGAACAGACAGATGTAACCACATTTTTATGCACTAAGAAGTCCCGACTATAGACTAGATGCAGCCGGGCACGTTCGTTTTGCGTTCGCTGAATACTCAATGGTATATTTTATTCGTGAGATGCTGGTGACCGATTTACGGTGAACAGTCACTGTTTCCTTGTTTGTATATGCTTTTGTTATAATATTAGATTGTTTACTATACCACGGCTACAGAAGACAGACCAGAGAACCTTAGATGACGTTGCGGCAGGCCTAGGAGATGGCAGCAAGATCATCCCCTCCTTAGGCGTAATGGTCCGCTAGTCCCAACGGCCCGGCCGCTGGGGCGAGATGGTGAATGCCAACACGACCCCATCTCGCCCCACTCCGGGCGGATCGACGGCTCACTTGGGGGGGTTAGTGCGTCTAAGTCCCACACGCACCACGGGAGTGGCGGAAGGGAAAGTGCGAAGGCATTTGCCCCCTCAAAAAAAAAGCATAGAAGATGGCACGACGAGGTTAACACCTATTGGAAGGATTGACTGCAAGATTCTTGAGTCGAGAGGAGTAGAAGGGAGGTAGGGACGCCTTTGCCATGCAGCGGGACGACCACAATGACATAACGATGGTCATAGGTTGACACCTCGTAACTAAAATAAGTAAAATTTTCAGGGGACGAAAAAAACTTTCTTATATCTGTTACAGTTGCTATTTAAATAAAACAAAAATATAGTTGGTACCTAGGTAATCAGTTACTCTTTTTAATTATATGTAAATATAAGAAGTCCACTTGGGGTTTTATTCTAATAATGCCAAAATAAACTAGATACGAGGAAACTATTCTAAAAAAATCTTAGGAAGATCAAGTTACGAGAAGTCAATTCAATCACTCATGACCAGTTTTTGAAACCTTAGTTAACTTATCTGGCAAATTGTCATAAAAGCTGTGGTAATCTGCAGGTATAACCATCGTATAACACTATTTATATTAAAATGCTCATCGTAGATAATAAATTAGTAATTAACAAAACTTAAAATTAGTTACCTACCTACATGATTCAAATTACTCAATTTATCCCCCGATCCCCTGATAAGCTATTATAGTGTATTGAATGACATTGTATCCTCATACATGGTGTGGTGGGAGTCTGGATAACAATAAATAGGTAACACAAAGTGTAAAACGTCCATTTGTATGTTCATTTCCATACACGTTTTACACTTTATATTGGTATCGTTGGTACCTATAAAAAGTAATTAATGCTTTCCCGTTTTAGGCACTATATTTGTACCGGGAGCACCAGGATAGCATAGGACATAAGGAGGTATTACTTCTTGTTCCATCCAATATGTCTGTGTCTTACAATAGCAATCCCAGCCATACTGGTGAGCACTGGAATCCCTGTATGATTACCAAGCCATTCAGGGATTCGGGTACCCACCTTCTAGGTCTATCATACAAAGAAACACAAGTCAAAGAGGTCAAGCTATAAAAAAGGGTGTTGGTAATTATTACAACCACCCACTTTTTTGTAAAGTATAATAGCATAAAGTGATGTTTTCTTACTGGCTTACTTTTTCAAATAATAGCGGCACACTAACCAATACGTTCATACAATGTATAGTGTTGACAACTCGTAACTGTATGCAAAAATTGGGCAGGTCGATACTTGAAACTTGTGAGGTGTCAACTTTGGATAGAAATGTTCCAGAGACATTTTCTGTTTGTTACGAGCCAGCTACCGTTAGATGCGGCGCGTAATTTTGAAATTTTACATGTGCATAATTTGTTTTCGTCAAAAATGTTAGTTACGAGATGTCAACGTATGACCATCGATATAATAATAATTGGATTTATAGAATACTAGCTGATACCCGCAACTTCGTTCGAATTTTTAAGTACCTATATAAAATGTCAACGATAGGTAACAATATCTCTCTCTGTCACTCTCCCTCTTTCGCTCTTTCTATATTATCTATCTCCCTCTTCCTCTATCTTTCTCCCTCTACCTCTGTACCGTTCCCTCTCCTTATATTTTTATTTCTATACCCTCTCACAAAGGTTGTCTGGTAGAGATCGCTTTAAATGATAAGACCGCCCATTTTACCTATTTTAAGTTTGTCCTCTCTGTTTTCTGTACATTTTGGTGTCAATAAAGAGTTATCAATCTATCTATTTACCTACCTACCTATCTATCTTCCTTTCTTTCTCTCTCTCTCTCTCTCTCTCTCTCTCTCTCCCTCTTCCTCTATCTTTCTCCCTCTACTTCTATCTCTTTCCCTCACCTTTATTTCAATATATTTCTTACTCAGTCTATATCTCCCTCTCTCACTTTCCCTTTATATCTCCTTCTCTCTTCCTTTATCTCTCCCCCTCTCCCTCTTTCGATCTCTCTCCCTCTATGTCTATATAATAATATTATGTTCCTCTAAATCTATATCTCTCCCTCTCTCGCTCGCTCTCTCTCTATCTCTTTCTCTCTCCCTTTATCTCTCTATCTATATACTTCCCCCTCTATCTCTTTCCCTCTCACTCTATCTCTCTCTTTCTTTATCTTGTACCCACTATTATCTATCCCCTTGCCTAATTGCATTACAATCCGTTCAGCCGTTTATTGTGGTCCGTAGGGGGTACATCTGAAGAATACCTCATAATGTCAACCCCTTGTTTTGCCCCCTTTAGGGCAGATTTTGCAAAAAAGCTGAAACCCGTATATCTTTATTTTTTACCAAAAGCCAAAATATAAATTTTCAGATTCCTAACTTGAAGAATTACCCATACAAACTTTCAACCCCTATTCCATCCCCTTAGAGATTATTTTTTGAAACAAAAGATAGCCTATGTCCGTCTCATAGGTTCAATCTATCCCTATACCAAATTTCATCTAAATCGGTTCAGCCGTTTAGCCGTGAAAAGGTAACAAACAAACAGACAAACAGAGTTACATTCACATTTATAATATTAGTATGGATTATCTGCACGGCAATGAATTATCTTACAAAGCCTTATCAGCTTACATCAAGACTCTGCCAAAATTTGTTATTTTGAATGCATTTTAATTTAACACTAAATCATCAACTTGCTCTTTTTCTATACAAAGCGTTTTATTATTTTTCACACCCTCGTCTGAAAGTTTGATAATTTTATTAGACAAACTTTGTCGAAGTTCACCGAAAAATAAAGTTGTTTATAAATATTATACGAGATACCGCCGCAAGCTCCCAAGTCGGCTTTAGCTGTTGACAGATTTCAGTAAACCTATATTAAAAGCGTGAAGCAGTACTGAAGTTTCGTAAAATTAAATATTAAATTAGTACTGTGTCCACATAAAATGATTTTAATACGGTCACTACATTTAGATTTAGGTTACATGCTGTCGCTGCATGCGGGACAGCATGGAGCGATAAAATGATTTTTTTTTAATTTGTCTCCGGTTAGTTATTTTAAGTTTTGTGTGGGTTTAATTTATGAATGGGTGTAAAGCGTGTCATAATACATTCCTTATATTAAATATTATTAACTCCATAAAAACGTAATGCGGACTACTTAGAGCCGTTGGTAAGTATTATACCTATGCTTTATGTGCGCCTCTTTTACACTAGGTACTCAGTGTAAAAGAGGCGAGTAGTCATTATGTAGAATTTCCCGTGTGAGATACACCTTACATTACACCATTCTACCGTTTACGTATATACGTAAAGCTGAGTCAACAAATCGAAACATCTAACACAACGGATGTTTGCTGACCAAAACCGCTGAAATATTAACTTTCACGATCGAAAGCCGAGCGAGCTGAAAGAGTTTCCGAATCGTTATTATTATAAATTAACGAGCCGAGTTTCTTCGAGACCTCAGTGTATTTTATTCATGGGAAGGAAGTGGGAGGTTACAACAAAGCGGGGTCAGTTACTTACATACAGAAGAACAATGGAGTTGTATTAGATGTAGGTACGGATTAATCTTATAAAATAAATGAGCAATAGGATAATTGGAATCTCGGAATCGGCTTCAACGATTTTCATGAAATTCAGTATATAGGGGGTTTCGGGGGCGATAAATCGATCAAGCTAGGCATCATTTTTGGAAAATGTCATTTTATTTGTGTTTTTTTATGATTTTTTTCTTTAAATAACCAGTTCATTATTGTTTATTATTCTATCGGTAAGATCGAAAAATATTATTCATATTTAATCATTTTATTAGTAATTCGTACTTAAATATTTTTTTTTTTTTTTTTTTTTTTTTTTTTTTTTTTTTTTTTTTATAGTAGCGCAGCATATTGACCTCCCTCCGCCTGATGGTAAGCCAGAGCGAGGCCCAAGTCACTATGCTAAACTGGCAGAGGACACCGGTCATCGGTCAGTTAGCACAGCCATGCTGGCCCGCGAGATGCTTTTTCACGCTTCGTTTAAAGGATCCTAGGTTGTAGGATGGGGGAAATACATGAGCCGGCAATGAGTTCCACAGCTTAACTGTGCGACAAAGAAAGGAGTTGCCGAACTTCTTAGTACGCGTCGGGATATTTTCGACGGTAAAACTGTGACAACGCATACCAGCACGCGTAGTCCTATGGCGGAAAAGGGAGGGTGGGATAATGGAAAATAGTTCTTCAGAACACTCCCCATGATAAAGGCGATAAAATACACTGAGCGAAGCAATGTCTCGACGTAGTTGAAGAGGCTCCAAATGTTTTGTCACCTGTTTATCGCCTATTATGCGAATGGCCCTACGCTGCAATACATCGAGGGCGTCGAGAAGGTACCTGGCAGACCCATCCCAGAGATGCGAGCAGTATTCCACGCAAGGGCGTACTTGTGTCTTATATAAATTACAAAGCTGCTCGGGCACGAAAAACCGGCGCACCCTGTTCAGGATCCCCAGTTTTCGTGACGCAGTGGTGATAACAGACTCAATGTAATTGCGCTGGTTGAGGTCGCTGCTAATGTCAACACCCAACATGTTCAGGCTCCGTCGCATATCAAGGGGGGTGCTCTGCAGACTGGGAATAGGAAGGAATGGTGAAGTTTTCGCCGTGAACGCGCACACTTGGGTTTTTTTGGCATTGAACTGAACCAGGTTGTTAGTACCCCATTTATTAATAAGATCCAACGTCTGATTCAGTTCAACAACAAGATTCTCACGCTTATTTAAAGTATCCGCCTTTCCAGCTGCTGGACGTCCAAGATATCGCCCATGGACCGTACTATCATCTGCATAGCAATGGATGTCACCGAGATGCAGCATGTCATTGATATGCAGAAGAAAGAGGGTGGGCGATAAAACGGAGCCTTGTGGGACTCCGGCATTCACAGTCATGAGCCGCGAAGCGCATCCGTCAACGAGGACACGGATTCTACGCTCATGAAGGAAGCCGGCTATCCAATTACACAGCTGGACGGGCAGGCCGTATGCCGGAAGCTTGGAAAGTAGTGCTTTGTGCCAGACCCGATCAAACGCCTTGGCGATATCCAGGCTAACAGCCAGGGATTCGCCATGTTTGTCCATCGCCTCCCCCCAGAGGTGCGTTACATAGGCTAGAAGATCACCCGTTGACCGTTTCGGCCTGAAGCCATATTGACGATCATGGATTAAGGAGTGATCTTCTAGATGGCGGACCAGCTGTGAGTTAATGATCCGCTCCATGATCTTGCACAGCACTGAGGTTACGGCAATAGGACGGTAATTGATCGGGTCAGATCGGTCTCCCTTTTTAGGGACCGGCTGCACATTTACCTCTCTCCAAGCCTCAGGAACACAGCCTGTGGAATAGGAGAGATTGTATAGGCGCGCTAACGGTGGAGACAACTCCGCTGCACATTTCTTTAGCACAAGCGCTGGGATACCATCAGGCCCGCTGGCTTTCCGGACGTCGAGCAACTGTAGCTCAAAGCGCACGTCACGATGTCTGATATGAATATCAGGCATCGCGAGGCCACAAGATGGTAAGGTTGGCGGTGGAGCGCCACAGTCATCGATTCGGGAGTTTGCCGCAAAGAGATCCGCCAAGAGATCGGCCTTCTCCTGCGGCTGGTGAGCCAGCGAACCATCAGGGTATCTCAGCGGTGGCAGCGAAGGCTGGCAGAAGTTAGCTTGCACGGTCTTGGCCAAGCGCCAGTAACTTCGCGATCCCGTAGGATGCGACACTAACTCTGCCCCAACTCGTGCAACGCGCTGGGCGTCCGCTCTTATATATGCCCTCTTGCACTCCTTGGTGGCAGAGTTGTAGGCTAATTTCAGGGAGTCGATATTAGGATCTTTAAGGGCGCGACCCCTGGTCCAAGCACGATATGCCGACTGCTTCTTAGAAACAGCATCAGCACATTCGCGATTAAACCAAGGGCGTCTTCGGCCTTTGCTGACGATATCGGAATACGGTATGTAGTACTCCATACCCAAACCAATCTCGCCAGCAACGGCCGCAGCACTCGCCGAAAGATCTTTCCCCCTGAAACAGCGCTGCCCCCACGGAACGGAAGCGAAGTAGTCGCGCATTCCGTCCCAGTCAGCTGATGAGTAGTGCCACACTCGGCGTTTGGCCACCGCAGGTTGCGATGGGACTGCGCATGGCACTGTGCTGGAAACAAGGCAATGGTCAGAGGACCCTAGAGGTGTTCCAACTACTACCCGGTATCCAGCAGGGTGACTCGTCAGGAGAAGGTCCAGCAAAGAGGGGTTTTGCCCCGACACATCTGGTATCCTGGTGGGCTGATCTACCAGTTGTGTCAAGTTGTGGGTAAGGGCGAACGCGTGGGCAGACCTTCCTGCATGGTTAGTAGTGGGGGAACCCAACCAGGAGTCGTGGTGTGAGTTAAAGTCCCCCAGAAACACCAACTCAGCAGTAGGGTACCGCTCCTGCGCTTTATCCGCCGCCTGACTCAGGGTGTCAAAGAGTCGAGTTGTCTCAGCATCACCTGTATAATATCCAAAAAACACAATTTATATTTTTAAAAAATAATACCGAGCAAAGCTCGGTCATCCAGATATTAAGGGTTAAGGTGATTACGGTAGTGCATTTTTTATCTAGCTAGGTTAGGGTGAAATTTAATGGTGATGAAATTATAAAAATGGTTGCAAAAAAAAATGTTTCTGTTTTTTATTAAAGTATAGTGCTCATTTAAAAATAGGTATAACTAGGTAAGCACAAAAATAGTATTGCAACAAAGAACTTGAGAAAGATACAAGATGTTTTTTACAGCAATGAAACTAAGAAAATTCTATAAATTTGGGGGCACTACAAAATTACTCCGTATAATAGTGAAACTGGTATTCGTATTGCTACTAAATTCAGTTAAACAAATTAATATATTAAAATATAACATCACGAGGACATATTAAACTCTTAATGCTCCCTTGTGTAACGTTACTCATCTTACCGTTACTCAACGTTACGAGTTTTACCTTTATAATATTTAGTTTATAACCTTTATTATTGTCCTTAATGTACGCCGTAAAACTGGTACAACATTGGAATATAAATTATACGAATTTTTGGGACGTAGATGCTGAAATTTTGTTCGAAAAGTGATACGCATGTTTTATTTTTCATTATTTTCCTAGGAAAAATAAACATTGACGCATCACGATTTGTTTGTATTTCTGATGTTGCATTTGAAATTTCTATCTAAGCATAAAATCATTAAGATTTTAGTTAACAATAATTGTTTTTATAATATAAACTTAGAGTGAAACTTTTTGTCGTACCTATAAAGATCTTTTATTTTTGGAACAAAAGATCAAATATTTTTTTTATCTTTCTGTATACCGGTGTAACCTTGTGGTATATAGGTTGTATCCTATACTAATCATATTATGCAGCATTACAGCAGAAGTACCCAAATAAATTTAAACAAACGATCTCAATGGGAAATTATCAGTAACACAATCATACCTAATGGTTAAAGTTTATACAATTTGTTCGCGCGAGGTATTGTATCCAAGTTTAGTACCTACTTACCTATCATGAGTTCATTTTAAATGATTAACACAAAATTTTCGAAAAAAAAAAACAAAATATATTAAAAACTTCATTACAGGAGTTTAAGACGTCTATGCCGTAAGATGGTCAATGCCACAAGTTTACATAGTAAGTACCTACTACAAAAATAGATTGATGCTTGTAGAATCCAATTCATCGCCACATTTCAATTCCACAATGCTATCTCCACGACTATTAATCGAGCCAAATGGAATGCCTCACAATGAAGGGGTCGTAATACTCTCAACAATAGTCCTTTCCCTAACATTAAGCCCTTCGTTTATAAGCGCTAGACCTAAGGATCCTACTCTGAACTTTGGAAATAATTAGTTCCAACGACCGCCACTAGGGGTGGTTGGGCCAAAAAAAGTTATTCTGTTGCAACGACCACCACTGGGGGTAGAATCAGGGGTGGTCGTTGGGAATAAACCCTCTGAAACCTTAAACTTACTTTGGTGTCCAGATTAATCAGTTTTTAGAAGTCACTGTAAACTCTACAATAATGAAAATAATACATGAAAATTATGAACGCATACAACGAGCGAAAACTGAAGGCACAAATCAAAAATTTCAATGTTGGAGGGCTTGCTAAGCTTGACGCTTGCAGTGGTGTAAATGGTTCATCTATAATTGAACTATTCACCGTTAAAATATTCGAACGCTATAATATCGAGCGATATTTTTTGTATCTGAATTTTGTTTCACAGTAGACCACTAGAAAGATAATGCCGCAGGTGGGATCTCATTTCTCGGCTCGCTTGGAACGATCAATAATTGATGTGCTTGCTGTTATCGTAATAAATACTAAATTAATGACAGACAATAAATTCGTGTTTTTGGTTGGTGATTTATCATCCTTTCTTCTAAGAGGTAAAGAGAAAGTAGAAGAGAGAACTCCAGACTGACCAGCAGGTTGGCGATTAGCTCTCTTACTTTTTACCTCTAAGTTTTACTGTACTTTAAAAGTTTTACCTCTCTCTAATAATAATAGTGAACTAAATTCAGCCAAACCTTATCCTTTCAACCGTCGCGGTAATTTCGCGTGACTTGGCGCATCTGTCACGTAACGTCGAGTGGTCTCGCGCAATATCGGCGCGTGTCATATAAAACGAGAATATCTCCAATGTTTTGTATGGGTGTCGTACAAACAACTGATAATGTTAGAATTGCCATGAAATAAGCAAGCTGATTAATTAAGAATCAGCTCATTTATACTTTGTAATATATTGTTAATTATAAGTTGAAAGTAGAGTGAGCAAATTTTTCCCAGTTTACTGAACAAAAGCTGTAAAATAATAAAAAAAAAAACAAATCTTTCAATAAAATACTATTTTATTTACAATAACGATACATTATTTACAATAATTAATTAAAAGGAGACACCTCCAAATACATTTTTTTTACACCACAAGCTTTACAAAAACAGGTCTCATTTAGGCGACGCGAGCGTGGGACAAAAAATAGGGTATTTTTATATTTCAATTCTGAGAACACTTTCGAGTAAGTGGCTTAGGATAATAACTTATACTATGGCTTGGTTCACATTCTAATCATAGACAGAGTTTAAGTTGATAGAAGTGTTTAGTTTACGAGACTTTACCAATAAACCAAGCACTTGAAAATATGAGCAAAAAAAGGTCAACTCACACTTTGGATCATAGAGCAAAAAATTTAGAATTTAAAAGAAATCTAATATTACATTTAATAAAAAGATGATCTTTACTATACAATAAACACGATAAAATGCATGTTGCCTTACAAAAACTTTCCAGAAATCAACAACTGAAACAACCAATTTCACGACAAAAGGACATTTAAGTGCTAAGGTAATATGGATACGACCGATACTGTCACATCTGAATACGAATGTATATGAAATATAACAAAATTAAGCGACATGATTGAATAATGATTGCAGATGAAATTCTTAATGTAAAAAAATAAAAATAAAATAACTCAAATCATTTTATGCAAGTAGGCAAAAAAAAACGTAAATAATTTTACAAGTCAAACACATTCAATCTCATTAATATAATTAATGTATAATTAATAAAATTAATAATTAATTAATAGAGCAAAATAAAAATAAATCAAATTTGGCAAACTATGGTTAAACGTACAAAGGTGTGATCCTAAAATTATGTGTGCAGTGTAAAGAAACAGGAGTCAATGCATACAGTTTTCTTGCAACCAACACAGAACGTATGCACTCGTTTTTTGCACACCGTGCATACTCGCCGCTGGCGTTGCTTGTTTACGAACGGGTATTCGGACAAGCGGTGGGTGAGATCTATACGCTGGTTCTGTGCGGTTACAGGCAGAAGCGAAGGCGAACAGTGTTTAGACAGAAGAGAATTTACAAGAGAAATACGGAAATTACGATAAGTTAGTGAAGAAGGAGTCTGATTGTGAATAATGTAAGAGTTTAGAACAGAGATGTTTAGTAGCCTTTTGAAAAGTTTTTTGTACCACACCTTTGTACGTTTTCGCTCTACAGGGTACATCGCTAACATCTGATCTTTTTTGTCCACCCCGCCCATCATAATATTGTAATCCAATATTAGGATGGGTTTGATGGAACCGTGGTACTGCTTAACAGCGTTGCCGTGGTATGTAGAGATCATAGCAATTCTATTATTATCTCTCCATACCATGACATCGATGTCCCCCGATGTGAGCCCAGTAATTTCGCCAGGGCGCATGTTGCCCTTGGTTAGACTATGCAGGGCCTGCGGGACGAACTTACGGTTGGTCCGTAGTGTTCCTACACAGTCAAATCCCAACGACTTGAGGCGTCGAGCGAGACATGGCGAATTGTAAAAGTTGTCCATCCACAATGTGTAGCCTTTGTTCTCAAGACCACTTGTTAGTCTGAGAACAATTGCAGGCGTAGATGCGTTTAATGGATCTTCAACCGGCTGCAGTGGAGTTCTTTTATGAGCGTGAACCTCAAACCGCCATAGAAGCAAAATAATATGTTACTATAATTTACATGCTTATCAAAATAGAACGCTTTTCTTCCTCATCCGATCGGTAACATTTCTAAAAAAAATAAGGATATCACACATTGTGATAAAATAGCCTTACATTAAATAAAACATAAACAGCTCTTCACTAAAGGCCCAACTAATTCCAGTTTCTTTTATAACAATTTCATAGTCGAGTCACACCGCGTCCCAATGAAACTTCTAGGTACATAACAACCGAGCGATATGAACTTGTCTGTAAGTCCGTAACTTGTTCATAAGTTTTTTTCCGACAATAACGGCGCTTGTTGTCGCTGAATTTCGTTATGAATTTACTTCGGAGACTGGTGGAACTTTGTTCATATGCGAGGCTATAGTGAGACGGCATTTGCTGCGTATACAGAAACGTATTATGTGCGTATTGTGCGTAAGAATTAAGAGTGAAAGTAAGTGTGACACCATGGTGTCCTAGTTTTCCTATTCATTAAGGGCTTGCCTATCTATCTTTATCCTACTAATATTATAAAGCCGAAAGTTTGTGAGTGTGTGTGTGTGTGTGTGTGTGTGTGTATGTGTGTATGTTTGTTAGCTCTTCACGCTCAAACGGCTGGACCGATTTCGATGAAATTTGGTATAGGAGTAGATTGGACCTATGAGACGGACATAGGCTATCTTTTGTGTTAAAAAAATAATCTCGAAGGGGTTGAAATAGGGGTTGAAAGTTTGTATGGGTAATTAATAATTCTTCAAGTTAGGAATCTCAAAATTGAAATTTAGGCTTTTGGTAAGAAATAAAGAAATACGGGTCTCAGCTTTTTTGCAAAGTCATCCCTAAAGAGGACAAAGTAAGGGGTTGAAATTATGAGGTATTCTTTAGTTGCATCCCCTACGGACGGAAAATCGTAGTGCAATTTGGCAAGGAGATAGATAATAATGGATACAAGTTAAAGAAAGAGATAAATAGGGAGAGGGAGAGAGATAGAGTTAGAGGGAAAGAGATAGACGGATAAGTATAAATGAACATAAATAGAGAGATAAAGGGAAAGAGATAGAGGGAGACAGAGAGCGAGACCTAGAGGGAGAGGTAGAGAGCGAGAAATAGAGGGAGAGGGAGAGAGCGAGATATAGAGGGAGAGGGAGAGATCGCGAGATAGAGGGAGAGAAAGAGAGCGAGAGATAGAGGGAGAGGGAGAGAGCGAGAGAAAGGGAGAGAGTGAGAGATAGAGGGAGAGAGCGTGAGATAGAGGGAGAGGGAGAGAGTGAGAGATAGAGGGAGAGAGCGTGAGATAGAGGGAGAGGGAGAGAGCGAGAGATAGAGGGAGAAGGAGAAAACAAGAGATATAGGGAGAGGGAGAGAGGAAGATGAGAGAGAGAGCGAGAGATAGAGGGAGAGGGAGAGAGCATGAGATAGAGGGAGAGGGGGAGAGCGAGAGGTAGAGAGAGAGGGAAAGAGATACTGATAGAGGGAAAAAGTTAGAGGAAGAGGGAGAGAGATAGAGAAAGAGCGAATTTACTAATATTATAAAGCCGAAAGTTTGAGAGTTTGTATGTATGTATGTGTGTATGTTCGTTAGTTCTTCAAATCATTAAATTTGTTAAATTTGGTACGCAGATAGATTATTTCACAATTTAGGACATAGGCTACAAGTATAAGTCATCAACGTTTTCCATCAATGCAATAAAAACTATGAAAAACTACCCCATTTGCATTAAATTGGCATTAGTTTATACCGCAACTTAAACACATAATACATAGTGTAACGAAAACTTAAAAAGTAGATAGACCTTAATTTGCATGATTTATGTTGTATGCAGATAGTTAAGAAACACAATATAGGCTACAATGTCATCATCATCATTATTTCACTGTCCATCGCAGTGTGATAATAACTGTGAAAAACTACCTAACTTCGGTATTTTCTTTGACACAATGTTACAAGTCGTATCTAACAGCCACCGTCCTTTATGTGTTATAATTTGAAACGCGGGTGAAACCGCGGGGCGCAGCTAGTTATTATATAAAACAAAGTCGTGTTAGTTAACCATTTGTAACTCAAGAACGGCTGGATAAATTTTCATGATCTTTGCTTAGTTAGATTTGTTTACATTTCGAATAATTATGAAAATATGGGGAAATTCACGAAAAAGATAGAAAAAATGATAATTATTTTTCTCAAACATTATTGACAGGACGACGCTGTCGGTAGAGCTAATAATAATAATAATAAGAGCTTGTATACAATAAATTTATATTAATTGGATAAATGAAAACAGATGAGTACAAAATTGATTAATGTTTAAATAATTGCTCAATTATTGATATCAGACTAGAAATACCTGAAAATATAGAAACAATCGTCGAACGTAGTTGAAGAGCATATAATGATGTAACAATTTTAAATACTACATTTTCCTGAGCAGCCATCTCCGATGCAAATGACGGCTCGTTTGGCGTAGTGGCTGAGCAATCGGACTGCTGCGCTAGGGGTTGCGGGTTCGATTCCCGCCTGGGACTAATATTTGTGCGATCCACAAATATTAGTCTCTGGTCTGGGTGTGATGTGTATGTGAAATTATATGTCTGTAAGCGGTACCCACGATACAGGAGCAATTCTAGTGTGGGGCTATTAAAAAAAAAAGTTAAGTTAAAAGTTAAATATATTCTCTACAATATCAGATAAGACAATTACTATATTCATAGATATACCCGCATAGGGATAACCTACCCCTCGTGTCGGCAATAGTCGGCGTGCGTCGATTTAGTACCTACTCGGCAGCACGGTCCGCTGCCCCTTGATTGGCCCCGTCTTTTCATGCCAACGCGGGATCGAGGGCGGTTAGAGGTTAATTGTAAGATGCTCGCATGTTGTCGGAAACATGCTGGTCAGTTTTTATTTGATGAAGAGGGCCTTAATGAAATACTTGCTGGTTTTTCGTACGCCAATCGGAGACCGTTGATGTGACTGTAAAATCTAAACGGGCTTACCCCCAGTTTCTGAAACGTCAGTCAACGTTGACAACAGATTAATTCTATTGCCATCCTTGTCATTTGTTTAGTGTTAGATAGAGACAACGATAGTTTTAATCTACTGTCAAAGCCAACTAGCGTTCTAGAAACCGGGGGTTAGAGTAGTAAAATGTTTTTATATGAAAAGGGAACACAGCTGTCTTGTAACTTTCACGCGTTTCAATGGATATCTACACTACAGTAATATTATAAAGAGGAAAACGTTGTTTGTTTGGTTGTAATGAATAGGCTCCGAAACTACTGAACCGATTTTAAAAATTCTTTCTCTGTTCGGAAGCTATGCTATCCCCGGGTGACATAGGCTACCTTTTATTCCGTAAAAAATAATGGTTCCCCCGGGATAGTAGTTAACGCGGGTGAAACCGCGAGGTGCTTCTAGTCTATAATATAATTAGTTTTTCATGTAGTTTGTAACGTATTAAGAAAGTTTTTATTCAGTGCATATTATATTATATTATACATAAAGTTGCACCTATTCATGAGCATTTTTTTTAATCTTCAATCAGTTTGTCATTGTGACAACTTTCTCAAATTACACATCCTTACATACAAGAAAAACGCCGAGAGTTAAACTTCCATTTTTAAGACTTCAATAGTTGCATATAGGATAGACAGCAATCTATTACAACGAGCCTATCCCAATCGCATTGCGAAACATTGCCGTCATGGCTGTTTAATAATGGAGTCAGCAGAGCGTAGAAATAATGGGATACCCTCCATCATTGACGTCCTATTATTGCCGGTAGATGGAGGGATTCAATAGTTATACCTGTCCGGAATTACATAGATACGTCAGCGAGATATGATGAGGAATTCTAGCAAGTGGTGGCACTCGGTAGACTTATAAAAATTAGGCGGCTACCACACTACCACGATATTATCGCAGCGTTATTCAAATAATGCGTTTCGCGTCATTTTCACACAGCTATGCGTTTTAGTTTATTGATATTTCTAGGTTGCTACTAGAGTTAAATGATGCAGTTACGTTTAAAATATACGGGCAATGCAAAAACGCAGAAAGCAAGAACTAAGCGTTCCATTTCTATCAGTAATAAATAATAATATTTGTGGTAATATCGCGTACGTCCTAAAACAAAATAAATACCTTCTCAAAAATAATATAATAGTACTTAATCCTACTCAATATAATAAACGCGAAAGTTTGTAAGTATGGATGGATGGATGGATGTTTGTTACTCTTTCAGGTAAAAACTACTAAAATAGTACATTACGATACGTGCTATCTAAGTAGTATATTAATACACGGCGGCGTGAAGTTAGCGCCCGAGCGAAGCGAGGGTGCTAACCGCCGTGTATTTAATAGACTTACTTACGCAGCGAGTATCGTATACTATTTTATAGCACGTGCGACATAAACCCGCCATCTATTTAATTTATTTAAAAATAATCTCCTAATTAATGCAATGAAAAGATGTTCATTTGACTCTTAGTAATAAACACACAAGTTTTAATGTGGGTAGGTTGACATTCACCAGTAGAGAACGGGAAGAACACAATTTACACCTACCCGTATCACTTCTAGATTTGTTATTTTAGTTTATTAGTATTTTTGGATGCATATCTATTGTTCGTGGATTGCTTAATGTGACATTGTTTTTAGATTTAATATTGTTCACTTTAAATAATAGTCAAACATGTTTCAACTAAAAAACAGTGAAAAATATCAATATTGTAGGGCTTCATTTTGTAACCAAATCTTTATCGTAACGTGAATACCTACTTAATATAGGAATCTGTGATTGATCTGGTTTGTGCATAAATGTATTCACTATGAGACTATATTTTATAATATTAGATATGGTGTATAATAATTGAAAGTGTGTGTATTCAGTGAAAATGCAACATTTCTAAATCAAGTAAGTATTCTTATGTTTCAATAATTATATAATCGGATAAGAAATTTTATAACAAAGGTACAGAGTACGGTTAATATCGCTAACTTAGGTATAGCGTTCAACGTAATAAGTAATATTGTCCGACGAAGACCAAAATGAAAACATGCAGAAATATGGCGCCAAAGACATTGGCGTTTCGGTCCCACACGTTACAGGTTATATGTATCTTCTCTTGCTTACTATGACTTTATGAGTGGTGTAAAAATGTATGACTGATTAGCTTTCGTTCAGTACTACGCTCGCAACGATGGGTATATTCTTCAACGGTGTGAAGTTAGTGAACATCAGGCCGTTTAAAAATGTGCTACTTTGAACAGCGCAAAGTGTGACCTAAGTGCGGGTTTAGGTCGCACGGTGCTATAAAGATTTTAATGACACTTTACAATAATATAGCTTATACATCAGAATAACACATAGGCTACAATTTATAAAGATATTGTGTGAATGGTCTAAAATATGACGATAAGTACTGTCAAGTAAGTAGGAAAAATGTTTCCTTCTGCGAGCTATTCTGGCGTGCGCTACCAAAACCGATAGAGTTTCACATAATTATGTAATGTATGATGGAAATTTTAGCTTAAATAGTCCTACAAAACAACCCGCCACAGTATATATATCGATATCTTATGTGTAAGCCACTATAGCGAAAATGTGTAATCCTGCGCAGACGAAGTCGCGGGCACCAGCTAGTGAACAAATAAAATTGAACCATAATTTATTCTTCTTACAACTGATATCGCTAGCGATATTATCGACAGATCATTTAATAGTAGTGTGGTATAGACGTTAATTATAATTTCTGCCACATTTTTCACATAGAGTAGGAAAATTCGTCAGTGTAAATAAAAATTGAATGTAATGTTGCTCGGTTCTGGCGTTCAAAGATGTCGTAAATATAATATTGACAACGGTGGACTCAATGGATTTAACTCTGCAATGGACCCCCAAGAGATGGGATCTTATTTCTAGCCAAAGTGAGAAAGGAACGAAACTCGTGAGTGAAAAGGTCAATATTCTTGCAATTAGGTAGGTATAAGTATATTTTACCAATTGAAGGAAAGCTGACTGAATCGTGTCTGAATTGAAAACTGAAGAAATTGGTATATTTTGTTCCCTTATTTTACAGCCATTTTCTTTATGCAATTTAATAGTAATTACATAATTAATCTCAAATGCGTGCCAATTGTGACCAATTCAAAATTTATGGGCACTACAAAATTTTCCTATTCGCGGGAATAGGCAGGCTGGTAGCAACTATTTAGTAATCTGTATGGGATTTCTTACCACAGAGAAACGTTGTCATCGAACAGGTTAGTTACAATAATTATTTATTATAAGCAAAATGGCAAATATAATGGCATTACGGTACCGTATCAGCAGTCTATGGGCAGTAATTTTTAGCACCGGACAGTAATTTTAATTTTTTTCTAAGGTATACTGCATCTACGCGTATATAACTTAAAAGTAGTATTATAACTTTCATTCCAGATAACCGTACTTCCCACGTTTTCAAGTTTTATGAATGAACCACAGATATTTTAATTAAAAACTGCATCAAACCAACTTCAACAATCGCTCCACTGAACACAATTCTTCGAGCGTTGTTGGGTCGAAAACGAAAAACAGGAAGAAGTCGTTTGTTACAGGCATTATTCGATTCGATATCACTTTGGCGGTTTAAATTGTTTCATTGCAAAGAACTTTTGAAACGCGGACACCAATAGGGATAATGAAAAGTTCTATTATTTGGTGCGGATTCAATCAGTTTAATTTACCCTTCAGGGAATTTTATTTGAAGTCAACGCAATTTCTTTATAAATTTTTTACCGTGCGAATGTTCACTTAATGCTTCATATTTGATGTGGATTTGGCAGGTTTGGTCAAGACACTACAGTAGGCAGATATTATTAGGAATGGAAAATAAAAAAATTGGATAGATAACTAAATGAATCATAAAAGTGTCTCGGTAAGAAATAAAACCACCGAATTGAGAAACTCTTCCTTTTAAAGTCTAAAATAGAATGTGATTGAAAAATAAATGACAGTTAAAAATATATTGAGCATTACATTACACACATACCCATGGAAATTTCATACTACTTCTTGCGTTTACTAAAATATTGTCAGAATTTTAATAAAATATTAACTATTCATTCGTACTTCACCAATAGCAATGGAAACTCATGGCCACTATCATGCCATGCATTTTCCTTTTTGTTTAATTTCAGTAATTTCGTTAAACAAAGAAAACGCAGCTACAAAAGAAAATCGACTTTTAAGACATCCATCGATAATCCGGCTCTTTCTCTAAAATTCGAAGTCGTTTTTCTTTCATTCCACCCGTCGTCGATTAAAGGATTATTGTATCGCCCCGCTAAGCTGCCAGGAGTAGGTATTCTGAATTAGTGTTTTCGTAAAAGTAAATTGTCTTTTGTTTAGGATATCGATTACTCGCGTAATTTTATACCAGCGTTTAGGAACGGTTGATTTGCTTCGTTTTATAATGTTATTATAATTTTAGAAAATCTTGATTGAAATGGTAACAAGACACCACGTTGTTTTTGAAACCTTTGTTTTGAGAAAGGAGAAACGGTTAACGAATTATTATTTTAATTAGGCTTAATAGTTAGGAATTTAACAGTAGGTAGGTATAAGAGTTAGGAATATACGCTAGTATCATGTCCGTATAATATTTGTTGCCCCGATACTCACATTTTTTTATTTTACAGAGAAATGAGATGCGCAAGTCATTTGAATGATATTTAAGCACGACGTCTGCCTTAAGTACAGGGTGATTCACAACTGTCTTGCGTGGTTCTGCACTTCACTCGCCATTTAGAGACATTGGTTCTAAAGTCTTAGGTAAATAGGTATGCCTAGCAATGTCGCTGGAGACAGTGAGTATACCTTTTCTACATTACTTTTCGTCAGCCTCGCCAACGACTTTTTGTGAGTTATGTGCGTATTTCCATCGCTCTGTGCTTCGGAGGGCGCGTTAAGCCATGTCAGATAGCAATCGTTAAGCCAAGGCAGAGGCTTGGGTGACCTCATTAAGTCTGACGCTAGATTCTAGCACAACCTCATACGACAAACAACATAGTTTGCATAGTTACTATGGACCCTTAATAGTAGATTATGCATCGAGCAGGTAAAGCACTGTCTTATAGTCACGGGCGGCTTATTGAACCCAGAGCTTATGGAAGGACCCTAGTGTTAACGCCCGAGCGTAGCGAGGGTGTTTACTTAGAGTCCTGAAGAAACGAGGGGCTCAAGCCGCCTAAGACGAAGACAGGCTTTATCCTTGAGGTGCATAACTGCATACTCTACCTTTAATACCTTCTGCGAGACAATAAAACTTAGGGCCACAACAAAAAAAATGCACCACAGGCTGCTTGGCTTTCTAGTTGATGACTCAAGTATTCGAATTACACTAAAAGCACGACTTCATGTCAATGGGCCGTCTTATTGCTTGCAATATATAGCAATTATATTATTTACATAATTATATGGGATTGACCGACTCTAGGAAGTAAATAACTTCGTACGAAACACTTCAGCCACTGGCTTACATTACAATTTACATTCACTGAATGCAAACTCACAACTCTGCGCTAACTTCAACTCAACCAACAGTTTGTATACAGTTTGTATACAAATACACACAGATTGTGCACAATTGTATACAGTACACAGAAACAGTATACAGGCCAGCTCGTTATCAGCAAGTTGTCGCCACTTCCTACCTGGTGTTGGAATGGCGTAGATTGCGCCGCGTCCGTGTTCAGAGTTGATAAAGTTGGATAGTGGAGTAATGTATAATTGGAGTTGAGAGATAAGACAACGTCTAAGCTGAATGTTTTATATATAACTAGCTGCGCCCCGCGGTTTCACCCGCGTTTGCATAATATACGATATATCTGTATGAATTGTAGCCTATGTGTTATTCTGATATGTAAGCTACATTATTGTAAAGTTTCATTAAATCCATTCAGTAGTTTTTACGTGAAAGAGTAACAAACATCCATCCATCCATCCATCTATCCATCCATACTTACAAACTTTCGCGTTTATAATATTAGTAGGATGTTTTTATCTAGGTATATTAGAACCCTTGCCAATTATTTTTAGCTTCGCCTGTTTATAGGGAAAGAAGGAAATGGTTCGCTATGCTTTGTTAAGAAATGTCGGCAATCTTGCGTGCTTTACACTAAACCCTCTGTACAAATATAATGAAAAAGCTGTTTTCAAATTAATGTTAGCTTAGCTACCTATATTAACTGAAGGTAGTAAATTGTATACAATAACTATTAGCCTATTAAACTTTAATCTAGATTAAAGATTAGAAAACTCAATTTGCTAGCAACAACTTAAACCTAATTTTGTGGATGTAATCTCATTGCCACACAAAATTTATTCGGTGTTATTTTGGCTGCATTGCCTAATTTTATTAGGCCTTCGGGATTTGCGTATAAGTTTTCAATTTGTGCGTAGGTTTTAGGTATAAAAAAAGCACTTTTCAAGATGAGGCAGACACAGTAGAGCGATGCAATAAAATACACTTTTTAGTTGTTACAAAATACTGTCTGCTTTTAGTTCACTGGTTCAGAGTCGCGGAGTGAGCCAGCTTCCGACAAAGCAAACGGCAACTACCAAGCCGTATACGTTGATTTTTATTTGCAACGTAAGCCCCTGATTAACCTCTCTATTGTTGTTACCGAGTGAGTTCGTGCTAGCCTCTCGGTACAATTATTTACGATATCAAGTTAGCTGAACTGATATCTGTTCTTTCACGTTTTGATTCCCAATTTTTCAAACGATTATCCATGCCACAATCAATCGCTTCGACTCGCAGCCCTTCTCAACCGAACGGCGGGAAGAGCCGGTGCCAGTTCACTTCACATCTAAGCACATAACTTACGTTCGACCTATCTATGACGCCGGCGCGGCGGTGGGTCGCGGCCCGACGTCCGAAAGAACTTAATGATCTGTGAACCATCGGCTAATCGACGGTGCCAGAGGGTTGTAGGGGTTGGCTTTGTAAACCGGTCATCAGAGCAATATTAAGTGTGATAATATTGACAATATTTTCAAGAGGTTATCTTGAAATCTATATTTAAGTATATAAAAATCCGTTGACGCATGTATGAGAAGGATCAACTGAACGGCTTGAGCGATTTGGGTGATATTATTGATGTATTGGTAATGGTCAGGACAAAGATTGCAAGAATGACGGCACGTTTGGCGTTGTGGCTGAGCAATCAGTTCGTGTCGAGGATTCGATTCCGGGCGATACAGGACCAACATAATTAGGGGCTACGTTACAGAATAATAAAAAATTAAAGTTTTTTATTTTCAAAAATTCACCGGACAAGTTGGAAATATCGCTGGTACTTTGTATGAAAGTCTCACGAAATGTGACGTCTTCATAACATTATAGTTGGTAAGCGTTACACGCTCAAAGCCAGAGCGGGGTTTTATCATGTGGAAGACGGCGTCCAATAAATTAATACGTACCCAGCGGGGAGGGAAGACAATATAAGGGTCAGTGTGCTGTGCACTAAATAACGACGAGTTGACTTCTATAAACGTCGCGTGGAATTCAAGATAACAGAGACTAACCCCCGGTTTCTAGAACGCTAGTTGGCTTTGACAGTAGATTAAAACTATCGTTGTCTCTATCTAACACTAAACAAATGACAAGGATGGCAATATAATTAATCTGTTGTCAACGTTGACTGACGTTTCAGAAACCGGGGGTAAGTATAAGGGCAAATATTTTGTCTGTCTCTAACAACCACTTCATTTTGCAGCATTAGGTTTCATATCTTCTCTCTCACTGGGCTAATTAATTTTCATCAGTTTCAATAGGTACTATAGTCTATTTACACCACATACCAACGAGTCTGGTCATATAATATTTTTTTACGAGAACGTACAAGCAGATCTTCATCGCAAAAACGCTAAGTAATAACAGCCATAGTATAGTCAACAATGTTTGCAAGATTGCAAGCGTTGTTAGCAAAAACCCGTTGTAAGCCGAGTGCCTACACGCTTGATTAGACTTTAATCAGAGTTTATTGGTGGCCAGCTGCAGCGTTCGTGCACTCTTTGATATAAAGGTTGACTTACAATCCGGAAATCTGATGAATGCGTGGAAATTCAAGTTTGAAACCAGCTTCTTTTAAAACCGAGAGTGCCGATGAGAGCAATAATAATATGTTTCTAAATCAAGTAGATAGTTGAAACCCTTCAGTTAACCACTGATAAATCTTTCAAACCTAAACTAAATTCTTTGGGTTTTCATAGTTTTGCATAGCGTTGGATGTTAACTAATTTGACCATGAATAAAATTGTAAGTCCCAATCGTAGTACCGAAATAATAATTATTATGCTTATTGATTTTAGTATGGTTCTAGGGGCAGCAAATAGTACCAATATTGACCGCCTACAGTAATGTAATATTAGTAATAGCAAACAACTTATACTTGATTCAATTGGTATTGATTTAATACCCTATCTGTTAATCTAGGACTCTTGATGGGTTGAATTTCTTGTATTCATTTATATTAAATCCGTTAAATTGTAATAAATGATCGCAATCACTTGTTAATTTCCTGAAACACCAATCTTGAAATTCAATTCAGCTTCTGGAATTTAATCACAAATTCTGAATCTTCTCACAATTTTCCTCTAATTAGGGATGTGATGAAAATCCGGACACTAGATAATTCGTTTGTTTGCCACAACAAAGTACCTCGACACGGCACCACGCATTCAGCCACATGCAGCTACGTCGGTTGATACCTCGTACAATAAAATGTAAGAGTCACGATTGATTTGATAAAATAAACATTAGTCTGTGACTAGGTAACATTGAATATTAACGGTCTGGTAATATTACTACAAAAACCAATGCAAAACAGTGTAAATGATGGCACAAATAACAAAATTACAACCGATTCCGTACGAGTCACATGTTGCTATTACTAACCGATAGGTATCCGTTATCAACTGACGATGCTGTATCACAACTTAGTTCTACATAATACAACAGACCGGATAGTTTGTCCGTACAACCTATCCGGTCAAATCTTATAGGCGTAACACCTCTATCCCTAATTCAAATGCAGTCTAATTAAGGGCAGCTTAAAGGCTATAAAATTGTAATTCCAAAATCGTTTCAAAACTTTAGAGGCACCAAATGTGGCCTTTTAACTCCGTTAATTAATTTTTAATCAGAATCTATAGTCGACGAGGTCGAAGGAGATTGAGTTTGTGCCACGGTTTATGAACTTCATCGGGAGACGATGCCATCATTGTGGACTTTGATCGCTTTTTTATAACATTATAATCAAGTTTTGGGTTTGGATAATTTAGTAAAAAAATAAATATTTGTGGATCTTTTTTGCCGTCAATAGGTACACTTCTCGTACATGCGAATGTCTGTAAGTTTTCTGATCGTATCTATAAGCTTGTGAACCGGTGTTATCTGATATTATGGATTAATAATTTAAGAGAAGTAATATTATATTTTATTGCGGTGATTGTATTTTGTTCCAGAAAATTATTACCATATTTTGGACAGAATGTGTAATTTGTAAACTGTGTAGGTATGCAAAGTAAGTCTCACTTTAAGCAGGAAGTATCTTACATAGTGAAAACAGCATATTATAAACAATCTTATAATTCCTATAGTTATTGCTACCTTTGTTACCATGGTACACATCATAATATGGAACCACCGTCTTTTTACTTGTTAAATTCGTATTTATCCTCTATTTCTATTGTATCCTTCCTTGCCAGGCCAAAAACGTCGAGGTTTGTCAAAATTACATTGTGAATCAGCCCCCTAAAACCTCCATCCTCTTCTACCTCTACTCCATTACGTAAAAGCAGATCCTTTTCTATCCTTAGGTACTCAAAAGAGTAAATCTTGACACCCCTTATAAAATGTAATTTTATTATTACGATCTCCTTTAGCTTAATAAAGACCCCTTTACACATGCGAGGAAACGTTAACGCCCGTCCTGGAAGTGACAATTTGACTAAATTAACTAATTATTTCAAGAATGAATGGTGCGCTCGTTTGTCGCTTTTTGGATATCGCTAGTCTGCTTTGTAGTATAAGTGGTAACCCTAACTGCGCAATAAAACTCGTCTTACGCTAGTTTAACATAACTATGACGAAAATATAATTAGGCCCGTACCACATAATAATCCTTCTTAATTTTTCAAGTGAGTTAAAAATGGCGTATTCTTAGTTAACCAAGTTTCACAGTATATTCTGACGCATGATTAAACCTTAATCAAAGTCAGGGCTGCCAAACGCACCGAGAGCGTGTCAGGGAAGCCACATACCACGCTTGTTTGCTACTTGTTTGTTTGACTTAGATGTGGCCCTGTTATAAAATTAGGAGGGTCTATGACTTTGGACACATTTTATTAAATTATTAGATATAAGAAATTTTTAATTTATCGATTGCATTTTAATATTGCTCTTGATGCTAAGTGGTTAGACAACAATTTGGGCAGACATCTTATTATTTATTTTTATTTTAAAGTAGCCCCGTATACATATAATTTTACACACACATGTTGCGTTCATGTTTCCCGATAATTAATCTCGGAGTTATCCAAAAATAGGTAAATAGCACTAGATGTAGTAAACGTTATAAATAATACAAAGTAGTTTATTAGTAATACCTTATTTATAGCTAACAACATTTCCGCCCTCACGCAATCCTGAAATAGAGGGAAAATCCCGATACTTCGGGAAAAAATATTTAAGCTCGTTTATCTTCATCAAAAATTAGATGTAGCCCGCGTCAGATTATGTTTTCCCCGTCTTTGGCAGTAAAAAAACATTTTGTACTAAGATTAATTGAAGGGATACAATTCGAGGACGATAAGATTAACAAAGTCACGATATATTACAAACATGTAAACAATAAATAAATATGAAGCGATGAGTGCTAGCTGGTTGTGTTCAGTCGCCACGCCGCCACAGAGTACGAAACAAACTTTTATACGAATTGAGCATGAATTACAATGCTTTTGATCAAGTTAAACATGGCTATATTTAACATCAATGGCGACCTTACCACAAAAGATTTAAACCAGAATTGAACATATTATGACTCTAAATATTGTCTCCACAAATCGACGTCTAACCCTCGCATTTTTTTGGCAACCGCACCAAATCTCATACGGTACATAATTAGCACAGCCTAATTACATTATATATGTAATCTTAACGCTGTGCTGTTTAAGTAAATTAAAAAGAAAAACGCATGACGTATCGATTCCCATTCAGTAAACAAAGCATGGACATAATAAACCGAGTTTAAAACGCATAAAATCTGATTACTGTTGCACAGAAGTTAAGTCCACAATAACAATGCGTTTAAACATAATTAAAGTTGGTGGTGACGGTAGAGATGAGGTAAATTAAAGGTGAGCTGTTATTTTCATGCAGGTGAGATAATTTTCATTTTCGTTTCATACGTTACATTGTGGTGGGATAAGCAAATAATCTTCTTTATTATGGCAACTGTCACGATTGTTATGAATACCTACGACTTTTTAATTTTTTTGATTAAATCATTTTTTTTAGTGATAGCGTGCGATCGTCAACGAAAATGATTTAAATATAGGACACAACCAGATCTGGTAAACTGAATATAAATTATTGTGCCACTTTTGTGTGCACCAAACCTAAACTGACTTAGATTCGACAGTTAAACTGTTCCACACCAGCATAAAAACTATTTTTCTGTAGCAAAATGACTCAACTCTCAAAAATGAGAATTTGTCACGGGCTTGAATTCAAGCCGACATAGGCACATGCTAAGTCGAGACTAAACCATAAGCTTATGTTGCAGTTCGGTGAACACAAAATCGACAACACTCAACATTTCCCATCCCTAGTTTCAAAGCGCAGCGCAGCCCCGACCGCAGTCGGCGAGCGCTATTGTGTGTACCGTATTGTTGATTTATAATTGTTAAGGCTCCTGCTGGTTTTTCACTTAGTCTCGTATCCAGTATTTTAGCCCTTATTACCGCATCCAGCACCTATATCATCTTAATCCCCTGTAGGTCACATTCAGGACTCTAACGTTGTTGAAAAAGGGCTTAGGTTTCCATAACTATTCAGGTTAAAAAAGCTGTGGTTGGAGATGATATAGGTATAATTTTTTGATATTACATTCATGACCCCCTGATAAGTTTATCGTTGTCCCTATCTGGCACTGAACAAATGACAAAAACAGGAATAGACTTATCGGTTGATCAAAGTTAACTAGGGTTTGAGACGCCGTTAGTCATTCCACTGACGGTACATGCCACGCCTGTCTATAACAGTTGCAGTGTCAGCCGGAAATTAATGACATCCTGTTATCCCCGTAACGGGGACACGGCTTTTGGGGACAAGTGACAACGGGACTACATAAGCCAAAACTTTACATTGCAAAATCATTGCGCTACGCTGTAACAGTAAGTAAATAGTTCATTATTTCTAATACACAATATGCATCTGAATAAAGTGCTCAATTCCTATTCCCGTCCCTAGAATCTTGAAACAATGCGTCACATTAATTAAAAAGTAACAATGAACCGTTCCACCTTTATGCACAACTGCAAACCGATCTAAATTAAGTCTTAAGCTTTGGTTACAAGGGCGAGATTTGTGGCAAAAAGGGTAGGCATATTACAATGCGGGACCAATTAGCAACGATTGCTGGATAGCGAGGTGCTACTTAATTGTTAACCCGCCTGCGACTTTATGTATAGCTGAAGGTATGCTGCTAGAACGACTTATTCCGCTGTCTGTTCTCGAGGATTATTATGAAATTTTTAAAAATAATATACAGTCAATTCTGCTGCATTATTATCAATGTGATGGTGATGGCCTTACCCCCGGTTTCTAGAACGTTTGTTGGCGTTGACAGTAGATCTGACTGACGTTTCAGAAACTGGGGGTTGGAATAATAACACATAGAAGTCAAGTACCCACTAGTGCCGTGTAGCCATTTTTACTGAGACTTTTTGGGCCCAGTTCGGACTTTGACTCGCTATTGTTCGAAATCGAAGCTTTTATGGTAAATATTTATTCATTTTCCCTGCTCTTGGACTAAATACCAACACGTATGCAACATTTACATTGCCCGTTTGTGCTTTTTGGAGGAGATCATTACATGGCACTCACGCACATATTGATTAACAAGTGCCTTAATTTTTTAGTGAAACTACGCATGGAACTATCCTTCTCTGCGTTATTATTCTAAGATGATGGTATTATCGCTATTCGAAAAATTTCCAGTATTGACACACGGATAAACAAATCTCATATTGTTGTGTGTTCATATCTGACGAGGTTGTTTGTACGTCCTAGATTCTCTTTCAATAACAGCTTAGTCCGATTTGGCTATTCATGGTTGGTTTTTTCTTTTCTATAATAGATTGCTTGATGACGGTCTTTCATAGTATTTTCACACATCCCCATTTTTGTGAGGGATTTTGGACCTGATTCTGGTATTAAATCTATACAACGGCAATGTAAACATAATTTACGTAATGTATAACACAAGACATTTTCATTTGTACAGTGAATGGCCAGTTTTCTCAAACGGTTACTCCAATTGCGAAACAGAGTCCGTTCACTTAGAAGGAACAATATTTAAGACCTTATCTTATGTCAGCCTTAGATTATTGGTATTATTAATGTTAAAGACAGCTTTCAATCGTGTATACACGTAATACACTGTAATTCCAGTTTGATAATTATCATTTCCATTAAACGTTATCAAACACATCTAAAGCGGCTCTTCCGGTTTACTGCTCCATTATAAAGCCGATAGCTTGGGAGATTGTCCAGCCAAAGGCGACTTTACATCGATTGTTATTATTATAAGTCAATATTGTTGACTAATAATATTAACCAAATTAATTTCACTGAACAAAGTTATCAAAGAATCTTCTAAAGTTTGGGAGAACGAAATTGAACTATTATTATAGTGGGTAGGTACCTACTTATATTATTGAATACATATTATTATAATATATCATCAGCCTCCTTGTATGTGTTTTTTATAAGACTAGTTAATACGGCTTTCTGTTCTAAAACGCCTGTAGTAAGTTAAAATTTCTTTAGCGACGTATTTTATAAGCCTCAAAATCCCTTTCATAAACTATATGCCCTCCACAAACTATCAGTAGATCTCGACCTAAGCCTGCGTGACATTAATTCGATGATGGACTGACACGCCGGTAAACCTTCCGTGAGATTTATGGTATTGCCCTTAAGTATCACATCGCCTTCGATTTCCCTTTTCTGATAATGTGAACAATTTCTTGTGTTACAAATGATACGAAAAGATGCAATAAAAATATCAGGTCGTGAACAAATTTATATTACCTATGTAACACAAACTAATTTGAACTTAAGCGTAGTACAAATTCTTTGTTAATTCCTAATCTGTCATCACTAAAATACCTAAGGTATTATTATTATAACATCATAATAATATTACTTAGTCCGTCTCTATCTAAAATTGTTCTACGTAATATACGGCAAAATTTGTACTGAGATAACAAAAGATCAGTCCTTAGACAATTTTTAAGATATCCTTAAGAAAAGAAATTAATCGGCTTTCACTAAGTCTCTGTGCTAATTAAGATGAATCTCTCTCGTTTAATTTTTTTACCTTTTTTACTTTTTGAACTCATTTTAATATCTGTGTTGTAAGTTGCATATTTATGATCTGTGCCTTGATCCTAGCTCTGTCTAATCTATGTTTTAATGTGGAATATCTACCTAAGTACCTTCCTTAGTATAGTAAGAAATATTGCTTACTTATTTCTTCTCGGTAGAATACTACCCGCACTTAATTATATAATACGTGGTATTGCAATAGGTAGAGATCTATTAACAGATAATAAAAATCATACATATATGTAATCGTAATAGATACTACACTGTATTGTAAATATTGCAATGCAGCTCTTGTAATCGAATCTAACAAAAAATTTTTACTAAATATAGCAATTTAAGTAACCACTGACGAAATATTTTCATTAACTTTGACGTTTGTAATGAATGCGGTTATTGCTTTGACAAAACACGCCTAAAACAAAAACATGAAGCAACAAAAACTATTCAAAAACTAGTTTATCGCAACAAAAATGAAGATTAAGCTGCCGAGACAGTGAATTCGTCAGAATAAACGACTAGAAGTCCAGACAGAAAGCAAAGGACAAAGAAAAAGCCGTCAGTGAATTTACACTACGTATCTCCAGCAAAAGATCTTTAAACAGACTTACAGCTCAGAGGAAAAGAAAATGCTACACCATTCTATGAGTGAAATACTTTATTTGAACTGTTAAAAGTGTCTTGGTGACAAGGCCTGAAGATGAGATGAGACGACTTTTTATTTTTGCCTATTTATTATATTTTCATAGCTAGATAACATAATTATGATAATAGATTTGGATTATTTCTAAAGTTTTAATTTTAGCTGTTATACGTAATCATTACTACAAGTTACATACGTAACAGCTATTTTTAATTACCTTAAGTAAAGTGTAAAAGTGTGAAACATTAGTAAAAAAAAATTCGAACAATATTTTTTCATCACAATCATAATATTCAACACAAGTTTGGCCAAGCAAATATTCTGGTTGAATCTTTATTAAACGCTTTAAGGTAGATAATAGGATGGCAAGTAGATAATTATGTTCTATCGGGTTTCATCAAAGGAAAACATTAGATGCAAGCATTTAAAGTAAAAGGGGAGATGGCGATAGGAAGAGGAGAATATTAAAACAAATTCTTAAGTTCAGTTGCCGCATGCCGGTAGAACAGTTAGATTTCGAATTGTTCTAATAAGCTAGAGTTCTTCAAAATTTTTTAATTTAAAATATAGTACCTGAGAAAATGGTTCAAAATTTCGCTTTAAACAATTTGGTTCAAAGCGGTTCAGGAGGAACTTTAGTCAACCACCACTATCAAGGTAGGTACTTAATATTTATAAATATAACTGCTCAATGTATAAATAAAAGTTCGAATGAAAACATTTCTAGTGTGTTTTTTTTTAATATATTATAACAATATAATCATCGACGTAAAGCGTCAATGCCATTTTTGTCAACTTTTACATTTATTATCTTTCAGATTTATTTACTCGCTGTCACATGCAATGCTTAAATTAAACTAATCGTAAGTCCGCCGCATTTCTCTTTGCTAGTGTGTTAGTGCATACTTCGCATGGCTACATCCCATTTCGTACACTGCCCGAAAGTACACCTGACATACAAACCAAAGGACTAAATGGGTGAGAACAATCTGCTGACTATTTTGAATTAGTGAAATATACCGTAACGACAACTCGATATGAAACGAATGCCGTTTGCTGGGCGCGGTTTGAACATCATAACGAAGTGCCCCACAAAAGAAGCTCAATTAGTTTTTCAATGAGCCTCAGTGGGGAAGAATCATTTTATTTGTTTTATTTTTAATTAGTTTCCGGAATAGTCCATGCGCCAGTTTGCCTTTTATCGTATTTACTGAGTTAATGAGCTAAATGAGTTCAATCAAATATCTCTAGCGACGGTAACCCTCTTGAATACCTATCTAAATTGACCACGCCAACATCATTTGTAGAGATTCCCACCAAAACGATCGATGTTCGGAACGTCAGATTAATAGGTATTCTGTGACGTCAGTTGGGAAAAAAAAAAATAATGCTTTTAAAAAAGGTTTATGCAAAAATCAAACATTTTAAATGGGTTCTCTTACGCCTTTTCGAAGTAAAATTCAACAAAATAGTGAATAAAGACCGAAATGGAAATGTAAAATAAAATAGCGAGCCTAGCCAGTGCAGTTGAAATGCAGACTTTGTGGTGAATTTTCTGCTCCTACGTGGGTATGTCGGTTCATTTGTCTGTTTTTAGTATTTATAAACTATCGAACTTTTTGTGAGACAATACTTTTTTACTTTATGACGTAGGTACGAAGTACCATAATACATTTTGCTTACATAAAGTTTGACATGGCGTATAATTTTCAAGTGTTAAGGCGCTCCTACAGCAAGCATTTTATGTATTTTATTAAATTTCATTGGAAAATAAAATTGCCTTTTTTATGGTTCCAAAAAATATGATAGTTGTCGCTGAAATGTTGAGCATTATGTCACGAAATATTTTTTTCGGGTCCTTTCTCGTGAATTTTTTTCTCAAGATACTAGACAACTTTAGTCCAATATTATTGATTTGTTAGCTCACTGAAACACTTGGCTATACACTGTATTTTTTCTGGCTTATAAATATTTGTAATTACGGCTTAACTTTTTGACAAAAAACAGGCCATTTTACGGAAGCTGTCTATGTACCCGCCCTTAATTCAAAGCTAGGAAAAGAAATGCTCCTAGCGCTACCACTGCAGTGCTTGCGGATTATGATGACCGTTAGATAAATAAATAAATTGAAAAACTATCAATTAATAGGTGAGCACTGGATCTATATTTCAGTCTTTCTAGTCCTTCTTTCAGGAAAAGTTACGCAGTATCGTCAGTGTTAAAAGCTGGTTGGGTAGAATGGACGAAAATACTTTTTATCGTCATTTTAGGAATACACTCCACGTTGCTTACATTTTTTGTTAAGACTTGTATAAAATGAGCACAAAAGAGGGGTACTTTAGAAATGATGAATGAGAGTAGAGAGATTAGCAGGACCGTTAAAAGTATCATGGCTGTAGCCGTTAATGTTTTTAGAGTTTTTAACTTTTAAACCAACAGTGAGTTTAATATTTGTTCTTTGTTCTAGGCCACTACCATAAATATTCCTTTCTAGGCGACTACCATAGTTCTAGGTATAATTTAGTTCTTATAACGTTGATGAATTACATAAAAAAATTTAAATTGTCGGCGAGTTTCAATTAGGCACATGAATTCTGAATCCGATGGGAGATACCTTCATGAGTGCCTTCTTGAAGCCAATATCAATGAATATAATGGTCTTATTTATTTCAATAATCAGTGTCGATCAATATACGCTAGCTGCTCGTTGGAAAAGACAATGCGGGATAAAAATAAAATCACGAATGAATTTAACGTACTTAGTTATAAGTAAATGAACTCTGTTAAAAAAACGTCAAATAATTAGTACCAAATACCACGCCAACGCCAAATACATTTATAATAAACTAAACCAACACAACCGGCTTTGATAGTCTAAAAAAGGAACACTGTGCAGTATTCATAAGATTTATGGGCTAGCGATTTAAAATTCTGTGCTGCTAAAAAACAAACACTATACCGACTGAGTCAGTGAGCCAAGCGAGCGTGCACAATTTCAAAGCGGACTTTCATCGACGGCTATTATTCAAAACTTATTATACTTTGTTAACAAGAGTGTAAAGTTCTACTGGAAGCTTACCATGACGTCTTTGCGATCCAATCGAGGACCTAAACATAATAAAATTGTTATACTACTTATTCGTACCTTGATGTGTTTATGTGATATCTTGAACGCTCAATTTAGGTTGATTTTAAATCTAAAGGCATTGACGTCTACCTAAATGATATCGAAAGCCATGTGTTACTGATATTTAAAGGGGAACCATTCTGTTTAGGTCCTCAATTGGGTCGCAATAAGACGTCATGGAAACGCTCTATTTTTGCTGACTCAGCTGTTTATTATTAGGTAGAGTAGAGGTACAAAAACAGATTATAACTATGAAACGTATGGTATCGATACTGACGCTTGATTGAAAAACAATAGGAAAATTTGGTGTTTACAGTGTAATAATTGTATTGCTGTGTTTTTAATTCATCATCTTAAAGTCACTTAAAGGGATTGAAAATGAATAAAAAAATAATACAGTTCACAAGCCACATCTAGCAACTGTCTGTTCTCTCCAACCCAACTACAACCAAGAATCGGAAACCCATAGAACTTATTAGATCGCAGCGGTCAGCCGGACCGCTGAAGGCTATATTCCGAACATCAATTAAACATCGGCGTTTTGATTAAAAAAGTTTTACAATTATGGTGAATTCGACGGAGATCTCGGAGCTTGGATTATAGTTTTTTTTTCTATAATTCTGAGTATAGCGGTGGATGTCCACAATTCAGTGGGCAACCATCTGCCTTCCAAAGCAGGAGATGGCGAGTTCTAATCCCAGTGCAGGCACGTACTTATATGTTTTTGTCCGTAATTATCACTCGGTTCTCGGTGAAGGAGAACATCGTGAGGAAATTAACATGCCCGATAATTATTTCAGAGGCATGAATACACCAATCCGTACTGAGCCCCCGTGGTGGATTATGGTCTAATCCTCCTCACAAAAGTGAGGGGAGACTTTTGCCCATCAGTGGGATAGTACAGGCTGAATTATTATTATTATTATATAATTTGTAATAGCTTATAAGGAATAATTCTAGAAGTGTAATGTAATAGCTTATAAGGAATAATTCAAGAAGCGTAATATTAACAGAATTTAAGTCAGCGATGAATTCATAATTATTGAGCGAAGTTTCGTTTAGTTGTGCGAGAGTCTTACACGGGAAATGTTGAAGTCACGTATTCGACGACAATTTGTTCAGGACGAGTCAAATAATATGTATGAAGATGGCAAAATTCGAAACAAAGTTGACATACTATTTCGCGAAAGATTATTTTGCGGTACACTTTCATGTATAAATGTATTCAATGCGAATTTTTTGTTTAAAAATATACTTTGCAAAGTTTAGCAGGTGGAGTACAAAATGAAGTCTTTTGTCTGCATAAATGGATCAGGCTTTTACGCAAATGGAATCTAGTTTTTGTTTCTTTACAAAAAGATTTTGAATAAATAAGGATGGCAGCCAGATACTTACCTGAATCGCGAAGAAATACATATTTTCACAATTTGAATTAATCTTTTGTACTATTGGGCTCACAACCGTTTATAAGAACGTAACAATAGTACCTGTATAAATTGAGTGAAAGCATAAGTTTAGCTCAAAAGAACACTAACACATTTTAGTATCTAAATAAAAAAGTTCGTCGTTTTTGCTAATACTCAAATTGCGCCGAAGTAGCTAAACGAAAATGAACATAATATTGGGCGTTTCATTATTTTTAGACTTATGTTGCTTTTCGCCAACAAGACCCGAAATTGAACTGAGTCCGTACTGTAATATTTATGTATGTAATGTTGTAACGTAATGACCACGTCTTGTGGCCCTTACCTGAGATCTTTGAACGCAAATATAACTTAGTCTGTTTTAAAATAATGACAAATGACCTACTTACAATAGTAAGTAGATAAGATTAAGATAGTATTACAGAAAAAAAAAAGCAGTTTCCTGCGGTAGCCAGTAAAACTACGAGCAAACACTGGGCGTTTAGTATTTAGTAATTAGTAATTACTGTAGTAGAATGAACCAGTAGACGCAGTAACTATTTTAATCTGTGGTTAAATCGTTAAGTATTTCGCAGCTACCAAGTAAGTAGATCGTGCGCGTAACTGCTCTTCCTACTGAGTGTAAATTTGTCTTGTAAAATAAACACCCATCTGTTGCATGGAATGGAATGAGCTACGTTAAATTCAGTGTAAACATTACATTCACAGTATTTGCGGATAAGATTTAAATTGAACGTAGCCGTTAAAGGCATTTATGATAACTCGAGTAGGTATAGTTTAGGGGTGATTAAGTCATTAAAAAAGTTTCATATTACTTTGCTTTTTTATAGATAAAGTTACCTACGGCTGAACCTTTCCTGCGCGAGTCCGACACGCAGTTGGCCCGTTTTTTGTGTGTTAGTCATAAGCATATTATTATGAAACTAAATTTATTTGATAGATGGAAACGTAATGCAGATAATGCTACTAAGTCCAATAACTTTCTTCTGCAAAAGGGAATACATTTTAATATAACATGCGTAGAGCTGTACTTGACATAATACAAATAAATACACGTCATCACCATTTTACAGTATCACAATCGCAGTTTCATTGTTAATGTACGTGTCACTCAAAACGGAATTTGTATAGTTTAAATTTAACAAAGAATAAATATAGGGTCTGTATTAAATTAACAATTATTTGAATACAGTGTAAATGTACCGTTCGTGCTCGTCGCCGTTTCTGCTGGATTACTATCCGATACCGGTTAAGCTTGGCTAGTTTTGGTCACGAATAACATTGTTAGTTCGAAGTAAGTGTTGCCGTCTTTCATTATTTAGTACTTTGTTGAAAAACAATCTATAACCAAAGTGTAGGTGATATTTCTTGTAAAAACATAACATACTTACCCCCAGTTTCTGGAACGTTTGTTGGCGTTGACAGTAGATTAACCCCCAGTTTCTGGAACGTTTGTTGGCGTTGACGGTAGATTAAAACTATCGTTGTCTCTATCTGACACTAAACAAATGACAAGGATGGCAATAGAATTAATCTGTAGTCAAAGTTGGCTGACGTTTCAGAAACCGGGTGTAAAACTATCTCTATCAGGCTATCTTGTTTAGTGTCAGTCTCTATCTGATACTAAACAAATGACAAGGATGGCAATAGAATTAATCTGTTGTCAACGTTGACTGACGTTTCAGAAACTGGGGGTAAGTATATAATTTTTTATCGCCCGGTTATCTCGGATCTCGCGTGCCACAGAATTATTTTGCAGGTAGATCTACATTAATCTGGGCAATACCTAATCTTTTCTTATGGCTTACCTCACTACGCTAGCGAAGTGATACATAATGGGCTGGATAAGAATGGTAACGATGATGATAATTATAAGATATGTCCAAGAATACGTATTAGAAATATCTATTTTAGAAACCTTTGAGCCTCACAAACTTGCATGCAGTTTTATTAATAATAAATGCAACGAAATTATAGCTTCTAAAATAGAAGTTCTAAAAGCAGTTACGGCGAGATGTTCCGTAGTTGGAAGTAAAACAGAACTATACACTCAGGTACGATCCAGTATCCATTGTAAACGTTCAGAGCTTAGTTCAAGTTTAAATTGAATCCGTTCAAGTTGGAAAGAGATATAAAATATTGAAGGAATTTATAGGAGATATTTATAATATAGTGAACTTGTGTTATGTAGCAGAAAATACAAAATAGCACTATAGGATTTTAAAATTAACATTGAACATTGACGACTAAAACCTTTTTGGGCAAATTTGGCTACATCTACGAATTTAGAAAGCTTTTTTACGTTTTATTAAATTGAAATAAAAATATTTTTATGTTTATGTCAATAATAATTCAAAGTAAACAATTCGATGAAGTTAAAAAAGAACTGTAGGTACTTAGGTAGGTAAACGTCCCGTAGGCACATAATTTTAAAGACAGTCTACGAGTCATGCACTTAAGGTATATTGCATAAAACAAAATTCAAATAGGTAAATACTAAACTAGCTCCAACTTCATTACAAAATTAACTGTAAGTTCTGACAGTTTCATGAAAGAACTTCATAAAATTATTTACACTGAAAGCAAAGTTCTCCACTAAGCTTCCTAGCGTAAGTTTCACTGTCAGAAGTCCTTGAATCGGAAATTCGCAGATTTATAGATATGGAAATGTATATTTATCGTTTCACCTTAAATAATAAACTACTACGAAGATAACTCTAAGCTATTAAGAGATACGCTCATTTTATTGTAAGCTTTTATGTCTCCACTGACTGCCCCGGTAGGTGGGGACTCTGATAAATAATTATCCAATGTCCCCACTAATAATGAATTATTATACGCCTAGAGATGAGCGCCGTAGTTAGAAAGTAATTGGACTTGGCAGTGCCAATACGGCAATGGCGACGAATCAATCATGACATGACTCCCCTAAAAATGGGTGCTAATGTATTTGTAATGTTTATTAAATGCACAAAATGTTCAATATTTTGAACGTTATCTTCGCGTTTCACCTGAATCGTTATTTGTATTATTATCATTATTGTATTTAATTGTCGTATAATATTTTCGATATTGCTTTGGAGGGAAATATATACAGAAGAATATTGAAAGTGATCCTAATACAAAGTAATTATTGAATCTGTATTTCTTCTTTTCCCTTGACAGAGAATAGATTTGCTCGTATGTGTAGTGTATGTGGTGGAAGGTAAAATTTTAATAGTAAATTTTAGTATTCGTTTAGGAACATCTTTCTTCGTCTATAAATATTTAGTCTTGTTCTGTTCACAAAAGATCTTTGCAAATACATCAAAACAATTCTTGGAAAAAAAACCACAAGAGTGGCTTAGTGAAGAAACGTTGGCGAACAGTAGTGAGTCAGACATTTATTACTAGATTGAGTTAAATAGGGTCGCTTTACAAGATTTACAGTTTTACACGCGTATCAGTTACTCGAATAAGCTTGTTTAAGATTGAGACTCCATTTATATACAGTTGAGACACGTAAATAGAAACAAATGGGACCAATTTATCTGAGAACCTGCTAAATTTGTTAGCTGTAACTTCGTTCACGTTAACGTTTTGTTTCAACTCAACGATTGATACGGATTGCGCGCCACATAACGTATATTGATGGTTATATAATATGTCAGAAGCTCCGCCGAGGCAAGCGCATAGAAAACGAACAAACATACATTTATTTGTAACAAAATTATAGCACAACAGAACTAATTATGTGAAATTAAAAACTTCCACAACCCAGTTGGAAAAAGGCCTACCTAGTACAAATTATTTTTCAAACCGTTCGTAACCATAACAGACCTTGAAAGATATGAACCGGTATTATGACAAAGACCACAAATGACGAGCGGCACTCAAAACTCTCGTTACCCCGAACAGGGCGTGTTTTTATGTATTGCTGAGTAAGCATTTATCATTGTAAACACGTGGAGGCTTTGAACTGATGCGAAATGGAAATGGAACTCTCAAGGGGATGTGGTGTCGTCAAAGAGGAAGTTAGAATCTTTTACGAGTATGTCATGGTACTTGAACTAATTGGAACGATGATGTTCAATCAGATACACGATTTGAACCTAAATTATAGCGTCAATTTCTATAAGATCTCAAATCTAACCTACGCTCGAATCGGGTTTCTAACATAATATAACACCGTTCTCAAATTCGGCTCTGAAAATTCTGGGAAACCAGAGTAATTAATGCTACTCAATTCTATGCCGTACCCAAAACAAAATAAGCGCTTTGTCGTGGTAATAAGTCCATCAGCATAAATTATTTACGTTATTTGAGAGGAACCATTCAGGGCCTGTACACAGGGAGCTTCCGTAAAATGGGTGTCAACTAGAATCGTGAGTTGATTTTGCTCGATATCTTCAATCGTGTTAATATTTTTATTGTGAATGATAGAAAGTTTGCTGTACAGTGTCTCCGAGTCACTTTGTACAATATTATAAAGCCAAACAAATACACAAATAAAAAATGCACAGCCAAGCATTCTCATGACACAGTTACGAGCTCGTGCTCTGAAGAATTTACGCTGAGGTAACGCAATATTTCACGTTTCGTTGCGGTTCCGGAACGTTTTTGACCGCGTTGCCGGTTTAGGGCTCTCTCTCGGGACTCACGGTGTATTCGTGGATTTGTTTTCGAAAACGGAAACTGAATGGGTTGGATCACATTGTTTTTTTGTGTATCGGTTGTAAAGTGGTATTTGGATACTATTGATGATTGTTTCTGCTAGCATGATGATTATACCGTATACAATTTTCATATTTAGCTTCACAAATAAACACTCTACTCGTATATTGTCTATTCGCGTTAAAATGGTTTTGCCCTGGAGCATGACACCTAGCTTCATTTTAATGTTTTTATTCAAATAAAACAGATCCGCTACAAACGGCTAACAATTATTTACGATTGAACAATAGGTACATTATTACTATAACCATCACAATGGATGATCCATAATATTTCCCTTAGTTACTGATTATACATGGCATATTTAGGGAAATACATGGAATCCTAGTCGGGCCAGAGTAGCTCCGAATGTATGCTTTGTACTCTTATATGGTTTTGATTAAACCTTTTCTGCTTTTTATCATGAATTAAACACGCTCCAAACATAACAACTAAGTTATTGTTGGTAGGTAATGCATAAATGAGAAGTATAGTAGGTTCTAATTAATTCTAAATATTATGGTAATATTATTTTCACTAAAAGCATTATCCACTGCGCGTTGCTATTATTGGCATAATTAGACTATCTTGTATCTTTCAGACTACTTTACCAGAATTTTATTTGCTGTACTCGCTGCTATCTGCTGGCATCAAGAGGCCATACAAAAGTTAACACTTCATAACGTTGCCAGCTTGCCCGTTGCCAGATGTAATAGCGACGCTTTTGAAAAAGCGAGCTAAATTGCTCGCTCGATCTCCGAGCGGAAAATTATTCAACTGCATCCTGTGAGCGTTTCGTAGGTAATTACAGTGTATTGGTAGTCAGTGAAAAAACTTCAGTTGGTTCGATATTTTTATATAGTTAGGTGTTACAACATTGCTATCGCTAGTAAATAACATGACAAAGTAACAGTTATTCATACCGACAATAGTTATATCATTTTTCTGTATGTATTGTACATCTTACTACACACCATTTCTTTCATAGATTTCATACATTGTTTTTTTTTCGCTATTTCTTTTTTAAACTTCGTAGAGATCAATAAACAAACCATCTGCATTATATACTGTGTCACATACGAGCTTTTCAAACTAGCCTACAACTGCAATCAACAAGGATTGAGATTCGATATTAAGCAGAAATAAAAATAAACCGAGAAATAGAGTCGCTGGTCTTTTTAGTCGGCGTGAATGGAAGGGAAATGCGACGTTTTCCCGGCTGTTGATAGATATTGGCCAAAATATTATACGGTCTTGCTAGTAGCTTGGTAAATGCTATTCGGTAACCGTCGCGCAGCTTTGTTTGAACTTACCAACTTTTTGGTTTGGCTACAGAAGTGAATAAATAAAGAATTAAATATTACAATGATTATTAAAAGTGCATAGCTGGGCGGTAACTTGTGCGCTTTGTTACCGGGTTTGATTTTCTGCCAATACCTCACATAACATCTTCTGCCAATACCTCATAATATTTTCTGCCAATACCTCTTATTATCTTCTGCCAATACCTCATAATGTTATGTGCGGTTTTCCATTCCATCACTCCGTGCTTCACCATGATGGGTCTCGGTTGTTATCTATTGATAATGTCATCCCCGTAGACCTTCTTGGTGTTATCTTCTCTAACGGGCGTGTTCCGAAGCACTGGTAAAGTTAACGGAGTTTCTTTTTCCTGTCCCAAATCTTAGTACAGTGCTTGAAAGGGAAACATCCTTTTTCAAACTCAACCCATAATCAACTACCTACCTACTGTTTAATTTAATTCATCATATTTTATGTTATAAGATTCTCTTCGTTAACGAGAATTGGCTGGTTGACTTGTAAAAGTGCTATTTCATTGCCTATTGACAATAAATGCTTTGACTTTGACTTTGATAGCAATCCTTAAGTCACGTCAAAGACTCTTGAGCGGCCTGACTAACGGCCGAAATTAATAATCAATCCAATCCAAATTTTGCTATCTGGGATTGATATCACAATCCATTTTAGCGTCAAACGTGCCAATAACCGATCCGTGGATTGGTTTATGAAGGCACGCAGATTGGAAATCGATCGAAAGATAGGCAGTAATCCAAGATCGATTTCAACCTTGGATAGAAGATACAATATTAATTTCGGCTGTAAGTCTAACACCAGCAGACCGGCAATACCTAATACGATAACTTATTAACTACATTTCGTTAACTCTGATAGCAACAAACTAGCTGGGTTTTGCAACTACGAGTGTGTGTATACTTACTCAGTGAAACTGCACTAATGTTGTCAAACACCGCACCTCAAACTCCGGCACAGGCTTTATACGGAGCACTCGAACGAGATTGAGTGCGATCCGCCACAAAGCATCCGAGACGTCTCGGGCTGTAACTACGTAACGTGCTCTTAAGATTAGGTACATTTGTTACTCGAGACTTTGAAAAGAAAATGAAATCAAAGTCTACCAACTCCATTTGGCAAAAGCGCCTTTCGGCTTTGAAAGTGTTGTTAAACGAATATTGGCTATATAGTTGCTGGTACTTTTACATTATATTATATTTGAGCAGTAGTGTTGTATTCTGTGGTTATAGTAAAATTTTATGTAGGTACCTACCTATATAATTATTTTTTTATCACAAAGTCTCTCGTAAAACCTTTTCGTGTACTTTTTTCCAGAATGATTTTTTTGGGTGTGAAATTCGTTCTTTGATAATATAGCGACCTGTCAGTAATTTTTTTTTTTGCGTGCCCCACACGTTTTGTGTGTGTGTTGTCGTATTTCTGTATTCCCAACTTTATTACAAAAATACCTAGTAAAATTTAAACCTCTAATATGGTTATGTTAGAGTAAGGTCTGGTTATAAATTTAGCATTCTTGCGCAGACGAAAATGCAGCTGAAATTCGTGAGCATGTATTATAACGCAAGATTATTGTCAAAGAAAATCGGCGAAAACAGTACGTAATAATTTGTTTAATTATAATTGTTAAATCATCTACTATGTGTTCAAAAAGCCTATTGTGCCACGGTCTCAATGGCATAACAGGTTAAAACACTTTTCGTGTCATACGCAATTTTCTCATAAAGATAATGTTTCAGTTGAAAGCACCTGGAACCACGATAATGTAGCATTAGCGACAAGTAAGGCATATTATCTTGATTTGTTGAACTACGAAGTTCTGTAATACAACATCCAACCTCAACCACACCATTCTCAGTTCCCACACTCACCCAACAACGTCTCTGTCCAATTTCATTCATTTTGAAGTAATTTTGTGTAAGTAACTTTAAGTAATCTTACTGATGTTACCGATTAAAGTTAAACTTTCTGAACGAAAGGTAAATTAGGCATTTTAAATAAGTTGGCATTGGTAAAATATTTCATTTTAAAAATTATGCATTGTTGCGTCTAACCAAATTATATGGTGATTTGTGTTGTACATAAATTATTTTCATACCACATGTCTGTTCCTACACGTACCTATGTTATATACTCGTATTAAAACCAGATAAAAATCAAATCCACCTAAACTGTAATCAAACTGCAGTTCTCCATTGGCATAGAGTCAAAACTACTGATGGGCCCCGGCGCCCTCGCCAACTCATTTCGTATGCAGCCGTAACCAATTGTGGATTGAACGTAACTCAGGCCGACTTGGAGTCTGCCAACAATCGGACCACAACTTTAAATGTGATCGCCGGAGTCAAAAAATCGTATAGATATCAAAGTATACCCACAAGTAGAAAGTAAGAAAGTAGTGAAACCGAAAGAAACTGAGTTCTCCGTGGTAAATGACTAACAACAAAGTTTGGCGTTGAAAACTTTGTCTAAGAGTTCACGTTCTCAGTTGGTAGGTCACCTATGGGAATGCCCCTCGGGAAAATACCTATTTCTTAATAATGTAGATACTTAAAACTTTAAATACCGAACTTGAAATGCTGATTCTCAAGTCTAAAAATGCGAACTTACAACATAAATCCACTCTTTACTCTATAATGTTGCTATTAACTTTAGAAATAGTAAAAATATGAAATATGCTGTCCAAAAACGAGTCTAATGATAATGTTAAATGTGAGAATCATTTAACGGCAGATACCTAGTAATTCATTATTATAAGCAGCATTAGAACTGTCAATATTTTTCCTTACTCCCAACGCTTACGTAGGTCCCTACCACATTTACAGTGCTACCTACTCGTTTATAATATGGTTTAAATTTTTTTTATCCCCACACTAGGATTGTTCCTGTATCGTGGGTACCGCTTACAGACATATAATTTCACATACACATCACACCCAGACCAGAAACAAACATTTGCGGATCGCACAAATATTTGTTCCGGGCATCGAACCCGCGACACCAAGCGTAGCAGTCCAATTGCTCAGCCACTACGCCAAACGTGCCGTCATCGTCATCGTAATTAAAGTCCTAATTAAATTTTCACACTAGTGAGAAAAACACAGGAAGCGTAGGTTATGTATACATTATGTATGTTAAAAAGGGATCACCTCGCATATTTTATATCCTCTGTAAAAAGATAGACAATACGGAGCAAAATATAACGATCTATAAAAAATCTGATAATTGAAATGGTCCCTTTTATTAACCACATCGCTCGTAAAACTGGCATAATAAAGTATCCAGGACTTTTATTGCCGCCATAAGAAGATGAAAAATTTGCGAAAAGGGATTGCGTTTCGAGGAAAATGGCCTTCGTAGACCGCGGGAGCTAACACAATTGAGATATTGAGACTAAAATTGAGGACCCATTGAGAATTACGTGAAGATTACAAAGTGTTTGAAAGTCAGATAATATTTTTCGTACGGTCGACCAAACAAGGAAATTGCTAAGTGAGAGTAAATTATTTTCGTTTTCCGCTTTAATGAGCTATTAGCCTCAGTTTCAACAACCGTGAACCAAAAACAAACTGAAGTAGAGAAAATACCAGATTATTTAAATTGCACTCAGAATAAGTAGGTAGGTTAGGTACTACGTTTACCACTACCACGGTGAGAATTATCATTGCACCGAAGTACCTAGGTACTATTTTATATTTTGTGGCAAGGTGAACACACTATTTTAATATCATTGGGTTTCACCTGGAAAATGAATCTTAAATTATAATACTGTTTTGTAAAGAAATAACACTAAATGAAGATTTAAAATTCGGGAGTAAATGGAGAATTATTTTATTTATACTACTTACGACCTAATCCCCTAACGAAAGTGAGGCCTTTATTGCCCAGCAGTGGGGCAGTTACAGGCTGAATTATTATTGTTATTATTATATTGTCATACTACTTATTGCTTTATTGTTTAAATTGTGCTAAATTTATTTTTAAATACCACCATTACGTAACATCATTTTTGAGTGCAACAGATTTAGATTGAACAAATGGTAGTGGTCAAGTCTCTAAAAATATTTACACAAAGCAGAGCAGCGGCAACCGTCTGCGAATCTCGCCGAATTGTGTATAGAACACAACTGTTGGAAACGTAGAATAAACGGAAACAAACACAATTTGTTCGGTGGAGTGTGTGTGGCACCGGACTCGAGTATGACAAAATGCGAGGCGGCCGAGTGTTACACCGAAGAGTTTATATTTTAGCCCAAATTATTTGTGCAGATCCAAGTTGTATGTTGGTTTGTCGAATCAAATAAGTATCAGAGTTTGTAAGGCCACTTATAATGCTGGCGTCAGTCAATAAATACCAGGCCATGCTCTCCAAAGCACAGAGTGGTGTAACTGCTTGGCCAATGAATTACACGAAGGTACAAATGTTATGACTTAAACTTTGTAATAACATTGTTTGAGACAAGAGCCTGAAGCCGGTTGTTTATTTTATCGTTAGCTTTACGAACAGTAGGTAGGTACAACTTCCCACACACTGCCACCTAGAACCACGAAATATGAAGTCGCGTAACCGCAATTCTGCAGCCATGAAATGAAACCAACGATATTCGGTGGCAAATCATTTGTCACTAATATTTTCGCGCAACGTGTTACACAACGGTGTCAGACAAGAGAACATTACACGCCGAATACGAGAACTCTCGGCGTATTTATTAAGCTGCCACGGATAGCGGATACTGTTTCGTTATTTGCTTTGAAACACAACTGTTGCAATGAACAAACATTTTGCTTTGTACGAATGATACGAAAGCCGAAGATTATTTACAGTAATACTCCTGAATAATCTAAAGTTTTGAAAATATACCCCGTTATGGCCTTTCAGCCTCAGGTTATTTGGAAATGCCGTGAAGGTTTAGGCAGCCATTACACGTGACAGTTTTTCTGATAATGTTGAGCCTAGTGTTTTGGTCAGATCACAAGACATTGCATGTAACGCGAAAATGAAAAACTGTTTTCTCCATTTTTGAGATGAACATTATACAAATCTTTGATATTTAGCTAAAGTATGCTAACGTGTTTGAAAAAAAACGCGTAAGATTACAAACATTGGCACGCATAAAATTAAACTGCCTAAGTTCAAAACGTTTCACAAATAATACCTTTTACAAAAGCTTTGATATTATAGAAATGAATTCATGATTTAATTAAGTAAAATATATTATATGATAGGAAATAAGGAAATATTTTCACACGGCTCAAGCCATAGGTGATGTATGAATACAATTTCAAATTTTTGGCACTAATTAGGTACTAGATACAGATTGACTCAATGTCAGACATTGACTCAATTACAGACACCATTTGACCCACTATTTCGCAAACCAATCTATTGTAAGCAAAAGTACCTGTATTTATCTGTAAATAATGTACCTATCTGTATAAACAGTTATTATAAGTAGGGATAACCAATTAATCGTGAAAATAAACACTAATTTAATTATTCTAAAATGTGTTAATTTTCATAACGTCGATGAACCTACATTATAATATAAAACATAATAAATATAAAACCTAGTAATGAAATCTAAGCCGGTATTTTCACCGACAAAGTCAACTTGATTTTAAGTAAAACTGTTTCTACAACCGAAAAGATCATTTTGCTCCATCTTGTAACTTGTACCATCAGCTAAACGGTCTGCTCCACGATTGAGTTTAATTTGTACCTCACAGCAGAGAATTAATAAGAAGATTGCAGCCAGCGATCGCGTTTATCCGGACATATTTTATGAGAAAATTCGATTAGCCGGAGATGAGATACTGGAGTGCCTAGTATAGGGACGTACTCCTTGAAAATTGGCGCCGAGGGAGTAATTTGAACCTGCTTCTACGTGAGACCTGCGAAACGTTGTAAAGTAGGTAGTAGTGTAAAGTATTTCTATGCTTTATTGTATTATTGAAGGTGCTCCTTTTACCTTTGTAAAGTCAGCCAGCTTAACGGACAGCTGGTTATGTGAAGCGTGAACCACAGCGAAATAATGTGTGTTTATTGTCTTCTACTATATTGCCATCTACAACGTGAGTTAGTGGTCAAATGCTAGGCTATAAAATATGTAAAATAAAGTGGATGAAGTGGTTGCTAACCCAAATTACAGCAGGAATATACAAATATAGCAGCCACTTCAGTGATATGTGAAAAAAAATCACTAGTCTAAAACAAAATATGGAAGCTACAAGATTACAGAAGTGTAAAAAAAAAGCAACCCTAAAAGCAAATTGTATTAATTCAGCTAGTTATTTAATACCATTTCTAATCCAATTCAAAACAGACAGAGTATTTAATTTAGCTGCTCTTAAATTGACGATGTAAAGGGAGCCGTAAAGAAGACTTCTCACTGGAGCGTTGATAAAAAAGCGATAATAGCACAATATTATTTGGATAAGATATTCAAAGGCGAATTATCTCAAATTGTTTCGAAGGCAGGGTGGAACGAAAGCCATTCTGTGTACTGAAAGACAGTACCTAAATATCGTACTGTCTCTTTATTTGCTTGGCTAACGTTCAGATCAATATTATTTTGGCTTAAAGAAAGTGTAGTTGGGGGCTGGATCTCAATTTTGATAGCTATTAAGACCAATTTTGCTAGTGTTTGTATCGGAAAACCGTCAAGTCCGCGGCTTCGGCAGCGCATTGCAGCGATAAATTACGAGGTTTAATAATTATAGCTATGTAACTATTGAGATGAGATGTGGCATAAAGCCCGCAAAAGATGGACAACTGTGTCTTCATAATATACTGTAAGCAAAGAATTAAATTCCATAGAATTGCGAAAACCGTGGAAAGCCTCCAAGTTAACGATATTCAGTACGGTTGGCCGTTCAGGTGGAAACTAATTGTGTTGGGAATATTTTTGCGGATATCAAATGAAAACCTTGTTTCCACTTTTTAAGGGCTATAAGGCAAGGTGCACAGATGTTTGGTTAATGGATATTCACAAAAATATAGGGATTTAAGTGTTTACTCTGTATTCAATTTTGCTGGTTCGTTTAATAGTCACATAAATCATTTGATCACATCCGCTTATTTATCTAACTTATAACCAAATTAGTCTTTTGTTAAAAAAAAAAACGTAGCCCCACACAAGGATTGCTCCTGTATCGTGGGTACCGCTTACAGATATATAATTTCACATGCACATCATACCCAGACCAGAAACAAATATTTGTTAATCGCACAAATATTTGTTCCAGGCGGGAATCGAACCCGCGACACCAAGCGCAGCAGTTCGATTGCTCAGCCACTACACCAAACGTCAATATCGTAGATCAATGGGCGGTCTAATTACATACAGCTTTTTCTTTCAGATAACCTTTAGATGGACACTGAAAAAATAACAAGGAAACCCTTATATGAGTTGCAAGGTTTTTTTTTACTTTATATGACTAGCAGTAAAAGAGCGATAAGGGACTATAAAAGAGAAAACGACACTGACTTGACAATACAGGAAGATTTATTAGGGCATACTACATTAATGCTACAAAAGTACCTAGCGCTTATCTAAGTAGGTTCCTGCGGTGAGGAAGCAGTGCGAGCGGGAACCAAAGAATTTGGAGTAAGAGCTAGAACGGACGGGAATTATATTACGTTGAGTAACGCTTTAGATTACTTCATAGTGACATTCCTCTCCCGCACTGTAATTTCTCTATACCCCACTTACCTATCCGATCACGCGGGATCCGATCACCAGGGAATATTACAAGCCTCTTGAACTTAGCTGCTAGCTGTCTTCGAAAGTAAAACGGTAGATCGCGGAACAGCGGCGGTCTTTCGAGATGGTGCATGTACAGTGCACTTAGCAGGTCCTCACGAAGGCACATGGGTGTCTGCATAGCAAGTTCTCAGAGCCAGTTACCTTTGCAAAAATTAAAAGGTTCCTAACTATTTTTGACAATACCTGGTAATTTTTGATGAGCGCGGGATTCAACTGCATGACCATAATATATGATACTTACGTAATAAAAATCTATTATTTATAATAAAAAAAATCTGTGGTAAATTTCCTTTGGATATTTTTAAGGACTAAATTGTTTTCCATAATATACTTATATATACCTATATATATATACCTATATATATATACCTATCTACTAAGATTACAATTCTATGCCTATCTAGGTACATACTTCACTAATACCCATGGATTTTCCCACAGATTAGGGATACTTACTACGATTTATACTTAGACTGAGTAAGTATAGGTACCTACCTAGAAACCACTAAAAATAAAACTGCATTTAGGCGGTGCACGTGATGTATTGAAAACTAACTCAAAGCACAGTCATTAGAACAGAGTCATTGACTACCTGACATAAGTAAGTAGGATACCTACCTACCCAAAGCCGAAACCCAGATATAAAATTAGATAACAATGAGATATGCTTTGGATTGTCTGAAGTTGATGTCATTTTTAATAATAATCAAAACACCGTAAATAAATAACAGTTAAGACAATTAAGAAATCTAGGTCTTCATTTATATTATTAGATAGAGTTATAATTAGTTTCCGATGCACAGCCACAATTCATGCACGTGCATATTCTTTGATGTATTTAAAACAGTAGTATAAACCATTTCAGCTAAATCTTTTGTCTTGTATGATTTATTTGGAGATAATCCCCCAATTAGCGCAGAATGCTCAATCTCAATATGAGTCGTTTTTATACTTGCATTCAAATATCTGAACTCGTGCCTTAATATTTCATTCATGGATGAAACTGCAGCCTTTGTCATCGTGAAAAGCGTGTTGTTACGTGTGCAATCGCTAATCGTGATGATGTGTCCACGAGTTTGTTTCTCAAGCATATATCCTGCAGCTTTCCTGATACACCATGCTATTTCTGATACATTGGTGTCAATTATCTTTTGGAAATCATCCAAACATCCTTCGAGCACCTCACAGTCACAATCACTATTAATTATGTTTACCAGAACATCGATACTACCATAATTATGGACTATGTTTTCGAACACATCTTTCACTTCATCAACATTATCTGCATCTATTGTTACAATTGATTCGTTAAATTTAACCGTAACAAGTTTCAACTCATCTTTGGTTTTGCACAATCCAATAACTGTCATGCCCATCTCTCCAAGTTTCTCGATAATATTGATTCCAATTTCATTTCTACTATTTGTTATAATAGCGACTTTGTTGGTCCAATGTTCCATTACTATTACTTTTTTTTTGTTTTAGTTATGGCTTCGCACGGTTTGTGCATATAGCTTACTATTACTTACTATACAAAAGTTTCGCGCTCAAACGTTGTATTTATGAGCGGCCAGTTTATATCTTTGGCCTTTTAAAGATAATTTTAGATCTATTATGTATGGGTTTTAGAAATTATGATGAGACTTTAATGATATTTTCAGCCTTCAGCAGTTATCTGACATGACAATCTAGGATTGTTTAGAAGTACCTACCTGTCAGAGCTAAATTTATATGTATTTCCTAGTTACTAGTACCTACTTGTAAAATAAAACCAGCATACAATTGGCATGAACCCCATTCGCGTTAGCACCGCAGATATAAAAGTAATGCTGCTGCTGAATCCACCACAATAGTAATGAAGTGTGACCGCAATAAGTGGGGTCTGGGGCGACCCCTAGTTTAATTTGAACTGAGGTTGGACCTTTCCGAGCCAATTTAGCTTATTAGCCATGATGGAAAAGTCTTTGGTAAAGTCAGTACAACCGACTGGTAAAACCGATCTTTTTATTGTAACTTCTAGATCATCATAAATAATCATCATTGCTCATTAGGCTTGCTGTAGCTCCATGGGTCCATATAGTAGAAATAAATAATCATTTGAAAGTGAATCCAGAAGCTAAATTAAATTATGTCTATTTGGAAAAGGTTTTGTTTGGATACGATAAAGTTAATTAACAGGCGGTGAATAACATAAAACAAAAATGCAAGGCAAATTTTGTCTTTATAGTCAACGGTCTTTCACCTAACACATTAGAATGGCAGGCTGACGACGTGAACATATTACAATGTTCGAATATGTGTAAAAATAAATCAGCTCGTCCCAACCGTTATCCACCGACCTAACCGAGACGCTATCCTGTCTACTGCCCACTGTCCAGTGCCAGTTATTTATTTTGTTACCTCTATAAACCCTGCACATATTGTAATTTTAACCAATAGATATAGGTAGGTACCTACACATTCATGAACGATAGCCTAGTTCAAGAAAATTAAGTAATTGGTGCTAATATCGAAAAAAAACGACGAGTAAATTTTAATTTATCAGGACTACTACTACTACGCTACCATACATTTTCTTTGGAATCTAGCTATGAGTATATACGGAACGGCAAACTTTGCAGCAAGATCGATTTGTTCACGATGGCATCATCCCATATCAACCGAAGTCTGGCTTGGACTTTCCACTCAACAGCTTCTGCGACCCTTTAATGAAGACTGATAGACAGGGATTGCCCTAATCTTAACTTTCTAAGACGCATATAACTTGCTAAACATTTTGTAGCTAAATTGAAAAATACCGCTGTATTACGAAACACCTAAGTACCTTATGCAGCTGTACGATGGGTACTTATAATTCATCACATTACGAAATTCAAAGGGTAGCAGCTGCAGCTGCTTATAAGAGTAAATTCATCACCCTCACGTAAGTTTAGACAGATATACGAGAAAACTCCCCGACAATAATAATTATGTTAACTCCTCATCTGCGTTAAAGTTTAAAACTAGCGAGTCCAGTTTCGCCAGAATTAACAAAATTCATTTGAGGCATAAATTACCCGAGAATATCGTCAATTTCGGCGTCGTTTGGCCGCTCCCGTATAATTAGTCTTGAACAAGGCGCAGACAATTATACAAGTTCAGTTCAGGTTATGGCATGGACGTAGGTTTAACCCTGATTATCCTTGTGCGGTGAGTGGAGTCCGCGAGGGCGCACGGTGGCAATGGCCCTGTCCGTCTTAATTGCGTTCAACTTGGGTATTCCCGTTGCGGGTCGTGTGTTCTACCTCTATGTTTAATTGATGTAGGGTCATACAGACGTTCATTGTATGAATTACCGTTGAGTTTAAATAGTCAGGTAATTATACTGTGTTTTTGATTATATTTTTGTTGTTTTTTTTATCTCTCAGAAATATATTCGGCTAATGATCACTTTAACGTTTACCCCGTGGTGGATTGTGGCCTGATCCTCCTCAAGAAAGTGAGGCGACGTGCTCAGCACGGCGTAGGAGTTCTGATGAAAAGGTGAATAGGAAGAGTCCTAATTATTTATGGATTATTTAATAAATATGTTTGATGTCAAATGCGTCTTTGTTACTAGAAAATCTCGCAACAATCACCATGACCGATACCGTGTTTACTTAGAGCGCTAGTGGACATTGTAAACAGCCACTGGCCCCATGTTTCCCGTACACTTTAATGGCCCGACCACCTGTGTTTGCTTTAAAGAACCAACGTTTATTGACTCTCCGGATGTAAGTGAGCACTGGAGTAAAGAAGGTTGTTTGGTTAGAGGGAGTTTAGGCGGAATTGAGGGTGGATGATTTGTAATCACATTCACGTATCAAAATAAGTAAAACTACCTATCTTCTTTTATTTACTAGCTCATAGTTAATTTTTTCTGATATGTGCTACCTACTTTATGTTTAATTTTTTACTCTGCCAGAGCATAATCTCCGATAACAAGAGATTTAAAAGGCGTAGGGTGTTGCTTTTTATGACTGGATGAGGAGTTTTCCGATTAGATTTTAAATAGTTCCTAAGTATTTGCAGGCCTCCCAATAGATGGGCCGAAGACATCGAAAGAGTCACAGGCGACCGGTGGATCCATGCAAGTGGTAAATTGGCGTTCGGTGTGGCGGTCTAAAGGGGAGGCCCTATTTCAGTAGTGGACGTCTTCAGGCTGATGATGATGGTGTTGATGAAAGTTCTAAGTATATTTAGGGATAAGAACCTACCTTAAAATTTGTGGTTCCCACTAGAAAACTATCGTTATTCGCAGAAACAAATAGTCATATTATTGAAATAGGTAAGTATATACATAACGTAAATATTACATTTTAAATATGTACCTATTTTATTAAGCTTTTGCTTTCCCCACCAAAGCTCGCATCGCAAAAGCATCGTAAAGGAATTCTTCGGTATCTTTGAAAACATCCCTCTTAAAGCCATGCAAAACATCCCGCATAGGATCCAAAGCTCGAAACCAAATGCTAGGCATTTTGTAAGTCTTTATGCTGAAAGTACAAATATTTTCTCTATTACTCTTAGCAGCCGCTCGTGTTTTAGCTGCTGTAAATGTGTAGTTTAAGTGCACAAGCTTTACAGACAGGGCATGTTATTGTGGTCTCAGATTCTCCAACGTTATAAATGCCTCAGAAATTTGTTTCATGCAATAATTTGAGTTTGATGTCTTTAAACTACACCTCTCGGTAGAGATTATTCATTTTCTTAAACTAGACATATATATCTTTAATAAGCGTGGCAAGAGTAATGAATTTAGGTACCTACTTCATTATTATCAGACACCATATTTTCAATATAAAACAATTGCAAAATAAAACTGTACAACACAATTAATAGGCAGCTTATTCATTCCGCCTTCCATGAATCTTTAATATTCATATTCAGTCAAGGTGGATTTGGATTTCAATAGTTCAGACTCAGCAAAATATCTTTATACACGCATAAAGAATCCAAAATCACATATAAAAGTCATATAACCGAAACCGTTTACGCAGCCCGTTCTCCCTCTCAGCAGATCTCAAGTAAATCGCATCCAATCAGCCGTGAGCGATCGTGCTATTACGCGCATAGCGTCTCCATTCACGACATAAAACGTTCCCGAGGTGGGTTATCTAAATACATGGAGTAGACAATAGGTAAGTACATATACCGACCTAATGCGAATATTAGCTGTGATTGAGGTTTCATCGTATTTAGAATAAAATAATGGCAGTGCTTGGTGCTAGGTAGACATTCTAACTCTAACTACGAGTGCCTACTTATCTGGCAAATCATGCAAGTCGACATTATATTTGGCAACACTAAGCGGTGTTCAATGGTTTTGTTTACTTACAGATATGAATGATTAGTTTTATCTTAAATTGACGTAAATATATGCAATTTTACAATTTTTTACCGTTACAAATAAGTACTTATTACAAATACTTACTAGATTTTAATCTCACGCACTTTATTTCTTAAATTACATAATATAGGTACCTACATACTTTATAAGGAACGTTAGCTATAAATGACACGTCAGAATATTTAACAGTGTTGTGGTGTACTAACCTACTGAAATTATTATACTAAACAATGGATATCTGGAAAAACAAAGTTGCAATCATAACAGGGGCTGGCCAGGGAATAGGAGGCCAAATTGCTAAAGATTTAGTGAAAGCTGGTGTCAGAGTTATTGGATTTGAACCTACGGAGGACAAAGTAGATGAGATGCTTGCAAACTCCAGGTGTTGGGGCAAAGTAGAAGGGCAATTAATTCCTTGCAAATGTGACATTTCTAACAAAGAAGACCTGAAACATGCCTTCGAAGGTATTGTGGCGGCTTATGGAGGCGTCGACCTATTGATAAATAACGCGGCTATAGGAAAAGAAGGTCTTATAAGTACAAGCAATATGCAGATTATGAAGGACATAATAAATGTGAATATATACGGATTAATTGCTTGCACTCGCCTAGCCATTCAATCAATGTTAAATAAGAGCGGTACAGGGCAGATTATAAACATTAATAGTATTTGTGGCCATTACATGCCTTCGTTTGCAAAGCCTAAGATAAATATGTATATTGCATCCAAAAGAGCAATGACTGCTTTCAATGAAGTTTTACGTAACGAATTTCAATTAGCAGGTTTGAAAATCAAAGTCACCAGCATTTCACCAGGTATCGTCAAAACGGGTCTATTTCAAAATAGTGGCATAGACTTTATCAATGACGAGTTTTTTGACAAAAATCCTCATATGACTGCACAAGATGTTTCAAATGTTGTTTTGATGATTTTGTCAACACCTCGTAGTGTGCATGTAAAAGAAATAATATTTCACGCACTGCATGAGATTTACTAGTGGGGCTAGGACAGCAAATTTTATTGGAAGTGAAGATATCAACCATTTGTGTGAGTTCTGATTCTTGTTTATAACATTTTAAATAAAATAAAGATAAAATAATAATAAAAGGAAAGGAGGAAAAATAAGAAGAGTGGAAGGTGAAGATAAGTACTGTATAGTGTATAATTGTATATACCGTACGTAACTGCTGCGGTAAATACTCGTATTATACTGTACAACTAATTAAAATGTAATATGTACCTACGACTGTTTTATATCTAAAAAAATGTGCACCTACTAAGTACTTACTACAATTAATCCATGGATTGTGGTATCGGCGTTGACCAAAATAGAAAGGTGTGCCCTACCCTCCATTGCTCCACTAATCTTTAGGTAGCTACTTACATTCTGTATTTAAGAGCAATAATAGTAGAAGTTTTTAAGAGGCTATTCTCTGTCTTTACATATTATATTATAGGAACAAAAACCTCGACTGCGGTATCGTCTAGGCCTTTGTCTTATGCTCAAACCATACCACAAAAATTAAAACCACATTCCTAACGCACTCAGTAAGTACCTGTTAAAAAGAGATATATTCCGCAAACGCGGAGTGCTTACATTATCGTAATTAAATGGATAGATGCATTAGCGCTCATTACCAAATGTGGTTTTATGTTTGTTTGGCGGCATCAGGCTTGGAAACTCACACTAAGCCTATTTCTTCGACAAATGTTGACGCAGTAGAAAGGATGCGAAAATGGAACAAAATTTTATTTTTTGCAGCTTCGGTATAATTTGATTCAGGGGTTTTTTTTCAAGACTCACGAAAATGATACAAGTAGGCGATAGAATCATCATCAGTGTTTGAAGTAAGTGTAAGTACCTACCTACTTCCTATCTTTTCAATTTTTTGACTGCATATGATAATGAAGTTGAAGTATTTGTAGCATACAAAAAATAAGTTAAGGTTTAACCATGGTTCCAAATGATGTATTAGCATAACTATAGGTAGGTACAAATAATACTAACTTTTTCTAATGGAATTGGTGTTATATAAATGTTTGTATGGTTTGTATGGTATAAATATTAGGTAGGTAAGTATACCTACTCATTCTTTCTTGAGAAGTTTCTTTGAGCGTACGTAACGCTTTGATCCGGTACCTACTGGAAACATAAATACTTAACTTATGCGCTAAAAGGATTTGTTTTAGGATATTTTATAGATCAAATAAATTGTATTTTTTTAACATTGCGTTAACATTGCGGCGTCTGGTAGATCAGCTCTACATTATTGGACAATTAAGTTACCAAAGAACTTCGCCTCTACAAAAGGTCTTTCTGATTTTTAAGGGTTTTTTATAAAGGTGTTATTATTTAATGTTTGTTGTTGTATGTATTTTTCTTGTAAATTTATCTAATATCTCCCTATACCTAAGAACTATATAATAACTTGACAGATTTGTATTTATAGTTCTGAGCATCTGGCAAGTAATCAATTTAATTCCCAAATACATGTAAATACTTAAAAGCCAAATTTACTTGACACAAAAAAAACAAGGTGGCACCAAATTGACGTCTATAATCTTAATGTCTTTGAAATAAATTCCGTAAAATAACGATGAAAGTAAATACGAGTACATAACGGCAAACGATTTCAATTTTAACGTCGTCGTCGCGTCGTCGCAAAGTTTCGACTAGTTTCAGACGACACAATAATTAGACTCGAGGCGATTACTACATTTTCTTAAATACCAGTTTAATCTGTAACAGCTAATAAGTTGCTAACTTTAACCTGTATAAGTCATCTTTATGGTACCTGCTACAGCAAGAAATGTTCCTTTGATCCTTTATATTATCTTTTAATGGCCGTCCATTTTGCAAGAATTAATATGTAATTTGCATGTTAATAGTCTATTCAATGTAAAATCCTTTTCGTCAAGACGAAACTTTCTTAGATTGTTAATGAAATTTTGCTGGAGCACAACTGGGTGAAATAGTTAATTCAATATGTATTATGTACCTATGTACCTACCGAGTTAAATTATTTATTTAAGTATTTTTGATTTCTATTGTGTAGGGTTATAATTAATGTGCTTGAAATTAGTAGGTACATAGTATTGTAGATACTTTGATAGTCAAATTTTAAAAAATGAGCCTGATCAAACAGCTTTAAAATATCTGTGTAGCTATTTTTTGTGTGAGAAATGATTACCTACCTACTTAGCTATCTAAACATTTAACTAAACTCTTAAGTTTTTTTTTACATTTACCTACATAAAGTAAAGTATAACTTCAATCTTAAAGTGTGAGAAAAAAGCAGTGAAACCAAAGTTGCTGCTTCTTTAACTTGAAGCCGCTATAAAATTATCATCTAGCGAACTTTTTAACTTAGATTGGTTTCTTCTCAGTTTTTGCAACTTGAAAATTAAGGCAACGGAATTTGTTGTCATCTATTCAGTGCCCTAGTCTTTCAACCTTGAAATTAAGTCGGAAAATACAGGGATCTCGCGAGCCTTTATTGTTTTAATCAAGAATTATTTGATTTAGTTAGAACTTTTAAAATAAAGAGGCCAAGTTAATAAGACGTATAAATTAATTAAGCGAGGAAGGTTGTGAGCGTGGGGAATTCGACACGGTTGAATCCCGTAAACCGCTTTTTTGCGCAAGGTAAAATGGCAATAAAAATTCCTGCCAACTGATTTTGATTTATCACCTTCACTGCTGGGTAAAAATAATAACTGTAAGTATATAAAAATAATAACAGTAAGTATACTACTATTACGGTAAAAGTGCTGTCAGAAGCCTCCTCTCCTATGACGCCATTCCTTTCGTTCTAATGCTGTTCTTAGAAATTGCGCTTACGATGTTAAGTACATATATGGCTCCATCATCACGCCATCGACGGGGTAAATATACGACTTTAACATAGGCACCATTCAAGAAAGTCAATAAATATTGCAAAATAAACTGAAAACAATTTGCAAAATTAGGTTTCCACGTCAGTTTGTGAACAATGCGCATGCGAAAAATAACCACTTTTGAACATCAATTGTGTGGAAAATCTGTGATATTTTTGACGAGACTGTAGCCGAACTCACGACCGACTAGGGAAATCAGTTACTTTGTTATATTCAAATTGGCATTTCATCCTACAATAAAGTTTGCCGTCTATGTCTTTCTTGGCAGGTTTTCAAGTTACATTTCTGCCTATAACCTTCAATTTACTTCCTTTTCTGTCCACTTTATGGGTAAAGTATTGTAAATGTCGGTATAGGCTAGGCATTGGACAAACGCCAAACGATGAGAATAATCACCGTCACGAATAATAAACTTCGAATTGGTTGGATCATCTATTGCACGGAATAGCTTATGTACCTACTTATCTAATATCTATACGAATAGAATAGAAATTGGTTATAAACGAGGCTTGAACCCAATGAGTCATACATATATATACATTTAGGCAGTATGATCAAACTAAGCTACGATTTCAAGTACGAAATCGAAAAATATTACATAAGTAGTAAAAAAAAAAAAACTTATCATATTTATTTGAGTTTATTATGTTGTGTTGTACATACAAGATACACATTATTATTATGATAATGAACTGAAACTTTTGAATATTATTCACAAAGATTATAAAATATTCCATTCTGCAATGGAAAATAAAACTGGAGGTAAGTAGCATCATCTAATTTCAATATCAAATATTGAAAGGAAACTAAACGATAAGTCTCAGGTGTCAATCGGATTCCGCTTGTTCCCGGAACACGGCAGTTATGAGATTTTCCTTTGAATGTATAAATTGCAAGAAATGTGATTTTTGAAGCTCTTATTCTAACACTTGGTCACAGTTGCTACGATTTATAATACTTAATAACCCCAACCATTCCTATCAATGCAGTCAGTACTCAGTACCTAGACGAGTCAAGACAAATTAATGGTGGATAGGTAGGTACCTACTTTATTAAAACTTCCTGGGGACTTTTGGAAAGAACAAGAGATGCCATATCATTGTGTTTGTATGCATAATTTGCCGAATATTGTACCAGTATAGGTCCTATTTTTTACATTTTCTTCTTCTATCGTTTTGAACAAATTGCTAATGCAAAAAAAATTATGAGTAGAGACGCAATTTGTTTAAGTTTCTAACCATATTTCTCAGATATTTGGTCATGAACTCTTTGGATAACTTGCTTAATTTGTTTTGTTTCGAGTAAATGAGGGCACATCAAAATAATCGCCAGCTTTTCTGATAAATTGGTTTTAACTTTGCCAAGTTGCTAGACGTTTAATTTGATTACAGTCTTGCTATTTTCAACAGTAAATTGAATGTATAATTAACGATCAATTGTGTCTTGACTGGTTATTTTTTGTTGAATCCATTGTATACCATACATATTGAAATTAATAATTAACTCCATTTACTTAAAATTTAAATCTATAATTAATAAGTCATGTTCAATAATTGAACCACGTCTGTATTGATCATTTTTTTTCATTGCCTGAATTTATTAAAGCATTTCTTTAATATATTTTTGCTAAGCACATCTGCATTACATCTATGCAGTGTGCATTTTTGCAACATTTATTGTAGAACCTACCTACCATCCTTTACTGCAGACTAGAGAATAAATGTATCTACCAAAAAATTACAAAATGATAAAAAAAAATAACAAAATGCATTCGCATATCTACCATTCACGGAAATTGGGGTAGGTAGGTACCTAGTTCTAATAACAGAACAATTTTCACCAAACCGAACGTGCCGTGATTTTCAATTTTATTCGTTTAGAGATATGTACCGTGCCTTCATATTATATGTTTATTTGTTTCCAGATAAATTCTATTTATGGTTTTCGATATGGCAAGGTGATCAAAATGAGCCCTATAATTTTACCGATAGTTACCTAGTTGCTCTCCATTGTCTAAATGTCGTTTACATCTGCCACTTACTGTCGCCACATTAACTCATCATCACCACAATTATTATTGTGTTGTCACCGTAACTTGCAAGCACGCAAAAATAATTGAAAAAGGCAGCCTAAAATGTACTTTCAAGTTTCAAGAATATTAGGTTAAATAAACTTTCTAGTTTCAAGATTTGAATATAAGTTCAATAAAAGCTTGTATGTAAGTACTTATATGCTAGCTCAGTTAAACATAAAGCTGTTAACTTCAAATTGTATGCATTAGGTTTTACGAGCTCAATGTCTGTAGATACTTTTACTCATAAAGTTAGCTCGCAGGTGCAACTCCAAAGAGATCTTGAAGATTTTATGAAAACGTTGTGGCAAACTTTTTATGATTTTCTGATACGTTGTCCTTTACGGCGCCGTTTTAAAACTCTTTAGGGCTATATTTTAATAACATAATCGTACAATATTATAAATAAAAACAATTCTTGGGCTATACAGCAATTCATGCCAGTCCAAGTGAACTCTCAGTTTTCTGATGCTCAGCACGGGTTCAGGGCGGGCAGATCAACGGCTACCAATCACGTTAATTTTGTTGATTACACTGCAACAGCAATGGATAATAATAAGCATGTGGACGCGGCATATTTTGATTTTAAAAAAGCATTTGACCGCGTACACAACGATGTTCTACTCAGAAAATTCTCAGCCATAGGTTTTACACCAAAACTATTAAATTTATTTGCTAGCTATTTTTCAAATCGAATCCAATATGTACAATTGTCTGTATACCGTTCTGACCCGTATGTGACCAATTCTGGGGTAAGCCAGGGTAGTACGCTTGGACCGACCCAGTTTTTAATAATGGTCAATGATTTGCCAGAAGTTGTCCGGTCAGCTAGGTGCCTAATGTTTGCTGACGATCTGAAGCTCTTCTTGGGTGTAGATAATGTCTCCGATTGTGAGGCGTTGCAGAGGGACATTGATAGTGTGGCAGCTTGGAGTGAGCTTAACCAACTTGAGTTTAATGCATCCAAGTGCAAAACTATTACATTTACTCGGTCCCGTACGCCTATTTTGTATTCGTATTGCATTAGCGGATTCCACCTGGAGCGTGTTACACATATTCGAGATTTGGGGTTGACTCTGGATACCGAGTTAACTTTTAACACTCATATAGTCGAGATGTGTAGTGGGGCTTTTAAATCACTTGGTTTCGTTATGAGGCAAACATTTCGATTTCAGCATAAAAGCACCATCATATCTCTTTACTATGCATTTGTAAGGAGTAAATTAGAGTACAATTCTATTATCTGGGATCCACATGAATCCAAATACGTGCTTATGGTGGAAAAAATACATAAGAAATTTGCCCGGTATTTATATAAAAATATATACGGATATTATCCGTACCTATATCCGTCCCTATTCATATTAGGCATGGTGGGTATGAACACCTTGGAGCTCCGACGTAAGTGTGCAATAATGATCCATTATAACCTCCTGTTGAACAATAAGATCGACAACCCGTGCACTCTGGCGCGGTGCTCCTTGCTCACCACTGACCGGACGCGGCCGCGGCGCGCGCACGCCCCGCGGCGGCTGCTCGCGGCTCCGGCTGTACGCACGCTAACTGCTCAATACGCACCTACGAGGCAAGCTATAGATCTGCTCAATGCCTTGATTGCTGAGGAACCTGATGTCGACATCTTTTTTATGCGACTTAACATATTTATAAAATATTGTATGAGATACTTGGAAACCCTGTAATAAGTTAATTATTATTTAAATGTTGTATAAGTTATTATATTGTGCAATTTTATTTTTAAGTGGCTTGTTGTGCGCCTTGGCGTTGCTGTAAGCGCAGCAGGCATTTAATTTAAGTAAATAAATAAATAAATAAATAAATCTCAAAAATTTAAAGGTTTTCCTTGAAAACTTTTAAATGTAATGGGTTTACTTCAATAAAACAATAGTTTATAATAATAAAAACACATTTTATTAATTCATTCAATTAAATTTATAATTATTCATATTGCTTTCACCTATCCAAAAACTTTTACAAAATAAAGTGTTAGGCGGATATCACACAGCTGCGTCTGCTACCACGGCACTGAGATGCCGAGAATATTGTGTGAACCGCAACACAACGTGCCTTATGGGGTGTGCCTAATAAAACGACTTAAGTACCTTTTTTAGTCAAGGCAAATACCTACACTATTATAAACCATATTTTACCCGCTGTAATTATTGAAAAGCTTGTTAAACTGCGGGTAAATTGGATATGAGATGAGACCTTTGTAACGAAATTGCTTTAGTGATTAATGTGAAGCATTCGCTCCGTATTCCTTGCAGAGCTTAGCGACATGATGCGCTGCGACAGCGGCGCGACGCGACAGCGTTGCGACGTCGTCGCCTGTCGCAAGTCGCACGTTGAAAGCTTGCAGTCTGCATGTCCCTGCCATCATTCTTCCTATCACCCTACAAAACGCAAAAAGGTTCACGACCACTTCAGTAATCCAGATTTTGAATATATCTCAATTCTCTGTAAAAATATGTACAGGAATCGAATTGGCAGCCTCACTCAATTTTTACACACTCTCAGTCACTTTAGCTGAAGAGACTAAAAAGGCAATGGGGACGAGCGCCAAAGAAGCCTTTGGCAGACATCATTCTAGATGGCACTGCAAAATGCTAAACAAAAATAAATTACCCGCCCATTTGATCTGAAGTTTACCCAGTTACACTTTAGAGAATGGTTTGGAGCGCAGTAACAAAATCCAAGATTTTTTTCGAATTCAAAATTGTGGGTAGGTACCAAAGTATTTGAGCCAAAAAACCTACCTGATAGTGCAAGGAGGCTTCAGTTCCGGCAACAGAAAATCGATTTCGTAGTACACCACCTGCATCGCCGGCCCATTATCGTCTCTCACCACCAAGTTCTTGGAACACGAGTCTCCTGGTCGAACGCTAACACATTTCGCTGAAAATGTTCCACCTTGTATATATCGCAGAGGTAACTCAATTGTATAGGTACAAACTATGAGCAAAAGGTACCTTTTGAAAACGGAATAATTCATGAATGTTAGGAACACAAATTGTAGTGAGCAAGTTAGGAACACAAATTGTAGTGGGACCTAGATTTTTAGTCCTCCCTAATTATAAAGTCTATCATCAAAATTTCAGAGCTGAGGTATTCAACTAAGCCCACAATTATAAATCATCGAGAACAAAAAAAAATGTGTACCTATATTCAGAAGGAGTAGACGAGTTGACTACGTTATTATAGCACTAATTTTATGTCAGAAGTCGTAAAAAAAATTGTAGAGTGCCATCTCGACCAAAATAATGTCAGCGGAACGGCCGAGCTGTTCCAATTCATTTTAATTATTTATCTATGGGGCAACTCGGCTGACACTTGAAATACACGGTCCGTATTTTATATACAATCATATATTATTTAAGTGGGTTTCCAATAGAAATACATACACCATTTTGATAGTATTTAATTCAAATCCTTTGCTCAAACATGATATTCCCAACAAGGGATATAACTAAAACTGAAACCCTGAAACCACAGAGAAACTACGGAACAAGTAACCTGAAACCTAATTGAACTGCTGGTGCAAAACTAGTGGGTACTTCGTTTATAGGTTTAATAGGGTCGCAATTATTTGTAACTTGTAAACAGCACATCCTGTTTTTTTAGATATCTAGGAATTTATAATGTTCTCAAATAATTGCTAAATCGTGTAGGATGCACATATTATTATAATAATATACCTCGTATATTGTATCATTGCCACTTATCACCAGATGGGATTGTAGTTACTTACCATAAGATAGTTTATAGATACTCTATATCAAAGGCTAACCAATACAACATTGAAATTAACAAATAATTCAACATACCGACTATCTCATAAAAAATCAATACGCCGATATCTTGCAGAGACTTATGCCATTTGAGGACATTCTCAACGGAGCCAGAAAATGCTCTAGGTCCGCTTTTGTGTAGTGCCTGAAGGAAAATAAACTACACTGGACACTGAAAATATTGTAACCACTTTCAGTGTGCGAAAAGTCAGCATCGTGGAAACACTGATGTAGAGAACCATTAGTCCGTCTGACTAGCCTATCACCAGCTTACAATAATAGTTCTGCAATTTCTTAATTTTTGCTACTTATTTAAAACGGATCTGGTTACATCGACCGTGGTCAAGTGGTCACGAGAAGACTGACGCCAATCGTCTATCTAACTCCGATGTAACTCGGCCGAAACGTCGAGGTATGTCCAAATTATATATTTTGATATTAGTTTGAGCGCGAATCAGACCCATTTTTGGCTAGGTAATGTGGTGTCTATTCTGTTGTTACAAACTAAACTAAATCTTAATTTGACAGCTTTACCTACAGTCACAGCGACCCCTTTTGTTTGCATAAAAATAAAGTGTGACGAAATTGCATTTGACAGGGCTGAAATAAATTATGATTTAGTTCGTAATAACAGAATTAGACATTCATGTTTTCTGTTCGCTCTATTAATTTTGACATCAGATTAAGACTACATTATTCTATACTATATTAATATTATCACTATATTAATTAAGACAACTAGGGAAACGAAATTTGCGTTAGCTAAACCAGCTTGTTGCAGATTATGGCACTCAACCTAGCATAGTGGAGAAATAACGTGGATTACCTGTGACGAGTTTTGTTTCTTTGTTGAAGATTATGATCTAATGAGCATACTTTTTTTACTTTTAACAAAATATCTGTATGATTGCAGTGGCTCAGTGCTCAGACAGTAGCAGCTTAGAATTACCTCTATTTTACTTTAGATTAGCCGAGGGACAAAACACAGAACCCAGATGATTTTAATAATAACATTATATTTTCTTTCAACTCTAGAAATTCGAGATATTTTACAACCGCATCAAAGTTAACACTCACAGCAAGACATTCTTATAAACTTGCTTTGAAAATGCAGCGCCTAAAAGTAAAGTGCCATCGTGAGAGCATGTTGCTTTACTACCGACTAATCTTATAGTGCCGTTATAGTGCCTCCAGTAAACCTGGTAAAGTCTAACATGGGAACACCAGCAGTTAAATTACTTATTACTAAAGCTACAGCGACGTGATAAAGCTGTTAAAAAGCTAATGACTGCAGGCACTTTACAGCCTATTTGCGACTCAATCTCGATGCTGGGATCATAAAACGGTTTAAAGAGTTTTGGTGTAAGTAGGCTCACGGGTATTTTAACTCTGTTTTATTTGGAGTTAGAATTGACTATTTCTTCTGATAGGATTTATTTATTACCTTAGCTGCTTATAACCGTAAATTTAAAATATGTAACATATGAAAAACTTTGAAGTTACTACGTTAGATTATAAGGGTCTTAATCGCATTTACACGCCTCGTAGACTCACTAGGGGTTAAAGTCTAAGCAGAACTCTCAAATAAATTGGATAATATAGGTAGGTAATATGTAGTCAAGCAACAAGGCGATTTCTATACGTCTATTTTTTCGTAGACTGATCTCTTGGCCCAATATCACAAAATTCGGTAAGGTGATATTTTTTTAACTTGCACTAACTTACATACTCGTACCTATATCAAGCGTGGTGGATGATTTCCTATTCATAATAATTATTATTACTATAGGTCGATCAATACAGCAAGCAATTAAAGCTTCTCCCTTTACATACATAACATACACTGATTATTTGGTATACCTACCTATCACTTACTCATTATCTGATTTGAACGTCATTCCAACTGAAAAACTTCCTCAAGCTTTGATACGAGTAACCTAGCTACCTTAGATACTTAACAGCCTCTCATAAAATTGTAATTCCGTTTTCGCAAATAAGCCTCGCGGAAGTGCCGACAGCTCCGCCCGATGCAATATCCGCTGCTTTTATCTTTGAAAATCTTAGATCGAATATTTCTTTTCTTCCTATCTTCTCTCATTTTATGGCAGTTAAAAGCACATTGACAAACTTCTTATTGAAAATTAAATGAAATTAAAAGTTTTTGTACCACTCACAACGGCATATTAGTAGGTAGGTATATAACTAGTGTAAATAGGTAGTATAGGTAGTAGGTACACGTATTTTTCGCAAAGTTCTAAGAAAGACTACGAGTGGGTGTTCATAAAACGTGGATTACGAAAGTGTCCAATAAAGATCGTGTTTTAATAAGAAAGGAATGAGCTCGCGAGATGGGAGCCATTCTTACGTGATTTATAGTGATTTGGTCCGGTTATGATCTGATAAGAATGAGCTCTGCTGAATAAAGGGGCTAGAAGTTTCATCTTGAGAGTAAATTATAATTTCTAACGGTTTTTTGGAGGTTGTATCTCATAATTAAAGTTTTGATTAAATTTATAAAATGAAACGTATTAATTAAATTTTTAAAGCCATTTTACTTTTTTTAGTTTGTTTTGTAGGTTACTACTAATTGTTTTCTACTTAATTAATTTAGCCATATTTATCCATACCCTGACTTCGAATTCTTATTCTGATGTTAAATTTACACAACTTTATAATGGTGGTAAGTATTATCATCTACTATCTGACCATTTGCTAAAGCTGCAGATAGTGTTATTGCTTGATGCTGTCTAACATTAAACTGTCTTATATACTTTACAAAATCCGTCAAGTGCGAGTCGGATACGCGTACGAAGGGTTCCATACCAATCTATAAAAACGGGGAAAACACGTTTGTTGTATGGAGCCCTCTTAAATATTTATTTTATTCTGTTTTAGTATTTGTTGTTATAGCAACATGAACTCACGTGATTATATCACGGTTCATGAGATACAGCCTGGCGATAGATGGACAGACGGACGGACGGACGGACAGCGGAGCCTTAGTAATAGGGTTTTACCATTTTACCTTTTGAAACGAAACCCTAAAAAGCTTTAACCCTATGTTAGCTTCCATAAATGTCTTATAAATTACTCTACAAAACTAACTAACTAGGTAGGTATGTAAAAAGTAAAGCTAAAGTGTACCTTTAGTTTATCAGCCCGAGTCACGATTTGATTCTGGATGTCGTTCCTCAGTAAATCCAATTCATTTGGTTTTTTCAGTAGAGGCACTAAAACAAAATTAATTTAGTCTTCAATTTGAACTAGGTATAATGGCCTCAATAGTTTTTCCTCCAATTAATACATTTAGTGTGAATCCAGACGAATACACTGATAGATTGATGCTTAATTAAATCAATTTTGCTTCATTGCATTTAACGAATTCGTTAGCGATATTATTGAAATGGTATACCTAATGTTATACTTATATGTACCTAAATGGATTAGGTATAACGAAAACATAATATGGGATATCTTTGGCGATGGAAATAAAAGAGATAACTTTTTGGTAATCCAATTTGTTACATAAAAAAAAGTTAAAGATATTGTGCCGCTTATATAGTGCGACCATTTGATAAATAGGTCGTTCTGCGAATGGGACTATTTGAGAATGGAACTTACATACATTTAAAACATTTTGCGGCATGCGTCGTGACCATTTGAAAATTGATTTATCGTTTAAACCCTATAAAACATCGTCATTATCAGCATTTTACTCTCCTACAGCTTTTCTAGACTCCTTTCAGAGAATGGTATATTATAACATTATACAGCTGAGCTATGTCTTGAAATAATATATTTCTAGAAAGTTATGCTGAAGGACACTCGACTTTGCAAACGAGATGAGATATAAGTATCTCGATGGCCCCAATAATCTACACAATCACCGTACTTTGGAACTCCTAACCCATTTATTTGGGACTTTTTGAACCCACGCAAGTATCACAAAGTACTGTGTAACTTAGTTTTCTTGAAAACACAGGGTAATGAGCTTGTTAGACCGAGTTAAGGGGCTTTGCCTTGCACGCCGCCGAGCGACGGCGGAATACTTTCCCGTTTGACAGAACGGAAAATTGTCGCATTGTTCTAAAAGTTTTCGGTTTACTTATTATCCGAGTTACTAACACAGGTCTTTAAAGTTCCTGTGTTTGGTTGGAGTACAACTACTATTAGAATATATATAATATTACTAGGAATGTGTTTGTATAATACTATCACTTAGTAGGTAAGTTCCCAATCGCTTCATATAAAAACTCCCATTTATTGGTATAACTTGCACGTGGTTTCATGATGGAATCTCTTGTAGGTGTGTGTGTTGCCATATCGGCAAATTGTACTTACGACGCTGAATTGGCGAATTGTACTTATTATTGACGGATTCAGTTAGACTATGATCAAATCGAGGACGTGGTAAGGAAAGGCCCAGTCAAGAATAACCATAACCGAAGAACATAATGATCTGATTTTTTTCTGATTTTTTTAAAACGTAGCCCCACACTAGGGACCGTATATTAATAAATGAAACTCAATAGCGATACCAAGTGCGCTACCAGCTAATCCACACTCAAAATGTAATCTACATCTTGAAATCGTTGCTATTTAATAAATGGATATTGAGATGTAGCACTGGCCACTAGATACTGTCTTGTATGTGTCAATTGTGTCATAATCGGATAGCACTTAACCGCTGAGTGTCATTTATTAATTTGCCACAGATCATGTAAGTTTCTGTTCCTAATCTACAACTTAAGATGTATATATTAATTAGAACTAAAGAGCAAGTGCACACTGAAGATAGCTCTCAGTAAGTGTGATTTATTAATACGGACCTAGGATTGCTCCTGTACCTATCGTGGGTACCGCTTACAGACATATCATTTCACATACACATCACGCCCAGACCAGAATCAAACATTTGTGGATCGCGCGAATATTTGTTCCGGGCGGGAATCGAACCCGCGACACCAAGCGCAGCAGTCCAATTCTCAGCCACTACGCCAAACGTGCCGACTACTAAACGTATGAAGCAAATCATGAAAGATGGAAGAAGCGAAAGAAGTGTGTCAGAATCGTAGCATGTGGAAAATGGTGCGACTTGGTTGTACCTACCTACATCCCACGAGTAAAGTTTATATCCATTAGGTTTGAGCTGTTTTTGCATTGCTTTTGATTGCTTTTGATATGATTTCATTGAAGAAGTTGAATGCACCGAAGTTGAGATGAAATTGTCTTTTCTCTTCAGCCAATATAAATTCCGCAGTAGTTTTAGTGCAAAAGTTGAAAGTTCTTTTAAAGTTTTCTACCTTGTTTAACTTTTACTATTTCAGGTCATTTTATTTTATAACTTACTTAGGGTTATTTTCAGTGTACTTACCTATATATTATGTTATACTTTCGGTAGCACTTTCAACTATCAAAAAAATCGGCCACAGCCTGTTTCGATAATCTACTTCTAATTTTTTATTAAGTAATTAAACGATAACGTTACCTACATAATTATTTACTAATGTAGGTACGTACTATAAATTGCATTATTGCTTACCAGATTCTACGAAACATTTTTCAAAGTTTTGTATAAAAATTAATTAGGTACCTATTACCAATTACAATTGAGTAGATAGATGATAAGTAGTTGTTAAATAGAGTCGTACTTAGTAAGAATAAAGATGGTGAATTAGATAACGGCCCTATAAAACTTACTCGAACTCTTCTGCTGTAAATTCTGGGATTTATTACCCTCTTGACCAATCATTTGTTGAGAATGAGGTGTTGCTTCAACTCGTGGTGATTCTGCGTTTATAAAACATAGGTAGGTATGTGTATGTGTATGTCTATACCTCCTTTAAGTAATACCTAATACTAAGTATTACCACAGTGTAAAGGATACAATTTGTATGTTCAACACAGATTTCTATCAAAAAGAAGCGACGAATCATTAAAACGATGAAGACAAGTATAAATCTTAGCATACTTACCTAATTGAATACTTATATTTATTTTAGCTTTGTTCTGCAGATTAAAGTTGACACTTGACACATTACTTTATAAGTTAATCTTTTAAAAAATCAGGCGTAAATTTGTAAAACTACCCACACTATTCAATTAGTACCTAACCCCATATCCGCCGAATAAAGTAGGATCGATATTCAAATTCAGGCTTAAATCTATCAAAATTCCCATAACAGTCAACTATACCTACGTATTTCAAATATACTCACCAATAACTTGCTGCGCCAAGCTCTTCATTTTATTCCTATCTATTCCATTGAAGCTACGATTTTGGTAGTCATTCCCGTAACTAGAGCTAGGTATTGGAGTGGCATTCTTTTGCATTTGTTGACCTGAATGGAAGCATTGAATAGCTATTGGAATCATAGATATAAGTAGGTACCTACCTATCTTTCTCAGACTCACTCACATAATCAGTCCTTTACTAGTTTAGGGCCTTATAAAATGAAGTCCACAAGTTAAAATAATAATTACTCACCAGCAATCATAAACTGCGAGCTGCCATCATTGTATCCAGACAAATACCTAGGATCAATCCCAGATGCGTGACCTTGTCCAAGCTACAAGCGAATTAAAATTTATCCATATTTACAAACACAAACACGAAAAATTAATAGATAGGTAGGTATTCATTGTAAAACACTAACTGCCAATATAACACACGTACCTCCCTAAGTACCTACCTACCAAAAGGTATACCACTGAATCTTGCGTTATACATATAAATAGTATTAGGTATATACTTCGCTATAAAGTATCTACCTACCTATACAATGCATAATATTTCTATCTACTTACCTAAGTAATTTGGGACAAAATAAGTACAAATGCAACACGGTTTAGTTTGTCTAGATCCACTGAAATAAGTAGGTAATTACTATCATCAGTTACGAGCAATTTCAAATATTTCAATTAAAACTGATTGAATTTGCTTGCAACAAAGGCTAAATATATTATAGGTTTACTTACAAAACTCGGAACGAAATTGCTATTGCCATTTGTGGCAATATGTGCCATTTGTGTCATATGAACGTTTGTGTTATGTTGAGCGTGCATATTGTTATGCTGAGCGTTCATGTTATGCTGAGCGGTCATATTATGCTGAGCGGTCATGTTATGCTGAGCGATCATATTATGCTGAGCGGTCATGTTATGCTGAGCGGTCAGGTTATGCTGAGCGGTCATATTATGCTGAGCGTTCATATTATGCTGAGCGTTCATGTTATGCTGAGCGTTCATGTTATGCTGAGCGGTCATGTTATGCTGAGCGCTCATAAGTGAAGCATTTGTATTAGAGAGTACATTAACAGCGGATGTGTTCACTCGCTGGACGTTTGGAAATTCCGAAGCGAAAGGCCCACTGAAGTAAATAGTCTCTGGAGGTCTGAAAAGTATGGTTTATTAATAACTAGCCTAGTTTCAAAATATGTAAGTACCTACTACCTATCTCTAAAATACCACTCTTTGGTTATAGCTACTCACTATAACTTACCTATGTAGGTACACATAGAGTAGGTACCTATACTTACCTACTTAGGTACCTAGGTATATGATATGATAAAATATAGGTACCTACCTACCTAATACTTACCTAGGTACCTACCTACTTATATTTATTATGACGTCATGATATTATTATGTGAGTAATAAGAACTATTAATAATGGATAATGTAATATGTAGGTACTTACATCATATTTCCTCCAGTAGTGTTCGCAGGAAACGCTAGCATTGGATTTCCCTGGGGATAGTCTGAAAATAATAAATTTATTTTTGAGAATAACTTACGACTGAATTTGCCGAATGCTCGGTCTCATTTACAATAAAAGTCCTTATTTAACGCACCCGCACCACCAACTCTTGGCTCTCTTACAATAAACTTCTCCATTTATGTACTTGACGTGTAATAATGAAGCTAGATTCCTTGACTGTATCTAGTTTCGTTATGAGTGTCTCCTATTGCCGCTTGTTTTTTCACACAGTTTATCACAAAATAACAATAAGAAATAGAAGGTATGTACCTATATAATAATTATGTTTGAAGTTGGATTACCTTGGTTTGGTAGGTAGGTACCTACTTACTTTTACATACGTAGGTAGTATAATGTTTTACATTTTAAATTTTCCCGCTATCGTTTTCCCGCCTTTTGTGTGTATTACCCCAGGAGTAAAATCGATAGCGAGATCTAACCACAGACCTCAAATCACTAGGTAGGTAGGTACCTACTAAACCAACCCTTTTTATGATACGATGATACCAAGATACAAAAATAAGGAACCATAAGCAGGCATTTTAATACCTATATTTTTGCGGTATCGAAATAAGAATACCGATACATTCGAAACCGAAATACTGATACAAGATTTTAGATGTTTAGTTAGTTTAAATTTTTAGTTTTAATTACCTACTTTAACCTGTTTTGCTTTTCATTATGTTATATTATAATTCTATTCAACTAGGTAGTTTAGTTTCGATATAATGTACCTAGTTTTTCTATACCATGAAAAAAAATTAATCGGATATCGGTGTTGATATCAATACTGAAATAAGATCGATATTGATAAATTAACCAAATTGATGAAGGTCCAAATTGACAAGGAATGAAACATGGCTTCTGACACTGTCGCATCACAGTTTAGAAGGTAGTTATATTACATCAAACCGTCAGTGAAAGATCGATGCCCTAAGACCGGTAAATTACAAAATACCAACAAATAAATAGGTATTAAGGTTAGTTTAGGTTAGGTTAGGTTATTGATACCAATAGGTATTTATATAGGGCGATATTTTGAAAATATCGATATCGGCCCTGACCACAAGGCACAGCGCAAAAAAATAAATTATACCTATCGACAATCGATAACAAGTCAGTGACAGGGGTTTTGGCGGGAATCCGATAGTGAGACGTTGTTGGTTTTGTATTATTTTCTCAAACTTGTGTTTCTTCGAGTGTTAATGTGTAATATTGGTGGAATATTAATCATTAAGTGTTCGTTAACGTGCACGAGTGTAGGCGAATGATATAAACTCAAAAAACGTGTCATTTCGCATTTTTTCCAAAACTCCCAGGAAGTTTCAGTAAAGCATCCACTACTTTACTGAAGCGTGACTGACGATGTAAATAATTGACTTGACTACTTGACCACGATTGCTATATTGCTGTTACTTTCTTAATATGAAATTAAGAAATACTTATGTACCTACTTAAAATACTTGACACTGGCTATATGCACAAGCCGTGCGAAGCCATAACTAAAAAAAACAAAAAAAAAAAAAAAAAAAAAACAAGTCAGTGACAGGGGTTTTGGCGGGAATCCGATAGTGAGACGTTAAATACCTACTTAAATAATAAAATACTTGACACTGGCTATATGCACAAACAGTGCGAAGCCATAACTAAAACAAAAAAAAAGTCAGTGACAATAATGGATGACTGTCTTTGAAAGTCAGAAATGGATGACAGGTAACTGACACTTGACAGAAACAGCTCATATTTTCATTTTTTTTTTTTGTTTTAGTTATGGCTTCGCACGGTTTGTGCATATAGCCAGTGTCAAGTATTTTATTTTAAGTATTTCACATTAAGAAATGTTAGAGCAATCGTGGTCAAGTAGTCAAGTCAATTATTTACATCGTCAGTCACGATTCAGTAAAGTAGTGGATGCTTTACTGAAACTTCCTGGGAGTTTTGGAAAAAACGCGAAATGACACGTTTTTTGAGTTTATATCATTCGCCCACACTCGTGCACGTTAACGAACACTTAATGGTTAATATTCCACCAATATTACACATTAACACTCGAAGAAACACAAGTTTGAGCTAATAATACAAAACCAACAACGTCTCACTATCGGATTCCCGCCAAAACTCCCATTTTCATATTTGCCTTGACAGTTGGTTGACGTTGCCTTCAGTGTGACCGTTTTCGGTATTTTAATACTTTTTCAGTATTTTTTAAGGCGTTTTTCGGTATTTTTTTGACATAAATAATATGGTAGCACCGTGAAGTTGACTTTGGAATTTGGTGGATATCTGAAAGTGAGACGTTGTAATTGTGTTTTTTTTTCCCAGACTTGTGTTTCTTCGGGTGTTAATGTTTACCTCGTATTGGTGGAATATGACTCATTGAGTGTTCGTTAACGTGCAAAAGCATGGGCAACTAATGAGGGGAGGCCTATGTCCAGCAGTGGACTTCTTCAAGCTGATGATTATGATGATAGGCAATAGATATTTTTTTCTCATACTTTGTTTATAACAGCTTATTGTACATAATGATGATTATTAAGTAGCTACATACAACTTTTTCTAATCAGTATTTTTATTGGTCTTTTGCCCCGTGGAAGTTGGTATTTTTCAGTATTTTTTCGAGCCTGCCTCAGTATTTTTGTAAAATTTAATATGGTCACACTGGTTGCCTTGCGGTTCATTGCTGTTGGTAGGTAGGTTGCTACTGTACGTACGTCAGTCACGTCAATAAACAATAATTACATTGTTGAAGTTGAAATTTGATGAGAATAACTAACTATACACAATTTCTTTTGGAATAAGTAGGAAGTAGGTACTTTAAAAGTTAAACAAATATCTCAGATAATATGGAACTCCAGGACACTTACTATAATAAGTCGGAATACGTAGAAACTGTAAGTAAGAAATCTTTTTTTTATTTTGATATAGCAACTAGGTACTTACTTACCTACGTTCTATGTAAAAAACACAAACCGTTTACTCTTATTTTTCAGGCTTCAGGTAATAAAGTAAGCAGACAGACAGTACTGTGTGGTTCCCAAAATATTGTTTTACATGGCAAAGTAATTGTTCAAAGTGATGCAATAATAAGAGGAGACTTGGCCAATGTCAAAACAGGAAGGTTTTGCATTATCAGCAAAGGATCAGTTATACGGCCTCCTTTCAAGAAATTTAGTAAAGGGTGAGTCTCCACAATTACCAAACTAGTCAAGTAAAACTTCTCCTAAACCTTGCTTTAATATTAGCCACCGCAATGGTTCAACAGAACAGAGAATAGATGGATACATAATTATCTCAATGAGTCATAATCAGACATGTTTAGGTGGAATTGGTTGGGTAGATATCATAAACATGGAGAAGAAGACGAGGAATTATTTGCATTATATTATTTAATTTGTTGGATAAAGTATCCTACTGTCCAAATCTGAGGCCATTGATGGGCATTCAAAGGATAACTATATAGGTATGTTCCTATGTTGTATTAAAAATTAAGGTCCTGAGACTGCAAGTGTGGCTAGCCAATAAACTTTCCCCTGTTATTGATGTAAATTATACTTCTGCATAATCTATACCATGCAATGAAATGTATGTTTCAGAGTGGCATTTTTCCCTCTTCAAATGGGCGACCATGTTTTTGTTGGTGAGAACACTGTTGTAAATGCTGCAGTGGTTGGCTCCTATGTGTATATTGGAAAGAATGTAGTTATAGTAAGTGCCTACATATTATGCCAGATCATTATTATTCTTAATGCTTTTGAGTTGTGTTCACATTTCAACTAAAAAAAATAATTCAAGAACTCCTTACGTACCTAGGTATTTATCAATGTTTTCATTACAGGGTCGGAGATGTGTACTAAAGGACTGTTGCATGATTGAAGATAACTCGGTCCTACCTGCAGAGACAGTGGTTCCTTCATTTGCGAGGTACTCTGGCAGCCCCGCACGCCTCATCACCACACTACCCGAAGCCATGCCTGACCTAATGACGGAGTTTACCAAAAGCTACTACCAACATTTCTTACCCACTGCCAATGTTAATTAAATCTTATATTTTAAGTTGAAATGTATTTATTTAATGCTTTTTTAATACACTGCAATATGTAACGGTTTTAAGTATTTTCAATAAGTATACCTAACTGCCAAAGGAAGGAGGGTTATGTTTAGTTTTGGCTCCATTCTATTACTGCATTTAGCTAAATAATATAATATTTTTATGCTATGCTGCGAACTATTGGAGGATTAATATTATTGTTTAGGACACTCAATTGGGTTGGTGACCAATGTGTGTTGCAAATTAAATGTGTAGGTAGGTCTATAATTACTGATGTGACGTTAGTTAGACATAATACTAAATAGTGGATGTAGGTTTTCAGTTTCATAGGTACCTAGTCATTAATTAATAAATTCATTTGCCTGCCCGACCTTTTAATTACAATCAGACACTCGCCGTAGGTACGCAGCTGCTACAGCCATCGTACTATCTACAAGATAGCTGTATGTACAAATCGAGCGAAGTCAAAAACTACTTTTAAAAAAATTACTCTAATGAGTGAAACGAAACGTATATTCTGTCTGTTTGATGACAAGATGCAAGAAGCGCAAGTAGAGTTTTGTTTTCCAACAGAAGCACACAGTCATGTAATCAACTTACTGTGATTGAAATAAGGGCTAGTTTTGGGTAATTGTTGACTTGACTCAATCAATGCTTGTAACAAGTTTTGTGTCGATGTCGAGTTTTCGGATTCGGTCGGAATAGTTCATGATTTGTCGTCGTAGCGTAGGATTTTATCTGTTTCGTTTATTGTTTTGTATCACTATCAACAGTATAGTTGTTTATTTATTGAAATAAATGTAGCGATAGTGTTAAATGCCTTAAAATATATTGATCGTGTTATTTTCAGTTATGGAATATCATTATTCGGATCTTTGTTTGCCGAATGATCCTGTCATGTCGGGTGGGTAATAATTTTTTGGAGGTGTAGGAATCGATATTTCAATTTATAACTTGTTGCTCGGTCCGTTTTTTGTATATTCCTGGTTCATTATAATTTGAGCCATAGCTTCTGAAATGCGTTGCCTGTCCGCTAAAAACCGAATTTCTTAGCAGCAGACCAACTACTTTTGCTGAACTTTCGTTTTTATTGAAAAGTGCAAATTGCAAATTAGCGGCTTTATGCTGTTGGTACCTATATTATTATTTTATATTATGAGAATATCACAATTATATGAGTAATAGTATAAGTGTACTTGTTAGTTAGTAATGATAGAGTTAATTAAGACCAATATTTTTATTTGTTTATAATGGAAATACCTTGTATAATATGATAATATTACGTTTTATGGGGTACAAATGTTTTCAGCCCAATATACTCAAGAGTTTACACCACAATATTTAATACCATGCCAGGAAGCGGAGTATGAAGTTAGGAGTAATGTCCTTGTTGACGGAGGGGATAGATTCGGAGTCTCCGCTGTGGTGTTTGACAAGTATGAGGAACTTGTTTGGATGGGGAATCAGGGAGTAAGTAAGATAACTGTAACTTCTCATATTTGTTATTTACAGACACAATATACATACCCTACTGAATGGCATATATTTGATTTGGTCGAAAAACCCCTATAATGTTAATAAAAGAAAGACAGTTTTAATTGTTGCCTTTATAAAACAAAAACATACAATGAATGAATTAAGTACAGCTGTGTTTAACCTTTTTGACGTCACAGTCATCTTGGCAGACAAATGGTTAATGAGGTAGGTAATTCATTGAACAACATTTTAAGTTTGCAGATGGTTTCTTTACTGCTACATAATAGAAATTATGTTGTTGGTTTATTAAATAAAGTAAAGCCAGTTCTAGTGTCACAAGGTGTTAGGTATTTAAGGTATTTTAAATGTTTACTAGACAATTTATTTAATGGTGATAATTTGCTTTAGGGTCACGTTACCTCATACTATGGTCCCAATATGCAAAAATACACATCATTCCAAGTCCACGAGTCTGAAGAGATCAGAGATATCATCCCGCACGAGGACTTTCTCTTCATATTGACTAAATCAATGCTGCGGAAGCAGATACGAAGAGGACTGCCAAAGCACACATATAGGTAATATATATCACTGATGTTTGTTTTGAGAAGACAGGGAAACATGGCAACTTCTATGGTGTGAGATTTGACTTAAGGTTTATTTATTTACCCCAATGTAAAAAATTGGAAAATCCACATGGAAAAATATAATATCTCAAATTTAATATTATACTAACAGAATTATTGAACTGTACAAGAGTTGTGAATTGGAAACAATTACTTAATAAATTACTTTTTGTCAATTACCTACAAAAGTTTTGCATCAAATTAGACCTTTCATCTGTCTTCTTTCGTCTTCACTCTTCCATAATTATTTATGTTTTCATGTTTAATATTAGGTAGGTAACTGAATTGAGGACCCTTGAAACTAAATGTTTTTCAGTCTGACTTTACATTTCAGGTTTCAATATTAAAATGATAAAAAAGCCTTATAATGTTTTCAGATCTCCGAATATGACAGATATGCAATGTCTCTACCATGAGAGCACCACAAAGATACTTATGGGCGGTCATCAGGACAAACTTTTGGAACTTGATATCACCAATATGGTGGAAACTGTGATTGTAAGTAACATATAAATACTTACCTACCTTGGTGCGTATTCCAAAGCACTGGTAGAGTCAACGGGGTTTCCTTTTGAATTTGGTTTACACTGATCCATTATTGAATCTCAGACAGGAGATTCAATAATGGATCAGTGCTTGCAAGGGAAACATCCCTTTTCAAACTCAAACCATAATCAATTAATTACATTTTGGTGTAAGGTTCTATTTGTTAATGTGATTTAAGTGTTTGACTGGTAAAAGTGCGATTGTATCAATTGCCTGTTGACAATAAATGGTTTGACTTTGACTTGACTTTGACTTTACCTAGAGATCAACTAGCCAGTGGCTTTGTGGAAATCCAACACTATTCACTCTACATTATGTTTTTGGCATAGATTAGTTTAGAATAGGAAACTCTTGATTGTATCCCAAAAACAACATACACAATAATTATCTACATCTACACTACTATTATAAAGAGGAAAAATTTGTATTCTTGTGTGTATGTTTGTAATGAATAAACTCAAAAACTACAGTGCCGATTTCAAAAATTCTTTCACCATTGGAAAGCTGCATTCACCCTGAGTAACAAAGGCTATTATCTATCCCATAAAAATTAAAACGGTTCCCGCGAGATAGTAGTTAACGCGGGTGAAACCGCGAGGCGCTTCTAGTTACCTATATATAAAGACATAACTTTATTGGTTGCTTCTTTCTATTGCAACAGCTGACTTGTCAACATGATGGAAATATTGGGTAATGTTTGTCCACCCAGGGGTGGTGTGGTAGACTTCTAGGGCTTAAACCTAGGGCATATCACCAAACGTCATGAGCAGACAGCATAATCATAATATAGTAGCATAATAGCATAATAGTAATTATTTAATATTCCACTTCCAGCCAATACAAGAAGAAGGCTGTGCGGTCCTCCGAAGCGGTGGAGGCTCAATCGTCGCCTGTGGAAGCGCCAACGGGAACGTGACGCTTCGAGACTTGAGAACCAACTCGGCTAAACACACGTTCAGAGCACACTCCGCTTGCCTGTCAGACTTGGATATGCAGGGGGATCTGCTGATAACTTGCGGATTCACACAATCGTAAGTGGTATTATTAAAAAAAAACATAAATACATTTTTATTGGCAGGTATTTTTTTTTTGGACATGGTGCTGTTCGCACATTGTGCCAGTCCAAGGCAATTTATATGAACAAATTTAGCTGGCTGATATTATTATCCAGAGCAAACTTGACAATATTGTTATTTAGTTTTTAGTCTACTATCTACCCACCAAATTATTAATTAATCTGCTAGTCAACAAGAACATTCAAAACCAATGTCACAATGAAATGCCACAAACTATTCCAAAGCCACCCCATTGAGATTCAATTAAAGCATTCTTAAATTAGCAGAATTTATTGATCCCCAATTAATTTGCAATTTACCCAAAATTTTATCTTCACACTGTAGATTACCAACCCATACTAAGCCCCCGTGGGGGATTATCGTCTAACCCTCCTCACGAAAGTGAGGGGAGGCCTTTGCCCAGCAGTGGGACAATTACAGGCAGAATTTAGAAATTTTTATTAGTTTAGTTAGATCATTGTCCCGTTAACAAAATATGTATCTAAAGTAACATTATAGCGTAAGCGGCGCCGTCGCCGAGCCCTACGTCATAGTGTGGGACGTGCGCTGCCTCCGCGGCGGCGGCGGCGGCGGCGGCGGCGGCGCGTGGCCCGTGCCCACGGCGTGGCCGCCGCTGCTGCTGCACTTCCTGCCCGCGTTCTCCGGGCGCGCGGCGGCCTCCGCGGGCGACGGCCGCGTGGCGCTGCTCAACGTCAACGACTTGCAGGAGAAACAGTCCGTGTTTCAGGTAATGCCCTTTACTATGTCATACAATAGCTAGTAATACCCTAGAAGGAGGTGCACTCTCTCCATTTTTAGGGGTCCGTATCCAAAGGGTGAAACGGGACCCTATTACTAAGACTTCGCTGTCCGTCCGTCTATCTGTCTGTCTGTCCGTCTGTCACCAGACTGTATCTCATGAACCGTGACAGTTGGACAGTTGAAATTTTCACATATTTCATGTATACTTCTGTGACCGCTACAACAACAAATACTAAAAAACAATAAAATTATATTTACTAAGGGGGCTCCCATACAACACACGTGATTTTTTTGTCGTTGTCATCGTACGGAACCCTTCTTGCGCGAGTGCGACTCGCACTTGGCCGGTTTTTAAAAGTAAAGCGAGATTGCTCGATCAGGATTTTAAATTCTGAGCGTGTTGTATCTCTTCCGAGGGATTGGGTGTACCTTTTGAGTACGGAGTGTCCAGGTTGGGTCTCCGCTTAAGATTTGCTTCTAATTAGTTTCCCCCTACATTTTGCAGGTAGACACCCAAAGCTCTCTGTGTACAGTGATGGACGTGTCGGCGTCCAGCCAGGCTCTGGTCTTCGGTGACCAATCCGGCCATCTCAGTCTGTTCTCCCCACAGCAAAACAACGAGCCAGTATTCAACAACTTCTCCAGGTAATTTTTAGCCGGGTGTCTGAACCCCTGGGGAGACAGTCTGTTCATTAGTTAGCTAACAATATCGGTCGCTAAGTCCTAACATACCGAAGCTACAACAGTATGAACGCTACATATAAGTTAGGATGAAACCGAGATCGTGGGACGAAGTTAAACGTAATCGTTTGTGAGCTAAGGTTGTCAAAGAATCTGTAAGTTTTCTAAGAAAAATAAAGATTTCGATTGGTAAAATAATTAGATATGCCAGGTTTGAGTAAGATAACGCGAGTGAATGAGTCTCTATTTTGTCGAACGAAATTTTGGAAACCTCTGTTTAACTCTGGTCTAAACTTTTGTGGTAAGACCTACTATGTTTTGGTCACAGAGCCACACAGTTTGCGAGCCCCGTGGACCTTCCTCGCGTCAGCTTCAACGACACATCGTTCCGGTTCTCTTCCATCCCGCTGCCGGCATTGCAAAGCGGCAGCCGCTGGTTCAACGAACTGCCCAGATCTTTCTACTGGAGCGGGTATAGGTGAGTTGGCCGGAGATTGTCTCTCGTCTCTATTTGGCACCGAACAAACGACAAGGACAGCAGTACCTAGAGCAGTTGTATGGACGAGATTTTGTAACACAACTTATTAAGAAAGCTAAACGAACAGCTGTCTTTGTTGTGTGGTGTGTTTTTAGTAAAGTAGTTTATCTATCTATGAGTAAATCGTTCTTCTGATAGTAAGAGGCACGTCTGCATATAACAGTTGCAGTGCCATCCAGAAGTTTAGATTGGAATGCTCAGCTCGACAACATATTTTTTTTATTCATTATTTATATGTATTATCTATTGAACATAAAAATAATACAGTAAATGTACTTTTATTATAATATCTCATCTCATTTTTATTTCCAGAAGGCCGAAGCCCATAGACCCCGAAGTGTTAAAAACGATGAAGATGCAAGGTCCTATCGGATACGCGCCCAATCCTAGAACCTGCCGACGCAATCAGGTAAGTATTTTTTATTCAATTACTAGCTGCACCCCGCGGTTTCACCCGCGTTTGGATAATATACAATAATATATCTTAATGAATAGTAGTCTATGTGTTATTCTGATATGTAAGCTATATTATTGTGAAGTTACATGTAAATCCATTCAGTAGTTTTTGCGTGAAAGAGTAACAAACATCCATCCATCCATCCATCCATCCATACTCACAAACTTTCGCGTTTATAATATTAGAAGGACAATGACCCGCATTTGTTTTTCAAATTTAGATTCTTAATTCCTATGCACTATGCTCTACGCGACATAGTCGTGGTATTATCGACCGATAATGTGCTATTATAGACTAAGCTGTTTGATGTTTCCAGATGCCTTACGTGGAAGATAATCTGGAAGATTTACAACCGAAGTGCGAACCGAAACCGATCGTCCAACCAATACCCAAGTACTATCTCAGAGTAAGTTGAAGTAACATTTGGATTTATATTTAACAGCAAGGCGAACTGCCAGTTTGACTTATAAAAACGACTACAGCCCGAAAAAAAGACGATCCAGTCCAGTGCTGGACTACCCTATTGGAGGAGACAAGTGTCTGGGACCGCTTCGAAACTAGGACCACGGTCCCAGTTGCCTGATCAATTTTGTTTTATTATTTTTACTTAAGCGATTGGGACCACTCGCAAAACAAACAACAAAATCTGTTATTTAATCTGATTCCTAGTACCTACAGTTACAAAAACCATTTCAAATAAAAAGAAAACTACCTGGGCTGGAAGATAGTGAAGCGGGCATTAGACTCGTCTACTCGTCGTTACAGAGAGAAGGCCGCTTCCTCGGCAGCCAGGCGGCCCCGGAGGCCGCGGCGGGCTCCCGCGGCCTCCCCGGCCTCGAGGCCGCGCTGGCCAACTCCTACTGCAACGTGATGCTGCAGGTGCGTGGCGGCGCCGCGCGCGACGGCCAACATGAAGGCATAGCATTTAAATGCGACACGACTCTAAATTATCACCTATCGCTGATTACTAAAATGTTTTATTAACTCTTTTCAAATATCATTTTATCAGCACTTGCAGCTATATCGTGAATCGAGATAGAAATGTAGGTACGTATAGGCAAAATAATTGATGGGAATTGATGTAATTGTTTGGAGTGTATCGAAATGGACACTTTACTTTTTTGTTGGGCGTATACTGAAGAGATCATACAACTTAATGATTTCAAAGACATACAGTGAACACCTAGAATCTACATTACATCATTGTAGTTTAGTTGGTTAGTTTGCAGCCACAGTTTCAAAGCTGTGCTTCAAATTCAATTAACAGAAAAGTGTAGCGCATACCTTTAGAAAAACGTCGAATAATTGTCTATGCGCTCGCTTTTTATACCGAGAAACCTTATTATATCGAGGCTGGTGAGATGAAACCATGATAGATAGAATTCCACTGCGTTATAGCGCGTATAGTTGGCTACTATGACCAAATGACGCCTGTGATAGCTCAACATAAACATCCGTTAGAAATTCCGCTTTATACACTGATAGTCACCAAACCGATGTCAAGAAACAAGCATTACATTCATGTCTATTTCCATGACCATTCGACATAACATCCTAAACTCATTTCCTTTGCGCAAACTGCTTTTCAATATCGATCAAATAATAAATAAGACGTCATAAACTTCGGAACTGCTTTCAATATAGGCGAATCAAACTACTACGGTAGCTTAGCTAATCGAGGGAACCGTGTTTACTAACGCAGGTTCGACTCCTGCCCATCGATTTCTCCTTTCGGACCATATTTTTTACATCGAAACTTTGCTGTGAACGCGTACCATTGGCGAATCGATTGTCCACTTAACTCCTATGCCTTCACAATCCGTCCTTTTATCTAAGTGTGGTCCTAAGCATTGGCGAGGAGATCGAGCGTCGTCTTTCACTATGAGAGTCTGGCAAAACCCTTTTTCAGGTCCTATATTACACGCCACCTGTAAAAGCTACACTATTGGCACATACGTGCGCCAAAGAGTTCTGTCTGAGCTGCGAATTAGGTACGTAAATTAGATATCACGCTTTCATAATATCAATGTAACATACTGCCATTTCATGTTTAGGTGTCCTAGAACTCTGTCATGATGTTGTCTTTTGATGTTACGGTGTTTGTTGTTATTATTTGGGTTTTGTTTATAAAGATAAGGTTCCACTAATTCCGCTTGGAACAAATATATGTCCGAGCCACAAATAATTGTTTCTGGTCTGGGTGTGATGTGTATGTGAAATCATGTGTCTGTAAGCGGTACCCACAATACGGGAGCAATCCTAGTGAAGGCTACGTTTAAAAAAAAAAAGAAAAAAAAATCCCCGTTATTGTAAATTTACTCATCAGTTTTATCTGATTTCCAAAAGAGCGTAAACGCCAAATAGGCCATCGCACAACGTAACCGACATAACATCAACTCGACTCTTACGAGGCGGTATCTAGATAGTAGAACTTTGACAACATATTAAACATATTGCGCTCCTAGTCATTTGTCTATTGCCAGAAAGAGACAACAAAATACGTTCTAATAACAACGTTTCAAAAACGGACAGAATAGTAAACCCATGAAATGTGAACTTAAATCATGTTAAATTATATTTTACAAAATTAATAGCAATGGGCGGAACACGTGTCTTTTACTATTTTTTTATTTCATTTTGTAATATGTGCCGTACGTAACACAATTAAAGCTCAAATTGCACTTTGAATCGAGTTGGCGTTGAGTCCTTACAGTATGCGACGGCGGAAGCCCAGTTGGTGGTTTTCGAAGATCTTTAAGCTAGCATAGGTTAGGGTCAACCTCCATTTGTAATTAACGTAAATCTTTAACGTTTCAGGCTTTCTATTTAGAATGCTTGATTCGTCTGGTGGTGCTCCTTGTAACGCTACAAATTTCCTTCGGGCCTTCCGCACGGTCCCCGAGGCGGCGGCGCTAGGGCTCATATTGCCCGACGCCGCGCCCGACCCGAGACTAGATTTGATGGCACTTATACAGGTAATTATATTATATACACTTCTTTTAATGTTTTAGCCACCATTTATGACAATACAATGTCATATTCTACACGCATACAGGTATGCCTATATTCTTCATAACTCTGGTAAATGACTCCAAAGTTACATAGATGCAACTTTACACAGTCCGTATGTCTTGCAACATGGTCTACCTCTAGCCTCAAAAGTTAGATTTTAACCGTCTTACCACAAAAGTTTAGACCAGAGTTACACAGATGTTTCTAAAATTTCGTTCCACAAAATCGACGTTTATCGCTCGCGTTTTCTTACTCAATCCTGGCGTTCTTAATTATTTTACTTGGGGATTTGTGATTGAGTTAGAAAATGCGAGCGTTAGACGTCGATTTGTGGTGAAAATATTTAGACACTTCTGTTCAACTCTTGTTTAAATCTTTTGTAGTAAGACCGTAAAACGTTAAAAGAGTCCTCTCCAAAAAGGTTAGTCTATTAGTAAATATGACCACTTACTGTCAGATGAGCCACAAAATTGTTTACCACCTATGTTTGTATAGCGGCAACAGAAATACATCGTCTGTGAAAATTTCAACTGTCTAACTATCACGGTTCATGAGATACAGCCTGGTGACAGACAGACGGACGGACTGACAGCGGAGTCTCAGTAATAGCGTCCCGTTGTACCCTTCGGATACGGAACCCTAAAAACTAACACTCGTTTCAGAGCTGGAACAGATTCATCCTACACCAGATGCACTACGAAATATTAGACACCGCTAAGAAAGACAAGGAGCTACAACTGCTAGCGAACAGCCCGCCGAAGAACTGTGTCGCATCCATCGCCTCTCGGGTCGGGAACATGCATATAAACAATAAGATTAGCGTTAATAGTGCAGTGACCACGCCACCTAGCAACGGGACCTGTAACGACGAGTACACGTACACGGAGCTCGAATACCTTGCGCCGGCAGATGTGAACGGACTGGATATGTTTAAAGAAGATTCATTCTGCTGGGTCGGTCGAGACGAAGGTTTGTTATTGTGAACACTGCTTAACTATACACAGGGGTTTTCTTTGTTTTTAAGATGATTTAACCATCATTTGATCTAGGCTATCTTTAGATAAACACATAGAAGTCAAGTAAGTACTCGGTAGCGCCGTGTAGCCATTTTACTGAGACTTTTGGGCCTAGTTCGGACTTTGACTCGCTATTGCTCGAAATCAAAGCTTTTATGGTAAATATTTATTCATTTTCCCTGCTTTTGGACTAAATACCAACACGCAAGCGACATTTTCGTTGCGCTTGTGTGCGTTTTGGAGAAGAAAATAGCACGGCACTCACGCACACATTGATAAAAAAGTGGCTTCACTTTTGAGTGAATCTACGCATGGAACTATCCTCTGCGTTATTATTTTAAGTTTGACCATCAACCTGGTGGTGTCTTTTTGTCGATGGTGGTTAACATGTTCAGCCTAGAATAGTGGTGGCTCTCATGGCCTGACGAGCCGCCGCAATGCCCCAATAGGAGTTTAGTACCTACCGCATATCTTTCTCACAAATAATAATTATACTCCTGAGATCACAAGACAGTGCAATCGAGCGGGGGTTTTGAATTATTTAGTGTCCGGTTTGATATCGATCTGTGCGTGAATAATTGGATGGATATGCACCTAGTTACCACTATTGTCTACGAAAACATTTGAGCAATGAAAATTAATTAAGTCTGTACATATTTTAGTGTTCTGTTTCATGCAGTACTTAATGGGACGCTCGATTATGGAGGTATGTCCATTTCTATGTAATATGTTTTGTCTTGTCTCTATATATGTAATGTTATTCTTTTGTGCAACCTATTGATGTGGTTTAGATACAGATAGAATAAACGCAGTGAAGCATCTTATCGAATCTTGACGTTGACTGAATGTCCTCGATTGTATTATTAGCAAGAAACTTCAGACTAAAAGATTAATACGACACTGTCTAAATTAATACATCGTGCGAAGCCAAACCTAAAAAAAAGTAAAATTTTAGCATACACGCAATTTTTTCGAAGTAGGTATGCGTGCTTTAGATGAAGAATGCTATAAAACGCGCTTTATCGCCTTATAAAAGCGTCGTATAGCTTCGGTTTAATATGGCACAAAAATTATTTGAAATTACCATCACTGGCTATGTCTCGCTGACTACACCCGTGCTGAGATAATCTAGACCTTAAATGTATGCCTTTAATGCAAACACAATGTTTCAGTTCCCAACGATAACGAATCTGTACAGAATCACCATAATCACGACAATCATGAACTCAGTCACCAACAGACTGATACGGAGGAGTCTGAGATATCGCAACTGTTCGCGATCGGCAGGCATCAGCTGAACCGGTGTCTCAAGTGTAATAAAGAGGTAAGATAGAACTGCACCTTCTCCTTCTATCGACAGTAGCTGGGTCCATTAAATTAAGATTTTTGATTTTGACTCTTTGTAGTGAAACTATGGCGGTGAGAATTGAAAGTAAACTTCACGACGGACGCGTCACGTTTAGGAACGTTTTGCTACATGAGAGAGAGCGAAGATCTGACGTAGGGAGAAAGAGAAAGAGAGCCGATATATTTCAACGCCACGGAAGTGGAACAAAAGAGAGCGACGTAACACAGTACAAAGCGACCTTTTACGTGTGTGGTGCTCCACGCGATTTTTTTTATGTTTTAACTAAAGTATGTTAACAGGAAGGTCGCGAATCGATTGTGCTAGCCTGCGCCCTGCAGTACCCCGCGACGCCGCGCGACCCCGACAGCCGCGGCGGCTTCGTAGAACTCATCAGGGCCTCGCTGTCGTCCCGGCGGAGCACGCCCGCGTGGTGCGAACACTGCGCCAAGTTCACTCCCACCACACAGCGGAGCAGGCTTGTCAGGTGAGACTGTGCTTTAATTACGCGGAGATAGAGTTCAGTTTGCAATTTTGAAGAGGGCGCTAGTGGTTATTACATAGCGGGCAGGCTTGTCAGATGAGACTATGCTTTAATGGCGGGGAGATAGAGTTTAGTTTCTAATTAGAAGAGGAAGGGTGTTAGTTGTTGGACATGCCCGCCTGTGCTCATACAAGGTCATACAGTCAAATCTTAAGAAGAGTAGGATGATAATGCAAGATTAATGCTTTGGAAAGTGAGCTTTGTCAGAATTATGGCAAAGCGGTAGTGAGTGGCGGTTAAGGGCAAAGTCGTCAGCAAAAAATGCTGACTACATTGCCTTTTGCATTATACAAGGATAATCAAACAAGACTATTTGTATTTATCGAGCCTGATCATAACAGCTTCAAGAAAATTACTAATATTCTAGCTTTACAATATGTAAACACCAATATTAAACTGTATTGTAGTGTTGTGTAATTCGCAGATTGCCTCCGATACTAGCCATCAACTGCGGCGGCGTGACAGTGAGAGAGAAAGCTTATTGGCATAAAGGATCGCAGAAGGACTTGGTAAATGGCATGCGCATTTTTTGTGAAATATACGGCGTTATCAATTATGTTGTATACAAGATTAACACCCGGTTTCTGAAACGGCAGCCTACTTTGAGTACAGATTAATTATATTGCCATCCTTGTCATTTGTTTAGTGTCAGCTAGAGACAACGATAGTTTTAATCTACCGTCAACGCCGACAAACGTTCCAGAAACTGGGGGTTAAGCCGCTACCGCACAGGCGTGATGTTATGGCGCGATAATAACGCCGCGATAATAACGCCGCGATAATAACGCCGCGTTGTTCCGATAAGTGTACTTTGTCCCCTTATTTTTGGCACGCCCTAGGCTATTAGTCTGTGTATTAGTCGCTAAGTATTTTTCAACAATAACCCGAGTGTAACTTGCACTTTTTAATTTGAAATTATGTTTTCAGACTGATTTAAAGAGAGGCGCAAGTAACAAACCTTGTAGATACGGTTTACATTGCGCGCGGCCCGGCTGTCACTTCAAGCATCCTGATAGGTAAGGTGATCATTTGGGGAGTAGTCTTTTTGGGAAGTAATAATTATGGGGAGTGGTCATTATGGGAAGTAGACTTTTATGATAGTGGTCAAAGTCAAAGTCATTTAGGTATTGGTCATTATGGGGAGTAGAAGATTTGGTCGTCTTCGCAGATGCAAGATGCAAAGATTCACCAATATTCTATATTCTATCTTATTCGTTGAATGAAAATCATGTATTTGTTATTCTGTAGGCCAAATTCATCACCGGGACATTCCGCGAAAAGTCCGACACAAGAATCGAACTGCGTGCTCCCGTTACAACTCGTCATAAGGCTGCAGTCGGACGGCGACGTCGTTGTTAATGATAAGGTGAGAAGCACCCTTAAAAAGTGACTTAAAAAAGGGAAAGATGAACTCAATTCGTATTGTTTTTCAAGTTTGTTACTTTAGAACTCTGACATTTATGAACTGATTTAGAAAAAAATATAAATTTGCCATTATATGCTTTCAAATTGGTTCCCATAGAAAAGCATCGATATCGGTAAGTACAGTAGTTTGGTTTGTTAAATACGTTTTATTTTCAAACTTGTTACTTCTGAACTCTGTTATTCATAAACCGACTTACAATGGTTTTTTATTGTCAAAATATGTTTTTAAATTGGTCCCCATAGAAAAGCATCGAAATCGGTACAGTAGTTTGTTTTTAAAATCAAAATAACCTATTCCAGTACGAGCAATCAGTTTCGGAGCCCCACCGGGCCGGCGCGCCGCAGAGGGCGGAGCACTACGCGCTGTCGGCCGCCGTGGCGGGCGTGGCGGGCAGCCCCGGCCACCTGGTGGCGTACGTGCAGACGGGGCAGGGGGCGGAGCCCCACTGGCACCTGTTCAACGATTTGTGGTCATTCAAAAAAGTTCTTAATTTGAAAAAGAAATAATTTTATTTTTTGTAGTTTTGGCGGGAATCCGACAGTGAAACGTTGGTTTTGTATTTTTTTCTCAAACTTGTGTTTCTTCGAGTGTTAGTGTTTAATATTGGTGGAATATTAATCATGGAGTATTCGTTAAATAAAATATAAAAAAATAAATACTTGACACTGGCTATATGCACAAACCGTGAGAAGCCATAACTTAAACAAAAAATTTTTTTTTACTACTTTTAGAAAGCTTAGGCCCTCCACAGACAGCAGGGCTAGTTACATGAAACAGCGGGCGTGGACGGGACGGTGGTAGTACATTACAATCGCTCTCGTCTAGCCTACGCTCGCTGTCTGTCGCGAGCATTATTTTAAATAGGGTATACAATTTCAATATGTACACCGACACAGATCCACCAAACTGCATTTGAAGTTGCGTGAAGAATTTGGATCTTTTATTTAACTCTACTTCAGTGGGAAAGATGATTGGTGACGTTTAAATCAATGAAGAAAAAATATATAAAATATAAAGCTTTAATTCCGCCGAGAACTGAAGATGTTTCACAAACTTTTCTAAGATTCCTAAACAACTTCCCTTCTTAAACTTTCGCGAGCTGAATACATTATAACTAGAATTTAAACTGGTCTATTTCTCAAATATAGCTCATATCTACCTACGAATAAGTAATAAAGTCATATCTACACATTACATAAAGTAACGTAAACCAATCGTAATTCCAGTATAGTACCAGTGAACGTGGACGAGGTGGTGCAGTTTGACGCGTGGTGGAAGTCTCCGTGCGTGCTGTTCTACACGGCGGCCGAGCCGGGCTCATAGCCGACGCTCCAGTATGGGCCCGAGAGCAAACTGTGAGTACCTATAATTATATTTCATCATTCCTTCTCACTGTTATATCTCTCCCTCTCCCTCTATCTCCCTCATTCTCACTCTATATCTATATACTTATCTCTATATCTCTCCCTCTATCTAAGTTAACGTGGTCACCGAGTATTCTTAAATATTCTCATTTTCTGCGTTAGTTTCTTAATCATTTCTTTCATAAACACCTTCTCCTGACAATAACAAACACAACAACAACATTATTAGCACAACTGGCTAACCGTTCCCCCGTGTTTCTCACGGGAAATTGGGATTTATTTTTATATAAATAGAGATAGAAGAGAAACTGGTTATTCTGTTAAAAATGATGCGTGATCATACAGTAGGATATAAAAATAGTAGTTTGTTTTACAAGGGTAGAAAACGATTCATTCTTTACTCGATGTTTTGCCTCACGAGCGTAGCGAGTGTGGCACATAGAATCGAGTATGAGTGAGTCGTTTGAGACCCGCGTAAAACACAATTTTTCACACAGAGATTGCGAGAAATATAATAAGTAGGTATACAATTAAAAAAAGCTTAGAATATTTCACAAATAGTCACGTTCACTTTCAAATAAATAAATAATCAAATTCAATCTTTTAATAAAGCCAGTTCGCATTGTTGTCATAATTCTACACACACCTACAGATTATAGGCGGCAATTACAAACTTTTTAAATTTATTCTTATGTTCGCAAACGCACACGTACACAATTACACATAGCATACATCCTATGATCGCCAAAAATGTCGAGAATTACACTTTCATTTAAAAAAGTAAACTGTTTAGGCTTCGCACGGTTTGTACATTAAATACTCTTCTTTTTTTTCTAAGTAATTATGTCAAAATGGAAAATTGATAATAGCGAGTACAAATTTAAAACAAATCTACTTTTACTCCCTAGTGCCCAACAACCACGTTTGCTCCCGCTAAGCTGAGCTAATCTGACACCCTTTTTAAGCATGAGGTGTGAAAATAATATACCTACGCGTCGACTTGAGAACCTACTCCACTTTTTTACGTCGGTTAAAAAAAGTATAAATAGTGTAAGGTTGACCACCAACAGATACATGGAAACATTTAATGAAATTTATTTTAATTTATTTCTTTTAAGTTTAAATATAATAATATCTTGAATTATTCATCTGTTCCCAGCGCTCCGGGCCCATACGTGTTGGCTGGCGTGTACTTCCCGATAACCCCCGAGGTACAGTTACTTCTCCTAATTCCCTTAATTTTAGACTCTAAAAGTTCGATGTTAAGGCACAAAATGCTTTATTGAATTGTTAAATAATGTGATAGGATTAATAAGAAAATATTATGTGTGACCACCAATACGGAAGCGCGGTGCGAATCGGCCAAAGATGTAGTAGTGCCGTGTACCGATAGAAAAACGTGTATGTGTGCGTATCGTGGCTGAGATCGCACGCACACTATAACAATATGCATGTACACGTCACTACAACCATAGCAGAACGGACTTCGTGAAATATCTGTAATAAGTGTCGTGATAATGTAGCGAGCGGCTCATTGGTCGTTGTCTATGTAGGATGAGCCCTGATTGGTCGGTTGAAATTCACTCTGTAACGCCGCGCTTCCCTATTGGCTGTCAAATCGCGTGCGATTGTGAAATTATACGTCCATGGTTTTTTTGTGATGAGAATACATTTGAAGCTGTCGCCATGCCACAACTCTGAAAGTTTAAATGAGAGAAAACTAAAGGTTTTCACACTATAATTTGAGATACGCGACAACTCTGACTGGCCTGAATAAAGATACAAATGTCGCGTTTTAGAAAGAGACAGTCTGATGTTAGAGCAATAATGTCTTTACGAAAATAGTGTTATCATAAACGGTTGGTATGTGTTGTAAAAGTGCATTCAATTGATTTGCACTACTAATGACTGTCATTGTAACGTATTGAGTAAAAAAGTAGTTAACGACTTGCAAAAATTTTCAAAAAATTTCGAATTTTTCCAAAGTTGTGGCGTGGCGAGCTTACTGCGTGTATTCCCTTCCAACAACGTTCGCCTTCGCTTTTAGTAGTACTATATTGAAGTGTTCAAACTTTAAGTCGAAGGTGAAATTCTATTAGAAAGGTGTAACTTAGTAGTGCAACTGTACAACTAAAGGGTTACCAATATAAGAAAATAGTATTTGAAAAGTGGTACAAGAAAAGCTATGGGAAATTGAAGTAGTTTTTGCAACGATCATACTCGTAGTGTACCTTATTATGGAAAAGTAAAAAAGAAAAACATAGTTCTAATGAAATTGTAACAGGATTTGTTTCTGAACTTTAAACTTTCTGCACGTTATTTGTTAATTTATGAGACATCTGTGAGGGAAGGTATGTGTCCCAGCTGTGGGAACATAGTAGGTACCACGAAATAGGCTGATGATAAAATGACTGTTAATTTTTATATTGTGAGAATCGGTAATTATATCGTTGCATTACTGTTACGAGACGTGAAAAGTATTTTTTTATAGTAGAAACTATCGGATGTAAAATAATCATCGATTATTTTAATTTCTAATTACACGCAAAAAAATCTCGCCAATGTACTGAATGACAAAAATAGTTTGTAATAAATTTATTTGTAAATATTAAATCAAAATGTTAAGGACTTTTTAAATAAATTAGGTGCGGAAACATTCCTTCTACCTAAGCCGTGTGCCTAAATAGTGACAGATGCAGAATATGAATTAATTAATTTTAACAGAAGAATACGACATGTAGACACGATTCGATTCGAGGTTTAAGGCGGTTTGGATTTATTTATTATAATTATTTATTTTAATTAGTTTACTTATAGTGTTTTCTTTTTCGATAAATACACAGTTTCCCACCGAAGTTCGGTTGCCTATTATGACTGTGAAAAACAGTCATAATAGGCATCAAAAACTCAGATTCTTCATAATCAAAACTGCGAAGTAGTGAACTACATTGCAAATTCAGTTTTATGTGACTTAGAATTAGGACTTAAAAATATTAGCATCCTATTTTCATGAGACCACAAGTACCCGTGGAAATAGTGAAAATACCAAAAAAGAAAGGATGGGAAAAAATCGTATCGAGCCGCTTCTACATGAATCATAAAATATATATTTCTCCCTCTACGTTCGCGTTACATTGTGACGAATGCAAAGCAGTTAATAAAAATACTTTGCAGTTTCAAGAACAAAGTTTTAACCGAAGTATTTATAGCGAAATCAACGCGATATTTTTCTAATGTAATAGATTTAAGAAGATTTATTTATACCTTGGTTGTGATAACGTCTTCGAATTGCTGAGATTTAGCATCTGGGGGGCAATTTTTGAAAGTCATCGGTTACCTACACGATAATATCACCAAAGTGACAGATTTTTTTTTTTCAATAACTGCGTAGAATGGAACACAATCACGAGCTTGTCTGTGGTACAATTTTAATGGGCTCCAAAACTGCACATAGGCTTTTTTCAATGGCAGAATGTGGCAGACTACCCCCAGTTTCTGAAACGTCAGTCAACTTTGTCTACAGATTGACTCTATTGCCATCCTTGTCATTTGTTTATTGTTAGATAGAGACAACGATAGTTTTAGTCTACTGTCAACGCCAACAAACGTTCCAGAAACTGGGGGATAGAGCATGCCATAGTGTGTAATGTGTATGGCAAAACTGACGCTCTTCATAACCTGAGCTACGTGTCATATTATGTTTGGCAAGCGCCCCGCCCACTTGCCACTTCCACTTGCCTCTCTCTTCCGTGCACTGACCGTGGTCACGAGAAGGCAGTGAGTCTTCTCTTGACTTGTTTTTTGAGCGAATTAGACGCGTTTAAATGTTTAAATCTAGTTACTATTGCTTACGGTTGGCGAAAGTTTAAGAACTTATAAAATACCATCTTTTTACGCTGTTATTTATGACGACGATCAAAATCACCAAAGAATTTTAAAAATTGCCCTCTTTCCTGTTTTAAGTGCAGAGTCATGTAACGATTTGTGTCGCATTCTGTCATGTTTTAACGTTTTATCTAATGCCCTAAATGTGCATCTACAAAATATTAAGTTACCTACATAATTATGATGTTTTTCAATAAATGCCCGAAGTTATTCATGGCAATAAACATCTGCGTGCCCATATTCAAATCAACTGTCGCGAGAGCGCTGGTTATCCGATGCGGACAATAACAGAAGAATAACGCATCCAAGGCCGCGTGTGAATAATACAAAATAAAATAAATTATTAAAATAAAAGAAATAATTAATGATTAAACTATGGTTTGAGTTTTCCATATCAGTGTAGACGTGATGGTGAATTTTTAAACGTTTTTCCATCAGAGTGCCGTTGGTACATTTTCCTAAAGATCGCAGCAGGCGATACAAATTGTTACGTCTTTAAAGGCATATTATAAAAACTAGTAAATTTGTTACAAAATCATAAACTGTTTTAAATTAAAAGTGTCACCGTCTATACGGGTGTTTGTGAAACTAGTAAACCATAATGTTGGTTAGACAGACCAACCACGCTATGAACTCTATAATATTGCTGCACAGCTGCAAACTAAGCAATATGAACATGTCAATTAGCGATCACATTGTGTGCCATTGTACTTTTTCAATTAATGCGTTGTATTTCTGGTCAACATTTTGGTCTACAAGTGAGATTTTATAGAGCAACAGACTGCTTGTTATAAATCTTTCATCCCGAAAGATCATTTATATTTTATTATAAAATAAATTGAAAGGTGTAGTGAGATTTAACCGTCAACGAAGATCCCGTGTCCATATTGACAGTGAATCTCAATGCAAAGTGTGAATAATGAAATAGTGGAATTTTTATTCGTGCAAGTTCTCTTCAATATGGATATGGGATGGCTTCGTAAATCTGAGATCCAGGTTCAAACGAACAATCTTTTTGATCTCCAAATTATACTGCTTAGACTGGTGGCTGGTACAAAATAAAAAAGAAATAAAAATAAAAATTAGCGTTTTATTTCATTATTGATTATTATCGTTAAACTAAAAATAATCACTAATGCCAGTGACGACTAAATTAACGTTCGACGCGAGATGTTCTTATTTGTAATACAACGCGCAATACGATTCATATTCACATTTCTATTGATAAGATATAAGGGCCTTACGCCACGCGTTCCGGCTCTCATTATCAGAGTAGGTACAGAGGTACCTACTCGTAATAAAAGAAGAATTACCGTTACTTCATTAGTCGTCTTCACTAGACGTCATTGTTTGATGGATTCAGTATGGTGATCGTCGATTGTCTGCTATCTCCCGAATCAACAGACCATTTTAAGGCTTAGTATGTTCTTCCTTCATGCTCAACTCAGCCTTGTGGTGCTCGTCCAGCACGCAGGTTCTTTCGTACCTATCAATAGCTACTTTCTTGATGTTCTCATAAACCGTCGGGTAGCAAGCGATGGTGCCGTCAAAGTCTGCTTTATCGAGCCGGAACAGTTCACAATTGGTGACCGCGACGGCTGAGGCAGTCCTGATGCTATGTTTGGTGACCATGGCGATTTCGCCGAAGTAATCCCCGTTTTCGAGATGACAGATCTCCTTGGCGGATTCGGAGTAGATAGCGACTGTTCCTTTATCGATGAAGTAGAGGCAGTCTCCTGGAAGGTTAGAGTATGATGCCATCACGAGGTTTTGTAGTGGTTAGCCTCTTCCGCCAGAGCCAGCCTGGGGAAGATATTCTTCTGCCATGCAGAGTGTGCAAACATTCACGTTTTCCTGTTGGAAAGGTAGTTTCCAGCGTAATTACTGGGCATAATATAAATGTTTAGAACCAATGTTTTGGGGACGAGTGCAGTGCTGCAGTTCCGCGCAAGTTTTTGCTTTACAAAGTACTGGGCAGTTGGATGCCATTACGGAACGACCTCGCACGCAAGTAGCATTAAAAGTAAGATCAATGAAAATCGCCTTCAGCGCGTTAAAACTAACCCACAGTGTTAATCTTGAAGATAATGTCTCCAGCGATAAATATCACTATCTTGAGCTTCAATCCAAGCTGCAGAAGTAAGGCACGAGGGAGCTGTTCTAGAAACTCCAGTTTTCTCACCAGCTGCCTGCCTGTATGCATTAAAATGTCTTCACGGAGTTGTCCCGTCACACAAGCTAACATTTTGTACTCCTGAAAGTGAATTACAGAATTTGAAGAAAGAACGATGGGATATAAGGCCATAGATTTTCACACCGATATTTTTCTGTGTGAATAAGTAGAAAAAAAATCACGTCTGGTAGACGCCCAGGTACTACAGTTATAACTTGCCGCAAAATAATTCGATTGGAACCGTATAGAGTAAAACTTGAGTATCTTCTTTTTGATCCTTGGCGGGAACTTCTTCTGGTTCATCAGAGTTTCTACTTGCTTTGTCATGATGAAGTAGTTAGCCTGTGCCGACTCTCTTCCGAATAAAGATACGATATATTTTAGCGCACAATGATACACTAAAAGCTAAAAGTAAAGATCTGTTAATAAGTTCTAGCGGTCGCATCTAACGAATGCTTCTTAGGCTTTACTTAGTCACTAGCTAGACTAATATTTTACAAAATATTGAGGAGGTAAGAGTTTGTGAGTTTGTACTTTCTCTGTAAGAGGTTATCTCCGGTACTACTGATGCGATTCTTTTACTAATGGGAAGCTACATCATCCCTGAGTGCTTTTTTTGTCCCGGGAAAATTAAAATTCCGCGGGGCGCATCTAGCAATGTATATAATGAAGCCTTATGAAGCAGTAGGTATGTATAAATAAAGGGTAAGTACCTTAGCAACAATCCAAGCTATGACGTTAAAAGTTTCAAAACATCCGTCTTTTTCAATAAGATTAATGTTTGCGTTATTCCTCAACATTCCAACTGAAACAGTTATTGCGGCTTAGGTACTGACCTATTTCTAGACGTTCGACCACACAATCAGCTCAGCAATCATACCGTACTTATAAGTACGTTATTATAGTATAGGGTGACTGAGAAAATCATTGCCACTGAAAATGTCTATTCCTGGGAGCGGCGGCGACAACGGCGATTCAATTTGAATCGTAAGAAAGCTAGCTAGTTCTAAACTTGGAAATTCAGATGCAGAGATTGTTAATTGGGTCAAATCTTGTTGGTCCATTTTGACCCAGTTTCTGGCAGCATCACAACACAACCCTATCCCGCCCACTGCTGAGCATGGATCTCGCTTCACTTTTGTAAGGAGTTTCCGTTCAATTAGTTTAAATTTGGGTTACCAATACAACAGGAACTACGAGCTGATATGATGCTGGATGCCTAGACAACGGAACTTCTGTGATTAAGTAGATCTTGTATGGAAACAGGTAAGTACCTACATTCCTCAACAAAAACAGGGCATAATTAATATAGGTATATTGTAATGGACTTACCAGCCCTGTCTAAAGTAAACGATAATCTTACAGGATTGGAGCTGTTCCATATCTGTGCCATAGTGATCCAAGAGCAATTATTCGGGATGAGAGGGTTAAAGCTGCCTTCTCTCATGTATTCCACGGCGAATTGGAAGAAAATATTCCAAGTGAGGTAAGATATGATCAGAACGACTGTTTCTACTAATGTCTTCTTTAAGAGCTGTTGGGAAAAACACTGTAAGTAGGTAGGTACTTACCAAATCATATTCCATCGATATACCTAATAACTACTAATAAGTATAATTTGTTACCTACCTAACTGTATAAAAGTAGATGATTTGTAACTGTTTAGACACCTGCTACGGGATGTAATGGATTAGGAACCATCTTCATGCGTGCAAGCCAAGGCGACAACCAACAGATACCTAAAATAAGCACCTGCTTTGCTTCGTCGGGAATAAGTCATTACTAAGATCATTCCTACCTACTGACTGACATATTTCTTCGGCATTGTCTTTGAATAAACGCATGGGGCTAATCGCCATTACCTTTACGCATTGTGAAAAGAAAGACTTCAATCGTTCAGTCAACTCACCCCAGCTCTCGATACAGTCAACAAGTTGTCGAGGTACATAAACAGAATCGGCAGTCTTAACAGCTTCACAGATAGCAGTAGCAAAAGCGGGTATATGTTATCCATATTTACGATTCCAGGTACAAAGCATAAAGAGGACAGCACATCCATCGCCAGCCAACTCCTCGCATACTTGCAGGCGATCATCTTCAAGTCTAAGACTACGTATTGGCAGGTGTTCCCTTCAACGTAGCCAGTGAAGAAGTTGAGGATAATGTTCATCAGGTAAATTAAGTCTAAAGCGCTCATTAACTGCTGGTGTCCGTCCTGAAAGTGCGGTATTTTCATAGAACCTAGGTAAAAGAAACTGCTCTTTTAGTATTATAATACCTACCTAGGAACTATGAAAAAGTTACGGTTCAAGTTTCATACGTGTTTATCTGCCGGGTCTGGATCGCTGAAATGGACGGCTATCGCAGTGTTGGACGCCATCATGGCAAGCAGCATAAACGCTTCTACCCATACCCTCAGCTTGCTGAAAGGATGTATGGAGAGTGGGTAATACTTGTACTGGCGGTATTTTTCTGCGCACAGGGCTGCGTAGGATCTACAAACATGAAACAATCTGGATCAACCTGTCGTTTTGGACTGTAGGCATAAATACAGAATGGCGCACATCTATGCACAGTTACCTACTAATCTTTGATCACTAGTAGGTAGGTATAGTGTAGTGTAGGTATATAGTGTAGCGGCAGCGAATGTTGCGGGGGTGGAGCGCGAGTGAAATGCGCTTGGCTTTGCCCAGATAGAGGGTTCTTGGGGGCCTCTAACCCCATTAACTATCTGGGGAACTCAGCCAGCCTGACTTACCTGTACAAATTCACAGCTCGAACATCTCCCGTATGAACAGTTGTCAATTTCAGAAGAGATTTCCTGATGCTACTGCATTTTATCTCAAAAGCGTTCAGCTTATCAGGAGGAAGATGGCATTGGTGCGCGTTGAAATAGTTGTGTACTGGCACTTCTCCTTTAGATTTAATCTTTTTGTTATACAATTCAGGGAAACTAACTCTCTTCGCTGAGGTGTTAAATTTTTCTTTCGGCAGATCTTTGTCCATTGTTTGACGATTTTAACAAGGGTTCTTACGTAGTAAGTAGGATTTCCTTGATGCACGGTGCATGCACGGGATTTTATTATAGAAAAAAATTATAGTGCCTTTATCTACCGTACCTACCTATGAGCACAAGGCCTACAAGCAAAGTAACTTTTTATATACTCCTACAAACATAGATCAGACTTAGGATCAGACAATCAACAATATACTTATATTGTACCTACACAGAGACCTACAAGTTACAAAGTGTTTTTGACATGTGTTTGAGCTTCTCGACTTTCTCGATAGTTCTCGATTCACCTTCCTCCAAACATTCCATAAATAATACCCACAAGTTCCTACCCAGAGAAAAAAAATAATACCAAAGAGATATACAATGTACCTACTACTTATACCACTATGACCTATTTACAAAGTCGAACGTAAGTAGGTACCTACCTATAACTAATAACTTGTGACTAATATCTATCACTCTATCACTATCAGATAACATAACAGACCAAACCCACACCTCATACTTGCCTTAATAATAATAGCCCTATAGTTTTGATTCTCAAGATTTTTTCACAACATTCAAGCGCTATACTTGTAGGTATAGTATTCGTTTTACAATACCTACCTCTTACTCCCAACCACCTCTGAAGAAAATCGGTACTTAGGCTCGAAGAAATCGATTGTTAGCAAAATAAAAAAGTTGAAACTGAAAAATATTTGTATTCAAAAATAAATTAAGTTTGCATCTACACCGAGGGTAGGAAGGAACGTAACAACGTAACAAGAACACTTTATAATAATATACCTACCGTTAAATTGATATATTGTTATTAGATAACAGGCATTTATCTCCAAGAAGTCAACCACGGGCCTGTTTCCCATTAACATATCAAACCACCTGTATACCACTATCGCCATAATGCTTGATATAAGTACCTAAATTGCCGCAGGTTTGGTCTATACTTCAACCATATACCATGGTATTGTTTTTATGGCCCCGGCTTTCCACGTATCAGAACAGGTCTTTGAACAAAATACAGCGCTCAGTATTACTTCCTGGACACTGTCAATGAGGATCAATTTCCTGAAAATAATTTTAAAAGCAATTGTTGTACATTTTTTCAGAATACGTCATAGTACAACCAAGAAAAGGAAACCCTATGCAAGTGCGACTAATTTGCTTGGAGTACCTATCCAGAACATTGGAAGACCCATTTGAATCGTTATGTCGGCTTACATAAGTACCTACTCGGTAAGGTTTCATGTTTCTTCCAGTGCCACTATTATTAAATTATTTTCAATAAGACGTTATTTTAATTAGCAGAACTTCGTGCTTGTTCTACTTAGCGCAAAAACCAATCTCAAGCGTCTGATGGGCAAGAAGCCATACATCATTGGGGTTACCTATGAGCCATTTTAGATTCTACTCGTATAGTCTATACTTTCAGAGAGAGACAAGATACAGAAAAGACTGGGCCATAATCCAGTAAGCTGGCTTAATATCACTAGTATCACATCAGTTATTCACTTACCCTACGGTAAATTCGTAGTGAACATAATCAAATATAGGAGTCTTGCATTCGAAATTCTCACATCTCGATATCGGCCCATTAATGAGGTCTTCTTTGGCAAAGTTTGGAAGAAAATTGAAATGGTCTGCAATAATATCTCCTGGTACATAGTAATCTTTGACTTTTATGTTAAGATTGCTTTCGGTATTGCCGTGTTTGTTGTTAAAACCGTCGAAATCATTATTCGAGTGAGTCACGTTATTGTTTTCAGTGTTGTAGGAATATTTGGTTGCATCTGCGTAGATGCTATAACTTTTTGTGGGTATTCTTCCAGCAGCGTCATTTAACCCTTTGTAAATTGTTCTTTTACTGAGTTCGAATAAGCTAGGTGGACTGTTGCTTCCATGCTCAAGGATATTCGTGTATTGGGGAGGACAGTCGACGTCGAATTCCCATTCTTTAGAATCCTGACTGAGATTTAGCCGACACCTTCGACCTCTGGCAGCTTGGGTGTTTGCTAAGTGCAGGCACCTGAAAGAACAAAAAGTGGACATGATAAGGATAAAAGACAGATCGGATTAAAAGCGAGCCTGAAATTTCAGTCTGTTGATTTGCGAATGATCTAGGGAACTCAGTTACCTAAGTAGGTAAGTAGGTAGGTACCTATACTTATTGCTGCTATTGTAATTAAAAATTACATGTACTTAAGTATAACTAAATAGTTCTTTGATAGGTGCCAGATGTTGACTTACGAGGCTGGTTTAAAAAGCTTTAACTGAATTATTTAAAAAACGAAGACCCAAGAAAAAGAAGAAGAGGTAGGTATAAAACCAACTTTTGGGCAATTTTATGCACCAGCTGTTGAATAAATACCCAGTATTAAAAATATATATATTCGTACCACACAAGATTGACCTCTATCTTGCCCCTAGGCAAGATTTTACCCTAAAAAGCCCTTGGATAAAAGCAAACTACTTTAACATCCTAAGTATCACTACCACGACAAATCCGACACCACCGCAGCATCTTACCCAAATTCCTTATAAGTATCTAAATAACTCGCGTTAAACTTCCCCATACGCTAACAAACTTGGAGAATCCCAATTTACCTAAATCTGTAGTTACCTAGGCGGTAGGCATTGCTTATTACTTTAGTTATTCGCAAGTAGTTTGCGAAACTGCTTAAACGTTGTAGAACTGCTAACAGTTATTCAGCTTCGCATCGTTATCGTAGTCAGGGCGAGCTTAATAAAAAGCGGCTACGTGCGAGTTGGGAGATCAATTAAATAATATGGCTCAATCAATCTTCCTGCCTCTACAAAATCAAACTATACCCTTGACCACTTCGAAATTCGATATCGAGCACGCGCATTTCGAAAAAATTGCCAGTTAGTTGTATCGAGCTCAAGAACTGACTCCCAGTTGTATTGTGTTGTAAAGTATCGTTATAACTTACGCAATATTGAGACTTCTAGTTTGCTGGTTCCTGAACATATGGTACCATAGGGAGTATGGCAAGCTCTTCAACTGAGGGTTCCGCCAGAACCTCAGCTCGCAGTGGTGGTAATTGTAGACGGGCCTTTGTGGGAGCCATTTCAACTTGTTGTCTGAAATTATAAGGAAAAATTGTTTAATAATACACAAGAACACTGTTTAGTCCGTCTATTTCTACTAGAAACTTCATTTATAGAACAAAAACGTTTATTGTATCTTATCTTTAAAATATCGTGCTATTTCAGTGTAGTAGTCGAAGTTACTACAAAAAATAGTTATTTTAACATACTAATTATTATAATAATAATAATTCAGCCAATACTGCACCACTGCTGGGCAAATGAAAGGCCTCCCCTCACTTTCGTTAGAAGGATTAGGCCATAATCACCCACTGGGGCCTACATTATATACCCCCATATTACACATAATATAGCCATTCCATCTTAGTTCACCCGTACAAGATAACCCATCGCGCCATATAAAAGCTTCCTTAGTTCGTCTGATAACACTCCCATAGATATATAAATCAACATCGCTTCCTCATTGATCGCTCTGACCTAATTCTGGTTACGGTAGGCTAATCTATAATTAGACGGATTGATTGTATGCGCTTTATCTGCTTGGTAGTTGCGGTGTTCGGTCGACAGAACAAGCAATGTGTCATTTCATCACAACCACGTTGTTCGTTCTATCACAATCAATATCATTTGTTTTCATACGTTCGTTCTCAGTATTTCGACTCGTTTGTTTGATCGCCGAACTAGAGACAGAAAAAATTGTCAGTAGTTCGATCGTCGAAGTAGTGAGATTATTTTTCTCATTTGTTCGACTGTCTTACTAGGGATACACTTTTATCAACAATGATTGTAGTTGTATCTACTCCAATATATACTATATGCGCTTTGGCAACCTTTGTTTTCAAATTTACTTAGGTAGGGTAATTAAGCGATTTACATGGTATTATTGGTATACCTACTTACTATTCTTTTAAAAAAATAATTATATCGATTTACGTTACTTCTCGAAGCCCATAATAGTAGGCAGTTCTGAAATATTCGTACGTATATTGTACTACTGAAAAAAGGTATTTTGTTCAGTAAAATCTACCAACAACATGAATGTTTAACGTTGTCAAATTATAACCACCAGTAACTCTAGAACCTTCCATGCTTATAAGCACCCGAATGAAATTGAGGCCCTTTTATTTTTTGTTGATGCGATATTTTGTCGGTTTTGTCCCCAGATTATTATCAAGATACTCCCATGTTTTATTGGCCATAACTTGATAAGTACCGCTAAAAGCCTTTACAACTGCTAGTAATTCCGTTACATACAAAAACCGCTCACCTTACACCAGCCTGTAATCAAATTGGCATAATCTGAAATTATTCTTATGCCATAGTAATAGGGTTTACTTGAGGTTGTAGAAATTGTAAAGTCAGGGAAACGCAACACAACACGTGCCGAGAAGGGTTGTGGGTTGCTATCCCAGTTTGCAACCAATTTTGTTTAATGTATCATGAATTTCAGATTGTATACAAAAGTTGTTTAAGATTTTTAATTAATATTTGTTTAAGTTCGGGAACTATTTTAGAATTAACTGTTCCAACCAAATTGATTCGTATCTATTCAAATCAATCTTTAGTTAATGTTAAAATCGCTATTCAAACTCGTCTGAACTTGTACATTATATAAATAGGCGTAAGTAAGTATGTTTGTGCTTAAAAACATGTCTAGAAATCTAAAAACAAACAAAGTAAATAATGTAAACAACTAAATGAATCCCATTTACCATTATCTGTTTTGTAAACAACACTAATGAATACGCTGATAAATATTTTAATATAACTTCAACATCAAAGGCAAAGTTTGAAGCCGACTATTGATTTGTACAAGTTACTATATAAGTACTACACAATATTGGCAGCTGTGGCCTACAAGGGCCACAACTCGGTGTTCAGTTAAAATATTTATTTATATTAATATTTATCAAAGTGGCGTATGCCGTTGTTTGTTTCTCGGCAGTCAGAACAAGTCTTTAAAAATAGACTTTGTTAAGAAATGAGGACAAGGTAATTTCTAATTTAAGCGTCATTTGGCCATGAAAATCTTGAGCTTCGTACAAAAGTATTGACATAATAATGTTCTTAAACTTTCGCGAACTGAATACATGTTAATTAGTATTTAAACGGGTCTAGTAAAGTCGGGTAAAGTTACATCGGCCGTGGTCACGAGAAGTCTTCTCGTGACCACGGCCGATGTAACTTGGTCGAAACGTCGAGGTATGTCAAAATTATATATTTTGATATTAGTTTGTGCGCGAATTAGACCCGTTTAAATACTAATTAACATAATAATGTTATCCGAGAAAATAATTGCCTTCCTTATTGTTTAGCAACGGCAATTATTATAATGATCATAATGATAAATTCCTAATTATGTATAAGCAAAGATATAGCAACGTCAGAATCGTTTATTATAGATAAACAAGTTCGACAAGGCATTTATGTAGACGTAAGATGGAATACTTATTTTATGGGAAAGGAAAAGATTAGAGCGAATATATTAGGTAGGTATATGATAAAAATAAAAATAAATAAAATTACCACAAACCGATAGATACCGTAGAAACCTCAGCTCTGCCAATCTCAAGGGTAGCTCCGTCAATTCATTCTCATCTAAAATTAAAACTTTCAGATTCCTCACTTCACCTATCTCATCAGGGATTCTCTTCAGTCTATTGCCACTCAGATCCAAACACTTAAGACACTTCAAATTCGATATTTCTTTAGGAAGCTCAGTGATATCATTCCCGCTTAAGTACAAACTTTCAAGATGCACTAGTGTCCCAATAGCATTAGGCAGTTTGGATATCAGGTTCTCTTTCAGATAAATGTCTGTTATTTCTAATTCATCGCCTTGGAGCTGTTGAATAGGGAACTCTGTCAGCCCTCTATAATTCCAATGAAGGACAGAACTTGGTAGAACATCTGCGTTATTCATTTTAGTTTTATTTTTCTTCTTTTATTCATTTGATTCCGCCGTTTCATCATTTGCGGCAAATGTTGGTGCCATGAGCGCGTTATTGTTCTCTTTCTATCAATCTTCGTTACAATGTGGCCACTAATCACTTCCACAATGTTTAGTCTACACGAAAGCTGTAGGTTTGTTTGTCCGTTCACTATACGAGCACTCTTTATTCCTGTTTAGCGAAGACTGCATCTTACGCTAGCGTCCCGAACGGAGATATTTTTAAAACTATAACAAGGTTAGCTATATTTTTTTTCGTTGAAATCACTCTGATCGCGCGTTAGATAAAAGCTTTTCATAATAATAAAACGAAGTAGGCGCTGGTTTACGACTTCTGTACAATGATGATAGGTACTATCTACTTACAAAGAATTTTTTCAGCAAAATTCAAAATTAAAGTGTAGATAAGTAACAACCAACTTAACTTTTACAGTTCTTACGTAATTTTTTTTCAAAATGATTTGTTTATTTTTTAGTCATTGCAAAATCTATCCTCTATCCCATGCTCCTTCAATCATAAAATTACAATTTATCTAAACAACATACTACACATATTATATTAAATACTAGTATACCTACATAATAATATTAATGATACGTTTTCCTTTGCCTTAGAATTATTCCCAAAAAAATAAACAAGAAGTGTTCAGTGACGTGTTACGTATTCTACTTCTACATTTTGCCAACAACCAGTAGAATACCCACTTATCTCAAATCTTCACCACTGTGGTTGCGTATTTGGCATGCAGCCAATACTCGTAGCATTACCTATGTCAAGTTAAGGACATTCATCGCTTCTACAAGTCCGTCATAAATAGAAAAATATAAAAACAAAAAAACACATAATTAATACTAAAATGATGTCACCTCTCGGGGTCACGAAAACATTTTAATTAGGTACCTACTAGGTGTATTTATTTAATATATATCTGTGTAAAGCTAGCACCAATGAAAGATAACCTGTGGTATCTTTATCTGCAAGTACTACGTCGTATGTGAAAATAATGGGCGATATTCATACAAAACTTTACTGCGAAGCTCCATTTTCGTAGCGAGCGAGTACGTTGTGTGGTTTTGCGACTTTTAAATATAATTATATTGTGTTCCTACTAATTTAAAATAGTAGACATTGTTTTTTGCAGGAAACTGTGAAGATAAATAACAGAACCTTAATGTGACCAGTGCCATGGTTTTCAGTTTCTTGCACTCAGTGTTGCCAAAGATTCTTTTCTAACGAATAATATATAATAATAATAATTCAGCCTGTAACTGTCCCACTGCTGGGCAAAGGCGTCCCCTCACTATCGTGAGAAGGGTTAGGCCATAATCCACCACGGGGGCCTAGTCCGGGTTGGTGGATAACATGCCTCCGGAATAATTCTCGGGCATGTTGGTTTCTTCACGATGTTTTCCTTCACCTTCTAACGAATAAAAGTAAATAATTATTGTAGATAATATATTTGATTTATTAAAGGATTTTCTATGATAAAATTGCAATACATTTCTGCAAAAGGTGCTCTAAATAGGAAGATACAAATTTTGATAACACAGTTTGTGATAAATTCATAAATATATCACGTCACTATTTATAAGTTTAATTATAGATAAAACAGTTTCAGACTTTTGAAATAGTTTGATCGAAAATTGTGAAAACGTATATTTATTATAGGTACCTACCACGTAATATTAAATAATGTGGTAGGTATAACATTTTTGATATTTAGCTTACTGATTTAACAATATTATACCATGCAAAATAGCAAATATATTTTTTTAAAATTATGTTTAATAATGATATTTTTGACATTTTACGTAGAGCCATTTAACATTTTAATGTATAATGAAATTGTATTTTCAAAAAACACCCGCTACAGCACACATAATTATTTAGTTTATTATTACACAAAGAGATCATTCAAATTATCAAGATAAAATATTTTCCATCAATATGGACAATAACGAATATACTTATTGCACAGAAAGCATAATACCATATCCGAACAGAACGCCACCACGCGGACAATTCTGAGCAAACTCAGCCTCCAATCAGCGCCATCTTTTGGCGAAGCTCCAACAACTTAAAATCTGCGGATGAGTCTAACACGGCGGCCCTTGCCATCGCCCTCGTCGTCACTGTCGAAGGAGGCTTGCTTGTGGCCCAGCATCAGCGCCTGGACTTCAGGGTTCAAAGGGAGCACCGGAAACGAAGAGCGTCGCACCATGGGAGACGGGCGAGCACCTGAGAGGGAAACGGACCTTGTTAGTATAATATGATTATCTTTGTTAACGAGAATTATTAGCTGTTTGACTTGTAAACGATTTTGCCTATTTACAATAAATGCTTTGCCTTTGACTTTGTGAAAAGTAGGTTTTTTATTGGAGATTTTGAAGCTATTTACCCTACTGCCGAAGGAGGGTTATGTTTTCGAGCGTATGTATGTATGTATGTATGTCTAATTCTTTGTGCCACTGTACAGCCTAAACCACTTGACGGATTTCAACATAATAATAATATGGGGTGTCATTAGATTCGTCTCAGTTGTGGGAGTGCTATGGGCTACATTTTTTTGTATGGTGTTACCAGAAAAAAAATAGAGCCTGTTTTTTATATTTTGCACGCCCTACAACCTAAACCCTGTGACGGATTTCAACATGAGAGGTATCATTCGACTCGTCTCAGTTGTGAGTGTCGCTTAATATGGAAAAACAAATTAATACAAAAAATATTGTTTAATTGAGTTAGTAAATACAAAAGTGTGTTTGGTCTCTTTCCACGAAGCAATGCATTGACGAATATTTTAAGAGATTTGACGAATATTTAAAGAGAATAATTTAAGAAGAGTGACACGTTACTACCTGAGAGGAGAGACAATAATCAAGTTGGAATCGCAAAGGATTCATTAGCTTAAGCAATAATTATCGATTTCGTCGAAACTATTCGAATCCATCCATTACGCAGGCGTCGTCGCACAAACATCAACGAGTGTTATCGCTTGATGTGTTGTACCTATACACAAACTTCGCTATTTCCCATGACGAGATAATACTGCCACAAAATGTGCCAATTATACCGATACAACATTGTACCAGCTATATGGCACTTTGATCATCCATTCGAACGATAATCGTGGTTCATTAAACAGTGACTTCAATCGATTACAGGTTTCTAGGTATTTGTTTGTTTTGCGAGTGAATAATCCGATTATGTATGTACAATCAAATGAATTGGGGTAGGTAGGAGGTACTTATTGATTACATGGGGATTTTACCATAAATACATTTCGAAGTTTTTTGAAAGGGTTTATAGAAACTATGTTCGGGGATAATAAGCTTTTTATGTGAAAATTTGTAGATCAACAACTTGCAATTAGTTAACTAGGTAGTACTTAAAAATGTAATATAGGTAGGAGTAATTTTACTACACGTAAGAAGTCCACCCGTTGGACAATGTTTTTATAACAAGAATTATGTTTTATTACGTGCTATAGCTATCTAAATATCTAATATGATAATGAACATCGAAAATGGATACAGTAAAAGTATCAGTAAATACAAAATTACACGTGCAATTTGCTAATTAATTAATAGATGAATTACTCACATAGGCAACTCATTTTGCAAGAAACGCAATAACTATAGGTGCAATAGTAATTAGTAGGCACACATGCATATTTATTTCAGTATCTACTTACAAACCGTGCATATAAGTATGATTAGTAAGTGTGAAAACCATCAATTACCTGAAAATCTTTTTCAGTCGTCTGACAGACCTTGTTATGAAACAGAATAGAAAACATTGATAGAAGAGATAGCATAAAATAAGTTAGATAGTAATAGACATTCAAATTCAATAACATCAATTGCCGCAAATTGGAACCAATACTAACACTGAGTGTACTCGTAGAATAGAAAAGTCCCTTGATTCATAAATCTTATCGTCATATCTTTAGAAACAAAAGATAATAGTAATTATCTCTTGAAAAAAAAGACTCAATTGCTTATTCATTCCAATTTTGCTGTGTTCTCATCGAAAACAGACTTGCAGAGACTACTCACATGGATCACTTAAAATTACGTAAATAAATAAAAAAGAACATACCGAACAGCTTGGCCACTGACTGCCTCTTGACAAGTTTCGGTTCAACCGCTTCCCCGATCGATGCCGGCGCAGATTCGCCTTGGCCCCTCTTTTCGCTCAAATACGAATTAGTGGAATCTCCTCGCGTCACAGGTCTGCTTTGACGCCGATTATTCTTGTTGTCTTCAGTACTGACCAGCGATTCAGCTATCTGAAACAGCTGCAGCCCAAACTTGCTTGACTCTCGCCGCAGTGACTTCTTATTAGCAAATTCTGCTAGCGACTGTCGCCTTTCACCCTCTGGGTTAAGTTTTCTTCGGGCTCGTTCTTCTTCTTTCACTTTGAGCACATCCAGTACAGCATTTAAGACGAGCACGATGAGGAAAACTGTGATTCCAATGACTGTAATCGTGTTGTTGTCAGCGCTTACGGGTGGCGTGCGATGTTTTCTATCGATAGGCAATTTCTTCGTGAGCAGATCAACAGCGCCACACGTGCCTTTTGAGTTTGCTGGATTTGCTTTATTTACCTCCCGCACTGGAGCTCTAATGTCTCTCGCAATGATTTCTGGTACTTCTGGTAAGATATTACCTGCCTTATCTGGCACGACCGTAGTCTCCTCATATCTTTTCATGAACCACATCTGAACACTGTAGAAGCAGTAAATAATGACGAAGAGTATAAAAAGCACGATCTTACGTTCGCTCATGTTTACATCGCAAAAGCACTGGTTTGTTTGGAGTCGGCACCGCGCTTGCGTGCGCTGCTATTCCCGTACCGAACGATATTGTTTTAATGATTTCCGAAGCCCGGGAATGATTTATAGTTTTTCTTTGAGGAACAACGTAATGAATAGAATTTAGTGTTTCGCGTTTAACTTCGGTGGGGACTGGAGTGCCCTGTTTTGTGGGGAGTGAGCCCTACTGCGCATGTGCGGTCTGGGCTTCATCGTCAGGGTCGAATTTGTTTGTGTTGGCGTGTGTCAGCACACGGACTACACTACGGTAGAAAAGTGGAAACTTTGTGTGGTAATAGGATGTTTACGCATTATTTAGGTTTCATGACGTATGGTTACATTTATTGCTTTTCGTTTTTATGTCCGTTAGTTCGGCCGGTCTGGACCTACTTCGGCGATTATTGGTTCATAGAAACCTTTAATTTTTTTTATTATTTACCTTTTAATTCTTTTATAAATAGGTGTAATATTACACAAAGAAAACTGAATCTGAAAGTTTTTGTATTGTTATATTCAAGTTGTTATTAAGTGGTTGCAACCTCTCCAAAGATAACGCTTTCAATAAACGTTACCTGCTATCATACCACTCTAATTTTATTGATATTGCATCACACAAATATTTAGATAAAGGTAGATAATATTTGGTAGATAATTTTAGGTTTCTACCTTGCGGGATGCGGGCTGATCCCAGTAATAATTAGGGGGGAAGTTTCTGCGAGTGGAGAGTCTCAAGATGGCCGTGAGGTGGTAACTTTAATCACATGTAACTAGTGGGAAATGCTACGTACCAATCCAGCACCAGGAAGAGAGAATATCCAGCTCCAGTTGTCCACAAATACGCCACTTCACTTTGTAGGTATCACCGTGGTATCGATACACCGGCCGGCGGCGAGAGCGTCACTTGAATTGTCGTTTACACACGTAACAGCGGGGTTGCGAGGAGCGGAGTCCGAGATTCCTATTAGAATCTATCTATGCGGGGGATGAAGGCTAACACGACACGTTAACTTTCATGTAAATTGATGCGGTTGAGCGGAGCGTCGCGGAGGTCCGATTAGGCAGACGTGCGAGGTCGAACTAGCGGAAGGAAATGCGTCGACGCATAGAACGAACTTCCGGAGTGCATCTTTCGCTCCTGCGTTCATTCCTAAGCGTAGATTGGTGCGTTTGGCATCTCACCACAGATTACACATAAAAAAGAACCATCCCCCCGGCCTTCAGGAGATAAAGAAGTCTCCTGAACTAACAAGAGAAATATAGAGAGATGCTAAACAAAAAAAAATGCGGAAGGCGGATGCGGAAGTATTCTGCTCCCAGGGAGACAGAAAAACTTGAATTAAAAATATATTAAAACTAAGAGAGGGTAAAGTTAAGTTTATTGTGAAGGTAGAACACAAAGCTTCACAACAGGTCGTACATATGTACCATTTTTTGTGCGTACCGTTACTACTCTGACGGTGCCGTCAGATGCCGGATGTATATCCTCTACAATGCCTAAAGGCCACTGCAGCGGCGGTGAGTTTTCCGTTTTAAGTATAACTACAGTTCCTTTTGTCACCGGATTAGATTTAGTATTCCATTTAGCGCGGGTTTGTAAAGTATTTAGATATTCTTGTCGCCAACGATTCCAATATCTCTGAACGATTTGGTCAGTCAAGCGTTTATTGCGAACTAAATCTGCCGATGTAGGATTAGAGCGTGCGTCATAATGAAATGATTCCAGCGGACCCGGAGTGAGAAAGTCAGATGGACAAAGAGCCTTGGGCTCCGCGGGGTCAGAACTTAAAACAGCGGTTAGCGGTCGACTGTTGAGGAACGATTCAACTTGAGTCAAAACGGTAAGTAACTCTTCATACGTGAGCAAAACATCACCGATTACGCGTTTTAGAATTAGTTTTACGCTGCGGACATTGGTTTCCCAAATGCCACCAAAATGAGGAGCACTGGGCGGGTTCAGATGCCAGGATATGCCTTGTGTGACCGTTTCCTCTGCGAAGGAATTGCAAAAGGCTTTAGACTTGAGAAAGCCATTCAACTCGTCTAGTTGGGCTTTGGCGCCTAAGAAGTTTCCACCATTGTCTGAGAATAGTTCTAGACAATTGGAACGTCTCGATATGAATCGACGGAAAGCGCGAAAAAAAGAGTCCGTACTCAAGTCTACAGCTAATTCTAAATGTACTGCGCGGGTCACTAAACATGTAAATAAACAAATGTAGGCCTTTTCTTTGCGAGCGCCGCGGTATCTGCTTATCAGTATGTTGATGGGACCGGCATAGTCCACACCAGTTCGCGAGAAAGGCTTTGCTTCGTTTACGCGAGGCGCGGGGAGGTCCGCCATGAATGGCGCCTCGGTACGCGGATTTACTTTGAAACATTTGTTACAAAGGCGAAAGCGACGTTTTACTATGCTGCGTCCGGAAATTATCCAGAATTTTTGTCTCAATAATGACAACAATAAATGCGGTCCAGCGTGTAAATATTTGCGGTGATAATAATCGATTAAAAGATCAACAATATGATTATTTTTGGGAAGCAGTAGGGGATGTTTAGCGTCAAAGCTGAGCGACGATTTTTCTAAACGTCCTCCCGTGCGCAGTAAACCATTTTCCAAAAATGGCGTGAGCGGTATTAACGATTTTGAAACTTTGTGATTATTTGAGAGGGCGATAATGTCGTGTTTGAAATGCTGTTGTTGAAGTGCTTTTACAACAACATTTTCTGCATACTGTAGATGCGAAAGTTCCATTCTATTGGAACGCGGAATTTTTCCTAAAAAGCGGTATAGATATACGACTATGCGGAGCAGCTTGGACCAAGAAGACACTTTCTTAGCCAGCGTGCAAAGAAATTGCGGTTGTTCTTCAGTACTGATGAAAACGTTTGTGCATTTTTTAATCTCTAACAGTTTGTCATCAGCTGAGAGATCAAAAGTGAACCGGTTAATCGGCCACGTATTCAAGTCGTCACAAGCCCAAGGTGGACCGTGCAACCATAGCGTGTGATTCAGGAGTTGAGCGGGAGAAAGTCCTCTGCTAATACAATCGCTAGGATTAAGCGTCCCATCAATGTGGAAGACATGTTTGGGATCAAGATGCTCTTGAACTTGAGCGATGCGGTTGGCAACAAATGTGTCGAAGCGATGCGGTGCGGAATGAACCCAATGTAGGGCCACCGTTGAATCAGTGAACGCGAAAATGTCATCGATTTGACAGCGAGGCGATATAGTGTCGATAACAAACCGCATGAGCTGAGAAAGCAACAACAGAGCGCAGAGCTCCAAGCGGGCTAACGAAACGACCTTGAGCGGGGCGACTTTACTTTTCGCGCAGATTAAATTAATCTGATTAGGGCCAGACTCGGGCTGTATGCCTAGGTATACTACGGCACCCATCGCCTTTTCACTCGCGTCGGAAAACCCTAACAGTATTACGCGAGCGTTAGGTACAATTCCTAGAAAGCGCGGTATTTTAAATTTTTCTAAGGCGGGAAGTTCGCTTAGAAACCGATTCCAAGCGACGCAGATGTCATAAGGCGGTTGATCGTCCCAATCGATATTGGCGATCCAAAGCGCTTTGATTAGAAGTTTCGCGTATAATATCACAGGCGCACAAAATCCGTTTATGTCCCACAACTTCGCTATCGTGGAAAGCATTAAGCGTTTTGTACATTTCGTCTGTGGATTGAATTTAAGCGCGATCGAAAATTCATCCTCATTCGGTGACCAGATCAAGCCGAGCAGTTTTAAGTTGTCCTCTTTGTCGAATTCAATTTTAGAGGTCACGCGGTTTTCTTGCGGAATTGCGTTTACAACGACGGAGGAGTTGCTCATAAATTTGACTAAATCGAATCCTCCGCGTTTAAATAGTTCGATTAAATCGCGGGCTAACTGAACTCCCTCAGAATCTGTGCGCACCGAAGTGCCTAAATCGTCCATGTACAGATCATGCGACGCGACCTTGGAAGCGAGCGGGAAGTCAGTTTCACTATTCGCGAGCTGCCTAACAGTTCGCATCGCCAAGAATGGCGAGCAACGCAGGCCGAAACATACTCGGTTGAATCGGTACAATTTAACTTCATCGTCTCCGTCAAATTTATACAAAATATTTAAGAAACGGCGGTCTTCTTCGCGTATACCTACCTGCAAAAACATTTGTTTTATATCTGCGGTTAATGCGACCGGAAACAATCTAAACTTTAAGATTATCGCGGTTAAATCTGCCTGTAAATTTGGCCCAGAGTGCAGAACATCGTTTAACGCCACTTGGGTACTCGACTTCATACTCGGATCACAGACAAGTCGTAGCGGTTTTCCAGGTCGGCTTACGCCGTGATGCGCGATGACGTAATATCCGTCATTTTTATTTAAAGCGGGAGCGGGAGAAACAATATCGTTTTCTAGATAATCTGTCATTACTTGATCGTAGTCACTTTTTAATGTTTTGTTTGTTTGGAATTTACGATCAAGATAAGAATAGCGGCGCGTTGCGGTGGTCAAGGAATCTCCTAGCAAGGTGGAAGGTTGTGAAAAAGGCAAGGCGGTTTCATAACGTCCTGACGGAACGTCACGGTGCGTATTAGCGACATAGAAGTCTTCACATTCTTGGTCAGCTCTAGACATATGTTTTTGTGTGGGTACGGACTCGAGCTGCCAAAACTTGGAAACTAAATCCTCAATCGATTCATCACTCGATGTGAAGAAGGAGCGGTTAGTTTGGTTATGCGCGGTGTCATTATTATAGGAAGGTAGCGAGGCCGTTGACCCCATGACTACGTATCCGAATGCGGTTTCCAAGGCGTCGGGTTGACCCGGAGGCCCCAGTAATTTTCCAGGCCGCAAGATTTCGGCAAACACTTCGGAACCCAACAAAACCTCAATGGGTCCAGGATTATCGAAACGCGGATCAGCGAGCGGAATTTCGAAAAGATGCGTGGACGCGGAGACATCAATGGAACAAGTCGGAAGTTCATCCGAAATTGTTTTAATCACAAGCGGTTGAATTTGCAAACAAAAGTTGCGATCGAGACGCGAGTACAAGGTCAGGTTTGTAATGCCTAAAATAGGTTGCGAGCTGCTGCCTATTCCCATTACGGACTTATCCGAACAATCATTAAAGACGCGGAGACCTAACTGCTTGCATGCCTGCTTAGTTATAAAGTGATTTTGCGATCCGTTATCAATTAAAAATCTAACTTTCTTAACGGACCCGTCATTAGATTTCACGTCAGCGAGAGCGGTACCTAACAAAACATTTTGTGATTTCCGTTCGTGACTTAAGTTCGCGTTAGCGCTCATACTACAAAGCGATACAACTTTATCACTAAGCTTCGAATCATTACTGCGCGATACGAGCGGAGCGGGTGCAGCGGGTGGCGCGGGTGGCGCGGGTGGAGCGGGGCGGAGCGGCGGCGCGGACGCAGTATCGTCAAAGAAATGCAGCATACTATGATGCTTTTGTTGACAGTGCTTGCATGTATTCGTAGACTTACATGCGTATGCGGTATGTTTTTTACCGAGACAGTTAATGCATGCATTACTGTTTTTAATAAATTTATAACGGTCGCGGGACGATAACGTTTTAAAGTGAGAACACGAATAAAAGTTGTCGTGTTCTGGTTGATCACATAACGAACAACTTTTTGTTGTGTTGTTGTTGTCGTTGTTATTGTTCACAACAAAAGAACGCACGTTGTTTCGAGGCGCAGCAGTATTATTCTGAATCTTAGGTTTCGCGTAGGCAGGGGAACCTGACTGGTCACCTGTGCGGTTGAGAACTTTGACGCGGTCGCGGACAAAAGAAATTAACCCGTCTAAATTAGGTATTTCATCGCCTCTGTTTTCCATCTCGAATAAGCGAGCGGTCTCTTTATCTAGCTTTTGAAGCACGGTGTATGTCATGACGAAGTCGCAAACATTAGGTAACTTTAGGTTATTTAATGCTAAGTAGGCATTAGCGAATTGATCTATAAAAGACTCAAGGTTATTTGCGGTTGCGGATGCGATAGGTTTTAGAGAAAACATCTGATCTAGGTATGTAACGGCTAGACTGCGTTTATCTTCGTATTTCGATATGAGTGCGTTATATATCGTGTTATAGTTTTCCGCACAAGGAACAATACCTGTGCAAATGGATTTCGCTTTACCCGTGAGTTTACCTATCAAGTAATACATTCTTTCCGTGTCAGACAAAGATGTATTTAAATGCACAGCGTTATTAAATGTGGCATAAAACAATGGCCAATTTTGCGGTGTTCCGTCATATTCCGGAATTTCTATCGGAGCTAATCTAATCAATGGTTTACTCGACGTAGTCTTAGCTTCTACTTTTGTAGGCGGCGGCGTAAACAACGACATTTTGCGTTTAATGCGGCAATACATATCTTCAAACGACAACCAATTTTGAAAGTTAGGAATAGCTTCCTTATCAGTTTTTAATAAAGCTGTATTGTATTCTTTCGCGTATAATTGGAAGTTATTTCGGACATCTTCCAAACTTTCGACTGAGCACAGAAAATTATCAAGTGCTACAGGATCATTTAAATTACAGGTCGAATAATCGTAAATGACCTGAAGGCGTTGAACAAATAAATCTCTTTGACCTTCTAAAAGTTTCAATTTTTGTTCATTAGCGGCCATGATGAATTGATGACCTAGTTGCAATACGTAGGTATCGTGCGGAGATATTGAAATAGAATGCGTTTGCGTTAAGTTTTTATTGAAATAATGCGGGAATTAATTTAATGCGGTTACAGAAGGAACGTATTTAATTTATGTAGCTAAAATATTAAGCTTTCGTGAAGATGTATCACGATAACGATGTAGCGTGTACGCACGAAAAATAGTACAAAGATGGCGAATTTTTTTTCCACAACTAGAAATAATTAAATATGAATTAGAAACAGCTAATTATCACCGAAATCCGGTGTCGAAGGACCATTAAATGGTAGATAATTTTAGGTTTCTACCTTGCGGGATGCGGGCTGATCCCAGTAATAATTAGGGGGGAAGTTTCTGCGAGTGGAGAGTCTCAAGATGGCCGTGAGGTGGTAACTTTAATCACATGTAACTAGTGGGAAATGCTACGTACCAATCCAGCACCAGGAAGAGAGAATATCCAGCTCCAGTTGTCCACAAATACGCCACTTCACTTTGTAGGTATCACCGTGGTATCGATACACCGGCCGGCGGCGAGAGCGTCACTTGAATTGTCGTTTACACACGTAACAGCGGGGTTGCGAGGAGCGGAGTCCGAGATTCCTATTAGAATCTATCTATGCGGGGGATGAAGGCTAACACGACACGTTAACTTTCATGTAAATTGATGCGGTTGAGCGGAGCGTCGCGGAGGTCCGATTAGGCAGACGTGCGAGGTCGAACTAGCGGAAGGAAATGCGTCGACGCATAGAACGAACTTCCGGAGTGCATCTTTCGCTCCTGCGTTCATTCCTAAGCGTAGATTGGTGCGTTTGGCATCTCACCACAGATTACACATAAAAAAGAACCAATATTTAATAAAGGATTCAGGTTATTTTGAGCGGGAAATATTGTTTTATGTTTTTTCACTAGGTTAGGTACCTATTTTTATTTTGAGCAACACAAGACAAGTAAAGATTACTTTTGTAACAAGTATTCAACACTTAACATAATCACTTCACTCTCAGTAAAACAACGTCAACTAACTACACTACACTGCTCAAGCTAAAATAATAACATGACCGAATAAACTACATTTCACAGAACTTGAAAGTTGACAAAGAAAAACAAGTCAATATGTGGGTAGAAGCGCAATTTCATAAGAACGAGTGTAACTTTAGGAGTCACTGGGAAATTTTGTACGCTTACGACGTTGAAAATAACCATACCTACCTACTGATTGCATAATTATTATGATATAATAATATCAAAGTACCTACACGGATTTTAAAAACAACGTAACTTGCATTACAATACGTACCTACTCGTGTCCTCTCGTACGTACCTATCCTCTTGTCTGTTACAGATTTTCTACCCAAGAGTCAAGGCAAGCCAGGCGGAAATTATAGTGCCCTATTATCAAAGTTAGGTTGGATATACGCGTATTTCCTATTTTGTTTGTAATTTCCCAAAAAATAACCTATAACATTCGTTATTTTTCAAATAAGCCTTCGCTTACAGAATTTCAGCGCATCCTGTTTATTTATTCGCGGACTGTACATCGGTGTTTGTATTCTATCCATTTTCTAGCCATCTGTGCTATTCCGTGCTTTAATTGCGAAGTGGTGAACGTATTTAGAAGTGCAGGGGCTTGTTAAGCCCTGTTACTGTTTCCGTTGGGGTTAGATAATATTATATAGAACAATAAGAATTTTAATAGTGGGTCACGTAGCGAAACTAATTTTCACTTATAATAATATTTAGGTGAAATAATTTCTATTAAATAATGGACCAAATTATTGAACTTTATTAAAATTGAAAATATTGTTGTAGTAGGTACCTAACTAAAATGTTGTACTGCAGTGATAGAACTGGTGGGTTGGATTTTACTTCTTTGTTTGTTGTAAATACTGCGGAACCTCAAAAACTAATCAAACCGCTATTTTGCGTCTCCAATAATTGCTGATTCTTTTTCAACCGATATCTGCGTTTTATATTTTAATAGGTTATGAGACTAAATTATTTGGTTATCCTACGTCAGATGATTTATGCTGCACCTAGCAAGCCCGAGATGATAGCTTGAACTACTTAGTATTGAAAAATAAGCCCAATTTAAGTACGAATTCAAATCTTACTAATTACCAAATTGTTCAAACTACGTTGGCAAATTATTATTAACATTGAAGCCAAAGCAAACCTAGTTTTTGCTTCAGACACCAACTATACCAACGCAACCATAACACCAAAAAATCTTAAAATCTGCACCAGCAAACATTTTAAAAATAGGAAAATGTTAGCGAAACATTCCGATGTAATCTAGAATATTCTAGCTAGCGTATTTTTTTCGCAAGCATTCCAATATCGCAATACAGTTAAGGGGGATGCAATCCAGAAAGATTTCCATTTCTCGCTTCGTCGCATTCGGGTGCACATTAAAACATGCAACTGCTGGTATCCAGCGCGACGTAGCTTTATTCCATGATTTAGTGACGATGGCTAAAAGGATTTATACGAAAAACTGGATTAAATTCATGTCAGCGCTGTTGGTCTTTTGGTGCAGCTGTTTTCATTAAAGAACTTGCATGATATATAGTGATAAGATAACTGGGCGTAGTGTTCCTTTTGTAGTGTGTAAACACCCGACCTATTTATAGGAACCGCCGACTTAGCATTAAGTGTAGTTATTTGATATATTAGTATTACTAAGGCAGTCATCATGTAGACGCCTAGCAATAAACATGCGTCCTTAACTCCGCTCTTTCACTTAATTCTTTCACCACCAACCAACCAACATTACATGGCGACCCTAACAACAAATAACAACTTTACATGGCGACCTTGCCAGGATAGTAACAACTTTACATGGCGACTCTGCCACTGCGAACCAAGGAGTCCAACAATATAATGGAGAAATAATTATATAAGAATGCCAGAAAAGGAAGAAAGAAAAAATCAACAAAGAAGAATATAAAGCAAATAATATGAAGAAGAAACGACAGGGTAATCGTAAATAAATGATATAAGGAAAAAATGAAGTATTAAATATGAAGATGAAATTATAAAGAAGAAGAAAAAAGAAAATAAATGAACAAAGAACATTATTATATTGAAGAATAAGTTATGAAGAAAGAATTACATTTTACGAAGAATAAGAATTATTACTGTGAAGACGGTAAACAATTTAATGAAGAATAATATAAGAAGAAATGAAAAAATATGTGGGGAAGAAAGAGAACATTATTATATTGAAGAATAAGAAATGAAGAATTGAATTTTACGAAGAATAAGAATTATTATTGTGAAAACAGTACACAATTTAATGAAGAATAATATAAGAAGAAATGAAGAAATATTTGGAGAAGAAAGAATAATTTTACGAAGAAAAAATATTATGAAGACAAGTTATCTTCGGCCTCATGGAGTACGGGATCAAGGAACGGTGTCCAGGGTATAGCCCGGCCCAAGCGCAAGACGGATAGTAGCAGCGAGTATCAGCGCCAGGAACCAGGATTTGGAGTCCAGAGTCCTGCCCAACCGGCATCAGTGAACTTTACACGAAAACGTGTTATATTTTTGTGAGTTATTAATTATGGAGGCGAAAAGTAAGTAATTCAACAATACATATTTTGAAGTGATTATTGAGAGAAATATTGTTTACTAGAAATTTTGTTTAGGTGACCTGTTTATACAAGTTTTTTTTTTTTGGATTTAAGTAATTTTATTTTATTTACAAGTTTTCAATTTTAGTATATTTTTTTAAATCTTATTATCATGGAGAATTTTGACTTCGAAACGGCGATTGCCTTGTTACCTGTAATGACGGGACAAGAACATGTAACTAGATCTTTAATAGATGGGATAGATTTATACAGTAGTATGTTGACAGAAAATTCGAAGCAATTTTTAATTAATTTTGTTTTAAAAACTAGACTGACACAAGTAGCAAAATTTTATTTGAAACCAAATTATGATAATGTTGAGAGTTTAATAAAAGATATGAAAGATATACTGTTACCTAAAATGTGTTCAGTTGCGTTACAAATTAAATTATCAAATTGTAGACAAGGGAACAGATCAATTAAAAACTACGGAGAAGAAATTGAAACCTTGTTAACTGATTTAACGTTATCACAATCAGAAGGTAATAGAGACAAAATAAATATTTTACACCCAATTAATGAGAAAATGGCGATTAATATATTCGCAAAAGGAATTTCTAACACAAAGTTAAGTACAATTATTTCATGTAGACATTTTAAATCTTTACCAGAAGCCATACAGTGTGCATTAGATGAACAAGTTATCATGCCATCTTACGATGAATTCCAGAAATCTTATAGATATAATCAAGTTTCAAACAAAAATAGTTATAACATCCCACGTAAAAATTATAATTCCACAAACGTGAGGAATAATAAATACGAATCATTGTGCAACATGCCTTTGAATATGACGTGTCAAGTTACCATGCCTAGCAACGCTCATACTTTGCGCGATCAGCAAATGCAGCAAGTAGGTGATGCTCAGTGCACTTTAGAGACAAGTCATAAAACTAAAGTAATGAAATGTGATTCCACCTGCATTCCAAATGTAAATTGTCTTACTAATAACGTTAAGATTAAAACGGAAGATAATGCGGTAAATGAAAAGAAACAAATAGATTCAATGCGAATTAAAAATATTTTATGTTTCACCAACGTTCAAAAGAATAGGTTCGAGACAAATAACTTGGATTTGACGAAGCCGATATCTGATCAACCTGCGGTAGATAAGAAAATCGAGGAGTCTGAGGACTTAAAATGTATTGATAAGAAGAAGGATACAAATATGGAATTAAGAAATAGTAATGAGTATGATGAAAATAATATGAAATATAAGAGATTTAAAAGTAAGTTAAGTAATGTTATGATGAAAAATAAGAAAGCGGATAATGATGTTGAAAATAGTAATATAATAAAGAAAGAGGTGAAGAATTTTATGACACTGAGGAAAAATGATTCTGAATTTATATTAAATAATATTAAAGCGGATAATTATGTTGAAAGTGGTAATGTTTTAAAGAAAGAATTGAAGAATATAATGTTGATGAAAAGTGATGACGATAAGAAAATAAAAGAGTTACGAAGAATAAAGTTAATAAAACTGTATCGTATATTGCCGATAAATGGTCAAGTAAAAAGTTTAATGGCAAACAATTTCGAAAAATTTAATAATGGTGATAGCTCAAAGATTATTTTAATTTGGCCAAGTCACGAGGCATTAATTCGAGCTAATAAAAAGTTTGAAAGCCGATCAGTTGGCATAACTTAGGAATTTAGATTAATAATATTGTGTAACCATAGTATACATAAGTTGTAGAAATAAAGAATATTAAAAAAAAAAAAAATGTGCTTTTACAGTGTTTAACGAATATAGATAGATTTTTTTTTTAATCAGATGTTTAACTAAATAGATTTTATGTTATTTTTGTTTTTATATAGTTTTATAGACTAATGTAAAATTTATGATTTTTGTTAAAGGATATTAACTAACTAAACTACTACCTAACTATGAATCAAACTATCATAATTATTGTAAATTTATATCGCGGTCATTATGTATGAAAAATACTTAGTACTTAGTACTTGTTGCAGTATATTATAATAAATCCAATAGTAAATAAAATGTTTAAAATAAATACTGCGAAAAATTTTATACATTTTTTTTTTATGTACAATAAGTAGGTATATTATCTGTATTAAGTCGGTTTCAGGAACAATTAATGTATATCTTAAATAGTTGATAGTGAATTTTTTTTGTGGTTGATAATTAATTTAAAAAAAAAGAAATATTTTAAAGAAAACATTTTTTTTTTTATTTCAATAAGGCGGGTGATGTAGTGTGTAAACACCCGACCTATTTATAGGAACCGCCGACTTAGCATTAAGTGTAGTTATTTGATATATTAGTATTACTAAGGCAGTCATCATGTAGACGCCTAGCAATAAACATGCGTCCTTAACTCCGCTCTTTCACTTAATTCTTTCACCACCAACCAACCAACATTACATGGCGACCCTAACAACAAATAACAACTTTACACCTTTTTTATAACGGCAGATGAAGCCAGATATGAACCTGTAAAGTACCAAACTGTAACCTCATGTAAACGGAACCTAATTTAACGGAATGTACCTATGTATTTTAATACACAAATGTACTTCCCCAACATCAGCGTGTGAAAGAGACTACAACAGTAGAGGTACTCCCTACATTTCTATAGTATAAGCATCGTGATAGCGTTTATGGCGACCACCTGCTTAGGTACCGTCCCTAAACGTTTGCACCTGTCTCTCTAATAAGGAATCCTATTACATAACACTACGTCTTAAAGTACCTATTATTACCACTACGTGTAATATTCTTTGGTGCTTTGGGATCAGTTTATAAAAGTACAACGTGCGGGTAACTCTGCGGAATTCTAGCGGGCGACCTAAAGCAACTTATCAACTTAATGACTTGGTTATGTCATTATGGAAACTGATTTCTAGGCATAGGTAGGTACATAATTAAAATTCTACTGTGCTCAAAAGGCACCTATACTGTAGTATATTAAGCAATGTGCCTACCAATATTATGCAATGTTTTCACGGATTCCATAAATGTCTCCAATAGCCTCAGCATTGAATACTCTCCAATTTCCGTATCCTTCAGCGAATCGCTGAATAGCCAATCTCAATGGCTGAACGTAGCTACGTAGCTGGTAGCTAGTATTACCCGCCCGACTTTGCACAAGTTTTGAAAAATGTCTGAATATTTTGTGGTGTAAGCACTAGATTGGAATCTCCATTTAAGAAGTGGAGTTTTAGTTTCCGAAACCACATTGAAATCCGATCATACTTTTAGAGTTTTCAATGTATTGCCACCTAGGAGTAGGTTATATATTTCGAAATTCAAATATTTTTGTCGTTGAATCTATTTCACTAGGTACTGAAATAGTTTTAAAAGTAATAAACTGTATCAGTAGGGTACCTTCTAAATTGATGATTTCACCCATTTACGTCTTCTTTATGAAACTTAGACCTACAGACATGACCTAATTTCAATTTTATATTAATATACTCAGCAAAGTAAATAGATATTTAGAGCAAAAACTCTACGGGCCTTCTTTCCCCATTTGAATTTGAACGCGTTCTTAATGAGCTCCAATTGGATCCTGATATTACTTTACAATATTACTCCATCGGATCTCAATTTCAGTTTTATTGGATCTCAAACGGACGCCGTTTGCAAATGTTATTGAATTTATACAGATTTCGGGGAACACTTTAAATTCAATTGCAGGTATTTGAGCGCCTTTAGAAACGAGACCGAGGCCTTTTCGTGAAGTTGATTGCTAATTGGAATTTGTAGTCTTTTGTGTGTCTCTTTGTGAACGAGTAGGAATTTAAGATAGTAAGCACTGAGTTAAGTCCTTAGAGAGCATGTTTTTCTAGAATTTACAATTGATTTTGGCATTTCAGTTCAGAGTTCCAGAATAAGCATTGGTAGATTATATAAATTGACCCGTGCGCAACAGAAAGGGTGGGCGGATAATAATGAAGTGATATACCTACAAATTTAAGGGGGAGGTCTATGTTCAACAGTAGACGTTTTCAGGTTGATGATGATGATGATGATGGTGATATAAATTAATCATTGTCAATTCTTCATCTCCATTAAATTGTAGACTGTAGCCTGGTCTGGTCACATCGTGACTAAGTCCTTCGAATAAAAACAAAACCCTCCTTCTGCAGTCGGGTAAAAAAGGTAGACCATTTTGTAAAAGACAAAAGTAATACCGGCTCCACTATTAATTCATAATCCATACTTTGCAGTTCCATACAACCGAGGTTTTAGCTGCGAGCTACGAAAGCTTGCGAGCTAATCTCCAGAAGCTCGGCCTGCATTTTAATTAGCAACGCTGTATTTTCACGCGAACTAATAAAGACGTATGGGGCTAGCAAGAATCAGTTAATACCTTAATCCACAGAAGCGTCTCACGTAGGCACTTGAAGCGTGACGTTGAATTTCAATACCTACGTAGTACGTAAGAACGATTAAAACTCAAACGGTGTTACCAGCAAAGATTTAAACCAGAGTTGAACAGATACACGATTGAGACGGCACGTTTGCGTAGTGGCTGAGCAATCGGACTGCTGCGCTTGGGTGTCGCGGGTTCGATCCCCGCTTGGAACAAATATTTATGTGGTCCACAAATATTAGTTTATGGTCTGGGTGTGATGTGCATGTGAAATTATATGTCTGTAAGAGTCCACGATACAGGAGCAATCCAGGTGCGGGGCTACCATTTTCTAAAAAAAAAAGTTATGTCTAAATATTTTCTTTACAAATCCACGTCTAAACCTCGCTTTTTTGTACACCACAAGTAAAATAATTAGGAATGTCAGGATTGAGTAAGACAACGAGAGTGATAGACGTCGTTTTTCTCAAACGAAATTTTAGAAACATCCGTGTAATTCTGGTCTAAACTTTAGTGGTAAGACAGAAAGCTGTAGACATTATACCATTTATTCATTTAGATACCTTAATAATACTTATACATTTTAAACATAATTAATACGATGTAAGTACCTGTTTTAAAAAGTCTTACCTACTACCCTTTTACCAGGGTATGCGAACTATTGTAGGTACTTGAATGCTATGAAAAATTGGTAATGGAAAGTGGACTGGTGATTTTGGGACGTAAGTAGTTAGTTGTTTGGGGAAGTGAGCTTTGCAAGGCTTACTTCATTAAGATCGGCTTTATATTCGTTGTATTTATTTTAAAACCCAGCCAGTGGTAGCCATCATAGCTCCTATACCCTATATATATATACCTATGATAGCTCGTCTGAAAATCGAGATATAGTTAATTATTAGGCTAATATATTGAACCACTAAACGCGATACAGCTATTTCTATATGCTTATAAATCAAACCACGATTAAAAATGGAAACAGAGAGGCCTATTGCGTTTTAATTAAAAAAGGCGGCGGCGGGGATATAGACACCACTAGTTTATAATTTAAAAGCTTAGCTAGGACTAATTGTCGGCTTGAGACTTCCTGGCTAATCTCGCCGTACTTACATAAAGACTGTTCGCGAGCGAGCTAAGAATTTATAGTTTTAATTTGTACGTTTTAGTTATGGAAATACGAGGAGATGTGTCACATCATGTGGTGGTTAGTGTATGCCAGATTGAGGTTCAGCTTATTTAGTAACCTATGCCCTGAATATGAGTTTTTACTAGCTTGACGTAGTACGCGTCAACTAGCTTTTTGTATGAAGATTTTTCGTTCACAAACTCGCCGCTAGGGGCGCTGTATGTACAGTGTAGGTACACTCAGGATCTTCATACAAAAGCGCTAGTTGACACGTACTATGTCGAGCTAGAAAAAGTTATACTAGGGCTACTTACTATCGATGAAGAAAAAAGTATGTAGCGTTAATTGTGCTTTTACATGTCGTATGTCTCGTTTGTGTAGAAGTTTCGGTTTTCTTTTGTTGCTTACCGTACCGTTGTAACTTTACCGATCTGTTTCAGGCCCACAATCTAAACTAATGTTAACGACAATGCAGTACAATCAATTATACATTATCATCACCCAAAAATGGCATAAGCTTGCATTTCATTCGACTCACTTAGAACACTGGTTCCGAATTTTTTAATATCAGCCCGTAGTACTCGCATCCTCCTGAAATATCGCCTAATACAGCCTTCATGAATTATTCTCATAATAACCATGCTCAGCGATGACTGCACATAAATTGTCTCACGCGGCGCATATGATTTTTTCTTCATAAATATGGAGAAGCTTGTGTGAACTCTTGAACACCAAGACGTTATGTAGATTCTGATAGCCTTCCCTTTTGCTTCTCTAGCCTATCATAGATACTTCGCCGTAAAGCTAAGTAGGTATGGTAAGTTTTCTCAGACTTACTTACTTACTTAATTTATGCAGTGATTAGTAGTAGGTACTTCTATTATCACTGATTCAAGGTGTCTATTAAAGTAATGCGGAGCAATAGAGGAGAATCCAAGGAGATCCAATGTCGTTGGATTAGTGATGTGCTAACAAGTCGGCGTTTAAAAATAAAAACGTTATACAAGGATAATAATATATTTCAATGAAATGAGCTAATGTCACGGTCTTTATGGTTCGTAAACTGCATTCCAAGCTACAATGTGGGGTCAAGCGGCGAGGTAAAGGGGTCATGCGGATTTGAAGGTGAATATTGATTGATTTAACATTTGTCCAAAATACTGGAAAGGATTGCAGACAAATTAGCAATCTAAATTGGTCAGGCTGTTCTAGCTAGGCGCTCCAACTATGAATTCGTAACACTATCTACATAATCTACTATCTACATAACTATCTACATAATTATAATTCTTGTGGTCTTGAATGTCATCATCATCACTATACAATATACATATCCGCCAACTGCTCAGCACGGGTTATATTCCCCTCGCTTTTGGGAGTTGAGCTATAGTTTACTTAGGAGGTCTGGGAGCTTACCAGCACGTCTTATTGCAATCCGATTCAGGACCTAAACAGAATTGTTTACTACTTAGGCTGAGGCCCAACGAGCGTAATTTTGTGAGTCGTGAGTCGCAGAATTTCGTTCGCAGAAATTCTGCCTGGCACAAATTCTGTTGGGATGCCAGAACGTCAAATATGTACCTGACTGACGCTTTGCCCGGCCCGCGTCGGCCCCCTCACCCCCCGCAAACTCAATTCGGTCCGAATAATGCGTGTGAGTCGGCAGACAACTCATTTTGCGTCGCCGTGTGAATGAAACAGGACTTTTGTATGAAACCGAATGCAGCAGAATCTCTGCGAACGAAATTCTGCGACTCACGACTCAATAAATTACGCTCGTTTGGCCTCAGCCTATTTCGTACCTTGACGCTCAATTTGACGGTATGTTTGGCGTAGTGGCTGAGCAATCGGACTGCTACGCTTGGTGTCGCGGGTTTGATTCCCGCCTGGAACAAATATTAGTGCAATCCACAAATATTTGTTTCTTGTCTGGGCGTGATATGTGAAATTATGTGTCTGTAAGCGGTACCCACGACACAGGAACAATCCTAGTGCGGGGCTACGTTTTATAAAAATAAATCGTTTAGGTTGATTACAAATCTAAAGGGGTTGACGTCTCAGACGTTGAATGATATCGAAAATCACGTATGACTGTTATTGAAAGTGAAACCATTCTGTTTAGGTGCTCAATTGGAAAGACGTTAAGCTAAGCCCCCTGGGGGTTAACCATGACGTCTTATTGCGATCCAATTGAGGACCTAAACAGATTCGTTTCACTTTAAATAATAGCAATACATGGCTTTCGATATCCTTTAGGTATCTCTTTAGATATAAATATTATATACGTAAGTGTCAATTCAGTCAGACGTGTTGATAATTGCTCTGTCATTAATAATCAAAAACTGTGAACAAAGCGTTGTGAATACAGTGAATCAGGCTGAATTGAGTGGAGGGCGGTTTGTGACAGCCATAGCAAGTATTAGTTTGTGTTTTGGACTGGTTATTGTGGAATTGGATCAAGATAAGCATTGGATTTTTGTGTAATTTTATGTGCCTACCCTCAAAAAAGTCAAAAAAGTTGATATATTTTTCCCGAACATTGACAGTATCAGCTTCTCAAACGCCTGATAAGAAAGTGTTTGCAAATACGTTTCGAAACATATTGATTCATTTTCTGCAAGGAAGGTTTATTGCTCAGATATTATAATTCAAAAACTCGAGAACTTCGTCATGTCTGCGCCTAACTCGAACTCGAAATGTAAAGGGTGTAATAAAATGGTTAAGGGAAATGACACAAAAATCTGTTCTGTGTGTACGGGGCATTACCATTACCAATGTCTGGGAATAACTCCCGAAAATTTTAATAAGGAGTCGAAGCAATCAAAGTTGCTGTGGAAGTGCCCAGATTGTAAGGGTTCCGAGAAACGCGGCGATAACACCAATACGCCAGTAAGGCAGCAAAGCCAGCAGAACCTGCCTGTGGATACTGGTAACATGAGTGAGTCAGCGATGGACGACTTAAAATCCTATTTTGACATAAAGTTAAAGGAAGCTACATCCACAATCCTATCCCACGTGAAAGAACAGATCATATTGGAGAACAAGGCCACTCAGAAAGTAATCGAAGAGATAAAATGCAGCTTGAATTTCGTGTGCTCCCAGTACGAGGACCTGAGCATGGCAATTAAGGAAAAGTCACAATCGATCGAAAGCCTTCAAGCTCAAAATGAGGCCCTTCAGTCCCAGATTGAGGCAGTCAGCACGCAATGCAATAGTATGGAACAACAGGCCAGAATCTGCAATATCGAGATTCAATGTGTCCCGGAGGATAGGAACGAGAATTTGCTGACAACTATCAAGCAGCTTGGGAAGGTTGTTGCAAGGGAGCTGGCTGACGGAGAAATTGTGAACTTTCATAGAGTTCCTAAAATGAATCAAGAATCAAACAGACCCCGGGCTATTGTTGCGAAATTTACAAGCCCCCGTGTGAGGGATGAAGTTTTGGCAGCTGTCAAGAACTTCAACAAAATTCGTGACGGCTCGAAACTGCATTCGGGTCATCTCGGCATTTCGGGAGATAAGCAACCTATTTATGTTAGTGAGCACTTGTCACCGGCTAACAAGAAGCTTCATGCGGCTGCTAGAGCTGTCGCCAAGGAAAAACAGTACGAATTTGTCTGGATTCGAAATGGCAAAATATATGTCCGGAAAAATATGATGTCAAAGGCTGTGGTAATTCCGAATAAAGACGCTATTAAGAGACTTTAACATTAGTTGTAAAAGTGGTTTCAATGACTTCTGATTTGTCAATTTATTACCAAAATGTGAGAGGTCTAAGAACTAAATGTGAAGATTTTTATATTAGTGCGTTAAATTGTGAATATGACGTTATCATTTTGGTTGAGACGTGGCTTAATTCGACTGTCTATGATCATGAGTTTTTGGATGAGAGATACAACATATTTAGGCGTGACCGCAGCTCCACTTGTTCTTTTTTACACAGGAGAGAAGGCGGAGGTGTTTGTGTCGCTGTGCATAAACGGTTACAGGCTATAAGAAAGCTCTCATGGGAATCGGACTGTGAGGATTTGTGGGTCAATGTAAAGTTAAGTGAAGGTACTATACAACAAAGCTGGAATATTTGTTCTGTTTACATTCCTCCGCCGTTAAGTTACAGTTACATGGAGGCGTTCCTCTCGAACGTTACTAAGATTATGAATAATGATATTGCAAGAGGTTCATCCACTATTCTTATTGGTGATTTTAATCTATCAAATATATTGTGGGAGTATGACAAAAATATTCACGCTTGTATACCTAGTGCAAATAATACCTTAATTGAAAATACATTTCTGGATGAGATGTTGTTTAATAATCTATGTCAGTGTAACCATATAAAAAATGTTAATAACCGAACCTTAGACTTGTTTTTGACTAATACGCCAAATAGAATTGAAGTTACTGAAAGCTTGTCACCGTTAACCAGTTTGGACACACACCATCCAGCCCTAGAAATTATTTTTCGTATACCCAAATATAATAAGACTCTAAAAAAAAATCGGAAGTCAGTATTAAATTTTAAAAAATGCAGCTATGAGGCAATAAATGAAGCAATTGGTAATACAGATTGGTCAGAGGTGTGGAAAGACGATGCTAATTTGAATGATATGGTTAACAGTTTTTATTTAATCATAATGCAGATTATTCACATCCATGTCCCTTACTACACTCCCCATAGTGAAAAGTATCCGGTTTGGTTTAGTGTTCCACTTATAAAATGTGCTCAGGAAAAGTTAAAATACCACAAGAAGTACAAAAAATACGGAAACCCTAGAGATAAACTAACGGTTAATATCCTAACTAAACGATATGATTTTATGCTTAAGAAATGTTATAAATCATTTAAAGAAAATGCTGTAGATACAATCAAAACTCAACCAAAACGTATATGGTCATTCATTAATAGTCATAAACGAAATAGCATCTCTCTACCTAATGAAATATCTTTGGGTAACAGATTCGCAACTGGAGGGCAAGAAATCGCTGATCTTTTCTCGGAGTACTTCCACTCAGTGTATAACATTACACATCCTAACGTAGTCCAAACATCTGCAGCTATCGAGAATCATGGCATGCCAACAATGAGTAATTGTTTTTTGTCGGAGTGGGACATTTGTCGTGCTCTTATAAAGTTAGATCCTCGAAAAGGGGCAGGATTAGATGACATACCTAATATTTTTCTTAAAGAATGTGCTGAAACGTTATCGCGGCCATTATATATTATTTATAACAAATCTCTTAGAGATGGTGTTTTCCCAGATATGTGGAAACAAGCACGTCTAACGCCCATTCACAAGAAAGGTGATGTAGCAAATGCATGTAATTACAGGCCGGTATCAATTCTTCCCGCGCTCGGGAAAGTATTAGAGTCAATAGTTCAACAAAGAATATATTGGCACATCAAAGAATTCTTACACCCAGACCAACATGGTTTTTTACCTAAAAAATCTACTGCGTCTAATCTTATAGGTTTTGTCAATGATATCTCGGAGGCTCTTGATTCTGGAGAAGAGGTACATGCAGTGTATACGGACTTTAGCAAGGCTTTTGACCTGATTGACCATATTCTTCTTTTAAAGAAGATCTCTGCAATGGGTATACATGGGTCTTTGTTGAGATGGTGTGAGTCGTATTTGTTAAACAGATCACAATTGGTCATGATCCGCGGATACACGTCAAGATTACGATCGATACCCACAGGCGTACCTCAGGGCTCACACATAGGTCCGTTGTTCTTTTTGATATTTATCAATGATTTAACTGCTAAGATAAATTGTCCTTTCAAAATGTATGCTGACGACTTAAAATTATATGTGCGCATAAAAACTGAGAATGATGTTATTTTTTTCCAAAATGAGATTGATAAAGTTTTTTCGTGGTGTTGCCAAAACAAGATGATTTTGAATATAGAAAAGTGCTCGCATATAAAATTTTCAAAAAAAAGAAATCCCATAAGTTGCACTTACAATTTAAACAACACACCTCTTATCGAAGTTTCGACCATTAAGGATTTGGGAGTTACGGTTGATAGTTCTTTAAATTTTCGATCTCATATTGACAACATAGTTAAAAAAGCATCCCAACTTTCTGGTTTTATTTGTAGACAAATTAAAATGTTCAAAGACCCTAACGTATTACTTCCGTTATATAATAGTCTGGTGAGAAGTACTCTGGAGTATAACGGCTCTGTGTGGTCACCTGGCTATGCTGTGCATAGTGACAGACTTGAGCGTATCCAAAAAAGATTTTTGTATCAGCTGACGTATGCGATGAACAAATGTAAAATGTTACAATCATATGAGGCTAGATTAGCCTATTACAAACTCAATGCACTAAATGTACGACGAAAAATATCTGATGTCATGTTTCTGTACAAACTGATTCACGGCTTAGTTTTGTGCCCAGATTTTCTTGTGAGCATAGACATAGAGGTTCCACGTCTCGGCAGTCGATTGATTAACCGAAAGACCTTCAAATTGCCGCGATGCCGCACTAATATAAGGCAACACTCACCTCTATATCGAATGCTATCGAGTTATAACGCAATCCGCTCCTCTTTGGATATCTTTGATGGTTCTTTGGCCTCAACAAAGGCTAAAGTGAAGAAAGTTATATTATTCTGGTGAATTGACGGATCCTTATTATTTGTTAAATTCCTTTACTTATTTTTGTTTCCTGATTTATTTTTCATTTATATTCTGTTTCACTTTGATTAATGTACACAGGTACAACTATTATGTACCTGCAAAGATTCAACACTGTCTTGTCAAAATTGCAAGCTGTGTTCACTGTTTTTAGGATGAACACTGAATGTCTGGTTTTTATTTTAATTCTATGTGCTAATGGTGTTACATTCAATTTGTGAACCGAATAAAAAAAAAAAAAAAAAAAAAAAAAAAAAAAATCAAGCTAAATTGAGAGTCAAGATGTAAAAACCAGACGTTATGGTATTTTTTTCGAATAATTAGTAAAACGATTCTGTTTAGGTCCTCAATTGGATCGCAATAAGACGTCATGGTAGGCCCCCTGTTCCGGATTGGCAGATCACATAGACCTCTGAAATAATTCTCGGGCATGTGGGTTTCTTAACGATGTAATAATACAATGTGAAATACATTAGTGCGTGTCAGCATTCGGGTTCGAACTCGATACGAAGGAGAGGGCTCCTTAGAAGGCTATAATTGATGGAATAATGTATTTGTAAATTGACAGACTAACGATTGGCTCATTTCGTAGGATCCTGTAGTCGATTATACGTAACTTCTATTGCAATCATAATGAAAACAAACGTGATTCCAACAGTCAGTGTTAAAACCTACATTTGCAATCACTTTTGATTGAAGTTAAATGCAAAAAATCACATACTTAATAGGTAATCGGGCTGATCGCTGATTTTTTCCTCTCTATAGATGTTTGGCTGGAAGAGATGTCTCTGAGCGACAAGACTGCTCTTTGTGACACGAATTTCGTTACTGACCTTCCTAAATAAATTTTAATTGGTCTTTATTCCGTGATGTTTCAATAAAAAGTTTATCTGTCTAAAGAGGCGCCTTTCGTTAAATAGTTATACCTACGCATATTCTCCCGATGCCCTATTTTTGAAGAAATCTCATAAGAATAAACTGCGGCAAGCCCAAACATCTAAAGAAGCTCGCATTCACAACGGAAGCATTATAAATCACGCTACACAAAAGCGGTGGCTTTTCCTAAAAACCCATTGTTTTCTCAGAATGTCATAGCCAAGCCTCAGCACTGCCGCGGAAAGCAACGACGGAGGTTGGTTGCCGCTTGTTTAATCGAAACACACACACCTGGGAATGACAATAAAATATACTGATGTATGTAATGTAATGGATGTAAAAGTAGGCAAAGATTTTGCATTAAATTTGTTACATCTAAAACGCATAGAGATACCTACCCACTCACCGATCTAATTTATACATAGATATAACAATCAAACAATGTTTTACTCATAATATTAAAACAAAGTGCAACCACCACATATACAAGTACAACTTTACAGAACAGAATAACACCGTTAGTAGTAAGTTTACTCGTATTATTATTATCCTACATGAAAATTTTCTCTAGTGCCAAGTTACGCATATTAATAATTATATTGATACACGTAAAACGACAGTAGCGTAAACGCTTTTAGGTGAATGCAAAAAATGGCACTATTTATAACGCTCATATAACTATCTGGAGAAGTCCCACCATTCTGATATGTCCCTGTATCAGACTTCGTAGGTACTTGCAAGGGAAAAAGCACGTCTGTAGCATGTCAAGTCAAATTACCAATTAATATGACATGCTGTACATTGAAGCTGTAGCAGCTAGGTGTGATTGTAGATATATACCCCTGTATCGTTAATCGTTACCTCCAAATTTCTCTCGCTCCACTCAACGTCACTTGCCTGTTTTGATATCGTTGGTTGGCAAAATTTCCTCCACTCGATTATTCCTTGACAATAATCCTCCAAGGTACCTCGCGACTTACCTTGAGAGTTCCTCGGAGCCGCTTCTCTACGATCATTTGTGTTAAAATGGAGTACCGGGGAACCTCGAAAGTTCAACTAACGATACCAAATGTGAGGAACTTTTTGTGGATTTTCGATGTCCCTCAGCAAATTTCGAGTGAAAAAATGTGGAGGTAACGAGTAACGATACGGGGGACAGTGTGACTTCATGTACTGTGTCTACCGATAGGTCTACAGCCACGCCACCGTTTAGACACAATACGGCTTTGTGTATCAAAATGTTTTCACCACTTTTATGACTTTGGTTATTTATAAGTAGACATTTGTGTAATGGGGAAACGGGGGAATTAATCTTTAGAGGTGATTATGAAATTTTAACATTCGAAAATAATTTATGGCGTAAACTTCAATTTGTATAGGAAATTGTGGGCTGAAGTCATGTCATTAAAATAAATCTTACTAATATTATAAAGCCGAAAGTTTGTGAGTGTGTGTGTGTGTGTGTGTGTGTGTGTATGTGTGTATGTTTGTTAGCTCTTCACGCTCAAACGGCTGAACCGATTTCGATGAAATTTGGTATAGGGGTAGATTGGACCTATGAGACGGACATAGGCTATCTTTTGTCTCAAAAATTAATTTCGAAGGGGATGAAATAGGGGTTGAAAGTTTGTATGGGGAATCCATAATTCTTCAAGTTAGGGATCTGAAAATTCTTATTTAGGCTTTTGGTAATAATTAAATAAATACGGGTTTCAGCTTTTTAGCAAAATCATCCCTAAAGGGGGAAAACCAAGGGGGTTGAACTTATTAGGTAGGTATTCTTTAGATGCACCCCCAACGGACCTCAATAAACAGCTGAACGGATCGTTATTTAAAGAGGAAGAGTGCGATGGGAGGAAAGGGGGGAGAATGCGGGGAGGGGAGAAGGAGAAAGGAGGAGAGTGGGGGGGAAGGGGAGAGTGGGGGGGAAGAGGAGAGTGGGGGGGAAAGGGGAGTAGATGGAAGAGTGGGGAGAGCGTGAAGAAAGAGGGGAAAGTGGGGGATAAAGAGGGGAGAGTGGGATTAGAAAGAGAGGAGAGTGGGGTGAGAAAGAGGGGAGAGTGGAGGGAGAAAGAGGGGAGAGTGGGGAGAAAGAGAGTGGAGAGCAGGGGAAAGAGGGGAGAGTGGGGGACAGAGGAGAGAGTGGAGGGAGAAAGAGGGGAGAGTGGGTTGAGAAAGTGGGGAGAGTGGGGGAGAAAGAGGGGATAAAAAGGGGGGAGTGGGGAGAAAGAGAGGGGAGAGCGGGGAGAAAGAGGGGAGAGTGGGGGACATAGAGGGTAGAGTGGAGGGAGAAACAGAGGAGAGTGGGGGGAGAAAAAGGGTAGAGTGGGGGGAGAAACAGGTGAGAATGGGATGAGAAAGAGGGAAGAGTGGGCGAAAGAGAGGGGAGAGTGGGGGGAAGAAAGAGGGGAGAGTGGAGGGAGAAACAAAGGAGAGTGGGGGGAGAAAGAGGGTATAGTGGGGGAGAATGGGATGATAAAGAGAGTAGAGTGGGGAGAAAATGAGGGGAGAGCGGGGAGAAAGAGGGGAGAGCGGGGGACAAAGAGGGGAGAGTGGATTGAGTAAGAGGGGAGAGTGGGGGGAGAAAGAGGGGAGAGTGGGGAGAAAGAGAGGGTGGAGTGGAGGGAGAAACAAAGGAGAGTGGGGGAGAAAAAGGGTAGAGTGGGGGGAGAAACAGTGGAGAATGGGATGAGAAAGAGGGTAGAGTGGGCGAAAGAGAGGGTAGAGTAGGGGGAGGAGAAAGAGGGGAGAGTGGGGAGAAAGAGAGGGGAGAGCGGGGGACAAAGAGGGGAGAGTGAGGGGAGAGATTATTTGGTTCGCAGATAGGTTAACTTCTAACTTAGGACATAGGCTACGAACATATTATTAAGTCATCATCATAATCATCGCCGTTTTCTATCAATGCGATAAAAACTGTGAAAAACTACCCAATGTGCGTAAAATTTCCTACGTAGATAGGTTATCCCGCAACTTACGACTTAGGCTTTAATTCATCATCACCATCACCACCGTTTTGCATCAGTGGAATAAAAACTGTGACAAACTACCCCATTGGCATGAAATTTGGTATTTTTATAGCATATAAATATTACCTTATACCCCAACTTACATATACACAGTGGCCTAAAAACTGTGAAATAGTACCTTAATTTGCATAAAATGTATTATGCAGATAGTTTAGAGACACAATATAGGCTACAAATCATCATTATCACCATCATCATCACTGTTTATTTGTCCATCAGTGCGATAATAACTGTGAAAAACTACCTAACCTCTGTATTTTCTCTGACACACTGTTACAAGTCGTACTTATCTAACAGCCACCGCCCTATAGGTTTTATAATGTGAAACGCGGGTGAAACCGCGGGGCGCAGCTAGTTGCTCTATATTTTTGAAACTTTTGCGAGGACTTACACATTCACACCCTTTTCTTCTTTAACTTATTAAATTTTATTGAAAATTAACTACATAATCTAATTGAATATTTTAGTTTTGGAGCTCATTAGTGATATGATACTGGTAGATTTTTACTTCTTCCTAAAAAATCCTGAATAATCTTATTACATAATAAAAAAAACAATACAGGCATCGGGCTTCCACATACCTACTACTAACTAATTTAAAAATATTGTGTATCAAATTATTCGCCGCTTCTAAACGTTCAAACGTATCGTTGGCAACGGTTTCGGTTCATATAAATAAAGAATATTGAAGTGTTTTATTGTAATGTCATAATATCAGCTTTTTACTAAATGAGTATAATAATAATTATACTTACGGTACCAATGGCAAAATCTCAATTTTTTTATTTTTGTCTGGATGTCTCCTTAATCTGCGCCACGGTTGGACCGATTATGAAGAGACTTTCTAAATAGTAGATTGTAAATTCCGGGAAATACTTAGCACAATAGTTAAATTTTGACAGGATAACGCATGTGGTGTCAGGTACATACATAGTTGTTAATAGAATTGAAGTTAAAAAAGTCGCTTATAAAAAAACATTAATGTAGGTACAATAATAATTCAGCCTGTAACTGTCCCACTGCTGGGCAAAGGCCTCCCCTAACTTTCATGAGGAGGATTTGGCCATAATCCACCACGGGGGCCCGGTCCAGATTGGTGGATAATATGCCTCCGAAAAAATTCTCGGGCATGTTGGTTACCTCACGATGTTTTCCTTCACCGAAAAGCGAGTGATAATTACGTAATATAATTAATTGGTAGGTACGTGCCCGCACTGAGATTTGAACTCGCCACCCTTAGTTTGGAAGGCAAACGTCCGCCCACTATGCTATCATCGCTTCCATGTATATACTTAATAAAAAAAATCTTTGGAAGATTGGAATCATCCTTGGATGTTCTGATGTCGCGATTTACGAGTAAGCGCCTACGCGGTTTGATTAACAATGACTGTGGATTCTCAAATAAGTTTGATGGTATGTGACCATGACTTAGGCTAAAGTAAACTTGTAACCTAATTAATATTCAATGTATGTATTAGTACTCCACCTCGTTTGGTGATATTTAAAGTTCGTTGGAACAATAATTATTAATGTCCTAATTTGTAATTTTCTTAAAGCTAAGTGACAATTTAAAAATTGTAATCTTCTATTTATAAATGTGAACATTCTGTTGGTTACTCAGTCACGCAGAAACGGCTAAGCGGATTTTGATGTTATTTTGTACGTAGATGGATGATTCACACATACCTATAAGATAAATTGAATCCTGTAAATCGCGGCTGAAACCGCAGGGCACAGCTGCTGCTAGTTGGTCAATTAAAATACAATAATTAACCATAATATGTTTTTCATAATTTTCCTGTTATAAACTGTTAAAGCCTATCATATTAATACAAAAATACGGTATAGTGGTGTGGTTATCTACATACTGGAATGCTTATTCCCAGTTCCCATAGAACTACATTGTAAGATGTTCTATGAAAAACGGCACGAAAAATCTGACGTACCGTTGCCCCCAATGGTTGTGTCTCCGTTGCGGGGACAACAGCACGGAAAATAATGATGTGCCGTAGTCCCCGTAACGGGTGGACGACTTTCGGGGACAACGAAACTACACCATAGATAGATGGGCTGTTGTATGCTGTGTAATATAGCAAAGAATAACACATAGCATATACTAGGTCAAACTTCACATCCATACTTCTTACTAATATTATAAAGCCGAAAGTTTGTGAGTGTGTATGTTTGTTACCTCTTCACGGCTAAACGGTTAAACCGTTTGATGAAATTTGGTATAGGGGTAGATTGGACCTATGAGACGGACATAGGCTATCTTTTGTCTCAAAAAATAATCTCGAAGGAGATGAAATAGGGGTTGAAAGTTTGTATGGGGAATCCATAATTCCTCAAGGATCTGAAAATTCTTATTTAGGCTTTTGGTAAGAAATAAATAATACGGCTTTTTTGCAAAATAATCCCTTAAGATGGCGTGGAAAGGGGTGGAAATCACGAGGTACTCTTTAGACTATTATACAGTCTATGAACCACCACTTTTAAACGGCTGAACGGATCGTATGAAAGGCAAGGAGATAGATTAGTGAGAGAGAGTGAGTGAGTGTGCGATTGAGCGAGTGAGTGGGAGATGGGCGGATGGGGAGTTGAGGAGTTGGGTGGATGGGGAGATGGGGAGATGGGGAGATGGGAGATGGGATATGGGAGATGGGAGATAGAGATGTTGTAAGGATATCGACTGAGACAATGATGACTATATCCAATAGGTTTACGTATTGGGTAAGATATATATTCTTACTAGCTGTTACCGATATAAACGCAGACGAAGTCGCGGGTAACAGCTAGTTACATATAAACTTGAACGAATGTAAAATAAATTAGACACGAGAAATTATAAAATTTCTATAAAGTGTTAAAATTCATCGAATATAATTAATGTACCTACCTAAAATTTAAATGTCATGCATACCTGTTAAAAATAATACAAAAGTTGACCTTTTCTTTTAGTGAAGATAGGCAGGTATAAGGCATCACTATTAATTTTGTATCCCTACATTTGTGTATATAAGAAACTTGGAGTCTTGGTTTGTCATTAGATTGAAATCGTATTTCATACAAAGAAGTCGATATGGTAAGTGACAAGCCTTTTGGTCAGAGTATTACAATTTTAAAATAAATTGTTATGTTTAAAAATGTTAGTCACCTCAAGTTATAGTGTAAGTGATTGAAGTTATTTTTAATTGCGAATTAAATTCTTTTTGAAACGTTGTGTCAAGTGATGGTCAAAAATATTTCGTTTGGTTTAAATAATTGCGTGATAAGTTCAGAAGTCTATCGGTTCAAGTGTCGTAATTGCGTTCATATTAGATTGCATCTGACATTAGTTTCTAACATGGGTTAGGATTTGGTGTGTGGGTATTTGTTCGTTATCTAGATTTTAGGGTCACTCACTGACATACAGTGGGGTCACTGGAGGATTGATTTATTTATTTTAATAGGTATCTGACGTAATGTTTGTCGAAATATTAAAATGCCTATCTTTTTTTTGTGATGTGTTTGTTCTATGGTTGTTCACAGTAATCCAAATATCGCAACGCATTTACTTCTCACGTAAAAGTTATAGATACAATTTAATATGTATATTAATAGTCGGTTAATTTAACATCTTTGTCTCTATTTTTTTGTTAATTTTTTTTGTTTATACGTAGCCCCACACTAGGATTTCGCCGGTGTTGTGGGTGCCGTATACAGACGTAATTTCACATACACGTAACACCCAGACCAGAAACAAATATGTGTGCATCGTAAAAATGTTTGTTCCGGGCGGGAATTGCACCCGCGACAACAAACGCAGCAACCCCGATTGCTCAGCCACTACGCCAAACGCCTGTTCAATTATTAAGATACTTGGCAATGAAGTTGTCTGTTATTCGAGGCTATGTACTTTTGAATGGGTGATGTAATTTTATATTGTTTTTTTTAGAAACTCTTCATTGTCGCCCTTTGCGTTGCGTGCGCGGCCGCAAGCTCCGCCGACTTTTCGGCTAAGATCCTCAGAAATGATAACAACATCGACCCTCAAGGAAACTTCCAGTACGGCTTCGATACTGACAACGGCATCAGTGGCCAAGCTGTTGGACAAATCAAGAACCTTGGCAAGGTCAGTTGGCAAAGTGAACTAGTAACTAGACAAAGTAAAAAGAGCTCTCTGTCAATGGCAGTTAACGCAAAGGCAATGCCCCTGGCATTGTAGATAAGTCCATAGGCGGCGTTGACTTTACCATCAGGTGGGCCGCATGCTTCTTAGCCACCTGTTTTATAAACGAAATGGATTTTGAGTAATGTGAGTACGCTGGTACTACGAAAAATTTAAGAAACTAATAGCAGTCATTTTTAAACCAAGTAAGTTCTAGATAAGTGATAAGCGCCTGCCCGTAACTTTGCCAGATCGACACACATTCTTCCGTTTTCTTTTCAGTTGTGTTATAACTGAAGTATTGTAATTTTATTAGGGCTGTAAAAATCTATAAACCAAACCCACGGACTGAGGTCGACCTAAAATTGTTTCAGGATGAAGTCGTTCTGGAAATAACTGGAAGCAACCAGTTCAAATCGCCCGAGGGCCAAACATATGAGCTCACATACATTGCAAACGAGAACGGTTACCAGCCTCAGGTAATTATAACAGGTTTCTAACAACGATGAGACGCGTAGATTGCAGGTTTTATGGTGATACGGGCATATAACAGTGGTATCTATATAAAATAATAGTATCTACCTACTAGCTACTTTATATCCCGGGAATCGCGGGGCAAAAAATCCGTAGGCTGTGGTGTCATATAAACGTCACCGCCTGGGCAGCTTAAACCTGCACGCCATACACCGCATCACGATGTCTAAATGTCTATTCTACATATCAAAGTACTATGTCTCTTTCGGATGATGCCGCCGTACATTTCCTCGAGTTCCATTTTCCTTACATCGTGACGTGGCGTACGCCGGACGCTGTCAGTTACCGATGGTGTTTATACAGCATACAGCACACAGCATACAGCCTTGGAATGTCGTTGCTTACTGTTTTTTAATTGCAGGGTGCCCACCTCCCCACTCCTCCGCCACCTCAAGCTATTCCCGAATACATCGCTCGCGCTCTGGAGTGGATCAAAGCTCACCCTTACACCGAACCGGCGCTGTAAACATTTATCATCTTAAATCGCTGACGAAGGGCGTATAATAAAATGGCTTTAAGTATTTTTCTGTTCAGTTATTTTTTTGTTTTACTATTCACATTAGATGTTAAACAATATGGAAACGTGTAATAATTTGGTTGTTTTATTTACTAAATTGTGCAACTTGTATGGTTTTAACGTTTGAACTACGATTATATACTTACCAGTTTATACTACGGTTTGATGGTGCGTCGGCTAAAAATGTGGTTGTTCGCATCAGCACCCTGCCATTGAGCTCAGCCTTCTAATCGAAAGTCACAATTTAATGTTGAAAATTTTGAAAAAGAAACATGCAATAAATCAAATTATTTTTGAAATTCAAAGTCAATCTAGGAATCTAGTAACCAATAGTAATCTGATGATAATGAAGTTATTGATAATTAAAGGCTCAAACTAGATCAGCTCATGAAGCCGATCAAAAAGACTATGGCCCGTTAAGTCTGACGGTAATCCACTTGAGAATAATTAGATTAGTTAAGATTCAACCTGCAAATACCATCTGATTTTTTCACTGCTACGACGTAGTCCTTCTCTATAAGAAAGAAAAATAGAAACTGACATAAAAGTCTACATACTACAGGTCTAAAGCCTACACACTATTGGAGAGAAGTTAAGCAAAGCTAAGTACATAATGTGTAGACTTCTGGTACCTATGTCTTATTTACACTGTGCTTTAGGAGCCGAGTTATACACAAATTGGTTATTTGTAAGTAAGTATGACAAATTTAATGACACTAATGGACTAATTAATACTACTTATCTGGACACACAAAAATTTTAGCGTGTCCAGATGAGGGAACAACAACTAGTGATTCTTATTTTGAGTTTGATCAATTGGACACACGCGTGTCCAGATGGTTACCCCCTACCTACGACCTACGAATACTACCCTTACGAATATCCAATTCAATCATACCCTGTATCTCTGGAATCAGGAACTCTGAGGATTCCACGTTCTTCTTAGGTTCTGGAACTAGCATGCTATTTATTCCTTCAGAGTCAGGGTGATTTTGTAAATAATCACACTACCTGGTAGTCAGGGGAAAATAATTTTACCTATTTATTCTTCGATAAAATATACAGTCTCTATGAAAATCAAATCTCAACATTGTCCACCCGATATTGTTTCATTTAATAATAAGCATTAATGCACGGTAATAGCGTTGTAAACGTGTGTGCTTCACCATTATTTTAAACCAAGGCATAATATTATTATGTATTTAATAATGCACCTTAATGCATTGTGATAGTGTTGTTCAAAACAAAGCATTGGTGCCGTATTGTTCTATTTAAATAACTTTATATAATTTTATACCTTTATACAATTACTAATAAACCTTAAGAGTATTCACCCAGAATAAATCATACCTTAGTATAGCAAAGTGCTACTGTTGGCAATTTTCCTAGAATGCTGTCAGTATTTGCCATATTGTACAATTTGTATTACATGGATATATACAGATACATTACATAGTACATTACATTGTAATACATAGTTGGTACCCAATGCTTATCTGCACCGCAGCTATTGGTGAATTGTAAACTTGTTACCCATACCTACACAATATTGGGTTTGAAGACCTGAAGCAAGATTGTTTTTTTAAGTCTAATAACAGTCAATTATATTTTAATAATATCCAGATAAACGTTGAAGCTCTCAAAGGTCAGACTTATAATATGTCAAGGCCGCTAAATGAGAATTTGTTGCAAATAAGGTAGGTACCTATACAGTATACATTAATATTGTATGAATCGTTACATTATTATTATTAAATTGTTGTATACATTTCATTAATTAGAACGGCCTAGGCAAATCATTACATTATTTTTTGCATTCATGCGATGTTATTTATATAAAATATTTTTTTACGTTATTCTTTTTATTTTTACGTTATGCTAAATGCACGAATGTTACACGTTACGAAACCACGTTTAAACTCATAAAAATTGAACCTAGCACCCTATTAGATCTACAAATCTGTCGTGATTAGGAATTCATCTACCGTAGCCTGTAAGTCTTTACGGCACGCCTCTCACGTCTCGAGAACACACGGCCGATTGGTTTCAAACAGCTTAATTAGACTTTTAGTACGTTCCCCGCGAACGAAGTCATTCTCCATTTGAGAAACTTCAGGAGCTTTGGTCGGAAAAGTTTTCGCCTGCTTCGAAGTTCCCGATTTCGTTGGCCGTCTTCGATTCAATTGGAAAGAGCCAGAGATTGTACTGGTTTGCTAATAAAATAAGGAATAATTAGTATACTTGCCGACCTATTGTTTAAATTTAGTGGTATATTATGTAGGTACATAATAACTGCCCCAAGCAACAGAAACCCCGAAGCAGCAAATGAACGTGGCGTTATTTTTTACATTTTACGTATTGCATATTAGCTCTTTCTATTCTTTCATCCTTTCTTACCTCGCGTATACAGCAGCCTGGAGCTGCACGAGCAGGATGAGAATTTAAACATGACACTTCACATGCCCCTGCCCCAGCTTCTCGTGCTGTCCGGCAACAGTGAAAGCGAAGTAGGGGGGGGGGGGGTAGGGCAGAATGGGAATACACAGTTCTTTTGGGGAATAACAGCAGCAGGAGGAGCAACAGCAGAGGCAGCATCTAAAGCAGGCATTATAGCTTTGAAGCGCGGACGCATCGCCTCATTGGCGGGTGTCTGTTGCCAACTGACTGAATACGAGTTGGATAAAAATCCGTATGCGTTTCGTACAGTACCTAATTTTAAGGTATTGATATCTATGTAGGTAATGACACAGTCAGTGTTAAACTTAATTAACTGCTAGGTACAAACAAAGTTTATAAAAGGTTATAAATATAAAATTATGGTTATAAAAGTTATGGTTATAAAGGTGTCCAGGTGTTCTAATATCTCCTACCAGTTGGCAACGTATCCAACGTGCTGGCAGCATTGCCCCGTTGAATTGCAATGCAAATAAGTTGAGCCAAATAAAAACCAGTCTAGTTCAATTATGTTATTTCCTGGAACAAAAAGTTGTTCTTCCACATATTTTTACTTACAAAAAACTGACTTCCGAAACATTGAGGTGTTTTTCCTACTTCTTTTCAACTAACTAGTCGCAAAAGTTATTAATCTAAAGTGGTTCTGAATAAGAATTGATTTCAATCATACAAAGCATTAAATTTTAAAGGTCGCTTGAATAAAAAATAATACTAAACCTGTTAATGTACTAAAATGACAAATACTAAAAAAATCGTATGTGACATAAACATAATGTTACAATGAACTTGAAGAAAAAAATACGATTATATTTATTTCAGTTCAGCTTCGTTATCATTAGCATCATGACAATGTGAGCTTTGCAACTCAACGACATCTGGTTCAATCCGCGGCCCCGCCTGCACCAAATACTTGCATAAGTGCGGATCTCCATCGCTCCATACTTTGGAGGGCACGTTATGCTGTCGCTATCAGCTGTTATAGTCAGAAGCCCTCGGACGGCCTGCCAAACTCTGACACCAGAGGCCGGCAAATCATAAGAGAATATTATTTTAACGTAGGTATCGCAGTCATAATTTTGTGCCTTAAATAATTATTCCAATCTGTCTAACATCACAACTTGATCCGCGTAAACATGTAAATATCTTTAGATCTACAAACCAGTCAATTGTATTATGCAATAATAATGATTAAATTTTAATATTATGTTGTTTTAAAAACAAGAGTTTGTCAAAGAGGCTTAGTTTTAAATGACAGAAACCAAACGATTAAACTTAAAGTATAGTAGGTAGGGATATCTTACCTGTTCAACAAGCTACACGAGAATACGTAATTTTTATTATGTAGACGCGTTTTAGTTACGGAGGTTTTTTTTTTTGTTTACGAGTAGGCCTCTTCTGTTAGAGTACATCTCATACCCTCAGACACGGTTTGACAAACTTTGCCAGCAGAGGGCGGCATTACCTTTTCACCAATTAGTGTGCAAATATGTGTACCAATGGCATTGTTTTCAACCAGTCGTGTGTGGCGAGCGCAACGTTTTTTGGCATAACCTTTTAATAATAATTTAGCCTGTACTGTGCCACTGCTGGGCAAAGACCTCCCCTCACTTTCGTGAGGAGGGTTAGGCCGTGATCCACCACGGGGGTCCGGTACGCGGATTGGTGGCGACCATGCCTCAGAAATAATTCTCGATGTTTTCTTTCACTGAAAAAGCGAGTGATAATAACGTACATAATAATATTATGGTTACCAAGAAACACATTGGTACGTGCCCCCACTGGGATTCGAACTCGCCATCTCCTGCTTAGGCAGACGGACGTTCACCCACTAGGCTCCCCTACACCCGCTTCCCATGTTATTAGTATAGGTACAACAAGTGAATATAAAGAAGGCATATATTATTATAAATAGATAGATGTGCACGTAGAGATGACAGTGAAGAATACATGATAATCCGCTAAAAATCGGATGATTTCGGCCTTGGAATTTTAAGCAGATCCCGGGTTTTACGTTCACCAATTCGTACAGCATAAATTTAATCAAATATCACATACCTACTTAGATAGGTTAATTATATCATCGGCTAGGTGTGGCCTATGAATATACAATGTGGGAGATATGACGTTTCTGCAGGTCGTTACCTACCTAATTTCGAATTGACGTTTAGGTCAGTAAGTTAGGTTTTAGGGCTCATAATTTTAACGGAATTACGTTTTTGAGGCACACATTTTTCTGTGGTGATGCTATGATTGATATGAATAAGTAAAAAAAAACAAATTTGAGTTCTAAACCAATATCACTATTCAGTTAAATAATGCTGGTATACTTATTTGGGTCATTCTAACCGAAGGCTGCAGGGCGTTGAAACCAGCTGGCTCTAAAAAAGTGCATTAATTTCCGATGAAGGAAAATTCAGATAATTGTAAGAGCTTAATACAGTGGGGCTTATCTTACGTACTTACCTGGATTTCTACCTAGTATCCTCAAGTATAATATTCTGTCCCTTTAAGGATGCTTCGACAAGAGCCCTTAGAGGGCTTGCCTACTTACAGCTTAGCATTACATCAACCAAATAAGTCGTCGATTAAGTGTCGTTTCGATATCGAAATGATTTTTAGATTAAGAGTGTGTAGTGTAGAGGCTTTATCATACCAAAGGTAGGTCGGACAATTAAAAACATGGTAGTCATGGTACTATTGAATTGTCGATAGAAAGTGTTAGCAGTAAAGAGTTTAGAACAAACATGTTTCGATTTCACGTACGTCAGGACTCGTCTAGGTATATCATGAAGTGTTTGATTTAAATATTGTTTGCGTTTCTAAACGGATGCATCGAATAATCTTTGTCAAATAGGTCAGATCTTTTGACACAAAAAAGACACAAATGCATTTTGATTCGATGCAAAGACTATATAAAGCCAACAGGGATTAGCTTCAGTCAGGTTGTCTGTTAGCAGTACTCAACAAACATGGTACAGTAATCCTTCAACATGTGTATTTCTGACTGAATTTTTAGTGGTGATGGTGGTGGTTGTTTATTAGTTTTGTAATAAGTAGTGACCGTAGATTGATAGTCGAGTAGTTTCATTAACTCGTCTTTAAAACTTCTTCCAGTAAAGCACGATTTATTTTTGATGCATTAATTGTACTCGTATTCATCATTAAACTTAGAAGAAATGTAATTTCGAGAAAAACAAATTCGATCTTTAAAGTGATCACCACTGTATACAGATTTTGATCCTGACTATCATCATAATCGCTGGCATGCCTTATTCTTATATTTCATTCTTACTTCACACTTCTTTTTCGAAAAGCTCTGTCATCGATTTATTATTGTCATCGATGCACTTTATGATATCTGTTAATGATATACGACCGTGTTTCCAGAAATTCCTGTTGGTCCTTTCCATCGCCGTGGCGTGTGTTGCCGCCGCCAAGGAAGACGATGTCCCCATCGTCAAGTCTAGCTACGATATCACTCCCGATGGTGCCTTCCAGTACGCTTACGAAACCGGTAACAAGATCTACGCCCAAGCCCAGGGTGTTGTGAAGAACCCTACTGGTGTAAGTAATTCTTTATATTATTTGGCACATTATGTGTCTTTAGATAAAGTACGACTCGTTCCTGATAGGTAGACTCTTGATACTACACAATACACACTATTACACAAATACACAACTCACGAAACACACACAAAAAAAACACAAAAATGGATCTGTCTTTGTGAGTTTGCTTGTTAGACCAAGGGGCATTGCGAAATCATCAATTAAAATCAAATTAGACCACAGACCATGCAAGGTGAAGAGTCCAATTTGCAAACAATTGACAAGTGCGATAGAGGACCCGCGTCTAGCCGCGGTGCTGTTGAAACCAAGTGTCAAGATCTATTTTCTTGTTAACGACATGGAATTACGAATAGCACTGAACTTAGCTTTGGTTAACAAATCAAAGGTTCAAGTTTGTCGACAGTGGGCTAAGTGTTATAAAATAGAACTATCTATAGAGAACGATGGTATAGTATAGTTTATGGATAGTTTATTTTTATGCAAGCGTTGTAGAAAGTTGTTCAGCAGTTATCTTTCAGAAAATATTTTATGTAACTTTCACCATTTTTTTTTCATAACCTACGCCGTTTAACTTGGCAAAAATTATTGCTCTCAGAGTTCTCAGTCCTGCGTCACATCAGAATCGATCATCAATCAGATGGAGCTAAAATTTTTTTCTTTTTTTTTCATATCCTACGCCGTTTCACCTGGCAAAAGTTATTGCTCTCAGAGTTCTCAGTCCTGCGTCACATCAGAATCGATAATCAATCAGATGGAGCTAAAAATTCGAAAGCTGAGCTCGGCATAATATCTGGACCTGGCATAATATTATTTTTAATCATGACATGTGTTTTTTCTTTTCAGGAATATCCCACACTTGAAGTGCAAGGCGGTTACAAATACACCGCTCCCGATAACACCCCCGTAGAAGTGACCTACGTTGCTAACGAATTCGGATTCCAACCGCAGGTATTTTATGACAAGCTTTTATTATCTACTCTTTGATCAATAATGTACTAGATAAAGGTAAATCGACTTGTGAAATAAGATCACAAACAAAAGGCGTGGTCTTATTTGAGTTTAGTGTTGAGGTCCTATGTCAATTATTATTACGCATTTGTCGTAACTAAACCGTAATGGACAGAAATAAGGTTGTTATTATTTTAATTACTTTATGAAGTGGCGATATTTCTGTGGGGCTGTGTTTGGATGCATTTATTGATGGAAGATCTAGCTGTATTTTGGTGGTTGAGTTCAAACCAACGTCATATCTTTATTTTGCTTTATATTCTACCACCACCTCATTTGGCGATACTGACGATTTGGTAACGATGGTAAAAATTACATGTTCAGCTTAGAGTGGGCCTGGCTCTCTGGAACACCCCAATAGAGCTTTGACAACAGATTTTCATCTATTTTACTGTACTATATTTTTTTGCAATTTTTACAACATTTTATGGCTCCGATGACTAAGTATGATATTTTGATGGTATACGGATCAGTATAATATGAAAACTACGGCCATAGTGAGCCAACCATCTTGTACGCACTTACGGTACCTACTTTTATGGCGTAGGTACTGATTATGGGTCAATTAGACAACAGGTGGAGTACTCAAAAGGAGCAACAATTGTCACAACATGCAAATTCCGTAATGTGAAAAAAATGTTATCGGCATTTCCGCCCCGCGGTTCCAGTGTCCTCTTTTGCTTGCTAACCCCACTTTATACAAAAATGATGTTAAATTAAAGTTTGTAACAAACTTACAATAACTTGAATTACCTGTGACTAATTCACATAATATTTTTTTTTGTTTAGCATTGACGAATTTACTTTCAATGTAACTATGGGGTGTACAAAAATGTGACGAATTAACTTTGTGGCATTTGTAAAACAAGGCCCTTATAAACTGGCACTGACACGTCATATGAAGGTTCGTCATGCTCTATACCATGCTGATAATTTTTCTTGTTCGTTCCAGGGCAACCACCTCCCCGTAGGCCCCCCGATCCCGGAGCTGATCGCTCGCAGCTTGGCCTACATCGCAGCGCACCCCCCGTCTGACAAGCCCACCAGCTACCAGGGCTAAGCCGATCCAGCTCCCTCTTGATCTTCCTACTGCCGATTAGTCAATAAATAATGTATATAATATATTAATTCTAGTGTTTCATTTAAGGTATAATTGAGAGCTGCGGGTTTCGTTTTGGTGCAGTACCACATTATTGCTGTGTAGTATCATCTGCACTGTTATAGGACTTAGGGGATGAGTTGGTTTTTTAAATATATATAGCGATTTTTATAAGACAACCGTCTGATTTGGATGTTTGATGAAGACTGAGGTGAGTGGATGGGTATCTGAAGTACTAAGAAAGGGAAAGTGATGATTATTAGGTGGTATAAAAGATGAGTCTGCCATAAAGGGTGCAGGCGAAGTATATATTATTAGTACGAAAGCAAACTAGGGAATAGATTCAGCGCCTTCAACGTTCTTAGGTCTTAAAACGCCAATACATGTTATTTTGATTAATTAGACCCCACCGCTAAATCTGGTTGAATTTCGAACGCTCCAGCACATACTCGTAATAGACAGTCCTACTTTTAAGCACTCGATGAGCTTTATTGGATACAGCTACGCCCCGTAGCGTCACCCGCGTTGGCTATTATCCCACAGGAACCGTTAATTTTGACGGGATAAAAAGTATCCTATTTTCCATTTCTGTATCCATTCATTCGTTAAGGCGTGAACTGAGAGAACAAACAAACACTGCGTGTGTTACAGTTACACACAATACACATACACACACGAACTTTTGCATTTATAATACCATAGTAGGATAACAGTTATGACGCCGCTTGTCAAATAACGCATACTCCACCAAAATGTTACCACCCTTTGACTCAAGATCAATAAGGGCTCATAAAATAACAAAAAAGCTTGTCAAAGTGAGATAGAGTGCAGTGATTTTATGTGTAAAAAAGAGCAGAACGAAACTCTGTACTGTAAGCCAGACAACCAAGCTTATTATGAGTGGACGCAGGCTACTTATGCGAAGTAGCTTGCGTCCTAGCGTAACAGATCGTCACAATTCCTGGTTGCTTAATGTGGAAATGGCAATGCGATGGTGGTCCAGCCCCAGAAGCGGTGCTGAATGGATGGTCTGGACGCTTACAATGACGTCTTATTTCGCTCCAATTGCCGACCTAAACACAATCGTTTTACTTTAAATAACAGCAATACAGTCATGGCTTTTGACATTTAGGTAGACGTCAATCCCTTTAGATTTAATATCAACCTAAATTAAGCGTCAAGATGTCGTCAGAACAAGACGTCATGGTACGTATAAGTAGTAAAACGTTTATGTTTAGGTCCTCAATTGGATCGCAATAAGACGTCATGGTAATCTCCCTGGATGCGCAACGAGAGCTAGCCAGGCTTGGCATAAGACTAGCTGACACAGCTGGAATGAATACTATGAATAGGGGTAGACCATGCATTCCGGCCAGCATTTCCGGAAACTTGAACAAAAAGATAGTTAGGTACCACCTACTGAAGAGTTTTATAAGAAAATTCATGCACCAGATTCAAAAAGGATGTAACAATTTGCGATGAGACGTTTAACACTGTACAAACAGATTTTTGTAATGGGCTATATTTCGCTTTGTATTTTTCTTTATTATAAGTTCTATCTTGTGATTGTCTTTTGATTTTGAAGATGGCGTGTTTAAAAAAAAATTGAGGTATATTGGACATAATTATAGAAACAAGCTTTTGAGAAATAAAAACCTAAATGGGTATGTAACTAATTTACGATTATTTACCGTACGACTGTACGTACATTGCCTAGTTTAATTAATTTTTAAACACATTCGTTGACATCATTGTTTTAGAATAATGCCAAACTAATAAATTTACTCGTAACTGGCAATATCTCGTCAGCATAATTATTAGGTACCTATTGATCACGAACATAATGAATAAAGGTGGGCACAAAGAGGCATTTGGAAAATCTGCAGTTCCATAAACAGACTATGCGCCTTCTTTCATTTTTCTGATTAACAACCATCAAGTGTCAACTTTTAACTGGAGTTGTGCATCCAGGGCTCATACTCAATGATATCCAGATCCTAAATCAATGATATTTTATATTGTCCCTTAGTAGGTATTTATAATTATTAAATATAGCTGGTAGTTTTAAAATTTTGTTTTCAATAATTTGTATAATATACTTACCTTCATTATTTGCATTCTAAGTAGGTACCTACTCGAACCTAGAGTAAAAAAAAATAATGTTAAGGTAATAAATAATAAAATATTAAAGTACCTACTAGGTAAAATTCAGTACCTACCTTACATATTTGTACAAGCCACGTAATAATGGCGTGTAAAAATATTGTGATAAAAATGTAAATAAACCTGTTATCACAAAAAGTAGATCATAATTTTTCCAGTCGCCTATCGTAGACGAGCACGGTACCAATAATTTTAGGAGGTACAACAAAGATTACCATAATATTCTAATTTATTGCAGGTTGCTCTAAACACAGCGTCAGGTTTTAAAAGTTCATGAATTGAATAAGGACAAAGTTCAAACATTAAAAGCGTGTATGCCAGCGCACACTCGCCACTGTTGAAATCCACAGCAAAGTTGCCCGTGACTTATTTTGTTGATCAAGCAGAAGAGGAACTTAACGATTTCTTTATCAGATGTTTGTTTAGATACTACTTACTGATTACCACTTACAAACTAAAGTAGGAAAGCACAAAAGATGTAAACCGATTTAAATGCTTTTATACTTACTTTCAACTCTATTCAAAGAGTAGATTGATTGATTGTATGTATAAATCATAACATTGATAGAGAATATTGATAATATGATATACGTAAGACTATCGAGATGTGATTGTTAACAACCTAAAAGGTTTATGATATTAGATATACTACTTAATAATGTAAAAAGCTTTAAGTGTGCAATGGAATGGCATAATAATAATATACATTATTGCAAATGGATGACACTAATCTTCCGTACCAAAATGTTTTAGTTATAAAAATACATTATATTCCTAGCATTATTCATTAGCTCCTTCTGTAATAACTTGTGTATTTTTATAACTGGTGTGTAATTAAGTACTTAGTTTTGTATTCTATTCTATATCCTTAAAATATTATGCTTATTTTACGCTGTTTAAACTAAAAATAATGACCCATTAGGTGGTAATATAATATAAAAACAAAAATGAAAACTAAAAACTAAAACTGTATTGTATAGGTTAGTCAGTGGTTAGTTCCCGTTTATCAAAACATCATAGAATGTACCCTAGCCTTCGGTATATTTAATAATATCGATTAGGGCACAGAATTACTAATATTAGCGTACAAGGGCTCACAATAAACTAGGGTACAGATCTGTAGATACAAAGATTACCTTCAACAAACAAACTCACAATATCACATACTTTATTGTTATTAGCTCATGCTTGCGTTAACTGATAATAATGTAGATAGATTTTTTTATGTTTTCTATAGATTCGGTTGACATTATTTTGTCCGAGATGACCCCCAACTCAAATACAATATTATCTTCCCAGCCTGCCCGCCAAATGTTTATTCTTTTGCTTCCTATATTTACCTGGACTGGATCCATCGCCTTCCATCAGAGATATATTATAAACTAATAAAAAAATACTAATAAAACCTAATGCTATGATCACAAGTCCAAAGACACAATGAATCATGCCCTATTCCAAACATGCCTAATAATTTTTCTAACCTATGATTATCGCATAGCGATGCTCATCGCTCATTGGCACCCACAATGGCATTGCTGTCTCCCACAGATGGTGGCATGATCACTTGCATAATATCACACGTCTTAAAAAGTGGTTTTATAGGGACAAAGATGCCTGAAAGATGCCTCTCAGATGCCATGCGGAACAGAGCCCTGAAAAGGTTTCGTTGAATCTCAGTATGGCAGAACAGAACCAGTATCAGCGTAGAGTCTACAACTAAAATCTAAAAACAATAGGCATCTAAGGAAAATTTCAAAGAAATACAAGGACATACAAGGAACATTTAACTATGCAATCATAAATATTTTAATTAAAACACAGTTTAATGACTATGTTTATGACAAAGAAGTATGGAGGCAAACTGCTCTAGCGAATGGATGTATTGGTATTTTTTTTACATGATTAAACTTTACTGATTAGCATTCCGCTATCCCGCCTAGTGCTTATTAACAATGAGATCAAATTGTAATGCAGTAAACATGCTTAGCCTAGAATAGGACTAGCTCTTAACTCGATGTCGGAAATCCCCGATAGGGGTTTGACTACAAATCGGATACTAAGTAATCTGAATAGTTGGTAGATCCACTTCATTTTTACTAGTTTCTTGGGGTCCATATTATAAATAAAGATTTTTTATTTTGAATGGTTATGAGAAGTACAGTCTAATGACAATCTGCTATTATTATACTTGATCGAGTTTACCTTCTAGGCGAATCATACAGAGCTGCGCTTCTTTATTGCATAATAATGCAAATGCTACCATATTCGGACGAAGTTTGCGCGGTATAAAATGGCCCACGATGATTTTACGATCACAGTAACGCATCGTCTGTTAACTTTGACACACACAAGATGGTGAGTCGATATACCGATACTAGTCTTTATAACTATTCGTTAATGTCACATGTACGTATCAGAGATTTACGATTGTGATGAATAAAAAATTTGGAGCAATTTCTTGGACTGCGTGCAAGTCATTGCATACTTAAGTTACTATCTACTACTGCCTGCCTATGCAGTGTGATATATTACCTCGATTTTAAAATTGATTATAATTATTGTTGACTATCCTTTATCGTCACTCCGCCGACGTCATCACGTGTAGAGCTTTAAGAAAAACTGAAATAGTGATATAGAAATATAAAAATAGAAATATAAATGAGTTGCGGATAACGATACAGTACAAACGGCATGCTGTAAGTAAATGTTTTTTTGACTGATTCAACCTCTTTCAGAAATCCTTCGTTGCAATCCTCGCTCTCGTGGCAGTCGCCGCCGCCGATGTGAGCCACCTGAAGTCCCCTGAAGCCGACGCCCTGATCACGGGTCAAGATCAGGATGTCCAACCTGATGGTTACAAATACGCTTACCAGACTAGCAACGGCATCGCCGGCCAAGAGTCTGGTCAGCTGACCAATGTTGGTCGTGTAAGTTCACTACAGATACACACCCTTTTATAATCCCCGTAAAATAATCTAATAAGTATGTAATATGAATGTGCAGGACAGATTGAAGGACACCTAGGGTAGTTTTGGTGCGTTAAAAATAATTAGATTTTATGTTTATATCCCCGCGGTCTTTAGACGGTTTGGAGATTAATGTTAACTATGAATAGGTATGCATAAGCGGTTGTTTAAATTATTACTTACAGGCATTGGGCCTACAAAATGTAGAAGTATTTTAGTACAAAATTAAGTACTGAAGTGAATGGAAAAGTGCAAATTTGCACATCTAAACTTTTAAAATTCTTCGAATAGCCAGGGCGTGTTCAGTACAAAAGATTCCACACATTTTTTTTTCTTTGAAAATTACTCCCACACTAGGATTGTTCCTGTATCATGGGTACCGCTTACAGACATATAATTTCACATACACATCACACTCAGACCAGAAACAAATATTTGTAGTTCGCACAAATATTTGTTCCAGGCGGGAATCGAACCCGCGACACCAAGCGCAGCAGTCCGATTGCTCAGCCACTACGCCAAACGTGTCGTCGTGTCGTGTGCCATTGAGACACACGACGGGTTAAAGATGAGCACTGTAGCCATGACGCAACCATAACTCAAGTTTTTTATGACACCACACGCTGACCACAAAAAACCAACCAAGGTCAATACACACAAGAATGAAAGGATGTAGACCACAGAACAGTAAATTAAAGCGAAAAATTTCAATGTCACGATGAAATGACATTTAATAAAGCATCGAAATGAACTGAGAGACGTTCAATTTATGATAATTTATTTAAATATAATAAGCATTGATATTTTGGGTAAGGTCAAACCTTTACGTAATAATGGACTTTTAATATTTTCGGATCATCGCTTTATTTTATAGCATCACGTGATATTTGACCTCAAACACAAATCAAGTTAATACTTACCTAGATATCCATACATCGTTCGACTTTACACGGGTTATATTATAGCACTCCGCTCCACAGCTATTGTTTTCAAATTAGCAAAATATATCCATACATTGATCCCACTTCGTTCCACCGAACAAAAGTTATCCCATGGACGATACCATTTGAATTCTAATTTAGCAAAAAGACAATTGGTATTTATCCTTCGTTATTACCTAAATCTGAGACGTGGGCAGAATCAAATATTTAATTTTGAACAAAGAAAAAGTCAACTGCCGCGTTTTCTTAATAATATAATATTTGATACAATTGATTTCCTCCGGGCACTTAATTAAGTCACATTTGAAAAAGTTGTTAATTTTTTTTTTTCAATTTGAGCCAATCTCGGTCGGGTCAAGCTCTTATTAATCAAGTTCTAATCTATACGGAAGCTCTTACTGGTTTGACATTGAGTTGTAATTTGTGAATTAATTGTATTTCTAACGATGTCATAAAATAAAATAGGTAAGTAGGTACCTACTCTGGTAGTTATACGATTTTTTTTATACTTTACTTAATATTATGACTGTATATGTATAGGTTATCATTAGTCCACTAACACACCTGGTTCACTCGAACTTATGACAGAACGTAGTCTATTATGAATTATCACAAACAACTAACCATACATAAAGGCGAATTGGAAGACTCCTCTTTTTTTGAAGTTGGTTCAAAATAGCACTCAATCTTTGCTAAAGAGGGATTGTATTAACATTGACATCGATGACTAAATTATCATTAAATCTAATGTTTTTATTACCTGGTTTCTTTAAACAACCAAAGATCACCCGCGGAATCTTTAGCGGTGGTATTTTTTTATCAATTTTGCCTGTGGCCTAGTTGGCATTACCAAGTTATTATAAACAAGAAGCGCCTCGCGGTTTCACCCAAGTTAACTACTATCCCGTGGGAACCGTTAATGTTTACGGGATAAAAAGTAGCCTATGTCACCCGGGGATAGAGTAGCTTCCCAACAGTGAAACTTATGCAATTATTATCGCTCGCTTTTCGTCGGAGGAATACATCGTACGAGAAATCCCACATGCCCGGCCATCAGTTCTTAGGCATGTATTCACCAATGAGGTTCTGCCAGCCTCTATAGTGTCTCTTTATCAGACTGCTCTATCGATAACGACCAGAACCGATGGCTTTGCGTGCCTCCCGAAGCACGGGACTATAGAAATCCACACGCAACTTTGAAATGTCACTGGTGAGAATCGAACCTGGCATTGATGGGTTCTAGAGCGCACATGTTACAGCACGGCCACCATCGCAACCGTGATATCATAATAATACATATTTTATTTTCTTATAACAGGAGGACGAGGGTATCGCTGTCCAGGGACAGAACAGTTACACAGCACCCAACGGCGACCGTATTGAAACGAGTTACGTCGCTGACAAGGACGGATACAGACCCTCGGTATGCCCCCATTTAGGTCTTATATTTAACCAGCAAAAACGCTTATATATATTATGTATAATATTCATATTTATAATGCCACGAGGATGGGCATTGGACAACGTAAGACATGAAACTGCGGGCTGTGTCGATTTTGGGTGTCGACATGGACGATTAGGATAGCATTTGCCGGCCTGGTCACATGACCACACGACCACATGGTCGAAGGTGGCAAACATGCTCAGCCTAGAGACTGGCGCTTGAGAACCACTGCCTGTGAAACTCAGAGGCCGTGGGATGGGGTCAGTGAAATGGAATGACCAGTTGTTCGAGCCGGGTCTAAGTGGACTGAGAACGCTACACCATTGATGAATCTTGAACGTATACGAACTCACTGGTGGCAGCAACCTGTACTTTTCAATTAAGTAAGCCGTGAAGTGCACCGGTGACCGGTTATCCATATTTTTTAATTTCAATTTTGGGCATTGCTGGTCACCTTCTCGCTGTATTTTACTATGCTATATAACGCGTGCGGCTGCCTATATTGCATTGTTTTTCCATAGTCATTGGTACTAACTGACTATGTACTATCTACTCCTGTAACGGCCCAATCGACGCACACTGGTTGAAGTGCTCCGCAGTTAATGTGTTAATTGTGCAATGAACGTTAATTTTAATTTCTTGCTCTGTTTCAGGGTCCTCATCTCCCCACTCCTCCCCCCACTCAGCCCATCCCTGAGTACATCGCGAGGGCACTCGCGTTCATCGCGGCCAACCCCCCCAAGCCAGAAACTACCAGATTTTAAACTACTAAATTAAGAATTTCAAAGCTACAATCATGAAGCTGCACAACAACAGAGCTTATAATTTTATCCTCTAGTCGCATAATGGAATAAAATTTTACGTTGTAAAGTTTGATTTTGATTTCTACTGGAATACAACCTCATCATCAGATTATATTGGACCGTTATGGGTCTCTCCTGAACGCCACTGAGCCGGATCTTCGGCTTTCCTAATCCAGTCTTTTAGAAGTCGTCACTATACGGACGGATATACGGACTATACTATATTGACGGCAGCGTCGATCACATTTCTACCACCATTAACATTATTAATATTATAATAGGGACTATTTTTTGACCATATAGGGACTATTTTTTTACTGATACTGCACGAAACTGTGCGCCAAGTGTCGACACTTGTGTGTGAATAAGTCTAAAATGATCCAAGTCAACACAGGACAGCATAGAGAAAATGAATGCAGGACAGGCGGGTGTGCCACCCAAGAGCCACTAATAGTATCATCTGATGGCACGTTTGGCGTAGTGGCTGAGCAATTGGACTGCTGCGCTTGGTGTCACGGGTTAAATTCCCGACCGGAACAAATATTAGTTGTGTGATCCACAAATGTTTGTTTCTGGTCTGGGTGTGATGTGTATGTGAAACATATATGTCTGTAAGCGGTACCCACGATACAGGAGCAATCCTAGTGTGGGGCTACGTTAAAAAAAAAAAAGAAAAGAAATAAAGTTTTTAAAATGTAGCGCATGGCGCGAATTCTTAGTATTACACGACTTAATTTCAGTTTTTCTATCCCTGTTAGGTAGGTTCTATCCCTTCATCATCATCATCATCAGCGTGAAGACGTCCGCTGCTGAACGTAGGCCTCCCCCTTAGACCGCCACACCGAACGACAATTTGCCACTTGCATCCACCGGTTGCCAGCGACTCTTTTGATGTTTGATGTTAGGTACTTAGTGATAAGTGACTTAAACACGCTAAGTCCTCATCAGGCGGAACAGCAAATAATTCGTCGATTGTCGTTAACACCGTTTGTTTTTCTTTATTACATCTTACTTAGATATAATATTAATGTTGTAAAGAGATCAAGTTTGTGTGATCTACAAATCAGAAACAAAACTACCCCTGAGTAAATTTGTGATTAAATAGAATTCGGCGGGTGAAAATTTTTTATATAGATTTACGGATCCACTTAAAAATTTTTTCACTGATGGAAAGCTCCACCACTCTCGTTATAACGCTGTTTTATCCCGAGAAAATACAGAGTTCTTGCGGGAATTTCTGAATCACGCGGGTGAATTCGCGAACGCGCCTGTGTTATACAGTTTTTATGAGTTATGATTAGTTTATAGCAACTGTGGAGGCCTATAAATTTATAAATATAGTGCCTGGAAGCAAAATGAGGCGTAACACCGATATGTAATGTTAGAATAAAGGTAAATCTTAAGCACCTATACAATATAAGTCGAGTCCAGTGCATTCTGAGCTAGGCGTGTTTTCTTAGTGAAATAGGGTCTTGCATAAAATATAATTACGTTGGTACAGATTTTCACAGAAGTAGGAAGAAGTCCGTTCCTAGTTCCTACTTACTTATAATATTGGTTGTGATTACTCAAGAAAAAATTAAGTGTTAATTATTTCGATGCTTGAACAATAATTAAGTATGCAATTTCTGCGAAGAGACAATTTACGACCGAATTAGGCATTTGCATCTCTCCATTATCTGAGATAAAAACGACTCCCTGACTAACATTAATAATTTTGACCACAGAACGTAAGTACGCGGAGAAATTTTCTGAATGTAAAACCTCAGGCGAGTCGCGTAATGCCATTAACTGAATTTTAAGTCCCACTCAAACTGGCTGACTTATCGAATTTGGCATTTGTGCCAAATACGTAAGTAGAACGTTACCTACGTAATGCGAATTCATCGAACTTAGGTTTTAATGACATGTAATGGAAATAGGCGTCGTAAAATTAAAAGCGTTTTGTTTTTGTGTTACAGTAAAATTCGTCCTAGTCTATTTAGATTTAGTGCGATTGAATTATGTACAGGATCATAATATTATTATAGTTAAATCTATACTTTTGTTAACTGTCCAAGCCTTATCGTATTTTACTCCTGTATTACCTGCAGTAGCTTAATCAATCTTAGTATTTACACTCTCTAACTGGGCTAATTATTTTTAAGTAGGTATACTTTTTAATAATTTCATCCGCTTTTTTAACCGATGTCAAAAAAAGGAGGAGGTTCTCAATTCCAGTGTATTATTATTTTTTGTTTGTTACCTCATAACTTTCGACTGGGTGAACTGATTTTGATGGTTATTTTTTTATTAGAAAGAGTATACTTTCCATTTGATCCCATAGACTTTCTATCAAAATTTGCTCTCTAGTTTGGTTTTTATACCAAAATAACTGGAAATATTATAGCATTTTAATTGAAGTCGGTTCTTTTTTTTTAATATTTTACTTGTTTATAGTTTACATTGAGAATAAAAATGATTAAGTAAATCAATGTTTTTTTTATCGTAAGCTAAGTGTGAGAGTACTTTCGTGCTAAATGTGCTAAGTTAAGACCATCCCAGTGTGCGAGGCAGTTTGGTCACTGGCCTGGTTCACTGCCGACATGTAGGTACAAATTATAATATTTATTAAAGAGTTCTCCTAGATTCAGGTCGCTAAATTGACTTGCGCAGTACACACTGGCCTTGTGTCCAGAGTCCATTAGCAAGAGACACATTTTCCCTTATAATAAGTTTTCCGAGGTGGCCAACGGATATTTATTTCTATAAAACATAGCCCTACACTTGAATTGCTCCGTTATTGTGGGTACCGCGTATGAACATATATAATATCATAATATTATGTTGATCGTATAAATATTTGTTCCGGGCGGGAATCGAACCTGCAACACCAAGCGCAGCAGTCCAGTTGCTCAGCCATTACGCCAATTGCCGTAACTTATTTCTCAACCCGTCCATTTTCATTAGCCTATGACGCCCGGTAAACTAGCAGCTGGATCTTAGGTTTTTTTTCTACGCTATTGCACCTCATCTTGAACCAGGTATTGGGTACAAAAACGCCATTAATACAATACAATTACTATGCAATAATTATTATTTATTCAGCACCGTGGCGAACAAAATAAAACAAATGCGCGGCGCGGCAATGGCAGCCTCATCGCATCGCATTGCGTATTTTACTATGAGTATCAAAACTTTTACCATACTTACCACAAAAAACTCATTTATCATTATCATTTATCATATTGAACAACTTTCCAAAAAGCGATGACTTTGTTCGTTCATACAAATTCAATTTTTATAACTTTTTCTCAATATTATAATAAATAGTCTATTCAGTGAATCTGTGTTGAACCATCAAATAAAAAGACTTGATATTAAGGTACTTATATGCTACAAAAACATTTTCCATTACATACCATTGCCATACAACGTGGCAATGCGGCCAGCATTTTGGGAACGTTGCCCACTGGTAGCGGCCTATTACATTAGTTTTATTTGCGTTTAGTTTTTAGATTTCAATTTGTTTTTATAATAATAATGACGTTTTGTTACTTATATTATGTAAATTCTCATAAGAACATTTGGAGTCGATTAAGAGTCAATGTTTATACTCGTATGTAGGTAGCTATTCAATTACATACCTACTCCGTTTTCCTATAGCCATGATTATCTTCCGAATGTCACGTGGATCTGGATCTTCGTATTTTGTTTATGATGGTGACGTTATTTGCTCGATCTAAAAGCAATTTCTTTTTATTAAGGGACGTTGCTTTTCCGTGCATTTGCGAAGCTGGTAAACGTATGTAAATGAAAATTTATTCGCATCCGCCCCCATCCATTTCCTCAGTTTCGTATGGCGTGTGTTAAGAAATTGTGTTGTGACGCGGGCCGAATAATTTTAGTATTCATAATGGCAATGGTAATTGTAGAAAATTCAGAAGAATGAGAGAAGAATGAAACAGTTAGAACTATAGTAAAATGTTTGCCTTTTTTTTGTATCATATAGGTACGTTAGATTAACCTTTGATTTTTTAATGAATGTAGAAATGGTTTAGACGCTTTTGTACAAAGACCCACAGAAGTCACGTTAGGTGTAACTTAATTTTATCCCAACCTATTTAAATCAGTAGGTATAAAATAAATAATTATACGACTATAATCGATTAAACTATACCTACTTTCATTACAAAATCCATCATTTTCAAAATGATGACGAAAAATATGCCCCTACTCTCTAAAATTTGTTCCATAATAATTTATCCATAGCACAATCAAAATACATAAAAATCTGTGCGATTTAGAACCTACCATTTACTAGATTTTAAATAAAGCACTCGAGACATGATACTAAAATCACAGTCACAAATCACGCATCCCAGTCCACCATTAAACACCGGCTGGTAGGTATGCATCACGATCGGGTAATTTCACAGTTGTCGTCCCGTATTTCTGCCTCTACTACAGGATACACCTGGGAACGAGCGCAGATAAGATCTCTAACTCGTGTGACACTATGCTGTTAGTGCCTATTACTACTGGAATACGAATTGAATTTGCGCGTGTAACTAATTCGGTCTTACCACAAAATATTTAAACAGGAGTTGAACAGATGAGTCAAAATAGTTATTTTCTCCACAAAACGACGTCTAACCCTTGCTCCGTCTTACCACAAAAGTTTAAATTAGATTGAAACAGATGTTTCTAAATTTCGTTCCATAAAATTGAAGTCTATCACTCGCGTTTTCTTACTCAATCCTGGCATTCCTAATTATCTTACTTGTGAATTAGTTATTGAGTCAAAAAAGCGAGGGGTAGACGTCGATTTGTGGAGTAATATTTAGACACATCTGTTTAACTCTGGTTTAAATTTTTTGTGGTAAGACGGTAAGAGTTGAAAAGAACGGAAGCGTCGATAGCTAAGTTGGTTCCGTCTTCGTATTGCACGCGCGCCGCACGGCGTAGGTAAACACGGTAAACCAGCTCACCACAAAAACTGAACTTGAGCTTCCAATTAAGGAAAAACCGTGAAAAATCTTGTGCGTAGACACTACAGTGCCCGCCTTACTAGCTACTACATTCAAGTAGAAAATCTATCGCCAAAATAGAGCCTTGCGCTGAGCCACGTTTTTACTGGAGCTAAGGCAGATGTAATGTAGGACATTGCCTGATGCCCCCTTTTTACTTCGATTCACATTTGTCTGCTTTTCACTTATAGGTCTTAGCCAAGATCAATCATATTATGTTTACTGTTGATTTAGAGACTGGTAGTGTTTTTGTTTCTAGTGAGGACCTGTAAAATGTGTCCAATAGTAGGAGCCTAAAATGCAATATACAGTGATGCAGCGAGCTAAGGAAATTTACATTTAAGAAGATATAGTGTGTTTAACTATTTACTCTCTAAACTTTAGCAGCTATTAGTTAAGTGCATCTAAACAAATCTATGGTTTGTGAAACTCTTTGATTGCTGAAAAATGTTTGCGTTATGTGATCAACGCAACATCGATACACCAACATCAGACAAATGTGGTATAAGGCCCCTTTACCACACATTGAATGTGTAAACGGCACCGTTTGCGGAAAAATAATATCGTTAATATCGTGTCCGTAAACGGTGCCGGCATGGACTATAGTACCTACCTAATGTATGGAGCACGGTCACAGCGCCGTCTTGAGAAAGCTCATAATATAAGTAGACTACCAAAAATCCGTGGACGGTACTGTTTAAATGGAAACTACGTGTATACATGAAAAGGCACTAATAGTAAAATAGTCATAACGGTAGTGATGAGGTAATGTGAGATTAATTACGCTAAATATTTGCCTAACAAAGTGTGCATAATAATATTATATTAGTTGCAAGTTGGGTGCCTTTATAAACCAGTGACTTGTTAACTTGTTGAAAGAGTAGCAACTAACAGTGCCTCACAACATTAAAGAAAAAACGTGAATTTTGCTGGCATAGCCACACTAGTGTCAATTCCAAACGGCTCCATTATAATGGCATATTAAATTCACTGTACAAAATACACAAAAAATATACTGTGATAAAATCGCATAAACGAGTAAGCATTAATTGTTAATATTTCAGCTGATCTTCTCACCTCCTCTACTAAAATCGAGTTTAAAACAAAATCCATCTAAAGCAGGAAAGTCAATTAAGACAAACTCCACCGTATTATTAGTGAAATCCACTTTAGTGAAGCTATTTTTATCACTACAATTATGTATTCCCACTCTAAAAAAAGGTAACAGGAATAATGTAAAAGGCTTAGTGATTCTAATTATACTGGGCGCTTAGTGAAACTCCGAACACAACGGCGCGACTAATGCGACCACACACATTTATTGCAACTGGCAGACATTATACACGCGCGTATAATAATTATGTATAAGGTTAAGTGACTAAATTATCAACAAAGTGACCCAATTGGTAGTAGATCACATAGGAATAAAATCTGTTATCGATGTCCTTCATCTTTCCTGTGTTGCTTGTAGTTTATACAATATACATATTGCCCTACAAAATCCTTTAGATACTTATTTATAATTACCATTGAAATAATTACCTATAACGCGAAAATGCTATCCCAACCCTAAGCATTGTTAACAGAAACCTAGGTTGTGGTCTTGTCATAATCACTATTGTAAGACGGAGTTAGTACGGTTATGATAATGTGTAACAAGCAGAGTTTATTACATTCTTGAAGTGAATACAAAACATTCAGTGACCGATAGAGTCGAATGCACTTTGCAGTCGCGTTTGTCGTCCAGGTATGCCCGGGGCTTGAAACGGGGACAATTCCGACGTAGAAATATTTCGTGCCGGGACATTTTTCTTCATTTACCTTATTTGAATAACGAAAATGTATTTTACCTGAGCGTGGTTTACAAGTTAATTCTGCGAAAGAAGTTGGAAACGGCCACAATTAAAATTGTGGTACCTACCTTACCTATTTTACGACGAGAGAGGTAATTTTTAGGAGGCATTCGGTTGATTTGGTCTTTGGAAACTTTCCTTTGATTTGCATTTTTACTAGCCTTTCTGAGTGGGCCTACCAGGAACTGCGGCTCTCGCGTTTTTTCGGGAAAAATCTAACCGAAGTTTTTCCTCATACTAGTATAAGAACTTTTCCCTTTCGCGATGGTTCAAGGCAGGTGAAGATTGAAGAGATTGTAGGTATGACTTATTGGTTTCGTTGATTGTATGAATTTTTAGTGAAACGTCAAGAGTCAAGACTCGGTGACTTGTTCGTAACTTTTTAATAAGATTCCATCTATAAGTAGGTACTTAACTAGCGTCCTACTAAGGGTAGTCAGTTTTATTGTGACGATTTAACTCCACTCTTATATACCCCGAATAATATTTTTTGCAAACAGAAAATAAAATGTTCTGCAAGGGATGTATTATACAGAAGGCTTTAATGTCCAAATTGAAAATGGACATACACGCTCTCTGCATAATATGTCACAAACAACCAGCTTAATTAACTGCCTAGTCTTGTTACTAAACGGCGCCGTTCAACTACTCGTAGTAGCCGAGTGATATTCAATTCACCCATTCATTTGAACAGCTATAAGCAAATAACTTTGATCGATAACATGTTAAACTAACGGATTGTTTTGTGGCTGAACGCATAAACTTCAGGCAACTGAAAAAGGTAATTACGTAAATATTATACACCTAGTAAATACTACATTTTATTGGCAACTCTTGAATTTAAAGTGATGTTATCTCGTGGCTCCATCAACGAGACGGCGTTTTTTACCGATTTAATTAAACTTTGGACGTTTCGCCCGGTTTGGGGGCCGTTCTGTTATAAAGAAACTTTTGCCATAAGTCACTTTGTATGATTACGTGTGGTAAAGATAATGGTTTCGTGTTTCTAAAGTAGTTTAATTTTTACCTAACTGCCGAATGGGTACCTGTTATACATCGAAATAATATTGCCATAACAACATTAAATTAAGAAGGTATACTTAGGTACTAGAGATATAACCTAATACTTAGGCCTCTAATAATATTACCTATCTTATTAAAATTGATGGTTACTAAAATATTTTAGAATCGAGCTTTTACCTAAAAAGCTTTTATTACGCTGTAGGTATAGGGGAAAACAGGGTGGCTCCGTACAGAGGGAGCCTTCGTACAGTACGTATATCTCCACTATTAGTTATTTAGGCGTGTTCATCTTTTTATGCCTGATTGCCACTCGTATGCAGCTACTAATTAGCGGGACAAAACATCAGTATGGCTGCCGGGTCCGTTGTAATAAATTCAAATGTGTTTTCGCGCCGCGAAAGTAATATTTGGACTTGAATTCAAACTCATGTAGCTCTAGTAAGTTTTACTGAAATTGTGTAAGTAATTCATTGTAATTGATTAACATATCCATTAGTTTATTATGTATTCGTAAATTTTGGGATGCAGCTTAATGCATATTTATTTTTATTAGAATTGTGTAATTATTTGGATGGGGGTACCTTCGTACACATGTGTGTGGGGTACATTCGTACTATATAAATGCTTCGTGAAAATATTTTTCAGCCTGCAATGCCCATATTAATATTTGATTACCACGATTATGTCATGTTATCGTTATTATTTCTGTTGATTTTACTAAGTAGACTATAATAAGTGACTTTTTAATTTAAAAGATGATTTTTTTGTGAAATGCTGGTGCATTAGTACTACTACATCTAATGGCTGATAATTACTCAATTTTATGTTATTTGAAAATCAAACTGTTGAATGTTTATAGTTATTTGATGATAAACGTATTTATTTTTATTTTAAATAACTTTTATTATTGTGTTAGCTGTGAACGAAGGTACCCCACGTCTGGGGTGCCTTCGTACGTTTTTCATTTTTTAGTAAATCCGTCATTACTCAGTCAATTATGATGTATCGATACTAATCCACACTACATTTTATAGCCAGATATGTGTGTAACATAGCGGCATTGAAATGAGTTTGAAATAGCTGTTAGTTTTTTTTTTACAAAGCCTAATGTAAAAACTGTACGAAGCCACCCTGTTTTCCCCTACCTATTATCTAATGTGAGGATCTAGCTTAGTTTCTTGTTTCTTGTTTTTTCTCAACTTAGCAAAAGTAATAGGTACGAGGAACCATAATACTTAAGTTACACTTAGAAACCATAATTGAAAAAATGCAGGTAGGTAGTTTTTAACCGAATCTTTCGTACTAATCTACATCGAGACAATGAGAAACTAGGGATTTCCATCTCCTCAGGCTCTAAAAGTAAAACCAAAACAAAACCTTTTTATTAAACCTGGCGATGACTTTTTGGAAGCCAACTAGATTCATGCGCTTCGGTGACGCCATCAGTGCGCAAGCGCGATAACCATGGCGTCTAACAAATGACAGTTGTGACAACAAACGCGAAGGGAAGGAATGTCTTCCTCTATTTTCTCTAAAAATCATGCTTTTACTCGATCTATTACTCTACATTCTTTAATAACATTCATGTTTTTGACTCTATTTTAGTGAACAATTCTGTAGATCAGTGACGGTCGTTTTGAGGTTAACTTTTATCGTGTGTTTACGAATTCTGTAGTAAATAAATCAAAACTTTTGGTGCAGTGTGTTTTAAAGTTTCAATGCTTTGCAATTTATTTGTTTAGTGTATATTTTTAGAGGTGTGCACCAGGTTATCAGGTGGAAGAGGCGAGAGAAGTGCGTGACACAAGCTTGCAAGGTATGAGAATACTTAATTCATGCTCAATGAAATATACCACCCTTCCGTAGCAGAGGGTCGTAACTGCTCAATTGGTCTAAAGTACACCCTATTGTCGTTGGTTAAGAGTTAAGGGTATTGTAATGGTGGGAAATAATAAGCGAAGCCGTGCAATATTCTATGTAGGTGGGCACCTGAATACTAATCTGCCTCCTTTTCATCTTGTAAAAAAATGCAAATATTATCATCCTATCTCGAAGGCTTTGATCATCCTTTGTATCAAAGAAAATAGTAGGTACAAATTTACTAAGGGTTATCAGGCGTAACTTGTTTTTATTACCTTTTTATTTTCATTCAAAAACGACAACTAACTTTCTCCTTTCGTCTATTTTTCTTTCTTTTTTCTAACTTTTTGATACTTAGTTACAATAGGTACTCTAGGTTAGGTAGACGTCCGTTAATACTAAAGCTTGAATGGATTAAACCTTAGTCAGAAAATGTAAGTTCAAGTTGGTAAAACACCGAGGTGTGCCATGGACATAGAGGCTATAATAAGGGCAGTGCTATTATATAGGACAGAATCGACTAAGATAATATTATTGCATATGAAACCGCATTCAGCTACTTCCGAGTCCGACTATAAAGTGTAAACACAACATACGTGTAGCCGCCAGAATTTCTAATACTTAGGTATTAAAATATGGCTGGAAACTAAGCTGATTGACAATATCACACGTCATTTTGATAGCTCCCAGCTAGATAGTAAGTAGGTCCTATTATTGCGGGAACGTTTCTATCGAGACATAAACACAAAACCTGATTGGATGAGGACACAGAAATGTGAACAAAACGATTCCTAATAGCACCTAAATTCTCATCAATGTATAAAATGCTATGTCCAAATAGCTACACAATCAAGGTTGATATCTGTATTGGGTCAGATGTGTAGCGAAATACTTGTGATATCATAAACGCTTGCTGTAGCATTCTTATCTCGTGATCACGAACGATGGTGTATGTTCAGAAACCTTTTTCCCCCAGGGAAAGACCTGAGTCTGCTGAAAGAATATAAACCTACTTTGCTTACTTAATACACTTTCCTAACAAAGCGACAGAAGACTGTGGTTGTTCTCAAATGGTAAACGCCTGCTTGAACATTGCCCCGCGAACTAGAAACAGAAATACACGATTGCTAAAACAGAAAAGTAAGACGAACTTACAATCTATTATTTTTAAATTCCTTCATAGAAAGTGTGTAGGTATCTCAAATACATAATTTACTACGCCTGTTTAATTAAACAAGCTTGTCTCACCGCAGTGGAATACCTTAATACGGTTTAGTTGGTTACGAAACATTCGAACCGCAAATACTCCAAGCGGCGCTGGTGCAAATCAACGTTAGAATATTACTACCTACCTACAGCAGATTTGGGTAGAAAATGTACCTACTGAAGCACGGATATCATGTGTAAATAAGAATTTGACTAGCTAAGCTTAATCATAATGGCTTGAGGCCATGTTGGTACCTTAGTTGTTCACGGCATGTTTTATTATCACTGTTCCGCTTCGTATTGTATCTGCCCTTTAGACGATTATCGACTTAGGCACTCATCAATTGATATTATAAAATTAATCAAGATTTCAATGAAAAGTTTCACATGCTTAAGTTGAAGTTTAGATCAAGCGGATGGCATTGTGTGATGGTCACTTTTCCATTATTGGTGTTTTATTTCGCCTTTGCGTAATTATAAAATTCAAGAGCATATTAATATAAGTACTGGTAGGTCCTACTCTTTTGAATCATTAAATGAAAATCGAAAATGGTAATTATAAACGGTAATCTTATTTATGAACCATGATTACGTATATTTACCTACATAAGGCTACCTAATAAAAGTAAACACAAAAACCGCGTGAACGCCAAACACCCCATTATCTAGCGGCGCCACACGTCCGTACGTACATCCCCCAAAATCTTGTTTACGTCTAAAATTACTTGCCACAATAAATAGTCATGCGGTTCCTCCAGAGATGTTTTTGCATGCAGGACGACGGTGCTGGCACGCAAGCTTTCATTAATTACACATCATGAATTCTGCTCACAGTGCTTCGGGGTTAAATACGCTGTAAAATGCTATAGCCACCTAAGGGTTAATTTTCTCCGCACACTATACACTTTCGGCAACAGTTGCCGAAGATTTTTTGAGACCATTGAAGTTCCTTATTTTTCGTGGTGTGGACTGTGGAGTCTGTGGACACCATTTCGACAAACTTAGTATAGGGCGTCCGCCGGCTAGGTGGAGCGACGACTTTGCAGAAAACGGTTTGCCAGAAACTAGGTACCTAATAAGAGCCGAAGATCGCGCTCAGTAACGTCAGAAATGGGCTAATGTAGGCAGATAGTGATGATACAGGACATGGTGACGATGCTTTTGAGTTCCAATTGCAGGTTATGATGGTGCAGTTATGGGATTGCACGTTATCGACATTTTAATTAACAAATTGCAACGTTTTATTGATATCAATTCTAATGTGCTAATACGTACGTAATTTGTTCCTTTAAATATTATTTCTGTGGACGATTTATCCCGCTGATGCTAAAGTACTTGTATCAAGTGTGCGAAAGTTGTGTTAATGCCGACAGTGGTAAAAAAACTTGGCAAAAACACGCCTCAGCTTGGCTCCCGTATATAATGGATCTAAAATTATTGTTATGCCCCCGTATATCGTCGCTATATCTCAGCGGGATTTCTGCTATGAAAAGCCTACGGGTTTCACGTTAAGCTCTTTTTGTTTTTGCACTGATTCCCCCTTTTCACGATGTTGATGCGTTAAAACATACAATAGTGGGTGGATGTTAAAGTGAGGATCTAATTTTGTTTGATATAACTCGACAACATTGTTTTTAATGTTCGTTTTTGCAAGTTTGGATAAAGATCAACGAGCCATGATTCCATTATAAGTCATATTGACAGCGTGGCGTCGTGGGTTAAGAGACGACTGCGAAGCATGAAGTTCCTAGTTCGGTTCATGTACAGGGCAAAGATTTGTATGAACCACAGGTTGTCCTGTGTGTTTGTGTGATCATGGTCTTCGTAGTTCCTGATTGATGAAAGAATGAGACTGAACAACACAATTAATAATAATATAAGCTCAGTGCTCCACAAATTCATGTAATTTCCGGTATTCAACTCCATTGATGTCATTATACAGGATACAGCATAATTATAATGCTTTGTGCACACGATGTTATAATTATGATCAACGTCGAGATGCATCTACACTACAAGCGCTATTGATTTGTAATGTCTGAAATGAGTAGGCAATTATGCAAGCAATGATATTTGTCACCGCAACAGCCTGTGACATGATAATTTATAACTTATTACCTGCAGTTAGTAGCTTTCAGCATGTAAACTTATGGTGGTTAATTTTTTATTAAGAGGTTTGAAACAAAATTGCTTCACTATCACTACATAGTATAAAACAAAGTCGCTTTCTCTGTCCCTATATCCCTATGTATACTTAAATCTTTAAAACTATGCAACGGATTTTAATGCGGTTTTTTTTTAATAGATAGAATGATTGAAGATGAAGGTTTATATTATGTATAATAACGTAGTGATACCCGTGCGAAGCCGGAGCGGGCCGCTAGTACTTAAATAATCAAAGAAAAACAAATCTGCATGGTAAGAATGTATACTTAGTAATACATAGGTAAAGGTCACTCATTTATAATCGCAATGATATTGAAATGTTCAAACACCATCATTATTATAAAATATTAACACCATTTTCTTGACCATAAACGTTTTAAAATAAAAATGCTACCTATATCTTAGTAGTTTCTTTATCTGTGGTGACAAAACTATCCAATGATATATTTAATTAATGAACTCTATAAATTAGGTACAAAGAAACCACTGTTATGATACCTATTATGGTATAATATTATAACAGTAAATAATCGAAATCTATGACGACGACATCGGACAAAGGTTAGGCTTATTAGAAGACATATTATTACTATATACCTATTACTAACGGATATAATATTATTGTTATATTATAATACCCGTTTTAACCGCTTTGAATATTATCCGCATCCTATTATATCAAATAGGATATGAACGTACATGCTATTTATACCGCATCTCGCAAAATACCTCAACCACTGTGTAAAATCAGTACATAAACTTCAAACATCAGCCAAGTGCGAGTCGGCCTCGCGCATGATGGGTTCCGTAGGTACCATTACGTATCTATAAACACGGCAAAAAATCACGTTTGTCGTATTTATCGGAGCCCCCGTAAATATACACATCAAAAAAGTCACGCAACATGCATGCATAACATGAACCCAGGAACAATGGGATAAAATTATGTTTTCCGATGAGTCGCGATTCGGGTTTAGGCCTAATACAAGATGGGTGCGAGTGTACCGTCGGCCCGGAAATACTGCAAGGCTCAGAAAAACATCATCTGCGAAAATTTCAACTGTCTAACTATCGCGGTTCAAGAGATGTAGCCTGGTAACAAACGGACAGACAGACGGACGATGCGGACGGACAGCGGAGTCTTAGTAACAGGGTCTTGTTTTACCCTTCGGGTACGGAACCCTAAAAAGATATTACATTAGTTTCAGTGACATTTTCTATGGTATTTTTTCTTTAGCTATATTATTGTGAAGTTTCATCAAAATCCATTCAGTACTTTTTGCGTGAAAGAGTAACAAACATCCATCCATCCATCCATCCATCCATACTCACAAACTTTCGCCTTTATCATATTAGTAGGATTCAGTAGAGCAGCCATACTGACCGCGTTATTCCACTGTGGCGCATCCGATCGCTTCCCCGATATAGCATTACATAATATGCGTATACGTTATACGGGGATGGTCGTTTCACTCTTTATTTGCTTTTCATTTGCATACCTGATGAATAAGTGAAACGGTATAATAAACTTCGGACGTGTTATGGGGAGCAGTTTGTGTGAATTGCTGACCTTTTTAGTACGTTTGTTAATATCTGGGGGCACGGCAGTGCCCCCGCCAAGTCGAGCAAAACAAAAGGCACGGCCGTACTATCCTTTTCTCGAAGCGATTCGGGCCATTTTCGACCCCCTGTAACTTCGTTATGGATAAAACTAGAAGCCTAAATTTTTAGTGACCAAGAGGGCATCACGTCTACAGATAATAATCCAAATTACATTTAATTTGAATCAGTAGTTTAAGAATTATTGCAAGTCTAAGTTCCTTAATTTTGCTGCCCACTGACTGACTGACTCACCGATCATCAAAATTCTAAGGTACTTCTAGCCATCCCATAAGTTTCAAATTTTGAATATAGCTATTGTTTAGCCTATAAACCATGGAAAAATTCTGACATTCCATAATTTTCATCCCGTTTTCTAGATATATAATCTGCATAAATAATGCATCTAAGAGTGTCTTGGCGATTGTACACGGCAGCATAATCTACTAGGCAATCTAAATATAGTCTTCCGTAGGTATAGGTATTATTTCAAACAAATACAAGCACAAAGCGCTATGTTGCGCATAGATTTATGTTGCCGTGTGCAATTGCCAAGTCACTTTATTTACTAAAGAAATAAAGATATAACTGCTCCCATAGATAGGTATAGGTAGGTATTGAATCTAACCGACTTGGTTTACATTCGATATCACAACTTTTTACGGCAGATAAACTGCGTTGCGAGACTTGTGCATTTTTGTACATGTAATGTTTTTGATGGGGTATTATTATCGGATAGGGGATGGTTACATCATCGACCGCGTTCCACTCGTCTCTTTCTGCACCGCTAAATCGAAATCCACCTAAGTAAGTAGTCGGTACTTACTTTTTTCTATGACTGTACTGTACTATATAGGTGCGCGCGAGTTGACGTTAAAAAAAAAGGTAAAAGAAGAAGGTGCCAATTCGCGCGCGCACGCGAGTTTCACGCACGCGAGATGACGAACAAGTCGTTTATGATGAAAGTTTTGTAGTTTCATATCCTGGCGTCAACATATTTTATTTTTTGCGATTTTATTACTTTCAGCTGATGTCTAATTTTCGCACGAATTGTGTGTTTTTGTTGGCAATACAAGTAACGTAAGTGTTATTAGGTAGGTACATTGAACAAATGTATGGTTCAGACTAGCAAAAATAAGACGTTAAAATTGTCCTGATATCCAATTATTTTGCATTGTAAAGGCAAAATATTACAATTAATAATCGTTAAATTAAAATTTAATTAAAGTTAAATAAAAATCGTGCAAGAAGTAAAGCTAGCGAGATATAATAATATTATCTAAAAAAATTCAAATCCGTTACCATCATGTTTGTTTCAAATTCAAGGGATTCTCAAATTACTTATAATTATGTGAAATCTTTTCCAGTTATGTAACAATTATCTTATAAAGTTCAAGTCTGATCATACCTAGAAATGGGAAGTGTGGCTACTAAATCGTTTCTATTGCAGATAAATTCGTCGTTAAATTAGTCTTCGTTGTCACAAAATTCAGGAGCTTGAAATATCCAACAACCCGCTCTAGGTATAAGCATAGTGTAACCACTTAAAGACTCATATACCACCCCTCTCTGAGCGAAGGTCTCCGTAGTGAGAATATTTTATGCTTATGACTACGAAGAAAACTTATATTAGGCACAATATCAGCACTCATGCTCTAATATTACTTATTCATCCAAATGTAAGCCTAAGATCACACGACCAAACCGCAAATCCGTCCGCAATTGAATTGGAACAACGGCGGGCCATTACTCAATTCAGCGTATGAATTATTAAGGCTAATATACATTCAGCGATTCAGTCTGCCGTAATGATACGTCCGTCCTTTTGGCTGAATAAATGATAACGGGTGTTCACGATACGCCAGCGTCGATTTGCACAAAATACGTAGCTCGTGTGCGGATAATGTCCGTATATATCTGTCGATGTGCACACTGATTGATTCTGATGTTGCTTGATTATCGTTTGGTCCTTTAGGGCTAACAATTTTAGTTAGCAGTTTTATATTCGGCAGCTTGAGACGAAATATTATATTAGGTTGCTTTTGGATGGATCCTAACAAAATTTGTTATGTTTTTTTTTTTTTTTTCAGAGTCCTGTCTATCTCGGCAGGACTCTAATCCTGCTCTAACTAATCTCAGGAAAATAACATAATATAATTATTGTGATCACATATTTGTGCAGAGAAATTCACTGGTAAATTATATTTATTAAGTATACAAACTAATTAGAAACGTGAAATTAAAGCATTATTTTTGTACGTTGAGACCCTGCAATGTTTTACACTGATACGCACAATATTAGATACGACATACGCGTGTACTGTGTTGTAACTTAATTTGTGGTGCGGCACTTTAGTTCCATTTAGGGTAAGGCAAGAGATATTAGTTATTCCTTATGATATTACCACAGAATCTTAAATAGAGGATGTTGCCGAGAGTGTTAAATAAGTATTATATTCAACAAGAGATCGAAAACTGTACGGGCATGGGTATATAATAATTCAGCCTGTAACTATCCCACTGCTGGGCAAAGGCCTCCCCCTCACTCTATATGGGTATATTTATGGCTAATTAGAACGTAAGTTTATTGAATTATGGTTATGAGGAATTAAGTTTACGTTCTAGTTCATTTCAGAAAGAAATAAAAAAATTACCTATCCGTAGGTACTTACTAATAACATTATTTCATCATTAATTTGCTTCATAAGCTAGATACTATCATATTGGTATGTAATACTCTTATGTTCTCTGAATTTGGTTCACGGTCATTTAATAAGTTTTTTTAGCGTTACTGCAAGCATTCGTAATAAGTAATTGTTAGGAATAATGTTATGCCTTACTGAATAAAGGGGTACTACGCTCCTAAATCAGTTAATCTCGTTCACAAACTTTCTATCCAAAAGAGTCATACCAAGCGAAAGCTAGAATAACCCGATTTCGTATTCCGCATTTGATTTGCAAACGCAAATTGAAGGAGCCCGGACAATGCCGTGTTGAGAAGCATAGTGTCGTATAGAAAATTTAATTTTCGCCGTAACTGACGCTGACGTTTTAGACAGCGTTGAAGCTTTTAACGAGTGGCGCGGTTTTCTATCAACATGCACATTATCATTGAGTTTTCTACACTACCTACTCATTGGAACTAAGGTTTTGGAGGCAATGCTTTCTTAGTTGATTCCTAGAGATTGCACCCGCGGGACGCGTGCCTTTGAAACCAACCAACCGAAAAAAATTAACAACTGTTATAGCTGAAGGAAAAAATTGTTAAACATCTTAGTGGGATTGAAGTGTATTTCTGTAGCTCCAAGTTTAAAATCGTGATGTACGGGCTTTAGCTTCCACGCTCCGTAGAAAATCTGTCGTGAAATTGCGGAATAAGGGTACCCCGCGAGCGGTCCTCGAGCGCCACATCCGTTCTAGACTGAGCACGTTTACCACTTTCGACCACCTTAACACCATTAGGGGTTGGTATAGGATAGGATCATCCCTTGTGGGATACCTAGGTAAACTATAAAAAAAAAACGATTATGTTGCTAAGTATACATTATTATAAGTGTTTATTATTTAAAAATCAATACCGAGATACAGCCGGTTCAATCCTTTTTCTTGTTAGCTAAAGTTTTTTTAGTAAATGATAAATTCGTCTGTACTTATTCTATTGGTATACATTTATTGTGATTATCATAACATTTATTGTGATTAGGTATCATACAATTTCATAAATTTATGGTACTGCACTGTACTTACATAGATACGTAGTCCGGTGCTAGTGTCAACAAATGAAATGGATAAAGTTTTTAAGAGCTTTAATGCAATCATAGCGTCGAGTTGCCAACTCGCCGCGAATTTAAGTGGTCGACTGTACACAAACCTGATGCATTTATAAGCAGTTTATGCAGATTTGTATTAATTTTACAAGTTGGTTGCGCAAACCGAGCGCTATATGGAGATTGTTATTTTTAGGCACTTTTTGGTTTGCGTACAATAGTTTGTGCACTGAGATATCTTGTGTATAAACAGAATAAAAATAGGAGAGTATATCGTAAAACTTATCACGATGTCACAAAATGTTTTTTTTTAATTGAATATCGTAAAATGATGTTCGGAGTTCTTTTTTAATTCAATCGTATAATTCCTATAAATCATCACTAATGTGTTTACATACGAGTACATACAATGTTATTTAAAAGCCTATAATAGGATTGTATCGCAATCAACAGGACTGTATCGCTGTGTCGACGAAATGCTTGTACATTTTTCGGCGAGCGCAGACGGGCGCGTCATTTCGAAATAGCTACGTCCGAGAGCGAGCCAATATGAATTTAAATTGAAATTAAGTTTTGTGGAAAAATGCGATTTAAATTTAAAATGTGTTGAGTCAATAGTTATTTTCGATGGCAGTGGCTTATTTATTAATCGTAATTTAAAATGTTGTTTTATTCTGCGGACATTGTTACCTAATTTGAATGGTTAAATATTTTTATTGTTCTAGGATACGCCCGCAGAAGTCTAAATTTTACATCACAGAAACAAATGAAGTATCTCGAAGTAACAGCTTTATAAATGGTTCAGTAAATAAATTTTAATAAATACCAGTGTTAACGAGCGCCACAACCTAAGCCTAAGTAGTTGATATAAGTAGTAGATATATGAATATGGCATTAGTATGTAGCCATTAGAGATTTGATACATGTATGTAATAGTATGTAAAACACCGCGTACATCGTCTCCTACTTAGATATGACCGCGCCGCCGTGAGAAAGAGGCAGGATGGGTGCATGCCAGATGTACGCGGCAATTGTATTAGGTTTAGTTTTATCTATTGTATTTCGGCTCTATTGTATTGGCGAGCCAGAATGTATTGATTGCCGTAATATAAGTTTACTTTAGTAGTAAGATATTTTTGTCAGTCTTTACTATTTGTATTTACGGCCTTTATTTTACAAGCCAGGCAGATTGTCTTATTGCCGTAATATAAGTTAACTTCAATAGTTTACAACTGGCCATTGTATTTAGGCCCCATTGTGTTAGGGCAGCTGCATGTATCATTTACTGTAATAATAGTTTACATTAAGAGTACGATACTTTTGTAACACGACAGTCCACTGAGAATCGTTATAGCGTCAACACGTTGTTTAGCTAGCATACAAAGCTAAACCCGTGAACGAACAAGCCAAGTCCTGATAAATAACCTCCAGTAATCTCTCAGTACAAAGTTGTTTTCTTTCAACATTTCCTCGTCGTCGTCATCGTCGTCGTCGTCAATAGCAGTGCTCATTTCGTCAGTACCCTGCACCTGAATTAGTCGTCTACAACCAGAATCCATTACTCTACGCTCGATTTAGTTGGAACAAAATTTAAGTTAATGCGACTAGATTATTGGCATGCAATTATGAATAATATAGGATTTATTCTTGATTTCCCGCTCTATCCATACTTATATAATAAATGCGATATAAATCATGTTTGTTAAATGCGATATTAGTCATGTTTGTTAAATGCGATATTAATTTATCTTTGTGTAATTGTTATATTTTCACGGGCAAATGGCTGAATCAATCTCGATGGAATTTGTTCTAGAGATAGAGTGGACCTTGGTGAACGCCATAGAATACTTTTAATTGCGATAATATAGTCTGCACGGATGGAGTCGTGCGCAACAGCTAGTATTCCATATATACAGACCAAAATAACGTGGGAAATTACATTATTACGGACAGCCTTGGGCATTTTTATTGGGCTAACATTATTCTGTTATAGCTTTTTGGTAGCTCAGTGAATATTATTTTATCACAATGTGAATATCAGTAGGGAAGTAAAGATTTTGATTTATTATGTAGCCCTTAGAAATTAAGCTCGTTTTTATTTTTAATTTTGCAACCGCTTTTTACTGTTAGAATAATACAGTTATAGGTACATATTTGTTTTGTCTACACTTTTCATGAAGAAGCGGTGGTAGTCTAGTGGGAGAACGTTTACCTGCCAAAACGGAGGTGGCTAGTTCAAATCCCAGTGCGGGCACGTACCAATGTATTTCTTGTTACATATTATGTACGTAATTATCATTCGCTTTTCGGTGAAGGAAAACATCGTGAGGAAACCAACATGCCCGAGAATTATTTCGGAGGCATGTTATCCACCAATCCGGATTAGGCACCCGTGGTGGATTATGGCCTAACCCTCCTCACGAAAGTGAGGGGAGGCCTTTGCCCAGCAGTGGGACAGTTACAGGCTGAATTATTATTATTATATTACACTTTTCATGTCAATGTGGACTCATTTTCAGTTCTTTATAACCTGAGTTCAAATGTGTGGTACCGGTCAAGAACTGGTGGCAGTACTTATTTATAATATTATTGTGGTGACAGAGACATCTTCGGGTCTGATGATGAGATGGAAGTAGACGGTACTCCTAGCATCACTCCAATCCAAATTTTGCTATCTGGGATTGATATCACAATCCATTTTTAGGGTCAAACGTGCCAATTACCGATCCGTGGATTGGTTTATAAAGGCACGCAGATTGGAAATCGATCGAACTATAGGCAGCAATCCAAGATCGATTTCAATCTTGGATAGGAGATACAATATTAATTTCGGCTGTAGGTGACTAACGGTTTGGGCTCATCGTTTTCAGTTTGCAGACCAAATAGGTAAGTATCTTCTTCTTCTTTCTTCTTATATATAAAAATCGATTGCTGTTCGTTAGTCTCGCTAAACTCGAGAACGGCTGGACCGATTTAGCTAATTTTGGTCTTGAATTATTTGTGGAAGTCCAGAGAAGGTTTATAAGGTCAAAGTCACTATTCCACGCGGACGAAGTCGCGGGCACAACTAGTATTTTATAAAAGTTGGTTTCTGTTCAACAAAAAGATTATACGTGTAAAATTCCAATTAATAGTATATTTCCGTACTATAAAAGGATTACAGCTCTCGGGGCTCAGCCAGACGTCCGCTCAATGCGGCGATAATGAGGGTTTGAGCCGCTTGTAAGCCGCCGATATTGAAATGTCTGCGACTGTTAATTTGCCCATAAGTCTTCGGATTTTGTCGTGTAACTTCTGGTTCTTTTTTTCACGTTATATTTGAAGATTTAAAAGGTAAGTAATTAAAAGAGCTTAGTATTGAACGAACCTGTGTCGTGAATATTGTGATGATGGTTCAGGAGGTCACGATTGCTCAGGTGGTTCCGTGTTCGGATCGCACCTGCGGCGTAGAAAACAGCTGATCGTAAAAACATGCTTCCGACGAAGGGAAAACTATGGTGGTAAAGCGGGTTGCAGCTCAAAGCTAAGCTTACTTAGTTTAGCTTAGCTCGTATAGCTGATGCATTTTTCCATAGCTTGCAGTTTACGCACACGTAGGTATCGAAAATACATAATGCTAAGCTAAGCAGTGATAAGCTAAACTAAGTTACCTTAGTTTTTGGGTTAGTATCCTACCAGACACAAGTGGGAAAATCTATCGCCAAATTCCTATCGGGGATTACCGGCATCAGATCTCGACAGGTAGTTCCATTCAAAAAAATGTTTACTTCCTCCATCTTATACCCCCCCCTGCTATAGTGACATATTTGAGAAACGATATGAAAGTCACATGATAGCCTATACGTATATAAAAAATGTAGGTATGCACCTAACTGGTTCTATTTAAGTTTTTACGTTATAAATAGTTCTGTTTTTTATATAGCATCAGGAACATTATCGTTTATCTCATGCCATGTAGGTCGAAGCGTTTGCTGCGGGTTGTGAATGGTTGGACTCAATGCCGCAAATGATTTCAACTGAAATGGCTGTTAATTTCGATGCAGTTTGGTCTATTACCATTGGCAATGGTAAAGCAATCAATATAATATTATTCAACTCTGTTTTATTTGGAAGTTTCAACTTTGCTACAGCAAGTGTAATAGATGTAACATTGGATAATTCAATTAGAACGATACATATTAGATTAACATCTTTACGTTCAAAAGTTCTACATCGTTTGGTTGTGTTACAATTTAATAAACCCTACTAATATTATATTGTAAACGCGAAAGTTTGTGCGTATGAATGTATGTTTGTGGCTCTTTCGCACAAAAACTGGAATGGATTTTGATTAAACTTCACAATAATATAGCTTACATATAAGAAAGAAGATAATTATCGTATATTTATCCAAACGCGGGTGAAACCGCGGCACGCAGCTAGTTTATAATAAACTTTTTTCAGCCTCAGCAAAGTGTGCCTCGATTTAGCTACAGATATAATATAGGTAGATAGGTATAGAAGCGACAAAGTCGAAAGCCTCGTCAGCCTGTGACATATCCATTATCAAGGGTTAAACCCTTATAAACTCTACCTTTCTAGCAATCAAGTGCGCATAATAAATGCTGAAACTATTTCTGTTATTTCACTCTGATGCATTCAACTTAAAATAAGTTAATTAAAATTTTAAAGTCTGCCATTTTGCTGTCTCTTGTTAGAGCTGGAATAAAGCTCATTTGAATGTATTATTTATTCGAATAAATCCATTTTGAGTTTCATCTACATAATGCAGAGCTTTCTTTTGCCCAATGTCATCTGTTCCTACTTCCTCATAAATACCTATAATAATTGGTGAATGCGAAATTGTCTGTAATATACTGCTTTATTATAACTTAATACGAGTAAGCACAATGTTTATTTATATCGATAAACTATGAAGTCAAGATTTTATTCGACGGAATTGTTGCGGAATTCGATAAACCGGATTAATTAGCCACAACCGTAGGTACTACCTATTCTCAGTACGCGAGCGTTTTCTTTTAACTGCACCGGACTTGAAAACAAAAAAGGTAATTTCATTACGGCCCCCGAAACGAAACACCCTGGGATGACTATCCTTAAATCACGGTAAATTTGGGATACTTTTCCTCAAGCGTTTTTGGTCTGCGTAGTTTGTTACCCGGAAAACTCAAGTTTTTATGCGTATTCTGTTGGAAAGCCGCGAGCCGCCTATTTTTTGGTTTTGAATCTAACTTGACCATCAAGGCTTCAAGGTAAAGTGCCTAAAGACTTGCCGGGTATGCGTCACGATGACTTGGGCGTCATCTCAGCCAAAATAATGTCGAGTGAATGGCCGTATGTATTGCCCCATTTATTTTATCTACTTTTGTAGGAGGGGAATCGGACGACCCCTTAAATACACGGTATTATTATTATGTAGAGTTAAAAACAAAAACATTAGGTACTGAAAATCTACTCAAACCAAAAATACGTAGCGTTTATCTTCCCTTATTGAGACATTAATGCACCTAATTATCGTTTAAAAGTGAGCGTCACTGATATAATTACCCGACAGGGGGCGCGGCGCGCATCGTAGCTCTAGTTAGCGTTGGCGTCAAAATGAATTATGGCCCTTCATTAAGCTAAAGTGCTGCCTTAAAGTATCTAAAAAGATTCCATTATGTTACGGGAATAGCCGCCCGCCTCATTTATTAAGCTTGGCAAGCGCTTTTTTTCTCTTCTCATCAGATTAAGTCGCTAACGGATTTGTGTTTAGCAAGTTTATGAAAATGTTTTATCACTCAGTTGCGGAGTGATCACTTCGTTTATTATGATGAAAAGGGGAATGGGTAATATTATATAGGTACAACCTACAATAAAAACTTAGTTACAACAACCCAAAGCTTACTATGAAAAAGGCGCTTTCTTTTGAAATTAAATGCAAAATATTAATGTAGAATAATAATAATTCAGCCTGTAACTGTCCCACTGCTGGGCAAACGCCCCGCCTCACTTTCGTGAAGGGGACTAGGTCATATCCACCACGGGGGCCTACTCCGGGTTGGTGGATAACATGCCTCCGAAATAATTCTCGGGCATGTTGGTTTCCTCACGATGTTTTTCCTCCGCCGAAGAGCGAGTGTGATAATTACGTACATAATGTTAAACAAGAAACACATTGGTGCGTGCCCGCACTGGGATTTGAACTCGCCACCCTTCGTTTGGAAGGCGGACGTTCGGCCACTATAGGTTCTTCAACACTTAACATGGTTTATAAAGTATTCGAATTTCTTATTTACGTAATAAAGCCATGATATAATATATTGACTTTCGCGAGTACCTATTTGGATTTTCAGAATAGTTTTGGAAAATTTGATTATAAGTAAGTATACTTATTAGCTTTAACTACCTACCTATTCTCACAGGGTGAGTTTGGTTTTCGGATCTCTTGTTTCATTTATCATTACTTTCAAGTCACTGAACCGTTTCTATAGGGACCCTGTAAGTACAATATCCTTACATACCTTCCTACTTACAACATGTTTATATCACAGGCATGATTGTGTTAACAATACCTAAGTAGGTAGGTACTTATATGTTACATTATTGCAATGATTATTTAAATAAAAAAATATTCCTTTAGCTTATCATCTTATATATTACCGCAAATTTATATACTATTAATCTACATAATTACTAGGTATAAAATTATTATACTTATAACAATATCTTGATGGTATAAAATATTAAATATGTAATTATATAAATTTGCCAGAGCAATGTATACAGCTCTCTATTAAAGCGTTGCTATTATAAAATCATCAGGAGATAAAACATTTCACACGATTCGCAAAGTTTTGCCATTCTAATAACAACAGAACAATGTGTTGCATCGCATTATATTATAATTAAACTTGGGGGTCATCTCGGCCAAAATAATGTCAACCAACCCCGCTCGATGTTATCTATTCTATAGGGGGCGACTCGGCTGCACGTACGTACAAAGTACTGTCAGATTTAAAATGAATACGACACTAAATATAAAAAATCATATATAGTCTACAAAATTTTAGTTTATAGACTAGCATTTGACCACTATTTCACCTGTACCCCTAGTGTGAGATTTTATTAGCTCGACATAGTAACACGTCAACTAGCGCTTTTGTATGAAGATCCTATACAGCGCCTACAACCCCTACCGGCGCGTTTATGAACTAAAAATCTTCATACAAAGCGCTAGTTGACGCGTACTATGTCACCGGTGTGAAGTTGGCAGCCTAAATTAAGATGAATTTTTTTGTACTCAAAAACTGCTACAAACGCTACATTAAGTTGGCTGAATACCTTTTTAACCCTCTATTCGTCATACAAAAGTAATGACACCAAAATTATTTTCACATAATTTTAAAAGTGAAAATAGCCCTCCTGGAACTCTCTGAAATGTACTGAAAATGTTATTGAAACGTAACGTACGATGCATGAGCTTTGAAATAACCGCGGTCAAAAGTTGGCTAAACGCCTATGTACCTATAACACTCAATTCGTCATACGAAAGTTAAGATACAAAATCTATTTTCACATAATTTTAAAAGTGAAAAATGCCCTCCCTGAACTCTCTGAAATGTAATGAAAATGTTATTGAAACCTAACGTACAATGCATGAGCTTTGAAATAACCGCGGCCAAAAGTTGGCTAAACGCCTATTTAACCCTCAAATCAAAGCCTTAATGTCATTACTTTTGTATGGCGAATAGAGGGTTAAAAAGGTAGGTATTTAGCCAACTTAATGTAGTGTTTGTAGCATACCATAGCCATACCATAGCCGAGCACTTGCTTGATTCAGGACCAAACCATTGGATCGAATTACGAATCCTTTCCACTGATCGTCATTTCTATCCTAGAATTGTTCGATTGAAATCAAGAAGTACCGGAATTTCAATCGGGAAGATGGGTTTAGGTTGTCTGGATCATGGAATCCAGTAATTAGCAAGTGTGTACGGCGCAACTTATGTCCAAGTGGGACTTCGGATAGGTACTGTTAGTGTTGTATGTCGTGACGATTATGTTTTGCAAGATCAAACGCGGGTAGTTGGAAACAACACCTGACGCTCCGGACGGTGATACCCGCAATGACCCGCATTCACCAGTCTTCTCGTGACCACGGCCGATGTAACTCGGTCGAAACGTCGACGTATGTCAAAATTATATATTTTGATATTCGTTTGCGCGCGAATTAGACCCGTTTAAATACTAATTAACGTGTTTGTAGCAGTTGTTGAGTACAAAAAAATTGTGATAAAATGTCTTAATTTAGTCTGGTTTTAGGCTGCTACTTTTGGCTGCCAACTTCAGGCCGGTTACTATGTCAAGCTCGTAAAAACTCACACTAGGGGTACTGATGTGTCCTAGGTGGTAAACATGGTCAGCCTAGAATGAGACTGGCTCACAAAGACCGCAGCCGGAACACCCCGATATGGACCTGGCCCATTTAATCTACTTGAGAGTGGTAGCTATCCAGACGGGCCCTATGGAGTTCAACCACCAAGGGGTTTTAACAATATACATAATAATTCAGCCTGTAACTGTTCCACTGCTGGGCAAAGGCCTCCCCTCACTATCGTGAGGAGGGTTAGGCCATAATCCACCACGGGCGCCTAGCTCGGATTGGTGGATAACATGCCTCCGAAATAATTCTCGGGCATGTTGGTTTCCTCACGATGTTTTCCTTCACCAAAAAGCGGGTGATAGGACATAATGTTAAACAAAAAGCACATTGGTATGTGCCCGCACTGGGATTTGAACTCGCCACCCCCGTTTTCGAAGGCGGACGTTCGCCCACTAGGCTACCACCGCTTATTTTAACAATAATAACAATGGTTTCCTTCATCGGAAGCTCATGCTCAGTGTTTGCGGTTAGCGGGCTTCGAAGCTACGCGCTGCGGCGTGCGATCCGTGGCCGGGAACCGACTGAACTATTGTCTCTTCAAAATGGCTTTGCCGTACAAAAAGTGAGTGGACAGATTGGGCAAGGGGGTAGGGTACGCCTAGACTTATGGACATACTTCTTAATTTATTTCTCTGTTCTTTAACTGATAACGATATCTTACATTTTTACGGCAGTACTCGGTGGAATGTTAAAAAACGCAGTCCCCCAGTTCTTGTTTAAGGCTCGTAAAATACTTACCTTAACGAGCGTTAGATAACGCAGCGATAAGGCCGCCCCTCAAAGCATAAAAACGCCTGTTTAATATTTTTTCGATTGCTGTAAACTTGTAAATCTGTGCATTTAATGTGCCGTTAAGTTTAAGTCGCGTGCTTGGAAAATTATGTTTAAAATGACGATAGGAACCTTCTTTACTCGGCTCGTTTACATAAACATAATAATAGATTTTTGTAAAAGTCTGTAGGTTGGTCCTTTAGTCTTAATAATTGTTCTCTTGAGAGCTGGTTCCATTCTAGGCTGAGCATATTTATCACCGTCGACTACAGACCAGTACCTACCCCTAGTATGAGTTTTTACAAGCTCGACATAGTACGCGTCAACTAGCGCTTACTAGAGGTACTGGTGAGATAGTGGTTAAAAGCTATTATTGTAAAGTACTCATAAAAACGGTATCCTGCGCTCGCTCTCTGCTTTCTTTTTGCATCGAACACGATATGTAACAAAAATTGGTAGGTACCTACGCTTCTACATTGTGTAATAAGTTCTCTATTATTAAGTAAAAGCAATTCTTTTGCCCAGTGAGAACACAACACATTTAGAATCTCAAGAGCCCACGTTCCGTTCGATATACTTATATTTCACGTCAATACGTAATTCTCCAGTTCGATTGCTCGTATCTCCGACATACCGATCCCTGTGTGGAAGTTCGTGAACAAATTTGAGTCTATCTAGTTGAAGTTAAAAGTTGCCCGTAGATATTGCGAAGGTGGTATTCTTGGCTACAGATTCCGGTCGAATCAATAATTTAGATTCGCTTTTACGAATGTACTTTGAAGATTCATAATAGACTGAGACACGGCGTGTATTTAAAATCACAATTCTTAATTTGGAAGTCCATGTGTGTCCAGGGCCAGAGTCCGTTTGGGGTGATAGCGGGGCATCTGCCGGGGATTCTAGCACCCCTTGCTCTTCCGTTACCTGGTCTGCTACCTAAGCCAGGGATAGAGGAGCTGCCGAGGACTAGGGACCGTGGGTTATGTATATTTATCAGTTGATGATGATGAGATGATGAAGGGCTTTGAAATCAGTATGAATGTTGCGGGTTATTTACGCGAACATGCCGAAAATGTGATGCCAACGCTTCGAACGAACAAACAAAGACTACATAGCAAAATTTTATTTGAAATCGAGAAACAGGGACACAATTTCGCTACAGAATACACCCCAAGAAACGGATTCAGTTTTATACGGATCGGATCTCGGACGGAGTCGAGGAGAGTGGGCCGAAGTCGAAAAGTGGTCGGTCCCTACCTTCGGACGTCTATTGACGTGGAAAATCTTCAGCTCGTACGTAAAGCGAGGTTCGGCTCGAGTGCCCGTCCAACCCGAGTTGTGTAGGCAATAAAATATGTTGTGAAAACTTTTAGTGGTCATTGAAAAGATTAGAGTATAATATACCTACCTAGGTAAGAGAATTTGCGGTTGAACGCAGAGTAAGTTTTCTCCTAGTTAAATTTAATCCAAACTTAATATTTCTAATTCTAGTCGTAGACATCGCTGGTCAGTTTACACTGCAAATATTCAGTTAAGTTGGTACTTGGGAAGCTGCGACCGAGTCAACAAAGTTATGCAATTCTCACTTACTGTGCTCTGTACAGGCGCAAAACACCCTCTTGGTACGTGTTTAGATCTCGCCAGTCCGTAACTTGTATTTAAACTTTTGTTCACGCTGAAAACTATTGAAAAATGAAGAATACTGTCAATAATTCGTGCATGTTTATGTTTATATTATTTGTTATACTTTTTATTCATAATTATTTACTTATTTAAATAACAGCATGTAATGTAAGTATATAATTAATACCATTGGAGGAACCAAAATTACGCCAACAATGTTTATTAGGTACTTATATTTTATGTTTATTATAATAATTACCCAAACAATGACCAAACGATGAGTAAATTCAATGAAAACCATCTTTACACAAACTAATTACTCACTAAAAAATAATGATGTACCGGATATCTTTTGAAGAGGCATTTTAAACGCGTACGAAGCATGTATCAATAGGTCCGTAGGTCGCTTGATCCAATACATCCAATTCTAATTCAATAGTCTAAACTTTTGAGCTTAGAACTGGTTTGTTAGCAACTTGGTCTAGTTACTGGACTAATGTAAATGTGCTTCCGGTCCATGGCACAACTTGTAATGAATGGACCCGTAAACATTGTGTGTTTCCATTTAGTAACTTCATACTGGGACCATTCAGTTTGTCTTAATTAATTTTAATGTTTCCTGTCGTGGGGTTAGACAGGAGTTTCATTAGTGTCTAGTGATAAAATGTTGTAAAATAATGGAATGTTTTTGTTAAAGCTAAATTACCTAAGTTGTTTTTCAAGGTAGGCATAATGTACTTGAAAATATTATTGAATACTTATTAGGCATGATTTTAAAGGTACCTACGCCGAACGCGTCTAGTACACATGTGATTAACAATGCTTGTAAAAAAGGATTGTGAAGTATTAAACATTTTGTGTCCATAAACACATTTTACCCTTGAAAATAGAAACAATAATAAATTACAAAAAAATATAGTTTTCAACCTCTCGTCGAAGCGACAGAGGTACCTACGAGTATGTCAGGATTTTAGGGTGTGGAATTGTGGAAAAATGTGTAGGAAAAGTGTATCTGCCTACCCCAAATGGGCAAAAAACGTGGTTGTTATGTTCGTGTAAAATTGATTTAAAATATTGGATAGTTTAGTATGTATGGATATAATTAAAGTAATTAGACTAGGTGGCTTGACAAGCTCCGACACTATAGCAGCCGGCATCGTTGCTTCGACAAATAAGCTAAGAACTTTGCTTTTTGGAAAATATACATTGGACATAATATTGGATTGGATTTTGGATATAGGTATATTGGACGCTATAGTATGAAGTTCTTAAACTTTCGCGAACAGGAAACATTAACTAGCTAAAAACGGGTCTAATTAATTATATATTTTGATATTTGTTTGTGCGCGAATTAGAATTTAGACCCGTTTTTAGCTAGTTAATACGCTATAGTACGATCGTATAAAAGGAACCTACTTATGTCAAAACAGTAAAGCAGGTGAGGTGAGCGTGCCTCAGAACACTTACCCACAATATTGACGAATTTAGGTAAAGCAAAAGCTATTTTGTCATGAAACTTTACCTAACATTATTGTGAATAAATCTAACTCGATTGACTGCAACTGAATACTAATACCATAGGTACAAAAGTGTGTTTGTTGGTTTGTTCTACTTTTTGTCCTGGAGATATTTTCCGGTTGGATGACAGTCAAATGCGGGCTAAACCGCGAGGTACCTAGTGATAGTGATTACTTCGACAAGACGATGAAACAAGGTGATAAAACATAATGGTTCTAAAATAATAATTAAAACAAATGAAATCGGCTTTTAGTCAGGCTTTTTCATTGTTGGCGTGAAACGTTGTGTTAGCAAACGGTTTGGTTCTCGTAATATCGACGCTATAGAAAATATCTAAATCTTTGATGAAGAAAAAATCTAAGATATCTAGAATTTGATGTCTGGGAGGCATCTTTCGATCAAGGCAAAGAATATAGCCACTATTACTGCTCGCGGATTATAAGAAGTTGTGAATCGCTGTTAGGGTCGTGTTTCCGGTACCTCCTTGCCATTACCCTTAAAATATTATGCGGACAAATATAGGGGCAACAGCTACTTTCGAGTAATAAAACAATGTCAACGCTCAAGGCCGCCGCGGTATATAAAAAATGGCTCGCATTACACTGAGCCGTTTAATCCTAGACTCGTGCGAAAGTGCGCAACGACACACTTTTACGACGAAAATATTTAATGCCACGTCGGTTTGTGTCGTCTTGTATCTATTGTGTCGACAAGCTGTGTGAATGATGACAAGCGATTAACTGTATTAAGTTATTATTTTTAAATTTTTGACCGTATTAGATAGATGCCCCTTTTGCTGTAGATCTTTGTATATGATTAACAGGAAATTGAATTTTAATTCAAACATCAAATACTTACTTAACTATGAATGTGTCCAATGTGTATATGAAATTATATGTCTGCAAGCGGTACCGACTGTACAGGAGCAATCCTAGTGTGGGGCTACGTTTTTTTAAAACAAATTATAGCAATTTTTTATTGTCTCTATTAAATGTATTAAGGGAAGACAGATTTTTACGTGCCGTGTATAATTGTGGCTGGAATAAACCATTAACTTGTCACGTGTCTAGTTTGGGACTCGTCGCCAAACATGTTTCTTAATTAATGTGTGATTCTATTTTTGTTTGCAATCGCATTATGTGTTTTAATGATCTTTGACAACAAAATATTATTTCTCATTGTATACAGATTGTTTTAAGCCATTTAACCTTTCAGCAGTCACGAGTCAAATTAATATTTGATGAGCACGAAGGATAATGCCAGTATGGTGGCAATCACTATGTTATGTGGGAAAAGGTCTTATAAAAGCTTCGACATTAATTGACATTAATGTAAACTACATTAAGAAATGAAAAAAATATAACTAAGTTCGTATGAAAGAGCTTGAATGCAGAAATATAATTGTACTTACTTATAATCTATGAATAAGGCACGTTATTCAAGAGATTCCACTTTTTCATTACGTGTTGGTAGTCAACATCATTAGCAGTTGTAAAAGTAACCTACTACTCATGTTTCTACACTGTGTCTTTACAGTGGGTCATTTTGTAAAAGGCCATTCGGGCAGAAGGTTAACAAAATAACAAAGTGCCTTAAGTTGATTTCTAATGGCTGTTTTTGCTTTAAGTGCTACGTTAACTAAATAAATTCGTATGCTCAGGTTTTAGGGCTTTTATTAGGCTTTTATATTTCATATTATTACGTACTAGTATAATTTTAGCAATGTGTTTGTGTAAATGTTATATTTGACGCCTACAATGCTTCCTCTTAAACACTACATGTGCTTCAGTGTTTCAATGCGTACTGTTTCTTAGTGCTAACTTATCTAACTTGCGTATTTCCGAAACCCTGGTAGAGTTTCATTTCCTTGTGTCTAGTGTGAGTTTTGACAATTTCTTTGTGCTCGGTCTGGTTAGCGTAAACTTGAAACTGTATGGAATAAGAGCAGCGCCATCTAGTGACTGGCTGACTGACAATTTCAAGTTTACGCTAACCGGACCGAGCACGTAAAAAAATTGTCAGCCGTGAATCAGCGGTTGAAAGGAAAGATCTTTGTTCAATTGTTATTTATTAATCTTCTCTTTGTTCGTGACACTTAAGTAGGTAGGGGCTTGTTTTAAAAAGTGCTTCATTGGTGCCTACTAACATTAGGTAAGTAGGTACACAAAGGCGCGATATTATTTGTCGCTGATATCGCACGTTATATTGTGGTAATCTGGTTTTAGAGTTGTGTAGGATTATTATAGAGTTGGGACACGGTTCTTATATTGTAGTTACTGTTGCTATTCTTACATACTTTTGCGATAATATATATTATTATCTGTCACTAACGGTTCCCAATAGGAATGATAGTGTATACCTACTTATAATTACCTATAGTATTAGGATCCGCGTTCTTACACACTGTTGCGATTCTTACACACTGATGCGATTCTTACATACTTTTGCGATAATATTGCATGTCATGTTCCTAATAAGAATACGTAGGTACATAATAATAATAATAATATGTACTTAGTGTACCTATTTAGTTAGATATATGGGATCAGTTAAATAATTATGCATAATTTTTCCTCCTACCCGCAATTAAATAAAATTGCAGCCGTCCTGATAAAGATAATGAACGAGCTGCCCTCATATATTTTAAATCTGACAAAACGTTTTGCATTGATAACATACTAACGTTGTTCCAGTAGCTAAGTTACACCTTACTGGACCACTTTGGCAAACTACCACACTTTGACATTTTATGTGTTCACTAGCCGCACCTCACGGGTTCATCTGCGTTGATTATTACAACATCCATTCATTTACCTATCTGGACCAAATAATAAATAGCTTTTAAACTAGCTTTTTATGCCTTCATGCAAAAATCACGCCAATCCGAGAGAATGAGAAACCAACAAAAAATTACATTTACTATGTTAAATCTTTCGGTGAAGGACAACATCGTGAGGAAACCAACATGCCTGAGAATTATTTCGTAGGCATATTATCCACCAACCCCGACTAGGCCCCCGTGGTGGAGTATGGCCTAACCCTCCTCACGATAGGCCTTTGACCAGCAGTGGGACAGTTACAGGCTGAATTATTAATATTATTATTAGATTAAATAGGGGTTGTGAAAGTAAGACGAACTCACAACCATTAGTCGACAGAAATATGTGATTTATTCGTGTACATATCGATATAGCACCAGTCGTCGTGTAAATTATATTATTTCAGGGATACATGCAAGCTTGAATTTAGATAAAACGATAATATTGTGAAAGTTTGATCACTGCGTCATTGGTAAATTGCCGCAGATATATGAATACCAACGTAATATATTATTATATCAGCCGATTGGAAACTGGGTCAAGCGCTCTCTGTGTGGATTCGCGTATTACCCCTGCTTTTCTATCATCTTTTTATGCACATTTTCATTAAAATCTCAGGTTTCTGACGTATTATAAACCTAGAATTGAGTATGGATCACGTATTAAAATTTGATACTCATTTTTCCTCGTATACAAACTGGGAATGGAGGAAGTATGAAAATTTTAGAGTACGAACTGGGATGTATCCGAATTAACTCTGTCAGAAAACTCATGTTTATACCGGAATTAACAAGATCTGATTGGTGTTATATTATGATAGGATCCTTTTTAATTGAACTAGGTTGAGGCCAGTTAAACTAACAGTGACAAAATCAATCATTTAACTTCAATAATACACGACACCCTCCATAAAAAATGCCTCGAAATACCTATTTCCTAATCGTACATTACCGTTCCTAATATCCCTTTGCGCGAAGGTCAGATGCGTAAAGATCGTAGCCGTTGGAAAGTGGCACACCTCTGTAAATGTCACAGTTTGTTATCAGACAGTAGACCATCTTCTGATTACTTATCGGAGGTTTACAACTTGCTTCTGTAAATTGATATAAGTTGACCTACACAATAATATGAGCATATTATTATAACTAGGCAATCGACAGTGCTGTTGACGTTTTAAGTTCTGCAGTGCCATCGAAGTGACTATAATTACTAACCTGCAGTTGCTTAAAGCCAACGGACACCTCAAAACATGTCAGATGAACTGCAACAAGCCCTTTTGATAGAAACTGTGTCATAATGTTCGGAAAGAGACGACGTATCTAACGTACCTACTCCAGTTAATTGACTACGGTGCCAAGGAGACAATCGAGCCCTTGATTTAGTAAGAGGGTCGCTCTGGCAACCTGCAGGAAACAATAATGGACGAACCTCAGGTGTAGTTTGGTGGAAAATTTAGATGGCATTTAAGGAATTGGGTTAAACTTTTTCCAGGTTATCTGACAACGACAAAGTACTTCAGGTAAGTTACTGCTGAATGGTGTAAGGTCTGTTTATAAAGTTTGATTAGAATACGATGATGTACTTAGATCTATTTTTATGCAGCTTGTCGAAAGAGGAGTGCTGAACTGTGGTGCAGTTGTCAGCGACTGCTATAAATTGATAGCAGCCGAAACTCAGAGCAATGGGAATCCGCACATAACATAGTAGGTATATAACGAAGATTATTAGCGTAATAATGTAGGTTAAGGAATCATTACTCTTCGTAACAGATGGTTTTGAATAGATTAGATAGGTTTACTTAAGATCCCACCAATGGAACAGTATTTATCATTCGTAAAAACAATAATCCTTTTAGATCTTGAAGAAAAATTCAACCAAATGAAGAACAATAGGCATATAATTGGAATAACCGAGAGAACAAATTTAATCAACTTTAGACTCGAAAAGGCCTACACCCAGTTTTAGATGGGCACTTCACAGAGAAACAAAAGCGTGCAAATTGCTCGAATGTTACTCCACTTTTTCCATAGACACCTCAATAAAATTTCATTACCAGTTCGAATATAACGCGATTGCTTTCTGAATAATTTATTTGTGTTATTCATAGCTATTGCAATGGCAACCCTTTTGGAACAAGTGCGAACTTCTTCAAAAAGTTTTATTGTTTACAGCGCTCTTTGAAAACTCGGGTTCTATTGAGCCTCTCTCCTTTTCGCTCGCTCTGCTGTTACGGTTTCCACACTTTCCGTTTCATTCGCACTTGTTATTGCTTACTCAGCGGCTGCTTCCTGCCCGCCCTTTATTGGATTGATATCAGATTGTTATTTTTTTCTGTTCGGAAAATTGGTGCTGGCATTATTTTTGCAGATGCCTTTTCGTACGAGGCGCGGCGTTTGATGAGATTTCGACGAATGGTTCTGTTTGATGAAATCATAACAACCTATTGTTTTGTATTATTAAGATTATAATGAACTTGAATTTGGATACTTGGACCTGACGTTTCTTAGGCTTAATTGTTTGATCTAAACGTTACTCTACATTTTATCAAGTTCAAATGTTTTTAGTCAAAATGTATCAGGAAGTATCCACCTTTATCTTTTGTTTTTTGTTAACAATTAATCCACTTGTCTTGTTATTTCATGAAAGGGGTTTTCCTTACTAATTGCAACTAATTAGGTACATAACAATATAAATTATCTTACATTCAAACATTATCTTATCGTTCTATGCTTACAATGATTAAACTACTGAGCTCGTCTCGAAGAAATGTTTTGCTACCGGTGCCTATAATAAGTTTATTAATTATTGTATAATTAAGATGATGGAAGATATAGTCATCAGCATTATTAGCTGCTTTCTAGATGACAAAAGTTGACGTGAAATAATAATAATATAAATGTTTAATTATTAAATGTTTTAAAAGAAGTTCCTGGTAACATGCTTAAGTAAGTAAGTAAACATCCAAGTTAGCTTAGGACGTTGATAGCAAGTCAGTAAACTATCATAACATCTCAACTGCTTAATTTTACCTTTTCACATTAAGTTTTCTTACATTCTATCCAGTATCTTAAGGGAATTCATAGAGTTTTTATTACGACCTGGTGCTAATGTGTTTTTTTGTTGCCATTTCAAACGCGCACGCCATATCCTCCTTTATTTATGGCAAAAAACTTATGCTATTTTCCAAGCGATAAACTAGGCATGGATTTGAAGGTGATAAAGAATTTTTTATCGTCATAGTGTTGAAAAATTGGCGTTGTAAATATTAACCTATTCCGATTTTATGAGCATCCTATATTGAATAAAGAAAACAAAACATTTTGTACGGAAAATAATATCGTGAACTGTTCTAGTTCGTAGAAGCATAGCTGTTTATTTTTAACTTGACGGTCCAGAAATTAGGGTTAGGTTTCTGATATATTTTATTTATGTCCGTTTGGCGCAATCATTAGCTGAAAAGGGTTAATGGATTTTGATAAATGAGGTGCCATTGGAAGTGATGTAGGATGTTACTATGTTCCACTTAAAACGGCACTGTTCCAAATATGGTCTTATCGTGATTATTAAACTGTTGGGCCAACACCAGCCCAGAACGATTTATTAATGATCAAATTCAACATAAATCGGTCATGTTCTTATAATAGAATACGAGATGGTAATGAACTTGTTACTAGCTGATAGCGTATCAAAATGATGCGGTCAGGCGATGCAATCTGAAGACACGAAGCGAACGACCGGTTAGCGTTGCTGGCATGGCTTGCTGGGTTAGTTAGACTATATATCAAGTAACGCGTACTAGACCAAATCAAGTAACGCATTAATCAATAACGCGTAACGAACGGGGTATCAGTTGCGACTACTAGAATGCTGTTTTTAGTGAATTAGGAATCCTATGAGGACTTTTCTTTCTTTCTTCTTTCTTTATTAAAAACGTTTACCCCTGTACCACTAGGATTACCCCTATGTCGTTACGTTACGTCGTTGTGTTACTTTACCTACCGTTTACAGACATACAATTTCACATACACATAACAGCCAGACACCAAGCGCAGCAGTCCGATTGCTTAACCACTACGTCAAATGCGTCGTCACACTTTGGTCAAACAAACATTCATACTAAATAACTGAATGATCTGTGGTTCGGAGGTTGCTGCATCTACAGTGTTACCTGAAGTCACATACGGAATAGTTATTCTGAGATCTAAACAGATTTCAAATGTTTTCTCCAAACACAAGAACAGAGTTAAAAACTAGATTTAAATTTTACTCCCTCTGTGTGTTAAGTAAAGTAGTGGTTTTAAATCTTACTAATATTATAAAGCCGAAAGTTTGTGAGTGTGTGTGTATGTGTGTATGTTTGTTACCTCTTCACGCTCAAACGGCTGGACCGATTTCGATAAAATTTGGTATAGGGGTAGATTGGACCTATGAGACGGACATAGGCTATCTTTTGTCTCAAAAAATAATTTCGAAGGGGATGAAATAGGGGTTGAAAGTTTGTATGGGGAATCCATAATTCCTCAAGTTAGGGATCTGAAAATTCTTATTTAGGCTTTTGGTAAGATATAAATAAATACGGGTTTCAGCTTTTTTGCAAAATCATTCCTAAAGGGGGAAAAACAAGGGGGGTTGAAATTATGAGGCATTCTTTAGATGCACCCCAAACGGACCACAATAAACGGCTGAACGGATCGTTATTTAAAGGGGGAGAGTGCGATGGGAGGAGAGGGGGGAGAGTGCGGGGGAGGGGAGGGGGAGAGGGGGGGGAAAGGAGGATTAGATGGTAGAGTGGGGGAGAAGAGGGTAGAGTGGGGAGAAAGACGGAGAGAGCGGGAAGAAAGAGGGGAGGGTGGGGGAGAAAGAGGGGAGAGCGGGGAGAAAGAGAGGGGAGAGCGGGGAGAAAGAGTGGAGAGGGGGGAGAAAGAGGGGAGAGTGGCGGGAGAAAGAGAGGAGTGGGGTGAGAAAAGGGGAGAGTGGGGGGGAGAAAGAGGGGAGAGTGGGGGAGAAAGTGGGCAGAGTGGGGAGCAAGAGAGGGGAGAGCTGGGAGAAAGAGGGGAGAGTGGAGGAAGAAAGAGCGGGGAGAAAGAGGGGAGAGTGGGGGAGAAAGAGGGGAGAGTGGGTAGAAAGAGGGAGAGTGGGTAGAAAGAGGGAGAGTGGGGGGAGAAAGAGGGTAGAGTGGAGGGAGAAAGAGGGTAGAGTTAGGGGAGAAAGAGGGTAGAGTGGGGGGAGAAAGAGGGTAGAGTTGGGGGAGAAAGAGGGTAGAGTGGGGGGAGAAAGAGTGGAAAGTGGTGGAGAAAGAGGGGAGAGTGGGGGTGAAGGAGGGGAGAGAGGGGGGAAATAGGGGAGCAGGAGAAGAGGGTAGAGTGGGGGGAAATAGGGGAGAGTGGGGGAAAATAGGGGAGAGTGGGGGGAAAGAGGGGAGAGTGGGGGGAGATAATTTGGTTCACAGATAGGTTCACGGATAGGTTCACGGATATCTTCCAACGATAGATATAGATAGATAGGTTATCTTCAAAGTCATCATCATAATCATCGCAGTTTTCCATCAATTTGATAAAACACCCAATGTGCGTAAAATTTCGTTTGTAGATAGGTTATCCCGCAACTTACGACTTAGGCTTTAATTTATCATCATCATCGTCACCGGTGCAATAAAAACTGTGAAAAACTACCCCATTGGCTTGAAATTTGGTATTTTGATAACTTATACACCAACTTACACAATACACAGTGGGCTAAACTGTGAAATAGTACCTTAATTTGCATGAAATGTTGTATGCAGATAGTTTAGAGACACATATAGGCTACAAGTCATCATCATCATCACTGTTTTCCTGTCCATCAGTGCAATAATAACTGTGAAAAACGACCTAACTTCAGTATTTTCTCTGACACAATGTTACAAGTCCTATCTAATAGCCACCGCCCTGTAGGTTTTATAATGTGAAACGCGGGTGAAACCGCGGGGCGCAGCTAGTAAGTACATAATTGAGCAAAATGGCGTTCTTATAAAATGTCGATTTTCAATGTCCATACCCGTTGTTAATTATGTTGTTGCAAAATGCTAAAAAGTAGTTTTAATGCGCTTTATTCTAACTATTTAATTTACCTGATGGATCAGTTTATCTTATCTAATACGAGTAGATGCCGTCGGTGTGCAGCTGCTATCTACATTAGCGATTGAGGTTGCATCTTCATATTCTGAGAATAACATAATTATATTTATATTTCGTGAGCCTATTGTATGATTAATGTAAAATAAGTAGGTACTATTGAAGAGTGTAATTGGTGAAGAGGGATGTATCTAGTATTATTATTTTTAGGACAAATCAGTAACTAGGTAAATGCTTACCCCCGTATTCATATACTTACTTACATTTGTTAAACGTCACTTAGTATTGCGCAGTACAATTATTCAGTGCGCACTTTTTTATATGCCTTACAAAACTTTTTATGGATAAGGGGGTTAATATTGTATACTACATACGTAATGTTACGTATAATAGAATTCCCTGTATCGAGAGAACCAGCTACGAGGGCCCCACAAACATCTGACTCAGTAGGTACTACCTACCTACTTGTGGATCTTTACCTAAAGTCAGGCTAAGCCTGTTTAGAATTTGTTTATAATATTATACTAGCAGACACCGCCACGCGACTGCTGTGGCTAAGGTGTGTGTTATTGCGACTATAAATTATTGAGCTGTAAGCTATTCTATCTGTCAAGTTAGATCAAACTGCACACAGTGTGCAAATTTGATTCAAATTGGTTTAGTAGTTTAGGAGTCTATCGCGGACTTAAACAACGTGACGCGTAAGTACCTAATTTATGTATAACTAGCTGCGCCCCGCGGTTTCACCCGCGTTTCACATTATAAAACCTACAGGGCGGTGGCTATTAGATAGGACTTGTAACATTGTGTCAGAGAAAATACTGAAGTTAGGTCGTTTTTCACAGTTATTATTGCACTGATGGACAGGAAAACAGTGATGATGATGATGACTTGTAGCCTATATGTGTCTCTAAACTATCTGCATACAACATTTCATGCAAATTAAGGTACTATTTCACAGTTTAGCCCACTGTGTATTGTGTAAGTTGGTGTATAAGTTATCAAAATACCAAATTTCAAGCCAATGGGGTAGTTTTTCACAGTTTTTATTGCACCGGTGACGATGATGATGATAAATTAAAGCCTAAGTCGTAAGTTGCGGGATAACCTATCTACAAACGAAATTTTACGCACATTGGGTGTTTTATCAAATTGATGGAAAACTGCGATGATTATGATGATGACTTTGAAGATAACCTATCTATCTATATCTATCGTTGGAAGATATCCGTGAACCTATCCGTGAACCTATCTGTGAACCAAATTATCTCCCCCCACTCTCCCCTATTTCCCCCCACTCTCCCCTATTTTCCCCCACTCTCCCCTATTTCCCCCCACTCTACCCTCTTCTCCTGCTCCCCTATTTCCCCCCTCTCTCCCCTCCTTCACCCCCACTCTCCCCTCTTTCTCCACCACTTTCCACTCTTTCTCCCCCCACTCTACCCTCTTTCTCCCCCAACTCTACCCTCTTTCTCCCCCCACTCTACCCTCTTTCTCCCCTAACTCTACCCTCTTTCTCCCTCCACTCTACCCTCTTTCTCCCCCCACTCTCCCTCTTTCTACCCACTCTCCCTCTTTCTACCCACTCTCCCCTCTTTCTCCCCCACTCTCCCCTCTTTCTCCCCGCTCTTTCTTCCTCCACTCTCCCCTCTTTCTCCCAGCTCTCCCCTCTCTTGCTCCCCACTCTGCCCACTTTCTCCCCCACTCTCCCCTCTTTCTCCCCCCCACTCTCCCCTTTTCTCACCCCACTCCTCTCTTTCTCCCGCCACTCTCCCCTCTTTCTCCCCCCCCTCCACTCTTTCTCCCCGCTCTCCCCTCTCTTTCTCCCCGCTCTCCCCTCTTTCTCCCCCACCCTCCCCTCTTTCTTCCCGCTCTCTCCGTCTTTCTCCCCACTCTACCCTCTTCTCCCCCACTCTACCATCTAATCCTCCTTTCCCCCCACTCTCCCCCTCCCCTCCCCCGCACTCTCCCCCCTCTCCTCCCATCGCACTCTCCCCCTTTAAATAACGATCCGTTCAGCCGTTTATTGTGGTCCGTTTGGGGTGCATCTAAAGAATGCCTCATAATTTCAACCCCCCTTGTTTTTCCCCCTTTAGGAATGATTTTGCAAAAAAGCTGAAACCCGTATTTATTTATATCTTACCAAAAGCCTAAATAAGAATTTTCAGATCCCTAACTTGAGGAATTATGGATTCCCCATACAAACTTTCAACCCCTATTTCATCCCCTTCGAAATTATTTTTTGAGACAAAAGATAGCCTATGTCCGTCTCATAGGTCCAATCTACCCCTATACCAAATTTTATCGAAATCGGTCCAGCCGTTTGAGCGTGAAGAGGTAACAAACATACACACATACACACACACTCACAAACTTTCGGCTTTATAATATTAGTAAGATTATAATAAATAAGATTAATAAAAATATTAGCCATATTAACTGCTCGGTTTTTCCTGAACATTAAAGGTACCTACATAATTAACTGGTTGTTAGGAATTGTTGGTGTTGTTAGGGAATTTATTTTTAATTAAATTTAAGCTTGACTGTCAGCTTATATTATTTATTGTTGTTGTTGTATATAGTATTTAATTATAACTATTAAAAGTAACATATTTTTTAGTAAATTTTATAATTGTAATCTATTTGCTAATTGCAATTTCAATATTGTAATTCAAATGGTATGAACATAGTACCTGCTAAGCGTGGTTTATTTTAGGTAATTTGGCGTTTGCATATATTTTAAGGGTTCCATTATATTATTTAATATTGAAACGTTACCTACCTTCTGTGTCTATAATTTTACTAAGTAAGTAATTTGTACTAACTCTATTTTCTAACACAATACAGTAATTACTATAATTACGAGCAAAACAAACTCTGCTACATTCATAATTATCACAAAACGCAATAGTGACATTCCAGCTGTCCCTGATAATGGAAGCGCTGATAACGAACACAATGCACCAACATTTGTCTCTAAAACAACGTTTTAATTCAAATCGTAATATAAAGCGTTACGACTTACAATAACGATAACAGAAATGTCTGGAAAGAAAATTGGGAGACTTTTTGTTTACCAGGTGTGTCCTAGAAATTAACATGATGCTACAAAATAATTTACCTAATTAATCAACGTTAAATATTATGGTATACTTCATTACTACTTTAAGTAAGTATTATATAATCATAATGTATAATATAATAATAATGTATGTAAAATATATAATAATGTAATGTATAATAATGTAACCTACCTATTTATAAAAATATTCATACAAATACAAAAAATAAACTAAATATTAAAAATGTACCTAAACCTAATCGAATACCCCTTTAGGTATTTATATAAATTTTACAATTCAATGATAATTGTGTAAGTAATTTTAGTTTGTAAAAGTTGATAAATTGGACAGTTGATGCAGGTGCAGGTTGATGCAGTGATAAAATATGATAATTATTCTGAAGTGTTGTTAAATTTTGTGTGCCACAATTGATATTTGAGGCGATAAGATAATAATCATACACCTCATTATTCTGTTCTCATATTGTTATCTTTTGAAAACAACATTGATTTGTTCCATCACAGCCTTGAAATAAATATTAGATGGGTTTGTACCTCCTACAATGTTAACATGTAAGTGTTATAACGTTCCGTAGCAATAGGTATATCATATTATTATTACCGTTGTAGGTAGATAGGTGTCTAACCTAACCTACCTACCTACTTTATTAAATATAAAATATGTATTTTCATTTTAAACCAGCTTTGTCATGTTAGGAGTGCGGAGAAAAGTAAAGAAAAAAAATATGGGCAGCGAGCGCATAGGACTCAAACCGTCTTACCACAAAAGTTTAGACCAGAGTTTTCTAAACAGATGTTTCTAAAACTTCATTCCACAAAATCGACGTACCTACCTATATCACTCGCGTTTTCTAACTCAATAACAAATTCACGATAAGGACGCCAGTTTTGAGTTTTGAGTAAGAAAACACGAGTGATAGACGTCGATTTAGCGGAACAAAATTTTAGAAACCTCTGGTGTAAACTTTTGTGGTTTGTCAATAGCTTGGTTTCTAGTAAGTACCTAATATATTTTTTTGTTATATTGTAATGTTTGAAACAACACGCAAAACTGCATTACAAATGGTTTTGTTTTTAATTTAAGGATGTGAATACGTATGCATGTAATGTGTTTAAGATAAAATAAAGATTAGACTGAAAGTTTCGTTTTATAAACCCTCTTAAAAGTAAATGTCTGTAAGTATAATTAATTACATAACATACAATAGAATCACATCAGTAGCCATCCACATAAACTATTACCCGCAATCAGATTAAGAAGCCGCAATCAGTGCGCTAAGATTGTAGATAAGACAACACAAAACAGTCCAAAAATCAAGTGGCTGTCAAGTTTTCCGGCGCAATTTTTTTTCTATCTCTGCGAGCGGAAGTCGGGCGATGCGCGCATCTATGCCGCATCCCGTTCCACGCCGTCGTCCTCCAATCGCCTCCGACCTTCGGCCGTCAGAGGCGACGGACCTCCTCAGTTCTCCCTCAGTCAGTCTTACTCCGCGCGCAGTTGAGTACGGACGTACGTCTCCGCCGCGAAATATCCTGACTCGCGAGCTTTCGTTTTACCTGTGGATTGTCAGTGATAAGTGTCTCTGAATATTTTGATACTGTGGATTTTTGCCGGATTAACACCACCACCAGTATCGTTGGGGAAACTCATCGCATTAACTTCAAGGTTGGTACTTTATGCTTCGCGAATAATAATGAGATTGGATGCATTCGGAATGTCGCATGTCCAGTATTTATTAGCATTAAAAGTCCTCTCAAGTGAAGTTTTTTTTTATATGTTGTGGTGTGTATTAAAGTTCGTTGACGTTGAGACGCTTGCTTGTTTTTGTAATTATTTTTTATGCTGTTTGATCGGTGTGCGTATGGAGGAAGCAGCTAGATCGTGCGACTAAATTATTGTTATGTTTACTATCTGAAGATTCATCGGAATCTTGAGAAGCTATAATTGAATCCTTGTCATTTGTTTTAGCATCGACGTTTTTAATCCTTAGACTGTGTTTGAAATCGTTTTGTAAATTTTAAATTTCACATTGACATGTTCCTATAACCTCCTGTGATTTAGATTTCCAATGAAATCTAAGCGACTAAAGCGTCAGTTCAAAGAAATTAGTGTTTATCGGCTTTGATTATTTCCGAGTGTTAATGGCATGATAACTCGTAGTGTTTATCTGATAATCAACGTAATGCCTGGTTAGGAATTTTTTTCATATCTAGGATTGAAAATTGTATAAAACTATAAAATTGGTATATTTAATTCAATATAATATGCATGCATGCTATACTTACCTATTTATGCTTTATTAATCTGTAGGTACCTATCAAATTTTGTTAGAACTTCCTTACTTCCATACTCCATACTTCCATACTTAGGAATGCGTATATATATACCTGCAGAACATTTAAAAAAATGCATGGTCACTATCTTGCAAGATAGCTGCAGGTGATTTTAAGGTCTAGGATGTGAGACACTCACTTGTTCACTCTCACTTTGGAGGCTTAGAATTTGTCGAGAAACATTACGCAGACTAGTACCTACTCTATTCTTTGGCCGTTCGTATGATAGGTACCTACCTACCTAAATGTGGAAGCAAACCACTTTACTCGTATTGATAAAGTGTCAACCCTATTAAGATAGCAATATGCTACCAACTGATTGTCCGTTGATGGAACAGGGATGGTGGAATAAGATTTAGCAACATTCTTGCTCGCTCTCAGTCATTAAGATAATAATATTAGTTTACTACATGGTAGGTAGGTAAATATAAAAATCTATGCTCTCAACTAGCAATTAACTTGAAACATGATTCAAGCAATGATTCATAAAATCATTTTCAAAAGTCAGGTCATTTAGGCAGGTTTAACGTTGGTACCCATCTCTGCAATAGGAAAAGTCTTTATATTGTAGTTAAATATACATTATAATATATACTCGTACCTACTTCTAACTAAATTGTTTCAAACGTGTCTAATTTTTTCACAACATTCGTGTCGGTGTTCCGGTTAAATTGGGATCATGATTTGTGCTACATATTACGAGTCATTAAAATTAGGTATATACCTCTAGTAAATTCAAAAATGTTGATAAATTTTTGTTAATAATTATATTATTATCGTCAATTTTAATATAATAAAATCTATTCGGTATCATCATGTGGGCATAGCACCGCTTGTAACCTCGTATATATGTATCGAGTATCTATTCACATGACCCCAAGAGCGCAATCTTTTATCACGTACATTTTTACTGTCACTTGATGAAATATAATCCTTGACCAACACATTGTTATCATCAATTTCTGTGTCAGCAATGCTATTTAGCTTTGTATCGCACACACTTAGTGCATGCTTGGTGTCATCGAACAATGAGTTGCTTCCGAGGCTACTGCCTACACAGAAGTGTTCAAAGAAACTTGAACTTTTGTATTCAAAATTGGTCTTAAACCACTTTGATATACTTATATTTATTAATTTAAATGTTTGGGCTCTCGTTTCCTTGTGTATGTGTCCTTGTGTTGTTGTGTATCAAAATGTCCAGTTACCTAAACAATTTCCTTTTATGTTCATAATCAAATGTGGAATGTGTGATTTTCTTTTGAACATCACTTATCAGCGGGAGCGGATGACATAACTGAAAGATTAGAAGAGGCATTAAAGATTCTATGATTAAGTTTATAATCGTTAAACCTTCATAAGTGACTATTAATATAATTACAAAATTACGGTCTTCTAGCGAACTAATTATTATCCATGTGAATTAGGTTATTACGGTTTATTTATTGTCGTTATAGTATTTTCTGCCAAATTCTAATGTAAGCAAATAAGAGATTTTTAATGAAATACATTATGAGAAAATTTTTGAGACAAAAACAATGAGATATATTAACTAAAGACGCCATAAAATATGGATTACATTACAATGTAAGCGGGTATAATATTATTTATTTATGTTTAAAATCGGAAATTACATTTTCTATATCAATAAATAAATATATTTATAAAAGTGTCTTAATATATTAGAATAACTAAGCAAAGAGGATTATTTATATACATATATCTTTGAATGCGCTTTCTTTAAGTAATAAGTATTGAAATGAAAAAATTGAGTTGGTAATATCTTTTTAACTAAAAAAGTAACCACTGGCCTGTAAGAATTTGAATATGAAAAAGCATTGCTACTAAGTAATCGAATCACTTTTACTTGAGAAGGCAAAGGTAACGATTTCCCGGGCAACGGTAGACTCATAAAGAACAAAGAATATAAAAAAGATGTTTCACCTGTAATACCTTTGGATCTTATAAGAGTTTTGAGAGAAATATAACTAGGTAAAATTCTAACGAGAAATTTGAAGCATCAAAAAAGCTTATCGTTAACAGAGGGCGTGTCGAAGCAATGTTAAAGATTCTTGTAGATACGTTTTAGTATTGATTTAATTACCAAACTTTGCCCGTTTTAGAGGTAGACTGACTGTCCAAATTAACGGTGAAAATTGGTTGACGAACAGTTCTGTGAACTTGCAGAAACCACCGAAATATCTCGAAGCTAATTAGTAAGGTGAGCTCGACGACCAAAGTCGCTCAGATTCTTGTCAATGAATTTTCCTTCCAACTCCGGACGGCGCGCCGTAAAATCACGGAAGTAATTTACGGTTAAGCCGCTAATTTACGAGTATGGTGGTTGCTAGTAAAACACCAATCTCTATTATTAGTTTCAGAGAAAATCTTGCCATGGATTCCATTAATGGACCTGTAACAAAATCGCCAATAACAGGATGGAATGGTGAAAATCTACTTAGATTAATTATTATTACAATCTCGATATTAATCATACTGTAATTTATGATTTTTCTGAAATTTGAGTAATTATGAATAGGCAATGAAATAAAATTACATTTATGTTATGAATAGGTATTTTATTAGAATTTTTTCTGATTATATCCTTTGAAATAAATATTGATTTGCTACTACAGTTTCACTGCTTTCTGTAATATTTTATCCATTAAATAAATATTTACAGCTTCCTGCTAATAGATAATGGAAAGAGTTCATCAAAGTTGTAAATGGAAAATAAACTGCAACTTTTCCAATTTCTTACTTTACACTGAATATTGGGTTTGACATCAAAATTTTCTCGATGGTATCATAATCTGCGGCTACCTGAGACCTCGGCCTGGTTTTCTTAGTTCATACCATCATCCGGATTTCGTTTAATTTACAGTCTGGTTATACCAGTCTCGAGTACCAGTTTTAGTGGATTTCAAATACAAGAACGTGGTCAACGGCCTCAATTGGAGGTATGGTTATGGATATTTATGGGAGTTTTTGATACAAATGGATAACCCCAAGAGGCGTATATTTGTAGAACTGCTTAGGTTGATATTTGAGTATTGAACTAAATATTTCTCAATAATTCAGTTACTACAAACCATAAAGTGCTGACTTTAATATTATATAGCTCATGCTATGGACTAAGATTTTATGTCTCTGGGGTTAAAACCAAGCTAAGTCCCATATTGCTGAGTGCCGTACGGGCTCAATATGCGACTTCATACTAAAACGCTTTGTTTTAGAGCCAATCAAAATTATGCACGGCGGGTTCCGTACTCGTGTGACGTCGTCTCGGTTTAGGTAACGAGTTTTCCCCTCCCTATTCGAGTACTGCCGCAAATTCAACGGCCCCAAGATCCAGCTGCGGAACTGCTTTAAACAATAGTCATAAATTCCACGCGAGACGCCGAGGTGTTTAATTTATATAAAGACTTGGCCGTGTGCTTGTAAAGCGTGCAGGAAGCGCGGACAAGATGAACGTTCCAACTTATAATTTGCTTTATAATGAGAATCAATGACTGTTCGTAAAACTTTTGGCACAACAGACAGTGACAAAAACAAAACTGGTCATAACGAAGTCGAAAGCAACGAAAGTTGCATCGTCATCACCTGTAGAATTTGGGACGAAGCCCGTTTTCCGAACGGGTCAGAGTAATGCGAAATTGACTGAAATCAAGCAAGTGTCGTAACGGCTTTTCTCGGGACGAGACGACGGTTACGATGAGTAATTACACCTAACTCCGCTTCCGTCCCTCGATGCGTAACAAGAATCAGCCCCGTGAGAATCTATAGGTACACCTATCGGATACAATTTAGACCCGCGTACCAAATTGCGAACCTAAAGGTGCAAGACTTAAGGTGGATATTCAAATGAGGATAAACCGGAATTTATAACTAGTAATTAGCCTGTTTGCAATTATGAAAATCCAATAATGACGAAGGGGAAATATTGAATAGCAAACATCAGTTTTCAAGTTAAGTTAACCTTACAAGGAATATAATAATTATCACGGGAATAGCTGAGATGGCGATGTAAAAATAACTTGTTATACTTAATAATATGGAACCTATAATTTTTATTAGAAATATTTTATTAATTCACGTCAACTTGTTTTGATCATGTTATACGTCACGGTCGTTTCATAATCGTGACATTAATTCATTATAATGGCATGGATATAGATCAAGAAGATATTATTATGCATTATTTTGGTTTCGTAATGTTTATGTAAGTTCTATAAATCTACACATTTATGTTAATTTAAGATTATGTAACTTTACATATATAATAAAGGACCAAAAAATTAATGAAAGCATTAGAGACTTACACGTAAAACACAAACTATAAGTAGGAGATACTTAGGTTGTCTTAAAAATCTACCCAAATTACACTCAAAACCGTTCTGACTTGTGAACGTAGGTAATTATGGGAAGATTTTTCACTAACAATGAAACAGAGCAGACTAAAGAGTGATGAAGCTATTATATAACGGATTTTGCACTTTAATGGTAAGCGTGCTGTTATTTTCTCTCCCAATGAGCACACGGCAACCACATGATGTGATTCCAATCAACGCAATCGAGTTTAGTGTTTGCGGTCACTCGGAAATACAGAACACAGACGGGTTCTCTAGAAATTCTCTATCTAGTTTTCTCATTGCTGTGGTTTTAATTTCGCTAATTTTGTGGCGGACTCGCATCGATGTTTGCCTCTGAACATAAATAATAATATTATTATACTTTAACAGTCTTACCACAAAAGATTTAGACCAGAGTTGAACAGATACCTAAGTCTAAATATTTTCTCCACTAATCGACGTCTAATCCTCGCTTTTACTAACTCAATAAAATCACAAAAAAAAATCAGGTATGCCCGGATTGAGTAAGAAAACGCGAGTGATAGACGTCGATTTTGTTGAACGAAATTTTAGAAAGCTGTGTTTTACACTGGTCTAATATTTTGTGGTAAGGCCGATGGTGTTTATTAATATATTCATGTAAGTGTTCTCCGGGACTCTGTGGCTAACCGCCGTATTCACGAACCTGACTCATCTAAGGGGCGTAGCAACACTATGCAAAGTAAGACTTTTGCGTTCGTTTTGATGGACACGTAGGTACCTAGTAGCATTTGAAACTTAATAGTTGTTCATGAATGGGGGTTGTTCTTAGCCTGTGCGTTCGAAGGCACCGTGAGACCGCATAGTAAAGTTTGTGAACATGGGATTCGTTTTTTAGTTTTAAATTTCCATTTTTTACAGTAGTCACAGTTAATTAAAATTAAGGGCGCTCTGCCCTACCATCATCTTTGTTTCCACCTACTACGAGTATCTGGAATTTAACAAGTCGAGAGTGAAAGATATCTTCGAGTCAAAGGCCTTCACCGTTGACCTCGTCGACGTATACCACTTTCGAACTAACGTACCTACTCATACTCATGTACTGCAAGTGATATAACATACATTAGTACTCGCGTAGGTACATTTAATACTCCTGTACTTTAGTAGTACTAAGTAGGTGCATCGAAATTGCAGTGAGACTATGGGTCAAATGCTTACATAAAACTGGCAACAAAAAGGACAATGGTATCGATACAATTTACCGATGATATCCCCCGCCCCTAAAATGATCCGATAATTTCCCAAATGTTCACTTTGTTTTGTTTTATTGTCTGGTTACAATTAGTCGGTATGGTTTTCGAAACAACCATTCATCGCCAATAATTTTGGACATCACAGTTATTCAACTCGATTGCTTTGCAATTTACCGTCTCATAAATATTAAGGAAATCTTTTTACAATAAAATTTATTACAATAAAAACTCAGGTAGGTACAATAAGATTAATCTTGCGTGTTTAAACAAGGAAAATGTTACTGAGAAAATGTAGTAAGCCCCATTGAGTTCGGTATACTATCTATCCTCTGCTGATAGTATTATGGCGATTTGGGTGAACTCGCTTTATACTTAAAAATTGTTTGTTTAAGATGTCTTCTTCACGCATTAAAGTCATTTAATAGTAGGTTAATATTAATTATGTTATGCTTTACAAGTAAAAGCCCAAAGTATGGAGTAAAGGCAAATGTTACAATTGGCAGCCATTTGTTGTCAGGCAGTAGGTAAGTACCTGCGTAATAACCACAATCGTAACATTTCCTTAGATTAAAGTGAAGGTACCCGATATTGAAATCTTCCTCATATTATTATTATGGGCCTACCTACATGCATGTTTGGTTTCACTTCATACGTATTGTGGAGTCTCTGAGTTTCATTCTTTGATACAATTAAGTTATGTTTGATCATCTTGATCTACCGTCTCTCTCGCTCTCTCTTTCTCAATTAATGCCCGTATTCCAGCAGCGGAAACGTTATATCCTGTAGGTTCATTGATGATCAGTCCTAACCTAACATTCTCATGTAAAAACAAGCTGTTAGAGTTAAAATTTGCCAGTATTATCATAACGTTCATAATTATAGGTACCTCCAAAATCTATCAAAATCCAAATAAGCCAATAATATTAGTAACAATATTTTGTAAATGGGCATATTATTTCAGTGACCTTATATCAGTTCAACTTATACCTAATTGGATATTTACCTTATTGAGTTTATACTGTTTGCATAGTTTTCATGAGGAGACGGTGAAAGTATTAGGCTTTGCGGGATTGGTATTTTTTACGCTTCTGTGCCGTATAAATTGTTTTGCATAATTTCACTTAAAAAAATGATAATTGAGTGAAACACTAGATTATTAATCGTTAGATTGTTTACGACAATCGCTATGGTGGCATATTTTGTTAAATTTATAAAAAATATAACGTTAACATAACATTAATGTACATAATAAAATTATTAACTAGGAAAGGAATAATAGTTCGATTAAAAATCATAGATTTATATTCATAATAATATTATAAGTATAATAATATTAATTCTATTTTATTTTTAGTTAGGTACTTACCTATTTATAGTGCAATGATCAAGAACGGAAACGTCAAAGAAAAGAGTCGAATTTAATTAAAATTTGTCAAAGAGAGTTTCACCTAAATAAAATGGTTTTAATACATTTCACATTTATAAATACATAGTTGGAATTGAAACATAATATACCTACCTACTTATCAATGTTAATAATTTTCTTCTTTTGTGGTCAAAAGCGCAAAACTCGAGTTCAACGAGGATCGACAGTAACACCAATGTTGATTTGAAAAGTTCACAAATGTTCATTATCATATTATCAGAACATCTTTAAAACATCGTCAATGTTTACGAGGCTTTTAAAACGGTGAATCGTTGCGCCTCTACGCTAAGTAACATTCCTTCATTCCTCACTTACAAATATAACTTTTTGTGTTGTTTTTATGTTGGTATCTTATTTCTGTCAGTGTAATGTAAAACAAAAAATGTTAGAAGGTAAAAACAGAACTTACCATTTAACGGCCAAAATTAATAATCAATCCAATCCAAATTTTGGTATCTGGGATTGATATCGCAATCCATTTTTAGGGTCAAACGTGCTAATAACCGATCCGCGAATTGGTTTATAAAGACACGTAGATTGGAAATCGATCGAACGATAGACATCAATCCAAGATCGATTTCAATCTTGGATAGGAGATACAATATGAATTTCGGCTGTAAGTCAACCATGCGGACAAAACTGTTGGCCTTTATTAATATTGGATAATATTTTCCCAGTCTTATATAAGCGAGCTAATAGATGTAAAACTACATTATTACCTTATTAATTTCCGTAATCACCGAAGACCAATTTAATTATACAACGTACACGGGAAAAAAGCGTGAGACTAGCTCCAGTAAATGTGGAATGTGTGTAATTATTTCTTGTCATTAAAGGTGATCGGAAAGTCATAATTTATACCACATAGTCCCTTATTACAGCTGTATCTTGATTATGAGATTTTGCATATTTAATGGTATTTTTGTGGTTTCGTTTTTCTATTGGATGTTCCCATACGATGGTATTGCCTTGGCGCCATGCTTCATGGACATTGGACACCAACTTTTGGTCAGATTGATATTTGTTATGTCAAATAAACTGTAATAATTTATAGTTGTATTAATTTATCAGAAAAGGTAAATACAGTCCGAAGTAATTTAGCAAGTCCAAGGATGCGGGACGAGATCATTAAAGCATTAAAGTCCGGGAATATCGAGGCGTTGCTCTCTAGAAATGAGCACTTTTTCTGACCGGTACCATGCAATATCGGTATTGCAATGGGAATATTTTTAAGGGCCTACTCTATGCCTCATGATAATAAATAACGATATATTTCTTAAGCTGGAAATACTATAGTAGAGTAAGTATAAGACTGCACTAGTATATTTTCTCTACAACGCTTGACTCTACCATTTTTTTTGTAGAGTCTATGTTCACATAATTAATAATATGGCTAGGAAAGATCCCATCATCTAGTAGAGTTCTAAAAGAGTAGAGTGTATTACAGCACCATTGCAATTCACTCTTCTCTACCTTACTATCTTTAGTACTCTAGGACTTTTATCGCAAGATTGGCAAGCTTGACTTTATTCTAGTACAATAGTACGTATCTTATCCTCTTATACTACAGCTTACACTGTGCTGTGAACTCTCTTTAGAAAAAATAATTTAATTTCATTTGAAATGTGATCGGATTATTAACTGTAGAGATTATGTTGTATCAGTAAAAGCGCCAGTGGGGGTTACAGCGAATTATCGTACTCTAAGTCTCTCAGTTGGAGTGTCAAACCCAAAGATCTCGTTTCCACCTAATTGGTTTGTTTCTCGACTGTACTTTCGGACAGTGTGCGGAATGGTATGTAGCCGTTGCACGTTATCGATATACGATCTTGGTAACGGGGCGTAATGATGTGGACTGTGTCACTCGATGCCTCCGGTCAAGTGTGTATACTTAACTGTGTAAGGTTATTGACTATTGCAACTACCTAGACAGGTGAACTTTTGTCTATTTGTATGTGTTAGTTCCGTTTTTGTTTCAATGATGGACATTTTAGAAACTTTGACGCCTTTTAGGCACAGTCATGAGGTGCAGAATTTATTCCATAACAATGGTCCCGCAGGAGTGGTAGTGTAATAGTTAGTAGTGGAACGTAACGTTGAATGACACACACATTCAAACAATAAATATTAATCCTATTTGAAAATCGATTTCAAAAAATTGGGCATATGACTCAAAAATGATTATTTTCCCAAAAAATAATTTTGCAATAAAATTCATCTAATGTTGTATAAGAAAAGATTAAAATTTATTGTGATTAACAGATTTTTATCGATTTTATGACAAACTAACAAAACTCGGGTTTCGTAGTCGGTAGACAGCGTACAAAAAAAAAAAAATCACTAGCCAATAGTTAATTTTTTGTATTCTTCGCTTTTTTTGTTGTGTACATCGTACTAATCTCATATTCGTAGTGATGATTAACCGTTAACCGATTATGATAGCAGACTGTCGACCCTCGGTATTACCATGTGAAAGGAATGGTATAATGTGTTGTTTGCAAGAAACTGCGCCTGATCGTTAATATAGAGGTGTGATTTATGTTTGTGACGTGCACATCCCTAATTAGTTTAGGATTAGTGTTTGATCAGAGATTAGGAAATTGTAACGAACTTTGAGAATCGTTGTTCGAGAAAGTAGATTCCATTATAAAAACTATAGGTAATTAAGTACAGGTTTGTCCTCGTAAGCGTGGACTATCACGAAGTGTGATGTCATAATAATTGCGGTATAGTTTTCACGTATTTCTGAACCGGGCGGTATGTTTTCCTGTTTTGTGATTTAAAAGTTATTCCATGCTATATTGTGGTGCAAAATGTTCACAAAATGACGATGGCATCATTTATTTAGAAAGTGTTACGGAAACATTTCATAATTTCAAATTTAATTTGTACTTAACCTAACCAGATCTAGGTATAGGGCACGGACCCACAGCAGCTGTGGAGCGTACCTCGGTCATTGTATCGCATGACATCATTATTGTTAAACGAGACAATTGAAGAATCATTCATTATTACTTTGAAAGATACGAAGATTCTTCGAATCGGACGTTTGAATTGTTATTGTTTCAGAAAAAAGAAAACAAAGAATAGTAGGTACGTAAAAACTTTTTTCTTTCGTAATCTGGCGGTTGACCAGACCACGAAAAATCTAGTGTAAACCTTTTGTCGATTTGAGTCTTTTTATTAATAATTTTCAGACGATAGATTTTCTATTGTCCTTACAACGCCATATTATACATTACCCTAGACAAAGTATTCAAATACTATATTATAATAATATAATTATCATGCTTTCGAGGAGAAGTCTCTTTAGTTTGGTTGCAATTAGTTTGGGTACTGTCACAAAATTATCATACAGTTGAGTTGAGACATAATATAAAGCGTCGCGTCGCGTTGGTGTGTTATGCAACTTTTTATAGTTTTCCAGGGCACTTCGGTTTCGTAAAACATAATCCAATTATTACCCATTCCCCGATAGGTTATCGTCCAATCAATACGTGTGCAACAATAATACAGCTCTTATCAAACTAGCTATATAACCATGGACCCGGGCGTGAGTTTTATTCGATGTTCGACCATCGGATTTTTCAATTTTATAGCTCAGATTTTATCGAGCACATTGTGTTAACTGAAAACTTATGCAGTATTTTTATAGCCCCATATACCCCGCTAGTACCACTACCAAATTGGTTGTCGTAGACTGCATCATAATGTATCTACCTACTATAATAATTTATCATGGTATTTGAGGCATAGACATTCTCATCGGTTTGCAGCTCAGGGGTTCATGCTGTCATGTCTTCTGCATTCTCTATATTCTCATGCTCTGCATTTATGTTACTAATTCAAATTTTGTATTATCACTAGGTCAGGTCTGTCTAGTTCACAATTATATACTAAGATTTTGAACCTTTTAAAATGTATCATATATATATCGCATGAAATCATGAAACCTTCTTAATTTAGATCGGTACTTGTATAAGTTAAACATTCGTTACAATAATACATTGCAATTTAGTGAAAACTACAATATTGTAAGTTGAAAACTTATTTAAAATGTGATCGTGATAAGATTGATAATAATCTTTAATACTAATGCGTAATTCGTTATTTAATAATATTATAGTCAATATAAAGGAAACAATAGGAATACAATCACACCGTTTAATTAGACAATTAAATGCATTCGATAACATAAATCAAATCGGTTATACGGTGGGTATTACCGAATCAATTTGCCATGATCGTTATGCTGTTCACGTTCAAACTGAGGTTATTCCAGGTGTAAAATTGTGTACTATCGTTAAATAACTTAACGAATTATGTTTAAAAATATTATGTATATTCAATGATAATGGTGATCATGAAATTTTACAACATGTAGAAAAAATCAAAGAATCTCTAATTAACAGATCTCTAATTAGGCACGGGATTCTGTTGCCTAATTGCGAACATGTCGAAGTGTGAAGCAATCTTGTACTGTGACATCACCAAGACATATTTTGCAAAGCATAGTAAAATTGCGTCAAATATTATTACACGTAAAGTTCAATAGTTGTGTCAATCGGTTGGAAATCGTAAGATGTTTGACTTAACATGAATACAATACTGGCACACTTATGTAATTATGTAGATATTATGACCAACTTCGTCTTCATTTCTATTTATAAAACTGGCAACAATGGCCAGGAGTTTATTTCATTTTATGACTTCCTTTGTAGGATTTATTTGCCTGTATTTGTAAAGCTAATAAGCCAATAGACGCCCGCCCGCTTTGCTATGAGATTTACCGTAATAAATGTTTTTAATTTTGCAAAATTAATAAATGTGATGTTGCTGCTTTTGATTCGCACTAATTTTATAAATGCGAAAGTTAATCTGTTCGTTCGTTTGTTACCTTTCAAGACCAACCGACTGGACCGATTTTGATGAGTTTTGGTATAGACATAGACTGGGTATTGGAGAAAGAAAATAAAATTTCGAACCTACAATATATAATAATTATCATATTGACAAGTAAGCCATTTTTTTCTAGAGTATCGCCAATTTTTTGCGGTATAAAGCTACTATGGAACGAATTGCTCTCTGTTGTAACACAAACAGCTATCGCTGTTTATTTTTTGCGGTTTTCCCCCAAAACCGAAATACCTTTATGACATAATACTCTTACCTCTGACTGTCGAGTCACCTACGGGCTGCGACCTTGTCTAATTCACTTGCTTGGGCTGGGATTTCACGGGCATTAAGTTGAAAAAATAAGATAAAATTACAATATTTAAATATTTAAACGATTTAGCAAGTGAATAATTAATCATGAATAAATAGAACAATATTTTTTATGGTAAATGCCACAGTAGCACTCCTGAACAAGTAGCAATTTGATTCTCAAAATATAGAAATTATTATTTGATAATTCATTTGATTCAAGTCAAAATGATGCTGACTTAATTTGAACCCTCACGACCTTTGATTATCATTAAAATTGTACAATTTTGAATCGGGCAACTAATTTATAGTACGAGTTGTAGCTCAAGCCGTTATAATTGAAATGTTCTGGTAGTATTTTATGGATAACGCAGTGGTAGCTGGCTTGTTTAATCGTGCAAATTGCTTGTTTCTTTTATTGTCCACTCAGTTAATTGTCTCTACGAGACGTAAAATGCAATTTTCAAGTTACTACTGTAGATTTTAATAGAGAAAGATATTTTATTTTTGTAAATTCTTCATAACATGCTTGAGTTAAATTAAGTATGATTATGATATTTCAATAGATTTTCAAGTGGTTCCATGACAGAATCTTTTAGTAGGTGACAAGCAAAGATGCGATTTAGTGTCATCATTGTGATTTTTTTTTATAGATCTAATTATAATTGTAGTTGTGGTGACTTCCCAACTATCTTCAAGATATGATCATTATTTAAAAAAAAAAAAAATTACTTATAATTGGTTTCCTGAGCTTAAAAAACTTCGAAATTGAGTAAACCTCGCCTTAAACCAATAAAAACCCAATAAATATAAATTTTAAAGATATCTTTTCACCCTTTAATTCTAGACCTATCGTAAGCGTCGATTGTTTGACGACCACAAGAAACTATAAATGCCCTAATATTCTCAACCGTTCACTAAAACGATTGTTAGAATGTCAAAATTTCATATCCAGTAGAACAATGGACCTATTTGGTGAATGTTTGTGGGAAGCAAATTTATTGTCAGGCTGTATGACAGTGTAGTGTTTGGCAAACACACAACAAAAAAATTAAACATTGTGTAGGATGGCGGGCTTGTGTTCGTGTATGATGTAAGAATTGGTCTAGGTACATCTAGCTGGGATAATTCATTTGTGTAACCTCTTTTCATCATGTATTTTATTACCATCAATTATTAATTATAGAAGAAAAAAATAAATTATCTGTGACGGTTGTTCTTTATTTTTTGCAAGGAGATTTATGCGAATGATCAGTTTTATTGCATGTTTTTTCTCCACGAATTGGTTTAAATGTATTATTTGTTTTATATCTATAGCCATTTAACACAATAAAGAGTTATCTGAAGGACTAATAAGAGATAACCTGTACTACTTATCTGTATTTTGTCAAACGGATAAAATCGATATATGATTTTAACCACAGTCATTAGCTAAACAAGTAAACATGTGCTTCAAGTTATTAAGCTACTCTTGACTAGCCCAAATGGCTTTTAAGAGTTTATATGCTTACTTTACAGTGATTCAAAATAACAATTCCAACTGAAACTAAAGAAACCCAAGGCGACACATAAAACAAACTCACAAAATTAATAACAATCACGTTTATGTAAAGTAACGCCTTTAGAATATCACTCACCCAAACTTAGTTAGAAATATCCATAATTAAGCTCGGCTTAGACATTCAAATGAGACTCAATGGTCCGTTATAAGACGTGCGCACTAATACCAAACTGTGCTTAGCAGAACTTGACAATATAACTTGGTAACAAACGCTCTTCGGTCCCAACGTTACCCGGGAGGTCCCAGTGACGGGTTTTGGGACCAATTACGAAACGCGTTTGCGTTACGTCGGGAAACGACCGCAGTCGCTCGACTCCGTTGAAATATTGACCCTAAAAGCCCATTACTGTCCTATACCCGGTGTTGATAAGTCGGAATTGAACGATTAAGGCGCAGGATGAAGCTTTAAAGGTGGGACGTTATTTGTAATGGATAGGGTAATAGGAAAGCATTTAGACTGGATATCACTCGAAACAGCTGTGACGGGTTTGACTACTGTGATAACAATACAACATGTTAAGTCTGTGCGTTGGAGACGATTATATCTAAGCTTATTCATAGGTCCAGAGCTATTCCTTTTATTTTGATAGAGCTGTTAGTTACGGTGATTATTATAGCCAGCCTTTCCAAGAACTCGTAGAGTTGTAAGATATCTTTTTAGTAAGTTTTTTCAAGTTAAATAATTTGATTGACGTTGATATAAGTTTCGATGACAGTAATACTGCAAATTCACTACTACAACATAACATTCTTGACTTTAGAACCTACCCGAATAGATTTACTATATTTTGTGTCCACGCGTGAAAGTCACATAGTAAGGATTTTTGAATTTTACCATTTAATTAGAAATAATTGATTAAAATAACCATAATTATTTATCTTTTCAAAATGATTTAGGCATGAATACGTTGAATCACAGAAAAGGCCATTGTTACAAGTTCCATTTTATAATCATTTTAAAAGGCATCACACTCACAGATAACACACGCAACTAATCAATACTATTTTAAAATATTCATAATAGCGTGGAATAATTCATTTGCAATTTAATTAATTAACCAATCAACATTGGTATTTTCTAAAATAATCGAAGTAATGATTCGATTCTGTTCAACGCGGTCGTCGAAACTTTCATCTGTCGTGCGCACTTTCAAATATTTTCGTGATCAGTTCACACGGAAGATCAGAGGTCACGTCGCGTCTCCTTTCGCTTCTAGAAGGAACCATGCCGTCATTATTCATTGTTTTGAGTTGTCTCTCTGTGCTATCTCCATTGTTCCCTTACGTGTTGTCAAAGATAATAATGTTTGGAAATAATGAGTCATAAATCATAATCATTCAATTCATTGCGAAATGACTGGTAACCTATAAAATGAGGTATTCATAAGTAAAGTAACAAATGAAGGAATGCATCCTGAGCTGCTTGTTTACCAAGCCTCTCGTAATTTGCAGCGCATACAAGAATATTGAATAACGTAGGTACGCAAACAAGCGCGGTGAACTAAGCCCGCTTTTCGGTTCTTGGAATAGAAATGAATCTTACATTTTATTATTCCTCACGTTTCATATAATGAAGAAGTCAACTTATAGCAAGACTTTAGGAATACATAAGTTTGTAATGCAACTCTGATTAATCTTATAGGCGTCATTGTATCTTATCTTGTAGGCATTCCATTATTGTCTTATATACTGATTTGAAGAATGATCGTGTTGTGTAGTGGAATTTCATTACCACCAACATACAAAAAGTCTGTTTATTGAAATTTCATCCCATAGGGAAAATAAAACACCGTAATATTAATACCATGCTTATAAGTTAATAACATTTATTTACAATAAAATTAAGCCTTGTAGGTAACTACTGTAAAGTAATCATTGAAATTTTAGAAGGTTTTTTATAACAATGAAGATGGTTCTTATAATGTAGGTCAAACACATGAACACTAATAAACCAGATTCATGCAAGAGTAGACATTTTAAATCAAATTCACCGAACCATAATCAGAACAAACGTAAATACATTTGCGTTTATATCCCCAATCAATTACATCATCTCAACAGTAATGCGACCTCATTTACCACAATGTCCTCATAGATTGTAGTTGATGGCTCGTTTATTCGTTCATTCATATCCTTTATCACCTTCTATTTGACAGCACGCCCCCGAGACGTGGGTCATTCTTCGAGACACAATGTCTTTACGTATTAGGAACATCTTATTGTGTCTGTCCGATGCCTACAATTGATAAATGGGCTTGGAGTGTTCGCTCCTCGTTCATCGCTCCTGATTGTGATTCGATGAGATTTACCCGCTCATTGTACGCATGGAGTGTCGATTAAATGATAATGGTATATACTGGTCCCTCTTCAATTTTTTTCATTACGAAAACGTTTTCGTGCATTGTACGTTGTTCGGTGCGAAAAGATTGGCTATTAAACATTTGTTCTTTATGCTGTCTGCACAAGAAGCAGGCCTATTTAAGGCAAGTGGAAGCCCTTGGGAACTGGGTGCTTTAGAAATAATGGAGATCAACAATGCTAATCAAATTTTCCGTTGATATTTACTACGATTTCATGAATAACAATTTCGACGCCTATCACCATCACACATGTGATTTATACATATAACTATGACTCGCTATCTTCAATGCTAATCCGTATTTCCGTTAGAGTTAGAACTACTATCTTCCTATTGTTATCTCATAATGGTGTTCGTTCTGAGAATAAATTATGGTAGCGGCCATCTGAGGATCGCTTTAAACGAAATGGATTTATAATGATACTTTCGTTCTGACTTCGTAAACCGATACATCGGCTTCGTACGAGTGTTTAATACGAATAACAAAAAGCAACTTACCGTTATGGCTTCGTGTATGTAGTCTCAATCACAGTTGGGGCAGAAGTTACCGAGTTCTCTGCTCTGACCGAGGAGCGCGGGTCGTACCGTTAGTCAGTGCGCTTGACCATTCATACCGCTGCATTGTTCTCAAATTTGTTCTTGTGCCGTGTGCCTCGAATGGGAATTGACGACCTCGCATATTTGGGTAAGGAGTTCTGTGACCTCAATATTTGTTGATTTACTTATTCATGATTTGACCAACATCTGTTATTTTGTAGGTATACCCACATGAAATTCATGCACGCGTTGAGACATGTGAAACAACATTCTGCATTGCGCTGTATTATAAATTATCCTTTTAAATATAAAGCAGGCATGTATGTTTATATTATTTTCATTCAAACAATTTAATATTATGTTAGCTATATTATGTACTTCAGAGTATTTTATAATAAAAATAAATATAGCTACGCGATTGCTTCCTACCAATTTATAACAAGCTTCCATTACGGCTTCTGTTCAGCATTTGTTAGTTAGATGGGAGTTCATTGTTTATGTTGTTCAGTTTTATTTTTAGGGTTTTTGGAAGGTTGTTTTGTTACATTCTGGTCTTACCTGAAGACTGGCAAAGATTGTGGCTATTCGCTGCTAATATATACCAGAAGAGAGACTGCACAATATATATAACTCTTATGGTATTTTTTTGAAATTCTCGTTTATCTATATTGGCTTTGATAAAGGCAAAATGAATTTCCGTACCCACCTTACATCTGAATTTAGAATTAATTATCCACCCGTTTTGAGGTTCCCTCCATTCTCTTCCGTTTACAAGGATTCTGTTGTTTTAGGACTTCCCTTTCACAATTCCTCTGCACTTTCAATTTCATTGTGGTTTATTTCAAATTTATCCATTTAAGTGATGTTTGGTTAGGCCCCAATTGTTTTACCCAATGAGGTATTCCTGATTGAGTATTTATCGAATTTTTACTTACTGTCACTTGAACTAATAATTTCTTCTAAAAAGTGAAAAAATGAAACTGAAATCACATAACGAGACTTGATAAATTACTCAGCTGCACTGATTTCAATGCTTCGCCGGGCATAACAATTTGTTGCATTAGAATGTTAACTAAGTGCTTTAGGTCGAAGTCGAAACTCATGCGGGAGCATGTTGCAAAAAGAGTGGTACAATACAGAAATAGGGGCATAGTGAAAGCCTGACAAATACATGTAAATAACTTTAAAATTGCCAACATTAAAAAAACGAATCGTATGTTTTAACACTACCAACAAGTACCTAGCGATCCTTATGATTCCCAATCAATCATTGAATACTTGAATAGATCCTGTTTATGGCTGATATTATGTTTGGTTTCGCCATTCTCATTATTCGATGTTGCTATAATTATTGGCATTACAATAATTCTAAAATAGGTATATAATACAATAATATAAAACAGATACATATTATGTATCTGTTTTGTATTATTAAGTAAACTCCACACTATTTCCTTAACTACAGACAGAAGCCAATGGCCGGAAATTGAATGGCGTTGCGCCGCAAGCTGAATGTCATAATGATTACGTAGCTTATCTATCTTTATTTGTAACAGAGTATTATAGGCCCTAAAGCAACGGCCAAGGCCGTTGACAATGACCGCTGGACCAGCGCTCTCATTAATAAAGATTTTACATTCATTGTGCGCTGTTACATGAACCGGTCCTTTGAGGGCTGGAGTATCCGTCACAGAATTATCTCGCCAAATTGGTTGAGTCGTTGTTTTAAGTCAATTTGTCGTACAAAACATTTTATCTTTAATGCTGGGTGTTACATTACAAATTATTGTCTCAATAGCATTACCATAATAATTATTGACATTATCCGCTAAGCGTCGAACTTGACGATAATTTCAATTACGTATACTGAAAATAGATACCTAATTACACTTTTAACATGATATAACTCGAATCAAGCAAACCCCATTGAATAGAGTGCACACATAGATATATTAAATTAAATGATTTGACATCTTTTCGTTAGGCTTTTACTCCTAAAGCATGTATTAACTATTTTATTACACAGATTAGATCTTTATTCACAACCATTGGTTCCAAACAACAGCCTTGAAGTACACCGGTACCGCGGCAGATGTTTCTATGAATGTCAAATTAGTATTTATTTATTTTATGGTCTTGGAGGCATGGAAGGTAGGTACGTTAATAGAATCAGATAACGTGCTTATGTCATATGCACCGTTGGAGGTTGATTTATGGGAAATTAAAGTGTCTGCGGCAGAATATAAAAAGATTTGTGCGTGCAAGATTTTAGATATTATGGACGTTGTCGGTAACATCATTATTTTTTAATGCTTGATTATTTAAAATTATATATTTTGATATTAGTTTGTGCGCGAATTAGACCCGTCTATCTAAATACTAATTAACATGTATTCAGTTCGTGAAAGTTTAAGAGCTGGATTATACATAGTTCAAATTCAATTGAACTCGCAGTTTATTTTTAAATTAATTATTATTGTCATAATTATGTACGTAATTAATTATGTTAATGTTCAATCACATTTTGGAGGTTGATAACTATGTCGACTCAAAAATGTAAATCAATTTCATAATCATTCTCTGATCTTTTTTTCGGTCTTTGAAATAGTAGATTCTTCTATCCAAAGAAGATTTTGAGAATAAATGACATACTTTTTCGACTAGATGCATTTCTATAGGAATTACTCTATTGATAGTACAATTTAGTTTTATTTTGTATCAGCATTTCGTTGTTGTTGTGAAGGTCAACAGAAGGTGTTCTTGTCAAACGAACTATACAAATTGGGTATCACGTTGCTTTTACGTAATCCTCACGTGTACATAAAGCGACAAAGAAATAGTATTGAATGCCTACAGATTCCCTACAGATACCTAAAGATTCACAAGCCTGAATCACCATCACCTTTATAAATCTCCGTTGACTCATGAAACGTGTCATGAATTGAATTGATCCAACACCAATTAAAGGGTCGACCTATAAAGCATACAGATACATTAAACCACTATAATATACTTGGCTGCCAGCTCGTCAGTGACGGATCACCTATGTTTAAAAATATAAATTAGGGGCAAGTCCTTTATTTTTGACTACATTTAAAGTGGTTTAAGGGAGTTCCGTCACCAGTTTCAGTTCAGCAAAACTGTCAAAATCTGCAATTTTGTCAGCAATTTGAAGCGATAACGCAGTTCTCTATCCGGCAGACTTGACGTTTTACAGCTGAAATTAATATTGTATCTCCTATCCAAGATTGAAATCGATCTTGGATTGCTGCCTATGGTTTGATCGATTTCCAATCTGCGTGCCTTTATAAACCAATCCACGGATCGGTTATTGGCACGTTTGGCCCTAAAAATGGATTGTGATATCAATCCCAGATAGCAAAATTTGGATTGGATTGATTATTAATTTCGGCCGTTAGTAGTTCACATGTTTTTTTTTTATATTAGTGCCTCCGCTATCGGGGTGTCTACTAAATTTGTTAGCAATTCAACACTATCTTCAATACTCGTCTAATTAATGGACCGGTTCTTTTATGTGTTGTCAGTGTTGCCACCTTATTAGGGAACCTGTTCAACGCGTCACGTGTAGGTACCTATCTACAGTTAGATTAGTCAGTGAATATACGGGGGTTCTTTTTGATCGTTGCTTTCAATTCAAACTCACAATAACAATATCGTAAGTCAACTCAACCCAACTTTTAGAATGAAATCAACCAAAAACAACTATTCGTAGTATTGCTCCATAATAAATGCGAAAGTGGTATAACCTAATCCCATCAAAACGGCCTAGTGGATTTTAATGAAATTTGTTACCAACATTATTTGGAAATTTTCATTCGCTGGTGAAGCTTCGAAACCTTTGAGATACAATATAACGTACGTATATAATGTAGTACATAGTATTATAAATCTATGTTCGAGATGCAAATGATGTAAAATTTTAATAAAAACCATTGTCATTATGTTGTTAAGTACCTAATTTTAGTCTCCGAATATTTACGAATGTGTAAAATACGTATTGTATTGATTATTATATATATTATTTGCGTATTTCTATGTACTCATCAGCAGTTCAACCAGTTAACGCAGTCTATTTGTATTCAATGACGCTCCACAATCGTAAAACTTGTCTTCGGTACAATTTGATGCTAAAATGGAGTTGTTACACCCACCTATACAAAACTTGATTGGATTAGAATCCGCGGCCATTGACTTGTTTTGACTCTTAACCGAAATAGCTGTTCCGCTAGGTCTACCACTCTACCAACATCTTTGGGGTCCCGTACCAAATGGGTAAAACGGGACCCTATTACTAAGACCTCGCTATCCGTCCGTCTGTCTGTCTGTCCGTCTGTCACCATGCTGTATTGAACCGTGATAGTTAGTTGTCATTTTCACAGATGATGTATTTCTGTTGTCGCTCTAACAACAGATAGGTACTAAAAACTGAATAAAATAAATATTTAATACAACGGGCTCCCATACAACAAACGTGATTTTATTTCTTGTTTTTATAGATAATGTCACGGAACCTTTCGTGCGCGAGTCCGGCTCACACTTGGCCGGTATTTTTTATCTACCATTCCATATAACTACGCGTTTCTTCGCTCACAGTTTTAATTATAGTGATACGGTGAACTTTATTTCTCTTTCGAAAGTGAATTTGAAGTTTTATAAAACTTGGAACTGATTGTTCAATCTGTTGTTTATTGCTGTTACGTCTTAAAGGATGCTAGCTCATAATAATAGTTGTAAAAGTTATTTTCGATGTTGTAATATAGTTGTAAAAACTTGCGTATTTTTTTCCAAGTTGTTAACTTGAATCGTTATGGTTGTTAACATTAATTTATTATTGATTTCATGTTTGTCTACTTAATTTATCTTTTGATATAAGTAAATGTTTGTTTGTATCTTTTTTAAGCCAATGATGTTCTTGTAATTATAGTTTTCTTCGGCATCTATCTTTTTTTCTTAATAAAGGAAAAGCGTAGACTAAACCATCTAATTGAAAAAACAAATAATTTGAACTAGTATTTTTTGTGTTTGTTTGTCTAGTAAAAATGCTTCCTGGAGTTTTATAACCTGGAGTAATTAATGATGTGACAAAAGAGAACTAATTAGAAAATTTAAAATGACTAATTAGAAAGTTTAGCTAGAGGAAAACATCTTTACCGCTAACCTTAATCTCTACATGTGTGACATGTCAACAATAATATTATTTCGAATTCAATTTCCTTATGTCTTTCGTAGTGATTACGACTTTTGTTCAACTGACTATAATATATTATGTATATAGTGCAAGCATGGTGTTTATCATCGGATGAACGACTGGCCATGCTATGTGGTATAAAACAATTCTGTAACTAAAATATGTAAGTTCGTTTAAATATCTATATTAAGCATTCTTTCGTTAATAAATAAAAGTCGTGTTAGTTACACTTTTATATCTCAAGAACGGCTGAACCGATTTGGCTGAAAATTGGTAGGAAGGTAGCTGAGAACCAGGAGAAGGATATAGGATACTATTTATCCCGTTATCACGGGGAAATTTTTGAAACTGGGAAAAATGTATCTGATAAAATCGGGTTGTACAGTTGACTATTTTCACTCATTTTGACTCATAGAGACAATGACTGGACAACGTCTGTCGGGTCAGTTAGTTTGATGTAACTTTTATGTCTGTCGTCATTTTGTTTCTCATAGTTTACTATATTAACTTCTGTTTGTTATGATTATACATTGATGTTATCATCAAACTAATAGTTTACATGATTATTTAGTTTCCCAACCTCGGCCAATTGAGTATTCGCAACGGTGTACCGGCGGGACGTTTTCATTGAAGTTAAATTATGATGAATGCATTCATTGTAGTGCGTGCACTTATTACATTCGAGTTTATTCGACCTTTTGTTCGGCAGAATTATATGTTTCGTAATAACCCCCATTGTTATTTTTATAATGGTGCCGATGGTGATTGTCGATTCCTGAAAAATTGGCGCCCTATTGTTTCTTTTCGATGAGTTCAGTTATGCAATATTTATAGTTTGTTTTAAACATAATACAGTTTTAACAATAGTTGTTATGACTTTTATGCTCGTTATCGTGTTTTCTAATATTGCTAAATTGGTCTGCATTGCAGAATAGGCAATGTCACAACTATCATAAATTTTATTGAGCGCTAATTTATCCCTGGAGCAGACGCCTTTTTGATTGACAGATGTTTGTTTGTTCAAGCATCGAGTCGATTTACTTAATTGTATTTGCGGTGTTGAACTATTTCTATTATTATCTATCTAACGAAGCCGCGTTAGGCATCCGAATCCTAAAACCGTTAGCTGACGATTGACAATGATTGATTGGGCGTCTTCAGTAGAAAGGAATGCTTTTGGTCGTTGAGATTTTGCACTAAAACGTCTTGCAACTATTGCAAAATAACTATGGAATAAAACACGCGCATAAACTTTTAACAATGTAAAGTTTAAATAAAATCCTACAAGCTTTTCGTAAGAAAGTGGAAACGACCGTAAGTTTCGGAGCCTCTGTAAAGAGCCCCAAATACGTCACGATTTGCTTTTACAATCCACCGTTATATAGTTCTATTAAGTATACTGATCGAATCTACTATCGATGCATCGATAGGTGTATGTCAATATCGTTAACGATTTACTTAATCGAAGACTACATCGGAGATCGCAACAAAAATCCATGCAAGCTCGAACATCGTACCGATAAATCGACAGTGTGTGGCTCTTTGCGATCGACAACGCGACTATTCGTATTTCTAAGTAGTTTTCTTTTTTAGGACTTCCTTCTTGATTCCGTAAATGTCAAATAAGTAATGTGCCAAACAAAAATTTCCATCTCCATATTTGCAATTGTTAATGTACTGTTAAGTATAACATTAGTCGGTCAGGGAATAGGCCACTGGGTCAAATTAAACGATACAATAAGGAAAGTAATTGGGATAAACTCGACGTCTTGTTTGGTTACTCAAGTAATTACTCATTGAGTTTTGCTCAAGCATATTAGTCTATCTATACTTACCTTGTTGTTAGTAAGAAATTCAAGAGCGTGAATCAAACGGGATGGTACTACCGGTCGTACACTGACTACAGTGAGTGACCGAACGCGGAAAGGTTATAATGGCCGCTTCCCGGTTAGCTATGAATTGTTCTGTACGTATGAAACTGGTTTGAGACCTGCTAGTGTATGGCTCTAGTGATTCATCTTTGGTTTAGTACAAAATTTCCATTACGTATTGGGGTCGAATTCGCGACCTTTCATGTCTCGGTGCGAAATATGTATTATATTCGTTTTACTGTAGGTATCGATAAACTTTAGTATTTAAAGCATTTTTTGCTTGAATTATAATATTTATAATGCACTCTCCCAACGCCCACGACATCGTTTACATTGGTTTTTTAAGCGTTCTTAGAAGACAGTAAATTTTCCACCAACGCACGGTGCCCTTATACACTTACCTGCTGCCTGCTGCAATCGCTGTAAATCGAATTAAAATTTGTATAAGATTTAAAATAGAAGTTCCATCACGAAGCTTACTTATTCTGATGAAATTTAGCTTTTTTCAACATAGCTACTAATAGCGATAATTGGAAAAAAAATGTGCATAATGTTATTAGCACCGTTTCCCCCGCTTTTATCCGACGCTTTCAATGACATTAAGCTAGGTATACACTATACAATAACTCGGTGATCGGTCTAGCGAAAGCCCACGAACGTGGGGCACGACACTTTCACCGCAACCTATCGACCTTTGGCAGTGGGCGCGGGATCCTCGCTGCGATAGATCGGATCTAGCGACACATCCGGTTTACCGTTAGTGTGCACCGAGTTTAATGTTTAGTCATCGATTGTAATTAAACGCATAAGGTTGTAGTTGAAGATACTGTTTTTATTTTGGTGAAATAATTTTTATAGGTACCTAATGTTGTTTGATAAACAAATATTACATAGGTAACATTTTTTAAATAATTAAAAATTTATTAGTTTTGCAATTTTCGTGAGAGAAATAATAAAGTGATTAATTTTTGCCAGATTTACTCGACACAATTAATAACAACCACTAGTTAGTAAAGTTGTAATAATTACCGTCAAATTCATTATGATTACATCTAAAACGTTTTGCAACACGAACGGTGCTCGTAGAATTAGGAATTCACCCCGCATTACAGAAAGTTAGGTGCTTTTATATGAAATTAATATTACATTCATTAAAATTTGCACTAACGAAGGGCTGGGTGACCCAATTTCTCTTATTCCCTTCATTTTGTCTCCATTTTTTGTCTTATACAATATCTTCAAAATTTTACACCCTACATTATTTATTCATTTCAGATAGCTATCTAATTAAGTAATCATTCAGAGTAGTTATCGGGTATTCTAAAATCATGGCCACGATTTTTTATATCTACTCGTAATGTTGATTTAAAATGATAATATTTAGAAACTTTTCTTGTGTAAATAGCTTGTAATTTGACAAAATATAAAAATTCAATTGACCGGTCCATGGTACCAATCGGGCCTTTAAGAAAGCAAATTTCCATAATAATAATTATGAATTTTCTTAGACAGCTTCGTTCATTCCATGCTCGACATCTCTTATTCAACTTACGAGTAAGTATGCTTTAATCATAATTACTTTCATTTGTTCCAGGTCGGTATTAACAACGTCTCGCGCACACGGATTGCGTTACTCGTGTAAACAAACCTCAAAGTAAGTTGACACTCGTGTTGTTCCCGTAACTCTATTTATCCAATCATCTCCGTGTTGCGGCGTTCATGTTACATGTTTGAGCGTGCGATTACAATTTTGTAATTACTCGCTACAATTAGTTTGATCTTAGCTTTGGGGAGGAGTTTCATCGTTATAATAAAGATATTGTTTTGTGAATGTTTATGATGTTTTAGAAGAGTTTTGGAGGTGTGTCGGGCTCTTATAAGACTGTGTTAACTCAACACAATATTAGTTTAAGTATACGGGTTATAGTATTTTCATGACACCTGACACTTTTTTAAAAATTGGTACTTAAGTATCGAAGTTTTACTACTTTATTTATCTTATTTCTTTGTTTTTTTTTAAACGATTCCTGACACTAGGATTTCTCCTGTGTCGTGGGTACCGTTTTAAGACATATACAAATTTAAACATGGACTTTGAAATTAATTAAAAACCATGTTATGCAAAACAGTTATGAACACAGTCAAGAGTCGCATAGTATGGCATTTGTTTCTTCATAATTAGGTATTTTAGCAGCTGAATTTTAATAAAAATATATACTTTGATCAAGTAGGTATATTATAAGTATTTAGGTAGGAATATTTTGTTCATCTTCCGATTTTCTTGTAGCTCTATGTTTTTACACATAAAAACAATTTTACGAATAAGCCAGCTTATTTTTTTACTTTCAACTTGGGAGCAAACGTTGCTTCTCCTCGTTCATTGCCTATTACATATTTTTTTCAACACACAATAATTGGCATCAAATACAATTACCAGAATTCATTGTTGATACAGAACAATATTTTTATTTTCCATACCTTAATAAAACATGAATAATGTAAACGCGATGAGAGATAAAATAATAAATTATGTATCGCTACGCGGCGTGGTTATTTCAGTGATATTGAAAATTTATACGAAGCCGTAAATAAAGCACGCCTGTTGTTGCTGAACAAATTCATAAATTAGTATCGACATTTGAGGACATTCATCAAGAGAGGCAATAACATTAAATGCACATCATTTTGCTTAGACCAGACCAACTTGATTATGACGCGACCTTAAAAATAGGAGATTTTTTAAGCCACGCACGTGGTATGCCTCATAGTTAATTTCGATTGCAATAATTCGTATGTCAAAATGGTTTTCTGCGTCTTGACGAATCAACATTTGCCATCACCATGGTATTTTTCGTTAAGCATTTTCTATTCATCAGCATTGTGGTGGTGATCACTATAAAAATAGTGTACTATAATTGAACACTCGATTTAATTTGATTATGCAATTTATTACTTACCTTTCTTCGACATTATCTCAAAGCAGACTAACAGAAAACATATCCACTAGCTAAAAATAGGTTAAATTCGTGCACAAACTAAATTTTAGCTCGATATATTAAATCACTCACACACACAATCACATATAATTTGCGCCCCGCGGTTTCACCCGCGTTTGTATAATATACGATATATCTTTATGAATTGCAGCCTATGTGTTATTCTGATATTTAAGCTATATTATTGTGAAGGTTCATCAAAATCTATTAAGTAGTTTTTGCGTGAAAGAGCAACAAATATACCTACATTCATACTCACAAACTTTCGCGTTTAGGTATAATATTATTAAGTAGGAAGTAGGATAGTAGGACAGCATCAAAGTATTCTCATGAATGAGTGTGCTTTGGATTTACTTTGTTAAGTAAAATACACTGAAGCCACATGAGTGTAAGTGAACTCGTAAATAAGTCGCAAACTTTCTCTGTCATGTGTCTGTTACAGCTCTAAGCTTCCAATAAGCTTCGGCAAACTTATGAGCCCTTGAAAAAGCAATGAGCTTACTCGGTGGTAAAGCTAAAACCATATACTTTAACAGTAACAGCATATTCTGCCTCTTTATGATAGTCATGAAAGAAATTTTCATGAATTGGAACGTGTTTTTATTATTAACATGACACGAAACGGGTGAATTTTATGGATGTCGAGCGTTTTAGTCCAAGGTGAAGTGTTTTGCCTACTTTGAATAATTACGGGAGGTATATTACTGAAATATTATGTAGTAATAAATCAAATTCAATTAGAGCGAACAATGGAGTTCGTCAAACGTTTAGTTGTGATTTGTAATAGGAATCGTTTTGAATACTAACCTCCTGAAATTTTAGATGCTAGTAATTGTAAAAATGACGAATAACGAGACGATTTACATACAACATTTTGTTTTATGTTTTGGCTTTGAACGTTTTTTGTATGTAACTTATCTTTTTTTTTTTATTTTTAATAATTATTTTAATACATACGTACCGGTTAAACACATAACCCTCCATTGGCTTCGCCGTCGAAATCTCTAGCCCCGAACATGCAGGTATTCGTATTTTAGTAAAATCACAACCAACATCAGGGCTCACGATTCAGTAATGTAGTGCTCTGCTAACTTTTTAAGATTTTTGGGAAAAATGCGAAATGACACGTTTTTTTTTGTGTTTACATAATTTGATCACGCTCGTGTACGTTAATATTACACCAATAACATATTAAACACAACTTTATGACAAAATAATGCAACATTTTCGATTCATGTCAAAACTGAATTCATAGGTTCAATTCTGAACCTAATATTCAATTTTAACCTAATTTCGACTATACTGAATCACGCGCAAAACTTTTATTGAAATTGTGAACTATTATTCGGTGGTAAAATACGCGAAGGCTGGCCCTTACGAGGCTTCTTCACGCCGGAGAGTTTAAGTAATATGATATTATAAGCCTTACATTACGCAGATTATAACCAACGTATTCGTATACAAGGAGCTGGTTTATTGTTGCTAGCTGATATTCTTTACTTAAGACGAGTAAGTATTTAGTTTTCAGAGGCAGATCGTTAATATTTGTTTATACGCAAAAACCAGTACTTTTTATTTAGATGGAATTGAGTGCAATTTGGTCGCACGTCAACCATTATTTTTACCAACTTTCTTCGTTTAATATCAGTTTAAAATTAACTCATAGTTTGTGAAAATTGTGCACTAATTAAAAAAACATCTCAATTCACTGGCAATCCCGAATTGGAGTACACATTAGAACGCCAAAACAAACAAACAACCCCGCGGCCTCGTTCCGCATTCCCTTGTTATTTTCTAATTATCTTGCTCTGATCGCATTGAAAATCAAACAGAAAACAGAACCAGTGTTGTACAAATGTACCTATCACACAACACATTTATTGTAGTGTAGATAGAGACGTTAAAACCCACACCTACCCACATAGGCGCGATGTTATCAGTCGACAATATCGCAGGCGATTTTGCTAGTTTCAGTACACATTGTATTGGGACGCGTATATTCGGACTTCTAACCTACTGCTGCGATAAAATCGTCATATATTGGTAAAGAAGGACACAGGATGCAAAATAAAATATGGCGCGCCAAGTAGAGACTCATTTTTTGCGATACTAACCAAATTTTAGTACGTTTCGTAATACCGTGCCTTCTCTCCATGATAACCGCGCGCCGGAACTCTGTGATGATATCATTCATATCGGTCGTCTTTGTGGGAGTGGCTTTACAGGCTCGAACAAATACATACGGAGGTATGGTACTTCACGAACAAATTCGAGTTTAATATCTCAGATTGAAAGTTAATTACGTTTTCAATATTATCACGAAGCGAGTGCGCCAATTTGATTCAAAATTAACATGGGCAAAGGTTTCGGGGAAATAATACCAGTACCTTCAGGTTGCTCTGTATACTTTTTTTATTTAGATAGGTAGATAACTCGTTGTTAACATCAACATGTAAATAACACAGGAAGGGCAAACTTAATATACGTGCAATGGGCGTTCTTATCACTTAACGCGATCTCTACCAGACAACCTTTAGGTGGACAAGATAGACAGCAGGAATAGGGTTGGGTCGGTTGGTATCAGTGTCAAATTATGAATACATTAATAATTACACAAATAAGGGGGTTTAAAACATACATAATATTACATAGGTACCAATAGTATACCTAATTAATTGAACAAGTATAAATAGATTATTTTATTTTGTTGTTAAATTGTTTAAAAGAGATTGTTAAATAAAACGAAGCATATTAAATGTATTAATTTAATGATTTTCTCTTGCACATAATTATTTCCTATTTAACGAAGTGTTGTTTTCATCAGAACGTGATAGCATACAGAATAAAAAAACTTGGGTCCATATAAAAATGATTAAAATTTATCCGGAATCTCCAATGGTCAGGAAAACTACAAAAGTATTCGGAAAACTAGAACATTCACTTGCTTACAACACGAAAAATAGCGTATTAATTTCGACATGGTCTTATGTTACCTTAACATAAACTAGTGCTAAATAGCAGTAGCAGTAGAAATATAGCACTGCCAGTAATATCGTATGCATTAAGTTGAATATTTCAGTGCAATCCGTTGTTACAGTATCATGATATTTTTAAAACTATTTTGTACTATGCAGCGAGTTACGTTCATACATTTTCATCTGCAAGTCTAGAAAGGTATACCTATCTACGTACGTGTTACTATTTGAAATGTACAAGGTGCACTGTTTTATTTGCATAGTACGTATGTGCCTGAACTAAAATTCGAATGCATTACAGTCTCCCGCAACACAAGTGCCATGATATCGCTTCCGATAATGCGTCCTGCGTTCTTGCCGCATAGCTGCGTTTTAACATCGAATATTTGATACTAGAGTTATTAACGCAGGTATGTGTAATTGGAACTACAATTTCCTCACCGGCAAATCGTGTATTTTCACAATGATTCTCCCATAATTACCTACTTACCCACTCAAGTCTGTCCTTTTGCCTGTGACCTCTGGCATCGTCCGCAGAATGCCGCGTAATAGCTTAGTCAAATTTGCACATTGCGGCTTACCTACTCCGACTTTGAAACGCTTGAGCAATTATAGAAGCTCACACCACAACTTTGCTACTGAGTAGTCACCTTTAGATTAATGCATCTTGAAAACTATTTGTATCACTAATTTCAGTCACAGCCTTGGGATATAAGTCCTAATTGTATATCTTAGAAATATGCATGTGAACATCATCAGGTTGTAATTACTTGTACCGAATTTTGTAAGTATTGTAAATGGTCTTTTTAGGGTTCCGTAGCCAAAGGCAAAAAACGGAACCTTTATAAATTCGTAATTTTTTCTTTTAATGGTTCTGTTTATGGTATGTATCTCTCTAGAGATTGAAAACTTTGTAAGATTGTAAGAACCTTCTAACATCCAATTAATTCACTCACCCTCCTGCATTAGGTGCACGTGTGAATAAAAAAATTATGTAGGTATACTTTAGTACTTTGGTAGATACTTATTGTAAAACCAAATTGAGTTTAAAGAAAATCATTTTGAAGACTATTCGTCGTCTGTTTTAGCATCTGAGTCAGCTTGAATATATTAGGTATTAGCTTGATATTAATTAAAAGACTATAGCCTGCGCATAGGAGAACTGAACAATCTGAACATTAAATAATGTTCACTTATGTGCTGTCTTTGAACGAAATTGCTGGGGGAAAGGAATTAAGCTGCGATTCCGCTTGCATGTATCTACCACGTCGACTTCTCTACCCAGTGAAAGTACTTGATATTATGTGTATGATGAATTTGATATAACCTAACCTAGCCAAATAATGCAGATTCCCAAGAATTTCGTAAAATGCTACGCTCATACCATCCCAAAAGACGTGGTAGTGTCAAAACAAATAATTTACATTTACATGTTAAATACGTGGTCAGGGTCAAATAACTTATGTACCTGCATAATATTATATAGTAAGTAAAAGGAAAATCGTGTGTTGAAAGCAGAGTTTGGTTTCTATTCTAGTGATACCTACTACCTACTCTAAAACCTAAATTAAAAACCAGCGAAGTGCGAGTCAGTCTCGCGCACGACGGGTTCCGTACCATTATCTATAAAACTGGCAAAAAATCAAGTTGGTTGTATGGGATCCCCCTTAACTATTTGTATTTTTTATTTTTTTTGTATTTGTTGTTTTAGCGGCAACAGAAATACATCGTCTGTGAAAATTTTAACAGCCTAACTATCACGGTTCATGAGTTACAGACTGGTGACAGACAGATAGACAGTCTTAGTAATAGGGTCCCGTTTTACCCTTTGGGTACGGAATCCTCAAAACGATGATGATGACGTTTTTTAAACGGACTATGAATAAAATTATCAACCTGTTCTGCGCTATGTTCTGACTCTCAAAATTTAAGAAAGCGAGTTTGTAACCACGACGTGGTAAATTAATACCTTAAAGTTAGTAAATGGTGAATTGATGTTCATTAAATTGTGTTTTAGGTCGTCGACATTAAATCGCCGTTAATAAGAGGAGCATTCAATTAATTCCTAATTGTACCTAGCTCGTTTGAGAGCCATACACCAAGGCGCAAGGTCAGAATTACCTGAAATTATTAGTACCTTTATTGGCTTATAGGAACAACGACTCTCGAAGAAAACTGTTTAGTAATGGTAAAACAAAAAGCATAATAAAATTTTAGGTACATTAATATTCTATGAAGCATTAAAAACAAAATTTCTTTAAAATTATAAATTTAAAAGTAGGTTTCAGTAAATGTTCGCGGCTTTCATTTACTAATATTACTTTTGTAATGATATAAATAACTTGTACTAACAATACGAACGGAACGTATAATAACCTACTCGTAATTTATCTATCTAGGTATGTGAAACTATACTGTCAAAACTCAAAACTCCAGTTTTCAGTCCATCAACCCCTGGCATACGAACGCAATAAAACCTTTGAAATTAGATTTGCACCAGCCACACGTATGAATGCAGGAAAATTTAATTAACGTGTGGGCACGGTAAGTGCGTGTGCTTGTGTGCGAGTCAAAATTTCATTTGGAACACCGTCTGTGTTTGATTTGACTCGAGCCACTGTGTTTGATGGTTGGTTTTAGAATTCACTTTGTTAAACTGTTGGTTTTGAATACCATGTACCTACCTACACTGTTTCAATACAGTTAGCATGTGCCGGTATCAATAGTGTTGTGTTTGATACCTGTTAATTAAGTTTGTCTTTGGACGCATTTGTTTGTATCGTGTCCGTGTTTAACTGTATTCGTGAAAACAGTCTGTGACTACATCGCCACTACTTTTTTAACTGGGAGGTTAATAACATTGGTGGAAATTGTTGTTTGTCGTATGAGGTTGTGTTAGCCTCTAATGTCAGACTTTATCAAGCCGCCCAAGGGTCTCTAACGTGACTTAAAAACTGTAATCAACCGATGACTCTCGTAGTAGTGGTATAAAACCAACCATGAACCTAGTATCGGAAATGGATTTGACAAAAGCGTATACCCGATAGGGACACACTCGGCTACAACCCGTATAAGTAGGACAAATTTAATACACGTTATTTAGGTGGTGCTCTAATCATTCGTGCGTTATTCTAAAATGTCAAGATTAGTTTGTTTCTGCAGCCAAGCAAAAAATTAGTGCATACGCCGACAAACACAAAACATCATGGTACTACCCTACTTACTCCTTTGTCTATTTGTATACACTTGTTTCTTTTCTTCCCTGGAGTTTGAGTCTAATGTCATATCTGTTAGATGATTAATCTGAGACACCAACAGTAAAGTTAGCTCGTGTGAATTTTGCCAATGACCGATGAAGTTTGACACTTTTAATTTTCTGTATAATAGTGGTATTAAAGGATTAGTTGATAAAATAGACGTTAGGATCCTTAGGATTACTGTTAGCCTATAAAATAGGTTTACCCTCGCTAACTCTATAAATCTTGTATCCCTTTTCAGTCCTAGCCTGTTTTGCCGGTGATAAAATATTCCAACCATATTATAAGCAATCAACGTTTCTCTCACACATAGGAACCCTATAAAACTTATACCGGTTATATCGTTGGAGATCTCTCGGCTTGAGTTTATCGATCACTGCAGATGCTGTCCGCTTGTCTCTTGTGATGGATAGGATATTACGGAGAACATCTGGCGGTCGTCTTAAGTCAAAGTATCGTTTACTTTTCAAACATAATAGTTCAAGGCGGGGGTAACTATCCTGATGAAAATAAGCCTGCTGTACATTTGGCTAAGAGTATATAATATACCTAGTACGTGATTTGGTGTTATTCTGGTGTAGGTACTATCTTCGTCTTAATATATATATATATATATAATACGCGCCACGTTGTTTGTCCGCGATGGACTCCTACACTACTTAACCGATTTTAATCAAATTTGCACACCGTGTGCAGTTTGATCTAACTTAAAAGATAGGATAGCTTACATCTCAATTTATAGTTGCAATAATGAAAACCTTAGTATATTATAGAAATGACTTTCAGATCTATAGCATTGTTGTTTTGTTATTGCATCCTAGATGTTCTTAAAGTTTAATCTTAACTTATCAGAGTTACCAGACACTTACCACAGAGTTGATGCTATATCGATCTCCGTTTTAGTTTCTCTAGTCTTACATTACTCGTTTTTACTACTCTCTCAAACAAAATAGAATCTACAAAGCTCTAGATTTAGCTCAAATGCTGGGGCCACACCTATAGTGATATCCCACTGAATATCCCGCAGTTTGACGTCATTTGACGTTCGCCGTAAGTGTAGCCACATAATCCGTATATGGCATTGGCATTGCCGTTGAATATCCCGATTTTTTTACGTTCACTTGTTTTATGAATTTGGTTTATTTTTAATTTGGACTGTGGACAATGACTATAGTGTAGACAGTCAAATTTATGGCGATCAATTTTATCGGGATAATATCGGCGTTGTCTAAAGCGATGTTAGCCGTTTACGATGACGATAGATGTGGCCCATGCATCAGGATGAGCAATCTACATTTGTTTTCAATTGGCAGTGAGAGGCTTTGCGCAACCACTTGTGTAATGCAGTTCATGCTTTACGTGTTTGAGATGCGCATTAAAAACTTTTTGCGTTTGCTCGCTACTTTCTAAACAAACTTCTCGGCGATGCCATGTGATAATATGATGATGGTGACTAACAGATGTCTGAGACCGTGTGGTCGTGTTTGTTTTTGATGTAGGATCGCGTGGGATGTGGAAATTTCACTCGGTCCCCGTCTGGTTTTATGAAACGATGTAATTTTGGTCTTAAAGATGATGGGCCTGTAAAGCAGCCAAAGGTTCCACATTAGAGAAGTTTTTTCTAATAAAGGATTGAAGGTTTTGAATCAAAAGTAATACGTGATCAAATTTCAAAGATCAGACGATTTTTGTACGCGATATACCTAACTCATTTCGTCTGTCTCATTAGTGTTTCTGTAGGTTATTTCCAATAGCTTTTTCTAATAAGTATTTTACATTTTGATGTAAGATCGTGACACGGTTACGAGCGTAAAGATTGAAGTTTGTCTACGATTGGTATGATTAGAATAGCCAGGAATATGGCGAAAATAGTGTGGTATTCAAGTTCAATCTATCGCCTAATTTAAGCGTGTTTTAGCGAGAATCCGTTGACTGCCTGTTATGCGTCATTACCTTCTAAAATAGACATAGTATGTAGATTTCTTGTTATATATTTAGAAACATTGAAATGCTTTTAGGAACAGTTGGGTTTACACTTTAGACGTGATCTGAATAGATTTGGATGATTCGTTTCAATTAGAAAAGGCTGTTCATAAACGTTATCAAGTTACTTGTCGTAGTCCAGAGATTATCTTAAAGCAATTTAAGTAATTAGTTTCATAATTATTATACTTGAAGATACAGATCACATTTCTCAAACGATTTTTACAAGATTTGGTGTACTGGTACTCTGGTTATTATTGGTTTGTAGCGAATTTTGATAAGTGGAAAAGGGGGGCAAAAAGGAGGGAAGTTTGCTATAGTGCCATTTACTTGTATAAAGTTACCAAATTTGTCAAATTTTTTATTTGTAATAAAGGTAATAAATGTTTAGGGCAAAAGGGGGAAAAAGGGGGATGCCTATCACCATGATATTGGTTAAGATCCGCTCTGATAGCGAGATCTACTGTTCACAGAACCACTAGATAATCTCTATTCTACACTAGATGTAATAATATAGTATCTCTACACTAGATGTAATAATATAGAAAATGAAAGCTGAAAACGACTATCCTTCTGCTACATAATAGATCCACAAACTACGTTCACACATGATTGTTGCTAGATTTATGACTACTAGATGTATAGCTAGTGTTCCGACGTATAAATCAGGGGAGCATACAGCCGAACACGACAGCGAGTAATCCTATAAAGCGCACGATCGCTGCGACCGGACGGCGGCCCGGCCCGTATTTCATTATAGACAAGTGTGTTTCGCAAGTGAACTTCAATGTAGAAATGTTAGATTTATGACTCAGTTGTTATTTATGGTAGCTTATAAAGAAGAATAACAAATCAATGAGTCTTATCCGGGATTTCGCCCCAGCGTTCTCGTTGCGCTACTGTCAGAGGGAGGTCTATGGTTTTTGCTTGAGCCGCAGGATACCTAAATGCCCTAGAAGAAGGAGCACTCCCAATTAAAGCGAGATAGGGTGATTGTTAATGGTATTTGAGCGTGTTGTCTCTCTTCCGTGAGTTTGAGTACTTTTTGAGTGCGGAGTGTCCAGTTTGGGCTTCAGCGTAAAAGGCGAGTTTAACTAAATCGAAACAGTAGATAATCAGCTGTTTTAAGTGACATATACACGCAAATAGACATAACGTTACAAACCCAGTGAAGTGCAGACCAAAAAATAGCAATAAAATATTAAAAACTGACGTTTACTGGCTTTTTATCACGGCAAGTAATGCTAAATTGAACGTTGCCGAATTGTAAACATGGTAGCGCTCATATATTTTTTTGCGTGGATTATGGGCATGCATAACTAAAACTAAAAAGACGTGTATACAGTAGCATTTTTTTATTGTAGGTATACTATTGAGGATACATAATATCCACTAGTAAGAGGCAAGAGGCATTAGCATCGTAGAATATCCGCGATGCGACCTCGTACATGCTGCAGTAGGGCTGTCAGTTTTAAAAATGTGGTAAATTATTTTTTGTCACCGTAGTAATAGTTTCTTTCACCCAATAACCTACGTATTTAGAAGGTAGGTACCAAGAAAAATCTCAAATTAATATGCTTATAAGTCATAGAACCCTAATTAGTAAGACCATATTCGCTATTCCAAATCAATACTAAATAGTACATATTACCATTATCAAAATCTGTTATAGCATTCAATTTACAACGAAATTTCAAATTATATGAATGATTTTTATAGTCATTATTAACCATCCTTCATAGACTTTTTGGTAAGTACTTCATTAATTAAACATACTGATACATACATTCACGTCTTTTTCCCGTTGTTGTAGGCAGAGGCTAGATCTTTCCACGATCCTGACACACCTCTTTCGCTTCTTCTAGTTTCATGATTTGCTTCGTACATGCTCTCCGGTTTTGGGTACTCTTGACTTGGCCTTTCTTTAAGACTTCCTCGACTTGACCGTGGTACGCCCGTTTACGTCGATCCCTACCGGTCCAATCGCACTAGATCCATAAATCTGATAATTAAAATTAAGCAATAAACTTTCAGAGAGATTGTTAAAGTTTTAGAAGTATAATTTATAGAAAAGAGTTTTAAAAGTGACAGCCCTACTAGACATTGTGGTGACGGTTACAACGGGGCTATATAAATGGGGGGGAGGGGGAAAGGTCAGCCGGTTGGCTCACAGGTATGCCAGATGCTACGCGATCATCATGAACCATAAATGCAACGACCTATGCCTATTATGTTGTTTTGTTCGTTCCTAGGACGATTATTATATAAATAAGCCAAATAATCTGTAAAGTCAAAATTTATTCTGGTTATAAAGCTCTTGCCCCTGATTTGATATTAGATTTAGACAGAGATTTTGCGCTAAAAATGGCTAGCTAAAATTCAAATTGTGTCTGGATATAAATAGAGTTACTGAGAATAGAATCGATTTGAGAATCTCTAGCGTAATTTTGTTAATGGGGAAACCGAAGCAAAGAAGATTGATCAGTCAACTCGAGGGCATCACTCTCATTAGACTATAATATACTTATTTATATATAATACTAGCAGACAGGGCCACGCGTTGCTGTGGCTAAGGTTTTTGTTTTTGTGACTATAAATTGAGATTTAAGATATCCTATCTTTCAAGTTAGATCAAACTGTACACGGTGTGCAAATTTGATTAAAATCGGTTAAGTAGTTTAGAAGTGCAACGCGGACAAACAACGTGTCGCGTAATTTATATTTATTAAGATTATTAGACATGCTATGTATGTTAAGCCTAACCTATGTATATTCAAATACGGGACCTAAATAGATTTAATTATAATATTAAAAGCAAAAACTACAGGAACCTCGTTAATTATACGAATGTAACAGGATGCTTCGAAGATTTTTATAATTATGTCTCCAGGTTACACGCAAAACGATCCGGTCAAACCTGCTAAAGAAAAGTATAATCGACTGCATAGATATTATGTCACATAAAAGTTTGCAAAAACAAAGTTTTGCAAACGTGAGCTAAATAAATATGCTAAGATGAGCCGTATGGCTCTGGCTAACGATGGGCCACTCCGAGATTTTTAGTCTATTGTTTCGGATGTTCACATAATATCTCGAAGATTTCCTTACGCAGCCGAATTAAATTGAAAAAGGGTTTGTTTTTAAAAATCTGAAAGGAAATAATTGCGGTCGGTGGGCTTAGACCAACTCGAGCTTAGAAAGACAGAAAGTGCGGGAAGTCAGTTGACTTGTAACAATCGAAAAACATCTCGATAGTTCAATTGGGGGTTTGTTTAAACACTCGATTGCACAATCAAATGAGATTCTTTCGATAGTTTGAACAGTTGAACAACTAAGACTTGCCCATCGCTATGCCGTACTTCCTCTACCCTGCAAGGAATCGGTCCACGTTTGCACTAAGCAATGAGGCGTATTAGCTCTCTTACTTTTCTGTATACTGGACTGGATTATAGGATAGGTACCCGAATTGGTATAACACTAATTTGTAGTTGCCTAATTTATGGTATCTAGCGACCTAGCTCAGCGTAATCCAGCGAATGATTTGATCAGGATTACGTCTTTTGTGGTGTCTAGCTTGTTAGGATATTAATTAGGCGCGATGTCTAAATAGAATATTCAAAATAGCCTACGTTTATATAATACTAGAATAGGGGTTCATCTTACAGGGACTAGGTTTATTGTTGAATGCGTTAAGAATGGGAATTTAATTAACATGTAGAATTGTAGTCTATAATAATTATTTATTTGCGTTTTATATGAGCTTTAGATCTAAATTAGAATTTTGTTGTAGCTGGAGTAGTGTTGTTATTAAGAGATCACTTACTACATAATACTAACATGTTACCATGTTATGTTACCAACTTAATATGTTGCCCATAATCTCATGTAATATCAGCTTTCCGTACGTGAGATGTCTCTAAAAATAACAATTTAATACACCTGATGCAAGCAATACGGTTAAAGGTTACACAAATTACGTAGTATCTTAAATATCCACTCTTACTTTCTACATTGACATCATCAAAGTGATGACACTCACATACAAATTGCAAAAGTTACGCTTCAAAATTATAGGTGTTATTTGAACTAATGTTAATTTCTATGAAATTGCTCTTAATAATCCAGCATCGCATAATAAAATGGTACATTAAATCGGCAAATGCAATTCACGGTACGTTGCCGTTGAGTTTTGTTCGTGATCTTTGGAGAAATTTATGTAGTGCCCAAAAAATGGGGAAACTTTTACTGTCTTTTAAGACACTTCGCCGAGTGGAAGAACAACGCAATGAATTTGTTTAATAAATTACCATCTCATTAATTTTTGTACAAGTAGATGTATGTCTGTAACAGTATAATGGCTTGACACTATATTATTAAAGTGAACTTGAACCACGTTATTTCAACGTAACAAACCCCTATTGGTTAGGGTGTTGTACATTTTTTTTCAACTTAGCTTTATGTTACTTTGGTACTTGATACTTATATCAAAATCAAAAAAGAATTATTGCTATAATGGAAAAGTTCGTTTAAAATAATTTTTGGCCAAGTGTACTATAAATTACTATATTATTATTATTATTATTATAATAAGTGTACTAATTATATACTTCAAATTGATATTGATACAAAAGCTTACCTACATACGTTTCTTCCTTTTATTGTATGTTCAATAACACAATAAGACCAAGTCGTGCAATTCCTTTAGTCGCTATGAAACTTCTTCCTTCCGCTTCAGCGAGGTAATCGCTATTAAATTAATAAACGTGAACTATTTTCTTGGCCTTTGCAATCGACAAAATGGTCTCAGCACCGGCACACTGGAAACTAATTTAAGTTTTATTGTAGTTTTATTATGTGCTTCGAAAGATGTGAAGCACGAACTTAAAATAGTTTAGGATCTAGATAGTTTACTCGCTATTTCTTTGTGAACCTGTTACTGCTGTTTCATTAGTAGTAAGTACCTACTTAGCAATAACTTAATATGTAGCTTTTTTTGGCACAAGTGCTCAGAGACTCTGTTTTTTTTTTTAATATTGTTTATTGTAACTTTTTTAAAGTGCCACTACCTAGAATTTAAATAAAGGATGTTTCATGTATATCTACCTACATACTTAGCAATTTTTATTTTTTATATTTAAGTAGGGATTAAGTATTAAGAGAATTTTATGGGCCGCACTTTGCGAGCGCTCAAACATATTATTATGAAAATTCAATCAAGAAAAAAAAAGCATCCAGTTTTCGCATCCAACATTTTTTCCACGCTCGAACACAAAGGCTTTGAGTGATTTCACATCTTCTGGGATTTTCAATTTAGAATTGATCGCAAGTAGAATGGGGTGGGGACTGGAGAGGGAAGATTGATAATTCGGATTTTTCCCTCGTCCCGTCAGTTACGGAGGCCGCACAAGTGAGCGATCGGGTACGATGGCTAATGATATAGCTAGGACAAAATAACCAGTGGGGCATCTCGCTTTTGACCCAACAGACACAAAAATGATTAATAAGAAGGTTGCACAAGTCAGTGAAATGATAAGTGCTAAAGTAAGTTGCAATAATAGCACTTACGTAAATTGAGAGCATGATAGTGCTTTGGTTGATGTGGATGATGATTTTCATCATAATTTCGTAATGCAAGTAGAATAAAATAGAAAATATTTCATTGTTCTTTAATAATATACACAATGTACATAATATAATGGAATTTAAATAAACCTATAGTACCTTCAATGGGCGGACTGATCGCTAAAAGCGATGTATGCTAGTATGAGTGCAGTGTGTGTTGGGAGCAACTGTTTGGGTAATGAAATTGATCTCTAACATAAATTTTTGTTTAACCAAATCCGTTGTGTTGCCGTATCAAATACATATACGTAATACGTATACTTTGTCTTATTTATCGTGTTCTACCAAATGTTGTACATTTCCGGCCGATTACCACTAACTTGATAGAGCATAATAGTGTCGAGTATAAATTATACAATTTTAAATTTAAAACTGTAGTGAAGCTGTGTAGGTATAGAAGCAATAGAAGCAAGAATGTAGCAAAGTAAAGTAGATTAAGCATTGCCATACAACGTGGCAATGCTGCCAGCATTTTGGGAACTTTGCCATCTGGTAGCGGTTTGTTAGAATAGTGTAGGTTTTATTTAATTATTATTGTTTTTGCTTAAATATTGTTTTTGTACCTTAATTCCAATTATTATACGAATCACGATTTATTTCGTGCTCATAGTAGCAAAGTAAATTGCATGCATTATTGTGGTGACTAAATGAAGAAGTTAGCAACACGAATCACTTGATACAAAAACGCAAAGACACGCGTAACAATTTATTGATTGTTGCAAACAAGAAGCCTACAAAGAATTCCCACTGCTTCCACTGTGTTACCAGCTTATGGGCTTGACTGTCGCGTGTCATTTTTACGGATTCCCTCGGATTTATGTAAATTTGTTTTGTCAGCGGTTTACCTTGTTACGCGAATATCAAATCTGTCGCCAATATTGAATTTTTATAACGATTTATCGATACCACCGGCTGCTTCATTTGAATCATTTGGACTAACGTTATTTAATGAGATTTCGTAATTGTTATCATCCAAATTGAAATGTTTATGGACGCATATAATTAATTTTAACTCTCAAACTAGAGCTACCATGCACTATTAATATTCATAGGAGTTGGCAAATTACTTGTGCAAGTTGCTTCGTACCTGTCAATGTAATTAAGGCGCTTCACGCCGCACAATGTAGTCGCTGGCTGCCAATCTGTGGTGAGTATGGCGAATGGCGAACACGTTATTATCATGAAGATTTACAATTAGAATGTCTTACGAATAGTCAGTTTAATTACAAAGCGCATCTCGATTTCTCAATGGGCCAATTGAAATTGGGTGTTGAGGACGTCGCATAATTAGAGATTATTGCGTTCTCATCGACTGGATGTCTTGTGGTTATGCAAAGCTCATTGTGAAAGGAGAGGCTTTAGGTGTGACCTTTTACTCATTCTCTATATTATGTGACATAATACAAATAGCAAAACAATGAAACGTCTGGAAATGGAGACTGTGATTCTAGAATTGATATTTTTAAGGGTTAAAGTCACAACGAAATTTAGGAACTGAAGTAATATGAATGTAATGTTACTATGTTTGTAAAATTATGCTATTCCTTCAATTTTGATTATATTGTAGGTATATTGGCAGACAATTATTTGTATTAATCGCAAATAGGTTTGTAGCAAACACTGCCCCTGTAATATTGTTACGAGTATAAGAGAAAAAATATCTTTCCTTTTAGGTGTTATATTTATTTCATCCAAACGATTATCTCGATTCCCGAACTAGGCCTCCCTTGACCTTTCATAACCGTGTACATTCCGTGTCACGATATTAATATCGCCTTTTATTAATTCTTGTTCGCTGTCAAAATTGCTTTTCTGTATTCTTTCTTTAATAATTTCATCCGAAATCTATTATTCTTTGATTTTTTTCGCAGCCACTTAAATGTTATTTTGGTAATTTCATTTCTTTTTATTATTTAGGTGGCAGTGTTAAGTCAGTTGACAATTGTAAAGGTGCCGTCAGCTGATGGTTATTCCAACTTAGAGTGTTATACTCAAATAAAATTTTCCTTTTAAAAATATAACACACAGCCATAGAATAGGCGAGAGCATAGATTATTTGCAAATATGTAGTTATATTACACAAAATTTGTTAGTGCCGAATTAACAATTGAAATTAGTTTACAGCCCCAATCGGCTATTTCAATTAAGTAACTCAATGTGACCTGTGTTTTCGAGCATGAAATTATATGCCCGGCACGCACTTGCTTCAATTTGGATCGTTTTTCAATTTATTGTTAGGCGTGTATTCACGCCCATATTAAGTTGATAGTTTTTAATAAAATATGTTAGACCAGCACACTCAAGTGTGAAACGATTAGGTTGAAGTGGATGTACGCACGCACTTTTGTGTTATTTAATTTGATTTATTGAGTTTATAGCAACAGTCACTTTTCTTGCTGCTGACGTAATTTGCCGATTGTTGGTGTTTGTATTTACAGTATTTCAAACCTGAATATCACACGAATATACAGTTTCAGTTTCATTCCTACATTAGTAGCGATAGAGGTGTTTTATTTAAATTTGCAGAATTATGAACGAAGATGTAGGTAGTAGGTACGTAGGTAGATTGCACGTATACGATTTGAACACTGAATCTACCTAACAGATTGGAAATCACTGTTGATCCACCTGAATTGATCAGAATACAATAGGACATGGAGTAGACCAGTTCTAAGGACCTTAGCATTGATTCACGGCTTGGTTGATGCTTGTCAACTGAGACACAATAGTCACCCGATCCAATTTACTGTGGACAACAGTGTCTGAGCTTAGAACAAACGACTTGATTGGCAACTTTAATCAGAGATAGCCTTTGAAGTTTTGATTACGCAAATCGGCGACTGGAACAGTGTGCAAACACAAGATTTTAATAGACTTAAAAAATACACCTTCCATGCCACTGAATTCCCTGGTGTAACCTGCAGAGATGTTAATTATCCTAGATAATTTGTATTGACCATTTCTGAGCTTAGTGAATTACCCACATTTCATGTAAAATATTACAGATCAGTCTATTTCTGGGACAATGAAGAGTGTAAGAACCTCAATGCTAATTATTAGAATTCATTGTTATCTAATATTTTCATCATTATTTATAGACATTGCCGTCTTACGTTGCACGAGTTCAAGTCCTGTCTATACATTTTAGTGGATTCACTATGCATGCACATTCGATACACTACAGTGCCTGAGCTGATTGTGTTATAATTTGAGATGCAGATATCCACATAATATTAATGAGGAGTTTAATAGAAGCCTTCTCCCAGAAACATAATATAAGCAAGTAAGTACCTACTACTACGAGTATACTCGTAATTTATCGTATTTGAAACGGCAAACATTTTGTTCAGTTGCTGGATTGGTTTTTCAAATGTTTAAACTGGTTATCAATGCAATAAACTAAAACATTGTTTGTTCAGAATTTGGATTGCCAAATTCCTAACATCAGGGAATTAGACAAAGTTGCAAATTAATAATTGCCTTACTCAGATGAACGCTGACCTTTGTCAATATTGATCGGGATTGGGTATTTGGAATGGAAATAGGTCGTCTCCGATTTCTGCTAGATAAGGTTAGGTATAAAATTTGTGGGTATGATTAGAAATGAGGGGGGGCTGATCGCGGCGCGGACATAAAATCGGTAATCGTCTTAATTTGACGTTTATAATTAGCATGGCTCAAAGGGCAAATCGAAACATTTACCATTACGATGCGCATAGGCACTAGGCAGTCTAGGAGCTGGTAGAGTATGCTAGACCTAAGCAGTGTTAGTATTAGTGATATTACTATTTTAAGTAACCTATCTTCAGCTCATTCGATTGATTACTACTAGAAGTGCTATAGGGCTAGGAGTCGAACCATATCTCTGAGACACAATATAGGGCATTCACGATCCAACCAACAACATTGTTTCAAAACGTGATAAGTAAGTTATATTTATCCGCTCTACGAACCCTATCAAGTACTCGTATTATTAGTAAGTATCAGCGAAAACATTGAATTTCATTGTAACAAAAAATCTTTTTATATTTCCACAAACGGGCATTAAGTTGCGGCCGATTGTAAGTCAACCGTCCACATTATCGTGGCTAGTGGGCGTGAATAGAGAGATAAACGGATCCCTGGTACGGTTTGTTGAACAAATACTGGCGTTTGTTTTTTACACTGTTTGTTTTTGCCCCGAGCGCATGTGACGGGTTCTGTTGCAGAAGTTTGTGCAGTAAGTGAGGTTCGGGGTTCTGGAGATTTGACACTTGTGCCGATTAGCTATGGATCAAACTGCGCCAAACAATGCTCTCTGATAGACAATAAATTATTATATGACCTACGAATATTAAAAATAACAACGATAAACCGTCAAAGTTTTGAGACCACCTCTGAATGAAATATAGCAGTGCTTGGATGTTTTGTGAAATATATTTATGAAAACTGATACCTTTTATTTGTCTTTTTATCACTTGATGAAGACTTTTGATAGATAAGTAAGGTTCCGTTTAAAAAAGTTAAAGCACTGTTTCACAGTGCTGAACACGCCGTTTTGTTTTTATCCTAAACGCGTGGTTTGTGGCGTCCGATAACCATTGTTCGGAAAGTGAACGTGATTGTCGGAATCAATCGAGATGGTGTCGAGTGATGAATCGTGATCGAGTGTCTCACGCTGTTGATGCTTTTTTATAAGCTGCTGTGTTACGCAACGAGTTAAAAGCTTTTTTCTGTTACGGCATCCGATTGTTTTGAATGCTGACTTGCTAATTGTCGTAGTTTGGGTATCGACATCTGGGTACTGCGTAGTTTATCACGTCACTGCTAGCATTGTTTATAATTCTGAAGTATAATATAATAAGACGCAACATTTTATAAGTACAAAATGTATATAGTTACAAACGAATCAAAGACAAAAATTCAAAGATCATATTTTTTACCAATTTTGTTGGTTTTTCGACTGTGTTCTTTGGGCTGTGTACGAAATCGCATGTAGCCGTTTATTCTCAACTGATAACTGATTTTGACTTGACCGGTTTCTTTCCTACTTCTAAAGGTGTGATGGTCCTGACCCTCAACGTGCCATTCTCATACACAGGGGTCAATAGAAACATTTCTCGTTATTATAACTTGGTATTGTACCTACCTTAAATAAATCCTTATACCAACTACCAGGATAGTGAGTAATACCTTGGTTCAAACGAAACCAATTAGTACTCAATATTAAGCCTATTTGAAATAATTGATAAATAGATGCAGTGATAATCTACCAAAGTTGTGTTGAATATCATAAGCTAATTAGTCAAAATGACCTTGCTCGTCAATATAGATAACTATCACATTCGGTAATAGATCACGATCTGATAAAGTAATTCTAACCAAAGTGCTTATTAAATAAAATACATCTTCTCACACGTAATAAAATGCATGACGTAATCTAAAAGCTAATGATATGAGGTCAGCTAACACTGCCTAACGATTGCTTATTAATGGACACAATAAGAACTATTGGTATAAATAAAAATTAGTCAATAAAGATGTAGGTATGTTAATATAATTTGTTTGGCCTAAAATTCACTGATGTCAAACGGCGTAATTTTTTTTTTAGTTGTACGTATTATAAATAGGAAAACTACTATTATCTTAGTTTTTCCCCATACATTCATTCCCAATCTAACTCCACAGGATTATTAAAAGAAAAGACGACGGATACAAAAGGAGGACAAGGGAACCCCTATTAGTAGGCAGCTTGTAGATGCCTGGGTTCGTTTGGATGAGGTTGCAGATACTAATTACGCGTACGTAGGTATTCTGTAAAAGCTCCTTGGGAAAGATTTAGTGTAAAACACATATTTAACAAAATTATTAAGTTTTATTTTTGTCCGCAGGTAAGCCACAACACAAAGCGGAGAGTTCACGACAAAATCGCAGTAAGAAATTTGATGAAACCTCTTAAATATTTCACGAACGTTGACAGATCGACGCCGATTGGAAGCTTTCGGAATTACACAAAACTTGTAATAGGTATTACCAAAGAGGATTATACAAGTAAGCGAAACCTTATATTCCTGGGGCAATTTCTTTCATCTGGGGGCACGGCAGTGCCCCCGCCAAGTCGAGCAAAACAAAAGGCGCGGCCGTACTATCCTTTTCTCGAAGCGATTCGGGCCATTTTCGACACCCTGTAACTTCATTATGGATTAAACCAGAAGCCTAAATTTTTAGTGACCAAGAGGGCATCACGTCTACAGATAATAATCCAAGTTACATCAAATTTGAACCAGTAGTTTAAGAATTATTGCAAGTCAAAGTTCCTTAATTTTGCTGCCCACTGACTGACTGACTGACTGACTGACTGACTGACTGACTGACTGACTCACCGATCATCAAAATTCTAAGGTACTTCTAGCCGTCCCACAAGTTTCAAATTTTGAGTATAGCTATTGTTTAGTCTATAAACCATGGAAAAATTCTGACATTCCATAATTTTCATCCCGTTTTCTAGATATATGATCTGCATAAATAACTTTGTATTCCCATATAAATCCCATTAAATTGTATGTGGTTACAAAGTTACTTTTACAGTTCATAATTAGACTTCATTGAAATTGAATGAAATGGGTAACAGAGGTAAAAATGAGAAATGGTTTCGAGAAATTCGACAGTTGAGCGCTTTTTAAAAACTTCCACGATAGATAGAGAGATACTAATCCCTATACTATACCTACCTACACTTTTATAGGTCGAACAAATTCGTTACCTAGGTACATTAAAATAGTTACCTAGGTACCTTATACCTAATACGCATCTATGGAGACGCAAAGACACTCGTTCATGATAATCTATGAGCATGACCTATGTCGCAAGGGGCCCCGGCCGCACAGGCGCGGGGCGCGCGTTGATGCGTGTTTTGCAAAAAAACGAAATAAAGAAAGAAAACCTACAAAAAGAAATGAGATCCCATCAAAAACATTACATGTACAAAAATGCACAAGTCTCGCAACGCAGTTTATCTGCCGTAAAAAGTTGTGAGATCGAATATAAACCAAGTCGGTTAATTTCAATACCTATCTGTACCTATCTATGGGAGCAGTTATATCTTTATTTCTTTAGTAAATAGAGTGTCTTGGCGATTGTACACGGCAGCATAATCTACTAGACAATCTAAATATAATCTTCCGTATAGGTGTACTTTCAAACAAATACAAGCACAAAGCGCTTAACATAGATTTATGTCGCCGTGTACAATCGCCAAGACACTCTATTTACTAAAGAAATAAAGATATAACTGCTCCCATAGATAGGTACAGATAGGTATTGAAATTAACCGACTTGGTTTATATTCGATCTCACAACTTTTTACGGCAGATAAACTGCGTTGCGAGACTTGTGCATTTTTGTACATGTAATGTTTTTGATGGGATTTCCTATTCTAAAATGACTTTAAGAACACAATTCTACTCGTAATTGGCTGTTTCAATTTTTATGTTTATGTCAGCTTTTCACATAGGTAGGTACTTTATTATATTTGTTTGACATGAATACACCGACAAACAGCTTAGCAACCTACTCACTTAATTCCTTCTTTATGCTCAAACGTAATGTGACAGTGTTTTTCAAAGAAAATAATCACAAATAAGATTTTATTTTATACGAATAAATGAAGTCCATAAATGAAAGAGGATAATATCCTCCTACATGTCGTACATATAAGAAGAGGATTTCATTTATTCGTTTCAATAGTTTTTTGTAACATAATTTAATAAAATAACAAGTATAAAGAAACATAAATACGATAAAGAAAAAAAAAACTGTATCAATTAGTAACGATCCAACATTATTTAATGGTATCGCTAAAATACCCAAATACTCGATTATCAGAAATGCAAAAATAACTGTCTAGTAAATACGAGTATAATTAAAACAAATAATAATTATCGTAGCAAACAAACCGCATAAAATACACGTCAACAGTCGAACTGTTCCATTATTTAATTTTTGATTCCTTGTATACGTATATATGTATATACTCGTACAGACAGCGACGCTACTTCAAAGTGTATCGAAGCATATATTCATCAATCCATTTACAAAATAATTTCCCATCTCGCAAGCTGAATATTCACAATCAAATTCTCTAGTCGGTAACACTGAAACGCTCTCGGAGTTTACATTTAATTGGAACAGCCCAGAATTAGAAGCGGAATAATTGACAGTATTGTTCTGATTCCTACCACCAATTTAGTAGATACCAAATCTATCCAATTTGCTTAAGAGGTGACCCAGATCTTCGCTAATTAAAATTGTATTACGTTTTGATCCGTGTCTGAATGGTTGGAACACGTGATAAAGATATTTGAACAGTACGCTAAGTTATCGGCGAAAGATCGAACATGACGGAATGAAAATAAACTTTTGATCGCTGTAATTATCTCGTAAAAATTATATAGATGCTCGGATTTGTGAAACACTTCATTAATAAAAACACATTTGTTTATGTTAGTTGAAATGCGTTTTAGTAAATGTGAAGGATGAGACATGACCTTTCACGATATATTTTGATCAAGACGTTGAACATTGAAGTTATGGCACATTAGATCGCAACTTGTAAAAATAATGCCCATACTGATTTATGTACGAGTACAAGGCCGCAACTCAAAACAACTGTTGATGTTTCCTTCCAAAACTTTGTTATTCCAATCTTTTTGTAATCTGCAAAAGCTTTTTGAAGAGTCACTGATAGGTATTACGAGATCACTAAATCTGTAAACGAAGTTAAACGATTAAAGATTTACGATTCGTCGAGTTCTCGGTCGTTAATTTTGCGGAAAGATAATCTTGTGACAAATTTTCGGCGCCCATAAAGTTATAGGCAGTAAAATGGGTTTGGTTACGAGTTTCTAGTTTATTAAAGGAAAATAGTAGAGTAACCATTTCTCGTGACCTTATCGTGACTGGGATGAAATTGGCATGGGGCATGCGGTCGCCGGGCCCTACTACCGAGCTTGTGCTGCAGGTACAGTGAGAGCTGAGTATTTTTTTTTTACATCTGGGACAATTACTGTTTCTACAATCAAACCCTCAAATAGCTTTAAAGCTCTAGCTTCAAATGTAAATGCAATACACAGTAAAATACTAAGTGATACTTCAATTAAAAATCACTGGTTTTCCAAGCCCATCAGCTATACCTTTTTTATCTTTTTGTCTTATAGACTAATACTAAGATTTATACATCAAAATAAGAATAAGTAGTCAGCTCATCATTTCCGTGCAAGACAAGTGTGTTGCCAACTCTAATGTTACCGTATCTGCCTTTCTCCGACCTGTGTCGACCTTCGCCCTTGCCATTCGGACAATTGCCACCGCGTCCTACACGTCGGTGTCGGGCCTTTCGTGTTTAGAATTAGCTCTTCCTTTCTGTTTATGTATTATGTATATATCTACATCTACAAATTATACTATTACAATATTAGGGTTATTGATTATACCCACTTGATGTTTGACGATGTCATTTCGTATCATCATGTTAGGAGTGATTTTTTTCTAAAAATTGTGAAGCTACGTTTATTATATTTTATCAAAGCTTGCTTTTAAACATGTTTTACTATAAATGCCAAAAACTGTGAGTTAAAATGATAAGTTACCTACCTCAAAGTGGAGATAGTAAACATTGCCAACAATACCTACTGAATTCGAAATAAATGTAAGACCTGTAAGATTCAAAGTAACATTAATCAGCATTAAGCAGTGCTTACAGTATATCGGTACTTCAGATATCATTCAGAATCACCATAAACATAATACGCTGTTACATTAGCACTCCAATAAATATCCTTAGGAGCAGTCCCATATCGATCCCCCAGGCGTTTGGCTATCGACCAATACAATGCTCCAGTATACCTTCATAACAGTAGTTCAGCTTGGAAATATGCCCATTAAACCGGCAAAAGGAAAAACAGGGAGTACGCTATAGTGAGACCATAAATTTGGGAATCTTCTTGAACTATCTATCTATGTATATTGTATAGGTGTGGAACTCCAAGAAATTGTTAATAAGAAATTGAAGAATTAATTTAAAACATTTCAACGTTATTTCAGTTACCAACCCTTTAAACGAATTAATAATTTTAAGAGACGCACAGTTAGTAAAGTAGTAAGTAGTTAGTTAAAAAAAATTTCAATACGAAAAAAGTTTTCTATACCTTGTTCTGTAAAAAACTCGTATGGTATCTTAAAAGGATTCAGCAATATTATTCCTATCGACTTGATATACTTCATTTTTCTCTTTAGTTATAAAATTTGTTATGTACTGAAAGAGAGATCGGTGCGTCTAATCAAAGAAAGTTAGTATAATTACTGATGGTAGCGCTTTATGAACCTTCGCCGCTGCCTGCCACTGTCCCATCGACGTACTGCACACAGCATAATAACGCCATTTGGTAAGGAAAACGCAATTTGGCATTACCAATATGTGGCAATTGACTGCCGGAGTTGTGTGCTCACGGCATTGAGTGCTGTAATGTGCGCAATTCAAATAATTGTGCCGTTATGGCGCGGGTTGAATGGAATCTTCTGGAGAGTGAGTTTGGGCCAGAGAGGAAGCCAGACCGAACATTACAGATGTCTATTTAATCTTGTCGTGACGTCGGCCGCCTTCTTCATCTGTTTTTGTATGTTCTTATCTTCATCGATTATTATTTCATCTATTGATTATTTACCAGATTTATGGATCTAGTATAAATGGAACAGTCGGGGACGTTCCTCGATCAAATTCAGATCGTCCTAAAACCCCATACCCAAGTACCCATAACTGGCAAGCGAAGGAGCTCGTGAACGTGGATGTAGCAAAGGTGGGTCAGGATCGTAGCATGTGGAAAGATGAAGTCTCTGCCTACCTCAACGGGAAAAAGCGTGACTGTATTTAAACTGTATGTCAAAGAATATCACGCATTCATTTTCCCATGGGTGTAGACTCTCATTATCAAAAAATAATATCATAGATGTAACACCGAAGTAACGGTCTATAAACCTCAAGTTCTGGCTATCAACAAGACGAACCCATGGTTACAGACGTCGTAAAACATTGGCTTTTATGCCAGCCATAAATGGCAAGTCGGACTTGTAAGGACAATGATGGTAAGTCATTAATCGAAGGTTCGATTTGCGCATAGTTTTCTGAGAATCGATTAAACATTAAGAATAATGGCGATAATGGAGAACCAAGTATTTTTTTGCAGCTTGGTACTTTAACTTAATTATATTATGTAGCAAGAAATTATATTTAGGTTATATTTTTTAAGACTATTTTACAAATTGTTCTCGGGTGGACAAACGATTACAACTACACCAAAAACTTTGTTTTGGAAAATGAGCTAAGAATTTTCAGGGGCATTGGAACGGTACTTAAAGTGAAATAATACAGACAAATTACGCGATGCGCTTTTTCTTTGTTAACAGCTGAATATTACGTACCTATATTTACATAGTAAATTCTAAGTTCAATCCACCTAATGTACCTTAAACACAATATAAGTAAAAGTTAACTATAAAGTAGGAACATAAACAGACAGAGAGTAATTGTACCAGAGAGTATTTAAATACTAAGTTGACGGAGAGTTATTTAGTTAAGTCTTTTTGAAACAGCCAAGATAATTACATAGTCAGGTACGTAGGCTGTCATTTTTATCACTTTCGCATACGAGTTTTGTAATTATGTATACTTAATTTAGTATTCATGCAACTAACAGTGCCAAGCAAGTGAACATTTACCTAATTATTATTGCATGAACAAGTTTCGCTACGCACCGGTACGTTTATAGTTTTAGGGCATAGGAAAGTAAATGGTAATTTGTAATTGGCTTTTTGTAATTATAATTAGGGCTCGTTGATTATACGAATGAAAGTGACTCGCTTTCAATTTTGTGAAAATCGTGACTGAAACAACATGCTTGATTATAGTCATGTATTTTTATGGCTTTTTAATTAAGTTCCAGGTGTTTACACCGGACCTATGCGAAATTATGTAGACTTCATTTGAGATTTGTTTCAATATGGTAAATTTTTGGCCATATTTTAATGGTCAATTGAACTAATATGACAAAAAAATATTCAAATAAGTACTTACTTACTTAATTTCCTCACATAGTTTTAAACAGAACTAGGATGCTATTTTGAAATAAATTCAATTTTATGTAAGTACCTAGCTTCCTAGATTTCCTTCATTGTTCTGTTGAGAAAGTTTAACTATCTGAAATGAACAAGATTTCCGTTCCATTCCATCGCGATGATGGTTCGTGCCTTTTATCTTTATCAAAACTGGGATGCGCCAAAGACTCGCACAAAAATTGGAAAGTATTACACCATCGCAGATGACACACAGAGACAAGACGTGATTAACAATGATTCACGCGAGCTGAATCCCACGCCTCGATACTGTAATGATTAAGCAACTGCATGCTGCATGTGCTAGTTGTTGGAGACTAGTTTTTATTTCTATTAGAATTGTCATTATTTAGGGCCAGTTGTTTGATCCCTAGCTAAACGAATAGTCGAAAAATGCCCTGATGCGCTATGCCACTTGCAGAAAACCGTGACGTCATAACGTGCTGTACCTAAACACAAATGCTTGATGCTCGTTATTTTGGTAATTTCATAAGTGCACATATTGCTTGCCCTACACATCGACGGATGAATCAGCAGACGTATCCGGGAATAAATTCGCGAACTTTCTACACATCAGCGAGTCATCCGGCCTGTCTCCAACCTTGAAAGTTGTAAATTGTGCCGAATTGTTCAATAAAACTATGTAGTAAATTAATACAATAATTCGATTTGCGAAGCCATCTATTTTTTTTCATTCGTTTTAACGCACAGTGAATAACCGCATGCACGAGAATTGTTGCAGAGGTATGTGAACCAACAATCCGAATCAGACCCCGTACTTAGTGGATTGTCTTACCTAATTATCTTCTTGAAGGTAATAGGCTGTGATGATGATAAACATAATGTGATGATAGCTAAAGGGATGTATGAAAATAAACCATAAGTGGTCACCTTCAGAGTTCATTATTCAGTAATTTTATATCTTTATATTGGTGGATTTATTCAGTATTAGCTCACAACACATACAGCCACTCCTTTTTCTCGTTGGGGTAAACATAGGCTACAATTTTCTCGGGGTGCGAAGAAGAACAGAGAACCTCCCCGCGGTGCACCCTGGAAACTGTCTGGACCCGGTAACGCAGGTGTCCAGCAGGCCAATACTCTGTCTGTTGCAGCTAAATACGCCTTCTCTGTGACAATGTCGGTTCCCCCACGCGAGCAGAAAGGACGATTCAAAGGCCCTTCTCAGGGCCACCCCAACGGCCCTTCTCAGGGCCATCCAGAGGCTCCAGCGATGGACCTCCGGGACGTCCCAGAGGTTGTACGTAGAGCGGATGTCAAATCCGTTTCTGCTATGGAGACTGAGGTGTTGAGCGGTGTGGAGTCCGCTAGTGAGGCGGGAAGCAGCCGAAAGCGACCGTGCTCCCTGTTTCCAGATGTGCCCGGGTACCTTGATACGGACACGGAGACAGAGGAGACGGTGATCGCTAAGGTGAGCACCGTCAGGAGGGGCAAGGGAAGGATCCTAAGAAGCACCCCTACTAGAGAGAGGTTCATGAAACCTCCAACTCCAGTGGCATCTGACGGAGACCTGGAGGTGCTCCTCAAAACGAGGAAGTATAAGAAGGGGACGGGTGCTGCTGCTGCCGACCTTTTAACCGACGCAGGAAGTGATTCCGACGTCGGTGCGGTCAGTGACCTCAGCGTCATGAACGCTCAGCAGTTAAAGGAGCAGGCAGGCACAGAGCTCGCCCGCATTATCGAGGTTACCAGAAAGTCTGGTAACCTCAAGGGCGAGTTTGTGGGCCGTCTCAAGAGGGCGACAACCTGCATCAGGGATGTGGTCAACGCCCTGACAGACAGGAGTGAGGCTGAGGAGACGCGACGGCTAAGAGCGGAGAACAGCCGTCTGCTCCTTGAAGTCCAGGCTGGAAAGGCGGAGGTGAAGGCGCTGCGCCGCGACTTTTCCGAGGCCAAGACGGAAGCTGCTGCGGCCACTGCTGCAGCAGCAGCAGCCAACGTTGCCGCCGTCACCGCTGCACCTGCAAACCTGCAGGCGGCGGAATTAGTGGAGGAGCTGAAGCGTTCCCTCACCATCACATTCGGGCAAATGCTCAATGCCCGAATCGAGGGACTGGAGGGCCGCCTCTTACCAGCCCCGATCCTGCGTCCGCCACTGCGTTCGGACGCCAAGAGAGCGGCGGCGGTGGCTGTACCGCCAAAGCCAGCGCCGGTGGCTGCACCACCGATGCCAACGCCGGAGCCAACCCGGAAACCTGCACGCAAAACGGGCAAAGGACCCGCTCTTGCACTGAAAACTATCGCCGCTCCCTCAGTGGCATCAGTTGCGGGTCCTTCCGGCTCTGGCGAGGCCCAGGGCGCCAGCAGTGCGGTTGTTCATGAGGAAACTTGGGCAACTGTGGTAGGGAAAGGCAAAGGGAAAGGCAAGGGAAAGACTTCCCTTCCTTCAGCGGCGCCCACCATTCCCCCCATGGTCCGTATCCCCACCACAACGCCCAAGCCCAAGCCTAAGGTGGCGCCCAAGCCCAAGCCAAAGAAGACGGCGCTGGTGGCCCCCAAATCCGCAGCTGTTGTTCTATTACTACAGCCCGAAGCCGCGGAAAAGGGAGTCACATACAAAGACGTCCTCCAAATGGCGGAGGAGAGGGTCAATCTCCAGGAGCTGGGGATTGACCATATCCGCTGCCGGCCGACTGCGACGGGAGCCAGGAAGTTGGAGATTCCTGGCTCCCAGAAGGGAGAGATGGCGGGCAGACTCGCGGAGAAGCTCCGCGTGGCTCTGTACGAGGTGGCCAGCGTCGCCATTCCCGTCAGATATGCTGACTTCAGTGTGACGGGTCTGAGCGATGCGGCTACCAAAGAGCAGGTAGCGGCGGCAGTCGCCAAGGCCGGTGGCTGCAACGTGCAGCTGGTGAAGGCCGGAGAAATCAGCGCTGGATCCGCCCTTATCTCCTGCCCGATCTCGGCAGCTAAAGAGCTGTCAAAGAAGGGCAGGATTCTAGTAGGGTGGAGCTCTGCCCGACTGGTGGCGTTGGAGGCACGCCCCCTGCGCTGTTTTAGGTGCTTGGGGCTCGGGCACACACGCCCTCAGTGCCCATCTGCTGCAGATAGGGGGGAACTGTGCTTCCGATGCGGTGGCACTGGCCATCGGGCGTCCAGCTGCCGAAAGGTGGCGCGGTGCGCGATATGTGCGGAGTCAGGGCGACCTTCTGGTCACGTAATGGGGGGACGCAACTGCACTCCCCCAACGACGAAGGGGGTGGACCTAAGCAGGACCCAGCCCACCCCCGCGGCAACTCACCAGGCCGCTCCCATGGAGGAATCACGCCCAGCGGCGTGCGAAGAGGTTCTGATGTCTGATTAATGGATCAAGTCGGACATCAGAACTTCCTCCAGACGAACTTGAACCACTGCGCCCGGGCTCAAGACCTGCTTATGCAGTCTCTGGCGCAGTGGCAAATAGACGTGGCCGTAGCGGCGGAGCCTTACTACGTTCCCCCCCATTCCTGCTGGGCTGGGGACCTGGACGACTCCGTCGCCATAATAGGACGGTCGGGTGGGAGCCCCCCTCTATCAGTTCAAGAGAGGGGCTCAGGATATGTGGTCGCCAAATGGGGGGAGTATGCGGTTGTCGGCACATATTTCTCCCCCAATAGAACTGCTGCGGAGCTGGAGGTCTATATGGACCTCCTGGCCGCGGCGGTAAGAAGACAGGCACCGCGTCAGGTCCTCCTATTAGGGGACCTAAATGCGAAGGCCCGGGATTGGGGCAACCCCTCCACTAACGTTCGTGGTGAGATCGTCAGGGAGTGGGCGGTTGCCTCGGGACTGACCCTCTTAAACAGGGGGTCAGCCCACACGTGCGTGCGACACAACGGGGGGTCCGTGGTGGATGTCTCGTTCGCCACCCCGTCCGTCGCAGCACGTATCCGGGCCTGGAGGGTGATGTCGGAGGTGGAGACTCTCTCGGACCACAAATATATAAGGTTCGAGATCTCCACCTCCCACAGTCAAGGAGGGGCTCATCGCGTAGGGCGAGTGGAGTTCCCGCGCTGGGCAGTCAGTCGCCTCGACGCCGAACTGGCACATGAGGCGGCGATTGTCCAGGCGTGGTGTGCTGCCCCTCTACATCCGGAGGTGGACATCGCAGCGGCCCATTTCCGCGACGCCGTCACGGACGTGTGTGACGCGTCCATGCCAAGGTCCCGACACCGCCCCGATCGCCGCGAGGTGTACTGGTGGAGCGTCGGGATTGCGGACCTCCGAGCTGCCTGCACGGAGGTACGGCGGCGCTACGGTCGTTGCAGGAGGCGACGCCATGGCAGGAGCGACAGCCAGCTGTCGGTGGAGGAGTTGGCTGCCGAGGACCAGCTGCACAGCGCTTACCGCGACGCAAAGCGGGAGTTGCGGTTGGCCATCGGCAAGGCCAAGTCCCAAGCCTGGGCCGAGGCTCTGGAGAGTCTGGACAGGGATCCCTGGGGCCGGCCGTACAGGGCTGCTCGAAACAAGTTTCGAGGCCAAACAGCCCCTGCCGCAGAGTCCATGGAACCAGAGCTCCTGGACAGGGTGTTAGGGGGGCTTTTTCCCGACAATGACCCCCTCTACACCCCTCCGACGATGACCCCTCCCCATCCCAACGAGGAGATGGACCCGGCCTCCATCCCACCAGTGTCGGAGGCGGAGATGGAGATTGCGGTCTCTCGTCTGAGAGGCAAGAGGACCGCACCGGGCCCCGACGGGATCCCGGGACGGGTCCTTGGGATTGCCTTACGGGAGTTGGGCACACGGCTTCGGGAACTCTTCGACACATGCCTGACGTCGGCGCGATTCCCAAAGCCGTGGAAAGACGGTAGGTTGTGCCTGTTGCGGAAGGAGGGTCGTGCCGTTGACTCGCCTTCCGCGTACAGGCCCATCGTGCTGTTGGATGATACGGGTAAGCTCTTGGAGAGAGTGGTTGCTGCCCGTGTCGCCCGGCACTTGGACGGTATTGGGCCCGAGCTTTCCGAGGCCCAGTTCGGGTTCAGAGCGGAGCGATCCACTATAGACGCCCTGCTTTGGCTCAAAGGGTGGACCCAAGACGCGATCGGGCAGAAGGAGAAGGCGTTGGCTGTCTCGCTCGACATAGCCAACGCCTTCAACAGCCTCCCACACGGAACGATACAGGAGGCACTCCGATACCATGGAGTGCCCCTGTACCTGCGGGAGCTACTCGCCGATTACCTCCGAGACCGCGAGGTCCTGGTGGGAGGGCGTGACGGACTGTTGCGCCGTCGTGTCATGCGCGGAGTTCCACAGGGGTCGGTCCTAGGACCGCTCCTGTGGAACATAGGCTACGACTGGGTGTTGCGTGGCACGCTTCCCGTCAGTATAGGGATTGCGTGCTACGCGGACGACACCCTAGTCGTGGCCAAGGGGAGGAACCTCGGGGAGGCAATGCGGTGGGCCACGGTAGGAACAACCCTTGTGGTCGGCCGCATCCGCGCCCTGGGCCTGGAGGTCGCCCTCTCTAAAACCGAGGCCTTACTATTTCATGGGCCTCGGGGAGGACCTCCCCCAGGAACACGAGTGGTACTAGATGGGGTACCGGTACCGGTTGCGGCCCAAATGAAATATTTGGGTCTCATCCTGGACGGGCGGTGGACTTTTCGGGCCCACTTTACCCAACTGGGCCCGAGAGTCACGGGAGCCGCGGCTGCCCTAGGGAGACTGCTGCCCAACGTCGGAGGCCCTAACGCCACCTGTCGCCGATTATACTCCGGAGTGATCCGGAGTATGGCCCTCTATGGGGCACCGGTCTGGGTCGACGCCCTCGGTCGCGATAATAAGACTCTGCTGCGACGTCCGCAGCGAGTCATCGCGACGAGGGCGATACGAGGATACCGGACGGTGTCCTGGACGGCGGCGTGCGTTCTCGCCAGTGATCCCCCCTGGGAGCTCCAAGCGGAGATCCTCGCCGAGGTGTACCACTTCGTGGCGGCGAGGAGATCCCGCGGGGAGCCTCCAGCGTGGGAGGAGGTGCGGCGCATGCGGCGACAGGCGCGGGTCGTCCTGTTGCAGCGGTGGTCAGAGGACCTAGCTCCACCGGTCCCGGGACAGTGGACGGTGGAGGCCATCCGCCCGGTTCTCCCGAGGTGGATGGGGCGGCGTTATGGGTCGCTGACCTTCCGATTGGTGCAGGTGCTTTCCGGACATGGATGTTTTGGAAAGTACCTGTACCAAATCGCGAGACGGGAAGCGACCCCAGCCTGTCACGAATGTGGGGGGCCAGAAGACACGGCGCCCCACACGCTGGAGGCGTGTGCTGCATGGTCCCCGCAGCGGCACACGCTTTCAGCATTCGTGGGACAAGATCTCTCTCTGCCGAGTGTGGTTAACGCCATGCTCGGCAGTGAGAGATCGTGGCAGGCGGTGGCCTCTTTCTGCGAAGCCGTTATGAAGCAGAAGGAGGCCGCGGAGCGAGCCAGAGAGGAAGACGTCCACGCTGACCCGCTCCGACGCAGACGTGCAGGGGGAAGGAGGAGGCGGTTCGGTCGCCTCCTTCGTCCTCCATAGGGGTGCCACTGGTGGGGGGTCGGGGGACCCTCCGCCGGCTTGCACGGCACCACATGTCTGGGGGGATGGCCTTGGTGAGCAAAGTCATCCCCTCCCTAGGCGTAGTGGCCTGGTAATCCCACCGGGCCGGCCGCTGGGGCGAGATGGTGAATGCTAACACGACCCCATCTCGCCCCATTCCAGGCGGATCGACGGCTCACGGGGGGGTTTTAGTGGGTTCAAGTCCCACACGCCCCCTTCCGCCACCCCCGTGGCGGAGGGGATAGTGCGAAGGCATTTCCCCCCCTTAAAAAAAAAAAAAAAAAAAGGCTACAATTTTCTCCATGCCACACCCTGACATACCTCTCTTCCTTCTTCCACTCTCATTCATGCTCGCAGGTTATAGGTAATTTTGCTTTACCTTCCTTTAGAGCGTCCTCGATTTGATCTTTGTACATCTGCCTATGTAGACCCCTAACGTCAAGTACCTCTTAGCTTAGTCATAACAAAGAGAGATTTAGCTTTTCTAGGCGAAACGCTAAAATATACCTACTGTCTCAGTCGACACTTCACTGGAAGTGATATCCGGTTGAATTATAAATGTATCAGACAATAGAACGCATGATCAGACTATGGTGTCTTTCTAAATACGTCAAGTTATAGAGAATCAAAAATCTAGAGAATCAAAATTGTTTATCTATTTTGTTAAATTATTTGATAAATGTTATCTGATTATTGAAGTCTGCCAGTTCTTAGAAAACTCTACCTAATGATAATTATGATCCGACTGCCTAAAGATAAAAAAGGCCATGATATGTAATAATCTTAAATCATCAAAACTGTCTGATTAATTCGTTTCAAATTGGGTTAATTAGGTATCATACTGCGTTATTGTAATTCATTATGATTATTTAAATACCTTCTTAATAAATTTCAATTATTTTTTAGTCTGAATAAGCAAATAAGGTATGTTAGCTAAACTAGAATATTATTATTATTTATACAATTTATATTACCTACAAAATAATGACGTAAGTTAGATTTGTTATTTTATCAGGTTTCTACAGAGTATTCCGAAACTTTTGATGTGTGTGACATAATTTATTACTATTTTTAATTAATTAATGAGTAAGTACATCATTATGTAATACATAATAATATGAATACTACCTATGCTCTACGATTACGTCCACGTAATTCCAATACTAAAACGTAGCTTTAAATAAGACTCTGGAATAGTGTGCTTGTTAGTTTGCTTTTACTGCAATTATTTTTTAAATCTAATTAGGTTAGAGACCTACCAGAGATCATGCAAACAAAATATACCTACTGTTATTATAATTCGTATTCGATGTAAAACTCAGAAATATAATAATATCTCACCACAACTAGGTATTTAAACGGCTCCAAGCCAACTAAATTTTGCTAAAGTATTTATTCTCAAGAACCTCCATTTCCTTCACAAATAGAGTAATTCAGTTTAGACACACATCATTACACTGATAACTAAGTAGTAGAAAAACCTTGACTCGAAGTAAATTACACACTCGCTACCGTAGACGTAATCAGTGGTCGATGTTAGGTGTTAAAACCACGACTTGCAAGCGAAATTATATCATATTTAAAGATTTACTGGTGCCCTTAATCCCTTGCTACGCCCATACCCACAGACAATCCGACTAATGCCTCCTCTCGAGGTCACACATTATGCGGAGGGTTCCGTATTGTAGTCCTAATGGAAGCGCCATGCGAGCTGCATTGTGCCCAAGTGTTCGTTCCATCAAGTGTTTTCTAGGTCAAGTGTTGCCTGACCTAAAATTGGCGTCTTTACGGCTATTCCAGAGATTAATTAGATTTTAGATAAATTCTTTGTAACGAGACTGTTGCTCAATTCGATACGTCCAGCTCGTGTTGGCGTAACTTATATGCTCTCACATAGTATGTCATTGTAAAACAGATGATGTAAACAATTTCAATGCCAAAATGCATGTTCAAGAACCTGAAATATATTATAATTGATATGGGATATTTACGTGCTGAAAATAATTATTATGTCGTAGGTATCGCATTTCAGTCTTCTCTAGAGACTATAATGTCTTAGCATTTAATACTATGTTATTTTATATTAGTAATAGTCATTCACGTGTAGACCGAAGTTTTGGACCAACTAAAACATAATTACTACAACTAAATAAAAGTAAATAAAAAATAAGTATATAAAAAAAATAAAGTATATAAAAATAATATAAGTAAATAAAAAATAAAACTAAATAAAAACTACAACTAAAACATGTTTATAAAACTTATTGATTTTTCTACAGTAATAATTAGTCTTACGGCTACAAAGTTTTTCGTCGTTACTTAAATTGACTGTTAGGTACAGTACAGTCACACGTAAAATTATTTGTAGATTTAAAGTATTCCATAAGCAGACACTGCTCTTAGTTTATGTTTCCGCTTGGCCTTGTCATACTATTCATACATTGTTAATCTTGCGTCTTCAACATGCAGTAATAGCCTCATACACTTCCGCCGGGTGCGTTTATGTTTGCCTTAGTACGAACTTACACGGTTAACCTCGTAGATGAAGATGATCCAGATAATGGGGACTCCTACCTCCTCTTGGGGAGTAGGCGCTGTTCATACTGGTGCCACTAATGGAAACGCCACGTGCAATGTTTGCCGTACTCGTATTGTCTAAGCGTTTATTGGGTCGAGTGAGGCCAGGTTTGACAATACCTTTACGGAAGCAGAAGAGATGCTCGAGAATTGAACTCGAGATACATCAACGAAATTTATTTTGTCTGTAATCTTTTTGTTTCACATGTTTGTCATATTATATACAAAGGGTTGTCAATTCTGTAACTTCAACTTGTAAAGCTTATCAATACACCTAGTATGATTTTTTACTGGCTCGACATAGTACGCGTCAACTAGCTCTTTGTATGAAGATTTTTCTTTATTAAGCTGACTCCTACTAGGGGTACCTACTTACTGTTCTTTGTTTCTTATTTTTATATTTCTTGTTTCCTATACTCTAAGTTCAGCGTGATTTGTGTAATTTGGGAGTTATAGTTACAATTATAATATTTCAATTCTATTCTCATCTGATGATAAGAGAATAAGGGATCGATGTAATAGATAATGATATAAAAAATAATCCTACACAGTTATTTACAATAAAACATTATTCTATTCTATTCTATTCTATTCTATTCTATTCTATTCTATTCTATTCTATTCTTAGAAATAGTAAAGCTAATCTAAGATAAGAAAAAATAAGCAATTTCTGCGTTATCTGCGTATTTAAATAAATAACGTTCCTTTATGTGTGCGACGCCCGATATTGCTCGAGTGTGTTTAATGTTCATGTCATTGTCTTGTACATAATTTATCGTTTGCTGGAAAAAAAGTCGTTGCGTTGTGTGTTGTTGACAAAAGTGTTTGACAAATGGCAGCATTATGTATAAATGTCTCAATTTGGTGACGTTTTTACATACGTTACGGTGGATCGTTATCTTTGAGAGCTAAATACAAATCCAAAACAGTATACTAGGCTACTGATGCTACTATTAAGTATATGGGACGGTTATTCAACTATATAAGGTACGAGTATTTTATTATGCTAGACAAAAATGGGTCTTATTTGCACACATTATCCGTTTGTAGAATTTTTGTCCGTGTAAATATGAATTAAATTTGCAAAAGTTAAAAAAATCTGTAAATGATGTTTTTGAAGTAAGTATAAACCTAACTACGCGCTTTAAATACAAGAACTATACCTGAATTTTGAGGACCAGTTTTGAAGCATTAGACCATACAAGGCTTATTTTTATTTATAGGTTCGTTGTTGTATTGCTATATTTTAAATTCCCTGTCATTAACAACACAAGCCACAAGTTTGTTTCTATTTTAGACTTCACAGAAACATGTATTGAGGTAGTCTGAAACTCATAATGTACGTATAATACATATATTTTTGTAGAAATTTTAGCGCTTATAATAATACTGGTAAATTAACCACGGGGTAAGCACAGGTAATGTTGTGAAACTCAAGTGAACTGAAGTGTCAAAGAAGAGGTGTGTGTGTTTTGTATGAGGTTTGCCTTGAAAGCAAGTATTGACGTAGGTGCTTTGTTACTTATATACTATGATGGTTATGCGTGGTTAGTTAAAAACAATGACTTAGTATAATTAAAATTACTGATGTTCATAACAGTTATGAAGCAAGGTATATACGGGTGAAGAAAAATTACCTACATACACAAACGTCGGTGCCAAACCAGTTCACCATTTTGATTCTTGTACTGTACCTTAACAAAAAAATATAATCAAGTAAAAATAAGCCTTAATTAAATAGACGTACAACATCCACACGGCCCAGATTCTGATAGTACCTACCTACGATGCATATTAAAATATTTACGTTTATTTCCGTCGAATAGTATACATTATTAAATGATTTAAAAGAGATATTTTCCAACTGGGGGCTCTATTTCGGAGTTCATTAATAAAAAACGAACTATCGCGTGCGAGTCCAACACGTGAGGACGTCCTGTGTTCCTACAATTTTTATCGGCGATTCTATGAAAATAATGATAGAATTCAATTTATACTCATGGCTTTTTTATTGGTGTAAATAGCTGCATCTAAAGTTTTATTTTATACACTTAATATGATTTATTCGATAGAGTCATACAAGTTAAAGAAAATAAAACAAAATTAAATAAATGATAAAAAAAATGCTGATCCCTAGATGACAGTCTACCGTATCTGTATCGTAACTTAGTTTCAGATATAAAATAAAAAGCTGTTGAAAAACACTCACTCACTCATGAAACATAATTCATACTTACTTACCTAATAAGGCAGGATTAATTTTAATCACAAGATTATTTAAATTTAAACACTTTATTATTATTTTTTGTACTATTTTACGTTATAAGTCAAGAAGCTCTCTAAAAGAGTGAATAAGCTCTTAGAGTATAATGTAATAAACAAAATTTCAAATGTTGTTTTCTGAATAGTAGGTAAAAAAAGAAAAGTAGGCAACTCAATGACACCGTACAAAATATATTGAAGATCGGTAAAAGAAACCGTTTGTCGATAATCATGACGTGTGCGGAAATGCAAATGCGCAGGAACGTACGTATGCGACCGTAAATAAGGGTGTACGATGGAAAGGGGTGAGAATTACGAGTGCTTGCGTAATAGACTTTGTAGCTCTGTGTTATTTTATAAGCTTGAACACTGGAACTCTATTCTTTCTATTTAGATTGACGTGCGGCTGGATGCTCGAGAGCTTGAACAAATAGGTAGTCTAAACAAAATGATGTTTAAATTTTTTGCATCTACAATTTATCGTGCCTTTGATGAACCTTGAAATGGCTGGTAACGTATAACGTTACTGTACCTTTTGAAAAAGCGGGTAACACGCAAGTTAAAAAAAAAAGACAGTTTATGAATGTATTTTGTTCGTTTTGTACTCTACTATTTTTAAGAATCAATTATTTGTAAAACATGCAGTTTTCACAGTTCAAGATTCAAACTCGACGCACCTAACACAATAATGCGTTGGGAATCCTCCGCCAAATTTCTCGGCGCTCGGGAATTTAGTTACGGAAGCGCGCCGGCACCGGTAGTCCCGGCCGATATACTGTTGACCTCCGGCGCAGTTAGTGTGGCACAGTTACGGTTAACTACATAGTACACGTGTACTGTATAGTTAACACGGCTTCAGAGACAGGAGTTTTGGTGAAGCGCCTTCTGGGTAAGCCCAAAGCGGCTGTGCAACTTTTGCGCACGACCCAAACCCCGCTATCATGGGAGCCTACAGACAAACAGCATTAATCTTTCCTAAAACAAGACAAGTGTATCTGCCTAGGTATGTGACGTCATCCCAAGTCATCCTCCTCTTATCACATTACGTCTAGTTGCGATAATCATATCTGGATATGTTGCCACGGATTTACTCAGTAATTATTGTGATGGTTTTACTTTGTTCACTTAAGATATAAGATAACATATCTTTATTGCACTTCAAGACGCACAAGTTAAGTAAATGTTAAATAAAGATAAATAGATTTTAATTATTAAATAAGTACCTACTCAATTGCTTTAAAGTATCTATGACCGGAGCCGAAAGGTTTTAGCAAATCGTTGTTCAAGTTTTTCCAATTTTCCTAAAGTAGTATTGTAAAAATTGCAATATTGGGTAGCAAGAAATAGAATCCCAAGATTTCATTATACAGAACAAAATAAACCAACCTAGAGAAAAAAATGTGTTGCTTTACAACTATAAAACGTACAGGTTTACTTTTTCCACTAAAAGGTAAGATCGTCAACAGAGTACATTTCGCGACATCATATCAGTCGTAAAACGGCACTTTTCGGAACCAGTTGATTTAAAATTCATAGCAGCCAGATAGTTTGATAGTCCGCAATATAAAGTCGTCAGCTTTATCGCTAGAGGTATTGCGACGGCAAAGTGACGGACTTCGAAACAAGCTTCGATAAGTATATTGTAGAGTCAGAGTAGAATCTCCATACAAGTTGTAAACATTCTACGTAGCATACCTAATCTGACGAATCAGAATTTTTCAAATGCCGTCAAGTCAGTAAGAAAAGCTTGTTTTTTCATGTACTTACAGTATAGTTTTTATTACATAATAACAGTCATGTTAATCTTAGTTCCTCAATCAGTGCTTGTAGGTTCGCATTTAGAAGTTTACTAGCGGCCCGCTCCGGCTTCGCACGGGTATCACAACGTTATTATAACCTTTCTTTTTAATCACTCTATCTATTTAAAAAACCGCATCATAATCCGTTGCGTAGTTTTAAAGATTTAAGCATACATTATAGGGATATAGGGACAGAGAAAGCGACTTTGTTTTATACTATGTAGTGATGTTATTCTAATAATTGCTATTTATCATGTATTCAGAATATTCGATTACTTACTACGAGTATTTGTGATGATAACGTGCTTTCACCTTTATTGCCTAGACAATCGATGAGTAAACTAGCAGAAGGTAGTGCTAAAATATTTTTAACGACGAATGCTGCCAATAACACCTAGACCTGATGTTATTGGATTTTCTGCGCAAATGTTGATATGTATTTAAATATACGAGCTTCTGGATGGTCTCTAGTTTTAGAACGATGGTTTACAACAAAAATTCTGTAAACATTCTAGTAGGTAGTGTGAGATGACATACTGTCCATGTACTTACTTATGGTAATGTAGTGGGCAGAATTGTGACGCGTTGCTGTCGATTTAGGAATCCAGTCGGATTGCGATACGCCATAAAACGAGTGTCATCTCATCGCGGATCCAGCACTAGATATTCCAAGTTCAGGTGCAAATATAAACCTTGGCCCAATGTCTTAAGACTCGTGGTTTACTCTGAGTGTGATAGTGATAGAAACGTCTTGGACACGAATGCTTTCCCCGTTATACTGTTTAGCATAATAGTGTTGTTTGTCGATGTGAAGCAGATTTTTGTTATCTATTGGGTTGGTGGCGGTTTCTCTTAAAATATAGCTCGTTTATGTGAAAAATGTAGAATTTTGTGGGTTTCTCTGATTCCCAGGAATACGATGTAAGCTTTTTGTCTCGTTCTTTTAATGGATCTTTCTCGCACCAATTGACATAACACACATTAATTATGTCCTTTTGAAATTCATGTGCCGCCTCTAACGTATATTCAATAGATGCAGACAGACGGATAAAATATTGTTGTTCTCTTTAGCTGCTTATCTCATAACATTTAGTATAATGCAATTGTATGTCGTATGTTAGCTTGTGTTATTGAATTACTGATGACTAAAAATGTCAAAGTTTTTTTAATTATTCACCTGGAACTTTAAGCATACAATTTTAAAAGCACTGTAGGAGTGTAGTACTTAACTTGACACCTTTACTTTTTCACTGTACTTATTAGATTATTAGAACCTATTTCAGAAGTTTATGCAGCACAAAATATCCGCTAAATAATAATAAAAATTCTGTCTCCATCACTGGCCCAAAATACGTTACTTTTATTATGCTGATCAGGTGCGACCATTTTTTTCAACTTGCACCTTCATGTTTAGATATTGCCGATTTTGTGTAACATATTCGGATAGGCAAATGACCGTTTCGATGGTATCTCGTAAATTTTTATATCCAGAGAAGGAAAAAATATATTTTGGGACCGAATTTTGTAATATTCATACATAATATTACATCTGTACTGAAGATTCGGTCGGATACACAGATATTACTATCGTAGTGTGGTGTGATGTGTATGTGAAATTACATGTCTGTAGGCGGTACCTATGATACAGGTGCAATCTTAGTTTAAGGCTACAAAAAAAAAGCATCGCAGCTATCACTATTATGAAGTAATGGCTCATTTTCATTGATCTCAGTCAAAATACTGCATTCGGGATGATCACCATCACACAGCTCAGCAGGTCACCTTGCGAGGACTTATTTTATACGAGTATTATAGACCAGGGCTTATTTTCGTTGGTCTATAGACAAACTCATGCGGGTGCGATAGATTTTTAAACCGCATACCATAAAGCCCGCATTCGGGAAAACATTTTCATATCCCATATTTTGCAATCTGTTTATTTTTGCAGGTTCTTTGCCCTTTCCTACGTGGCTAGTATATAATGGGGTGATATTATTGATCCTATGTAGAGACGTTTTGCATAATAAAATATACAAAGCAGTCGGATGCAGTCTAAACACCGACACAAACCAAATAACGGAAGCATTGACTCCTGTAAAATCTAGTAAACTCGGGAAAGCCTTGCATTTTATGTTGACTCGGTCCATTGAAATGGCGTTGTGAAAATAGAATACAACGAGTACGCTTCGGATATGTTATTCCGCAGGGAAAGGTGGGGCAATGTGGGCTCTCGTGACAGTCGGCAGTCGTGACGTCACGTATTGTTTCCTTCTATTATTTGCACTTTCCTCTGGCCGGTGTGCCATTCGCTTTGACCACGCGAAGTGCGTGCTTACTTTGTCTTTGTTAGTTTTTATGTAGGTACTATAGTTTTTGCCCTCAACTGCGTACGTGTGGACTGTCGTGGTGTGTGATCCGGTGCAAGCATCGAAGTAACGTTCGACCCTTTCAGTATCTGGTTTTTCAGTAGTAACTTCCGTACGTTATCTTTATTCATCATGTAATTATTTATCAAAGGATATTAGGAAAATGATGATTAAAGAAATATTAAGTAGCTCACTCGTAAATTCATCTTCCTTAACTAGGAGTAGGTATATATATGCCGTAATTGCCAACAATTTCAAACGTTAACGCGCCAAGTTAATCAGCCCATAATTAAACCGGAGCTGTAACTAAACAAGATTTAGGGAACGTTTCCGCGGAAGCAAATATGCGAAGCTCCGGGAAGATTCAGAGACGTAGCCCGACGTCGACTATGATTTAAGACAGAATAAACGAGCGACTTAAGTTTTGTACTGCTGAATTTAACTCCGTGGAAAGAACTTTATGTTAATGCTTCAGCACTATTCAAAAACCGTTTGCATGAAAAACGGTGTGCATTTACGTGTTTTTCTACTGTTTATTTATCGTATAAATTAGTACCAACTCCTAGTTATGTGTTTGACTACGTTTTTATGTTTATTCTGCTGAAATTGAGACTTTATTGATGTTCAATTTCTCTTCTATCTTTGTTATTTAGCTTCATAATGTGAATTATTATTTATCTCGTTACCTATTTAATTTAAAAACACTTTTCAACGGTTTAGTCTTATGACGAAAGTCTTGCAGAAGTCCGTATTAAATATTATCTACTGCATATCGTTGAACATAGGTATAATTAGGGTTTTCAATCGATGAGTATATTGAAGCCACCCACCTTTGCTAACGATGATCCCTTCTATTGTACTGCAATAATTACTCGTATAAATGCCTTCAAAAATCTTGCCTATTTTCATTCACGTTAAGAACGCTGAAAAGCCAAATTACTTTTTATGTGACTGTACCATTGCCATTTATATAAGAAAAAATATATACTATTATGCTTCGAGAACATAATCCATTATCGGAAGAGGTACAAAGCTCGCGAGTAATATCTTTGTGCTCAATATCGACCTTCTAAATAAAGGGGTCCTTTGATCCCCCTAGGTTTGAGAACCAGCGGCAGCAATCCCAAGTATCCGATACACTGGGAAAACTAAGAATAGTTGGCGATGGATTTTTTGGAGGATTTTTCGCGTAACAAAAGCGATGTAGAGATTGAACCAACTTGTGTCTTGATTAATCGCAAGCGAGGGGGAAAAGCAAAATTGTCGTTACGCCAACGTTTTGACTTGAGTCATTTACGAGCGTGCCTTTATCCGTCTCACCACAAAAGTTTCAACCAGAGTTAAAGAGATGTTTCTAAAATTTCGTTTCACAAAATCGCGTCTTACTCAATCCTGGCATTTGTAATTATTTTACTTGTGAATTTGTTATTGAGTTACGAAAAGCGAGGGTTAGACGTCGATTTTTGAAGAAAATATAAAGGCACATCATCTGTTCTACTCTTGTTTAAATCTTTTGTGGTAAGACCTATGTGGCTAAGGATGTTCTAAATATAATATTGTTCTAATATTATAAACTAGAAGCACCTCGCGGTTTAACCCGCGTTAACTACTATCCCGCGGGAACCATTAATTTTTACGGGATAAAAGGTAGCCTATGTGTACCGGGGATAGCATAGCTTCCCAACAGTGAAATAATTTTTCAAATCGGTTCTGTAGTTTCGGAGCCTATTCATTACAACCAAACAAACAAAGTTTTCCTCTTTATAATATTAGTATAGATAATTATATACACAAGAGTGTGTTTGTTAATTTGTCTTTCTTTCACACAGCAATGGGGATAAAGATAGTGATGTGGTTTTTTGCATAGAGAGAGATATATAAAGAAAAGTGATATGGTGCTTTTAAAACACAGTAGAGCACACTAGGATAATAGCTAAACGGTTCTTGATTCTAATATTATATAATTTTTCAAATTATTCAAATATAACTGTAGCTATTCAGTAGGTTTGTTTTACAACGTACAAGATACAGAACAGTAGTTTCACTTGATAAAGAAGTTTTTAATCAACATCTGTGAAAACAATCTAACAGATTGTGTTGCCATGTTTATAAAACACGAATAATTTTATCAGAGCCGTGGGTTTAATTTTCCAGAGCTGGTTTTACGTTTCACGCCTAAAATGTTTTATGCTCATTTATATTTTTCCGATATGAAACCAAAACTTTGCAGACTTTGTAATTGCGATTTCATTACCAAGTTGTGTTAATAAATAGGGTGGATCAAGAAACCTCGATCAATAACATTGGGTAAAACAATAGTGGAAATCGACATAAAAAGACATCATATTTCTACACAATCTTAATAAAGTCGACATTTCTATCTATCTAATAAGTTTAATTATTATGTTACTATAAAGTTTGTATAGTTTAGATGTTTGTTCCCTCTACACGCCGCAATGGCCGAACTTATTTCATTTATTTACTTATTTAATAATGTGGCGGACTTAGTACTTAAAGTATTTTCTACCAATCAACCACCAATAAAAAATGAAAGAGTAGTGTAGGCGTGCATCACAATTAATTGTTTAGAATTGAGCACCTATAATAATATAAATGTTATAAAAAAATATAAAACTACAAATTAGTATATAAAATATTTGATTTGGATGAAATTTGTTATAATTATTATGATATTGGTGCTAAGTATTTGTCAAACAAGTATACCGCGCAAACAAAGTCGCGGGCAGAGCTAGTTTATAATCTAATCAAGGAAAGTTTCTTTTGCCGTTGATCGAGGATAGGTACTTACTTTCTCAGAAAAAAAAGCATTTTTAGTGGTTGCATTTTAATGCAGATTTATTGTAACAAAGTTATCTTACGGAATCCGAATTGCAATAAACAGCAAACCTTGTTACTTGGCACCGTCGCGTCGCCTTTTAACTCTGACGGTCGTACCACAATAAATGTAAACCAGAGTTGAACACAAACTCTAAATATTTTTTCTCCAAAAAACGACGGCTAACCGTCGCTCAATGACAAATTCACAAGTAAAGTAATAAGGAATACCAGAATTGATTAAGAAAATGCGAGTGATATACGTCGATTTTGTCGAACTAAATTTTAGAAACATCTGTTTAACTCTGGTTTATACTTTTGTGTTGAAGCCGGCATTAAGCAGCGTTTAATCTGTGACTGGTTGTGGTTATGGGTAACACGAGTGACCATTTCTGCGCTTACAGAATATAGCCGTTGTCTTCTGTTGCTTCACCCACAAATGTTCGTCAGGTTTTCATCTAGCTGTTTGCGTTTAAAATAAAACAAGCTGATCATAAAATTATTTCAAATAGGCGATGATCCTTAATTTGCCTGTTTAATTATTTTTAATTGCATGTAAGCATAGTCGGATAGTTTAACTAGTATAGCAATACAATGGTGTTTTTGAGCTGAAGGTAGGTATAATTGTAAATGCTTAAGTTATGATTAAGTTTTTTTGAACGTGTAGGTAAATGCCCAATGACCATGGCAATTACAAAAAAACTTGACAAAATAAGATATATTTGAAATACGTACTTATTAATAGACTAAAATATACCTGTTATATCGTCATAATTTGAAATTATATTCACTGCCAACCCTAACTTCTAATAATATAATTAAACTGTTTCAGTTCGTTTGGGTTGATTGTTTGAAATAGAAATCGTATCAATAAATTTGAATCTTAATTTTTTTAACTTTACATAAACTTTGTTGACCTCGTTAAGAACCAGCACCAAATTAAGATGCCATTTTGTTTTTACTGTCGCTTTCAAATATATACAATGTATATATACACTATACCTATAACATTTTTATAACATCAACATTTTTATAATCAACAAGCTGTTTTTATTTTCAGAGCGAGCTAGAAATTTACTGCTGGCCTGAACCCTACCCCATTTTACAGTTGTACCTGATGAATTCTATGCAAATTTCACCCTTGTGACTTGGGAATAAAGTGTACTCAGCCGTCGATGAACGATAGAAACGTGTGCTGGTTTTAGTGCTCTCGTAATCGTAAAGCTGGCCAAGTTGTTACTGTATTGAAGTTGTACTGCTGGTGCAATGTAAAGCAGTGCTTAAGATTTCGCTATAAAATAGTTCTGTACTGCAAAATTTGCGCATCTGTGTTTGTTTGAAGGTTTTCAAACGGATTTTTTAATAATATAATAAATTTTGCACACAATTTTTTTCACCGAGTATTGTATACAACATACCTACTATTCAAATTTTGTAAACCTCAGTGTGATTACAACTTATATCTTATTAATCTTGAAATAGTTTTAATTTCATTCAAAATTTTTACTTTTTCAATAACTTTTTAATAGATAAATCTAAAAAACTTAAAAACTTAAAACTTAAAAACTTAAAACTTAAAACTTTTATGTTTATTACTTAATTTTTAGCGATTTATGTAGTTATGTTTCTTAATACAACGCCGTATCAAGTTTATTCTTAAAGTTAGACCGCTGCTTTGGTTTCAATTAAAAACGTGTTATTCTAGCTAAGAAGTTTTCTTTGGTTCTCAACTTCTTAATTTTATTATTGCAGTAGTTTCTTGCAGTAAAGTTTCTGGTTTTGTTCTTCGTTTGTATTTGTAACCGTGTATGAGCGTGTTACCCCCTTGTTAACGCTATCAGAATCTGGGATATAGAATCTAATTGTCTATTCTTACATATTATATTATACTCATGCTGACGGCCATATAATTATATAGCAGTGGTTTGGCATAAGCGATTACTTCTGCTAGCCTATTTATTACACTTCTATTTTTACTATTAAGCTTTCACTGAAAAAAAAATTAATAAAAAAAACATACACTCGAATTGAGAACCTCCTCCTTTTTGGAAGTCGGTTAAAAATCAAACGTGTTGAGTCACTCCGATTGGATTTCTGTTTTATTATCAGTATTGTTTTGCCTTTACAGCATAATATAAAATAAAGATTTAATTTAAACATAGTTACTCAAACGCTTAAAGATAGGAAAAATTATGGAAGCGGAATCCATATTAAAGAATCCCCAAAGTAACGCCTGGTTCTGTCAACTATATTTAAACTGAAGCTGTAGATCTGTCAGCTGTACCTACAAGTTATTGCACAGTCGCAAAGTATAATGCGCTTGACTAAAATTGAAGTTTTGCTAAGATTACCTCCGTCGGGCTTTAGTAATTCTGATGAAATGGATGAAATGAAGCGAATTATGGCAACGCGCTCCGTTACTCGACGCGGGGGATTTTCGTAGAGTCAGTGCTTTTGGCATCTTATGTTGCCTAAAGTTTAAACTTGACGGCTCTGTTTCGTCGTAACTTAACCGAATTCTAGTCTGGATCGTTGCTTTAATTATTGATTTTGATTCAGTGAATTAATTTAATATATTGATTTTTTTCTTGGATTTATATACTTAATATAGCTAACATAAACGGTAGGTAATGGATCATGGGATTCATTATATTTATTTTTAAGTAGATTGAATTGCTTTCGTGTATATCTGCTGAATTTAATTTACCTTTTTTTAGTATTTGTATCTATGTAATAAGGTTGTTTTCAAAGCCATGCCCCCATAATATTTAAACATTCAAATTTCAATCGTGCTATCTCGCTTGAAATAAAAAATAGAGAGTCTCCTTTCTTCTAGGATATTAATATTTAGGTATTATATTCTATGGTCTAGCTAAAGTTTCACATCTCGGCAACAAAGTGGTCTCACCACATATTTTCCTACAACAACGTGCTATCTCACAAACCTCACACTTTGTAACTTAACCGTGATCACGTGTATCACGTCATTCTAAACCTGACTACGGCTTCAGAGGCGAATACAATACACCGTATCGAGTAACAAGTCGCCCATGTAAGGTATAAACAAACTAATTTTAAACAAAGTTTTGGCATTTTCGCCGCAAACTCGCGTATTGTGCCGGATCCGCGACTTTGCACGTAGCCGTAGTTATAACAGTAAGAGCAGTTTTCTATACTAATATTATAAAGAGGAAAACTTTGTTTGTTTGGTTGTAATGAATAGGCTCCAAAACTACTGAACCGATTTGAAAAATTCTTTCACTGTTGGGAAGCTATGCTATCCCCGGTACACATAGGCTACCTTTTATCCCGTAAAAATTAAAGGTTCCCGCGGGGTAGTAGTTAACGCGGGTGAAACCGCGAGGTGCTTCTAGTAACGAAATAAAAAGGTTAACAAATTCGAGTTGCCTACGCTATTTTATTCTAAAAAAGGTTCTTAATTTGATTTGAGTATGAATTATAATGTGATTTTTATTGTATGCGTTGAAATGTGACAGTGAAAAGAAAATGTGGAATTGTTTTGACACTACTATATCAGTTCTGGGGAAGAACTGCCACCTATAATAATTGTAATGCAAAACATTTTCGTAAGTACCTAGATATACTACCTATGATACCAGGGCAAATGATACTTTGATATCTGTCTGTGCCGACACATGCCTGCCCGAGCTGATGACATTTTTATCCCACCGGCCCTGGTACAGAGCAATAAAAGCTACTTATTGAAATTACTAAACAAAATGACTAATCGTTGCTAACCTATTTAATTTGAATATTCTTTAAGCTCTTAAAAGACGCTGGACACAGTCTGACAATGTGTCTCAATTATTACAGTAACTGTAAGTTAGCCGATCGAGCATACATACTCGTAATTTATAGCATACAAACGGCATAATATCCCATACTGTTTATTCAGCATACAGACTACTCTTGGTAGATATTCACCGTGCCTCCGAAACTTTGATACATGGCCTGGCTATAAAACGCAGCAACGCTCAGCCCGCATGTGTTGTACAGTTCGGGACAGTGGGACTGTACACACGAGTCTGGGATGACAATGTTTGCGAATAAGAGAATAGAAAATACTTCCTTGCTATTAGAATAGTAGGGTTGTCTAAGCGGCCATTGTGTCTATACGTACTGAAACGAAGCTGAATGTAACATAATCGACATCAGTCCAAAGCGGCCGAGGTTCATGATGCATACAAACCTCTCAGAGAGAACGTGGGCCATTACACAGACTTTGTATTATGTATTAGTGTATATTTATCTTGTAACCTGCACTGTACCTGTAAAAAGCGTCCAATTGCGCATCGATGTCACGCCAGGGCGGCGGTGGCTGGGATTTTATTTCAACCCTGAACGGGAGCTCTGTCGTATTTTCCATGCGTACATTTTCGACTGGGGGTTTTACTGGGTTTTTTTCCGGCGAGTATCAGCTATTAGTCTACCTACACGGGTTCAATTGCTTGCCAATGAAGTTAGGCCGGGTAGGTGAATTTTTTTTAACTGTTTTCTGCGTGCACGTTTATGGCGAAACATAGCGGAAATCAACTACCACCGCATAGCGCGCGGCCGTCAATTTTATTTCGAATTTTCATGGAGACTTATTTGGATAAAGTGCTTGGAGCTGCCTTTGTGAGTATTTGCGGTGGATAATCCGTTTGCTCTGACGCTGCGGCTTTTAGAAATACGATTAAAAGTTTGGTGCTAACAACTTTATTAAACTTAATTGTGTTATTTTGTTTTCAACTAGCACTTTTTTATGCTCCAGAAGACTTTAGAGAACTGAGAGATTGGCAATTATAATCGCATTAAAAGGTTAGATTGGCATGTCTATTTTTTATATGATAGCTACCATGAAACAATTTATTCCAACGGCGTACACTGTTGCGATATATGGTAGTCCAGGTACTATGTTGCAAAATAATATAATACTAATAAAAATACGATGTTGCGCAAAGACCTAACAGTACCTAGTGCACTTTTATGTAATTGAATGGAAGTAGGAGTTACTCTCGGTGATTCGTAGTGCTGTTGTGATAAATTCATAAGCATTACAAAGTTACAAACCTTTTAACACTGTAGAACAACTTTATAAAATTACTACAAAACTGGAAAGCTGGACTGTGTCTATAATTAATTAATATACTAGATAAAATACGGATGAAATTCTTAGTTAAAAAAGCACCTAATATGAATAGATCTCAAATATACGAAGAATGGCATTTCCTTGTTACACAAATAGAATTCCAATAATTTCCTTCCAATTTCACCTGTACCAGCGAACGTGTATAATGGAGCATTTTATTTCCATATCGTTCTTTGATTAAACTCCGGTGCCGTCTACGTCTGAAGGAAATTATGTCAATCAATTGACTTATCAGAATTTTGAGGTGGGTCAACCCAAAGAGGCCGAAATGACATTTAAATTCGGGATCTCGAGCAATCAATTTGATGAGATCTTCAAGGTTCCTGATCAAAGTGTACCAATGGGTCTGCAGCCGATTTCAGTTAGATAGTAAATCCTTAATGCCCCTTGAAATTCTGACCCGGTGTTTGACCGCCTTTAATGCTAAACAGGAATTGAAATTCAACTAGAATGTCTTACTTCTTTTGTGATTTGAATGACAATTCAGATTTCATAAAAGTAGCAATTGGGTTGTTGTTCATTATACATTAAAATAATCCAATTTGATTCTGGTATATTGGATTTATTGACAGACAAATGATGATATATCATAACCCAGAGCTGAGTGTTATTACTTTCCAAATTCAAATAAAATTACTTTCAGCCAAGGGCATAGGTACACCTAAACATCTATACTTAAGTACGTTTAGAAAAACAAAACTTTCTAAAATGAATAGACTTTCTTTTTTAGACCTTCAAAAATGTTTTCTACAGCATGGCCTACAATCTTCGAACTTGTCAACATCTTTATAAACATTGTGAAAATTCTTAGCTGTTCCCTGCGCGTTTCACAACAGACGCTAATTGCCTGTAGGCATTTAAATTGCAACGAAACATCTCGGGCTTGTGCAAATTGTGTATTGAAATATTCTACTGTGACAACACCATCGTCAAAGTGCCGGTATTAAAATAAATAACCTACTGCTTCGTGTACTTCCAAAGCTTTATTAGCGTCTAGAGCCGTATAAAAGCGCACAGCCTGTTATAATGAGGCAGACATCATGTGCCAGAAACGGTTCCAGTTCAAGGAAATTGTTAATTTAACAAATCTTTAACGGTGGTGTCTGCAAATGAATAGACGATAATGCAATTTACTCTATATGCTAGCATTTCGCCATCATCTCACCTAGTTTTGAAAAGTCCCTAGTGTCGATGGATGCTCTGACTAGCTTCCTTACTGGCCTTTAGATGCTTTTTAGGAGTTTGGGGTCAGATTTTTTGGTTAGCCAGATGGGGTCATGATCTATGTTTGTGATCAGCTGCTTTCGCTCCCTACCTTGTGGCGTGCGATCAGAATCACGGAACTAAGTAAGCAATTATCGCCTGAAAAATAATCATGGACTTCTTGTTCATGTATAAGCGCAGTGTTTGTCTACACTAATATTATAAAGAGGAAAACTTTGATTGTTTGGTTGTAATGAATAGGCACCGTAACTACTGAACCGATTTGAAAAATTCTTTCACTGTTGGGAAGCTATGCTATCCCCGGGTGACATAGGCTACCTTTTATCCCGTAAAAGTTAATGATTCTCGCGGGATAGTAGTTAACGCGGGTGAAACCGCGAGGTGCTTCTAGTATTGTATAAACAGAAGTGAAATAAATCATACCCTAAGATATCAAATACAATGAAAGAAAAAGAGCACACACGACACTTAACTCACCGTCATCTCACACAATAAGTAACGCTAACAATTTCGACAGACGATGAGTGTTAAAAACAATGGCCAAAAATGTTTTACTAACGACAGCCAACGGTTATTTCGCAGGCGATAAATACCGAGCACTTCTGACGCGTATGGAAATGTACAGCGAGACATGTTTCAGCCGGCCGACGTTTTACAGATGTTACCGTAATTGCTACGCCTGGTATGTCAATCGAACACCGAATAGTATAGACCCACTATACGAGTAGGTAAAGGGTAGAGGATGAGTCGACAACGCCCCAGCTCGGATACTGGGATACTGTGTCCTCAGGCGGTGGTAAACGTCTGGTTGCCATCAAGAGGATGAAGCTTCAGCTTGTTGGCACAAAAAGTCACAGACATAAGCGGAAGTAGACCAGGCATTACAGATAATAACGTAGCGAAGCCAGAAAAAAATACATTCAGGCAGGGCCGACCTAAGGCTGACAAAATAACTACGCGTAAGGTTTTGATAAGTTTTTGATTTGTTAAGATTTGGTTTTTGCTAAGATTTGCGCTGAATGGGACCTTATATTTTTACAAGTAATTATAGAATGAGCTTTCATAATGTCGCCAGTGTCACTATGGTGGTCGGCTTCTCGACTGGATTCACTAGATATCTGTAATGTCCGGTCTGCTTCGTCTTATACTCGTATGTCTCTGAAAATGTATGTGTTTTATCTTCAACAACACTAACTTTTAATGTGACATACTACTATAATGTAACCCTATCGAGAGTCATGAATAGTTACATTCCAATCTGTCCCCTTTTCTTTATGCCCTTCAACTATTGGGATCACCGCAATAATCGGATTAGTGGGTTTCAGAATCATTGATCTTTCTTCCGTAACACTTTTCAACAATATAGTTTTAAATTTTTGTATAACGATAACTACTGTTGTTCAGTTGTACATGCTACAATAAATGTGAATAAGCTAAAGTTGGTAATGAGCTTTGGGCGGGTTAGTACCGACGAACGCACTCGGATCGCTGGGCAAAGGTTATTTGGAATGGGTGTCTAATTAGGGGAGATGTTACCGAGGCGGACCCTCGAAACTATGGTGTGATGACTTAACGTCTTGGAGGGATGCTTAGAGATTATTGAGGACTGAGTCATATATAAGGAATTGGAGAATATCTCTGTCTAGCAGTAATGGGATAACAGGATGAATTTTTAAAATTATTTTCTCTCTCCTTGATGATATAAATAAATTATAGGACTATTATTGGTTACACTTATTATAAACTTACAAGTCAATATCAAACGCCTAAAACTAGAGCGTGTGAAAACATCAAATTATTTTTTTTATGCCCAAAAGGTGTGCTTTTACGATTCTCACAGCTCTATCTAACGTGCATTGTTCTATAACGGAGCTATTATTACACTGCCATTGATTATAAGTGGGCTATTCATAAGTAAGTCATAGTGATTAAGTTTTTTTTGTAATGACTACATTATACCATAGTGCATGATGAATATTTACGCCTAAAAGTGAGAAAGAAGAACCACCCACGTCATTCCATGAAGAGAAAAGTTATGAAGCTACACGTCACTTCTACTTCATAATTACGTTAAAAACTCCGCTTTAATTGGTTCTAACTCTATACATTACCATACCGCTATTACCAGTAAATGCAATATTTCTTTCATTCCTAGCTCGAAACTATGCTCGCTGTAAATTAATTTCATTTATCCCTGCCATAGCCAGCGGTCAAAGTTGCACTTCTTTCTCTTTATTCTGACTGTAATAATATTGTATTTCTTACGGGCCTGCTAGCTACAACATCTTGTTTTCCTAGGAAATTGAACGCGTTAACTTTATCATGCTTGGTTATTTTATTCTCACTGCTGAAGTTCTTTTACGCCCGAAATTAATATAGTATCTCCTATCCAAGATTGAAATCGATCTTGGATTGCTGCCTATCGTTCGGTCGATCTCCAATCTGCGTGCCTTTATAAACCAATCCACGGATCGGCTATTGGCACATTTGATCCTAAAAATAGATTGTGATATCAATCCCAGATAGCAAAATTTGGATTAGGATTGATTATTAATTTTGGCCGTTAGATAAGTTATAAGTACTATATTATATTATAGGCACTGTCTCAGTTATCTGTCGTCTTAAATTCTTCATATTTAATTCTAATATTTTCTTTATTTTACTTGGAGTCTCAATGGTCCTGACATTTCAACGAATGAGCCGTAAAAGACTTTATTTCTGTTCCTGTCTAGAGTTATTAACATAAATTAATTCAGAATCCTATGTTAATGAAACTGCTACAATTATTTTGACGCTCTTACCGAAGCTATAAATAAAAATTAATGAATGAAAATTTATAATGATTGTTTAGCATTCTGTTCAATATAGCTTTATTAGCGATTTGTAGAATGCGGCTGTTTTCGACGGAGTGTTACTAGAACATTGTATGTTGGAACTTGGGCATGCTTTGATAGTGGTTAACAAGGTAAATTATCACGTAGCAGTAAAAGCTTTCTAAGTAATTTACACAGTAGTACAAAATAAAGCTGAGCCAGACGAAACCAATGAAGGTGAAATTCAAAATGAAGACGTAACGCAGGACGGTGGCGGCGGAACGTGAACATCCTTCGTAATCGCAATTCACACCGTACTTCTCGCACCATTTACTCCGAAAGGGGCGATCGTACGGAAGAGATTAACATCCACCGCACATTTTATACGGCGTCCTTACAAACTCTACGGGCTACGGCCGGCGATGGAATTTGCGTACTTTTGTTTTATACGGAAAGTAGCGCAGTTTTGCCCGGATTCTGTATTATACGATAGATGCAATGGTAATAAAAAATCTTGCCGCTGTGCTATCAGGATATACAATTCTGTAGATATCGTGGCAAGTTTTCAGTATTTTCAGTTTTAATGAAATACAGATGATGATATATTGTATGGCGAAAACGACATCTCTAATGCTAGGTATATGTCATTTAGACTCTTGAATCAGTAATATTATCTGAAATATTTGATTTATACGTTATTTTTATACTATCTTATAAAATGTAGGCACTTGGACTCACTGAAGTTTATCCTTGTTCCTCTACAATTCGGTTGTATAACTTTTTGCTTCAAAACCCTTTTCTATTTTGACTGCTAACAAAATCGATCTTTTATTCTTACCTTTGTCCAGAAAATTTCAAGTTCAGAGCTTGATCACTATAACAATTTTCTTTGTGAAGTTTGCCTGGAGCCTTAAAGTATTCTACAAATTCTATGAAATACGTGAACCGCAAAGTTTGCTATTTCAATAGCTCTCACGTTTTATCTTTAAATCCTTTGAAATATTGGATTGAAGCTTTCTTTGTTAGATCAGAGTTCAGACGGCAAAAAACCGTACTTTTCTATTACATCAATTGGTCTTTGGTGGTTTTAGTAACACTAATGACGTGTTGGCGTCTAGCTGAAAGTTCAAAGAGTTCGCTTGCAATGCTGAAATCCAGAACAAGCCTTGGGAAGTAAACATTTGAAGTTGCGGGCTTAATACATTATGGAGACGTCATGTTGAAAGTTTTCAAAGAGACTACTTTCAAAGGCCTCGCAAGGACTATTCTGAAACTAGATATGACTTCACTTTTGCAGCTTAAAAGTGACAAAAAAAAACTGCGACCCATTTACGAGCATGGCGCCTGTATCTCTTTCATGAAGAACTTTGGTATATTTTGTATTTCCTGAAACGTAAATCTATTCATCGCATAAGACCTGTGTAAGAACTTCGAAGTTAAGCCTTGTTCGAGACACATATAAGTATAATATTATAATGTATGTAGGTATATAAACCCGTCAAATTTTCTACGTTTTCATTAATGTCTTTAAATTTTAAATACATAAGTATATCGTCGTTCTACCCTTTTCTATTCTGTTTTCCATCGTAGGTACAGTTATGGTAATCACTTGGGAATTGAGTTAAATGACTCAATTTGCCGAATTATCCGGCATTACAACTTATCAGTTCAAATTGCCAGACTAATGTAACCCAAACAATACACGAAAGCTAATCCTTCAGAGGCATTGCGTAAGTCTAAAATAATACGATCCCTGGTTCACTTTGTGAGGATTTGACATGGAAACTTTTGGTTACATTTTGTTTGTTTGGTTTAACAAATAATAAGAATATATTTTATAATATCTTTGTACTCGTAGAAAGGTCAGTACAAGCATATTATAGATATCATTTTGATCCAAACGACGACTTGCGTCACTTTGTGGTTAGTATTACTCATATTGATAATTATGGATGCTAATTTATCGAAATACAATTGCCCAATCTATATTTTGATTACATAAAATATTTAATTAACATTATTCAAACTACACATTATGTTGTTTTAATTTAAGTGCTTTTGAGCAACAAATACACAGGCTACGAAACAAAAACGTCTATTAGTTGTTTCAAATTATGAAATGATAAATTTCAGAAATACTTAACATCACTAAACATGATTTCTAATTAAACCTAGTGAAAGCTTAGAAGTAAATTCTGATTCATATATTTCTCAACAAAACACACACAAATTCACTTCTCCAGCCACCACATCCTCTCATCTCACTCACTTCTCTTTTGTTTCTTCATAACTTTGTAATTAACTATTACCATATCCGTTTTTATCTTTGTTTATCACATTTGTATATCCCGCAGCATTCGTTGTAAAATGTTTTGTGCATTACAAATGCATAAATTACAATCGTACATGTGTTTTTATTATGGTCATTATCTCTAATGGTGTTACGGTGTTATCAATTCCACGCTCATGGTGGAGTGCGGCTTACATGATGGCAAATAAACATGCCATAAAATACGACTCCAATTGATTTTGACACAGTATTAAATTTATGCTATTTTTTTGCGATAAGGTTTCTTAAGTCACAGAATAATAAACTAGTAAACTAGTACAGAAGCTTTACTTCGCAATGGTTTTCAAAGAAATATTGACTCTATCTGATAAACAATATGATTTAATTTAGCTCGCGGTCCAGTCGAGCACGTGTTGTTCATTTACATACCTACCAATTTCTTTTTGAAGGAATATGGGCCTTAATTCACTATACTACGGTTCATAATAAGTTATACATGGTTATACGTATTGAAAGAGCCGCGGACTAGGGTTGCTTACTTCGAGAAACTACTTATGCCATCTAGCGCACAGCACGAGCGTTTACTCCTACTTGTGGCGGGCAACGCGCAGCAGGCAGCGCTGAGTACGTTCATGTAGTCTAAGAGCTAGCTGCATAATTGTATATGCTATGCGATTATTGCCAAAGATTTAATTTAATGAAGTAATAAAATAAAACACATTTTGTTCATTATACTTATATAGACAAAAGAATAATAGATGTTATGTATGTGTAAAAATATCTGGAATTGTTTTTGTTTCGGACAAAACATAATAATTGATACTTAATTACTGAAATATACATAAATTGATACTTAAATACTTAAATTACTGAAAATACTGCACAGTATCTTTTTGCTTATTTTCGTTTTGTGTCCATCTTGCAATTATATAATGAATCAATCAAATCAAATAATTAAGTTGAACGTGGTCGAACATATAGCGCGCACGCGTGTGTTTTCTTTCGCTTGTGCCAGCCTACTAGATTGGCCCTTGCGCAATGGCCGCCGCTACACGCGGAGTGACACAGGCCTGCAGGTGCTTAAGTAAACCTTTTTAAGAAGGTACTCAATATTAGTATGAGACATTTTAACATCGTAAAAGACAACACTTAGTATCAAATTTTTTTGCAAATGTTTTTAATTTATTCACTGCTTTCATTATTATTCACTGCCCAATTTTGCATCTAAGACAAAAATATGTTACCAAGTAGGTACCTACTTAATAACAATAATCATTGTAAAAATATAAAAATATATTTTTTTAACTATTCGTATTATATTATTATATTTCTATAAACAAAACAAAAAATGTATGGTAAACAAAACGAGAAGTCGATTTTAAGACAAACCACTTAACCCTAGTATCTCGTTTAATATATCTTAACTAAGAAACTCAATAAAGAAAACATAGAAAATGCTATATCTACAATAAAGCGGCAGAGATGCCTGTAGTTTAATATCAAAGGCCGTAAATTAAATTAATTTCGCTAATCTACAGCGTAAGAAGATCCAGATCCTAATTACACATTACTCTCCTTACATCATTGACAAAGGAAACTGCTACAAGTCTACAGGAGCATTATTCTTGGAATATAAATATAAATATTCTTGGAAAACTTGGGAGGGCTCACATTTATTAGGCTAATCAGAAAGCGTGTTGAAATACCACTAACATTAGCAGTATTTGAAAATGTTTCTTTTGGATGCCATTGTTATATCAGAATAATTAAAATATAAGTATATTTTATTAGCATGCGAATTAAGCTTTAATCAAATTATATAATATCTGTGAATTAGTAACTAATTTATCAGAAATATCACAAATTATTCAAATTAATCTAACCTAACCTAACCCAATAAATCTACTATTGTACGGAAGGCAACATTGGCAATGTAACATGGAGTAATTATTTGACATAATAATTGTTATTTATTATGAAATGACTTGAATTTTTTCGAAGCTATGATAAAGTTAAGTCAAGTAAATGCTCAATTTCATTCTGTCACAGTCCTTATACGAGATAACCTATATATGCGTGTAATAAGAAAAGGTTCACAAACCCCAAGTTTTTGTCCACTTTCATTAGTGAATGTTATTGGTTCCCGTCCATTTTGCTCCAGAAATGGAAGATTAGGCCGCACTAACATATACGTTAAACGTATTTAGTGGATTGTTATTAATGCTTCCGCTTCGTGTCTAATTTAGTTCTATCTGTTCTTGTTTCAGATTGGGAGTTTGCGAGGTCGGCTTTGAAAATATCTGCAGGTAAATTTACGAGTCCTTTTCCTAGATTTATGTCACTGTTTACTTTTGCAACGTCAAGTTAGTCAAGCCATTTGTGTCATATATTTTCCCGTCGAAACTTTTGTGGTATTTCCTAACTAGCTATTTCCGATTTATTTATGAAGGTTTTCAATGGATTTTAACGTCATTGAAATGCTCAACTATTAATACGATAAAAAAACTCTGTGACCAAGAGTTACTCATTTAGGTACCTAATTTAATCATCGCACTAGAAAACGTGCGGTAGTCATAATATTAAAATCGTATTTCGTGGTATTAAGATAATATTAACTTGATATTAACTTGATACAATTAATTTTCTATTATAATATACCCTTGCCTGGGATATCTTAAGTTTCCAACTCATAAAACTCTCTTTGTCCCTGCGTGAGTTAATTCTTAAAGTCATTTATTCCCACTGCAAAATCTTATACCTACAGTTACATAAGTTTGTGCAGTATTTTGCTCTAATGAAATTCACTTTACTGAACGCGAACGAAAAATGTTCCTTCTGTACGCCGCTATTTGTATGCTCGACAGTTTCTTCCTACTTTGCACGAGTCGATTTTGTTTCCTAAATAACTTTATATTACACATTCTGTCACAATTGAAACCGTGTCCAATTGAAGTTTGATAATTTGACTTGGACATTCTCAACTTCACATTTTCGTGTGTGATGACGTCGGGTGTTGACTGAAAGCCGTTTCGTGTTTATCCCGTATTTTTTGTGGGTTTCGTAATCGCTAAGCCAACAATGAAATATGTCCGAAACTGTGTTTGTCGTAGAGTGGGATATGTAGGCGAATGATTTATGGCTCGGCGGGCTTATTTCCCTTTATATTGTCGTCTTGTTCACCGCTTTACTGATGGCACTCGTGCGAGATTTTATTGTTGCAGTGATGGCTTCTTCACTATCTTGTCGTTATTAGCATTTTATTAGTTTTAGTACTTGGTTTGATGAGGTTTAAGTGTTTTATCTAGGTGGTCTATGAGAGCTTGTTTCATACTACTTTCGGCCGTATAGCCATCAAAGCCAGATAATGAGTTAATTGTTAACTCGACCGCAATAATATTCACCACCTTTCATTTAAATATTATTTTGTAGTAGGTAACTCGACGAAACTTATCAATGTTATAATAATAAAGCCTTTTTATTTCCTTAATAATACAAAATATATATACTTATACATTTTTTACAAGCTTTTTTTTTCTTAGATATTATTGTAGGTAGGTAGGATAATTATGTATCTATGTTGTTCATTAAGGACCTCTCAGTGAGTAAAGGCCTCCTCCATTTTTCTCCAAAAGGTTCTATTCTTCGCCATTTCCATCCATTTATTTCTAAAAAATCCATCAAAGAAAATCAATGTTATAACTAACCAAAAAAACCTGAAAGTTTACCATACTATTGTTTAGTAAATACTATTTCTTTTTTAACTGTAGATAATAAAATATAGGCACGGCTTAAAAGCCAAGCTACTCCTAAAGCGTCGATGAACTTGAAAGCAGGTATATCTATTGCGAATAAATGTTATGTTACGTTAGGGATAAGAACTTTACGAAGTCCATCCACATTTCTCCCAGCAACTTAGTTCTTGAAAGCAATTACGTCGGCTGTGATACCAAGACCATGTAATGAGCCTACTGCACTCGTAGTCGATGCTTTTCAAAGATAGCAATCTACGATGTTAGCCGCTTGCTAGTGTTTGAGACAGTGCCTTAGCTTTACTTTCCATAGATCGGGGATTTGTTTTTAATTTAAATTTGTAGTACTATAGGTACCTAATATTAATTTAGGTAAAGATAAATAATATCTCGGGCGATGCTGAAAATTGCAATCGCCGCTGCATGTACCTACCGGTCTTGTAGCGTAAGACAGGATTGACACGGTTATACTAACCCCCAGTTTCTGACACGTCAGTCAACTTTGACTACAGATTAATTCTATTGCCATCTTTGTCATTTGTTTATTGTCAGATAGAGACAACGATAGTTTTAATCTACTGCCAAAGCCAACAAACGTTCTAGAAACCGGGGGTTAGCATGTTATGGTTACCTGAGCAGGTTCTTCTGCTAAATATCAAAATTACAATTTTATTACGGGTTGATTAAAATATCATCAATGATTTGGTATCCATCTTCGGTAAATTCGTTTAGTCCACATATTTTGTCAGTTTCCACTTCAGGCGAAAATACACCAGGTGTTTTCTTGTCTATAAAACATAACACCCATTAGTACCGTGACAAAATTGAGGTTTGCTTTTGAAAGTCAAAGTGGTGTCAAAACTAGTAGTAGGAGCCAAATGGTCGAATTGCTTAATCATGGCGAGTTAGAAACTGAATGCCCCTCTTCAACCTTCTGCATATCTGCAGTTGAACATCCGTCTCTGTTTATACTGCGGCGGTTGCAATCGATGATCAAAATATTCGCATCACGTTCCTTCATATAAAAATAGACAGAGAGAGAGCTAGGTCTTGTGAACCAGCTCGGACGACGGCTCTCACGAGCGTACCACTAGTTCGTGAGGAGGCTTTGTTTTGTTATTTCGTTTATTTACTAATATTACGCACTTACCGAGATGAAATTAGATTATTATTTGCGCATATAAAATCAGCCATGTGTATTATATACCTACTGGAAACGAGATAGTTACTATCTTATATCATTAAATGAGCAATTCTTGTATATACGTATGTATATATAATTGGAATCTCGGAATCCGCTGCAACGATTTTCATGAAATTCAGTATATAGGGGGTTTCGGGGGCAATAAATTGATCTAGCTAGGAATCATTTTTAGAAAATGTCATTTTATTCGTGTTTTTTTATGATTTTTTTCTTTAAATAACCAGTTCATACTTTTTATTATTCTATCGGTAAGATCGAAAAATATTATTAATATTTCATCATTTTATTAGTAATTCGTACTTAAATATAATTTCCAAAAAACAATTTATAAAAAAAAATAAAAATACCGAGTAAAGCTCGGTCATCCAGATATTGTATTTTAAATTTTTTAAGAATATTCGAGATTTCAGTACCGTCGCAGGTGTCGTGATCACGTGTAAACTGAAAACAATAGTGAGACGTAATACTTGGCAAATATCCCCTTTCCAATAATAAAGCATTCTTGATTGTAGTGAATGTGGCTGTTTAAATCTCATAATTAGCTACGATTCATTTGGAATGAAGTTGATAAAACTAAAATAGATTTTTAATCTAAAGCTATATTGGGTCTCAGAAAACACGGCTCAAATTTCAGCAAACTTTCATTTCGGGACGGGAGATATCTTTCATATTGAAAGTCAAATTAAGGCTACGTTTGAACGTGAGTAACTTTATTATTAGAAACCGGGTGAGAGTTGGCCAAAACAGTTTCTAAAACCAGCTGTAGTTAAAGGAGGTCCTTAATAATACAAAAACCAGTTTTCAGTCAACTACTTCGAGCTTGACCACTATTTCACCTGATGCTAAACGGTGATGCGGTCCACTTTGTGGCATGAATAAACCATGCAATGTTGAGGTAATATCGAGAATTGCGCTAGTCAAATGACCGAATGACAACAATCACGAATTTCCATCTAACTTCCCACTCTAATCATCATAACAGCGCGCGTACGGCACAGTAATCGAACCTAATATCCCTATATGTAACGCGAATGCGTTTTTAATTGATACTCGCTACATTAGCCTGAGAGGGGAGCAAATGACAATTTACTGTACGGCCGGCAAAGGTCGCTCGTTTAAAATTACGGCATTAGTCCATTTGGGTGCGGGGACGGAGAGATGGTGAACTAAAATGTTAGTATGTTAGTTGGCTTATCCTTTAGTTTGTAGAATGTGTTTTATTAAACTGAAGGTTGATTGTTGGGTCCGTAGTGAAACGAATTGTCAAATTGTAGTATGGATAACAATACAAGAACTTCTTTAAAGTTTGTCTCGTGAATTACTCGTGGCTTACTTACAGGAACTACCAAGAAAAATTTAATTGTAAATGAATAATTTTTTTGTAAGAAAATAATAATTAGTATAAAAGAAAAATCCATGATAATTTGCGTTTAACTGAGGCATAATATCCTACACTTCATCTCTAATTTAACTTGTACCTCTGGCTCAAGTTATGATCAAGGTAGAACTGCGAATACAAACTTAGTAAATAATACCACGTTATCACCTACGACTTGCTGCTATACGAGTATAATATTATGAAAACCAGGAAGAGACACCAAACAACAATCTTGGCTCCCTACTGTCAACATAGTGGGATCGTTAGAAGTTACGTTATTTGGTTTTCTTTTCACACCCCCGGCTCTTTGACTAGCAGAATGGGGTGACTTTGCTCAATCACCGCGTATGTCTCAGTCAGTAGCAGCGACTCACAAAACTGCGGTTACCATAGTCGTATCGTTTTATTTGAGGGTTCACATATGTACGGTATGATAGTGTTCTGGGATTTACATCGGCAAAGGCGTTGGGAATGTGATTACAAATGATGTTTGGTAGTATTCGGATTGCGTGATTCCATTTCTTCTTCGCTTGAATAGATAAACTTGTAACGTATGATTTATTGACAGATGTTTGTTTTGTGTTAATTAATTTTACTAAAGTTCGCCAGTAAAGTTACAAAAATATGGTTCAACAATTAAGTTTGATTCATCCAAAAATGTCTAAATTTCTTACATCCCTTTATAATACGTCTAGCAAAAACGTTACTATATACCTATAGCTTGAATTAAAAATGAAATTCTTACCCTTGTTGTTTCTGTTGCTATACTTACACTTAGAAGAAGACATAAACGCATCAAACCTATTAAATATTGACTAGACAAGTAGACAACAAGGCTACGTGACATTTTTGCGACCGAAACTCTTTGCCCATTAATAGTCATGACCCATAATACAAAGTTCAAGGGTGTTAGAAACGGACCGGTTAAACCACACTGTGATGTTGCGAAGCACAGTAGACACAGTGAACCATGTTTAGTTTAGTAGTGTCCATTAGTGTCCATCCTAGTGTCCAGTGTTAGTGTATTAGTGTCCAAGTCCTAGTGACCAATACGAGGGACGTAATACGTGGTGTTGGTCCTGCATAAGCCAAGTGTAACTAAGATTTACCACTTTGGTGACCACTGACCATAGCTGCTTGATTGCTTCCTAGGCGTAAAGTTGGTAATCAGCTAACTGGTAAAACGTGAGCTTACGGATGCTGTTCCCGAAGGTATCTATGTGTCTGTCGTTTTTCTATAAACTATAATAATACATCAAGTGCTTTACGTTTTTTTATTTAATACTAAATTACAGCTCTTCATAACCATCTCATCTACGAAAAGATTCTATTAAGGTCGTCAATTTGATCGCAGTAATACGTCATGGTAAGCCCCCTGGTCAGAAAATATACTGTGTGCTGTGATAGAAACGAAACTAGGTGAAACTGGGCCACTGGTGGCAGGTAAAGCACTCTTTCTTGCGGCTTTGGATAGAAAACAAGTTTTATAACCAGCGACGCGGGATTATTGGTATCAGACGTTGAAACTTCCGTGTCGTGTGGCTTAGGTATTATACGTAGGTAGGGTAGATCGTGATATACGGGAACTTTTATTGGCTGAGTGTCGACCGCAATAATGGAGTCGAGCCACGAATCGATAGTGACTTGCAGATACGATTTATTTGTGGAAGTTAGGGATGTCGTGTGGGGCATGAGCGTTTTATTAGATGGAGAAAGTTTAGAAGGGATTGTACCTATTTAAAAAAGTCTTGTTTGGTATAGGTACCAAATTCGAACCATAATGTCGGACCGTTGTTATTAAATATTTCTGAAAATTCAGGACTATAAAGTTCGTAATAGACTATAAAGGTGAATATTGTAAGACGTGTAAGGAATTTCAATTGTATCAATAAAAGTTTTGGTAGAACTGCAATTTGTTTAAGCAGGCGTTGCGTTTATCAGTTGAATAATTTCATACCTACTCTTGGCATTTTATAGCGTTTAATCTCTGAAAATAATTAAAGTTTTCTCTTGTAGCAGCGCTGAAGCAATCTCGAGCTAGATTTTAAATAGTTTTCTCTAGTTTCAAATAGTTTGTGTCAGTCCAAAGGCGTTCATCTGAGCTTCGCTTTGAATTTACACACGACCGGGAATGAATTTTCCGATCGGGTTATCAATTTCAAGTTTAAAGGATCTGAACCTAAAAAGAATAGAACCTAACCACCGGAACGAACACCGTCGCAGCTTGCCAAATCTATTCTCAGAATTTACATTTTAAGGGTTGCAATGGCACTGTGAAATTGCATTATTCGTTTCCCGAAGCAATTTCGCAAAATGTCACGCGTCTTAGAAAAATGCCCGGTGCATATTCAATACATTCCTGGTTTCAATTCGAAATTGCTGCGACGTGAAGGCAGTGCACCGGTAGACTTAGCGGTGTGAACGAATATCGCTGTGCAGAATCGTAATCGATTTTTTAATAGAACACTATCAGTTTGTCCAATAAATCTCTACGGAATCCTTGTGGGACGATATCAGATGTTGCCGTACGAAAGCGACAGCTGGCGTGAGGCTAAAACGCTTTTATGTCAGTGCGGCAGAGCATAAGCTTCGTACGGGAAATTGATACGAATATACTTATACTAGTACCCAACTTATATGGCGCGTCGTGAATCTTCGTTCGCGCAGAAAAGAAAGTATGGTCCGAAGATTAACGAAAGAATGCTTAAAACTTACAATCAACCTAAGATCACTATTATAAGGTTCATAATACACTGCAGCTGTTAGTTCCATCTCACTCATGTCACGCGGCGATCGCTAAGATGGCGGGCGGCTGCCGACCAATAGCGGTCAATAGCATTTCCCACGCTTTGAAAATTCATCTTCTGCGCAGGTACATCGGTAAGCCATATCAGTTGGGTACTACTTTACCTGTTTATGAACGTCTTATTAAATAGTAGGACTTTGTTCCAACTTCAGTTACTTAGTTCAACTCGATAAAACCTTTTGTGAATGTGAGATCGTGAGGCAGTTAAGTTTGATGGCCGAACAATATTGGATTCTTAAGTTTAGTGTCAAACTTTCACATGCTAAACACAAAAAGAAACCTGTGTTTATTATGGAACTGCATAGTAATGTAACCTTATGATCTGTGTAACCTTATATTGATACTTATGATCGAAACAATGCCGTTTTAATGTGAATTAAAAAGGCATTGTTTCGATCGTAAGCCGCTTCCCAAAAACTATCTTATTGAGCACAACGGGAGGTTAGTTCAGAAATCGCAAGCTTCGGTACTGCGTTCATGCGTCTACTGCAATCCGCTAGAACCGAGCAATTGCCAGAAGATACGACAAATCGTATAAATTATGTAAAAAAAACGTGGCCAAACGAAACGAACGTAGGCACCAGCGGGTATCGGATACTCGGCACGATGCAATTCCGATCTCACGAATAAACATGTAGCATCAAAGGGTTCTCGAACGAGGATTTCATTCCCTTCCTAAAAAGGATCCTTTGCTCGGAAATCTGAAGCGAATGTAATGAGCTTTGTACCATCTATCTCTCTGTAACCCGAATCTATCTGTGTATCCTCGGATTTAGAGTTAAAACGAAGAAAAAAAAATCTCAGCATTTGAAGTCCATAAGTAACGCCAGACTAAACATTTTTGAAATGATAGAATCGAGAGCATTATCACTTTATACATTAAAGTAATTACTGCAGTGTATATTCTCCGCCGCTATTGAACAGTATTTTGAGAAAATTTATTTGCCACTTTGATATTTAATTAATTCGAGGTCCCTAGTCTCATGCGCGCGAGCATCTAAATATTAGTATAATAACGGATAACTCAGTTCTTGCTCAATCATTGAAAACTAGACCTCAAGGTATATAAGTTGTATGATGACATATTTTCGTATCTTTTACGTCACATCGTTTAGTTCATGGATTGATACCCATACAATAAGTAACTACTTAGAAATATCGTCAAACATCAAAAATGTTTACTTTAATGTTATAGTGAATTAAACTTACTAAACAAAGACATAATATTATATAAAATATTGTGGACGAATAGTTTTTCTAGTATCAGTAAGGTCATTCCTCGGAAAACTTCCTAGTTAGGATAGCCAGATGGTAAACGAACCACACATGGTTTCATTTGACCTTAAAGTTCATAATTGTGCTCTAGATCTATTATGTTATTGATTGTAGTCTCAATCTTATCATACCTATTTGTTATTATCAGCACTAGTAACGTAATGGGCGTTTCTTTTGTGAGATTCAGTCATAAATTCGCATTCTTTATCTAAGAGAAAATAATAATGTATTTCATACTCCAAATATACCTAATCTGATTTTCAAAGCATATATCATAAAAATCTGTCCAGCCGTTTTGAATTACATGGTGTAACTAAACGCGACTTTGTTTTATATATCTACTAGCAGACACGGCCACGCGTTGCTGTGGCTAAGGTTTTTGTTATTGCGACTATAAATTGAGATGTAAGCTACCCTATCTCTCAAGTTAGATCAAACTGCACGCGCTGTGCAAATTTGATTAAAATCGGTCAAGTAGTTTAGGAGTCCATTGAGGACAAACATTGTGACACGAGATTTATATATATTAAGATAAGATAGTAATGAACACCCTCAGAGCATAAGATGCCACTTATTACTTTTACTAGGAACATGCTACACAGTTGGTATTTGTTTACTCTAGAAACCTCAATAAAGTATACCTACCCATTTATATGAATGGTGTGTTTATAAATGATTGTGTTGATAAAATCAACGCGTATGGTAGAAATATGATTATGCGCAGATTATGTAACATAGCGTGTTGGGGTACAAAGTAAAATATGAAATAACCACGATTATGGGAAAACAGGAAATGAATGAATATGGGGGTTCATTATATTATAGAACTGATAGTAATAATTTAGGTAAGAAATTACGAGTTTTTACATGGAAAAACTAAGTTAAGTCACGTCACATTCAGTGAAAAATATTATTTTATCACAATTTTCCCCACTCATTTGACTAAAATTGTAAAACATAAGTATTGCCATTAAAGCGTATTTTTGCTCTTCATTTTAATTGAATCGCTGCTGCAGAAAGGTTGGTCTTTTAGATGAGATATAAAATACCGAGTTATAAACGCAAGTCGACCAAAGGCCGGAAGCGCAGAGTAAAGATAGCCAGTATTCTATCTTGATGTACTGTTTATTAAGATGTGCTCTATCTCGTCTGGTAGCAACTTATGTGGTGTAGAGATATGAAACTTGTTTGAAACTTTAAAATCTTTGAAGATTGTTAGGTTATAGCCTACTAGAAGCGCCTCGGGGTTTCACCCGCCTTAGCTAATATTCCGCGGGAACCGTTTATTTATACGAACTAAAAAGTAGCCTATGTCACCCAGGGGTACTGTAGCTTCCCAACATTGAAAGTATTTTTCAAATCGGTTCAGTAGTTTCGGAGCCTATTCAATGCAAACAAGCAATCAAATCTTTCTTCTTTATAATAATTATTAGTATAGAGTCTAACGAAAGACAAAAAGAGAAAATCACTCCATAAGCTACGTTTGTGATTTTACTGTGGATAACAATGGCTAGTTGCGTTTATACTAAAAGGCTAGAGTTATCATTTGTAAATTGAGCCATTTTCATGGACCTGATACACTGTTTTCGCACTGTGACGGAAGTGCTTACTCGGTCTCGGCTTGATTTATTTCCCCCGCTGCCATTCAATATGAACTTTGAGACGGCCGCTGAAATCTCTTACTATCCTTTATAAAATCCTGAAGAAAAAACGACTGAACTGAATGTTACAGTTCGTTGAGAAGAGACAGGGAAGAAGGATGGCTTTGTGGATCGGGCTTACCTACTTTGTCCGGTTTCACTAAAGCTTTTTAAAGGTTGTGAATGTAAAAAAAAATGTTTTACTCATAGTCAGGAGTTCAAGCGACAGCAGAAAATCTGTCACCCTTTTGACGACGGAAGATTTTCAGCAACTCTTTCAAAGAGATCTGAAACATGGACCAAGTAATTTTAGGGTTTTGTAATTAATCTGCCACTCTTTTATCAACTAGCTGCAGCCAGTGTTTTCATTCAAGAATTCTACACTTTTCCCGGAATATAACATAATATCTACCTCTATTTATAGCACTAAAAGATAATGTAGATTCCTATTACTGAAATAATTTCCAGAATCTGATGAATAGTCTAGCTGGAGATTACCTCGAACATTTCTCACAAACAAATTTTCCCTCTTTATAATAATAAATCTCGTATTATGTATTAGAACTACTAGTTTATCATGTTCACTGTTAACCTTTCAAGGTAAGTAGGTATATAAAACATGATATTGTGTTAGTTTCATGTTTCAGTTTGTATTTCAATACAATTTCACAGTTCGCTTCACTTGTAATTATTATCAATCAATCAACAATATCAATTTGTTATAATTGTACGCTCGCAAATTTATTGATTTTGGGTAAATACAGACTAATTTACAATAATTATTGAATTCGCTAAGTAGATAATATAATATTTAATATTATTATATACTGCTATTTATAAGCGGTGGCTACGATTGACAGTCTAAGATTCGAGATTATTATAGCTAAAAACAATCTTATAATGAAAATGGTTGATTGAGTACCGCGTAAGTATATATTGCAGTAAAAATCTGTTGCCATAACATAATGTAAAACTATAGAGGGAATAGTTTCCTTACCCTTGATATGGCTTTATCCGTGCGTTCAAAGAAGTTGACCCGCCCACTAGTTTTTAATGGTAAAGTAGCCCGTTTCGCTCTACTACTTCTCAACGATCCTCCATCGTTCCACTGCTACCTATAGGGCGTGAACTAGCTTGCGGCGATTATTACTCAGTTGAACCCGTCTGCGGATCACGTATGGGGGTTGGTTCGAAGCCAGGCTGACCACAAAAAATTAGAGTGAGATTCTGATGAAGGAAAACATCGTTTAAAATCTTGGTAGAAGGATACTATAGAGACTGGTAAGCTACTATCTTCAAGTAGACAATCTGTCGCTAAACTCATATTGGGGCGTTCCGGTAGCGGTCCTAGAGCGTCTGTATAATCTACCTTTGACAACTTCTTCAGGTGAAATGATGGTCTAGTGCTCCCTAGTATCCTATAGACTATAGAGTATTGAAGATATTAAAATATTTTATATTGTAAATGTTTTTAATCTTCTCGTATACACAGGTCTTACACAATTTCTTTTTCTTTGAGGTTTCATGTAACAGAAAATATAGATTTTTTCGTAAAATGCGTCAGTTGTTACTTTGTTACCCGCCGTGTTTTCCCCGAAACTTGTCAAGTCGGGTTCGGGTATAAAACTCCACCTGGTTTTTATATTCGTGTTATAAAAGTTTGAATATGCTAAACACGCGTAAGATAAATCCAACTTCTTGCTTATAGACATCGGATACACAATTCAATAGAGGCGTAATACTGGCATGCCAAATATCATTGGATAATCCACCAATCAATAAGTAACTTGTTGAATCATAATACTAGTACCAGCTTCCACGTTGCACATAAGTATTCTGTAAAACATCTAATTTTTTTATCGCTATTAAATTACCATACAAGCAACCAATAATAATAGACAAAGAGAGAGTTGTTATGATAAATTATGACCAAAATGATCTGGACTGGTTATTTTAATTTATCCTCTATTAGGCCATTTCCTCGATGGTTTGAGGCGGTGAAAAGTTTTAATTGACGAAATCAAAAGGAGGTCTCGCGGGCAAACTTTTAAATTGAAGGTGTTGACAGCTCATAAAACACTTGGGTTACGGAGTTCTTGATATAATAAACAATTAAAAAGGCAATCCTGTGTTAACTTTAATAAAAAACAAGCCACTCTATTATGTATGGGTTGGTGTAATTTGGTCATACGTTTTCAGCTTCATACGTTGAGAGCGTGTTGGTCACATGCCAAGTTTAATCGAAACAAATACTACTTTTTAGTGTAAATTGGTCATACCTAATTTAAAAAAAGATATCTTTTGTTATTTTAGTGTAATTCCGTCACACTATATGTTGTAGGTACCATCAGTAACAAAATAGCTGGGCGTTTACTGTAATATTAGTTTATTAATTTAAAGAAAAGATTAAGATTTCTCCTGTATCGTAGGTACCGTTTACAGACATATAATTTCACATACACATAACACCCAGACCAGAACCACAGTGATCCACAGATAACTTCACCTTCTCTACTTCTGCGAAACTTCTGCGGGTAAACATTAATTTCCATTAATAATTTTGCTCTACCACGGTGTTTAGCAAATAGTCTTTGGGTAAAATATAGCGAATTAGAAACAATACCTCTCCATCTGCTCCAATATTATCACCAGCGAAGACCGAACAAGCTCGAAGGAACAATTTAACTACCACTTAAACTCGAGTCTGCAGGTGAATCTCCGTAACTTTTTATTACAGTTCTGCAGATGTGTCTCCGCCGCTGGAAACTTTCCCTGCACTATTCAATAACAGGAGATCAATTAAAAATTAAGTGCCGCCAGAGACTCGACTGTAGGGAAACTTTGCGCGTTTATCATTGAATTCGAATTCGGGTTTATCACTTGCATTTCACTCAGTTCAGATATGCATTGCGTGTTGATCGAGTCACACGTAACCATCATATTATTAATAACCAAATTAGAAATAACCTATTTCAATCCTAAAAAAAGGAAGTTAACTACAAAAACAAAAAGAAGTGTATGTGTGAAAAAACATTGTGAAAATTTAATTATTACTCTAGTCATCCGGCCACATTCCTAATTTGTTTTAACTTCTTACCGAACCCCACTTACGTGGAATTAACATTTAATTACGCAAAGCAAGCCCAACCAAATATTCATTGGTAAGCATATTTTAGGCCTAAACCGTTATTAATCCGATGTTAAGTCAATTAGGCGCCGAGTCCTTATTAAAGGGCGGATATAGGTGGATATAAGTGGTACGGGACGCGTCGGGTCGGAAACTAAAATCGTGGCAGTTCTCTGCTCCCAGGCCCTGGTCTAATGGGCAGCGCTGTAACGAGGTACCACGAGGACTCTCGAGACACGATCTCGAAACGAACGCTAGGTAGTACCGCTCTAAAACGAGTTGTGTATGTCAAGGGTCTTATCGTTCTCTGAGTGCTCCGTAAATTTCGGACTAACCCTACCCGATTTATAATTGACTTTGCTCGTATATCGCACGCAAGAAAAATAAAGGTGACGCCTTTGTGTTTCTCAACACAACACTTTACAACAATGCGCCGTCTGTCTTCTGATGCATAGGTCATTAAACGTATTCTGTTTTTTTGTTCGCAGATTTTGGTTGATTCAGTAGAGGTGAGTTTTAAAAATACTGCAAAGGAAAATAACAAAGGAACATTATCTTCCCCGGCGTTAATGGACCGGAAAGTGGCAAAAGGAAAATATCATTAGACATTCTCAATAATAGGACCCCGTTTGACAAAATTTCTTACTTTCATTAATTCTGCTATTGTGAGTGACGTCCTATCGGTCACGGATTCAATCAATTGACCTGAATAGAGCCGAGGTCCCTTCGAAACTGGAGGGTCCATTTCTAAGCCCTTGCAGTCATTACTAGGATCATTATTACAGATAGCAACCTAATAGTGACCCTTCGATGGAGTCAGTCGATAAATTTAATGGAACCGCCCAATAATGTACCGTAGATCGTCGATTACAGGCCTATTTATGTTGTGAGCAATAAAAACTAATTGTTAGATGAAGCATTTGTCAGTGAAATGGAAATGGGAAGTCAAAGGTTCAACAAACAATACGGAATTAACGTTAATGTCGTCGGTACCTTACGTACGGCTTAATGGTGTGGTTTAAAGGGTTCTATTTGGTATACAAAATGGAAACCCTTTTACAATAATGTAACCGAATTACGTAGTGGTATACAAAGTCACTGTTTTTCGATGCGGCTTGAATACCCTACAATTTGGTAAGTGAAAAATGTACACTGCCATTCAGTTGCATTACAGTCCATAGCATTCTAAAATCACTATATCAAGTCACTCTAATTTGAGGTCAACGTCCAATCGCCAGGATGTCTGTACTTATCTCGTTTTATTTATGATTATACTCCTACTTATGATGTTTGAATTTAACTCTCCCGAACGTTTTATTACAATTATTGGAAATCAAATCGTTTGCACCTAAAGTTAAGTATGCCCCACGACCAATGACATAATTTTTAAATCAACCACAACCTACATTCCGTGATTCAGTTTAGAAGATCCATTAAGTTTGCGGTCTTGGAGCAATCTACAAAATGGTTTCAAGGTCGTCTATCGGTTCTGATAATTTTAAGCATTTCATGTTACCAGCATCTACAGAGACATCTTCGCTTTGAGCGCATACGACACCATGGACCAAGATAAAATGGTCTAGACAATGTTATGTCCAGTTTTATAAAACCCGCCGTTACAGCAGTGGAATCTGAAGACACAGATCATGTTAGGATGGTTAATAAAAGTCGCACGATGCACAAAGCACCGCTACTGCGCGTTAGACTAATCGCGTCGCATCGCAAGCTTACACCAACCAGTAGTTACGGCAACGGTGTCCCATCCGGGACCGTTTGTGGCAAAATGTTCCACTGAACTGATTGCAGAAACTGGCTGCAAGAACTGATTGCAGAAACTGGCTGCAAAACTTTGCAACAAAGAATGCATTCTGATGTGTTGCTCGCGGTTGACTCTTAAAGTTTTACATTAAAAAAGTTTCCCTCGGATATTTACAGTTACGCTCCTTAGGTGTTATTGCAAACAAGAAAGTGGGTAGAGTTACATTTTATTTGAGGGAAGTGCAGTGGGTGGGTAAGTGAAGTGCAAAGTTTTCTTTTTTAATGACTGCTCAGATTAAAATGAATCAGAATAGAATTCAATTCGAGACAAGTAACCTCGTCGACACCAAAACCAATCAACGTGATCAAATCAATACCACGCATACAAAATACAATATTAATCCTAATTTATTACACAGAAACCAATATGGGAACGGTAACTGATGATAATTTTAAATGTGATCTGTATACTGATCTCCAATTTGAATTTATGAATGCGAAATACGATGTGTGTTTGTGTAATCACAAACGCAATGAATATCGTGAGATATGTGCGTGGATACGTCCATGGGTACGTAAGCGTTGGATTTATTGCTTGTTTTTATTCACAAAGCTTCGATAAATGATGTTCGTTGGAGTCAAATATTATCCCCCTGCGTGTTGTTCGCACTTGCGTCCGGGCAACTACGGGCATTTATCTAGATACCAACGTCACAGCCGTTTGATATATCGTGCCCACAAATAGTTGTATTCAGGTATTTCCCTAGGGGAATAAAGCTAGATTATTACCGCTGAGACAATGCGATGAATCTCGTTCGAGTGACTATTTTCTAATTTACTGTAGCACTAGTGGTTTTGGATCACGATGTAATTTAAATTTTGCTAACGCAGAATTATTACTATCATTAGCTAGTGTTGAGAAAGTCAAGTGGAAACCATTGTATTGCTATGCCAAAATAATATTATTTTGTTTGTCAAGAGATTTCTCGCAGCAACTATAAATGCTATTTTTGGTACGGAAATACGATTGTATAATTCATGAAGTTTAGGTCACGGTCAGAACTCTGTTTTCAAATAATGCCTACGAATCCCGCACATATTTTCGTCTGAATGAGTATCATTAAAATACCTCTACGTTACCCGAGAGGAACCAAACCCTGCATTCAAGCGCAATATACATTATTGTTGACAGTAGGACATGTTGCATAACTTCTAAAGACAGAACTATTCTGTTTCCCGAAGCGTTACAAATATGAATTCATTGAAAAATGTATGCTTAGAAATGATTTTAATAGCATCTTCATCCATCAGCCCTTTATTCAATAATACTATGATTCTAGGCTCCTCTCAGAAGGAAAGCATAGATAATAAAGAATTAAAAAGAACCATGTCAACCCAGTCCGACTGTGGAGCATTGACCATTCTCTCAAATTCATGGTACTAAGCTTACTGGTTTCTGCATATTGTTGAGCTGTTTTCCTAAGCTGTATTAACGAGTGGGAAGTCTACAATGAGCATATTATATTATTGTAGAATCTCCAGGTAGTACATGATGTTTTAAAGGATATTGGGCGCTTCAAACCACGTGCGGCTTATAGCAATGCGGTTCAGGCTCTTTTTCAATGAATTCGGTTTGAATGATTAATTGATTACCTACATATTATTATGCCATTCCAATAAAAATCTAAGGCGTCGTATGGAAGTTGGAATCATGCTTCGTGAACTGCTGCCGCTAGTCTGCATACTGTTTATAGTGTTGTTCGAGTAACCGCACATTTTATTTTTTTGTATCCTCTGGTAATGGATAGGTGAAGTAACATCCGTGGTGGTGGCCTCGGCCGCAGACGCGCCGCGACCTTGGATGATGAGCAGCCTCGCCGGATGGATGTGTCACGACCGTCTTGGGTCACGATTCGTTGGTTCACTGGTAATGGTTGAATTCAGTAACCCGAGGTAAATTGGTTTAAGTTTAAGATTTTAAATACGTTACGGTTATGAGTGTGTGCAGTTTACAAGGTTGTTAAGATATTATGGCCTTACGTATTACAACCTGGCTGATTTCTTAAATTGGATATTTATTGAGTTGGATTAAAAAAATTATTTAGCTTGGATTTTACAAAAATAAAGCTTAGATGCATCATTACTTTATTTATAAAATTTGGGTATACTTGCATTTAAAAAAAAAGTGAAAGTGCAGCCTAATGAAAAAGTATGCGTTGCACAATCCAAAGGTATCGGTTCGAGCTTCTTCCTTCACTAATGATTTATTTCACAGGTTTTGATCATCATGTTCAAACCTTAAAATTCAAATGTGACTTCGTCAACCCGCACTAGGCCACCGCGGTGGATATATCTAATCCCCTTGTTAGACAAAAGCTCTACTGAGAAGTAATTAATTAGCCCATGATTATAATGAAATTGTATTATGATTGGTTATCCTATTTTATAAAAATGTCCTATAATGTGTGTCCTATAAATCATTCTAAAATTTAACAAGGGGCCCATTCGTTAACGCCACGCCGCCATTCGCCAGAAGTCCGGCAGCTAGCAGCTTTTTCATGTCACTTGTCCGGCGCAGTGGCGTTCCTACACTAATCCTCGTGTTGGTTTTGTTCATTTTAGTTTTCAGGATGCAAAACTGGTTCTACTCTTCGTGTGTTCGTGACTTTGCATTGGTTAGCTGTCTTTGTTTTCGTAATGGTCGTACGGAAAATTATAAAGGATTATGTTGTGACTCTTTGTAAATTTATTATAACTTATTTGAAACTTCTTTTACCTAATTAACTTATGATGACGTCGTTAAGATATGTAGCGATAAAATCGACCGATCGATATTAGTTAGTTACTATGTTTTTTTATGTTTACTTTTTTATAACTCGTTGGATGTTACATAATAACAATTATAAATTTGGATTACACGCGACGGTATGTAGAATCTGTCATATTATGTAGACTATGATGTCAAAAGTAGAATCTGCCAAATGTTTACTTAACGTTTTAGAATACCGCTATTTCCAGCCAGATGGTTTTATGCTATTTCACTACAGTCCACCTGACCATAAAATGTGTTTAGCTTGCTATGATGAAACCAGAAATAAATTGTTAGGAATGTTAGACCTGACTCCGTTCAGAATAATACTAGCACCATAATAATGAAAACTGTGAGGTTGTTTGTTTAAATCTGCTGTTGAGACTGCTTATAATTTTAATTTGTCAGGTTGTCCATTATGTTTGACGCAATTAAATGTATTTAATAATTTTTGAAACAGGGGCGGTAACGACTTGGTCCCCATACATACTCATTAAATGCAATAAGTTACCTACCAAGTAACATAAAACAGATGCACCTATGACAACCTCCAAATGAACTTATGCAAATTAAGTATTGATGTTTTATAAAACGTGTTGTAATCTACATAACAATTACGGAACAAACTACTGATGTGTTCATTCATAGAATTTCCTTAGGAATGCATCCTGAATTCACCTGAAATGTTAGTGAAACGTTCAGTTTCTGGTGTACATCGTAAATTTCATTCACGCAACACGCTCCCGGCTTAGTTGCTCTACCTCTTTCTATTTTATTCTTGGAGTGTGGAGGTAAGGGGGGTAAATTTAGGGTTATCGGTTATTCCAGACTAAGGGTGTTACTTGGGAGGATGGCAAAAGTCTAGACGGTATAAATGTTGACGTGAAAGTTTTATATGTTCAAAAATTGGCGAAATTCGTAATTTTTATCGGAACGGCTTCTCGTAATTTGCTTTTTATTTTCTTAACGCCCCGGTCCAGCGCATTCTGCCAACTACACTGCTGCTGAAGAAATCATCATCATCATCAGCCTGAAGACGTCCACTGCTGAACATAGGCCTCCCCCTTAGACCGCCACACAGAACGAAATTTTGCCACTTGCATCCACCGGTTGCCTGCGACTCTTTTGATATCGTCGGCCTATCTAGACAAAGAAATAACCTACTTATTTAACTTACCTATACCTTTATAATTTATCATATAAAATATATTACAAGTAGATAGGTACTATCTGCTTCTCTTGACTCACCTTGTTGAACTTTGTGACTTACCTACGTGATTATGTTAAAGTTTAATTAAGCTCATACCAATGGTAAAACCGTGTAGCAGCGACATCTTGGCGTATCGAATCCGTTGAGATTCCTTATAAACACAGTATATTTAACTGAGTGCGTAAACTTTCATGAACGTTCAACTCTCCCGTTCCAATGTCCTATTGGTATGTCCTGTGGCTGCACTGTGGTACAGTGCAATTAAGCTGCTGCCAGTGGCGCTGGTTTTGTGTCGCATCGGTGGGAATTCGTAGCGGTTAGGTTGCGGTGTCATTAAGGCGCGTAGAACACAGTTTGTCAGGTTTAGCGATATACTAACTCTTAAATAAATGAACGAAAAAAGTACAACAAATATCAATTTAGTCTATTGGAATTTATTTACCATGATCAATTATAAGGGATGTCGAATTAAATTTTGTTCATGGGATCAGTTGACCGATTCATATATTGATTAGGTCAACTGATCCCGCGGACACAGTTTGGAGCGGGTTCAGTTGACGTAAGAGCCATAAAAACATCGTTTCATTATTATTTACCTGCTGTGATATCATCGAATGCCCCTAGTGGAATACTAGTGATGGTTACTCATAAGCAGCATCGATTATACATATTACGAGATAATACAAAATATTATGTTCATAAGTTTTCCTTGAACCGATCATCTGATCGTTTTTACAAGCTCTCACCACATAATTAGTTAAGCTGTGCTTGTACGGTCGTATCGCTACTTTTATTTGGTTGCGGGAGCTTTGGGCATGTCGAATTTATTTTCAGCGTTAATACGGGCACAGGTGTGTTTTAATGTGACCACTTTGTTTAAATGCATTGGAACTATGGCCGTTGCAATATTGTGGACAGGATTAAACGTTTTTTGGTGGAAAATAAAAATAAACGTAGATTATATTTTTTTGTAACCGCAATTAAGGTTCATATAAATTAAAGTTGTTATGATGAGATTTGTAATGCCTATTTTTTCCGTCACATTTATTTGAATAGATAAATGTGTCATAAAGTATAAAATATGACTTAATAATTATAATACTAAACTTTAAATAATAACAAATTTTATACTATACTTCTATCATATTAGATAACACTTCATCATTTTATGATTTTTCTAACACTTTGTTGTTACTTTTATATTTGCATTTGAATCCTTATTATTATGTAATAATATTATATTCCAATACCATAGTTAACATGTTGGTATAATCTTACTTTGGCCGTACCAATATCACACGTGGTAAGATCATTAAGTTATTTTCAAGCGTCGTCGTTTAGACGTCCAAGTGCCATTAAAACCCCGAAACGACTTACGGTAGGGTATCATTACCATAATAAATTTCAGTAAGGGCTTTTTATACAACTTAGAGAATTTGATATCGCACACGTTTTTTAAAACATGAATCGATGACAGGCAAAAGTTTGTTGGTTGGTCATCATTTCTTACTAGAATTAATTTTACGATAATAAATAATTATAAAAAATAAAGGATTTGGGGGAGACCTTTGCCCAGCAGTGGGACAGCATAGGTTAAGAAAAAAAAATTAAAGACAATGTTTATAGAAAATTGTGGTAACTTTTTATAGGATAGAATGGAAATAATAACTTTTTAGTGTCACCAAACGTATAAAATACATATTATGAGACAAACTTACTAATAGGTAAAAAAACGCTCGTCTTAAGCATTACTCCACAGTTTTTTCCCATGTATCGTTTTTACACAAATAATAAAATAAACACAACGTATTAACTGCATATAAATAACCACCAGATATTTTAGTGGAACATGATGTAGGTACCTACCTGTCTATTGACTATGTTTACCAATAAACAGCCTTACTAAGTTTCAAAACTCTGTGATTTACTTTACTTTTGTTATGTCTAATTCTACAGGGCTCTCGATCAACTCAAACTTTTGCAACTGTTGTTTAGTCAACAAAACAGATTGTTGATTGTTTTGTCTAGAAACAGGGACGGATATACAATCAATCAATATAGACGCCGGTTAAACTGTAATTTTGCATTCCCACCGTAAAAGGGAAGAGTCGATTGTAATAGGTAATACCTAATCATCTAATTATACTATTTTGCACCATAATTTGTTAATATAATTGCCGAGATAAATGATCTTTATGATTAATCATAATTAATCTCCATAAAGGTGTATAATAATAATAATAATAATTCAGCCTGTAACTGTCCCACTGCTGGGCAAAGGCCTCCCCTCACTATCCCCACTATAAAGGTGTATAGTTGTATAATATTGTATAATAAATACTTTCATATTATTATTATGCAATTCGTAATTTTCACACTACAAAGAACCTAGATACCTTGATTCTCTTTGTTTGTATAAGATTTATATACTTGGATAAAAACTGCTACTGTTATAAAGTTTAGAGCTATATTCCTTACTGTATATTTTTGTACGAGCTTACTCATGTCCTGTGGGGTATCATTACTGTCCCGCACACACACACGCATGCACTTGCATGTATTTATTTTTGTTTCACACGTTGTCATATTGTGATAATAATGCCAAGGGCGTTCGTTCACTTGCACGCTCATCCTGCCTACGCCACAGAACAAATAATAGTTTGTCATATGCGTTTGGTTTATTATGGTAGAGAAAGGATGTGGATTGTGGAATGAAAGCGTATGTGAGTAAAACTAAAAGAACGCCACGCCAATAATCGTGATGATTATTGGCATCATTTACCTACTTACCAAACGACGTAGTAAATGACGTTCAAATTATAATATTAATTTTATTTACTTACATAAAAAATAGAAGTTAATTTATCTAAGCATTATAAAACAGTTCCATGATTTTACATTTTCATTCGGGTATGTAGGTAAGTAGGTAGGTACCTAAATAAAATTATTACACAGGTCCGTGTAAAATATTGGAAAAATCATTATCGTATATTGTATTTTAATTACGCAAAAACCAATAAAAACCCGAAAAATTCTGCCTTTTGCGTTAAAATCACATTGTGGCAATTCGCAAAGTCCTGTTAGCGAGGCCGCACGTATTGTAATGACCGCAGCCTGCCGTAGAAATATTGGCTCGTTACGGGAAATTAAATTAAAATGAAATTGTCCTCTCCCGTCGGCGGCGAGCTCCACTGGGCCGTGTTGAGGACTTTATAAATAATATACTCATCAACTCGATGGGCTGTTGTCGGAACTATGGTTCGATAATATACGGGTGCAATTCGAATAACACACATACATTATAGTAACGCTTTTTTCTCGTTGCGGTAGCGGAAGCTAATCTTTCCAAATGCTACGGTCCTCACGCACCTCTATCGCTTCTTCCACATCCATGAGTCCATTTATACATGCTCGCTGGTTATGGGTTTGGCCTACTTTTGACTGACTTTTGAAGACTTATTTTGGCTTACGGTCGACCCCCTACTGGCTGGAACATTGGTACTGTAAAAACATAGTGAACGAATCATGAACGAGTACGGAAATTAGGTACTACATTACCCAGATAATAGAACCTTTTATAGTGGTTGTTAGCTGACCTAACAGACGTCTCGTCGTAATTACGCATTACGCATTAAGTAGGTACCAAGGAACGTAATATATTTTTTATCAGCATACTTAGATGATGTAACTTTGTAATGTGCAAAAACATTAACGAAACAAAAGGGATCACCGAACAACGCTGAAGTTAGTGATTTTCAGACGCAAGAATAAAGTAAGCAGAAAGCAAAACGGCCACCGTCTCGTTCAGACTTTTTATTCGTTTATTCTCTCCGGAGAAATAAAAAAAAAGCCAAGAAAAGTAATTTAAGTCGATGTCACCGCCAGTAACAGGCACCTTCATACTGAATGCATTAAACACGCGGTCTTAATACGTGACTCTGCTTGTATGGTGCGACGTGTTCAAAGCGTTGGGTTTGCTACTAGAGCTGTGTTGGAAACGTGTTTGGATTCAAAATTTGCCAAAATATGCTGTTTTGGAACGTAACATTTCCAGGTAATCAGTGCAAGGCTTGTGTCAGAATTTCGTGCTCTTACTAGTCAGTTCATTTTCCAATAGTGTTGTTTTTACAATTTGTTTAAATGAGCCTTAAGTACTTAATAAACAATCTCTAAGCAAATAATGCTCTTGTCTCATTATAGTCGTCGTGTCTGTAAAAGCCAAACCAAAGTTTATCCGAAACATAGTTTTCTTGATGTAAGACTATATTACACGTACCTACTTTGGCTAAGAAACATCAATTACTGAGTAACGAGACTGCCTCCACCCTCCACTGCGCTCGCCACCCTGCATTGCTCGTTGGACATAGGTCAATGGTCTGCGATTTCAAATTGAAGGCACTCGATATCGGACACTATTACCTTCAACAGACTACTATAACGTCAATAAATTTCATTGTGACATTGATTCCAGATGTTTTTATTTCACAAGCAGAGTGATCAATAAAAAACTAGCAGACTGCCAAATGTCAAACTATTCCCAAGCCACTCCATAGCGATCCGATTGACGCGTTCTTAAATTAGCACACTTGACCTGGTATGCAACTATTGTTTTCATAGGCTGGTGCACACTACGTAGGCCTCTCTCAGAGTACCACTGCCGTTCAGTGGCAACCGAATTTTTTTGATATTCCGCCGCCATCGGCCATCCGGCCAGAGTAATGTCATTCGGTCCCTAGTCCTTGTGGGTACGTTATGCAAACTCGCCATTTTTGTGGCGAGGTCTACTCTACCTACATGCGTGTTAGTTGTTTATGCTACCCTTGAGATAGACCCTGTTAATACGGCACGAACCGCACACATCTCCGACTACGGGCAATGCGAAAACTTATATTATGTGGGGACAATGAAATGGTATGCGCTCGTACCTTAATAACGTGGAGATGAACCGATGAAAATGGTACCCTAAAAATTACTAAAGAGCTTACCTGTGAAATAAACTACCTTCGGCGAAATTTTACCACTAATATTGAAGAAATTACGTTGAGTTTTCGCTCCTGAAAGTTAGTAAGAATCTAAAAGTATGTGAATATTTGGGTTTTATGAACATATAAACATTACTATATTTTATACCATTAGCAAAGCTTCACAACAGCCTACTTATTAACCTTTGAATAACTTCCTACGATAAGCTCTCAATCAACGCATGTAACAACAATGGATACTAAATTATACACATTCGTCGATAGGCAATTACGAGTAGCAATACTACGTTTCTTGCATTATCGATAGTTCCACGCTATGTAACAAGATAAACCAATTAGAGCCGCCGCGTGTGTGTTTTTGCTAGTGTTGGCAATGTGTGTCGGCGTTCATAAATTGTATTGTCTAGCAGTTCAGCCATAGGCTGATTCAGTAGCAATCATATATTATCATTGATTAATCTTTTTTTTATGTCTGCCCATAACAGTTACAGTGCCAGCATAGCACGTTGCATTGCATTTTCACGCGTGGCACTGCCCTACGCTCGTCACCCTGGGTTTTATGTTCTAAAGTCACAGAATATTATGATGTATGATGAATACTATGAAACAATGCTTTTCAAACCGTAACTCAGTAAGTACCTACTTAATGTTTGCACTCTAATAAAATAATTTTAAGTTCTATAAATTTTTGTTTCGTGGTTGTATTCGGTCATTCCAAAGAGTCACTTTAGAATAATTTCTTTCATTCTCAGACATATTGTAAACCAACGTGTATGCACTTTCACTTGATCTATATCTAATCTACCTACTTAAACACTTATTGTGTATTGGTATGCGATGACAATACGACAATGACCCTGACTTCATACTTCGTCAAATACAACCGACACGGTTTAAAGAGAGTTCTCAATAATAGCTAACGGTAGACTTGTCATATATGTTTGGACTCGTTTTGCTTGTACCAGTGAGTCTTTACAAAAGGTTCTTTTAAGGTGCATTAAGTGTATCTATGGACGCTTTCGTTTAGAAATTATTGTCTATTCGATTTCATGTGGGTTTGGGTTTGGTCATTATTATATATAGAAACTAAGTTGTCGCACCCAAAACGGAAGTGATGTTGTGATAAAATTGTTATTCGAGCATAATTTGACAAATGTTTGTGTACAATGATGAAATTAAATAAAAAATTACCTACTAATATGACAAGAGATTCAAATTAAATTACAGGAAGATAGTATATGATGAGCTACGTATCTACATTCATTCAACTTAACGGTAGACTTACAAAATACAGTACCTACTTAACTGTCGAGTTAAACTTAATCAATTTCTGAAACTCGTTTGAAGATTAGTAACCAATTGTGAAACTATGACCAATCGCATCATCTGCCGAAGATATTTCATATTGCAACTGGATATCTTCAGTAATGAAGTTACATTTCAAATGCAGCGATTTTTTTGTGCTACTTATCAGGAGTTTTACGTGAAAGTGAACATGTGTTATTCAAGGTCCCGATACTTCAAGTTTGGTGTCATCTCGGCCAAAAATAAAGTCGGGCAAACGGCCCAGCTGTACCCACTCAATTTTACCTATTTTTGTCGAAGACAAATCGGCCACATGTACAAAGTACAGACAGATATTAAATTAATTAACATTGTAATGATTCAATTTTTTTTCAAACCATCAATAACTATTATGCATTTTTATAAATACGACATTCACTTAAGTGCATTTTATTGAATATTCACCATTATTGCAAGCGGCCACAGAATCGCAGGTAAACAGTATAGCTGGTTCACTATTCGCATATTTACTCGCGCGCGACTATTGGTAACACTTTGCGGGGTAATAATTTTCCGGCACACGCTCCCGGCACTTATGAAACGATTTTTCTCACGTATTGTTTGTTTCTGAATTATATTTACATAATTGTGTTGAGGTTTTGAATTATGCGCTAGTTTGTTTGATTTGTTGAAAGCTTTTTTTCTATAGGGTTATTTTTGGTGTGATGTTTTTATTTATGGGCGTGTTTGGAATATCGAAATATTTTGGGTGTAAATTTTCGGTGTAGTAAAAGTGTTTTGGTACAATACCACAACAACCACATTTTATACTTTGAACGATATAAGCGAATTTTAGTAGGTATGCTCACAGAATGAATAATAGTAAAGTATGGTTTTTACGTTACGTTACGTTACTTATTACGAGTATAAAGTTTTAATACAATACATTGGCGAGTTGAATAATTCGCAACGTGGTACCTAAACTCTAACTAATACTTTATGGTTTGGCATTTTGGATCTAATCCCAAAAATACCTTCCTATCTAGGTTCTATTTGTAATAAAAACAGGATAAAACAAAAAAGTTATGCTTATAAGACATCCACTTATTTATACAAGCCTTTAGTAAATAAAAAGCTAAGAAGGGACCATCTTCGTTTTGTAAGATTTAATATTTAAGCCGGAGAAAATTCTAATATTCTCTAATATTCGGATCCCGTTACTAATTAATTGGTAGAAACTTGATTAGGTACCTACATCATGCGATACTCTCGTTGGGTAAATTTGTGTACTATGCCATTTATCCTGTTGCGTGTTTTATTTAAGTAGAACATGTTGCTTTATTTTATTTTAACTGTACGCGGGACATTCGAGGACTAATGAACTGGCCTTTTCCCCCATGACCAAACCATTTTTCGTGGCACCGTATTATTTTCCTGGAAAAGCGACTTTGTAAGTTAATCACCTCTGATACTAAGTTTCCACTATATTTTTTTGGTCATTGGACATTTTGCTTGTTAGGCATTTTGCCCTTTGGACAACATTTTGCACTTTTGACATTATGCGCGTAAACGTGTGTTCTTATGCTTGCGTCATCACTTTCTTTATACTTTCGAAACCATTTACCTCAACAACTTTGAGATAAGAAGAACTAATAACTTCCTTGATATAAACTCCAACTTTTTTGAACTGACTACTTTTATAGTATGATTTAGTTTGTCGTGTGCTCTAAGCTATCATATCGAATAGCCACCACTTCAATAATAAACCTAGTAACGTAGGTTGTTGCGACGGAAAAGTGGCTTGTTTGATTTTATTTGTATACTCGTAAATTTGTGGCAGCTAGAAGACATTTAAAAATAATTGAAAGAAGCATTTTTCAGTGCCAGTTTCTGCTAATGGACGTGCAACTAAATAAGCTTTAGAAAACAAAACGCTTGCTTTTCCAAGTTCAAAGCAATACCCCGCAAAATGGACTAGGTACGTGCTAATAGAGCAAAAAATGCCTTGATGCCAATCGGAAGGGTAGATTTGGCACTAATTAAAGTGTCATTGCAAAATTAAGTTACTTACATTACATTACATTATGACCCTTTTGAACAACATACAAAAACACAGTTCAGCTAGCTGTTTAAATGTAACAGTGTTTGGTCATAGTACGCATAGCACAATCCTCGCAAATGTGCTCGTTTCAATTACTCATCCACTTCTATGTCGTAAACCGCAATTACTAAACATTGTTGACTTTTAATCTTACCCCGTAAACAATATGGCTTATCCCCTGAGGCTAATTTCCGAGTTAATCTGAGTAGTCACGGTAGAGTTTTCGTGAAATTGACGTCACCCGTAATTACAGGTACCTAAGGGGCAGGGTGGGGCAATTGCAACTATAGGGCTAAAGCAACTAACTCAACAAACAAACAGACGGCACTTCTAGGATAGTGTTAATGGTTATTGGTTATTCAATTTTATTCTATCACAAATAGAGATATGCCTACTAGCCAAATACATGGTATACCTATTTATCAAAAACCGTTAGAATACCCAAAATCTTAGTGGCATTAGCCCCGTAGTTGCAATTTCGCAGCCTTACAGAAAATCTACCTTACCTATTATTGGCGGAGTCGGGACGTTATGCTATGTATGAGTTAGAAAACTCGCAAACGTCATTAGCAGGACTCTGCGACGCGAGAGGTCAACGGGACGAGGCCATTGCCCTTAACACCAGTGACTGGACATTCTGTTGGGAGCAATCTTTGGTTTGATGCGATTCGACTCGGAATCACGTGCTGAGATAACTTGGTCGTTGCTTTAAACTAGTATTCTCTGACTTTGTCAAGTTAAAATTGGTTAAAGTATTTTCGTTGATGCTACGAAAGGTTCTAGCTTTGTTTTTAAGTTGCAAGTATTTTATTGTATTTTAGTTCAGGATTCATATCGGTTATCTTTTTCTTCTTATCCTTCTTTCCCGTTCTCCTTTTCTCTCTTTTTCCTATAGTATTCTTCCTTCGTTCCTTTCCACGCGCACTAATCTACTTACGAGTATGTATGTATTGAGAAGTGTGAATGCAAACAATAGATTTAGGTACCTACACAGATTATTGGCAGAATCTTATTTAATTTTTAAAGCAATGAAACTCAATCCCTCTTACCACAAAAGTTTAAACCATAGGTTAAACAGATGTTTCTCATATTTCGTTCGACAAAATGGACGCCTGACCCTAGCTTTTTCTAACTCAATGACAATTTATAAGTAAAATAATTAGAAATGTCAGGATTGAGTAAGAAAAAGCGAGTGATTGACGTCAATTTTGTCGATCGAAATTTTAGAAACATCTGTTTAACTCTGGTCTAAGCTTTGTGGTAAGACGGAATTAGTTAATACGCAATGAACATAAATCGCAACAGCACCGTATTCTGAACTCACATATTCCGTTTAAAAGTAAACGGTAGCTAATATATAACCATTTCCAAGATTTCTGATCCCGAAGGGAATCAACGGAATCGCCCATAAAGCCTTATTTACATCAAAAAAGTTAAGTCAAAATTCGCGAGAACGCTGACTTCACCTAGGGTTGCCGCACGATTTTTTTTTTATCTACACTAATATTATAAAGAGGAAAACTTTGTTTGTTTGGTTGTAATGAATAGGCTCCGAAACTACTGAACCGATTTGAAAAATTCTTTCACTGTTTGGAAGCTATGCTATCCCCGAGTGACATAGGCTACCTTTTATCTCGTAAAATTAATGGTTCCCGCGGGATAGTAGTTAACGCGGGTGAAACCGCGAGGTGCTTCTAGTCGTCTATATAGAAGCATCTCAACCAGATCTGGTTTAGATTGCAGTGATAACATAACGAATGCAAACATCATAATTTAAAACTTAATCTAAACTATATAATAGGAAGAAAACTTAATAATATTATATTAAGTCAACAATTCAATTTAATGGTCTAGTAGTGAGTGTTATTTACATTATTATAAGATTTTAGAGATGTACTATGTGCTACCAAACGCGTCAACAACCAACCCTATTATGGGTCAGGTCACGTCTATAAACAACTAATTACCTAAATTCTCGAAGGGACTATAGTATATTATAAGGATAGTATATAATAGAAGGGACTATAATATCAAGTAACCAAAAATATTATTTGATTTCATTTAACTTTATCCTATCACGATTTATAATTATATCCTATTTATTTATTGATCCAGTTCATAATAAAAGTAATCACAGTAAAATACTGAAACACTATCGTTTCATTTTACATAATAATATTAGTAGGTATTGTTGTTTTTGCTGACCTTATGTCTCTATAGTGTTTATCTTATCTCTCCGGATTATAGGTATCTAAAGGCCGTTTCAAATTATTCGGATTGATATTGCAATACGTGCGCCACAAAATTAAATATCATGAAGAAAAATCCGATAGCCCTAAAATTGCTTCCAATAGTGTGGTAAAATATCAATGACGTTTGATCTGTCAGATTTAGGAAGTTAAACTGAATCGCGGTCCGTCAGTGGCTCTATCGATTCAATGAAAAAGGAGCACGAGACCTCCCCCGGAGGGATTGGCAAATTGGTCCATTTTATCTTCGTGAGGCGGGAACGCTACTCGATTGTTTGGTAGATTTCGTTTACCTGGTCCAATGCCGTGATGAGATGGGCGATTGGGACTAAGAGGTTTCCGGACTGCGGTCCCAGTCGCCCACTGGGACCACAGACCAATCACGTAAATTAAAGTAATTAACATGGAATGAAATGGAAAAACAATTTTAATTCGTTCTGAAAAAGGTGGAATGTAACTACATTTGACTTTTCACGACTATGTATTAGACTTTACCCTTACCCTGTTGTTTTGGAAATGATATTTTAAATATTGCATTGTGTTTATAGAGTAACGCGTTGACTGTAAAAAGTAATCTACCTTTCAGACCGGCGTCTACAGTCGAGTCTTTTTTTGCATCTGACGTCCATTTCAATATTTTAGGGGATAAAGTAATTGGTTTATTATCGTGACTGATCTCTTTGGGGAAGTGTCCATTAATGGCGTTTGTTGGCGATTGTGGTGATGGCAATGATTGCTTTTTGGAATTGATTGGCTTGTGATGGAATCACTTTTTTCTGTGGTAAACTTTTTGTAAGTTTATTTTTATGATCTTGACGGCACCATGTAGGGTGGAACTCATTTTCCGTTACACTTTAATATTCAACTTTTTAACTTTCAAAGTCTTACGTTGAAAACAAAACAAAAATAATACGAAGGACCTAATTGTTTTTATTCTTCCAATAATATATAATTCTCCTCAGATTTGACAACACGTTTTGGAATTGTATATTTTTGTTTGAAATTAATGGGCATAATTATTATGATATCAATCCAATGACTCAGGGCGACAAGCGCACTGCAGTGCCAGATGAGCAAGCTTGTACTACCATTAGGCGAATGACCCTTTCGTTATTCAGATATTGTAAGCATGACTAAATCAGTTGCCATTTTTTAAATAGTATATAATGTTTGCGTTAATCCTGTGTCATCTGATGTTAAGTGACGGTACAGTCACGACGGTGCCGTTTACCTAATAAAAATTACTTAAAGACACCTAGAAGTCGCTCGGCTATTCCCACATATCCATATCTTTGTTACCAACGCTTACACGGTCTCCTGTTTAGGGTTACAATTTAATTCCCAGGACATCCAAGTACAACCAACATGAAAAAGTTCGCCCGGATTGTTGTATGAGTGTTTGTCTGTTTGTGTCATTTATTTGTGTCGTAATACTATATAATCTTTGGAACGTTTGATTCAATTTCATTATCCTCTTTCGTGACTGCAAGCCATCGTGCATGCAAGCTATGATATCAAGGCAGCCCTGTTTGCTATTATTAAAATGTGATTTAAATACGAAGCTTCCTACTAAAATAGCGTAGACTGAGAAAAAAAGGCAGCGCTGTTTTTGATGATCATATTTATTGAAACGTATGTTATAGAAAACGTTTATGTAAGAATAATACTTAGTAGTTTTTAGCCAAGGGTTATTTCCATAATTTATATTTTATTCATTCACTCATTAACTTTAATTTAGATTTCGGTATTACACCTACTATGTCAAACTTACCTAAGTTATGTAGTAAGAAAAGCATAGCTTAGTTGTATGGATCTTAAGACACAGAATATCTTTTTACACCCTACTATTTCCTGTCAATGTGCAGGTAAGGATACACCTATAATGAACTTTAGTAAACTAATTCGCTATTTCGCTATAATTTACCCTACACTATAGAGAACTAACTGTAAAACCTTTTTAACAATTACACATTCAACCGACGAAAAAACTGAAAAGCAAATTATATTACTTAGGTAGGCTGGTACAGTTAAACCTTTTTTATTTAAAAGTTTTTAAACTAATCTAAGTTAGGTATAAGTGCCTAACCTTCAGTTTCTGAAACGTCAGTCAACGTTGACAACAGATTAATTCTATTGCCATCCTTGTCATTTGTTTAGTGTCAGATAGAGACAACGATGGTTTTAATCTACTGTCAACGCCAACAAACGTTCCAGAAACTGGGGGTAAGTAATTTTGAGTCAGCGCTGATACATAAGTAAGTAATAAAAAAAAATACGCGTCGTCTTGAAAATCTTCTCCTTTTTTTCGGCCAGTTAAAAATAGCATACGCGTTACCTTTGACTACTATTGATATCTACTATTCTGTTATAGTGTCACTAGAATTCCTACCCCTCAACTGCTGGCGTCTGTTGCTTATCGGTATGTTCGGTTAGCGGTTACAAAACGTCGCGGCTGAGAGCCTCAGTGTCAACCCGCAGCCCCGCCACCCGCGACCCGCAATGTGACTGCTACTTACCAGTTAGGATCGTGCGCGGTGGGCGGGCGTCGCCGGATCCGGTGCGGGTCACGGCTGTTGACGGCACGCATCTCTGCGGCGACCGTCATTACCTTTACGTTTACATTCTGACGGTATCCGTGGCGTAGTGGGCGCAGACCCGACTGCCATGAGGTTGCAGGTTAAAGTGAAGATGAGTTGGTTGTCAACTCGACCGCAATAAACTCGCCCATGCGGCCGAGTTGCCACCTTTCTTAAATTTTAGTAGTAGTCAACTCGACCGCACGTGCAAAGTACAGTCAGCCGAAAAAGTGATATCAATCAAATGATCAAAGATTGGCGTGGCGAGGCGTTTTATATATTATGTTTTGTAGGACGTAAAATGCTTCGATTTCTCATTTTTATGTGGCAAGATTCAAGTGACTCCGTATTTATAAATATGCCTCGCCACGCGGCCTAAAGGCCTTAAATCTTGACAAAAAGCTTTTAGCAACTAACTCTAATGTAAAGTTTCACACGACTGAAATGGTTTCAATCAGCCGCCCAGAAACTAAGCACTACACTCTAGACTTAAATACGTCCAATTTGTAGCGGAAAACGCTAACAGCTCAGCATTTGCTGCAGAAATGCTGGCCGTGGCTGATTCCCAGTTTCGTGTTGGGTACGGTTGGATTCACCGCAAATTACATCTCGCACTTGTACGATACTTTAGACTGCGAGATTTTTAACTTTGTGACTTACACTGATGCTTGTAATAGCTTTTTCACCAATAATATATTTATGTAAAAATATGGCATTACAATATATTCATACATTGGCATGCGAGTCTTTATAAGTAAGTGGGTTACACATTTTTTGCCATAATAATCTTTGCTGATAACGATACGTGATATGACTAATGGTTTATTCAAGCTGTAATTGCCTTGCAGATAAGAAATAGTTGGAGTGTAAAAATATCACTTAAACACCCTTTCACGTGACTTACCTACGTCACTCGTTTAGGTATATTGTGTGTTTTTCACACGTAATTTGGGGCCAAATATCAACTCTGCAAAATATGGCTCCAATGCTCCAAGATTTCGATTGACCCCATAGTGGTGCTAGTAAGTTTTGAACCAAGAACCTGGTGGTTAACTAACAACACGCACAAAAAGACAAATGTGTAGTAATAGCTTTGCTCTGAGCGCAGCAAATGGTGAAATTTAGTTTATTACCGACGTGCCCCGACATACTACCTAAGATATTTTTCTCTATTAAGTTAACATCTATTAAGTCTACATATTAAGTTAAAAATTGCTCTTTATATTGTGGTAAAGTTATATTACAAAAGCGTGTTAATATTAAAATATAACAGGTTTATTGCATGCTTGTATGCATCCGCCGCTGATAACAAACATTTAACATAATTGAACTTTAAAAATTGCATTTAAATACGTGCACAAATAGTTTAATGGCAAACGACAACGCATGTACTTTTTATAAATTAATGGTTCCAGTTTTCAAGCCAGTGACGTTTACAAAAAGTAAAAAGCTCTTGTCTATCTATTGGTGTAACTGTCAGACGGTTTTATGGTAGAATTTCTTAATCTAACAGGCTTAAAATGCTTATAGTGTCATTTTCATACGTTTATTCAACTTAAAATGTATATTTCTTAAAGAACAGAAATTCATGAAAGTCCAAAGTCTTGCAACCTCCCTTTAAGCACAAAGAGCTGGAGTTGGTTAATTATTTTATTACTAACGCGTATCATAATAATATTTCTATATTAGTAGAACCTAGATTAAAACTAACGTTCTTAGTATGTTTAGTGGTGCTTAAGTTATTTTAAGTATTTTTATTTAGGTATTTAATATAGGGTACCTATAGTGTACCATAGTGTACTGCTCACTAAGTACCATTGATACCAAAATTTAGTGAACGCCACATTACCGTGCCTTAATTTAATTAAACAAGATTCATACTTAAATAACTATACTCGTAATATACTACATTTATAATAGTTTTCATCATTTTCTTCAACACTGTCCACCGTACCGCCTTTGGTGCCATCATTACTTATCGTTTATAGTTCCTTGAGAACTGGTAATACTCCAGGACGCCTATAAAAGTCAGTGTCTTGACTTCTCTGCCTCACTGGAAATATTAATCTCCGTGCAAGGTTTAATCTTAGCAATGCATTCATTTCTCCTTGCGAAGCTCATATCAGTAACTCAACTTACATACTACACGTAGCGTTGTACTCTCCTGTAAATGAACTGCAGTCCTGCAGCGTTCAATGTTTCTTTGTGTCATGACTACTATGGTGTGTGTAGTTGTGTACTATATTTTTTACTGGTTTGTAAGGTCTACGTTAAGGACACCTTAACTATAATTATACTTAGAATAGAATAGAATAGAATAGAATAGAAAAATCTTTATTGTACACCTAAATTCAACAATCAGTAGTACATAAAACAATAAAAATACTTACGTACTTATACTTACGTACTAATACTTACGTACTTTATTGATAATGCAAAAGGACTTCATTCAAATCTAGTTTTTTTGACTCCTAGTCGTCATCAGTATCGTTTAGTCGACATTTGACAGATTCTACTTTTGACATCATAGTCTACATATGACAGATTCTACATATGACAGATTCTACATTGGACAGATTTTCAGTATATTAATAGATTTATGGATGGCTATTGATGTTTCAGTGAGCATAATAATTCTTAATTGCTTCTGTATAGTGACGGTGTGATATAGATATGAAATTTTGGAATTTGATTCTAGCACGTTTTACAACTAGCAGAAGTAGGTAGGTACGACTCTTTTGTAAAAGTTTTCTTGAGAGAGTACTATCTCAGCATTTTGGATCTTCCCAATAAATTACGTTTGGACCCAAAAGCGTTCATTTATCACATCAGACATCTTGAACGCTGTGGTTATTTCGCAGTTAAATGTTGTCCGTGCAAATTTCGAGACCGTAAAGATTATTATCGAATTTATTGCCTGTATCCTACCGTCATTTTTAATGGTGTTGGCGAATCAGTCAACTTTATCTTTTTGTTTGTATGAAGTTAACCTATTATATTTTGTTTGTTTCAGATATTCTAAACATAGTACCTGTCAAGAAATTGCGGAATCTGCTAAAAAGGTAACTAAAAACCAAATCTGTAAGAGTATTACCTACATTTTACTATGATGAAAATGTCGCAAATGATACCAACGTAGAATATTAAATCAAGAAATATATTCAGGTCAAGCCTTCCTGGCGGGTCTATCATAATTTAGTTCTTCCTCATTCCCATTCCCTGCGGGACTACGTATTGGAATTATATTAAAATTCTTTTAACCTCTAGGAATAAAACAATTCCTTGTGAGAATCCATGAATGACATTACGAAAATCCAAAAATCCTTTAGAATAACATCATGCTTTTACGCTAGGAAGCTCTCGATTCGAAGAGAGATGTAAGTAGGAATTTTGCAAATTTCCTTTGGAAACGAAGAAAATAGTTTTTGCAGTTAACTTTTGCACCTAGCTTTATTCTTTTGTTTTGGCTGACAGAAGATTGATTTGATATCAGTTTCCTTTAAGGAATTGGAATAATTATGTCGTTATGTCTTCTTCATATCGCAATCAAAATAGTACTTATATATGTACGTAATAATTATCTACTTTCACGATTAATATTTTATTTTTTTACAAACCGTACCTGCTAAGGATAAATAGAGACATACTCGTACAATGGTAACAACCTAAAAAAATCTACAGAATAAACAAGTAGGTAACGTTCAAAATATTGGTAGCATGTATATTATAATACAACGTGTATTATACTATTGTCTTTAGGCATAATAAAGGCCAGTATTTTGGCCACGTTTTGTTTAGATCAGACAGTTCGACGAGTCTTTAAATATTGTATAGGCTGTTGATTATCACGGCCCTAGCTCTCGATACCAATTCGCTCAAATATGCACTCGCTATCAGATTCAGACTGATTATTTCCTTCTACAAAATATTAAGGTGATTTCGCACACAAATTTCACTGACACAAAGCGGCCCTTTCATTATTTAAACATTCACAAGATCTACGAGTACAAATAATATAACAGGCCCTAATTTATCGTGTCTTGTCTCTGTCCTCCTATAATTTGTTTAAGGAAAGTTCCTAATTCCGTCCCGAAATGTTGGTATATCAGCCTACGAGCGCCAATGTGCTCCGCTGAAAAATGGCCCGGCATCCAGCCCCGATAATGTACCGAGTAGAACAATTCATCAGGCGCGCGGGGCGGAAGCCCTACCCCCTAGTACTGTGCATAACAGTAGGAAAACTAGTCATAAACGACTGAGATCTAAAAACGGAAATATGAGATGACGCAGACTACCTATAAATACTAATAACAATTTTATTATTGTGATTAATCTTTCGTCAAATTTCACAGATTTGTTAAATTAAAAATATCTATTAAATTAAATATTGATTTATGATGAAATTTATTAGTGTGCTGGTCAATTACAATTAAACACACCAATTGACTTTTAAGTATTTTTGTCAATAGTTTCTAAAGAACGAAGGATTATCCATACTGTGTCTTTTAAACTGTGGTTCCAAGCTACCGTCGAAATGGGCTTTGTTTTATATTATTTAGTTCTCCTGCACCTGTGTCTGTTTGTCGTGATCTACGACTGGGTTTATTTTATTTTTATAGCAATTACTCTCTATAGAAGTAGGTGGGCTTATGGAAAGGAACTAGCTAGTATGTTAGTAGAGAAGAACACTGTTTTATTTTTTTTCTTGTGAAGTCTATGAGTGTTTTTTTACATTCAAACAAACAATATAAGCCAATATAAATAACCGTATAAAAGAGCAAATATAAATCTTAAAAAGTATACATGAAAGTAAGTAGGTTTTTGAATAAAATACGTCAATACGTCTAAAGGGGCAAGGCACCAAAAACAAAGCCTTTGAGAAGCACTATACATTGTAAAATATAAGTATTATTATTGTTACTTTACGACTAGTTCCTAACAAAACAAAGGTGACGAGAGCTAACACTGATAGTCCACCCGATTTAAATTATCTCGCACCGCAAAATTTAAAATGGCAAAAGTTAACGTAGTTACACACTAACCAAAATGAGAATCCCAGGAAAACCCAAAAAGGTTGAACGAGGGCGCAATTACCTATCTTTCTGGCGCTAAGGCCCGAGGCGATGTGAAACAACGAAAAATGGTCCAAACCGTTACTGTGTTTTAACTTTTAAGTCAAAACCAGGCGCGATTAATGTGTTTTAAAAATTAACATCATAATTTTCGAGAAAAGAGGTTGTTTTCGTTACTAACAATAATGGTTAAGCCTTGTGCTTATTAATAAAATATGTTTTTAATATTAGAAACTTTCTCTTTACAGGATCTCATCAAAATAAACATGGACAACGATCATCGTTTGCGAAGTTACTGGAAATGAAACAGAAAAACAGAAGGATATATTCGATTTTTTGGCTAATGCAGACGATGTTGTAGCCAAAAATATCGCTGAAGTCATGTAAAGAAAAATTGCACCCAAACTCAAACTTTTCATATCGAAAAGGCATATCCTTGAAACTTCGTGGAGATACACGACGACATATCTGATTTTCATGCTAGTCACCTTTTTGTGATTGTACGAGTAGATAGTGTTAATGTTATTGCTCAAATTCTACAAAATTTAGATGATGATTTAGTAATTGTAAATGATTAGAGAATATTGGGTGATATAAGATTCATTCGATATAAATTAAAGTAAGCCGCCAAGATGAAGGTAACTATGTTCTTTCTGAGAAGACGGACGCTTATTTTGAAGGCTGTCCTGGTATTGACAGCTGTATGGTTCATGGTGGCATTATTGACTACTAATGGCGCTTCAAGAAACACCATTGGAGCGGCGCCAATGGAATACGAGGATCCAGAAACGAAACCCTTGAAAGCGGCGAAGCCAACGTCACCGAAACAAAAAAGCGAGTCTTACGGCAACAACCTCTCTGATGGTAAGCATTTCTGATAGACCTGTACCCCTAGTATGAATTTTTACTAGCTCGACATAGTACGCGTCAACTAGCGCTTTTGTATGAAGATCCTGTACATCGCCCCTACCGGCGCGTTTATGAACGAAAATACTTCATACAAAGAAGAAAAGAATACTTCATACGAAGACGCGTACTATGTCGAGCTAGTAAAAACTCAGACTCAGGGCACTGTAGTACTAACTAAATGCATGTTGGTATAGGTGACAGGAATAAAATTGTCATGTTGGTAGCACTGACACCTTGTTTTAACACCCACAATCAATGTTTATAATAGAGGATGGTATTTCGATTTGTATCGTTTTTTTTTTGCTTTTCAAATTTAGCAATTCTTTCAGTATAGAGCACATAATATATTTTAAATCCAAACGGATCAATACAGTTTTAATTAAAGAAGAAACTTAATACTATTCTGGTAAACAGTTAGCTAAACTATAACACTTAAATGTGATTCGTGTTACATTAATTCTCGCGACTATTCTCGAGCGTGGATGTGTGTAGTATAAAATTCGTTAAATTTAATCAAAAAGAAAACGTTTGACGTAAATTCATTCATTTCTTTTGTTTAATCGATATTCAAAACGCGTGTAAAGCCCCACCAGTTAATTCAAAGTAACCTTATATAATATACCATTTTTATGGAAATTAGACCTACAAAAGTTGTAACGCCTTAAATTGAAAAAAGAGAAAGAACATTATGTACTTGTACATACACACAGATGCATAAACATTCTAATGCGTTATGTAACAAAGACGAATACTGAAAACATATGGCATCAACTTATTAACATTTTCGATGTGTGGGCACAATTTAATTTTGTCGTTATGATATTGAAAGTGAGAATGTATCAAAAAATTGAGTCACAATTTTGTCTAGATCTACTGTAAATTAAAAATCTTCTTATTAGGTGACGATTTCTTTATTCACTTTTGAAATTCAAAGCAATATTCACCATTCGTATATAATATAAAAGTTATACAAAATTGTCTAAATATGAAAACTTGGCCGTCCATAAAGTAAGAAATGTACAACTGAAGTTTGCCAACACCTGTTTTGATTTTGAAGGCAAAACTTGTTACCCTCCAGCACCGTTACACCGCCTTTGTTTGGAAATGTTTCCTTCCTTATTGTTGTTGCGTTCGGTTGAGACAGCTTCGGATGTGATTGTCTTTCACTTGATACTTACATGCAGTAGAAAACTTCATTAAGAACGGGCAGTCAAGCGTTACAACTTTTGTTATGAATAGGGGTGTAAGTGGCTGCGTATAATCGAACACCTGTAGGCCGAGCGCGCACAGCAACGCGTTTTTCTAGCCGCAATTCTGTGACGTATGGAGTGTTATAAAAGTGCGCGCATTGTATTAATTAAAATGCGCGAACTTCTATGACACTCCATACGTCACAGAATGGCGGCTAGAAAAACGCATTGCTGTGCGCGCTCGGCTTTAAAAAGTCCCACGGCCACTTTCTGGAACGTTACCTAACTTTGACAACTGAACAGGTTGCATCTATAGCTGTCCTTGTCATTTGTTTAGTGTGTGATAGAGATAATGATGGACTTAATCTGCTGTCAAAGTTAATTTACGCTTCAGAAATGGCCCGTGAGTTAACTGCACTTTTTTAAGCACCTATTTCTTAACTGTATCGTCCTGTTCGTGTTTCAACAAAATTGTTGTTCACCTAGCAAACTCTGTTTGCTCTCACGCATGTTCATTTAAGTGTATTGTCGTCTAAGTTAATGTTGGTTGCATGGATTTACGAATAAGTTCATCTATAATACTACCTACTAGTTTAACATAATGCATGACAATGTGCGTTTGTTCATCGCAGTGTATTCGCGAATAAACTGGCTGGGTCGAATCTCTGGGAACGAAGGTAAATTTCATGCTTATATTATTACACGTTTCTGGTTTGATATTATTTAATATGCTTTTTTTGTTAGCTCTGTAGTGTTGTATATTGAATAATTATATTGGGTTTTACCACAAAAGATTCAAACAAGAGTTAAACAGATGTGTCTCAAATTTCGTTTTACTAATTAACGTCTAATACTCGCGTTGTGTAACTCAATAACAAATACGCAAGCAAAATTATCAGAAATTTGCATGATTGAGTTAGACGACGCGAGTGTTACACGTTGTCGATTTTATAGAACGAAATTTTTGACACATACCTATTTTAACTCGTGTTTCAACTTTTGCGACAAGACGGATTTTTCATGTAATTCTTTCATAACGTTTTGAAATGGAAAATGTTGCTTACCCTATGACGAGTATTAAGTAGGTAAGTAGATATAGGTACCTAATGTAGGTGACCCATAGAAATATGGGTTTAAGTCATATAAAAAAGTGGTAAAGTACAAAATGTTACAAAATGATAATTAAAATTAATATCAAATACAATTTTGTCAAAGTAAATCATGAAATCAAATACGTACTCACACGATTCCATACTAAACATATTTGATAATTATGAAGAGGCGAATTATTGCAATCATATTATACGTCAATTCAGAAAATGACAAAAATACAGAGTGGGTAACCTATCCTTTTACTAGAATACTATTATTATATTACTATATATATTACTAGAATACTTTTCCATTGACAGTGGGTATGTAATTGATAAATATTTAGCAGTAAGTACTTAATTGTAATGTCTTCATTACGACAAAAGAAACGGCACGATGCTATTTGCTATGCCGTATTACCAACGCTAATTTTTATTTTCACACGAAATAACCATTTTGAATGCGATAGCTTCCCACATTGAAGCGTACTAACACTATTTACCCGTTCAATTACCTCTTCCGACTCGAATAACTAGTTTCGATAACTCCCATATTTGCATTCTGACTTGGACGTGCGATTATAGCTAGAGTAGCGTAGCGGAGGCGAAATGATACAAAGTACATCGGACCTGGCATTGTTTGGAACGTTTCTTGGAATAACTGATTATGATTGAGAGTAGAGTGAGGTGTTAAAGTGCTTCTTACTCACATTTACTGTAGCAAGGCCTTTTATAAAGATTCCTTAACATTATAAGCACACGGAACTATTTAATCCATTATAATATATGATGTAGTAGTGTAGGTTGGAATGTAGTTGTATTAAGAATTATGTGCGTTCTAATAAAAGTAATGTATTGCTAGATTTCTACTTTTGTCAGTTCAATTCGTGTATTTATCTTTTCTATCAATATCGGAGCAGCATTGACTATATATATCTTTCAGTCATGTATACTGCCACATCCTCTGATACGGTAATCATTGTTGTATGCCACAGGACTCGGCGTTATAGCCGCCCCCGGTTCGGACAACGCACCCGGCGACCTCGGCAAACCGGTTGTACTTCCCAAGATCGTGAGCGAAGAGACCAAGCAAGCCGTTTCCGAAGGCTGGAAGAAGAACGCCTTCAACCAGTACGTCAGCGATCTGATCTCTGTCAGGCGGAAGCTACCTGACCCCAGAGACGACTGGTGAGGCAACGCTAACGGCGCGCCGCGCTACTTTGTAGATTATAAAGTGAATGGGTGAAATCCCACGGGCGGAAGCCGTGCAGGTCTCCTTTGTAGTTGATGTTTTGCCGTTGCAACGTTAGCTTCAAAGATTTAGATACCTTTGGAGTGAAAAGAAGGAATACATGTGTATTTTTGCAATTCCCATGTAATCTTTTATCCGCGAGAGAAATTTCGCCTGTGCTATTAGGCGAATACTTTTATGGTTCACGAACTATGGTCGACTGTATCTGCGGAGTCGGGATCTACAAAAACTATAGGACCACAAAATACCTAGACTTTGACTTATAAAAGTGCTTAATTTTTACCCGCTTACAATAAATTGTTTGAGTTTTGGAATCAGTAATACTTGTAGTTTTTACAAATATTCGCTTAGTGTGGGAATCGAAGCCGTAGCCTGACGTTTTGCAGTTACCGTCAATACGAGTATAACTTTTATCACTAATACTGGTCTAATATTAAAAATTTGTATCTGTACAGGTGCAAAGTACCGGGCAGATATTTGGATGATCTTCCGCAGACATCTGTAGTGATATGTTTTCACAACGAAGCGTGGTCTGTGTTGTTGAGGACCGTCCATTCTGTCCTTGACAGATCGCCAGCTCATTTAATAAAGGAAATCATTCTGGTTGATGATTTCTCTGACATGCGTAAGTTTTGAAATTATTTCCGATTGTGCACAAGTAATAAACCGCCTTCGTTAACTTCGTGTTGTGATTTTTGCAGCGCATTTAATGCAGCAATTAGATGATTACATGTCTTCACTGCCAAAAGTAAGAATTGTGAGAGCTACTCGTCGTGAAGGTCTCATAAGGGCCCGGCTTCTCGGAGCGCGATACGTCACTGCTCCAGTGCTGACTTATCTCGACAGCCATTGCGAGTGCACAGAAGGTAATGATACTTTCACAATAAAGTTAAGATTAAATTACATAGGTCACTTTCTAAAATTAACCTACCACAAAATGGCCCTTTCCCAGATTTTTTTTTCTGAATATTCTATTCCCAAAACAATCCCTCCACAAAATTTCCCTTTCACACATAACAATGCCACTTCCCGAAATGGTCCTTTCCTAATAAATATGCCCCATTTATTTGTCTGCTACATCAATACATCGAATTGTGATTTTCAGGTTGGCTGGAGCCTTTACTAGATAGAATTGCTCGTAATAAAACGACAGTGGTATGCCCCGTTATCGATGTCATCGATGATAACACCCTTGAGTACCACTACAGAGACTCCACGTCGGTCAATGTCGGAGGCTTCGACTGGAATCTTCAGTTTAATTGGCACCCAGTTCCTCAGAAGGAACGTTTACGACACGAACATACAGCGGAGCCTGTCTGGTCTCCAACTATGGCTGGTGGGCTCTTCGCAATCGACAAGGAATTCTTCGAAAGACTTGGAACCTATGACAGTGGCTTCGACATTTGGGGAGGGGAAAATCTTGAGCTCTCTTTCAAGACTTGGATGTGTGGTGGTACGCTGGAAATAGTTCCATGCTCTCACGTCGGTCACATCTTCCGAAAAAGGTCCCCATACAAATGGCGAACAGGGGTCAACGTTCTAAAGAAAAACTCTGTTCGATTAGCTGAGGTAAAAATCGTCTTTGAGTACCTACATTTTATATTACGTACTGCATATAAAAGGTCGTTTTGAATAACAATGTTTCGGTTTATTTTAGGTATGGCTGGATGATTATGCAAAATACTATTACCAACGAGTGGGTAACGATAAAGGCGATTTTGGTGATATAAGCAGTCGAACAGCGCTCAGAGAGAAACTGGAATGCAAATCCTTTGAATGGTATCTGAAGAATATTTATCCAGAACTATTTATTCCCGGAGAATCCGTGGCGCATGGAGAGGTAAGCTTGTACAAAACCAATAATATCATCGCAGAAGTTTACATTTTGTTTTAATAATAGCCGTTAAACAAACGTGAACAAATAAGTTTAACGGACGTGTTTTTCAAAATTATTACCTGTGCAGATCCGCAATGTCGCCTTCCAAAAGATATGTTTGGACTCTCCGACGCGCAAGTCGGACCATCACAAACCAGTAGGACTGTACCCGTGTCATCGGCAGGGAGGAAATCAGGTCTTCTGTCGTTTGCAATATGAGAAATTGCGGCAGTACCATTTTGCACGAGTCGTTCAAAATTTTATTTTCAATGTTGCACTCTACTATGCACGTTTGGTGTCACACTCTGCATTTGAGCACATCTTGAGCACGTTTATTAAGTACTGTAAAAAAATTCGAAATAAAGTATTTCGCTACCTCTACTGTCAGACTGGGACTTGGAGGAACCTACAAACCCTTATTGTTCCTATTGAGAAATGGTTCATAAAAGCTGTGGCGTAGGTCATCAGGTACCATACAGTTTGACGGATTGCGGAAGCACATTTTTGCGCAAGGATTTCGATGTTACACTCTAATGCACGTTTTACCATCGTTGTTTGTATTATGAGCACGTCTTGAGCACGTTTGAAACTTTAACATTGAACACTGCTAGGTTCGAAATAGAGCATTTGGCCGCCGATTCTGTCTAGACGGGGACTCTGAAGAGAATGAAGAACCTGTAGAAGTAATGATTCATAAGTGCCACGGAGCTGGTGGACGCCAGGTATAGGTACTCCTACATTGCAGGAGTGATGGTTTTAAACTCTTGGGGGTAGTATGGATTTCCACTTTGGTTTAGAGGAGTTTACCCGAATTGTGTTGTGCTATATATTATTTTGTGTTTCATTTTTCATCATCACGCTTCGGTGTCCTCACTTGATATTCATCCAAAAGGATGCATCCTTAAAATTAACTCTATATAAACATGAAATAAGCTCCCATTGAAATCCGAGATGGTATTAAAATCAAGTGATGAGACTGAGCAAGCACGCTTGCTTTTGGCACGCCTTTAAATTTGTCAATGGCATCAGATCGCGAACCATGGCACGGGCATATGCATCGACTCGGCAGGCGGCCCCGAAGATATTAAGAAGCCGGTCAACGTTTGGCCTTGTCACGGGGAATACGGAAACCAGGTCTGTTAAGGCAGCCAACTTTTAAATCTAACTCTATGCTTTGCTTCACTCATTTAGAAATAGTAGATAGACGATAGTTGGTGTTGGTGCTCATGATCTTGGTAAGGGTAGCATTATACATTTGTTTCTATGAAAACAGTGTTATTTTGTAGAGGATAAAATAATCTTACTGCCCGTAAATGTGTCAATTCTCGTAGATCTTTTCAAATAGTCGAAAATGTTCCTCTGAAAACTAAGGCACCTCTGGCTATATTTGATGGTGCTGGTATTTATTTCCTTAATCTTCGTACGTGGCTCATTTGTTTCACTTATTATCATCACAGCATGCTACACTAATCCATTCATAATCATTGTAAAATTAACAACAATAATGATTTTATACATTTCTAGAATTACTCAGGGTAAGTAAAAATACTAGAGTGCTTCAATTTGTCTTGCTCATTTCTATGAGTATAATATTCAAATCCTAAACTTCGTGAACAAAATACGATTCTTCCAATTTGGTACTGCCGTAAGTTACTTCTTAGTATGTAAGTGAAATAATACAAATTAATATAATTAAGTGGTTGCCTATTTACTAATATGTATGTATTTCGATGTATATCTTCACTCACTTGTGTGAGCAATATTTTTCGGGTGTGGTGGGGCTTATATTTTCTGCTTTTTAAGGTACCTACCCTTAAAGATTTTTCACTACGTATTTTACGAGTATCTCATTTATACATAAAAGCTCCTAAATTTTCGCGCCCTTTCCCGGCTTCGCACGGGTAGCACATAGTATCCACGTTGTTGTTGAAAACAGGAGAACAATCAAACTGAACGTCAGGTTTTTTTAAATTGTAATTTTCGTACAAAATAACCTGATTTTAAAATTTCTTGTGGATTAAAAAAAATTCACTCCTCATAACCCTGGATAACAACAACAACAAAAAACCAGTCAAATGAGCTAAGCTTCATACATGCAGCATTAGATTTGCATTTATTTATATGCATAAAGATTTATGGTTAAAAACTATAATATGTGCCTCATATATTTACAGTACTGGATGTATTCGAAGACCGGTGAGATCCGTCGTGATGAGACATGTCTGGATTACTCCGGCCATGAAGTGGTACTTTACATGTGCCACGGTGCCAAAGGCAACCAGCTGTGGTTGTACGATCAAGCCGTAAGTATAGGCCGAAATTTCAGATTTTTTTTGTAGGTTATGTCATAACTTTTCCAACACTCATTGTTCTAATTGTTATTTTAATATGATTTTTTTTAACTATTCCTTGGACGAAATGATTTTGCTACTAGATTTTTAGTTTTAGATTACAAATGGAATTAACAAACTCGCAAACTTTCCAAATCATAATACTTATTGTACTTATTATACTTATTATTACGAGTAGTACAGTATATTATTTCAAGAAGTCTTTTATTAACGCCTTAATTATAAACGAGCTTGCATACAATTCTATTATAAGGTAGAAATTAAGATGTTCTTAAAAATAGCATTACGATACGACACAGTGCTCAAACCTTTCTTTATTCTTTACAGACAAAATTCCTCAAGCACGGCTCGAGTGAGAAGTGCATGGCGATATCAAAAAAGAAGGACAAGATCGTGATGGAGGCCTGCAAAGAGGGCGAGACGAGACAAATGTGGAGCTTGGAGAACTTCAACCCGGACAGGTTATCGCCAGACCTGATTGAGTAGCCAGAGGCCTACAACGAAGTCTTGTTCATATAAGACGAAAGAGACTCAAACAGAGACAAATGTGACTGTGACTCAGTTTTATCCTAATTCACTTGTTGTCAAACGCAATGTACGCTTCGTAGTGAATCAAGTTCTTCTACATGGTCAAAGTGAGACTTTTATCAGTTGATTTTAATTTAATTCCTAATTCCACATACAAAACCAAATTATTTACTCAAACCGCGACTACAGTGTTATGTTGCCAAAATATTGGCAGCAATGCCACATTATTATCATCATTGTTAGCTTATAGTATTTCACTAATAGGTAATAAACTTTTATCTCCACCCGTTTTGCCATTTGATTCTTCTATTATTCTATCTCTGTTTTTGTTCTTTCTGTCACAAATTCATCATCATTTAACCATCTGACTACTAGCTAGACAGTTTAAAGGTTTTTTCCTCGTGTATAGGAGTTGCTCCACCTACCTTCACCACTTCTGGCTGGAGCAGTTGTGGCATTGTTTGCGGCAGAAGTTAACCTTCAGTTCCTCGAATACCTCAAGAATATAATCCTATATTGTTGACTTTATTCTGAATTTATTCATTTATGTATCTACCTAGTGATAGCAAAATATTGTGTCTTTGACCATCACTTTGAGCATGTAATGGAGCTTGTAACGCGATTAAAAAGGCTGTCGATAGCAAAAAAAGTAGATGTGAATGGCTTTATATTTTGTAGCTCTTAGAGAATTCACTCGTTGAACCCCGTCACTACTTGGCCTAAGATAATGACGACTGATCCGAAATTGAGCATTCTGATTATAGTAAACATGGTTATCTCCGATGTTTATTTTTTATTTCTGTAAATGGCGTTATAAATTAAGCGGTTATAAATATTGTAGTCAAAAATAATATGAATAGTGTGTGTACCTATAAATTTTTAATTTAAAGCTACTTTGAAATTTGTTAGAGGTAATATAGATGAAAAGTTACAGTTGTGAAGTTGTATTTGGTTTATATCGCGTTGACTGATTTCATTAGTTTCGAAAGAATTTAAGTTTGTTCGTAACTTAAATTTTGTTTATTCAGTGTGAAATGTATTATGCCTGAACCCAATAAGGGATTTCATGAAAAGATAGTGGTTAAATAATAGTAAATAATTGTATTCTGTGTCAAGTATTACAGTACTGGTAAGTCTATCATCTAGTATTTGTATCCGATATCATTATGTACATATCTTATACTAGATAAAAAAACTGCCTTCGACACGTCTTAGTCTTAGATGTTCCTTTTTGTAAAATTGAAAGTTATCATTAATTACTGATGATTGTTATCAAGTAATAGAATCCTACACATTTGTGTCTGCTCATATTATCAGGTGAAATACTTATACGGTGATTTATTATGAGATTTTTTTGCTTATCATCTCACTACAAAGCAAAAATCTTTCTCTCTTCCTTTCATTCCTAGCGGTCCAGAGGTTTTTTGGTCCCACCATTTGGAATCGAAATCGTCCTGTCATCTTCTTTTGGACTGACCGCGATGTTTCTTGTCGGCCGTTCTCTGGAGTCCTAAAGTGTGAGATTTGAACCCGATTTCATCCGATTGTATAAAGACAGATGAATCCAAAGTTGTTCCAATGGCTATCGCCTTTTATCAAACGACTGTAATGAGTTTCATTGCGGTATTTCTAATGATATAATGTGATTTATTTTAATCGTTATAATAGTCGATTTGACTAAACTAAGTAGATAATAACTTAGTAAATTCTAGGTATATTATTGTATCTACCTAGGTATTATATTTGCTGATTTTTATTTATTTAAGTTATATTTTATTCAAAAATGTGACTTTCTAAGTCAAAAGACGAATTTATTTAGTTTATTATGTAAGATTCTTATATCTTTTTTTATCATTGATGAGTGTTGAATTAAGTTTGTTTTTTGCAAAATTTATAGTAGGACAATTATTATTGTATAGGTACATTCCAACATCTTTACAATTCTAACTATGTATATACTTGTCTCTAAATTCCCCAATACATTCCTTCACGTGATTATTGAGATTTTTTTGGTTTTTATGTAAACTGAAGCTATAAAAAATAAGTTACTCAACAATTGTCATATTTTATATATCATTAATTCTTATGTTACGAGTACATCGTTTTTTAAAAACAACTATAGGAGGATCCAGGAATTTTTATCATCAATTAATAGGAAGCGATTAAATTCTGTAAGCTATGCTCAAAATTGTAATACGAGAATGTTAACTTACGCCCGAAATTAATATTGTATCTCCTATCCAAGATTGAAATCGATCTTGGATTGATGCCTATCGTTCGATCGATTTCCAATCTGCGTGCCTTTATAAACCAATCCACGGATCGGTTATTGGCACGTTTGACCCTAAAAATTGATTGTGATATCAATCCCAAATAGCAAAATTTGGATTGGATTGATTATTAATTTCGGCCGTTACTGTTCCACGCAAAATATCTACTATTTCTAAAAAGTTTAATACGACTCGGATCGAAAAAACACTTTTTTAAGAAGTTTTCTTTGGATATTAATTCTAATTTATTTTACGGTTGGTTGATTGTTCTTGTCACAATTTTAGTTTCAAAATGTATTTAATTGTATATAAATAATGTAGTCTCCTTTTCATTATAATATATTTTATTATATTGATTTGCCCTTAGATCATTCAAATAAATTTTAATAAACAATTGTATAGGTAGCGTTTTTAATTTAGATTTAATGTCTAGTAAATATAGGAAGTTAAACGTGCCTTATTCTAATTTTAATATAAATGTTGAAATTTCTGTATATAAATGCGATGTCTCTGAATGTATTATAAATAGGTATGGATAGATAGTGGTGAGATAGTGTTTGTAAAATAAAGCATTATGTTGGATTTGTATTCGATTGTTTTATTGAAAGTAAAATTTACAGTAATTATAGTAAGTACATGAAAACACAACAAAAATAAAAATGACTGGACTGAAAGACAATATCGTAGGATGCCTAAGGATATGACCGGGTGGAGTCGTGGTGAGCTGCTGGATGCAAAAAGCTTGCTCGTTGTGTTTGTTCTACCGATGAGACCTGTGTTTTGGAGACTTTTCCAGCTGATGATACCTAGAGAAGCTGACATCTAAAAACCCTCCTAAGTAGCATTAGTCGTAAACTATAAGCTGGTACTCCGTCTCGAACCCTTAGCGGGGTGCTCCGACGGAGATCCTAGAGAGCTACTCTCATTCTAAGCAATTTACTACCTTCGGCCATATCTTCACGTTGAAATTTCCCTTTTATTAAGTTACAATGCTGTCAATGGCCTCATGCAAATGTTGTTTGGACGAACCCTGAAGATTAAACCTGAAGATGAGATCAATTATTATCTACGTATTATAAGGAGGAAAACTTTGTTTGTTTAGTTGTAATGAATAGGCTCCGAAACTACTGAACCGATTTGAAAAATTTTAACCCAGTAATTGCCCCATAAGCGGTGGTAGCTTAGTGGTCGCACGTTCGCCTGCCAAAACGAACGTGGCTAGTTCAAATCCCAGTGCGGACACGTCCCATGTGTTTCTTGTTAAACACATTAGGTATGTACGTAATTATCACTCGCTTTTCGGTGAAGGAAAACATCGTGACGAAACCAACATGCCGGAGTAATATTTCGGAGACATATCCACCAATCCGGACTAGGCCCCCGTGGTGGATTATGGCCTAACCCTCCTCACGAAAGTGAGGGGAAGCTTTTGCCCAGCAGTGGGACAGTTACAGGCTGAATTATTATTAATTATTGAACACCATAATATTATAATTGATACATTTACAATACACAAAAACTTAACAACGGGCGACCTTATCGCTTACAGGTTAATTCCTTACAGGTAACCTTGGGATATAGTAGGCATAACAAAGAGATGATGCATTGTTATGAAAATCATTTTTTAATTACAATAAAAGAGTCTCTTCACAAAAGATATTAATTTAAAACACCCCTTTATAAATTAAAAACATGTGATTTGTACAATTATTATGCTTTTAGCAAAATTAAAGCCACTTTCCCTTGTCTATCTTTTATAATAATTGCCTGTTTCAACTTTTGAGTTATACTGGGACTATAATTACAGTATCACTTTAATGAAGGGTTTCATGAAAATAGACGTGGCTATAAAGCGAATTCATCGTAACTTACATAACACCATCCTTGTAATATTTTAAAGTCGATTTATACCTCTGTTTATTATAGGCATGGGGTATGGTATAGGTGAGATGTAATATTGTTTATTCTACTATTTGTAGCGGAAAATAATCCAAAGCAAAGATCACGTTAAGTGCTTCTTGAGAAATTTTAATAATGACTACACACTAATAACACAGACTTTGTTTTATATCTTAAAGATAATGTTATAGATGTAGAAGATTAGTGTTAACTGGGTTAACTGTAGGTGCTAATAGATTACACGACCCTTAGCTATTTCTTAGGTTTCCATGATCTTAAAAAAATAATCTTAATCAATAAAAACCAGAACAAACAACGTCTAAGTTCTAAGAAGATTCTACTTAAGTTCCAGTCGTTACCTGTTAAAAAAAACATGGCAACATGTTGGACCGTTGCCGGCCGATTTAAAAGTTTTTCGGCCCTGGGGGTGATTTTAAAAGTCATTGTTGGTTTGATTAAAATGTATTATTGTATTTATAACAGCGTAGAAAAGCAGGTTACCATGCGTTTGTCTATCGTAAAATATTTTTATATGGTAGACAGCGGGCGATACTCCAGAATACCATATTTTGACGGTGATAATAAACTACTTATTAGAATTTCGAAATCACCGATGACTTTCAAAAATCTTTCAATAATCACCCCCTGGACCGTACAGATTATTGGCATAAAGTAAAATCGGAAATTGCAAGTAACGACAACGTAGATTTTTGGGGCGTTGAACTGTTGTCTGGGTGCAACCTGGGAAATGACAATGTTGCTTTCTACCATACAAACTTTGCATTGCCCCTTTAGGGGTAATATTTTCAAAAATCCATTCTTAGTGCACATCTACGTCATAAAAGGATTATTCGTGCGAAAGTGCATGGTTCTAGATCCAATCGTTTCAGCTATGCGTTAATCGTTCAGCCATTCAGTCAGTCAGTTCTTGCTTTTTTTAATTTATAGATAGATAAGATATTTTGTATACAATATACCTATAGAAGACATAGATACTTCACCTTTCTACCTCACCGTCTTAGTGGCGATTATGTCGAAGGTGGCAAACATGCTCAACTTAGAATGGGAATGTCTCTCAAGGACCGATGCGAATACCCCAATAGAGATTTGGAGACAGATTTTCTACTTGAGGGATGGAGATGGGATTAGCTACTTTTATTTGTAAACTCAATGCATTTTAGACACCAAATAATTGGAATAGCAAACACTATACAGATACCTATGCTCGATTCTACATCTGACCGTCAGGCATCCAATCAAGTTGGAATGCTTGGGCATTCTCTGGAGAAGAGACAAACGAATTTCCGTAACGTTATTCTCTGACTAAAAGAATTTTAAAATTAAATCTTATGCCATGGATGCCTTCACTCCGGAATCTGACATCATTCTCGTACGATTTTTTGTAATGTACCTCTTATTTTATTACAAGCTTTTATTTCACTTGCAATGTACCAATGTAATGTTTTTCTGGGTCCGGGTTGGTTGTTTGTCTGCGTGGAATCTTGTGAGCTAAATTAGATCCGCTTTCTGAAGTCCGATTGGGATCAAATTCGGTGTACATAAATGTGTCTGACAATACGATATTATGGTACTGTTAGGATGGCTGGTCCGAGGTCCTTAAGTGAAACACTTTGGTTCACCACTTTTATTTCAAGAACTTAAATTATGGACATGTATGTGTAAATTTAGTCTACTAAACTTGATGTAGAAAATCTTTAGGTAGAAAAAGGTTGAAGAATCGACTGACTGAAATATAATTATGGACTTCATTTTTATAGCTTGTCCTGGACTGACTAAGACTGAACTGAAGACTAACTGTAGACTGTGTGGACTGTCTCAAAACGCATGGCCTTATTAACTCGGTTGAGTAGCGGTGGTAATTGGGGTCAATGCTTACAATGCATTTAACACAATAATTATGAATTTGTGTATATATAACAGTTCCTATGGAGCTGTTCTGATGATGGAGACGAAAGATGCCATAGGAACCTCTGAATTAAATAAGATAAATCCAACATGTTTGGACTCGATTGATATGTCTTGAGGAGCACTTTATACACCTAGACGACATCCAGGGTCTGATGATGAAGCTGGAAGGTGGCCACGGCATCTCTGTGATAAAACAACAAACTCCACTGAGTCTGTACTCGATTTATTCCTCTTGTGGAGCACTTTACGCCTAGAATATTTTATTAAAACTAGATTTTATCTGGGACACTAAAATGCTAAAAATAAATTGTATGTAATAAAATATTTTTAAAAACAAGCTTTTATCATTGTACCAGATAAAAAGCTTGTGTTAAAAATATGTTTTCATCATTCATTTATTTATGTATATAATAATGTACGTGACGATGTTTAGGACGCTACTTATTTACTTTTGCTTTATAAAAGTTTACTCAATAATTTAGTCCAATATTAAAAGCAGGTAATTATCTTTGAGCACAATCAATAATATCAAGTCACCTTTAAATCGAAAATTTGTTCATCTGTTTGAGCTACAGATAGAATACACACAAATACGCTTATTATAACACTTCTCTGGTTTGGGTCAGGAGTTAAAAACAAACTAACTTTTTGACGCTATTAGCTATATTAGTTTGTACAATATTTTCTTAACATAAATCCCTATTCCACAACAATATTGAAATGACAGACGAGGAAGGAATAATAACGATGCAACTTCGACCAACTCTAATTCGGGTTCGATTCGAAAACTTTAGGGTATTTTATATTTATCCCGGTATTTTGGCGTTCCAATAGTCATTGAATACAAAAACTTTTTCATTTACGCTCTTAGACGCTGACTGAATAATATATGAACAGAGCTCGCGGCGACTAAAACCTTTCGGGTTGTGGCATTTTTTAAACTCTCTCACTGAGTTATTGGCGTTTGGGGTTTGTTACTTTGGCATAGTGATTACATTAAATTTGAAAGTGCCTGCATGTCTTTTATATTTTTATGAGTGTTAATTAATTTATTAGTGTGTGACTGTCGGTGTCCCTGGGTGTCTGAGTGAGTGTGTCTTCGTGTCAGAGTGAGTATCTGAGTGCTCGTTCACGGTAACTCGCGGGCTCAGGCGCGGGCGCGTCGCGGGCGCGGGCGCGGTAGACGTGGGCCGTCACGTGGCTAGACCGCACGTGCGATTTGTAACGTGAACACTTGTATAGTACGCCATACGTTTTATGTTTTGCGCCCGCGTACGCGTCCGCGAGTAAGCGTGGTCTAGCACGAGTCTGAGAGAGTGCCTGAGTTTCAGAGTATGACTGTCTGAGTTTCTGAGTGAGTGTGTGAGTGGCTGAGTGAGTGTGTGAGTGGCTGAGTGAGTGTGTGAGTGGCTGAGTGAGTGTGTGAGTGTCTGTCTGCGTGTCTGAGCGTCTAAGTGAGTATCTGCATGTTTGTGTCTGTCTGACACTCAGACTGAGTGAGTGTTGCGTGTCTGAGTGAGTGTCGGAGTGGCTGAGTGTCGAGTGAGGTTTTAAGTGTCTGTGTGTCTGAGTGAGTTTCTGCGTGAGTGGCTGGGTGTCTGATTGAGTGTCTGAGGGACTGCCTTAGAGAGTGTCTGAGTGTCTGAGTGAGTGTCTATGTGAAAGTCTGAGGTCCGTATTAATAAATCAAACTTAGCTCTGAGAGCTATCTTCAGTGTGCCCTTGCTCTTTTGTTCTATTTAATAAATACATCTTAAGTTGTAGATTAGGAACAGAAACTTACATGATCTCTGTCAAATTAATAAATGACACTCAGCGGTTAAGTGCTATCCGACTATGACACAATTGGCACATACAAGACAGTAACTAGTAGCCAGTGCTACATCTCAATATCCATTTATTAAATAGCAACGATTTCAAGATGTAGATTACATTTTGAGTGTGGATCAGCTGATAGCGCACTTGGTAGCGCTATTGAGGTTCATTTATTAATACGGACCTGAGTGTCTGAGTGAGAAAATCGATTTTTAATCAAGATTCTAATTAAATCGATATTAGGATTAATTTGGTATTATTATCGATATTAAAATTGATATTCAAGTCGATAAATCAATATTCGAATCGCATCAACATGCGAAACGATAAAATTCGAATCGATATTCAAATGCATATAATAATATTAGAATCAGTATTCGAATCGATATACAAATATTGATGGTTCGAATTGAACCGATATTCAAATTGATATCCGAATCAATCGGAAGCAAATCGATATTCAAATCGACATGAATGATATTGTATTTTTTTTAATTACTACACATGGATAATATGGATTTTATGTTCTCAAGCACGTTATGACTAATCAATCCCATTCGAGCGTATGAGGCCGTGAAAATGTTTTGTAAAATTTGGTTAGTCCATAAACTTTCGAACATAATAATTATGAGGCAGTGGAAAAATAGTTTGCTTTAGCGTGTGTCGCCACAGAGCCATACGAAACTGCTTTCGGGACCCGTTTTTGGATATTTACAACATATTAACAGGTTGTGACTAAAACTAATGTAACTATACTAACACCACAACGCAACGCAGTAAGATTTTCTCTATTATTTATTTCAAAAAAGATGAAGTTACGGAAGTGCTTCCCAAATGGCCATGGAAGCTTCAGTCCATTCCGTCAATGAATAACACATGAGCCCGGCGTCTTTATTGGCCGAATTGAAATGGTGGATTTCAAAATAAAAGAGTCGTGATTGGTAAGTTGCTTGAAAGTTTATCCTAGAAACGGGATCAGATTACCATAATGCAGTATTCTTGTTCTACCTTGCCAATATTATATCTTGAAGTTTGCATTGTACAATATATATAATTTATAAAGGCGTTTTATTTAAGGTTAGATTTTGTACGTCTTTCTATTGTAAATATCTACCTATTTGGAATAGGTAGATATTCCTAGTAATAAACAGTTCCAATATAAAATTACTACACAAAACAACAGCCGACAACAATTACAACTGACTGTCTGCCTGTCACTGTGGGTGTTTGTATGGTATTGATACGAGCGTAGATACTTATTAAATATTCTAAATTCTGTATCTTTGAAAAAATAATATGAAAAAATAAAATGTACAAACAAAATATAACATTTTATAAAATGAAAACTAATTTCACGTAATATTTTAATCACTTGGGAATTTGGAAGTGTTCTAGTGTCTAAATTTTATAAGTATGAAGGTTCTAATCATATAATTTTGAAACAACTTGGGCAGCCAAAAATTATATGTGGAGGAAATTCATGTATAAAATACGTGGTCAAAATTTCTTACGACGCAACGCTAAGAACAAATACCGTACAACTATGACATTTATTTGAACTATCGAGACGTGCTGATGGCTACCAGCCCGCTATGTACTAAGCCGAATTTCTTTATTCCCTCAAAAACCTCCCGATATTCAAACCTTAATATCAGCCCAGGTGTCGGGTAATCTCTAGGGGACGATTTTTTTTCTCTTTTCCTGAAAGTTTTTAGGCTTGCCTTTGACCGCATAATGCTGATTTATCATCTTAAATTTGTTTATTTTTACTCTAGCTTTTACATGCAGAACAGTTAAGACTTATTAAAATTGAGAATTAACAGCGTAGGTGAAGGAAAATAAATTTAGAGCATCAAAAATATTACAAACACTGTAAAATACTACACACAATTATTTATATTGTTTTATAGACATAGGTAAGGTAACACACCTTTCATCATGAATCTCGTAATATTTGCAGCTCATAATCATTGCCTTTAAGCAATATTTTTACCTAATATTTTTGGCATAATATCTCAAATGAACACCTAGAATAATAATAATTATAATAATCTTGTCATGGACAAATCAAACAACTTTTATGCCTCGTTTTATTTGTTGAGTTGAGTTGAGTTAACAAAGCGTTACATCTGCCTACCTATAATTATGGTTATCCACATAACAATATGAAACACATCTTAACAAAATGTTACCACACGAAGACTACCACAATATCACTGCTACGTTTACAAATATCGCTCCGTACAATACCTTTCCTTCCACCCTTCTGCGCTCCTTTGTACTCGCTGGCAAGTTTTCAAACCGCGCGTTAGCATCGCAAGTATAAACTCGTGGAGTTGAGTCGTAAACTCAGAGGTGCGAGTGTGTGCAATGTGAATATCTTTGCTGGGAATTTGCGGTTTTCTTTTGTGAAGTTTCGTTGGAGAGTATTGTAGGGAGCTGGGGAAATGCGCTGAAGGTCTCGCCAGACACAGGGGGCCGGGACGTCGCGACACTGGTGGGACGTGATAATTTACCAGTTGTAATGTACTAGTTACATGACACGCAGAGTGGGTGGGTATGGATGGCGATGCGTAGGTATTTATGGTAAAGACATTACAACTGATCACGTCCCGCCGCCGTCCGCCCATGTCTGGTGTCTATAAAAACCATAAGTTTGGACCCCTTGCTTCTCGTTGCTCGTTGATCTCAAAGTTGATCTCGATCTTGATCTCGATCTCGAACTCGATCTAGAACTCGATCCTGAACTTGATCACGATCTCAAATTCGATCCCGAACTCGATCTCTATCTCGATCTTGAACTCGAACTCGATGTCGATCTCAAACTTGATCTCGATCTTGATCTTGAACTCGATCTCAAGCTCGATCTCGGTCTTGAGCTCGATATTGATCTCGATCTCAAATTCGTTTTCGAACTCGATCTTGAATTAGTACTCGATCTTGATCTCGTACTCGATCTTGATCTCGTACTCGATCTTGATCTCGTACTCGATCCCGAACTCGAACTCGATCACGAACTCGATCTTAAACTTGATCTCGATCTCAAATTCGATCTCCTCGATCTCGATCTTGATCTTTAACTCAATCTTGATCTCAAACTCGATCTCGAACTCGATCGCGATCTCGAACACAATCTCGATCTACAACGAATCTCGATCTCGATCTCAATCGCGAACTGGATCTCGATCTCGAACTCGATCTCAAACATGATCTCGATCTCGAACTCGATCTCGATCTCGAGCTCAATCTCTATCTATATATAACTGGATCTCAATCTCGAACGCAATCTCGATCTCCAACTTGATCTCGATCATTAACTCGATTTGTTTGGTGGTTTTGGCAGCGCACGCCAGAATAGCTCGCAGATGGTAGATTTTTCCTACTTACTTGACACTTATCGTCATATTTTGGATAATTCACACAATTTCTTTATAAATTTTATTGTATCCTATGTGTTATTCTGATATATAAGCTTACAATAATATATTATTGTAATTCATTAAAATCCATTCAGTAGTTTTACGTGGAAGAGTAACAAACATCCATCCATCCATCCATACATAGGTACTTACAAACTTTTGCGTTTATAATATTAGTAGGATAATATAAAGACGTCTAATAATTTTATAATTTTATATCATAATAATAATTTTATAAACATTAATATAATTATTATATCAATTGCGCGTTGTGTGTCCGCGATGGGCTCCTAGAGCTAAACTACTTAACCAATTTTAATCAAATTTGCACACAGTAAGCAGTTTGATCTAACTTGAAAGATAGGGTAACTTACATCTCAGTTTATAGTTGCAATAACAAATATATTATCCACAGCAACGCGTGGCCGTGTCTGCTGGTATTAAATAAAAACAAAGTCGTGTTAGTTACACCATTTTTTCAGGTTTTCATGAACTTTGCTTTCTTAGATTCTTCTCCGTTCCGAATAACAGAATATAGAATAATTAATGAAACGTGGGAAAAATTTCCGAAAAAGAAAGAAATATAATATGATAATAATTCTCTCATACATTTTGGGAATGGCTTGACAGTTGACAGGAAATCGTCAGTTGGGCCAGTATTGTTTTATAAATTTTGTTCAGTTGTTTTATGTTGTATGTGTGACATGGTGGGTGGCCGTGCGATGGTAACATGCCCTCCAAAGTTCGACGATAGGCAGATGTAAGATTTAACGGTCACCCATCCAGGTAATCAATAGGTACTCAATAGTTTTTTACAACATTATGTTTACACATCGAGGTCATAATAATTATTGTCGTTAGTGGACACATTATGACCCTGACAGGGTACGGCAAAGTAAAGTGCGGTACGGACCGATTCATTAGACAATTTCGTTGAAGTTAGTAATTTATCATTAATAAAACCCACTAAGGTTATAGTAATTAGTAAGTGGGAAGTGCTTTGGGAAGTGTATGCTGCTTGCACAATTTTTTGTTTGGCTTTATGAACATTCTTCAGTCAAATTATGCAAACGAGAATTTCACATAGATTTCTACAATAGATGAAAAAACCATCAATGCGGAATTGTTTGTATAAATATTTTACGCTTGCCTCCTGAGAGATATCAACCAATAATTTATGAAGGTGCGAGATAAGCAGATTCCGCTAATCGATTTTGTTTGTTGCTTTACGACCATAGAGACTGAGGTTGTATCGTCCAGTCCCAGAGCTGGGACAACTGTGGGACAACTGCCTACCCTCAGTGGTCAGGGAAATATAAAGTATGTACCTACATAGGAATAAAATATAACGAATGTTTTCTGCGGAATATCAGATTTCTATTACATATTAGTTGGAAAATATTTCCACTTATAATTATGATTTTCAACAGACGCACATCTCCATGATTTTATATTATAAACACCATAGAGACGAGAATCGGATTACAAACTTGGTACTTTTGAGTAGGTAGGTACCTAACAAAATGTGCTATTATTGACAAAGTACCCAACGGATTTGGACCCGTAAAACCTTAACGCCCGGTTAATAAGAGCTTTGACCTGCGGCTTTGAAATTTCGCTCGTAGCCTTCCCGAGTTTTCTTTGCCTGGCTAGGATTTCTGCTTTCAAAGACCCGAAGATTTTTAAAAGGAACCCGGTGAGTTTCAAAATAGATACTGCAAGCTTTAGGCTGTACGTACACGTAACAGTTGACTGTATAGGTAATAATGGATTTTATAACTAAATCAATAGAAAACGTAGATTTATATGCAAATGTGCCGCGTCACTTAAATGACTTTTAAATACTTTTAACAATTCGTTTTGTCGTCTCAACAAGCTTTGTCGTTTTTCTCCCTTATCCTTGTTTGTATCACCAACTACGTTTTATTATTTGTTTCTGACGACTGTAATAAAAACAGGGCAAAAAGAAATTCTTAGACGCATTTCCGGAATCTTTTCTTACAGAACTTTACTGCACTAAAACTATCTATTGCAGTTTTTTGGTCAAGCAGCTTGTTATAATCAGGTAGCTACTTATTTACCGTAATAAATAGGCAATACTCGTAGTCTACTAAAATCTAATCTAATCGCTTGCCTAAACTTTTTAGCCTGTATGACAACAGCTGTTGATGCTTTCTTTTTCAGGACTTTTGTACTTGGATAAAATTTATAAAAACAAGTTCTAAGAAAAACAGCAAGACAGTTTCGACGAAATTTTTAACGTCGTCAATAATTTAACGGCATACAATAAATATGATAAGCCTGTTCTTAAAATAAACAATGGGGAAAAGGTTGTGAAAAAGTTTGTAAAATTGATCCGGGCTTGGATGAAAGAACCGGGAAATAAGAAACGTCAATTAGTCGATTTTATCAAGCTGAGGTGTAAAATATTTTCCTTTGACTCAAAATTTAGAGATGCGTAATTATTTTCTTCTATGTTCTCCTATTATATTATTATGTACTGATCTTTATCTATATTTTACCTCCAACCACATTCCCTTTCTATATAATGTCAAGACAAACCAGTGACGCACCCTTTGCGTGTCACCTTGCAGTATATCTTCGAGCAAAAGGTGCTTAAAGGTCGCTTTTCTAGGAAACATATTTGGTTCTTCCTTCCTCACCACGTTAAGAATACAAGGAAGATACGAAGTTCATGTTGATGCGAGAGACAATTTGCAGAGCTAATTCAGAAAAAAATAGTAGGAGTTTGCCATTGATTGCATGTACCTACATTACATAATTGTTGAAAGGTTCTAACAAAAGGGAAAAGTTCAATTTGTTGAAAATCATTTGTTTGTTGAACGACGTGGTGATTGCACAGTTTCTGTGGCTCAAATAGGTCTATGACGTGACTTAACGACTGTAATCAACTGAGAAAGGGCCGGCGGAACATGGCCTCCGAAGACCTTAGCGATGACAATCCGCACTATAAATTACTATCCGCGCATTATGACATAATCTAAGGTTCCGAATCTGGTATTGATGAAGGAAAACATTGTTAATACCTAGATGGTAGGGTATCAAACTGTCCGCAAGGCTATCTACCACCCTCAAAAAAAAATAAACTGTCGCCTAATCCTTATCGGGGTGTTATAACCTGTTATAATAGGTCTTTGAGAGCCAGCCCCATTCTAGGCTGAGCAAGTTGATCACATTCGACCACATTGTCACTTAAACGTGAGATGGTGAAATGGTAGAATTTATGGTAGAGTCAAATGGTAGGTAGCTTACAAAGTATTAAAAAATGGATTAGAAAACTGTACATCACCGCCGCTTGTTGAGAAATATTATCGGCCTTACCACAAAAAAAAAATAGAGTTGAAAAGATAAGTCTACATTTTTTCTCCACAGATCGACGTCTAACCCTCGCTTTTTCTATCTCAATAACATATTCACAAGTAAAATAATTAGGAATGCCAGGTTGAGTAATCAAACGCGAGTGGTAGATGTCGATTTTGTGGAACCAAATTTAACAAACATCTCTTCAACTCTTGTCTAATCGTTTGTGGTGCGAGTAAGACGGTATATATATCATATCAATTCAGTACAGTACCTACGCTTGATTTTGTTTAAATCATCCTTAGACCTTATTGTATATTGAAGAAGTGTTCATGGGCTAGATATTACGAGTATATTATTTATGAGGCGAGTTTACTCCCCCTTATATATAATTTGGACGGGCAACAAGCAAAAAGACAGGTGTCATGTCGCTCGTCTACCTACTGGGGCTGGCAATGTAACTTTGTTGAGCAACATCGGACCATGTTGTGTTACCATTTGTTTGTTCCCTAGTGAATATTTGGGTTAAAATTGAAACATAGTTTACAAAATGTACACATTCATGTTTAGATAGGTCCGTATAATATAAAATATTGCTTAAAAAAACTACTGACGAGATATTGGTGTCAGTTAGGGACAGCACGACAGTTAATTTTCTAATATTCTTCAAAGTATCTCTCACTCATTTCTTTAACGAGACCAAAAAAATCATTTACACTCTACAAGGGTACAAAACAATTTCCTGTAACCAACAAGCTTTACTCAAAACCTGTTTAAGAAAGCTATTTATTTTTGCCACTTGAAAAGGCGTAATCTTGGATAAAATGAAAACATAAAAGTTACCCTTATTTTGTACCTGGGAGAGGTACAAATCGTAAAGTTTATACGACCTTTACCTTGTTTGGATCACTCGAATGCTGCATATAAAGGCGTAGGATGGTTGGAATGAATTTTGAGTGCCTAGTTGTTCTAGTTATTGATATTATAAACGACAACTTCTTGTTTAGGGTTTTGGGCATCTGGCTGCTTATGTAATATTATTATAGGGCGTACTTTATTAACACAAATATTCTGGAATCTTTTGGATCGTACTGGAAAGTCTGTATATTGTTAAAAGATCCTAGGCATTCAGTTCTTTTGATTATACAGACTAACGAGTAAAGTGACAAAATCTATAACATAATAAATATTTCATCGGTATACCACTGACAAATATAGAGTAAGTTTTTATATATATTATTATAGTTATAGCAGAAATACAAGACTAAAAAAGTTTAACACAAAAATTACAAAATAGGCCTTCAATTAATTAGCAACGTGTGTGGTGTTATTTTTTATGTAAACAGAAGTTGTAGCTATAACTTGTCAAGTCTTTAAGGCTTTGTTGTACAAGTATAAACTTTATAAGCGACCGGAACAACAATACCGTATCGTCACAAAATGTTCCCTTCCACCTATTGTTCCGTCAATTTACTAATCCCAGTTGTTCAGATGTTATAAAAAATTTACGCCACCACTTTCGTAGTTCGCCCGAAACGAGTCTCGTGGCCACGTCCCTTCTCATGCTATAAAAGTGGAACAAAAGCTCCGGCACTGAAACATGTATACGTCCATCTTATCATTGAGTAGAGAAGCTCTGTACAAAATGATAATGTGAGAGTGACGAGAAAATAGATAGGGGAGAGTATTAGTAGAAACGAGCATTGCTACGCATCTCAAAATAAAACTGCTTATCTGCGGAAATGCTGAAATGCTCATTACCAGATTACTATAACAGATTACATAAGCCGCAGAATGCAGATTACTTATACTTAGATAGATTAGATACTTTGATTTCTCTTCTTTTTGAGTCATTGGTCGTATTTCGTAGAACATTGGTTAGAAACTAATGTAGCGAAATTTGCGGTAAGATCCTCTATTGTATAAATAATGTAGATTCCACAGTTGCATTGTTTTGTTCTGAATGAAAATGTTATGATATTGGTTTACAATTTCATGGATGACACAAAAAAGAAGCATTCTGATAAATGCTGAAGCAAGCAGAGATCAATAATAATTCAATGTGCAAAAGAAAGATCACTGATGGAAATAAAATATATGGATTTGCAACATTAAACCAAACACGGAAGGAACGTACAACAAAGATAATAACTATGTACAAAATGACAAAATGGTTACAAAATACCCTCAAGGACAACATGATGCTGGTCGTGGACAAGCAGCGGTGGTGTTTCACTGGAGACAAAATAAAAAGTTATAACGTTCTGGGCGAATGATTTGTTTGTTTGCCGATTACAGTAAAATATTTCGAGTTTAGGTACTCTCTTGTATTGTGGTTTATACTTCCAAACATGGTCGCGTAAACTGGAACGCACGATATCTTTGTGACATAGAGCTTCGAAATATCGAGTTGACTTTAGATACCTCGTGTTAACTTTTAAATTTTCCTACGTCGTGTAGTATGAGAAACTCGCACGCTTTAAGAGTACCTATGTATTGGTGGTGATAGTGCTGTTGGTAGTGTTCAAATTATTTAACTTGACAGCCTTACCTTACCTGATTCACCAAGATTGGCAGAAAAAATATTTCCCATATTGTCCCATTGGCAATTATTAATCAGATAACATAGTTATTAGGTATTCAAACATTTTTTGGCGATAGGACGACTATAACAGCTTAGATAAAAATATGAAGTTGGCATTAATTTAAGTAATACTTACCATGACGTGATAACATTTCTCTCCAGCCTACTAAATTTGGCAATGACGCCTAACAGTACAACTCTCTAGAACAAAACATAACTATCTCTCCTTCATTTCATTAGTGCCATTAGAGAAGAAAGAAGCCTAACGCGAGCTCATCACGAGGCCCGTACTGAACCCTCGAAACAAAAGAAAGTCGAGATCTTTTACCATTCCATCAGCCCTAATGACTCCTAACTTCATAGCTCCCTGTGACAAGTATTGTTTCCCGAAGTGGTTCGTACTCGCTGGAGATAAGGCTCGCGAATCCCTCTGGGCGCGATAAGGTCCTGTCAATGCACGAAATCGTCCGCCCACAAAAACAGGGGTAAGGTTAATATTTTTTTCCGAGAAAAAGCGATAAATTTTCATTATTTCCCTCAAGTTGCCACTCACTCTTTCGCTTAGATTGTCTGAATAAACAACAGAAGTTGCAGTATACAAGGTTTGGTCCTACAAAATTTGAGGCAAAATGTTTGTGCTTAAGTACTTCATAAAAATTATTTGCTTATGTCTTATTGCATTATAACTCAGGTATAAATGGGTACATAAGTCTGAAGTAACTAATCGACGATATAAATAACTTTTCTACCTCCATATTATAATATACCTACAATTTGAAGTAGGTAGGCATCTCGATGTAAATAAACGCTTGTTTACTAAATTAATTATGAAAGTAAATGACAAAACCACAAGTTTCGTACATTTTGTCTGTCTGACTGTCTACCTGTTTGTTCCGGGTAATCTCCGAAACGGCTGAACCGATTTTGACGATACTTTCACTGCAAATAGCACGCCCTTGCTATCGTTAAGATGCGTAGGTACGAAAGGTTCACTTGATCGATACGTTAACTATACGAACCGTTAAAATTTTAGTGATTGTTCTATTATAGGAGTGCTGATCAAATCTAAAACATTTTTTCACGTTAACTATACGTATACTTTTTCGATAGTAATTCGTTCTCGCCCTACAGAATATATGACGTAGTAGGTCCTTCATTACCTACGGATTTAACGTAACTATATTTTGAGAAAATAAGTTTATTATTCTTAGAATTAATATTATAAAAATGATGTCTCGTATCATCTAAGCATAGCCAAGTGGAGCAAAGAGCAATGAAAATAGGTCGAGCGGTCAACTTCGCGTGTTAGTCGACATAGACTAGAATAAACTCGAAACTTTATAATAAATCCAGAAACTAACAACTCCTACTCAATTATCCGTTATCTACATAATTCAATACAGCAACTTCAGTTTGTTATCGAACAGACTAATTTCATAGCTGAAGTTTTGGAAGGCTCTACAAATAAAGTAATTAGGTTATTGAAAATGATTGAGTATGTACCTACTTTACTTATTTCAAATGTTTTTAGTCTATGGTTTCCTATATACGCCATCAGCAGCATCAGCATAAGGGTCAGCGTCACGCCTTTCACCGCGTCATGGTGCTATAGAAATGTACTGGTGTCGCCTCTTTCCCATTCTGATGTCGGCGTATATTTCTATACTAGGTACATCGTGATTCGGCGTATGGCATGTAGGTAGTAATATTTAATTCCATAAAAAAACAAACCACTTTTTGGGAAGGCTACAATATTATGGTATAGAAACCAAGAGGTTTACGTATTAAAACAAAAATGTGAATAGAACCACTCCTCATTAGGAATCAAAGTCTTTTCCCTAGCAGCTGAATGATGAATAAATACCTACCTACAATAACTATGAGGAGATAAATGGGACTTGTTTGGCAATAGACGCGACCTCTACAAAATTTTTACGAGGCGCAATAAAACGTGAAAATAGTGTTCACTTATCACTGTTCACATTAACGTATAAAATAAAAGCTACAGAACCATTTCCACAAAGAGTGTACGGCAAATGAAACACCAGCTCGCTGCGTCGAGTTAGCCGAACAGTTTCCCCAGGCGTTCAACTTTTCTCTGCTACCCATTAGTACTTTTTCGTTTTGTTGTCAATCCAAAGTTACACGGTGTACGGTACACCGGGCTAAGCCGGTGGGACGCCAGAAATCCGCTTGGTTGACGTTGCATTGCTTTTGAACCAAGTGATATGGGATTATACACCTTTTCAGGCGTCAGACTAGTGAAAAGGTCTGCTTTTAGCTGTAAAAATAGGGTAAGTATATATCAAGGGTATCAAATGCGAAAAATTGTGTGTGTTCGTCCTCTCTTCACGCTGCTACGATTTTATGTGCTTTAAAGAATTTTGGTATAGGATACCTAAGGTGTTAGAATAGAAAATAAGCTATTCTTTAACCGGCTTTCAAAAACGGGTCAAAGTCAAAGTCAAATCATTTATTGTAAATAAGCAATAAGATTGCACTTTTACAACTCAAACACATGAATCTAATTAACAAATTAATAAAACCATAAAATAAAACAAAATATAATTTATTTATTATGGTTTGAGTTTGTAAAAGGTTGTAAAGGATTTCCCTTGCAGGTGGAGGTGGTTTTTAATTCGAGTGTAGTTATATTTTTTTAATGTAATGTAAAAATTTACGGCATAATAGCGAACGCGCTGGTGGAAAACCGCGAGGGAATATTCAAAAATAATATTTTGGTATGGGTTAGGTATTCTATGCTATAGGTATTAGGTAGGTATTCTAGGTTATGAGTAGGAAGGTAGGTATCAATTGAACTTGATGACACGATCATTACGACATGACATGATCATAACTTTCATACTAACTTTTTCATTAAATATTTTGTTATGTTTAAAAAGTACCCCAGCTGCTTGGACCCATTTCAACATGAGATGGCAATAAATAAATCACAAGAAAGAGAAAACTTTATCACAATTTTCATAAAAAAAAAACACAAACAATCTAAAAGTAAACACATCAGACTTCCTATTTCACTTCAACAAATCTTGTCAAAAAAATTGGAATTCTGCCTTCCTATTTTCTCAGCCAAGGTCGCTGACCCTTTGATCTGCCTATTTACCACCTACATAACTCAACTTGACAGATCTATAATAAAAAAAATCTGCGAACCATAAAGGCCCTCCATTTACAAGGGTTCGAGATGTAGCGCCTATTGTCGATGTTTTCACAATAAGAAATGTTTTTCCGCCCTCTTTTCAACATACGCGTCATGCATTAGATAGCTGGTGGTTGTTAGATAGGAAATAAGCCGGTTTTCATTTGGGATATATTCAGCAGATACGAAAAATGGCTTGAATTTATGTAACTTTGACATCACCATCATCATCATTGTGTGAACGTGCGTCGCGCAATCCAAGCGCTAAGTTTGAGCGTGAGCCTCGAGGAATCCACTGGACCTGTAGGGTGAACAGGAACCTCTCTCGATAAAGTATTCGATACGTTAACTGTCAAATTTGTTTTAGGTACTTCTACAATAGGGCAAGCACGAAAATTTCAACGGTTCGTATCGTTCACGTATCGATCAATGTAACCGTTCGCGTACTCATCTTGTCGATATTGCAAGGCGCTGATCAAATCTAAATCAAATTTGACAGTTAACGTATCGAATACTTTCTCGATAGAGGTTCCTGCTCACCCTACAGGATCGTGGATAAACGGAGCGACGGACCAAAATAGATCGCTCGCTGTGGACCCGGCTAATACCTGCAATTTTAAAAAGTTGTAGTAGCAATCTATTCAATAGCAACATTAGGATTCTCGTACATATACCTATTCCGTTCCTTTCATTTTCTTCCTTTCCAAGTACCGTTAAGGCGCTAATATAGGAGCGATTCATGTATTTTAGAAGATGAAAGTTACCTGGCCGGGCCGCGCGCCACGCTGGCTCCGCGCTCACGGCTAGTCGAAAACGCTAATTCATAATTATTATACTCTTACTAACGGCATCACGTGGCCTTAGCACAGATTACTAGATAGTTACTACGTAGGCTTTAGTCTGAAGCATTCAATTATTTCGACAATGTAATGACATGTCAGATTGGCCGAGCGGTCTGAGATGCTACGTTCCGTTCCTAAAGAATTATTACCGCCAGCATTACATAAATTATTACCTCCTTGACTATAATCCTATCAAATTTAGAATGCCGCACGAATTATTGGAGTCACACCTAAATAAGTTGTATTAAATTTATTTAGTGTTGGTCCCTTCTGGTATGCGCGTTTGTCAAGTCCATTTGATACAAGACATCCTCTTTAGTCCACTTCCATAATTTTCTTTTTGATATAAGTATATTTTGGGAGTTTTGGCGGGAATCCGATAGTGAGACGTTGTTGGTTTTGTATTATTTTCTCAAACTTGTGTTTCTTCGAGTGTTAATGTGTAATATTGGTGGAATATTAATCATTAAGTGTTCTTTAACCCCTTGACTGTGGGGCGGGCTACACTAGCCGCGTTTCCGAGTCTGCAGAGGCAATGCAGTGGCAATGCAGTTTTTGGGTTTCGTTCGGACAAAATGAATTATTACGTGAAAACCCTATGAGTTAGCGATATAAATCGTACACTCTTGTCTTGGCCATGAAATTACCTATCCGATTATATAATTGTTGTATCAAATAAACACTTACTTGATATATAAATGATGCCAGTTGTTTGTTGTTTACATAAATTCCCCAACACATGCACTTTAGTTACTGAATTTATTCACTTTCAGTTATTACACACCATATCTAATACTATATTTCACTAGTGTGTATATTTACGCACATAATCCACATAAATCACAGATTCCTAGATCGAGTTATCACATCACAATAACTATTTGTTTACGTAACGAAAACACCACGCAGCCATTTTTTTCACTAATTTTTAGTTGAAACCTGTTAGGTTCATTTTTTACCACTAAACGATCGTAAATATTGATTATAAGAAGTTTTTACATCTATTATCTGCTCACTGAAACACTTTCATAAGAATTATTTGAAAAAAACAATGGAACTGTAAAAAATTCAAAAATAGACTCCTACCCCATTTTTTTTACAATGACTTTTTGCCGTGTCAAAAGTTCGATACTTTTTTCACATACAAACACTTCACTATTTCAAAAACAAATGAAATATAAATAAACTACACTCTTTTACCAGTAATTTGATATAACATTACTTAGCATTGCTTTACTGATGCCGTTTTTATGATTTATTTTACGAAACGCGTCACAACACAAAGTGCCGTGATGGCCCAAAATGGCCGACTAAATCACAATTTTTCTTCGCCGTGAATTTCTTTGCGTTCACTCATTCTTCCTAGTTGACCAATCACAACAAAAAGCCAATGAAATGAAAGGTACATTATCCATAGATTCAATAGAACTTTGCTGGAACCGTTTGTCATTGTCATTGTCGAAAAATGAGCATTTTGTTTTGGACGCGCCAATAACGGGCTGCGTTAGCCCGCCCCACAGCCGACGTAGGTGTTGCAATAACGGGCTGCGGTAGTCCGCCCCTCACTCGACGTGCACGAGTGTAGGCGAATGATATAAACTCAAAAAGCGTGTCATTTCGCATTTTTTCCAAAACTCCCAGGAAGTTTCAGTAAAGCATCCACTACTTTACTGAATCGTGACTTTGACAATGTAAATAATTGACTTGACTACTTGACCACGATTGCTATATTGCTGTGACTTTCTTATGTGAAATTAAGGAATACTTATTATAATAAAATACTTGACACTGGCTATGTGCACAAACCGTGCGAAGCCATCAATAAACACAAAAAAAAAAAAAAAAAATATATTTTGACAATGACAATGACGGAGTAAAAGATTTGTGCATTTAGCCAGTGTCAGGCATCCGTACTAAGATCATATAAATGCGAAACTGTGTGTGTGTTTGTTGGTTTTTTTTTTAGTTTTTGCCATCCTTTCACGTCTAAACGGCTGAATCAATTTTGACCAAGATTGGACCTATGAGATGGGTATAGGCTATTTTTCGTCAGAAAAAATAGGGATCTTAGAATCCAAATAAATAGGAGTTGAAAATTTATATGGGCAATTCATAATTTCTCAAGTAGGTGATCTGACACTTCATTATTTTAGGCTCTTGATAAAATATAAAGGTTAAGACTAAGGATAGGGAAAAGGAAAGGGACAGGGACAGGGATAGAGATACAAAGACTTCAATATTTATTTTCTAAACAGTTGCTTTTTCATATACGGACGAAGTCGCGCGTAAAAGCTAGTTTCAGTAAAGTTTACTGAATCGTAGCTATGACTGTAAATTTACTTTACCACGAGGTTGTAAAAATATGGAATACTAGCTGTTTCCCGCGACTTCGTCTGCATTTAAATCGAATCCAGCTATAGTAAGAACACAATATGCGTGAACTTTGTATGCTATTGTAAATCAATCGGGCACGTCACGTCTCTGTCAATATCTCTATCTTCCTATTTCCTCATCGCTTTTTTCCCCAACTCCCAATATCTCATCTCCCATCCCTCATCCATCTCTGATCTCCCATCTCCTCATCTCTCCAGCTGCTGCTCTCCATCTCCCCATCTCCCCAGGTCCTCATCTTTCCTTCTCCCATATACCTACCAAATTTCTTTTTCATTTTTGTTGTCTCTCTATACCTAATTTCATCGAAATCGGTCCAGCCGTTTAGCCATAAAAAGTAACAGACAAACAAACATACAAATAAACAGACAAACAGAGAAACAGTGTTACTTTCGAATTTACAGTATAATATTTGACAGTGACTAAATGCACAAATCGTGCGAAGCAAAAACATTGAAAAAACTGGCTCATAGCTGAGCAGAAAGATTACTGGAAGTGTGCTAAAAATAAAACGTCAGAATATGCATCCGCCAGATCCGCCATTATGGAAAACGGAAGTTCACTACATCTTCATTTTAATATACAATCATAATCTGCTCCTTTGATTAACTCCAAACTATCATAAGAAATCCCAGTTTTATTTAAGTGAACAATCTAAAAACGCGTTTTTGCTGCTAATTTCAGTTACAGGTGGTGCAAGAATAGTCATATTAGCCATTATTCTTTACACACAATGGAGAATAAATACAAAGTAATACAGGTTATAATAAAAGTTTAGTAATCGTCGAAGGAAGTCATTTACGGCAACTAAGTAAATAAACCAGTTGTATACCATGTAGAGATTCTGTTTGCTTTATTTTTTTGGAGAACAAACAGTAAATTCGACGAGAAAATTTTGAGGAACAGCGACATACGTCCTCTCTCTGAAACGCCGTAGCGGGTACTGAGCCGCCTAGTACGCGCTCAAACTGATCATATTCTCGTCGTTTTTATTAATTTAGAAGAACGGAATCGATTCAGTTCATTGGAAAATTCAAATTTCATTGGAAAATAAAATTGCCTTTTTTATGGTTCCAAAAAATATGATAGTTGTCGCTGAAAATGTAGAGCATTATGTGACGAAAGATTTTTTTCGGGTCCTTTCTCGTGAATTTTTTTCTCAAGATACTAGACAACTTTAGTCCAATATTATTGATTTATTAGCTAACTGAAACACTTGGCTATACACTGTATTTTTTGTGGCTTATAAATATTTGTAATTACAGCTTAACTTTTTGACAAAAAACCGCCCATTTTACGGAAGCTCGCTGCCTACAGGTCCTTAACTTTCATTTCCTTATGTCCATGAACACACTACTAATCCCGGGGCTTCCGCTGAATGTGCGCTGTCGACGCATTCATTTCCCGCGAGTACATGCCAAGAGTCTGTCGCTTTGAATCGTGCTTTACAATTTCCTAGCTTTCTCGCGTAGTGCGAAGCTATGAACACGAAGGCTGTTTCACACTACACGGACTACACCCGGTGTGTCACGGTGTTAGACTTATTGACAACTAGACGCGGCAGCGGCGTCACCTGCAGATGTAAGTGTCAAGATCAAAATCAAAGCGTTTATTGTAAATAGGTAAAAATATCGCACTTTTACAAGTCAAACATTTAAGATACCATAAGACATACAAAAATATGATGAATCAAATTATGAAGTAATTGATTATGGTTTGAGTTTGAAAAAGGATGTTTCCCTTTCATGCACTGATCTAATACTGAATCTCGGACAGGTAAAGGAAACTCCGTTGACTTTACCTGTGCCTCGGAAATACGCCCGTTAGAGTTAGAAAAGACAGCGCCAAAAAACTCTACCGGGAGGCTGGGATGTCATTTTTAACATTTTAGGTTTTTCTTTTTGTGTTTTTTTTTCATAATCTGTCCAAGATCTGAATTATACCAATAGCAACGGGCACATGCTACCATATATTTAATTTTAGTGTAGATGAAGTAGGATAGTTGGTTTCGTTTCTGGGTGCATCAAATTAATCTAAAACGAAAAACAGCTCTAGGCTAGTTATTTAGTTTCCCTTGTGGTTTTTCTAGTTTTGAAAGAGCTGCGAAAATTCGAGGCGACTCAATTAACATATCAAATTACTAAGTGACATATCAAAAAACTCAAAAGCTATATATATAGTTGCCCCATATTAACCATAATTATTGTGTGAGTAGCTACCATCCATTGATACGGGCAGTTGCTGTGCAGATGGTAAAATTTGATTTAAGGGTGTTAAAGACCGCAGTGGAAGTGACTTATTAACTTGACCTGTATCGCAACCGCTGTCGCCAAAAACGGTTAGTTTTGAGCTACGACTCATATGTTTAGCACGCGCGCCCCACCCACTTTTCACTTCCACATATCGCTCTTTCTTGCATTCGTGGTACAAGTCTAACTAATGATGGTTCCTTATGTCCCAAGCAGCCTGTTAGTTAAAGATCATGTTTTGCCCAAGGGATTTGTTCGTCAAAATGTTCACGTAACTTATGTTGTAACGGAGTTGGCTGTAAGTATGGAACGGTAACCAGAAGTCCCGATGTCGGTATAGTTTAACCTCCTGCCCCAGTAAAATTTGGACATACATTTTCAGCTTTATATATCGAGTGCAATTTGGTCACATGCCAAGTTTAATCGAAATTTTTATTATTTTCCAGTGTAAATTGGACATAGATTTAAAATGAAGCTTTCGTTATTTTAGTGTAAATTGGTCACACGATACTATAGCTACGCGTTTTGTCAATCTTCGTATTCCCAAAGTCTTACAGACTAGTTTGGCGCGTGATTTCTTCCTCGCAGACTACAATTTATCACCATAAACTTATCTAGTGTGTTTTCTCATAACCCCCATCGTTCAGCTGAAAAGCTGCTGAAAAGCCAACTGAACTGAACTGCTGCTGAAACCCAGCTGAAAAGGTTGCAAACATACAAATAAATAAATATACTGACATAGTTATAAAGGTATCCAAAATAGACTAGTTCAGGTCGTGTGTAGCGATATTTCAAGAGGCTCTACAAAAGTCAGCGTGCGACGTACTAGAAAGTGACGAGATACAATACACAAACAACTTCATCCCAGTATCAGATCACGGATGGCTGCATGTTCGTTTTTCATTGAATGGATTCTCTCTGGTGGAAGTAAGGCGATGTATGACCAACTTCTGTAATGCAAGCAGCGTTGTTTCTATACGTCACAGTGGAAATATTAAAATATTCGTGGAGATGGTGTTTATGTTACGGGAGAGGGCGAAAGAGGCCTTGCATAAGTAATTAAATTCTGAGAACTGCCTTGACCTCGAGCCTATTTCAGTCTTCAACGACGAAAGAACAGACAATAACGAAATAAAATCTGTTTTGTTTGGAGTTTAAAGTCTTAAAATTTCAATTTAAGAAAATAAATGTAATTCAATGTCTAGGCATAAAATTAGATAGACTGTTTTCTAAAATTTGTTCTATCTGCTGATGAGTAAAAAATAATCGAATAAGGCTGGTAAAAGATTTCGCCATATCTTTTTTTTTAGGGAAAATACTACCATTATGAAAAGATTATTAGAATAGGTACGAAGCTAAAAATCACAAACTAAAGATATTGAATAGTTATTATAATAATTCATTGTATGACAATATTTTAACAAGCTACTTTGCCTTCTGCTAGTGGAAGCAATACGAGAATTCTGTGTATTTTATTTTTCATTCGTTCGTATTCCGATATCGCGATGCTCACTCATATTTTTATTGTCATGTTTTTGTTGTGCTCGGTCTTGTCGCCTCGTCGCATTGATTGAATTTATGTGGACTGTCGGCATCTGGTTGCCTGCATGATGCGTTGACAAATCGACAGTATTTTTATGGAACTTCTATTTTTACAAGCAATGTGTTAGTATTGTGCTGTTTTCGTGGTATGTTGGATGGATGGATATTTGTTTAGTAAGCATACAAATCTTGCAAGTCAATAAATTATCCACTTTCCGTTGTTCAAATGATTTTTTTGCGTACCTGTCATTTCGGTGCACCAACGATTATGGTGACCATAATTATGGTGACAGCCAGCTGATCTGATGGTAGTAACAAAAGTTATTAGTACAATGGAGTTCTTGAATAACTCATAGTTGATTTTTACATAGCAGCACCTAATAGGTATTTTATATAATAACTTGTCTAGACAAATATATTTGTCAAAAAACTGAAGCTTTGGAAATTATTGCGAATTTAAAAGTTAAAGAATCGTTTAAATGAAGACTTACTTTTACCTTGTAGCATATTTTATTATGAAGTATGTAAAGAATATTTATTTTCATACCATAAAATATCTAGACGATCATAATCATATCAGATCTATAGGGCTAAATTTACAAATGTAGAAATAATGAAGCTTCAAAATATAAACTATGTCAATAGAGATTTCACTTACCTATCTGCTATCTAGCTGTTCATCGACTCGAAAGAAAACGAGACTTAGTCTAGAAACTTGAAATCTACACGTTTAAAATTTCGAAGAAGTCAGTAGAGTTAGAACATTCTCGTAGTTTGCGGACAACAGTCTGCGACTGACTTCCTACAACTTCGCAGTAGCCAACTTAAGTAGGTAAGGTTCGAGTTTACTGTCGTGGTATTAGACGTAACAAAATACAATATATTAAAACTAGACCTTCGCATGATTATCGGATTATAGATAAACTAGAGGTATTTTACAAATTACGACTAATCGACATTTAAATCAATACTAGTTTTTGAGGCAGTTCTAAACTCAATCTCAAACCAAATCTTATATATAAGTTACGCGTCACGTTGTTTGTTCGCGATGGACTCCTAAATTACTTAACCGATTGTAATGAAATTTGCACACCGTGTGCAGTTTGGTCTAACTTTAAAGATAGGATAGCTTATATCTCAATTTATAGCAAAAACCTTAGCCGCAGCAACTTGTGGCCGTGTCTGCTAGTAGTACTATTATGTATTTAAATTGAACCGAAAGGAACATTGCTGCATCAGCCCATTGTAGTCTCAAAACGATGTTCAAAAATGAAAGCATGAAAACAGAAGTACTCACCAAAAACAAAAAAACACTACAGCTTCTATCGCGCAAAACACGAACAGTTTCAAGTTCCAATTAGAATCCGACCCAGACGAAGCCCGAAGCAAAGCAACACTTGGAGAACAATGCAATAGCTCTATCAATCAAACTAATTGATAGCAATGGACGTCTGAAACCCGATCTGCAATGCAATAAAAGAAAATATTCTATCAGAGCCAACGACTTCAATTGTCAAAGAGTAAACCGGTGTGAGTGTCGTTGGGGTGGAACTAGGAGTATTCGTTACAAATTGTTCCGAATAATTAATATCGATTAATAGCTCGCGATATAGTATAGCCAGACCATTTAAATGGAGGGGCCTTTGTTGAACATCGTTTTCATCGTAGTCGAATAAATTAGGTTGTATTTATTATGACATAAATAGAATAAAGGATAGAAATCCAGCAGATGTCTAACAATGAAGGCTTAGATCTATTATTTAGTAGTAGATATGTACAATTGTAAATTACGTAACTATAGCATCAATAGGTAAACAAATATTTAGGTATCTTTTATTGTGTATTTTAGTATTTCAGTACTATCTCGCTGATTATCAATTTCTTCCTAAATATTACGGACCTCATCTCGAAGTTCTATATTGCAATGAAAAAAATATGCAATACGTCCTGCATAGTACGCCCACAAATCCATGTTGGTTTTTATTTATTTCTCATAGGAACAAGATACAATGACGACGAATACGAAATCAATTTGGAATTTTGCAATTTCCTTATTGAAAAGGAAATTCGAATGCATTGGTTTTCGCGAACAAGATTTTGTAGCTTCCGTTTAGAAGGAAATTAAAAATGGTGACTGGGGTCTGGGACTGTGAAATTAAAGTCTGATTTGATTGCGATGGTATATTTCATTAGATAATATTTCATTAAATTGTGGAAATTTGAACCTGAGTTATATTGTTGACAAAATGTTAATTCATATTACGTAGTGTTTTATATACCTAACATACTCTCAGATTGCTATTATGCTAATTTTTTGAGTATAATGTGTAGGTAAAATTTTGTGGTTGGAATGTGTTAATTAGTTTTAAAAATGCATAACAGTACAAAACTAGGTTAAAATGATAATAATTATACTAGTCTATCTTCCATATTCTGCAATCTTTATAAAGCAAAAGGGTGTTATAACGTTTAACGTAAAGACAGATATACACACACAGCCAACCGCAAGTGTGGTAGTTATTACATATTTTGAGGTGGCGATGACACACAAACAATAAGGGATATGATTTAGAAAGCGTAGGTGCTGGTACCCCGAGTTGACTAAACGACAAAAAAGTATAGCGCATACATGACGTCATAATAATATATAATGCATATTATGTCGCGTCCCATAAAGCGCTGTACATTTTTGTTTGACCGTATAGTATAAGTTGCCTGTCCGCGTGCTGTTAGAAACGCCATACATTTGAACAACAGAGTGCCCCAAGCAAAGCATACGCCTTTGAAAAATCGCCCCCTGTGTCCTTGCTATACCATGCCCCGAAGTAAGGGCACATAATACTTATATTAATACCCTAGCTAGAAGAAGGGGCACTTTCAATTAAAACGAGATAGCATGATCAGGATTTTGTATCACATTTGAGCGTGTTGTCTCTCTCTTCTGTGGATTTGAGTACCTCTCGAGTACGGAGTGTATGGGGATGTCAATAGCTATTATTCTGTGTTAATAGATATAAGCGCGCTTGGCATTCGTGCCACAGCCTATCATGAAAATCGTAATACATTGCTCGATTATATCGAGATTTTCATCCAATTTTGAAGAATATCGGCTTGAAATAAAGTCATGTAAATACAGACATAATCATTTCCCGCCATTAAGCTCGAATGTTTCATCTTCGTTCCAATATTTTCAAGAAAAGCTCACATCAACCAGTTACCGTGCAAAAGAAATTACTCATGTAAAGAATAAGGCTTATTTTGGCCTTATAAGATTAGATATCCTTTGAGACCTCTTAAAAATTCATCATGCTACGTTTTACCTTCTTTTTTACCATTCTACGGTTGGATAAGCATCTTTTCAATTATGAAGCTGAAAGTTGCTGAAACAAAAGTTCATTTTTCTTTTAAGTTAATACCTTGAATTCACGAATTATTTGTTGGGATAGGTAAATAATTTAGATTGACTTGATATTTGGGAAGTTTTAGGTTGTTTGCTCATTGGTTGGCGAAATAGATTTTGGATTTTATTACTGTTAACTATTTGTGGTAACCGATACTTTAAAAAGGTTATGTAGCGTTTATCTAACACTAGCTGCACCCCGCGGTTTCACCCGCGTTTGGATAATATACAATAATATATCTTTATGAATTGTAGCCTATGTGTTATTCTGATATGTAAGCTATATTATTGTGAAGTTTCATCAAAATCCATTCAGTAGTTTTTGCGTGAAAGAGTAACAAACATCCATCCATCCATCCATCCATCCATACTCACAAACTTTCGCGTTTATAATATTAGTAGGATTATATAATACACTAGCCGTCTTACTACATAAGATAACAAGAGTAGAACGTAATTGTGAACGTAAATTACTTTATTACGAGTATCTTATAAGAAGTACTTTTACGCTCCTATAGTCTAAGCAACGCCGGATTGACTTACCTACCGAAGCAAGGAAAGCAACTCCGCTTGTCAAGGATGCTTTTAAAGACTCCAAACTCTCATAAATGTTTTAATATTCGACATCAAACGTTAGTTTCAACGTATACGGCCCATTTGCTCTAAAAGTGTTCAAAAATAGCGTTCTCCTTAAACAGTCGAGCACAATGGCAAACGCTGAAACAATAACGAGTGCAGTTGCGATGCAGATTGTGCTATTCGATTTTGTGGCTTTATATGTTACGATGCGACGTTTGAGTAAACCTTAGCGGCCTTAACACAAAAGCTAGAGTTGAACAGATGAGTCTAAACATTTTCTCCACAAATTGACGTCTAACCTTCGCTTTTTCTAACTCAATAACAAATTCACAAGTAAAATAATAAGACAACGCAAGTGATAGAAGTTGATTTTAGCGAACGAAATTTTAGAAACATCTGTTTAACTCTGGTTTAAACTTTTGTGGTATGACGGTAAAGGTTCCACCCACATTATAGCATCCATAACATAAACAAGTAAACATTTTTAAGCACCTTAAATAACTGTAAATTATCTTGATATTTGTAAATTATCACGATATTTTTATTACAAAACGTTGCGTAAGATCGCACGCGTCCTAATACAAAATGTACCTACTAAAAAGATTATCGCGAAAACGCCTGCGATATTATCGACCGATAATAACGCGCGAACAGGTTCTTTTGCAGGTAAATTATGTTAGCGTTTTCAATTTTTACTTTTAATCCATCTCATAGAGGAGTCGACTAAAATAACGTCTTCAGGACGTTTCACCTCAGTGTAATAAAACTGGTTTGACAGTGTATTATAAATAGCACAAAGCCCATCAAGTTTTCAGTGGTGCCCCAGCTCTGGTGTAGTATAGACGACAGCCTGAGAATAGAATGTACAGACACTAACAAAAGTGATAGGCGTTTTAATTAAAGCCTCTCAAAATTATTTGTATGTCTTTAAAAATCGCCATTTATTGACTCAGTTTACAGTAAATTTAATGCTAGTCATTTTTGTGTTTCTTTTATAGAAATTAAGTCTGGTTATGTTATTTTTGATTAGATGGACAATGAATTAAAATTTCGTAGGTATATTAACAAATGGAAATATTTTGCTCTATTATAATAATTCGTTGGTAATTATTTATTATTCATAACAATACATAAATTAATAAAATGAGAAAACTATACCCAGCATTCCAAATCTAACCAAATTTGGGATCCATGAAGTATGGCGCCAAAAACATCGGCTGTATTTCCACGTTGAATAGCAATTTTCTCTTCTAAATAGTAGCCAGCCCCATCGCAACAGGCTCGTGTAAAAATATATGAAAAAAAAACTTTCTCACTTGACTGTACTAAACTACGATGGTATGTGTAACCGTAAGCACTTTAGCTCGTACCCTTTCATAATGGCACCCATCGATAAGTAGCGGCCTTAGTATGTTGGTGTGTTGTAAATTATAGGTACGTACTATGCGTAGGACTTTATATAATATTATCATAGATATTTGGCGCAAAATTTTCACATATCTCATGCTCATGCTTTAACTATAGAAACATGACTGTGTACGTATACACATACAATACTTTCCATATCAATCTATGACTAGATGGTTTTGATAACGTAAATCTAACGTTACTAGTTACCACAAACAAAAACTTTGTTTTTGGGGCTAAGTTCTATTTCACACACTCAAATGTTCGTATCGAGATTTCCAATTTGTACACCAGTTAGTTAGTACCTACCTACTTACAAAGAAGGTTCAAATTCTCATAGAAAACTTATTAAGAACTATTATGATGGGAAACTAATTAATTAAATAAAAGAAGCGGATAAAGAAAAAGCATGACTTCCATGCGTTATAATTTTCTAACAGCCTCAGAACGGAATGAACACTGTTACATATTGCAACCAACGGATCAGGAAACAAAGACAATCTACTTATATCTATTATAGAGCTTATTAACTATTGTTTATTCGATGTTACCATTGTAATGAAATTACTTTCTAACAAGAACACAGTTGGCTCTAATTCCGAAAAAACACTCGCTGGAATGTAGTCAGCATTCGAAAATATAGATGGACTAAAGAAAATATAGATTGAAAATTCTACCCATAGACGGCGGTTGATTAAAAATCCTGAGCACACACGACATTAGGAAATCTCGACACCTAATATGTCTATTACCTGCTCCTAGCGTAGTATAATCACAACTGAGCGCTATGTGAATTGGCTTAAGACCGGATGCACGTCAGATCCACCATTATCGATAGGCCTCCAAAGCGATGTATCTCTGCAGGATTTCCGGCTATTAGACAAAAGTGCATGGCTCAAGTTCCACTGGACATGGGCGGTGTTTCCGTGGTATTAAGCCCCATTTGCATGAGAAAGACTGGGTTACTGCCTGTTTCAACAAGTATCGCCTGTGCAAACGTTTGCTTTTGGTAACCGCTCAAAATGTTTGAATTGTCGACGAGCTCATTCAATAATTGGTATCAAACAATGTCGTGTTTTTCATTAGCTTCACTACTTATATATTCCGTCAACTTCTATTGCACAATGTGGGACGAAAGCTGATTTTTTCATGTGGGTCGAACTTCTGTGGGACGAATGTGGCATAAATCTCTCGGCGTCACATCGGATAACTTCAGCTAAAAAAAATACCTACCTATTTAAAATAAGTACCTAGTAAAATTAGCTTCTTCAGACACAATCAAAATTTACTTATAAATGAGCAGGTACAATTACATTTAGGTACGGACAAAGAATATCATTTGGGTACCTTTATAAAAGGTAAAAGAAAATTAACTTAGCTTATCTAGCACTTTGTTTCACTGTGTTATAAAAGTGCTTGCTGAATAGAACCTAATAAAGTTATCTACCTAATAAAGGGAAAAAAAATCTAAGACTTAGCAACATGTTAACTGAAATACCAACCTTAAGCCTTAGGGCCCTGAACTAAACTGAGGAGAGACTTTACACATATTCAACGCAACAAAGCGCCGCCAAAACAAGAGAGCCTCTGGCACTTCTGTAAACAGTAAGGTAAGTTCACCTTTAGAACAAGTTACGTTTGCGCTGAAGGTTAATATTTCTCTTAATAATTATTTGAGAAATTGCATAAAATCAACACTGAACCGATTCAAGACTTAACTTTTAGTTTGAATTGTTTTATTTCAAAAGTATATTACGAGTTTATCTGTCTATTAATTATGTTATAATAATGTTATTTTGATATTTGTCATTTCTATTAATTTGCTTCAAATGGACTTTTCTTTAATTTTTTTAAGGGTGGTTTCTACATAATACCGAATAAAACAAACATAAAAGCTTGACAATACAAAATCATCAAAGAAATACAAAAAGACCAACACATAATAATAGGAACCTAGGCAGATAGACGGCTGGCGGTTACTCCACCGACAAGAGCTATGTATGCTCTTAGATAAGAAGAAGAAGAAGGCAGATAGAACTGAATTTCCTTATAATTATCCAATCCATTATCATTATCCCAGCATCTAAGGATACCCTTACTGTCATAATGTGAAATCATTTCAGACCCTCCCAACATTAATCTTTAGAGCCTTAACACTTTACAATAAAGGCGAAAATCCAGTGCCAGCTCTAATTGAAGTGAATGCTACTATGACACTGCAATTTATCATCGGAGCTAACGACAGATGTTGTCCTTTTGTGTAACCGTCGAGTTGGATCCGTAGCACTCTGTAAATCCAGATTTCAAGGCGTCTATTACTAAGCCAGAGAGTGTACCTTGTGCATTTATTTTACAGTACGTTCGTCATCTTTTTTATAAGTATTTTATGGGCTAACATTTGCCCCCTATCTCACCTGTACCCCTAGTATGAGCTTTTACTAGATCTACATAGAATGCTTCAACTAGCGCTTTTGTATGAAAATCCTGTTCAGCGCCCCTACCGGCGTGTTTATGAAAACTCTTCATACAAAGAGCTAGCTGACGCGTACTATGTCGAGCTAGTAAAAACTCACAGGGCACTGGTCTTAAGTGAAGATGTGGTCGAAGATGGTAAACATGCTCAGCCTAAACTGGGACTGAGTCTCAATAACCGCCGAAACCCCCGATAGGAATTTGGCGACAGATTTTCTACTTGAGGTTGGTAGCTAGTTACGCTGACACGTTAATATATACACTACCACCAAGGCGTTTAATGATGTTTCCCTTTATCAGAAGCTCAAGCTCAGTTGTTGCGTTCAGCTGGTTTCGAACTCACGCCTGTGATTCGAAGACCAAATGGACTAAAATCGCTTTACTCACCTAGTGTTAAGTGGCTTTGTAATTGAAGCTGGTAAATATAACCACGTATAGAACTGGCTTTTATGGATTGCTACCGGAACCCTGATAGAGGCTTAGCTACAGATTTTCTGCTTGGGGAAGGATTGGATGGATGGAAAATCCGGTAAGTAAAGGCTCAATTTCGATCAAGTCTTTTAAATTGATCTTTATTGGCCTATTGGGCCCTTTGCCGTAAGATGATGTTTAGTGGTGGATTATGATGATCAGTGATGAGAAATGTATAAATATGATTTTATTTTTAGACAAAAAGTTGCGCGTAGTGGGTGGCATTGCACTTGCAGGTCCATATTGTGGTCCTTCTAGATATCGGTGGTTCAATATAGATTAATTCTGTATTGAATACGATAGAACAAAAGAGAACTAAAGGCAATCTTAACAATTAATAAATATAAGAATAACCTAAGATTTTAGTTTTGATCCATCATTCTGTTGCAGTGTGGTATCGTCATTGCGTGTCTTCAGATTACCAGTTAATTTTTTTTTGGAGTACCTACCACAATTACACAGCTTCAGCTTTTCAGAGACACTAAGATACTTTTAATTTACTACTCCGTGAATGCAAATGCATTAATTTTCTTCTTTGTGGAATTTACAACTTTACTAATTCAACTTAGTTGGATTGAAAGACGACAAATTCTATGGTTCTAGAAAAATATTATACTTTCTTAACCTCAGGGTACTCAAGCGATTTATCATATTGAAAGAAAGTGAGTCCACTAGCACCCTCTATTGGCGCATCCATTAATCATATCGCAACTGACCGCCGTGCGCCGGAGGAAATCGTACGAAGTTTACCTCGGCTTGAAGACAAGAATAAACATTAAAGAATATAATATAACTGATATAATTATAACCTTTTAGAAAAGTACACAAATAAGATATTAGGTCCTTACATAATTATTATGAAATTGGCGTATTGTCGTACTGACCGCTTTGTTCTCAAAAACTCCTCTTTGGTTAGGTTAGGTTAGTTATTTACTCATGCCTCATGTAAACTGTAACGTCAGTTTACACTTTATTTTCATTACTTAATAGCAATTACCTAATTACTTAATTGCATTATGCAATTATGAAAAAATACAATAACTTTTCATAAGTCTTAGTTATGTGTGGTTTTCCAACATTCCGTGTTTAGGAGGGCACGTTAAGCCGTCGGTCCCGGTTGTTATCGATTGATGGCAGTCGTTAAGCCACGTCTGAGAGCCTTGGGCGGCCTAATTAAGTTTGACACTAGAGGCTTACACCTCATGCAAAAACAACAAACATTATGTTCATGTGGTGCTTGGATATTCAAAATATACCTACTATACTTAGGTACTTATTTATTAGTTTAAATAATCCTGCTTCGGCAGATGGGTAAAAAATATGATAGATTAGTTTATAAAATAATATAAAAGCCATTCGTGCTGAACCTTTTAAACCCTCTTCAAAACATCCTTTTTTTCATATATCATATAATTATTACCTATTTTACTTTTGCATTTTACTTTATAGAACTCATACAATTCCAGCAATTCAAACACGCGCCATAAATTTACGTAAGTAGAGACCGGCGCGGCCGTCCCAACGTTTTTAAAAGGTAGACTTAAATCTCTGCAGGAAATAGCTCATTAGAAATACGCCAGGCCACTGCTAAGTGAGAAAGATTGTAAGTCTAGAAAATACTTTGACGCCGTACAAACGCATTGAAATTCTTTAACTGTATGAAGCAAGCAAGATAAATAGTTTAAAAGCAGTGATAGCCTAGTAGTGGAAAAACTCTGCGTTACAAGCAGAGCGCTGTGCGTTCTAATCCAAGTACAGGCATGTACTAAATGTGTGTCTTGATGGAACAGTAATGTACGTAACCATCATTCGCTATTTGGTATAAGAAAAAATCGTGAAGGACCCCATATTTAGTAAAAAAAAGAAAAAAGAGTGAGGTATGTTACTTACATGAATAATGATTAATTAGATGAAAGATGGTTTTTCTTAATTTGATTACATAATTATTTGTTATTTTATATTACATTAACATAAAGTTAACATTTGAAACTTTATTGTTGTGTCCACTAAATGACCCTCCTAAAACATTGACCAAACGCTAAAAGCCTTCCTCTTTAGTTTTCCGATGGATTATGGGTATGTTACTTACATGAATAATGATTAATTAGATGAAAGATGTTTTTTCTTAATTTGATTTCATAATTATTTGATATTTTATATTACATTAACATAAAGTTAACATTTGAAACTTTATTGTTGTGACTACTAAATGACCGTCCTAAAGCATTGACCAAACGCTAAAAGCCTTCCTCTTTAGTTTTCCGATAGATTATTAAATATTTAACTAGATAGGTACTTTATCCGTCCCGAAAAACTATTTGCAAGTACAATTTTAATAAGGTTTGCGCAAAACAAAATATATCTACCAAATCGAATTCGGGCTCCTACTACCTACCTACCTGTTTTTGTCGTTCGATTTTAAGCCTTGATACCCAAAAGGTCAAAATGGATGAGTATTTACAAATTGAAAGTGAAAACCCTAGCAATAAAAGTTAGCTCTGAACTGTGTTACTACAGTTATATAACAGTAAGTAAACTTTTAACCAACTTTCAACGTTGGATTATTTGAAAATCTAGAATTGTATCCGAATTAGATTACACACCTCAATAGCTACTATTTAGTTTTACATTATTAAAAAAAAACGTGTAACACTGATAAATAATAATAATAATATTGTACAACATAGACTAAAAAAAAGCTTCCTTCGGTTTTCAGTTCCATCCATTGCCAAGCTGAAAGAAAGCTGAAAGTAAACGTCTAATAAAAAATAATCTAAAAGTGTTTTTTTAATTGTCATGAATGTATTTTCATGGTATGTCAACGTTTCAACTGTTATGCACTGAAATGGGCACTCTTGGTTTAATCATCATTATCGTCGAATACAAAAGCATCGAATAAAAAATTAGAACGGTGTGAACGAAAATGTTAACTTCTAATTTAATTTTGTAGGTTGGCACTAGAGAAAAGTCTTACTTATTTTTGAACACCTCACATTTTTACCTTACAAATATATTAAAAAAAACTAGGGTTTGGATGATAGCGGTTTTCAAAAAGAAAAAGGAATTATTCATGAATCTATTTAAGTATTTATGGAATTAAATTGTTAACTGGATTATTATAAAGTGGAATAAAATAAAAACTGTCCTTTGATAGTCTGCACGGCACACGCGTCGAAGGGTGAAGAGAGAGTGAAACATTTAATAAGATTGAATGAAATATAGAAACAGAAACAAAAGGGCTGATTAGGCACCTATGGTGCACTAATGCTAACAAGGGTAAGGTATAACAGTTCAAACTACAATGTTCGTGGAAAAGTAGTTCAAAATAATGATTGTGCGATTAACTTTGAACTATCTTACTATAAATTTAAAATATTTTTAACTGTTTTTAAACGTATGGTACAGTCAATTAAAAGCTCCAACCCTAATTCGGCGTTAGCCCGTCGATTTCTCGCAGCGCGAGGAAGCCGGGACCTTTATGATGTATGAAGGTAGCTTTACGGGGTCAAAGGGTCGATGGCTCTTAATAAAGTGGTGAAGATAATTTATTGGAAAGCTATTGGAAGCTATTAAACGTGAAGTTGGTTAACGATTTAGGAGATGGAACTTCGATGACAGTGAAATTGAAAATGATTTGGATGTTTACGATAAGTTACCGTCTGAAATTTCCTGATACGGTTTGCTAGCCTTATACATATAGTGACTTTTCGATTCGTGGAGAGTAGTGAGTTAAGAATAGTGATCAGAAGATGAGTAACAGTTAGAGTTAAGGTCCTTGCACAAAATTTATATGACACTAGCTGTTGCTCACGACTACATTTTTATCTCAATAAACTGTTTTATATGTATTTATGCTCTTTATACTAAGATCCAATCTATCTCTGTACCGAAGTTCATCCAAATCACACCTGCCGCTTAGTCGCGTGGATTACGTTTTATCTCAATAAACAGTTTTATATTATGCTCTTTATACTAATCGTGAAAAGGTGACCAACACACAAATAGAGTTACTATAGCATTTAATTTTAAAATATTCCCATGTACGTACCTATTACGTGTTCCTGGCACAATGATATCAACTGTATCACCGAAGATCGATATGCTGGAAACTGCCTTCGAATTCAGTATGCACTTTAATTATAGAATTTTAGTAGTACCTAAGGTTGCGTGTCCAAGACCAGTGGCCATACTTTACGCTGACGGAATCCATTAAAATTAGTGCTCCTACTAACATTTCAGGAAGCCCGAGAAGCTCTGAAATAACGCTCGAACAAATCCAGCGGCTTTGTTTAGAATAAAATCGGAGCTCATTTGGTATACAACTCGCAGAATGTGGCTTAAGGCAGGGATGGACTTTGAGGAGTTCACAGAGAGCCACGTTAGAGTGTCTTTACGGAAACTAGAAGTGATAGCGAAGAGAGTACAGTTCTTACCAGTAGGGCGAACACGAACCTTTATCGAGAAAGTATTCGTATCGTTAATGTAAAAAACTTGAATGAGATTTGATCAGGGCCCTTGCTATCGACAAGACGCGTACGTGAACGGTTACCTTGATCAATACTTTAACGATAGGAACCGTTAAAATTTTCGTGTTTGCCTTATTGTAGGAGTACTGATCAAATGTGCTCGTTCTAATGACTGCTATATATTTTTGTCTAGTTTACTGTTCAGGTGTTCATAATAAGTTTTGAAAAATTTGTAAGCTAAAATCTAAAATCTCGTTTTCACCTATCTGGTTTGTTTCTCGACAGTACTTAAGGGCAGTGTACGAAATGGCATGTAGCCTTTTAGTTTCTACAAATCGTCAGACATTATGTTTTTGAAGTAGACAAATTTTATTACGCTGGCAGTAGTGGCAGTGTGTTCTTTACATTTTTTTTTTGCAGTAGTTATGTTTTTTTTTCAATGTTTTACTTTAAACTTTGTCCTCAATACCCTAAATCCAACTCTGGCCGATTCGTTCGCTAGTTACAGCAGAAGCGTTTCTTGCTGCGACAGGAGTTTCCTGTAAGACGATATATTGCAATTTTCAGCTCTTTCCAGTCCTTGGGTTTCTTCTTTTCTCAAAGAAAGTGTGCACTTTGCAACGACTCAATAAGATTACAATTATTTCTGTAAATCTAAATAAGACGATTAAAGTAAGTAGATACTTCAGTAATTAGCATTTTTTTGAATATGTATACCTGAATATAAAACTATTTTAATTCTGTACCTACATCGAATCGTTGTGATCATTTATTGAGATGATAAAGTCAGATTTTTTGTTTATAAATGCTGAGACAATAACCTATATCAATCATCATCGTACAATAATTGTACGATGATCATTTTATGCCTGTCTTAATGCTAACTAAATATAAGGTATCTAAATACATAAACCGAAATAAAAAACTAATAACAATAACCTTATCAATAACGGCTATTATCAAATCACCCAATTATTATGATAATTGGGTTACATTATTAATTTGTAAATTAGTCACAAAGGTATAATTATCGTCATTAGTTAGTTAGTCAGCGCTGTCTCATCGGACGGCGCTGATTTATCATTGCCGATGCTAAACAGTGCCTAATTAAGGGAAGCATCATCTAAATTAATTGAGTTATCTAATTACGATAGCATGGAGGCAAAACGTCGATATAATGTTCATATGGCGGTTTTATTTGGTAATCGACTGAACATCTGATATTTGTATAAAAGCTTTTACTGATCCAGTGAAAAGAGAAAAAAACACAACTAATTCAGTTGTAACAAGTTACCAAAATGATAAAAAAAACTGTTATATACGTTTATTTGTATGAAAATCAGGGAACCAATTTTTGGAAAATATAATAATAATTACATAAACTACTTCAAGGAATTGTAATAGATACCGTTAAATGAAGTAAATAGTGATCATTTAAACCAATATTAACCGTAGAAATTTGATTCTAAAGCAAAACTCAGACGGTTTCTTTACGTATCCGGATAAAGACTACCCCTAAACCGGTTAAAATGCAAAAGCTCTTTACCCGTGCAAACATTTCTTTTGTGCGGTGAGATGCGGCTCTACAGCTCTACATAGCTTGGACGGTCAAAGTATGCCGACCTACTAACAAAAACATGACCAACATGCATACATTTGATTTTAATTATGGTGTGTAAAATTTTTTTTATTTCATTTTATGTTTTTTTTTAAGGTAGCCCCACACTAGGATTGCTCCTGTATCGTGGGTACCGTTTACAGACATATAATTTCATATGCACATCACACCCAGACCAGAAACAAATATTTGTGAATCGCACAAATATTTGTCCCAGGTAGTGGGTTTATTTAGGGAAAAAGTTTGTTAGAGTTGCAATTCGTATGGCATGGCCAATTGGCCACAGTGGCGGCCACGTCTGGCATTGGCCTTAACACTGCCCTTAATTTTATTGTGGCACGGCTTTTCAACATTTTGCCTATTAAAAATGTTGCTAGGCTACCACTAGGCTAGGCGAGCACTACGCTCGTCATTCTAACAAATTGGTTTTACATTTTCCTAGTATAGTAAGCGAGTTTGGTGGAGACAAGAAGAGAACTTCAAGAGAACTTTTACTTCTTCGCGATTGAAAAATGTGATTAAAGATTATTAAAGATTTTATTCCTGAGACTTACCACTACAAACACAGCGAGGTTTTCCGAAGCAATTGTGGAATCCAATTTGCCGACAGCAGACCACCGGCTTTGTCTTCCATGCAGGTCTAAGGAGCTACCGTGAAAGCACATAGCAATACGAACTAAGTCTGTAGCCAATCTAGTTCGTCATTGTGGTTTACGCTACACTTGTTGAATTGTGCCTAACATTTATAGGATAAAACTTTTATTATAGAATCGAACCCCGAAAATCATAAACTGTTTATCGATACATGGATTGGTGCATCTTCTTTGTAGGACTATGGTCTTATAGCTAAAGGTGTAGCCATACATATTATTGCAAAATTACACGTGTCGACATAATGGGTATACGTAGAACGACAAACTTAATATCCAGGCTTACTACAACATACAAATAACTACTATCATAGAATAAACAGTAGTACAGTATTACCCAACTGATATGGTTTACCGATGTAGCTGCGCAGCAGATGAATTTTCAAAGCGCGGGAAATGCTATTGACCGCTATTGGTCGGCAGCCGCCGCCATCTTAGCGAGCTTAGAGTGAGATGGAACTAACAGCTGCAGTGTATTATGAACCTTATAATAGTGAGCTTAGGTTGATTGTAAGTTTTAAGCATTCTTTCGTTAATCTTCGGACCATACTTTCTTTTCTGCGCGAACGAAGATTCACGACGCGCCTTATAAGTTGGGTACTAGTATACTACAAAATGGACAATCAATATGCCCAAGTCGAGTAATGTCCTAAATTAAGTTACTTATAATTATCTTCTTTTGTTATAATACTTTCTTTCTTAAGTGACATCCATATTTTTGATGTATCAAAACATCCTTGCATAAAATGGTGGTGAATAAAACTTTGAATGCCGGGCATCCCGAGGCGTGCGTCGCGAACAGTGCGTCGCGCGTCGCACAGTTCGATATATGTACGTGATTTCTGGACGCGCCTTCAAATATCCATTTCAGAGTAGAACCCGACCTGGGCGGAGGCAGAAATTCCACTTCATAAATTTCATCTGGAACGACGTAATTACCGAGGGATGCTTTAAGACGTATATCGTATTAAATTCTTCCGGGACCTCTATCTCGGTTCCGGTGCGGCAGTGAAAATTTGCTGCAAATATTATACTCTTTATTTTGTGGGGGTGATATGCACCATTTTATATTATAATTATCAAGTTTTATTGCATCACATAAGAATTACAAGTAGTGTGGCTTTACACGGAAATTATGTATAATGATTCTGACTATTATCATGAATCATAATATTATGATAATGCGCCTACTTTGTTACACGAATACATGGTTCAACACATCTACGTCACTTTCAAATGTTGATTTCTATATTTTAATGAGGGAGCATCAAGAAGAATATTTATAGCACCGTGCGACCTAAACCCGCACTTAGGTCACGCTTTGCGCTGTTCAAAGTAGCACTTTTTTAAATGGCCTGATGTGCACTAACTTCACACCGTTTAAGAATATACCCATCGTTTGCTAGTGTAGTACTGAACCAAAGCTAATCAGTCATACATTTTTACACCACTCACAAACTCATAGTAAGCAAGAGAAGATACGTATAATGTGTGGGACCGAAACGCCGATGTCTTTGGCGCCATATTTCTGCATGTTTTCATTTTGGTCTTCGTCGGACAATATTACTTATTACGTGAAAACGCTATACTTACCTAAGTTAGCGATATTAACCGTACACTGTACCTTTGTTATAAAGTTTCTAATCCGATTATATAATTATTGAAACATAAGAATACTTACACTTGATTTAGAATTTTTTGTTGTTTACATAAAATGTAACCGACACATTAACTATTTTCACTGAATACACACACTTTCAATTATTATACACGATTACATCTCTAATATTATATAATAATTATAGTCTCGAAGTGAATACATTTATGCACAAACTAGATCAATCACAGATTCGTTACGATAAAGATTCGGTTACAAAATAAAGCGCTACAATATTGATTGAAACCTGTTTGACTATTATTTAAACTGAACAATAATAAATCTGAAACAATATCACATTAAGCAATCCACGAACAATAAATATGCATCCAAGAATACTAATAACCTAAATAAACAAATCTAGAAGTGATACGGGTAGGTGTAAATTGTTTTCCCGTTCTCTAGTGGTGGAATGCCAACCCTACCCACATTAAAATTTGTGTGTTTATTACTAAGAGTCAAATGAACATCTTTTCATTGCATTAATTAGAAGTTACTTTTTAAATAAATTAAATAGATAGCGGGTTTATGTCGCACGTGCTATAAAATAGTATACGATACTCGCTGCGCAAGTAAGTCTATTAAATACACGGCGGTTAGCACCCTCGCTTCGCTCGGGCGCTAACTTCACGCCGCCGTGTATTAATATACTACTTAGACAGCTCGTATCGTAATGTACTATTTGTAATATTCAATATTTATCTCGTACAGTTACACCTATGTACTGACTACATTAAAACAATACTAGCATAGAACCAAGTTACCACGTTAACTTAGTTTTGTCAAGCCTACTTGACAGTGCGTGGTCAGAATGTCATACCATTACGCAATAGAGCCACAAAACAATCGGTCAACAGAAGCGACATTTTGCAAAGGGCGCCATTGTTTCCAACAATATAATTGGTTTTCGGACCGCGGCAAGGAGAAATTCAAATCAGGAGTTGTTACAGTTATAACAGATGTCAGACTTGTTTGTAGGCTGTAAAGCCTGTGAAGTCTTTAATAGAAACTGTCCTCATTTGCTGCAGCTTAATAACTTCGTTTGTTTTGATGAAGTGGCTTCAAAGAGACAGCAAGGCGACCGCAGAGGTACAAGTACGAGAGTAGTAACCGTATTCAATTTGGCGTTTAAAAACAATAAACAATTAAGTACCTATTGTACCGCTGAATTGACAAGTTTAACAAGTGACCATAATGACAACAGTTTAGCACTTTTATTAAGCACTTTAGATGAATATAATTATGTTTGCTTATAAAAGCGAAGTTAAGGTTGAAATAAACTAAATCTTCTAACTTAAATAATAGGCTGAAACTTTCAAGGATATTCTTAAAATAAAACAAATTAGTTTTAAATACGAGTAGATGTGATATCATTTAAAGTATGTTCGGTTTTGAGTGATGTGCGATTTAATACCTCGTGTCGTCATAATTATATAACAAACACCTAAATATGTTATTGCCTTTGGAAATCACTCCAATAAAAACAATATTTATTTGATATTAAAAGCCTGTCATGTTTATCTTACCTAAAGTAACAAGAAGAATGTTGTTCGGTAACGCATGACAGACAAAAATCCATTTTGTTACACTGACAAGGGATAATGCGGTGCGACATGAGAGAATCGACGGTATAAACAATGTATACACAGAAAAAATATCGGAGTAATACACGATGTTTTCCTATCTTATCCAGTTTCACTCTATATAGAGTAAATGTATCAAGGAGGAGGAAGGAAAGTGGACTCACTACCACAATATAAGAACTTAAGGAGCTATCGTCTTTTATCAAAGCAATAATTTTGTTCTTTTGTGTACCCACAAGTCTACTTAATAGAAATAAAGTAGCACACAGTAGGTACATGGGTGATAGTAATTCGTTCCTATCGTAAAGAGGTATTCATTGTAAATTTCACTGTTGGAGCAATATGCGACTGGTCCCTTAAATTTCCCACTCAATAGAGTCAACAACGATAATAGAGCTCTCCCGATATGAATAAGCTATGCGTACACTAAGGTTTAGTTAGTTAGTTGGTCTTAGTAGAGCCGCTTAGACCACCTAATAGATCAATCAAAATTATTATGCGAACGGAGCTCGCTGTTCCCATGGTAATTTTGATTGATCTGTTTGAGATAGTACGGTTGAATGAAAAACTGCGTTGTTAAATGAAAACTGTACTTAGTTTGTATTTTCATGGCATTTCCACCTCCATTTACTTAAAACTCAGGCTTCGATTATTACGCATTGGTTTGAAACACGTCTATTTACCAATACAAAAATAACCGACCAGGAAAATTAAAATTATACACACATATCGATGAAACAGCACTTTAAATTAAATTATTCCTCTAATGGTATAATCGCTAGGGAGCTATAAACTTTTGTTCAAACATAGAGAAAAGCCGCGTTTAGGCAGAGTTTAAACATAGGTACCTATTCCATCCCTGGGCATGCATTAGCGCGTAATCCCCGGATGAGCTCAAGTGTGACGCCGAATATTAAACGGGCTCGCAGCGGTCACCCCGGATTAGGCGCGCCCGGAAGTCTGCCAACTAACGGTGAACTCCAACTACTGCTTAATCGGGGTAGTTGTGGTTTTTGTAAGTGTGATTGGTTCGGTGGTGACCTTGATAATGGGTAACGCAAAGACAATCACAAAGTGCGTAATTGCTTTGACCTAAGCTTACCTGTTTACTATTAATAAAAACCCATAGCTTCCTAATTCATACCTTATTTCCTATAATATTACCATACAGCATAGTTATTGGAACAATTATGTTCGTTCGTAACTCAGGCACACCATAACACTGGGTCAGGTTTTATGGTAATTTGGTGCGAAAATAAAATGTTGTAACATCGAATATGATTTTTTCTCAAAAAAATCTACTTGCCTCTAATTTGACAAAGTTTATACAAAAACTAGGAAAATGGCAAGTGAGCCAAATTATATTTTATATTTTCAAACACACCTACGTTAAATCAAAATACCTATACGATAGTTCGTACGATACACATAATATAACGTAACAATTTTCATACAAAGCATTTCGGATCGCTTATCCTCTACCTTTAATATTATAGGTACCTGAACATTTTTCCTCCTCCAATTTTATTACCAAGCACAAATCCTTCCGTCAATACTCCAGCTCTCCACATAAGAATCGTCGCAATTACTATAAATGTTTGCACATACCTAGAGGAAGTTCGTTCAGCGTAATTTCCTGGAGGAAATGCCCTTTCTGAAACTTATTTCAGTGCTATTGTCACGAACAATAGTGCGGCTGATTCATGCCAAGCGTTTGTTTGATATAATCGTACGGTGCTATAATCGTTGTATATGCGCGAGTATAACGTCACAATATTATGTACGTCATCAAAGGTCTGAGCTGAAAATCAGCGTTTTGGCTTTAATACGGTTTTACTAACGCTAATATTTTTTTTATGAAATAACGCTTCGTGTCACCACTCTACGTATACAATGAGATTTCATCGTGTGACAAATTTTTTTCTTACTTTTTTGATGATTGTTGTGTACAGTCTTGTCAGAATATAGTATTTCTTACTTTCTTTCTTTCGGATTCGACAAACAAACATCCGCTACTTGTGCTTAGAAGAAAGCGTTTTGTATGTGGGGTTAATGATTGTAACATTAGGCTAGTAACCGTATGTAAGTACGTATGTAAGTAAGTATGTAAGTAGTAAGTAAGTATGTAAGTACATAAGGGAAGCCACGGGCGCGAACAACAGTGATAAACATGAGCGTCGAAGTTTCCCAAGTGTCGTGAACATGAATAGTGCAGTCGTTTGTGATAGCATCTAGCATTGTTTGGGGTTTATTTGTAAAGAACAAGCATATTTTAGCACTGTAACGGTTGACTTCTGAAACGTTAGTTCGTTTTGATAACCCTACTGCTGTCCTTACCATTTGTTTAGCTCCAGATAGAGGCAAAAATACGAGTAAACATAATTCAATAGCCCGTTAATTTTATCCTTATTTTTTAGAAGGGGGTAATGCCTTCGCACTATTTTTTCTATCACGGGGGTGCCGGAAGAGGAGCGGGGGCTTGAACCTCCTTTTACATTAAAAAAAACACGTGAGTCGTAGATTTCCTTGTAGTGGAGCCAGATGAAGCCACGTTGGCATTTATAACAATCAGTGCATGGGGCTTGAACCCACTAACCCTCTCTCTCCTCCGTGAACTGTCATTTACCCTGGAGTGAGGCAAGATGGAGACCCATTGGCCACCTTATTTATTGTCAATTGAAAATAGAACTCATTAAAACAAAAAGCTGACGACATCAAAAGAATTGCAGGCAACCAGTGGATGCAAGTGGCAAATTGTCCTTCGGTGTGGCGGTCTAAGGGGGAGGCCTATGTTCAGCAGTGGACGTCTTCAGGCTGATGATGATGATGATGAAAACAAAAAGCATGTTACAATACCATTTCAAAACACACATCTTGTATACAATACACGACGCTCATTCATAAACCTGAGTTTGACGGATTTCAATTAACACGGAACGCTTAATGATGGCTTGAGGATAATCATCCCGCGGTTTCAATGGGAACGCTGTACTTTCAGAACGCGTACAGATTAGAGCTTAATATTAAAGATTTAATTAATGTACTCAATACGTTTCTTCCTCATTACACAAATCAACACACAAATGTTATACTATCTGTACCCCTAGTGAGAGTTTTATGAGCTCGATATAGTACGCGTCAACTAGCGCTTGGTATGAAGATTTTTCGTTCATAAACGCGCCGGTAGGGGCGCTGTACAGGATCTTCATACGAAGGCGCTAGTTGACGCGTACTATGTCGAACTCGTAAAAACTCACACTAGGGGTACCTGTTGTGATGTTTTTCGAGTCAAACACCCTTTATAATAGAGAATGCTACCACTGCCATACATCTCAGTGACGTTGGCTATTTTTAACCGACTTCCAAAAAGGAGGAGCTTCTCAATTCGGACGTATGTTTTTTTTCTAGCTTGTAGTGTCAAAGGCCTAGCTTTATATGGACTAGACAAGAATTTGACATACTTGTACACCCTAAAATTAAGGCACTTTTTATGTAAAAAATATTTGCGGTAAATATGTGCCAACCACGTTTGTGTTGATTTGCATGAAAAACGTTGTAAATTACTTACACCATTTACAACGCTTTTTACTAACACGGCTTTTGTTATATATACTTAGTCAGGTCATAAGTATTGTCACACAGTAAAAACTTTTCTTTTAGAATGCTGGCCACAAAAAAGTTTATTGAATTCGAATTTCGAATTGTTCATGAAAATAAAAATGTATACTTTTTAGAATTTTACTCATTTTTAAATATGGAGTGGACGCTTAAAGAAGACCGTGTTGCAGTTATTGCGTTGCATCGTTGCGGTTACGCGCCAATTCAAATTTTTGACATACTGAAAAATTTGAATATAACCAAGAGATTCGTTTATCGTACCATCAAACGATACAATGAAGACTCTAGTGTAGATGACAGGTCAAGAAGTGGTCGCCCTCGGTCTGTTAGGACTCCAGCAGTGATAAAAGCTGTGAAGGCGCGAATTCAAAGAAATCCCAAACGTAAGCAGAAACTGTTGGCCCTTCAGATGGGATTAAGCAGAACCACGGTGAAAAGGGTGTTAAATGAAGACTTAGGGCTTCGGACATATCGAAGAAAAACAGGACATCATTTGAATGCTCGTCTAATGGACCTGAGACTGAAGAGATGCCGCGCTTTGTTGAAGCGGTACGCGGGAAAAAAATATCGGGAAATTCTTTTTTCGGATGAAAAAAATTTTACCGTAGAAGAGAGCTACAACAAACAAAATGATAAGGTGTACGCACACAGTAGTGAAGAAGCGAGCAACCGTATTCCGCGTGTCCAACTAGGTCATTTTCCATCCTCGCTCATGGTATGGTTGGGAGTGTCTTATTGGGGCTTAACAGAGGTACATTTTTGTGAGAAAGGTGTAAAAACGAATGCAGTTGTGTATCAAAATACAGTCCTGACGAATCTTGTGGAACCTGTTTCTCATACCATGTTTAATAACAGGCACTGGGTATTCCAACAAGATTCGGCGCCAGCTCATAGAGCGAAGAGCACACAAGACTGGCTGGCGGCGCGTGAAATCGACTTCATCCGGCACGAAGACTGGCCCTCCTCCAGTTCAGATTTGAATCCGCTAGATTACAAGATATGGCAACACTTGGAGGAAAAGGCGTGCTCAAAGCCTCATCCCAATTTGGAGTCACTCAAGACATCCTTGATTAAGGCAGCCGCCGATATTGACATGGACCTCGTTCGTGCTGCGATAGACGACTGGCCGCGCAGATTGAAGGCCTGTATTCAAAATCACGGAGGTCATTTTGAATAAACTTTAGTGTCATAAGAATCTATGTTTTGTTAAGTTTATTTTGGTATATAAATGGTTACATAATGAATAAACTTGTTTCAATTATTTTATATAAAACATGTGACAGAATTTATGACCTGACTAGGTATTATAACATGTTTATATACTAGATTATATCATAGAATAGACTAGAATATATAATACTAGAAGCACCTCGCGGTTTCACCCGCGTTAACTACTATCCCGCGGGAACCATTAATTTTTACGGGATAAAAGGTAGCTTATGTGTACCGGGGATAGCATAGCTTCCCAACAGTGAAATAATTTTTCAAATCGGTTCAGTAGTTTCGAAGCCTATTCATTACAACCAAACAAACCAAGTTTTCCTCTTTATAATATTAGTATAGACAAGTATAGATTGTCCTGTTAAACTTAGGTGCCTACATAGGACAAAGCAAAAACGACAATTAAATAGTAAGAGGACCTAGCGCGTAATGAATAATACACGCGCCGAAACAGCCCCCGCAAAGTTTAAGGTATTCGGTGTCAAAATATTCCCAACGGATCTAACTTCCATCTCTGAATATCTAATGGGACACAACAATTTCATATAACTTCACGGTACCAGTTTCAGTTCTGTCTGTTAGTGTATGTTCTGGTTAATTGGATAGTAATCGTACAGACATATTTTTACAGACTAAAATAATTGAATAAAAATGGCCAAAAATAAATGTATTTTTTTTGTTTACCCTTCTTTAAATATGAACCATTTCCAGTTCTCCAAGTGTCCGTCATCTATTGCGAACCTTCTGAAGAACATGTTTAGCTTGGTTTTCTACTCTAGAGCTTTAATCTGAGCTTTAGAGTAAAGTCCTCATAAAGTAGAGATCATAGCGTAGGGTGATTCGATTTGAATCATGACAGCTCTAAAACAAAGCAATTTGTGTTCCTCCTTCCTTCCTTATTATGGAAACCATCTTAAATAATTCCCTCGGGATATAAACTTCAACCGCATCAAACTTGAGTGTCCTACACTGTAGGTACACAGCTCAGCAAACAAGTCAAGCGCGAGACAGCCACTGTTTTGTATGATTAATGACAGGGTCGTTATCTCGCAAACTGCAAATGGCAAGTGGCTTCTTAATTTAGAGATGCGCCCACAATTTCTTTAAGTGTGTGTAAATAGGGATTGTATAATTTTAATTTGGTTAGTGTCCCATAAAAACTTTGTGGGCCGAATTATAATATGATGAAAAAGCTAATTTAACTTCAACGTCAAAGTCAAAGTCATTTATTGTAAATAGGTAATAAAATCACACTTTTACAAGTCAAACAGCTAATTAAAAAACGAACTAAACAATAAAAAAAAAAACTGCTAATTCTCGTAAAAAAATTCGTCATTCTTTATGTTCATTTATTTAACGTTTTTATAACAGCTTGTGATGTTTTTGTTGCGTTCGAGAAATTAGTAAAAAGTTCATAAACTCACTGAAGTCACTTCTTTATTATTGGTTTCGTTAACTTTTTAGAGATAATCATCCTGAAATGGCAATTTTAGCAAATCTTGAAAATAAACTTTAAAATATCATTTGCTACCTGAACATGTCTACATTTTATTTTCATTTAACAACTTGCAATGTTTTATTAGCACTAAATAAAAAATAGCTTCTAGCTTTTGAAAACGGTGCCAAGTGAGAAAATTCTCTCGGTGTCGGTTTATTTAACTGCACCTAGAACTGGCTCCTACTTTCAATTAAAGAGTGTAAAATAAAAAAGAAACTGAACCCCACAATGGGGGATCATTAGTACGGTTTCCGTGAAAAAAAAAACTTTTTTGAAACTCTACCAAATTCACTCGTGATTCTATTAACTGAAACTTCGGTGGTAAATCGTGGGAAGTTTTTGTAATTCAGTCCGGTCCATTAATTTGCGATAACTTTTATAATTTGAATATTTGATAGGCGTTCGGGGAACAAAGTGCTTTGTTAAATGCCTGACTTGTAAATTGTCAATCCTGATTGTGCATGCCATTTCATTTTGATATAAAACTTTCACGTATTCATGTTAATATAGACGTCGTGCCCAAACACCATCTATTTATTGCTATTCACTGAAGACTTTTGTTTACCTTCCGTTTGTCATCCGATCATCAATATGGTACCTATTGTCATCGAAACTTGACGGCCATTTATAATTTTTATAGAACGACGGCAAATTGAATGGACGGAATGGTAGCCCAGAGGCGAAAAGACCAGTAGGCAGACCAGCCAGATGGATCGACGACACCGTCAGAGTTTAGGGCAGAACTTCGATAACATCGGCTCAGGAACGAAAACAGTGGTGTGTTAAGAGAGGCTTATGACTAGCAGTGGAGCGATAAGGGCTGATATGATGATGATGATGAAATGGGTCATAATAAATTGGTATGCAAGATTTCATTTAATCATACTCGTAGGTACGCCCATCCAATTATTGATATAATATTACACTAATAAGTAATAATAAGTAAATTTATAAACTAATTTAATAATAACTGCGCACGCACAGACGCACAGGTCACACAGTGCCCGCCTCTAAGTAGAAATTATCTGGCTGTATATACCTACATTATAATGTTTTAAATATTTTGACGCTTAAACGAGCATTTTAGGGATGAATATTATAAGAATAAAACTCGGAGAGCCATCTATCTTGTACCCAACTCCCAACAATAATCAAATCTTATCTAAAATTAACTACAGCTGTCAATTTTAGCAGACAGAAACAATAACTAGAAATCAGCTCGAATTGTCGCTTCTTAAATGTAATCAATTTATCCAATTTTCCTCTTAAAGATTCTTTCTTGTATGTCTCTACGTTAGTATTTGCCCACCTTTACCTCAATTTACTCTAACGATGCCCTTTTAAGTAAATCTAAAAAATATTCCGTTCTCTCGACTCTTACAGTACCCAACAAAGTTAAACTTGGTAAGTTTTTAAATTTAAATTTCCACCACACCGTTTCTTATTCCATTCCGTTAAGGTATACATTTGCTTGGCATTTGCAGTTGGTAACTGTATTTCATAATTATAGTAATTGGACTAATGAAGGTTTAAAAAGGGTGTCCTTTCCGTGAGGTCACACAATTAAGATGGGACAAGTTTCTTTTTTCGAATTTTCTTTGAAAATACTACCTCAGACTCATTACAATAATAAGTACTAAGTTTGGTTAATTATGCCAAATAAATGAAGACATTTTCTTTTAAATTAGTTTTGTTTTATCCATAATTTATTTGATGTGCAAAATTCGGTACCTAGGCACAAGAATTGTCTGTGTCAGACCCAGTTACTAAATTATTCCGACACACGATTACATTAAAGAGACGAAAATCTATCCTTCACTAGCGCGTCATTTATTATCGGTCGATAATATCTGTTTGATGATGATTACTCGCTTTATCGTATCAGCGGCGACGCTGACGTCAATGCAGACACTAACGCAGATACAGACGCCGACGGAGACGATGACGTCAATGCATACACCAATGCAGATGCAGACGCTGACGGAGATGGTGACGTCAGTTACGTATTGGATCATGGAAACGCTACTTGAATTCATATTTCATAAAGTCCTTAACTTCTCAAATCAGCATTTGATGACTATTCATTGTGTTATACTGGGGTAAATATTTTGCCGTCTGTTCCACTGTTTTCTTATCCGTGGGAAGGCAACTTCGAAGTAATTCAATTTATTGACAAACTCCTTTGCGTGTGTACTTAAGGTGTTAGAGATGTTTTCATGGCAACTTTTTCTTTGTTATTTTATTTTGATAAAGTATTTTGGGCTTTGGTAATGTTCTGAGTTCTTTCGTAAAGTATTCAGGGATCGAAGTTCAGCGGTGATGGAGATCTTTGGGTTCCCGCTGAAATAATTCGAGGCTCGGCCAATTTGTAGGTATACGTTGTGGAATTTAGTATGTTATACAATTTGTGTTCAAACTATTTAGAACCACTTTTGTTAATCATGGAGTTTAAATTGAATAATTTCATCATAAATAACTTACATAATATGACGTTAAGTCTGAAGCACTATTGTGTACTTTTTACTGTGAGCAGTAAAGTATATTTTTCGAGAAAATTGACTCACAAAGCTGTTATGGTTAGCGCTTCCCAGAAAATACTGGTATTCCTACAGTGCAACAACAGAAGCAATTCAAATAAACGGAAAACAATAATTCAACTAGAAATGAACTCAGTATATATTTGTCGCTACAATCGAACGGTCGCAATTCTTTCACAAGTAATGTTGAGGAAAATTGAAAAGTTATTGTTTTTATGTGCTTTAATATGGATTTTATCTCTTCTTTTGATTATAAGTAAATTTAATGTGACGGACAAAATGATCTTAGATGATGAAGTTATAAGCCAATTGAGGGATATAGAAGTTTTGAACAAAAAAAATATCGGAACCAGCGGTTCTCAAGCGGGATTAACCAAATCAGGTTTTCATGGTAAAATTAGCCATCCATTTTATAAGACAATACCTCAAAGTCAAAGTCAAATCATTTATTGTAATTAAGCAATAAAATCGCACTTTTACAAGTCAAACACTTCAATCTAATAAACAAATTAATAAAACCATAAAAGAAAACAAACTATAATTAATTGATTATGGTTTGAGTTTGAAAAAGGATGTTTCCCTTTCAAGCACTGGTCCAGGATTGAATCTCGGACAGGAAAAGGAAACTCCGTTTACTCTACCAGTGCTTCGGAATACACCCGTTAGAGAAGACAGCACCAAGAAAATCTACGGGGATGATTCTACCTACGAGGATCGTACATTAGGATTACAAGAAAAAATATCGTCACTATTAATATAAATCTGAGGAAAAAATTGTAAACACCATTTATATTGTTTTATTAAAGTAGAAGTACTTTTTAGCCTGGGAAAAACTACCCGCAGCGAATCAAAAAATGACCTTGGAAGAAAAATATTCTCTAGTCAAAGGATCGGATATGCCACCAGGTAAGGTATCATTAAAATAATAAAATTAGGTGATAATAATAATTGTTACCTTATATTCAATTTTCTTACGGCACCTACGACAAAGGAGAAATCCTAGTATAGGGGGTTACTGTCAAAAAAAAGGAGAAATTATAAATACGTCGAGTAATCGACAGTTCAACTTTTGTAACTGTGTTTTAATGTGTGTTAAAGGTGTGGGCGGAAAGCCTGTCATTCTCGTTGATAACTTAGAAATGCACATACTGGAACAAATAAGAAGTGGATGGATTGACCATGGCTTTAACAGTTTTGTCAGTGATGTGATTCCTGTAGACAGAAACTTGCCAGATGACAGAAATGATTGGTAAGCAATATCTATATTAATAAAAGTAAGTCGTGTTAGTTACACTTTTTATAACTCAAGAACGGCTGAACCTTGGTAGGAAGGTAGCTGAGAACCAGAAGAAGGATATAAGATACTATTTATTCCGTTACCACGGGAACAATTTTGAAACTAAAAGATATCCATACTTCCATACTAATATTATAAATGTGAAAGTAACTCTGTTTGTCTGTTTGTTTGTTACCTTTTCACGGCTAAACGGCTGAACCGATTTCGATGAAATTTGGTATAGGGGTAGATTGGACCTATGAGACGGACATAGGCTATCTTTTGTCTCAAAAAATAATCTCGAAAGGGATGAAATAGGGGTTGAAAGTTTGTATGGGGAATCCATAAATCTTCAAGTTAGGGATCTAAAAATTCTTATTTAGGCTTTTGGTAAGAAATAATTAAATACGAGTTTCAGCTTTTTTGCAAAATCATCCCTAAAGGGGGAAAAGCAAGGGGGTTGAAATTATGAGGTATTCTTTAGATGCACCCCCTACGGACCACAATAAACGGCTGAACGGATCGTAATTTAATTTGGCAAGTAATTAAAGGGGGAGAGTGCGATGGGAGGAGAGGGCGGGGAAGGGGAAAGGGAGAAAGGGGGAGAGTGGGGGGAAAGGGGAGTAGATAGTAGAGTGGGGAGAAAGAGAGGGGAGAGCGGGGAGAAAGAGAGGAGAGTGGGGTGAGAAAGAGGGGGGAGCGGGGAGAAATAGGGGAGAGTGGGAGAAGAAAGAGGGGAGAGTAGGGTGAGAAAGAGGGGAGAGTGGGGTGAGTAAGAGGGTAGAGTGGGGAGAGAGTGAAGAGCGGGGAGAGTGGGGGAAGAAAGAGGGGAGAAAAAGGGGAGAGTGGGGTGTAAAAGAGGGGAGAATGGGGAGAGAAAGAGGAGAGAGTGGGGTGAGAAAGAGGGTAGAGTGTGCAGAAAGAGGAGAGCGGGGAGAAAGAGGGGAGAGTGGGGGAAGAAAGAGGGGAGAATGGAGTGAGAAAGAGGGGAGAGTGGGGTGAGAAAGAGTAGAGGGTAGAGTGGGGGCAGAAATAGGGGAGAGTGGGGGGAGGAAGAGGGGATAGTGGGGAGAATAAGAGGGGTAAAGAGGGGAGAGTGGGGGAGGAAGAGGGGGAGTGGGGGGAGTAAGAGTGGAGAGTGGGGGTAGAAGTAGGGGAGAGTGGAGGGAAATAGGGGAGAGCGGGAGAGGGGAGAGTGGGGTTAGAGTGAGGGGGGGGAGAAAGAGAGAATGAGTGCGAAATATATAAATATAGAGGGAGAAGGAGTGAGTGAAGGAGGAAAAGGGAGAGATATAGACAGAGAGGGTGAGGGAAATAAATATAATGGATGAGATGGACAGGGAGAGAGAACGCGAGAGATTGAGAGTGGAGAGGGATATTAATGATAGAAAGATAGGGTAAGATATAGAGATATAAGGAGAGGGAAAGAGATAGAGGTAGAGGAAGAGAGATAGAAAGATTAAAAGAGGGAGAAACATAGAAACAGAGCTAAAGAGGGAGAAAGAGACAGATATATTCTTACCTAGCTGTTACCCGCGACATCAATTGATTTTCTAAACAGTTTACATTTTATACAAAAATGCGAACGAAGTTGCGGGTATCAGCTAGTATCTGATAAAATCGGGTTGTACAATTGACAGCTGTCACTCAGTTTAACAGCTGGGGCAGGGAGAAAGGCAGAGGGAGAGGGAGAGATATAGAATGCGAGGGAAAGAGATAAACATAGAAGGAGAGGAAGCCTTTTCCCATAGAGACAATGACATGACAACGTCTGTCGGGTCAGCTAGTAAAAAATAAAATAAAATTAACAAAGAACTAGTTTAGACAAGTTAGATTTTATTCGGTAGGTATTGTATAAAATGAGAGAAGTATAAGTGCAGCTATATGTTTCTAAGTTGTTATAATCAGTAGAGCTTTATTTAAGAGCAAGTTTTGCCCCCTAATCACTTATAACCACCGCCCTAGACAATAGACATTCACATTTATCGTTTTTTTAAAGGTGCAAGCAAACAAAAATTTCGACCAGCACTTTACCAAAAGCATCGGTAGTAATATGTTTTCATAACGAAGCTTGGTCAACACTATTGAGAACGTTTCATTCAGTGCTTGCTAGATCACCAGCAAATCTTCTAGAAGAGATTATTCTGGTAGACGATGCTTCTACAATGAGTGAGTAAATATATTATGGTCATAACATAAGACAAAATACAACATAATATATCTCATATAACTCCCAGGTGTACAACGCCCCAATAAATTAGCGATACTAATCTACCGCATATGTTTTAGACAATAGTCTATTTTATTTTCAATAATATGAAATTATCAATTATTTAAAAATCAAATAAGCAATTACGATTGAATACTGGACCGGTAATTTTCTTATCTATAATATTACAGATGTTGGTAATTAATTATGTTTTCAGAACATCTCAAAAGACCATTGAAAAAGTATATCAGACGTATACGAAAAGTAAAGTTAATCGAAACTAACTACCGCGAGGGACTCGTAAAGGCAAGATTACTAGGATTAAAACATGTCAAAGCTCCTATTGTAGTATTCCTGGATAGTCATTGCGAATGCGTGAATGGTAAGTGGGTCTAAGTATTTTCCAAATAGCATTGTTGGATTTGCTTCGCCCCGCATAACAAAATAAGACAGGACGTCGGTCGGGTCAGCTAGTTGAAGTTATAAATATATTCCAGATTATAATTTGGAATTTAGATATCAAATTAAAATTTGCTTCAAGGTTGGCTGGAGCCTTTACTAGAACGAATCGCTGCATACCCAAACAAAGTAGTCAGCCCAGTCGTTGACCATATTGACTTAACCACATTTGAATTCGTTAGCCAAGATGTCAATGATCTACGCATTGGTGGATTCACCTGGGACCTGAAGTTTAGCTGGATCACAGTCCCCCCTGAAACTAACTCCAAGAGAGAGAATAAGGCTGCACCTGTGCAAACTCCCACTATATCCGGAGGACTGTTTGCTATAAATAAAACTTTCTTTGAAAAGCTAGGGTTGTATGATGAAGAATTTAAGATTTGGGGCGCAGAGAATCTGGAACTGTCTTTTAAAGTTTGGATGTGTGGTGGTTCTATGGAAATTATACCATGCTCTCATGTTGGACATGTGTTCAGAAATAGATTTCCTTATAAGGATGTTGAGGGATCTCGTAAAAGGAACAACGTTAGATTGGCTGAGGTGAGCATATTGTCATAATGGTGGAATCTTGTATAGGAGTCATGCAGTTTGAGTTTTAGTCCCATAGGTATAATGGAACATCAAGGCGTTTAAGCCACCTACACTGCCGCCGTAGAGAAATATAACATCTCAACCACAAACCGCAGCATTGCGAAAGAGTAACAAAAATCTACTACAGTCATTGAATCAGTAGACCGAGTCTTGAATAGCACCTTGCCCATTGGTGCCACAGAACTTTTTCTTTCGTAGCTTCCCAAAGTACGCAAACAACGTATAACTGTAAGTTTTCTTCTTCCCAGGTGTGGCTTGATGATTATGCCAAATACTTTTATGAAAGGATAGCATACAACTTAGGAGATTATGGTGACGTATCGAAGAGAAAACGACTCCGCGAGAGTCTACATTGCCAAAGTTTTAAATGGTATTTAGAAAACATTTACCCCCAAATGGTTATACCTGATAACAACGTCGCAAGTGGTCAAGTAAGCATTGCTATTATTCTGAGTTTATCACAATAATCCTGTCATAGGATTTAACTGTAAAAGGCAGCTTAATTTATTTTTTAGTAATAAACAGCCGCCCTAATTGAATTGTTCCTATTCAAGCAACATACTCTATGTATTTATTACTCTTGTTGTATAACGTCGTTTTTAATCTAGGATTTTCATAGTAACAGAAAGTTTTATTATTAGATTTCCAGTCTGACGTATGGGCATAAGTGCCTCGACACTTCCTCAACGCTGCTTTCATTGAGAGAGGGTGTCAACCTACTTCCTTGTCATTATGAAGGTGGAAACCAGGTAATCATTAGAACCGAATAGGCGTCGCTATTCCTATCTCTAAATGTTTGGGAAGCCACTTTTTTGTAACTATTTGAGTAGCCTTTACCTTTTATTTACACCTTACACTTTCTACAGGATACGCCGTAAGGAAGGAACGTAAAAATACGTGTTTTATGCACCCTTGTAATTTAGTAGGACTCGCTAGTTTTGTTACTTCAGTCATCAAAGGTAAGATATAAACTTGTTGATATAAAACTTGTTTTCTTTTTAGTACTGGGCCTACACTAAAAATAATGAAATTCGTCGTGACGAACTGTGTTTGGACTACATGTTTCATTCAGTCATATTTTATCTGTGTCGCGAAAAGACCGTTTCTCAAGTATGGCTCTACAACGAAAAGGTACGGGGTTGGCATGCCTGCAGTTGAGTGGTAGTCGAGACAGGGGAGCGAAGTGTCGGCCACGCAGCAGCAAGATGATCCGACGTTATAGTATGTATGTGATGTTGATGATGATGATGATGACGGTGATGATGATGATGGTGACGATGATGATGACGTTGACGATGACGATGATGATGATGATGATGATGATGGTATTATTCATACACACATTTACGTAGCTAAATATTTTGTGACCAGGCAACGGTTTGCGTCCACCGCTGCGAAGAAAGTATTAGCCTACAAGATCTTAAATGTGTTTAATTGCATTTCAGACACAGAAAATAATACACAACAGAACTCGGCTATGTCTTACTGCAAGCGATTCCGAAGAAAGTACAAAGGTTTCCCTAATGCCTTGTATCGAAACACATGGTCAAAGATGGTCCTTTGTCAAACATTTTGTTGGGAAAAGACCTCACATTATGAAAAACAGTGGCCTTGAACTAACACCAGTTATGATTGTTGTTTGTATTTGTATTCTATTTGTTTAATAAAGCTAGTTGTTAGTCCATCATCGTCTCATCCTTCTCATGAAAGTGAGATCCGTAGAAGTTATTATATAAGAAGATCCGAAAGAAGAGACCCCGAAGTTATTAGATAAATAGATAAATTTTGTTACGAGTTATGGTACTTAACACCCCGGTAGGGATTTGGCAAAAAGTTTTCTACTTCAAGGTGGTGGCTAGCCAGGCAGGCACATAAGTACCTTACGGCCAAGGTTTTCTATGATGTTTTCCTTCATCAGAAGCTGAAGCTAAGTTTTTGCGGTTAGCCGGTTTTAAACTCATACCTAGTGGCATGGGAGCTCTCATCGCCTAAATGTTATTATTATGGTGCGACCGTTTAACTCAGTCCTCGCCCACGGGGTACAGGGGCGTGGGGTGTGAATTCAAAGGAGGTTACGGGAGGTGCGGGTGGCAGGATTATCACGAATGAATAAATAGTTACTTCGTCCTCGATCACCTTTAACATCCTACCCCCACGCCCCCGTACGCCGCGGGCGAGAACTGAGTTAAACAAACAGTCGCACTATAGACGCTGACCGCCTTACCTCAAAAGTTAAGACAAGAGTTAAACAGATGTTTCTAAAATTGCGTTCCACAAAATCGACGTCTATCACTCGCGTTTTGTAACTCAAACCTGGCATTCCTTATTAGGTACTTTACTTGTGAATTTGGTATTGAGTAAAAAAAAGCAAGGGCTAGTTAGACGTCGATTTGTAGAGACAATATTTAGACACAACTGTTCAACTCTGGTTTGAATCTTTTGTGGTAAGACTGTCAGAGAAACAAAGGATTGTCGATCTGTAATCGTAATAACTGAAATCAAAAAGCGACGAGTTTGGGTCTACGATGGCTTCGCTAAATCATTTTGCTTGTATTTCTATATCTGTACCCTTTGTGATTGCAGATCCTCGATTATTATTGTTGAGAGTCGATATTCCATCTACGAGTATTTTAGTACGCATATGGTTTGTATTCGAAAGTAATAATGGTTGTCTAGGGCCATTTTACACTGAAATTTAGAACTTTTACTCTTATGTAATACTAATATTATAAAGAGGAAAACTTTGTTTGTTTGGTTGTAATGAATAGGCTCCGAAACTACTGAACCGATTTGAAAAATTCTTTCACTGTTGGGAAGCTATGCTATCCCCGGTACACATAGGCTACCTTTTATCCCGTAAAAATTAATGATTCCCGCGGGATAGTAGTTAACGCGGGTGAAGCCGCGAGGTGCTGCTAGTGTAAGTATAAAATGATATCTTTCAAGCACATAACAATTGCAATTAAAATTGTTACATTATGACAAATGTAATTGCGCGTGTTTATTCGTTAACATTTACTGGCGCAAAAAAAAAATATTATACTTTAATGGTCTGTTTATAATTTCCATTTCGTAACGACTTCTAATCTTTTAACCACTACAAAGTAGAGGTCCCTTGTAAACGGTTGAACGTGACCACAAAAAGGGTTGAGCCACATACAGCCCGCCATTGTTGTGGTTGGCAGAAAGCATATTTCATAAAAGTGTGCTTGCTTCTCTTTCAATGTTCGCCGCATATTTGGGCAGATTTTTTTGTATCTCTATCTGCCATAAAAACCTATGACACTCTATTTTAATGACACTTTTTATCTCTCCCGTGCTTTGTCAATGATCCTGCCGAGACACAATTGAAAATCTTTTATGTCTGGACTTGCAGCAGCGGAATATTAAAACACCTTGTACAAATGTACAGTCCTTATGTTAAAATACTTGGATGCTATAACATAACATTGCTAGTGTAACTAAACTGGGGTGAAATATACTGTTCAAGTGATACAAATCTTTATGCAGTAAGACTTTGTCTATCCATTCATCTTATCTACCAATAGAGAACCATTTCACTTTCCTACTTAATATTCTAGTGCGGATTTAGTTTTCGTATGCCTTCTAATAGTAAAATAAGGTAATTGGAATGTACAATAAATTTTTTTTTTTTTTTTTTTTTTTTTTCGGCGGTAGTTTGATAAAAACCTATCTAATTTGCTCCTAATTGGAATTAATTTTTTAACTAGAATAAGTGCTTATTTAAGCCCTATCTATGGGTATTTATAATAGTTAAATTGTGCTACTTCACCTGCCAATATACACCATCTCCTACAAAGCGCTACACAGCTGTTTTCTTGCACTGTCATTGACCACTACAGCTGCATGATGGAGGCAGTCCAGCAATCTATGCAAGAACTTATGGAGTCATTCAACAAGAGAATGGAAGTCTTTGAACGTGACCTGCACAAGGAGAAGGCTACCTCGGCGAGTCCCAATGTTCCTAACATTGTGACTGAATTTACAATCTTCAAGGATTTCACGCTGAAGGCCTTCCAAGCTCTGCAGGCACAAGTAGATTTGCTTGCTGTGGACTGTGATCGGATGGAGACCCGCAGCCGCCGCAAGATACTTCTGCTACACGGTGTGCCCGAAGAGAAGGAGGACACAGCTGCAGAAATTGTAACGGCAGTCAAGAAATTTCTGAAGATCCCTGATTTTTCTACAGACAGCATTGGGCGATGCCACAGGATGGGGCGCTCTTCAAGTGCTGACAAACCCAGGGCCATCCTTGTGAAACTGCGCGACTTATCCATTCGAGATAAGATGTGGTTTTGCAAGACTAATCTCAAAGGCACTGGCGTCTCTCTGTCTGAGCTTCTCACAAAACACAGGCACGAGACCTTCATGGCTGCCAGGCAGACTTTCGGTGTTAAGCAATGTTGGACTCGGGATGGCAATATTCATATACTCGGGCCCGACGGCCGTCGGCACCGTATCTGTAGTCTGGGGGAGCTCGAGAAGATATCTCCTAAGACCCCTGCGAGTTCTGCGACTTCGAAGCCTGCATCCAGCACCAAGGAAACCGCTGCTCCGAGAGTAAGACGAGTAGCAGCCACCAAGAAGTAATGTAGATTTTGTGTTAGTCTAACCGATCACAGTCACACACAGTGCACTATTTACATTGTTTTTCTCTCACATCCGTAGTTTGTACCCACAAATTTCAGTAGTTTCGCCAGTATTTATTTGTTTTGAAGTCAGTTTTAGTTTTTTTATTTGTTTAAACTTTTACTTGTCGACTTCTGTCAACGACAACTACAAATGTCATAATTATGTCAATCATATTTTGACGTACCGTTTATTTAATTTTCAGTCATCAAAAGATTGAAGTTTTCGAACGAACTGTACTGAATGTCTTTGGAATTGGCCTAACTACAAAATGTTTATTGTATTCGCCTGTTAAAATGTTATTTTACTTTTCTTGTTTCAATTATTGTGCTAACTACGAATGTATTCGGAAACTATATTATGTTCTACTTTAAATATTGTTTTTTCATTAGTATAGTATAGTTTGTTGTTTTAAGTTAAGTTAAGAGCTTGTGTATAGCTTATTGTTCACAGCTGGCAGATGGAGTGGACATTAGTATTATTGGTTGCCTACTACAGAGGCTTCCTATAACTTTTAATTTATAAACCAACTTTATTAGGGTTACCTTAATCTAAATAATATCATACAATTATATTTTATTTAAGTGCTATAATTTATACATACCTACACAAGAGTATGCTTCAAATCGGTAGCAACAGCGATAGTGATGATAGCTTTTTTTCTGCCTCTTCAAATTACTCGAGTAGTGACGATCCTGATGTTAGCTTTAGCAGCATTCCAACGTTATCTGACTCGTTAGCTGCTCAATTTTCTGATGATCCTAGGACTTTCAACGTTATTCACATAAATGCCCAGAGTATTCCGGCACATTTCTCAGATATGCAGGTGTCTTTTGACCTTCCAAATCTTCATGCCATACTTGTCTCCGAATCTTGGTTAAAGCCCTGTCTCCCTTCCTCTTCTTATACTCTTCCTGGTTTTCACCTGATCCGGAATGACCGCACTAGTGGTGGTGGCGGCGGTGTAGCCATCTACTTACGCTCTCAAATTCCTTTCTCGATTTTAAGTGTGTCTGCACAGCCACCGCCCGCTAGTGCTGGCGAGCATCTTTTTATTGAAGTTACTTTATCCCACACCAAGGTGCTACTCGGAGTGTACTATAGCCCTTCTCTTCACATTAATTTCTTTCAGTCCTTTGAAAAGATTCTGGAGGATTTTATTCCTTCCTACCCTCACTCTATTATTATGGGCGATTTCAACACCTGTCTCATCAAAAAAGATTTTCGGTCCTCCACCTTCGATTCTACCATCAAGGCCAACAATATGCATTTCTTGCCTCTTTCTGCCACTCACCACTTTCCGAATTCGACTCCTTCTCTCTTGGATGTCATCATTGTCTCTTCACTTCAGCATGTTGTTAGACACGGTCAATGTACGGCGGATGCTTTCTCGTATCATGACCTCCTTTTTCTATCCTACAAAATACGTCCTCCAAAAGCTAAGCCTAAAATTCTGATGCAGCGCAACTTTGGTGGAATGAATGTTGAAAATTTACGTGCAGATGTTCGCAACATTGATTGGTGTCCTGTACTGAGCGCACAATCTATTGATGACCAAATCGCCATATTTAACTCCATTTTGACTCAACTTTATGATAAACACGCGCCGATTCGAGCCATTAAAATAAAACATGTCCCTGCTCCCTGGTTGACCGACGATATTAAGGCCCTTAAACACAAAAAGAATGTTGCCAAATATAAATTTAAACTCAATCCTAACGATTTTAATAAAGAAAAATATTTAAAAGCCCGAAATCGCTGCAATAGAGTGTGTAGGGATTCACAACGTCGCCATATACATGATTCTGTCGATAATCAAGATCCAGCTAAGGTGTGGAAATTTCTCAGAACTCTGGGGGTTGGTAAATCTAAAGATTTAGTACCTGATGACCTTGATATTGATTCTATCAATCTACATTTTTCTTCGTCATCCGATATTGATTTGAATGACAAAATGAATACATTGAATTTCCTTCGAACTCGTCCAATCCCCGACTTTGCTCCCTTCTTATTTAGTCAATTCTCCGCTTGTGATGTTGAAAAGAGTATCCTATCCATTTCATCGAACGCAGTGGGCGGCGACAATATAAGTCGAAATATGATTGTCCCAATTTTGGATGAAATCACCCCTATCATTTGCCAAGTCCTTAACAACTCCATTTCCAAAGCATCCGTCCCTTCCTTATGGAAGGAGGCTCAGATTATTCCACTCCCAAAAAAACGTAATCCTGTTTCTTTTTCCGATTATCGTCCTATATCCATTCTTCCCTTTCTGTCCAAGGTCTTAGAACGTCTGGTCAACGGTCAGTTGAGCAGATTTCTTACCTGCAACAATATCCTTAACCCCTGTCAGTCCGGCTTCCGACCTGGTCACAGTACGTCCACAGCTCTTGTCAAGATTACTGATGATATCAGGCTGGGTATGGAAGAAGGTAAACTGACAGTTCTAACATTACTAGATTTTAGTAATGCGTTTAACACTGTGGACTTTGACATTCTTTTGGCCCTGCTCGGCTCTATCAACATTTCTCCATCGGTGATAGACTGGTTTCATAGTTACTTGTATGGGCGCCGGCAGCGAGTTCGTGTTGAAGAATCGTTTTCTTCTTGGTGCGTTACGTCTGCCGGCGTACCACAGGGCGGTGTTTTATCTCCTCTACTCTTTACCACCTTTATAAATTCAATCTCTAATGAACTTACTTCTTCCTACCATCTATATGCAGACGATTTACAAATTTACTGTCAGGCCTCTGTTGATAATTTGCAATTTGCAATTAACAGAACCAACGCCGACTTAAATCGAATAGCTAGCTGGAGCACAGCGTTTGGCCTTAAAATTAACCCAGTCAAAACGCAAGCTATTGTCATTGGAAGCTCGCGTCTAATTTCAAAGATCGACTGGTCCTCCTTGTCTCCCGTTGTCTTTGATGGAATAGTAGTTCCTTTCAGCGATAAGGTTAAAAATTTAGGCATCATTTTTGACAGGACTTTATCATGGAGACCACATATGGAATCTCTCAGTCGTGCACTTTATGCTTCTGCTGGTTCCTTAAAACGATTGAGAAACTTTCTTCCGACAGCCACTAAAGTTTGCCTTGCACAAACACTCTTACTCCCTGTGCTTGATTACGCCGATGTCTGCTATCTTGACCTCACTGAGGATCAGCTAAATAAACTCGAGCGCCTTCAAAACTTCTGCATCAGATTTATTTTCGGTCTCCGAAAATTTGATCATATTTCTCAATTTCGCACGCAGCTCAAATGGCTTCCTATACGACTTCGCCGGAATACTCATATTCTTTCCCTACTCTATAATGTCCTTTTCAATCCCACCTCCCCCCGGTATCTCAAAGATCGCTTTGAGTTTCTCCAGTCCTCCAATTCCTGTTACCTTAGATCATCAGAAAATCTTGCATTAAAGACTCCTGTGCATAGCAGCACCTTCTACGACAGTTCCTTTTCCGTGGAAGCTGTCCGGCTCTGGAATTCTCTGCCAGTGGAAATCAGACGTGCTCAAACTCTGACTCATTTTAAAGCGCAGGTTAAACTTCTATATTTATCGTAGGCTCTTATATGTATAAAATTATTGTACTGCTTCTTTTATGTGTCATTTCATCTTGGTTGTATTGCATTTATTTTCTATGATTAATTTTATTAGTCTGTATGTATTTTAATTTTATTAGTTATTGGATAGGTAATGCACTACCGGTCGATAAAATTTTATTTTTATTTAATCCTCTCCATCCAAAGGTTGCCTGGAAGAGATTGCTGTGTAGCAATAAGGCCGCCCATTGTACCTATACCTACCTATATATTATTTCTTTATTTTTAAATCTGTATGTCTTGGAGTGCAATAAAGAGTTGTTATCTTATCTTATCTTATCTAATAAAGGCTTTTTTCTCATAAGAGAACTTCACAATAAGTTACCTTATAATAATTCTTACTTTGCCTCTTATTAGAACCGAATATAAAAAAGGCTGAACCATTATACTGTCCAGTTAAACAATGCTGAGATGTAACAGTGAAAAACGACCCGAGAGTATTTCCAAAGTACCATCTGAGCCTCATCTGCGTATCACAAAACTAATTTAATCGAAAACCGTAAACGGAATAAATAAAGTTTTTCCACCAGGTATTTACGGCATGCCCCGTAGTTTACATAAACGGACAGCTTCGTTCGCGTTCATCCACTTTGCGGTTATCGCCGCCTGGAGCTAGCTATCTGTTTCATTAAATAGAAAACATTGGAATAAAATACGACACTCAAGGGAGAGAAAAAGTTGAGTCAAAAAAATCTTGCCACACTTTTTTTATCATCATCTAACGGTAACAGTATTATGAGGCTTAAAACGCTGAGCGGCAGCGGTGGCATTTCCGGCCAACCGAAATTTTATAGAACATTTCCTTTGAATGTGGGACAGATATGTTTGTAGGTATCGGGAAAACTGGGAGGTCGATGCGAGTTAAGGTGTCCGGTGTGAAGTTAGCATAACACTCTTGTGATCTTTGATGTCGCTAGTATGTGCAAAGGTGGAATTCACCGTCACCACATCTCAGCGCACTACTAGTTTATACTAGCTTTACAGCCTAACTTACGATTAGGTTTTGCGGAGCAAAGCAAAGCTCAAAGAAACAATTCAAGGAAACACTGAATCCCTGAATTTGTTTACCAGATAAACATTCAACATCGAGTTCCGTGAGGACAAACATTTACATTGTGGGCACAGCACACAAATGAAGGCAAATGGGAGAATCCGTTGAATGGGATAAGTAATCGATTTTGTCTGTGGTAATTAATTACTGCAGGTTTTAGATAAGATCATTTTAGTCTTAGGCATCCTGAGCGGCAGGCAATGATTACATTACAGTGGCTATCTGAAAGAGGTTGACGCCGCAGATGCCCCAAAAAGCGAAGGAGGGACGATCTAGATCGTCCTGGCTTTGCTTCTTTCGCTCTTTCGCTTTTTTATACTTTACAGACTAGCATTCGCCACTATTTCACTTGATTTTAAGTGACAATGTGGTCGCAGGTGGTAAATATGCGCATCGTAGAATTTATTGAAACTGGAATCATAAATAATATCTAATCATAATCATTGAAACATTAATGTAGGTATAGAACTGGCTCTCATGGACAGGACAGCTACCGGAACACCTTGATGGGGATTTGGCGATCGATCTTTTTTGGCGCTTCCTGACTTTTACTAGTCGCATATCAAAAAGGCAAGCCGGAAGTAGTGACGAACCGAGTCTTTTGAAAATAAGTGGGGGGAGGGACCTTGACCTAACAGTGGAACACAAATTGTGTGTGTTATAGTTTAATACGTAGGTACTACAGATGAACGAAGAACTCACTATACATCTGACAATCTCACGTAGTTTCAACCTCTTGTAGGCACTCTGAGTTCCTATAGTTTTCACCGGAACAGGTCACTCCGTAACTCGAGCCGAGTTTTCAAGCTCCATTAAGTACATTTCAACTTTATCGGCCCAGTTCAAATAAAAAACTTGTGTAGGCCACATTCAATCCGAAGATACGTCCATTCGTCTATTTGTCTAGTCTCGCAAACTGATTTACATAATAGCCCGCATACAGGATAGATGGCGCCACCATCCCGCAACATATTGGAAGAAAGGATGAAGAAAAATGGCTCCCGCATCGTGCCCTGCAAACTGGAACCTTTAATTTACATCCTTAAAATATATATTACTTTAACTCAACGCAATAAGGTTCACATTAGTACGGACGTTTGTTTAGTGAAGAGTGGAGAATTAGGGTTAACAAATATGTTAGGGGCAAGGGGAATTTATGATCGAACAAGCATTTTTCAAGCTCCTACCGGTTTTGTTTTATGACCACCTGGTGATTTGGTTCTTTTCTTGGGGAAACATCTGCCTAATTAATGGGTATCAGATTTATTGTTCGCCTTTTCATGGTACGTTTAGCATTTTATTTCGGGGTTCCTGGAAAACTTTTGCATGGGTCTACTCAAATCATAATTAGTCCGTTCTTAGTTAATATACATAATTATACACGTATACAGGTATACAAGCTCTACAATACAATCAATGGTGTGTTTAAAACTTTGAATATTGCTATAATATCTTTGGTGTTTTAGGAAGTTATGATACTTCATCTTTAGAGATTGTTTTTAAATTTTAAAGATTTTCATTTGACTGAGTAATTAAAGTGGTACGATATGGTCGAAGGTAGTTCGATATGGTCGAACATGCTAAGCCTAAGCTAAAGAGCTGCTCCCGATATAGTTCCGTTCTAGAATGGAACCGGGCTTTATGCCGGATGCTTGCCGTATAATACCCTGATAGAGATTTTCTACTTGAGCTAGCTGAACACTATAAATGGTGCAAATAATGAATCTTTTAATTTTCGCTAAATGGACATACTAATATTTAGCTTTTTTGCTTAAAATTTACAATAAGATTAATAATCGATAGTTTTCGTATATTGATACAGGCTAGATAAATAAAACTGACCGATCGAAAAGACACAAATCATTTGAAACTGGGTTAAATTTACGACCAGGTAGGTAATACTTTCTCTCGACTTTTTCCTACAAATCGTACACGGCATCAGAGTCGTAAGTTTTGCGTAAAATATGTTGAAGCTAGTTCTTTATGAGTTGCCTGTCCTATAAACATAAAACAGGATGGATATAAACGGGCCAGGAAAGTTTGCCTTCGTAGTTTTTCTGATTGATATTCATGGCATATAAAGTAGGTACATAAGCACCTAACTTTCAAGATGAGATCTCTTTTTATAAGAATATATAAAAAACTTTTCAGTTAAAATTTACTAGATTTTTTTAATAAGGTTCTTCCGCTGTTAAAAGTTAACTATTATGCACTGCTATATTTTGTGGTTAGCACAGTTGGTTTATTTTTTGTCTATAAAAAATTAATCGTCGCGTCGCGCTCCATTTTTATTCATTGGTGTGGAAAGTAAATAAAATATTGAGACTGTTCTAAGATCGTCGCAGCATTTTTATCATGATTTGACTTAGTAGGAACGAAGCGAGAAACTCAATTTTTATGACAAATTACACGGTAACAGGATGATGTCGCCTGAATTCGTGACGTTTCGAGCCAACATATGAATTTAATAACGAAAAATATTATTCAACGGGCGCGAACGCGGTCCATTAAATTATGACGCTGTAATGTGATTGCTATGACATTTCCCTTTCAGGGAGAGGCATATTTTAAGGTGGGGTTTTATACCTTTCGTTGACGGTACTGTAAGTAGTATTACATAAGAATAGATAATTATACATATTATACATAATAATTGAGTCAACGGAGTTTCCTTTTCCTGTCCAGAATGTTGGTAAGGGAAACATCCTTTTTCAAACTCAATCAAATTTTATTTTATGGTTTTCTTTAGCTGTTTGACTTGTAAAAGTGCGATTTTATTGCCTACCTACTTATTTACAATACATGCTTTAACTTTAACTTTGACTTTGCATTATAAGAATGTGCAATGTCACTATCACCATCGACCTGTACCTAGTCAACCGTAAAGTACACCCAATAAAAGCCACTGAGCCCTATCTGAGGATATTACACCCTTCGGAACCTTCAGGATATCCAGTTTCCACCGTCTCCGTCGGCTTCGCTTGTTGTAACTCCATCTGCAAGCCAGGCTACGTACACTACATCTGCCAAGTCACAGGCTCCACTCAAAGAGCCATACATCTACCATAACAGTTTTCTACCCACTGACGGTTTCTTCCCTATTGCATACGATATTATTGAAGCAATATGTTTTAAAAACTAAAGCACGACTATTGAAAAATCACGCTGTCAAAAATATCAAACAACAAAATAGATTCGTTGTGATGTTCAAAGGATAGCCGTGGGTGGATATTACTGCTCTTTTATGTACAATAAAATGTCTTCGTCTAAATCGAGCTTTATTGCATGAGCTACATTGATAAGGACTTTTTTCTTCGATTATCTCGATTTTTATCTTATGCGTTAGAAAAAAATATGCCTTTGTAACTTTAACTCAATTATCATGAGTCGTGGATCTACTTCCTAAGTAACAAAGCCATTATTAAATGGTTCTTAGGGGATTCTAATTTAATCTAGCTGAAATTAGCTCAAAATATAAGTCCACCAAGCTCACTATGTAGTCGTATAAATCTGTGTTCAGCTCTAAATCTCTTTTATTATCTATAACCCCATGAATTACACTAAACGACTAGCTTCCTTAGTCTAAGCAATTAATTTTAAAGGAAGTGTATGGCTGGAGCTTCACAGCTAAGCTTAGATTAATCGGTGATGGAGGCTTAAAACTTCGAACGCTTAAATTACCTAATATAGCCACTTGGAGTGTGTTTTGGATAATCTCTTGTTAATCAGGTTTCATGGCTGTTTAAGTGGTTTTTAACAGATGAAGTCCGCTGTTTATAATATCATAAGTTACTGACGAAAAATAAACCTTTTAGTTACAAATAGAAAAAAAACATGGTTGCTAAACCCTAATCTTACATTTTTGACGTTCAAGTATCAGAATAGTTGCATTACTTTTATTTATGTTTGTAAAAGGAGCTCGAAAATAAAACTGATGCAAAATACAAATTGCACGATCGTAAAGTAAGTTTTGATGTTAGAAGCTGTCAGGTTTCGTACTAACTTTGACCAGTTTAATCAAGCAAGGAATAACTTATAGTCTATCGAAGTAGTACCAAGCCGCAATGTAAGATGAGAGCTTTTGTAAGTTTCTAGAGCCGGCAGTGAGGTAACTAACTTTCTTTGATATTTTGTTAATGACTTGATCACGCGTATCATATTAACTGTATCTCAACTTAGGTATGTTATTCTAGATGTTACGGTAAAACACATTTATGAACCATGCTCTATCTATGATGGACGGTCACAAATTGAACGGGTCAGCGGCAATTTAAGTAAATAATACGGCCGTTACAATATCAACTAAGTGTCATTTTCAAATTGCTGATCAATTGAACCAGATCAGGAATATTTCTTTGAGGATGGGCTATAGATATAGACACGTTATGTAAATAAATACATAAATAAATATTTAAACATAATGTATATTATATAACTCTACATTTCCTCGAAACGTAAACCCATGACGATAACTCACCTAACTTTAAACATGAAGTTATGAGACACCGACGTAATTTGGATGTGTCATTGTATATTTTTTGAAAATAATTATGTGTAACTAAGTTACAAGAGTATACATTACCAAAATTCTATCTGTGTGTTATGTAACAAATCTAGTTACAAACTGTATTAGAGGTACAAAGTTTTTCGCTTAGGCACCTGTTCGGGGTCGAGGGTAGCTAATTGGTTTGAAGAAGAGATTCTAGATTAGATTTTCATTAACATTTTCTCGTACTTGAGCACTTGAGTAACAAGATACAGGCCTCGTAGTATCTAGTTTGGGTCTCACTGCGACAATGATATTTCTGATAATGTTTTTTTCTCCTCTTTTTATTTCTAAACATATTTAGGAATCACAGTTTGGTAATAGAAATCTTCACATCTATTTAAAAAATAAATGCGAGTGTTTCCTTTTAGAAGAACGACGACCTTTTCTTCTGTTCTTGATCGTTTCACTAGATTGTTTTGCTTTGAGTTTACTACTTATTAACGAGCGGTGGTAGCCTAGTGGGCTATGTAAAAGTAGTAAACTAATGTTTACTAAAAGAGTTTAGTCTCTCTCTTATTAACTTTATTAAAAGATAAGCTTTGGGCGATAAGTCCGCCCATTTGTGCTGTAGGTTTAGTGTTATTATGTATCTACATTGGTTAAGTATTTTCTATTATATTATGTTTTCCGGAGATATACCGTATCCATTTATCTAAAAGCTTTTTGTTACCCATGTCAATACTTTTCTCCAGGTAAGAACGAAAGTTTGATAGAATATTTTAAGAGTAAAACCAACTTTTATGGTTATTTGCGTATATCAACCAAAATAGATTTTATTTGCATGCGAAGACAGAGTTAGTCAAGTGAAAACTTAGTACGGACGGACTCACTTTCAGGCAAAAAATACTGTGGAGTACTAAGTTATAGCACCTACAACGAAACCACGGAGCAAATAATATAGATAGTAAATAAATAGATTAGAAAACTCTTTATTGTACACCAAAAATAAACAAAATAAAATAGGTAAACAAGGGTACCTAGTACAAATTGGGCGGTCTAAACGCCATGTATAATATATAGATAATATTATATAATATAGGTAATATATAATATTAAACGGTTGCTATCCCCTACCATGAGTCAGCTTCACGTCGTTTGTCACTCGTATCGTAACTGCTACCTATCGGCGCTATGACAACATTAATTTATCATGTAACAACTGGCACACGGCTTTCGTGTAACAAACTGGAAATGTGAAGGTTTTTGATAAATGAACAAAATAGTGAAACAATATCAGCAAAAACTGTTTCCGCTCTAACAAATTTCGTTTGTTCTCTGTAGTTCATTTAACAGTTTCTTTTGGAGCAACTACTGAGCTTTTCATTCCCTGGAGTTCCTATAAACGAAACTACTACATTAATAATACAAAATAATATAAACCTAAACCTTATAATGCTGTCAGCACTTGGAATAGAAATAGTACTTAATTAGTATCTGGGCGAGACATGAGCCAGCTTTCTTGTCATCAGCACCGTCTACTAGTAATTCAAATAATTGTTTATACATTTTTAATCACTTAATCCCATGACCTAAACGTCACATAATTAAAACAATATTATTCAAAAAGATAAGCGTTCGTGTTAGACACTCAAGCTACAAATTTTAAAAGCAATAATGTATAACAGAACGCTTTGATGACATGCCTTACAGACTGAAACTACTCAAATAAATGTATACTTTATCACTCCAGACAAAATAATCATAATAATATTTCAGTATTTACTGAAATATTTTATTATATATTTATATCCAGCGTTAGATGTTGTGAAAAATAATAAACTGTTCAACGAATTCTTGGAAATACCTGTATTTTCCAGAACAGATAGCTTCGTTACCGTGATTTACAATATCTGTTTTGTGAGAAGAAAACATTTTTCATGAATAATACGTATTTTGTTATCCGTTCTTGAGAAATTTTTGATGATATTGTGTAAAATGGATCAATATTTTATCCTTGCTACTATTTACAATTTGCGCCTCGCGGTTTCTCCCATCCATGAGATATTTATCTAAATCTAGTAGCGAGCTAGTAAAGGACCTAAGTGAACAACATCCTTCCTTACACATATTATAATACTTGTGCATAATATACTCGTAAATGATATAGCTTATGCATCGTAAATGATATGTATTTGCCAATTCCGGGAATGATAGAATGATACAGTTTTCTGTACATTCTGGAACTTGCGACATTTGTGCAATCAGCACAAATAGACGGACTCAAGTAAAGATACCGTTTTAAAATGTTACCTAGCGGAACACTTTAAAGAACTGAAGTAGAGTTTGAAACAAAACTTTGCTGAAACACAACTTTTCCCACGAGGTATGAACGCGTCCAGTTATAAGTTTTCTTTGACTCTGTCTTAAATTAATTTTAAATCCGAAAAGCAAATTGCTAAAGTTACAAAAAGGATGTGAACTCGTCTTATATTGCAATTAGAGATGTAGTGCATAATGGTTTGTCCGAATAGACAATTAACTAGTCAATATCTAAGTCTACAATATTATATAAGTTGATAGTTTAGTTTAGTGTAAAAACTAAATTTGATGACTGAAGATAACGAATTCCACTTTTGTTTATGATCACAGGATTCTCTACGATACTCTTGAGTTGGATTCTAGACTAAGCTCTACAAATTTAGCATCGCTACGACTCATTTTTGCTACGTCGTTGGTTTTGGAACGTAGCAGCGAGTCGTAGCAAGCGTAAATTTGTAGCGCTAAGCCTACGAATCCAACTCAACAGTGTCATAGTGATTGAATGAGCATGCCGGTTGCTAGGCACAGAGTGGCCGGATTTCATCTGCATTTTTCTTTTACGAGGCACGGTTCAATGTGAGAAATGAATACGAAATTTTCTTTTTCGTAGTCTCTACCTACCTCTGCGAAAATTCTTTGTGAATATTTTATAAGGAGGTTGAATGCAAATAGGACTTTCGGGGCTATATCACGTCTAAACACCTATGTAGTACCGAAAATATTTACGTTATATTTGGACTTGTGTTGTCAATTTCGATCATGTAACATTTACGCACTTTATTATTCGGATAAATAGGTTTTTTGTGTAAATACAATTTAACATTGTTATAGAAGCCCTATAGTAGTGTGTTTCATATAATTGAATGTACACGCATTGTTATCTACTCTCCATGGAAAAATGTTATTTTGGTATTGTGGCAGCAGTAAGCAATCGCAATCGAAATTGGAATTTTTGGTACATAACAGTGAAAAAAAATAGAAAAAAAAACATTTTCTGCCAATTGTTCCTTTCGAATTCCAAACACGCAAATATAATAGCAACGCCAAAATACCCCACTTCTCAGACATTCTGAGTCCTAACAGAACGCGTAGGCCTCAATTGATCCTATTACCACCGAAAAAAGAAATGTGTCAGTACTAAGAATAATTTGTTCAATGTCGCAGAGGTTAGTCCAAGTTGTTTTTCACTGTCGCAAAGCCATTCTGGTCAGTTTCGGACTGGTTTGGTTGGTACGTGAGTGAAATTACATATTATTTCAGACGAGATTATGTAGAGGGTAGTGATAAAACTGTTGAGCTAGGAACATTTATGATTGTATCCTTTTGGCAACATAATATTATTATTTAAAATAACGGTGCCTACATTATATACAATTAATTATTAGAGTAGGTGCAGGTAGGTAAGATTATGTCCTTATTTCAATAAATAGCATTAGTTGATAAACGATACGTTGACCAAAATGGTCCTAAATTAAAACTGGCCGCGTAAGAAACAGAATAAAAGTGATGCTTTTTGGACTATGTTCTTACTCTCAGTGATATAACCAAAAAACTATTTATTCGTTCCCGGCAGGGCGTCACCAAATGAGTTTTATCAGCTGTATCTATTTATACCCGAAGGCTATATTAGTACTCAACATCTACACGAACTTTTTCTATTTGACACTCCTACCAAAATAAATCTATTATAGAAAAAAAGGTCCCAAAGTCAAATTAGGAAGAGCTAAGCAGATAATAATGTTGTTAACAAAATCCACCCAGACTCTTACCAATTTCATCGCTCCGACAAAAAAAGTCCAAATCGGATTACATTATAAGAATCCGACAATATCAAAGAAGGGTTAGGGAAAACTAAATTAGGTATCTTTTGGACGTTCGGCCACCAGTGATTGATCGGAGGCTTACCTCGGCCTCAGTGGCCATAATCTATATTTTTGGAGGTCATTCAATAAGGCCCCGAGGGGATTTATAGCTTTTTTTCCTCGACCCGCTTTCTGAGAGAGATATCGGAACAATGTCGAAAAAGGGCGTTAATAAGACTGATTAGGGAGAGTCTTTGTTTTGTTGTATTAAAAAAACCGGTAGGATTCTGACAATTTCAGATATTATAATGGCTGAGTCTATTAATACGGGTACTGTACGAACAATTTATAATTATTAATACGGTTACCGTACGAACAATTTATAATTATTATTACGGGTACTGGACAAACAATTTATTATTATTCGTACATAACAAGCTAATTATCCAAAGGCTAATCATCCAAAAAAAAACAAAAGACAAGCTAATCATCAAAAAAATAATAATAAATGTACGAATAAATATAATTTATTCATCCAATACCCGTACAAATAGTCACACTCTATTATAATTATAACGATTATTACCTATAATTTTATACTTTAATTTTTTTCTTGGGGCGTAACTAATTTTATTACTAGCACTTTATTTGTTAAATTGATACATTTTGCGGTTTGTTTCTACAACAGTATACAAATTTATGTATGGCAGGCATTATACTACATTTACGAGTTTTTTACAATAAGTGTCCATTAATTATTTGAGTGGTGAACACCATATCATTTATAAGGGTGCTATTTCCCCGGCCAGTATTAGGTATATCAAAACAAACTTTATACGATTTTTCTATCTGCCTATATCTACATTTTATAGACCGTTAATTCGAAGAACTTCGTTCACACATCCCTTATACGGTAGTTAAGGCTCACCGAACTTTGGTCTCCCTACATTAACTCCACCAAGCTTACGTAGGCAACTTTTTACGATCCCACAAACTCCATTGGCGGAACTTATTAAGGTCAAATACAAGTCCTGAGGGCATGCATAATATACAGGCCTACCAACTTTTCCATTTAACTTGCCTCGTGACATCGCGATTATATCTTATCTACCTATCTAAAATTCAACAGGAAAATTGTGAAAGTTAACAAAGTCAGACAAACTTAGATTAGCTAAATAATTCAGTGGGATTGATTAAATAATTTAAGGAATTTTGGGTGCGATGAAGGATTGGACGATTGGCGGTTTGGATCGTAAGGATCAAAAAATCCAAATAAGAGGTCAGTGCAGTTTGTTTGCTTTAGTCTTTGAGCATCTTTTAACTCCACACCAATATAGACTTACGTGTAAAATACTCAAACTTTACGTAGATAAAATGGATAGAATAGATGGAATGGGCACAATTTTACAAGTATAACTGTGTAACATGAATAGTCTGTGGATGTCTATGATATCGAGTGTTGTCAACTGTCAGTTCTGATGTAATATGTTAAAGTCACATCTTTGATTAAATGTCAGTGCTAGAGCGTTTGTCCAACGACAATATTGCAGTAATTCTGTCAGTCGGTCAGCCTTCCGGATCCTCTATGGTAGAGCCGACCAGAGAACGATCGCCATTGATTAAGGTTTGTAAATACGTTTTGTTTAAATATCATTGTGAAGTTGAGCAATATAACTGTGATAAGAGATATAAATGATAGTTCCGTGATAGAATGATAGTTCCGTGTCTGATGGAGAACTATTTCCCCCTGGATATGTGGTACTGCGCAAGGACCGCGCAGGCGATGTCGGATGGGGTGGAGTCCTATTAGCTGTGCGTGATACTTATTCGGTTAAATTAATTACTGATGTGGACGGTTTAACTAATGATAAAGAGTTACTATTAGCAATAATAACGTGGAAAAATATTAAATTTTTGATTTGTGTTGTATACTTACCACCTAGCTACGGTGATGAGCAGTATTTGAGTGTATTGACATGTTTGGAAAATGCAGTGTGTAAATATTATTCCCTTATGTGTGTAATAATAGTGGGAGATTTTAATCTTAATTCTTGTAGTGCGAATGTAAAGTTGCAGTTTGATTTATTTCTCGAATTCTGTAAGTTGAGTCAGCGTAATAATGTTTTGAACTCCCATGGTGGCATGTTGGACCTTGTTTTGGCGGTGTTGGTGTGTGGCACTGTCACCGTGTCGGACGATGTTGAACCCCTGGTGCCGCCTGACGCTTACCACCCACCGTTAGAGGTTATCGTTGCCTTGCCGCGGGGTGTGGATATGTTATTTGCTCCTACTCCTTCTGTACGAGATTCTCCTTATGCACCTGACTGGAATTTTCGTAAAGCAGATTTTTATTCTTTGTACTCTGATGTGTCTGCTATTGATTGGACTGATTTGCTTGACCAACAAAATATTGACATGGCTACGGATGCTTTTTATATGAGATTGAATGAAACTATAAGAAATAATGTGCCAATTAAGCAAAACCGTGTATTTCCGCAACACAGGCAATATCCATTTTGGTATACTCCGGAAATAATAAGTAAGTTAAAAATAAAATACTTTCATTTGTGTAAATTGAAACAAAATGGTCTGCAATTTAATCGTGAGGTATTTGCGTACTATAGAAGTCACATTAAAATACTAATAGACGATGCTTATCGTAAATATATTACTTCGGTTGGATCTGAAATCAGTCGTGACCCTGCACAGTTTTGGAGGTATGTGAAAGAGAGGAGGAAAGACAGGTGTCAGTCTAATGAGTACACAGTCAATGGAGAGACAGTAATTGGGCAGCAGGCGGCTGCAGCGTTCGCTGAACATTTCAGTTCAGTATTCCTTAGCGAAGTTCCAGTGCTAGACGCAGAGGAGGCTGAACGCAGCGCTACAGGCGCCGGAGACTCGCGTCTTGTAAGTGTAGACAGTGTCACTATTGCCGATGTGCGACGGGCCGCTCGTCGTCTTAAGCCGTCTTCTGCAGCTGGACCCGACTCTATACCTCCTTTTTTAGTGAAGGACTGTTTGTCTGCGCTAGAGGTGCCACTTGCGCATTTGTACAACCTCTCTCTTCGCACGTGTTGCTACCCTGCTAAGTGGAAATTGTCTAGAGTAAGACCTGTCCCTAAGATTAGTTCGTCGACGGATGTTACAACTTTTAGACCAATAGCTGTATTAACTGTCTTTAGCAAGATGTTCGAATCAATCATAAATTGGTATATAACCCGTCAGCTTGAGGCTAGTATCGACGACTCTCAGCATGGGTTTCGGGTCGCTCGCTCCACTACCACGAATCACATCACCTTTGTGGACTTCGTAGCGACTCAAATGAACGCTGGCCGACAAGTTGATTCAGTATTTCTGGACTTCAGGCGGGCGTTCGATATGGTCGATAATGATATTTTGTTGGTGAAGCTTGCACTCTTGGGTACCTCGCCTAGGTTGTTGAGGTTTTTTGCTCACTACCTCAAAGATCGTAAACAGTACGTGCAGGTAAATATGCACAAATCAAATGAGTTCTACACACGATCAGGGGTAAGCCAGGGTAGCACCCTTGGGCCGACCCTTTTCTTGGTGATGATCAATGATCTCCCTAAAACCCTCAGCACGGCTCACTGTCTAATGTTTGCTGATGATTTGAAGGTGTATAAGTCAGTGAATCATATTTCTGATTGTTGCCAGCTCCAGAGAGATATTGAGTCAGTAGGAAGGTGGAGTCGGGCAAATAGGCTTTCCTTCAATATTTCAAAGTGTAAAGTGATGACGTTTTCTAGGTCACTGATGCCATTGACGCCATCATACACGTTAGAAGGCTGTACATTAGAAAGGGTGGATGTCATCCGTGACCTGGGTGTTGTTTTGGACTCTCGGCTTAATTTCCACGATCACATCATTTCCGTTTGTAAAAACGCAAATAAGACCTTGGGCTTCATCATGAGAACCGCTGCCCAGTTCCAAGATATTAGGGTGGCGATCATGCTATATAACACATTTGTCCGAAGCAAATTAGAATTTAGTGCCATTGTCTGGGATCCACGTGAATCCAAGTATACTATGATGGTTGAGAAGCTTCAGCGTAAATTTGCGAGGTACATATATAAACGGATGTACGGTTACTATCCATACTTGTTTCCTTCTTTGTTTGTATCGGGAATGATTGGAGCAGACACATTAGAGCTTAGACGGAAATTGCAGCTAGTTATCCATTATTGTCTGATACTGCGTAGTAGGATTAACAATCCAGCTGTACTTGCTGATATAAAATTATTTGTTCCCAATGACTATATGCGAACTGGTCGTCGACGGCATCAGTTGTTCGCATGTTCCGCGCAGCGTACTCACCACGCCGACAACGCGCCTACGCCGCGGGCGTTGTCGCTCTTGAACGCATTCACGCAAGAGTTCCAACATGTCGACATATTTAATGATAGTGTAAATAGCATTAGTTTATATACCTTAATTTATATCTAAGTCGTAACCTAAGATAGTGGGCGCTTTGGTCCTAGTACTGTAAGCTTACTGTCTATGTTTGAATGAATAAATAAATAAATAAATAAATAAATAAACGTTTCATTTATGATTCCTTTCTGGAGTAGCCTTACAACTGGTATGCCTAGAACATTGGATATGCGAAAAGAACAATTTGTAGACCCGTAAAAATTTCGCGAAATATAGAGTCCAAGTCACTACCCTGACCCTCGCTGCCTCTTTTACATCATAAACAAACCCGTTGGCTTGGACAAAAGAAGCTATGGACGGCGGCACCGCGTGGTCACATGAGATAGAAGACTATGACATCATGATGACGTCAATGTAAAAATAATATCACTTACTGTTCGTTTCACAGTTTGTATCAGGAAGTGCATCATTTGTTTAGCTAATTATGTAGGTGACCTTGAAAACCCCAGGACGCGCTAAGATATCCAAATAGTGTAGCGCTGTCCTTTTCCTGCACGTTTAATATTTCAATACGTTTCTCCTGTCAGAAAGAGACGACCCATACCAGCCGTCTATAGCTTTCTCCGTCTACGCCCGTTGGAGTGTATACACATTTCTTTGCCATAACTGAGCTCTGTAACAAAAGCTATCTCAACGACCATAATTTCTACTCCGCATACCCGGTATTGTGTCAGAAACTCAAGACATCCAGACATAACTAATACTTGACGTTATCTGGGAACTTGTTAGATAACATTAATAACAACAGTCGCTTTATCCACTTGTAGTGGTACAATTTATTGTAACAAATGATTCTGTTCTCTGTTAGGGGATCAGGCAGATCTACTCGTTTGTCATGTCGGAGGACGAATTTCGGGGTACGAATTAGTGCGGGGCGTTACTATGATTTTGTGAATATTGTTGCCATAGAAATACTGTTTTTGATGATAAAGTCAAAGTCAAAGCATTTATTGTAAATAGGCAATTAAATCGCACTTTTACAAGTCAAACAGCTAATTCTCGTCACCAAAGAGAATCATAACAACATAAAGGTTGATACATCAAATTAAGCAGTAATTGATTATGGTTTGAGTTTGAAAAAAAGGATGTTTCCTTTTCAAGCACTGTACCAAGATTCATCAAGATATGGCCATTTATTGAGGTTTTAGAACCAATGTCTTAGGATGATCAGTACAGTGTCGCGTAAGAAATGCCATTGCAAAGTTCTGGGTTGTATTGTAACTGTATGGGCAGGCACTTAACGTCAGGTAACCGACATGCAAGTCTCGTTACTCAGGAACATAAAAAGTTATAGAGTGACTCTTATAATGTCTTAAATAAGGATGCTGTGATATGAAGGCACAAATTAGTTTGTGACATCGACGAACATTTTAAATGGTAACCCTGATAAACTCGGAAAAGTTTCATAAGCCAAATTTTCCTGCCTAAACAATTTAACTCTTTTAAGATGGTTTAGGCGTTTGAGGAATCGATCTTAATTTCCTGTCATATTTTTAAGTCAAATGAGCCAGTTTAGTTATTAGATACTAGATAGCCAATGGCTGTAAAATTATTGTGAACTACACTAGTTACTAGTCAGTTTACTATTAGGTATAACATTTTATGTATTCAGAATGCATAAACATTTGCTAACAACCCTCATGGGATGATGTGATGCGTCCATCGCGCATTGGCGGAGCTCAAATTGGTGCGGTGCGGTTGGACGCGCTCTTTCACTGTAATCAGCTTGGTTACATCGTTGATTATGCCGTCCACTGGCCGCTTTTGGTGTTTTATTTTAGTGCAAACGTTTTGGGGAAACTCAATTTGAATAAGTGCTCGTTTGTGATGGGCAGTTGAGTTGAAATTTGTTTATTTTTGTTTATTTTTAGTATAAATTATAATGGGACGGGTACATTTTGCTCACACACAACTGAAATTGTTATTAGCAAGATAAAATTAATAAACGAGGTAGTAATAACATGTTATCATGAAAATAAAAGTTTCAGTCTTTATAAACGTGTCCTGAAACAACGAAACATATCGATATGAGCTACCATTTGTGACAAACAGTGTTGCCATCTAACAAGTTTGTTTACATTCGTGTCACGACCATCACCTACCAAGGAAAACAATTTTGTATCCATCTGTATTGACAGCTAGATCGGTGGCTGGCTGTTACACCGATTTGTAACGATGTAGAATATACATGCTGTTTACGAACGTCATAATCACTAGATTTTATACTTAGTGTAATTCAAGCCGTAAAATTAAATGACATAACTTAAAAGGCTTGGTTCTGTTGCATTAATTTCTATGTTGATAACACTGAATGGGCAAAACTAATTACATTAATTGAGTAGGTATAATATTATATTATGTACGTTTACTGTAAAGAAAATGAATGATTTGACTATGTCGTTTACAATATGCCTGCATTATACGAGGCGTGGGGAGTAAAGTGTCACATTTTGTAATTGGGTTATGAATAATTACTATTTGATATATATTTATTGTACTACAAGCAAAGTTAAAGGGAAACGAAGAAAGATTTCGCTTCGTACGTCTCATCTTCAGACCGATGTCGTTTTAGCAAAATCGTTACGGTGTAATAGTAAAATTCAAATTACTATATGGCACATGCTTGTTACCATGTTTAAACGGAGCCTTATGTTTTACGTATTTCCATTGGCACTCGTGAGGAGGCGTGCTTTGACTGTATCCTGGACTAGGCGGTGTTTTCCAAGTTCTCGGCAAATAGCGATACCAAATGTAATACTAGGTCACGTAGCGATGAGTTAGCTCAATGGTTTAGACAATCGAAAGAAACTCAAACACCGAAAAACTACAATCGAGATATACTCGTATTAACTGGCTAAAAACGGGTCTAATTCGCGCAGAAGCATATATCAATATATATAATTTTGACATACCTCGACGTTTCGGCCGAGTTACATCGACCGTGGTCACGAGAAGACTGGCGAATGCAGGTATCACCGCCCGGAGCGGCAGGTGTTGTTTCCAACTACCCGCGTTTGGTCTTGCAAAACATGATCGTCACGACATGCAACACTAAGTTGAGTAATATGTTTCCTGTTCGCGAAAGTTTAAGAACTTCTATTACAATCGAGATATAATCGAGTGAGATATGATATGATTGCATCAATAAGATGTAAATAATATAATAGCATTGACTTAAATACGTTACAATTGCATCATGGTTAGCGATGAGGGCAAGTCCGAGATGTTTAGATAATCTCAAACAGTGCAAAATTATAATCGATTTATAACCGTCTGTAGCGCAAGCAGGAACCTCTATCGAGAAAGTATTCGATACGTTAACTGTCAAATTTGTTTTAGATTTGATCAGCGCCTCGCAATATCGAGAAGATGCCTACACGAACGGCTACCATGATCGATACGACACGAAAAAATTTTCGTGCTTGTCCTATTATAGGAGTACTGGTCAAATCTAAAACAAATTTCACAGTTAACGTATCGAATACTTTATCAATAGAGGTTCCTGCTCGCCCTACAGAGCTTTGATATTGCATGAGACAAAAGTTAAATTAAAAAGTTAGATACTAAAATATACATGTACTGCTAAAATCCTTTGCCGTAGCCTGGTAAAAGTTAATACAAGCATCAACTACTCCCAGAATTACTCAAATGTAATTCTCTACGGCTCCGTATGGCAACACTACATCATAAAACATTTGTCACGTAGTTATCCGCCGCATGTCAGTCACGCGTATGATAGGGTAATGGGGATGCTACTTGGAATACTAAGTAACTGGGCTACATGTAAATGCTATTATTATAAAGGCGAAGGTGTATGTAACCAAGGACTTTTAAGCCACTCATTCTTGTCTAATACTTGTGGTAGGTAATGTTTGCGACACCGTATTTTCGCTATGTGAATCTAACCGTCTTACCACGAGGATTTAGAACAGAGTTAAACAAGTTTCCAAAATTTCGTTTCGTAAAATCGACGTGTATCACTCGCGTTTTCTTACTAAATACTGGCATTTTTAATTATTTTATTTGAGAATTTGTTATTTAGTTTAAAAAAGCGAGGGTTAGACGTCGATTCGTGGAGAAAATATTACAATACATCTGTTGAACTCTGGTTTCAATCTATTGTGGTAAGACAGTAAAAGTTAGAATGAAACTCTACATTCATGCTATCCAGTGGCGAAGAGAAATTATTTTTCATTAAAATCCAAATTAACAACTGCACTGGACGTCGTAACAGCCAGCGCTTTTCTCCATATTATACTGGTTAAGTTAACACAAGCGTTAAGTACCGCAACTCTAAAATACTTGGTCATCTCATTCCTCTTCTACTTTTCGCCCGTAATACTAAAATTTATAGTTTAATTGGGGTTTTATAACACTATTTTTCTCTTTAAGTACACTAACAAAAAGGAATAAATACTTAAAAATATAATTAATGAAGAAGCATTTAAGAGATGTCTAAATTGCTGAAGAAAAATCATTGCTTCTCTTAATGCACTGCCGAATTAGTCAATTCAGTTCCCAGAATTTTATTAAATTAAAATCGGAATTTTAAAATATGACAATCACCATTATAGAAAAGAAGGATAAATAGAATAGTAGATGGAAGTAGGTTTTCAAATAGGTACTTTTATGTTTGTGATATTCAAAAGTTGAGAATTGGATAACTACAACTGTTGTGGGTTTTACCACAAAAGATTTAAACCAGAGTTGAACAGATGTCTCTAAATAGTTTCTCCACAAATCGACGTCTTACCCTCGCTTTTTCAGAGTTAAACATCTGTTTAACTCTGGCTTAAACTTTTGTGGTAAGACGGTGTAAGTCTACAATTTCGTAGCTCAAAACGAGTTTCTCGTAGCAGCGTAGCAAACATTGTAGTTGCGTAGCAAATGTCGTAATTGCGTAGCAAATATCGTAGTTGCGTAGCAATACAACCGAAAAATGGCGTAGATATGCATAAATTTAAGTTGGATTAAATGCTACACACAATATTATAATAATACAGTTCTTAGCATAATTATTATACTTGCTTACTTACATATCGTCAGGTATTACACGGAACCACTCTCTGAGGTTTTAAATAAACTGGAAAGAGTGCGTTCTTACAATTTAATAGATCTTGGCATGTGCATAATGTAAGCCCGCTTTCAGTTCTCCTCGGATCTTGGGCTGAGCTTATTCGAAATGGAGGTAAGTTTTGAGTGCATTCTATATGCACTCCTGTATAATTGGGTGCTTGGTTTGAGGAATCACAAAGACGTTTTCTTTCGAGTTGATGTTTGAATTTAAGGCTAGGGGATGAGCTATACTCGTCTTTGAAATAGGCTGTACATGTTAACACAATCAAATTTAAAAAATCTGCTATAGGTATGATAATGTTTTTAAAACGCCACTCATGAAAGTTTAGTTGGTAGGTACTGTTATAATAGTAACACGATTTTACCACGCACTGAAATCGTTTGTAGATATTATTAGATATATAAATGTGTAGGTACTTTTTATAAAATCGTGATTAATTACCATAAATTATCTGTACCTATAAAAACGTTACAAAGGTTAAAACAGCTCTGGCATTTTGCAATAAAATGATCTCAATTACAATGGAATTATAACAAAGTTGATCAACTGAGAGATAGGTCTACATGGAATTTACCCTTCAAAGCACCTAGTAAATTAATCAGATTTCAAAAGCAAACTAAAAATAGTATTCTCTTATATTTTTTCATTCCAGCTACCCAGAGACCGTCCTACAGTACGTTTGCCTAAACCCGTTTCCCACTCTAGAACTCGTCATAGGAACTCGAAACAAAAACCTGACTTGTCAAAATATACTCACTTTACAGTTGAAATAATGCTTTTATAAGGTGTAAGAATTTACATTATGCCTTTAACACACGTCCCGATCACCAGTCCCCAACACCTGATAAATATCTGGGTCGCATTAGACGAATCGCCCCGACCCACTATCGACTAGGGGATTACAGCCCAACTGAGATTAATTACGACGCTCCTACGTAAAGACACGTCTATTGATGCCTGTTTCTATTAGCTAGGTAGATCGAATAACCCTTCCCTTAACTAGCGACAAATTTTCGTATCTATGGCAGGATGAAATTGAACATCGTGCAGTGGAGGGTGATGATTAAAATTCCAAGAAGGACGGGTTAGTTTTATTAATCTATTTTACTAATTATAGTTGTAAAACGAGACGTTAGGTAGCACTGCAAACATTTCAGTGTTCCAACTTAAAGTGGATATTCCATTTTAATGATTAAAAAATGTCATTTTTAACCCTAAGGGTGCGACCGCAGCGCAGTGCCGCACAAGATTTTATTATGCAAAGTTTTGGGTGACACTACAATTAGACAAACGTGGTGCTTACAACCAGACAAACAACCTGCAGGTTCCATGATATTTTTTTATAAAAATACACTTACCTACAAACATGAAAAGGTGGTATTGTTTTGTGAAATGAATTTCTAACTAATTACAAAATCACTATTCCATTTTACCAAGCCTACTTAGAAAAAAAAATGTAACGACACGCGATTACTTTAAATTAAAGTAGTATTTTGCTCAAACTGGTGTATCCCACTGAAACGGAACTAATTTTACGAACACATTCGTATAGGCCACGAACATGACAGTGCATGTAGCGCCGCTCTCATTACATACTCGACGTACTATCTATAGTTCAAGCCAGTGGCCCTCAAATATGACTCCATATGAGATCATTTTAGAGTATTGTAATCACATACACATAAAATATTATTATAGGTTCACTTACAATCGGAACCGTTAATTACAGGTGAAACCGCGGGACGAAGCTAGTTCTAAAATAAAAGTAGCTTATGTTACTCCTTCCAATATTAGCTATCTACCAGTTAATGTCTAGTTAAAATCGGTTAAGCCATTCGCAGATTAGCCGCAAAAAACAAAGAGTAAAAATTATAAAAAATTGGGTTTTTGTCTCAAGTACCGTATAAACTTTCACAGGTACGCATTTCATAAAAAGCTGTTATTTTTACATTAGGTACACACAGACATTTTAAACTTATTTGTGTTGAAATTGTATGTATGTTTATCCCCTCTCAAGATCAAAAGTAGAACTCATAAAATGCAGAACCTGTGGGCCAAACTGTGACCCGACAAACCACGCGAGAGGTGCCAGAATTCAGAAATAATTTCCGAGATTACGCCGTGCTCGCGTAAACCTATTGTTCTCTAGCGGGAACCTTGTCGCAGATAATAATGAAATATTTTGCTTACTAAAATATAATACGATTCATTTCGGAATTATTATTTAGGATAAAATAAGCTTCCGGGAATTTATAATACTACTAAGAAGTTGTCTTAATTATAAAAGCATATTCCTCGTTTAGAGAGTTCTTGTAACTACTATCGGCGTGGATTCATTAATTTCACTGACAGATTTACTAGGAAATGCTGTTAATTTGTTTTTATTGAATGTGCAAGTCCGTTTAAATCTTTATCAGTTGTAAATTAACTTGAATATTAGACTTGTAATTTGTATTTTACCATTTTTTTATATATTGTTAATCTTTAACAGAGATAATTTCTTATTAACTTTCCGTAAGCTATCTTTAGATGCTTAATCAAACTTTGTTATTCCCAAACCAACTAATAAACATTCCTGGAATTTTCCAACCGATTGTCATATACCAAAGATATTATCTATATTATATTATCGCAAACCGGTATCAAGTAATGTCATCGACCTCTTACAAAAGGAGTCAACATCGGAATATTTCATGAACAATATTTCAGAGGAAAACAATAGCCGCATAGGAATTCGATTAATTATACGAGTAAACAAACATATTTTAATGTATTTATTTGTCTTTTTTTAAGACTGGCCATTGTAGGTAGGCTACTATTTTAGGTAGGTTTTTCCTTTCTGTGTTCCATACATATTGACTCTGGTGTCAATAACAAAAAGTTGTATATTTCTATCTAATATAGGTACTTCTATCTATTTTAATTGCGGAAAATATCTGAATTGCAGGTCTAATACAAAATAATTACCTACAGAAACGCTAAAAGTATGGGCAAGATAACGGGGAGGAAAGGTAGCACTTCTGGGACCTAGTAGTAGAAAAATGTAACAATATTAACACTCACGCGATTGATTCTTATAAACCAGACGAATGTCTACGACAAAGACTTTGATTCTCTATAAATAAAGAATAGAACATTATGATTTTTTTTTTTTTTTATAATCTTTATTTATTATAGAGGGTTTTGTCATCAACATTGACATGTCACCCTCATAGGGGATTTCTACACCTTATCTACGCTTAACTCCTAATTTAACAATTTTATATAATTCTTTGGCTTGCCTCGATAGCGGCGCAGCCAAAATGCTAGTAAATGCCCCAACATCTAACAAATTAAATCTGTTTTCTAATATAAAGCTATTTCTCTCGACCTCGTTCCGCACACACCGATTATGATTTTGGAATCATAACAGGAAGCCATTTATTCAAATTTTACGGAAATCATGTCTTTCACTACAAGCATAATATTTTATAATAAGATGCCCATCCGTAGATATTTCTTTTATTAGTTTTACCTAATGTATGTATAGTCCAAAATGGAAAATATTTCATGAACAAAGTCGCGGGCAACAGCCGTATGATAAATACGGGTCTCGTTTACAAGGCAAACAACTCATCAGCCAATCCAAACAAAGAACGTTTTCTGCTGCTATTTTTTTATGCAGCATCGTGAGACTCGTGAATTTTGAGATACAACGTTACAGTTAGTAATAGAGATGTGGTGCAGTATCGAGGGCGTTAGAGGTATTTTTAAGTCCATACAATATTATGAATATGATAGAAATACTCTATATTATAATATGAACACCACATAACGCAGAAAACTGAAAAAGTTGAGCACTAGGCATGTACGAAAAACTCAGTTCGTCAGAGCAATGAAACTCCAAGTAATCATAGAATTTCTAACCTACCTTGTATTTTTCCTTACTCAAACTAACCTCGGGAAAATGAACAATGTTTTCATTATCGATATTTAAATTGTATCGACAATCCTTCTTTCGCTCGGAACCCCCGATGCCAAAGTTACGAGTGAGCCGCTGATTTGAAAGCCTCTAAGTCATTTTTCCAGTTTTAAGAGCTTTTTAGAGTTCAATGTGGATACCCTTTTAGTAAGAGATCTCTGTTTGCCTTGTTCCAGCGAAATACAAATTGGAATGCCTGCAGTTAAATCTGTATTGGTGCTTTCTGTGTAAATACAATTGTATACTAGTTGTGGGTAAAGTCTATGGGGGAATACATTGCTCGCATTACCTATATTACTATGTAATCGATTTCTGAAATCGGGTCATTTGGAAACCCTGACCAAAATGAGTTATACATGCATATTAAGCAAGTTCAATATCGACAAAGCCCATCCTCACCAACTTCAATAACTTAGAGCGATCTGATGTGACCCTATTTCACGGTTAATTGCTTCGGAGACTGACATTTTTATAAGGAAAAATGGTTATCTGATAAAGTTACATTTGGTATATTAATAGGGTATCAAAATATAATCAATTCGTTACATTTTGTTTTCTTTTATGGTTTTATTAATTTGTTAATCAGATTGATGTGTTTGACGACTTGCCAAAGTGCGATTTTATTGCCTATTTACAATAAATGATTTGACTTTGAATTTGAGGGTATTACCGTTTTTTTTATTTATAGTAAAAGTGCGTGCAGTTAAAACATAATAGTAAAAGTGCGTTGTGCGTAGTCTGTAAAAAGTGAGTTGGGAATAAGAAAAGGAGATTACCTTTTTTTCCTCACAGTTCTTGATAAAATTTGGTATGGAAATAGTTTGAACCCTGCGAGTTGAAACAAGTTTTTCACAAGCAGTTAATATAAGATCTACGAGTACAATCGATAACCCCTCATTAAAGTTGTATTCCCTCAGATACTTTATCTCGTCCTAGTTTTAACTCTAGCAGTTCTAGCTTATACAACCGCTTCACTCAACATTTCCGTTTTAATTAACGTTCACTTTACCTGAATTAAATTCTCGCTGCCATCAGAGACAATCTTGAAGGGACGTGTAGGCTATTAATTAGAAGCATCAGGGTGGAATCTCATACGATTAGTAGTGTAATGGAGCAAGAGACGGGAGACGTTGATGTATGTACATGTCTTGTGCCAGACGCGGAATGTTAAAATATGGTCTGCTAGGTCTGAAAGAAAATGCAGTCCTGTTACTCGTAGACATGTTTTGTTAGAAACCAACTTCCTGTGTTTCGTTTTTTTTTATTTAGTTAAAATCTTAAGCCGTTGACACAGTGGTTGTTCAATTGTGTTGAAATTTTGCAAGTCTAATGTCTATCAAATATCGATAATACACTGTTACGGATGGAATGGATGGACAACGGAACTTTCCAGTGAGTTATAGTACGATAGTATGATGTATGACACCTTTATAAAGACTGGTCGAATTTAGTTCAGGATTGCACTGGCTGGAAATCATTTTGAGATCCCTTTGCCCAACAGTGGCCAACACAGGCTCGACGTAATCGTAATGACGTGTGAGCTCTATGTGCGCTGTATGATGAGCTCGCATAACTGAATACGTAGCTTAGAATTTGTTTTTAACGCAGAATGTTACGTAGTACCAAACATTACTACGTATTACTACGTACGTTGGGACAAAAGTTCATTACTGTTTTCGAAATTTGTTTTCCAAATTAAGTGCCTAACTATACCTACTTATTTACGTAAGTATGTAATTATTTTAATGACATCATGACAATACAAAAAATGCTAAGAACACCAAGGACGATCATAAAATATTGAAGCCTCTCATAATCAATAGTTACTAGGGATGTTATACCCAGACTAAAACTACCCCACCCCTAGTGACATACATACTTCTAGTAATTATATTTTGAACTAGCTGCGCCACGCGGTTTCACCCGTTTGGATTATATACGAAAGTATATCATTATGGATTGTAGCTTATGTGTTATTCTGATATGTAAGCTATATTATTGTGAAGTTTCATAAAATCCATTCAGTAGTTTTTGCGTGAAAGAGTAACAAACATCCATCCATACTAACAAACTTTCGCGTTTATAATATTAGCAGGATTGATTGTATAAAGTAGGTAAGTCTTTAGAATGATAGGTTTAACTTTTATGAACGCCATCTAGGCTCTTTACATGGAACTGACGCACCCAACGTACAGCCTGTAAACTCAGATTTTTACCTACATACGGCTGAAACACGAGCGTAAATTCAGAGTTCATTGCACACTGTTCGGGTTTCTAAAACTTACGTCAGATGTCTCTTTCATAAATTTATTCATAATAATATAATGCATAATTATTAACTGTGTCAATTTAGATCACCTAATAATACTAACCAATGATAATAAGCCACTATTAAACAACTACTATATAGATAAAACTCGCTACTAGATAATAAAAACTGGAAATGTAAGGTACCTAGTAAAAACAAAATACAATTATAATTTTTGCAATGAATTTTCTTCTACCACAATAAATGGTAGGTATTAACTAGCTAAAAACGGGTCTAATTCGCGCACAAACAAATATCAAAATGAGAAGAGTCTTCTTGTGACCACGGCTGATGTAACTCGGTCGAAACGTCGAGGTATGTCAAAATTATATAGTTTGATATTTGTTTGTGCGCGAATTAGACCCGTTTTTAGCTAGTTAATATGTTTCCTGTTCGCGAAAGTTTAAGAACTTCTAATGGTAGGTATTAATCACCCGCACGGACGTAGTAAATTTCTGTGTCTACGCCATCCTAAATTCTGACCTTCCATGGTCAAATTAAATATTCCAATTGAAACCAAAACTTTCATTCGGAGAGTTTCATTCATGAATTTCACCTTCGTCCATTGAACGACGACCTTCCGTCGCGACGGTGTCATATTGATGGCTACCTCGCACATGCGCACTGGACTCCACGCATGCGTTCTAGCTAACACCCTGTTGTGTACACTGTAGGTATTTTACATGAAACAAAATCTGTCAACCTTCGATGAAAAGTCTGCAATTCATTGCAATGCGCTCATAAATTAATCTATACCTCTTCAGTAGTTGTTTTAGTTTGAGTAGTGTCTTTGTTTCGTAGTGGCATCTTTTTTTTACTTAGACGACATCATCGTTTTGGGTGGTATCATGAAGCAGTAAAGTGGACAATTCAACGATATCGTGTGAATTAGTGTGATAATTAGAAGAACAATTTAATTGAAGTGTAAAGAAGACTCATCAACAGGTAGGTTTTGTGTTTGCTTATAGTTGTTTTGGGGAAACGTATAGATGTACACTGAGTGGGCGTTACTCCAGACTGCGTGGGCGTAGTATCTGGCTCATCGTAGACGGAATGTCAGTAAATAAATTCAGGGCACGAAACAAATTCTAATACAAAGTAGGTGTTAGGAAACTTACTAACACGTACTATGTATTTGAATTTACAGAATATTAATTCTGTTTTGACCTTCTAGCTTAAGTGGAGATCCCACATTGTGTTAAATCGGACTCCAGTGTCAATGGCAGGCCTGACATATTTTCATATAAACTTGAATAAATGTTCTATTATACTGCCTTGCTCTCTCTTGGTAACAGCTTTATATTCGTCACCTTTCAACCCAGAATATCCTCAAGATTGGTTCAACGAGCCACGTTATGAATACCTGTCTAATGTGTATACGATATATATGTACATCTAAATGCAGCACCCAATTCTGTACTCTGTATTCTGTATGTTTTTTATATAAACTAATTGAAATGGTATCTATTGCTATGGCAACGCTACCTGCCTATGGTCTGGTTGCCATGGGTTTATATAATTATTATGTATAAACCACAGGAAAGCTTTAGTATATTTGTTAGACTACGGTTCTGATAGCTCTTGATCACCATTAATCGTCGTATCATAAAGTTGGATAAGGTTCTTTATCATCAAGATCTTCTAATTTCAGGTTTCATTCATACTTTTAGATAGTCGAAATGGTAGAAATCACCATCTACCGAGGTCATGAGTCAGGTCGAGATCATCTCAATGAGGAGCATCCAATGCTCTTTTCCTTAAAATGTCCTCAGCCTATTGTTATTTTGGGGGAAATTTAAACGTGCATGAAAGCCAGTGACATCAAAGCAATTACGTCCAAACACACTTCCATTAAAATTATCATCTCTCTCGACAAAGTCCAGTGCAATATTCGCAGCACCCCCACACCTAGTCCGAGCAAAATCAATATTAGTTATTGGGTGCGTTCACACGGGTCGGTGGGTACGTGCTACATTCGGGCAGGATGTAGGTAACGAACGTGCATGTTTGCAAGAGGAAATGTTATTAAGGGTGACGAGAGTGGACGTCGAAAACTCAAAGCATTCAAACAAACTGATTATTATATGCACACGATTTAAACTAAAGAAAAATAGGATGGTCTATTCTATTTTATTAAGTAAATTAACCAATCAAAAGCAAACTTATGAGAACTCGTAAGGATCTTATAGGTAGGTGACACATTTTATGATACATTTTGTAGATCCTCTAAATGATTTTCAGTATATATGAAAGAACTTGGAAGACCTGTAAACATCAAGACTTGGTAGATTTCTCAACCCCTAGTTAATTTTAATCAATAGCATAGTCAACAGATAGTCTATCGTTCTCTATCTGGCACTTAACCGATGACAAAGACATACATACATTCATACAGGCAATACATACATTGGTTGGTCAAAGTTAACTGCTAGGTGTTCAGAAACCGGGCGAGAGTAATTGCTACACACTACACACATACACTACTACTCTATAACATATTGCCGTATTAGAATTTGCAATCTAAGAAAGTAGTGGTTTTAAAAAAGTGGTTATATAAAAATAAAATAAATAGTAAAGTAAAAGTACACAACACAAGTTTAACAAAGTTACATACCTATTCTTTGTTCCATTTTCACTTTTATTTCGGTTACTCAAAAGCGCCGAGTCCAAACAAAAGTTCGACACAATTAGCGTAATTAGAGGTACTGTGAAAATTACTAGGTTTGTTTGTACCTTTGCTAAGCAGTATAGAGGTAACCCGAGTTCTGTCCGAAACGTTTCTTGTAAAGCGTAGGCACCGGGAAACTTTCTAAGAACATGGCTAATGTTATTTTGAATCTTTAATAAATTAAATTGGGCAATTTTTTGTATCTCACGTATTTTAAATTTCCTTATCTACGTATGCACATTTCTTTAAAATCTTACTTACCTTTATTAAGTTTTGGATGTGTAATTAAAATTTAATTATAGTATGGTTAATATAATATGCGGTACATCTCTAGTCTGTTAGGGTGTCTATAGTCAAATCGCTATTGATGTCACGAATGTGTAAAGTGGTGGATGCTTTACTGAAACTTCCTAGGAGTTTGAGAGCGAACACGAAATTACACATTTTTATCATTGTACTAGCTGCACCCGCGTTTTCACTCGCGTGTACGGGAGTACTATATTTCTTCAGGATTTACAGTAGCCCATGTTTAAAGTTGGGAGATAAGCTAGATCTGCATACCGAACTTCATGCATCGGTTCAGCCGTTTAAGCGTGAAGAACTAACAAACACACAAACTTTCACATTTATAATAATAATATAATGTAAGCTCAGCAAGTACCTAGACTTGGCCCATGAGGTGACCGCCATGTGGGATGTTTACTCGACGATCATTGTCCCGATAGTGGTTACGGCGAACGGCCTCATAGCGAAGAGCCTCGACCAACATCTAAAGAGGCTCTCGCTAGACGGCTGGATTAAGGGTCGGATGCAGAAGGCAGTACTCCTCGACACGGCACGTATTGTCAGGAGGTTCTTCTCTCTGCAGCCCTAACCACCGGTAGCCTGGGCCCTGCTCCGCTATCGGTGGCACCCTAGGTTTAAGTTTTTATAATGTTATTAGGTTTTTATAAAAATATTGTAAAAAAAATAAATTTAAGAGTATAAAATAAATAATGGGAATATAATGTCATATAATATAATATTTTTAAGATTATTTTCCTACACTTGTGCACGTTAAGTTATCGTAAGTACCAATTATAATATTAATAACACAAAGGAGCACGGAAAATATTATTTTTAGATGTGTGTACTTATATTATAATGTATGTACCAGTTTTCATTTCAAATGTTATTCAGATCGTTAACCTTCATGCCCCAATACGCGCAACCCTATAACACCCTTATACACAGAAATGTATGTTATTATTGTGTTAGGATTTCGATGTTTCCCATTTTGTGTGTTTTTACTGGATTGTATTTTTAAAGTGTTCATATTCTTTATTGTACATAATAACATTTATTATGTGGAGAGACTTACATAGGATTTAAATGTATAATACTAAGGCGAAGTACCTATGTAGTGTTTTGATTGAGCGAACTTCTTTCTTAAAATATTCATTGTTTCATATTTTAGTAATACAATAGGTAGGTACAGTTTCAAAAATTATTGTCATGTTACTTTGCGAGAGACGGAGCTAGGTACATAATTTTTAAATTACTTACATAAAACTAATAATTATGTAAATTCAAGCTCGATGAAGATCACAAAATGTGTAGTTAACGGTGTTAATAGTACATACTACTGATAGAATACTATATTTATTAGTACGTATAATCAGATTAGAACATTTAAGGTATTTGGAGCAAGTGCGTGACGCAGGCTCAAGCACAAGCCTAAGATTGTGATGTGATGTCACAGTTAATCATTAACAAATTCATAGAATTACTGTCAAAATGTCTCTAAGTTCTTGCTATTACAGTAAATATAACTTAGAGAAATCCTGTCACGCGCCAACTTCATTAGATTTCATTTCCGAACCCCCGGCAGTTCTCGTCAGAACGCCAAGCGGATCGGTCGCGTACCAAGTACTTAATACTTGGCATTCGAGTTTGAATTCAAACCTTGAAAGTTGACCCAAAATGGATATCACCATAACGAGGCATTATAGTTTAGATGAAGTAAGTTTTTTTTATTAACCCTAAGTTAATATTTTTCAATTTATATGTAGTAAGTAATTTAGATATAAAATCTTAGACAACCAAATTATTACCGAAAATATTAGTTCAAACAATTAGTTTGGCATATTTTTTCTATAATCTTAATGTCACCTTCAATTATGTTTAACAACTTAATGCTTAATATAATAATCTATAATAAAATAAAATAAATTATAAAGTACCTATACTAAAAATAGAATACAATAATAAATATCATATACATAACTTTAAGTTCGTAGTTATTAAAATTATATTTAGATTTTTATCAATGAATATTTTTTGACTATCAAGAAAAACATCTTATCAATATCCTTAAATTATTATTTGTCTAGCTTCTTTATACATTATCTTCATATTCGTGTCACATTTTCAATAATTCATTTCCTTTTATAGGCAAACTCTTGCCTGCCTAGGAAATGAAATGAAACATCGCTTTCACGTTTACCAACTTTCAAAGGAACGTGTCAAGTTAAAAGCAAGCTCGAGCGATAAACATGTAGCAATCTCACGAATTGCTTTGTTTGCAACCGGTATAAGATCAAAGTGAAATGTTGGTTCGGCATTCACATTTGATGTACTTACTACAAAATTGTTGAACTGCTTTCAGAAGGAAAGCTAGTGGACTATTTCACGGCACAAATGATGGTCCCATAAGATTTACTAACTCAATTGATTTGGTGTAACTTACCGAAAGAGATGCGTGATCGTTCACCGTTGGTCGAATTTATAAAATTGAATACTAATTTTGTCGATAAACCAATTTTAGATATTTTTCAGTTACTAATTACTACTAAAAATATTGTTAAACCTATTGAAAATATAATTACATTTTATAATACTATTTTGATTGAAACTTTTTTTCTTATTACGTTTATATTCTTATCTATAGTATAAGTTGATAAGTCTATACTTCAAAAAAAGATGTTACAACTGACTGACACCTATATTATGGTTCAACCAGGACTGATCTATCAACTTTTCTACATTTTATACCTACATAAACATACTTTGCAATATACCACTCTCGTATGAATACGAGACAATCATGATCATGACAATGGAATAAAGCTCGAACTCTTCCGACGCCATTAAGGGGGCGTTGGAAGCGTAATGGGTCATAAAAAACTTTTTTCTATCTCATTTCTGTTCCAGCAATAAATCAATGGTAATATCCGTAAGCTGTTATAATTTGAGCATCAATAAAATCTGACAACTTTAAAGACCCTCACGAGAATTCAATTCACTTTTTTAATACGTTGTTATAGATTTTGTGCCTTGTCACTATATGAATAAGCTTCTTCTTGGAACGTTGAGAAGGATTACAACAACGACATCCAACGTGTTATAGCTGTTACATGAAAACATGCAGCCATCTCATTTCAGAGACTACACCTACATGTGTTTCTATCTATGGCCCCAGTGCCAAATCTATGAAACCAATGAGAACGTGTAAGGTATCTGACGAATTCAATTAAAAAAAATAATGTATACCTACCTTAAGATCTGGATCAAACTCGACGACCAACCTGGTCCCCTATAAATGCTATCGGCAGTTTTGGTCAAAAGAAACATTAAATATGAACATTTCTTAATTTCTAGAATCAAATGTTAAAAAAATAACATCTAATCGTGTTCGGACGGGACCATTAATAAAATAAATAAGAAAAAAAATAGCCCCGATTTTCCAGCCAAATCCGAGAAGCAGGTACTTCTTATTTCTTACTGAACGTGATACAGCTTTTGATCTCTCTTAATGGAGATTTTCTGTGTAAGTATACGTTAATTACCGATATCCCAAAGGAACGGGCACTTTTTTCATTAAGTGAGGCTTGATTTATATCCGACTGCATCTTGTGTAATTACTAATAATTGACTTTTGGAGATACGCGGGGTCCTGCGGTAATTTTTTTCGATATTCTTTTAATGGCTCATGAAACGAATCTAATAATGAGCTAAGGGTATTATGTCATTGGAGTAGTAGGTAGTGTTTCTCTTAACTCCACACTGGGTCATTAGTCACTAGTCAGGTCTACTCAACTTTTTCACAAAACAAATTGTCGTACCTGAATCCAATAATTTGCCGCAAATTGCGTTTCATTCCGATTTATTTTTCGATTTTATCGTAAGCGAAGTTATCCATTTCCAATATCTAATAACGATTCGATGAACGACAACTCTCATTTCAATCAACTTGGGCTCAATGTTGCGGAGTGACTTATTCCAAAGTAGGCAAAGAACAGCCTGCCAATTTAAATAAGATACTTTAATGATACTAAATTACTACCTACTGGAAAATTAATGAACAAGCAAGCTGCTCTCATATTTGACTATTTACCTTAGTTGGCCATAAAACAGCTTTGTTAAATTAATTCACATAAAATATTGCACAGACCTATTATTGCATGATAATATAAGACAAATTATCTAGAACTTTTACAAAAATAAAAACAACAAATCAATGACTGTCATGCACTTTGCAATACAACTTTCAAGAAATAAAATAATATTCCTTAAAAAATTCTGCCCAAATTAAAAAAATAAAGGTTTGGAAATCAATCAATTATTTACGGTTTTCTATCGCAGTGCAGGCACATAGCACTGTTTTTTGTAAATACATAGATACGTAATATCGCTATTGGGTAAAAGACAACATCGTGAAAAAACCTACAAGCCTGAGAATTATTTTGGGGTTAAATAATGCACTTATATCAGGACCGGGCCCTCATGGTAGGTTCTGGCCTTATCCTCCTCACGAAACTGATGATGATGATGATGATGATGATGATGACGAGTATGATGATAATGAGTATGATGATGATGATGATGATGATGATGATGACGATGATGATGAGTATGATGATGATGATGATGATGATGATGACTTTATTTTGTGTCCAGTCGTCAATGCGAAGCGGGGCGCTAGCGGCGATGGAGGCGGAGCCCGACCTCAGCACCTTCGAGAACAAGTCGGGCTTGGCCGAGGATATGAAGTTCTTGGCGTCAATGCCGGAACTGTGTGACGTCACGTTTCTCGTCGGAGACACGAGGGAGCCAGTCTGTGCCGTTAAAGCGGTCCTGGCTGCTAGGAGCAGGTGAGGTTATTTCCAGACTTTTCTAGAATACATTTTAGCTCATGAAGAGTCTGCTGATAAAGTTCTAGCATCTTCTTCCACCATTATCATTATCATGGGGAGATTCAAATGCCCAATAATTATTTCGGAGGTAATGATATTCTCGGATCAATAAGGACCGAGCTTTCATGCTTGATGTGGCCTCACCAATAAGTATTCTCAAATAAGAAAATAAACATAATTACGTCCTTCGTGTTCTGATTTGAATATGAAAGTACCTACCTACACTGTTATTTAATTAAATTATACCAGACGGTCAACACTTGGGAAAAATTACGAAAAATATTTTTCTGAGGGATATAAAAAATTAATAAAGCCCTCAAGTTCTTCATAGAGATAATAAGGTTGTACACTGCCTCATAGAAAGCAATTTAATAAAAGCTGGATAAGTGGTTCTGAGATAAAAATGCAGCATAGTCTAAAGTCCTCATTATATATAATTATATTTATTAACTAGTTGGTGTCCGCGACTTCGTCTGTACAGGATTAGTATTTAGAGCAGCTTATAATTATTAGCGTGACGTAGAAAAGAAGTAACGTTACATTAAAATCACACATTTTTATGGTTCACTATTTTGGCTATAATGGCTTACACAACACATAAGATATAGATATATATACTGTGGCGGGCTTTTTTGTAGAACTATTTAAGATAAACATTTCCATCATACATTACATATGTATAGCTCTAGCGGTTTTGGCAGCGCACGCCTGAATAGCGCGCAGATGGTATATTTTTTCCTACTTACTTGACACTTATCATCATATTTTAGACAATTCACACAATAGCTGTATAAATTGTAGCTTATGTGTTATTCTGATGTATAAGCTACATTATTGTAAAGTTTCATTAAAATCCATTCAGTAGTTTTTACGTGAAAGAGTAACAAACATCCATTCATCCATCCATCCATACTTACAAACTTTCGCGTTTATAATATTAGTAAGATTTCAATAATTGATACGCCTTAACCAATTATAATATGAAGTATAAAATTGCATTATTAATACTTTTTACTATCAAAAGTACATACATACTACACATTGCAACTTCAAACAAAGTAAAGTTATTAGAATTAATAACCATATCACACAAAATATAGTTCTAGGATACACTAGATTATAAGCATAGCGCTATGTTAAAGGCGGCAGAGTTATGAATTATTTTGTAACAACATTTGCCCCATGTCACTATGGACACATTGTTTCAGTCACTTATTGTCCTTCTGACCAATGTTTCTCGCGCATTTACTAATGGAAGGTACATAGAACAGTACGGTAGGTGTCCATCATTCTGTTGAAATGACATGTCATTTTAGTCCTCTCTATTTATTATAAGACATTACAGCTATTAGAAGTCTCTTAAAAGTGCTAGAAACTGCTTAGCTAATAAGTCACTATGTTTTATAGACAAACCTTAATGCATAATTATATTATTACAGTGGCTAACCTAAATTATTTCTTCTTACAAGTATTGCTGTCTTTGTCTTTGGTTTAGTACCAAATAAAGACAACAATAGGATAACATTATGTAAATTATTAAAGACTGCTTGAAATATCCCTTATTGAGGTCGAGTGAAGAAAACACAGACTAAAGCACCCAATTTCCATATTTTTATGAGACAAAGCCGAGGATTTGTACCTAAGTAATTTACATAGAAACTGAGCTCTTAATATAATGTATGATAACACCGCTTCATCCGTAGAGATACGGTAAAAAGGAAACTGCCGAGAGCTCTTATGAGCGAAAATAGGTCACTCTCAGCGCAGACTTTATTCTGGGGAACCTCGTATAACTTTTTTTTACCAGTAATTTATTCGTATTTCCTATTGCCAGAGTATTTCAAAAGATGCTCTACCAAGCTCCTAGTCCTCAAAGGAAGAAAGAGCCAGCGCCTCGGGAGAATAAGCTGAGGCTGTTCCTCAAGAGGTCCTCGGAACCACTCCTCAATCTTCAGAACGCTGCACAACAGGTAACCAGAAAACTATTAACCTACTGTATTGAGATTGCAAGGAATGTTAGATGTCAACCATGTCTTTGGACCCCCCCAATAGTGATGGCTCGTAGATGAGCTTTATTTGATACGAGCACAATGAAGTTAAACAAATTCTTGGAGAAAATTCCTTATAGTGTTGGCTTTGAAATAATGTACCTACCTATGTTGATTAACAAGAATCGAAAACCGAAGAGATCGGAACATTTGACATGAATTTAATCTTTTTTTTTAAATAGACACCTAGCAGTTGTAAAAACACAGTATAGTAGCCACTATCCTGTGTTTTTGTCTAATGCAAACAGTTAAATTAGTGGAGTTACTTTTCTATGCCCATTTGAACGAGTTGCTTCATCGTTGCAGAAACATCCAGGCTTTCCAATATCCTTAGGAATTTCCGCCGCCATTATTGGACTATCTTTTTGTGAAGTGTACTCTTACTTTGCGAGAATATCTTTGCGCATCTACTTTGAATTACTTTGAAAGAATTTTCATTGAAAATTGAGTAAATGCAGAGTTTTACTCAATAACAAGAAGCTTTATTTGTTTTTGGAAATGAAATAAAGCTAGAGTTGTGGATGAAATAAACATTGTAAATAGAATCAAAGCGCGTCTCTAGCTTGATTTTGGATGAAATTAATGATGTCAGGGTTGATTTATTGATATGAGCCATTTCCAAAAAAAACTTTAATGAAGATGAATTAATTTAAAATCCAAAACATCTAATTGCTATTTGAAAATGAATGAATAGATAATCAAGGCGTCATATGACTTAAGTCTAAGAACAGAGGTAAAGCTTTTAAAATAATAAATGTAAAAAGCAAGCAATAATAAATGTTATATTGTTTTCAGAAGAAACATTCACGAACAGATAAATAAACTTCAATCCTAACATACCTCAGTTCAGTTGTGTGCTTTGAAAATCAGCTTCTGCTAACTATTATAATAATGCAAACGCCTGAAGTTGTTGTAGAAAAGGAAAATATTTCTGCATTAATAAACTCCAGAAAAAAAGGATGTATGATTGCCTTCAGTCGGTTGAGTAAATTGTTTTTACTGTGTTCAATGCAGAGATCGTCTTTCGCGCAGCAATTGGCACCAATACAAGAGGTAAAAACAAAAATAATGGCAGAACTCACTTTGTGGGTTCGTTGTTCACGTTGTACAATTTCATTTTCAATTTTATAATGTAGTTCAGGTTAACAAACTTTCGAACTTGTATAAATTTGTATTTATCGTCGGCGATTCCATTGGTTCTATGTTGCATGCTGTGATTTATATTTGAACATAGGTTATTTAAGGGCTAGTTTTTACAATCAGCTGTTGTTCCGACATTGATTTACAACCGTTATTTATCGATAAGTCCTAATGATGCCTAACATACCTCTCTATTTGTTAGTTATAGCCACATACGATTGTGTCGAGAGCTTACTTGATATATATATCCTTAATATATGCGATATGCCGAGATAAGTTTCGCAAATGAAGAGGCACCATTAGAACTTTAAATAACATATCGATACTGCCGCCTCTGTTCGTTATTCGTAGGCAACTGTAAAAGCCTTTGTCGCATGCTTTCGTATCCAATTTATATTATTTATGTGTCGTCTTGATCTGTAAGCACCTTTTACACTTTATTGTTTTAATCCCACCTTTCTTCTCTTGATCGCACTTCACCAAGGTAAAGTGATTTAGAAAATAATGAAGCTCTTTCCGTAACGTTAAAATGAGAAGTTGACTGTCGTTTCTGTAAAATTGCTTTTCCGTCATTCGTTGACTTGGAAAATTTGATTTTCACAAACGAACAAGCGTTACCTACGTAGATAAGAACGTATAATACACAGGCGGTCTATGTAAAGGTTTTCTTTGGAAGTAATATTTTTTTGAATTTCGACCGTTCTCGGCCTTCATTTGTTTTATTATCTTCTGAAACTTTTAATTTCTGAATACAGCCATCGTCACAGCAGCATCAGACCTTGATCATCGAAGAGTTTGAGCCTGACGTCTTCCGTCAGTTGATTGAGTACATCCACACTGGATGTGTTACGCTGCAGCCGAGGACTTTGCTCGGTAAGTTTAAATGACTTTTCATTTCTACGACGTCACCAAGGTTGTAGGAAGGGAGTGTACTATATAGCACAATATGACCGAAAAAATCACGCGCATATATACATAAAAAGGACTAGTGTGAGTAAAATAGATATTTAGCTAAATTAGAATTTACTTTCAAATATCATGAATACCCAATACAAGAAATTCGAATATCAGAAGGTGGCAAGAAAAACCATACGTCCAGAAATAATTGGCTTGTTACTTCACTGTTATTTTAATGTTGTATTCAGTTATTACACAGAACCATAAGTACCAGTACCTAATTAGTAACATGTAAATTAAGCCTCAATCTAACAATACCGGCTGTTGACGTCAGAGAACTTAGACAACAGTGGCACCTTACCCAACGAACAAACAAACAAACCGGAATGCTTTGTGAACCTACAAAGAAATTTTTCATTATAATAAAGCTGACAAAGGCATTATACGTTCCAAGACAGATAATACTGAGCCCACGTAAGGACTAAGCCCATAAAAACTACTTTACGACTGAAGTGAAAATACCTTAGGGATAGTCCGTCACAAGGAGCTTGTGCGGTCATCTGAAAAGATAAAAATGAACCAGCAATTCAATATAATGTAGTGACAATGACTGAATCTGTAGAGAATCGAATTTATCTCAATTTTCAATGTGCACGACATTCCAAAGAAAAAACTTATTAACTTTTGTATTTTTTCCGATTGAGTGGAGTCAGTCAAAGGATTCGCTTGAAATACTTTACGTCATCGTTTCAAATATCGATTTTATTCTACGAGTATATAAATTGACGACGCCAACGCCATAATCGATAAACGAGAATTGCGTAGGAACGAGTACGTGTCATGCGACACAAAATTTTTTCGTTGGACATTGCTAGAATTCCGTGTCGTGGAATGTAATTTTGACAACTTGCTAACTTCATAGAGTTGGTATAAAACAGACCTTTCAAAGCCTCTAATGTTGGGTAATTATGAAATTATTTTAATTAAGAACACTATTTATATTTATTATGAAGTCTTTGAGCAAGTAATCTAAGAATTTAATCAACATCATAAGAACCAGCCTTGTTAAAGTACAATCTTAAGCTATAAGCAAGCAACCATGTTTGCTTCCAAAGTATTTAATTAATTACTCTCCAAGTTAATTAACAACTTTAAGTTAGGGCAGATTACCTAATGTATTCGGAATATCAATATTTTGATACTTATCGCGTTTCACAAACTTTTTATTTACTCGTTTCTACACGATTTTAGAAACTGTTTTTGAAAATATTGTGGAAACCTTAAGCATATCATATTTTGGTTGGAGTCTGAGTGTTTATCGGACTATGATAGTACCTGTTTTTCTTTCTTATAATATACAGAATCAGTAACTTTGTCTGTGATTGTTAATCTTTATTAAATAATTATACCACAGAACTTCGAGATTATATCTATGGATTCGTTACAACATACAGAAATATTTGGCTTTACATTAATGATTTTGCTTTTGCCTTGGGGCGTAATGGGTTTTGATATGTAATAGCGTTTTGATAAGGGTCTCAAAGGATAAGGCATGTTATTATAAACATTTATTATACTCAAACAAGTCTCTAAGTAATGTTCAGTCCAATTCTAAGAAACGTCATGCCTAGAACTAAAATCATAATTAATTACAACTGATATATAAAATTTTATTATAGTATAAAATCAACAGATTTGATCTTTGTGCCTCATGTTAATAAAATTCCACTTACTGGGATTTGTGAAACGTTTCGTTATATTGAGATAATAATAACTAAATGCTTTACAAATATGTGATTACTGTCAGCCTAACAAAGTATTTTTTGTCGCTGATCTCGTTTTACTAACGTGATATTTAGACATATTGGTCAAAGTTGTGTGAATTCTAATTCTCATTATTACTATCCTACAGATTAAAAGTTGAACGATTCGATACTATGTTTTAAATGGAGTAACCGGTATTCCGCTCGCTAATAATACATTTAATATTCGCTAATGATCAATGATGAAGTATTTTCTTTGTTTGCTTGTTTTTTAGCCCTACACTAGGATTTCTCCTGTATCGTGGGTACCGTTTACAGACACATAACTTTACATACACATAACACCCAGACCAGAAACAACTATAATATGCGGACCACACAAATATTTTTCCGGGCGGGAACCAAACCCGCGACACTAAGCGGAGCAGTCCGATTGCCCAACCACAACGCCAAACACGTCGTCAAACTAATCTAGTGACAATCATTTTATAGTCCGCTTCCAATCGCATTCTTCCAACCGCAAAATAATTCCATTAAGGCTGATACAGAAATTGGAAATTTTCAATTTAGGATAATACCTTTCGAGACTTCAATGGGTTGGGATCCAAACTGTATTTTGAAGCAGAAAATTCGCCTTCTGATACATAAAATAAATATTAAGTTTGCTAGAGATTTATATTTGCTTTATATGATAATACTTTCATTTCAAACTAAGTACATGAATGAGAATGGTTAAATGATGGTGAATGAAGGATGGTGAAGTACCGGAACGCTGTAATTTCCTCTAAAAATAAACAACTCCCTCATGCAAGTTACAAAGATTTATTTTCGGTAATTACCTTCGAACCCAATAAATAACTAGGACTAATACACATCCCTATAAATACCTAGGTAGGTATGTGAAAGCTCTCAGCGCAGTGCTGTCTGAATTTCCTCTGTTACTTTGCTAAAATAAACTCAGTCGACGAGCAAACCTTGTTAGATTCTATAAATACAGGGAGAGGGGTTTCAAGTCGTCTATTATATTTTGTTTGATTGTAATCAAAATTAAAATGAATCAAACTGTGATACCTAAATTCACACTGTATTGTTTTTTCTCTGGCAAAAGTTTATGTGACAAATTATAATTTGCGTGATAAATTTTATTGTCCTACTAATTTATTATAATATAATGTTACATAGTAATTATTTTCGTATGTAACGTGTGGTTTTTCATCGTTAAGCCGCGTAAGCAGTCCTGAAGCCACGTCAGAGGCTTTTGGCTGACCTGACCAACTCTGACACTAGATGCCAGAGCTATCTACAATTCGACAAACAAATTCGTTACAGACTGTAATCCTCTGAAACTTGGTTGAGCTATGGCTTAGGACAGGGTTTCCCAACCTTTTTGCATGGTGCCCCCCGGGTTATAAAATAAAATTTTGTGCCCTCTATATTTTTCTTCAGCGCAGTTTTTTTCATCATGGTCCGTTGGCATTGACAGGTAGTATTTTGATGGATTTTATTTCAAGTGCGTGATAGAAAAAAATTGTGATAAAGCGTAGTAGTTAGTTCGCCGAATGGAACTAGGTGGCGCGACTAAATCTGCGTGTAAGTATTTAACATAATAAGCAATAATAAGTAATTAGATTATAATATCCGAACACTTCGCCGGTGGGGCGTGCGTGCGGGATGCACGCCCCACCGGTTGGGAAGTCCTGGCTTAGGAAATATTACAGATCCTGTTGGTTGCAACAAACCGCAAATTTTAATGTAATACCACGAGCAAAGTTGTTCAGTTATAGAACCGCCGTAGATCGCTACCCGATCTTGAACGTAGCTAAACTCAATTATTGGTTGCCAAATTGTGTAAATACCTTCAACGAAATTGTATTTACATAGGCATGAAGAGAGAAATTGGTTTTCGAAACTACATCCAGTGTATTTGGGAGACGGAAAATTTCCTCTTCTTCTGGCGTACACTACGTACAATGTGTTTTCGACAAACAAGACAAATACGTAATGTAGTTTGTGTAGGCATCTATTTTTAATATTTGTTGTAATCTGTGTTTGACGGACATTTTAATTTGGTACCCAATAACATCGTTTATATTCTGGTATCCATTATTTTAATTAAGTTTTTTTATCTATTGGTCATGTTTTCATAATCCCTGGAATTCGAAATCAATCACTGCAGCGGCTATATTATTATCCATTGTATCAGTTGTTGACGATACAGTAGTATCTATTTTATTAACTTACTAAAGGTCAGATAATAAACTATAATCGATAGGCCTGATAGGTAAACAAATTGTTATCGACAAGGGTGTTTGAGGGTAAACCCTAAAATATCGATATCTTTTTATCCATACCTACGAATCGTAAAGATCTTTTAAAGAATACGTAGACTCTAAAAGGCTGTGTTCTCTTATAAACGCCATCCGCCGCGGTATTCGCGTCTTCATTGTATACTAACTAGTACCCAACTTATAAGGCGCGTCGTGAATCTTCGTTCGCGCAGAAAAGAAAGTATGGTCCGAAGATTAACGAAAGAATGCTTAAAACTTACAATCAACCTAAGATGACTATTATAAGGTTCATAATACACTGCAGCTGTTAGTTCCATCTCACTCTAAGCTCGCTAAGATGGCGGCGGCTGCCGACCAATAGCGGTCAATAGCATTTCCCGCGCTGTAAAAATTCATCTTCTGCGCAGGTACATTGGTAAGCCATATCAGTTGGGTACATACATGTGCGCCAATATCAGCGTGTGAAAGAGACCACAACAGTAGGTATACATTTCTGTAGTAATCATTGTGACGCTGTAAGTAGCCGATGGCGTTTATAGGAAACCACAGAGCAGATACTTCGAAATCCTGTTTAATTCCTTACTTTATCTTTTGCAGGGGTAATGAACGCAGCAGACTACTATGGGCTGGATGAATTGCGCCGTGCCTGTGCAGGGTTCGTGCAGTGCTGCATCACAGTTGACACGGTCTGCGCTCTGCTGGCATCGGCTGAGAGATACATACAGTACAAGTGTACGAAAAGCCTTGTGCAGAAGGTAATTTTGTTTTGTTTTAACAAAAAATGTCACGAAAGAAGTTTTAAGCAAGTTAAGCAGTAACTCAACTCGCTAGTTTTGATTTAGTAAACCAAAGGTTGTAATCATGATCACTCATAATCTCACTTTTTAATACTACATAGTGAGATGAGCTCTTCGTTCAACTCATGGAAATCGTCATGCCTACCTATTACAGGTTTAGTTCCTCCCAATACTTTGTATTGCAAGAGCATTTGCACTGCGCTCGTCTCCGTCTTATAGGTGATTCTCTGCTTGTATTTAACTATTTACTTATCTACCAATAATATACATCTCTCTGGAAGTTTAACTTTGACTAATTTCAGGTCTTGGAGTTTGTTGATGAGCATGGTAACGATGTTCTCAACTTGGGCTCTTTCACACTCCTGCCTCAGCACGTCGTGAGATTAATCCTAGCCAGAGACGAGCTCCGAGCTGATGAGTTCACGAAATTCCAGGTTCACTTAATGATTATTATTATAGACCCCAATTTCAATACTACAGAATACCAGGGTATCAGGTCTGTTAGCTTCACGTGACATCGTGACAGTTTGTGTGAAATTAGTTACCTTGTGATAATACGGCAGAATTGAGGTCCTACAAATTAATTATTATAATAGTCTCCTCAAAAATTTTTGCAGAAGGTTCTAAAATATGCAGAAAACATAGTTACTAATTGTGTACAATTTCCCAGAAAAAAATATAGTAATGAGGCTTTTCGCAGTTCACACTGCAGTGTAAATCAGCCCAGTTTCTTTTTGATTTGAGTTTTTCGCACCACATCGCTCTTCATATATATAAATGTTTATCTTAAATAGTCCTACAAAAAAGCCCGCCACAGTATGTGTGTATATCTTATGTGTAAGCCATTATAGCCAAAACAGCTCATCGAAATACTAATCCTGCGCAGACGAAGTCGCGGGCACCAACTAGTATATATATATACGATAAGCAAGTTATTGAATGACTTAACACGATTCCAGGCTGCTCTAATGTGGAGCAAGAAATACTGCGATACCAACCAGAACATTAACCTGAAGGATGTCATCGGTAACTTCTTGGAATACATCCAATTCCACAAGATTCCCGCTAATGTGCTGATGAGGGAAGTTCACCCCTTGGGCCTGGTACCGTATTCCATCATCATGAACGCGCTGGCTTACCAGGTGCGTCCGATTTCCTTTGGCTTAATTTTGGTATATTTTCTGCTTGAGGGTAGAACCTAGCAAGGCAAGCACTATAGAGTCTGAAAACCAATTTTTTACCGCTTATTTCGAACTAACGCCTTACGGCATGCAATACGAAGATGGTTCAAACTAAACTACCATCGCCTCAATGACTGTTAAAAAAGAATATGAAACTTACAACATCCTTTTTGAAGACTAAAATAATAAAGATGATTAATGGTGTTTTAGAGCTAGAAATGTACTCCAGTATGCATGCAATTGAAAAAGTTTGAAAAATTGCGCAAAGTACCTATTAATATTTAAAGTCCTAGCTATAATTGGTTTGTGTTACATGGCGAAAATGTTATATTTATACAGGGGTAGAGATGAGCATAGTGAGTGGAGTGCTGAATACGCTGTTGTTGCAGGCAGACCCGGCCAGCGTAGATCCTGGCAAGCTGTCTCCCGCGCGAGTGCGACGCGCCGGCCGCTCCATGTCCGTGCAGTCGTCGCTCGACCCCTATGGCTCCAACACCACCCTCTCCTCTACCGGCTCCAGCGATGTTCCGTCATCAGACAGTAGACACAACTAACGCGAGGGGAACCCCCCTTCCCGTCCTCCTCCTGAACCTGCCCCTGGTCCTTCGTCCGCCCCCGTCGTCCCATTCCTAGACAAAGCGCCAGAAAAACTTGGACTCTTCTCTTCTATAAAAAGAGCTGCGAGCAAAAAGTTTGGCGATCGACGTTCCCCTACTCCAAAGACTAGAGAGCCTCGCTCTAAATCAGACTCTGTGAAGCACGCCGCTCTAACTAGGCAGGTCTCCGAAACAGTGGGAGCGTCCGGAGACACCACGTTCGAGCGGTGTAGACCTAGAAAACGTGATAGTGATACTGAGTTCCCAGTGCGTAAATCTACTTCGGAAGTGTCTGAGAGTTTTCCTTTTGTGAAGCGTGCGTTGGCCGAGATCGAGAACGGCTGGAACTTCTTTAGGCGGTCTGTAGCGTTGGACGCTTACGAGCCGAGAGCGCCGCTAGTGAGAACTGAGCCGGTGGTGGTGGTCGCGGCGGCGGAGGAAGAGCCGCCGAGTTCTCCTCCGCCACAAATGGGATTAAAAGAGAGGAGGGGTTCCCGAGGATCACCGTGCGCGAATCTTCCGCCATTGACGCTGCCCCCGAGATCACCGGATCCGTCCCCTGGGCGTTTGTCGCCAAACCGTCTTTCACCAGTGGTGCCAAGAGAGCCTTCGTCGGCACCAGCCTTATGTCCGCAGCCACCGCGCCGCTCGCGGACACGTTCGGAGATGCCACCCGATCCGCCGCCGCGATCGCCCACGACACCCCGGCCTGCGTCCGTCTCTCCGAAACATACGTTTGCGTTCAAAATCGTTCTGAAGAAAGTTGAAAGTACGCCAAACACTTCATTTGATAGACCCGACCAATGAGAGTACCTCCTCTAAGCGCGGCCGCTGTTACGCGGTGGGGTACTCGAGGTCAATACGCGCTGTCTCCGTAGTCTAGACAAGCTAGCTTACTTAGTTAGTTAGTAAATAATCGTCAGGAATGTAAACCGTGGCGATTCGAATTCGAATCCAGGGGTTGGTATTCTTTTTCAAATGTGGACATAATTTGATGTTACTTTAGGTAAACCAATGAGTTTAACGTTAACATTGTTGTAATTTATGTACTACCTTGTGGATTGTAATTTTATGAAAAGTGACTTCTAAATATGTATGAAATTTACTGTTGTTAAGGACTTACAAGCTTTTTACATTACACGTATAATATTAAATTGTTTCATTGACATCCCAATGACGGGAATGTATTAATAGGTATCATTTAAATATGGGTGTTTACATTAAATTTTAAAAGCTTTCACTATGTAATATGTAATAAGATTTATTGTATTATTGTTTGTCTTATGCACTAGTCTGAATTGACGTTATGCTATGCTGCACTTTTATAATTATTGTTAATTGTTAAGGAATAAACCGTTCATCTCAATGTATTTTCGATGTTTTACAAGTTAAGTGACGTGGAAGTATTTTTGTAATGTTGTATTTAAGTAGGTATTTAAAATGAAGATGTTTGTTGATAGTAATGTATTTTGACATGCACAAATAGACAGCCGTGAAAGGATGTGTTTTTATGCGGAAATATTTTTTTACATCGTCATGAGACCTAGTCATACTTGTGAAATAATTGGCTATTTAAAATATACATAAAATGAAACTGATTATTAAAGGTCGTCTCATAGTCTACTGCATGCGTGGTACCCTCTATCCGCTATATTTGTGGCTTCGTGTAATTGTTTTAGTTTAATTTATTGTAACGGTTCATATATTTAATATTGCATCTATTCATTCAGGCTGAATTTCTGCTAGCCGCCGTCACAGAAGTATTTCTTCTGTTTATATTCTTTCTGTTTTTACGTGTCAAAATGATACACTCAATTATTCTGATATAATTTTTTTACCGTAAATTTTACAGTAGTACCTAAAATAAACATCAAACATCTTCAATCGACCCAAAACAAAAATATAGCTGTTGTGAAATGTGTAAACAAATTGTGTCTGTAATAATGAAGATTATGTGTTTTGCCATAAATGTGAGTGTTTAATATATAACTAATAATATTAATGTGTTTTGCCATAACTGTCTAAACGTGGTTCCAGTGTTTTGAAATCTTTGTAGAGATGTATTATTTCGACATTTCTCTATAAACTGCCTACCAGTACTTGTTGTTGAAAATAAACTATTATTATGAACAACCTGAAACCAAAATGGCTAGTGTGGAATGTGTAAATGAGAATTATTGTGTGCCTGTATAACAAAGATAAATGTGTTTTGCCATAACTGTGACTTTATAACTAAATTATATGAATGTGTTTTGCATAAAAGTCTAAACGTTAATCGAATGTTTTTGAATCTTCGTAGGTATATTGTATAATTATTGTCATTTTTCTATAAACAGCCTAACCCAGTCTTAAATCTGTTTAAATATATTTACGAGCAAACTGAACAGCTCTATGAATTATTAGAAATTTTATGGTCTGTTTGCTCATAATATAATATTTTTTTTATATTAAGAGAAAAGATAAAATAATAAGTTCAAATTGTATTATGAGTCAACCAAGCATCAATTTTATTTAATTATCAGATTAATAAAACAATAAATTATAACGTGATAGTTTTTAATCATTACCAACAGTTGATCAATACCGATTTTTTAATAATTGAATAGCTTGCGTAAGCCGTGTTTAACCAATTACTTTTATAAACTTTGGATTTATTTTAGTATAGTCTTATTTTATAGTAGGTAGGGTTTGAGATTCACAGTATTGCTGGGCATTAAATGTGGTTCCGCGTTTTTAACCTAGGTGGCGCTTATATGAACCCACAAATATTTTGGTTCTATCTAAATATTTCACTGTTTATTTGACGTAATAGTTCAATGTTAGTATTATAGATGGCGCCTTTGAAGTTACAAGACGCCCTTAGTTATACCTGCCTACCAATTATAGGTAACTCACCACGTAATATTACGTTATCTCTGAGGTACCTATCACTTTCAATTTTTCATTTTAGGCCTAGGTACGTAGTCAAAGTTCTCAGTTAGGTTTGCTTGAGTCAAGTTTGCGCAGTGTCGTTGTATTATAATTCAAGTAGGTACCTATGGCCATAGAACTTGTAATAAATTGACAATAATAATAGCAACGACATTGAGCGGGAACAATTAAGGACCATGTAACAATAATTAAACATCTATTGAGTCGGTCATTGATTACTCAAAGGGTATAGGTAATTACTTAATGGCTAGAATATAACTTATGACATAGAATACCTATTAACTAATAACCTAGAAGAAGAGACAGCCTGTCTATTTTTAAAGCGAGATGGCAGATATAACGATATTGCAAGATGGCAGGTCGAGAGTTTTGCTTTTTACAACACTATTGCTTCGAATACAGTTTTGCTTCTATTCTGTTCGATTCAGCCGTTTGTACTTAGCGTCCAAGCCTGTGCTTATGAGAATAAGACAAGTTAACACCATAAATAGTTAGTTCAAAAACCCTAAGCCACCTTAGCAATCTATACGTGCTACCAGGGCAGGTGTAGGTACAATACGTAGTACCTACACGCCTGAGCAATATCCGGCGTCGCGTTTCCCGGACGTCGGTGCGCCCGTCCCGGCCCGGCCAATAATGTGATTGGATGCGTATTTAGGAACTTTAGTGACTGAGGCCGAGTCGGGCGAGCTATCGAACGTTTAGATCACGATGTACGACTATAGTATATAGACTATATAATATATATATAGACTATAGTAACCAGTGACCTAATTTCGTTTATCACTGAGAGGCAGTGATACTGGTAGTTGACGACTAGTTGTCAGGGAATGAATTTTTTGTGACAAACACTTTGTGATTAGATGCTGAAAAGGATGATCGAGTCTACTACATATTTTGCACAATGCGCATGCTTCTTTACAACAAATTTTACAATACGCTATACATAAAGATAGCAGAACTCATATCACAGTGTAAATACTACATAGGATTTATAAGATTCATAACAATTTTAAACCTTACTACTAACGGTAGGCATCAGAAAAATTCAAATTATAAATTAAAATTAGCATAGCTTTTACTACTCGGTAATCTAAGCATGCCAGTTTCCGTTCATAAAACGAATTAACTCGACTGATATCGATTCCATATGGCAGATATGACTTTAATAATGCAGCTCGGAAATCCCATAGTTTGTGTTGATTTTGAAACGATGTGGTTACTTCTATTTCAGTAAGAGGTATCTATTTCTATGATCAAGACGCTTTAACTGAAAAGCCATACCAAAATGTATGAGAAAGTAATTATCATATTTCTGTCATTTTTGTGTTTTCCATGTTTTAATAGTTATTCTGCTATTTGGAGCATAGACGTATTCAACAAAGTAATAGGGATCATGAAAAAAGGTCCAGTAGTTATTGAGCAATAAATGGTGTTACTAAGACGACTGTGTTTTATACGAGTATACTACTAGCTGACCTGACAGACGTTGTCCTGTCATTGTCTCTATGGGAAAAAGCTTCCTATCCTTCTATCTCTCTCCCTCTATATCTATCTCGTTCCCTCGCACTCTATCTCTCTTCCTCTCCCTCTCCCTCTCTCCCTGCCCCAGCTGTCAAACTGAGTGACTGCTGTCAACTGTACTACCCGATTTTATGAGATAGATTTTCCAAAGATTAATTTTTTCCCCCACGGTAAGGGGATAAATAGTATCCTATATCCTTCTCCTGGTTCTCAGCTACCTCTCCACCAATTTCCAGCCAAATTTTTTCTGCCGTTCTTGAGTTATAAAAAGTGTAACTAACACGACTTTCTTCTATTAATATAGATATATAAGATACTAGAAGCACCTCGCGGTTTCACTCACGTTAACTACTATCCCGCGGTAACCATTAATTTTTACGGGATAAAAGGTAGTTTATGTGTACCGGGGATAGCATAGCTTCCCAACAGTGAAAGAATTTTTCATATCGGTTCAGTAGTTTCGGAGCCTATTCATTACAACCAAACAAACAAAGTTTCCCTCCTTATAATATTAGTATAGTTACATATAGATTATTTATTCATTTTATCTAACATACTGTGACGGAACCCAGCACAAGCAACAAGCTTTCAGAAACACGCGATAAGAAACAATGTAGAGAGGAAGGGTCTTATTTATAGGGGACGTCGGTCAAGCCCTGGTTAATGGACTGCAAAGTAGGTAAAGATATTAAAATACGCTAAAAGTCAGTGATTTGTTGTTATTGAAGGTGTAAGAAAGTCTATAAGTTATAGTTTTTATTTGCTTTTACGTTTAGTTTATAGGCTGATATTTTAGGATAATTTGGTAAATATACTGTTCAAAAGCATAGTTACTATTAAAGTATGGTTTCGTTTGCATCGTTACCCATTATGCAGGAAAAATACAATATCATGAACCAATTATTAAAATAATTGGGATCAATGTCGAATACAGATTTTTGAATATTTTCCGCATAATATTTATACGAAATTTAATATTGTCATCTCCAATGCCAATAACTGACAATTATTAAGCGCTCAATGTTAGAGCTCTCGGCGCGAGTGTTTAATTAATTATTTGGTGGCTTCTACTAATAAATAATGATTTGTGAATATTGAGAGGTGAATACTGAATAATGGCAGAATAATGAATAACGATGAGTGAATAATATTTAATTAACCGCTAGTTTAATCAACACGTGACATAAAACTTGGAGATTGTATATTATATATAAAAATAGCCGTCCCGATAGACGTAGTCCTGTCAGAAATGTATGAGAAAATGAATTATAATTTTTCTCTTTTTTTGTGAATTTTTCCGATGTTCTAATAGTTCCTATTATAAAAAGTGTAACTACGGTCCAAACAGTATTTTTGTTTACCATTGAAAAAAGCTAACGTAGTGTTAAAGTAGCTTACCTCATAAAGCCATCCAAAGGTTCCTGAAACACTTCAGGAAGATGATTTATGGTGACGTTAAATCGTACATCTAATATTTACAAAGATTTTCGCTCGAAAATTGAGTTTGTTTTTCTTATAGATTGACTTTTTCTTGCGAGAAATAATGCTTATATTAAACTTATTTACTTATTCTAGGCAGTAAATATTTACTGAAATAAACAAAACCCCAAAAGTAACTAGATTCAACAAAAGCAGAGGTCCATGAGGCATGGTGACACCAACAATGACGGCATTTTTTTTTATTAAAAAAAATCTTACACTTTCTATGAGTTTGATGGTGGGAGTGATCCATCAATCCATAAAAAAAGAGCATGATAAAAAAGTCCAAATTTTAAACATAATTAAATTATTATGATGTAGTGAGATATCGTTTTATTAGTGCCTTAAGAGCACTCGGCGCCGACCGCGGAAAGAAATAACAAAGTATTATAGACTTACTTACAATTACCGTAGGTTTCGTTTAATGTGCACGTTTCTAATTGTTAATAATTATTATTCTAAGAAGCTTTGAATTGAAACCATATATTTGACTAGATAAAAACTGATCTGATTTGCGCAGAAATATTAACGTCAACAGCCCGTTAGAACAATGGAGAACAAAACGAAAAGGTAAGATTAATATCAAATAAATTTTGCGTTATTGTATGTTGACAGTTGCGTGTTTGAGAACAAATATTATAGTCCATAATAAACGAAGCAAAATTAGTAAAAGTTTTATCACCAAATCTTATTTAATTAAACCAACATGAAGGATTCTCGCAGTAAAATGTCGATGCCACATCTCATAAACCAAATCAAGAGGACGTTGAAAGTTGCTATGTGATAAAAGCCAACCTGTAGCTTTTATTACACTACCAACTTTCTATCTATCTACATAAAACTGTTATACGCGCGTGGCTATTCTTTATTGTGTTCTTCATTTATATTATTTCGTGTTCTTCACAATTTTATTCCCACTAAAATATTTTCCCACACACGCTATAAAGTTCATATTTTTTTGCATAGGTGAATAATGTGTTCATAATTTATACAATGAACGCCTACGTTTGAACCTCTACGTACTACACAGCGGCGTAGCCACAGAATACTAATTACTTACTTCGTAAGCGTAGGCCGGTTCGTAGGCAAATGACGTAGCGTACTACGAGAATTGCGTAGCGGTGATGAGGTGTAGTGTCCCGTTTGGTACAGTAGGGCCTACCTTTTACTCCCTAAATCTTGGGGATTAAAATGAAAGGCAGGGTTGCGGGTACAATAAACTAATATTGGCCGAGGCTAGTTGTGTCGGGTCAAAAGTGGTATTCGGGCCTTCCGGTTTCACTGATTCTGTATTTCCTGGTGCTGTACTCTCCTGGGGGGTAGGCCGCAGGTGATGGCGAGCGCTCGTAGCGGAGACGCTGATGGTGGCTTGGTGATGACAGCGACGGGAGGGTGCGAGGTCCGTTAAGCCGGACTTTGGACCCTGGAATGCGCATGAAGAAATGCGTTATGAGCGGCCTTCTCTGAAGAGCACCCACGGCACCAGAAGAGCAACAAGTAGTTGTGCTGCCGTGGTTACTCACAATCAGAACGGAGATTACAAATTAGCGAAATGGAAATTAACGGAACAAATTACATGATATTATTTTACATTTGCGAGGGTAGAATGCTCGTATGTGAAAATCATTCCATTTCACTGTTGTATGATATATTAAGCAAAAGATGCAATGAATATGGTACCTAATGTGATCTGGAATGAAATGATTATGATAAGATGTATTACATGATCCCAAGCAATGAATTAATCAATTTACGAAAATAAGGATTAACTACCCTACAGTACGAAAGCATACACCACTTACCCAAATCTGGGGTTACAACTAACACCTTTTACTATTTAATAAATTCGGGAACGCGTGTAGTGACGATCACTTAATACTTTTAATACCGGTAACGCGATAACAGGCGAATCTGGCCGCGTAGTAGGGACCGGAAGTAAATTTGTGCCGTGCGTCCGATTCTTGTTGGCTTCAAAGCGGGTCTGGCGGCGCGGTGCGGTGCGCGGCGGCGGGTGCGCAGCGTCAAGTCGCCGGCCGGTTTTCGTGACGTAACAATCGGTGAACAATAAGATGCTTGCGATGGTTACTAAAATGCCGCTCGGAAGTAAACAGATCGTGTTGATGAATTTATATCAATTAGGTTAAGATTTGGTAGGTAGGTATTAAGTAAATATATGTTTATATTGCAGGTTTATAGTTTAATATAAGATAATGAAATTAATGCAAGAAAATAATGTAAAACATGTACGTATAACGTTACATTACCCCGCTCGTCACGGAAAGGGTTTTGCTCTCAAATAAAACCCGTCTTAAAAATCTGGATTTGCAATTAGCACTACTCTGTCATACTTCATCTTTCATTCAACCATTCATAGTTCTCCATTACATAAAAACAACAACGACAAACAAATATATATCGTTGCCGCATCCATACATAAAAACAAAGCAACTGTGATAAATTGCACAGCTGACTCCATGATAATCGCAAGATGTAAATATATATATATATATATTTTTTTTGTAGGGTAATAGTAATGTTGTGTACAAAAACGTAAAAAAAAATGTTTTAATTATTTTGAAGCTTCAAGTCCTTAATATGCCAGACTCCTATGTTTTTACCAGACATATCTTCTAAGACATAAACAAGAGGAGACTTCTTTTCTATAATACGGCATTTAATGAATTTTGGAGCTAATTTTTTGCTGTAGTATTTATCTTTATCGCTTTGAATAAAAGTGCGTTTAAAAACTAAATCGCCAACATTAAATTCTGCCGATTTCCTTCTTAAATTATAGTGGGCTGAATTCTTTAAATGTGCTTGCCACAGTGAAGCCTGCACATCATTGAATACATTTGTAAGACAACCAATGTTGTCGGCATAAATATCACGCGGTAGAAACAAAACCTCACCGCCTAGGTCATTATCTGTATAGTGCGATCCACACAAGACGAGCTCTCTGCCATATACCAGAAAAGAAGGTGTATAACCGGTGGCCTCATTGACAGAGTTATTGATCGCAAACTGAACCTTAGGAATAAAAGTGTCCCAAGTGCGGTGGTCGTTTTCAACAAATGTGGACAAACAAGTGACGATTGTTTTGTTATATCTTTCCACAGTGTTGATTTGCGGTGTGTACCTAGGTGTGAAGTATATGTTAGGTATTTTGTACTTTTTAAATAAAGCATCAGTTGTAGAACTGATCAATTGGCTTCCATTGTCAAGAAAAATGGTTTGTGGAATGCCGTGAATTAAAAATATGGCTTCTTCTAAAACTTTAACCACGGCATCTGACGTTGCACGACGTAAGGGAAAAATTTGACAAAATTTGGAAAAACAGCAGGTTACCACGAGCATGTAACTATTCTGTTTGCGAGTAACAGGAAGAGGTCCGACAAAATCAATAGAAATCATCTGGAAAGGCCTTGAACATTGTTTTGGCCGACCCATTTCACCCAATGTCATGTGATTTTGCGATTTGTAAGACAAACAGGTGGTGCAAGAACCTACGAATTTGACGACATCTTGGTGCATACCAGGCCAGAAATATGTCAGTGACAAACGTCTGTATGTCTTGAAAATGCCAAGATGTCCTGCTGTTGGTTCTGAGTGACTTTCTGCAATGACAGTTTCACGAAACTCGCTAGGTACCACTTCTTTCCACTCAAATTCTGAAGTTAGTGGCGACGATTTGTTTTTTTGTAGCCTAAACAATGAATTATTTTTAATCAAAAAATTTGGAAAGTTACTTGGTGTATTTAAGCAGCCATTATAAATTCTTTTATACCAATCGTCTCGAGTATTCGCAACAGAGTTTGCAAGAGAGATGGCGGCAGTAGGAAAAACACGCGACAGCGCATCCGGGATCACGTTATCAACGCCACGACGGTGTTTAATTTCGCAGTTGAAAGATGATAAACGTACACCCCAACGTGCTAATCGTCCTGTTGGATTATCTAATGACAAAAACCATTTCAACGCGGAATGGTCAGTGTACACCGTAAATTTCTGCCCATTTTCTATATAGCAGCGCCAATGTTCGAGTGCAGTCAAGACAGCGAGTGTCTCCCTTTCGGTGATACTGTAGTTCTTTTCGGCGCTGGTTAGTGATCTACTCATATAGGCAATAGGGTGCTCTTTGCCGTTTAAAGTCTGCGTTAACATTGCGCCAACTCCGTAATTGCTCGCGTCCGTGTGCACTTCAAATGGCATCGAATAAACAGGACAGGAAAGGACTGGTGCGGAAATCAAACATGCCTTTAAAGCATTAAAAGCCGCATCTGCTTCTAGTGTCCATTGAAATGGAGGTGCTTTCTTACCACTAGCAGTAAGTTTGTTCAGTGGACCAGCTACTGTGCTGAAATTCGGAACAAAACGTCGATACCATGTAGCAGTACCGAGAAAGCGCTTTAGTTCCTTTCTACTGGTCGGAGTCGGGTAGTTGATTATGGCTTCCACCTTATCTGGGTCAGTACGCAGACCACGAGCATCGACTACATATCCAAGATATTTGAGCTCACTACGAAAAAATCTGCACTTATCAAAGTTTACAGTGAGATTTGCCTGCCTTAATTTGTCCAAAACGCGCAACAGTCGCGAGACGTGGTCCTCAAACGTGGAACTAATAATAATTATGTCGTCAAGGTAAGCAAAGGTTTTAAAATCCATGTCTCCGAAGAGCATATCCACCAAACGCTGCTGTGTAGCAGGAGCGTTGGTTAATCCAAAAGCAGTAGTTTTGAAACGAAACGTGCCTCTACCCGGTATGTAAAAAGCAGTTTTATCGCGGTCCTCCGGTGCAATTGGTATCTGCCAAAAAGCTTTTGATAGATCCACACTTGACAGATATCGCGCATCGCGAAGGCTATCCAGTATTTCCGCAACGTATGGTAGGTTATATGCGTCACGCTTCGTTACGGAATTCAACTTCCGGCTATCGAGGCAGAACCTAGGCTGTCCGTTCTTTTTATTTACGATGAGTACTGGAGACGACCAAGCACTCTCACAAGGTTCGACAACGTCAAGTGACAGCATTTCGTCAACTTGTTCAACCAAGATACGCTGTTTTTCAGGAGACATTCTATAATAGCGTTGTCTTATGGGTTGGGTATCACCGGTTTCAATGCGATGTGAAATTACATTTGTTCGGCCCAGCCCCTTTTCTTCAGTTGATATGTGTTTGAATTGTGAAATGACGTTATCCGCTATTGCCTTTTGAGAATCTACTAAATTGTCGTAAGAGTGAATGAAAGTGTCATTGTTGGTCATCTTTATTTCCGCCAAGGAGGTGCTCGACAACTGAATACTTCCCAAATATTTGGGACATATTTGGAAAGCTCTCCAAAAATCTATACCCAATATAATAGAGGTCTCTACTTCGGGAACAATATAAGCCTTAATGACATGAAATTGACTTTCAAATGTAACTGGCAAATTAATGTAGCCGATACTATTTAAGGATTGACCACCCGCGGCTATCATTGTAGTGTGATCGTCCTGGTGCAAAGTGCAGTCAGTTAGTTGTTTATGGGAGTTATTACCCAAAATAGATACTGCAGCTCCAGAATCGAGCAAACCACAGGCATCAACCTCGTTAATTTGAATGTTTACATATGGCCTAGAATCATCATGGGGTTTAGTTTGCAGAATTGTAGACACTTTGTAACTTGATGAAAATGTTCTGATAAACGTGAGCCAAGTTTCCCAATCTTGTTTATCAAATTTACTACAATTCCGCTCGCTCAGTTTTTTGAATTTTTATTACAGTTAGGGCAATCCGGTGCTTTGAAATCTTTCATTCCGCATCTAAAGCAAACGATATCACGCTTAGCTTGACATTGTCGGATGTGGTGTGAATTACTACGACACCTGGGGCAATAAGGTTGCTTATTGGTTAGTTCAACCGCATGAACATAGTTTTGATTTTGATTATTGTTTTGTGTTGTTTGATTATAATTTTGATTATTTGTGTAAAAATTTCTTTTGTTGTTATTATTATAGTTATTGTTGTTGAATTTATTTGTTGTGTTTCTTGTGTCTTTATTGTATGCAAATTCCGGTGCCAAAGTATCATGCGTAATCTTAGGAGGTTCTTGGAAATGAGAAAGGCGAGCCTGAATAGTCTCATAATTGCGACATAATGAACGCAAATCGTTAATTGTCGTTATCTGAGCCGCTGAAGCTAACGTGCTGGCATAGCATGGCCTAATATTATGGAGTAGTATCTCCAGCTGACTCTCTTCCGAGAGAGACTTGGATAACCGTGAGAACATTCCACTCATGATTGATAGGTAAATGGTAATGTTTTCACGTTCTCCTTGAGTTCGAGAGCGAATTTCAGAAGTGAGCCTGTAATCGTAATCGGTTTGATCAAAATCTTCCTTCAATATAGCTGCCAACTCTGACCATGAGTCAACCCTATCTTTCACAGCACGGAACCAATGAAGAGCATTGTCCTGAAAAATTTCAGTAGCGTAACCTAAAATTTTCGATGATGGTATATTCCTAGCTTCAATAAATTCATCAACACGCTGTATAAAAGAGCGTACGCAAGTTTTACCATTGAATTTTAATTTATTCAAATCAGCGGAGCCTCGATCACAAGTCACAGAAATTAAGTTCTGCACGTCCGCCACAGTCGGTGTGGGTGACGATTCTTGGTTAGCGCTCGAGCTTGTGGAGGGTAAAGGTCTTATAGCTTGAAGCACTTTAAGCCTTTTAGATAGGAGTTTATGCCCCTTAACTACATCGTCGTACTCATTCTTAAAATCGTCACTACACGTTATCCTCGCAATACGATTGTGCAAATGGTTCATCATGTTCTGAGTTCTCATGATGGTAGGTTCACTTAGGTCCGTAACATCAAGATTTAATTGAATTTTTGTGAGAACCTCAAGACAACCTTTAAGATCCTGTTTCACTTCCAGCGGAGACTCTAGTATGTGTTCTGATGGGTAATCAGGAGCCAATTTAACTATTTGTTTGCGTAACTCTTCAACAGTTGATGCTGCGGTAACACCTCGAATACGAACTTCATATTCAAGTTCCGACTTTTGAAGTGACAGGTACTTAACAGGTAACATGTTGACCAGTTATTAAAGCCAAAATTGATTGTAAATATAGAAAAAAAACAAACACGTTCTCCGTTCTGTTACAGAAATAAATTAAATTACTGAACGTATGGTTTTCTTTTTTAATCAACTTAATTTGTAACATGAAAATGATAGTGTGCTACTAGTGTGTACCATTAGTTGTAATAAATAATAATTGTACAAAATAACAAACAAAAAAAACAAAATTTATGGAAGCAACATTTTAGGCCCCAAAATGCAAACAAATAATTATGTTTTGTGAATTATTTAGAGTCGATATTTATCGATTATTACCACGAAATTGACAGTAAATGGCACAACTGAATTTATAATTTAGTACATAATAATATAATGTGGGTAGGTACACCTTAGCAGCAAGAAAAACCAAAAAAAAAAATAGATTTAGGTACTTACGTTTTACAAGGAAACAACACAAACAGACACTAACTACAACCAAGATGAAAGACCGAATCAGCTACTACCAGATTAACCACGTAGAAGGGCGCCAGTGTCCCGTTTGGTACAGTAGGGCCTACCTTTTACTCCCTAAATCTTGGGGATTAAAATGAAAGGCAGGGTTGCGGGTACAATAAACTAATATTGGCCGAGGCTAGTTGTGTCGGGTCAAAAGTGGTATTCGGGCCTTCCGGTTTCACTGATTCTGTATTTCCTGGTGCTGTACTCTCCTGGGGGGTAGGCCGCAGGTGATGGCGAGCGCTCGTAGCGGAGACGCTGATGGTGGCTTGGTGATGACAGCGACGGGAGGGTGCGAGGTCCGTTAAGCCGGACTTTGGACCCTGGAATGCGCATGAAGAAATGCGTTATGAGCGGCCTTCTCTGAAGAGCACCCACGGCACCAGAAGAGCAACAAGTAGTTGTGCTGCCGTGGTTACTCACAATCAGAACGGAGATTACAAATTAGCGAAATGGAAATTAACGGAACAAATTACATGATATTATTTTACATTTGCGAGGGTAGAATGCTCGTATGTGAAAATCATTCCATTTCACTGTTGTATGATATATTAAGCAAAAGATGCAATGAATATGGTACCTAATGTGATCTGGAATGAAATGATTATGATAAGATGTATTACATGATCCCAAGCAATGAATTAATCAATTTACGAAAATAAGGATTAACTACCCTACAGTACGAAAGCATACACCACTTACCCAAATCTGGGGTTACAACTAACACCTTTTACTATTTAATAAATTCGGGAACGCGTGTAGTGACGATCACTTAATACTTTTAATACCGGTAACGCGATAACAGGCGAATCTGGCCGCGTAGTAGGGACCGGAAGTAAATTTGTGCCGTGCGTCCGATTCTTGTTGGCTTCAAAGCGGGTCTGGCGGCGCGGTGCGGTGCGCGGCGGCGGGTGCGCAGCGTCAAGTCGCCGGCCGGTTTTCGTGACGTAACAATCGGTGAACAATAAGATGCTTGCGATGGTTACTAAAATGCCGCTCGGAAGTAAACAGATCGTGTTGATGAATTTATATCAATTAGGTTAAGATTTGGTAGGTAGGTATTAAGTAAATATATGTTTATATTGCAGGTTTATAGTTTAATATAAGATAATGAAATTAATGCAAGAAAATAATGTAAAACATGTACGTATAACGTTACAGTAGCAGTCTACGGCGTAGACACGTAGCTACGGTATCGAGTTATTTATGAAGGTAGGGTGCAAACTTTGCGAGATAACCTCAACCATAATGGACTTGGCTTAATTTCGAGCATTAGTGTGTAGTAACGTTAGAAATACTTCACTAACTAGGTCAAACTTCAGGTTAATTTCAGGTTACTTAGCTACTTGCGACTTTTTATCGACTTCATGTTACTGAACTGAATAAATACAAAGTTATTAAGTGGCAACAATGAAACATGTTGCAGTTAGTGTTTTAAAAGAACATATCCTTTTTATAACACTTGCGACTGTACCAGCGCGAAGTGTCATCTCCGCTTGCACGAGATCGTTTCTCAGGAACCGTAGAAATTCTCGGAGATAGAATAGCCAGTTAACAAAAAAGGTAACGTGTCATCACTTATGAGTATGTATTGAGTAATATCAAAGAAATTATGAAATTTTACAAACACAAAACATGCTAAGATATGAGCCATTAAAGTTACCAATACTTGGTTGAAACCCTTGCTCAGCAGAGGGTGGATATGAGTTGATGGTGACGATGATGACACTACGTTAATAATTATAAATAATTGGAAATAGATGGTACATAAATATGACTGTTCTATCTCCACTCCTTTCTATGTAAGGGAGGTTGCTCGGGAACTAAATTAAAATCTCCAGTTAAGTAGAGGAGCGGCAGTAAATCGTAGTAAGCCCGGGAGGCCAGTGTCTCCTTACAAACTAAGAACTGAGGCTAACTTGAACCTACTAGGAAAGCTTGAAAAACTCTTTACGGTAATAAAATTTCAAATAGTAGTAGTATACTTTGTCTAGTTTCTGATTTAGGTTGTTAGAAACTATAATACTAATATATAATTTAGGTCCTGGGCTGTCGGCAATCATGCACCAGAGTGCGACTCGTAAATGACTGTAATTGAGATGACTATCAGTTATTAGGTTATAAATTTTCTTGTATTTTATTACTTTACTTTATACCTATGATGTAGGTAGGTACTATGGCTTTTTTATGCCTGAAACAAATATATTTTATTTTATTTACTTATGGATTATACTCCTATATATATACAGCTATAGTTTGTAGTTATACAACACAGTTCGGAGTGACGTTTACTATCAGGTCAATGACCTGCTCATCTCATCACTTAGTTGCATAAAGATCTAAGTGCCGCAAGCAACTGGCAAAAGATGTCATTCTAAATAGGAATGATGGGCTAGTTTCGCTTGACATGACGGTTCAGCTTAAACCTTCTAAGCCCTTATTGGAATGAACACGGCTAATGTTAACATTCAAGTAGAAATCTTTTCAGTCTACGTTTCTTTTGGCTATTTGCCAAAGAGAAAGTTGTGAAGTGCTACATTCATTTACAGTTCTTATTTTAATGTCGTTCGATAAATGTCGCACAGTTTGACAAACTACAATGTGATGTGGCACGAGCGTTACAAAACAAAGTAATTTAGTGTTGACGTTATTTTCCGGGACGCTGTAGAAGGATAGTTAGTTTTTTAAATAACATACACTGTTAATGGCTTAATAAGCCAGAAACCTTCGAGCAAGGTATGTCTAAAAGGTAAAGGCTACTAAGCTACTGTGGTTGTCATATATCTGAATATTATCTTATGGCGTCGAATTATTCATGGTTGTCAGATTGTAGAGAAAGGGGTCTTAGATTTATGAAGTGGTGAGGAAAGCTCAACAGGTTGTTTATGACCAACATAAAGTTTCTGGTCGAAAGGATCTTGCGATATATTTATGAGACGTCTAACGCTGAGCAATTCGGTCTTTGTAAGGTTTTTTGATGATACATTTAACATAGTGGGTATCATAATATGTTTACAGAATTTGCTATTGATTTGAATTTAAAGCGCTTTTTGTGTAAATTTAGTTGAGATTGCTTGTTCTGAACAGTTTTCACTGTGATATTTATATGCGTTTAATGATAGCAATAACAATTAACTGTCACTTGGAATGGATTTGGTTTTTAGCAACAGTCATCATCATCTAACAGCTATCTAAATAGTAACACTAAAAGACACCCCGTATATATCGTGCGACTTTAGAATATGCCCCGTGATGAGTGGAACTGTCAACGAGCATTTGTTTCTGTGTCAAGGGTGTGCGGACGACACTACCTCCGCCGCCCGCTTGTAACTTTATAAAATGGGGGACGTTGAAAAAACATTCACGGAACCCCTGTTTTTGGAACAGTTCCGTTTTCAGTGGTTCGTATTATGTTAGTACCTTTTCGGAGGGATGTAAGACAACTTTCCCTGTTATCTCGTTGTGTTTTTTCAAACTTAGAAAAGTAGGTACAACGTTGTCTTAGAATATAATGAACGGGTTTAACAAACCCAGTCTGACTTTTAGTTGTAAATTTCAGTCTTAGTTTTCTCTTTTCTGCCAAGGTAATTGTATACTTCCTACCTATTTTACCAAAAAGTAATGTGTCAAGTGCTATCGCTATACGTCTCTGATATGTCTACCCTTTTTACATGATTCGATTTGTTAACAAGGATTGAAACGTCAAGAGAATACGTGTTATCTAACGAACTGTGATAAAAAAAGGTTTTTGCGTAACCGATATAATATTACGGCCACGTGTTGTGAACGGAAAAACGTATGTATAATGTATGTATCATAATTTATAATATGTAGGAACAAAAATCTGTAATCAAAAAGTATAGCTACGAACAAAACTTTCTACACTCATATATTTCAACGTAGCGATGTATATCGGTCGGTGAAAGTGTGGAGTCAATGAACCATGAAATAGAATCATAAAACATTTATCGCGGTTCTCACCGAAATATTTTCTTTCGATATTGGAAAGAACCTAACACTTATTGAAAAGAAACTATTTTATTTGTAACGCAGAATACAGCGATTCGTATTGTCAACGTAGAAACTTGTAAGTATTCACTAAACGTATTATCATTGATCGCGTACCGTCTTACCATAAAAGTTTAGACTAGAGTTAAATGGATCTTTAAGTAATTTCATTCCCCAAAATTGACGAATTTCTCAATACTGGCTTTCTAAATTATTTTACTTGTAAATTAGTTGTTCAGCTAGGTAAAGCGAAGTTAGACGTCAATTTGTGGAGAAAATATTAAGGCACATCCGCTGTTCAATTCTAGTTTTAATCTTTTGGGGTAATAGTTACATAGTATACATTCATAGTAATATTACATAGTAGTTTGAACTATAGTTCGTTTTACTAATTAAATAGCCTTGAAACTCGACGACCGATACCGATTAATATTTTGGTAAGCCATCATTTCGATAAATATTGAATTATTGTGACTTCGACATGACTATAGGTAGGTATGTATATTTGTGCGGTATCAATCGTTAGGTAACCGGTAATTGAAAGAATATCGGGTAAAATATAAACTAAACGTGAGTTGTTTGTGAGTATTAATTTCTGTATACTTACCTAATACCTACCTGTTTTGTAGTCAATGTTTCCTATAAATCTTGTTGTGTACAATGTACCTCGTATATGTTACATTGTCCCGTAAATAGGTTAAACCGGCGACCATGCTGTCTGTCATAGGATGAATTATTCACGCCACTCTCCTCGAATGCAAAGCAAACTTGACACGATAAGAATAATGGATTTATATCCAGCGTATTCGAAAAAGGTACTTGACACTTATAACTTGCAATTTGACAGTTATTCCACTGTTTGTTACTGTCCGGTGCAAATCGATTTAAACTAATATTCCGATGAGTGAGAGACCTAAAACTTTAAACGTATAACTAGAACTTTAAACGTAACTTAGAAGTGGATGCATGGGTTAGTCGATTTAAAAATCGTAATATAAATTTAGTGTATTTTTTTTTAATATTTATTAGGTTACACGTGAACAAATAATTACATAGATTATCTATGCCATCTATATTGCACTGGTGAGCTGTTTCGATTTTCAGTCTAGCTATTCTCAAAGATTGAAAAAAGATAAAAGCTCCACATTCTCAGCCTTCCTGAATTCATGAAGTACATCATATGGTGATTCCTTAATTGTAAAATATTGTATCTATGGCTATCAATTAAAAAGTCAAAAGCATGATAAAGTAATATGATACCGTCACTTTTAAGCCTAGTATGAAATATTGAATACAAACATTTCTACTTACCAATCTGATCTGGCCCCAGCTGCAAGACGATGCTGCTCACAATTCTGTTATTGACATTGACATGTTTACCAGCGTTCTTAGTTAGTCCAATGTTCGCTACAGAAAGCCGTCAGTACCCTTGGATGCCTTCAGAATACAAACAGATTCCAGATCAAATAACGTGTAATATTGCTATGGAATCATCTTCGAGCTCCTTCCATGTATTGAATGAGAAACGCAGGACAAAGACACAGTGAAATGGAAGTACCGGCATTAGTACTCGTTCACGGTAACTTGCGGGCGCGGGCGCGGGAGCGGGCGCGGTTGACATGGCTTAGACCGCACGTGCGATTTGTACTTGAATACTCGTATAGGACGCCATATTATGTTTGAGTTAAATTAGAGTTAAATAACTGAAAGTCGTCATTACAGAACTATTAACACACATCAACATCGCACACACATTGTCATTTCATTTTTATCATTATACATTAGTAAAGTCGCGGGTATTCAGCAATTTGTGATGATGCTGATGGTGACGATAATGATGATGGCTACGGGTAATGATAATAACAATTATTTTTACAAGTATTATTTTCTAGAATACCATCCGAAACGAATTACCACGAGTAAAATCAAACCAAATTGGACGAGTTGGCGTTTGTATGTACTTACAAAATATATTTTACATTATTTGACTATAATATTATTACGTATTTCGTATGGTAAAACGTATTCAGAAAGGAGTTCTAGTAAATTACATATTATCTGTGTTAATTCCATGAAGGTGTGCGGCGGCGGTATCAAAGCTATTGTGCTACGTCATCAAGGTAGAAAAGGACTGAATGAGAAGGAATTACAATTTCTATAGGCAAATGCAATAATCGAATGAAATCGTATCGAGGTTTCCATATAATACATACCATGTGTATTGCTGGCATTGCTGTAATACGTAAAAATGTAGATCTTAATTAATATTATAAACGCGAAAGTTTGTAAGTATGGATGGATGGATGGATGGATGGATGTTTGTTACTCTTTCACGTAAAAACTACTGAACGGATTTTAATGAAACTTTACAATAATATAGCTTATATATCAGAATAACACATAGGCTACAATTTTATAAAGATATTGTGTGTATTGCCCAAAATATGACAATAAGTGTCAAATAAGAAGGAAAAAATCTACCATCTGCGAGCTATTCTGGCGTGCGCTGCCAAAACCGCTAGAGTTACACATATGTAATGTATGATGGAAATGTTTATCTTAAATAGTCCTACAAAGAAGCACGCCACAGTATGTGTCGTATGTGTCTATATCTTATATGTAAGCCATTATAGCAAAATGGCTATTCTAAATACTAATCCTGCGCAGACGAAGTCGCGGGCACCAACTAGTAATTATAATAAGTGTATGTATAATAATATCCATGTAGTACCTATAGTACACCTATGTTAAGGTTTCGTCAGTACCATTAAAACTATTATATAAATATATTATATACTATGCACGTCTCTGTATAAGTGGGGCACATTTTCTACGTCAGAGGGTGGCTCTGACCCAATTAAATTTTCTTAGAAGCTCGATTAATTCTCTCATCGATCCCTTTTACGGCTAACTATCGAATTATAGCTAGTATCAAATTGTTTCAGTATCGGAAACGGTAACGTTCTCAGTTTCTGTTTATAAGACAAAAATATATCAGAAAAAGTACGTATAAGAAGGTTGCACAGGAAAAGTCTAGATTAACGGGGACCATTTATCTGGCCAAAAGCTTTATCTTATTTAGAAGGATTGGTCGTCTCGAAGAGAGTACGGCACGTTTGGCGTAGTGGCTGAGCAATCAGACTGCTGCGCTTCGTGTCGCGGGTTCGATTCCCGCCTCGAACCAATATTTGTGCGATCCACAAGTATTTGTTTCTGGTCTGGGTTTGATGTGAATGTGAAATTATGTATGAAATAAAGTATGAAAATTATGTATGTAAGCGATACCCGCGTTACAGAAGCAAACCTAGTGTGGGGCTACGTTATTTTCAAGAGAAGAGAAGGAAAGAAAAGATCGCTCTGAAAGATAAGAACGCCCATTGTAATACTAATACAATTTTGAAGTTAGCTTTTTGTCATAAGTTTTTCTTTTATTCTGTGGTGTTAATTCAAAGAGTGTATTATTTATCTATCTAAGTAAGCATAAATGTCTTTAAATTAAACACCCACACTCAAACACAGCTGACAATTAATTTTAAATGGACTATCTTCAACTGCACCATGCGCTTAGACAATTAAGCATCTGAATACCAGATTTAACAGCTACAGCGCTGTTATACCGAGAACAATGGCGCGTAAACTCGAACGATACGCTATATGGGCATAGATGTAGATTTAAGGCGATAATTTTTATCAGTGTTCCCATCTTCAGATTGCCGAGTTATAACAGGAAGTCGAGTCAAATTCTCTACGAACATAATAATATAAAGGCAATAACCATTTTTACTATACTAAAAGAGAAACGACCTACATAACCGTGAATATGAAGATATTCACGGTTATGTAGAACAAATCGAGCTTTAGACTTACACTGTGAGGAATGTCCACGTATAAAAATGTAGCAAATCCCACTTTTACGAGAGCATTATGTAAATACGCTCGCTTCAAAGTGCTTTGAAAAATTTATAACTTTGGTTTTTATTTTATGATCGTCTCGAGTATTTTATTTTAAGGTACGTAAAAGGATCGGATTACATACGTTTTCACGCAATGTGTGACATAATTAAATCGGTCGTAATAAAATCTGGAAGAAAGAGAAGAAGCTTATCGCATTTCTTTCATTTATTAGCGTCCAGTGAAGGGTTTATAAGTTGGGGCTGTATGCTCGAGCTTTAAGCAAACAAAATAACGACACGGTTTTTTCTTAAATATATTTTCCTCACGGAGATACAGTCCTTTATTTCGCCAACAAACTGTCTCGATTTATTAAACTACTGACTTCAGAAACTATCCAGTGGAGTAACATAATTTGACGAGGGTTCTGCCATTGAGTAGTAACCTTTTCAGCGCTTGTGTACTGCCAATAAGGTTCAAAATGAAGTCGCGATTGTTCTTACACCCTTTTTGAATAACGACATCGTGAACTTAGAGACGACCTTTGATGTTGAAGTTGTGAGGTATCATAAAGGAGTCCAATAAAGTTGAAGTGGTCATCCTATAGTTCATTTTTTAAAATATTTTGGAGTTATATTTTCTCTGAGTATTTTTTATCTCTTCACTATAATATTATACTACCAGACGTTAGGCTACTTTTTCAAGTCTGTCAAAGCTGATTATCTGCTTACGCTGAAACTTAACTAAACTAAACTTAACTTAACTGAAAGATTATAGGAAAGGAAACTCAGTATGCTGATGCGGATAACTAATATAAATGATATTTTATATTCAACCAGAAAAACACTTTTTAAGGGGCAAATTGTTTTACAAATTCCGTTCTATGTAGATTGTACCTACACATTTCGTTTTCATGTCCACAGAAACAAAACTTACAGGTCGTGCTTCCAGGTTAACAGCATGGTCGGTTTCAAATGTAGCTAGCCATCTCCAAACTTTGTATTTGTATGAAAAAAGTAGTTAAACGTATACTTATGTGTAAAATTAAATTGGAAGTATGCCGTGTAGCTCTGAGTCTGGGACCTTGTAAAACCATCATTTTCGTAGTCTCTATCTTTAGATAGGTAGAAGGAATTCTGGGAGTAAAGGGATCTATTGGGATTATTGGGTAGTGATCGTAGTGTGTTATAAACGAGTAAAAAACTTGTACAGGTGTACTTCACCAGAAATATGGATAAATGCCATTTATTAGCCCTAAGATAAATTATTTCAACATCCATTAAAGTAAGAAGCGTTTGTAACTCTGAAATATTCCTAAATAAAATATTATTTTCTCACCTGCCTGTCCATCACACCGGATTCGGCCAAACATTTACTCGCAAAATGTCTGTCTAAATATTTTTAATAACAAATATGACGGTCTGTTTGTCATATTTTGAGTATTGGTTAATCTATTTGGCCTAAACAGTTTATGTATTGGAACAAATTGTTATAGGCAAAATACGAAAGTAAAGAAAGAGAAAAATAAATAGGTCAGTTTTAGTACTTAGTTAATTTTCTTTTTTATTTATGGTGAACATAATTAGGTAATTCAATCCTCTCTATTAAAACATTAACCAACGGCCAAGGGAGTAAATAACGAAAGATTATTTTATATTATTTACGTCTATAATCATTTATCCTATCTCTATAATATTTATATCCTATGTCTATAATAATTATCTATATATATAATAATTTATTTATTAATCCTTGGTAGTAAAAGCTCACAGTAAGATATGCAACAATACCGTGATAATAATATGTATTAAATCACGTACAAGACCTGTCAAAGTGTTATGCAGGTAAAGTCACGTTGCGAGCTATCGTTTGCGGTAACTCCAATAAAGAAGAAAATATTGCATACATTAATAATTATAAGCCTCACCTGAGCAGAATGTGAGCGTTAATAATTTGTACTAAATAATATTAATCGTGAAACCTGAACTCCTTTTGTTTACTAGGTACCTATATTATTTTCCCAGTACCTATACCTCATGTACGAGCCAGTATGCCAACATTGTTTTTTTGACCTTTGCCTTGTTCCATTGTTAAATTTAAAAGCCTCCCATATTTTTTTTACCCGTTTATTTACTCGTTGTTCAGCGAATTTATTTTTATTTCTGAGCTTTGTTCAGAATTACATATCATATCAAAGTAATAAACGAGGCTGAAATGGCCTAAATACGACATCGATAATACGTCGGGAACTCCCAAGCCTAAGTGATTTCTTCAGAAGTCGTTAGTATTACGTATTTACGTTTGCCCTTGAACCGTACTCGTAAGTATACGTAATTATCCAATTACGGATTAATCAATGTATGCTACTTGCCTACGTGTAGAGGCTCTCATCTTTTAAGTAATCTCTACTTAGCTTCAAGATCTTCGTTACGGTATGCAATTAAGAAGTCGTAGGCTACTTATATCTGTTGCTCACTTCGGTAGTGATTTTGTTTTAATAAATCCCCCTTGTTAATTTACATTTATTATATATGTCATTTAGTGTTGCGCAGTAAAATATTTCAGTGCGCATTTTTAATAAGCCTTATATAACTTTTTGTTAATAAGGGGGTGGATACTAACGGCCATAGTTTCTGGAACGTTAGTTGACTTACTACATAATAATAATATGATGTTTATTTCTAAAGCCGTTCAGTTCAATTCAATAGACTTAAAATGTTGTTAAAGTTCACAAATGCTTGAGAAACGAGCTACAGGATCGAAAAAATAATTAGTTCCTTTACATTTCGTTTCTTTTCTTGTTTTAATTCGTTTATGATAACGTGTTTTCTATGGTTTTATTACCTACCTTAAAATTATTCATTTCCTTGGTAGAATTCCTTGAAATATGAGTAGATTGCAAACTCCTTGGATGAATTTAATCTTGTTACTTTCTTTGTGTGAGTTTCGCTTTGATCCAAATATTACAAAGCACTAGGTGCCTACCTAAGTAAGTAAGGTAAGGTAAGGTAGGTAGGTATGTCAAATAAACTTACTTAAGTGATTCTTCCACTTAAATATTTTGACAAAAATATTTCCTTATAGTAGGGTGTAGAAATGATACCTAGAAATCAGGGAAATCTTTTGAGCTTCAATGGGGCATATTCATAGACCCATTTAGTGAAGCATATTGTATACTATATATTGTATATATAAATTATACTACGAAGTACTAGGGGTTTTTTTTTTAACTTTCGCGAACAGGAAACATTTTAACTAGCTAAAAACGGCCACGACCTCGTGACCACGGCCGATGTAACTCGGTCGAAACGTCGAGGTATGTCAAAATTATATATTTTGATATTTGTTTGTGCGCGAATTAGACCCGTTTTTAGCTAGTTAAAATACTAGGGGTTTCTTGGCAGAACTGAGTAGGTACTACTAAGGATTCTGCCTGCGTGGCACCATCACTCTCATCAATCACTCTTCATTTGTCGCTTCTCTATTTCACTTCTCTATTTATCGTGAACAGAACAGAACTAAAATGGCCAAAGATTTGCCTAGAGTTTCGTTTTGTCTCAATTTACCGCGCCTAGAAACTTAGGTGTTAGCTTCCAGATCACGTTTCGACCCCAATCTCATTTAGGACCACACCGAATGTATCTAATAGACAGACGATTTTTGTGATTACTCGGAAATATTTATTGTGCACGTTTACGGTCTTACTACAAAATATTTAAACCAAGTTGAACTGATGAGTCAGAATATTTTGCCCACAAATCGACGTCTAACTATCGCTTTTTTTAAACTCAACAATAAATTTACAAGTAGAATAATCAGGAATGTCAGGAAGAAAACGCGAGTGATAGACGTCGATTTTATTGAACGAAATTTTAGAAGAATTTTTCTGTTTAACTCTGGTCTAATCTTTTGTGGTATGACCGTTAATGTTTTATGCATACGAAACGATAGATCCGGTATACAACAAGTAGTAGTAGCATATAATGTATTCTTACAAAACATGCATACAAACAAATTAGCTATATCTATGCCCTTGAATATTAACGCTAAGTAATGTCTGCCGGAATGCATTAAAAATGTTGTTACACATTTTGTATTACTTATAATTAAATTGCCTGCAATGCAGTAAAACATTAACGAGAACTTATTTTAATAAGTATTAGAAATCGCAGCTCTCTTCGTGACGAAACTAATAAAATTCATTGTTACTTGTTACGTTACTTCCTGGCTTATATTATTACTTGATCGTATTTTTAGTACGCCATAAAACATTCCAGTGGTGGAAAAATGTATGTATACCTACATCCTGCAATGATAGTAAGATAAGATAACAACTCTTTATTGCACTCCAAGACATACAGTTTTAAAAATAAAGAAATAATATATAGGTATAGGTACAATGGGCGGCCTTATTGCTACACAGCAATCTCTTCCAGGCAACCTTTGGATGGAGAGGATTAAATAAAAATAAAATTTTATCGACCGGTAGTGCATTACCTATCCAATAACTAACAAAATTAAAATACATACAGACTAATAAAATTAATCATAGAAAATAAATGCAATACAACCAAGATGAAATGACACATAAATGAAGCAGTACAATAATTTTATACATATAAGAGCCTACGATAAATATAGAAGTTTAACCTGCGCTTTAAAATGAGTCAGAGTTTGAGCACGTCTGATTTCCACTGGCAGAGAATTCCAGAGCCGGACAGCTTCCACGGAAAAGGAACTGTCGTAGAAGGTGCTGCTATGCACAGGAGTCTTTAATGCAAGATTTTCTGATGATCTAAGGTAACAGGAATTGGAGGACTGGAGATACTCAAAGCGATCTTTGAGATACCGGGGGGAGGTGGGATTGAAAAGGACATTATAGAGTAGGGAAAGAATATGAGTATTCCGGCGAAGTCGTATAGGAAGCCATTTGAGCTGCGTGCGAAATTGAGAAATATGATCAAATTTTCGGAGACCGAAAATAAATCTGATGCAGAAGTTTTGAAGGCGCTCGAGTTTATTTAGCTGATCCTCAGTGAGGTCAAGATAGCAGACATCGGCGTAATCAAGCACAGGGAGTAAGAGTGTTTGTGCAAGGCAAACTTTAGTGGCTGTCGGAAGAAAGTTTCTCAATCGTTTTAAGGAACCAGCAGAAGCATAAAGTTTACGACTGAGAGATTCCATTTGTGGTCTCCATGATAAAGTCCTATCAAAAATGATGCCTAAATTTTTAACCTTATCGCTGAAAGGAACTACTATTCCATCAAAGACAACGGGAGACAAGGAGGACCAGTCGATCTTTGAAATTAGACGCGAGCTTCCAATGACAATAGCTTGCGTTTTGACTGGGTTAATTTTAAGGCCAAACGCTGTGCTCCAGCTAGCTATTCGATTTAAGTCGGCGTTGGTTCTGTTAATTGCAAATTGCAAATTATCAACAGAGGCCTGACAGTAAATTTGTAAATCGTCTGCATATAGATGGTAGGAAGAAGTAAGTTCATTAGAGATTGAATTTATAAAGGTGGTAAAGAGTAGAGGAGATAAAACACCGCCCTGTGGTACGCCGGCAGACGTAACGCACCAAGAAGAAAACGATTCTTCAACACGAACTCGCTGCCGGCGCCCATACAAGTAACTATGAAACCAGTCTATCACCGATGGAGAAATGTTGATAGAGCCGAGCAGGGCCAAAAGAATGTCAAAGTCCACAGTGTTAAACGCATTACTAAAATCTAGTAATGTTAGAACTGTCAGTTTACCTTCTTCCATACCCAGCCTGATATCATCAGTAATCTTGACAAGAGCTGTGGACGTACTGTGACCAGGTCGGAAGCCGGACTGATAGGGGTTAAGGATATTGTTGCAGGTAAGAAATCTGCTAAACTGACCGTTGACCAGACGTTCTAAGACCTTGGACAGAAAGGGAAGAATGGATATAGGACGATAATCGGAAAAAGAAACAGGATTACGTTTTTTTGGGAGTGGAATAATCTGAGCCTCCTTCCATAAGGAAGGAACGGATGCTTTGGAAATGGAGTTGTTAAGGACTTGGCAAATGATAGGGGTGATTTCATCCAAAATTGGGACAATCATATTTCGACTTATATTGTCGCCGCCCACTGCGTTCGATGAAATGGATAGGATACTCTTTTCAACATCACAAGCGGAGAATTGACTAAATAAGAAGGGAGCAAAGTCGGGGATTGGACGAGTTCGAAGGAAATTCAATGTATTCATTTTGTCATTCAAGTCAATATCGGATGACGAAGAAAAATGTAGATTGATAGAATCAATATCAAGGTCATCGGGTACTAAATCTTTAGATTTACCAACCCCCAGAGTTCTGAGAAATTTCCACACCTTAGCTGGATCTTGATTATCGACAGAATCATGTATATGGCGACGTTGTGAATCCCTACACACTCTATTGCAGCGATTTCGGGCTTTTAAATATTTTTCTTTATTAAAATCGTTAGGATTGAGTTTAAATTTATATTTGGCAACATTCTTTTTGTGTTTAAGGGCCTTAATATCGTCGGTCAACCAGGGAGCAGGGACATGTTTTATTTTAATGGCTCGAATCGGCGCGTGTTTATCATAAAGTTGAGTCAAAATGGAGTTAAATATGGCGATTTGGTCATCAATAGATTTTACTTTAAAGATAAGTAAGTTTACTTTAAAGATAATGATATAGACACTTTAAACTATTAATGAGCACGTTAAAATAATTAATATGCACCTAAAATAAAGTTAGCTAACCATAAAAAGTCAGAACATAACAGGCATAACCTAGTTTACTTACAAAATTACAGTGGCAAATAGCCGGAATAGTGAATGGTGAATTTTTCATTGCAAATTCGAATACTGCAATTCTACACGTAGGTACTAGGGCAAAGGTTTCCAACTATTTTAGTTCGTTCCGGATACGTCGCGTCACCGTGCCAGTTTGTTTCATAAAGAATGGAATGAGGTTCCAGACTCGCTAAAACGGAAAGGCTAATTCTTGGTTAAGCTAATTTGTTTGCTATTTCTGAAAAGGTTACAAGTGTATTTTGAGTAGACCTTGCTTCATGAGTTCGAATTTTTATTGTTTTTTCGTGTGTCATATTTTGGTTAACGATCCTATTCGTGCTATCTATCTTATCCATCCAAAAGTAGTCAGATAGAGATCATTTTAAGGGATAGACCGCCCATTGTACCCATTACTTTGTCTGTTTAATATTTTGATAGCAATAAAGAGTTATATTCATCTATCTATCTATTTATATATTTGCTCTGAGTCTCGTTGTTTATTAATCAATGGTATTCAGATTTATAGACCATCTGAAGTGTTGATATTTTAAACGGTTTACTTTAAAAGCAAATGTTATTTTGACGCATTTATAAGTTAAACTGTCGAATATATTTTAGTGTCGACATGTAATTTTTTGAAGTTCCGAGTGATGAAGTTTAGTATCTCACCTTTTTTTGTGGTTCTATAGTGTTTGTAGTTTCTTATTAATTAGATAAAAGGTGTATCATCCACACCAAACCGAAGTAGGAGTGGCTTTCGGCTACACTGGGCGAAAACTATTACGACAAAAGCGATGTTCACAAACCTCGACGTAGGCCGCAACGAATACAATGCACTCACGTACCTTAGACTGCTGCAAGCACTCGATTAGCCTCCACCTGCGATCGATCACCAGCCGGCTAGTTGAAAATGGTCTATAGGGATTTATTTAGTTGTATATAGTATGTAGCACACGCGTAAAATCAGGAAGATCGTTTCCCACAGGAACTGACCAATATACGACGTGACGAGCGCGGCGTTTGCTTTCACACTCTGCTTGAACTCTAATTTTCCTACAAGCGCACGTTGCATCTGCTATGGTCAAGTTGCGACTACCCTCCTCTGCTGCTTTTTGAGAATTGAACATCGATAGAATTATAGCTATAGTTAGCTATGATAACGAAACAACGCATCCTAGTAAGGTTCAGGGGGCTTACCATGACGTTTTATTGCGATCTCATTGAGGACCAAAACAGAATCGTTTCACTTTGAATAATAGTAATACATGGTTTTCGATATGATTTAGGTAGGCGTCGATGCCTTTAGATTAAAAATCAAACGAAATTGAACGGCAAGATTTCACAACAAAAGACGTCATGGCACGAATAAGTACTAAAACTATTCTGTTTAGGTTTTCAATTGGATCGCAATAAGACGTCATGGTAAGGCCCCAGGATATTACTATGTGATAGTGACGCATTAAAAAATATGGTAAAAATAAAACTATTCCAAAATTCATTTTACTTTTATTTCATCGTGATAGTAAATAGACGCAAGGATGTAAATAGTAATTGTACAGTATAATTAGTTCATACTTTTTAATTATTATACATTACAATTATGAGCATTTATATTTTATATTAATCGTCCGTTATAGATATGTACACCATTAGTTTATAAAGTAATTTTTTATTACGCAGACTAATAATTTATAAAAGCTACGACTACAGGTGTAGTTAATTATTAAATATAATATTAAGTATAAGTTCAAATATTTACTTGATATTATTCGTTGAAACTATGAACAAAAAGTATAGCTGCGAGTAAGTATTTACGATTAATTTATAGTAGGTATACATACACATAAATAAAACAATTAGCTCTATTATATACTTAATACCAAACAACCGGTTTCCATTTATCTCAAAGCCAAATACAAAACAAAAACACTTGGATATCTGCCTAAATTTAAGTTAATCGACTATCCCACAGACGCGATTATTATCATCGATAATATCGCAAAGCTATATGTATAGGGTTTAGCTCTAAACATGCTTTTTGATGTTATTGCGATATTGCGTATTGGAGTCCTGCAACCTCTACACACACACAGGTGCGTTTATATCGGACAATATTAACGCACGAACGTCTTGACAACGTCAATAACCCGTCTAACCCAGTAACCCAGCGCACCGTGTTTTGTTTTGCGATCTGTCAGGCATCGCACTGAACGCGTGCGTCTCATACAAAATGTAACACTGTGTAATTTTATCGTCCGATAAAAACGCGCCAATCGGGTAATGCCTCGCCGTCCCCTCCCATGCGATATTATCGCTGTAGTGTATAAAAACGCACGCGACTAACACCATTTAATACATATAGATATTGCCTGTGATTTATCGCGTTAGTGGTGGGTAGAATTTAGAATACAAATGTTATCCTACTAATATTATAAACGTGAACGTTGGTGAGTTAGTTTGTATATATTTGTTACTTCTTGACGCTCAAACAGATGTACTAATATTGATGAAACTTCGTATGAAGGTAGGTAACTATTACTTAATATCTGTATTGTACAACTGATAGCGCGTAAGGTGCATATATTCGTGTCCCCAATATAATGTTACAAAAGTATTTCACTATTGATAGAATGTACGTACTACGAGTATATTGGTAACGTACGTGTTGAGATATTGAAAACGATAACATACTTATTAGTAGAATTTAGCAATTAGGTCAATATAACTATTACCTGGTGTTGGCACGAATTCTATGATAGACCGATAAAATTCATGGAACTACAAAATTCTACAAAAATATTTATACTTACTAAAAGTAGTTTTGTATTAGGAAGGTTATAAAATTTAGTGACTTTTAATTGTTACACACATTTTAATAATTATTATACTTATTAACCTACCCCTATATTTTAGCAACATGAAACAAAACGGTTTTTGGATTCAAATATTGAAGTTGGAATTCTAAAAAACATAGGTTATATTCTTATAATATAACTTTTGCTGAAAAGAAAAATGTAAGAAAATAAAAATTCACTTTTAAGATAGTTGAATCAATAATTGTAGTATACTCATTTATACTTAGGTAGATGAAGGTAATACAATATAAGTAGTGGAGGGTTATTATCAATAGTCTTAGTACAGGGTTCAATTAGGTAATGAAACAAAAACATATGAGAAACTTTTCAGAGAGTAAAATAACTCTCCAATTATTAGTAGACACTCTGAAGGACAAAAGAGATAAAAATAAGTACTTATAGCATTTCGAGTTCTTGAGAGGCGTCTATAGAATTCTATAGGTATTGAATTTATATGTCTGTCAAAATGTTTGTCACAAAAGTATATGGTTTACATTATATAGAAGTTCTTAAACTTTCGCGAACAGGAAACATATTAACTAGCTAAAAACGGGTCTAATTCGCGCACAAACAAATATCAAAATATATAATTTTGACATACCTCGACGTTTCGACCGAGATACATCGGCCGTGGTCACGAGAAGACTCACGGCCGTCTTCTCACGTCTTCACGTCTTCTCGTGACCACGGCCGATGTAACTCGGTCGAAACTTCGAGGTATGTCAAAATTATATATTTTGATATTTGTTTGTGCGCAAATTAGACCCGTTTTTAGCTAGTAATTACATTATATAGTTTAAGTACCTAGTAGATTTTTTTATATATAGTTTTTTACAATTGTGTAATAATGTTAAGAATATACCCCGTGAAATGGTTAAAGGCCTGCATTGGCATATTCTGCCCATCTGGTCCCCAATCCCCATAACAGAATCTGACCTAAATTGATAGCGATCATGATCATATTAATTACTAAGTACAAGATAGTTTTCATAAGGAAACTTTAGTAGTGCCAGTATTTTACTATTCACATTACCACTACACTTTAAGTAACATAATAATGTGGAATACCTAATGATGAGAAGGTAATAATTGACTTTTATGAAATATTTAATTGTATGAGAAAAACAAATAATAACACGAGTAAATTACAGGAATAATTAAAAGGATTTAAGAAATTACGGTTATAAAATGATTAGAATATGAAAGAAGCTACATGGGCGGAGTTCAAAGGACTCTTTCATTTTGGTTAATCTACATTCTACATCATTATCAATATTACATAAAAGTGATTAAAATATTTACACACACCATTTTACTAAGATTCGGTATCTTGCGTACCATTGTCATTCTTTCGAATTCAAATCTTACACTCTAGAACACCATGTGCATAATACATTCATTGGACCAAAGTTCAACCTTTAAATCATTTCATTTGTCTACAGCTATTATCTACCTTGATAATTGAATTATTATTATATTATAAATACTAATCAATGCAAAACATTCGACTCCTAAGCGATTAAAAACGTTATAGCATCTAATATTACATGTCACAGTGTACTAGCAACTAAAGTTATTGAAGACTCTAAGACACTGCTGATTATTATACAAAATCCAAATAATACTTACACCAAAATTGCTTACAAGAACGTTATAGACACTTCACTCGTAATCGATAGGTAATGTTAAAAGTGGCACTGTTACTTTATAAAAAGGTAAATTTATTGTGCTTTTCTTAAACACTAAGAGTGACTTTTAATCTATCGACGCAACACTCGTAGACACGATAAATAGGATCAACGCAAACTCACACCATTCTAAGACTATGGTCCCTCATCAAGACACACTTGAAATTCCGGATGAGATATCGGCGAATGTCTTCATTACCGCGGAAATGTTCTGAGAATCACACACTAATAGATACACTATATTATCACAAAGTTACAGAGGTCCCGTGCAAAAAGAAATCTAATCGTCAGAGTAGATGCTTTGTGAGGGGCTGGACCACGGTGGCCTCATTTTTTCCAGCACATATTTGGTCTGGAAACCGGTATGAAAATGCTACAGGTACTCATCTATCTGATCATAGTCCTCGTCTGGAGGAGATGGCCCGGACACAGAGAGAATGGGTAGGCCAAAATGCCTGACCGTCTCTACGCTCCCACTGTCATCAGATTTGCTGAACTCTTCGTTAATCGTGTCCTCTCGGGGCTTGACTTTGCACAAGCGTTCTGACGAGTCACTCATTATTGTAGTGAGAGGTATGTTGTCTGCAGACCTACAAAATACATTTATGTACATAAAACTGAATGTGGCAAATCTCGTGAACATAATATAAAAAGGTCAAGTAGTTTAGTATGCTAGAGAAGTAGAATAGGGGCGAACAATCATTACGCTGCATCTGGAACATTTTTCTCAAGTCAGTGATTACCGGCCTGTATGTTGACACTGAACTACTTCACAAACTGTAAGCACTATACCACAGATTACTAAATAGTTACTGCGACTGTACTTCATTTTATAGTTTGGGGCTACATAAGCCCAGTCAGGGCTATTAAATTTAATTCTACAGCACTTCTCTAACTTGGATACTTGTGATCAAATTCAATAGAATCAACTTCGTCTAATTGGTGAGATTGTGACATACATTTATTTTGTTCTGTGTTGTTCAATAAAGAGTTTATCTATCTATCTGAACTGTCGATATTTTATTGTCACCTAATTTTATCCACGCCTCAGATTTAAGTATCCTGGTTCTCTTATTGGTCTTATTACTTACCTAGCTTTACGACAAAGCTTCGACTGCGAGCCGTGCCTCCTCAAAAACTCGCCAGCATCAAAGCCAGCGAAGCCAGTGGGCTCAGCAGACACAAATATTGCTGAGTTCACCCGCGGCCGGTTGCACCGCGCCAATAGTTGCTCCTCACACTCCAAGCTCTGTGTGTGTGTGTGCGACCAACGTAAGTGCTGCAACAAACACAACTTCAATGACATTAATAAATATGACTTTATTGGTCATAGTTTACCATGAACGCCATTGACAACATTTTGTATTTTATAATGTTCCTTCGTTTTTATCAACATCATCATTCTTTGTGATTTTGATGTCGTAACGAATAAAGGAGTTTTGTGTTTTTGACTTATTTGAATTTTCTTTGCTTCCTGAGGTACATTTTTATATCTATCAACATAAACCCTTTGAGTGACCAATGTCAGATACAAAAGATTATTAACTGTTACATGGTTCGTAGAGACCAGTGCAAGCGCAGTGTTGATTATGATAATTTCAATCATTTTCAAGTGACATCAAAATATTATTATTATGTAGTCATAGTATACATTTGCAAAACAAGCTCTTACATTGGTGCAATAGTGCATATAACAAGGAGATCTTTGCAACATGATAATAATATAATATTATGGGCACATACATTATTAACATGGAAATAGGCAATAATAATTGTATTTATCATGATAGTGCATCTGGAAGAAATGTTATCGATTTATGTATCAGTCCAAATCAGTCAGGTTTTAAGCAGTCAGTTTAAGCATGGTCAGTGTCAAGATTCAGTAAAGTGGTGAGCGGTTCCTTGGAGTTTCTTTTTTTAGTTTGGGTAAGTATCATTTGTCAACACTTTAACGAACGCATGAAGTCTTATGATTATGTCATGAATATTTCACATATTATAAACATAAAGCAACACAAGTTTGAGAAAAAATCAACAACGTCCAGTCCGGTTTCTCGGCAAAATTCGAATACTACATTGTCATCGAAAAAAGCCAAAACACAAGGGCATAAAAACATGTCATCGACTTGCTCGCTATGTTTTCCTTCACCCGATACTTTGTATTATTTCAACACCCTAATAACATATTCAGTGGAAAACGAAACAGGTGTCCACGATGGCAGTTAACGTGTTTATGATGCTATCACTGCTTTCAGAATGAATTTTAATAACCATAAAATAATGGAATACATTTCCATAGAAACCATTAGGTACATTGAATTTATTTGTTATTTTTTCAGAAGTAAAACACGCTTCGTTAGTTCTACTGGCCCCAGTCCATTATTTCGTAACATTAGATATCTATCAGCTATTTATAGCCGGCCGCCGGGTGAAATATGTTTTGGTTACTTTTTCAGATCACTAATGAAACGTCAACTCACCCAACTTTTATCTTTTGTGTAAAATCTTACTTCTTTGTAAATGTTGGCTTTCAAAAGACAACATTTTAGGTTTTCATTAGATTTGAAAGGCATTGTTGTTTAGTTATATAGCAGAGCAGTTTAATCTAAGCCTCTTAAGATACTACGGAGTATTCATACATTCATCCCCACAAATCTGCTTATTGTCTGTCGGTATACGCTGTGAGATTACCTACTTGATAGTGCATTGTGTTTATCCAATTGTTAGTTAGCCTGAGATTATTATAAATTCAGATGTAGGTATTGTTCAAAAATCTTATGAAACACGCGTATAATTCTTACCTATATGAAATTAAAATATATTGTTGGAATAACAATTCAAAGAAGAATGTACGTACCGCCGTTGTTTTTAGCTCTAAACTTAAAAACTTTCATTATTGTTATCATTTTAGAAATTTATAATTAAACTGTGGAATAAATATTATTAGAACATTAAGTAGAGCTTTGTATTTTGTATTATTATCTGGTCGGTATTCATATTAACAAAATGATAAAATAAATCTACAGACAGTTAGGCGAAGTACGTTTCGCATTTCGCTGTTTAGCTTATCGGCTCTAAAAGCAGAGTAATTTATTTTAGAGACCCGGAAAAAGAAGTTAGTTTGTAAATAAATTATTCAATTTCTCGTATAATTAATGATTCTAATTTTGATGGTCACGTCAGTTATTAACTCTAACATGTTACCACGCCTACCTTTAAATTATTTTGACCGTTCCGACGACCGACGAAGGTCGTATTAATTTCTAGTACCTATCTAGTCTATGAGGTATTCAACAATTAGGTGGGTGCTGCTAAGCATATTCAAAACAATAGGTTACTCCGCCATATTTCAGGCAGGTACTCTGTTTATCAAAGATGTTACAGTTCAGCTATTTTGAATAGCGACTCGTCATGTATACTCGTACTCGCGTGACACGCCATGACGACAGTATGATGAACATGCAACCCTAGTGGCAGCAAGTCACAATTCCCATAACACTCCAAACATGAGTTCTACCAAAACTACTAATTTAGCTCTTCGTGACTCAGGATAGAGCCTAAATTTCCTTGTTGTATACATTCGGGTACTGTCGCCGGATGACACGCGATTTGTGAGTTTGGGAAGTCCAACTGCTTTTGATAATTATCGTGAAAGAATGCAGGTCTGCTTAAATAGGTGCCTCCTTAATTTTTCAAGGCCATGGGAAGTTTATGTTGTATTAGAGACGCTTATTTCAGTACTGCAATGCAGGATGCCCTCAAGTTTTCTATCAGTAAGGAAACTAACACACATAATATTTTATATAATCACGGCAATTGCGGGCTATTTTATTATCTATTTAATTTAACTTCCACTTTATGACTGCACGTAACGACATTCTTAACTGCCAGTATCTGGAACGATAATTAAATCTCAATATCTCGATTAATTAGAACAGCACTGAATGATATAAAATGATAAACATTTTTAAATTGTTAAATCTTTTTTAATTCAGCAGAGATCTTGCAACTTCAACACTATCTGATATAAAATAGCCAAAATAGGCACCATAAAAGATATATTATAAACAAGCACGAAGTTTTCGTGTTAAACATTGTACATTTTATATTATGCTTTTTATAATATAAAGATTGACATTTATAACTATATCATGCGTCACATTTCTTTCAGAATGTAGTTAGTCTACATTCCTATTAAAATAGAACGACCAGCCTACTTAAATTAATTAAAACAATGTCTTAGTAAACAACAAAAGGTAAAACAACCTTTCTAGCTAGTTGAAAAGATTTATGCGTGGGCGTAGTCGCGTGCGTGAGTACATAAAAATAGACACGTTCAAGTGTGACAAGGTTCGTTATTTTTTATTAAAACCCAACCCCCAAGTTACTCCATATCCGGTATTTACACGGCGTGACCTAGCTTATATCGTTGGCAACCTTCGTTACACATAAGCCTGGATAAGTGGAATGGTAAATGATGGTGGGTACGAAAAAGTAACGGGATATAATTGTTCCGAGCGCATGAAAAATGATGCTTAATAATATGTGGCTTTAGATATTTTGTATTTGGTAATATTTTCATTGTTGTCCAGGAGAGTATGTGAAATGAAGTGGTTTTACTGGTTACACGTTTTAAGCTTCAATAATATAATATTAGTTACAACGAAACTTACTCGTTACGGAATATATACAGGTATATTAAAATGCATTTCCATTAAAGACAAATTCAGCTGGTATGGAAACAATCGTCAATATTCGACATAACATTAAATGACAAAAATCATTGGATTCGAAAAAATTAAGTAATTATCGAATAAATAAGATTTAGGTGCAAGTTTTATCAAAAATATATTCAGCCAACAACAATAACAAATGTTAATGTTCATTCCTCCATCATATTATAACTGTCCTTAAATTATGAACTTACTGAAGCTGAAAACCTTTGTCAGTAGGCTTCACGAAGTTAAAGACCGTGAGGACCGTCGTAGCGAGTAATGTCATAAGTAGAAATAATATGGTGGGGTACCTAATTACCTTCCTACTTGTCTACACTAATATTATAAAGAGGAAAACTTTGTTTGATTGTAATGAATAGGCTCCGAAACTACTGAACCGATTTGAAAAATTATTTCACTGTTGGGAAGCTATGCTATCCCCGAGTGACATAGGTTACCTTTTATCCCGTAAAAATTAATGTTTCCCGCGGGTGAAACCGCGAGTGCTTCTAGTACTAAATTAGTGTGTACCGAGGAAATAAATATTTTTTGTAATTATAATTATATAAAAATACTTTGCCGAAGTCGGGTAAAAAAAACATGGAAATGTTATCATTATAAAATAAATAACAGTATATAAGTGGGTACGCTTAGATTGTATCTTATGTAGGGTATTATTAACTAAGTATACTGAATTTATTAGGCTGTGTATATACTTGTGTTCCAATTATAGTGTAGCAAAACTCCGATCCAAGCAAAATATGGTAAAAACCGATGCATAGCAGTAAAAAAACAACATAGTACATAGGTTAGTGATATTGTTCGTGGGCTCAATTCAAACCAATCTGGTACGGTATATGGGTCGCCTTTAGGAGGTCACACGTACCAAAAAGTGAGCCTTAATTAGTTCCCTTAAATAAACTGTGCGCAATTATGAGTTGGGAATGATAAAAACAATTCTACCATACTTATAGTTAGGGCTTTAAATCAAACAACAAATATTTCTGTGAACGATTAAACATTTTGAATTTGAATGGATACTATGCATTTGTGGATTGCGAATTGCTAGCGGTCTTACCAAGCTAGCTGCAGTGCTGTGAGCAGAAGTAAAGTGTTCTAATAAAGAGAATGTCAAGCTCACAAACGAGCTCTGTGTTGCGTTAGCAATGCAAACCTTTACCGTCTTACTTCAAAAGTTTAGACCAGAGTTAAACAGATGTTTTAAAAATTTCGTTCCACAAAATCAATGACTATCACCCGCGTTTTCTTACTCAATCCTGGCATTCCTAATTATTTTACTTGTGCCTTTGTTATTGAGTTAGAAAAAGCGATGGTTAGACGTCGATTTGCGAAGAAAATATTCAGACTCATCTGTTTAACTCTGGTTCTTTGTTTTTGTGGTAAGACATCTTCAGCTTTTCATTTGTAGATAACTCCAAATCTGTAACTTATATGATACATTCTGTTTTCTACATACACGATCTTAAAATTAAATAGCAATTTGAGATAACTGAATCCAAATCTGTTCTCGTCAAAGTGTGCAGACACGGCTCTCGATCTTTGATTACGTGTTCGTATAACTATTGGCTGTTGCAAATCAAGTCTCACGACGTCTGCCAGTGCGGCCGGTGCATGAATTCAACCGTGAGTGTGTGCGTGCGATAGCATACGTGGCGCATCTCGTAACACACTAGTAAGCGTGCTCGGGCTTACTTGGTGTTCGCATCCAGAGCACCGGCATTGGCAGTGGGGGCATGCCCGCGGCTTAGCGCGGGCAGGGCTCCGCTAGCTACCGTGGGTTTGCTCGTCTGGCGCGGCATGCAGCAATGCAAACTGACAGCCGCAGTCGCGGGCGCTCCGGCGCGGGTACTGGAAGCAACGGTCCAGTAGGCAGCACACGTCCTGCGCACGACACTAGTTAAGCAACGCATATAGCAACAGAAGGAATGGATTTGTACACTTAAAAGCTACTTTTTGGCCTATTAACTGGCCTATTATTCGCGCACAAACAAATATCAAAATATATAATTCTGACATACCGCGACGAAACAGAACACCTTGGAAACAACACCTGCCGCTCCAGACGGTGACGCCCGCACTCTCCAGTCTTCCCGTGACCAAGGTCAATGTAACTTCGAAACGTCGAGGTATTGTCAAAATTATATATTTTGATATTTTGTTTGGGCGCGAATTAGACCCGTTTTAAGCTAGTTAAAAATTATGTTTTCTGTTAGCGAAAGTTTAAGAACTTATACGCTTTGGCCGCCCATTAGATGACTCCTCTGCGGCTAAAGATGCAACTTAAAAAGAACGTCGTTTATAAACCAAACATAACCATTACTTTCACATGACAGCATGCTTAAGTAGTGGGTAGTCGAGATGTCAAGAAAAGTGCTTTTAAATTACATTTTCTTCTTCAATTTTGACCTCTAAATCTGGAATAAATATCGATGTTCGTATGTCTACAATGTTGTTGGTTTTGTCTAGCATCAGTGCAACTTACCTGGGAGTTCTAAGCCCATACGTGGGGGGAGCTAAGGGGAAGGTAGAGCTTGCACGCTTGCTTTCATATACTTGTCTCGTACGCTGCAGACTAGCCCTATCTAGTGCTTACCAATTTAGTGCTTAAAAGTTTTAATTTGCATTTAATGACTTAAAGTTCACATCTTCAAATGTGCGTGTAACTAACGGTCTAATAGACGTTAAAACAAACTCTATTGTTGTTTTTGCTCTAAATGAAACAACTGAAATGAACAAAACCAATGAACTATTGAAAAATACGTTGTAACTCTATAAATCAAATTACAAATCTGATGTAACTCGTTTAAAGATGTTGCTTCAAAATATGGTTGATTAGAAGGTATTTAGATTCATCAGCTGACGTTAAATTGCGTTCTATAAAGCGTTACTATGGCAAGTTTTCGACTCATTGTGTTTTGCCGTGACGCGTGTGGTAAAGCACTGTATCTTGTTTATTGGTCGACCTTTTAGTCTGCAGTTTACGACTCTTACCTCCCCCGTAGACTCCCCTCACGCACTCAAACCTCAGGCAGGAACTCATATAAACCGTTACACTGCAATTAATTAAAAAGATAGTATATCGATAATTAGCATTTTGTTCTGATTAGGCCTAATGATTTTGGTAATCTGTTATTCATGAAAATGTGGAATGGGGTTTGAAAACGGAATCACTTCCAACTTATAGAATAAAACAATCTCACACAAAATCGGCACCTATCGACACAAAATCGATTATCACACACATTCTACAAAAATGAACCTTTACGGTTATACTTATAGGTGCCTTATCTGGGGTATAGAATACCTATAAATACTCTAAAAGAAGGGGCACTCTCTTTTTTTTATTGATTAGAGCGTGATGGCACTGATGGCAGATCGGTAGTGTGATTGACATTTTCTTCGATCCATAATGTACTAGATTGAAGGTAACGGCCGTTAAAACAACCAGTGAAATAAGAGTAAAATAAACGTGTGGTCTCTTATTTGCAGTAATCGAAACTAAACCATAATGGACACAAATAAGATTGGTTATAATTTTAGTATTTTCATAACATTGCGATATTTTTGTCATGCCATTTTTCTTGGCCGTGTTTGGATGCATCGCTTAATTTAGTACATCATTGATGGCAGGATAGTATGACCGAGATTTATCTTTTGAGTACAGACGCAGTACAGCGTGGACTACGCTATTTCTTTGCGGTTGTCTTTTGTTTGATACAGCCGTTTGTATGGAGTGCCTGGGAGCACAACAGTGCTCCTACAACATCGAGCAAACAAAGCACGGCTCTTACGTCAACTTAGCCCGCTCCATCTGTGTCCGCGGGATCAGTTGACCTAATCAATATTTGAATCGGTCAACTGATTCAGTCATATAATTTTTTTCCAGACAGATATTTCAGTTAAACATTTGTTGCTCATGACGTTTACGTGACGCAAATGTAACGTTAAAAACATACTAAAACCAATGTAGAAACCTAAATTTAACACGCCTTAATTTGACTTGGAGTTAATGCTTGAATTGGCAAGCTATATTAACATAACGACTATGAAAAGAAATATCTTATATTATCGGCATTGGATATAATTGGAAATAAGTTATTGACGTCAAAAGAAAATTAATTCAAACCGGAGTGAGTCTAGTGAGTAGTCTAGGTTTATTTTTGCTTACCACAAGGCATGTTTGCTGACATAATTTATTGGTATGGTGTTAGATATTGACAACGATTAAAAATTGTACGATTATTATACCTAATAATTGGGAAAAGTGGTTATAACTTATAACAAATCTAATAGAATAACCAATTTATAATGTTTTATTATAATATTGATAATGTTGCAAATAACATATTTTTGAACAAAATAAAATAATAATGTATCGTTTTTTATGAATTTAATTTTATTCGTATTTAAATAGGAACTTATAGTAATAGTAAGTGATAAAGTGGCAATCAAGCTGACAGCCAATCTGGAGGCAATCGGACACCACCGAGTAAAACAAATATAACTCTGAACATAATATTTAGTACAGTTGTTATTTTTGATATTTTCGAAATATTTAATCATATTACTTTCTATTGACTATTGAATCCTTCCTGCGCAGAACTGGCAATTAGGTTAAGTTACTAAAAGCTATTCAAGAGTTCGCTTTGATCTCAGTTTTTTACTTTTAATCTCGAAAATGGAGAAATGGATCGAGAGCCTTAAATAATGCTCAGGTAAAATTTCCTTACATATTGCCTGGAGAGATGCCAAAACGTGGGCAGATGTTATCCTTCTTACACTCATGCTATTGAAATAGCTTAGTACTATTATATATACTACAAAGTAATATAAAGAACTCAATGTATTCAGAAGCTCGAGAAGAGCAGAATACCAGAGAATAGGAGCATTTCTAACGTGTATTTATAGAAAACTGATCAATGCAAACGCTTGAAGTCTCTCCCAGTCACAGCAGCTAACGCAGTGTTTATTTATTTATAAGAAAAAAATATGCAGCCTACATAGAATACTCTTACATGAAAATAGTACACTAAACTTATTTAGCCAAATCAACTGCTGATGATGATTTTGCTTTCTCACACAAATTAACCATAATAATAATATCTAAAGAAAACATCGAGTAGTCTAGCGTAGTTCAAGTGTAAAATACTAGAAATCTCATAACATTTGTGATTAATACCTTTTAATAATATTCATTCAATAGCTCGTATAATTAATTATTGCTAAAGCTACTCGATCCAATCTGTAAAATCAGATTTTAATGACATTTTTAAACGATATTGACCGATGAAGCTGGCTGATAACGATTCTAAATTCTAGTAATGATGGAATTTTCAATTAGCACCCCAAATGTTAAAGCATTAATATATTGTGATAATGAACATATCGCGTGACTCTGTGCACAAATACCGGGAACCGCCTCGAAATACGCTTTATCATTTTATTGCAGCCGAAATAATAGAAGTTAGGTATCTACCGTGACTCACACCTGCAGCATTTGCTTGGAGCAAGCAACCTTTGGAATTTTAGCATACATAGTAGGTTAGGTACATATTTACAGGCAGCATATTGGATAATATTATTGAATTGGAACTGAAGTTACAATCTAAACCACCACGTTGAATTCTTCATATGAGAAGTATCTTGCTTTGTTTGTTTGTATAATTTTATTATAGCAAGGCACCAAATATGGACGTAGTCGTATAACCTATATTAGACTACATCGATTGGTTTGTGGCGATTTAATCTGTATTCTTATTGAAAATGATACAAAGTTCGGCAAAAATTACTATTAACTTGAAAAGTTGGATACACATACTCGTAAAACATTGTAACTATATCATCTGGCATCTCTACTTGAAATTTTGTCAGCATAGCCTTTCCTATCCAAGATTGTGTCCATGAAACCAATTTCCTTTTTGAGGCATGTTCTGTGACCAAAACAATTCTAATTCTTATCTAGGGCAACTCCACCACATTTCCACATCTGTCCTGTGAGATTTCCGCCTCTACGAACATTTTACTTGTCTCGGTTACACTCGTCTGGGGTGAAGCCCAAGTCTGACAAGTTGAATAATAAGTAGGTAGTAAAAGTAGTTACTAGATTTGTCTCGCACAAAGAAAGTTCAATAGCATTTTATAGTGTTTTTGAGAAAGCATGACATTATTTTTACTATAAAATTATTACTGACCGGACGTACGTACAATGGACATTGAAAATGTTTTTTTTAAACTAACTGAGATTGACTATTTAAAGTTAATTGATCTGAAAACTTAAAGAAAATGTTGTTCTGTTAAAACACCGCAAATAAAGATATCCGTATCCAACATTCATGAACGCGTAAGTTCCGCGGGCTATAGACATAGAGTTGGTGACAGGGCTGGAGTTGTCATAATGACGTCACACGTTGTTATGGTCCACGCGTACAAAGTCACGGGAACCAGCTTGTTAAGTAGGTAGGTACTTGATAAAGATACTTAGTTGTGATGACAAAATAACAAGTTATACCCTATAGCAAGTGTTGCTAACTAGAATAACGACAACATAATATAAAATACAAACTGGCAAAGCATTTACTTGCGTATCGGTAATAAACATTTAAAATCTATTTGAGTAGTAATAGTATGCTAGAGACAATGTTGTATATTTTTATATTTTATTAATATACAATTGGATCTACGCCTCCACGATTTGTAATATTATCATAATTCAAAAATGTCAGTGACTTTTTGTGAATCAATAATATTACAATAGAATATTCATCTTTATGAGACAAAAGTGAAATTTTTTGTTAAAAAAGGAGGTATGCTATTTAGTACATTATGCTCTCGCCTTTTTCCCGTTGAGGTAGGCAGAGACTACATCTTTCCACATGCTACGACCCTGACACTCTTCGCTTCTTCCACTTTCATGAGACCCTACGTACAACGTATACATGTTCGCTGTTTATGGATACTTTTGACTTGACCTTTCTTAAAGACGTCCTCGATTTGATCGTGGTACATCCGTCCGCCTACATCGATCCCTACCGGCTTATACCTAACGATTTTTTTGGTATTTTTCCCGGCTTCAACTGTCTGCTTCAACGCTTACTTTATTAGTACGTTCCTTTGAAGTCCAAAGTCTATTCAATTAAAAAATGCAAATGATTGTTAAGTCACCTAAAATACGCAAGAGGTCGTCATATTAAAAGTCCTTATACTGTTTATACTTAAGTCCTGTCCCCGACTCTAGGACCGTAAGCCTTTGAGTTAAGCTAATACCCGTACAAAGACAAACATACCTTTAGGCAATCTCATTGTATATGTCTCTTTGTAACACACATTTGAAGTCTGATCTGAATTTCTGTTTGAATTGAATTATTTTCTACAACGTTTACAATGTTGCAAATGTTTAGTTCGCCTTAGCTAAATATAATTGGTTAACCAATTATAATTAAGCGGTGTACTACGCCTTTGTCCTTTGTAAATTGTATCTAAATATTTTGAGAATAGGGTCCTATAAAATTTGTTTTAAATATTTTTATTCCCTTTTGAAATTAGGCATTCTGCACCTAAATTATTATTCACCATCACCTCAATTTAAGCCATTTTCACTAAAATGCATGCATCACTAAAAGTTATAGATTTAACTTTTCCTCGCAATGACATGGTGTATTTGTGAGCAAATATATAATAATGAGACTGAAATCTTACAATTTAAAATTATCTCTGTTACTATAAATTACCATTTCAGCAATCAGACTGTAATGGATCAGGTCAAGTCTTAAAATGATCTAAATTGATATTTTCGGGACCTCAAATCTTCATCATACGAAGGCCACAGCGAAATAAAGAGAAGGAAGATAAATACACTCGTTTCGTAGATTGCAACACATTTGCTCGAGGTTTCATTTGAGATGATCGCTTTACTTGCACTGCTCCCAATACCTAGTCTAGAACCCACCAGGGTTCCAGCTTAGTATATTGTGGAAAGAATGAGATTTCTAGTACGTAGTTGTCTGAAGATTACTTTCTCTCAATGCCATTCGGGTAAGATAGTCCACCTACAGTTGCTTCGGATTAATGGTTTCAAGGTTGCAGAATCGGGTAAAGACTGTCTGATTGTGTGTTGACCTACCGTTGTGTTAGATATTATTATTGGACGTGATCTGATTACACGTATTCTGTAATATATAATACTAGCAGACACGGTCACGCGTCGGTTGCTGTTTGATTAAAATCAGTTAAGTAGTTTAGAAGTACATCGCGAATAAACAACGTGATGCGTAATTTATATAGGTAAGTTTATTTAGGACAAGAAAAGAATTTGTTTTAACAAAAACAACGGTCCAGTTTTTTTTAAATCCTTAGTAAGTGTTATATGACGTTGTTCCTAGAATTATACATCATCATCATTATAGTACTGCTCTGCACGCTTCTCACCTAACTTTCGTTGCATAATGATTATTATCATCACGGGGATCAGCCTGAGTTGGTGGATAACATAATACCTTCCAAACAACACACATTTAAGCTACTTAATTAGAAAATGTATTGATTCTATTCTATTTGTGAGCTACTAAACCAATAAATAAATAATTCACGGTGTGTGGGTCTCACGCTGTTTTCCTTCACCGGAAAGCGAGTGATAATTACGTTCCTACATATGTTTTCATAGAAAACACAGCACGTGCTACTGGGATTTGAACTCGCAACTCTCTGCTTGGAAGGCAGACGTTTGCCCACCAGACTATCAACACTACCCGTTAATAAGGTATACTGTAATAATAATTGTTTGGTAAGAGAAAAACAATTTTCCTCCTCCAAACCTTCCTCTGCGTGTTAATATGGCATGTAACGTATTCCCAAGGCCCTTTTACAATGAAATTAACAACCAGCCCACGAGTCATTAAACGAGGCGTTATTTACAAGCATGTAAGCAACTCAATTACTTTACTGGCTGGAGGAAAATCCCTTGTAAAATATAGCGTCGTGGCGCGGTGCTCTGGCACTTATATTGATATACCATTGGTATAAAGTTAGACAGATCTTGCAAGAATAATAATGTACATAATTATGCACTATGCAATATGTATATCAAGTCATCCTAATATCGAGTAATGATGACCAGTATCCTTTTGTCAACTGCTGATAAATTTCATAGCACCATTTGTTTTCATACTATATTTTAGTACTATTTTATTTTTATGTACTTACCAAATTTCAGATAATTAGTCATGCTGTTTTATAATTTACCAAAAACCCTGAGTGGAACGAAATCTAGGGGTGCCTACGTAGACTATAACCTATTAAAATTAATAGTAACTATGGCACACCCCTCGGTCATAAAACACTTTTTTGATTAGAATGTGTCAGCGTTTTTCTAAGGAAATAACTTTTTATAAAGTTAATTAGCCTAAATGAAAGGCCGTATCTCAAAATTCTCAAGCCGTGGTATATCTAACTTGTATGTATTATAAATCTTTAATGTATAGTTTATTTATTTATTAAAGCTCAAAGTTGTTATTGTTTGGCAAGCATGAAAAACATGGCATTTAAGAATTAGTCATTTTTATGAAGTTATAGAGTATAATTATTATAATACGCTCTTTAACTTCATAAATACTACGATCACAAAGACGTTTTTGTTAACATTTTTACAAAAATGCTTTGCTAAAAATGTATTTTATAAAACTAATAAATAAGTTTGATTGTAAATATAATAGAAATAAAGGGGAAATAAATGAGAAAGCGAAACCTTAACTAAACTGATATAATTAAAAGTCACCGTTTTTTTTGTATTCGCCTAGCTTTTTTCTAGATTTAGCGATGCGTGGAATGCGCCTTTCTACTATTTTCATAGCACCTTTTTTGTAGGCGGGACTCCGTGCATCAGATACAACACGGACTTGACCAGTGATTTTCTCGTCTATTTTTATTACCCTAAGGCCATTCTGCTCGCTTTTATTTTTAGGTTCTGCTATGTTTTATGCTTCGTTGTCGGCTGATAAGTATGCATGACTTGTTTGAGCTACCATATATAAAGCTATGTAAAGCTATGTAACAGTTTTTTTTTTTACAATATTTTGTCTAATTATAACTCGCGATGACTATTCAATGAACCGTTTAAGTAATATTTTTAGTTAACCAATTTTTTCGGGGTTGGCTTCGATTGGTTTGTGCATTGAGCTAGTGTCAAGTATTAAAATCTTTCAAATGCTATAAAACAATTGAACGAATTGAATTAACGACGCGTTTGGCGTAGTGGCTGAGCAATCGGACTGCTGCTCTCGGTGTCGCGAGTTCGATTCCCGCCCAGAACAAATATTTGTTTCTGGTCTAGGTGTTATGCGTTAGTATGTGAAATTATATGTCTATAAATGAAACCTACGATACGGGAGAAATCCTATTGTGTGGCTACGTTTAAAAATACGAAACAAATTTCCAAAATAATTACAACCAAATCAAAGAGTCAACACGTTACATTCATCGTCTCCTATTAACGATTCAGTATAGTGGTGGATGCTTTAGGTTCAAAAGTAACATAAAACATGACATAAAACATAAATAAGTACTTATTACGAGTATATATGATATTGCGGGTAGGTAGGTACATTAATTTCATGACGATGAAATAAAATTATCACTTTGACCACTTTTATGTATTTTTTTATCAATTGAAGTATTTTGTAAAGAGCTTCAGTCACCAAGCTTCGTGAATAGACCTTCAAAGCTGTAAAATAACACTGGCAGTTATCTCAACCTAACATTGACCACCTAACGATGCTTTTAACGATTATATTTCATAAAAAACAATATAAAGGCGTTGTATTTACTCGCTTTAATATGTACTCAAAAGACTTTCAGCATAAAATGGTATCGCTTTATGAGATGGTAAAGCAAAGGTAATAAAATACAGCTAATGGGTTCTCTGAAACCTATGGAAATGGAAAATGTATCAACGAATCCAGTACAACTTTACGTCCGTGGTACGTACGTACAGACGTACATCCCGAAGTAAATTTTCACGTATTTACGTTTGGAGAGGGTTGATTTATTTATATTATATATTTTCAATTCGTTTTGTTTTGTTTACATTAATAACGATGGGGGTTTAGTGGCCATGTTGTCATAATAAGCAACGGATGTTGTTAGCCATTGAATATGTTTACTTTTTACAATAAATACACAAATAAAATGTATACGTAAAAAAAACGTGTATCACAATATCACTACAGAGGTTGTGCAATGTGCAGCATAAACGAGCTATCGCTTCACGAACAAAGCAAATTGAAGGATAAAAGTTTATAATAGAAAGTATAAATTTATAATACAAATATAAAGTGCATAAATATATTACACCAATTACTCGATATCATAAAAAAAAGAAAATCGAAACCCTACAACTTTGAAAATTTTATTGTGATTCAAAACAAGCAGACATGTAAGTACTTCGAATCTGGCCTGTCCTATTTCTCTTTAGTTACCCTCTGAAACTGAAATGGCTATAACAGTTTTTATTTAGATGATCACGGCGATAGGCGACAAAACGCGGCTACGGTTACGATCCGAAAGAGATTTTACTGCTCGTGGCGTTGGACGGTAACAACCAACCATCTTGCTTTTATTTCTTTTCAGTCTACTGAAACGCAATTTTAACGAGATGGATTTGTTGATTTCAGTAGTCAGTGGTGTGTAAGTAACTCGGTTCGATACTACTACGTAATACTAGTACGTAGCGGGTACTGGAGTGGTACTGGACTTGCTCAAACGCTAACGCAAACCCCCTCTTGTATATCGATTTGCACCAGGATGATTTGTACCACAATTCAAAGCTTAAAATGTGTCCCGATGTGGAAACAGCTTGAGAAATACTCAATGAAGAAGTATCAATTCCAAAAAGCTCTTGCGATAAGTACTTGCAAAAAACGGCTGGTAGAAGCTAAACGGAGATCTGAATCTGTGGCGTGCACAGGCAGAGGCCTGCGTCGAGCAGTAGACGAAAATTGTAGCATGATGTTGAAGAGCAACCTCACTCTGTATTAAATACTAAGTTTTGTGTGCAATAGAGTATTATAATTCTTGTAAATAAATAACAATTAGTACTAAAATTGAACACAAGGATGCCTCACTCATCTTCTAAACCATCCGTTATAAACTTTATTTTGGAACTAACGTATAACTAAGAAGTGAGCAATACAATTGAATTACACTAATTATTATATAGCATTGTCGTTGAATCGACTTACACCTAACAACATTAGTGTTAATGATGTCAGTAGAGACCATCAACGTGCTATGTAAATTATCGAAGGGTGCACAGGACAGACTAAACCATTAAGGCGAGGTTTTACTCAATTTCGAAGTTTTGTAAGCTCAGGAAACCAATTAAAATAAAAAGTTATGAGAGAATAAAAATTTGTTAAAATAGATCTGTATGATCTATGAAGACGATTGGGAAGACAGAAACGCGATTACGAATAATTGACTCTATAGAAAAAATCACAAAGATTACGCTAAATTGCATCTTAACTTGTCACCTACTAAGAGATTCCATCATGAAACCACGTGAAAGTTATAACAATAAATGGGACTTTTTCTATAAGAAGCGATTGGGAAATGGCATTTTGTTAATTTCGTTATCACTTTTTTCCAAAAATTAAAACATACAAAAAGTAGCAGTTCAAGCGCTCGTAGCCATCTTCCATTACCACCAGTATAACCACCAATGTGTTATAACAACCTGGCCTTAAGATCCATCTAGTAGATTGACATGTCAATTAGTTGTCTGTCGAAAACAGAGCTGATAATGGTACAAGAACAAATATGGTAATGTGTTGGAATGACGGAGTATTTGTGAGCTCTAAATTAGATGAGAATGGTAAATGTTTGTGTAAAGTATAATTAAGGTATGTAAATCATTGTAAGGCAATGAAAATTAGTGTACATCTACTTAGGCGAAAATTATTACTAGGCATACTTAAGTTCTTAGATGTTTCAATTATGCTTGCTTATGCATTCTATTGTTACATTGTCGTACATCTTCAATTTAATTGGCTCATTAAAAAGATCACTTAATTGATTATCAGTCAATAGCAGTACCGAAATATCAAGAGCTCAAAACACGAACTGTAACAAAAAAAAACGTGTGAAATGCTTTGTGTCTGACATTAATTGTTATGTCTAATTATTATAACTAGGTACCTAAATTATCATGACTAAAATAGTACCTACATGATTCCGTTTAAGTTGTATTCTTGAATAGCTTAGCAGAATAAATTACTTCGTTAGCTGAATTCAAAACTATAAAGTTCTGGGCTAATTGGATAAGAGAATTAGCGATGGGCGAGAATTAATTATCCTTACCTTATCCTTTAGGTACTTTGTTTATCTTAGAGGTTGTTCCTGGATTATACGAAAGTAACACAAATAATCTTATTAGGTACGCGTAAAGTCGTTAATGGTGCCTAATAGTTGTTAAATTTTAGTTTAGTCCTGTCAAATGGTATTTTGTCACACTTAAATCTTATGAAAACAAAAGAGACGGCTATAACTTTAAAGCTGTCAAATAAAGATTTACTTTTGTAACAACAGAATAGGTACCATTTATGTCGAGTAGTAAATCTTCTTTATGTTATGTAATTATCCAAGCCTTCAATAAACAACAAAAATACAAAGAGCGTGTTTAACAACCGGTGTATGTTATAAATAAGGCAATTTACACAACGCACGGTTCGAACCTTTGCACCACATTCTTTTTGCGGTGCGAATCTACGAATACAAAATGATTGCCCGATCGATTCGCTCCGCGGTTCGAACGCCGTTGGGCAAAATGCTACATACCCCAAAAAGCAATGTCTATATTGTCTATGTTATATGTAATTACACCGTGAGAAACTACCAGCACTCACAATTTGTTAAGTTCCCCTAAGTTGTAATTGATAGTATCATTACTAGAACTTAAGTTGGGTTGTAACTTTTTACTTTGACCGTTACGTATACTGGAGTTTTCCAAGTGGTGAAGTACTTATTGAGTTTCTTTTAACCCAGAAAGGTTCTCTCACGTTGGTAATGAACTAAGATTGTTGGATGGATAAAATGTTTGTTAATACTTACTTCTTTTTACTTACTTAGTTTTGCTGTGAGTTCCAAATAGTTTTTTTATACTGTTGATTTGGTATACTTAAGGAAATGATAAACTAATTCTCTCATTAGAATCATCTGTCTCATTAAAATTTTGTGCCCAAAATATAGTACCATTACTTTGGTCATGAGCGGGTTCTACTAACCCACCATTGATTGAACGTGATAAGATTATAGTCCATGAAGCTAAAATTGAGTAAGTTAACATTTGTAAAACCTCAAATTAGTTTTAGCAGCGCTGTGAAACTATAATAGTAACATGATTATTCTGTTTTTTTTTGACAAAGCCAAATGTTTTCACTACAATTGCAAGTTAATTAATACTTACAACATAACTATAAGTTCGTAGCAAAATACCTTAACAATATCTGAAACGTTGTCCGAAGCTTTCATGCTAACTTTAAAAGCTATAAAAATGTCTTGAATTTCCTTAGAAAAGGAACTGCGAACACAACCTCCGGGTAGAAAATTAAATGTCTACGACAAAAGGTTTTTTGCGACATCCAAGCTGTTTTGTTTTACAAGTAACAGGGCTCTTTGTGGTGCAATATAATGGGAAATAGCACTCGTTTTACAGCCGACTTTATGGCGCCTGTAAAGTGAAAGAGAAAGATGCCTCTCACATCTGCATAATACTGTGCTACGCAGTATGGGTGATCAAGAATTGCCTGTGTTAATTTCCTTCATTAGACAAAAAAATATAATATAAGTCGATATAACTATATATTTTTACAAACTGACGTTGAATACTAATTACAATAATCTATAAAAAAAAATTCTTGAAACTGGAAATATTCATGGAATATAAAATATCAATAACTGGATCATACCAGCATTTTAGAAGTCGAAACAGCTTGATTCTTGAACAAAAATGAAGCGGTGACAGTGTTTTATTAACACAAGCTTTGCACGTGTCAGACTCAGTTTGCGTACCAAAAATATTAAAATCACTGTAGTTGATATACTGTTAGGTCAAAATAATGGTCACGATTCACGATCTCAATTATTGCGGGAATCCTATCGTGTTACGTTTAGGATCAGTAAAAGGGGGCATACACCCGCTGGTACTTGTGTTGTAAAATTTGAATTGTAAAGTTATCGCTTTCTATGAAACGCGGGTTTATTTTATCTTTGATGGTAGGGTTTTATGTAAGTTTCTTCAGTTTATCTCTGTTTTAAAGATATAGATGAGGTAAGTTACCAAATATTTAATAACAAATAATTTATAATTTCATTTGTAAAAACTAAAACGAAACTAGACATTTTTATAAAATTTAATTGCACTTTTATCAAACTTTGATTATTTTTTGTTCCATCAGAAAGTATGGCTGCTAACAGATGCCATTATTGTAGCCTATGTTACACTCGTCATTCAGACAAACTCAAGGATGACTTATTAATCAACCTGTATGTGTAGCTGGTATACGTCCTAAAATTAATATAAACCCATTATTTTTAAAACCAGTAGCACTCAGTCAAAGCGAACACAAATCCAACACAACTATATATCTAGCTCTTATTCCAAATACTTTGTACAAACTTCATGTCCGAAAAAGAAAATTAAGGCGCTGTCTTTGGCCTTTCAGGTTTGAACAAAGTTTGTTTGTTCTCCAATTCAAATCCATCGTTGTTAACACGGAAACAATAGTGTCATTAAATAACCTGGGCAACAATCTGCAGGATTTTCCTTGACCTTCGCACTAGCACTGCAATGCGGTGGGCTGGAGGTATCACGCTACCTTTGTGCTTTACTGCAATCTGAAGCAAAGCCTACGACCTTGATAAAATCAAGTAAATCAGTTACCGTTTAGTTTATCAGATTTGGTGTATCAAGGCGATGTTAAATCTTTTACTTTTATATTCAAGGCTGTACTATTTAGTAACCGCCGAAAAACGAAGGAGGTTCTCAAGTCGATGCTTTTTTTTATGTATGACGACGTATAACTTTTTACAGAGGAGTCCGATTTTGATAACTCTTTTCTTATTAGATAGGGCCGATGAAAATTACTTATGTATATTACATTAGTTTAAGAACTTAGTTGTTAAGGTTGAATAATTAAGGTTTGTTATTTTATGCTTTTCAGTTTTTTTTGTGGTACCTATACCTACCGAAATATTTTTTGTGTAATGCTTTTTATAAAGGTTCTTTGTTTTTATAATCACTGCAATGACGCAGCTTTTGATAGTTTTTTATAAAGGAAAACAGACACAATGTTGGATATTTTGAACTATTCATAATAATACACCTACCTATTAGTACAACATAAATATTAGAATAATGTTATCATTATTACCGTCCGTAATATTTTGTGTAACTTTATAAATTTAACCGAAGAACATAAGATAGTAAATATTCTGAGTTAATTCATATTCTTTCAATTTCTATAAAATGGCCAAACAACAAAACATATTTATTACTTAATCAAGAAATGGAATATGTCAGAAGTCGTAAAAGTCTTCTAATCTCACAACTTTATTACTAAGGAAAAATCAATTCCTTTCACTTTATACCTACATTACGCCATGATTTTATCATCATCCTCACTACTATGCAAACAGTGAGAAGTTCTTAACTTTTAACATAAACTTTACATATTATTATTGTTTTACATATCCAATTCAGCAGTTAACGTATCACAATTTATGATTAAACTTGACATCCAATCTTCCTTTCATTAACTCCAGCTGGCGTATGACGTGCTCGTTTAGGTACGTCGAAACTGTTTACATACCGCCATACTCAAGTACAGGCTAATGATGTTTGTGAAGCGTAAGTATCTCTACGTCCAACCGAGACAAAGCAGTTTAAGGCTGGGGCACTGCTAGCGTATTTATTAATTCAAATTTTGCGTTATTAGTTCTTGATGGAATCCCGCTGCGACTTGTTTGCAGGACTGCCGTATATGAGTCCGTTCAAAAGATTTATAGCAAAAAAATGTTACCTTGATCTCTACGATATCACTGAGAAACTCTACGGATATGTAATTTTTTAATTCTTGCTCGTGTTTAGTAGTGAGCTTATGCACATAAACCTTTATTTTTATAATCTGTCTATATTCATGCCCTTAAATAAACGTGTAATGTGATATTATTTAGGTACTTAGCAACTAAACATGATATATGCTGCCAATGAAAGCAATCTACTGTTTATCGTTAGAGACGCTAGAACTTGTTTATATTTAGTCTACCGTCAGTGACAAACAAATAGTAATGTTTTGAAAATACAGAATGTAATTTATATTTAGCGTCAGCCCTGAAATCTCAGACAAGTTGAATAATAAAACAATGTATTATAATATTTACAAAATTAAAAGCTTTGAGCTTACATTTAAGAATATAATTATAGAGTACAATGACATGAATAGGATCCATCTAACTTACCATCAGGTAGATAACTAATAGGTACATGGTTTCTGAGCTCCTGCTTCACTTGGACCACCCGATAAGTGTATTGCTGTCTTTGTCATTTGTTTAGTGGCAGATAGAGACAACGCTAGACTTATCGGTTGGTCAAAGTTGACTAGGGATTCAAAAACCGGGCATTACTTGTCTCGTTACCCAATAAAAAAATAAAAAAATAATCGAATGGTGAAAAATAGTGATAACACAACTTCATTAATATTTATTAACTTCATGCAGATTTCTGCAGAATGCTGAATTTACCAGTGGCTTTTTCTCTACTCGACCCTGATTTTAGTAACACCTACCAAACACCTGAAACTCATCAACTGCTATAACGGACGTCCAAACAAACTACTCTGAAACATTCATTAATAACATTTATTAAGTAGGTTAGAGTTGGACGGCCGCTTTTCCTAAAATAAAAACTTAAGCACTGTATTTAAGACTGAAGCTTAGTTAATTTGATATTTTCATGATATAACAGCTAACGTAATAAGGCTCCATTTACACTGAGTGGAATGCCGCAGCAGCATAATAATGCATTAATGTTTTTACGAAAGTTTTCGACAGCCCGCCAGAAGTTTCACCACAGACCAGCCTGGCTGAAATGGTCTTAATTGAAAATTGTTCCGCATGCTGCTCCTAATTTTATTTTCTGTTTTAATTAAAGTTTTGTATCTTGCATTATACATACCTAATTAGCAATGCAGCAACTGGAAACTTAGCCCGTGTTACGCGTTACGTGGTAGGTAGCGGGTTATATTAATGTGTTTGTACATTTGTTTGGTTGGTAAAGTGTTTGAATAGATAAACCTTAATTATTATGTGATTAAAATATTTGTACAAAATTTAGTTTACATTACACACCTACACAACTGCAGAATATTGAATATTCGCAAAAAACTTTATTTTTATAGGTACAATAATTATAATGATTCAGCGATGCAGTTTAGTGTCAATGAATTATTAACATTGTTAAACTATATTCATTAACATAATTTAAGCAAACTTGTTACCAGCAAACTTTTTATTTGCCGTAAATGAAGAACTCAACACAGTCATGTTTATGGGACAATATTGAACTTTATCCCAAAACTTAGTTGGATATAAATGTTATAATATTTCTTGTGGCACAACTTTTGGGACGGAAAACTTTCCGGGCCTATTTACTCTGACATAATCCCTTTCATGAACTTCTCTGAGCGGTTAATTTCATACAAATTAGGACCATAAAACGAATGATATAATTGTTATATTTACCGAGCAAGCAGAGGGGGCCGAATGAGCCCCACAGGTGCCTCCAGCCGACACTGCTGCTAAAGCACTGCTCCCAGGTACCTGAGGAAAGAAACAAGAAATAAATTATAAGAAGAAGAAAAAAATAAAATGACACTTGTTTTTCTTCTGAAAAGAACGAACTTCAACTTCATTTATTTTTATCTTCTATGGCTAACTGGATATACCACCACAACTTCGCCATTGTCAAATGCATATTTTAATGTGTTCAACTTTTTTTGTAAATAAAACTCCTAGTAAAACTTTCTGAGCGATATTATCTGCAAAAGTTCAACAAACTTTCTCAAACAACGTACAATTTTCAGTGTAATAATCTCTCGTTCTTATCAAATTGAAACACTTTTTCATATCGCATAAGCAAATTGAACCGGCTCAGAATAAAAACAATAGAGCAGCTTTGGAGATTATACGATCAAAATAGGATTACGAATAAGCCAAAACTTGTGAGGGAAGATAAGCTTTATGGTGATATATAAAACAAACCATTGTTCATTATCATAAGTCTCTTTTAGGTTCTAACCTAACAAAATACAAAAGCGTTAGTGGTAACCAAACGGTTTAACTATTTTCTATCCTTTCAATGGTGTTGTAAAGTTTTTTATTTCTTCAATAGAAAGAATAGTGTCAACTGTCTACATAATTTTGTGCCTTTCATTTAATTATGTACCTATATATTATATACGAGTACACTAAACTTTCAACTGTCTACGATTTTTGCACTATGCAAAACAATGAAAAATACTTGTTAATTAGTAAATTAGTATTTAAACGGGTCTAATTCGCGTACAAACGAATATCAAAATACTTATATATAATTTTTACATACCTCTACGTTACTAACATTAATACTAATTAACATGTATTCAGTTCGCGAAAGTTTAAGAACTTCTAATGAAAAATACTGTCCGAGATAAAAATAATATTATTATACTCGAATTCAACTAAATCAGTCTAGTCTAAGAAAGCACCGTACCTTTGTTATCTATCTCAACAACTTTTGTTAAATATTATTTGTTTAGTTTGAAAGGCATTAATACCAGTGACATTATTGCCTATATATACTATAATGTCTCCGAATAACGACCGCAGTGCAACGTGCCACGCAAGATTTTGTAGACGTACTGGATGCCACTGAAGCTGTATGGTTAGGCTTGTTGCTTACCGTTCAGTAAAGGTCCTACGAGTGGCAATCAAGCTGTCGAGCAGTGTGTGGTAAACGGTCACCGCGACCGATGGGCACTTGCAACACGGGGCGTTGCCGATGCGTTGCCACCTCTCTAACAGCCAAAATTAATATTGTATCTTCTATCCAAGATTGAATTCGATCTTGGAATGCTGCCTATCATTCGATCGATTTTTAATCTGCGTGCCTTTATAAACCAATCCACGGATCGGTTATTGGCACGTTTGATCCTAAAAATGGATTGTGATATCAATTCCAGATAGCAAAATTTGGATTGGATTGATTATTAATTTCGGCCGTAAGACTATATTCAGCCTACTTTTGATGATCATACCTATCTGTACGTCTTAATTCTCCGTTGTATCAAGAGTAACGTAAATAAATGAGTTACCTTTAATTGTTCCTGTTTATAGTCAGGCTGATACGGCAACAGCATTCGGATCTTGCCCCATCTGTTGAAGAATAAGGCTATCGCCCCGACCCAAACTAGTAGCACCAGTACTACTATCCCGATCTCCACGCCTCGTATCTGGGTACAAAGAAAATTGTATTCTGATAAAAATTCATGGATGAAATGTAGCGGGGTAATCTAACAACTTCAAATATTGGAAATGCGATTATCAAAGGCGGTTTGTGTTTTGCTTTTATTGGTGATAGATTGGATAAATATTTCACCGTGTAGCAGTGCTATTCCAAGTTAAGCATTTACTCAATATATTTGCTCACTTAACCTTATATTAAAACAGCTGTGGCGGTAAATGGCCGACTCACCTGGTCCTTATTCCGAAACCTCTTTTTGGTCGTTTTCAATCATCTCTCAAGAATCAAAAACAGCCAGAAAGTAGCTTTTTGTTATCAAAAAAAGGCAACAATACATATTTTTTTAATGAATCCAGGTTACCGTGGGGAAGGTAGGCGACGGGTCAGGTGGGGCGACCGACGAGCGGGGCGTCGCCCCCGACGCCCCGTCCTGCTGCGGCGACGTCCTCGGCGGCTCTGCAACCACACCCTTACGTGAGATAATAAATAAAAGATACAGTGAGGAGAACGCGAACGCTGTTTAAAAATACAAACTTTTTGTATCACTGTGACCAAATTACACTAACATAACAAAAGGTATCTTTGAATTATCTGTGACCAAATTCCACTAACTTAACAAAAGGTATCTTTGAATTATTTGTGACCAAATTACACTAACATTACAAAAGGTATCTTTGAATTATTTGTGACAAAATTACACTAACATAACAGAAGGTATCTTTGAATTATCTGTGACCAAATTACACTAACATAACAAAAGGTATCTTTGAATAAAATTATCTGTGACCAAATTACACTAACATAACAAAAGGTATCTTTGAATTATTTGTGACCTGCATGAACGGCAACCCGACTGTTTGTCTGCGGCTCGCAGCTCCAGAGCGAATTAATAATAGCTTCACAGATCCACATGACACTCGCATTAGCGTAAATGCTGTTTATACAAAGCGTCACTGCGAGCGTGTCACATTCGGGGATATTGTGTGCAAATGGCATGAATAGCTGGAGGCCTGACACGCCGCTCCAGTTGGGAACTAATTAGTGCCGCCCTACATCGATAATCGAATGCAAGTGAGAAAACACGTCATTATATACCACTACCCACATAATGGAGATACGAATTTACTTATAGGTTAAGTTGTAGGGGATTTTAACTGCAGCAATACAAATGATTGGGAAATAAAGAATAGGTACACGACTACACGTGTATTTTATCTTTAAAAGATTAAGGAACGGTTACAATAACTTACTACGAGTAATATCATTAATGCGAAAGTTTGTGGTGTATGGTGTGTGTGTTTATTTGTCCACGCCTACAAGAATCAACGGATATTGAGGAATATACAGATACTATAGGTCATAGAATAGATAAACATGATACTTTAATTTATCCCGTAAACATTAACGATACTGTGGAATAACAGCGGACGCGGGTGAAGCCGCGGGGTGCATTTAGTAATAATGTACGACATGGTACTTTCATAATGTTGTGATTGTGTCATTTTATTATTTACATTCACAGTTTGATGATGATGATGATTCAGCCTGTAACTATCCCACTGCTGGGCAAAGGCCTCCCCTCACCATCGTGAGGAGGGTTAGGCCATAATCCACCACGGGGGCCTAATCCGGGTTGATGGATAACATGCCTCCGAAATAATTCTCGGGCATGTTGATTTCCTCAAGATGTTTCCTTCAACGAAAAGCGAGTAATAATTACGGACATATGTTTAACGAGAAACACATTGGTACGTGCCCGCACTGGGATTTGAATTAGTCACCTCCGTTTTCGAAGGCGGACGTTCGCTCACTAGGCAGGCTACCACCGTTTATCACAGTTTGCTCTTTCTTATATTCAAGAATAGAAGTTCATATACATTACTGGGTGTTTTTTTAGTATTTAGAGAACTGCCACACTTTGTTTTATACCTTACACATAATATAAAGCCTTCAAGACTTAGTCCAAAATCACCAAAAGGTAGGTAAATTCACCGTAAAACAATATTGATTAAACCTCAATTCAATTACTGGTAAATTTAAATACTAATTGAACTCCAAGACGGCGCGATTGGAACCGATTGATCATTATGGCTACATTAACTCGAGGGTGCTTTCAAGAACAAATAGTTCTTGGGAAGCCATTGACAAATAATTGCTTTCGTATCTTGGGAACTAATATAGACTCGTCTAACTTGATCTTTGCATAATAAATGTGTTCAAATATTGATTGATTGACCAGTTTAGAAGCAATGTCTCAGGACGACGAGCGTAGATTAAAGCCGCGTCAGATTCTGTAATGCACAGTTCTGGGTAGCATATGCACAATTGCACAGTCTGTATAGCACATGCACAGTTCTAGGTAGCACATGCAAAGTTTTTAGTAAGTACAATATCTACTAAAATACTAATAGTCGAAAACAAATGTAAACCATAGTAATGCCACAGAATACTTATATTAGGGTAATGATTGAATTGAATATTGAATACAAATTGTGATTTACCCACACGTGTTTAAGCTGCAGCTAGTGCTCTTTTTAACTTGGTGTTCTTACCAATCTAAAAATAGAAGCTGACAGTATGCTTGAAACCTAAATAATATACACATCAAAAAAGTCTAAGCAACATGCATGCATAACATGGACCCAGGAACAATGGGATAAAATTATGTTTTCCGATGAGTCGTGATTCGGGTTTAGGCCTGATACAAGAAGGGTGCGAGTGTATCGTCGGCCCGGAAATACTGAAAGGCTCAAGTGCGTTCAGGAAGTTCATCCATACAGCGGCTCAATAGTTATGGTATGGGCGGGTATTATGAAGAACAGGCGAACTGAGCTCGTTTTTGTAAATGGAAACATGAACGCTGAAAATTACGTTGAGGATATTCTCAGACCTTATGTCCATCCATTTGCACAAACCTTTGGCTCCGATTTTACGTTAATGCATGACAATGCGCGTCCACATACAGCTCGGCGAACCAGAAAAGAACCAGAAATTAGTACATGTTGCTTAGACTTTTTTGATGTGTGTATTTACACACACTATTGCTATAACCACGAACTTCAACGTCCTACACAAAACAAATCATTTTAAGACTATTTTCACTTCCAAAGATAGCATCGATAAATTTTCAATTTTGAAATGAAATTCTGCAGCATATTGTATCAAATAAACAAAGAGTAATTTCAACTTTATCCTATCGAAACATCGGCAGTCGACAGACGATTAATCCAGCTGACCAATGGAGATTTGTGTATACAAACACATTAATTGCTTTTGAAATTGCCGTCTTTCGTATGTTCACACAAATAATGTGTCGACTGCGTCGATATTACTGCATGCGTTGCTCAGTAACAAATCTTGAATGAATTAGCAATCAACATCAACACTGCTGAGTCCAGGTCTCACCTCTACTCATGAACAGGTTCAGGTCAGGTCCACCAGAAATAGTCTCGATTGATAGACCACATAGCTCCGAAACAAATCTCGTACAATATGACGTGGGTCCCTGTCGATAGAATATTCCTCACCAAAGAACAATACCTAACTATCCAAAACCAATATACTTGCGTGCTTAAAAGTAGTCAGTAAATCTATTCTGCCTTGCATGATAAACAATGAACATGATACATCTCATTTATCTTCTTCTTGACGCAATACCAACTGTATTTTATGAACGCTTCACACACAGAGCCCTAGTGAACTAAATGCCAAGAGGACCAATTTTAGAAATCGGTCAGAGTTCTCGAGTGTACTTTGCGCCGCACGTCCGTCCGTATTCTCGAGAGAGGTGTTGGAAAAGCAATTTCGACTTGTATTGCGTTTTAGTGGTGATGACGGAGTGAACATTATATCGAAATGTGTAATGGTAATGACCACGGATGAAGGCACGGAAAATGTGTACAAACAGTTATAATGATAATCACCTAAAATATCATATTATTATAATGGTTACCTTGGTCTAACTAACATACTACTAGGCAGCAGTTGTAAATACGAGCAGCCTAATAAATAAACAAATAGCTTATAGCTTATGAATACTACCTTATTGTTTGGGAAAAGGAAAGAACAGCATTTTTTCGTACTGCATATAATTTTTACACGATATTTAGGTAGAAGGAAACATATTATCAATGAGATGTTTAGAATCGAGGCGAGTTTAAAATACTCGTAGCCTTTAGCTACTTAAAAAAGTCCCACAACAGTCAAATTCGGTAACTTCATTCATTCGTGTGCGCGGAATACACTTTATCGAGATTAAAAGCATCCTATTTCCTAAGCCGTGAAACCGTAACATGCGAACTAACAAACTTTTGCATTTTGTAATATTAGTATGGATATGGATGTTTAGCTACCAGAATAACTACGCGGCTCATGCGCTCGCGCATGCATCCGGAAGATCGGGTAAATGAACCGGCTGGCACCGTGCCAAGCTGCAGTAATAAATGGCTAGGAGGTGTGTAAAACAACCATTATATCTCTCGGGAGCAGAGCAAATCGTTTTGTTAAGATTATACGTTTGTGTTATGACAAGCTTAATATAATTTAACTATTGCCGGCCTCTGATGCCATACTTTGTACAGCCACCAAAGATCTCTGGCATGGCTAATCTATACAAATAAATAAAATCCAACTATCTGTTCATAATGTCAAAATATTTTTTCAAAATCCATTGTTATTAAGTGGAAATAAAAGTAACAGAAGGTACTTATGGCATAAACACATTTTTAGGTCTCGTATTTGTCTGTCTGTCTTTTTATTTGATTCGATTAACCACCGAAACGGCTGAACCGATTTTGACGGATCTTTCACTGTCTGATAGTTGACATAACAAGCAGTAACTCAAGTTGCTTTTATATTAGAAATGGCTTCGCACGGCTGTTTCACCCGCAATTATGGTTTCTGCGGGATAATACACAACGCGGGTAAAATCGCGGGGAACACCTAGCTAATCAAAAAATGCATGCCCTCGGTGAGAACGAGTAGATTAAACAGTACTAACTAAGCCTTATGAGGGATTAAGTTCAGAGTTTTAATAGCAGGATTAACGCTCTGAGCCTGAACTCATGCATGGAATGGAAATAACATGGATTTACTAGGACTCGCATTATATTCTCATTAACCTTACTTAATGCTGGGTTTATGTGTAACATTAATCATTTTATAGCTTTTAATGACTTAATGGATTTAGCAGTCAGTGGTGATGACATTGAAGCGAGTCGTCTGAAATAGAAGTTTAAGGACAAATCGTCTAATCCTACATTGATAAACATTTACCAACTTCAATTATTGTATACATTTATATTTTGTAGGTAATGTAGCTCATCAGCTAGGTATATAGAGCTTATTATATAAAGCAAAGTCGTGTTAGTTACACCATTTATAACTCAAGAACGGCTGGAACGTTTTTTATGATCTTTGATTTGTTGGATTTGTCTTCTTCTAGTAAAATCCTAGTCAAAATATGGGAAGAAATTCCGATTAACTAAAAAAGATGATACATTTTGTATGGAATTCCTTGACAAGACCACGTCTGTCGGGCCAGCTGGTTTGATAATTATTATGTACAATTTAACAAACATTTTAGCAAGTTATGGTGTAGGTTATAATATTATGCAAATGCTATTACACATATTTTTACAGTGAACGCGCATGCAACTTGGTCACGCAACAGGTTCCATTACAGCAAAGCACGTGTAACAACTCTTATAATGACGCTCATATTATATTTTATGGAGGAAACCAGTTGTATGTACTAAAAATGAATTCACATTAATTAACTAAGAAGGTGCACTTACGCCCGAAATTGATATTGTATCTTTTATACAATATTAAAATCGATCTTGAATTGCTGCCTATCGTTCGATCGATCTCCAAACTACGTGCCTTTATAAACCAATCCACTGATCAGTTATTGGCACGTTTGACCCTAAAATGGATTGTGACATCAATCCCAGATAGCAAAATTTTGATTGGGATTGATTATTAATTTTGGGCCGTTAATGAATTCATTCACGCTATGATTAATGCCACTTAGCTCTAGAGAGACCTGACTAATTTATCTATCAACTTTAACATCAGAAAGGCAGGAGGATCGTCGTTATTTCAGTTATGTACTCGTATCTATGTTTCTTCTACATCATTCGAAATTTAAATTTCCGTAATAAAACCTCATTTTATTTCGTTCTTAAAGTAGCCAATGGAAATAAAGTTATGAAATGAAGGAGTCAACGAACTCTAGAGTAGAGTCTGCGCAACAATAACCACTATGCAAAATAAATTACAGGACGCCGTCCGAACAATTTGTGTAGCGAATACTTGTGAAAGATTATTCCCTGCCATTATTATTAAAGTTGAGTGGCGTTTGTTAGAAACACCTACACGTACCTCAAGCAGTAACAAACATTGGAGTGACTGACTCTAAAATGAAGACAGAAACAATTTTAGAAAACATTACAGTGACGTATTATTAGCAATCGTACATTATTTAGCTGTAGGTACATGTTGAGGCATGTACATAATAACTGAAACCTATTCGCCTGACAAATAGAGCTCGAGAACTAATCTCAAACGTGCTCGGAGTAGCGTCCAGTGAATCAACCACTGGTAACATTGTAGAACACTGGTAATACATCGGCTAGTGACCAGCCATGCTTGAAATAAAGGAATGAAATGTAAAACTGACAGTTTATTTGTCTTGTTCCGCGGCATTGGATTTAAAAATATATTCGTTGATTTCAGTCGGAAATATCTTACACAGAGTTGAATATGTGCAAGGTTTACTCTATTCCAGCTGCCTCTACTAAAAACTAATCCATAGCCATAGAGGATTAGGATTAAACAAAACATAACAAACCTACCTTATCTACGCGAGATCGCCTTATCATTTGGTGAGATTCCATCAAAAATATTTAACCATTTACTGATAGGTACAAAAAAAAAAAAAATTATGTTATTATAGATATTACTGATACCAGTATGTCAACAAATGTTGACAAAAATTTAACAATTTTTCTACTCGACTGAAATCGATTAGAACATTAACAAAAAATATGTTACATGAAAAACGCACAGTAAAACAAACAAGTAATAACTGGGGCACGCATTAGCTGCAAACAGCTTTACTCATACCACGAAAACAAAACAGAAATTAGATAATAACATAATCCATAGCGCTGATTTAATTATCAATTTGTCGGCGTTTTCCATCAGACAATGCTATTTAGGCCACGGTGTGAACGCCCGGGCACGCAACAAGTGCAATCATAAGGCAGGGGCAGACGTGATTATATCCTTACATTTGTGGCCTTTTTGTAGGTAGAGCTGGCCTAACACATTAGCGATAGAAATATCATGCCATAATGATGTCCGCAAATATGAAAACACAAAGCTTAGAGCCGCAATTAATAGACTACATGTAGACTTAAATATTTATGGCTGTATAAGGTCATATTTCTTTTTGTGATATATTTATCATTTGTCACGAGCTCTAGGCACACGTTTTTGTTATGAAAATAAGAACGCCGGTAATATTTTCTTGGAATGACATTTTTTGCAATCCATCAGTTTTATAGGCGCCCCTAAGACTTCGTAGAGGAATCTTCAGTTTATCCGTGATTTTATAGTCTTACGAAGGGAGCCAGGTATTAAAGTTGATTGTAGATAAGATAGCATTGAGGATAGGGTCGAATTTTGTGAAAACGTAGGTTTTATTGACATTTTTTCGTAAAATATTTGAGAAGATGAAATATGCAACTGCTAGAGAATAGAGTAGGTATTTACAAATATTATGAATACAATGTAACTTTTCTGTTGTTTATCAACAAATTCTAACAATTAATAGGTACCAGTGTTTTAAGCTAACTATAGTTTACCTATGCTTGAAGTGAGCAGAAAAGCTTTTCCAATGGTTAAACCTAAGGTGTTGTGTTTGATTATGAATGCGTAAACCTATCAAATGCTAAGTATAACTAAAAGTAGTTGATGTATAGGATAATTTATAGCCTCTTTTTATAATTGAGCTACCTTATTTATTATACTACCTATATAATAATATACCTTATATATAATACTACCTACTCGTATTAATACTGCGTTTTATGCACGCGGCAGTTCCCACAAAAAACAGATATGTGAAATTTATTACCAAAAGTTTGGCCTGGCATTTTGGCAGAACTTTGTTTTTGTTATTCTCAATTTAACATCAAAGCTTTTAGTTAAAGTGAAAACCTCGTATATGTAAATTAGAAGAGAAATACCAATTTAAATTATTCCTTACACAAAAATTAGGAAAACGAAAGATCTTAATTAGTATTTAAACGGGTCTAATTCGCGCACAAACTAATATCAAAATATATAATTTTGACATACCTCGACGTTTGCGACGTGCGCGAATTAGACCCGTTTAAATACTAATTAACATGTATTCAGTTCGCGAAAGTTTAAGAACTTCTAACGAAAGATCTATTCTGATATTATAGATAAGGAAGCACATCGGTTTATTTGTTTTCATAGCTAAACGGTTGAACTGATCTCTTACAAATTTGGCAAGGAGGTAGTTTGGACCTTGGGAAAGGGCATAATACTTTTTATGGTGATATAATGTAGTCAACGCAGACAAAGCCGCGCGCAACAGCCAGTGATTAATAATGTACGATTTTGCTACAGCCGCAAATAACAATTACTATTCTCTAAATACAGGGGATCCTAATTAGGGCAGTTAGGGGTTAAGATGTATGTGATCGTACCACGTTATTTATTATTACAAGTCTATTTTGCCTGCCAGGAACACAGAGCACCGCTAAAGTCAGACTTTTCCGCAGACAACGAAAAGCATAAACGTACTGTAAATCATGGAACCTTAGCTTCGTCCGACCTCATCCCTTAATGCTAATGTGCCCCTCGCATGTTTGATCTGCCATATTAACACTCGACACGCGAAATTGTAAATGAGGGTGAAAGCCAGAGAAGTTCTTTGACTCGAACGTTGACATTATCAAAAGACAAGCACTGGGTTCGCGAGAAACTTAAAATAGCACAAAAAGTCACTCATAAAGCTATGCCCATTGCAGATAATCGCTGAGACGAAGTAAATATTGTATACCTATTGCCTATGCTCGACTGTAGTACTAAAAACTCTTCTATTGGTGCCAATTGTCATTTAAGTGCCGCACGGATATATGTGGAAGCGCATTTTATCAAATACATCGATAAACTGTAATGCTTTTTTCGATTAACAAGGTTGAAAACCGGAAAACAATTTAAGTAAACATCTTGACTTCTGCAAATTTTGAGGAAATAATGGTTTTGTATTTGATTTATGATATTACCTCCCTTTACGACGGTTCACAGTTATTTTCGAAATATCCTTGTCGTAGCACTGAGTAAGTGATACGAGTAATGTGAGCTCATTACACAGAGCTGATCGTGAAAACTGAATGTACTATTTTGCCTCGTTCAATTGTACACAAATCTGCTATGAAGCGCGCGCTATTTTCATGTTAACTTACGAGTATGCATATACGTTTCCACGCCCTAATTACACGGTTTCAAAGCCACGTTGTCGCCATTAATAAATATGGGTGAACTCACCCAGCGTGCGGAAGACAATAGGCCTGCTCCGGTACTTGTGACCGCCCCAAAGCGCGGCGACTGTCACCTGGTACTGCGTGTCGGCTTCCAAGCCGCTCAGCACGACTGCGTCAGAATTCCCAGCCACCTCCAATACCACTCTGTAACTAACGATCAATGAGTGAATTGCAACGTTTTTTATCAGCAAGCCGGGGGAAGAAGGAAGAGTGAAGAGGAAAGGACAGATGAACCAAATGTAAAGTGGGTGAGTTCTGTAAAAAGGCTAAAGTAAAATTGACAGAAGCACATTGTGTGGTAGCAAAATTAAAATTGAAAGTCTCTTTAAACGCTAGCAGTTACCCGCAACTTCTGTTTGGAGTGGTATTCCTTACGTTGGTTTTCGAACTAGGTGCCCTATTAAAGGCTCCGAGCTAGCCATCAGTCTAAGCTAACGTAATAAAAACCACTTTACAAAGTTATGGGTGAAAGCTAGCATCATTTATCATAACTCACATTATTGAGATATTCCCATAACACACAGTACATCTCATAGGCAGCCACCAAGCCAGTGGAACGCGTTCAAAACTTTCATAATCTTATATCCTCCCTCAAACAAATTCACTTAAATCTGTCACGCCTAGTTAGCAAACTCTGTTTACGTATTCTGTAAACATTTCACAAATACCGAGACAATGGAGTGAAGAAAATCAAAGTCGACGAAAGAATCGTAAGCGGAACAAGGTTGGACGGAACGGAAGTCGAATTACCATTGTGTTTCCTGAAGAAAACGCTAACGCTTTGTTGTACTGGCGCAACCCTAATTCGGTCTGATGGAGTTTCGTACACAATGCTATAATCTATAACTGGATTTGGAAGATATAAAACTGGTAGATTCTGATGTGATTTACAACAGTGACATTGTTTTCCAACCTGTTACATAAGGTACTGAAAAGCTACTGAATTAATTATAGTTTAACAATAATAGTTTTACAATAAGGTGTGTGGATTGATAATAATATAATTATAGAGCAGTTCTTCTTGAAATCTGTACGAATAGAACGACGCCGTCGCAGCTGCAGTAGCAAGGGAGTAAAAATGATGCTAGATAATAATATGTACATTACATTATTATCATATCTTTATTTTTTTATTACCAATTAACAAAAACATGACCTAACTGCAGTACTTTCTCACAACTACATCGTGCTGTGAAACCACAAACAATCTTACTACAAAAGTTTAGACCAGAGTTAAACAGAGGTTTCTAAAATTTCGTTCGACAAAATCAACGTCTATCACTCGCGTTTTCTTACTCAATCCGGGCATATGCCTAATTATTTTACTTGTAAATGTATTATTGAGTTAGAAAAAACGAGGATTAGACGTGCATTTGTGATGAAAATATTTAGACTCATCTGTTCAACTCTGGTTTAAATATTTTGTGGTAAGGCCGATAGTGAGTTAAAATAACAAATATAGAAATAGCACGCTCAACCTTAGACAACTATACCGCTTAGAACGTGTGACACGCATCAAATGAATCGAGTCAGTAGGTGTATGTATATCGATTTATACTTGCGCGTATTCATAATGGAATTAATGGCGATGCGACCGGTGATAGCAGGCACGACTGCCACAAACTATCCGATATTATTAATATGCCTATAGGTGTGTCGATCGTAATATGTCACTGCTCTTTGTTGGCGATTCAAGTTGTAGAGTTCGTGATTGATGCATGAATGGTTTGTGTAAAGCTTTCTAAGTCAAGGCTCTTTGTCTAGGTGTGGATGTGTATTTGACCGTACAATTTTGTGCTTTAATAAACTAAAATATATCAGTTGACTTAGCCGTAAGTTTTGCGTGACCCCAAACAAAATAACAAACAAAAAACACATTAGTACGTGCTCGCACTGGGATTTGAACTTGCCACCCTTTGTTTGGAAGGTGGATGTACACCCACTAGGCTATCGCCGCTTCCCTAAGGTGAATAAATTTAGTCATTCAACATATTTACAAGAAAAAAATCAAATAGATAACTACTTAACTTTTATGTACATCCTGACCCAAAAACATTCCACGTGGATAAGTAGGTTAATTATTGAAGCCATTATTTTCCCTTTTGTAGATTACCTCAATTACTACAACATGGCAACATTAATTTTACATTCACTATTATTTTTAAGGCTACGTGTTAAAGCTAGCATAAATACCCATTTCCCTTTTCACGTACCAAACACACCCCAGAGAGAGACTTAATGACTATTGCACGGAAATTCAATTTATCTGAACGGTAAATAAAACGAGAAACATTTGCTTTGTTTGGTAAATACATAACCTTCATGGCAAATATTACTCTTGCACGGAAAATAATTCAGTCGACAGTTTAACTACAAAGTGGTAATGTATATTTTAGATTGGAATGTTTATATTTATTTAGAGTTGCTGTTTTATGATACAATATAATTATGTAATGATGAACTTGAAAGAACTCATACTAAAGAACTCGTAAAGCATGTCGGACTATCGATATTAACCAGTCGGCATTACGTAGTAAAATCAGTAACATTTTTACTATCTACTAGGCCCACCCCGCGAATTAATTATGATGATAAACTCTGGTTGATCGCGATGAAGGTGTTCTAGGAATTATTCCAGGACTATCACTACTATATCATTTATATCAAATTTCATCAAAATCGGTTCAGCTATTCAGTGCAAAGGGGTAACAAACATTAAATAACATTTCTGATTTCCATCATTTGCAGTGTGGTATAAAAGATTCATAATTTTGAAAAAAGTTCTTAATGGTCAACAAAACCCCGTAAGACCGCGAAGCCACGCACAATTACTCTAGAAACCGGAAATAATGTCAAGTCCCAATTTCCGCCCTGTCAACATCGAAGATGGCTTACTATCATTACCATATTACCATCTTCTATCGAAAAACCTCCCACTTTTAGGTTTTGCACTATCGGCTGGGGGCTACTGAATATTTAACAGCTTGTGGTGTCCCGATTTAAATATTGAATATTTAATTTATCCAAGCATCTGACTCTGTAGATAGAATTTCCGATCAGTAAACTAACCCGGCCGTTAAGCCAAATCAGTGGTTTGAATATTTTCACTATACTATAGGTAAAATGTCAAAAAATGTTGGGAATGAGTATACTAGGGAATATTTAAACTAATTTTGCTGAAAAATTAAGTTTCAATTCAGTTCGTGGGTAGTCTAATAATGATATAGATGAAGCGTGTTTTAATGGATAAAAATTTCGTAATATACTTCCATATGTATATACATTTATTAAACATCACTTAATATTGCGCAGTACAATTTTTCAGAGCGCATTTTTAATAAGCCTTACATAATGGCTTTATAATGGGGTAACCTCACTCTTTCATAAAAAATAGAGAGTAATATTATTTCATCTTAGGTACTTAAACATTCCCTGAATAATTTAAATGACACCACACACCGAGTTGTATAATTTTTTGCATTTGAGTATAACTATATCTACTCTAATTAAATAAACTACTTCGGCAGAATGATTATCAGAAGAATTAATAAGAACTGTCTATATATTTACTGTAGTTTGAATTTCAATGGAAGCTCAAAATCAAATATTTTTAAATAATTTCAAAGTGATAACTATAACACGTTTAGTAACAAGTGAATCGGTAACAATCATAAATCAATCTCAATTAATTAACTGTAAAAGCCATGCCATAGAGTTATTCTTATTAACGGAACGTGCATACAGCTTCATAGCACAAATATATAAATTAATAGGCAATAAATAAGGGCAATAACGGCAAATTGGATTCTTGGATTTGCCGAAATTATTCCGTTTACGTTCTAACAGCTGACAAATTATAGACTCCATCGTAATAATTTGAAATCTTACGTCAGTTTTGAAAAGAAAACCTAAGTCAAAATAATAGGCTAGCATATTATATGAAAGTACTCATGAAAGTGGAAGAAGCGAGAGAGGAGTGTCAGGGTCACGGTCGTAGCACGTGGAAAGATGTAGTCTCTACGTGAATATACGAGTATATGTATGTTAAACCTCAGATTATAACAGTTAATTAGCCAACAATCAACAGGTATTGATAATTTTTAACCAACATTAATAACATACAAAAACATTAATTACAACTACCAATTAACGAACATGTTTTTCAATCACAACGAACGCAACAGTGAAATTTAGTGGCTGAAAATCACAATGTATTATGAAAACATTACTTATCAGAATGAAACTTTTATAGTTTACATATTTGAGGTATTTTATGAAATGAACTTCGTTAGGTTATTATAATTATTATTATAAGGCTGCTATTTCAAAAACAAAATTTCCGAATCATTCATGACTTTATGTTATTTATTTATTTATTTATACTTTAGCACACAAATACAATTATTTGGCACAAGGAGGACTTAATGCTAAGTAGCATTCTCTACCAGTCAACCTGGAGGTGCAAACAAAAAAAAAAAGGTGGCGGTGTGGCAAAAAATAATAATAATAATAATAATACTATAATATATATATAAATAGTATATATATATGTATATATATATATATATATAGGTATATAATACAACACATAATAATAATATATAAATATAAATATCAAGAAGGTGAGAGACAATCTGTGTTATGAAGAGACAGGATTGATAGGATGCACTTTTTTAATATAGTAATTACGAACTTGCCGTTTGAACAAGTCCTTAGAAGAAGCTTTCCTGACAGCTGCCGGCAATGCATTCCACAGCCTAACAGCTACAATGGAGAAGGAATTGTCAAGGTAGGAAGAAAGGTGCTGCGGAGTAGAGAGGAGAAGATTACTGGATGACCTGAGTTGACAATCGTGAGTGTCACTGAGGAATTGAAAAGTCTCTTTGAGGTATTTGGGAGTATTAGGATCGTTTAATATAGAATAGAGAAGACATAGTATTCTAACAATTCTCCTCTCACGAATAGGAAGCCACTTAAGTTTTGTCCTAAAAACGGAGATGTGATCATACTTTCGAAGACCGAAAATAAACCTGATGCATGAATTCAAGAGACGGTCCAATTTATTGAGGTGGTCTGCGTTCAGGTCTACAAAACAGACATCAGCATAATCTATGATGGGCAGAAGAAGGGAGTTAACAAGAAAGATTTTAGTTTTGATGGGAAGAAAGTTCTTGAGCCGAATCATGGAGTGAAATGAAGAGAAGAACTTGCGAGAAATTTCTTTTATATGTGCCGACCAGGAAAGATAAGAGTCAATGATGACACCCAAGTTTTTGACGGTAGAAGAGAAAGGAATGGTACAACCGTTGTAAGACAGGGTCGGAAGAATAGATAAATTTATTTTAATAAGCTGCCGTTTGCTACCGACTATGATCGCTTGGCATTTGTTAGGGTTAACTGAGATACCATAGCTGTCAGACCAGATAAGAAGTCGTGAAAGATCAGAGTTGAGCATATTTAATACACTAGGTAAGTCCTCGACAGGAGCAGCGCAGTATAACTGGAGGTCGTCAGCGTACATGTGGTAGTGACTTTTAATATTAGGTGCAAGTAGGTTGATAAATAAAGAGAATAGGAGCGGAGATAAAATTCCTCCTTGGGGCACACCTGCTTCAACGTTGTGCCAATCGGAGAGGTCATGGCCATTTTTAATTGCCTGTTGACGATCACGAAGATAGGAACAGAACCAATTTACAGTGGAAGAAGAGAAGTTTAGTCGAGAGAGAACGGCTTCAAGTAAATCATGGTCCACGGCGTTGAAGGCGTTGCTGAAATCGATTAAGACCAGAACAGTAACTAACTTTTCCTCCATGTTAAGACGAATGTCTTCAGTCACTTTCAAGAGTGCAGTCGTCGTGCTGTGACCAGTCCTAAAACCAGATTGAAAGGTGTTAAAGAGGTTGAAACTAGAGAGAAACTCTGTTGCTTGTCGGTGAACTTCAGACTCAATGACTTTTGATAGAAAAGGGAGTATAGAAATAGGGCGAAAGTGATTAGGGAGGGTAGGGTTTGGGACCTTGGGGAGCGGGATGACATGAGCTTTACGCCATAGGTCGGGAAATTGGCCAGAAGTTAGTGAGAAGTTCACAATGTGTGTAATGACGGGTAAAATCTGATTTAGAATATGGATAACCATTAAACGCCCAATATCGTCACAGCCAACAGCCTTAGATTTGAGAGATCCTATGATGTTCCTGATCCTGTCCTCACTAACTGGTATAAAGTTAAAATAATCGATATCTGGAATAGGAAGTGACTGAATTTTGCGTAGCGTGTCTTGTTTAGTGTTGGGAACAAGTTTGGGAGTGATTGAGAAGTGAGCATTAAGGGCGTTAAGGTCACAGTTAACCTTAGGGTCTAGTGACTTAGACTTCCCGAGTCCAAGAGAACGAAGAAATTTCCATAGACCAGCAGGAGAGGAAAGTTCTATCTGTTCCGTAATATAGTGGCGCTTAGCGTCACGGACTAATTTATTGCACAGATTCCGGCTTCTTTTATAAGTGGACCAGTTTTCGTCAGACCTATCTCGCTTAAACTTCCGAAATGCACGATCCCTTCTACCCATGGCTGTACGGACAGTGCTATTTATCCAAGGTGATGGCCGGTGCTTAAGTTTAACTGGATGGACGGGAGCATGTTTATCAAATAACTTTAAGATTGCAGAGTTGAAGTTATTGACTTTATCATCTATAGAATCGGACTGTAGGATTTCAGACCAATCAACCTCAGCTGCATCGTTAACCAGTTTATCGACATCCATACTTGAAAAGTTGCGTTGGTTTAGAACTACAGGTTTAGGCTTAGGGGATCTCATTCTAAAAGACGAGAAAATAAGGTCATGATGTGAGAAGGCTGGCGCAGAAAGCTGTCCGTGGCTGGCTACCAAATCCAAATGTGACGTAATTATGAGATCTAATAGGGTGTCGGATGACCCAGTATGATGAGTTGGAAACGAATTTAGAATATTCAGATTTACAGAGTCCAGTAAGTCACGCAGTTTCAAACTGCGATTATTTACATTTAGTAAGCACGTATTAAAATCACCCATGATTAAAAAATGAGTGTAGTCAAGCATGAGCGTTTCTAAGACATTCTCAAGTTTTGAGAAATAGTCTACATTTGGTGGGCAGTAGATCACACCTAAAACCAGTTTAATTCCAAAATCAACCTCAAGGAACAGATACTCAGCATTAGCGCAGTAGAGGGGTGGAGATTGCAACACAACCTTATAGGAGAGATGACTTTTAATATAAATAGCAACACCTCCGCCCCCTTTCCCAGCACGATCATTACGGACCAATACATAACCAGGGATAGGGAAAGAGATAGAGGGCAAAGAGGGTTTCAGCCAGCTTTCAGAAACCAGAACTGCATGGAGATGATGATAGTCGAAGGAGTCATGGAAGTCTGCAAAGTGCGAAGGGATGCTCTGGGCGTTTATGTGGCAAACGTTAAAATTTTTAGAAAAAGACTTGAATTCACTTTTCAGGAAATCACCTAATGTTAAGACATCATCGAAGCTACCACAAGAACTATTTGATACTGCAGTTATGAATGACTCCACATCACTGTCATCACTCGAACACATTAGATGGGTTATATAATAAAGAAAAAAGTTAAATAAATACTAATATAATATAATAATATAGGTAAGTATTAATATAATATAATTACCAAAAATATATATTTAATAACAATGATATAATATAATTACCTACTAAAAATATATATTAAATAATAATGAAATTTAATTTCGAAGCAAACAATCAAAATAGCTCATTTTGGTTGCACTTCCTACCGGCAAGAACAAAAAAGAATAAGTATAATTACAAGTTAGACATGTGAAAAATTGGACCCAAAAACAACATTATGGGTGTTATAATGATTAAATAATTATTTACATAGTTAAATATACTTTTAATTAAACAATAAGATCAAATACTTCAAATACGAACATCCAGAGAAACTTGAGTCAGTAATGTTGTAATAGGTAGGTACCTAGATATATTAAACTATGTTGAGCATTCAAGGATAGAATCTAGAATAACAATGGGTGCCCAATGCCCATCTAAACAAAACTGTGTTATATAGGTTGCCCACATCTCAGTTATTGCCAACAGACTACTAGACAAACAACGCCAAATGAAATACATTCCTACTTAGTACTTAGATAGGTACCTACAACAAACTCACTAGAAATAGGGATGCAGATAAGAAGAGCTAAGGTATCATTAACAGAATTAAACCATTAATGAGTAGGTATACAGGTACCAAAGTGAATAATATTTATGGTTTGAGTTGTTTGATAATCCACAATTAAACATTAACTGCGACTGATTCTTCTACAGTAAGTGTATAACATGTCAAAAGCATTCATAAAAGCTAGGAATATTCCAACACACCCACAATATTACAATCATTACCTATGTTACAATTACAAAAGTTACATTGTGTACAATGTTTTAAAAGTACTAATTGTAAAAAAGAGAATTATACTATGGAATCACAGCATGACTGACTGACAATAGGTGCTGTTAGTTATTGCACTATTAACAATACAAATAGTTAGGTAGACACCTACTTAGGTGTAAAGTTAAGTAACTATGCCAGGCATGATATGTACACATATTATTATGTAATGAACGCTGGTTCAATTTGAGACCAATGATGATTGACATGTGGGACCGATCACTTAGCGGTTTTAGCCTTGGTAGCCGCTGCTCTGCGCGTCGTTGGAGGCTCTGCAGCTGCCGTCGGCGCAGGCCCAGCGCGAGGGCGATAATCAGGCGTAGGTTTACCCACCATCGACGGACACTCTGCGATCAGCTTATCTAATTCACTTGTTGTTGCTACGCATTTCCGATCGTTGTTAGGTAGTTTCACAATGATCTTTCCATCTCGTGTCCAGCAGCGAGTGATACCGAAGTGTTTCCGTGCCGCAACAAAGATCGCTTGGCGTGGCTTAGTTAAAAACTCACTTAGGACCGTTGAAGATGCCTTGAGCCGCCTCTTTTCATTCCAAACCAGATTGCGAGTATTTATGTCAACAAATCTGACCAGAATAGGACGGCAACGGGAGCCGGTTTTAGTGCCCAATCGATGACACGAAAGGATTGCTGATGCTCGGATATCACCAAGGGCCATCGCTGACTGAATAACATTGAGAATCAGTACTAAGCAGTCTTCACCAACACTCTCTTCGATGCCACTGAACAGCAAAGCATTCCGTCGATTGAAGCTGTCCAAGTCATCAACTTGCAAAGATAAGGATTGAATCAGACTTCTCAGCATTTGGAAGATAGTCCAGACGGATTCTTTGAACACTTTGTAGTCCTGAGTAAGTTTTTCCAAACTCAACTTATTCTCGTTGGTACCAGCAAGCTTGACTTGTTTTTCAAATTCTGCCATCCTTGTAGACAGTGAGTCTTCAATGTTCTTTTGGGTATCCAGGACTTCTTGAACACTGGCCATTGTGAAATATTTAATTTGGTTTGACTCAACAAGGCGAACGTAACAAAACAAAGCACCGGTAGGTTGGTGATAGGAGACGCCAGTAGGTTAGTGCACTTAACTTCACTTTAGCATTGAAACATGGAGTAACACTGTGCAACTTCACACGACATTAATGTTGCCAACAAGTATGTACTAGTTAGACATTAAATATATTCAATTTTTGCAATAAACATTAAATTATTACGAGGAGCAAGATTGAATTTATGTTAGCAGTTTTCTGCCTACCCGCGAAAAAAAAAAACGTTACCTACCTACCGTTATGTTACCTATTATCATATTATCACATAAAACAAAATGAATGTTAAAGCTAGTTTTCCTACTTTGAAAAGGCAGATCAAATTTATTCCTTTATATCATTCCAATTTTGTATAAATTGAATCCAAACAGGGTATTCAAACGTGGCTTTGTTATTACACTATTTAGGCAATATTTTTTCGTAATAATGGTTAAATTATTATTTTAGGTCATGGACTGAGCAAGCACTGGAATAGGTAGATTCGATATAGTTACGAAACTCAAGGTTACTCGGTTAGGTAAATTACTTTGATTAAATCATAACTTTACTACAAGTGTCTACGAGACGCTACGAAGCTACGACGTAGGTTGCCTACGACATACTCGACGAAAATCTGGGTCCAACGACTTGTTTACCTGAGTAAAACTTCCTTGGTGAAAATTGTATTTAACATCCAGTTCCGGCCTCAAGTATCTTGCATTATTTAAATGTACAAGCAATTTGTATGAAAGTTTACAACGAAATTTTGCAAGAAACCCGAAAGTAAGAGAGGAAAGAAAAATTCTGTGGTGCGGGTGGAAAACAAAATGAAATTTTTACCAGCTTCGCGAAGTAATCCCATCAATTTACTTCCTCAGGCATAAATATTTCAATGGATACTGAAATAATTCGCTTTTCTCTACCTAATAGTATCGTCTCGTATATATTAGTCTGCGAGCCTTGTTACTAATTCACGATCAACGAAATAGTGAGAGTTAAAATAACGTGAGGTAAAATAGATGGTCTGAATAATGACGAGTCTGAATTGACGGCACGTTTGGCGTAGTGGCTTAGCAATTGGACTGCTGCGCTTGATGTAGCGGGTTCGTTTCCTGCCCGGAACAAATATTTGTGCGATCCACTGATATTTGTTTCTGGTCTGGGTGTGGTGAGTATGTGAAATGATGTGTTTGTAAGCGATATCCACGACACAGCAGAGATCCTAGTGTGGGGTACGTTTTTTTTAAACAAAAAGTAAATAAAAATTGCTGGACCATATTGGGTCGGCTAAATAAATAATACTGAAAAATACGGATAGCCCCGCCAAACTAATTATGTGACTAACTACCTACTGACTTTAAACTTATCATGTGTCCTGACGTCTTATGTAGAAGAGCCGTTCAATAACTGCTTTTACCGTGTAGATAAAGTTTTCCGATAAAATCAAATACTTTACAACTTTGACTCGACTCAAACAAATTACAATAAAGACACAAAACTTTTATTTTCAGTAACTTACTCCCAAAATTATGATAACGAATTAAACTTTCCGCTCGAGTTGCAAGAGATTAAGGCTAAAATTTAATATTGACCCTTCAATTTGAACTTACAAACTTTAATTAGGTCCGCAAATTAATTAAGCACTTACATTTGAAAGACGTTTTCAAAATATTAAAGCTTATTTAGTATAAAAGTTTATTTAATTAGAAGAGATTCTTGTTTCTGGTACAGTACGTCTCAGATGGAGCTAATTGATGAGGTGATGAATTAGTAACAAGATTCAAAAATTCTAGTAATTAAAGGACTTTTCTCCCTAAAATGATATATTAGATATACTCGTATATTAACTCTTATTAGGCTCTCTTTCATTTTCCTAAACACGCAGTTATCGAACATGCTACTTAAGTGATCTATTACTGATTTCTCCTTTACTAATTCGTTTAAGTTCGACCGTAAACACTTTAATGCTACTCGTTAACAAATTATAAGGTTTTTTATCTCTGATACTACATAGTCCATGGATTTATATTAATCTTTGAGGGCACAGATTTCTCATCATATATTTGACATATAACTCAAGATCCAGGGAACTAAAGAGAGAAGTATATACTAATAGATAAAGGGGTAAGTAGGATAGTACGATGTTGTTTTGTCTTTGTCGGCGTATGCACTAATTTATTACTGTACTGCAGATGCAAACCAATCTTGACATTTTAGAATGTCTCACGAATGTATGAAGCATCACCTTAATAACGTGTATTACATTTATCCGATTTATAGGGGTAACTAGCGATCTTGACATTTTAGAATGTCGCACGAATGATTGGAGCTACACATAAATAACGTGTATTAAATTTATCCGATTTATATACATTGCATAAAGTTTTGTCCCTTTCGGGTATAGGTACGCTATTTGCCAAGTCTATTTCTTGATACTACGTCTATGTTTGAGGGTGACTTATGCCCCAGAATTTCGTGAATTTTGTAGATTTGACACACTAAAAGGAGGTCGTACTTAATATAAAGTAGGTGTTTGTTTATGCAAAGTATAATAAGTTTAATTTCTACATTTAATCCAATTAGTTGATGAATGCCGCTTACACTACGCTCGCGTTGTTTAGAACAAATACTTGTTTTACTATTGTGAAAAAAGACACGTTTCGTTTTCCGCTTTTGTATAAGGAAGCCATCTTCTTCCCAGTTTTCTTACTTAAAATAAGTCACGTGTTATTGTTTTAGCATTGTAAGCCATGTTGAGAGTTTTTATGGGCGCAAACTTTTCTTCTTTTCCTTTGAGAACGATATGAAAATTCAATTTAAATGCGGAATAAGTTGGTACATTTTGTTGACCTATGAAATTGTACGCAAAAAGTTAGGCTGGCTTCCTATGTTTTTCCTTTGGGAGGTTTCTGAGGTCGTTGGCTCATTAATTTTCTGGCTTTATTTTTTACTACTTTCATCTGGTTTATTATTGTTACATGTGAGATCGAATGCTATATTAATATTTTATTTTTAGCCTTAGATTAATACTTAATTTATTTTCATTAGTTTTCCTATTGAATAAGCTGTACCTTTAAATTAAAAATTAGATTATACCTCTAAGCACAAGCAGAACATGACTTACCATATTGTATTAAGTTTAATTAAGCACAACGGATTATAATTAATACAACTATATAGGATAATATGAGTAAATCGGAGTGGCGCAAACAGCAAATGATTTGAAACAAAAATAGCACAATCATTATAAGCGTACAACGCGAATGAACATGTAACGTCGTAAAAACAGCACTGCGTATATTGTATAATATACAATATACGCAGTGCTGTTTTTACATTATAATGATTTACCCTTTCCGCTTCAAAAACGGGTGCTAAAGCGATGTTAAATATCACGGGAGTTCTTATCCGGTCCCCGAAGAATCTATTTTCGAATGAGGAATATTTTATTTCAACGGTGCGCGCTATACTCAAGGTTACTCAATTCTACCTACCTACTTAATTATTTGAAACTGGCACAATGTGCGGTAAGCACCATGGCCAAAAAGGAAAAAAAAAAGTTACTCAAACTTTTTTGTTGTTTTAGTAATGGCTTCGCATGGTTTGTGCATATAGCCAGTGTCAAGTATTTTGTTATAATAAGTATAATATCGAATTCCCGCCAAAAAAAAAACTACTCTAACTTGTGTCACCTTTTACTTAAAAACCTGACTGAACCCTTTCACCCGCTCACAGTTCATTCACCTACCACAACTCGTCACGAATAATATTCGTATCCTTTCAGAACTTAACAAAAAGAAGCACAGTGCAAATAATAGAACACACAGTGACAGACACACAAGTCGCCTTATGCACTGAGCGCTTACCTCGCGTCAGATGGTTTGTACGTGACGTCATACTTCTCCACCAGCTCGGCGGTGGTGGACCACGAGACCCGCACCGTGGTCGGGTTCAGAAACGTGACGGTAATGTTCTCGGGTACTCCGGGGCCCATTGAACCTAGAAAAAATGGAACTGGTGAGAATGAGCATGAGCATGCCGCTCGTGAAAATAAATCGATGGTGTGAAAACATACTGCGTTCTAATTTGAAATTTGAAAGGCATTTTATCTGTCTTCAATATCAAGTGTCAATAGAAAAAGTGTCAATGCAATGCATGATATAACATGGACTCAGTCGGTCTTACCGTAAAAGATTTAGACCAGAGTTGAACAGATGATTCTAAATATTTTCGCCACAAATCGACGTCTAATCCTAGCTTTTTCTAACTAAATAACAAATTCACAAGTAGAATAATCAGGAATACTAGGATTGAGTAAGAAAACGCATGTGATAGAACACGTCGATTTATGTAACGAAATTTTTTAAACATCTGTTTAACTCTGGTCTAAACTTTTGTGGTAAGAAGGAGTGCGATTCGTTGCGACTTTACTCGTCACCACAATATGCTACAAGTCCCATCTTGCCACCCTGAGTAGAGCAACGATCACAGTCGTGAATAAATTGCGATTCTGGGTTCAACTTATTCAGGGTTACCACCTGGCGAGTGACGTGCTGGCCACGTCAGTTCCATAAAAGATAACTCTCTATTTCTAGCACAAAATAGATTAATGATTATACGAACACCTATCTATAATTCTACGCTCTCTACCGAAACAGAAAGCTAAGTTATAGATAACTAGCTGCGCCCCACGGTTTCACCCGCGTTTGGATAATATACGATAAGTATATCTTTATGAATTGTAGCCTATATGTTACTCTGATATGTAACTACATTATTGTAAAGTTTCAATAAAATCCATTCAGTGGTTTTTACATGAAAGAGTAACAAACATCCATCCATCCATCCATCCATCCATCCATACTTACAAACTTTCGCGTTTATAATATTAGTAGGATAATTAAAGTGTGCCGTATTCCATAGAGCTTTGTCATTGTGAAAGTGATCGTTGGTTATGATAAGCTCGGTAGGTGAGTGAGTATGGGCACAGATTATAATTATTGTTATGATATAGTTCCACTTCGGTGCAACTGTTTCACTTACGATTCCCAGGTCCAAAAAGTATCGAGACAAGTTTAATCAAAATCGGTTAATCCGTTTTGACGTGATTGGGTAACAACTTAATATTTCGTTCTAATATTGGACATTGCAAGTAAAACTGCAGGGCATAGCTAGTTTATATTATTAGTAGGATAGTGACTTAAGTAGGTACATTATATTTGGAGCCATTTTAAAAAGTATATTTTGATTAAATTTTGATTTTTAGGGTTCCGTAACCAAAGGGTAAAACGGGCCCCTATTACTAAGACTCCGCTGTCCGTCAATCACCAGGTCGTATCTCATGAACCGTATGATACTAAAACAGTTGAAATTTTAACAGATGACGTTTTTCTGTTGCCGCTATAACAACAAATAGGTAGGTACTAAAAAACAATAAAATTAATATTTAAGGGGGCTCCCATACAACAGACATGATTGTTTTGCCGTTTTTATAGATGATGGCACGGAACCCTTAGTGCGTGAGTCCGACTCGCACTTGGTCGGTTTTCTAATAAACCTATCAATAAAACACGCTGGCATAATATTAAGTACTGGATCTCATACACTATTGCGTGGTATAGGAACATGCACAAAAGCGGAACGGGTGAGGGAATGCGGGAACAAATTAGTCATTGTGGAATTTCTGCAAATGTTCACTGTCGCCTTGAACTTTTACTCGCATGCCATTTACTTTTTGTCGTTTTGTCGAGAAATTGTAACAAAATTCTGAGCATTTTTAGAAAAGCACGAGCGCTTGGGGTTTTTTATTCTCTTAGCAGCTAATTAAACTTCTGATAGTCAGATAGACAGTGCATAAAACACAGAATAATAAATGTAGTTACAATGGACAATGTTATCATTTAAAACGAACTTCTGATAGTCAGATAGACAGTGCATAAAACACAGAATAATAAATGTAGTTACAATGGACAATGTTATCATTTAAAACGAACTTCTGATAGTCAGATAGACAGTGCATAAAACACAGAATAATAAATGTAGTTACAATGGACAATGTTATCATTTAAAACGAACTTCTGATAGTCAGATAGACAGTGCATAAAACACAGAATAATAAATGTAGTTACAATGGACAATGTTATCATTTAAAACGAACTTCTGATAGTCAGATAGACAGTGCATAAAACACAGAATAATAAATGTAGTTACAATGGACAATGTTATCATTTAAAACGAACTTCTGATAGTCAGATAGACAGTGAATAAAACACAGAATAATAAATGTAGTTACAATGGACAATGTTATCATTTAAAACGAACTTCTGATAGTCAGATAGACAGTGCATAAAACACAGAATAATAAATGTAGTTACAATGGACAATGTTATCATTTAAAACGATCTACTGACCTTTGAACAAGATAGATAACAGGGACTGGTTAGCAGCAGGGTAGTTTATAGCAAGGGGTAGGTAGGAAGGGTAGGTAACTTTGAGGGATGGTGGATGGTGGATTGGGTTGGGTCTACTGATATCAACTGAAATTTAATGTTTTCATCTTACTCTTTAAATTTAAGTTTGATAACATAAGGGCCAATTTTATTATTATAATAATAATATATTAATTTTAAGAATTACATTAAATATCATTATTATTAGGGCATTGGAGGGTTAAACCGAGAGGTCAAGACGTACAGTAGTACCCAACTTATATGGCGCGTCGTGAATCTTCGTTCGCGCAGAAAAGAAAGTATGGTCCGAAGATTAACGAAAGAATGCTTAAAACTTACAATCAACCTAAGATCACTATTATAAGGTTCATAATACACTGCAGCTGTTAGTTCCATCTCACTCGAAGCTCGCTAAGATGGCGGCGGCTGCCGACCAATAGCGGTCAATAGCATTTCCCGCGCTTTGAAAATTCATCTTCTGCGCAGGTACATCGGTAAGCCATATAAGTTGGGTACTACTATACCAAGCTTTTTTTCAACAACTTGAATTACATTATACTACATAATGACAGTACACAGAAAACCAGCCTCAGCAGAATGTTATATGTAGCACTTTTGCCTGTACGATAGTTGGAACTTTGACCATATAAAAGTTTACTGTTCCCGTGGGATATCAGTCAACGCGTGTGAAACCGTGAGGTCAGCTAGTAGATAATGCTACTATAAGGTGCTGTTGCGACAGTGTATAATATTATTTTTGGGAGACTTCGCCCGTTGACTATTTTTTATTAAAAAAAACATACACTCGAATTGAGAACCTCCTCCTTATTGGAAGTTGAAAAAAAGATAAATATGATTTAGGTATAACACATCTATATATATCGTGTTCACAGTGCTCTTGCACCTACATGACAAATGTCTTGAACGAGGCTTCTCCCACGCAATATATAGGCAATATAATATATCTAATAACTCTACCGTAGGTATCAATATAATTAAACCATCGATCCGACGAAGATAGAGAAGAAGAAGTAATTTTCGACATATTTTGGAAGCGCTTGTGTGCTGTGAGTGAACAAGCCCTTCGTTTAATGTAAGTAGGTATCCAATTTACCCATTGTACTTTGTATCGAGGTCTATTGTTTAATATTTGACGGACGGATCAATACAAAGCGGTAATTGTTAACTTTGATAGTCGCAAAAGGTTCCTATTTGCAAGTTTGTTGGCAAGGCTCGGGGCTATTTGTATAAGCATTTCATTTTAATTACTTCACGCAAAATTGAAACGAATTAAATGTCGGTCGGTGGAGCAGACGATCGAGGTACGTGAGAGAAAATGGAGGCGACTTTTTGTCCAGCAGTGAGTCAATAAATGTGGTTTTACGTACCCAAAATATTTATTGCTATAGCGGCCCGTCCCGGCTTTGCACGGGTGGGCATTAATTCGTATAGCCTATGCCACAAATAACGTGGCTTTCTATTAGTAAAATATTTTTTAAAATTGGTAAAGTAGATTTAGAATTTACCTACCCCCTAGAACCTCACAAGCTCACAAACTTTATAGTATTAGTTTAGTATAGCTAATTCAAGTAGTCATATACACTTTGAGAAATTAAATGAGACTGTTAATAACTCCCATAGCTCTAATCGATAAAGATGCTGGCTGTATTAATTTTATTTTAATGCCAACGAATGCGTTATCCATTGATGTTTTTTTCACAACACTACATCCAGTATTTTCTAACTTTTACGTGTATAATACCTATTCTATTCTATTTCTGCAAATCTTACCTATAAACTATTTTCATTAAACAAGTGCCGTAGCCTTTACAAGGGGTGTATAAAAATCAAACGCTTTAGGAGCTATAAATTGTTTAGTAGCGCGGGGGAGGTATCGCCGTTTGTATTTTCTCTTTAGGGAAGTGATTAATTAGTTTTAATATTGATAGAACTTTCTGCTGCTACAGAAACAGATATGGCTGATACTAATAACGAAATCTTGATTGCACTTACATGAGCCTTTCGTTTGTTTGTTGTCTATAGTATGCGATCTTTCAATTCGAACCGGGCCCCCGTGGCGGATTACGGCCTATACCTCCTCACGGAAGTGAGATAGGCCGTGCACAGCGTCCCCATGCCCGTGCTTGCAGTGGGTGTTTTTGTGTGTCGTTTGGCCTGTGTGTGTAGACCCATATAATTATATGTGAGGGTGTGTGTGTGTGTGTGTGGTAATACGAACCGGCGTGGACGAGACGTAGCAACAACGAGAGCGCAAGAACGACGGCGGCGGCGGGGTGCGCGGGCGGCGCGCGCCGCATGTCGCGCCCACCCGACCGCTCATGCCATGCCGCTTCTGCAACAATGTAGACAAACAAAACATGAATAGACAGATAACTGATACATCTATATATTCAGTGCGCCAAAGTGAAGGCTTCTTTTTTTTTTTAATGTAGCCCCACACTAGGGTTGCTCCTGTATCGTGGGTACGGCTACAGACGTATAATTTCACATGCACATTCCACCCAGACCAGAAACAAAATTTGTGGATCCCACAAATATTTGTTTCAGGTGGGAATCGAACCCGCGTCACCAAGCGCAGCAGTCCGATTGCTCAGCCACTACGCCAAACGTGCCGTCAAAAGGCAATCAAAGGCTATCGGGTTCGATGCTCGACTGTTATGACTTTTCGTAAGTTATGTCCGGATTTCCATCGCACCGTGTTTTGGAGGGCACGTTAAGCCGTAATTCCCAGTTGTTATCAATTGACAGCAATCGTTAAGTCACGTCAGCCCTTGGGCGGCACAACTGTATTCTTGTTATACTTTTGATGACGTGTACTAATTACTTTCCGCCCAGTTCCACTGTTAGTAATGAAGTACAATCGAATAACTTCATAAATTAGTTAATGCCCATCATTTGATTAATTACTAACAAATTTCCCACCTCGAAGTTAGGCTTGTCGCTGAACTGTCGTGCGAAATCTAAGCGCCACAACTTGACGCACATTGACTTATATATATTGCGTTGTAAGCCACATCATCCTGACTAATTAATCACCTGACTCCAACCCTGCCTTACTACTTCTGACGTCTTATCAACAAGTTTGGTAATCGAAGTTGTATCGTTAGTTCCGGATATGGCTATGTCATTGAATCCAGAAGGAGATTGGACGGTATGTTAATAGCATTATGAATTAATATCGGTCAACTTCTAAATTTTATAGTATACTTTTAAATTTAGTAGGATAATCTAGTAGTACCCTGTGCCTTCACCCACTTGGACTTTGATAATAAGCTGTGGCTGAAGAGAAATAGGTGTCTAGTGTTATCAAAAGAATCTACATAGATACTTTAGGTCTATACACACAGGTACTAGAATCATTTTCATTGCTACTGACTCTCCACAACTCTCTTTTCTTCTGATTTTTCATTGTATGTTTTTTTTAGATTATGGAACAAGTATGGACTTCTAGCTAGAGGATAAACAAAAATTCATCAAGTTTATTTTCAGAAAAATGCATTTTTACACGTGTTACTTTTACAATACCAACTTTCGCTGTGACAATAACGTATCAGTAACTTATCACAATCAGGCCCAACACAATGCACCCTTGTCTACCGGGTCGGTTGTGACGTCACTCCTTCGGTGCCGCCGCACTTCATATACAGGATGCTCGCTGAGCCAATGCGATGGCGCTGATAACAATGAAACAGATATTTCAATATGTAGCTTTCACGATATATATTGAACGAATCTGACACAACTTTCATAATATTTTTTTTAATATATTGAACGTATCTGACACAACTTTCACAATCATTTTTTGTGTATTATTTTAAGAGGGCTCTTCTCTATATTATTCGATACGATATACAATTGTATGTGTCAGTTATATAAATATTAACTTAACAATTTTGTATCTAGTTGTACCTATTACCTCTTAAAAACAAGATTATCACATTGAGGCACGATAAAAGTGAGGTTAGTTCAGAGCGGTAATTGCACAACACATTAAGTAAACTGTAGAACTGTTTTCCGTTCGATCGCTTTTCCACCATAATGGAGTATAAAACTGTCAATTGCAGTAGATTCCCCTATTATTTATTCATGGGGAAGATACACTTTATGTCTGACGTTGAAAATGGATGCAGACTTGACGACATGCGCCAAGATTCGTATACTTTTTAGGCCGGATCATTTTATGGTGTACTTAACCAGTTTTTTTTGCCTCAGTGTAGTGTAAATACTTCAAACCCCTCCCGATTGTCATTCAAAACACAAGATCGCGTAAAACGACAACTGTGAATAATGTGTAAATTGTAAATATGTGAATCATTTATATCTATACTAATATTATAAAGAGGAAAGATTTGATAGTTGGTTTGTTTGTTATTTTATTTGCATTGAATACGCTCCGAAACTACTGAACCGATTTGTAAAATTCTTTCACTGTTGGGAAGCTACACTATCCCCGGGAGACAGGCAACTTTTTATCCCATAAAAATTAACGGTTCCCGAGGGATAGTAGTTAACGCGGGTGAAACTGCGAGGCGCTTCTAGTTTATATTATAATAGCATTGCCTACCTACCAACCTATTATAGACTGCTATCTCAATAACGGTTCACAACAGAACGACACGCGTACGTTTACTTTTGTATAGAGCTTTTGTTCGTGTTTTCTAGCACAAAAGAAGCGATGGTATTCAAGAGACTTCCATCGCTTCAAACGTTGTTCAAAGTGTGATCTCACATAAAAATTTATTCTAGAGTTTGCAAAACAATTTGAGCAATTTCTTTGCAAGAACGCTATTAGAAATGAACTTTTAGCCTCCTAGACATGTGACATCTATAACATAGACAAGTGGCAAGTCACAACTAAACATGAGGTCTTCTTAGCTTTCCACCAACAAGATAATCGTCAAACGCAAGTCAATTAACCCATAGTAAACTAAGTAACGCGTAAATTGATCCTTTTACTACGCAAGGCTTCAAAGAGCCTCAGGGTGTAGGCTTACTTCATAATCCATTGTAAGCTTAATACCCACTAACATATAGTAATGTGTGAGTTAAGTAGGTGTATTATTACATGCTGTACTTATATGAGTGCATAATTTTAGTTCGACTTACAAATGACTGATGGACGTAAGTACGAATGAATCGATCGAATTAGTTATAGATTAAATATATAGTCATGTTTATGCCGTTTGGGTTGATAATTCCACTACTAATTATTATCTAGTCAATACTATTATCGGGGTTTGGGAAATAATCTTAGTGAAGGTGACAATGTTAATAATTCGGGTTACAAAAATGAAATTAATTAAAAAAATAATAATAATAGTAAGCACATGTTAATATCTTGGTAAAGGTGACTTATGACCAGGACGCCGGCTCCTATATGCAGGCTGAGAAGTCTGCATTGCAATCCAGCATAGCTATGCACTGCCAAAATGTTTTTTTTTTTAGATTTTCTGTATCCATATTTATGTATACGTATACGTGCATACTGTGCTCGTTTGATTCCTAAAAATTAACCATTTAGAATTGATTCGGCCAAATATGTCAAAGGTCATGTAATTGTTTTTAATAAAGGTCATGTAAAGGTCATGTAAGTTATGTGTTTGTGAGTATGGCAGTGTTTATTTAAATCATTAACAGTAGTTTTTTGAAAGGAAAAAGTACAAGAAATTTGAGCCTAGCTATAATTTGTACATTATTGTACATTATTACGAACTTAATAATAGTTAAACACTATTATTAACGTACCTAGTAGGTATTCACGTCAGGTCAATGTAAAGCACACCGTGGACCGTGGGAGCCATCTATACCATATTATATCTATAACATATTATGTTTATATAATCTATAATATCTATAACATATAATGGAAATGCTGTGATAATTGTATAATATAATTAGTGGTATGAACCGTGTTCTTGAACGTGTTATCGAGTTAGCATTTTGAGCGTATAATAGACTACGTTTTTTTTAAAAGAAAGAAAGAATGCAACATCATAATATGCCCTCACGATAATTATAGATAGATGCATTAGTAATGTTTAATGTTTATATGAACGTGATGATCATCACATTCATGTAAACATCATCATATCTATCTATAGATGCATTATAAAGTTCATATTATTATTAACGTCATATTATCTGATCTAATAAAAATCAAGTCATTCTTGTAACTTTAAATGTTATTGAAATTACTACCACAAAAACTTTAAACATTCTTTTTCCTACAATACTTTCTTACAGAGAACTTAAAAAGAAAAATTTTTTAATAACTATTTTTACAAGATAGTTTTTGGAATTTTTATTAGACAGTCCCGTTCATTATTTTGTTTAAGAGATTTTATGCGATTCTCTGTATTTTACAAGATTGACTTTCTTATACAACAATTTGAATATACTTTTATCTAGTTTGTTATATTATAAGGAGAACTTGTTACTGATCTAATACCAGCGTCTCGCGGTTTCACCCTTGTTTGGTATTATCTAACTGGAACCATTATGTTTGCAGGATAAAAAGTTCTATTATCTATTCAAGGGCCTTTAGTATTTGTACACTAATCAAATTTTATAGATGACTAACGTACACTATTGCAGATATGAATTTGTATATATTTACAAATTAATATCTGCAATGGTCTACGATAAGAGCTATGACGAGTAATTATCTTAGCGCTTTTAGCTACATCTTTTGCACTAATTACTGATCTCAGTGCTACCACATTACTTATATTAGTTAGAATTATGTAGTTATACCTACAGATAATGTGTTAAACTTTTCAACAAAATCTGCCAGTGCTAGACAGCCTCTCAAGTCACCTCTTCATGAAAAAAAAAACAAGCAGCTAACATAGTGCTTATTGGATTTACCAAAAGCATGTTTGATGCAAATGTAATTTTCATAAACTAACAGAGACGCAATGGAATTTTTGTTCGCATTTTCTGTTGTGGGTATCTTGAGCTTGCGGCTGACCGCGCCATTCAAAGAGTTCAAATGTATTCCGTCCCGAATTAAAAATTGAATAGCAAACCAGAGATGATGAATAAGGTATTTCGGATTCTTTTATTCATAAACGTTTTGTATATTGAATTTTAGCAACGTAAAATTTATTTTGGGCCGTGGTGGACTCCATTAACATTATGTGCGAGCTATTTTATGACCTATTTTTTCCAGAAATTACTTTATATTCACAAATAAGTACTATATATAATTATATGCTTTTGCATCGCTTCGTGCTTTGGACGGCATCTAAATCCATCGGTTCCATTATCGGTTCCAGGCAGTTGCTAAACCACGCCGACGTAGAAGCGCGTCACCAAACTTACCCACAAAAATCTTATTTATTTCATCATAACTCCCAAATCCTACCTTCAATCTAGACGTATCACCAAGAACCTATTAGTGACATCTCGTTCGGCCAAATCACATTTCGAATCGCCCAATCTCTGGACCCTATAATGGTTCTCGTCTAACGCCACACTCGGTACAATGTCCAGTGACAAATGCCAGAAAGTCCTTCCATATACATTAAGCAGCAGAAAGCGGCGAGTCGGATTGATTGTGTCCATTTCTTGACAACACGTTCGACCCAATAACGCCTTGCGACTGGAGGATAATGGGAATTGAAGGAGAGAGGAATTCAGAGGCTTCATTTTCAATCTAGTTGCAATCATGTCTTTGTCATTTTGTTGAAAAAAACTGCGATGTTCCGGCATTTATTCATCCTGTAACATCGTTCTCGCATCATTGACAAGACTACGCTGCAGTGTAATGTATATTCTTACTATTCTCTTCATTAAGAATATACATGGTGTTATAGTATTGGGGTAAATTGGGGTATTCATCAATATTCAGCATTGCAACGAATTTGTCTCCAGGCCTATCTAGGTTTGTTTAATTAAACAATGGATACGTAATATTGTTATTTCTCTCAAGAAAAAATACGTGTAGAGATGCAAAAGAGTTTACACGCATAATAAATTAAAGTGAAAGTCTAAGTTTCTCCATCCACTTTAAACCGGTGCCGAAATAGCATCAGATGATTGAGATCACAATCTTAGTCAACTAAGCTGTTATCTCAGTGAACTAGCTTAATAAAGGGCTCACTGAGACCATCGCACATTTCCTAATCCAACTCTGTCCACATTCAATATCTCGCCATATACCCAAAGGGCGCATTGTTAACCCTCAGTCAACGAGGAGCAAGAGTGCTTACAGCTCGATCATTGGACACGGGCATATTGGTAGTAATCCCGAATTATACGGGTTAAAGGGAAAGTAGTTACTCTGGAAAGGGTTATTGCCTTTTAGGTAGTAAACCCCGCCTGGGCTGATATCTAGATATAAAAAGGAAAGTAGCAGACTTTTTTTGCGATAACACCATTTGAATAGAGGCTAATTATTGGAATCGTTTGATTCTTGGGCTCTAATTAATAAGACTGTTATTAGCTTAGCACCGGGTTGACCGCTTCTCTTGTATGAATAAAAGTACTAAATTCTTTGAATGATGATGTGACACTAAAAATTAAACGTACTACTGCTATTACCCATCATTTACATGTCCTAAAATCAGAAAACATGTACCTAATGTACCTAAGGTAGGTACCTAACATATATCCATCCAATAATACAGTTGTAGACTAAATTGATTGTGTATTGATTAAACCGAGATTGGTCTAAATTTAATAAGTCCAATAGTTCACTCTTCAACACATTTATATGAATGAGTCATGTACTCTACGACTCAGTGAACATTATTGATCCACCCGGAAGTTGATTGAAATTCCGTTTATTAGACAATATTTTTTGCTGAATAACGCAGTACTGTTATGTACCCAGCATGATTTGCAATGCTAGAGTTTGACTGGCACTGCAATTACTGCTGTTGAGGGATCTACCATCATGATCACGTGCATGACTTCATCATTTGATAAAACCGTATTGCAATTTTAATAATGCAACGCAAAACTGTGGAGTCCAAAGTTGAGGCTTGCTCAAAAATTGTATTTGTATTCAAACAGATGGGTTGTAGAAAAATGGCTTTTATTATCAAGATTAAATAACGTAAGCTTGAAAGAAAATCGAAACACATGACGTAGTGTAAGGAAAGCATCTCTTGCATATAAAGAACTCTGTTCAAGTTTGTCTATATTTAGAATGGAAATCATTTTGAAACAACTACAATATCTATTAACTATAGTATATAGTTAATAGATTTATATGTAAATATGTGCAACTACATTATTTACGAATGCGTTTTCCTTTGAAGTGTCATAATATTTTGTCATTGTGTTTATTCTATAGATTAGTTGCCCGAGCCCCGATCTAATTACAAATACTACGATACTACGTCGTTCAAAACCACTAAAACCTATCAGCCTGTTACCACAAAAGCTCAGGACAACAAAATTACTGGTTTGGTTCCGAAACTTTAAATGAAATTTCGCGCGAAGTACAAGCGAGCATAGCAACATTGTGTTTAAAAAGTTAATGCTCTGTCTCTTTTCTTATAATTTCTTGTCACTTCGTTCTAAAACTCAATCTATCTCATATAAATGTTCAGGGCATACTTGTCTGAATCACAGTATTTTGTCGGGCTTTTGAGTGAGCAATGCACATGGTCATCTTCCTTCCCAAGAAAATAAATCATAGTTACGTTACGATAAAGATATTTATCAAGATATTATGTGATCGTCACATGTGGCTTAGTTATTTTTATATTTTATCTTATTACAGACTTGTATCTAGCTACTATTACTAAATAATTATTCTGTGGCATCAATACCTACTAAAACACTTAACACTCCCCCAATTATACACTCGCAAGTAATTCCTACTGGATGAATTGCTCCATCTCATCTCCAATTTGTGCCAGAAGAGGTTATTCGCTCGACTTACAAGATACTTAGGCTGGGCCCTTATCATTCTTGATAGCTTTACCTACCAATCGAGATTACTCGGATCTGTTACCTGAGCCGAGATTGAATTTCTCTGTAGCAATAATTTCAAGTAACATCTCATTAGACGCGTTAGATTAGCGTTTGTGACAGAGAATTTGGTAATCTTGCCATTTTCATATTGTTATGAGGATTACATTTTTTTATGCTTTAAAGGCTAGCAATTTACCACTATCTCACCAGGTCTTAAGTGATAATGTGTTCGAATGTGGTTAACGTGCTCAGCTTAAACTGGGGCTAGCTCTAAACGACCGCTACCGTATGACTCCGATAGTAAATGGCGACCAATTTCCCTAAATATAATATTATGAAGGATTTTTGTTCTTCAATTCAATATTGTTAAGGACTGTTATCATATTTCTTACTTACGACTACAATTTAACTCTTACACTAGCTTTGACTTAAACTAGAGCTCTTAAAAAGTATTTTAAAGGTATTCGCGTGATGATGGCAATAACTGTTGTAATTAACCTGTTATTTAGACGAAGCTTAATGTTACGTTTGATAACGTTACTCACTAGTTGCTACCCTCAAAGGTCAACGTGAATGGGTTCAACGACCTCCATTATTTAATTAATCGCACGTGCTTGCAACTAATAACTTAAAAATACAAAGTACGACTAACCAACTCTACTACTTTGCAACAAATAAAATTTATATTTACACTCTGATAGACTTGACGTTTCCACTTCCTTAACTTTTTCGAGGCTTAGGTACATTAATTTTGTTTGGAACACGCGACTATACGTCAACGTCAACTTAGTAGTTTTCACACATGAAAAGCCTACTTTATTTATAACGCCAGAGAGTGTCAAGAAAGTCCCTTTTTCTGTGTCAATCCAGCCGCAAAGATGTCATGGAACATTACGGCCCTGGCTGTTATATAGTTCTTGACAGGTCGTAATAAGACACATTATTATTAGCCGGTACCTACCAACTCCTAGTTACTTATGTACCTTGACCTTTTAGAAAACTATTTTCCTCGTAGTAACAACTGGTTGTTTTTTCGTGTCATGTGTTAAAATTATCTGTTTTAGAGATTGTTGACACTGTTAAGCCAGGCGTAAAACACTTCTTCGTTTTGTTAAATGAAAAAAGTAATACACATAACAGAACAAATTTACCTAAAGTTCTACTAGATCCTTTTTTTTAACCTCAATGTTTTGTTTTGCATTTTTCATTACAAATAGGTCTAATGATAAAATAATGAAAACACTTTTATAAATCACAATCAAGAGTGTTTACAATGCCGAGCTAACTAAAATTTATAACTGAGTACCCCAAATAAATGGTTTCACTGGACCCGGATGCGCATGAAAAAGCCGAGTAGAGACGACCAAACAAGAGGCCTTGAAATAAGTTAACGGAACCATATCCGCGAACAAAACGAATCGCGGAAACAAAGGATTTATACATGAGTACGCGAGCGTCGAGTTTCAGCGGCCGATTCAAACACCGTTTCAGCATATTCAGCCAAAACGGTCTAAAAGGTAAGCGCTTTCTGCATGCATACCCATTAGCGAGGGTTTTGCTTTAGCGGAACTATGCGAAAATTATGTATTCTATACTCACCTGCCTATTTGCAAAACCAGTAGCTCTAGGATCAAAAGATATTTGTATGTTATCCACAAGCGAACATTTTGTGTTTCACATCAAAATATTATGTTTAATTTTAAAGTGGTGACCACCGTTTCATCGAATAAGATGGAAATAATGTCAAATACCTACTTAGCGATAGCAAAATGATAAACAAGATTAAAGCTAACAATACCTCATATTATTATAATATAGTAATAATACTATTATATAATATTATACAATAAAATAATAATGGGTGTTTGATAATTCTACTCTTTCTATTTAATTATAATAGTAGCAAAAAATGTGGCCTTTAAAACCAGTGTTAGAAAAACCAACATGTATATTGTATATTATAGTGTGAGTAGTTATTGTTAAATATTATAGACTTACTTCAATTTTACAATTAGTATTACCAGTGTTAAAAATGAAATCTTTCGTCGATCACAAATTTCACTATTACCCCAATAATGTTTAACCAAATAGTAATAAAATAACCCAAACATACCTACCACAAACCATTTATGACCTTTCCACAGTAATTTGGGTGGTGAATCAGTCCAAATGTCATTATTTTACCTTTGGTTTTATTGGAACAACTGAAATTAGGTCAACATTAATCGTATGTGGGTAATCTATTTCCGCCTTGGTCGATAGTCGACCTGCACTAAATACGATGTGATCGCGAGCTTTTTAACCAGTACCTTGGCTCGCGATGTCTCTGGAACTCGGAACTCATGTTTTGTATGAACTATAGACTCACCACAGTACTTAAAACAAGCAAGGCTGTCGCTTTACAGCTGTAATTTCATGATTTCATGACTGTCGTGGTGATAGATATCAGTTACAGTAAATTTAACGTAGCGTTGTCTCTTATAGAAGTCGTTCATCAGACGCCTTTTTCTGATCATTCAATGCCCCTTGTCTTTATTTATAAAAGTAAATAAACCCAAAAACTTTATTTCCAAGACAGGAAAAGGTAGACAAAACGCGTCATATAAATGTAGAAAAAATGTGTTAAACGATCACTTTTACAAAAGGTCGAATCAAATCGTTTCTAAGTCTAAAACTATTACGGGCTGTCTTCCATGCCCTGACTTTTATAAGTCAAGCCTAAAAATAATAAAACATTTCGAATCGTTGGCGCGGTCGTGCATCAAACATGCATAAGGCACCGGCACGCGAGCTTTTAGTACGAGAAAGTAATACATCGAGGCAAAGTGTGGCGAACGTTTGAATAAACCAACGAAGAGAAACAATGAATGAGGTTGTTAAAAGGAATGGATAGATGAGATGTCACGTGTCGGGAAGCTTCCGATGAAGGAAAACATTGGTGAACCCCTTGCGGTCTTACTACAAAATAAGTTAACCAGAGTTGAACTGATGAGTTTAAATATTTTCTCCACAAATCGACGTCTAATCATCTCTTTTTCAAGGTCAATAATAAATTTATAAGTAAAATAATTAGGTAGGTATGCCATTGAGTAAGAACACGCGAGTGAAAGATGTCGTTTTTTCAACAAAAATTTAGGAACCTCTGTTTTTGTCGAATGAAATTTTAGAAACCTCTGTTTAACTCTGGTCTAATCTATTGTGGTAAGACCGTTGGGTTGGATACAAAGTGCCCGCCTGGCTCCCTACCGCCCTCAAGTAGAAAATCTGTCGCCGGATCCCTAGCAGAGTGTTCAAGCAGCTGGTCTTACGAGCCAGTCCTATTCTGGGCTGAGCAATTGGGCTGTACCCGTAGTCCGAGGTCTTCCAGATCCCTATCGGAGTGTTCAAGCAGCTGGTCTTACGAGCCAGTCCTATTTTGGGCTGAGCAATTGGGCTGTACCCGTAATCCGAGGTCTTCCGGATCCCTATCGGAGTGTTCAGGCAGCTGGTCTTACGAGCCAGTCCTATTCTGGGCTGAGCAATTGGGCTGTACCCGTAGTCCGAGGTCTTCCGGATCCCTATCGGAGTGTTCAGGCAGCTGGTCTTACGAGCCAGTCCTATTCTGGGCTGAGCATGTTTGCCACCTTCGAATACATTGTCACTTAAGACCTAGTGGTCAATGCTAGCCTATACACTAATATTATAAAGAGGAAAACTCTGTTTGTTTGGTTGTAATGAATAGGCTCCGAAACTACTGAACCGATTAGAAAAATCCTTCACTGTTGGGAAGCTACACTATCCCCGGATGATATAGGCTACCTTTTATCCCGTAAAAATTAATGGTTCCCGCGGGATAGTAGTTAACGCGGGTGAAACCGCGAGATGCTTCTAGTAAAGTATAAAACACTGGTTTTACTTAAAATAGAACACGTTATGTTCGACGGTAAGTACACATTAATTAATAGAATACTACAGCAAACGCGAGTCGAAAATAGCGGTGTTTACGATTCGAGAATACCTATTTATTCGGAAGCACTTGAAAGCTTCAAAGAAAGCTTGCTAAGGTTACCTAGTGCTATTTTCAATTTGATTACTTATTACAATGAACGAACACATTTTGACGAATGTTAAAATTTATAAAGACTAATAGAACCACCGCCTGCGGTGTTTTCAGTATATATTATAAATGATCTTGGCAGCTATGTATATAAAAGCCCGCGCTACTTTAACTCCTATCTGTATCTTGGCGACACATTTACAGCTTACTTGAGCGGCGCAGGCGCAGTAACCGGAAGTGAGGCTGGTAACGTACAAGTTTCACGAGAACACTAACTCGTTGTTGTTTTTTAATTGGTGGCATATATTTAATCATATATTTTTGATTCCTTACAGCGGTCTAGAATACAACAAAATTAGGAAACAAAAATTGGTGCCCCAAATAACTATTCAAACATCGTGTAGGTACGCCAAATTAAACAGCTGCTTCACACGCAACATTCAGCAAACTTTCCTACCATATGTCCGTGCAAGCTTTTGACCAGCACTCCCATGGGGGCACGGTGTCACCCGTAATGAATGTGCACAGCATTGTTGACGGCCAACTACCGTCCCTGGGGTTATGGTTAGATACTGAATATGCAAATACAAGATATCTAGGCTTGACAATCAAGGCTGTTTTTGCCATGAGTTTGTTTCAAAGTATTGTAGTTAAGTATACGATTTTATGACTGTATGTGATATTAAAAGTAGACCTAGATATAAGTAGAGATTAGGTTGATAATGATCCACAAAATCTGTCATCCTAACACGAGCTGAATCTCTCTCTAATACCAGCGCACGATATTAAACGTACATACCATAGCCTCATACGTCTCGCTTCGTTTAGACTCAGCCACTGTTTTTGCTCCTTCCGCTGCCATCAATAATCCCCTCAAGAGAAGTGTATATTCACATTCTGCCCTACCACTCGCTCCGCTTTCATTTTCATCCGACAGCACTGTTAGTAGAGACAGGAGTATGAGAAGTATAGTGTTAGCATTCTCGTCGTGCTCACTGCTCTGCTCATTTCCCTGATAACTTTCGCTGAGTGTAAATTAGGTATATTACAGACGACCCACGTCAATGGCCATACAGACCAACACGGACCAACACGGGAGCGACAAGCTCAAAAATACTGTGCAACATGTGAGTTGGAGCCAAGCCTGCCGCATAACTACGACGCTGGTCCATCACCGGCGTCGCTGTTATGCCGCACGTAATTATAAACCTTATCAAACTATGAAAGAAGTTCAAATTTAAACGCCATGTTTAAATAAAGACGACGACAGCTAGTCGATACGTGAGTGCTTTACTACAATGCGCAATATACTCCCACTTACCTTACGTTCATTAACCACGCCCTAAAGGTCATCGTCCATTTAACGGCTTGATGTCGCCACAGCCCCAAATAAATCATTCAAAGATTGGTTTCAGTTGTTTTTTTAATACAAAAAACACCTTAGAATGTATCAACTACTGAAAATAAACCATTTTATGGAATTTGTAGTGTACTTATATAAAAGTTATATATAAATTAACATGATCGTTAATTGTCATGTAATGAACATAGGCAGACATAGCGGTTATCATCAGGTGAATCATCTACGAGTTGCGTCTACTACATATTTTCAGTATAATGTTGAGTACTTTTTCTATACTTTTGTGTGAGGGGATTACTGCGCCAAATATAATTTGATTACTTGTAATTAGAACAGCCCCATTTCGCGTGTAGTTTAATACAATCCGAGGGGGAATAAATATAATTAATAATTATAATGCATAGTATTGCCATATTTTAAGTGATGTAGACCTTTACTGAAACTAACTGTACCTACTCATCAAACACATGTTTATAAACATGTTTTATTCAATGTCAGTCGTTGGAACATTTCGCATGCTTATCATGTTAGCTATCATACATTCCCATGGGCACGAGTTGTCAGCCCCATGTTGATTAAAATGCCATGGTGTGACGCCGTGAATATTATTATGACCGTGACAAGAAGTATGTAAAAGTCCAACATGATAATAAAGTGTGGAAGAGTCAATAAAACAAAAAAATCAACCCAATTTATACAAAACTAGCGGCCCGCACGGGTATCACTACGTTATTATACATAATAAACCTTCCTCTTCAATCACTCTATCTATTAAAAAAATCGCATCAAAATCCGTTGCGTAGTTTTAAAGATCTAAGGGTACATAGGGATATAGGGACAGATAAAGCGACTTTGTTTTATACTATGTAGTGATAGTGATTGCTCTAGAGCAGCGGTACTCTAAGTGTGTTCCGCGGATCCCTAGGGTTCCACGCTACCCCTGTAGGGGTTCCGCAAGAATTTAGAAAAAAAATCAAACCTGATATCAACCAATTAAGTTAGTAACCATTAGTTAAGATTTTTTCATTTTTAATATCTTCTATTATTGTACTAAGTACTTGCCATGTGGTAAAGTAAGTAATAATTAGTAACTGTTACATTGTACTTTTATAATGCTTATACTTATAATAAAGAATACACTTTTCAAAACTATTGTTTTATTGTAGGGTTCTGTCAAGTATTTTGCTTGTCGAAAGGGTTCCATGACCAAAAAAGTTTGAGAACCGCTGCTCTAGAGGCAAAAGATTACAAACAGTGCCGCAGCACGGTTTGTACTGCTAAGACACATGCTTTATCTCTCAAAAACTCTATCTAGGATCTTAACCCTATCCGAGAGAGAAAACATAATTAACACAATATATCTACCTCTTTATTAAGGCACTTTTAGGCATTTGGCCACAGCCGCGCCTAAGCAAGCGACCACGTGGTCAAAAATGAAGACACATTTGCCTAAAAGATTTTGATTTGAACAGCCGGACGAAGGCAAAGCATTCCAGTCCCTTGCAATTCAGACGTAGAGAAATATATTATATCCTGTCTGGTTTAATAAAAGAATGAACAATCCGACTGTGTTCGAAATTGCAGACCTCAAAATTAATCTTGAGGTAACATAAACACTAAATAGTAAGCACTTTACTTAACCCTCAACCTATGTAATTTAGATTAGCATTTCTAGCTGAAGCATTAATTGAAAATTAACCTTGTAAAATATTACAAAGGGTTGGATTAACCAAACAGAATGGTTTATGGTCTTCTAAATTAGTTTTTAAAAATGTATGAGTTCAAATGAGTTCGTGCAGGTAGAACAAGTGAATGTACATTGTACATGGTTGCATTGTGAGTACAAGTAAAAACTTTATTTACATTGTTTCTTTGTTTATTTCTTAGTTAGCTCTAAAAACTTCCACCGTGAAAATCTTACTTTTTAAAATAATCGGCGCAAAATTTGTTTTTAGTTGCATCTAGCCATTTCCATAGCATTCTAAATAATACGTTTATTACAGAGTTAAACGCTAATAAAACTAAGTGACTGATGTTTGTCATACAGTGTTGTCACAACAATAAACTTATATTATTATAAATTCCTAAAGTATACAACGTGTTGATAAATATTTTATGTTTATGACAGTGTTCAAATGCTGCCAACAATCCACTGTATATCTTACACAGTCCACGATTTCAGTAAATCAATAATTCAATTTTACGTTTGTGTATTTTCGTAACCGCCAAATGAACGGTAAACGTTTAAAGGCCCATTCAAATCGAAACGGAAGGATGAACAAACGTAAATAACGTCACGATGGTAATCGGGATCGCAAACGTTGCGGTTTGATTGATCAAAACAAATGCCATGTTTTTGATATTTACTATTGTCTATGGGCTAGACCTAGAATATGTTGTCGCTTACGGTCTTAACTCTTACCACAAAAGCTTAGACCAGAGTTAAACAGATGTTTCTAATATTTAGTTCGACAAAATCGACGTCTATCACTCGCGTTTTCTTACTCAATCTTGGTGTACCTAATTATTTAACTTACATATTTATTATTGAGTTAGAAAAAGCGAAGGTTACAAGTCGATTTGTGGATAAAATATTTAAACTCATCTGTTCAACTCTGGTTTAAATATTTTGTGGTAAGACCGTTAATGTTTTATACACGTCCTTTATCCTTCATATTATGTCTTCTTAGCCGTCTCCACTGTTGTTTCTTATTATAAAGGTGAGGTATCCAGCTGGCAGAAGATTAATCAATCTAAGTACTTCTCAGAATAAACCCAAAATTACCAGCTCTCGCGTTTTCGCCAAAATATTCTAGGTTTTCCAAAATTATAATGCTCATAATAGTAATCATAGCCTTTTTATGAACTTTAAGTTCATTGATATTTAGATTTATTCGCTTCCTTGTACAAATGTTTATCGACTGTTTTACGACCGCAATCGTAGCTTTTTTGGTGGTTTGATGGACTAGAAATTCGAAAATGTCAAGCAAATGTTAAAGCGAAAGATTTAATCCTTAATTTTATGAAATATCCGAAATAGTATCGACATCATTACAGACGCAAAAAAGTAAATATTATATTTCGCAATTAGGTGCAAGTATGTAAATTATGTTCAACTATGATCAAATTTCGCTTGCTAAGAAGTCAGAAATCAATAAGTCAACAAATCTAACGACTATAATGACTAATAACTTTGTACGCTTTAGCATTTTGAACTTCATACCTAAATATTTACATTTACTGGGTAGAGTTTTGACCTAACATTCCCTAATTCATTCCCTATGTGTAAAAACGTTTTCCACATTTTGTTTATTATAATCATCCTCGAATGCTTGGAAAGTCTATATTATGTATCGTAAAATTAATGGCCAAACTCACTCCCAATTTATCATTATTATTATGTACAGTTAAGTTACAAGTTTGAATGTCTAGAAGTATTCTAAAGTTTACACGAGTTCAATATTCTACAACTTGACTAACATTTGCTGTACAATTTATAGATTAGCAAAACTAAAACAGGAAAGTTAAAGGTCGACCAAGTCGTTTAAAAGTAAACGATCGTAATTTATAGGAATTATAGAATCATACCTTCCATTTGTGTGTTTGTTGTGAAATTGTTTACAGACTAGATTCACGCAAATGTTTTTTTTTCAGTAAAAAACTTTCATATTTTTCATAAATTTTTTCTTATATCTAGAGTTACGAGACTACGGAATACTAACGACTACGGGATTCTATGTTACGAGTATAGGTACGTCAATTATAATTATCCTAAGTTACGTACAAGTTTTATTCGTAGAGAACGGAAAAGCTTTTCTATGATCTTCTGAGACATTTGTACAGAGGGTGACTATGACAAAGACGCGATACGGCTGGAAGATCTATTGGTTCGCATACATATTTTATCTATGAGACTAACTAGGTACCTATACTATACCTACTACCAAACTATAGCTAATGCTAGGTACAAATTTAGCAGTCTCGTACAGCGAGTCTGCCTTCAATCTTATAAATAAACATAATAACAAATGATTTATAGTCAGAACAATTATTCCAAGAAACAGATCAACTAGACGTAAAACCTTATAGCGTCCTTCCTGTATAATTAGACACATTATTCGAAGATGCCTCCGTTTTACGTAATAAATAGAGAAATATATAATTAATTTTTTAAGATTGCTTTATAGGGAAAAATAAACACACAGGATGTTGGATAGATGGTTTGCCAAAGAGATGAAGAGGTGGAATTTGCTTTGAACTGTTCAATGTTCAACAAATAATTCTAGACATGTTTGTGGTCAAAGTTCGCGAATTATACAAAGTTAAATGGGCGTTGTAATTAAGTAACACGTGGTTTCAACAAATGGGGGCTTTTGCTAATAGCCTGGATAGTTGACGCGACATCTGGGATGTGTCGTTATGATCGACAGCGCACTGTTCTAATTGAAACTGGTGCCATAGGGGAGCTATTTCGGAAATGGGTCCAGTTATTTCAATATTATAACGGACATAGTGTGGATCTAATATGTCAGAAAATTTAATTAGATAATAATAATATATCATACAGTTGGATTGTCAATTTGTGTTTAAATAAATTACATATTTTTTATAATTTTATTAGTAAGAAATCGTATCTCTCGTGTAGATACTTAAGTAATCGGCGAATAAAAAATGTGACATAAATGCCATAAACGTTTGTGGAAACATTACTGTCTGTATTTTATGTACCAATTTTTTTGTTTATCATAAGTAAGTAAAGAGATAATCAAATATTTCACCTGATTTTAAGCACTATTGTTGCCCTGCCATCCGAATTTTGCATAATTATTATGATTTAGCATTGCACTCTTCGAACTTATTTTTTAATGACCGTGCACTGCGATCTCAAACCTGAGACTTGGTTCCTAAGTCTCTATTGCCCAATAATTTTGCCGAAAACGGTGCCCTTGAAACCGGAACTTTAATTTGCACACTACTACTGAGCGAACGAATACCCGGTAAGCATAAAACATTCCCTTTTGACTTGTAAATATTTCAACATAAAAATAATTTGGTGACGCCTAATGGACCGCACGTAATGAAATACGTTGCTCCAGCCACGGGATAAGAAATAATTACTTTTGCCATGTTTCTGTTACGTCATGTTGTGCTCCAAATATCCACCTTGTTTTTATGGAGTGCTTAATTAAGCGGGCATTTATTTAACAACGAAAATTAATTGCGAACTTAATAAACACGGTTATGTTGGCCAACTTATTTTGGCCAACTTATTTAACGATAGTTAGATGCAATTGATTTGAATTGATAGTTAGATTATAATATGGTTGATATGACAGATTAGATGGTTGAATGTCATGGTTGGTAACAAAAATCATTCCAGATAAAATTACACCGTTTTGTCATTATCCCCACCAAATTACATTATAATATTATTATTATGATTAAAAAAAAAAATATTAAAAAAAATAAGATTGAAAAATAAGTCTCTCAAGATTGACATGATAGCAATTTCATATTTCTCATTTTATTAACGATAATATAATAAGTAGATGTAAAAAAGAGTTGTAAAAGCAAATTATCAAAAATCAAGATAAAATTAAGATAACTCTATACCATATTTTAAATGGCCACCACAGATAAGAAAAAGTTTCTACAACTTTTTGTCTTGAACTTGTCCAATTATAGTCGCTACAAACCCCCTTTCGTTCAGTAATTATCATGTTTCTTGTGCTCAAAAACCTATACCTACATACAGGGGTAAATTTACAAACTTTATAGGCTAGACTACGAAGTTAGTAATATGTTATACGTACTAGATTTACGCTCAGTAACTCGACTATTCGCACATTATTTTTTTATTCGTTTAATATGTCTTTTAATAGCGAAATGAATACCAATCGCAGCGCATAATGCAACCATTATTATTTAATTTTGGTAGGTAGGTATTATTAAATCGACTGTGTGGTTGTTTTTATGTAACTGCAAAGTGTTTCCGCCACTAAATACATAATAATTATGCAACCAACACATGTCATGCAACAGTTATAATATTGTTCTAGCTTACGGTTCTTATCTGAGCATGTTTCAACATGCATCCCAAATTACATATTTATATTATGCGATGTTTACATTTATTATTATGCTAAATAAAGGTTGTCTGGCAGAGATCGCTTTATGCGATAAGACCGCCCATTGTACCTAGGTATTATTAAGTTATGTTTCTTTTTGTTATTGTTTTTTTATGCATCTTGGTGTCAATAAAGAGTTATCTATCTATCTATCTATCTATGCTACGCATTAACTTTTTAACATGTTAGTTTGCCAGTATAATAGTCAAGAGTAAATTTGTTCAAATTCGTTTCAGACTCACAGGTCATCATATTTGTATAGAATATAAAACTTTATGTGTTTTGAAAAAGTAATAAACAGTTTTAGCACGTAAGTAAGTAACATTATTTTTTATTATTGTTTGTCAATCAAATAACTCTGGAAGTAGGTAAAAATTGGATTGAAGGACTTAAATTGAAATACATAATTTGTGCGAATAAAATCAGATTAAAATAATACACCTATTACATTATTTGGACAATTGTCTTTCTTGAATTTAAGTAAGGTACAAACTTCATGTTTGACGAGTGCAAAATTTTTGTGTAGCGCAAACACGCAATTGGATTACATGCGGATTACACAAAAGTTCAATAGTCAGACGCGACGAACAATGTTTGACTTGATTTACATTGCACAGTTGAGGGAGTAAGTAGGTTCCTCTAACTAATTTATGATACACCTTGAAAGTAATAATAACTAACTGAATGTGAAAAGTGTTTTTACATAACGCTAGCTTTAAAATTGTTGAAAATAGAACTGTCTGTCTGTCTGGTTTTCGTATTTGGCATACAATTAAGCTATTTTATACTATTCTGTCATTTTTTTAAGTTTTTGGCAGGAAGCCGAACATGTGACGTTGTGGTAGGTATGTTTTAATAAAAATAATGGTGAAATATACATTATTTATATTTACAACCCCAGTAACGTGTAATTTCGTATTCTCCTCAAAACTCAAAGGGAAATTCGGAAAGGCATTCTCCACTAATATTTCGAATCTAAATCCGTGACTCGACTAAACTACAACTGGACTGACTAACATTCGAAATTATGAAACTATGCCATAATTATTTCATTTAAGTACTTGACTACTGGCTAAATGCACCAATCGAGCAAACTCAGAATGTTATGGGAGACACTACATACGCCTACGTTTATTACTTACTCCTACGGTTATTAAATGTAAGCCAAAATAGCATGCTTCAGTGCATATCCAACATGTTGACATGGCTTTTGGCGTCCACGCAAACTTGGTAAGCACAGAGCACTAGAATACTAGTAGGTATTCCTAGCTCGTTCCTTAGCTTATTTCTACCTCGTAGGCGCAAAGCTTTGGGAGACTAGCTCAGATCTACCTGCAGCACCAGAACTATCATTATCGTTGTGTACATGCCTTATCCCTACCTAGATTATCGTCATAGTCGTTGTTACGTGTTTCATTAGTTGTTCTCTATACAAAGACATGAACAGTATTGTCTATGATTTTCTCTTTTCTTTTATGTAACAGTTAAATATAATTTAACTCTTAATGTGTGTTATTTGTATAGTCTCACAGATAAGCAGGTGAATATCTTGATAAGCATAGATAAGCAGATAGATAAGCAGGGGTCTTGCTTATGAAATACAGTATCACTAACCAAACAAACAAATACTGTTCTTTTGAATGTTTATTCGGAAGCACTTGAAAGCTTCAAAGAAAGCTTGCTAAGGTTACCTAGTGCTATTTTCAATTTGATTACTTATTACAATGAACGAACACATTTTGACGAATGTTAAAATTTATAAAGACTAATAGAACCACCGCCTGCGGTGTTTTCAGTATATATTATAAATGATCTTGGCAGCTATGTATATAAAAGCCCGCGCTACTTTAACTCCTATCTGTATCTTGGCGACACATTTACAGCTTACTTGAGCGGCGCAGGCGCAGTAACCGGAAGTGAGGCTGGTAACGTACAAGTTTCACGAGAACACTAACTCGTTGTTGTTTTTTAATTGGTGGCATATATTTAATCATATATTTTTGATTCCTTACAGCGGTCTAGAATACAACAAAATTAGGAAACAAAAATTGGTGCCCCAAATAACTATTCAAACATCGTGTAGGTACGCCAAATTAAACAGCTGCTTCACACGCAACATTCAGCAAACTTTCCTACCATATGTCCGTGCAAGCTTTTGACCAGCACTCCCATGGGGGCACGGTGTCACCCGTAATGAATGTGCACAGCATTGTTGACGGCCAACTACCGTCCCTGGGGTTATGGTTAGATACTGAATATGCAAATACAAGATATCTAGGCTTGACAATCAAGGCTGTTTTTGCCATGAGTTTGTTTCAAAGTATTGTAGTTAAGTATACGATTTTATGACTGTATGTGATATTAAAAGTAGACCTAGATATAAGTAGAGATTAGGTTGATAATGATCCACAAAATCTGTCATCCTAACACGAGCTGAATCTCTCTCTAATACCAGCGCACGATATTAAACGTACATACCATAGCCTCATACGTCTCGCTTCGTTTAGACTCAGCCACTGTTTTTGCTCCTTCCGCTGCCATCAATAATCCCCTCAAGAGAAGTGTATATTCACATTCTGCCCTACCACTCGCTCCGCTTTCATTTTCATCCGACAGCACTGTTAGTAGAGACAGGAGTATGAGAAGTATAGTGTTAGCATTCTCGTCGTGCTCACTGCTCTGCTCATTTCCCTGATAACTTTCGCTGAGTGTAAATTAGGTATATTACAGACGACCCACGTCAATGGCCATACAGACCAACACGGACCAACACGGGAGCGACAAGCTCAAAAATACTGTGCAACATGTGAGTTGGAGCCAAGCCTGCCGCATAACTACGACGCTGGTCCATCACCGGCGTCGCTGTTATGCCGCACGTAATTATAAACCTTATCAAACTATGAAAGAAGTTCAAATTTAAACGCCATGTTTAAATAAAGACGACGACAGCTAGTCGATACGTGAGTGCTTTACTACAATGCGCAATATACTCCCACTTACCTTACGTTCATTAACCACGCCCTAAAGGTCATCGTCCATTTAACGGCTTGATGTCGCCACAGCCCCAAATAAATCATTCAAAGATTGGTTTCAGTTGTTTTTTTAATACAAAAAACACCTTAGAATGTATCAACTACTGAAAATAAACCATTTTATGGAATTTGTAGTGTACTTATATAAAAGTTATATATAAATTAACATGATCGTTAATTGTCATGTAATGAACATAGGCAGACATAGCGGTTATCATCAGGTGAATCATCTACGAGTTGCGTCTACTACATATTTTCAGTATAATGTTGAGTACTTTTTCTATACTTTTGTGTGAGGGGATTACTGCGCCAAATATAATTTGATTACTTGTAATTAGAACAGCCCCATTTCGCGTGTAGTTTAATACAATCCGAGGGGGAATAAATATAATTAATAATTATAATGCATAGTATTGCCATATTTTAAGTGATGTAGACCTTTACTGAAACTAACTGTACCTACTCATCAAACACATGTTTATAAACATGTTTTATTCAATGTCAGTCGTTGGAACATTTCGCATGCTTATCATGTTAGCTATCATACATTCCCATGGGCACGAGTTGTCAGCCCCATGTTGATTAAAATGCCATGGTGTGACGCCGTGAATATTATTATGACCGTGACAAGAAGTATGTAAAAGTCCAACATGATAATAAAGTGTGGAAGAGTCAATAAAACAAAAAAATCAACCCAATTTATACAAAACTAGCGGCCCGCACGGGTATCACTACGTTATTATACATAATAAACCTTCCTCTTCAATCACTCTATCTATTAAAAAAATCGCATCAAAATCCGTTGCGTAGTTTTAAAGATCTAAGGGTACATAGGGATATAGGGACAGATAAAGCGACTTTGTTTTATACTATGTAGTGATAGTGATTGCTCTAGAGCAGCGGTACTCTAAGTGTGTTCCGCGGATCCCTAGGGTTCCACGCTACCCCTGTAGGGGTTCCGCAAGAATTTAGAAAAAAAATCAAACCTGATATCAACCAATTAAGTTAGTAACCATTAGTTAAGATTTTTTCATTTTTAATATCTTCTATTATTGTACTAAGTACTTGCCATGTGGTAAAGTAAGTAATAATTAGTAACTGTTACATTGTACTTTTATAATGCTTATACTTATAATAAAGAATACACTTTTCAAAACTATTGTTTTATTGTAGGGTTCTGTCAAGTATTTTGCTTGTCGAAAGGGTTCCATGACCAAAAAAGTTTGAGAACCGCTGCTCTAGAGGCAAAAGATTACAAACAGTGCCGCAGCACGGTTTGTACTGCTAAGACACATGCTTTATCTCTCAAAAACTCTATCTAGGATCTTAACCCTATCCGAGAGAGAAAACATAATTAACACAATATATCTACCTCTTTATTAAGGCACTTTTAGGCATTTGGCCACAGCCGCGCCTAAGCAAGCGACCACGTGGTCAAAAATGAAGACACATTTGCCTAAAAGATTTTGATTTGAACAGCCGGACGAAGGCAAAGCATTCCAGTCCCTTGCAATTCAGACGTAGAGAAATATATTATATCCTGTCTGGTTTAATAAAAGAATGAACAATCCGACTGTGTTCGAAATTGCAGACCTCAAAATTAATCTTGAGGTAACATAAACACTAAATAGTAAGCACTTTACTTAACCCTCAACCTATGTAATTTAGATTAGCATTTCTAGCTGAAGCATTAATTGAAAATTAACCTTGTAAAATATTACAAAGGGTTGGATTAACCAAACAGAATGGTTTATGGTCTTCTAAATTAGTTTTTAAAAATGTATGAGTTCAAATGAGTTCGTGCAGGTAGAACAAGTGAATGTACATTGTACATGGTTGCATTGTGAGTACAAGTAAAAACTTTATTTACATTGTTTCTTTGTTTATTTCTTAGTTAGCTCTAAAAACTTCCACCGTGAAAATCTTACTTTTTAAAATAATCGGCGCAAAATTTGTTTTTAGTTGCATCTAGCCATTTCCATAGCATTCTAAATAATACGTTTATTACAGAGTTAAACGCTAATAAAACTAAGTGACTGATGTTTGTCATACAGTGTTGTCACAACAATAAACTTATATTATTATAAATTCCTAAAGTATACAACGTGTTGATAAATATTTTATGTTTATGACAGTGTTCAAATGCTGCCAACAATCCACTGTATATCTTACACAGTCCACGATTTCAGTAAATCAATAATTCAATTTTACGTTTGTGTATTTTCGTAACCGCCAAATGAACGGTAAACGTTTAAAGGCCCATTCAAATCGAAACGGAAGGATGAACAAACGTAAATAACGTCACGATGGTAATCGGGATCGCAAACGTTGCGGTTTGATTGATCAAAACAAATGCCATGTTTTTGATATTTACTATTGTCTATGGGCTAGACCTAGAATATGTTGTCGCTTACGGTCTTAACTCTTACCACAAAAGCTTAGACCAGAGTTAAACAGATGTTTCTAATATTTAGTTCGACAAAATCGACGTCTATCACTCGCGTTTTCTTACTCAATCTTGGTGTACCTAATTATTTAACTTACATATTTATTATTGAGTTAGAAAAAGCGAAGGTTACAAGTCGATTTGTGGATAAAATATTTAAACTCATCTGTTCAACTCTGGTTTAAATATTTTGTGGTAAGACCGTTAATGTTTTATACACGTCCTTTATCCTTCATATTATGTCTTCTTAGCCGTCTCCACTGTTGTTTCTTATTATAAAGGTGAGGTATCCAGCTGGCAGAAGATTAATCAATCTAAGTACTTCTCAGAATAAACCCAAAATTACCAGCTCTCGCGTTTTCGCCAAAATATTCTAGGTTTTCCAAAATTATAATGCTCATAATAGTAATCATAGCCTTTTTATGAACTTTAAGTTCATTGATATTTAGATTTATTCGCTTCCTTGTACAAATGTTTATCGACTGTTTTACGACCGCAATCGTAGCTTTTTTGGTGGTTTGATGGACTAGAAATTCGAAAATGTCAAGCAAATGTTAAAGCGAAAGATTTAATCCTTAATTTTATGAAATATCCGAAATAGTATCGACATCATTACAGACGCAAAAAAGTAAATATTATATTTCGCAATTAGGTGCAAGTATGTAAATTATGTTCAACTATGATCAAATTTCGCTTGCTAAGAAGTCAGAAATCAATAAGTCAACAAATCTAACGACTATAATGACTAATAACTTTGTACGCTTTAGCATTTTGAACTTCATACCTAAATATTTACATTTACTGGGTAGAGTTTTGACCTAACATTCCCTAATTCATTCCCTATGTGTAAAAACGTTTTCCACATTTTGTTTATTATAATCATCCTCGAATGCTTGGAAAGTCTATATTATGTATCGTAAAATTAATGGCCAAACTCACTCCCAATTTATCATTATTATGTACAGTTAAGTTACAAGTTTGAATGTCTAGAAGTATTCTAAAGTTTACACGAGTTCAATATTCTACAACTTGACTTACATTTGCTGTACAATTTATAGATTAGCAAAACTAAAACAGGAAAGTTAAAGGTCGACCAAGTCGTTTAAAAGTAAACGATCGTAACTTATAGGAATTATAGAATCATACCTTCCATTTGTGTGTTTGTTGTGAAATTGTTTACAGACTAGATTCACGCAAATGTTTTTTTTTTCAGTAAAATACTTTCATAGTTTTCATACAATTTTTTCGGATATCTAGAGTTACGAGACTACGGAATACTAACGACTACGGGATTCTATGTTACGAGTATAGGTACGTCAATTATAATTATCCTAAGTTACGTACAAGTTTTATTCGTAGAGAACGGAAAAGCTTTTCTATGATCTTCTGAGACATTTGTACAGAGGGTGACTATGACAAAGACGCGATACGGCTGGAAGATCTATTGGTTCGCATACATATTTTATCTATGAGACTAACTAGGTACCTATACTATACCTACTACCAAACTATAGCTAATGCTAGGTACAAATTTAGCAGTCTCGTACAGCGAGTCTGCCTTCAATCTTATAAATAAACATAATAACAAATGATTTATAGTCAGAACAATTATTCCAAGAAACAGATCAACTAGACGTAAAACCTTATAGCGTCCTTCCTGTATAATTAGACACATTATTCGAAGATGCCTCCGTTTTACGTAATAAATAGAGAAATATATAATTTTTTAAGATTGCTTTATAGGGAAAAATAAACACACAGGATGTTGGATAGATGGTTTGCCAAAGAGATGAAGAGGTGGAATTTGCTTTAAACTGTTCAATGTTCAACAAATAATTCTAGACATTTTTGTGGTCAAAGTTCGCGAATTATACAAAGTTAAATGAGCGTTGTAATTAAGTAACACGTGGTTTCAACAAATGGGGGCTTTTGCTAATAGCCTGGATAGTTGACGCGACATCTGGGATGTGTCGTTATGATCGACAGCGCACTGTTCTAATTGAAACTGGTGCCATAGGGGAGCTATTTCGGAAATGGGTCCAGTTATTTCAATATTATAACGGACATAGTGTGGATCTAATATGTCAGAAAATTTAATTAGATAATAATAATATATCATACAGTTGGATTGTCAATTTGTGTTTAAATAAATTACATATTTTTTATAATTTTATTAGTAAGAAATCGTATCTCTCGTGTAGATACTTAAGTAATCGGCGAATAAAAAATGTGACATAAATGCCATAAACGTTTGTGGAAACATTACTGTCTGTATTTTATGTACCAATTTTTTTGTTTATCATAAGTAAGTAAAGAGATAATCAAATATTTCACCTGATTTTAAGCACTATTGTTGCCCTGCCATCCGAATTTTGCATAATTATTATGATTTAGCATTGCACTCTTCGAACTTATTTTTTAATGACCGTGCACTGCGATCTCAAACCTGAGACTTGGTTCCTAAGTCTCTATCTATATATATAAAAGCCAAAACTGACTGACTGATTGACTGACTGACTGACTGACTGACTGATCGATCAACGCACAGCCGAAACCGCTGGGTCTAGAACCATGAAATTTTGCACAAATACTCCTTATGTGACGTAGGCGAGCAATAAGAAAGGATTTTTGAAAATTCAACCCCTAAAGGGGTGAAAAGGGGTTACAAAGTTTGTATGGAGCAACGTGTTTTCTTAGTCCGATCAACTTCAAACTTGGCATTTATATTCTTTAAAAGATTTAATTAAACACGTGTTTCATCGTTTTTGAATATTCAACCCCTAAATTGAGAATAAGGGGTTGCAACATATTTTCATCCGATTTAGTTCATAATTTAAATTTGGATCAATTATTATGCCATAAGTGACATAGGAGTGCACTTCAATATGATTTTTAAATTCAACCCCTAAAGGGGTGAAAAGGGGTTGTAATGTTTGTGTGTCACAACGTGTTTTCTTTGTCTAATCTGCTTCAAACTTGGCTTTTACATTATTTAAAAGATTTATTTAAATATTTCACAGTTTTTTAATATTCAACCCCTAAAATAATAAAGAGGGGTTGCAAAATATTTTTCATCAGATTTTGTTCGAAACTGAAATTTTGCACAAATATTCCTTAAAAGACGTAGGTGTGCACTAAGTTTCTTTTTTTTTTAATTCAACCCCTAAGTGGGTGAAAAGGGGTTTCAAAGTTTGGATGGAACAACGTGTTTTATCGGTTTGATCAACTACAAACTTGGCATCTATATCCTTTAAAGATTTTAAACACGTGTTTTATCTGGTTTTAATAATGAACTAAATGAATCCTAAATTGTAGGTAGAAAGTGGTAGATTTTGTAGAAAATGATTAATTTAAAGTAGGAAATGGTAGTTTTTAGTAGGAAATGGTAGATTATTGGTAATAATGGTAGATTTTTGGTAATAGTGGTAGATTTTGGAAGGAATTGTAGCTTTTGGTAGATAATAGTGAATTTGGAATTAAAATGGTAGATTTTGGTTAAAATGCTAATTTGGTAGAAATGATAAATTTGGTAGCTTTTGATGAAAACGGTAAATTTTGGAAAAAAAGGAAGCTTTGGTTAAAAATGGTACTTTTTGGTAGAAAATGGTAGATTCTGATTGGAAATGGTAGGTTCTGGTAGGAAATGGTAGCTTTTGGTAGAAAATAATACATTTAGTAAGAAAATAATAGATTTAGAAACAAAATTTTAGATTGTGGTAGAAAATTTTAGATTTTAGTAGGTAGATAATGGTAGCTTATGGGTAGAACATGGTATTTTGGTAGAAAATGGTAGATTTTGTTAGGAAATGGTAAATTTTGTATGAAATGTTAGATTTTGGTATAAAATGCTAGATTTTTATATAAGATAGTAATTTTGATAGAAGATGGTGGATGTCGTACGAGCATGTTGGATATCGCATATCGGATGTCGATGTCGAACACGAGGTCATGGTCTATTTTTAGTTAAGTATTTGGAATTATGGTAAAATATATAGTCCGCGCGGACGAAGTCGCGGGCAACAGCTAGTTGCCCAATAATTTTGCCGAAAACGGTGCCCTTGAAACCGGAACTTTAATTTGCACACTACTACTGAGCGAACGAATACCCGGTAAGCATAAAACATTCCCTTTTGACTTGTAAATATTTCAACATAAAAATAATTTGGTGACGCCTAATGGACCGCACGTAATGAAATACGTTGCTCCAGCCACGGGATAAGAAATAATTACTTTTGCCATGTTTCTGTTACGTCATGTTGTGCTCCAAATATCCACCTTGTTTTTATGGAGTGCTTAATTAAGCGGGCATTTATTTAACAACGAAAATTAATTGCGAACTTAATAAACACGGTTATGTTGGCCAACTTATTTTGGCCAACTTATTTAACGATAGTTAGATGCAATTGATTTGAATTGATAGTTAGATTATAATATGGTTGATATGACAGATTAGATGGTTGAATGTCATGGTTGGTAACAAAAATCATTCCAGATAAAATTACACCGTTTTGTCATTATCCCCACCAAATTACATTATAATATTATTATTATGATTTGAAAAAAAATATTTAAAAAAATAAGATTGAAAAATTAGTCTCTCAAGATTGACATGATAGCAATTTCATATTTCTCATTTTATTAACGATAATATAATAAGTAGATGTAAAAAAGAGTTGCAAAGCAAATTATCAAAAATCAAGATAAAATTAAGATAACTCTATACCATATTTTAAATGGCCACCACAGATAAGAAAAAGTTTCTACAACTTTTTGTCTTGAACTTGTCCAATTATAGTCGCTACAAACCCCCTTTCGTTCAGTAATTATCATGTTTCTTGTGCTCAAAAACCTATACCTACATACAGGGGTAAATTTACAAACTTTATAGGCTAGACTACGAAGTTAGTAATATGTTATACGAGTACGTACTAGATTTACGCTCAGTAACTCGACTACTCGCACATTATTTTTTTATTCGTTTAATATGTCTTTAAATAGCGAAATGAATACCAATCGCAGCGCATAATGCAACCATTATTATTTAATTTTGGTAGGTAGGTATTATTAAATCGACTGTGTGGTTGTTTTTACGAGTATGTAACTGCAAAGTGTTTCCGCCACTAAATACATAATAATTATGCAACCAACACATGTCATGCAACAGTTATAATATTGTTCTAGCTTACGGTTCTTATCTGAGCATGTTTCAACATGCATCCCAAATTACATATTTATATTATGCGATGTTTACATTTATTATTATGCTAAATAAAGGTTGTCTGGCAGAGATCGCTTTATGCGATAAGACCGCCCATTGTACCTAGGTATTATTAAGTTATGTTTCTTTTTGTTATTGTTTTTTTATGCATCTTGGTGTCAATAAAGAGTTATCTATCTATCTATCTATCTATGCTACGCATTAACTTTTTAACATGTTAGTTTGCCAATATAATAGTCAAGAGTAAATTTGTTCAAATTCGTTTCAGACTCACAGGTCATCATATTTGTATAGAATATAAAACTTTATGTGTTTTGAAAAAGTAATAAACAGTTTTAGCACGTAAGTAAGTAACATTATTTTTTATTATTGTTTGTCAATCAAATAACTCTGGAAGTAGGTAAAAATTGGATTGAAGGACTTAAATTGAAATACATAATTTGTGCGAATAAAATCAGATTAAAATAATACACCTATTACATTATTTGGACAATTGTCTTTCTTGAATTTAAGTAAGGTACAAACTTCATGTTTGACGAGTGCAAAATTTTTGTGTAGCGCAAACACGCAATTGGATTACATGCGGATTACACAAAAGTTCAATAGTCAGACGCGACGAACAATGTTTGACTTGATTTACATTGCACAGTTGAGGGAGTAAGTAGGTTCCTCTAACTAATTTATGATACACCTTGAAAGTAATAATAACTAACTGAATGTGAAAAGTGTTTTTACATAACGCTAGCTTTAAAATTGTTGAAAATAGAACTGTCTGTCTGTCTGGTTTTCGTATTTGGCATACAATTAAGCTATTTTATACTATTCTGTCATTTTTTTAAGTTTTTGGCAGGAAGCCGAACATGTGACGTTGTGGTAGGTATGTTTTTTAATAAAAATAATGGTGAAATATACATTATTTATATTTACAACCCCAGTAACGTGTAATTTCGTATTCTCCTCAAAACTCAAAGGGAAATTCGGAAAGGCATTCTCCACTAATATTTCGAATCTAAATCCGTGACTCGACTAAACTACAACTGGACTGACTAACATTCGAAATTATGAAACTATGCCATAATTATTTCATTTAAGTACTTGACACTGGCTAAATGCACCCATCGAGCAAACTCAGAATGTTATGGGAGACACTACATACGCCTACGTTTATTACTTACTCCTACGGTTATTAAATGTAAGCCAAAATAGCATGCTTCAGTGCATATCCAACATGTTGACATGGCTTTTGGCGTCCACGCAAACTTGGTAAGCACAGAGCACTAGAATACTAGTAGGTATTCCTAGCTCGTTCCTTAGCTTATTTCTACCTCGTAGGCGCAAAGCTTTGGGAGACTAGCTCAGATCTACCTGCAGCACCAGAACTATCATTATCGTTGTGTACATGCCTTATCCCTACCTAGATTATCGTCATAGTCGTTGTTACGTGTTTCATTAGTTGTTCTCTATACAAAGACATGAACAGTATTGTCTATGATTTTCTCTTTTCTTTTATGTAACAGTTTAAATATAATTTAACTCTTAATGTGTGTTATTTGTATAGTCTCACAGATAAGCAGGTGAATATCTTGATAAGCATAGATAAGCAGATAGATAAGCAGGGGTCTTGCTTATGAAATACAGTATCACTAACCAAACAAACAAATACTGTTCTTTTGAATGTTTATTTGTGACAAGTTTGAAAGTAACAGATGAAACTTGCAACTAAGGAAATGCCAAAAGAGTCTATAGAGTACATTGGTACTGTTGTGGTTTAAAAACTAAAAACCTGCCGCTTTTACCTTATGACCTCTGGTTAAAGTCCTTTAAAAAATCTTGCCAAACGTTTTATAAGCATTTTAAATGAAGAAAAACGAGCATTTGTTAAAATTTGCTACCTAATTATACCTTTAACGAAAAAGGTAATAACCTTAGCGTTCAGCTCCAACTAAATTGGCAAACAAGCAGAGTGGCCAACCGATACTGAATCGGCAGTATCTAATCACTACACTGGCCGACTGACCGCATCTCTAATTACAACTGCACCGGCCTTTCTGTTACCTCCCTAACTGATATGAAGACAAACATGGCATTTTATATACCTTGGCCTAAAAGTAATAACAATAAGAAAAGGTTTTTAGCAGTCAGTCAATTCTTACGTAGAGCATAATCCATATTATGATCTAATTGCTCTAAAAGCTAAACTGCTACAGTTGTTCATGTACAGGTCTTGGCAGATACAAAATAACTAGACGATTTGGCATATGATGGTAGATAGTGTAGCCTTAGATCAAAATTTTATAAGAAAAATAAACCTGCACCTCTTACGGGAGCTTGGACGAATTGTTCAAAATATCTACCATAAGAAGATAAACAGGCATCCTTACTAATGGTCAGAATACGCGATGATCGTAGATGAATGTAGAATGATAATTCGTTAGGATAGCTCTGGAAGAAATACGACCCTTCGTCCGAGTAAAGCCATGCCTTGCAGGAGAAGACTGTCAGCAACAGGATTAAAAGAAAACTGAGCATAATAAAATAAATATAATTTTTTTATTTTATTTCAGGCATAAAAAAACCCATAGTAGCACAAAAATTGGTATAAACTAACTAATAAAATTAAACAAAAGGTATAGTGATAGTCTTATCTCTATATCACAGTCATTTGCGATTCGCACTCTGGTACACGATTGCCCAGGACTTAAATATAGGGCTACCCAGGTAGTCTGTAGTGTAATGCTGAGTATTGGTCACTGGGAAATGACACGTCCATTAGTGGAAAAACATTGTCTGATGACGGTACTATTTACGTTTCAACTGGTGCGCTGCATCCGCAATTGTTTGGCCTCGACTACTCTATTCCGTAGCAAGCTTTTGACTCATCAATGACTTTGGTTACGTTCGGTAACAGATAAACTTATTTATTATTGTGTTGTAATGATGCGTGTCGTAGCTGCCACTTCAAAGTGGGTTAGTTTGCAATTACATATTGTAGGTTATGGTTGTTCATCAGTTTTTGTCTTACTTTACTTTTTGTTTTAACTATAATCTACAATCTCTGGTGTTAGTATTTAGTTCATAATAAAGACTCGTTTATTACCAAAGAGACTAATGACTAATTATCATCGTCATCAGCCTGAAGACGAAATTAACCAGTTTTATAGTTAATAATGTTTTCTGTTCGCGAAGGTTAAAAACTTCTAATAAATATAACTTATTGTTATAACTATAACTGCAAAGTTCATAGTAGGACCTAATTACCTATCTATATTCTCATAAAAGTTAAATGCTGGTTAAATGTCAAACACTGGAGCTGTAAATCTCTAGGCACATGCCAGGCCCTCCGTCCATCCTAGAAAAACTGACAAAAAGGTTAAAGGTTAACTCCATTTGTTTGAAATTGTTTCAATTAATTCGTGTAGTTGATGATTTTACGAGTAGGTATAAATTGGAAATAAATACCAAATATTTCAATACAAAAAAATCGACCCTCATTCGTACCAAACGGCTGTTTCGAACTGAACCCTCGTCAAAAGTTCTCCAATAGCTTTTGAATAATTAATTTTTCTGAATTTCTTTAACGTTTTCGTATAAACATGAGCCCAGACCATTAATGGGGCAAATCACAAGTTTATTGAGTGGCATTATGTTTACTAATGATGTCAGTAATATTTTTGTAAAATATTTTCAAATTTCTAATTGTGTTGAACATCAATATGACCTAGGTTGAAGACCTAAACAAAGGCGCAGCCTTAAAGGTTGTTCAAAGTAGGTAGTACGTATATTATTATACTTATAACAACCCATTTGCTTAATGACATAACTACCACTATCTATCACTTTTGTAGTTATGTAGTATACCTACTCGCTGCGTCCCGTGGCTTCAAAAACAATTCCAGGAATTTCATGTTGAAAGTACAAATTATTCTCACTCCATTAGAATTTCAAATTCTGACAGTCTCAGTCGCGACAGTGGCGAATATCTCATTACTTACACTACTTACACTAAGTATTACTACGTATCTATACATACACATAAGTATCGTTAGGTCATTACAAATTTATATTCTAGTAGGTATATGTGAAACAAATTGAATTTTCTCGCCGAGCGAAGTTCTGTTAAAATCAGCGAGCAGCGTTTCAAACTGTCGGCTCCCCACAACGTAAGTACCCACATTCCAGTTTATTAATCCTGTTATTTCAGCATGGTACCTTCATAAAGCTGCCTTGCTGGTTGCACGTAATTTCTACCTCATACCAAAAATGTACGGAGCGCAAGCATCACAATCAATAAATAAACAAACAACGCGTACAATCGTGTACACAGATCCTCTGAACCAAGGTTCCTTGATCTAGTTGATCAGACTACATAATTTTAAAACATTACCGGTCTTACCAAAAAGATTAGACAAGAGTTAAACAGATGTTTCCAAAATTTCGTTCCACAAAATCGATGTCTATCACTCGCGTTTTCTTACTCAATCCTGGCATTCCTAATTATATTACTTGTAAATTAGTTGTTGAGTTAGAAAAAGCGAGAGCTAGACGTCGATTTGTGGAGAAAATATTTAGACTCATCTGTTCAACTCTGGTTTACTTAAATATTTTGTGGTAAGACCGTAATTTTTTTGTGTCGATTCATTATTCACACGATGCGACGGTTGCTAAACATTTTGCATCACTTTTTGCAATGGTCATAATTTCCCCCAATAAAATAGAAAATAATTTTCATTCGTGACTACCAACTGATTTCATTCTCGAGTGACTTCGAGTTCCATCTTTGCAAAATACAAGTACGCAATCAGTCTCTGATTGAGACTATTTGCACAATTTATAAATGCAGTAGGCAATCTTCAAAAACGCAAATCTCGGTTTGGTCCAGTACATCTCACTCAATTTTTAGGTATGTAAGCAGTCATAATCAATTTGCCAACATAGCTAAACTGCGATTTAATACCAGATAAATTAATAAGAACCTTCTGTTTTGTTTGTAAAGTAGCAGACGGATCAGAAGCCCATGAAAAAAGTATACGTCTTATAAATATGTACTCAGGTAGGTAATCGTTTTTATGTACGAGTATATATCTAGGTCAAATTTTGAAGTTAATTTCGACCTAGTTTTCAAAGATTTGCATACTAGACCAGTTCTGATTGCAATTTTATTATGATGGTAACTACACGGAAAGTAGACAATGGAACGACACGAATTTGTTTGGGCTCATTTTGATTTGGCAGTACCAAAAAACTTAATATAATTTAATCAATACTAGTCTAGGAAAAAACATATTTTTTAATTCATAAGCACACGAATGAATATATTCGCTAAGTCGCTACTGACTCTTGTTATACCTTGATCTTTGAGTGAAATTGGTGTCTCGCATTTCCTCTCGAATGAAGGTAGTGATTAATGAGTGCAATTGAAAAGGGGCTGTCTCCAGTGGACCAATTGGAGCATTTTTGCGGCGAGACGGAGGAACTGGTCGTTTAGCAAAGTTCAACGAAGATTAAATTACGACTACTTACCTACTCAAATAAGTACCTACCTATTTAAGCTGTTAGACTTGGCGAGCGAGCACGAATTTTTCTTTGTCTCAGGGCTTAGATTTATGCTGAAGGCTTAGTAGGTTACTGCTATGATTCAGTCTTGTTCGAATAAATAGAGGTCGATTTATCACCATACCAAAGTCATACAAAGCACGATGGTCAGCTCACTCAGCCCGTGGTTTGATGGCAATGCTATAATGTGCAGAAAATAGTTAACTCTATCCACGCCTTGCTTAGAGGGTTCGCGAAGTCATCTCGTTATGCGCACCTACTAGGAAATAGGCAGAGAGTTCACGCATAAATAGTTTTTAGTCAGATAAACAAGAGAGCAAAAATAGATGGTTAAGGAACGGACCACGTTGTCACGTGGTAGAAGTCTACGTGACTTGAGATGTGCCGTCGACTGCTCGCGGTATCGTCACCGCTGGATTCGGTACGCCACACTGTGGTGACTCGTACTGATTACTATTGATCCGTCACTGAATACGTACTACCGATTGGTGATACTGTTAGGCTAGACGCACATGTGCGTTGTGAACCACAGCTGGGAAACAGCGCGAGGTATTTAGGATAACTCACAGCCCAAAGCGTCACTGTCAGCGGAAAACTTTGACTTTAATTGAGCAGATTAAATATAACGAATAAGTTGAGTCTTGGTTTTTCTTGTCAACCGATTAATCGAACCATGCATGCAAGAAAAACACACGATTATTATTATTATCATTTATTTTTAATAAAATAGGTACCTACCTACTCTCATTCTCAGAAAAATTCAGTTTAAATATAAGAAAAAAAAAGCCACTAATAAACCACAACTTGATTATTGTGGTTATGTCTGAAAGAGGTGTGTCTGAATTCAGCCTATATAGACTAGCCGTTTCAGGGACGAAGTCACATAGATCGATATAATCTACGTACAACGCCTTTATGTAAATTATTTAGACGTGATACGCTGGTTTTTGGATAATTTGGACGATTAGTTAAGTATTTAACGTTAATACTCTGTTTTAGGTACGTACTACTAAAATACCGCAAAAGATTTTTCATTTGTAGGCTAGCATTTGATTAAACACTTCACCGTCTTTAGTAGCGATATAATCGAAGGTGGTTAATAATATGCTTATTCTTAAATAGGAATAGTTCTCAAGGCCCGTTGCCAGTTTACCCCGATAATTGATGATAGATTTTCACTTGTTCTCTTTATTAGATTTCCTCGTTCAACTTTGTTTAGTTTGATAGCAATAAAGATTTAATCAACAGCACTGTGCTAAAATTAGAATAGAGTTAAGTACCTAATAGTAAAATCTCCATGAGTTCACACTATTCGCCAAACACTCATGTTATATTATTATTGCACAACTTTTTTCCGTATGCCGCATCAATTTTTTTATCACATATAAAAACTACTTTGTCACATCGAGTCAACAAGCTTTTCACCAAGCGTCTGTTTCGCAATTGATAACAAAAATAACGTTAATAGGGAGAAATTGGCACAAAATTTCTGAAAAAAATACACGAGAGCCGAATGAAATCCAACCACACACCTGACGCTGATCCCTCCCCAGGGCATTAAAGTTTCACAAACAAGAATTTTGTGAAACGAATAATTGTGACCCTAATTTGGTTTCGTGCATTGGGGGTATTTATACAAAGAACCTACGTATAAGCTCAATGATTTTTAAATGCATGGAGCTTTATTTCATTTTGCGAAGTCATAATATGAATTATTATTGAAAGTCAAACATTACATTTTACGGTCCGAAGAAGGTTCACTAGACGACGATAGCGGATGGTAACACGCTAATTATAATGGAAAGAAAAGGTTTATTTTTGTTCTATATGATATTTCAATAGGTACCTTACTACTTGCATAATAGAGAAACGAAACGAAGTTTATAGAAACAGCTGGCATTCCATGTACAATTACTTAGAACGTGTTGTGAACGGGAAGAGTGTCTGAAAATATACATAATATTACATACAACAACCGCATTATTTTTATTTCGATAATTATTTCGCACTAAAGTGACCTTAACATTCACAGAAGTCATTTTCGGCAACAGTGACAAGAACATCGAATCTTTTTATAGCAGTCTAAACATAGGAATGCATGATTCACGAAAAATTGGCGGGTGCGTGAATTCTTGCTGAATTTTATTTTGTAAATACATAATTGTCTCTCTTTTGTATGTATTTGTGTAGCGAATAAAATTTTTAGTCATACAATAATAATTAAACAGCACCTTGGTCTGAAATGATAATTTTAAATCGGTAGGTACAGGTACCAACCTTATATTACATGTAGATATAATCAAAATTTCAACATCAACATGTTCGTAAATAAATTTTCTGACTTATGAAATTCGTCTTTGAAGATAGATAGAGTTATAATAAATTAAGTTGACATGACCAAATGTATGTTCTTTAAACACCGGTTTTTTTTTCACCGAAATATAAAAGATTTGAATTACCCATAAGCTCTAAAACATCAAGATTATTCCGAATATTCTTACAACGGTTTGAAGGGTAAAATATACATAAAACATGGTGGCGTGAGATAACATGGATGGAATGACAAACCAGATAATGTGGTAACCCCCAAGGGGTTTGAACTAGGAAGCGTTGTAGATAAGAAAAAAGAAATAGTGTAACATGAGATAGGTCATAGCGAATTCCTTGACAGGCAACATTTGGGTTGTAAGGCTTACTATCAGGGTAGCCATATAGGACCCTAACAAAAGGATACGATTTTATGGCGCGAATTTTGTGCGTTCGCAGTTTTATCGAAACATCGAGTGAAAATTTCGCATCTCTAGCTGCAGCCGCAAAACGATGTGATGTGTATGCGTAGTTATAATGTCCGTATACAGTATACGGTGCCCACGATACAGAAAGAATCCTAGTGTGGGACTACGTTTAAAAAAAAGATTTTAAAAAACGCGACCAAAGCATTAAAATTGTTATTTTCAAAATAAATGTAGTATTTTTTACTACGAAATAGCAGTAATAAGATTAAAATGTTACCACCTGAATAATAATCATTAGAGAAGAAGGCAACTTACATATTTTTTATTTATGCAATATAAAATTAAAAGTCGTAATTAGTTAAATATTTATGAACAACGTTTTTTTCACGAAAAGGGCTTTTAAGATAAGACAAAGAACACGAATTCCTACTTCCTTAACTAAATTAAGTAATACCTAATTGCTCTTGACCTTTATAATCATTTCTGTTTAACGTTATACCAAGTCAAGGTTACGCTTTCGGACGTTACCTTCTCTAATCTTAATTTCGTTCCTAAAGCGAATAAGAGCGACTTCCAAAATCCTTTAGGTAAATCTAAATTTTGTTAACTGAATATTTAGTGCTAATCTCAGCTTAAAAAGTCACATCAAAGCCGGCTTGCCGTAAAATCGAAATGGGCAAAATAGTACAAATGCAGTATCTCTACTTACTCTAAGTGCTCGATCACGCTAACTAACTAACAAAAATCAGACGTCAGCAATGCCTCATTCGACTAACAAACATTATGATGTACGTTCATAATATTATTTCTTGTAAATATTACTTATCGTTCGTAAAATGAGGCTGTTTACTACAAGTTGCCTTCTTATTGGTTTGGTGAAGCTACGAATAAAACATTTTCTCACTGTCCAGTAAAGCTGTCTGAATAAAGATACAGGCAATATTCCTCAAAATAACTTATACGCGAAGTGGTCCCTTCGGTCTTTGCGGGGTAGTAAGGATAGTTCTCAGATAAAACGACGTATGTATTGGGGCTATCTCACCCGTCTCATGTCTGGACATTCTATATAGATAGTGCAATATGGAAATGACACGCTTGGGGATCGTTAGGAAGTTTGAAAGATATTTCGAATTTCTGCGCTAATAAAAAATGTATTTCAAGATGCCGTCCTTTCACAATTTCTCTTTAAATTGAGGAAGATAAAAACGAGTCCTGATTAGATTGTTTTTAAGTGCCTCGGTGCCTTTATTGAACCTCCGTTTTGTACTCTCTACATACATACCTATCCCCATCACTCCCTATCCTCCGTCTGCCGGTCCCGACCCTTGTCAGCCTATCTACCTGAGTGCTTATTTGTACATTCACAACGTTATTGCTTCATAAAAGTTACCCGACTTTTAAGCTGATGACAGTTCTGGAAATTATGAATATCTTTGAAGACGAGATTTTTATTTGAAGGTACTGAATACGTACCTATCACGAAACTTTGCATATCTCTGGGGCTTTTCTTTGAATAATTTACATGAACGCTACAAAATACGCATTACAAAAGCAAAAGTTAGGAGTTGTTTCACTGTCTTCCTTCTCTATTCTTCTATTTCTTTATTTTATTTTTTTTAAAACGTAGCTCCACACTAGGATTGCTCCTGTATCGTGGGTACCGTTTACAGACATATAATTTCACATACATATCACACCCAGACCAGAAACAAATATTTATGGATCGCACAAATATTTGTTCCGGGCGGGTATCGTACCCGCGACACCAAGCGCAGCAGTCCGACTGCTCAGCCCCTACGCCAAACGTGCCGTCACCGTGTCATAGTGATACAACTCCTAAAATTTAGCTCTTCACCACAATCTTCTCTTATTCTGACATGTTATTATAACCGACGTGAAAGTATGTTGTGGTTGCCCCATACAAAAATTCAGGTAAAATTACATGCTGTTTATTCTAGCTACATCCAAAAACCCCACTTTCAAAGTACAATAACTTAATATGCGTAGGTATCGAGATACTTGAAAATTTGGGGCTTTTCATTCCATAATGTAGACGTGTAAAAGACGGGATCACGAGAGATTTGGGTCAAGAGGCTTCAGCCTCATCAAGATCGGCCTTTCTACGAAAAAAACAGCGAAATATTCGCGGTATAATTTGGAGGGTCTATCTACCTTTGTATGCCTAGTATGGCTTGATATCTGTTCTAGATACGCTAATCTCGTTGACTCACCTCGCAGCTTCCATAGTGCTTGCGCAGTCATGTAGTAGGTAGGTAGTTTAGCATAATATAAGCTGTGGGTTTGATTCCCTCTTCAGAGTATTTTCGTATCAATCGGATCTTCTTTATTCCGTTAAGAAACATATTATTTTATTATCTCTGATGGTTCTCGCTTAATGTCTTATTTGTAAGTCGTCATTCTCATAGTACAAGGCACTTCAAGTGGTTCGGTTTACTTACTGGCAACTATTCCCTAGTAAGTATCTGACCAACGTGTGTTTTTATCAAGCTTATTGTTTTATTGAAAATAGAGTCTTGCTCTATAACTTAGATTATAGTATTCCTTATTTATAAGGTGGATTAAAATACGTGTTGCAAACTTCTCACATTTCAGCTTGCTTTCATTATTAGAAAAATAGCTAGGTATATGAATATATCTTACTAATATTATAAAGCCGAAAGTTTGTGAGTGTGTGTGCGTGTGTGTGTGCGTGTGTATGTGTGTATGTTTGTTAGCTCTTCACGCTCAAACGGCTGGACCGTTTTCGATGAAATTTGGTATAGGGGTAGATAAAATAGCCTATGTCCGTCTCATAGTTCCACTATGAGACGGACATAGGCTATTTTTTGTCTCAAAAAATAATCTCTAAGGGGATGAAATAGGGGTTGAAAGTTTGTATGGGTGATTTATAATTCTTCAAGCTAGGAATCTGAAAATGTATATTTAGGCTTTTGGTAAGAAATAAATAAATACGGGTTTCAGCTTTTTTGCAAAATCATCCCTAAAGGGGGCAAGGCAAGAGGTTGAAATTATGAGGTATTCTTTAGATGCACCCCCTACGGACCACAATAAACGGCTGAACGGATTGTAATGCAATTTGGCAAGGGGATGGATAATAATGGATACAAGATAAAGAGTGAGATAGAGAGGGAGAGGGAGAGACATAGAGTGAGAGAGATAGAGGTAGAGGGAGAAATATATAGATTGAGAGATAAAGGGAGAGGGAAGGAGATAAAGGGAGAGATATAGAGTGAGTGGGAAATATATAGAAATAGAGGGAAAGAAATCCAAAGGGGGAAAGGCAGAAAAATAGAGATTGAGAGTAGAGAGGGAAATATGTAGAGATAGAGGGAGAAGGAAAGATATAGAGATAGAAGGAGTGGGAAAGCGATAGAGGTGGAATATATCATAGATAAGATTATACCATAATTATGTGACTCACAAACATACATACATACATACACACACACTAACTCACATTGTTGTAGTAAGATTAGGTACGTTTAACTTTGTTCCACGATCTCGGTTTAATCCTAATTTATATGTGGCTTTCATACTGTTTCAATTTCGGTACGTTAGGACTTAGCGACCGATATCGGAAGCTAACTAATGTACAGACTGTCGACCCAGTACTCGGATGCTAAACTATGATGACACAATAATATGCACAAACCTTTCAAATAGCTACCTATAGGGGTTGTAGGTAAATGTAACGCGGGTGAAACCGCGGGGCGCCGCTAGTATTAGATACGAACGAATAATTCCACCAAAGTTCATGAAACTTACTGCTACCTATTTTATTCATGACGACGACTATGAACTATCGTGCTTCTACAAACTTTGCACTCGCTTAATAATATTATGAAGCTTTAATCTCAATCTCGCCACGATTTCCCAGGAGGTGGATCTAAATCACCTAACTAAAAAAGACGTCTGTTTCTCAAATAAGGTTTAAACAGGGTTTAAAGTTCGTGAAAGAGGGCGCTATATTTATTTTTGATGCTACTATTATCTTTCTTAACTATGTGTGTTTTTGTTGGGCAACTTGGTAGACGTACCGTTGTATAAGTAAGTTATTTAAAGCTTCACTAAAAATGTGTCAAAGTTCGTTCTTTGATGAATTTGAGTAGTGACAAAAAACGACGTATTGACGAATTTCCGTGTTGTTCCGCGTTCATTCATTCCATCACATTTCACGAGTCGTGACCATATCGAAACCTAGGTTTCTAAAAAGGTCACCATGAAGTCCTAATCTGGGGAAATTGCGTGCTCGTGGAGTCTTAGAAACCCGCACACGTGAAATTCGTACTCAAAAAACAAGCTAAGTTAGTTCTACTACCAAAACTTACTTGAACTTTAATGAGCAAAGTTTTTATTTCAAGATAAGGTCGCGCTTTATAGTCCTTTTCGTTCGTCTACGAACTCGCAGCTTAACTGCCGCTGAAACTGGATTTATAAGATGTCTAGTTAGACTTAACCAGATTATGATAGAACTGCTAGAACACAGCGTGCAACAATAAAAACAAATTACCTTTTTATTTATCAACTCTGCACCACCAATCACTTTGATGAATGGCTCTAGTTAAAGAATTTACGAGGCAAAAGCCTTTGCTGAAAATATTCCAGGCCCATTTACCCTGACCCATGCGTGTCTGCAATTTACGTTTTTCGTGTAATTGGACCTTAATAGATTGCCTCGGGCTGAACAACGGAAACTTGCGCCAATTTACTGTTTTCACTTGTTAAATTAAACATGAAGATGCCTTACGCACTTTGTGAATATCGAGTGTGAAGTTCAAAGATACAGACCGTAATCTACACTCAATTTTCTGGCGTGTTGTCATTAAAAACATAGAGGCACGCGTATCTTTATTTTACATCAAAGGGAGTTTATTAAATTAATTAAATAAAGTACGAATTCTACGTTGTTTCTAGTTGTTATGCGGAAGCAATTAAAGTTAATTTGTTTATTGTTTCACGTAAAAATGATGGTATTTTTGTGGGTAGGTAGGTAATAAAGTTAACTCAATGGAATTATGAAACTTAAGTATTACTGTTCATTAAAATTTCGGTACGTTCGCAGCTTGCATATGAAAAGAGGCTTATAATAAAAAGATCCTAGAGTTTCTGTTCCACTAAAAATATTGATGAAGGAGCCAAGGAGCAAATAGCTTAGTAATAGATTTTAATTTGGCTTACAACCTCATTAATTTTATTAGTAACCCCATTTGAACAAGACGGTTGATCCTTCATAGTCTATTTAACAATACGTGTTTAAATTAAATTGTATATAATATTATATATCTGCCGATACTGCACAGAACTTTGCTCATTCAAAACTTCGGCGCATTCAACATTTGCATAGAGAAACTATTATAGTGGTCTAATTGCTTTTTAATTATGTGGTTAACAAACAATATACATATTTAATATTTATGTTCATATTTTTACAAACTATTATGTACCGTATTAGTATAATAATAATGTTGATATGGTATTTATATTAGTGTGAGCATCCTTCATAATATTAAGTGACATTGTATCGTTATTGTGTTAACGTAATTTCACCAATAACGGACAATAATTCTTTACTGAACACCTTAACAATATCTGACAGCAAAAATATGTCACTTAGCCTGAGTAAGTTCGTGTTTCTGGAGTTCTCTTAACATTCGTTATATTATACCTAAGTATTCGTGATTAATTTCAATAAAAATTAATTATTTGTTTGATTAGTTGGTTAGTACTAACTTCAGTAGTAATGTGTCGCAGTTCTGGCCGCAAGCTTCTTCATATTTGTGTTTTGTGTTAACTCTACTATTGTTTCTAGAATTAGATGATTTAATTAAATCACAAACAAAGCTTGGTTTAGCTACGAAGTTGGCAGTTAGCAAAGAATGTTGGGTAGCAGTGCTCGGTACTAGAATACTGAAATAATTTCTTTTCATTACCTTTTCGTTTGAAGAGAATTTGTCTAATGGTCCTCGCTAAGAACGTTTGCGTTACTAAACGTTGCCATTTTTATGTTTTATTCAATTGTGAGTTTACTGTTCGTTTGACTCATGAGTAATGTACGTAGGATCATGGTTTTTGTAGTGAGTAAATGTTTTTCTAAATACAAAAAAATACTAATTAGGAGTAAGGGTATAAAAAGTACAATGGATATTGGATAATAAATACCAAATAATTTTTTTTTTATTCAATATATAGGTATATACAATTATGATGCCTCGTGATCACCTGAAAAAATTAAAATGTTAAAGAATGTTACGGCCAAACTAAGAACTTTATATGAGATAAACTTTCCTGAACAACTTTACCATTCTACTACAATATATTACTTCAAGTCGAAAGCCCGAAGTTCATCATTAGGTACGAAAGTTGTATCAGCGTTCTAATATTGCATGTGTCTTCTAATCCCCTTAGTCTAGAAACTTAGTAACAGTTTTTCACTTACCACGCAAATCACAGTCTTAGCACCTTTAAGTAAAGTCTGAATTAGTTAGTATAGTGGATTTCCCAAATGGGAAGGTCGGGCTTTTACGGGTAGAGTCGACGTCAAAAGTCAATTTGAGAAGTTTATTAATGGGTAAGTATGTGATAAATATTCATGTTACTTCTTCGACTAGTTCGAAATACCTTATAAGAAGCGTTGAGGACAAGAGCCTCAGGATCTGTTAGCTAATTGAACTGTTTTTTACTGTGAATTCCTTGATTTGTACATAAACTCAATGATTTGATCACTTCACACAGCATTGTAATAAAAGTACTTACTACTAAACTAAAAGTTCTACTGACGTCATCCTCGCATTTCACGTATATTCTCAACAAGTCACCCAAATCAAGTGTTCGGTAGACATATTTGAAATGAGCAAATTTTTCAATAGCTCAAAGAGTGAACGTTATATTTTGAGCTAACGATGTCAGAATCACCCTGGAAGCACTTCGTTTCAGGGTACCTCTGGGATCTTTTTTACTTATTACATCTTTATCCTCTCATGAATTTATAAAGATAAATCAGTATTTTGCATTTTCTAACTTTTTAGGTTAATTTTAATGTCTCCTGAAATTGAAAGTTGAAGGTAAAATAATGCTTGATAATGTCTATGAAACTTTGGACGGGCTGGACAAAATATAGTAAGATTATGAGGCGGGGTACATTATACGGCAAAGTTAAAATAAATGGTGGTACAAATAAAAACAGGTGAAAAAAAAACACTGCAAGAAAAAAAAAGATCGAAACTTTCTGAATTAAATTAATTATTCTGTAGAAAATTATCTTAGTGTCATTTACTTATAAAAATCAATTGTAATTTAAAAAAAACCCCAACTACAAATAGCAAAAAGCAAGCGCCTAAAAATATCCCTCTATAGTATCTATGAATGATAAAAAGGTGGGGTAGGCGGATACAACCTAATCATTAGTTTAAAAGAGTTGGTTATCAACTCGACCGCAATAAACTCGCCCATGCGGTCGAGTTGCCACCTTTCATTTAAAAAATATAGCATCATTGTGATAGCATCTACTAGCTATCATGCTTTTGAACTCTATGTTATTAAAATGTATAGTGCCTGCCTACGTACCAATTTCTACGTCACCGAACAGCCAAATGAACCAACACAAAATGTGTACAAAAAAGAATTTGTTCAGCTCTTTTCTTTACAGATGGCGTTTCAATATTCATGGATAAAGCTTTAGATATATTTAGTACTTATTTCCTTTAGGAGTATTCCAGATGAGTGGCTTATCAGAGGATATTGCGTGAAAATAATCCATGGTATTATTACAAATAATATTTCAACTTAAGTAGGTATCTAAAACAATATTATGCGAAAGCGATTCTGTTTGTTTGTTACCTTTTCAAGACTAACGGCTGAACGGGTCGTAATGAAATTTGGTATAGATATAGATTGGACCTCGGAAAAGGGTATGAAATTTTTATCACGATATAATGTAGTCCGTCTGGATGAAGTCGCGGGCAACAGCTAGTATCGAATACTTTCAAAGTAATATACTTATACAACGTATTGGCTGTGCGTCATTGTAGTAGCAAGACCGGTAGACAATGTCTGGACTAGACTTCTAATTAATTAACGACAAGGCTGACTTTAGACTTGATTGAGTTGTGAATCCACAGTGTTGCTCGTTTTATAAGCATTTCCAATTATTTGATTATTATCTATATTATTCCTCCTTATGCATAAACATTTATCAAATTTCACTTAGTATTGCGCAGTACAATTTTTAGTGCGAATTTTTAATCAGCCTTACATAACTTTTTATGATAAAAGGGGCTATACTAATAGTCGTATGTACGTATTATTATTATAATATACTTAGTAATATATTTGATCAAACTAGTAAATATTTTTTATTTTGAAACTGTTTAAGTTCAACCCTACTTTCTCGTTGAAACAATTAGAGGAACCTAATTTTAGGACTGAAATCTGAAACCTAATCTAGTTTAGTAAACATCCGAAATGTATTTTAAGATTGGTATTACCTGGGGCAATTTAGTATGACATAGCCAGCTTTTGATCTGATTTGTTGTTGTTAAATGAATGCAAAACTATTTTTGTATGGAACTACGCAGCTGGGATTTATACTACCTAGCCCAGCCTGAACCTACACGTAATATTAACTGTGTAATAAATATGTTAAAGTTGAGGACTTATGCTAGTGACTGTGCGTAGCTACAAAGACGCTGGTATAAACCGATCCATTGCATCACTGCACGACTAACAAATATAGATACAAATCGCTTTGTGCGGATTGGAGAAATATCAACTATAATTTATAACAGGTATTTCAATACATTTCCATGTCCAATGGCAGAAAGGAGATTGAAACAAAGACGCACATACGCTTCACAGGAAACTGAACGTTTTGGAATCCCAACGGGTACTACTAAAATCGTTCTGTGATGTTTACTGCATGGACAAAGTTTACGAAGCTTCAGAGCGGAATGATCACACGAGATCAAAGCAGTTAGAGCGAGAGTTGACGAGCAGGTGTTCGCTCTAGCGTTGCCACTTTAGCGGGTATATAAAAGTGAATTGAGGAAATAGGAAACAAGTTTTCCACAATAAACAGTTCGGTAGATAAATGGTGGGCAGTACCTACAAGAAACCTACCTACTGCAACATAAAGTGCTCTGGAGTATAAATGCAGTTGACATACATTTACTAGAGTGGACAAGAAAAGTAGGTGCAATTTTCACTTCAGCTTTTTATTCAGACAAGATGGAGAGATAACAGTAAAAATCAGTGCACTTAATTCTTTCCTAGAGTTATTTCCAGATGGTACCTACAATAGATATACAAATGTACCTATACTGTCAAAGAAAATGTATTTACTAATCAATAGAATTCAAACTGCTTTCATTGAAAATGGCGACTGCTAACATTACATACGTGTGTAAGTATTTGAGATAGTTATGTTAGGGGCATGATAAATAGCACCATCTTGCCCTGTCCATCGTGGAAGGGTCGGAAATTCCTGCGGCTGTTCTGGTATTTGCGCTATTCAAGCAATGAACACACGTTACCGGACAAGAGTAGCCGTGAACGTAAGTACAAGAAATACCATTGTAAATCTACAATGTGTGTTATGGAACTAAGATCACCAAGCCCATTCCGTCATCGAACAGCGATACGTTACATAGTGGACAATTAGACATTCCACCTGCGTACAAACTTACCTACTTGATTCTACATTTAGGTATTATGCGTGCTGCAATGGTGTTAACTCTGCACATGAGTCCTGAGTCTGATTTCCTCTATAGCTATAGCCTGAGAGTTTTCACGTCACGAAATGAGTATATTATTACTAGAGGACCCGACAGACGTTGTCCTGTCATTGTCTCTATGAGTCCAAATGAGTGACAGTAATCAACTGTACTCGTACAACCCGATTTTATCAAATATATTTAACCCAGTTTCAAAATTTTCCCGTGATAACGGGATAAATAGTATCCTATATCCTTCTCCTGGTTCTCAGCTACCTTCCTACCAATTTTCAGCCAAATCGGTTAAGCTGTTCTTGAGTTATAAAAAGTGTAACTAACACTACTTTCTTTTATTAATATAATATAGATAATATATACTCGTATACGAGTAGATGTCCGTTTTAGGTAAGCGAGCACCATCGTAAACAGCAACGTCACCTCACGGGTGAAATAATTAGCAATAGTTAATCTATTAATTTACGAAAAAAGAAAATTTACACACAGAGGATCGGCTAGTAAGATAAGTTGTGTATACTGAACTCCTTCAATTGAAAACCTTATAACATTTCTCATGCCATTGAGCAAACGGATTTCACTTTCAAGCCGTGTGTTCGAGACAGCTCAACTAATTGATATTTAACATCGTTTTAATTAAAGCTCACTGTAACAACAAAGTAAAATTGTATCTGTGTCACAAGTAAAGTAGGTACTTAGCATAATATGAGTGTATATTTCTGGTGGTCTATATTTCCGAAAAATAACGTAAGTATAATTATGATGAATATTGTGAAAATATGTATAAGAGACAGCCTAGTAGGTATCATTCTGGATCGAGTAGGTTTATCACCTCTGAGCATGGTTTCCATTGACCAGGTGAGATAGTGGACAAAGGATAAGTTATGAATTATAAAAAAAAAACAAGAATAAAAATAGTATGAAAGTAGGTACCTAGCAAAAATTATCTCATGTTTTCATATCGCTAATAAAATGGGGTACCATCTTTCCAAAGCTACAAACAAAAAAAATTTGAGGTACCTCAAAAGTAACTACTCGGGAACTCGAAACGGAACAAACTGGTGCTTAGGGCAGTAGCCACTGATGAGAAGCAGTTATTCGAGCCCTTTTCACACATTGCTTTAATCGTTACCCATTCTGAAACGGGAGGCCGAAGCATTATGTGACTGTGTTTTTGCTAGTCAACTTACAATAAGTGATTTATTTACTCTCATGTTATGTTTCTATTCCTGAAACCTCATTTAAAATCTAATCGTTGCCTGACTGCATTCTTGACAAAATATGCGACTGGTAAACTTTACTGTGGTTACTAAAAGCATTAATCCATAATACTAATGTGCTTGCGGCGACATAGTCCTTAGGTATTTTATTGCTATTTAAATTCACTTATCGATTCGTGTGACCTTATAATATTTTATTATTGTGTTTCATAATTGAATGCATTTTCAATTATTATGCTTCAATATAGAGGGGGAGGTGTGGTGTAGGTGTTCGAGTTTTTGTTTCAGATAGTTGAATAATACAGTATCCAATACTAGAAAGGTTTAAAATAAAATGCAGGTAAGTACCTACCTACTTAATATTTTATCAACTAGCTAAAAACGGGTCTAATTCGCGCACAAACAAATATCAAAATAATAATATATTATAATTTTGACATATGCTCGACGTTTCGGCCGAGTTACATCGACCGTGGTCACGAGAAGAGAGGTACGAAAAACAAATGAAAATCACACATTTTCCTAATTTGAATTTAGAATTATATTTTTTAAAATTTAATCTTTCAATGATACCAAAACCAGCCAGATACAAATAGTATTTGTATCTAATAGTAGCCACAGAGATTTTATTACAAGTTCATACATACTATAATACAAAAAGACCTTTTCCCCAACCTAATATTATGGAAATCACGCCTAGGTTTGTATAAATTCATAAAACTCACAAAAATATAACGACGTCAATCATTACCCAGACAACTTTCGTAAAAAAAAGTTGATTGTGTATTCACACGATATTTATACGAAAAATATTTTTCGACTACTTACCCGCTTGGTTCGAGGTCGCTACAATTACCAGAAAACCACTATCTACGTATTTATTATCCATAAGTTATAATGGAGGGAATAGGGCACATATAATTGTAACCTATGTAGGTTGAACTTAGGTATAAAAGCAAATAGGAATATTTCTCGCAATATGAAACGTTACTACGACTCTAAATATCGGTAATATCGATCCACGGAAATGAGTTGGTAGGTAACGTAATTCGAATTAATTGGCGGGTGAATGGTAATTTGTATTGGCATAGCTTAGAGCATTATAATTGGACGGCGTTATGAAATAACGAATTACACGAACAAACCAAAAAAAAAAAGTTAATGATGCAGTTCGATTGTAGAGACTTTAAACTATATTCCTAGTCGTTTTTTTGTTCAAAAATCAACTCTCCTACCTTAATATAGAGGGGTGAATCAAGCGACATGTCTTCAAATGTTAGGTTCTATGCATTTTATCGCTTTGTAATACCAAACTAAGCGCCTAAGTCGCTATTCCAAAATACAATAAATAAGGTTTTATTAAACATAAACGAATTAAATCCTGAGCCATTCGACTTAATTCGTTGTTTCATTATTAAACAACTATAAATCTAAAATGCAAAATCAAATTACCCACCAAAAATAGGCGCATAGTTCGTTATTGAGTATCCATTGGTTCATCTATTTCATTGATTGAGAATCAAACAATCATTATAGCCCAGTGGAATTAGACATAAAATAGGGCTAAAATCGCAATGCTTGATGTGGTACTGCATTTTTGGTAGGTTGTATGGACTAGTAAGGATATGGTTTACCTAAATCCATATTAGCAACTTTGGAAAACTTGTGCTAGCTGGGCAACACGTCAAAACTATGAAGTTTTGAGACTTTTCTCACTTTTTTGCTCTATAAGTCATATACTATGCGTTTTGGACAAGTGCACTTCTGGACTTTTATAAGGTTAATAAAATTTGCAAAAATTGAAACCCAAACGCAGCTCTATAAACCCTATAACGATCAAACTGTGGCCCTTCAAATACGGTAAGTTTTTCCGGAAAAATTACAATTTTAAGTTTTGTTTCCGTTCGAAGCAGAATATTGGTAAAATCCCTGGTCCTATGAAAAAATTCACTGAAACAATGATGTAGTACGATTAACTAGCTTTCAGTATAGCAAGGTGGCCACAAATGAAAACGTATTTCTATCCTTTTTATATGATTTAATGCATTTTGCGCCAATTCTTCAAATCCCATTTTTACCTTCAAGATTGTAAGTGAACTATTAGTATCACAGACTTCGTCTTGTATACTTAAATGAAAGTTGATTAAACGTACAAAAACATTGTATTAGTGACCTTTTTCAAAGGACGAGGGATTTCACCAATATTTAGCTTGGGACGGGAGCAAAACTTAAAAGTGTCATTTTGCCGGGTAATGGACCACATTATTGAAGGGTCATACGTAGCTTGATCCTTATAGTTTCGTTTGGGATTAAATGGGGCAAATTTAATTAACTTTATAAAAGGACTGAAGTATGTTTGTCTAAAACGCATCGTTTATGACTTTTAGGCTGCATCTTTGGATTTATACTAGGTACACTAACATAACTGTTCTATACAACACACCAAAAATGCAGTACAACAAGCTTCGCGATTTTAATATTTAATTCCACTGGGCTATTGAGTAGAAATTGCTTTACATTTTCGATTTTTTATTAAGTAGGTATATTTTCATTTATTCAACCGTTTTTCCGATTGTTTTGGTGTCAAAAAACAAGTTTTTGTTTATTTTTGGTAATATATAACTATTTTGCCTCTGGATATAATCTCTTTATACACTTTATTACCCCCAAAACTAAATTGTATAAACGTATTAAATGACAAAATGCCGCCTGATTCCATATTGCAATTTTAAAATCGTACAAATAATGCAAAACGTAATATGGAATTAAGCGGAAAAATGACAATATCTTCTATATTATGCATCATACAAAAATGTGTTCTTTTATGAAATAAAATATACATAATAATATATCACATAAGTAAAAATCACACCAATAACATAAATATTGTGCTCTCAGTAACATATTTAAATTTCAAAACTTTGAAGCTCTTTTTCTCAGTTTTACTGATTTGTCGCTTGTTCTGTTATTTCATAACGCCGTCCAATTCCCATTTTGATGAAAGATATAATTTTATAGGTAGTACCTAACATACTACATTGTATTGCATTGTAACTATTAGTCCGCGGATTTATTATAATACTTATCTGCTACTTTATAGTACCTAATAATAATAATCATTTTCAGTCTGAAAAGTAGGTATACTAATAGTATTTTTTCAAAACAACATCTGTTTTGTACTCTATACTTTACTTCCTCTTAGTAACTTACACAGTTTACATATTGTGCCTAATATATTATAACTAGCTAAAAACGGGCCTAATTGGCGCACAAACAAATATCAAAATATATAATTTGTGCCTAATAGGTAGGTACAATTTAGTGTCAGTAAAATTCTGTGTGACCTGTGTTCTTTAGAGACTTCTCCTGGAGTTTTATTAAAATCCTCTTAAATTTAATACATAACCTGTCTATTCCACATACCTACTGTTATAATTGCTTCATCGAATAAAAGCAGAATACAAATTCAAAACAAGATTGAAAAGTGTGTTTTATAATGCTTGAATAATAGTCCATTCCTTTCATTAACCAAGCAGGCGGTACATAGGCACATGGCATTATCACAGCCTAATAAATTTATTTACAGTATGGCATAATAAATGAAACATTATTAGGTATCTGATCCAAACCCATTCCTAAACATAACCTTAATCAATTAGGCGTTGAAGAAATATGTATTACTTACGACGTGAAATTTTATTATAAGAGAAAAGTGAAAAGTACTCACCACTCCAAAATAAAAATCTCAGGACGCCTGCCTGTAGATATTCACTCGAGTACACTTCAAAAACTAAGTTAGGCACACTTTACCGACGAATCTCACGCCCCTGATTACACTGTACCGGCATAACCTATACATAAAACATCAGACGTTCCACTTCACTAGAACACTAAACATGGACATTTAAAAACTATTCGATCGGTTCTCGAAATTAATTCGAGGTTCCGCCGTTGGGTTTCGAAAGGCTATTAAAAATTTACGTGGAAAATATCGAGAACGCGCGCATACGTCTGCGTGCGTCGGGGGGCGAGCTACCACTGGCTGCCTGAAGTCGCGTTGTAGGGCGGGCGGAGAATAATATTTCAGTTTTCAGCACTGAAAGTCGCTTCAGAGAGGGTGAAGTGTTGAGCATCGTGGTAAAATCTTTTATGGCCATCGTCTCGTTAATTATTGTCGGTGAATGGTATCCCGCCTACGCGAATTCAGGTACTGGTACAAATATCACAGATACAATATTAGTATTATTAACGTATTATAAGACGAAAACGACATAGTCATACTCCATGTTTTACTTCACGAGCATAGCGAGTGTGGCATAGAATCGAGTATGTATGAGTCGTTTGAGATCCGCGTTCAACACATAAATTTTCACATCGGGATTGCGAGAAATAATAATAAGTAGGTATACAATTAAAAACGCTCCGAATATTTAAGAAGTAGTCACGTTCACTTTGAAATAAAAATATAATGAAATCATTTTTTTTTAATTTAATACAATTTACAGTGCTGTATAAAAATTCTACAGATCATAGCGGCAATACAAACTTTATATTACTATTATTTACGCTGAGCGTATAGGTACATTTATTATGACACACTTTTTAAGCTTTGGATGTGAACAAAATATTTTTCTCCTGAAGCCATGCATATTGCATAATATTCGTTGAACGGTTGAATGAAGAGAGTTTAGAAAAAAATGAATTTCTGTCCTTTTTAATTACATTTTTGATACATTCTCAGGTAAGACTGCTTCTCATCATTTCAACATTTCCCGGAATCCAGAATATCTTCGTAGCTAAAGCTTCTCATGAGGTAACGAATGACGAATTTCCCAGTTTTACCGCCAATAATTATTATTGTCCCTGACCCTGTTGCGATAACAATTATTATTCTCACCGAAATCAAACGTTTGACGCAAAATGGTTCCACCGTTTACATGATGACGAAAACAAATATTGCGTGTTCATGACGCAGTAAGCATAGTACGGATGCCGCCACAGATATCCTATAAATAATATAGCTAGTATCGTCTACGGTGCTTACAAATAATGTGTATTACCTAATCACTCATTTTGCTGGAGAAGGATAACAAACACGTTCATTGCTGACGGCACGTTTGGCGTAGTGGCTGAGCAATTGGACTGCTGCGCTTGGCTTCGTGGGTTCGATTCCCAATTTCTTACATAGCGATTACAGAACATTTCAATTTTCACATAATTTATTAGGACTATAACTATACTTATGTACCACCTATCACAATTCATTTGTTGTTCCCAAAATCAACTCTCAATAATAATTATTATGAACCTTAAATATAATATTTCTTCCTATTTTTTATTGTTGTTAGGTATAATGCAAGTAGGTACCTATTAATCATGCAGAAAGCAAGCTAATTGCCTCTACTATCAAATACTTCACACATTACAATTATTATTATCCATCTGATAAGCAAAATTAGGATTTTGTGGTGCAGATTTAGCTAGCTTTAGTTTTATTCTTATTTAATTTAATTTAACTTGTTTTATGTAATCATAAATGTATCATAACTAATAAAAAATTAAGTGTACGAACTCTATTTTTAACAAATTCGTGCTGTTTACAACTGGTTCCCCGCCTTCCGCAGGATACGCGTCACTTATTCATTCCAGTAATATTTAAGTAAAGCCCCACCCTACATAAGCAATTAAAACTTTTAATAGCAACAACCTACACAGAAAACAGAACTTCGACGTTCGTTCACGTCGACACCAATTTGTATCTCACTACAAGTATTCGATCAATAGAAGTAATTAGTCCTTCGGAGAAAAAGTTACGGTAAACTCGGCCGGGTCAAGGTTTAACACCGAAATTGAGTATTTTTAATAGCTATTATCGTTGTTTTTTGAACTATTTGGTAGGTCAAATTATATTTATTACTTCTAAAATAAATAACTATAGCTTAATATTTTGACGTTATTACTTCTAAATTAAATAACTATAGGTATCTACATAGGCTATGGCTGTACCTATACATTTTGAGACAAACGAAATGCGACAATTATCTAGAGCAAAAGGAAAGTTCAGCTTGAGACAGAAAAAGCATGAAAATGTGTAATACAGGTACCTATAAACTTTATGCGTCAAATAATATTTTTCCATATGGGCTATCATGATCTATACCGAGATAATAAAATAATCTTAAACAGAGATCCATCCTTAAAGCTTTTATTGTTATATTTTCTGTTTTTCTCGATGGAACCGATTCGAGAGCATGTGTGTAAAACATTATACAATATAATAGGTACCTGCATTTAAAATTCATACATTTCAGCGCTTGAGTTTGAGGCGCGTGAAACACGGACGACGATGCGAAAGAGACAGACTTGCTTGCTGATAGGTAAATGGTCCCTTACCATTAAACTTTTAGAAACTTAAATTATTTCCTCGCTACAAATAGAACTATCCAACTTTGTCGTAGCGATCTTTTACAACTAATAAGTTCAGGAGGCCCCAGCGGTTGCACATAGCTAGGAAAACTTGTAAGCCTAGCCACATGGAACTTAGCTAGCGCCCGAAGCAAAACTGGTATGTTATAAAAAGAAAATATAAATTGTATTTTGTTGGCCATCCAATAGCTTTTTGTATTTCTGTTCCTATTATTGCTCCAAAACATGTTATTAAAAGCAATCCTAAAGTACAGATTAATTAATGGTACCTAGGTACTACCTTACCTATCTAAAGCTCGTCATGTTCGAGCGTAATTTCTTTTCTTTGATTAAAAATGTTTACATTGTTAACTGTAATTTAATCTGGTGTTAATTTTTCTTTCTTCTATGGCGTTTCAATCAAGACTATCTTCTATCTACCCACATAAGTAGGTATACGTTTTATTTAACTTAACTTACAAAGTAGTCACTTAAATTTCCGAGCAGCCTTAAATTTATTAGCAGTCTAACTAGTCAACTATTTTTGAAGTTGTGTTTAACATCTCAAAGGTTTTCCACAAGTAGGGAGGTACTAAACCACAACGTTCATCAAAGGTTTACTTAATACGTGATTTTGTTTGACATTGTGAGACGGTCGTTTTAGGAAACACTGTAACGAAATACCTACTTGGTGTGTATCATTTAAGTAGTACAGACATTGATGGTTAGATCTGATTCGTACCAAGAACCATTACTGGGACGCAGTTTGGATGGTCACCCATCTAAATTCAGTGCTACTGGGAGTCTAGGTGTTGTTAGTGGAATAACATCTAAATGTTCCCTTGGTTGAAGAGTTTGAAATGTTCCCTTGGTTGAAGACGCTCTTGACGGCTGTACCAGAACGCCTCTTCGTCATTTGAGATCGATCGATGGACGCCATCGAATGCATTTTTAATATATAACTAGCTGGTGCCCGCGACTTCGTCTGCGCAGGATTAGTATTTCGAGTAGCTTATTATTAGCGTGGCGTAGAAAAGAACTAACATTATGACATTAAAATCATCACATAAATAATGGCTTCCTTGACACATCGTCATATTTTTGACAATTCACACAATACCTTTATAAATTGTAGCCTACGTGTTATTTTGATGTATAAGCTATATTATTGCAAAGTTTCATTAGAATCCATTCAGTAGTTTTTACGTGAAAGAGTAACAAACATTCATCCATCCATACTTACAAACTTTGGCGTTTATAATATTAGTAGGATTTAAAACAACTACCGATGTACTACTTAGTAGTACTTAGTCCACACATTTGCTTAATTAAAATAGCTTGGTTATATAACCCTGCTAGTGTCTGGTAACATACGTAAGTACCTTTACAACATGTAACAGATAAAGTACTAATGTAGGTACCCATAGATACTTTTAATGGCAAAATCATCAAGGAGGTGATTTGCCCCGAGCCTCGAACTACTCGTAAAACGTGATTCTGTGCTATTTGGTTTCACCTTCCTAATAGAAATTTGCCATAAAATTTACAGTTACTATTTCCTTCTACGTGACAGCGACCCTTCTGTTATCCGCCGAAATAACACGTAGGTAACAAATATAACTTAATATGGGTAAGGTTATAATTTAATATCTTTCGACTTGCAAGTTCTATTTTATTCATCCTCTGTACGTGTCGGTACATAGGTAAGTATTATTATTATTATCAATTTCGTTGAAGTGAGTTGGTTTTTATAAATTCTTACGAAAACATTTTTTGGAAAATTGTAGTAGGTAGGTTTACAGAATACAGACAAGAGTGGAAGTGGCTTATGACATCTGTATGAGAACCGCTGTCACCAAAAAAAGTTACAAAGTCAATAAAGGTATACAAGTCAACTGCTGCCTTTTATTTAAAAATGTTCCTTATGTGTTAACCAATATGCTTCCTTTTAATGGAATCTAAAACTGCACGCAAGGCGTTTTTAAATGTGTGGCAGGCGTTAGAACATGGCATAGTAGGCAGGTATGTATGACAAAACTGGCGTTGGTTTTGAGCTAGAAGTCGTATGTTTCATATGCGCACCCAGCCCAGTTACACTTCCAGTAGCTTATATATTATCTATTCTTTTGTTTTCTTTTAAGTTTTGCACATGACATTCGGTTAAAAAGTACTGATAATGCATCAGTAAAACTTAAATTAACACTAAAATGAGTCGATAACTCGATTTTCAATTGTTTTTTTCCTTTAACCGCTCCCAACGCAACTTGTTTCTGTTTCGACAGTCTGCTGCTATTTGAAACGTAATAATAAATCTAGTACAGCTTTGACAGTTATAAACTAAAGCCGTCGGAAATGTTAACACCAATATTGCATTTAAATTTACACCTTCCCACACATAAACCATAACATTATAAATTATAATCCATCATTCAACTAAAAATCATTGAATCTGCGTCATTTCAGTCGTTTCATTCACCAGTAAGTATTATGGTTATAAATTTAGCTCAGTATATTTTCGTTCTTTACACAGGCGGACCCAGTACTGCAACTGAGCTGTCAATCTGTTTGCTATAATGTCCGATTTATCACTTGCACGGTAGCATGTTTATAGCTAATGCAGCTTTTGAGGAAGAGTAATTGATTTTGGATTGATTTATCGATGAACTATGCTAGACTATTTTGAACTGTGTATGTAGGTAGTAAGGTACATTTCTTGTCTAATAGAAAATCATATATCTCTTAGCGACGCAAAATACTCAGGAATATTATAGAGATAAATCATATGTTGTTATTAAATGTTTTAAGAAGTTTAATGCAAAATCGAATCGGATATGTAGAAGTATTTATCGATTAATTTTACTGAGAGCTTTATATGTATAGGTACCTACCCGAGCATTAGGTACTATTTAATTAAAAAGTATGACAAAACAATAAAGGCGATGTTATTTGAAACAATATATTATTTACTTACAAAAATAATAACAAAATAATTCTTCATTTCTGTTTACGCTGAGTATCTTCCAGGATGTCCTTAATTGTCTCTTCATAGCCTCGACTGAAAAGAGAAATTTAATAAGCTTTCACATTTTCTTTCACAATGGTTCTTTGTGGCAGAGCGGTGTATTTTCACGTCATTTTTATGGTATAAAAGTGAATGTAATTAAGTACTATTTTTGTCTGGCGTTGGTTCACGTAAAAGCTACACATTGGAGCAAATTCCGCAGCAGACTAGCCACCCTATTCTATCTACCCGAAGCAAAGGATTACGAAGGTTTATCGCTTCCAAGGTTCTTGCGACGTGTAAAAAGGTTTCCACCAAACTTGCCGCAGTGTATCACGTCATCATAGAAGTCTACCGTCTTACCACAAAAGATCAGATCAGAGTTAAACAGAGGTTACTAAAATTTCATGCGACAAAATCGACGTCTTTCACTCGCGTTTTCTTACTCAATCCTGGCATACCTAATTATTTGACTTGTTTTTGAGTTAGAAAAAACGAGGATTAGACGTCGATTTGTGGAGAAAATATTTAGATTCATCAGTTAAACTCTGGTTTAAATATTTTGTGGTTAAATCTTTTGTGTTCGCTTCATTTATGCATGGATATGCCAATGCAATACCAAAGTAGGTACCTACTCAATACTTATCGGCTCAGGTAGATATAGGCGTTAGTGTAATTGCCAATTATTGCGAGTAGATAATAATTTATGGTTAGTGTTGTGATATCGCCATTGCGCTACATGATTGACGTCATCATTCATAGCAGGGTTTTTTTTATTGGCTTCGCACGATTTATGCATGCATTGAGCCAGTGTTTTATTACAATATTTCAAGTTTTTGGGGTTCCGAACTCAAAGGGTAAAACGGGACTGTAACTCATGAACCGTGAACTTGTGTTGGCTTGACTATAATATAAAAAACCAGCCAAGTGCGAGTCGGCCTCGCGGACGTAGGGTTCCGGACCATTATCTATTAAAACGGCAAGAAAAACGTCTGTTGTATGAGAGCCGCTAAAATATTTATTTTATTGTTTTTTAGTATTTGCTGTTAAAGCGGCGACATAAATACATCATCTGTGTAAAATTCAGCGGTCTAACTATCACGGTTCATGAGATACAGCCTGGTGACAGACGGACGGACAGCGAAGTCTTAGTAATAGGAAACCGTTTTACCTTTGGATAGAGAACCCTAAAAAATAAAATTCGTCATTTTCGGCTTCCCGCCAAAAATCCATAGACAACTTCTAAAAGAAAACTTGTGCTCACCTCGTCGCCTCTATGGATGGCGAGGAACATGTCATAGTCGTTGGCGCCGACAAAGATGTTGGCGCGGCCGTCGTTGCCAACGGTGACAGACTTGCCGGTGCAGCTGCTGCCGCTCTTCGAGCCAGAGACAACGTCGCAGTAAGTGCCAGCAGGAAGGCAAGTCTGGAAGATTAATATAATAATTAATTAAAAAAATATGTAAATCAAGTGATTAATTATATTACTCAGATTAATCATCTTACAGATATGACATTTAACTCAAGATACGGGGAAGAAAGAGACAAGTGTATACAAATAGACAAGGGAGTAAGTAGGATAGCACGATGATGTTTTATCTTTGACGGCGTATGCACTATTTTTTTGCTTGGCTGCAGAAGCAAATCAATCTTGATAATATTTTACAATATCGCACGAATGATTGGAGCCACATCTAAATAACGTGTAAATTAAGTTTATCCGATTTATAGGTTTTGTAGCCAAGTGTGCCCCTTTCGGATATACGCTTTTGTCAAGTCCATTCCTGATACTAGGTTCATGATAATTATTGCTTAATAAAAAAAAATGTCATTTTTAAGAAAATAATGGACTAGTTGTTCGCACACTCGCGCACCTGTTAAGTGTTTACTGTAAATGGTAATCGCTATTACAGTTTGTTTTAGTTTCCATACGAATTGCCAGGAATATCAAAAACATTTCCTATGCCCACTAACATCGAATTCGTCCTGTAAGTCCAAAAATATTGTACATCACGACACAGTGTAAATTATTTGTTTATAGAAAACTTTTACTACAGTCAATATTTTTTGTTGATACTATCGTGTTACCTGTAGGGTCTGGTTCAAGTCCCACATGTCGTTGTTGAAAGCGATGAAGGCCTGGCCGCCTCTGCAGAAGGCGATCTGGTTGCTACCGTTGTCCCACCAGTCGTTGACATTAGTGCCGAGGGCAACGTTCCTGAATTGGACCATCTGGTAGATCTGCCGCCAACGGTGCTCGCAGACCCACCCGTTGCCGCAAGTGTTGTCCTAAAGACATTAAATATTGAATCACGTAACCATATCAAGACTGCGACAAAAGTATGGCAACACCAAAGCTCTTTTGAAAGCGTAACCGTTTCTGCAAGCAGTCAATATCCATCAGAGGGCTAGCAAGTTTAAGATTTTATCCGCACGACTGCGCCAAAAATTAAGACCACGACAAAGCTTTCTTGGAAAGAGCAGCAGGTATCTGTAAGCACTTATACTTACAGAGTTGATGGAAGGCGAGATGATGTTACCACTGCTGTCCATCGGAGGACCAGCTTCAGTGTTTGTGAAGGCGAAGCTGCTCATCAGCTGAGGCTCTCCGTACGGATGCGCCATCATGAAAGCGATCGCAGCCTTGTACGGCCTCGCGTTCTTGTAGGTCAGGATGTTGCCGCCCGCGCCGTGGCCGCGCTGGTTGTCGTGGTTGTCGATGAAGGTCAGAGCGTCGCCGGAGGCAAGGAGCCCCCATTGCGGTCCCCAGTTGACGAGCCATCTGAGTTGGTTTCCGCCCTAAAAGATGAAAGTAATTAATGTCTAAATTTAATGTCGCATAATCATATCAAAGTCAAAGTCAAAGCACTTATTGTAAATAGGCAATAAAATCGCAATTTTACAAGTCAAACAGCTAATAATTCTCGTTAACAAAGAGAAACATAAAACAAAAAATATAAATTAAATTATATACAGCATAATAATTCATAATGTGTAATTCTTAAAGATTTTATAAAAATAAAGTGTGTAGTACTAGAAAACGACACCAGTCTAATGTTGGTTCCCAAAATGAGCTTTACAGCAAATCCTACTAAGCAAGTTCATAGTATAGTGTGGTGACCTATCATATGGTGGTGACGTATATAGTTTGTAAGTAGTGTCTTTTTGCTCCCTTTTCACAGTTAACCAGCTAAACGGATCTTGATATGATGTTTTGAACCCTGGGAAAGAACTAAATAATTTTTATTGAGACGTAGTCCACGCGGACAAAGGCTAGAAATAATTATGTAGTTACCTGGAAAGCGCGGCTCAGTTCCAAGCCGAATCTGAACTCGGTGACGGCCGCTAAGGGTGTGTACTCATCGCGGGTGACAGCTTCGCCGCCGAGGTCGATCACTTCCTGGTAGATGTACGGGCGGGCGCCGGACGGGAAGCCGTGGTCGGTGTTGAGATCTCGCAGTCGGTTGTAGATGTTGCTCAAATCACCAGGCCACATGTGCTTGGCGGCGTCGATTCTAGAAATCAAGGGTGAAAGCTGGAGTTTTCTAAGGTATTCACGCAGGTTATAGAGACAATTTGATCTATACATATTATAAGAATGTAACGGACTGCTGTCTGTACATGGAAGATATATGAGAAACAATATTATTGGGACCTATAACAATGCAAATAGCACCCAAAACATGTTTTTCTGTGCGTTTGTGCACGCTAATCTCAGAAACGGCTTATCCGATGTGGGTTTGACGAATATATTGTGGTAAGCTACACTTAACATTTAGTGTTTGTTTCATTTCAATCAGTGCCTAAATAAAAAAGTTACGCCAACCTTTCAAAAAACTATAAAAGTTGTATATTATGTTAACCATTTACCTGAATCCAGCAACGCCAAGCTCGATGAGACGGTTCATGTAGCCTAGGATCATCTGGCGGACATATTCAGTTCCCTGGTTGAGGTCCTTCAAGCCAGAAAGCTCACAGTTGCGGACCTACAAAGGAAAAAACTTTTAGAGTAAATGTACTCATCAATTCCCTTTTGCCCGAGTTGGACCACTTTAAGTTTATATCGACGAAAGGATCAAATGAGAAAGGTAACTTTTGATATAGATGGAAAAACCACTATAACATGACGCGTCTCTAGAATTGGAAATTTAACATGTATGTATATTTGTGATTTTGTAGTTCCATTAAGGCTTACATGTATTTTTTTATGTCCGGTTTCCAACTCCTAGTTCACTTCGGCCACCCAATCCCTTCTTTGTCTTTTGTTTAGTGTTAGATAGAGTCAACAATAGGTAAATAGTGTGGCTGTCATTTTCCTTCTCTGTTTACGCAAAGCAAATACACGAAAGGTTTCTGGTTCTAATTTTTGGTTGATGGTTCTGACCAGAGCCTTCAAAGCCCCTATAAAAATAGGTATTGATGAAAAAAACAGAGCCTATACCTTACCAGCGTCACTGGAAACTTACCCTATCAGCACAGCATCCATAGTCGTTTCCGGAGATCGTGCATTGCGGCCAGTTGAAGTCGTTTCTACCGTAAGGTACGGACGGGTAATGCCAGTTGCCGAAGTCGGCTGTGCTGCCGCCGGTGCCTGTGTTCTCATTCCACGTTCCTGTCATGTGGTTGATGATGGCGTCAACGTAGATTCTGGTGGAACGGAACAGCGGCTCAATGTAATCGACAAGTTTTAGGAGACCAAGAGAAAACCACCACCACCAGAAGTGCCACCAAATTTCTCGGTGCTTTCTGCGACGGGATGCTTCGAAGCAGTCACTCTTTTTTTTTTTAAATGTAGTCCCAATCTAGGTTTGCTCCTGTATCGTGGGTACCGCTTACAGACATATAATTTCACATACACATCACACCCAGACCAGAAACAAATGTTTGTGGATAACACAAATATTTGTCTCAGGCGGGAAGCGAACCCGTAACCCGTAGCGCAGCAATCCGATTGCTCAGCCACTACGCCAAACGAGCCTTCAAAAATGGGCTGTAAAGCAAATCATCAGGTACCTGACTCCGACATTGTTGCATCTCCTGACCATATCAGAGAACTGTTGTTCGTTGCCAGAACGGGTGACCAGTCGGTAGGAGATCGGCTGGTAGCGCTCCCACCACGGCCGGTTCATGGACCAGATCACCAAGTTCTCATTTGGTGGCGAAATCTGGAGAAAAACGAAGTAAACGGTACCGTTAATACATTAGATTTATAGCGGTGGATGCAAGTGGCAAATTGTCGTTCGGTGTGGCGGTCTGAGGGGGAGGGCCTATGTTCAGCAGTGTACGTCTTCAGGCTAATGATGATGATAATGATGGTGATGATGATGATGATGATGATGATGATGGTGATAGCGGTATCTCCATTGTTTTATTTATCCAGAACGTAAAGTTACGTTTCAAAACGTACGACGTAAAAAACTGTAAGGAGTATATAATTGGAATTTTGGAAGAATAGAGACGTATAAAATGTATTTGAAACCAGCCTTCGCATAACGCGCGTGCCCATGTGGAGTGTTAACAATATTGCGACGGTTAAAGGGTTTCTGAGCCCCTAGTTAATTTTGACTAACCGTTAAGTGTATTGCTGTCTTTATCATCTGTTTAGTGTCAGTTAGAGACAACGATAGTCTTTCCGGTTTGTCAAAGTTAACGAGGGATTCAGAAACCGAGCATAAGAGTCACCATTTTTACCTCCTTACCACTTTTAGTTCTCTAAAGAAAAATGAAATGGGGGATTCTTGAAACCTTCAAGTTGTTTATTCTGAACGATAACATTCTGAGTAAATTTTAATAAATAATGTAGTTTCACCAGAATCCTGCTTGCCTAGAGGTACTGTATAAGGTAAAAATATAGGTCAGAGATAGAACCTTTGTTTTCATAAGTAGGTATATACGGTTTGGATACGAGCTACGCCCGGCGGCTTTACAAGCAGTTTTCTAAACCCGAGTGAAAACTTTGCATTTTCCCGGGATTTAAAGTAGGCTGGAGTTTTGTTTGAACTTCAGACTTCTTATTTGGACTGTAACCTTTATCTGAGATATGGTTGTGAAAGTTTACATATCAGATTATGATATTATCTAAGTAATTATAATTAATTATCTACCCTATATCAGTGTTAAATTCCAGTATCGATTGTAAAGGTTTTCGATTTGGATAAAATCGATCATTTACAGCTGATAATTAAAATACGTAATTTTTTTTTGACGCAACCTCAAAACATGTCTGAAAATAGTCTACCTGGATACCACCGAATCCTCTCGGGCCGAGGAACCTCTCGCACTCTGCAGCGATATCATCCCACTTCCACTCGAACAGATGGACCATGGTCGTCCGTCCAGACGCATAGTACGGGTTCTTGAAGCCATACGCCACCGCTATGACAGCCGCAAGCACAAGGATGAACCGGAACATCCTATAACGGTGTAAGAGAGTTACGTAGTGCTAAGATTAAGGATTCAAAAGGATGTAATTTATACATATTATACCATACATTGTGATGTAGCTAAAATAATGGGTCATTATTATATTCACACCTTATTTTCATGTCATTGAAAATTACATTGATGAAAGTTATTATGGGGTCAAAGTGAGTAAAGTGGGGTCTAATAATAGTGGACATAAAACACTTACTCGTAGACGGTTAGTGTAACTGCAATAACGGTACTAACTGAGAAGTGTTGAAGAATGTACTATTAAAATCTATACTTATAATATTATAAAGAAGAAAACTTTGTTTGTTTGGTTGTAATGAATAGGCTCAAAAACTACTGGACCGTTTTTAAAAATTCTTTCACCATTCGAAAGCTACATTATCCGAGTAATTATAAGTATTATACGAGTAACTTAGGCTACTTTTTATTCCGTAAAAACTAGCGGTTCCCGCGGGAAAGTAGTTGACGCGGGGGAAGCCGCGAGGCGCTTTTAGTAGGTACCTATACAATATAGAGCATCTTCTAGAGCAGGGTTTCCCAACCTTTTTTGTATGGAGCCACCACTTTCGTATAAACGTTGTATCTATTTTGCTTCAAGCCCATTTAATATACCTACCTAGTTTCAATTTACGAACATTTTATCCTTTATTGCATTAATATATAATAATATTATCTAAAGATATAGTATATAATCATAATAAACAATAAGATTTACCTTGTATTTTTCTGGCAACTTCTCTATGAAAATCACAGAAATTCTATGTCTGATTGTGTTGGCCACCCGCTGTGATTTACCTTTATATATCTTTAGATAAAACTGTTTTCATACCCGCCACTATCTGCATAATTAATATAATCCGTGATACGAGTATATCCGTGATACAGGTTCAGAAACATCGATTATCCAATATACCTAAGTGATATTATGAACCCGCTTATGCTGCGCGTAGTTAGATAATGCATGAATAAATTACGTTTATAATAAAAACATGTCTACCGTTTTGTTTTCTTTTAAAGATAAAGATTTATCTCGATACTTTATCTAGGTACGTGTTTTTGCATTACATTGGCCCAACTCACATTCATGCAGACCTTGTTTAAAATTTACAACGTTTCTTGCCTGATTAGGTGTACCTGACATATGAGATACCTAAACATGGGCATACAGTAATTTTCTGCAAAAAAATACAAGAAATAAAAAATATACAAAAAATTTTTTCACTCCAAATATATCTAGTCGTACGCTAATAACTGTTACCGTAATGCCCTAAGAGAATACCTTTTCAAGTAGATAAGATTAGATAAAATTAAACTATTTATATTTAATAAACAGGCGATACTGCAAAAAAAAATCTATTATAATTATCATCGATTTCGATTCTTGCTCTGTCTTTATGAATAAAATAATGAAATTCTGCTTGTTGGTGAGCGTATTGACCTTTTTTTAATTATTAAAAGTGCGAACTAGGATTTCAAAGAAACAATAACTGAAAAAGTTGCTTAGAATATTGGCACAAAAAAACTGAGTTCATTTTTATTAAAAGAGTTTTGTATGAGCTTAAGACTATTCGAACGATTATGCGTATTGATTTTCATATTTTTTAATTACAGGACAACTTTCTGTCGTGTTAGTTAGTTTTCATGATGTTATATACAGAATAGCTATATAAGCACAATTAACTTTACTATTATGAATAAGTACCTACTTATTTCAATGTAGGTATACCTACTAAAAGTAGGTTTGCAAAAATAATAACTCTTTATGCAAAAGATATGTGTAGGTATACAATATATAATTAACTAGATTTTAGATCTTGAAGTTCAACTGCCGGCTGTGTAGTCGCCTGAAGTTACAGATATGACTGAAAATAAAATACAGAAAACAAGTGAAGAAAGTATTTAAAACCCACGTTTTTGTCCCATAATACATGGATTAGGAATGGTCTATCATCGAGTTGTAAGTTACCCTGAAAGTTTTAGTCGGGTAATAGCAAAGTGCACGAAATTTTGTTGAAAGATTCCATCCGGAACGGCACACATAAACAAAAGTAGTATTTCAAACGTATTCACAACGTTAGCAAGTAGCAATTTTTTACCTCGGGTCCAATATGAATAGCCAGATGCATATCTTCAGCGTTTCCAGGCAAATTAATATGGGCCATTCCATCTCTATCAACGCTCACTTTACTTCCAGTGCAGGTGTTGCCATTTATTTTCCCCGTTATGACATCGCAATAATCGCCTTGGGGGAGTCCTGTCTAAAAGGATAGTAAATCGATTAAAAAAATAAAGTGTATAATATGTTAATAAGTCATATCAGGATGTCTCGAATTGGCCTGTATCCTATTTGCAAAGGCAGACTATTCCAATAAGAGAATATTGTCCAAATCGATTCGGCACCCGAATTTATCGATTAAAAGAAAGCCACAGTACCAGAGTCCTCGGTGGGCATTCGAAAACTCCACTTTATAATCCCGGAAAGAAGGAAACGTTCTGGGGCCTCACCGTGACGTCTTATTGCGACCCAATTGAGGACCTACACAGAATCGTTTTACTACTTATTCGTACCATGACGTCTTGTTGTGACATCTTGACACTCGATATTTTAAATCTAAAGGGATTGACGCCTACCTAAATGATATTGAAAGCCATGGTATTACTATTATTTAAAGTGAAACGATTCTGTTTAGGCCCTCAATTGGATCGCAATAAGACGTCATGGTAAGCCCCAGTGTGGAATAGTCGTAAAACTTGTTCCCGGTACGTGCTCACTTGCAAAGTTTCGTTCAAATCTCTCCCCTCGAGGTTGAACACTATGAACGCCCTGTTCTCTCGGCTGAAAGCGATCTGAAAGTTTCCGTTGTCCCACCAGTTCTCGATCTCTGTCTCGTTGGCAGCGTTCCTGAAGGCAACCATCTGGTAGATTTGACGCCAGCGGTGCTCGCAGGCCCAGCCTCTACTGCATGTGTCATCCTGATAATAAATAAGGTGATAAATTAAACGAAGCGCCAACATACCCAACCTGGGTAGGTTAGGTAATATGCAAGTTATACCCTACCTAACGAGAAAATAATCGTGATAATATATATGGACAAATGATCGTCTTAACCCAACGTAGTGAAAGAACATTAACCTCGGTTCTTTTAGAGTTAGAGACTGCGTAATTTATAAGAGGGAGATTAACCTGGGAATACCAAGGAAAGTGGGGGAGGGGCTACATTTTATTATCATCATCATCAACCTTATTCATTATAACCATACAAGCTGGAAGGTGATAACCTAGTCCTACTATGGGGGGAAGTCCATCTTTGTGAACAAAGAGCCACCCGTTTTCTTTTAGTTATTTTAAAAATCAAGGAGGTGGATTGGTTTATCTTAGTCTATGTTTCATATAATGATAATGTAATAATAATAATTCAGCCTGTAACTGTTCCACTGCTGCAAGGGCCTCCCCTCACTTTCGTTAGGAGGATTAGGCCATGATCCACCACGGGGGCCTAGTCCGGGTTGTGTTTCCTAACAACTAAGTAAAACAGGCAGGTTGAAATAAGAGTGAATAATTTAGGCAAGCTTGCTTCACCGGCCACATCGTCTCTTCCGATAAGTGAAATCTTAGCTAATGCATAAACAACACCTTATGAGTAAAGGAAATAGAACACAAATTGTTTATTCTCACATCGTTTATGGTCGCAGAAATAATGTTTTCACTAGCATCTGCCGGCGGCCCCTGCTGCGCGTTGCTGAAGTAATAGCTGCTCATCACGCGAGGCGACCCGTACGGGTGTGCCAGCATGAAGGCTATGGCTGCCTGTAGGGGCAATGATGCATCATTACCTACATATGTAGTGGTCCGACAGACAGACGGACAGACAAATCCAGCCCTGCATTAAATACTTATTCATTCACAAGTGGATGAATAGATCTTGATGCTCTTGCTGAGTTGTATCCTCAAAATGTTAGGGTGCGTAGGTACCTCTAACAACCCGTATTTTGATTCTATCAATTATTCAAAAAGCCTACAATATGAAAGACTTGATTAAACATCAATAAACTTTTACTTTGACGGCACGTTTGCGTAGTGGCTGCTGCGCCTAGTGCCGCGGGTTCGATTCCCGCCTGTAACAAATATTTGTGCGATTCACAAATATTTGATTCTGGTCTGGGTGTGATGTGCATATGAAATTATATGTCTGTAAGCGGTACTCACGATACAGGAGCAATCCTAGTGTGGGACTATGTTTAAAAAAACTTATGTACCTTGTAAGCCCTCGATTCCTTGTAAGTTAGGACGTTTTCGTACCGCTGGGTGTCGTGGTTGTCGACAAATACTAGGACGTGTTCGCTTGGAGAAAGGTCCCAAGCCTCGCCCCAGTTCACAAGCCATTTCAGTGCGTTTTGACGACGGAATACGGCTTTCAATTCTGTGCCAACCTGTAAGTTAAAAAAATTAAGTCCTACTAGATAACAAGGTTAAGACGCGCGGATACTGTAATATTCTACCATAACTAAAAATCTGCGACGGTTTTACCGCAAAAGATTTAAACCAGAGTTAAATAGATGAGTCTAAACATTCTCTCCACAAATCGATGTCTAAGTAATCCTCGCTTTTTCTAACTCAATAACAAATTTACAAGTAATTAATTAGGATTAGGAAATCCAGGTTTGAGTAAGAAAACCCGAGTGATAAACGTCAATTTTGGTGAATGGAATTTTAGAAACTTCTGGGAAAGATGGCAAAAGTTTAACTGTGCAAATATCTTTTCCGCAATAGTACTGCGGCTAAATACTCCCATGTCCAGACATGTCCCATATGCCATATCCCATTTCCCATGTCCCATGCCTCGTGCCCAGACATCCCATGTTCTGTGCTCATCCGTTTGGCTGAATAATAGTCTCAAAAAGACTGATGTTAACTAAGGAACCTATATAGCAGCGTATACAGCGATGCTAAGCACGTCTTTTCGCTTAGTACCTTACGTTTATCAAAGCCTAGGGCTTTTGTTATTTTTTCCTCGGCCTAGATCTAGACACAAAAATGTGTATAATTTTCCATTCATTCTGGATAATCTCGGAATAGACAATAAGGTAACAAATTGAAGTAACGTTGTTACGACATGACAATTTCCAGTATAAATTACACCAAAACTAAAAAAACAAATATGTATTCAACTCCCTTCTCCTTCGATAAAGGCCTGGGAAAAAATGTTCACTGATCAGGCTATAATTGAATAGATTACTTATCATCAAAGTGAACGATAAACAACCTTTGAACAGTTAACAATATCATTTCCGACATGAACCCATTAGCAACTATTTCAGTTAAGTTAGTGACTAGACAAATTCTAATATACCTACAGCTAAATTTGAATCAGTGTCGTCGTTTAAACCCCTTTTTACTTCGTGAAGAAACATAATGTAGTCGTTTCACAAAGAGCTTTGCAGCCCAACAATGCCTTGTCACGTCTTGGTGGAAAGCAGTGATTAACTTCTCAATAAATGTAGCATGAATGTAGATACATTTAAACTGATTTTCGATAGGTGTAGCCTATTTTGTAGGAGCGGATATGACGTAATCTAGGTCAACCATGAACATGCACTAAAATACTTATGACTCGTTAGGTACCTATTCTGTGTTCATACGAATTACAAGGAAGTGTTGACTACTACAAATAACGATCCCATAATTACGCATTATACATCGTTCTAATCGTAATCTCGAAAAAAACCCATAGAATAGTTTTAGCCAAATTTGCATTTTTTTGTTTTTCTGTTTGATACTTTATAGAAAATAGGCAAAACGGTCCAGCAGTTCTCAAGTGCGCTTACCCAGGAACATTAAACATATATGAAATTTTTAATTATAGGTACAGATAATACAAGTAAAACGACACAAATAAGGATTCGAGGTTAGTTTTTTTTACAACCGTATTACAAAACGTATGCGCTAGTATTTTGTAATGCAGCGGTGCACCTTTATTACTGTCTTCATAAATACTGCTTTAGACCGGAGGAAAATTAATTTGTACGTGATTTGGTAAACAAACTTGCCGACTCATTGAAGGGATCTTCGTAAGCTTACGGCTCCTTTTCCTTAGCGAGTTACAGCGGAATTGTTAAGTTTGTTATTGTCTTTAGTTTTGAAGTAACAGAGCATTGTTAATTTCGTTTAACGAGCTTGTTTATTGTAAGTTTGAGAACGGAGCATTCAACGATTTAATTAAATTGTTTCATGACAAAGGTACTTACTTATATAAGATTTTGTGTTGAATTTGCCCGAATAGAAGTAAGCTCTAACAGTTGTAACTTAATTAAAGGAAATACCCCTGAATGCCAAGAGAAGATAGGTATCTACTTCGCGTGAATGTAGAATGTGCGAGTAGGTGCTAGGTCTCACTCAGCATCGCAAGACACTCTTTCTTTCAATATAGCTATGTTTGATTTTGAGACACCGACCAAGTGATCAGCAACAAATGAAAATACTAAGACTGAGATTCGTTCACAATAATTAATAACGGCATGACAATGGCTCATGGATCTGATTGAACTCTGTAACAAAATCAGGGAATCGTTTTGGCATACCATAAAGATAATCCGGTTGATTGAAAATGCCTCTTAACCTTACCCTTACCCTATTTTGTGGGTAATAATGGTTGCCAACATCAACACTATACAACTTTCTGCTAGGATGTAGCTACGCATATTTACTAGACAAAAACGTGTCTAAGTCAAATCTAATTTCGCAAAAGTCCCCTAACTTTCCGCTACAGGATGGTCCTCTACCTACCCTGAAGGAATACTTACCCTGAATTCGGTGACGTCACCAAGCGGCGTATACTCCGAATGCTTGATTGGCTCAGAGTTGCTCTCTGACACCTCCTGATAGATATAGGGCCTGGAGTTTGGAGCGAATCCGAAATCAGTATTAAGGTTGTTCACACTGTCATAGATAGCTTTGAGGTCTGCTGGCCACATGTGTTTCGCCGCGTCTACTCTGAAAATGTCCTAACAGGTTCAACACTATTTCAACATCTATAGGTACATATCAATAAAAGTATCTTATGTCAAAATAACAGTCTTTTACTAACATGAAAGTGTAAACGGTACTTTTGACAAAAACACAAATCTTTATTATATATTTGGCTGTCTGTCTGTTTGGTCCCGGTAATCTTCGAAACGGTTGGACCGAATTGACGGCACTTTCATTGGCAGCTGATATAGGCTACTTTTATTTTAATACTTTCTACGCCCCGCGGTTTCACCTGTGGGATAATAGTTATCACGGGCGTACCCGCGGGGCAAGCTAATAGATAGATAAAGAGAAGTGTTTCAACTACAAACTACTCCAATTTTAATGAACACTAATTGTCAAGCGTTATGTATCAAAGTGCATTAAGTAGGTTTATACATGAAAAACTATGTTATCTACAGTAAAGTGTTAGTGTTTACCTGAAACCCGCGACCCCAAGAGAAACAAGACGGTTTAAATATTCAACAACCTTACTACGAACATAAATAAGGCCGTGGTTCAAGTCCTTCAAGCCAACCAAACGACAGCCTCGCACCTGTAAAATTAGTTACAGTAGTATTAAAAAAAAATGTCGCCTAATTCGTATTTTTAAACAGAAAAATAAAAATAAAATTATATCACGTTACGGTAGCCTCGTTTACGCCATACTTCGGCGACATAATTTTTATCAACAAACACATCTAACACTACTATTGTACTGCGATGGTCTCACTTCGCACTTTATTTAGAACGAGACGCGCCTATGTAGTTATAGTTCCGTCTCATTCCCACTTCGCAAACATTAGCGAAATAACGCGAAGAGAAGTGCTCCGGTCACAGTTCAGTTAGTTACACACGTAAAGCAATTATCCATTATGTTTAACGTGTAAGAGGTTTAACTAAGCATAAACACAAGTAACGTTACCATTTAGAAACTTGTCACATAACTATACACAGACATCGAGGATTATTGTTATACCAATACGGTACAATCAGCAAAATCACTGAAAATATGCTAACCACCAAGTGGGATATTTTTAGTTAACATTTTGAAAAAAATGGTACATTGAATTTTTGAAAATATTTAGTGACCCTTTCGCTGACTGTACAAGGCTAATAGAGTTAGTTATAGTAATTATTTATCAGCATTAGTACAATGACACTGTTACCTGAAGCCAGCCACACCATGGCGGATGAGAGTGCTAAGGTAACTCTTAATTTGCTCACGAACATACGCCGTAGTTTGGTTCAGGTCTATCAGACCTTCCAATTGACAGTTACGGACCTTAGAAGTTATACAAAATATGACACTAAAAATTATGATCTGTAGAGTAAGTACAGCTACGTGATAGTGGCGATTACTGGCAATGCACATGGCTCTTATGAACATTTATCGACAGATGCTGGAACTCGATACTCGCGTGAATTCTCGTGTTCGCATCCGGCTGTGTACCTACGAGTGTAGAGCGGGCTTTACAATAATACAACGTTCATTGTGAACTTGATTGCCAGCAAATAATGCTAATTTCTTGCTAGTTAGTGATCATCCGGGCCCAAGTCTGTTAGCTATTGGACCACGTTATGCGGCGGAGCGGGAGGGAATTCAATCTAAATCTTGCATGAATATAGTAATGCTAAGTATAATAGACGTGGCGTCTATTATTGTGTCGTCGACAAATTGTATGATCCTTTAGAGAGTTTTAACAATGTCTATTTCGTAGATGGAGCTCGACTTCCACCGGGTGGCTTAGGCTAAGGAGGGAGCGAAGCGGAGCGAAGTAAACCTAACAAAGGGCGTTAGGCCTTACTGTCTTGTCAGGTTTTTTATTTTTCTGCAAACTGCCTAATGATATCCGTCAGCAGGCTATTACAAGCGAACGATGCCGTTTGTAAAATACCTAATTATACAATCTAGCGTTGATATTTAGACAGTTTATCCCCCGTTAGCGTTTACAATTTTGAAAAGTATACACACCTCTTCTGCATTTTGATAGTTTTCAATAGCGCAGGGAGTGTGAAAGTCGTTAGGTCCGTAGGGTACACCGCTATATTCCTCCTTCTCGAAATTGGCGGTGCTGCCGGCTGTGCCAATATTGTCTTTGTTGGTACCAGTCATATGGTTGAAAACGACGTCGACGTAAATCCTGGTAAAGAGAAGTTTTTTGAGCAATTCCAACACGCTGTGATTCTATGTTGCCGCACTTTCCATTTTCTCATCTACTTAGTGTTACTAGTTTACACATTGCTAAATCGACAGCGAGCATAGAATAACTTGTACAGATACTGCTTATCTGTTCTTAATGAGACAAAGTCGTGTTCGTCTCACTTCCTCAAACTCAACTATATTGTCAATGATGGAAAAGTGATGAGTTTCTATTTGCATGTAAATCGAACATCTATTGAATACAGGGATAGATGTTGTTTACGCGTAGCAAACAATGGACGGTTTATGAACAAAGGCTAAGCAGATATTTCTTGGTGCCTAGATATAGCCTTGATAGCTAATTCTTAGAGATTGCGGTCGAATAGTTATGTGTACTCTTTACAACGACACGGGGTTAGAATTTTGAGTCCGACTTATGATACACCGTTTTGGGCCATGCTCCCATAGTGAATTATGGCCGGAATTTTGCACGCAAGTGAGTTGAAAACTTGTCCATGTTAAGTATTCCATAAAAACGTCTGAATCGAACAAAAGACAAGCAAAACTGCAACCGTCTTACCATAAAAGATTAGACCAGAGTTAAACAGATGTTTCTGTAATTTCGCTCCACAAAATCGACGTCTATTGCTCGCGTTTTCTTACTCAATCCTGGCTTTCCTAATTATTTTACATGTGAATTTGTTATTGAGCTAGAAAAAGCGAGGGTTAGACGACGATTTTGTGGAGAAAATATTTAGACTCAACTGTTCAACTCTGGTATTTTTTTTGTGGTAAGACTGTCGTCCGATTTGTATGTAACGCGTGTGTACTAGATATAATCAATCTCGTTCAAAATGTCAATAAAACAAACTCCGAATCTGCTATCTCGCACTACTTTAAAAATAAGGAGAGCATCCCTTCTTTTAGGTATTAATTTATATATTATCTACACTAATATTATAAAGAGGAAAACTTTGTTTGTTTGGTAGGCTCCGAAACTACTGAACCGATTTGAAAATTTCTTTCACTGTTGGGAAGCTATGTTATCCCCGGGTGGCATAGGCTACCTTTTATCCCGTAAAAATTAATGGTTCCCGCGGGATAGTAGTTAACGCGGGTGAAACCGCGAGGTGCTTCTAGTAATTTATATAATAGGTATTCTATGCCGTGTTCAACAGAGGCCGGATACCTATTGTGATATATGATTGAATGAGTTGGTACTTTGAAAGAGTATTATCCTTAGCAACATTACTTTAGTATATAATATACCTACGTGTTTGAAGGTTGTTACCAGTTGCAAATAAAATTGATAAAGGAACATCATAATGCATCTGAGATTAGTGCATTGAGATAAAGAATAATTGATACCTGTATTATCGTCAATTAAATTCATTTTATTTTTTAAAACATAGCCCTACACTAGGATTGCTCCTGTATCGTGGGTACCGCTTACAGCCATATAATTTCAGATACACATCACACCCAGACCAGACACAGATATTTGTGGATCGCACAAATATTTGTCCCGGGCGGGAATCGAACCCGCAACCCCTAGCGCAGCAGTCCGATTACTCAGCACTACGGTAAACGAGGCGTCAAACGTTACTTACTTTCAGTAGGTAAGATTATATCTAGTGCAAGTAGATACAAGGATTTATTATCACAAGACACAAGTTATAGTTGTTATAATCTTAAATATGACTGATTTAAATAACGATTATTTCTTCTGTTTTTCTATTGGTCATCTGTGATCTTTGGTCTTCGAATTTCATAAGGAGTTACTATTTATACATTAAATTTTGGTCAATTTATAAGTTGAACTCAGGATTTCTACCTAGGTAGATTATTATGTGCTTGTGATACATATAATCTGCCTCACATATTGTTATTGTAGGAAAATAGGGGTTGTAGTTATTGAATTTGCATTATAAGCGCATAGCTTGGATTATACTTAATAGTAGCTAGTAGAGGCCGAGTAGAAGTAATATACTTAGTTGATCTTACCTCACACCAACCCTGTTGCATCTTGTAGTCATGTTCAAAAAGTCCTCCTCATTACCAGACCTAGTTTCTATCTTGTACGACATGACTTGGTACCTTTCGTACCACGGTCTGGTGCCGTCATCCAAATGGATGATAAGGTTTTCTGATGCTGGAGACACCTTTAAATTAACAAAAAAAACATTTGTCCGATACAGATTTCCCACCATTTTGGATACGATAATAATATAACACGTAGGTTGGCAAAGTTGTGAAAATTTGGAAATTAGATCGTAGATCATAGGTAAATAGAGGTACCTAAGTACATAATATAAATACTCTATTCTTTCGGAATATATTTTTCTGATTCTACTTACATTACATTTCTTTTTACTTCACTCACTCTACACCTGAAGCGGCTCCCCTCTACCACATTTACTGAACATGCCAGAAGTTCTTTCTTTAACACGTTTATCCTCAGTGACTATAATATATACTCAAAGAGTAGTTATTTACGGATAGGGTTCGTTTACACATCAATTATAGTAATCCCTTTCCAAAACGAAATCACTGATCTCTGACTAAATAACTCCGTCAAACGCACTTGCGTACGACATACCTACCTAGCGATTATTATTTAAAGACATTAACTGCCAGTTTCTGAAACGTCAGTCAACTTTGACTACAGATTAATTATATTGCCATCCTTGTCATTTGTTCAGTGTCAGATAGAGACAACGATAGTTTTAATCTACTGTCAAAGCCAACAAACGTTCCAGAAACTGGGGGTTAGATAGGTATAACATTTACCTGCACACCTCCATAGCCGTGAGGTGCAAGGAACCTCTCGCACTCGTCGGCGATGTCTCGCCACTTCCATTCGAATAGGTGTACGATGGTAGACCTGCCCGGTACCATGTTAGTCCTGGTCCTGCTCTTGTCAGAGTACACAGCCCCGATAAGGCATAGCAATAACGGGTAAACATACATTTCTGGAACGAAAATGTATACTCAGAATGTGGAATATATAGTAGGTACATACATAAATTATATACCTAGTACTTATTAAAGAGGAATTCTATGCAAAAAGCTAAGGGTAGGTATATTGCTCCATGATAAAACCAATTTGGACTTATGGCATCCTATTGTGGTCATCAGCCAGCAAACCCAAGTCATCATGTGTCTCCAGGGAGCTAAAACAATAAGTATTCTGAGGGTACTTTCATCTGCACCCTGGTATGCTCTCAATTGAGTCCATGAGTACCTGGAAAACCCAACCATCTTGGACGAAGTCAAGCGATACGCAGCGATAGTACGCAAGGCCCGCTTGTCAACTAACCCGAACCCGTTATCCAGTATGCTCTTGCAGGCAAACTCGATTGGAAGACTTAAAAGATCCGACGTACGTTGCCTTAATAAGAGGAGGCGGAGCAGTGTCTCTGCCTCACCAAACGTCAACGTCTCACAACTAACCTGATTATAGTCTGGATGACTGATTGCAGGTCCTAATATAGGAAAAAAAAAACAAAAAAAAATTCACGAGGAACAAATTGAACCATGAGGTAGGCCGTCTAACTGTATAGGCACCACGCTTTCCCATAGCAGTTCTTAGTAGGCGTGGCCACTTCATCCAGTGTGCACGGAGCGATGGAAATCCGCACATAACGAAAACTCATTGGTGCACTGCCGAGTATCGAACTCGGTAACTTGGATTCAAAGCGCACAAATCACCGCTCGGCCAACATCTCTCATAAGCCACGTCAGTGACCTTTGGGGGCGGGCTGATAAACCCTGACACTATAATATTATATAGAGCTAACACAACCACATATACACAAACAAATAACGATTATTACCTACACTAGAACTACAAAGGTAGGTTATAATATGTAAGTTATAATCTGTAAAATAAAAAGATGGTATACAGAGTAGATATATTTTAGATTCCACAAAAACATTAAACTAACCTTGCGGCAGAAGATACCGGTTCATAATGAGAGTAAAATGACTACTACCATATTTATATCTGCACGTGTCACTATGCGATGTCCATAGTACACTATAATCGCCAGTAGAGAACATACAGATATTCAGGGAGTTCTTTATAATCACATCACTTTATGCGCCTTTTATCCCGTTCACGTAGCATGTGATAATATTGCTTCTTCCGAGTCGATAGTTTTCTACTGCTTTTTATATGCAATTTTTAACAAAGATGTGTATTATGTTAATCAAATTTGGCCATATCTACAACATTATCTGTGGCCTTGTATTAGTAATCCATGATTTTTGGGAGGTGAAGGTGACCCACTGAGCATAAGTTGCTGTGGCTTATTGCAATTTTCTTAGACAAAGGTTATTATAGTAGGTAACCTACGTAATTTGTATAACTTACCGATGCGCTGCGTCTGTGTATATCCTTTATGTGCACTTTCTTTGATTATCCTCATAGAATCACGATGCCACGATGCTGTATAACATTACTTATTGTCATCAATAGCCTAGTACCTACATGTATACTGTTATGGTTTACTACATGTATACTGTTCTGGTAGGAGCAACATTTATACTAATATTAATAATAATTATAATGAGGAAAGATTTTATTATTTGTTTGTTTGCATTGATTGAGCTCCGAAATCGCTGAACAGAATCGAAAAATTATTTCACTGTTGGGAAGCTAGGCTACTTTTTATTCCGTAAAAATGAACGGTTCCCGCGGAATAGCAGTCGCGGGTGAAACCGCCAGGCGCTTCTAGTACTATTATAAAATGCACTATAAAACAGAAATTTACTGGGTTATTTCGATAAGGAAAATGTAGTATAGCACGGTTATAATGTAGGGTTGGACACGAAAGTTTTTTTTTATGGTTATAATATGGCTAATATTGATGGTAAGCGATGATGCGGTCTGGATAGAGTATGACCCTCTTACCGAAAGCCAGTAAAGGATCACACTCAATTTGAAGAGTACGACGTTATATTAATTTTATTATCAAGAGACTATCCCCCAGTTTCTGAAACGTCAGTCAATTTTGACTACAGATTAATTATATTGCCTTCCTTGTCATTTGTTTACTATCAGTTAAAGACAACGATAGTTTTAATCTACTGTCAAAGCCAACAAACGTTCCAGAAACTGGGGGTTAAATTATTATAAAGCTGCTGCTTTTATAATGTTAGGTAACTAAATTTTAAAACAAAAATTTAAAGAGCATTATGAGTTACACGTTCACTGTTTATTCCGAACTCCATTAAAAACTGTATGTGTTTATAATTATTTTAAACAATTCATCGATAGAGTGTATAATATATATGTACCTACACATATCTGACCAACGACTAATATATATTTTCTGACCATATTATGCCAACAAACCAATTTAGGTCAGAAGGTCATCACACACTTTAAAAAGATTAGCCAAGCCTATAATTAAGGACTGCGATCTGATTATTAGTTACTTAGTTAATGAGTGGGCACTTCATTATTGTAAACACAATTTTAAAAATAATCTTTATCTCAATATAATTGCATAAAACAGATCGTCACCAGTGTTGACGACATGGCTACAGGGAAACACCCATTTGGTTGGTAAAGAATTCAGGTGAATTTGTAAACAAAATAATGTCAATGAAAAATAATAGTCATGTGTTACATTTATTACGAAGTAACAAAAATAATAGAAAGCTTAGTCTATGACTGGGACATTGCACTACATTCCCAAAAAAGTTTTAAATTTTCTTAAAAATCGTAAGTTTTCAAAAAATATATAGAATAAATAATATACAATATTACCTATACAAACGACTTTTCTACTGTGATACCTTATTGAGTCTCTAAGTTTCAAATTTTAATACATTACATTTCACTTAAAATACATTTAATTACAATATAATTAATATGTAAGTTTTAAAAACAGTAGGTTTTTACATTTAAATACATATAATATAATAACATTATGCTGAAGCCATATTATAATTATTATGCATCGAATACGCTATATTCATGAAATATATACATGTGTTTTGGTATACACATAATAATATAAAAGTTAGTTAATTGACTGTTTTAATTTGAATTGACCCAGTCGCATCATAATATTATGAGCATTTTATAGTCATTACCATATTTTTACAAATTCCCTTTTAAAATTGCGTTTGGTTTAAAGTCACCACATCAACCCAAATTAGCACGCAGGTCAGTACGAGGCCGTGATCCACCACGGTGGCCCGGTCCGGATCGTTGGGCACATACTTCAGACATTCTATCATAACTCAGTCTCTATTCGACGACAAAATAAACTCGCAGCGCGCATTTTAACCTACGGAGTTTCAAATTTCAAACGTTAAATTGTTGAAGCGCGATATTGCTGGTAAAATCGCAAAGTGACGGTTTTCATGTACCTACTTACAGCACTGACAAAAAGGGCGACTTCGGAACGACAACGCATTTCTACATCATAATACTAATAGAAAACTGACCTCTATAATATACTACTATAGGCCCTAATTTTAATTGACAAATAGTCGGAGATGGTTAACTCGCTCTCAATCACTCTAATAAAGTTAAAGTTAATTTTTTACAGTACATTTTCAATGGTAAAATTCCCAAAAATTGGTAAATTTATATAAATGCAGATCATTATGTATGTATTACTAAAGTATATTCAGTCTTTTTGCTTTCCAACCCCCTAAGTCTAAGTTATATACCAATTTTATTATCATGTATCACATTTTTGCGAGACAGTCCAAGAAGAAAATGACGTCATCGAATAATAAAATTAATATGAAATAGACAATATTTAGTAGACAAAAAACAGCTGATCGATATTATGATATCAATTTGTGAACCTATATAAAATAGTATTGAAAATCAAACGTTTTCTAGTATTTTAAACGTGGACTGGTAAGTATTGCCAGTTTCAAAATTTCTAGTCTACTCCAGGCTTGGTGCCAAGAAAAGTGGATTCGGTGACGTATTCAAATTCGCCGATTGGAATGATCTCTTAATGCTTACGTGTGGATACTGTTCGCGCCACTCCAATACCTGAAAGTAAAGAAATAAATACAACTGGCAACTATGTACATACACACCTACATGGCCTCATACGTCTATGGGAGACGACTTAAGCAGCGCCTGTGTTCTGTGAAAGACACTTATGTATGCTATGTATGTAGCTAAGTAAGGGCATATAATACGTATTAATAACTTACTAGAAGATAGGGTACTTTATACATTTTTAAATTAAAGCGAGAAAGCACGATCGGGGTTTTGTATAACAAATTGATCGTTTTGGGTGACTCATTGAGTACCGACGCAGTATCAACGGCGACGCTATTGCCCCGCACACAGTTTCGCTTGTGTATATCGAGTGTCCAGCCTGTGGTAAAGGTTAAAAAAGAAAACCACACACCTACCTGAGACTCTTGTATCTGATCGCAAAAACTGACGTCTAAGAGTTTCAAATCCCTGCATTCCGCTAAGATCCTGAAAAAAAGGAGAATTAAAAATAATATAGACTGGCAGATGTATGTAGGCACACGCGCTATATTACAAGGTCAATATTATCGGATCGCTTGACATATAATGCGTATGGACAAAGTATAACACGTAATAACTAATATATAAAATATACATTATTTTTAATAAAATTGCCTTAGACTAAGATTGCTCCTGTATCGTGGGTACCGCTTACACACATATAATTTCACATACACATCACACCCAGACCAGAAACAAATATCTGTGGATCGCACAAATTTTTGTTCCAGGCTGGAATCGAACCCGCAACCCCTAGCGCAGCAGTCCGATTGCTCGGCCACTACGCCAAACGAGCCGTCAAAATTAATGCATATTATGCAATGTGTCATTTGCCCTTTGCCCAGCAGTGGGACAGTTACAGGCTGAATTATTATATTATTATTATAATATCTGGATGACCGAGCTTTGCTCGGTATTTTTTTTTTATAAAATGTGTTTTTTGGAAATTATATTTAAGTACGAATTACTAATTAAATGATGAAATATGAATAATATTTTTCGATCTTACCGATAGAATAATATAAAAATATGAACTGGTTATTTAAAGAAAGAAATCATAAAAAAAATCTAATAAAATGACATTTTCTAAAAATGATTCCTAGCTAGATCAATTTATCGCCCCCGAAACCCCCTATATACTGAATTTCATGAAAATCGTTGGAGCCGATTCCAAGATTCCAATTATATATACAATATATATAATTATATACAAGAATTGCTCATTTAAAGATATGCAATGTGTCGCTACAGTAGGATTGAATCGACAGATAGGGCTACGTACGCGCTACAGATGTCTGCGGAGACGGCGCGCACGCCCAGCAGGTCCAGCTGGGCCAGCCGCGGCGCCCTAGGGAGGAGGGCGCGCAGGTCGCGGTCGCAGACCCCGCGCAGGGCTCCGAGGAACAGCTTGCGCAGCTCCGAGCCCGCCAGCCAGCCCAGCCACTCGCCCGACCCGCCCGCTTGGAGGCTGGAAAGTTTCATGCTTCATTTTCGCTACGCAATAGTATTTTGATGTTTTATAGTTTTCATTTACAATAAAAAAAAACTTTTTTGTAACAAATTCCAAGACATTTTCAAGATACAAGGTAAGTTTTCAAAACTGGTTCAAGTTGTTCAAGTCTGGATTGGAATTTGGCATCATTATCGATTATATCTATCTAGGATCTTCTACCGGCCATGTGTCTTGTATTTCATGGCCAATATATTATTATGAAAAAATATGGTTATGTTTTTTATAATTGTTATTATAAACAAGCATTTGGCTGCAGTCTCATCTTTAGGGCGAGCACAAACCTCTATCGAAAAAATATTCGATACGTTAACTCTCAAATTTGTTTTAGGTTCGATCAGTGCCTTACACTACCAACAAGACGCGTACGCGAACGGTTACCTTGATCGATACGTTAACGATACAAACCATTAAAATTTTGGTGCTTCCCCTATTATAGTAGATACTGATCAAATATCAAACAATTTTGACTGTTAACGTATCGAATACTTTCTCGATAGAGATTTGTGGTCGCCCTACTGCGAGTGAGTGTCTATATTATTTTATTCTATTTTATTTCTTACCACCATCCAACATCTAACTCTTGTAACTTCTTGCAGTTCCCAAGCGCCCTGATCCCGGTTGGCGTGAGCGAATACGACTTCCAAAAGTCCACCGATATCAAGCCGGGGCAGTTGGCACCGAGCGCCATCGCTATTTCGTCCATCGAAGATATCATTTTGCACGAACCTGATAAAGAGAACAATTTTTAACAACCCAGTGACAGTAGGCAAGTGAAAACTGTCTCGTCATCCCTGTTACAATGGCTGGTCGGCATTCATGACTATTTTCTCTATCCCTATATAAATAAGGATTGTTTCACACTGACCCCGTTACCTCTACCGTAATATAGTTTCCAATTATTGAAATAATATTCATCAGTAGTACCAGAAATCACCTCATAAGAACATACCAACAAACAAACAAAATGACAAGCAAACTTCACATTGCTGTCAGTACAATACATGGTGTGACTAAATCACACTAACATCATTCAGCCTAAGACGTACACTGCTGAACATAGGCCTCCCCCTTAGACCGCCACACCTAATAATTTGCCACTTGCATCCACCGGTTGCCTGCGACTCTTTTGATATCCTCGGCCCATCACAAACACAAACACTAACAACAAAAAGACATCTATACTTCTAATAAAGTGTGGCCAAATTGCACTCATTGTGTGACCAAATTACACTAACCCTGCAAAACCATGCAAAAGGGGAATGCGTACCAACATTGAGGTGCTCCAAGCGCGGATTGGAGCGGACTATGGACACCGCCGCCAGCGTGGATACATCCGTCCTGTAGAGGTCCAGCCGCCGCAGCCGCCGCAGCGAGGCCAGCCGCCACCAGTCCGTGCAGCCGACTATTGACCGCAAGCAGAGCTCTGGAAGTGAAAACTTGTAAGTTGATCAATGTTCTTCACTTTGCATGCTCGAAAAGCGTGTCGAGCTCGGCTTACTGCAGGTTCAGTGTGATAAGTTACGCTCTAGTGATTTAAAGTGTTTTTTTACATGTTTTCCAACTTTTTTTAAAACATGTACATAATATTTGGTATGTACTGACACTGATCTAGATTCCTCATGGCCGGGTGTGCAGCCCCATCATCAGACCCTGGACCAGTCCTTGTCAAGACGAATCAGACGACCACAAACTTCATGGGGTTGTGTCGTTTTATAACAGAGTTAAGTATGGTCACCTTCCGGCTCCATCATCAGAATATCAACTCTGTGTCATATTACTTCTCATCCGATTTGCATATGCATGCAAAAATTCAGCTCAATCAGAAACCGGTAAGTAGGCTTGGCTTGCAAGATTTAAGGACCTGTAGGCAGCGAGCTTCCGTAAAATGGGCGGTTTTTTGTCAAAAAGTTAAGCTGTAATTACAAATATTTATAAGCCAGAAAAAATACAGTGTATAGCCAAGTGTTTCAGTTAGCTAATAAATCAATAATATTGGACTAAAGTTGTCTAGTATCTTGAGAAAAAAATTCACGAGAAAGGACCCGAAAAAAATCTTTCGTCACATAATGCTCAACATTTTCAGCGACAACTATCATATTTTTTGGAACCATAAAAAAGGCAATTTTATTTTCCAATGAAATTTGAATTTTCCAATGAACTGAATCGATTCCGTTCTTCTAAATTAATAAAAACGACGAGAATATGATCAGTTTGAGCGCGTACTAGGCGGCTCAGTACCCGCTACGGCGTTTCAGAGAGAGGACGTATGTCGCTGTTCCTCAAAATTTTCTCGTCGAATTTACTGTTTGTTCTCCAAAAAAATAAAGCAAACAGAATCTCTACATGGTATACAACTGGTTTATTTACTTAGTTGCCGTAAATGACTTCCTTCGACGATTACTAAACTTTTATTATAACCTTTATTACTTTGTATTTATTCTCCATTGTGTGTAAAGAATAATGGCTAATATGACTATTCTTGCACCACCTGTAACTGAAATTAGCAGCAAAAACGCGTTTTTAGATTGTTCACTCAAATAAAACTGGGATTTCTTATGATAGTTTGGAGTTAATCAAAGGAGCAGATTATGATTGTATATTAAAATGAAGATGTAGTGAACTTCCGTTTTCCATAATGGCGGATCTGGCGGATGCATATTCTGACGTTTTATTTTTAGCACACTTCCAGTAATCTTTCTGCTCAGCTATGAGCCAGTTTTTTCAATGTTTTTGCTTCGCACGATTTGTGCATTTAGTCACTGTCAAATATTATACTGTAAATTCGAAAGTAACACTGTTTCTCTGTTTGTCTGTTTATTTGTATGTTTGTTTGTTTGTTACTTTTTATGGCTAAACGGCTGGACCGATTTCGATGATATTAGGTATAGAGAGACAACAAAAATGAAAATGAAATTTGGTAGGTATATGGGAGAAGGAAAGATGAGGACCTGGGGAGATGGGGAGATGGAGGGCAGCAGCTGGAGAGATGAGGAGATGGGAGATCGGAGATGGATGAGGGATGGGAGATGAGATATTGGGAGTTGGGGAAAAAAGCGATGAGGAAATAGGAGGATAGAGATATTGACAGAGACGTGACGTGCCCGATTGATTTACAATAGCATACAAAGTTCACGCATATTGTGTTCTTACTATAGCTGAATTCGATTTAAATGCAGACGAAGTCGCGGGAAACAGCTAGTATTCCATATTTTTACAACCTCGTGGTAAAGTAAATTTACAGTCATAGCCACGATTCAGTAAACTTTACTGAAACTAGCTTTTACGCGCGACTTCATCCGTATGTGAAAAAGCAACTGTTTAGAAAATAAATATTGAAGTCTTTGTATCTCTATCCCTGTCCCTGTCCCTTTCCTTTTCCCTATCCTTAGTCTTAACCTTTATATTTTATCAAGAGCCTAAAATAATGAAGTGTCAGATCACCTACTTGAGAAATTATGAATTGCCCATATAAATTTTCAACTCCTATTTATTTGGATTCTAAGATCCCTATTTTTTCTGACGAAAAATAGCCTATACCCATCTCATAGGTCCAATCTTGGTCAAGATTGATTCAGCCGTTTAGACGTGAAAGGATGGCAAAAACTAAAAAAAAAACCAACAAACACACACACACAGTTTCGCATTTATATGATCTTAGTACGGATGCCTGACACTGGCTAAATGCACAAATCTTTTACTCCGTCATTGTCATTGTCAAAATATACTTATATCAAAAAGAAAATTATGGAAGTGGACTAAAGAGGATGTCTTGTATCAAATGGACTTGACAAACGCGCATACCAGAAGGGACCAACACTAAATAAATTTAATACAACTTATTTAGGTGTGACTCCAATAATTCGTGCGGCATTCTAAATTTGATAGGATTATAGTCAAGGAGGTAATAATTTATGTAATGCTGGCGGTAATAATTCTTTAGGAACGGAACGTAGCATCTCAGACCGCTCGGCCAATCTGACATGTCATTACAGTGTCGAAATAATTGAATGCTTCAGACTAAAGCCTACGTAGTAACTATCTAGTAATCTGTGCTAAGGCCACGTGATGCCGTTAGTAAGAGTATAATAATTATGAATTAGCGTTTTCGACTTGCCGTGAGCGCGGAGCCAGCGTGGCGCGCGGCCCGGCCAGGTAACTTTCATCTTCTAAAATACATGAATCGCTCCTATATTAGCGCCTTAATAAACACACTCCTCGAAAATTAAGTAATTAACATTTACGGAGTGATATTCCACATACTATCTCCATAAGAAACGCTACAAATGAAAACAATGAAACAGGAATGCAATACTGACCTTGCAAATAAGTACAGCTCTCGACGATGGCTCTTAGCACGTGGTTGTCAACGAATTTGCAGCAGTTCAGTCGCAGATGTGTTAATTCAGCACCGCTGTCTTTCAGGAAACTGAATTGGTGTTAATAAAGTAAGCATTAGTGTCGGAACTTAACACAAACATAATGTTTGGGTCGTGTTTATGTTGATCACGTTTTAGGGTTACGGCAAACTATACTATCATTACGAACAGAATAAAAAAAAGAAGAATTATGTGCTATATAATCATATTAGTGACTGTTCGTGTTTAAAATGAAGCCTATTGACATAATGACTTCTGACACAGTAAAACCAAAATAGCCACATAATTACAACAACAGTGCACTTCTTTCCCATCAGTATGCAACCAATTTTCTCTAAAAAATTGCCTCTTTATACAGGGTGTGAAAGCAAGGTGTAATAATAAGGATAATGTGTTGGCGTCAATTAGGTTCCCATCCAATAATATCCTTATTATGTATCTAGGGGCTCTCAATTGTTTATAAGTCATGAATGCGATTGTTAATTCGTTACATTATTTATTGGTCCAATTCATAGCACCTAATCGTTCTTGCAATCTCGGAAGTATACAGTGCACGCTACTATGGTAATAGGGAAATGGTTGTCGACAAAAACAAATCCATTATATTATCATGATGTCATAGACAAGATTGTATTGAACAATGCAATAGAAACTGCACCATTGTAATCGTTTATAGTTTAAGGACCTGTAGGCAGCGAGCTTCCGTAAAATGGGCGGTTTTTTGTCAAAAAGTTAAGCTGTAATTACAAATAATTATAAGCCAGAAAAAATACAGTGAATAGTCAAGTGTTTCAGTTAGGTAATAAATCAATAATATTGGGCTAAAGTTGTCTAGTATCTTGAGAAAAAAATTCACGAGAAAGGACCCGAAAAAAATCTTTCGTCACATATTGCTCAACATTTTCAGCGACAACTATCATATTTTTTGGAACCATAAAAAAGGCAATTTTATTTTCCAATGAAATTTGAATTTTCCAATGAACTGAATCGATTCCGTTCTTCTAAATTAATAAAAACGACGAGAATATGATCAGTTTGAGCGCGTACTAGGCGGCTCAGTACCCGCTACGGCGTTTCAGAGAGAGGACGTATGTCGCTGTTCCTCAAAATTTTCTCGTCGAATTTACTGTTTGTTCTCCAAAAAAATAAAGCAAACAGAATCTCTACATGGTATACAACTGGTTTATTTACTTAGTTGCCGTAAATGACTTCCTTCGACGATTACTAAACTTTTATTATAACCTATAATACTTTATATTTATTCTCCATTGTGTGTAAAGAATAATGGCTAATATTATGACTATTCTTGCACCACCTTTAACTGAAATTAGCAGCAAAAACGCGTTTTTAGATAGTTCACTTAAATAAAACTGGGATTTCTTATGATAGTTTGGAGTTAATCAAAGGAGCAGATTATGATTGTATATTAAAATGAAGATGTAGTGAACTTCCGTTTTCCATAATGGCGGATCTGGCGGATGCATATTCTGACGTTTTATTTTTAGCACACTTCCAGCAATCTTTCTGCTCAGCTACGAGCCAGTTTTTTCAATGTTTTTGCTTCGCACGATTTGTGCATTTAGTCATTGTCAAATATTATACTGTAAATTCGAAAGTAACTCTGTTTCTCTGTTTGTCTGTTTATTTGTATGTTTGTTTGTTTGTTACTTTTTATGGCTAAACGGCTGGACCGATTTCGATAAAATTTGGTATAGAGAGACAACAAAAATGAAAATGAAATTTAGTAGGTATATGGGAGAAGGAAAGATGAGGACCTGGAGAGATGGGGAGATGGAGAGTAGCAGCTGGAGAGATGAGGAGATGGGAGATCGGAGATGGATGAGGGATGGGAGATGAGATATTGGGAGTTGGGGAAAAAAGCGATGAGGAAATAGGAAGATAGAGATGTTTTAGAGATATTGACAGAGACGTGACGTGCCCGATTGATCTACAATAGCATACAAAGTTCACGCATATTGTGTTCTTACTAGCTGGATTCGATTTAAATGCAGACGAAGTCGCGGGTAACAGCTAGTATTCCATATTTTCACAACCTCGTGGTAAAGTAAATTTACAGTCATAGCCACGATTCAGTAAACTTTACTGAAACTAGCTTTTACGCGCGACTTCATCCGTATATGAAAAAGCAACTTATAAATTGAAAATAAATATTGAAGTGTTTGTATCTCTATCCCTGTCCCTGTCCCTTTCCTTTTCCCTATCCTTAGTCTTAACCTTTATATTTTAGCAAGAGCCTAAAATAATGAAGTGTCAGATCACCTACTTGAGAAATTATGAATTGCCCATATAAATTTTCAACTCCTATTTATTTGGATTCAAAGATCCCTATTTTTTCTGACGAAAAATAGTCTATACCCATCTCATAGGTCCAATCTTGGTCAAGATTGATTCAGCCGTTTAGACGTGAAAGGATGGCAAAAACTAAAAAAAAACCAACAAACACACACACACAGTTTCGCATTTATATGATCTTAGTACGGATGCCTGACACTGGCTAAATGCACAAATCTTTTACTCCATCATTGTCATTGTCAAAATATATATCAAAAAGAAAATTATGGAAGTGGACTAAAGAGGATGTATCAAATGGACTTGACAAACGCGCATACCAGAAAGGACAAACACTAAATAAATTTAATATAACTTATTTAGGTGTGACTCCAATAATTCGTGCGGCATTCTAAATTTGATAGGATTATAGTCAAGGAGGTAATAATTTATGTAATGCTGGCGGTAATGTTGGTGCTTGGTGCGTACGCCAACAAAGATAAAACATTTAATTAATACATTATTTACCTACTACAGATTGTGTTTATTTTTCATTGTAACAAACTACTTATATACATACACCAAAACAAAAATCATACACAAAAAGTTTCCCGGCAGCAGGTTTCGAAACTTCGAAACTACGTCTTTAGGAACGGAACGTAGCATCTCAGACCGCTCGGCCAATCTGACATGTCATTACAGTGTCGAAATAATTGAATGCTTCAGACTAAAGCCTACGTAGTAACTATCTAGTAATCTGTGCTAAGGCCACGTGATGCCGTTAGTAAGAGTATAATATTATGAATTAGCGTTTTCGACTTGCCGTGAGCGCGGAGCGAGCGTGGCGCGCGGCCCGGCCAGGTAACTTTCATCTTCTAAAATACATGAATCGCTCCTATATTAGCGCCTTAATTATGAATCGATTTATCATTGTGATCGTAACCTTTGTTTTATTCAAGGATTTGTAATTTAAATATGTCGGTTTCTTTTATTATTTGTAAAAGTGTCAGAATAGTTGAGATAGCCATATCGAGACACAAATCTACGCTCATGACGAGATTAAAATTGCATCTTTCTACAATACGGGGGAAAATAGACTAGTAAAGAAAAACTTTATTGAAGTGAAAAAAGAACATTGAAAGAAAATTAAAATAATATAATTTGAACTGGATGTAATCGAGAAAAAAAACGAACTGGATATATAAATCGATTACCTAACTAGAATCCACTGTATCAATTTTATTCGCTTGACAATGATACTGGGTTGAATCTCGCGGTATACTCACTTGACAATATAATTGGGTTGAATCATGCGGTGGCTTCCACACCAAGACAGATCGAGCTTCTGCAGAAACTTGCATCGCATCGAGAGAGTTATCAGTACCTACAAAAAAAATGAAAAATAAGAACCCTATTCGGCGATTCAGAAGTTTTCTGTAAGGAAACGAATCGATTCGATATAACGTCTCGTATCAAAGATTAATTTGCCAGCTATTCGGGACAACCGACTGAGGGTTAGATTAGATTTCGACTACTGTCGAATATACTCGATCAGTGTGCCTAGTGCGAGTTTTGACAATTTATTTACGCGCTCGGTCCGTTTGGCGTAAACTTGAAATTGTATGGAAAAAGAGCAGCGCCATCTAGTGACTGATTGACTGACGCTAGATGGCGCTGCTCTTATTCCATACAATTTCAAGTTTACGCTAAACGGACCGAGCGCGTAAATAAATTATAGGCACACAGATGGTGGAACGTTCAGAAACTTCTTCGATAACTGCGATACTTCTTCGATAATAGCGTTACCGTCGTATTTTATGACGTCAATTTCGATTTGAGATCAACTTCGACGTTTTTATTTATCGAATCGAAACATCAAGCTGAATGTATCAAAGTCAAAGTCAAAGCATTTATTGTAAATAAGCAATTAAATCTCATTTTGCAAGTCAAACAGCTAATTCTCATTAACAAAGAGAACTATTAAACATAAAATATGATAAATTAAACAGTAATTGATTATTATGAGTTGAGTTTGAAAAGGGATGATTTGATCGAAGGTCTACAACATTTTCAAGGAACTACGAAGAAAATAGAACTTGCTTGTTTACATATTGGTCGATATACCTTACCCAAAATGTTTTTGTTACTGAATCTCATCAATTAGTAGGTTATCAAATTTTAGTTGATATTACATAATATTTGATATAAGTAATTTTATATAATATTTGACTGTAAGCTTTAGCGGTTACCCTTGAATGCAATTTCCGAGATCGAGACCACAAAGTGAATTGGGATCCTTTCAAACGTGCAAAAACAACAAGAAAAAGGTAAGCTATAAAAATGTTTACTTAACAATTCGACTTGACAGCAAGCGAAGGCGCCGCAAAAATAACAAATTTAACCTGTAATATTCCCGTTTATCTAGATTTTAAATTGAGGAAAACATTATATTATTGCATACGTATCGGCTGTTAATTGTTATTTTGGTCCGGCCTGTCAAAAACTACCCGTTAACCTTCGTCGCTCGCTTTATAAATGGTGTTTTTTTTTTAAATAACATGGATAATATAAGATTATTATACCTACGTTCTCTGCCTTTGTTTTGGGGAGATGTAATCTTGTTTTGCAATGCATTCTGCTGGTATAAAGTCACTGAACTTTAATGATATCTGCGACTTAATATATAAGACGCTTCAAACATTTGATATAACCGAAAACTCATGTCAAAACCGAGGCTATTCTTTTTTTATTACCTCATAATTATATATTTCGTCTACACCGCCAACCTCTGACACTCCATCACTAATTCTCTCCATCTAAAGATTGACTGGAAGAGATCGCTTTTAGCGATAAGACCGTCCATTGTAGGTACTTCTTTATAATGTAATTTTTAATTTCGTATCTTTTTTAAGAAGTACCTCGTTTATTTTCTTTTATATTCGGTTTACAATAAAGCATTTCTATTCTATTCGTTTTTATTAAACATATCCGCGATTATACAACTGTTATTGTTTGCCGGCTGTCTGCTGTGGTTGATGATGATGATGGTGGATGGTGACGATGATGGATGGTGACGATGATGATCTTACCTGAGATTGTACGCAGTGCCAGTAAGGTCGCAGGTCTATGCTCCGATAGAGGATGGAGTCGGAAGCCAGCCTGTTGAAGTGTCTGTTGACCTGAGCGCATCGGCATAGCGATTGCATGTCCAAGTATTTCATGACGCAGAGTATCGTCTCGTCCTATAACAGGATTATTTATAAAAAAGGTTAATCTTGATTTAATCGATATTGAATAATTGATTTAATAGCGTGAGAATTTACACCAAGATAATTTTCGAAACAAAATTCTCAAAGATTTGCTGTTTTCATGTTGTTATAGAACGAACGCGATCCCTAATGATTATTCCAATTCTTCTTTATCTTAGAGTCAATGGTCAACATACCTTGGCTAGAAATGAAGACAAGTAACCGCGATGTCTACGTTTTTGTATTCGTCGATTGTATAGTTAGACAAAATAAATAATCGATTATTAAAATCAGGGAAACTTGCAGACTGCGTGCGTGTATTTCTGGTAATTACGAATAAAGTACTACCTACTTAATATATCGATAGATAAAGTTAAGGAAATGTAAATGTTCAATGGATTTCGATTTCATGAGTATATGTATACCTATATATACATAGTATTATGTATACCTATCTAAGTAATTATAAGACATTTAAGTCGAAAGAAAAATTGAGAATTACGTTCAGATTACACATGTTCTGTGATATTAAACCATTCTTTTTCTTTTATTATTGAAAATATACCTACACTTATGAAAATTTCCCAGGTGTTATTTATCACCAACTCTAACCTTGATTAGAGTCGAGACGCACAAAACGTAGCATGATTACACCATACTCGAGAATAGACGCCATAAATCGCGTCAGGACCTAACCTAGGCTATAATATGAGTAAGGCGATAACAATACTTAATTCCATACTCAACAACGATGTTGTGAAATTCCATCGCAATGATGGAAAAATACACCATCGTAGAAAAAATGAGGCACGTAATGTAAAGCGGCTTTGCGTCGCGAGAAATAGTTTGTTGTTTGCAATGATTCATTTGTAAAATTAAGTTTATTTTTAGACCAAAACTAGCAGTTTTATGAAGATTTGTTCGTGTATGAAAAATTTCTTACATAATAATTATTATATAGGATGCTTGCAAATGATATCTTTTCTATATTGACTACCTATAACATAATGGGTTACTTATCTATAAGAATAAAATTTCATTTTGGAACTGTGAACAAAGAATTTATAGTTGACTGCAGTTGAAAATTTCCATCTTATTTTTCCAGCACAAATGTTGAATATTGAAATTATTAGGTAATAGGAATTCTATGCCACAGTGTAGAAGTTGCATGGCATACAACTCTGATACCTTTTCTCTCACTCTACTCACCGGCAGTCTTTCGAAATCGCCAAGTGGAGGTCCCGTGTCTATTTGCTTCCTGTCAATTTGAGGCATGATAGACTCGTGCAAGTTGGATGCTATGATTCTATTGAGTAGTTGACCTGAAATTTCATAATACTGTGCATTTTGCAACTTATTTCGTGCATTTTATTTGCACCTTCAAGAACATCTACAGAGCTCGCGCGAACAAACAGTCATGTGAAATTGTTTTCTATTCCCACGTCAAAACTAAAACAACATACTTCCATTGGCTTCATAAGTCGAGTAATAAATTAGCAAAATTTTTGGACTTTCCAACACATTGTGATTCTGTTGTGGGAAAAGAAGAACAATAACATCACAGTGTTATGTTAAAACACTTTTTATTAATTGAACAAAAGAAAACTAATTCCCATTTCTCATGACTGAATGCAAAGTAAAACCTCATAAAGTCATACCTTTCTCAACAGTGGGTGGCGTTTTTTTATAGAAAAGGGATGAGTATGCAAAATTATTCTTCATCCTCAACATGCTCGGCGGCTGCTTCCCCTTAAGCAGCACAGCATCCAACTCCGTGTAGTAAGGTAACAGTTTGTGGTTGAATTCTAGTCTCAGAATCCTGTTGACAATAAATTTTGTGCATAGAAAATTGAATCTTACCGCTTGTTATGTAATATAGTGTAGGGTACTTAGAAATGATGTTTTAATCAAAGTACCCCACAATAGAAAAGTTAGTTGTAATTTTGTAAGAAACTGAATAAATGCAGCTCTGTGTTCAATGGCATTTAATTAAGTACCACACCCTTGAAGAACATAATATTGGCGACGAGGCTAACCAGAATGACGGCCGCTAACATTACAAGCCTGGTATTGCCAGGGAAATTTGACCCCAATAAAGATGTGTGGGAGAATTATCGCGAGCAACTAAACTTCGCGTTGGAGGCGGCTGGGCAAATCGAAAGCGTGCAAAAGAGGGCTCTGTTCCTGTCACAATGTGGGAAGGAAGCCTATGGATTGATAGTGTCATTACTAGCACCTAAGAAACCAAGTGAAGTGAGCTTTGAAGATATAATTGCAATTCTCAACAAGTTTTTTATACCGGCGCCCCACCCTATTTTGGAGGTGGATAAGTTCTATAAGAGAAAACAAAAAGAACATGAATCAATGACGAGCTTCATAGCGTCCTTGCATGACATTAGTTCCCGTTGCGAATTCAAGGACGGCATGCCGCGCCGTATAATTGAACAACTAATCTTGGGTGCGCGCGACAATAATTTAAAAAAAGAATTGCTGAAAATCAAGTTGGAAAACTTAACCTACAATAATGTGGTACAATTGGCCCTAAATTTTGAATCGCTCCAAAGTGGAATGCAGAGTCATATTTCAGTGAAGAACCATAGCGGCGAGGTCACACAAACGAAAATTGTTGCAAGTACGAGTAACGCTAGTGTTGAGCCTATGGAAGTAAATACAATCGACAACTCGAGACGTTGCGTGCATTGTGCAAAAAACCATGGTAATGCACTTTGCAGGATGCGGAACGTAACTTGTTATAAATGTCATAACAAAGGACATACGAAAGCGGCTTGTAAAAACAATACAAAGCCACGAGTAAACAAGTGCAGCGAGTGCTCGTCAACATCAGAAAACAACGGAAAAAGTGAAGATAACTTTGGCGTGCGGGAAAGAATCGATGAAGTTAGTGGAAACGGCGCGAAGGAAGAAAAGCGAAGTAGACCGATCATGGTGGCAGTCAAGATAAATGGCGTACCTTTGACAATGGAGGTGGACTCAGGATCAGCTCGGTCAATTATCCCGCATTGTGTTTATCAACAATTCGCACAAGCATTTCCGAACGAATTGTTACCCTTCACAAATAAGTTAGTAACGTGGACAAATAACGAGCTGAAAACAAAAGGCCAGACTATGGTAAACGTCGAGTTTGGTAACAAACGCGCCAACCTCCCATTAGTAGTGAGTTGCGGCAGAGGACCCCCACTACTGGGTCGTACGTGGTTCGAACCACTAGGAATTTCGGTGCGAGGAGTGACGATCCATGCTGTGGACGAAAAGGCCGTGGAAGATTTTCCTGCAAGATTTCCGGAGTTATTTGAAGCCAAGATAGACAAATACAAAGGACCACCGGTGCATATCGACTGTAAAGAAGGAGCAACGCCAGTGTTTTTGCGACCGCGAACAGTACCATTCCCATTAAGACAGCAAGTTAATGAAGAATTGAACCGAATGATAGAAGAAGGTACATTGACACCAGTCAAGCACTCACGCTGGGCTACACCATTAACAATAGTCCCAAAACCTGATGGATCATTAAGACTATGTGGTGATTACCGGAAAACAGTGAATGCTACTTGCTTGACAGAAAGTTACCCGTTACCAACATCAAATGAAGCATTTTTCCAACTATCGGGTGGTAAATGGTTTTCAAAGATTGACTTGAAGCATGCATACAACCAACTTAAAGTCGATGAAACAACTGCAGAGATGCTAACATTAAACACACCACTAGGATTGATGAGAATGAATAGACTGGCTTATGGAGTGAATGCAGCAACAGCTATTTTTCAAAGGTTAATGATGTCAATACTCGCAGGTATCGATGGAGTGGCATGTCTCCTCGATGACATAGCCATATGTGGGTACTCCCTTACCCAACACAATGAAAGAGTGGTTGAAGTGCTAAAGCGGTTGAATGATATTGGACTGAAAGTGAACAAAACTAAATGTGTATTCACAACAACCAAAGTGAAGTTTCTAGGGTTTGAGATAGATGCAGATGGGGTGCATCCATCACCCGAGAAGATCCAGGAGATAGCCAACAAACCTGAACCTAAAGACAAACGCTCATTGAAAGCTTTCTTGGGGCTATACAACTTCTATGAAAGGTTTTTAAAGGAAAAAGCAGTGGTGTTGGAACCGTTATATACACTACTGAGAGATGACAGTCCCTGGAATTGGGGTGAGAAACAACAGGTGGCATTTAATAAGGCAAAGCACCTCTTAACATCAGACTTAACATTAACCCACTATAGCCTAGAGAAAGATCTGCATATGGTATGCGATGCTAGTGAGTATGGTGTGGGGGCTGTGCTCGTGCATAAGATGGAGGATGGCACTGAGAAGCCTATCATAATGAGCTCCAGAACACTTCAGGCACATGAACGGCGATATGCTCAACTGGATAAAGAAGCCCTAGCCATCATGTTTGGATTGAAAAAGTTCCGACAGTACTTGCTGGGAAGGACCTTTGTAATATTTACAGATCACAAGCCCTTATTAGGAATATTTGGCAGAGGCAAACCGATTCCAGAACTAGTTTCAGCCAGGATGTTACGTTGGGCACTGACACTGAACACCTTTGACTATGATTTAAAGTATCGCCCGGGAAGTCAGATGGGAGATGCTGACAGCCTTAGCAGGTGGCCAACACCATGTGTAGAAGAAGAGAACAGACAAGAAGAAGTGATGCTAATTGAGCAGATGGATATAGATCTAGGACCAAATACTATAGCAAAAGAAACAGATAAGGACATAATACTAAAGAAGGTGAAATTTTTCATACTAAACGGTTGGCCCAATGAAATGGACTCACCAGAAATGTTACCTTACTTTAGAAAAAGAGAAGCCCTGTCTCTAAACAAAGAGTGTATCATGTGGGCAAACAGGGTAGTCATCCCGGTCAAATTACAAGAGGCAGTACTGAAAGCTCTTCACCAAGGTCACAGCGGAATAGTACAAACCAAGATGCTAGCTAGAGGATACCTTTGGTATCCATCCATAGATATGGATATAGAAAGAGTAGTAGCAGATTGTGAAGCATGTCAAATGGGAAGGAATAACCCAGCTACCACAGAACACGAATGGAAACCAGAAAATAGGCCATGGTCTCGCGTGCACATTGATTTTATGGGACCATTCATGGGGAAAACCTTCTTAATCATAGTAGATTCATTTAGTAAATGGCCCATTATTGAAATTGTGCCATCAACGTCAAGCAAATCAGTAATTGAGATATTAAAGAAAGCAATTGCAGATAATGGCTTGCCGGATGTTGTTGTGTCCGACAATGCTTTAGCATTCACATCAAACGAATGTCAAGAGTTCTTCAAGAGGAATCGCATCCGACATATTACTGGTGCACCCTATCATCCCGCAACCAATGGCCAAGTAGAGAGGACCATACAAACAATCAAAGCTAAACTAAAAAAACAATCTCCATGTTCTTGGACAGACCGAGTAGCAAAGATTCTATTTCATATGCGTACTGTACCAGGTACTGTATCTGGAAAAACACCAGCAGAGCTATTAAATGGGAGGAAATTTAAAACTCTGATTTCATCACTGCATCCAGATACATACATTAAAACTGATGAGGAAGGAAGGAAAGATAATAGGAAAAATAAAAAGAGTTTTAATATCGGAGATTATGTTTTAATGAGATTGTATAACATGTCCCAAAAGTGGCAAAGAGGAAAGATTATAAACAAGCCAGAACCAGCAGTATATGAGGTGGAGATTGAAGGTGGTGCCAGACACCGCAGACATGTGGACCAACTTCTTAAAACTAGACCACCACAGGCACCAGGAATGCCTGAAAATGACAATGGCAGTGAAGAAGATGATGATGGAAACGATGGAGATGTGATCATACCACCACCAGAAGAATGGAATGAAATCATAGGAGTATAAAATAAAAAAAGTTATGTAATTAAGCAGGAAATTATTTAGTAGAAATTGATTCAAATTAGAAGTGATAAATAGTTGAGATTTACATACTTATTATTAGTTAGAGTAAAAGTGATTATGAAATTGTAATGATTCAAAATTAAGAAGTTACCATGATATGTTTAGAACTGAAAGAGGAAGTGTTATGTAATATAGTGTAGGGTACTTAGAAATGATGTTTTAATCAAAGTACCCCACAATAGAAAAGTTAGTTGTAATTTTGTAAGAAACTGAATAAATGCAGCTCTGTGTTCAATGGCATTTAATTAAGTACCACACCCTTGAAGAACATAATACCGCTAATATTATAAAAGTGGAAGTAACTCTTTCTTTACTGCTAAACAGGTGAACAGATTAAGATAAAATTTGGTATGGAGATACATTGAACCCTGGTGCCTTCCCTTGCATAGAAAATATAGTTTATAGAATACTTTTTATCATTATAAGAAGTTTCATTATTTTCAGCATAGACATAATATTTGATAGGTATGTCTAAAGTCACCTACAAAAAGAAATGGTGAAAACAAAAAAATATTATGCTATTGCTATTTTTGTAAACCACAAACATACCTGGTAGGAATGTTAAGCTCTCGAATTGGTGGACTGAATATCCTCGGCGTATCCCCCACATATTCCGGCTCTCCTTCCCACAAGAGTATCCACGCCGTTGGCCCTTTGGCCCAGATGCGCACTAACGCACCCGGGTTGTACGTCTCGAACACAGCCACCTCCAATGGGTACACTGCCTTTTCGAAGGACACTTCTGTCAAAGGTAGTGTTGTTTACGATCATGGTTATAAATAGAAACGTCAGAAAGTCGCCAATAAAAATACAGTTTGCAGTTTGATGGTTAATATCAACACTGTGTATAGACAAGTAAAAATTTTACTTGTCTATACACAGTGTAATACTCTGTGTGGGTATTTTAACATGGATCCTTCATAATTATGTTGTATTAACTTCACATTGACATTAGGTGCTTTTAAGAGGGATTAGAGATTGATCTGTAAGCCTTTTATTGTCTGTACACACACACAACAGTAAATTGTAATTTTCCACACCCATGTCATGCAGTCACTATAATAATTCTATTAATTATGTAAACCCCCTTTTGCCCCTCTTGCACTGAACCTGTATTTATGTATATCAATAATTCAATTACCAAATATATGCATATTTGGCTCGCTCGGAAAATATTATGTGTATGACATCAATATTTTTTCATTATTGTTTATATTTTATGTCAATAACAGCAGCATCTCTTTGGCAATCCGATAACATTATTCTTCTTAAATCAATAAATAGGTAATTCATTCAACCGACATGGATCCTAACACACTGATTTGTGTCAAAAATGGAATTGATAGTTGAAATGCTCCAAAGTTGATGAGTGTCAATAAGTGAATAAAATAATGGTTAGAGTATAATAATTGAAATGATCTGAATAAATAAATAATAAACCACCGTACCTACAAAATCCTGGCTGGTTATGGCGCTGCTGTTCTGAGGCATGTAGTCTTCTTGAGCTGACGGAGCGGAATCCCACCATTTTCCATATGTTCGCTATTAAACAATCTGTACATTTTAGAAATAAAGGTGCTCATTCCTTACTAACAAAGACCAGAGACCATACTATCAAAAATATTTTTCACTGTCCATCCAAAGGCTGTTTGGAAGAAATCGCTTTAAGCAATATCATTGTTTACATATTGTATTTTTTATTGTGTTGTTTATTTGTGGTGTACAATAAACTGGTGTACACATTCTAAAGACGAAAATAGTGCATAATACTTTTATTTCTGTAATAGCACAGAATAAGTACTTAATACCTATTAAAACCCTAGGTTACCTATATAGTATAGGTAAATCCAATCATTAGGCACAATGCGTCGCTGAGTGAATCATAATATAAAAACAGGAACAAACCAGGCAAACTTAAAATAGGTAAGTACCTAGAATCGTAATTCGATTTGATGCAAAGTAGGTAACACAATACGATAGATAGTTAAAGCGCTTACCATTACGAAAGCTTGCGGATAATCTCCATAGTCGGGGAAATTAGACGGCGGGCCTCGAAGGTTGAAGGCAGTGTAGGAAACACTAATTTCACTACCGTATTGAGAACTAAAGTCTTCAACATTCTGTACGAACTGCTCAATTATCTGGTCTTCTTTTTCGTCTTCAACGTCGGCATTATCTTTGAACCAAAACAGCGAAGAAATAACATCAGAGGCGCTTTGCATTTTCCAGACACAATATGCCGCGATGGAAAATAATAATGAACGGGTCGATAGCGGAGAGGAGCGCGCCCAAATGATATTTTTATTTATTTTGGTCTAAAGCTTTTGTTTGTTTGTGTGATCCTTTTGACATATCAATCTAACAATGACAATTGACAACAAAGAAAGAAATATTTTTTTTTTTTTTTTTTTTTTAGGTATGGCTTCGCACGGTTTGTGCATATAGCCAGTGTCAAGTATTTTATTTTAAGTATTTCTTCATTTCACATTAAGAAAACCACAGCAATATTATAGCAATCGTGGTCAAGTAGTCAAGTCAATTATTTACATCGTCAGTCACGATTCAGTAAAGTAGTGGATGCTTTACTGAAACTTCCTGGGAGTTTTGGAAAAAATGCGAAATGACACGCTTTTTGAGTTTATATCATTCGCCTACACTCGTGCACGTTAACGAACACTTAATGGTTAATATTCCACCAATATTACACATTAACACTCGAAGAAACACAAGTTTGAGCTAATAATATAAAACCAACAACGTCTCACTATCGGATTCCCGCCAAAACTCCGAAAGAAATATTATAAGACAGTGACTGCTAGTTGGAGCTGTCAAACTACAACAGATTAAACAAAATGTATGTGAAAAGAGTTTTGGCGGGAACCCGAAAGTTTAGTTCGTTAATGAACAATCAATATTATTCTACACTTATCCTCGACGAAACAAGAAAAAAAAATACAAATCCAACGTCTTACTTTCGGATTCCCGCCAAAACTCTCCTATATTATATTCTGTTGTAGTTTGACGGCTCCAACGAGTAGTTACTTTATTATCTATCTAAACGAAGTCTCCACTCACATCCCAAACACATTAAATTATATTGGGCAATGTTATAGTTCCCCCTCAAAATTATTCTACAACAACAAACAAATTTCATCTGAAGTAGGCGTTCAGCAGGGTGACCCTCTAGGACCAGCACTCTTTAGCTTAGGAATTCATCCCATTACTTCTAACTTAAATTCAAAATTAAATGTCTGGTACCTAGACGACGGAACTCTAGGAGGTAAAGCTGACACAGTCAAAAATGATTTTATCACCGTTATCAACAACTTTCGAAACCTAAATTTAGAACTAAATTTAGGCAAGTGTGAGTTGTATATTTCTGACAAGTTCAACTCCACTGATAGAAAAGTTCTGATTCAAAATTTTCAAGAAATTTCGCCCGACATAAAAATTCTGCAAATGGATTCACTCTACCTTTTAGGGGCTCCGTTACTCGAGGAAAGTGTTAGACCCCTTATGGAAAAAAAATCAAGGATACTTTCGGAAAACGCTGATAGATTGGGCTCACTAAATTCTCATATCGCATATACCATTTTAAAATATTGTCTTTTTGTGCCAAATTTTACATACATTCTCAGAGCATGCCCAATCTGGAAACATACGGACATTTTGGATAACTTAGATGCCACCCTCAAAAATGCTCTAGAAAAAATTCTAAATTTAAACCTCGAGGACAATTCCTGGACTCAAGCCACGTTACCTATTAGATCTGGTGGTATCGGCATAAGAAAAATCTCTAGTATTGCTCTTCCGGCTTTCCTGTCATCCCTGCACAGTGTATCAAGCCTATGCGCTCAAATTCTGAAAACGCCAGCACCGGTTTTGCACTGTGCAGCTGATGCCGTAGAGGCCTGGAGGACTCTCTGCCCCAGTGAAAACTTCCCCAAGGAACCAACAAGTCAAACACTTTGGGATGTTTCACTGGTGCAGAGAACCCACAATTATCTGGTTCAAAATTTTTCCAGTGACCAAGACCGCGTAAGGTTTCTAGCTGTCTCGCAACACGAATCAGGACAGTGGCTGCACGCTCTTCCCTCTGCGAACCTCGGAACGCTGCTCGACAATGGCAGTTTCCGCATCGCCGTCGGTCTCCGACTGGGTGCTGCCATTGTCGAGAGTCACCGGTGTCCATGTGGCAGCGTCGTCGACAGGAACGGACTCCATGGACTTTTCTGCCAACGCAGTGCAGGCAGATTCTCCCGCCACGGCTCCATTAACGATATTATCAAACGGGCGCTTGCCACCATTAACGTACCTTCTACACTCGAACCTGTCGGGATGGTGCGTGATGATGGCAAGCGTCCCGATGGCCTCACTTTGATCCCCTGGGAGCGGGGAAGGGCTCTCGTGTGGGACGCTACATGCGTCGACACGTTGGCCCCTTCTCGCCTCAGCGGATCTGTCTTGAAGGCCGGAGCCGCGGCGGAAGCCGCAGAAGAGGCCAAGCGGCGCAAGTACGTGACACTTTCAAGTGACTACATATTTGTGCCGCTTGGCTTCGAAACTTTTGGTCCATGGGGTCCCAGTTCCAAAAAATTTTTCAACAATCTGTTTCCTCGGCTGGTCGACGCCGCTGGTGACAAGAGGGCTGGCTCTTATCTCGCACAGAGAATAGCCATTGCTATTCAGCGAGGTAATGCAGCCAGCGTTCTTGGTACCATGCCACATGGACTCCCACCCTCTTTTGTTAGATTTGTAAGGTTTAGTTTAAGCTAGTTTTAGTTTATTTTATGTTATTTATACTATTTTTTTTTTTTTTGTTTAGTTATGGCTTCGCACGGTTTGTGCATATAGCCAGTGTCAAGTATTATAATAATAACGTAAGTACATAATATTTTTATTTTCACATTAGGAAAGTAATAGCTTTAAAGCAATCCTCGTGGTCAAGTAGTCAAGTCAATTATTTACATAGTCAAAGTCACGATTCAGTAAAGTGGTGGATGCTTTACTGAAACTTCCTGGGAGTTTTGGAAAAAATACGAAATGACACGCTTTTTGAGTTTGTATCATTCGCCCACACTCGTGCACGTTAACGAACACTTAATGGTTAATATTCCACCAATATTACACATTAACACTCGAAGAAACACAAGTTTAAGAAAATAACACAAAACCAACAACGTCTCACTATCGTATTCCCGCCAAAACTCCTATACTATTATTAAACAAATGAATATAATTATCTTATATTCTTTGTTGATTTTGGCTTCGCACGCTATATACACAAACCGAGCGAAGCCAAAATATAAAACGTTTATTTGTGGTTACCCCAGCTGTGAAATCGTAACCTTGATCGTGCATTATCTGGGCTTCTTGACCGCTTGCCTTAGCTTTCTTATAAGGTGAGAGACTATAATAATAATGATTGTAAGTATTATAAAAATATGAACTACCGAGGTAGGTACGTATTTCTTTAGATATTTCTTTAGTTAACCTTAATTCATGTATAAATCATGAAATTTATTACAAGGAATAGATAATTATAATTAGATGTTATTATTATCTAGTTAACTTGATACCTTCAGTGTCAAAATATTAATAATTATTACATTTCATGTCAAGGCACAAATCATACGAAGCCGAAACTGAATAAGAATAATAATAATTTTGACTGTCACTGTCAACTAACTAACTCGAACTAAAGTGACTTTTTAAAATAATATTAAATGCCAAAATGGCAGCGGGACCAATAGCCGAAAGAAATCAAGGTAAATTTAATTTTATTACATTTAAACTAATAATCTAAGTAATTACTATACATAGGTATAATCACTTTCTTTTCTAATACATTCAAAAGTTATTTCTCTCACAAAAGTAGTGTTTGTTTTGAATCAAAATTTGAGGTTATCATTTGGATGCTACGCCGATATTTTTGTTTATTCCATACATTTCGCTTATGTATTGCAGATGCTACCATTTACGTGGGAGGTCTTGATGACCGAGTTTCAGAGAGCCTTCTCTGGGAGCTGTTTGTACAAGCTGGACCAGTCGGTGAGAAAATTTTCCTACACTTGTTTGGCATTCCTAAATGTACCTATACTAAGTATTATCCTACAAACCTAAAATTATCCTTCCTATCCTATCCTACATGTTTTATAACTGAAAATCTGTGTTGTTTCTGAGACCGACCACTCAGTGTTAAAACGGCTAACTAAATTAAGAATAAAATTCGATATTTATCTGTACTTACTTATATATATTGTATAGATTTTAAATCCTAGTATAACATACAACAGCTAGTTAATGTAGGTATAATAATGTGAGAAAAGGTCTCATCACATATTTTTTGAAGTCATTGCCGGAAGAATGAATTTTGATTTTTACTATGTTGTAGGTTGACTTTTCTCAGCCAAGGGCTTAAACTGTGATTTCAGTTAATGTTCACATGCCAAAGGATCGGGTCACTCAGACACATCAAGGTTACGGATTTGTGGAGTTTATGGGCGAAGAAGATGCTGACTATGCGATTAAAGTAAGTTGCATTTCCGATATCCTTGCATTATTTTTCAGTACCTACTTAAAAAGTTTTACTTATCTTATTGTGGCTATGGAACTGGGATCTTATGAGGTATATTATTATAATTTATCCAAGACAAATAATGCCTCATTTGCTGTCATGTTTGTCATGTCCTACATGCTGTACAATAGAGGTGCTAATCGCAGACTATATGGTTTACTTACGATATATTACTAGCCAAGATCCTAACAAACATTGACAATACAAAAAAAAAGGTGTTAGCCTCCTTGCCCAACCACCACCGAAATATGCCACTGAGTTATAAGTCAAGCTAGTTAGTTAGATCCACCCAAAACTGCATCGCAAGGTATTGTGAAGTGCTGTGCTGCTCATAGCCCTGATTCATTGTATTTAGTCTCATATTGATCAGTAATTTCACTACAGACAGTGCCTAGTTCAAACTAATTGGGTTATTTTGCAGGTCATGAACATGATTAAACTCTATGGCAAACCCGTGAGAGTGAACAAAGCTTCAGCGCATCAAAAGAATCTAGATGTAGGTGCCAACATCTTCATTGGAAACTTGGATCCGGAAGTTGATGAGAAACTACTGTATGACACATTCTCTGCATTTGGTGTTATATTACAAACTCCTAAAGTAAGTTTTTGTTGTAATATTTCATTTGAGTGAAAGAATACATACATAATATAGAAAACAACAAAATGTAAATAACTTCCTGATGATGTTAAAATACTTTAATGTTTCACCAATTTCAGGTTATGCGTGATCCAGAAACTGGTAATTCCAAAGCCTTTGCATTTATAAACTTTGCATCATTTGAAGCGTCGGATGCGGCAATTGAAGCTATGAACAATCAGTACCTTTGCAATAGACCAATCTCAGTATCATACGCTTTCAAGAAGGATGTCAAAGGAGAAAGGCACGGATCTGCTGCTGAGAGGTAAGCTCGAAGAACACTTATTTACCATAGTTAATAGCGAAAAATGGGTCTAATTTGTGCACAGAATAATATCAATGATTTCTACATTACCTTGATATTTCAATCAAGCTACGTCAACAGTAACTGTTGGTATGTAAATATGATTTATTCTTGCAAAAGTATAACATATTTTATTATTTAATCTGTCAAGTGAAATCGTTGTGTGAAATCTCATTTTACTTTGTCTAATACTGGACACTCCCAAGACCTATATTGCTTCTTTTCAAAATCAGTAACTTAATTCATTCTAAATTTCATCTATTTCAGATTGCTTGCGGCCCAAAATCCGCTTTCACACGCGGACCGACCTCATCAACTGTTCGCTGACGCACCGCCCACATTAATGGGCCCAGTGATGATGCCGCCCCCGCCGCCAGCGCCCTCGCCCATGCCGCCATCGCAGATGGGAGCGAGGCCACCGCCGCCGCTGCCTATGACGGCACCGCCACCGCCACCGTCGACGATGCCGCCACCTGGGCCACCGCCGCCACCAGGTAAATTACGTACTTAACTAGGCTACAAAGAAATCTGAAAGTTCTGTTATACATTATTAGTTACTTCTGAGTTTGAATTTGCCGTGACCAAGGGAAATTGAGATTCATTTTATAGAGATTACAAAAATTACCGAAATAACACACACCTATGCAATATGGCAAATTAAGTTCACAGTGTTTTCAATTCAACTTACACCAGTAATGGCAGGGTTTGAGTTAACACCAGTGAAATCTACATTATCAACTCAACTTTCTATACCAAATCCTATTCCTTTATAAAAAACAATATTAACGTATTTCATAATAATTTCTTGCAGGTCCGCCACCGCCGCCGCCACCATTCCACCACTTCCCGCCCCCACCGTTCGGGCCGCCGGGTTTCGGGCCGCCGCCGCCCCCCGGCTCCCGCCCGCCGCCCCCATGGCGGCCGCCGCCTCCGCAGTTCCGTCCGCAGTTCCCGCCCCGGGGCCCGCCGCCGTTTGGACACCCGCCCTTCCCCCCGCACCACCCGCCTGAGCCCAATTATAATTATTAGGAGGTTAATAATAAATAGCGTAATTCAGATTGTGATTTTATTTTTACTTTCTAGCTATTACCCGTGTTTATGGCCATAATGTTTTATAGCCAATAGGTCTGCTTCTATCTGTTGGAATTAAATGCAATGTAGGTATTGTTAGAGAAGTTGAAATAAGACGACTAAGTTTAAGGTTTCTAATAACTTATAATTCAATTGACCATCGACACACGTTCATTTTAAAAAGGAAAAAGCTCGAATAGGAATGTCCTTCCCCGCATCTTCCCCTCGCCGCTCGCGTAGCGCTGGGGTGACTACGGCGCTGCAGACGTCATGGCGTAGCTGATGACGTCATACGCGTAGCACCACACCGACGTCATGTCGTAGCTCTGATGTGCAAGGTGTTTATGTAGCACCACGTGAGGCTACCTGTATCTCCACCATTTTTTACAGTATGTAGGTAGGTGCATTGATTTTTAACATATTTATTGTTGGAAACGGGACCATACTTTTCATATCAAAAAGTGGCACCTCAATAAATCGATAAGAGACCACGGAACAGTGACAAACGCATTGCAATAATTTCAGAAGTTTTATGCGATGCGAGTGCCTATATAACTACCTGCTATCTGACTGAACTGATGCATTTTCCTAATGAACTCGTAATAACACTCGATATTAGTTATAATCTTTATTGTAATAATTAAGTGTATACTTCCTATTTTTTACCTACGTGTTGAAAAAAATGATAAGCTTAGTATTATATAATAAACGACATTTATATGTTAAGTTTAAACGAATAAGACGTCAATTATAAGTTACTGGCAACACCTTAGGTGGGCGGGCATATCGCCTTAGAGAAACAACTCTAAAGACAAATTACAAACCTAATATTTACGGCGGCGTGCGAAGATTTCTTATTGTTCCACATCCCAAACGTGTTATTAATTTTAATTTCAAATCAAACTCGGTTACTTTGCTTTGAATGTTTGTAAGTAGGTAGGATCGTTTTAGACAAACATCGTGCCTGCAAATCAACCATGTGTATAATATAAATAAGTAGGCAACTAGGTACAGGAACCGTTTTCAAAACAAGTTCCTATTGTTGCTTGCTAAGAAGATCCTATAAATAAGTAAAATATAACGTCTGCCTGTAAGCTTCTTTAGTAGGTAGGTAGGTAGGATCCGCTACTGTATGGACGTTTCGTTGAGAATTTCGCAAATATAAGGAATAGAAACATGAGGAATATCATATTATTGTTATTGTGATAACTACATAATATTATATATAAGTGTCCACGTAAATAATGTGTACCTAAGCCTTAGGTGTAATTAACCTTTTGTTCACTAAGTTTTAAGAAGCAAAACAAGCCCTCAGCTATCCCTATTCTAACTAGGTTTAGTAGGTAGGTATACCTATAATATACTAGTTAGGGGATTTTATTTCGGTTCCTAACCACTTTATTAACTTCTCTATAATCGCATTAAAACATTTTATGGCCTACACGAAATGCTTAGGTTAGGTAGGTAACCTACCTATGAATATTTAGGTAAGTATAGGTAGGTCTAGGTACCTACACTTACCTAAATATTCCATTAATAATATTCCAGAAAAATCACAAACATTTTTCGTTAGAAAATACATCTAAAATAGTCTCTATAATTGCTTTCCTCGGAATCCCCTAAGGAGACAATAAATGCAAAAATGCATTTCCAATGGCAAATCTCGTTGTTTCTTTGCCCGTGAAAGCCTGTGTCCAGCAGTAGGTAGTTGTCCAAAACGAATATTGTCTACTAGAAACTGCTTTCGCAGAGGTAGCGCTTGTCTGTATACTGTTTTGGCAAACGAACGGCTCCCTATTCCTTTTGCCCATTGTAGTAGGTAAGTAAATTTAATGTGAAATGTTTTCTTTTAATTTCGTTTGCGAGCGATGCCCGGTAGGTAAGTAGGTATATAATTAAGTAGGTACACTTATTCTAGTAAATATGTATTATTTGCATCGTGTTTGCCCAATAGTAGGTACACGAGACGCTCTAGGAGTTAATTATGTTTGTTTATCTGCCTCCTACCTTACCTTCAGTCTCTTTTCGTCATTCTACGCACCTAACATAACAGCTACCTACCTATATTAGTTAGGGCTGCTTGCTTTAGCTTGTAATGGCCGCTCAGCGCAAAGCATTAAAAACATCGTTAGCTCAGAAAATGAAACACAAATGTTTGCATCATTGTTATGTATGTACGGGATAGTGGAGGATTATTATGCCCTGACCTTGTTTTATGTTTGTTCACCAGCCTAACTATATCCGTAAAAAGTACCTCTATGCTACACCATAGTAGGTAGGTAGGTACTAGCCTACTTATTCGGTGCTTGTGCAATATGCATCCTTAAAAATGGGTCTAGATCATTTCTTAGACCTAGGGATTTCTACTCTACTCTCCTTTGTGAGATTGGATCATGCTGGCGGAATTTGGATTAGGGAAAATTTTAAGTGCAAATGGGTAGGTATACCTAATATAAATAGCCTCCGCGCAGTGCCTGCACCATAGGTAATTTTTGTAAAGACTCGCAGCTATTTATTCAATGGAAAAGAGAAATATTATACCTACGTATATAGTTAGGTACTTTTTTCTTCACAACGTAATAAGTCTCCCTATTTCCGTGTCATTAAACGGGAAATGGAAAACGTGAATGTACCCTTTTAAAAAGCCTTAAAATGTGGGAGGTACCTATACGTATTCAAACAGATACATAGATGGATATAAGTAGGTGTATTGTTGTGTTGTCAAACTAAGTGGAAAGGAAGAGAATTATTATTGTATTATTGTCAGACATATTTTCCTGGATTGGAGAGCACTCTCTTTTAAACGTCATGAATACAGGATATTGCTAATAAAAAATATATACCTACCTACTTAATTATCTACTTCGATATCTAGCTGCGCCCGGCGGATTCACCCGCGTCCACTACACACAAGCACCATTGCTTTTTACGGTATTGTATGTATATAATAATATTATCCCATGTTCTATTCAGGGGCCTATATCAGGATCGATGCCTAGCAAATTTTATCCAAATCTGTTCAGCCGTTGCGGCGTGGTGACCGGACAAATAGGTACACAAACACAAACATCACGCCAAAGTCAAAGTCAAATAATGTATTGTAGGTAAATAGGCAATAAAATCGCACTTTTACAAGTCAAACACTTAAAATTAGTACCTACTACCACTTCTTATCATTTCAAAGGATTTCTGTGAAATTATAAAGATTTTGATCCACCATACAGATATCTAAACAATCGTTTTATTATGACAATATTATAAGGCTTAAATTTATATACTTACTTATTGACACTAACATGTATAAAACACAGATTGGTCAATTGGTCATACTATACGCTACATTATTTTGTTGGCTAGGTAGGTAGTTAGGTATATAATATTGGATTGATAATAATGGGAGTACCTACTCTGACCTAGAACGCGAAATGATTGGTGCGAAGCCAAAGGATATTCTAACCATACTTAAATGTATTAATAATCTTCTACTTATTGAAAGTAATATTTTACTCAATAATGGTAACTTATCTCCAGATGGGATCGACCGTTTTTCATTGTAGTTGGCACAAAGAAAAAGCCTCCAGTAGGTAACATTCTCAGATAGGTAAGATATAAGTAGAATCTATTGTGATGAGATGGGAGGAAGGTAACAAAGGGTAGGTAGGTAAGTGATACTGGAACTTGATTAATAAGATTTTGTGGCGATGCTTAGTGGGCATGAGATATTGGGAATGTTTATTTAGGGCAGGCCCTGTTTTTCTATAATTTAGACGTCAGGTAAATATTCGTTTAGTCCTCAGAATATTAATCCCTAATTTTCTCAAGCATTATAATATAAAGTGTATAATTAAATACAAGTTTGGTACTTACCTATATAGGTAAGTACTTGTAAATGTGAGTTTCATGTAAATAATTATGAATATTCACTGGGGAATAATTCACCACGACTTGTAGTTATTTATTTTCATAAATGTATGATAGGTAGGTAACTAATACGAGTAGATAGTATATTATATTACGTTCTACGCTCCGTCGAATGATTGAGAATTGTAAATTCTATGACTAAAGACACGGCACTCAGGAGTTACCCGGCTTTCACTCCACTGTGAATGGTATCTAATGATATATCTGGATTCAAATAAAGCCAACGCATATAACCTTAGCTTTTAGCAAAGTATTTTATCCGCAGGTGGAATAAAAGCTCCTAATAACCAAGCGAGGATACTCGTAATGCCTGCCCGCCTAATTAAAACGCGCCTAGGGACCTATCTTCATAGTTAATTCGCTCGATTAGTCAGGAAAGGTAAACTGCCTAATATCGAGGGCTTGGCCAATCAATACACCATTAAATTTTCACTCCGTGTCCTAATTGTTTTGAATATTCATTAAACGTTGTTTGAGAAGTATTAACGTAAGCCACCTAATGGATAGAACGCAGAGATCATTTTAATAATATATTAATAGTTTTAGTAAGTTTTTTAGGAAAATCTAGAGTTTTATTTTAAAGCAAACATCTAAAATACGAAATGATGAGTAGTCCAAACAGAAAGAGCAATAAACATAACCGATACTAAATTTCAAAAGATTGTAGACGCCGGTCATAATTCTATCTTCCGACTGGCAAAGTTTACGAGGTTTGTTCAAGATATCGAGGAATGCCCACTTCAGCTATATCATATTTCGGGCATTAAAACTTTTTCATTGGCCACTGAAATGATACGAACTCAAACTGGGTTTTAGGAGCTGCAGTTGGACGAAAGGTATTGCAATTTTAGTGCGCGGTAACATTATTTTTATTCTTCAGATGAATTTACTGCGGTTATATTTCGTTTCCTTTGAAAATGCTGACCGACCAAATAACAAGTCACTATAGCAAGGTAAGATCTCGCATAGTCAATCAGTTTGCGTAGAGTAGTCGTAAGTTTTCATGTGATTGTTTAGTCTGCTTCCGGTGTGTAACTTAAGTGGTTATTTTATTTATCAGCTAGGTTAGTTTTTCTGATGACTCATCGGGTTTTGTTATCGGCATGACAAATACATAGGTCTACTACATATCTTTAGGTACCTAAATATTAGCCTTAGGCAAATTTAAATAATTATCAATAAATTAGAAGACTGTAGGTATTTTCATTTGAAGGTAGTTATTCCTATTTAGTCAAATATTTTTTTTTATTATGACTAACTTAAACGGTATGAGAATAATTATCATCAGACACGGAACATTTACCATGTAGAATTATATTTGTTTTGAGTTCAAGTATTTCGGCATCCACACACCAATTTAACGCGTCATGCCATAGTTAGTTACGTACCTACTTACATATATTATGTTCTAACTCATAAATCTATAATATATAACATAATATGTTATATATTATAGATTATATTATATATTATAGCTATATTATAGCTTTATATGCACAAAAGAAGTTATAAGTACAAATTTTATGTGACCTTTATGATTTACGATTAGTAATAAGTACCTAATAATTTTCCTTATCTCTTAATGCTAAAGGAATATATCTTTATAATCATCGCGTATTAAATTTAATTTCATTCCACATGGCTTATACTGCCATCGTTTCGACAAGGAAAATTAACTCTTAACTTGGTTAGTTTTTTCACGGTTTTCCTCAGGCGTATAGTAACAAAACCACCCTATTTACTTGGCGTAACTGCGACTTTTTCTGTATTCGAACCGACGATGTTTTTCTTTTCCTGTCGACTTTTAAATTGTTGGAACAACAGTAACCGACAGTAACAGTATTTCAGCGTGTAAATAAAAAGAAAGCACTATTTATGTTCACGGGGTTCTTATGCCTGTTGGTACCATTAATTTGTCTCTGTTCAGAGTTGGTAATAAAACACTCTTGCACAATAGATTTAATAAAAACCAGAGTTGAACAGATGTGTTTAAATATTTTCTGCATACATCAACATCTAACTCTAGCTTTTTCTAACTCAATAACAAATTCACAAGTAAAATAATTACATGCCAAGATTCAGTAAGAAAACGCGAGTAATATACACGTCGATTTTGTGGAACGAAAATTTAGAAACTTGGTCTAATCTTTTGTGGTAAGTAAGAAGTTATTTGTAAACTGATTTTTACCGGTATTTTGTAGTGAGCCATGGCAATTGTTTTTTTACGATTCACAAACTATCTCCATATTGAGTGAAAACACCCAACTTATAACCATACAAAGATAAATTATAGACAAATACATAGACAATTTTTTTTAATTAGCTATAACACTGAAAAAGCTGAAATGACCCATAGTGAAGATCTACTCTTAAATAAACTCAAGCGACGAAGTCATTGTTCAGAATAATTTTAAAAGCAATATCGGTTTCAGTTTGCAATTTTGCAAAAATATTAGGACACTTATAGAAAAGATAGCGTAGTACAGACACATCCAACTAAATGTGGGGTCATTCAAGGGTCAATCACCTAAAGGGCGACGCTCTGAAAATAGCTGCCTTGTTTTCCTCTAAAGTTTGTGTGACAATGAGACTGCCTTTACCGCCGAAGTTAATTTGGATCACGAAAACATTTCCGTGAAAATTTCCTTTGGAAAAAATTGTAACAACGTTTTACTTTCCATGGCTTCGTAGGTGTACCACGGTAGGCGATTGGTCCAAAACGGGAAACCATAAAATAACCGAACCTTTCATAAAAATAATAATATAATATATTATGATGGTATGAAATTGTATTCTCATTTTTTTATTCAAAACATTGGAGAATCTTTGATCTTTGCAGAACATTAGGCAAACTAGTAACGGAACGGCTCTTTTATATGAAAATTGTCTGTTCTATTGCAGCCATAAATAGCGATACAATGTTCTGAATAATAAGGGTGCTGCACAGTGTTTAAAAAAAAACGTAGTTATGAAGCTAATTCAGAGCGGGAGAACCTTATTAGTTTATTCTCTCAGTAGATTCCCTCCTAACTTTAGTGTATGGGGCTATATTATAGCCCACGTCTTGGGATATTGGGCGAGCGCAAGTTATGTGCATTCTCGGTCATTGGAGCAGCCTGTGGAGGGGCAAAAGCGCGGTTAGAAGATATTGCCGGCAAGGTGCATGGTCAAGTGCAGTCGAGGAGGATTATGGAAAGTTTCCTCAAGTTTAATTAACGTTCTGGGATGCCATTTACAAAATTTTAATCTTGAGTGGAACATTCTTTCTACAATTGGTTTTCTGTTAGATGTTACAATAACACTTTTCCATTTTGAAGACTAACTAGGTTTCTAGAACGTTTGTTGGCTTTGACAGTAGATTAAAACTGCCGTTGCCTCTATCTCACTATAAGCAAATGACAAGGATGGCAATAGAATTAATCTGTAGTCAAAGTTGACTGACGTTTCAGAAACTGGGGGTAAGTGTGGCCAGTCCAGTCCAGGCTGCTTAATCGCCCTAATTGAGCCAAAACGTAATTATTTTCACAATGATAAACCACAACCTCGAAAGGGATTCTTAGAAATTGTAGGTTATCCAAGGTTGCCCCTATAGTCTTATAAAACAAAACTATTTGCTATAACGTATTATCATAGTCTATCTCCACCGACAACATATCTCGAGACATGTACGCACTTGAAACTGGTAAATGTTGGGGGAAGGTAAGGCAGGGCAGTGTACTCAGTAAAATAATAAGGTGTCTTGTAGATACTATGTCTGATTAGATTTTGAAAAAAGTATTTAGGCATAATATAAAACTGTAACAAAGAAATTAGGTAAGTATACATAACATTAAAAATATAGGTACACAGAGATTGCAAATAATATAGTTAGTAGAAATATCAAAGATTCACCATGTCAGTCGCCATTTACCAACAACGATAACTTAGAGCCCCATCAGGCAAGGGGGCAAGTGCCTCCCATGACCAACCCTTAGTTCTGACCATACCTTCAGACAATTATATCGTGCCCCAGGGGGTTGTTACTAACATTCAATTCAGCCTTTTGAGGTCACAACCAGAACGTTAATTTAGAACTAGCCGTTACACTTACCGAATTCGCAGAACCGGAAACTTGGCAGTCAAGAATCTAGTTTTATGATATTATATTGTGGATATCATATTAAGGCTCTCAACTTTGCACCGACTATATTTTTTCTAGGAAAAAAGTATCCCATACCAATTACTTTTACAAAATTGGTGAAGCCGTTTGGACGAAAAATCTGTATATACGCGATGTCACAACGATAAGCACAATACCCCGATCCAAAACCCAATTACAGAATAACTATATAAGTACCTACAAATACCCAAGGTAAGGCCCCGGCCCGCATCAACCTGCATGATTGGGGTCTGCATGATTGCCTATTGATTCCTCGTCGCAGATATATGTAGTCCAGAAACTGCCTGCTCCTGTTATTCAAAGCTTGCCTCACTGTAGACGCGTTGACATTGTTGTATGCAAACACGTCTACCTACCTATTGTATGAACGTAGAAGTTATTAACCCTTCGGTACAGCTAGCTAGGTACTTTTTAAGTGTGTGCGAATGGGTTTTTTCTTCGGTACCTTTCCCATTAAACTTTTTGTGTCGGTAGTATCTTCCCATTAGAAATACCCAGAAAGAATAAAAATTATAGTAGGACGAACAAAGTAAATAAACATACGTAGGTACTTATATTATTCACTATTCATTATGCAAAAAGTACCAAGTAACCATACAAAATTTGTTGGGCAAACTATTCATTAAAAGACACGACGACGTTCGTCTTCCAACCCGTCAACATTATTAATATAAAGTATTTGCGTCACAAACTTTACCCAACGTGGATGTACCGAGTTCCCCATATGAGTCTGTTTGTGCCTTGGAAGTTTCTTAGAACCTCTCAGTTTTATTTTTACATTGAAATGTAGTAAAATGTTCTACTTTTACCGAATACAGCAACGCAAATTTAAAGCATCGCACTTCCTAAAGTGAATAAGTCTTGTTATTTACGACAGGTACCTAATTAGCAACGATGAAGTCTCATTATTTTGTTTGAAAGACAATGAATATAAACAAAGCTATAACACATCACAGCAATATTATGCACTCGTGAGAAACAATTTCTGAAAAACAAACACTACGGTTTCTATCATGAGAGGGCCGGGAGCGTCTGTATCAGGGAAATGCCTCTCGTTAAATTTTCAATCTCAACCGAGAGCCAGGCTAATGACAGCTCGAGCCATTACACGTGGTTCTACCGTACAGCCCTTTACGCAAGTTCCTTGAAATCCCATCTATCAAGCCCCTTATTTCAACCCCATACGGCTCAGAACAGATCTTCACTTGCGAACTTTTGTGTAGAGGGTTACGAAGACGGTTAGTTAAGCGCGCACAAGTCTTTTTTTCTCATTTTAAAATAGAGGATAGGTTTTTCATTATGCATCGCAGTTTATCGTGAACATTTTTTTATTAACAGTATGAGAAAATTTTCAAAAAGCGGTAGTTTTGAGCAGCTATTCTATAATAATTAAGTATACACTTATGCAAGTATGCCAGAGTATTCACCTAATAATAATATTGTCGAGTTAGTACCGCTCGGTCAGAAGCCCAACCTGTCAGTTTAAAAACGTGTCATACCTACAAGTCCCGATCGGTCATACTTTCGAAATAACACATTTTTGTTTCATTGTCTCATACCCTAATCGGTCACACTTATGTATAAAAATACCGGTTTTGTTTTAAAAGAATTATATAATAATATTATATCATATTATAATGATATACTACATAATTTTTATCATAGAAACCCTCATCATAGAATTAGAGCCGTTTCTAGGTAGTTAATATGTTTTCTGTTCGCGAAAGTTTAAGAATAAATTATACGGGAGAACAAACTTTACCGTCTCCTCAATCTCAATCAAATGCTATAGACTCATAATTTCTTATCCCTACATGCGTCACATTGATATTGCCCATTCGACGGCACCACGTTGCCTACGAGCATTCAAGTGGCTTCTTAGTAAATGGATATTTCAGTGAAACGATGCATAATTTTTACATTGAAGCGCTCTCCACATAGCGCTGTGAAGTGGTTGGTCAGAGACGAACGAATTTCCATTAGCGAGTTTTGGACAGTGGCCAGAGAGATGAATAAGTCGCGTGACTTTTGGGAAACAGATGATTAAATAGGTACCCAACCTAACACAGGATTAATAGCATGTTTGAGCATCATCATCATCAACCATAATGATTTAAGATTAAGGAAAATAAATATGATTTGAGGCTTCTTGGTAGAGTACCAAGCTACAATACCACGAATGTTAACAGAATGAAAGTGCTATTGTGTTAGTATATTGCAATTATTTTGATGAAAGAAACAAATTGTTAGGGCACCTATATAATTTATTCTTATCCGTATTATATAGATGCCATCGTTTCAAGTAAGTTAGTAAGTAGTTAACTGGAACATGGTTGTATTTTGCAAATGAAGACAGATGTTATATTTACATAAATGTTTAGTAATATACGAGAAATTTATATTAGTCACTTTTTTTAGGTATATTTACAGAACGAGCCGTTTGTCCGTTCTGCGTTGTAAATACTCTATGTCTGACCCTCACTCAAATCAGTGCGGCGACTGTCCTCTCCATTCCCTATGAGTGGACCACAAATAATTAGAAAACTGAAAGTTTGCCCTCGAAAAGAGCAGAATGAAACAGGCAGGCGTGTTCAGCTTGTGAAAGTGTATGGTTCCATACAATCTTGGCGTTTATTTCAGTTATGTAAAATTGTTCCGCGAATGAAATATTATAATTAATAGTACAATTATTGTGAAGTGCATTCACAGATTAAATAAAAGAGAAGACAAAATGTCATGTCGAATAGGGAAGTCAAAGCTTTGGCTCAAGATAGGTTGATCATGTCATAGGTCACTGGCGGTTACTCCACCGACAAGAGCAAAGCAAAGAAGAGACGGCAAGAGTGATTTTGATCGTGGTTTGACATAAGTTGTAGATTGAATAGCTCGCAAAGTCTTGTACAATAATTATATAATATTGTTTTACCACTTACCCCTAAATAACTAGCAACAAAGTGGAGGACATAAAAGTAACTAAATCACTTACGTCCTGGAATTCCGTACAATATTCATTTATGCACTGCAATCTTACATATGTGACGACACTAAAATGCATTATTGTACAAGTTGGTGCGATCTAGATTCAAACTTGTCTTTTGTGAATTATACATGAGATGATACTCTCAATCTGTCGTGTATAACGACCAACGTAAGCTGAGCTTCCTCTCAATTCTTGGCACTTCGAAATCAGGAGCAAAACGGTGTTTTCATCGATGGTAACGGGTTAAGTTGAACTGGTCAGGGAAGGCTTATGTTTTCGTCGTTGGCGAAAGTTTGACAAATAGCTCAGAGTGCAGTTTCAGTACAGTTTCGTTGGACGATAAGCTGATATCTCCCTTCGGGTGACAAAACGTTTTCTATCGGATAGTTTCGAATTCCTCTTCGGAGTGATTTGTGATGTTGTCCTCCGTTACTTTCTTGTTATTTTCCTATTTTGTTTGTGACTGAGTTGAAGAAATGGATAAGTCCATTTGGCTTTCGGATAGTGATGTTGTCAACAAGCCGGCAACCTCAACATTTATCATAAATTGGCATCTATCTACGAAGATCTATCCCAATAATTGAGTACCTACGCAATCTTAATTTTATGCTTCCTGATTTCCGGACCGATTTATTTTTATCTGGAATAATACCGAAAAAGGTCATCAGAACATCTAAAACAGCTAGCTATCTTGAAGAACCTTGTGTTTTCTGTTTTGTTGTTTCTATCGTGTTTCTTTGGTGTATAAATAAGAGGATTCTATTCTAAGAGATAAGTGCGATGCTCAGAATAATAGAAAAGCTAACTTGTCTTTAATTCTATAAATTATCCGGTGACTCAAAGCTTTAAACTATTCATAATACAAAATCTAATTTAACTCATTAACTATAAAACAGACAAAATCTGTCGTGCCTAGGCGTCCGTTAATGTGCAAACTCGGGCGCTTTGTGTGCTTCCAAAATACGGCTTAATTATCAACGCTGTGGACCCCTAATTGCATCACACGCAGGCTCGTGAAAAAGGCCAGTTTGAACTTTGTTTGGAGGCTAATTTTAGTTTAGTTTTTCAGTATTTTATTGAAAAAAGTAATGTGATTAAATTACGTTCTAAAACTTTAGACAGTTCTTCCGTATTTAATGATTTATATGTTTTTAACCGACTCCATACAAATAGGAGGTTCTCAATTCGAGTGAGTGTTTTTATTTCGCATTGCTATCCAATTGTCCGGATTAGGAGTTCGAATCAAATACATAAATAATAATTGTAATCCCCAAATTTTTTAACAAAGACTTTGGATCGATAGAATAAGAAACTGCGAGGACTACATTTTTTCTAAATACTTGAATTCAGCTCCCATATAACTTACTATAAAAAATATTTTTTGACGTGACAACAAATAATAGGATTTTAACAGTGACAAAGGACTTAGCGACTTAGAACTAAAAGGGATTTAAAACAGTAGACTTTTTGCATTGGCAAAGAGCCACTTGACAAAAATCGGGATTTCAAGCTAGGTATTTTTTTTTTTAATTGTATAACATTATAACCATCGACGTGAAGCGTCAACTAGTTTACTAGTTTATTATTCTGTGGCGTCAATGCCATTTTTTTGTCAATTTTTACATTTTTTATTCTCTTTCAGATTTATTTACTCGCTGTCACATTTCCACTTAAAATTAAGGGTTCTTAAACTAAAACTAATCGTAAGTCCGCCGCCATTTCAAGCTAGGTAGGTATATTACTCACTAATATTGTTGATTAAAATTTAATATCCGCCGTAATGAAAAAGTCAAACCGATCGTCCCTCCACCAGGCAAAGCGTTTGCCAATGTCAACGGGAGCTCTCTGCGTGACTTCGCATTCCTCCCGGGTATTAGTTCAACACTTTATATTAATTCAATGTGCTGGGAGACAACAAAGTCTCTGAAGACTTCAGTTGGCTAAGCTGACGGTACACTGGACGTACGCGCTTCGGCTTGACGCGGCTAGAGATAAACGCTGATTATTAATAAAGTTAGATAATAATTTTGAACAGGAAAATGCTGTTATTAAATAAGTACGTATTATGAATGTAAATAAAACTCTCCAGAAGTAATAAAACTTGAAATAACACACTCGATCAAGTCATTTTACAAATGAAAAAAAACGTACTTACACTCGAATGGAGAAACTCCTTCTTATTGGAATTCGGTAAAAAAAATCCAAATCGGGTAGGTTATTTATTTGGTTGACGGTGCCACTGGCAGATACACAGATTCACAGAAACACACACACTTACAACATCGTTCTGTTTGAGTCCGGAGTTAAAAAGTACTCTATGGAATTTAGACTGTCAGCATTAAGGCAATAATTGGTGTCAAGACAAAGTTATCTATCCATCTATGAGTTTCTTTTATGGTATTCTCATAAAAATGTAAATAAAAATCAAATCGGACGATGACGGCGTTTTAAGGTAGTGTAATAAATAACCACCATTATGTTACCATGCAATTATGATCCACCCGCAAACTCATCAAGACTTTATCACGTTAATTTTTAATTGCAATATAAGTAAAAGTTATTCAAAGAGCCATATAAAAACATTCTTACGGCGAAAAATAGCAGTCCGTACCGATAGCTAAGTTCGATGTTCTTTTGTTATATTTTTATTTACGATGTTTAGTTTGCCTGTAAATTCTATCCATACTTATAGATTTAAAGGTCGTCGGTTACTTAACAGAATACTCATTCTTAGATTTAAATCCTATGCATCGATGGGTGTCGCAATTAACGAAGTGAAGTCGAAGAATTTCCATAAAACTGTTGGTATTTGAAGCAATGGCTCTTAATTTCTCTTCCCAACATAATTTCCCAACAGTCTCATCGTCAGAACTGGCAATAAAACTAATCTGCATCATCCACCGCGTCAATTCCTTTATCTTTAAACCTATAAAATTCGCGGTTATTAAAAGTTTCGCCCCCTTAATTGCGTATCCAAAGCCAAATCCTTATTACTGTTATGGAGGGTAGAGCTTTAAGTACAGTACTGCAATCAATGCAGTAGATTAGTTAGAACGTTCAGAATCCAAGGGCACTCAATAGCTACGTATCGATCATACATGTTGTATACTACTGTTAAAATAACACACTTAGAATATGTGGATTTGTTTCAAAAGGGTAAGCGAAAAGTAAATCATTTCCATTTATTATCATAAAACATAAGCCAAAAAATACAATATCAAAATTAATTTACCATTTTTACTAACAACAACAACATTAACAAAAGAACCTGAAGTTTCGTTTCAGTAACTTCAGAACCAAAATAGTGTTGTTGAGATAGAAATGCACGAGTGTGAGTGGGTCCACGTCATCATTTTCACGAAAGCTGAATCTCTGCTATTCCCAGTCCCGTGTCCAACTCCCGAAAGTACGGAAAGGTCACTAAGTCCCATTTACGTCAGTCCCTATTATCCCTTGGAACATATTGGACGACCTTTAATAGGGAATCACCTCCATAGTGGTAGGTCGATTGTGATAAGTTATTACTATTAATATAGGAAACGCGGACGTTAGGGCCTTTTTTATTGCTAGGGCACTGATATTTGCTGAGATTGTGGATGTCGATAGTGATAGAGGTGGTATTTTGATTTTATGGAATCTGAGTATGCGGAAGGAATAACGCTGTTTCACTTCAGATAATTTTGTCGTTGGGAATTATTCAGACGCTTAGTATTGTCATTGTTTCGCTATCGGAAGATAACGGAGCGACAGCGTCGTTATTTAGTTCTCTGGAAAACAACATAATTTTAACAAATAATTATGCTATTTTAGTTATGCTATTCATTATGCTTTTGCGAGTCTAGTCTTGACGTTCGTGCGTTCATCAAGCTTGATGTTTGCACTTGTACCACGCAACAACACAACACAAAGTGACACAACATTTTTGTTACCAAAAATAACAATTGCTGCAGGGATTTTGTAGACATTTAGACACGTAAACGATTAAAAAGCTCTAAATGTAGATGCTCAATGGGTTAAAAAACCTTGTAGGTACCTAAGTAAGAGAGTCAAGTCCATCGCATTACTTCAGTCTAGCTGTTTTAAAGTTTGTAAATATTTAGTTTCTCATTCCCTCTCCGACTTTAACGTAATAAAGACGTACAACAGAGTAGGTACATAAAAACGTAGAAGCGTTCATTCTAGATCTTACAAACAAAGCATTTGCAACAAAAACAAGGGAGCACGCAGAGTCATTAACTGGAAAACTTAATCGTTGTTGTTCGGGCACATAAAGTGAGTGTACTGGGTATAGGTAAACGTAAACCCCTGAGTCTTAATAACGATGTTATAACATGTATTTGGGCCGCTAATTATCATGCAGCTCGCGTTTTCACGTTACACAGTAATGTCGCCATGTTCCCCGTCCCCGAAGTATTTATCAGATTTCGTTTATGTTAGACTATTTGCTTCTCCGATAACTGTCTAAAATATAAGCAAAATGAGGTAAACTTAGGTCAGAGATAACTAGAACTAGAGAGTTACTGAGATGAAAAGACAGTTTGTATTTTCACTGGCGCTTTGCTTTTTGGAAAACCGGATAATCTGTTCCATTGTGTTACGTTTCAGTTGACTTTACTGTAACAGGATAATCGCATGATTTGAAAATATTCCTACCAGTAGTCTCTAATTACTGTTCAATATTTATTAATTTCTTTCAGTCGTATTCCTAGTAGGTATCTAAAGGTTGTAACTTCCTTCCTCACAACTTTCTATGCCCGTCACTGATTATTGTAATTTTAAACGCGATCTTAATCGGCATTGTAATCGAAGCTCAATTAAAGCAGATTAACATTTTACCCTCTCAAAAGCAATAGGTAATTCGATTCCTCCATCAATGTTGTTTACAAACAGTCCAATCAGTTTCTTTGGCAGGCATCTGTCGAAACAAACAATAGCTGATTTAATTACGCCGTTCTTTGATCTGTACCCCAGGCGGCACTAACGAGCAATCTATTCAGGAGTGGTTTGTTTCACCACATTTGATTAAATTATAAGTAGCGATTCATAAACCATCATTGACATACTGCGCACCGTTGAAAGCTTTTAATTGTAGTTTTAGAACAGTAATATCTTGCAACTTGATCGTCATTAATGTAATATTAATGACGGCTCGTTTGGCATAGTGGCTGAGCAATCGGACTGCTGCGCTAGGGGTTGCGGGTTCGATTCCCGCCTGAGATAAATATTTGTGCAATACACAAATATTTGTTTCTGGTCTGGGTGTGATGTGTAAGTGAAATAATATGTCTGTAAGCGGCACCCACGATACAGGAGCAATCCTAAGACGTTTTTTTGAAAAGAAAGAAAAAGAAAAAAGAAAGAATATTATTTGCTGGGTTTTTTTTCCATTGCAAACCAATCAAGAATCATAAAATGTGTGTTTCATATTGTCATATAACATAATTGCAGTAATTCGTATTACCTTGCAGTAATTCGTATAAACTAAAACTCAAGTATGTTTTGGTAGATATTCCTTAACAAGTGTAGTTTTTTTATTTTTTATTCTTACTTTTTTCTTATTAGAAGAAAATAAAACACCTTTTTAAGCACATTATAGTTTGTCATAATAAAAGACCTAAAGAGATGAATGGTTGGTGACGTGTGAGATCAAATCGTGATAATATAACAGATATAATTATATTATAGTACCTCTATTATTTTTTGGCATCCATTAGTATATCTGCATACTGTGATACTGGGCTCTATTAACAGTGAAATCCTAAACTGAAATTACTGAAATCCTAATCAATTAAAATAAGTAAATAACAAATTTACTTAATATTTTAAGAGAAATTGTTCTGAAATAGAATTGACTATACAATAAATTCTTATCTTTCGAAAATAGAATAGGTATTTCATAAAATCTATAGATCTATAAATCTTATGAGAAGTATTTTCCATCCAGCACAGAAAAAGGCTGGAAATTCTGTAAGTTTCTCCAACAGAAACTTATTCTTGCCGATTTAAAATGACTGTAGGATAATAATCGTTACCACAACAATAAGGCTGAAATACAAAATTAAATTCCGATATTACACCAGCTCAGGCTATTGTCATCGGATTACTTCCCTCGAAGTCAGGGTTCCCGCCATGCGTTAATTTTGTCAATTAATTCCGTTCATTTTTGGGGTTCCGCAGATGTTTTTTTTTACTTGGATGGCATTAGCGACGATCCTATTTAAGCTTAATGAACAGCTTCATTTATTTACGAACCCTCCTCGTCTTTTGTGTCAGAAAACTCACAGATGTGTATGTTAACGCTTTAAAAATTAAATCTTGAACACAGTAAACCCCGATTTATTTACTTACATACAAAGAAGCTGACAGTTTTTTTTTGCAATATCCATATCTGAGTTTCAGTGGTTTCCAAATATTGTACCTACCATAAACACCTATAAAATGTATTTTTTTATAATATTTTAGCACACAATGTACAAAAACACACAGGTGTACAAGTGTGTGTTATTTTTTAATATAATAAAGAGGTGTAAAAAATTTAAAAATAGGAACTTTAAACATACTTTTGCACAAGTTTGACTAACTCATCGAGGTTAAACTGTTAAACAATGGATCTCTAAAACAAACTCCTGCAAGCGATTAGCGGAAGAGTCCGGAACAAGATTAAATTTCTTATTTTTCTCTCCGCCATCCATTTATTGCCGAGTATTTTAATTTATTTGAGTAGACTATAGGATCGAAACCCATTAGATGTTTACGTTATGGCCTTGGGACCTTTGAAGTTTGAGCACGACGACCATGACAATGCAAAATTAAGTGAGTAGGTATGTTTTGTCGTTATTTTAGGACATCTATTTACTTTAGCCAAAAAATCTAAACCTTTGACCACACGATACTTAATTTTATTAGAGTCCCGATCGCGGTCGTTGGGAGTGGTAGTGGTCTGTGTCGTATAAAAATTGCGGTCTGTGTTTGAGGTTTAGTTTAGAGCAGGGTTTCTCAACCTTTTTTGCATAATAATAATAATAATTGAGCCTGTAACTGTCCCACTGCTGGGCAAAGGCCTCCCCTCACTTTCGTGAGGAGGGTTAGGCCATGATCCACCACGGGGACCTACTCCGGGTTGGTGGATTTTGCATGGTGCCCCCTATATTATAAAAAAAATGAAAACAATGACAAGTAATTCAATTAAAATATCCCAACTTCTGCCCTCTAAGATCTCTCTACGCCCCCCCACTCCAAGGGGGGCACGCCCCCTCGTTTGGAAAGTCCTAGTGTAGAGCATCCTACTAGTTTTTTAAATATATTTCGTGTATGATGAGTACTGATCATTATTAAATTTGACAGCTATTTACCAATGTTCCGTCTTGATTCCAATGAAAAATACCACCTTTTGAAAGGGGAGGGTGTTTATCTACCGAGCCCCTTTATTAATAAATGCACCGCTATTTTTTGAGATACCTCTGTGATTTATTTGACAAGGCTGCCGGCTTTGGAATTTTAAATGTTGGCGCCAAATGAATGTGATCTTTTGTGAGTCTAATGAAGCGTTAGAATTTTATTCTTAGTAATCGTTACAACAAAAATCACTGAACTTTCAGACGATAAATAAGGATCCAATAATAAATGGGTGGGATCATTGTACTATCGGTTCAAATTTCGAAAACCATGTAGCACAGGTAAATGTAATTAATTTTAATAGAATATGAATTTGTGAAGGTTCATATTTTTTTCTGTCGGAAAAATTAGATATGAAGGCAGCAAACACCTTAAAAATCTACGCATGAATAAATAACCGCGCTCTACGCAAGGCATCTCAATTATGAAAGAAGTTAAACAAACACTAAAGGTAGAACCCGGATAAACTAAACCACAGAATCCTTCAGAGTGAACACCGTCGACCTGTAATTTTTGACCAAGTCAAACAAAACACAATTTAAAATGTAAATTCCAGTTTGCACACTAGAAGCTTATGTAGAGTCACCCGAAAGCTATGGGGCTTAAACCGGGCCATTTCTAAAGCGGAGATTATTATAAAATTTAAATTATGTAAGCTATTTAAATCAAAGCACGAATGATTCAGTGCAGCCCGAGTTTTGCATTATGTTCTATACTCTCGTCCTGTGAGCTCTACCTGTGAAAACAGTTGGTAAAACATATCTCGACTATATTACAAGTTCTATACGAGTACATTGATTAAACGTTCATTCAATGCTACATAAGTTCTCAAAGGAATTAAAGCAATTACTAAGGAGATTGAAAAACAGTGACACTGTATGATATCTACCAGTATATCAATTTTTAAATCACTTACACTAACATTTAGCTCTTGAGTAGGTATCTTGTCAACGACGCAGACTGGAGAAACAGTTCGTAATATTGTACCCATTATTCTTACTGTATTTCAACTGAAATAATATCATGAAGTGTGACTGTAGGTTAGCCAGCCAACAGCCAAAGTAATAAGCTGTGTTTGGATACACATAGCACAATATTTGTTTTGCAAATTGAATTTGATTCCAAATGGTAGGTAGTAAGGTTGTAGCAATAGTTTCTTAGACGGATTGGGGATGGGTAGGGAAGGAGGCGGTACTAAGTTTAGTTAACAGCCTATTTCATTACTGAATTAAAATACACATTCATTTCCGCTATGACAATCTAAAAACCAATTATGGTTCGATTTTTCTCGCTGTACTTGCAATCAATCAAGTTTTGATTCCCGAGTTGAGTGAAAGAGTTTTTAAACAATGTTTGAATAATATTATCTAAACTTCTGAAACAAAAATTGCGCCAAACGTAGAAAAGCTTTGTAATGTTTTGTTTTGTTGTTATGTTTTAGCTGATAAGTTTTTTAACTTATATGTTGTGTTAAAGTGGGGGGGGGGGGGGGGGGTGACATATTATTATGTTGTCTATGCACTGTCATCCCTCCCTTCTAAGCATTTTCTGTGTACTGAAAAAATGCTTAGGCTATTATACTTCTCACAAATCTCGAGCAACTGTAGTTTAAGTGTCAATTAAATATTTTTATTATAATTTTAGAAGTTTGAATAGTTATATGTTTTTTAAAAATCACCACATATTCTATTTTCTGTCCAAAATCTCCTACCTTTGGTAACGCATAATCTTCGGTACTTAGTAGGTATAGGTTTCTACGGCACCAGCGTATAACTTTTATTATTTGGGTACTGTTCCTCTGTCGGGTATGAAATTCACTATTAAATAACTACATTTACACCAAATTTCTGAAACATTTGAAGGCATAATTTAATACAGCGGAAAAAGCGAACGGAAAGGCCAGAAAATGAAATAGCTTGCCCCTAATTACCAAGGTATTAACAACATCAACGGCGGGATTTCAGCTTCAGGATGTACTTGTCTAGTTTCTTTCACTTTTAATACCGTCATCATCATCATCATCATCATCATCGTCATCATCATCATCGTCATCATCATCAGCCTGAAGACGTTAACTGCTGAACATAGGCCTCCCCCTTAGACCGCCACACCGAACCACAATTTGCCACTTGCTTCCACCGGTGCCTGCGACTCTTTTCATATCGTCTGCCTATCTAGTGGGAGGCCTACCTACACGGTTTAATACCGTATCGCGGCAAAATAGTTTTTGAAATTGATGAAACATGGTGAAAAAGTTCCATGACGGATGCCATATTTGATGCAGTCGAGAAGTGCAATATGCATTTCAAAGATACGCGTGGAAAGTTTTACGCCCGGATATTTTATAATCGGTAGCTCTACATTAAATGTTATTATGTCTGTTGACTACTCTAGTGCTAAAGACCGTAAGCGTTGTTTGTGTATTCAAATGTGTTTATTTTATTGTACATGGATTACTCTCTCCCGTGCTTTGTCAAAGATTCTACCGTGACACAATTGAGAATCTGTTGTGTCTGGAATTGCAGCGGAGAGGTTACTGGGACTATGCTTCTGACGTCTTGATACTTACAAAATCTTATGTTTTGGGCATACAATTGAATGTTGTACTTACATGTTAACTAGAATTGAAATGGGCCTAATTTGCGTACACACTAATATCAAAATATATAATTTTGACGTACCTCGACGTTCCGGTTAAGTTACATCGAGAAGAATGGACACGAGAAGACTGAAATTCTAGTTTTAATTCTAGCTAACATGCATTCAGTTCGCGAAAGTTTAAGAACTTGTAATGGTGTACATTACAAGATTGACACGTCTTATACTAACCGCAGGTGTATGATGATATTTCAATAAAATATACCTTCGACCAAAACAAAGTAAACTTATGACGGAACTCATTACCGGCTCATCAGGTCCTAATAATTAGGTCATAGGCAGTTCTGTTCACCTTTCATGTTTCTCCAAGCAATTTCCTCTAATAAGAGAGGTTCCGGCGGCGGGAAACAAAAGGTGGTCGGGCGAAACGCGAGCACGGTGGAATAGGCTCGTTAACTTTTCAATTTTCCGACGTAAGCCGAGTAATAGTTGGGCCACAGTTACTGTTGCACCAGTGGGGCAAGTACGCGGTCGAACCTGAAGGATGAATTACGCAAATAAAAAACAGTAATACGCGGTCTACATTTCACTCGCACAGTACATTCTACTAACGTTAAATCCGCGAGCCTACATGTGACTGTAATATATTTAGAGATTGGTGCATAAATTATGGTCATCTATGAGTAGGTTCTTAAATATTGATACGTTTATATTAAAAAAAAATTAACGACCAAAACATATGGCATAATATATCACGTAGTCATATTATGTTATTCAACATCACTAACCAATGCAAGATATCGTTTGGCAAAGGTTTGTCAAAATATGGTTTACAAAAAACATTCCAACGGTCTTTAAAATAACAGAAAAACACGCTTCTATCACACATAGCCACCAAACTGGGTTGTTTTCTCAAATCAATATTTTTATTTCGTTACCTACATTCTATTACGCAAGTTTCCCTTCTGCATGCCAGCTAATAAGCGCACACGTTGTGGCCAGATGCCCCGCCGTGCGATCGTGGCACAGCCCTATTATTTACTGCTAGAATTGCCCGTGTAGGTATTAAACGACCTGTAGACACGTAGCGTGTAGTTTTTTTGTGCTACGGGCGCTACGGCATGCTACGGGATGCTACGAACTTAACTTTAACTAGTAATAATTACTGTAGCAAACTGCTGCTCGATTGTAAATGGTCTATGAGCAGGTAAATGGATAATGTTCTAAGGCCTGGGCTTAAGAATTTAGGTTTGAAAGTCTTATTGCAATCCATGTAACGTGAAACAAATATAATATTTACCCTTTTTTTAAACGTTTTTTTTGTAACGAATGATTATATGCACGAACTTGCATTAATATCGATATGGCTAATTGGATTCAAAGAAATTACATTAAAATACCTCGGATACCATAGCCTTGAGTCAGTTTAGCACAAATTTATGAAATAATTTCAATAATAAAACTACAAAATTTACAAAATTTTGTCAATTATATCCACGAAGCGTTTCTTAGCATAACAACACATGGAATAAGGAAAACATGAAGTGAATGATGTCCCGTCCAGACAAACAGCAGCACAATGCTTAACCCTTAATGAGCTACGTGACATTTGTGCCCCACTCGGAATGGACCAGCAGTTCCACTCCAACTCCTTAGTTATTCAAGGGACACTCTCAAATTATATACTTTTGCCCGTCTTTCCCCGTCTCTTGTATCCTTGAACAAGTCAAAACAGTTGATAATGAAAATTGTTTGTCCAACGTTGCTCGATAATTGGGGTTTCTTTAAAATGTAATTTGTTTCTTTGACAAGTTGCAGAAATGTTTTAGGGGGATAGGAGAAATTGGGATTTAGGCCTTTGTCATAATATAATGAGACAGTTCTGGCGCAGTTATAATAATGATATGAACGAGTTGTTATTTATCAATAACAGATAAAATAACAAAAAAAAGTACTAAAAATAGACCGTCTTCGCGGCGTTGGCGATGGTTTGGTGACCCACGATTGAAGTTACAGGTTTGTTTCTCGCACCGAACAAATAGTTTTGTGAACTACTCCATGTCTTCGCTCCGAGTATGGCTGCTTATTGAGCCATCTCATGGTCCTTAAAATTATTCCTAATTTCCTAGTTACAGGGAATCCTGGTTCATAGACAGGATGTATTTATGTAAGAAATATTGTCGCATTATTTAAAAAATATATATTATTCCTAGATAAACTGGTACATTATAATCCTTAAAGCTAAATAAATTTGTAAAAGTTTTTTCGTACCTCTATATTATTTATAGTCATTGTCTTGTATGTAAGTAGATGAAAAGTATCTACAACGTAGAGATATTAATATGATATGCCTTCTATTATAGGCATATTGATATGCCTTCAATGGTGACAAGCATTTAGGATATATATATAATATATAAAAATATATTTATATTTTTATTATGCCTTCTATTATAGGCATATTGATATGCCTTCAATGGTGACAAGCATTTAGGATATATATAGATAGACTAGTTGGTGCCCGCGACTTCGTCTGCGCATGATTAGTATTTTGAGCAGCTTATAATAATTATTTTTAGCGTCGCGTAGAAAAGAACTAATATTTTGGTTCACTATATTGTCTATAATGGCTTACACATAAGATATAGAGATATACTGTGGCGTGCTTTTTTGTAGCATTTCCATCAAACATTATATAAATTGTGTAACTATGTAACTCTAGCGGTTTTGGCAGCGCACGCCAGAATAGCTCGCAGATGGTAGATTTTTCCTACTTACTTGACACTTATCGTCATATTTTGGACAATTCACACAATATCTTTATAAATTGTAGCCTATGTGTTATTCTGATGTATAAACTATATTATTGTAAAGTTTCATTAAAATTCATTCAATAGATTTTACGTGAAAGAGTAACAAACATCCATCCATCCATCCATCCATCCATCCATACTTAGAAACTTTCGCGTTTATAATATTAGTAGGAAGTAGGATATATCCCAAATGCTCCAGTTGGCACACCATAATTATCCAGTGTGCTGATGGCACTTTTCTCGTTATCGCTTTACCGCATAATAAAATGGCTTATAATTAACAGTTAAGGTTCATGCTTTCCCCACAAATATCATATTAAGATTAAAACAGAGATTAAAGTCAGACGTTTTCGTAAACTCACATTAACTGCGTGAGTTAATGATAGACGCCATTAATTTCGAGTCAAATGCCCTTTTTTGCACGCAGCCAAGGGTTAATTTAATATGAACGGAAATTAAATTTTCATGTGAATGAACCACGCCTGTGTATCCTATTTAATTATATCTATTTCTTTAATTCTAGCACATAACACATGCCTATGATAGATTGGAATTTAGTGGCAATACATTGGAAGACTTTGGTGATTTTGACAGTTACACATCTGAAAATCTCGCATTTGGAACTTGTTCTCACTTAGAAAAACTGAAATCAGCACGCAGCTAATTCCCAACGAAAACACCAGCATGTTTGAGAAGCTATAAATACCTACATGTGTCTACAAAGACATTAAACTCCGAGGGCCGAGAAAGGTTTTATTATACACAAGATGAGTAAACTTGAAATGAAGCCCGACGTCCTTCGAACTTCTACTAATTCAGTACAAGAAAACCAATGAACTGTTTCAAAGGAAACCACAGGGGCGCCGATACAATACAACGTACCCTTTGATTCCGGTTATTTAACTGGAGCAAACTAATTAATTGAGGTTAAGTAACTTATAGCACGTGGAGGCGTGTGGAAAAGCTGCGCTACTGAGAAAGTTCATGTTTGAGAATACACAAATATACGTAATGTGGCTTACACCTTTATTGATATTATAATATCTACTCGCACTAATACTCTGCACGGAAGTGGGAGGAGACCATTAGTTTACGGATTGATGATGTTAATGATAATATAAGTGAAGGTATAACCCACATGCCTTAGAATTGTACATTTACTTAGATTTAAATTCCTAAAAATATTTCACAATTTTTAATATGCGACTCCTTGTTACCATATATTTTTTATAGCATGTGACAATATACCAGATTTCGACAATATTCGAGGCCATTTTAATTGGGTGTAGGGGTAAATAAATCAATTAAATTCTTCCACCGGCTGCGCTCTCTAATAGCATCGGATGTTGTGAGTGCATCCACTTTGTTATGACCTTCCTCGTCCTGCCCATACCATCATTCAGTGTATTTGTATTAAGGAGATAGGTGATTCAGAACGGGTCAAGTTAAAATGGTTCCGTGGGCGTAAAGAGTTTTTTTTTTTACTTAAATGTAGATGTATGTGCATCATCAGCAAATATTATATGTCCTTTTGCAGCTACGAATATGAAAAATGAAGACACAAAATATTATGATAAAAACTGAAACCCATACGAATTTTCAGTAATTTACCTAATTAATCATTATTTCAAACTAACTATTATTAATGTGGTGGAAATAAATCCAGATTAATTAAAAACAAAAAGAAAACTAGCGCATAATAAGATAAAGCGGTTTCACTGCCCACACGTTTGTTAAAAACCGGTTTGGTGGACGAATAGCGGTTTTTGCGTAGAGTATCGTATCTATGAACGTGCAACCGCGTACTATGAACGCACCCTAAAAGCGGATCATGAAAGCGGGTCATTCAATTATCCGTAATTAGATTTTGCGCGGTATGCTGAACCAATAATGATGGCGAACGTTGTTATCGCGAGGCTTAAAACATGTCATGGCCTGGAGAGTCGTTTATCAGCGGAGGCCGGTCGAGTAGCGCAGTAATTAAACGTAACCCGTTGCATACTTCTTGTGTGGATGGCGAATATCAAGCGCAAGCTCTTACTTGATGGGTGTGGGGTTTTCTGCTAGTCACACTCCAGGTTTAATTTATTTAAAAGGATAGATGCCATAATCTACATTACGCACGGGAATATTGGAGTAGGTACCTATATGGACAGAAAACAAGAGACATGGTAATAATTATACCTGTATAATAATGTTTTAACTTGTCTTGCATTCTGAATTGAATTCCGCAATCAGTGTGAATAAAGAGTATAAGTTTTATTGAAAAATCCAAAAAAAAACAACTACTCTACCTACTTTTCAAACCAATGTTGGGCAAAAACTATATTATCGTGAACAGTTACCGAAAACAATCATGATATTGTAGCTGTGACATTTCCTTTGCATAAAAAGTTCACCAAACAACTGACCAATGTGTCGCATACCCGAAAACCTGCTTCAGACAACTGAAATGAAATGGATAGGAACGAAATCACACGAGACGTCGGGTTTGGTGTCGAGTGTCGTGTGCCGCTATCGCCCTGTCTTCAGACACTACAGACTGGAACGACGGGGGAAAGAACAGATTTAGTGCACTGTGCAATCCGTCTGGATGGAAATCCGATTACACCAAAAGTGGTTTCATTGGAGTTGACAAATGAACTTCCACATACGCACAATCACATTGTTACTGATAAAAGTAACAATTATAATTTATTTTTAATATTTTTATCATTTACTAGCAGACACGGCCACGCGCTGCTGTGGCTAAGGTTTTTGTTGTTGCAACTATAAATTGAGATGTAAGGTATCTTAGCTTTTAAGTTATAGCAAACTGCACGCACACGGTGTGCAAATTTGATTAAAATCTGTTAAGTACTCGTAGTTTAGGAGTCCATCGCGGACAAACAACGTGACGCATAATTTATATAATATTAGGAAGAAATATTAAGCTAAGGTATTAATAAATTTGTTACTGGTAAGTAACAAATTATTTTCACAATTTTTGTGACCAGTAGGTACTTTGCATACATTGTGCTCGTCGCACTGAGGGCATTCGTTCTCAAGTTTCATATTATGATCTTTCGTTAGTGGAAACAGTACCCCACAGTAATGGTTACGTACTTAGTGCGTGCCGGTTACTTTCAGTTTACGAAAGATCATCTGAAGTGATCATATTGCTGAAAGTACAATACATAAACCAATATCATTCGTTGCCACAAAGACATCCAATATCAATAATCTCCGATTATTCTGATTTTCCATTATATTACCCCAATCTCTTATTGGTACTCTTTCATATCTCGATATTGATGTAAGAGGCTTTATTGCTTCACTTGTTACCGAGTTTCTTCACTAGCTGTTGCTTATGGCTTCGCTTACACAGATTCTCTTACTTCTCTAAGCGCTTTACTTTCTGACACTTCTTCTTCTTCTTCTTATGTAAGAGCATAGCTCTTGTCGGTGGAGTAACTGCCAGCGTTCTCTATTTTCAGCCAAAGCTTTGACTTCCCTATACGACGTGACATTTGTCTTTTCTTTTATCTGATCTGTGAATGTCCTTCTAGGTCTGCCTCTTCCTCTCTTCCCTTCTACTTTCCCTTCTATGATGTTTTTGATAAATGTGTCATGTCGTATAAGGGGGCCAAACATCTTTCCTCTCCTCCGTTCTGCCTGTCGCTAATATGTTCCGTTTTTCTTGAACCAGGCTAAGTACTTCTGACACTTCTACCCCACTTTATTTCACGTCACGTCACTTCTTCTACTTATTATTGATCTGTGAAATCAACCCCCTTAGAGTTAAGGGATTTAATGGGAGGGGGGATCTTTAACATACCGACATTCAAAAGTAACCTTTAGTATTATAGAGAAGCTTCGGTATTATTAGATTTTGATTTACGATATGGGACCGAATTCAATAATTGATTAAGCCATATTGTATTTTACTCATAAATTAGATCTGTTACTTTAGGTCTATATTGGAGAAATAATGGTACTTAATATGAGATTATCTTCTTAGTTGCTAGTGTATTTAGCCATAGGTAAACATTTTAATTATAACCGTTAATTTATTTATTTTATAGTTTTTTGATATATAGAATACAGTACATAAGTACTTCTATTTAAAACTAAACCTCATCAAATCATTGATTTTCATTACAACAACATGCATTTTCAGTTTTTTTTTAATTCACATTGAAATACAGTTTGCTTAATGTAAATATATCCGCATTAGCTACAAAAGAGTTGAAGTTCTGCATTGTAAAGATTTATATCCAAGGCTTGACTTTATTATTCACGAGTTACTGTTAAAATCGTCGCTTACAACTAATTTCCTTTAATTAGAACTGAGACTTAGTACCGTTCAAGTGTTCAATTAATTTGACGCGTGTGACGATACCAAGAACCAATAAACTAAATAGAGCTTGACAGAAACAATTTCTTACTATAATTATTATAATAATTGTGTGAATTGTGATCACAGTCTATAAAGTTTTGCGCTCGTATTATTGTTTTCTAATTTGGCTTAGAAACTCTCGAGTAAAACATATTTTAGATTCATAGTAACAAAATGCAACATTTTGATTGAAATTCCTCATCCATTTTATTTAACTATACAACAGGAGCCTTTTCTATGCCTCACACTCGCCTATAGAACTCACTAGCCCAACCTCTGCTGGGATCACAAAAGGCATGTCTAGACGCTCGTAGCGACCAAAAGACGTCTTTTACAGATTGCTCTAACATTTTCCAAGCTTTTACTTAATGTGATCGACGACGTATTGAATTTTACTGTAAAGACTGATATCTTCTATCCTACTAATATTATAAAGGCGAAAGTTTGTGTGTTTGTATGTTTGTTACGTGTTCACGGACAAACGGCCCAACCAATTTTGATGAAATTTAGCGTAGAGGTAGATAACACCGTGGATTAACACATAGCTACTTTATATATTAAAACTGCGGGTAACGCCGCGGGGCGCAGTTAGTGATTAAGTTAGTATAAAAACAAAATAAGAAATATTTACGTACTAAAGATTTCATTTTTATTTTTCTACATTACAAGGAACATGCAGAAAAACGTCTACAGGAAAATTGGCGAAATTGTGATTCATTTAGCGGACGCAGTTTTGAACTTAGCGGCAACTCAATGTCGATGTACAACACTAGTATACTTACATAATATATATACATAGGATACCTAGCTGTTATTATAATATTATATTTTACTGAGTTACCGAGACTCAAATGATACAAACAACGTGTGATATCGGACTCGGGCTACCTCGATACAGGCTTGCCTAGTGAGGTAGCCGAAATATGTTTTCGACTAGAATAAGTTACTTCTGCAAAATAAGAATAAGCACACTTCAATTGCCTATAAATATCGTGATCAATGTACATACTGTTACTTGTATTTATGTTCGTTCATATTTTTGCAGTGAATAAAATATTTTTCATTTTCATTTTTCATTTTCTAGGTACCTACGCATTAGTTTACGTCATGTCACTACACAAACCAGAAAGATCTTCATGTATTCCCACCATTATACAGTAACGAAGACACAAAACAATACGCTTCAAGCAGTCGGCAACTCCGAAGTGTGCAACAAAACTTTCTGCTTTCAATTTCTTGTCGCGAACTGGCAACCGGGGCGGCGCACTGCAGCGCACAGATAAGCGCGTGATGCATTAGCGGGCTACAGTACAAAGTAAACAAGTGAACGGGCTCGTATCTGCACCACGCCCCGGCTGCTCGAACGATTGCAACGGATGCTATTTTGAGAAGCACTTTCAAAGTGCTATTAAGTACTGCAACATTAACCTATCGGTAGGTAATTGTTGCTACATCGGTGTCTGGTGTTTACACGAGAAGGTGACAGACAAAGCTTTAAGAGCGAGAGACAGAGAGAGACAGGCGACTGGGCTCGCTTTGAAATTATTATAAAACTCCGCGGTGTCTCGCTTTATCTCTTTATTTTATTATTTTTATTTAAGCGACTGGGACCACTCGCAATATTAATAAAAAAATCTATGAGAGTTAAAAAATAATATATTTAAGAAAATAAAATATTTAATAATATATTAATGAAAAGTAATAGATTTATTTAAATACTAGTTTTGCGCCAACGTTGATAACGAGCTCCGTGTTAACGTCGAACTTACGCCAAAGCCGAAACGTCGGGATCCTTAAAATTAAAAATAATGATAACTGTACCAAAATAGGCCATAATATGCCAGAAAGAAGCAAGCAAATAGTACCTAGCTTCTACTTTTACTGACGGATAAAATCATTGCCCCAGAATTATGATGATCCTCGAACGGTCAACGGCCCATTGCGTGCGACACAAGAGCATGTGAGGTGACACTTTAGCCCCAGGCTAACCCGTTTAACCGAAAGAGGGCCCTATTACCCGCACAAAGTTATCTTTGCCATCGATCATTCACAAAGCAAGGGAACCCTTTAATGTCAGATGTGTTCCGTTCACGGCTCCGAGCTTACTGAGCCAAGGAATGTGATACAGTTTTCAACATGAACAATGTATCCTAGTTTTAAATGTTTTAGTTAAAAAGCGGATGGTGAAGGAAGTGTTTTTAATACTTGAACCTCTTTTACACATCGAACATTTTAGTCAACTTTTGGGTGAGGGTGTGAGTATTTAGTGACGAGTAAGTATTGAATTGCGGTTATATTAAAATAAATTTACGATAATATTATTACTTACCGAAATTATTCACGAACTAAGTACCTCACAACCAAATGAAAAAGTCCTAATCAACACGCACGGTACGTTTAATCAACCATAACAAGGTGATCCGCCTAATCGCTTGTCTCGTTGTCTGTTATGAAATTGAGGTGCGAACACGGCGGAATTCCGTGCACATAATTATTTTCACAAAACGTCGACTAATTGCATGCTCTGCCGGCGACACTTCCCGGCGCACATGACGGGAGAGGACACCGGTTTCACGGTGCAAGAGCGGAGCGGAAAATGTTATTAGTCAATTCTATTTTTCTATTTCTATTCTTTTTTAAACGTAGCCCCAGCCACTAGGCTTGCTCCTGCATCGTGGGTACCGCTTACAGACATATAACTTCACATACACATCACACCCAGACCAGAAACAAATATTGGTGGATCGTACAAATATTTGTCCCAGGCGGGAATCGAACCCGCAACCTCTAGCGTACCAGTCCGATAGCTCAGCCATTACGCCAAACGAGCAGTTGTACGAAATTAGTAATGTTGTCCGCGGCTTTTTAACGTTAAATGGTATTTTTAGATAAATATTTGGCGTGTCCCAATCAGTGAAATCGGTTTAGAAGTTTTCACTTGATGCGAAAACAAATATACTCGGATATTTTCAAGGTGCAGACTTTTTGCTCTATATTTTGGAAATAAATACTATAATACAAACTATATTCTAGACAAATTGGTACTGGCAGTATTTATTTCCTCTATGATGCTGGCATTATACAGAAAATTATTTTATTATTTTTTTTTTTTTTTTTTTTTTCTAATCGCTACGCTACCTCTATACGCTACGGTTTACCTCCAAACGGCTGTTAAACTTTTACGTTCAAGTGTTATGGGACGGTTTTAAACAGCGGACGGGACAATGTAGAAAATAATTTTGTACTAAGTATTAGTTTGACACTTTAATACGAGTACTTTGTGTGTTGCTTGATTGTGGCACCACTCGGGTTATTTTGCTTACGGCATAATTCCTTATTACCTATCTATTAAGTAATTCAAGATGCACCGCTAAGCTCAGCTGTCGCGTACATTGTGTGAAGTTTGCTTAAATCGAAATTGACACTACAACACAGTGCAATAATAAGGTAAGCATAAGCTATTTTAAAGTAGGTTTATCGTAGATATAATGAGCTAGTCGCGTTTAGTGAAATCCAATTGCAGCTGTTTATGAGAATATCAAGATTTTATTTGTATTTTTAAAAAGGCGGTGTATAAAAATTTGGTGAACAGCAAAACACCAAATAATGAGAAAAAATAATGTTTTAGATAAAAAGTTATCATTCCTTCGAAAAGCAGCTTTTCTTATAAAGTCTACTAAAAATTATTAAACAAAAATATTTCACAAGAATATATAAAAAAATATTAGGAGAAACTCTGGAATTAAAAAATATATCCCTCGAAGGCTTCAGTACTTACAAATACATTGACTAAGTATTTTTCCCAAGAGACTGAAGATAGTCCCGATAAAAAACATCTTCCCTGAACAAAGACATTCAAAGTTAAGGAATAAACAAAAAGTTCAATGTAGACGTGAACAGAATACAGCATTGCGTTAAAATTTTTACAAAACCTTTGATTTTAGTATATAAAATAAAATATAAGCCTTTGATCGTTAAAATAGTTAGATGGGCTAAACCATTTTTCGTTTTAGCACTCCAACATTGGGAACCCGAATCCGTTCCCATGAATTTTGTTCAGTTATATTTGAACTTTCTCAAACGTATCTTTCTGTATTGGCGTTTGAAAAGAAAAAGTGTAAAGGAGACAAAGTTATACCTCTCGTGATTGGACTGTCGATTTGTTTCTTGGAACATTGATTTAGCTGTACCTACCCGCTAATTTAAATTTTGGCTGCGAAGCAACCGCTTCTCAAAAAAGTTTTTATAACAAATTAAATTGTAACAAACGGGCCGAGTTATTTGTACCCCCACATAGTTTAACCACAAGTTTGATATATCATTGAAAGTATTTAGCATTTATCAATAAATTCTTGTAATAGTATAACATTACTAATTATAGTTTGAGCCCTTGAAAGGCTCAATTAACAGCGTCAGGAGGCCACATCGGAATGTTTGATTTTGATATTTTGTGTAAGAACGTCATAATATTATTATATTTACACCTACGTATTTACGTATCTACGTAGTTACTTGTACCACAAAACTCCTCAATATTATGTTCATTATTCAAACCTATTTATTTGTAGCATACATTACAATATACAGTACTAAACAATACCTTACTTATACGTAAGAGTATCTGTGGGTAATACACATAGCACGTGATACGATAGTGTATTGTAACTATTATGTAACTACTACTTAAACTGAACATAGTTTTGAGCAAACGTTACCAACCCAACCGACGTCAGACTAAGTTTTGATCACCGCAAATTAACCGATCAGAAAATAGTCACAAACAGAAGATACTCAACAAATTACCCGCTCAATCAACTCGGGCGTGAAACAAAGAACTCCAAGTTGTATTATCCTTATGAGATTGCGCGATTGTTTACCGCATCTCGAGCTTGCCCCTCCCTCTCTGTGGGTTAACTTTTTTGTTACTCTTTGAGCATGTTGCGTGACACAGTGCTTTAGTGTTTAGTTGCACGTTCTCGATTCATTAGTCTGTGGCTGTACGTTGAAACTTAGATACCAAACCTATGTCACTTGGACAATTATTATAAATCAGTTTAAATGATGGTAGAAATTGTTGCGTTTCTACATAATTGTCCTCATATCAATAACTGTTATTTATATTATAGGTACTCTAATGTATATTCCTTTTTTCGTTTTTCAGATTTTATTTCTAGAGAAAACAAATCTAAATCCAAAAACCAATATTTCACTCGGTTTGTTTCTTGTCTGAAGTGAAGAGCAGTGTACGAAATTGCATGTAGCCTTTATAACAATCTAGACTTATAATTGTATAAAAGCCGTTAACTTCAAGATACAAAAGCTACGGGAAGAATTATCTGTCTATCCAAGCTATCCTAATTAGATTGTCGGATTGTTTACCACAGTGCGGCGGGACTCTGTAACTTGTCCCGCTTCCGTCCGCCTAATCGCAAACTTGTTTCTTTCCTGCAATGTGAGTAAACAAGCCTCGCGACGGAGCGGTGCGCTCCGTTTAGGACCGCTACGTTCGTCGTTCAGTAATGAAATATCCAATATTTATAATCTTCTTTAGGTACACAAATTACGGAACTATTTTGTAATTCTCTCTACAGACTTTAATGTATTTAAAAAACACTGTCGCTGCTTTAAATTATAATATTTGTATGCTTATGTATTGTAATAACGACGTATTATTTTTGAACAACGAAGGTTTTAGTTGTTACAAAAAATAGACAGTACCTACCTACCTACTTGAGTAAGATTATACATTGCTGTCGCTGATAAAGTTAGAATAAATTTATAAAACCGTTATGTTTTTATAGTAGATATACTCGTAGTATACTATCTAGTATTATAAAACAAAGTTTAAGGCATACATTTTGTTTTAATAATGATGCTAAAAGTCACAATCGGAGCACACCCTCGCGTGGGTTCCACACCGTATATAACTGCGGGGACCTCGTAACTCTCCATGATGGATTAGCGCTTTTCCGGCTTTTCAGCGGACCCCTAAATGTTTGCTCTTGTGGGACACCTCATACGCTTTGAGTACCTTTCGAGTTCATTTAAGAAAGCGTTAGTCTGTTGAAGAAATTATTAGTTATTATATTAAATATTTAGTCTGTTGAATACACAGTTGAAGAATTATAGATACCAACTGGTGCAAATTACAGATACAAATTATAGATACAAACTGGTCGAATTGACTAGACCACTACGGAAGATAATAATATTCTTACAACATAGAATATTATGTAAACATGATACCAACGAGCAAATATTAACACGTATTTACACTTTGGTCTTATAATAAAATTACATGATATAATATTACAAAGACTAACACATTAGGATGCTTTATTATCAGCTCGTGTCGATGAGACAAGTACCTACATATGATAAACATCTAAGATATACCAACACAAAATCACTCACAATATCTATAATACTCGTACACAAATACATAGTAATATATTTTTTAGTTAAAACTATAGTGAAACAAGTGCACCTGGTTTCTGCAAATTAACACTAACACTTTACTTTCTGCTTCATAATTTATACAATCACGAACGTTCCCCTTTAGTACCCTACTTTCACATTGTTTCCCTTCCTTTACGAACTTCGGCAAGCGATAAAAATTAGCCCAAAAACCACTCGGTAATAAAAAATAAACTTCCCAACTTCCACGTCTATAAATTAACGATTTCGTTATAAAAATTTAATCAGACTCACAGACGTTAAAGTTTTAAACGACGTAAATGAAATTACGCCCTCCCTTATCTCTGGAGAACTTTCTTTTGGAATTTAATATAACCTCGGAAGTTGTTATCTGGGAGACAGAGGGAACGGTTTTGGGTGTGAATTAATTTTCATGTTATAAGTACATTGTAATAATCGTTAACATTTCGATGTAGATTTTGTGAGCACTTTACGCCCGCGCTCGTAACCTTGGAATTCCGAAACGCTGTTTGCGTAAAGACAGCCTAGTTTCTCTACGTTGTGAAATACATTTCAGTTAGTTATTATGCTGAATTAATAAGGCTATTTTATTTTATTTTTACTAAATTAATTTAACTAAATTTAACTATTTTAACTAAATTAATTTTGTCACCCCAATATATAAATATATCATCTATCGTTTTTAAAATTTCTTCGGTCTACATATTATTGAATACACTTTGTGTAATTCTGGTTCTTAAATTTATAATAATGCTTTAGACAGTGGCTAAGTGTATTATAATTAAATTGGGATTGAAGTAAGTCTACTAGCATAAAATTACAAACACAGTTTAAGGTCGTGAGAAAAGGTGATTACACATAATTTGAACGCAACTTACGACAAATCTGTACAACTTGGGAATGTGGAAAAAATATATGTTAATTTCGACCATATACCTTAATTGATCATAGGTAGTGAAACACAATTAAAAAATATTTACTCGATAGAAAAAAATTACAAAGTAACCTCTTGAAAAAAGTTTCTGACATTAAAATCTCCCTAATTTATGGAAGAACATTATTGAAATCCATAACATTGGAAACCATTAAAAAAAAATTAAGCTGTTTATTACTTAATATAACGACAATGCGCCAATTTTCATTCAAGAAAATGTATTTCTCTATATTTTCGTTCAAGTAGAATGACGCGCCAGCCGCCATGTTGTGTCCTCTCTATCATTTCCATACGATTCGACAGTAGTCGCTGCGGCGCGCCGCTAGACGGACCTGTGTCACTTTTTTCAAATATTTTTTTACGTAATCCTATTTTTCCCAAAATACTGGGCCGCATCCATCGCTTGTCATGTTTGGTCTGTCAAGGCACTGATTAGGCAAAACAAGCATTGGATGCGGCGCGGCCAGTGGCGGCTGTGTTTTGTTTTTCTAGCCCGTTTATTACAATAGAATTTAAATACGATAGAAGTGCCAAGCAGTCATGTTGCTCCCGTTATTACCTACATAACGAGACAATCTTTGTGTAGGCCATCTTGATGATTCAATCTAAGTACATGCGTGTGAGCTTCGTAATGACCACCTAGTTCTTATAACATCATCGTCATTGGTGCTTATTATAGGTAATGTTAGGAAAAAGTCTGGTGTCGCTAAACAAGAGATTTCCGAGAAATAAACTTAATTTAGGTAATTTCGCAGGTTTTCCAACTTGGTCTCAGCACATATCAAACATATTTGAACCTATTCATTCATGCCTACACTTTTAAGAATAGCTCAATCAAAACTTAATCCTATATATAAATGAACACGAATGACACGCACACGTCATACGCAAATGGAAAAACTGAAGTATATGTACATCAAAATTTGACGGTCTGTGAAATCGCAATATACTTATAGCATAGTTGTAACTATGATAGATTTATGATACGAAGAGCTGGAGTCCGGTTCTTGATTGCCGTAGTTTGGTTTTGTTGGAAAATATTTTTCTAGACCTTTTGGTTATCCATTGCGCCTAGATTACCCACCTAGTTTTTCTGCTTATTAGAACCACAATCAATACGCTTTCTAACAGCCAGCCAACGAGGACATTTGACAGTCATCGTGCGGTGTGGTGCATCGTGGTGCAGCCCGAAACTCAATAGGTTCGGGCTATGACTGCGTATTATACTAGATCGATTAGTGGAATGAAAGATTTCATTAGGTTCAAAAATATTTATTTACTGATATATTATATATTAAAAATCTATGCATTTTGCATTTTTTAACCCTTCTCAGAACAAGCTCTGGTAGTACACATTTTTTATAAAACGCTATCAATATTTGGACCATTTCCTGAATGAAATCCTCATTTCTATCAATTTCAATAACTGTTATAGGTTCCACTGGTGAAATGAAGCACACAAAGTAACATTTTTTCTTTCTTGTGATTCTTAGCTGCCCTTGTACCTGTAATCCAAAATAACACCATAACTTTTAAATACCTAAACAAATTTGGATGTCTATAGTACATCGCTTCGTTATTTGCTAATGTTGGTACCACACCACCCCTATTCATTTCTGTAGTAGCGTATAATGTCTTGAGTAGAGGTACATATCAATTGAACATAAATAATCACAGGTTTACATTACAATAATTTCATGTCGTCTGTATAAAAGAAATAAGAATCTGCACAGTACAGAATTTTTAGGTTGGTCTTTGTACCAAGAAATTTTTTGCACGTTTACAATGTGTTCAATACTTACGAAACATCTTCGCCATGGAAACCCTTGAGCGGAGCACGAACACGTTTTCAGCTACATACAGGTCCAGAATAACTGTGAGCTCGATTTTGATGTTTTTGCTCTATACATTTTTATCATCGTCCGTGAAAACAGGAACTCTCCGACCTAACCTAAAAATCAAAATAATTATATTTAAAATGTTGGAATGTTCTTACGTATGTGATAGAAAAATAAAACGGTTTTCACGGTTCACAACACTGAACATAATATGAAATATCGTCAACTCTTGAATCTTACAATTTTTAATTACCCCAAAGCCGGTGACTACAGTGAACGAAACGTGACAGTCTGACACTGACAGACAGTGTCACGTCACGATCACGGAGTACCAGTTGATAATTACTGTATTACCTTGCCAGTGCACAACAGCCAAAAGTACTGTACCAGTTGTACCACAGTTATTGTACTCTGCCTTGATTGAGCACGTCTTATCGTCATCGCGTCGTCTTTGTCGTCGGGAACCAACCGAGTTATTGCTATAATTATTTAAAATAAAATTACGTAGGTATTGAAGATAAAATACTTATTTAATTATTTAATAGTCTCTTTTGCTCTTATCTGTTTACTGGTATACCTTGCTCATTAATTTTCTTTGTTGATGATATTGTTGGAAAGTTAAAACCCCTATAAATAATTAGCATGTTCAAAGTAACAACGTTCTACAATACAAATTATTCATATCTTTTAAGAAAAAATGACCAAAATATTACATTCAGTTATAGTACCTATAGTACGAGAGTAATGTGATAATATAGTAAGTGACACAAAATCTACCACGTGCAAGATTCTGGCAGCACTGAATTGGATACCTCACCTGGAGCTTATTTTATTATTTTGAATTACATAATACGAAACGGCAACGCCCGATTACGGTGCGATTATATCGCGGATATTATGCTCACACAAAGTAATGTCTTCTTGCTCCCACGGGCCTAGTGTGTCAACGTCGCATAGTGTCAATCTTTTTGAGACACAAGATAGCCTATGTCCGTCTCATAGGTCCAATCTATACCTATACCTACCAAATTTCATCGAAATCCGTTCAGCAGTGAAAAGGTAACAAACAGACAATAAACAGATACCTAAATAAACAGATTGACTTTCACATTTCTAATATTAGTATGGATTATAAATATTATTTAAGAATGTTTATATTTAGGACTCTGGGATTTTTACAGTTAAATAATAAAACTGTTAATGTAGTAGGTGGATCGTTCGTCTAATTTAGCTCTTTGTTATATTGGGTTGGAATGAGAAAATAAATTTTCACATCTTAATACGAGTACATTGATTGTATAATATTTTATTTAAGTCTATACGGTTATGTACCTACATATTGTTCTTTCAATAAAAAAATTACCAACTTTTATTAGATAAAGCGCTTATTTAACAGATCGCCGGCGCGTAACTTCTTTACGTTCTAATAGTTCAATTCTTTGGTAGTGAGAGCCGGCACTGAAGGTCGCGTAGCTGAAACTTTTATTACGCCGTTTCGCCGCTGTTTCTTCGTGCGCTGCAGTCGGATAGTGGAATGTCAGTAGCTCATGCCAGCTTCTTAAGGGAGGCGCAGTTTCACTTTTATTACCATCATTGCCTTTAATTTTATAGTAGGTACCTACCACCGACGGCGAATTTTAACTTGGGACTACATTTTCTCACATTGAATAGTAAGTCTCTTTTCGACCTTCAATCTTATCTTATATCTTTAAATGAGCAATTCTTGTATATATAAGGTGTATTGGCAAGGTGTAGTAATATTGAAATGTGGGTATGTGTACCTGGTGATGAATCATTTGCCAGGGTACTAAAACCTGAAATCGATAATCGATTTTTTCACTCAAATTGACAAAATAACTAAATATTACAACCCTAACATGATACGGATGACGTCACGTTACGCCGGTCACACAACGCTTGCGCGATGCAGGATTTCTTAGAAACGGCCCTGGCGCCATCTAGTAATTTTTGGTGGAACTTTTACCACAACTTTAGTTCTACACCTAGTTTTGTTTGAGTAATGCCGCCGGCTAGAGGTGTACAGTCTTACTCAACTTATATGGTGCGTCGTGAATCTTCGTTCGCGCAGAAAATAAAGTATGGTCCGAAGATTAACGAAAGAATGCTTAACACTTACAATCAACCTAAGATCACTATTATAAGGTTCATAATACACTGCAGCTGTTAGTTCCATCTCACTCATGCCACGCGGCGATCGCTAAGATGGCGGGGCGGCTGCCGACCAATAGCGGTCAATAGCATTTCCCGCGCTTTGAAAATTCATCTTCTGCGCAGGTAGAACTGCGATGTGCAACAGCTGCAGTGTATTATGAACCTTATAATAGTGATCTTAGGTTGATTGTAAGTGGTAAGCATTCTTTCGTTAATCTTCGGACCATACTTTATTTTCTGCGCGAACGAAGATTCACGACGCACCATATAAGTTGGGTAAGACTGTACATGTTAGCCGATGCCTCAAGTTCACTGACATTGCCCAGCTGATAACTAGGGTTGAACGATGGTTAGTTTTGCAGTAAACTTTGACGTGTAATAATTCATTACCGTAACTACTTACAGATTTATAGTACCTCCAGACTACTTCGAAATATGTATGTGTATGCGTAGTTTCAGTATTACTACACCTTGCTGTTACACCTTGTATATATATAACTAGCTGTTGCCCGCGACTTTGTCCGCGCGGACTACATTATATCGCGATAAAAGTATCCTATGTCCGTCTCGAAAGTACAATCTATCTCTATACCAAATTTCACGAAATCGGTTCAGCCGTTTAGCCGTGAAAAGGTAACGAAGAAACAAAACGTACGCACAGTATGGATGGGGTTGAGAAAGTTCCTAAGAAGTATTCAAATAATACTAAAAAGTATTCAAACATGTCAAAGCAAACATGTCAAATTTCTACCTTGTCTATATTCCGTGTTTTAATAGGTACCTACGGATTTCGAATTAAATCTGACGACAATATTTTGCAACCCTTTTTTATAATTTTAGGGGTTGTATTTTCAAAAACGATGAAATACATGTAAATCTTTCAAATAATATAAATGCCAAGTTTGAAGTAGATTTGACCAAGGAATCATGTTGTCCCATAGAAACTTTCCCCCCCTTTTTCACCCCCTTAGAGGTAGAATTTCGGAAAATCATTTCTTATCGGATGTCTACGTCATACAAAGAACACACCCTCCGAGTTTCAGGTTTCTACAATCAGCGGTTGGTCCGTTAGTAATTCAAGACATCGACCTCGACTTGGACATCAACATAGCCATCCCATATCCGACATACGATATCCACCATCTTCTACCAAAATTACCATTTTATACAAAAATCTACCATTTTATAACAATTTCTACCATTTCCTACCAAAATCTACCATTTCTTACATTTTCTACCAATATTACCATGTACATTTTTTTTACCATAATCTACCAAAAGCTACCATTTACTAAAATCTGCAATTTTTTACCAGAATCTATCAAAGGCTACCATTATCTACTAAAATCTACCATTTTCTACCAAAATTTAAAATTTTCTACCAAATTCTACCATTTCCTACTGAAGTCTACAATTTTCTACGACAACCTTCCTTTTCTTTCTGAATCTTCAATTTCTACCATTTCCTACCGAAATCTACCCAACCCCTACAACAGTCTACCATTTCCTACCAAAATCTACCATTTCATACCTAAATCTACCATTTTCTATATAAATCTACCATTGAAACAAAAATCTACTATTTTCGTTTTGAATGTACTATTTTCTACCAAAAGCTACCATTTATTACCAAAATTGACCGTTATTACCGAAATCTACCATTTCTTTTCAAATCTACCATTTTCTACCAAAATCTACCATTTCCTTCCTAAATCTACCATCTTCTACCAAAATCTACCAGTTCCTGCCTAAATTTTAGGGATTGATGTTAAAACACGCTGAAACAGGTGCTAAATTAATTTTTTAAAGTATTTAATGCGAAGTTTGTAATTGATCAGACCAATAAAACACGTTGCTCCATACAAATTTTGCAACCCCTTTTTACCCCCTTAGTGGTTGAACTTTAAAAAATCCTTTCTTAGTGCACACCTACGTCACTAAAAAATATAGTGAAAAAATTTAATTTCGAAATAAATCTGACGAAAAATATTTTGCTACCCCCTTTTATCCCTTTAGGGGTTGAATATTCAAAAACTATGAACCACGTGTTTAATCAAATCTTTCAAAGAATATAAATATACCAAGTTTGAAGTTGATCAGACCAAGAAAACACGTTGCTCCATAAACACTTCGCAACCCCTTTTCACCCCTTTAGGGGTTGAAGTTTCAAAAATCCTTTCTTAGTGCACACCTACGTCACTTAAGAAATATTTGTGTAAAATTTCAATGTTGAACTAAATCTGATGTAAAATATTTTGCACCCCCTTTTTACCCCTTAAGGGGTTGAATATTCAAAAACGATGAAACACGTGTTTAATTAAATCTTTTAAAGAATATAAATGCCAAGTTTGAAGTTGATCGGACTAAGAAAACACGTTGCTCCATACAAACTTTGTAACCCCTTTTCACCCCTTTAGGGGTTGAATTTTCAAAAATCCTTTCTTATTGCTCGCCTACGTCACATAAGGAATATTTGTGCAAAATTTCATGGTTCTAGACCCAGCGGTTTCGGCTGTGCGTTGATCGATCAGTCAGTCAGTCAGTCAGTCAGTCAATCAGTCAGTCAGTTTTGGCTTTTATATATATAGAAGATTGGAATCTCGGAATCGGCTCCAACAATTTTCATGAAATTCAGTATATAGGGGGTTTCGGGGGCGATAAATCGATCTAGCTAGGAATCATTTTTAGAAAATGTCATTTTATTCGTGTTTTTTTTTAGATTTTTTTCTTTAAATAACCAGTTCATATTTTTTTATTATTCTACCGGTAAGATCGAAAAATATTATTCATATTTCATCATTTTATTAGTAATTCGTACTTAAATATAATTTCCAAAAAACAACTTATAAAAAAAAATATATTGAGCAAAGCTCGGTCATCCAGATAATATTTACTTTTAAATGCGGTAACACTGCAAAGTTAGCACCGAGCACACGGCACGGCCCGCTACGTCCGGCCCTAACGTCCTTGTTATGTATTTGAGTGTTCCGGCGGACGAGTTATTACGTCCGGTACCACAGAACTTCGTTATTAGCGCTCTGTATTCAAGTCATGCGACACGTGTCTGTAAACGTCTGTTTAATAAATAGTTGCTATAATTATAAATTCTATTTAGACTAGTACCGGAGGAAAAGCAGATCGATTTAAGGTTAAACAAATTACCATTTCAATATTTGTGGCATTCACAGACATGCTTCACTAAATAAAAACACTGCAAAATAACAGACACATCAAGCTCGTTCTGCACAAACATACATTCACAATGATGAATTTATTATGAATTTTTAATGAGGCATTGTGGGACTTGAACAACGGCAATCAGGGTCGCAAATGAACCGTGCCAATGATGTTATTTTTCGCGTTTAATTGCTGCATTGCCTTTTTATTTGTTATGCTTGTAAACCGTGTAATTTAACTCATCGAGTGTCACGCGTTCAGTTAACAAAATGTCCACTCAGCTAGTGACACGCCACGGCTTTCTGTGTGTGTCTCTTGAAAATTAGCCGGTATAGGTATAGGTATAGGCAAAATGCTTCATCATAATAATAGTATTTTTTTTTTTTTTGTTTTAGTTATGGCTTCGCACGGTTTGTGCATATAGCCAGTGTCAAGTATTTTATTTTAAGTATTTCTTAATTTCACATTAAGAAAGTCACAGCAATGTTATAGCAATCGTGGTCAAGTAGTCAAGTCAATTATTTACATCGTCAGTCACGATTCAGTAAAGTAGTGGATGCTTTACTGAAACTTCCTGGGAGTTTTGGAAAAAATGCGAAATGACACATTTTTTGAGTTTATATCAGTCGCCTACACTCGTGCACGTTAACGAACACTTAATGGTTAATATTCCACCAATATTACACATTAACACTCGAAGAAACACAAGTTTGAGCTAATAATACAAAACCAACAACGTCTCACTATCGGATTCCCGCCAAAACTCCAATAATAGTTGACTACTATATTATTTCCAAGATAAATAGCGATCTCAATCGAACATGACCTAGTTCATTGGATTGCCGTATGTAATAAACAGAACTGCGGTGCTTTTTTATGATAGCTGAAATGATGTGGCTGTTTTTCTTCTAACTGAGGGGATGGCTATGAACTGAAATACTTACGGGAGCATCTCTCTCCCTGCGCCGCTTCTATCTGTACCGTTCTTCTCTGAATCTTTTTCCCCAAACCTTCTACTTTCAAAACGTTTACTGACAAAAATGGCCTCATCAAAATGCTTGTCATCATCACAAAAACAAAGGTTACTGTTATTTCTTTTATATCCCAAACGCGGTTGGTATAAACGTGTCAGGAAATGTTACTTTTCCGGCTTGGGGCGGACGGCACGCGACGAAACTCAATCTACTGGAATATATTCGGGTTCGGGCGCAACCGTCGAGATGCTGTTAAGGATAGTGGGTGTATGTTTAATTTTTGTGCCTTTGGTCACCTAAAGGTAGTAGGAGATATTATAATCTACGGAAGAAACAGAAGTATTCTAGCACACATTCTGAAAATAATAAAGATTAAGTATTAAAATTTCTCTTTTTTCAAATTAGATCCGATAAAAAAGGATACGAGTATATAGAATTCGACAGTCGTCACACATTCTAATACGGTGTGCGGCAATCCAGTTATTTGTGTGCATATGTATCAATTTTATGCCAACAAAAGCAGCCTAGCCATTTATTGGATTGGAGCTCAAATTAACAATAACTAAGGTTCAATAAGTAACACATCTGACAGCATTTCTCTACTCTTACGTATAGGTATACGATAATGTACCTACAAGCACAGCGGGAACTGAAACAATATCAAGCACGTGTGAGCTCGAAACTGTCAAAGTTAAGGCACGTAAAGTTAAGGCGAATAGCAAAGTGATTAATTCCGCGTCCCCGACCGATATCTTAGTGAGTTGATTAAATTCTGTAGAATATAGCTGTTTTACTTCTATTGATACGATATCGGATGTCACCTTCATTGGTCGGATTGATGTTACATCGGTAATGGGCGCTTTTCAATCATGCGACACCTAGTTCAATTCAACCGTGGTTGTTAACTTTTGACTTAATGGCCTATTTTTTTCTTCAGAACAAAAAGTATTTGTTGCCGATAACAATTATTACATCTGTTTCTTGGATATGGTATGACACAGATAACCAGAACCTTAAAGTAAAAGAACATTTGACATCTACTAACTTGCATCAGCCCAGAGCAGTGGATTCTACTCCAATCTGACAGAATGCCTCCATCCCAGCGTCTGTTGAATAACGGGAGCTTGAACAAAGCGCATGGAATAAACACAAAATTAGATCGCACTGTGTAAAATCCCTCACCTTACTCAAACCCTGTAAACTTTATATCGATTACAGTCTATAATTTCATTGGAAGTTTCCCTATAGGGGCCCTACGGACATAATGCCGATGTCCTTGTACCTTATTCGTTTGTGCTAATGAGTTCTGAGGTGGATTTGAAAGGGGCTAACGAAATATGGGCTATATGATATTAAAGCTTAGTTCCCAATGACGATTATCTACCGTTTTGAATTAGTAAGAACCAAATTCAACCTCTCAATGCATTTGAATTTATAAGGCTTGTTATATAAACGTACTGGCTAATAATAGAAAGGCGGGCGAAATGAACGATATTCATTTATTTTACAAGACATCAAATATTACATGAGTGCCATAATTACAATATTGTTACTCTAAAGTCATAATATTGAACCGTGTTGTGTAACATCAGGTGGCCACGGCTATAAGAGAAGAGAACGAATTATTTAAGAGAGCTAGGTGGCATAACAGCGACGCTAGTCCATTTACAAGCTTGTCGATTCTAAGTTAGTCCATTTACGGTCGAAATTAATAATCAATCCTAATCCAAATTTTGCTATCTGAGATTGATATCACAATCCATTTTTAGGGTCAAACGTGCCAATAGCCGATCCGTGGATTGGTTTATAAAGGCAAACAGGTTGGAGATCGATCAAAAGATAGTCAGCAATCCAAGATCGATTTCAATCTTGGATAGGAGAGACAATATTAATTTCGGGCGATTTCTAGCCATCAACGTGGGTGTCTTCCGCTGATCACAGATGCTGCTTAAACCGTCTGCAATAAACGTATGAGGCAGTAAGTAAGTAACTACCTATAAAATTATAAAATAAAAGCTGAACCTACAAAATCCCATGAATATATTCCAACAAACAATATTCTCGACGCCTCATATAAAAGCCACATACATTCATGGGTCCCAAATGATTCGCGGACTGTAAAATCATTATGGGCGTTCCATTTTTCCCTTCGAAAAATCCGGACTCGAAATGAACAAACGAGGGGTCCCGCAGGGCAGTACATCGGAACGATTAATTATCGCACTCCGTGTGTGGGGCCTTGACAATCTAGCTTCGGAAATATGTGGTCGTAAAAATAAATGATTTTTATTAAGGTGCGGGTGTGAAAATTTAAATTATGACGTAGAGACATTTTTTTGTATACATTTATGAAAATGTTTGTACAAAATTTTCTTAGCTAAGGAACATTGTATCTACATGTAGATGGAGTTCTAAAGAAAGTGTAGAAATCAGTTTGGCAAAGTCCTCAACTACAGGAAATCTCGGAAGAGCTAGCAAAGCTTCTGAACCGGGTAAAAAGTTTTCCTCTACAAAATTACTACGAATTGAGGTCACACGCAAACTTATTCTAAAAATACTATACAATACTGTAATATGTTTGGTATTTAGCGACAAAAACATGTTCTTTAAAAGCTTAAACAATATTAATTGTTAAGTATAAAATAACTACTAGACTAGTATAAAACGGACTAGGCCCCCGTGGTGGATTATGGCCTAACCCTCCTCACGATAGTGAGGGGAGGCCTTTGCCCAGCAGTGGGACAGTTACAGGCTGAATTATTATTATTATTATAAGTATAAAATAGAAAAACATAATAAGAATGATGTCATACGATGAAATTGCTATTAGTATTATATTGTAAAGCCCGCCAAGAATGTTTTTCTACTAATCTTTATCAACTGGCTTTTCCTTTCACATAACAGATAAGAGTTTGAACAATAGAGGGAAATTCTTTGTTCCGAATATAAGGGCGAAACGAGCGATACATGTAATAAATGACCGGGTTCGGTCGCTAGGGTTGCCAGCTATTATTGAAAAAGTAGGACATGTGATCGAAAAATTAGGTTATTAAACCTAAAACATAGGTATGTGTGTGTAGTATCAAGAAGATAATACTTTATTATTATAGCTACTAAGTTTCAAAACATGAAAATATTCAAAAGTAATAACCCGGTGTTAGGAATTTTAAACCAAGCTAACGGTGGTTTTAATTAAGAAGAAAATTTGTTGGTTTTCTGCTGAAATTGGTCGGTTCCATGGTCCTCTTTGTTTCTAATTATCTAAATACAACTCTAGTTACGTATGCGATCGAGTCGTGACGCACTAAAATTATGGTAAAAGTCGGTGAGATTTCGGTCTATGTTTATTCCTGGATAGTTCTGAATCACTCTTCCTCAAAATTACTCTTTTCAGTGCACGTGACGAGTTATGGTCACTCTGATCAGTATCCCAGGAAATAACAGAGAATGGTTACCGCAATCTCGCTAGAGTACAGACAATTTATCCCGAATGGCCCTTGTTTTTGCCATTAACCTAATGTGTTAATAAATGTGTGCAATAATTAAACACAAAACGCGGAGTGACGCGAAACTAATTGCTTTGGGCCTTTCTCCTCGTGTTTTTTTGATGGTTGCAAAATTGAAGATCATTTCAGGATATTGCTTCCTATTTGTGATAGTTATTTCAGAATTATGAAGCTAAATAGTAAATACTGACGTCTTATAAGAAGAGGTTTTCAGCGAGTTTACTTATATGACATTTTTGTAAGATACTGTATATGAACGGACATTGTTATATACCAGGCTTTTCGGATAGCACTTTATGTTGTACAGCAACTTACCCCCTTATATGGGATTAGTATGTAAGGAGGGAACCTAGACTAGATGATGGCATAGAGAATCTATTAAAACAAACGCTTACTTAATTAAACTTACAATTTATACAGTTTTGGTTCATGAAGCTACAGCTTAAAAGCTAAAGTTCAAACTCCACTATATCTGTGGCTGTGTTACATAATACAACATCAGGACTTCATTAATTGGAGTTATTTCGAAGAATGGTATTGTGTATTACTTAATTGTCGTTTGGGGTGCGGAAGATGAGATAATATTTTTCTGAATGTGCCTCGCCTCATGTATTTCTGTGGAAAAGGAAATTGAGGTTCGCCTTGGGAAGCGTATATCTATGTGCTTGTTTACGTAAATTATGACGATATTAGGAAACTTGACGATGCTTGTGACGTCATAACTTAACATCTCCACACATCGTGACTCGTCGTGTGACACGTGTTCAGTTCAAACAATATGCAACTAGATATTCCATATTATTTATATTAGTAGGGGCAAAATAAATGTTTTTGTATGGAGTCATGTTTGTAATGGCACTTCTGGTGATCTTTTGGCCTGTTGTAGAATAATATTGAAATATTATATTAAATATCCTTAATTATACTCGTAATTAAAAAAATACTCGTAAGCCATATTTCAAAACCTCTTCATAGAATTCCAAAACTTTCAAGGACTATTATCGTGTTTTGTTAGGAAATAGCTAAACACCAAACATATGAATTTAACTGCAAATACGTTTCAACATTTCAACATTTTTACTGCAATTTCCTTTTCCGTAAAGTGCAAAACGTACAATTTTAGCAAAGCACACAGAACATCGACCCGTTTTGTTTTTCTATTGCCATGCACGTCCCAGTTGTTCCATATTGTCAAATATTTACGCTCAGTGAACAATTGACGAGGGAAAACTATTTTACGCTACTCTAACAGAAAAACCTAGTTTATCGGTAATAAATAAACATGAAAAAATGTAATAAATGCTGCTGTCATTCTTGATGGGGATCGCCTTTGGAATCTATGAAGAATAAAAATGAGGAAAATAAAAATAAACACGGTATTCCGAGACTCCGCTGGGTAGCATGAATACTAATAAGTGGGGCTTGGAAGAGCTATCGGTTTTTGTAGATACATATTGCATCTAGAGATCGAACGTTTAAAACTATTTCTATCCATTGCCCTGCAGTCCATTATCTACTCGTAGCCCTCGTAGAGCTCCGTAGCACTGTCGTAGCATTTCCGGCTCAAGCGTACGATAAAACAGATCCACCCATCACTCATTCTCAAGCCCCTACTCTGAAATTCCAGCCACATTTTAAAGGACCCTTTAAAATATGCGACAAAGTAACCGCAAGTAAAATCTGTAGAAGTCGGATCTGGTATCAACGCGGCTCGCCGAGCCGGAACTTCTGATAGTGTAGACGCGCGGTTCATAAAAATAAACCTCGTGTTACTTGCCATTAGAGTTTATTTTGTCATTCAAGCAAAAGTTGTCGCAACTGTCTTGAGCAATAGTTCAGTCAGAGTATATATTTTTTCATAGTAAAAACTGATAAGAACTGTTCTGAGCTACTCCGTTCTCTAATTCCGATGCTAGTGTTTCCTAATGTGTTTTTATAGTTATTTAGTACTACGAATATGTGTTCGTTACGCGCTTTAATTCAGTACAACAAAAAGAGGTCATAAACGCTACAACAGTCCAAAATTCAAGCCACTACTCCCCCACAGCTAGATACCTCCTGGATACCGCTCAAGCAGTTCATTAGTTTGAATGGTCAGCCAGATTCACCGAGTGCCGCGGCACTTGCCAACTCGACGTAACGAAGGCACTAAATTAGTACAAACAAAGGACGGCCGCGATTACAGGCCTTTGTTGCTTGCATGTGCAATGAATTCATTTTGCGGTGTCTTGCTGTTGAAGCTCACTTGTTTTAGTGCTATGTGGGCGTTGTAACTTATAATGCATACTCAGTTTTTTAAATTAATTCATGCGATGAAGTGCTGTTGGTCCTCCTAGATTTATAGGTTATAGGGGTAACTTTATAGCGTACTTTTCTTGGTGCTAGCATGTTAAATTTAATGCAGTGATAATCTAGGTGACATTTAAAAATAAGTACGGTTAGTATAATATTATGAAAAAATTATGACGAGTTTATCTTACCTGGATGACTTTATTGCAAAAAAAATACAGACTCGATTATAGACTGTAAATACCTTGCATACAAATCATGTAAAAGTATTGTATACGGCCAAACTTTTAAAATAATAACTGGTGAAGTAATATTTTACCAAGATAAAATATTTACCTACTTCAAGGACCAAGTCGGGCCGATTGCTTTCAAGTCAAGGGCAAACCCGCGATTTTTGTGATTTATTCAGGGGAGATACAAAATTGTATTGTTTCCAATTCGGCTTAGGATTCGGCCTTTGCATAACTTTGGCTTTCAGCAGACCGCGACTGGCTGAAATAGAATTATATGAAAATCAGGTTCAAGATAAATGCCAGACTTTTGATATTAGGTATTGGGTAAATATAATATTTTTATTCGCTTACCCAAGCTTTATGTTTTGGTACAGACTGTTTTTAGGTTTTATTCTGAATAAAAACTCTTTGCATATTACGTCCGTATACATATTAAGTAGTTTATTCTATTCAACGTTCAGATTTAACATTTTTATTCTGTACTGATTAAATATACTATATTTTATTGGTTGTATAGTCCTAAACTCTAACGCGCTATATTAAGATACATAACTGAGAAATTATTTAAATATTACTAGTCTTTATAACAATAGACATACCAAAAGCTTTTTCGTATCCCTTTCAGAAATCTTATACAGACATTTTAAACAGCCAGTCCATCTTCACCAATAAATCTGATACTGCATTAGGTATCTTCGAAAGCCAAAGTCACCTTTCCGAAGGCACTGGTAACTCGTGAGCCCCGGTCACTGGTTTATTCGAAGCGTCTTTGTGCGTATTCCTTTCACAGCTGCCTCTTTTCAGACGTAACCATGCGTTAACGCGCGGTGGGGGTGACCATACTTCGAGAAGTAACGGGAGTACTGCAACGCGACTTTACTATATTAGTGGACTGATATAGCCTCACAAGCTTTGTTATTGAGTATGTTAAGGTTTAATTTTGCAAGTCTATTTTGACTTATTTCCCGTTGTTTGATCTATTTGAAATTTTGCATCACTATCGCTAGTTGAAAGTTTGCAATTGCAAATTCGCACCTCAATATAGTACTCCATATACTCCTCATAATATAATATACCTCAATATACTCCTTATAATATAGTGACCGGAATTTTTAAGTGACTAACAAATAGAATCAAAAGAGTCAGCTTGTGGTGCCTTGAGAATTACTTTCGTGTCCAAGTCGCAGGCTTACGAATCTGCGAGTATTTAGAATACTGAATAAAATCTGGTTTATTTATGCATTCTGTTTTGGAAACAAACCCCCAACTTTATTTAAGTATTGTAAAAATTAACAGTTTTGAGATGCCTTCAAAACATCACGGAAGCACAAAACGTCTTGATTTTTGGGTATACGCATTCAAAATGAGCCTTGTTCAAAATTGTTCATTAAGTATCCTAGTTTCCGAAGACATCTGATGGCGAACCTTCTAAGGGGAACATAAAAATGTGTACCTACCCGCATACCGATAATACGACCATATTCATGAGCTATAATTTATATGCTTTTGATATACGCACTTCAAAGCCTTTTTATCGCAAAAATATTGTGCGAGAATTACAAGGCGCCACCTGATTTTGTCAAGATGCGGGTACGCCCTGAGTTTGTAGGTACAGTTGCTAACCGGAACATGAGCTAGAGATTTTTGTATTATTCCAAAAATGTTACATACCTATTCTTGTTCAGTGGCTTAAAATTCAATAATAAGTCACCTACGCCATTTCTTTATAATATTTGCAATATACATTACATAGTTTTATCTTTCACTGCTGTTGTAGTTCACTGCATGCTGTAACGGTCCACAGTGGCCTCGTCAGGATTCACAAATAAATATATTTAAATCTATAGGTTGGTTTCCTTTACTTGAAGTAAATACCATCATTTAAATAAAGAAATATAATAAATCAACAAACATGCGTTAAAACTGCTAACAGCGCCATCACTAAGAATTTCATTACTTACAACGAAGATGGAGGACGAAAGTAATCGAGTATCGATTATCCAACATTTGAATTAGTACGGCACAAAGGAGGAAGATGGGGTAAAATAATATTAGTATCGCCATCTAACGAGAATTGGAATGCATTATAATCGCAAATCGAGTAGACGTGATAGTTTGTCGCGGGAGACGATAGATGGCGCAAAGACAAAATATATTAATCACAAATTTGAATGAAATTCACATTGAAAATAAAGTAGGTAAATATGTTTGATAAGGCGGTCGAAAATCAAATTACTCATAATTAAAGCGGCTGGGCGAATATAGAATTTGATACGTTTATGGGATATTAGCTGACAAAATACGAAGAATGCATCTAAATCTTTAAAGAAAAGAGGCTTCTAACAAAAGGCGGCACAGGCGGAGTCGAGGGGCGAAACTAGTTAAAACAGTAAAATTTGAGAGCTCACTTTTGAAAATGACGTCACATGGAGGTTAATCACAAGTGTTTAGTTCTTAGTGTCTAGGAAATACGGGATAATTTGGCGTAAAAAACGGAGATGACAAGTAGAAGGGGGAGTAAATGAACGGCATTAAATTAGAAATCGCGGAAGAGAGCGGATGGGGAATTGGTGTTCAGTAAATTCATTGTGAAAGAAATAGTGTTTGTGCCTAGGGATTCATGTTAAAGAGACGCATTTTCAGCAGATAGAAAGTCTGTCTTTTTAAGTTCTTTAGCTGGGGAATCTTGTTTGGTTGGTGGGATTCGTTTCATGTTTTGATAGTTGAAATTCAGAAATTACCTCAACTTTAATTTAGCTTGTTAGCTTAGCTTTGTGAGACGAAGATAATAATTGTTATGAAGTGTTGAAGGCCGGGAAGTGTTTTTGTTATCCTGGCTTGCCACTTAATAACAGTTACGCGTTAATATGATAGTTCACGATGGTGCAGATTTCTCGTACAATGTGTTTGGAAGCTTATCGCTTCGAGCGAGACTCAGCTCCATGCATCTAGTGTATGATTATCTGAAATCTATTGTGAAAGATAGTTAGATATGGGGGCGCGATTCATTTATTAAAGTTTTATAATGGGAAGTAAATATTTGTATTCGATGACTAGGTGATAGAATGGAACGAATCGGTGATAGGCCCGGAGTTTTATATATGTGAATTAGATTTTTACATGTATTTAATTCTTGTAGTTTACCCAGAGAAGCGGATACCTCACGGTGATATTACGAAGCTTTCTCTAGATTTCTGTCCCCTGTTAGCTTGACTTTGTGGAATGTCAAGGGGATCTTCTAAACCTGTTTTGTTTAGACGTTCCAGACCACCCATTCAGTGTTGGTTTTATATGTTGCTTTTGGCGGCTTCCTAGACAGTGGAAAAACCCATTACGGTGTATAAAATCAGACTGTCTGGTCTCTCACGCAATTAGGGTCAGTCTCCAGGGACCAATCCAACTCCAACTATGGTTCCTGGAAACTCGTAGGGATATAGGGGCGATAGTTTACACTCGGGATAGCCTCCGAGACTCAGTCGATTAGATAGTACTACGGTATCTTCAGATCTACCAGACCTGTGGCGAGGTGATCTGCTCAACTAAATGTAAATGTGGCTTTGTGATTCCGAAATTACAATTGCTTGAGTTTTGCTTCTGTTAGACTCCCTCCCAATCAGAAGTTTAGTTAGGCTGAAATGTTAGGAAAGTAGGGAAAAGGAATTGGTAAGTTCCTTGGTAGGATAATCTCATCAATTTAGAACAGGACACAACACCCACTAGGTTCTTTTCTTACACCGGAGAAGAATTTAGTTTCGATAGGTAAAGTTAAATGTGGATTCCGCGCAATCCTGAGACTCTGTAGTTAGGCACACATTTAGTTTAGGTCGTAATAAACTATCATAATAATATGGGGAATAAATAATAACACAAAACAAATCTAATAAACTGTAATAAAAGGTCAGCCAAAATTTTAGACTAAATACTTTCATGAAATAAATCAAAACTAAAGCTAAATCATTATACCTAGGAAAAGCTAACCAAATCTAAATTCCTGAAGTATCGTCCGTACCTAAAATACGATACCTAGTCTAAAACGATTATGTTAAATAATACAAATCTAATGCATAATAGAAGTCAGCCAATACGTATACTTAATAAATATCTTCACGAAATAAAATAAATCTATGCGTACCTAACTAAATCATTATAGACATAAATGACTAGAAATATAATCTAAACAACTTTACATTCCTGAAATATTGTTCGTATCTAAAATACGGTAGTCTAAAACGATTATGTTAAATACAACAAACCTAATACATAATAAAATCACACGTAATATATACTACAGTTTCACGAAGACTACTTAAATCAACATAACAGAAACATTAGAATACATTTAAATACCTATCTAATATGGTAGATTATAACGTAAAGTTAAACAATAATAAAAGCGAAGATATCTTGGGTTTCAGTGGCTTTATTGATATGAGTTTGGAAAGGACGGATTGGTTCTGAATTTAATACTGACAAGTAATATCTTGTACCTACTTCTACTTGGCATTGCAAAGAAACATACCTCGGTCAGACTATGAGCAAAAGACTCAATTAAGTGCCTAATGCTATAAACAGATTAGTGTACTCTTCTACAACAATAGTCAATGACTGAGATCTGCCGAACGTAAATGTTCAAACAACTACAACTTTTATAGAGATTTCTGCGCAAAAGATGTGGAGTTTCTATACTAGTACCTACACTATAAAATACAGTGTTGTTTAGAGCTATCCTGAGTTTCTAGCTTGATAATTTAGCTAATGATCACCTAATATATTTATCGTATCTTACCTAATAGACGAAAAAGTCTTTATTTAGGGCAAACTCTATTGAAAGAACAATAGTTAAATGGTAAAGAAAGCCAAGCGCAAACTAAAAAAACCCTGTAAATATAAGAGAATATCAAAGATAAGTAAAATCTATAAAATGAACAAATGATTCAATTAATTTCAATACTAACGGAGGCTTGGGTAAAAAGCTCTTCTCTGATTATTTGTTACTCTCTCTGTCTAAAGAAAGGCAAGAATAAGAAGGCAAGTAAGACCTCAATTTCGACAGCATTATTATACATAGGTGAAAACAACCTATTACTTTACATCAGGTAATAAAACAAGTAAAAAGTCGAGAGAATAAATCTAATCAGATAAGGAGGGGTGAGAGGCGGCTTTTTACTAATAAACAATAAATTATGACTATATTTAGAATCAAACAATATCCTTAGTAAAAGCTACTAAATCATAAAATCAGAGATCTAATTCTCGAGATTATACTCCATGAGAATATAGGTACAAACTTAGCTGCGAGTAATCCTTCAAAATAATCAATACTAAAATAAAATATCAAAAGTAATCAAAATGAAAACTTAACAATTCTTCCTAATAACATTAATTACCTACAGTCTAAATTATGTACACTAATAAATCAAAATTATAAAGGTTGGGAACTATCACTTCTAAATCACATAATATGTATACAAAGTAAAGTAAATATAAATAATCAATTTATATAATAAACTCTAGTCTCAAAGAAGTTAAATAGGAATCAACATTCTAAAGTTAGGATATTGCATATAATCTCATTTATAATTTAATTAACTAAAATCATGACTATAGATGAACTACAGCTGCCTTATTCAATACTCAAAGAACTTAGGTTACTATTAACGGTTTACAACGAAGGGTACTAGACGATCACATGGCCATTATATTATATCAATTAGGTAGGACTATATGTATTTCAACCGTTCACAACAAGTAGAAAATATAAAAAAAAAGTAAAAAAGGTAAAGGGGGAGGTTACAATGCATAAGTAGATATTATGATTAAATGTTCGACGCTCACCCTCCTAACTCCTAAGATCAAAATGCTAATCTTACCTAACCTGAAGAATTGTAAGAAATATGTTTGTAGTAATTTACTCTGTACTTGTAAGAAACATTACTTCCAAGTCATAGCTACCGAGTACAAATAACTAAGAGCCCGTAGACTGCATTCACAATTCACATGATACAATCTAATGCAATGTTACTAGCCGCTTCAATTTGAATGCTTGGCGGCGTTCCAGATCAGCTCTATCGCAACTAAATGGACAACTGACACTGTGGCTGTAATAGTTTGGGGGACAGTGGGGGACAGTGTGTCTATGGATAGAATTCTTCATGATGCAAAGTCACTTTAGAGCACCGGTCAATGATATAATTGCCCGATGCTCTAAAGTTATTTTCACTTTTTACAACAGCGAAAAATTAAAAACTAATTAATCTCTGGTAATGGCATGGAGGTTTTATTTTTCAGAAAGAATTAGGTTCAGTTTATAAATATACGTTATACCTAGACTAGGCTACTTTTTAAGATATAGAAGGGCCATGCGTCATCGTGGTAGAGTAATTAGATCTGACAAAGTATATTCTGGTCAAAGCATGGGTTGGACAAAAACAAGCATGATTGGTCAAAGCTTTTTAGCTCGGGTGAATGAAATAATCTTACTATGAAATGTCGTGTCAATATTCGGTGTGGCTCTCCCATTGCAATTGAAAAACAGAGGTACAGTAGGTATACAACAAGATATGAGTTTCGGCTATAAATTGGTTTTGTGACACGTCTATCGAATATTTGGATTGGTTTTAACCTCAGCGCAAAATAACTTCCCATATTGCGCGTTTTTTATCTGTTATTGGCACATCGCCGCTGGGAAATTCTATTGGCGTGTTTTACATTGTGAAAATATGAAGCTTACTATTAAACAATATGTTTAGAGTTGAGTTGATCATTGGAATCTCGACCTTATATTAAAACTGTTTTGATGTATGCTATTATCTAAATATACTAGTAGATTAATTATTACTACATACTTTTGTATGGATGGACGATTTATCAATTGCCGATGGTATAATGTAATATTATGATGATAGCAAGCTGAATGAAAACAATAAAAGAGGTGCTCATTTTGCCCAAATTGCATTACCAAATTACGTAGGTACTATATATTTTTCAAACAAAACCTAAGCGTTGTCATGATTAGAATAAAGAAGCTCAGTGATGGGATACATACAAAAGGATGCCTTAAATGCTACATCCAGTTTTAATTGGCACCTATGAAAGAAAACACCTAGGGAATATGGTTGACGACTTCCTTTGAAGTGATCGTCAGCTTTTCTGTAGATTAGGCTTTTTTCGTTTAAGTTTCGTACATCGGGTCATAATTTTTATAGGACCTTCTTTGCCGTCAGCGCCATCGCTACCGCGCCTTTTCATGCGCACCTTTAGCAACCTAGTTCAGTTAACAATAATGTCAACTTGTTTCCCACAGTGCTTTCAAACGAAAATTGTTGAAGACTTTTCATTTAGCAACCTTTGTTATTGAAATTTAATTATGCTATATTAAAATAATTAATATCCATTTATAATTCGCGGCATTGTGTCGGACAATAGGCCGACGCATTGAAAGGGCATAATTTATATTGCACCAGTGTTCATGAATGTACAATCAAGCTTGGGCATTCAATGGAAAACCAGTGCTTGGTGGTCTATGACAAACCGTGCTTCAGTTCCTTGCTTTCATAATATCGAAATTATGCTAGTAAAGCGCGATGTTATTATCATTCATAATATTCCACTAAAACATCCTCTCTTTTCTATTTTAGTGTAAAATGTAACGATGAAGAACAACAACGTTAGGAACCTCTTATTGTCCGTTTTATAGTATTATATCACTCACTCGTTTCTTTTCCTCAGAACAACATGAGAGGCTGATAACAATCAATTTAAAAATAAAATACCTATATCTATCTTTCCAACTGCATGCAGAAATCCCGGTGCATATATTTTAACAGCTTATCACGAGTTACACGCTCATCCTTTTCCACTGCATTGAGTAAATCCCATTCGTTTGGGCTTTAAAACTGTGGTCATACATGCGCGACCAGTGCGACTGCAATTCCGTCGCCTTATTCTAAATATTTGTAGATGATTGTGATTAGTGAGTGTAATGTTTTTCATAATAATTGTAATGGTTTTCATAATTAGCATCCACTAAAGATGATTATAATGAGGCTAGTTCAAGACGTTTAGACCGTGTTACTAGGGGCGATGGAAATAATGTAGGTACGTAGGAATATCAAGACTTGTAAGTTTCATTACACAGATGCTTACAGTCTTACCACAAAAAATTAAACCAGATTTAAACAGATGTTTCTAAAATTTCGTTCCACAAAATCGACGACTATCACTCGCGTATCTTACTAAATCCTAGCATTGCTAATTATTTGGCTTGTGAGTTTATCATTGAGTCAGAAAAATGCGAGGATTAGACGTCGATTTTTGGAGAAAATATTTAAACTCATCTGTTCAACTCTAGTTTAAATCTATTGTGGTAAAACCGTTACTGATTGTCACTTGGGTAATACGGCGTGACCTGTCTTAGTTGTAGAGCAAAACAAAGCGAATTACACCGCTTAGTCTGTAGTCGCTCTAACTTACTGTGGTCGCGCAGACGTGTCCCGGGTTTTAAATAGCTGTAGTTTCAATGAGAGCCCGATTAATGAAGCTTGTAATAATGAACTGTTTGTGTTTCAGTGTATTGAGTATTGAAATTTATCCGAGCGACAGTACTATGATGTTTTGAGTGGCATGATTGACGAGGCAGTAGATTACAGGGTACTCGTAGTACGTTTATAAAATGCGTTTATTGAGGTTGAAAAATTTGTAGCCGTTTTAGGGTTCCAAAGGGTAAAACGGGGCTCTCTTACTAAGGCTCCGCTGTCCGTCCGTCTGCCCGTCTGTCACCAGCCTGTATCTCATTAACCGTGATTGTTAGACAATTGAAACTTTCACAGATGATGTATTTCTGCTGCAGCTAACACAACAAATACTAAAAAAAAAGCAGAATTAAGTAAATATTTAGGTTTCTCCCATACAGCAAACTTGATTTTTTCCTTTTTTATAGTTAATGGTACACGGAACCGTTCGTTCGCGAGCCAGACTCGCATATGGCCGGTTTTATGACAATCATTAAATTATATTTCATCGCAGATCAGCTAGGCTATGTCTACGCACCTATTACATTGCAGAACTACACGAAAATCGCACTTATTGTTGCTACCTCCAGCAGTATCTATTACTGAACATCATTGCTCACAGATGTAAGGGTACCTAACTGTCCCTTCGTTACCGGTGTTAAAGAGCACGTTATGCGTTGACACCACCCCTCCACTCAACCTGCCCTGTAGAATCAAGCTCGCACTCGAGCCCTGACATCGTTAGCGGTGAACCAGTGAACTACTTTACCATTGTATGAATGCAGGAACTGGGGCACGCAGTATTTGTACCAGTGCGTAGACGGAGAGCACTTTGCTTTTTTCTCACGGAGTGACAGTCGTGCCGACTTGCAGGCGATAAGCGAATCAATTTCGAACGGGATAGTTTGGTATCGTTGGTAAATAACCAGTGAATTTCAAGGATAAATTAGCAGTGTATGTTCACGGCAATGTCAGATGAAGTTTCAGCATTATTCCGTTAACGATTCAAGCGATCCTAAAAAGAGGTTCCACGTGTAAAATTTTCTTGATGGTTACGTAATGGTTAGAGTTTGTAATTTCAAATTTCAATTAATTTATAATTTGCAGTAAACTGAAGTTGAATAGGTGCAATAATGAGTGGTGTCTATCATTATTCCCCCATCAGATGTAAACATAATCTACACCAGTGAGATAATATCTACACCGCTGACACAACCGCCGCACCCTCTCATATAGTAACGAGGGAGAGCGTCAAGTACTCCTACAAGAATGTTTTGAGTAAATGACGACGAGTTTTTCCTCGGTGTTACTATAGTAATATTTTCTGCGCAACGGCTCTCCTATTAGCGAAACATCTTTTAGTATTTGCGAAGGAATTCATCGAGCTCTATTCAAAGGTAGATTACTTTTAGGAGAGCATATTGAAGTAAGTAGTGCTTTATATAATTGGACTAACCTATTAAAAATAAACTCTGTTATTATATATTTGATGTTGGTAAAATTAAATGTAAGTAGTTATAGAAAGATGTATTGTAACGTAGATAAAAGAAATATGCATTAATTTGATTATAGCATGATCATATTTATTTTTATTTTGCTATAAAAACAATTAGTATTACAGAATACTCTGCTGTACACTACTTCACAACGCATTTAGCACTAAAATCCTTGACTATATTAAGCTAGTCAAAAAGGCAGCGCTTGATTTTAGTGTATTTTTTGTCAGACTTTGTCAGCATTAGCTATGGTTTGTGAAATGAAATAAACAATATAAGTTTAAGCGTGCACATTACTGCACACAGATAACGCACTTTATAACAAACGAGACGTCCGGCCCAGGGCAAGATTCCAAAGAAAAATAACAACTTCATAACATTTGAATACGACGAAAAGCCAAACGATATGCATTATTCATTTGCGAGTAGCATGTATGCATGTTTATTTTTATAGCTGCATATTATATTACTGCGTCTGCATGTATTTAGTTACGAGACAGTAAATCTGATTCGCTTTGCTTTATTCACATAATAAATCTGAGAAAAGTATCACACAGTGCTTTACGCACGTGTCACTGGAATCAAAAGTAACAGCGCTGAACTATAAAAAAAGCTCAGCTCAGCTTGTTGTTTGTTTGTCGTATGAGGTTGTGCTAGGCTCTTGTGTCAAAGGTTATCAGGTCGCCCGAGCCTCTGACGTGGCTGAACGACTGCTATCAATCGATAACAACCGGGACCGACGGCTTAATGTGCCCTCCAAAGCATGGAGTGATAGAAAACCGCATGACTTATGATAAGTCATTGGTTTGACGAAGATTGACTCCGGTATCACTGATTTCTAAAGCGCACAAGTTAGCACTCGGCCACCACCAGCTCAGCAGTAGGTGGATATAAGATGTGATGATGATGATGATTACTCACATCACAACTGGCCAAACGTGTCACAATAGGACTCTACTTATTTACACCGCTTAACTGTAGATCAAAAACTCATTAGCCCAAATCCCGTCACACCTTTCTATCCATTAATCTTCAAACACCCCATCAGTCATATTCGTGAGCTTCTTTGGAGCATCTTTAAAACGCATCATTAAGTCCCTCCCAATAATAAACAGTGTCCAAAATAAATTACGCACGCCACAACATTTTGGCACTTGAAGCAATTTGTCTCTTCTATCATTTGTCTGGTTATTTGCTTATGGTGTTTGGGGCCTGAGTTAGAGCGGAAAGCGGATTTGAAGGAGGAGCGGATCATAATATAACTGCTATTATCTATTGTTTACACTTTTATAAATTCATTGGCTTAATTACAATAATCGTATAAGATCTATCTCTCACCACTTTATCAGCGGCTCAAAATGAGAGAAAGAGTGTAAACAGAGTGGACACTGGACGTATTAAAGCAACATATACTTACTTTTTTTATCTACAAGTAATAGTGTTCTGTTGATTTGCAATTTTCATATGCCTCTTTATTCCGCTTAACGCTACCACTGCGACCATCGCTCAAAGCTCATCTGCTAAGGACAGAGAGGGGGCAAAAACAGCCGCTCGCTTGTCGCTCCTCTTATGATTGATGACGTAACTGTCGACTCCAAGACACTCCGTTATTCTTAGCTTCAGGATCGCAGACAGACGGATAGGGTGAAGGGCGAAGGGGTGATACTTTAAGTAGTAGTTAGTAACTATGAGCTAGGTAATGGTAGGATTAGGTGTACAATTTATTTTGTGTGGGTGTTGAAACCCGAGCAAATGTCAAAGTCAAAGTCAAAGCATTTATTGTAAATAGGCAATTAAATCGTACTTTAACAAGTCAAACAGCTAATTTTCGTTAACAAAGAGAATCATACAAACATAAAGTATGATATAGTGACGAAATGGTGACTGTGGTTAACTTTGTCTATTGCCAATCAGCTCGTCATAGTCATTGTTAAGTAATTACCGTAGATGTTTATTTGACAGACACTGGCATAAATTATTTAAATTTCGAACGGCTCGGTCATTAAAAAAAAATATTGCTAAGAAAAATAGTTTGTGGTAGCATTTACATTTATACCAATGGCAACACTGCTAAACTATTGCCGCTCCCACCCATTTGCCTACATGCGCGTGCTGTAGACCTGTAGCGTGCTCATAACAATATTATTTAACTTTAAATTAAAATCATGAAATTATTTATATCGCTATTCTGAGTAACGGCCTAAAATATGACCACACGACAAATACACAAATTTCGACTACTAAACTACTAAATGACAAGTCGCATAAAATTGGAATAAGCTACTACACAAATTATTTACTGAAAGGCTTTGACCGTCTTACCACAAAAGTTTAAACCATAGTTAAACAGATGTTTCTAAGATTTCGTACCTAAAAATCGACGTCTATCACTCGCGTTTTCTTACTCAATCCTGGTATTCTTTATTATTTTACTTGTGAATTTGTTATTAAGTTAGAAAATGCGCGCGTTAGACGCCGATTTGTAGAGAAAATATTGAGACTCATCTGTTCAACTCTGGTTTAAATATTTTGTAACCTAGCCCTATCGTTTCAGATTATAATTGGAGTTTCCTGAAAACGTGCCAGTATTGAACTTTGTGGTTTTATTAAAAGTTCATACCTACAGTATAAACGTGGTCACGGAAACTCAGAATATTCTATGAACTTTGAAAAAGAGAGCATTGCTGACGAGGCTGCAGCTGGCTAGGGCTACCGTATTGTAAATTAAATTTGTTTTTACAACTGAATGGATATGCACTGACCATACATACAAAAAATAAAATTCGACCGTTAATTAAATTTACCAGAAAATTGATTAAATTCGCTACAAAGGCAATCTAAGATCACCAATTTCGATTGGCTCACCCCCATCATGTATTCCGAGACTAAAGTCAAGTCCTTAGAAAAGAAAACAACGGGGTTTTCAATTGGCATACTTCCGCCGACTAAGTTGGGCCGAAGTGCCCTCTGTGCCACTTACTTTAAAGCGCAGTTGCTAAGGTTTAACTAAAATTAAATGCAGTATTTCTCCGGAATACTCTTCTTGGGTGTAGTCTAAAGCGTCTGCAAATTAAATGTATATAAGATTTATACTAACGTAATAATACATTGTAATGCACTCTTTGTTTTTAAAATGTTTTTGGAAAAGTCACAATAGGCATTATTAATGCTGACTATATCTTACTGCCAATACTAAATAAGATATAATAAGAATATCTGCTCACAAAAAGAGCCATCAAAGTCAATATGCATTAGCCATGTGTACAGTCAAATTGAGAATCTTGATATAGATTAGATAGATAGATAGATAAACTCTTTATTGAAACACCACAGAACAAAGAAAACTTAAAGCTAGAACAAAGCAATAAATAACAAAAAAAACTTATATAGTGTCACAATGGGCGGTCTTATCGCTCAAAGCGATCTCTTCCAGACAACCATGTAACCACTATAGTATGTGCCATCTCAGGCAAAGGTACAGTGGAACTAATGCGTCACCCTTGGCAACGGTCTCTCTATGTGTGAGTGTGACACTGTATCACTGTTTGTATCAACTTACATCACTGACTGCACCCACCGTGCTTGTCTAGTATACAAGTGCGCCAAACTGCATTTATTGAACTGGAAAATTGAGCTAGTGCCAATTTTATTTTTCAATTCGCATCGTGCGAAACAGCTGAGTATTAGAGCGTGGTTTCATTATGTGCGACTAAGGGCCGGCACAATAACAATGGCACGTTGCGACGCTTTGTCGCAATTGCCGGTACGTTATACTGACTTACTTTCAAGCAGAATCACCTATTTAGGCAGTGCCTTTCTAATATCATATTAAGTTAAATTAATTGACATATAAAACGCAGCAAATTTACCTCCTTCAAAGAATAAGTTTTGGCGGGAATCCGATAATGAGACGCTGTTGGTTTTGTATTATTTTCTCAAATTTGTGTTTCTTCGATCGTTAATGTGGAATATTGGTGGAATATTAGTCGTTGAGTGTTCGTTGAAGTACACGAGTGTGGGCAAATACTTTAAACCCAAAAAGCGAAAACTCCTAGGTAGTTTCAGTAAAGTATCCACCACGTTACTGAATCGTGACTTTGACTATGCAAATAATTGACTTGACTACTTGATCACGAGGATTACTTTTGTATTAAGACTTTCCTATTGTAAAATTAGGAAATAGTGAAATATTATAATACTTGACATTGGCTGAATTTCACAAACCGTGCGAAGCCATAACTAAAACAAACAAAAAAGTTTACAAACCGTCTGCTATTTGTTTGCTTCGTAAGAAAGTTGCAAACTTTCCTAGTGGCCGAGGTTTGATAATATCAATTTTACACAAGCACTACTCAGTTTTAAACCGACTTCCGAAAAGGAGGAGGTCTCATGTCGAGTGTTTGTTTTTTTAGAAATGTCCGCTTAAATCGATCGAATCGATCGCAACCAAATCTGGTAAGCGGAGACTCACATTTAGACTTTTCTGATAGTGCACGAATCACTTTGCGCAACAAGCGTAAACAAACTGACGATGATAGCCATATTAAAGATGAATTGAGCGAAATACGAAAACAATTGTCACAAATGATGGAAATGATGACAGCGCTGCACACTGCACAGTAACCAAAAAGAATGTATGGAAAATATTTCTGGAGATATTTCAGATATTAAAGAGGAAATCAATGAAATAAAAAACGTTTCAAACAACCTCACTATTGACCAAAGCTCTATGAAAAATGATATACTAAGTCTTAAGAATAAAGCAACAGACACAGACAAAAAGATTGAAACACTTGTAACAAAAGTTGTGCAGTTAAAAGAAACAGTTCCTTTGCTTACTGCGGCTAGCTCATTGGAATCTATGATGATAGAGATTAAGGAACGAGAAGATAGAAGCAAAAATATTATAATAGTAGGAGTCCCGGAAGTGGCAAATGAGAACAAAGATGATAGAAAAAGTTGGGATAAGAATAAAGTACTAAAACTAGCTAAAATTGCACACGCTGAATGCCCGGAACCTACATACATTAATCGTCTGGGAAAATATGTACCTAACAGAAACCGCCCAATCAAAGTAAGCTATAAATCGCAAGAAACGGTAAAAACTATATTGCGCCAGAAAAATAACATAAAATCAGACGTTATTAAAATGTTTTCTGACCAGACGCCTCAACAACAAGCATATATGAAAACCCTAAAAGATGAACTGAGACAGCGGATTGACGATGGTGATAAAGATCTTACCATAAAATATGTCAAGGGTGTGCCTAAAATAACCAAACTGCTGCCAAAAAACTTAAAACAATAGAAAGTGCTAATCTTACTTATATAATATAAATGATGTGTCTTACTAAGTGAAACTAACAGCTGTAGTGTATTATGAACCTTATAATAGTGATCTTAGGTTGATTGTAAGTTTTAAGCATTCTTTCGTTAATCTTCGGACCATACTTTCTTTTCTGCGCGAACGAAGATTCACGACGCGCCTTATAAGTTGGGTACAATAGTATACATAGTATTAAAATGAAAACTAATTAATAAAATGCATTGAAGTAAAAATAAATAAAAACAATAATACACACAATATTTTTATCGACAAACTGTTTGTCTATATTTGCACAAAAATAAAATCAAGAACAAACCCTTACCAAAACAAAACTTAACCATTTCGATGTCACTTCCAGTAGCGTTAACTCTGATTTAGCTTGGTTCACATTTTTCTTACCTACCTACATTTTGATCACTTTTCTTTATTAACTTGTTAAAATATGCATATTTTGTTATCCATGAATTATGTACTTTACACTGATTAGTGTTTGTGTTAATATTTAAGTAAAGCAATTGTTATTCTCATGTAAGTGAATGTATGTTCTTTATGATAAATTAAATATCTTAAACCTGAAATCAATATAATTTAATTATGTCTATGAGGAAATTCGGTCTGAATATCATACAAGAAAGTCTAAGTAATTCCATCTCCCGGAAAACTTTTTGCGGGTTTGTAACACTGTTTCAGTGGCATCAACTTTATTCACGTATCTACCAAAACATATCACTGCTGACAAGTTCTGGATAACTTTCAGATTCTGAAATTGGACATGGAAAGGGCGTGGAGGCATCCGTCCGGCGTCCGGGCGAGACCCGTCCGGGTTGCGTCCGGGGGAGTGCGCGTCGTTGCACTCGCACACTAGGTACCATAACAATTTAAGATTTTGTCAGACCTAAAATGTTAATTGGTTTTATTTTATTTTTTATTTTCATTTTATTTTTTATCTTTATTTTATTTTATTTTACATAGTACCTAGGTATTTAATTTATATTATTTTTCATATTATTTTATATGGAATAAAATGGTACAAACACAATTTAAAAATCTAACCATTCCACATCACTCCACAATTTTTGATAATGCAAATAAAGTGATAATCCTACTATATAAATATATTATCCAATATTATAAACGCGAAAGTTTGTGAGTATGGATGGATGGATGTTTGTTACTCTTTCACGCAAAAACTACTGAATAGATTTTGATGAAACTTCACAATAATATAGCTTACATATAAGAATAACACAATAGGCTCATAAAGTAAAAAATAATTCATAAAGATATATTATTGTATATTATCCAAACGCGGGTGAAACCGCGGGGTGCAGCTAGTGCTAAAATATACCAAATATATAATAGAGGAAATGATTTTGTTTTCTTTACAAAGCATTTATATTATTATTACAAACTCAGTAAGTTAGAGCAGTATCCCAGTAATTCCAGTTGTACTTTCAGGCTAACTTCCAGAATAATCAATTTAGGCCATTTCTTAATGGTAGGTACCGAAAATTCTTTTTTCCAATTCGCATAAGCGTAATTTAGGAGAGCTGTAATGTCATAAGTAAGTGACAGATGGATTGACGTCTTCTTACGGGAGGAGTGCTTTTACTTTCCAAATTCACTGAATTATTCACTGGTTTCAGTCTTTTTTCGCAGTTACCTCTCTCACCTAAATTCATATTCGGGACAGGAATCAGGCACAAGAGGAAGCGAGCAATCTTAATACGTTTAACACTTTTATACGATAAATAATTTAAAAACGGATAAGTAAAGTAGGTATAACAATATTAAAAGACGACTCTTCTTGTAACCTTTTTTTTTTCGTACTGTTATTGTACCGTACTCTATAAACTCGCTTGCGCTTGTGACTGAAGCCTTATGAAAAATTCATTCTTGGGAAGAAATAGATGACGGCAACTTTCCGATAACGCCTACGAAACTAAAAGGAGACTCCGAAACTTGATTCTGCAGTCCACAAAGTAACCAAGAACAAAGTCAACGACTTTGCACAACTTCAATATTCATTAGAGGAAAAGTGACTGCTGGTAAAATAATTTGCGTAAGATTTGTTTAATTGTTTTATTGTTGGTGAGAAATGTTCGACGCTTTTAACAATTCGCGTTTTCTGTTTACGCTTTCAGCCCCTCAGCAAACAGTGAGTGTTTCGAAAACTTTTAATGGTGATCAAACAATCGTTTCATTTCGTTTTTGCGATGCGGTGCGGAGCGGAGCGAGCGGGTTGCAAATTTATATAAATTTTTTTTGGCGTAAAATGCTCCATTTGCTTAATTCCGTCGGTTGCAAACCGTTTTTTCGTTTCATTAAGAACCAGCCGTGCTGCCAGATTTGTTTTCCATTTGTGCACCGTGGGAAAATTCAGAAACAATTTTCAAATATTGTGTATTATTATATATACACACACAAACATCGTCAGAGAAAAACATTTTAGAAGGTCGCTCGAATAACAAATTAAACTCTGTCCGTCTTTCCACAAAATATTTAAACCAGAGTTGAACAAATTAGTCTAAATATTTTCTCCACAAATCGACGTCTGACCCTTACTTTCTGTAACTCAGTAACAATTCACGAGTAAAATAATTAGGAATGCCAGGATTGATCAAGACAACGCGAGTGATAAACGTCGATTTAGTGGAACGAAATATTAGAAACATCTGTTTAACTCTGGTTTAAACCTTTGTGGTAAGACGGTGTACGTTCTGCACAAATAATATTAAGCCAAATGGCCATATATAATTGTTATTGCTTCCTCTGGCAGATGTAATCAGTATTTTAGTAGAGTAAACATTTATTTTATTAGCTATTTCCTACACTAATGGCCGAAAGTGTTTGATAAAAGAGTAAAATACAAAGTTCATGAATTCAGAAAGACACTTGGGTACATTAATATCGCTCACTTTTATAGGTTGGCATAAAATTTATGTACTTTTTACGACGTGTCTGGCTCTTGATACCGACACTCTTATTAATTTTGGAGATTATCATTGGACGTTAAAATACTATTACATGGGAAATTACAACACTTTAGTATCTTTGTTTAGGCGTGTTTAATGAATTTAGCTTCAATGCTTTTTTGTTTTTTTAATAATGCCCGTATTTTCAACGTAGACTGTTTTGAAACACGTAATTAGCTATTTCGCATAATATTTTAGTATTGAGTTTTTTGTGTGGTGTAACTTTAATTAGGATAGCGATATCTGCACCAAACTCGACACTAAACTAAATCTGTATGCGTAAATAAACCTTTAAAATGTTACATTATTCCAACCAATCTCACAGCTTATAAATATGCCTACGGACCCAAGAGAAACCCAATTTCCTGAAATCTGATAACAAGCACAGATTAAAAGTTACTTCCCTATCCGAAACATTTCATCAAACCTCACAATGCAAAGGAGAAATACCAATACTATTTGCAAATAGGGTCGTATACAATCCAAGGAATTCGACTCCCGGAAGATTACTTTTTTCCTGAATACGCAGAGGAATTGTATAACGGCACTGTAAAAGTGAGACAGTTACAAAGCTTTCACTTTCATTATTATAGTTAATTTGTAATTGTATTTCAGTTCATACCCAATTCACATAATTATACGAGATATTGAATTTTTCTTATTGTTCGTTTGTATTATCTATTAATTCGTGTTATTGCGTATCTAACTAGTGCCAATTAATAAAGTAAATCAATAAAAATGCTACTAAGCAGTTACGCACGACATAATCTTCTTCTTTATTTCTTATTTATAAAAATCAATCGCTGTTCGTTAGTCTCGCAAAAACTCGATAACGGCTGGACCGATTTGGCTAATTTTGGTCTTGAATTATTTGTGAAAGTCCAGAGAAGGTTTAAAAGGTACGAACCGGGCGAAGTCGCAGGCACAGCTAGTATTATATACATAATAATCATTTATTACAAGGAGAAAGATAATTATTATGCAGATATTTACAATAACATCAAATACACAAGCAAAATACAAAAACTTACATATGATACCTTCATAAAAAATCTTACCAATCTAAAAGACCTTTGGTGGAGGTTAATGTACCTAGAATGCTGGCGGCATAATTGTCACGTTGTATAGCAATGCTGAGTGATTGAGTGAGTTAAATTGGAGCCAGCATTCTGTTTTGTCACATGTTTTGCCATATAAAAATAATTAAATAAATTATATTTTCAAATAGAAAATCCATTGCGTCTTTTTTCTATTGCGTAACGCGGCGCTGCTTGCGTAAGTTTGCCTTTTCGTTGTCTTATATATTTTGGAGAGTTACTTAGCTCTTCAATCTACATAATATAAAATATATTTCACTGACTTACAGTTCCATTGTGAATTTAGGGCTGGACAATAAAGTGCAGGCGACTCTTAAAGAGGACCTCGATAGGGAGGAGTAAATTTTATTAAATCGCGACAAAAATATGTCTCGGACTGTATCTGACAGCTTGAGGCAGTATATTATGCTATGTTATAATAATATGTATGATAACCATGCCACTGTTAGAATTATATGCCTACATGGCATAGATCATAAAATAAAGGTAGACGGAAGTTTCTATCCCAAAGGAGTAGCTGGTTTAATTGATACAAATTTTTGTTTTAAAAGTAGATAATTATGTCAAATATAAATCCAAACAACACCCATTTTCAACGTAATGAGAATAAACCAAAATATGTAGTATCAACTAACTTTTCGGATGATACTAATAAAATCTGGAACACATTTCTTTCGGCCCTGTAATTATTTTTTTTGGTCTTTTTCAAAAAACTAAGTTTTTTACGAATCGACGCGAACAGCAAATTAGTCCCCAAATGAAAATACATTATTGACAGGCAGATAGACAACAGCCTATTTAAACTTCTTACCCTGTATTTTACCTCTCTGAATAATTCATTTAGGAGGGTGCGTGAACAAATTTGCTGCGAACTTCATGTAGTTCCGAAGCTAGAGTGTTTTATGATTACGAATCGTAAGCGTCTACCAAAGATTTTCCCTAGTATCATTATTTTGTGAGTCTTTCTTACTTGAATGCCTAAAATAGAATAACTATTATGGTTGTTTTGGTATTATGAGAGTGAGCTTACTTCCACTATGTAGGTAGGTCCCCGCAATGCTGACGGCCGATGGCATTATAATCATTACGTCATGTCCGTCACAGTACTTTACCGGTCCTTATTATGCATTCATTGAAGATTTAACATTAAACATAAACCGATACTCTAGATTGCCCTTTAGTAAATTATATTTTTACGTACATTTATTATGTGATTAAAATAAACAGCAGCTTCCGAACTAAAACTTCCTAATGTTACGAGTGGTATAAAAGTTCCTTGAGCCCCTGCCTTTTAATTTCAACGTATTTACGTCATTGCTTTGAAGAGCTTCCGTTAAAAATGAATTTTAAAATTGTCTGTCTCGAAGCTCGCTGTCTAAGGGAAATACTAGAGTGGAAATGAGACTTTTTTTATCGACTGTCTTTACTTCCCCCCGACTTAAACAAGGGATCTTATTCGTTTGATGTGGCGATTCTGTTTCGGTTGCGGCTTTGTATCGTAACTCCTCAATGATTTTGTGTGTATTACACGGTATTATAAGACGTAATGTACGAAATATTGGTTCCCCGATTTCGATTTGTTTATATTTGTACCTTAAATCACTGTTGTGTACAAGTAAAGAGCAAGGGACGTGCCCTAAAGGTGTTTGGCCGTGCCCCGTCGCGCCACTGCACTCTCACTTTTAATAACTACGGAGTCTACCCTTCTTTAATAAAGAAGGGGCCCTGGGGAGCCCCTATGGCCCTACGTTTAGGGGCCCGTATATTTTCAGCAGTAGCTATATATACCCACTTGTGACTGTGATTTTTCTTCGGATCGCCAAAAATGTAGTAATTGCAATCTTGTTGTTTGTTCGGTCAATTTAATATCGTTGGAGATCGTTTTTTTTTATGAAACTGTTTTACTTGGTCAGTGGAATTTCAACGGATTATTATAATTGGAAAAAAAACTGATTTTTACTTTAGTTTTTTTTTTCAATGAGAGTGTGTCAGCAGCACCTGTGTGATAAATAATAATAAATGGTAGGTACTAGGGAGTGAGAAACCTTTGCAATCAAAGTTAATTAATAGTTTTATGGAAAGAAGACTTCTCAAGTCTATGTTGGTGAAAGAAACGCCGTAAAATACACTTCTTGAGAGTCTTCAAAAGATAATTAAGTAGTAGTAAAAAATTAACTGTCGCAGATGTCATTAGGCTGACCATATTCTATAGAGATTCATTAGTAATAATACCTACTTATTGACTATAAAGACACTATTTGGTAGGTACAGATTGTTTTAGGTCTCTCGAAATTTCGTCCATTAGGGGTTTGGCCTTTATCTCGACTTTTTGAATGCTTTTTATTGCTTATGTGATTGCGAATGATTTATCTTTGTATTCCTTTGAACATTTATAAGAATTTTAATGAGAGCTTATGTCACTAGTAATTATTCGTATGCTGTTGCTAAGGAAGGCGTATTCGTTTTATTCACCGTAGAATTTACAGTCTGGACCAGAATAAAAAAAGAGAAGATAAGACTTCACTTATTATGACCGTTATTGCACACTTATTACACTCTAAGATCTAAAAAGAAAAGTATAATAATTATAAACAGATAATATGTAGATGTAAAATGGGCGGACTAATTTGCTAACAGCTATAAGATTTATTCTCAAAATTCTCATAGTGAATACTTGGGTGCATTTTATTTCGAGATAGGTACTTCCTTTTTGAATTTGATCCTTTGAAACTTTCTCACCTTTCCGTGTCACCGCCAAGATGGGAGCGGGTCAAAGGCTGGTGGTGTCCGGTAATTCCAAATAGTCTCACAAGCGGAGGCGATAAAATATTAAATTCCATGAGCGACATCCGTCACTTTGGAAGGCCTTTGTGACCGCTACGCGATTTTATTGGATTTGAAATGTCCGCCGTCTTTACGAGACGGTAGACTTGCCGATGCCGGCGACACATACACATCGTCTGTGGTGGCAATTGTGTAGGTTGTTATTCCCATAGCATTTTTAAGGTTCTGTTACCCACAGGGTAAAACAAGACCCTATTACTTAAGACTCCGCTGTCCGTCCATCTGTCTATCTAACCGTCTGTATCTCATGAACCGTGATAGTTAGACAGTTGACATTTTCACAGATGATGTATATCTGTTGCCGCTATACCAGCACATACTAAAAAACAATTAATATAAATATTTAAGGGGGCTCCTATACAACAAACGTGTTTTTTTGCCGTTTTTATAGAGAATGCAACTAATAACAAATAACAAGCCTTAGTGCGCGAGCCCGAATCACACTTGGCTGGTTTTATTTTTTACAGTATGATCAACTTAGTATATTATTGTTATTTAAGGGATTGGAAAATCTCTGCAAGGTAAAATCACAACACCTTGTAATTACCACAACAAAGCAAATAATTTTTCCCCTCATTTCATTTCATCAGTTCGACCAATAGAAATAAATGATCATAATCATACAACACAATATGTATGAGTTACATTCACGATACTCAATATTATTATACTTAATAACAAATTTTGAGGTGTTTTTGCGACCTGTGGCCCCAAAGTTGCCCGTCTGCAAATAACTCCATGTTATTATTTTCCCACATTTTGCCCACTTTAAGTGCAAACACAAAGGAAAATGAAATCGATATTTTTATTTGAAAGCAATTGGTGTGCTCGTGATGCTTCCGGAATAAATATAAAGTTGGAGCTTTTGTTGTGAACAATTCGAGTCCTGAAACCGAATGAGGACAATCACTGAGAATCGGAATTCTTTGAAAGTTCTGCTTCAATAAAGTATTGAAGATAATTTAATTATATTAGTGTTTTGTTTAGAAGATTATCGGAAAATATGTAACTATTTTGTTCAATCAATGTAACATCCAGGCAGCGTCATTATAAGTTACCGTAGCTGAATCGATGTAATGGATTTGCTGCGAGTGATCTCAAAAATGTCGAAGTAAAACCGAACTTGTTGGTCGAGATTACCTCTCATTCCGCCTCACCTGACTGAAATAAAAATGAATCTTGAAAAAACATTACGGTAAGTAACTTTGCCTACCTTCATCACGTCATTGAAAACTTTATTTTGCTTTTCTCGATTGAGAACGCGTTCAATCCAAAGTTTTAATGAGTAAAAAACTCGAGATTTTGAGTGGTTGCTCCTTTTGCGTGTTGTGCTATTAGGTTCTGAATGAGAATGTTAAAAATCTAATTATTTCACTTTTTATTTAATTAGATAACAAATTGTTTTAGAAATTATCGCAGTCTTAAAATGTGGTGTATGTTTCCGCATCAGTGGATTCTGAAAAATGACTTTAGTTCGCTGCTGTTATGCTCAAGAAATAATTATTATTGTATAGTCGCATGTATCTAATCTTTTTGCTTACTGTCTTATGTATACCTACATATAATATTTTGCAAGTGTAAAGCTATAAATAAATTAGGATATTATGTTTAATAAGCTTCGATCTTCTACTGTATAACATTGTTTTGACCACTTTGAATAAAAATTGACCTTTGCAGTCGTGTTACGGTTTGATTGGTTTTAATGGCGATAACACTTTCACAATATTTTTATAAGAAATAAAAATGTGAAACATAATTATAAAAATAATAATGAGACAATGTCTTCAGTACTCCAAGAAATTATTCAATTCAACTTAAAATAAGTAAGTATTTAACGTTCAAAAGTTGTTTTCTAACATAATTTACCTGTAAAGTAATCGAATATCGAACAAAGTTATTTTTCTCGGAAAATTGTAACGAAATGAAGTTAGACCTTATTTACATAATAGCAGAGAGTTTTGATTAGATACCTTTCAAACTTGTAACAAGCGTTTTGAACTTTAACGAACTGTTACGGTTTTGCACAACAACATCCAGGGTAGAATATTTTAAACGCTGGATAATGTTTGTGACCAGTTAATACCACTCGGACACAAGTCCAATATTATGTCATCGACATAAAACTAGGCCCGAACGGTCCCACATTTGATATAAAAAAATAAAAAATTGTAGACTATAATAATATCTATAGTATTCAATAGATATACTCAATTTCACTTCGTGATTGTTTGTCGAATGAAGTGGTGCGAGATATATTTGTGATAGAATAGGTTTGCGTATGATCACTACTTCGCCTGATGGTAAGTGATGATGCGATCTACGATGGTGCACAATTACTTAGAAGTAACATGATCGTCTTCCTATCGTGTCTGAGTTGTAAAAACCGTCCATGACTCAAAATTATACAAAAATTTTCGTAGAACAGGTTTTACGCACATTTTTGAAGTCAATTTACAATTACGCACTCTCTAACGTGGCGTAGCAACTGCTATCAGCAACCTAGACCGACTGACGGCTTACTATATAAAAATTTAAAACTATTGCTATGTACCATTTGCGTTGGTTGTTCCCAGATATTCGTACTAGTATTACGAGTACCATCCCATCCACGGTTTTTATATCGGTATACAGCCGCTAGCGTATATTCATATTGTCATTGTTATACTTCTACAAAGTGGGGAAACTTTAATAGTTTTCTTCTAAGTTAATTACTGACTTCCCCCTTAACAATATACCAGGGAAGTGGAGAGGAAAAGCAAGTTTGGTGTAATTTATCACCCTACGGAATGACTGAGGATGGGTGATTCTGACAGCGACAAGTTACAAAGTATATAAATGATGCAGTGAACAGTGACAGTGACTTTGAAGCAGCGTGGTCTATTCCCAAACTAGCACTGAAAAGTATGACGTGAGCCAAGTACTCTCGCAAAAATAAATAGGGTTTTTACTACGGCTTTCTAACACGATTAGATAGGAGATCAAACGCCCTTCTGTAACCAAATTTCGTCAACTTTAGATCTGTTGCAAAATGTATTAGGTATATTAAAGTACCTTTTACACGCCCATAACTACAATATACGAGTGGGTACCTTGTTTTTTACTATTTTGTGCAATCTTTTAACAGTGCTCTATATTATTATATTATGGCCATCGGACGGATCCACTTTCAATAAAATGAAAAGGTTTATAATTGGCTTTCCGCGTGTTTTTCTTATATTTAATCTCTATAAACTAGTTGTTTTATACCTTATTTATAATCAAGCTATTCTTATAAATTTACATAGACTTTAATTAACTTTAGACTTTATTTAGAAAAACGTTAATAATATGTATTTTGAGTGGAGATGAAATCATTTTTCGTTGTGTGGAATATGAATCAAGTGTTATGTTTGTTAATGATATAGGTAATTGTTTTAGCTAGTTAAGAAGCTGGCATGAGCTACTGACATTTCACTATCCGACTGCAGCGCACGAAGAAACAGCGGCGAAACGGCGTAATAAAAGTTTCAGCTACGCGACCTTCAGTGCCGGCTCTCACTACCAAAGAATTGAACTATTAGAACGTAAAGAAGTTACGCGCCGGCGATCTGTTAAATAAGCGCTTTATCTAATAAAAGTTGGTAATTTTTTTATTGAAAGAACTATATGTAGGTACATAACCGTTTAGACTTAAATAAAATATTATACAATCAATGTAGGTACTCGTATTAAGATGTGAAAATTTATTTTCTCATTCCAACCCAATATAACAAAGAGCTAAATTAGACGAACGATCCACCTACTACATTAACAGTTTTATTATTTAACTGTAAAAATCCCAGAGTCCTAAATATAAACATTCTTAAATAATATTTATAATCCATACTAATATTAGAAATGTGAAAGTCACTCTGTTTATTTAGGTATGTGTTTATTGTCTGTTTGTTACCTTTTCACTGCTGAACGAATTTCGATGAAATTTGGTAGGTATAGGTATAGATTGGACCTATGAGACGGATATAGGCTATCTTGTGTCTCAAAAAGATTGACACTATGCGACGTTGACACACTAGGCCCGTGGGAGCAAGACATTACTTTGTGTGAGCATAATATCCGCGATATAATCGCACCGTAATCGGGCGTTGCCGTTTCGTATTACGTAATTCAAAATAATAAAATAAGCTCCAGGTGAGGTATCCAATTCAGTGCTGCCAGAATCTTGCACGTGGTAGATTTTGTGTCACTTACTATATTATCACATTACTCTCGTACTATACTATAACTGAATGTGATATTTTGGTCATTTTTTCTTAAAAGATATGAATAATTTGTATTGTAGAACGTTGTTACTTTGAACATGCTAATTAATTATAGGGGTTTTAACTTTCCAACAATATCATCAACAAAGAAAATTAATGAGCAAGGTATACCAGTAAACAGATAAGAGCAAAAGAGACTATTAAATAATTAAATAAGTATTTTATCTTCAATACCTACGTAATTTTATTTTAAATAATTATAGCAATAACTCGGTTGGTTCCCGACGACAAAGACGACGCGATGACGATAAGACGTGCTCAATCAAGGCAGAGTACAATAACTGTGGTACAACTGGTACAGTACTTTTGGCTGTTGTGCACTGGCAAGGTAATACAGTAATTATCAACTGGTACTCCGTGATCGTGACGTGACACTGTCTGTCAGTGTCAGACTGTCACGTTTCGTTCACTGTAGTCACCGGCTTTGGGGTAATTAAAAATTGTAAGATTCAAGAGTTGACGATATTTCATATTATGTTCAGTGTTGTGAACCGTGAAAACCGTTTTATTTTTCTATCACATACGTAAGAACATTCCAACATTTTAAATATAATTATTTTGATTTTTAGGTTAGGTCGGAGAGTTCCTGTTTTCACGGACGATGATAAAAATGTATAGAGCAAAAACATCAAAATCGAGCTCACAGTTATTCTGGACCTGTATGTAGCTGAAAACGTGTTCGTGCTCCGCTCAAGGGTTTCCATGGCGAAGATGTTTCGTAAGTATTGAACACATTGTAAACGTGCAAAAAATTTCTTGGTACAAAGACCAACCTAAAAATTCTGTACTGTGCAGATTCTTATTTCTTTTATACAGACGACATGAAATTATTGTAATGTAAACCTGTGATTATTTATGTTCAATTGATATGTACCTCTACTCAAGACATTATACGCTACTACAGAAATGAATAGGGGTGGTGTGGTACCAACATTAGCAAATAACCAAGCGATGTACTATAGACATCCAAATTTGTTTAGGTATTTAAAAGTTATGGTGTTATTTTGGATTACAGGTACAAGGGCAGCTAAGAATCACAAGAAAGAAAAAATGTTACTTTGTGTGCTTCATTTCACCAGTGGAACCTATAACAGTTATTGAAATTGATAGAAATGAGGATTTCATTCTGGAAATGGTCCAAATATTGATAGCGTTTTATAAAAAATGTGTACTACCAGAGCTTGTTCTGAGAAGGGTTAAAAAATGCAAAATGCATAGATTTTTAATATATAATATATCAGTAAATAAATATTTTTGAACCTAATGAAATCTTTCATTTCACTAATCGATCTAGTATATAATACGCAGTCATAGCCCGAACCTATTGAGTTTCGGGCTGCACAACGATGCACCACACCGCACGCTGACTGTCAAATGTCCTCGTTGGCTGGCTGTTAGAAAGCGTATTGATTGTGGTTCTAATAAGCAGAAAAACTAGGTGGGTAATCTAGGCGCAATGGATAACCAAAAGGTCTAGAAAAATATTTTCCAACAAAACCAAACTACGGCAATCGAGAACCAGACTCCAGCTCTTCGTATCATAAATCTATCATAGTTACAACTATGCTATATTGCGATTTCACAGACCGTCAAATTTTGATGTACATATAGGTACTTCAGTTTTTCCATTTGCGTATGACGTGTGCGTGTCATTCGTGTTCATTTATATATAGGATTAAGTTTTGATTGAGCTATTCTTAAAAGTGTAGGCATGAATGAATAGGTTCAAATATGTTTGATATGTGCTGAGACCAAGTTGGAAAACCTGCGAAATTACCTAAATTAAGTTTATTTCTCGGAAATCTCTTGTTTAGCGACACCAGACTTTTTCCTAACATTACCTATAATAAGCACCAATGACGATGATGTTATAAGAACTAGGTGGTCATTACGAAGCTCACACGCATGTACTTGGATTGAATCATCAAGATGGCCTACACAAAGATTGTCTCGTTATGTAGGTAATAACGGGAGCAACATGACTGCTTGGCACTTCTATCGTATTTAAATTCTATTGTAATAAACGGGCTAGAAAAACAAAACACAGCCGCCACTGGCCGCGCCGCATCCAATGCTTGTTTTGCCTAATCAGTGCCTTGACAGACCAAACATGACAAGCGATGGATGCGGCCCAGTATTTTGGGAAAAATAGGATTACGTAAAAAAATATTAGAAAAAAGTGACACAGGTCCGTCTAGCGGCGCGCCGCAGCGACTACTGTCGAATCGTATGGAAATGATAGAGAGGACACAACATGGCGGCTGGCGCGTCATTCTACTTGAACGAAAATATACAGAAATACATTTTCTTGAATGAAAATTTGTGCATTGTCGTTATATTAAGTAATAAACAGCTTTATTATTTTTTAGTGGTTTCCAATTCTATAGATTTCAATAATGTTCTTCCCTAAATTAGGGAGATTTTAATGTCAGAAACTTTTTTCAAGAGGTTACTTTGTAATTTTTTTCTATCGAGTAAATATTTTTTAATTGTGTTTCACTACCTATGATCAATTAAGGTATATGTTCGAAATTAACATATATTTTTTCCACATTCCCAAGTTGTACAGATTTGTCGTAAGTTGCGTTCAAATTATGTGTAATCACCTTTTCTCACGACCTTAATAAATGTTTTCTTTTCGCAAAAAAAGTGTTAGTTTTTTTTTAATAATTTTTTAAACCTCGCTAAACGTTTTATACATGTCATTGTACTTACCTATCATTTATTATATCTGTAATTATTATTCAAACTCAATACTAACGCCTAAAATAGACGAACTTAGTATTAAACATAGCCGCCTGTCAATTTGCGCCGTTCAAAGCGGCAATGCATTAGTAATATTGCAGTGCACCTATTACCGAATGTTCGGCCGATCTGAGGCAATCGAGTATATCGACAGACGACACTTTGGTTCGGTGAATTATTTACGATACAGTCTGGCTAAGTCCCTTGTGTCATATAAGCTACTTTTAGAACGAAGTGCGGACGTTGATAGTTTGATGTCTGTAGTAACTATTATGATTCAATAACTTGGGACATTACCTACAGCTAAAACTGAGTTCTATGTCAGATGGTTACAAAGGACAAAGTCGAAAAAAAGCCTCATTAGAAATAGATGTTGTTTTTGTTATATTTTTATTTTTTTACCACTAAATGATGCCTGCACCGTTTGTACGCCAGTGACACCGCTACGCCACGGCAGTCACCGCCGCTAACGCCGCATTTCAAGTAAGTTAGCAGATTTTATTTCAGCAGATCAAATAGAAAAGTGATTCCTCTTACGCAAGGTGAGTTCTATAGTTAATGATACTTTTCAGCAATAGTTCCGACTGCCTCCGCGCTTGGCGTAGCACTAGGTTTGCGACGTCACTTGCCCCTGCGTCGTTTTCCCTTCAGTGGTATTTAGAATGAGTCCATAGGTAACGACACCATTTATTATTATGCAAAAGTAGCTACACTAAACTCGAAAGTACCTCTGTTGGGTTGGTTGTTTGTTTGTTACCTTTTCACGACAAAACGGCTGAACCGATGGACGAATCATGTACAGAGATAGATTGGATCATTGAGGAGGACATACTAGTAGGATAATTTTTATTGTGATATAATTTAATCCGCGCGGATGAAAACGCGGGTACCAGTTAGTTTTCTCTAAACGCAGTACAAATGGCACCTCTAATTCCGGCTGTTGTACCCATCTATCAGTTAGAGGGACGAGCACCTTTTCGCGATATACTGCCGACCTGCCCGTTCGCGAACCCGACGCACTTTCAACTTTGAAATGACGAAACTTCTATGGCTGAAACCACGACATTGAAACGCTGGCTTAGTACGGAACTCCAGAACTTCATGGAACTAAATTGTTGGTCTTCAACAGATATTTTTTTCAGGTTTAAAAAAGCATTAGTATTGCTGTTTGATTTAACAATCTTTATGATTTTAAAGTTATTGGTCTAAAGCTGCGTGACCAAATATCAATCTTAGAAATAGACGTGCACTAAAACAACTTTTACAGTTTAGTCCAGCTTTGGCAATGCTTCTAGAATAGATAGGTAGGGTAAGGTACGCTTGATAAAACTTTCGCTTGCTCGAACCACTCTAAAAACACATTGTGCGTTTATTTCCAGTATAATGCTTTTACAACCTCATGTCAGGAAGCGCGACATAACTGACTAAACACAAATAGATTTGAACGCTACAGAAAAACTTGGAAGTCGGATTTAGCCGGTTTGCCTCAAATATGCATGAGAGCCGGGTCAGAGGTGGAGTAAAAGTTTATTGTCCAATATTGTGGGGTTATTCATGGGGGGAAATGGATTTATTATATATTAGGACATATTTATGGACTAAGTCAAGGGAGTATGGATGGCATGGGCCCTTTTCAAGGTTTCATGAAGGATTTTTGTATGAATCTTATCAAGAAGTGGAAACATTTAAAGTAATTTATAGGACATTGGCTCATTTAATATCCAAATCTTATTCGCTAAGACCACTTTACCACCTTTTTACATATACATTATTTGCAAGTCAAAGAAGTATCACTGATTGTAATATGAAACAGGTATAGGTAGTAGGTACAAAATCCATTCGCAAAAATTTCATTTCAAGAAACGAAATATCGATAATAATGATGTCGTTACATTCAAAATCCTGTTCATATTATCGGTGACAAAAGATAATCATCTCAGAAATCCGCAATAAATGTATCTGGGTAGAACATGTATTGAACGAATATGGATGAATAGCCGCCGAGTTGTCCGCAGAAATATTATAAATAATATTCGCACGATTCGTTACACCGAACACGGGTATTCCATTTCCGCAAAACGAAGAGGTCTCGTTCAGTGAGTTATATTCTTTTTATAAATCACTGAGCTTTTTTAACATCGGTTGAAGATAATTATTTCTTAGTACGATATGATTTCTAGACCAGTAAATGTAATGATAGCTAATTACTGTGACGATTGGTCCGAACGGATTATCGATTTGGTTCATCACGTTATAGGTTATACTCGTAGGTGTTCATATTATCGTATTAAAAGTTAAGTTCGTACGTTCCCAAATGAGTAGCTGAATTCTCAACCATTATCATTGATTAGGCAGCGTAAAATTTAAATAAGAATTCCTTGCAAATTCTCTCACATTCTCTCGTTGCAGCTCAAATTCCTGTCTAGACTGGTTCTAGACTGGTGCTAGACATAGTCTAGAGTGCAATGCCGCGGTGGCAGATAGGAAACCATCAATACTGTACCTGAACAACTAATATAATAACGTGAAACGTCTGTTCAGACTGTGATATGACTACGTGAAGCTTATGCTAGTCTACATATCAAACAAAAATATCATGACGGCAAACACCAAGTAAAATAAGCTTATTTATTTAGCTAAGTACATAACAGCTTTAGACCAAGATTTTCCACATTAATGACCATGTCATTTTCTAAATAGCAGACCAATCTTTATCAAAATAGGTAACACCTTGCATAATATACCTACAAGAAAGCAAAAGTAACCAAGAAACACAAGTAGGTAATAAACAAGAGAGAACAACACTGTGTGTAGGTATTACATTTTCAAATACCTGTTTTCAGGAATCGAGCATCAAAGGGCAAGTTCATTATCGGATCACATAAATAAATGATACAGGAATAGCTTGTTACCGCACGTCTATATATCGCAGGCTTATGAAATTTCGTATCAAAGGGCGTCTCTGTGCCATCGCAACTTTATTAGCCTCGACACAACTTGAGCAACGTAAATCGAAAACATTATCGGGCTTCAAAAACTTTGTCCGTGTATTAGAACAGAATTTGAAACAAGCTAAAACAGAATATTTGGCATTCTAGATTTACCTATAATCCCGACTAAAAAAATCGTTTTTGTATGTATTTAATGATAAAGACAGTTAAGGAGAACCTTCATAACATAATACGTCATAATATCGATAGACTGCAAAGTCATTTCTTTGCCCTATAGAAGCTGTAGCATTTCAATTTGCCACTAATTAGTGTTTATATTCTTAACCTTTTATTTGGTTAGTTTTCATAAATTACATAATTTAATTAAGTACATTGTCACTTCGGAAATATTGGATTAGTTACTACAAATTGCATTGATAAATAAGATAATGCGTATATTATTTAGTTTATGTACCGCAACCGCTTTCATTGCCTTGTGATCTATAGTATATAACTAGCAGACACGGCCACGCGTTGCTGTGGCTAAGGTTTTTGTTATTGCGACTATAAATTGAGATGTAAGCTACCCTATCTTTCAAGTTAGATCAAACTGCACGCGCTGTGCAAATTTGATTAAAATCGGTCAAGTAGTTTAGGAGTCCATTGAGGACAAACATTTAATATGTATAATTTATATTAATATATTGTTTGTTTGTTTGCATTGAATAGGCTCCGACACTACTGAACCGATTTGAAAAATCCTTTCACTGATGGAAACTACATTATCCCCGGGTGACATAGGCTACTTTTTATCCCGTAAAAACTAACGGTTCCCGCGGGATAGTAATTAACACGGGTGAAACCGCGAAGCGCTTCTAGTATATATTTTATAATAATCTGAATGTAGTCACTAAAACTTAGCATATTGATGATAATATTATGAACCTAACTCAAGAGCTGATCTCTTATCCATTCGCATCTAATACGTGAAAGTTGAGATTTCGTCGAGATTCAGCTATTGTTAGTTTTGAATAGGTCTCGTTAAGGTTCTGAAATGGCCCTCCACTGACTCGGATATCCCTTTTGTTGGTAAGCGAGCCCTTGATCGATTGACAACAATGGGCCAATTTCAATGCTAGTTCGGCTTGTTTTGGATCTATATTTATGGTATTATCGAAATAAATAGCTGGCCGAACGAAAATTCAGCCCTTTTATAAATAGACGCTAGTACTGGAGGAAAAGTAGGTTAAGTCATAGCGATGGGGCGACGAGTATTACGTAAATGCGTAGGATAATATAAAGGAGTCCTATTTCGTTCCTCACTAGTTCCGAATCGATAAAATGAAATTGATATACGAGTATATGTGACCGTTAACTGGCCACGGGTATACGATAAAATGATTAAAATACTGTTGTCTAGTTTTGTTCATAGACAAAAATATAATAGAATGGTTTTACAGACTATTTTAATACGATTTTCTTTTTTTAGCCGTGAAACTACTAATATTTTGAAGGAACTTTATTATGTATAGGTTTTATAGTTATAATTATCACGTTGTGCGATAATCTACGACCAGTAAAAACTTTAAAGTAAGTAATATCACTCTGCGGTTTCAAACCACCTCCAATTAATCAACCGCAACTTTAGCTTCACGGTAATTGAAAGTGCGATTTAAAAGCACGTATCACGTTACTTTGCAGCTATTAACTTTAATCGGTTAACAATTAGTGGTTCGAAACGCCAATCAAAAAGCAGATGGCTTGTAATTACCCCTTAGTGGTTTGCATGACAAACGAGAACCTGGTATATTATTAAATGCAGGGCCAGGGCTGCAACTACGCCCTATTTCGCAATATTCTAATAAAATATCCAGCAGATAATATAGCAGATACGCAATTACGCATACGATATTTGCATTGCAGGGAAATGCACTGTATATGTTTTAACCATTACCGACTACAAGGAAACCCCTTCCTTCTGCCTTTCTATTTATCACCTATTGTCCCATTCCAGGTCAAAAGTTATATTTCTTTTCAAATGGCTCATGCCCCTGCAGTCCTGTAGGCCACCAATCATCGATTACCTTTACCAATTTTCAGTCTCATATTAGGGCTCAACGAAGAATTAGGTACCTACCTATATTTCAAACCCATCCGAGTCTTCAGATGAAAGGAAAGCTGAAAATCTAACTGTTTGGAAGCGTGGACTAATATCCAAATAAAGTTTCAGCGTGAGTAAGGTCGTAATGAAAATTATAAATCCTATGTAGGGTAGAAATTAAGGTTCCTACAAGCACTTGTGCGTAGGAGTCCGTCTAATTTGTACCCTAACGACTTGCAAATTAGTGGGCCCGAGGGAAGATTTATGAATCGGAAAATGTTCGGGAAAAATCGTTAAGTGAGAGATTTCTACATGTATGGCAGTTCTGTACATAGGTACCTATGATTCTGAGGTCATTTCTTATCGACCGGTGGATTACATCCCTTACATAAAAAGAAAACATTTTTATTAGCTCTAATATAAATATTATTTTATAAAGACCACAAACATTACAAACTAAAAATTATAGATGCTCTTTTTTCACACAATCCTAAAGCTTACAGCTATTGAGTTTAGAATTATTCAGATTTAAAGCTGATCTTGTACAGTAAAATACCACTTTGGTAAATATAAACAGAAAAAAGATGATAACATTATAATTTGTATTTTTTAATGCTTTTTACTTATCTAAATGTGTGGCTCAGATAACGAAATCTTCATTTTATTTTTCTTAGAAAACCGTCTTGGGGGTAAATAAGAATCTGAAACTGCAACTAGGGAAGCATAAAAAGTCCTTCTGTTGCAATTACCAGGAATCTGGGTCGAGCAGTTTTCAAGTTATTAGCCGAGACAAATAGACAATTTCAGGCGCGACTGCGGAGTTGGCGTTTCGAGTTTGCATTAGCGGAACCCTAAAACAAGGAGGAATTATTTCTTTGTCCGATTTATGTCCACTGATTAAGGCATCAGTGAACAAATGAGATTTGATTATCGGTGAATAAATCTTTGTAATAGTCGTTAAGATAATTAGAATCTTTTGCCTTCCCTTTGCGACGAAAATAGAAATTGCTCCGATGAGTTACATGGGATTGACTTAGTTATGAGTTGTTTATTCCTGTTTACGAATAACTTTCCCGGAAAGGCACTTATTTTTAGCTCTTATCTGTTTCGATTTAAGGAAGAGTAGGCTCAGAATAATATTAAAAGTCAAATTCGAACGGTCAGGTATAACATCGGCTAAACAAAGTTAGGCCTAGCTATTTTGGAACGATCGTCTTGATGCTAAGCATTCGCGTTTATGCATACGATGCATTTTGGAAACATTGGAATAATATCTACGCATACGTATCTACTCGTAAACACTATACCTTGAAGTTATTTCTTTTCAAAACAACACACAACGCGTAAACGAACACACATAGATCATTCAAACTAAAGGGTATAAAATGGATGGGTTTTTATTACTCATTCCGAGGATGTTCCACTCAACGCCTGGCCTAAATAATTTATGAGGGTTTTCCAGATATTTACAAATTATCGTAAATTATGTAGGTAGTTGTTGAAAATGTGTTTTAGTTATTTTACTGGGAGGCATTTCTTAAGAACTATTCATTAAATGGTCAATAATTATAACAGCCACGTAATAATTCACAATTATTATTCCATTTTTCAGTAAGTAAACTTGCATATCTTCAAAAAATTATTGAAGGCTTTGAATATGTGTGGTTAAATAAAAGTTAGAATATAAAAAATCGTCAATTGATTTACGAGAGTATCAGAGCAATAAAATATGTAAAAAATGGGGATACATATTGCTTAAAAAATTTGCTAATTGCTTTGAAGTGCCTTCCTGGCCCTTTCAATATTTTACGGCACGTTATCAAGTTAATTAAGTGTAGCTCATTATAAAAGAGGTGACATGTAAAGTGATTATTCACCTACAATGTAATTCGGGATAGGGAAGTAATATTGTTATCGCGAGGGTGTTTTAAGGGTAGGTTCCTCTGGATCGACCTATTGGCGGCTCCATTTTAAACGATGAAATATCCATTTTTTTGATCAGCAAAAACTATACTATAGTTCCTGAAACATTCTAAATAAGCTAAACTTTGAAAACACCATACCTACTACTTCGCCAGATCAGTGGATGATGGCCTAATCCTGTTTACGACTTCACTTCATTTCACTTCACTTCACATCACTTCACTTCATTTCCCTTCACTTCACTTAAATTCATTTCACTTCACTTCACTCATACAGTGAGCCTTAACAGACGTTCAGAGATGATAATTTAATTATAGGAAAAGGTTTATAAGATTGCCGTTGTAATTAAACGTAGTACGAGTAGTCGTTATTTCTCTTTTCACCTCTCATGTTTATAAAGTTTAGTTTGATTTTTATTTATATACTTACTCTTTTATAATTTTTTTGTACAGACTACCCTATCGATGTTCAGTTTTGAAAGAACACAGTGGTAGGTATACATAAAAAGGACCGTATATTAAATTATTATCTTCAAATGCGAATCACAGTTTTTAAAACAAAACAGTAGGTTCGTGCTCGCGCAGAACTTTAATCGGGGGCTTTCATTATGCAAATTGTCGGCATTAGGCAGAATTCAATTTTAGTAAATTATAACTTGATGGCGTAAAACAGCTGGGTTATCGGCCGATAATTGTACGGCTAATAGCTCGTGTGTTCTTTACGATTATTAGTTGCACGCGGTGGTATTCGGTAATGTTAGTTAATTTCCTATTCTTTATCAGTTCATTGCTGCGTGTACTATCGCATTACTAATACATTAGTAGGATATAAGTGACTACATTTCAATAGAGTAAACCATTATAGGCTCATGCTCAATAATAAAAGTAGTACTTTTTATGGTATTGGTAAATGTATACTGTTCTGAAAATTTTTATTCATAAAATGTTGTGGTCTCTACCAACATTAAATTATAGTTAGTTACAGACTTCGTTGATACCTTGAATACAGTCATAATGTGTGAACAGATTTTTGAAGTAGCTAAGTTATGTTATAAAGCCAAAAGGAAGGATGAAAAGCTTGTGTAAAATTAATAAACTACCTGTTTAAAATGCAAAAGGTACCGACTAAATTCAGTATCGACCGAGTAATAGCCTGCAGGGACGGTATATCAAGTTATTTCTCATAAGACTTAAGACTTAACACTTTAGACGTAGCCTTGGGCGCTGATACAAAGGATCAGGATGAGCTCGGTTCCGATATCCCTTGTCCAAAACAGTGATCGTCCTACCACTAAAGTTTAGACCAGAGTTAAACAATAGTTTCTAAAATTTCGTTCCACAAAATCGACGTGTATCACTCGCGTTTTGTTACTAAATCCTGGCATTCCTAATTATTTCACTTGTGCATTTGTTATTGAGGTTCAAAAAGAGAGGGTTAGACGTCGATTGGTGAAGAAAATATTTAGACTAGATATTTAGACAACTGTTCAACTCCAGTTTAAATATTTTGTGGTAAGACCGTTACACTCTACCTAGGGTAATAATATGGGTATTCTGTGACGCTACTGTAAGAGCTCGTGCTATTTGTACTTGTATTTTCTGGTCTTGAGTATAGCTCTCTGATAACAAGAGTAACTTTATAATCATGTTTGTTTTTCCATTTTTTTACGTTTATGGTTCAAAGTATCCGAGTTTTTCTATAAAGCCGCCGCTGTTAGATCAAGTTTAGTCTTTCCCAAGACTAATGTTGTAGTTTAATATTTGACAGTTTTTCTGATGGATTAGTCCTCTTTTGAAGAAGTCATTTGACTTCACATCACTTTTCCCACCAGCCTTTACCAGGTTTTTTATCTACAGCAGCTCATAGTAACACAGTCATAGTGACGGTAGAGTAGTACCCTTTAGTAACCTTTAGTAGTGGTAACCTTTTTATTTTCTGCGCAAATACGTTAACAGTTTCGTCGAAACAGATAGACTTTGTTCTTGACGTGTTTCATCGGTCACCGTTGCCGCAAACTTCGCGGCAACTCCCCGAGCGTACTATTCTCCAAGATAACCTCTCACCGTTGAGCAGTATAGAGTATAGACAGCTTCACAGAACATAAGGTTCTGCTCAAGTGCAATTGCAATATTATATAAATAAAATTGATGGCAGAACAATTATTATTATACTCTTTCAAATTTACATTGGAAAAGGCGTTTTATTCATTCACAACCGCAGCACCAGAAGAGCATTTTTCCCAGCACTCTGTCGTCACAAATAAGAAAACTCTTGCTCTGTAGAATTTTTGTCGCAAAGTTTCCTTATTTTTTATTTTTTGTCGGTATATTTTTTTCTGTTCATCTTAACCATGAAACAACAGAATATATTGTACCTAAATATTGTAAAATGTGTGCGTGTATTCAACACCAAGATATTTTTAAACAATCTTATTCACTGCATCCTTCGATTCTATTTGTCGCTACTCAGTTCATCCAAAACTGTTCTTCCGAACCCTGTAATGGAGACATTCTGTTCAGAAAATTTGCTCATAAAGAACGTTTTGTTAGTGAGAGCTACTCGGAAATCTTCTTTGTTTACACGAAGGCTGTTTGCTATCATAGTTGAAGAGCTGGCAGCTTGAAAGTTACGTTAGGTTAAACATGGGATCAGAAACAATTATTATTTATTCAGTAACATACAATTATTGTATTTCCTGCGAATACACTACTATTTTTCCATTGTGTGTAATTAATAAGCAATTTGTTACACAAACATATATAGCTACTTAGAAAAGGAACCATATGGAAGTAAAAAAAAACTAAAGGGAAAGGAACACATTCATTTAATTTTATAATACTATAAGAACGCAATATGACCCCAACCGCAAGTGCATGGTGATGTAAAAAATTACCCTCCTTCGTTAAAAAAAAGATTATACTCAAACACTACGGATTTATAAAAAAGAGGATTATCATCTCGTAACTAGCTCCTTGTTCATCACGCCTCGTGGTCACTGTGGCGGCAAATAGATAGCACTGGAAATGTTAACGAAGAGACGTATTCATGATTTGTAACATTGCAGTCTCCTATTTGCATTTTGGCATGTTGAACTGGCACCCTTTACGTTTTTTCCAAGTTTTACCCAGACTTTTTTTTTTATAGTTCACATTTATAGTCGTTATTTTTCGGCATTGTCTGCAGATGTTTTTAGGGTCGTTGGTATTGTCAATGCTAGCTTGAGTCCGAAGATGTTTGATTGATGATTCTAATGATTTTGTTACGGCTGAATAATTTTTACTAAAGTTACATATTGTAACAACACCAATAAATATCAAACAATTTCAAAAAGAAATGGAGTCATTATAAATCGTATTCCAGTCGCAAATAAAACTGATCCCGTTGATTAAACCGGTTTTGAATCGTGGAATCGAGGTATAAAAATAAAACACTCCCTTGCAGTCTGTTCGTTGATTAGTCGATGGATCTTTGCATATAAATTGCTAGATTTTGCATATTTCTTGGTAGTTTTGTCACTGCAACTTTTTATTTCTTGATTGCTCTTCTAGATTTATTTGTTTGTTATTATACGATTATTGCTTTTGAATTAAGAATTTATAATGTATATCGGTGACATAAATAAATTATAGGGTTGGCAGATAGGGTTTCTATTAAGTACAGTTCCTGCTTTGATTATTTATAGACCTAGTTACTTGCTATCATCTGCGTCTTAGCCGAGTCGGTCTTTCTAGTTCACAGATTTCTTCTTTATTCTACCCAATTTCGTGTAACTTATTGTTTTGATAAAACCGGCAAAGGCAACTTATAGAAAAGTTTATGTCATAAACGTGTCTTGAGTCTTTTCGGCGCCATCTGTGTATGACGGCACTAGGGATTAAACTTACATATTACACTATCGATAGACAATAACATTTAATATTTTGGAGAATTTAAGCCAAATAAACTGTGAAATGAAAACGTTTCGTTGAGAAAGCCAAGGGGCTGTAGCGCCATAGGAAATAACTACTCTATTGATATTATTTTATAACCAATATAACAAAGTTCTAAATCATCATGCTTGTCTAGTTAGTGTCTACATGTTGCCGTTAAATTATATCATTCACGTTTATTATTTTTGGCTTGAAATACGCACGCCTCAAGTCCCAAAGATAGACAGGTAAGTGGAATTCTTTATACTTTACAGTAACTGAGGTGGCCGCGTACTTTAATGTAAATAAGGGGCTCAATATTGCATAATATACCAAAGGCAAAAACCATCCTGAAATAAAGACGCACTTATTTACGATTCATTTTATGGCAATATCTCCAAATTCTCGATATCGCTGCATCACTACATGTGTACTCGTATATCTCTCAACATAATGTTCCAAAATGTAAAAACACTTTTTTTTATCCTCACATCTTATTGTATATCTATAACAGTACCTACTTAGTCATAAGTAATTTTAGGGAACTACTTCTCGTATTATTTTTTTGAGTAAATGGTTAGGTTTAGATAATTGCTATACCCAATTATTCTCATAATATACACTTACTCGTATATTTCATGATAACAATTTTTCTGTCTGATTACTGTGGGGTTAGTTGTGTTATTCGAAAATAATGTAAAAAATGAAAATCTGTCTAAGATTTAATTACATTAGGTATGTAGGTAGGTACTATAAATCCCATTGCTGGCAAGTCCTAATATAATATTTGAGCTAACCGTCCATCAAAATGGAGCGACAATCGCATAACGAACAGCAAACACGTAAAAATGTTATTTGGTTGTAAATTCGAGGATTATTTCAACATGTCGGACATGTCAATATTATGTGATGGCGATTCGAATCCCCTCTAGGTCTATTTTCATGTTAGAGTGCTTTCAAAATTTATTTTAATCCGTGTTCGTACATAATACGGTATTGTATGCTTAGGCACGCAATGGGAATTAAAAAAACGTATGTGTAACAATAGGTAGGCAGACTTTCAGAATAGAATTAATACAATGGATATACTTTGAATTACGCTTATATGTATTCCTTTTAAACTCACTGGCTAGTGGCTAGAACCTAGAAATATTATTTTTATTGTTATCATAATAGTATGCAGCATGTATTTGCAAATTGTGGTATGTCTTACCAATCCCATAGACCAGTTCGAGTTTGTAAAAAGGAACATACGTGTATGGCGTTAATTATCTCACTCGGCACAATCGTAGGCTTGATCAAACTGGAACGCGTGATGGAACAATATTATATTAAATGACGGTGTTTGATGCGCCGTTGTGCGTTTAAAAAAGTGGACTAGTGTACTAAGTAACCTTCAAACTAAGGTAGGATTCAAGCACATCCTAAATCCTTGTAGTTTTAATACTGAATTTGGTAGACAAGGTTATATTAGGCCGAAGAGCTATTCAATAAGAAATGCCAGTTTCGTTATACCTATTCACAATAGTCAATCAATTGAAAATAAAAATTAAAAACCTTGAAGATTGGTGCTATTATGCTATTTTGTGTGTTTCCAATTTGTCACCAGTTTAATATCACAGTACACGCAAGGCACTATGACAAACAAAACCGAAACGGATACTTCCATTATAATTAGTAGTTACACGATAAACAACATTATTGTTTTATAAGTTGATGCTCAGTTTTGTTTGGCATATATATTTCTACGCGTATCTCCGCCGATGACTGGTCAGCAAATATTGACCTAAGTCACTTTGTGATTGTGATTGATGGTGTGCGATGACGATACATTTTCCGTTTCCCGGTGACCCGTGTTGCCTTGTTATTGGAGCACTTCACAATATTTGTTTTATGTATCTTTGGCGGTGATCAGAAGCAATTTATTTATGATGTTTTGGTGTTCATACTTGATGTGACGGTGGTGTGGGATTTGTGTGTTAACTTGTTTGTATATTGATCGTAGATGAAAACTGCAATTAAAACTTTATTAAAGATTTCTTTTACTTACATAGTTACTCACGCTTCCTGAAATAATGTTTCAAACTAAACTTACTACCTATTTAGTTTATTAGAGCAAGCAATAACATTATTGAGCGGTATCCTGTAAGCTAACTGATTAGAGTATTGACAGTCTCTCTGTACACGGTCCTAACATAGTATTTGTATATATATTTAACATAGTATTAGAGGATAGATTAAAAGAAACAACGTGAAAGCAGCGTTACCATTCTTGTCGTTTTGATCTTGCTCAGTTAAAAAATAAAGTAACTTAATTACAATTAAACCTAGATTTGTATACATTTATGTATATTTAAATCCTACATACTTTAGTTTATCATAATATCATAACAGGATATGTAATGCCGTGATTTTTTGTAGGATGATTATTTGTTTACACAATCACAAATTCCTAACTAAAGTTCAGTCCAACTTTCATATTTTCCTTTTCAGATGTAACGTTCGGGACCAAACTTTGCCTTTGATCAAAGGGTAAGATCAATTTGATTGAGGTTTCTTTGTGATATCAATGTCACTCACAAACATTTTGTTCATGAAACATGTTTGGAAAGCACTTATGAATATTCTGAAGAAAGTTTGGTGTAAGTACTTATCCTTGATATTATATGATTGTGTACTAAAAATACCCCGAAGTGCTAATGAAGCTTAGTTGAAGTTTATGATTTAAAATTCCCATGGACTACAAGCACCTATGAGTAAAAATAATGCTTGCACTCTAATAATACTTATTTGAAAAAAAAACGGTTGTATTGCTTCATAAAACTTGTGTAGTTACTTAGAGAAACTAAAACAGTAACTCTACTTAGAGTTCAATAAAGTTATCCGCAAAAAATCAAGGTAGATTGTAAAGTTTTTTCACATCACGACGACCTTACAAAAACAAAAGCAACGTGCATTTTGCGATTAAAATTACAATTAATCTTGCGTTATTACACGATTTTAACTAAGAACAAAAGCAGAAAGGGAATACACAGCCGCAAAACAATAAAGAATCTCGGAAACCTAAAATCTCGAGTGAGTCAGGTGGCCTTTTATCCGCCGCACAAAAGCTTCGAAAAACTGCTTGGACTCTGTGTACTCTACATTAGTGATGCGGTGAATTGCGGTTTCAGCGGATATTATAAGGCGTAAAACGTAGGCTAAGACTTGATTGTGGGTATCAACCATTCTGTTGGCATGGATTGCTTTGATTGAAGCTCATGGTACTTGATTATGTGGCCAGACTGCAACGCCATCCAGGTAATCTGAGCATCCGATGTACAATCAGCGCCGAATGTCAAATTGACATTCGAGGCCGGGGAGCCTCCTGTCTTGCAGGCTGAGTTGGTTTGGTAAAGAGTAAGTAGAGAACACTCCGTGTAAGACGTCAGTTCAACTTTAGAGCTTAATGCTAGCGCGTGAAATGTTTTTTTTTTGTATTTGCGCGTGCAACACTCGAAGGATTAAAATGCATAAAATATTGTTTTTAATATTTTCCGGTATTTACAGACGTCCCTACATTCTAGACCTCATGTGAGCTAACATAATGAAATCAGCGCCCCCGGCGAAATTGGATTAAGCGTGCCATTGTTGCTACACAATAAATTTTCCATCCTGTCTGGCCAGTAAGCTACTATATATTAACAGACTATAAACATTTGAATAATCTTGCATTTTCAAAACGCTTCGCATAAGCTTCGCAATGATATGTTCACTTTTTTGACACCTGGAAACCGTAAGCGGTTTTCCTAAAAGTACTAGTGCATTATTGCCACCAGACCGATACATGTAGGATGGTTTGATATGAATTTAAAACTACCCGTATAAAACAATAATTTCCTTTTTACCTACTTGAAAGTGTGGTGGTGGTACTTACCTACTTTTACCTACCTCTTTAGCCAATACACCAAATGAAGCATCATTTCCCGAATCATTTGCCGCACGAATCAAAACTCATAAATTAAAAACACTACATGAGAAGTTAAATGTTATATCGGAGTCACTGCAAATATTTGATATGATAACGGCTATCATAACTTGGTCCGCCACGTTTGAAAGGGAATTCACGTTTGTAGCCCATTGGGAGATGTCAAAAGGCTCTTTTTATATTGGCTAGAGATACAAGCGTGACGTGAATAAACCATGAGTTGTTTTCAATTTAGCGTAAAAGCGTTCCGTCATAAAAGCTGGTCCGGACTCATAATTAACATTTTATGTGTGTGTGACAAATGCGTGTGGTACATTTGAGTGTATTACTGTTTATTGTAGTGGGTTAGTGGCTTTATTTCCGTAATGGCCAAATATTATGTTTGGTTCAGGTAGAGTTAGTACTAGCTATACACCTATACTTTGTGGTAGCCGATTGGAATTGACGAAGCGGTAGCATTTCTTCAATCTGCTAAGTTAAGACGTTACTGAGAAGGTCTATTGAAATTTTGGATAAAATCTTGAAAAAAAGGCTTTGGCAAGGGTTTCCTACTTGAATAATGTGGAAATTCGTTTAATACGTACACATACATGAATAAAATATTTAGCTAACATATTGCCGCAAGCCCACATTTTGCAATAGATGGATCGCTCAACAGTAAATAAAGCTCTAAGAAGTGGACTTTGTGGCCCGTTTTCCAGCGTTTAAATCTGCAATTTATTGGAAATCCGGAAACGTATGGGTGCGATTACGGGAGACGGTTTAATGCTAACGCCGTTTATAAGCGGCTGGCTGACCACTACTCACTATTTCAGCGCTCTGCCTGCTATTGGTTTCTGAAAGAATTGGTACTTAGGCATATTCTGGTCCAATATTTACGCAGTTGACCTAATATTTTTTAGTCGAAAACTACACTTGACTACACGCGACCGTTCAATCTTTGGTAAAATTTTTATACATTCATTATTTTCTACAACATATTATTGGGCTCTAATGGCAAATTAAAAACAAGCTAAAAAGATTTTTCATATAATTTACCTATATTGCCAATGTGCGTGACTTTTGTCATCATGTACAGTTTTTAAATCTATACTCTTACATTTCAATAGAAGCCATCAATGAACTTAGCGAAGAAAACGCTTTGAAAAATGGCGTAAACTTTGAATCGCAAGCCATAAAATCTATAACTATTTCAGATATACTGTTTCCTACACGTCTCCAAAAACTTTGGTACAAATACATAGGTGCTTACCTCGGAAAGGAATGACCAGTAATTGCGTTATCTTTTAAATTCGCCTCTATAAGTGTGAAACTCTACTACAGATTTGAAACAAAAGCGTCGGTAAACACGTCACCCCCAAGTTTTCATATCACCATACCACGAAAACACTTTTCAACTTGCGAAGAATTCAACCGCTCAAGTCAGCAAACGACGTCCAACTTTAAAAATAGAATGGACAATTTCGGGATCGGGTCCAATCGGGAAGTGAAACTTCGGACTTGCGAGTTGGGAATTTCGACCGATCTCCGGTTCCGATTCTAAACGGCAGTTTGGCGGTTTCGGCCAGAGGTGAGCGCTTCCTGGCGACATCTTGTGCTTCGGCCACACTGACACAGATGATTGTGAAACAACTTGCAGTAATACTTCAGGTGTATGTGATCTACCAATCTGGACCAGGCTCCCATGGTATATTATTGCCTGATAGTAATATTCTCACGAAATGGGGCTAGAGCTCGTGCTACATTGCAATCGTTCAAACAGAGACACAATTAAAAAAAACTGAATTACGCTTATCGGTAAATCTCTTAGACGATTTACTGAAACATCTTCAATATATTGTACAGACTTAACATTTCCTACTTTATCAGATTTATGGGACTATAGTAAAACAATGTTAATAAAAAGTTATGTTAGTTAGTTACGATTACGACCGAGTGTTAGGGGCTGTTAAACTTCCTACAAAATGTCAGTTAATTGAGTAACTCTTTGACAACCCTGTTTCTAGTTTAACATTGTTAAATTTTTGCTGAAATCACTCAGTTGTACTAATAATAATAAGTTATGAATTTCAAGGTACTTTAGGTAGCACAGTGCGGAGGAACCAAGCCAAAGTTTGGGAAGATAATTTCGTTTTAGCGTTACCACATTGATGGATGTAGTCACCAGCCCGATTACATATATTATTATGCTACATGATACCTATTTTGAAGGTTTACTTGCATAAAAGTGGTCAAAACTGATACAAAGTAAACACATTGGCTGCAAATTCTTTGTCGTTCATGAGCGCTGAATCCCAAGAAAAATAGTTTCATGAGACTTTTCAACGTTGAAAACTGTACGTTCTTTAATAATGTTTGTTTCTATTGTGTACCAAAAACATACAAAAAAAATCAATGTTATAGTTTTCCAATATACCTACGCAATATTCATGAAAATAAGGTCTAACTCAGACAAACACTTTATACTAACATGTTGAATATCGTCTGAAAAATCTGAAACTTAAAAAAGAATAAAAATGTATCCGAAAGTGTAGTCTGCAGTTGCACTTAGCTGTTGCTTTGCATCTTAGGAAAAACTTTTTATGAGTTTTCATCTCTCCAATTATTATAACTGAAGTGTTAAAAACGTTCGCCTACACTGGGTAGGTATAGAATAACCCTTTACCTTTCAACGCAGTTGTGTTGTCGAATGCAGAAGTGCGCAACATAAACAAACGCGTAGATCACGTGCCGTCGTGCCGGATATCCGTCTTGGTGACTGAAAAGGCTGAATTGTGTGTAAAGAGCTTTTGCGGCGCCAACGTCCCGGTTCGAAAGTTAGGAAACATGCTGTGTAGCAGTGTTGGTGGGTAAGACATTAAAATTACTATAGGAATTTAGGTGTCGTAGTATACGAGTAAATTAGACGATACAATTCAATCGAAACAATCTTCAGCCCGCTCCGCATTCACGACGCGCTGCAAATATAAATCTGGATAAGCGGAATTTTATATGCCATTTTTTGTGGCTTCTTCCAAAAATACATATAATAGCTTAGCGAGTTAGCGCCACGAAATCATAATAATATGAATGTTCAACAGTTTATCATTTAGAAATCCAATACAGAATAAGTTAAGAAATTAAGTAATAATATATAATAATAATAATTCAGCCTGTAACTGTCCCACTGCTGGGCAAAGGCCTCCCCTCACTTAAGTAATAATTGTTATATATTAATCTGATAAAATTTAATTGCAATCATTATATTTCAAAGATAATTTTCGTTCGGCACCAAAGTGAGCAAGTTTTATTTGAGTTTAGCTATTTGCCGTTTATTTTGAAATGGCAGTTCCATCGTTATGAAAAGTTGACGAGTTTATCGACTGTCGATCGATAAATAAGCAATTGACGATCGTTATTAGAGTTTCGAGGAAAGTTCGTGATTGGAATAACTGGTTCTCATGAATGAATAAGGGGTAAACTTGTGTACGATCAAAGAGTAAGCAATTATGGCTACAGATATGACACGTCTTGTTTGTTTCTGTTGTAACTACCTGATTTACTGCTAATTATAGGCATCTATTACCTAAAATTATGTTATTTAACATGATAATAATTAAACACTTGTTCTTATTTTTTTTAACATCATACTTATTTAAAATTTGGCTGCAAAGTTTATCCACTCTAGCTGCGCGCCGCGTTTCACTCACTTTGATTTTTATCCCACAGGAACCGTTAATTTTTTAGAGAAACAAACGCAGTACTAGACTGTGTTATTCCCGGACTATGTGGTAGGTGTATCCGTTTGTCCAGATATTTACAAACATACAAACTTGCACATTTATTATATTTCATACTTCTTATTATCTTTATGTAGTATAGATTAGGTAAGGTATTCTTTTAATTTACCTACTCTATTATAAAAAGGAGGTATAATAATTTCCAAGTCTCTGCAATCACGACGTAAGCCTGCGAAGTGGCATACATATTTTATGATTTCAAACAAAGGATCGCGGTAACAACCTTTACCCTATAGTATTTTGGACACGATAGAAGTAAAGTGTCCGTTTATCGATACTAAATACCAATAATGGGCATTAATAACAGGAACCATAAGTATAGGCGGATAAATTTACAATATTGCTCTTCAAACACAGTCAGTATACTAGTACCCAACTGATAAGGCGCGTCGTGAATCTTCGTTCGCGCAGAAAAGAAAGTATGGTCCGAAGATTAACGAAAGAATGCTTAAAACTTACAATCAACCTAAGATCACTATTATAAGGTTCATAATACACTGCAGCTGTTAGTTCCATCTCACTCTAAGCTCGCTAAGATGGCGGCAGCTGCCGACCAATAGCGGTCAATAGCATTTCTCGCGCTTTGAAAATTCATCTTCTGCGCAGGTACATCGGTAAGCCATATCAGTTGGGTAATACTGTACCTACTTATGCTAACAAAACAAGCTTCACGAAAAATATAGCAAACTAAGACTTTTGACGGCACGTTTGGCGTAGTGGCTGAGCCATCGGACTGCTGCGCTTGGTGTCGCGGGTTCAATTCCCGCCTGAAACAAATATTTGTGCGATGCATAGATATTTCCTTGTGGTCTTAGTGTGATGTGTATGTCTAATTATATGTCTGTAAGCAGTACCCTCGTACAGGAGCAATCCTAGTGTGGGGGCTACTTTTTATTTAAAAACAAACAAACTAAGACTTGATTGCGCATAATTTCGTACAATCAAGATTCGAAAAATTCAAAACGCTGCACTCTCATCAAAAAATATGACGTAAGCGGAACGCCAGTCTACAATCTCACAAATTCACCTGGACACTGCACCATGCACACGTAGCGCAAAAAGTTCGTTCACAATCGTCAGTTGGTCTAATTAAGAAGTTGGGTTGTCGAGTCGTTACTATCTAGTTAAGTCGAGTTCGTTAGCGAAACTCGGTTACCGGTAGTTGCTCGCTGATTGTCGGGGAAAGTGAGAACGCGAGACTGTATCGGGGTTTGCGAGTTGAAAGTTAAATATGGGGATAAGTGTCACAACCGCCAATCTATTTAATATAGCCTTTGGAAGCTAAACTTTCTCATGCGAGCATTAGCCGAAAACTTTGAGCGTACTATGCGTAATAAGCAACGTAGTAATGCTGCCAACCTCACCGTGGCGAATTATTGTTAGATTAGGTTTATTTAAATTTCGCATTTTAGTTTGTATACACAGTGATTTGCATGTTCGTTATTCTTAAATACCTAAACATTGGTCAAAAATACAAATTAATTTACATTGCTTTTTTCCTATTTACGTAAAAACAAATTAACGTTTCCCATAAACTAGATGGGATTAGAGATATAAGTATAATTTGAAGGACTACAAAATAAATGTATCGTAGGCAACCTTGTAATTATATTCATGTTGCAAACGAGTCGAATAGCGTAATCTATAGTTGGTATAAATAACGATTATGCGAATTGAACCCAAGCGGGAAACCACGTTTAACGATATAGCCCGTGAATTCTGTGATATCACCTGCGGTTTTCAGGCGCGATTGTAGCCTTTCACAATGGAGCAAAAAGAATATCAGTATGGCGACAGAAGAGAATAAAAAAAAGAAATACAGTTAAGAATAACAATTAATTACATTAATAATTTTAAAAGTTAAAATTTAAAGCAATGCCTTCATGCTTTCAGGTCTGCACAATTTACTAATTAGTGAAAAGATCCAGTTATAATGTCCATATGTTTTTATAAATTACGTTCATTTATATATCACTATGGAAAAGGTAGGTTTGTGTGTCTCATACTACGTCACGATCTACTAGTTGAGAGGGTAAGTGGTATGATGTTTCCATCTAATACCAAATCCTTTGATTTACAGCTGATATATCATCCATTTTACAAACCCGTAGGTATTTGCCTTCATTGATACAGTTACGCGTAGCTCTATTCACTCATAGTACTGCATAATACATTTTATTAGTCATGCCGCTGTGTCCATGGCTTGTTGTTGCAGTACTTCAACATTTTCATCGGCGATCTTCAGCCACTATTCTGTTTCAATGTGAAAGTTGTCAATTCATTTGCAAGCCGCGCCCGTGCTGGAGTTAGCACCAGTAGTAACACTTAAATGAGCCTAGTAATTAGCACGAATCGCTATACTGTGCAAATTGTGTTGTTAGCAATGGGCTTCTTTGAAAATTGTTGAAAGCTCAAAATACTAATAAAAAATACCTTGTTGTTGTTACAAACTGGTTACCTTAACTGTTGTAGGAAGAAGTGAATGTAAGAAATTGCTAATAGCGATATAAAATTCATTATTTATTTCGAAGGTATGACCTAGCGGGACTTGTTGTAACACGTTTACAAAACAGTGACAGTACGGCGTTGTGACCGAGCGGTACTTACTCACATTTTTGCAAATATACGAATTGTTGTCCCTTTATGTTATGATGTTCAATAAATAATTATTTTATTGTATTTTGAACGACCCAGTTTACTTTTTCAAAGTAGGAAAATAAATTGGTTGATCAGCCAGCTTAGCTTTAGTAATCGATCTGAGAACCAAAACTTCAGCCTTCACAGTTGTTTTTAAATATGTTTTTTATCATTAGGTACTTTAGCTAACAATCTTCATACAACAAACACACACTACATTTTATTATCTATCTAATAGATTAAACAAACTACTATTTCATACTTACAATAATTACAGAGGGCTTGAACTATTTACAACCTTTAAGTATCCCTTTAAAAACAAATTACCCAACACTATAAACGTACAATATTAAATTGTCCCCGATAAAATGTTTTACCAACATCAAAGGTCTATAAATTTTGAAAGTGCTTAAAACCCTATTACCCAAATTAAATCTCAAGTGACAAACGGTTTTTACCCAATTATAGCCAAAAGTGATCTTGTAGTTTGAAATAACACTAGTCTCTAGAGATTGGGGACTTTCTGTTTACTTTTAGTTTACCTTTGACAAAACTGAGAGCAGATTATAATTATAAATGTACATTCAAATTACTATACCGCTTATACAAAATGAGTTGGCTACATTCCTTCTCATCCCCTTACTCAGTATGCGCTCGTATGTTGTACAAAAATGAATGATAAAGATTCATAGGGAGTAAATCATCAACGTCCTGTAGGAATGTTGACCCTTGACCAGAACCACGTGTAGTTATTATGACACCCTAGAGTTGCTAATAAGGTGACAAAACATAGGCTAGGCTGATTCACGTAAATCTACTTTCATCATAAAATTGTGTAACCTTAAAACTAATAATTCAGATTGCATTCAAGAAAAACGTGTGTAATCATATCAGATTCAATTCATAAATCAGTATCAGCTGTTCTGGAACTGATAAAATAAGTGAATATATAAATTCTTCCCCAAGTCAAGTCATTGACCGGAAGTCGGCACGTGACCGGAAATGAATTTCCCGGAAGCAGATACTTTCAGTGAATTGAGTTGAAGAAATTCGATACGTTTGTACAGCGATAGTGAATTATAGTTTCATGGTATTGCTGTATAAGTAAAATGTGTTCAATGGTTTGCTCTATGAAATGGATTTAATATGTTGTGTTATTATAACGAGTAGGTATAATGGATCGTTCTTGTCTCTATTCTTTAACTATTACCGATATGTATTTTAGGACCATAATATGCCTAATTTTTGGGGAAATTCAATAACAAAATATCACTCGACGACGTTTTTATCGGGTTCGTAAAATGCAACAAGGTCTTACAACATCGTGTCTAAATAAAAAATCAGAATCTTGCAAAATTATTTTACTTATCATAAAAATACCACGAAAATCTACAACCTTAACAATTTATTTCTTCCGGAAACATTTCTACCCCCTATAAAATGATCTGTCTGAGCTCTACCCAGGGAGTTACGTTCCATGGGGTTACAGCATTCGATCTTCATTTTTACGCTGTGCGTAATAAAAATATGAGAAAGCCCCACACTTGAGCGATATATTATTGCCTGCGGAAACATAAAATGTCCTGTTGGCAGCCGCCTGTCGGAGGGTTAGATTTCACATTTGCAAATCTAGTGTAGGTACATACCGAAAATCGTCTTTGTTAAGCCTGTAGAACCTTTTTACAAACTAACAGACGAGTTTCAACTGAAAACAGTCATGGCCGAGCCAAATCTGTGATCTAAAACCATGTGTTTTTACACAAACTATCTTAGCATACCCTATGAAATGCGCCAAGTTCGCCAAAACAGCAAAGCACGTCAGCTGGTTCTGATCTGACCAATGTGTCCTATTTGACCACGACAGCTTTTTTTCACCCATGTTCGACGTATTTCGGTCCGTAACGGTATACATACGCACACCGCCAATGATTGGCATTTGCAAAATCTACCAGAAAAAACACGAGGGCCATTCTGCAACCGCTTGACAGGATTTGTACTCTATCAAAGAAAGAAAGAAAGAAAGAAAGAAAGAAAGAAAGAAAGAAAGAAAGAAAGAAAGAAAGAAAGAAAGAAAGAAAGAAAGAAAGAAAGAAAGAAAGAAAGAAAAACATTTATTCACTATTCAAGTATTCGCTACTGGATTATGAATCAACGTAAGCGAAGTGGGATACGCTAGTTATGCTAGTCAAACTAGAAGTTAGTTTTTAGGGTTCCGTACCCTTAGGGTAAAACGGACCCTATTACTAAGGCTCCGCTGTCCGTCCGTCTCTCTGTCCGTCTGTCGCCAAACTGTATCTCATCAGGAATGATAGTTAGACAGTTGAAATTTTCACAGATGATGTATTTTCGTTGGCGCTATAACAACAAATACTAAAAACATAATAAAATAATTATTTAAGGAATCTCCCAAACAACATACGTGTATTTTTGCCGTTTATGCAGATAATGGTACGCAACCCTTCGTGTACGAGTTCGACTCGCACTTGGCCGATTTTTTTATACCACTGCCTCGCTCATATGCCTGCTTAGTGATTATCTTTCAAATACGTTTATTTAATATAAGCGTATGATTCCTACGAACATTTCATTCATAAGGAACTAACTTTATTATAATATAATAATAATTCCGCCTGTAACTATCCCACTGCTGGGCAAAGGCCTCCCCTCACTATTGTGAGGAGGGTTAGGCCATAATCCACCACGGGGACCTAGTCCGGGTTGGTGGATAACATGCCTCCGAAATAATTCTCGGGCATGTTGGTTTCCTCACGCTGTTTTCCTTCACTGAAAAGCGAGTGATAATTACGTACATATTTTATGTAACACATTGGTACGTGCCCGCACTGGGATTTGAACTCGCTACCTCCGTTTTCGAAGGCGGACGTTCGCCCACTAGGCTACCGCCGCTTTATGGTACATTTTTCCCCACATCAAACAACAAGGAGATCAATACGTAAAGGTGGTGCCTATAAAAAGGTTTTGTTTTTACACTTGGATTTGTTTATGAAGAAAGTAAAAGTTGCTCCATCTCACTTATATGCTTGTGACAATCGTAAACATATTTTTATGATCCCATGATAATATTGTTTTATTGTAGGATTTACTACGGTTTAGATATATTTTGGCTAATAAAATGTTTGCACTCTGATCTGACAAATAGTAGGTATTATTTCCACGTGGAAACTACATTTTGTTTATTTGAAATATTTAAAAGAATACCCAAACAATATTTGTGTTATAATATGTAGGTACCAGTAGGTATATAATAAATAAAAAGCGAAAACACCATTTTCATTTGAATTCTGATTTCATGTCAAAGTGACCTGCGCGCCCAATCGTAGTTTCGAAGGCAAAGTGGTCATAAACATAATAATCTTAACCTTCGTTGTTTCAGTAGGTAGTTAAGATACGACTTGGCGTTGACCCACACGAAAGCACAGCGAATAAATAAGCTGAGACTGTAAAAATATCAGCTAATTCGTAACGAACCACTTTTATTGCGCTATAACTGTCACAATGCACCAATAAACATAGAGTCTGACAATTAAACGGAAACCATAAACCGGCTGGTTAGATTTTTTACCACGTATTTTATAACGAAACAGCGACCCTCCGAAAATGATATACAAGACGTTTATGACTTGTTTACGAGCCAACTCTTTGCCTAACGCCACTCTAACGCGAACAATAACATTAACGTTAGTTCCCATTAAAAACTCCCTAATTAAGGTCTTTTGGGGTCATTTGTATTATTCTCATTTTCATTTCGCTAGGCTTTCATTAGTAGTCGTTCATAAATATTAAACAATCAACGGTAAAAATCTACCGCACCCACTTCCACGAATTTTCCTTTCCGTTGTTTAGTCGGAATTGTATTATTTAAAACAAATTCCGCAAAGAGCCCCAAGATCCTTTGTGTAAAGAAAAATTATTTGGAAGAGGATTTTCGCGCGGTATCAAATTCAGTGTCATAAAAATTCTAGAGGTCGGCGTGGGTGCTTATAAATATTCAAATTTGCACAAGCAGGGCCGGCTGGGCAGGTAGGTTTGCATAAGTAAGCTCACGGCGCGCGGACACCGAGCACAATAATCCGGCATCGGTTCGATAGAAAAAGCAAAATCAAAATTCATTCCGTTGACCCGAAACCGGCCGTAATTCCCCGTCAGGGCCGGAAACTATTTCTATTCAGAGGGGATTCGACCCCAGGGCGGCCCGCGCCTTGTTTCCCGAACGCTCCCTCGAGCCGTAATGCAGCACATTCGTAATATAAAATACCTTCGTGCTTTAAATTAAGGCTCGCCCGGCACAGATTTGTGGACGGAATCTGTTAATTGTTTCGTTCCATACCCGCCCGCCACCGCTACACTGATACGCTCTCGCTTGACCGTGCATTCGTACCGCTTAATGGCGAGAATTAATTCCTGTGGAATTTCAAACCGTAACTTTTATGCGATGTAATAAAAGCTCGAAGTAATAGAGTTGTACCAATCTCAATGGCGATATGGTGCGCAGAGGGCGCGTTATCGCCGTCCGAACGGTAATGACCGACGGATAAGATCGGTTGCTGAGGAAGCGGGGGCGAATCGACTGATCTGAGACTGCGGTTAGATTAAATCTCAGTAGGAACTGCCCGCAACATTAACTAATGACGCTCCGGAGATGGGCCGGCTATCCGATCCACTCGGTGCGCGGCGCCGACTCGTTTTAGTTCGTTCGAGGAACTCAGGGTAATCAGCGCGCCCTCACTGCAGATAAGCTCAACTTAGGACGACTGTTCGAGAACTCGTGACTCGAGTGACGGTCTCATTATCAGACGGGTTTGATGTGTGGCGATTATTGACTCATCAGACTCGATACGGGATCTTTATTAAGTTAATTTCATTTGAGTACACGTTCTAAGCAGGCGTTGACGTAATCAACTTTCTAAACTAATAAAATACAAACAATACAATAAAATCAAATAATTTTGCGATATGAAAAAGCAAGTAAGCAAATACAGCCCAATTTAAACATTATCTTTATACCAAGCATTATTTTCAAAATTCATCCATGATGGCTTGTGATTAATTTTTTTATTTGAACCAGTTTTACCATCAAGCCTACGGTGGCTGAAAAAAAAAACATTCCCGGCTTATTTCCACAAAAACGCCGTCATTTTTCTTTCTCGGCGTATCCCATCGAATCGTTACAAATAGCTATTGCAAATTGGAAATAAACGAGCTACAAAAAGTGGTCGGTCTCGGCTTCCCCTTGTCAAGTCTACAATAGGGAAATTCAAGTCCACTGAAGAGACCATTAAGGACTTTCGTGGGCCGAAGTAGAGATCGCGATATGTATATTTTATTGTTGTTGAAGTGTTTTACGTCTTGTTAAGATTGTGTAGCACGTCTACTCAACTTGAATAGGTTCAAGTGACTGTAAAAGGAATTGGAGTGTGAAATATTTTGAAATAGCTAAAATTATTTTGTGTACCTACCTACTCCATGGCTGAAGCGATGTTTTGTACTGTGCGTAGGTATTCGAGTGAATACCACAAAGCAAAGGTATTTGCAAAATAATTTTGCGCAGGCTTCGTGATAATAGAACAATTTAATCATAGAACTTCAAGTATTCAATAGCTCTAGTAAATTTACTGAATAGAAAGCTCATATTATATTAAAGCTACTACTATTATGAGAGCTGTTTCACTTATTAGTGATAAAGAAATATGCCCAGAACATTGTTTTGGATAATTCCTATACCCCTTTTTATTATGAAGCCTCCTCGTAAATCGTCTTTATAGTTTTTAGAGCTGTAATTTGTGAGTTATTGAGCCGTAAAATGGCTATAAAATAACTGTTGATCCTGGGGTAAATCACTATAAATACAGCATTTATTAGGTCATAAGGTCTCCAAAATAAACATTGATTTTATTTGGCCTAAGTCGGCCCAAGGGTAGGATCCAATATTCTTGATCGTTAAACTTTGTAGTTTCAGTTTCCGTACGTTATATTATACCTATTACAATCTTATTGTATTATAAGTTTAATTTCTATCTAAATAGTACTTTTGAATGGTAGATTGGTGGCATCTAAAATTTCTAATCGCCTGTTGTGTTTGAACATTCTCATTTGAAGGTGGATACCTATTGGAAAAATTAAATCTGGTTTAATGTTCTGCTGGAACATTCCCAAGGTTTTTTTACTAATTTATAAGTAACTGTTAGGTTTCTTCATGTATAAAAAAGCAATGGGACGAAACCTTCCCTGTCAATTTTCAGTGTTTCCCCTTGGTTAGGACAAAAGGGTCGTGGCACAAAACACTGAATGAGTCCAATAGTTATATAGATAATAGACAGCTATCATCCACACAAAAGAAAGGGCAATGAAATAATGAACAAAGTAAAGCGGCCGACTTGTCAAGTTTGTCTTTAGGGTGTGACCAGACTGCGGCGGCGATTAAAATTGTTTACACCGCTAATGAAAACGCCACGACATGACGTGGCGGAATGTGGCGCAAAGTGGCGATGGCGTAATTAAAATTCTGGTGAAATTGCTGTGCGTAACAGAAGAGCATGTTCGATAAGCGTTAAGATTTACGCACACTAGTGCAATCGTACACACGTGCACAAGAAAGCTATCCCGCCGTGATAGTATAACTCTTTTTTTTTTAGTAACATGTATTGTAGTGCTTTATTAATCGACCATGGTACTGTTCTGTTATGGACTGGCGTGGCTCTTACAAATGAACCAGCCGGTACGGCTGAATGACGTAGAGGTCTTCATAAGTTGATACTCTGTAGTCAGAATAAAAAAGTCAATTGCTCATTCGCATATTTGTTATCTCAACTGGCTCACCTATTAATAACAATTGACAATGGCCTCCTAAGTTAACAGTAATAGTACTTAACTGGCTATAAATGCCATCTATTCACATGGAAATAATATCGAGATTGGCTGTTATCGTTACGCCTACCCTCCAGTATTACACGTTCAATATAAACAAGGTGATGTATTGTACTTCCGCGTCAATTTATAACGCCTGCTTTGAGTTCCTTCCCACAGAAACACCTTAGATAGAATACTGGTTTGTACGTGTGTGGTAAAACCGTCCAAAGCAAGGGAGTGTCCGACGGCACGGTACTAAAAGATTTTCAGTAATTAAATTCTGCGATAGAGTAGGAACAATTTCGTTTATTAAGTATTGAAAGTCCCCAAAGTGTCGGTACGGACTGCGACGCGATAACTTGACGGTATAAATGTTTAATAGTTTCTTGATTAGAAAGTGTTTATAAGGCAACTTTTTTAGATAAGCTGTTATTACGATTGCTGTTGTGATTCACGATTTAATAAACTATTGAAAAGTGAAAGTGCAATCGGTCAATAGATCAGTTAACATTTACGAGCGCCCAGTTGGGGGCCATGTAGATAAATATCTTTAATTTTATTTTCTTTCTAACAATTTTTTTTTCTTAAGTTTTTCTTTACTGTTTGGAAACAAGCCTTGGCTCAGAGAAGTGTAGCTGTACGGATAGCACAACACATTGATATTACCTTTCGATGTGCCAACAACTGTTCTATTATACAAAGAAAGCCTCCAACTTATCATAACAAATTGTAACATTTCAGTTCTACATCAGATGTATATAACGCTTGTTTGCTGATCAACCCTTCCCACGTACGCATACTAATGAAGACAGTGCGATGAGGGGCGGCGATGTACGGCGATATTGCCAATGAAAGCGTATAAATCAAGTGATTCATGGTTCATAGCCGTATGTTAAGCTAATGAGGAGACCTGCGATTCGAGTAAGTTGGTACGAGGAAACTATGCTAATCTAACATAGTGATACGATAGATTTATGTAAGGCCTATTTTGACATCTCGCTTGGGTTATTTTATGCATATAATTATACCATACTGACATTCGCAACCGAGCTCGTCCGTGCGGAATAAAAAACTACATTTTAGCATGATGCAGAGCAAACTTTAAACTTTCCTGGTTAAAAAAATTGCATTATCAAGCCTTACTAGTTTTTGCTCTTTCCTTAGCTTCAAACTATCTTCATACCAAATTTAATCAAGATCCGTTCAGCCGTTGAGCCATGAAAAACATGCATAAAGACAGAATAACTTCCGTTGTACTGTAACCACCCCCCCTACCCCCCCCTATATCTTTTCTAACCTAAACCTTACCTCTAAGACCATTATGCGCCTATAAACAACGTAGAGTCCTAACCACTAGATGATTACGGCCCTACACGTCTATTATAAATATTACCGATTAGAATAACTATTACCAAATATGTACCGCATCTTAATATTATTTACATCAACCTATAATAACTATAAAGTATAACTCCGCTTATAATCAAATATGGCCAAGTGATTCGTCTAGTATACCCTTCGTTGTGATTCGCATAGTGTAACCGTAGCTCTTTAAGTATATAGTATGGCATTCTATCTAACTGAACCGTAAACAAAAGATATAAATCTAAGTTACCCTATCTTAACATTGTACAGCTTACCCTATCTTAATATTGTGCAGCTTACCCTATCTTAATATTGTGCAGCTTACCCTATCTTAATATTGTGCAGTTCACCCTATCCTATTAAGGCGCTATGTGATCCGATAAAAGTATCAAGTATTGATTTAATTGATTTCTACCTGAGTTTTACAACTGAAGAAGAGGTTATGTCATAATTATTATTATTTAAATACTAAAATGTATTACTTTACCTGATTAATATCGTGATAATAATATATATTACTACTTTTACCAACCACGTCGGTCCAGACTTCCGTACCACAATACTCCACATAAAAGCGAGAAGGAACGTACCTAGCTGTGGACGAATGTGGAATAAAGATGACAATGATGATGATTAACACAGCGGCTAAGGTCAGGAGCCCCTCCTCCGCTCTAGACTGTGAGATTCGCCTGCCTGACTGGATACTCTCCACCGCTCAGATTTGTACAGTGTTTTATATTATTGTGTACAGTGATCTCGAATTTACTGATGATAGCAAGGCTTCTAGTTTTAGCTGATGATCGTCAGTCCGTTTGTTGGTTTGCGTCATTCGGCAAATATAAAAAGAGGGCATAATCTTTTAGCAAGGATTTTACTTTCCTATTTCTATAGTTCGTCATTATTATGTCAGAACCGTTATTTCATAAGTTCACGTTCTTTAGTGCATTGTTAATGGATTAATGAGACATATTAGACAGTCTAGCGCGAGCGCTTGTGCAAGCTACACGCCGCTATTCCGTACCACTCTGCGCATACTCATTATTTAAGCGATATTTTTTCATTCATTCCGTCTTAGTTGTACGTTCATACTCGCGCAGCTATGAATTGTGCAAATTGTAAAGTTTTAGTGAATGACTTTGCCCAATGCGGGGCTTGCAAGGAATATCTCTGTTTTTCCTGTGGAAGTGTGTCCGAATCATCATACAGGAAGCTTCGCCCGGAACGAAAAGCTAACTGGAAATGTCTCAGCTGTCGTACCGATTCTCCTGCTCCCGTGAAGAGCACTGCTTCAGCCCCAGCTTCTGTTCCAGCTGAGTCGAAAAAGCAGATATCGCTCGAGGACATCATGGGCAAGCTGAATGATGTGACACGTACCGTAGGCTGTCTACCCAAACTTTCAACCGACGTCGCGGACTTGAAGTCGGACTTGCAAGAGATTAGACTCTCATGTGAGTTTATGAGCAACAGGATCGACGAATTCTCGTCTAAGTTGAAGGACCTGGGTGATCGTGTTTCGACACTCGAGACCGCAAGTGTCGAAGTTCAAGCTGCCAGCACCTCGGTGGAAACCATTAAATCTCAGTTTTACAATCAAGATCAATGGACCAGGATGAATAATGTTGAAATCCGGGGAATGCCAATGAAAAAGGACGAAAACCTATTCAACGTCATTGACAAACTTGGCGAGTTCATAGCCTATCCCCTTCCTAAAACTCAAATAAACTACATCTCCAGGATCCCGACATATAATTCGAAGGATAAATCGATCCTGCTTAGTTTCGTCAACAGATACGTGAAGGAGGACTTCGTAGCTGCCGCCCGAGGGAAAAAGACGATCACTACGTCGAGTCTAGGTTTCTCCGGCGTCGACCGCCGTATTTACGTTAATGATCATCTCACCCCCCAGAACAAAAATCTTCTAAATAAAGTGAAATTAATCGCTAAGGAAAAGTGCTACAGCTATGTCTGGGTACGCTATGCTAAAATACATGTGCGAAAAAATGATTCATCCCACGTCATAACCATTCACTCGGTGCTTGATTTAAACAAGTTAACATAATATGTCGTGTACTTAATTTTTGTGCCTTAACTCTTGTGCTATTTGCCTTTAATATCAAACATAGGTATAAATATTATCAACAAATAAGCTTGTATAACCTAAACATTGCTATGTTAAAAAGCCCATGTTGCATTTTTTATGCATTGAACTTGAACTCACGCGCTAATTGCGCAGCGTCCTTTGTCTTGCTGCGGTCGAACTACTCACCTATTATTGCTATCTATTTTTCGCATACGCCAATATCAATAATCTTTCTCACTCCTTTGCGCCTGGAATGTGGAGCCGTGGTTTATCGCTACCGCATACTACCTATTATTTTTCCTAAGCTACGTAAACTAAAAGTATTTATTATCATGCTATTGATGCCTTCTAACTACTTCTGCAAATCAATTCTCGCCTATTTTACAGTGTTAATTATTGGACTCATATACTCGTTATCTCTTCGCAACCTACATACGACTGCCCGTATGATATTCTATAGAAAAGTGAAGATAAAGATAAAGATTATTTATTTGAAGTCTATAAAAATGCGCATTATTATGTTTTCTAGTTTGTTATTATACTTTCTCAGTTTTAATGATGGCTACCTACGCATTTAATATTTATTATCAGAATGTGCGTGGCCTACGTACCAAGACTTCGGAATTTTATAGAAATTTATGTTTAAATAACTACGACGTATTATGTATTACCGAGTCTTGGCTACTGGAGGCTATTAAAGACTCTGAGCTATTCGATAGTAGATATATGGTATGGCGCCGTGATCGAGATTATGCTAAAACTCAACAAAAATTTGGCGGGGGAGTTCTTATAGCAACACGACAGGATCTTCACGTCGTGCCACGGCCCGACTGGAGTTCTAGTGCGGAGGACATATGGGTTACCGTTCACATGCGTAGAAACAACTCCCAACCACTTACTAAGCTACATATTGGCCTTTTGTATCTCTGCACTGAGAACCTAGGAAATTCCTTTTCGCAACAGCTAAGTAACTTTCTGGAAATGGTAAATGATATTATAGTATCGAATCCCAGTGATAAATTTTTAATTCTGGGCGACTTTAACCTATCTCAATTGCAATGGGGTTTTGACCACATTAATAAATCCTTTGTACCAACTAACGTATGCACAAATGATGATCATGAACTTTTCAACCTTATGAATATGCATGACCTATGTCAATTCAATGGTATACCCAATGTATTTGGACGGTATCTGGACCTAGTTTTATGTAATGACTCACTTAGTATCTCAAAGTGTACTCAGCCCATGGTTACAATTGATGACAACCACGTGCCTATCATTATCTCACCCACGTTTATTAATTACAAAGTCTTGCAACCAGCAAGACGTACCAGGTTCTTGTATCATCGTGCTAACTTTGATGATCTGAATAATGAACTAGAAGCTATTGACTGGAGTTTGAAATTTTCTTCTGAGTCTCTAAGTGAGTGCCTGCAGGTATTTTATCAACTACTATATGACCTCCGTAACAAGTATGTACCTTCTAAATGTTTGTCACCTAATAGCTGTCCACCTTGGTACTCGACTGCCCTGCGAAAGATAATTAGAGAGAAGTTTAAATTTTTCCGTAAGTTTAAAATCTATGGTAACAGATCCGACTACAATTCTTTTTTGTTTCTCCGTAATAAAATGAAGTCTGTTGAAAATGAATGTTTCAACAACTACATTGCTGATATTGAGGAATCTATAAAGCATAACCCTAAATCATTCTGGTCATATGTGAAAAGTAAATCTAACTCCACATCCTTACCCACGAACATGACTTTATCCGGTCAAACGGCGGTTACTGGTGACGAAATCTGTCAGTTTTTTTCTAAATACTTTTATTCTACTTTTGCCGATCAATCACTTAGCTGCCCAACCACATCACCAATTCCTCAATTAAGTGACGAACCTATCCTTAATGGTGATATTGCCTCAATTGAAGTTACACCGACTATCGTATATAATAAACTCTGCAAACTTGACCCTAACAAATCAGCGGGACCTGATCTTATTCCTCCTATATTTCTTATCAAGTGCGCTGACAACCTATCAATTCCATTAACTATTCTGTTTAATAGGTCCTTTGCTCAGGGTATTGTACCAGACGTCTGGAAGTCGGCTTATGTGACTCCAATTCACAAAAAAGGGTCCAAAACTGAAGTCATGAATTACAGACCCATTTCTAAGTTGTGCGTAATTGCTAAGGTTTTGGAAAGTATAGTTCACGATCAGGTCTACTCTGCTTTAAAGGATTCCTTTCATCCGTCGCAACATGGGTTTGTTAGGGGTCGCTCAACGGTTTCTAACTTAATCTTGCTCAATGACTATATAACAATTGGTATGGATGACGGTCTACCGGTGGACGTAATCTATACCGATTATAGCAAAGCCTTTGATCGAATTGATCACGCTTTACTCATAGATAAACTAAAATTAACTGGAATTCGCGGGGACTTGCTCCGTTGGTTTAGTTCTTATATTAATAATCGATCACAGGCTGTCGTGGTTAGCAATTACATGTCAAGCTGGGTGCAGGTACCAAGTGGTGTGCCCCAGGGTTCCCTTCTGGGTCCTTTATTATTTATAATTTTCCTATCTGACATACACAAATGTTTTCTGAATTCTAAACTTCTAATTTTCGCAGATGATATGAAAATTTTTAAGGCAATTAATAGTATTCAAGACGCACTATTACTTCAGGAAGATCTGCATCGTCTTGACGACTATTGCGTGCTCAATAAGTTGGACTTAAACCCACTGAAATGTTCTTGTGTAACCTTTACCCGTAAACATCAAAAAACAAATTTTAAATATTCACTTAAGGGGCATACTCTCACAAGGGAGTCTTCTATATGTGACTTAGGTGTCATTCATGATAATAAGCTACTATTTGATAAGCATATTAATTCTATAGTCTCAAAAGCCTACAGAGCTTTAGGTTTTATCTTTAGGACTTCAAAAGATTTCACTAATATTAAAACGATGAAAATTCTATATTGTACGTTTGTGAGAAGTAATTTGGAATATGCGTCTCAGATTTGGAATCCCCAATATGCTATTTATGAATATCTGTTAGAAAGTAATTTCATTACAATGGTAACATCGAATAAACAATAGTTAATAAGCTTTATAGAAAGTAGATTGTCTTTGTTTCCTGATCCGTTGTTAGTAATATGTAACAGTGTTCATTCCGTTCTGAGGTCGTTAGAAAATTATATCGCATGGAAGTCATGCTTTTTCTTTATCCGCTTCTTTTATTTAATTTAGTTAGTTTACCATCATAATAGGTTATGGGCTCAGCCAAGTCGTAAATTAGAAGTAATGTAAAGAGAATAGGCGCGAGTGCAATAAAATAAACTTGTCGGTGAAAAATAGTGAAAATGGCGAACTCATTCTTGACCAGTGTGCCTAAGCTATTGGGCAGGGAGAATTATCACGAATGGGCGTTCGCAGCGGAAAACTTGCTAGTCCTGGAAGGCATGTCTGACTGCATCAAGCAAGAAAGTTCAGTAGCCAGTAGTACAGAAGACAGAAAAGCGAAGGCGAAGCTAATTTTGACAATAGATCCGTCACTATACGTTCATATAAAGGAAGCTACTAGCACAAAGGATTTGTGGCAAAAAGTGAAGAGCATGTTTGATGATTCTGGATTTTCAAGACGCATTACATTGTTGAGAAATCTGATATCAATTCGACTTGATAACTGTGAAACAGTGACGAGTTACGTTACGCAAATCATCGACACGGCTCAGAAATTATCCGGAACTGGATTTTCAGTGAACGACGAGTGGATCGGATGTCTTTTATTAGCTGGTTTGCCTGACAAGTATTTTCCTATGATAATGGCGATTGAGCATTCGGGAATCGCCATTACCGCTGATGTGGTGAAAGCAAAGTTGATAGACTTGGCGGGAAATAACGACAAAGAGGCGGGAAGTGCATTTCTGAGTAGAGGGCAGCACAGTCGTCAAAACTGGAATGTTGGCAGTAATGGAAAGAAAGACAACTTCAGTCAACAACATGGCGGCAGCGGTGTGTCTATGCCCGGCTCATCAAACGTCAAATTCAAATCAGACAAGTCGAATGTGAAATGTTACCGTTGCAAACAGTTTGGACATTATAAATCTCAGTGTAAACAGAACAATAGTGATAATCAACCTCAGATAAAGAAGACGAACGCTTTTTCGGCAGTATTCTTGAGCGGAGATTACAGTAAACAAGACTTTTACTTGGATAGCGGCGCGAGTGTTCACATGACTCCAGATGTAAACATGATAAGAAATGCATCAACCACCAGCATCAAGGAGATTATAGCAGCTAATCAAAGTGCTATGCCAGTATTGTGCTCGGGGGATGTCAATATCATGACCGTTACTCCAGATTGCCTGTATGATATTACATTGAAAGATGTTTTGTGTGTACCTAACCTTACCACAAACTTGATTTCGATCAGTCAGCTTATCAAGAACGGCAATAGAGTTGAGTTTAAAGAGAATTGTTGCTACGTTTACAACAGGGAGAACAGTTTGGTGGCTACAGCTATAGAAAACAATGGTGTATACAAGATGGTCCTGGAACAACAACAGTGTTTGTTTACATCAACTTCAGCAGCTAGTAGTGCAGTTTGGCACAGGAGACTAGGCCACGTTAATAGTAATGACCTGAACAAGATGAAAGACGGAGCAGTCACAGGAATATCATACACAGATAAGTCAGTGATCAACAAAAATACATGCACAGTGTGCTGCGAAGGAAAGCAGTCACGCTTACCATTTGGACATGCAGGGACAAGGAGCAGTGAGCCATTGGAAGTTATCCATGCTGATGTCTGCGGTCCTATGGAGATTACCTCAATTGGAGGGGCAAGGTATTTCCTTATTTTTGTTGACGACTTTACACGTATGGTGTTTGTTTATTTTCTTAAACAAAAAAATGAAGTTTTTGATCGCTTTAAAGAGTTTAAATCAATGGCAGAGAACCAGCAAAGCAGAAAAATTAAAATATTCAGAACTGACAATGGCTTAGAGTTTTGTAGCAATGTATTTGAGAATTTTCTTAAGGATAGTGGCATTGTACACCAAAAGACTAATGCTTACACTCCTGAACAAAATGGTTTGAGTGAACGTGTTAACAGAACCATTGTTGAGAGAGCTCGATGCTTATTATTTGATGCCGGGCTAGATAAGAAGTTTTGGGCAGAGGCAACTAACACCGCTGTTTATCTTAAGAATAGATCTGTGGCATCTGGATTAAATAATAAGACCCCATACGAGCTCTGGACAAATAAAAAACCAGATTTAAGTCATGTTCGTATATTTGGCAGCCCGGTGATGGTTCATGTACCTAAAGAGAAACGATTAAAGTGGGACTGTAAGTCAAAGAAGCAAATACTAGTTGGTTTTTCCGAGAATGTGAAGGGATACAGAGTTTACGACACAATTAAAAGATGTATCACAACTAGTAGAGATGTCATAATTCATGAAAATGCAGATGGAAACTGTACATCAGATTCAAATGTATCAGTTTCAGTTGGGGATATTGTCCGATCAGAGAGTTCAAGCAGCAATATTAGCACTGAAAGCGATGAAGAAAGTCATGATGAGACTGTTATTGCACATAATAGTTCTTCAGAATCAGAGTATGCTAACGCCTTGACTGATTTGGATAATGTGTTGCAGCAATCTGCAGAATCAGAAGAAGAAAAGGAACCAGTATCAGTACCAGTAACTCCTAAACGGGTGAGGAAGAAGCCAGAGTGGTATGGAATTACCAATCTATGCACAACATCCAGCTCAGAGCTGCCCAGTGATCCTGTCAGTGTCCGTGAGGCCCTGGCGAGCTCAGATCGAGACAGATGGATTGAGGCGATAAAGGATGAGCTGCAGGCATTTGAAGAGAATGATGCTTGGATTCCAGTTGAAGAGTTACCTTCTAACAAGACTTTAGTACAGTGTAAGTGGGTGTTTAAAAGGAAAGTAAATAGTGATAACAGTGTCCGATACAGAGCGCGTTTAGTGGCAAAAGGCTTCACTCAGAGGCCAGGTATTGACTATGAAGAGACTTTTTCACCTGTTGTCAGGCATTCTACAATTAAATTGTTATTTGCATTGTCTGTACAATTAAATTTAGATATTACTCACTTAGATGTAAAGACAGCTTTCTTGAATGGATATCTTAAAGAAGATATTTATATGGTTAAACCAAATATTGATTGTGATAATAAGAAAAAGGTCATTGTAAAATTGAATAAAGCAATTTACGGTTTGAAGCAGTCCTCTCGGTCATGGTATGAGAGAGTAGAGCAATGTCTGTGTAAATTAGATTTCAAGAAAAGCAAATTAGAACCTTGTATTTTCACAAAAATGTACAACGATGTTAAAATAATTATCGCTTTGTACGTCGATGATTTTTTTATTTACTCAAATTGTAAAGATGAGACTGATAAATTAATTTCAGTGTTGAGTTCTAATTTTAAAATTAAAAACTTAGGACAGGTTCAACAATGTTTAGGTGTAAGAGTAAAGATTGATAAAAGATGTAATGCTATTACCCTGGATCAAGAACAATATGTAGAGCAGTTGCTAGATAAATTTAATATGTTAAATTGTAAAGTTGCTAGTACTCCAATGGAATGTAAATTGGATATTGATAAGTCTGAATCTTGTGATCTTGAGATTCCTTACCAACAATTAATTGGTAGTCTGATGTATCTATCGGTCCTTACTAGACCTGATATTGCCTATTGTGTCAGTTTTATGAGTCAATTTAATAAGTGTCATACAAATGTGCATTGGAATTATGCAAAAAGGATACTTAGATACTTAAAGAAAACTAAGCATTATTGTTTAAAATATGTAAAAGAAAAAGCTGAGCTTGTTGGATTTGTGGATGCCGACTGGGCTAGTAACACTTTGGACCGCAGGTCATATACTGGTTATTGTTTTACAATGTCAGGGTCAGCTATTTCTTGGGAAAGTAAAAAGCAGAGAACTGTGGCTTTATCTAGTATGGAAGCGGAATATATGTCTATTGCAGAAGCTTCTAAAGAGGCCATGTATTTAAGATGCTTGCTATATGAACTGACTGGTACTTTAAGTACTGTGTTATTATGTAATGATAGTCAGAGTGCGCAGAAGCTGGTGGCAAATTATGTGTGTCATAGAAAAAGCAAACACATTGACATTAGGTATCATTTTGTAAAGGATGCAGTCAGTAGTAAAATAATAAATTTGGAATATTTGCCAACAACTGCTATGCCAGCTGATGTTCTAACTAAAGCGTTAAGCCCGATGAAACATTATAGATGTATTGAAGGTTTAGGTATTAGTCAGATAGAGACATAGTGTTGTATAAAATTAAAACAGTGAATATTGCTTTGTAAAAATGTTTGTTTATTTGCTGTAGTTGGGGTGTTAGAAAGTAATTTCATTACAATGGTAACATCGAATAAACAATAGTTAATAAGCTTTATAGAAAGTAGATTGTCTTTGTTTCCTGATCCGTTGTTAGTAATATGTAACAGTGTTCATTCCGTTCTGAGGTCGTTAGAAAATTATATCGCATGGAAGTCATGCTTTTTCTTTATCCGCTTCTTTTATTTAATTTAGTTAGTTTACCATCATAATAATATCAAATAGAGCAAATTCAAAAGAAATTTGTTCGTTTTCTTAGCTTTCGCGCGAGAAATCGCCTACCAAGCTATGAGGCAGCATGTAGGAAATATCATCTCCTACCCTTAGCTAAACGTCGCGAGATCGCTGATATTACTTATCTAAGTAAGCTGGTGTCTGGTCAAGTAGATTGTCCCGAGCTGCTCAGTAAGCTTCGATTCTATGTTCCTAGCAGATCCCGGAGGACTATTCCTACATTTAATCTTGAAACAGTATCTACCAACTATCGTTCCAATTCTTATCTTTGGCGTGTGTGTAATAATTACAATAATAACTATGCTGGTTCGATAGATTTGTTCGACTGCAGTGTAGCAAGGATGAGGCGGTTACTGAGTTCACAGTTCTTTGTTTAAGTATTTACCTATGTTTGTTAACCCTTGTAAGCATCTGTCTTGAATGAAAAAATATCATCTTGTTATTCTACCTAGCTTGTACCTTTATTGTGCTCAATTACTTGTTCTTTCTGTTTCTATCTGTGAAAACTTGTCATTAGCCATATGTTTCTAAGAACTCACTATGTATAGTATGTTTTATGTGCTGTTAGTTTTCCTAAAAATAAATAAATAAATAAATAAATATTATATCGCATAATAACCTTTATTTAGCTTTCAGAACATTGTGATCGATTATTATTCCCATTGTTATATAATTAATAATTGTTGCCAAGATACGCATTATACGGATGGAGCCGTAGCCTCTCAGGTAGTTTCTGATGTCAATACAGTTTTGTATAATAAATAGATTATAGAATATAGATTCTCCAATATTTATATAGAGATCTAAGTATGAGTTTTATAGTTTAACTCGGAGACACTTTAGTCATGGTGTAGGCCCTCGTTTGTGACCGTAGATAGTAACGTCCTCTAATTCGTATTAGAATAGAGATTCGATACATGAGACTATTTGCTCAATTTGCACTTGCAAAGACACACCAGGTATTTTAGTGTTTACCAGTAGATTTATGTTTGTTAGTTGAATCATATTATCATCAGAAAGGCGCCCTTTAAGACCACAACTTCGACCTGTTTAGCGATACCTATTTACTCAGAGATCAAGTATAATATTTTTATTATTCAATTATTCACAATATTACAGGAAACCATATAAAGAGCCTACTTACTCCCTCAGCCATCTGATAACATTATAGATTTATGTACATGTATTTTAGAGATCTGAAACCTTAGAACAATCTCTAGTAGATCTTGGAACTTTTACCAAGCTCATGAATCGCATTTCGACCTAGAAGAACTCTGAAAGTAACGTGGCCTAGCATTTCTTAGCACAACCGGCATTTATAAACGCAGCAAAAAAACATTATTTTATATTAATCTTCATTTTTTCATATCATTTTCCAACATGACATTTTCGTTGCTACAATTCGAATCCCTGTTCCATTAACCTCTCCCGTCTAATGTCTATACCACCTTCAACCTCCTTCGCTGTCAAACCATGTACAAAATTAAAATGAAACAAAACACTGAAGGAGTTTGCATATCTTCCTTGAAAATAATCAAGATTTGCAGCTCCCCATATTTGTGAAACAACGAGACCAGGGTATTGAAGCCTGTTCCGTTACAATCAACCCCCAAAATATACGAAGATAATTAATTTATTTCGAAAGTATATTTTGCCCCAATAAACAATTTTTCACAAATATAAAACAACATCTGCATTTACTGAAATATTTTCAATTCTAATTTGTTAACATCTGACTTCAAACGAACGAGTGTGTGTACGTGTGGCGTGGTGTACCTATAGTAAAGTGTGTTTAGACCGAATCAGATATCTCTATTATTATGAACCAGTACGTGAGCTTCTATTGTATTGACTCATTGACAAGAAATCACTTCTCACAAGGGCTACCAAAGTCCAAAAGAAAAGGTGGTTGTGAGGCACCTCAACCCTAATAGTATAATGTAAGCGCTTATCCCTCAAATGTCTTTCCATTTGTAGAAATCCATACCTACAAAATCCCTCTGAACTCGGGTAGTCTTTAATAGCTATCAAGTTCTAACCGTCCATGTTCTCAACAAACCCGCTCACTCCCAACTCATTATATAATAAAGGTGACAATTCGGAGTATGAGTAGTGTGCTGCAGACCAAGGCCATCCCCCCAAACCCGACCTGCACGTGTAGTAGATCCTTTGTGAAATTAGCAAATGCTAATGGATTTGTCATCTGACTTAGCCTAACACCAAGTTCTCCTTCACAAAGAACACTGTAAAGTGAATGTATGTCTGAAACCAATTGACAACAAACCGTCTCAACCCTAGGATATAGATGGATTGCTAAAGCCCTTCTTGCACCCTGCTAACAATTTACTGTCACATTCAAATAACTTCCTTAAAACCTTAATTCTTCCACTTCCAGCCTCTAAATTAACTAACTCCTTCCAAAACCTTCCAATACACCACTTCACTGTGTAACACGCCACTTTGCAATGCATCTTACCCATTTAAGCAGAGAACACGAATTATTATATTTACTAAATTATTAAATTTGTTGATATTAAAACTGTTAAAACAACCCCCCGTATGCAAAACTGCAGATAATTATTTATATTAAAAATTGATATCTAAACCATTGAAGCAACCCCCAGTATGCAAGACTATAGAAATCCCCAAGACTGCCACTTCCAAAGACTGTTAAAACAACCCCCCGTATGCAAAACTGTAGATAATTATTTTTATTTTTATTAAAAATTTATTTTTAAACCATTAAAACAACCCCCAGTATTCAAGACTATAGAAATCCCCAAGACTGCCACTTTCAAGAAAGATACATAACTATTACTTTTAGACCGTTGTACATCGCCTATACTTTTGTCTTTAACTTTACCCGCACAAAAACTCTATAACAGCAAAGCATTGCTTGTAACTAGCCCATAGAACTACTACCAAAGAAAATCTTACGTCAAAATCAACGTACAGAACCGCGATGTTAATTCCCAAGATATTATTATGAACTATTAATATATTTGGCTTAACGGCGACTAACCTAACAGCAGGCTTAATTTCGACTAAGCTGTGTACTGCCTAAACTTTGAGTAACTAGCGCCTTAACACATTTCTGTCACCATCGTACTAATTTCGCGTAGCCTCAGCACCTTAACATATTTTTTTTTACCATTGCATTAATTTCAGGTATCCTTAGCACCTTAACATATTTTTTTTTATCAACGCCTTAATTTCGATAAAGTTCAGCGCTTTGTCGTCAACAAAACTGTTTACCGCCTTAAGTTCAATTAGTTGAATAACCGTTTTGCAGTTATGCAAATATATTCAGATTTACTTTGTGAAGACGTCAGATCCCCATAGATACAATAAACTATCACGATTTAGTTGAACTAATATGAAGAGCTGCCTTTTATATTCCGTGATGAAACATTAATAAAGTAACTCTTAACAGATATACTAATGTATGGACACAGACTAACCATCAGTCCTTCCGATATGCCTCACTAAACGTCACTAAAATGCTAACACCTGTCTACCTAGACTGTGTCTTACACCGAACAAGTGACTCGCTAGCTGTTAACCTACCGCACCCCCCTCCGTGTCTTTTTGTGAATCTATACCATCAATCGCAAACACAAAAGTTTCATCAAAAACGGTCCAGCCGTTTCGGATAAGTTCAATTATTTACCTCTAGCAGGGTAATGATATCATAACGATTATCTAGATAATTAGGTATTTTATTATTCTCCAAACTATAATTCCCCAACTTTAACTCGTGCTTTCTAATAAAACGTTGGATAAATCTATTTTACCCTGTCCAATATTTAGCCGATAACCGATCTACAACACGTCTCTACTCCTATTTCACGCATTTTCCCTTGACTTTACAGATAGCTGTTATGATGAATGCACAACCTTTATGACCGAACAGTTTAAAATATTTATTATCGAACAACGCCCCCAAAATCTTTATACACATTATAATATTGCACTGTTTAATTTCATATTTCGTTGACCAACGTCTATTTACTCGCAAAATCTATGAACTATCTATTACATCGAAACCACATTTTTAATATTTCCACCGCATATTATAATTTTTTGTAAAGGTAAACAACAATACTGCTTTTATAACTCTACCGACCTTATCATAATATTTTTGAAATATCAATGTTACCCCAACGCAACTAGCACTACCCTAACTTCCCTAGTCAAACTAAGACATGTGAATTGGCCAAATACCGCTCTCAGCACTTCTGCTCGCAAACTGTGTTTTCAAACCTCTACTTATTTACAACTGATTATGATCTGACAAAGTGTTTACGAATGTACGATACAAATGTTCACTTCGCGTGAACTAAACAGAAACCTATATAAAAATGTCCATTTACTACCTTAAGCTGGAATCAGTTCTTCGTTGTTCATATTCTAACCGTTAATCATTATTTGTATGATGAATATCCTCGACCAATGGTCATCTAGCCGAGGTCCTAGCTTGCGCCAAATTTACCTCTGAGTAAAGAATATCTAAATATACTATACCCTCAGTTTACCCTATAGATATTGAATGTCAGTTTTCGTAAGACACAAGATGCAAAGCTCTGACGCAATGATACATATCGTGAAGATACTAGTTTTCCTATTTGTTAACCTCCACTTTGATGGAAAGGTTACTGTGACATCATCAGCCCTCATCATCAAGTATGTACGAAGTGTGTGTACTGTTATAATAATATTATATATTACTATTTTTAGTTACAATTAATAAAACCTTCCTATCTAACTTGCAAACACTATAAGATTATTTTTGATAATTATATTATATTAAATTTCTAACATCCCTGATTTGATTATTCTAACCAAGTATTTTCACCTCTGCACCGACCCACCTTGAACGCACATTATGAATGTAGATCCTACAAAGCACCACAATCAAGTAGGTACCAAGTCCGTATCTATCTGAATGGCAAACCCGTTTGTCAAAATTTGTTGAACGTATAATTTAATTTCCAGATACAACCCCAAAACCATTGTCTCCTCCAACATAAATATTAATTTTTATTGTTTCTTTTTAACTTCGTATCATTATGTTAATATTACCGCAAATAGCTAGCCATCAGCGATATAATCACGATTTTGATTTTAGTTCGATATTTCCAACAGTGATCCGAACCACACCTATCTCCCCTTCTATAGCAATCCCACCATCGCTAACCTCAAGATTGAATAATCTACCCATAACATAAATCTGTTAAAGTCTAGTTACAATCTACATTTCCCTAGTACGTGTCATGTATAATAATTATTTTATTTTGCTTTAGCCTGACAATAATGTTGTTACTCCTACTGAATTTCTCCACCAACAGAGAAGTAACTGAAGCAAGAACCTGTAAACCGCAACCTGACACAATTCAACCTAATTTTCAATGTCTATAATGCCATACTAAAACCATCCTTTTCCACAAGCAACAAATTGTGACTAATAAACAGTCACCTTAAAGCGAAGTTACACTAACCCTAATTCGAAAGCTGTGATTCTAAAGATTATATTTTCGCCGTCTAACGTAAAATAAATTTAATTTGAAAATAGTAACACTAACAATAAAGTTAAAACACTAGCCTGAACCGTATAATAATATCCTGGTAATACTGTCATTGACCCTGGTAATGCCGTCATTAATCCTGATAATGCCGTCATCGATCCTGGTAATGCCGTCACTGATCCTGGTAATGCCGTCACTGATCCTGGTAATGTCGTCACTGATCCTGGTAATGTCGTCCTCGATCCTGGTAATGTCGTCATCGATCCTGGTAATGCCGTTATCGATCCTGATAATGCCGTCATCGATCCTGGTAATGCCGTCATCGATCCTGGTAATGCCGTTATCGATCCTGGTATTGCCGTCATCGATCCTGGTCACGGCACCAAATTGTAACCACCCCCCCCTACCCCCCCCTATATCTTTTCTAACCTAAACCTTACCTCTAAGACCATTATGCGCCTATAAACAACGTAGAGTCCTAACCACTAGATGATTACGGCCCTACACGTCTATTATAAATATTACCGATTAGAATAACTATTACCAAATATGTACCGCATCTTAATATTATTTACATCAACCTATAATAACTATAAAGTATAACTCCGCTTATAATCAAATATGGCCAAGTGATTCGTCTAGTATACCCTTCGTTGTGATTCGCATAGTGTAACCGTAGCTCTTTAAGTATATAGTATGGCATTCTATCTAACTGAACCGTAAACAAAAGATATAAATCTAAGTTACCCTATCTTAACATTGTACAGCTTACCCTATCTTAATATTGTGCAGCTTACCCTATCTTAATATTGTGCAGCTTACCCTATCTTAATATTGTGCAGTTCACCCTATCCTATTAAGGCGCTATGTGATCCGATAAAAGTATCAAGTATTGATTTAATTGATTTCTACCTGAGTTTTACAACTGAAGAAGAGGTTATGTCATAATTATTATTATTTAAATACTAAAATGTATTACTTTACCTGATTAATATCGTGATAATAATATATATTACTACTTTTACCAACCACGTCGGTCCAGACTTCCGTACCGCAATACTCCACATAAAAGCGAGAAGGAACGTACCTAGCTGTGGACGAATGTGGAATAAAGATGACAATGATGATGATTAACACAGCGGCTAAGGTCAGGAGCCCCTCCTCCGCTCTAGACTGTGAGATTCGCCTGCCTGACTGGATACTCTCCACCGCTCAGATTTGTACAGTGTTTTATATTATTGTGTACAGTGATCTCGAATTTACTGATGATAGCAAGGCTTCTAGTTTTAGCTGATGATCGTCAGTCCGTTTGTTGGTTTGCGTCATTCGGCAAATATAAAAAGAGGGCATAATCTTTTAGCAAGGATTTTACTTTCCTATTTCTATAGTTCGTCATTATTATGTCAGAACCGTTATTTCATAAGTTCACGTTCTTTAGTGCATTGTTAATGGATTAATGAGACATATTATATCGCATAATAACCTTTATTTAGCTTTCAGAACATTGTGATCGATTATTATTCCCATTGTTATATAATTAATAATTGTTGCCAAGATACGCATTATACGGATGGAGCCGTAGCCTCTCAGGTAGTTTCTGATGTCAATACAGTTTTGTATAATAAATAGATTATAGAATATAGATTCTCCAATATTTATATAGAGATCTAAGTATGAGTTTTATAGTTTAACTCGGAGACACTTTAGTCATGGTGTAGGCCCTCGTTTGTGACCGTAGATAGTAACGTCCTCTAATTCGTATTAGAATAGAGATTCGATACATGAGACTATTTGCTCAATTTGCACTTGCAAAGACACACCAGGTATTTTAGTGTTTACCAGTAGATTTATGTTTGTTAGTTGAATCATATTATCATCAGAAAGGCGCCCTTTAAGACCACAACTTCGACCTGTTTAGCGATACCTATTTACTCAGAGATCAAGTATAATATTTTTATTATTCAATTATTCACAATATTACAGGAAACCATATAAAGAGCCTACTTACTCCCTCAGCCATCTGATAACATTATAGATTTATGTACATGTATTTTAGAGATCTGAAACCTTAGAACAATCTCTAGTAGATCTTGGAACTTTTACCAAGCTCATGAATCGCATTTCGACCTAGAAGAACTCTGAAAGTAACGTGGCCTAGCATTTCTTAGCACAACCGGCATTTATAAACGCAGCAAAAAAACATTATTTTATATTAATCTTCATTTTTTCATATCATTTTCCAACATGACATTTTCGTTGCTACAATTCGAATCCCTGTTCCATTAACCTCTCCCGTCTAATGTCTATACCACCTTCAACCTCCTTCGCTGTCAAACCATGTACAAAATTAAAATGAAACAAAACACTGAAGGAGTTTGCATATCTTCCTTGAAAATAATCAAGATTTGCAGCTCCCCATATTTGTGAAACAACGAGACCAGGGTATTGAAGCCTGTTCCGTTACAATACTTATTAGGAGAAATTAGAATTCAGTACTTGTATTAATTTCATCATGTTCCAATCTCTCTTTTAGGTAGGCTTATAATTTTATTAATAATTTGCAGTCATTTTCCTAAACCTATAATATTCAGTACCTAGGTTGGTAATTATGTAATTTCTGTTTTTGATATAATAATATTCTCAGTTTGTTATCCGTCCTCAGCTTGTCTCCTACAACTGTTTAGGTGTCGTCAATTTTGCGCTATTAATCTCTGGATTGAGCACTGAGCAGCCTTTATTACGACGTCTCTAACTTATATAGGCTCTTAGATCCAACATTATCGTGAGAGTGTACACCAAAATATAATCTTCAAAGATCGTCGGATCAAGCAGTACGTGAAACGGTTTGTGAATTAATTAATCCCCGCAGGGTCTAATGGACTTTTGTTGTGATTCGGACAGCGGCCGACGCCGAAGATATTAGTAGTACGGTAATCGGGGATGAGGGTCGCTCCGCTGATTCCATTTGCAGTAATTGGTGTCTATTGATAGATACTGGAGGAGATTGTGGTTTCGGTGGCGCTAGATCTAAGAGCCAAAAAGGACAGTTTATGCGTTGAATACTATTAAATAGTAGTCTTTATCACTATTCATTATTACAAGGGTATAAAATCCAAATCGGTAAGTACGCCCTTTTGTGACGCGGTTTTTCAATTTTCCTTGAAACCCCATTTCGACAAATTGATCAATACGGCAATTCGAAAGATTGCCTATTTCCGCATGAAAGCATAGTTTCCCTCTTAAAATTGTTCAATATGTGCCAAACAATTGGCGTAAAACGTTTCCCTTGTTTCCTTTTTTTTACCGCGAAGGAACAACAATACACAGCAGACGTGCCCTTTCTTAATAAGGCCATTATCATTCGAAGCCAACCTCTTGCAGTCCCCTGCTACTGTTTCCCGGGAAAAAGTAGTGGTAGAGCCTACACCAATTTGAGTAGGTATCATGTTTTGGCAATACTCGCTAAGTTACCTCCTTGAAATTATTGTAATCGCACATGAACATTATTTTTTAACTTTTATAGAATATGCTTTTCGTACTACAAGTTGTCAAAGGTGGTCTATTATCAGAACCAGCTCAAATTTTTTTTATTCTCATCGAATTATGAAATAGGCTATAATTATCGCCTTGACCAGTTGACAAAATGTTTTCAAATTAGTGGTGTTTGTGTACGGATGCAATTGTTCTACTAGGACCAACGTGCAGCGTCGGACTGGCCATATAGTCGAGGTGGCATTTGCCAGCCGGGCCCCCATGATTTTTGAAAAAACACATTTGAGCGTCTCAGTATTTTCCTATAGTACCCCTCTACCATCAGCTAATCTCGGGCCCCGGGCTGGTCAGCCACCCGGGCCCTTCTGGCCCAGTCGGACCCTGCCAATGTGTGTGTGCGTAACAATGGATGGTTCAAAAATTTTACTAGTCATAATAACTAGACCTTACTCTAAAACCCGTCAGCTCTCAGACTCAACGTCCTGTCGAACAAAATAAAATCTAGATAAGAGTTTGGGTAAACAGGCTGAGTAATGAAGATATCGTATCAAGATGTCAATAAATATCCCTCAGCTTCCATAAAATGAACCTACCTAGTACCTACCCTTAAGCTTCAATAAAATGAACTTTCGGTATCAACAAAAGCATCTAACTTATAAACTGAAACGGGCTTAAAGAGATAAAAAATTTAAAGTCGAATAAAAAGGAATCATCTTTCAGGGATTAATCGCTAATGGATGAGATTTTACTTCTCTCCGTCTGTTTTCAGCATTAAAGTCCGGTGAGTTTCAGCTATCGGAAATGTCATTAATGAAGGTGGGAGATTAATTACACGTTGAACTGGTGTCTGTATAGTGCTTTGCACTTAGCCTTCAGCAAGTCACTGGATATTTTTTCTTTGGTTCTCGCGGTCTTACCACAATAGATTAGACCAGAGTTAAACAGCGGTTTCTAAAATTTCGTTCACAATTCGATGTCTATCACTCGCGTTTTCTTACTCAATCATGGCACACCTAATTATTTTACTTATAAATTTGTTATTGAGTTTGAAAAAGCAAGGATTAGACGTCTTTTTGTGGAGAAATATTTAGACTCATCTGTTCAACTCTGCTTTAGTTTGTTTTTTCTTGTGGTAAGACTGGGGTCTATATTTTTTATAGAAGTCTCAACAAACTTTTACTAGTAAAAACATTGTTAGAAACGAACTGCATAAATTACAAACATAATAAAAAAAGGTTGACTGCGGCTAGCTTTTCACTTTGATACCGTAAAAATTGAGCACGCGCATAATGCTATGTTTTAATTTAACACAAAGTTGATAATTTCAATTCAAATGCTTCATTTAATATTATACAGTGATGGTAACACAGCATAGACCTTTATAGAGCTGTCTGTTATAGGTACCTACTCGTATCAGTGATACTTAATGCATGCGGCCTTATAGTCTTATTTCAATTTTCTGTTCTAAAATCAAATGGGTGCTTATAGACATTTTTACAATATTTTATGCGGCTTTATTAAAAATTCAAAGGACCTATCTCCAAAAAAATATTTAAAGTTCAGAAAATACAGGCTCGCACGAAAAACACGTTAATATCCATACGGCCAAATTAAATTCACCAATCTCCACTTCGAATATTTAACATTTTACATGGTTTGTTTACCCAATGCCCCTTATTTACTTTACGACCGATCCTCGTACACTTTTAATCCTTTTAAGGGTTGCTCCCATTATCATTAGACTTTACCTATCATATCGAAGAAAGGTTTAACCCACATGCAGCGTACATAATTAATATGATATTACGGCACTCTTGGTTTAGCAAAAACATTTCCGGATTTACCCTGATGGTGTATTGAGTGGACCTTTTTTGAAAAGTACCGTGTGTCGGTTCATGGAATTAGAAAATATTATCTATGGTGGATCTCTGAATAACAGATATTTGTGTTTGGGTTTCAGTCGTTTTTAGGAGAAACAGTTTGATTACATAGTTACATTGACGATGCGTTTGGCGTAGTGGCTGAGCTATCGGACTGCTGCGCTTGGTGTCGCGGGTTCGATCCCGCCCGGAACAACGGTCTGGGTGTTATATTATATGTATACATTAAAATATAGTGTATAAATTATAGTGTGAATATACATTTAAAAGAAAAGAAATCGTATAAAATGCGTATTCAAATATTATATACTAAAGTAAGAGAAAAAAAAACGATAATGTGGACAAAGATACTGCATCTTGTCCTCAGTTAAAAGTTTCGGAATAATATTTTAAATATGTACATACAACCTAATCCTCTAGATAAAATATCTGTAAAACCTGTAAAAACAGGAAGAAGAAACTGCCAAAACAAAACCACTGCCATCAATGCCAATTTTTACCCCAAAACTAGACGAGTTTCCCGATAAATCAGGTATTAGTTTTAGTCGCGGTCGTTAGAGATTCGTTTCACTCGATATGCTACCGGTCATGACTCAACTTTTCCCATTTAGCCGCGATATTAGTCGGCGACGACAAAATATGTTTTTGTCGATGGAAACATTATTTAGATACGGTAAATGTGCTATACGAGTATAATATCTGACTAAGGAATAATTTTCCAATAAACTCACAGGCATAACAAATCTGTTTATTTTTTGTTTGATAGCTATAATTTAGAATTAAAGAGGCGATCTACGAACCATCATAGACTCATATAGTTAACCAAGTTTTATATTGTATTTAAAAGCTCAAAACACTAAATGGTGCAGCTAGGTATACAGGTACGAGTATAATACCTAGTTTAATTTTACGATATCGTAGTTTTAAAGGAATTTGCGTAGTTTTTATTTATTTATAAAGGAGTTTGCCCTACATGGCTCACACACATCTCAAAGCATTTATTGTAAATAGGCAATAACATCGTACTTACAAGTCAAACACTTAAATTCACTAACATACAGGCATAAAATATGATAAATTTGATTAAAGTTTAAAAAATACTAACTAGTCCCTCAAAATAATTAATGTCTAAAATAATTAAGTAAGTATGGTGCACTCAGATTTTTAGATTTTTGTAATATTGTTATGCACCGACTTGCTTTGTAATACGGACTGAGTTAAATGGCCAATAAAGTATTCTATTTTATTATATTATAAATAATTATGTTTTTTTCTTTTTGTTGTTTCATGATTGACTCTCCCAAAGGAAATTGCAAAGAGAAAAATGCTATAGAACAACAATAATTTAAAAACATGGCATATTGTTTATTAGGTAGGTAGGTAACATAGAAAAACTATAAAATGTACACTGGATCAATAAATTTAACAGAAACACACAACGAAAAACAGTAACCGTACCGACTTCCGTAAGCTCAAAGCCGAATACTACTGAGCAGAGCCTTCTGCGAATGCTGAAATAGTGGGTAATTTGGCGTGCTGGAAACGCTGTTTTGATGAAATAAACCGTTCATAAAACTGCATGCTTGCACTCCAGGGAACAACAGGAGTAATGCCTTTGCCATGTCGACGTATTCAAATGAGATACCAACAATATTTTGTTGTTTTTGTTCGCCACAGAGCTTTGTGTTTCGACTTTTCGAGGAGTGCACTGCGAAATGTGCAAGTTTATGAACAGCGGTGGGTGTACATGGCTTTGTATACTGCATTGGATATACGAGTATAACAGGATTTCAGTGATACTGCGCTTCTTTGTGAGGTTGATCTACGTTAATACGATGTAGCCGTATTATTGGTTACAAAAATAAACTCGCAAGCTTTTATATACGAAGTGCTATTTCTTCTTGTTATCTGAAATAGTAAGAAAAATATATTAAATTCTTCCCTCTAGACCAGGACTTCCCTACCGGTGCGGCGTGCCCCCCTGGAGGGACGTAGAGAGATCTTGGGGGCATGAATTGGGGGCATGAAAAAAACACTTACACACAGATTTATTCGCGCCACTTAGTTCCAATAAACCGAACTAACTACTACGCTTTACGATTATTTTGTTCTATCACACACTTGAAATAATATAATAATCAGGGGGATACCATGCAAAAAAGGTTGGGAAAACCGACTCTAGACGGATAGGTACTACAGTCTTTCATATTTTGAGCAATGAGTAAATCAGATATCAATAATCCCAGTTGGCTTCTTTCTTTTTTTTTATGGTAATCTTATTTTGGCCTATAGATGCACTAATAAACTTTCATCATGAAAAATGCGAAGGTACCTTTATACCTATTTCAGATCCCCATCACGTTCGCATACCCCATATTCATATTTAACCAATGGAATTCCAAGCACGACCCCCTCACAATAAAATAACACAAAAATGCTTTCAATCAAACCTATACAGGTCATACCCCATTAAAAGGGGTCACTTTCCGTTCTATAAATAACCCGTTTTTAAAGCAAGGTCTTTTTAAAGGAAATATCGATGTCCCCTTGTCTTCGCACTGACAAGCTCTTAGCCAGAGCCAATTTACTTTGAAACAGTGTCAAAGATTTTAATATAATATAATCATTCCTCATCATGCTGATGATTCACTATTATCACACGCCATAATTCGTCTCAATGAGCATGAGGAGGATATTATAGATGTTTCAATTCGGTGCACCTAGGTTGAAACATGAAATGCGAAAGCTAAATAAGAAAAGGAAAGTAAGAGAACAAAATGCAACAGATATAATTCACAGCTATCATAGCGCTGCGCTAACTTGTAAAAGCGCAGATTTGTGTGAATAGTCCCTCCCTCTAAAATGAATCTAAGGTACTGCCAAAGTGCTTCCTTAACGTCATAGCGGTGGAAATTTATAATGGTAGTTTCCATTACCGGAAGTGGTGCCGTCTGAGAGCTGATGCATGACGCACTTGTGAGAAAATATTAATATAGAGTCATAGGTGACGTGACGCTGCGGTCGCGTCGCGTTCCGCTCAGCGAGACGGCGCCGCCTCGCTAGAGGCTGCTAATAAGTGCTAGAATATGGCTATGTGAGGCATATTAGCCGCTGGCACTTTGTCATAGAATATATCGCACCTTTATTCAAAAAACGAAATAACTCAAAATTTCTGTTTTCGCGGTTTTATTAATAAAGCGAAATAACTTTGCTAGGAGAATCCATTCACTTTAACAGCGAACTCGATACGACAAAAATGACAGATTTAAGCAACTGTCGTTCTCTTTTTTACTAACGCGCGCGAACAAGTCAGTACCGATAAAGTGATTGAATTCAGTGATACGCCGGATTTGTCTGAGGTAAGAGCTCTGAGAACTGTAAAAAAATCGAAATAACCCGAATTATATCGATGTTTTACTACCAGGAGTACTATTTTATGAGCGCTATTTTATTCAAAAAGTGCATTTCTCCGACTTATTTCTCTTTATTAGAAAAGTAGAGGTATATTTTTTTGTAAAATTATGACTTCATTCAGTTTTATAATAAAAATGTTAATGAAAACTAAAATGAATGGTGTATTGTTTCAGTTTTGTTCTATAATTTAACAAAAAAGTGTTTTTATTTTTATTTGTTCCTGTTTACTAGTCAATTTGATAGACCCAGCTTTTGATTTTATTCGAGTTATTTTACTATTTTAATTATACCACGCGTATAATACTAGGTATTACAATTGAGTTTAGTAGGTGTTCCATTTATAATAAAGGGAATAAATGAAATAGTGAATAGAAAAATAAAATAGTCTACCTAATATAATTCATTCAAGTAAAAATAAACTCTTTTCATACCGGCTCGACAATGTCTCATTACATGTCATGCATCCTCTACTGTAAAGCAAGTCATTCCAACCCATGGGCAGGAATTTTGTATGAAATAAGGTAATGTGAATTGTATTGTAAACATCAAAATATAATATTTCCATAAAAACTCTAGCATACTCGTTAATACACATAATACAAAGGCAATACTTACGGGCATAGCACAAATAATTTACCCGAAAAAAGAACTGGTCACCTAGACAGACATCAGAAGATAAAAGGTGCAATGGATTGACCTCTGTAAATGTACCTACTATTACTGGCTAAATCAATACTATTACGTAGTATTTATTTCCTCTTTGGTCAGTGCCGTAATTATTGCAGAGCATACTACAGGATAGTAATATTATATAAATACTTCTTTTACAGAATCTCAATGAAAAGATAGTGTTTGGTGTTATTTTAATAGTTCCGTATTTTAACCATCTTTGGAAAAGCCATCTTAGCTGACGCTATTACTCGAACGCCAAGCAGCCTATGGTGCAATTGCTTTGCAAAAGGTATGAGAAGTAAAGCCACCTCAAGGATAAAGCCTGTCTTCGGTTTAGGTGGCTTGAACCCTTCGCTTCTTCAGTACTCTAAATAGCCCCCTCGCTTCGCTCTGGAGTTAACTTACAACACCCTCGCTATGCTCACTAGTCCTTCGCTACGCTCTGGGTGCAATATGCTGCCCGTGACGGTAAGACAGTGCTTTATCCTCTCAGTGCGTAATGTACTATTGTCCTGGTTTTAGAACGCCATTGTATACCTACTCAAAAAGGGAAACCTGGGGAAGATTGGAGAAAACTCAGCAACGGACTCTTCAAAATGAGAACCATAACTATTATTATGGTTCTCATTTTGAAGAGTCCGTTGCTATTGCTATTGCAATAAGGAGGAGAGCTCCAATCACGAGGTGATTAATTAAATTATAACAAGAGTCTTATAATTACTTGGTTATCTTGTTGTTCTACTGGCTAGTTTTGTTTACTACTTCGAATTTGTGAGCGCCAGGTTTCTAGTCCCGATTCGAGCTTAATTAGTTAACAAGTTAGCTACAAAATGAAAATAAACATCTTGTCGTAATAGAGAGCGAGATTGAAATTAAAGGAAAAGGACAATGGAAGCAGTAGATTTCTTCGATAAAACAAATGAAGAAGCTACAGAAGTACCAATGTTACAAAATAATTATGAAAAAACTACATAGGTATCTACTTACACCTACCTATCTAGTACCCACATTTTATGTTTACTGTTATTATAAAAACCACAGCTTGAAAACACCCAAATAAATCTGCCACCTTATTATGATGGTGATAATTATTACTTTGTCTGACAATAAAAATAATACACAACACAAAACTACTAACAAGCACGCCCTCACTTAATAAATGCTAGGCATTTGGCTGAAACAGACGACGACGATGATGTTATTGAAAATACTCTTCCAATGCTTGAAAGGGAAATGTCCTTTTGCAAATTCAAACAATATTATAATCATTAAGACTAAGTCGTGTTTAATTTAATTTATCATATTTTATATTTTCTGGCTCTCTTTGTTAATGAGATTTATTACAGTGGGTTGACTTGACTTGTAAAAGTGCGATTTTATTACCTATTTACAATAAAATGCTTTGGCTTTGGCTTTGAACAATGTCTTGAATTTTTTTTAGGGAATGCAGTTAATTACTTTTACAGTTGATAATAAAGCTGATGCTAACTATATAAATGTTCTTCAATTTAATTTTAATGTTTATCATTCAGTTGTAAAAAAAATCATCTATAACATCATTCAGTAATTAAATCCTGACCTCCCTGGGATGACGAGGTCAAGAGGCCAAAGAGGTCAGGATTACACAAAACTATTATGCATCTCGACAATCTCATGTCGATAATTTGATGCATCTCACTTACTCAGTCTGATTTGATATAAATTAATCACTAAAATATTATGATTAAGATGTTTTTTTTATTCATTTAATCTTTTCTAATGAAAAATACAGCAAATTGATTGTTTTATTTATAAAAACACCATGATATAATTTATTACCCAAATTAAAACAAAGAAACAATGCGGAATATTTCTCCGATAGTTTATTCTTCTTAAGTTAATAGTGTGCAATAAATTTAAATATATCTCCGACTTAAAAAATAATTTTAACATAAAACTGCAATATTTGCAATTACTTCATCTGTTTCTAAACAATTAGGTTACTCGTTTTACTGAAAAGTGAAATAACTACGAACTTTTTTTTTAAATGTTTGTTTAGGTGGCGGGCATTTAAATATGTGTAATTTTCTACAGTATTCTAATAGTTCAATAAGCAGCCTACCTATCCCTACTTTTGGATTAACCCTAAACCAATTATTTATTTTTTTATGATAATTAAAGTCGTCGATGTGAAGATTGTAAAACTTTAAATGCGTTTTCCCACAAAATTGAATTTTTGAGTTATTTCGTTTTTTGAATAGAGGTGCGATATATTCAATTCTATAGCAATAAACGCCTCACGAACACACACAGATTCTGACTCTTAACAAGAATTCCCTATTTCTAAGGTTCACAGTCTCACTAACAGCTAGAGTTCCTGAAACAAAGTACCCTGTGCGGATTTGAACCCACAATGTCTCCTATTGCAATCAGCTTACGCTACAGAGGCTAGAGAAATTTTGAAATTACTGTCGCGTCCGATTATAAATGGTAGCAACCTGCGTCTAACGATTTGAGTATGACGTGGCCTCATTCAGCTTGTTGACAACTATGCTTACTTACTATGAAGGTAGCACCAGAAAACAAATTTTAGGTAAAGAAGACAGTTGCGAAGAGAAAAGGACCCAATGTGGTAATGCTGTGCCTCTTGACGTACCCACCTCTCGCCTAATTTAAATACCTCATTCGAGCTTGATAGTCCAACACCCATAGATCGATGTGGACAGTATAATCGCATTGATCGCAGTGCATTACCCTGTTGTTTACTTACCACAAAGCTCTCGAGTGATGATGCTGTACTATGCAAACTAGAACAATAATTAAAGTTTCAATTCGAACACACTCGCCAACAGCTTTGAGTAAACACCAGCTGTCGATAGTGATGTTCTATTTCGGGTATAATTGGGTAGAAAAATAAATTAATATATAACTCAAACGGTTGATATAGACGCTTGGATTTATTATTCAATTTATTGTATTGGATTGTAGTTCAATTGAATATCATCATCATCATCATCATCAGCCTGAAGACGTCTACTGCTGAACATAGGCCTCCCCCTTAGACCGCCACACCCAACGACAATTTGCCACTTGCATCCACCGGTTGCCTGCGACTTTTTTGATGTCGTCGGCCCATCTAGACAATATAATAATAGTATCTTTTAATCTGTGCATTTAATCTTATACGCCTACCTTGAAACTGTATCTATATTTTTAATGTATTTTCTTGAGATGATGTCTGCAATTCTCATAAATACTCTTCAGTCATACAGCTCACATTTGCCAATAATCCAGATTCTCTACATTGTAGAATATCAATGCACTCAGCCTCTTTGCATCCCTAGAGCAGACGGCTCATAGGTATCAAATACAGCTTACGTTCTCAAATGTTTGAAGCAGTATTAAATACAAATCAGCGATATCGGAACGTATTACAACGATAGACTCGAATCGAATTGGATTATGTGTTAATTCAGAAGCACATTTTAAGCACTGCGTTGTTGATTGCACTAACCACGTAATGCACTAACCTAATGCAGGGATCGAATGAATAGTAGATAGCTTCATATCAATGTAGGAACTAATTAAAAATAAGTGTGATAGAATTCATTCAACATTTGAACATTGTGAACTTTTGACCATTACAAAGGTATGTCACTTCTGAGTCGCCTACAAATCAATTTTACTTTATAGCTAATCGTGGCAGGAGAGCTACCAACAAAGTTCCACAAAGTCTTTTTCAACACTGTATCACGTGTTAGTCGTTTGACCTGTGTGTGTAGGTCACTCATTATGTAGTGTACACACTACACAAGTCAATTCCTTTGTAACGGAAACGCACAGCGGCCCAATATGTTGGCCGGAAGTGTACCATCCATCACTGTTCGTTGGCCGCGGCGTGCTGGATATTTATTATTTGCTCTCTGCTTTTACCTACACGACCTCGAGGGCTTTTCGTTTAAGGAGAAACATTGACAGATTCTTTGGCGTCATTTCGAGAATGAATTTTTGTTTTTTTTTTAAATGTAGGCAAAACCATAATATAGGGTACAATAACGTCTAAGCCTAGAATTTTGAGTTTCTTGGATATGTTCTCACAAACTTCGTAATCTGTAAGTGATGAGTTCGTTATTGTTGCAGTATATAGGTTTAAACCACGAAAGGGAGAAACAAGTGGAAGTGAGAAATAATTGAGGAACGCGCTCCCCAATCGTTTCCAAATATGAGCTACGAGTCATATATTTATATATGACTCGTAGCTCATAAGTCACTTCCACTCTTGTCTCTGTCTCCTATGGCTTAAACATACCTACGGTCAGTTTTGTAATGCCATTAAATAAGAGCTATTGTGCGTAACATCCACTGCGTGACCATAATTCCACTAAATCCATTACCGATAAATGTAGCTAAATGGAAACGTCAGGCAACACCACTGAGCCGGGCCACCGCATCAGGCAGAACTTCATAACCTGCGGTCTCTGGTCCATTATTGCGAGAACAAAGTTCTAAGTGGACCCCTTTGGTGCCGGGCCAAAGAGACCCAGATTCAATTCACCTGCCAGTGGGCCCTTTGAGTATTGAACAGGACCGTATTGACAGGTTAAGGTTGCGGTCTGACTGGGGCTTGGGGACCAATCGGTTCATATGATACGACAGTATGGTATCTACAGTTGCGAATTGGTCGTTTTAGTGACGGACTTAGCCTGAGTACTTAGCAGTTCTTAATATCTACTCATGACAGTTTTTAGAGTTAGTATGAATAACGGAGGCGAAATTAGTCTGTAGAGTAGTTCGCTTGCATGAAACTAAATTATCCCCTATTTAAAAATGAAGGCACAAGGTCACACAAGCCACATTGTAAACTAATTTCTTAAAAACATGGCCCATAGAAGCAGAAAACAAAATGTTTGAACGCTACAGCTTGTGGTTCTAACTTGTTCCTACTGTTTATATTGTGCTCATGAGTTCTTGATAGAACAAATTAGTTTATCGAGGTCAATTTCTGTATGGAAGATATTATATATAGTGGAGCTATTCCCAGAAATGTAATGATAATAAATATATAAGGTCACTCACATTAGGTCGTTGTATTCATTTGAATAGGCTAAAGGTTGTTGGTTTATCGTTGCCGTTCCTTTGTATTTTTATTTTATTTATATGTTTATAAAACCTTCCAAGTGAATAGGAACTCAAATAAAAAGTTCTTCTCAAAAAAAACAAGGACATTTCAAAACCTTCGTTCCGCGTATTTTCCTCATATTTTGGGAAAGTTTCGGAAAAACATTCGCGGCACAAGTAGGCAACTCTGCAAACTTGCGCGCGTTCGAATAACATTTTTAAACTCCAGCATACACCACCAAAATAACACGATAGCCGTTGCGGCGCACAATAACCCGTCGCGAACAATTCTGTAACTTGTTTGCGTATGTGAAAGCATCGAAAAATTGCCGATTCAGTTTTGACTACGTATCGTAAAAAACCGTTTTTCCGCCGATTCCAAACATTGTTCGGCGGGCTGGGCGGAACAATCAAAAGTTGCTTTTCATTTAACTTATCGACCGCTCTCGCAAACAATGTGGGTATCAAAGTGGTAGACAGGACCGAAATTGGTTTATACCTTTGTCTTGTTGCTTCGATTCGCAAAGAGAACGGGTTCTAACGTAGGTCCTATACAATAAGACTTTTTGGGAATGGTTTTTATTTTGACTCAAAACTGCGTGCCTAAAAATTTCGCATTTGGATGTTATTGTAGGTATAATAATTATAATAAATTAATATTGTTTATATAGATACTTTTTTGACGAATTAAAAAAAAGCTTCGGAAGCAAAACCACGTCTGTGACAAAATAAACCTAGTAAATTACATAAACTAGGTAGGTAGGAAATTACAAATCTATGAAATCATCTAAAACTTATTTCAAAATATTTTATGACTGTACGTAGTATGAGTATAAATGCTAATTATAGGTATGATGATTTTAGAATATGATGCTTAATCTAACCTATGTAAAGTAAAATTGTAATTCCTCTAATATACCAAATCCTCAATGACTTCCACGGACTCTCAATACATTATTGTATTCTACCCTCATTTCTTCACTCTCAAAATGGAGCCATCTTATTGAAATGTTTATCTACCATTCAGAATTCGCTTATTCATTCGTCTCTTTACCGAAAAATTAGCGAATGCTTTGACCTCTGCCCACCCTATTCACCCGTATTTTTTCTATGTTCCGTTTTTTTCACGACAAAAGCGTTAAAGCATCTTGCGGGAAATTAATGGCAACACCCATTAAGGTTAAGTGCTGTTAGCCTGTGACTCGGCGGAAAGTTCTAACTTTACAGCGTTCGAACCTTTTATTGTTAGGGTGGGGGTTTGTCACGCGTACCTTGACTCGCACAAGACTTTATTTTGCATATATTTTTTAGATAATAGGACATTGACGTTTTAATCGTTACTATAATTACAAAGTGTAGGTACAAAGTCCCTACTAGACTTACAACAGTATTAATTGTACATAAAAAATCATTTGTAGGTCCATAAATAGATCACACGTGTTTGAGAATATATGGTACTTAGGTATTTGTACATTAATATTTGAATACAAACCAAACTTTAGAAAATATGCACCTTATTATGCTACGTTCTAGACCTTTACCATAAGTATTTAAACTCAAAACGAAGTACTATAATATACGTTATATTGCAAGTACGTGCCACGTCTGAATATAGGTGGGAAAAGACAGAACAACGTCTGCCAAGCCAGCTTAGCTAGCTAGTGAGATATATTACAATTAATTCTTATCGCTGGTCAGACAAGCATTGGACTGCAGACTCGCCTGATGGATGGATCTGCGTATTCCTTTTAGTAAAACGTTGTCTGCTCGTTTGTATGCTACACTCTGATGTACAGCAATGTCGTGTCTTATGCGCCGTTTACATTCGCAGCAAGGAGCGGGGAAGCGAGCACACACTTCTCTCTAGGGAATTATTACCGGCATCGGGAGGAGGAGAATGTAAACGGGGCATAAGGCTCGCTGATGACCTACAGTAGATGACAGATCCTACTATAGCGTACTATAGCGTATTCCGAAGCACTGGTAGAGTCAACGGAGTTTCCTTTTCCTGTCCAGAATCTTGGTACAGTGCTTGAAAGGGAAACAACATTTTTTCAAACTCAAACCATAATCAATTACTGTTTAATTTAATGTATCATACTTTGTGTTTTTATGATTCTCTTTGTTAACGAGAATTAGCTGTTTGACTTGTTAAAGTGCGATTAATTGCCTATCCATACTAATATTATAAATCTGAAAGTAACTCTGTTTATCTGTTTATCTGTTTATCTGTATATCTGTTTGTTTGTTTGTTACCTTTTCACGGCTAAACGGCTGAACCGATTTCGATGAAATTTGGTATAGGGGTAGATTGGACCTATGAGACGGACATAGGCTATCTTTTGTCTCAAAAAATAATCTTTAAGGGGATGAAATAGGGGTTGAAAGTTTGTATGGGGAATCCATAATTCCTCAAGTTAGGGATCTGAAAATTCTTATTTAGGCTTTTGGTAAGAAATAAATAAATACGGGTTTCAGCTTTTTTGCAAAATCATCCCTAAAGGGGGAAAAGCAAGGGGGTTGAAATTATGAGGTATTCTTTAGATGCACCCCCTACGGACCACAATAAACGGCTAAACGGATCGTAATTTAAATTGGAAAGTAATTAAGGGGGAGAGTGCGATGGGAGGAGGGGGAGAAAGGGGTAAAGTGGGGGAAAGGGGGAGTAGATGGTAGAGTGAGGGGAGAAGAGGGTAGAGTGGGGAGAAAGAGAGGGGAGAGCGGGAAGAAAGAGGAGAGAGTGGGGGGAGAAAGCGGACAGAGTGGGGGGAAAAAGAGGGGAGAGTGGGGGGAGAAAGAGGGGAGAGTGGGGTGAGAAAAAGGTTAGAGTGGGGGGAGAAAGCGGACAGAGTGGGGGGAAAAATAGGGGAGAGTGGGGGGAGAAAGAAGGGAGAGTGGGGTGAGAAAAAGGTTAGAGGGGGGAGAAAGAGGGGAGAGTGGGGAGAAAGAGAGGGGAGAGTGGGGGATAAAGAGGGGTGAGTGGGGTGAGAAAGAGGGGAGAGTGGGGGATAAAGAGGGGTGAGTGGGGTGAGAAAGAGGGGAGAGTGGGGGGAGAAAGAGGGGAGAGTAGGGTGAGAAAAAGGGTAGAGTGGGGAGATAGAGAGGGGAGAGTGGGGTATGAGGGTAGAGGGGAGAATGAGGATAGAACGGGGGAGAAATAGGGGAGAGTGGGGAGATAGAGAGGGGAGAGTGGGGTATGAGGGTAGAGGGGAGAATGAGGATAGAACGTGGGAGAAATAGGGGAGAGTGGGGTGAGAAAAAGGGTAGAGTGGGGAGATAGAGGGGAGAGCGGGGAGAATGAGAGTATAGTGGGGGGAGAAAGAGGGGAGAGTGGGGGGGAGAAAGAGGGAAGAGTGGGGGGGAAGAGGGGAGAGTGGTGGGAGAAAGAGGGGAGAGTGGGTTGAGAAAGAGGGGAGAGTGGGGTGAGAAAGAGTGTAGAGTGAATAGAAAGTGATGATACAGTGGGGGGAGAAAGAGGGAAGAGTGGACGGGGAAAAGGGGAGAGAGGGGGAGGAAGAGGGGATAGTGGGGGGAGAAAAGGGGAGAGTGGGGGGAGAAAGAGGGGAGAGTGGGGGAGAAAGAGGGTAGAGTGGGGGGAGACAGTGGAGAGTGGGAGTGAAAGAGGGGAGAGTGGGGCTAGAAGGAGGGGAGAGTGGGTGGAAATAGGTGAGAGAGATTGAGTGCGAAATATATAGAAATAGAGGGAGAGGGAGTGAGCGAAGGAGGGAAAGGAAGAGATATAGACGGAGAGGGTGAGGGAAATAAATATAATGGATGAGATGGACAGGGAGAGGGAACGCAAGAGATTGAGAGTGGAGAGGGATATTAATGATAGAAAGATAGGGAAAGATATAGAGATATAGGGAGAGGGAAAGAGATGGAGGTAGAGGAAGAGAGATAGAAAGAGCGAAAGAAGGAGAAAGATAGAGGAAAAGGGAGTGAGAAAGAGACAGATATATTCTTACCTATAACTGTTTTCTAAACAGTTTACATTTTATATAAAAATGCGAACGAAGTTGCGGGTATCAGCTAGTTTACAATAAAATATGCTTTGACTTTGACTTTGACTACATCCTCGACTGACAGCAGTCTTCGCTGGCGGCGGACGGTGTATAGTGTCGTGACAGGTACACGCATTAAGTACGCAGTGTACAATTGTATATCCCAGTGGAAAATTGGAGCGCTCAGAACAAGTGTTAGGAGGTACTTCGCGTCTAACGAGCTGCAACTTTTAATTACCAAACTTGAACCACCTCTGAGACACTCCGGAAACACCATACAGAAATATAGCTGTTAAAAACTGGGCTGCCAGGTTTAAATTTTAACAGTTTTAAAAATACTCAATGTAAAATTTTAAATTTATAAATAGCATTTTTGCCATCACGATGATATTCATTATAACTATAATTAAGTAGAGAGGAAATTTGTTTTAATATTGTCTAAGGCTAACGTTGTTATTGACAACAGTTTATTTTGCTATAGTGAAGCTGTAACTTCGACATTGTATACCAACTATTAATTAGGTATGCCTAAGAAAAACTTAAATACATAAATCAAACTAGCTGGTGCCCGCGTCTTCGTCTGCGCAATATTACACATTTTGGCTATAATGGCTAAGACACTAAACACATAAGATATAGATAATATACTTAGTCAGGTCATAAGTATTGTCACACAGTAAAAACTTTTCTTTTAGAATGCTGGCCACAAAAAAGTTTATTGAATTCGAATTTCGAATTGTTCATGAAAATAAAAATGTATACTTTTTAGAATTTTACTCATTTTTAAATATGGAGTGGACGCTTAAAGAAGACCGTGTTGCAGTTATTGCGTTGCATCGTTGCGGTTACGCGCCAATTCAAATTTTTGACATACTGAAAAATTTGAATATAACCAAGAGATTCGTTTATCGTACCATCAAACGATACAATGAAGACTCTAGTGTAGATGACAGGTCAAGAAGTGGTCGCCCTCGGTCTGTTAGGACTCCAGCAGTGATAAAAGCTGTAAAGGCGCGAATTCAAAGAAATCCTAAACGTAAGCAGAAACTGTTGGCCCTTCAGATGGGATTAAGCAGAACCACGGTGAAAAGGGTGTTAAATTAAGACTTAGGGCTTCGGGCATATCGAAGAAAAACAGGACATCATTTGAATGCTCGTCTAATGGACCTGAGACTGAAGAGATGCCGCGCTTTGTTGAAGCGGTACGCGGGAAAAAAATATCGGGAAATTCTTTTTTCGGATGAAAAAATTTTTACCGTAGAAGAGAACTACGACAAACAAAATGATAAGGTGTACGCACACAGTAGTGAAGAAGCGAGCAACCGTATTCCGCGTGTCCAACGAGGTCATTTTCCATCCTCGCTCATGGTATGGTTGGGAGTGTCTTATTGGGGCTTAACAGAGGTACATTTTTGTGAGAAAGGTGTAAAAACGAATGCAGTTGTGTATCAAAATACAGTCCTGACGAACCTTGTGGAACCTGTTTCTCATACCATGTTTAATAACAGGCACTGGGTATTCCAACAAGATTCGGCGCCAGCTCATAGAGCGAAGAGCACACAAGACTGGCTGGCGGCGCGTGAAATCGACTTCATCCGGCACGAAGACTGGCCCTCCTCCAGTCCAGATTTGAATCCGCTAGATTACAAGATATGGCAACACTTGGAGGAAAAGGCGTGCTCAAAGCCTCATCCCAATTTGGAGTCACTCAAGACATCCTTGATTAAGGCAGCCGCCGATATTGACATGGACCTCGTTCGTGCTGCGATAGACGACTGGCCGCGCAGATTGAAGGCCTGTATTCAAAATCACGGAGGTCATTTTGAATAAACTTTAGTGTCATAAGAATCTATGTTTTGTTAAGTTCATTTTGGTATATAAATGGTTACATAATGAATAAACTTGTTTCAATTATTTTATATAAAACATGTGACAGAATTTATGACCTGACTAGGTATATACTGTGGCGGGCTTTTTCGTAGAACTACTTAAGATAACATATCCATCATACATTACATTATGTGTAACTCTAGCGGTTGAGCTATTCTGCGTGCGCACCAAGCGCACGCAGAATAGCTCGCAGAAGGTAGATTTTTTCCGACTTACTTGACACTTATCGTCATATTTTGGACAATTCACACAATATCTTTATAAATTGTAGCCTATGTGTTATTCTGATGTATAAGCTATATTATTGTAATGTTTTATTAAAACCCATTCTGTAGTTTTTACGTGAAAGAGTAACAAACATCCATCCATCCATCCATCCATCCATCCATCCATCCATACTTACAAACTTTCGCGTTTATAATATTAGTAGGATTATAGAATTCATTGAAATTTCCGTCTTAATTTATCAATTCTTCTACACATTACAACAATTATTTCCTTCAATAACATTCTCAAAATGTTCACTGACCTAGCAACACTAGATAAAAATAACCACGGCTTGCGTGGGTTTGCTTTTTATTAAGATAATAAAACTCCAACGAAACTGCACCTCTCACAGGAAACTTGCTCTGGGTCCTGCGACGAGTTTTATTAGCGCCAAGACATCATTTTAATTATTTTTGGAGAAAAAAAAGAGTGGTTGAAACCGCCTGAAGAACTTCGGGAACTTCGGTTAGCCCTGCGTGGATCAGAGGGCAAGTTTTGAAGAATAAAATACTTAGCGTAAACAGATAATAATGATGTACTATATTTTATTTCTTTCAGGCGGGTTTTAAACAGATCACTGTCTCGATAAGACCGGGTATTTTACTTAGAACTCTAAACAGCCGCTCTATTAAACGTAAAGTAATTAAGTATAAAACGAATTGAAATGTATTTTTCATCTGTTTCAGACCAAACCCCTAACCTAAATACGTCCTCTGATACATTCTGAACAATATTATCCGTTTATCCCCTGAGACACAATCTAGATTTGGAACTCCCATTCAAACAATGCTAATGCGTGTAGATATGTTGTGAAGCAAACGAGCCACACAGAAGTTGTACATTCAGCTTTATACAGATATTTACGGTCCAAAAAGTTTTGGTAGCAAGCATTAGGTGAAACACTTTTAGCTGCTGCCTTTCCTAATGGCTTTGAGGAAGTTGCTTTGCTGGATTTTTGGTTCAAGTCTTAATCATTAAACTGACCAATTCCACTAAGCATTTTTACTCAAACTATAAAACTTATACTACACTTAGCTTGTGTAGGTAGTTAGCTAGAACACAGTCATAGTCAATACCTTAGGCCGAACTGGTGACACAACAAGCGCCCTCTTAAAAGACAAAGAACAACCCAGCGTAAATCCCCGATAATTACAGTTCAAAACAACAAAATTCACAGTAATTAATCACTGCTATTGAAAGTAAACAATAAGGAAGGAGCCCTGGACCGTTGCTCAGACAAACAACATTAGTCATCTGTCACACTCGGGAACCCTTCTAGAGAACATTGGTAGCGGTCGAAATATTACTTTTCGAGCATGTGGATAGTGGAGCAGCAGAGATAAATGTAGGTGGATCTGTTTGGAAATGGATAGTTTGGACGCTGCCGCTCTGCTTAGGGATCCTGAACAATGCTGGTAAAGGTTGTCAACTAACAAAACACAATGCTGGTAAGGGTTATGAACTGTTACTAACAAAACAAATGGTCAAAGTCAAACATTTATTGTAAATAGGCAACAAAATCTCACTTTAACAAGGTATATACATTACACTTTTAAGGTCTAGGTTTAAATCTATCCAAATGGTGTCTAATAACTGGATCTGAGTGGATTTTCAACATGACGTCTTGTATTGTGTTTGGTTCAGTAATCGAAGTCTTTTAATTTCGATACTTATGTTATTTCAGGGCAATACTGGCTAAGCTCTAATTTGATGCGCATAACCGTAAATTATATAGTAGGTATTCATATCCGAATAAAAGTAATTACACACATTAATAAAATAATTATAACTATGTTAAAATGGTAGTTCCTTCCAGTAACGTAATTACATCACTTCGTCTCTATCCACACAAAATAATTTAACTCAACTTTGTGCTCGTTTCACGCCTTCGCATTAATTTCTAATGAATATTTAGACTTTCCGCCAGGAACATTTTATATAAATATTTTTATTGTTCCCCTAAGGAGGTATTCACAATATTCCTTAGGGGCATTCATCAATCATAATTTATTACCCCATTGTTATCGTGGCCCTGAATAATCGCTCATATCCGAAACACCTTCATAAAGACGTAAATACACTGGAGCTTAGGTAACAATGTGAACAGAAAGTTGTTAGGTGTGCAGAACTGCGACTGCGGTACCTTTGGCAAAATAGATACGGGAGTAAGTTACATTACTTATGAAAAATGCTACAATGTAGAACATTGCATCGTTTGCTTGTGTTACGAATGGACAGTTGCAACTACCTGCAGTAATTATTCGTCATGAACTAACCGACACTTATTTAATTCATTCACAGATTTAAAGTAGCTCTACATTTTTACAATAATATTTTAATGGTAACTGGACTAGTGGATACCACATATTATTATGTATCGTTTATTTCTTAATAATGGTTCTTAATTACGGTGCCTCGACCCGGTTACTTTAATTTCAGAAGTTCCTACTCAAAGCTTGTCTAAGGTAAATAGAACGCAGCCTCTTGATATAAATGGAATCGAACGTTAGAATACCGTCCAGCATTCCACGGCAGACCTTGCAGATGTAAGAGAAAAATACGCTAGACTCAAATGGGATTGAGTAGGTCACCTAAGCAAGATGGATTTCCAGAGAAAAACAAAGATCGCAACATCCTGGGTATCTATTGATAGAAGTATGGAAAGGCATCGACGCAAATATTATATTATGTAGGCTATGTGTATATATGAATGAGATAAACGAAATTGACCTCTGCCACACAGTAAGGCACCATAGCATAAAAAAAAGAAAATCCATGAAACTCAATAGTGGCTGATGAGCTGCTGACTGTTCAAACACGTAACCAAACACACTAATAAACCAACTAAATACAAGCACTCAAACATTTCCTAGATTGAACTGTAGTGTATTTCCTATCCATTGGCCTTTTTAAATAGAACGGCGGCTAAGTGAGAGCTCTTAACTTAATTAACTTAGTTATTGATGAGCGGATCTGTCGATAATTCTGCATGGAACTGATAGTTTAATGGATTTAAGTTTTTCCAATGGACTTAAGAAAGGATTTTTATAGACAGTGGAAGTTAGTTTCTACTGCTCTTTTATTATTGGGAAACTTAGCCTTTAGTCTATGTCAGTGATTACGAGTATTATTTAAATAGGATAGTTTCTCGAATGAATACCTCTAGTGTTAGAATTTGCCAGGCAACCTTAGGGCTGCTGACGTCGTTTACTGACAGCTAATAGTTACTGACAGCTAATAGTCGATAGGTAACAACTGGGACCAGCAAAAGCAACGTGGAGGATAGTAATGGTAATAGAAGGAAGAACCGAACAAAGAAAGAAGAAGAAAAAAGAGAGATGGATTTGATTGCTGAAACTCATAATTGCCTGAGCAAAATAGTAATGTCAAACTTGAAATGTAACTGGTAACGGAGGTTTAAATGTTGTGTAGATATTCACTGACTAGTGACTATAGCCTCCGTTTAACAAACCTACCAATCAGAAGCAGTATAAGAGTATGATACTACTGCTAGAAGTGTCAATGTGAACACATCATAACGAAGTAACCTCCGTACCCTTCGTAAAATTCGTAATGCAAGCGAAGGAAATTGGATTTTTCTTTATTCTCCGGGTAACTTGATATTGCGTGAATTATGGAAATTGCCGGCTAAATTGTTGATTTATTGGCCTCATCCACAGGGGCCGATCCGACCATATAATAATGGTATTCAACGCCAATATTTATTGGCAGAAATAGGTTAATTAATGTTATTTTATTCTACCTGGACCGTTTGTCAAACAACTTTACCATGATAAAAAAATAGTATACGAATCTAGAAGTGATTCATTAACAAAATTTTTAGAATCAAAATAGCTCGAGACCAACCAATAACTGACACTAAATTTTCCTGTCATGCTGTGATTTGGACAATGACGTCTTAATATTATTATATCGTGTTTAGAGCTTAGCCTTACCACAAAAGATTAGACCTGAGTTAAATATAGGTTTCTAAAATTTCGTTCGACAAAATGAACGTCTACCACTCGCGTTTTCTTGCCCAATCCTGGCAACTCCAGTTATTAACTTAGAAAAAGCGAGAGTTAGACGTCGATTTGTGGAGAAAATATTTAGACTCGTCGGTTCAACTCTGGTTTAAGTCTTTTGTGGTAAGACCGTAGAAGTTTTGCAAAACAATATTATCGTTGAGTTTGAGTGTAACTTCTACTCATCATTGTTTATAAGAATGTGGTTTCAGAAACTGTGGGTCAGATAGCGAATGAAATCGGCCGCAGTGGGTGAAGTCTTTGTCGGCTCTCGTCCTGGGTCGCGGGTTGTTTGAGGAAGCGTTAGTTACAATTTGGGTAATAATATAAAGTACAGGTAACAACGTTACGTTATTTAGGTACTAGTGGTTCCGTGAACAGTAGAACTCGCGATAAGAACCTCGCGATAAGAAGGAAACTTAACCAATATTATGGTGATTGGCATCCCCCATCTTGCCCCCGGTTCTCCCCAACTTTAAAAACGTTTTTACACATCAACTTGTTCAGTATTTAATACTTTAGTTTTCCACCAAGTATATAACTCTAGGCCAATAAAAGACGCTACAGCAAACGTGGGGAACGTTTGCTGTTTTTGCCCCCATTTTATCTCCTAACAATAGTCGCTCTGGACAAAGAAAGTGTTCAAAATCAAAGAATCTGTATACCAAATTGCGTAAAAAATCCGTTGAAAAATGCAACTTGTAGCCCGACACAAACATACATACATCCGGACGAAAGAAAAACGGCCACTTAAAATGGAGACCTTCGCTTCATTCACTCGGTCAATAATACAAACAATTGGATTAAAAAACAATAACCTAAATCCAGTAGTGATACCTGCGCAGTCTCTCAGTTGAATGCTTTCGAACTCGAATGCTCATTTGACAATTCTGAAAGTCACCGAATATATCAATTCGATTATCCAGTTCATCCATATTCGCCCACCCTCACTATCGATAGCAGGAAATAAGATTATTCCGCGTTGCTACACCCGATAGCATAAACATGGCGATGCTTGTTATCGGCCGATCAAAATTACCTATATTTACGCCATTTCTGGCCGCGCTAGACTACTATGTTGCTGTTACGGTGAACGATGAGCTAGAAGTATAGAGATAGGAGAAAACTTAGAAGTCATAAATCAGAACTAAAAAGCGGATATTGGTGTCCTCTTTCCCAAGATGTAATGAATGAGTTTGAAGGTGGTGGAATGATGGTGATGGAAGAATCATTAGCATAACAAGGCGAATATACCTAAGTAGAAGTAATGATTGTGACGAATCGTAAAAACAATTTCGGCGCAATTGCTTCTGGGACCATTCAGATGAGCAGCGTTGTGAAGTTGCACACATTATAATGTTTATAATAACCTCATATCATTTCTTTGCAGTTAAACTTCAATCTTCACACCTACTCTATAGAAAGTAGTACAAATGTAGGACACGGCAATTATGTGCCCATTGCTCACTGCTATTGCACTAGCCATAGAATCGTAGAATAGTAGGTATACGGAATCCGTACACAATACAGTGGCTAATCTTCAAGCCTTAAAGTGTACTAGCTATTATTATTCTGTACCACAGCCACTGACTTGTTTCTGATGCACAAAGATAATCTTGCCTTTGGTCGGCCCTAACACGGGTCTTGGGAGACAGTCTAGAGACATGGGGATTGTGTAGCGTAAGCTAGTAGGGGAATCGGTGCTAGTAGAGTATTTTATTTATGTACCTACCTACCGTATTTGAAATATTTGACCGTAGCTCATCGATTTTTTTCAGTTTGGAGCTGGCAAAAATCTACTACTTATAGCCTTATATCTTAGTTTGAGTACTGATTGGATACAGCAAATAGACTTATCTATGAATTGTTATAACTCTGTCCTCACACTTCAGTTTGTAATACCGTAAATCAAATCAATAATTATTCCAACCTCATATCTAACTCCACCCTCATAAAGGTCGCAATATCCAAGTTCTAGATTTGTCGGACATAACGGCCATTGTCCGGGTTGTACAACAATTTAATACCGACGTGGAGTGGAAATTCTCAGACGATGGCGGCTATGTGGATGTAATTCCACTATAATTAAACTGTTTCCACTGCAATGGCATCCGGCCTTTTTGTCCGTTGTCCAAATGAAATTTAATAGCGCGGACATGCCACGTAGAGGGGTTTGTCTAGTATCTGAGTGGAATGTAACACAGTAATAATTGTGGACCATTTTTGTGAAATTATTTTTTTTAATTAATTTTGAGGTGCCGTGTGATCTATTCCAAACAAATACCACTTTGTCATACCAATGATATGTCTTCTCAATAATATTTATTTATTATTCCAAACGGATATCACTTTTATAAAGTAATAAATTAGATATTATAATTAAATTAGATAGTAGACAGGTAGGAAATCTTTTTTTTCGAGTTCCGACGCCAAAGGGTAAAACAGGACCCTATTACTAAATTCAAGTTCAAGCACAAGTTGTTGGATCTAATGTTATTGGGTTTGTGCAACAGAAAAGACTTATGCCACTAAAAACATTCTGTAAAAAACTAGCCAAGTCGCGATGGAGCTGCTTGTTTATCTCTAAAATGTAATAAAACCTACACAAAGTCGTGCCAAGTCGTTGGTTCAATGGTTCAATAGCTCAATAGTTCAATACTTGAATAGCTTAATAGCTCAATAGTTTAATTATTCAATAGTTCCATAGTTCAATAGGTCAATAGGTCAACAGGTAAACAGTTCCACAGTTCAACAGTGTAGGTATAAAAGGACAAAAGTACAAAAGTGCAAATATTAAATAGTCAATATCTCAATATTCAATCGTTCAATAGGTCTATAGTTCAATATTTCAATAGTTTAATAGTTTAAAAAGTTTAATAGTTCAAAGTTTAAAAGTTCAAAAGCATAACAGTATACAGTTACAAAAGTATAAACGTAAAAATATACAATCGTACAAAAGTCCGCTTTTTCACAACATCTATTACCATTTGAAAAAGATATCCCAATACACATCACTGATTCCAAATTTCACTACATCAGGTAACAGCTGACACACGTGCGGTTAATCAAAGTAAAACAACTAACGTCTGTAAATCCACATTTCCACGTAATATCTGCCACACGTTAGTTGCTATCTCGTTACGCATGCTGATATACGCAATTAGTCGACGAGTTACTTAACTAGTTATTTCTCTTTAGCTTCTACACGAACGCAATTGATTCATTACACGTGCTCATAAAGTTAGATACGCAGTCGTCACAATAATGATTAATAAGTAAAACACATAATTTGTTATTATCGTATAACTCTCGACTGTCATAATGGGTAACCGATAAATTACTTTCTGCTTCGTAATTACCTATAAGCTCGCTTTTCTGATAGATAGCTTAGATGAATGTTGAAAAAGCGGTGGTAGCCTAGTGGGCGAACGTCCGCCTTCCGAAGCGGAGGTGGCGAGGTCAATTCCCAGTGTGGGCACGTACCAATGAGTTTCTTGTTAAATATATTATGTACGTAATTATCACTCGCTTTTCGGTGAAGGAAAACCATCGTGAAGAAACCAACATGCCCGAGAATTATCTCGGAGGCATGTTATCCACCAGTCCGGATCGGGCCCTTGTAGTGGATACGGCCTAATTTTCCTCACTTTCGTGAGAAGAGTCCTTTGCCCAGGAATAAGACTGTTACAGGCTGAATTATTGTTATTATTATCATAGATGATGGTTGTTTTTTATTGGATTTCTAGCATCTGCATTCATTTTAAACCGGCATGTACACTGATGTTCTAATACTACCTTCAGTTAGTTCTCAAATGTATTCAACTATACCCGGTACTCCCTAATGAGTAGCGTAACAACGTAATTACTTAGACACTTGGAATTAGGGCGCGGCTCGCTAAGATAACCCATATCACGGCAAGTTTGTGTCGCGTGTGACGAAGGTAGGGCACATTATTGATATTTTACGCGCACACTATCTTGGAAAGAGGAAGCTCCTAGTCTAAAATAGGCAGTAGGTTCAAATAGTCTGTCAGATTCACTCATTATAAATAGGTATATAGAAATAATATATTTATTTGAACAAATCATTCGGTAATATAAAAACAAAATGAAAACTAAAAACTAAACGTAAATAAAACTAATCTAATAGGCCGGTAACATTTATTTGATATCAAAAGTTACACGTATACAGTGTCTAATAAGTAGATTCTACTTCGATATCTTAGAACTTAGCCGTGTTTGAATTCGAGTAAACGTGTTAGCACCAACTCATGTAAGCCGTATTCCTGCTGCATAACTTGTGTAAACACAACAGTATATACTTGAAGTTTGTGTAAATTCCTACTAACTGAAATGCAGATTGTGTTTAATTCAGCAGTTTCTTGTTATTTCAGTCCAAATTATGACAAACAAAGCAGGTACTTTGCTCTTTCTAAATAACGAAGGCTCATTATGAGCCTATCAATACTCGAACCTCTGAACACAAAATAAGCAGCAATCGTATTATTTCAGATACTTAGCTCACTCTCAACGACTCCGAATTATACGTATTTGGCAATAAAAATCCTTTCAATTCAATTGGAGCTTAATAAAAAGAAATAAGCGGCGGATTGAAGGCTAACAAGACGAGATGAGATCCTACAATCTGCTTAAGGACTCAACGCTATGAGCGAGTCGAGGGGATAATAAATGAAGATTATTATTTTGGGTGTACATTCGATTTTATTCTTACTTCTAGTGTTTTTACAAACATTATTCGTCTGTCTGTCTGTCAAGTTTCGTGACACAGAAACATTAATTATCTATTGATTTATACAAATAACAGTATCTAAGCTAAGCTTAATTACCAGGCTAGACTCTGCTCCGACATTAGCTCTACCATTTCCGATAACATTATTTTAATATTACCTCGTGAATGTTAATTAAGGCACCATCAAAGCCTTATTCCACCGTACATGGTAATTACAAGCTTGTCTGTGCATACACACCGGCCATTTCATATTCTTGTACGGTAATTAGAATATAATTTTCCTATCTTCGTTAATTATGCAGAGATTTCATTGAAGGCATAGTAACAAATAACAATCAACGTCGGAGACAAATGAATAATGAATGGATTTTACGGTTCCTGTGGCGAAGTAGGTTATCCAACAATCGGGATCGGGCCAAAGTGGTGGACTATGGCCTAATCTTCTTCACGAAAGTTAGGTCAGACATGTGCTCAGAAGAAAGTGGATATGGGGTGTGATGATGATCGCTTGTTTTCTTGTTTTAAAGCGTTTGTCAATGCGAGCTGTATCAGCTACTCGTACATCAAATTGTTGTATCTAATTCCTAGATTACTGCAATCTAGGCTATCTACTTCAATTGTTTTCAATCTAAAATTAAAACCATTACTATCAGTAATTGATAAGGTTGTGATTTAAGTGGTTAACGTCGTTATGTAGGTTCATATAATGCGTCATAGGAACTAATTTACTTGATTAAATTTTTATGGTGAGCTACAGCTATATTCGACATTGCTTTTTTTGTGAAACGATAAGTATGTGATTTGTGTTTGAATAAATAATGAAATGAGCCCTTTGTGTTCCGAAAACAGAATAATTGCGGTTCAAAGCGTTTATATCTAATTAGACTGTAAGAACTTTGTCAAAATAAATTTGAAAATTATTAAGTTAGTGAGATTATGTATGTAAACACAGGATAGGTCCATATATAGATATAACGTACCTACCTATGTAGTATACCTACCTACCTACACTATGTTATGTATTAATCATGAAGAAACACTTGCTGATTATGACTTATGATATGTATAATATTATGTATTCTGATACTTGCTAATGTCATCTTATTTTATCAATTTCAGACGAGTCCACATCATTCGTGAACCTCGTTTAATACTTCTAGTAGAAAGCTGAAAAACTTAATTATCTAACCGCCTACAAGTTAAACGATTGAAAGAGAGAAATAATATAAAAAAACGTTATTCCCAACTCTATGTTAAGTAACCCTTAAGTACCTACTTATAGAAACGGCCAATAAGAGCCTGGTTCTATCAATTAACTACATTTTGCACATACAAATTAATATTAATAGTAATGTCCGTAAGGATTGAGGTGCCACTTTTGAAAAAATACAAATTCTAAAAGGAATATCACGCAGTTTTAATGTAGGAGTTTACATAAATTTGTAGCCGAGAGCAGATTTTTGTAGGTGTTATGCATAAAAAGTTCTGTTACTGTAAAGGTGGCACCTCAATTCATCAAATCTGGATTGAGGTGTAATTTTTCAAGTATGCCTTCATAGTTCCTCTCAATCAGAGTTTGTTGAAATACTCATATCATTTATAAGTTTTACTCGTATGAAAATTCTGTAGACCCCAACAAATGTAGGTCGAATTACAACGCGTCAGAAGTAATTCCGGAAGCCTCCTCTATCTGGCAAAAAAAGTGTATCTGTGCGGTATTATTTTACCAACAGGTAGACTGTAATATCAATCTATCTGTCACGCCACACCATGGTTGTCACGTCTAGCGTCCCGCAGAATAGTGAGGGCCCAACGAGGGAAGACTTATGACAACCCTTGTCACGCTGGGCTGTCACGCCCTTACACGGAAAACGTTTTACTTGTACAGCATTTTATTGGTTTCAATTTCATCGTTGCGTTGCCGCGGCTAGGGTCGGTGCATACGGTAGAGTTGACACCGTTAATTAGATAGGATTGAAATAGAGATACTGAATACGTAATCCTCTGATGGGATGTTGTATTTTTTTGTTATATTTTCTAATGGTCAGGCTAATGTCTTTATGACTATACGAGTACTTTCTTACGAATTGGAACTCTCCAACGTGTGAAAATTTAATAATATTTATGCAATTGTTTTAATGTAACCCTCATGCAATATAAATGGACTTAAAACTCTAATTAACAACCTCAACTTTATATATAAAAACTATCTACTATCTAAAATTACAGTTAGTATAAACTGTTGCTGTTTCCAAAATTACAAAGTTTTAAAAGCTTAAAGAGTTGTTAACATATCCTCGTATTTTGTGCTCGGTCTGACCGAACATTTTACCGGTTTTGGCTCTCTCTACCAGCCCTGGTTTGTTTTGGAAGTTTGTAGATAATGGTTTTAAACTTGAATTTTTTTTATTACATTTTAAACATTGCGTAAAATAATTTCAGTATTGATACCACAGTGTAAAAAGTGTACCTAAACACTATTTTAGTACTGGCTATTAACAATGCTGTGCAATGCAATTTAATACACTGTACTAAGTGATATTAATTAATGATCGATTTTTGAACAAGCTACATTTGGACGAACAAAGTTAAATTCGTAGGCGCAGTGCAGTAATTGTACCCGTGCAAAAATATAAATAGGAATGTTTCTTGTCTGACTAATTAAATACACCAAATTCACCCGATATTTGAATAAAAACCTCGCAGGTATATGAGAGGATTTACGCTGAAAATTGTTTTACATAAAATAACTCTATGAAAACAATTTACAATGTTTCAAATTGAGGATGAAACATTGTAATAACATGTGCTGTCAGGCCAACAATATAATGGTTTTTGGCTCCACACCGGCCTATTAGTGCAGTTGCTGGACGCGCCGGATTTTCGTAATACGTGATGAGTCGCGACTCCATCACACGGTACGTTGTGGGAATCGATTTCGGGTTATTGAATAAGCGAATGAAATAACGGACACATGTATACTGGAAAATAAAATTGTGCACTTGTTTCCGGGAAAATTGTATTGCAACATCGTTCGATAAAAACCACAACAGTAATAGGGTTTGGTATCACTCTGTGGTTGTTAGTGGGCGTGGGACGTAGGATAGAAAATAGATTGGAAGTTAATGAATTCTAGTCTAATGTTGTTTTTATTCAAGGAATTGATTGATGGGCATCACTAACATTTAACAACATCACGTAATGAAAAACTAAACAGCTTATAGTGCGCAATTCTTGAACATCGTTAAGAAAAACGCATACTAATAGAGTAGGCCCCCATAAGAGTATCAGTGCACATGCAAATATACATAATCTTTATAAAATAAAACCGGTTCAAACAGAGCGTAAAACCTGTTTCAAGTCGGTTTTATGCTCTGTTTCATTTTTACAGTCCATAAACTCAATACATAAACTTCAATACAGTGGCACCAAACATAAACTTAAAGATAGACAGATATACTAAAGCGCTTCAAAAGCGTCGTCCAATTCAGACGTTAGAATTCCGCCTCATATTTGTATTGCCTTTGAAAATTCAAAGCAATGACCTAGTTACAGGTAAGCCCAGGATCTGTTCGTTATTTCAGCCGGAACTGGGACGCTAAACGTGTGGTGATCCAGCAGTGCCCACAGCGGCGAAGCTTCACTAGAACTCTGACAACATTACCTCATGTGCAAAGCTGCTACTACGGGCACTGTTCGGAAATGAAATGGACTAGGTATCCAATTTATCAAATAATGTAGAGGTAAGAGACATAATGATAGGGTGTGCATATGTGTTTTAGGCCTGGTACACATTAGGCGCATTAGCATTAGCATTAGTTTTGAAGCGCACGCTTTGGTAACGCGCGTTTTAAGAATAAAGTGGTTGTTCGACGTTGTAAACACGCAAGCGCGCGCTTCTGAGATCAAAAAGCGTGCGCTTCAAAACGCCTAATGTGTACAAGGCCTTAGAAGCATTGTGCAATCAAAGCCTTAACAAAAGCAAAATGTTGGAGAGCTGAAATGTATATTGTTTGAGCATCTTAGCCGCTCCAACAGGTACTACTCACCACCCGGATATTTTAACATGCAACATTATTCTAACTGCATCTCAAACAAATTGTCGGACTGAAACACCAACGAAATACCAAAAATGGCAAACAGAACGACCTACTTAAGCTTAACTATACTTACATACTTAACCATTATAGCGTCCTATTTCACGTTAATGGCAAAACCTTACGGCCTCTTATTACATTTAACTAGCCCACAAATCTCATGGTAGGGGCACTAAGGCAGCCTCACACGCAAAACTATGTACGTTAGTAGTCAGCCTCTCCTCGTCACGAAGTTAACTCCACCGTCGCAGACTTTGGGCTGTCGACTGTCGCTGAGCCCCATTTCAATTGACAAGTTTTAATGGTTATTGATGTCGGCTCACCAAGTCATTGTGTCAGACTGTCAGTTCGACATTGTAGAATGGTTTTAGCGACAATGAAATTGTAACTTTACAGTCATATTATGGTCCTCCGTTCACTATGCCACTATCACTGTGGATACCGTGCATGCGTGGAGCTTTAGGTATATACTAAAATATTCAACACTACATCAGCCTAACCTTACCAGGTACAGAATATTTTCTCCGCACAAAACATAAACTAGGTCTACTTTCAGCAGGTTTTGTTGTTGCTCCAAGTTTGGTTCTGTTCTCATATTTTTAACAGGACCACAGAACAAGATTGCCACAGAATAAGCCACAATTTCGCACTATTGCATAGGCACAATGTCATCACAAATAAGTGCTAGATGTCATGCGTCTCTATAATGCAAGTCTTTGCCTTGTTGCCTAGTAATTTGCTTTGTAACAGTCCTTCCCACCTAGAAGGTGTCCTTGCTTAGTGCACCTAAGTTGTTATCTTCTAAGATAAGCAAATGCTCTAGCTTCGTTCTAAACTTAATTGGACAAGGAAACAGGCCGCTGTCGTTAACATGCACCATTTATCCACCTTATTGAGCATTAGAGCACTAAGATACAGTTTAGGAACATCTTATAGCCCTTAGGCACGGGCTAAATGGGAATGAGCGGTTGACAAGGCTGAAAGTGTTTTCATGTTCAAATTTGGGCAAAATAATACGGTGCTACCACAAAAGATTTAAACTAGAGTTGAACAGATGTGTCTAAATATTTTCTCCACAAATCGACATCCAACCCTCGCTTTTTCCAACTTAATAACGAGTTTAGAAGTTTAATAATTAAGAAAGCTAGGATTGAGAAGAAAACACAAGTGAAAGACGTCGATTTTGTGAAACAAATTACAGAAACATAATAATTTTGTTTAACTCTGGTCTAAACTTAAGATGGTTTACGTTGGTTGCCTAAAAAAAGCCAGTAGGAATGTAGGTAGGTAAGTATTTTCAAGATTACACTTTGTTTTAAATAACCGCAATGGTATAGGTACGTCTTTATGGAGGAGCGAAATGTTATAACTGAATAAGTTTCCTCTCTTATCGTAGGTATAGTACTATATTAATTATATTCTGTTCCTTAGTCCAGGCCAGGATACTAGAAATACATCATTATTGTATAGGTCCCTTCCCATTACGATATGCATCGATAATCTCGAAGCTTCTTTGTAAAATACATAAACCTATAAATGTATCATATTATTATCATGTTTTAACGATTCTATAAGTATCGTGTAGTTACTAAAGGCAGCAACCGAAAACAAACACTTCCAAATTATTCCTTTCCAAGCTATAACACTTTGACATCTCTAATATGCTTAGTCCAGAATTTACCCCAACCATGAAACACCTTTCCGAGCTTAAGCTCGAGTCTGTTTGCATGATATTCAGCTTGTCCATGACGTGTGAAAGTTCACGGCTGGCAGGCTGAAGTTTGTGATAAAGTTGGTATAACCGCGCGTGAAATGTTAAGCCGAAAGCATATAGCGTGAGTTAAGCATTACCATAGAGAGTGAAGTCATAATGCTAGCTGGAATTTTAGATTATAGTCATATGGCTCTTTTTTGTTATTCAATAAGAAAAGGACGCAGAGTGCAAGATCACACAAATGCCCTATTCAGAGGACCATTTCATAATTATCTAAATCTCTAGGAACCAAACGCAAGGAGAGTTGCAGGACTGACCGAAGAAAAGAAATGCTTACATTTTTATTCATTATTTTACATTATCACATATTACTTACATTACATATTATTTTATTCGCGAAATAAACACGGCTAAATGCTTAATTCTAGAAATGATCCAAGTCGCCTTTAAAAACCTAGTATAGTTCAGATCCAAATAGGCTAGTCGTCACAGACGGCTGCGCGTAGCGGCGATAACTTGTGGGCTTACTGGCTCAGCCGCAGCAGACGGCTACAGCCAAGTTTTAAACGTGCATTATATCGACGACCGCTTAGTTTCAAATTGGAAGACGAGAAAACGCTCGAAAAGTTTAAAAGTGCACGCTTAAATTTGGATCACGCAGTACACCGTTCCATCACCCTGAAGTTTCATGAATGGCCTATCTTTCGATAACATCGCTTCTCTGTTGTTTACTTGTTACGAGATGGTATTAGGCACAAGGTTTATGTTACTTCATTAGAGTACATAGGTAAACAGCTGGCAATGACGGAACGACGACGGAGTGGTGATGGATCGACGACGGAACATATTTTCATTAGTGAAGACTATGTACCTACCCATATTATTATTTATTATTTTGACAAATTTATTAACCGCTAGACAAATAAGTAGGTCTAAGTACTTTAATGAACAATGCTGAGCTCGTTTCCTGGGCTTTAAAATAGAGCTTAAAGAAATATAACGTTATTTTTATTACGTGATATTACCTAGTAAAAATTCTACATCCAATTGTCCTACTTGTTATTTAGGGTTCCCTGCGTGAAATCAAAACGTGTCTATTTTACACTCTTTACTGCCAACATTTTATATTGACACCTTATTGTACGAAGTCTTATTTGTCTCATGTAATATTAGTGCAGTATGACCCTAGCGGTCTTACCATAAAATATTTAAACAAGAGTTGAACAGATGTGTCTAACTATTTTCTCCACAAATTGACGTCTAACCCTCTCTTTTTCTAACTCAATACCAAATTTTTTCAATCTCTCAATAAAAAATTCACAAGTAAATTCAAAGTAATTAAGAATGCCAGGATTGAGTAAAACAACGCGAGTGATAGACGTCGATTTTCTTTTGTGGCTTACCACACGGCTACCGTCAAAAGTTAAGCGTCCCTCGAGTTCTTTCGGTAGCCCAATGATCAGAATATTCAGACATTAAGCTTAACCTTTACAAAGCTAACCTACATAAAGAGCCTAAGTTAGTACTGAGTGACTGCCCTTGAATATCAAGCGAGGTAATGCCCGCATTTCACGGTAAGTACGCGCCGTTTGCGGCCGCCTAAGCCGTCTGGAGGCCGTACTAGGAAGATTTGTGAATGAAAATTGTAGGAAAGAGCCTCTAGTTTGCGAATTGCGGTTTCCCTTTGTAATGCCTTGTTAGGGCACGGGTTTGGTGATTTGTTCAGATATTTAAAGTATGCAATTGAATTAAAGGAATTGCATCAAAAGTAGCTTAAAATCTCCGTATCTTATAAATTTAATATACACGCTAAAAATATACATTTTGCGTATCTTCAATTGAACGGCCTCTAAAGTAGTTGAACATCTCCGTATCTTAAATTTAATATACACCCTAAAAATGGACATTTTGCGTATCTACAATGGAATTGGAAACTAAAACATGTTAAGCTACTTTTGTATGCTACTTACGTAACTGTTGACTGAGACTGTTGACTGAGACTGTTGACTGAGTTGTTACAATAGTATCTAATGGAGCATTTGACGAGTATCTTAGAATGTGGTCGTAGATGATAAACATGCTCAGCGCAGAATGGGACTATAACTCTCAGAGATCACTGCCGGTACACCCCTATGTAGTACTTTCGTGACAGACTTCTATAGCAAAAACATAGAATTAGTAAACTTTGCAATTAATGGTTTCTGTGTAAACGCAAGTACTAGCTTACAAAATCAATGTACTCTAAACCATGTTATAAACTCCTAATAACCCATCAAGCCACCGCATCTTGGCATTTACCTCCTACCTATCTACCTAACCCATTGTTATCGCGCGTGATTGAACAGACAATAGAAGCTAAATGGATTTCAATTGACAGCACCTGAGATATGGCGGGCCGGTTCAGCTTTGTTTGTTATTATTTATTTCTATAATGGGGGAAAGATTTTGAGATAGCGCGTCAAGTTTGGACACTAGTGAGGAATATACACGCTTAGTGGGTGGGTGGAATTGAACTTATTGCAGATCAAGAACCCTAGAAATAGTGGTCACTCTGTCAATTTTGCAGTGACTTAAAAACGAAAGGGATGGTAATAACTTTGGAGGTTAGTTGGTGCAAATAGAACTGGGATGTATGTACCTCGCCTAAGCATATTAAGCCTACTATAAGGTCACGACTAGCTATTAGAGTCCGACGTCCTCACATGTAATTTTTCATGTAAACATTATTTTTGCAAATTAATCTCTCTCTGGGTTGACATAATGACTAAATTGCTATCCAAGGCCAGTCAGTTACGTGACCAGACAATTTGTAGGCTTACTAAGGTTCCAGCTTAGGCTACCTGAATATTTAGGATTAGCGGAGGGTAGCGCTGCGAGCTCGGAGACTCGCCATCAAATATTAACTTGGGAAATAAATTCAGCCGACGAAGTTCTTAAGGGCCTTGGCTTTGTTTAAGGAACAAAAGTTTACGAGTGATTTATTTCCTACCTTAAAAGAAGTTTAGTTGTAAACCGTTTTGTACGGACTAAATCTTAGCCTACAACTTTGAATCACATACGAGACAAGTATTGTACTTATGAATTTTATTGCAATTGGACCTAATTCATTAATACTCGTAGTTATGGAGGTAACTTAGTGCTTTTAATTTCTAAATTGACTATGATTACGGCTATAATGTGGCGTACTGTTTTTATGTTCATGTCTGACGTACGTTATTTACGTAACGTTACATATTTATGATAATATTATTTAGTACCTGCTATGTATTTATATATATTTAGATATGTATTAGTTTATAATTATACTACTATGTGTAAGTATATCATATTTTTAAAATTTGTGTAATTTATGATAGCCATTATTTCATGTAAGTTTATTCTACATAAGTATGTAATAAGCACCTACATATTATTGTATTATTATTGTTATTTATTTATTCTTCTCTCCGATCCTTTATAATTATTATGATACACCACCACATACCGCAAAATCTCTGATAAATTCTTGTCCATCCAAAGGTTGCCTGTAAGAAATTGCATAAGCGATAAGGCCGCCCATTGTGCAGCATCTTTTTGTTTTCTTTTCTGTTCTGTATTTTATGTTTAATTGTATGGTGTTCAATAAAGAGTTATTGTATTGTATTGTATTGTTGTACATACTAATAATAATAATTCAGCCTGTACTGACCGACTGCTGGATAAAGGCCTCCCCTCACTTTCGTGAGGAGGCTTTGGACAATATAATCCACCACAGGAACCTAGTCAGCATTAGTCGTACATATACTGATGTCAATTCTAAATGCAAGTTCATATAATAGCCATTCTGAATATAGTTATGTTTATATGTAGGTATTAAATCAACTTCAGGTAGAAGTTCTTAAACTTTCGCGAACAAAAAACATCTAGCTAAAAATGGGGCTAATTAGCGCACAAACAAATATCTAAATCGAGGTAGGTATGTCGAAATTATAATATATTTTGATATTTGTTTGTACGCGAATTAGACCCGTTTTTAGCTAGTTAATACTACTTCAGGTATACTCTGGATGAGATGCCTTTAGGCGATAAGTATACTTAAGTATTTTTTATAAGCTGGTTTACATTAAACTATTTTATATTCCACAAATTTTCTTGGATGCCATACATTTATCTAAGCAATTTGTTCTGATAGGTTAAAACATGCAAGCATCAATCACCCATCGATCCTCCCGTATTAAGTTCCCGAAGCTCTGCAGTATAAACAACGGATTCATTCCAAAAAAATGAAACATATTCGCTTTTCCACTCTCCAGCGTGATCCATCTACGTCAAGGATGGATTAGATGCTCTAATTCAGTTTTTTGTGACATCGTACCTACCTCAACAATTTTGTATATAAACCGAAAAGTGACATAGACATTTTAGCTATCGAACTGATTAATTGATTATTTTTATCCTTGGCTACATATTCCACGTGGGAAACTTATTTATGTTTATTTACTACCTACAGTAATCAATACCTACTACTTTAAGTCGCTATGTAATAATCTAATAGGTAGGTATATAGATTTTAATTACGATCAACAAAGTTTAACTGACAAGGGAGTCAAACTCGTCACAGAACTTTGTTTTCAAATTGAATGATGTCTTCGTAAAGTTTTGTGTACGGAAATTATAATCTCACTGCGGAAATGGAGCGATTATAACGTGGTTATTATAAACGTATGCGTCCAGCGTCGCAGCGATTATGTGCCGGAAGTGTAGCGAGGCGGGCGTTGACGCCAATTTCCGGCGACGCCGCCGCCGCCCGCCCAGCCGGGCGGGGCGGGAAACACTTCCAGGTCCAAAGCGAGCTTTTTAAAAGCAACTGTAGATTTAAGTCATGAAAATCCTCCTTCTTGTAAATGGCGACAAGTTTTGTGGTTGCTTAACGTTAGCATAACTTAGTTACAGTCCTGAACCAACGTCAGGGGCGATAAGCCAAAGCAATGTTCAATGTTAAAGTATGAGTGATTCCCTTTCCATTATATTAAGGTGCAAATTTTCAAATTGTCTCGTCACTTGTCTACTTACCGACATATATAATGTATCCTTCGGTTTTTACGCTTCCGCTACGTTTTCTCTCATCACATAATCCCATTGTTCAAGAGCTTCGATATGTACTTACTGCGTTTATTTAAAAAATACATAGTGTTTTAACCCTGTTACAAAAGTAGTTCAATCGGTCCGACGTATAGGTATGAACATGTAATATTAAACTTCTATTAAATCAGGCTATCAAATGGAAAATTGGATTTGCTCAATCAACATCAGTAGGTACCTAGCTAAAATCAAATAGTAAATTACATTAATTAATGCTTGACTATAATACTAACCGATACCTATTTCAGTCGTGCTCTAGATTAACGCCTAATTATGGCGACTAACGCCCGAGATTGCGATCGCATCGGCCTAGCATCACGTCGGCAATAAATGAGTAATTCTGTTCGCCATCTCCATAATTACGTAATACGAACGGGCGCCAAGAAAAATCCAATTTTCTTAGTCAACACGCCGAGGCGTGAGAACGGCGTATAAGCTGCGAACATGTGAGTATATTGTAAACAGTGTAGTTTTTCAAAAGTGTAGGTTACGAAAGTTTTTAGGAATCTGGGTTTTGAGCCAGAAACAGAATAGCTAATAAGACGAATATTGTACACTAGCTGTCCTCCGCGGTGTTACCCGCTGTGTTCTGAGTAAAAAGTATAATTTAAGTAAGCCTATGTGTTAATCCAGGGTGTTGGCTATCTCCATATCAAATTTCATCAAAACCGGTCCAGCCGTTTGAGCGTCAAGAACTAATAAACACATAAACACACAAACTTTCGCATTTATAATACTCGTATTAAGTAAGAAGTAAGGTAACATCGAACCAGATGGCTTCGCCTTCTTCTAAACATTTCAAATAAGTGTTGAAGTTAATAGGTACTGGCAGAACATTAATAAAGAAGTTTAATCAAAGTAACCGGGAGGAGGTAATTTACTCGAATCCAAGAAAACATACCAACCCCTATTAAAACCTAGTAAGTGCTTACTTTCCAAGAAACTGGTTAGTTCATGCCTTAATGGAACCTGCTTGGATTCTGCCTTGACCTTAATGCCTATGCTTTTAAGACCATATTTTTCTGAACATAAAAATACTTCCACAATAAACAAAAGTCACGAACGTCTACTGCTGAATAATGTAAACAAACATAAGTGTTCTAAGAACATAATATTATTATCGTGGCTCCGGCAAATTAGGGCTTTTTATACGACCTTAAATGTGACCTAAGTTTCAGATGACGTAATTACTAACTCATTACTACATACTTTATAAAGTCTATTAGTACCTAATAAATTGGCATTATTCATTCTATAGGTACCCCCTTGTTCTGAATAATTAATAACTATTTAACTATTTGGGTAGGTATGTATCCAAAAATAATAGTAGTTTGTTTTACAAGGGTATAAAACGACTCATACATTACTCGATGTTTTGCCTCACGAGCGTAGCGAGTGTGGCACATAGAATCGAGTATGAGTGAGTCGTTTGAGACCCGCGTAAAACACAAAATTTTTCACACAGAGATTGCGAGAAATATAATAAGTAGGTATACAATTAAAAAAAGCTAAGAATATTTCACAAATAACTTCAAATAAATCGTTCACTTTCAAATAAATAAATAATCAAATTCAATCTTTTAAAACCAATTTGCATTGTCGTCAAAATTCTACACACACCTACAGATTATAGGCGGCAATTACAAACTTTTTAAAATTATCTAATGTACGCAAACGCACACACGTACACATAGCATACATCCTATGATCGCCAAAAATGTAGACGAGAATTACACTTTCATTTAAAAAAGTAAACTGTTTAGGCATCGCACGGTTTGTACATTAAGATACTCTTCTTTTTTTCGAAGTAATTAGGTCAAAATGGAAAATTGAAAAGTCGAATCTTCAGCCTGTTGATAATAGCGAGTACAAATAAAAAAAAACTACTTTCACTCCCTAGTGCGCAACAACCTCGTTTGCTACCGCTAAGCTGAGCTAATCTGACGCCTTTTTTGAGCATGAGGTGTGAAAAATATTAATTTGTTTTCCCTAGTCATTTACCATGAATTAATCGTCCTCAATTTATCAGTAATTATACACTTACAAGACTAAGTTGCTAAGCAATTTTTCGTATCACCTCTTCCAGTTAAGCCGTCGATCCCGGCTGTTATCGATATATAGCAATCGTTAAGCCATGTCAGAGATCCCTGCGAGGCCTGATAAACTCTGACACTATACCTGCTTAAAGTAGTAAAATTTTGAATTCTCTCAAGATAACTGTCCAGTGGAGTGTGAAACTTCATTCAATCAAAGCCGGGCTCATCCCGTCGCGTCGGGCGGAATAAAAATGAACAAGATGGATGGCGTGTCATCGCCCGCGCTCCCCGACAGGATATTACGGAAGCACGGAATTAATGCGCGTTATTATTTTACACGAACTCATAAAAAAACCGTGTGGTGCTTTGTCATTATTATATTCAAAAAACGTCTTCGGCTCTTCACGCTTTCAACAAGTTTGCGAAACCAAGCGTAAGTATATCGAAGTAGCGTACTTTCGAAATATCGTGCACGTGTGGATGGCACTTCAACTGTCATAGGTAGTCGAGGCGCTTACCATCCGGTGAACGACATGCTCGTCTCGCTACCCAGTAACATAAAAAAATAAACAAACCTTCACTGGCCTATAAATTTTATTTTCAGCATTGGATAGGCTGTTTATAATATTGCTTAGGATTTAGGTACATATGAATAACGAACTAGTTTCCCGATTGCAAGCTCATTCAATTCATGGACCATCGCTATGTTTTTATCCAGGTAGAGGATTTGCAATGTATGGAAAGTATTTTTTTGTGTAATTTTCGATCCTGTGATGGATGAATGAAAGGCATGCCGCGTGATGCGTAGCGTAATGAATCCCATCAATGACGAGGGTGTGACACGTGGCGTTGCGACTAGTAACGAAAAATTCTCATAAGTTACTCTACACGGTAAAATTGCTGCACGAAATCTATGTGACAGCTGCGTAAGGAAATTGTAGTGAAAATCGAAACAAACTAGGACGTAAAGAGATCTGTCAGTAAGCGAAAGCATCGCATTGTTTCGAAAGCGAATATTCCTCGCGTATTCGTGCGTCGATCACGTTTTATGTAGCGAAGCGAAACGAATCGATGCGGATGAGGGATGTTAGCGAAATACGAGATAAGGCACGCTCCATACAGCCCCTACCACCTATTGCTAGTTGATGGATGTGTCACTTACCGCGTCAGGGTTTTTGGGAACGTTAGATGAGTGATATTAATTTTTTGTTGCGCATGAGATGACGTTGTTGTTTATTTTTTTATAGTTATCGGGTAGTTTGACTATTGCAAAATTCTGACAATACTAGGTATTTAATCTACTTCACGCAAAGATTGAAGTCATTTTGTAGTGAAAATATTATTAGGTACTGGTGACGCGGCATACCGTGGTGCCTGCTTAACTCTAATAGGTAATATTATGGAGTAGCATGGTGCCTGTCTGGAGGGAGCTGATGCCTACTCCCTTTGAGATGTCTTTGGGTTCCTTGGTGGCCTCTATGGAGTGCGGTAGCAGTGGCGACCCACCAAGGAGGTCGAACGCTTCTTTTCGGCCAAAGAAAAATAAATTAGACAAATAAATGTCAGTGTGCATATTATCGGATTCGCCGAATGGCCGCTCAATCTAATAATTCAATGTGAAAATTCATAGAAACTATTGTCGTGCATATAATTATCTCCGCCTGTGCTGTTTCTTGTGACCGTCGCCTTTCCGTCGCTGATCTGCTGTAATTCGCCTCCTGGAGCTGCTGGGGTGCCCGGAGCGTCGATTTGGTGAGTGGGCACATGACTATCAGTTTCCTTTGCAGACGAAAGCTACATGTTTCTCCATAATTTTCACGAATTAGATTCTTCATAACAGTACGCGAGTACGCCGCGGTGGGGCTATTTACACGCTCCACCAGGTACGTTTGTAAAAAAATATTAACAAAAGACTTGAACAAACGATAATTTAAACGTTTACTCAACTACGAGTTAAGCAGCTTAATTTTGTCATAAATCACTCGTGGTAGGGGAAAGGATGTCACTACACTCGCTTATATCGCTAATATAGTGAAAGGAACTAAATCCTGTATTCAGGGATACGTAACGTATGACGCGGACAGGATTAGCTTACTGGCGTATTGTGTTTGTGATGGATTCAATCGTAACAGATTTTCTGCGAAATCTGTGAGTGAAAACGCATTGTTTGATTAACATTGTAAAAAGGTTCGTGGTAACAATATTCTTTGTGAGGTTTTATATTGTGTGTGAGCATAACGCGTAGGTAGATCAGACAAAGGTGTGTGATAAATTCAATTTTCGTGTCAGATTTTATAATATCTTTTTCAACTATATTATGCTAAAATAGAGACCAAGGGGCTTACGTCTTAATATTGGAGGACCTAAACTGAACCGTTTCACTTTTAATAATAGTAATGGCTTTCGATATCATTTAGGTGGGCGTCAATCCCTTTAGATTTAAAATCAATCTAAATTTAGCGTCAAGATGTCTTGTTGAGACATCTTGACGCTAAATTTAGATTGACGTCATTGTACGAATAAGTAGTAAAACGATTCTGTTTAGGTCCTTAATGGGTTCGCAATAAGACGTCATGGTAAGCCCCCAGGATGCTTAAGATGGTTTGGACGGACGAAGAAAAAGCGTGACTGTATGTATTATGTATATAATGATGTAAAAAATAAAAATGTAACATGTAATTTGTGTAAGTTTTTGGTCAACAGTGGTAGAAAAATGACACCTTTAGTCCTTTACGCACTGGTGTTTCCTCTAGTTACGTGCAAATTCCTAGAACATGCCTAGGTTACCTCCTATCGATTTTTTGTAACACCAATGTTGTTTATCTTAAACTACACAGACAAGTTTAATTACTTACTTTAAACAAATAAATGCTAAATGCTAAATCCTACACTGTGAAAATGCAAATTTCTTCTCAACATGAACCATTGTAAAAGGATGAACGGAGGTGGTTCCCAAGTCGACTTTTACCTTCACTCCTGAACGTAACATAAAAGCGGCTCTTCCAGAAAGCATCAGCTAATGCACTTTCCATACTTGCCGTAATCCTGTGCACGGCACCATATTTCAAGGAAGGGTTTCGGGACTGCAGATAAGAGCACATCCATCACGCGCCGCTATAAACAGAACATTCTAACCCTCTAGTACAGCTATAGATGTAAAATATAACACCTGTGGAGCATGCTTGCTCGGGGCGTAGAGAACAACTTTTTACATTTCAGTAAGTAGGTACCTATTTTAGTAATGTGTTTCGAACGAACTTATGCACCTATACCTACTATGTACCATTTCTATGCAGTGTACATTTGGTCTTCAACTCATTGAGTACCTTAACCTACTTTATTAAAACGAGAGGACTTGATTTATATTGTAACACAGAATACTAAATAATTATTTACTCTTGTATTCGGTTATTGCAGAATTTTGCGACGCGCGACCAAAACGCTTCTTGATACTTGTATTTGGATTTTACATTAGCATTGCAAGTCAATGGGACAACGCTACCGCCATTCGAGAACACTACCAGGCAGGCAGGTACCTAGTTATTAAGTGGTACCTACGTACATAGAGAGAGAGGTAGAGAGGCGTAAGAGTAAGAACGTCTGAGGGTGACGAGCTCAACGCAAAGCCGCGCAAGATTTTGCAATGCAAAGTACTGGCGCAAGTTTAGGTCCTTACTTTTTCGTTACTCTAGCTTAAAATAATGTATTTAATAAAGATATTCGCCCATTTTGTTAATGAATGATGTTCACCGTTCCGTGTTTGGAGCGGCACCCACCTGCAGCGCTAGATAAGCGCCATCAATCACTGCCGCTATGAACGGAATACAGAAGCTGCTTTAAGCCCCTCTGATGGGATTTTAGAAAGTAGGTAAATAGTCTTACATTTCAACCCTTGACAATGATAGAGCTTTAAGTTTTACGTGGGCGTGTTATTGTTTAAAAGACTCAGTAGGTACATTATAATATTGTGTGCGTTCGACAGTCATCCCGTGACCATGGTAAACGTGTTTCGAAGTACGCAAAGTAGTTTGGTCAAAATTATAATATATTTTATCAATTGGCTAGCAACAGTTTATGAAATATTTTATCATGAAAATTATTTCGTTTTTTCTTCTTTAGACATATGTAGTAAAAGATTTTTTATACATAAGTTTCAAGATTCAGTACCCTAAGGACAGATAAAAACGAGTTTGTTTTTTTTTCTGTTGCTTTATTTCACTGAGGCCAGTAATACTCAGGGGATGACCTAATACTGAGTTCTCCGAGCTACAAATCTCTCTGCCTAGGTCGGCTGATATTACTTTGGCCTACCTACCTGTTGTTATTCTGTGTTGGTACATCTGTCCCGTAGTGTATTGTCATTCTTTTAAAAATAACATCTCAGCATTCTAGTACAACGGGGTAATCCCATTAGATACCGATGTGTGAATTAGTGATGAAGTACACAAATTACTAACAAACAAATCGTAATGTCTGTTCCCATAATGGCTACTTACTGCACATTATTTCAATTTCAATTATTACCCTATTATTTCGAAACATTAAACTAAAAGTGGCTATTATATATTATTTCACTGAATTAATTGAACAAAATTACAGATGACCATGGAAAAGAATGACAACAATGAAAATAAACATTAAACATACAAAAGCCATAATAGTTTTAATGATGACGGAAGTTTTGTGATAAGTAAGTAGAAATGGTGTTCGTTCACTTTTCATTTGTAGGAATCTGGCCTCTGTTTGGTGGGCGCTTATAGATTTTTTTATCGTTGGATCTGGTTTTCAATAAATAGTTACCAATATTACTAATGTCTAATCAATAACCAAATGACAACACGCCCTGGATAGAAATAGGTACCACTACTGTAAGTCACTACGTAGGTAGGTACACCAGATAAGAAATAAGTATCATTTTGAATTATCTTTTGTACATTCAATTCATTCGTTCCATTAGCAGAGCAGCAGCTATTCTTAACCTCTACAAAGTCATCTCAGCTGACAGTAAGTAGCCTTACTACCATTCACAGGAGTAATTCAATTTTCAAACATAGTTTAACTATATTACCAGTATCTTCATATCGTCGTCTTCGTTTCGTGTCGTTGCTCCTCACAGAGTTTCTAAATTGAAATCCTTATATTGCCGTGTAAAACTGTTCGATACTGTTCGAGATCTCGTTCACGCTAACATCTAAAACGTTAGATATTGCGCGTTTGCGTCTAGCGCAGACTTGTGGAGTCTTGTGTAGCCAGCCAGTTCTAGGATCCCTTGGAACTCTAGTGGCAATAACCTGGGAACTGCTTACGTGCTCTTTGTGAGATGATATGTGGGTACCTCTCAATAATTTAAACTGACTCGAGTCATGCTGAAATTCGTTTGACAAATATTGGGTGTGTGTGTGTGTGCGTGTAACCTTTAGCTAAGGTCAGGTACTAGGTACAGAGATGACGGGATGGATTTTAACCAAGTTAGTTTTTGAATATTTAAAACAACACTGGCCATTATTTCGGGACGTATTAACGTGTGTGCTTTATCTTAAAGCAGTATAATATAATCAATGCAAATACCTAGCTGGATGAGGGAAGCACAAGGCTGGTCATCCTGGAAGTCTTTGGGCGTGTCAGCTGTTACAAAAGAAGAAGAACTAATAACTAGCTGTTAATAGCGTAAACGTTATATCTTGATGCATCAGTAGGTGTTACTTTAGCAATAATTTTTAATAGCAATTTGTAATAAAAAACACGATACAATAATAATTTACAATGACAATTAATTGTATGTTATTGTATCGTAGTTTTATTAAATTCTCATCGTAGAAAATGTTGTACCAAGAAATGGTTCCAAATTCTACACCTACTTAGAGTAACTAAGTACCTAGTCTATTATACTGATATGAGTAATCACTACACAATGTGTGACACAAACATCGATATGATATCATATCTATGAACACGATACTTGTGTAAAGTATGCAATTTTCGTGGAATAATAATAATTCGGAATAAAAGATGCGTATTTTTGCGTAATGTGAACCGGAACCACGTCCGAGTAGTGACGAAGCTGGGTGTATCCGCAACCGGTCGGAATTCCGCAAGATTGCCGCCCGCCGGAAACGGAAAGTTATCATCTTAACGGATCACTAGTTCCCCATAATTATTATACCGGTATATACTATGCTGGCTACAGATTATGAATTGTTCCTATAGTGGGTTATGGGGCGTTTCGTCCCCCGCTTGGTTCGCCTCACGGGTCGAGTCGTTTCGGGTGACATTATTTCTCTTGGGCCAACCAACCCAATAGGTACTTAATTTGCATTGGTCAATTCGCACCACAAATAAAAGTTTAAATACCTGGACTGTACCTATAGAAAAAAGTTATCTCTCAATCAGTCAGACTTTTACTACAACTGAATCTATACTAGCTGCATCACGTGACTTGGTGATAGACTGTTGATGAGAATGATGATTAAGAATAGCCTACACGTAATTTCAGAACCTAATATTGGTATACCAAATTTTAACAATACTACTTTGGACTGTTCATTGTCATAGTTAAGTAGTGAGGTTGAGTGGTACCCAATAAACTAACATAATATTATACAAACTTACATATTTATATTATTGTCAGGATATGGTTCTAACCAAAACACAACATTTTTGCCCATTTTGGCATTGCATACCTCTGAAATCGCATCGGAATAGTGACGTAGCGCTGGATCCGCGCATCCAGTCGGAATTCCATAGGATTGTAGCAGAAATCCAGTGGCATAGCTTGTCCCTAGTTGTTATTCACTACCTATCTAGATTTTATTCACTACATTCACACATTTTAGGCTAATATATTTTTGAACACATCAATGTGAAACATTATGCCTCATTGTATGTTCTATAATTATATGTTTTGAAAAAACCTAAACCATGCTAAACCACGGCCTCATAAATACCAATTCTTGAAACAAACACCATGTGGTTCACACAAATATTATTGATCTTTGCGGGAATCGAACTCGCAACCTCACTTTTTGCAGTCGACTCATCGGCAACCTGGAACCAATCTTGGAAGTCGGCCATACCTACCAATAGATAACATAAATAAATATTATTCTGCGATTGGGACTACCTTGTTAACTTATCGAATGTTACTTACTCAGATATTTATTAATTTTGGGTATCTTAATATATAAATAGCATAATAATCCCAATAAGTAACTAAAAAGAGAATTCTTCAGGTTAAGGAAACAACGTTTTTATATAAAGCTTGTTTATTTAACATCATGTTTTGCAAAATAGACAAATATACACTTTAAAGTTGTCTTTTTACTTAAAAATTCCGCATTGATCAACACTCAACAATTTATTATACATTAGTTACACACACCCATATACACTAACTTATGTTTAAATATACTACCTATACATTCTTATATACCAATATTAGTTACATCAATACGCTAGGTTAAAAAGATTGAACGTAACATTATGTCACAAATTAAATAATAGTGCCGGCGTCACCAATGTTTGTGAACTCTTTACTTAGGTTGTCAAATGTAACTTAAAATATACAATAACAATTTTACAAGTCTAATTATTGTCGTGGGTCCTTAATTTTGATTCGATTTCCACGCAAAAAATATTAACTTACTCGCCGTAATTAATGTACGACAGAACACTGTTGAATTCATCATGAAAAGAGCACAAAATGTTTGTCATCAATGCCTTATCAAATACACGTAAAGGTATTTAATTAATTACGTATTCATGTTTCATTATTCATAGCAGTCTTATCCAGAATATTTTAATTTAGTCGATATTAACGATGCCAATTATCAGTTTAACAGTTGCAAAAGTAGAGGTAAGACATTACCTAATATTAGACAAATACTAAAGTTGAACTACCTCGTCACTTTGATGAAAATTAATGGAACATCACTCGCCTCTATTGCGATTCGATTGAGGTGTTCTTAAATTAGCCGAATTGATCTCCTGATTTCTAACTAGGATTATCTGTATCTAGAGAATCAGAACTTTGAGGATGATGTTTCCACTAGCACGCAGTTTAGGGCACATACAGCCTACCTGTGATTCACATAACTATATTTATTTCACTTCTTGGGATTAGAACCAGCTGCCTTCACAGTCAGATCACCACTACCATCATGTATAAGCTACAGATGCCTCCCTCTATATTCACTTATTTTTAATTAACATTGAAGTGTTATTCACCATGCATATCTGCCATTGCATTTATCTTGACATAAATAGCTATTCGCGAGAAATTTACACATTGCAAAACCCAGGCAACTTAATTGACAGGGACTTTTATTCAGAACGAGTATACTGTCAATTACTTTATATTCAAGCGCGTTTTAACAACCCGAGCCAAGTTACTTGTCAATTGAAAGGAAAAATAAAAACGTGAGAAACCTAATTCTGTTTTCTTTGTGACACTTCGTTAGGCTATATCTACACCTACGTAAGATGCTAATTACACAAATAAACATATACCTGCTGAGACGGTGTTAGGTTGAAGAGTTTATTTGAGATGACAGGCATTGGAGTAATGATTAAATGAGACAGGAATATCTCGAAGACGTCGGAATATTTTCATCAAGTTAGACCATGAAGTACTTTTTACAATATAAAATGTTACTTATCCTTACTTACATGTATTTACATTAGAGTTAAGAAAATAAATAATCCTAATTTTAGATACAACATTCATTTTACACATTATGACTAGCTCTCGTAAAGGAAAAACGCACCACATTTTTGTTCTATATATTATTATACCTACTATATAATTTACAATATGGCACTACATTTTCTATTTAGGGGTGTCGACTTCATGGATAGCTACATGCATCTTATACAAGTTATTGGTCATGCGCACTTATAAAAATATGTTTTTTCTTACCCTACATTATCTATGCCTAGTTTACACCTCTGAAGACTCGGCCGTATTCTATGCAAAGCTAAGGATTAAACTGATCACATTCATATCGCTGTTTCGTATTACAATAGGAATAATTTGGGGCAGACGGTCCACGACTCCACGTGTGGATTTTCACAGATGTGTGATAAGCTTTATTCGACCGAGTGGTCTGTAGGTGGAAGCGAGGGTGATTAACAACCTTAACAACAAGCTGTAAGGGTGGAGCCGCACTTGTTTGATCTGACACGTCATGGTGCAATATTGTGGATACCGATTTTAATTTGCGAGTGAAACTTGATCCTGAAACGTAAGGGGAACGTTCCGGTCGAAAGTAAGTACCTTTAGCATGTAGAACGAAGAAAAAAATAGACTTTATACATTATTTTTTCGATCAGAGTATATAAACGAAAACCAAAAGAGAAAATAGTTAGATATACAATATTCTGATGAATATAACATACGTTAATTACCAAGAAAAATTAAATCCTTGTGCTAATCACGGATTAAAGGATACTAGCTCGTATATGACAAAATTAAATCGGTAAGTGTCAGCCCACCCTTACATAAATAAACGGTAACATACTTTACTAATAAAACAATAGAACTCGTTAGTAACAAATAATTTTAAGGCGCTATCACAGGAATAAAAATCATTAAAGTAGTTCGTACACCTTTCGTTCGACTCGATGCTTCTCTGGAGGCCGAAAATGCAAATGGTATAAAAAGATCTTAAATGGAATGCCACTAAGATCAATGTCATTAAAAACGGATACAAATTAGAAACTAATGAATATTAAACAGCCATTAACTCCCAATGCTCAAACGTTTATTTTATTTTAATCTCTCTGATACAATTTAGGAGTCGCATCTGACAAAATACCATTTCACATTTTGACCTCCAAAGTGGTTAATACTGTTACTATTATCAGTCTCAGCTATTTTTTCTTAATTTTCTTTTTGCCGTGGCACTATACGTAGTCCCTTCTGCCGGGTCCAATAATGCTGTTCCTTTCACTCACTACAGAAACTTCGGAGCCGTCTCTTTTCCTCCCACAAGTTCGGAAGAGTTTTGAGTTCTGTATAAAATGAAAGAATAAATTAAAAGTTTGAAGTCCAAGATAAAGTAGACGGAGCTATGTGGGCCGTGAACAGAGCTCGTAGTTTTAGTGGTTTCTGAAGAAACTTTTCTAGTTTTAATTTTAAGTGGAGTTACCATAGAAATATGCGAAAGTAGAGTAAGTAGTTGTAGACTGTTTGTATGTTTTTTTGCTTGCATAGACTAGAAGATAAAACTAGACAACATAAACTTATAACTTTTAGAGTTCCTAACGGGTAAAGAAGGATCATCAAAACAATAATTGAACTTTTTAAGAAAGTTCTCCATGTACAAAACGATTAAATCACTTGATCGCTCATCATCTCATCAATACTTCTACTGCCAAAAAGTCTTACCTTTACAAACGATCGGACGGGTTGCTGCAACACGAAGATAGCAAATATGACAACGCCTTGCAGTGCGTTAATGAGGTCGAACACCGACCACACCGAGACCGCGCTGGAACCGGCTCCTACCGCCCAGGACACCACCTCCAGCACCCAGGACAGCCCCATGATGACGGACAGCAAGCAACTAGTGCGGAATCTATAACAAGGTTTCCGGAATAGAACCTGATATACTTGTTCTCAATTAATAGCTGTCCAATGTCCATTCCATATCTAATAACACAGCTCTGCGAATTTTATAGTCTCGTCTCGTCGTTTTTAATAATAATTATTACGTATTTGTCGAATGAATGACGGCCTCTGGCTTTAGAGTAGGTATTCCATTCCAAGTAACCCCCTCTCTTTTTAGGCTTAATACGAAGTCTATTTTTCTATATGTAGTATAACTTACATCTTCTTGTACTTCTTCAGCCTCTGACTGAAGTTCCCGTTTGTTTCCCGAGGGGACACCGGCCGCTCTGGTATCGTCAGTGGCTGTCCCAGCACTGTGCCGAGCCGCACCCAGTCGTCTGACGTACTGAAGTCCGAGTGAGTGAGGTCGAACGCTGAAAACAAACAACAGTCAAAATCCTGATCATGGCAACTAATCTTGTAAAGAGGAAAGATTTGATTGTTTGTTTGCATTGAATAGACTCCTAAACTGCTGAGCTGATTTGAAAAATTCTTTCACTGTTGGGAAGCTACACTATCCCCGGGTGGCATAGGCTACTTTTTATCCGGTAAAATTTAACGGTTCCCGCGGGATAGTAGTTAACGCGGGTGAAACCGCGAGGGGCTTCTAGTGAGCAATAATACTGCTCCAGAAGTATAAGAGTACAACCACAGCCTAATAAGTCTTGAACAATGATGGCCTCTAGAAGTTTTAATTGCTACGTCTTAGCCAGTATGCATTGATGGTCATGTGACTTATTGTACCCAATATTCGGTCTACCGTGAGATTGCCTATTATTGCTGGTCATATGATATCATATCTGGAAGAACATTGAGATAAATAGGTAGCTCATTTAGCCAATACGAATAAATTGAAAACGGTCATAATAATCAAAGTTTGGAGTAATCTAGCTGTTATAAGAGAATACTTCTGGAAACAGAGAAGGATTAAAGTACTAAAAATAAGCTTTATAAAGTATTTTTTAATACACTACTTTGTCTCTCGACTCAAAAGACACCAAATAAGTTTGACTTATAAGAGAGCTCAACACATCGTACCTACGGTGCAATAACGTCACTTATGCAATTTTTTCCAAAACTGAACTGAGTATGAGAAAATACACCTAATCTACCTCTTTACTTGGTGCGTTATTGTCACTTGTGTGGTACGCATACTTTCCACTTGAGAGCACCAGTGTCGTTATGGTTTTGGCGCGAATCTGGACGGCACTAGGAGAAACAACGTTTCATTGGTCAGTTGCGCGCGGGCCCCCGCACGACAATCAGTCTCCTGGAGCTACAACGTTACTAAGGTAATTGTGACAATAATATTTTTATGTTTTTGGAGCTTAAAATGACACTTGTGTAGTCTGATTAATAAAAAAGTTACTTTGTAGAATTAAGAAATTTTGTTATACTTATTTGCTACTTTAATAAATATTGTTTTAGATAATGTATGATTTCGTGTTTTATTTGTTTTGACATAATTGACCGGTTAATTATTTTCTAGTGTCTTGTCGTCACTTTTGCGAGGGTACTAATTTTTAAACGTGTATATTTTTAAAATAGTAATTAGTGACAGGTTTGCTTTTATTTTAAAATAACGTTTATAGATGTAGTTTAGGTATTAACATCTTATTTTTTTAGTCGAGACGAACTATCTATTGTAATAGGAAGTTGAATTTTCAAACGCCTCTCTTGAAAAATTACATCACTTGCATAAGTGACGTTATTGCACCTTAGGTACGACATAATAGCCTCGATCTTTTCGAGCAGATCCAAATCATGACTCGTCCATTGAATGTCATATGAATTACATAGCAACCAAATGATATGACGAGTCTGGTTCAAGACTGAAGTAAAAACTGACCACGTCAGATGATATCATCACGGAATTCACAATAATCATTCAAGGATAGTCATGCACGTATTAGCAAATAACAATGTAACAAAATGGTGAAATCATACACTTGCAGGCGATATGGCGTGTAGTAATAAAGCACGCCCGATAGGTGGTGTTATGAATCGTAAAGTACAAATATGTGAACAACAAATACATAATATGACGGCATGTCTTGCTTATATCGCAAGCACTCCTTCTTTTAGGCATGAAGTGTTTTTCTTAGAGTGAATTTATAAGCTAAAAAAGATCCTTCGCATTGGAAGATTTTTGCTTAAGGGAGATTTTTCAAACAAGCTTTAGTGGAAGAAACACCATTGTTCTAGCAGTTATATCTAATTCACAACAGTAAAGTAATCACTACTTGAAGAAATGTACCATGTATTTCCGTAATTCTCACCAGTAGAATCCCAAATTTTTGCCAAAAGTGGTACCTAGCTAATTAAAACCTACCAAGTTTGTTTTTGGATGGGCGTAAACTGGTAATATCGCAAAAAGCCATCCTTTGAATTGAGCACAGAACCGGCCAGCTTTCATCCTGGTTGATGATGTGATGATACTAAATCATTGCATTATAATAGAGAACGAAACGGTGGCTGGCAAGGAAAAATATACTTACGTGTGACATCCTTCAGCTTATCGTAATGAACGGCGAAGGCTCGTGATGTGAGGAAGAAAATTAAGACGTTGCTGAGTAGTATTACCGCTACAGGACCGTAGAAGTACGGTAATGCTGCCTGGTCCGCTGTAAAAAGTACACAAATATTAATACTCCACAAAAATGCCAACAAAATAAAATATCTATATCCAATAAACTGGCTACCAAACATTTCCAAACAAACCATTATAAAATTCGTTTTTGGCAATACCAGCTGATCAAATGAAGCTCATACACCACCAATCCACCTAACACCACTACTGACTGAGGACTTAAGTAGTCTACTTCACGTCTCAATCATCAGTATACAGCTCGCTATGACCGTAATATTCTATTCCTGTCACCAGAATTTCACAAGCATTCAACTCATTTATAGAAGGGAAACTGGGCCCAACATACGATCTAAACGGCCATTTAGATTCTAACACAACTGCCCATTATAACATACTGCTGACACAGTGAGTTACATAAAATTTTATACAAAATCTCAATCTAAAAACCACAAAGTTCCACAACACTGTTTCTTTTTAAAACTTGAGACGGTCGGTAACAGTTCTCACAAAACTTTGCTAAGTAAGGAACATCTTTCGCTATCTCTCTTTTAAAATGATTTTATTTCCATAAACAGAAACACTCACTGTTTGTTTACTTGTTCAGATCAATTAACATTTCAATATAATTATATTATGATTATTATATTGGTAGGTACCGTCTCTAGATTAGATAAGAGTTATTGATATTGTTCAAAAAAGGTTATTTGATTTTTAAATTCAGGGTTCAGTCCAGATAAGAATCAATTAGATATCCTCAATACATGAAATAGGTAAATAGAACTTGGTTGGTTGATATCTAGTCTTAGAAGTTCCTAAACTTTCGCGAACTGAATACATGTTAATAAGTATTTAAACGGGTCTAATTCTGATACCCGCATTCTCCAGTCTTCTTGTGACCACGGTCGATGTAACTCGGCCGAAACGTCGAGGTACGTCAAATGAGTTTGTGCGCGATTTAGACCCGTTTAAATACTAATTAACATCTATAGTCTTACTTTTGAACCAGCAGCCTTTCACCCCGAAGTTAGGCTTGAGGTAGGTGCTCGGCACCGCTGGAGACAGGTCCATGGTGACGGTGATGACGAGCAGAATCACGGGCAGGAGTATCGCGTACGCGCAGTACCACGCGAAACGTCTTCTCATACTCCGACGTGATACTGATGAATTGATGTACCTCCTGTGGGATATACGGGCGTTTAAGGATTTGGCTATTGAAGTAATAGTGTGCAAGCGCATGCATTAGTTATGAATTTTGTAACTTTTTAGGAATCTGTGGTTATGAGTTTTGGTGGTCATCAATACACGGCCACGCGTTTCTGTGGCTAAGGTTTTTGTTATTGCGACTATAAATTGAGATGTAAGCTACCCTATCTTTCAAGTTAGATCAAACTGCACGCGCTGTGCAAATTTGATTAAAATCGGTCAAGTAGTTTAGGAGTCCATTGAGGACAAACATTGTGACACGAGATTTATATATATTAAGATTATAATAGAAATATTATTGTATGTTCGAAAGGAACAGACTGTTTAAACTTTTAAAATAATTTAAGACCACAACATTGTAACTACACAATTCTGAACGATAAAGTTATTCGTATTCTTATTGTTATTCTTATTCTTATAGAAACGTTAAACGATTTATAGGGCCGAAGAGTATAGTCATGAACGTTCATTGATCACCACGGATATTGTATCTCTTCATTTCGTAAAACAATAGCCATTGTTTTATTATAGGCCAGTTAAATAGACACTTATTATTAGAAATAGTTAAGAAAAACCTAAAATCTGTGCTTTACAGTTACTAAGAGCTTATAAATAGAAAATCTGAATAAATTTAATAAAAAAAAAATATTATATTACTCAGTTATAGGAAAGCCGGCGAAACGGTATCTAATAATAAATGTAATGTAGAGAGAATACACTCACCTAACGTTCAGAAAAATATCGAAGCTCATCACGTTCAACCAGAAAAAACACGACACGAACGAGAATTGGATGAGATAGGCTGAAACAAATACACGAGCTTAGTTTTATGTGACAAAAGTGATATTAATTCGGTGGTGGAGAAATGTTTCGCAAAATCTTATATTGTCGGTGATATTATTCTGTTGAATTCCACAAAAGGTTTGCTAACTTACGCTCACGCACCCTCATACACGCACACACATATTTTTTTATAATAATATAGCAGACACGGCCACGCGTTGCTGTGGCTAAGGTTTTTGTTATTGCGACTATAAATTTAGATGTAAGCTATCCTATCTTGCAAGTTAGGTCAAACTGTACACGGTGTGCAAATTTGATTAAAATCGGTTATGTATTTTAGGAGTCCATCGCGAACAAACAACGTGACACGTAATTTATATATTAAGAGATATCTCTCTATTTTTGATCATCCCGCTGGATTTAAGTGGAGAGGAAGGGCCGCGGATCCATTTGTAAAGCCATGCGGTGGATTTTCTGAGATTCCATTCCAATGGAAGACTTACCCATTATCGTACAAGCAACAGCGGGGAAAGCACGGCCGGCCAGCTGTGTGGTGGCGAGGCAGGTGAACGCCACGGCCAGGCACACGGTGTGGCACGCCAGGGCCTTGCCGTGGGTGTCTCGTAGCTCCGTGATGAACAGGTACACACAAGCTGTGGCCAGCAGGAACGGCACTGAGATCAGCAGCCCTGGAACGAGGAGTCTGTTGCACATTTGTTGGGAAGAAAATTTATAAGGTTGAAAGATAAAGTATGTTCTTTGAATTCGTTTGACGACTGCGTAACGACTTTTGCAAATATCTGATTAAAGTTTTTTTAGAGATTATTATGAATGTCTAATTTTTAATTGGTAATGCTGAATGTTTTTGTGTGTAAATTTTATAAATATTATGTATGGACTTGTTGTCTGAAATAAATCATTTGAATTTGAATTTGAATTATTATATCTCTAGGGATATGGTGACTGAAGAAATGTTACATAAGTTACAGATAACTATTCTAATTGAAGTGTGCCTAAGCTATTCTATCTGATGTAGTGAAAAAAAAATTGCTGACATTAGACATTTTATATTGCATTACATCGGCACTGGCACCAGTAAGATAGAATAGAAGTCATTCACAGAATTTGCAATTTCATCATCACAATAATTTGCAAGCGGTAATAGTATTTTACTTTTACCGTACGGCACTAATAACTTGTATAGGTACAGTAAACCCATTAAAAGTTGAAGTCTAGCCTCGGCTGCCGCACCTTGGCTAACTAGACCACCATGCAAACATGGTTATTGCTAACATTTGCATCAAAATGTCAAAAAGTAACACAATTAATTAGCATAGGTATCTGATTAGGATTTCGCTACAAGGATAATCTGTAATACTTATAAAATAATGTAATCAGAGTCACTACCTGTGCCTACATAGGAATTTTGAGATTATATATTATATCGCGCGGTCGTGTGATTTTTTAAATCGATGTACGACAATATTATTTTACATTGACATTAAAATTAGGAAGGACGATTTCTTTCATTGAGCTTTAGAAATAATCATTTATATAGCTAATAATTCTACTTATCCAATTCAGGATATTCTATCAAGTTTACTAATTTTGTTTCTCAAATTAAGGTAGACAAACCTGTGGCATAAGCAATGAGCGTCGCGGAAGTCTTCGTTTCCTCCAACGGTGTTTGGAAACAGACCATCGGCAGCGTGACCCCGGCGGGGCTCGATTCGTTGTAGAATGTCTCCATGCAATAGTCCTTCGTGTTAAGTAAATAAGGTCTGCTATATGGCACGAAAAGCGTCCCATTAACTAGCAAATAGAACTCGTCTTCGCTAAATTTCTCTGGCTCCAGTTTGTATCTGTAACAAACACATGTGTTATCATACTATTGTAGGTTTTGCCAATAGCTCGGGTCTACCCGTCACGCAAACAGTAAACACGCCAAACGTTAGTCTAATAATCTAGTCCTAAAAGTACTAAAGGCCCAAGATATCGTTTACAGGCCTGTCTACTTAATGTTGTTAAAAAGGAATCCTTTGTTGGTAATTAAAAGCTAATAATTGTAACAGATATACTGATATCTTGCGTCTTTGAAATTATTATTGCTAAGACTGCAAAATACGCGCATTGTTTTACCTACTTTGTGATTGATAACATAATAACAAAGCAATCATCACTTAAGAATAATCGAGATAGCTGGTGCTAAGTGTATATTATAATAATACTTCAATGTTAACTCGGTGGATGATGAGCTCTATTCAAGATACGAGTAGACTGTGATTATAAAATGCCAGAAACCATTGAAAAGAATGTTTAGTTACATGTTCACAAAGACCTTTCGTAGATGCAGGGGTTGCCAACTATGGTCTCATAGACGTTGCTGTCGTAGCTGAAGATGTGCGTCTCGTTGGCCTGGTGGAACACTGGGGCGAAGGTCAGGGTGGTCCGGGAGCAGATGGTCTTCACTGCGCCTTCTTCGAACGTGATGGTAAGGTTCTGACCACTGGGACAGCATTTTGGAACGACGGGCAGTTCCTTTACTTCATCTTCCTGGGGACAAACAAAAGTGAGTGTTACTTCCATGAAGATTCTCACTGGTATTTTTAACTTAACAAAAAAATAAGCAAAACCACACCAACCCAAATGGCATTAGATATAACAAAGAAACTGAATGTCAAATCCATCTTCAAGAATGATGTACCTAGCGTCAGAAAAAATCTTGTGTCTCAAGAAAACCTCAAGGGCTCTCTGAAAAACATGTTTTTTTCTTTGCCTCAAGGCGATTTTGTTTGCTCATATCTCACCAAAGTATTCAGATATAACTGGAAAGTCTTAAAAGCTTCAAGTAAATTCTTGAATATCTGTAGGATATTTTTTATCCTACAGATTTTTATTTTTGATCTCTCATGTACCCACGTAGTGGCCTAATTATTATAATTTTTGCCGTTATTTCATTTGACTACTGTATGGCAGTTCACACCATAGTTAATACACTATTACTTTCATAAAAGACATCCAATCTAATTTCAATCATAAAAGTCTAAATATTCAAGCAAAATGGCGAGTGAAACTTACGAATTTATAAGAGTTCCGATTCTACCATTTGCCAACGAACCCCTGAAAACCCTTATTGCAAAATGAAAACCCGTGTTACACAAGCAATAAGGATTTTTCAGCATGACATCATTTCAAATTAGGTCACATAAAACAAGGTAAGGACAAGTTAATTACGGCTGTCACCATAACAATGATAGACGACGAGATCGTATGACGACCTAATCAAAATTCAACGAGAGTGTTTGAACTTTGACGTGTTCTTAAAAGAAATTCGTCTGAAGATGACGCAAGTCTAAAAATTTAGTCGCAAATTGGTCACGTACTCAAATAAAACTGTTGACGCAATCTGTAAAAATATAAATGAGCACTGCAAGTCTGGAATTCAATTGGTAAATTGTTTTAACAGCTCTTCATAGTTAGTGGTGGCTGTGATTCTTTTAGATGTGATTTTACGAGTATTTCATTTGTTTGTATATTCTGAGCTATTTAGGAGCACGTTAATTCGAAAACGTTTTAAAAATGTTGAAAACGTTTTAATGCAATTATTGTTTAGCAATCAGCGATATTAGTGCGTTCATCAATCATGGTACCACCTCTACAGGCTCTCTATGATAGGATTTTTAAAATTTAAATAACTTTTATTGTGAGATCCATGTATTTGTCGCAAATATATGTTTTTATTATTTCATATTATTAATTATCTGTCTTTCTTTCTTTATTTACATAAGCAAACCAAAGCCTAATTTGTTCATACTATGATTTGTAGTTCCGATGATTTCTTTATCCATTAAGTTTTGAATCAGATGCATTGCTACAGACTAGACCATTCATAACTGAAATCACTTGCTCAGAATGCTCAGTGATAAAAATCACGATTGCAATTTTTTTGTTTAATGCGATTTTTGCATAATTATTATTATGATTTGTAAGAAGTTAGCCGTCTTACAACAACAGATTAGACCAAAGCTAAACAGATGGTTCTAAAATTTTATTTCTCCACTAACCGACGTCCAACCCTCGCTTTTACTAACCAAATAACAAATTCACAAGTATGATAATTAGATATGCCAGGATTGAGCATTTGAGTAAGACAGCGCGACTAATAGACATCGATTTTGTGGAACAAAATATTAGAAACATCTGTTTAACTCTGGTTTTAACTTTTGTGGTAATGGCCGTATGATTTTGGTTGTTATAGATGCCCAGTGGCCATGTGACTTGGAATCTATGTTTGACTAAGTACTTATCTTATTTATAACACCTAAGTATATAGATAAGTAGTTTAAATAAGTCTACCATCTTAACTTCTGATCACTCCCAGGATGTTCTCCACGTTGGCTGGTTTCGCTGACTGCCAACAACTTTCTCTATTTGCAAATGATTTACACGCTTCGTGGAAACGTGATCGCCCACTTAGACAAAGAGTTAGGGGTTGGCTTCCACTTTTGAAATGGTAACTTTGGACTTTGGGCTTTCACAGCGTCAAAGTTAAGCGATGAACAATAATAAACCTCTTATCGGGACTGGCAGGCCGCGTGTAATTTGTCTCGAAAATTAGCCGGGATCAAAATAAGTAAGAAGTTTCGTGTTTCTCTTATTTTCTTAGGAAATTATTTAAGTATGCAGTTAAATATTTAAAGTAAAGTTTTAAGTAAAAAGTAAAAATATGTAAAGTTTTAAGCTTATAAGCTATAAAAGTTTTGGGCTTTTGCATGAAATTGTTGTATGATTATAAAATAAAACACAAGTATTTTTTGTGTTAGAACATTTTAATTCATTGTATGTTAGATACGACGCTACATAAGACTAGACTCGTTCAAAATAATCATAAATCAATGTTCAAAAACCAAAAAGTCATTAATCCCATGGCAAACACACTTTTGTCTTACCACAAAAGATTAAACCAGAGTTAAAATGAGGTTTCTGAAATTTCGTTCGACAAAATCGACGTCTTTCACTCGCATTTTCTAACTCAATCTTGGCATACCTAATTATTTTACTTGTAAATTTGTTATTGAGTATAGAAAAGCTAGGATCAGACGTCGATTTGTGGAGAAAATATTTAGACTCATCAGTTCAACTCTGGTTTAAATCTTTTGTGGTAAGACCGAAAGCGTGTTGGATTTAAACCATCAGAAGTGGGATACCATGAAAACAAAATGATTTTTCTAAATTAGGCACTTACAATGAAACTCCACAACCAACATGTAATGTGCCGTTTATATTCTTTAGAATACATCAAAGCACCATTTACGAAATCGTCCCTACATTGTGAAATCGTTTCTTCCAAGAATTTACATTATTTTTTATTGTATGCGGAAAATGGCGTCATTACCAACGCGAACATGACAGTACTGACATTCCCACGAACTCCTACGTCAAAAAGGTTTACGTCGAAGGGCTCCTCGACTGTCATCGGCTAGGAATCAGAAAGTAAACAGTACCTTAACTTGAGCTTTTATTCAAATTGGATAGGATCCCGCGCTTGATCAGTCTGATAGTAGTTCCAAATTGATGATGAGAGAAATAGCGTGTAACTTGAAGTTCTAACCACTCGCACTTCCTGCACATGCAGCTTACACGAGTGGAATTGGAAATTGCGGACATACTGAACTGTGTTCTATATTGTAAGGCTCCTGTCATCGGCGGCGTCTCATTACTCTACGGCACGTACGTAACGAGACGCGTGTGACGCACGTGGCGCCGCTATATTGAGCCTTTTGCCCACCTTTACTGACGACTTTTAACCCCACACCTTATCTCATGTTTACTCGTACGCTGTGCGACGGGCGGTATAACTTGCAACATATTTTTTTGGAAGATTGAACTATATCAGCCGTTCTGATCCGTGCGCCGATTTACGAAATATAACTTCGATATTACACTTTTTTGGGAAATATTTTGGTGCCGAAGTTTTCTCGGTGATTCGGCAACTTTGTGTTGTAATCTAAACTCAAATATTAGGTATGTGGGGTGGATGGAGCGCAGTGTGTTGTAAAGTACTGTAACAGCTTGCTTCCGAATTCTAAATTGAGAATTATTGGGGAAATGAGGAAGCTATGGACCACTTTTAACGAAGTTGTATACATTGTTTTTTGATATTTTTCATTAAGTATAGAGTGTTTCTAATAATTATCGTAGCTTATCTTTAGTGACATTGTCATATCTCAAGTTAAGTCTTACAAAAGCTTCTTTTTTTCATAGCCTAACTAAAAGAAATCAAAATATATACCTATCAAAAGAAACGAATTCAATATAAAACGATAAACTTAACCTACGGTGTCAGCTGGCATTTGTAAATGCTAAAACAGTTTGTTTTATAAGGTTTCTTTTGTGTAAGCTCACCATGCTTTCGGTGTTTGGTTAGAAAGTTCAAGTCTCCATAGAGTTACGATGGTGCTTAGCGATCGATTTTAAAAAGTGTGTAATTATGCATTTTATACACATTATTCCGGTTGGTTCACTTCTGACATTTTATTTGATCAGTAGTTATAAATAAGTAGGTATGTAAATTACTGAAAAAATAGATTAATTTGTCATTTAGCCCATACTAATAACGTTAAATGAAGACGTTTACAAACACCACTTTGAGTCTGCATTCAGCCCGAATATTGCACTTACTAGATAGGTACTTAAAACTTAGGTACTTAAAACATATATTTGCGTATTATTTCTATGTTGATTGAAATTAATTCTAACCATAAATTGATTCAAACTTACGTAACAGATGATTTTCTTTGTATTTTCAAAGTTTGAACCTGCACAACTCTTCCAATGATGTTATTAAAGAGATATAATTTATTTATTATTATTACTTGTTATCCTACTAATATTATAAAGCCGAAAGTTTGTGAGTGTGTGTGTGTGTGTGTGTGTATGTGTGTATGTTTGTTAGCTCTTCACGCTCAAACGGCTGGACCGATTTCGATGAAATTTGGTATAGGAGTAGATTGGACCTATGAGACGGACATAGGCTATCTTTTGTTTCAAAAAATAATCTCGAAGGGGTTGAAATAGGGGTTGAAAGTTTGTATGGGTAATTAATAATTCTTCAAGTTAGGAATCTCAAAATTGAAATTTAGGCTTTTGGTAAGAAATAAAGAAATACGGGTCTCAGCTTTTTTGCAAAATCATCCCTAAAGAGGACAAAGTAAGGGGTTGAAATTATGAGGTATTCTTTAGTCGCATCCCCTACGGACGGAAAATCGTAGTGCAATTTGGCAAGGAGATAGATAATAATGGATACAAGTTAAAGAAAGAGATAAATAGAGGGAGAGGGTGAGAGATAGAGTTAGAGGGAAAGAGATAGACGGATAAGTATAAATGAACATAAATAGAGAGATAAAGGGAAAGAGATAGAGGGAGACAGAGAGCGAGACCTAGAGGGAGAGGTAGAGAGCGAGAAATAGAGGGAGAGGGAGAGAGCGAGATATGGGTCAGGACCAAATTCTTTGCAGGGTTGCACAACGGAAATCACAACGGAAAATGTCACAACGGAAAATTATGTAGCACACTGGAATCATAAAGGTGTGTGTACACATAGTTGAGGTGGTCTACCGCCGATACAGTGACTGTAAGTAGGCGAAAATAGTTCCCTTTTAGTAGCGTAATAAAACAGTATAGTCAAAAATAATATAGTATATTATGTAGGTACATTGTACATAGTAGGTATGTTAGTCTGTAGTGTAGGTAGGTATAATTATGATATCAGTCTTAAGATAAAAATATTTTTAGTAGCCACTAACTGCTATTCTGAGATCTAACATAATTCTTCAGGTTAGGTTATTAAAAGGACTAAAAATAAAATTTAAGTAGGTAAGCAAATATTTATTATCACAAAAACACAAGTATATCAAAATACAAGTTAAAATGAGATCTAAAAAAAACACGATGTAATAGCAAACAAAAATTAAAGTTTAAAGTAAACTTTTCATATCAACTATTATTATTATACACCGTTTTTGCTTTTGCCGCGTTCTTTTGTTTCATTGCTTCCAATTTTTCAGGATTTTGTTGTTTTAGTTTTTTACGGTATTTTTGTCATCTTTCTGCAGAAGATAAAGGCATCTGAAAAAAAAAGTTAATTATTCAATTTATTAAACCACTATTTACTTAAATGCTTATTCGTGTTGATGAGTGGGGGAACACTATATTATTCCAAGACCTTTTTTTAAGTCTGCAATTTTCTGACCACGCACGCGACGCATAAAGCTCGTCGAAAAATTGTATGGTCTACGCGTATGAATTTACGGACACAAGAATAGTTATCAGAATAATGTATACATACCTTTAGAAATTTCCGTTGTGACACGTAGCACAATTCGTGTCACTCGTCGCACAATGGAATAGAAATACTACACGACTTTACCTAAAATGCTTCACATAGGCTAAATTAAACAGAAAAACTAACTATCTTTGGGATATTTCCGAAGTCGAATACATAATAGTTCATTCTTAAACGTTCGTATTTAAAAGATCTTATAGAAATCACTAGAATCTTCAATCAAAGTCACAAAATTTTAACGACCTGTGGTGCACAACAAACATGACAAAAATCTGACAAAAAAACTACATGGCGGAAGTGTGCGAAATTGTCTTGACAGTTCGGAGTCAGTGCTGCCATCATTATAATTTAAAAACCTACCGACATTACGTTGTGGTTTCCCCGTTGGGTCGTCGCACACCTGAAGTAGCACAACGGAGGTTAATTTGAGACATACATAAAATATATGCTAAATTAAAAACTATATAGGTTATTCCATATAATTGAACAGAAATACGTTAGACAATTCAAAAAACAATATATTATGCAATAAATTATAAGTTTAACTGTTTAGTTTTCAAATAAAACCACAATATTTCATGGTTGTCTCATTTGGGACATGCCCATTTTGTATGAAGAGTTTAAAAATATAAAATAAATATTGCTAAATAATTTACAATTTTGTTTAAAAAAAATGTTATTCTTCTGAGTAATTGATCTTTAGTAGAACTGATAATGTGTTACCAATTTCACAAAGTATTCACTGATACAATACATTACTTATTTTTAGGTAGAAAGGCTGTGGACAAAATATTATACCAGTTTTTGCAAAGAATTTGGTCCTGACCCATATAGAGGGAGAGGGAGAGATCGCGAGATAGAGGGAGAGAAAGAGAGCGAGAGATAGAGGGAGAGGGAGAGAGCGAGAGAAAGGGAGAGAGTGAGAGATAGAGGGAGAGAGGAAGATGAGAGAGAGAGCGAGAGATAGAGGGAGAGGGAGAGAGCATGAGATAGAGGGAGGGAGCGGGAGATAGAGGGAGAGGGGGAGAGCAAGAGGTAGAGAGCATGAGATAGAGGGAGGGAGCGAGAGATAGAGGGAGAGGGGGAGAGCGAGAGGTAGAGAGAGAGGGAAAGAGATACTGATAGAGGGAAAAAGTTAGAGGAAGAGGGAGAGAGATAGAGAAAGAGCGAATTTACTAATATTATAAAGCCGAAAGTTTGAGAGTTTGTATTGTATGTATGTGTGTATGTTCGTTAGTTCTTCAAATCATTAAATTTGTTAAATTTGGTACGCAGATAGATTATTTCACAATTTAGGACATAGGCTACAAGTATAAGTCATCAACGTTTTCCATCAATGCAATAAAAACTATGAAAAACTACCCCATTTGCATTAAATTGGCATTAGTTTATACCGCAACTTAAACACATAATACATAGTGTAACGAAAACTTAAAAAGTAGATAGACCTTAATTTGCATGATTTATGTTGTATGCAGATAGTTAAGAAACACAATATAGGCTACAATGTCATCATCATCACTATTTCACTGTCCATCGCAGTGTGATAATAACTGTGAAAAACTACCTAACTTCGGTATTTTCTTTGACACAATGTTACAAGTCGTATCTAACAGCCACCGTCCTTTATGTGTTATAATTTGAAACGCGGGTGAAACCGCGGGGCGCAGCTAGTTAAATATATTATTATATTATTAAAGTATCACAGAGACTCATGGCACTCCTACGTTTGACTAAAACACCCGAGCTCACATCAATGTCAACTTCCGGGAACGAAAACCCTACAAATATTTACATTGTAAACAACATTTCTGCAAGTCTGCTATTTGAATTGATTATGGATTATCAATGATTTCAGCCATTATGGTTACTTTTGACACTTCCGGTAGCCTGTTAACAATTGACATTTCAATTGCATTACCATTGTGATCATAGCAAAGTAATTGAAATATCCGTAGTACGTCCGTAGTCTAATAGATAATTGCATTTCAATCTTGGCAACAATCTCTAGTCCACTATTTTTTTGACAGCTTTTCCCATGGCTAATTGTCTATGGAATCACAATTGTGAAAACATTGCTTTTTATCAATTGTTCTAGTGCAAATTGTACGTAATTTAATTAAAATTACTATTTTATTTAATATATTCCAAAGAATTTCTTAATGTTAAATATGAGTGGCTTAGCGAGGTGGCTTAGCAAGCCAAATAGATTTTATTTCGCTGTTTTCGCGGACAAAAACATTTCACTTGGACCACAGATTACCTAAACTTGAGAAATTTGTGGCATTTGACATTGACATTTGGCCATTATTTGAAATAAGTCTATAGCTTTTTTTTTAATTTAAATAATACACATCGTAACTAGAAGTTAGAGCTCTATGACTTTCATGGGAGTCGACAACTCCCACAATTTGAAAACGAGACAATTGTAATTCAATGAAGTTTCGATTGATAATCTACCAGACTACCGACTTTAGCCAAAATTAACATTGCATATTGATTGCATTGTTTTTCAATCGCAAATTGTTGCCAAATAGCCGACTTGAGGCCCTGTACCGTGTCGCTGTAAGAAAATTGTGTTTCTGACCGTGTCATGGTAGAAACGGCAAGACATTTTAACAAACCAAAGTACGTTACGTAAGTGTAAACTTCTAACTGTTGTGACGCTGTTTTATATACGCTTTGTTAACAGTGAAATGTATTTGGAAGGAAAGAGTTTTTGAGTGGTTAGGTCCTTGGAAAATATGAGCCACATTATAAATGAAGGACATTATTTGACAATGGAATTAATTGGTAGGAAGTAAATACCAATAAATCCCATTTAAATACTAGCACACTAACGGCACCACCTAATAGAATGTTGTATGGATGTAATATTATGTGGAAAATAAATCGTATAATAATTATGTTTATTAAATATTTATTGAGAAGGATAGAAGCTAACGCGAAAGGACTGAAGAAGATAATGATGATATAAATTAATATCTAAAACTTTATAATCTTAGAAAATGTTGACTTCCAAAAATGATACCACTTGACAATTTTGAAGATATCGTTCATTTATACCATGTTTGTTTTTCTAATTAATTAGATGGGTACTTCATCCACAAGGTAACATTTGTGTTATAAACATTTATTTTATCTTTAATAAGAACAGAGATTATGTACTAGCTATTATTATTCTACAATCTAATTTTCAATCCAGTTTGAGAGACACTACATAATATATCCAAGAAAAAGCTTTTAGAACTAAATAGCTTTTATGGATGTGCTTCAGCATAGATAGCTTATACTACTAAAGGCTACGGTAATAAAATTTATAAGGGTTGACACTACATTGCCTTCATCAAAATGTGATTGTGTTTGTTTCGTATGCCTTTGTATACACGCCTTTGAAGTTCGAACCTTTGTAGGTAGGTATATATAAGTGAGATAAGGTAACCCTGTATTAAATCGAGATGTTTATTCCGTAGGCATTTCTCCCCTTGACAGCGAAACCTCTGACCCCGACAACGAGTAGAATTAAAACAGTAATACGAAGCTCCCCGAAGACATGCACGTGTACAGGTAATTTGAAAATATGGGCGCAGTATTGTAACACTCGCAGTAGATCAATTTCATCATACCAAAGGCAATAAACATAGTGTAGGACCAGTGTTGCCGGAAAGCCAACGCGTATCCCTTATATCGGTTTAAAATTGTTTATGTGAAGCAAATATTTTGCGGATATACTGATACATACTACATTAGCTGGTCACTGCTGCACTAAAATATCAGAAAAAAACATTTATAATAGCGTCTGTCTACCTATCTACTCGTATACGTCTCAATAGATGTTTTCCCATACATAATATTTTACGTTTGTCACCAAGGTATAAGTAAAGCTGAATGTAAACAAATACGAGGCGTTAAATAAATTAAACATTTCCTTCCGACGGCAGCTAGATCCATAATAAGTTTATTTCGACGTAAATACACCAACGTATTAAATAATTTAAAAACGGTACCGGACCACATAAATAATATCGAGTCGAAATCTTTTGCAAGTCAGTAGACAGTTCTGTAACAACATCTAAGAATTTGTACCTATTCCTATTAAAAAAGACGATCGCGAGATAATGTAGCTTTCAAAAATATATAACGGCAAAACCATAATTTTGCTGCGTAATTATCTTTTTGAATTTGAATTTCCGCAAAGTAAATGCTGACTCGACCAACTAAAAATATATCAACAATTATGTAGATCTCTAATAAATTAATTAAATTTGTTGAAATATCAGCTACTAGTCCTATTTGTACATCGTCCCACGGTATTCGAGCCACGTATCTTGGCGGGAAATAAGTAGTGCCGCAAGCAAAGGGTAAACTATACGATCCGCCTTCGCATCAAACCTACCTTGTTTAAGGAAATACACTTCTTGTATTCTTTCATTCTGTTACTTTTGTAACGTACCAACTCAAATTTATTCAACTTCGCACATACATTTTGTTTCTGTCTGCCGTTTATACTACAGTTTACACGGTGACCGCTTTGTATGGCGTAGTATCAATTAATTATTTTAATAGTAAGAAAACTTCATAATCTTAACTCACGCCTTTGGGTCTTTGTCACTGTAAACTACTAATATTATTGAACTACTATTTATAATGTATTTTCACTACGGATTTGTATAATATGTATACAGAGCATAAATTACAAAATAAAACTTGCAAAATTTATTGACAAAATATAAAGATAACGTATTATAATGACTCTCAATATAAGTACATAATATATTTTTGAATGTATTGCTCTATAGACTCGATGATAATAATGAATATAATTTCATGAATGAATGTTATCCATATTGTTATGTGAAAATTCGAAATTAAATTTTAATTCTTAAAATTGAGCTGCGTAAATAATTTCCAAAGGAACATCTCATTATATATACGTGTTAATTTAATTTTCATGGTATAATATGCTCTGGTTTGAATTTAATTTTATATTCATTAAAATACTTAATTTTTTTTTAATATAAACAACATATAAATGGATTTGAATCAAAAGAATGCGAGAGTAAATGCAACAAATGTTATTCGGAACAAATTATTTTCATAATCCGTTACAAATATTTGCATAAAAATGTAATTGCCTGGTCGCAGCACGATTTATTTTTCTTTTATTGCTTAATTATTTTTATCACGCGACTTCTGTTTCCAAAAACGTATAAATTATGCCACAGTAGGGTACCTACGAAAGCCAATACAATAAAAAATGCATTAATTCTAACTAAGGTGTTTATCCGTTTACTAATTCTTCACGACTATAATAACAATACTAAAGTCTTACATTATGTAGATATCTGTAGATGTTGTTGTTTGGTGGCTGAATAATATGATCTCTATTTCGTCCAAATCAGAAAATCTTTACTGTTACAACAGCAACGTTTTAAATAATCTTTACGAGGCATGAATATTTCAATAAGAAACCAGAGATTGGGCTGAAATATGAAATAGTAAAATATTCAGGTCAAACCCTTCGTTTTCTTTGCGGACATTATTCACAGGCTCTCTTTACCATGGTTGGAGCGACTCTTGCTTGACGCCATGTACTTAATAGAAGGTAAATATTTTAAGGATAGCTCTAACCATTTGTAAAAGTGACGTGGCGTATAAATTTCACTACCTTCCCTACATTTCCTGGGATACAATTGTATCTTATGTTTTAATCCAGAGCACTGTCCATTTCTACACCAAACATCCAAATCTGTTTAGCCGTTTGCGGTGGAGTTACTCAAGGGTGACAACACAAAGGCACAGAAACTTTCGCGTTTATTACTATGGTGTGATGTGGTTAGAAGTATATACGTATGTAACTCTCCAATATTGTAATAAAAATCGAAAATTTTTACCTGTAATATTTGTTACTACTGATATGAATATCCATACTAATATTATAAATCTGAAAGTTACTCTGTTTGTCTGTTTGTTTGTTACCTTTTCACGGCTAAACGGCTGAACCGATTTCGATGAAATTTGGTATAGGGGTAGATTGAACCTATGAGACGGACATAGGCTATCTTTTGTCTCAAAAAATAATCTCGAAGGGGATGAAATAGGGGTTGAAAGTTTGTATGGGGAATCCATAATTCCAAGTTAAGGATCTCAAAATTCTTATTTAGGCTTTTGGTAAGAAATAAATAAATACGGTTTCAGCGTTTTTTGCAAAATCATCCTTAAAGGGGGAAAAGCAAGGGGGTTGAAATTATGATGTATTCTTTACGGACCACAATAAACGGCTGAACGGATCGTAATATAAATTGGAAAGTAATGAAAGGGGAGAGTGCGATGGGAGGAGGGGGAGAAAGGTGGAAAGTGGGGGAAAGAGGAGAGTGGGGGGAAGGGAGTAGATGGTAGAGTGAGGGGAGAAGAGGGTAGAGTGGGGAGAAAGAGAGGGGAGAGCGGGAAGAAAGAGGGGAGAGTGGGGGGAGAAAGCGGGCAGAGTGGGAGGAAAAAGAGGGGAGAGTGAGGTGAGAAAAAGGTTAGAGTGGGGGGAGAAAGAGGGGAGAGTGGGGGGAAAAGAGGGGAGAGTGGGGGGAAATGAGGAGAGAGTGGTGGGAGAAGGAGGGGAGAGTGGGGGGAAGAGGGGCGAGTGGGGGGAAGAGGGGCGAGTGGGGGGAGATAGAGGGGAGAGTGGGGTGAGAAAGAGGGGAGAGTGGGGTGAGAAAGAGAGGAGAGTGGGGTGAGAAAGAGAGTAGAGAGGGGAGAGTGGGGGGATAAAGAGGGGAGAGTGGGGGGATAAAGAGGGGAGAGTGGGGGGGAGAAAGAGGAGAGAGTGGGGTGATAAAGAGGGGACAGTGGGGGGAGAAAGAGGGGAGAGTGGGGGGAGAAAAAGGGTAGACTGGGGGGAGAAAAAGGGTAGACTGGGGAGGTAGAGAGGGGAGAGTGGGGTATGAGGGTAGAGGGGAGAATGAGGATAGAGTGGGAGGAGAAAGAGGGTAGAGTGGGGTGAGAAAAAGGCGAGAGCGGGGTGAGAAAGAGAGTAGAGTGGGGAGAAAGAGAGGGGAGAGTGGGGGGAGAAAGAGGGGAGAGTGGGGTGAGAAAGAGTGTAGAGTGGAGAGAAAGAGACGGGAGAGTGGGGGAGAAAGAGAGGAGGGTGGGGGGAGAAAAGGGGAGAGTGGGGGGAGAAAGAGGGTAGAGTGGGGGAGAAAGAGGGTAGAGTGGGGGGAGAAAGAGTGGAGCCTGGGAGTGAAAGAGGGGAGAGTGGGGCTAGAAGGAGGGGAGAGTGGGGGGAAATAGGTGAGAGAGATTGAGTGCGAAATATATAGAAATAGAGGGAGAGGGAGTGAGCGAAGGAGAGAAAGGAAGAGATATAGACGGAGAGGGTGAGGGAAATAAATATAATGGATGAGATGGACAGGGAGAGGGAACGCAAGAGATTGAGAGTGGAGAGGGATATTAATGATAGAAAGATAGGGAAAGATATAGAGATATAGGGAGAGGGAAAGAGATAGAGGTAGAGGAAGAAAAATAGAAAGAGCGAAAGAGGGAGAAAGATAGAAAAAGAGCTAGAGAGGGAGAAAGATAGAGGAAAAGGGAGAGAGAAAGAGACAGATATATTCTTACCTATAACTGTTCCCCGCGACTTCAATTGATTTTCTAAACAGTTTACATTTTATATAAAAATGCGAACAAAGTTGCGGGTCATATATATAACACGCAATCAGCTAGTAATATATATAACACGCAAATAGCTGTAGTATTAGGTATAACGGATTGTTAATCTGAACGTAAAATAACTTTTGAACATCCCGTCAGAGTTCAGAACAACGAAGGTTAGCCCAGAAGGGTAGATTAAAATTTCCAAAGTTATGTAAAACGAATGAATGTAAAGAATTATTTATTTAATAACGCTCGAAATATTCGATAAAAGAAACAATTATGTTAAACATGGTTTACCTTAATAAAGATTAAGAAACGTTGCTATAAAACATTGTTAATTTATAATAATTATGTACTTACCTAAGTCGGTAAAGAATTTTTGGTAGGATTATTGTACGAAAATTTTACATAACGCTAATACTAATTTAAAGCGAACTACAGTAGCACTGTAGTTGAAAGATATAAACTGCAGAGAAATGCAACGCCACAAATTTATTATAGCCACACACTGAAAGACATGAAGGAACTAAACAATGTAACATAAAAATTGCTTGTTCATAAACACTGAGAAGAATTAAGAGGGTCTTAAGATCAAAGTACATTATCTACTGATATATATGTACATTTACTGCAGTAGACGCCCGCACTTAAAGATATTTATTTCGGCACAACGGCCAGTATTTTTTTGGAGAGAATGCTCATATTAACTGAATCGTTTCTCGGGAGAATGAATGTGGCTCGTAGAGCTTCAGGGCAATCTCTTTAAGTGGCCTCGAGACCAGGCCTCTGAGACCGGTGCCTTATCGGGGTTTATTAGTTATTTATTCTCACATAGCCGAGGCCTGGTCACAGTGTCCTACATGGAAATTACATTATTTGTTAGAACTTTAGTGACCTCGTTTCAACAGTTCAACCGTGACCGAAACAATACTGCTCCTGCCAGTTTCAGTAGCAACAAACACAAGAATTCACTGCATATTCCTATATAGGTACAATTGATCCTGACCTGTTCTCCAGATCTGGTATTTTTTTTGTGTCAAATTATATTTCTGGCATTGCTGTAACGTAATATAAGTACTATTTCATTGCATGACATTGATCAATGCGCAAAGATTAATGGGTAACTGAAGTGAATATTGTATGACAAGCGGCGCGGCTCGTACCCACGCAGCCTTCTCGGATGATATATCTAGATGGGCGTGTTACGCGTCGTGTCGGCAGATTGAGTCGATGTATCTACGCTTCCTTGAGTCGGATTATTAAATAATATTGTCATTATAATAAGGATGCATGAATCCATAAAAGAGGTATGTATAAATCATTGTTCTCTTTCATAGGTTCCTGTGATGAAGACTGTGGTGGATGATGATTGTGATGCTTGTGTTATGACAGATCCTAAAGTATCTATGTACTAAACTTCATCAAAATCCGTTCACTCGTTTCAGATGCTAAGTAGTAACAAACAACCCAAAGAGACTGAGGCATGCTTTGGGGTAATAGTATTCGTACGGCTACAAGCTATGATAAATCATGAAACTAAATGAAAGCAATGAAAGAAAAATATATAAAAGCAAATATATTTTCGCCTATATTAGTAACATAATATTATCCAAAGACATTGACGCATGCTTATGGTAATAGTATTCGTACGACTTCGAGCTATTATAAATTATGAAACTAAATGAAAAGCAATGAAAGAAAAATATAAAGAAGCAAAAATATCTTATCGCCTAATTGCCTATAAAAAGCTCTATATTTTTCTTATTTAGATATAATTATCTTGGATGCTGTTTAGTAAAATATTTATATAGCTAACTTTTGCAAAACACTCTATTTCTTCTCGGTGCCACATTCCATTGGTTTTCTTCAAGTAATTGATATTATCATTATAATATACAAACGTATTAAACTAAAATATGAACCAGAACAAACTTATCATAACTGTCAGCGGCCTGTTTATATTTGACACAAGTAAAAGATTACTGCGATCACATCCTACTCACTATCTGATGAAATAAGACAGTCTACTTTACGAAAAGTGAACTGTATCATAGTCAAAATTATGTTACGCCCTTTAAGATTGAAGGTAGTTCTGATAAAATCCTTACTTCGATAAAGGAGCTTGGCCATAAGCGCTTTTACCCTAACGAATCGTGGGTGTGTAACAAGTACTTAGACCGTAGTTAATATTTTTGGAGACGATTATTATTTAGTCTTTATTGCTCCTTTACGAAAATGACCTTGGAATCGGTTAAGTAAAAGCGAAAAGGATTCTAAAGTAATACAATTATTCCTATCAAAGGATGATTAAAAACTCGACTCGTTCGTAATTAATTAGTAAAAAAGAAAAGGGAGAGAAAAAGCTCAGGCGTTTTCGAATTTTGTACTATAAACGTTAAACATTACATTAAGATAAAAAAAAAATGATCCACAGAAACGAAAGTAATACTTACAAAAGTGAAGTTTATCCGTCTCGAATCATGTTGAAGAGCATTCACTTTTAATTTTGATATCGCCTCTTATCACAAACCTATCAAGCTCTATCCCGTTGCCGTCGCGTCGCGTGTCGGTTCCGCCATCTAAGGGCCGGGTTCAATAAAGCGTGTATTTAATAGCGTGTACGCTTATCTTCTGACATGACGAGATATCGACGCGCGGCGACTGCGACGCGACGCGACGGTAGCTTGCCTCTGACAGACGCAGATAAGATTACTATACGCCCACTTGTGCAACCAGTCGTGCTTCTTTAAAGACCCTAATGCACAGATTAAATAGGCTCTAATTCTTACTATACATTAACGTTTACTTATACAAAATTGCACGTGTAGATACAGAGAAGCAGCTTCAGTCTTTATAATGATATACAATATCACACATTTTCAGTCACATTCATAATAAATATAACTAAAAAGTACTCGATCCTAATAAATTAAAGTACCTACTTAGGTCCTAGTTTTAAGCCTAGTATGCGAACTAGCCGCACAATTCTATATTTTGTAAGTACTCAAACATTAGATAAATAAATGCTTTTCTGGTTTTTCATTATTTTTTTATACATCGTCCAACTTCTGATCAACTTCGGAATTTTATGTATAATTAGGAAAAGCCGTTACGTGTGCGCGAAGCTTTACGCGGAATTATATTATCAGTTGTAAAATCCCGATTTTGAAATTATCGTCATTAGTAAATAATTAATTCCACGGCTCGGACGCATAATAGGCTTTTAGGTTAACGTCTACCGTTATCGCTTGTAGGTGATTTGGTTAAATAATGGTTTTCAATTTATTTTTTATTGCAGCATTTTAATTTTTAATGACCGAACTAAGCTTAAGTATGTTCTGGGTCGTCTGTTGTGGTGTAAGAAAGCGTAATGTTTATTTGGTAATTAGGAAGTCATAATTTTGTGTTAAATTAAAAAACGCCCTACAAGTTTTCTTAACGCCTATACTTTGTTATATGTATTTCGTGTCCGTATGCTACGTAGATTTATTCCTGTTTTCTTTGTGCTCAGTATAAATTCGTCGGTTCACAGTGGACAAGTATTTTGGAGGAGAGGCTCGTGCTATCGTAGGTTATTGGAAACAATATGGGAGCAGCACGATTATCGAGTTGGAGGGTAGGAGCTAGTGGTCATGAACTGGCACGCATATTATCATTTGTACAAGGTTGCTTAAGAGGTTAGAAAGTTTAAAGTTAGCTGCTTCTGTTTGAGGGCACTCCTCATCATCATCATCATCATCATCATCATCATCATCATCATCATCATCATCATCATCATCATCATCATCATCAACCACCCCTATCCACCCACTGCAGAGGACGCGGATCTCTTCTCAATTTTTTGACGGGCATTGTAGTATCTCTAGCTAAATAGCGTAAGGAGCGCAGTGAAAAACCGGGCAAGGGCTGGCATTGTATAATACATAGTGTTATGCGGCACGTACCTACTTATCATCAGGTAAATGACCAACCAGAATGTGCCGTTAATCCGGAACGCAAAAAGTTCGCGTTCATAATAAACTACGAGTACATCAGGCATTTTTATCGCTTACCTTCCTTGAAGTAAGTTGTAAAGTATGATCAAGTAGCTGGCAAGCCAATTCAACTCTTCTAATCTCACTGCGATATCACAACGAGCTCCTAAAATAAACCCTTATCTTCAAAAATATGTTCTTTTAAGAAAATTAATCGCGTCTAGACACACAGCATATTAAAGGGATTTTTTTAAAAATTGTATTCCAAAGAAAATAGCAATTTAACTGAGTAGGTATATTATTATAAGAGGCATATCAATTTTGGGACATATTAAAATACGTTATTTTATAATGACCTTAGGAATTTAAAGACTTATGGGCAAAATAATATGATAAAGTAAAGGGTCGGCGTTTGTATTTAGATATCAAAATTTGAGTGATATAAATCTGTGATCTTCATGAATTACATTTAGATATTTACAAAGTATTTAATTAAATGTCGACATTTTACAATGTGATGTGAGAAGCTAGACTTAGCCACTTACGGTAATGTACCTTTATTTATTATACCATATGTGTACATACGTCATGAATTTTTTGAATCATAATATTATTTTACTTTATGGATATTATGTAGGTACCTCATGCTTCAATAGCTGTAGTGGAAATTATTTACAACAAATTTTCTTAACTTTCTCCTATTTCGTAACTAATGAACCAGCAGTAAATTCACCTAAAAGAACAAATAAACAGCTCAATTCATAACTTCTATCATAAATAAAGAACGGCCACGATAAATAATTCAAGTTCAGGCGCAAGGTGTTGCCAAGTAAATAACTCAAAATAATAATATTCCGTAGATAAGCGCGGAGAGGCTGGCAACCCTAACGAGTCTTATTTATAAGCACTTCACGTCAACACTGGGGTTCAGTAAATAAATAAACAGCCTGAGATGTGACACTCACTTTTTTAGAGTTCCTTGCAGGTACACGAACTATAATGGAACCCTTGATATGCATGCGCAGTTGCGCACGCCATGTTTTTAATTTATTTTGCCACGGTGCTCTTACAATAATTTATATTTAAACTGTATTTTTTCTATAGCGTACAGTATCTACCTATACAACTAAATTAATAACAATGCAAATAAAATTAAACAATATTATCCTTAGATAGGTAGGTAGGTACGTACCAAATTATTGAAAAAAGTACCCCTATTCAAATACAAAGAACAACCAAATGTTTGCCTCAAAGTGGAAATCACAGTAGTACAAAGCCCACCAACAGAATTAAATCGTTATAAACTACGGAACCCAAAGCCAGGCTAAGTCGCTCGTTCATAGCCCTATTTATTTTTTCTCCCGTAAAATAACAAAATAACATTTTCGATGTTCGACGTGTACCTTCTATGAAAGCACGCCACTTACTGGTACATGGTGGGTACAATTAGAGGCGGGGATCTTGTACCTTGTCTTATTAGAGTCCTATTATACGTCAAGAAATATACAAAGTCAGGTGAAAGCTGTTTTGCCCAAGAATTTACTTTGAAAACTGTATACTTACACACTACGAAGTAGGTACCTAGGTACCTTATTAAATAATATTTGTACCTATTGTACATTAATGTGGTTAAAATAAGGAAGATAGAGTATCCTCTTCTATTTAATTATACTTAGTAATAGTTTCAAGGGAATGGACCGCACAAACTATGTGTAACGCACATCCCTATTTTAACTACATCAATGCTATTATTTTTTTGTTATTGTTATTGTGTATGTATATTTATTGCTATTGTCTCACGCGACCTCTACACACAGCGTTTTTATCAGACGATTCTTGACAATGTCAACAACTTCGTTTGACCAAAGAGTAAGGAACCTTCTAACCAAAAAAGGAAATGCATCGTGTTTTGTTTTGCATCCTGTCATATTGTATCGTACAAAAATGTGACAGTACAATTTTATCAGCGTATAAAGTCGCACGGTTCCATTGTAGGATTTCAGAACGTAGGTGCCTAATTCTTTTGCTCGTTACGAATTGTTTAGCATGCGGCTCCTACGATTATCCTAATCCGCACTCCACTTAGGTTTCAAGGTAATCGCCTAATCGGTGTAAAAATATTTTATTAGGACGATAACTGACGACACGTTTGTCGTAGTGGCTGAGCACTCGGACTGCTGTACCTGGTGTCGCAGGTTCGATTCCCGCCCGGAACAAATATTTGTGTGATCCACAGGTGTTTGTTTCTGGTCTGGGTGTAATGTGTATGTGAAATTATTATATCTATAATCGGTAACAATGACACATTCGATATTCTAGTGAGGGGCTTTAAAAAAAAAGAAAAACAAACAAACTTAACTTTTCCATATCGGGTGGTGTAATCTATACTGATATCTACACCTTTCTGATATACCAAAAGGCCAGCGAATATTATAACGATAAGAACGGACTTCCTGGTACAAGTACCTACTAGTCCTATCTGATAAATTTATGCGATCCTACCTATCTATTTCATTGATATTTTTCCACCTCGTAAATTCCTGTTAAACACTCGTAGTACCCCTTATGTTGATAAGAAATGTTTCTAAATCTAGGTACAACAATTTGTTTACATGACGCCGCCGCATTTGAAAGTCAAATTCGAATATTGTAAATTGTTACAAGAGAATGTTACAGAAAGATATAAAGGTTGCTGGTTGTTTCTGACTGGCAACAAAATAATAAAGAAAAGGTGTATGTAGTCGTTGGTATGCACTATGCATGTGAAAATTATATAGTTGTGAACTGTTACATGTCACAGCCAAAACTGTTGTATTTAATATATTTGATATTCAAGGACTATAGAATAATTCACCTACTCATAATTTTCCTTTACCACCCGAGGTACCAGTAGAAAATATTATTAGTAAACCCGACTAATATTATAAACGCCAAAGTTTGTATGTATGGATGGATGTTTGTTACTTTTTCACGCAAAAACTACTGAATGGATTTTGATGAAACTTCACAATAATATAGCTTACATATGAGAATAACACATAGGCTACAATTCATAAAGATTATTATCGTATATTATCCAAACGCGGGTGAAACCGCGGGGCGCAGCTAGTCTTCCATACACGCGGAGTGCAGTAGTACCTACTATTCAAACTTGGCTACACACCAGCTGACTGTGTGAAGATGGGCCGCCGTCTCGTATACACTGTATCAGTAAGTCGCAGCGCATAATTTTCTATGAGTTAAACTTTAACCCACCTCAAGGCAGATTGTAAAGCAGTCGGAATTCAATAACGTTTTGATTGCTTCAGAGATTGCGGACATCCCGCGGCGGGGAAATGGGAATCCTCTTATCAGACGTAAAGATATACTGGCCCATTTGTAAGTCGAGCCTTACAATTTAGATGGTGCTTTTAATCTAATAATTCAGGGTATGGCTGTGCTTGTAACTAATAATCCAAAAACAATTTCACACTAAAATTGTAGATAGATCAGACTCAGTGCATATTTAAGATCCAATTCTATAATTGTTGCTTTCACAAACGATATGTTTCGTGAAAAACCATGGACAAATTATCTCACCGAGGGTCTTGTCAATGGACAAAATTCCCTCACCATGTTCTGAAACTGTCTCACTTAACTGATCACAGTTAATTAGTAATTTGGCCACGCCTGTTCAATCCCTACTACACAAGAGAAAAGTTTCAGCTTATAAATGTAAATTAAACGTAATTGGTTTAAGTCAAGCCCCAAATTGGGAAAATATTTATCATGGAAATGAGAAAACAAGCAATCCCGAGGCTTAAGACAAAGTGAATCAGGGTGCGATAAAAAATAGCTTTGGTTTGCGAAATTAACGTTAACAGCCTGCTTCTTGGCATAAACGGGAATTAGGCGAGCCTACGTTTTTATGGCAATTTGTCGTTGTCTGCTTTTGTTAAGGTGTCTTTTTATAGATGGAATTAAGAACTAATACAAGAAATAAAGTGAAAACATAGCCTTTCCGTTTTTTGTTAATGTCAGACAAAGCCGATTATGTGTAAAGTAAGTAGATTTTCCAATGATCTGCTTTTATTATATTAATTTATGTGATTTACATTGTATTAATCTGACATCACAGTATTATTTCGTCTTATTTATTATGAAAGCTATTTTTATAAGAACCGATTATGGATGTCTTTTACAACTTGCATAACTAACCCCAATTGTTGGAAGATCTAACTGATTGGTTGTATAATTAAAGTGTAGGTATATAAATAAATTATATTATCCATTCCGAAGCCGCGCCGTTTTGGTTTTCAAACCTCAAAAGTCAGTACAGTATCGAAAGCAAACAGCCAGGGTTGGCAGTTGGTGCCGAGTGTTGACGCTCGCGCTCGTTCGTTTCATTTCATTTCCCATCTAATGTTTGCACGGTCAACACCGCTTTGGAGACGCCACCGTTCCTTTTCACAGCCCTACCTTCACAAAGTAAATTGCTTGCCCGTTCTGTGGAGGGTCTTATCAAATGTCGGTGACTCGCAGTCGCGTTCCTTATTCCATTATGGTATTAGTTTGACGTCATTTGGCAAGATTAGGCCATGTGTTTTGTGTGTGTTGAGTAGTTATTTGGATACAAGTTAATTAATAGATATTATTCAACAATGAGCAAGTTACGTAATAATGAACATTGTTGGTCTCTATAATTTTATTTATGTAAATTGAGCTGGTAGCTAGAATTCTTGTTAAGGGATTATATTTTTATAGAGTTCATTTCATACAATAGGTAAGTATCTAAATTTTTACTCGTTATGTCCACTAAATCATGCTAGCTCGCGTGTTTTCCCATGAGACATAATAATTTGTCATGTCATCGTGAATATCCCCAGAAATGGTGTCAATTGTCAATAAAAGCCCTACATAAATATGCGTCACCTGAAGCCTTAATTTTCGCCCCACAGTCCAACCACGCATAAAATCGCCCTAATTCCAGTAATTCCAAATAACAGAATTAATTACTCAACCCGGAGGGTGAGCGAAAAAATCGCAAAAGATTGGAAGAATAAAGCTTTTAATCCAATAAATGCCTAACTCTATAATTTTCCTTGGAGTCTCGGACGAGTCATCAATCATTAGAGATTTTATTGGTCTTCTTTTGCTGAGCGGCTGGCGTTTATTATAGGATTAGTCGTACGCTTTTGTAAGAAATTACTTGTGTCAGCGGTTCATAAGCTGATGACTTGGTTAGATACATGAACCGTTAAGTAACCTTCACAAACGGTAGAGTTAAGAATTCTTGACGAGAGTTATAGAAAAGTAGTTTGCTATTCTCTATACATTTTTACGATGAATTGATATTTCAGTCGATAAAATCGCAATTTCAAGTTAATCCTGCAATAATATGTTAGTATTGTATCAGCTAATAATTATCTGAACTGATATATTTAATTTGTATTTCAAAGTATTTTAATGCATTTATAATATCATTTTCGTGTTGTAGGGTGGATAACTGTCTAATAATGCCGATTTCCACAGGTAGGTACTGCAGAGTAATCATTATTTACGAATATAGGTATATACAAACTACGTAGCCGAAGAATGCTTGTTATCTGGAGGTGTGACAATGTTTGCCACACCTTTTGTGCCTTTGTCAATCAAAAGTTTGATGACCACATTCGAGACGACTCTGTTATCAACTCGCCGCGTGACATCATTTACGTGCACATTGTGCAATGGAATGATAATAGCAAAGCTGAAAAAGGCAACATATTATGAGTATGACAATGTATGTATGAAGGTTTTAAATTATTCCTTGACGTCCTAATGTTTATGTCCCGCTAGAACATTACGTTTGTACACAGATTGCAGCTTAGATAGGGACTCGACTTGTCCAATAGAATATAATGACACCAACTTCTCGGAAAATATATATTTTATATCCCCTATTCCTAGAACGCTCTTGATACATCAATGTCACTGTGACTAGGATCACCATCACTTATTGAAACGTTTGGGACACAAATAAGTATCCCATTTTTCTCGCGCAACTTGCATTTAAAAATGTTTTCTACCATCATACACTGTTTTCCCAGACCAATAAAAAAAAACAGTCAAGTGCGAGTCTGGCTCGCGCACGAAGGGTTCCGTACCATTATCTATAAAAACGGCCAAAAGATCATGTTTGTTGTCTGGGAGCCCCTTTAAATATTAATTTTATTTGTTTTTTAGTATTTGTTGTTATAGCGGCAACAGAAATACACGATCTGTGATCTGATCTGAAATATGATCAAATTTTCAACTATCACGGTTCATGAGATACAGCCTGGTGACAGACGGACAGACAGACAAACGGGCGGGCGGACGGACGTACGGACAGCGGAACCTCAGTAATAGGGTCCCGTTAGGTACAGAACCCTAAAAACTTAACTGTATATTTACGCTCGTCTAAATGGACTATCCTAAGATCAGAATATGGTCACCTCAGGAGAGTTCCAAGAGTAATCACTGTTACAACCACTTAAGGAAGGTCTCGTGACTCATCAAACAGATTTATCGGAGGACCAGCACTAAAAATCGTTCATATTTTTGTTTCGCCAAATTTAGGCGTGAGTCAGACGTTGTGCAGAAACGATTGTTGTAATTATGACTGACGGTTCCTTTTAGATAAATGACTAGGTGACTTGTCTAGTCTTGGAGAAGTGCCTGTGGACTACATCTATTGATATACGAGAACACCAATAGCTGAGCCGCGTGACTTCACCCGCAGAATTGTGGTTTCACCTTGGAACTCTAGAAATTCCTGTCCCAAAACATAGACTATAGTACTGAGGGATACTATAGCATTTCTAAAAGATTAGGTTCTTCTCATTCACAAACAAACCTTACCTCTTTACTCGTATAATAATGTTAATGATGATGAAGGTAATGATAATAATATAGGTAATCGTGTAGATGTAGATAAGACAAAAAATCATTGTCATGCTACTTTAGGGTTGAACGGCAGTCTCTGGGAGCCATTTTCATTGTAGACATAGCCTTGCTTATACCACCTAAAGAACGAATTGTAGTATAAAACTACTAAAATAGCAGTAAGGTATCCCAAGTTATCTAACAATGTTTGCTCAGTTTATGTTATTGTTCCAAGTGGATCAAGAATTCGGTTACAACTTTACAATTGAATAAAAAACCACTAAACCAATATCCAATTACTTACAGCATACAATAAATAAATTATCCAAAAACCTGTCTACGCCGTCTTATTAGCAACATAAGGCTCATTAGACTAAAACGGGTCTAATAATAATATGTTAATCACTTTACAACAGCCGTCTGTATAGTCATAAACCAGCCGCCATTGGCAATCCTATCATAATGGAATAAGCCCGGACGCGGAACTGGATCACGCCATAAGCAGTGAATAGTTTTTTTACATATTAGTCATAAGGAAAAAAAACCATTGACTCCTTAGTAACAGAGTTGGTTGGTAAGTAACATAGAGTACGGAGTGAACACGCTTATACACTGAAGCGGGCTTGCAGCGATATGAAAAGACGACTTGTCAAATACACGTCTGAAAGTTGGCTGTGAGCGTCGAATAACTGTCGGTTCTTCTTCAAGGGTCATCTTCAATCATACGATTTAGCAGGAACCATTTGCTTTGCCAGCATAAGATACTTCCTTACGTGGATACTTCCTTCCTTACTTGCTTCATCTGTTTACTTAACAAATTTCATTAAAATCTATTTAACCGTTTTGGCTTTAAAGTAACAAATATCCAGATATGTTTTGTTACTTACAACCTTTTTAATTTAATTTTATAGTAGGATTGTTTGTAGGATTTATGGAACCCACACTGTGTGTAACAATACGCAGTCGGCTAGTTTTTTCCCAGTGAACATTCGCCCTTATAATCGAATTTACAGAAAGCATTTCAAGGTAATTACGTAGCAAGGTTTTGTACAAGGCCGGTGACGGAGCAGTGCGTTGACTTGACTGTTTGTGAATATTTCGGTGTTACTTTTTGTTAGGCGTGATTTTAGCTGGTCTGTTACCTATGCGCTATTTAACAGCTTAGCAATAGCACAAAAGCCGTTCAATCCCCTTTTATGGCATGTTACAATTTATTTACAATGCTTCATTAATTTTCTACTACTGAAGGCCTCCAATTTGAGTTTGGGAATTATTTGTAACGAAGTCAATTTGAAAAGCCTTGCATGTTTTATGTTTCACATTACAATAATTATTAGTTTTTTTTTTAATTTATTAATTAAATGTATACATACCGTTCGAGCGTGTTTCTATTCTTGGACTGGTCAAGTCGAGACCTTGATGGTACTCATAAATTTGTTTCTCCGTTAGTTACAATCCACTTTCACTAAATTAGTTCACCTATTGTTCGCCCCGAACGAATATTTTTCAACAAGAGCCCGACCGATTTTGGTCAAGTGAATGGAAATAGTGGTCAAGATATGCTAGTCTATAAAAATAAAGATAGAATCAACCTTATCAAACATCTGAATGGTATTATCGTCGCACAGACATCGCTGATAACTTGCTGAGATGCTTAGTTGCCGCAAGACCGCGCTACGCATGTTCAAAATCAGGGCACTATCAAAACTTTCGAGCATCGTTAATGCTCTTATCATGTAACCTAAATTTTTCGGCACTTCAATAAGCAGCACTTTGTACTTCCTGTACCTTCACTTCCAATGATATACGACAGGCGAACGTAGGAAGGCGTGTGGGCAAGAACTAATACAATTAGTACTAATGGACCGACCTGTTTATTTGTACTTACCTCGACGTAGCGGTAGCTGAACGAAAACTTGTGAAGGTATTTTTAGATTTTGAGTTTAAACACGCGCGTGCAATGTAGCTCTCTAGCTCCAGCTGGATATTGCTTCCTTTGTACTTTGTAGGTTATTTTCTATACAAGTTTTGTATTATTACAAACTTGACGGCAAAACGATCATTATGCTTAGGTTACCAGGATGTGACGAAATAAATAGGAATCTACATAATTTCGTTGAAAAGTTCAAGCGTTTAAATGCTTACCAAGATATGACCTATTCATGTTGTAGGTTCTACAGACATCATTCACCAACCGGCTGTTGCCGAAGCAAATAATAGAATAGATCAATGACCGCGTAAAATACGGACAGTATTTTAGTACTTAGGTAGAGTAGGTATGCGTTAAGGAAAATCGTGAAACGTTATTTAAACAGTAACATGGCTTTCTGATGACTTGTCAACAGACTAGTTTTAAATGATATTCTACATCTACTCGTATATCCATACACACTGTCATGAACTTTACTATAATGAACTTTACGATACTTACGCCAGTAGCACTTGATCAGAGGCACTCATTGACCACAACTCTAGCTTTACCCTCGTATAAATTATAGGAATTTTTACTTATATTTTGTTTATAGACAATACAGTGATTTCCAAACTGCACTTAACCTGTTTGTGTATAGAACAGGCGTCAAGTTCTAACATATAGGCACTTACTCGCAAACGGCTCATTCATTGTACCACAAACTCCACTCGAGCCATCCATATCCTTGTTTGAGTATACGCACTCTGTAGGGTTGCCACCTTTATCAGAGTTCTATTTTATAGATAGAGTACTTAATATGTGATCAAGCCTTAAGAATACTACACCTAGAAAAGGATGTTCTTTTAGAATACGTTACCTATATTGAGTAACATACATAAGGTCACGCCTTTTTCCAGTTGGGGTAGGCAGAGAATACATTTTTCCACACGCTCTTTCGCTTCTTCCCCTATATTATAGGGGATATGTATTATATATTCTTTCTTGTAAATTTCAAACCTTTTTAATAAGATAATAATTATCAAACAAAAATATCCTTGGCAATATTACATTAAAATGTTTGCCGGTTTCGAAACTATAAAAAAGTGACACAAGAAAAAGCTGCGAGCGGCACCCCTACAAACATGTAAACATAAAACGTATAATATCTGTGTACAAACCGGCTCCCGTGTTAAATAACCTCTCGAGCACGAACTCTGTGTTTGATTTATTAATTTGTTCATATGAATGTCATGTTTGTTTGTAAACATTGTCGATGATTTCTTGGAAAGGCTTCCTCTTATATCAGCTTTTGGTTGAAGGCTGATAAATAATGCATGATGCATTATCTCCATCATGGCCACGGAAGATGGCTCTACCGTTTACAGATCTTGAAAACATCAAAACAATTTGTTGTTTTTTATAAACTAAAAATTGTAAAACAAACTCCGAGTTATTCATGAATAGGTGGATAACCCACCATTTTACTGAGAGTTTTACAAAAGGAACCAACTATCACTACATTTATTAAGGGTAGCTAGACCAACGTAGCTAGACCCATCGCCACCCTTGCAAAAGGATCACACTTAACAAATGGCTGCAGTTTTTAAATGGACAACGCTGCGGCAGTAAACTTCTATTACGGTAGCAAAGCTTCATATTTTTCAGGAAGGTCAGGTGGAATTCCAAAGTTTGTGTTTGTTGCTTAACTTTGAGATTATTAGTAAAATATATATCTAACAGGAGTTCTAAAACTGTTAATACAGGTAGGTGCTAACAATTTATAATCATAGCTGAAGTCTCTGTAATTTATTATAGTGCATATTATTATTATTATAACTCAATAGCAACTTATTAAAGACACCTGATAGTCTCTATTTTGTGAATGGCCATAATAGTAGCAAATAACCCCCTTTAAAAACATTGTGTAAATAATTGACCTATTACATTTTTTTAGACTTATTTGTCAGAAAAGGGGTCACCTGTTATCGTCGTAATATGAAACTTATTATGAAAAAGGCAGACGATTGTAAGAACAACTTAAACATAAATAAATCTATCCCATTACATGATGTTACATTATTTTCTACTGAAATAAGGCACCGGTTCACACGGTAGCACAGGTCTACCATCTCTGGTGGCCGGAATAAGTGGCAGGTAAGCATGGCATTAGCAGCGTTGTGAAGTATTAACCCAGATTACGGCCGGCATTTACATAATCGTATTGACTTACTTATTTTACTTGAAGATGTCTTCGTTTGTACTGGAAGAATGGATACGTCTTTCCTGTTTTACGTTGAAATGAAAATACCTAAGCTAATATGCTTAAATAAATGATTATTAACGAGGCATGATAAAATTTTATTTTATAACCGTTGTGATTTCCATCATGGTGTAGGATGCTTCCTAAATAATTAAAAACTTCTGTCTGAGCCAAAATACTCATGCTTGCTTATGAAAATAAAATTAGGCGAGGCTTTGCAGCCAAATAAGCAGGTCTAAATAATAAAGCAAAGAGTTACCTTTAGTATGTATTATTATATTACCTTACCTACAAAAGTGGTAGGTAATAGTTATATATAATATAAATTAGACCATCGCCTAGCCACCGATTTTTTGCATAAGTTACATGTTTTGCATAAGTTGGCGATACATGCAATAAGCATAAGTAAATAGTACTAACTAACAAAAGTGACGCATTTGGAATGTAGATAACTTCTTGCGTCAGTGAGTAAAATAACAGTTAAAACGATACGTTTCTAATGTGGTACGTGATTGACGTCACTACGTGAATCGTCAAATTATGACTTAGCAGCTAAGAATAGAAGCGTACTAATAATGAGAGTTATTAATAGTAAAGGTTAAACTAATTAGAACAATTGGTACACAGGTCACTTGTTTCATTGCGGAATGAAGCACAGTGCAGCAACCTCTTATGTTAAGAGTTTGTCAGCGGTTGTCTTAGAACTTTTGAAAACAACCGGCACCGTTATAATTATAGCTTAATGCCTTTCAAAGCACGGACCGATGGATATCCGCACAAAATCAGGGATTTAAAGCATACAAGTTTCCGCTTGGCCACCATTCTCCACAATCTACTCAATATGTGCGTTACAAAAAAGTTTTCATTCTTTTGAATCTCCGCACCGAGATTGTGCCGCTTACACCCCCACACCCCCTCTACCTACTAACCAGAATCACGCGACCAATATAGCCACCAGATTTTATATTTTCTTGCCGACGGCACGGGACTACGAATTGCTGCATATCCCGCGACCTCATTTCATCTTATTTGTACTCATCTACATACTCACACTTCCATTTAGGTACGAACCTGAAAGCGTTTTGGCATGCCTACATTTTTCATCGCGATTAGATCATGCCAAGAGCGCCGTGAAGGAAAAGTGCCTATTAACCTTACAGCCTCTTTACGACTGCACTCATGATTATATTCATCATTAAGTCCGAATTCTCACTAGCGTTTAATCAGTTGTTTATACAAAGAAACTCTTTGCGATAACCATTCGCTAACGACAGGTCTGTTGTTGAGTGCTCGCGCCTAATAATCAGCTGCTTAAATACGCTAATGTACGGTTTTGCCTAATTGGATGTTGTAATTAATGCAATTAGGCTCACCTCAATCCTTATTTGCTTGTGGGATTCTAATTTGGGGATAAGCTGAAGATGATGCCATCGGATGTGACTAAGTATACGTTTCTTTTTTAAGGTACCTACTTGAACACACATAGCGATTATGTAAATTGAATTGCAAGAGGAAATGCTTCAGGCTACAATTCTGAGAGTTACTTAACTTCTCAGTTATTTGTATAGCAAATGATCATTATATACGTATAGGTAAATACAAAACAGTCAATCAAACAAAACAAACTAAACGAAAACAAATTGATTTAACATATTGTCGTATTCCATTATTTGCTGTGTCCTTAAATCCGAAATCCTTACGTTGAATGTAAAGCTCAGTCCACACAACCGAGCACGTTATCAATTACCTCGTTAAATGTGTGTTTACATGGCTCTCGGTGGCGGTAACAAACAGTGGCGCCCGCAGGTGCGAAATCAAAGGTTCCGCGGGACTATTGTCAGCCTTGATCACAGCTTTGATTGCGCTTATTGAAGTAAAACTTCTTTAGGCGCGACTAGGGAGTAACTCAGATTTTTTTTCTGACGGATGTAACGTTTGCTATAGTCTGTGTAGTTTCCGTTGTTTAAAAAAGTTTACATTGACTTCCAATGTAACCTTTTAATATGTAATATGACAATATAGCGGAAAAGAAGTTTTACTTCAATCGCGCGTAAAGGTTACACGCACACACTTTTTTTTAAGTGTGTTGTGCAAGTTAGCTAAAATGGTAGCGGGTAGAGGTAGACGAATTCTAACATCTAGGCAACGTAGTGTAGTGTCTGACGTCCGCCGACCTGGTGAGGTGATTGCTTGCGGATAACGACTGGATGAACACATATTGGATGAAGAAAGCCGAAGATCGGTCTCAGTGGTGTTCGCTAGTGTCTACTAGTGTCTTCTTGACAGTCTTGTCAAGAAGACGAATGTAGGCTGATGATGAAGCAAGTCCCAACAGTAATAACATGTACGACACTGCGGTGTACCTACTGGTCCGTATGGACCATGTAACAATTAAACATCTATTGTGCCTGGCATTGGTTACTCAAAGGGTGTTGTCAAATCACCAATATCCAATCAAATAACCAAGGCTTTTATCAGTTGTTCAAATATTGGCTAATCTTAATATATACAAATTACGTGTCACGTTGTTTGTCCGCGATGGGCTCCCAAACTACTTAACCGATTTTAATCAAATTTGCACACCGTGTACAGTTTGGTCTAACTTAAAAGATAGGATAGCGTACACCTCAATTTATAGTCACAATAACAAAAAGCTTAGCCACAGCAATGCGTGGCCGTGTCTGCTAGTAAACTATATCCCGAGGCATCTAATCTACTTAATTTCCTAGCCAAAGATCCCATTCAGTTAACTATACCACTTTAACACTTCAGCGGATCTATTTGAGATTCTACTATATGTAAATCGGGAGGCTTTAGCGGCACTCGTAGAGTCATTAATTCGGACCTTGCGACGGAACCCCCAGTTTGTATCGGATTCCAGTCTCCGATTTCCATAAGAAGCTTCGTCGAGTATTAGATAATGTATTTTAGTGTTGGATTCAGGAAAAACGTTATTTCGAACGTAAGGTTCAAAGTACCAGAGGTATCACCGATTTTGTTTTGCTTTGTAGACTGCTAGATGTTTCGGTGTTTGTAGTGAATTTCAAACATATTAATTATGATGACATATAATTATGACTCCTTTTTAGGTATATATTTGATAATTGTAAATATTTCTTGTTAAAGGCGAACAGGAAACAGTCTCGATTGTATGCTATTTAGATAACCTCATGTTTCTATACTAGTAGATTACCGTCACTGGCTAAGCACGCTATCAGGCGTCCGCACCTAGAAATAGCATATCAAGATAATTTCCACGAAATTGCTAACAAGTTCACTACATATTAGGAATTTTACGCTTACTAAAATATTTTGACAAGGCCATTCTTTTCACGTTCCGCTTGATATTTATAGGGGTATCTGTCCACACCTAAAAGTCATGTTCTACTCGTACGTATGTTGATCGTGCGTGATGTGTTCTTATATGAGAGCTATTCTCAATTTCATAGAACACTCGTCTATCACCCTTTTACCTCGGACTATTTGAAAACTTGGACAGTCCAATGCACTTACTAGTCTCAATACGCATATTGTTGAGAGCAACATACGGTACTCCTGGGAGTGAACCGAGAATAGCCTTCGGGCGTGTCAGCGTTGATATGAGAGATTGCATCGCATGCCCTAGCGATATTTTCATCTCTCTGGATATATTTATGTAGCTGTAAAGTGTAATACGTAACAGTCTTGATCACAATAAATATTATAGTTTTGAACTGATGATGTCGCAGAGCACGGGGTCGAGCCCTAACATAATGAGGGTATCTACTCATCATCATCAGCCTGAAGACGTCCACTGCTGAACATATCCCTCCCCCTTAGACCACCGCACCGAACGACAATATACATACCATACCTAAGCTTTGTCCAAAATATGTTTAAAGAAGGAAGTTTCATTATCAGATAATGTAGGGCACTTTCCTGTTTTGCACGGTTAGCTACCCTGGCTACAACCATCAATCAGAAGTTGCCACAAACCGTGTTCAGAGCTTCCCAGCAAAATTTCATATTAACTAGTCTAGGCTTAGCATCATTTATCACCTTCGACCAAATCGTCACTTTATACCAGGTTAAATCTTGAAGATGAGACCTGGCCACTACGATATCCTAAACGAAGATTAACTTCCCCCTAAATCGTTCTAGCTATGATTAAAAAAAACTGTTTGATTTCAGCACTGAATTTGTCTATCAGCTTGAATATGTGGAGGGTCGTGAAAATGTGCCCCGAACCTTGTCTCTCATAACAACGTTGATATCAGCGTTATGGCTCATAAATCAAATGCAATGTGTTGTAGTTATTGCGTACCGCCTGTGTGGATGGGTCAGGGGCAGTCGGGGATAGTGAAGTTGGGTGGAGCTTAGAGTGATATTAGAAATTAGATAAAATTTATAATTATCCAACAGACATTATTTTCGCCCTAACGTTCATCACTTATGCATTCTTTTGAACTACTCATCATCACCCATTTTGTAGTTAGAACTAAGGTTATGCGCTGATAAAATAAATGATGGCAATCAAAACAGTCATAGATGGTTGTGAAAAAGAAATCTTCCACACGCAGCTATCATATCATCGAATGTGATAGTGGTATGAATAGTCTGGTTCAATTACGTTAGGCAAATCTTGATTTAATCATCAAGCTACTTCTTATGGTAATAAATACGAACTATCCCAATAAAGTGTTGTTCACAATGGTCGAATCCCGCAAATGTCAACATTCGCATAGATGTTCAAGCGTCCAGAAGTGTCGTCCGCGGACGCGGAGCGGTCGCGTCGACTCCTCGAGATGACGAGGGTCGTCACAGCCTTTATTCCGTGCCGCCGCGCGTCGTCGGGGCTGTCGCTAGAGTGATTTATCGGTGAATGTAATAAAAATGTTTCATTATGTAATTTTTTCGGTAATAGGTACGTCCAAGTAAGTAGGTTACATTTTAATCTTGAGTACCAAGACAGACTTGGAATCTGTAAAAAACACGCATCTCTTGCTTTACCTATAGGGTAATTTCAGGATAGATGCCCGGCTCGGATAGATAGATGCCTCAAATTCAAAAACTATGATTTCCCGGCTTGTTTTTGTTGTCGTTGATATTGCCAAACGAGAGACATCCCCGCACCTACCCGGTATCCCCCGCGAGGTAACCCCTGACCCGTCGTGCATTCCATCTATACTCAATGAAAGATTTGGTGCGACGAAAAAATTGCTAATTTTTTTTCTACAGCATTTTTGAGGAGCTGGTACTTTTTAAATGGTGACTAAATAATTTATATTTTGTATCCAAATGTTACAGTGGACTGTATACTAACACTAAAATCAGTTTATTTAGAATATTTATTGAATACACATTCTTGAATATAAAAGGCGTCTATCCTCTACGAAAAGGATAGACGCCTCGATTTATTTTTCGCCTATGTTTAACCATATAAAACAAATAATTCCCATTATTTTCAAACGATGTAACTACATTAGGGTATAGATAGATGCCTCAGAAAGGAAATTTCTTTCGTGAGGCATCTATACCCTAATATGATTATAAAGAAAATACACTTTTTACGAACATTTTTAATTAATGTCTGTGTTTAGATTTTACTTCCCATCACGAATACCTAATTTCAAACTGAAAAAGTGTTTTTTTATCAATGAGGCATGTATCCCATAACTGGTTTTGACGCATAGAGCAACTATCCGCCATAGGGCATCTATACTTTCAAAAATAGAGGTCTGGGAAAATCGATATAGATTAGTAAATATCAACACTGATGTTTTATTTTTCCTTCAAAGTGGTAGTCGAAAGACCAATCTATTAACATGTGTGACAAACGTTCAGATCCATTAATTAAAATGGGAAATATAAAGCGTTTTCAAAAAGTATGGCCACTATCCTGGAATTACCCTATCCGAGGTTCATTAAGAACCAACTGAAAATTATAAAATTTCCGTTGTGACCCTGCGATAATTGTAACGATTCACTTTGTTAATTATATAACAAAATATATAGCTTTATTCCGCTAAAAACATAAGTTACTATGATACAATAATTTAGTAAGCCTACCTGCAAAATGAATTATGAGCTTTTAGTAATGTGACAGCGGGGTCTACCAGTGGAGAATAAATAATATTTCAAATTAACTACAACCTAGATTTGTGTCAAGTTCATGCGACAGCCCTAAGAGCTGGGTAGGCTTTGGTTACATAATCGTCACCGCTCGGGGGCATTGGGACTCTTAACTTCAACTTGACACGGCCTATTTCTGTACATTCTGTGAAATTTGACATCTCTGCCGCGCCACTCTTTGCCGCTATCAAGTGTTCAGAAAAGAGCGCGGTTTGTTGACTATGAAAAGGGAAGACCGTAAATAATGAACTCGGGTGCCTGATAGTGTCATTCAATTTCGTGGTGGACGTTTTTTGAGTAAGTAAAATAAAAGATTTAGCGCCGTAATAAAAGCGCGGTTCTTGCTGAGCTCGTCTTTTTCTAGCTCCTAGCTGTTTTTATTATGGCTACTGGTTACGATTTAAGAAAGTGAGTCTTACAAACTGCAAACTTTAGTAAGATTAGTTTCCGTTCCATAACTCAAACTATCCCCGAACAGGCTAGCTAAAACAAAGCAATCCTAAAACAATAAGCCTTGGCCATTTGCCAGGATACGCACAACAATAAGTTAATTCCCCATTAATTTGGCTGTTTAGAGGCAAATCTGCGGCTTGTAGGGTTTGCTATGTCCTTCGAGTACCGCGAAATTTCGAGGACCGATTAACCTGTAAATGTCGGTTTACGGGTGATTCGATCTGGACAGTGTTTTCATTCTTGGTGCTTGCAAGCTTGGCTAGTTGGGCTTCAATGGCACAAGACCGAAACAAAATAGAAGGATATAAAATATTTTTGCTGCAGCAGTGAGATACACAAACAAATTATAAACATAATAATACAATAAGAAAAGGTTATTGAAGTTGGAGATAGTTCGGGAATTTTAGTACCACAATTTACGTTTGATTTATGTAGACTGTACTATTTTCGTTATCAGGGTCACACAGGGATACAGAAAACGGCTCTTTATAATTATTAACGTAGGTGGTGATAGATCAGTAGATACAGGTACCGCTATTTAATACCGGTAACTTCCGTAAAATATTAGCAGTGTTCTTTCCTTTTCTAAATTCCTTTTCCAATGCGAATGTCACCGCTTTATGATTTACGGCGCAGCGAGCTTAGTGAGCCTGATTATGGCTATGAATCATAGCGGATCAAACGCGCAAATGTTCCCGCGGCTACCGGGAATTTTCATTTTCTAATACCCGGATTAAAATGAAACGAATAACAATTTTAAAGTGTTTAGAGAGTTTTAGAAATAAACTATTGGAAGTTAAGTTGATGTTGGGGTAAAATAAACCGGCAATTAAATGACTATTAACGGTTATCCGTTGACATTCTCTGCTCAATGCCTCCATCTTAATCGGCAGTTTATTGGCCATTAGGTTGGAGTGTGAAACAGTTGCGTTCAATGCCGTATCTTTATAAATGGAATAGTGATTTTAATACCAAGGTTTAATTTGTAAGTTGTATGTAACGAGTTAAAATTATATCATAGTAAAAGTTACAATACTTGATATTAACTTTTTCTACCAGGGCAGCAAAATACATATTACATGCCTAAGCTGTCGATTTCTTTAAAATCTACACTAATATTATAAAGAGGAAAACTTTGTTTGTTTGGTTGTAATGAATAGGCTCCGAAACTACTGAACCGATTTGAAAAATTCTTTCACTGTTGGGAAGCTATGTTATCCCCGGTACACATAGGCTACCTTTTACCCCGTAAAAATTAATGGTTCCCGCGGGATAGTAGTAGGGTAGAACCGGGTAATGCCGGTCAGGAGGTAATACCGGTCAATACAATATCTCCCATATTACTGCGTTCCCCGAATGTACAAGTACATAGAGGTCGACGTAACCTTATCCCGTACCGACGCAGCGACCCTCCGCTAATTTCGCATCCGACATCTTGGATGAAGACGTGTCAAATGTTTTCGTGCCTATTTGAAGTAAAATTTCGAGCTCAAACAATAAGAGGTGAGTGTTTGTAATTTCACATTTCTTACATTGTTAGTAAAAAGTGTTGTAGCATAATTATCAGGTATCCCGAGTGATAAAAGATTTTGAATTTGTCTCGACTAGTTTTTAATCTAAAACCATATAATTTACAAAAATGTTTTTATGCGGACAATACCGGTCACGCTGACTGGTATTACCCGCAATTAAAATTAGTATTTTTTTGTTTATTTTAATGATTGTTTATTGATTCATACAGTCTAAAGCAAGAAGCCAACTACGTTCTAACATACAACAGTACTAAGAAAAATTCCTAAAGAAGAGGTTTTGGTCGAGAAAGAAAAAATAATATGTATAAAAGAGAGGAAAGCAGTAGTCATTCACAATATCGAGACAGAAAAAAAGAAAAGGAAAATCAATTGATGTTAAAGATGCTACTAAGAGAAGCTAAAACAAAAATGATATGTACCTTGGACTCGAAAATAGAAATGACAATAATTATACTGACGCTGATGAAAACTTAGAAACGAAATGTATATAATCTGCAATGATTATGGTCGAAATAATGAGTTATAGTATAGGACTGGTACTGGTAGTTTCGGGGCTCATGCCGAGTGCTCAGGGTATGACTCCCCTGAGGGTTATATTTGCGACTTATACATCAACAAAGCTTGACCGGTATTAACAACCTGGTGACTGGTATTACCTGCCATGGTGTTTAATACCGGTCAAAGGCGTTTATTTTTTTTAAATATAGATTTTTCCAAATTTGTATTACTTATGGATGCCCATGATTGTGATTATGTTAGAAGAATATATGAATGTTAAATTAGCAGTACGATTATTAAAGAAATGTAGATTATTATATGATTTTTTATTATTTCTCCTTAAGTGACCGGCAATACCCATTCTTACCCTAAACACGGGTGAAACCGCGAGGTGCTTCTAGTATATTATAAGATTATTATTATTGTCTGTCGCCTTCTTTGGATTATTTACGTTACGATTATTAGATTGTTATTTTGGGGCTGTTCATTGAATTATATTGGGTTTTTTTTCACTAGGTTCTAGCTAGTGCATACCTAGTCAAACCCTTCTAGGTTGACAGACACCAACTAGTTTTATTAAGAAATAACTAACGCTAATTTCACTTAAAGTGAGAGGAATAGCATATATTTGTCCGGTCTATTTGTACAAGAATTTAATTCTAACATATTATATTCAGTAATAAAAATGGAAACAGCAGTGTTATCGCGCCAGATCAAGAATAACAGTAAACTTAGGAAGCTTAACAGTCCTCTTGATAGTCTTGATATATAAACGTAAAACGATCTCGTTGAAACTCTACTCCGTGGTCCCCATTTCTTTGCAAATGAAGAAGAAATAGTTACTGTTACTATCAAAATAAAATAAAAAACTGGTTAGCTGCTCGCTGCAAATGAAATTTGTTATCGTAGATAAATATTCTTGCTTGTATGAAGTTCTTTTAAATCGAAAGAAAAAGCGGTATATTTGCTGGTGCAAAACAACTACCTACCTATGCAGAGCCATGAACTTATAAAAAGAAATCACGCGTCTGTGAAGCAGCAAGATACGCCAGTGCGTTCATATTCCCACTCACAAGCCTCACGCACCTATTCATTTATCGGTACATAGTTTGATGCCAGTTGATATTGGAATTATTTATTATTACTTTAATAAAAGTAATGACGTCAAAGTAATTTATTTTTCTCAGATGGAGCAAATTCTTATGGCTTCAATTGTACACATTTATGCAGCCGTAATTGTACGTCATTTTCGGATTGAGCCTCGGAAGATCGGAACGTCATCCATTTTTTATAGGTTTATGTGCACAGTAATAGTTTCCAAGAACTTACTCAAGTTTGCCTTGATAAGCGGGTATCTACCAAGAATGACTAGGAAAGTACAGTGAACAAGAACATGGGTTTTGTATGAGAACCGAGAAAGTATTTAATAAGTTGAGTTAGTTCCCCTTTGCTCTGTTTGAATAGGATGACAAGGAAAACGTTAATGCTTTTTGTCTTTTACTGCTTGCAATAGATTTCCTTAGGTTTCTTCCAGAAATACGATTATGCTCGTATTATGCATTGTCCCTACTCGTTCATATTTCTATAGCTTTAGCCCTGCTGTTTCAGTGGGTATTCAAATGTAGTATTCCGCGTATTTTTCTCGTTCTTTAGATCTTGTGATTCTTCTATGATGAGTATCAGTGGGCTAAAATCTGGTTTCATGTTTGCCGTAGTTTCCTAGCTATTACTTTTGAAAATTGTAATATTATTTGCCATCATATCGTTAGTCTCGTAAGGTGAAGTGGCTAGGTGCGTGAGCCATAGGAACTCTTGCTTTCGAAAATGTTTCTTAGATAATATTTTAAATGTTTTTGAATACAAATGTACAAGGGAAACAACATAAAGCAGGTCTTGACTACTCTACCGTAACTCCAATTTTCCTAGTGCATAACAGTCAACGGTGGATTAAAAATTTATTTATTTACTTATCTCCAAATTTCATACAAATCTCATCAGCCGTTGCTTCGTGAAGAGAAAATAAACACAACCATATATTATTATACACATTTTTTTGGATTTATAATATTAGTGTATTATGTGATATGATAAGGGGATTTTTTACGAACCCCATTTGAGTGGTCACTACCGTAACCTCATTCCGAATCTGCCATAAAACATTTAATAATATATTTATCTCTAAATTGGCCTTCCCTATTCAATTATTTTTTACAGTTAGACGATTTTTCATCAAGTATTCAAGTTACGTACTTATCAGCATACTTAGGTTTATCCAACTAGGAAAAGCATTTATATTCAAACGAGCTTTTTCTTGCTTATCCAGTCAAGCTAGGAAGAACAAGTAATAACGATAGTGACGTGCCCATGTAGTTGTTCCGCATGCAATTTTCTTCTCACACTTTTGAACGGACTTATTTGTAGACATTTTTGCATGCAAATATAAAGCTTTACGTTGTGACCAATAAGTAGATATTATAATTACACCAATTACTCATGTAACTATAATATATATGTTATAAAACTACTAGTGTAGCTAGGATAGATAGATAACTCACCACGTTCTATCGTAAAGTATAATAAAAATGCTAATTCAATGGATACGGTGAATTTCTTATGTTCTGTTGTTTTGTGAAACATCGCATCGACACAAAAGAAGAAACCCATTGCATAACAATAATTAAATTCAATAAGTTGATCCCCATCAAAAATGCTCCCAGACAAAAAGAATGAATTGTAACAGAGCTCTTATTTTCCAAAGAATGCGTTTTCCTTCCTCAACGGTCAACACGAGTTAACGCTATTTCTCATCAGACGGCTATCTCTTCAAATTCATCCAGTTATTTGTTTTTCATCCCTAATTACATCACACAATTAATGGCACGTCGTTTGCAATGGCGCGGCCAAGACGGTTCTTATTATAAAAAGTTAATTTCCTTAATTTGGCCTCTTCCCTTTACACGGGCCTATTCTCTGGATTCCCGTAATGAGAAAACTCCTGCTTATTCACGTTTTTGGGTATTCTCTTTCACTTACATTTCTTTTTACAGTGAAATTTGGAGTCGTCCGCTTTATTATATTTTTATTGCTTAGGTGTACCCTGTCTTTTTATTTTCGTTCGCTTTGACCACTATAATTTCATCATTACGCTCTTTGCGTTTTTTCGTTTTCGACTTTTGCTTTTTCTGTCAAATACATTAATTTTAGAAGGGAGACACAAGACATCTTGTAGGTACGGTTTTTTAAATAAATGGAAAATATTTGTATGTTAAGTTAAGTATGTACCTAACAAACAGCATTTAAATATAGTAGTACCGTACCACACACAGTCGAAAGTGTTTAATAGGTTTTGGTAATACGTACAAACGTACATGAACATTAACATTTATTTTACAATTTCCCAAAAGGCAGCTTACCTACGTATTATAAATACGGTAGTAGGTACTTTGTTCCTCAACCACACGTCATTATTTCGACCTAAACATTTCCCCAAAAACAAAATGCTTTATCAAAACATCTCACCCCTTCGCGTGAATATACACGACATATTTATGAAGACGCATACCTAATTACGTCATGAAATATTCATAAAACACGCGTCAGTGTGTACCGATATATTACAGACGCATAAAATTATGTTTTGTGCAGGTTTTGTGTGTAGTTTTCTAATAAATAACGTTGAGTTATTTGATTATAGCTTAAGATTGTATTAGGAATGCATAAATTCTGCACATAGATAGCTTTTTGGTGACCCAAATGTTAGATTATAATACTTAAATATAATAAAAAACAACAATCACAAAATAAATTACGAAGTTTTATTATATGTCGTAGTTGTGTGACTTTCACATGTGTTGTGTTTTTCATAATCCAAAAAGCTTTCCATTTCGCATAATTTTCATGACTCTACAATACTCAACATCATCCATCTTGCCGGCTCCATCTAGCCAGTAACCACCTTTCCGGGTAAAAAATACAACAAATATAACATCAGGCTTGCTTACATAATCCCCCAAAGAAAATATCTAACATTTGTAAGGCAAATTACTGCTCGTGCCCGCCTAATGCCGCAATGATTATTCTGTCTATTATATAGCCACATTTTTTCGCCGTACGAAGTTAGAGGGTAGACCTAATAATGCTCTTTTGCAAACGCTTATTATACCAGGATAAGTTTTTGGGTCGCACTTTCTCGGCGTACCGAAGGTCGTGTAGAATGAAATGGATAGACCAAATTTCCACTTGAATGAGTAAAAAAAAGAAAATGAAAAGTAATAAGTTAAAAAATTACATCCCCGTAGAGTTTCTTGGTGCTGTATTCTCTAACGGGCGTACTCCGAAGCACTGGTAGAGTCAACGGAGTTTCCTTTTCCTGTTCAGAATATTGGTACAGTGCTTGAAAGGTAAGCATTCTATTTCAAACTCAAACCTCAAGTACTGTTTAATTTAATTTGTCATATTTTATGTTTTATAGTACTCTTTAGCTGTTTGACTTGTAAAAGTGCGATTTAATTGCCTATTTACAATAGAAGCTTTGACTTTGGTAGGTAATCCTATGGACAAATACGATGGACAATATACAGCCACAGATATGAATCGAATATTTGGAAATTTATAGACGATTTCACTGATGTTTATACTATTATCGAATGATATTAATTGACTCATTTTTAATTTCTGAATATTTGATGCGACAGAGAAGCTAAAATCTTTTTATTACTTATCACACCTGCATTTATTTCATATACGAGATATTATGCTGCAGCTTATGATCCTATTCAAGGCAAGGCCGATTCTTTGAGAAGTGCCCTCAGTAAACTTCCGAAGTTGTATCGTTGAAGTACAATCGACTACCAACGCATCCCAGATGAGCTATAAAGACGTACCCAATTACAGTAATAGTGCACTTACACGCTATCTTGTGTCGGTGAATTACTCAGTGACTCCATTTCAATTTGCGTAAACAAAGCTAACAAATTAGGGCTCCAGTGTGGATTAGGGTTGATACGTGAGCTAAAATAGTGGGACAGTATTTTACGTGTATATACAAATATATTTTTTTGAGAATACATGACATGACGTACGAGTATGTATGGCATTCGGAAGTAACACCTTAATACCAATGGCAATTTCAAATTGACCAAAGTGGTCTACGTATTCTAAAGATTTCAAGACATACAACTATTAAGTACTTACTAACTATATAACTAACTAACATAGGTTCAGCCCTCAAGCTAGTCTATGATTCAGTGTGTCTGACAACAGAACCAGACAATACCTAGGTGCTTTATGAAATGTATTTACTAACCCTAAAAGGGCGCCCATAGAACTGAAGAACTTATTCTGGACTAGATACCAGCTGTGTTAGGACCTTAATTGAATAAACTTGTTTACGTTTGGAACAAGGAAGATGGTAACCAGCCGGCTCTATAGTCCCTCATATTCCACACACAAAAAGGTAAGAAAACAATGAAACCGGTAGAGATAAATGATTTTTTTTTAAAGGGTTCAGTTGACCGATTAAAATATTCATTACGTCAACTAATCCCGCGGACACAGTTAGGAGCGGGCACAGTTGACGTAAGAGCCTAATATCGCTACCGGAACGGTATGGGCACGTGGTGTGCGGTCCCATTCGCCGTTAGAAAAATAATAAAATTAAATCAATCCGGCGAATGGGACCGCGGTCCCTAGACGATCCCAATCGACGGAAGCCTCATAGATAATATCACTACAAAATTGAACCCTTTATAATCGACTTCCAAAAAGAAGGAGATTGTCAATTCACCTGTATGTTTTATTTTAATGTGAACCGTGATTTAACCTTGACTCAGTACACAATATCGTAAACCTAATAACAAATACCAAGTTTAGAATAGTTACCAAACATTTATTGGATAGGTTTGATCTAAGATTGTAGACCAGCCCTAAAAGCCATTGAATTGGGGAACTAATCGAGTCGCCTGTCCAATGATGCGGCATGTCTGACACACAATAAGGCGACGTCCCCCGGGCTTCCAGTCGTTCGGTAAAACAATACGGGACAGACCTGCGCCGAGCTCTTGACTTATTCCCGGTGTAATACCAGCCTAACTCTATTGACGTTAGCTTTGATAATAGAAGCGAATTACAAAGCTTTTATGAGAGGATGACCTGGATAACCCTTGAATAACAATGCCCGTGGAGTTGTTTAGAAAGTTGACTCGAATTCTTGGTACCTAAATGAGATTCAACGGAGTGAATCTCGAAGCTGAACAAATATTTGCAAAGTAGAGTTTATTATTGATAAAGACTTTGGAAGTCCTAAATAAATAGGAAATGTACCTAGAGCCCCTTCTATTTCTACTGACAGGACATAATATGGAAGTCACCAATTTTTTTTTAATAGTCGTCTAGCCATTAATAAGAACATTTGAAATCAATGTCACAATGAAATAACACAAACTAGTCCAAAACCACTCCATTGTGATTCAATTGAAGCGTTCTTAAATTAGCAGAATTTACCCCCAGGGCAAATCACACGGTAGAAAAGAGGAATACACTCGCAGTGGGAAATAAAGAAGTCTGCCGTTGAAGATGACGATGGATAATTGAATAACTAGTAATATAATCAATTTACCTTCCTTTCCCTATTGACAGTAGCATAATTGCTATTTTACGACCACTACTGACCTCCAAATTCTTAAGATAACGTACGCGTACGTTCATCAGCTTTGTTTAAACGGTGGACCATAAAAAAGCTATAAAACAAAATGCACGGAACGTGAATCCGAATTACCCTTTACAAGTAGGTTTTTATGTGAAGAATTCTTTAAATGACCGTATACGGCTTCTTCGTAACAGTAGGTAATTGAGTAATCCATGAAGATAACAGTCAAAATACACATTATATTCGTAAATGCAAGTAGATACCAAAGTCATGGAGTAAAGAAACCAATTTGATACTCTAAAAAATATAATAATAATAGTTTTGTCGGTAAATAAAGGATATAAAACCAGGTATTATCTGAATCCCAATCGCACTCGGTATAGTATACTTGCCCGACCTAAATTATACTCCGTGAGTACCTACATTGACACTCTAATTAAATTTATACCGTAAAAGATTCATGTTCGGCACGGGTAGGCAAACACTGTTACATTCTTTTTAGGCACAATTTCTGGTATGCAGTGGCTAGGAGCATAGGTATTCGATTCATTAAATTTCATTCCCACGTCACTCTAAAACGGTTTTCCTATTCCTTCCAACTATTTGTTGAATTTATATGGGAGTGCAGGATTGTCTAATAGACGGTCGGAAATTAAATCGATTAGAAATATTTAAATCGGAATAATTTTGCAGATTCACAATTAAAATTCTGTCTTATTAAGTGTCATAGTTACGAACATAACGTTTATAATTATTGGAAACGGAATGTTTAATACATAAGTCAATACCCTGTTTCTAGTGATAATATTGAATTTTAGTTAGGAATTACTTAGTAACTTTCATTAGGGTACCAGCTAATACAAACATACTAAGAATTCAGTCAATAGCCGACTTGGAAAATACATCTTCTTAGTTTAATAAGAGCTCATGAATAAAGAAGATAAGCGAGTATGGTACATTGGGTTCAAAGGGTAACATAACATAACATACAATGTCAAAGGGTAGGTAACATGAACCTTCGCAAAAATCACTCAAAATACATATTGACTCCAAAATGGGAGCAAGACACAGCCTACGAGTACACTGTTACCGAATAAAATTTCATAGAAAGCTTAGCAAACAAGCCTGATGGAGCGCGCCATTAGGAGCCATGCATAAATTGTTGGTTTAGTGACGGCAAACACGACCCTATTGTGCTTGCCATTGTTTTTGATGATGATATTTTTTTGAGTCGAATATTGGGGCATCATAATTGTATGATTTTGTTATTTGTTGTCATTTTGAGCGTGGAATAATATAGTCAATGTCAATTATTTATTGTAAATGCTCGTATTATCGTATGTTTTAATGACAAAATATTTTTTTGGAATCGAACATTTTCACACCATTACGCGACAATCTAAACAACGCACAACAACCTATCACAATAATTATATTGAATTTGTTGTTCCCGTAGTCTCGTTACTCTTATGTTATTCTATTGCTTATCTAGAGACGTTATAGTAAAAGATATTATTCTAATTATCATTATTGTTACAATACCCAAATAAACTTCTATAATAATCAAAAACATTCCCTGAATCTTATAATTAATAATCAAACCCCAAAATCAACAAGTCTTTATAATTTTCAATTTAACTTCGTGTAACTTTGTATTTAGTTTACAACAATTATTTGTGTTAAAATAACTCGCTTAATTATTATAACTGCTACGTAGTACGTGACAAAACAATATAGCAAACTAATAAATTATTATGTTACATTTCGAAGTCATCCATAGAACAATGTGTGTTCTCGTTATTTAAAACAATAGTGAATTCAAATGACAATTTTAATGTACATCTCATCCATTAAATGTCACGGCTGTTACCAGGGGCCGAGGGCGGTAATAAATCACTTTTTCCACTTTAAATCTGAAGGTTAATTGGATCTCAAATGATATATTGATATTTACGATATCTAGAGTGATTTTGCTAGCTGTACCTTTCGTTATAAGTATTATACACCAATAGTCACAATAAATGTTTAATGATTACCGAATAACTCATATAGTGAAATAAGAATAATGGGTGTTAGTGGAATCACGGATGGGTCTCGTAGCTGCACACTATCTAGATAGCTCTAGTATAAAGGGGTCATAAACTATGTTTTGTGATAATTAGACTGGTGATAAAATATAAATAAAAAGTTTCGTTTGTGTAAGTAGGTATAGTTTACGTAAGTGTGTATGCTTCTTGTGTGTGGTCTTGCTTGAGGTAATTATCGAAGCTACTGGAACTGTTTTAAATGGAAATTAGGAATTTCCTAATAGGAACACTGTGGGTGGACACGCAGAGCAAAAGGCTAATATTTAACATAAAGGGGAAACGTGTTATATTAGCTGTTCCTCGCGGTTTCACTCGCGCTAAACGGGAAAATTATCATTAATGTTAATTAAGGGCACTGTCTATTTCCACACAAAGTTTCACCAAAAACCGTTCAGCCATTGCGGCGTGAAGAGTGAATCCGCGCACACAGTTAAATTTGTAAGTGTTATAATATAAAAAAGAAACGGTCTTCTCATAATATTGATACTCATACACGTTCATAATTTTGAGTGAGTTATATGCTAAAGTTTATCATCGTATATCATTGGAAATTTTTATACCACTTATAATAACCGTATACATTAAAGAAACTGTAGAACCTATAAGTCTGGAAGAGTAATGTTATTCTCAGTTTCCATCACTAAAAGTGCTATCTCTTACAAGGTAAGCAATATATTACAAAATTATAATAACTGATTATATAAGCAATCTTCTTTTTTTTCCTTTGCCATATTTATTATTATCCGAGACACTTGTTTATTACACGCAACGTTGTTTGAATTTACAGGGCTATCGTCTTACAAACACTTTGTCATAGTGATGAATCATAAAACCGCTTGACACCTATATTGCACGAATATCAATTAGAGATAACGCCTTCATCACAAACAATGTCAATAATGTATTACCTAACAAGGGCATGTTTGACAAATCATTAGTGATGTAGTAAAATAGACTGATAGATTATGTGCGTACATCTCATACGCAAATAGAGGTAACACGTAAGCGCTTTATCACATTTGGAATATTGGACTCGGGAGTTTTAATAGTAAGGAAAGAGTGACTGTTTTTTACAGCGACATGGTGGTAAAATGTAGCCTGTCCAGTGTCCATTGTTTTCAAAATCTGGCCCACAGGCAGTAGAGTAAAGAGATCGATCACTGTGTTTTAGGATAGTAAGCTCTCTAGAGGCATATTGGATATTCAGGGCCTCAAGTCGGCTATTTGGCAACAATTTGCGATTGAAAAACAATGCAATCAATATGCAATGTTAATTTTGGCTAAAGTCGGTAGTCTGGTAGATTATCAATCGTAACTTCATTGAATTACAATTGTCTCGTTTTCAAATTGTGGGAGTTGTCGACTCCCATGAAAGTCATAGAGCTCTAGCTTCTAGTTACCAAGTGTATTATTTAAATTAAAAAAAAAGCTATGGACTTACTTCAAATAATGGCCAAATGTCAATGTCAAATGCCACAAATTCTTCAAGTTTAGGTAATCTGTGGTCCAAGTGAAGTGTTTTTGTCCGCGAAAACAGCGAAATACAATCTATTTGGCTTGCTAAGCCACCGCGCTAAGCCACTCATATTTAACTTTAAGAAATTCTTTGGAATTTAGTAAATAAAATAGTAATTTTAATTAAATTACATTTAATTTGCACTTGAACAATTGATAAAAAGCAATGTTTTCACAATTGTGATTCCGTAGACAATTAGCCATGGGAAAAGCTGTCAAAAAAATAGTAGACTAGAGATTGTTGCCAAGATTGAAATGCAATTATCTATTAGACTACGGACGTACTACGGATTTTTCAATTACTTTGCTATGATCACAATGGTAACGCAATTGAAATGTAAATTGTTAACAGGCTACCGGAAGTGTCAAAAGTAACCATAATGGCTGAAATCATTGATAATCCATAATCAATTCAAATAGCAGACTTGGGGCCCAGTGTGGTCCCGTTTAAGTTTGTTGTGCAGTTGTGAATCGAAGACGGAGAGGACGTGAGGTACCTTGAGGATCTTGTTGAAATATAGAATTAGTTAGTGAATATGTAAAGTATAAATCAGTATTTTTCTTTATAATCGATGGTGCCTCCAAAGTTGTATAGGTTGAAGTTGACACATCGTGATGACAATTCGAATTATCAAAAACATTATTTGCAATGGCCAATAAAGATTGTATTTGAGCATCGAATGTATGATCCTTTATAATGGATATGAGGAAACCCAATAGTAAAAAAACCTAAACCGATGCAATAAATAAGATGACTGTTGGCATGCAATATAATGGAGTCTTCATTTTATCGATCATATCATCGTTTTTGTAACTACCTATAAAATTAATCGTTCAATTTTGTAAACATATTACAATAAAATGTTAATAAATGTTTTATACAGAACTTATCCAATGAGTAATGGATTTATGGATACGACATTCCATGCAATTCAAGGCTCAATGTACCTTCTACATGCCTTATTATTTACAAAGTCAATAAATCTTCTCCACCCATCCGTGTGTAATTAAGTTTACTTAATTTGTCGATGGTTATTAATATTATTCCATTGTTTCATACTTTATTGAATGCATCAAAACGAAAATAATAATTTACATTTAATCAACGGTTACACATATTTCATGCGCGCTTCTTCATTAGCATTATCAATTATTGAAATGGAATCAGTGTAGACCTACTAAATATTGTGAATTTGCATAAGAAATTTATATAGTCCTGTCCTTTCGACTACTTGACTCTTAATGTTGTGGAAATAAAGAGGGATTTTACTCGATGGTTGATCAATTGCATCGTTAGGATGGGATATCTCGCCCACGCGTGTCCGAAGTCACAAGAACTTAATTAGTCGGTTCTCAACATCTCGTCCCACTTTATTTATTGTCGAATACAATCCAACTGATTGTAAGGCATACCTCCTAAGTCGACGTTCTAAAGAAGATGAATGCAACCAACGTCCGTAGAATATAATTACTGCGGTACGATAGATCACGTCACATAAAAACGAATCGCTATTGGGGAAACAGTAAATTTATTTTTTGTGATCGAGATCGCTTTAGTTTAGGCATAATTAAATATTTTATGCTAATCCGGCGTTAGTGCAGCATAATGTTTTAATCTTTGATTATATCAATGTAATCTTATGAATGGTAGATTGGATTACTTAAGCTTATTATATAAAACTCGGTGGAAGGTATCGTGAAATGTTACATGATGTTAATATTTCGAAACTCTCACAACCTTAAAAGTATTGCTCTGGTAAAGTTTGGAAATAAAATTATTACGTATAAGTTTATCGAGTGTAGACACCTATGGTTTTTACCTACGCATATATCTAGTTTTATGTACATTTGTTTTGACCTTTGGCGGACTACGAAGGATGGTTAAAATCTAAATTCAGACTGTATTTTTAGTTCTTTTCACTGATTTGTTCCTTTTTTCTATAGTATTTTTATAAACCTTATGAAATAGACTGATATTCAATTATTTTTACGGTCGTACTTTAAATGGGTGAGTGTAATTTGGACATACATTTTCAGCCATCCATACATTTCGTGCAATTTGGTCACATGCCATTACATGCTTTATATATAAACGCTGCAAGCAATTTTCCATAAATTATAATATATATATATTATTATATGAAGTACATAATATTATTAGACATTATGCTCATTTTCAAAAGGCAGTTACTATTAATGACGTCATTACATTTACACGCACTGCGTTATAATTTACACTGTTGGGAGCATCCCATGGGATAAAACTTATACGGAAACATTAAAATTAATGTTAAGGAACGTAACGATAACATAGTGTTTTGATAAAACTGGTGATAATCGGTTGATTATGAACAATTTAATTTGATAATTTAAGTATTATAATAATATTATGGAACATAATTTTTATTAGAAGTTGAGAATACGTTTATAAAAATATTAACAAAAATAGATACCCCACCCAGTTACTTAAGTAACTTAAACGTAACTAGTTACTTAAAACTAACAGTTACTTAAAAGTAAGTTATGTTTGTATGTGTACGTACGGCTATAATACTCGTATAACACCTTGTAATAATATTGTAAAAAAATACCGACTATAAACCCAAAAAGTATAGGTATCGTTCTTAACTAAGTACGAGTAAGTATATCTCAAAGATATGAAACACATTATAAAAATATGTTTATTAAAATTCATTATACAAGTTAGACATCTCAAAAACCGAAACTATAGGAATCTATGTAGGCTTGTAGGTATACCTATGTATCTTGAAAATACGTCCCTCCAACCTATTTAAAGTATGTTGTAACATGTAAATTCTAATATGAACACGTTAGTAAATTGTAGAGATGCTCTACCCCGCTACAATGTATGTAGGCGTAGAAAACATAATTCTGAATGAGCACCTTGTAACAAACTACACGGTTCTAAAATTAAATGATAATGGCTCTATCAGAGCGAACTCTATCTGCGTGGGTTTTGAACAATTGCGTGCATTGGGATAATTAGAAGTCGGGGTATGGTCATGGTGAGAAGACTATGAAAGTTATGTAGAGTCAGTTACCTATATACTTGGTAGAGTCAATCCACTGCGGGAGTTGTGTTATGGCGGATATGATTCTTAATGTGAAATTAATTTTGGGGGAAAATAATATAGGAAAGCTCACGATATCTTGGTTAGAATGTTGGTTGTTGGTTTTAGGCACACGATTATTGTACATTTTATCACAAATTGTGGAGTCACAAGCCTTCTGAAAAAACTAACCCCGAGTTTAATTTATTCTATAAGTAAGTGAGTAAGCTCATTATTCCTGCGAGTCTGCAAGTACACGTTTTAGATCCGAAGAAAAGACACAAAATCTTTGTTGGCACTTGTTTTACACTTTATCTAGAAACATTAGACACTTTACGACTTGGTTGATCACGTAGGCAGACGACTGGCAAAACCCAATGACCACAGTCTAAATTCCAATTGCCATTAGAAACAAACCAAAATCAATGACTATAATGTTCCAATTAATTTAAATAGGAATATTATTCAAAAGACTTTTGGTACGTAAAATTGAAAGATTTCTGTATGACTTTAGTCATTGAGTGTACAATTTACATGTTGAGCGTTTCTTCATAAATCTTCTCTTTCCTCGGAGTAGCAAATTAGCTGTATGCGCGGTAATCCCGACACATGCAGAGGGGTTCCATAGAATTGAGCAGGCGTTTTGTCGCCTGATACATTATTGGCGGTTCGGAGAAAGGTGTATCAATAGGGGTTCAGGCAGATGTAGCTAATCTTACTCAATATTACATAGATATGTAAAAGTGGATTTTCGAGATGGATTCGAATCAGGATGGCTCTTACAAGAACTTTTTACAGTGTAAAAGTACTCACAGATTGTAGAACTTTACGTAGAGAGAACAATGTTATACGAATATACTGGCATATCTACGCAGGTGTCGGCAAAATTTCAAATGAGTTGAGAACTTTGGAAGTTGAATTATTCATCTGGCGGATTGAGATGTGTATAATTATGTGGGATACATAAATTTTCCTTTGCTTCTGTAGATAATAAATAATGCTATGAAATGTTACGTGATCACCGTGGGTTCGTCTAAAATGATTATGAATGATGAGATGATAGACGGCAATTAGGTAGTATACGTAGATAAGTAAGATAACAGCAAATTTCGTAAGCAAACCTCGATACCATAAAATAAATCTTAAGCCTAGTACATATAAATACTTGTTTATTATCTAGAGATATTATGTGTATCTCTATAATCTATTGTATCCGTATCAAAAATAACTAAACGACATACCTACTATGATCCTAATTAATAAATAATTTTACAATAATCTTTCTACTAAATTTCGCACGCTCCACTATAGCGTATTTAGCAACCGAGCGTTGTAAGCGGTTCGCATGCCTTTGGCAAAATTGGGGATGCTTACTCGTACCTAATTAGCAAAAACTGCTTAGTAAGAACTTTGAGTAAATTCTCCGTTTCTCAACAGTTCGCAGTACGAATGAGCAGTGTAAGTTAAATTTGCCGTATAAAGTACCTACTAGGTATACAGTACCAAACGATATTTGAAATGGGTGCCACCTGTTAAGTAACCGGTCTAAGTGACTTCAAGTAGGGTTACCATCTGACCGGATAAGTTCGGTCAACCCCGACTCTATCCGGATTACATTTCAGGCCGGAGAAAAGGATATTGTCTGAAACATCCTCATTATTAACAACCCAATACTTTTGATGTTATGAATAAGTTAATAAGTTAATATAATTATAATTATTAACTAATAGTTTTCCGTGTATTTAAATCTAACTTCCTGAAATAACAGCGGTTGCAACTCAAACGTCCAAATATAATTATGCATTATAAATTAACGATTTAAACATTCTCTACCTCGGAGTGAACTCAGCAGAATCACTCAAAACCGATGTACTTATAACTATAAAATTTGGAAACAACTATAATAAGTAATTAGCTGCTACATTAATAGAAATAACGACCGTCTCGCAAAGATTTAACCACAGCATAACTTACAATCAAAATTAAGACATGAAATTAAAAGTGTAATTTATCTTGTTTAACAGTTAAAGATAACGATCTATCCGCGCTTTATTATTCCCATAAAAATCTTTTATGAAATGAAGACAAGATCGTAAGAATCGTACCTATAGTATATCGCAAAATTCGCGAAGTAATTCGTTGCGACGGTTATAAAAGGGGAGTATTAAAATCTTCAGTATTCGCCTTTGAAATATTGTCGTTTACGAAATAATTATATCACCCCCTTATCATTAAGCGAAGGAGTGGAATGGTGGTGGGTGGTCGATAACTCTCCATGTCGCAAATTTTGTCATCTGTCGCACCTGAATCCACCCCCGGTAACATAATCTGCAGTTATTTATGGGGCAACATCGTTTCACATAACATTTCTAGACAATGTTTCACAAGATTGTAATTTTACTAGGTTTTGAGACATAATATCTAGGCTGAATTAGGATGTTAATCTAAGATTGAACTCAAGAAAACAAAAAAGGTATTGTTATTAGGTAATAAAATACAGCTGAAAGTAACACAAGAGTTATTTAGGTAAACATAACAAAGGAAGAATAATCAATGGCAACATAATGCCTGCCTGAAAGGAGTTCAGTTCCTACCCGTCCACATAATGAAAATACCTAGTAGTAATAGAATAATATGGAATCATAATAGATAATACTCTCCTATTCTTAATTTATGAAGATAGGTACAAAATATAGCTCTACATAAAACGAAACAATACCTATTTTTCTGTTCGTATATCTTTCTTTCCGGATATCCGAATTGAAAATAGTTTTTTTCTACGTTTTCTCGTATTTAATTAGCTTTCGTTATAATACATTACTATTCATTAGACATCATAGTACACAAACAAGTAATTACTTACCTAAATGGACCTACTATAAGTTACACGTACTTCTTTCAATGGCAGTCATGATATCAGTAGGAACGTTATTCAGTAAAAGTAAACACTTTTGAAACATAAACACGAATATTTACAGTCGTGTCCTCAAAGCTTTTCTGAAATACTTTACTTAAACCACAAATAACTTGAAGGGCTCAGAAGGAATTTTCATGCGTTACAATCATGAGCATGGAAACGGCACGCGATGGCGTTTTAATAGTTTTTAACGAATAATTTCCTGTAATAACCACACATAAATGAAGATAAAAGAGACCCATTTCACGATACTACCCAGTGATATGCAGGGACCGAGTTAACTAAATAATTTAATGGGAATAAGAGTGGTAAGGAAAATGATAAAAATGTATATCGGACCCTATTATTATCTTAGCGAAAGCTATATTCGGTTCCGTTACATATTTGTATCCAATGTTTCACGCCGGTTGAACTGGGATGTAGCTTTATTTCGATCTGTAATAATAATTGTTATTATTTTTGTTTGCTTTGTTTGCTGTAGGTATGAGTTTATCTATACTTCTATAAACGGAGTAAAAAAGAAACCATTGGTCAAACAAACAAAAGTACACAAAATCGGTTTTGGCACGGTAGGTAGGCCTACCTAAAAGTTTTTTTTGTTCCAATAGCGCAATATCTGTATAAAAACTTCCGGACCTAAGTATGGTAAGTACGACTATAATAATTATACCATTCAAACCTCAAAATTGTGCCGTTACCGGTCCACCCTATCTGAAATGCTCCCTCGTGGTGCAATAGAGGACCATAGGTTGTATGTGGGGAGCATAATGGTACCTACACTTGATCCCTTTATTACGTTTCATAATTAATTAAAACTGTGGGTGATGAATTTAGAATCGCTACGGGTAATTGGTTACGTTTATGAGGAAAGTTGGGGTATACGCTAGGAGTTTCACGATTTAGGATGCCTATATAGATGATGGGCGAGTTCTTGAAACTTGATGCTTGTTCAGGATATTTTCTGTAATTTTCAGTTGAATTTATGATTTTCCTAGTGCCTATACAGTAGAAAGTTGTTCGTTTTAGTCCCTTGCAGGTAAAACAAACATAAACATTATTATTGAAACAGTAAAAACTGCCTGAATGTAAAGTAAATAGACATTGGACATGCTTGTAATACATATTTCCGACTGTGATCATTATTGGAATAGTTCGCAAGGGTATCGGTATTCGTTTCTTACCCTTGGGCTGTTTTAGTATGTGGTCGAATACGGGTACGAATGGCTGTAAAGATGAGCGGCGAGCTAGGGAAAATTCCATCAAAGATATTGCTTTATTTGTTTAGGTAGGTACCTATAACTAGTGCCTTAGCAATCTTATTGATGATTCTTTCTATCTCGCACACGTATTCATCGCACAGTTCTGGTAGTAGACCGGCAGCCTCAAACAAACGCTACGATTTAACTAACCTAATCAACCTTATAAAAAATCGTTTACCATTATTAATCCTCCCCTAAAGTGGAACAGAACATTAGGGAAATGAAGTCCATAGGTGCTGTTATGCCGTAATAATAAACGTAGCGTGCGAATATTTTCGACGTTGATTAATAGCGTCTATACGTAGTCCATTCGGCTCGATGTTTCATGGCAGTCAATCAGACTCTATTAGCGTTCGTAGTGGACAGTATTGGAGGGAAATTATTGATTTGCGCCTAATTTCCGGTTGATTGGCGGCGATGCCACGGGGCGGGTCGCGGTCACCCTGTAACCCGCCAGGTGGTATAAATGAGCTTCACGGCAGCGCCTGCTCTGTCTACTGACTGCAGACTCTCGTGACGCGCACTAATTGCCAATCGAGTTTTGCACACGTATAAATTTAGCACCTGTCCGTTAGGCATGTAGGGGGCCAATAAAAACGGCATATTGCAACTGTTCACAGAATCGGAGATGGAATTTCATTGCGTTTAAATTTAAACACTGTCATTCGATTTATTAGACAGCCGATTTAGACTGTGTCATCTCCAAAACACGCCACATACGAACTAGATATTATTATATGGGTAGTAAACATGAAGTAGTGCGTCACGGAGATGTCCAGGCATTTTGTCAGACACATTTTTCACTTTGTTAGTTGCCCGGCCTCAGTTCTGAATAAATTATACCACCTGACTCACGAAATTCATGGACGCAGAATAGTGAATGACCAAACGCAAAAAGACTCACGAAAGTGGAAAAAAAAAACACAATGAATGTTGTTTGTTCGCGAACACCGCTTGATATTTTACCGTGTCGTTTCCTAGTACAAACTGGCCGGTTAATTAATTCCCACCAAGAGATTTAATCTCACAAACGGCCCTAAACAAAACAGCTTGGTACCTTCACGGGGGATTAAATAGCTTATGTTGTGTTAATATAGGATGCAGAGTGCTATAAAAGTGAAAGCATAATGGCCGGGTAGGCAGTCCTCGCATGACCAGCCCCAGTTAGTTTCGCGAAAGGTAAAAGGTTTTCGGGCAAAAGGTCGAAAGTTAAAACCAGTAGTGTATGACACTAATTAATTTAGCAAGAGAGTATCGCATTGGAACAAGGCGCGTTATTTAAGCGTAACTACTTTTTTGCCCGTATACCTGGACGGGGTAATTACCACACCTATATAAGGCAAAAGCCCTAAATTAGCGGTGAGCTGATCGCCTCGGGTTGTGGTAGGGTAGACTGGGTACGTTTGTGCCATGGTACGATTGTGACAGTCGTCATATTAGCGAAACTATAAAGAATTCCGGGGAGGGTGCAAGGGAAGAAAGAAGCGGCATGTCCGTCTGAAGGCGTCTCACTATATTGGGCCAGCCGTTGGGCGACGTTGCCTTTTGCAGATACCTACATTACTTTTTTTCAACGAAAAGTAAGATTTTTTATTAGATTTCATTTGATAATAATTGTCGTTATATGTGTACCGAAAGATTAATGAGTATATTTTCTCATTAAAAGTTACTAATATGTAGTTAATTAGCAGTGATTACTTTGCATGTAGATTACTCGGTATAGCCATGGCAATTATTCTTTTTGCAAATGAGTGTATAGGTACGTTTGTGCCATAAATTTTGGGTACGGTTGTGACATAGTAATGCGGTCAGCTGCGGGTATTCGATAACTTAATCGCATCAAATCACAAATTTTATTAAAATGTGTGTTCTATTTTGACACAGTTGCCGTAATGTAGATATAATTAGACGTTTAGTCAACTTTTTGACTAATAAATGTGAATACTGTTAAAATATTATAATTAATAAAGTGCCTGTTCGTTCTTAGGGATTACAATGTTGCCAGATGCTATTCCCTTTACGTATGTTTCCAGAAATTTATGATATTACGTTATGTTACATTATTGCGTGCAATAGTGCATGATTATAGACCATTTTGGTGTATTTTTGAACTTGTCACTTCCGACCCCAAGCACTGTCACAACCGACCCAGCGCCAGGGTCGATTGTGACATTTTTTACTTTTTTTTAAATGTGTTCCTATAAGTAAACCACTTAGGGGCAAAATTGTTGTGTTTTCACGTAGACAAATGTGCATAGTACTATAAAAATCACCATTCTTCCAGCTAACTAGAATACTAACGAAAATATGGAAGGTCAAATGAAAATTGTCACATTCGTACCCAGTCTCCCCTACCAACCAGTAGGTTAAGGTGAGAGATTGGAAAGTCACTTTATGGGCCCTTTCCTTTTGTTTTGTTTTACTTTTTAATCGACGTCGGCGAAGTTGTACCTTGATGCGAACTTTAATTAGCACTTAAATGAAAGTTAATTAGAGTTAGTTGTTTTTTAATTTTCGAACTCGAGACTAAAATGTTCAAGTTTACGCGTTAATTAAAATCATTTACAGGAATTTACCGGTACAACTGCGATCGGGGAGCCGATAACAAACGCAAATAAAACGAAGGTTATGAAGCATTTTCAAAGAGTAAACTTATCAGCAAATTGATAAAAGGAAACATCAGTGTACCTATCATTTGAAGATAATCCCCGCATATCTAGCGATAACGGCCTACGAGAGCCAATCCCCTAGAAAATGAAAAAATATTTTTGCCCGCGCTCGCAGCGATACAATCTACATACAACCGGCGAGAAAATATTTTAAAAACAATGAAGGGCATTCACTTTTATCAACGCATCGTCGCCCGAGGGTGCGGTGAAAAGGAGGCTTGAATAGGAAATCCCAGCGGCAACGCCGGCAGGCTATCAGTTCAGTGAATGGCTATTAACCACCTCGGGCGGCGATAACGATGAAAGGCGTCACATTACAGAGCAGTGTTTGCCCTCGCTCATTACCTCGTCCTGGGGCTGCCGGAGCGTCATCGGCGGCGCCACCTCCCGCACCTCCTGCACTCCACTCTCACTCACTGCACTGCCGTTCACTGCGCCGCCACCTTCGATCACGTTCCACGGCACATTGTCATCATACACGGCCACGTTCATCACCCGATCACCCGTGTGGAACCGCCACGGTGAGTCAGTCCCGGCTTCCCGCGGCCGACGTCTCTTGTGCCGCACTTTGTGCCGAGTGAACCTGCCGAAGCTGCCGGGGTGCGCTTCTTCGAGCATCGCGTCGTACAGCGAGTTCACATCTACCCTCAACTTCTGCCTGGTTCTGGGAACGGCGGTGGTGACCGGGGCTCCGGTGGTGGCGGGAGCCGCCGTGGTGATCGGCTCCCGGCTCAGACCCTCGTCATCCCACAGTTGTATCCGTAGGATGTTGTCGTGCGACGGTGCGTGAGCTCGCACGGCCGCGAGCGCGATAACCGCGAGTGCGAGAACGTACGCGCGCGCGGACCCGTCCATCTCTGCCGGCGGCCGCGAGCCTACTGAAGCGACTGTGACCGTCGCGATTTTCCCGCGCTTTCCCGATAACGTCGTAGCGCCACAGACTGTTAACAGTTAGTAAGTAGAGCTACGCTACGAGTTAAGCACTACGAGCTACGAATGAGCTTGCACGCATCGCCCGCCGCCTCGCGGTTTCCCGTACTTATCGCTGAATGATTTATGCGATAACAGCGAACATCGCACTTACGTGTTATGTTTAACGAGCCGGTTAACTTCCGTAAATGGTAGAGCTTACACATGACATCTGAGCGACTTCAGCCAATATTGGTGGATCAAATATACCTTGCTTAAATATGGCTTTGTCATTTGCAATTGTAATTTTCAATTCTGATTAACTATCATATCTATCATAAATATGCAGACAATCACACCTTCTTGTTAAGGATATTTATATTAGTTAATTTGAATTAACAGATCCGTGTAAATAAAATCCAATAGTTCCAACTAAATAAATTATATTTCCCATTATTTAACACAACTATTTTGACGGCTACAAATAATTGTTTTGTACTACAAATTGGAAGAAATGCTCGACCGTGACGTTTCGGAACGCACGCGTCCAATTAACATGTGTCAAAACAAACTAATTCCAATCGAAACACTGTGTAAACATCAATACTGTCGTTAATTCAATTAATTTACACAGTTCCATTCACAAATCTCAAATAGTTTTATAGCTTAACCAAACTAGGTGGGACTGAAATTCAGTGAAGCGGCGCGACATGACGTTATGTTTTTGATTCAGTCCCGTTCCAATTTTCAATCCAATTGAAGTATAGTTCCACCTAGCTCGGTGTGGGCATACATTATCTGTATAAAGTAAGCATTATTGTTATAAATTTATAGTATTTTATAACAACGAGTACTTACTACACTTTCAAGTTTTTTCACATTATTATTTCCGTACTCCTTACCATGACGTCTTATTGCGATCCAATTGAGGACCTAAACAGAATCGTTTCACTTGAAATAACAGTAATACATGGCTTTCGATAACATTTAGTTAGGCGTCAATCCCTTTAGATTTAAAATCAACCATAATTGAGCGTCAAGATGTCACAACAAGACGTCATGGTACGAATAAGTAGTAAAACGATTCTGTTTAGGTCCTCAATTGGATCGCAATAAGACGTCATGGTAAGGCCTCTGGTAAGTTTAGGTTTAGGTTTAGGCTATATTTGTGTTGCTTACACTCTATAGGTATAACAATATTTAACCATTTACACAATAGTAACTTACAGCATAAGCTTATGTATGAAGTGGCAACAAAATTGTACTAATATTGGCAAGTAACGTGTCGTAACTAACAATTTTCATAAAGCTTTGCGTTAAGGTACAAAAAAATATATCTTTATAAAAGTACGCTTGCACTAACAGCTTAATAAATATACAAGAATAATCTCAGTTTCAATAATAAATGTGTATAATAACAAAAGTTTACTTACTGGAAATGGAGTGGCTCGTACTTTAACAGCCGAATATTTTTCTTTACTGTCCAATTAAGAATGGGGTTGAGCAAAAAGGACACAAATATATTATAATTTAGTAAAATTAAGTACGAATCGGTGTAGTTGTTGCCAACAAAATGTTGATGAAGTTAAGTTTATATGCCGTGTGTTACAGTTTTAAAGTGGTGGACATACAAAATATATTATGATACTAAATTTTTTTACCAATCAAATTGCTAAAGTTCTACTAGGTACCCGTAAAAATAGTACTTTACGGCTTCTAGTACTTACCTAACTTACTATGTGGCTATAAAAACTGCACAACTGTTTGTGATTAAAAATCGGTGGTATATCCGTCGACATTTTAACGAATCTATTCCTTCGGTATTTATGTCGCATATTTTATTTAGTAAGTAGTAATAACAAAAATTTCCAGTTTGTAATTAAAGTAGGTCATAAGATTTCCAAATTACGGATAGAAATATAAAATTGTTACATTATAATAATATTATCTATCAAATAAATTAATTGTAAAGTAACAGGACGGTTATAATTTGGCTTTTAAATAAAAATAATCACAACTTTCAGCTACCGTAGAGTTATTGTCTAGCATTGCCTACATCGAACCCTTATGCGCAATAAAAATATTATTTATAAATAATACTAGGTATAACATGAAATCGATGAAATTGGGTTTAACGACAAATGCTGAAAACAAAAAATGCAGGCGAACCTATAAAAATAAATATACATCTATAAACACGCGCCTTTAGCCACTCGATAACAAAATATATCAACATCTATACATTAGGTATACTATACATAACAAAACTGATTCACAATTTCTGTACGAAATTGTTCAATGTTACATAATAATATAATATTAACAACTATAAAGTGAATACAATTTTTAAACAGTATAATATACTATATTATTCTCTATACTACTATATATCACATAATATTATTATATTATGTACACCACACAACATATTATCTTGTATCGTTGTCTCTTTTCATATAGTTTTCAATAAATAATGTATGTATTGTTGTATTGTATTGTATTTAAGCGAAGGAATGTTATACAAACACTCATCATGTCATGTTTATATCGAACGTATTATCTGTACTAGCGAATAGGTTTTACGTGACGCAAGTAATTTAATTATTTTACTAAATAATCACTCATAAATGTTTGTTATCTAACGATAAACAATTACGACACTTTACATAAGTATTATTAATTAATCATAATAGTTCTCAGTTTGTTTCTCAAGCCCGAATTAATTATTTAGTTCCTACTGCATACATACTTCTATATTTTTTAAATTTGGTATACATCAGCGCCATTATTATTGAATTATCAAAAAGCTAAGAACACTGCTTATTAAGTAATGTGAATATATAATTTATCATACTTCATAATAGTTTGAATTAAAACTGCACCACCAAATTTTTGTGGAAATATTTCGACACGCATTCCACATTGGACCGAGTCTAATTAAAGCCATGCAAATCTATTAAAAACAAATAATATTTCATTGCAAACGACGCGTGATTACTAAAAATACGAATATAATATACGTGTCACCAACATTATAAAAACTAGAATAATGCGTCTTATTATCCCCACCATAGACTAACTTACACCATAGACAAATTAGTGTTAAATTCACAAGATCCCGATAAAATGAACAACATTCACTGCCTTAAGGCAGTTTTGAGTGCCTTCTTTATAAATAGGCAACAAAAAAACGTAGGAGACAAAGCGAGCTCCTCTAGCTAAGAAATACGACAGGAATAAAACCAAATTAGGAATGATTGCATTACACTTTTACGACTATCGCGCGACGATGCCATAAAATCTGATTAGCACCTCCTTTTATATAATTTAGCGGGCTTTGTTCCGGAGTAGCCGTGTTATAATGTAACGTGGTTATAAGATGAATAATGCATTTTGATTCTACTATACTTTAGTAACGCGACAAGGCAAATAGGTCCCTAAGTCCCAGTTAATTAATAGTGATAATTAAATACTAGACATTTTTAGCTACGATTAGGCCTCAATACTGGTCAATAACTACTGCCCACGATTAAACCATAGATAATAGAAGTGTTAACCATTATTTTAGTGTAGACATAATCCTTAAATATTGTTTAATACTGCTGTACGTAAATTGTCATGCCACAACTTATCTAACGTTTATATATAGCTTGTAGTAGAATATATGTATTTACTGTTTATCGGGTTTTAATAAAATGTATATCATACCGATAGAGGTATCGTTGATATTTTCATATAATAATTAGACTGAAATGTAGATAACTATGTACACTTTGTCAATTTAATTATTATATTCTATGAATAGCCGAATTCAGATTTGAACTCATCAAACAGTGAAAACCGCAATGCAATTTGTTCAGCCGCTTTCACGTGATACGAAAACATAAAGAAAGCGTGTAACATTTTCAAAAAAGTTTTTTTTTTGTCTCTTCAGTAGCCTCCTAGACCTTTTTTAACATGTCTTCATAGTATACACTATTTTCTTTTGTTTTATCATCTTACATAGATATAAGCGGTAGGCCAATCGCACTTGCCGCCACTTCTACTCTTATCAAAACACAACATTGCCCGTTTCTGAACCCTCAGTTAACTTTGACCAACCGATAAGTGTATTGCCGTCTTTGTCACTTGTTCAGCGCCAGATAGAGACAACGATAGACTTGTCGGTTGGTCAAAGTTAACTAGGGGCATATAATACCTAGAAGGGGCAGAAGGAAGAAAATTCCGGGAAATTCCGAGGGGAAGAAAGGAATCTATTTTTAAATTAAAGCGTGATGGCATATCGGGAGTTTGTATGACATTTTGAGCGTGTCGGGTGACCTATTGACCACCAACGCAGTGTCAACGCTATTGCTTCGGATACAGTTTCGCTTGTATTTTGTCCGATTCAGCCGTTTGTATAGTGTCCACCCTGAGGAGGTCAGAAACCGGGCATACCGCTTCAACTCAACTTCACTTCAACTCAACTTCACTTCACTTCAAGTCACGTGAATCTTAATCTAGTTTGCGCCGGCCACCGGACGGCGTGCCGGGCACATAGGCCTTCAGTCAGTCGATGCTCAGGTCGTTGGAGAAGTGTCGCGAGAGCTTCGCCACGTCCAGGCCGGTGAAGTCTGTGAAGATGTCGGCGGAGGCCGGGGCGCCGCTGGAGGAGGGCGCGGCCGCGGGGGGCGGCTGCTCCTCCTTGCTTCTCACCTCGAACGGCTCCGAGATACCTGGTGGTAGTTGGAGGATGAGGGTTTGTGTTTATGTTAGTTCTCGTTCACGGGCGGGCGCGGGCGCGGTAGACATGGCTTAGACACTTGTATAGTACGCCATACGTTTGATATTTCGCGCCCGCGCCCTCGCCCTCGAGTAAGCGTGATCGAGCACTTAGAGTTAGAATCGCGAGGCCTTGAGATCACAGAATAAATCCATAGGAGTAAGACTTTCAGATTTTCTCGAATCTAATCACTATCACTATTAGGAACATTTAAGAACAAATAATAGCGAAATCGGTCCAGCCGTTCTCGAGTCACGCTTGCACCAAAGAACTACATGTTTTTTTTATTTCTGTACCTATCTAGGTTTACCAAAACCAGCACGCTTACCGGGTACGCTCCTGACGTAATTTATGTTACGAAAATTTCTCAACAAAAAATGCCAGTGGTTCTCGACGCTTATCAACTATCAACATTTCATTTTTATCTGTAGGTAAGTATAGATTGTACATAGTTGGTGTATTTACCTAGAACACTCCTGACGTCACTGTTAGGCTGGCTGAAGTATATGAAGCGATAGAACCCGGGGGTCCGGACGCCGCTGCCGACGGGGAAGCTGAGCGCGATGTGTCGCGGCTGGCCGCGGGGGGGAGTCTCGCCCGGGGGGAGACTCACCTTGGGGAGGTACTCGTACGCTATGTAGTCGTCCAGGTTATGGAAGTTGGCCTGAAACGATGGGTCGTTCTGAAACTGGGGAGTTGTTGAAAACAGACAGTGTGATGTCGTTGGTTTGGTGCGCCATGTAGTCGTCTAGGTTGTGGAAGTTGACTTGGGGCGATAGGTAGTTGAACAAGGGAGTTCTTGAGGAAAATAGGAAATTTGATATATTTGTTTCTCATGGTTTCCCCCATACTTGTTTTTTCGCGCGTTAGCATTGGCTGAATATTAATTATTGTAATGCGTTCTCTAACGTGCATGTGCTTCGGCATATGATACAAACACAAAAAACTTGGCCAGTTCCAAACGTAGGCATAAAACTCCCATAAAGTTTCATTTGAACTCCAATTGTCACGTGAGTCTTAATGTAGTTTGCCCATGGTTTGATGGTGAATGCCAACGCGACCCCATCTCGCCCCACTCCAGGCGGATCCCTCACGGGGGGTGCGATGGCCTTTCCCCCCCCTAAAAAAAGGCTCGGCCTTGTTTCCGCCACCGCTTTTTTTTTAATTATTAGCGTATCCCCACACTAGGATTGCTCCTGTATCGTGGGTACCGCTTACAGACATATTTATAATAAACCCACACACATCACACCCAGACCAGAAACCGATATTTGTGGATCGCACAAATATTTGTTCCGGGCGGGAATCGAGCCCGCGCACCAAGCGCAGCAGTCCGACGGCTCAGCCACTGCGCCACACGTGCCGCCTGCCCCTTGCTTACGTCGTAGATGCCGATCCAGTCGTCGCTGTGCACGCGCACGTCGGCCGACAGCGTGCAGCGCGTGCGGAGCTCCGCCGAGCCGAGCGTCCACGCGCCTCCGATCGGAGCGAACTGCACCGTCTTCTCCGTGTAGTCGGAGAACGCCTGGGGACGACAACTCACCTGATGTTACAAGAAGCACTGACGGGTATTTTTGACAGTTTTTTCTTTTCTATGACAACCTGCCTGTTTTGTTTTTAGTATTGGACTATTTTGGTATTTCAAGTTCTTAAATTGTCGTGAACGGAGAATATATTAACAAGATCGAAACGGGGCTAATTCGCGCACAAACCATGTCAAACGGGTCTAATTCGCGCACAAACCATGTCAAAATGATCTAATTCGCGCAAAAACCATGTCAAACGGATGTAATTCGCGCACAAACCATGTCAACCGGATCTAATTCGCGCAAAAACCATGTCAAAATAATCTATTTCGCGCACAAACCATGTCAAAATGATCTAATTCGCGCAAAAACCATGTCAAACGGATGTAATTCGCGCACAAACCATGTCAAACGGATCTAATTCGCGTAAAAACCATGTCAAAATAATCTGATTCGCGCACAAACCATGTCAAACGGATCTAATTCGCGCACAAACCATGTCAAACGGATCTAATTCGCGCAAAAACTATGTCAAAATAATCGATTTCGCGCACAAACCATGTCAAACGGATCTAATTCGCGCACAAACCATGTCAAACGGATCTAATTCGCGCAAAAACTATGTCAAAATAATCTATTTCGCGCACAAACCATGTCAAACGGATCTAATTCGCGCAAAAACCATGTCAAAATAATCTAATTCGCGCACAAACCATGTCAAACGGGTCTAATTCGCGCACAAACCATGTCAAACGGATCTAATTCGCGCACAAACCATGTCAAACGGACCTATTCGCGTAAAAACCATGTCAAACGGATGTAATTCGCGCACAAACCATGTCAAACGGATTTAATTCGCGCACAAACCATGTCAAACGGATCTAATTCGCGCAAAAACCAAGTCAAAATAATCTGATTCGCGCACAAACCATGTCAAACGGATCTAATTCGCGCAAAAACCATGTCAAACGGATCTAATTCGCGCACAAACCATGTCAAACGGATCTAATTCGCGCTAAAACCATGTCAAAATAATCTATTTCGCGCACAAACCATGTCAATCAGATCTAAGTCGCGCAAAAACCATGTCAAAATAATCTAATTCGCGCACAAACCATGTCAAACGGATCTAATTCGCGCAAAAACCATGTCAAACGGATCTAATTCGCGCAAAAACCATGTCAAGATAATCTGATTCGCGCACAAACCATGTCAAACGGATCTAATTCGCGCAAAAACCATGTCAAACGGATCTAATTCGCGCAAAAACCATGTCAAACGGATCTAATTCGCGCAAAAACTATGTCAAAATAATCTATTTCACGCACAACCCATGTCAAACGGATCTAATTCGCGCAAAAACCATGTCAAACGGATCTAATTCGCGCACAACCCATGTCAAACGGATCTAATTCGCGCAAAAACCATGTCAAGATAATCTGATTCGCGCACAAACCATGTCAAACGGATCTAATTCGCGCACAAACCATGTCAAACGGATCTAATTCGCGCAAAAACTATGTCAAAATAATCTATTTCACGCACAACCCAATTCAAACGGATCTAATTCGCGCAAAAACTATGTCAAAATAATCTATTTCACGCACAACCCATGTCAAACGGATCTAATTCGCGCAAAAACCATGTCAAGATAATCTGATTCGCGCACAAACCATATCAAACGGATCTAATTCGCGCAAAAACCATGTCAAACGGATCTAATTCGCGCACAAACCATGTCAAACGGATCTAATTCGCGCAAAAACTATGTCAAAATAATCTATTTCACGCACAACCCATGTCCCGTGTCAAACGGGTCTAATTCACGCGCAAACCGTGTCAAACGGGTGTAGTTCGCGCACAAACCATGTCAAAGGGATCTAATTCACGCACAAGCCGTGTCAAACGGGTCTAATTTGCGAAAAAACCATGTCAAAATTATACAAGGTGTAACAGCAAGGTGTAGTAATACTGAAACTACGCATACACATACATATTTCGAAGTAGTCTGGAGGTACTATAAATCTGTAAGTAGTTACGGTAATTAATTAAGACAAGTCAAAGTTTACTGCAAAACTAACCATCGTTCAACCCTAGTTATCAGCTGGGCAATGTCAGCGAACTTGAGGGATAGACTAACGTTAAATCCGTCAAGAAAAAATCGTAAAAGTACTAAGGGTTCCGTTTGTTTTTTAAATAATGATTTTTACCGATTTGTACCGACCCGGACAGATGCAACCGGACAAAAGTATTCCTTGGCGGCTGATTGATATCTGCTCCGTATAATGTACATACCAAAATTCTATTCTAAGGCGGTAAGTATCTGAAATGAATTTTAGAGGCTTTCAACTTTGTAACAATACTGAACCCTAAAATATTGTCGGCAAATTCAAAGACCGCGCGGTGCACCGCGGTCTCTTTGCGGCAGAAATAATTCAATGCCAGGAAATATTGTCGGGAAAATTCAAAGAGCGCGGTGCGTTTTGCGACAAAAATAATTCAATGCCAGTGACCCGCGTAACGTGACGTCATCCGTATCATGTTAGGGTTGTAATATTTAGTTATTTTGTGAATTTTAGTGAAAAAATCGACTATCGATTTCAGGTTTTAGTACCCTGGCAAATGATTCATCACCAGGTACACATACCCACATTTCAATATTACTACACCTTGCCGATACACCTTGTATAAGTATCTGGATATTAGTTTGTGCGCGAATTAGACAAGTTTAGTTCTGGTTATTATATTTTGGTATTTTTTTCAATCTAAATCGAATTCCTATATAATGAGTGACACTTGACAAAACCACATATTATATACAAAACCTACCTAGTAGGTAACTTCACTAACTACAAGATGAAAATCCAAAATACCTGCTAATAATTATTATACAGTGAGGTTAGTAGATAAATATGACTTCAAGCAAAACTACGCATAATGAACACTTCATTTAAGGCCATCACTTTTTGTTTCCTTGTAAATGGCACCGTCACAGGCTACGGAGCACGATCACAGCATCGTCTTCTATATACCACCTTACATTTGTATACCGTGAACGGTACCGTTTATACTGAAATGCGTTTGTGCGTGTATTTGAAAAGTATTAGGAAACATCTAGAAGCAAAGTATACTAACCATATCGGCCGCAGTATCGGCCGCCGAGAACATTTCCTCCGGCGGCTGCGGTGAAAACGAGACCTTCCTTTGTTGTACAACTGGGAACACGTCTGCGTCAACGCTAGCGTCAGCGTCAACGCTAGCGTCAGCGTCAACGCTAGCGTCAGCGTCGACTTTAACGTCAGGCGGCGGAATTAGCGCTGATCGCATGCTGACGGCGGAGCGCTGACTGCGCGGCGACTTGGTTAGCAACGAGAGAATGAACCCGTGCCGGATCTACACATGCAATAGGATACGGTGAGACAGTACAAGCTTGGCGTGCAAGCTGACATCCTTATACAGGGTGTATTTTTAAGACGGGACAGTAAGGGCAGGTACCTTAACCGTTATAGTTACAGGAAAACGTTTTTAGGAGTCTTGCTAATAGCGGATTATACCGGAACTACCCATAAAAAATTTGGCTAATTAACCAAAATGTATGGATTTTTTTTCACTTTTTCTGACATTTCTAGTACTCAAACCTCAGTCGGTCTAGTAGAGACTTTTGATCCTTATAAGAAACAGGATCGATTGGCATCAAAAAAAGTTTTGGTGTAAATTGACAATTTTGACTGAACATTTTTCCAAAATATTGTAAATGCAGTTCAGAATATCTTAAAAAAATATGTTTAGTCTCCTAAAACGTTTTCCTGTAACTAAAACGGTTAAGGAACCACTTTTACTGTCTCGTCTCAAAAATTCACCTGTATACGTAATTATGTCAGTGGTGTTATGGAGTTGTCAGCGGTGAACGCATGCTAACGGCTAAACTGTGTTAAATAACATCGAAATGAACCAGGTTCAGATCTACAAACTCAAGGATACGGTGAGGCTGTACAAGCGTGCAAGCTGACAGTATGCATTAGCGTTAGTGCTGACATTCTGAGCACCAACGCAGTATCGACGCGGACGCCCGCTTCGTATACAGTTCCGTCGGTACGGAGTGACTCACCTTGACGTGGAACTGCGCGACGACCGGCTTGTGGTCGCTGAGCGTGTAGTGCGGCACGGCGCGGTAGCACACGCGGTCGGCGCGCAGCGTCACGTTCTCGTACGTGTCGGCTATCACCTTGTACAGCACGCGGTCAGTCCACGACGGCTTCCGTCTATAAACATTGTGACAAACTAGAAGCGCATCGCGGTTACACCCGCATTAACTACTATTCCCAACAGTACCCATTCCCATCTGTACACACTCCCATCTGTACCCATTCTCATCTGTACACCCATTCTCATCTGTACCCATTCCCATTTGTACCCATTCCCATCTGTACACACTCCCATCTGTACCTATTCTCATCTGTACACCCATTCTCATCTGTACCCATTCCCATTTGTACCCATTCCCATCTGTGCACACTCCCATCTGTACCCATTCCCATCTATACCCATTCCCATCTGTACCCATTCCCAGTTGTAACCATTCCCAACTGTGCCTATTCCCATCTGTACCCATTCTCAACTCTATCCATTCCCATCTGTACCCATTCCCATCTGTACTCATTCCCACCTGTACTCATTCCCATCTGTGCCCATTCCCATCTGTATACACTCCTTTCTGTACCCATTCCCATCTGTACCCATTCCCATCTGTACCCATTCCCAACTATACCCATTCCCATCTGTACTCATTCCCATCTGTACTCATTCCCATCTGTACTCATTCCCATCTGTACTCATTCCCATCTGTACTCATTCCCATCTGTACCCATTCCCAACTGTATTCATTCCCATCTGTACCCATTCTCAACAGTACCCATTCCCATCTGTACCCATTCCCAACTGTACCCATTCCCATCTGTACTCATTCCTATCTCATCCTATCTGTATCTGTATGTCTATCTTAATCGGTATCGGTACCTAATAAATAAAAATTCAATAGCTGACTTCCATGTCACAAACTATTCCGGAGCCACTCCATTGAGATTCGATTGCAGCATTCTTAAATTAGCAGAATTGATCCCCCAGACTGAATGATAAATAATTATCTATACTATCTATACTAATTACCGATACCGTATAATGCTTAATAATTATGCCTTGAACGCCAACTTGTTACACGCTGTATATTATAACCTGGTCTCACACTTCAGCATAACCTTCTACTGAAATCACATCAAAGTATTCACGTCGGTTTCCAAATCAGAACTCCCCTTGTCCGGCCTTAGCTCGCGTATATTTTATACTCCGCTTTTCTTGCACTAGATAGTTCTCGACAATGGTCGCACTTACTGGTCGCGTTTAGCTAGGGCCATTTCCTTTGGCAACATTCTAGCACCTCACGACTAGTTCGGCCTTTTGTCCAGAAAGGGCGCTGTGCAAATAGAAGCGGCCGCACAGGGAGCTAGTTCCTGCTACTCTTCAATAGATGGCGCATTTTTCAATAACCCAGGCGGCGCAACAATCTATATATATAAAAGCCAAAACTGACTGACTGATTGACTGACTGACTGACTGACTGACTGATCGATCAACGCACAGCCGAAACCGCTGGGTCTAGAACCATGAAATTTTGCACAAATATTCCTTATGTGACGTAGACGAGCAATAAGAAAGGATTTTTGAAAATTCCACCCCTAAAGGGGTGAAAAGGGGTTACAAAGTTTGTATGGAGTAACGTGTTTTCTTGGTCCGATCAACTTCAAACTTGGCATTTATATTCTTTAAAACATTTCATTAAACACGTGTTTCATCGTTTTCTAATATTCAACCCCTAAAGGGGTAAAAAGGGGTTGCAAAATATTTTACATCTGATTGAGTTCGACATTGAAATTTTACACAAATATTTCTTAAGTGACGTAGGTGTGCACTAAGAAAGGATTTTTGAAAATTCAACCTCTAAGAGGGTGAAAAGGGGTTGCAAAGTTTGTATGGAGCAACGTGTTTTCTTGGCCTGATCCACTTCAGACTTGGCAATTATATTCTTTAAAAGATTGAATGAAACACGTGTTTCATCGTTTTTTAATATTCAACCCCTAAAGGGGTAAAAAGGGGTTGCAAAGTTTGTATGGAGCAACGTGTTTTCTTGGTTTGATCAACTTCAAACTTGGCAGTTATATTCTTTAAAAGATTTAATTGAACACGTGGTTCATAGTTTTTGAATATTCAACCCCTTAAGAGATAAAAGGGGGTCGCAAAATATTTTTCGTCAGATTTATTACGAAATTATTTTTTTTCACAAATATTTCTTAGTGACGTAGGTGTGCCACTAAGAAAGAATTTTTTTTAAGTGCAACCACTAAGGGGGTAAAAAGGGGTTGCAAAATTTTTATACAACAACGTGTTTTCTTGGTCTGATCAACTACAAAGTTCGAATAAAATTCTTTAAAAATTAATTTAGCACCTGTTTCCGCGTGTTTTAACATCAATCCCTAAAATATAGGCAGGAAAATGGTAGATTTTGGTAAAATATGATAGATTTAGGTTGGAAATGGTAGATTGTTCTAGGGATTGGTAGATTTAAGTAGGAAATGGTAATATCGGTAGGAAATGGTAGATTTTTGGTAAAAATGGTAGATTTTGAAAGGAAATGGTAGCTTTTGGTAGAAAATGGTAGTTTTAGAAAGAAATGGTAGATTTTGGTAATAGCGGTAGATTTTGGTAATAAATGGTAGCTTTTGATAGAAAATAGTAAATACAGAATTAAAATGGTAGATTTTCGTTTAAATGGTAGATTTATACAGAAAATGGTAGATTTTGGTAGGAAATGGTAGAAAATAAAAGATTTCGAAAGAAAAGGTAGATTATGGTAGAAAATTGTACATTTTGGTAGAAAATGGTAGATTTTTAGTAGGAAATGGTAGCCTTTGTTAGATTCTGGTAGCCTGATAGATTTTAGTAAATGGAAGCTTTTGAGAGATTATGATAAAAAATTGTACATGATAGAAGATGTAGGAAATGGTAGATTTTGGGAGAAAATGGTAGAATTTGTTATAAAATGGAAGATTTTTGTATAAAAAGGGTATTTTGGTAGAAGATGGTGGATGTCGAAGTCGAGGTCGATGTCTTGAATTACTAACGGACCAACCGCTGATTGTAGAAACCTGAAACTTGGAGGGTGTGTTCTTTGTTTGACGTAGACATCCGATAAGAAAGGATTTTCCGAAATTCTACCTCTAAGAGGGTGAAAAAGGGGGCAAAGTTTGTATGGGACAACGTGATTCCTTGGTCAAATCTACTTCAAACTTGGCATTTATATTATTTGAAAGATTTACATGTATTTCATCGTTTTTTAATATACAACCCCTAAAATTATAAAAAAAGGTTGCAAAATATTGTCATCAGATTTAATTCGAAATCCGTATTAACACGGAACATAGACAAGGTAGAACTTTGACATGTTTGAATATTTTTTGGATTATTTGAATACTTCTTAGGAACTTTCTCAACCCCATCCATACTGTGCGTCAATCAACTGTTCATCCATACTTAACTCTTTTTGTTTCTTCGTTACCTTTTCACGGCTAAACGGCGGAACCGATTTCGATGAAATTTGGTATAGAGATAGATTGTACTTTCGAGACGGACATAGAATACTTTTATCGCGATATAATGTAGTCCGCGCGGACGAAGTCGCGGGCAACAGCTAGTATAAAAATAATAACAAGCTCTAAATAACTGAGTTCGACTGATATAACCGGTGGATATCATAATATAATTCTTCAAATAAAACCGAATCGTTAAAAGATAAACGTGATCATAAGACTATTTTACTATTTATATCTATTTTTGTGGCTATTGGGTATTTTGAGAATTATGCATTCTGCACCAATGGTACCAGAAATTATTTACTTTCAATGTAAAAAGTATTTACTAACTTTAAATCGTATTCATCGGTTCCAATGTTAAATTTGTAAGTCGGCGGGAATCCGATATCGGGTTCTGCGAACTCGGAGAAAGCCTCGCCGGTTTCCATCACGGCCTTCAACTGATCGTGTTGGAGCAGCGCGCTGTATTTGTCCTAGAAAAGAAAATATGATATCTATATTATGAGCTATGAGATGGTTTATCTAGATTTGCTTTTGACACGTTTATAAGATTTTTATTTTATTTTTATTTTTTCGTTTATTTTGACAATATTTTTTTTTGCTTTGACGTACTTTTCAAATTACCGGACAACGGATTTGTGAGACCACTTCAGTTCTTTAGTTTGATGACGGGATTCCAAGAAAAATTATGCATTTTTGTCATAGAACATATATAAATATGAATAGATACTAAATATATAGATAGATAAATATGAAAATATACTATTATGAAAAATACCTTTTCTATTTTCTGTAGCGTTGCGACGATCTCTTCTGAGGTGGGACTGCCGCCTGTAGGATGGTCCGTACGGAAGTTCAAATCTCCTATCCAGAAGACGTAGCTGGAATAGATAATTGGTTTACTGAATAATATTGTACAAGACCCCTGGAATACCATTCAAAACAATGCAATTGTAACTCAATTACAATACCAATTCAAGACCATTGATTAACTAGAATAAAGGCCATGTACTTCTAAGTACAGTCAGCGGTACATCATTGAATATTACCTGAGTTCCAGACTAATTTTACGTAGGTACACATTTACTAAAATTGCAAATTGAAAACCTGAGGGCCGATTCTGGCGATGGCAATAAAAGTTTCACTACTCAAAACAGTTCTACCTGACGTCATACTTTTAAGGTGCATTTGACGTACTCTCAACAAGTAACCCAAGTGAAGTTTTTGGCGATTAGTAGATATTATTGATGTCCAAATTTTCGATAACTAATGAGTGAATGCGATATCTTAGCTAACGATATTAGAATCGCCTTCCTAGACATGTTTAGCGCTATACTAACGGTTAGTGGGAATAGCCGTCATGGATGACTCTTTGAGTAATTCCGCGCTGTATATTACCTACAACTAGCAAACCTATCACACTTTATCTTCCCATTCCCACTTGATGTTTATATTGATTTATTGATTGACAATCCTATATATAAGCCTAGATATAGTAACCATGCCCGTTACTCAGACGAGGTGTGCGGTTAAGAAATAACCTCGTAATGATGTCAGCCCTTCAATGATAAGCTCTACTCGGCCTACTGATAATCTAGGCAAATATTGTGTGATTTACTAGCTGATACGGCCCGGAATTTCTCATTTACTCGCAGCAACTAGGTATGAAACCATATACCTTCGCCACATAGCTTTAGCTACTGACAACCTCAAATATTTGTACCAATTTCATTAAACCCGTGCAGACGTGAAGGCGCAACAAGCATAAAAGTTTGCTTAATTAGAGAATAGTAGGATTTAGTTGTATTGTACCTAAGTAACCAGCGTTACTTTGCAAAAATCCATATTATAGTATACAAAAAGGTCATAGCTAGTTTCTAAACAGTTAACTTTGACCAACCGATAAGTCTCTCGTCTTTATCTAGCACTAAGCAAATGACAAAGACAGCAATACACTTATCGGTTGGTCAAAGTTAGGGGCTCAGAAACCGAGCTGCATAAACATAGTATGAACTAGCTAGCCCGCTAGCTACTACAACAGCTATAGCTATTAAAAAGGTTAGCGTAACTTTTTTATTTATGAACCGATTGACATGAAACAAACACTAAATGTTAGGTGAAGCTTACCACAATATTTAGTCAAAACTAAATCGGATAAACCGTTTCTGAAATTAGCGTACACAAACGCACAGACGAACAGACAAAAATTCTAACGATCATTGTTTTGGGTGCATTTGCTTTGATAAAGGTCCGAATAATATAGTTTCTCATATATTTACCATGTACCTACAGACAGCGATGCGTTACATTTTTATTATATTGTATAGTACATAGGTGATGGAAACACTTACTCATGATACAGTATGTTCGAGGTCTCGGCCACGTGGTACGCGTGCTGTTTGATGATCGTGTTGTAGTCGTTCACGCGGTCAGCCAGCAGGTGCTCGTGTGCGGTGAGGTGGCAGTTCACCAAGCACACGGAACAGCCGTATATGTTGAAACGGATGCTGACAGCACCTTTGTTACCCTGAAACCACAGTATAAGTTGGTCTATAAGGAGGCCTGCATTAGAAGACTTTAAAAACGTCTTATCACAAAAGATTTAAACAAGATTTGAACAGATGTACTTATCTAAAATGTCATCCACAAATCGATGTCTAACACTATCGTTGTCTAACTTATTGTTAGTCGTCGATTGTGAGGAACGAAATTATAGACACATTTGTTCAACTCTTTGTTTAAAATTTGTGGTAAAGCGGTAAATCTCTAAAGCGGAGTTGCAACAAGAGCCCACTTTAAACTCCGCGTTAGCTTAGCAGGAGACTTTAGGAGAGGAGAGTTTAGTGTAAATCTCGATTTAAACCGTCATATGTACCTACCCAGTCAATAAGTTAAGCTAAAGCTTAGCACTGAGTTTCGAACTAACAGAAGGTATGGAAAATTTAGGGTTAGGTATACACATTAGGTACACATCAAGCATGAACAATTTTCCGAGCCGGTCACCATTTATCGTCGCGACCACATTACAAGGTTGTAAAAATCCTAATAAGTACCTACTTACCTATAAATAGGTTCTAGGGTACTTATCGTATTTATACAACAGACGATAAGATAAGTTAGCTCTTCGTTTTTTACGTCATTCATACTAGACACATTAGGTATAGGTCAGTACCTATATATTGATTTCTCCATTAATGACTGCGCAAAATACAGGGAAACTTCGGAACAGTTAGTAAGTTCTAATAAGTTTGATTCAACAGTTGCATTGTCGTCATCGAATAAGTAGTTAGGTACTAAGTAAATTGCAATCCAACTCCAGGAAATAATATAGTACCTGTATACGTAGAAATAATATAGTATACACCTACCTATAACTAAGACACGTATAATATAAGAACCTCAAGGACTTATGATTCGATTGACAGCTCTATTATAGTGGGAGTATGTTACTTTGAACGCTTTTTATAAACCGTTCGTTACTGTACCTAAACCTTTAAATTTTATTTTAGTATTAGTAAAATATACATTATAGAGCAGGGGCGGATCCAGGATTTCATTTTGGGGGGGGCTATTTTGACAAGGTTCGAAGGTTAAAATCACAAGGGAACAAAAAAAGAAGTTACTTACCTTGTATGTTTACAAAATAATGTTTACTCGCCTAGTGCCGCTTTTAGCAAACCTATCAATAATTTTGTCAACATCAACTCGGACATCCCTGTGGATGTGTAGTAGTGCAAGCCTGCACAGCCGATCTTCCCCTGTCCGCGTACGTACGGCAGTGCCGTCAATAGCCTTTTCTGCGCCCTGTGCGAGCTTCTATAACAGCGCCCTTGTTTTTTTAGATATTATAGGTACCCTAGCTAGAGCATTGCTATGTATACTGTATAGGCCTACTCAGTGGCGTAGCTTGAGTCACTGTCACCCGGAGTGGAGTTATAATTTGCCGCCCTTTTGTTAAAATTATAATGTTGTTGTTAGTGAGCAAAAACGTAACGAAATGAAAAAAATATTTATTTTGAAACACATTATCATTCCTCTCTAATTGTATGTACTATCTGATCTAGTTTTATATTTAGGCTAAAATTAAAAGTGAACAACATACATCCAGCACACTAGACGCGAAAATTTTAAGGGGTATTTATCATTGTGCTGAATGAAATACAATCCCAAATATAGATGCGCGAGCGTAGCGAGCGCTGAAATTTTTTTGGAGTATTTATCAGTGTGCTCAAGAAATTCTAATCCAAATAAAAATGCGCGAGCGCAGCGAGCGCTGAAATTTTTTTGGGGTACTTATCAGTGTGTTGAATGAAACATAATTCCAAATAGAAATGCGCAAGCGTAGCGAGCGCTGAAATTTTTTTGGGGTATTTATCAGTGTGCTGAACGAAATACAATGTAAATATAAATGCGCGAGCGCAGCGAGCGCTGAAATTTTTTTGGGGTACTTATCAGTGTGCTGAATGAAACATAATTCCAAGTATAAATGCGCGAGCATAGCGAGCGCTGAAATTTTTTGGGGTGTTTATCAGTGTGCTGAACGAAATACAATTATAATATAGTAAATGCGCGAGCGTAGCGAGCGCTGAAATTTTTTTGGGGGTTTTATCAGTGTACTGAATGAAATACAAATCCAAATATAAATGCGCGAGCGGAGCGAGCGCTGAATTTTTTTTGGGGTATTTATCAGTGTGATAAGTTGTGCCTCTAGTGCTGCACTAGGGGCGCAGCGGGAACTTATCAGGAGCAAACCGAAAAAATAATAGTCCTGCCTAGTCTGGCCATTTAATTCTTGCGCCCCCCAGAGTCTACGCCCTGTGCCTGGGCACCGGCGGCACCGCCCTATTTACGGCACTGTACGTACGCAGCCATGTTTTGCGGCGTAAAGTGGAAAAGGATATTTCGGAAGTGGCAACTCTCACTGGCAATGTAGCTAAAATAATTATGTACCTATTAGCGTTCCAATTGCAGGGCGGCATGGCAGGCCTATCGCCGCGGCCCGCGCGCGCCGCTACTGCCTGCTTGGACACCGTCGCGTCATTATTATTATTACGTACTAACTTCATTCTTTATTTTAGTTTATAATAAAGACATTCAGCATTTTTGACTTCACTTCATGAGTGAGTAGGTATGTGTGCTGTGTAAAAAAAGTACACCTGAAGATGAGTCGAAAATGTGATGTAATTCCTGGGTCTTCTGGGGGGGGCCATGGCCCCCATGGCCCCCCCCCTGGATCCGCCACTGTTATAGAGAGGAAATAAATCGTGCCTTTATACCAATCGTAGTCTTGGGTGAGGGATTCCATCGTCATCAACCCCTATCCGCCCCCAGCAGATCGTAGGTCTCCCCTCACTTAAGTGAGGAGGATTAGGACATAATCCACCACAGGTCCTGGTCCTAGGTCCAGTCCGGCATGGTGCAAAACAAGCCTCCGAAATAATTCTCGGGCATGCGTGTTCCATCACGATGGTTTCCCTCACCGAAAATCGAGTGATAATTACGTACATATATGTTTTAGTAACACATTGCTACATGCTCGTACTGGGAATTAAACTCGCCACCTCCTGCTTGGCAGGTGGACACCGCCCGCTAGGTTACTACCACATTTTTTTGAGATTCAAACTAAGGACAATTTGGCACAGCTCTATCTCTTTCTCACAAATTAGTGATGATAGAAACATCATGCACTCACTTACCCACATCCCGCCAAGTCCAGTCTTGGTGTACTGCGCCTCTATGTCCCTCAAATGAGTAACATGCTTCATCTGAGTGTACACCAATAGCAGTATCCCTTGCAGTCTTGTACTCTTCGCGATGATGTAGCCATTTCTGCACAGTACCATGTTGAAGGCAGACGTCCAAGCGTCAGTGAACAGTGAGTCCATAAGTATGTTCTGCGGCTGGGACTTCACTTCTTGCAGTCTGTAATGAAGGTAGAGATTATAAGGAGTTTATATAGCAAATCAGCACATGTTAATATAAAATAAAAAAAATATTTGAAAACTCTTCATAATATATCAGTTACACAATACAATATTGAAAATTGCAACAACATCAACAAAAGTGTTACTTTTTCTTGTTCTGCTAAAACTTCATAATGTTTGTCTGCATCTTTCATAATGCAGGATTATAGTGGAAGTATGTCAATTATACTTGCCTCTATACCTAATTACTCTTTGAACTATACACACCTTGTATTGTTGTCTCATAAGGTATGGTATGGTGTTCAGTAAATAAAAATGACTATGATACTGTATAAGTTACTATACGTCTGAAAATAAATATGATCCTTGAATGCCACTATTGGCAACTTTGTCACTGAAGACAGTGGAGATAAGTGTCAAATTATGGCCTTTAATCTCTCCCATGCTTGTCAAGGATAATGTCGAGACACAATTGAAAATCTATTGTATCTGGAGTTGCAGCAGCGGAGAGGTTAAGGTCATATTTTTGTTAACAACAATTCTACAACAATATCTTACTGAGAAATCATTACACATGAGGTAAAATAAACTTACAAACCACTGTCACGGTTGAAGCAACCTCCCTTTGTACCTTTTGAATTGCATTAAAATTAAGTTGATAATTCAAGTTAAACTTTTGCAGTATAATCTGGGATTTAGTGCTCTATAAAGAATAGGACTCAATTTGTGCAACAGTGCTTTATGTATAAAACCATTTCGATATTTTCAAGAGTAAATTTATAGGCATATTCTAGGTGAGTGTGAAGCACCCTCTACTTTTACTGTCTTTGGAGATTATAAAAGTTAGCAAAAAGGTCACACCAGGTTTGAACTCGCAACTGTCTGCTTGGAAGGCAGGCATTCCCCTACTAGGCTATCACTGCTATTTTAACCTGGGCAATGAATATAATTTTTATTTTGTAATCATATACATTTCATGTACACATTGACCTCGATAATAAGTAGGCCATTTATGCAACACTGGCACTGATTTGAGGGCTCTCAGAGCCTTCAAGACATTGCAAAGTTTCAACAGTACAATTCTTTATTCAAGAATATCTGTACATGCATGCCTCATTATCCAGTGTGAAAAACAAATGTGGGACTTGATGGAAATATAAAATGGTACAAAACACTTGATTTTTTACTCACCCAATGACATAAAAATCCGGTAACGGTTTATTCTTGTTAAACTGGGATGGAAAATCCAAGAGAGCGTTCAAGTCTTGCCCTGGAGATTTAGTGGCAACATTCCAGGTCACAAAATAAAACCTACAAAAAAGTTTGTCAGAATTATTATTATCTTAGGCAAATTTGATCATAGTAACGCAGCACTTAGGTAAAAAATATTGTGTCTCTGTATGTATAGCAATATATTAGCTAATAATAGCCTTGACTCTGTTTGCCGTAGTTATTATACCTAACTACTTAGCACTGTAAAGGCAAATTTTAAATTTACCTGAGAGTATCCATTGTATTTTACTGAATACAGCGGCTATCCTTAATATCGCCTGATGATCTACAATCCAGTACAACACAACTTATCGTGTAGGTAAGCAGTAAGTAGTGATAAGATTATAAAAGTTCTCGTAAAGTAAATAAAATTAATGGGGTAAAACACTGCAACATTGAAATTATGCCAAATGCACTGGGTAAATCATAGGGGAGAAATACAGAAACATTATTAGATAAACTCTCGGTAAACAACTTATTGAATTTCAGTTCTGGACAATTTTAATCGATTTTTGTGATATAGAACAACAACATCTTTCTGCCCCTTCAAAGCACAAACTGTGGTTGATTTGATTTGATTTGATGGATTCATGGATTGGTTTCATGGTTGAGGTTGACTTGACTGACGTTGACAGACAGCCTTGTTGACTGACACTTGATTACTTGATAGTATTTTTTTACTTTTGGCTTCGCACGGCTTGTGCATTTAGCCAGAAATAAAGTATTTTTGATTTTCATAATAGGCAAGTCATAGCATTAGAGCCATCCTCACGGTCAAGTAGGTAGTCAAGTCACATAGTAGGTAGTAGGTAGGAAGCAAGGTAGCATAGGTAGCAAGTAGTCAAGTACATAAGTTCAAAGTCACAATTCAGTAAACTGATGGATGCTTTACTGAAACTTCCTGGGAGTTTTGGAATAAATTCGAAGTGACACGCTTTTTGAGTTTATATCATTTTATCTATAAGTAGGTACCTATACTAGTACCCAACTTAAAAGGCGCGTCGTGAATCGTCGTTCGCGCAGAAAAGAAAGTATGGTCTGAAGATTAACGAAAGAATGCTTAAAACTTGCAATCAACCTAAGCTCACTATTATAAGGTTCATAATACACTGCAGCTGTTAGTTCCATCTCACTCTAAGCTCGCTAAGATGGCGGCGGCTGCCGACCAATAGCGGTCAATAGCATTTCCCGCGCTTTGAAAATTCATCTTCTGCGCAGGTACATCGGTAAACCATATCAGTTGGGTACTACTGTACATGGTAGGTACAATATCTGAAAACTCCGATTCATCTAACAGAGCTATATGACATAAGAAATGAGAAGTATATTGTGCCTACTTGGGGCGATGGTGGGTTGTAGGGAGTGTTAAATTACGGATAATAAATTATGATCTATCGGCAATCGATGGAAATTATTTGTGTGTCACAACGATCCCCACATAACATAAATAGGCACAGGCAGGAGTAAGTAGGATAGTACGATGACCTTTTGTCTTTGTCGGCATATGCACTAATTTATTTCTTGGCTGCAGAAGCAAACCAATCTTGACATTTTAGAATGTTGCACGAATTATTATTGGAGCCATAAATTTACTACCATTAGAAGATTGGAGCACCACCTAAATAACGTGTATTAATTTATCCCATTTAAAGTGATTGCAGCCAAGTGTGTCCCTTTCGGGTATATTATTATTATGTTTTTTTCAGGTCTACATGGCTACTAGGTACCTACATGGTAACTTCCTACAAATGGCAAAAATGCGCCAAAGTGAAAAGAACGAACAAGAACATTTAAATAAAAAGAAATTAGTTACCTACTTAGGTGGTACTTCCTTATTTTTACCCAGCTAGGGCTGCCGAAGGAGCGTAAGTAGTCGATTAAAATTTAGTCGATCTTTGTACAGAACAACATGACGTGCTGTCAAACATATATTTCATCTGTATCGACTGCATCAAATCAATCAAATCAAAAATAAGCGGAGTTTTGGCGGGAATCCGATAGTGAGACGTTGTTGGTTTTGTATTATTAGCTCAAACTTGTGTTTCTTCGAGTGTTAATGTGTAATATTGGTGGAATATTAACCATTAAGTGTTCGTTAACGTGCACGAGTGTAGGCAAATGATATAAACTCAAAAAGCGTGTCATTTCGCATTTTTTCCAAAACTCCCAGGAAGTTTCAGTAAAGCATCCACTACTTTACTGAATCGTGACTGACGATGTAAATAATTGACTTGACTACTTGACCACGATTGCTATAACATTGCTGTGACTTTCTTAATGTGAAATTAAGAAATACTTAAAATAAAATACTTGACACTGGCTATATGCACAAACCGTGCGAAGCCATAACTAAAACAAAAAAAAAAAAAAAAATAAGCGGGAAATCGTCTGTCAAACTAAGTTCATGGTCCGTCGGTCGCGCGCGGGTCGATGTTTTCATGTCAATTTCGTACGAAATCATTGTAATTTCTGTAATTTCTTTGTATTACTCTAATATAGCGCAAAAGTTCTAAAAATTAGCAAAAGGGGCAATAAAGAAGGAGTTCAACATGAGTGGTCAAGATCAGGTAGAACGAAATTCATTCTTTCGGATAATGTATGTAAACACTCGTAATTTTCTTGTCGTTATTCATTTTATATATTTCAGGACTCCGCAAAAACTGCAAGACGCTCCCTGAAGACTTTACAACATACTGCGGACGATAGAGAGAATTTAGTGGGTAGGCCCTCTAAAAGTTTGAAACATCAACTTACCCAGGAAACTCCAATGTAAGAGTTCAAAGCAATAATTATCTTTAGGTAGGTACTTACTTTATCCGTTTTACTGAGCAGGTTTCGTTGTTTTAGCGATGTTGAAGTGAAGAGGAAGAACTTGTCCTCCAAGGAAACTCAGGCAAGCATTGAAAACAAAGTCACTGTTGATGACCTCACTAACCCCGAAGGTGCTTCAGAGAACTACTGGAAAATATTAGCCGAAAAGCGTCTGTGAGTATCATTCACCTCATTCTAAATAATAAAGTAGCAACCTATAGTTTCCCCTGAAGTGAATATTGCACTGTGGAATCATTCAAATGTTCATTGAAAATTGTAATGTTAATAACATCGGACTGACTTTGAACATTATTGCAACTTAAAAATTGAAATTGTGCGAGCTATCTAGCCCATCTATCTGGACATTTTTATATCATCACTCACATTTTAGCTCAGCTTTGCAAGACGCTTTGGAAGAGAATGAAAAACTTCACAGTATTATCCAGGATCTGAAAAAGGAGAATGTGTTATACAAGGAAATGCTGGATGAGGCAAACAGCTTTGTTGAAGTCATTAAGGTAAACACATGATATGTAAACTAAATATGTTTATTTCATATGTTTTGTACTTAGATATTCTCATTGGAGAATTACCTAGTCAATTTATCACGACATGGTTAGTTCAAAATTAGAAGTATTGTTCCAATGGAGTAAGCCAAATAACACCTGTACCTGTAAGTTGTAAAATTTTAATTAGTTAGGTCTGCATTATGGACATTTGAAATTAATATTATTCTAATACTTCCGTGGCTCACTGTTACTTTTTTCTTCTTCAGCCTGCTTTTTGAAGGGTTTGTAAGAGTAAGTATAAAGCTTATAATGACAGATATGTCAACCATAAGATGTAAAAGTGGAATAATCCAGAACCCGGTAAAATAGGACAAAATGTAAAAATCATACTGTCATGTTTCCAAGACATGAATGATGAACCAAACAACTATTTCAGGAGGAAATGGCAAACGGCAGCAACAATGACACAGGTATTGACGTCAATGACGTCAGCAACGGAGACGACGCCAGTACTGTTGAAGACACAACTGATGATGCAATTGAAAATGTAGGTGAAGAAGCTGAAATAGCCCCCAAAAAGTAGAATAGGAACTGCAGAATCATTACTACTGCATAATTGTTAATTTTATGCTAATATTGAGTTATTACGACAATAGTTTGTCGAATTAAGTTATGCAAGACTCCATTGTCTAGTTTCTCAGGCCGCCCGAGCATCTCTGACATGGCTTGACTGCTTTTGACCTATGGCTAACCGTGCCCGTGAATCAGTGTGCGACACACACACAACCCTAGAAAGGAGTAATTGTGGCAGTTGCTTCGAAGTCCATGTCCATTGTAATCAGATTACAAAGAGCATAGATTACTCCTCAGCCACCTACGTGAAATATCAGGAAACTAAATTATAACTTAAAAATCACATTTGTAACTGTACAACTTATGTTATATGCTTGGCTAGATTTACGTTAACCTTAGTTTAAAAATATTAGATTATTGAACTCTTTACTGAACCCCCTAAACTACCTACATCATAAACAACCTATTCACATAATAAATGCAATCTCCATTGTTTACATTACTAATAAGAACTAAGAAATCAGTTTTCTGTTAATTTTTCCTTATGATATTAATACCTACATGAATAAAATGCAATATTATATCCTTTATCTTCAAGTAGATGGTAATAAAATATCAAAACAATTTTAGACGATGCTTTTTTTGGCATTCATTTGTGTGGTAAAATGTATATTGTCTTTCAAATGGCAAAGTACACTTCGCTATTTTTATGTTAGTAACAATTTTTTATCCATGTATTTTTTGTAGTAGGATAATAAATAAAAGATCTTCAATATAAATAATTATGTTTTATTATAATTGTATTAAAATAGTGATAGTCTGCCAAATATATCAGGTACCTATGTTACTGTTCACTAATAAATAATCTAAAATGGCAAGTTCAATAATATTGCATATTGCTTAGCACAAAGTGTATATTTCACATTATAACTATAAATTCATGCAAGGCACAGATTTCTTCGTATCACCTAGTCATAGTAAAAATCTCTATAAAAATTTCATAAAGCTGAGAATTATTTTTTCAAAAATGCTTGGAACTGCTCATCAAAGTTAGTCTCATAAGTCCATGGCATCAAATCAGGATACATGGTGATACTCTTAAACAAGTCATTGTCTGGGTTCTGTGGCAGGACACTTCTGACTTTTTTATTCAGACAACCAGTTGCATGGATGTAGTTGTTTACTATCAAATTGTAAATGAAGTTTACATATCTGTGGTCCAAATTTTCTGCTGTGTTTGGGATATTGACATTGTGAGATTTGATTTCTTCCAGATATCCAGGAGTGATGATTGGAACTACAAAATCAGCCTGAAATAAAGTTTTACATGAGTTCAAAAGCAGTAATATAATCTAGGTAGGATACTAAAACGAATTTACAGGATTTTATCCTATAGAGCTAATGAAATTATAGACAGCATTCTGGTACAGAATTTGTCTTCTAATTTCAATATAGAAACAAATGCCTCAATTAACGACACTGCGCCTACACTGGACCATGTAACAATGATACATTAAAAATCTATTGTGTCCGTCATTGGTTACTCCTTAACATATAACTCCATAAAATATATACTCGCTTACCTTTTCAAAGTATTCTCTAATAAACTTTTCTGGGTTCTGATATATCTCATCCCTTCTACCACTGAGTGTGATAACTCTCACTCCTGGCATATCATCCCAGTTACCCACATATTCTTGTATGTTACTTGCTGTTGGCAATCCGTCTTGAGCAAATGTTAGAAAAAGTATTGGGTGGTCATTCATGATGGGCTCATTTTGGGACACTAAAGGCAACACTGGTTTAGGTTTATCTGGCTCTTTCTCCCTATGCGGTTTAGTGACCATGTTTTTATTTAAAGCTGGGGGTAGGTCGTTCGGTAAGTTCTTTAGACTCACTATTTCCCTTTCACCAGTGCTCTTATCATTGCTATGATAACCGCTATCATCTTTATAGAAATGCTGAGCGATACTGCACAGTGGGTCTTCTAGTGCTTTTAGGATATCATATCGTTTCATTTTCATAAATGCATCAGTAATATTGTCAATTGTCGCCTTTTCATTTTGTCTGTACACTTTGAGCACCATGTCAGCAGGGTCATCTTTTACTGAAGCCATAATATACTGAAAACAAAAACAAACATGATTCAATTTGGTAAGAAATAATGGCAAGAAGTCATTTCACATACTTTCTACCTATTGTATCATGTATGCACTTGGTATTTCGTAATGAAAAAAAAGCGTGAAATGGTATACTACTTTTTCGCCTAGCTTTTCAGGCTAGTCATTATGACCATACCACCTCATGTTACATATTAGTAACAATATAAAATGTTGCAGTGGGTAGTAATTAGATCTACAATACTCACATCCAAGTCATCCTGGCTCACCCCCAAAGCGTAACCGAGGTCTCTCCACCCATTTGGTGTTCCTCCCACCTTCCGTATCATTACTTTCCATGCCTCGTAGCAAGCTGCTCCAATTTGGGACTTTGGATTACGATAGTACAAGAGATCCGTGTGAAGGTAGCACACTTTTTTACTCAGCGAATTCAACTGTGATATCTCTTTAGCCCTTTCCTGTTGAACTATTCCTTCAAGAGTAATTGTGTCGATGCTGATGCTGTCATCCTTGTCTTCATTTAACAAATTCCTGGAAACGAAACGAAAAGTTATTTAGCAAACGAGTAGGTATGCCTACATTCCTACTTACCTTATTTTGTTTACACGTACATAATGCGTGCCTTAATTATTAATTTTATACGGCTAAAAGAGATAATGATTTAATTTAACGTTACATTATAATTGAAACAAATGAATATAATTGGATTATGTATTAAATGCAGACTAGAAATAATTCGTTTCAACGAGGAAATTTGAGGAAAATGTTCAAAATTCGAAAAACAATTTTGACTGATAGGAGTGACAAACAACCGTCAGTCAGTCAGGCAGGTGATTTATTTTTGCTTCGATTTTTTTTGTTTTAGTAATGGCTTCGCACGGTTTGTGCATATAGCCAGTGTCAAGTATTTTATTATTAAAGTATTTCTTAATTCCACATTAATAAAGTCACAGCAATATAGCAATCGTGGTCAAGTAGTCAAGTCAATTATTTACATCGTCAAAGTCACGATTCAGTAAAGTAGGTACCTAGTGGAAGCTTTACTGAAACTTCCTGGGAGTTTTGGAAAAAATGCGACATGAGACTTTTTTGAGTTTATATCATTCGCCCACACGCGTGCACGTTAACGAACACTTAATGATTAATATTCCACCAATATTACACATTAACACTCGAAGAAACACAATTTTGAGAAAATAATGCAAACCAACAACGTCTCACTATCGGATTCCCGCTAAAACTCTATAAATATTATTATACCTAGGTAATAAATGTAATTATGGCGAGTGAACATAATTATGTTTATTGCCAGTACCTAAATACTAGCATGTCATGTCGCATTTTTTCCAAAACTCCCAGGAAGTTTCAGTAAAGCATCCACCACTTTAGGTACTGAATCGTGACTTTGACGATGTAAATAATTGACTTGACTACTTGACCACGATGGCTATATTGCTGTGACTTTCTTAATGTGAAATTAAGGAATACTAATTATAACGAAATACTTGACACTGGCTATGTGCACAAACCGTGCGAAGCCATTACTAAAACAAAAAGTAATAATATTTATGTTTATTTTATCTATGACTTAATTTTAACCGGAACTCGGAAGTTAAAGTGAATCACTGGCGCGATGACAAGAATAAGCGCGGGATAAGTCAAAAACTTTTAAAACTAACGAAAGTACATTATGTACGACAACAATAATTTAGTTTAGGTGCCTAATGAATAATGAGCAATCCAAATCTGTAAGTAGTATTAAAATTCGTTTTATGTTCAGTGTTACTTTCAGCCGGTCTAAGTTTATCAATTCTGCAACTAACATATAAGATTTTATTTCAGTGCCGGGTTCACAGATGTTTTAGGTGATGAGATTGGCAACTCGCAGGAATCCCAACCTTTGTCGCTTTCGATCGATGATTTTCAATTAAACAATAACATCGTTAATATTCCTGAAAGTCATTGTGTGACCAGTGATAAGGAGCCGCTTGTTCCGAGACCAGCTAAGGGAACTGGTCAGTATGGGCAGTTTCGTAGCGTTGATGAAGTTGGTGAGTCCTTTGAATAACGTAAAGTTTCAAAAATGTTAGTAAGAGTTAAACCCAACAACCGCAGTTCACTGAACCTAGACTATACAATCCTACTTATACCTACTGTATGTATAGTCTCCCATTCCTCCGAGTTTTCTTTTACTGAATTTGAAATTAATTGTGTGTGTAGGTAGGTAGCACAGATTAAAGGATACAAGTAATGTAAGTAGGTACTACCTAGATAGTAGCGCATAAATCATAGACCCGATAACCTATGTATACGTACCTAAGTAGCTTTATCTAAGTCATTACTACTGCCAGTTGACCATGTCGTCTTTATTTGATGATATTTTAGTGGGTAATTTAGTCAAAACCTGATACTTACCTGTTATAATTTCAGATGTGAAATACCGCAGCGTGTTTAGCTATCCATTCTTCAATCTGGTACAATCAAGTGTCATTGAAGATGCACTATATTCAGGTAAATTACTATCATTAGCTGTGGTAGCCTAGTGGGCGAACGTCTGCCTGCCAAGCAGGAGGCTGCGAGTTCAAACCCCAGTGCGGGCATCAATGTGTTCCCTATAAAAAAATAAACATAATTGTTACACTCACTTTTCGGTGAGGTAAAACATCGTGATGAAACCTACATGGCTGAATTATTTCCTAGGCACCAATCTGTATCAAGTAGTAGATATCCTTATCTAGAAGTTACCATTGAGTGGATAAATGTTGATGACGATGATGGCTATCAATTATTTATTATCAGCTATACCTACTTACCTATTTATGGGTATCTTTATTTCAGTAGGTACCATAAGTTACTTGCTTATCCCATACAGACAAAGTAAATATGACGTAGTCGTTAAGTTAGCGTAAGTAAATACGAATTCATTACTTTATAGGACAACAGAGCAAGCAACCATACAATAATATACACATAATAATCTAACTTTTAGGTACAGTACCTATATACATTTTCAAACAAAACATTTTCAAAGGTAAAAATTTAAGATTTTTATTCGATGAAAGAGAACAAGTTAAAATAACTAAAAGGAAAAAAAAAACAAAAACTAGCTAAATTTAAACCTTACAAATCTAACAAAAGAGGGTGTCCATACTGTCCATGTGGCATATCAAATTATTAAGTACAAAATTTGCCCAGAACATCCTTTTTTTTCTAGCATTAAATACTTCTTTCTAGATAAGTCCATGGTTGTCTGCGCTCCCACCGGTTCAGGTAAGACGGTGGTGTTTGAAATGGCCATAGTACAGTTACTGATGCAGATAGACGACAAATGCTTCACGGACGACTTCAAAATTATATATAGTAAGTAATTTTCTAATATCTATCCTATACCTACTAATATTATAAGGAAAAAGATTTGATTGTTTGTTTGTTTGTATTGAATAGGCTCCGAAACTACTGAGCCGATTTGAAGAATTCTTTCACTGAAATAGTACCTATTTAGCTTTTTAGTAGCTACACTATCCCTGGGTGACATAGGCTACTTTTTATCCCGTCAAAATTTACGGTTCCCGCGGGATAGTAGTTAACGCGGGTGAAACCGCGACGCGTAGCTATATAGTCCTGTGTCGGTTTAGAAGAAGAGAGAGAGAAAGAGAGAGAGAGAGTTAGAGTCTATTGTCTTCTATAATAGCTATCTGTATACAATCTAGTGGCTCCAGTAAAAGCTTTGTGCACTGAGAGGCTCACTGAATGGTACCCGAAGTTGACGCGGCTCGGCCTCCTCTGCATCGAAGTCACCGGAGATACTGACGTCGACTTTGCACAGCTAAAGCCTTACAGGTAAGCATAAAGGTGGTCTGGTAGATGTCGCTTGAAGCGATAAGAACGCCCATTGTGCCTTTTATTTAGTTTGTCCTTTCTGTATGCTATACATTTTTGTGTCAATGAAAAATTATCTATCTAAATATGTTTCTGATAATAAAATATACCTACTTGGTACTTTGCTAGGTCGAAAAACATACCAAACAGTGCTGCTATTTTTCTTTTTTATATTCTACTTACAGCACGAAATTATAATTATAATTGTACTTATCTTCTCAAAGGTATAGGTTATCATAAAGCCACACTGGCGCGATATTTGAGCTAAGACATAAAGGTCAAAATCGAACAGGCGGTCGCCTTTATGCCTTTATGCCTCACTTACACCCTAGGGTTATAATAACAACTCCCGAGAAATGGGACATGGTGACGCGTCGGTGGCGGGAACACAGACAACTGGTCGAAGTGATCAAGTTGTTTTTGATAGACGAAGTGCACATACTGAATGACGAAGCCCGAGGCCCGGTGTTAGAAGCAGTCGTCAGCAGAATGAAGACCATAGAGGTAGGATGAGCTGAGATAAAAACTCTTTATTGCACTCTACCAACTATACCTAATCCTTATAGGTGATAGATTCATGCCCAGTTTCTGAACTCCTTACTTATCTTCTCCTTACTTTATTTTGTGAATAAAACATACACGTCCTAGTTATCTTTGACCAACAGTGCCCCTAATGTGAGTTTTTACGCGCTCGACATAGTACGCGTCAACTAGCGCCTTTGTATAAAGATCCTGTACAGAGCTTTACACGATAAGACCCCACATTGTACCTAAGTATTATTAACTTTGTCCTTTCTATTTTGGTGTCAATTAAGAATAATTATAAATTTGTCTCCTAAATAATTATTATTACAACGGGGTTGAAATATCTATTTTTGTCCTCGTCTCCAGTCATCAGCACAATCTGCTCATAGAATTGAGCAGCTACAGAAACAGTATCAGGGTGCTGAAGTGGCTAGCAAAGAATCGCCGCCACAGATTAGGTTCGTAGCCGTGTCTGCCACCGTCGGCAACCCGCAAGACGTGGCCGCCTGGCTCGGGAGTACGGAGAAACCGGCGGTTTATTACAAGTTAGTTGTACTTACTAACATACACACATACATACATAAATATAACATTATACACCTTACATCCAGCCAAGTGAAAAAATCTAAGCATTAGGTAGGTAGGTAGGTACATACATAAAAAATCAAAGCATCTTTATTATTATAGTAGTAATAATTATTAAGTATAATGATTCAACCTGTAACTGTCCCGCTGCTGTGCAAAGGCCTCCCCTCACTTTCGTGAGGATGATTAGACCGATCCGAAATAATTCTCGGGCATGTTGGTTTTCTCACGATTTTTTCCATTACCGAAAAGCGTGATAATTACGTACATATGTTTAACAAGAAATACATTGGTACGTGCCCGCGCTGGGATTTCAACTCGCCCCCCATCGTATGGAAAGTGAACGTTCGCCCACTAGGCCATCACCGCATCTTTATGATTGAGTGCGGATAAATTACCCCTAACGCAATGTACTTAGTCATATCGAGATTTCAGTCAACCTGTTATCTAGTCATATTGAGATGTAGCCATAAAGCTCATACATAGGTAGGTACATATACTTTACACACAGGGAGATGAAAACACCACACACATTAACACACACCCTCACACACACACATTCATCCATCATCAATCGTCATTATCATCATCATTAAACACACACATATTTTAGGTTCGGCGATGAGAGTCGTCCAGTGAAACTGAAGAGAATAGTGGAAGGGTACCATTGTCCCGAAGGCACAAGCATCTTCAAATTCGACATCATACTCAACTACAAATTGTGGCCCATTATCCAAAAGTACCATAACGGGAAGCCGACATTGGTACGAATTATTCTTTTCATTCTAGAACCTTTTTTACTCCTACATACCATGGCATAACAATAATATAGTACACCACATATAGCACTCCAGAGAAAATCATGACGAGGTCTTGCCTCATTCTACGTCATCAACGTACGTGTGATACCATTTCATAGCTCCCCGATGTATTTAGGTACGTTGATTGACGTAGAAATAGACAATCTACGTCATCATCTTGTCCGAAGTTCGATGCCTTCTTTTCTTGTATCATGCTACAATAGCTACAATTAAACCCATATAATATAGAGGTTTACGTAAGTATTATACAGAAATTATGAACCTACTCTAAGTTGCCACTGCGGGTTCTTCCAACAGTTTAAAATTTGAATACTTTTTAGGTAGATAAGACAATTATCCGACGCGGGCCCAGTCCGGATTGGTAGATAACATGCCTCCGAAATAATTCTCGGACATGTGGGGGTCCTCACGATGCGTTCCTTCACCGAACAGCGAATGAAATACCTTCCTTAGGTTACACTTAACTGTTTGTCCTGCACGGGCATCGAACCGACACCTTCAGTCCTTCACGCTTCGCAGCTGCCATGGAGGCCGACGATGAGTCGGATGAGCTATGCCTGCCAGTATTTTTTATTCTTACCAAGGAGTATGTCGTTCACACTACTTTTTGATCCCTCCTAGTACCTACAATGTGTTCCAGATATTTTGCAACACGCGAAAGAGCGTAGCGATGACTGCAGAGACACTGACTAGAGAATTGACAGTGACTTTCAATGAGGAACAAAAAGCAAAGCTGACGGCGTTGGCTTCGACCATCAAAACAAAGAAATTACAGGTAATTACCCCTATGAAGTAAAATGTTTGACGATGTATGGATTTTTCCTCACTAGCTTTTATAAAATGAGTAGGTAACTGGGTACCTATATTCTGGATAATACTAAGTGATCATAATAATAGTCACTGTCAGGACTACCTACTGTCAGAGAAATACCTACTGTTATCTATTCTTATCATACTTAGTACTAATAGAAGTTCTTAAACTTTCGCGAACTGAATACATGTTAATTAGTATTTAAACGGGTCTAATTCGCGCACAAACTAATATCAAAATATATAATTTTGTCAGTCTTCTCCTGACCACGGCCGATGTAACTCGGTCGAAACGTCGAGGTATGTCAAAATTATATATTTTGATATTAGTTTGTGCGCGAATTAGACCCGTTTAAATACTAATTAGTACTAATACTTAGCTACTTAGTACTATACTTAGTATTAAATATCAAAATCGCCATCGTCGGCAAATATGTTCTGAGCCCTGAGCCCTAACTAGAGTTTCCTCTCTAGGACTTTATAAATGTTTCAATGTAGTACGTTTTGTGATCGAATGGCGTTATTTTTATTTATTTTCTTAAAGAATATGATGTACTTTTATGTGAGACTAGCTGCGCCCCGCGGTCTTTCGCTCTGTTATCGGAATAAAAAGCTTAATAACATGTTAATCCAGGGCATTATCTACCTCCATACCAAATTTCATCAAAATTGATCCAGCCGTTTGAGCGTGAAGAAGTAACAAACATGCAAACACACTTTCACCTTTATAACATTAGTAGAATAACACATACACACAATACGAGACCTTATGTACTACTATTTGAACGGATTATCCAGGCTTTAGTGTTGAGGGGCGTGGGATGCCACCACGCAGGTCTGCTCTTCGAAGAAAGGGTTAACATCGAACAAGCATTCCGGAACAGAGATCTACCCATACTCATCACTACGACTACTTTGGGTAGGTAACAAGTTACATTTTTATCAGATAGGCCCTAAGGGGGTACTCAAAAAACAGTTCGAACCGTAGTACCCCTAGGAGTTTTTACTAACTCGACACAGTACGCGTCAACTAGCTCTCGTTCATACACGCGCCGGTAGGGGCGCTGTACAGGATCTTCATACGACGCGTACTATATCGAGCTGTAAAAACTCATACTGGGGTAGGTACTGATAGTTTTTTTTATGTTTATATCAGTCAAATCTCTTACCCAGTCCAAACTACTTTGGACTAGCAAAATCAGTCAAAATTATTGTTGACCTAACAAGGTGGTTAAAAGTAGAACGTTGTTTCTAATATTACATTTTATTTGTTATGTGGTGTTTCAATAAAGATTTTCTATCTAATATTATGCAAACTGTGGAAGTTGTGAAACGGATCTATTTACTTTTCCATCGTCTAGCTATGGGAGTTAATCTACCAGCCCATCTCGTCATCATCAAGAACACCCAGCAATACGTCAACGGAGCCTATCAGGTGATTCAAACTTCAAAAACATTATCCTGCTTTCGCAGTCGGGTAAAATAGTTTAGAGGCGATGATAGCTCAGTGTGCCTAGTGTGAGTTTTGACAATATCTTTACGCGCTCGGTCCGGTTAGCGTAAACTTGAAATTGTATGGAATAAGAACAGGGCCATCTAGCGTCAGTCAGTCAGTCACTAGATGGCACACTGTTAGTTCCCTCTTCGGATGGCACGCCGCAAGATGTAGGTTCGGTACCGGCTGACCACAAAAACTGGATTTCGACTTCCGATGGATAAATCATCCACCTGGCTAGGTACCACCCTCACATAAGTAAGTGTTTCTTATTTTCACAATAGGAACTTCATAGCATTATAGGAATCCTCGTGGTCAAGTAGTCAATTTGATTATTTACATAGTGAAAGTCACGATTCAGTAAAGTGATGGATGCTTTACTGAAACTTCCTGGGACGAATAACACGTTTTTTGGGTTTATATCATTTGCCCACACTCGTGCCCGATTAATCAATACTCCACCTATACTCGTATTATCTCACAAACGCTCGAAGAAACACGAAAAATTAATACAAAAGCAACAACGTCTCTTTTTCCAATTCCCACGAAAATTCCTTTCAGTTAGTTGCAGCAGCATGTTTTTTAAAGCTTAATTGAAAGGTTTTGTCTATGGAAAATTCTCAGTAAATCTATGGCTTTATCCAGGAATATAGCATAAGCACAATTCTACAAATGGTGGGTCGCGCGGGCAGACCGCAGTTCGACACTGAGGCCACAGCTGTTATCATGACACGACTATGCGATAAGGTTAGTACAATCTAGCCTATGCAGTTTAAAAAAAAAAAAATTGTGCTATTGTTCTGAGGTGCAATCAGTGCTGACTGTGTAGCGTGAAGTTGCGGGTTCGATTCCCGGAACGGAGATTTTTGTAAACCTCAGCGGTGTTACCACAAAAGTTTAGACCAGAGTTAAACAGATGTTTAAAATTTCGTTCCTAAAAGTCGACGTCTATCACTGGTGTTTTCTTACTAAACCTGGCATTCTTAATTATTTTACTTGTGAATTTGTTGTTGAGTTAGGAAATGCGAGGGTTAGACGTCGATTTGTGGAGAAAATATTTACGACTCATCTGTTCAACTCTAGTTTAAATCTTTTGTGGTAGGACCGATTGTGTTTACTCTGAAACCTCAGATCAGAGATACTCCCTATGTTCAAATAAAACGTGTCCACAAAAAAGTTGTCTAAAATAAAAAGCAAAAATAATAATTTTAAAAATAAAATGAAAAACAACATTTACTATTTCAAATTTAATACAAAATATTTATCAAAATCTACACAGTACAAGGAGTTAATGACAGTAAAATTATAACTAAGACTAATGAATAGCATGAATTATACATTCACAAAAAAAACCCTAAGTTAATAATCCGTTAATGGCAATGAAGACCTCTAACTATTTAAGTATTTCATCACAGAACTGGTAACTCAACATTTAACAAACAATTAGTTTTAGTAATTATTACAATCGAAATTAATTCACTCAAAAAGGAGGTTAAGAATTTGCATATGATAATCTAAAATCATGAGTTTACAAATTTTAACAGTATAAATAAACCACGATAAAAACACGCCGTTCCAAAATACATTTTATGGCGTTGCTATTGTTAGTATGGTTATTCTATACTGAGGTACTATTATATAATTATTCTGTGATACAAAAGTGTTGAAACATATTATTGTACAAAAATAATTTAAACAGCTAGACTGGTTTGGCTAGTAGCTACACTGTCGAGAATATACGAGAAAAGAAAAAAAAATACATTAAGACTGTACCATTTCACTACTGACATAATATATGCAAAGCGAGAATCGATAAGGCATTTTGCATCATCATTTTTCTTGCCAGGAATATCGGAATGATCGTCGAAAATTCTCGACATGAGTATACCTACTTTAGAATTATTGAAACAATTTTGATTTTAGAGATCATTTATGATTCTTAATAGGTATCGCTTGAATATAGTACATAATAAAAATAAAAAAGGTTAATTAATTTTTGTCTTAAACTAGCTAAATAAAAATATAATGAATGCCTGGTTAGTTATTCCGTGCCATGAAAAAAAAACTGTGACTGTGACATGAGTGCACACTCGTCATAGTCACAGTGTGACTTGCAATTCAAGATTTTAACTATCTGAAATTCCGAACTTAGTAATCAAAGTAAAAAAGTGATAATTCTAGTTTTTTTTTATCAAATCGGGTTTTGAACTTTATACATTTTATATGTGTATTTTTCGTATCTACTATTTTTCCATCTATATTCCCTTAGTGTGAATGTAACTTAAATACGTTAATTGCAAAGTTCGGAACTTACTTACTGTCTATTTTTCATAGCCCGGAACCCTCCCTCATGTACCTACACATTGAAGTTTGAACTGCGAATAGTCTGTTGCGAAATAAAACTTATATGGTAGCCAAGGACTTTTCATCGTCATTCTAGTTCTGGTCTAAGTCATTATTTACCTAAATAATATCACCTAGGCTCTATAACAAGAACCAGATGCAATATTGTTTAGCGTAATAGTAGATAGGTATGCCAGCTGAAAACCATCTCGACAAAGTCACAGGGAATAGGGCTGTTTTTTTTTCTTATGTAATCATAACGTGACCGCGAATGAGACGTGTTTATTGAGTTTCTATCGAAGTTATTTGGAATAAACAATTGAACTCGGCAACCCGATACGTTATTCTGCAACAGACTCTGTTACCACAACACAGGGTCTACTTTCCTTTGCCGAAAGGGTTGGCGTTGTCCTCGAAGCTGATCTTAGGCACGAAGCCGCTGTCCCCATCGACTGTGTACTCGACGTTCATGAGCCTACCGTCGGGAAGCAACACCCTGTATCCTCCGATGACCTTGCCTTGCGCGTCCCCGACTTCGTTAGCGCCGAAGTAAAGGAGCTTCTCTTGGTCTTCCACATCATATTTGTACTCGTACTGCAAAAGAAAGAAGTGCATGAGGTTTTGGTTGGCTCTTGGTCTTCGACGTAGTATTTGTTCAACGTATTGAAGTGAATGGAACTTTTATTCATTGTCGTAACAAGCTCAAGGGCTTATGTCGAGGTCGCCAAATATTTATCGTGTAGAGAATAGGATAATGTAAGAATTATTAGTCTCTATACCGATAAATTTTGAGAAAATCCCTTTTGACATCGACGCCCCTGTACCCGGCAGGCGAGAACTGAGTTAAACGATCGCGCATAATAGCATTATTTTGACAATGACAATTGATGATGATAAGAACGAATCACCCAAAAAATGCTTCTATATCTCATGTTTGAGCTTAATGTTCCATGTTTCGAATAGTTAACACTTCCATGTTCCATGTTTTGAATAGTAAAAAACTAAATGAATTGGTGTAAGTATATGGAAACTATAATAGAATGTTTAAACCTGTTACGTCCCTAAGGTAACCACATAATACAATAATGTAGACCGTTTTATATTCGATCATCATGACCGTATCGATTCCTCTTTCAGCGGTAAACATTATATTTTCTGCGTGTGGGCACTTGACTGGCATCGAGCTCGTATTGCCTATTACCCTTGGTCCATAAGGTTGACACTCGACCCGTCGCGGTGTAAATCCGCGCATCCAATGACCGTATAATTTGATATACGATCTGATGATATCGAGTGTCGGGTCATAAAGCATGTATATGCGTGATCCTTTATGACGAACGTTGGAATTTGTTAACGGTATTAACTTGAGATTTAAAAGTGTAATCATTTCGTCAGGTAGGTCTCATTCGCTGTAATATGCTGTAGAGATTTTCAGGAATTGTTGATATCATATCTTGTTTCAGTTCGTCATTCTGGTAATGTTTTTCTTGATGTATGGGTCCCGCACGCATTTTTAGGAATTTCGTTAGGAAGTCATCATGAATCATAGCTAATTAAACTTCCATTGTCCATCACTATCCAAACTGGGCAAACAATGTTAGTATGAATATAAAATCAGCTTTTATTTCTACTGCAGCAAAAGCGGTCGTATGAATTTCCCCAGACAACTTAGTAAATAGCTGAAATTATGTTCATAACGAATAATTCCGTCATTAACCGAGCATGACAACGCATTACGATTTTGCAACACAATCATCATTATGCAAAGACAAATGAGAACAAACATTGAAATATTATTGTGCGCTGAACAAAAATATTCGTTCCCTTCGCGTGTAGGTATATATGTAATAGTTAGTTATATTATGAATATTACACACAAATTCTGAAGACGTACGTCATTTTGTTCCCAAGCGTTGTTTAAATTTAGATTATTTGTCATGAAATTTAGCATTGAATTAATTTACAAACTTAACATGACTGGGTAGCACACCAAACTGATAAATGAGTTTTTTTTAAATTAAAGATTTTTAATAATATTTTATTAATGTGATAGGAATCTTAGATTAATACTTCTACTGATTTTACTATATATATACATTTGATCATCACAACTTATTTCGTTCACAGGCCGGTCTCCGTTATTTGACTTTTAATAACTTAATAATTTTTTCTCAAACACAATGAATAATAATTATCCCCACAATTAGACATGTCACGTGTTTTAATTGAGTTTTTACTCAGCCGCAATTAATCTCCGATTAAGACGAAGATATCCACGGCTAAAGCGCACAAAGCGAACGCAATTACATCAGTTTGCGTCCAATTAAGATTTTGTTTGAGTTCGTTTCACATCGTTAACATAATGGCTGATGCGCCGATAGCGGCATGCGCCAGAACCTATAGTGTTCTATGAGTAAACAATACATATCGTTACAATGACACACTTATATGGGAATTATTCTGCCGTGAACGTTAGATATTAGCAAAAGAAACCAGAATGGAGTAGCGTTTTGAAGGTATAGTTATATTTCGAAAGAAAAGATTTCAACGCGCGTGCGCTTTATCGCCAAACCCGTGGCAAAGTTGCCCATCGCTATGAATCTACATAGTAATTAAAAGAAGCATAATAAAGTAAAACAAATTAATATTTTAGTATGTATGAACATAAACATAAGTTCATAAAAAAAAATAAGTACCCACTTACATTTATTTTATCAATTATATCTGTCGCCCATCTATTTCCTAGTACGAACATAGTTAAAATTCTCTCAGATGTCAATAATTAAATCTTATGCAATGCTGAACGTCTATTGTTTTCTTTAATGAAACCTGTCAATTATGTATATTAACCTCGTGTTTAATTATTTTTTCTAGCGTTTAGGAACAAGGATTTCGATAATTTATTAAAATGGAATGCAAGACGGACATACTTTGACCTGACATCTTCTTTACCGCATATGGCAAAGTTGGTTCAAGGTTTTACAATTGTACGTCTTTATCCTTGCAACTTATGTGAATCTTTAACGGAATGTGCAATATTTAATGGGCATTGGGCATACCTTTTATAATGACGCCGGATCCTTATTGAAGTCGGCTACTGAGGTATTATCATAATCAAAACATGGCGTTCTAACCTGGATTTGATTAGATTAATAATAATTGTCAAACCATTTATTTTATTCTTGCAATTTTTGTTGCGTCTAATTATTTCTGTGATCGAATTTTAAGATAATAATGGTGATTAAATAGTAAACCGGGATAAAAATATTTTTATCTGAACCTTCTGGTAATTCTCGTTGGAATATCAGGTTCATTTTGTAGATTCAAGGTTATAAAATTTACATCGATAGTAACTTAACCTACTCACTAATATATTTTTAGGTTGGGTGCACGTTACATTTTTAACTTATCTGTTATTTATTATCCAACTTATTTAAACTTTAAAGCCTAGTACTAACTAAGATAAGATAGGCGCAGGTCAAAGGTTTGTTTTAAATTACAGCCGATGCCTGACGCTTCTTCAGTAATTTATATGTTAAGGTAGACAACTTTTAGTTACGTTTAAGAAATAACTGCAATTGAGGATTTAATATAAATGCTTATTTTAATGTTGTCTTAACTGGCGAAGAAAAGGAAAAAGTTATAAAAACCTACACAATTGGCATGACATTTAAATTCTTTAGAATACATTCATAAAATATTCATTAGAATAGGATATAAATTATTTATTGTACACAAAGGTAAAATTTAAAAACTACATTGTACAATCAAATGGGTGGACTCATTTTGTTTGTCTTTTAAATTTGTTTGCCTTTTAAATTATTTTACATAACAATATAACTAACAAGGCTTAAATTTATCGTCGTTCCAACGATTGAGTTGATCATAATCTTCAATTGAACAATTCAACTTGTAAAATGAACTTTGCTATTTATATTGCACTGATGATACCTTGTTAGTTCAAAAGAATGAGTCATCGACGCTCCCAACTCTAAGATTCAAAGATCCGGTCACCATCACGATCCAAATGTCAAAGATGCACATCGATGCTTATATATGAACACGCACGATGCGTTAATTAAAAAAAGCATTCTTAAAGATGCGTCAAATGCAGTTCTGATAAGTGGAGCAGAGCAATAAAGGCTATTTGCTCGTGGCTCTAGATTATATTTATATCTACATAAGGAAAGAGTATTCGTGGCGTTCGATTTAGAACCTTAATGGATGAGCAATGAAGATAACTTGTTACGATATGGTTAATTTTATGCGTTTTGTGGACTTGTGGAAGTTCGTACTAAGTGGATATAAAATATGGGCTCGATTATCTATGGATAAGTCATGGTACTGATTTTGTAGAGCATTTGTTCTAAGGTAAAGTGTTCTCCGATCAAAGGCTTGTCTTAGACCAGGTGATTCACTTGACCCAAATATAAGTAGGTCACAGTAATTGATTTTGCTCAGGAGCGCGTGCGGTAGCATTCTTAGGATCCCTCCAAATCAATAGGACCCGCGACCTAGATGACGAAGTACTCAAACATGATGCACTAAAGATAAGACCTATAATTTAGTATAGACATTGCACTTACTGGCATCGGTGGGTAATTCTCTTCTTGTGGCGCTGGTGCTGCCATCGATTGTCGTATGCTCACACATACGATCACGAAGGCGCACACAACGAGTTTGATTGAAGTCATCTGAAAATAATTACATGTTACTTCCTACATTCAAGTTTGACATTTTCAATTGAGACCTAATCCCTATCATGGCGGTCATGATTATTTTGTATCTAACTTAAAATATTTATGATACAAAATAATATAAATAAAATAAGCTGGAACTGGAATGTGTTGTGATATACATTTTACAATACAAATTTCGAATTCTGACAAAAATAAAAAACTTCCTTGAAAGATTTATGAAGAAACCCTACCAGTGCCTTTTTTCATACCTACTAACGACTCAATACGTTAGCGTGGGCGTATCGGGCTTTTTGCAAAAAAGTATTGACAATTTATCGGTTACCTTTTTAAATAAACAAAACATTTACTTTGAACATGTAGGTATTCAAAATACAGATAAATATATTCTCCGACTTTGAAGCATGAGGGAGAAATATAATAAGATAATTATGACATACTTATATGTTAAAATATATATAAATATGGAAGAAAAAACAAGTATACATGCCAAGTTGACTCGCCTTGCTCGTTGAACTCAAGTAAGCGCATACATAATTCATGTCTCTAAATTATTTTGTAACCTAGCAAACCGTTACGTTTCCGCAGATTCATCAACTTACAACAATACCTAATTATTAAGGTAATTTAAGCGAAGAATTTTAACTGTTATCTCATTTGATTTGTAATTAGTTTTGCTTAGCAGATAGATTCGTCTTTAAACATATAGTAAATATAACTACAAGTATTCGTTTTGATAAATTTACAGAAATGACTTTCATGTCGGTTTTAACTTGCGCCATGGAGGCTGTCAAATAATTTTGTTATGTTTAAAAAAAGCTATTCCTAATTTATTCATTTGTTTTCTGCGCATCATTTCCAACGACATTCTTTCAAAATAGTGGCAATAGGTAGGTACGTTCATGGTAGGTAGGTAAGTACGTATACAACTTATAGGTAAGTATCTAAAACTGAGAGCATAAAGGGCATTTTCATTTTTCCGCTTATTTTCTTTAACACAATAACATGAGACGTTCATTAACGGCAAACATAAAAACTGCCTACTTAATACTCAGATAAATATCAGTTCTCCATTCGTAAGAAAAACTGCCTAATGGATGCGACAATGAAGTTATATAATTGGCATCATTACGGTAACGTTATGCTATGTTGTCACGACAGTTTTCGCATTTTCCTCAAAACACAGATAAAACAACAAATCTAATAAAAATAAGCCGAAAGCTCTAGACAGAATTCAGTAACTTTAACGGTCTTATACCACAAAATATTTAAACCAGAGTTGAACAGATGTCTAAATATTTTTTCCACAAATCGACATCTACCCCTCGCTTTTGTTAACTCAATAATACATTCACAAGTAAAAGAATTAAGTACACCAGGGTTCAGTAAAAAAACGCGATTGATAGACGTCGATTTTGTGGAACGAAATTATAGAAACATCTGTTTAACTCTGGTCTAAACGTTTGTGGTAAGACGGTAAATATCCGTACATACATACAGGTACGCATTTTTCCCGTTGGGGTAGGCAGAGACTACATCTTTCCATATGCTACGATCCTTACACACCTCTTTCGCTTATTTAATGCGTTGTTTCAAATATGCACTCCGGTTAGGGATACTTTTAACTTGACCTTTCGATTTGATCGTGATGCATCCGTCTACTTCGACACTACCGGCTTTAATTTTATGTAATTATATTAATATTATATTCGTATAAGTACGAAATATATTATTATAGTTGCCTGGTAAGTCACTAATATCCCTGCACTTTTTCAATAGGGTACCCTATGACTTATTTAAAGGGATTTTAATGTAAAACATTTTTTATCTGTCGACTTGAGAATCCTTAAAATTTAAATTAAATATTTTATAACAGCGCACATTGTTTGTTACATACGAACTCTACACTACACTACTTTAGTCAAATGTAAATAGTGTGAAAATAATAACCAATGTCGTTTCAATTTGATCAAAGTAGCAGTAATTAGATACTAAATGATCTTCGTGAAAATTTAATTCACAAGACTTTACTAATAGCAATAATAACGAACACCGAAGTAATCTGCATAAAGCAGGTGAGGTAGGTACGACTTTAATTGAGGCTTGCGGCCTTGCGTGATCGATTCCTGGAAGTCCCACAGATATATCGCATGCTTTATGGTTGCGTTACTCTATCGGTTTTCTATGAAATTCCTAGTTGAATTTTTGAAAGGATTTTGATTACTTACTAACTATCAATGGTAGTGAAGCAATTACCAAGATGTATAAATTTTATGTATTGGTTGTTTTTCATCATCCATTAATTCTAAAATACCTAATAGGTACTCGTACCTGAGTATTCATAAAACTAATATTTTACGTTTGTATATTATTACGATGCGTTTGTGTAGGCATACTATATTGGCCATGTATAATTGTATATCCTTATTTTTTGAAACCAATTATGATTACAGTTAATATACCTAACCAATCTATATATTATATATTATATAAAAGTAAGAACTGTCTAACTGACTGACTGAACGATCAACGCACAGCTGAAACCGCTGAATACCTAATATAATAAAACTCAATTACGATAATGTGTAATACATTTGAAATCTTGCAATAGATTTGTGATAGACAGCTGAAATTATGTAGTACGAATTTAGTGTCACCGGTTTTTTTACCAATGGAACTCACATTATAAACCGTGAGAAATCCCAGACATACCTTTGTAAAGTGACTTTAGGAAAGAAATTGCAATGCGACGACATTGCAATATCACATTCGTTTGCTCAAGTTTCGCTACTAAATTGTATGCAATAAATCAATATATTACAGGCCTACACCTTTTTCTAGCACTGTAACAAACAATAGGCATTTCTCGTGAAATCATATGTGCAAGTGCTAATGATAACTTAATTGATAGAAATAATTGAGTTTTAATGACGCTGTGGACTGTTTTAACCGGTATTCCAGGAGCTATTTGTATTTGGGAAATTAGAATTGACATCCCTTCTTTTAGAATAAATACCATACCCACCTAACGCATTGGCCATATTTTGCTCATTGACGCATAACGCAAATCACTTGCAGAATTTAATAGAATAAGTACCTAGTAGGAACCTACATAGTTAAGTATATGGCTCAGAAATATATTATTTCAAATGCAAGTCTACTTTTACTGACGATACAAATTGCGCGATTTTTGAGTAATTTATTTTACGCACTAATTAATATCTTGAATTAAATCGTGTGGTACAATTTTGTCAGCTAAATTATTATTTCTAATAAATGTAGGTCTAGATCAGATATTTCTTACTATTATAGGAAGGTATACCTAAACTGAATGTAAAAAATAAGGTTTTACCCTGCGATTACCTACTTATATTTACTTACACATGTGTAGAAATCCACACTAAACAAAATATCCTAACGATGAAATTCATTGATCATGACCCATACTAAACGCAACCGCTAGAAGTTTTTTTTCAACTATAATCCCATATCTTCCGTCTACTCACCTTTGAGGATACACGAAACACAAATCTCACGTCACAACACAACTTGTAAGCAAGTGCAGATGACAATGATCACCTTATAGCGAGCTAAGCAGGACTGGTAGCGCGCCCCGGCGTCCTGCCTACTTTATACCACCCCACAGCTCGGGCCGCTCCGAAGATGCCGCAACATCGTGACGGATGTCCCTACATGCTGATCTCCAATAATGCATCAATAGCCGTGACTAAACACACCATTGTCGCGTGTTACATTGCTGCCTTAACGAACACCATCGACACCCATCCATTGTGTTGACCATCAATGCGCTTAATTCCGTCGCGTGCAAACTTTGCCATAAGCACATAGTTTTCGTAATATTTTAATCCGCGCATTTGTTGGCATTGTAGAGGTAATTATTTCATAATGTGAGGGCTGTTGCCTGCGTTTTGGGTTATCAACCGATTATGATTATAAAACTGTTTGACCGTGAACGTAAAGCTAAGGATCGAGTGCGCATCATAAACTAATGTACTTAACTCTGAGACAAGACAATATAAATCATTAGATGTTATCTGAGCCATGTTTTAAATGTTTTGAGCACCATGTCGTGGGAATTAGATGCGCTGAATAAGGAAACTGTAGACGGTTTTGAGGAATCTTCAGCGAGCTTTGCAATGTAAGCTAATGTATGGCGTGTCGTGATGACGATTATAACTCTATCTTGCAGGACGAATTTAGGTAATTACAGAACTTACGTTAGAAGCGCTGTTGTAAATAGATGTATAACATTATCTTGTGTACTCTTCTTGACTATGGTATTCAAATTTTTTTCTTAGTTCCGAATTGGACTAATATAATAAAAATAACTTTATTGACATCGCACATCATTTTTGCCCGAAGTTAGTAGCTGCTTACCAAAATTATGACCATCCTATACCTGTACTTTTCTAAATATACTTGTAGACTATAAGTTATAGTATCTAATACTCATAGTAGGTATGTGCTATTACAATAGTTCATTAATGTATGTGGAGCCCTTATTCCTTATAGTCATCTTAGATGCATCAGTCGGTGAAAGTACCTACTATCTGTCATCCTTAGTTCATGATGAGGAAGTGAATCATATATGCGCTTTTGTTATCTATGGCACGCTCCATAAATGTGTGCCGACCCTATCTTTAGATAATACACGTTTGAGACGGCATATCATATTGCTAGTAAATGAAATACAATTTTGATATTTTGCCGTGTAACGTAGCTACTCCGGTAGAACAGTTTTTAAGTAGGTGGTACCAAACAAGGCAAAGGTGGTGAGTTCGAAACTTTTTAAATTCCGAACATTCACACAGACAAAGAGTGCATTTTACATGCTCTAAATATAGAATTAACATAATACATTAAAACAAATTTCTAGGATAAAGTAGTAAAACTTAATTAATATTATTTCATCTTTACTGATTATGCTTATAAATAGCTCTCGCCTCACATAATGTATTAATTAAACTATACCTAGGTAACATTGGCTTATCGTATATAGCAACCCATGATCAATGTAATTTTATTGTTTCAAGCCTTATGTGGTCGATAGTTGGATACTTATGGTATTGCCATAATAGCATCACAACACGAAGACGGGAGTTTTAATTTATTAACAACTTGGGAAGATCGTGATGGGACTATATTAGTCAAAGGAATCAAATGTCAGAACTCAGTTATTTCCAAGTAATTCTTGGTATTAAATTTGACGTACCGTTCTTTAAGTTCCTAAAACACACATTCTAAATTACATGGTTTTTGCTGTAGGTATTACGAGTAAAACTTTGTAATTGGCCTTTGTTTTGCTAGAATGATACGAAAAAATCAAGACTGCGTTATTACTTTATGAGATTATTAGAATAAAGGAAAGAATGTTGATTGCGCGACTTAGTTCAGATCCTTCGCGAGTTTACGTGTGAACAATGGTATAGTGGTGTCTTTCATTCTTCACCTACTTTAGGCGTCACACGAACAGTGATGAAGAGCAAGGTCATTGAGACCGTATTATATACCAATGTCCCTATAAATTTCATTCAATTTATTTTTGAGTACCTACGTACCTAATTACTGAATTTGCATTTGTGGATGAGATACGAATACTTAGAATGCGCTTGGAGTAAGATAAGAGAGACAAATTTAGAATAGAGGCCTATATTTGAGAAGTCTGTTGTTTTTTTACTGATACCTATCCCCCAAAGTATTACACAACAGCTAAGGAAATGGAATGCACAGTTTTTAAAACCCTGCTGAGACCACTTATCACGGAGCCTATGAATCATGCATCATCTTGTAACTTGAAAGCAATGCTAAAACGCCAAAGACCCTATCAAACCAGTTTAATACTTTTATTAGGTACTAGAAGCACCTCGCGGTTTCACCCGCATTAACTACTATCCCGCGGGAACCATTATATTTTACGGGATAAAAGGTAGCCTATGTGACCCGGGGATAGCAGAGCTTCCCAACAGTGAAAGAATTTTTCAAATCGGTTCAGTAGTTTCGGAGCCTATTCATTACAACCAAACAAACAAAGTTTTTCTCTTTATAATATTAGTGTAGACAAATACGCAAACAATCCGTCTTACCACCAAAGTTTAGACCAGAGTTAAACTGATATTTCTAAAATTTCATTCGACAATAATCGACGAAAAACTCCGCTCAATTAGTTTAAAATACATTTTATTCTAGATATGGGTCACTAACATAGACGCATAAATAGGTTTTACTATTTATAATACGCAGGCGTAGTTAGGTTACCTACCTACAAGTTGGAGAACTCAAACCTTTCGTATCAATTAATTGAATTATAATCGCTCATCGGTCCTATCTTGCACCACAACATAATGAAGTACTCGTAAGGTCAAAGTGCCATCGCTTGCGCCTTGCGAGGATCTCGCGTACATTGCGAAACGCGCGTGCGACGCGACGCTTGCTTCTACCTACTACCTGTATCCACAATACGAGACCTACCCAAATCTCGTACAGGACTTCTGCAATGGCACAATGTTATGTCAGCACAAGTATAAGGAAGAGCCCAGTAATGAGCGTCGTGACTCGTGATGCCACAACACGAACAATATAAATATCAATGAAATTTATTCAAAATTGAAATACTGAAGTCTGTCTACCTATATAAATTTTTTAATTTCCAAACTTCCCTCGACAGCATTAGGTTTATCGATTGATTTATTGTTTGTTTTTGAACCGCAAATACACTTGAATGTTTCTATAGAGGCCGTATTATCGTCCCGCTCCCGTAATCTATGCGACATCATGGCATTTTCATGTTCTAGTAACATTTTCTCGCGAAACAAAGCTCTCTTCGTAAGTTCAGCTTTGGATATACGTTGCCAAAGCCTAGTCAGGCCGCATGTTGACGATATCGCGTTTGCAACCAAGGAATCATCGGAAGGCTGTCGGCGTATAGTGGCTTTCGCTTGTGCCGGCGAATGAGGTATCGTCGTTCCATAGGGCATAACTTTTTCGCGCCTAGTTTCAAACTTTCTACATAGGGCTGCCATACGTAGGATTTTTTCGCATTTGTTGTACGCGGCTTCGAGCCACTCCACGGCTTCGTCCGATGACTTCACAAGTATCGCTAGTTGTTTCACATCATTATCGAGGCTTTCGTTTAAGTTCGATTTGAGCCGGAAACAAGCATTTCTATGTCTGTCACGGCGGTCGCGGAAAGAAGCTTGTTTAGTGCCCGATTCATACCCACCAAGCTCGGTGCGTAGTCGTTTAAGCACTTCATCACTATTAGCTATCCTCTTGCCTTGAGATGCAATTATGTCAGCCATCAAATTTTGCTTCCGTCGCAATTTCCGCACCTGCTTCTGATTCTCAGCAGTGTTAACCACATAAGCTTTGAGCACGGCTTTGTATTCGTCCCACATAGCGTTATAGTTATTTTCTAGGAATGAAGTGAGGTCTTCTCGTACATAATAGTATTTAGATGTTTCTTCATCTTGTTTCACCAAGTTTTCGCCTCGTGTAGTCCACGCTAGATTATCAGCGGTCGTATGTCCATGGTAAAGTAGCAATTGCAGATGTGTTTCAGCAGCATCGTGGTCCTTCATGATAGTGGCGAAATTGTCTTTTCCTCGCTGGAGGAGTTCCTTATACTTTGTATCATTTTCCTTGGCCAAAATATCCAAATCTTCGAGAAACTTATTGATCATTGTGTCTATGCCGTCGCAAAAGCATGCCACCGTGCGCTGGTACTGTTCATCTGCGATGTTCATTAGCTTCATAGTGTGGTTGACTAGATGGTCCTTTTTGTCGTAGACTCGTTCGAATACGTGCCACATAACTTCGATGTCTTGACGAAATATTGGCTCCTTTATCTTCAGCATCATTTGCCGCCAACTCTTGTCGAGCTCGCCTCGCTTTACGGCTTGAGCGGCCATCTCACGGCGCAGTTCCTCCCGTTTGCGTTGTTTCTTAGCTTCGGCCTCTATCCGTAGCTTTTCGAGCTTCTTCGCTTCCTTTTTCGCCTTTTTCTCTTCTTTAGTTAGCTTCACCATGTTGCTTGAATAAATAAGTAAACTTAGAACAAAATTAATAGCAGTTTAGAAAACTTTTCTGTCCGCCTAATAAAAAAAATCCCACAAAAATCCTACTTATACAATTCTTTGAGATACAATTAAAGCCAATGTCAATGCTACTGTCAAACTGCCCGAAAGAAACAAATAGTAATTTTCATCCCGTGACAATATGCCACAATGCCATATACTTAGGTCATAATTGTATATGTTTTACAGAAAAAAAGGTTCTACTTTAAAGCGAAGTGGCAAATAACACTGCGATAATATCGCAACTGTATGCTAGTGGTTTTATGGTGATGCATTAATTTAGTAGCGCGCACAATATAGTTAGTTATAATCGTAATTCATCTAAGTATTTGTTATGTGAGATACTCGACCTCTAAAAGCCAAAAACTGATCATACTTTTTCCTAACACATGTCATGGCAGCATCGCTATCAATCCCTGGTAGGCGGGAGTGAGCCTCTCCAAAGCTACCTCCACAAGAGATTAGCCGAAAACCTAAACAGCGAAGCAGCTCTAGGCACCGTGAATGACGTGGCCCAATGCGTCCAGTGGTTACGGTCTACTTTCCTTTGCGTACGGGCAGCGCGCGATCCTAAGAGGTAACCCTGATAAAAAGGCCTATTTATATTACCACAGCCAGATATTCCTAGATACTCTAAACAATAATCAACCATATTGACCGATAATAAGGTTAGGTACAATAATGTACCTACAATGTGCATTGACTGTGGTTTCACTCTAAAGCACGGTATTGGCACATCGGGAAGCAATTTTGTAGTTTTACGGGAACATAAGTTTGGAATGTGCGATTTTCGCAGCTAACAGTTTATGAGACATCTACTGCTACAGTTCGGAATCCTTATTTCTTGTTTAATATAAATGCCTTGGCGACGGGCTTAGCAAAGTATCAGGCGGGAATTACAGCTAATTTAAGCACGCTAGTGACATATGAAAGTGGTATTTTATTATGTTTTTAAAAGTTTAGTCTGCTAGTCAAATAAGAACATTTAAAACCAATGCCACAATTAAATTTTACAAACTATTCCGAAGCCACTCCATTGAGGTTCGATTGAAGCGTTCTGACCCTTGATAGAGAAGAGATTGAGTGGCAGTAACCAATAACATCTTTTGACAGATATCTTGGATTACCACCAGCTGCGCCTCAACAACTTATTTCGAAGAAAATTGAAGGTAAGCTTAAGCTATAAGTGACTACTTTTATGTGTAAGTATATATTATAGAGTAACGACAAACATATTAACCGTGAAATTGAACTATCCCTAAATTAACAAACATGTCGTTACGAAAAAAGCAATATGGTTTTTTGTTCTACAAAGTGTATCTTTTCCATGAATTTACTGATGTAGCGGGCGCTTATTTAGACGCGCAGGATTGCATTCGAAAACGGCCCTTAAACACTACGCGTAACACCGCGCATGCGCCAACGACTCCTCTCCTCACACGCGACGGCGCGACTCGCGCGCAAGAGAGAGACCGCCACGCGCCGCCCGCCGCGATACACGCAACGCGTGATATATTGTCAATTAATTACCCAAATCAGTGCTAATTCCTGTTTTGCCGTGTTCCTTTTGTTTTAAAATATATACCTTACTTCTAACTTGTGCGAGAACTCATTTACACGCCCTGAGATCGACCCCTAGCCCTATAGTGACGCCCAACGTGGGGCACAAGCGAAGCAAGTGAATACCTACCGACGCCATTATTAACGGTCGTTGTGGAAAACACGAAAATATTAACCTACGTGCACCGGATCGAACGCTACGATGTCTCGGCCTTTAACGAGACAAGAAGCGCTCCGGCAACAACGTAGTGAAGAACAGCACGACGACGACACGATCACCGCGCTCACGGAAGACGATGGCGGCAACGGAGAAACCGGCCGGCTTGACAGAACCGTGATCGACGACGCGATCGGCGCGAACGCGCGGGCGACAACCGCGACGTCGGCGCAGTCTCCAGCGTTCCAGTTCCCCACTGAACAGTTCCTATCCACGCTGGTGGAAAACATCACGCGGGTGCAGGCGGAGGCCAACCGCCATCTCATCAGCTCGCTGTTCAACCCGGCCGGGATGGCCGGCGACTTCAGAACATCGAGTCCCATCGCGCCTACCGCGGCGAGCACGGCCGGCTGCGCAGCCGCCGCCGCCAGCGGCAACTTTAGCAGATGCACGGCGCGATTCAGCGGGTCAACGAACGACGGCGAAGCGGTACTCGAGGCATTCCTGGATTCGGTCGAAGTTTACAAAGAGTGTACCGCCATCAGCGATGCGCACGCACTCCGCGGCCTGCCCATGCTGCTAGTCGGCGAGGCCGCCGTCTGGTGGCAGGGAGTGAAACCTACGGTCACGTCGTGGAGCGAAGCGCTTCGTAGACTTCGCGGAATGTACGGAGTGCCGCGACCCGCGCATAAAGTATTCCGGGACATTTTCGCCGCCGAACAAAGTACCGAACGCGCCGATGTTTACGTGTGTAGAGTGCGCGCTTTGTTATCAATGTTACCGTATAACGTGCCAGAAGTGATGAAGTTAGACATGGTGTATGGATTGTTAAGTCCTAGAATTAGGCAACGAGTGTCTCGCGACGCGGTGGACGGGCTCGAGCACCTTATCGCGAAGGTCAGGTTAGTAGAGGAGTCATTGGCGGAGGTGAGTACATCATATCCCTCTAATAACAGTGTTACCGGTTCTGTTGATAACCATCCTCAGACCGCGCTCGACAGTGCGAATGCAATCCTGTGTGATAACCCCGCGGACGCTAAGTTTAACCCCTCGACAACGCCATCCTTATTTACCCCGTCGGGAAATTTTACCCGTTTGACGACGCCGTCGGGAAATTTTTACCGCGACGATCAGGCGACTTTTACCGATCGTCCGCGTGCATCGAATGTAAACCGCGACGATAGTGACGGGCAACCGAAACGGGTCCGACCGAAGTGCACGTATTGCAAACGTTTCGGACACACGGTCGATGAGTGTCGGAATAGTAACGCCGCGACTAGTGACGATGTTTCGTGTAGGTCGCGAAATAATACCGAAATACGTTGTTACGGATGTGGTCAGGTGGGTGTCGTGCGCTCAAAGTGTGATAGATGTACTAGTATACCGAAATCGAGAACATCCGATTTTCAGAGCGCGCACGTAAGCGGGAGCGACGACGCGCATCCCTTGGTCGAAGTTGCCATTGTGGGTCGCCAGGGGGTGGCCATTTTGGACACTGGGGCTACAAATTCTATTGCGGGTCCAATGTTATACCGAGTACTTACCGATGCTGGCGTAGAGTTTAAACGCACATCTCGCACGGTGGGTCTCGCGGATGGTACTCAGCGAGTGCGCCCCGTGCTCGAGTGTGACGTCGTCGTTACCCTGGAAGGTCGCGACATACTCACCACTTTCTTAGTGTTTCCCGACGCACAGACCAGGACCCTACTCGGCAGAGATTTTATTAGGAAGGCCAGTATCCTGTTGGATTTACCACAGAGTAGTTGGAGTTTCAGCAGGCACCCGCAGCGGTGGTATCCGTTCATCACCAGCGACGACTTACCTGCAGCCGGCGTGACGAAGCTGACGATGGTAGATGCAGCGCAGCTCGTGCTGGAGGAACCACCGAGGTACCAGGCTGACTGCGAATAAAGAGACTCCACACTTTTGCGCTTACCATCCGCTGATATAAATGCTGATGTAGAATTATTATTACTATCGAGAAATATTCTGGTCGTTCACGAGAACCAGCTCCGAGATCCCAAAGTTCGGAGGATCGATGAGGGCCTCGGGTCCACCGACGATCCGTTTAGGGGGAGGGGACGGGTAGACCGGGGATTTATTATGTCCGATGGCACCCGGTGCAGGTGAAGTCCGGAAGATGGCGAGAAAGATACCGCCTGCCTGACAGTACCTGTACACGGAGCGATTTAGTACCGCGACGATTATCCGCGGCACCGCTCGAGGCGAGAGACGAACCTACTGACTAGAGAGGGATAGTCCTGATGAAACGTTATGTAGGTATACCGCGTAGCGTAGCCCAGCTGACCCTATTCGTAGGTAACGTTCAACCACCGGTCAGCGTGAAACGTAGTCGAGGTAGACCTCGAAAAGATCTGACCAAGACGCGAGGGCGCTAGGTCTAGGTCAGAGGGGGAGGATGTAGCGGGCGCTTATTTAGACGCGCAGGATTGCATTCGAAAACGGCCCTTAAACACTACGCGTAACACCGCGCATGCGCCAACGACTCCTCTCCTCACACGCGACGGCGCGACTCGCGCGCAAGAGAGAGACCGCCACGCGCCGCCCGCCGCGATACACGCAACGCGTGATATATTGTCAATTAATTACCCAAATCAGTGCTAATTCCTGTTTTGCCGTGTTCCTTTTGTTTTAAAATATATACCTTACTTCTAACTTGTGCGAGAACTCATTTACACGCCCTGAGATCGACCCCTAGCCCTATACTGAGTAATAAAATCAGAAGTTCAGTAGCATCTTCGATTCGATATAGTACTCGACCTTTATAAAAAAAAACTATACGCAATAAAGTAAATACAACACTATGTATGTAGGTACCTAGTTGTAGGTGACTATTAAATACGTAAAGTTCAAGTTGAAAATCAAATTGCCTATTCGTTTACGCAAAAATTTTGGTATTTATAGTAACATAATTTAAGAATTATGCCAAATAATTATAATAGAGATGGTTACTAATTTAACACGGTTAATTTAAACAAATTTCAATCTATTTGTTCCAACGTAGTTTCCACTATAAAAAATACCAATTAAGTAAATGTAATAATTATACTATTGATATGTGTTGATTGCTTTCCGGTATGTTATTAATATAAATGTTTATTTTTCTGTGATATAACATTTTTCTATATACCTACGAGTATTATAATGATACAAAGAGGAATCCAGTCACATCATTCTAGCACTCGTAAATCACATGTACAGTGACATAAGCGTTTTATTTACTGATAATTTATAACAACTTTAATTATTGTTAAACGTTCACTGAGAAAAATACTAAGATATTTACAGGAAACCTACCTATAACGATCCTAAAGATTCTTCCAACCTTTTCTATAAGATAAAATGTCAACATGGTCGTTTAACATTACCTTGAATCTACACATTGTTAGTTAGGCACATAAGTAGTTCTGTCATAAAACCTACAAGACATGAAAACAGTAGAAATAATAATGAACCAGATTTGAAACTGCTCATGAACGTGAATTACTGTGTATTAAGACTGGTAAATTGTATATTGTAGAATATTATTTGTAAAATATTGCTATCTTAAAACCCCCTTGTAATGCAGGTAAGGGTAAGAGTAAGAGTAAGAGGCTAAGGGTAAGAGGTAAGGGTAAGAGGCTAGATGAAAGTTTTATATAGATACATACCTTGTTATAAAAAATAATCTACCGTGGGCAGCAATGAGATATAAAAACCTTGGGAAGGCGGTTGTTAATTTCTTGGTCAAATGTGGCATTCATTTTATTTGGGGAAACAGTGGAATAAAGAAAACGAAAAGGGGAATGTCTAGATTTTTAGCACTTGGGTTCGGATTCCCCCGAGGGGGGTTACTAAACATTTTCTTTTTAGATACCCGTTTTCCAGGGGGGAATAGTGGAAGCTTTTCTGTGGTATCAGAGTTTTAACCATCCAAACATCCTAATGTAGAACTACTTATACGCTGATAGAAACCTTCAGCGGGTATGGTTGTTTTCAATTCCTTTGTTTGTCTGCTTGACGATCTCTGTGACATAATTTGGTAATGAGCTCAATAAGCGATATAGCAAACTATAGGCCTATTTCAATTTTGTCCTCCATTGGTAAGTTATTTGAATCTATAGTTCAAAAAAGGTTATATTCCCACTTTAAGCCCCTAATCGACTCCCAACAACATGGCTTTCTTCCGAGTAGGTCAACCGCGTCGAACCTCCTTGGTTTTGTCAGCGATATAACCGAGGCATTCGAGAATAAGCACGAAGTTCATGCAATATACACAGACTTCTCCAAGGCGTTCGATGTGGTTGATCACGGTATTCTTGTCCGGAAGCTCGGACATGCCGGTATATGCGGCTCTCTGTTAAGATGGTGTGAGTCATACCTTCTCAATAGATCTCAGTTGGTCATTGTTCGTGGCTTCAAGTCTCCTGCTATAGGTGTACCTTCAGGGGTGCCTCAGGGTTCTCATCTTGGACCTCTATTCTTTTTAATATATATAAACGACCTATGCACCTCAGTAACCTCCAGATTTAAATTATTCGCAGACGACTTAAAAATTTATAGAGAAATTCATTCCAGTGACGATATAACGTCGTTGCAAACTGACCTTAACGCTATTAGTCTCTGGTGTCACAAGAACAAAATGGTTCTAAACGCATCGAAATGCTTACACATTAAGTTTACGCGGAAAAGAAACTTTACTCATGCTGTTTATTGTATTAATGATACGCCTGTAAATGAGGTCTCAAACGTTCGTGATCTGGGCGTTATTGTGGATTCAAAGTTAGATTTTCGCGAGCATATTGACCACATAGTTAAAAAAGGCGCAAGACTGGCAGGTTTTGTGATTAGGCAAACTAAGACTTTTAAAGAACCAGAAATACCTATAATTCTGTTTAACTGTTATGTCCGTAGCTTATTGGAGTACTGCAGTCCGATTTGGAGTCCCTCTTACGCACTTCACATCAATAGGCTAGAGAGGCTTCAAAAAAAGTTTCTGTATCACCTTACTTATGCCAATAATCGCTGCCACAGTCTAACATCCTATGACTCGCGTCTGGAGCATTACAATATGATTCAGCTAGACCATAGGCGTATGATTGCTGATATTATTTTCCTTCATAAAATCGTTAACGGCAAAATTGACTGCCCTGAGATCCTTCAAAAAATTCAATTCTCTGTTCCGCGTATCGGTAGCCGTCTGGTGAACCGTAAAACATTCGCTCTACCGTCGCGTCGTACAAACTACAGTCAACATACTCCCTTGTACCGCTTGTGTTCATATTACAATGGTATTAGTAATGATCTGGACATTTTCAATGCATCGGCCAAAACTATCAAACTATTTTTGTATTCCAAATTTAAATTATAATCATCTATCTTTAAGTAGGTTTCATAGAACTAATCTAATATTGAGTGAACTATTTGTATGCATGCTGTGTTCGTACATAGAAGGTCGTTCAATTAACAATGTTTAACTTTTGTTATTTTTTTTTTTACCTTAAATACAACTGTTGTAACGACTAGTTTACGAACCAAATAAAAAAAAAAAAAAAAAAAAAAAAAAAAAAAAATAAGAAGCTTGCTGTGGTGGGTTTCATTTCGTCACAGGATAAATATTTGTATGAATTAAAAGTGTTTGCTTTGGTTTTCCGCATTTAAGGTTCCTAACTCTCTAAATACTTACGATTCTATGATTAGTGGTCTTTCTGTGTGTGATAATGACATGTTATCATGAGGCAGGGCTTTACAATTTCAGTTCTGCTTGTCACGCAAGTCCTGTCAGTACATCAAGTTCAGTTCCGGTTCGTGATTGACGAATGGCTCTGGAGATGGATAGTAGTCGACATACGGCGCGATCATTCGCGATTGTCATTGCACGCGATCCACTTCGCACATCGCCCGTTGTTCATAGTTGGTCCAAGTTACTAGCGGACACGTCGCAACAATAATGTTTTTATGGAATAGGAAATTCTTATACCAACATTTGTTTTATGCAGACTGTTTTGAGGTTTCTTATTAGGTACGCTCCAGGAACAGTAACTTTTGTTTTCACTGTTATTCTAAGAGCGTATTCCTTTTCAACCTACGATCCTTTCAACTTGATGGGACGGATTTAATAGTACACAGAATTTAAAAGTACGGTATTTAAAGGTACGGTATTTATATTTAAAGCACAATTGACTTGGCATAAAGCACCTATATATTACACAGAGCTTCAAACTCCGTTCAGCCATGTCGGTCTGAGGGGCAACAATGGCTTAAGTACATAGGTACGTTCGCAAGTTTTTTTTTGTTTAAACGTATCCCCACTCTATGATTTCTCATGTATCATGGGGACTGTTTACAGACATATAATTTCACGGATACATAACACAGAACAGACCAGAAACAAATATTTGTGGTTCACACAAATATTTGTTCCGGGCGGGAATCGAACCCGCGACACCAAGCGCAGCAGTCCCATTGCTCAGCCACTATGCCAAACGCGTCGTCAATTGTTTATGAATGCATTATAGGTAGGTACTGTATAAGTAGGTACACTTGGTCATAATAATTGCATCGCGTTTCGCTTTTCGCTCAAGGCAATTACTGTTTCATGCCCTTTACTCATAAAGCTATTTCTGATGTCTTCCAAGCCACATAATGGGTGATAGGTACCTACCTATACTTATACTAAAATGTTATAAACGTTTGAACGCGTCATCGGAATGGCAATTGTGTTTACTTACTCATCTTCCCTTTACTTAGCAATTACTTTGCTAACCTTTATTCTTTCATCTCGTTGAATCTTCGTCGTTCTTGTTAGCTTCGCTCGTAATTGGCAAAGTGAAATAAATCCTAGCTTAGATAATTATGACAAAAGTACATTTTCTGCCGGTTTCGACATTTGTCCGTGTCAAAGGCAAATTCTATTGGTAGGTACCTACCATGGACCTAGTATCAGAGATGGACCTGACAAAAGCGTATACCCGAAATGGACACACTTGGCTACACCAAGTGGCTTGGCTGTAGGTATGTGGTGCTCCAATCATTCGTGCGATATTCTAAAATGTCAAGTTTGGTTGGCTTCTGCAGCCATAAGTCAAGAATTAAGTGCATACGCCGACAAAGACAAAACATCATCGTACTGTCATACTTACTCCTTTGTCTATTTGTATACACTTGTCTCTTTTCTTTCCCGGATCTTGAGTTAAATGTCGTATCTGTTAGGGAGATGATTAATGTGATGTGGGTACTAATTTAACACTGTCTGTCCTAGAGCTTTGCGTCAAAGCAATGAACGGACTGGCTACCTCGGGCTTGATAACGATGGACGAGGCGAGTTGCATCGAGTCCACGGAAGCCGGCCGTCTCATGTCAGTCTTCTATCTGGACTTGGAAACTATGAAGCATATCATGAAGGTTATTATTTAGAACAATAAGCATAAAACATTAACTATTTTAACTCAAAGATGTAAACGAGTGGTCTTATCGCTATTGCAATTGACCTGCAAGATTGACATACAACGGTTTAGATGGTATAATATAAGTTGATAGCATCAGGCGTTACTTTGTGGAAATCCATAAAAGTTATAATTGAAATGAAGAGTCATAATATACTGTTGACACTTTACCGTCACCATTCGCAACCGCCAAAAAACAACTTTTGCGAACAAAAAACACATTTTATTAACCGTGAGGACCTCTAAATCACAGATTATATGTACTGGTATACTAGGTATCCTGAACTAAATAAAAAAATAACTGAACTAAATAAAAAATTTATTGATGATTTAGTTCAGTTCTGCTGTTGGTCTTCCAATCAAATAAATAAAAAAAAGCTTGACTGATGTCCGGTTTCTGAGCACTAGTTAACTGACCGTTAAGCATATTTCCGTCTTTATTTGTTTACTGCCAGTTAGTGGCAACAATAGACTTATTGGTTGGTCAAAGTGAAGTAGTAACAAATAAAAGCTATCAATTTCATAACGGACCAGATAAACGGCACCGAAACCCTGGAACGCCTGCTCTGGGTGATATGCGAGAGCCACGAGCTAGCCGCCATGCACCTGAGGGTGGACGAGCGGCGCTGCCTCAACGCGCTCAACAGGAACAACGCGGCGGCCACCATCCGGTTCCCCATGAAAGGGAAGATCAGCTCCAGGCAAATGAAGCTGAACTGGTGATTGGTCGCTTAATGCCCCATCCATATGGCTAGGCAGTAATGTGCACCTAAATACCTTAGATACTGTTGATGACGGGGGGGATATAGATACCATTTTTTTTATCACGGGGAGGATATCTTCTAAGCAAGATACCCGACGACTTTGGGGTGGCGTCGGGTTATGTGGGAGTTTTACGCACTAAAACCAACCGGTGGCCTGCCTCTATGCAAATTTGGGAGGGCACTAGGATCTCCAAAGGACCGCGCTAGTCCTAGTAGTCCTTGCAGTGCGCCCACCCCTAGGGCCACCAGAAAATCTGTAGTCAAACCCCTATCAGTATGTTCCGGCAACGGTTCTTGAGAGCCAATCTAGTTCTAGGCTAAACATAAGTAATATTTACCACCTTCACTACACCTTCGCCGTCACTTAAGGGCAGGTGAGATTGCGGGAAAATACTGGTCTAACGGGTGTCGCAAAATCTCCCATTCTCGCCGTTATCCTATCCTACTGAGTTTATATGCGAAAGTATGTGTGTACATTTGCTACTGAGCTATGAAACTCCACAGCATAATCGAAGCAACACTCGGATGTCTGAACATCCCTGACCCATCCCTCAACCAAGAAGCCATGAAGATTATGAGGATTGCTCACAGGGTTTGCAAATGTACGTATCTTTCAATTATCTAAGATCAGAATGTAAAAACATACGTATTGTTTTTGCAACCTTAATTTCGTATAATATGGAAGAACCGATCCAATTTGAAACCGTCCATAAAAATAACTTAAGTACCTACTTTTTTCGCAACCCTAACCCTAACTCTATATTGTTTCCATGTTTATTTCATTAAAATTATTTGAGTTAAAGTTAAACAGAACTCCCCCCCCCCCCCCCCCCCCAAACCTTCAGAAGAAAAACGCTATAATCATTTCGTAATTTGAATATCAAAAACCTTCCCAGGTCTAGTCGCATACGTGACCCGTCCCGCACTAATATCTCAGCAACCCAAACACTATTCCGCGGTACTGAACGCCGTGACCCTCACGAAGTGCGTGGCGGCACACCTGTGGGAGAACTCGCAGTACGTCAGCAAACAGCTGAAGGGTATCGGGCCTACGTTCAGCACGCTCCTAGCGACCGCGGGGAAAGTAAGCTTCATGCTATTGGAGGAAAGTCATCCGAGAGACTTGGAGAGAGTAAGTGGATCCACACAGTTATCAAGCGCCGTGCTTTACCTTTGAACACCAACACAGTACTGCCTTATATATCAACTACATTATAGGTCGGGATAGGAATAACTGAAAATTATACTTAGCAGTGTCTGTCTCTTTCATTCAAAGAGGCTAATTCAAGTAGATCTAACTTCACACAAAGTACGAAGGAAGCTTGATGATGATAATAGTATTTCGCAGCATAATCGTTCCATTCCAATCATTACAGATAATGAACAAAGGCCCACCAGCCGGCAACGTCCTCCGGAAACAAATCAGTTTTCTCCCAAAATATCAGATCACAATGACGCCGATAGACGAGAAATCTGTCACCATACAACTGGTGTTGCTCAACCAGAATTACTTGTCGGAGAATATGGATCACCTAACCGCCGGTGACACTCACAAGAGCTACGTGATCGTAGGGGATTCTGAGAATAATCTCCTTCTGCTAACTTCTTTCAAGTACGTATTGACATCGCTTGATTAGTAATTTGATGGTGTCAAGATCTTTCCTTAAACAAATGGGAATGAGCTTAAAGGTGGATATAATCATGCATGCTTAATGTATATTAAATTGGCTACTTGTTACGTGTTGCTTGCTATATTAGGACGCCTTCCTCTATTTTACCTTGCAAATAAATTTTTAGGGATAAAGATCTCATCAGTGTTTATGATGGAACCATCGTACACCAAGTCACTAGGAAACACAGTTTCGAACACAAGATATTCGCTAACTGTATCAGCTCCAGTTTCGGTGAGTACTGTTTATCAAAATTTATTTTAGATATATGTTTAGATATTATATTTATTTTAGATATATATTTAGATAGTATATTTAGATATTATTTTAGATATATAGGTAGGTATATCAAAATATATTTATACCTACTTACATAAATTAAATTTACATTTCAGTTGGTATTGACGCACAATGTGAGTACTTATTCCAAGACTTGGAACCTACACATCAGTCTACAAATGCAGAACACATAAGAAAATCAGCAACTAAACAACCTGCAATAACAGACACTTTCAAAGAACGCAAAAGGAAGAATTCTTCAGAAAACGATATAACTCAGTCCAAAGAAAAGAAGAAACGAGACAGTGCTCTTTTTGAAAAGTTCAAATGTCTTAAAGAGTCGTTTGGAAAGACTTCTAAAGGACTGAGGGAAGATCTGGATAAAACTGCAGATATATCAAATAGGATATTGCAAGAACTTAATCAGTTCGGAAATCCTACGAGAGGCACAGACGATACACCGTTAATAAATGATTGTTCTAAAACAGTGCCCACTACAGAAATTGATTTTGATAAAAGTTTACAAATGCCAGAAATTAACACTGAAGAAATCGAAAGTGATGACTTTATAGATGATGAAAGGTTTAACAGCTTATTGAATGAAATTGAAAATGAAATATCAATGGGAAATCATAACACTGATCTACCTAAAGCCAATCTTGGTGCCATAAAGAGTACGCAAAATATGCAGAGCTCATTTATTACAGCATGCAATAGCACACGTGTGCCTCAAAAAAGTAATAATCTCAGAATTGAGAAATCTAAAGCATTAAATAATGCCCAAAAACGTACCCACAAAACCAACAAATCGAATTACAATTTCATTGATCTACTCGAGAAAAATATAGATTTAAGCGATGAAGAAGAAAAACTTGATTTGGATAAAAACAGTGGATTTTCTGATGATATTAAAAGCCACATAGACAAATATTTAAAAGCTGCAAAGAATATTCCAAAAGTGGTACCTGATATATTGATTACGGAACTTTTAGAAACTGATGACACCACAATGAAAAATGACGACAGAACGGTACACAGTATTCCCGCGATTGAAGCTATTGACAGTAATTGCAAGCAAAATGAACAACCGCATGAACTTCAGGACAACGTGGAAGTGAACTTCATAAAAACCAGATCAAATGAAATGGAAAAATGTAGTCGTATAACTGACAAAGACGATCATGCTATACAGTTTACAACACAATGTAAAAATCATGTCGTCAACTGTACTGTTACCAAAGTCGTTGAAAATACTACAGTATCACCTACTTTAATCACAACGATTGACTCAAATAATTCTGGCCTAGTCGAAAACACATTCGATACAGTGAAATCAGTATCCAATCAAAATGCAGATGTAAACACAAACGATGAAAATATGCATCGAAATATGAGTGCTACTGAAAATATTTACGCCCATGTCGATGCTACCCAGCAAAACAAAAATAACTTAACACACGATTTGATTGTTTTGGATAATGGCATTAAGGCACTGATTCCGGTAACAAATAAAGATATTAATACGAATTCCAAAACACAGAATAATGAAACAACAGTAGTGTCAGACACGAAAAAATGTTCAACTACATGTGTTTATTCATTGCCTTATAACCAGTCTCAGCCCTCAACTTACCCTCTCAAGCCCGAAGCTGAAAGACAAATTGTTGTTAAGGATAATAGATGTGATTTGCCTATGGAAACTAATTTCGGTACACATACATCTACAACTAATTTAGAACGATGTATGTCTCAATCAGAAGATGCTAACGACACTTCCGATAGTTACGCAAATGCAAGCAATCAACATGTAAACGTTAGAAAATGTTCGTATTCCAGTACACGTATTGACGTTGCTACTAAAAATGCTCAGGCACAAGTCATAAGGATGATAAAAATGGACTTGAATATTACAGAAATAGTTTCTCCTATAAATAAAGAAAATAACAGATTGATAGAAATAGAAGACGATTTACAATATGAAAGAAAGTGTAATACAGAGTACAGAATGAAAGATTTTAAATTGCCCGACGAATCTAAAGAGCATACTCAGGATGAAGACATTCAAAATGCTTTATTATCTTTTAATAAAAGCAGTATAAATGATGCTGTGATAAATAGAGATATCCAAGGCATCTTCAGGGAGAAAAATAAACAGAGTTTTGAAAACCCTAAATTAGCTCCACCGTCATCACAGTATAAACCGCATAATAAACAAATTGAACAAAATGCAGAATGCAAGTCTGCCACGAAAGTTAATTATTTTGTCAATGAAGACAATGTTAAAAACAAAACATCAAGCACGATGAAGACAACTCCACAAAAAGAAAATCAAATAGAAAATATTCTTCAGAAATACAGTAAAATCTTAAGGTATCTCTACAGTTTCATATTCAGTATACACAATTCCACATCACTGCATGCTTAGCTTGGTCTCTAGTAGTCTCTACATTAACAAAGTACCTTCCTAATTTTTGTCTTACTTACCTTTTTACAGGAAAAATGAAACAGCAAATCTCAGTCAAAGTACTCAGCCAAAAGTAAAGGACGAACATTTTAATTATACACCGTTACAAAAACCCAAACGACTATTCAGGATTACAGATATTGATAACGCAAAAATCCCTTTACCCAAGATCCTGATAAGCGAAACACCACGTGAAAACGTAGTTGAAGCTTTTAACGAATCATCATCAGAAAATGTAACTGAATTTGATAGTACGATTGAAGAATTTTGCTATAGGAAGGTAGAACCAAAATATGTAAATTTTCAGTATTCTACAAAGCCCATAGAAGCACGGAAAAATATGATCAATTCAATACTAAGTGCTCCTCACAATAAAGACATAACTGAACACTTTGAAGAGATTCCCGTTTCTAATTTGCTCGATATTGCAAATCTGCAGCCGCGGACACCTGAAATTGATTACAATATAGATCAGTCTATGTTCAATCCCAAAGCACTTCTGCAAAGTCTTAGCAAAGATATTCCTGACGATATTGTTACACCTCCCCCTGAATTTTGCGATGAAAGCGAGCTACTTATACCAGATGCTGCGGATTTAACAGTTTCTATGGATTGCTATGAACCTATGTTTTGGGATAACTTCTCCGATAACAACAATCATACAAATGACAGTGTTTTAGAAGATGAGTTTCATTTAACTCCAAGGAAAGAAATAGAAACTTGGACGCTATCTCAAAGTGACCAAGGTTACGAAAATCTTGCAGCATCCCCCAGTTACACTCCCACACAGTCTTTCACAATTATGCATAATTCTGGGCAACACGGAAGCCCATTTCAAAATGTCTCAGTAGCAAGACAATCTAGGCTAGGACAGTTTAGATTTTGTCGTAAAAGCAAATATCAACCAAAAATGCAATGAGTTTGCGCCATCAATAAAACCATTATTATTATAATTATAATTACCTAACCTGCTTGTTTTTATTTTACCCAAAACCAGTTAGTCGGCCATTTATAGATTCAGCCTAAAGCTAGTTCGCTTGATTTAAATGCGATCATGAAGTCTCAGTAAAAAAAATCGTGCTAGGTAAGATACCTACATAAATCCATACTACGAATATTTCATTATTATAGGTATATATAATATTTCATTGTTACCTTTTCATGGCTAGACCGATCTCGATATGGTATAGATAGATGGATAATCCTCTCTTGGACTTACTCGATTTTAAAATCTCGGCCTGGCGAGGACCTCATTAGATTATTAGGAGCATAATCCCTCAGGTTTTATAGTTCACCACATACAATTCCTGTACATAGGCAATGTGGCAGGCTGCTCAAAACCTAGGTTAGGAACAGCGGAAGTACCCTCTCGGATCCTCTCGGATCTTGCCACCAGTGGTGGTCGTTAAGGAATCGCGATCACTGTACCCCTAGTGTAAGTTTTTACGACCTCGACATAGTACGCGTCAACTAGCGCTTTGACGCGTACGATGTCAAGCTCGTAAAAACACACTAGGAGGGGTATGTTCTAAATCCTCCCTCTCCCTACAATAGTGAAATTTTTGTGTTTGTTACTTCTTCTTTTATCAAAACGTAGCTCCACTAGGATAGCTCCTGTAGCGCGTGGGTACCGCTTACAGACATAATTTCACACATGCTCAAGGTATCATTGATGGATGGATGACGCATTCGATGTCACTTTTGTCCCGGGTATCTCGGTGAATCCGCGGGGGCAGCTAGTTGATTATAAATAAAACACATTTGTCTGTAAGCGACACCAATTTATTACATGATTTAGAGCAGAAACAATGCATAGCAAAATCAAAAATATATTTATTTCATTTCAAAATATTCCATGAGAATGTGGGTGAAATAGAAAAAATGTTGATGTTAGTGACGATATTCTACGATTAATATTATTATTCTTGCGATATTATTATATTTATCACAAGAACAAGTAAAACCAAGACTCACTAAACACAAAATAATAAGGGAACTACATGCCCCGATTGGCGAACATGCCATTCTATTTAGTCGGTCTTGGTTGAACGGAACTCCAATCCTTTACTCGAGTAGTCTTTTCTAACTTGAACAGTGCGATGTTTTACAAGGGCAGGTTGAACTCACACCATTCAATTTAAAAGAAACTTGGTGCGTGCAGGTTCCTCGTCATTGCCCGATTGCGTGCGGCAAGCATCGACGACGACACTGTACAAGTAAAAATGTTACAACCTCTATACTTTGCATTAAAATAATGCCCATTTTCACAGGCAAGGGATCCTAACTTCTTCACCGCTAATTCCAGTGACAATTTCATCCTAACACATAGTTCTCAGCTTCCCTGCAAAGTTTTCCATCATGAATTCAAAAGAAAACCTAGACATCACTGGTACAAAAAATTAAAACAATCTGCAATCCTGCCTCTCTATCGATCCTCTAGATTTCCAACCCTTGCACTTTGTAAAAAGTTCTTACCAAGTTCAATTGAGTTAGTTGACTGCATGTGGGAGCTTGTTACAAAGCAAAGGTCGGCTATTTCGTCAACAAGACAAATTCTAGCTAAGAATATTTTTTCCGTTTAATGCTCAGCATGTTTGAGTAATTAACTCACAACACTAACTTAATTTAAGTAAACAAGTGGGTATATGCCTGTTACAACATAATATTATTATAATGATAGGCTACGCCATGATTACAATATTACATTAAAAGCTAAGACTTTCGATTTGGATAAGTAGATAAATAGATACACTTCATTAATACGAATGCTAAAACATGCTTTAATAATGCTGAATATTAAACTGGAAATATAGTCCACACTTTTTTTTAGTTTTAGTTTTTTTTTCTTTTTTTTGTATTTTTCTTTTTTTAGTTATTTTATATATCAGTAATTTCCACGCTGGGAAAATTACACTAATTCTATGCAAAGTATAGCTTGTATTATTTTATATGACCACTCCATACTTTGTTTCTTTAATGTTTACGGGCTATGCGATTTACCCTCGCACATTAGCAGTAATAGTACAAGTGAAAAATCACTTGCTGATGAACATTTAAATTAAAGAAATGAACATCTACAACGAAAACGCAAAGCTTTAAATCATTTATCAAGAGTCCTGAAACACTAAAGAGAAAAAAATCACAAGTAAGATACTGCAAATATGCCAGTTATAAAGCATAGCCCAAAGTGCTGCAGGCACTTAGACATAATGCCATTATTCAAATGGGAAGTGGTGATAAATATAAGTTTTGGCTCAAAACCTGGCGACATCAATCCCGATCTTACGTGCGCGAATTATTGCTATAATATTGAACTTTCTCCTAGTCCATGTCATAGTGGAACTAGGAAAGTCGTATTGATGTCGCAAGCTGATGAGTTATTCACTTCTTGGTCATGATCTTGAGGTACTCAAGAGCGTTTTGAGCGGCGGAGGCTTGCGCATCCTTGCTGGTGAGACCTGCTCCCTGGCAGACCGCGACGGGCAATGTGGATAGCTGGACTAGACACTGGCACAGACCAGTCATGGATCTCTCTTCAATGTCCACATAGGTCACCTCAAACGACTGCTCCGAAGCAATCTCTTGAAGAAACTGGACGAAATTAAAGTCCTTGTTGTTCAACGGGGTAGACTGAAAAATAGGAATGTATGTTATATTTTGGAATTCCAACTTTGTACTTGCTAACTACAATATGAACGGTTTTTGTTTATTCCAAGCATGTCACGTGCATTGTGATTGATGGTGGAAAAAAAACATGAAGCAATTCAATTGATTAATTTAATATAATTTAGGTCATGCTAAGTAATCAAAATGTGTCATACCTGCAACTTGGCCAGGTTGGGGCCAACAGACTGTTTGAGATGTTTGTGAAACTGCGACACCTTGTGGCTGTGACTCGTAGTCAGAGTTGCAATTTTACTATCTTTCAAGTCGGCATAACGCGACGCGAGGCCACCCTAGAACACAACACGTATTATAAAACATATCAATTCAGACAACAGTGAGCTTTCTGTACATTCGAGCCTGCAGTGACCAACCGAAAGATAGTAAAATACCTGGCCAAGTACTTTCAGGCATTAAAGCAAAAGAGCCACTCGCTACGTCATATTTACAGGTATCTGTTAGTGTGAAAAGGAAAACAATTTTGAAAAGCTCAGTACGATGTATGATAGGTGGAAGTAACGAGTTTATTTTTGTGATTTAAATTGATCTATGACACAATATTAGACAACAATGAACATGAATTGAAAGGGAGTAATTTACAAAAAATATTTTGTTTGTAAGAATAATTTACCTCCTCATCAGGCTGGAAGGACTCCGGGGGGTTGTCTTGCAGAGCTTGCCACATCTTGTAAGCCGCCTGCCGCTTAGCAAGCTTCTTGGACTTGCCTGTGCCTACTTCGCGACGCTTCAGCAGAGTACAGATGATAGTAAACTGGCGCTCGTGAGGCAAACCTGAAATTTTAAATATATGTATAGATACAAACGTTTGAAAATCAGGATCTTTTTTTCATACAATAAAATTACCATAATTATTTGTATTTCAATAGGTTAAATTAATTTATTGTCATACCTATGAAAACTAAAATTTAAAGAAAGCATTAAATGAAATTAAAAAACTAAATCTCACAATTCTAATTAAAATGGGAAAACAAAGAGAAAACATTGCTCAAATAAGTTGAACAAAGTTACCATCATCATGGTCAGAAAAACATTGCTCACCACAGGATGCAGGTATGGTTACATTATCACTTCAGGACACTATCAATACAACATGCTATCGCTTTTAGAGTACATCTTACTAATATTATAAAGCCGAAAGTTTGTGAGTGTGTGTGTATGTGTGTATGTTTGTTACCTCTTCACGCTCAAACGGCTGGACCGATTTCGATGAAATTTGGTATAGGGGTAGATTGTACCTATGAGACGGACATAGGCTATCTTTTGTCTCAAAAAATAATCTCGAAGGGGATGAAATAGGGGTTGAAAGTTTGTATGGGGAATCCATAATTCTTCAAGTTAGGGATCTGAAAATTTTTATTTAGGCTTTTGGTAATAAATAAATAAATACGGGTTTCAGCTTTTCAGCGAAAGAGAAGGGAGTGGGGGGGAGAAAGAGGGTAGAGTGGGGAGAAAGAGAGGGGAGAGCGGTGGGGACAGAGGGGACAGTGGCGTGAGAATGAGGTGAGAGTGGGGTGATAAAGAGAGTAGAATGGGGGGAGAAAGAGGGAGGGTGGGGGAGAAAGAATTTGGTTCGCAGATAGGTTATCTTCTAACTTAGGACATAGGCTACGAACATATGATTAAGTCATCATCATAATCATCGCCGTTTTCTATTAATGCGATAAAAACTGAAAACTACCCAATGTGCGTAAAATTTCGTACGTAGATAGGTTATCCCGCAACTTACGACTTAGGCTTTAATTCATCATCATCATCACCACTGTTTTGCATCAGTGCGATAATAACTGTGAAAATAACTGTATAATAACTGTATTTTCTCTGACACAATGTTACATGTCGTATCTAACAGCCACCGCCCTATAGGTTTTATAATGTGAAACGCAGGTGAAACCGCGGGGCGCAGCTAGTTGATACATAATTTACTACAAAATTTAGCTACAAAATTCACATCACATAATTTTCCTGTTCCAATTATGTTTATTGTATGGTGTTCAATAGTTATTGTATCACTTACGCCTGTTGATATTATCATCATTCTCAGCGTGGTAGGACGGCGGTGGCCAGAAGCGGGACATACACAGTTCTTGTAGCCAGCCCACAGGGTTCCCGATGAGCTTATCTTCGAAGGAAGTCACTACTGACGGAGCCGGTCTGAAATTACCACAAGTTGGTAATTAGAAAACCTCATATTATTTACAAAGTGAGCAACAGTAAATATTGCATGATATAGTATACTCGGAGTTTGACCCTGTATACTCGGGTCAAACTCTCTACCAGCTAAGGGTCTGTTCACACAGACTGGCTCACATAGTCATAACTAATAAATAAAGTTATCAAATAAATCACTTACGCTTCTGGCACATTGCCGTTAGTGTTTGTCTCGGCAGGAGTGGCTCCCGTCAGCTTATCCAGCAGGGCTTTGGCTGCCGAATGCTTGGCTTCCTTCTTGGAACGTCCAGTTCCCATAGCTGCAATTATATAAACATTGTAATATAATAATAAATGATCAATAGTTCATCTATACATGAATAAACTAAAGCAGTAAAGGAATTAAATCATGAGATACAGCCTGATGTCAGAAGAACGGACGGACAGACAGCGGAACCTTAGTAATAGGGTTGCTGTTTTACCCTTTGGGTATGGAACTCTAAAAACTTACCAACAATATCTGCAACGGTGACACGGTAGCGGAATGTAGGTTCATGGATCATCCCCTCGATCTGCACCAGTTCATACTTGGGTACGGTCCCACGGCGAGCCAGAAGCTCTTGCAGAACTGACACCGGTGTCTTCATTGGAAGAGATTCCATTTCCTGCCATGGGAAAAGTCATTTAGATATTGAGAAACATCAGTTATACAAATCAATGGCAGCTTCACACAATATTACAATTGTTTGTAATAGTCGGATACATTTCATTATAATATCTAAAAATATTTTTTTTTTCTAAAAGCTATTCTGTGTGCATTCGTTAGCTGCCATTGATAAATAAGCCAGAATGAAAGCCATTGGTGATTATGCACAATTTGAAAGCAGCAGTTTGCATGAACTGCTTACCATGTTACTCATCCAATTCAGCAATTCCGTGGCAAACCACTAAAAAACCATACTTCTACATTTAATAGTGCAAATAAATAAGAAAAATGATTGTTTTATTGACATGTGTGAGCTTGCAACAGCAAAACTATTCGACTGGAATAGCATTACATTATTAATCATGTAAATGAAAGATCCAGTATAAAATTGTGATGAAGATGTGATGGTTAGAATACTTTTTGCAAGAAAAAGCACACAAAGGCAAACTGTTTTGAAGCCATTTCTTCTTCTCATCCGATTAGTGCTTCACCAGTTATCTAACAATCTCTATTTTTGTATATTATACAAATACAGATAAAGATGAATGGAATAGAAAATTAGAAAATACTTTATGGTACATACAATATACCAAAGGTACATACAAAATGGAACATGCTTTATAATTTTTACAGATTAATGGCCAGTGCAAATGATAAAGTTTATTGAAGAGTTCTAAGACCACAATACAATGTTAAACATATTTTATTATTATTCAATCTTAACAATTTGTATATATATAGTACTATTTAACATCAAATATATTTTATACAATTATATGTAATATTATACAAAAATACTTTGTTTTTATGATTCTCTTTGTTAACGAAAATTAGCTGTTTGACTTGTAAAAGTGCGATTTAATTGCCTATTTACAATAAATGCTTTGACTTTGACTTTGACTTTGAAATGAGTATGTCTATATAATGATTTAGTTCATAGACAAGCAGCATAAGTGCTGATATTATGTGTCTACATCTCACAACCAATGACATTTAGACTCATATTTACAGTCGGTGAGTAGGTATGTTGCTTCTAGGTAAATGTAAACCACCATAAACTGCATCTTTCCCTGACATCAGACGAGATAGTGGTCAATTGCAAACCTATACATAAAAAGAAAACAACTGTCTCACTTTTATGTTAATTAGTATTTAAACGGGTCTAATTCGCGCACAAACTAATATCAAAATATATAATTTTGACATACCTCGACGAACGTCGAGTTTAAATACTAATTAACATGTATTCAGTTCGCGAAAGTTTAAGAACTTCTGTCTCACTTTTAGTTTTTCAATACTCACCCTCTTAGCAGCCTCATCAAGTGGCAGCCTCTCGAGGTTGCTGTTGGGCTTCGGTCGGTTCTGGTAGCGGCGGCGCGGCCCGTGCGGGTGTTCCCCGTCGGGGCCAGCCCCGTGCACCGGCATGCCGTGGACCACGCCGGGGAGCCCCGGCACCACGGGATGCGGGTGCACGACGTTCCCATCCATCTGTTATGAAAACAAGAATTATATGTTGATAGTTACATAGCAGTAAGATAGAGGAAGCCCTTGTTGCCATTGGACTGAGAGATCGAAATCCTCAAGCGTCACACTTTCAATGTAAACAAAAGGAAAAAGGATTCCAATTGGGATTTTTGTTTTTTGTTTTTTTATAGTTAAGTATGTTATTGTTCATCAGAACAGGGATTCCCAAATGTTTATTTAGAAATCCCAAAAAGTAGGGTACCTATCATAGAATGACAAATCTTGTGGATTTTTCAACCAACTAGGTACACAATTACACACTAGCCCTAGGTACACACAGCACCAACCAAACAAATCAAAACAGATCATTGGATCTATTAAAAGTCAAGCATGTGTGGGGAACATGCTCACTGCACTCAATCAGCTGATAGGTCTAAGCATGTCTCTTAGAACTTTTTTAGTTCATTTTTATACATAGTTAGGCCATTGAGGGCATGCAAGACTGAATAAAGTAGGTACTTAGTTGACTTAGGTAAAAAAGGTAAAGTAGGTACTTAGTTGACCGCACCGCACCTAGTAAGCCTATCTATATCGTACGGAGGGCGTTAGATTAGATCTAATGTGCCGGTACTGCCAAACATTACAGTTTACTTTGTTTATTTATTTAGACACCGGCAAAGGAATGATAAAAAATTTGACAAATACGATCACTGTTGCTTGCACTGTATGAGAAAATTGGAATTGACAAAACATGTGATCGGTGAGTTCGGTGACATGGCGCCCGCGGCCTGCCGGCCATTACGGAAACTCAAAATGGCTACGCCGCATGCCGGTATACCGATACGAGCAATCAACGATAGGTTACTGGAATAGCATAAGAATAGATGTGTATGCATTATCTCTAGAAAATTATTAATGTGTAAATGGCAGTAATAACGCTAGAAATCAGTGAAGTGCAGGGCAAAGGGCACGGCAAAATGTGAAATCGATTGCCTCAAAATCTTATTGACAAAATGACTTGTTGCTTACCATCTTGATTAAACTGTCGATGAACTGCAGATTGACACTGTAAATAAGACAAACCGATAGGTAAATGTATTCAAATAATAATTTTATTTTAAACAATTTGCACTAACCACTTCACAAACTCCTCAACAGCGAATGAGTTGAATGAATGATAACTTTGACAGTTGTGTACGTACAGTACAGATAAAAAATCAAGAATGAACTATGTAGTGATTTCAATTTAGTTACATTGAATTTTTAGTCGATTTTGTACCGAGAGCTGTGACGACGGAACAAAAAGGAAAAGGAGGAAGACTAAAAACATAACCATAATTAATGCGAAATGGCGAAACTATTTTTTTTATTTTATTTCCTGTCGCAGTAATAATAATTTATTTCGTTTTATCAAATTGGACTAGAATTATAATGTACATAGCCGCCGACGCCACTATCTGAAAAAAAAAAAGAAAAATGTTATACGTAGGTAGATACTAGGTAGGTACATACATACCTATATTATTTTAGAGAAGCGTAAGTTTGCGGGTTCAATTCCCGTACTGGAGAAATACTTGTGACACACAGATAGGTATTGTCTCGATCTGGGGATTTGTGACTGTTTGTATTTCTCGTTACAAGACAGGTATATTTTCTGACCTTACAGATGATATTAACATCCCAGTCAGTCAGTAGTCTTACCTACCACCCTTCTGTCTGATACTGTTAGGGAGAGAGTTGAAAGGCACCGATTAAAATGTAGGCTACGCGTAGGTCTGTACAACGAAAAGGTATAAATAGAGACTGCCCCTAAATACAGGAGATCTAGTGCTACGTGGTAGAGTTGTAGGTAAGTTTTCTCAACAGTAAGTATAGGCAGGCCTGTGTCACTCCGCGTGTAGCGGCGGCCATTGCGCAGTGGCCAATCTAGTAGGCTGCCACAAGCGAAAGAAAACACACGCGTGCGCGCTATATGTTCGACCACGTTCAACGTAATTATTTGATTTGATTGATTCATTATATAATTGCAAGATGGACACAAAACGAAAATAAGCAAAAAGATACTGTGCAGTATTCTCAGTAATTTAAGTATTTAAGTATCAATTTATGTATATTTCAGTAATTAAGTATCAATTATTATGTTTTGTCCGAAACAAAAACAATTCCAGATATTTTTACACATACATAACATCTATTATTCTTTTGTCTATACAAGTATAATGAACAAAATGTGTTTTATTTCATTACTTCATTAAATTAAATCTTTGGCAATAATCGTATAGCATATTATACAATTATGCAGCTAGCTCTTAGACTACATGAACGTACTCGGCGCTGCCTGCTGCGCGTTGCCCGCCACAAGTAGGAGTAAACGCTCGTGCTGTGCGCTAGATGGCATAAGTAGTTTCTCGAAGTAAGCAACCCTAGTCCGCGGCTCTTTCAATACGTATAACCATGTATAACTTAGTATGAACCGTACTATAGTGAATTACGGCCTATATTCCTTCAAAAAGAAATTGGTAGGTATGTAAATGAACACGTGCTCGACTGGACCGCGAGCTAAATTAAATCATATTGTTTATTAGATAGAGTCAATATTTCTTTGAAAACCATTGCGAAGTAAAGCTTCTGTACTAGTTTACTAGTTTATTATTCTGTGGTATAGGTACGTATTCTTGTTTGGTGTACCTACACTTTTTCTCAGCGACAAGTTTACCTGTACTTTCGTAAAATCTTGTAGAGACAGTAAGTATAGGTACGTATTCTTATTTGGTGAACACTTTTTCTCAGCGACAAGTTTACCCTTGCCCTTTCGTAAAATCTTATAACTCTCCTTAACATCGTAAAGGTATAAATTTATCGGTTCTTCAATATTTTTTTAGGTAAGTACCTTGAATGTTAGAGTAGCATCGAGAGGAAAATATCCATACACGGTTAATTCATTATCGTGAAACATAATCGTTGAAGAGAAGTGTTGAACCTGAAAATAAAACTGCATTTTAAAACAAAACTAATTAATCCCATTATCGTAATAATACAACCATCATAAATATTATAATGGATGGATCGAAGCACTTACCTAGTAGGTACCTAATACTACGTGCTAAAACCAGAAATTTGGTAGGTAGGTAGATGTGCGGTGGTAGCCTAGTGGGTGAACGTCCGCTTGCCGAAGCGGGGATGGCGAGTTTTAATCCCAGTGAAGGCACGTACCAATGTGTTTCTTGTTAATAGGTACATAATCGCTTTTCAGTGAAGGAAAACATCGTGAGGAAACCAACATGCCTGAGAATTATTTCAGGGGCATGTATCCACCAATCCAGACTAGGCCCCCGTGGTGGATTATGGCCTAACCCTCCTCACGAAAGTGAGGGGAGGCCTTTGCCCAGCAGTGGGACAGTTACAGGCTGAATTATTATTATAGGTAGATGTAGGTAGGTAAGTATCTTTTCACACCTCATGCTCAAAAAAGGTGTCAGATTAGCTCAGCTTAGCGGAAGCAAACGAGGTTGTTGAGCACTAGGGAGTGAAAGTACTTTTTTTTTAATTTTTACTCGCTATTATCAACAGGCTGAAGATTCGACTTTTCAATTTTCCATTTTGACATAACTACTTAGAAAAAGAAGAAGAGTATCTTAATGTACAAAACGTGCGAAGCCTAAACAGTTTACTTTTTTTAAATGTAAGTGTAATTCTCGTCTACATTTTTGGCGATCATAGGATGTATGCTATGTGTACGTGTGCGTTTGCGAACATTCGAATAAATTTAAAAAGTTTGTAATTGCCGCCTATAATCTGTTGTAGGTGTGTGTAGAATTTTTACAACAATGCAAATTGGTTTTAAAAGATTGAAATTTGTCTATTAATTTTTTGAAAGTGAACGTGACTATTGTGATATATTCTTAGCTTTTTTTAATTGTATACCTACTTACTATATTTCTCGCAATCTCGGTGTGAAAAATTTTGTGTTTTACGCGGATTTCAAACGACTCACTCATACTCGATTCTATGTGCCACACTCGCTACGCTCGTGAGGCAAAACACGAGTAATGTATGAGTCGTTTTCTACCCTTGTAAAACAAACTACTATTTTGAGGCTAGTATTGAATAATAGTATAGATACCAACCTCCATCATAAAACGTAAGTCTTGCCTTTCTGTCGGGATATTGTGGATGGCACGTCCAAGATTCAACGCCTGAAATTCAATAATTAAGTTTAATCACAATTATGTAGGACCTATGCGCTAGGTAGGTACTACGAGTATATACTAAGTTGGTACAATTTTATTAATGTACCTATATAATTATGTATACCTGGAAACTACTACCTATGTAGACTTTAGGTATACCTACCTTATTACCTAAATAGTCATTAGCAATTCTGACTGTATAAAGTAGAAGTGGTGAGCTATTTGAGTTTCTGATATAACTGTTATGCGTTTGGCTAATAACTTGATTTCATGAAGTAAGCGCGAATTTACATCGCTCCGTGCAGTTGCAGGTACGCCCACACCAACCGGATATTGTCAGGTTGTCATTGCATAATATACCTTACTAGTAGGTGGGCCTAGATGGGCTTATCCCAGAAATCCCCTGGCAGGATCGTCGCCTTGAAAAGTCGACATCAACGAACTTGATAGTGACTTGATGCGTTTAAGTTGGGAACTTGATGCGTTAAGTTTACAGAATACCGATTCAACCCGCCTTTTAGGTATATAGGTGAAGTGAGAGTGATCACTCACTTACCTCCAGTTTGAACACGTTGCCTGCGGTAGCGATCACATATATTTTCATGAGCTGGTAAATGATCCACACTGTGCAGTTGGCGATCACTTGCGTCTCGAGATTGCGCTGGACAACAACGCCGTGGTATATAATATGTGACTCGCTAACTATCGAATGAAAACACTGCACCATGGTCACCAAGATTGGTGCTTCAAAAACATAATTCACGATTTGTTTTACAGCTACCACTTCCACGTAGACGACTTCCATTTGCCTCAAAGTTAACGCCCGCTGTTTAGGCACTACTTTCATTAAGCCTTTCATGTAAATCATTTTCTCATTTGCAATAACTAACATCTGCTCTCTTAGGTTCCTCAATATGCCAACTAGCATCATTATTAGTATGTAAAAGAAGGCAATAGCGGTCAATTGTATCATTTGCGGTAGATCGAAAGTGAAAAAGACGAGGAACATCTTCCAGATGCTATCCGATCTGGTGAAGTTGATGCAGATCTGTACTAACAACGAGAGCACAATAAAGCTCATAGCGATTACGTTGATTTGAAAACGTAGATTTTTTAAGATTATTTCGCTATTGTTATTAGGTGGGTCGACACGGGAGGCCACGATGTTCAAGATCTTCACGTATTTGAAGCGGTTAATGAAAACGCAGATGTATGTTACGATACAAAATATTGTGAGCGTGGACAGCTCTGTGATATAATTCATTTGTGTCACGATCACCTCGGTCATACTGGTTTCTTCTAGATATAAGTGTCGGACGTGGAGGACTAAGAATAGTAAAAGTATTATGACACACGCGAGCGCGCACATCGAGTTGAGGAGTGTTGACTGCCGTGTGATGAAAAATCTGCGGTTGCTATTGTGGGCCTTGCCGCTGCAAGGGAATAGACCTAATAAAGATAGAACAATATGCAATGGTCTAAAGACGGTACGTAAATACAGGGCTCCTGAATAGTTTTCAAAACCGATTTTTTTGCTCCAAGAATTCATTTCGGAGTATTACAAAATTCCTTTATAATCGGTTGTCTAAATTATTGTATAAGTACTCGTAGTTAGATAGCAAACGTACACGTAACGTTTGTTATGAGACTTTGATATGAATAACAGACACTAGAAAATGGCAATTTCAGGTAATAGTTAATAGTCATTACTTATTCATAGCAGAGCCATGTCAAAGCGAAATCATTATAGTTAAAACTGCGATAATTATGGCATTCCATTAGACGATGTAATCTCAGTTAATGTTCCGCTAAAGTATAGGGTAGGTGCTATGGTATTTTTAAATAATTTCAAATAATGTAGTAAACCTCGCTATTTTCAACCGACTTCAAAAGAGAAATATACTCTATTTTATACTTTCATCCATTATGCTGAGCAGAAAAAATGGTCTGCTACGAACTATGAATTAAAGCTGAACGTACAGAACTTTACCTACTTACGAATAGGTACCTATACAAATACTTGGAGATCTTAGCAGAATATTTCGATGTTGGTGATACAATTTTTCAAAAGAGGTGAGGGCGTATAAAAATAAAAGAACAATTCAAAGACCTAAGAAATGGTCAGTGAATAACGGAAACAAATAATCTAGATCGATGTCTAGAAGGTATTTATTTCCTCTATGAAATAATCTATCATAACAACTTCAAACGGATGTCAAATTTTTTAAAGTAGTTATATTTATTAGATTTTATTCACACAAAATAGCAAAATTCCAAAAACAATTGCAATAATACAATGCAAATACTCAGAGCCGCCTTCAGAACATACGGTTCGAGTCTGCAAGCGTTGAGAGCATCATGGAATCTGGACAGTCTCTACAATTGTACCCATCACAAGCAAGGCTTTTTAAAATACAGTACGTGCCCTAGTGGCATGAAAGTTTGTATTGTCGGTGCCGCTGGAAACACAGGTGCTTCTTGTTTAGGGCCACTTTTAGTCCGTATCCCATAATTACCACCGATTTTGAGCCTCATATTATAGTTTGAACGGATATCGAATGTAGTAGAAATCGGCACCTAAATGTAGCCTAAAACAGTGCTATGTACAAACACTCAAAGCTCAAATGAAACTTAGATCACCAAATCCTCACGTCAATATTACAGACCAACACGAAACACGAATGCAAAGCTTTAGCACAAATGCAATTGGGCTGATGGGAATTACAATTCTCATCTGACCCCTTATTGACGCCAAGTGGGCAGATGGGACTTAAAATTCTCAACTGATCCTTACCTATCTCGCGCCAAGGGGGCAGATGGGAAATTCTCAACAGTTAACAGTATAAGTTCACGTGTTTGTTTAGGTCAAATCTTGCAAGTCCACTTTGATGCAGTTATTGTTGTACCAATTGCAAGGCAAGTTGTGAACGATCTAATTTTTCTGGCTGCTTTTTGTACAGGTCAACCGTTGTCACTGCTTCTAAAACAATGTCCTCTACTGGACGAGATAGCGTTGTACGACATATGCCCTACTTGCGGCTATGGGATGGAACTTAGCCACGTGGACACCAAGTGCAAGGTGTCTTCCTATTCAGGGCGGCATATGCTGTGTGACGCGCTCATTGTAAGTTCCTCAGGCTCATCTGATGTATATCTGAAGCACTTATCGGGTACACATTTGATATGAGATGGAATCAAATAGGATGACTATCGGCCGAAATTAACAATCAATCCTAATCCAAATTTTGTTATCTAGGATTGATATCACAATCCATTTTAGGGTCAAACGTGGCAATAACCGATCCGTGGATTGGTTTATAAAGGCATGCAAATTGGAGATCGATCGAACGATAGGCAGCAATCCAAGATCGATTTCAATCTTGGATAGGAGATACAATAATATTAATTTCGCTCGTATATTTATGTAGTAAAAGTTTGAAATTGACTTTGTGCACACATTATTAATTTAATTTCTACATTACAGGGTTCTAGAGTGGTGGTCATTGTAGCTCGCGACTGTTGCGACACCTTTGAAAACAGTGCTCCTATACTGACCGAGATAACGCTTCAAATATGCAACGTTTGTCCACAAGTACGGATTGAAAACTTTATTTTAAAACATTGCTTTCATTGAAAAAAACTGTTCTGTCAACTGTCTGTCTGTCTGTGGTCTATGCAAATTCCAGGCGTTCACGATAGTAGCAACAGAGCCGGTCGAAAGCATGGTGCCTTTGGTGGGTGAGATCCAGCGCCTGCGTACCGTTTACAACCCTCGCGCGCTTCTGGGCTGCGTGGAGCTGAACTGCGTGCGCGCCAACACTGCCCTGGCGGACTTCCTGCGCGCGCCGCCCGAGGCCGTGCGTCTGCCCGTGATCGGAGGCGCCACGCCTGCTACTATGGTGCCGGTGCTGTCGGCGGCGGTGCACCCCTGCACCATGACGCAGGAGCAGGTGCAGTAGCCTCACCGACAGAGTAAAGTATTTTGAGGTAGATGGACCAGGACGACTTTCTATACAAATTTTGGGGACCAATCATAACCACAGAGGCGTTCAAAAGATTCATGGTGGCGTGACAGTTTCATTAAAAAAATGCGTGCCGAAATAAAAACCAAAAAACTGAAAAGGAAGCCGGTCTAGCCCACCTACCAGAAGTTATTAAATAGCCAGAGCAATATTGGTCGTTGGATTCATGCAGCCCCAAAACTCGAAAATAGTCAAAGGTACTTTGATCATCAAGATCAACACAATCCTGTGAGCTGCGGGTGGCAGAATTTTTATCATACCACTGGTCTACTTTCCAGGTGGAATGCGTGACCTCCTGTATAATGAGTAGCGACGAAGCCGTGTGCAACGCCAAGTGCTGCGCGGAGACGGCGTGCCTCGCCGGCGCGTACGCAGTCGCCCGCGTGGTGATCAACGTGGTGAAGGGTCTGCAGGGGGCGAAGGACGTGGTGCAGTGCGCGTACGTCGACAGCATGGGCACTTGCGCGCCCGACTGCCAGTACTTCGCTAGTGAGGTGAAAAATATCGCTTCTATAGACTATGACACATCATCCTCATTGACAGATTGTATTATTCCGTTGTTGGGCATGCGCCTTCGTTCTTTGACATTCTACTAAACCTACCCTTCCATGGAACCCACTCGAGCATTGAGACAACAACGATCTTTGCTTCCGTGATGATGTATGAATTATCCACTTGCTAGGGCGATACGATACTAAGTTTTAATTAAATGATTACAGGTAGTTCTGGGCCCATCTGGTATTGAGAAGAATTTAGGTGTTCCAGAGTTATCCAAGTTCGAAAATTGCCTCCTATGCCATAGCCTGCCTTACGTGCGAAACGAGATCGCGAGAGCTATCTGGCTGGTATGTAAACAAAGAAAAGAAATTTACACATAGTAGCAGTGATGATGATGATGAAGATGACGTTGACGATGACGATGACGGTGACGGTGACGGTGACGGTGACGGTGACGGTGACGGTGACGGTGACGGTGACGGTGACAATGACGATGACGATGACGATGATTAATATGATGATGATGATGATGTGCTGTCGGCAGGTGTACACCATGTGCCAGCAGTGCTGCTGCGCCACGTGCTACGCGCACCCCGGCACGTGCTACGCGCAGCCGCACGTGCCGTGCGCGCCGCCCACCAACTGGACCTGCGACTGCCCCGACGCGTGCCGCGACGAGTACCTCGCCTCGGTATGGGACTTGCATAAGATCGACAATTATATTGGAATTAATTGTTGAAAAGCGAACAGTTCTCTAACATATTTCTCTTTAAAAAAATATATATTTATTTCGTAGTCATTTCGTATGTGTCAGTGCCACAATACTTACTCACCTCGTGACTATGAATTCTAATGTTACTCAAACTCATAGCCTAACAATAATTTATATCATATTGTATACTAGAAGCACCTCGCGGTTTCACCTACAACCAAACAAAGTTTTCCTCTTTATAATATTAGTGTAGACATAGTCGCCATTTAAGATTTTATGTCGCTAATCAATGTTTTCTGTGGACTCGTTCACCTTTAGTCTATGAATTCGTTTGTAACTGCTATTCGCGATATCAAAGCTCATTATTTTCCTTCGGTGCTACGCCGTAGTACATTCGTAGACGCTTCGTAGGCCACAAATTTTTACGATATTTTTATAACCGATTTCCAGAAAGGAGGAGGTTGTTCTACGTTCCACAACTATATTTTATTTATTCAGAGAACATCCGTCAGATTTCACTTTCGTCAGATCATTTCTTATCTATTTTTATCGCTTTCTTTATCAATTGTGGACTGATTTGGATTTTTTCTCATATTACATGTTACAGATTTGCCGCGAGATGACATGCAAGTGCGGCTCTACCGACTTGTGCTGGCGGCCGAGAGAGGTGGACTATGACGCGGCTAGAGCCTCCAACCTGACGCACCAAATGCCGGTTAAGTGTTCTACATGCATGGATTATAAAGTACCGCGAAGTGTCAGAATTGAGAAGGCACTTCGAGATAAAGCGCAAGACCCACACGCGTAATTAGTGTCAATCGAACCAACTCAATACAAAGATTGTCAGTTGTCACGTTGTCGAAATTCCGGAGGTGGACAACATGCCATCTTATAAAGAACAGAATATTTTTTTTATAAAACTTTGTTATTTTTTTAAGTCATATTTGGTAGTTTTGGTTTTGTTACATGCTGTTTCTTATAAAATAATAACAAAAATAATATTTATCAAACAGCACTTTTATATTGCTATTTCAAAAACAGTTGCTCATAAGACAATAATTGTTTTTGTTTGTTGAATGAACTAAATAAGTGTTTCAAAAGTAAAGATATAAAAATAAAGTTGTAATACATACATCCATGTTTCAATATAAGAATTACATAGTTTATACGAAGACGTTTTTGATCGTATTACCCAAGTTTGTAATTTTCTGTCGCAGCGTGTCCACAAAATTTACTTTAGGCTGCTTTTGATTCTATGGTAAAAACACAAATAAAAATTAATTAATTTGGATCCACAGACATACCTATGTTAGGACCAAGGGATAGGATATTAAAGGAATTCTACGCAAAGGGAACTTATGGAGACTTATGGTTTAATTAGCTTTTCAGAAAGCGGCAGTGTTCTCTTATAGTTGTACATTTGTATTCTTACCTCTTGATCAATGTCCGGAGATGTGTTTTCGTTGTCAGGATGGTAAATAGTTTTATTAATTAAGCATTTCTATAAAAAAGGATAATTATACTAATTTACATCCAATTCTTGTAAATGTTAAAGTAAATACATTTACAGTAAACATATTTAGCAATTGACGTGCGAAACAAGTATGCCCGGCGTGAAGTATTGAGCATAATTAAATTTAAAATATGTAGACATAATAAAAATATATAAGTATACCTTAGACAGAGTAATGTTGATAACCGATTTTTTCGGAATATTTTCTTGGTTTATATTACTTGCAGACTTCTGAAAAATATTAAGGTTACGGACTTATTAAATCACAAGAATACAATGTATCTAAGTGACGAGCGCAAGGCAATGCAAGAACCTGTGTTCAAAGTTGCTGTGCTCCCAGAGCTGGCACTTCAAGTGATATTTTTTTGTGTAGTAAGTAAGAAATGCAGACAGACGATTAAACTGTATGTATATGTACGTCTATATATTATATCTCTTGATATCTAGATAAGAAAAATGTATATATTATACAACTACCTGTTCCGACACGCGTGTTCCTGTCAAAAATGCATGAGAAAAAGAATAATCATTTTTCCAGCATTTTCGTGAATTTTTCCCATGCTTATTAAAAACTCCGTTCCGAATAGCAGTTACGCGAGACGAATCTAACAAAGCAAAGATCATGTAAATCGGTCCAGCCGTTCTCGAGTTATAAACAAAACGACTTTGTTTCATAATATATAGTGTAATATATATGTATAATATATAGCATTAGTTATGTGTTGTAATAGAAAATAGAAATACCTGTGATAAGCACAACGATAGCCCAGACGGTCTTCCGAAGGGTGTCGCTGAGCGAAAGCAAGGCCCTATAGACCGCGTCCGTTCCAACACGCAGGGCTGACTAATTGTGGACATGTCCTGAAATTTTTATGTACTGTGATAAATATATATTTTTCTAGTGTATATATATTTATACCAAAAAAAATAATCACAGTGAATATCTTGAGTCCATATCATATTTTATTTATTCAAGTTAAACTTATCATTATTTTTATATGTACGGTCGGCATCAAAAGTAGCTTAACATCTCCGTATCTTAAATTTAATATACACCCTAAAAATATACATTTTGCATATCTACAATTGAACGGCCTCTAAAGTAGTTGAACATCTCCGTATCTTAAATTTAATATACACCCTAAAAATGTACATTTTGCGTATCTACAATGGAATTGGAAACTAAAACATGTTAAGCTACTTTTGATGCCGACCGTACCATTGTAAGAAGTGTTTATTATACTTCCATTTATCTTACCCCTGGGTTTAGATTATCCAAATGATCTCCATCATTCCAAGAAACTTCCTTTTTCTTTGTATCCCCGTTATAAGCCTGAAAATCCAGTAATTCGACAAAATAATAAGTACCTACGATATTTGTGGTAATTCAACTATGCCCATCGTTCTTTACTAGGCTGCTGTATTCAAATTCAAACGATCAGGTCAGTACATAATAGTAGGTATAAGTGTTGTGATGCAAACCACGCACTAGAAGTTTGATGAACGCACTAAAGTTTTGAATGCATGAATTAAAACAGAATAATTACATTTTTACTTTTCTATTTCTCATTAGTTTATATTTCTACGCCAAATAGATTTATTCTAGAAAACGGGCTATTCCGTTCAGAGTTTCCATGAAAATTTAATATGCAGGTGCGTGTCGTTATACACCCTTGCAGCTATCACTACTACATTGTTGTAACCGCACTGCAGCTACTATATCCGAAAATCCCCTTAAAAATTAAAATGACTAAGTAAAAATTAAAAAATACTTTAATTTGTAAACATTACAAGAATATTCCCTAAATACTCGTATTAACGCGCCAACTTTTGTGCATCAAACTTGTCACAGAATTGAGCTTGCAATTCAACCGTTACTTAATAATAAGTAACTTTAATAATGTAGCGGACAATGCAATGGATGAAACGTTTTAAAGCTGACACCAAACCACAGAGTAAATATTACATTTTACGAATTAAAATATGTTTATTAGTAATTTTATATACACAACTAAGTACACACGCGTCGTTCACATGGAGTTTTCCGATTGTCCAGCTGGCCATCTCCAAAAGCCGTCGACGAGCGCGGCTATTGCAAATGGCCAGCTATAGTGACATTTGCTGTTGCGGAAATGGCGGCGTTTGACGGTGTGCGGGTGTAAAAGTGAGCTTATATGCCGTCGTCGTAGGTGCGGGGCGAAATGTTGTGCTCGGAGGGGGGTTCCAGGGGTACGCCACAGCAGAACATCTGACGCATGGCGACAATGACGCGCGACGCGCGCGACTCGCTGCGCGGCAGCCCGCCCGCTTCCTTGTCGTCGTCAGACTGCAATCACAACCAAGCGCCATGTATTCCCAGCGAGACACAAGCTACGGTAAAACAACCAACGTTTGTAATCGTGGTAATGGAAGTGTTTTATGAACGGGACGTGCGGGCTGCCGCGGTGCCGTGGTTACAACCAGTAATAAACAAACCTCAATAATTTTAGAATAACGAACGTATGGCAGCGCCATGATAGTTTTACACACTTTACAAAGCTATGCGCAAATGCACTTCAACGACCCGTATTTCAGTCGCGTTGCTTTGATCAAATGCACATGAATTTTTAAACTCTTTAGCTATGACAATGAAATAAAGTAGGTACGTAAAGACGTTACAAAAAAAAACATAATTATTTGAAAAATCTGAACTTACCCATTCAGAGGATCGCTTAGCGACGTTAGGGGTCCGCGTCTCGTCGATTTCATCGGTTATGCTGTCATCTTCATCCTTTTTTTCAACAGTGCCCTTCTCTATAACCAGGTCGGATTCCTTCGTCGTTACTGGTGCTGGGATCGGTTGTGTTGGCGTAATTGTGCCTTTCTGCAATAACGTTTTGTTCCATAACAAAATCGCACAGAATATCCACACAAAATAAATTATGATAGAGGATAAAACAATTCAGTTGAAGCCATTAACAGGCGATAATAACGGCATCATAATGCAGAAAGCGAGCGTTCGTCATACCAGGGTTGCATGATCGGAGGGAGTTTAATGGATAACATGACACTACAATAAAAGTTCACTGGCCGCACCTTCGAGTCCATCGCCACCATGGCGAGTGATTCGGGGGAAGATCCTCGCTTCGACTGGGAGGCCGACAGTTTCTTAGCAACACTGTGCATGTGCTTCTCGGAAGAAATCTCTGAAAACCGTGTTTGAAGTTTTACAAAACCCACAAAGCCTGAACATAATTTGAGATTGCGTTGGACAATGCTCACCGTGCTCACATGTCTTGAAATCATCGTTCACATTAGGTTTAATTTCTTCAGCTACGGCTGTGAAATAATGAACTCGATCTTAGAAAGTTATAGAATAAAACAGCAACGACGAAGCAATAATTGCAACTTGAGTAGTGAAAGGCAGTCGTGCAGGATCGAAAATAGAGATGACTTACGTCAGAGGCCCCCAAACTGGGTAAATGCTCATCCAGTTAAGCAATAGAATTTCCGAACAATACCTAATAATCTATTTTATTTAGACCTGGGATTGTACCTACTTGTACACAAATAGACACTTTTCTATGTGATGATATTATGTCAAAGTCAAAGTCAAATAATTTATTGTAAATAGGCAATAAAATCGCACTTTTACAAGTCAACCACTTCAATCTAATAAACAAATTAAACCATAAAAGAAAACAAACTGTAATTAATTGATTATGGTTTGAGTTTGAAAAAGGATGTTTCCCTTTCAACACTGGTCCAGGATTGAATCTCGGACAGGAAAAGGAAACTCCGATGACTCTACCAGTGCTTCGGAATACACCCGTTAGAGAAGACAGCACCAAGAAACTCTACGGGGATATCATTTGAACGACGTTATCTTGTTGTTCTAATGTCACAATTTAAAACAGAGTAGGTAGCTGAAGTCATACATGGGACAGCCGGCGCCTTGGCGCGCTTGTGGTGCGTCTCTGGCGCGGCCTCCTCTTGCATGTCGGCGGGTCGGTAGAGCTGCTTGCTGCTATGCCGACTGGAATCAATTACTACCACTGGCGATTCTGTACTGCCGCCGGTCTTCGTTTTCTCTTGCTCAGACATCCCCTGCTATTGCTCCAGCAGCCATACGTATTTGTTACACTGGAACGACACTAATTTGCCAAACAAAAATTGAATAACAGTCTTTTTTAGAAAAATCACAAACGGTGGATTGTCACGGATGGTTTTTGACGTAAAATTTTCATATTTTTGCATGTCTTCTATTTTCGAAATCGTTCAATGAAAAAAGTATTGCAATAAGTTATTTATTTATTTCCTCTATGGTAGTACAACAAAGTCACGAAACTATCTTCCTTGAACAATCTTTACCAAGGGGATGATGCGTAGTAGTACAGCTATTGATTATTTTCAAGTTATTTTAAAGCATCAAACTTTACGTAACCATCGATTTAATTGTACAATAGTTATGTACCGATGTAGCGCTCGTACTCGATCGGTTACGTAGCAGTCGGTAGTAGAGTAGGTGCCTACGTATTAAATCATCCACCTACCGACTTGACAAGGTATATATATAGAAGTCATTTTCAATCCCCCAGTTTGAACAAAAACCCATGAATAATTTTATTAAATAATATTTACTCTTTAAGAGAGTAACGCATTTTACTCTATATTCTACCCCAAAGAGAACTAGAACTTCCAACAACCTTTCAACCTGACAGAAAATGTATTTTTTTCATTTTTCATATAGTTAGCAAATTTACTGTTGTATTTCATACTTATTTCTTAGACACTTTCAGCTTGAGACTATTATAACTATGCAGGGGAAGAAAAAAATAAAATGTGATGGAAAATAAACAGTCTCCGTCAAAGAAGAAGTTAATATCCATCCAAGAGGAGAAATTGGTACGCGCAGTGGACTATTTCGCAGCCAGGCCGCGTCGTCAGGCCAAAAAATCTGTTCCTATAGGTCACGGTTCTTTCTATTTCTGATTTTTTAATTAGATGTTCTTTACCTTTATATTTTTGATCTAATAATTATTACAGGTTTAGAGATCTACGAAAAAACATCGGCAAATCAACAAGGTTCCCAAAGAGTACTAGTTTCTATTAAACACCGTGTTCATCCACCAATCAAGACATTGTATATTGCAGAGAAGTGTCGTTATACCAAAAAGGTTTTTATATATTTGATTACGCACGAGCTTTATCCACTTCGTTTACTTCCGAAAACAGCGAGTAACACTGCGGGACGCAGCTAGTGTGTATATAATAATGTACCTACATATTATATATATGTATTATGTAAATTAATTCTTATATAATGGAAATCAATTCAGAGGTTCTAAAATGTGATTCCATTCCAGGGCTCGAGTAAATCTGGTTCACGTCTAGCAATAGGAGATCATTCGTCTTTTACCACTCGTGAGAAGTTTATATTTTATGATCATTCAATATATGTACGTAATTACATTCAAATGATTTATTCTTTATATTAATATTTTCCAGAGTTGACTGAAGATGAGTCTAATATAGTAAACACAGTTGGATGCAGCACGTATCAGGAAAACCAAATCGATACCTCAAATATATCTTCAGTCATCCTTCAAGTTGCAAGTTTCACGAGCGCTTCAAAAAACTCTTGTACTGAGAGACCCCAAAGAGAAACCGTTTATAATGATATGCGGAGGTCTCCTGAAAAATGCTACATGTATATCCAACCGAATATGAACCTTCCTCAACTTGAAGTAAAAGTTAACGCATCGACAATAAGCCCTAACAAAGTAGATATCGCAACGTTAATAGTGACCAATACATCTTCAGAAGACTCTGCGCCTCCAGTCTTCACAATCAACAAGTTATATAAAAGAATTGACAATTTGGAACGTAAAATCTTAAGACAGGAAACGGTGTTCCGCTCTTTCAATCCAAGAGCAATGCTTTCCTCCTCCTCGGATGAGGGTGAAAAAGATAATGGTAATGAAAACAATTCTGCACCAGGCCGGCCTGGCTGCAGCTACATAGAACAATACAGCCACGTGCCAGAGAGGTCAGCATTCCATAGATTCGCACATCAAGTGGCACCGTTATCGCCGAGTAAAACGACTACAATAGAAAAAGAGCACAATTCGGAACAATACGGCCGCGATTTCACGACCTATGATGGCATCACAGCGCGCGGCCGTCGCCAGTGCGCCTCGGTGCCATGCAAGCGAGACGACATCCCAAAATTGGCTGCTGAACGAGTGCATAAAATCAGGCACAAGCTAAATCCCGTCCGTGATTACAGACTCATGGATACAGTACATTATTTGGCACAAGGCGAGTTTGCTCCACGTGATGACGGTATAAAGTTGACGCCCTCACGCGAAGCAGTGCTTAGTGATATCATATACGAAGACGTGTGTCGCACGCATTGGCCGAACAATCGACTGGGGCGTAGAGGTGCTCACACCGAGAGATGCGGGACACGATGCGAACTGCAACGGCTCATTGACAGTTTGTTGCGAGAAAGAGTAGCACATGTTGAACGCAGGAGACGGCGACACTACAGAATAGTTAAGCTCAACCATCGAAACGAAAGCGTTAGACCGCTCGGGAAGACGGGTGACATCATTGTAGCCAGTCATAAGAACAGAAGCAGTGAAGAGACCGCCGCTGGCAGTGATCACAACAGAGGCAGTCTTATGATAGCTGATAGAAAACGAGAGGACCAGAACCAACGCAGAGGTCATAGAAGTCATGATCGACTTCTAATGCCAGAGTCACGACAGAAGCGTCGGTCAAGACAAGAGGAATGCTCGCCTGGTCCCAGCTATGCGAACGGGTCACCATCTTCAAGAAAACCAACTTCGTGTTATCATACATCGACTAAATTTGAAGAAAAACAAGTGAACGGTAAACAACACGAACAACTTAATCATGATATCGAAAGTGGTAGCAGCGTTTCCGGTTGTAAGGCCAAAACTCCACGCCTTCTGGTGAAAAAAGATGCCAATTATCACAAACAAAGCAAAGACGAACCCAATCTTGAACATTACATACTGTTACCGACTTTGGTCGTTCGTACACCCTCTAATATGAAACGGCAGAAGAAATTCAATGAGCTCTACCATAAAATCTTAAATTTTCAGTTAAAAGACAGTGAGTTGAGTTTCTATCAAGTTAAATATATTTTTATTTCGTGTGTATAAAGCTGATATTATTATATCATTTCATCAACGGTTAATTATTATTTTATTTTGATTCCAGCTTCAAACCAAAATAGTGTTTCTGAAGATGCAGAGCCAAGTCCCAACCAACAGCCCCAAAAGAAGGACATCGGGTTTAATATCAATATCACACTCTCAAACAGTACAGAAGAGTCCAATATCGATTAACATATTGCAACAATTATGTTAATTGCGCCTTCAACTAAAATTATCCGATTCAATATCAAAAATAATTACATGCTATTACTGCCTTATGTTTGTAGTATTGATTTGTACGTGAGTGTTCCATCAAACATGTTATATTCTTTGATAGGAAGGTGAAACACTAAAATATTTCATTAGATTCCAGGTTAGAGATCAGGATATGCGAAACAGACTGGGAAATATAATACCCAGAATCACTGCCGGCGACAATCGAGATTTATATTTTCCTATTTGTCGCTGGCGGAGACGGAGGTGGCGGCGACAACTGGGGTTATACATTTTTTCGTAGCAAGGCACTAAAATTTTATAAACAATTATAAAAAGTTTAACTTATTTAGGACCCCGCCATCTCTGTATACCGCATCGCCAAATCATTAATTATAACGTCGACCCTTCTTTGTAGCGCTATTTTTTAATTTAGTTTAGTTGCTGAGTCAGGTACACTGATGCTATCAGGTTAAGATAGTACATGATACACGTCAGACTGAATTTACATGAAAATCAGATGAGTTTACCATATTATGTAGTACTAAAATGAAAATTCAAGGTTTTACTATCATAACATACGTAGGAAGGTATGTAACAGTGACGCATAAGCTGAATAATGATCTCATCCTTTAGCCATGCGTTATCTTAAAAATTGTGTCAAGTGTGTATGTGATTCCTATGCACTATTTGTATTAATAGGTACCTAATGTGTTTCTATTCCGAATAGTCTCATTATATAACCTAGTTTCTAAGAAATAATAACCGGTAATCGACTTGTGCCGAAGACTGTACCTATTGTCACTGCAATTGATACCGCATCGTCTGGAGTGTAATCGAGCCATTAGTTTGCCTATACAATATCACACGTGGCGGGCGTCTTCGTAGCTGTTCTATTAAATAAACCCTGAACGGATTTCAGTGCATTTTCCTACAGAACCTTGAACGCGTCTAAAGTATGCTCTACTTTTTTAGTGCATGACATATTGATATTCTGTGATCGTGTTTAGAAAGTGTTGTGCATATTTTACTACACCACTGTTCCTACGCTATTCCATGAAATGTCTCTGCATTTTATAGTATATCTACGAAATATGTTAAGACTTTTCACTGGTGCGCCTATTTTCCATTTATCTATACTGGGGCACTAAACTATGTCAGTTGAGTGTGTGTGAATATTTTATAAATAGCATTTTCCGTTGTGCCCTATAGACGATACTTGTTATCGATTGAAACCATACTCGTTTAGTCGATAGTGTATCTTAACTGAATTTTTAGAAATGCGACGGGCATGCAAGATATGATTTAAGATAAGTGAGAATATCCGTGATGGAAAGCGTGAAGAAGTGGCTTTCAGAGCGAACTGTAAAGAAAAACGGTGTGTACGTTCATTACAGTCCACCTAAATGTAAGTATGACAAGTCTTAGGTAAGTACCAAGTATGACAAGTATGACAAGTCTTAGGTAAGTACCAAGTATGACAAGTATGACAACTCTTAGGTAAGTACCAAGTATGACAAGTATAACAAGTATGACAAGTCTTAGGTAAGTACCAAGTACCAAGTAAGAAATTACATTCAATGCTATAACCTATTTGTCATGACTGCAAAATATTCTCTTCCATAAGCATTCCTGTTTTGTGTGTGCGCGTTCATGATATGTAAGACACGGGATAGCACGTTATAGCGGAGGATAATTTTAACTTTTTTTTTTTTTTATCATTGCGCAGCATATTGACCTCCCTCCGCCTGATGGTAAGTCAGAGCGAGGCCCAAGTCACTATGCTAAACTGGCAGAACTTACAATTAACCGGCTTAGAGATCATGTCAGATAACAATTAAAAATTTATTGTGTCTGGAAATGACACAAGGGAGTAGTTTTATTACTTGAACATACCTACTGAATCAATGTTGTTAAAAGGTTTTCCAAACTGTAGGTAGGTCGTTCATGTTTGCAACCAATTAAAATGATTAGCTTGAAAAAGGAACAGTCCACTCGCTGGCAGGACGAGGACATTATATAAACATGTCCAAGCGGCTGTCTGGCTGGACGCCGGCTCGCGTGCCGCCATTGAATACTTTCAGAACAATCTACGTGAATACTGAATAGCAAAAATTGTTAAAATTGCTATTTTTCAAAAATTGTGTCTGACTAACGTTATGGTGGCTTATGGTTGCGATTTAGTTTTGTTTTTTTTTTTACTCTAATACTTGGATCAAAAGTAAAAAGTCAAATACTAATATTTATATCCTAACTAGCTGCACCCCGCGGTTTCACCCGCGTTTGGATAATATACAATAATATATCTTTATGAATTGTAGCCTATGTGTTATTCTGATATGTAAGCTATATTATTGTGAAGTTTCATCAAAATCCATACAGTAGTTTTCGCGTGAAAGAGTAACAAACATCCAGCCATCCATCCATTTAACCATCTATCCATCCATCCATACTCACAAACTTTCGCGTTTATAATATTAGTAGGATACAACAAATTAAACAAACACTAATACTAATAAATAGCTAACACGGCACTTTTAAGAACATTAATAATATTATCATGATAAAAAAGAAAACAATTTAATTACTATATATACTGTTATTATGTGTACCTACTATGAGTTCGAAAAGGAAAGGTATGAATATTTTAGGAACATCTCTAATAAGTACATATATAACCAATTATACTTAACTACTATGTATATTATACAATCATTGTTTGAATCGGTCATACATTCAACCAACAAAACAATTATTATATTCTTATTATTATTTCCTGTATTCTGTCTTGATCTCTTCTCAATAAAGTGTTCAAAGAGGTAGAAATGTTAGTAAAATTATTTCAGAGGAATGTTATCCACCAATACGGACCGGGCTTCCGTGGTAAAGTTCCTTTTCTACTTTTGACCAAGTCGACAGATACGATAGTAGACAAATATTTTTTTCTTCTAATGCTATCTTTCAAAAGATAATTTCAACATAGTAACCTAATGCATGACAATGAGTGATCACATCACTTGAATAATTTTATTGTTCAAACAAATTTTCGATGGAATATATGAAGATAAGAACTGAGGTCAGGGGGTGAAAAACATGTAGCATGACTGTCATATTGAAGTCTTTATATGCTACGGTTGTTAAAATTAACAATTATGTATAATGACTGGGCATACGATCAAAAAATTCAGCAAATGTACAGTTGTTTATAATGGACGCGACCTTAGCGTGCTAATATGAGATTTTTTGCACTAAATGCCGTAAGCATTGCAATAATAACACGATAGGTAGGTACCCACCCCTGTCGTTATAACTACCATAAATCAAAACAGCTATAAACATGCGTACAGAGGCAACACACAAGTAGATACCAAAATTAAATGTATTCGTAAGTATGCCAGACAACAACCTCGATGAAAACTTTGACTGGCTCACCTTCATTGGGCTAATTATTTCTAGGTACTATTACAATCACTTGATACTTTCTGTATAAATGGACATTAAGTATACCTGTTGAAAATAAAGCAACATCATTGGGCTTAAGTAATATTTATTATTAAAATTGCGTCCCGAAAATATTCCGCATATTGCAGCTAGTTGAGTTATCACGCCATTAAGGCAGCTAATGTTACCTATAAACAATGTAAGGGGGTAAGCGATGGTGTGCAACATGGAACGTGGACACATGGAATATTGATGGGGTTCGCTGACCATAGGCTGTTCACCTCGACATGGACACGACCTATCGAATAACGTGTGCCTTCGTGATCAATAGCCCGTGGGAAACCCCTAGTAACTATAGACTATAGACTATCTATAGGCGACACAAAGTCATGCCAAACTTACAAGTCTCCGACATGTTGTACTCACCCAAGTAACTAACCGTGTTATAACGAATACGTAAGTAATGTGATAGTTTTAACGATTTTCCAATGATCACAAAGGTGAACAGAGTAGGTACATATCTGTCTGTTAAAGTACTTAATTGTTGGTGCGTCTATTCCTGATCGTGTACCTTATGGATCATTTTGACTGATCAAAATCATATTCGAACTATATATTATTTTGTCGAAACGATGGTTCATAGCTACGCTAGGATGCGTACAGTTACTTGATAATCAACAACTTTATAAGTCGTCTTATTTTATAATCCACAAGCTTACCTTATACGAAGTTATATAAAGTATATGCTATAAACAGACATAGAAGTCATACGGTTAGGAAATAAACAAATAAAGTTATATTTAATATTATTCATTGTCCTAGTTATTCCACTTGTAAATTCGCTGGCTATCAGGAGGACTGTTTCAACACTCGACGTTTACGGTTTGCATAAAAATAGCTTTCACTCGATTAAAAAGTAAGTCATGCTAACATTATATTTGCATAAAAATCTTGGTTAACGTTTCAGATTGCTCGTTGGCTCCCGGTAGGGTTGCCAGCAAACAATTAAACGGTATAAAATAATGCAAGTTCGCGTTAAGGTCAGATGGACCGATAAGTCCGACCGTTGTTAGCGCATAAATCTTTCACGCAAATCTCGGAGGGTGTAATAACCGTCACATAAAGGTTGTTTTAATAAAGTTAGTACCATTACAATTAGTTTCAAGATTTACTTTGACGGCACGTTTGGCGTAGTGGTTGGGCAATTGGACTGCTTCGCTTGGTTTCGCGGGTTCGATTCCTGTACGGAACAAATATTTGTGCGATCCACAGATATTATTTTCTGGTCTGGGTGTGATGTGTATGCGAAATTATATGCCTGTAAGCGGTACCCACGATACAGGAGCAATGCTAGTGTGGGGCTACGCTTAAAAAAAGATAAATGAAAAGATAGTTTATACTAAGTACCTACGTTATAATAGTTCTTAATTCATAATTAGTTAGTTGGTTATATATTTTTATAGAGAACATAAAATATTTTGTGAATTAGGTACATACAAAAATATTATAGGCAACAGTGTTCTAATATCCTACGGATATTTTACTGTGTAATTGGAATGAAAGAATTATAATTACATGCTCAAAAAAACAATCAGCTATTTCCCTAACTAACAACCACGCCATGTAGGTAGAGTAGTAAAATAATCGGGAAATTTACTACTCCTAGTACCTATCGCGAAAAGTTGATAAGCGTGTCGGCACAGCGGCAGTGACGTATCACCACAGGCTGCGTAGCCGGTCAATTTACAGCTCTTTTTATAAAGCCATAAAAGTCAGAAGTCCTTGAAAGCCAGTTCCTTGCTAGGCTTGGTGTGTTCACCATCTTCGTCCAATCGTCCCCTTAGCGGCAGGTGGATGAGTCTAACTAGCTGCATATATCAACTGTACCGATCTTAATGACGATGTGAACACGGTTCATGACAGTGTGGACTATCTTTATAGTGGTCATACTATGAAATCCTGAAAACGTAATTTTGGACTACAATAATAAGAAATACGCTAAATGAGGAGTGGTGATAAAGTTCTTGCTGTAGTTCCAAACATTAATGGAAGCGTAATTTCAGCCACTGTTTGTTAGTGAAACATTGTTGAGTGATTTCGTAAGTTTTAATATTGTATAGTGTCAAGGATTTATATTTCAATTTCCTTTTCTTTTGCAACCCCGCCTTCTGTGTCGTGACGGTATAAAACGAAACCAAGTGAACAACCGTCGCCACAGCTGGGATAGAGATAAATCAGTTGTTGTCCCAGTAGTGGGCGTGGTGTCTGGCGGGCAGCTGCGCGCGTGGGCGCGCGGCGGGCCCGAGCTCAGGCTGGAGCGCGCCGTGCTGGCGGGGCAGGGACGCCGGCTGCTGGCGGAGGCCGAGGGGCTGCCGCTCGGCCACCACCTGCCGGCGCTGGTCGCGCGCTGCGACGCGCTGCACGCGGCTGTCGAGAAGGGTTCGCTATTGGAGCTGCAGGTGCGTCAGGTTATTCAGCACTTTATACAGATCTAACAATAAAACCAAAGCGCAATAATATAATTGTGTCATTTGAGGTCATTAGAATTTCAATATCAATGATTGTCAGGGTGATGGGGTGTCGAAGTACCGGGCAAGATTTGACAATTTCCATTTATACCTTCAGGTGAACAACTACCTCTCTGTCCTCAATTGCATACAAATATTTTGTGTATGGGCAGCTTTAATTTTATTTTCAAAATTGTCATAGTATGCGACCACAAATGACACATCTACCTATAGTTGACGCAGAACCCATCAATAGTCAGAAATAAGACAAGCAGTACAAATAACAATCTCACCAGAATCTCACGTTTTAGTCCACGTCTTGCCCACCTGTTACTCTCTTCCAAGCCCTAACAAATGTTTCACGAAATATGTTAACCAACTCAGTCGTAGTGCACATGTTATTATTTTTAAATTATTATGCCCGTTAAATTAATTGAAATATCGTAACGATTCTCAAAATGTCTTTGCAAATCTTGCATGGGTAGCACGCTACGAGGAAACTGTGTATTTGTTGTGTTTTGCTACGATGAATATAAATATCGGTCACGGTAGCACGAAAGCATTATTTGATTCGAAATGATTATCAAATTTTCATAGCAAGCTACGGGCCGTCAAAAGATAAAATATGCTACGCGCTACGAATGCTACGAGCACGGTCCCGCTGTGGGAGCTCTGTAGACTCTACTACGATTATGCTACGAGAAACGTAGCACTCGTAGCGCGTAGCATAATTTTAACCAACATGTTCCAGCATTGTTTGGTGGGGCTTGTGACCTCCTCGTTTACTCGTTCTATTCTGTCATAGGAGCTTCTAGAAGCTGACTATAACCGGCGCAAGTTCGTCATGTGCCGCGACGAGGCTGGGGTCGGACTACTGCATAAGGCAGTGTACTACGACTTCATGGATATCGCAGAGTATCTTGTGAACAACTATCCACAACTAGTGCATATAAAGGATTCTGTAAGTATCCAGACGTTATCTGGACATTATTGATTTTATGCAACTGCGTACAAAATAATGAACGTTTCGTTTCTACATTTTGAACATCGTCAACCTACCACAAAGTGGGATAGGTAACCGCTTGCCAATTCTGGCATAAGTTTCTATCCCACATTCTTATTGAGCCCAGCAGTTGTGAAGACAACCCTCATCAATAATTTAATCGGGAATATCGCATATGGCTGCGCTATGCTAATGGCGGTGCGTGTGAAAATGCAAAAGCCCAACAGTTGCGAGAGTTGCGACGACACACATAAAGCCTATTGCATATTAGGAAGGTCGCACGCCGCTGCACTACGCGGCGCTGTGCCGCGACGAGGCGGGCGCGGCGGCGCTGCTGGAGCGCGCGGGGGCGGCGCGGGGCGCGCGGGACGCGGCGGGACGCGCGCCCGCCGCCTACCGCGCGGCCGGACGCGCACTGCTCGCGCTGCCCGCGCCACTCGCAGACATGCCGCCGGACAGGAACCCGCCCGGTGAGTGGACGCACACCTTTACATTATAAATTAACAATAAGTTTGTTTTTATTTTTAATTTACGACTATTCGTTTTTGATCACTAAATTAATTTGGTAAACTATTTGATGTCTTAAAATTTAAATGTGAAGAACTTTCTAATTTATTTTATTTGCCAGATGTACCTAGCGTTTTTAATAATGTATGTATTAAATATTTGTGCTAAAAGCATGATTGAATAGGGATTACATGACTAAACATTTGAGGCGTAATAAACGAATAAATAGTCTCTACTATGCTAATAACATAACATTTTAATAGTTTTAAATAGATTATGATTCTAAAAATATATGAAATACAAGTACAAAAACATAATGTAAAATACTAATTATTCTAAACTTATTATTTTTTACTTTTTAAGTCTAGGTTGTATCAAATGAAGTACTATTACATTTTTATTTTATAATTCGTGTCTAACACTTTTGAATGGTTTTTATAATTTCATTTCATGGCATTATTCCATATTACAAAACATTTTGAAAATACAGAAGTCATGCCACGAATAGAATAGACTAGTTATACGAGTGGTAGACACTTAATTTATTTAAAATCTATTATCTACGTCATACTTATTAATTCGGTAATTGGAAATAATATACACATGGGTTCCGTGGAAACTACAGTATATAAAGTAGGTAGTATATAAACTATTATATAGAAATGCAACGTAGTGTAAACATTTCAAGTAAATCCGCTGATTTTAGAGTTTTATGACACAAACAAACAAAGCTAACTTTTTATACATAGCAAGAAAAAGCAGCAAGAAAAAGAAAAAGCTTGGTTCCCTTTATCAATATACAGAAAGGCACCAACACTTAATTACTTTTCTTATCTAAGACGACTATATATTAGCATATTATCACCGCGCCGTCCGTCCCGATGATGGCTGAAGCGCATTAATTTGATTAGGTCGCGGAAGGCTTGGCCGGGCGGGGTGGAGATCGCGTGGTCATGAATATGTATTTATGGAAAGGCTTTTCATTCTGTACTTACCCATATTTTCATTAAGTTTTTCATACACATTTGCATACTCGACGTACAAGTACCTCGGACATCGCAGACCGTGAATGTACTCGTATACCGCCGAGCTGTAGGTTGAAGCGACTGCACCGAGTTGACTTGAAGCTTAGCTCTAGAGAGCTCGGGGCTACGAGCTTTCATAGATTGCACTATGTACCAAGTCAATCCTTTGTAATTGTATTTGGGCAAACTGAGTATTATAAAGTTAGAGCTCTAAATATAAACAAAGTTTGCCGGAGTTCCGGCCGTACTTACTTCACCTTTGTGTATTATTAAAATTACTGTTAATAACAGCCGAATCCGACATTTTCCCACATTCGATGCATAATAATTACAGCTACCTGTGTGCTTCACATACAATAACAAAAACAAACCACAAAATACCTGCCGTAATTTTATTCAAATATCGGGCCAGTACGTCAATTCTCATTTACAAATACAAAGCAATCTCTTTTATCGTTTATCGTTCCGACACTCGAAAGTCGGCGTTCGTAACGGCCGCTATACAACGATGTCGAATTTGCAGCAGAGTATTTTGTGACTCCCCGTTATGCTAATCCCTTCTGAGACACGCGAACTTGTTGCGTTTATTTATGGCGTTTACTGTCTGCGAGGAATGCCTAGTAAAATCTGACTCGTTGTTAAAGTGCTGATTAAGACATGTCAGAAAAATGTATGTTTGCGTCAGAACTTGCATCCTGTATTTTGGCAGTATGATTGCGAATATCTCCTACCTAGTTAGGCATACTGGTAAACACTGGTTATAGAACGGGATTTTAACATTATTAAAGATGTGTTTCGAGCCTTTGTTACTTAGTTTGTGCCCTAACACATTTAGATGAATTTTACCACATGCATTCTTTAGTTCTAAGGATACTTTACATACTCGGGTGAATCCGCAGGGCACAGCTAGATATATCTACAATCGTTACATCAACGGCGCCGTTCAACGCTAAAAATAAACTCTTTCCTACAATAATAATTTAAAAAACGAATCTACGAAAAAGTTTAGGTTCATTTGTCCAATCAAAAGCACTAATCGAAGCTCCGTTGTGGAAACCTATACTTAACTCATATCTAACTGAACAAATCCAGTAATTCCACGTATTTGTTCATGCCTACCATAAAGCTTATAATGATCACACGACGGAGTCTTTTGAAATGCTGCTGTTGTAGGTTGTAGGTATGTCATCGATCGATGGCCAACTCATTAAACATTGAAACCTGTCTGTCTAAGTTTAAGGCTGAATAATATAAAATACGAGTACCTACGTCCTTGACACAAGCATGTAACGAGCTTGTTGGCTATTGGTATGACACTATCACTATCATTGTTTGCGTATGCCTTTGCGTAGCCCACTAACTTTATTTATGATTCATTCGGAAATATTCAAGTTGTCATTTAGTTAATGGTGTTAAATTTAAACAGTGCCGTACGAACCCAGGAACTTTTCGAGTTGCTCCTGTGACGATGGTTTATTCTCGTTACGTCGTGTTGCCACTTCGACTTTAGGGCACTAAATTGTTGGATACCTAAGCATGCAACATTTTTACTCAGCTCAGTTAAATACCTTTTACAAAAATCACGTTTTTTCTTCGATGAATAATAATGTGCGTTTATTAAATATTTTCGAGTCTACGAGTTATGTTCAGTTTGAGTTACTGTTTAGTAAAGTCAGATGGCGAGACCGAACTATGAATAAGTACGCAGTACATTTTATGACTTACCGCATAATAATTTATACATTATAGTATGTAGCTAACACAAACAGTCGTGAGCTACAATACGAAATTAACTCGTAATAAATTACATTCTCTGCCGACCTCTACCGCCTCTCTTACTTCTGACTCTCCATTATTTCTCTCTATTCAAATGTTGACTTGAAGAGACCGCGTTTAGCGATAAGCCTGCTCATTGTACTAAAGATTTACCTTGTGTATTTTTGTATGATGTTTATTAAATTATTTTCTATTTTAAATACTGTAGGATACAAACCAGCCTATAATGTACTTCAACATGTACCTACCTAGTAATCGCGTGTAGGGTAACATTAATAACATGGGCATGGCTACTTACAGCTTGAACTTAATGTATAACTTTATACCAGGTGTTATAGTTTAAAAAGATGCAAACAATCTTAAAGTGAAAATAGCTCTGTTCACTTGATCCGATTGCTAACAGCAAAAAGCTTTTGAGCAGAAGAAAATCGGCAACAAATATAAATCAGTAGATAGTGAAAAATTGAATTGTCAGTTCTAATTTAATTGTACTTTTTATAAATTTAATCATCAATTGCCAGACGTACCTACGTCGTAGCGTTTACGTTTCCATCGTTTTTTTTTGTGAATGGCGCCAAGGCTATTAGAGCATTTGAGTCTGCTACGCCAAAAGTGCTACGCTCGTTCAAAAAATGCCTACGAACCAACGCTATGAACTTTAGTACAGTCTTGAAGTAACGGTATCTATATAAATCAATAACATTTACAATTCGTAACCCAATAACCGGTAATTCGATAGAAATGAGGACATTCGCTTTTCAATTCCAACCGTCACGTCGGCGTCGTGTTCGATTGAACCGATCAGAGTGATTGGCACGCACCAGGGCAGGGACACTGATTCCACCTCATTTAAGTAACGACCTCAAACTTTAACAATTCCATTTGTGTCTTGGAAAATTGCTGGATAGAGTGATAGTGAACGGCTTTAGAAAAAGTTGTATGAAATCTATAATACATACTAATATTATAAATGCGAAAGTAGCTGTGTTTGTTTGTTTCCTTTTTACGAATACCGGCTGAACGGATCGTAATGAAATTTGGTAAGGAGATAGATTGCATGTTGGAGAAGTACATAGGATACTTTTTTCGCAGTATATCATATAGGCCGCGCGGTCGAAGTCGCGGGCAACAGCAAGTTAACTATTATATTTGTGTAGGCCATAATAATGTTGATCTATATCTAAGTATAGGTACCTACCTACTTAGTTTGTAAGATTTCAAGTACCTAGATTTAGAAATAAAGCGACCATAGTTAACTATGTATCGACTCGTGCAAATACACAAAAATAAAAACACTCCCGTTCTTACCACAAAAGTTTAGACCAGAGTTAAACAGTGGTTTCTATAATTTCGTTCGACAAAATCGACGTCTATTACTCGCATTTTCTTACTCAATCCTCGCATTCATAATTATTTTACATGTGCATTTGTTATTGAGTTAGAAAAGGCGAGGGTTAGACGTCGATTTCTGGAGAAAATATTTTACTCATCTGTTCAACTCTAGTTTAAATCTTTTGTGGTTATACCGTCCAGGTTTTACGACTATTAGGTACGTCTATGCCACGGAAGCACGCTATTTTAAAAGATGTGGTGTTTTAATAAGTGTATGTAAAAAAAACTCTGTTAAACCAAAATATATAACGTTACTCGTACCCATACAATTATCTTCAATCAAACCTCAATCTCAATCTTTATCTCTCATAATTGCTTTTATCTACATCAATCTCTTCAGAAAACCTTTGGATAGAGAGGACAGAAAGAAAATCTACCGGGATCGTCTGTGTGTAAGGGTGTATGAGGGGGGGGGGTCTGCGGGATTATCGTAGTTCCTGAACGAAATAACCGATTTTGATTTTGACTAGTAAATTGTGTTCAGCCCATGTATTTTATATAAACTGCCGCAAACTTCAAATGTAGGTACTCCTAGTAGGTTCGTATGTTACTTGTAGTACCAACTTCAACAATGCAAAAAAGCCTTCATACCGAACAATAAATTAACTCTATTGAATAGCAATACCTAGCATTTTCCTAATTTTCTTTTCAATGGCATCAACCTTGAACTTTATCATCGATTGCAATGCTTGTTTATCATTGGACATGTTTGTTACCCTTTGGTAAATAGAAATCAAGTATATATGTGTATACCTACTGTCCGTTCCAATATGACAACCATTTAAAAAAGAGGACACGATTAGCAATAAAGACACCTAATAAAAGAAACCTGATAATAGACAGACAATATAAAAATAAGCACAAAAGGAACAACGTTTTTTCATGGGCATTTTAACTTATAAATCGCGTAATTTGTCATAAATAGGTATATATGGCTTTGATTATATAAGTGTCTACATAACCACCTCACTACCGTGCCCTTATAGTAGGCTTTCTTCAGTTTTCTAGCAAGTATAAAACAAACACATGACTCTCCGTTGCCTTCCGTAGTCGGGTAATGATTACAAATACATCATCATTAGGTAGATAGACTTCAAAGTCGGAGCTGAAATATACTACCCAACTACTTCTGTCTGCTACATCATAATGGTCTTCAAAACACCCTCTCACTCACACATGCCATCGATCACCTTACTAAGATTATAAGAAAGGAATACATACTTCCTCAGGTTGTGACTAAAACTATAAGGAAGGAATACATAAGTCCTCAGGATGTTACTACGATTATAAGAAAGGAATACATACTTCCTCAGGATGTTACTAAGACTATAAGAAAGGAATACACACTTCCTCAGGGCTCGTTATAAAACGCCACAACATAAGGATATGGTGCCATGACGTGGACATGCCGCGCCTGCAGCGGGTGGTGTGGGAGGGGCACGGCGGCCGGCTGCTCAGCGAGGTCTCCAACCAGCCGGTGGTCAAGAAGTTCCTCGAGGCTGTTCCTTACATCATGGTACGCCGTGTATACCTTGTACACATTACACACATTATTTATAGAACAGATAATACAAATAAATATATAAAGAAACTTTTAAGTAATTAACATAATATAAATAGTTATGCTATTGTATTGTACCGGTTGTACGTTAATAACAAGATGGTGTAGCCGATAATAAACACTTTTTCGTATCGACAAAGCCATTACCGTCTGTAAAGACGTTTAGAACAATCGTTTTACAAGCCTAACAACCTACCTACTCGTATACCCAAACAACGGGCTACCCGGGCTACCGTCGCTAAAACTGGTTGGTGTAATAAAAAATGTAAATGACGCGATAAAACCTCGCTCAATCTCCATATAATGTTAGTGCGAAAAACCTAAGTCGAGTTTTAACTCTGTGTCACCAAAAACAAGAGTCTAAAAAAAGTATCTACAACTACTTTTAAACTTCCAGAACACCATCCGAGACGTCCACCAGGCCGTAGTGGACAACGACTTGGAAGGTCTGATGAAGCACTCGGGAGACCCGGTGCCTCCTCAGGCTCTGTCCTGCCGCGACGCCAACAACATGACTGTCATGCATAAAGTACATCATTGAATTATTTCCGACAACTTATGTGTTAATCGCAAGCCTTCAGTATGACGACAATGCACAATTTTTGGTCTTTTTTGAGCATCACTCATTGGACAACATCAATCATTCTACCATGAATCAGCGTTTTGGAAAGTGTCTGTCAACAGTAGGAAATAGACTGCGTTCATATTTTGTAGAACGAAAATATACATACTAGCTATAGTATAAACCGTTTGACCTTGATTGTCCATCATCAGTGTCATTAGTCATCCATTCGTTGTGTTATTGGGTGACGTAATATTGATCCATTTTATTTGTGTGCAGGCAGCCGGCCTCGGTCACGGCAGTATACTCAAATACTTAGCAGAAAGGTACCCGCAAGGAGTCAACGATGTCGACAACGATGGAAGGACGCCGCTGCATTACGCTGCAGCGATGCGGGATGATCAGCACACCTACAACACGCTAGTCAGCCTTGGAGCAGATGAAAGTGTAGTTGACAACGTAAGTAAAGCATCTATGCATGAAGACAATGAAGAAGTAACTTACCTAAAGTAGGTACTCTAACTGGAATGCACGTATCTGTTCTTGATTTTAGAAAAACAAAACACCAGCCTACTACGTTAATCGGCCTCAAGAAATAGATAAAAGTGTGTTCAAAACAATACCCGATGCGCCGAGAACGCCTTCTAGCGCATACCCGTCGTCCTGGGACTGGAAGTTATTAGACAACTACGTTATAACAGATTTAAGCAAAAAGACTAGAAAGAAAAATTTCAGAGCATCCACTGAAAATATATCTTCAAAAATTAACACTAATACAATATCTGAAAGCACAGAAACCAAAGCTGGTGCCATGAAAGCCAGTAGTACACATGAATTTATTAATGATTTGCCAGAATTAGATGAAGGCAATAAACCCAACGATGATTCTGAATTAAATGTAGAAGGGAATGAAAACCACGATAGCAATAAGGTAAGAGCATGCAATCCACAAGTAAACACATCACCAATTGGTTTTCGTTGATTTGCTGTGCTTATCGGTCAACATTGCATGAACATTTATTTTATGCATTTTAGGAAACTGAAGTAGTAGAAGAAAGCGAAGACCTTGGAGCAAATAACGCTCAAGAAACTCCTACAACAGAAGAAACAGCGGAGCAATCCGAACCAGCCGACAAAACTGCGGAAGAAGAAACCGCCGAAGAAGAAGAAGAAGAAAATCAAGACAAACCTGCTGAAGACCATCAAGAAGAATCCACAGCCGAAAATTTGGATACAGCAGGATCAAATATTGAGCCACTACCTGATAATAATGCGAACGATAATGATAATGAAGAAAAAGAAGATGGTAACGACCATGTACCCGAAAGTGCAAATGATATAAGTGATGTCCCAAATGAAAATTATGATAAAAATAATGATCACGAACAAGTTCAACACATCAAAGATACAGAGATTTCTCGAGTAGATATAAAAGAAAACGGCCATGCTGAACTTAATTCTGCAATTGAAAATGAATCTAATATAATTAATACCAACGATTCCCCGGAACCGGATGAAAAACAAGATGAAGAACACGTTGAACTCGTGCATAGTTCTGAAGATGACGGCCAAGAAGTTCAAGCAGTAACAAACAAAATAATTAAAGACGAAGACGGCGACGCCACAGCAAATGAAGGTAATAACAACAGTAATGCCATCAATGAAGATGACGACGATGTTCAAATACCAGGAGACACTAGTCCAGAATATAGCGAATATAATCTCAAAAGCACTGCAGAAGCATCCGACATCGGAAGTGCCAAGATAGGTAAAAACGAAATCACTTCTGGCACTGCACATGACACACTCAAAACATAATTCTTATAATTAATAATCAATTATGAGAGGGTCCCAGACAAGTTCAATATTTTTGATTATTTTGCTAATTAAGGAAACGAGGGCAACGGTCGTAATACACAGGAAAGTCTTATTGAAGGCATGATTAGTGGAGAGGCCGAAGAGGATTCACAAGATGCAAGTATCACGCAAAGAGATGGATCGGTTCATGGAGAAATACTCGTTGTAGTAAGTATTTTCGTAAATTATTGTTCCGTCATCTAAGACCAAATGACATCTAATGAAGGTAAAACATAAATTAAAATTAGTTGATTGTGGTGTTCATTAGATTAGAAGCATCATTGTAGCACTGTGTACTTCTCACAGGCACCTTGTAACACCACTGTCATGAATTGATTTGCTAGCTTTTTAGTATCAATAGGTATGCCCGCGATTGCATTTCACTAAAAAGTAGTTTCACCTTGTAGTATAGTAGTATTCTAAGATACATTTATGTTCACAGGATAATGAAATAGATCCAGAAGTAACGGACTTGATTAATACTGCAAATATGGAAATGTTAGCTACGTTAGTCCTAAACGGCGAAGGGTCAAGATTGATTGGAAGGCGGTCAGGGAATTCAGAACTGCAAGGATTTTTAGATAATGTACCTTTGTATATGGTAAATATTATAAGAACTAAGTTTCAGATTCAGTGAATTTATAACTATCAGGATGTGATATTAATATTACCAATTGTTTTTAGAAAAAAATAAACCAAGTACATGTAGCAGCGCGTAACGGAAACCTAAAAGATTTACAGTCAGCATTAGATAGGCGGAAATTTGCAATCGCACGAGATCCTGTGTCACCAAACGGAGCCACCCCCATGCATGTAGCGACGGTATTTGGGAAAACGAACATCATGAAGTATTTAGGATCAAGGTATGTTGCAGACATATTTTACTCGTCTGATAAAGTTTATCTAATACAATATAACTGTTAGAAATGTTATATTTTTCTCGTAGATTCCCAGAAACATTATCAGCAGTCGACTTCGAAGGGCGAACAGCTTTGCATTACGCTGCAGTGCTGCCTGATAATGGGCATTATTTTAATTTGATGCAGCAACTTGGCGCCAACTCAAAGGATTTAGATGATGTAAGAATACAACTTAATATTACTTATACTATAAACAGTATTGAAAAATAGTAATGACGAAACGCTGTACTAATTCCAGAATGGGAGGTCAGCTGAAGATTATTTCAAGAATTCTGGGTTGCTACCTTTAAATCAACTGGCATCCGATTTTGGGATAAGTGACGACGCTGTTAAAAGTATGTTCTCTGACAAAGGTAAGACAACGTAGAATGAAAGCGTAGGAAGAGTACTCAGACACTGTTGAAAAAATAAATGATCCTTACTTAGCTTAGTATAATGCATAATTTTACTTACATTTAAATAAATCGAATATGTATAGTGCCCGAGGATAACGTGTCATCTCGTCGAAACTTGGAAACACCTGAGGCTTTGGATACATTGGAACGATGTTACCGTCTATTGGCTTCTGCAAGACCAGCAAGAACGCCACTATCCGCCTCGTCGAATCGAGCTACACCTCCACTTGTATTGGGGAGATTTCTTAAAAAACCGATATACGATGTAATAAAATACAGAATTACAAAATTAGACCATGACCTATTTGATGTAATTTGGCCTGCAGTTAAGAAACTACCAGATAATAGAAACCTTCTTCAAACAGTTGAGGAAGATTTTCCAGGAGGCATAACCGCTCCTGACTACTATGTGTATGCAGTTTTCAATGATTTTTTAACACCACTTATTAAAGATCTCCATAACATGAACTTAGGATCTGATTTGCCAATACACCCAAAATCAGACTTTATTAAAACTTCAACTACAAAGCTATCTATCGAACCATTAGTGGAATTAAATGTTGACCCAAATGACGAGTTCGTACTTTCTGGAACGATTGAGTGTTCAAGAAATTTGCAAAGCTTCGAACTGCCTCTAAATCTTAGAATCGGGAAATTAGAAGCTATTGAACGAATCGTAACAACGATATTGATGGAAGAAAATTTTACCACATTCAGCGAGCATCCAAATCCTGAGTCAGATCAAAAAGGTGGGACTTATTACACACTAAATGAAGTACTGGAAAAGCCTTCCGAAATATGTGCCTTCTTAGCTTCGAACGGTTTGCTGATCGCTCTGTGTGACAGAGACGAGATCGACGATTGCACGAGATTGCACGGCAGACATTGGCCTTACGGGCGAGGTGTGTTCCTAAGTGATGACAAATCGATAGCCATATGGATCAACGTCCACGATCATGTACGTGTTCTCGTGTCAACTGCAATAGATGCGCCGGGTGAAGTCGGCCTACCATTTAGCAAACTGTCTTATATCATGACGTATCTTCATGAGAAGCTTAATTTTGTTTGGGACGACAAACTTGGCCATTTGTCCAGTAGACCCACTTTCTTAGGAGCTGGAATACGCTTCAGCCTAATTGTCAACTTTCCTGAATTGTCAAAAGAACCTGACAATATGAAACATCTGTGTGCCATGAGAGGTCTGCAATACCGAGAAACTTTAAGCACTGGTATTGCAAGAATAAGTAACTATCAATGTTTGAGCATCACCGAAACGAGCTGCTTCAACGATTTCTCGACCGCTTCATCTAATCTACTTCATTTGGAAAAAGATTTATCAATGCAAAACTCTGCGCACATTACCACGATGCTTACAAATATTTTTCGGAGAAAAAGAAGTAGCTTGGCTGATTTAGACAGCCCGGAGAAACGAGAAAAGCAATAGAATTGATAAATTAACTAAATAATTTAATTATTTGTAATAAGTTTTATTCACTAATCTTCACAATAGGACAGTCACCATTACTTTTATCGAATGTTGGAAAAATATCAGAAATAATGGCTGCAAATGAGCATCAACCTTAGAGATGATAGTTAGGTCAGTACTCCACTATTCGTGTTTGAACGTAGATCGAGTGGTGTGACGTGTTGTTTGGATATTTTCACAATAGTCATCTAATTGCAAAGCTTTCACGCTAAATCGTAGCTTTTTCGTCTTCTCAGCACGCTCATCACCAGCCATTTTTGTCTTTCCAACATTAGATATTTCACGTGTGACGTCAGTATGCACAGTTCATTATTCCCAATTTGATGTTCAGTGTTCAATACTCATACTTTGTCTGTTTCAAATAAATACCCTCAAGGTACCTTCCTCAATTATTACCAGTGACAAGCACTATGTCCAGTAATTACAAAATCCATATTGTCCCAATTCAAAACCAAAACAAATAGCATTTAAAAGACACAGCCATCGATCGATGGAAAATGGGCCATATCAATCATGACTGTCATTTGTTAATAGGACTTTTCTGTCCAGTTTGCGTCACCACCCACCCTCCCCCTGTTTAATAGCCTGACCCCTTCTTGCAGGTGTTCGGTTCTGTGAACAAGCACACGTGTGCCGTGTTCCGACGTCACAAAGCAAACTGAAGGCCGTCATAGTAAATAATTGATCGTTTTCAGGGCCGGTCTACCCCGACAATGGCCACATGGACATTCCCATCTTTCAGACCGAAGAGGGCAGATATCTTGCAAAGTGTGAGCTCTATTTTAAATTTTAAATTAATATGAAAATGGAAAATATGGACAATGATGTTTATATGAGCACTGTGTTCACAGCTCTCGGCGATCCTTTGATCAAAGGTCTGACCGAAGTGGCTAATGTGAAGCCTAAGGATCCAGTAGCGTTCCTAGCGAGTTTTCTCCATAACTTTCCCGAGCATGAGAAGCCCCAGATGGGAACACCGCAGGTATAAGAACAAAGATTTTCCAGACCATAATTACTATTGCACCTTCCTCTAGATACTTGATACTTTACTTTTCAAGTACAGGAGTCGAACGTGGTTGTAGCCCAAGAAGCCGAAGTGGAAAACGAGCAAGCCCCCGAGATTCTATCAGCTGTGTCCGTACTGAAGCCGCCCCGGAGCGCCGCACGCACCGCCACCCGCCCGCACCGGCCCATCGACGTGGTCACCGTGGACCCACAGGCGGTAACCAGTCCTGACGCGCCAGAGACCGCTTTCAGCAGTGCCAAGAGAGTAAGCATTCCATCAACTAGTTTAAATATTACATGACAGCATGACATGTGATTCTAAAAAGGAAATATTATATAACCTGGATGCTAGCTATGACGAAATTATGAACTTTTCAGGATGAACACGGCCAGTCAATGCTGCACTTTGCAGCCGCACGAACTCACGCTCGCAACGCTCTGTTCCAACTTCTGCAAGAGTCAGACGTCAGCCTCGGGTACAGAGACGAGCTGTATAGAACCGCCCGCGATGTCTCCACGCAAGCCAACGTGCCAGAAAACACTACCGAAATCGACAGATTTGTGCTGTACTTAGCTGCCAGAGGTAAGAGCTCAGCCACTCTAATACGTAACATTTACGGCCTTACTACAAAAGATTTAAACTGGAGTTGAACAGATGTGTCTAAATATTTTATCCACCAATCGACGTCGACTCGCTTTATTTAATTCAATAACATAACACTCACAAGTAAAATAATTAGGAATGCCAGGATTGAGTAAGACAACGCGAGTGATAGACGTCGATTTTGTCGAACGAAATTTTAGAAACATGTGTTTAACTCTGGTCTAAACTTTTGTGGTAAGACGGGAGTTTAGTCAATATGTCATTGTATAGACTGGTGGACTTATTCTGTCTTTCCAACTAAAGGAAGTTGAAATTCTGAATGATTTTGATAGCACGATTTGCTTTCAGGTGAAACAGACAAAATCATGGAACTATTAATGGAAGGTTACGATCACATCCTAGACGTGGTCGATGAAGAAGGCGTGTCGATTACTGACGTCATCTCGCAGCGTGGGATCACCGAGATGAGCAATATGCTCGCTTCTATACCAGCTTTTGAGGTAACTGAATATACTTAACAGAATTCTACTTGAATAGACCTATCTAAGGAAAATAAGACACCATCGAACAAAACTAAATTTACCATTTTAGAACATTACCTACTTTGTTTAAGTATATGAGATTCCTAAGCATGTGCTATTTTATATAGAAATACTAGCAGACACGGCCTCACGTTGCTGTGGCTAAGGTTTTTGTTATTGCGGCTATAAATTGAGATGTAAACTATCCTATCTTTTAAGTTAGACCAAACTGCACACGCCGTGCAAATTTGATTAAAATCGGCTCAGTAGTTTAGGAGTCCATCGCGGACAATGTGACGCGTAAGTTATATACTTATATTCAGATACTTCTATTCACAGGAGTCCCGGGACGTCCTTCTAGGGGCAGTGAGGCGAGGTGATATAGCAACAGTCAAAGGCATCATAGAAGCAGAAGGCGGACGCACCCTCGTCCGCAGCCAGAACTCATTCGGCAGAACAGCCCTCCACATCGCTGTGCTCGCACAAAACGAGGAAATAGTGGATTATTTGGCGCACAACTACCCGGAACTACTGCGCATCGGGGATAATGTGAGCGCAAACAGAAATAGACCTTTTCATTGCAAAACCATTAAATTCTGCCCATAATAGTTCTTAGGCTGCGATGGTGGTACGTAATCCATGACCGCAGGGTTCTGCTTTATAAATCAAACCCGTAACTCCAAATTAAAGTTAAAAATACCTCTCAATGTGCGTGCTAACACAAGAATTTATGCGGTGCTGAAGGCGCTAACTATAAATTGTTGCCCACACTTCAGTTGGTAGGTGTACGGCGTACGAAGGGTGAAGCCAATAAATACCACTATAAAACTAAGAATCTCAAGCGTACCTTTACTAATTGGTGGCCTACTTCACTCTGCCTATACCTCTGTTATTACATATTATATTATACCTACTTAATTTACTTCACCGCTAACTTGCAAGATACCAGGAAACAGAATGTCTCTCTCTTTTGGCAAAGTAGGTACTATTTCGCACAAAACTGTTTTATGCCTAAGTTGCACTGTCTGTTGAGATGAATGATTAATAATATTTTCAAAACATAGCACTCTTTTTGACAGTTGGAGCGTACACCGCTTCATTACGCCATGGGAGTACAAAAAATCGAATCGCTTAGTCGAGTTCTTATACGAGCTGGCTCGAAGAGAGTACTGAAAGACCTGAAAGGACGACAGCCATCCTACTACTTCATGAACAAGTCTGACATACTGCGGCTTCAGGAGGAAGAGGAAATTTACTAGCTGAAACGATAGAAGATGGAAGTTGCAATTTTATTATTTCAGTTTTTTCTGGGGGGATGTAAGCGAATGGCTGTGACTTGTGGAACTTTTATAAACGGGCTAGCGGAAAGTCGAAGTAGGAAGCTTCTTATTACGCACATTATTGCAATTCGCAAACTTTTATTCAGTACATAATTTATGTTATTTGATTTACTTAGATAATTAGGTAGATCGAGTGCCGAAATTGGATAGTTAGTATTTTGTCTAGAACATTTAAAGTACCTAGTAATTAGAGTTAAATATACACTTGGCGGGACCCTGCTGACAAAATTTTAAAAGAATATTTGGTTTCAATAAAACAATTGTCTAAATCAATAATCTTTTATTTTCAAGTCACCGATCAATCTATCGTTTGTAACGAACCCTGGTATAAAGAACACGACTAGTGCGAAATATTAAGTAATATAAAATTTTAAATTTACTCTAAAATATATTAATTACATAATTACCAGTACACTAGTAGTACAAATCATATAACACTACATATAGGTACAACACAAGTTAGCAAGAGAGATCTTTGATTTTGACGCTACAATGGGACGAATAATCTCCGAACCTATTCGGATCTATTATTGTTCATATAAGGGACTTCCACGGAACAGGGTTTATGTACATCTGGGAGACTGATCCTCGCATACCTGCCGCCATGGAAACACAAATTAGTAAAGGAATAAACTCCAAAAAACACACTACTCTCGTCATCAGTCGGTCGGAACCTTTGCAAGGACTATACAAGTGAATTCCCAAACCCTGCAGTCCCTCTATCCAGTACACTAATAGTTAAGTTTTATAAGCAAGTTAAACAAGTTAAATCAAATAAGTTAAGTCAATAAACAATTTTATTATTATTATTAATAATAATTATAATCCCAACCGTAGGTACGTTACGAAGGTAGTCAAATATCAACACAGCAACGTGCATCGTGAATCGCAAGAAATGGTGTGACCTTCCCTTGACCTTCGAATTAAAATGACACCCAAAATGTAGCCATTTATCTATATAGAGATGCCAACAGCTGTTTCAACTGTAGAGACGTAATGATATAAAATGCTAGAATGTTACAAAGTCTCGTCGCACGCCTCCGCACTATCCGTCTGCTGCAATAAGTATGTGCGGGGGACAATGTGGAGATGCCGCTCTATAGCACAGATATCTTGGATGGTGATGGATCATGGATGGGTGAGTAATGGATGTTATTAAACATTCGCGAACTGCATACATGTTAATTAGTATTTATACGGGTCTAATTCGCGCACAAACTAATATCAAAATATAAAATTTTGACATACCTCGACGTTTCGACAGAGTTACATCGGCCGTAGTCACGAGAAGACTCTTCTTCTTCTCTTCTCTCTTGAGTCTTCTCGTGACCACGGCCGATGTAACTCGGTCGAAACGTCGCGGTATGTCAAAATTATATATTAACAAAATTAACAAGTAATGGATGTGCTTACTGAGCACCCCCTGGTTGAGCGGCACGGGCAGCGGTTTGTTCTTGCTGGTGCGTAGCCAGTCTCTGTAGGCGCTCTCGCCGTTGGCGCGCCGACGCTCCTCCTCGATAGCGACGCGCGCGGCTTTGCGCTCCTCGCGGGTCTTCATTACTGGGGAAACAACTCATATCAACGACACGTAACGTCGGAGTGATGGTTAATTCCAATAGGAACCGAGTGCACGTCCTTGCGTCTCAAGCTCGCTGCGATTTAGTGAGGGGCAAAGAATGTGCATCATTTTGTGGAAATCCTTGTAGTATATAAGTATTTTTGGTAGATACTCTACATCAGTTGAAAACCAGGCTCGTCATAAGATCTCGGTCAGGCCATCTTTGATAGAGAGTGAATCGCATCGACACAAACTTGTATAAGATGGGCACATTCTACATAATAGGTATAATAAAGAAATGTATGTACCTACGTACTTTCCTAATGTAGGTATTTTATTAGAATGATTCGTAAAACAAGTACTTTAATGAAGAAAGTGATAATATTTTCACGCTTACGTTTCATATCTTCTTCTTTCTTTTTGATCCACTCGGCCAACTTTTCTTCCTTCTCCCGTTCTTTCTTGTTCCGCTCTCTCTCTATCGCTTCAGTGCGTCGATACTGCTGCATTATCTCCTCGGCGCGGCGTCGCTCCGCTTGCGTACGCTTCCGTTCCAACCAGCGTCTGTATGATTCCTCCCGTTGCTCGACCGATATCGAGGGCGGCGACTTTAACTTGATTTTTTGAAGGCGATATTTGTCGCGTTTCTGTGGAAAAAATGTATTATGAAATGGGAAATCTAACGTGAAGAAGGTCTAATTAGTTGCATGTCTCTTTACCTCTTGTTCCTTGCGCGCCAACCACTGCTCGAACGCTTCCTGCTTTTTCTTTTCGTTGCGATCCCGCTCCTCTTTAGCGGTCGTGGTGGTCGATAGCGAAGCCACGGACAGACGGAACGTGTCGTGGCCGTCTTCGCGGTACGTGCGGTCGAAACGCGGCGTCTCCTCTTCCGCGCGCAATTCGTGCTCTTCATCGCAAGGGCCTTCATGCCCCAACAGTCGACAAGACTTCCGCTTCACGCTGCCCGAGGACGCACTGTCCCGCCCGCTCAGAAAGGGGGTCGAATTGCTCCTGTACGTGCTGTGCGGGTGGGGAGTGACGTCATCGGAGTACGATTCGGTGTGCAGTGACGTCACCGAGTGCGTAGCCTCCACCGTCTCGATGTAAATGGCAGGGTTGATGTAGCGGGTCTTGCTCTTGCGTGATGCGAGCGACTCCGAGTCGCTGTGGTAGCGGGCGTGCTCGCCGGCGCCGTCGAACACATGGTTGGAGGGTTTGTCTCTCAACTCGCATACGGGACGGTTGCGGGCACTGTCTCCGAAGTTCCCTTGGACAATGTCGCTCGCCATATTCCAGGCCCTTCACAAATGTATCGTCATAAACACAAATAACATGCAAATAATCACGAGGCTAAATATTATATACAAAAATAAGCGTGAGCATAAAATCAATGTCAATTAAAAAGCTTACTCGAAAAGTCACGAAAAGTCACATCGATAAGTTGCTCTATTTGAAAGAATGTCTCGATTGATTTGCGTATCGATGGCCAGTTGTATACAAAAAAGGATATATTATAATGTGCATGGTAGAAGTCTTCTACCATGATAATGTGGAAAGTAATTCCGACAAATATTACGGCCTTACTACATCTTCATACCCTTTCCTAAAATTAAGTCTTTATTTCGTTATTTTATACTGTAACCTCGATAAATCTACGTGACTCTATGACGTGACTATATGCCTACCTACTATATAACTTTTCAAACAGTGTGCCTCGTGTGAATTTTTACGTGCTCGACATAGTACGCGTCAACTAGCGCTTTGTATGAAGATCTTTCGTTGCCCACTACCAGACAGTTTATTCCCAACGACCACCCCTGATTCTGCCCCTAGTGACGGTTGTTGCAACAGAATAATATTTTTGCCTCAACCACCCCCAGTGGTAGTCGTTGGAACTAATTATGACAGGTGCGATTTATCAGACGATAATATCGCAGCGTTCATAAAAGCACCGGTAGGGGCGCTGTACGTACAGGATCTTCATACAAAGCACGCGGTGACGCGTACTATCAAAAACTCAGGGCACTGGTCGAGTTTTGGAAGTCTGCCTATAATAGTGTGCCGTGTGCATAGTTTTAGGAACAATTAATATCAAACAACTGTGTTCACATTCATAGAAATGTATTTTAATCATTAAAATAGTGGTTACACATTAAATCGTTTAAATTAAACATTGACTATTCGTCAAATACATCACTTTAGGGACTACGAGACGTCGTCAGACAGCCCTATCTTACACTAGTATTATGAAATTGAATGAAAGGTATGCCTATTGTGGGGTCGGTCTTAGTAACGACACTCCTCTCACATGATAGCGCTTAGTTTAAAATATCTGGAAACACTTGTACATACACTTGATCACACAGTTGCCTCACAGCAAGTCAGTTATTTACTACCATAGTCACTGATAAAATTAATTTCCTTAGTATAGATTTCACGATTATTCATTCAACCTTATCCGATCCTATAGGTCTGCAAATTAATCTCACACGTAATTGCTATTAACTTCAAACTTCACCTCTTTTTAATAATTATATGGTTTCTGTGGATATACTAGCACAATTTCGCCAATGTCAAGTATTAATAAAAATTTAAATTGTAATTAAAGTTGTATGCCTTTTTGTAATAGAAATCATAGTGTTAAATTGAGTAAATATCTAGGGGCATGACAAGCCCCCTGCCAAGTCTAGCAAACAAAGTCACAGTCGTACCATTATTTTCTCGAAGCCATTCAGGACATTTTCAAACCCCTGTAACTTTGTGGTGGATAATTTAGTGTCCAAGTTTTATTATTACAGCAAGATTGCGATTCAGTCGCAGAATAGACGTCATTTGTCATGTCAGTTACTCCATAAAATTACCATTCAAAACTTGGTTCGTGTCAAACACGTGCCAGGAGTCATATACATTCACGTCAGTATTCTAGAGTCAGTCTCTCGGTATGATACCTGCAACTCTTGCTGTGAGACCACAATGTGAAGGATATAATCTATTTTTTACTCACTAGATTGTAATAGAAGCTAAACACTAAAGGTCGTCGATATGAAATGTGGAAAACGTGGGCATTAAAAACGCACCTGCGCGTATTTCAATAAACTTACGTGGGAATGGTTTCAACCGCAAGCAAATATATACCACTACCAGACAGGTGCGATTTATCGGACGATAATATCGCAGCGTTATTCAGATATTACGTCCCATGTTGTCTCACTTTTATCACGGTGACAGGAGTGTGTAAGATCGCTCGCGTCCTGATACAAAATGTATATAAAATATCGCAAAAACGATTTTATCGATCGATAATAACGCGTCAGTGTGGTGTGGGCTTTACCGCGCAACAACAGCTTTATTGCTATTAACACGTACGATGCTAGTGAATAAAAAATTCGAAGATGGTTGTTTCATTAGGGTTCTCAATAATTGTGTGGCTAACGGATCACTATTAGGGAATAAATTAAGACTTAGTATAGGGATTCGGCATTGGAAGACCGCGGCTTCTTGATCTTCTCTAAGTTTTTGATCACGATGTCATGGAGCGAGCAGTAGCGGTTGCGGATCTCGCACATCACAAGCCACAGCGAGAGATACTCTTTCTCGTCCAACTCCTGAAACCAGAGAGCATGGCATGTGGTCATTAAAATGAAGAACAATCTATATATAAAATAAAAAAAATATATAAAATATTTATAATAATAAATGACTTCTTCATCAGCCAGAAAATGTCCATTGCTGAACATAGCCACTGAATCATTGAAGGCCAATAAAATGTACCTATATTTTACAAACTAGGTTTTATGAAAACACATATTCAGTGCTACAAGCTGATCAAACTATGATTAAACACCAATCTACTGTTATTTGCTGAGGAATTAAGCCCGCACATGAAATCTTATTATTGAAATGAAATTTTATTATCCTATTATTTTGTGCCCATCATTCATAACCATATTATTTTATTGTAATTTAAATAAATGATAGCATAAATATTAATAGGGTAAATACACTAATACTCACTCGAACAGCTCTTCGGTAATCCTCAATGTGTGGATATTTGGCTACCTTGGACACAATCTTCGCCCGTGATATGAAGTATCGAGAGATTTGGTCGAAGAATGCAGCCGCTTCAGACTCCACCGACTGGATCTCGGCAAGAGTGTCTTCTTGTATTGAAACACCGAAGTTGTTACCGTCTTCAATTTTCGGGATCATGAATGAGATCCACATTTTTAGCTGTGAGGAGATAGATTTGCCATTAACTTTTGATTTTTTTGTTTATATTATTCCATAAGCCTTACATTATGCAAAAAGACAGCTAGACAGATGCAGTCTCTATGAATGCCAGAACCCTAAATTTATATCGAGTCACTAGCTAAAATCCCAGCCAACACATGTTTCTAGCAAGTAAATAGTAATATTTATTGTGAAATGTTTGATGATGCCCTGAAATATTTCATTGTAAAGATATTATAGTCAATTGAGGTGAAACTAATAACACCATGGTCCTCAATTGGATCGCAATAAGACGTCGTGGTAATTTTGTCGTCGATTTTGTGAAAAATTGCTTTACAAGATTAAAGAAAAAATTGCACCTGTCTGTAAACTTGTTATAACATGTTGCTATCAACAATACATCAAACTCTATATTATCACTTATTTTATAACTCTATATCATATTTCGAAATGAGTTTTTTTTTTTAATCAACAATAAAGGGCTTTTTCGATTTACTCGAATATGACGCCCTGGTAGGTTTAACAGTATTCCTTAACCTTACTATTACGTAACCTTAATCTCTATTAACCAGCTTGTACAACATTCTGGCTGAGTCCGATAGCGGGTCAGCCAGAATGCTGTTACAACCACCCACCTGATGGATATCTAAATTGCATGTATTTCTTAGTCCCTCGTTCCGGACACATTCCATCAATATATATAGATAAACGTCATCAATAACGTTACAGTCAAGGCAATTGGGTGTTGTGCTGATTTTCAATAAGAATAGGAATTTGTTGCATGCAATGTATCCGGACCGAAGTCTCAAAGCTGTGACGGTTCGAAATGTGTTCAAATTTATATCATTATTATGTATACCTTAGTTGAGTTAATATTCCAAAAAAAATTACATGGATTAAATTGAAATTTGGATAATGTGAGACATCTTCACTTACCAGATTGGAATCCTCTACTAGTTCTCTAATGTGTGGTTTGACGAGGTGTATGAGATCGCTGAGAGGCTTATTGCACGGCACCGTGCCATTGGGCAGAGCGTACACTCGTGTGCCTTCAATTGTTGTGTTGCTGGAAGCCTCGGACGAGTCACGTCTTTGCCGTTTGGCGATAGGCTCCTCCTTAGCTGTAGCGGGCGGTGGGACTGGAATGTTTAGATCCTAGAATAAAACACATTAGAATTTGTTACTAGGATTATGACCTATCATTGCAACTTAATAACAAATTCAACCTAGGATAGGATGAACCTGTTTGATGAGTTGCAGGGTTTGAGGAAAATAGGCACCTACTTACAAATTATAGTGTTCTAAGAACTTGTCAAGTTTATCTAGGCTGATTACATTATACAACTGATATTATTGTATGTTTATATCAGTTATTTTTCAGAAAAGAGTGTATTGAATCTTTGCAATTCAGATCAATATTTTCGCACAAAGGACAACACACCTGGTGAACATCAGACAGATTCCGATTCTGGAAGTTTGAAGTTTCCAAAAGATCATTGAGCTTCACTATCTTCTCTGGGAAACCTTTGATGATCAAGTGCTCAGCCTTCTGCTTCAGAGAATCCTTGTAGTCTTGGACCTAGGAGCATACGTAAGCAAATATTACTAACAACGGCCATTATGAGTCGCTACATTATCGTTAGCCACCCTACGCCGCTAACGTTGCGTTGAGAGGTTATGTTGACTATTCATTACAGAAACTTACAGATGCCATTTTTGAATATTCCACGAGCCGCAACCGTGTTCAACAACTAACTGAATCACTGAACGAACGCCAGCCAGTTACAGTACAGTACACAGCGCGAACAATATTAGCAGATAAATCTATACAAATTATTGTAAGCTCACGCTGCTCACGCACACTAATCAACGTTCGCTGCGCTGTTCGCTCGTGTCAAACACAGCGATGTAACTATTTAAACTTTAAAATTTACCTTCTTTGCTATGTCTGTCATTGTATAAAAATTAAATTTTATGGGATTTTTAATAAAGAAATCCCTAGTATTCGATTATTTTACAGAATTCGCTGAGTTTAAGATGAAAAATGCCGCGCGGTTCACGTTTGAGTTGACATGAATGGAATGAATGAATGAACGAAACAACAAAGTGTCAAACTCAAAGTGACATTAGATGAGCGAAATATTTTGATTGATCCACTCGTTCATGCTTCCCTCATTCGTAGCCCATGCGTGCGTGAGTTGTAATTCATTCCTTAAGGTTCATTCAATATTTGAACGATGCATTCAATTTATTTTCTGCGCAAAGCAAACGTTTTCGTTATGTAGAAAAGTGCAATAGTGGTAAAATATCAAATCCCACAAAACATTTCATATTACATACCTACGATAATTATTACATTAATTAGACTAACCATTTTTAAATGCACTTCTAATTCACTGGTTTCACTGTCCATTATGTTTTTGAATTTGTTTTGTACGTTTTGTCAACTTTTCATAACTTTATAATTTAGATTTTGACACAGATTAAACAGACAGACTTACAGAATTATTATTGAGAGGTTTTCCTTTGAGATTGGAGTGATAATTTTAGTGTTCTATGGCATGATTTCGGTCAATACCTACTCCATCGCCACAATATACCATCGATGTGTGTGTAGTAGGTAGATACTGTGTGGATGTGTGCATAGAGACAAGAGTTGCCATAATGAATGATGCTATTGCCAGTTAGTTGAATCAGTGAATGCGACTGTGAATGTTCCTAAACAAAGATATAATAAAATAACATGTCATTAGATAACCTCAAAACTTAATACCTGACATCATAGTGATACTATTTACTGGAAACCTCACATCAATATAAATGTGAAATTTAATTACCTACTGAGTAAAAACAATTGCCTATCTTATACGAATGAAACAGCTGTTTTAATATTTTAAAATGAATACGTTTAAATTTAATTTTTCTAAAAAAGTAGATGTTGAAACTGCATCTGAAAGTACGTTTATCCTATAATAAATTGTAATATCATTCATACAACAACATTTAATAGATCTACGGAATAAATGATTATTGTATTGACGTAGGTTAACCTACAAGGTTAATTAATTTAACTCATCATTAAATGTTTTTAAATAATTAGGTACATATTTTGACACAGATACAGCATCGGGTACAAATGAAGATATTCATTGGCTTGAAAGTGCAAAAATAATACCAGGAAATCAATTAAAAGAACTTGACCTGATTGTGAAACATGCCAAAATGTTTACCAGTGGCGAAATAGAAATTGGCCATGTCTTGATCAGTGAAACAGTTGCTAAAATAGAAGACATCGATTTAAAAAATGTAGTAAAGCTAGCTGAAAAGGAACACAGTGATTTAATAGTTGGCAAATATGAAGGTTCGAAGTACAAAAATCTTCTTCCTTTTGCTTCATTTGAACGTTATAAAAACTTATGCAGGTACTATGTAGGTACCTACTAAACTTATACCTATTATTAATATAATTATTATTATTTTTAGGAGGTTTAAAAATTTGGGAATGTACTAGCGATCTTGTTGATTATTTTGAAGAAAATAAAGATCAAATAATCTTGGAAAATAAGCAGGTCTTAGATCTGGGATGTGGCGCCGGTATACTCGGGATTTACGCAATTTTAAACAAAGCTAAAGTAACCTTTCAGGATTATGTAAGTATGAACAACATTTAGATAAGTACCTACCTACCTAAATTGTTTTTTTATGAAAGGCTAATAATAATAATGATATTGAAAATACTTAGGTATTGTATTGTTGGAATAAAACTGACCATGTATTTTTGTTTCTTAGCTTCTGAAAATGAAACAATATCACAGAAAAGAATATAGGTAGCTCCCTGAAATTATTCTTACATTCATAAGAATCAAATCTAAATAGGCCTTAATAATAATAATAAGTAAGTATTGTTCATAATTCGGTGTAACTCTCGAGCCCCCCCCCCCCCTTCTCCCCCTGCGCCCTCCTCCATAATGAGAATACTTGTATATTTTTTTTGTATTGTTTTCAGAACAAAGAAGTTATCGAACATGCTACAATACCAAATGTTTTACTGAATATCGAAGAGGATGAAAGAGAGTCTGAAATAAATAAATGCACATTTTACTCTGGTGACTGGGCATCATTTAATAACAAGTGCAATGATATTTTTGACATTATTATAACATCAGAAACAATTTATAATGAATCTAACTATGAAAAACTTATAAATATATTTTTAGCTAGACTGAGTAAAGATGGTGTAGTATATGTAGCCGCAAAAACATATTATTTTGGAGTTGGAGGTGGTACGCGCCAATTTGAGCAACTCGTCAAGAACAATGGATCATTTAACAGTGAAGTGTGTTGGAAAAGTACAGGTGGAATACAAAGAGAAATATTAAAAATAACTAGAAAAGATTAAAAGTCAATTTGTGGATTTCTGTTTTATTTTGGAAAAACAAATGATTGCACCCTAATAATTTGAATTTATATTATGGTGATAGTCTTTCATAAACCCACCCATCAGTGCCTTCATGGAGAAATTTCCCGTCCAAGACTTCTCCCTCTTTTAGTTTCCTGAATTTTATTCTGTCATGCAAGCGATCTCGTTGGCCTTGCCAGAATTCCACTGCTCTAGCACGAATAATATATCCTCCCCTGAAAATAAATTAATGGGTAGGTATTGCTTTGAGGCAGTAGCAACTCGATATTTTTTATTAATTATTTATATCACTATGATAATAAATAAAAATATTCAAAACATTGTACATTGATGATTGGAATAAAATAGGTCATCTGCAAATCTGTTCATGATAATTATATTCATTATTTACTAACCAATAATCAGGCTTTGGGACCTCTTTGCCTGGAATCATGTACTCGGCTTCAAGAACAGCCTCTCTTTCGCACAACACATCCCTTGATTCTATAGATGTGCTCTGAAAACTAGCACATGCAGCAATCTGACTTGGAACAGGACGTGTATGGAAATACTTTGTAGATTCTTCCAATGATAATTTTTCCACATGACCTTCAACCCTTATAGATCTGTTCAAAATTTCCCAATAAAATGTTGCAGCCACATTGGGGTTATCATCCTAAAATAAAAATCGTTGGTATCAAAATTAAAAATTATTATCTTGCTCTGTTTGCCCCATAACTGTTTATGGGGCAAATGGAACACACTTGAGTGATAGGTACATGAATAATTAAAACACTTCAGTAATCATTATTACTCTTCATTATCTTGTTGATAAAGAATCAGCTTATATATTATTCTCACCATTTCTCTGGCTTTTCGACTTCCATAGTTGGTAAAGAACTTAAATCCATCTTTCCCATATCCTTTTAGCAGTACAAATCTTGCAGAAGGAAAACCATCCCTGAACAAATTAAAGCAAATCAATATAGGTAGGTAGCTACTTAGATAATTTGACTTCTTTTTTAAATAATAACATTGAATGCAATAATACTTAGGTATTTTAATTTTATTGCTTTATTTCTTACTTTGACACGGTAGCTAAGCACATAGCATTCGGTTCCAAAATTTCCTTTTTAGAACAAGCTTCTTCAAACCATGCTTTGAATTGACCAAATGGTTCCTTGGATGCCAAATGTTTCTCCAAAAATGTATCATCCTTATCTTTATATTTTAATCTCATACCTAAAAACCATTTTTAAAGTTACTCAACATAAGTAAGTACCTAATTATTCATTCAATGAAAGAAACAGGATAATATTATTTCAATAACTCAATATCAATCTTACCTCCAATATCAATGCTCATTTTACGTAAATTGATGTAGATATTTCGCAAAGGAATACAATAATTATTTATACACCTTCGATTCATAAACCTATTTACTTTGTGCCGGCTGGCCTCGTTTATTATACAGCGGTGAACACAATACGACTGACGTTAAGTATTATTATCTCTTGTAGTGGTATCTAATTGTACCTATCTCTGAGGACTGGTAGTAGATACTAGATAATTATTGACCTTGCCTAAATAAATAAATTATAGTGTCAGTGACAGTACGTAATTAGATAGTGCTGTAGCATGTTTTTTTTTTTTTTTTTTTTGTTTTAGTTATGGCTTCGCACGGTTTGTGCATATAGCCAGTGTCAAGTTTTTTATTATTTACTTAAGTATTTCTTAGAAAGTCATAGCAATATACTCTTAGCAATCGTGGTCAAGTAGTCAAGTCAATTATTTACATCGTCAGTCACGATTCAGTAAAGTAGTGGATGCTTTACTGAAACTTCCTGGGAGTTTTGGAAAAAATGCGAAATGACACGCTTTTTGAGTTTATATCATTCACCTACACTCGTGCACGTTAACGAACACTTAATGGTTAATATTCCACCAATATTACACATTAACACTCGAAGAAACACAAGTTTGAGCTAATAATTGGTGATCAAACGAACTTACCTGTAAGTGATGTTCGATCATAATTATATGAAGACCTCATCCTTCCATGATTAACTATGTAGTATCGATCTCCATACGCGCCAATTACACGATATTCAAAGCCAAAACAAAATTTATTAAAATTTTAGCCTATTTTGTCTATGTCATAGACAATACCCCAATGGCAGCCCTTCAATCATGTCATTTAGTTCAAAGCCCGCCAGTTCCGAATTTCTATATCTCTTCGGGCCAATGTGACTCTTATCTTAAGAATGAGTATATGAGTTACCTGGGGAGAGAAACTCGGGTGGGACCGATCATGGAAGGATGAGGTCTTCATATAATTATGATCGAACATCACTTACAGGTAAGTTCGTTTGATCACCAAATACTTCAGACCTCATCCTTCCATGATTAACTATGTAGGATGTTTAAAGCATAAAAGGTTGTAGGAGATATAGAAATTTAATTCTGACAATATCCCCTATGTCTATAAGATATACCTCTTATAGATGTCTTTACGACAAGAATCATTTCTAAATTACTTCCATAAGTAATTGTTACTCTATCCAATTCAGTCCAATTTAATTCTCATTATTACACATCCTAGGTAGGTATTAAAAAGTGTGAACATACCATACCACTGTCATCTAGGTATTTACAAAACCTTAATGTAGTTAATATTAATCATATCAAAGGTAGGTATAAGTACCTAATTATTTTAAGGTAATATACAGCCCCAACTGTTAAGCAGTGCTTTAACTATACATAACAATCTCATCATCATCATCATCAGCCTCGCCACACAGAACAACAATTTGCCACTTGCATCCACCTGTTGCCTGCGACTCTTTTGATGTTGTAGGCCTCCTACTAGAGGGGCCGATGACATCATAACCATCTAGTTTGTGATAAATAAGAGGAAAAGGTACAATTATTATACATCAATATTACCTATAATATTACCGGTCCATCTCACTGGGTCATACGAAAATTACAATAAACCTACCTACATAGGTAGGTACCTCCATATTCTTTGTAACCCTCCGGAACTTACTCCAGCAACTATCTCTTAAACTGCAGAAGAAGCATGCCTTGTACTATTTATGTGCCATAACATGACTGTGTTAATGCCATTTCCATTAACCCAACGGCCTAATGTCAAAACAGATGAAAGAGGGTTTTAGAAGATAAACATAAAAATAATAATGCACACTATGTACTTGCTGGACAGACATCAGGTTGATCTTGGAAGAAAGAAATCTCTACCACCGGTTGGTATGTCTACCTGGACCTGAAGATTTTATTATTTCAGGGATTTTTAATTTTACACTCAGACTATCTTTTTCCAAGTTAGATTGTCCTATTAAGTCTGGATGGTGTCCTGTTATTAATGCTATTAAGGGTACTTAGGTATATAATGGATTTTCTACTGAGCTCAAGTAACAAGGCCTTGTTTCCATATGCCTCTAACAATCGTTTGACAATAACATTAGAACAAATATGTCAACCTATATGTATATCTAGAGCTACAACAGCTGCTTTCAGTCTGAGGTCCTGTACGCTGCCCCTCTTTTATAATTTCTCATTAAGAACTGTAAGAGTACCTATAGCCAAAGCTCTTGTCTCAAAGTACCTAATCTCTATTGTGTAAGTTGCAAAAGGCAACCTGCAATTCAAAATATGTAGGTACCTTGATTTAATTAAGTATAATATATACTGCTTTAAAGTGTTACTTGAAAAGATGCCAGGCATATTTCTGATGTTTCATCCGACAATCCCTGTCTTGAACAAGTTTCCCAGACTATAATATCTGCATTCAGGCATCTTCATCTCATCTTTGTGCAGTGGATGAGGTGCTCCAGAACCTGACAAAGGCAAAGTTTTATTAGGGGCCAGGATACTTGACATAAGTATATGTATGGCTCACAACGGGAACCAAGGTTGGCCATCCCAGTAGGGAACAACCATTATGTCTGTTGCTTTTCCATTGATGATTTTCGTCAACCGCTTCCATATCATATACTAAGCGGTAAAAAATAACTAGTAGGTAAGTAATATTTCATTATTTACACATAACTAGTAAAAAGCTGCTTTACACTGTAAATAAATGCATCTATCTCCCCATATCTGTGCCAAGGTACGTACAGAACACATGAGTTGAACTAGTGTGAACAAACATAAGTATAGGTACCTTCCTATAACTAGGTAAGTACTTATTACACCTGGAATTCTGGATCCGAAAAGATTCTTGTGTTAATATAATGTTATCGAGGATAATTCTCCCCTGACTCTACAGTAGTGAGCCTGAACTGAACATTAGCCTCAAAAGTTTATTTTGAAGAACCGTAGGATGCATAACACCATAGCTAATCTAAGCATATAACCATAGTTAACCACTTCCTTTACAAATGCTCTCTGCAATAGAGTGAAAGTGTGAAACCTGTACACAGGTATTGGTACCACCTGACCAATAATTCTAGGATATCAGAGTTCTATTCTCTATTCTTAGTAAAACCTCTGTATTCTTACTATTTCTCGCGAAACATTTCAATGCTAAGAAGCTGATGTTATGATAATAATAAAAAAACCTTTAACCCTTGGCTATCTCGTGCCCCCAACATGCTCCTGAACCCACCTTTAAAGAGCCCGAGAAGATTCTAAGATAAACTTATTACCGAATACTATATCTTATTGGGTTATACGATCAATCTATACTTCAATAGGTACCTACCTAGGTACCTACCTATTTATTTATTTAATATAAAACTGTGTAAACAGTTAAAGTATGGTCTCTCCACCACCTCAAATCTCTTATGCTAGAGGGTGGAGTATCTATCATAATACTTCATACATAGGTAAGTACATTATATTGTTATAGGTAATAAGAAACACTGCTTTGTATAAAGAAATCCATACAATACTGTCAGGCATGACGATGTCAGTATGCCTAAACCAGTGCCCTGAACATAATGCTGTAAGATTACAGTTTTAATAGACACAATACCTATCATTTAATTGAATTCTTCTTCTACTGAGAAAGTTTGAAGTTCCTCTTGGATGAATTAAGTATTCTATGTTCGATGTTATTAAACAACATTTTTCTCCCTTTATAACGAATTCTAATCTTTCGAACAGACTTCAAATGTGTTTTCTATAATAATATAGTTCATATAAAAACCCTCTTCTCCTGAGCCATCACCTCTGGCTTCAAGATATTTGCAAACATAAGGGGTGATGAAGCACGCCCCAAATGGTAAGAAATTAAATTGCTAGGTTTTCCTACAAACCAGACATTGCAACCATCTTTTAAGATGTTCAAATATAGGGGCCATTAGTATGCCTCGTTGAGGTCCATTTTGCTAGGAAACAATGCGTACAAGCTGTAACTTCTAGTTGAACATGTTGCATATATTATTATACTTATGAATTTATTCAACTGTTCTAAATGATAATAATCCTAGAAGAGCCATTCGGATTTTTAATAAACCCCATTGGTAGGTACTGGAAATAATTGTTCTTCTTTACCTAGTTCAATCGCCCCTAAGACTGATGACACAATCACTTTGCTATAAATGCCCAATTCCATTTTTGATGTTACCGCTTGAAGTTTCATCATACTGAAAGGGTTTTGTCTCAAAAGTATTTTGTAACTTTTAACCCCGAGAGAATAGGGGTATCCTTACTAGCTATATTAAGCAATGAATTGAAGAAATACCTTAGTGTAGCTTAAGCCCACCTGTGGTGGGTGTAGCTGTGATAATCCCAAGGAAGAGCATTCCCTCAGTTTATTTACATTCCGCCAGGGATGTTGAGGTTGGGTGTGCGTCGGTACTTCTTGAAGGAGCCGCTCATTGTTGCACCGGTGTAGATGTTGTTGTACCAGTGTTCTTGATGGGATAAAGCAGCCTTGTTATAATAATAATATTAAGTTTAAGAGCCCATTTTTGGGTCTAAAAATCTTGACCAGCTATTGTCACTGCCTTAGCTGTTTTTATTGCCTCAGTCAAATTATTCTTAATAGGTACTGTCACTTAGAGTGAATGCGGCTTCTGGGTTTAAACTAGGAGTAACTATACCTGACACATTTACATTTGGAGGATAATTTCCTACCAGTTTCCTTTCTTTCATCTTTCTCCAACCCAACTGAAGGATGTTTTGCCAACCTTCCCCAATTCTGAATTCTGAATGAACAAGATATTGTTGTCAATGTTGTCATATTCAAATCAATCAATATATCAATATTGCTGTTGTTATGTTTGTATGATTCTCTTTGTTAACGAGAATTAGCTGTTTGACTTGTAAAAGTGCGATTTAATTGCCTATTTACAATAAATGTTTCAACTTTTACTATTATATCGTTTTGTAAATCTGTATTACAAAAAATATCAGGGTTGGACCCTCAGTAGGTACTTGACATTGGTCAATATCCCAGCATAACTATAGCACAAGAAGAGCCGAGTAACCCAAGTGGTATTACTGTTCTGTGACAAAGTAGGTCACTGTCTACATACATCGTGACAACTTAACCAAATTTACTATATTATACTTCTCTGCTCCATCCTAAGCCACTTTTCAGCATAGTAGTCTAGGCACCTTTGACATGTCAGCCCCCACAGGAAAGTTCTAGTCAAGGAAGTAGGTCACTGTCTACATACATGGTGACAACTTAACCAGATTAATCTATACTTCTCTGCTCCATCCTAAGCCACTTTTCAGCATAGTAGTCTAGGCACCTTTGACATGTCAGTCCCCACAGGAAAGTTCTAGTCAAGGAAGTAGGTCACTGTCTACATACATCGTGACAACTTAACCAGATTTACTGTATACTTCTCCTCTCCCTAGTCAAGGAAGATTAATCCCTGGCTGACCCTATAGGAAAGCTCAAGGATTTAGTTTCTCAGCCTAGAAATCTAGGCACCTTTGACATGGCAGACCCTATAGGAAAGCTCTAGTCATGGAAGACCAATCACTGTCAGATCCCACAGGAAAGCTCAAGGATTCACTTTCTCAGCCTAGAAATCTAGGCACATTTGACATGGCAGACCCCACAGGAAAGCTCTAGTCATGGAAGACCAATCACTGGCAGACCCCACAGGAAAGCTCTAGGATTGAGTAGCTGAATCGCGACGACCACATTGACATCCTTCTGCATCGTCGTCCATTCCCTTATTTTCTTCCATAATTTCGCAATATTCCCCAAAGAAATCTTCGTCTCCGCCTATCATCTTCCCAATTTCCTGAAAATAAAATTATATTAGATTATGGTTTACAAAATTATTAAAAAACGCGACGTGCAATGGCGCGCACGAAAGAACGAATGACATGATTGAAGGGCTGCCATTGGGGTATTGTCTATGACATAGACAAAATAGGCTAAAATTTTAATAAATTTTGTTTTGGCTTTGAATATCGTGTAATTGGCGCGTATGGAGATCGATACTACATAGTTAATCATGGAAGGATGAGGTCTGAAGTATAATACAAAACCAACAACGTCTCACTATCGGATTCCCGCCAAAACTCTGTAGCATGTTGGCAATTGGCTGGCAACTCTATTTCCCTGTGTTGGCGGTTGACATGCGGTTGGTGGAGATAGGTACCATGGATGTACTACCCAAAAGGATTGGGTAGGTACTGCGTAAAAAAATCGTGCCGACAAGGATTGCCAATACAGAGCTTTGCATTTATTTTTCGCAAACGCATGTAGCAGCCATGACCCAATAAAAGAAATGACAGTAGATACAAAATGTAGTACAAGAGGTTTTTAAATATTATGTTGTCTTTTAACTATTTAGGTCTATCTAGCAAAATAATTAAGACCATAACAATGTAACTAAAATTGGTTATAATAGCATTAAAATAAACGCGTACTATTGAAAATATATTTTATCTACAATTTGAATCAACAACATTTTTAGGGCTGGCAAGATGAAACTATTCTTCTCGGCTCGGGTTAGCCTCCGTGAGAAGCGCAACGGAAAATAGACTTAAATCCTATATAAATAAAATTACTTTCCATGAGCAGGTACATAATATAAATTTTTCGCAGTAGGTACCTACTCGATCCTTTTATTATGTTAGGTACCTATGTATTTACTTAAACACTCAAACCTGCATTTCATTTATGTGTAATATTGGTGGAATATTAATAATTGAGTGTTCGTTAACGTGCCCGAGTGTGGGCAAATGCTATAAACCCAAAAAACGAGTCATTCCGTATTTTTCCAAACTCCCAGGAAGCTTAAGTAAAGCATCCACCACTTTACTGAATCGTGACTATGACTATAAATTGACTTGACTACTCAACCACGAGGATTGCTATACTCCTATTGTGAAAATAATAAATATTTAATTTATTTATTACTTGACACTGTCCAAATGTACAAACCATGCGAAGCCATAACTAAAAAAGTAAAGAGAAATTATGCCATCTGTGATTTTACTTCCTCACGGTCACACTGGTATCCTATAATCTGTGACAGTCACTCACCACATAAACTACTCTATACTCTATGCACATTGCACTCACTCACTCACCTCACTTCTGTAGTTGCAGTGTGTGTGTGACTTTTCTGTAATATTTACATATTTCTTTCTCGCAGATTTTTGTGTTGATTATTATATAGATAATTGTGATAATCTCTTCCAATAGATCATATTTATTCATATCTAATAATTACCTATATCACGCGGACGATGGAGGAAGTAACAAAAGAGAAGATTCACACGGAGCCGCTGCTGAATGACCCTCGATACATAACCTTACTAAGCCTTATTGTTCTTCTTTTTACACTCAGTAAGCATTATTCATACACTTTACTCACCCCAATAATAGCATACCTAATATGAATTAGACGCCATGAGCTTACCTCACGCTTTAGCACACGATACATTGTAGCAATGTTTTTGTAAAAAAAAATAATGCAATGTACCTAGGGTACCTATAACCTACGTCTACGAAACAAGCACGATAGTAGTCTATCTATGAACTTCACCATTTCAAATAAACAAATGTCTTTCATGCAGCTTGATTTGTAGAAATGTTAACCTGCTTGCAGGTGGAAAGCTCTGGCAATGTGGCAATGTTTCTGCTAGTAACTTGCATGCTTTGCCACGCGAATGTGTCGTCACCATACTGCAATAACACATTGTAATAGTGGAATTACAAACATTTGCCAGTTTTCCCTCTATCTATATCATTACATATATAGGTATATAATAATATGTAACATAATATAAAACAAAGTCATGATAGTTATACCATTTATAAACTGAAGAACACTTGAGTGATTTTCATAATCTTTGCTTTGATGGATTGGTCTCTGCTCAGATTTCAGAATAGCTGAATAACTATTCAAAGCAAACAACATCATCAATTATTCTTTATTAATTAACAATAGTGCTATTGTAAGAGCCAATATTACTGTTCTAGTTTTCTGGTGGTGCTTCTCAAGAAGACGCCACTCCCGCAAATCAGTCCTGCTGACCGGGCTGTCGGACTCCGGGAAGACTCTACTGTTTGTTAGAATCGCATACTCTCAGTACCGTCAGACTTTCACATCTATGAAAGAAAATATTGAAGAGTATGTTACAGCCAATGTAAGTTAAGTTACTTAAATTGTTAACCCATTCAGTGTGGGCAGTGGGAAAGAGACCAGTTTTTGTCTTGTCTTTAATTCTGGAGCACCGTGTTCCACACCACACGGGACCGCTTCATTTATAGATTTACAGAGTGTTACGTCACATTATTGAACGTCACTTCAAACAAGATGTTCACAATAATAATTATATCACATAATATGTGTTTCATTGACTCTTTCAGTAGCCAATGCCAGGCAATAGATGTTTCATTGTTATATGGTCCGTATGGACCAGTCCTAGTGCAGTGCGATTAATATGTTCTTGATATTATTTACTTGTTCGCCTGATCTTAAGTGACGATGTGGTTGAAAGTGGTTAACTTGCTCAGCCTAGAATGGGACTGGCTCTCAAGGATCGCTGCCAGAACACCCTGATAGGGATTTGGCAGCAGATATTCTGCTTGAGGGTAGTAGCTAGCCAGACCGGCACATAAATACCCTACCGCCAAGGCATAAAATACCTATTAATGTCCTAGAAGCCTGCTTTTACTCTACGGTGTTTAATAGGTATTACGGTAATACAGTGTTACAGTGTTAACATTCTCTCTATTTTAAAATGAAAGCAAGTTAGCACAATTGGGATTTTGTATGACATTTTGAGCATGTTTGTTGACCTATTGAGTACCAGTGCGGACGACACTATAGCTGCAGCGGTTTGTATGGAGTGTCCACCCAGTGACCAAGGGTACCAAATAATTCCATTACTAATTTCCAGAAAACCCTGAGGATTGTAGACCTGCCCGGCCAAGAGAGGCTGAGGAACAAGTTCTTTGACCAGTACAAGAACAGTGCCAAGGCCATTGTTTATGTGGTTGACTCTGTCACTATACAAAAGGAGATAAGAGATGTTGCAGAGTGAGTGCATTTAACCTTGTTTGATTAGCTTATTGTGCTGGTGATTTCAAAAGCAGATTGGATATCTCTGCACTGGACGGACATTCACCTTCATTTAGCAGTCTTATCTTTTTCACAACACTGGAAATAAAATGTGGTGATTCTCCACTTAATATGACTATTATATATGACTTAAAATTATAGGATGACTGTAATGTATATTGCAAAATAAAAAGGATCAAAACAGCGAAGAGTGGTTGATAGGCATGCATTTTCCTACCTTTCTGTCTTTCTACGCTGACTCTAACGGTTGACTATCGTTCTTGCAGATACTTGTACACAATCCTGATAGACCCCGTGATCCAGAGCAACTGCCCTCCTGTGCTGATTCTGTGCAACAAGCAGGACCAGCCCCTTGCTAAAGGCAGCCAGGTCATTAAGGGGTTACTCGAGAAGGAAATGTAAGTACTTATCTATTACCGCTGTGCTATAATATTGATTTAGTAAGTAACTAAATACCTCAACAGATGGTTGTCCTGTCAAAGATTTAAGAAAATAGGAATTATTGTTTACTAAAATTAATAATTTTTACTTAATTACTAAGAATAATTTACGACAGAGAGATCTGTCGTAAATTATTCACATGCATTTTTGCTACACTATGCAGGGTTACATAAATATTCTGCTATTCGGAATAGAGATGAAGCTAACAAAGATCATGGAAATCAGTCCAGCCGTTCTTGAATTATAAATGGTGTGACTAACACAACTTTGTTTAATATAATATAGATAAGTAAAAATTCCAAAGATTTTGAGTCGTGAAGGCTTTGATCTGATTGCTTGTGATTACTAAGATATTATATTATATCTAGTTTATACCATTTTAAATGCAAATTGTTTTATAACCCATAAAAACATGTTGTCCACAGCAATCTTGTCCGCGTTACCAAATCTAGCCAGCTGCAATCCGTGGACTCGACTCAAACCAAAAACGTATACCTCGGCAAACAGGGCAAGGACTTTGAGTTTTCACACCTGAACAACCGAGTGGAGATTCTGGAGAGCTCTGCCAATACCAGCGATGACGATAACCCAGCAGAAATCGAGGCTTTAGAAGAATGGATCTCGAAACTCTAACCCTCTTGCGGATGATAGTGCAGTTATATGATATTACAGTAAAAAATGATGACAACAGAAATGATACATTGGTGCTGAAGTTATATCCAAAAATGATCTTAGTTATGTGCCACACAGAGTGGCCTACACTGCTAGGAATATAATTCTGTAGTTTTTGACACAGCATGTGTCGCAATATCAATTATATAGTAGCTAATAGAGATGTCCGTTTTTTATAAGGTTATTGATAAGATTGATATTTCCATCATGATCAAACCTTTTCTGCTTAGCTGCGTTAATATTTGATCTTCCAATAGGATAATTGAGATACTTCTGTAAACATCCTGCTTAATTAATGGAGACAAAGTGCCTAATAGTAGTCGCCAAGATTCAGTTTCAAGTCAATAAACTCATGTTTTGTTTGGTACATAATTTGTTATGTTCTTCAGACTGTCAGCGCAATATGCGCCTACTGCTGCCGAAAATGCCCTTAGGATCATAAGAATTGATGTAATATACAACGCCGCATGGGTAGGCTCTGTTTTGGATTTGAATAATATTGTTAGAAAAAAATCCAACTTTTACCTTGTTTTGGTGTGTTTGGTACATCAAGAAGTCTCTTCGGGCATTGAATTTTGCGAAGATCTCATCAAAACCCGTCCCTAAGACAAAAACCGTATAGGTACATTTTAAAAAATGAGGTACATTTTAAAAAATGAGGTACATTTTAAAAAATGAGGTACATTTTAAAAAATGAACCGCTAAGGAAAACGTTATATTATCGGCAGGTGACGATGCACAGCATCGTAATGAGAGTGCGCAGTACTTCCCTTTAGTCTCCGCCAATCACAGCCCACGATTCCGATGACGTACCGGATGTCAGTGGCGCCATTTTGTTAGTTGTCACTGAGGGCCGTAGGCGGCATTTTACTTGTCATAGCGTCGTAACTTCTCAGATGAACAACATCTATTTTATCAAAGTCGAAATATTTTCAGTGTTACTGTAAATTATTTCAATTATAAAGATATTTAAAATTTAAAATGGTTATCGTGTCGCCTGTTCTATAAATCCATATCGTTTATCAGCGACAATACGCGCGTTCCAACCATGTGGAACGTGTCCTAGGTGGTATTATCGGAGCACCGCCTTCGTGGCTGCTCAATTACGGCGCCTGGGCCGCCAGGCCGGCGCCGCACCACCGCACTATGGAAAATAGAGTGTATCTACCGGCACGACTCTGCGCTGTACAGCGCATGTCGCTGTACTTGCGTGGATAATGGATACGATTCTTCGGATGGCGAGGCAAAGCGGAAATGTCGGGGTGAGTCCAATATATTGATTTTCGAGACCCAGTGAAAGGAAAGAAAAATATTATCCTACCCCCATCACAAATTTTTTTTCAACATACATCGGTTTCTTTACCGATTGCCAAGTCCGGTAACAGTATAAGCACTATGCTGCGTGTATTGTAGTCCCGTGTCGACGCCGTCGCCGGGACTACATAGATTTACAACATTAACCTCCTTTTTCCACCACGCTTCGGTTGGACCGGTATACCTACCTGCCTTCAAGCTTTTAGGTCGAAGACACCTTAGAAGTACTCGAAGATACCTCCCCACATTCTGCCTGGTTGTACCGCGGCTCTTGAGTAGGGTACCAGGCTCGGACACTTCCTTAGCCGTACTCGAAGATACCTACTCAGATCTTGACCAATTATACCACGGCTCTTGAGTACTAGGCTCAGGCACTCCCCTAGCCGTACTCGAAGATACCTACCCAGATCTTGCCCGGTTGTATCGCGGCTCTTGAGTACCCGGCTCAGGCACTTCCCTAGCCTTACTCGAAGATACCTACCCAGATCTTGCCCGGTTGTACCGCGGCTCTTGAGTACTAGGCTCAGGCACTTCCCTAGCCGTACTTGAAGATACCTGCCCGCATTCTGCCCGATTGTACGCGGTTTTTGGGTCTTAGCCTGGTAGGAACGTTATCTAGAAGATATTACCTAATTTGGCGGGTGCTGATCCTGAACACATTTCATGGATAGTCGATTCAAAATGCTGACCACGTTGACCTTGAGGTGAAAGGGGATGATGCGGTGCATCAATTACTATCGAAACGATAAACGTTTTCCATACCGTGATTAAATGACTTGTGAATTGAACACATGATGCCTCAGGCATTGACCTAGGCGTGAAGAGCGGTGAGTTGTGGGAACCGTGACAATATGGCCCGGCAAGAACTAATGCGAGGATCTCCTCCAGGCTCAAAGATTCGACGTAATAACCAGTTTACGGAGGCTGCCTTCGAGCGTATCGTTGGCAGTGGCAAAGCGCCGTGGGCTCCGGGAGCCCTTCTCGGAATTATTACGAAAGTGCGACTGTCATATACCCTCGCACCAGTTTTAATGAGAACCCGGTATGAGCCTGCGTCTAAAATACTAGAACAGCGGTTATGAATAACTGGTTCGCCTATCTCATTATATGAAGGGCCGAATCCCATAAGAATAACAACTCTTTACTGCACTCCAAGACGTACAAAGAAAAGTATAAGAATAAACACAGTCATGATAAGCAAAGGACAACGGGTGGCTTCAAGAAGCAATTCAAGGAAAATAGAGGCTGCATTTAAACGTATCACGGGCAGTGGTAGGTGCGGTGGGCTCCGTAGGGCCTTCTTGGAATAGTGCGAGAACGCAACTGCCGTTTACTGCCAGAACTGCTGATCATCTAACTACGTATCAACCGGAACACCTACTTAATCATTCCTGAGCTGTTCAATTTCAAATAACAATACTTGCGTTATAAAAACGCTCGACGTGCTTTGGGAACCTTGATCTAGCGACTAAAATCCAGGTTCTTCGGAAACAAGTTCCCGACAGGGAAGATCGACAGGTCAACAAGCCTATGATCATCCCAAGCGGCTGAATCAGTACATAATACGGAATTTTTAAGCAAATCATAACAACATAATTAATTGTTCAAATTTCTTCAAATTTCTAATGATTCTCCAGTAAAACAGTTTTCCAGTATACTTAACATTTCACCAAACGCACTGGCTGGTTTTGAAGCATCGTGCCCGGTAAGCGATCAGCAAGCGTCTAGCTTCCAGTTGGGGTCGTCTTGTGGCCCCTACATGCTTACCAGGTGAATACAACAGGTTGGGTCCCTAAACCATCCCAAGCGTCGATAGTAAAGATTATAATACTGTGAGTATTTTCAAAATGTCTTAACTCATATAAAATGTTATACCTACATAATTATGTACCTATTTGTATTAAATAGGATAAACGAGTTGTTTTATGCGCGACCTTGGGATGCGTGTGTGACGAACAGCCTACTCTGAGCAGATAGCTTGTATAATCGTAATCGCTATTGCATGACACCAGTGCCTCAGGCACATTTAAATGTTGCCAGCTTCAACGGTAGTCGTACCGCACTCAATGTTCCGGTACAGACGGTTATATTAACATTATCCCACCACGGCTGCTGTCAATAAGAGCAGAGGGGGGAGGGCAAGTTAACCATCACATGGATGCCCAACGCGACCAGATGGCAGTGTAACCACAGAGACCCTAGGATCATCACAGCAGTGGTAACGCCTGCCAACATTCAACACAGATTGAATAACCCAGCAACAAAAGCTCAGCAGACATGGCATTGCAGACAGTAGTAGCACGGATGAGCAGCTGTGCACTGCCAGCATTGCCAGTAAAATGTTGCACGTTTGGTCTACAATCTCATCGATTAATCTGTTTACTATCATAATAATTATTACTCACAAAAGTATGAAAAAGTAAGTCTGCAGGTCATAAATAAATATTGTCGAGACAGATCACGGAAACTATTCAGCATCTTCATTTGTCAATGGTAGCTCCAGTGGTATGTGTCCCAACAATGGGGCCGTGGGTCGGCCTGCGTATATAACCCCACTTGAACCAGTCATAACAGATGTATACCTAGTATAGTAGTAACAAATAGTATAAATCTACAAAAACGCGTATGGGTTGCTACAACTCAGCGCATCCAAGCTAAACAACTAAGCCCGCAGGTATTGATTGATCACAACTCATAGCGTCGGCTTACCACCACCTCGAGTCCAAGGCATCCTCCTGGGCATCCTCCAGGGCGTCCACCTCCATCTACGTCTGAAGATATGGGTGAGTCACGAGAACTGCAGCGGCAGAAATTGGATCGATGTATAAACAACGTTGCTACTTATGTAACGCTCTTGCAATATGACTAACTAATATTGTACATTTGAACTATAATGTATAGTTTGCGACTATTATAACGATTCCGAATCGCAGGGAGCGTATCCTCCGCGAATTTTTCCAACGTAAAATTAATCTATTGTCAAATCTGCAGGCTCCTTACACTTCTTGTAAACACAAAATTATGATCAGTATATAATGCCGTTTGTTTGGAGACAAAGCAAAATCAAAGTACACATCCTCATTCCAAAGTAAATACTAAATGCATGGCAGTCCTAAGCAAGGATTTATGCACGTGCTGGACAGAATTATAATCCCAAATAAGCTAGGGGATACAGGTAAACTACCCAGATCCTCGGCGAAACAAGACTTGTGCCTTGAAGAGAGGTTAGTTTTAAAATCAATGTGTTAAATAAATCAGTACTACTCGAGTAGGTACAGCGAACAACGAAAATCTCGAATTCAGGGATGAAACCTCAAAGAACAACAGAGGAACTCGCTAATTATTATGTTGGATCCATACAGCTTAGAAGCCTGACTGCACCGTCATTTGCCGGCCTATGAAATATTTTCGAGGCTTTTTATGCTGTATTAGCCGTCGTATCTCGACCCGAACGATGACGAATGCTGCCACGTCGAGCAGCACTAAGTATGCCGATGCGTCACTACAAAATAAGGCCATGTTGTGCAGACATCTCGACTTGAAATGGTAATGTAATTTGATCTATACCTTGGCTGAAATAGGTTCGAGTTGGTAGAAGTCACTATTGAAAGTGCCTATAGCGCCTTTTTAGTATCATCGGGGCGGCCACACAAGCAGCTACGCTAACTGCTGTGGCAGCCGAGTCGAATAGCATCGAGGAATACAGGGGATTCCATCTCGTTACTTGCCTTAAACTCGATGCGCTGTTATTCTTTTGAAAACATTCCATTAAATACAGGTATAATCTTGGTTGGTAACATTGGTGTACAGAAAGGTTCACCGGTTAATTGCCTATTATGAGAAATACTCATTTAAGCTTGCAATAACAGTTTTGGATATTTATGTCAATAAAGAATCTGATTTTGGTTGTTACAGCTAGAGCCATATAATTTCAAATTTGAATACAGTTTGATTATAGGTATCTAATAAAATATCTTGTCTAATATTTAATGAAGCTCTCAAATATGTTTTACCTTTTTCGTGTGCGTTTAATGAATGGATACCATATATAATTGCAGTTGCATTTCATGCCTTCATCCATCTCACATAGCGTCGTTTCAAGTCACCAGGAGATATAAACACGTCTCTCATTACGATGCTGTGCATCGTCACCTGCCGATAATATTGCAAGTTTTACATAAAAATAAAACTTGTATTATTGAGCAGTGACGATGCACAGCATCCCCTCAAGGGCTCCTGGTAAGAGACTTCTATGACAAGTAAAATGCCGCCTACGGCCCTCAGTGACAACTAACAAAATGGCGCCACTGACATCCGGTACGTCATCGGAATCGTGGGCTGTGATTGGCGGAGACTAAAGGGAAGTACTGCGCACTCTCATTACGATGCTGTGCATCGTCACTGCTCAATAATACAAGTTTTATTTTTATGTAAAACTTGCAATATTTTATCATATTTTACTCATTACACATTATTTGACGCTGTTTTCGAATGGTACCTATTATTGCTTTATCACGCAAGTTATTTTGCTTATGCATTTGTCTATAAATCTAAATAAGTTTATATACCTTTACCCTAGTTTAATTATGTAAGGCTTGAAAAATTATCCTCTTTGAGTTGACCGATATTTAAAAATTAGTATGTTTTGTTTAAAAACTCGCTAGAAATTTTGTTGAAATTTGTGTGTTTCTTACAATCGCAGATGCGTATAAGGGTTATAAGAGTGAATAGTGGCATACTTGCTGTAATTTCCAAAATGCCGGTTAACTATTACTCAAAGTGATTCTCAAAGAGACTTGCATTTATGTCCTTTTTGTCAAGGTATAATTTTCGAATAAAGCTTGACTGATTGTTTTGTAATTCTACATTTTTTATTTGATCCTTATCTCTAGCTGACCATAGATACTGTCACGATGATTACTACACCTAATGTATTTGTAGCCTTTTCAATGCAAACCAAGTAAAATATTCTCTTATTATTCCTGGTAACAACTGCGAACGTAATATCCCAATTGTCGCCACACGATGGTCAAATTATTTATTGCCAATGGAAACGTATGGGAATAGGTACTATTCTCATTTGTCGCAAGTGTTTACGGAAGGTGCCTGTGGCGACAACTGGGAATATACTCGTAGGTACGGTATCTTCGTGCTTGCAATGATAATCTAATAAATAAATGTATCTGTTACATATTTAGTTACGTCATATTATCTAAAGTAGGATATGAAAATTTAAAATGGGTAAAAAATAACAAACGCAGTCAGAGATAAGTATAAAAATATGCCGACTGATATAGGTAGGTGCTTAGGGTAGACTGGGTACGTTTGTGCCATGGTACGATTGTGACAGTCGTCATATTAGCGAAACTATAAGGAATTCCGGGGAGGGTGCAAGGGAAGAAAGAAGCGGGATGTCCGTCTGGAGGTGTCTCACTATATTGGGCCAGCCCTTGGCCGACGTTGCCTTTTGCAGATACCTACATTACTTTTTTTCAACGAAAAGTAAGATTTTTTATTAGATTTCATTTGATAATTGTCGTTATATGTGTACCGAAAGATTAATGAGTATATTTTCTCATTAAAAGTTACTAGTATGTAGTTAATTAGCAGTGATTACTTTGCATGTAGATTATTCGGTATAGTCATGACAATGATTCTTTTTGCAAATGAGTGTATCTGGTACGTTTGTGCCAAAATTTTTGGGTACGGTTGTGACATAGTAATACGGTCAGCTGCGGGTATTCGATAACTTAATCGCATGAAATCAAAAATTTTATTAAGATTTGTTTTCTATTTTGACACAGTTACGGTAATGTAGATATAATTAGACGTTTAGTCAACTTTTTGACTAATAAATGTGAATATACTGTTAAAATATTATAATTAATAAAGTGCCTGTTCTTAGGGATTACAATGTTCCCAGATGCTATTCTCTTTACGTATGTTTCCAGAAATATATGATATTACGTTGTTACATTATTACGTGCAATAGTGCGTGATTTTAGAACATTTTGATGTATTTTTGAACCTGTCACTTCCGACCCCAAGCACTGTCACAACTGACCCAGGGCCAGGGGCGATTGTGACATTTTTTACTTTTTTTCTAATGTGTTCCTATAAGTAAACCGTTGCACTTAGGGGCCAAATTGTTGTGTTTTCACGTAGACAAATGTGCATAGTACTATAAAAACCACATTTCTTCCAGCTAACTGGAATACTAACGAAAATATGGACGATCAAATGAAAATTGTCACATTCGTACCCAGTCTCCCCTACTACCCATAGTCCCATATACACCAAACAAATGATTTAACCCTTTGCAAAAAACATTATAAAATTGGGTGTGCACTTCTAATGGATATATTTTTTGCCACCGTTTTAACGATTGCTCAGTGACTCGACAAAAACAGTCAAAATCAAAGCCAACATTGATTATTCTAATTGTTATTTTTGCATATTCATGACATAGGTATTATACAAAATATATTGACGAGTATCGATACCCATTGTTCAGTGGAATGAAGGGTTACGTAGTATAGCTTCGCTTGTAACTTGGGCATCATTAACGATATCTATTATCTTTCTTTCAATGAGCGTTTTGAATGTTTTTGATAAATATGCATATTCATGTGTAATCCATAAATTAATATGCCTCGAACAATGGTTTTCTTGTCATTGGCCTCGAATACAAATCTGTCTAAAATAATGTAGGTACCTATTGTATGTTTTTGATAACATACGAGTACGTGCCTAAAAATGTCTAACTATGTTGTCATTTCGTGAACCATGTGGAGCCGGAAGAGCCGGAAATAACTTTATATCACAATATGTTAACTAACGAGCTAGCTAGCTACTTACTTATATGCTGTCCGCGAAAGTTTAAGAACTTCTACAATATAATATGGTTGTTATATAAAACAGATGCGTTACTGTATATACCAAGGAACGGCGTTTCTAAAGCAGCCGGACTGAGTAATACTGAGTATTTTCGATTGTACATAGGCCCGTAGCAGCTTCGCATATAATCGAAGTGAGCCTCAACCGAACGTTTCGTGTTCACCCACACTATATTACCAAATAGGTGATATGAACATAATGGCCTTATTACTCAGTATAATGCTTGTGCTTATTCACTTTCCGAAAATAAAGTGTTGGTGCTATTAAATTAAATTATGATTGCGTTCATCAGCCGAGGACCAAGCTTGCCGTCAGTGCTGCCGTGCTTAAGATTAATATTAAGTGCGTAATGGCCGTGTTAAACTCATAAAATTCTCCATAAAAGTTAACTGTGAACGCTTGCAATACACGACCATCGAGTGTTATTGCTTGCATTCAATTTTACTTATATATGCCTACGTAAGTGGATATTTTGATTTTACCTCTAGCAGCAGCGCTGCGGTTGGACTCGTACTTTTACTCAGTAACAAATACTTTAAATTAGCTATCTTTAGATGGTCTCCATTGATCCACTTTTCTACTAAAATATTTCTGACTAGGTGAAAATAATTCTCAATAAATAGGTACATTGTGAATATTACTTAGCAATGCATCTATCAGACACATTCATCTTCTATCTAGTGTTTTAGGTCTTTCTTCAATAGCATGTCTAACATAGCTGACAATAGTTTGGGAAACTTCATAAAAAATCATAAGTAGGTACCTACAGAGTAGAAGGTAGGTACAATGTATACATCCTTACCCACAGTAATATCGTAAAGGGGAGCTAAAAAATGTTGATAGAACCGTCACACGTCGGCGCGGTAACACCTTACAAGAGTTTTTTAGTCAGCCATGCCCATCGACCGTGTCTAACCGATTGAAAAGACCAATCATTGTGCCTTTTGTCAAACTTTTTTGGTGATGTTCTATAGAAATAATTTGAAGGAGTAGCAAATTCAAATGATTGAACTAATCGCAGCCTTTGCACGTCGACGTGGGTAGTAATAAACTGAAACCCATGATTAGTCCATACCTCCTCCCTACCTCCCTACCTATGTCTATCTACCACGTAAAATCCCTGAAAATCAGATCAAATTCTCCAAATACCTACCTACTTACCAATTTTATAAAGTCTATTAGGTGTAAGCTTATTAGCCACGCAGCTAGCACGAACCAAACGGGCTCCATGGCGAATAATTAATTATTTTGAATCAAGGAATACCTAATCGAATTCCCCTTCAAGCAGATAAAGAAGATTTTGCAACTCCACTTGTCATCACATTACTGCTCCCAGGGCAATAATCTGTTAAAATATCCAGCCGTTATGCTAAGAACAAACACGCCGCTGCGTGTGTGGTCTCAAACGGAGATCGCGAATTTCAATATTTATTGATGAGTGAGCTCGTTGCTTCAAGATTATTATGCAGTTATGCTAAAGTTGCAGAATATCGGTATCTTGTGTAGGTAATTTGTTGGCGTCGATTTGGTTTTACTGCTGCGCAAATGTTTTTAGTATTTTAGCTATTATGCCTACCTAGTTAATCTTAATTAAGTATAGGTACCTGTCCATTTTAATCACGTCTAGCAAAAAAATCTCATATCTCACAAAAATTGCAGTGTTGAACATGTCACATTGTGTGAAATAGTACCTATACTCGTAGGTTTATCTACTCGTACCTAATATCGCCACCGTTATAAATTAATTTTCAAGTAAAAAAAACGCGACTGACTATTTCCCGGAAATCATTTGTAAATATATGTATACAGAAAGAAAGCTTGCATTTTCAGTATCAATATCGTACTCGTTAAGGGTGCACAATTAGCCGATGACGACGACGCAAGCGTGGCACTGGCGATCCACATGCCCGACCCTCGCCGAGCCTTATTCGAAACCCGCCTTTGTCGGCCCTGCTGACATTTTGTGGGGCAAATCTTCATTCCGCGGTGCCTTTGACACAGTGTACCTAAAGACAGTTGTGTAGATCTCCGAGAACGGATTCTACAAATATAATAATGATAAACTTGTGCGCTTAACTTTATTTCAAACTAGAAGCACCTCGCGCCCTATCCCGCGCGAACCATTAATTTTTACGGGATAAAAGGTAGCCTATGTGTACCGGGGATAGCATAGCTTCCCAACAGTGAAATAATTTTTCAAATCGGTTCAGTAGTTTCGGAGCCTATTCATTACAACCAAACAAACAAAGTTTTCCTCTTTATAATATATATTAGTATATACTAGGGCATATTCCAGGGGCTTCCAGCTTCGGACGAGGTGGTAAAAATTTATTAGATATCCATTTGCCTCACCTACTTGTCTCCTGTGTCTATCGAGTGTTTTCGCGAAACCTAATAAGTACCTAGTATACTTAGGTAGGACATAGTTTTATTTCAGGCCGACAATGTTCTTACAATAACTAAGTAGGTATATTATATAATAATGTATGGATTTTATTATTTGGTTCATTGGAATATTCAACACTGCAAGAATATAATAATTATGCAATAAGTTAACCTAAGTAAATACGTAGTACTTACCCACTATAGAACTGCAAGCTTCAATACTGATTGCGTTACCATTATTCTGCGCTCTTTGATGTGCCCCGCCAGATATTATTTAATTTTGATGTATTCGCCTCTATAAATATTGCACGTAATTGGCCCATTTTTTTATGCAGACGTCAACCAGTTTTGTCTACACGATACAACTGGTAATTTAGATGAAGGCACACCAATCACTGAACATAATGATTTTAGTATTATATAGTTATTTTCTCACGAATATACCTAATATAATATTTAATGGTAGGTAGATATTGCTGGAAGCTGTAGGTAGAGCTTCAAATTTTGACGTTACTAGTATAAAATATGGGCAATGTTGATGCATATGTTGCTGCTGAAATAGATATTGGAATGTTAATACTACTGCGTGTCGGCACGCATGTAGGTATTCTAGGTATATCAATAAAATTTACATGTAGTTAGTTATTAATATGAATTGGTATAAGTAGGTAGGTACCTACTTATATCTCATCAACGATCAATGTATATTTTAGTACGATTAATTAATAATATAATTGCTACTCGATATGTCAATAAATTATGTATGTACCTACATGTACTTATTGGAATCCATCAAGATCGACATACCTGCATTTGTACGTAAGCCTATAAGTAAGCCCACAATCTGAAAGAGCGACCTTGATGCCACTTCTAGGACCGTAGTACCGCCCTTTACCGATGTCGAAGTCAGTCCTCATCGGTCATTGGTTACCTTGTGATTGATCTTCGTTTTTCAAGTATGGATGTAATAAAATTGCCTGTATGGTATGTAATGTATACTGTCGATCGATAAGCGCTGAATTTTAATAGCTTGTTCGAGATGGATGAAATAAACGAGATATAAGTAGTCAAAGTCAAAGCATTTATTGTAAATAGGCAATTAAATCGCACTTTTACAAGTCAAACAAAAGTTACAAGAGAATCATAAAAACATAAAGTATGATACATTAAATTAAACAGTAATTGATTATGGTTTGATTTTGAAAAAAGGATGTTTCCTAGATGTGTAGTAGGTATATAATATGTAGTAGGTATGAAATATATAATATGAAGATGCGTCCCTATAGGCTTAGTTGAACACCTAATAGATAGGCTGGTATTTCTAAAATTAGGAACACGTTAGGGTTCATTTTATTTTGATTCTTAACTCATTAGGTAGTACAGACGTCTCTACCATGAATAAATGAGACTTGCCTCACTTGTCGCAATCACACGAAACCGGTTCCAATATACATTTAGGTCCCTTAAGCGAACCATCGAGCAAAAATAACAAATTTGATTTTTATTAATTGAACTGCCAACCGGAGCAATCATGCGGCGGTCGCAAGAACAACGGCCCGAGCATCTGCCCCATTTATTAATACCGTCAACAATAAAACATTTGAAACACGTTCTTGCGAATCAATACTCGCGTTCCCGGTATGAATTATTTATGTGTTTTATTGTCGCTTTATCGCCTACATCGGCCTCTGGCGGGCGGATGCCGCGAGAGCTCTTCTCTTTTGAAATAATAATCAGAACATAATTTTATTTTTGACAAATAACTGGGCAGCGTTGGGCGCGAGCGGCGAGGCGGGTTTTTGTACGACCGGGTGCGCCGCGGCGCGGATTCCGGGTCCTGCCACTGCTGCCTTATCGCCTGAATAAACATAAGGATGCTGTCGGTATGCCGCTCTCGTGTAGGTAATTGTCCCGAATGCCGCAAGAAAGAAGTCGGTCTGATGAAATGAGTTCTAAACAAGCATAGCAGTAAGGTTCGTGGTTCGTTCGTATGCGCATGACCGAAATGTGTGTTAAGATTGTAGGGTTCTATCAATACCTTCATCTCTGAAAATAGGTGCTTAGACGTGATCCTTCTATCGTTATTGTTGCTCCTTCTTCATCACCATGTAAACATACTCAATATAATCAACAACATACTCTTGTGGACTGCGTAAAGGCTTTGCATTAGGCAGTCAGGCAAAAACAACATCCTGCCGTTTTTACCGAATATCAGGCCATCGGTTCTCATACACGTATTGTATTTTATGGCATTCCTGTGCAATTTTAAGACGTTTAAATTTGATTCAGGAGAGGATTTATAAATATATCGACGTTGTAAAAACATTTCACAAATCATTCCCGTTTCCTTCGCGTCGCGTGGGCTTATACCTAACTATAAGGCAAAATTGCATTTAAATTAAGCCGTATGGTACAATTGAAGACGCATTTTAGACAGTTATTAATAGTGTTGTGGATGGACATGCGTTGAGTGGCTATATTATAGAAAGTAACACCCATGCTGGGTCCACTCAGGCTTTCCTCGTCGGAGTATAAATCATTGTCATATCGCTCCAGAGGCGATGTCTGTAACGATTGAGTCCATTTGGTCACTCTAAACAGTCGTGGTATTATGCATGAGAAACTCGAGTCAGTGATGGATTGTGCTGAGAAATCTAAGTAAGTATGTATAGTACTAATAAATAATAATCAGTTTATACAATGCTAACCCCCAGTTTCTGAAACGTCAACCAACTTTGACTACAGATTAATTATATTGCCATCCTTGTCATTTGTTTATTGTCATATAGAGACAACGATAGTTTTAATCTACTGTCAAAGCCAACAAACGTTATAGAAACTGGGGGTAAGAAGCATTTGTTCAAAATCTAAAGCCACCCAATATATGCACGAAAATAAACGCATTTTTTGCCATTTAAATACTGTTGTTTCTGACCGATTCTCCAACGGGCAGTCGGGACGAAGTGACTTTAATGAGAGCTCATTGTCAATCGGCTGTCGATGGGCCGCGGGCGTATGCAAACTGATGACCATTATCCTGACCGAGATCGAGCTTTCTTTTTGTCATTACGCGACTATTATAACGCTTGTTATGGGCTTAACGTGGTTTTTAAAAGTAAGTGCACAAGTTTTGACATGCTAGAACAAAACTGTTTTTTTACAACGGCTATTTAGGCGCGAGTAGGTAGATAAGACCAGATTAATCACCTGTACAATTAGTTATAGCAATAAATGTGTCATAAAGCCCGTCTACTCAGATAAATGCTTGTTTATGCATACTAGATCATTCAAGCTTTGATCTTTGAAGTATTTGGCATCTTTAACATTTAAAAGTTACGAAATGCAGAGATTTGAGCTAGGGCTTCACTAGGTTTAGCTTCTGGTAACTCAACTCTACTTACGTCAATTTGTGAGTAATTGTGGAGAGATAGGTTCTGAATTTTGATGCAGATATACGAGTAGGTTTGTCTTGGAGTTCTTGTCCTTGTTTTGTTTGTGGCTCAAGATAACATGCAAAACCTTCGCAGCTAAAGATAAATTATAACCCTTTATGTCCTTTATGTCGGCATTTTAGTCAAACATTTTGCAAAACATTATGTTGATTCGAGAAGCGTTCGAATAATAAATGTGTTTTTATCAAAACCTGCTGCATAACAAATGGCGGGACAGATTGTGGCTCGGCCTGCACAATGCCAGCCAAGTATTTTAATTAATGCCACACCACACACATGAATTTTCTGTACATTTCGCCGATTAAATTTTTCTCTGGTCTCGCCGCTTATCGACAATCCTTGAGCTTTTTGCTCGGCCATAATAACAACACGTACCTACCTATACCTACGTGCACAAGGTAAGTAAAATGCAGAATCTGCTCTTAGGTTGGTAATCTTTCACTAGTCACGTCTGATGCATGCATTTTTTAAATAGGGTAGTGGAACCAATAAATGAACGTTTAAGCGTTTTGGTCAACTTTGAACCACTTTTACTCAGTTATCTCGTGACATTGACGTTTCCTGGTATTTTTATAAGAGTCAGTATATCCTCAAGTATTAACGAATGAATCAAAATACTTTCTATATCTACCAGGAATTTTATAAAAAATCATTATGTGAAAAAAATAGCGTTTTATCCCAATAGTTGAACGCTGTGCCTTAATTATGAACATTTTGTACCCAATAGCTGAACTAATATTTTGAGAAAAATTATGGGATGAATTGTAATGAAATTGAAGAATAAAATAGTAGCAGTGTTAATAATTTATTTTTACTATTCATTTAGAAGAATGTAAATAATAACTAAAACATTTTTAGGCTTCTTCGAGAGTACTCCGTAATTATTATTTTTTATTTTTCGCAGTTTAGGTGGCTTCTCAAAAGAAAGACTTAGAAATCTCGAAACAACTTGAACCTATCCCTTCATTGCGAAAAACAAGACCTAAAATCTTAACTACAATAATTCAAATGGTTCATGTTTTGGATACTAATTTACCATAAAATGAACGAACAAAATTTTAGCGTATTTCTTAGTTCAAATTTTGGGCATGGAACCTAAAGCTGAATATTGAAGGATTTCATACTAAAATAAAGCTCTTAAAATAGCATTTAACACTGAAAACATGCGTTCAACTTTTGGTAAATAAGTTTATACATTAAACAAAATTAATTTGAGTGATTTTGTTTTTGTCTATAGAGTCAAGTTTAGGATTTACGATGCTTGTAAAAAATGCCTTTTCTCCAGAACATGACCACCGGTCACTTAATGGATCAAGCAAACTAAATTTGAACCATTACTTGAACAGTAAATATCTCGAAAAATACGGCTAATAATATTAATAAGTATCAACAATATCAAAGCTGAGTAGATGAAGATTTCATTAGAACCAACAAAACTCAGATCCATCATTAATGTATTTATTTAATCTGACAAAATGCTTAAATTGGAGGTCACCTTTCTTAAGTAGGTTTTCATAGAAACGTAACTTTTGGTGGACACCACTCACGTAACGAATTACCGTGGGCTCATCTGAGCCGTCACTGTCGATCTGTTTAAGGCACTAGGTAGAAAAAATGTTGCGAGATACGGAAAAAATTATCCCACATGCGTATGTAGCGTAGTATTTTATATTTTCCTATTTCTCGGTCGATTGTTCATCTAATGGGGGTCAGTCATCTTTTGGTGCCACTACCCTAATCTAGAGGTTTTATAATACGAATTTCAGGAAAAATATAATGAATGTACAAAAGCAAAAAATTCCGTTTATTATTCCAAAAGGTCCATAATATCACAAACACTGTTGCAATCAAACAACCTTATTTCGGTCATGTGCCGGCAATTATGTTGCAGAAAGTTAAAGGAAACCACATTGACTTCCAACTCGTTTTGCAGCCGCTTAATTTGGCAAAAAGCGAAGCGTCATCAATATGTGCCAGTATTTCGATGTGGTGAAATCTCGAACCACGAGACAGGAAGCGAGCGCGTGCTACCGACTACCGAGCCTGTCGAGCGCCGAACGCATCGAGTGCCGATGCGTGCATTATTCGATGCAGTATTATCGATAAATTAATGCTCGCATTCGGATGCCGCTGCCATACTACGAGTAATGGCGACACGCGGCGCATCACTTTTTGCTGTGCTTGCGCAGTCCAGCCATTCAGCCATCCATTGATACGGGATACGTTCACAAAAACTGGTTGGCTCTCTTGTACGTGAAACTAACTAACGTTGCAGGTTTTTGTGTGCACTCCGACAAGGACGTGATCGGTTTTTGTTTAGCGAGGTGCGCCGAATACTAATTGCTTCGTCGATTGATCGTCCGTTTGATTAGTGCTACGTAATTTGTTTTATTGGATTCTGACTTCTTTAGTACAAGTGTTTAGTTGATTGCGTCTGTCAAAGCAACGGTCTGTTTTCCGTTGTCAAAACTACCCCCAAATAAATGCTGATTCGTTTGTAATGATCACATAGTTTCCTATTTTAGAAACCGTTGCAACTGAATGCCTATTATATAGAAACCGTCCTATTATTGAAACTGAAAGCATACCTAGGTTCACCTTAGTAATAGCACATACTACCATGTTAATTACTACGGTAATATAAGTATTAATTGTTAATTTTTGTGCAATTTAAAATTGACGAACAAACTGAATCACACAAATAAAAGACCTATATACTCCCAACTCCCAACTCATAAAGTTAAACGCGGCTATACGTTCCTAATAAATAAATCGACAATTTACAGTCATTGCTGTTTTATGAATGTAACTGTTCAAAGGAAGTGTTCCTAATTAGTGTTTTATGTACATTGTAAACACCGATAAAGTATGCATTGGAAAATGTTTCGTGCGATAAAATGTAGCGCGCTGATGAGAGGCAAAAGCTAAATCACTAATTAAGGTCGATAATAATAAAACACAAAATCTATGAAATTATGCTTACGCTGGATGTCTAGGAACATCTCTGTATAATTGCTAAAGTAGGAATAATTATAATCATTTGTGAAAGCTGAGTACATGTCAAAGAGAATATAATTAGTATGTTTTAGTAAACATCGTTTATTTTTGGTTGGAAAAGGGGTGTTATTTACAAATCTATAGTTGTTTTAAAACCTTTGAGCACTGACTGTCTGCACTTACTAGGCTTGAATTTAGAAATTGCAAGTTATCATCGAGATAATGTTTGAAAGCGCTGTCCAGGCGTGAAGCTAAATTTATTCCGCCACTTCATAATAATTTACTGCCACCATTTTCCAAGAAGTACTCAGTCACCAGTCACCGGCCAAGTAGGTATAAGTTGGGAAGGATTTTAGACGTCTCATTATCATGCGAAATCATTGCGACACCGTCACCATTTTGACGCTAATTTGCGGATCGTGCGTCGTGCGAGCGTGGTACGCACCGAGCCGAGCACGCGCACCTTTTGGTATGTAGGTGTAGGTATCTAAGCAAAGTTATTTACTCGTATCGTATAAGTTTATCGTTGTAGTATTTGTACATGTATCTATATAGTAGATACAATACATTGTCTCATGTACACCAGCAGAGGGCGTAGCCGTCGGCATGCGGCAGTCTGGCGCTAGACGCCGTACGGATAGGACGTGCGCCTGCGCTCGGAGCTAGTGTAGTAGTGAGCCAGTGAATCAATACCTACCTCTAGTTGTTATTGTTACCGTGATAGTGATCACTACAAGTGGCGACGAGTGAAAAGGTCAGTAAATACAATAATAATATATTCAATAAATTTAAAGGAAAGGAAGTAAGTGACAGTAAAAGGAGGTAGTTAAGTGTTATGCTATCGATTACTAGCTATGATCATTTCGCATTACATCCGATGGATTTCTGGAGTAAAAGTTACAAAACAGTAACCTCATTAGTTGAAATTGCTAAGGAATGTTGTAAAGTAAAATAATCCAAATGAATCATATTATTTTATCTCACTCGAATCATTGAAATTGCTAAATAAATAATGTAAACAAAACTACCTATTAAGTTGCCTACTTACCTTTTGAGCGAACAAAAAAGAGGAAGGATTATGGTGTTAAACGATCTTGGTTACCACAACAACATAATTTAACAGAACATAAAGTAATCATAATAATAATCAAATAAATAACCATGGAAAAGTACCCATGTAGGTACAGAGTAGATAAGTTCCATCGTTAATTATGATAACAAGATTTATGCATATAATTGTGTAAAAAAAAAAAAAAAAAATACCTGGAGACTTACTTGTACTATATACCTAGGTACATACCTATTCCGATAACATTACTTAGGTAGAATGTTTTAACAATTAGGTACCTACTTAATTATGATCCGATCTGATTTTGTTATAGGTAGTAAAATGTTATTTTGCTCAGATTTTATGTACTTACCTACCTATAAACAATGGACTGGTAAACTAACTACCTACATTGACTCGACGGAATATAGTTACTTATTTAATAATATGGCACAGTAATATGTAATACAACAACATACTCGTACTTACTTAATCGTGGATTTTCTTTAGATTTAAGATACTTTGTGTTATTTAATATAACATAGGTACCTACTAACTGGTAGATTCTCATTATTACTCAGATGTATAAATATATTATTATATAAATACGGTGCAGATTTTCATTTAATTGGAAATACCTAAGCACATCATGGAAAGAAGTTCATTAAATTGAATTTAAAACAATTGGGTGAAATTCATTAAATTGGATTTAAAATATTTTGAAAGGAATTCATTAAATTGAATTTAAAACACTTTGGACTTCTTTAAATAGAAGCTAAAGGAAGTCCATAAATACTGTGTTGACTTTCATTAAATTGAAGGTATATTGACGTCCATTCAATTGGGTGTAATTTTCAGGACGTCCAATACGATCAATCATGGCAAATCAGCTACCACCACCAGAGAAATTGGATTTCGAGGGCGATAGTGCTTCAGTTGGCTTAAGATGGGAAAAATGGAAAAGGTCCCTTCGGATCTATCTTGAAGCCGCTGATATTACGATTCCAGCAAAAAAGAGAGCTACATTGCTAGTCCTAGGAGGAAGTGCACTACAAGAAATATTTTATAATTTGCCTGGAGCAGACGTAGAACCGGGAGAGCAGGTGAATATTTTCGAAGTAGCTATTAGTAAATTAGACGAGTACTTCCTCCCTAAGCAAAACAAGACCTTTGAGCGACACATTTTCCGTCTTATTAAACAAGATGAAGGTGAAAGTTTCGAAAAATTTCTTATTAAGTTAAGAGATCAGGCAGCGAAATGTAAGTTCGAGAAACCTGATGACCACATAATTGACCAAATACTAGAAAAATCTTCGTCATCAGAGCTAAGAAAAAAGATGTTAACAATGGGTGATGAAATTACATTAGACAAAGTGATTACTATAGCGAATACATTAGAAATAGTGAACTACCAACTAAACAGTTACGAAAAGATAGAGAAGAATAAGACAAATGAAATAAATGCGATACAAAATAGAAACAAAGTTAACTCAAGATGGTCTAGACAAGAAAAAGGGTCTAATGACGAGAAAAGAACGCCAAAGTGTACTAGATGTGGACATTTTGCACATGCCTCGCAAGGTCCTCCTTGTCCAGCGAAAGATAAAAAATGTAATGGCTGTGGAAAATTGGGCCATTATCAAAGATGTTGCAATACCAAATCATTTCAACAAAAACGTAAACTTGCAAAGGACCAAGAAACAGAAAAAAACTATTACAAGCGACAGCGTAAGGAAACTACAGTAAATTCTCTGAATGAGGAAGAAGCACAGTACATATTTAATTTAAACGACGACGCAACAATCAAATGCGAAATAGGAGGAGTAAATTTAGAAATGTTGATTGATTCGGGATGTAAATTAAATTTAATATCCAATAAGACTTGGGAACATTTAAAGAGAAACAAGATCATTTGTAGCAAACAAGTAAAAGAACCGAATAAAATATTACTAGCATATGGAAGTAAGACACCTCTACAAATTAAAGGTTCATTTGAAGCTGAAGTAAAAGCAAATGGAAAAATGGAACGGGCCACTATTTACGTTATAGAAGATGGATCACGAAACCTACTTGGTAAAGACACTGCATTGCAATTGGGTGTTCTGAAGTTAGGTGTGGACGTGAACCAGGTTGAACAAGAACCAAATAAACCTTTCCCGAAATTCAAGGATACTTTAATTGAGATTCCTATTGATCCATCAGTTAAACCAGTTATGCAACCCTATCGGAGGATACCAATTCCTTTAGAAGAAAAGATAAATAAGAAAATAAAAGAATTACTGGATTTGGACATAATAGAAGAAGTCCATGAACCGTCACCATGGGTGTCACCTATAGTGCCAATTCTCAAGGATGATGGTGATGTAGATGTACGCTTATGCATTGATATGCGACGCGCAAATGCAGCTATTTTGAGAGAAAACCACCCATTACCCTGTATGGAAAACTTATTACCAAAAATAAAGAAGGCGCAGTATTTTTCCAAACTCGACATAAAGAACGCATTCCATCAATTAGAGCTGCACCCGGATTCAAGGTATTTGACCACTTTTATAACAGCTAATGGCCTTTATAGATACAAAAGACTAATGTTTGGAGTAACATGTGCTCCAGAACTCTTCCAAAAAATCTTGGAAAAAATGCTCATAAAGTGTGAAGGGGCCACAAATTTCATTGATGACATATTGATATGGGGGAGCAACGAGGAAGAACACGACTTGAGACTTTCCAAGGTGATGGCAGTACTGACGCAAAACAATGTTTTGCTAAACCAAGGAAAATGTATTTACAAAGTACAGGCAGTACATTTTTTGGGACATGACCTCACCCCACAAGGTGTAAAGCCACTGCCTAAATACATTAAGAGCATAACTTAATTTAGAGTGCCAAAAACCATCGAAGAGCTACAAAGCTTTTTAGGTCTAGTAAATTATTTAAATAAATGGATTCCGAATTTGGCCACGACAACAGAACCTTTAAAAGAAATACTAAGACAGAAATTAGGAAAAAAAGCTAACATAGAAGAACACTGGAAAGACAATCACAATAAAACATTTGAAAAGTTAAAAGAAATGCTTTCTAAAATAGAAACATTAGGCTATTACGATGTTAAAGACAAGACGCAAGTAATAGCGGACGCAAGCCCTGTAGGACTAGGAGCAGTTTTAGTGCAGATTGATAGCAATGGACCAAGGATTATTGCATATGGAAATCGAACTCTCAGCCAATGCGAACCAAAATACAGCCAAACAGAGAAAGAGGCTCTTGCGCTAGTATGGGCTGTTGAGCATTTTAATACGTTTCTTTTCGGTAAAGAGTTTGACTTGGTAACGGATCACAAACCATTGGAATTTCTGTTTAATCCAAAATCAAAACCATGCGCCCGTGTCGAAAGGTGGGTTTTGCGACTTCAGGCGTATCGTTATAACATAAAATATAAACCGGGTAAGACCAATATTGCGGACCCACTATCGCGGCTATGTAAGTACTCGGACCAGTCCCTCTACTCATCAGAAGAGAATCATGTTCATCAGATAGTCGAACTTGCGAGACCTTGTGCAATCTCAATGCAACAAATAATAAAGGAATCAGAAAACGATCAGGAAATCACCAATGTTAAAAAAGGAATCTATAGTCACCAATGGGAAGAATCTGTAAAATCATATAAAATATTTTCTGATGAACTATGTTTTTACGAGAACATACTTTTGAAAGGAAATAGAATAGTTATTCCACAGAATTTAAGAAAGCAGGTTTTACTAGCAGCCCACGAGGGCCATCCAGGGATTGTTGCCATGAAGAGTCGCCTTCGTTCTAAAGTTTGGTGGCCTAGAATAGATAAAGACGTCGAGTTGATGGTAAAGAGCTGCCAAGGATGTACTCTGGTCAGCTTGCCAAATCCCCCTGCACCAATGAAACGTCGAGAGCTTCCATCCGATCCTTGGGTAGACATTGCCATTGACCTATTGGGTCCATTACCGAATGGTGACTATATTCTAGTAATCGTTGACTATTATAGTCGCTATAAAGAAATCAAAATTACTAGAACCATAACAAGCTCGCAAATTATTAAAATTTTAAAAGAACTCTTTAGTCGACTGGGCTATCCTCTATCGATTACTGCTGATAATGGCCGGCAATTCGTTAGTGAAGAGTTTAAGGACTTTTGCCGCGGCTGTAATATTAAACTTTTTAATACCGTGCCATATTGGCCGCAAATGAACGGTGAAGTGGAGCGTCAAAATAGAGACATAATGAAACGGCTCAAAATAAGTGCTAGGGAAAAACGAGATATGAGAGACACACTATACGAATACTTAATGATGTACAACTCCACTTCACATTCAGTTACGGGAAAGACACCGTCCGAACTTTTTTTCAAAAGAATGAACAGGGACAAAATTCCCATGTTAAAAGACATAAACGGGACAGACGACGACACCGAAGTTAGAGACCGAGACAAGTTACAAAAGGAAAAGGGAAAGGAATATGGAGACCGGAAAAGGAGAGCGGAAAACCCAGAATTGATAGAAGGTGAGAAAGTATACGTTAAGGAAATGGAGAAAAAGAATAAGCTCTCAACCCCGTTCAACCCTACACCACATGTAGTGGAACAATCAGTTGGAGGTGATGTTACAATAAGGAATGAAGAAACTGGACAGAGACTAAGAAGAAATGTGATCCACCTAAAGCGTGTAGAAGGAAAATGGAAATCAGTACAAGGCGAGACGAATCAAAATGAAACAGATAATGAGAACGAACAATAATATTTACTTATCTTAGAATCAATGCAGATTTAATTTGATTTCATTTAAATACTTAATTAAAATTGTTAATAAAGAAGGGATGTAGTATTTGTACATGTATCTATATAGTAGATACAATACATTGTCTCATGTACACCAGCAGAGGGCGTAGCCGTCGGCATGCGGCAGTCTGGCGCTAGACGCCGTACGGATAGGACGTGCGCCTGCGCTCGGAGCTAGTGTAGTAGTGAGCCAGTGAATCAATACCTACCTCTAGTTGTTATTGTTACCGTGATAGTGATCACTACAATCGTGAAGCCAAGGTTAGTGAAGATTGGTAAGGCAGGATTGGTAAAGAAAACTACAGACATTAAAATTGAAATATGTACGTACCTAGACACGCCTGAGTAAAGTTCGTACGGTACCTACAGTAAAATTTTTAATACCTACGTATAGTTTAGACTTTTACGTGGCAAATAGTAATATTTTTACAGTCAATTTCTAATGAATAGTGCATATAAATTTAAGAAATTTATTGTAATAAGTAAATATAACCTTATACACTAGGTATACTCGTATACACGCACTACTTGTACATTGTGTACTTTTAGATCAATTTACATGTTGAAACTGTTTAGTCTAAAGAAGATATAATAATCTAAAATAATAATAATAGGTATAGGTCCAATCAAATATGAAACATTGTAGTAAAATAAATAGTAAAATGTACAATAAACATCTCCTTGAAAAGACATCAACGCGTTTGACTCGAATACTCTGATATTTAATTTATAAGTATTGAAAAATACAAGCACAGATAAAGATGTGAAAGCAACGTTATTTTTGATAGAATTTAAAGGACCTGGATAAAATCCTGCAGTGTTTAAGCCCCCTTATCTGTATAGCTGTTATAGATCGTTGTGTTAAATCAGTAAGTACAAATTAACTCATAAAAAAGACATCAACGCGTGTGACTTCTTTTTTGTTTAATTAGAAATAGCTTTTTTGCTAACATGATGGGAAATTAGTTAGTCTGGTCCATTTCGGAGAGTTTAACATCGCAAATGGGTAGGTACATCTATAAAAACAATGTATTCAGTTTTTTATTCAGCTAAAAGGCTTTCATTAGTAATCTTCAAGAAGAACTAACCGTTTAGAACGCCGACTAGCGAGCGGGCGACCTCCTGTGCAGAAGCGCAGTTTAATTGATAATTCCAGAGAATAACGGCTCGTCTCTAATTGAATACAGCGGTAGCGAACTCGTATTATTTCAATAAGAAAGGGCAGGCAGCGGCGCCGCAGCAAATTGCAAGCCGTTTTCCTTTTGTACCACGAACGTAGCTGCATCGCAGATTATTCCACAGTCAGTGGGCCGCCGTAATCCTATTGGTCGATTTTAATGAGCCCCGATCAATGGGCGTAATTATTTCTCGTATCATTCTTTTCTGGGACGCGAGCGCGCTGTCAACTCATAAGGCCTGGCCGGGCCGGCCAGCCTCGGCTCGGCGCATACCCATTGAGACAAGCAGCCAGTTTTTGCCAGTGTTTTTGCGAATGCCCTTGTAGGGAAACCTGAGCATGTTCGGCTCTTGATTTTCAATACGAATTGACAGCTCATTTGGTTGATTGGATTTGATATTATAATGTTGGCCTCATTAGTTTACTTTGATTGACGTTTTATCTCTTTGCAGATGGAAATCAAATAGTATACTCGTAGACTACGATGGAAGTTGAGAATGGCTTTGACTATAATTTATTTATATTTTAGTGAAACTTCATCGAGTAAGGGCATGTCAAGATACTTTTGATGTCGACTGTACCTTTGTGAAGAGTAGCCATAATCCCAAAAACGATACTACATAAACCACCACACTTTACCGAGTACCATAAGTCTTTTCCTAAGCCTGCCAATTACTGCACCTCGGGATCGACTACATACGATCAACTTCACCTGACCACTCATTAACTTAATTTCTTAATCGAACCTTTAATTGAAATGTTAACTTGGAGGACGATAAGGGACGCCCAAGTTAATGTCCTGTCAGATTATATACTTTATCTTGTGTTTGTGACAACACCGGCAGGCAGTAATGGGTGTAAAATGAAACATGGCTACGCGGCGTAGTGCTTTTGAAAACTTGCAATTACATTTTAGGCCAGAATGTACATCGTTTTTACAGTTTTGTAGAACTTATATTTATTTGAGTACTTATCTAGGTACCTAGTTTAAAAATCGACACTATGGACCTTGTAAGTTTTTTTTGAATAAATAAAAAAAAAAGTTTATATCTTGTTACTTTAAAATTTTCAACTTTATTGCTTTTGATTGCTCTACTAGGTAGATAACTACATAGTAACTGAAACATTCGATAACCTCTCTATTTTTTTATCAAAATTTCACGGCTATATCGCTTAGATTTTGATTATGCAATTTCTTGGTAAATAGAAAAAAAATCTACTGCAGTTCGTTACAGAGCATTTTTTGTTTATATTACTTATCTAAACGTAAATAAGAACGCATAATTCTCTCACACTTGTTACAGTAAAGTTACAGAAGTATGAAGGACAATCGATCAACCATGTATTTTGAATTATAATTGCAATTTTGTTCTTATTAGCAAGCTATTAATCAGACCTGTCATACTTAATCAATGCTCTTTCGACTCATAATGACGCCTCGACACAACTAATGTCTGCAAGTCGATTAAACTGTTGTTTGCTTAATTAATACTATACTGATCGATACTAATTAATTTATAACAAAACATAGTCGAACCGTTTTTGTATTTTTTTTCTATATTAATATTACTATATAGCCTTTATTATTTTAATTACAACAAAAATTACATCATTGTTAATAGTATACCTAAATGAACTTGTGTTTACCGTATTAATAGGGTAACTTCTGAAAGGACGTGTATATAGTTCAGCCATCTTTTTCTAGTAACAGGGTCACGCGTTACAACGACTCATTATTTACAATTTAATATCTTCTTGATGATCCGGTTGTGTAAGCAGGGCTTGGAACCGGTACCAAAAGTACCGGTACTTAGCGGTTCTGGTACCAGGGTACAGGCTCCAGACTGGTACCGGTACTGGCACCGCTAAGTACCTGTACTCAATTCAGGTACCCGCGGCGTATGAGAGCGACGCGGAACGATACATTTTTTCTTCGTCTGTTTTCTCACTCTAACGTCAATATTTTATTTGGTGCCGCCGGTATAAATTCCAGTACCTACTGATTAGAAAGTAATCGTAGGTACCGGTACTATGTCTGTTACCGGTATCAATGTCTAACCAATGGTCTCAGTACTCATAAATACCGGTATTAAAAGCCATGTGTGTAGGTAACGTGGCCTTATAAACATGACAACATGCTAACGTAGGCGCGGCGGCACTTGACTAAAGTTAATATGCGCTTTAAGGACTCCACCCACATGACCAGACCCCGAATTATCGTTAAAACTTGCCATCGATCGTACCCTGTGGGTGCGACGGTAATAAATGGAGATATTGATGACCGTTTTCTTGGTATGAAACATTTGTGTTATGTTGAGATGTAGCAAACCTTATTAGTTAATTTTCGAAAATTCTTTAGGTGGCCGTCTTTGTATACTGAATGCAAAGTAGAAAATTTTGCGTAACTCAATTCCCTAAACGGATTTTGGAAAAACTAAACCATGTATTTTAAGACTTGAAATAACACATAGAGAGTTTATATCTATCTTAGTAAAGAAGCTATACAAAACAACAATACATACTTCAATACTGCGATGTTTAGGTATATGCCTTCGCTACTTCAATATAAAAGGTATTTTTAGTCCATTTACTCTTATTTTCGAGTTATTTCACGGTCGTTACCTCGCCACCAACTGCACGGACAATACGTTATTAACTTTGTTGTTAGTGCGTTCTATTAGTTATATTGTACGATGCGGATGGTAGGTAAGTAACAGTGTTCTGTGATCTGTGGCGGCAACCTTCGCCGACGTTGTTCCGGCAATTCCATTGTTTCTCTGCTAATTGAATCGATGCCACTGATAGATTGTGAGGAGTAAGAAAGCCCGGTTCCACTGCGACGAGTTAATCAAGATTTAATCAGGTGAACTGTCGTCGGTTTTTAGTTGACCGAAAAAATACCGGAATTGTCGGAATATGAAAATGAAAATGAAAAATTTATTGGCAGCATTGCTACATGTCTAAAAATACATTATTTGCATCTTTTTTAGTACCTACACTTATTTGTAAAAATATAAGATAAAAAGATCATAAATTTAGATATTCATTAAATTCATAGCAGGGCCTTTCTAGAAGCTATTCTTTTAAATTTCGTTTGAATGTCGTTACGGAAGCTGCACTTACAATGTTGCCAGGTATTTTGTTAAACACTGATGGTCCTACCACATAAACAGACATTTCGGACCTACTCAACCTGTGGACTCTGGTTTTTAGTTTGCTTTTATTTCGCGTCATGTGATGATGGTGTATTCCAAGCTGCTCGAACATGTGCATGTTTTCGGTATTATAGGTACCTACTCTTCAGGTGAGTTTATTGGTGTGGGGTTCGAATCCCTTATTGGCAAAAGTATATACACGTCACATCATCGAACTTTCAGACACACTCAGGAAAATAAATATACTAATATCGCTAACCATACTTATACAAAAATCAAACATGTGTGGATCATGTTACAATTGCTTAGGATAGAACTAAACAATAGTTACTAAAGCATCGGTTAACAAAGCGGTAGCTTCTGCATTTCCGTAACAGATCGTTAGCGCTCCCAACAATGAACAAATCGAATCTGTCACGGGCGCCCGCGCACCGGCTTTAGCAAATTACGCGGCATCAGTTACAGCCTGTGTAAGTTACGCTGATAGGAGAGCTTAGTGAAATGCCTTGCAAAGGGAAGGAGAGAAGATTTTGTGAAGAGATAATATAACGTTTACTTATATTGCTAAGATTCAGGTAAATACTGGGATGTTATAGCATAGTTTTGGGAACCATAGCTACTTCACTAAATGTGCATAATTAATTCCAGATATTATGTAGTCGGTACTTTATTGTTTAAACCCTGACATTTTAACCAATAGTATATGTTTTTGTTCAGTGTTACGATTCAGAAACTATTTGGAATGTGCTTATACGTTCATAAACAATGTTTAATACAGGTAAAATTGCTATTACAATACTTTCTGACATCAAGAATGGGTCTCGCATTTTTCCACATTACTAATTATGGATTGACAGTTAATTATACACTTTAATGATTGGCGCATTGTGCTTCAGTATCGATGGACCAATCGGCACAAAAAGTCGGCATCCAGCTTTTGAATAGGCTATTACGGCCCCTATATTATTACAAGGCTACATATAATATTGTGTATCTACAGTACTCTGGGAGAGAAATCTATAAATAAATCCTATATAATAACGAATTAAAACATAAAACATAGCAACAGCCCTTGCAAGAGTGGGATATAATTTACAGCACAATAATTTATTTTATGTAGTTGTTGTAAATAAAAATGGTTAGAAATTTACATATATTTCTTATTGGACGTCATTCAATCATAAACGTAACTTTTGTAGTGACACTCGGGCCGATTAATTTGTTCTAGAAACGTATGAATGTGGAATTTACCATAAGTTCATACACATTTAAAATATTGGTAATGTATTATTAATTATTTTCTTTCAAAACAGTAGATATACTTCAGTACTTACCTATTCTTCTTTCACTGTCTGTTCATGTATATATTACCTCACCACTACGACTACCGACATAGATCACAGTGGATAATTAAGAATATAACTTATTTTTCGAAGTAATTAACTCAATAATTACGCATAATTCACTATTGACAGAGTTGTTAATAATATGCGTGAAGGCAGATATGCATTGATCAAGAAATTCATTCGAGGAATGTGTAATTATGATAATAATATTTCTCCAGCTACGGTTGCTAATCATTTTAGCTTAGTGATGGGATAATGACGCTATTTGCACCTAGGCTAGGCGTTCTCTTCTCCGAAGACGTTTTATCTATTTTGCATTTCTCTATAGCCTAATAACAATATACTCTATACATAAACGTTTAACATTATTATGCCTCTTAGGCCCTAAGGCACACCGTTTATTTAATGACTCATCTCATTTTTGACGACATTGGTTGTCCACTCAATAGACATTGGATTTGATGCTTATTGGGTAGAGTTAGGGACTGATTATTTATAATTCGCGTCAGCTGTACGAGCATCAATCATAACGATACAGATCGAGAGCAATCTGCCAAATACCAATCTGCTGGTTATCTTTAACTTAGCAAAATTACTACTCATACTGTCAATAATTTTCTACTCATGTGAGCCAAATATCGTGTATACTATGAAGTTTCCCACAGCCTTACAATATCGTTATAACTTGGATCAAATGCTATCTAGTTACAATCATATACGCAATCACTAAGTTGCGAAGATTTTCCCGTCTCTGTCATCACTCCTCAATATCTATCACTTTGCTTGTCTGTACATCAGTAGGTACGCAAAGGTAATTACTTACTGTGTTCATAAAGTAAGATAATAAAGCAATGGGCATAGAGCACTTTCATTGCAAAATGAATGAGCAACGTAACCGCTCGAGCAAGTGAAGGTCTATAGATAGTTATATAGTAGATAATACTTAGTGAATACCACACATATTCACACGCGTATGCTTTGTATAGAAAATCAAAGCATAAACATCAAAATTTATCGCAAGACTAACATTTTAACTATACCAACCAGTCGTACAATGAAAAGATGGGGTCATCTGGGCCTAAAGAGTGTTAGCCAATAAAGGATGGTTCGGTCCACCACGGTTTGCTTGGCCGACCCAAGAAGCTAGAACTAAGGCCATCCGACTAAGACCACCGACGCGGCAGAGGTCCGAAGCCAGATTTACGATGACAAGTCAATCAATGTGACTTTGTGCACATCATGTTAGTACAAAGAGCACCTAACTTTTTCACTTCTATTGCCCATTGTCTCGCTGGATTTGAATGAGTCCACGCGAATATTGGCTACTTATACTTATGCAAAAAATATGATCGAAACTCGCGGAACTGCAAGTGTTTAGTCATCTGACTTCGGATAATGAGCTAGTTATGGAATAAAATATTATCGCTATCCTTTATATTTATAGAATGAAATAATGCCCCAAAGTAAATCGGGCGGTTATAGTTTCCCAAACGTAATACTCGAAAACGTAAATAGGCATTTCAGTGTTATCGTCCGGTCCTAAAGGCTAATTAGGCGACATAAAACGAATTTTATTAACGAAATTAAGTCACAGCATGAAAGCATCGTTGAGTATGCAAACTGTTTCGCGTAACTCGAGAGCGGAGCTATAAGTTCACTGATAAAAATGAACCCTGAAAAGTGGTATTCAATTAAAGAGATAATAATCTAGGACGGTGAACTAGTGCGGTATTTAAAGACGACGATAGTCATCGGATGGAGATAAATTCTTTATGGGAAAAATCGATTTGTGTTGCTTACATCGATAATATTTAATTTTCATTATGATCTAGTACCTAGTTACTGATAATTGAAACTGTGAAACATTTTTATAGTAGGTTACTGTTTATAAAATGTTTAATGAGATAATTCGTGAAAAAAATAATGTTTAAACCTCTTTGCAGGAATTTATACCAACTATCTCATTAAACTGACTTCCTAAAGTTGCAAAGAAGTTGTTAAATTGGGACCAAATTTCACAGGCATTATCATTTAATAGGTCTTGTAAGTATGGTGCTTGCATTTAATAATAAAAATTAACTGCAAATGAAATTCCTTTTGTACGGTTTTGTGTCAAATGCCGATTCTTTACATTCAATTACAAGTTATTTTATGGATTTACAGTACATGCATAAACCTTAATTACAATTCGTTTCACTGCCTAATTATGTTACTTGCACCTATTCGAAAATATATTTGATTTCATTTAATTTTTATAGGAATTGCTCCGCTCCTTATTCTCATAGCTCAATGGTACACTACGCATGTAGGTAATTGTTGCTAATTAACTTCAGCCTAGTTTTATCGTTAATCACCTGTTTATCCATGAATGTATCTTATAAGAGCTTTCAACTTAGTTTATGAGGTAAATCGAGCGTTCAAAAGAGATGTAGGAGTAAGCTAAACAACTACATACAAAAATATAACTACATCTACCTAACATTTAAAATCACATAATTTCACGTTTAGCAACGGAATTTCTATAAGATTTCAATTTGTTTTTATATTACCAAATGATTTGTTGAAATAAAAAATCATTATATAGTTAAAAAAAAAAAAAGGTACTTGTAATTTTGTAGGTATTATATATATCGGCTTAAAACTTATATTCCCAAAAACATCCAAGTCACAACCGCAGACAAGGCCTGGCTCGATTAGCCACACCAGACCAGGGGCAAAGGTGTGAATCGACATTTAATAAAATAATTTATCGGACTCTAATGCGTTTTTAATGACTGCGCACAACCGCAACGAGCTACGGAAGAATATTTTTTCTATAGTGAACATTGTAACTCGTTCTGAATTATCAACTATTATATTGTACGAACGTGGAAATGCTTGGTTTTATTCAGAGTTACATTAGTAGGTAGAGTTCAAGTACTTACTTACAGTTAATTAAGTTCCTATAATAGTATAATAAGTTTTATTTAGTAGTACATTTTATCGTTTCGACATAGTGATAGAAATGAGGAAGAGAGGTTTAAATTTTTGTTGTATGAGCTAGTATTTGAATGGTCTGGATTTGTGAATTCTTCAGCAATAAGTAATAGGTACACATATAAGGTTACAAAAGTTTATGTTAACTGTTGGTCGGTACAACACACCTTAACACCACATTCATTAAAAGCAATCGATGCACGCGAATCGATAGCGGTTCATATCGAGAGACAATCAATTAACTCGGACGCAATTCGATTATTGATTTCGTAATTAAATCGCGCCGGTGGGCGTCGCCAGAATCGATATTTTAGCCATGATTCTTACTAATATTTTGTTGACTCTCGCAATTAAGTTATTAAGGAAGTAATCATTATATTGAAATGTCGAACACACGTGTTGAATTTATATCACATTTCACAGAGCTTCGTTGACATGTAGAGGCGCAATAATTCGTTCTAGCTAGAAGTAAATAGATAATAAGTAAATACTAGTTACTGAGAGACGCATGGAGGTAAACTGCTTAGCACCTCTTGGCAACAATCTACTCCTACTACAGTAAACACTTAGTTTTTACAGCCAGCATTTACCTAAGAATACAAATAATTCTGCATTGTCATTTAAAAAAAATCTGATTTTCTTGCCGGTTCTTCTCGCATGGTAGTGTACGAGTGGTAGATAGAGATAACTTTAATGAACCCTAGTGTGAGCGTAGTGCCCCATTGGATTAAAGCCTATGTTAATAAGAATAATTATAAACGAGTACATAGTGTGAAATTATAGATTATTGCATACCTATACAAGATTAATATATATTTATATAATTTACTATCTGTACTATAAAATCACTAGTTTTCACTCTTTCGATTTATAATGCATAAAGCAAATTCCGATAGCTTGTAAACGCAGAGCTAAGCGTACAATGCTGGTATAATTTTGCTTGGCTTCGACTGACACTGGACATAAAAGAAGAAAGGAAGAATTATGTTGCGTTACAACGCGCTTACAAAAAGAATCGAGATAACGTAATTATTTACCGAGCGATTGCTTTATTGCCACGTATGCAAACATTTTACCTTTAAGCAGCGCACAATCGCCGGTCGTTCGGTAAACGAGCACAAAAACCTGGGTGCTTAATCATGTCTCTCATAATCGATTTTTGAAAACTCGATTTTTTTTTCATCGTGCAACTGGCCGTATTAAATAATATCGACGGTCAATGAGACTGAATTGCACACAATTTAATCGCACTCGTGTTATTGCCGAGCTTTAAAAGGCAATTAACTATTAATTAAGGTCGCCGTTTATAGTTTTCGTAAGTGCCTTCGATGCGCAAGTATTTTTACTATAACAGGAGCGAGTAATGCCGAGGTCGGTCTACGGACTCCAATTTAGTCACGTTTCAACAGATATATGGTATACAAAAAGACGCTCTCGTTCGTTACACTGAAAAAGGTTGTAGCATCACAATAGGCGGGAGAGACAGAAATAATTGGGACCCCCTGTCTTAGAGCCGCGCCGAGTGTCGGCTCATCAGTATGCGCGCGGGCGCTGCGTCGCCGCCGCAGCCGCCGCCGCTGGCACATTCATCCTCGCCCCACAGACTCTACAAATTGCCTCTACCAGACTTTTGTTAAACGTTAAACTGTTACGTGGCTAGCTGTTCTTTGTTTTCTCTTGGATAGCATTAAACCTTCTTGTGCAAGTAATTGCGAATACCCGTCCGGGACTTGAATGACGAACCTTACCAAATGGGTCCTCGAGTTACGATTTGCCGAGTGCATACCCATTTAAAAGTCAATCATTGCCGCCACAAGTACTCGTTTGAAAAGTTGTATTAGCATTCCATTTATAGGAGATGCACGTTTTCGAGCACTTAAGTTGTCGTTTTAAGGGAATCCAAATGAACAAACCACGATTGTCCATCGCGGACTGAAGAGGCAATGGGACGTGTATCCACAGTGAGGATCAGGTGCTCACTATTGCTTAATTTTTTACTTTTTAAACAAATAAAGTGTCGTATGACTGCTGCCTAACCTGATGATGAAAAGTCAAATTGTAGTCGACGTACCTATTCTGTGTCCTAAGAAAAACGCTCCACGCGCCGCGCTGCACTTCAAAATGATACGAGTAGTTCGCATGTCGTAAGCCGGTACTTATGATAGTGCAACTACATTGAAACAATAAATTTTAGAACAAAATTGCGTATTTACTTGCAAATGGGCTCTTAAAAGGCGCAAATTGAATTAGCATCCACTTTGCATAAATGCTGCGGGAGATGGAGGTGGGCGGCGCGCGGGCGCAAAAGTAACGGCCAGCAGCGCGCCATCAATTAAACTTTAATTTTCGATACTCCACGAATGAGTCGGCAGGGCCGTAATTGCGTCGACCAGCGCGATGATTGCTTTATTGGCTTCGCGCATGCTCGTGGTCTCTCAGCGGGCATTCGCATGACCATTTCAATGCGCCCTCACCACAAACGCTTCGGTTCTCCAAAAAACAAAAACCTAAGTCGTCCATCTCGCCCGCAGACGTAGGCGTCGCGCGCCAGACGAACTCTGAATTTAAATAACTTGTTTCTCTTTCGGCTACCGCTGACAAAGGCTTCGGCTTAGATCCGAGTCGTCTTTTCTTTTCGGAGGGCAGGTATCAGGTAGGTAGGTTCTCATTCCGGCGCTATTTATGTGTGGCTTAATTTCGGTTAGACGCGAACAAGTCGGTGTCCTTATAATAAAGTCTCGGAGTGACGCGAGCCGCAGGTAGCGCGTTTTTGCAGGACCTCACATAATTCGAGCCTGCGAGCGCACGACGAGCCAAGTTTTTACTATTTTGTTTGTTTCATGACCTCGCACGAGCCCCGCACGTGACTTCGCAAGTCGTGGCAACAGCGATCTTACGATTTCTTTAACCGGTGCCGTTTCTGTTCATGCATCTTGTGCAAGACGGCACGTAAATAAAGCCGAGATGCGCATTCGTCGAATGCAGATGAAGACGCGAGAGGGCTACGTGCTCGGCCTACCGACCGTTCGTTAATGCCAACTTATTGTTCCCCGGGACGCTTCACATGTTGCGCGGTGTCACGAACGTTGTTTATGTAAATATCGCTGTGACGCAAATGATCGTCCACCTCCTCGAGTTACGGGCAGGTAATAAACGTCGTTTTATGGACGCGCCTATCTGAGGATCTTGAAATAAAATCTTGCCTTCAACATCATCATGTATACTGACCACGCATACAGTCCAGTCGTAGCTCGTACCTACTGTAATGCACTGTGAGTTGACAAAACATAACTTTCTGTGACTTCACGTCGTCGGCTAGTAGAAAAATAAGTGATACCATTTTTAAATATTAATCAGCTTATTATTTGCTTCCAAAATATACATACACACGTCACAGAATTAATTATACCCTCCTCTAATAGTCGGGTATAAAAAGCTTTTTCTTTTATCAAACTGAAGCTAGTCAAACTGAAGCTAGTGGAAAATAGAGTTGCAACTCTACGAGAGTCGCAGTTAGCTTCGGACACTTGGATCGGGAACCAGGAACAAAAACAATTACAGTCTCTTCGCAAGTACCAACATACACACACTAGGTGCCTAAGGTTTTATAATATAATCAAAGAGAATAAAGCTCGCCGACCTGTGGGCCATAAAGCAAACAGATTGCATCTAACCTGTCCGGTATGTTACTGGTCGTATGCCGCCTGCCTGAATGAGATGCGCTAAATCCCGCGGCACGCGCATCTTATGTTTACTTCGGTGCACTGTGCATGGTACTGGGCAATTGAAAATTCAGACTGTGCTTTACGGGTAATTTGGGATATCCACCGTTGCCACTGAATATTGTTCAACGATATTTTGTCTTTACTATCTGCTGAAATTTCGAAAATTTCTGACCCTCTCGGAATGCTATCTCTTATTGAGTCCAATATTCAATTCTTTCTGTTCGCTCTATTCTCATCAGGTTGCAACCTCGAATTGTATTTACCAGTGTATTTTTTTAAAGATGAATTGTAAATCTTTTAACAATCCGCCAGCATTTTCAACATCATAAGCTTAATGACTCCAAGAGAAATGAGCGTCGTTGCATAACTGCACAAAAACTCGAAGCCAGTGTCTTGTACCTATTATCCTGGCATTACCCACCTGAGCCTTTCGTGAGAACCTTCCTTGCATTCTTTTCGGAGTGCAAGGAATATCTACACTTTAAAAAAGTTATAAGCTACGGGTATGTATGCTTGATTGTAGTTAATAGGTTGATGTAGCGTTCAAAGTGGTTCCTTTTAAAATTATACTTACTTGTTGATTTAAAATAGGCGCATGCCAAGCTAAATTGATAAAAATAAAGTAAATGCTGTATTTAACTTCAAGTCTCTATAGATAGGATGTGCTGAATAAGGTAAAAATACTGAGTATATTTGAGAGTAATCGTTTAATTCCAGTCGCGAATCGGGCTGTTCCAGTAAGTATGGAGTTTTTATGGAGTTACGTAAAGGTGCGTGCTGTTTGAGACATCTTTGCCCTGTAGGTATAGGTTTTCATTTTATCAAACGCTGTGCAAGATTCGCTCTATCTACAATAGTCACGTAGCAAGGTAAATGAGTTGATTGATGAAGAACAAAAAAAATAAGCCTACTGATGCCTACTCTACATGAAGTGACTACACAAGGTAGCTGCGTGGGGATAATTACAAAACAATCAACTTACACCAGACTGCAAAGTAGATGTTGAGTAGGTAATTAGTAAGCTTCATCATAACGATGTACTCGTACGATACACGTCATTTCCCAACACTACGATTTATACTTACTTATCTAGTGTTTATGAGGGAAAGTAAAAGTAAGAGTTACTGAATAACTTATTTACTACTTATTCACTTATATTGTTTCCTTCTCAGTGAAACTTCTTCAAAGTTAGGGACTAGAAGCAATAAACATAAATTGAATGGATTTCGAGTATATACCTAAACATAATTATACTATAATATTGAAACCGAACTATAAATGTTGTTATAATAGGAAAATATGATATTTCTACCCTAACAAATAGACGCTGTGTACCTATTAAAAAAAGACAATGCATGGCGTAGTTGGTGATAGGTCGCTGTAACAATACTCTGAAGTCACTGGTTCAAGACCTACTTGTATTCTTACCATAAAATAAGCGGTTTACGTGTAGGCATCCCAGTTTTTAAAACGGACTGATCCTCAAAATGCGCCATATTCATCGAGAAAGGTTTGATTAGTTGATATCCAAGTTAATAAAACGGTTGAATACCTGACCAACTACCAACACCGCCGCTATGAGGTAGGTGGCATTAGCTACCAAAGATGAGAGGCGCAGGCGCACCGCGGGCGGCGAGGGGGCGGGGCGGGGCGCGGGGCGCGGGTCAGCGGGGCCGTGAGAACGTGCGCGCGCCGCCGGTTCCCAGGCACGCGCCGCCCGCGCCTGCGCGCGCCGCGCGCGGCGGCGGCGGCGGCGTAGGCGCAAGTAATGGATGCTAGGCGCTGTGTGTATGGCACGTAGAGAGATCAAACGATTGTTAGACGAGTCGGAAGAGAGTACGTAGGCTGCTATAGACGAGGCTTATAATATCATTGGACTAATTTAATTTTAAATTTATCGGGGAAAACCGCTACTGGCGTACGCCTCGATTAATCACTTTTTTAATAAATATATTGTCCTTGATATTACTCTGTTACGCTTCCAGGAAACCCTATCCCGTTTTCCGTGATCGTTTGCAAACGTTTTACTTATCTAATCTTATAAGCTCGCTTCGCTCACGCTCAGACGTACACCATTAACGCTTATAGCCAATAATTATAATGTTAATGCAACATACCAATAAGCAAGTAACACCTAGTACACACTTACATGTTGCTATATTTATATTATTTATCACTTTGATGGTACCTATAAATATTCTCTTCTATATCACACGGTACAACTGTACAAGTCTCGCCGAGGTCGCCGCGGTCGCGCGCCCATGCTGTCGTGGCCGTGGGATTGCCGCCCGACGCGGCCGGTTACCAGCCACCATACAGCCTCTACGGAATTATTATTATATATACCTACCTATGCCTCCACACCACATAACACTTATAGCGTGATTTACAGACCTTAGGAACACGATACATTTGTTTAGTGGCACCGTGGCACGTAAAACGGATATTAATGTGTTACCAATGATTTGTGATAGGTAGATCCTGAAGTTCGATATAATGACGGTACCTTTTTCAATAATGCTTAAGGTAAAAGATTATAAAGATATAACTTTGGTGAGTTTGGTGATTGCTGATCAAACAAAGAGATTTTCTCTGGAGATTTCTTTGTTACCTTGTAGGTACGCTACGTTTCTTCACTTTATTTTGTTTCCACGCTTTGACAAATTCTCACCTGAGGCCGATCCTCATTCCACAAACAAACAACAACAATGGTCGCAAATACACAATCATAATTGTATCGCAAAATAATATAGAAATGCAACAACAGCGACAGCGAAGTGCGAAATGTAAATTAAAACTCGCACAGTCAATTCCGCTTCGCTAATAGCTCATTTCACGTGTGCATCTCAATTTTATGTTCGCATTATAAATTCATATTCGCGGCTGTGACGGCCGTCATTTCTAATTTATGCGCGGTCGTGCGCGGCTCGCCTCCTGCCTTCTTGCGCACGCGCCGCCGCAGTCGTGATCCGCTGATCTCAGAGAGAATTAGATCCTCTACCGCCAGGGTCCGAATTCTCGGTCTATAGACATTAGACGTCCTGTCGAATACGATACTTATGACAGCTGATCGAAAGGTACTTCACGATAGGGATGGAATACGTCGTAAGTCATGAGATAAGGAGACAATCTTCAGTATTTGTTTGTACATACCTACTCTTTGACATCCACACCCAGCTAACACGACGTGACGCGTGAATTTCAAAATCGATATTGTATCGAAATTGCCATTTTGTTTCGACATTGTTGAGGTTTACATGATGTCTATTGCGCGAGAATTGAGGCTGTGTACTTACATCGCCAGTATCTCACGAGCCCCACCTGCTGTACAATCATGTCTGGAACTGCACAATTATAATGGTTCAAGTAAAGCTGGTCGATTGTTGTACAAAGATCGTCGCACGTGAAGCGATGCGCGAGGATCCTTCAGTCACGGTATACATTCGAACCTTCTATTCTCAAGTACGGTGGCACGTCAGACTCTGATTGATTTGTTTACGGAGACTGGGAATGCGCTTTACCGGGTTTGATAGAGTTGTTTACGATAAGCGTGCTCAAAGAAAAGGATGATGCAAGCAACAACAATGTACTTATCGGATCGTGTGGTTACAGCTAAAAATGTTTTATTAGATTAATTAGATACTGGCCTAGATGCCATGTATTCTGCTACAGGAATTTAGATACCCAGGATCGGGCAAAATAAGACTATAGAGGCTAGATGATGTTGATGTTGATGAATTCAGACATGGGGCACATGGCGTTATAATATTTTATCTCAACTAAACAATCTTCGACTACCTATTACCCTCTGCTCCGTACGCCGTTTAATAAAACTAGAAAAATTCTACACACGGTGTTCAAAATCTCAAGTCTAGAATCTTGCAACAAACAAGGCGGTAAATTATAAGCGAATAGACGCGAGCCGCACAATGAAAAGATACAAATAGAAAGGCTTTAATAAAGGGCAGATGCATAGAATGAATGGAGAGATGCAATCACGGCCTTTCTAGATTCAAAGGCTTCATTTGCCGCACGGTCGAAGAATTATTAAGGTGAGGGCTTCGGTCATTCTAACAAAGGTGGCTTGAACATTTTTCTATTTTTAATCATTTTATAATATTGTCATAGATTCGCGTTTGACAATGATCTTACCTGATGAAAAACGACGATGTGGATAAAGAAGAACTACAAAGTTACTCTAACTTTAAAGTTAAGGTTCTTATTTTATGTGACCTATAGATAGGTGCACATTTAATTCCTATCAAATGAAAGGTCGATATTAAAGTCGACAGTTTATTTACTTATCTCTACCAATCCGGACTAGGCCCCCCGTGGTGGATTATGACCTAACCCTCCTAACGAAAGTGAGGGGAGGCCTTTGCCCAGCAGTGGGACAGTTACAGGCAGACTTATTATTATTACTTATCTATCACTATCCAAGAAAGCATCTCAATTAAAATCCACTTATACTATTTTCAGTTCCATTTTACTCCTTGCATGTTGCATGCTATGAAAGCAAGGATACTGAAATTATATTCCCACGAAAAATATGAAGTAACGACTAAAGAAGCCATGACGATATCAAAGCTTTTTTTTCTTCTAAAAACATGTTAGTCACAATGACAGCGGCTCCCCGTAATTGCAGCTCACGATGACGCTGTAATACCGGTAGCAGATCCAGCGCACGTCTACAAAGCGAAATGGCTGATGGTAACGAAGTTTGCACCCGCTCATTACTGACGAATTATTGAACTAGGGATGTGAGCAATGTTCCCGAGTGCAAAAATCCAGTTGGTCAACTGGAAACTAAGAGATATAAAAAAGTTGAATGATGAATGAAGTATTTGAACATGCCCATTTTACTAGCGATCATTAAGGTGGTTTGGTTAGGTTCTGAATCAATCTAAATATCAATAATCAAATATGGAATAATCTAAATAATCTATATAAATGTTAAGTAAGTAGTTAACTGTTTTTAATCTATAATAATATAAATGTTAAGTAAGTAGTTAACTGTTTTTAATCTATATAAATGTTAAGTAAGTAGTTAACTGTTTTTAGTCTAGCGTAGCGTTTGTATTCTCTTTGGTCATATGCATATAGTTGTGTTGTCAGGAAAACTATAGATACTTATCGACATGAAGGAAATGAATCGAATAATTTTTTAAATAGTTAGTCAATATACGTAAACCAAGTTAAACAGTCATACATAACTTTATTGATTTATAAATTAATGTCCTGGATTTAACTTGGATGTAAGTGCATAATCAGGCCGATTATACACTATTTTTTTAGATACATAATATTACTAAAATGCCAATAAGTTCATAACTTTTGCAAATGAAAATATGAACATTTTCCCATCACTCCTTAATATATATCCCAACTCTGCTCACGTATTACATTTGAGAATTACACCCATCGACTTATAATGACGTAGAAGCGCTTGTTATTTGCAGTGACTGTGAGATTTTTTCCTTTTAGTTCGTGGTAAAACATTGGTGTCATTAATGATTTTCCAATGCATGAATGATGCAATGAATGCGTGCGACCACTATTCCACCTTGATCTTGCCAGTAAAAAGTCACCCCATATCTTTAGTGGGTCACTGTAATTTTGTCATGGCGTAATTTGTGCACACATTTTCAGCGCGTCACGGGTTTTGTCAAGGAACAGGCACGATCGTATTGGCGATTGTATAATATCTGTAATTAGAAACAGATACAATAGATATTTTAATTGCGGTTTCTTAAAGTTTACAAAATATTTTAACTAAGAATCTAAAAATGGGTCTATATTTTGACATTACCTCGTTTTTTCTGTTGGACAAAATATTTTACACAATTATGTGACAAACGCGATCGCTTTTGGTTATAAAATGCCCTATAGATCATTTTAAAACACTATAGGCAACTGACACAGTATCAAGATCCAGATGCAATGGCGCAGTCACATTATGCGGACCACGTGCTGATATATCTATAGTCACCAACCGAAATGCCGTAATATATCGTCCTCCTAGCGCTACATCATCATTTGTAGATGTATAAAGGTCTTCGATGACGATGGCACCACTCCCATAGCAGGCACGATGGTAGTAGCACAAGATGGAGCTCAAAAAGTTATAGAGATAATATGTATGTGACCGCAGCCTTGTCCTTTATTAATTATTGATGGAAGGTGTAGAGTTCTAGAGCCATGATCTTCATAGTTTCCTATTCATAATACAAGGGGTTCTAGTTAGTTGGCGTTATTACTACCAAAGTGCTTACATTTAATGCGCTTTGCAGTCGACGAAAGGCGCGACTGATGACGGGGCAGACAGACAGTCACGCTTGTCGTGCAACTGGTGTGTTTTCACGCTTCGTCGACTTATCATGCTCGGCGAGTTGCCGACAAAGCATACCTACTGCAGGAGGTCGCGGGCGCAACGCCTGTATTGCATAAAATTGTTGTGAAGCTTACTTTGCAGAACTCAAGAGTGTTACCGTCTTGCCACAAAAGATTAGACCAGAGTTGAACAGAGGTTTCAAAAATTTCGTTCGACAAAATCGATGTCTTTCACTCGCGTTTTCTTACTCCATTCTGGCATACCTAAGTGTTTTACTTTGTAGATTTGTTATTGAGTTAGAAAAGGCGAGGATTAGACGTTGATTTGTGGATAAAATATTTGGACTCATCAGTTTAACTCTGGTTTAAATCTTTTGTGGTAAGACAGATAAAGTCTTGCGTTATGTGTTCAAAAAAACACTCGAATCAAGTGAGATAACATATAACTAAATGCTAGATCGCACAACGCATTCTTAGACATTTCAAACCAATAGAGCGTCTAGGTACGCAAAATCTCCAAAGTGTAAGTAAAGTCCAGTTGAGAAACCTGTGGGTAGCTAGTATTTCAAAATGGCGATGATCGCGTACCGTATCTAAAACACCTATTAATATTACGTCTGAATACTAATCGATGCCACATTTATGTAAGACCGAGATGCGAAGTGAGAGGATGAAGCTAAACCGCTAGAGCCAAGGATACTCCGGTCATTATAATTTATGTTAGAAGTTCTTAAGGTTTCGCGTACAGTACACATAATAAACTAGACTTAACGGGTCTAATTCGCACACAAACTTTAATATCAAAATATATAATTTTGATTATTTTTTCGGTTGTGTTTTGCAAGACCAAAAGCGGGTAGTTGTAAATAACACCTGCCGCTCCGGACAGTGATACCCGCATTCTGCAGTCTTCTCGTGACCACGGTCGATGTTACTCGGCCGAAACGTTGAGGTATGTAAAAATTATATATTTTGATATCAGTTTGTGCGCAAGTTATACCAGTTTAAATCTAGTTGCTTGCGTATACATTGATAGTTTAGGAACTACATGGATCTGGAAGATATACCTAATCTAATGAAGGTAAGTGGGTGGACTCTAATCTATTTATTACCTCTGACTCTCCATCTAAAGGTTGACTGGAAGAGATTGCTTTTAGTGACCCGTTGTACTTTAAATTTATATAAAGCTCCTTCTGTAGTATTTTGTATATTTTTGTAACTGGTGTGCAATAAAGTATTTTTTAGAATTCGCCTTAGTTTTCTTCGAGACAAACAATTGTAATATCTCAATAGTATAATGGTATTATAGGCATAGAAGAGAAATTTCCTTACGTCCTCATAATTACGGAACTTTCACACGTATTTCCTTATTATCTTCATGCAACATAACCGCCATAACCATCGGGTCACGCGATGATGGGAGCCCGATAATGCACTTCGTTCGATGGCGCTTTGTATGTCCATTGTCCATTGCTTTTATCGGGCATAGTAGTGCCTAGGGACTACTACGTATTATGTGGTAGTGTTTGCACTACTTTTGACTGTTATTTCAGTCACAACTACTTTTTCCGAACACGTTTACTGCCAAAACCAGCCAAAACAATATAACACTGTATAACACTGTCTAAAATCCATGTTGCAAAACATTTATGTATCGCAACGCTACTGATTTTTTATAGTGTTATTGTGATCTTACTTCAAGTGTGTCGTCTGTATCGAAACGTTTTTAAATTGGATTCCCTCAGGGCCAGTAACACAGCATCGGTAAAGAGATTCCATTACTCCATAATTCGTAATTCCATAAAAATGCTTGGCTTGGGGGCATAATAACTGTAATAAGACTTACTGTGAATTCATAACTCACATGAAATCTGTGAAACGGGACCACGGTAATCGACTGGTAAGTGGAGTGCAAAGAAATATAAATTCACAATATTGTCAAAGGTAGCATGCTTCCCATGTCCACATGCCTTATCCAAACTTGTTTTTGTTAACATAAACGCTAGGGTTCTTCTCTATAGGAAAGTTTTCAAAACGTTAATCTCGTCGTATCGCCACCAACTCACAGTTGTCATCAATCCCAGTTTCACTGGTGATAACAATATGAACTCATCAATCAACGGATCGGGCAGTCAAGCTAAACCCCTCGGGTGTCGGTTATGACACGAAGATCGGCCGTAAGTGGCATCGGCGTCACGTTTCTCGCATCGCACTCCCACACTGCTAGTCACGAACTTATACTTCACTTAATTAACTTAAATAAGACAGTTTTGCCAACGAAAAAACAACAGGGAACGCAGAAAGGTCGGTCCGCAAACCGGATCGGCGGATAAGCGCTCATCGGCCGCCGGACCTGAACCTTAAGCCACACTTTATGTCACTTTTTATTTTTAACGAGACTTTTTATCGTGACACTAATAATCGCTTGAAAATTAATTAAGCCTACCACTTTAACTAAAGCAAATTGCTCGCTGGATAAAATACCAATGAAATATTTTATTACGTATACACACACAATTGTATTAATAAGTATAAAAAGAGATGCAACTTATTCTACAAGGCAAACGTAGAGCTCATCAAGTAATTTAGCACTATACATTTATGATTAGAACACGGAGGTTTTAGTATAATATACTGCCAACATTATTTTAGAGCAAATTTATATTACATGCTCGAAGACCGTATTAAAATAAACTAAAACGTAGAAGGGTACGAGTAACAATTTATCGGTAGAGGCTTTATAACCCTTACAAAGGAACTTTAATTAAAGTTAAAGTTCACGAAAAATCGAACGGTGGTTTAAACAACGTTTAATTTTAAGTCTATTTCAATTACTTTTAGTAACTAGCTGTTACCCGCGGCTTCGTTTACTTACACTTACATACTTTTTTATATCGATATAGGTTTAGGATACAATATAATTAAGTGCATCCAAAGCCCAGCGACCGATACAATGCGAGCCGCCTAAATAGGTACAGTTATTTTATCAATATGTAGCTCGATTACTACTAAATAACCCAAAGTGTTCCCACCACCAGTCGGTACCGCTCTCGAGATACGTCAAATTAACCATTGATTAACCAAAGATCAAGTGTTGGTGAAATCGGCACTAAGGTTTCTAGAATTGCATGTCACTGGTTTGAGCCCCACATAATGTTCTCTTGCAGACCGTGAATTGATTTGCGAGACAGCGTTGAAAGTCGACCACTTACTCGCCTGTCCTGTTTAAAATCATTTAAATTACAATTCAGAATATGACATCACTGGAACGAAATAATTACGTGCTCTATACAGAGGAGTACTATAGACTACAATAAGTTATAACATCGCATTTGTGCTAGTTGAAGCCAGTAGGGTCAAGTAATTCTTGCACAAGAACAAGTAAGGAGTAACGTGATAAAAAAATACCTACTGAAATATATTTTTAAAGGTATTCCATATTCCATAAGGTCCATTCGACCTTTCAGGTCGAATGGACCTTATGGATTTTATGGTTGTTATGTTTATTCAATTTAATACCTTTACTATAGTAGATAACCTACCAATCAAATAGTTATTTGTAGTAGATTGAAAATCAATATAATATGGAATCCAAAGCTTTTGAGACCAAAATATTGGACTAATCTGGACTATACTTAACCAACCCAGACCTCACGAGTCACACCCTCCAATTATTATTAACAGAATACTTATTAACCTTGTAACGAGATGCGTGACCCAATTAATATTTCCTGAAATAAATTATAAAATTTATCAGATCCTGCTGGTGTATGCTTTCTCAGTAGTGCGTGTGGCGTGCGATACTAGGGCTTGCTTATTGCAAATAGTAGCTAGCGTATCGTATATGCTATGACCACGACCGGTCTCGCACCTGCCCGGGGCACACGCCACGCAAGCTTGCCGCACACATAGGGCTGGCGCATACTACAGCCGCAACGTATATCGCAAAATTGCGCCAAAAGAAATAGGAGACTCGGCCCGGCCTGTATTGTGCGATAGTTCATAAGTATAAAAGGTACGTGAGTGATGTGCCTAGGAGGATTTTTGTTAATGCGATACGGTGCGGTGCGGCCCGCCCTCATGTGCGTCAGCCTTTAGAATAGAGATGCGTTTTCGACGCTGATACGAAAATGGTTCCGTAGCACGAGGTGCCATAGTTTTTTTCTTCGAAAATCCCATCTATTTTAACTGCAGGAGAGATAATTACAATCATTTGTAATGTAGCGTGGTAACGTTAATCTGAAAGTTAACGAAAAACATTTATAATATCAAATTATAATTTAAATAAGTAGTAAGAAACAAATAAATAGCCGCACGTCATACTACCTACACAATGTAAATACTACATCTACATATACTAAACTCTAGCTCGTACCTACCTAAGAACCATAGTAATCTTATATTTTTAAATGAGCAATTCTTGTATATATATATATATATATATATATATATATACTTAGTCAGGTCATAAGTATTGTCACACAGTAAAAACTTTTCTTTTAGAATGCTGGCCACAAAAAAGTTTATTGAATTCGAATTTCGAATTGTTCATGAAAGTAAAAATGTATACTTTTTAGAATTTTACTCATTTTTAAATATGGAGTGGACGCTTAAAGAAGACCGTGTTGCAGTTATTGCGTTGCATCGTTGCGGTTACGCGCCAATTCAAATTTTTGACATACTGAAAAATTTAATTATAACCAAGAGATTCGTTTATCGTACCATCAAACGATACAATGAAGACTCTAGTGTAGATGACAGGTCAAGAAGTGGTCGCCCTCGGTCTGTTAGGACTCCAGCAGTGATAAAAGCTGTGAAGGCGCGAATTCAAAGAAATCCCAAACGTAAGCAGAAACTGTTGGCCCTTCAGATGGGATTAAGCAGAACCACGGTGAAAAGGGTGTTAAATGAAGACTTAGGGCTTCGGGCATATCGAAGAAAAACAGGACATCATTTGAACTCTCGTCTAATGGACCTGAGACTGAAGAGATGCCGCGCTTTGTTGAAGCGGTACGCGGGAAAAAAATATCGGGAAATTCTTTTTTCGGATGAAAAAATTTTTACCGTAGAAGAGAGCTACAACAAACAAAATGATAAGGTGTACGCACACAGTAGTGAAGAAGCGAGCAACCGTATTCCGCGTGTCCAACGAGGTCATTTTCCATCCTCGCTCATGGTATGGTTGGGAGTGTCTTATTGGGGCTTAACAGAGGTACATTTTTGTGAGAAAGGTGTAAAAACGAATGCAGTTGTGTATCAAAATACAGTCCTGACGAACCTTGTGGAACCTGTTTCTCATACCATGTTTAATAACAGGCACTGGGTATTCCAACAAGATTCGGCGCCAGCTCATAGAGCGAAGAGCACACAAGACTGGCTGGCGGCGCGTGAAATCGACTTCATCCGGCACGAAGACTGGCCCTCCTCCAGTCCAGATTTGAATCCGCTAGATTACAAGATATGGCAACACTTGGAGAAAAAGGCGTGCTCAAAGCCTCATCCCAATTTGGAGTCACTCAAGACATCCTTGATTAAGGCAGCCGCCGATATTGACATGGACCTCGTTCGTGCTGCGATAGACGACTGGCCGCGCAGATTGAAGGCCTGTATTCAAAATCACGGAGGTCATTTTGAATAAACTTTAGTGTCATAAGAATCTATGTTTTGTTAAGTTCATTTTGGTATATAAATGGTTACATAATAAGTATATATAATTGGAATCTCGGAATCGGCTCCAACGATTTTCATGAAATTGAGTATAGTTTCGGGGGCGATAAATCGATCTAGCTAGGAATCATTTTTAGAAAATGACATTTTATTCGTGTTTTTTATGATTATTTCTTTAAATAACCAGTTCATATTTTTTTATTATTCTATCGGTAAGATCGAAAAATATTATTCATATTTCATCATTTTATTAGTAATTCGTACTTAAATATAATTTCCAATAATAACAATATATAAAAAAAAAAATACCGAGCAAAGCTCGGTCATCCAGATATTACATTATTAAATACAAACACATGCATTAGGACGAAAAACAATCTACGTAGCATAAAGTTACACTGTGTTACGTTTACTGTGCATTAGTCTTAGGGCAAATTATGAAAAACTATAGAAAATAAGCAGAAGGCTTTAAGGTACAATCGTTTGTAATTATTATTGGGTGTTTGTGTTTGCAGTTCTTGTTTGTTAGAGAGTTATGTGCCTTTTTGTATAATGTAGATTGTAGGTACTTAGGTGACTTCGTAGCCCGCGCCAGCGCATCTGCTGTTGGCACACGCCACGCATGCGTGCCGTATACTTTACGACATTTATAAATACAGGTAAAAGCCGGCTTGTAAGCGCCCGCGTCGTCGTCACTCAGGCCTCAGCCCGCTAAGTCTTGGGCTTTGATAGAGTCTTTTAATATTTATCGATATAAAAAGCACCGTGGTCAAAGTCACGACTATGAGCTAGTGTAAAATTAAAAATCATAAATGAGTTACAGAGTTTGTAAAAATGTCATCAAAGTGCAATGGTTACAAAAATCATCTTGTTCTGTGCAATTGTAGATATAGCAAAGATACATATTTGGCCATTTTATATATCAACAATTTTTTTAATAGGTATATAAGTACCTTCTTACATAAAAGTATACCAGCATTTAACTTCGACAAAAAGAAAAACATTAAAAATCAGTGAGTGGTGCGCGCGCGCCCTTCCCCGTCCTCGGCTGGCAGATAAGCGCCGACGTGTGCATTTTATTTATTTTAACATTTTTAAGGCAGCCGTGTGGGCGTACCTTTTAGTTCTTTTTATTTTCCCTCTCGTTGCCGGCGCAGCGGTAAGTCACGAAGTACACCACCTTGAGGGCTAAATAGCACCTACGGCCTGGCTCGGCTCGGATCTTATTTATACGGCTCACTGAAATAGATCGCTTTGATATGGAATTGCTTTATTTTTTTTTACCAAAGGACGGGATGGTAGATCGATGTGACGATCAGCTAAAGAGAACCGTTGGATGTTGAATTTCTCTTTAGGAACGTATTATACTTAGTGTTTTTTTTTTTAATGTGATGCGTAAACATGATGGTCTTCCTAATGGTAAGTGGTCACCGCCTTCTAAAGACACCTGATAGTAGGCGCGTTGTCAATGCATTGCGTACCCTCTATTACTGTTATGACTCTGCTTTTGAGGAGCCCCATATTATTATGATTCGCCACAAAAGTCTTGATAGCTCTGTGATTTTACAGTGCTAGTTTAGTTTTTGTTTTGGCGATTTCCTCAGGGAATTTATAAAATTGCCCGTTTACACGGCATTGGATAGAAGCATCGAACAATAAAATTAGCGCAACATTGTAATAAGAAGCTCAAGCACGCGGAGAATCTCATTTTACGTGTTTTTTAACGCCATAAAGTTGGTCTTCGTACATGATGTTTAACGAGCATGTATGTCTTTTGGTATAATCAAGTTATTATTTAGGACTCTTTCGATGAAGTTATGATGTCAATAAATAAACGTACTTTGAATATTGAAAATTACGTATCGAAATAAGGAGCGCTACAGGCTTATAATAGTAAAATATGTCCTACTTAAACATAGACTTTGGTATCTTTTAAATAAAAATAAACATACCCACCTACCTACCATTTAATTCCAGTCACAGCCTAGTGGCAGTCGCTCGTGACTCGCTCGTCCTCCCGTAGACACGTATCCGCGACAAGCTTTACCACAAATTAAAGGTCAAGTCTGTACACGACACAATACGACACAGCATCATGATATAGAGGAAATTACTTTGTTTCAAGAATGATCTGTCTAATCTGTGGCATGTCAAATAAAAGCTTTACAAGGATTGTTAGTTTCATTCGTATAAACATACGGCATAAATAAATATATCCTATGATAACCATCATTCTACTTTCTAGGATCTTTAATAGAATGGATCGTAAACCACCCCAGTCTATTTTTGGATGAACTGGAGAGCCTTGATTAGACCCACGGGTCGTTTAGTGTATCGTAATTTTTACAATTTATCGCCTAATTTAATTATTGAACCTTTATTTTATGTTGTATACCTATCTATAAATTACTTAGTTATTACACAGTTTCATTCAAACGGTTTATCTAATTATAGGTGTAGACAAATAGACCAGTCGCTGACAATCTACTTTAAAAAATACTGGTAGCATTTGAGTAGTGAGGGAAATTGCTACGTTTTTATTGTTAGCAAGGTACTATGCTAATAATAAAAACCTGAATTAATAGTCTGCGATGAAAGTTTAGTTAGACCTAACTATGTGAAGGTTTAGTCGCCAACTCGCAGCACCTCGAGATAATATCCTTCGCTGGAGTTTTATTTTAAAAACTGCTATTACAAGCAGGGTAATTAAGCATCGAAATGTCGCCGTTCTCGAGGCGTCGCTCTAAGTAATGACCTCAGTAACTTGCTCGAAATAATTACTTTTCATTGTTCTTTTGCTAACTAGGCATCTTGAAAAACTTGTTCGCTGTTCTTGTGGCTAGGACGAAAATTCTTGGCAATATTGTTATTATTTCTATACTTTTGCATAGGTACGGATTATTCTTCTATACTAACTTGCTTTTCTAACCTGGACCCTGAAACATTTATAGACTATATAAAAACCATTGATATCCGTGATTTTAATTGAAACCATTTGCACAGTTTTCGTGATATTACGAAACAATACTGTAATTATTTATCTACTATAGTATTGATATTAAAGATATTTGCTCTCACGTTTACCTACTTACGTTGCTCATAATTCTGCTAACCGTAGGTACAGGATATACCTCAATAGTTACATGGACATTTCAAGCAGTTGAAGATATCCTAACGAACCGCAATTTTGTAAAGCTGACCTCTGAACTGTTCCAACTCGACGTACAATTTAATTAGACGCATTCACAACGAATAAATTCACAAATACCTAACCTACCTCCACCGTAATCGCTCGGCGGCTGACGCTAGACGCAAACAAAAACTGAATTGCGGCTAATTCAATTGGTTAATCAATTCAATTAATTTGAGAGTGCGTTTCGATCGAAAGCAGCGAGCCTCTGTAATTGGAACGATTAATGTTCGGTCTGGAGGAACCATTCTTTCTCTATCGAGATCGAACATATTGAAGGCATGTTGGGAACGAATCCAACTGGAAGTAACCTACGCTTGAAGAGATACGATCTACAATGAGCCGGTGCATTAAGGCGGTAATTAAACTTAGTAATTTTTACTTTTAATTCTGACTGAAGCTATTTTTAGGTAGGTACTTATTGAAAAGAGGAACGCCCGCCAAGTGCTTCTATATATAGTAGGTATATAATATACAAAATGCGATGGTCATATGGAGTTCTAAACCCAAATAAAAATATCTCCCCAATTGAAAATATTTACATACCGGCGTTTTGCGAAATATGATCTCATCCGCAAATTTTTTCCACATGTAGACAAATATTGCACCCCTTCGTCAAGCCGGTACGATGGGCAACCTAAACATGAGTCAGGCATGTTTCACGTGGGCTCCTTGGACCGAAATTTGGGAAAATTTCGGCTGTCAAATCAACGTGACCGCACGTGCGGTGGCGGGCGCTGTGGGTGGCACTAGGCAGGCGGAGCAGCGTTTTTGCGTTTTTTGTCTCACTAGTTAGTTCAACACGTGATCTGAAAGCAGGCCACCGACCGGCAAACCAATCGATCGTCCTAAAACTGACGAAGAATTGTATGTAGATACCTACCTAGTTTAAATTATAATCGCGCCTTCCAATCAAACAATACTATACCTAGCCTACTTATCCAGTTTGAATCTCTCTAAATTATTGTACCTAGTACCAGAGTGAGTCCAGCATCATGCATGTAACCAAATTATACACATGAACCGGAGGTCCCCAATTTGGTCCTCAGATTGCCATTATTAAAAGCTACCAATTTTAGCCCACCCTGGTTCTAACGCAGTAATGATTTAGAATTTGGTTTTTATTAAAAAGGAAAGATGACTTCATTTGTCCAAAGCTGCAGGTGTTTCAAAACCTAATCACGCCCTTCGAAACTTAAATTTTGACCAACCCTAATGATTTTTTTAGACATCATTACGTTTCGTCTCTTAACTCACTTTAGAGAATTCGAATTGCACAACTTTCTTCTTGCGAAGTTTTTGCTTTGGATCAGACTTCAAGCCAGCACATTCTAAGAAATGTATTGTCCACCATTCACAAATACCTAAGTAAACGCTGCAAATAACTCAATCAGGGCGGGCAAGAGCTAATATCTGCTCAGAATTCGTTATGCAACGACCACCTCCACGCCCAGTGGCCACCTAGTCCGGTTGCCCCTCCGTCTCAGTCTATCCATGGAGGTCTAATACAAAAAGCGAAAACATCTGGACCACCGTTTAGTGAGACCACCGAAGGATAACTAGTACTAATTACTAATCCTATTGTTTATCGAAATCAGACCACTGTGTTTAAATAGACGTTGTTAGAGAGTAATTATCACAGTTGATGTGGCGATTAGCATGCGCCGGCGTCGGCTCCGAGCTCATTAGGTCGTGTCACGCGTCATAACATTGATTAATTGGCCCCGTCGGTCGCTCGAACAAAAAGGATAAAAAGACATGACAGCAAGCAACGGCCCTTCGGTAACGAGGTGCCGTCACTCAGCCGCCGCCGACCGCAGGAGCCGACACGCCGACCACTTGACAACTCCAATTTATATGCAATCCGATGCCTACGATTGTCCCTGTCTCGAACGATATGTACTACATAACGATGCCTCGTTCTCGACCGCTTCCAAAATGATCGCCGAAAGCTTTCAACTTTTCAAAGCTAAAAAAAGTTCAACATAATTTCAACTGCCGTTTTATTTCTCAATCTCGTTAAAAGAGCAATTGCTGGGACGTTTCGATTAATATGTTCGAAATTAACCAGTACGAAATCGAAATTATAAGGGTATCGACATTAAATCTGGGTAATCGGGAGGATGCGACTGGTGCGCCCGCGGTCCTGCCCGCACTACTTGGGTGGCGAGGCAGATGTTGCTAAATTAACAAAAAACGCACGTTTCAATTACTTTCGTCGTTAGAGACCGATATTAAGAACATTACGTGTACACACGCTTCATCTCATGCATATAAATTAGGTGTATTATAATATTAGTATAAAGAAATATAATATAAGTATAAAAAGGTCAGCGCTGAATCATCTTTTAGCTTGAGATCCAAAAGATCAAGATATTTTAAGGGCGTTTTGTAAAGCGCACTAAGCAATCGTGCATCATTCATTGTTTCTTTAGTGACGACTGTGAAGTGTTTTTCTTCTATTATTTAACTTTATACTTTGTATACTTCGGACGTTTTGTCGTCTTTCCATTCTTATATTTTTATTTAGGAGGTACTGTACGAACAATTTATAATTATTAATACGGTTACCGTACGAACAATTTATAACTATTAATACGGGTACTGGACAAACAATTTATTATTATTCGTACATAAGTCGGACGAATAATTTTATTTTATCAATTATTAGAGTGTAATAATAATAATATCATAATAAATTATTCAATCCCATATTAACTAGCTAAAAACGGGTCTAATTCGCGCACAAACAAATATCAAAATATATAATTTTGACACTCGAATTTTGAAACGTCGAGGTATGTCAAAATTATATATTTTGATATTTGTTTGTGCGCGAATTAAACCCGTTTTAAGCTAGTTAATATGTTTCCTGTTCGCGAAAGTTTAAGAACTTCTATTCAATCCCACTCTCAATAAACGCAGTAGGTAATAAACTTCAGTCGCACATTTCGCTGGACCAACTATACACTAGGTGTATCGGCAAGGTGTAGTAATATTGAAATGTGGGTATGTGTACCTGGTGATGAATCATTTGCCAGGGTACTAAAACCTGAAATCGATAATCGATTTTTTCACTCAAATTGACAAAATAACTAAATATTACAACCCTAACATGATACGGATGACGTCACGTTACGCCGGTCACACAACGCTTGCGCGATGCAGGATTTCTTAGAAACGACCCTGGCGCCATCTAGTAATTTTTGGTGGAACTTTTACGAGTAATGCCGCCGGCTAGACGTGTACAGTCTTACCCAACTTATATGGTGCGTCGTGAATCTTCGTTCGCGCAGAAAATAAAGTATGGTCCGAAGATTAACGAAAGAATGCTTAACACTTACAATCAACCTAAGATCACTATTATAAGGTTCATAATACACTGCAGCTGTTAGTTCCATCTCACTCATGCCACGCGGCGATCGCTAAGATGGCGGGGCGGCTGCCGACCAATAGCGGTCAATAGCATTTCCCGCGCTTTGAAAATTCATCTTCTGCGCAGGTAGAACTGCGATGTGCAACAGCTGCAGTGTATTATGAACCTTATAATAGTGATCTTAGGTTGATTGTAAGTGTTAAGCATTCTTTCGTTAATCTTCGGACCATACTTTATTTTCTGCGCGAACGAAGATTCACGACGCACCATATAAGTTGGGTAAGACTGTACATGTTAGCCTATGCCTCAAGTTCACTGACATTGCACAGCTGATAACTAGGGTTGAACGATGGTTAGTTTTGCAGTAAACTTTGACGTGTAATAATTCATTACCGTAACTACTTACAGATTTATAGTACCTCCAGACTACTTCGAAATATGTATGTGTATGCGTAGTTTCAGTATTACTACACCTTGCTGTTACACCTTGTATAACTATACATATAATAAAAATGTAACAAATCGCTGTCTGTACATGGAAGATATATGAGAAAAAATATTATTGGGACCTTTATGTTGATGCTTTATGAATGCACCCAAAACAATGATTGTTAGAATTTTCGTCTGTTTGTCTGTGAGTTTGTGCACACTAATCTCAGAAACGGCTTATCCAATTAAATGTGGTTTTCAACAATATATTGTGGTAAGCTTCACTTAACATTTAGTGTATGCTTTGTCTTTTTATGTATGCTTTTTCTGTTTAGTGTATGTCAATCGATACATAAATAAAAAAGTTATGCCAATTAAAAGATAAGTAATAAACAAATGACGGTGTTTATAATCCAAAATAAACCAAAAGATACTGCCATGATAAAAAAAATACTGCCTAATGTCTCTATTCCACGCGGACGAAGTCGCGGGCATAGCTAGTATATTAATAAATTCTAACTTCATATCGAGTCACAAAAAGAATAATTGCTACAACAATGCAGGACAACTTCAATATTAATTGTTAGTTATTCTGTAGCAAGAATTTAAACGTAGGCACATAACTGCCTAAAAGATGTCCGCCACCCAGCGTGGGATGCAAAAATTGAATAATTAAACGATGGTGGGTAGTGATTGTTGGAAATTGCAGCTGCTGGTGCAATAATTTCTCCAATAACCCTCAATCAGTGTCGGGGCAGTGCAAACAAACGAACATGCAATCAAAGGTGTGTTGATAAATATTTGGACCACCCGTAAAGGAAGCCGCACTCATAAAACGACTAAAATACTATGGTTGATTTGTAGTTGTTTCAATAAAGAATTTTACTGGCGATAAATAAACATGGTGTCAGAGCAATTTCAATTTTTCCGCTTGCGTTCGTTTGCAATTTGTATGATTGCTATTTTTACTACATTATTAAATGGTGACGAGAGTAAGGCAAATGCCTTTTTATGTTGGTATGTGAGGCTTTACCTACATACTCGCCTTGGCAATAAAATGCACTTCTCGTACTAATTGTATACCTATATACCTACCTAACGATGATAGTATTTTAATTAAAGACGTACCAATTTTTTCCGGAATTATTGCAAAATAAAACTACTAGTTTATATCTTTGCTGTTTTATTACACAATGATGGCATTAGTTTCATAGGTATTTCTTTTAAGTCAGCACAATAATTTTAACAAACTTTACTATAGTTAATCTTAAATAATATCACTTTATTATCTTATTAAATGTTCACAGACGGCAAAATTAAACAAACTTCTAAAATCAAATTGTTTAAAAATGTATAACATAATCTATATAACTAACATGAATGGTTGGATGAATACAATTTTTTTATATATATTAACCTTTGTATTATAAACGATTACTTACTCTATAATTATTGAATGGGGCAGATATAAATGATACAACATAATATTGAAATGGCTAAGGAAGACAAATATGACTACCAGATTGTTTGGTACTTTCATTACGGTAACAACACAATTACTTTGAGCACTTCGGTATGCCAAGATAGTTATTCTAATCTTATACCACTTTACATGGTCTATACAAGGTATATCTATAGCAGCGGTTCTCAAACTTTTTTGGTCACGGAACCCTTTTGACAAACAAAATACTTGACAGAACCCTACAATAAAAAAATAGTTTTTAAAAGTGTATTCTTTATTATATAAGCATAATAAAAGTACAATGTAACAGTTAAGTACTAATTATTACTTACTTTACCACATGGCAAGTACAATAATAGAAGATATTAAAAATGAAAAAATCTTAACTAATGGGAGGTATGAAACTGTTTTTTATTTTTCATCTATTGGTTGATATCAGGTTTGATTTTTTTTCTAAATTCTTACGGAACCCCTACAGGGGTAGCGCGGAACCCTAGGGTTCCGCGGAACACACTTAGAGTACCGCTGATCTATAGTAATCTATATACAGTTATGTTCACCATTCATCCCGTTCCCTTAAAATAACTCTGGTGTCATAGGATTTTGACAAAATTATATAATATACATATATTATCGTGAACTTAACACTATTTTTCTATAAATTAGGATACTGGCTTAAACACTGGCTTACTACATGGAAGACCTTACGATTTTGTTGTATAAGGCACATAGAATTCGTTACATTTATATGCATTTAAACATCTATATTACGCATTATTACATCTTATGTACACAGGCAAATGTAATGGCACTTAACTTCAATAGATATATTTTTATGTAATGTCACTAATACGCGCTTACGTCTTATTAGGTACATGAATACTGCCGCAGATGTCATCCTTTTATATACAAGATTCCTTATTCTAATGATCGTGAATATAAGTAAATTCATTTAACTTATCACACAAAACTGACCTTTATATAACTATAGCTTATAATAGAAATCTAATCTAGGAACTTCAATACTCTGTGCATTATTTACAACTAATTATATCACAGTATTACTCAATTAGTAGGCGATTCAGCTAAACGTACAGTTCGCTCTGTAAATATGGATATTAGATAGGAATAGCACTAATAAAAAAATCACAGCAAAGAAAGTAGCATACTGGAATAAAAAAATCCAAATCAATCGATAGTATCGAAAAATAATCGAATACATTCACGAACAATACGTTTGGCCAATTCTTGAGAAGGGTACATAACACACAAAGGAATGTCACCACGGTCTCCAAGGTTTGTCTTCTGGAGGTTTCCTCGTGACTAAGGCGAGAGGCGCGGGGTCTTCCGCCGCGGGTGGGGGGGTGCCCCAGCCCGAGCTGACGGGGGAGAAGCACCGCGGCTCCGAGGAGGAAGACGAGGACGCGTCCGGCGGAGACAGGGGTACTAACGTGGGCACTGCGCTGAAGCTGGTAGCGTTGACTCCAGCGGGAAGCACTAGAGCGATGTCGCCGTTGGACAGCCGCGTTGGGACTAGTCGGACGCCTGAACCGGGGCCAGCTGCAACAAATAGCTTACGTCACTGACTATATGGATTTTGATGCATGGCGTGTCAAGTAATTTCTAATTGAAAGGAAACAGGGGAGATGATATTATATCAGGAAATAGGTGTATAACTTTGCTCAGCAATGGAATAGACAACAGTTTTTTTTTAATAATCATGATAATATGTATTTTTTTCTCCGTCTTGCGACTGAAGACACGATGTAAGTACTCACCAGAAATAAAAATAGTGGAATGTTGCGGGGAAACATCCTCGCTATCGGACGGCGGCGTGGGCGCTCCCGCGGGCCTCGCACCGGGCACTCCACTGGTAGTCACAGTTCCCTCCAGGTGCTTCACCAGCCGCTTCCTCAGCACCGGCTCTAGGCCTTGGAACTTGGCGACTTCGGTCACACACTGCCGGTACCCGGCGTGAAATCGGTCCGGGGACCGGGCGCCTTCCGACCGCAGACTTTCCAGGTGCTTCACGGTCATCTCGAGGATGTCAGCCTTTTCCAGCTTGGAGTGGCGAGCTGGCTGTACAAAGGGGAACAGGATTATTAGTTATACCCAGCACTACGAATAAATTCTGCGCCAGGACTATACCTATAGGAGTGCAAAAAGCCAGATGTCGCTTTAAAAAACAAATGTTACCGGAAAGACAGTTCGAAAAGACAGAAATGTAGGTGCCAAGCTTGGGCCATAGATAGGACCATGACGATAAGATAATTTGGTAAACTTACGTCTTTCTTCATAGCGTCCAGTATGAGAGCTTTCAGTTCGTTCAGGCAGTTGTTGATGCGAGCTCGTCTCCGTTTCTCCATAATCGGCTTATTGCTCTGTAACAATAGGACATTTCAATTTAGTTGTTTTGCAACTTTTGTTTTAGAGAATTGACTGTTTATTAATTATTATTAATAGAGGTGTAATGTGCTATTCTAAAATTTAAGCAACTAAAACATTACCATGCATAGTCATACGTTCAATTATATTTATATGTTCTAACAGCAAGCTCATGAATTTGTCATTTTTCTCTCGTGGCAGATTTTTTTCACGGCGATGTTCTACTAATTTGCATTTTTCCATATTCAATCTTTCTACAAATCTTTTCACGTAACAGAGTTCAAACTTGTATTGTGTGACAACAGTGGGCGGGCTGTGGGTATTATTAACATTTAATTGTAACCGCCAGACATCCTTGTAGTTGCTAGAAGTAGATAAGTACATTAGCATCTATTAGCACACCACGTGTAGGCTAATTTTTCGGCTACATAAAGGTTGCTTGCTTTTAACCAGCTCGCATTGATATTCTACAAAAGAAGTATTAGTATACTACCACTGGTTCTAAATGCATAATATAATATGTACAATTTCCGATAGCCATCAATTTACGTATAATATCTTCACTTGTGTAGAAATTGAGTGTAAAAAGAGATGCGTAACTGCGTCTAATTAAAGCTTTAAAACTATTTTAGAAAAATACCCTACCAATCCAACTATAACCTTAATATTAGATAGATAGAAACGTAACAAAACGTTATTTGTTTAAGGTCTTCCATTCTTCTCTTCTACGCAGCCTATATACTTATACATAATATACGAGTAGTAAGGGGATATATTCTTGTCAATAATTGTTTTACGTGAATCAAAGGCAGGCGCCAGGCCCCAACATTGTGTCTCAGACGACATTGTAAGACAATTAGACATTGTGTTGTAATGGCAATATCAGCTGCCGCCGTCCGCGCCGCTCGTCGATGATTGGCGCATGGCTAATGCTACCAATTTCAAATGAAACATCAGAATATACAATACAAAAAATGTAGACTTTTTCCTTCAGGTTGATGACTTCATAAAAGGAAAAGTGGAAACCTTAATTGCAACTTTGATAACGTTAAGGTAAGAGCTATATTTCCCCAAAATCTTTCACATTGATACATTTATTTGTTCATCATCCATTTCTTTGAAAAATTACCGAGGATTTCTTCGAAGGATTTTTGCAGTATTATTTCCTAGATTTCCTCATAAACGCCGTGGTGACTGTAGGCGCATGAAAATAGAGCCATTAATCTGTGGTTGCGGTGGGCGGCGCGGCGGCGCGTGCGACTCAAGGTGAAGGTCGGTGTTTAGACACAGTTCACCCAGCAGTTGCGCCCGGAGCGACACGCGCGGGCTGCAGAATCAGTTTGGTCAACGTAAGCCGCAGAATGCGTAACAGTTACTATAGACAAAGGCATGAAGTCGCAGCTTATATAGCAGTTCGTACGGTCTCTTCAATTACACGTGGCGTGGGGTTTTATCAATAAGTTTGCACTTGACGACTGAATTGTTGGCCTCCGGTAGCTACGGGAAATTTTTAGTTCAGAGTTTATTGTGAATAGTATTTAGATACCTATAGGGGTCGGTGATAGGACTATGGCAAAATGTGTAAAGATAACAATTAATGGTAGATATCTAACAGTATCCCTAAGTGTAGCTAACTATTGCAAACCCCGAAATTAGTATGCTTTTACGGCTGTAATAGCATGATGTTGAAGATAGTCCTAACCTTCACGGTCTTATTACAAAAGATTTAAACAAGAGTTGAACAGAAGTGTAAAAATATTTTCACCACAAATCGACGTCTAACCCTCGCTTATTTAACTTAATAACAAATACACGAGTAAATTAATTAAGAATGCCAGATTTGAGTAAGACAACGCGAGTGATAGACGTCGCTTGTGTGGAACGAAATTTTAGAAACATCTGTTTAAATCTGGCTTAAACTTTTGTGATAAGACGGTCAGAGTCGTGAAAGGGACTAAAACAAATACATAATAATGTCGAGTAGATATTCGTTCTTCGTTAAGTCACGTTTTTCACGTCTTTGTTATACAAATAGTTACAGCAATGATAAAGAATTGTTTAAAATTAGCGACTTAAAACACTGATTACTTTTATTGGTTTTACCTACCAGCACCGCACTGATTGGAGTTCGAATAATATTTACGTTCATTAGTAGGTACAAATACATTCATATTACCCAAAGATCTGTGCGAATCATAACACGAGTCCCACGAATAAATTGACTCAAACTCTGGCAACAATATCGGCTATTGAAAACAATTTCTAAGTAAAATAAACGCTAAGTATGCTAAACCACTCCAAACTACCCAAGATTGTGCGCCGCCCTAACATAGAATACATAATAGAACTGCCCTAGGCTCGGCGCCTTCCGGCACGCGGGCTTACTTCCGGAGCCTGAGCCACGAAAGCCAAAAGGCTTAACTTGATGGAAGTGAAAACTAACGATCCTTATCCACGCTACGAATCTCTATTTCGATCACTTGGAAATACGTTAAAGTAACCCGCCTAATACATTATTTATCATTGTAGTAAGTTAAAATATTGTACAAGTAGGTACAAAAGTTCGTTGGACACAGGAGTAATGATAACACTAGACCTTTCTTATGAATCGGTCTATCTATTGGTGAAAACCGAATGAAAAGCCAGTAGTTTCTGAAATAAGCAAGAACATACTTGCACATGCAGGGACGCGGCAGGAAAGTAATACGCAAAACATTTAGCTAAGTTGTCCTCAGGCATGTGTACGGGCAAAATATTCAGTTTAATTCATGTTTAAATTATTGAACAGTCTAGCCGCCTAATCCGGGTCTACAGAGTTTACCTCACGGCGCGACGCGACACCGACACACGTAGTTATCCGAGGCACGTGCCGGCGCCGCACCGCTATAGGAATCGTGCCAATGTGTTACCAATCCTGCGCCAGGAAACCACACGTTTGCCTTTCAGCAGAACTACTAATAGTGCAAGTGCTGCATTATTAGTCATTTCATTATTTAATACAAAAATGTGTATATAGCTAACAACGTCAGTAGAGGTCGTTTGGAAGTATGGAAGTAAAACCCTCCCTCAGCCCAAATCCTTCCAGGGGGTATCTCGAGATACGGAGGTTCTACTATTTAAAATAGTTGAACAACTGTTAGTGCAAAAGATTACGACCAATATTTTACCTCCAAATGAAAAGTTATGATAAAGATTTTAGATTGGACAGTATTGAACTGTTTAGAAGAACGGATGTTTATATGGACATATTCAAACCACAATTCCATACTAACACATTGAAAATGCTTATAAATCCCTAAAGATATTACTAGATGTGACATGCACGACTGCACGTGTGGTCACTAAATGCGTGCATGACGCTGGCCACGCCGAGCCGCGGGCGGCGCTCTACTCGGCACGTTCGCAAATCCAACCCGCATGCACGTGGCAAGCGGTGACCACAGGTACCTAGTATCACAGGTATTTCACAATAATAATTATTGTGCCTATCGCATGTGCCAGCAGGAAAAAACTTCTCTTGATTGACCTCTACGAGCCTCTACGAAATCGCTACGAGTCGGAGTTCACGCGATGCGATTAAGTTTAGTTTGAAGAAAAACAAGTGGAGAGTGGAGTAAAAGTGAAGGACTGCGTCTATGATTCTCGTAGAAAGGTACAGTGTATGACTAATCACTGCAATACTTTGAGAATAATACCAGCGAGGCTTAGCATGAATATTTCATTAAATTACCCTTTCAGAAATCAGCTGTAGATAGCAGACACAGCAGCTTATAGAGACAATGAAAACGTGACCGTTTACGTAACGAGACGACTCATGTCAAATAGATTTTGTTGGCGCCTCGGTCGCGGCTGCCTGGCTGGCAGGGCGGCGCGCCGACGCCGCCGCCGCCAATCGGCACGTGTCGCGGCTCGAAATACCTACTCTATAAATTGCGCTTATAAAATATGTGCTCCGAAATTTATTCTAATAGGAAGAGTTCTCGACTTTGTGACGCGCTTTTGATATATTATTACATAGCATGCGTTTTTCACCACAATTATAAATAAACAGGAAAGATGACCGCATAGTTTGCTTTGACGATTGAAAATTAAATCTTCTACTTCACTTATTATGAAATATGACACAAAAATTACATAACCACATTTTTTTTAACAAGTCTCAATAGAACAAATGAACATTACTACTCGTTTGAGCCCAGTAAAAGCTGTTCTAACAATTACTTTGTGATTTCCAGGAAGTCTCCTACACCACGTCTAATAAAGAAGACATTATCTTGAATGGGATGAGTCTGAAGTGGTCGGCGTGTAACATAATTATTACGGGTAGTAATACTAGCACGCTCTTCACACCAGCGCGGAGACGGGCACGTTACACGCTGGCTAGCGGCCAGCTCGCTGTACCGGTTCACCTATCACTTGACAGCTATTTACGAGAACCAGCGGCTACACATTTCAGCTGGCCTCATCTCTCAAACAATTATTGCTGACTTCCTTTATGCGTAAAATAACGTCGGTTCATGATGCTGCTGCAAAACTTTGCTACATTTTTTGCTTCCGAACAGCTGAACAAAATATCAAAACATAAAGTCAAAATGCATTTGAAATTGATTCAGGTGACGTAAACCGATTTATTTTCACATTTGTAATACTTTTCGAGCACTTTTCACAGGTTCAGTTTCAACACCAGAAAACAAATGATAGAGACACACTTGATTACGCATGATTTTCTTTGTCGTTACCGCCTGGATTAGTTTACATAATTATTCACCGATATACAGTGACAAGTTCGGCATGTTTAATGCGATTTATGGAACCGAACAATGTAATCTGTGAACAAACAATGAGGAAGCTGTACACATGCTGTAAACGAGCATAAACATAACTATTTATCGTCCCGCTTCATGAATAACGGATTTATATCTGAAAACAAACGCGGAAACTGTGATACGTTGCATTAATAGGCGACGTATTTCCGAAGGTACGTCTCTTTGTGCTTGTAAAAACATGGCATTGCAATTTGGTTTTCAAATTTACGGTGTACTACTATACTTTTTTCTAACTTAGAGAGAAAACACAAAACCCAGCAGCGAGAACTCAAGTCTTGCGCTACTGAGTACAGAAAAAGAAGCAAATACTATCGTCGACGGAACTGCAGTAGGTATCAGGACATGTGCTCATAAAAATGCTTCATTATAACACATCACAAAGACCTACCTACTTTAAATTTAAAATGAAGTTACACAATAGCACGTTATAGTGGTTTTATGACAATAGTTCGGGGAATTCTGAAAATATCCATAGCTGAATGGCAAGGGTCAGCCGGAGCTGGCACAGCCGCCGCCGGCGGGTGGTCGGCGTCGCTGGCACCGATCACACACTGATTAATTGTGATCTGTCCAGTTACGAGATCGTGAATATCATGATAATCGCGACATTTGCTTAATGAGTGTGATTAAAATCCAGTCTCTCATAAATCGGGTTGACAGGTTTATACAGTGATGATTAAAATATTCAACAGTAGATATTGAAATAGACAACTACAATTTTTAATGGTAAATTATTACTTTAATGTTCTTTCGCCGCTTCAGCAACTCAATTTGATGAGCTCCTGTTAGCGGGTGTGTTAGTTAATCGATCTTAGATTTCAATAGCCGGGGGCAACTGGTAAAGACAGAATGCTGTAGAGATGATAATAATTATTGTGATGTGATTACACAGCATTGTACTCGTAATTATAGTGCCAAAGAATTGACACACGCCTACCCTATTCTTGTATTACGCATCATACTTCTGAATCCTATATCTTCCTACCTATTACTTTTTCATCGCGTTTTTTATTAGCGCACTAGATGAGTCCAAATACGCCGCTCCGGCGACGCCGGCGTTGGCAAACCGACACTGGCTGGAGTCACGTCATAGAATACCTACGGTACCCTAGTCGCGTGCCAAGCGTGGGAGCGAACGCAACACTTCCGGTTCGGTCGCACAATCGCCAACAATTAGCACCCGTGGATGCGGCACGCGATACCAACAATCAACATGCGATCGTTGATTGATACTGTGCTTAGCGAGCGTAATCAACTTATAAATTAGGCATTTAATTGCCATCCTAGTCGTCCTTGAATAAACGTGCTAATAAATGTCTAGTAAATAATTAAATAGGTTGTTTGAACCGTAACTTAGGTTGGTTGAATGCATGATATCGGCAAGTATTTCTTACGGTGACATTGGGGCCAAGGTAGATTTAACTTGTTCAGCCTGTGTGATCCAAGTTGTAATTGTCTAAAAATTAAACTATAGTCATAATAATAATTATGCCCTAAGTCTATATAAAAATGCGAGTTCGTAATGAGAAATGTCACAATAACCTTGTTAGTTTTTGTACCGTGAGTGCATCGACACGGACGGATAATCGTTGCTAATGAAAAACAAGCTTGAAGTCATATTTTGGGAGTTTGGAAGAATATAGGTAGGTACCTACGTGTTAAAACAGAACATAATTTCTGCCTTCGAGTTTACAAAATCTGTTATATCTGAGTAAACTAAGTCGCACTTAAGACATTCTAACAAGATCTTAACCTTCCAAAGCGGTTATTACGAGTACATAGACACACAGTATACACACATACATTACAAGTGTCAATGACAAGCCCACACAGATTTTCGACGTTGAATGGGTGATAATGAATGCCATATCCAGTAATATGACGCTCCTACAGTTCGCAGCTTCGGGTGGGTGACGCGACGTAGTAGGTAGCTCAATATAGACAAGATAAGGATAGTTCACACGGTTCGAATACTGTAATAAAAAAACCAGAAAGTTCGCTTGTTCCTCGGTTTTTACTCGAATCTCGCCAAAATGATAAACAAGAAACGGTGGTAAAATTTTACGTCTTGTCAGTAATACGCCCAACGTTTTTATTATTGAGTTACCATGGACGTTATATAGCTTGCTTGTAAGAGCTTGAATCAAGAGCTGTAAAAATAATGAGTAGTTTGGCGTAAAATACATACAACTAATGATTATCGCTGACGTAGAAGCTTCTTTTTGTCTACGAAAGATACTCGTACTTCTAGTGAAAATGTTTTTGTTCTACAATTTAAGAAAAATATTCTCCTCATCCCTAAAGTTTAAATATCCGTAATAAGTAAAAAAATCCGTTGAAAACATTCACTAGAATGCAAAGTCTGCAGTGATGTGCTCGTCATTTTGTCATTTAATCTGCTTCCACTATTGCGGCGTAGTAGTATGAGTGGATTCTATATCACACGCTCTTATCTTCTATTTATAGCGCTACACGTGCGATGTAGTTCTATCTATAATTACAAATTAACTTCTCACGGTTACCTCATGCTTCCAACCGAGGCAGTGTTTGATATCTTGATTATTATTTAATATTAATGTGTTCATAATGTTAAGTATAGGTACATCAAATACATACTATTGATGTAGTAAATAAATCTATAGTAAATAGCTATGTATTTCCATACGTTAGCTTCTCCGGTACAACTACAAGTTACTACGAAATTAACTGATTTATATACCACTGTCGCAGAGTTGCTGTGAACTCACAGGTGTGGCACTCTTCGCAACGTCTCAACATTCCATTGATCTTCACCGCGTGGGCGTCACTACTGCGGTCACACGCTGCCTATCTCTCGGTAGCGCGTCTTATCCATTCTGTAGTGCGATGTTTATCAACGATGATGGATCACCCGGTGCTAATAAGTTACCACTCTCCATCGTAAATTAAACAACAGTTATGTCTCGTGTCGGTCACAAATGTCGACGGCAATTAGACGCACCATCTTTAATTCACACCTTTTGAATTTTTTTTACGGACAATTTAAATAGGCCGAGATTATTTCTGGATACTAATTTCAGAAATATAACGTTATGTTATCTTTCGCAAGCATTATCGAAAAACGGATTACGTTAAAAGCCATTAACGTTCGTTTTACAAACCATTAACTTAATTTAAGACGTCATTATAACGCCTTCACATCTAATCTGGGATTATTAATTTGTGGTATAGGCGTGAGCCGCGGTGGCGCTTTTAAAGCACAGAATAGCTAACAGTTTATCCGTGGGCGGGCGGGCGTCGGGCGGCGTTCCCACGGCTATTACAACTCGCCCACGCGTCGCCCTGACTCACTCCACGCGTCAGCCCACCGCAGCCCACCGCCTGCCCAGACGGGTGAGGTCGCTATCTATACTTCATACTTCAAAAGGACGTCGGATCGCATCACGTTCTGATTACGTCCTGTGCTCTGAGTTTTTACTAGTACGCGTCAACTAGCTCTTTGTATGAAGATTTTTCGTTCATAAACGCGCCGGTAGGGGCGCTGTACAGAATCTTCATACAAAAGCGTTGACGCGTACTATGTCAAGCTAGTAAAAACTCATACTTACTAGGGGCACCGATCAAACTATTCCAATAAGAATCTTTCGCGGACTTCTATTAAAAGTACGAGTATCGCCCTAATCTTAATTATGATATCTTTGTTCTGATTATATTCAAAACATTTGAAAATATTATACAGTTTGTTAATAAACTTACAGTTTAGCTAAATTTTCAACAGTTTAACTAGCGTGTAAAATATATATTTTACTAGTATTATGTATTGCCTTTTTTTCTCAGCTACATAAACACTCGGTTACAAGAGGGTTCGGCGTGTGTGGCACCACATAGCTACCACAGTTGACACAACAGAGCAGCGTCTTGCGGCTCCACTCGCTGTTTTCTCATTTTTCCACAAAAAAGAAATGAAAGTAAGGTTTAATACATACGGTCCAGACTCTAGCTAGACCTTGCTAGAGCTTGCAGGGCTTCTGGTAACTTTTCATTGATACATTTTCAGACAAATCCATTCAGCCAATACATACATTTAATTGAGTTGCAAACGTCTCATCTTTCGCATAATTTATGTTAAGTACTAGTAGGATTAATAGTAAGTACCTTCTACTATTCAGCTTTAACTCTCCGAAGCTATATAACAATAGTTTAGTACAAAAGGTTGTTCCGTGAGAAATCTTCAAAAGAGGAATATACTATCAGTTTCTCAAAGAATGATCCCGCTATGTATGTCATAGGTATCTATATATACCTACCCCTTCGGCTGCCTTCACAGGTAGATTTAATCTTTAGCTACAAAAGAAAATACGGATGGTGGAAGAAGTGAATAAAACATAAATTTACTTGTAAAAACTTCATTCTAAAACATCGGTAGAGCTAACATTATATACCTACTGTGGTGATCGGCAAAATGTCAGATGAGGCTGCATCCGTACATCAAGAGATCACGAGAAGTCGTGATTCGTGACATATCATTTGGCGTAATTTGCGAGTGCACGCTAGTCTCGATCTGCAGAGCTAATATTATAGAGCACTTGTATGCGATAACTTTATACTACTGCGAAACTAAGAACATAGGTACCGGAACGTAATGAAAACTGAAAGTGAATTCTCTATTCAAAATTTTGCGTAACCCCTCGTGTGAAAATATCTTTGATATTTGAACTGGTAGCGGCTAAATAAATATTTGTACGCTGATCTTTAAGTCTTATTGAATAAATAAACATTGTGAATAATTAAAAAATACCAGGAAACGCTTCAAAGTCTTGGTATGAAATAAATTCATATTATGTAAAAACGAGCGCGCGTTGATGTCTTTTATAAAGCGAACTAAAAGGCTACGCCGGTAAATGTTGGTATCACTAATTTCAAGCAAACCTCATTTGTTAGTACATGAAAAAGAAATCAACGAAAACTCACCCTCCTACTATCTCCCTTCTTCACTTCAGCCGGTGGAGTAGTCATGTTGCTGGCAGGGTCGCCCGCACCATGTGGGCCCGCTACTCCCGTCACCATAGTTCGTAACACTTCACTGGGGCAGTCACTGCATCACACGTGACGAAGATCGGAACGAAGGTCGTTGTTACACTAACCAGCACGTGAAACGGGAACGTGCGGCGCGTCGTGTGGTCGGCGCGCGACTGGCGCGCGGCGAGACTCGACTCGCGATCGAGAGGCTCGCCGAGATCGGAGCAGACGAGGCGTTACGGAAACCTCGTGAACGGAGATCTGTAGAGATGGCTCACTTTCAGAACATTTTAGCTAGAGACCGAGATTTCTCGTTTGGGGTCGGGAATCGGGATCAATGTGACTGGAATTCGGGATCTTGACAAATTATGATTTTAATCGAAACTCGTTGTATTAACTATCCCACACCAGAAAACAGAATTCAATTGTAGTATAGCTCGTCAATTTTTTCGTAGATTTTATGTGTTTCGTACAAATGATGTGTAGGTATACGCCACATCGTAAGTACATAATTATAATATGTAATGAAATTGAAGGGGCATTCTTAAATGTGCGTGTCTAGAGTAGCTTAGTTAACATAGATAGAGGTGCGTTCACAATCTGCCCGCAGACCAATTTTCCTAAAACTATAGGTCCTCATAAATTATTTATCGATGAATCGAACCATCTGTAGCGGCGTGTGCACTTGTGCAAGAGGCACGCGAGCGCTACACGCGGCGGCCGGCGGGCGCGGCGGCGCGGCGGCGGCGCGCGGTTTCCGTCTTCGAGTGCGCCGCATTATGCCGTATTGGTCCATTGTCTCACGAGTTTAGGACACGATAAAACCCACACGTTCCGTTTTTTATATTTCCGTTTTTACAATCTTGCGACCCATCCCAATACTCTGATACAACATCGTAGCTGGTATGTAATACGTAGTGATTTGATCGTAGCCATGCTCCCAACTTATTTCATTGTATATTGCATATTGTAGATAGATATAATTATAGTAGCGATCTGTCGCTGCCTGAAAGTATATTATTATCTAATATCATTTTAATTTCTCTCCACGATCTCCACGATTGACAGTAAGTAGGTCTGTCTGAGTATTGTAGCTATTTAAAAATATGAGTACCTAATATGATGAATAAGTGGCTACCTACAAATTATTATACCTACGAATATTTAAAGCTGTTGTAGGTACCTACTTATCTTTTATATTATTTTGTAACTAAATGCAGTGGAAACATGGCCACACTAACGCTGACATCACTAGCGTCGCCGGTCCTAATGTATTGACACGCGCATAAATTTGTTCTGTGAGAGACTTCAAAGCGCGCCGAAGAGCCGCTTACCTACTCCGCTTAGCATTATGCGGAGGCTGCGGCCGCCGACCGCCGCCGACCGTCGGCTTTGTCTTCACGATCGACGTGTTGTTCAAGTGTCTCGGCATATGAGCAGGTATCGTGATGACGCAGGGTGGCGGTAATCATTAAAATGTTGAGTTTGGTCGTTATTGGAAGGTTAGGTAGTTAGCTTTTTTTTATTGAAATTGAAAAGAGAGAAGATGAAAATATAATAAATGTAGGTACCTACTAGTGGCGTTCAGGAGAGCAAAGCCTGGGGGTCATGCTCTGCCTACTGTAGGTATCATATCCTATTAACTGAACGAATTTTGATGAAATTTGGTATACAGATAATAATTGTTAGGTCCGGGAATATAAAGTATATAGGCATGTACGTACATTATAGGTACCTACTTAACTATTACCCGTTAAAAATTAACCGTTCCTATGGCATAATAGCGAAAGTGAATGAAATCGCGGGGTCCAGCAAGTAGGTATAATTAGGTATTTAGTTTTGTCATTACATGTAGATACCAGAAATCTTTACATAAGCAACTAGTGTTAACAAACGAAGGGCCTTCCGTTTAAAAGCTGTAACCGTAAAAGTCTCAAATAAAACAGTCTGCTACAATTAACGGTCCAAATATTTTTAAGAATGTTCTTTACGACTTTGTCGACAGTCTTGTTTATTGCCATTTTGGAAACAAAGCTAAGCTTTGCTCTATTTTACTAATGTTTACGGTAAAATATAGATCATTTTTTGTCAACGGTTTTTATTGTAGCATCTTTATGTTTTTTTTTACTACAGTGGGTAGTAGGTAGTACTGTTATTTTGGACGCCAGTTTTGTTTTAATTTTATTGTTTAAACAAGAATACAAATGTACTTACCCCATAATATACTATGGTATACCTACCTACTTATTGCATTCGAGCTGTTATTTTCTTCGAATCGTTCGAAACTAGTTAAATAGAAAAGGAACAAGCACTGTTTCGTTAGTTTACAGAACGTGCTGCATGCTTTTATGTTGCAGGATTCATAACAACCCTTGAGCGTCAACTCGGCCAAAATAGAGACACTACGTACCTAATATAAGTTTTAACGGTTCTCCCTTGTTTCGTATAAAGTATTTCATATAATTTCAGTTTCTAATGATTGCATACCTCGATGGTTATATTTGCGTACCTACCCAAGATGACGCGCACCATGTAATATATAATTAGAGAATTATAATATAATTCACTATAGCTGCATCCGCGTTTTCACCTACTTTCCTATTAATGCTTGCTATAATAAAAATCCTCCAATTTAGACAGAATGAATGTAGTAGGAACACCAAAGTATATGAGTTAAGTTATCTAATTATTTTGAAAACAGAAATAGCACGAGAAAAAGAAAGCCTTTTCAACGAAAGCTTTGTTACCGCCGTATTTTTAACAATTATCTTCGGTTGCCGAGGTTTCGTTCACAAGCACATACTAAACGGTTTATTTGTCGACACCCGCGGTTCGGGGAAGTTGCTATAAAATAAAGGCAGGACTGCAAGGACCAAGCGAACCCTTTGTCGATGACAACGCAAGTTTTATTGCTACCGAAACCAAAGGGGCTGTAGGAAACGATAACTGCTCTTCTTGAGAAATCTCTTATTTTTGGCTGGCTTGTGCACCAGCGTAACTAATATTGATGATTACTGTGTTTCATGGTGACGGGACTTCTGTAATGGTTGTGGTATTTTAACGTCTTCATCTAGTGAACACCACAAAACAAATAATTCTGTAGGTAGGTAGGTATATAACTACATATACATAATTTTACTAATATATGAGATCTTTATTATTTGAAGTCTTCCGTTGAGTAGCAAAATATTTTCCCTAATGTTTATTGTCCTGTAGTATGTTACCTCTATATAGGTAACACAGGACAATAAACATTATTAGTTGTTAGTTTATTACTATCCTATGATAATAAACTCTAAACACCGGGCACATAGAAAAAACCAGCTACTAAACTGACCATGTAATTAGCTAGTTATCTAAAGTATACTTACCTATAAAACAAAAATCAAGTCCAAATTAAAATTAAATTAAAAAGGACCCCAACTCAATAAGCCTGACCTGTGTTGAAGCCGAGTTCAAAATAAGGATCTTATTCTTGCATTGCATTATGCAGTTGTGTCGCAGATTTGTTAGTTAGGTATTGCTACAGTGGTCGCTACTGTGAGCGCTATTCATGACAATCTGGTTCTTTTAAATCGAAAATGAACATGGTTCACCACTCGTTGCCATAAAAGGCTAACAATATAGGCACGTTAACGCCTTAATACCACAGTCCCATGCCGTTATTCTTTTCTCTCGCCACCCGAGGGACTACACGCAATACGGGACAGGACTATACACTATCGGTTTACGACTCAAAAATATTGTTAAACAGTCCACCGCCATAAACACATCGGCCGTTAAGCTTTGTTGTCAGCATTCGCACTGCCTTTGGCGGCTCATAAAAGTTTTTCTACAGAGCTTTATCGCTCACCGCCTCGCCTCGCCTCGTCCTTCGCAGATCGACGGGTCGCAACAAAAACCACCCGCACAATAGCGCCCCAAACTGTTTAGCAAACACGCGCATTTTGTTAACAGTTAATTGCAAGGGTTCGCCAATAACTGGCATTGTTAAAAACTCTTCTGTTTATTGATTTTACGACGTCGCGTCGCAGAAAGGTTTAAAAATTTCACCACTTTTTAAGAAAATTGCTGTTTTACGACAACCAAATTGCGTGTTTGGACGTTAAAATGCATTGTTTTAACATAATTTTACAATAAAGATCTGTGCCGTACCCATAAAAGCAACATTACTTTGTTGTTTATGCAGATGCACAAGATAGATGTCCGAGAGAAATCCGAGATGCAGTCGTGATCTAAACAGCCCCAGTCGAATCGCAAGTGGCTCAGTAGGGACGGGTAATTGTAGACATCACGCGCGCTCTCGGGAATGTCGCACCTGTCCTTCGCAACAGCAGTTACCGAAATTGATGAGTGTCATAATTGCAGCCAAACCACACCTCGTTATCGATAAACGCTCCCATCCTGGAGCAAAAACATCACTGCGGGGCGAAAACAAATATTAGTATTGACGCGCGGTCGTTCACACGTGCCAATTATGTACCTGGCTGCAACCCGGCTCCACACTGATGGTGTAAAGATTGCCGCCGCCGCCACACTTTGCCCGAAGGATATAATTTCTCCGTCGACGCGTGCGCAATTAGGACCCACAAAAACTCACGCTTGCCTTTCCACTTTTTAGGTGCAACTCTTCAATCTTCATTTAAATCTAAATGGCAGGGCTTCAATAACATGTACCCTGGATTTTGTTGAAAAATTTATTTGCCGTCTACAAAAATACGTTATTTACATATCAATATCTTAATAGATACATAAGGTTATTCATAAATTTTCTATTAGGAATAATCACAGCAAATAAATCCTAACATGCTTAGCATCTTCATTAGCGATTAACTTATGTTTGATTACAATATATAATAGATTAATTAATTTATAAAGCAATAACAGCCGCTAACATAAAATTTTATACACCATAATTATAAGAGATTCTAAAACCTGAATGTTATAAAAAATTATATCCTTTTTTTGAAAAATTTAATGTAAGTTTGATTTAGTTAATTTGGTTTTTACATCTTTTAACTAAGCAGTGTGAAGTTTAATATAATATATTGTGTTAGTTAAATCATCAAATAAAATAAAAACTGTGTAACATCGTATAAAACTTATATACAATAATGTATAATATATTATGGAAAACAATTCATCACAAAATGAATACTGTTTACATTTGAACTCACTGTACGCGTTAAACTAATAAATTATCAAATAAATTTACTATTTTTATTGGAATGATGATAATGTATTGATGATCATGTTTAATTATTATTACTTATTAATTTAGAAACTAAATACGTATAGTACAGTAAATGATTGGTTCTGACGCCCATTATAATAGAAAATAATAGACGATCTTGCATAGACGTGATAACGGCTGTGGTCGCGAATCCGGACCGGGCGCCCCGTGTTAGGACTATAGGTACCTAGTGTGTTTCGAGCTAACGTTATTTATATCAGAAGTACCAGGGTTGCATAGGATACAAGGAGTTCGTTTCTTGTGCCATCCAGTATGACTACTGTGGTTTATTACTAACATGTTTATATCAGACGTAGGTACCAGAGTTGCATAAGATACAATGAGGTCTTATTTCTAGTGCCATCCATAGTAAACGGTTCAGGGGATTTCTGGACTGTTTGTCCAATTTTCCCCTGTACATGCGAAAACTGTACGCGCAGGGGAAAATTGGACAAAAAGTCCAGAAATCCCCTGCGCAGGGGATACTGCCAGGGGATTTCTGGAATAAGCCTTGCTTATGGCCTAATCCTCCTCACGAAAATGAGGGGAGGCATTTGCCCAGCAGTAGAACAGTTACAGGCTGAATTATTATTATTATAATATAATGTCTAGGGAACTGCGAAATATCACGTAGATAACTGCCGTTTTCACCATCACAAATCAAACTATGTCTGTAACATACCGTTATCACGTCAAAATGCTAGAATATGTGTTTCACCATAGCCCTTTTAACATTTTGTACGCTACCTTGCGTTTAAATATAAGTATTCATATAATAAAAATAAGGTTTCCAGTACACCGTTATACTGATAATGCTAAGGCTCTTTCAATTTTATTCAGGGACTCATGTAAAAAAGCGATCACGTGATTTAACAGTACTTTACTATTAAAATTTATAAGAAAAAATAAGTAAAGCAAAATTACTAGTTCGACTGGAAATATACAACATACACGTCAAACTTCTTTTTTAACGCTTTTATTTAGATGTACCTTATTGTTATTAAATCCGATCAGGACATATTGAAGCTTAATTTGCAGAATGCTTTCAGTACTTTCATTCAACAAACGTAACAAAGAGTTCTTTGGCTACTTTTCGTGGTTTAAAATATCAAAACATGCCCATTGGCTTGCGTATTGTCGCCCAAAGCATTTACACTTATCAGTTGAGCTTATAGAAATGAAAATATATTATAGTACTACATATTGTGGGGGCACAACTACAAAAAAAGCGTCAGTCGAACCGGGAACAATAAAAACACCTTAATTTTTGGCCTTACGATAACTACATGTTCATAGACACTAGATTAACATCAAATATTGTCTACAGTACATATTTTATAATGCAACCAGTCCCATTTTTTTTCAATCCAACATATAAACAGCCGTGTTGCAAACAACTACCTATATTTTTCCATATATGATATTTTGAATTGTTAATGTTATTTTAAAGTGTTTACTTATTATAACTTACTTCACTTTCAAATACTACATATTATTAAGTATATTATTATAATATCAAGATGCTTTTAGAAGTATGAAATATATATCTTATTAAAATATGATACTTTAAAAAACTCTGTTAACAATTTCTAATGACAATTTCATTCAGACCTCAATAATTTATAATACCGATAGTGGTTGAAGACATGACAAAATATACAAGATAAAATGTATATCCAATCACTCACACTTTTGGTATATCACAGCAGAGTTAAAGTACATAATAATATTATCTAAGTAGTTAAATATAATTATGTGTATCCGTGATATAATAGACAGTACCTTAAAAAAACCTTTGAAATATAATTAATAATAGTGGTGTTATTTACTTGGTAATAACGGATTCTAATTCACGTCCAAACTAATATGAAATACATAAATTATTTTTTACGCGAATTAGATCCGTTCTTACATAGTAGATAAGGTTTAATGTTACTTAAAAACTAAGCAATTCAAATTAGAGCACATTATAGCACCCGCATGAATACAATTGAAAAAAATGTAAACAACGGTTTCTTCATTGTAAGTAGGTACACTTATCATAAAGCTGATAGCTGTTAATTATTTTTGGCATTTTTCGCAATATAACGCGGAAATTAGCGTCGTTTTGCGCTGAGACGAGTTTATGAATGGTATTCATGTTTCTGCATCCGTGTATATGTATATAGGTACCCTCTTATACATAAAAAGTTATGTAAGGCTTATTAAAAATGCGCACTGAGAAATTGAAGGTACTGCGCAACATTAAGGGAAGTTTAATACATGTTTATAAATAAGCGGGGGTTAAGTTAAACTGTTTCTGCTAGTGCATGTGGCTTGTGTGTGTTTTCTGTATTTCTTTTGTCCCTGAGGGCGCAAGGTCGACGTTATACGGGTCAATGACCCCTCATTTTAGTTTAGTAAAGCGTCATTTTAAAATATCTCTTTACGCGACTCTTTTATTATTTACTTAGCTCGGCACTTGTAAGGCGATCCGACCCCCGCTCAGTTTACCGACGCACTTAAGGTTGTATTTACGTCACAAGTTAAAACACCGCCAATTAATGCACAAATTCTGTTGACACCGTCCTTTTCCACGCGAAGTTAAAAAAAATTTGTAATTAGTTGTGAAATCATTTTGAGACGAAACATAAATAAAAATGCCCTGTAATCTGTAACATCCCGCAACAATATAAATTCAGCTAAGTATACCATCATTTTTCATACGCACGTGAGGTGGAAAGTATCGCGAATAAGTTCATCAATTTTGCCATAGCTTGCTTTTGTACGCACTAATACCGAAATAAACAGACGTTACTCAGCAAAAGTATTGTTCAACCTTTGAAAAAAATCGGCAATACCAATACTGATATCCTACTTCAAGAAGACTGCTTTGCTATGGTTGTAGTGACGTGTACATGCTCATTGTTATAAGATGTATATCTCCATGCATGGTTGTGTGGAAGAGATCGCTTTGAGACACAATTGTGATTGATTACTCTGCTCTAGCTTCAAGTTTTCTTCGTTCTGTGGTATCTCTATAAAGAGTTTATCTATCTGTTGTTAAACGCGTAAGCTCGCGACCTCAGCCAAGACACGCACACAGACACGCTTTTCTATCAGTACACGGTACTACTACATCCTTGACGTAACGGTCTTCATGAGAATATCGGTAGTAGGTTATATTGCGACAAGGCTCTTGCCACGCGTGACTGACATTACAGGGAGGGCGTTGTAGTTACTTATCTGTATGCAATGCATGTCAGTGTTACAAGATTCCGTTAGTTCCGATTTTAGCCACGCGCCGAAAGTTCCTTGTCGCACTATAGCGTGTTTTGCTCAGTAACGTCAATCTAATCGTCGTGTGTATGGAAGGATCTAGAAGCTGGTGTCTCCGGTGGCGGCCGCGCCGCGCCGCGTGTACTACGACTCGGGGAACAGGAGACTCTCGACGGGCGCCGCCGCGGTCATGTCGTCGTTGTCGGGGCGAGACCAGTCCTGTTAACGAAAATAAATAATCATATATTTTTTTATATAAAATACTTAACCTATCACTTGGATTTCTCCCGTGTCGAGGGTACCGTTTCCAGACATATAATTTTAAATAAACATAACACCCAGACCGGAAACAAATATCTGTGGATCGCACAAATATTTGTGCCGGGCGGGAATCGAACCAGCGACACCAAGCGCGGCAGTCCGAGTGCTCAGCCACTACGCCAAACGTGTCGTCAAAACTTGTAAAGACATACTTATAGGGAAGGGTAAGTGGGAGAAGAGGGGGTAATCTGAATTGTTTGGTCATATTGGTGATAGATTTGTCTCGCTCAAGTTGGTAGCGGTGACCCTGACCCGGTACCGGGGCAGATGGTAAATCAGTGCCATCTGCCCCGCTGGCCCCAGCCGGGGCAGATGGCACAGAACAAGATTATATCTGTACCATCCATGGTATCAGAGGTGACTTACGAAAAAGCATCTCTCTACCTAATGAAATATCTTTGGGTAACAGATTCGCAACTGGAGGGCAAGAAATCGCTGATCTTTTCTCGGAGTACTTCCACTCAGTGTATAACATTACACATCCTAACGTAGTCCAAACATCTGCAGCTATCGAGAATCATGGCATGCCAACAATGAGTAATTGTTTTTTGTCGGAGTGGGACATTTGTCGTGCTCTTATAAAGTTAGATCCTCGAAAAGGGGCAGGATTAGATGACATACCTAATATTTTTCTTAAAGAATGTGCTGAAACGTTATCGCGGCCATTATATATTATTTATAACAAATCTCTTAGAGATGGTGTTTTCCCAGATATGTGGAAACAAGCACGTCTAACGCCCATTCACAAGAAAGGTGATGTAGCAAATGCATGTAATTACAGGCCGGTATCAATTCTTCCCGCGCTCGGGAAAGTATTAGAGTCAATAGTTCAACAAAGAATATATTGGCACATCAAAGAATTCTTACACCCAGACCAACATGGTTTTTTACCTAAAAAATCTACTGCGTCTAATCTTATAGGTTTTGTCAATGATATCTCGGAGGCTCTTGATTCTGGAGAAGAGGTACATGCAGTGTATACGGACTTTAGCAAGGCTTTTGACCTGATTGACCATATTCTTCTTTTAAAGAAGATCTCTGCAATGGGTGTACATGGGTCTTTGTTGAGATGGTGTGAGTCGTATTTGTTAAACAGATCACAATTGGTCATGATCCGCGGATACACGTCAAGATTACGATCGATACCCACAGGCGTACCTCAGGGCTCACACATAGGTCCGTTGTTCTTTTTGATATTTATCAATGATTTAACTGCTAAGATAAATTGTCCTTTCAAAATGTATGCTGACGACTTAAAATTATATGTGCGCATAAAAACTGAGAATGATGTTATTTTTTTCCAAAATGAGATTGATAAAGTTTTTTCGTGGTGTTGCCAAAACAAGATGATTTTGAATATAGAAAAGTGCTCGCATATAAAATTTTCAAAAAAAAGAAATCCCATAAGTTGCACTTACAATTTAAACAACACACCTCTTATCGAAGTTTCGACCATTAAGGATTTGGGAGTTACGGTTGATAGTTCTTTAAATTTTCGATCTCATATTGACAACATAGTTAAAAAAGCATCCCAACTTTCTGGTTTTATTTGTAGACAAATTAAAATGTTCAAAGACCCTAACGTATTACTTCCGTTATATAATAGTCTGGTGAGAAGTACTCTGGAGTATAACGGCTCTGTGTGGTCACCTGGCTATGCTGTGCATAGTGACAGACTTGAGCGTATCCAAAAAAGATTTTTGTATCAGCTGACGTATGCGATGAACAAATGTAAAATGTTACAATCATATGAGGCTAGATTAGCCTATTACAAACTCAATGCACTAAATGTACGACGAAAAATATCTGATGTCATGTTTCTGTACAAACTGATTCACGGCTTAGTTTTGTGCCCAGATTTTCTTGTGAGCATAGACATAGAGGTTCCACGTCTCGGCAGTCGATTGATTAACCGAAAGACCTTCAAATTGCCGCGATGCCGCACTAATATAAGGCAACACTCACCTCTATATCGAATGCTATCGAGTTATAACGCAATCCGCTCCTCTTTGGATATCTTTGATGGTTCTTTGGCCTCAACAAAGGCTAAAGTGAAGAAAGTTATATTATTCTGGTGAATTGACGGATCCTTATTATTTGTTAAATTCCTTTACTTATTTTTGTTTCCTGATTTATTTTTCATTTATATTCTGTTTCACTTTGATTAATGTACACAGGTACAACTATTATGTACCTGCAAAGATTCAACACTGTCTTGTCAAAATTGCAAGCTGTGTTCACTGTTTTTAGGATGAACACTGAATGTCTGGTTTTTATTTTAATTCTATGTGCTAATGGTGTTACATTCAATTTGTGAACCGAATAAAAAAAAAAAAAAAAAAAAAAAAAAAAAAAAAAAAAAAAAAAAAAAAAAAAAAGGTGTAGTCATAAAACGAGGTAATGTCAAGCGAAGTGGCCCTACTGGACGTTCCTAAGTAATTTGAAATCTTATTTAGTTCCCGCCTAGAATCGGTATTAGAATCGTAATATAAAACAGTAGGTAAATGAGTCTCACCTGTTCCTCTGTGCTGGCGAAGAATAAGTAGAACAAGTTGGTGGCCAGGTCGATAGCCGCCGCTAAGTAGAACACCTCGCGCCATTGCCCCAGGGTTTGCTGAAACCAAACCACGACAATTAATAAAAGTTATTAGAACTCTTTTAAATGTATGTAGACAAGATATCTTTACATATATTATGCTACTGTACGTGTGTATGTCACTGAACTCAGTGCATTCACTGTATTCAGCTACTTTTGAGGCCGACATACCACCATATTACCAAAAATCTCCATGTGATGCATACAAAATACATTTCACGTGTTTTAGTATTAGAAAAGTGTGCTCGTCTCTCCTTGGGAGGGACTTACAGAACACGGAAAACCAAATACGCGGCTCATTACTACAACAAAAATCATCAGGTGAGAATAGAACTAAATTACCTGGTCAGGGCTAATTATATGCGCGACGACATACGGCGCCATGAAGCCGCAAATGTTGCTCGCCGCGTTCGTTATACCATACATGGTGCCGGCGAACTGCGGCGACAGATCTATGTGGTTCATTTGGTTACCTGCAACGGAATATGATCATTAAAAATCCAATGGGATGGGATGGTTAATGCCAACACGAGCCCATCTCACCCCACTCCAGGTGGATCGACGGCTCACGGGGGGGGTTTTAGTCCCACATACTCACAGAACGCCACGGGGGTAGCGGAAGTGATAGTGGAAGGGCATTTCACACCCTCAAAAAAATAATTAAAAATTTTGGTTAGTATTTTTTGTTGTTCGAACGTCGGAAGGACCGTTTCCACAAAAGGTTCTATATAATGTACAATGTTTATTAGTTATAAAGTAATTAAATCGGTAATAGACTAGCTAGATATCCATAATGAAAATAAAATAGGTACTCATGTACGTAAACTATCTCTACCACCGGATTCGAATATCATCCGCTCGAAAAGAACCGACAAAAATACCACGAAATTTTATAAAAAATACTTGTTCTCTAATTATGCATTAGAAATGCATACATCTTAACCACTGCTGCTGCTGCCGTGTGTACATACCGGCGTAGGCGGCGCCGCCGAACGCAGAGCAGATGCTGAGCAGCAGCATGACGGCGACTCGGTCGCAGCCCGCCCAAGCGATGCCCAGCAAACCGAACGCCGGGACAAACGCCGCTGGAAAATCACACATCTAACCCCCGGTTTCTAGAACGTTTGTTCGCTTTGACAGCAGATTAAAACTATCGTTGCCTCTATCTGACTATAAACAAATGACAAGGATGGCAATAGAATTAATCTGTTGTCAACGTTGACTGACGTTTCAGAAACTGGGGGTTAATGTCGCATCATCAAATCATATCACACAAATGGGGATCTCCACTAGAAAACCATGCATGGAGAAGATAACACGGAACAACGAGATATATTATAGAACATAATTATTATGATTTGTCAAAGCCAAAGCATTTATTGTAAATCTACACTAATATTATAAAGAGGAAAACTTTGTTTGTTTGGTTGTAATGAATAGGCTCCGAAACTACTGAACCGATTTGAAAAATTCCTTCACTGTTGGGAAGCTATGATATTCCCGGTACACATAGGCTACCTTTATGCCGTAAAAGTGTATGGTTCCCGCGGGATAGTAGGTAACGCGGGTGAAACCGCGAGGTGCTTCTAGTAGGCAATAAAATCGCACTTTTACAAGTCAAACAGCTAATTCTTGCTAACAAAGAGAATCATAAAACATACAATTTGGTTTTAACCACCACCAGTGGTGGTAGTTTTAGTGTGGCTCTTTGGAAATAATTAGTTCCAACGACCACCACTGGGGGCGGTTGGGCCAAATAATATTATTCTGTTGCAACGACTACCACTGGAGGCAGAATCAGGGGTGGTTGTTAGAAATCAACCTAATAATTCTTGCTATTCCATCATTAGCGGCTTTCGTACATTCCATCGTTACCGCTCGGCCAACCACCTCCCAAACGAATGATGGTGATTGGATGGAGTAACGATAGACTCACAAACAGTGTTCCATAGCTTCATGCTGTTGAGCCTGGAGATCCAGCCGCGGGCCAGGGTCCAGTCCGCGAGGATGCACAGCAGGATGCCGCCGACCCACGCCGTCAGGTACGGCAGCGCGCTCAGCCGAGCATTCTGGTACGATAGGTTCATATAATATACGTCTCCGCATTTGCACAGTCGCAGGGCAAATAATGGTGCGAACCACTGATGTTCCCGATGACCACCCGAGCAATGTTTGTATCCAGTAGCGTAAGACTTTTATCAGTAAAAAATAAAGGAAACCGCACAAGCAAAGTGTTGAACGTTGACGACACGTTTGGCGTAGTGGCTGAGCATTCGGACTGCCGCGCTTGGTGTCGCAGGTTCGATTACCGTCCGGAACAAATATTTGTGCACTCCACAGATATTTGTTTCTGGTCTGGGTGTCATGTGTATGTGAAAGAAATTATATGTCTATAAACGGTATCCACGATACAGGAGAAATCATATTGTGGGGCTTGTTTAAAAAAAAAACAAACATCTGTGACTCATGTCTCGGAAAAAAGTGGGACAAAAACATTATACTTACAGCTACAATATCGAAATGTAGTATGTTATTCATGTAGGAGGGTAATTCTGTAAACTGCGTGTAGAACACCCACGCCTGGCCGCACTGCGCGATGAGAATAGCCCACAACGGCACGCATGTTAGGAACTTGCACCACGGTATCGACACATTGGACTTGTCTTCCTGCAAGTAAAAATTCAAATACACTCTTTTATGATGTTTTCTTTTTTCATGCGATTAACTAAACTGTCGGTATCGGTTGTTATCGACTGATAGCAGTTGTTTAGCCATGTCAGCGGCCCTCAGGCGGCCTGTTAAATGAGACTAACGCAAACGCACAATCTGACACTTTTGTCATGAGTCACGCTATGACGCATCTAGTAAATGCCGTCACGATTTCTGAACAAGAACCTCATCATCATCATCATTTCAGCCCGAAGAAGTCCACTGCTGAACATAGGCCTCCCCTACACCTTTCCAGGAAGAACGATTCTGAGCCCTTTCCATCCATCGACTTCCCGCGATCTTAACAATGTCGTCGGTCCATCTGGTGGGTGGGCGCCCTACGCTTCGTCTTCCGGTTCGTGGTCGCCATTCGAGAACCTTTATTCCCCAACGGTTGTCGGTTCTTCGAGCTATATGGCCTGCCCATTGCCACTTCAACTTACTAACTCTACGAGCTATGTCGGTGACCTTGGTTCTTCTACGGATATCCTCATTTCTGATTCTATCACGTAGTGAAACTCCCAGCATAGCTCTCTCCATAGCTCGTTGCGCGACTTTGAGCTTGTGCACGAGGCCAATAGTTAGCGACCACGTCTCAGTTCCATAAGTCATCACTGGCAACACGCACTGATTATAGACTTTTGTCTTGAGGCTCTGCGGTATCTGCGATGAGAAAATGTGGCGCAGTTTCCCGAACGCTGCCCATCCGAGTTGGATTCGTCGGCTGACCTCTTTACTGAAGTTGGCTCTACCTAATTGGATCGTCTGACCCAAATAAACATAGTGGTCCACAACTTCGATGATATCGCTCCCAACATGTACCGGCATGGGTGTGACATGAGCATTTGACATGATTTTTGTCTTGCTCATGTTCATATTTAGACCCACCTGTTGGGAGACAATATTGAGGTCTCTAAGCATTGTGCCTAAGTCTTCCAGCGACTCCGCCATTATGACTACGTCGTCGGCAAATCGAAGGTGAGTGATGAATTCGCCATTGATGTTGATGCCATACCTTGTCCAGGACACGAGCTTGAAAATATCCTCCAGTGCCGAGGTGAACAGTTTCGGAGATATTACATCTCCCTGTCTCACCCCTTTTTGCATGTGGATTGGATTTGTACTCTGGTCCTGAAGTCGGATAGACATTGTGGCATTCCTGTAGAGACATTTCAACACTTCGATATACCGATAGTCAATTTGACACCGCTGGAGGGACTGTAGCACTGCCCAGGTTTCGACTGAATCAAAGGCTTTCTCATAGTCCACAAACGCTAAGCAAAGTGGCCGATTATACTCCTCGGTCTTCTGTATAATCTGCCGTAGCGTATGGATGTGGTCTATGGTACTGAAGCCTTTTCGGAACCCGGCTTGTTCGGGAGGCTGAAATTCGTCGAACCTACGAGCGAGACGATTAGTAACTACTCTCGAAAACAGCTTATAAACGTGGCTAAGCAAGGAGATCGGCCTATAATTTTTCAAGAGGGTGTTATCACCTTTCTTGAAAAAAAGCACCACTACGCTCTTGCCCCACGCCTCAGGCGTCGTACCTTCGATGATGACAGAATTAAATAGCTTCTGAAGGACCTTAAGTATCGGCGTTCCGCCCGCTTTCAGAAGCTCTGTCGTTATTCCGTCTTCCCCGGGTGCCTTGTTACTTTTAAGCTGCTTGAGAGCCGTTCTGATCTCGTATAGGCTGACGTCCGGGATATCTTCTGTGTAGTGTCGGGTTAAACGGGCTCTTGCATCGCTAGTCGTGCTTGTAGCTAGTACAAGAACCTATACGAATTATATTAGATTGTAAGTCATATATTAGGCAGAAGTCGTATATTATAAAGTTTCACTTTTTCTATACTTATATAAATTATGGGAATAGCATACTTTTAGTATGGCTCGTTTAGCGTAGTGGCTGAGCAATCGGACTGCTGCGCTAGGGGTTGCGGGTTCGATTCCCGCCTGGGACAAATATTTGTTTCTGGTCTGGGTGTGATGTGTATGTGAAATTATATGTATGTAAGCGGTACCCACGATACAGGAGCAATCCTGGTGTGGGGCTACGTTTTTTTTTTTAAAGAAAAAAAAAAGTATAATAATGCTAGAGAGCTTTCCTGCTAGCATAGAACCAATTTAGCAAAACTAGCGACTGGATGGGCCTTAATAGTGTTGAATGTTTTCTATAAATCACAGTTGCAATTCCTAAATGAAATCAATATAGCGAATTATTTTCTTCTCTCCCGATTTAGGCACAAAGGTCACCGTGTCGAGTCGATCAGTAATTTGATAAGCATGCAATAATGCTCTAACTAACCAACATATAAAACTGACACTAAACAACATCTGTGAGGAGTGAGTCACCATCCGCGCCGATAGTGGACATGTGCAAACTGGGACGTATTTATGTAATCATTCAATCGCATTTTATGACTCTGTAGAATGACAAATTGGCCCTTTTTTATTAAAATTTGTTTAAAAGATATAAAAGATGCTGAGTTTGGAATGGGACTGGCTTTCGAGGATTTCTGCCGGAGAGAAGCCATAAAAAATATTATTATAAACTAATAACTAGATATTCGGGACTCACCTGAGGTCCAATACATGTAGTGATGTACTCAATTTCCCTTGGACATATTCTGGGGTGCGTTTGAGGTGAATCGTAGATCAAGAACAGCCAGCCGACGAACCACACCACACCAAGGCCCCCAAATATGTAAAAACATAGGGGCCAGCCCCCACCAAACTCAAGGGTACATAGCCAGCCGGAAATAGGCAATGTGACTACTGTACCTATGTTGGACCCTGGAATATGAATATTAATTTCCATTTAGTAATGGAATTGCCATTTTAAATGGGCAAACCGTTTATGTGGCTTCGATGACTACAGTCTACAGTACAGTGTACAAATATGGAATTGGAATATAAACATCATTCCTGTCTTGTGTAGGCTTCAGTTATTCACTTTTAAATGTTTGATTATGAACTGCCAGTTTCCTTGTTTCTTCTATAAGTACTCTCATACAAATATTTGTATGTCATTAGTCAAATGAAGACACCTTCACATGCGCCTTTATAGTTAAAATACAAACTTATCGTTAAAATATTGTATACTTTACCAGCATAGACATAAGCAGCAAACTTGGAGCGCTCTAATGGTGGGATCCACTTGGCTAACATAGCATGCATTGCTGGGTACGTGACACCCTCAGACAACCCAGCCAATGCTCGCACGACAATGAAGAACCAGAAGTTCGTATATGCAGCAATGGGACTAAGGATTGTGAAGACTGCAGTGAAAAACACTCCAATCCCGTACACCAGTTTCCCTCCATACATTTCTGCTATTCTTCCACCTGGAATCTGTACAGATAAGAAATTAATTTGGTCAGAAATCACTGTAATTTAACAAGTTGAAGAATTATTGGTAAACTTGAGTCGGTTACAGGCTCCACACAATGTCTTTGTACTGTTGAATCAATAGCATGTATGGATTGGATGAATCACATTTCTCAATGTTAAAAATATTGCATGCAAGCGGGCACACTCCTACACATCTAAGATTTACTTCAGTGAGAGCAAGTACCAGCACAATAGATACTGTGGCATAGTAGGATGTTTAAAAAAAAGCAATGAAGCTCTGTGGAATTCGGAATCACTCTCTCTCTCTCTCGAACTTCTGCTGTTTCTGTTTCAACCTAATTTTTCTCCCTATCTCTTGAAAACTGTTGTACCTATGCAACAAATTATTACCTGTGTTAAAACATATCCCACGAAAAAGGAGCCTAATATAATACTTTGCTCTTCAAGTGTCCAATTAAAATCTCCAGGCCTCTGAAACAAGACAAAAGAAGAACATTATAAGCAAACCAAATAATTATATTCAGACTATCAAGGATGATAATAAATGTTTTCTATACTATCTGCTTAAAAAGGGAGGATTTACAATGTACTCATATTCCAGCCAAAGATAATAATAAGGTAATCTCAATATCAGATAAAGCCGTTTTTGCTAGTTGGTTAGCTGCTGGAATCCGAAAAATGTATTTGAGATTTATAGACCAAAATAATTCATAATCATAAAATATTAAATATCTTATTTTTTTTAATAAACATCATTATGTATTTCAAGGCAAAGGGCGGATTCTGTAACTGTTTCTACATCAGACATTAGTCAAAAACAAAGTGAGTGGTAGAGTTGTATGTGAACACACACTTTTCTTGAAGAAATTAAGTAGCGGGAGCAGAGACAGAAGCTTGCAGGTGCATAAGGAGTAGCAAAAATGTGCAAACTGCATGAACTGTGAATATGTCTCAAAATAAGGCTGAGTTTGTCCTACTTATAAAACAAAAAACTGAAAACTGTTTCATGACTGTACACATTTTGACAAATTTGTTACGCAAGATTTGAAAATTTACTTACAGATGGTTCAGAGCTGTTGCTAGGCACACTCGCAGGGCAGACGTCTAGTGTGGAATCGTTTGATGGTATCGGCTTCGTAGTGTTCACCATAGCCACTATAGCAACCGAGAGGTTCACCCGCATAGCATAGACAATGGCAAAGCCAAGGAAGCCCATGATTCCAAGTACGGTCCGGCATTTGATCCATCCCGTGGTCTCTTCCACTAAATTGTAAAAAAGATATATATTCATTAAAATGGCTTAGGTGTTACTACTCTCCTGCTCAAATGGCAACTCTTTTGTTTTTCATCAGTGACATTTCTGGTAATGAATGACTATGTTTTTCAATAATAACTTTTTAGTCAATGTGCTTACAATGGTAGGTAAATAGCAGTGCAGCGGTTAATTTAAAATTTAGTAGCGAGTAAACTTTATCTCTGAATCCTGATAAAACCTGTGCTCAGAATGTAATTCTAAGATTTACAATCAGATGAGCCAGGTTCCGTGGCTACTGTCTCATCTTAGAAGATTACAATTCTATGCCTAGCTATAGTTTTCATTGTTTTATTGAGACAACTGTATAGTTACATACTTTTAGTTAAATAATACTTATTAGGTAGTTTTAAAAGAAGGCCTAGATAAAGTGTATCATTGCCGTGACCTTAATTTCATTAGTCCAAAGCCAAAACAACCCAAGAAACTTACCTCGTTCCGTTTCGATGAGGTTCCTATGATCGCTTGTAACATTATGTGCTATGTCCGCATTTAAAATGGGGTTTTCTTCAATAGGAAACGACATGTTTATTCAATACAATAACACCATTTCTCGCGAACTGGACCAAGTAGACCACGAAGTGGGCTCATTCGTTTGTGAAGCAAAGCTACCACCAAAAACAACGACAAATACTCTGATATTCAGTAACACAACGATGTTCCAACAGAAATCCAATGACTCACAATACAACTATTACAACTAAGTTTTTATGTATATTTTCTACTGTTTGTTTTCGCTTCCACACGAGAACAAAGAAAATGACAACAGTCAACAGAATGTGTGAATGAATGAATGAACGACTGAGGGAGGAGTGAATTTGAGTGAAAGCACTAGTAATGGATTAATTTTCTTAGCATTATGCAAACAAAAGGTTTTTTGGCGGGAATACGATAGACGTTGTTGGTTTTGTATTATTTTCTCAAACTTGTGTTTCTTCGAGAGTTAATGTGTAATATTGGTGGAATATTAATCATTAAGTGTTCGTTAACGTGCACGAGTGTAGGTGAATGATATAAACTCCAAAAACGTGTAATTTCGTATTTTTTTCCAAAACTCCCAGGAAGTTTCAGTAAAGCATCCACCACTTTACTGAATCGTGACTTTGACTATGTAAATAATTGACTTGACTACTTGACCACGAGGATTGCTTTAAAGCTATTACTTTCCTATTGTGAAAATAAAAATACTTACGTTATTATTATAATACTTGACACTGGCTATATGCACAAACCGTGCGGAGCCATAATTAAACAAAAAAAATGCAAACAAGATCCAACCCACCCGGAGCAAACCCGGAGTTTTGGCGGGAATCCGATAGTGAGACGTTGTTGGTTTTGTATTATTTTCTCAAACTTGTGTTTCTTCGAGTGTTAATGTGTAATATTGGTGGAATATTGATCATTAAGTGTTCGTTAACGTGCACGAGTGTGGGCGAATGATATAAACTCAAAAAACGTGTCATGTCGCAGTTTTTCCAAAACTCCCAGGAAGTTTCAGTAAAGCATCCACTACTTTACTGAATCGTGACTTTGACGATGTAAATAATTGACTTGACTACTTGACCACGATTGCTATATTGCTGTGACTTTCTTAATGTGGATTTAAGAAATACCTACTTAAATAATAAAATACTTGACACTGGCTATATGCACAAACCGTGCGAAGCCATTACTAACACAAAAAAAAAAGATCCAACCCACAAACATGTCAAATTTTTTTTTTGGTTTATTGATGGCTTCGCACGGTTTGTGCATATAGCCAGTGTTATGTATTTTATTATAATAAGTATTCCTTAATTTCACATAAGAAATTCCCAGCAATATAGCAGTCGTGGTCAAGTAGTCAAGTCAATTGTTTACATCGTCAAAGTCACGATTCAGTAAAGTAGTGGATGCTTTACTGAAACTTCCTGGGAGTTTTGGAAAAAATGCGAAATGACACGTTTTTTGAGTTTATAGCATTCGCCTTCACTCGTGCACGTTAACGAACACTTAATGTTTATTATTCCACCGATATTACACATTAACACTCGAAGTAACACAAGTTTGAGAAAATAATACAAAACCAACAACGTCTCACTATCGGATTCCCGCCAAAACTCATGTCAAAATTTAAAAGTACCCACCTAGGCACCTACGTGTCATGTCAACGGTGTCATTCGGAGTTTTGGCGGGAATCCGAAACTGAGACGTTGGGCGCTTTCACATTGGACGACAACGGAACGACACGATAACAGCCACGATATCGTCGGACTGGTAATACGATCTACGTTGGGCGCTTTCACATTGGACGATAACGGTACCGAACTACCGACACGATCACTACACGATATCTTGATTTCAAAAATTAATGTTACGTACCTACCTATAGGTGTGCCTACCTAGACTACCTACATAACGACACATCTATACTAATATTATAATCAGGAAAACATTGTTTGTTTGGTTGTAATGAATAGGCTCCGAAACTACTGCACCGATTTGAAAAATTCTTTCACTGTTGGGAAGCTATGCTATCCCCGGTACCAAAGGCTAGGTACCTTTTATCCCGTAAAAATTAATGGTTTCCGCGGGATAGTATACGAGGGTGAATCAAAAAGTTCTTAGAAGTGCATATATATGAAACCTTTTTGGATCAAGTTCGATATTCAAATTAAAGAGTGTCTATCACACTATATTTATGCAGACTGTCACTTGTTTTTGTCAGTTCGTTCGCATGTAATAAATTTTTTTGTGCAACGAGTTGCTAAAAAGTCAAAATTATGGATAAAAGTGAGTTACGTGCGGTGATAAAATATCTCAGTTTGAAAAAAATGTCTACGAAGGAAATTTTTTTGGACATTCAGCAGACATTAGGGGGTGATGCTGTACCCTATTCTACGGTTGCGTACTGGGTGGCTGAATTTAAAAGAGGTAGATCAAGCTGTAAAGATGACCCGCGTTCTGGGCGGCCTTCAACCTCCGTTACAGAAGAAAATGTCAAAAAGGTTGAGAATCTGGTTTTGGAAGACAGAAGAATGACTATAAAACATATAGCTGAGATCCTAAAGATATCTTTTGGTAGCGTTCAATCCATTTTAATTGATTCACTGGGGTTCAAAAAAGTGTCTGCAAGATGGGTGCCACGAATGTTAACCGACGAAAACAAAAAGCGACGTTTGGAAATTTCCAAGCGTAATCTCGAAATGTTCCAGCGTGATTCGGATAATTTTTGCCGTCGTCTTGTCACCATGGATGAAACGTGGGTCCACCATTTTGATCCTGAAACTAAAAGACAAAGCATGTCTTGGAAACGACCATCCTCTCCATCCATTAAGAAATTTCGAGTTGCTCCTACCGCTGGCAAAGTTATGGCCTCTGTGTTCTGGGATAGTGAAGGAATCCTTTTTATTGATTACATGCCAAAAGGCCAGACGATTACTGGACCCTATTATGCAAATTTAATCCCGAAAGTGCGTGAAGCGATTAAAGAAAAACGTCGTGGAAAACTGTCGTTGGGCGTGTTGTTCCTTCAAGATAACGCTCCTGCTCATCGATCGGAAGTTGCGCTCAACGCAATCCGCTGTGCTGGCTTCAATCTCCTTGACCACCCACCATATTCTCCGGACTTAGCCCCAAGTGATTTTCACTTATTTCCAAAATTAAAAGAGGAAATTCGTGGAACAAAATTTCACGATAATGACGCGGTTATAGCTGCCGTAGAGGACTTTTTCGAGAGTCAAGAAAATAATTTTTTTTCACAAGGAATAAGGAAGTTAGAAACGCGTTATTCTAAATGCATTGCATTGGAGGGAGATTATGTAGAAAAATAAAATATTATTATTTAAATCTTTGCATTTTTTAATATTGATTCCAAGAATTTTTTGATTCACCTCGTAGTTAACGCGGGTGAAAGCACGAGGTGCTTTTAAATTAGGAACATATTTAAAATATTTTTAGATGTAAGTATGTGTATTACCCCACCTAGATAATTATCTATATATATAAAAATCAAATGCTGTTCGTGTGTGGAGGTCAAAGGTGTGGAGTGGATCGTGGTGATGATGATCCACTTCAGAAGCGCCTCCAACATTCCGGGAAGTCTTCCGACCGAGCCAGGTGATATTGCTCGGGAACAGCTGTCCGATTGTTCCTCGTTGAAACTTCTACTTATACGTCCGGGCCGCGCGAATATCGTTTGCGCGATGCAGGATAGTTCCGTAAATGCCCGCTACGTGCCGTTTTGTCTAGTGTGGCGGATGAGGTTCGCCACAGTGTGTCTCGCTAAAACTCGAGAACGGCTGGACCGATTTGGCTGATTTTGGTCTTGAATGATTTGTGGAAGTCCAGGGAAGGTTTAAAAGGTGAATTTTATCACTATTCCACGCGGACGAAGTCGCGGGCACAGCCAGTATAAAAATTAATAAAACAAACAATCACCTACTAAGTACAAAATGCAATAGTTTAATTTGATAAAAACTACTTTATGGTAGTAATAGGTAGGTACTACATACCCTAAAGATTTAAAGATAATAAACGTAACAAACATTTATTAAACCCTAAATTCCTAACCTTCGTTTGCACAGTTTGTTCGTGAGGCTTTCAGGCCCAAAAGACCGAAACGAATTTGATGATTTTTCTCTGCCTACAGCTGATATCAACCCGTAAAAGAGATACATGTGGAGAGGACACAGCCTCAAGGAGCAAATAGTTGCTATTATAAAACGAAACAAATATGCTTATTTACAATTATTTCAAGTTAAATTTAGTTCCACATTTATACAGTGTTAACACTAAAACTAAACCAGTCAATAACAGTCAAAACTCTTCTCCATAGTTGCATAGTATAAAAAGTATTAAAAAGTACAAAAATAAATGGTAATAAATAAACATCTAGGTACAACTCAACATGGAATTTAAGCTCACAACATTCATTTAGTGCTCGATCCCGGTAACTAGCGGGCGCGGGCGCGAAATATCAAACATGGCGTTTATAAAAAAGGGTTCACTTCACGTACAAATCGCACGTGTGGTCTACCCACGTCTACCGCGCTCGCGCCCGCGAGTTACCGTGATCGAGAACTTATAAGTTTCTGAACACAAATTAGTAGGTATACCTAACTAATCTGTACTTTACTTTAATTTAGAGAACTTCAATATAATATACCTACACCTAAACAGTCTAATTTTAAAACTAGATTAGGTACTACTAAACAAAACGTTTTATTCCTACCGCCCCCACTGACGCATCCGACCAGTTATGCTAGTGGTGATGGCGAGCTAGAAAAGTGGCCACATATTTTTGCTAATAGTTGGCATGAGCAGGCCCATTATAACTGTGGTGATGAGATTCACACTGTGGTTGTCTAGAATGTTCCTTCCGCTGATATGTTTAATGCATGCATTAGAATGGCAGACTACCTTCCCTTCGTTATCCAAACCTGAAAAAAAACTGTTCTTATTAATCTTTACAATTAATGATACACAGAGCACAATAAAACCAAAGGTAATCCAGCTGACAGTAAAAAAATAGATATTAAGCGTTCTTTAAGTACCTGAATACTGTAATGTAGCTCCTAATACGGAATCAATGAAACTTCCAAGTAATCCAGCTAGTCCCCCAAACAATATTAGCGGCCATTGAGGTGGTGCATTTGTCCATAAAGTATTGTCCGTAAAGTTGTAGATAGCTAAGTATTGCGAGAATCCTATAAGAAGGCCACCCAGCGTGCTTGCTACGGTTCCCACAGCGGATATCCCTCCGTTAGTGCCCCGGGGTACTCTCGTAAAATTAGTGACTAGAAATGGATCCGAGTTACACAGAACGGTGCCAAGTTCTGAAGCCCAGGTATCGCCATTGCAGCAACCAAACACCCCTGCAATAAAATGTTGAACATTTAAAATTACAGTCTTTCCCAAAAGACAATAATAATTAAGTATAATATAAGTGTCATGCTATTTGTTAATTAGTATTTAAACGGGTCTAATTCGCGCACAAACGAATATCAAAATATATAATTTTGACATACCTCGACGTTTCGACCAAGTTACATCGGCCGTGGTTACGAGAAGACTATTCGTTTGTGCGCGAATTAGACCCGTTTAAATACTAATTAACATGTATTCAGTTCGCGAAAGTTTAAGAACTGTCATGCTATTGTTACTTAATATTTTATGATCATGATGGTGTCCTTTTTTTATACTGTCATATTGTATCTAAGTAGTTGTCACACAAGCCAGTTTATACAGAATGAATCTGCACCAAGAATTAAAGTGGCAATGCTTGGAATAAAATACCATAATATAATAGCAACCTCTCAAAGTTCCCGACTTTATGGCATTATGGAATAGTAATGGTTATTACCAAGGACCCCAAGAGAGAGCCATGACGCTCGATAGTTTCTGACAAAGTCTATAGGCATTTCCAAAGCTCCTACGTCCAATAAGTACAATACGCCGAATTGTGCTGCCATGCCAGAGTTGCAAAGGACTTGGATCCAATTTCTTTGGCCCCCTAAAATCGAGATATAATATAGATTATTATCATAGTCTGATAATGTTTCAGAGACTTTCAATAACTCAATCACCAAAGATACTGAGTTTCACACTATCCAACAAAGATTTTTTAGGAGTTCGAAAATATAATTATTTTACGCAGTAAGATCATAATTATTCCACTAAGTACATATTAAATTGTCTAGGAAAACAAAGAAATTACATTAGAATTATCATTGGTAATTGTCAAATGGATATTTACATTGTACTGTTTGTTTTAATATTTGACACTGTTACTAATTGACCAATTCCGTTGATAATATTAATGTTAGTGACCATGACAGTAAAAAATCTCATAAGTTAATGCAATTACAGATACAAAAAGTGGAGGGTAGCCATGTTTGGGGAACAATTAACAATTCTTTGGGCTTAGTGTTCAATTAATTCCGAAAACAAAAACCTTCTTTAAAATCTACTTCGATCTTCCGTTTCAAATGTGGACGGAATTTTGTAGCTTTTGACGACGATATGAAGAATGTGAAGAGGCACGCCAAAAATCCATAGTTGCTGAGAGTCAGTATAAATGCGACTATGAACCCGAACGTGGCACCACTGAGGTTGACACTTTTCTTTCGGTAGCCGTACACTGCCACAAGTAGTGGGATAAGGCAGGATGCAAGCCATCGTCCTGGCGATATCACTATTGGTTCTGAAAAATACAATAAAGTAATGTATAGTTTTAGTACACATACCTACACTACACTAGTTTTAACACACATACATACACATGTAATAAATTATAAATAGGTACTGTAGGTAGTACTTATACATAATTATATAATAATTCAGCCTGTAACTGTCCTACTGCTGGGCAAAGGCTTCCCCTCACTTTCGTGTGGAGGGTTAGGCCATAATCCACCACGGAGACCTAATCAGAGCGCAGCTAGTATAATAATATTAAAAAGGTGAAAGTTTGTGTGTTTGTTCCTTTTTCACGTTCAAACGGCTGGACCCATTTAGATGAAATTTGGTATGGAGGTAGCTAACACAATGAATTAACACATAGGATAGGTACTTTAAAAGCCAAGCTAGTAGCACCACAGGGCGCAGCTACTATATAGGATAAAAATTAATCTTACCGTCAAAACCTTCGTTTTTAGCAATAAATTTAGAATATATCACATTGCTTATCCACATTGACATAGAGAGTGGAATAGCTATGGCACATAAAAGAACTGTGAGGACATGGTCATTATGAATTGAGCTTTCTTTGGCTGGAATCATTTTCATATAATGGTAATGTTCAACATAAGCAAACGACTGCTATTTGTTTTGCCTACATATAAACTTCGTAGTAAAAAATGGAATAGGTAGCTGTTTTTTCAGATTCAATTTCACAGAAGTATGGTAGGTACTTTAGGTAGGTGCCTACTATCAAACAAACAAAATAACTGATTTAGATTTCGAGCCAAATGCAATTCCAGACCAGCGAGTTACTTTCGATTCTGAAAATTACACTTATTAATAATACGTATGTATGTATGTATGCATATAATATATTGAATTTGATTTAATTGAAAACTTGAAAATGAGCAGAATTTTGAAAAGATAAAAATAAAATCAAAAGTTTAATTTTCACATGACTGACAGACTGACGAAATACGAATAGGTACTGACTGACTGACGAGTGACGATTGATTGATTGACTATGACAAGTGTAGTGTAGTCATGGTTGTCATTGTCAAATGTCAATATTTCTAGACAATTGAAAAATTAATCTGCGCAGTGAGCCGTTCAGCAACACTGTATCTTAAAGTTTTGGCTTCGCATGATTTGTATATTTAGTTAAATGTAATTATCCTTTTTCTTTCTTTCTTGTCTTGGATGTCAATAGTTATCAAGCCACCTTCAGAGATCAGATCAGATCAGAGAGAGATCAGTGGTCTCTGCTAATATCAGCGTCCAGAGTGCACAGTTTCAAGTTTCATTTGGAGGAAGCGATAGGATGGCTAAATTATTTAGAAAAATGCTCATTCTTCTCTTCTCTTTGCAGTGTTTTATAGTCTGTCAATTGCTATGCCAATGTCATCAGCAGTCCGTCATTCGTCATGTCAACAAAACAGTCTCTTCGAGTTTTGGCGGGAGTCCGTTAGTGAGACGTTGTTGGTTTTGTATTATTAGCTCAAACTTGTGTTTCTTCGAGTGTTAATGTGTAATATTGGTGGAATATTAACCATTAAGTGTTCGTTAACGTGCACGAGTGTAGGCAAATGATATAAACTCAAAAAGCGTGTCATTTCGCATTTTTTCCAAAACTCCCAGGAAGTTTCAGTAAAGCATCCACTACTTTACTGAATCGTGACTGACGATGTAAATAATTGACTTGACTACTTGACCACGATTGCTATAACATTGCTGTGACTTTCTTAATGTGAAATTAAGAAATACTTAAAATAAAATACTTGACACTGGCTATATGCACAAACCGTGCGAAGCCATAACTAAAACAAAAAAAAAAAACAAAAAAAAAACAGTCTCTTCTCTTGTCATGCTCCTAAGTCGTTGTCATGGAGTTTTGGCGGGAATCCGATAGTGAGACGTTGTTGGTTTTGTATTATTAGCTCAAACTTGTGTTTCTTCGAGTGTTAATGTGTAATATTGGTGGAATATTAACCATCAAGTGTTCGTTAACGTGCACTAGTGTAGGCGAATGATATAAACTCAAAAAACGTGTCATTTCGCATTTTTCCAAAACTCCCATGAAGTTTCAGTAAAGCATCCACTACTTTACTGAATCATGACTGACGATGTAAATAATTGACTTGACTACTTGACCACGATTGCTATAACATTGCTGTGACTTTCTTAATGTGAAATTAAGAAATACTTAAAATAAAATACTTGACACTGGCTATATGCACAAACCGTGCGAAGCCATAACTAAAACAAAAAAAAATAAAAATCGTTGTCATGTCAGCCTCAGTTGTGACAGTTAGTTGACAGCTTTGAATGTATGTAGGTATGTTGATTTGTGAAGACTATCGAGTGTCGAACAAAAACTCGAAATATTTTCTTGTCTTGTTGTGTTGGTCTAGAAATGAAAATTAATTGATCCGTTTAGTTAATCGTCGAACTCGTCATGAAGCCGCTTATAGATTTCGACGAATGTCTCAGAGACTCTCCCAAGTTCAGGTAAATACTGATGTAAATTATAATAATTAAACCTAAATAGAAAGTGAGAACGTATTCGGACGTGTTGTGCGTTGTTTACGATGTCCAAATTTATTTGTAGGGAGCAGCTGGAGACCGAGGAATCCAGCATCGAAGGATTGGAGCAGAAACTCGACAAGGTTTTGAAATCGTGTGCAGTTATGATAGACTCAGGGAAAACTTACATGACTCATAGAGGGTGAGAACTATTCGCGTTTTTTTCGGTTACGCATTGTAACAAGTACATCCTCATGCCTTTTTGTTGCTAGTACATAAAGTTGAAACGTAAATTACGGTGTTTCCTAGCGATATAATTTGAGACTTCTCACGTTAACATTGACTTGTGATTATAACATAATATCTGGCACCTACATGCTCATACAAAGTATCTACAGCCCCCTCATAACTCAGCTTTTAGAAATCAATATATATTAATGTAAGTTACTTCATAACTAATCTAATCATAATGCATTATGCATGTTGTAAACTGATTAAGTCTATGTACCTAATTTGTTTTTATAAAATAATAATTCTTCAGATAAAAATTGTATGAACATGGAATATCTATGTACTACTTATAGCTTGTGATACTGGTTTATAACTTAACCACACTGCTGTGGACTGGTCCCTATTGACCAATAACAATTAAAAATCTGTTGTGCTTGGCATTGGTTACTGGAAAGGGTTAGTTGCCTTTATTTTTTTGTAACTTACATGCTCTTACAAATATAAATCATATTTTTAATATTAATCTTGTAATAACAAAAATGTATGAATGTGAAACGCTGTCTTGATACAAATATCTTGTTTTTAGGGTTAGTTTAAAGTCAGAAATGAGTTAATGTTCTAGTACTAAATCTATGCATTTCCAGACTTTGATATAAATCTAACCATTGACATATTTTAATAGAACCTTCACAAACGCTCTATGGGATCTGACGGGGTGCTTCTCAGAGGACCCTACAGTGATGGCCACCCTCAATCGGATGATCCATGCCATGCAGGAGATGAACAAGTTCCACTCCATTCTCCTGGACCAGGCGTCGAGGACTGTGCACAAGAATCTCACAGCTTTCATTAAGGTGTAAGTGATGTCTTACTTACTTGTACTCTGCTTGTATGGTGAGAGACAGAGACAAATCTATTTTCTGACTCCATAGTCTGCTGTATGAGCTGTTAATGGATGATGATAGTAATTATTCTGGCTAATCCCCACATTTGTAGGGCCCATCTATCCGGTCTGTTTGGACTGATTTTCATATTGTATTAGTCTCATATGAAAAACCTTTTCTATTCTCTATTCTTTCTCTATTTCTGGGCATCAGTCTTTTCCAAATGATACCACAGAGTCTGATCTTCACTGTTTTTTACTGATGCCATACTTAGGTGGATGTATATCTTACTTAATTCTGTGTTTTTAGAGTTTGCCTTATAGTTATACTGGAGAAACGTTTAAGATGAAGCTATATAATAATCACATTTCAAAGTGTATAATTAAATATATCATGGAAGTGTGGGGCTTAGTTATGATTGGCACTTGGCAGGGGTTGTACTACATTTGTAGTGCTTCTATAATAGGATCATATCATAGCTCTAACAATCATATAGGCACTTAGTGTTTGAGTAAGCTTGATTGAAATGTCAATTCAATTTGGTAAAGAGACAGATTGGACATTGGAAACGGACATAAGATACTTTTTATCACAATATAATGTAGACAGTGCGGACGAAGTCGCCGGCAACAGATTTATCTAAAACAAAAAGTGCATACAAACCTGACAATGCATCCATCACTTATAATTCACTATATAACAAGTATGCATGTATAGTTATTACTTAGTTATCCTGATTCCATGTAGCAGACAGTAAATTAATTAAACATTTAACTTAGCCTGTTCAAGTTTCCTTAATATTATTGTTGAATTATTGTAAACCCAAATTGCAGAAGTGTTTGATCTCATGACAAATATGGAAACACAACATTACAATCTGCATCATACAAGTAAACATTGACTGGAGTGACACACTCAATTTGATTGATAATAAAATCAATGAACCAGACACCTCATCCTGGTTGGGGAATATAAATAACTTTCTTTGTTACAGGGACATAAAGGGTGTTAAAGAAAGCAAACATCACTTCGATAGAATCTCCAATGATCTGGATATAGCTTTAAATAGGAATTCACAGGTAAATATTGCTCACATAGATCCCAATTGATTTTATTGGCCTCTAACGAAACAGCCATTGCATAAACAGATTGGAAAAATATTAGAACATGATAATGTTATCACATAAAAAGCACAATTTATATTACATCTAATGTTATAAAGATTCTAGTTGTGTCTACATGTATCTAGTATACTCTAGTTACTATCCAGTGCTATAATATTTTTAGATAATTATATATTTTCGAAAGTCACTCTTATTCTTGATGGTGTTAGTTTAACATTTGTATAATACACAATAAACTGACGTTCCTTGTGCTTGCGCACTTGACGTTCCTTGCGCTTGGCATATATACAGATATAATACTATGTCTAGATCAGCTGTGACTTTAAACTCAACTAGTGCAGGTGGTTTATCAAAAATTCTTGTATTCCTTTAAAAAAATCCTTCCAATTGATAACCATTTATTTACTTGAAACAAACAAATCTTACATCTATATATATAAAAGCAAGAACTGACTGACTGACTGACTGACTGACTGACTGATCGATCAACGCACAGCCGAAACCACTAGGTCTAGAACCATGAAATTTTGCACAAATATTCCTTATGTGACGTAGGCGAGCAATAAGGAAGGATTTTTGAAAATTCAACCCCTAAAGGGGTGAAAAGGGGTTACAAAGGTTGTATGGAGCAACGTGTTTTCTTGGTCCGATCAACTTCAAACTTGACATATATATTCTTTAAAATATTTAATTAAACATGTTATTCATCGTTTTCTAATATTCAACCCCTAAAGTAATAAAAAGGGGTTGCAAAATATTTTCATCAGATTTAGTTCATAATTGAAATTTTGCACAAGTATTCCTTAGGTGACGAAGGTATGCACTAAAAAAGGATTTTTGAAAATTCAACCCCTAAAGGGGTGCAAACAAGTTGTAAAGTTTTTGTGTAACAACGTGTTTTCTTTGTCTGATCAGCTTCAAACTTGGCATTTATATTATTAAGATTTAATTAAACACGTGTTTCATCATTTTTTAATATTCAACCCCTAAAATAATAAAAGGGGTTGCAGAATATTTTTCATCAGATTTAGTTCAAAACTGAAATTTTGTACACATTCGTAGATGACACTAGGAGACGTAGGTGTGCACTAAGAACCTGACTATATTTTTTTTTAATTTAACCCCTAAGTGGGTGAAAAGGGGTTGCAAAGTTTGGATGGAACAACGTGTTTTATTGGTTTGATCAATTTCAAACGTAGTATCTATGTTCTTTAAAAGGTAGGAAGTGGTAGATTTTGGTAGAAAATGATAAATTAAAGGTAGAAAATGGTCGATTTTTGGTAGGAAATGGTAGATTTTTGGTAATAATGGTAGATTTTGAAAGGAATGGTAGCTTTTGGTAGATATTAGTGAATTTGAAATTAAAATGGTAGATTATGGTAAAATGGTAGATTACGGTTAAAATGGTAGATTTAATTTAGGAAATGGTAGTTTTTTGTAGGAAATGGTAGAATCTGGTAGGAAATGGTAGCTTTTGGTAGAAAATAGCACATTTAGAAAGAAAATAATAGATTTACAAAAAAATTTTAGATTGTGGTAGAAAAATTTAGACTTTAGTAGAAAATGGTAGCTTTTGGTAGAACATGGTATTTTCGTAGAAAATGGTAGATTTTGGTAGGAAATGGTAGATTTTTGTATGAAATGTTAGATTTTGGTATAAAATGCCAGGTTTTTGTATAAAATGGTAATTTTGATAGAAGATGGTGGATGTCGTACGAGAATGTTGGATATCGCATATGCGGATATATCGCGGATGTCGATGTCGAACTCGAGGTCATGGTCTATTTTTAGTTATTTGGAATTATGGTAAAGTATATAGTCTGCGCGGATGAAGTCGCGGGCAACAGCTAGTTAAAAATAAAAATAAAGTATCATATTATTATACCTACTTCCTACCTACACAAGCATTTTAATTGCAAAAGAGATAATTATAACATTGTTACTGACACAGGTGTGCTAGAACATCACTCGCTGTTGGTTTATGATTACTACTAATTGAATATTCATATCTGTAGTAGAACAAGATATGTTTCTGACTAACATTGCATGTAAGATCACCCTTGGATTTTGTTAGGTATGTCAAAGTCAAGACCTCCTAGTACAGTTCGAAGGTATGAAAAGGCCACATGGGTATAAAAAGGCCGCATGGGTATAAAAAGGCCATGGGTATGAAAAGGCCAAAGGTAACTATGTAACATTGTGGCAGGTGTCCCGGCACAAGCTGGGCGACGTGGAGGAGTGCATGAACCTGCTTCTGGCGACGCGCTCGTGCTTCCGGCACACGGCGCTGGACCACGTGCACAAGATCACCATGCTGCAGGCCAGGAAGCGACACGAGGTGCTCGCTACGGTAACATTTTTTTTTAATTCTATACATATGACGTCTGTGGGTGTGGTATGTAGGTGATGTGGTGTGAGGTGATATTAGGCATCGGCGATGGTTAACCATCAGACGGGCCATCACTGCCGTCAAATAGTTTGCCAAAAAGTGCCGTAAAAAAATTAAAACAGTAGGTATGTAATTAATTTATCGGTCGGTTTTTGGTAAAGCAAAACTAGCGTACAGATGATCGTATGTTTTAGAGCTATAGTAAGTCTATGGGGTTAGGCACACCATGTCAGTAACGACTATATTATCATGGCTTCACCAATAGTATATCACGCACCGACCAATAATTCATTGATTGAACTGATGAGTTTAATATTCTGAGCAGCACGCGTAACAGAAGTGAAAGTAACATCCTTAATAAATTAATTTTATGTAAGAGAAAGTTTGTTACTTAACAGTAGTAAGTTTGTGCGGTCCTTAGAGTCGGAGCTTAGTCCAAATGTGTTAAACTGGCCTGGGTGGACACTCCGTACTCAAAAGGTACTCAAGCGCACGGAAGAGTGAGAAATCCCGATAACGCCATCTCGCTTTAATGTAGTGTCTCTTCAGGTATTCTGTGCTTTAAGTCAAATCTTGACAGCACATTATGACCCAGCTAACGCAATTGACTTGAGATTTTGCACGCCTGACAAGTTTCGATAGTAATACAATATACAAGAACTTACAGCGGTAGATACGTTAGATCTTTACTATACCCATATCCATTATCCATCCCATGATTGTTATAGTTATTTAATTATTGTAGGCAGGTGTAGTTAATGCTTCGTCTGATTATACTGCACCGACGCACGTGCTGTTTACATGTGGTATATGTATAATAGTGTTGATATTATTATTATAGTAATTGTATATTATATTTATATACAGTTGTGTAATATTGGAATATCATATCAGTAAAGCGCTTCTGACATGTCATTGACTTAATTCAACAAAGAAACTGTCGCGTTGCGTTTAGGTTCACAGCTTTCTAGTCGGGTACTTCTGGCGGACTAACACTTTTTTTTTATGCTAGTGTGAAGAGACGAGCCTGTCGTTCAGTTGGAGTGCACCAAGAACTTTGTAAAATCTTGCGCGTCACTCCACTGCGCTCCCCTGATACATTATAGTTTTGATTTTGAAATATATACCGAAACACTCCATACAAACGTCTGAATCGAACCAACGACTAGCGATACTGTACGCGAAGCAATAGCATTGTCCGAGTTAATACTGCGTTGGTTGGTACTCAATAGGTCACCCAACACGCTCAAAATGACATACAAAATCTCGATCGTGCTATCTCGCTTCTATTTAACATGTCCATTCTTCAATGGCTTCCAAGGTTCAATGGCTACAGAACAGACATGAGGTATACAGGTTGGTGTGATAAGTGCTTACTTAACACCCTTGACCATCCGAATGGCGCATATAAAACTCAATTATTGTATTATATCAATAGAATAAAATAATAAAACAGTTCCACTAAAGTACCTTGTCATGATATCTTTTGTGATGTTTTCTCATTTCCTTCTATGCTTAAACATATGGCGTATTTTTGCGCAATGGTACTAAAACGTTTAACTTATAAACCCGGTGCAAAAATATAATTTGTATGTATTATACTGGACACCGGTTTTATACCTACATGGGTAATTACACGACTATCAGAGATCTATTCGTATATAGAATTTGTTTGAATATAAACTCTTACACCTTAGAACGTAAGGTTCAAATTGCTATTCATATTGTTTCCGAGTGTACATAATGTATTCGTGTGAATATCAAGTAAAGTGGTCGGCTGCTTGCTGACACGCTTGTTTGTCTATCATGAGTTTTATGTAATTACAAAAAGATGAATCACGTTTTTTGTTTACATCCTAAATGTATGCGGTAGACCTTACTATACATGCATAGCTAGCTAGGTACATACTTACTATTATAAATCGTAGCGTCTACTTCGTGTGAAGAATTAACATTTTATGTCTTAAGTTATTTGTTCCGCGACCTCAAAACCTACTGAATACTGATTTCAACTTAAAAACGGCATGAGGTCATCGCGCTTTGTCTACACACTTGACTCGGTCTTGCCATGTCTAATATGAAATTACACGGACAAGGTGCAAGGAGAAAGCTAGCTTCTAGCATAGCTACTAAGGTGCAAATAATAGTACGTATCTATTTTTATGCCAGCCATTATGTGGCTGTCCCTCTGCTGAGATGAGAACTCCCCGAGCACTACTGTTGTTTTCCAAGTTATAACACGTATGACTGTGATCTTTGAGGTATGCGATTGTTACTTATGATTACGACGTAGTTGATGTAAGAGAGATGGTGGCCATGCGGTTACTTGTACGCTTCAGAATGCAACGATATCGAGTTCGATCCTGGGCCGCACCAGTGACTTCGTTAGTTATGTGCGGAATTCCATTTCCCCGTGCTTGGGAGGGCACGCGCCCCCGGTTGTCTTAGATTGATAACAATCGGCCACGTCAGAGGCCCATGGAAGGCCTGATATAGTCTCACACTAGAGACTGGCACGCCCTCGTACGACATCGTTGAATAACAAACAACGATGTAGGTACTTAATTCTAATTTGGGGAACCTACATAATCATCATTCACTAATCCGTGCGCTGTTCACACAATCATATCGCTTAAAGACAAATAACGCGAATCGCCTATTGGAAATCCTTGAATGATAGCGTATCTTCCTAAAGGTGTTAGTCATTATCGCATAATTTACTACAGCATAATTACATTTATTGTTTAGGACAGTTCTTTTTGCGCTCCCACGGACGCAGAACCACACGTAGAGAAACTTCTTACCGTAAAATCGTTATATCGCAGTGGCTGATGTCTAAATTGCTTAGATTGATCGTGCCGTGATTGGGCTTACTGCGTCATTTATGGATATTCTGTGACTGCCAATCCAACTGTGGCGCAAACAGCTAGTACACCTTACCATAGTACAATAACAATCCGTTACTCCGTAGTGCGTAGGATACATTTAATAGGAGTTTCGTGATAGTGTTTCAAAGTGTATACTGTGGTACAAAACTGTCTGTGGCGGATACAAGTGACTGTTGGCTAAGCTGTGGTGCAAGGCTGCGCAGAAGGCGGCTCGTCTCGTAACGTCTCCGCGCGACATTTGGACTCTAAAAACGGTGCTGTGTAGTTTATTTTCGTCGAAATCTGTGCCAGCCGTAAAACAGGTGTTTTGTGATTATTTCAACAATGTTACTCACTGATTTGTGACGGGCTGAAGAATCATCGCTTTTGTAGAAAGGATTGTTGATCATCAGGTATTTAAGTATGTAGACTTGAGTTTTCATTTAATTTTTCGACTATTTGAAATTTCGTTGTCATGTTATTATGATTATTATTATTGCTATGCACAATGAAAAAATTGAATTATTCCAAACGAAATCTAAATAATCTCACATAAAGTATCGTAAATTTGTAATTTCTAAAACGGAAATATAATATCGTAAAGCATCACGTATTCTAAACTGAAACTGTTTAAAAATAAGAGAAATATTACAACTATTTACTACATAATATTGTGTATTATTATAACTATCATGATGATTCATTCACCTGTAAAGAAGTGGCATCATACACCTGAGTGATTCAATTCGTTCCGTTACAAGCGCAAGTTGCCTTCGATTACGTACTACGTGACTACGACGTAGCACGTAAATGGAGTTACGGTGCATATTTTTAGAACTTGTGATCGAAAACTTAAATTTAACGAGCGATGGCAGTAGAGCAATAAAAACATTTCTATAAATCACGTCCTATCTAATACGGTTCCGAAAGGTTGTTTATTTGCGTAATCACGCCACGACTGAAATAAATTACGTTACGTACTATGATTGGCTGTATTTGGGGTTGTAACGTAGGGTAATTTTATTTCATAATTATACTTATTCCTAAAAGAAGGAAATGGAGTGTCAAAATGTATAACACATTGATTTCGAACTTCGCCCACCGATGAGAATATAATTCCGTGTTTCACGGGCTACATATTTCACCGCAGCCTATTGTATGTATTTTTTATAATTTGTACTTCAAAATGATATCATTAAGAGCAAACACCGTATTGTCTAATCATAATGAATCGTAAATCTAGCACCACACGCAATCTGCATAGAAAGTACATATCCAACATTTTAACGTATGGCCGGGTCCGCGACACTTGCTGACTGCCTTGTTCTGTTGCAGTTCCAGTCGTACCTGCAGGCTTGCTGCACCTACTACCACCAGGGCGCGGACCTGTCTGAGGATCTCGAACCCTTCCTCAAGACTACGGCCGAGGAGGTACCTACTGTTCAAGGCTTTTTATCCTAATGGGGCTAGTTGGTAAAGCACTCTCGATAGGTGGCGCTTCAAGTTACAGACTATAAGCACTAACAGACGCCAATGCTTATAGTGATTTAATAAATGAGATATTGTTAGGTTGTTATTGATGTGCTTTCTTCGATAATTTAGCAGTTTAAAGTCTGTTTCACTCCAACTGAGTGGCTCCTCGAAATAGCCAGAAAGGTTCACGCGTCCACCCAAAAGCAAATATGGCGGGCGTTAGCTTAGTCATCTTGATATAGAATTTAATATGAGTACCCATACATGTATACTAGTACCCAACTTATAAGGCGCGTCGTGAATCTTCGTTCGCGCAGAAAAGAAAGTATGGTCCGAAGATTAACGAAAGAATGCTTAAAACTTACAATCAACCTAAGATCACTATTATAAGGTTCATAATACACTGCAGCTGTTAGTTCCATCTCACTCTAAGCTCGCTAAGATGGCGGCGGCTGCCGACCAATAGCGGTCAATAACATTTCCCGCGCTTTGAAAATTCATCTTCTGCGCAGGTACATCGGTAAGCCATATCAGTTGGGTAATACTGTACATAATTTTGCCATTTTAGTTACCTATATCACATTCAAATGTATTGTTTTAGCAAATTAAGTGAAGTATCCACTTCATTATAAAACAGGTTCAATGTCTAAAAGTTTATAATTTGTGAACATTACATTATTGAGTCATAACTACCCAAGGGGGACATATCGCGATAAAGCCATAATGTCCAACTCGATACAACGGTCTCATATCGTGAGCCAGAGTAATTTAGCCAACTAGCGATAAACTCGCCTCTCTTGATAACTCCAACAATACTATGATCATAAAGCAAATGAAACAGACCTACCTAGAAACAGACGTGTAATGATGTGTTCGTACGGAAGTGATAATGATGACTTTCGATTTGTATGGAATACAAAATGTAGCGAGTTTACCTTGACCCCGTAAATCGATTCATCATAATTTAACCCAGCTGCAAACAGAGGTGTATCTCTATGGCATCGTAGGGATGCCGTTATGCCACACATTATAGCGGCCAAACGGCGGAACCGATTTTAATGTAGTTTTTTTTTAATTGAAGGGTGATTTGATCGATAGTATACATAGCAATGATACAATAAAATCTGTTCAGCAGTTTTAAGATTATCGAGTACACACACACTGTATGCATGTATGTATCACAGACATTATAAGAGGAAGCGACACGGATATTAAATATCTAAGTTAGAAAAAGTTATATCCAAAAATTACATTCTAGCAGGGCCGAATTAAGGCTGACAACACAACTATGCATACATTCATACTTATTGAAATAAAATCCGACCTAATATTTGTACAAGTTGCCAGTGTCTATCAATATGGCGACCAGCTTCACGGCAGATACGCACATATCTGTAATGTTCGGTTTGCTTCCTCTTATAAGTCTGTGGTATTAAAGCAAATTCGCCATTGCAGGTGTCAACAATGAGGACCAACACCAAGATACTGGACAAAGAGATGGAGAACCGGCATGTGATAGTGAACAGCAAGGACACTGTGCTGCCCAGCTGCCAGCCCGAGGAGGGGGAATGCAGGCAAGCCTCACTCACTCCATGTACTAGCGAGGGATATACCGCCGGCCATTTAGCGGCCTTCGTAAATTTTTCATTGGGTTCTAACCACGCAGGGCCTGTAGCTGCAAAGCAAAAAATACTTTGCGCTCGTAGGCTAAGGTGCATTTTCGTTCGCAGTGGCTAGCGAAACAAAAGAATACCCAATTATAGCATAATAGGTATCGTCAATTTTGTATGGAGTGATGAGCAACTATTGAATAATCTGTGGTGCAGGGACGGCGCGCTGGCGGCGCCGAGCCTCGGGCAGCTGCCGCGGATGCAGGGCTATCTGTTCAAGAGGACCTCCAACGCCTTCAAGACCTGGAACCGGAGGTGGTTCTATTTGTATGACAACCGGCTGGTGTATAGGTGAGTTTTGTATTACCACGTTTTTTTTTGTATTAGGTACCATGTTTTTTTCTAATTTTTTTAGTCTACTTTTTTTCTAATATTCCTAGGAAGTTGCACTAGCCTTTAGCTGGTGTCAGAGCGTATCAGGTGTGGCTTAACGACTGTCTTTGCCCATACTACTTGCCCTATTGTTACGTCAGTGAGTTTAGTGGGGACGAAGGGCATGACTTTCGCAACGGCCCCGCTATGATTTTCAGAGGGGCCCTCTGTCCTCTTTAGTGGGGACGTTGGAAATATACCTTTATAAAGTTTACAAAATTACTAAATTGTCCAAGTTTATAAAGCAGTGTCACAAAAAACCGAAAGTGACCAAGGAACGCAACGTGCTAACAATACATTATCACTATTTTAGAAATAAATGTACATGTTTTCGCGGATTGCGTTTTCAATTAGCATGTTTGAAGGTTGTTGCAATAAGGTCGCATGCCGTCCGGCCACGGTCGCCGCGGCCGCTTTACTAACAAATTATCATTGTTTGATTGCTTATTTAGTTAAGCTAAGGGTTAGATCTGCCGTGAGATTGATAATCATTATTTAATAGCTTTTGCTCGCGATTTTGTCAATGCGAACTACAGTATATCGCGAAAAAAACAAAGCTTCCCTATAATAGAAACTATCTCCTTACCGATTTTCATCGAGATCTGTTCAGCTGTTTAGCTGTGAAAAGGTAACGAACAAGGCTACAACGTCGATAGATTTTTGAGAATCAGTCGTGTTGTTTTTTTTTTCACTCAAATAAACGAGCATACTTTTTGTATCTATTACAGAAAAAGAACAGGCGAATTAAACGTGACAGTTATGGAAGAGGATTTGAGACTGTGCACTGTCAAGCCGGTGCACGACGGAGAGAGGCGGTTCTGCTTCGAAGTGTTGTCGCCTTCTAAGTAAGTTCTGTTACACAATCTTATAAAAAAAAAAAACAAATATTGGCGGTAGGCAATGACAGTTTCATAGAGGAAGATGGTGACTCTCTATTTGGTATATAGAGGCATATCATGATACTTTTTATCGCGATATAATGCAGTCCTTGCGGACGAAATATAAAACGAATGTTGTCGCACAGGAGCCACATGCTGCAAGCGGACTCCGGCGAGATGCTGCAGCGCTGGACGGGCGCGCTGCAGCACGGCATCCGCAGCGCCATCCAGCAAGGCCGCAGCCGCGAGCACCCCGACGCGCAGCTGGTGCTGGTGCCGGACCCGGGCCAGGTGCACCAGCCCATGAAGAAAGTACGGTAAGTTGCGAACCTTTTTAGTTTTGACTTCGCACGGTTTGTGCATTTAGCCAGTGTCGAGTATCAAATATTTTCATAATGGGAAAGTCAAAGCATTATAGCGACCTTCGTGGTCGAGTAGACGAGTTGATTATTTACAGTCAATGGCACGATTCAGTAAAGCGCTGAATGCTTTACTGAAACTTCCTGGGTGTTTTGTGAAAAATGTGTAATAATATGTTGTTTTGGGTTTACATAATTTGACCACGCGCGTCCACGTCCTAGAATATTAATCTTAGTTATCTTTTATAATTGTATTCATATACATACATTTATGTAATACTTTGGGCTGAATTCGGCTCAGTCTGAATGTGATATTTTCTAGCTTCACTAGGTAGGTATCTGTGATGTTCGGTCTGGTTCTACTTATAATAATGTCTGTAGAGTTAACCACATAAATGCGATTTCGCGATTGCCTATTTCGTCGAATGGTCACTGTGAAGATACAGCGCCCCTAGCGGCGCGTTTTTGAAGTGCATATTTGTTTACGCAATTATCGACCCCAGTATTGAGGCAGGTGGCAACTTGTAAGCTTTATAATCCAAGGACGCCCGGTTCGATCCTCGGCGCCGCACCGATGACCTACATAAGTTACGTGCTGATTTCCATCGCTCCGCGCTTCAGAGTGTTTCGAGTCAGCTTTACAAAAAAAAAAAACTTAAAAAAAAAAATATTTCAGAATATGGGAGCAACTTCTCAGTATACCCGGCAACAACTTCTGCTGTGACTGTGGCAGCCCCAACCCTCGGTGGGCGAGCATCAACCTTGGAATCACACTGTGTATAGGTAAATAGTACTTCAGCACCCCTAGTGTGACTGTGTATGCTCGACATAGTACACGTCGACTAGCGCTTTTGTATGAAGATGCAGCGCCCCTACCGGCGCTTTTATGAACTAAAAATCTTCATACAAAACGCTAGTTGACGCGTACTATGTCGAGATAGTAAAAACTCACACTAGGGGTACTGCTCTTTCGATATTTTAACCACTGTCACAAATATATCTATATTGATACCCTAGCTAGAAGAAGCGTCACTCAATTAAAGCGAGATAGCATGATCGGGATTTTGTATGACATTTGAGCGTGCTGTCTCTTTCGTGGGTTCGAGTACCTTTTTAATACGGAGTGTCCACCCTGGGGCAGTGTGTAAACTGTTTTTTATCGTCCCATTTCCACCCACTGCTGAGCGCGGGTGTCACCTCACTTCCGCGAGGACTGAGGATGATTAGGCCGTGATCCACCACGGAGATCGGGTCCGGAGTGATCGATCACATATCGCATTCCTCTGGAATAATTCTCGGGCATGTGGGTTTCCTCACGATGTTTTCCTTCACCTAAAAGCGAGCGATCATTACGCACATAATATGCTTGTACAAGAAAACACATTGGTACTTAGTACGTACCTGCACTGAGATTTGAACTCACGACCCTGTGCTTGGGAGGCAAGAAGATGTTCTTCCACTAGGCTATCGCCGCGACGTTTCTGGTCTGTAAATATCCCAGATGAGATTTGTCTTCTACAATAAAAAAAACTATCTTATAAATGCTGTCTCTTTCTAGAATGTTCGGGTATACATCGCTCGCTCGGAGTTCACGTGAGCAAAGTAAGATCGCTGACTTTAGACGACTGGGAACCAGACATTATTAAGGTACTGTAATAATTATGTAGTTGGCTTTGAAGAAATTAGTCTCCATACTAAACCTCTATCTAGTATATACCTAGATTTTCCTTAAATGTATATTCGAATCTGCTTTTTACTTTGATACAAAGCACTTCGGACGTGGCAACCTAAAAATACGCATTGCATACATAAATAAAAAATATATAGTCATAAAAAACACAAAGCTATGAGACCCGAAGAGTTTTTTTATCTATTATATTATTTCAGTGTTACATTTTGTTCGTAGTTTTTAAATGCCTCTATAATATTCTATTTTGCAGGTAATGGCTGAACTAGGGAACACTGTAGTGAATTTAATATACGAGTCAAACACCGAGGGGACCACCATAACTAGAGCTACGCCGGAGTGTGAAACGTAAGTCGTTGTACAAGATGTCATGTTTAGTTGAACGCACCACGTTGATTTTTTTTTTAGAAATATCCACTGGAATTTTCTGAAACACCGGAATTTTGGTGTGAAATTCACAATAGAGAAATGTGTACTAATTTACATATTTATTTATGACTAGCTGTGCCCGCGACTTCGTCCGCGTGGAATAGTGATAAAATTCACCTTTTAAACCTTCCCTGGACTTCCACAAATAATTCAAGACCAAAATTAGCCAAATCGGTCCAGCCGTTCTCGAGTTTTAGCGAGACTAACGAACAGCGATTGATTTTTATATATAAGAGATGATGATGATGGATGATGAAGATGATGATGATCATGGATATTGATAAAAATGATCAATGATAATGATGATGATGATGATAGAAGATGATGATGTATGAAAATGATGGATGATGATTGATGCTTATGATAATGGATAATGAGGAGCCCGACGCCCGCAGATGCGTGCGCGAGGCGTGGATCCGCGCCAAGTACGTGTCGCTGTCGTTCGTGCGCGACGTGGTGCCTCGCGAGGCGGCGCCGCTCCGCGTGGTGCCTCGCGAGGCGGCGCCGCGCCGCGCCGCGCGCCGCTGGTCGGTGCGCCGCACGAGACGCAGGTCACTACACAAGCTTCTTTAACCACTCTTTTATTTGTTTTTTTTTTTTTTAGTTATGGCTTCGCACGGTTTGTGCATATAGCCAGTGTCAAGTATTTTATTTTAAGTATTTCTTAATTTCACATTAAAAAGACACAGCAATGTTATAGCAATCGTGGTCAAGTAGTCAAGTCAATTATTTACATCGTCAAAGTCACGATTCAGTAAAGTAGTGGATGCTTTACTGAAACTTCCTGGGAGTTTTGGTAAAAATGCGAAATGACACGTTTTTTGAGTTTATATCATTCGCCTACACTCGTGCACGTTAACGAACACTTAATGGTTAATATTCCACCAATATTACACATTAACACTCGAAGAAACACAAGTTTGAGCTAATAATATAAAACCAACAACGTCTCACTATCGGATTCCCGCCAAAACTCCCTTTTATTTGTTATCAGCTTCACATTTAACTAAACTATATACAAGGTGTAACAGCAAGGTGTAGTAATACTGAAACTACACATACTTATTTCGAAGTAGTCTGGAGGTATTTTAAATCAGTCACGGTAGTCACGGTAATGAATTAAGACACGTCAAAGTTTACTGCAAAACTAACCATCGTTCAACCCTAGTTATCAGCTGGGCAATGTCAGTGAACTTGACGCAAAGACTAACATGTGATCCGCCGTCAAATCCGTCAATAAGAATTCGTAAATGTACTAAGGGTTCAGTTTGTTTTTTAAATAATGTTTTTTACCAATTTGTACCAACCCGGACAGATGCAACCTGACAAAAGTATTTCTTGGCGGCTGAGTGATATCTGCTCCGTGTAATGTACCTACCAAAATTCTATTCTAAGGCGGTAAGTATCTGAAATGAATTTTAGAGGCTTTCAACTTTGTTACAATACTGAATCCTAAAATATTGTCGGCAAATTCAAAGACCGCGGCGCACTTTGCGGCAGAAATAATTCAATGCCAGTGACCCGCGTAACGTGACGTCATCCGTATCATGTTAGGGTTGTAATATTTAGTTGTTTTGTCAATTTGAGTGTAAAAATCGATTATCGATTTCAGGTTTTAGTACCCTGGCAAATGATTCATCACCAGGTACACATACCCACATTTCAATATTACTACACCTTGCCGATACACCCTGTATATTAAAAAAAACTGCAAACTGTAGTAAAACCTTGAGGTCAGTTTTAGCCTAATTATATTAATTGTTGTTTTGTCTATATGAAACTGTGTTACGTATACATTATGTAGTTCGGATGGCAATAGTATAGTATCTTGGAGCTGATTTGATGATGGAGCCGGGAGATAGTGAAACTCCTCAGTGGCTAGTAAACTCCTCCCGTCTTACCACAAAAGTTTAAAACCAGCGTTAAATAGATGTTTCTAAAATTTCGTTCAACAAAATCGAAGTCACCACTCGCGTTGTCTTATTCAATCCTATCATTACTAATTATTTTACTTGTGAATTAGTTATTGAGTTAGAATCGAGAGTTATACGTCGACTTGTGGAGAAAATATTTAGACACATTTGTTTAACTCTGTAGGGCAATTCTGGTAATTAATATGTTCAAAATCTAGTTCCGATCAACTTATAATCTCATTAAAGTCTAAAAATGGTATTCTCGTAACTTGAAAAGTGACATTTAACGTTCGCTTGATCGAAATGATATCGTAATGTAACCGAACGCTAAAATGGTATTCTAGTAACAAAAATGAGTTGAAGTTATATGTCATAGACAATGGGTTGACTTAACTGTAACTAGATCGTAAGTTGATTATACCGAGATGAAGTTGTAAATTTATGGGAGCAGAATACCAATTCTCAGTCTAGTCATAATCCAATCACATTTCGGTCAACTTTCGTTCAACTTTTTGTGTAATTACGAGAATTGAAACCCTGGTTTAAACTTTTGTGGTTAGTCCTCTGTAGATCTGGCTCGGTGATGAGGGTCTGGTGAGGGAGCCGCGCCGGGAGGTGGATAAGGGAACTATTAAGTGTTAACTTTTTTTACTCGGCTAATACTACTTCTTGGGTAATCCTCCTCACGAAAGTGAGGGGACGCCTTTGCACAGCAGTGGGACAGTTACTGGCTAAATAATTTTTATTATTGTTATTATTATTTCTATATTACTATTTCAGGCTCCGCCCTGCGCCCGACGTGCCGGAGACGATCAACGATGATAAGAGCGACGAAAACAGCAATACCAGTGGTGAGTGGTTATTTTTTATACGATGTTCAATTTGGGTTTAGGTATTCTCACCCGTCCCGCTGTGTAGTGTGTAAATTTGCAATCGAAAACGGTGCTTGTTTTGATGACGTAAAAGCTTGTTTTTTTTTTAATTGAACGGTAACTGTGGAGAGCTATGAGGTTGTCGCCAGACAGCCAGAGTGTAACGCCGAGGCGTGTTGCAGAATGTTCGAGCGGGCGCTCCGGCAGCCCCGTGCTGCTGATCGGCGCCGAGCTGGCGGAGGCGAGCGCCCTAGACCTCGCGCTGCCCTCCGATCACGACTCCACCGAGGGCGAGGGGGAGGACCTCGGTAACTGACACTTTGACACTTACGCCCTTCTACAATTCGTCGGCTAAACGTCGAACCGATGGAACACGAAACGGAACCTTTTTATGATATGAATGGGTCCGTGCGATTAACATTTTATCACGACTAACATTTTATCACGACTAAATGTATCCTATGTCTTTCTCTAGGGTCTAAACTATCCGCTCACCGAATTACATCGTGATCGATTCAGCCGTTTAGCCGTGAAACCGTAACAAACGAACGAACAAACAAACATACACACTTTCGCGCTTGCAATATAAGTGTGTTGGTCGTTCCAGCGGCGGAGGACATATCGTGCCTGTCTGCGGACGCCGTGCTGTGCCGTGCGGCGCGCGCACACAACGTGGGCGTCATGCGCGCCGCGCTCGCCGCCGCCGCCGACGTCAACGCACCGCGCGCCCGCGCCCGCGCGCCGCTGCACCACGCCGTGCTCAGCGTACGTACTACTCCCTGTGTGCTGCGCCGCCGCCGCCGCCGCCGCCGCCGCCGCCGCCGCCGCCGCCGCCGCACCGCGCGCCCGCGCCCGCGCGCCGCTGCACCACGCCGTGCTCAGCGTACGTACTACTCCCTGTGTGCTGCGCCGCCGCCGCCGCCGCCGCCGCCGCCGCCGCCGCCGCCGCCGCCGCCGCCGCACCGCGCGCCCGCGCCCGCGCGCCGCTGCACCACGCCGTGCTCAGCGTACGTACTACTCCCTGTGTGCTGCGCCGCCGCCGCCGCCGCCGCCGCCGCCGCCGCCGCCGCCGCCGCACCGCGCGCCCGCGCCCGCGCGCCGCTGCACCACGCCGTGCTCAGCGTACGTACTACTCCCTGTGTGCTGCGCCGCCGCCGCCGCCGCCGCCGCCGCCGCCGCCGCCGCCGCCGCACCGCGCGCCCGCGCCCGCGCGCCGCTGCACCACGCCGTGCTCAGCGTACGTACTACTCCCTGTGTGCTGCGCCGCCGCCGCCGCCGCCGCCGCCGCCGCCGCCGCCGCCGCACCGCGCGCCCGCGCCCGCGCGCCGCTGCACCACGCCGTGCTCAGCGTACGTACTACTCCCTGTGTGCTGCGCCGCCGCCGCCGCCGCCGCCGCCGCCGCCGCCGCCGCCGCCGCCGCACCGCGCGCCCGCGCCCGCGCGCCGCTGCACCACGCCGTGCTCAGCGTACGTACTACTCCCTGTGTGCTGCGCCGCCGCCGCCGCCGCCGCCGCCGCCGCCGCCGCCGCCGCCGCCGCCGCCGCACCGCGCGCCCGCGCCCGCGCGCCGCTGCACCACGCCGTGCTCAGCGTACGTACTACTCCCTGTGTGCTGCGCCGCCGCCGCCGCCGCCGCCGCCGCCGCCGCCGCCGCCGCCGCACCGCGCGCCCGCGCCCGCGCGCCGCTGCACCACGCCGTGCTCAGCGTACGTACTACTCCCTGTGTGCTGCGCCGCCGCCGCCGCCGCCGCCGCCGCCGCCGCCGCCGCCGCACCGCGCGCCCGCGCCCGCGCGCCGCTGCACCACGCCGTGCTCAGCGTACGTACTACTCCCTGTGTGCTGCGCCGCCGCCGCCGCCGCCGCCGCCGCCGCCGCCGCCGCCGCCGCCGCCGCCGCCGCCGCCGCACCGCGCGCCCGCGCCCGCGCACCGCTGCACCACGCCGTGCTCAGCGTACGTACTACTCCCTGTGTGCTGCGCCGCCGCCGCCGCCGTCGCCGCCGCCGCCGCCGCCGCCGCACCGCGCGCCCGCGCCCGCGCGCCGCTGCACCACGCCGTGCTCAGCGTACGTACTACTCCCTGTGTGCTGCGCCGCCGCCGCCGCCGCCGCCGCCGCCGCCGCCGCCGCCGCCGCCGCACCGCGCGCCCGCGCCCGCGCGCCGCTGCACCACGCCGTGCTCAGCGTACGTACTACTCCCTGTGTGCTGCGCCGCCGCCGCTGCCGCCGCCGCCGCCGCCGCCGCCGCCGCCGCCGCCGCCGCCGCCGCCGCCGCCGCCGCCGCCGCCGCCGCCGCCGCCGCCGCCGCCGCCGCCGCCGCACCGCGCGCCCGCGCCCGCGCGCCGCTGCACCACGCCGTGCTCAGCGTACGTACTACTCCCTGTGTGCTGCGCCGCCGCCGCTGCCGCCGCCGCCGCCGCCGCCGCCGCCGCCGCCGCCGCCGCCGCACCGCGCGCCCGCGCCCGCGCGCCGCTGCACCACGCCGTGCTCAGCGTACGTACTACTCCCTGTGTGCTGCGCCGCCGCCGCCGCCGCCGCCGCCGCCGCCGCCGCCGCCGCCGCCGCCGCCGCACCGCGCGCCCGCGCCCGCGCGCCGCTGCACCACGCCGTGCTCAGCGTACGTACTACTCCCTGTGTGCTGCGCCGCCGCCGCCGCCGCCGCCGCCGCCGCCGCCGCCGCCGCCGCCGCCGCCGCACCGCGCGCCCGCGCCCGCGCGCCGCTGCACCACGCCGTGCTCAGCGTACGTACTACTCCCTGTGTGCTGCGCCGCCGCCGCCGCCGCCGCCGCCGCCGCCGCCGCCGCCGCCGCACCGCGCGCCCGCGCCCGCGCGCCGCTGCACCACGCCGTGCTCAGCGTACGTACTACTCCCTGTGTGCTGCGCCGCCGCCGCCGCCGCCGCCGCCGCCGCCGCCGCCGCCGCCGCACCGCGCGCCCGCGCCCGCGCGCCGCTGCACCACGCCGTGCTCAGCGTACGTACTACTCCCTGTGTGCTGCGCCGCCGCCGCCGCCGCCGCCGCCGCCGCCGCCGCCGCCGCACCGCGCGCCCGCGCCCGCGCGCCGCTGCACCACGCCGTGCTCAGCGTACGTACTACTCCCTGTGTGCTGCGCCGCCGCCGCCGCCGCCGCCGCCGCCGCCGCCGCCGCCGCCGCCGCACCGCGCGCCCGCGCCCGCGCGCCGCTGCACCACGCCGTGCTCAGCGTACGTACTACTCCCTGTGTGCTGCGCCGCCGCCGCCGCCGCCGCCGCCGCCGCCGCCGCCGCCGCCGCCGCCGCCGCACCGCGCGCCCGCGCCCGCGCGCCGCTGCACCACGCCGTGCTCAGCGTACGTACTACTCCCTGTGTGCTGCGCCGCCGCCGCCGCCGCCGCCGCCGCCGCCGCCGCCGCCGCCGCACCGCGCGCCCGCGCCCGCGCGCCGCTGCACCACGCCGTGCTCAGCGTACGTACTACTCCCTGTGTGCTGCGCCGCCGCCGCCGCCGCCGCCGCCGCCGCCGCCGCCGCCGCACCGCGCGCCCGCGCCCGCGCGCCGCTGCACCACGCCGTGCTCAGCGTACGTACTACTCCCTGTGTGCTGCGCCGCCGCCGCCGCCGCCGCCGCCGCCGCCGCCGCCGCCGCCGCCGCCGCCGCCGCCGCCGCACCGCGCGCCCGCGCCCGCGCACCGCTGCACCACGCCGTGCTCAGCGTACGTACTACTCCCTGTGTGCTGCGCCGCCGCCGCCGCCGTCGCCGCCGCCGCCGCCGCCGCCGCACCGCGCGCCCGCGCCCGCGCGCCGCTGCACCACGCCGTGCTCAGCGTACGTACTACTCCCTGTGTGCTGCGCCGCCGCCGCCGCCGCCGCCGCCGCCGCCGCCGCCGCCGCCGCCGCACCGCGCGCCCGCGCCCGCGCGCCGCTGCACCACGCCGTGCTCAGCGTACGTACTACTCCCTGTGTGCTGCGCCGCCGCCGCTGCCGCCGCCGCCGCCGCCGCCGCCGCCGCCGCCGCCGCCGCCGCCGCCGCCGCCGCCGCCGCCGCCGCCGCCGCCGCCGCCGCCGCCGCCGCCGCCGCACCGCGCGCCCGCGCCCGCGCGCCGCTGCACCACGCCGTGCTCAGCGTACGTACTACTCCCTGTGTGCTGCGCCGCCGCCGCTGCCGCCGCCGCCGCCGCCGCCGCCGCCGCCGCCGCCGCCGCCGCACCGCGCGCCCGCGCCCGCGCGCCGCTGCACCACGCCGTGCTCAGCGTACGTACTACTCCCTGTGTGCTGCGCCGCCGCCGCCGCCGCCGCCGCCGCCGCCGCCGCCGCCGCCGCCGCCGCCGCCGCCGCCGCCGCCGCCGCACCGCGCGCCCGCGCCCGCGCGCCGCTGCACCACGCCGTGCTCAGCGTACGTACTACTCCCTGTGTGCTGCGCCGCCGCCGCCGCCGCCGCCGCCGCCGCCGCCGCCGCCGCCGCCGCCGCCGCCGCACCGCGCGCCCGCGCCCGCGCGCCGCTGCACCACGCCGTGCTCAGCGTACGTACTACTTGCTGCGAGATTTAATTGATTCGTTCGTTACTATAAAAAAATATATTACAAATTACTTTTACACTTTTAAAACTAGCATATTTTGCTTTTAGGGTTCCGTGATGGCGTGTTCCTTCCTCCTGTTGAACGGCAGCAAGTTGAACTCGCAGGACGAGGACGGCAAGACGCCGCTCCACCTCGCCACCGAGGCCGGTCACACGGCGCAGGTCGGTAGTCGGTAGTCGGAGATATCGCCCGACTATCCCGTGTATGACTGTCCGTTTGCATCGTGTACCTACTTGTATGGCAGGTGTGCCTGCTGCTGCGGTATCGCGCCGACCAGGCCATCAAGGACAACGACGGACACACGCCGCTGGACATCGCCGTCGAGCACGCTAACGCCGACATCGTCACATTGTAAGTCAACAGTAAACAAAAAAAAAAAAACATCAACAGTCAAAAAAAAAACCATATAAGTAAGTAGACCAGTATCCTAACACACCAAAGTAAGCGAAGGATTACTTGACCGGTGCAATTAATTGTAATTCAGGTTGCGGCTCACGAAGCTGAACGAGGAGATGCGGGAGAGCGAGATGTCGTCCAACGACGACACGTACAACGAGGTGTTCCGCGACTACACGCAGCTGGCGCACTCGCACCCCGAGCGCCTGGTGCGCGCGCGGCACAACAACAACGAGGGTACGTAGCTATATACAAGACGGTGCAAGTTTTCAAAAAATAATAAAACCTCTCGCCTTACAATCCCTTGAATTTATCCACAGGAGAGCAAGCCAGCGAATGACGAAGAGAAAGCGGGTCGCGGCGTCGGTGGCTGTGGTAGCGACGTGCGACTTCGCCCTATTTGCGAAAATTATCCTTCCTTCAGTGTCTATCTTCAGCTGCGTATAACTATTTGACAACTATGTTCCCCTCCGTTTGAGCTGCGTGCAGCTGTTTGACAACTGTGCTCCCCTTCGTTTGAGCTGCGTACAGCTGTTTGAGAACTATGCTCCCCTCAGTTTGAACTGCGTACAGCTGTTTGACAACTATGCTCTCCTCACTTTGAGCTGCGTCCAGCTGTTTGACAACTATGCTCCCCTCACTTTGAGCTGCGTACAACTGTTTGACAACTTTGCTCCCCTCACTTTGAGTTGCGTACAGCTTTTTGACAACTATGCTCCCCAGAGTTTGAGAACTATGGTCCTCACAGTTTGAGCTGCGTACGACTAACAGTAATTCGTTTAACTGCTGTGAATTCGTAATACATTTAAATTCCAATTATTAATGTTGAGTTGAAAGTGCAACATTTTCCCACACTTGTCATCTGTTGGATGTGCTATAGAACTCGACTGAATATAAAGTCTAAGACGCTAGTTAACTCTGATCAAATTGTCCGTGAGTATTGCTAAATATAATATTGCACTGTCAATAATATGTTAGGTATACAAAATACTACGAATAGATACTTGTTGTTTAATGTATGTATTTGTGATAAGTGAGAGTGATATGTAGTTTTTGACTGGATATTCTCTTAAAATAGGATCACTTTTTCTGTTTGTTCGTGTTGCAAATCATTGTATAATAATGTATGTTTTTAAATATATTGTGTCTCAATCGACACTATTGAACTGCATTATCGATATCGCCGTCAAAGTCGCCTATTTTGACAGTTATTGTATATATAAAACTGTCAAAGTCGGCAACTTTAGAATTCGCGTTTCAATAGATTTAACAGACTAAGGTCATTTGTCAATATTTGTTATAAAATTTAAAGTGAATTTTACAACTATTTTTTTAAACTCTAATTGAAGTACCTATATACTTCACTATCCTTATATTTTGTAAATATATTTTTATATCTTTTATTTTAGCAACTTTTTAACGTGTAATGTTTACAAATTTAATGATCTCTCGCTAATATACAATCGAGGCATTTTCGACAACGCTAACACATTTCGCTGCCAAATTCCCACTTTTGTAAACCATTTTTTTACTCAAAGGACCGATTTTATTCTAAGTTACGACCACTTAACGCCTTGTTTGAGTTTTACTTCTCTACTACAGCTCTAACGCGTTTACACGAATACATATTATAGTATTGTTTGGGCCATAGAAGATGGTGTGATGTAAATTTAGCAAACCAAAGATTTGACTTTTGGTATTAATGGGGTATGGGTAACGCAATTAAAAGTGGCTTTTTTATAACAAGCCAGATTACTAGTAGGTTTGTAAATTTAAAAACTTCCTCTCCACAATGTTCAGTCTATATTTCAGTATGAATAAAATATTGCAACAGTATGGTAAATATTGCAACAGGTGGCTGCGGAAATGAGAATCAAAATGTAGCATCACAAAATCTGATCACGTTTGTGAAACATTCGTGGTGAGTTTCTGGATCCTATACTGCTTCAACATTCCTGATATTGATGAAATTAACCGTATAAGTAGGTACTAATCATTCCAAAAAGATTGGCATTTACTCGCCCAAGTAACACATTTGGCTCATTGCGAATCTCAATGTTATGAAAGTTATGATAATATGCTTAGTAAGTATTTTTTTTATATAATTTTATGTTATTATGTTAGTTACAAACACTGTTGTTTTAGACTATAGATCGGCCATTTGTTGACTAATTATTGTAAGTCGACGTCGACAAAGCAAGAAAATAAATATAGGTACCTATTTGATCACTTGCCAATTTTATAGAAGTAGTTGCCTATATTTAAGTTAACTCAAAAAAATGTTTGTTTATGGGTGTAGCTAGTGGTAAGACACGCGTTATCCCCCTAATCATACCTCACCTAAAATATTATGAATGTGAACACTATTCAATACAATCTACAATCTAATACAAATTATGTATAAACTTTAAAACCATTAGGAATAGAAAAGGGTAATTATGGATGATTATTAATCTGGCTGACAGTTAAGCAGATCATTAACGACTTAAAAAAAAAAACAATAGACTAACGTCCAGTTTCTGGAACGTTTGTTGGCTTTGACAGTAGATTAAAACTATCGTTGTCCCTATCTGATACTAAACAAATGACAAGGATAGCAATAGAATTAATCTGTAACTAAGTTGGCTGACGTTTCAGAAACCGGCAGTATGACAAACAAAGTTTTTATACGCTTGTTATGAAGGGTTTCATTATAATCCGAGTCACCCTCCCTAGCTACCCCATAGTAATGTAATTTAATGCAGTTGATATTTCGGTGAATTTACCTTTTTAGGATAAGTCTTATATTATGTACTATAACACCAAAGCGTTATTATGGAAGGACATAACCCAGGAGTAGGGGCGAAGCAAGACCTTTAAATTGGATTAAAAATAAATGTTAAATAACTTGGATAAATTCTACAGGTTGCTTTTAATAGTTGATATAATTAATTCGCGTCGCCCCACTTCGATGCGTTGGCACTTTTAAAATGAAATGCTGTGGTTTCACAAGAAATGTATACAACGTGATTTATCTACATAATATATTCAATTATTAAATTAAAGTGTACTGTGTGACGAATACATGCTTTATGTCTAAAGAGCTAGATTTATTCAATGAGATATACATATAACTAAGTCGACTCGTTTAAGACTAAAACCTATCTGCCCATAATGGTTCGAATAGGTTGGTGCGATGACGGAATCGGCGAGAACGAACTTAGAAACTGCATCGTGGAGTTGCCATCGCCACCGCACCACCAAACCGATTTATTTCGAGCTTTAACTCATTAATAATAATGTATAAAAATCTTGTTGGGCATAAATAAAAGCCTCTATTACAAATTCGAATTATATTTAGTGAAAACTAATATTACAACAAATATTATACGATAAAATCTATTAAATTATATTATATATCTATCGAAGAATTTTATATCACGAACGAACTTTGTACGAACTATTGGAATAAACGAAAGCTTGGTCAACTTACTAGTTAGGTATATGGTAAGGAAAACTAAGACGTCCGTCTAGTTTTTTATATTATCCAGCGATGTCTTTGTAGAAGTGGGCGATATATTTATCGCCCACTTCAAGATCTAATAAGATATAACTAATCAATTAATAATATTCAATGCTCGTTTTGCGCCACATCGCGGCATCTACTCAAACCATTGAAATTGATAGGTATGGTTCAAAGTTCGATTTTAAATGGTACACTATACGGTACATATTTGTGTGCCAATATTTTTTGCTGTAGAATATTAGTCTAAATTTTAGTTGTTCTGTCAAACGTATTTTTAACTGAAAATAAAAGACTACACTCCCTGTTATGTACAACTAGCGGCGCCCCGCGGTTTCACCCGCGTTACATTTACTTACAACACCTATAGGTAGTTATTTGAAAGGTTTGTGCATAATTATTATTATTGTGTCATCATAGTTAGCATCCGGGTACTGGGGCGACTGTCTGTACATTAGTTAGCTTCCGATATCGGTCGCTAAGTCATAACGTACCGAAAATGAAACAGTATGAAAGCCACATATAATTATTAAAATTCTCTGATTAAACCGAGATCGTGGGACAATTTAAACATACCTAATCTTACTACAACCATGTGAGTTAGTGTGTGTGCAATGTATGTTTGTAAGTCACATAATAATCTTATCTATGATGTATGTCACCTCTATCGCTTTCCCTCTCCTTCTATCTCTATATCTTTCCTTCTTCTTCTATCTCTACATATTTCCCTCTCTACTCTCAATCTCTATTTTCTCCCTTTCCCTCTTTGGATTTCTCTCCCTCTATTTCTATACACTTCCCTCACAATCTATCTCTTTCCCTCTCTCACTCTATCTCTTCCTAGTTCTCTCTTCCTTTATTTCTACATATTTCCCACTCACTCTATCTCTCCTTCTCACGCTCTCTCTCTCCCTTTATCTCCTTTTATCTTCCTTTTCTCTCTCCCTCTCCCTCTTTCCATCGCTCTCCCTCTATTTCTATAAATGTACCCTTTCAATCTATCGCTCTCCCTCTCTCGCTCCCACTCTCTATCTCTCTCTCCCTCTCTTGCTCTCTCTCTCTATCTCTCTCTCTCTTCCTAGAATCTATATATTTACCACTTACTCTATCTCTTCCCCTCACTCTCTCACTCTCCTTTTATCTCCTTCCCTCTCCCTTTATCTGAATCTATATACTTCTCCCTCTATCTCTTTTTCTCTCACTCTATCTCTCTCCCTCTCCCTCTATCTCTTTCTTTATCGTGTATCCATTATTATCCATTAAATTGCATGACGATCCGTTCAGCCGTTTATTGTGGTCCGTAGGGGGTGCATCTAGAGAATACCTCATAATTTCAACCCCTTGCCTTGCCCCCTTTAGGGATGATTTTGCAAAAAAGCTGAAACCCGTATTTCTTTATTTCTGACCAAAAGCCTAAATATAAATTTTCAGATTCCTAGCTTGAAGCATTATAAATCACCCATACAAACTTTCAACCCCTATTTCATCCCCTTAGAGAATATTTTTTGAGACAAAAGATAGCCTATGTCCGTCTCATAGGTCCAGTCTACCCCTATACCAAATTTCATCGAAAACGGTCCAGCCGTTTGAGCGTGAAGAGCTAACAAACATACACACATACACACACACACACACACACACTCACAAACTTTCGGCTTTATAATATTAGTAAGATTAGTAAGATAAGATGTCACAATGCTAATGACGTAGTTAATTCCTGATTCTTTCTATAGTGCGAATCATAGTTACGAGTCAGGATCTATGTATTATTATTTATTAATGGTGGAAATATCTTAGTGGCTTTGAGTTTATGTCGTTAAGAACAGAAACACTATACCTATAGGTGTTAAAAATATAGACATGGGTATTGGGTACCGCGCCCGCATCCGACTTTGGCTTGGCACTTATGCAGCATAACATCGGTACAGTTGATCCATTGGTTCAGCAAAAATCTATTCAGCTTCGTAAGCCAATAACTATAATAATTAACCGACTGTGTCGTGCCTAAAACCTGACTGAAAATCTCAAACTATCATGTCCGTTTACCAACGCGAATTTATGTTATCGTGTGATCTTTATGATTGTACCTACATAAGTGCCTAACCGACCTATAAAAATAATGCTTTGATGTCTACGAGTATATAACTTAAAAATATAGTTATAACAAGGAATAAGATTCCTTTTTTCTTAGAAATGATATTATATACATACATCAAGAAGTTAATTAGTTCTTTGAAAATAAATTCCTATAATCAAATACAATGAAATTACTACGTATCGTATCGAAGAATGGAATTGAAGTATTTTCCATTACTATTAAAATGTTAGTTAATAAGCCAATACTCTGTTTATTACTGTTGACATATATTATCCTTATTCTAGTTGTAATTGAATAAACGTGTTTCAAATGTAGTATACTGCAAGGTTTTATTAAAGACGAGCAAAAATTAGCTTCTAATTTCAGGTTGAATAAATGCAATCAACTATACCTAACTACAAAAAAAAGGGGGCCCACTTCGTCCAATCTGAAGTGAAACCCCTAGCTTACATCAGTAAAGTTATACAGGAAGGTTAAAATAGAAAGCCAAGGGGTTAAATGCTCAAAATATATTAATAATATTAACTTCAGTCGAACCTTTGACATAGCCAAGTTTATAAGTATACGCGGATATTTACAACCTCTAAAGTAGGTGCAGCAAGTGGTTTAAAAAAATAGTTATGTGAAACGTTTTTAACTATTACACTTTAGAATTTTAATGTAAACCACATTGTTGTTAAAGGCTTATAAAAAAGTAAAGAAGAAATTTTTCATTGGTATACTCAAAATTCAATTATAATTGTTGATCCAAGTTAACGAATACAGCAAAATGATGGTAAATGGATTTGTATAGATTTGTCAAATAAATTGTATGAATCAACAGTATTAACAATAAATTCATTAAATTTAGAATTGTAATGATTAAATTGCTTTTAAAAGACATTATTGATTAAAACAGTTTGAAATTGTGAATGGTAATAATCTGATAACATAGGCAACAAATAGTTAAAAACCCCAATGAAAAATTGATGGTAAAGATACATAATTTACGAAAGTTAAATTTCGACAAGTTGTTGTGTTCTCGATTATTTATCAGTTCTTGTATGACCTGCATACCATGACTTGAATTATCGGAGAGCGTTCTGATCGTGCCCGTGAGCTGTTCACATTTATAATTTAACAACTAGAAAAGTGAACGCATTTTCAGCATTAGCTGTCGAAATTGAACTCTAACATAAGCTGCTAACATTATAAAAATAACAAAATAAACAAACGTAGGAACTTTATATTCTACTAATACAAAAAAAAGAACAGAATCTGTTACAACAAATCGATTTCGACTCGATGCCTTAACTAATAGGTACATCATCGTACAATTACTAAACTATGCATGAACATGTCAGCGAACGTAGAAGTGGACCACGAGAAATGAGCTATGGCAACCCATCGTGGGTTTCTTAGGAAAAACGGACAAGCGGCAAAGAAAAAGAGACACCGATAAATTTTTCGTCATAAATCAAAACTCGCTAAACTACATGTCCACTTCGCCGACTTTAAAGTGCTAGTTAGTTAATTCCAAAAGCGTTCCATAGTGCAGAGGGAGAGAGTGAGGCTGTGGCTGGCGATGGGGAAGGTGCGGGCGGCGCGGGCGGCTGCTGAGCGCCGCCTCCGAACAGAAGAGACGTAGAGGACGGCACGCGGCGGCGCGCGGCGAAGCTTCCCGAACGCTCCAGACCTGGACAAGGCAAAAGAGAAAATTAGAGACGCAGAAAATTTCGTCTTAAACTCGAAGGATATTAGACCAATGGCCAAACGTGCGCTTACTAATCCAGAAGACACATGATTACATCAAGAAGAACACTTGCAAACTAAGATAGCTATTGACACCAACTTGCCTACTAGCACTATAATAACAGTAGTGGTTCTGTCTGAGACAAGACAAAGAGACCAAAGGCCAAATAAAAGTGAAGATGATGAAGATAAGTAAAACTTATATGAGAATGTCATGCTCACCATTATCTCCGTTCTCACGACAATATTTGATGGTGTGCGCGTGGTCGCCGGTGGCGCCGCAGCGCGGGCAGCGGAACGCGCGCAGCACCGGACACAGCACGCGCCCGCGCCAGTCCTTCAGAGCGTGTGACGAGTAGCATTCCTCGTTCTCGCCGTTATTCTTGCAGAACGCACACTCCTGCGTAATAAAACCGAGTTCATGAAGACCCCGTATTCGGGTGGCAGTCGAGTTGTGCAGGTGGTTGTACCAGAATATGCTACCTATTCGTACGGGCCTTGTGTAGGTAGGTAGGTATCAACTTACAAACAATTAACATTGTGCTGTAAACCTATAGATGCTGACTTACCTACTAGTATTGTTTTGTAGAGTAGCAATGATGAAAGGAAAACGAATGATAAAATAATATGAAATAAGTACAAAGTAGTACAAACTTACTAGGATGTGTGTCGAAAAGTGATCGAAGATGGGGTGTTTATACTCACGTTAGGTGCGGCGCGGCGCATGCGCTTGTCACTGCGCACCTTAGCTACTTCCTGCAAGAACTCGTATAGCAGACTGGGGCGGATGGAACGCAGCACGGAGAGCTGCTCGCGCGTCAGCATCGACACGTAGTTGTTGGCGGAAGACAGACCTGCAAACAAAGCTGATGTTCATACGTGAAGCTAAAATATCGACAACGCAACTACTTCCAATATTGCACGAATTCAAAAGAACCTGACTGATGTTTACCCAACGCTGTACGTACACTGGTGTATTCAACAGCTGTCCGTGATGAAGAGTACTTCGGACTAGGAATCAATCAATCGCCTACTAATAAATTCATATCTAATATACTTATTTATTGATATGTACCTAAATACAGGCAGTCGACAGGGATTGAATAGCAGAAAGAAATGAGTTTTGAAGTTACATCCTCGTTGGAATTGGAACCTACTTTTTACGAGGAAGTCGAAGGTGTCAATCATTTCACCATTCCTCGTGTCCGCAGCGCTGGCGCCGGACCCGTCTCCCCACAGGTTCGAGGATGCTACAGACTCCGATCTTGCACCACCTACAACATATTGCAGAGTAATACAATTAAATGAAGCAGGTATGTACCTAACAACAATTTTTACAATAAACGATAATGTAAGTATCAAGGATTGCATAATTATTATGTTAAAGACGTAAGTACATTTCTATTTCAAGGTAAAATTGGTTTAATAAAATATAAGTTTAGGTTTCGGCTGGAACCTAAACAAAAGCCTGTAAAGAAATCTGGGTATTTACTTCGACAGCCCCGGATTTCTTCGTTTGTAATGAAAAATAGACTAAGAGCTGTAACTTGTACCAGGTACCTACGAGTAATAAGTGTTCCCATATCAGGCTTTATTAGAACTACGCACTTACCCATGAAGTAGTTATTGGTGCTGTGATCGACGTCATCAAACAACATGTCCGAGCCGTTGATACGAAGGTTCATCAGCATCTCACTATCAATGTCGGCGGCAGTAGGCGCTAGAATGTAAACAATAATTGAACATTCTGGCACTCTGCCTCACGCAACTATCGCTGCACCAATATTTCGACTACTAATAAGCATACTAAGACACGGTAATCCGGCAGTCAGAAAATATATCCGCAATCCTGTTTTGTGCCTTAGCTCACGTAGTGGAATAAACCATTCGGTGAAGCTTATCAACCCGGGTCACGAAAGCTTATCAAAGAGACTAGAGAGGTCCACCCTTTGTACCGCCTATAACCATCATCATTTTATCATCGTGAGGAACCCCACATGCCCGAGACATCATCCAGACCGAGCCCTGCCGTGTAATATGGACTCATCCTCCTTATGAAAGAGGTGAGATACGCATCAGTACGTGGATATGGGTTGTGACGATGAACCCCTCTTATAAGGTAGGTACTAGCTGGTGCTCTTCGTCTTCGACTTCGTCTGCGCCGGATTAGGATTTCAAGTAGCTTATATTAGCGTGGCGTGAAAAAGAAAGAATATGATTACATTAAAATTATCATTAGCGTCATATTTTGGACAATTCACGCAATATCTTTATACATTGTAGTATCTGATGTATATAAGCTATACTTATACTTACAAACTTTCGCGTTTATATTTGTAGGATATAGGATAGTTAAGGAAGTAACTATAGTAAAGTTAAAATGCTACTATCCCTTGGCAAATTTAGCCAACATACTTGTCAAGGCTCGTCAATAGTATTTACATCTCACTGAATAGGTATGTATAGGGTAGGATATATGACCAAGAAAGCTAGTTGCTACCCAAAAGAACACGCCCTCTATCGGAATGCTGTTCTAAGTCAAAAGAGAAAAAAAAACTAATCACCAATATCCCCAGGTCTCGGCTCCTGCTGCGCGAGGAGGTTCATCATCTCGTTGGCGCCACGTGCATGGAATGCGGGGGCATGTGGCGAGAACATGCCCTCCATACTGCCCAAGCCCCGGTTCTCCGACGTGTAACTTTCCTAGGAAAAAATAGCTAAGGTAAGTTTGGATCCAACAACGGAAACATCATAAGTGGTAAAGCAAGTACATTGGGACTGAACCGGTGTACGCTTCGAGTGTGCGAATTGTGGAACCACCGGATTGATAACATTCTAATAGGCACCTACAATACAATAGATAAAATTATATGGGTGCATAGAAATGACCTTCAAAGTACCGCTTTGAATAAGTATACTACCTACGCCTACTGCTCATAAACAAAAGCATCAAATATCTTCCTAGACAACCAAATTCCAATTATTTTGTTGTAAGCAAGCATAAAGCTTCAACGCATACGATTAGGTTGATGACGAGGCAAAACTTACCGTGGTACTGGTGGCCGTCGTTTCACTGGCAGTCGTAAATATCGGCTTCTTATCTTCCATGTTGAAGTTGTAAGACATACCTATCAATTTTTAATAACAAATATCAGATTCCGCAAAATAACAAGAATTTAAACCAAACGCGCCTGCAATCGCTGCACGGATTGAAAAGAACTCTCCAGAGCTACGGGCCAATATTTATACAAAACACTTCATACACACACATCTAACTGAATCGTCAAGCGTTCGAACTCGTTTCTCGCGTAGCAGCGAACTAGAATCTCGATCTACCCTCACTTTAAAATAACTTCAATTCTTAGCGATTATATACAACCGTTTTTGGATCTTTGTTACTATTTTCACAGCAATTATGTATAATAATATAAAACTTTAATTTTACCCAAAAAAATAGGAAAACCTTCCAACTAAGACGTCTTCTTTGGTACTTATTCCGATATTCTCAAAAGGAGGGTAGGTATAATTGCGACCTTACCTCGCTCTTATCTTGCGCTCTATCTACTTATATGTACTTATAGCTCTCACTGTCTAAAGATATTTTAATATTTCAAAAACAACAGAAACTGCAACACTGCACTGCGCTAGTCATCCTGAGATAATGACAATGGTTCCATAGTCTCGGATGCCGGTTATTTAGCTAGAGACGAACATAACGTACCTACACAGTTGGGTTTATATACTTTCATAAAGTTCGCTTGTACCTAATCCATCGTAATAAATATCTAACAAGTGCGCAGTGCGCAATTTATTACCAATTATTGTGGAACCTGACCCTTGGATGGATTCGATGTGATCATTCATTAACGCTTACATTATTAACCCTCTATAGGTTATCTCTCTAGTTCAAACTAACTAGATAAACTATGTAAGATGGTGTCGTCACGGTATTTCTGTTTCCTACGCTTTTACTTTTACGTGTAAACACAAAAATTAATCATGTTTCTATATTTGTGCTAACGTTTCAGTATAAATACCTAAAGGCTGAATCGAAATAATAGGTAGGTAGGTAGGTTACCTTATGTTATGACAACTATTTGTGAAAATAGTTTATCAAACAACCCCAGGTACCACCACCAAACCAGCACCACTCCATATAAATCACTAATAGGTAAGTATGGTATTATATCCGTCCGTGTGACTATATCTGACAGACCACTCGATTCGAGCATAAAATTACTTCGTGACACAACGGCTTTTGCATAATGGTTAGCATATTTGGCGTAATTAAACCAAGCACTATAATGTATTGTAGGATGTATGTACCTACCTATTTCATTTTTAAATTATTTTTACGACTGGGTAATAAATTATAATAACTGCTATAAGATTTTATGCCTATCTACTGGAGCTTGGCCAGCCATTTTCAAGGTTAGGTTATTCTATTCTATTGCACTTTCGTGAAATTAGGTGAATTTAGCCATCATAATATTTACGTCGTCGATAGTCTATCATGTCATGAAGCATAATAATATACTTAATGTAGTGGCAGGTAGGTATGTCGATCAATGGTAGATTCTACAATTGTTTTTGTAATGAAAACAAACAGTATTTGTAATTCATTAAAAAATTTATTTGTCAAGTATTAGACCTACGTGTACATAATAATAATAATTATGACTTACCTATCTTGTAATTAACCTATTCTGCTAATAATACAGCATTATTATGACATGATCGTAAATTATAATTAAAATGAAATACTACATTAATTTCGTTTTGTTAATAATAATTATAAGGTAGTAAGTATATCTGATGAAAACGGCTTGATCGCATTCCGTGTCAAAGGGCTTAACTCATAAGTACATTTGAAAAAAACGTTATCATGTTTAAATTTAACTTAATCATTACATTATAAATTAAATAGGAACTTTAAAATGACGTGCTTAATCGACATTTTATAGGTATACCTAAGTACATCAATTGCATGAACTGAGACATGTAAAAAAATCTATTACAGCTAGTTTACGTAATATATAGTATAATAGCTAGTAAGTAGGAATTAGGTAGGTATGTTATATTATTTCAATAAGATGAAATAATTTAAGAAATCTGTAAGTCAAATACGATGGAAATGCAAAAAATACAAAAAATATGGTGTGAGGCGGAATTCATATCTTAGCAACAGAGAAATTAATTATTATAATTATACCTATAGAAAGGTAATTTAATCCTTTCGTTTACTACCTATTTTAAGTATTTGAGCCTTGAAAGTTCACACATGAGATGTGTACCTACACATCGTGCAATGAAGGTTTTGTGAAACAAATAGTGAAGAGAGCTTGTTCTCTTTTCGCGTTCGGCATAACGGTACAAGATACTAATGTAATGTTCGTCACTTCACTGTCTGCATCATAAAGCCTATTTGGTCGGTACGAGGCCTTAAAATATTGCAATATGTATTGTTAGTGCAAGTATGATTAGAGCTTAAATGTTCAATCACAGGAACCAGTGCAGAATAAAAATTGGTTGCATCTAGGCTAGGACTGCCACACAGCGCGCGAAAGTCAACTACGACTGTAAGTAATGATTTCCTCAATGCAAGATTCACACCAAATAATGATTTATCTTGTCTACATCGTGGCTTCATCAGCAGCTTTAACTGCTAACTGTCAAAATCATCAAACTTTTTAATGTCACTCGTGGTTTACTACTTTTCAGACAAAAAGGGATAGGAGTAGGTATGCGAATTGTGGTCAACATTGTTATTCATCAGTAGAATAAAGGGGGCCAGTTGTTGCAATCATTTGCGCCAGAATGGTGACATGCAGTGGATGCGGTGTGCCTATAAACGGAAAAGCGACGTTGTCTGGCGGCCGTGTAGCTCGTTAGCTGTTCTCCTCGGTGGTCTCCTCAGGCTCCTTTGGAGAGCGGCACTTATACACAAACGCGTTGACCGAGGTGTCATCCTCGACCTTCTGGCACTCCAGTCCCTCGGCGCATTCGCAACTGCAACAAAACGACTGGTTAAGTTTGCCTGTTGAGGTACTGCAGGAACTTTGGTTCTATAGCATCCACACCTCCGAGGGCTATGGAAAATTAGATGTAAAACCACAGATGACTAAACAGTTACATCGTAAGTAAACCCCTTTTAGTTAGTTACTAGGTAGGCACCAGAATAAATAATCTAGGACAAGTTTTGTGTGTGAAATCAACAGCAGTTTCAACCTTTCTAAATTATTGGGTTGTTTGTGGTAACGGCAGGCCATTATGGGACTCGAAAGCTCGAAACCAATAAGTCAAAATCAAACCCTCACTGATTAAAATGTGGATTATAACTTACTATGAGTTTGTGATGTTCATCTCGATGTATTTCACGCCGGGCTTGTATATTGACCATTGGCACGGCGTCCGTGCTGCGCATATTTCTTTTAATTTCTCTGTAGTAGACTCTGCCCTCGGTCTTTCTTCTTCTTCTTCTGTGTTCACTGCTCGCTGTAACAATAAATAAAAGTTATTCACTAACCTTATTTATTTATTTTTCGTTTTGGCTTCCACGGTTGTTGCAATTAGCCAGCTTTTACAATGAGAAAATTTATCGCTCTAAGTGGCACAAACCAGTATTTTTTATCAGCTGAAGTTATTGATAACATTGTCTAAAGGGCAATTAAGTTATCTTAAACCTAAGTGCGTCAATGCATTGTAATAATTTATCGTTCCAAACGGCTTTAAAAGTAACATGAGAGGTAAAGTACCGTCTTAGGTAGGTATTCGATCTATGACTCCTGAGTCCCAAGATACAGCTTAGAAATATTGAGGACTCCTAATAGTGGCTAACTAATGTATAGTTTTGGACTCGCCGACAAGCAGGTTTCGAAGTAGGTAACGTTTGTTTATTCTTTAAGAAAACTGCAACAGGGTAATACCTAATGAAAAAAAATGGGAAGCTGCTAGGATGATCTATCATATGCTGTGGTTATTATGGTATCTTCGATTAGCCAATCACCTCTTAAGTAGCAATTTATATATCCGACATTTTCTCAATATACCTACATATAATTTGTGACATAAAAATGTCTCGTTACATACTAACCAAGTCAAACTGCAACTTCGAAGTTGTAGCAACGATTATAGTTGGCGTAGGGTAGGTACCTACTATATTATGATAGGTAGCTATGATTCACGATTCATGCGATAAATATTGCGTCATGAGGCCTCTTCACAAGACTTCCCGCACTCTGATAAAGAGAGCAAGGCCAGTACCTAACGCTGCTCAATCGCATCATCACAAGGCATTTATCAGGAACTGTTCCACTGAAACTTTAATTTGGGACATCCCATCATTTTCGTCATCGATGCCCTAGGCTGAGGTAAGTCCGGGTCTGGGCCATCGTATAATATACGCAGTTACTTTCACGCCCGCTTGAGCGTATCCGGCCGAAGTTGAGATCGCGGTCGCATACTGAACGTGGTAATTTAATTGTAGGTACTTACAATAGATGACGACACCAAACAAAACATCAGATTAGTTGTATAATTCACTACGTTCACAGACCTAACAGGTAACGTAAGTATCTATAAATTATACCACACTAGATGTGCTCCGCGGTTTCATCCGCGTACGCTATTATCCCACAGAACAGTTAAGTTATATTGGATAACAGGTCCTATTTTCTATTCCAGGACCAGGGTTATAGTAAGTAATTAGTATGTAAGTTAACCAAATTTCATGAAAATCCGTTCATCCGATAAGGCGTGAGAGAGGACAAACATACACACACACACACACACAACATGTTGCATTCATAATAATATTATTATATGTACTTAGGACAAATCGCATGACGATCGAGTAGGCCAGAGTGCCAAGTACATACGCAGGCACGTCAGAGCTTATAAAACTTCGCCTCAACTCTGAGTCTGGTGTAAACAGGACGTGGTAAGGCATGTGGGACGTTGACCACTACCACTATGCCTGGCTTATTTTATTGCTCCGAAATAATTGCGCCTAATCTGTCATCGATATTTTTCACTAGCAGTTCCAATGTTATCCACCAACCCAGACCGGCCCCCCGTGGTGGGTTATAGCGTTAACCTGTTAGTTCTAATGATTTTTAATATCACAGTACCTACTCAGTGTTGAAACTGTTCAATATTGAAAAAGTCGGAAGCCTAATCAAAAAAAAATTACTTACGTACCCAGTTTTCGTAATAGTCATATTACAAATAGACGATTTTGAATTAATCTTTCTTAAATCAATCTTTACTCTTTTCCTATCAGAGTGGTAAACAATACGTGTAAGTAATACAGATTATACACAGAGTATATACCTACCTGAAATCCAATAGTGCGAGCGCCGCAAGAGCAGGAATTTTAGCCACGCGACTTCGTACAGAGTAAGTTTATATAGCTTATTATTTTTATGTTTGTCTTTTACCAGCATGCAATATGTTCATTTTAATTATTAGTCTAAGTACTTATTTAACAGTAAATTTTTCTTATAAAAATCTTGTAAAACGTAGCCCCACACTAGGATTGCTCCTGTATCGTGGGTACCGCTTACATACATAATTTCACATTCATATCACACTCAGACCAGAAACAAATATTTGTGGATCGCACAAATATTTGTTCCAAGCGGGAATCGAACCCGCGACACCCAGCGCAGCAGTCCGATTGCTCAGTCACTACGCCAAATGTGCCGTCAAATTTGTTATTGGTTGCTCCGCTTTTTCACTACAAATGAGAATTATGAAAATGAATGACAATTTCATCGTACGTTTTCGTATCTGATTATCCTGCTAAAGCTTACAGGTAGAAAACTTTCCGTTTCCATTTGCGTGCGGTGGTTTTTCCAAAAGTTTTCACTGGTATTAGGATTGTCGTAAAAAGCTCCGAATGGATTAGTTCTTACTCAGGCTCAGGCATAAATGACCTATATATATATAGGTGCCTATTGATACTTATGGAGCATTACCAATTGCCGTGCTTTACGAAATAGCTATTTGAAATTTTGTTATACCACGAACTGTGGATTTTGCGTTGTTTGTCGAACTACCAAAATAGCTTTGTGATCTTAGCCAGCCCGTTATACTCGTACTTACGAGTAGCACCGCCACACCTATTTGATTTGTGACGGAACACCGGCCTACGTATATAGTGATAATATTGAAGATTGATTGAGCTGTGCTAGTAGTTAATTACTTATGGTAGCTGTTATTATAGTACCTCCTAGAAGCACCTCGCGGTTTCACTCGCGTTTACTACTATCCCGCGGGAACCATTAATTTTTACGGGATAAAAGGTAGCCTATGTGTACCGGGGATAGCATAGCTTCCCAACAGTGAAAGAATTTTTCAAATCGGTTCAGTAGTTTCGGAGCCTATTCATTACAACCAAACAAACAAAGTTTTCCTCTTTATAATATTAGTATAGATATAAAAGTACAATGTGCCGCGTTCAAGCGTCGAGTGTCCATGTAAAATTTAAGTGTTTATCTCATATTATGTACTTACCTACACATAAATCAATCATTTGTCTCGTCAGAGTATAATATTATAGTTCTGTAGTCTCAGTTCCCAATAAGTCCTATCCCAATTAGTCAGATAGACAAGGTTGTCTAGGCATAAGTCGCAGCCAACGTCACAACCCAGTAAATTGGTGGATGCTTAACTAAATATTTCTTAGCAGTTTTTGAGGAAGCTGGAAATCACGTGCTTTTCCCTTCGACCAACGGTCGAAGCTTTTACTCTAATAATTATTTGTCTACAAAATTGTCTACTTGTGGCGTGCTCAAAAAACAAAAGTTTGAGTAAAATATACACTACCATGCACCTAACCCTGCCTAGTCAAAGATGACTTATGTAGGTAGGTACTTAATTATTTTAACTTAAAAAAGTTGAAAATCGAGGAGTTTTTACTACCTCCGTTATCGTAAAAAGTTATACCGTCTTTCAAACTTTAGGGCGTATTTTGTTTTCACCGACGACGCGACGTTACATTTCAAACGACGTTCTAAGAATACAGTCTACCTACATTATAAATTTAGGCAAGTCAAATACTTAGTTACATTAGCTTCTACATGTGGTAACTTTTGTCTTGTTGATATGAAACCATTTATTTTACTATTATTGCAACTTATGGTATACCTACACGCTACGAGAGATCTGTAATCCACAAACCTTAACCTACCTCATATAACCTGTCAGTCAACCTCACCTTCGCCTGTATTTATTTATAATCGAAAAATATGAACAATACATAGGGGGCTGGCTCATGCTCTTGGAATAACATCTTTTTTTTTGTGATTTGTATATGTTTGGCTGATGTCGGACTGCGGCGTGGGTATAACTCTCGCACAGGGCAAAATTGCTCAGAATCTGGACTTTAGTAGAACCATGTTCTTGAAGTTCCTGGGATTCCCTAGAAATACACTTGCCTAGTTAAAAAGGCAGCCGGCACTAATGAAGGTAATTGGTAACGCATAAAAAAATCTTTAATAATCATCATATTATTTATTATTTACTATTGTAAGTGCCTACATATTATGGTTTATTTCATAAGCAGGATATTAAGATGATCAATTGATCATTGCTTTCTACACGTAAACCCTACCTACCCTTTATTATAACTAAAAATAAACGACAAAAAATAACGAAATTACATAAACATATTTGTTAATTTTCATTTTCTTAGAAGGGCGAAGGCATAATATAATCTAATGGCTTATACAGCACCACCCAATCTAAGGTTCAAATCGATCAAAATAAAAATTACTACCATCCACTATGCCACATGTATCGTTTTAAATAAGTAAGGTAGAAACGAAACTGTTATATTCCTCGAAATTTCTTAAAACTTTAAACTACGAATTTATGATAATATTATATCGATTCTAGGAGCCAGTCGGAGTTTACTTTGGAGCAAACGATTGGCAGTCAATAAACAATAACACTACGGCATCCTATCATCACTATTACGCACTTCGAAGATGACAGAATAAACACAACTTCATCATCGATGTTATCCAGGCCCAATTTTGTTTATCTGCAATTACACTAGTTCTTACAAGCGATGTATGTACTCACCCTGTCGCGGGGTGCCATGGCTGCAGCCAGCGTGCAAGCAGCAAGGATCAGTATCAACCCTGGTTTCATCCTGGTCACCGAGTTCAGTGCGGGTACTAATAAAGTATAGAGTTCGCGAAAAAAGCGTTAGGTGCGCGCGGACGGAGCGTGTCAGAGTGGCAGCTAGGCGGCACCGCGCGGTTATAAGTAGGCTGGAGAGGCCGGGCGCCGCCGCCGCCGCGCGCCTCGCGCCATCCGATTAACCGAAATCACGATATCGTAGCCGTACTACGCGATATTTGTATGAGTCAATTTATCTTTAATTAAATACTATGTTGTTCGGATAGCATGAATGGGCCAGTCATTAGACGTGATATCGGTCGCATTGACATCGATAGACATGCGCTTCGGTCCGGTACTATAACGGATTATTATTGCGCGCTACTCACTCATTTTTGGATGCCGGCTTGTTGCCGCTTCTTCTCAAATGGATGCATTTCATTTTCTTGTTTTTATTGTTATTGTTATTGTTTAATGTAAATGTTATTTTAATTTCCTCTTGGTGCTGAACCGAAAATGCGGTTGGTTTTGGGAGTTGCCTTTCAATTTATTTTTTATTCAAATCCGCCAAACAAAGTGCGATTCCAACTCGCACAGCGAGGTTACGGAATTCAACACGTGGTTTGAATTATGCTAAGTTTATTTACCCGCAGATTTCCTTCCACGTGTTCGTATATAGGTACTGACTTTAATGCTATTTTAACCATTTTGCAACGAATCTCCATGTTTCTGCCGATTTGGATCGAGTTTTCTGCATACTGCTTCCGAATAGGGATTAGGGACGTTTTATAGATGTGATCACTAGTAGCATCTTTGCTAAAAAGTGGCCATGGTTTTTGTACTCATAAAATTCTATACTAATTTGTACTTTAGTATGTTCTTTCTAGGATTGTAAAATATGCCCACTAGGATGGTATGGTACTTTTGCTAAAAGTACTGACATACCTACCTACTTACGTAAAGTAAGTAGGTAATCATGTATTTCGATTTTCGGGACCAATTTCTATGCCATAGCTAGCAAAAATTAAAATAAACAAATATCATGACAATCCTAATTACCGAACACGCATAGGATATGAGCCTGGATGCTGTATGTTCCACCCACGGGCTATAATACCTATCTGTAAAAACTTAAATTGGTGCACCGTAATCTGTTGGGTACAGTGATAATTTATAAATGTATAAAGACATTATGTGGACGTCTGGTCGAGGCAACACGTGACCAAAATGCTGGCCTTTTTGCCATGCAACGTGGCAATGCAGCCAGCATTTTGGGAACGTTGCCCATTGGTAGCGACCTATTAGATTAGGTTAATTTAGTTTTAAGTTTTAATTTCGTTTTTATATGACCTACCCCATTATTTTGTTGAAATAGATAATAACATTACTTATCTTAGAGTACAGAGATATACTTAGAGGTAATCGAGGCTTGTGGTGCGTGCGTAACGCCCCGTGCCTACCCATAATATTACCCATACTCTGATTATTTAGAGGGTATATTCACAAAATCATAAAATACCTATGACTTTAAAATTTTCACGGATTGTAATGTGCCCGCTGGCCGCTAATCTCAACAGAGTTATGGGTTTTTCTGTCATCGGTAACCACGATTTCAAGTTACTTGGTAATACGATAAGGAAGGTAGGTAGGTATGTTTCAAGAACTAAAGTTGTGTGTACCTACTATACAGATTACTAAATAAGTACTTATCTACTACATAAGTAGTAACATGTATAGGTACTTATTTCCGTAGGCTTGGGGAAGTTTGAAGCGATTTGATCACTGGAAAATTCTTTTTTATAATGTAACTTCGTAACACCCGCGTTCTGGGTCAAATCAGGCTTAGGTAACAAATTCATGCTATTTCAATAATAGTTATGTACTTACCTAGGTGTTTAGGCGTTTCTGTAGGTACTACAACAACCTATATTTATTAAGTGTGTACCTACGTAGATATATCTACGTAAGTAGATAATAATATATTAATACCTATTTTCGTTTTTATTTTATTTTTCATCATAGGTAAGTACTATTAAGTAAGTAGGAATGAGAACCCGGTACATTGATCCCATTTCCAACTCAAGTCTTTTATACCTAATAGCAATTTTCCATAAATCTAGATACTATATTTACAAAGGAAATTAATATTAGGACTTATTTTTTCTAAGAACTAACTGAAGAAGGAACGCGTGTAACCTTTGATCTTTGAACTCGGGGACAGAAGCACTAGGTAATGGAATATAATATCTAGTTGTTTTACGTGTTTGTTATTACTTTATCCAATCATAATGGTACCAATAAGAACGTTTTCCATTCCAATAATCAATTATCTAATATTTGGTTAGAATTCTAATGCTTCTTGCACATTGTTATGATGAAGATCCCTATATAATATTTTTGTGCATTTTGCACAAACATTACACACAACAAACACACTAAAAACTTTCGCATGAATAATATTACTAGGATTAGAAGTTATTAAACTTTCGAGAACAAAAAACAAAATTTTTAACAAGCCAAAAACGGGTCTAATTAATTAAGTAGTTACCAATTAATCTTTATCTTAAATTATTATCTTCTATCTAGTCATCATTGGACCAGATCGATGGTAAACATTGTAATAATGTAGGTACATGTCGCAACCAACTAGGTGAATCAGTCGTTTAATTAACAGCCTAAGTAGCCTTGAATGGTATTCAGCCATATAGTCAAATACCAACATTTGATGGACTGGCTGAAGCTTAGGCCGGCATTAGATAATCAGATCTCGATTTTGGGTGTTTTACCCCCGGTTTCTAGATTTCTAGAACGTTTGTTGGCTTTAACAGTATATTAAAACTATCATTGCCTCTATCTGACTATAAGCAAATGACAAGGATGGCAATAGAATTAATCTGTTGTCAAAGTTGACTGACGTTTCAGAAACTGGGGGTTAGGGTGGTATTTTATAGGGGGTGGTTTCCCTTTTTTAACGACATCCCGCCCTCACTAGAGCGAAGGCGAGCGAGAACGCTGCGACGAGATAGGTACGATACGATAGGACTAAAGCGATGTGTACCTACCGCCCAGCCCGGAGCAAGCGGAGTCGTCACATTCTGAATTTTGACGTATTTTTTGAAGGGGATATCCTAAAAGGAAAAGTAGAATATTATCAACATTAGGTTTTTTAATTAAAACATTAAATAAAACGTGTTGTTTACTAGTGTAACTAAAACTGTGAAACATCAACAATATTGTTACTTGCCGAGGCCATAATATTTGACAGGGTGTGCGTTGCAGCGCCAGGTGGTAGAAAGTGGAACTACATTTTAAATGACTTGGCTAGGCAAGTAGCGATCCAAGCCTTTAGAAGGTAGACATAAAAATAAACTATTTGAATAGCGCCAGCCTATGGCATAGAGAAAATAAATACGCCTAAAGTAGCCGCCCTAGGCGCAATCATTGTTTACTTACTACATTAAAAAATCTCCTATAAACGAAACAGTAGCACCATGCCTATGTAGCCCTTTATGATTTACATCGAATTCATTCATGTAAGTAAATCTACTCATATCAATGAGCAATCATTCCACAACAGTGGGCAAACAAGTTATCGTAAACATTCTATCCGACATGCCTACCTACCTTTCAGTGGTAGGTAGAAGGCCGCTACAGGTACCGATGTAAGAGAACTACACACGGCTTGGGAAGTCTAGAAACTTGTTGTTTGTGTCTTAGGGTATGTAAATAAGTACATAAGTAAGTAGGTAAGTACTTGAGAATTAGGCGTCTTCCAAAAATAGGAAAGTACCACAAAAATCATTGGCGAATATTCTACCGTCTAACAAACATTCATTGATGTATCAAATGTGTTTCTCGATCGTCTCATTGTAAGTTGACTAAAAAAGAACACACAAACATTGTAGGTATAAAACTACCCACATAAACACTTTACAATATGTATACCTACATCACAGGCTGAGTTGGTTGCAGTTGGTAGCAAAAACAATTGATTGGTTGGAAATAAATATACGAAACCTACGTGTAATTTATAACTTAGGAATAAAAATAGATAGGTAAGCTGTAGTCCAAATAACCGGGACAATATCCTATACTGGGGGGCCCCGTCCTACCCCGTCTCGCGTAGGATTTCCGTAAAAGATGCTGTCCCAATAGGTACTTACGTAGAATACCTTAGCAATCTGTAAAGATTGTAAAACTGAATATTGACCAACCTTGATGGACACAGCCGCTGCGGCCGTAGAATATCCAATAACCCGTGAATAGCCTATTCCGAGAATAGGTGCTGCAGGTGCCAATTCAAAGTATAATCAAGTGCAATGGGCTGCATAACATGCTACCATATAGCAGAGCTATAAATATTAATTGTAAGCTGATGGAGAAAAGATAAAATAACCCACTGACATATCTACTCCTTAATCCGAGTACGTTAGTACGTTTAGGACTTAGGTATACCTATTAGTTTTCATCCCATCTATTCGAAAAGAGCCAAAGGGTGAAAGTGCGAACAAAATGGGCCATTCCAGCGGACTTAATAACAGCAACGAAAACGCTTTCCTCATAGTTTAGGATGAAAAGCAGAGTGTAACATACGGGAACAAAATTATTTACCCTCGAGCTAATTAAGTACCTACTTGTTAATTTAGGATTCTACTCTAGAATCCTTCGCTTTGCTCTGGATTCAAAAATCGCTCCCACCTTAATACCTTATTTTGTTCCCTTGAAATACAGTCTACTATTCCTACGTCTGATAATATTATGTTTATCTATCCGTGCAGTTAGGCCAGATACATACAATTTTCAAAATGTTTTTTTTTTTATTAGCGGCCTATGTATTTAAACCTACAAAAACAAACTCAATAACCGTCTACGATCTAATAAATCTATGTTACAAAAGTGAGCATTTTATAAACAAACTTCTTTTGACACTGTGATGTGGACTATCAGGCAGCCAGCATCCATTGTGCTCGTCGATAAATAAATAAACAATTGAACTTCAAAGTTACACATTTTTGTCTTGCACAGCTATGACACAAAGTGATTCATCTATATTTTGTGGAATCAAAATTCATCATGCCAATTTTTATTTTCTTTTCCTGTTACATTTGCAGAATCACATTAACTATACATATTTTACTACTATACGTAGGTATATTATAATAATATATCAGCAGTGGACGGATAGGGTTGACGATGATGATGATTAGCCGAAAATGAGACGTTGTTGGTTTTGTATTTTTTTCCCTTATACTTGTGTTTCTTCGGGTGTTAATGTGTAATATTAATAATCATTGAGTGTTTGTTAATGTGCAAGAGTGTGGGAAATGATATAATATATATTTACACACACACACACAACAAATGCCATTTCGCATTTTTCCAAAACTCCCAGGAAGTTTCCCCTTGACTGTAAATTAACGTGACTGGATTGTCTTGATTTTGCTATTGCAAAAAATTAAAATACTTACCTAGGTACTTGAAATAAGTATTTTAATACTTGACACTGGTTAAATACACAAACCATGAGAAGCCAAAAGTCAAAACAATATACCTATACATAACCTACAGCTGGTGCTTAGTAGAATGATGGAAAAGATGGGTACAAGGTTAACAAAACATTGTAAAGCTTGACGCTGTGAAATGACGACATCAATGTCGCATTTCCAGTTCTACGCCTAGTCGTACAGAGTGTACAGAGAGAGTAAGCTATCAAAACATTAATTATAAACATAGTACTAAAGAGATCGCAGTCATCAATTATAACTAGCGCAATAGATTAGAGCGCACGTGCGCGTGCGCACGGTGCCATTGCGTCTCGTCGTCTCGTGAGCGCTGCTACACAGGGAGTAGGGACGGTATAATTTTGAACCAACGGATAACCATGAGATGGGCAATGATCTTTGTCTTATATTCTGTGTTTGTATCCCGCTGCATTGGATAGTTAAGAGTAGCGGAGTCGCGTCAGGTGTACCGCAGACGGACTGGAGCACTGCCAGATTTCTCATCAGTCCGCGGAGCGCACCCAAACAAATGCCGACCGCTTTTACGACTCAACTAAAAACCGAACGTTACGATATACGCGCCTCCGGATTTTACAAACAACAATAAGACAATAAAGCTTGATATTTATGTCCGTCTGTATAGTATTAGTCTGCGAGACTGCGATTGACTGAGGAAGACCGAGATGAGTCGACTCAATTAGTACCTATACCACGATTCGCAATCGGGGACGGGAGATGGCGAGGCATGAGGAAGCTATCTATTTCCTCTATATCAAATGTGGTAGTAAAGTGGAAAACTTGAATTATTTATGATGCCAATCAATTCGGTGAGTTGAATGCTTGTACTGACAGCATGAACTTACTAGCAGCTGTCCAAGCACTCCATGTACAGGCGCCATCGTAATATTATGTTACACCTATTTACGATTAAATGCTAATATATTATTAACTAGAAGCGCCTCGCGGTTTCACGCGCGTTAACTACTATCCCGCGAGAACCGTTTTAATTTTTACGGGGTAATAAGCCTATGTTACTCAGGGTAAATGTAGCTCTCCAATGGTGAAAGAATTTTTGAAAAAGGCACAGTAGTTTTTGTGTTTATTCATTACAAACATACACACAAAAATACAAACCTTTCCTCCTTATAATAGTAGTGTAGATATCAATCAACACGTGATGTTCAACTCTTCAAATTGTAAATAATAAATTAACTACACGTAGATACACATTATTACCTTACAAAATTAATTACACAGACCGGAGTGGAGTCGTGAATTTGGCCAAGGATTTGACCACATAGCCCGCAGCCAGACGTACCTACAACGTTGAATGGATCATATTCAGGGTTGAATAATAATAAAAAGCTTGGTTTGTGTGTTTGGAATTGGTGCTCTGAGGGTTCTTAAATATAACAGATAGATAGGTAGACAGATATAAACTGTTACTACGAGTATGTACCTATTGTATTGTAACACCACAGAACCATAAAATTAGTGTCACAGTGGGCGTAATACGTTCTTTTCCAGACAACCAGAATAGATTGGGATAACGAGAAGTATTATGGACGGTGGGTTTCAGTAAATACAATTTTAAAAAAACTATCAGATACATTCATAAATCATAAAATACACATGATATTATACACAGTAGGTAAGTAAATATAGATAAAATAAATAAATAGAATGTCTGAGACTTTGATTTAGACTAGAAGCACCTCGCGGTTTCACCCGCGTTAACTACTTACCCGCGGGAACCATTAATTTTTACGGGATAAAAGGTAGCCTATGTCACCCGGGGATAGCATAGCTTCCCAACAGTGAAAGAATTTTTCAAATCGGTTCAGTAGTTTCGGAGCCTATTCATTACAACCAAACAAACAAAGTTTTGCTCTTTATAATATTAGTGTAGATAAAGAAACCAGTAATAATAAATGAAATAATGAGCCAAATGTGCACTATAAAGGTTCAATATTTTGCCTATAAAACCCTAAAACTTCAACGTCAGGTGGAATGTTTTGCGGTTCCACTCAGCGAATGCGTGCCCACAAGACGATGAAAAATGGCCAAGCTTGGGCTCGTAAATGTCAGTAACCAGACCCCAGCCACACCAAACCCAAGGTATAGGATTTGCACTTATTAACTTTTACCATTTTGTACTTATTTTACCTCAGCTCATTTTGTTCTTTTTACCCGACTGCCGCAGGAGGGTAGTTAATAATTTTGACGAACGTAGACGTGCTGTCAGAATTCTAATAAGTTAGTAAGCCGGCATTCTAGCCTACTTATACCTAGGTATACCTTAACTTATTGCATTGCATAATGTGGCTGGATTAGCACCAAAGTTTATCTAAGATCTTTTGACATTATTAGATAATTTAATATTCTACAAAAACTTACAAAGTTAAAGCACTAGAAGATAAACTTTTCTCGTAAAATGTTAAATTTTACGAGTTAAGCAAGTCTTTTCTCGAGTGCTCTACATATTTGTCATTGAAAGAAAACTAAGAAGAAAAGCTATTAGGTAATTTTTTTACTTAATAACTTACCTACAAAACTATGTTCTAAATTTCGTAGTTACTTTTTACTTTTACCCACTTATTTATTTATATTCAAATTGTTTTTTATGCCTTTATATTAGGTGTACCTATATAGTACCTAAGGAGTCTAGGGACCTGTATCTGCCTACATTTTTATTTTCGTAGCTCCACACTCTAGGATATCTCATGTATCATGGGTACCATTTACAGGCATATAATTTCACATACTTACCTAATATAACACCCAGACCAGAAACAAATATCTGTGGATCAGACAATTATTTGTTCGGGGCGAGAATCGAACCCGTTACACCAAGCACAGCAGTCTGATTGCTCAGCCACTACGGCAAACGTAATACGTTTGCCGTAGTGGCAATACGGTACTATCGTCGATTTATAATAATGTAAGTAAGTACCTACTTATTATATTATTTATGTGTAATTTATATTTATATTTACATGTAGCTAGGCTACCTACGTCAGTACACGTGGAAAAAATGATGTAAATTGGCTCATAATAATGTTATGAGCGATGACAGGTTTTACAAAAAACGTCTATTTATATCGAAATAAGTTTTCAAACTAAAGTTTCAGCTGTAAGGGGTGACGGACGTGTAAAGTGACGAACTTAAACAGATGATGGAACGTCAGTTTGTTTTCAATCGCAGAGGATCCGAGCTAGACCTTTAGTGGCCGTCGGTCATATTATAATATAAAGTACTTACCTATACGTACCTGCCTGAACTGAAACTGATCTGGCTGCCGAAAGTGCCGACCCAGAAACAACTTGGCTACGCGTCCCGCGTTCGGTTCAACGAACTATCAAATAAACGATCAACAAATTTGGACCGCTTCATTAGCGATTACATAACAAAATATAATTCATTAGTTTATCATTTGTTTTTGTTAAAGCTACAGAGGAGTCGCGACCATACTAGTACCTATTAAAGTTCTCTTCTGCAGTTCTGCTAAAAATCTAAAATTTTGACTAAAAGTCTGCAACTTATATCATTTTCTGTAAGATTTTTCTTTTCGTTTTGAACGACACTGGCCATAAAGATAGATGGTACGAAATGTCTCGCTATTGAGTAGTAAGTAGGTTCTAACTGCAATACGATTCATAGAGCTGCGACATTTGACTGGTCTGCCTGAGTTTATAATTATCAACTGGATAAGCTGACGTATTGTAAAACGATCGCAGACTGCAGGGCGGCGCGGCGGCGGCGGTGCGCGGTGGGCGGTGCTGTGCGACCGCACCCGCTCACCTCTACCAACCGCAACTGTTGGTAACGACTCATACTTGCACGTCAACTATTTTTTCTGCCTGTGTATTATAAAGACTACGTAGCGATCTTGTGCAAGATTCTGCCTAGGATGGACCCAACGGCATTGCCAGTTTTCTGTCGCCAAGTGGTAATTTCACCTACGTTCTGAACTATTGCAGTGCAATTGCCGTACCCCCGGTATAAAATACCCCCGTATTAAAAGACAAAAGATCTTTACGTAATCTGTGAGACCATTCCTTTCAGCTAAGTAGATAGCATGATCCAGGGGCGGATCCAGGATTTCATTTTGGGGGGGGCTATTTTGACAAGGTTCGAAGGTTAAAATCACAAGGGAACAAAAAAAGAAGTTAATTACCTTGTATGTTTACAAAATAATGTTTACTCGCCTAGTGCCGCTTTTAGCAAACCTATCAATAATTTTGTCAACATCAACTCGGACATCCCTGTGGATGTGTAGTAGTGGAAGCCTGCACAGCCGCTCTTCCCCTGTCCGCGTACGTACGCAGTGCCGTCAATAGCCTTTTCTGCGCCCTGTGCGAGCTTCTATAACAACAGCGCCCTTGTTTTTTTAGATATTATAGGTACCCTAGCTAGAGCATTGCTATGTATGTATACTGTATAGGCCTACTCAGTGGCGTAGCTTGAGTCACTGTCACCCGGAGTGGAGTTATAATTTGCCGCCCTTTTGTTAAAATTATAATGTTGTTGTTAGTGAGCAAAAACGTAACGAAATGAAAAAAATATTTATTTTGAAACACATTATCATTCCTCTCTAATTGTATGTACTATCTGATCTAGTTTTATATTTAGGCTAAAATTAAAAGTGAACAACATACATCCAGCACACTAAACGCGAAAATTTTAAGGGGTATTTATCAGTGTGCTGAATGAAATACAATCCCAAATATAGATGCGCGAGCATCTATAGTAGCGAGCGAGCGTAGCGAGCGAGCGCTGAAATTTTTTTGGAGTATTTATCAGTGTGCTCAAGAAATTCTAATCCAAATAAAAATGCGCGAGCGCAGCGAGCGCTGAAAATTTTTTGGGGTACTTATCAGTGTGTTGCATGAAACATAATTCCAAATAGAAATGAGCAAGCGTAGCGAGCTCTTAAATTTTTTTGGGGTATTTATCAGTGTGCTGAACGAAATACAATGAAAATATATGTGCGCGAGCGCAGCGAGCGCTGAAATTTTTTTGGGGTACTTATCAGTGTGCTGAATGAAACATAATTCCAAGCATAAATGCGCGAGCGTAGCGAGCGCTGAAAATTTTTTAGGGTATTTATCAGTGTGCTGAACGAAATACAATTATAATATAGTAAATGCGCGAGCGTAGTGAGCGCTGAAATTTTTTTGGGGGTTTTATCAGTGTACTGAATGAAATACAAATCCAAATATAAATGCGCGAGCGGAGCGAGCGCTGAATTTTTTTTGGGGTATTTATCAGTGTATGTATCGCCGCGGCCCGCGCGCGCCGCTACTGCATGCTTGGGCACCGTCGCGTCATTATTATTATTACCTACTAACTTCATTCTTTATTTTAGTTTATAATAAAGACATTCCGCATTTTCGACTTCACTTCAAGAGTGAGTAGGTATGTATATGCTGTGTAAAAAAAGTACACCTGAAGATGAGTCGAAAATGTGATGTAATTCCTGGGTCTTCTGGGGGGGGCCATGGCCCCCATGCCCCCCCCCCCCTGGATCCGCCACTGGCATGATCTGAAAAGATTACAAATTCTCAATCTTATAGAGGTACCTATCTTAGGCCCGTATTAATAAATCAAACTTAGCTCTGAGAATTATCTTCAGTGTGCACTTGACTTGCTCTTTCGTTCTATTTAATATGAGTATATCTATAATCTTAAGTTGTAGATTAGTAACAGATACTTGCATGATACCTATCTGGCAAATTAATAAATGACACTCAGCGGTTAAGTGCTATCCGATTATGACACAATTGACACATACAAAACAGTATCTAGTAGCCTGCAGTGCTACATCTCAAATTCTCAGTAGCCATTTAAATAGCGACGATTTCAAGACGTAGATTACATTTTGAGTGTGGATCAGCTGATAGCGCACTTGGTAGCGCTATTGAGGCTCATTTAATACGGCCCTTAGGTACCTAGCTACATGTAAGTAGGTACACTGTCTACCTACCTACCTGGTAAAAATATACCACTCAGACTTTTTCTCAGATTATAGAACAAAAGAATCCGAGACTTATTATGACCCAATAATACCTACGTATAACGAGAATCTTTATACAATATTATTCCATTACACAGGTAATATTATGCATCGTAAATATATTTTATTCACTAAATAATAATACTCGAAAAAATAAAAAACACGTGCCAAAAATCCAAAATAAGATTCCTAGTACTTCCCAGGTAGGTTCCTAGAAAATTGCCTAAAGTGTTTTGTTTTTCTTATATTCAAATTGCAATCTTGTTTTCCAGATTGAAATCAGAAGCTAACGAATCTAGAGTAGGTTAGGTATACATTAAACAATATTTTTTTCACACACATCACACCTCATGCATGAAAAGTGTGTCTTATTAGCTCAGCTTTTTAGGGTTCCATAGCCAAAGGCAAAAAACGGAACCCTTATAGATTCGTCATGTCTGTCTGTCTGTCCGTCCGTATGTCACAGCCACTTTTTCCGAACTATAAGAGCTATACTGTTGAAACTTGGTAAGTATCTAGATGTATTCTGTGAACCGCATTAAGATTTTCACACAAAAATATAAAAAAAAACAACTAAAAAGAACTGAAACTCAAAAATTTGTATTTCATCAAATCATAAGTGAGGGGTAGGTATCTATGAATAGGTATTCAAAAATGGTATCGTGGTCACTAATATCATTTTATCTAAACTGAACAGTTTGCACGAGAGACTCTTCCAAAGTGGAAAAATGTGTCGTCGTCGTCCCCTCTAACTTCTAATTATGAGAGGATAAAACTAAAATATATATGATGTACAATAATTGGACGTTACCATGTTTAATTTCCAACGAAAATTGGTTTGAACGAGATCCAGAAAGCAGTTTTTTTTAATACGTCATAAATTGTAAAAAATACACTATAATTTTTACACATTATAAAAATACACTACTAAAAAACGTCGATCAAAGTTACAACGAACTACAAGAACTTTTATACTAGGTAAGTATATGTTACTTGCTACTACGGAACCCTTAATGGGCGAGTCCGACTCGCACTTGGCCGCTTTTTTTGTTTTACTTTTGTCTTCGCACTGTTTGTGCATTTAGCCAGTGTCAAGTATTATAAATTATTTATGTAGGGTAGTGGAACCAATAAATGAACGTTTAAGCGTTTTGGTCAACTTTGAACCACTTTTACTCAGTTATCTCGTGACATTGACGTTTCCTGGTATTTTTATAAGAGTCAGTATATCCTCAAGTATTAACGAATGAATCAAAATACTTTCTATATCTACCAGGAATTTTATAAAAAATCATTATGTGAAAAAAATTGCGTTTTATCCCAATAGTTGAACGCTGTGCCTTAATTATGAACATTTTGTACCCAATAGCTGAACTAATATTTTGAGAGGAATTATGGGATGAATTGTAATGAAATTGAAGAATAAAATAGTAGCAGTGTTAATAAATTATTTTTACTATTCATTTAGAAGAATGTAAATAATAACTAAAACATTTTTAGGCTTCTTTGAGAGTACTCCGTAATTATTATTTTTTATTTTTCGCAGTGTAGGTGGCTTCTCAAAAGAAAGACTTAGAAATCTCGAAACAACTTGAACCTATCCCTTCATTGCGAAAAACAAGACCTAAAATCTTAACTACAATAATTCAAATGGTTCATGTTTTGGATACTAATTTACCATAAAATGAACGAACAAAATTTTAGTGTATTTCTTAGTTCAAATTTTGGGCATGGAACCTAAAGCTGAATATTGAAGGATTTCATACTAAAATAAAGCTCTTAATATAGCATTTAACACTGAAAACATGTGTTCAACTTTTGGTAAATAAGTTTATACATTAAACAAAATTAATTTGAGTGATTTTGTTTTTGTCTATAGAGCCAAGTTTAGGATTTACGATGCTTGTAAAAAAATGCCTTTTCTCCAGAACATGACCACCGGTCACTTAATGGATCAAGCAAACTAAATTTGAACCATTACTTGAACAGTAAATATCTCGAATAATACGGCTAATAATGTTAATAAGTATCAACAATATCAAAGCTGAGTAGATGAAGATTTCATTAGAACCAACAAAACTCAGATCCATCATTAATGTATTTATTTAATCTGACAAAATGCTTAAATTGGAGGTCACCTTTCTTAAGTAGGTTTTCATAGAAACGTAACTTTTGGTGGACACCACTCACGTAACGAATTACCGTGGGCTCATCTGAGCCGTCACTGTCGATCTATTTAAGGCACTAGGTAGAAAAAATGTTGCGAGATACGGAAAAAATTATCCCACATGCGTATGTAGCGTAGTATTTTATATTTTCCTATTTTTCGGTCGATTGTTCATCTAATGGGGGTCAGTCATCTTTTGGTGCCACTACCCTATTTCTTATTTTCACAATAGAAAAGTCATAGCATTAAAGCAATCAAGTAGTCATGTCAACTACATATTTACATAGGTTACAAAGTCACGATTCAGTAAAATGGTGGATGCTTTACTGAAACTTGCTGTGAGTTTTGGTAAAAAAATTGCGATATTACACTTTTTTGGGCTTAGGTATATCATTTGCCCACACTTGTGCATTTAATGTTATACCAATATTAGGTATATTTTTATATACTTAGGTTATATTCAATACTTCCATCAATATTACACACGAAGCAACACTACGTTGCGAAAAATAAATCGAAATCAACGTCTCATTTTTGGATTCCCACCAAAGCTGAAGTTTCAATTTAAAAGTTCAATGTATAATTTAAATAAATTGTAAGGAGAAATAGCTACCTATTGATTTCAACAAACTATTTTTAAATTTTGAATGTGTTCAGTTTTGCATATTATTATTACTTACTATCATTTTGTAAATGCAGCTGTGGTCTATGAATGTTTCAATACTGCTGGGAAAATAAAAAACATATTATATGTACCTACCTAATGTCTTTATAATTTATTATCTAGCTTCTAAGAACTTACAGATTACGACAAAGAATTGCATTTTATTATGACACATACAATAAGACCCAAGCACACCTTACATCCTTTTCATATGGCCGTTTATACAATACTACGATAATATGGTCAAAAAAAAACATAAAGTCATAAATATATGTATATATAAGTAAGTTAATAATATGTACCTACCTACAATAAATTTCCCATTATTGAGGGTAAGGAACATTTGATGAATTTGAATGAAGTCAGTTATCCGGAAACTTCGTCCAAATACTTATTTGATCGGACAATACTGCGCATTACGTTAATTAAGTTTTCAAGTTCTAGGAATTATTAAATAACTACGCAGTAACCGTCGGGTTTTCACGAGGAATATAATATTATAGCGCCGAGCGGGGCTATGCGTGCGCAGACGCAGCTGTGAAATGACGTCAGCTGAGGGCGAGGGAGGGCGGCCGAACGAAATGAATGACTGACCTTTATCGCGTTCATTCACAGATTTGTTATGTCCTACCTACTACGAGAACAATAATTATTGACGCAGCTATCTGTGTTATTATTATTATAATTAAATAATAAATTCATCGAATCGAATATAGAAAACAGTGTAGGTAGGTATAAGTTCTCTTTGGGCAGCACGATTAGGCACTATTACTGATGTAGGTACCTACATAATATTGAGATTAAAAATCCAACTATAGGTTACCTAAATGTACCTACTAACCTACTACTTACTACCTAGGTGCGTATACCTACCTACTACCTAGAATTCCATTCTACTGGAGTGGAAGTGTAGTGTGTGCGTATCATGACAGAATAGCTTTCATATCGTCGGCTTAAAATATTTGATAATCCCGCACTTTTTGTAATCTCGTCCATTTGTAAGTGCTTGGTTTTATTTTGTATCCTGGCGAATAGACGTAAAAAGTAAAATAAAGAACCCCTGTGCCGCGCCGGGACAGGACCAGCCAGGCAGAGGGCGGGCGGGACTCCCGGCGGCGCGGGAGAGACTCGCTCGATGAAAGACTGCAGCTTTGCAAACAAACCAGCGGGCGTTTGTGAACTAACGACACCGATTGTGAAATGCTGGATTATTAACTTCGATGGTTAAAATTGAATCAAATTCGGCCATTATGGACTAGGTACCTAATAAAATTATAATAATTTTAGTATATGCGTGAGCTAAATCCAAATGATTAGAGCAAGCAACTTCCTTTGCATGCATATCGAATAAGGAACAGGGGAGTTAAGGCGGGAATCCGAAAAAAACACGTTGGTGGTTTTGTATTTATTTCTCAAACTTGTGTTTCTTCAAGTGTTAAATGTCATATTGATGAATTACATAATATAATCATTGAGTGTTCGTTAACGTGCAGGAGTGTGGTCAAACTATAATAATTATAAACCCAAAAAACGTGTCATTTCGCATTTTTTCTAAAGCTTCCAAAAGAGGAAGGTTCAGTTCAGCACTTTGCTGAATCGTGACATGACTGTAAATGGACTTGATTACTTGACTACGAGGATTGCTATTATTGCTAAGACTTTCATATTGTGAAAATCTCTTATATTTAAAAATCAATCGCTGTTCGTTAGTCTCGCTTAAACTCGAGAACGGCTGGACCGATTTGGCTAATTTAAGTCTTGAATTATTTGTGGAAGTCCAGGGTAGGTTTAAAAGGTGAATTTTATCACTATTCCACGCGGACGAAGTCGCGGGCACAGCTCGTAAGAAATATTTTTATTAGTACCTACATGACATGGGCTAAAAGCAAAAAACCGTAGGAAGCCAAAACTTAAAAAGTTTGTAATGACATTGGCACCAAAAGCAACGCAAAAGGTGTGGCCACCTTATCCGACTAGATCTAGCACATTTTGTTACTTATAGGGAATTTGATGTAATATAACCAAATGGGCAATTTTGACCCTAAGTGGGTCAAAATTATCTAGTACCATATAATTACTTGTACCATTATAAGTACCACATAATTGGTGGGCAATGAAAACAGCTGGGTAATTTTGGGATATCTCACAATCCTCATTAATTTATTTCAATTACCTAGTTACCGCATGAAAGTTAGTCAAGAATGGAACGTAGCTGATATCAGTGACACAAAGTACTTAACTGTAACGTATTCTTAAAATAAAAATGCGGGATGGAGTATACGAGAAGATAAAATGACTATGAAAATATTTCACGAGGGTTACCTACTGTACTGCTATGAACTCAGATTATTCATCCAATACATAATATGACATAAATTTAACTCAAGATCCAGGGAAAAAAGAGACAGGTGTATACAAAATAGACAAAGGAGTAAGTGGGATAGTACGATGATGTTTAGTCTTTGTAGGCGTATGCACTAATTTATTGCTGTGCTGCAGAAGCAAACCAATCTTGACATTTTTAGAATGTCGTACGAATGATTGGAGTACCACCTAAATAACGTGTATTAAATTTATCCGATTTATACATTGCAGCAAAGGTGTGTCCCTTTTGGGTGTTTTCATGTCTATTTCTCGACACTACGTCTATAGTAATGTCGGGTAATTTTTGATTCGGTTTCGGATTCTTTCATGTTTGACTGCCGGCAACACTACTTGACATTCGATCGAGTTCGGCATTCTTTTCTTCCTTCGTTCGATTATTTCGTCAACAAACTTCAACAAAGTAAAGTAAAACAAATTACAAAACCTTAAACGTTTGATTTCATTGCTTGCTTCGTATTCCCTGTTCCTTTTGTTAGTATTTGTATTATTTCCTTTACGGTTGTTATAAGCTGTTTGCGGTTCCTTTGAAAGCTAAGATAAGCTGCTGTAGGTAGGTACTAAGTTCATCTCCGAAGATGTCTTTGGAAACTGTTCCAAAAGACCTTAGAGGACTTCGGGCATGTTTAGTGTGCTCGCTAATAAAGGTAGAGTATATCTAGCTATTTGTCATATTATTTACAAAGCTCTTTTTCGTTCAATAATAAACTCAAAAGTCGCGACTCTCTCTCTCACTCTCACTCTCTCATCTCTGCACCACGCGCTTACCGTGTTCATCCAAGTAGAAGCAATGTTTGGTACACTGTAACTAACATAGAATAACAATAACCAAATGATCATAATACTACCTCCCATCTCAATATCCAGCCAATTTGATAGCACTAAATGGGTGCACTGAACTAACCATTTGCTTTTTCTTTTCCAGACTTTTGACCAATTTGAATATGATGGATGTGACAACTGTGATGAGTTTCTTCGAATGAAAACCAATAAGGACAATGTGTATGACTGTACAAGCAATAACTTTGATGGGTATGTCTACTGTCTACTGGGGCCATATTATGAACTCTTAATCTTTACGCCGTAAACTGAACTGCCTGGCAATTTCGTATTGCGAACTCCTTATACCAGCCACTAATAATTATTTCACATGACAGTCAAACTTACTTCTGACCTAATATGCTATGTCCGTAAGGATTGAGGAGCCACTTTTGAAAAATTAACAATTTCTAAATGGAATTTCACGCAGTTTAAATGTAGATGTGTCAATAAAATTTGTATCCTAAAGCAGATTTTGGTAGATTTTATGCATAAAAAGTTCTGTTACTGTAAAGGTGGCACCTCAATTCAGCAAATCAGGATTGAGGTGCCATTTTTCAAGTGAATAGAACTGGTTAAGTTATTGATGAATATTTCTGAAAACGCAATATCTTTACGGACGTGTTGTATATTGATTGCTCCCAAACTCTGGGGCTTGAACGGCTTCAATTTAAAAAGATATTTAACATTCAAAGTGGCGCCAAAATCGATAAAAAATCGATTTTAGATTTTTTTATTTTTCGTTGATATAACTAGTCAATTTACAAAACAAATTTAATGGAAAATTTGTAGATAGTTGGCTGAAATTGTAGCCAGAGAATGAAGTAATAAAACCAAGTGGTTTTTTTGCTGCGACTAATTTTATGTGGCTCCTCAATCCTTACGGTCTGGAAATAATATTTCGCTATAACTACGTGACAACAAAACGAAATCGAACGATGAATATCCCAAAAAAATGTAGATATGCGTGCCTTAATATTCATATATAATTTAATCACTCTACGTATCCTATATTGGTCAAAACATACAATTGTTTACTTTCTCATACAAATTTTCTTAAGTGGTGACCATAATTTAAATATGTAACCAGGGATATGGAATCCGAGAGTTACTTACGCTTTTTTGTAGTGGACCCGCACTGTTAGTGCAGTCAGCCAGTGTAAACAGCTCGTTTAATAATATAACATCTGGATGACCGAGCTTTGCTCGGTATTTTTTTTTTTATAAATTTCTGTTGTTTGGAAATTATATTTAAGTACGAATTACTAATAGAATTATGAAATATGAATAATATATTTCGATCTTACCGATAGAATAATAAAAAGATATGAACTGGTTAGGTATTTAAGAAAAAAATCATAAAAAAACACGAATAAAATGACATTTTCTACAAATGATTCCTAGCTAGATCTATATACTGAATTTCATGAAAATCGTTGGAGCCGATTCCGAGATTCCAATTATATATATATAATTATATACAAGGTGTAACAGCAAGGTGTAGTAATACTGAAACTACGCATACACATACATATTTCGAAGTAGTCTGGAGGTACTATAAATCTGTAAGTAGTTACGGTAATGAATTATTACACGTCAAAGTTTACTGCAAAACTAACCATCGTTCAACCCTAGTTATCAGCTGGGCAATGTCAGTGAACTTGAGGCCTAGACTAACATGTACAGTCGTACCCAACTTATATGGTGCGTCGTGAATCTTCGTTCGCGCAGAAAATAAAGTATGGTCCGAAGATTAACGAAAGAATGGTTAAAACTTACAATCAACCTAAGATCACTATTACAAGGTTCATAATACACTGCAGCTGTTGCACATCGCAGTTCTACCTGCGCAGAAGATGAATTTTCAAAGCGCGGGAAATGCTATTGACCGCTATTGGTCGGCAGCCGCCGCCATCTTAGCGATCGCCGCGTGGCCCCTACGGACCCCCTACGGACCACAAGAAATGGCTGACCGGATCGTAATTAAATTTGGCAAGTAATTAAACGGGTAGAGTGCGATGGGAGGAGAGGGGGGAGGGTGCGGGGAGGGGAGGGGGAGAAAGGGGGAGAGTGGGGAAAGGAGGGGAGAGTGGAGGGAGAAGAGGGGAGAAAGAGGGGAGAAGAGGGGGTAGAGGGGGAGAGTGGGAGGAAAGAGGGGAGATAATGTATGAAAATACATTCGCATCGCCAATATCCGATTAGCTTTAATTCAAATATCTACTTGTGATTGTGATCATGCTTGAAGCATACCGTAGGTACCCACAATATCTATATATTAAAATATATGGTTTCGAATTCATATATTGAAACTAGAAATCAGATTTAGATGCGATACTCAGAAAAAGCGATATTACTCAGGCCTAATTAAACTACTCTCACTCTCTAGGGCCTAACAACCACGTTTAGGTCCGCTAAGCTGAGCAAATAATAATAATATGACACAGTTTTTGAGCATGAGATGTGAAAACTTATAAATAGTACGCACGTAAAATAAATTTGTAAATATATTTACTATAATATACTAGAAGCACCTCGCGGTTTCTCCCGCGTTAGCTACTATCCCGCGGGAACCATTAATTTTTACGGTATAAAAGGTAGCCTATGTCACCCGGGGATAGCATAGCTTCCCAACAGTGAAATAATTTTTCAAATCGGTTCAGTAGTTTCGGAGCCTATTCAAAGAAACAAAGTTTTCCTCTTTATAATATTAGTATAGAAAAACCAAAACTGACTGACTGACTGATCGATTAACTAGCTGCGCCCGCGGTTGAACTCACGTTTGGATAATATAAGATGTATCTTTATGAATTGTGGTCCATGTGTTATTCTGATATAATGTAAGCTATATTATTGTGTAGTTTCATCAAAATCCATTCAATAGTTTTTGCGTGAAAGAGCAACAAACATTCATCCATACTTACAAAATTTCGCGTTTATATTATTAGGAGGATAAAAATACACTTCACATAGAAATGATGCGAATTTTTGTCGTTTAGATATTTTTTTACCGACACATGGACTATTTGCACTGAATAAACACACTTTCAATTATTATACACCATATCTAATACTATAGTCTGAAGGTGTGCACAATGCACAATGCACAAACCAGATATAAATCACGGATTCCTAGATCAGGGTAAGTATAATCATTTTACAATAAAGATTTGTTCATAAAACGAAAGCGCGACAACATAACGCTATGCAAAGATATTTTTCACTATTTTTTAGTTGTAACCGGTTTGATTATTATTTAAACTGTACAGTATTAAAACTAAAAAAATGTCACATAAAATTAATCAACCACGAACCATTATCTATGCATCCGAAAATACTAATAATCAAAAACCAAATCTAGATGTGATACGGGTAGTTGTGAAATTGCGTTGTCACGTTTTCTAGTGGTGGAATGCTAACCTACCCACGTTTGTGTACCTATTGCTAAGAGTCAAATGAACATATTTTAACTACATCACTTAGAAGATTATTTTAAAATAAATTATATAGATGGCTGATTATGTCACACGTGCTACATATTATACGATACTCGCGGTGTAAGTAAGTGTATTATACACGCCAGAAGTTAAGTCACGCCGTGTACTACTTAGACCGCTCGTATCGTAATGTGCCTACTACCTACCTACTTTTATTTATTTTCTATTTTATGTCATATAGGTATGCCATAATGTATTAATATGATGTGATGTTGTTATTGATTATAATTTTTAAAAGTGTGTCCTATTTTTTTCTTAAATATTATGGTCACCGTAGTGAAATTTGTATGAGAAAGTAAAAAATTGTATGTTTTGACCAATATAGGATACGTAGAGTGATTAAATTATATATGAATATTAAGGCACGCATATCTACATTTTTTTGGGATATTCATCGTTCGATTTCGTTTTGTTGTCACGTAGTTATAGCGAAATATTATTTCCAGACCGTAAGGATTGAGGAGCCACATAAAATTAGTCGCAGCAAAAAAACCACTTGGTTTTATTACTTCATTCTCTGGCTACAATTTCAGCCAACTATCTACAAATTTTCCATTAAATTTGTTTTGTAAATTGACTAGTTATATCAACGAAAAATAAAAAAATCTAAAATCGATTTTTTATCGATTTTGGCGCCACTTTGAATGTTAAATATCTTTTTAAATTGAAGCCGTTCAAGCCCCAGAGTTTGGGAGCAATCAATATACAACACGTCCGTAAAGATATTGCGTTTTCAGAAATATTCATCCATAACTTAACCAGTTCTATTCACTTGAAAAATGGCACCTCAATCCTGATTTGCTGAATTGAGGTGCCACCTTTACAGTAACAGAACTTTTTATGCATAAAATCTACCAAAATCTGCTTTAGGATACAAATTTTATTGACACATCTACATTTAAACTGCGTGAAATTCCATTTAGAAATTGTTAATTTTTCAAAAGTGGCTCCTCAATCCTTACGGACATAATATGCTGGCAATTTCGTATTACGAACTTTAATTTGACACAATAATAAGTAGGTATATGGAAAAGAACAATTCAGTTTACGGCCGTAAAAAGAATTGCTTGGAACTTGCCTGGTTTTAAATAAGTTCATAATACGCTCCCCTGGTTTGGAAACTTTTAGGTACCTACCATGAAATGATAAATAGGATAAATGATGCAGTTTGTAAGAGAAGGTACCTACAACTATCATTTGCCCATTCATACTATACAGTTATTGCAGTATAAAGTATCCTTTCCTTTCCCCAAGCTTGATTTCTTATTTTGTGTATTCTGTCATTTTGTGGTGGATTAGGTAACATATAAATGTTTCAATAATTTTGTGGTGGGGATGCTTGGCCGCTGTCCAAGAAGCATGGGATTAATATCACATAGTTAGCTTTTACTTAATATATTCTTATAGTCCTATTACTACTTTACAGAATGATAGCTGTTATGAGTCCAGAAGACAGCTGGGTTTGCAAGTGGCAGCGAATAAGTAAGGAACTTATAAACTAGTTACACTATCAGATTATTATAAACGCTTTTGAGATACCTGTTGCTTCTAGCGCTTGTAGGGAAATGCCATTAGTCCAATCACCATATTAAGCTCTGCAGCTTGTTGCCAAAATTAAATTTTAATTGCAATTAAAACTCAAAGCTCGTAACAAATTTTTATTAAATCTAGTTATTACATGTTTCTAGTTTCATTAATTTTGTATGAGCCAGTGTACTTTATAAATTGTTATCAAATTGCCTAATTCAAATAAATGATTCATAATCATTGTATAGTATTTCACAGTTTTGTTATTTATAGGTACCTAGGTATTCTTGTTTATACAGATGTGAGACTATCTAATATCTTTTAACATTTTCAGATCGCTTTTGTAAGGGGGTCTATGCAATTTCTGTTTCGGGTCGACTACCGGCTGGTGTCATTAGAGAAATGAAGAGCCGAGGGTTGGTATACCGTTCAAGAGATACCAGCCAACGATAATCTCCATAATCCATGTAAATGTGTAATCTTAATTAAATATAGTATTTTCAAATTGTTGGTTTAATTCCAATGTAAAGATTACAAATGTGACTTTTTCAGTTTGGGTTCATTCTGGTAGGTATGTGGGGGAAATAAACCAAACACTAATAACAAGAAAAAATGTTATAATTGATTATTTAATTTTAAAAACAAATAATTTATTCTGTTTGTAACAACAGTAATTACCTATAATAACTTAACTTTTTTGTCGCACATGACATCAAACAATAACTGCCAATGCAAATAAATTACATATTATTATGTACTTTGAGTAGGTACATATTATTATTATTTATTTGTTTATTGTACACTTGACAAGCAATTCTACACAGTTAATAGGTGTTAAAACTGTTAAATCTCCGTAATTTACATCACACAACTCCAAAAAAAGAAGATAATTAACATGTGAGTATGTGTGTATAGAAGACACGACTCGAGCGAGCCACGAATTCCGCCCAATGCACAAATATTATGTAGGTAATAGTCATTCTATTTCTATTTAACTGTAGCAACTTGAATGTTTTTTGCATGCACAATAATATCATTGTCTACATTGGTTAATTTGTTTCCTATAGCAGAACTGTATAGGTATTGGAAATACAGAAATTATTTACACTGTAGGTACTATCCATTGGGACTATTGCAATCCAAAAAATATTTACTAGTTTCTTTGCACTTATTCACTTAGGAAGACAATGATGTCTATTGCTATGCTCTGCTTTGATGGTGTTTCTTCTGTATTTATAAATGTTTCAACAAACTATGTTGCAGCAAAGCATGTGCGCTATAATTATTACTATTACTGGACTTCTGTCAACTGCTGGCTGTTGGCGGCACCTTAAACTCATTTTCAGTTCCTAGAACGTCTTTGTCAATCTCTTTGAAGTCGATATTCTGCTGCTTCATTGCAGTCTGTAAATCAACATAATAACATAATAATTGTTAAACTAATGTGATGATAGAAGTTCTTAAACTTTCGTGAACAGAAAACATTATTAACTAGCTAAAAACGGATCCGATTCTCGCACAAACTAATATCAAAATATAAAATTATTTAATAATGACTGGGATATGATGATGAAATAACCGAAAATATTATATGGAATAATTGAACTTAAAATACACTAAAAACCTTAAACCGAATGATGGCCTACTTTAATTCAGTAATCGATACCTATTTCAATAAATACCTTGACGCACTCCTGGTAAACTTTGAACATGCCGGAACAGATGGAATCATCATAATCTCCTTTTAGGAATCGCTCTGAAAACCAGGAATTGAAACAGTCGTCATATTTTTTTTTGAGCTCTGTACATTCCTCTCCAATGCTATTCATGATGGAATGTAATTGTTGGATTTCACAGGAAGCAAGAGATAGGTACAGAAAGTCGAACATAAGGCAGACACTGCCTGCCTGCCTAATGCCTAAAGAATTAGAATATTAGATAGATAGATCATACACCTGACATGATGGATCTAGAAAACTAAACTGACAGTTAAAGTGTTACCAGTGTCAATAGGCAATTTCTGGCGGTTCGGTAGGACGCATGAAGGTTTACGAAAAAAAATTTGTTTTGATCAGTGTGGTAGGGTAAAGAAAAGTTATTCCAAACACCATGAATTAATATGAAAGTGCAAACGTAGCGAGTGCTTTTTATTAGATAAGTTTTTCAGTGTGGTAAATTAGAATCTAACATTTATAGGTAGGAACTTACGTACTGGTTTGCAGTCAATCATTTATTTTTTTACCCCTGGGAAAGTGTGCAGCAGCTGGCTGTTTAAAATCTCGTGTTTTCCCTATCTTTCCAGGCACCTTGATTTTAAAGATTAATCTGACAAAGTCAGTGGTATCTGTCCGTATAAACTTATGCGTATGAAGAGTTCCATCGACTAATAGGACGGTTTGTCCAAGGGACGGTCCGAACGACATTGAAAGTGACGCAAAACCATCCGAAAGGTGAAAAGGGACTGCTTGGCAACAATGAACCGACATGCTTCGCTCAGCAGCTTTCGGAACCGTCAATGCCTGCTTGGCAAGTTGACACTTGATACTGACTAAATAAGCAAACCTCGCGAAGCCAAAATTTAATAAACTTTCTGCTTCCTGACGGAACGTGAGGAGGCTAAGCAAGTGGCATATTCCTTTTTAGATATGGCTTCGCACGGTTTGTGCTTTTAGCCAGTGTCACGTAGGTATTTAAGTATTTCTGAATGTCACACTATGAAGTTTTCACATTACGAAAGTCATAGCAATAGCAATCCTCGTGGTCAAGTTCAAATGAATTTTACATAGTCAAAGGTACGATTCAGTAAAGTGGTGGATGTTTTACTGAACCTTCCTGGGAGTTTTGGAAAAAATGCGAAGTGACATGCTTTTTGGGTTTATATAATAATATAATTTGCTCACACTCGTGCACGTAACTTACACTCAACTCAATGACTAATCTTCTACCATTATTACACAATACACTCGAAGAAAGAAACACAAGTTTGAAAAAAACATTACAAACCAACGTCATCAAATATATCGCCTGCCAAAACTTCCAAATGGCATTTTTTTACATTATTTTGTAATTTGTTTGGCATTGGCAATAGCATGAATGGCAGCTTTGCTTTCTGTTTCCCTCCAAAATAAATAATCTCCATTCGAGAGTTTTGGCGGGAATCAAATAGTGAGACAATGTTGGTTTTATATTATTTTCTCAAACTTGTGTTTCTTCGAGTATTAATGTGTAATATTGGTGAAATCGTTAAGTGTTCGTTAACGTGCACGAGTGTAGGCGAATGATATAAACTCAAATAACGTGTCATTTCGCATTTTTTCCAAAACTCCCAGAATATTTCAGTAAAGCATCCACTACTTTACTGAATCGTGACTTTGACGATGTAAATAATTAACTTGACTATACTTGACCACGATTGCTATATTGTTGTGACTTTCGTAATGTGAAATTAAGAAATACCCACTTAAATAATAAAATACTTGACACTGGCTGTATGCACAAACCGTGCGAAGCCATAACTTAAAAAAAAACTCCATTCAGCATTCCCACCACCCAGCGTTGCCGGAACGGGTAATATTACCCAATTTAGGTGATTTTGACCCTAAATGGGTAATTGGATGGTAATTAAATCAGGTGGGTCATCATCATCATCATCATCATCATCAGCCTGTACTAGTCCACTGCTGGACATAGGCCTCCCCTAATGAGCGCCATAGCGCCCTGTCTTTAGCTTGACGCATCCAGCATCTGCCTGCAGTCTTTCGCAGGTCGTCATCCCACCTGGCCGGAGGGCGTCCTACACTACGTTTGCCGAGTCGCGGTCTCCACTCAAGAACACGTTTACCCCAGCGGTTATCGGTTCTTCGCGAGATATGGCCGGCCCACTGCCACTTCAGCTTGCTAATTCTTTGAGCTATGTCGGTAACTTTGGTTCTCTGTCGGATATATTCGTTACGAATTCTGTCCTTCAGAGAGACTCCAAGCATAGCTCTTTCCATAGCTCGCTGAGCGACTTTACACTGGTGGACCAGCCTTACCGTGAGTGTCCACGTCTCAGCTCCGTAGGTCATAACGGGTAGGACGCACTGATTGAAAACTTTAGTTTTCAAGCATTGTGGTATGGATGACGAGAAGACTCGACGTAGTTTCCCAAACGCTGCCCAGCCCAGTTGGATCCTCCTTTTGACCTCCTTCTCAAAATTGTTTCTACCTAACTGCAGAATTTGCCCAAGGTAAGTGTACTCGGAAACAATTTCGAGAGGGTGGCCATGTACGACGACCGGCCCCGGATCAATGAGGCCATTGATCATGACTTTGGTTTTATCCAAATTCATGCCGAGACCGATGCGTCGTGAGGCTGAAGCTAATCCGTCCAGCATTCGGTTCAGCTCCTCCAGCGACTCTGCCATTAAAACTATATCATCAGCAAATCTTAGGTGTGAGATGTAATCGCCGTTTATATTAATGCCCTTGCCTTTCCAGTCCAACGTCTTAAACATATCTTCCAACGCGCTCGTGAACAGTTTCGGGGATATAACATCCCCCTGTCTTACTCCTCTGCGCAGTTGGATGGGTTTAGACTGCTGGCCCTGTACTTGGACATTCATGGTGGCGGCTTCGTAGAGACATCTCAACACCTCGATATAGCGGCAGTCTACTTGGCATCGCTGTAAGGATTCCAGAACAGCCCAGATTTCGACAGAGTCAAAGGCCTTCTCGTAGTCCACAAAGGCCAAACACAGGGGCTGATTATACTCTTCGGACTTCTGTATAATCTGCCTCACTGTGTGTATGTGGTCTATGGTGCCATATCCTCCGCGAAACCCGGCCTGTTCCGGTGGCTGGAACTCGTCGAGTCTCCTAGCGAGACGGTTCGTGATGACTCGTGAGAACAGCTTATAGACGTGGCTCAGAAGCGAGATGGGTCTGTAGTTTTTAAGAAGGGTTTTATCTCCCTTCTTAAAAAAGAGCACCACCAAACTCCCGCTCCACGCCTTTGGAGTTCTCCCACTGTGAAGGACGGCGTTGAAGAGGTTCTGTAATTCCTGTATAACAGGAGCTCCTCCGGCTTTCAAGAGCTCTGATGTTATTCCGTCCTCACCGGGGGCTTTTCCATTTTTAAGCTGCCTCAGAGCTAACACGATCTCGTCTTGACTGATGTCTGGCAGTTCGTCGGTATAGTGGCGTGTCAGGGTGGCTCTGGAATCGTGGTCATCTCGTTGGGAACGAGGGGCATGTGCAGCGTATAATCGGCCGTAGAAATCCTCCACCTCGGTGCAGATCTCCGGCTTCGACAACACGGTCCTCCCATCGTGGGTTTTAAGCTTCGTCAGGTGGCTCCTACCTAGCTGCTGAGTGAATACTTTGGACCCTCGGTTTCGCTCTATTGCCTCTTCAATGAGGCGTGTGTTGGAGCTCCGAAGGTCGCGCCGTACCATCTTCGCAATTTGCTTGTTCAGGTCTGACCTGTCTGACGAAGTCGCGTGGGTGGTTTCCCGTCTTTTTGCCATCAGCCCGAGAGTCTCATCCGAGAGTTTGGATTTCTTGCCAGTACGCTGCTTTTGGCAGAATTTGATGCCCTCGTCCCTCAACGTTTTGACCAGATTGTGTAGATTCTCGTCAGCGTCATCAGTGGGTTCCAAGGCAACCAATCTATCCCCGAGAAGCTGCTGGAACTTCTCGGTGCCCGCCATGATTTGGATTAGGTTAGGTCGGAGCGTGGACTTCATGAGACGGTTTCTCTCGAGCTTTAAGTTTATATTCAGAGAGCCTCGGAGTAGCCGGTGATCAGATCCGGTATTGAACCTGTTGATCACTGAGACATCTCTGAATATATGTTTGCTATCCGTCATGATGAAGTCGATCTCATTTTTAGTCACAGTGTCGGGGCTTTGCCATGTCCACTTCCTTTGAGGTTGTTTCTTAAAGAACGAGTTCATTAAGAACAGGCCCTCTTTCTCAAGGAAGTTGACAAGCATTTGCCCCCTGTGATTCCTAACTCCATAGCCATGCGGGCCTATTCGGGATTCGTTGCCAGTCTGGGTTCCCACCTTGCCGTTAAAGTCCCCCATAACAACGTTGAAGTGAGCCTTAGTGGTGTTGTGTAAGGCTTTGGATATGTCTTCATACATATCCTCCACTTCATCATCCGAGTGTGCCGAGGTTGGTGCGTAGACCTGAATTACCTTCATGCTATACCGCTTGGATAGACGAAGGATCAGGTACGCTACCCTGTTCGACACACTGGAGATTTCTTCAACATTGTTAGCGAGGGCTTTATTAACGAGGAAACCTACGCCACCCTGGGATATTTGATTACCCTCGCGAAAGTAGAGAAGATGGCCCGAGTCTAGGGTTACGGTGTCCTCGCCCTCTCTACGGACTTCACATAACCCCAGAACATGCCATTTAATGTTCTCTAACTCCACTTCCAACTGCGCTAGATGATGGTCAAGCCTCAGAGTTCGTCCGTTAAACGTCGCCAGGGTCAATTTTTTGGGTGAATGGTAGCCTGATGTAGCCCGGGGATTCTTAGCACCCCCTGCCCCGCCGTTACTCTGGCCGCTACCATGACCAGGAATAGCGAGGCGGCCGGGAACTGGGGGCCATTTTTTGGCAGTGTTTATCATTGGGGGTTTATGCCCATAATCCCCACGCTGGGCATGCGGGTTGGGGATCGCAGTTTGGTGATGGTGTTGTTCTGCAGGGAACGCTGCTGCCCGCCCCCCGGTGTATGCCCCTTAGTCGCCTCTTACGACACCCACGGGAAGAGTTGGGGTAGTGCAATTCTAAGCCGGCACCACACGGCAATATAATGTAAATCTAATGTAAATCAGGTGGGTAAATTTTGGGTAATTTCGCGATCATTAAACTTATTTTTTTCAGTAAGTATGTTACTGTATGAAAGCTACTTAAGAAAGGAACGTAGCTGAAATCGGTTATACAGAAAGTACGTAACTGTACACTGTAACGTATAATGGATGGATTATACGAGAACATAAAATTCCTGGATGAAAATGTGTCGATAAAATTAAAAATTCCTGGCCTCGCGGTAGGATTACTATTTTTTTCTTTATTTTGTCTTCTTTCTAGCGTAGCGTTTGTATTCTCTTTGTCTTCTTTGGTCATGGTGCGGTTCGCATTCACTCATTGTGCCCTAATATCAATTAATATCACTATATTGCATGCAAATAATAAGACAAAACAACCACCCCCCAATCCCCCACACCCCCCCCCCTCACCCTCATCGATAAATCGTATATTAGATAAAATGATTTATCTATTTTTTTATCGCGTTACGATGGGAGATAAATATTAGTCCTACATTCGTTTTAGAGTTTGTTCTAGCGAACCATACATTTATGATTTTTTCTGAGGTTGCTCTCTCAATCCACACGGACACGATAAATTGGTATTTTTGGATGAATAAATAAAATATATTTAATTTAATTTAACATTTTTTATATTAATTTAATTTTTAATTCTTCGTTCGGTTTCTTGGACTTTCGTTGGGCTTTCTCTTGTTTGACTGCCGGCAACACACACTGCCACCGCCATTCCCGTTTGTAGGTTATGTTGTTGTTGAATGAGTTTAATTATTTATTTGTAATTATATTTCTTTTAAGTTCATAATAAGAAAAACCATGAACGACATATTGAAAGATAGCCGTTTCGCTAAATATTTAAATGATCCACGTTACAAACAAATCCCCAAGCATGAGAGGAAAGTCAAAATTGATAAGAGGTTCCAGTCCATGTTTAGTGATGATAAGTTTAAAGTAAAATATACTGTGGACAAGCGCGGCCGGCCCGTGAATGAGACTTCTACGGAGAACTTGAGGAAGTATTACGATCTAGAGGAATCTGAGGGGAGTTCTGGCTCTGATTCTGATGAAAATAAGGCAATTGATGCAAAAGAGGCAGAACAGCCAGAAACACCCGGTCGATTTGTCAAAAGACCAAGTAGTGATGGCGAAAACGATGCGACACCGCCCACCTTTGTAAACGACAAATTAGTGAGAGGAAAACTCGACAAAAAGACAAAGGAGCGGTTACTGGATTTGGATATAGACTATGCTCGTGGTGAAGGTATGTACTTCACAACATTTATTTAGGTGCCTTAAACAGCATAAGTACCTATAGATAACAAAAGAATAAAAAAATTAGGCACTACATACTTAGAATCAATTTAAATAACAAAACAAAAAAGAAAACATAGCTACAAATTGTCCACTAAAATTTTTGTGATCATGTAACTTGGCCACACATTAATGTCTAGTCCACCATCTAGTGATGCTTATACAAACAACTGCAATGGTTCAACAGGTGTTCTGCAAACGGATAGCTCCTCTGATGAAGAGAGCAGTGAAGCGGAAGACGATAGTGACTATGAGCATGAATGGGGAGAACTTGACGCTGATGCCGAAACTACGGATGAGTCCACCAGGAGGTTAGTTATGAAACATTACAATCTATAAAAATGGTAAAAAAAAAATTACCTCCGTTATTCTCTATGATCTCATCATATCTTACTATTATTATAAAGGCGAAAGTTTGTGTACTGCGTTACTTCTTGACGCTCAAACGTATGGACCAATTTTGATTAAAATCGGTTTGAGGTGGCTTTGGTTAACACAGCCTATTTTTAATTCCAAAACAGTGGATAACACTGCGGCCGCATCTAGTATTTTAACTATTTGTGGGTCATATTAGTTAGTGGCTAAACACATGCGATGCACTGCAGATTTGGCCAGTCAGAATATGGGGTACCTAGCCCTTATGAGTAGGTAATTAGTTTAGCGTAAATGGGAATATGTACCGTTTACACCCTGTGTAATCTCATGCAAATTCCTAAGTGACAAATTCCTACAAAGTTAAATATTATGAAGATTTGCTTTCCGGTTTTAAAATTTTTATCCAACAAATTACAGTAGGTAGTATTACAAATTTTCATAATCTGGGGGCACGGCAGTGCCCCCGCCAAGTCGAGCAAAACAAAAGGCACGGCCGTACTATCCTTTTCTCGAAGCGATTCGAGCCATTTTCGACCCCCTGTAACTTCGTTATGGATAAAACTAGAAGCCTAAATTTTTAGTGACCAAGAGGGCATCACGTCTACAGATAATATACCAAATTACATCAAATTTGAACCAGTAGTTTAAGAATTATTGCAAGTCAAAGTTCCTTAATTTTGCTGCCCACTGACTGACTCACCGATCATCAAAATTCTAAGGTACTTCTAGCCGTCCCACAAGTTTCAAATTTTGAATATAGCTATTGTTTAGCCTATAAACCAAGGAAAAATTCTGACATTCCATAATTTTCATCCCGTTTTCTAGATATATAATCTGCATAAATAACTTTGTATTCCCATATAAATCTCATTAAATTGTATGTGATTACAAAGTTACTTTTACAGTTCATAATTAGACTTCATTGAAATTGAATGAAATGGGTAACAGGGGTTAAAAATGAGAAATGGCTTCAAGAAATTCGACAGTGGGGCGCTTTTTAAAAATTTCCACGATAGGTACGCCTACCACAGATAGAGAGATACTATACCTACTATACTATATCCCTATACTATACCTACCTACACTTTTATAGGTCGAACAAATTCGTTACCTAGGTACATTAAAATAGGTACCTAGGTACCTTATACTTAATACGCATCTGTGGAGACGCAATGACACTCGTTCATGATAATCTATGAGCATGACCTATGTCGCAAGGGGCCCCGGCCGCGCAGGCGCGGGGCGCGAGTTGATGCGTGTTTCGCAAAAAAACGAAATAAAGGAAGAAAACCTACAAAAAGAAATGAGATCCCATCAAAAACATTACATGTACAAAAATGCACAAGTCTCGCAACGCAGTTTATCTGCCGTAAAAAGTTGTGAGATCGAATGTAAACCAAGTCGGTTAATTTCAATACCTACCTATACCTATGTATGGGAGCAGTTATATCTTTATTTCTTTAGTAAATAGAGTGTCTTGGCGATTGTACACGGCAGCATAATCTACTAGGCAATCTAAATATAGTCTTCCGTATAGGTGTACTTTCAAACAAATACAAGCACAAAGCGCTTAACATAGATTTATGTTGCCGTGTGCAATTGCCAAGTCACTCTATTTACTAAAGAAATAAAGATATAACTGCTCCCATACATAGGTATAGGTAGGTATTGAAATTAACCGACTTGGTTTACATTCGATCTCACAACTTTTTACGGCAGATAAACTGCGTTGCGAGACTTGTGCATTTTTGTACATGTAATGTTTTTGATGGGATTTTAATTACAAAATAATGCTCAACAGAATTGCTGTATGTAACATGGACTGGGACAATATGAAGGCGTCGGATCTCATGGTGCTTCTCAATTCATTTGTGCCACCCGGAGGTGTTATACATAAAGTTTCTGCAAGTATTTTTGGGTCACATTCCAGATGGTTAATCATAATTACAGGAATGTGTTAGTACCTCATTTTGTACATTGTTGTATTGCAGATCTACCCATCTGAATACGGACTGAAGAGAATGCAAGAAGAAGAAGTCAGGGGGCCCATTGAGCTCACCAGAGATAAAGCTGATTTGTCTGATGAGGGTGGTAATGAGGAAGGTAGGTTGTAATAAGTCCTGTTATTACAATCCTTATAGTACTATTTCTTTAGCCTATCACAGTGTAAGAGGTAAAGGCCTCACGACGCACCTTTCAGATAGGGATCTTCAGCCAATACTACATTATAAGATTTTTTAAGCTCATCCCGCCATCTCTTTTGATGTCTGCCTCTCCTTACTGCATCAGGGCTACAGTTTAAAAACCAATTTTGTTAAACAACTCATCTTGTACAACCATGTCCAGAAATAATACATCATACTTGTGCCTGCACCACATCCTACTAATAGAGGCGAAAGTTAGTGTGTGTGTTTGGTTTTTTGTGACTTCTTCACACTCAAACGGTTGAACCAATTTTGATGAAATTTGGTATGGAGGTAGCTAACGTCCTGGATTAACAAGTTATTGAATTTAATAAATTTATATGCATAAAACAGTGGGTAACACTATGAGGCGCATTATAATAATATATCTAAACACCACCAGGGTCGTCGTATCACATGGAGAAGTTACGGCGATACCAGCTCAACCGTTTGAAGTATTACTATGCGGTAGTGGAGTGTGATCGTGTGGCCACCGCCGACAAGTTATATGCTGAGTGTGATGGCATGGAGTATGAGAGCAGTGCTACTCGACTGGACATGCGGTTCATACCGGACGATGTTACTTTCGAAGAGGTGCAGTGCTCTTTCCTTGTCAGTGTTACGCCTTGTTGAACGAAGCAGTTGGTTGTAGGCAAAGCTAGGCAACAAACAATTAAATATCAACTTTGTGAAATCATTGTCAAACCTTGTTATTCTAATTGTTAGTCTAACTTGTCTGATCTACATAAAAAAAGATACCATGTGAATTCACATAGTATAATGATTTGTGCACCAAGTAACTGCACTTCGCTTCCTCCAAAACATGACCCCAACCAATCTTGTTCACTGTCACCTTCATAACTGGCTACAAGCTAAATTGTATCAACACGAGCGACTTGTATTAACAATGTATGTACCATCAGTGTCCATGTTGCTGTTCTATACATTAACAAATATTTTGTACATACCAGGAGCCCCGGGAAGTGTGCACTAAACTGCCAGACCTGACGAAGTACAAGCCCCGTCTGTTCACCACGTCTGCCCTCCAGCAAGCTAAAGTAGAGCTGACCTGGGACGCCACAAATCCCAACCGCGCTGATGCCATTAAGAGCGCTGTCGATGGGAAGATTGACGATCTAGAACTGAAAGAATACTTGGCTTCCAGCAGTGAAAGTGAAGGTATGAAAATTGCAATAAAATAAAACCCTACATCTATTTTCAACACAAAAAAACCATTCCCTCAGAATGGTATTTTCCTTGGCTCTATCTCTTTCTGTAGTTTGGCATCTTCATGGTACCTTAACTTCGGTGCTGTGAAGTACTTCATCATCATTAATTCATATCATGCCACTCCTGAGCTCGGGGATATTCGCCACGGAAGCCAGGTTCCGATTTGGTAAATTACATAACTCCGATATTTCAGAGGTAAAAAAAATATTTTTCAATGTTTTTCGGTTAAAAGTTATTTTTATTTATTAGATGAAAAACCGACTGCGATCGCCAGCGGCTCTGACAACGACGACGAGGACCCTATTCAGAAATACAAGAACTTACTGGAAGATATCGAAAAAAATGAAGACAAGAAAAAAAACAAGGACATGGAAATGGAAATCACATGGGGATTGGGCATTAAAGACAAAGCACAGGAACTGGTTAAAAAGAAACTAAACGAAGGTATGTAATGTTTTTTACAATTTTGTTTTAACATTTGTAACAAAATTAAATCATTACAAGATGACATTTTTCAATGTAACAAAATGAAAAACAAAAACCAATGTGTTTACAAGTAGTCCATAATTATTAATTACTGGTATAATGAACAAAATAATCCCCAACCATTCATTTTCTATCCGCTAAAACAATCTTATTTTTCCAGATACCAAAGAATTGACGCCTTTCGAAAAATTATTAAAGAAAAGAAAGGAGAAGAAAAAAGAAAAGAAACTGAAGAAGAAGGAGAAATCAGACGAAAACAAAGATGGCTCGTCCGATTCTGAAGTGGGGGTGTCTGATGACGACGTCCCGTCCGATGTCGACATGAACGATCCTTACTTCGCAGAAGAATTCAACAAACCAGAATTCAAGAAGAAACCCGTTAAGAACAAAAACAATGGCAATCGAGAACAGACGAATAATGAAGAAGAAGAAAGCAGGAAGGCAGAATTAGAACTACTTTTGGACGAAGACGACGGCAAAGCTCATTTCAGTCTGAAAAAGATACAAGAGGCAGAAGTTAGCTCCAAAAAATCTAAGCGGAAGATGAAACTGAAGAAAAAAATGATGGAAGAAAAGCAAGCGCTTCCGGACTTCGAGATCGATGTAAACGACGATCGGTTTTCAGCGCTGTACAACTCACATCTTTACAACATCGACCCGAGCGATCCTAACTTTAAAAAGACGAAGAATATGGAAAAACTTATACATGAGAAACTGAAGCGTCGTCCCGCTGACTCGCCAGCGGAAGCCCCATCCGCACCTAAGAAGTCTAAAGAAGACGCCGAACTCAGTCTTCTAGTTAAAAATATCAAACGTAAAACGAAAGGAATGAAGCATCAATAAAATAATCATTCATTTATATGTCGTCGTTTTATTTTAAAATTGCTCAACAGTGCATAAAGGTTACTCTTATGGAACTAAAATCATGATTAGTAAAATCTGTCAAAAATATCTATCCGTTCATCCTTGAGGTTAACTAGAGACGTTGGCAGCCAGGGCCTTCTTGATTTCCCGCCCCAGGGCCGCTCCTAGGGGAGGGGGCACCGCATTGCCGACCTGTCAACAATTTGAGTTTATTTGGTTAAAAAAAAATGATGTCATCAAAGACGATTCGGTAAAGTGGTGGATGCTCTACTGAACTTCCTGGGAGTTGGGAAGAATGCCCGAAAAAAACACTTTGTAGAGCTTGTCATACGACAGATAAATATGGTGCGACAAGGATTGGCGCGTGACTGAAATTGCAGGGAGGGCGCTATAGTCACAAATCTGTGTGTAATGCATGTGTGTTAGTTCCTATATTTAGGCCACGCGCCAAAAGATCCTTGGCGCACTATTACGTCACCACTGGCGATCATCGAGTACTTTGTTCCCAGTCGTCATCGGGGCGACAAATGGGAGTAAGTATCCCGGTCGTCGCCGGTGTCGTACCTGGCGATGCTTGTCCTGCAGCGTGCCGGCGAACAGGTACCGGTCGGGGAAGCCCTGGGAGCGCGCGCACTCCCGCACCGACACCACCCGCGCCTGCGCCGGGTGCAGCACGCGGCCCTGCTTGCCCATGGGCTCCGGGTCCGTCACCGTCGTGCTGAAGTAGCCGTCCCAGGCGATGCGGCCTTCAGACACATTAGTGTTAGTTACTCCTTACGACGTCAGCGATCCACCGATCCCGCCAAATCGGTCCAGCCGTTTCAGAAGTTAGCCGGAACAGTTTTGTTTAATGTTTTCTTGAGGTACCTAGGTACCGTACTATAAGTATATGTACATACTTATATATATAACAAAGTCGTGTTAGTTACACCATTTATAACTCGAGAATGGCTGAATCGAATTTGATGATTTTTGATTCATTGAAATTGTTTTCGCCTCCAATAGCAGAATAACTATTAAACATGAGAAAATCTATCTGCAAAATCGGAAATTGCGATCATAGTGTATGAAAATGTGATCAGTTCGATAGTCGATACTGACCGTAAAGGCCGGCCCAGTTGTTGTGGCGGTTCCCGGTGTGCGGCAGACACCAGGGGATGAGCGTGTTCTCCTGCTTGTCGTGCGGGGCGCAGGCGCCGCCGGCGGCGCAGGCGCACACGCCGCGCAGGGCTCCGCCGGCGGAGCGCCCGGCGCGCTTGTCGTCGTAGCGGTACTGCAGCACCTGCCGCGACACGCCATATAATATTCAGTTTAAAAAAATCTTCATAAAAGTAGCTTTAAAAATAAGTGGATTAAAAGAGAACGACGTAGGTATACAGAATATTAGTGTGTTATAAATATAAAATATATTATTGTTTGGTGATTATTTTACGTTTTGTTTGATTGATCGATTACATCGGTCATTTACGTGGTGTAAATGATGGTATTATTTCACGTAACGACACAGGTGAACGAAGTTTCATCAGAAAAAAAATATTATATAGGTACATAGAACTTGATATACACAGGCAAAAGCTTAACAAATACGTCGTTTTTGGCGTGAACACAGCATACATATGTAGTGCACTCTTTATAAGACAAATTAGGAATGGTACCTTGCACTTGGTCCCGTCTGCGAGCGCCACGGAGAGGTTGGGCAGGTCGCGCCAGTCGGCGCCGGGCGCGGCGGGCACGCGGCGGATGCGCGCCTGGATCAGCGGCGCCATGTTCTTGCAGATGTGGTCCCGCAGCTTGCCGGCCGCGTGTCGCGCGCGCACCTGCCGCTGGAAGTGGCTCTCGGGCATGGAGCCGTACTCGATCTCCACCTGGGAACGGCCAACCGTGCGGGAACCGAACTTTGTAAGAGATATCCTAGTGATTCACAGGGAACGATCCTCGAATCCGTAGCTAGCGCGGTGTAACAGAAAAAAAGGGAACCTTGTTAGCGCCGTTGCAGATCTCGGGCAGGTCGCTCATGGCGTCGCGGATGGTGCAGGTTCGGCGCGGCGCCGCCTCGTCCCAGCGGATGTTGGTCACGAAGCGCTTGCCGTCCACGGCGGTGGTGAGCGAGCAGGCGCGGCGGCTGAACACGTGCGTGGGCTCCGGGTACAGCGGCAGGCGCAGCCCCGGCGCCGCCGCCAGCACGAGGAGCCGCCGCCGCGTCTGCGGCACCCCGTAGTGCCCCGCCTGCAGCACCCCGAACGTGCACTGGTAGCCCATGGCCAGCAGCGCCCGCAGCGTCAGCTTCAGCACCATGCCCTTCTTGAACGCCACGAAGTTGCGCACGTTCTCCAGGATGAAGTACTTGGGCCGGTAGAAGTCGCAGTAGGAGAGGTACGAGGCCACGAGCGAGTTCTTGAAGTTGGAGTACTCGCGCGAGTTGAACCGGTTCATGCCGGAGAAGCCCTGGCACGGCGGGCCTCCGCACAGCAGCTCCACCTCCCCGCGGCGCGGCAGCCGCCGGCCGCCGCAGTGCGCCGCGCCCTCCAGCGCCGCCCGCAGCAGCGCGTTGCAGTCCTGCTGGAACACGGTGCAGCCGGCGTTGTTGAGCGCGTACGCGTGCGCCGCCGCCTCCACGCTCTCCACCGCCCAGCGGCAGTCGGCGGCGCCGGCGCGGTGCAGGCCCTCCGACAGCCCGCCGCAGCCGGCGAACACGTCCAGCGTGCGCAGCGGCCGCACCGCCCCCGCGCCCGCCTCCGCCCCCGCCCCCGCCTCCGCCGGCTTGCTCGACTTGCCCTTCCCCTTGCCCTTGGCCTTGCCTCCGTCCCGCCGGCCCACGGCCGCCGCGTGCTCCGGCACGTCCCGGACGCCGGACGCCTTGTCGTACGCCATCCTGAAGTAGAACCGGCTCGGGTCCCTCTCGAGCCACTCCTGCAGCGCCTCGTGCTGCGGGGCGTTGCCTTCGTAGATCAGATGGCACGGCCCCGTGACGGCGGAGAACGAGACCTCGCGGATTTCGTCGCTCCAGTACACCAGGTTGAGGTCTTCGTGCTGAGGGAATTTGTTCTTGGTGTTCTCGGGGCGGTACATTATTTTGACCTTGAGATAGATGTCCTGGGGCACGATCAGCGGCCCCTCTCCGATGGCGGTGACGGCGGCTACGTAGCCCACGCAGAAGGGCTCCCCGGTGTCGATGTTCGATCCGCGCAAATTATTATCGCTCTTCCTGTAGTACTCTGTGTAGACTTCTTCGTCGACGTTTTCCAGTTTCTGTTTCTGTGTGTTGGCCATGGCAATCAAACTGTTTTTTAACTTAAACGTGCCCGGTTTGAGGAACACACCACAGCCTTTTTTGTAGTCATAATCTTGCCATTTCACCATAGTCCATTCGGTCCTGTTCGGTTCAGGCACGACATCCGATTTCTCTGTCAGTTTACCTATAACTCTAGGGATATTTTTAGCATCCTTTCTAGTTTTTCTTTCACAGGATGGGCAGAACCTGTGTTTTCTTAATTCATTGGGGCATTTAGGATTTTCAGGAAGGTCTTCGAAGCGCGCAGTGAATCTCTCGTAGTATTTGCTGTAAAAATATGTTTTGCCATCATCTTCAACAGTTTTATCTTCGACCTCTTCACCGCCAAGGTTGTACCAGTCGGCCGGTATTTCTTCTTTCTCTACACACGCCTTTCTCAATATAGAGGACAAAGGAGCGCCATGGCAACATCTATCACCCAAAAATACTTCTCTGGGATCTCCTACTTCCCCGAGAACCGTATCGGAAGCCCTGATAAACACTTCTCCATGAAAGTAGCCCGTTTTGAAGTTATTTATCTCTTTCCACATGTACACAACTCTGGCGACTAAAGCTGGAATATTTGGTTGCGACGTTTCTAGCATGACAAAGTCCCCGTTGCACAGTTCAGAACCGTCAATTTCCACCTTGTCATAATAAACTTTGGTGGCATCTGCTTTGACAGGTTCACCGATCCACTTAATTTTTCTATTGCTAGTCCCCGTTAACTTCACGGGCACCGTGTCATCGATCTTGTCGTGCTGTTTCTTTTCAGACATCTGCTGGTAGTCTGCTTCATCGTCCGTGTCGGAGTCCTCGGCCTGTTCCACAGCCATGTTGGGGCAGAAGCGACGAACGCAAGCCTTTTTAGTGCGGCCGTGGCCACCGAACTTCGCCATAGCTCTGCAGGCATTACATTCCCCACAGTCTGGCAGCTGGCAAGCTTCACAAACACCACATCTCTTGCGCCTCAAAACCAGTTCATGGTTAGTTTTGTCCAATTGATTAGTGAAAAAGCTTTCAAATGTTTTTCTAACTAACGGTGTGGTGGTGGCCTTTGTCCAAGCTTTCTTGTCTGACTTCTTGAATTGAATTCTACTCCGCGTCTTATGTTTCCCAAACTTGATGCCCATCAACTTTATCAGCTCTCTTATGCATGGTAGAGTGATCAGGGGTTCATCGTCTTCATCCGCTTCCAGACTAACAACCTGGTCACACACAAAGTGTGCATGTTTATGAAGCATTTCCTCGCTCATGACTTTATCATTCAACTCTGGAATTGTAGCACCTCTGATATTTTCTAACAAATCTTCGTATGACGGCTGTAGATAGTGAAATTCCTCCAAATATTCCACAACCACTTTACTGATCCAAATTTTTTCATACAGGTTGTCCATCAGTGGTTTATATTGATCGCTGGGTTTCAGTAAATTATATTCACCAAATTCAGTAGACAGAGTTATGCAGTTTCTATCGCCGCCATCAAAGCCATGAATGTACCTGTAAAAAATTAAAATTCATCTTTATACATTAATTTTTCGTGTTGGGCTTCCACATCGCAGTCTATCCAGATTATCCTGTCGACTCAATGTTTCAACAAAAACTGTTAAAATTTGGTTCTCAGTAGAATACTCGCCATTCTATGATAGGCCCTACATCCTTTACTGGTATGGATTCTTCATCAATATCGGTTGAGTCGGAACAAATGGATTTCAGGTATCCTGACATGTATATCCGCACATCGTTTTCCACAAGGCCACTGTCTATAGGACAAAGGTGACCTTGTTTGTCGAAAATTGAAAAGCCCGTAATGTTAGTTTGCGGCCTTTCCATGATGTCACCTTCCTCACCTGAAAAGTATCTATTGGTCAAAATCTCATAATAATTAATCATGTACATTGTTTTTTGCATCATTGACTGTTTTTTTTTGTTTTCTGTGGAAGGGTTACTACAATAATTGCGCTAGTGTTGCGTAGGATGATAAGACTGCAAAACGCAGGAGATTATTCGGTCAAAATAAATTATTGATATAATGGGACTTTTCTTCCTATTCATTATGACAATGTGAGTTCCATTGGTACACCCAGTTAATTGTATTATCCTGCTTTCTTCTTCAGTAACATTACTAATGAATTGTAGTATTTACTAACAACAGCTACATTACATGAAAGTTAGTTCATTTTTACATACTAATATGTTTACAAATTTAATGCGGTGAATTAGTAGATATCCTTACATAGTACATACCGGAAGCTAAAACTAATTTTTCATTGGTCAATGCTATATATTCTTCCACAGCATCTTGTGGATGTCCTTGATAATAGATTAGATCAGAATTATTCAGAAATTGACCACAAACGTCACATTTATCAGTGTTGGAATTATCATTGTTCACATTCGTTAATGCTATATTAGAAAGTGTTTCTTTGTGTTCATTGATGGTTTCTTCCTCAATTTCTTTGTCAGAAGTTTTACTTATATTAGTATCGACACTGTTATTTGTTGCCATAGTATCATTTACAGTATTGGAGGAACTTGGTTCATTAATATCTTCCATAGTCTCTTTGTCATTGCTCTTAGGATCGTCAGAGTTTTCTGCACAATCTGTAATATCAGATGTGGAGGTGTATATACTATTGTCTTTACAACTTTCAACTTCTGTGTTCCCTACACTGTCTTCCTTAAGTTTTTTCTGTAAAATAAAAGTTGCATGCATAGTGTAAATGGTAGTAGAATCTCACAATAGAAGCCAATTATCCATTATTATATTTATAAAGTTTATGGATTTGATATAGTGACTCTGAATGTGGTGGTTGGGTTAGTTAGCTTTAATGAGTGCCCCCTCGGGACCCATGTGAATAGGTATTACTTTTAATTTGATTTGACACTGCTGCAATTCTATAATATTTATACTTACAGTAGCATGTTGTTCATCTTCATATGGGCTTCTGCTCCTTTTGGATGGAAACATATTGGAAATTTTTAATTGATTTCCATTACTATTTCTTGCAGATCTTCGGACTGATCTGTAGAAAACACAAAATCAGTTATTTTTGCCGACTTCCAAAAAGGAGGAGATTCGCAATTTGAGTGTATGTTTCTTATTTAAACATTAGAAACTTATGCATGTGGGTTATATAGTTCAATTGGTTCAAAGATAAAGATATTATGTACATTACTCTGTACCTTTTAGCTTTCGTTGTAGGTGAACCTGAAGCATCACTTGCACTTCCGGGGCTATTGGGAATACTTCGATTTCTCACAGGCATTGTAACGAAACATTTAAACTGTACGGGTCCAGTGTACGTATAAACAAACAATAAAAATAATATAACGACAGGAGAGAAGAGAAATCAAAATCAAGTAATCTAATCATAGCAAAATGGCGCGAAACATTCGTCTCGACAGTTTTTTTTTTGTTTAGTTATGGCTTCGCACGGTTTGTGCATATAGCCAGTGTCAAGTATTTTATTTTAAGTATTTCTTAATTTCACATTAAGAAAGTCACAGCAATGTTATAGCAATCGTAGTCAAGTAGTCAAGTCAATTATTTACAGCGTCAAAGTCACGATTCAGTAAAGTAGTGGATGCTTTACTGAAACTTCCTGGGAGTTTTGGAAAAAATGCGAAATGACACGTTTTTTTAGTTTATATCATTCGCCTACACTCGTGCACGTTAACGAACACTTAATGGTTAATATTCCACCAATATTACACATTAACACTCGAAGAAACACAAGTTTGAGCTAACAATACAAAACCAACAACGTCTCACTATCGGATTCTCGCTAAAACTCCCGCCCGACTGTTTTTTGATTGGGAGATTGAAAGATCGATTCACGATCAATTCGCTGTCACTTCTGTCAATGTCATTACCTGACATTGACAATGAAAATATCAATGTCAATAGTGACAAGAACAAAGTGTTTTTGTTTAGGCTACGCATGATTTTAGGATTTAGGCAGTATCAAGCAGGATGTAAAATATCGATATGTTTGAAGTTTGGACTAAAAATACCGATACATACATTACTGAAATACTGATATTATTATCGATTTAGTTTTTCGATACCATAAAATGATAAATTAGTGAGTATCGGTATTGTAACAATACTGAAATACGGATATATAATTTATATCAACCAAATAGTTAAAGTTCATAGATATTTACGTAAAAACTCATAGTAAAAACTAGATGGCATTGGAGTTAAACTAGATTGATTCCTTCGTCTAGACTCTAGGTGGATTCTGGCCATATTTATCATAGTATCAAGAAATAGACTTGACAATAGCGTATACCTTTGCTGCAATGTATAATTCGAATAAATTTAATACACGTTATGTAGGTGGTGCTCCAATCATTCGTGCGACATTTTAAAATGTCAAGATTGGTTTGCTTCTGCAGTAAGCAAAAAATGCATGTGCACGTGCATACCTAAAAACACAAGTACAAAACCTCATCGTACTATCCTACTTACTCCCTTGTCTATTCGTATACATTTGTCTCTTTTCTACCCCGGATATTGAGTTAAATGTCATAACTAACTATTGGATGAATAATCTGAGGTATCTAGTACCCAACTTATAAGGCGCGTCGTGAATCTTCGTTCGCGCAGAAAAGAAAGTATGGTCCGAAGATTAACGAAATAATGCTTAAAACTTACAATCAACCTAAGATCACTATTATAAGGTTCATAAAACACTGCAGCTGTTAGTTCCATCTCACTCTAAGCTCGCTAAGATGGCGGCTGCTGCCGACCAATAGCGGTCAATAGCATTTCCCGCACTTTGAAAATTATTCATCTTCTGCGCAGGTACATCGGTAAGACATATCAGTTGGGTACTACTACACCTACCTAGCTGTATATATTTATTTATGTTATGTGTATGATATTATGGAGTTTTGGCGGGAATCCGATAGTGGGACTTTTTATTTTTGTTTTAGTTATGGCATCGCACGGTTTGTGCATTTAGCCAGTGTCAAGTATTTTATAATTTAAATATTTTATATTTTACATCAAGAAAGTCACAGCAATATTGCAATCGTAGTCAAGTAGTCAAGTCAATTATTTACATCGTCAAAGTCACGATTCAGTAAAGTAGTGGATGCTATACTGAAACTTCCTGGGAGTTTTGAAAAAAATGCGAAATGACACGTTTTTTGAATGTATATCATTCGCCCCCACTCATGCACGTTAACGAACACTTAATGATTAATATTCCACCAATATTACACATTAACACTCGAAGAAACACAAGTTTGAGAAAATAATACAAAACCAACAACGTCTCACTATGGGATTCCCGCCAAAACTCTAGTGGGCCGTTGTTGGTTTTGTATTTTTTCTCAATCATGTGTTTTTTCGAATGTTACGTGGTAATATTGGTGGAATATTAGTCATTGAGTGATCGTCAACGTGCACGAGTGTGCGCAAATGATATAAGCCCAAAAAGCGTGTCACTTCGCATTTTTTCCAAAACTCCCAGGAAGTTCCAGTAATACCACCACTTTACCGAATCGTGACTTTGACTATGTAAAATAGGTAACTGACTTGACTACTTGACCACGAGGAGTGCTTTAATGCTATGACTTTCCTATTGTAAAAATAAGAAATACTAAAATAATTTAAAATACTTGACACTGGCTAAATGCACAAGTCCTGCGAAGCCATGACTAAAATTAAAAAAAGTTCTATTCAAAATTGTTTATATTTTGATTTTTACAATAAGTGCTTGGCGTTTGTATCAGTGTTATTATTGATACTGCAATTGCCGTAATATACGGTAATCCACGTATTTTTTTCAGAAAATACGGTATACGGCAGGCCTTTTTTTTTTTTTTTTTAGTTATGGCTCCGCATGGTTTGTGCTTATAGCCAGTGTCAAGTATTTTATTTTAAGTATTCTTAAATATCACATTAAGAAAGTCACAGCAATGTTATAGCAATCGTGGTCAAGTAGTCAAGTCAATTATTTACATCGTCAGTCACGATTCAGTAAAGTAGTGGATGCTTTACTGAAACTTCCTGGGAGTTTTGGAAAAAATGTGAAATGACACGCTTTTTGAGTTTATATCACTCGCCTACACTCGTGCACGTTAACGAACACTTAATGGTTAATATTCCACCAATATTACACATTAACACTCGAAGAAACACAAGTTTGAGCTAATAATACAAAACCAACAACGTCTCACTATCGGATTCCCGCCAAAACTCACGGCAGGCCTTTCAATGCCGTATCAAAAAATACGGCAACTGGCTGTAAGTGAAACGAAACGTATTTTAATTAGCGATAGCGCAGCGAACGAAACGTACCACTCACAGCCGGGGAGATCCCGACCAACGACTAAAAACAGAGTTCATATCGCCGCATCGTGCCATCTCTTTCGTCTTAGGTTAAAATGACTGAGACAAAGTACTGAACTAAAGTAAATTGGGTTTGTCTATCTAGACTCTAGATAGACAAACCCAATTTACTCTAGATTCTAGAGTCGAATTATCGAATAGCTCATTCGCAAGGTACACAATGCTCGAGCGCATTTGTTGCCAAGGGAACTGTACGAAGTTTAAGGTGTCGCGCGACATGTGTGAAAAAATGCGTAGCAAAGACAAGTACACACTGGACAAACATGAAACTGATGTAACAGATACCATAAGAAACTTATACGGCGAAGTAGAAATAAATGAGGAATAAATAAATAATATATACGGCACTTTAGTATTTTTTCCCCTAAAATACGGCAAATCAGAATGTGACATACGGCAACCCTGATTTTTAAGATAACAACACTGGTTTGTATTCTCTTTGGTGGTTGGTACCTACCTACCAAAGAGGCTGGTTGGTAGTATTTATAAATTTACATTACCAACGTACGTGTAGGGCAGAACTGCAATAGAAATAAATACAATATGATAAATACATTACCTAAATGGGGATTTCGTAAGTCCAGTTTTGTAAGACTGTGTTCTTCCATTGCTTTGCCAAATTTTGATACTGATTATTACTGTAATGCCAAAAATGCCGAAGAAATCAAGCATAATATTAGCATACGCAAGGGAGTCGGTGATATAGATCGTGTTCTGGATCTACACAACAGTTACAAAATTATTCCTTCATCAGAAAGTGCTTACCCAACGATCAAGGAGACATTAATGAAGGAACTTAGTTGTTTACCGAACAGAACTCACCACAGTGTGATTGGGAATACAGTTCCAACTTTAAAGCATGAAATAAATTTAAAACAAGATTTTGGTAGTCACACTCCGCTGGAGTTTAGTGATATAGCGCAGCGTCTGAACTTAGTGAGAACTGAGAAACTAGGAAACACTTGTGGACACAAAAGTTACTACTTTCTCGGTGAACTGGCAGAGTTAGAAGAAGCCTTGATAAAGTATACAGTGTCTGTACTAATGAATAATAATTTCAAGCTCGTGTCTGTCCCGGACATCTTGCCTCGTAGCATTTTGGAGAGTTGTGGAATGGCTGTCAATAGTGACCGCACACAGGTGATGCTCATATCCCACCCTATTGTTATTCTTCACAGTGGTTACACATAATACTTTGTAGTACCCCTTTGAGTAACCATAGACAGACAATAAATAGCTGTTTAATTGCTACATGGTCCATAGTTAATATGGACCAGTCTGGATCGTTAAGACTTACCAATAAGACCGTATATACCCACTCCTAAAGCTATGATGTCTAATTCAACATTTCAGCTAGTTGTGGATATGATAATATTAATAAGCATCTATCCGGTCCAAGCCTTCATAAGTAGGTTAAAATGCAGTAGGTATAATTTACAGGTTGCCTTAAAATCTTTATAAAATCTTTGTGCATTTGAGTAACATGTGTTCAATTGTTTCTAGATTTATTCATTAGACCCACATCATCACGGCCCTGACTTGTTCCTGTCAGGCACGGCTGAAATGTCCCTTGCAGGGCTCCTCATGAACTCAATACATGAGAAACACGATCTACCAATGAAGTTAGCGGCAGTCAGTAGATGCTACAGAGCGGAAACCTCTAATGTTACTGAAGAAAGGGGTATTTATAGGTGGGTGTTATTGTAGCTGACTGGATTATGTATGATTTCAGTTATGATGATAAATGGCTACATAGACCAAACTTCAAATTTCTTTATTAGCAAGGCAAGGTCCTAATTCTCACTGTGTTACATAGTATGGATGACCTCAACAAAGTGTAAATTTTGAACCAGTCTAGATTCTTGCTAGTATTATTTTACATGCATGTCAAGTTTTGATGACATGACAATGCAAATATTTGTTCAATTATTTCGAATTATTTCGAACACACCAATTCAGACTAGGCCCCTGTGGTGGATCATATGGCCTAATCCTCCTCACGAAAGTGAGGGGAGGCCTTTGCCCAGCAGGGAGACTGTTACAGGCTGAATTATTTTGATCAGCTTGAACCCAATAAGTTTATTAATAATAAACATATTATATTACATTATAGGGTACACCAGTTCACTAAGGTAGAAATGTTTATAGTCGCACTACCGGAACAGTCAGATGAAATGCTGGAGCATGTGTTGAATGTGCAAAAGGAGTTGTTCACTCCTCTTGGACTCCATATGCAGGTCCTCGATATGCCTCCACATGAGCTGGGTGCTCCAGCATATAGGTGAGTTATGTGTGGTTTTTATATGGTAATTCACACCCAACTAAACAGCTTCCTTTTATTGGCACCAAAAAAGAATCCTGTGCCCAACACAGGTTTATTGTTTTGTCTCTTATTCTATAACTTTAACATATATGTATACATATGTTATGTATGTGTGCACCATAGTAAATCTATGGTGTGTACTTAATAAATAAATAAATAGGTACCCAAGTCTCTAATCTATGATTGTGTTGTAGGTATTCTATCACATTTTGTTAATTGTATTATTCTTCTAGGAAATATGACATTGAAGCATGGATGCCTGGCCGCAACACTTTTGGGGAAATATCAAGTTGCAGCAACTGTACTGATTATCAGTCAAGACGCCTCAATGTGCAGTGCAATGATAATGGTCGCATTAGATATGTTCACACGCTGAATGGGACAGCATGTGCCATACCTAGGATGCTGATTGCTTTGCTAGAAACCCACCAACACCCAAAAGGGAGAATAATTATACCAGACATACTACAACCATTCATAAATGGAAAGAAATTTATTGGTAAAAATACATCAGTACCTGAACTAAAGCTAATGAAAATAAAAAGATAATTATGTCACTCAAACATTTTATTTTTGTTACCTTACTATTCGAGGCCCTTTTTTAACTTGGGTTGTTTGGAAAACTTTTTCATTTTTGCCTTTAATTGTTTAATGTCTACTGCAGAATCAGTAGAAGTAGATGCAGAGATGTTGGATTTTTCCTCTGGAGGTATAAAATCTTGTTGTCTTTGTTCCTGTTTTGCTCGTTTGACTTGAGCCTGTTTCTCTTCTTTCTCGTGGTGCCGTTTTGCCTTCTTGTGTTCATCTTTGAGGAAGTATTCTCCAGTCGCGAGCTCGCGGTCAATTTTACTCTCTGTCTGAGGTGGTGGGAATGGAGTGTAAGGCTTCTTGGTTTTCTTTTTAGGCTGCTTCCGTGGAACATTTTTACTCTTGAAATTTGGCAAAAATCTATCCCAACTCTCATTTTTCAATTTGGAATCCTTCATTAACTCTCTTTTTATCATTAGACTTTTTATGTTGTACATTGGATGAATATTTTTCATTGTATCTTCAACTATACGCCTGACCTGTACCAATCCCTTGTAAGGACCCACAGCTGACACAGTATTTCCCTGCACTAATACATAGCACTCAGTCAATAACTCTATGGATTTCAATGTTACTCCATTTGGTCCAATGATGCGCTGTCGTCTTTTTAAAAATGTCTCCTTCTTACTAACAAAAGAATTAATCTTGATAATATCGCATCCTATTTCATCTTCTAATACTCTTACAGCTTGCTCAAACGGTACACTTCTGGACAGAAGTTTCATCATGTCTCGAGCTTTAATTATGATGTATGGATCCCAAGTTTTCCTTGTAGTTTTTACAGTTATACTGCCTTCGATGAGGTCTAGTTCAGCAGTTACATGGTGCTCACTGAGCACTTTTTGTACAAGAGGCCAACACTCTTTCAAATATTGTTCTCTATATTTTGGAAACAATGTAGCAAATTTACTTTCTTCCAGAAGTCCGTGTGGATTATCGTCAGGTGTAAATTTTGGTATTTTCATCGCCCATGCATTTTCTACGGGACCCGTTTCCCGTTTTTCGTCATCTGATTCTTCGCTTTGCATATTGTTTTCTTTTTTTTAAACACAGAAAACATCGAATTAAACTTGAAGAAAACTAAAAATATCACAGATTTCTCATGAAAATATGCACAAAAATGTATGTGTATAGGATTGAGGAAGAAAAGCATGCGTGCAAGCAAGCGCTATCAGACATATTTTGGAAGGAAAGGGAAAAGTCAACTTCAACTTTTTTGTGATGGCTTCTGCGGAGTTGCCGCAATTTAGCCAGTGTCGCGTGGAAGAGAAAAGTCAAAGACCGTCAGTCAGCCAGCAGTCAAACAAAACCATGAAGAACGACCGACTGAGGTGGGTGAAGTCAGTTTTTATTTAGTTATGGCTTCGTACGGTTTGTGCATTTAGCCCGTGTCAAGACTCAAGTCAAGTCATGATTCAGTAAAGTTGTGGACGCCTTACTAAAACTTCCTGTGAGTTTTGGAAAAAATGCGAAATGACACGATTTTAGGTTTATAATAATTGGCCACACTCGTGGACGTTAACGAACACTCAATGATTAACCTTCCACCAATATTACACATTAACAATCGGAAAAATACAAGTTTGAGAGAAAAATACAAAACCAACAACGTCTCACTATCGGATTCCCGCCAAAACTTAAAAATAAAGTTATTATTTTAGACAAGGATCAAAGGAGGGCGCCGCGCTGTCCATCTCGCCGACACTCACTCGGAAGAAATAAATTTGGTCTGCCCCAAAGCAAAGCATATTTTAGCATAGAGGTAATAAGCCACCCTATGGATTAATCTCATGGAGTAAAAAGTTGACAATCGAAATGAGATGAGAGAAAGATTTTTCCATACCTACCACCTGCTCGACAATGTGTTAAGTCATGCATTCTTACTGTAAAGCATGCAGCCCGGGCCGTAATTTTGTATGAAAACCCTAAGGCAAAGAGAATACAAACGCTACGCTAGCCTAAGGGTAATAATGTGATTTGAATTAGGAACATCCAAATAGGTATGTATGGAAACTCTAGCTTTACAAATAATACAAAGCACTGGCCATAGTGGCCATGGCCACGTAGACTTACAACCAATCACGCCACTTTTTTTTGTTAGGCATACACATGTGAAACTAAAGACGGTGTTTGTTTGATGTTACATCATGTTTATTATTAGAGATAACAATAACAGTCAGTTTTATAATTTTCAAGTTAGGTAACACAAATTGTCGTGATAGTGTCGTCAATAGTGATTTGATACCGGAATTGATTAAATCATACATTACATACATAGAATAACGCCTAAGGTGCAATTTTCTTAAGTGGCCCTGGGTTATATAATTTGTCTCACAGAAGGTATGAAATGTAGAGTATGCACCTCAAGGATAAAGCCTGTCTTCTTCTTAGGCGGCTTGAACCCCTCACTTCTTCGGGACTCTAAATAACCCCCGAGCGTACGCTACGCTCGGGCGTTTACACTAGATTCCTTGTTATATATAAGCTCTGGGTTCAGTAAGCCGCCCGTGACTATAAGACGTGCTTTATCCACTTGGTGCATAATCTACTATTACTCCATTGGGAAGGGGTAATAATAGGTACTATTTTGTGCCATGACATTAAAAATCCAACTATAGTGGATATGAATGCTGTCTAGCGGTTCCCCAGAGTACCTATGTGATTTGTGATAATCGGTTTGTAATTACCTATAATTATATACAGTAACAGACTGGGTGTACTAACGGGTGTACTGGGTACCTAATAAATCCATGGGATGTACCTACCGTAATAACATAATGTAGGTAGGGAGGTATCTATATTAGAAAACAACAAATATATTTAATGATTGTTATTTATTGATGTAGGACTTAGGTACTACGGAAATTTATCATAGTATTATAATTGATGATCACTACAAAATCAATTGTAATAACTAATATCTAAAATAGAAGTGGGCACTTACGTGACAAAATAACATAATTTGCAATATTAGGATATATTATAATTTTTAAACACTGCTGCAGCAGCACAGCTAACATTTTTTTTTTGTAAGTACCTACCTAACTACTTATAATTAGGTGCCTACTCGAAAACAAATCGTTGTAAGGAATAAAATAATAATTTTATACGATAAAAACGACGTTGCTCCTACAACTCACACATGCGATTGCTTGAAGCCTCGAAGCGCTTGTAACAAAAACTGAAAACGGATCAACACTGTGAATTTGCGGTTTGAACGCTGTAGGCTGTACTGTGGGTACCTAACCTACTGGCACCCGCTTACATACACACGATCTTATAACCAGACAGTAAATTAAAACACTGATAAAAAAACTAGAATAAGATTATAAGTTCCTACCTACATACCTACCTAAATAAGGTAGGTAGGTACTAGCCATTTATGTAAAAAAACTTTAACATCGTTCAATCATGTCGATATCGTCATAGATTTTATACGTAACTATACTCGTACAATTCGTTTGTGATGAATTTAGTAAGTAACATGATTAAAAGTCGAAAGTTTAAAAACACTTGGTAGGTACCTGTTAGTTGGTAGGTATGATAATATGATTATTCAGCTACGTAAAACAAAAGTATACTTACTCTAAGTTTAAAAGAATACAGGTATGTACCTACATACCTACCTAACGCTATGAATATTATTTTATCAATCAACACATTATTTTTGTAATCGGAAAAATATAAAATCGCCATGGGAAATGGGAAAACTAAAAATGTTAGAACCACGCGTCTTTTGAATGAAAATAATTGTTATTTATAATCAAAGTCACTGACTTCTAGGTCAGCGATCAAAGCTCTATATGTACCTATATACCTTTACCTTTTGAAAGTTCAGTCAGTTTGCAGTTAATAAAAAGGGTACCTACCTAAGGCAAACCTATAGTCACTTTCAAGCATTAATTTAAATGATTTAAAATTACACCACCGTTAATTTAAAATTGTCACCTATTGTCTGCAGTTACCTATACATTTTATTGGTTGGGAATTTTGGTTTTAGTCTAACCTAAAATTAGCCATGTTGTTGTATTCTTCGGACCAGGCGGCAAAGCGTGAGCCGTCCATTTCGGGCGCGTGCGCGTTGCCATCCGTCAGCCTATGGCTGGTGCCACCGATCTGCGCTCCACAATCCGGGCACTTGCTCACCTGATTCGCACCTCCACAATCGCCGATGCAATAGAAGTGCCCGTTCGGACATTTGTACCAATGCCCGGCTTTCAGGCCTATCGCCTTAACGATCATAGCTCTTTCCTGTTTAGTCACAATGACGTCGGACGCCTTTATAGCTTGCTGCAAGCCTTGCATGGCTGTTATAGCATCGTTCTCGTTGAAAACGGTCCAAGAGAACACTGCCGCTTTGGCGGCGTCGTACTTTAATTTAATTTCGGGCAGATGTTTCACTGCAGCGTAAGTGGCGTGTTCGGCGAGTTTTGCGAATTGCACAATCGAGTTCATTCTCTTTATCTCGATGCCCATGTCCTTTTGCTGTTGCTCGCTTACTTTCAACATGATCCCGTCGTTCAATTTAAAAGCGAACACTCGACAGAGCAATTCAGTCTGCTTCGCCAATTCAGGCTTGAATACGGTTAGTTTGCCATCCAAATACTTTTTGTAGCACTCCGCTATCATGTCGAGAAGGTTCAAACAGATAGATTCCAGGTCTAGTAGTAGCTTCGATACTTTCTTATTTGTTTTTGCAACGGCTTGAAGGTTGATATACACGGCCTTGATGTGTTTGTCAGCTGTAATGAGAAAAGTAATTATTGTATTGAGAACGTCTTAACTTATGCCCGCGCGAAGTTACAAGCGATACTAAAGTATAAATCCTACTTTTTTCCTAAGGTGCAAAGTATCTCCTTAGCAGATTATATATAAAGATATTATCAGTTTAGCTGGTTACTCAAGAAATCTTGAAAAGTAGGTACCTAAGCAAAAAAACAGGCACAACTTTAGGATGACTTTGAAATAACCCCTACTAATATTATAAACGTGAAAGTTTCTGAGTATGTATATGTATGTTTGCTGCTCTTTCACGCAAAAACTACTCAAAGGATTTTGATGAAACTTCGCAATAATATATTATAGCTTACATATCAGAATAACACATAACCTAATTCATAATTTTTTGGACAATCATATATTATACAAACGCGGGTGAAACCGCGGGGCGCAGCTAGTTGTATATAAGTATACATAAATAGGACAAAGGGAATATTTGATACTCATTTGTCATTACCAAACTAGATTGTTTGATAGAGAACGCGTAGTGGATTGTGGCCCAATCCTCCTAAGGGAGGCGAGTAGCGAGCTCAGGAGTGACCGTAGTCGGTAAATGATAATAATGATTGATTAATGATTGAAGGAAACCTTTATAACTGCTTGCTCCCTTAGGACTAGTATAACCCCCTATCAGGGTATTCCGGCAGCAGCCTCGAGAGCCAGTCCTTTTAGGCTGAGCATGTTCGTCCACATCGTCACATAACACCAGGTGAGACAGTGATCAAGTGCTCCATGACTAAAATATTAAAACAAACGATATGTGGTTATACATACCGGTCAACACCTGCAGATATTTGACTTTAAACTCCGCAATATTTTTTTGCAGTTCTGTTTTCTTCTCCTCTATTTCCTTTTGTGTGCCGTAGATGCGTGTTTTGATGGGATTGATTTCTTCCTTGAAGATCTTGTTGACTAGATCCTTGTACCGGCGCGTGTTGATGACCGGCTTGCGGCAGAACGGGCACTTGCGGATCTGCACGGTCTCCGTGTCTCCGTGCATCATATTGTCCATGTTCTCAACCTCCATCACGTGGCCGCAATCTTGCAGCAGGATAAACCTGAAATATGGTTTTTAACAGAGTTGGATAAAGCAACAAAATTGCGCGTGCACCGTATCTACACGTGATAGAGTTTAAACTTCGCCCGCGCCCTTCGGACCTCATAAGATAATACAAATATTACTCAACACTCGCTTTTCGGTGAAGGATAACATCGTGAGGAAACCAACATACCCGAGAATTACTTCGGAGGCATGTTATCCACTAATCCGGACCGGGCCCCCGTGGTGGATCACGGCCTAATTCTCCTCACGTAAGTGAGGGGAGGCATTTGCCCAGCAGTGGGACTGTTACAGGTTAAATTATTATTATTATTTATATAGAATCTATATTATGATATATCGTGCAAACGTCAATCTCTTCTGCTCCACTTCTGTAGCGTCGTGATTATATTATGTATTTATAGTTCTTTTATCTCTCTTATATGACCAAATGTGTCTAAACGTGATGCGTCCTTAACATGTGACCCACAAATTTTCGCTCACGTATCCATGATCGAATCGCCGCCAAGTTCCACTAAGGAAACTCGGTGCGGACTCGGTGCGGACCCTCGGCGCAGGTCTCACCTGGCGTCGTCGTCGAACTCGTCTCCGAGGAAGTCTCGGGGGAACTCCCCGGGCGCGCAGGCGCGGCACACGGGCGGGCACGGCTCGCCGCACAGGCCGCGGCACGCGTGCCCGCACGGCAGCGCGCGGCCGCACGGCGCGGCGCACGGCGCGCGCGCGCACGCCTGCCCGCAGCGCCGCCCGCACGCGCCGCCGTGTGAGCAGCGCCGCGAGCACGCCTCCTGCGCATCACACTACCGTAAACAGGGTGAATAGCAACACCGACTGACGCGTTTTCGGGCTGCTCACTGACGACGGCCCTCTTTAAATGGCTTTAGCGCCGAAAATGGGAAACGCCCCGAAAAAATCGCGAAATTCGTGTGCCGTATTTCGTGGACGGGCCATTACCCTGCACGGAGTGCACGGCGCGCCGCACAGCTTGTTGCAGCGCGAGTGCTGGCACCGAACCTCGCATTGCTTCTTGCACGGCGGGCATATCTGGTTGCAGGGCTCTTCGCATCTGCAAAAGACACGCACTTTTATCTAGTTTTATTGTATGACGAAGTTTGAGTGCGATAGAGCGCGGTACCGACTGGTGCCCGCAGATGTTGTCCCGGCGGCAGGGCTGCGCGCACGGCACGTGCAGCCGGCGCTGGCGGCACGGCGCGCAGCCGCCGCCGCACGCGTGCCCGCACGCCAGCTGCACGCCGCACGCCGCCGTGCACGCGAGCGCCACCATCTCATGCGTTAACTTGTCTGAAATCGTGAATCGCTCGTTTGCATATTTGGACCGAGGCGTGATATGCTGTGTCCCGCGTCTCCCCCTAGTGCAGGGTGGCAGTGAGACGTACCGGCCGGCAGCGCCGCGAGGCGGCACGGCAGGGTGACGCGGTGTCCGCAGCGCGCGGCGACGGCGCGGCGCGACGGCTCCGCGCACCGCGCCGGCTCGCACGGCAGCCCGCACACTCCGCGGCACCGGTGCCCGCAACTCATAGTGCGCTCGCATTTGTTCGTGCAAAGATTTCTAGTAGGCTGTTTTTTGCACATCATTCTTATTTTATGCTTGCATTCCGGTATTTCTTTTATTACCTGAAATATGTAGTTGTTTAGATATTAATACATTTGGGCAGCCGAGTTTGCGTTGATAGATCGATCTATAGGATCTGTAGGAAGGTAAGAGGTGCCTAACTAACGTCCCAATCCGTGTTCTCTCCCTGGAAATTACTGTAATGCATCGGCCACTGTACTGAATCGTGACGTCGTCTGCGACATGACTAGAGTCCCGCCCGACTATACCTGTCCGGCTAGGAATCGATATTTTGGCAATTTTAGCAAAAATATCGTGGAAACTTTAAATATACCATCATGACACTGGCTAAATCATGCGAGTACATGATTAAAAAAAAGAAAAATACAACATAATAATAGAATCATTAAAATAAGTACAAAACTTACCAATTCCATGCAGTCTCCGCATGGTTCGGAACATATCTTCTTGCAGAAATGATCGCAATTTACCAATTTCCTGGCACATTTTTTTTTACATGGAATTTCGTCGACGTTCGTCATGCATGTGACATGCTCCTTGTGTGTGCATGTAGATCTTCGCTTTATGACCTGCAATATATTATGCATTTTTGATTTTTATGCAGAATTATTAAGCACATATATTATTATAAGCACACTTATTTCTCTCGACAGATCCTGTCGAGTGAAATACTACGAATAAAAATAATTAGGCATTTATATTCTCTTTTGTTTTGTCTTGAGTTCATACAAAAATCCCATAGAAAAAAGTTTTTATTTTCCGAATTCGCCTTTCCACTGTGCTAGATTTTCTGTGGTAGGTATATTTGCGGTTAAAAAGCGGTGGTAGCCTAGTGGGCGAAAGTCCGCCTTCGAAAACGGAGGTGGCGAGTTCAAATCCCAGTGCGGGCACGTACCAATGTGTTTCTTGTTAAACATAATTATGTACGTAATTATCACTCGCTTTTCGGTGAAGGAAAACATCGTGAGGAAACCAACATGCTCGAGAATTATTTCGGAGGCATGTTATCCACCAACCCAGACTAGGCCCCCGTGGTGGATTATGGCCTAACCCTCCTCACGATAGTGAGGGGAGGCCTTTGCCCAGCAGTGGGACAGTTACAGGCTTAATTATTATATTATATAATATTATTAGGTATATTTGCCAATTTTCGATAAATTTACGGTCTCGTGGGATTATAGGATAATACATAATATGTAGGTATAGTGAGTGCAACCGAGTGAAACCGCGAGCCACATCATAATGATAAAAAGAATTGTATGTAAATAATTTACGACTGATTAACTAAACGCTCTGCAGCGCTCCGTTTTGTTTTGCGTCCTGTCAATAAAATTATTGCTTGATAATATCGCGCGCGTTCCGATACAAAATGTGAGAGCGCGATTCTACCGATCGACGAATACGCGCCGTGGGAAGTAGCTTTAACTTGGGTTGGGCCAACTTCGCGAGTAGTTTAGTGCTGATTTTTAGAGTTTTGGCGGGAATCCGGTACGTTCTTGGTTTTGTGTTTTTTTCTCAAACTTGTGTTTGTGTGTGTGTTAATGTGTAATATTGGTGGAATATTAATAATTAAGTTCCGTTAACGTGCACGAGTGTAGGCGAATGATAAACTCAAAAAACGTGTCATGTCGCATTTATTCCAAACTCCCACGAAGTTTCAGTAAAGCATCCACTACTTTAATGAATCGTGACTATGTGATATGTAAATAATTGACAGGACTACTTGACCACGAGGATTGCTGTAATGCTGTGACTTTCCTATTGTGAAAATATGAAATACCTAGGTACTTAAATAATAAAATACTTGACACTGGCTAAATGCACAAACCGTGCGAAGCCATATTATCTAAAACAAAAAAAAATGTTACCTGCACTTTGCAGTGTTCGCAAGTCTCGTGGCACTTCAGGGGGCACTGGTGGTCGCCGAGCTCGGCCTCCGGCGCCGCGGTGCACCCCGCCTTTTTTTTCGCACACGGTTTCATGCAAAGGTACTGAAACAACACACGAGTTTAGTCAAGAAACTGAAACAGTGACATCGATTCACTCTTATTTCCCCCCCCCCCCCAAGCTTGTTTCTTTTACACAACATTTTACCCATTTTTGCACGTTAATGAACATAATACACTGTAATGTGTAAATGCGTGCACGAGTGTGGTTGTGGCACGTGTTTACGTGCAAATGATACAAATCCAAGAAACTATTGGCATTACCTAATCCCTCCATCGCTTTACTGAATCGTGACGTCGACTGCGATTTGATTGCACTGCCCTACTCATTATTTGACCGTCATTATAACTGACTTGACTATGTATTGAACAAGACAAACCAAATACAATTTATATTATAGTGAAGAAACTTAGAAAATTAAAATGAACAAACTTAGAAAATGTGATATAACAAACTATTGCTACCGGATCGTTACAATAGATGCCAGTCTTAAATTCACATATCCATCCACTGAATAATAAGCTTTCTTCAGAAGGAGCCACTAAATATTACCTTTTCATGGTCGGGGTCATCTTTGACGTGGCATTTCCTCAAGCAGCTGTGTCCGCACCGCTCTACGCGGTATTCACATTTAACCGTACAGCGAACGTCGTTCACGTCCGCGTGGCACATTTTTTGAACCTGCAATGTTAATAATTTATTTTAATTTTATTCCATTTTAATTGTTTAATAGGTACCTATAGGTACTGAAAAAATGTATCTAATGATAAAATGTAACGCATTGGACTTTTTATATGGAAATAAATAAATAAATAATTTAACAAAATGTGACGCTCAGTTGACTGCGAATTAACGAAATATGTAAAAAAAAAATGCGTGTCAGCTGCGAATGGTAAATAAACGCATCTCTAATAATACTGAAAAATATGTAAAGCACTAGAAGCAAATAACACCTGCGGGACGCAAAAACGCGAAATGTCACTAAACCTGAAAATGTGGTTGAATTTTTGTTGTTTTTTTGTTTGTTTGTTTGTTTGTTGCCTCAGAAACTATTGGATGGATTTTAATGGGAGTTTCAGCACCTAGCTAGTAGCTTTAGTTTCGAGTTTCTACCAATCTATCGACCAATGAAATCGCAACGTATGTATGGAGACGCATGCGTTCTGCTACACACCGTCGCGATTAAATATCGACTGGTAAATGACAGGACACGCAGGAATGCAAAACACGTCGAGATTTTATCGCGCATTAGGTACTTGACAACGTCTCTGTGTAGAGCTATCGAGAAAACGCGTCGATAACATCAAACGATAATAACGCTTCAGTGGGATAGGGCCTTAATCGTAGACAGTCATTGCACCTTGTGACCGCAGTGAGGCAGCACGGCGTCGACCGAAGTGAAGCACTTGACGCTCGGATCGTCGGGCTCCTGGTGGCAGAAGACATTCCTCTCGTGGCCGCAAGGGAGAGTCTTCTTTACTATATGCTTGCATGGCCCACAGTCTTCGGCGCACTTCTTTGGACACACGTGGCCGACGGCGCACATTCTGTAAATAAATTCCTAAACTGAAACGACACTACACTGGATCAGCAAGCAATGTTATTGCCATTGGGCTGCTCGAAAATCGTTACTATATAATAACAGTTCAGCCTGAACTATCCCACTGCTGGGTAAGGCCTCCTCTCACTACTCACTATCTCGTGAGGTGGATTAGGCCATAACTCACCACGGGGGCCTGGTCCGTATTGGTGGATAACATGCCTCCGAAATGATTCTCGGGCATGTTGGTTTCCTCACGATGTTTTCCTTCACCGAAAAGCCAGTGATAATAATTAGGTACATAATATTATGTTTAAGAAGAAACACATTGGTACGAGCCCGCACTGGGATTTGAACTCGCCACCCTTCATTTGGAAGGCGGACGATCGCCCACTAGGCTACCGCACCGCTCATCAATCGTTACTAATTGGTCATAAAAACACGTCGGTTAATCGATTGTCGACTGCCGCGCCGAAACGACAAATGGTTTAACTTTAGCGATTCAAAAATGACGCGTAATTATTTCTTCGCGATTTTTTGTATCACAGGGCAATGTCTGTCGGCTCCGCTAGTTACAATCTTAGTAGGATGGAACGGGATCGCTTATGCAACTCACTTTTCACATTTCTTGGGGCACCTGGTGTAGGCGGTGGTGTGGTCGCGGTCGTATCCGTGGCACAGCAGCCCGCAGCGGTGGCCGCAGCGGCGCAGCGCGGCGCCGCACCGCGCCAGGCAGCCGCCCTCCGGCGCCTGGCCGAAGTCTTCCACCGAGCATATCTGTATCCGAGCTCACAGATGTGAATCACTCTAAATTGATACCTACTTGACAATAATATAATATTGATACCGTGCCGTGTTTATACCATACGTATAGTAGGTAATTAATTTATATTAATCTTATTGAGCATGGCTCGTAGGCATGTCAAGTGTCCACAGCACAACACCAAATCATTTGCTAATAGCAAAGAGTATATTATTATAACTAGCTGTTGCCCGCGACTTCGTCCGCGCGGACTATAGTATACTTTACCATAATTCCAAATAACTAAAAATAGACCATGACCTCGAGTTCGACATCGACATCCGATATGCGATATCCAACATTCTCGTACGACATCAACCATCTTCTATCAAAATTACCATTTTATACAAAAACCTGGCATTTTATACCAAAATCTAACATTTCATACAAAAATCTACCATTTCCTACCCAAAATCCACCATTTTCTACCAAAATACCATGTTCTACCAAAAGCTAACATTTTCTACTAAAGTCTAAAATTTTCTACCACAATCTAAAATTTTGTTTCTAAATCTATTATTTTCTTTCTAAATGTGCTATTTTCTACCAAAAGCTACCATTTCCTACCAGAATATACCATTTCCTACAAAAAACTACCATTTCCTAAATTAAAACTACCATTTTAACCGTAATCTACCATTTTACCATAATCTACCATTTTAATTTCAAATTCACTAATATCTACCAAAAGCTACCATTCTTTCCAAAATCTACCATTATTACCAAAAATCTACCATTTCCTACCAAAATTCTACCATTTTCTACCTTTAATTTATCATTTTCTACCAAAATCTACCACTTCCTACCTTTTAAAGAACATAGATACCTACTAAGTTTGAAATTGATCAAACCAATAAAACACGTTGTTCCATCCAAACTTTGCAACCCCTTTTCACCCACCTAGGGGTTAAATTTAAAAAAAAGTCTTAGTGCACACCTACGTCTCAAGGAATATGTGTACAAAATTTAAGTTTTGAACTAAATATTTTGCATTGCATTGTTCAGTTTTGAACTAAATTTTCTGATGAAAAATATTTTGCAACCCCTCTTTATCATTTAAGGGGCTTAAAGTTAAAAAACTATGAATGTATTTAAATAAATCTTTAATATAATGTAAATGCCAAGTTTGAAGCTGATCAGACAAAGAAAACACGTTGTTACACATAAACGATACAACCCCTTTTCACCCCTTTAGGGGTTGAATTAAAAAAATCACCTTTTAGTGCATTCCTATGTCACTTATGGCATAATTGAGCCAAATTTTTAATATGAACTAAATCTGATGAAAATATCTTGTAACCCCTTTTTCTCACTTTAGGGGTTGAATATTAAAAAACGATGAAACACGTGTTTCATTAAATCTTTTAAAGAATATAATTGCCAAGTTTGAAGTGGATCAGGCCAAGAAAACACGTTGCTCCATACAAACTTTGCAACCCCTTTTCACCCCCTTAGGGGTTGAATTTTCAAAAATCCTTTCTTAGTGCACGCCTACGTCACATAAGGAGTATTTGTGCAAAATTTCATGGTTCTAGACCCAGTAGTTTCAGCTGTGCGTTGATCGTCAGTCAGTCAGTCAGTCAGTCAGTCAGTTTTGGCTTTTATATATATAGATAAGTAAGAGGGATCAATAGAGTAACCCCCAGTTTCTGGAACGTTTGTTGGCTTTGACAGTAGATTAAAACTATCGTTGTCTCTATCTGACAATAAACTAATGACAAGGATGGCAATAGAATTAATCTGTAGTCAAAGTTGGCTGACGTTTCAGAAACCGGGTGTAAGTATAATTTACTTAGGTACCTACTATAAGTAGAGGTACTTTACCTTTGTCAAATTATCTGGATGGTTTTGACATTTCAGTGTGATACTTGTTCCAATGAAATCGCCATTTTCCAATGTTGTCGCAATATTTTTCCATAGCTCTGAGTTTGCTTTCAATGTATCTATATTTCCAAATATGTAAAAGCCTAAAAAGTAAAAATATGTTGGTTAACAGCATTCATGCTTTTGATCATACGTTGTATCGGTGTTCAACAAAGAATTGGGTCCTACTTGTTTTCTGTATACTGCGGCATCGTTCGCCCAAACGGATGAACCAATTTTGATTTAGTTGTTATTGTTAGCTACGATACTAGTACTCTGTTGTGCCATCGAATATCATTGCGGTCATAGAAATTGGCGGTGGTGTCAGGGGTTTTATAGAATAATATGTTTTTTTAGTATCCATACGAATATAATAAACCGTAAGTCAATCTATATCTGTTTGTTTGTTTGATTGATAGCTGAACCAATTTAGATAAAATTTGGCATAGAGATAGATTGCCATAAACGGCTGAACGGATCGTAATTAAATTTGGCAAGGGGATAGATAATAACAGATACGAGAAAGAGAGAGTGAGAGTGAAAAGATCGAGGGAGAGGGAAACACATAGAGTGAGAACGAGAGAAGGAGAGTGATAGAGCCAGAGAGGGAGACAGAGAAAAAGATCTTCTTACCTAGCTGTTACCCGCGACATCGATTGATTTTGTACAGTTGACATTTGGTATCTAAATGCGAACGAACTTGCGGGTATCAGCTAGCATATTATTATTATAAATGCACATTAACTTGTAATACCTATTTTTGCTCTGGAGAGGGCCACGCAAATCCTGTTTGGGGTTCCCAAAAAACCAATTTTGTTTTCATCATTGTTCCTCACGAGCGACAACAGGATGATTTTAGATTCCTCGCCTTGGTAATTGTCAACAACTGTTATCTTCACGCCCTTCAAGTGTGCGTACTTGTCGCTTTCCTAAAAACAGTAAGTACAAAATTAGAGTTTATTGCCCTAATCCACACTAAGTTTCCTCTTAGGCGGGATTTTTGCAATTTCCGAAAACGGACCAGCATTATCCCTATCAAACATTTCAATGCCCGATGGTCGAATGGGGACATGGGGATCATAACAAGTCATAATAGGATCTATACCTATCTATATACTATAGTTATTGTTAACTTGAGGCGTACCTTTTTCATGAGTACTTACTTACCTAACTAGGTAATTAAAGTTAAATCTTTGTCATGTGGGAGAAACACCCATGATATACGCCGTACGATTTAAGTAGGCCTATATAAAAAAACGCAATAAAATCTCTTTCATGCGGCTGTACCATTTCAATGTACGTTGCTGGTTGCCTACCTTTCTCATGTAGAACATTTGGCCTTTGTACGCGGCCAGAATGGTGACGTCATCCGCGGTGTAGCCCTGCTGCATCAGGTAGTTCGCCAGAACTAGCACCAAGTCTGCCTCCTTGTGATTCGCGCGGCTCATGTTCTCCACCAAGGGCTAAAGTTGTGTAATAGACAGGTCAGATTCGATAAGGGTTTGTTTCCTCCACTAGCGGTAGCGTCATTTAGCGGACGCTTTAAGTGTATAGCGCCGAATTGCGTCACTGGAACGTTGGCTATTCAAACAAAATGGTGTGGCTGCCTACCGAGCGTTTTTGACAGTTATCGTAGACCCCTTACTATCCGTAATTTCAAATAGCGGTAACGATCTGTAGGAAACCACGACATCTGTTCATCAATTAATAATATTATACCGTAAAACGGGGTGAATAAAATTCAAGGGGGGAGTACAAAAAAAGCCTTTGAGTCACCCGCAACGGCACCGCGCATGCGTCCCGTTTTGAGGACAATTACCATCTTTTCAACGCGATAGCCACCAAGTTTTCCTCTCTAATCCTATTCAGCCCGTTTCACTTTAGCGAAGGATACCTCTTCCTGATGCTGGTGCGTCAGGAAAAACAAGTTCTTCGTCATCCCCTTGACGTCCGGGAAGTCGTAGACGCTGGGGTGGTTCTGCAGGTCCGCGTAGATGTGCGGGGAGACCAGCGCGGCCAGCTCCGGCCGCATGCGGTGCTGCACGCCCAGCCGCCGCCCGTGCATGCCGTTGCCGAGCATGCGCTCGAACAGCGACACCTCGAGCTGGTAGTGCTTGGCCAGCTTCATGTGCGACGCGGACGGCCGCAGCTGCTGGTGGTCGCCTGGCGGGCCAGGGACACGGTGACGCCGCTTCCGAGAGCGACCGGCGCCCCTAGGGCTAGCTCCCGGTTTCCACCCTCGAGGTCGCCTAATCGGGGGTTTCGCACGGCGGTCCCGAGAGCCAGTCCCATCATAGGCTGCCGTTTACTTCGACCGCATGTGAGATAGTGGTCGAAAAGTATTGGGTATTTAAAAAAAGCAGGTTGTTCACGCTACAAAAGCGCAACGTCGGCCCGCGTTGCGGTTGCGTTGCAGTTTTGCGGTGGCAACTTTGCTTTGCAGTTTTACTCGTCGCTTTGAGATCCGGGTGGGATACAGACAAAACTCATCAACAATGTGCCCAGTGATCTCGATGGAAACTTTGCCTTTCAACCGGAAGACAGTAATGTTTGCACAGCCCATGTTTTAAAAAAAAAAAAAAAAAACCCTGCTTAGCTGATGAATATCTCGCAAAGTATGTAATAAATGTATAATACAAAACAATACATTGTGAGTGAGAATTTGAAAGAACTGTAAGCCACACTCAACCGCTCGAATCTAAAGACCATTAGTCAAAGCTCTATCTAGATACATAGTTAGTACAAACTATACAGTATTTTGTAATCTAGTGTACAAATGTACTTCAGCTGCAGCACAGAGAGGATAAAGTCGCTTACCAATCAGGATAAGATGCCTGCATGCCTTAGTGAGGGAAGTAATTATGTGTTGTTCCAACACTTCAGCCGCTTCCTCCACAATAACTGAAAAAAAAAACAAACAAAAATTGAGCAGTTGGAGCAGTAAAGTCTGGTGACGTAAATACCTAAAGGCTTTTGTTATACCTAGTTATGCTATGACAATTTTATAGCTTAGCTTACCGATTGGCGGTGCCAAGGTTTGCAAGAGTTTGCGCATTTTAGCTGCCCCACTTGTCGTCATGCCGACAATATGGCTGTCCTTTAAAACTTGCATGTCCAGCAACATCCGGGCTTCCTCGTACGCCGTGGTCGCAGTGTTCACACGCGCCTAGAAATATAATGTGTAGGTACTCGTACTTATTAGGTTGTTTACCTTTACTAATACGTTTGTCCTAGACCCAAAAATACGAAAACTATAATCGCACACATCCATCATTCGAATCTTGTTTATAAATAGGTGAAAAGATCCAATAGAAAAAAACTTATCTATATTTCCGAATTTTTTAATATTCTTACTGTTTTTAATTAATTCTGTAGGTACCTAACCTAGAGATTTTTTTTTTTCAATGGAAGTGAAAAGTTGAGTGTTGAACGCGGGCCAAAAACGACTCACTCATAGTCGCTTCTATGCCACATGTAAATCACAGAGTATGAATACCGACTCGTTTTCGTCCCTTGTTGAACAATCTACTATTAATATTTAACAGGTTGGGGTCCAGGCTCCAATACCGACTCAAATACCGACACCTAATACCTATAATGTCATGTCAAAATATTTAACTAGTGTTAAATGATGCCTTGCTAGTTATATTTTCTATAATAGTTCCAATTGTTTTAGCAATATTATTGGGATTTAATTATTATTTAAGACTATAAATGCACATTATTCTGAACATCGGGAGACTGAAACCCACGACAGAGAGTGGGTTTCAGGGATCACCAACGGTCTGTTATACTAAATCCTGTTTTATCTTTCCTCATCTTCGATTTATGCACCAAACAGTGCCCTGTGGGATTTGTTTAAATAACCATGATTATTCTTATTATATTCTACTTATTTATTTGGAGGTCTGGTTGAGGTATAAACACTTGCCTGCAGTTCACCAATTTCTTTCTTCGATTCCATAATATCGCCTTGTATCCACGTGTAATACAAGGTCCACCGGTCTATTGTCGAAAACCGATTAAAATTAGTTTTGTTTGTAATATGCGTTGCAATTCTTCTCAAACGATGTTGGGACATGTCCTGGGAATTGCACAAATGTATTTAGATACAGATCATTATCGGAATTATATGAAACAACGATGCCATCTAAATGATACCCAGCATTGACAGCGGCACGTCACGATATATTAAAATTTAAAATGAAAAATGGCTAGTGTGTATACTTACGTTAAACAGCTCTCTGCAAGCATTCAACAATCGGATATCCAATCGAACCCTGAGTTGTTCGGTAGGTTCGACACATGCTAGAAACTTGGAAACTAATTCTCTTATTTCCGCATTAGTTTCTTCCAGAGAGAAGCATGCAATAGAGGCCCGATACTTCATCTGTTCGGACTCGTTCTGGTCGTGATCGTCTAGCTGCACACCGGTCCTTTTGCGTGTTTCCTTTTCATGATCACCAAAAGCGTTATTGGTTATATTCTCGTCCATCAGCAATGCGTCGATATCATTATAATCATAGTCTGCCACACGCTCAAAGAGCCATCGAAATAATGAAGCATCGCGACGTTGTGAACCGTTGGTGTTGTAAAACTGACACAGAAGCTCAATTTCTGGTATTTCACTCAATACTGTGCACTTCATGACTCCGTTGAGGAGAACATCGAGATGGATCATAGCCCTTTGAAACTGGCACACCAACGCCTTCAGTTCAGTCTTTTGATCCATGAACACTTGATGAGCGTTGCAGCGCGTAGATATGTTGCGTCGCAGAGTTTTCAAGTTTATCGGGTCCATCGCTTCGTTGCGGGACTGGCCTCCGACGCGGACTATAGAAGTCGTTACTTTCAACAGAGCTTCCAAGAACTGATCCAGCGCATGGTTCGTGTAGCAAATAACCAGCATCAGGCAGCCGCTTATATCTTTCTTTAGATTTCGATACAACGTTTTAGCCACTCGGATCCCGAGGTACGTCTTGCCTGTGCCCGGCGGTCCCTGTATGACGGCTAACTCATGCCTCAGAGATAGTTTGTAAGCGTCAAGTTGAGTCTCATTAAACTTCAAGATATCTTTTCCTGGCCACGTTTCATCTTGCAGTACTATGAATTTCACTTTATGTATTGAGTGTAGCATCACGTCTACAGATGAATCTTCATCAGGCATCGACGTTTGCCCGTCAGTGTTTACGATCACTGTGTATTCCTTATTGGGATTCAAGTAGGACGGGTATTTGGGTGTCGGCTGCAATCGAAGGAATACAAACTAAACTAAATCATTTAATACATGGACTATTTATTGTTCCATGGAACACCTTTCGGTCATCCAGCGTGTCGTTAGCAGATATCCTCGACGATGATATAGTCATGTAGTCGAGTGGACAATCCCCAGTGCTGCATATACTTACATTGACGTCTACGATGTACTGCTTCATCGCGATGTGGTCGGGGAAGGCGGGGTCCTGCAGCGCGCTCAGCACGTGGTAGTAAGGCTCGAAGTAAACCTCGCTCTCGATCATTGTATACGAATCGTTCTCATTATAGAGGCGTTCATTGAACTCTGCGCCGATTATCGACACTGGTATCTGGAATAACGGAATAAGAAACAAAAATATTGTACTTACTTATTCAAAAACTGTAACGTAGGTATATCTTTAACTCAGCCAAAAGACAAGTGAGCGAATGGCAGGAAGCGAAGATAGATAATACACTAACTAGTAACTAACCACTACCTAAAGACGTAACTATCCTACTAATACTTTAAATGCGAAAGTTTGCGCGTGTATATGTTTGTCCTCTCTTCACCGGATTTTGATGAAATTTGGTATACAGGTCTTGGAGTAGAAAAAAGGATACTTTTTATCCCGTAACAAATAACGGTTCCTGTAGGATAAAAGCGAACGCGGGCGGAACCGCGTAGCGCAGCAAGTAGAAAAATTCAAGCCTTAGTAAAGTTAAATAGAAAAAACTCACCATGCCATCCCTCAGAGACCGTTCATCTCGGTCCAAAATTGTGGCAACTATGAAACTGTTGCAGTTGTCTTTAGTGAACAACACAAGGGAACCATATATGAACCTCTTGCTGTTGGCCCAATTGATCCTTTTGAAGTTTCTATTGGTCTGCACGTCAACCTGTACGAGTGAACCGATTTTCGTTTGTGACACGTACGGCTTGACGAATTTCACATTGTGAAATACACTGGAACATATAGGATTGCGTTTCTCATTCGGTTGTGGTCGGATACTGCCCTACAGTTTGCGGGATCAAATCCTAAATATCTTTCAAGTTATGAAGGACAAATCAACTGTCATGGTCGCTATTTATTAGTATTTTATTGTAAACTAGATAATTTATACCATGTTTGTTTGTCGAATTAGGTTTTTTATACTTTATAAGACTAGCATTTGAGGTACCATTTATCTTACAGGTAGGAAACTTTTATACCAATGCCTATAGGCATTGGTATAAAAGTTTCTCAACTAGGTACAGTAGTACCCAACTTATATGGCTTACCGATGTACCTGCGCAGAAGATGAATTTTCAAAGCGCGGGAAATGCTATTGACCGCTATTGGTCGGCAGCCGCCGCCATCTTAGCGATCGCCGCGTGGCATGAGTGAGATGGAACTAACAGCTGCAGTGTATTATGAACCTTATAATAGTGTTCTTAGGTTGATTGTAAGTTTTAAGCATTCTTTCGTTAATCTTCGGACCATACTTTCTTTTCTGCGCGAACGAAGTTTCACGACGCGCCATATAAGTTGGGTACTACTGTATGTAAATATCCCCCGCGAGTGGTGGAACATAAGTAGAGGTACGTAAATACCTACCACAAACAAAAGTCGCTAAAACAACCCTTACTTTTGGGGCGTTCAAAGGGCAAGCCTATGGTAGGGATTTCTACTTACCGGATGTGATCATATTTGCGTCTCCTCGGGTCTTGTATATACTGACCTGTAACAACGTAAATGTATTTACTATCTGCGCGCAGAGTATTATTTATTGGAAGGGAAGACAGTCTATGCACGAGCGAGCATACATATAATATTGGTCTTAGAATAATAACGCACAGAAAGATAGTTCCGTGCGTAGTTTCACTCAAAAGTGAAGCCACTTTTTATCATCAATGTCGGCCGAGTGCCATGTACCTAATTATCTTTTCGTAAACGCATACAAGATCAAAGAAAATGTCGCACGCCTGCTTGTATTTACTCCAAAAGCAGGGAAAAATAAAAACATACCTATAAATTTACCATAAAAGCTTTGATATCGTGCAATAAACTCACAAAGGCCAACAAGGCCCGACAAATTCTCAGTAAAATGGCTACACGGCGCTAGATAGTAGTGATAGTCCTTGGTTTCTGTGTGTTATTCTTCTAAAATATTAGTAGGTACCTACTTTGAATAGTATGTGATTCACATCTACTATCCTACTAATAATATAATTATAAATGCAAAGTTTGTGTCTGTGCGTGTATTTGTCGTCTCTTCACGCCGCAACTACAACGAATTTTGATGAACTTTGATATAAGTAAGCAGCTATAGGCACATAGATCCTTTAGGTCCTGAAATAAAAAATAGGCTACTTCGTATGCCTAAATATTGACGATCGATTCCTGTGAGATAATAGCAACCACGGGTGAAACCGCGGGAAGCGAGTAAATAATATTACAAGTCTACTGCGAAAAGCATTTACTTCCATCCGGTACGTGCAGTAGATTTATTACTGTGTAACAAAACAACACTAACAAACAACGGACGTGGATGTTGAATTACTGTGAAATCAACAAAGGCCCATACAATGTTCTTGTTGTATCATTGACTAACTGTTCTTTGAATGGAACGTGACACCACCCTGCTACAGTTTCGTTATTTATAATTTTGTACCTAGTAACTTAGTAGGTATTGATATGGGAGAATGTCCGCCTGTCGAGCAGAGGGCATGGGGCGCGGGCTGCAATACCTAACAAATTTCGATTTGTTAATTGTTAAAAAAAACCTACCAAGTGCGAATAGGGCTCGCGCATGAAGGGTTCCGTACCAATATCTATAAAACGGGCAAAAAAATCCCGTTTGTTGTATGGGAGCCCCCTTAAATATTTATTTTATTCTATTTATTAGTCACTAGCGCCCCGCTCCGGCTTCGCGCGGGTATCACTACGTTATTATACGTATAAACATTCCTCCTCAATCACTCTATCTATTGAAAAAAACCGCATCAAAATCCGTTGCGTAGTTTTAAAGATTTAAGCATACATAGGGATATAGGGAGACAGAAAGCGACTTTCTTTTATATTTCACTAGCTGCGCCCCGCGGTTTCACCCGCGTTTCACATTATAAAACCTATAGGGCGGTGGCTGGTAGATCTATACGACTTGTAAAATTGTGTCAGAGAAAATACAGAGGTTAGGTAGTTTTTCACAGTTATTATCGCACTGATGGACAAATAAACAGTGATGATGATGGTGATGATGATGATTTGTAGCCTGTATTGTGTGTCTAAACTATCTGCATAATACATTTTATGTCACAGTTTTTAGGCCACAGTGTATGTGTAAGTTGGGGTATAAGGTAATATATAAGCTATAAAAATACCAAATTTCATGCCAATGGGGTAGTTTGTCACAGTTTTTATTGCACTGATGCAAAACGGTAGTGATGATGATGAATTAAAGCCTAAGTCGTAAGTTGCGGGATAACCTATCTACGTACGAAATTTTACGCACATGGGGTAGTTTTTCAGTTTTTATCGCATAGATAGAAAACGGCGATGATTACCTATGATGATGACTTAATAATATGTTCGTAGCCTATGTCCTAAGTTAGAAGATAACCTATCTGCGAACCAAATTATCTCTCCCCCCACTCTCCCCTCTTCCTCTCTCCCCTATTTCCCCCCCACTCTCCCCATTCCCTTACTCCCCCTTTTCCCCCCACTCTCCCCTCCCTCTACCCCCACACTCTCCACTCTATCTCCCCACACACTACCCTATTTCTCACCCCACTGTCCCCTGTCTCCCTCCGCTCTCCCCTCTCTTTCTCCCCACTCTCCCCTCTTACTCCCCGCTCTCCCCTCTCTTTCTTTCCACTCTACCCTCTTGCTCATCCCATTCCCCCCTGTTTCTCCCCCCACTCTACCCTCTTTCTCCCCCCACTCTCCTTTGTTTCTCCCTCCACTCTCCCCTCTTTGTCCCCCGCTCTCTCATCTCTTTCTCCCCACTCTAACCTCTTTCTCCTCCCCCACTCCTTTGTTTCTCCCTCCACTTTCCCCTCTTTGTCCCCCGCTCTCCCATCTCTTTCTCCCCACTCTCCCCTCTTTCTCCCCGCTCTCCCCTCTCATTCTCCCCACTCTACCCTCTTTCTCCCCCCACTCTCCTTTGTTTCTCCCTCCACTCTCCCCTCTTTCTCCTTGCTCTCCCCTCTCTTTCTCCCCACTCTCCTCTCTTTCTCCCCGCTATCCACTATCTTTCTCCCCACTCTCCCCTCTTTCTCCCCCCACTCTCCCCTCTTTCTCACCCCACTCTCCTCTCTTTCTCCTCCCACTCTCCCCTCTTTATCCCCCACTTTCCCCTCTTTCTTCCCGCTCTCCCCGTCTTTCTCCCCACTCTACCCTCTTCTCCCCCCACTCTCCTCCTTTCTCCTTCTCCCCTCCCCGCATTCTCCCCCCTTTCCTCCCATCGCACTCTCCCTCTTTAAATAACCATCCGTTCAGCCGTTTATCGTGGTCCGTTGGGGGTGCATCTAAAGAATACCTAATAATTTCAACCCCCTTGCTTTTCCCCCTTTAGGGATGATTTTGCAAAAAAGCTTAAACCCGTATTTTTTATTTATTACCAAAAGCCTAAATAAGAATTTTCAGATCCCTAACTTGAAGAATTATGGATTCCCCATACAAACTTTCAACCCCTATTTCATCCCCTTCGAGATTATTTTTTGAGACAAAAGATAGCCTATGTCCGTCTCATAGGTCCAATCTACCCCTATACCAAATTTCATCGAAATCGGTCCAGCCGTTTGAGCGTGAAGAGGTAACAAACATACACACATACACACACACTCACAAACTTTCGGCTTTATAATATTAGTAAGATTCTTCAAGTTCATTATAATTCTTCCCATAATTCCTCTCAAAATATTAGTTCAGCTATTGGGTACAAAATGTTCATAATTAAGGCACAGCGTTCAACTATTGGGATAAAACGCAATTTTTTTCACATATCTGTGAACATTTCAACTGTCTAACTGTCATGGTTCACGGGATACAGCCTGGTGACAGACAGAAGACAGCCAGCCGACGGCCAGCGGAGCCGTAGTAATGGGGCCCAGTTTTACCTATGGGTACAGAACCCTTAAAAGAGATTATAAAGTTTTTTCTTACTCAGTCCGTCGCGCAGGGGCCCAAAACAATCTTCTCTGAGCAGTCTGAACTGGACGTCTAAATAATGTTCGACGTTCTCATATGCGCCGTTCACGATGTTAGGGCGGAGGAAGGGTCTCCTCTGCAGGAGGTCTTCTTTTGTAGGCATTATACTCAATTCGCGGAAATCTTCTGGGGGCGCCCCGTCTTCAGGCTTGAAGCTTTTCCGCGAACTGTGGCCAGACTGTTAATAAAAAACATGAGACAATCTATTATAATTATTGCTATATTGTGCTTGATTATAATTAAGTATGATATAGGTAGGTAGGTGAAGGTATACTAACGGCTATGTTTCGTAGTTTTCATTTTAGCAGTAGGTACTACCTACTTACCTAACGTTTATTGTTATCCTCCAGACGACATACTTATTATTATGTGTCCAGTAGTTTCTAGAGGTACGCTTTTTTCTTTCCTATACTAATCCTAAAAGTGATGTTCGATAATGACACAGACCCCGAATTCCCGACTGAAACTAGTTAAAATGTTAGCAAAACGACTTACCTCTTTCATTTTTTCAAAGTTGGTCATTCTTTCTCTCAAGTCTTTCAGTTTCGATTCCTGTTCGGCAGGCAAATTATAGGAATGTTTTTCTTTCAAGCCGGTCAGGCATGCGATGGAGGTGGCTTCTACCAGCGATCTGCACTTATTGAGTGCTAGAGTAGGCGACGTGTTTATGATGCACTCGAGAAACGCTATGAAGTTACTCCAAAATGCATCTTGATCTTTCCAATACATGTTGTTAGCAGCTTTGGACTGCGGATATGGCAGCTCCATCAAAAAGCTTTTGAGGCTCACTATGAAATTGGAATTGCAAGTGTCCATCAACAAACTTAATTTCAGTTCATGAAAAGAAGAATCGCACACTTTCGCCATACATTGGATGATGAGGACAAACATGTCCAGCCTTTCAATGGGCGATTGTATGAGTTCTATAAACGTCTGTTTACTTTCGATGAGCTTCGCGAGGGCATCTTGGCTTTCGGAATTTGCAATTTCCTCAAGCCGCTTGAACCCGATAAATTTCTTGTGATTGTTATCGAAGTTCCTGTTGTTTGAATGACTTCTTCGTTGGTTAAAGTGTTGATCTCCAGGACTGAATGCATGGTTTTGTTGAATGCCTGAAAACAATAGAAATGGAGATGTGGGACCGCATGCGCGAATTTATTGCGGTCGAGATAACTACCAACTCGATCTGAGTATTTCTGGCATCCGGGGCCAAACCGACTTTTTTTTTTCATAATGCTACTGTACATTTGTTGTAAAATATAAAAGCGCGAGCGAAACGAGCGCGCATTTTTTGCTGATTTTTCTACCAGTTTGTTAAGATAAACTTAATTCAAATGCCAAGAGGACAGTTTTTGGAACAGATATTTTTTTTGCGCTGCCTGAGGCAATGCGCCCTCCCGCGCTACGACAGTCGATACTGAGCGGCAGGGACGGAAATCAGAATAAACTATGATCTGGTACTCCGTAATCTTAGAATACTAACGCATGATTCTTCTAATCCTGTAATAATTAAATTATAAGATAGCTAAACCAACCTGCAATTCCACGATTATAAGGAGTACGTGCATGCATGAAGCCACCTCGGCCTCGCCGCGGAGTGCCATCATGGTTGCGGGGATTGGCGAATGCGCCGGGTCCGCTGCGCTGCTCATTGTCTCTGTGCTCGCGACTATTGTTCCCAGAGGAATGGTTTCTTTGGACCGAGGCTGATCTCAATCCTCTGCCTCTGCCTCTGCCTCTAGGGTTCCTGCTATTCGACGCACTTCTCGGCGCTACGTAAGGCCCTATGAGAGATATTTTAAAGTTATAGTCTTTATCTGCAGGCACATGGTTTTGTACTTACAATAATATTAGGTACCTAGTTTACGTGTGTGCATCAGCGGTAAAGATTTGTGTCGAAAAACTCAAGTTTATCCAGATATTCTTTAAGACTACCTTTTCTAAAGAGAAGTTAAATAATTAATCATTAGTTTCAGTAGGTACCTACATAAGTTATAATATTATAATTTATAGGCGATACGTTCTTATATATAATTATAAACCTACTTTATCAGATGTTTTTGCATATTTTACTAAAATATAGGAACGATTTTATCTTTTGATTGTACCTACGGCTAATACCTACCTACCTAGAAATAATATTATTATCTATGGCCGAAAAACAAACGCTTTTTGGGCAGTAGGGAAAATGTTTGGTAGGTATTCCCATAGATCATATATACCTATTAACTATATACCTACCTACAATGTGATATATACCTTTTTTTTTAGGGGGGGAAATGCCTTCGCTCTATTCCTTTACATTATGAGCGTTATGGGCGTTACATTATGAGTGTCAGTGCCTTCATTGGGGTGATATACGATAAATTCTAAGTTAGTAACGACAAATCATCCCCCGTAAGTGGGGCTTCGGCCACCATGACAAAATAGCTGCCATTTTGTTTTTTGGAATCGAAGCACACAAACGTATAGACATACTTATAGATAGACAGACGGACGGACAGCGGAGTCTTAGTAATAGGGCCCCGTTTTATACCCATTGGGTACGGAACCCTAATGATACCTAATTCACTTTCTCATTCATTTGAGGCCAACATCGTATGTGGACGGACACCTTACAAATGCGAAACTGTGCCTCTATCTCTTACGTGTTCAACTTTTCACGGCTAAACAGCTGAATAGAAAACGATGAAATTTGGTAGGTACATAAGGCGAGTTGTTTTGGCAGGGCATATTATTATGATACTTTTGGTCGCGATAAACTGCAGTACACACGCAAAAGGACGGGGCAACAGCTAGGTAGCTAGAGCTACCTAGTTTTCTAAAAAACAACAACTTATTTTTAGTAAATCAGCAAACTAAACAATGTTTGAAATTACCTGGATCGAGGTCGTCAACGTCCATTCTCCTTTTTTTGCTATGTGAAAAGTTGTCTGCGTCTGAAAAGTAAAATACTTACTAATAAATATAGGTATGTACTTAGAAGAATAAAAATAGAGCCCGCGCCGCGGCACATAATACCTATTAAGCCGCGGCTAGACCTAATCAATGATTTAAATGTTTATTTTATTCTATTTTTTAGTAATTTTGTTGTTTTAGCGGCAACAGGAAGAAATACATCATCTGTGAAAATTTCAACTGTCTAACTATAGCGGTTCATGAGATACAGCCTGACGACGGACGGAGAGTCGGAGAGACGTACGGACAACGAAGTCTAGTAATAGGGCTCCCATTTTACCCTTTGGGTACGATCCCTAAAAAAAGACGTCCGAAACTTGAAAAACTATGTAAGTATACAAGTAGAAATAGATAGGTGATACAAATAAAATAAACCAGCATAATAATAGTACCTACTTATATTATACGACCGAACGGATGTCGGATAGCCGGAGTAGGTCTATATATTCACATAAGTAGGTACCTATAGGTACTTAGTTAAGTTTTACATCCGCCATTGTTTAGTATGTACCTACCTACCTATGTAGGTACAGTGTACGTATATATACTTGGTTAGGTAGCTAGTTAGGTTCTTAAGATGGGTACAAAGTGTTTTGCAATGTTTGATGATGATGTTGATGTTTTACAATCGGTGTTTCGTTAGAAGTACTTAACTAATTATTTTAATCTATTACTTCTATACTTACTTACCTACTAATATTATAAAGAGAAAATATTTGTTTGTTTGCATTGAATAGGCTCAGACTTCGAAACTATACTGTAACAATTTGAAAAATTATTTCACTGTTGGGAGTCCCCGAGTGACTTTTTATCCCGTAATAATTAACTGTTCCCGCGGGATACTACCTAGTTAGCGCAGGTGAAAATGCAAGGCGCTTCTAGTTTGTTATATTTTATTTTATTTCAAGTCTGACCATTGAATATGGCACCCATTTAGATTAATTTTATACATAGGTAAGTAAATAGTAGGTACCTAACTATATGTAAGTAGGTACTTATATAATAATTACTTACGCCGACCGACACGCCCAGGAAGCTGACTGCGGATGAAAATTTTGTTTTGCAACAAAAAAGTACTTCTTATTGGAAGTAGGTAGGTATTATAAAACCGACCAACCAACCTGGAAAATTTCTTAATTCACTGCACCAAGCACTTCTTTTTTTGTAGCGACTGAACGACATGAGCTGCCTGACTACTCCCGTCCCGTGAACTCCGGTCTCCTTAGCCACTACCAAAGAGTAAAATAAGGCATAATATAATGGCCTCCGCGATCCGAGGGCCGTGTTAAAAAATACCCTAGAGAACTACCTATATCTAGAATTCAATGAAACGTGGACCAACCACAACTAGCAACGACTACTACGCACCGCCACAAGCCACGAATGGGAAGGGAATAGGGATGAAAATGGCAAACCAATTCGATGGAGGCAATGGCCAACACACTCGGGGCATCACCGATTCGACTCTAGCGCGATGTTGCCATTTTTCAAACTTCCCTGTCATTAAAACCAGCGATTGGCAAATTTTAGTGCTTTTAAAAGAGGTTGTTTATGGCACACCGCTTTGCGGTGTGTCATAAACAATATAAAAGCGGTGTGCCATAAACAATGTTATATTATTCGGACGACTATTTTTATGCTGTATGATTATGTTAAAAAACCATGAAATAGTGTATAATTATAATTTACATTAATAAACCATTCCGAACACTTTTTTTTTGTTTTAGTTATGGCTTCGCACGGTTTGTGCATATAGCCCGTGTCAAGTATTTTAGTATTTCTTAATTTCACATTAAGAAAGTCACAGCAATGTTACAGCAATCGTGGTCAAGTAGTCAAGTCAATTCTTTACATCGTCAAACTCACGATTCAGTAAAGTAGTGGATGCTTTACTGAAACTTCCTGGGAGTTTTGGAAAAAATGCGAAGTGACACGTTTTTTGAGTTAATATCATTCGCCTACACTCGTGCACGTTAACGAACACTTAATGGTTAATATTCCACCAATATTACACATTAACACTCGAAGAAACACAAGTTTGAGATAATAATACAAAACCAACGTCTCACTATCGGATTCCCGCCAAAACTCCATTCCGAACACTTACGTAAGTACAAAAGAAAGCATCAGTGTCAATAAAATAATAAATACCTAATACCTACATAATTATAAGTATCTAATAGGTACCTGTGTAGTAGTTTATTAAACTATTGTTTTACAACTATGTATTGAATAATTGAAACTATTGTTATATCTAGGTATTATTATTGTCACTACAAGAAAAATATTTTATGCTGGTATACCTACCTAGTTGCTAACTCGCGAGTTCGTTTACTATTATTTACCCTCTTTCTAGAAAGCATTACAAATGTGCTTACAATCGTCGCTTGACCTTGGCTAAAAATTAATATTTGATTTACGCTGAAACTTTTAAGTTCACGATAATAGACATAGGTACTTTTTACTACAACGATAATGATAATAATTATGACTATTTTCTACCAAAGCCTGGTGGTGGCTTGCCCAGCCGAGGAATGCCTCCCGACCCACCTACACACAATAACTTACAATACAATTATCAAACAGTACACGTACCTATATAATGTTGTATAATATAAGTCACACAATAATAAGTGTCACTTCTCCCAAACAATCGTGAATTACATGAGCACTGGCAACTCACGCAATATAAAGGGAAATACCCGGAACGTATAGGTATTTGTAAATACGTCATGCGTTACTGCGCAATGCCGCTGCGCAGCGCCAGTGTGAGCAATCGTGATAGGGTTGCCACCCGTACTATATAATAGAGTATTATACTGTATTTCAGTGTGCCTAGTGCGAGTTTTGACAATTTATTTACGCGCTCGGTCCGTTTGGCGTAAACTTGAAATTGTATGGAATAATAGCAGCGCCATCTAGTGACTGATTCACTGACGCTAGATGGCGCTGCTCTTATTCCATACAATTTCAAGTTTACGCCAAACGGACCGAGCGCGTAAATAAATTGACAAAACTCGCACTAGGCACACAGGTAATTGTACTCCATACTTTATGAGAACAGTAAAGTACACGAAAATACTTTATTTCGCATGATCTGATTTATTGGAAGTGGTAAGTATTTTTTCATGAAACGGTCGTGTAGAGATGCCGTGCAATTGTTAAATAAAGATGCTTATTTATTACAAACCGCAAAAAGCTATATTTTTTTGTATTCAAACATTATATTTTAAAAACAAATCAATTTTACTTTATTTTGATACCATGCCCTTTTCTCTTACCTTTATAACTAAATGTACTTTAACTGCTAAATATAAAGGTGGCAACCCTAAACCGTGGTGTGGTCACGTGAGCGTAAGCACAAGGCCAAGACGTGTCGTTGCATAAACTAACTTATCGCTATAAAATAGAGTACATAATTGTACAGCTAAAAAACTTTAATACTAGGGGTACATACAGAAGTATTCTGTCTGTGCTATTATCGTTTTGTTTTGTAGGTATGTGGTACCTAGACGATATTATGAAGTGTGTGCTTGACGTGTGACTAATAGAAACAGAAAACGGCCACTATAATGAATTCTGTGGCCAAATACCAAACAATTTCTGACACAGAATGTTTCTCTTTCGTGATATTATCTGCTATGGATAATATTATGTATATACTTACCTACTTAGATAAGAGCGGCGTTCAGACCGTATTTCAAATTTTGACTTCGACCCTTGCGACTGCATTTCCCATTGCTAATAATTCAAGAAACATGTTTGATTGTCTTGTGTTTCAATTTTGTTTGCAGTCAGATTTTTGTCGACTGCGGGGTCAATTCCCGCACAAGGTAGATATTTTGTGCGAACCACAGGTAGGGTCGAGTCTGGCTGGGTCCTGGGTGGTCGGGCGCATGGTCTTCGCAGTTCCCGATTCCCTAGATAGGTATATAGGGAATCCTAAATCGCCAGGATATAATTATGTAAGTACCTACCTACCGGGCGTATTCCCAAGACATATTAATTTACCTAGCTGTTTTTCGTGCGATTTTGCGACCTAATGTATCCAAATTATGCAAAACTATTAAATGTCAGAGATACATTACTTGTTTATCCGCAAAATTTAATAAAAATAGGTAAAAAAATGATTTTTAGTATTGTAAGAACGATTTCCCATCGCCTCTTCACACATAATTTGAGAAAAATGGTCGTGTTTAGGATCATTAATTAACGGGCTTTACGTACCTAGTGCCTACCTATTTTGTTTGTTTAAAAATATCGAAGGGTAGCCGACATAATCCCCTCAAATAATTAATAACAAAAATTTCAAAAAATTATAATAGCCTTAGAAGCAAATAAATAGTCCCGTCAACACTTTTACTTGTTTACTTTAAAAAAAAAATTAATATTAAGTACTTTATTTTTATTACATTTTTACTTGTTTATTTTATTTGTTTATTATCTTCTATCTATAGGTAATAGGTATATATAAAAATCAAATGCTGTTCGTGTGTCGCTAAAACTCGAGAACGGATGGACCGATTTGGCTGATTTTGGACTTGAATGATTTGTGGAAGTCCAGAGATTTGGGAAGGTATTTTATAACTATTCCACGCGGACGAAGTCGCGGGCACAGCTAGTTAATAATAAAAAAAAGAAGAAGATAAAATGTAGGTAAGGTGCATTCGGCTAACTCTGAAAATCGGGTATTTCCAATAATTGAAGTTTTCCACTTAAGGCGCTAATATAGGAGCGATTCATGTATTTTAGAAGATGAAAGTTACCTGGCCGGGCCGCGCGCCACGCTGGCTCCGCGCTCACGGCTAGTCGAAAACGCTAATTCATAATTATTATACTCTTACTAACGGCATCACGTGGCCTTAGCACAGATTACTAGATAGTTACTACGTAGGCTTTAGTCTGAAGCATTCAATTATTTCGACAATGTAATGACATGTCAGATTGGCCGAGCGGTCTGAGATGCTACGTTCCGTTCCTAAAGAATTATTACCGCCAGCATTACATAAATTATTACCTCCTTGACTATAATCCTATCAAATTTAGAATGCCGCACGAATTATTGGAGTCACACCTAAATAAGTTGTATTAAATTTATTTAGTGTTGGTCCCTTCTGGTATGCGCGTTTGTCAAGTCCATTTGATACAAGACATCCTCTTTAGTCCACTTCCATAATTTTCTTTTTGATATAAGTATATTTTGACAATGACAATGACGGAGTAAAAGATTTGTGCATTTAGCCAGTGTCAGGCATCCGTACTAAGATCATATAAATGCGAAACTGTGTGTGTGTTTGTTGGTTTTTTTTTTAGTTTTTGCCATCCTTTCACGTCTAAACGGCTGAATCAATTTTGACCAAGATTGGACCTATGAGATGGGTATAGGCTATTTTTCGTCAGAAAAAATAGGGATCTTAGAATCCAAATAAATAGGAGTTGAAAATTTATATGGGCAATTCATAATTTCTCAAGTAGGTGATCTGACACTTCATTATTTTAGGCTCTTGATAAAATATAAAGGTTAAGACTAAGGATAGGGAAAAGGAAAGGGACAGGGACAGGGATAGAGATACAAAGACTTCAATATTTATTTTCTAAACAGTTGCTTTTTCATATACGGACGAAGTCGCGCGTAAAAGCTAGTTTCAGTAAAGTTTACTGAATCGTAGCTATGACTGTAAATTTACTTTACCACGAGGTTGTAAAAATATGGAATACTAGCTGTTTCCCGCGACTTCGTCTGCATTTAAATCGAATCCAGCTATAGTAAGAACACAATATGCGTGAACTTTGTATGCTATTGTAAATCAATCGGGCACGTCACGTCTCTGTCAATATCTCTATCTTCCTATTTCCTCATCGCTCTTTTCCCCAACTCCCAATATCTCATCTCCCATCCCTCATCCATCTCCGATCTCCCATCTCCTCATCTCTCCAGCTGCTGCTCTCCATCTCCCCATCTCCCCAGGTCCTCATCTTTCCTTCTCCCATATACCTACCAAATTTCATTTTCATTTTTGTTGTCTCTCTATACCTAATTTCATCGAAATCGGTCCAGCCGTTTAGCCATAAAAAGTAACAAACAAACAAACATACAAATAAACAGACAAACAGAGAAACAGTGTTACTTTCGAATTTACAGTATAATATTTGACAGTGACTAAATAAACAAATCGTGCGAAGCAAAAACATTGAAAAAACTGGCTCATAGCTGAGCAGAAAGATTACTGGAAATGTGCTAAAAATAAAACGTCAGAATATGCATCCGCCAGATCCGCCATTATGGAAAACGGAAGTTCACTACATCTTCATTTTAATATACAATCATAATCTGCTCCTTTGATTAACTCCAAACTATCATAAGAAATCCCAGTTTTATTTAAGTGAACAATCTAAAAACGCGTTTTTGCTGCTAATTTCAGTTACAGGTGGTGCAAGAATAGTCATATTAGCCATTATTCTTTACACACAATGGAGAATAAATACAAAGTAATAAAGGTTATAATAAAAGTTTAGTAATCGTAGAAGGAAGTCATTTACGGCAACTAAGTAAATAAACCAGTTGTATACCATGTAGAGATTCTGTTTGCTTTATTTTTTTGGAGAACAAACAGTAAATTCGACGAGAAAATTTTGAGGAACAGCGACATACGTCCTCTCTCTGAAACGCCGTAGCGGGTACTGAGCCGCCTAGTACGCGCTCAAACTGATCATATTCTCGTCGTTTTTATTAATTTAGAAGAACGGAATCGATTCAGTTCATTGGAAAATTCAAATTTCATTGGAAAATAAAATTGCCTTTTTTATGGTTCCAAAAAATATGATAGTTGTCGCTGAAAATGTTGAGCATTATGTGACGAAAGATTTTTTTCGGGTCCTTTCTCGTGAATTTTTTTCTCAAGATACTAGACAACTTTAGTCCAATATTATTGATTTATTAGCTAACTGAAACACTTGGCTATACACTGTATTTTTTCTGGCTTATAAATATTTGTAATTACAGCTTAACTTTTTGACAAAAAACCGCCCATTTTACGGAAGCTCGCTGCCTACAGGTCCTTAACGCGGAAATATTTTGTGCTCTGGCAACGTTCACATAGTGGCCAATTTCATAAGCCGCCTCTACACATAGGCCAGCGCATTCGCCGACGCGCTGGCGGTGCGCTTGCCAACGCGCTTGTGAGTGATCCACACATTGGAAGGTCGTTCCAGGTCGTTCAGTATGGTTTGGTTCGGGCCAATGTGCGGACGGATTCAAAATGGATGTTGAGTCGCTAACAGCTGCAGCTGTATATTTATTCACAGCTTATAACTACTTTGTAAATGTGTACAAGAAAAGGGTGATAAAAAAGAAATGAATTATATTTGTTGAATTATTTTTTAAATAATAATTTGTTGAATTATTTTTATATAAGATAATTAATTCGCCGCAAGAAGAAAACGTGCACTCTTGATCGCTGCTCCGGGCAAACTAATCGCGCGGCCAATGTGTGGATGGTGCGCCAAGCTTGCGACAAGTGTCCTTTGACGTTGCCGACACCGCGCGGCTAGCTCGCAAGCGCGCCAGCCAACGTTCAAATACCCACCGCCAATGCGACAACGTCCGTTCTACACATTGGGCCAGTGGCTGGGCCAGCGCGCTTGCCAACTCGTTGGCCTATGTGTAGAGCCGCCTATACACATGCCCCCGGCGGTTGCCACCGGTGCATATGAGCAACCATGGGTTTGCATTTGTCATTTTTGTCAACGACTGCGATTTCGCGGGTTTTTTGGCCTATCGGATTTACCAGAAGATTTATAACTACGAAACCTGGTAAGTTATGGAACTGTTTTTTTCTTTATTCTATAGATTAACGTTTTTTGCAATACTGTGTAGGCTTAAAACCATCTAGATCACGTTTTTTTGTACTTTTCGGATTTAACCGAATAGGGTAATTCCGATGTAAATAATTATTTTTGTGTCTATCCTGCACTTTTGTAATGTCGCAGGAGTCCAGACGCTCCATTCCTAATATGCTTTAAATTGTCTCATTATTTCTTTTAATTAAAACACTTTATTATGTCTTCTAAAAGTTTGACTACAGTAGGCTTACTTGTCGGGTAATTCCGAAATATAAATACCCCTCATGTAATGTTAAGGTAAATCGGTGACCAAAACCGCTATACAGGGTGTATCGGCAAGGTGTAGTAATATTGAAATGTGGGTATATGTACCTGGTGATGAATCATTTGCCAGGGTACTAAAACCTGAAATCGATAATCGATTTTTTCACTCAAATTGACAAAATAACTAAATATTACAACCCTAACATGATACGGATGACGTCACGTTACGCCGGTCACACAACGCTTGCGCGATGCAGGATTTCTTAGAAACGGCCCTGGCGCCATCTAGTAATTTTTGGTGGAACTTTTACCACAACTTTACTTCTACACCTAGTTTTGTTTGAGTAATGCCGCCGGCTAGAGGTGTACAGTCTTACCCAACTTATATGGTGCGTCGTGAATCTTCGTTTGCGCAGAAAATAAAGTATGGTCCGAAGATTAACGAAAGAATGCTTAACACTTACAATCAACCTAAGATCACTATTATAAGGTTCATAATACACTGCAGCTGTCAGTTCCATCTCACTCATGCCACGCGGCGATCGCTAAGATGGCGGGGCGGCTGCCGACCAATAGCGGTCAATAGCATTTCCCGCGCTTTGAAAATTCATCTTCTGCGCAGGTAGAACTGCGATGTGCAACAGCTGCAGTGTATTATGAACCTTATAATAGTGATCTTAGGTTGATTGTAAGTGTTAAGCATTCTTTCGTTAATCTTCGGACCATACTTTATTTTCTGCGCGAACGAAGATTCACGGCGCACCATATAAGTTGGGTAAGACTGTACATGTTAGCCTATGCCTCAAGTTCACTGACATTGCCCAGCTGATAACTAGGGTTGAACGATGGTTAGTTTTGCAGTAAACTTTGACGTGTAATAATTCATTACCGTAACTACTTACAGATTTATAGTACCTCCAGACTACTTCGAAATATGTATGTGTATGCGTAGTTTCAGTATTACTGCACCTTGCTGTTACTTACACCTATATAAATATCGCGAGGGTAAAGCCGGACGAAAAAGAAACATGTTCTTTAAGCCAGAACTGCACAAAACCCTTTTTTGAGTGTCATTCGGAATTACACGCACATAATTCGGAATTACACTCTGCCAAAAAAAAATTTGCATGATTTTAAAACACTCGTAATTATTAATTCCAATGATATAATAGAAAATCTTAAATATAGACCTTTGGCCCACATATTCAAGCAGGCGAAGTGATATAAACTGGTAGCATTAAATCTATAAAATCAGACTTATTGATTATAATAAAAACACCTTGTGAACTCTTCAAAAATTCTTTCGTAATTACCCGAATGCACCTTACCTAATAAAATTACATCGATTACAGACAATAAAACTTCAGAATATTACAATATTTGTAATTTAATAATACAGTAAAACATAAACGCTACATTACTACTACATAATTACAAACTATTAATTCAAATGCAATAAATCACAAAAGAGGCGCAAGGCAAGGCACGAGACCAGCCCCTCCAATGGCGCTATGTATTATTTTTGAAATCATCCAGCGCACTTTTGGCAGCTAGACTGCATCATCGCAGTCTATTCAGCTAATCCTGCTGCCACGATGGTTCAACCAAACTTCATTTCAGGCCACAATGGTTGAAACATCGAAAACATACTTTACACCATTTGTTTCGATCGAACAAATTATAAATATATATAATAGTAAAATTTTACATCTGTGACATAATTTTTTTCTCAACTAACATAGGTAAATATAATAATTTGACTATGGTATATCATGATACAGCCTGGAACTATCCCACAGCTGGGCAAAGGCCTCCCCTCACTATCGTGAGGAGGGTTAGGTCATAATCCACCACGGGGGCCTATAGTCCGGGTTGGTGGATAACATGCCTCCGAAATAATTCTCGGGCATGTTGGTTTCCTCACGATGTTTTCCTTCACCGAAAAGCGAGTGATAATTACGTACATTATGTATGATAAGAAACACATTGGTACGTGCCCGCACTGGGATTTGAACTCGCCACCTCCGTTTTCGAAGGCGGACGTTCGCCCACTAGGCTACCACCGCTCTTTTTTATTATGGTATTTAAATTAATTATGTAAGAGACATCATCGCTGGGGTTGTTACGCCCTCAGCCGCCCTCTAAGCACAAAGTCTATCTCCAAAAACCCGTGGGGGTATTCCGGCAACGGTCCTGGAGAGCCAGTCCCATTCTAAACTCAACATGTTTACCACCTTTGACGACATCGTCACTAAGAAATTTGTCAAATGCTATTTATTATACCTTTTAAAGTATAAAAACAAAAAATAAAATTCTGCGAGCGGCTGTCTCTGCACCGTAGACATATTTCATTCAAACAATATATTCGATAAGAATATGTACTTATTTTAAACGTATTTATATACAAATATTATTTTACTTACGAGCAAGTACTTCTAAATATTAACCTATGGTATTTTGAAATACCTATAAATTCGTTATTTTGCGACTCGTTTATGTAATCACAGAGTAATCTAGAAAGGTATGTGTTTAGGAAAAAGCCATCCTATAATAAGGCATTTTTAGTAAGTACCTACATAACCATCACTCAGGTAAATATGCTATTGTTGTGGCCTGTGGTTTTACCGCTGTATTTCTAAGAAATTTTATTTTCAGAATGCCCAGGGAAATAAATACAACATAAAATAAACTAATAGGGAGTGTAAAAGATTAGGTAAGTACTTATACATTATCTGATGAAACGGAAATGACAAACAAAATCCACTCTTATCATAGTAGTAGATAAATACAGATATTGTATTTTACGTAAACAGCTTGGCTATGGCTGTAGTGACGTGAACATGAACATAGCACATTGTATATCGGTGTGCGTAAGCTCGCAATCTCACAGTCACGACACGCACACAGACACGATTTTCTATCGGTACAGGGCACTACTACATCCTCAGCTAATCGGTCTTCGTAAATATCTGTGCTAAGAAGAGATTCAACACCTAAACCTAAATCGCCTCACTGCATAAAGGCATTTTTAACCTATAGTATATAAACAATTGTAAATTCGAAAATCGCTACATAAATAAATAACTCAACGGCTCGAGGGATACGTATACTTTTTGAGATTCTGACCAGGACGCGCGGAGGATTACAGTGGTCGAAATCCAACGCGCGCGGGCGGCGCGTAATAAACGGTGGGCTACATAACGCAGACTTTGTTTATTCTAGCAGTGTCGCGTACGGCGTGTGAGTGACGTCAGCACGCGCGTGTACACGCCGGGCACGCTGCGAGACACGTCAGCCCGCGCGCGGCCACACGGCGGCCACGATCCAGGCCAGGTAGCGCTGCACGCGCGTGTACACGCCGGGCACGCTGCGAGACACGTCAGCCCGCGCGCGGCCACACGGCGGCCACGATCCAGGCCAGGTAGCGCTGCACGCGCGTGTACACGCCGGGCACGCTGCGAGACACGTCAGCCCGCGCGCGGCCACACGGCGGCCACGATCCAGGCCAGGTAGCGCTGCACGCGCGTGTACACGCCGGGCACGCTGCGAGGCACGTCAGCGCGCGCGCGGCCACACGGCGGCCACGATCCAGGCCAGGTAGCGCTGCACGCGCGTGTACACGCCGGGCACGGGGGAGCCGCAGCCGCGTCCGAATGACGTCACGCCCACCAGCCGGTACGCGCCGCCCACATTGCTCTGCAGCGGCCCGCCGGAGTCGCCCTGGAACGATCGAATACATACATAAACTTTAAAGCGCAGAGCACAGTTCGAAACCTGCCGACCGCAAAAACTGAGCTCGAGCTTCCGACGAACCAAAACATCGTAATAAGCCTCGGGTAGAAAATTTGTCACCGAGCATGTTTAGCACCTTCGACCACAGACCGGGTGAGATAGTGGTGAAATGAGAGCCAATAAATAAAATAAATAAACGTGGCTCGCATGCATCGCGTGGCTCGCGCTCGTCTCGTGGCTCGCGTGGCTCGCATGCATCGCGTGGCTCGCGTGGCTCGCATGCATCGCGTGGCTCGCGTGGCTCGCATGCATCGCGTGGCTCGCGCGCGTCGCTAGGGTCTCGCTCGCACCTGGCACGTGTCCCGCAGGCCGGCCGGGTCCCCGGCGCACAGCTGTTCCTCGGCGATGCCGCGGGGCAGCTTGCGCCAGTTAGTGTAGGACTCGCCGCACGCGGCGCGCGCCACCGCCGTCACGTTGGCTTTCAGCAGGATGTTGCTCCGCGTGTTCCCTGTTCATCGACAAGATTCATTACCTTCATACGATATTAGCTATCGTCCATACCACATTTTATTTATCTTCATACAACATTACTAGTTATCTTCAAACGACATTAATTTTCATACGACATGTATCTTCTACTTTATATAGTCTAACTATCACGGTTCACGAGATACAGCCTGGTGACAGACAGACGGACAGACCTCTTATTACTTATTCGTAGGGACAGACAGACTGACGACAGCGAAGTCTTAGTAATAGGGTCCCGTTGTACCCTTTGTGTACGGGAAATAACAATTTAAATTTCCGAACTCACTGGAACTGCTAGTCTTGCCCCAGCCGGTGATGACGAGCGGCGAGGCGGGGCTCGCGGGGCTCGTGTCCAGGCACACCGCGTTCAGGATGCTCGAGAACGACAGCGATCGGTTCAGTCTGCAACAACAGCGGAGGCATCACCTAGTTAGGACATACTTAGGACACGCTTTAGACTTTACAGCTTAGACTTAAGGTACAATATGCATGTTTCGGGTACGGTGAAGACTGGAAGTGGCGTGCTGGTAACATGTGTTCGCAATCTAAATGCAACTAAACTTGTATGCAAATACGACTGTAATTGGTATGGCAAAATGAAACGGAACTCCCGTGCGGTCGACTTAACATAAGTATGTCCTGTTAGTTAGCTCCTCACAGATAGTTAGTTCCTCACAGATGGTTAGTTCCTCACAGACAGTATAGTTCCTCACAGATAGTTAGCTCCTCACAGATAGTAAGTACCTCACAGATAGTAAGTTCCTTACATATAGCAAGTTCCTTACAGATAGTCAGTTCCGCACAGATAGTAAGTTCCGCACAGATAGTTAGCTCCTCACAGATAGTTAGCTCCGCACAGATAGTTAGCTCCTCACAGATAGTTAGCTCCTCACAGATAGTTAGCTCGTCACAGATTGTAGTTTATCGTACCTCAAGAGCGCCAAGTCGTGGTACTTCTCGCGGCGAGTGTAGTTCGGGTGCATGGTGATCTGAGCGATGCCGACGTCGGTCTCGGGGTCCCACTGCCGCCCGCCGATCTCGACCACCCCCGTGCGGACGATGCTAGGCTCTATCCTGCAAATGCGAAAGGCCCGTACGTAAATTACTTGTTGTCTTACTTTAAGATCAATCTAAGTAACTAGGGTTGGGTTATATTTATTATATAGGGTTGTATATAATAAATTTAAGAGGGCTTCCACACACCAAATATGTTTTTTTGCTCATTTTATATCATTAATTGTATGGAACCCGTCGTGCGCGAGCCCGACTCGTACTTGGCCGGTTTTTTTCTATACTTACTGTTTATTTTAGGTCTACAACACAGAGTTTCTATTCTATCTTATATAGATTGAGACACGCGACGGTTTAACGTATACGCTACGTAGTTATGTAGCTAAGTACCTACCTGTCTAAAGTGTCGACGCAGTGAGCGGCGGTCAATGCGTAGTCTTTAGATATCACGGATGCCCCGCAGTCGAACTCGTAGCCATTGCCCCGGTCGTAGCCGAGAGCCACCTGGAAATATCAACATAAATATTAGTCATATTAGTCCTAGTGGTGATAGCCTATTTAGTCACTAGGCCGGGGCCCTAGACTAGGCGCAGGTATGACACTCCGGACAAGGTGATGACCGTATTCTACTACGTCATCAACGTACCTACGTGTGATACCATTTCATACTCAGATATAACGTGCATTATAAATGTCGCACGAATAATTGGAGCTAGACCTAAATAACGTGTATTTAATTTATCCGATTTATAAGTTTTAGCCAAAGTGGGGTATACACATTTGTCAGGTCTATCTCTGATACTAGGTCCATGATTTCATAACCCGATGAGATGTACGTCGATTGACGTAGAAAGAGACATCTACGTCATCGTCTTGTTCGCAATGTCATATTTTGTTTTCTTGTACAGCTACCATGGTCGCAGGGTGGACACTCCATACAAACTGCTGAATCGCGGAAAAGACAAGCGAAACTGTACGCGTCGTCTGCGTTGTACTGCGTGTGTACTCAAAACTTACTCAACCATGTTCAAAATGTCAAACAAACTCCCGATCATGCCATCTCGCTCTCATTTATAAATAGAGGGAGTGTGCCTTTACCCAGCAGTGGGATCGTTACAGGCTGAATTATTATTATTATTTATTTAGGTATGATAATAATGTGTTTCTTGGAAAACATTTGTGGGTAATTATTACTCGTTTTTCGGTTTACGCTTTTACGCTCTAAATGAAGTCGGATCGAACAATTTGCAATCGCAGAAAACGATGAAGGAAAACACGACTATGAAATTTGATCCCGCCCACACTGTTATTATTTAGCTGAGAGGGAAAAAAACATCATAATTATAATTGTCTGCCTATATTCTAAGAAAAACCCGGAAAACCCAAACGATTGAGTAAGTAATTGCAACATCCTTGTAACAGTTCCCCGCTAAGTAGGTATACAAATGAAGTATACCTAAGCTGATTTACTTTGACTAGTCATAATTTGATTCTGTAGTCCTAAGTGTTTCCCGCGGTTTCACCCGCGTTGGTTATCTACACTAATATTATAAACAGGAAAACTTTGTTTGTTTGGTTGTGGGCTGCTCCCACATTCTTTATGTAGTTTTAATTATAATACACACAAATTAAACATATACAATAACAATATCCATACTACATAATAATACATACTTACATAAACACACATAATAACATATAATACATTACAAACATTCACGCACAATCAGTCAGAAACATAAGTAAATTTATCGTACCATCATCCGTCATTGTGAACCAGCCGGGCGCGTAGCCGTACGATCGCATGGACCCACGCGCCATGGAAGCCGGTCTACGGATGACGCGCGTGTGACGTAGCGGCTCCGGCGCAGAGCTCTGCGACCGGCCGGCCGCGTAGCGGTACCGCGCCGCCCGCGCCCGATCACCAGTTCGATACTACCTACGCCGTCGAACGCACGCTGCTTGAGCCTCGCTTACTTGCTCGCACAACCTGCACTCATTATTTGTTCACTCTCGCGCTTACTATCACTACCATACTGTGCTATCATTTCTTCTTGTGCTCGTACCTTTCTCGCTTGTCGTTTCATCCTTCCATTATTATTGTACAATCTGTTATTGTGTGTGTGTGGATTGCAAATACAATTCAGCTGCCGTTAAATGGACTTGTATTATCATTTCGCCATCAACCCAGCTAAGTGTCACCACCTACACTAATAACCTACAAATATCTTGGCTGTTATATATATATCACTCCCACCGGCCAAATTGGTGACCCCGGAAGAACACCACAATGAGCGACAGTAGTGATTCTACCCACACGGTAAAAACCACGGGTGGCGAAGGTGTAACCGTGCGCCCCAAGAAAATGCGCGTTTCCATTGACCGTGAACGAGAATTAGTTGACGTCCGGAAATTTAATTTGAAGGTTCCGGCATTCTCACCAGACGATCCGGAAATATGGTTTGCCTTGCTAGAGGGTCAATTTGACAACTTCGGCATCACGGAAGACGCTGTCAAGTTCAACAACGTCATAACGAATTTGGACATAATTCATGCTAAGGCCGTGAAAGATATTATTGTCAACCCTCCATCTAGAAACCGCTACGAGAAAATTAAGAGCGAGCTAATTAAGCGTCTTACCGCCTCACACGAGAAGAAAGTCAGGCAGTTATTGATCCACGAAGAACTTGGAGATAGGAAGGCATCGCAGTTCTTACGCCATCTGCAGGACTTGGCAGGACCGAATGTTCCAGAGGAGTTCTTGCGGACTATCTGGAGTAACCGCCTACCCCGAAGTATCCAGACGGTGCTTGCATCCCAACCCGGTCACTCACTCGAGCAGCTCGCTGATCTAGCTGACCGCATACAGGAGATAGCCCCACCTGGACACGTCACGGAAGCCTCTTCATCTGGCGCTGCAGCTAGCAGTAGCGCATCCGGCGAGATCGCAGAGCTCCGAAAGATGGTGGAGCGCCTCGCGGTGAAGCTCGACGAGCACACCCGCACATCACGCGCCCCCGACCGTTCCAGAGCTCAGCAGCAACGAGGATCTTCGCGCAGCAGATCAAGATCAGCTTCCAGCTATCGACGATACCCCATCTGCTGGTATCATGAGAAGTTTGGATCGAGGGCACGGGCGTGTCAGAAGCCGTGCGACTACAAAAAGTCGGGAAACGCAACGGGCAGTCGGTAATGGCGACAAACGATTGCCCCACCTCTCCAGGTCGCCTCTTTGTGACTGATCGCAGCACGAGAACGCAGTTTCTGGTCGATACTGGTAGCGACCTCTGTGTTTTCCCGCGATCCCAGATACGTGAGCGCCGCGCACCGACGAGTTACAAACTCACAGCAGCCAACGGGACAACGATCGACACCTATGGCTACGCGCACCTCAACCTGGACCTTGGACTTCGCCGCAACTATCCATGGCGTTTTGTGGTGGCTGATGTGACGAAGCCCATAATCGGTGTAGACTTTTTGTGCCATTATAATTTAATCGTAGACTGTAAGGCTAGGAAGTTAGTAGATAATACTACAACTCTTTCTGCGCCAGCTTCACTGGCTCGTAATGTAAACAATGTGCTTTCTGTAAAGGTTCAAACTGGTGACTCTCGTTACCATCTGTTACTGTCGCGTGAATTTTCTGAGATCACGCGCCCAGCTGGTACACAACGCACCATACCTCACAACACACAACACCACATACGAACCACACCTGGTCCTCCAGTGTCATGTACTCCTAGGCGTTTAGCTCCGGACAAGCTGAAGATCGCGAGGGGTGAGTTTGAAGCCATGTTAGCCAATGGCACTGCTCGACCCTCCAACAGCCCCTGGTCGTCTCCACTGCATCTAGCGCCGAAAAAGGACAATGGTTGGCGTCCTTGCGGTGACTACAGGCAACTCAACGCCCGTTGCATTCCGGATATGTATCCGATCCGTCATATTCATGACTTCGCGCACAACATTTCTGGCTGTAGGCTTTATAGTACAATCGACCTTGTGAAGGCCTACAACCAGATTCCAGTCTGTGCGGAGGACATACCGAAGACGGCGATCACGACGCCCTTCGGTATGTTCGAATTTCCATTTATGACGTTTGGTTTGCGCAACGCAGGCCAAACGTTTCAACGTTTTGTCGATGAGATGATGCGCGGGCTGGACTTCGTGTACTGTTATTTAGACGATTTCCTCATTTTCAGCAGTACCGAAGCCCAGCACGAAGATCACCTGCGTCAAGTGTTCGCCAGACTTCGGGACTATGGCATGGTCATCAACGTGTCCAAGTGCGTTTTTGGAGCTCCCGAGGTAACCTTCCTGGGTTATCGCATTTCGGAGAGCGGTACCAAACCATTGGACGAAAAAGTCCGTGTCATCCGCGAATTTCCCCCACCCAAGGATGTGCGAACACTTCGACGGTTTTTGGGCATGGCCAATTTTTACAGGCGTTTCTTGCCGAATGCAGCCCAAACCCAGGCACCTCTCAACGCCCTTCTTACGGGAGCAGTCAAAGGCTCCACACCCATTAGCCTAACTGGCGATGCTCTGAAGGCTTTTTCTGAGACCAAAGAAAGCCTCTCCAATGCAGCTCTTTTGGCACACCCAGATTGCCGAGCAAAGCTCGCATTGGTCACAGACGCATCCGACGTGGCTATTGGCGCTGTTTTACAACAGCTTAAAAATGATGTGTGGCAGCCCCTGGCATTTTTCTCCCGAAAATTGAGCCCATGCCAGCAAAAGTACTCCCCTTACGATCGCGAACTTCTCGCGATCTACGAAGCCATCAAGTATTTTCGGCACATGCTCGAGGCGAGACATTTCATAGTCTACACAGACCACAAGCCGATCAGTTATGCCTTTCATGAAAGGAAGCGTAACTGTTCGCCCAGACAGTACCGGCATCTGGATTACATTTCCCAGTTCACGACCGACATCAGGCATATCTCGGGTAAAAACAACGTCGTAGCTGATAGTTTGTCTCGCGTCGAAGAACTGGGAGCTCCAGTATGTCTGACCGACCTGGCCAACGCCCAGGAAGACGATACTGAACTTCGTCAGTATTTAACAGACGGTTCATCTCTCCGTCTCAAAAAGATGGATTACCCTGGAAGTCGGACACCGTTGTACTGTGATGTCAGTACTCCGACTCCCAGGCCATTCGTCACTAAAGGCTTCAGAAAGCAAGTCTTTCAAAGTCTCCACTCTCTGAGCCATCCCGGCGCATCTGCGACTACCAGGCTGGTAGCCGAAAGATTCGTCTGGCCTGGCGTCAGGAAAGACTGTCGAGACTGGGCCCGAACTTGCTTGCCATGTCAGCGCGCAAAGGTGAGTCGACACGTGTCTGCACCCTTAGGCACTTTCGACCTGCCCCGTGCACGCTTCAAGCAAGTCCATATCGACTTAATAGGCCCCTTACCTGTATCACAGGGCCTCAGGTACTGCCTCACAGCCATTGACCGCTTTACTCGGTGGCCAGAGGTTATGCCAATACCTGACATAACCGCAGAAACAGTGGCAAAGGCACTAATTTCCGGCTGGATATCCAGATACGGTTGCCCCACAGAGATTGTGACAGATCGCGGTCAGCAGTTCAAGTCCGCACTGTTCCAATACCTTGCAAAAACAGCTGGTTTCCATCACAAGTCCACCACTGCCTACCATCCGGCGTGTAATGGACTTGTAGAACGTTTTCACAGGCAGCTCAAAGCGTCCATCACTTGCCACGCCGATCACAATTGGGTAGAGGTCTTACCCTTGGTGTTGCTGGGCATCCGTAGCGCCTTTAAAGAAGACCTACAAAGCTCTTCTGCTGAGTTGCTGTATGGCGAGCCGCTTAGACTCCCCGGCGAATTTTTCGACCCAAGTACGCCCTGTACATCTGACTTGTCAGACTTTACAGCGCGTCTGCATGGTTTCGCTGAGAAGCTTAAGCCTGTTCCAGCATCTCGCCACTCAAAGCACAAGGTCTTTATATTTAAGGAACTGGCCACTGCAGAAAACGTCTTTTTGCGTGAAGACGCTGTCCGCGCCCCTCTCCAACCAGCCTACACAGGCCCACTTAAGGTACTAGAGAGAAGTGACAAGTACTTTAAACTCCTCATAAAAGGAAAACCCGTCACTGTCACAGTAGACCGTTTGAAACCTGCGTATAGTCTTACTGACGAGGAGGATCTATTAGGTAATCCTGGTAAACCACCCCCACCTATACCACCTCCACCATCCCCACTCCCACCAACCTCACGTATACCTACCCCACCATATCCACCTCCTGACATCGTAGTACCCAAAACAACACGTTCTGGTAGACGTGTTAGATTCCCCGATTTTTATCGACCCTAACCAGGTCTTTGGGGGGGAGTGATGTGGGCTGCTCCCACATTCTTTATGTAGTTTTAATTATAATACACACAAATTAAACATATACAATAACAATATCCATACTACATAATAATACATACTTACATAAACACACATAATAACATATAATACATTACAAACATTCACGCACAATCAGTCAGAAACATAAGTAAATTTATCGTACCATCATCCGTCATTGTGAACCAGCCGGGCGCGTAGCCGTACGATCGCATGGACCCACGCGCCATGGAAGCCGGTCTACGGATGACGCGCGTGTGACGTAGCGGCTCCGGCGCAGAGCTCTGCGACCGGCCGGCCGCGTAGCGGTACCGCGCCGCCCGCGCCCGATCACCAGTTCGATACTACCTACGCCGTCGAACGCACGCTGCTTGAGCCTCGCTTACTTGCTCGCACAACCTGCACTCATTATTTGTTCACTCTCGCGCTTACTATCACTACCATACTGTGCTATCATTTCTTCTTGTGCTCGTACCTTTCTCGCTTGTCGTTTCATCCTTCCATTATTATTGTACAATCTGTTATTGTGTGTGTGTGGATTGCAAATACAATTCAGCTGCCGTTAAATGGACTTGTATTATCATTTCGCCATCAACCCAGCTAAGTGTCACCACCTACACTAATAACCTACAAATATCTTGGCTGTTATATATATATCACTCCCACCGGCCAAATGGTTGTAATGAATAGGCTCCGAAACTACTGAACCGATTTGAACAATTATTTCACTGTTGGGAAGCTATGCTATCCCCGGTACACATAGGCTACCTTTTATCCCGTAAAAATTAATGGTTCCCGCGGGATAGTAGTTCACGCGGGTGAAACCGCGAGGTGCTTCTAGGTTAAAATAATAAAAGTTGCTTACACCAGCTAGGTAGTAAATCAGCACACATATCAACACAGCTATAGATCTGCCAGTGGAGGTTTCTTCAAACTTGGTGCAGCTGTTTCAGAGATTAGTCGCAAACAAACAAACAGACAGAGAACATCTTCTTTTGTTATATAAATTCCGTATTATAGTGTACGGTGAACCTATACTTTTATATGCATTTAGTAAAAATATATTTGCCAATACAAACAGACGCTTCAATGTAATTTAGTTGTATAAATTGTATCCTACATACTTAGTCAGGTCATAAGTATTGTCACACAGTAAAAACTTTTCTTTTAGAATGCTGGCCACAAAAAAGTTTATTGAATTCGAATTTCGAATTGTTCATGAAAATAAAAATGTATACTTTTTAGAATTTTACTCATTTTTAAATATGGAGTGGACGCTTAAAGAAGACCGTGTTGCAGTTATTGCGTTGCATCGTTGCGGTTACGCGCCAATTCAAATTTTTGACATACTGAAAAATTTGAATATAACCAAGAGATTCGTTTATCGTACCATCAAACGATACAATGAAGACTCTAGTGTAGATGACAGGTCAAGAAGTGGTCGCCCTCGGTCTGTTAGGACTCCAGCAGTGATAAAAGCTGTGAAGGCGCGAATTCAAAGAAATCCCAAACGTAAGCAGAAACTGTTGGCCCTTCAGATGGGATTAAGCAGAACCACGGTGAAAAGGGTGTTAAATGAAGACTTAGGGCTTCGGGCATATCGAAGAAAAACAGGACATCATTTGAATGCTCGTCTAATGGACCTGAGACTGAAGAGATGCCGCGCTTTGTTGAAGCGGTACGCGGGAAAAAAATATCGGGAAATTCTTTTTTCGGATGAAAAAATTTTTACCGTAGAAGAGAGCTACAACAAACAAAATGATAAGGTGTACGCACACAGTAGTGAAGAAGCGAGCAACCGTATTCCGCGTGTCCAACGAGGTCATTTTCCATCCTCGCTCATGGTATGGTTGGGAGTGTCTTATTGGGGTTTAACAGAGGTAAATTTTTGTGAGAAAGGTGTAAAAACGAATGCAGTTGTGTATCAAAATACAGTCCTGACGAACCTTGTGGAACCTGTTTCTCATACCATGTTTAATAACAGGCACTGGGTATTCCAACAAGATTCGGCGCCAGCTCATAGAGCGAAGAGCACACAAGACTGGCTGGCGGCGCGTGAAATCGACTTCATCCGGCACGAAGACTGGCCCTCCTCCAGTCCAGATTTGAATCCGCTAGATTACAAGATATGGCAACACTTGGAGGAAAAGGCGTGCTCAAAGCCTCATCCCAATTTGGAGTCACTCAAGACATCCTTGATTAAGGCAGCCGCCGATATTGACATGGACCTCGTTCGTGCTGCGATAGACGACTGGCCGCGCAGATTGAAGGCCTGTATTCAAAATCACGGAGGTCATTTTGAATAAACTTTAGTGTCATAAGAATCTATGTTTTGTTAAGTTCATTTTGGTATATAAATGGTTACATAATGAATAAACTTGTTTCAATTATTTTATATAAAACAGGTGACAGAATTTATGACCTGACTAGGTATATTACCTACCTACATAATATAATTATATACTAGATAAGTTATAGATACCATGTGAGGAAACTCTCCGAGTGAAGCTGCCTCCCCGCCTATAATGTGCAAATCTAGAGGCTCTATGTTATCAGCTATGATCTTTTGACATTCTGAAAACAGAAATTGTACCTATATATTAGATTTTCGACTCCACATTCATGGAGATTGAAGTGTACATTCTAAAAACAAAAAATGTACCTATATTAGAAAATCGACTCCGCTGTAATGGAGATTGGGAGTGTATACAATATAGTGGTTGACTTTTTATGGAGTGTTACCATTTAGGGCATAGGTAGGTACAACTTGATTTCTTTATTGATATGCTAATACTTAATACTTTTTTGTAATCATATCTATTTTAATATCGATAATGCTGACCCATTCCAATTTTAACAAAATGCACTTTTAAAATATAACAAATCATAACAAAGTGATACCATGTAAAGTGCGAGCTCACCTCTATCAGCAATACTCTGCCAATTGTCCGTATTTGACCTTTCAGTTGAACCTAGAATATAACGATAACATGGTATAAATGTGTTACTGTAGGTAATGTACATTTTCTTAGCAAATCTAGGTATAAAAGACAGATTATTTTATGAATAAGTAGATATTACATTAAAAAACAGTTAAAAGATTATATTTAGACATACATTTAATTATTAAAATTGATTAATGTTACAGGACCTCTCGATTCAAGAAAGTAAGTCAACATTTATTATTATATTACCTATCTATTACTAAATTTTTTGTCAAGAAAATTCATATACAAAGTAAAGTAATTCATTCGGGTTCTAACACATTTCAAATACCTACAGCCTTCAAATCTGCAACTGAGCTGACGAAGTCAATTTTCTCAGCAATGTCATTCATAGAAGATTTCGTTGCTGAGAAAATTGACTAATATATAATAATTATTATAACCAAGATCCGTGTCAACGGGGTCTTAGAGACTTTGCGTAGGGTCCGGCAGACAATAATATAAAAAAACTTTTGTAGCGTTAACAGGTCAGTTTGTTCAGTCTTCGGATCACATGCTGCTAAGAACGAGTTCGAAACCCGATGATCGCAACAACGGAGTTTGAGCGTCCGACAAAACCTCGGTAGTAGGGCCTGGCTAGATACCACCCCAAGTAGAAAATCTGTCGCCTAATCTCTATCGGTGTGTTCCGGCATCGGTCCTCGAGAGGCAGCCCCATTCTATACTGAGAATGTTTACCACCTACGACCCCATAGAGATAGTAGGTACTCGCTATCCCATAAAATATACATTATGGGAAAAAATAACTCTCATACTCAATACAACGGACTTGAACCAATGATGAGGTAGAAAACGGATACTTATGACCTACTTACCAAATTTATCCGTTGTGCGTGGACAGCACACGATTTCTTGGAGTCCACTGAAACCGCACCGCTGAAAATCGTGACGCCTTTTGTTTCTTAAATCGCTGAAAAATATTGATTATTTTTTTAATGGTGGCTGTCTATTTGTTTTGTTACAACTACTGAACTTATTTTAATGCAGTTTTCGCTGTTTAGTAACTAACAATTTGATAAAAAAAACTACTTACATAATAATATAGCACATTACCAAAAAAGTAGAATCGAAGAAGAGTGATTGTTAAAAAATATAATAGCCACCAGTAAATAACTAAATAGTTGTATATAGTAATTTAGTTAATAGTAAATAAAAGTTATCACAAGTAGGTACCTACAGGTAGTAAAATAGAAACTAATAAAATATATTTGAAATTAGCAAAACATGTTTTTGCAATTATATATTTTATATTTTTCAACACATTTTTCCTTCTTCTGTCCGGTCGGTAATTATTTGTTAAAATAACACACTCGATAAGGTCACTTCTCAAGGAGATAATATGATTATATGTACCTACATATTTCACTTTTTACTTCTAAGAATGTGGTGTGCATTATTATTGACTGCATCAGTGCTGATAATGACAACATTGGGACCATATCAGGATCACAGTTGTCACATCAGACAGATACATTCTTTGGTTTATTCACTAATATTAAAAAGAAAATATATTAATAGCTACATATTAGTAATTAGATATCAATTTATGTGGCTAGTCTTATGATATTGATATTGTTAGTAATAAAATAACCTTTGTATACTAAAATTAAGTAATTTAACTAAGAGTCCGGGCGCACCCCGCTTCTGGGTATTCCCTGTATGATGTCACCACATGCTGACTCCGAAGCTCATGTAGCTAACAATATTTTATGTATATCAGTAGATTGTGCTCGTAAATCATAGTTAAATCCCTAGAGACAGTTATGAACCACTTTCATATACATACCTATCATACAGTATAATTATATAGTTATATATATGTATGTACATAATCAAGTCAATACTCACTTGATAGCTGGTACACAATCGGAGAGCAGTGTGCACCTGCCATCGGAGATTTGATTGTTGGGCTCACAGGTATCGCCAACTGAAATAATAATGATACCTACTGTGTAAAAAAATTCTGTCCCAAAACAGGCTTTACTGTATAAGAGAAGATTCAAGAATAATTATTTGGTATTTGTATAAATTATTGCAGTTAGAACCAGTGGTGGGGAAACCAACATGCCCGAGAATCATTTCGGAGGCATGTTATCCACCAATCCGGATTAGGCCCCAGTGGTGGATTATGGAAGTATTTAATACTTAACGGGTCAAATGTATGTTATAATATGATGCTGTAAGATCCTAGGATTTACTTTCTCAAGTTGATTTTAAACCCTATTTTGATAAGGCCTGAGTCAAGTTAAGATTGGTGCTCAATATTTATGTCTCTATGAGTAAAATAACTCCGCTACATTCTAGTTACAGTGTGGATGTTGCTGAAAATGGCAAGTGTTATGCTACTCGCAGAATTCGAAAATGTCTGATATATGCAGGGTTCTGCAGAGTGGAGATATTATCTATCAAGCTGCACTCTCTGCTAACTTCACACTCTCGACTCTCATGTATATGTTTGAACATGATTTTGTTTACCAATGAGTTTATCACTCTAGCACCCATCCAGTATCATTTACCCTGTTCAAAGTAAATACTTTCACAGATTAATTTTTATTACTATAGGGCTAAAAACATGTCTGAGATTTATTTACAGAAACATACTTTATCATGTCACAATGAAATATAAACAACTAAACAAGCGTAGAATATGTTTGTATAAGTAAATAATTGATTATAATTATATACCTAATGCAAAATACCTATTCCATCTAACAGAAAAGGTACCTAGAAAGTAGGTAGGTAAGTACATAAAAAATTCAGTAGCATTTAGAGCTGACACTATTCAGCTACAAAAACTGGAATCCTATTAAGATAAGAAGTTGCTGTGAGACTATCAGCTGACAAGTAGGTTAGCTCAAGTAATTTTCTTATCAAACAGCTCAAAATAATTGTTTGGCCCATTTATTTGTAACAAATTGAGTAGGTATTACCATGGTATTGTGTGATAATAATGTGGTGTAGGTTAGGCACGAAAATAAATGACTCGTAGAGGTGAATTTGATAAAATCCTGTTAAAAATAGGTAGGTACCTACCTACTTTTTAGTAAGTAGGTAGGTAGGTACCTACATAAAATAACTGGTCAATTACAACAAAATTAAAATGTAGGTATAATATGTAGGTACTTACCTATAATATATTAAAGGCTTGTCTACTTTAACTAAGGTATCTAGGTATATGTACCCGTTTCGTTTCGTGGATATTCGGCTTAGATTTGGTTTGGTTGGCGGTTCTGGGTACTATCATAAAATATTTGCTTACCGTCTTCAGCAATGATGATACTTGTAAAAAATATATTCAAATACACTAATAAACTTTTTAACCACATCGTTAATAAAATTAATCACTACCTATACGTGTTTAGTTTACTGCAACACAGTAATTGGAATTTGGAAAACAGTACTGAATCTAATTAAAGAACCGTTTTTCCTCTTCGTTACGGCGAACCGGTTTAGATCAAATTATTTTGTAAGAGAAAAATAGTTAAAACTTGAAACTCGACCGTCCGCGCAGACAACTACAGGCAGACACCAGTGGCCAAAGAGAATACAAACGCTACGCTAGAAGAGACGGCACTTCGATACTTTGATAGTGTAAAAACCTTTTGTATGAAATTCATTCCCCCCTCGTTACCATCATAACGAAACAAATTATAGCTGTCACTAGTGATGTACAAAAATGTATCGATTAAATAGCTGTCAAATATAGTGATGTGAACTGTCGATAATTCTTTATCGATTTCAGGATTATTTCGTATTATTTTTTTTGGCTTGTACTAGATAATAATTAGGTATGTAATTTGTGCAGGGAACCTTATTTTAAAATGAAATAATGTTGTAAGTAGATGGTGTAGATTTTATTTACATTATTTACATTACAATAATTCGAGATACCCGATTGATCTATAATAGCATACAAAGTTCACACAATAATATACTATATTTTTACTAGCTGCTGCTGGCTGTTACTTATGGATGCCTGTATTGTATATACCTTTATGGATGCCTGGCTACATAGGGATTTTTTTCAAAATGTTTTGCAGGATTTTTTCACTAGGAAGTGGCAAAATTTTGTTAAAATATCTGTATGTTTTAGGAGAACTCTTAAAAATTGCTAATGCTGTTTATTCTGTGTTGTCCACCTCCTTCCCTAGGGTTTGCGGTGTTGATTTTTGGAGGCATGTACCATCTCCTTGAGTACTGGTGATTTAATTCGTTCAATAAGGTTGGCACTTCTTCTTAATGAGTTAATTCCTCGGCATTGATGAATCTACAAAAATAATAACATTTTATAAAAAATATAATTCATTATTATTATTTTACAAAGCTTATAACAAAATAATGCAAAACAATTAAAATAATAATTATTATTATGATACCTGTGTATGGTAACAAGGCAAGTCTGTTATCCACAAGTTTTCTCTTTTTCGCCGATTGTTCATCACTTTCTGTACATTCACTATGTATCTTAGTGGATATGGTTGAAATTACATCTGCAAAAAAAGACAATGATTAAATCATTATTCATTATTTACTTACAGTTTTTGGCTTGGCTTGAACTATATAGTAATAATGCTTACCATTCCTAGATTGCAACGCAGCTTCTTTGCTTGTTGATGGGCCTAGACAGGGCGCCTCTGGAACAGCAACTGCAATCACATTTTAATATTAGTATTCTATATTAAAATTAGCTGCCACGACAGACATTGTCCAGTCAAAATGTATGAGAAAATGATTTATTGCTTTCTCATTTTTTCATGAATTATTCAACATTTTAATAGTTATTCTGCTATACGTTTTTTTTATCTGGTCATCTCTCTGAAAATATTTAATAGGTGTACACATTAATGCAATTAAATAAAACACGTACCATTTTGCGACTCTTTGATGGGAAGTATTTGTACTTGTTGTTGGCTAGTTGATGGTAATTCTTCATGTGGGGAATCATACCACATATTTCACGTGTTCTGTGACTACCCTTGCCACTTTTTCCACCCATATTGTTCAAAAGTTTATATATATTATGCTGATTAAGCACAGAAAAACCACAAACCACAAATTATTGTAAAATTAGTCACTGCCTCACACAACAGGTAAAAGACAGTAGGAAACCAACGATGAAATGGAGAATTATATATAACTCGACATTTACACCAATATTTCTCACTATACAAGATAATTTCACTGCTTATTAGTCCAAAACCAAACGAAACATAAATTTTACAAACTCAAGCGCCGGTAAATATTCAGACATTTTAATTGAGTGTGACCATACAAACTACAATTAAAATACTATTATGATATTGATAATCAGTAGTTCTACGAGAAATTAAATGAATTACAATATTTTCGGTTCATTTTGTTGTCATACAAAATATTTATGAAAAATTAAATTAATTTTGAAAAATATTTATGAAAAAAAAATTCCTTTGAAGTTTCTAGCCACTGCCAGTAGTAGCGTAGCGTTTGTATTCTCTTTGGCAGACACCACAGAAGCCACAGACAGATAGGGGATAACCTTTTTTGTTTTAGTTATAGCTTCGCACGGTTTGTGCGTATCGCCAGTGTCAAGTATTTTATTATTTAAGTATTTCTTATTTTCAAATTAAGAAAGTCACAGCAATATAGCAATCGTGGTCAAGTAGTCAAGTCAATTATTTACATCGTCAAAGTCACGATTCAGTAAAGTAGTGGATGCTTTACTGAAACTTCCTGGGAGTTTTGGAAAAATGCGAAATGACACCATTTTTGAGTTTATATCATTCGCCTACACTCGTGCACGTTAACGAACACTCAATGATTAATATTCCACCAATATTACATAAATTAACACTCGAAGAAACACAAGTTTGAGAAAATAATACAAAACCAACAATGTCTCACTATCGGATTCCCGCCAAAACTCCGGGGTAACCTTTATTTCACTATGCGGCGTTCAGCCAATTCAGTTAGCGAGTCCGGCCGCAGCCGGTCTCGCAGGCTAATCAGTCTGACTGACTTGACTTTCCCTTATTTCACTACATGACACTAAATATCGCAGGCGTTATTTAGACAATGTAATAGGCCTCTGACATTACTCACTCTTTTTTTTGTTTTAGTAATGGCTTCGCACGGTTTGTGCATATAGCCAGTGTCAAGTAATTTATTATAATAAGTATTTCTTAATTTCACATTAAGAAAGTCACAGCAATATAGCAATCGTGGTCAAGTAGTCAAGTCAATTATTTACATCGTCAAAGTCACGATTCAGTAAAGTAGTGGATGCTTTACTGAAACTTCCTGGGAGTTTTGGAAAAATGCGAAATGACACCATTTTTGAGTTTATATCATTCGCCTACACTCGTGCACGTTAACGAACACTCAATGATTAATATTCCACCAATATTACATAAATTAACACTCGAAGAAACACAAGTTTGAGAAAATAATACAAAACCAACAATGTCTCACTATCGGATTCCCGCCAAAACTCCGGGGTAACCTTTATTTCACTATGCGGCGTTCAGCCAATTCAGTTAGCGAGTCCGGCCGCAGCCGGTCTCGCAGGCTAATCAGTCTGACTGACTTGACTTTCCCTTATTTCACTACATGACACTAAATATCGCAGGCGTTATTTAGACAATGTAATAGGCCTCTGACATTACTCACTCTTTTTTTTGTTTTAGTAATGGCTTCGCACGGTTTGTGCATATAGCCAGTGTCAAGTAATTTATTATAATAAGTATTTCTTAATTTCACATTAAGAAAGTCACAGCAATATAGCAATCGTGGTCAAGTAGTCAAGTCAATTATTTAGATCGTCAAAGTCACGATTCAGTAAAGTAGTGGATGCTTTACTGAAACTTCGTGGGAGTTTTGGAAAAAATGCGAAATTACACGTTTTTTGAGTTTATATCATTCGCCCACACTCGGACACGTTAACGAACACTTAATGATTAATATCCCACCAATATTACACATTAGAACTCGAAGAAACACAAGTTTGAGAAAATAATACAAAACCAACAACGTCTCACTATCGGATTCCCGCCAAAACTCCATTCATTACTCACTCACTCATTCGATTTTATTTGTTTGTTTGAGTAATAGCTTCGCATGGTTTGTGCATTTAGCCAAGTCATTCATTCATTCCATGAAAGAGAGAGAGAGAGAGAGATAGAGACATCTTTCCTTCAGCTTCAGTCAGGTCAGTCAGTCAGTCATAGAGGAAAGGAAGTGAAGATTATGGAATAAGGAATTAAAGTCAGTTGGCAACACTGCGTCTCGCAAGCTGGTTGTGTTTTTCTGTGTAGGGGTGCCTACCTACCTATTTCGGGATTACAGCAAACTTTTGTGATGTGATTGACAGACCCATAGTATGGAAAAGTGATAATTTATTAATTGGGCCTTTCTATTTAGTGAATATATATTATGGGAAATGATGTAACTTGTGGAATAGTGAAATGTTATTGTAATGATATTATACAAGGACGTACTTTTTGAAGAATAACATCAGTCGTCACAAACGACCTTTTCGATCGCTGCAGGCACTCGGCGGCATACACACGCTGCAATGGCCGGCCACATGGGCCGCGGCGCAAACTTGCCGTCGCCCGGCCAGCCAGATCCGGAATTTGGTTTAGCGGTGGTCGTCCCGCCGTCTGGAAAATGCTATGACGCTCAAACGGCCAGCTGCAGTGAATCTTCCGATTCTCACTCTCCGGAAACCCCTTCGGCCAAAGCCAGCGACAGACAGTCCCGTATTATTGCAGAAAAACAGCGGCGCAGCCAGTACAATTCATTAATCGGCCAATTAATGACGCTCTTGTCAGATATAATTCAGTCCCAGCGAAAGGTAGACAAAACCAGCGTTCTGAGACTAGCTGCTAACAAACTCCGCGTCGAACATGTTTTTGGGAAATCATTCAAATGCTGTCACACAGAGACCTGGACACCAAAGTTTCTGAAATACTTTGACCTTATAGGAGGCATTCTGTTCACTGTTACTTGCCGAGGCAGAATATGTGTTATATCTCCAAATGTTCAGGACAAATTGGGGTATAGCCACATAGATTTATTAGGTTATGATCTGTACAACTATGTGCACCCTGAAGACAAAGAAATACTAAGAAATCATATTTATCCCCCAGAGCTACAATCGGGATTTGATGATAGTCTGTTTGAACAACACCACAACTTTCATATCCGTATTATGAGAGCTGGTGCTCGATCGGATACTCCCAAATATGAACAGTGCCGCATTGATGGGATCATTAAAAGGGCGGATCAGGCCACTTCAAATGAAGTGCAAGCCGAAAGAATAATAAGGCGCCAACGTGTCAGAGTTAACCGCACATTCTCATCAAGCGGGAATGATTTTGTTTTTGTAGGAATGATTCATGTGATGACCAACAACTTGCCACCTAGGATTTTGCCACCCTCTGCTTACTCCGAGTACTGGACTAGGCATTTGATAGATGGCCGCATAGTGCAGTGCGACCAGAGCATTTCCCTTGCCGCCGGCTACATGACTGAGGAAGTGACAGGCACATCGGCATTTGTGTTTATGCATAAAGAAGATGTCCGCTGGGTAATCTGTGTCCTAAGACAAATGTATGATGAAAGCAGAGAATTTGGGGAGTCATATTATCGTCTGATGTCACGTTCAGGACACTTTATTTACATGCGGACTCGGGGATTTCTAGAAATCGACAAAGATACAAAGAAAGTCCAGAGCTTTGTGTGTGTTAACAGTGTCATTGGTGAAGAATACGGACAGAGGATGATGGAAGAAATGAAGCGTAAGTACTCTGTGATTGTAGATATGGAGAAACAGAATGAAGAGAAGAAGGTCACAATAGACGATGCTCCTGTGGAGCACCCTAAGCGTCTAGAGCGGATTGTGATGCATCTAGTTGAGCCACCATCTAATGAGACTGATGAGCTCAAATTAGTACCCCCTTCTAGAGAGCACATAATTTCAGCAATTAAAAATAGTGAAAAGGTAGTCCAAGAGACGGGCATCCGGTTTGACTGTAGGAAAAGAAAGAAGTCTGCATGTGATGATGATGATAGTGACAATATGAAAAGACATGGTTGACTGGACAATCTAATTCTGTAGGTTGGCTCTTGAATTAAATGCCAAACATTGTTGATTGGACATAACATGGTGTAATATCAAAAAGAAGGAGATTGCATTAGAAATTTGAATCTTTATATAGGGGGTGTAGGGGTGTTTGGTAGGAGGGTTCTCAATATACTGTCCTGTTGAGATAGAATGCTGTTTGCTGTTCTCTATGTAATACACTACCAAACATAATGAACTTTACTTCAAACATATAAAATATGAAAATAAGACTTAAGTAAAATAAAACTCTGCGGGGTGAGGGGGGTGTCATTCGAAAACAGAAACCAACGCCTATTAAATTAAAACACAATTCTTAACAACCCCAAAATTATGATCCAAATTTTTAATGCCAACCCGAGATGTGCAAAGTGACCTAACATGTAGGTAGAAATGTAATTGTACATGCCAACTTCTAATTTACAATATTGCCTTTAACAGGTTATAAGACCGGCTGCATCTTTATTGATATTTTACTAGCCAATGTCTGTGTAAATTGTTATGGTCCAATAGATGCTAGCACAGGTACTTCTTGATCAGTTCCTATGATCGTCAAATTATTTTGACTATCACATCATTGGCCTGCTTCTAATCAGTCTAAGTCTAAGTCAGCTTATAAGGATGTAATTATGCTTGCCAACAGTTAAATATAAATGTGTTGCTAAATCATATTATGCATAGGCTATCTTAATTATTGAAGAACTATAATTTTATATTACCCTGAACTTTTCAGAGTATATCTTTTATTCATATTGATGTTGAACTAGTACACCTCCTCAAGCAGTTTGTATACACATAGCTTGGTGTGAACTTGTTAGAATTAGCTGTAATGTGTATTTATAAATCATTGCACATTTGAAGCTGCCAAACAGTGAAACCACATTATACGATCAGTTTAATAATTTTCATGTGATACATGCATACAGTCACTATTTTCATGAATGACATATTTTTGTTCAGTAGCAATAATAATGTTAAGTCTCCTAGACCAATATTTCGTAATATATATTAATATTATTAATTATTATCCCAAATGTACAGACTTTTTGTCTGTTAACTGCTTTATTGTAAGAAGGTATATCGATTGATGTCAATTTTATGTTCAATGTATAGTGACATTTAAAGTGTAAGTTTTATTAATGCTAGTAAATGTGTAGATTGATGTTTAAGTAATTATGCCCATTATAATTATATTACGTGTTTTGTTGACAAATCAGTTTAAATTAATAAATGATAAAACAAAATTTAAGCCAGATTTAGACTAGGCCATTTTCTTGTAGATACGAGTACATACATGAGCAATAATTGAAGCACAATAATTTTGCTAAATAATTGTATGCAACTGCAGTTGTTTTGACGAAGCAAGTCTATTTTTGCTTCAAAAATTTTGTATGCAATAGGCAACAAACATTGCATTGCAATCTCTAAATGAGCCTTTATATTACTTATTTTATTTTTCAATTTTCAAAAATATGCTTTTTTAAAAGAAGATTTTACACAATAACTCTTATTAATAAAATTATATTTTAATATTATTATTTATACTTGTATTTTTATCCTTTGTGTGATGCTACCTAAACTGTGAACACAAAACTATTTATCAATAATATTACATATAATATGTAAGTATAATATACCTTAATCTATAACAGGTTATAATTAGGCACAGAGCTGGATAATTAAATTTTATATACATATAAGAGACTAATTATTGAACCAACCACTGTTCACTTTATTTTCTTGAACGAATAAGATTGAGTAAAAGATTTGTTTATTCTAAACACTTAATAATACTTCCTTTGCAGGGGTCAATATTTTTATGGTCATGATTATATAATATGTACATATAATCAATAAAATGAATTGTGCTTAAATTTATAAAACTGGCCACATTGGTATTGAAAGACAGCATTGATGTAGCAATAAGACTCCGATTAATTTAGTAACATTAGATCAGACTGTAAATTATACAAAAAAACCCTAATATAACATTTTTATGTAGGTACCTAGAATGTCTACTCAATTCATTAATAAATAATTTGTAAAGGTTACTTACTGGTTTCAAATTAAAAACAATAAATAATACTTTTAAGCGACACAGAAGCGATATTATCGGTCGATAATAATAATATAATACATAACGCGTGTTTACGTTCATACAAATAAAAAACACAATGACCTTATATATTCGTATTACAACGACGATCCTATTTTTCCGTGATTTTTGACCTACCTACATATTATAATGTTACCGATTCGACACGCTGCCCAAATTGTCCAACTGCACACTTGACAATCATTTAAATATTCTTTGCAAGCTGCACTCTTCGCTGTTGATGGTAGAGGCCCAAACAGCTAGTCTTATAGAACTATTGATGGTATACGGAATAAATAAATACCCACTCTTCGGTTGGGTTTGACTGATAAAATGGCTGCTTCAAATATTTTTCTGATACTATAGGTACAGTATACACTATGTACTACATAATAAAGTTGAATTACCCTAATCTTGTCTAATAAAAGCAATCATAATGGACAAATTATGTAACATAATAAAAAAAAAATATTGTGTGCCAAAAGAATGAACAGATTCACTTTACAGGATTATAAAAGTACTTAAATGTGATAAAAATTAATGAACTGGCATAGCTAATTTAAAATAAAAGTAAGTACATGTACCTACACAAAATGTGTCTAAATTGGCAATTATTAAATTGGTTGCTTTCATTAAGACTGAATGGCAAGTCCTACCTTAATTGTTATTAGTTCTGTATTATTGTATCAAAACAGTAAATATATTTTTTACTGACTTAAAAAAAGGAGGAGGTTCCCAATTCAACTGTATGTTTTATAATATGTATTATTGGAAACATATCTAACACAATTACACATACCATTATAATGTACAGGGCTACAAAGTGCAGCTAAAATAATTATTATTTGATCAACCTCTTTCTTCACAAAAATAAGCTTTATATATTTTTTACCCCTAGTTTGATGTAAAATTTTAAAATATATAATTATTCCAGCTCCTTTTTTCATTTTCAAGCACTAAAAAATTACGAAAACATAATATCTAGTTATCAAGTATGTGATGATAAACCATCCGCTACAAGCAAGGTGGTGTCATTAGTTTTGAACTCAAGAATATTTAATTTCGAGTTCCATACAAAATTAAGGTTTTCCACCCACTGAATATTATTCCATATATAATCGGATTTTGTTTAGATGGGTAATAAAGTAGAAGCATACATTTTTGAGCAATAAAAAGGTTATCAAGCTTGTATCTCATCTTTAGCATATATAATTGCCATATTTACTTAAACACGTTCATTATAAAATATGCCATACCATTAAACTAATGGTTAATTTAGATACATCTATATTTTAAACTAGTGATTTAATTTCGAAGTTTAGTTTAATATATTATGTCTAGTAAACATATTATTTGAATATTTGTTTTGTTATTTTTGCGTTAAACATACATATATACAGAACCGCAAGTGTTGGTGTAATACTTAGTTCAAATGTTACTCGTTTGTCCTGATATTAAGTGTAAAACTTGGAGACTTCGGAATCGGCACGCATTGCCGATATAATGCCTATACGAATTTGTATGGTAGCTGATAGTTGTAAACCTTTGTAATACATACATTTTTAATATTTTTATGACTGATCATTTCACATTTTCAGAATTAGAAATCCAGTCATATTGTTTATTGCGTTGCCAAGTTAACCGACGTAGACATGTTTCAGGTGCAATATCCATTCAGGTCGAATATTGCATGATTTTAAATAAATTTTGTGGATTTATATTTTTAGAAATATCTAGTTTCTAAAAGCCCAAAGTTACTACGTTGTGGGATTAGACCGTTCAGTGATGTAAATATTTGGATGCCGTTTTTATAAGATGAAATAATGTCATAAAAAAAGAGTTCTTATTGATGCCTATTCTGTTGTTACAAACTAAATTTGATTTCAGTTTAGTCTTGTCAAATGGTATTTTGTCACACTTCAACCTTATGAAAACAAAAGGGATGGCTATAACATTGAGCTGTCAAATTAAGATTTAGTTTAGTTTATAACAACAGAATAGACACCAGCCAAGGTACTTAGTTTAAATCATATCCTTCAAATATCATATAATATATTTTTTTACTGGTGGCCTGGTCCCTTCTAATTTATAATCTGTTGGAATTATATATAAAGCCACATTCTAAACTGAAATAATCCTGCTGTCGGCTCTGCCAGTCTATCATTATCGTAGATCATTAAAGTCCTAAAAATACTTACAAATTGCAACCTTATATATATATATATTATATATTATACTATGTATTCAAAACGCTAGTATACAGTACTTTATGACTAGCTAAAAAGGAAAGAATTTAACTGTTTGAACTGAACTAAACCAGGGATTAAGGGAATTTAAGAAGAATGTGAAAGCGAATTATTAAATGGGAGATCGAGTTAGATCGGAGAATAGTCGTCCACACGGTTACGTGGCATGGTTGTCAGGGTAAAGTTTGATATCGGAAGGTTGTGATCAAGTTTCAACGTAAACAATGAAATGTCCGAGTGTTCGCAACGAATGAGATCCTCTAGCGTTCAATTCCGACCAAAACGCTGCATAATTGTAAACATGATCCAATAATTATTTTACCATGATGGTAAAGTCTTCATTTTCATAACGTTTGTAGTAGGTACCTACCCTTATATTATATGCAACGAATGTCAAATTGAATAGTTTTACTCTTTAGAGTTTGCCCGGTGCAGTTACGCAGCGTCCTGAAAATGCACAAAACAACGCTCCTACTATATATAAAATGCACTAAAAGATATCGTATTAATGGCGATATTAGCGTCAGTTGTTATCGTCACACCTGTGTGATATAATAATATTTATCGGCGGTCTAAGGGCTGTCTCTATAATTCCGTAACTCCGTATCCGTATTGATTAACACTATCGCGAGATCATTATCTATGATAACATTCGCTACTTGGTGGTGGTCGTAGCATGAGCTATGTTTATTTATGTAATTCATAGAATCTCTACCTAATCTGTACCTACTAAGTTTGACAGCAGATATAGGTATACGTATCTAAAAATATCATGGTTCTTAGTTATTATACTTATTTTAAAAGGATATAATGCTATTTGTTTCACCAAATAAGTCGGTATCTAACATTTTAAATAATATATTGTTTTTGCTTTCAATGATTTCAATGAGCATCTATGGTCAATTTACCCTTCTTTTGTAAGGTATAAATTGGACGTAGTTATGCAAACAAGATCCAACCCACACCATGTTAGTTTCGAGAAAAATCGATTTTTGTTTAAAACGTGTAAACAAAATAAACTGATCATATATTTGATGAAGTTAGTTTGCTATTTTGTACATAATACTGCGCTTTATTCATTTAAGTATAATATCTCAAAATATTATAAGTGAAATATAGTTTATTTAGCAAAAACATCGCTGGATCTTTGTTGAAAAAACGCCTTTTTGTGGAAATTTGTGGATTGGATCTTTGTGTATTCAAATTAATACCCTTATTTTCTACGATTGCTTATTTGTTTGTTTATTTTTTACGTTTTCCCGGCTAAGCGGCTGAACCGTTTTCGATGAAATTTGGTATAGACATTGTTTGGACTCTGGACAAGGATATAGGATATTTTTTATCGCGATAAAAATGTTGCTTAAAAATATTGGTGGAAAAGAAAAATGCATATCGAGGGATGAGTGATAAACCCCGATAAGTGTGTAAATATCAGTTCAGAGATAAGCTTCATGGCACAAAACTGGTTCCCATACAAAATATTAGCACATTTATATTAATTTAGTAAGATTACATATTAAGTCACCTAAGGGATGATAACTGGTCAACAATAGGATGCAATGTTCTTTGTTGTATTTTGAGCTGTTCAAATATGAGTATCATAATCTTCATAAGCAACTCAGCCCCTCCTTTTACTACATCCATCCCAGTTTTAGCCGATCAGCTGGAGTAGACCTGGTAAGACCTGGGGGTTGCCTTACATTTTCTCACCGATCCATCGTTGTATCGGTTTTTTATGGCTACGCTTAGCGACACGTGGCCATCGTTCAGTCAGGGACTTACTCCACCTGCCATAATCACAACTTGCAAAGTGTCTAATTAATTAGACTCGATCTGACTTGGTCCACCTTGGTTATTCTTCAGATCTCCGTATTTCGAACTTTGTGTCTTATCCTGACGCGTAACATATAGTCCTGACATGGTGCGCTCCATAGCCGGGTATGTGACTCGCATCTTATGTACAGCTTCTTTATTGAACGTTCATGTTTTAGCACCATACGTTATCGTGGACAAGACACATTTGGTTGTACTTATATATTCGGGTCTTCAGGTACTACGGAATTTTTCAGTCCCTAAGCACGTCGTCAAGTTTGCCAGCCCATCCTAGGATGTGTCTGGTGATCTTCTTGTGTCTATGCTGTCTGCCAAAAGATAAACGCTGTCCAAGATATAATATTGAGCGACCACCTCCAAGCTATAATAGTTGGTGAGTGATGTACTGAAGACATATTTTGTCTTCACTTTCGTCTTGACAAGTTCATCTTAAGTCCAAACCCGAGAGAAGCGTACCTAGTGTAGATCATACAACATAGCTTGAGATCTGGTGCGTTTCACGATAACACTCAGGTCATCTGCGAAACGGAGATAGAAAATAAGTGGGCACCATAACCTAAGACACCTTTATCTTCCTAAACGAGTAATTTGAGTACGTCCTCCAAGAGTGCCGTAAATAGTTTGGATGATAATAATATGGTGCGTCCCTTTATATCGCACGCCTTGTTTGATCGAAATGCTATCCGTGACTACCGTCAAGTTACTCTATGACTACTGTGAGTGCATGCATCCGTTCCTCATCGACGCTGATTCATACAGGTTTAGAAACACAACCACACCTACCATAGGTACATTTACATGGCAGATATGAACTGAATAGAGCACATCCTAGTGCTCGACACTTGCAAAAGCTTTTTCGTAATCAACAAAAGAAAAGCACAAGGTTTGGTCAAATTTGTCACAATTCTCCATCAACTGTTTCGTGGTGTGAATGGAATATTATCCTTTAAACTGTGCCGATGGTAGAATACCCACTCCGAAAACCTGCTTCCTTGATAGGCTGATATTCAAGTTAGCGAGTTTATTCTGTTACCCAGAAACTTGGCAAAGAGTTCGTATATTTGAGGGAGGAGGCTTATCAGTCTGTAATATCTAAATTTTCAGCTGTTTCCTTTTTCCTTTTTGCATTATGTTTTTTAATCTCTGGGAAAATGTGCAGACAAAATAGTCGAACACGTCATTTTATGGGTTTTAAAGAATCAACCGCGGAATTTCGTTTAATGTCAAGTCGATATAACGTGTATTACTGTGATATTATTTCAGCATAAAACACTATACCTGCCGGTCCAATCTATATTTAATTTTATTCTAAATTTCATCGAAATAGGTCTAGCCGTTTATTCGTGAAAGGAAACCAAACAGACACAGATAAACAGTTACTTTCGCATTTATACGTAATAAGTTATTTTAGCATGGATTCAATTGACATAATAGATTACACCACTAAGAAGCTGGCACTTATTAGAGTTTTATGACTCTCCCCTCGATATTTCTATTAAAAAAACACACATGGTCTTTAAAAACATAAGTTTTACACAGAACCATGTGGTATGGATCTACATAATTTTAAAGTTGACGGAAATATTATTTTGCAAACAAGATCCAAACCGCATGGTAACTTGGAATGCAACATAAAAAACGAATTGTATCGGACCATGTCTCATGGATCGTTTTAAGTTTAATACATTTTCTAAGATTAGCAGTTTGTTACAGGTACCATGCAGCACGGATCTTTTTGTTTTAATCCAAAGTGCCATTTTACTGAGATGGTAACTTTGTCGATGTAATGGTTTGTTAGGTCAAAGTCATCATATCATTTTGATATTTACAGGGTTGATAGAAGGTGCATTTTCAAACGCTTCGGCATACTTAGTTCAATTTTGACATGTTTGTGGGTTGGATCTTGTTTGCATAACTACGTCCAATTAATATCATGAAAATATAATTTAATTGAAAAGTTGTGAAGTGAAGGCTCTACGGTACCTTCTACCTTAAAATATTTTTATGACGCCAATATAACTTAGGTACAGTCAGCAACAAAAGTCGATGAATAGTTCAAAAATTCAATTTATTATTTTACAGATATAATTTAAAATTTTGCGTGCATAAATTAAGTTAATTGGGTGTACAAAAACGTCAGTGACTTTTGTTGCCGACTAGACTACATACAACATAATTCTTTCTAGTAATTATTTCTAGATGTATTTAGTTATTATAAGCATTGTGGTCTGATGTTCTCAATTTAGAATAAATCTCGTATATTTTTAATTAAGCATTATAATCAATTGTTTGATATGAAAAACATGTGCAGTTCAGTTATTAAAATTTGTAAATATTTTATTAATATCTGAATGTGTTAAAACTTGCACGTTGCATTGATATTATTAAAATTTGATGTAATAAAATTATGTAAAAGTACTCTCTAGTGTTTTCCTACATTCGTCACAATCGATTATAGCGTAGATTGCGTCAACTGTTACATGCGAAATAATAAGTTAAATGTTACGTAGGTACTACAGCAGCGCGTAATCTCGTCTCCCAATACAGAGAGATCTATAAATATTCTATTTTTTAAATGTATAGTATAGGTACGTATTAGCTAATATAATAAATCGATTGAGGTAGCCAACGCTTCTGACCTATAAATACAAAATGTATGTAGTTGCTCTGTGTAATCACTGCATTGTTTAGTGTCATTTAAAATTTTCCACGTATTTGTTCAAAGGTTGGCGATAGCATGCACAACACATTGCACGTTGCATGTAACGTGATGACTGGTGGATGAGTGAGTCCATTACAAAGTTGATTTAATGCAACTGCAGTGCAAGTAGATACTTACTTTGTAGTGATTTAGTGCTTATAGGTAGTAGGTAAGTACCTATATTATACTTCTGTATCACATTAAATAAGTACCTACCTACCTACTTACATATTTTTGTTGCATTTTGATATTCTACTTTCTCCATCAAAACTAGGTCAGGTAGGTATCTCGTCTCTTAAAGATTTTATGGATAGGCAGTAGAATTTCGTTTAGGTAGATACTAGAGTACCTACATAATATATTATGAAGTAAAACATTACTTACCTATAACTACATCTATAAAACTACCAAGCAATAGAGTCGTTTATACTAGCTGCAAATACAGGCCGATATTCGTGAATATTTAGTTTCCACGACAATATGTTTGGCCAAGTGTTTTGTTGTATGTAAGTAGGTAGGGTAGGTACCTAGTCGGCTGGGAATGGTTACGTCAGCGCGATACACAATGGTGATGCGGGCGGGGCGCGCGGCGGTCAGGGCTCGCATGTCCCTGACCACGGTCAACGACTCGTTTGAAGGTGCCCTGCCAAATTGAACGGCCCACACATACATTCAGCTGTAGTTATTAGTGAACGCGCCACCGCGCCGCGCCGCTGTGGTGCCGCTTCGATCGCTGTTGCCACGTAGGAAGGTATAATAGGTACATTCATATTGTCTGGAGAGTTGATTGTACCATTTGTACCTCTACATACATTGCCGCAGCCCGCACCCCACTAAATCCTTTATTTTGCAAACCCCATTGTTTTCGAATGTTCCTACATAGTAGGTAGGTAAGTAGGTGTACTTATATAATAAGTAAGTATATAAGTACTGTAGGTATACCTACCTACTTAGTTTTATTATTCCAAGAAATGGAGGGCTTATAATAAATAACACAGCCATAGAATAGAATGGATGGATGGATCGATTTTGTTTCTTTCATTGAGATTCCCTATAGGTAAGTGACAGTAAGTGTATGTAATTAGGTACCTATAATATAGCTCAATCGAATTATATAGCTAGCCGACCTCGACAGCCGCAGTTTTTTTCATATAAGTAATTACCTACCTACCTAATAAACGGACTTCCTTTGCAATGATGGCCCAAAACTAATTTTGACATATAAATTGGTTTAGGTTGTTTTTCTTTGTGAGTGTGGTACGCCGTGCCAACCGCTCCAGTATTCAGTATATTGCCTAGTAGGTGGGTATACCGTAGGTGTACCAGCTACTAGTGCACAGCATTTGGGGTCGCAATAGTCTAGACTGGAAGGCAAATCATTTTAGACTGTGGTATTTACCTTGCCCTGTTTTTATTTGGGTCATATCTAGTAGGTAGGTAGGTACCTACGCGTAGGTACGATAAAGGTAAGTATACTTTTTATCTAGGTACCTATCCCTAAAATCCGAAATAGGTATAACTGACTAGAACCGCCTCACGGTTTCACCCGCGTTAACTACTGTCCCGCAGGAATGGTTTTAATTTTTATGGGATAAAAAGTAGCCTATGTTACTCGTGGATAATGTAGCTATGGTGAAAGAATAAAAAAAAACGGTCCAGTAGTTTTTGAGCCTATTCATTACAACCAAACAAACAAAGTTTTCCTCTTTATAATATTAGTGTAGTAGATTGACCTGTTGATTTCAATGCATGAAATAGCGAAGAGCAATTAAGTAAGTAAGTAAGGTCAATGTGGGGAAGTCCGTCTAGGCGGTAAGTCCGTCTAGCGGCAATAACTTCCTTTTTTGAATAGCTAGCGCCTTAGGGCTCGGTCAGTAAACCAATATTATAGAGCTACTTCGAACTGAGAATCATAGATGTCGCTCATATCCTTATGTTAGGAGAAATTTACTGTTAATTTTTTTTCGCGTTTTGTACTTGAATATGGAGTGTGACGTCTCTTTAAAAATTGTAAGAAAATGCGGAAAAACTAAAGAGTTTTTAGAGGTTCTATGATTTCTCAAATCGTTTGATGATCCATACGATTATTCCTGGTCTTGAATTCATTATAAACGCTTTAATTTCGTAATTTTAACCTACAACAAATTGTTAACATTAAAATGTAACAATTTGGAAGACCGTCTACCAAGCTAAAGGAAAGTCCGTCATATGACGGTCTTGCCCCAATGGCAGATATTGTCAACATTTTCAACAGCACATATTTTATGGATGAATGAATACTATAATAATACTTACGACTCATATAATTATAGTATTACTATTTACTTGCTATTATACTTAGAAGTAGTAAGTAGTCCACTAAAAACAATCCAATCCATTATTTTTTTCAGAAATTATTATAAGCCATGTAGCTTTTCACATTATGGCGATATTTTGGGGATCGATGGTTTATTGCAAAACCGATTTTAAAAGTTTAAACCAACAATAACGGTCTTCGCTTATAAAGTTATAACCCACTTCATATTCCTGTTATTATTTAGTAATTTCCTACATTATTTTGTATCATGAATTAATAATATTATCTTCTCTAAAACAAAAGTGCGTGCCCATGTGGGGGCACGGTGCCAAGAAAAAATAATTGTAATACGATAAAAAATAATTAAATGATCAAAGTTCATTGTTGATTTTGCCACTAATTTTGGATTTGAAGGTAGGTTTTTTTTAGTCATTTGGTTATTTTGGATCACTTAAATTTTTGTGAAAATGTTTGCAACTACTGTAATGAAAAATATGACGGTCTTACCCAAAAATTAAATAAAATGAATTATCTTTGAAATGTAAACCTTAGGGCGGGCAGATACGACACATATTTCATCACCAGGTTACCATCAGTGCAACTTTTCATACATATAACATATTGCCCCACAACTTATGAATTTATTGCTGCTAGACGGACTTACCTCAAACTACATGGGAAGACCGTCTACACGCCGAGCTTTTAAAAAAAATGCTATAAATCTAAGGATCATTACAATTGATCTTATTTTTAGACTATTATAAGTAAATCAATATATTATCCACCTTCTCCAACTACACAAATTATTTTAAAAAGCATATTTCGACTCATTATGTTGACTTGAACTTAAATTTGAAGAAAAGTGTGCCGGACTTCCCCACATTGACCTTACATATACCTACTTACCTAATTGTAAAACAGTAAATTCATAGGTAGGTACCTACCGCAGATTTATCTAGAGAACCATTGTTTAGGTATAACCTAACGTTACTTATTATTATCGCGTGCACTAGATAAACATGCAGTTTCATTATCTGTTGTCTCCCCTCTATATTCATAATCATAACTAAGTACCTACCTACACTACTAACTATGTAGATACGATACAGTACTAGGTACTTGTAAGTAAGTATAGGTAGGAAGGTACGATGCGGCAGCGAGCGGCTGGCGACGACGTCGCGACGTAGTTCAGATAAACGGGGCAAGGGGGGTGAGACGATGCCCGCGGCGCGGCGTGGTGGGGAGGGAGGATTATCTTTTCATTAGAGCTAAAGGTGACATTGTGCGGCCGTCGACCTGGATGCGATAGCCTTGTTTTTGCTTTGAGACAATGCGGCCGACACATATTTTCTGTTGATTTTTGGATGTCACTGAGGAGGAAACTGGGACGCGACGCTAAGGTCCTGGTGCTAGATCGCAGATGGTACAATAGGCGAAGCCCCCTTGTAGGTAAGTACTTAGAAGAATAACATATTATATACAAGGTGTAACAGCAAGGTGTAGTAATAGGTGTATTGGGGTAATTTCGAAAATTGGTATATTCCGAAACCTAAAAATATCTACCATACGAAACAATATTTTTCTAATAACAACTTTAATATAGATGCCACCTTGATTATTCTCGCCGCATCAGTCGTCGCGAATCGCTAGTGTCAATGGTACGTGCGTAGCGTCCATTTTTGTCCAACAAGTGCTTTCGCGCAATTTTCGGTAATTTGTAATAACCCCATCATAATTGTAAACCTTAGATCAGGATGCAATTAAGTCCAATTTTCAATCACTTCGGTTTAACCCCAAGATAGTTCGTAATTACCCGTATTCGAAAAAAATATGACTCAGTATTTAAAAGGCTCAGTTTTCAGAATCCAGCTATACATTTATCCAGCTATATTATATTTAATAGTTTACTAATATTCATTACTCAATCTTTTTTTTTAGTAAATAGAGGTAGAACAAATAATGGCAATATATGTAAAACTTCTTTGAATAATTAACCAAAGTATAACCCTCTACTCATCTCATCAAAATTCCTATCTGAATTACCCCAATGCACCCTACTGAAACTACGCATACACATACATATTTCGAAGTAGTCTGGAGGTAGGTACTATAAATCTGTAAGTAGTTACGGTAATGAATTAATACACGTCAAAGTTTACTGCAAAACTAACCATCGTTCAACCCTAGTTATCAGCTGGGCAATGTCAGTGAACTTGAGGCATAGACTAACATGTACAGTAGTACCCAACTTATATGGTGCGTCGTGAATCTTCGTTCGCGCAGAAAAGAAAGTATGGTCCGAAGATTAACGAAAGAATGCTTAACACTTACAATCAACCTAAGATCACTATTATAAGGTTCATAATACACTGCAGCTGTTAGTTCCATCTCACTCATGCCACGCGGCGATCGCTAAGATGGTGGGGCGGCTGCCGACCAATAGCGGTCAATAGCATTTCCCGCGCTTTGAAAATTCATCTTTTGCGCAGGTAGAACTGCGATGTGCAGCAGCTGCAGTGTATTATGAACCTTATAATAGTGATCTTAGGTTGATTGTAAGTGTTAAGCATTCTTTCGTTAATCTTCGGACCATACTTTATTTTCTGCGCGAACGAAGATTCACGACGCACCATATAAGTTGGGTAAGACTGTACATGTTAGCCTATGCCTCAAGTTCACTGACATTGCCCAGCTGATAACTAGGGTTGAACAATGGTTAGTTTTGCAGTAAACTTTGACGTGTAATAATTCATTACCGTAACTACTTACAGATTTATAGTACCTCCAGACTACTTCGAAATATGTATGTGTATGCGTAGTTTCAGTATTACTACACCTTGCTGTTACACCTTGTATAATTGGAATCTCGGAATCGGCTCCAATGATTTTCATGAAATTCAGTAAGTATATAGAGGGTTTCGGGGGCGATAAATCGATCTAGCTAGGAATCATTTTTAGAAAATGTCATTTTACTCGTGTTTTTTTATGATTTTTTTCTTTAAATAACCAGTTCATATTTTTGTAAGATCGAAAAATATTACTTATTCATATTTCATCATTTTATTAGTAATTCGTACCTACTTAAATATAATTTCCAAAATACACAATTTATAAAAAAAAATAAAAAATACCCAGCAAAGCTCGGTCGTCCAGATATTTATAACTTATAACGCATAGAAAAGGATAGTTCCATGCGCAGTTTCACACAAAAGTGAAGTCATTTTTTTATCAATGTGTGTGAGTGCCATGTAATTATCTTCTCTTAAACAGACACGAGCGCAATAAAAATGTCGCATGCGTGTTGGTATTCAGTCCAAAAACAGGGATAATTAATAGATATTGACAAAAGCCGAACTAGGCCCAAAAAGTCTCAGTAAAAATGGCTACACGGCGCTAGCAAGATGGCTTCTATGCGTTATTCTTCTAAGTGCACGGGCAATTCTCACTGCACGTGGTGCGAAACGCCCCAAATGGCCCCAATGCTCTATCTGTTGTCGTTTTCGCGCGATTGAGTAACAAAGAAACAGCCAATATAAATATCACATAATTTATCCATAGGAGAATGCTCTAGAAATAGTTTATGCACCTATAGTTACCTATAGTACCTACCTATAGTAGTATTAGCCTAACTAGGTACTTATTAGGTCTCTACGTCAGTGATCCAGATCATTCTAGGTTACCTACTGAGAGGTAGCTATATATTTTATCTATAATTTTTGCCTAGACACGTCATGAGTAATAAATAATAGATGTAAGTACTTAGGTTAGGTACTCTACCTACGCAATCGTTGAAATAGCCAAGGAACTTCTGGACAAGTAGGTATCTAAGAGCATTGCATCAGTCCTTGGTAGGCAATCATCTGTGTACCTACTTATATACTTACCTACCTATTTTAGTTATTCTGTCTGTGTACTTACAGTGAGTAAGTTACAGTCCGAAGTTTCGGTTTCGGCCAAAAACTACGTTCGGCCACGCGGTTGCGGTTTCGGCAAAACATTGACTGAAACGTCGGCTGAGCCGAAAGTAGAGTTTGTGAAGTTGACGGGTTACCTACGTTCTGGGTTAGCGCTACTACACAATAATGTAACATTATTGGAATGGTGTCTATTTTTCTTAGCATCACATAAACATAAAACTAGGGAAGTACTTACCTACCTATTAGACAGATATTTCAAAAAAAGATTTTCATTGTTTGGTAGTTTAGTACCAGATTTGTGCAATGGTCTATACTCGTAGTTAGGACCAAAATTTAAATCCGATGAGTCGGTAGAACCAGAACTATTTACATAGGTGCCTATAATAAACTGTATGTAGAATGTAGATGACTCGCCGTCGGTATAGAATAGACTACCATGGCTTTGTTGGTAAAGAACAGAGTTGCGGGTAACAAACAGCTAGTATTAAGATAAAATTATCTAAGTAGATGTTGGTGATGTGTATGTGAAATTATATGTCTGTAAGCTGTACCCACGATACAGGAGCAATCCTAGTGTGGGGCTACGTTTTAAAAAAAAAGAAAAAAAAAAGGTTATGGCCGAAACCAGAACAAAAGTCGAAACTGTTTCGGTTTCGACTTTAGTTGTCTCGGTCGGTCTCTAGTGCCTGGTTTATTGCCGGACTATGCACTACCGGCAGCACACAGCCGCAACCAGCCCGTCAGTGTTTAACTTGGCAACAGACAACATTGTTTGTTTATAATCGCACGCAGGGCTTGCCAATATAGTAGCTACCTCGTTATGCAACCTTCCACACCGTCGTCGGTTAAATGTAAACAACTGCTCGGCTGACTCGAATTCGTCGCCAGACAGTACTCTTTTATATTATACTCGTAGCTTTATGAAAGCAACTTAGTGTTAGTAACTGTTTCGCTGACTGTGCGTCGTCGTTGAACAGTGCTCCTTTGTACTTAATGTAACTGTTAAAATGTATCCTGCTGTTTTTGTAACTTAAATTTAATCAGAATAAATCGGGCCTCGAAATCGGCTAGACGTATTTTCATCTTTTATTTTTAGTTATAAAAAAATCCATTTCCCAAAGGGGAAGCTTGACTGGCGCAGCCGGTAGGATCGTTTCGTAAAGGCTGTGCCGTCTTTCGTTATAATTCGCTGAGATAACGCGAGCGCGGCGCGAATAGCTGTGGAACGATCCACGAACCAAACCAACAAATTCGTCATCTTCGCAACGGGTCTGAGTATGGGAGTAGCGGTCGGTTGGTGAGTAAAACTTTTTGCCTTCCTTGCCATTATCTCTCCCGTATTTTTCATAAATGGTTTTTTATTAAATGTTATTTTTGAGATCGAACCTCTCTCATTAGAACGTGTCTGGTTGTGCGGTATGAAACTCTACCAATCGCCTATTATTAGTACTAATTGTAAAGTGATAAGTTGAAAATCTAAGTGAACTGAAATATTAATTTTCTTTTTATTGTTTTATGTTTTTAGTGTGTTTTATTTTACGGTGTTATTTTATTGTTTTCGTATTTTAATTGTGTGTGTTATTTGGGTAAACATTTTGCCTTAAATTATTGTGCGCCTATTTTAAAATGGAATCACGCCCACTTGAAATTCCTTTACCTGAGCCAGTTGCAATGGTTCAAGTAGTGCCCATTCCAAACGATGTGTTAAGGCTCATACCTATTTTCGGTGGTGATAAGCGGCAATTAAATTTGTTTTTGAGAAAGTGCGAATATGTGATTGACAGATATAGCGGTCATGAAGAACAGAATATTTATGTGTTTCACGCTATTACGAGTCGGTTAATTGATAATGCAGCTTCACTATTATCAGAAAGAGAGGACATTTTGAACTGGCCTGCTCTAAAGGAGCTTTTTGGCTCTAAAGCTGCTACAACGACATTTTGGTGATCCGCGAAGCGAGGCATGCATAAATATAGAGTTGGAGTCTTGTAAAATAAAGTCGGGAGAGTCGTATTTAGACTTTTGCAATAGAATTCAAAATATTCGTTCGCTTCTTATCTCAAAGGTAAATTTATTAAATGATACTGATCTCAAACGCGCGAAAATGTCCATCTATAACAACACCGCATTAAATGTGTTCCTGTTCAATTTGCCTGAGAATATGGTTCGCGTTGTTCGCCTTAAATCTCCTGCCACGTTAGAAGACGCCTTAAGCGTAGTGCTTGAAGAGGTGAATTTCCACGAACAATATATGATGCGAAATAGGATTCACGGCAATAACTCTTCCATTTCAAGACAACTCGTTAGCCCTGGCCTAGGGTTTCAATTTGGGAACACCCAACAAATGACGTCGGCAGCGAATTCACAACCTCAAATCGGTTATAAACATTTTGTGCCACAACAACAACATCTGGGTTTCAGGCCTCAATTAGACAACCGTCCCCCGCAGTTAGGCTATCGCCCTCCATATAGCCAACCGCTGCACCGTGCACAACCGCTTGGTTCCAAGCCACCTCAGTTTGGATACAGGCCACCACAGTTCGGATATAGGCCGCCTCAATTCAATAATAACCCTCAACAAACTATCGGTATGAACCCACAACAATTTGGTTACAAGCCACCCCAGGTCCAAAGGCCTCAATTTCAGTCGACTGACGTATCTATGAGGACATTGCCTCCAAGGGCACCAGCACAGGTACCTCAACAAGGATTTAGGTTGAATGAGCTCACCCTGGAAAATCACGACGTACAAGACTATGAATGTGACTATGAATATGACACTAATGACGTATACCCTATCAATGACGTAGAGTGGACACCCACTCCGGACACACACTCATTGTATGACGGAGGTAACATTTCGGGTGAGAGTGGCGTACCCCAGACTGAAACAAAAAAAATTTCAGATACAAGCCTCGTTCAAAAACCACAAATCATAGAAGTAAACTGTGACCCCAACTTAAAGTTACCGTTCCTTTATATACCGGAAATCAATGCTAAACTTATGATAGACACAGGAAGCACTCGTTCGTTTATTAGTCCACGAGTAGCTTATCATTATTTCTCAGCATATGTTAAGTATGAGCCATTCCAAGTGGTGAGCACTCACGCAAGTAGTCAGCATAGCGAGGTTATAGAAATCCCCTTGCTACCCACATTTAATAGTAATGACTACCACAAGTTCTACTTATATGACGTCGACCAACGATATGAAGGACTAATAGGTAACGACTTACTTAAACAATTGGAAGCGATTATCGACCTTAAGGCCTTGACATTGAGAACTAAAACAACTTGTATTCCGATTGTGAACAATTTAAATAACATCATCGAACTACCACCACGATGCGAACTTCGTGTTAAGATTCCGACAGATCAACACTCAGGTGAAGCAATTCTTGATTATCAGGAATTTAAATCGGGTGTGCGAATGCCTAGTGCATTGGTCAATTGTACAAACGGATATGCAACAACAATTATTCAGAGCACCTTAGAACAACCTATGACCTTAAAAATAACGCGACCTTTCACAGTTACTAAATTTGATACGCCTGATTGCGAATTAAACTATACAGGAAATACAACTGTTATAGAAACAGACAAATTATTAGAAGATAATTTACAAAAGCTTAGGTACAACCATTCCACCCATTCAGTCACAGGACTGACACCATTCGAAACAGTGTTCGGTCACACTGACTCGGGCAGTCCATTTGGTATAGATGCAGAAAAACAATATATGCAACAGTTAGTAAAAGATCATGCTAATCGAACAAAATTCTTATACAAACTATTGGCAGATAAGATGATAGGAAACAAAGAAAAGATTAGAGAAAAGAAAGGTGGCGAGAAGAAAATAGACTTTCCAGAAGGAAATGCTATTTTTGCCAAGGACGTTAATAAGAGGATAAGTAAAGATAAGCCCCGATATATTAAAGCAAAGGTTATTGGTCAAACGAAAAAAAATGTAGTGTCAATAAAAGTAAGAGAACGTTTAACAAAGGTTCCAATAAAAAATATCAAACGCCCTCCGCTAGTACAGAGTTCTGACGGTAGAGATACCGGGGCTGGCCCTTCATCTGCGATCCTTTGAGGGAAATACAGGCATTCTTCCAGTTAAACAGGCCATGTTTATTCAAACAGATCATTATACACTATTACTAAAAGAAAAAAAAAAAATTCAGATAGTTCGTAACGATTTCAATGTTTGTAATACTTACATAATTATTATAGTTACCAATGATGAATTTAACAATTTGATAAACGAAACGGATCATATTCTCGTGACTTAGGAACTTTAAAATGTGCATTCCAAATACGAGTACATACTTACAAGTATTTATTATTTGTCTCGAAACTATGATTTAAGATACGTATCATTAACCCGTCAAAGGTATCACCGAAAATATGAGACATGCTGACGTAATAAAATAAGATGACTTACTTATTTCAAACTTTTATTAATGTTACATTCCAATTATTTTGACTAACGATGGAATAAACCGGTATCATTGTGTCTTACATTAAGCATAACCAGATTACGTTTAAATGAGAGATAGTTAACAATTATCGAAAAAATTAATTAAAACCATTATTCCTTAATACCCCTTACCAATGTACCTTATGGCAAAAAGGATGAAATACCTACCGATTGATAAACCATGTCGACCCGTCGCCGCCGGAGACTACTGCCTCTACGCCGACGACCATCGCGCCAGGGCTTCAAATACCGCCCTGCACCGCGCTCTATCCTGAGCCTCCTGCATCGACCAACTCACCAGGTTCGATCACAACCTCACAAACTTGCTGCGTGCAACGCTGATCGACATCCGCAGTGTTCGAGTCCAAAGTATAACTATGACAAGCTCAATTTTAAACACAAAATTTAAATCAACGGCACCACATAATAATAGTGACGCTGGGGTGACTACAGGCATTCAGTCTTCGGGACCTACAACTTGACCTTCAGCAAGCCATGAGACTTCGAAATCCATAGCATTCGAACTGGACATCGTCGTGCTAACACCGATATCGGCTTTGTATAGTCGATCCCTGTCGACGACCTGCCTTGGTTCAACGCGAGTACTAAAATATAGGAATGTGCCCCTATCCAGTAAGTACACGCTTACTGGACATATACTTCTGGACACGAATAAAGTGAGACAAAGTGAAGTAATAAGCCCTATACGTTAAAGTACAGTGAAGGTGAATGATAACTACTGTTTTGAGAAAACCAGACTCTAACTTCAGTGTAGTTTTAGACGTAATTTGATGTTTACTTAGTTCTTAGTTTTTGTCATGTATTGTGTTATAATAAGGTCCTTTTATTTAGTTTAGAAAATTATCGTAACGTTATTTAAAATGAACGCAACGATAATTTCCTTCTTAAGGAGGGAGGCGTTATGCAACCTTCCACACCGTCGTCGGTTAAATGTAAACAACTGCTCGGCTGACTCGAATTCGTCGCCAGACAGTACTCTTTTATATTATACTCGTAGCTTTATGAAAGCAACTTAGCGTTAGTAACTGTTTCGCTGACTGTGCGTCGTCGTTGAACAGTGCTCCTTTGTACTTAATGTAACTGTTAAAATGTATCCTGCTGTTTTTGTAACTTAAATTTAATCAGAATAAATCGGGCCTCGAAATCGGCTAGACGTATTTTCATCTTTTATTTTTAGTTATAAAAAAATCCATTTCCCAAAGGGGAAGCTTGACTACCTACCTACTTATCAGCTGCCGACCCGTGGTCACACCGTTCATTTTGTTTAGGTACCTACATCACAGAACATAATAAGTATAGGCAACTATAAGTAGGTACTTACCTATAAAAATAATAATTATATTAAGAATAACATTAGTAGACTAAAATAATCATTCTATGACCAAAAACACATCTTTATAGACTAAAATTTATAAACTACTTAGCTGTGGCCCGCGGTTTCACTCGCACTTGAATAATACGACACATATCTTTATGAATTGTGGCCTATATGCTATTCTGATAATATAAGCTATACTTACATATTATTGTGAAGTTTTATTGTGATTTTAATTTCTACCTACCTACTGAGTGTTGAACTGCATTATTTTGTCAGTGGTCTGCAGGAGTGACGTGTGGGATTATTTTCCCAGCTGTCGCCACTCTCCACTAGTGACAGAGCCGGTGGCGACAACTGGGAACATAGGATAGGAATAAATTAATGATCGTCATCACAATCTATATCCGTCTACTGTTGAGCACGCGCGTCACAGTCTTACTCATCTAATTGTAATGGAGGATTAAACTAGAATATAGGTAGGACCTACTTACTTATTCTACTTTGTGCATGGCATACCTACTGCTAATCTGATATTATTACTAGGTGAAATGTGTACGTGAAATTATATGTCTGTAAGCGGTATCCACGATACAGGAGCAATCGTGTGGGGCTACATTTTAAAAGAAACAAAAATACATCCGTCTCGCTCGGGGGCTCGGCGCGGAATCCGGATAAGTGGACCTTCATACCTAATTCTCGGGAATAGTACGTGGACTACGTGGTTTCCTCACGATGATTTTCTTTGGCGAAAAGCGTGTTATTTTTTTAATTAATAAATTATGTTTGTGCTTGGGCACTATCTGTTGATAATAATTACGGGTAGGTTAATATGTTTACCTAAGTAGTATATGTTTCTTCTACTAATAATTTTATTGAATACGCTATGAATCGAGTTGGTTGTCATTTCGACCGCAATAAAATTCGCCCGCGTGGTCGAGTCGCCACTTTTTATTTAAATACCTATTATTTTAGCAGGAAACTCGGCCGCTATTTTATTTTTGTACAGTCATAGAAACAAGTGTCATATAAACTAAATGTTTTATAATAAAATGAAACAACAAAATGTGACATATCTATGGGGACAACCCTTGTTACATAACAGGCTACAGGTAGGTACATACACATTACATTTCAATATTATTCTTATAAGTAGTTAGCTTGAGCTCTTTCCAGGGCGCTTGTTCAAAAAGCGAAGGAGCAGTAAAGGGGGATAGGTAAGTAACATCAGTTACACGAGCCGTCAGTTATTTAATACAATATTTATGAAGTAGACAAACAACCCTCCGCTACTCGCTGCTACAGGAAAATCTATAAAGCATCCCTATTGTTTACATTTTATGCACCAGAAGAAAGTCACATGCTCCATTCAAAAGTAAATCTTAATGCAACGAGGGATAACAGAAAATCCAGCGACATAATTCTATATTGTGACCATACTTTGTTTTTGTCGAGGCTTTGGAACACTATTTTGAATCTGAACCTTATCCGTGAATGATAAGGTAGATGTTGCAATGGATTGCTTAGCAGCTCAGCTTATTATCATACGCACTGGGGTGCAATAGGGGGCGAGGGGGGAGAGGGAAATGGATCTCAGGGCGGCGGCGGGCGTGGGCGGTTGCCTGGCAACGAACGCCGAACGCACGGAATTGATCGCATGCCCGGGACCTCACTATGTGCGATAAATCGGATTAGCATCAACTGGACACGAACGAATATTGTGTCCAGAGTAGGACCACTTGTTATTCCGCATCACCTAGAACTAACGAATTCATAACAATCCTGGTAACAGTACCAGGACACTAGTAGGTAGGTATTATAATAAACAGGTAAGTAGGTAGGTATATAGGTAGGTACCTACTTACTTATTTTTTAAGGCGGTTTTCAAATTAGTACTTACTAAGTACCTACCTACTTACTTAAACTCGATCAGTACCTAGATACAAATTAGGATATAAGCAGATATCTCCTTTTGTTGTCTAATCATCCTTCTAAATATACATTATTAGCGGGTGCTGCGACGCCTGTGACGACGGTGACGTGATACGATACGTACTTGTTTATCTATAATCTGTGGTCACGTGGCTGTTGCGATCAATCGATCGCCCTAAGTACCTACCGGACACGACAATGGCTTCGTACGAGTAGTAAAGTAACACAGAAACAGAACCCACCTAATTACTAGTAAAGTAAGAAACAGCAAACGAAAATTCAATGCCTAGAAGTAGGGTACCTATAATTATTATCACTTATAGTAATCTCTACAGCTGCTCTATATTTATAAAATAACCGCTTGATCTCTCAGCTACCAATTACTAAAGAAAAAATGAAGCTTTTTATCGCAATCAAAGAATAGGTATATAGAAGCTCTACGTTTTTCAAGAAATCCGCTGAAGAAATTAGCTATATAGGTACCTACCTTACACTAACCTAGTCATAGTACCTACCCTCTACCTAATTTAAGTGTACCTATCAGAAACAGCCGCTTGGCACCTCTACCATAGTGGAGATACAAATGAGAATACCTCTAGACTACAAAAACTCAGTAGGATCCTAATTTAATAGTAGGTAAAGTTCCGAACCGTTTAGATAGAGAGACATACACAATCAAGTACTTACCTGAACTAATCTTGATAATGTTACTTAAATATAGACTTTCAAAGACGAGCTCGCGCTCGTGTTCCAGGCGAAATTTTCCTTCAGACCCTGCCCTTGGAAACAGTTCGTCGTCTGGGAAACGCGACCTTGCAGCCGTGCCGAGCGCGCAAGTCCTGAAACTTTCCAACAGAAGCGTGCTACCCCACTAACATAGAAATAGGACGCAGAGAATGATAATTTAATCAATGTTTTCATTGTCGGTTTCTTTCAGTGATATGGTATTCTTTGCGTTCTTTTTCTAATAAAAATGGGGACAACGGGAATTATCGTTTCGAATCGCCAGAAGTGCAATTTTTTAGTGCATGGTACCTACTCCACACAATAGTAGTTTGTTTTACAAGGGACGAAAACGACTCGTTCTTTACTCGATGATTTGCCTCACAAGCGTAGCGAGTGTGGCACATAGAATCGAGTATGAGTGAGTAGTTTGAGACCCGAGTAAAACACACAATTTTTCACACCGAGATTGCGAGAAATATAATTAGTAGGTATACAATTAAACAAAGCTGAATATTACACAAGTAGTCACGTTCACATTCAAATAAAAAATAAACTAATTTAATCTTTTAAAACCAATTTGCATTGTTGTCAAAATTCTACACACACCTACAGATTATAGGCAGCATTCGGCAATTACAAACTTTTTAAATTTATTCTAATGTTCGCAAACGCACACGTACACATAGCATACATTCAGTGATCGCCAAAAATATAATTATGTAGACGAGAATTACAGTTTCATTTAAAAAGTAAACTGTTTAGGTTTCGCACGGTTTGTACATTAAGATACCCTTCTTTCTTTTCTAAGTAATTATGTCAAAATGTAAAATTTTATAAGTCGAATGTCGAAGTCGAATCTTCAGCCCGTTGATAACAGCGAGTAGGTAAGTAGGTACAAATTTAAAAAAACTATTTTCACTCCCTAGTCCCCAGTGCCCAACAACCTCGTTTGCTCCCGCTAAGCTGAGCTGATATGACACACTTTTAAAGGATGAGGTGTGAAAAAATATTTATTTCGCCCCGACTAACTAATTGCTTCGCATAGGTACAGTTTCGCTTGTCTTTTCTCCGATTCAGCCTTGTGTAGGTATAAAGTGAGTGTCCAGTTGTCCACCCTATGCCCTAGTGCCTATACTTACCCCGATAACTTACTTTGTCTAGGGCTAAACTAGATTAATATAAAACATGTTCGTGTCGCGAATCGCTCATGAAAGAATAAGCATAGGCAGGAGTATGAAATTATTGAAGATGGTGTGTGTCTGTCTGTTTATTTTAGCGCCAGGATATATTATGCCAACATACGATTTGGCAGGAAATCGTGGAGATAATCTACTTATGCAGTAACTAAGTAGGTAATACTACAGTGTGTAGGTACAAATAAATCCTATAGGTATATAAGAGAAGAGAAGAGTTTATTTGTCTTAAATCGGCCTAGATTCATTATCTGACCAAGCTTAGTGCAACATTATGTGCGCCATGTCACGACCGCCATAATTACGTAACGTGATGTTTGTAAACAATGTTGCGATTAACCAAGGGCGTTGCAATAATGTTAATTATCGTTTTTTATTACTTAATAATCACGACTTCACGACTGAACTTACAGTTTTCAGCGAGGTTATTATAATTAAATTCCATTTTTATTGGTAGGAAGGTACTCAATATGCATCCTACTAATATTATAAACGCGAAAGTTTGTAAGTATGGATGGATGTTTGTTACTCTTTCACGTAAAAACTATTGAATGGATTTTGATGAAACTTCACAATAATATAGCTTATACATCAGAATAACACATACTACGCTACGCCACAATTCATTAAGATATTATATCGTATATTATCCAAACGCGGGTGAAACCGCGGGGCGCAGCTAGTAGCTCATATTTAAACTTACCTACTCATATTGGTAGCACCTACCTAAATAGGTACCTGCGGGAACATAAAAAATAGGTACCTACCTAAGTAAAAGGTGTATTTTGACCGTATAAAATAAATTAATTCATTTTACTAGGTACCTAGTACTAGTACAAGTACAAGGTAGTATTTAATTGAAAAACACGAATTGCCCAAGTGCTTGGGCACAGTTACGGCTCTTACGGAACACAACACAAATGTAGATAAGTATTATATGTGTTTTTCACTAACTGATGATGATGATGATGATGATTCATTAACTGGACCCGAGTGTGTGGGCAAATAGACCAGTTGTTATTACGAGGGTGAATCAAAAAATTCTTGGAATCAATATTAAAAAATGCAAAGATTTAAATAATAATATTTTATTTTTCTACATAATCTCCCTCCAATGCAATGCATTTAGAATAACGCGTTTCTAACTTCCTTATTCCTTGTGAAAAAAAATTATTTTCTTGACTCTCGAAAAAGTCCTCTACGGCAGCTATAACCGCGTCATTATCGTGAAATTTTGTTCCACGAATTTCCTCTTTTAATTTTGGAAATAAGTGAAAATCACTTGGGGCTAAGTCCGGAGAATATGGTGGGTGGTCAAGGAGATTGAAGCCAGCACAGCGGATTGCGTTGAGCGCAACTTCCGATCGATGAGCAGGAGCGTTATCTTGAAGGAACAACACGCCCAACGACAGTTTTCCACGACGTTTTTCTTTAATCGCTTCACGCACTTTCGGGATTAAATTTGCATAATAGGGTCCAGTAATCGTCTGGCCTTTTGGCATGTAATCAATAAAAAGGATTCCTTCACTATCCCAGAACACAGAGGCCATAACTTTGCCAGCGGTAGGAGCAACTCGAAATTTCTTAATGGATGGAGAGGATGGTCGTTTCCAAGACATGCTTTGTCTTTTAGTTTCAGGATCAAAATGGTGGACCCACGTTTCATCCATGGTGACAAGACGACGGCAAAAATTATCCGAATCACGCTGGAACATTTCGAGATTACGCTTGGAAATTTCCAAACGTCGCTTTTTGTTTTCGTCGGTTAACATTCGTGGCACCCATCTTGCAGACACTTTTTTGAACCCCAGTGAATCAATTAAAATGGATTGAACGCTACCAAAAGATATCTTTAGGATCTCAGCTATATGTTTTATAGTCATTCTTCTGTCTTCCAAAACCAGATTCTCAACCTTTTTGACATTTTCTTCTGTAACGGAGGTTGAAGGCCGCCCAGAACGCGGGTCATCTTTACAGCTTGATCTACCTCTTTTAAATTCAGCCACCCAGTACGCAACCGTAGAATAGGGTACAGCATCACCCCCTAATGTCTGCTGAATGTCCAAAAAAATTTCCTTCGTAGACATTTTTTTCAAACTGAGATATTTTATCACCGCACGTAACTCACTTTTATCCATAATTTTGACTTTTTAGCAACTCGTTGCACAAAAAAATTTATTACATGCGAACGAACTGACAAAAACAAGTGACAGTCTGCATAAATATAGTGTGATAGACACTCTTTAATTTGAATATCGAACTTGATCCAAAAAGGTTTCATATTATGCACTTCTAAGAACTTTTTGATTCACCCTCGTATGTCATCTGGACACGCAAAGGCTTTTTAAAGGCCATTATATTTATTAAAACATAAAAATTATAAAAGTAGGTACATAATCTACTTTTATAGTTTTTATGTTTTCTATGGTCCATAAGTAAAAATCTGATAAGTTAGAATTTTATCAGAATAGGTACCTACAGTCAATCAGTTATTAATATGTAAGTAGGTACCTACATATAACTTACTATAGGTATTATTATAGATAGACTTTCTTTAAGTCTTCAACTCAAGCTTACTTTCGAAAAAAAAAAACCGGCCAAGTGCGATTCGCACTCGCGCACGTAGGGTGCCGTACCGACCATTATTTATAAAAACGGCAAGTTGTTATTGCGGCAATACAAATACATCATCTGTGTGTGAACATTTTAAGTCTAACTATGACGGTTCATGAGATACAGCCTGGTGAAGTGGTGACAGAAAGATAGACAGACAGGCAGACAGACGGACGGACAGCGGAGTCTTCGTTTTACCCTTTGGGTACAGACAGAACCCTAACTAGGTTAGGCACCTAAGTAGGTATAACCTATTTGTAAAGCCAATCGATATGAAAGGTTATTTATTCCTCTAACAAAGTGATACTCCTCCGTCTCGTAATAGGTAGGTAGGTACTCAATGCGATCTTACTTGCTTACCTATAATAGATTTCTTTATTTTCCCTCAGGTAGGTAGGAATCTAGTCTGAGTTGACCAAGTACCTACAACATTTTATTTGGGACTAGAAGCGCCTCGCGGTTTCACCCGCGTTAACTAAACTAATATCTCGCGGGAACCGTTAATTTTTACGGGATAAAAAGTTGCCTATGTCACCCGGGGATAGTGTAGCTTTGAACAGTGAAATACTTTTTCAAATCGGTACCTACCTATGTAGTTTCGGAGCCTATCCAATGCAAACAAACAATCAAATATTTTTTCTTTATAATAGTAGCATAGATTTAAGTAGGTACCTACCTACTACAATTACCTGTACTTATCTCTTGAGGATGCCTCCCGCCCACGCCCACTGTCGCATGTGGTCGCATTCGCATCGCATGTCGGGCCGATACCTTGTATATAGGTACCTACAATCCTATCTGTAATGCTATCATGTCTACCACCTACTAACCTATACCATGTCTGTGACTAATATCATAGAAGTCTACAGTTACAATACAACAATCTAATTTAATACAGAGAAAATCTAATTTGACGGCTCGTTTGGCGTAGTGGCTGAGCAATCGGACTGCTGCACTAGGGGTTGCGGGTTCGATTCCCGCCTGGGACAAATATTTGTGTGATCCACAAAATATATTAGTTTCTGGTCTGGGTGTGATGTGTATGTGAAATTATATGTCTGTAAGCGGTACCCACGATACAGGAGCAACGCTAGTGTGGGGCTACGTTTTTTAAAAAAAAAGAAAAAAAAGGCCGTTAGGTGAATAGTTCTAGAAATGTATAAAATAGACTGACAAAAACTTTATGGTAGAGTAGAGTAGTCAGTGTAATAATCGGTACCTAGGTATATTGTCATCAATTCATACTGTACACACATTTTGAAGGGTAGTAAGTAAAGGAATGAACACTATAATATACTTATAGTGTTCGCCTGCCTATCCCTCAACCCTAGTTTTTTTTTTTTTTTTTTATTATATGTATATCATTATAACCATCGACGTGAAGCGTCAATGCCATTTTTTTTGTCAATTTTTACATTTTTTATTCTCTTTCGGATTTATTTACTTACTCGCTGTCACATTTCCACTTAAAATTAAGGGTTTTTAAACTAAACCAATCGTAAGTCCGCCGCATTTCTCTTACATCCTCAACCCTAGTTGAAAATCTGTTGCCATGCCACAGAATAAATAAATAGTAGTAGGTATTTAGCTGCCACGCCAAGCTCTCTCGAGTTGTCGGGCAATAACAATCGGCAGTATAAATTATTGTAGAAGTAGATATTTTCTTTGAGTCTTGAGTGCCAGGCACGTTCTAGACTCAGCGTGTCCACCATTTTCGACCAAATCATCTGCCAACTCCGTGGAATAGAGGATGATAGTCAAAAGATAGCCCACAAATAAAATAGTCACCTAAAAGACTATTGCAACAATAGCAATAATAATACCTAGTGCCCTCATAATGCCAAAAACGTCAACTCAACCAAAGAAGTGAGTTTCGAGAAAATTAGAAATGGTTGATTTCCAGTCACTAGAACCAAAACATTTTAAATTCATTTGGATATTGTTTTATTCATAATAGGTAGTTCAGGACTAAGGCCAGGTTGTACTAAGGTGGTTAGGTATTTAAGCGTAACCTCCGTCCCCGCAAATGCCGAGCGCGTATAATCGCGGCCCGCAGAAACGTGGCGCTATTCGAACGCGGCTCGTTTGCTCCGTAAAAATGTTTCCCTCACACTTGCCTGTGTTCTACTAGTTCCGACCGATTGACAATTTCGGCTCATCGACTTAAGTTAGAATGGTCGAACGGTCCCGCACCACGCTTGTGTGATGACGGGTGGCATGGCGTGGGTTCTAATCCGCCTACTGGCAAACTTTTTGCACTTAGTTTTTGGATATTACGTAATTTATTGCGATAACAACACAAAACAAACATAATAATTAAGTCGATATCTAAATTAATAAACTTAACTAAAGTAGGTATACTAAGGTAAACGAAGGAATTACTCCCTTCTAAATCTACAGAGAATTTCCCTGTATTGTGTATTATTCAAATTAAAACTTAACACTGAGACTATGGCGAATTTCCGTACGACAAAACAATGTAAAAATGTCATGAACTCTGTACTATAGTTGTAATAGACATTGCACTTTATGTAAAAGCATTCAAGTTTGTAATCATAAAACCTGTGACTTATCTCCTGCGTCCGCGAAGAGCACGAAATGAGAATAATGTACAGGTAGGTAGGTAGGTATTTGTATGGTAAAAATTATGGAGCGAGCTGATCATCACAAAAAATAATATTTTTTTGGCCAATCGCCACCAGTGGTGGTAATTGGAAGTAATTATTTCCAGCGAGCCCCAAAAATTGCCACCACTGGTGGTGGTTAGGACCACATTATATAAATGGTTTGCCGTACCTCCCCCAGTGGTGGTGGTTGAGATAATATGAAAACATATTTATTTCCAACGACCTCCACATACTGTCACCACTGGTGGTGGTTAGGACTAAATCATAAATTGTTTGCCCAACCGCTCTCAGTGGTGGTGGTCGGTACTAGAGAATGCAAACCGGTTTTAACCGATATCAGAAAACCGGGTTTTCGGTTATTTCAAGCATACAAATAAACTCGGTTTTTATTTTTCACTAAACCGGTTTTTTCAATTATTCGGTTAATTTGGTTTTCTTGTTTGGGACACACTCAAAAAGAAAATACGTGCCACCATTTTGATTTCTTTCGTTCAGTGACCTACTACCAAATGACGCGTAAGGGTTTGTGTAATAAGTAACAACATTCACATTGTTTTGTTATTTAGGTTTTTTTATGATATAGGTATGTAATTCTTATTTGCCCTTATACTCAGTCAGTAGGAATCCAATATCCATTTATCCAGGTACAGTAAGTATCAAGCACGTTTTTTTTATAGAATATTGATAAGTTTATCTCATTTGAAAGTTTTTGTGACATGAAAATTGCTAATATTAAGCCAATTCTTTAAATTTATTGCTTGTACTGTACTTGGCATTGTAAAATGTGGAAATCCACAGTAACTGTTCCCTCCAGTGATTTTTTTCAAAATCGTATTTATATAAAACCAAAAAAAAACGGGTTTTATATTGCTCCGGTTTTGCATTCTCTAGACGGGACATGAAAAAATGATTATTTCCAACGACCCCCACTAAAACTGCCACCACTGGTGGAGGTTAAGACACAATCATATAATGTTTAGGGCTATCAACTACCACTGAAGAAAGGAAATGTTTTAGAATTTTGCTTCAGTCCTGTTTTTGTCATTTTTTATAGTCTATTACGATAGGAGTGGTCTAAGTAGTATATTAATACACGGCGTGAAGTTAGCGCCCGAGCGAAGTAAAGTAAGGGTAAGTAAAAAGTAAGGGTGCTAAACGCCGTACATGTACAATAGACTTACTTCATTCATCTACTGAATTACTACAGACTAACAGTATAGAATCGATAGATCGATGTTTTAATAATAGTGTATTTTTTACGATCTATGACGTATGACCAAAACTACTTACTATAATATAGATCTCGTTCAAACCAATTTTCGGTGGAAGTTTGCATGGTAATGTACATCATATAATTAATTTTTTTTTGTTTTATCAATCTCTTATTTTAGAACTTCTAAAATAAGAGGGGGGGATGATGACGACACATTTCACCACTTTGGTTGTGTCTCTCTCGCAAACTATTCAGTTTATAAAAAATAGAAATCTCAATATATTTTTTAAGACCTATCCATAGATTATTTCATGCAAAAGGGCTGCTGAAAAAAAAATTGATTTTCAGTTTTAGGTATGGGGAACCCCCAAACTTTTGTTAGTATAAATTTAGATAGTAGTATAGTTCTTATAATTTCGGAAAAATGTGACAGACAGACATGACAAATCCATAAGGATTCCGTTTTTTGCCGTATAACGCATAATTTATATATCAAGTAAGTATTTTTATGATACAATAATTGTATGATCGGATAGAAAATTTTATAAAACAGTTACAGTGTACGGTATAACTGTGTTTCTAATTTAGTTATAGCGTTTTCACGTAATAATCCATTTTTCCCGACGAAAAAACAAAATGCAAACATACAGAATTCTGGCACCACAAACAAGACATTGACGTTTCGTTCACACATTACGGGTTAAATGTATCTTCTCTTGTTTACTATATGAATCAGTGAGTGGTGTAAAAACGGACTAATTAGATATGGTTCAGCCTACACTCACTACACTGGGTATATTCTTAAACGGCGTGAAGTTAGGGAACTCCACGCCGTTAAAGAATATTATGCTACTTTGAACAGCGCAAAGCGTGACCTAAGTGCGGGTTGAGGTTGCACTGTGCTATAAACAATATTATGTAATTGTCACAGCTTTTTCCCCGACTACGGCGTGACCCACGGAGGGGTATGTGTTTGACCGGTATGACGTGATAAAGTATGTTTGGGTACATCTGGAGAAAAAATATGTTATAAAAAATATGGTTTCGCTGACATCTGCGCGTGAGGAATTTGATCCTATTTAATATGTGCATGCAAGCAAAGCTGCGAGCAATAGGTTGCTAACCAAATATATAATATTGCTTAATTATTCATCCTTTCATTTGATACCCACCCAACATGGCACCAGTGGACGTATCGGACGATGGAGACGCTTCTAACAATACCTCATTAGTCTAATTATTTTCATGTGCCGTCCACTACTATTGAAGGCGGATGGGCAAACAAATTATGATTTTGTCCTAACCACCACCAGTGGTGGCAGTTTGTGGAGCTCGTTGGATATAATTAATTCCAACTACCACCACTGGGGGCGGTTGGGAAAAAATATTCTTGTTCTAACGCCACCACTGGTGGCAATTCATCGGTGGTGATCGTTGGGAATAAACAAGCGTGCCAGAATTAATTGACTTGTGTAATTTTGATTTGTAATGTAATTTTAACTGATTGAAAATACATAAGTAGGTAGGTACCTTTAATAAATAAATGACAAATAAATCATAACTATTTATTAGTGAATATGAAATTGTCTTATTATTATAAAAAGTATCATACACAGATTAACAAGTAAAATTTTAATTAAAAAAGAACCTACTTCAATAAAAATACTATAATATTTCCAGTTATTGTGATTTAAAAACCAAACTGCTGAGCAAATTTTGATAAAATGTATATGGGACCACTTGAAAAGTATATAATATAATACCCTTTCAAATAAAAAATAGTCATTAAAATCGGTTCACTCAGTCGAAAGTTATGAGGTAATAAACATTAAAAAAATACAGTCGAATTGAGAACCTCCTCCTTTTTGAAGTCGGTTAAAAATAATAAGCACCAGTTCTCTTCGGTGAACTTCGTTTCATCAAGGTAATTATTATAATACTATATAATATTACATAATCATATAATAGTATAGTAATATAGCATTATAATAATATTTAATAGTAAATATAATAATTAATTATACGTGTTTGTTTTTTATGTGATAAACTTTAAAAAACGCAAATCAACGCATGCAAAAAGTTCGGCCGCTGTGGGGTTCGAACTCTGGCCTACGCGGCACAGCGGAGTCGCGTCCGTACCCCTGGGCCATTTAGACACAGCATAGTCACGCGAAATTGTTATACAGTCTAAATGAAAGAGATGCTCGACCGTTCTAAGTGACCGTGATTGGCCAGTGGGCGTACACAACCGTATACTGCTAGCTACATATAGGTCATATTCATGGCACAGGCAAATGCGGGGGTGAAGTATTTTTGGAGCAAACGGCGATACGTCCTCCCTTCGAGACGCCTGAGCGAGTACTGGCGGATGGCCGCGAGCGCTACAACTCCTAGATTTTGTATGTTTTTATTTATAGGAAAAAAGTGGTAACGAATTTAGAACAAATATTCTGATCCCCACTCCTATATAAAAATCCCCGTTTATTGGTACAACTTTCACGTGGTTTCGTGATGGAATCTCTTAGCAGGAGATAAAGTCAGATGCGAAGTAGTGTCATCTTTGCCATTTTTTTTTATCGAGCCAATCATTCGAAATCACGTTTTTGTCTCTGATTAACTAAAAATAATACGTTCAATTTTAATAAAATATTTTTTTTTACTCATAAATCTTATATTTTAATAGGTTTCCTTAGCTTCAAAAGCCTGAAACTGAGTGCCACGTCGCCTTAAGGTCATATTTGAAACAATGTTGCGTTTTGTGTGACCAGTCGCGGCGGCGCGCGGTGGCGCGGCGCGGGCGGGGGGACCGCGCCGCTCGGCATACGATTTTGCATTTAATCCAACGGTATCCGGAATATTTGCACAGTTTTCAGCGCATTGCAACAGAATGTATTTATTATGTACTATAGTATGGGTATGGCTAGGCACGTAACGACGCCACAGTCAATTACACAATCGAAGCAACGCGACACCGGCGGGCGGAAGGTGCGCCAAAGCTAGATAGGTATACCTAGGTAGTGTTTCCATTTTCCTGGATGGCCCGTAGAGAGGTGGTCGTTGGAATAAACCAGGAGGCCACCCTGTTCACCATATCACATGACAATCTTCAAAAAAATCTTATATGATATTAGTGACTATTTGTAGATCTAGGTAGGTACCTACCTATTTCTATGGTAATGTTAGTTTTAATTTAAAAAAAACTCAGAACCACGTACGCCAAGCTCGAGCCCAATATTTATCCTACTTAAGTAAGTATATGAAATGGGTTTTGCTAGAAGTACCTAGGCACTGAAACCTAAACTTGTGTCTAGCTAACAATGGGTTCAATTCGCACACAATTTGAAAAAATAAATATTTTTGAGTAAGTACATTATTGTTGCTCCAACTAGGATAAAAATCTTTCTTAGGACAATCAACCTACCGCAGATAAACATCACGTGTGGTCAAGTGCATCGATATTTTATAGTCTGTAGCTGTTGGATGATAATGATACAGCTCAACTCGGCTAACATTATTTTGGCCGAGATGACCCCCAACTGAATGAAAATACTTACAAGTAAGTAATATGAAACATATTATGTCACCTACCTACCATAAATAGCTTAAGGCCAGGTTGTACTAAGGTGGTTAGGTATTTAAGCGTAACCTCCGTCCCCGCAAATGCCGAGCGCGTATAATCGCGGCCCGCAGAAACGTGGCGCTATTCGAACGCGGCTCGTTTGCTCCGTAAAAATGTTTCCCTCACACTTGCCTGTGTTCTACTAGCTCCGACCGATTGACAATTTCGCCTCATCGACGTAAGTTAGAATGGTCGAACGGTCCCGCACCACGCTTGTGTGATGACGGGTGGCATGGCGTGGGTTCTAATCCGCCTACTGGCAAACTTTTTGCACTTAGTTTTTGGATATTACGTAATTTATTGCGATAACAACTCAAAAAAAAAAAAAATAATAATTAAGTCGATATCTAAATTTATAAACTTAACTAAAGTAGGTATACTAAGGTAAACGAAGGAATTACTCCCTTCTAAATCTACAGAGAATTTCCCTGTATTGTGTATTATTCAAATTAAAACTTAACACTGAGACTATGGCGAATTTCCGTACGACAAAACAATGTAAAAATGTCATGAACTCTGTAGGTACTATAGTTGTAATAGAAATTGCACTTTATGTAAAAGCATTCAAGTTTGTAATCATAAAACATGTGTTATCTCCTGCGTCCGCGAAGAGCACGAAATGAGAATAATGTACAGGTAGGTAGGTAGGTATTTGTATGGTAAAAATTATGGAGCGAGCTGATCATCACAAAAAATAATTTTTTTTTGCCCAATCGCCACCAGTGGTGGTAATTGGAAGTAATTATTTCCAGCGAGCCCCAAAAATTGCCACCACTGGTGGTGGTTAGGACCACATTATATAAATGGTTTGCCGTACCTCCCCCAGTGGTGGTGGTTGAGATAATATGAAAACATATTTATTTCCAACGACCTCCACATACTGTCACCACTGGTGGTGGTTAGGACTAAATCATAAATTGTTTGCCCAACCGCTCTCAGTGGTGGTGGTCGGTACTAGAGAATGCAAACCGGTTTTTTACCGATATCAGAAAACCGGGTTTTCGGTTATTTCAAGCATACAAATAAACTCGGTTTTTATTTTTCACTAAACCGGTTTTTTCAATTATTCGGCTAATTTGGTTTTCTTGTTTGGGACACACTCAAAAAGAAAATACGTGCCACCATTTTGATTTCTTTCGTTCAGTGACCTACTACCAAATGACGCGTAAGGGTTTGTGTAATAAGTAACAACATACACATTGTTTTGTTATTTAGGTTTTTTTATGATATAGGTAGTATGTAATTCTTATTTGCCCTTATACTCAGTCAGTAGGAATCCAATATCCATTTATCCAGGTACAGTAAGTATCAAGCACGTTTTTTTTATAGAATATTGGTAAGTTTATCTCATTTTAAAGTTTTTGTGACATGAAAATTGCTAATATTAAGCCAATTCTTTAAAATTAATGCTTGTACTGTACTTGGCATTGTAAAATGTGGAAATCCACAGTAACTGTTCCCTCCAGTGATTTTTTTCAAAATCGTATTTATATAAAACCGAAAAAAAACGGGTTTTATATTGCTCCGGTTTTGCATTCTCTAGTCGGGACATGAAAAATTATTATTTCCAACGACCCCCACTAAAACTGCCACCACTGGTGGAGGTTAAGACACAATCATAATGTTTAGTGCTATCAACTACCACTGAAGAAAGGAAATGTTTTAGAATTTTGCTTCAGTCCTGTTTTTGTCATTTTTTATAGTCTATTACGATAGGAGTGGTCTAAGTAGTATATTAATACACGGCGTGAAGTTAGCGCCCGAGCGAAGTAAAGTAAGGGTAAGTAAAAAGTAAGGGTGCTAAACGCCGTACATTTAATAGACTTACTTCATTCATCTACTGAATTACTACAGACTAACAGTATAGAATCGATAGATCGATGTTTTAATAATAGTGTATTTTTTACGATCTATGACGTATTACCAAAACTACTTACTATAATATAGATCTCGTTCAAACCAATTTTCGGTGGAAGTTTGCAAGGTAATGTACATCATATAATTATATTTTTTTTGTTTTATCATCGATGATGACGACACAGTTTTAGGTATGGGGAACCCCCAAAATTTTGTTAGTATAAATTTAGATAGTAGTATAGTTCTTATAATTTTGGAAAAATGTGACAGACAGACATGACAAATCCATAAGGATTCCGTTTTTTGCCGTATAACGCATAATTTCTATATCAAGTAAGTATTTTTATGATACAATAATTGTATGATCGGATAGAAAATTTTATAAAACAGTTACAGTGTACGGTATACTGTGTTTCTAATTTAGTTATAGCGTTTTCACGTAATAATCCATTTTTCCCGACGAAAAAACAAAATGCAAACATACAGAATTCTGGCACCACAAACAAGATATTGACGTTTCGTTCACACATTACGGGTTAAATGTATCTTCTCTTGTTTACTATATGAATCAGTGAGTGGTGTAAAAACGGACTAATTAGATGTGGTTCAGCCTTCACTCACTACACTGGGTATATTCTTAAACGGCGTGAAGTTAGGGAACTTCACGCCGTTAAAGAATATTATGCTACTTTGAACAGCGCAAAGCGTGACCTAAGTGCGGGTTGAGGTTGCACTGTGCTATAAACAATATTATGTAATTGTCACAGCTTTTTTCCCGACTACGGCGTGACCAACGGAGGGGTATGTGTTTGACCGGTATGACGTGATAAAGTATGTTTGGGTACATCTGGAGAAAAAATATGTTATAAAAAATATGGTTTCGCTGACATCTGCGCGTGAGGAATTTGATCCTATTTAATATGTGCATGCAAGCAAAGCTGCGAGCAATAGGTAGCTAACCAAATATATAATATTGCTTAATTCATCCTTTCATTTGATACCCACCCAACATGGCACCAGTGGACGTATCGGACGATGGAGACGCTTCTAACAATACCTCATTAGTCTAATTATTTTCATGTGCCGTCCACTACTATTGAAGGCGCATGGGCAAACAAATTATGATTTGGTCCTAACCACCACCAGTGGTGGCAGTTTGTGGGGCTCATTGGATATAATTAATTCCAACTACCACCACTGGGGGCGGTTGGGAAAAAATATTCTTGTTCTAACGCCACCACTGGTGGCAATTCATCGGTGGTGGTCGTTGGGAATAAACAAGCGTGCCAGAATTAATTGACTTGTGTAATTTTGATTTGTAATGTAATTTTGACTGATTGAAAATACATAAGTAGGTACTTACCTATAATAAATAAATGTCAAATAAATCATAACTATTTATTAGTGAATATGAAATTGTCTTATTATTATTAAAAGTATCATACACAGATTAACAAGTAAAATTTTAACAAAAAAGAACCGACTTCAATAAAAATACTATAATATTTCCAGTTATTGTGATTTAAAAACCAAACTACTGAGCAAATTTTGATATAATGTATATGGGACCAAATGAAAAGTATATATATAATATACCCTTTCAAATAAAAAATAGTCATTAAAATCGGTTCACTCAGTCGAAAGTTATGAGGTAAAAAACATTTAAAAAAATACAGTGGAATTGAGAACCTCCTCCTTTTTGAAGTCGGCTAAAAATAATAAGCACCAGTGCTCTTCGGTGAACTTCGTTTCATCAAGGTAATTATTATAATACTATATAATATTACATAATAATATAATATTATAGTAATATAGCATTATAATCATATTTAATAGTAAACATAATAATTAATTATACGTGTTTGTTTTTTTATGTGATAAACTTCAAAAAACGCAAATCAACGCATGCAAAAAGTTCGGCCGCTGTGGGGTTCGAACTCTGGCCTGCGCGGCACGGCGGAGTCGCGTCCGTACCCCTGGGCCATTTAGACATAGCATAGTCACGCGAAATTGTTATACAGTCTAAATGAAAGAGATGCTCGACCGTTCTAAGTGACCGTGATTGGTCAGTGGGCGTACACAACCGTATATTGCTAGCTACATATAGGTCATATTCATGGCACAGGCAAATGCGGGGGTGAGGTATTTTTGGAGCAAACGGCGATACGTCCTCCCTTCGAGACGCCTGAGCGAGTACTGGCGGATGGCCGCGAGCGCTACAACTCCTAGATTTTGTATGTTTTTATTTATAGGAAAAAAGTGGTAACGAGTTTAGAATAAGTACTTCTCACCCCACTCCTATATAAAAATCCCCGTTTATTGGTACAACTTTCACGTGGTTTCGTGATGGAATCTCTTAGCAGGAGATAAAGTCAGATGCGAAGTAGTGTCATCTTTGCCATTTTTTTTTATCGAGCCAATCATTCGAGATCACGTTTTTGTCTTTCGTAAATTTAAAATAATAAGTTCAATTTTAACAAAATATTTTTTTTTACTCATAAATCTTACATTTTAATAGGTTTCCTTAGCTTCAAAAGCCTGAAACTCAGTCCCACAGCGCCTTAATGATCTGATGTGCCTTATTGATGCCTTATCTATCTATACCCTTAGAAAACTACCTGAGTCATGTCTGTCTGTACATTGAAGATAATATTTATGAAGAACTACTGGGGTCGACTATTTAAAGGTGCTGCACCTGAAAATGTGGTTTACGGTATGTATAAATAATATAGTCCACCCACGCGTGTATACGAAGTCGCGGGAATTATAGTTATAGTGGTTCAATTTTTTTTGGCTCGGTCACGATGCCATATTTTTTTCTGTACAAAATCATTTGGTCAATCTGGTACCTAAAATAAATTAGATTCGAGCATTACGTAGGTAACCAATTTCGAAACGGAGTTCGATAAAAAAAATGCGGCAAAGTGCGAGTAGGACTCGCCCATGAAGGGTTCCGTAGCAGCAAGTAACATATAATATAAAAGATCTTGTAGTTCGTTGTAACTTTGATCGATGGGTTTTAATAGGTAAGTGTAATTTTTAAGGTTTAGGACGTACTTATTAAAAAAACTATACTTCCCCCAAAATTTATTGTTTTTTTTTCTATTTATGTGTTAAAGTTCACAGAACACATCTACTTACCAAGTGTCAACAACGGTCAACCTTTTTTTCCTGGCTGGCTAACAATTTACTCAGTAGGTGTGAGCATCGAGACCTTGATCCTGTGACATTTGAAACCCATTGAATGAGGTCATCGTGATTAAAACAGGCTTAAAATTATTTGAAATGGATATTATGTAGGAAAAGGTGATTTAAATCCTAGCTAACAGTAAAAATAAAATATTCACGTAGAAGGCAAGTAAGTAGGTACCTACCTACCTACCTACATAATGAATTTTATTATGAGAGAGACGAGACCGCAAACTACCTATAACGTTATCAATTGATAATTGTGTTGTTCAACCACATCCTAATAAGGTAGGTAGGTAACTTATTGTTGTTCTTTGACCGTGGTTTCACTTTGCGCACGTGCGAAGCTCAACAATTTTGTTAAATTTAAGTACCTAGGTATAAGTACGTATAAAACGTTATTCAATATATGTATAACCAAGGTCATTTAATGCAGGTATTAAAACTAAATACTTAACCAAAAATAAAAAACAACGACATTTTTAAATTCGTGTCCAATTTCTGGCCAAGCCAAGTCTGAACTTGGCAACTAATAGACTACTTTACTTACCTAGGTACCTACCTACCAAATAAACACCACAAAAATAATTTCATAGGTAGATACCTACTTATGTTACCTATGTATAATTATTATGCATGATGCATCTATAAGTACCTACCTACTTACTGTATACACTGTACCTGTAGGTATAGTGTATTGTATATACCTACTAAGTAGCAACCCACTTACGCGTTTTCTTATCAGGCACTTCAAGCGATAAATGCATTATTTTATTTGCATTTTACGTACTTACAGTGTAGTGTAGGGTAGTTACTAATTACTATTACAGCTAGCCGTTATTCTGCGATGAATAATAACCTACTTATACTTATACCTAACATAATTTATTCCGTCCATGGCTTGAACTTCGCGTTAAATAACGATGCATAATAATTCATTAACTTATAAAAGAACATGGGATCATTAAATCTTCTCTGTACCTACTTATATAAAAATGAATCCCAATTTCCCTTGGTCACGGCATCACGCGTGAACCGCTAGACCAATATTTCTAATTATTTTTTTGATGTGATTGTTATTATCAGGAGAAGGTTCTTATGAAAGAAAAAAATAAAAAAGTTAGACCGAACATTCGAAAATTAGAGGATATACTTCAAGACCACATTAACTTGTGTAATGTTACTTTTGTTGATAGGAAAAATGACAATTACAGGACAAAGTCTGTCGGGGCCCCTAGTTTATAATAATGTAAGTACTTACTTACTTATTTTATACGAGTACTTATCTGACTGTAGGTCAGTGTAGGTACTTTGAGGTGCGACCGAGTCGCCCCCTATAAAAATAGGTAAGTAGGTACACCTAAGTAATTTCGAATGGGAATAGCTCGGCCGTTCGGGCGATATTCTTTTGGCCGAGATGTCCCCAACTTGTAATAATAATATACCTACTTATGTAATAAAATGTATTAAGTAGGTATATAATACCATTCATAATTATAATCTCCATTTTGCATACGCACATTACCGAACGGGCTGGACAATCTGGACATTATCAATATTTACAGTAGCAATAGTAGCATGCATTGGTTTACTAAGATTACCTGAGTTTTTACCTGAAGTTTATATATTATTCAGACGTTGTGTCCTGTCGTAAGTGTATGAGAAAAATATTAACTTAGGATTTTTCTTTCCTTTTTTACCTATACTTACTTACTTACTTATTTAAACTTTTCCCATGTTTAAATATTTATTCTGCTATTCGGATCGGAGACGAATCCAAAAAAGCAAAGATCATAATAACCGGCCCAGCCGTCCAGCCGTTCTGGAGTACCTACCTAGTATCTAAATGGTGTGTGTACATATTACTAAGTGTAATTAAGTACGCGTCTTTGTTTCATATATACTTACTTATAAAATATAGATAATATAGGGAAGCGCCTACCTATAGTAAGTAGTAGGTATATTGTGTGCAGTGTGCACATAGTACTAGCTAGGTATAGATAGGTAGGTACTTACTACTTACACAATATTGTTTGAAATTTGTACTTACTTAATACCTACATGATATTGATTTTGCAAGTAGGTAGGTAAGTAAGTAAGTACTTACATAATTACGTAGGTAATGGATAATGAAATCATACCTACCGTAAGATGGGGTTATTTGGTACATTTTTAATGAAAAATATGATTTTGCTTAAAAACTAATAAGTTTTAGCGCTTGAACATATTTTTTTATCGTAGACCGCATCAACACGCTTCGTTGGCAATTCACTCCACTCCTCTATTGTAAACCAATCAAAAGATATATATTTTTAAAAGCGCTATTCCAAATTTCGCCGATTTGGGGGAATTTGGAATGTGGTGTGTCTCTTCTACGTTTTTTTTAGTTTTCTCGAGCTGTATTGATTTATGGAGGTCCTGTGATAATTGGAACAACGGATGGATAAATAAACTTACGTTAGATTGTAATTTGACAGTTAAGTTATTTAAAAAAAGCGAGTTATTGAATTTCAAACTTTATTCCGGGGGTTTTTTGGAATCCGATGTAAATTGCATTTGAAAATATGACTGTGAAAAGTGACTTATTTGGAATTAAGAGCAAGTACAACCTTTCATTTAAAAGAAATGTTTCAATCTAGTTCTGAAATATGGTTAAATGATACCATATAAAATAAACATTTTAATATAGAAACAAAGTCTAATCTATAGGTAAATATTCTTCAAAACAAAAACAATCAAAGTGTCAAACTAGGAACTTTATTTTCTAAGCCGCAACTGACACATAGTGGAAAGAATATACATGTATTATTATAAAAAATATTCTGAACACAGCATTTATCAATTATTTTATTACTCAAACAATCACATGTAAGTATAGATGTACAAAATCAACGAAAGTAACAATAATAATTATTAAGTATATTATGTTTCTACATTTTCGCATTTTTAATATGGCACATGAGCTTTACCATTTCCCGCATTGGTGTATTTTCTATGGTGTTTACGCACCATCACTTTTGTGCTGTAATATATAAAATAAAATTCAGAATTGAGCAGTTTACCACCCCTTAAATAATACTACGAAACCGTACTTGGACCTATTTGGGACAGTGAACAAAAACTATTGTAGAAGTTGTGCTTGCATAGGATAGGTTATTTGGAACAACATTCCTAATAGCCCCAATCTTGTTGCTAATAGCCCCATCCCATAAAATACAATAAATATGGCGACTCCAACAAGTTACAGTATCATTAAAAATACCCTTAGAATCCTAGGAAAACGTATATCTACATGAGTAAATTCAGTTTCTGTATACCTCCAAAATCTTAGTGTTCCAACCAGAAGTAGACCACGTACAAAATCACTCGTATTCACGAGTTTTTTTCAAAATTGTAGATCTTCTTTGGGAACACTTCGTTATCCTTTAAATTTAGTTAAAGACATTAACATTGAATCAAAGAATTAACATATTGTTTCAAAGAAAAACACCTAACGTTGCCGAGTAAACAAATGTATGCAGTCAAATCTTTTATTTCAAAAATTCCAAATAGCCTCGTGAAAGTCAAATAGCACCATCTTACGGTAAGATGGGGTTATTTGGTACATTTTTAATGAAAAATATGATTTTGCTTAAAAACTAATAAGTTTTAGCGCTTGAACATATTTTTTTATCGTAGACCGCATCAACACGCTTCGTTGGCAATTCACTCCACTCCTCTATTGTAAACCAATCAAAAGATATATATTTTTAAAAGCGCTATTCCAAATTTCGCCGATTTGGGGGAATTTGGAATGTGGTGTGTCTCTTCTACGTTTTTTTTAGTTTTCTCGAGCTGTATTGATTTATGGAGGTCCTGTGATAATTGGAACAACGGATGGATAAATAAACTTACGTTAGATTGTAATTTGACAGTTAAGTTATTTAAAAAAAGCGAGTTATTGAATTTCAAACTTTATTCCGGGGGTTTTTTGGAATCCGATGTAAATTGCATTTGAAAATATGACTGTGAAAAGTGACTTATTTGGAATTAAGAGCAAGTACAACCTTTCATTTAAAAGAAATGTTTCAATCTAGTTCTGAAATATGGTTAAATGATACCATATAAAATAAACATTTTAATATAGAAACAAAGTCTAATCTATAGGTAAATATTCTTCAAAACAAAAACAATCAAAGTGTCAAACTAGGAACTTTATTTTCTAAGCCGCAACTGACACATAGTGGAAAGAATATACATGTATTATTATAAAAAATATTCTGAACACAGCATTTATCAATTATTTTATTACTCAAACAATCACATGTAAGTATAGATGTACAAAATCAACGAAAGTAACAATAATAATTATTAAGTATATTATGTTTCTACATTTTCGCATTTTTAATATGGCACATGAGCTTTACCATTTCCCGCATTGGTGTATTTTCTATGGTGTTTACGCACCATCACTTTTGTGCTGTAATATATAAAATAAAATTCAGAATTGAGCAGTTTACCACCCCTTAAATAATACTACGAAACCGTACTTGGACCTATTTGGGACAGTGAACAAAAACTATTGTAGAAGTTGTGCTTGCATAGGATAGGTTATTTGGAACAACATTCCTAATAGCCCCAATCTTGTTGCTAATAGCCCCATCCCATAAAATACAATAAATATGGCGACTCCAACAAGTTACAGTATCATTAAAAATACCCTTAGAATCCTAGGAAAACGTATATCTACATGAGTAAATTCAGTTTCTGTATACCTCCAAAATCTTAGTGTTCCAACCAGAAGTAGACCACGTACAAAATCACTCGTATTCACGAGTTTTTTTCAAAATTGTATATCTTCTTTGGGAACACTTCGTTATCCTTTAAATTTAGTTAAAGACATTAACATTGAATCAAAGAATTAACATATTGTTTCAAAGAAAAACACCTAACGTTGCCGAGTAAACAAATGTATGCAGTCAAATCTTTTATTTCAAAAATTCCAAATAGCCTCGTGAAAGTCAAATAGCACCATCTTACGGTAAGATGGGGTTATTTGGTACATTTTTAATGAAAAATATGATTTTGCTTAAAAACTAATAAGTTTTAGCGCTTGAACATATTTTTTTATCGTAGACCGCATCAACACGCTTCGTTGGCAATTCACTCCACTCCTCTATTGTAAACCAATCAAAAGATATATATTTTTAAAAGCGCTATTCCAAATTTCGCCGATTTGGGGGAATTTGGAATGTGGTGTGTCTCTTCTACGTTTTTTTTAGTTTTCTCGAGCTGTATTGATTTATGGAGGTCCTGTGATAATTGGAACAACGGATGGATAAATAAACTTACGTTAGATTGTAATTTGACAGTTAAGTTATTTAAAAAAAGCGAGTTATTGAATTTCAAACTTTATTCCGGGGGTTTTTTGGAATCCGATGTAAATTGCATTTGAAAATATGACTGTGAAAAGTGACTTATTTGGAATTAAGAGCAAGTACAACCTTTCATTTAAAAGAAATGTTTCAATCTAGTTCTGAAATATGGTTAAATGATACCATATAAAATAAACATTTTAATATAGAAACAAAGTCTAATCTATAGGTAAATATTCTTCAAAACAAAAACAAAGTGTCAAACTAGGAACTTTATTTTCTAAGCCGCAACTGACACATAGTGGAAAGAATATACATGTATTATTATAAAAAATATTCTGAACACAGCATTTATCAATTATTTTATTACTCAAACAATCACATGTAAGTATAGATGTACAAAATCAACGAAAGTAACAATAATAATTATTAAGTATATTATGTTTCTACATTTTCGCATTTTTAATATGGCACATGAGCTTTACCATTTCCCGCATTGGTGTATTTTCTATGGTGTTTACGCACCATCACTTTTGTGCTGTAATATATAAAATAAAATTCAGAATTGAGCAGTTTACCACCCCTTAAATAATACTACGAAACCGTACTTGGACCTATTTGGGACAGTGAACAAAAACTATTGTAGAAGTTGTGCTTGCATAGGATAGGTTATTTGGAACAACATTCCTAATAGCCCCAATCTTGTTGCTAATAGCCCCATCCCATAAAATACAATAAATATGGCGACTCCAACAAGTTACAGTATCATTAAAAATACCCTTAGAATCCTAGGAAAACGTATATCTACATGAGTAAATTCAGTTTCTGTATACCTCCAAAATCTTAGTGTTCCAACCAGAAGTAGACCACGTACAAAATCACTCGTATTCACGAGTTTTTTTCAAAATTGTATATCTTCTTTGGGAACACTTCGTTATCCTTTAAATTTAGTTAAAGACATTAACATTGAATCAAAGAATTAACATGTTTCAAAGAAAAACACCTAACGTTGCCGAGTAAAAAAATGTATGCAGTCAAATCTTTTATTTCAAAAATTCCAAATAGCCTCGTGAAAGTCAAATAGCCCCATCTTACGGTACTTAAATGTTTTTAATATTTTTTCTTAGATATGATATGATACCGACGTAGGTATAATTTTATTATACCGTGGGCTAATTATTGTAAGTACCTAAGGTACCTACGTAACGTAGGTAGCTGCTAAAATAATGGCGTGGCTATTGCCTTCGCAGCAAAGTCTTACCAACTACCTACCTATCTATACAAAATAATGTATATTGTGCATAATAATAGGTATACTTACCTACTTAGGGTTTTTTCTATTTCGTAAGAACCTACCTATACTATAATGGAAAAACAGGCCTGTCGCTACATAAGGTATTTAATTTAATAAGAGTTTCACTGTCGAGGCACACACAAATCTTAGCGAAATAATTATGTCCGTAAGGATTGAGGAGCCACTTTTGAAAAATTAACAATTTCTAAGTGGAATATCACGCAGTTTAAATGTAGGTGTGTCAATAAAATTTGTACCCTAAAGCAGATTTTAGTAGATTTTATGCATAAAAAGTTCTGTTACTGTAAAGGTGGCACCTCAATTCAGCAAATCAGGATTGAGGTGCCATTTTTCAAGTGAATAGAACTGGTTAAGTTATGGATGAATATTTCTGAAAACGCAATATCTTTACGGACGTGCTGTATATTGGTTGCCACCAAACTCTGGGGCTTGAACGGCTTCAATTTAAAAAGATATATAACATTCAAAGTGGCGCCAAAATCTATAAAAAATCGATTTTAATTTTTTTATTTTTCATTGATATAACTAGTCAATTTACAAAATAAACTTAATGGAAAATTTGTAGATAGTTGGCTGAAATTGTAGCCAGAGAATGAAGTAATAAAACTAAGTGGTTTTTTTGCTGCGACTAATTTTATGTGGCTCCTCAATCCTTACGGTCTGGAAATAATATTTCGCTATAACTACGTGACAACAAAACGAAATCGAACGATGAATATCCCAAAAAATTGTAGATATGCGTACCTTAATATTCATATATAATTTAATCACGCTACGTATCCTATATTGGACAAAACACACAATTTTTTACTTTCTCATACAAATTTTCTTAAGCGGTGACCATAATTTAAGTATGTAACCAGGGATATGGAATCCAAGAACTACTTACGCTTTTTTGTGTTGGACCCGCACTGTTAGTGCAGTCAGCCAGTGTAAACAGCTCGTTTAATAATATAATATCTGGATGACCGAGCTTTGCTCGGTAGGTACCTACTTTTTTTTTTATATAAATTGTGTTTTTAGGAAATTATATTTATGCACGAATTACTAATAAAATGATGAAATATGAATAATATTTTTCGATCTTACCGATAGAATAATAAAAAAATATGAACTGGTTATTTAAAGAAAAAATCATAAAAAAAACACGGAAAAAAACAAATGATTCCTAGCTAGATCGATTTATCGTCCCCGAAACCCCCTATATACTGAATTTCATGAAAATCGTTGGAGCCGATTCCGAGATTCCAATTATATATAATATACAAGGTGTATCGGCAAGGTGTAGTAATATTGAAATGTGGGTATGTGTACCTGGTGATGAATCATTTGCCAGGGTACTAAAACCTGAAATCGATAATCGATTTTTTCACTAAAATTCACAAAATAACTAAATATTACAACCCTAACATGATACGGATGACGTCACGTTACGCGGGTCACTGGCATTGAATTATTTCTGCCGCAAAGAGACCGCGGTGCACCGCGCGGTCTTTGAATTTGCCGACAATATTTTAGGGTTCAGTATTGTTACAAAGTTGAAAGCCTCTAAAATTCATTTCAGATACTTACCGCCTTAGAATAGAATTTTGGTATGTACATTACACGGACCAGATATCAATCAGCCGCCAAGGAATACTTTTGTCCGGTTGCATCTGTCCGGGTCGGTACAAATCGGTAAAAATCATTATTTAAAAAACAAACGGAACCCTAAGTACTTTTATGAATTTGTCTTGACGGATTTGACGTTCACTGACATTGCCCAGCTGATAACTAGGGTTGAACGATGGTTAGTTTTGCAGTAAACTTTGACGTGTCTTAATTCATTACCCTACCTACTTACAGATTTATAGTACCTCCAGACTACTTCGAAATAAGTATGTGTATGCATAGTTTCAGTATTACTACACCTTGCTGTTACACCTTGTATATATATATATATCGTCGGTCGGATTCATTACCGGAATAAATCCGAAATTACGTGTTTTGAGATAAGTATGAGAAACGGTAGGGAATCGTAAAATCTTTCTAAATCACTAACGGTACAACTCAAACTTTAGTTCTAGTGGTCAGGAAACCATTTATTCCGATATAACTATTTACAATAATACTATTATTTTCGTGTTCATTATTAGCTTATTTCGAAATGTCCCACTCAAACTTCGATATCCATAGTCTATCACGAATTCATTAACAGTATTTTTTGAAATGTTCCAATATGACTTTGAATTAATTAGAAGTTGAATATTGTTTTTGTGCGTTTTACTCCGTTGGTGCTCTGGACGCCGCGTGAATTAGTTTGATGCAGCTTGATTTTGCTATAAATTAACTATCACACTTATGAAAAACGGTGATGATGATAATGATGACTTGTAATCTATGTGAAATTTAGGTGTAAGCTACCTGCATACCAAATTTCATGAAAATTGGGCAGTTTTTACAGTTTTGTCGCACTGATGGAAAACAGTGTTGATGATGGTGCTGATGATGATGATAACTTATAGCCTATGTCCTAAGTTCCGGGATAAACAATCTGCGTGCGGAATTGCGGAGCAGGTGGATTCATAAACGATACATTTAGTCCTCCAGAAGTTATTTAATTCTCGAGGGTATCACGCCAGAAGCATGGAACAGGAGTGTGGTGGTGCTCTTCTTCAAAAAAGGTGTAACTATCTTATTGAAGAATTATAGACCCAACTTAATCCCGAGTCATTTGTAGGTATAAGCCCTCTCTCGAGAACACTCGAGAGTCCTTTCGAACCGCCTCGAACGCAGGTTTGATTACTTCCAGCCTCCCGAACAAGCCTGTTTCCGGAAAGGTTTTGGCACCATAGACCACATACACACGCTCCGGCTGATTATATAGAAGACTCTGGAGTATAATTGGCCATTATATTTGTGAACTATGAAAAAGCCTTCGATTCAATCGAGACCTGGGCAAGTGGGCAGTAATGCAGCCTCTTCAGCGATGCCATATCGAATATAGGTATATCGAAGTAATGAAGTGCTTGTATATTACACCGCCCACCGTGTCAATCCGACTGCAGGACGAGAGCACGAAACCTATTCTTATTGCAGAAAGGCGTGAGAGAGAGATGTTATTTCTCCAAACTGTTCAGGAACGCATTGGAGGTTTTAAAGCTCTTGGACTGGAACGGATATCTTGGGCAGATTATCCAGTTAGGCAGGTCCAACTTCAACAAAGAGGTCACCCGAAGAATCTAACTTGGATGCCAGTGTTCGGGAAGTTACGTGACATTTTCTCGTCCATAATTTCACAGTGCCTGGAGACAAGGGTCTTCCAAAAGTGAGTGTGTGTTACCAGTAATGACTTATGGAACTGAGACGTGGTCCTTAACTGCTGGCGTTTTGAAAAAGCTCAGAGTCACACAGCGGGCAAGGGAAAGAGCTAGTATGCTCAAAGCTTCTTTGCGCGATAAAATTCGGAACGAGGATATTCGTCAAAGAACTAAAGTTTACGACATAGCTCTCAAGGTTTGCAAGCTGAAGTGACAAGGGTAGGCCACATCGCTCGTAGAACTGATAACCGATGGGGAAGAAAGGTTCTAGAAAGGCGACCACGGACTGGAAGACGTAGTGTAGGAAGGCCTCCCACTAGATGGGCCGATGACATCAAAAAAGTCGCAGGCAACCGGTGGATGCAAGTGGCAAGTTGTCGTTCAGTGTGGCGGTCTAAGGGGGAGGCTTATGTTCAGCAGTGGACGTCTTCAGGGTGATGATGATGATGATGATGATGATTATTGGTAGATTTTCACAGTTTAAATCGCACTGATGGAAAACGGGGATGATGATGCTTATGTCCTAAGTTGGGGGATAACCTAACTGCGCACCAAATTTCATGCAAATCTGTCCAGCTTTTTGAGCGTGACGACCTAACAAACATACACACATGCACACACGCACACTCACAAACTTTCGACTTAATAATATTAGTTAGATTACCAGCTCATTTGGAAATATTCCATTTTATTCTAATTTTATACAAGAAATTTTTAGTTCATTATTGGAACATCTCACAAATATAACTATTACTCAATAACTACAAATAATACTTAAACCTTAGCTACCACACAATAAAACCGTGTTAAATCTGCATATTATGAACTAAAAGTAATTAAACATACTTAATTTCATAATAGTTAAAATGACATTTGAAAACTTCTAAAATCTTTAAACCTGATTTTCTCCAAACTACGATTTTCGAAATGTTCCAGTACTGATTTGGACCGACGATATATTATATATATATATATATATATATATATATCTATATATATAGTATGTATAGTATATATATAGATATATATAGATATATATATTATATATCTATATATATACAAGAATTGCTCATTTAAAGATATAAGATAGGGAGGTATACATAAGTAGTTTCAATTAGGTAGGTAATACCTAATCTAAATTTACACTATAACCCAACATGAAACTTGGGTGAAAACATGAATGTACCTTCCTACTGATTAGTTTTGTGGTGTATTATATTATTACCTATGCCTACACCCGAGCGTGTGTAATTTAATATTATTATATTTAATGTTAATATTATATACCTACCTATCAGCAAATATAGCACTTGTACAAACCATTAGCCTGGGTTACACAAGAGGAGAAGGTAAGTAGGTAAGTACCTACTTATCTGGAACGCTAACGGCAACACATGGTGTCATAGTATGCAATTCTCTCCTGTGGTTGTTAGGGTTATACGTACCTACAGCTTGGTACATACAGCTTGGTAAAATATAGTAGAAAATTAAATTAATAGCAGTGCCACTATCGCATGTGTAATGTGTATTGATGAACTGGTATCGGTATGGTATTGGTGTATTGATCATGGCATAACGGATCAATTTTGATACTTTATAGTAATTAATTTAATTTTAAATGAATGAAGCACCATAAGTACCTATGTAACGACATCACATTTAACATACATGCACACATCATATTATTACGCCTCTTTCCCGAAGGTGTAGCTACTTTTATTATTTTTTTTTATTTTCATATTATAAAAACAGAAAATAAAAAATTTTTATTTTTTGTATCTATATTGTTCCACTGCTGGGCAAAGGTCTCCCCTATTTCCTTCCATACATTCCAAAAAATATTAAACTACTCTCACTCTCTAGGGCCTAACAACCACGTTTAGGTCCGCTAAGCTGAGCAAATAATAATAATATGACACAGTTTTTGAGCATGAGATGTGAAAACTTATGTACTATTTACGCACGTAAAATAAATTTGTAAATCTATTTATTATACTCGTATAAAAACCAAAACTGACTGACTGACTGATCGACTAACGCACAGCTGAAACCACTGGGCCTAGAACCATGAAATTTTTCACAAATATTTTGTATGTGTCGTAGGCGTGCAATAAGAAAGGATTTTTGAAAATTCAACCCCTAAGGGGGTGACCGATTATATAATTATTGCATCACTAGCTGCGCCCCGCGGTTTCACTCGCGTTTGGATAATATACGATATATCTTTATGAATTGTAGTCCATGTGTTATTCTGGTATTATGTAAGCTATATTATTGTGAAGTTTCATCAAAATCCATTCAGTAGTTTTTGCGTGAAAGAGTAACAAACATTCATCCATAATTACAAACTTTCGCGTTTATAATATTAGTAGGATAAAAATACACTTCATATAGAAATTATGCGAATTTTTGTCATTAAGATATTTTTTTACCGACACATGGGCTATTTGCACTGAATAAACACTTTCAATTATAATATTATATCCTATATCACCATAATATTATTATCTAATACTATAGTCTGAAGGTGTGCACAATGCACAATGCACAAACCAGATATAAATCACAGATTCCTAGATCAGGGTAAGTATAATCATTTTACAATAAAGATTTGTTCATAAAACGAAAGCGCGACAACATAACGCTATGCAAAGATATTTTTCACAATTTTTTAGTTGTAACCGGTTTGATTATTATTTAAACTGTACAGTATTAAAACTAAAAAAATATCACATAAAATTAATAAACCACGAACCATAAATATCTATGCATCCGAAAATACTAATAACCCAAAAAACAAATCTAGATGTGATATGGGTAGGTGTGAAATTGCGTTGTCACGTTGTCTACTGGTGGAATGCTAACCTACCCACGTTTGTGTACTTATTGTTGAGTCAAATGAACATCTTTTAATTACATCACTTAGAAGATTATTTTAAAATAAATTATATAGATGGCTGATTATGTCACACGTGCTACATATTATACGATACTCGCGGTGTAAGTAAGTATATTAAATGCACGCCAGAAGTTAAGTCACGCCGTGTAGTTGTATTCTACTTAGACCGCTCGTATCGTAATGTGCCTACTACCTACCCACTTTTATTTATGTTATTTTATATCATATAGGTATGTCATAATATATTAATATGATGTGACGTTGTTATTGATTATAATTGGACGGCGTTATGAAATAACGAATTACACGAACAAACCAAAAAAAAAAAGTTAATGATGCAGTTCGATTGTAGAGACTTTAAACTATATTCCTAGTCGTTTTTTTGTTCAAAAATCAACTCTCCTACCTTAATATAGAGGGGTGAATCAAGCGACATGTCTTCAAATGTTAGGTTCTATGCATTTTATCGATTTGTAATACCAAACTAAGCGCCTAAGTCGCTATTCCAAAATACAATAAATAAGGTTTTATTAAACATAAACGAATTAAATCCTGAGACATTCGACTTAATTCGTTGTTTCATTATTAAACAACTATAAATCTAAAATGCAAAATCAAATTACCCACCAAAAATAGGCGCATAGTTCGTTATTGAGTATCCATTGGTTCATCTATTTCATTGATTGAGAATCAAACAATCATTATAGCCCAGTGGAATTAGATATAAAATAGGGCTAAAATCGCAATGCTTGATGTGGTACTGCATTTTTGGTAGGTTGTATGGACTAGTAAGGATATCGTGTACCTAAATCCATATTAGCAACTTTGGAAAACTTGTGCTAGCTGGGCAACACGCAAAAAACTTTGAAGTTTTGAGACTTTTCTCACTTTTTTGCTCTATAAGTCATATACTATGCGTTTTGGACAAGTGCACTTCTGGACTTTTATAAGGTTAATAAAATTTGCAAAAATTGAAACCCAAACGCAGCTCTATAAACCCTATAACGATCAAACTGTGGCACTTCAAATACAGTACGTTTTTCCGGAAAAATTACAATTTTAAGTTTTGCTTCCGTTCGAAGCAGAATATTGGTAAAATCCCTGGTCCTATGAAAAAATTCACTGAAACAATGATGTAGTACGATTAACTAGCTTTCAGTATAGCAAGGTGGCCACAAATTAAAACGTATTTCTATCCTTTATATATGATTTAATGCATTTTGCGCCAATTTTTCAAACCCCATTTTTACCTTCAAGATTGTAAGTGAAGTATTAGTATCACAGACTTCGTCTTGTACTTAAATGAAAGTTGATTAAACGTACAAAAACATTTATTAGTGACCTTTTTCAAAGGACGAGGGATTTCACCAATATTTAGCTTCGGACGGGAGCAAAACTTAAAAGTGTCACTTTGCCTGGTAATGGACCACATTATTGAAGGGTCATAGCTTGGTCGTTATAGTTTCGTTTGGGATTAAATTGGTGCAAATTTAATTGACTTTATAAAAGGACTGAAGTATGTTTGTCTAAAACGCATCGTTTACGACTTTTGGGTTGCATGTTTGGATTTATACTAGGTACACTAACACAACTGTTCTACAACACACCAAAAATGCAGTACAACAAGCTTCGCGATTTTAATATTTAATTCCACTGGGCTATTGAGTAAAAATTGCTTTACGTTTTCGATTTTTTATTAAGTACCTAGGTATACTTATTTTCATTTATTCAACTGTTTTTCCGATTGTTTTGTTGTCAAAAAACAAGTTTTTGTTTATTTTTGGTAATATATAACTATTTTGCCTTTGGATATAATCTCTTTATACCCTTCATTACCCCCAAAACTAAATTGTATAAACGTATTAAATGACAAAATGGCGCCTGATTCCATACTGCAATTTTAAAATCGTACAAATAATGCAAAACGTACCTAATATGGAATTAAGCGGAAAAATGACAATATCTTCTATACTATGCATTATACAAAAATATGTTCTTTTATGAAATAAAATATACATAATAATATATCACATAAGTAAAAATCACACCAATAACATAAATATTGTGCTCTCAGCAACATATTTAAATTTCAAAACTTTGAAGCTCTTTTTCTCAGTTTTACTGATTTGTCGCTTCTTCCGTTATTTCATAACGCCGTCCAATTGAAGTAAAACATCTTTAAGCGCGACTAGGGAGTTACTTAGATTTTTTTCTGACGGAAGTAACGCTTTTTATAGTCTGTGTAGTTTGCTATTTAAAAAAGGTTACATTGACGTGTCATTGTGGTGTCAATGTAACCTTTTTAAATAGCAAACTACACAGACTATAGTAAGCGTTACTTCCGTCAACGCCAAAAAAGTTTTACTTCAATCGCGCGTAAAGGTTACACGCACACACTTTTTTTTAAGGGTCCTATTTTTTTCTTGAATATTATGGTCACCGCAGTGAAATTTGTATGAGAAAGTAAAAAATTGTGTGTTTTGTCCAATATAGGATACGTAGCGTGATTAAATTATATATGAATATTAAGGTACGCATATCTACAATTTTTTGGGATATTCATCGTTCGATTTCGTTTTGTTGTCACGTAGTTATAGCGAAATATTATTTCCAGACCGTAAGGATTGAGGAGCCACATAAAATTAGTCGCAGCAAAAAAACCACTTGGTTTTATTACTTCATTCTCTGGCTACAATTTCAGCCAACTATCTACAAATTTTCCATTAAGTTTATTTTGTAAATTGACTAGTTATATCAATGAAAAATAAAAAAAAAAAAATCGATTTTTTATAGATTTTGGCGCCACTTTGAATGTTATATATCTTTTTAAATTGAAGCCGTTCAAGCCCCAGAGTTTGGTGGCAACCAATATACAGCACGTCCGTAAAGATATTGCGTTTTCAGAAATATTCATCCATAACTTAACCAGTTCTATTCACTTGAAAAATGGCACCTCAATCCTGATTTGCTGAATTGAGGTGCCACCTTTACAGTAACAGAACTTTTTATGCATAAAATCTACTAAAATCTGCTTTAGGGTACAAATTTTATTGACACACCTACATTTAAACTGCGTGATATTCCATTTAGAAATTGTTAATTTTTCAAAAGTGGCTCCTCAATCCTTACGGACATAAATAATTAGTGGTCACACACGCATGTTCTTGTTGAGCCGCTCGTGTCTAGCTAACCATATAACCACAGATTACTATAAGTAGGTATATATATATTACTATATACTTACTACCTACGTATAACTTAGGTACCTGTGTATAGGTACCACGATCTGAAAGAAATAATTCTCAAATAATTATAAGCGAAATGTTACACGTGGCACGACCCATTGGAAGTTTAAGGATGGACCTCAGAGAAAACAACATTGCGGCCAGGGCCGTTGAGCGTTCTTGTTTAGCGAAAGTACCTACGTTAGTAGGGTACCTATACTTACAACAATAATGTTTTATAAACGGGAATAATTTGTTTCGCAGAATGTGTTCGTGGGTTAGGACTTTTACAAGGTAAGTATTACAACGTCGTTATGCAACCTTCCACACCGTCGTCGGTTAAATGTAAACAACTGCTCGGCTGACTCGAATTCGTCGCCAGACAGTACTCTTTTATATTATAGCTTTATGAAAGCAACTTAGTGTTAGTAACTGTTTCGCTGACTGTGCGTCGTCGTTGAACAGTGCTCTTTTGTACTTAATGTAACTATTAAAATGTATCCTGCTGTTTTTGTAACTTAAATTTAATCAGAATAAATCGGGCCTCGAAATCGGCTAGACGTATTTCATCTTTTATTTTTAGTTATAAAAAATCCATTTCCCAAAGAGGAAGCTTGACTGGCGCAGCCGGTAGGATCGTTTCGTAAAGGCTGTGCCGTCTTTCGTTATAATTCGCTGAGATAACGCGAGCGCGGCGCGAATAGCTGTGGAACGATCCACGAACCAAACAAACAAATTCGTCATCTTCGCAACGGGTCTGAGTATGGGAGTAGCGGTCGGTTGGTGAGTAAAACTTTTTGCCTTCCTTGCCATTATCTCTCCCGTATTTTTCATAAATGGTTTTTTATTAAATGTTATTTTTGAGATCGAACCTCTCTCATTAGAACGTGTCTGGTTGTGCGGTATGAAACTCTACCAATCGCCTATTATTAGTAATAACTAGCTGTTGCCCGCGACTTCGTCCGCGCGGACTATATTATATCGCGATAAAAGTATTTTATGTCCGTCTCGAAAGTACAATCTATCTCTATACCAAATTTCATCGAAATCGGTTCAGCCGTTTAGCCGTGAAAAGGTAACGAAGAAACAAAAATAGTTACTTTCAAGTATGGATGAACAGTTGATTGACGCACAGTATGGATGGGGTTGAGAAAGTTCCTAAGAAGTATTCAAATAATCCAAAAAATATTCAAACATGTCAAAGTTCTACCCTGTCTATGTTCCGTGTTAATACGGATTTCGAATTAAATCTGATGACAATATTTTGTACCCTTTTTTATAATTTTAGGGGTTGTATATTAAAAAACTATGAAATACCTACATGTAAATCTTTCAAATAATATAATTATGCCAAGTTTGAAGTAGATTTGACCAAGGCGAATCACGTTGTCCCATACAAACTTTGCTCCATTTTTCACCCTCTTAGAGGTAGAATTTCGGAAAATCCTTTCTTATCGGATGTCTACGTCATACAAAGAACACACCCTCCAAGTTTCAGGTTTCTACAATCAGCGGTTGGTCCGTAAGTAATTCAAGACATCGACCTCGACTTCGACATCAACATCGCCATCCCATATCCAACATACGACATCTACCATCTTCTACCAAAATAACCTTTTTATACAAAAAATCTACCATTTTATAACAAATTCTACCATTTTCTCCCAAAATCGACCATTTCCTACATTTCCTATCATGTACAATTTTTTATCATAATCTATCAAAAGCTTCCATTTACTAAAACCTATCAGGCTACCAGAATCTATCAAAGGCTACCATTTCATACTAAAATCTACCATTTTCTACCAAAATGTACAATTTTCTACCATAATCTACCATTTCCTACTGAAATCTACAATTTTCTGCGACAACCTACCTTTTCTTTCTGAATCTTCTATTTTCTACCATTTCCTACCGAAATCTACTCAACCCCTACAACAGTCTACCATTTCCTACAACAATCTACCATTTCCTACCAAAATCTACCATTTTCTATATAAATCTACCATTTAAACGAAAATCTACCATTTTCTTTCTGTATTTACTATTTTCTACCAAAAGCTACCATTTATTACCAAAATGTACCGCTATTACCGAAATCTACCATTTCTTTCTAATACTACCATTTTCTACCAAAAGCTACTATTTCCTTCCGAAATCTACCATTTTTACCAAAAATCTACCATTTCCTACTAAAATCGGCCATTTCCTACCGATATTACCATTTCCTACTTAAATCTACCAATCCCTAGAACAATCTACCATTTCCTACCTAAATCTATCATCTTCTACCAAAATCTACCATTTTCCTGCGTAGATTTTAGGGATTGATGTTAAAACACGCGGAAACAGGTGCTAAATTAATTTTTAACGAATTTTATTCGAAGTTTGTAGTTGATCAGACCAAGAAAACACGTTGTTGTATACAAATTTTGCAACCCCTTTTTACCCCCTTAGTGGTTAAACTTTAAAAAAATCCTTTCTTAGTGCACACCTACGTCACTACGAAATATTTGTGAAAAAAAATAATTTCGAAATAAAAATGACGAAAAATATTTTGTGGCCCCCTTTTATCCCTTAAGGGGTTGAATATTCAAAAACTATGAACCACGTGTTTAATTAAATCGTTTAAAGAATATAACTGCCAAGTTTGAAGTTGCTCAAACCAAGAAAACACGTTGCTCCATACAAACTTTGCAACCCCTTTTCACCCCCTTAGGGGTTGAATTTTCAAACATCCTTTCTTAGTGCACACCTACGTCACTTAAGAAATATTTGTGTAAAATTTCAATGTATAACTAAATCGGATGTAAAATATTTTGCATCCCCTTTTTACCCCTTTAGGGGTTGAATATTAAAAAAAGATGAAACACGTGTTTCATTAAATCTTTTAAAGAATATAATTGCCAAGTTTGAAGTGGATCAGGCCAAGAAAACACGTTGCTCCATACAAACTTTGCAACCCCTTTTCACCCCCTTAGGGGTTGAATTTTCAAAAATCCTTTCTTAGTGCACGCCTACGTCACATAAGGAGTATTTGTGCAAAATTTCATGGTTCTAGACCCAGTAGTTTCAGCTGTGCGTTGATCGTCAGTCAGTCAGTCAGTCAGTCAGTCAGTCAGTTTTGGCTTTTATATATATAGATTGTAAAGTGATAAGTTGAAAATCTAAGTGAACTGAAATATTAATTTTCTTTTTATTGTTTTATGTTTTTAGTGTGTTTTATTTTACGGTGTTATTTTATTGTTTTCGTATTTTAATTGTGTGTGTTATTTGGGTAAACATTTTGCCTTAAATTATTGTGCGCCTATTTTAGAATGGAATCACGCCCACTTGAAATTCCTTTACCTGAGCCAGTTGCAATGGTTCAAGTAGTGCCCATTCCAAACGATGTGTTAAGGCTCATACCTATTTTCGGTGGTGATAAGCGGCAATTAAATTTGTTTTTGAGAAAGTGCGAATATGTGATTGACAGATATAGCGGTCATGAAGAACAGAATATTTATGTGTTTCACGCTATTACGAGTCGGTTAATTGATAATGCAGCTTCACTATTATCAGAAAGAGAGGACATTTTGAACTGGCCTGCTCTAAAGGAGCTTTTACAACGACATTTTGGTGATCCGCGAAGCGAGGCATGCATAAATATAGAGTTGGAGTCTTGTAAAATAAAGTCGGGAGAGTCGTATTTAGACTTTTGCAATAGAATTCAAAATATTCGTTCGCTTCTTATCTCAAAGGTAAATTTATTAAATGATACTGATCTCAAACGCGCGAAAATTTCCATCTATAACAACACCGCATTAAATGTGTTCCTGTTCAATTTGCCTGAGAATATGGTTCGCGTTGTTCGCCTTAAATCTCCTGCCACGTTAGAAGACGCCTTAAGCGTAGTGCTTGAAGAGGTGAATTTCCACGAACAATATATGATGCGAAATAGGATTCACGGCAATAACTCTTCCATTTCAAGACAACTCGTTAGCCCTGGCCTAGGGTTTCAATTTGGGAACACCCAACAAATGACGTCGGCAGCGAATTCACAACCTCAAATCGGTTATAAACATTTTGTGCCACAACAAAAACATCTGGGTTTCAGGCCTCAATTAGACAACCGTCCCCCGCAGTTAGGCTATCGCCCTCCATATAGCCCTGCACAACCGCTTGGTTCCAAGCCACCTCAATTTGGATACAGGCCACCACAGTTCGGATATAGGCCGCCTCAATTCAATAATAACCCTCAACAAACTATCGGTATGAACCCACAACAATTTGGTTACAAGCCACCCCAGGTCCAAAGGCCTCAATTTCAGTCGACCGACGTATCTATGAGGACATTGCCTCCAAGGGCACCAGCACAGGTACCTCAACAAGGCTTTAGGTTGAATGAGCTCACCCTGGAAAATCACGACGTACAAGACTATGAATGTGACTATGAATATGACACTAATGACGTATACCCTATCAATGACGTAGAGTGGACACCCACTCCAGACACACACTCATTGTATGACGGAGGTAACATTTCGGGTGAGAGTGGCGTACCCCAGACTGAAACAAAAAAAATTTCAGATACAAGCCTCGTTCAAAAACCACAAATCATAGAAGTAAACTGTGACCCCAACTTAAAGTTACCGTTCATTTATATACCGGAAATCAATGCTAAACTTATGATAGACACAGGAAGCACTCGTTCGTTTATTAGTCCACGAGTAGCTTATCATTATTTCTCAGCATATGTTAAGTATGAGCCATTCCAAGTGGTGAGCACTCACGCAAGTAGTCAGCATAGCGAGGTTATAGAAATCCCCTTGCTACCCACATTTAATAGTAATGACTACCACAAGTTCTACTTATATGACGTCGACCAACGATATGAAGGACTAATAGGTAACGACTTACTTAAACAATTGGAAGCGATTATCGACCTTAAGGCCTTGACATTGAGAACTAAAACAACTTGTATTCCGATTGTGAACAATTTAAATAACATCATCGAACTACCACCACGATGCGAACTTCGTGTTAAGATTCCGACAGATCAACACTCAGGTGAAGCAATTCTTGATTATCAGGAATTTAAATCGGGTGTGCGAATGCCTAGTGCATTGGTCAATTGTACAAACGGATATGCAACAACAATTATTCAGAACACCTTAGAACAACCTATGACCTTAAAAATAACGCGACCTTTCACAGTTACTAAATTTGATACGCCTGATTGCGAATTAAACTATACAGGAAATACAACTGTTATAGAAACAGACAAATTATTAGAAGATAATTTACAAAAGCTTAGGTACAACCATTCCACCCATTCAGTCACAGGACTGACACCATTCGAAACAGTGTTCGGTTACACTGACTCGGGCAGTCCATTTGGTATAGATGCAGAAAAACAATATATGCAACAGTTAGTAAAAGATCATGCTAATCGAACAAAATTCTTATACAAACTATTGGCAGATAAGATGATAGGAAACAAAGAAAAGATTAGAGAGAAGAAAGGTGGCGAGAAGAAAATAGACTTTCCAGAAGGAAATACTATTTTTGCCAAGGACGTTAATAAGAGGATAAGTAAAGATAAGCCCCGATATATTAAAGCAAAGGTTATTGGTCAAACGAAAAAAAATGTAGTGTCAATAAAAGTAAGAGAACGTTTAACAAAGGTTCCAATAAAAAATATCAAACGCCCTCCGCTAGTACAGAGTTCTGACGGTAGAGATGCCGGGGCTGGCCCTTCATCTGCGATCCTTTGAGGGAAATACAGGCATTCTTCCAGTTAAACAGGCCATGTTTATTCAAACAGATCATTATACACTATTACTAAAAGAAAAAAAAAAAAAATTCAGATAGTTCGTAACGATTTCAATGTTTGTAATACTTACATAATTATTATAGTTACCAATGATGAATTTAACAATTTGATAAACGAAACGGATCATATTCTCGTGACTTAGGAACTTTAAAATGTGCATTCCAAATACGAGTACATACTTACAAGTATTTATTATTTGTCTCGAAACTATGATTTAAGATACGTATCATTAACCCGTCAAAGGTATCACCGAAAATATGAGACATGCTGACGTAATAAAATAAGATGACTTACTTATTTCAAACTTTTATTAATGTTACATTCCAATTATTTTGACTAACGATGGAATAAACCGGTATCATTGTGTCTTACATTAAGCATAACCAGATTACGTTTAAATGAGAGATAGTTAACAATTATCGAAAAAATTAATTAAAACCATTATTCCTTAATACCCCTTACCAATGTACCTTATGGCAAAAAGGATGAAATACCTACCGATTGATAAACCATGTCGACCCGTCGCCGCCGGAGACTACTGCCTCTACGCCGACGACCATCGCGCCAGGGCTTCAAATACCGCCCTGCACCGCGCTCTATCCTGAGCCTCCTGCATCGACCAACTCACCAGGTTCGATCACAACCTCACAAACTTGCTGCGTGCAACGCTGATCGACATCCGCAGTGTTCGAGTCCAAAGTATAACTATGACAAGCTCAATTTTAAACACAAAATTTAAATCAACGGCACCACATAATAATAGTGACGCTGGGGTGACTACAGGCATTCAGTCTTCGGGACCTACAACTTGACCTTCAGCAAGCCATGAGACTTCGAAATCCATAGCATTCGAACTGGACATCGTCGTGCTAACACCGATATCGGCCTTGTATAGTCGATCCCTGTCGACGACCTGCCTTGGTTCAACGCGAGTACTAAAATATAGGAATGTGCCCCTATCCAGTAAGTACACGCTTACTGGACATATACTTCTGGACACGAATAAAGTGAGACAAAGTGAAGTAATAAGCCCTATACGTTAAAGTACAGTGAAGGTGAATGATAACTACTGTTTTGAGAAAACCAGACTCTAACTTCAGTGTAGTTTTAGACGTAATTTGATGTTTACTTAGTTCTTAGTTTTTGTCATGTATTGTGTTATAATAAGGTCCTTTTATTTAGTTTAGAAAATTATCGTAACGTTATTTAAAATGAACGCAACGATAATTTCCTTCTTAAGGAGGGAGGCGTTATGCAACCTTCCACACCGTCGTCGGTTAAATGTAAACAACTGCTCGGCTGACTCGAATTCGTCGCCAGACAGTACTCTTTTATATTATACTCGTAGCTTTATGAAAGCAACTTAGCGTTAGTAACTGTTTCGCTGACTGTGCGTCGTCGTTGAACAGTGCTCCTTTGTACTTAATGTAACTGTTAAAATGTATCCTGCTGTTTTTGTAACTTAAATTTAATCAGAATAAATCGGGCCTCGAAATCGGCTAGACGTATTTTCATCTTTTATTTTTAGTTATAAAAAAATCCATTTCCCAAAGGGGAAGCTTGACTACCTACCTACTTATCAGCTGCCGACCCGTGGTCACACCGTTCATTTTGTTTAGGTACCTACATCACAGAACATAATAAGTATAGGCAACTATAAGTAGGTACTTACCTATAAAAATAATAATTATATTAAGAATAACATTAGTAGACTAAAATAATCATTCTATGACCAAAAACACATCTTTATAGACTAAAATTTATAAACTACTTAGCTGTGGCCCGCGGTTTCACTCGCACTTGAATAATACGACACATATCTTTATGAATTGTGGCCTATATGCTATTCTGATAATATAAGCTATACTTACATATTATTGTGAAGTTTTATTGTGATTTTAATTTCTACCTACCTACTGAGTGTTGAACTGCATTATTTTGTCAGTGGTCTGCAGGAGTGACGTGTGGGATTATTTTCCCAGCTGTCGCCACTCTCCACTAGTGACAGAGCCGGTGGCGACAACTGGGAACATAGGATAGGAATAAATTAATGATCGTCATCACAATCTATATCCGTCTACTGTTGAGCACGCGCGTCACAGTCTTACTCATCTAATTGTAATGGAGGATTAAACTAGAATATAGGTAGGACCTACTTACTTATTCTACTTTGTGCATGGCATACCTACTGCTAATCTGATATTATTACTAGGTGAAATGTGTACGTGAAATTATATGTCTGTAAGCGGTATCCACGATACAGGAGCAATCGTGTGGGGCTACATTTTAAAAGAAACAAAAATACATCCGTCTCGCTCGGGGGCTCGGCGCGGAATCCGGATAAGTGGACCTTCATACCTAATTCTCGGGAATAGTACGTGGACTACGTGGTTTCCTCACGATGATTTTCTTTGGCGAAAAGCGTGTTATTTTTTTAATTAATAAATTATGTTTGTGCTTGGGCACTATCTGTTGATAATAATTACGGGTAGGTTAATATGTTTACCTAAGTAGTATATGTTTCTTCTACTAATAATTTTATTGAATACGCTATGAATCGAGTTGGTTGTCATTTCGACCGCGATAAAATTCGCCCGCGTGGTCGAGTCGCCACTTTTTATTTAAATATTATTTTAGCAGGAAACTCGGCCGCTATTTTATTTTTGTACAGTCATAGAAACAAGTGTTAGACTAACTAGGTATCTAGTAGTATTTCCTGTGTAATGCACTATATGCTTGTGGATTCTATGGTTAACTAGATAATAATTATAATCTGTGGTTCCCGGTCATTCGGGGAATGGTTTCGTTCAATAGGTCGGTACTTGAATTCGGCAGAAAATTGTATTGGATGTCTTTTGTAAATGCAGAGAATTACAAGGTTTTGAAGTGAATATCCGGAGTTTGATTGTAAAGTAGATCTGTTCTAACATCTCAGAAGTGGTATGAGCCTATTTGGGCCACAAATCAGCGACACCGATCGTCCGTCCGATATGGCGTCAGTGCATGGGTATTATCTACTGATGATTTGTCGTTCAGTAATCTAAGCTGTAGATCAATTGGTTCTTACGATACTACAGGGTATTTGCTAAAGAAATAACACTTCCAACACCTTCGCCCTGAGTTTAGTTTACGTAGAAGCTATGATGGATTTTTTTGTTGCCCTCGATATTTTTTTCAGCAGTATCCGGATGCCTCTGAAAACTATGTGCCGACCCGTGTACTATGCGTTCACTGAAGTTGGGTTCGTGCAGTGGTCAAGGGCTAAAACCAGAAGCATTCGTTCGCCAGAGCGGCAAGAAAGTTCCCTTCGCGAAGTGTACGTTCCAGCCGTAGTCGAGGGCATCAACATTGACCAAGTTGCAGTCACGGGTGAAGTTGCAGCCATGAGCGGGGTCGCCGCCGCGGTCAGAGCCCTGGACAGTGGAGTGGCAGTTCCAGGCAAAGTTCCAGTCATGACTGTGAGCTGAATAATAATTGCAGACGGCTAGTTGGAGGCGTCGAAACCACACCAAGCATAGCTGTAGTAGCACGAGTTGGATTAAGGACACTCCTTTACAGCGAGAGCATGCAAGTGTTATTAATTTACTAAACGGTATTAATTGTTTTTTTTTAAGAATTAGTTAGAACTTCAACTAGTAACCAACCGAAGGGAAATGAATTTCCAATGTTGGAAATGTATTGTCAGAACTTGACCCAATGGTTATAGGTCAAACCATTCACTCACATGTGGCTTAGTAAAGTGGATGAGTGTGCAAGATTGTACAATTGGGGTGATGATGAATTCATCCACTATGCACTGCCCACATTGACAGGACATGGAAGACGAGTGTGGCTAGAACATGGTATCAGGCATTAACTACCTATGTCGTTTTCATGATTAGAATGGAAAGAAGTTAGTGGAATTGTTTCCTAGCAGCGATGATAATGCAGAGTTGTTAACCGAAATGTTATGAAAGTGAGTTAACTATAATGAAACCTTGGAACTTTATTATTATGAGAAAAATAGGTTAGTCAATAGATGATTATAATATATGAAAATGTAATATTTGTAGTAAATTAGGTCATACGCAGTGAATTGCCCGAAATTACCTGGTGACTCTTAAGATAGATTAAGTAATAGGGAAAAAATGTTATACAAATCGATACAAGAATTACAAATGATATCAAATATATGATACACTTAGCAATAAATTGCTTAATAATGGAAGGATATGGTGACTTGGCCAATCAGTGCACTTTACTTCAACTTAGTGAAGCGATTAAGTTGGGTATATCTTGGACTAATAATAATTTGCCAGCGTTGAGGGAAATAGGTAACAATGTTGGTCGCAGTTGGGTTTAGCAAGGGCGGAAATGGAAATATGGAGTATTAAAGAGTAGATTGAAGGTTTGATTGTTGGAGATGATGTGATCAAGTATCCAGTCTTGGTTGGTCAGTTTACAGGAAAACCAGTAATAAGCAAAACTACAGAATCATAAATTTCTTAACAAAGTTGTTGAAAATTAGAACTGACTATAAGAATAGAAAAGAATAGAAAAACTTTATTGCTCATAACTGTGTCGGTTTACAAGATGTTATGGTAATAATATTGTTAGTATCAATAGCATGTGCTTTCGGATGTACAATAGTTTTGTTATGAACAAACATTATTTTTTTAAATTAATTCAGTTTTGGTTATCAAAAAACACAGATTTTTATAATAATATACAACATGAACTTTTAATTCTGCCACAACAAATCATAGTAATACCAGTAACTTTCAACGGTGACTTTGTCAGGCACTGTGTATGTTAAAGGATTGTTAAGAGGAAAGTCAGGAAATGAATGTTATTTATTGCCAGGAGAGTATAACTTTTAAGAATGGAGTAGGTGAAGTTTTTATTCAAAATGTTAGTGTGAACCAGTGACATTGCATATAGATATTTTACTAACACAATCTTGGACTCGCATCTAACTGTGTGAATAATTTGCTCGATTTCAACGATGAGACCACTAGTTTAGATTTAAACATTGGACAGCAATGGTCATTGTTAGTTTTTTGTAAAGTTAGCGAATGCAAATGCATTTCAAGGACTCGCTGATCACAAATCTATAATTTTTATTAATAAATTAGTTCCTAGAATTTAATGTCGGATATTAAAAAAAAAAAAAATTATAATGATAATAATTATCAACGACCTTGATTTCCCGAAAATGACGTCACCGTCGGCATTATGTTAAAATTACCTAAATATTACCCACCCAAAATAAATAAAACAAAAAATACAGGTGGATAAAGGCTATGCATGGACCATACCCTTACCATTGTTTGACGATCAATTAGATAGATAGGCTGGTCACAATGTATTTATTAGCCTGGATTTAGAATCTGGATACCTACTATAAATTACCAGTAACTAAGGGGTCCCCGGACAAATGAGCTTAAGCAACCGTTTAATTTGTTGAAACAAGAACTGGGTGAACAACCAATATAATATTATGACCCAAAATTAGAAACCGAGGTACTACAGTTTTAACTGGAAACACTTGCAGTTATAGCGTCGTTGGCTCGATTCCGTGTTGTTTTCTTGGCTTAAAGTTAAAATGGTCACCACTAACTGTAGAGTAGTGCACTTCGAACTACTCTCACTAAAAGAGATTTAAGTCCACGCATTTCTCAAGAGTGGGTGCAGGTTCTGGAGTACAACTGTGAAGTTGAATAATGTAGGCCGGGCACAATCCGATGCTTTAAGCCGTGGCCCTGTGGCTGATTTTCCCCTTAAAAATGATGAAATGATGACGTTCAAGTCATAGATGTATTAACCATCGATATCAAAGATTGTATTAAGTACGACGGTTCATGAAAACGACGGTAAAATCAACCGTATAAAACAAATATTATAAAATGATGATACGTACGAGGTATGTCGCTGACGTTTGACGTTTCAACTAATATGTACCACGTTACCGCAAATCAGATAAAGGATTATGTTAGGTGGTACCGCATGGAGTTAGGTGGTAGGTATTGAGGATGAACCACGATGATAGTGGTCACAACGGATTTGGAAAAACTTTAAGTCGTTCACAGAGTGTCTTGGTTTCCGAAGATGCGTCGGTTTACAAAATATCTCGGAGCTAGTTTAGAATGTGCAAATCATAAAGCACCTGGGGGTCCGTAAGAAAGAATGTTTTCCCCTATTTGTAAGATATAATACCATTCCACACCCTGCACGTAGTTCACTAAAGTACAGGTCATAATAGATCCGTTCACGAAATATATTACCATACGTGTAGTTCGATACTAAGACTGCGACTGCCATAAGTGCCTATTTAGTAAGTATGTATTTTAGTTATTTCGGGATACCGGCACGTTAATTACGGATCGAAGGTCTTGTTTTAGAAGTAGAAAATTTAAATCATTTACCGAAAATGAAGCGTCAAAACATGTATTAAAGCTGTTGCTACCCCAAGAGCAAATAGGCTGGTAGGAAAAGTTTACCGGACAATCTCAGATGATCAAGTACAAAATGTAATAGTAAAAATAATAATAAGTACATGGGATTTGTTTATTGGAGGCATTCAACTGGGAATAAATACTATTATAAATAAGTCAATTTGTAATAGCTCATCAGGGCTGTTGTTGGATGCAAACTAGTGAGTGCATAAATTTGGCATCTCACTGAGTGTATTGAGAATGTGTTAAGGGATATAATTACAGAGACACGTGGACAGTGGGAATGAACTGATCAAACTCAGGCAGATGTCAGTAATATAATGTGCAAGTAACAAGAAGCTTCGAAAAGAAACCATTCGATAAGCATAGGAAAAGGTGTGCTCGTACAATCTAATTAGAATTGGAAGGGCAGTGACTGATAAAGGTCGTGTGGGAAAATATAAGAAACTATTGCTAATTTAAATGGCATATCGATTCATGAAGATTTTGCCTAATGGTCGTTGCCTTGTTGAGGATATTCCTTTGACAAGGAAGGGAAAGAGAAAATACGAAAATGTTGAAGCTGTAGATAACATAAACTCTTGGCTTAATTTTGACGGATACGAGAGTGACATAGGTGGGGATGATTTTGACTTAGTTATTCATTGTCAAGACTGAATTATTGTAGTCATGACCTAATATAAAATTGTTATTTAATTGTAAAGGGTTATGTGTCATGAGCTTAGGTTATGAGCAATCAGTGCAGAGGGTGAATGGTGTTCGTTAGTAGATATCACACTGATGATTGCAGGTCATAGCAGATTATGCAGAACTGAGATTTGTCAGAAAACCCTTGTTATAAGTATCTTCATAGTTTATTAATATTGTAATATGAGCATAGGCTATGAGCGATCAGTGTAGACAGCGAATTGTATTTGACAATTGATACCGAAAAGATGATTGCAGATCATAGCAGACTGAGATTTGTCAGAAAACTGTTGTTATAAGTACTTTAATAGTTAATTAATGTTGTAATATGAGCATGGGTTATGAGCGATTAGTGCAGACCTTGAATGGTATTCGATAATAATTGATACCGCACAGAATATGATCGCAGATCATAGCAGACTATGCAAGACTGAGATTTGTAAGAAAACCCTTGTTACAAGTACCTTTATAGTTTATTAACATTGTAATAATAATGAGCATGGGCTATGAGCGATCAGTGCAGAAGTATAATGGTATTCGATAATAATTGATACCGCACAGATGATCGCAGATCATAGCAGACTACGCAAGACTGCATGGGCTATGAGCGATCAGTGCAGAAGTTTAATGGTATTCGATAATAATTGATACCGCACAGATGATCGCAGATCATAGCAGACTATGCAAGACTGCATGGGCTATGAGCGATCAGTGCAGGCAGCGGATGCTATTTGACAATTGATACAGCACAGATGATCGCAGATCATAGCAGACTATGCTGGACTAATGTGATATATTATATATTGTGATCTCTTTTAGAAATACGATAACGGATACTAGTGATATTGTATTGTATTTTTATAGTGACAGTGATATAGTATCAGTGATTATTGTGAGCTATGGTCAGATATAGGATCTTGCTTTTGTGCCACTGCATGTTAACGGTAATGTTGGGTACATATAATATACTAGCAGACACGGCCACGCGTTGCTGTGGCTAAGATTGTTGTTATTGCGACTATAAATTTAAATGTGGGCGTGATCTTATCTTTCAAGTTGGATCGAACTGTACGCGGTGTGCAAATTTGAATAGAATCGGTTAAGTGTTTTAGGAGTCCATCGCGGACAAGCAACGTGACACGTAATTTATATATTAAAAGATTATCTTTTATTCCTGCCTATTGTAAGATATTACGATTGTGACGCGACTATAAGTGAGAGGACTCACTCTTAAAGGATGGCCGAGTTGTTAGACTAACTAGGTATCTAGTAGTATTTCCTGTGTAATGCACTATATGCTTGTGGATTCTATGGTTAACTAGATAATAATTATAATCTGTGGTTCCCGGTCATTCGGGGAATGGTTTCGTTCAATAGGTCGGTACTTGAATTCGGCAGAAAATTGTATTGGATGTCTTTTGTAAATGCAGAGAATTACAAGGTTTTGAAGTGAATATCCGGAGTTTGATTGTAAAGTAGATCTGTTCTAACACAAGTGTCATATAAACTAAATGTTTTATAATAAAATGAAACAACAAAATGTGACATATCTATGGGGACAACCCTTGTTACATAACAGGCTACAGGTAGGTACATACACATTACATTTCAATATTATTCTTATAGGTAGTTAGCTTGAGCTCTTTCCAGGGCGCTTGTTCAAAAAGCGAAGGAGCAGTAAAGGGGGATAGGTAAGTAACATCAGTTACACGAGCCGTCAGTTATTTAATACAATATTTATGAAGTAGATACAAACAACCCTCCGCTACTCGCTGCTACAGGAAAATCTATAAAGCATCCCTATTGTTTACATTTTATGCACCAGAAGAAAGTCACATGCTCCATTCAAAAGTAAATCTTAATGCAACGAGGGATAACAGAAAATCCAGCGACATAATTCTATATTGTGACCATACTTTGTTTTTGTCGAGGCTTTGGAACACTATTTTGAATCTGAACCTTATCCGTGAATGATAAGGTAGATGTTGCAATGGATTGCTTAGCAGCTCAGCTTATTATCATACGCACTGGGGTGCAATAGGGGGCGAGGGGGGAGAGGGAAATGGATCTCAGGGCGGCGGCTGGCGTGGGCGGTTGCTTGGCAACGAACGCCGAACGCACGGAATTGATCGCATGCCCGGGACCTCACTATGTGCGATAAATCGGATTAGCATCAACTGGACACGAACGAATATTGTGTCCAGAGTAGGACCACCTTGTTATTCCGCATCACGTAGAACTAACGAATTCATAACAATCCTGGTAACAGTACCAGGGCACTAGTAGGTAGGTATTATAATAAACAGGTAAGTAGGTAGGTATATAGGTACCTACTTACTTATTTTTTAAGGCGGTTTTCAAATTAGTACTTACTAAGTACCTACCTACTTAGGTACTTAAACTAGATCAGTACCGTAAGATGGGGCTATTTGACTTTCACGAGGCTATTTGGAATTTTTGAAATAAAAGATTTGACTGCATACATTTTTTTACTCGGCAACGTTAGGTGTTTTTCTTTGAAACATGTTAATTCTTTGATTTAATGTTAATGTCTTTAACTAAATTTAAAGGATAACGAAGTGTTCCCAAAGAAGATATACAATTTTGAAAAAAACTCGTGAATACGAGTGATTTTGTACGTGGTCTACTTCTGGTTGGAACACTAAGATTTTGGAGGTATACAGAAACTGAATTTACTCATGTAGATATACGTTTTCCTAGGATTCTAAGGGTATTTTTAATGATACTGTAACTTGTTGGAGTCGCCATATTTATTGTATTTTATGGGATGAGGCTATTAGCAACAAGATTGGGGCTATTAGGAATGTTGTTCCAAATAACCTATCCTATGCAAGCACAACTTCAATAGTTTTTGTTCACTGTCCCAAATAGGTCCAAGTACGGTTTCGTAGTATTATTTAAGGGGTGGTAAACTTCTCAATTCTGGATTTTATTTTATATATTACAGCACAAAAGTGATGGTGCGTAAACACCATAGAAAATACACCAATGCGGGAAATGGTAAAGCTCATGTGCCATATTAAAAATGCGAAAATGTAGAAACATAATATAATAATTATTATTGTTACTTTCGTTGATTTTGTACATCTATACTTACATGTGATTGTTTGAGTAATAAAATAATTGATAAATGCTGTGTTCAGAATATTTTTTATAATAATACATGTATATTCTTTCCACTATGTGTCAGTTGCGGCTTAGAAAATAAAGTTCCTAGTTTGACACTTTGATTGTTTTTGTTTTGAAGAATATTTATACCTATAGATTAGACTTTGTTTCTATATTAAAATGTTTATTTTATATGGTATCATTTAATCATATTTCAGAACTAGATTGAAACATTTATTTTAAATGAAAGGTTGTACTTGCCCTTAATTCCAAATAAGTCACTTTTCACAGTCATATTTTCAAATGCAATTTACATCGGATTCCAAAAAACCCCCGGAATAAAGTTTGAAATTCAATAACTCGCTTTTTTTAAATAACTTAACTGTCAAATTACAATCTAACGTAAGTTTATTTATCCATCCGTTGTTCCAATTATCACAGGACCTCCATAAATCAATACAGCTCGAGAAAACTAAAAAAAACGGAGAAGAGACACACCACATTCCAAATTCCCCCAAATCGGCGAAATTTGGAATAGCGCTTTTAAAAATAATATATCTTTTGATTGGTTTACAATAGAGGAGTGGAGTGAATTGCCAACGAAGCGTGTTGATGCGGTCTACGATAAAAAAATATGTTCAAGCGCTAAAACTTATTAGTTTTTAAGCAAAATCATATTTTTCATTAAAAATGTACCAAATAACCCCATCTTACGGTACCTACTTACTTATTTTTTAAGGCGGTTTTCAAATTAGTACTTACTAAGTACCTACCTACTTACTTAAACTCGATCAGTACCTAGATACAAATTAGGATATCAGCTGATATCTCCTTTTGTTGTCTAATCATCCTTCTAAATATACATTATTAGCGGGTGCTGCGACGCCTGTGACGACGGTGACGTGATACGATACGTACTTGTTTATCTATAATCTGTGGTCACGTGGCTGTTGCGATCAATCGATCGCCCTAAGTACCTACCGGACACGACAATGGCTTCGTACGAGTAGTAAAGTAACACAGAAACAGAACCCACCTAATTACTAGTAAAGTAAGAAACAGCAAACGAAAATTCAATGCCTAGAAGTAGGGTACCTATAATTATTATCACTTATAGTAATCTCTACAGCTGCTCTATATTTATAAAATAACCGCTTGATCTCTCAGCTACCAATTACTAAAGAAAAAATGAAGCTTTTTATCGCAATCAAAGAATAGGTATATAGAAGCTCTACGTTTTTCAAGAAATCCGCTGAAGAAATTAGCTATATAGGTACCTACCTTACACTAACCTAGTCATAGTACCTACCCTCTACCTAATTTAAGTGTACCTATCAGAAACAGCCGCTTGGCACCTCTACCATAGTGGAGATACAAATGAGAATACCTCTAGACTACAAAAACTCAGTAGGATCCTAATTTAATAGTAGGTAAAGTTCCGAACCGTTTAGATAGAGAGACATACACAATCAAGTACTTACCTGAACTAATCTTGATAATGTTACTTAAATATAGACTTTCAAAGACGAGCTCGCGCTCGTGTTCCAGGCGAAATTTTCCTTCAGACCCTGCCCTTGGAAACAGTTCGTCGTCTGGGAAACGCGACCTTGCAGCCGTGCCGAGCGCGCAAGTCCTGAAACTTTCCAACAGAAGCGTGCTACCCCACTAACATAGAAATAGGACGCAGAGAATGATAATTTAATCAATGTTTTCATTGTCGGTTTCTTTCAGTGATATGGTATTCTTTGCGTTCTTTTTCTAATAAAAATGGGGACAACGGGAATTATCGTTTCGAATCGCCAGAAGTGCAATTTTTTAGTGCATGGTACCTACTCCACACAATAGTAGTTTGTTTTACAAGGGACGAAAACGACTCGTTCTTTACTCGATGATTTGCCTCACAAGCGTAGCGAGTGTGGCACATAGAATCGAGTATGAGTGAGTAGTTTGAGACCCGAGTAAAACACACAATTTTTCACACCGAGATTGCGAGAAATATAATTAGTAGGTATACAATTAAACAAAGCTGAATATTACACAAGTAGTCACGTTCACATTCAAATAAAAAATAAACTAATTTAATCTTTTAAAACCAATTTGCATTGTTGTCAAAATTCTACACACACCTACAGATTATAGGCAGCATTCGGCAATTACAAACTTTTTAAATTTATTCTAATGTTCGCAAACGCACACGTACACATAGCATACATTCAGTGATCGCCAAAAATATAATTATGTAGACGAGAATTACAGTTTCATTTAAAAAGTAAACTGTTTAGGTTTCGCACGGTTTGTACATTAAGATAGGTACCCTTCTTTCTTTTCTAAGTAATTATGTCAAAATGTAAAATTTTATAAGTCGAATGTCGAAGTCGAATCTTCAGCCTGTTGATAACAGCGAGTAGGTAAGTAGGTACAAATTTAAAAAAACTATTTTCACTCCCTAGTCCCCAGTGCCCAACAACCTCGTTTGCTCCCGCTAAGCTGAGCTGATATGACACACTTTTAAAGGATGAGGTGTGAAAAAATATTTATTTCGCCCCGACTAACTAATTGCTTCGCATAGGTACAGTTTCGCTTGTCTTTTCTCCGATTCAGCCTTGTGTAGGTATAAAGTGAGTGTCCAGTTGTCCACCCTATGCCCTAGTGCCTATACTTACCCCGATAACTTACTTTGTCTAGGGCTAAACTAGATTAATATAAAACATGTTCGTGTCGCGAATCGCTCATGAAAGAATAAGCATAGGCAGGAGTATGAAATTATTGAAGATGGTGTGTGTCTGTCTGTTTATTTTAGCGCCAGGATATATTATGCCAACATACGATTTGGCAGGAAATCGTGGAGATAATCTACTTATGCAGTAACTAAGTAGGTAATACTACAGTGTGTAGGTACAAATAAATCCTATAGGTATATAAGAGAAGAGAAGAGTTTATTTGTCTTAAATCGGCCTAGATTCATTATCTGACCAAGCTTAGTGCAACATTATGTGCGCCATGTCACGACCGCCATAATTACGTAACGTGATGTTTGTAAACAATGTTGCGATTAACCAAGGGCGTTGCAATAATGTTAATTATCGTTTTTTATTACTTAATAATCACGACTTCACGACTGAACTTACAGTTTTCAGCGAGGTTATTATAATTAAATTCCATTTTTATTGGTAGGAAGGTACTCAATATGCATCCTACTAATATTATAAACGCGAAAGTTTGTAAGTATGGATGGATGTTTGTTACTCTTTCACGTAAAAACTATTGAATGGATTTTGATGAAACTTCACAATAATATAGCTTATACATCAGAATAACACATACTACGCTACGCCACAATTCATTAAGATATTATATCGTATATTATCCAAACGCGGGTGAAACCGCGGGGCGCAGCTAGTAGCTCATATTTAAACTTACCTACTCATATTGGTAGCACCTACCTAAATAGGTACCTGCGGGAACATAAAAAATAGGTACCTACCTAAGTAAAAGGTGTATTTTGACCGTATAAAATAAATTAAGTAATTCATTTTACTAGGTACCTAGTACTAGTACAAGTACAAGGTAGTATTTAATTGAAAAACACGAATTGCCCAAGTGCTGTGGGCACAGTTACGGCTCTTACGGAACACAACACAAATGTAGATAAGTATTATATGTGTTTTTCACTAACTGATGATGATGATGATGATGATTCATTAACTGGACCCGAGTGTGTGGGCAAATAGACCAGTTGTTATTATGTCATCTGGACACGCAAAGGCTTTTTAAAGGCCATTATATTTATTAAAACATAAAAACTATAAAAGTAGGTACATAATCTACTTTTATAGTTTTTATGTTTTCTATGGTCCATAAGTAAAAATCTGATAAGTTAGAATTTTATCAGAATAGGTACCTACAGTCAATCAGTTATTAATATGTAAGTAGGTACCTACATATAACTTACTATAGGTATTATTATAGATAGACTTTCTTTAAGTCTTCAACTCAAGCTTACTTTCGAAAAAAAAAAACCGGCCAAGTGCGATTCGCACTCGCGCACGTAGGGTGCCGTACCGACCATTATTTATAAAAACGGCAAGTTGTTATTGCGGCAATACAAATACATCATCTGTGTGTGAACATTTTAAGTCTAACTATGACGGTTCATGAGATACAGCCTGGTGAAGTGGTGACAGAAAGATAGACAGACAGGCAGACAGACGGACGGACAGCGGAGTCTTCGTTTTACCCTTTGGGTACAGACAGAACCCTAACTAGGTTAGGCACCTAAGTAGGTATAACCTATTTGTAAAGCCAATCGATATGAAAGGTTATTTATTCCTCTAACAAAGTGATACTCCTCCGTCTCGTAATAGGTAGGTAGGTACTCAATGCGATCTTACTTGCTTACCTATAATAGATTTCTTTATTTTCCCTCAGGTAGGTAGGAATCTAGTCTGAGTTGACCAAGTACCTACAACATTTTATTTGGGACTAGAAGCGCCTCGCGGTTTCACCCGCGTTAACTAAACTAATATCTCGCGGGAACCGTTAATTTTTACGGGATAAAAAGTTGCCTATGTCACCCGGGGATAGTGTAGCTTTGAACAGTGAAATACTTTTTCAAATCGGTACCTACCTAAGTAGTTTCGGAGCCTATCCAATGCAAACAAACAATCAAATATTTTTTCTTTATAATAGTAGCATAGATTTAAGTAGGTACCTACCTACTACAATTACCTGTACTTATCTCTTGAGGATGCCTCCCGCCCACGCCCACTGTCGCATGTGGTCGCATTCGCATCGCATGTCGGGCCGATACCTTGTATATAGGTACCTACAATCCTATCTGTAATGCTATCATGTCTACCACCTACTAACCTATACCATGTCTGTGACTAATATCATAGAAGTCTACAGTTACAATACAACAATCTAATTTAATACAGAGACAATCTAATTTGACGGCTCGTTTGGCGTAGTGGCTGAGCAATCGGACTGCTGCACTAGGGGTTGCGGGTTCGATTCCCGCCTGGGACAAATATTTGTGTGATCCACAAAATATATTAGTTTCTGGTCTGGGTGTGATGTGTATGTGAAATTATATGTCTGTAAGCGGTACCCACGATACAGGAGCAACGCTAGTGTGGGGCTACGTTTTTTAAAAAAAAAGAAAAAAAAGGCCGTTAGGTGAATAGTTCTAGAAATGTATAAAATAGACTGACAAAAACTTTATGGTAGAGTAGAGTAGTCAGTGTAATAATCGGTACCTAGGTATATTGTCATCAATTCATACTGTACACACATTTTGAAGGGTAGTAAGTAAAGGAATGAACACTATAATATACTTATAGTGTTCGCCTGCCTATCCCTCAACCCTAGTTTTTTTTTATTTTTTTTTATTAAGTATATGTATATCATTATAACCATCGACGTGAAGCGTCAATGCCATTTTTTTGTCAATTTTTACATTTTTTATTCTCTTTCGGATTTATTTACTTACTCGCTGTCACATTTCCACTTAAAATTAAGGGTTTTTAAACTAAACCAATCGTAAGTCCGCCGCATTTCTCTTACATCCTCAACCCTAGTTGAAAATCTGTTGCCATGCCACAGAATAAATAAATAGTAGTAGGTATTTAGCTGCCACGCCAAGCTCTCTCGAGTTGTCGGGCAATAACAATCGGCAGTATAAATTATTGTAGAAGTAGATATTTTCTTTGAGTCTTGAGTGCCAGGCACGTTCTAGACTCAGCGTGTCCACCATTTTCGACCAAATCATCTGCCAACTCCGTGGAATAGAGGATGATAGTCAAAAGATAGCCCACAAATAAAATAGTCAGCTAAAAGACTATTGCAACAATAGCAATAATAATACCTAGTGCCCTCATAATGCCAAAAACGTCAACTCAACCAAAGAAGTGAGTTTCGAGAAAATTAGAAATGGTTGATTTCCAGTCACTAGAACCAAAACATTTTAAATTCATTTGGATATTGTTTTATTCATACATAGTTCAGGACTTTAAGGTCATATTTGAAACAATGTTGCGTTTCGTCATAGGAGTGAGCAGTCGCGGCGGCGCGCGGTGGCGCGGCGCGGGCGGGGGGACCGCGCCGCTCGGCATACGATTTTGCATTTGATCCAACGGTATCCGGAATATTTGCACAGTTTTCAGCGCATTGCAACAGAATGTATTTATTATGTACTATAGTATGGGTATGGCTAGGCACGTAACGACGCCACAGTCAATTACACAATCGAAGCAACGCGACACCGGCGGGCGGAAGGTGCGCCAAAGCTAGATAGGTACCTATACCTAGGTAGTGTTTCCATTTTCCTGGATGGCACGTAGAGAGGTGGTCGTTGGAATAAACCAGGAGGCCACCCTGTTCACCATATCACATGACAATCTTCAAAAAAATCTTATATGATATTAGTGACTATTTGTAGATCTATTTCTATGGTAATGTTAGTTTTAATTAAAAAAAAACTCAGAACCACGTACGCCAAGCTCGAACCCAATATTTATACTTACATGAAATGGGTTTTGCTAAAAGTACCTAGGCACTGAAACCTAAACTTGTGTCTAGCTAATAATGGGTTCAATTCGACACAATTTGAAAAAATAAATATTTTTGAGTAAGTACATTATTGTTGTTCCAACTAGGATAAAAATCTTTCTTAGGACAATCAACCTACCGCAGATAAACATCACGTGTGGTCAAGTGCATCGATATTTTATAGTCTGTAGCTGTTGGATGATAATGATACAGCTCAACTCGGCTAACATTATTTTGGCCGAGATGACCCCCAACTGAATGAAAATACTTACAAGTAAGTAATATGAAACATATTATGTCACCTACCTACCATAAATAGCTTAATGATCTGATGTGCCTTATTGATGCCTTATCTATCCATACCCTTAGAAAACTACCTGAGTCTGTCTGTACATTGAAGATAATATTTATGAAGAACTACTGGGGTCGACTATTTAAAGGTGCTGCACCTGAAAATGTGGTTTACGGTATGTATAAATAATATAGTCCACCCACGCGTGTATACGAAGTCGCGGGAATTATAGTTATAGTGGTTCAATTTTTTTTGGCTCGGTCACGATGCCATAATTTTTTCTGTACAAAATCATTTGGTCAATCTGGTACCTAAAATAAAATAGATTCGAGCATTACGTAGGTAACCAATTTCGAAACGGAGTTCGATAAAAAAAATGCGGCAAAGTGCGAGTAGGACTCGCCCATGAAGGGTTCCGTAGCAGCAAGTAACATATAATATAAAAGATCTTGTAGTTCGTTGTAACTTTGATCGATGGGTTTTAATAGGTAAGTGTAATTTTTAAGGTTTAGGACGTACTTATTAAAAAAACTACTTCCCCCAAAATTTATTGTTTTTTTTTCTATTTATGTGTTAAAGTTCACAGAACACATCTACTTACCAAGTGTCAACAACGTTCAACCTTTTTCTCCTGGCTGGCTAACAATTTACTCAGTAGGTGTGAGCATCGAGACCTTGATCCTGTGACATTTGAAACCCATTCAATGAGGTCATCGTGATTAAAACAGGCTTAAAATTATTTGAAATGGATATTATGTGATGATTTAAATCCTAGCTAACAGTAAAAATAAAATATTCACGTAGTAGGCAAGTAAGTAGGTACCTACATAATGAATTATGAGAGAGACGCGACCGCAAACTACCTACCTATAACGTTATCAATTGATAATTGTGTTGTTCAACCACATCCTAATAAGGTAGGTAGGTAACTTATTGTTGTTCTTTGACCGTGGTTTCACTTTGCGCACGTGCGAAGCTCAACAATTTTGTTAAATTTAAGTACCTAGGTAAGTATAAAACGTTATTCAATATATAACCAAGGTCATTTAATGCAGGTATTAAAACTAAATACTTAACCAAAAATAAAAAAATGGGTGCGTGTACTTATGTACGCGCGTGAGAAGTTATACTTCTTTAATATTTTAAAAATAAATTTAATAATAAATTCAAAAATCCAATTTAAGGTTGGTCATTTTTTAAATATTTTTATTGATTTCTTAATTTAATATTCACTTTTCATTTTTATCAAAAAGTTTTCATTAAATTTATTTAGTTATTTTTATAAATATTTATTATTTATTCAATCGTACCAACATGCGCGACTAATATCGAGGTTCAATTCCTATTTTGTTGGTAGCTTTTTTTTCGAGACTTAATGAGCGGTTAAGCAGACGGCTTCATACTGTTAATTTTGTGTCACAGGTGCGCGCGCATCTTAAAATTTCTCTCTCATCATTTTTTCATAACGCGCCTAACTTCATACTGTTAATTTTGTGTCACAGGTGCGCGCGCATCTTAAAGTTTCACTCTCATCATTTTTTCATAACGCGCCTAACTTCATACTGTTAATTTTGTGTTACAGGTGCGCGCGCATCTTAAAATTTCACTCTCATCATTTTTTCATAACGCGCCTAAAGAAGTATAACTTCAAAAACAACGACATTTTTAAATTCGTGTCCAATTTCTGGCCAAGCCAAGTCTGAACTTGGCAACTAATAGACTACTTTACTTACCTAGGTACCTACCTACCAAATAAACACCACAAAAATAATTTCATAGGTAGATACCTACTTATGTTACCTATGTATAATTATTATGCATGATGCATCTATAAGTACTTACCTACTTACTGTATACACTGTACCTGTAGGTATAGTGTATATACCTACTAAGTAGCAACCCACTTACGCGTTTTCTTATCAGGCACTTCAAGCGATAAATGCATTATTTTATTTGCATTTTACGTACTTACAGTGTAGTGTAGGGTAGTTACTAATTACTATTACAGCTAGCCGTTATTCTGCGATGAATAATAACCTACTTATACTTATACCTAACATAATTTATTCCGTCCATGGCTTGAACTTCGCGTTAAATAACGATGCATAATAATTCATTAACTTATAAAAGAACATGGGATCATTAAATCTTCTCTGTACCTACTTATATAAAAATGAATCCCAATTTCCCTTGGTCACGGCATCACGCGTGAACCGCTAGACCAATATTTCTAATTCTTTTTGAAGTTATACTTCTTTAGGCGCGTTATGAAAAAATGATGAGAGTGAAATTTTAAGATGCGCGCGCACCTGTAACACAAAATTAACAGTATGAAGTTAGGCGCGTTATGAAAAAATGATGAGAGTGAAACTTTAAGATGCGCGCGCACCTGTGACACAAAATTAACAGTATGAAGTTAGGCGCGTTATGAAAAAATGATGAGAGAGAAATTTTAAGATGCGCGCGCACCTGTGACACAAAATTAACAGTATGAAGCCGTCTGCTTAACCGCTCATTAAGTCTCGAAAAAAAAGCTACCAACAAAATAGGAATTGAACCTCGATATTAGTCGCGCATGTTGGTACGATTGAATAAATAATAAATATTTATAAAAATAACTAAATAAATTTAATGAAAACTTTTTGATAAAAATGAAAAGTGAATATTAAATTAAGAAATCAATAAAAATATTTAAAAAATGACCATCCTTAAATTGGATTTTTGAATTTATTATTAAATTTATTTTTAAAATATTAAAGAAGTATAACTTCTCACGCGCGTACATAAGTACACGCACCCATTTTTTTTTGATGTGATTGTTATTATCAGGAGAAGGTTCTTATGAAAGAAAAAAATAAAAAAGTTAGACCGAACATTCGAAAATTAGAGGATATACTTCAAGACCACATTAACTTGTGTAATGTTACTTTTGTTGATAGGAAACATGACAATTACAGGACAAAGTCTGTCGGGCCCCTAGTTTATAATAATGTACCGTAAGATGGGGTTATTTGGTACATTTTTAATGAAAAATATGATTCTGCTTAAAAACTAATAAGTTTTAGCGCTTGAACATATTTTTTGATCGTAGACCGCATCAACACGCTTCGTTGGCAATTCAATCCACTGCTCTATTGTAAACCAATCAAAAGATATATATTTTTAAAAGCGCTATTCCAAATTTCGCCGATTTGGGGGAATTTGGAATGTGGTGTGTCTCTTCTCCGTTTTTTTTTAGTTTTCTCGAGCTGTATTGATTTATGGAGGTCCTGTGATAATTGGAACAACGGATGGATAAATAAACTTACGTTAGATTGTAATTTGACAGTTAAGTTATTTAAAAAAGCGAGTTATTGAATTTCAAACTTTATTACGGGGGTTTTTTGGAATCCGATGTAAATTGCATTTGAAAAAATGACTGTGAAAAGTGACTTATTTGGAATTAAGGGCAAGTACAAACTTTCATTTAAAATAAATATTTCAATCTAGTTCTGAAATATGATTAAATGATACCATATAAAATAAACATTTTAATATAGAAACAAAGTCTAATCTATAGGTAAATATTCTTCAAAACAAAAACAATCAAAGTGTCAAACTAGGAATTTTATTTTCTAAGCCGCAACTGACACATAGTGGAAAGAATATACATGTATTACCTATTATAAAAAATATTCTGAACACAGCATTTATCAATTATTTTATTACTCAAACAATCACATGTAAGTATAGATGTACAAAATCAACGAAAGTAACAATAATAATAATTATATTATGTTTCTACATTTTCGCATTTTTAATATGGCACATGAGCTTTACCATTTCCCGCATTGGTGTATTTTCTATGGTGTTTACGCACCATCACTTTTGTGCTGTAAATATATAAAATAACATTCAGAATTGAGAAGTTTACCACCCCTTAAATAATACTACGAAACCGTACTTGGACCTATTTGGGACAGTGAACAAAAACTATTGTAGAAGTTGTGCTTGCATAGGATAGGTTATTTGGAACGGGCGGGTTTGGGTTTATCCGTCACTGACGCGTAAACCCAGGCCCTCCGTACTCATCCCGGATGGGTGCGGAGGCGTCGGTCTTGAGGGAGAGCGCAAGTCGTGTAGATCCTCAAGGCAAGTCCAGGGTAATCCTTCACGTGGTTGCTGCCTGTTATTGGTCTGGTCCCTTCTGGAACAGACGTAACTAAAACCCTGGGCGCCGCGGTTCTCGTCCATGGGACTCCGTGCCGTGATTTCACGGCACGGGGGCTCATGGGCGATCGAGGGGGCCTTTCCGCGTGTCCCTCTGATTAGCAGAGGGCACAGTGGATGGGCCGGGGTGGGTCTGGGCAGAGGGAGAGTGGTCTGCCCGGACGGTTATTTATTTATATATGTATGTGTATTTATTATTATATGTATATATATTCCATCATCATCTTCATCATCATTTTTCATCTTCATCTTAATATTGTATTTTTCTGTGTATTTGTTCTCATCTTTTTCTGGTTTTCTTTTCTTTGTTCGTGTATCATCCATTTCTTGTGTATCCCATTTGTTGTTTCTTTGTCTGTTGCTCTTCTTTCTTTTATCCCTTGTGTTCTCATTTCCATGACGTATATTGAGGTGGATAGGCTGCCGAGCCTCTAAACTGGCAAACAACAATGATGGCCGATTCCAAAAAATTACTACCCCAGGAGGGTACCAGCCTCATCGAGGCTGGAGAATCCCTCACTGGCCCACGTCGTAGTGGGTCAGTCTGCCCCTCGTATTCTGGGGGGGGCAAGAATCGCCACGAGAGCCCCAGCTCTCAACGAGACGGAAGTGAGGAGAGGAGAAGAACCTGGGTGGAGAGAGACTCGGATGACCTGGACTCCGAGGTCGATCTCCCCCCAGTGATTTGGACGTGTCAGCCAGGAGGAGGAGACCGGAAGAGACTGCGCCTTGACAGCGTAGTCTCCCCGGTCAGTGACGTGTCGTTGGAGGCGAGGTCGCCTGTCTTGGGATCAAGGAGGGTGCACGAGGGCAGTCGCCAAGTCACTCTCCGCAGGCAGGCGAGAGAGGAGAAGCGCCTGGATGTGGACCGACGCCTGGAGGAGGTGGCCAGGGAGGCCAGCAGGTCTAGGTCCGCTCTGGGCTACGTTCCGGACGTGGAGGACGCCCGAACTGCTGCCGCCCTTCATCAAAGGGTCCTGGACGACGTCGCCGTCATCACAGAGGTGGCGACGAAGTCCATGAATTTGAAGGGCACAGTGGTTCGGGCCTTAAAGGAGGCGGCGGCTTCCATAAAAGCCGCAGCGGGGGCCCTGCACGGCAGGACCGTCTGGCAGGAGACCGCAGTGCTGCAGGAGGATAATTGCCGCCTGCAGCTGGAGCTTGTCGACCTGCGAAGGGAGATGGCGGGACTCCGTGCAGAGTTCAGGAAGGAGGTGGAGCGGGTGAGGAAGGAGGCAGCCCCTCCTTCCCCTGCCTCCAGAAGACCGGACGTGACGGCAGAGCCTTCGGCCTCGCAAGAGGAGTGGGGGGAGAGGCTGACGCGCTCCATCATGCTGCAGGTGGGCGGCATGGTGAGCGCGCGGCTCGACGGGCTGGAGGAGCGACTCCTCCCGGAGAAGCGGCTCCGGCCCCCGCTAGCGGCGGACCGCCGAAACGCCGCCTCTGCTGCGGCCGCTGCGGAGGCCTCACCACCTGAGGCAGGGACGAGACCGCCGGGGGCTGGACCGTCGACGTCCGGAGCAGCTGCTCTGGAGACGACCGCCCCCAGGCCAAATAAGGGGAAAGGGAAGGGGAAGGGGAAGAGGACTGCTGCGGCTGGTGCGGTGGCTTCGACCCCAACCCCGACCCCAATGACGAAGGTGGCGCCCCGCCCCCTCCCGCCAGCCCCCGTGTCCATGGACACGGAGTGGGCGACGGTGGCGAAACGGGGCGCCAAGAAGAAGAAAAAGAAGAAGACGCCAGAGGTGGCTCCCGCACCTGCACCCGCTAGTGCAGCAGCCGCCAGGCCCGGCGCCAAGAAGGCGCCTGTGAAGTTGCGCCCCCCCCCTCGTTCTGCGGCTGTAGTCCTTACCCTGCAGCCGGGGGCGGAGGAGAGGGGCGCCTCGTATGTAAAGGTGTTGCAGGAGTGCAGGGCCAAAATTGACCTTGCCTCCTGCGGCATAACGGCAGGCCTTCGTTTCAAGAAGGCCGCCACCGGTGGCTGTATTTTGGAGGTACCAGGGGCGGCGAGCGGCGACGTAGCGGATGCCTTTGCCCAGAGGCTCCGCGAGGTCGTAGATCCGGAGACGGTGCGGGTGTCGAGGCCCACGAGATGCGCCGATTTGCGCGTCTCGGGTCTCGACGACTCCGTTTCTGTCACGGAGGTCGTCGCTGCCGTGGCGAGACGCGGTGCTTGCCCTGAGGGGTCGGTGAAGGCTGGTGAGCTGCGAACCGACTCCCGAGGGTTCAGCACCGTGTGGGTCAGCTGCCCCCTGGCGGCTGCCAAGAAGGTGGGGGAGGGGGGTCGCCTCCTCGTCGGGTGGACCTCGGCGCAGGTCACGCTGCTGAAGCCGAGGCCTCTGCGATGCTACCGGTGCCTGCACATAGGGCACGTGCAGGCTAGGTGCACCGCAGAAGAAGATCGTAGCCGGGAGTGCTACAGATGCGGGACTCCCGGCCACAAGGCGGCAGGATGCACTGCGGCCGCGCCGCGTTGCTCCCTTTGCGCGGCCGCAGGCAAAAAGGCGGACCATCGGATGGGGACTGGAGCTTGCTCCCCTTCCCCACCAAGGCTGATGAGGGCGGCTAGGGCCCCACGGGCTACGGGCCACCCCCCCACTCGGGGGGGTGAGGACGGGATGGACGCGAGTCCATCCTAGTCTGAGTGGCTCACACCATCAATGGGGACTGCGGGGAGGGGAGAGGACCTACATCCGATCCCTTCCCCGCTAACACGAGCCAGCGGGGATTCGGCGGAGGCACACAACACCGTGCTGCCGCCAGTCCCTCCAACTGAGGCCAGGGCGGCACGACCCGGGGGGGTTTTGTCGCCCAGCTACTTGCCTCGAGGTGGCGCGCGCGGTGTTTCCGCGCGCCCCTCTATAGACCGCAGAGTGGAGGAGACCTCCGCCTCCACTCTATCCAGGAGAAGAGGTCCCACCTGGACCATCGCCGCCGGGGCCGCGGAAGTAATTCGCTCAGAGTCCCCGTAGCCCCGGCACCTAAGGCGCGATGTAGAAACACCGTTGGGTTTTAGTCAGTAGGAGTCTGACATAACCACCCTGCTGCCCCCGCGGCGGGGTGGTATCCATGAGGATTTCCCAACGTAAAAAAAAAAAAAAAAAAAAAAAAAAAAAAGGTTATTTGGAACAACATTCCTAATAGCCCCAATCTTGTTGCTAATAGCCCCATCCCATAAAATACAATAAATATGGCGACTCCAACAAGTTACAGTATCATTAAAAATACCCTTAGAATCCTAGGAAAACGTATATCTACATGAGTAAATTCAGTTTCTGTATACCTCCAAAATCTTAGTGTTCCAACCAGAAGTAGACCACGTACAAAATCACTCGTATTCACGAGTTTTTTTCAAAATTGTTTATCTTCTTTGGGAACACTTCGTTATCCTTTAAATTTAGTTAAAGACATTAACATAAAATCAAAGAATTAACATGTTTCAAAGAAAAACACCTAACGTTGCCGAGTAAAAAAATGTATGCAGTCAAATCTTTTATTTCAAAAATTCCAAATAGCCTCGTGAAAGTCAAATAGCCCCATCTTACGGTACTTATTTTATACGAGTACTTATCTGACTGTAGGTCAGTGTAGGTACTTTGTAGGTGCGACCGAGTCGCCCCCTATAAAAATAGGTAAGTACCTAAGTAATTTCGAATGGGAATAGCTCGGCCGTTCGGGCGATATTCTTTTGGCCGAGATGTCCCCAACTTGTAATAATAATATAAGTACCTACTTATGTAATAAAATGTATTAAGTAGGTAGGTAGGTACCTACCTATATAATACCATTCATAATTATAATCTCCATTTTGCATAGGTACGCACATTACCGAACGGGCTGGACAATCTGGACATTATCAATATTTACAGTAGCAATAGTAGGTACCTAGCATGCATTGTTTCATTAATAAAGAGGTTTACTAAGATTACCTGAGTTTTTACCTGGAAGTTTATATATTATTATTCAGACGTGGTGTCCCGTCGTAAGTGTATGAGAAAAATATTAACTTAGGATTTTTCTTTCCTTTTTTACCTATACTTACTTACTTACTTATTTAAACTTTTCCCATGTTTAAATATTTATTCTGCTATTCGGATCGGAGACGAATCCAAAAAAGCAAAGATCATAATAACTGGCCCAGCCGTCCATCCGTTCTGAAGTACCTACCTACCTAAATAGTGTGTGTACATAATTATAAATACTAAGTGTGATTACGCGTCTTTGTTTTTTAAAGGTACCTACTAATAAAATATACTTAGATAAGTAAGTACCTATAGATTATAGGGAAGCGCCTACCTATAATAAGTAGTACCTAAGTATATTGTGTGCAGTGTGCACATAGTACTAGCTAGGTATAGATAGGTAGGTACTTACTACTTACACAATATTGTTTGAAATTTGTACTTATACATGATATTGATTTTGCAAGTAGGTAAGTACTTAAGTACATACTTACGTAATGGATAATGAAATCATACTTAAATGTTTTTAATATTTTTTCTTAGATATGATAGCGACGTATAATTTTATTATACCGTGGGCTAATTATTGTACCTAAGGTACCTACGTAACGTACCTAGCTGCTAAAATAATGGCGTGGCTAATGCCTTCGCAGCAAAGTCTTAGCAACTACCTACCTATCTATCTATATAAGTACAAAATAATGTATATTGTGCATAGGTAATAATACCTACTTAGGGTTTTTTTCTATTTCGTAAGAACCTACCTATACTATAATGGAAAAACAGGCCTGTCGCTACATAAGGTACCTATATTTAATTTATGTAAGCATATAAGAGTTTAACTGTTGAGGCACACACAAATCTTAGCGAAATAATAAGTGGTCACACGCATGTTCTTGTTGAGCCGCTTGTGTCTAGCTAACCATATAACCACAGATTACTATAAGTAGGTATATGTATTATACTATATACTTACTACCTACGTAGTAACTTAGGTACCTGTGTATACCACGATCTGAAAGAAATAATTCTCAAATAATGATAAGCGAAATGTTACACGTGGCACGACCCATTGGAAGTTTAAGGATGGACCTCAGAGAAAACAACATTGCGGCCAGGGCCGTTGAGCGTTCTTGTTTAGCGAAAGTACTTTAGTAGGGTACTTACTACAATATTGTTTTATAAACGGGAATAATTTGTTTCGCAGAATGTGTTCGTGGGTTAGGACTTTTACAAGGTAAGTATTACAACATTGTTCGCCGGATAACATCAACAAAAGGTTATCAACAACTTTCGAAACCTAGAAGGCAAGTGTGAGTTGTATATTTCTGATAAGTTCAACTCCACTGATAGAAAAGTTCTGATTCAAAATTTTCAAGAAATTTCACCCGACATAAAAATTCTGCAAATGGATTCACTCTACCTTTTAGGGGCTCCTTTACTCGAGGAAAGTGTTAGACCCCTTTTGGAAAAAAAATCGAAGATACTTTCGGAAAACGCTGATAGATTGGGCTCACTAAATTCTCATATCGCATATACCATTTTAAAATATTGTCTTTTTGTGCCAAATTTTACATACATTCTCAGAGCATGCCCAATCTGGAAACATACGGACATTTTGGATAACTTAGATGCCACCCTCAAAAATACTCTAGAAAAAATTCTAAATTTGAACCTCGAGGACAATTCCTGGACTCAAGCCACGTTACCTATTAGATCTGGTGGTATCGGCATAAGAAAAATCTCTAGAATTGTTCTTCCGGCTTTCCTGTCATCCCTGCACAGTGTATCAAGCCTATGCGCTCAAATTCTGAAAACGCCAGCACCGGTTTGGCACTGTGCAGCTGATGCCGTAGAGGCCTGGAGGACTCTCTGCCCCAGTGAAAACTTCCCCAAGGAACCAACAAGTCAAACACTTTGGGATGTTTCACTGGTGCAGAGAACCCACAATTATCTGGTTCAAAATTCTTCCAGTGACCAAGAACGCGCAAGGTTTCTAGCTGTCTCGCAACTCGAATCAGGACAGTGGCTGCACGCTCTTCCCTCTGCCAACCTCGGAACGCTGCTCGACAATGGCAGTTTCCGCATCGCCGTCGGACTCCGACTGGGTGCTGCCTTTGTCGAGAGTCACCGGTGTCCATGTGGCAGCGTCGTCGACAGGAACGGACTCCATGGACTTTTCTGCCAACGCAGTGCAGGCAGATTCTCCCGCCACGGCTCCATTAACGATATTATCAAACGGGCGCTTGCCACCATTAACGTACCTTCTACACTAGAACCTGTCGGGATGGTGCGTGATGATGGCAAGCGTCCCGATGGCCTCACTTTGATCCCCTGGGAGCGGGGAAGGGCTCTCGTGTGGGATGCTACATGCGTCGACACGTTGGCCCCTTCTCGCCTCAGCGGATCTGTCTTGAAGGCCGGAGCCGCGGCGGAAGCCGCAGAAGGGGCCAAGCGGCGCAAGTACGTGACACTTTCAAGTGACTACATATTTGTGCCGCTTGGCTTCGAAACTTTTGGTCCATGGGGTCCCAGTTCCAAAAAATTTTTCAACAATCTGTTTTCTCGGCTGGTCGACGCCGCTGGTGACAAGAGGGCTGGCTCTTATCTCGCACAGAGAATAGCCATTGCTATTCAGCGAGGTAATGCAGCCAGCGTTCTTGGTACCATGCCACATGGACACCCTCTTTTGTTAGATTTGTAAGGTTTAGTTTAAGCTAGTTTTAGTTTATTTTATTTTATTTATACTATTATTAAATAAAAGCTATCTAATGAACGCTAAACAAAAGGTAGAGAATACCTAACTCAAACTGGGTAACAATAACAATCAGTGAAACAATGTGAACAGGAATACTTAGCGGGTGAGCTTAGAATGATATTGCGCATGTTGCCTATAATAAAGAGTTAGGAAGTAGCACAGAATCATAAAGAGTTAAAAATCGTATATAATCGGAAGTCAGAAGAACTATGTAGGTAGGTACTTAGTACTTACCCGTATGGTTCGAATTCGAGACTCTGAAATAGTGATAATATGTAAAAGAAGAACTACCTACCTACTTAGGTACCTGCATACTAATATTTATTTTTTTATTAATGAAATGGTGACTACGTAAGTATACAAATAGTGCGAAGCCAAAACTAAAAAAGTTAATTTTTGTTTATTATGAGGGTAGTCATAAAACAGTATATTTTTTGGTTTGGTGTTAAAAGTACCCATTTAGAGTAAGACTAAATCTTTTATCTGCCACAATGGAGACAACTGTGTTAAATACTAATTCTACATCAGATTCAGAATGGTCATCAGGTATGTTTTCCAAACTATTCTAGTAGGTATTATGGGTACGCAACTATGTAAAATAACTAAGTACTTATGTGCTTCGTGTAGGTAGGTAGGAGGTACATACATAGGTAAATGATGTAATATTAATGGCCATTCCTTACGTATACTGCTAGGTTTAGTTTCGCAGTCATTTGAATTTATTGTTTTATGGTAAACATACGTAAGTTTGTATGAAAAGTAAATTACTGGATAAACAACCTTTATCAATCTTCACCGCGTTAGGATTTACATTACGTGGACGTAGTCTATACAACATAATACCTAGCAATATTTACGGAGGATTTATTAGGTTGAAGAATGATTCTTTCTAGGACCGCATAGATTCATAATAATTATAATACTTATCTGCAGTGTAGATTTGCGAGTATATCTGTGTCTGCCTGTCGCATCGTAGCTCCCAAACGTACCTATATACTGTAGGTAGGTGGACAGACGTGTATTGCATACACAATACACGTCTGTCCACCTACCTACAGTATGTTTTGTATGTAAGGTGACTTCATCTGTAGGTAGTGTAGTAGGAATCTAGAAAATCTGTTCAGCTGCATACTGAATATAGATTATTGGGTTGCGGGTTTTTATAAATTTGAAATTTGATTATCTTAAAGACGCCCTGCAAGCCGTGAAGCTGGATCCAGCTGTGTTGGAAGCGCAGATCACCGTTGACACCAACAAAATAGTTCCACCGTCTCTCGAACCTAAAGCTTTGGCCCTCGTCCAAGAGAAACCTGAAATTAAAAACAAAGGTAAGATCACAGATGACTTAATACATGGTGAGACAAAGGTAAGTAGGTAAGACCTTTGCTAACCTGAGTTCTAACTTAGGAGAATAAAACATAAGTACATAAATGTAAAATTATAGCTGCCAAAGTAAGTTAGGTCACGGTAGGTGAGATAGTGGTAAAATCATCTAGAACAATTTACGGATCGCACTTTTCTATATTGCACAGCTGCAGCTTGCCTATTAGCTGCATAGCTGATAACCAATGTGGGTCCAAACTACATGTTAAATTCATCTAATACTTGTGTAGCATAAGATAATGATAATAATCTGTCACGCTAGCCCAGTGCGGGTTGGTGGACAATGGACATCACATGACGTTGAATTCGGAGGTTCTTGGAAATGTTGGCTTTCTTACAGCTCTTCAACTTCTTTCGCGTAGATTTTTTTTTTAATTCTGCTGTTCAAGAGTTTATTTTATCTAAGACCTGTGGTTTTTGGTAACAACTTTCAACCAGGAGCCGTTCGATGTTGAAAAGCGCCGTTACCACTCAACCATAATAGGAATGTGTTGTGTTACAGAGCCGTCTGAGACCTTCATGTTCGAAGAGATGGTGAAGATGCAGAAGGCAGCGCTGCTCTCCCTGGCGCCGCAGCAGTTCGATATGCTGCTAAAGTATGCTGGCATACTGCGCATGCAACGACTTCTCAATCAGAGGCATCTGGTATGAATAATAGCTTGCTGTCAACTGTCAACCAAATAAAAAAGCAATACAATTTATTTTTGACAATTTAATTAAAAAAAACTAGATTTTCATTGAACACCCCGGTTAGTTTTTCGCCCAAACCTAATCTGAAAGATGTTACTAATTCTAACTAACTTTCCCGAACTGCTGGCTGTTTGTAATTTTGTAGTAGGTACCTATTACTTTTTTGTTTAGCTCATAATATACCTATTTAATGTTTTACTTTCATTTGTATAATAATTATGCTGCATATTGGTTCTTGGCGCTTGCGTTGTTATATGATTCAGGGTACACTTGTACCATGATATTATGATTCACGATGAAGATCCAGAATACAAAGCGACGATGATTTTCACGGGCCCCTCTGTTTTCCAGGAATGTGCATTCTGCAAGAACAATGGCGAACCAACCTCGTGGTACTCTTCGCACATGTTGAAGGATAACCGGGGGCGAGTGCGGTGCCCCGTGCTCAGGGGCTATCGGTGCCGAAGTTGTGGAGCCACTGGCGATTACGCGCATACCATCAAGTACTGCCCGGAGATACTCGACGGAGGTCAGTACCCCTAGTATGAGTTTTTACTACCATAGTACGCGTCAACTAGCGCTTTTGTATGAAAATCCTGTACAGCGGCCCTACCGGCGCGTTTATGAACGAAACATCTTCATAGAAAGAGCTAGTTGACGCGTACTATGTCGAGCTATTAAAAACTCGTGTACTCGCACTGTACGCTACTTTGCCTACTTATATTCTAATTCTTCACAAATTTGGTCATCTCTTTGGATAAACTGGGGCTGTGGGTTGGAGAATAAGTGTAATTACCTACCTACTCTAAAAATCAGGGGATAAAGCGTAATACTGAATGGGAATATAAATTGCTTTTAATTCATCATGCCCCGATTACGTTATTATTAGGTATACGCGTGTAAGCCTGAATACAGAAAATCAGGTGGGCGTTTTGACCCGTAACAAGCCTATTTATTGGGAGTTTGTGCGAGAACTGCCAGGTTCCGCAAGTTTCCTTCCCCACGCGTTACCGCGGCTGGTTACGGTATGGGCCCCAAATTAATGGCATGCCTCCTGTTTACTCCTGTTATTTGTTTTGCCTTTATCCCCGTCATTATTATGAGGTTAGCGCGTTCCAATAATCAATTAATCAACATGAGCGACCTAATTCGACATAATTTTTAGCCTATATCAGAAGAAAACTGGTTGGAACTTTTATGCCATTTTAGATAGGTATAATCTAAACATCCTTTCAGCAAGTGGTTAGCCCACATCATATACTTACCGTCAGGCGAGAAAGTGGTCAAAGGAAATGTTTATTGTTTTTCAGATCGCTGGAGTCGCTGATAGCACCAATTCATCGTCTTCTCGTCTGTAAATAGTTTTAATAAAACTTTTGATAAGAACATTCCTTTTTTCAATCCAATTTTTTATTTTATACTTAGGTACCATACGAATCATACGATACTAGTTATGTACATTCTCGTATGTATTATATTATGTGGTGAAGAGCCACCGTACGTGCACGAACTGCGCCTATCATCCTGCGACATTGGTTTTAGTCTCTTTTTGTCGATAATTTTCCGATCTAATGATAAGCAGGCATTAGATGATTAGATCATCTATTATATTCAGACAAAATTTGGAAGATAGAGCGTCCCACTCAAATAAAATACTGGTAGACAAGTAAAAAGTAAACGAATTTCCAAGTACACAATACCCAACAAATTGGACCAATTTCATGATGCTCAAAACACACTCAATATAGCTCGTCCGAAATTAGATCTGTGGCACGCGTAAGCGGAATCAATGACGCGCTTATTATTCACTTATAGTAGATTTGTTAAGTCTTTAGTAAGTATAAAGCTACTTATCATAATTTCTTCTGAGAAATTAACATTACAGTAGTATCTGACTTGCCTGCTTCCATCATGCGAGGTTTGACCACTATGAACTATTCTGAACGCAGTTCTTTCTTTTGGAAGATGGTGTGAGAGAGATTCTACAATGGGTTTGATTCAATATGTTACTAACATATACTATACGTATTATGACGGCCTTTATTTTAGTCAATATATATTATGTAAGTGTGCAATGCAGCGATGCAGCCAGCATTTAGGAAATTTTATTTATTGTGCTCAACAGCTCGACTAGGTATATTCCCTAGACTGCAACTCGCTAGGTAACTGGGTACAGTATTACCCAACTGATATGGCTTACCGATATACCTTCGCAGAAGATGAATTTTCAAAGCGCGGGAAATGCTATTGACCGCTATTGGTCGGCAGCCGCCACCATCTTAGCGAGCTTAGAGTGAGATGGAACTTACAGCTGCAGTGTATTATGAATCTTATAATAGTGAGCTTAGGTTGATTGTAAGTTTTAAGCATTCTTTCGTTAATCTTCGGACTATACTTTCTTTTCTGCGCGAACGAAGATTCACGACGCGCCTTATAAGTTGGGTACTAGTATACAGGCTTTTCCTCAACTGAGCCTTCGTGGCGTAGGTATAATATGTTCCCGTGTCTTACGTAATTTGTACACCGTAAATAACTAAACTTTCTTCCAACAGCTGCTCAATAAAAGCTGGATGGAAATCCCACCGCATCGGTGCCCAAAGGTGCCTAGCCTACCTAGTTACAAACCAAATTAACATCGATTTCCTTGCGTCATCCTTTCTGTTCAACCAGTTCTTCCGCTGTGTTATGCTTGCTGCATGCCCCAGAAAACAACTTAATTATCCTCCGTTTTCTATTATGTACGAATTTTTGGCAAACGTCTCTTCCTAATCATTCGAGATCAACGGCTGGCTGAAATATTATATAAGAAACCGTTACGTAAAACTAGCCTATTGCAAATTCTCATCATGATCAGTTAGGTAGGTTATGTCGCCGCGTGCCACCGCAAGGCCGATGCGTCACATAACAACATCTCTGAACTAACTATACATTGTTATTGTCTAGGTGCCTGCGCGGTTCTATCTAGAATAGTGTGTAGGTTAGGCCGGTAGTACAATTAATATAATACCGTAAAAACGTCGGCTTCAGCTCTGTAACGATAAGCTGTGGAAAGGCGTCAAAGATAGTGGGCGGCTATTAGGCAAGGTTCATCGACCGGCTGCGTCGATGAGCCACCAGTTGGAGGAGTAAGGCAGGTCGCGCACGGGAGCGCCACCAGTGCGCCGCACGCAACACGCGGGGTCCGTGAACTTGCTCTCTACCATGGTTCAATACGGTTATGTAACGCGGACAATGTTATGGTGGCGCAGCGGCGGCGGCGCGGCGGCGGGCTGATTCACGAATTTGACAGCTAACGGATGTACAATGTTCCCTACTCCAAGTCATTTAGATACATCATTATCCATCCAAACTTCCATACCTAATACATATTATAGATGCAAAAGTGTCTCTTTGTTTGTTTGTTTGTCACGTTTTCACGGTGAAATGGCTGAATTGATCTTGATGAGACTTGGTTTTGTGCTAGGTACGATAGATTGGGTCACGAAACAGAGAGACAAGTGGAAGTGAAAAGTGGGCGGGGCGCGTGCGCCTAACAAATTACTCGGAGCTGAAAACCAACGCCAGTTTTTCTATCTAAGTACATACCAGATCTGTCCCTGTCTCTATGTTCCGTGGATTGGACCTTGGAATAGGACACAATGCTTTTTATCGCGATAATCCGGGCTACAGGTTTACGGCTCTACTGGGCTACGGGCACGGAAGCCGACGCGGGCTATATCAAGGTGAGTAGGTATAGTGTGTTTTGAGATTGTACTTCTGGTCCCACACTTTGAATTGTATCAACAAATGAATTTAACAAAATAAAATAGTGGTTTGTGTAACACGGGACGAAAACGACTCACTTACACATAGGATGTGTGGTCTGAGTGTGGCATAGAATCGAGTGCTAGTAAATCGTTTGAAATCCGCGTATAACACATCGAGATAGTGAGAAATAAAATAAGTTTAATGGATGTACAAAAACGCTAAGAATACTAGGTCACAAATAAAAAAATATGAAATCAAATCTTTTAAATCATAATATTATTTGCATTGCTGTAAAAATTCTACAGATAATAGCGGCAAAACCAACCTTTTTAAATTTATTCTAATGTCGGCAAACGCACACGTACCTAAGCGCAGTGCATTAAATTATCACCAAAAATGTAGATCAAAATTACAGTTAATTTAAAAAAGTATACTGTTTAGGCTTCGCGCGGTTTGTAAATTAAGATACCCATCTTTTTTTTAAAGTAATTATGTCAAAATGGAAAATTGAATATATGTTCCTGTTGAAAATAGCGAGTACAAGTTTAAAAAAGTTAAAAAACTACTTTTACTCCCTAGTGCCCAACAACCTCGTTTGGTCCCGCTACGCTGAGCTAATATGTCACACTTTTTGAGCATGAGGTGTGAAAAATACATTATAGAGGCTTCGCATGCGAGTAAGTCGTCCTTCTTTTTTACCCGAGTGCCGAAAGAGGGTTATTATTTTTTCCTAAGTAACTAATTATGTCAAAATAGAACATCGAAAAGTCGAATCTTCAGCCTGTTGACAATAACAAGCAGGTAGCTATAAATAAAAAAAACTACTTTCACTGACTAGAGCCTAACAATCTCGTTTAGGTCCGCCTAGTATTTTTATGATAAATAGTTATGTATACGTACCTTACCTGCTAGCTAATAATTAGAAACTATGTAATTCATCAGATTTATTCTTAGTGGACACAAGCATATTGCGAGCATCTTATCCTATTTTTGTGTCTTACCTACCTACCTACTACTTTACGACGTCCAGTCTGACGATTTCCAAGGCACCATTATTCGAACCAGCCGTAAGACCGACTGAGGTTTTGTGTCTTACGCCCAGTTCCAAAACCCTATTTAGGCAGCCGTTGACCGACCGTGATTGCAATTTTATCGTTCAATTACTGGAGTTGGCAGCTCTATAATAATAGAATGGGTTCCACTTACGATGTCGTTGAAATAAATTGGTAAGTATAGGTAATTGCATTATGTATCATTGGTGTCTACTGTATTTCCTATTAGCATAAATCAACAACTAATTAATTTACCGGTCTGTCAGAGCAAACATTAAAATCGCAGATTGTGTCCAGAAAGCAGTTGTTTAGTCAAATCTAGTTTTAGACCATGACTTTATTAAAGAAAAATATACTTTTGTAAGTAATAAAATTAAGAGCTAATGGATCCTTCTAAACATTGATATTATAATTAACTCAGCAAGTAGATATTTTGTAAAGTACAAAATAGGAACTGGAACTACAACTAGGTAGCTATACCTATGTAGCTGGTAACCGTGTGGTAAACCGTATAGTAGAAATACCTACCTACATGCTTACATATTATTTATTAGGTAGGTTCCTATACGGTTTACGATAGTATAATAAGTAGTTAGTATAGTAGTTTAAGTAGTGCAGCCGGTCGAAAGCTAGGTAAACTACCTACCTACTAGTATCTACTACAGACCTACACTTACTAATGAAAAAATGCATCAAATCAAATGTTTATTTCAAATATTCCAAATAGCCTATTGTAAACCAAATAACCCCAACTTACGGTACCTACTTACCTGATTATAATTTATTAGGAGTTTCTATTGTAGGTAATTTAGAACTATAATATAAAATTATAAAATTCTTACCTACAAGCGTCCCCGACCTTGCACGGAATGATATAAATGACGAATAATATGGAGGTTTATTTTTAATTTTCACGGAGCGCAACGAAATTAACGTCTGTTTGTCTGACAATCTAATCACCTACTTACCTACTTACTTAGGTATACCTACACTACAAAGTCAATACGAAGGCAAGTAGGTTTGTTCCTACATAGATAACATTGAATTTATTGAAACACAAATATTCAAATAAAAATCTTGACGAAAGAAATCTATGAATGTTTAATGTAATGTATTAGATGTAATTAAGTATGTAAATTTGTATCGAAACTGGTTAAGTCAATGCTAAAACATAATACTACCTACCTACCTATTTAGCCACACTTTATCTATACCATATTGAGGGCCATGAAGCTAATCTGCTGAATGAATTGAGTTTTTTTTTCATTCTATCTTAAATTTTTATAAGTAAGTACATAGATTGCCTATAGGTACGAAGTATCCCAAGGAAACGTAATTCTGTCTCATTTCCGCAAATGATCAATGACTAAGGTGCGAGAGAAACAAAACTATCCTATAAAGCGTGGATAATTCGAAAATGTTTAAATTAGCTTTATATTCTTTAGAAGCAAACTCAGAACATCGTCGTTGCGTCGCGTCAGCGCGTCATCACGAGTCCAATCGTATAATTTATTAAATCATTAATGTAGGGCAACAGGCGACCTCTAGCGGTATGGTGATACAGCAGAACGACACAAACAGGTTTCTTCAACCACCCAAGCGGTTTATTTGTATTGGCGTGGTAGATATTATAAGTATGTTGCGTCAAAGAATAAAGTCTGCTAACATTTTATAGTTGCATATACATTTACTTAGATGGCGCTTACTTCAATATGATCATTTACGATTTTTTCAGGAATAATTATTATTATTTGGAAAGCCCATGATGTTATTGTGCAGTGAATGCTAATCGTTTTATGAACTCTATTCCAAGATACATAAACCCGATGATTGCCTGTCTAATGTATCTAGCTACTTAGCTATTACATTTAATTTTATAAATCTATATTTATGCCGCATTGAAATAAACCTACCAACGCTCCAACGCTAATGTAGGTAGTATAGTGTGCCTAGTGTGAGTTTTGACAATTTCTACGTGCTCGGTCCGGTTAGCGTAAACTTGAAATTGTATGGAATAAGAGCAGCGCCATCTAGTGACTGACTGACTGACGCTAGATGGCGCTGCTCTTATTCCATACAATTTCAAGTTTACGCTAACCGGACCGAGAGCGTAAAGAAATTGTCAAAACTCACACTAGGCACACAGTATGTATACATTGTATGGATTACATTGAACATTTCATTGAAATGCTTGTAAATTTTGACGTCTTCGCCGGCTGCGCTGGCCGCTGACACGACCGAATGTGTCGCTGTCACGCGTCAAGCCAAGCAGCAGCGTATGCGCACACCCGTCCGTCTCCAGCCAGCAGCAGCCTGTCAAAGCCAGCCAACTATATTGTAATCAAATCACTCGTCATTTCGATGTAACCAAGAGCGGTCGTGTTGCTATAGGGCTCATTGTAGTTCGACCCACGAAAGCCCTTATTAGTGCCTATTCAAATGTAGTCCCTTCCGTGTTACCTACACCAAAGGTTGTTTCTGACATTCGAGAGGAAAATCGATGACATCGTAAGTAGTATTCTTTCAATTTACATTAAAGTCATTGAGAGTACATATTGCACAAGATTTTCACGACAATTCTCGGTATTTCCGAGTTTTCCGAGAGGCTCATGAAAACCTTGTTCTACTTGTTTTTGCAAGGTTTCACTCTGTCGACTTTCTCTTCAGTGAGGATGTGTGCTTGGTTATTATTAGCCTCGACAGTGACATTTGTAATAAAATCAATTTCGCTACAATTTGGAAGGAAATACGTTAAAAATGTTGATATTTAACTCACAGTAACTTACTCCTAAAATATGTAAAAATGAGAGAAATCATTAATGTTTGATGTGGTGATGTCTAGACGGGCGGTCGCTCTCGGCATTTGACCCCAAATTGGCTCGTGGACCGAATAGCTTCGCTGCGAACAATGTCCCTTCGCACGTGGTCGTTATATTTAGAGCACGTTGTGAACCAAGCCCATTTACAAACTTATTGTTAAAAGTAACTGCAATATTGATACCTACCATAATAATATATAGATACCTATACTTACCTACTTTCCTAAAAAAATATTAGTTGGCGCTTTAGTTAAATTTAAAGTTACCGCTTATGCAATTATACTATACCTACAGGGCGTCGCATCGTCTTCCCGTTAGTGGTTCTGTTGTGATAAGGCTGATTGATTGATAATGGCATGTACCTATGTGCGATAAGAGTTCCTATAACCATGGAATATTTTTACAACCTAAAAAGTGTAGTCTGTAATTTTTCATTCGAAAAACAATGACTGTACCTACACTACCTACTGGAGACTCTATTTAAACGGATGTTTTGTTCTTTAGTTATGGAAACTATATTTTATAGAAAGGAAAACAATACCTACGTTCTTGTCACAGCAATAAATTTGATAGTTTCCTCAAAATAAAGTAAGTAGGTATAGATAGAGCATGCACGAGATTGTCAAATGAATAAAACTCTAAAGCAATAATTCCAAACGAAAGGAAATTGTAAGTAAACGAGCGAAACAATCATTTATAATCGATTTGATTTTCTACTAGAAACGTGTGCCTAATCGATAAGAGCGAAACTGTTTTATTTTGTTCACGAAAACTGTTCAAAGTCGTGTGTACTTATAGCAGAAGCGAAATATTTACCACCTAAGTTCCTGCCTGGCAGCGGTCAAGCCTGATTTTATTCTTCTATTACATTTAGTTTACGTAAATTTATTGATTACTCTGCGATGGCAATAGTATTAGGTAGTTGTTTTTTTTTACAAATATTTTTAAACTGAATTAATAATAAGTTTGTAGTTCCAGTACTTTACCTATCTGCTTCTAATGCAGTTCCTGGTTCTCGTAAACTAATTTGTTATTCCATAGGTACCTATTTCATGAGTCATTGATAATTATAGTTATATCTACCTACCTATAAGTATTTATTGTATTGTGCCCTCTCGGTGGCGACGGTGGCGGCGAGTCTTCGGGAAAAGAGTTACAACACCCAAAAAAATATGCCAATACACTTATTATTAGCATAGTAATTATCATTCCGTAACTATTGTAAAGTAATAATATTATTTACTTTTTCCTCTACGTAGTTCGCACGTGACAAAGGATGGCTGTAGTTAAAATAGGAACCATGGTTGCGGTAGAAGTAAAGCTCCAAAAGGAGATGGCATTGGGCATGACATGTCATGTTTCTTCACCAGAATGTGTCTTGCTTGGTCATTCCTTTTCCTGTATGCAAACACTTCACTATACAGTTTTCATAATAAGAGATGTAATAAATAAGAGTTTAGGTAGGTACCTACGCGACATTTTTATGGCGGTTATGCGTTGGTTGGGCAGTACTACAACAAAATTTGGCTTATTCCAGAAATCCCCTGGCAGTATCCCCTGCGCAGGGTATTTCTGGACTTTCGAAGCGAGTTCGTCGGCTTATTCAAGAAATCCCCTGGCAGTATCCCCTGCGCAGGGTATTTCTGGACTTTCGAAGCGAGTTCGTCGGCTTATTCCAGAAATCCCCTGGCAGTGTCCCCTGCGCAGGGTATTCCTGGACTTTCGAAGCGAGTTCGTCGGCTTATTCCAGAAATCCCCTGGCAGTGTCCCCTGCGCAGGGTATTCCTGGACTTTCGAAGCGAGTTCGTCGGCTTATTCCAGAAATCCCCTGGCAGTGTCCCCTGCGCAGGGTATTTCTGGACTTTCGAAGCGAGTTCGTCGGCTTATTCCAGAAATACCCTGGCAGTATCCCCTGCGCAGGGGATTTCTGGACTTTCGAAGCGAGTTCGTCGGTTAATTCGGGGCCCCGCTTCCTCGGCTCTAAATGTTTATCACGCGTAGTCTTGTGTGACCTTTGCCTACGCATAATGTTAAAATGTATTAAGTATGACAATTATCGCCTGCCGACACGTGCTATTTGGCCTTTGTGATATGAGAAAGAAATAATGTTAAAACAGTTTTTCTGTTCTCTAGAATCTAGACTTTTTTGAACGATTCGATTAAATTACACATGCCAATCTAATCGTCAAAATGTAGCTTGATTGAAAGGCATAGAAGTTCATATTATTGAGTCTTTCTTTTACAGTAGGTACCCACCTACGGCGGTACAGTGATCGGTGATTGGGCTAATAAAACTGAAGAATGGATAGGTAGAGTAGATAGAGAGTAGAGTAGAGACATTAGAGGATTGTTCTGTAGGGCTATAGAGGCTTGTAGAATTCTGAATTTGTTCGTGGCTAAGAATTAGCTTCCCTATTGTATAGTAGGTATAGTCATTGTTTTCTTTTCAATTTGTATCAATCGTCATCGTCGCTGCATACGCAGCTATCAGTAGGTACGCGGCGAGCTTACGAAACATTTAGATCCACCTACGTGTTTATTATTCATGAAGTAATCAACTGAAATCATTTCTGCGCTAGATTGTGATAAAGTGCGTCATAAATCTACGTTGTATCCAGTAGTCTGTGATTCCGCTGGCACGTGACGACGCGCGTGGACTGTATTGTGGCGATTTTGCTGGCTGATTTCTGTATTTGTGGTGGTACGATATTAGTTCAGATTATGTATAGACAGACGGTTCAGTTTCGATGCTTCATAAGTGAATTGAGATTGACAGCTTTCACCGTGAATATCTCAATCGTCTGTAGAGAAGCCAGGAGAGCATGGGAATACCTACAATCCACAGTGACTTATAATAATTATGTCTCTACCAAGATCTTGATCTATTACTCAAATGATATGTGACCCAGATTCAACTTAATTGCCTGACGACAGCACCCGGGTGTGACGACCTGTCAACGACTGATCGCCTGCCTTTGTTCAGGGTTTGTTTACAGTGTCTTATCGCCGGACCACCTCAGCGGCGGCGGTGATTATTCATCTCATGACCAGACGAACGAACACTTTGTTTATGGTTTTTATGGCATGTGATCGTTTAGAGCCGTTAGTGTAGACTGTAGTGTCTCGGGATCAATTACTAAAGCTGTAATGTTACTGCGGTGGCGTCGCCCGCACCGTCTAAGCTACGGTTTCATGTTTGTATCCGTGTTGAAGTTCAGCTGTATTTTTCAAACAAATGCGATTTTTCAATAATTCATTCATAAGAGCATTCTTGTATATTTACAGAAATCGTTTAAAATTCAAGTTTACACTTTCGCTACTTACGCCTATTTTGTTTGTTGCAGATCAGTTGCGGTCTAGATCAGTAGTCCACCGTTCCCGAAAGCATCCAACAGTTCCATCCCGATGGGTTGAGTACGCCGACGGTCTGTGTTTGTGGGCACACCACTGACGCTGTAAGTACCCACCTATATTTTTTTTTATATCATCACACTGAAGTATTGAAAGTCTAGTAATATTTATTGATGTACCTACTTACGCTACGACTATTGATAATACTATTTTGGTCATCTGCTCATGGAAGTCATCCAAACATGACAATATAGAGAGCCAACTGGGTCGGTCCATCTGATGTGTTGGGGTCATCCAGTGAGTTTCTTCTATTGTAGTCAGGCTTTATTATCTTTGTTTGTAGACGAAGAATGATACTCGCAGAATTTTTGTTAAGTATAGCTACTATCACAGACGTTTTATGCAAGCGTACCTATCACATAATCACATCCTTGACCGCATCTTCGTTTACCATCAGCAGATAATAAGAAGTATGTGTTCCTGGTCGGTCAGTAAAATGCCTTACCCTAATCAAACGTGGTGAGCCTCCAAATAACATCAGAGTCAGTTTTATCACTCCTTTCCCAGCGGAACAAATAATACAGTTCTTAATATACGAATATACGAGTGGAGTTTAAAGTATTCTCGGTATCGGATTTTAGTAATGAACGTGGACTATTTAAAAGACTATAATTATTACACTGCCTTTTTTTCATATCCATACGGATAATACTGTGAACTTCCCCCGTATGTAAACAGTTGCAATTACATTTCCTTGCCAACGTTACTAACAATAAAATGAAGATTGAGCCAAGTGCACCTCTAGGTACGTAAACCAAGATATAGAGATATTGAAAACTAAAAATAAACACGAAGTACAAACAAAACAAATGAAATTAGACGTGAATTACACATTAGCTGTCCGAATGAAACAGTTGACACGGAAATCTAAAGCTTTGGGAGCCATTTGCAGTAGATACAGTGAATTGATTGAACGTATGAGTCTTCCAGTCCTACTTATTGACTATTTTAAAGAACCGTGAAATTATAATAACAGGAGTGTGATTAGAAAGAGCTATTCGAGTCTGGACAGGTAGGTACTATGGCAGTTTTATAATACATAGATAGATTGCATTACTTCTGTGGTCTCTTACAGCCGAAATTAATATTGTATCTCCTATCCAAGGTTCACGGATCGGTTATTGACACGTTTGACCCTAAAAATGGATTGTGATATCAACCCCAGATAGCAAAATTTGGATTGGATTGATTATTAATTTTGGCCGAGTCATTGGCCGCTTACAGCCGCAGCGTCACGATGCTATATATAGGTAGTTGATAGAATCAGGCGTTACTTTGCGGAAATCCATATTCAAAACAATGAAGTAGAAATATATGTAGTTTTAATCCCGCCAAAAATTAGTCTGATCAATGTTGGCTAGATGACTGATGTCGTAATCTTGTATACTAATAACCCCCTGAAAAAACCTAGCTAATATCCCAAACAGTACTCTACCCCCTAATTATGCCCAAAAAATTTTTATGAAAAAACACCGTCCCCTAATAATCCACAAAGCCCTGTGTCCCCTCTAATCTGAAACCCAGTACAAAAAATGACCGAACGTAAAATAAATAAAATAAAAAGACTTACTCCCATCCAAGAACCTATCAAAAGACTTACTCCCATCCAAGAACCTATCCAACATTGACTGACAGCAATACGACACGTGTTTCGTCTCTACACGAGACATCTTCAGGAGATGTTGACTCTTCGAGCGCTAACAAGAGAGTCAACATTGATCAGACGAATTTTTGGCGGGATTAAAACTACATATATTTCTACTTCATTGTTTTTCTATATATAGGTACCTACATAATATATTAATGCTGTTGTGGCTACTTTCACACGCCGATGTCTGCGTGCATTTCTATAGTAGTTACGTGTGACGCTGTAAGCCGCGTCACCGCCAATGGCGTTTATAGGAGACAACAGCCGAGATTGGTAAACAATGATGATAATCGTCATTGATTCATAGGTATGTGCGCTACGCTGATTGATTATGATTGCCATACAATTTTATTCGACAACCGACCTACCATACCAATATAATAACGTGCATGTTTCTCTAGTGGAGCCTATGTTTACCTAGCAAGTAACATGTAGGTACTAGGTGGTACGTACTAAATATAGGTATGTTTATTGTACTTATACAAACATATGGTAGGTACATACCTACATACATTTATTCTTCTTTCGTGTCAGATTTTCTAATATTTTTACTAAGTTTTTCTGTTCTAATGTAAAACATATATTATGTACCTACTTCAATTTGAATTTGACTTAAGCTAACATCGAACGCATTGAAATTGAAACAGTGGACCAGTGGCAGTGTGAGGGTGAGCAAACCTACCTAATGCCTATAGTAAAGTCTAAATGGAACCAACAGAAATAAAAATAAATAAATATAGCGCTAGAGGTATAAGTATAATTGTAGAGCACCAATCGACGGTTGCTGCCTCTTTGTTCACCTGGGTGTAGGTAGGACAAAGTGGAAAAAAGTAAGTAGGTATCCTCATTTCACCTCGGATCCATTTCGCCTAGGTGGTGCCAATGCTTATGGATCCTTAACTAAACCTTGACCATGAAATCGATCATTTTTTACGCACGGTATCACAATCACAAAGTAACTGACTGTGTGGAATGCGACCGTCTCAGCCGTTAGCTCCCATAAGGGAATCCGCCCCGGGACCGGTTCAACGTCCTCCGGCTTTAGGGCGGTCACGGAGCGGCATACTTTATAACTACTAGGTACATTGGCAATGCCCACAATTTTCGATATTGGTTTTTGGACGAACAGAGAGAAGTTGTAATTGTGCTGAAAATTTCACTGTTAGTTAGCGTTGAGATTTTAACACTGGGTCTGGGAAAAAATATTTCCTGCATCCCACTGGGACGTAGAGTTGGGACAGTAACATATAGGTATTATTTTATACGTGTACTGTGAACTACAGCTGTGTAGCAACTGAACGCAGATTCGTATTCGTATTCCTTCGCTCCGGTACCGCGGCTATTCTGTACACCCGACAGACGTCCGCAGACCGTTTTTTGCTAGACAGGAATTTCCGGCTGTCTCCGCACGCCATGGGGTCGATCGAGGTTATGGGCTCCTCCATCAATTGGCTTCCAAAAAGAGTCGAAGATTTTGTTGAAGTTAAGATCAAACGATTACGATTTTAAGTAAGCACTTAAACTTATACTACCTACATAATATTGACTGTCTCAATAAATGGTTGTTTTATACCGGGGATCAAATAATTAAGTAGGTATGTAAAGTATACTTTTACATTATAATGAACACGAGCGTCAACATTTTGTACTATAGTACAACCACTTTTCGATATAACTAAACCTTGCTGTCACACCGAGCGCACACACAAGCAACAGCTCCAAAGGAAAGGGAAGCCTTTACCCAGCAGTGAGACGATATAATGATGTCTTGCTAAATATTTTTATCGCATAGGTAGGTATTTCCAATTTGGATAAGGCTGAATGTTACGATATAAGGAAGGTCTCTAAACGCCCTCAAAAAAGTAACCTGGAGGCTTAATATAACGTCTTATTGCGATCCAATTGCGGACCTAAACAGAATCGTTTTACTACTTATTCGTATCATGACGTCTTGTTGTGACATCTTGAAGCTCAATTTAGGTTGATTTTAAATCTAAAGGGATTGACGCTTTTATACCTAAATTTATATCAAAAGCCATGTATTACTATTATTTAAAGTGAAATGATTCTGTTTAGGTCCTCAATTGGATCGCAATAAGACGTCACGGTAAACCCCCTGGTCATAGAAGATACTGATTATAATATAGCCCAGTGAGTTATTTTTTCAAGTTTATAATACCACAGAGCTTCTAAATTAAATCCAGCATCTCCGTGTAAACCATGACTGTATTTTTTACTCCTTTCAAATATAGATACTTCCAAACACATGCGAAAAACTGTTTTTACCGCAGCACGAGTATCATCATAAAACGAAATGTACTCCTCAGTAATGCTCCAGCTCGGTTATTGATTTACTTTCAACATGTTTACGCGGCTGGCCGTACTTGCAAATTCGGTTCTAATATTTATATTAAAATAACATAAATTCATTTGGAGCTCGGAATAACGCGGATACGGGTTTATTTCTGCACAGTCTTTGCTAAGCGACGCTGAGAGTCAGGTATCCTTAGGGTTTTAATCAGTGCCTTGACCGTAAGGCTCGTATTACAAGATAATTATCATCTCACGGTAAGTCAGTTTTCTATTTATTGTCGTTTCGCAAATGCTTACCTAGTACGTTGCCTTCAAAGCAGCTGATGTTGCCGCCTTTTGTAACTGAGATCATGAATGACGTACTTTAGACAATTAGACGAGTTGTGTAATAGGAAGTGAAATGGAAATGGAACTCATAGATCAGATAGCGATCGTGGCTAACTAGGAGACTTCTTAAGAATTCATTATTCATTAGTTAACTTCACTAGTATGTACAATGTACATTCATCCATTTCCATTATCCTACGGAGTTGAATTCTTGCATGATCCGACGACAATGCATTTTTTCAGAATGTCATGTAAATGATTTCTATTACGTAGCTTTATACTGTATATATCTTCTATATTTGATGTGTCGCATAAAATATAAATGAGATGTTAGCTAGTTAGATATTATGTAACCTAGAAGATTATGACCTACCGTACTAACTCCAGAAGATTATGACCTTCAGTAGTAACCTCTACCATAGACCTCTACCATACCTCTACCATAACTATTACAGAGTGATCAAATCTTATGCTAGCGGCTAGAATTTGGCCATTGCTAGCATATAGAGCATTAAATAATACAAACACTTCAGCTAGTAACTCCTTTACAGGTATGCACCCTTATGGTACTAACTAACCCTACATAACTGTATAAAAACGTAAAATAAAATAGAGCTAGAGCAGCCTTATCGGCATTTTTGTCGCTTTTGGTTAGGAGTTCAATTGCAACTGAATATTGTATTACGTAGTATAGTGTCTTATATTATGTATTTCTAGCTAATATAAAAATAATTCACACCTAAAAACTACCCACTTACTAACAAAATAAACCGCAAATCGCAGCCAGCGTGACAATTTTGAGATATTTCTATCTATAATCTAATACAATCTATAATTAGAAATTGCGTGAAATAGTATTAAAATTATTGATCTACCGCCCCTAGTTGAGTGCGCCCTTTCTGGATCTGACGCCGAATATTTTCAGTGATTGCGAATAAATCTATTTATGAAGTACTTACTAGGAATCGTCGTAAAGATAAGTGAAAATGTTGATCTGTTTAGTGCAAAGCAATATTGCTATTGACGTATTATGGTATTACCGTGGTGAGTAGGTAGTACGTAAAGAAAGACTTAGCATTCCGGGATTTCAATCTCGGTGCTCAATCTCGGGCTTTTGTGGGATTTCTACATTCAGGGTAATTTATTTACTACTGTGTACACTTACACGCTTATTTGAATATCAAAAGTAAGAGTAAGTTAAGATTTTTTAATATTTACTTGGGCCGATCAGTATTGTTTGTTTTATACTTGCAGCAGTATATAAAATGTACAGTGGTAATATTTTAATAACACTGCATGTGGGATTCTGAAACAAAGTCACATCCCAATTGATCACAATGATTTAAGACTGGCAAGGTGGACATTGTGGAATTGAAATGAATGTAGATCTTACGTCAGTAATTTTAAAATAATAATGCACCTACTTAGTACTTACTACTTACCTACATGCATAATAAGACAATATTATTATTCTTTATGAATGCACCTATACCACAAGGTACCTGCCCATACATACATAGAGGTATTGTCCCACGGTATACCCAAGATTTGTAGGCTGTTATCATACAAATTATGAAATATGTTTTACATTATTGTTTGTGTATTTACTGCTTCGAATTTATGCTAATTATAGAGCAAATAAGTCAAATGAGTCGTCAAGAAGATCCATAAATTAAAAGAAAATGTAAACACTGCTATTAAAAATGTAAACTGTGCCTGATAAACATTTCTTGCAAGCGTTGTAAGTAAACAATAACTAAATCGGCGCATAATATAACACAGAACACGAGAAAGGGATATTCTGTGGTATCTTTAGAAACGCATTAATAATAATGTACGTATAGTACCTTCACGTTACTAACAATAACACGCGATCAAAATTATTTTTATTGCCATTCAATCTCGATGCATACAACGTGGTACATAACAGCTGTCAGCGTTTTGAAAACATATAAGAGGTAGATAGTATGATCTCGCAGATAAAAGTGCTCTTTGGAATTTAGAATTCAGGATAGCAGTGCGTGCTTCTTGCCTCCTCTCTATGATTAGTAAACTGTCGTAATTATACGACAGTTATTCCTATTTCAGTTAGGGTGATTACCTGCTCTAGATAACGAAGCAAAGTGTCTTATTGATATTTTGATAACAACCTACCTATGCGCTTGACTACTGGCTCTTACACCAGTAGTCGAGAAACATTTGTACATGCCAAAACTATTTCAACTGCTCCCTGTCCCATCCAGGATAACTTTGTCTGGTAGTTGTAATACTTGTTTATCATAGTGATCTCATTAGAAAGTGAATAGAGTAAACTGGTGAAGAGTGCAGTGTTTTTGACAGAGCACCATACTTACATATATTCTGGTAAATGTGAACTCTAGTCAGATTGCAGTCAACGTGACTATAGGTACGTGACGATGATGCGTTTATAAAGTGTTGTATACTTATCTAGCTGTATGTGTGGAAGCGGTCAAACGTCCGTATGCCAAATCAGGAGATGGCGAGTTCAAATCCCAGTGCGGACACGTACCAATGTGTTTCGTATTAAACATAATATGTACGTATTTATCACTCGCTTTGCCGTCAAGGAAAACATCATGAGGAAACCAACATGCCCGAGAATTATTTCAGAGGCATGTTATCCACCAATCTAGACCGGGCCCCCGTCGTCGTGTATATGGCCCAATCCTCCTGACGAAAACGAGGGAAGGCCTTTCCCAGCTGTGGGACTGTACAGGCTGAATTAATATTATTATCTGTAATGCTGTCTTAAAACCCCCTGGACTGTTTTGGGGAGGATACAAAAGTTTACGGTTCTTATGTGCAATCTTTTATACTCGTGTCTATATTTCACCTTTTGGAGAGTCACACGTGATAAAATTGTTGACGGGCAAATACGACTTCACATTTTGTTTAGAGGATTTTACTCGAACGCATTTGTGTACTACCTACCTACTCGTACTTATATTGTAGTTTCATAGTTATCTGAGTTATTAATAGTCAATTATGTGCATAAATAATAATTGGTAGTCTTAGTAATTGTAAGTAATACAGGATTTCCTACCTATTGTGACTAGACTTTCCTTCTGCTCGCGCTATGCTGTTATTTCATTATAGCTAGTTTACTTATTATATTTTTATATTGCGTTATTGCGTTACAGGATATAGCTACACAGTTATTAAATTATTATGTCACATGGTTAGTTAAACATCTATGTAAAGGTACATCTAGCGGGCAAACAAAATATCATCTTTGATCTTATCATGATTACCATTTTGATGACTGGAGCGGTCCTACCTTACCATAAACAGTTCCATTATATTTACTTTACACTAGCTTACCACAAAACTCCCCGACACAATACCTAAGTCACTAAACTTCAAACGCCTAAACTGTTATTCTTGAATCATAGCTTCTTGAGCACTCGACGAAGTCACCTTTCAAACAAAAACAACTATGGGTACATTAAAATATGTTGAGCCGTTTGGGAGCTACGATGGCACAGACAGACGCACAGATACTCTGTTTCCGTCGGAAACCTAGTGAAATAACTATTTCGTGATAGTAGAGATGGCAAACGTGTCTGCATTAATTTATTGTGGCCACGACATTACAGCACATGCTAAGGTCACCTTCTCAAGGCTTTTCCGATAATTTCGGCCGATAACTTCGTCAAATTAGCATAATTATTACGGCTTGGCAGTATGCTTGTCTACTACACGACACACGAGATCCCCACGGTATACACGAGAGTGAGATACGTCGATCTAACAACGTAACGTGCTCATCTGTTGTTACAGGGTTGAAGAAAATATAGGAAGAATCTGGTGAAAGTCACCCAGTAACAATACCGCACAGGGAAGCCGAGTCCGATGCCGTCTCCGAGCGCAGCCGTCGGAGCATCGTCACTGCAACCGTGAACTGGCCGCAGCAAACCATCTTTGATGGTCACCCTTCCGCTAGAGAAAATTATCTACACGCACTGTCACTTCATTATTATTAAGTTTCTCGACATCTTCTATATTTTATAGTATTTATATTAAAAATTGTCACGAGATAATTGCAAAATGAGTACGGTACTGAAAGTCGTCGGCGCCTCCTGGCTCCAAACGAAGATATCCTCGTACATCCTTGGGATTCTAGGAATACTTGCAATCTTGGCACTGTTTGTTGGACAAATTGAAAGGTGAGCATTTTCCATACTCTCTCTTTTTTATAAATCGTAGCCCAACACTAGGATTGCTCCTGTATCGTGGGTACCGTATACAGACAGACATATAATTTCACATGCACATACTTTAACTTATGTTTTATCGTCATCCCTGAACCTACATTGTGCATGTTCATGTTCCATCCAAGAGGGACTGAAACATAGAATAATGGTAATAATGATAAGGACTACAGAAGTGCCACAAACTAAAATGAACCACGTGTAAAAATACGCCTGTATGAACCGCGTGTAAAAGTACTCCTACCTATTTTATCAAAATAATGGCTTTAGACTTTTGCGTGTGTAGCCAATTATGATACCTGCCTAGTACCTACCTACGAGTATATAGGTAATAAGATATAAAAGATTCGCTATTTTTATAAAATTTGCTCACACGTGTAACGTGATGCTAGATTTATGATGACTCCATTTGCTCTGATTCATGTCTATTTATTAAGCAAGGCTATGAATTATTTATTAAAATTAATAAGACCACTTAATTACGATGCGTATACGTTAAATTGTGCTAAATGTCTACACTACAAAACACTTTAAATGTTCGTATTAGTTAATATATAGTAGGCATAATAATTGTATATGGTCCGCTACGTTACTACAAGGCGCTGTTTTATCACGTGAAGAGATCAAGCTACCTTCCTTACCCGATGATCTAATAAGTAAATCTATATAAGACTAAAACAACGGAGTTCACATCTAACATAAAAAAATAGCATGTGATACTCTTGAGGCGAAGACTAACCGGTTCGGGTGATTGCTCATTAGTCAAAATTGATCCTATAAGGGCGACGCTAGAACGGACAAATAAAACTGGCAAAGAGTGTAAAGGACATGGTCTGCTGAACATGTTGAGCGATGTTAATTAGTATTTAAACGGGTCTAATTCGCGCAGAAACGAATATCAAAATATATAATTTTGACATACCTCGACGTTTCGACCAAGTTACATCGATCGATGTATTCAGTTCGCGAAAGTTTAAGAACTTCTATGTTGAGCGATATACGCTCGTGTAACGTTACGCCTAACATATTATTATAAAGACTGTCTTGACACCCGTTGCTTACCCGTAATCGGGTAAAAAGTGGAAGGATCTCATAACAACTAATAGGTACATTACAATATTACGAGTAAGTACCGTAGTCCGCTATATGAACGTTCACGCCATCACGAATAAAGTTCAATTTTCTTTGTTCAAGAATTCAAGAAGATGGGAATTACGCTGCGACCGTATTTTACTCTGAGAAAACCGGCTACCGTATCGAGTACTGGGGTCAGAGCAACGAACTTGCAGATATACCTAAAGGGGTCGCTCGCGCGTACTTCAGGATGGATGTCGACACTACTGGGTTGGTATCTTTCTTGAAAGATCACCTTTGTACTTACTAAACTAGTTATCTAGTCGTATTGTCGTTATTTGCACGTTCTACTGCTAATAAAGCATGGTACATAAACAATAACCAACGGGATGATGATAATGATGAAACAAACCTTGTCTCCCAGGTGGTCTCTGCTAGAGGTGGAAACCAACTCGTCGTACCCTGATGAGATCCAAGCGTACGCCGCGGGGGTGGTCGAGGGTGCTCTCACCTGGTACCTCATCCACACGCACCTGGAGAACACCATCCGTGACAAATGCGACGACACGCCCCTGGAGAAGCAGTGCAACAAGCTGAAAGACCACCTGGACAAGTCCGTCGATATCTGGAAGAAGTACGCCGCTGAACACGAGACTGATCCTTTTTGGCATCAGGTATATAATATAGGCTCATCGACACCCCCTTTATGCTATAGTTCCAAAGATTCAACTTTGAAGAACCAAACAGTCAACCGACAGGAGTAGGAAAGTAGTTTATCTATCTATTGCTCACATCATTTACCCACAAAGATGACTGGTGGCAAACTATAAGAAGCAGTTCAATTTACTGTATCTATAAATGCATTCATCTGTGTTATAGGTATCCCTATACTACACCCAAATCAACGGCATCTTAACTGGCTGGAAGCACGGAGTGGAGCGGAGCACAAACGAGTATGAGACCGACATCTCGGATCTCTTCTGGCTGAACTCTATCGCCGAAGTGCCAGAGCTGCAACGCAAACTGAACATCTCCATAGAGAATACCACTCTGGACCACTTGCCTCACCTTTCCAGCGCTTTCTTAAGGATAGTCAATGAGACCACTGATGATAGAGTCGTGAAGAAGATGTTTGTAGCTCAGAACGCGGCTGGAAGGTAAATACTCAGTAGAAATATTAAAAATCTATTTCCTTTAATTTCTTCAGTTGTATAATTTTAAGAATCCTGGAGATACCATAAATACCTTTCTAAGATATTTTGAAAATATTAGGTATAGTGATTACGATATTTCAGACAATCCGTAAAATAGCGACACTAAGCAACGCAATGCCATTAGTAGTTCTCATTGTTGTTTATATTTTCTGTAGTAGGCAAGTTCTTTACTCTATAAACTTCTACTTTCCAGCTATTCATCAATGACGAGAATCTTGAAGCGATACAAGCTGAACTACCATCGCACGTCCACGAGCCCCGACATCGTCTTTGGCACATCCGTGGAGTTCTCCGGGTACCCTGGCTCCATCACGAGCCAAGACGAGTTCTATATCATCAAGGGGAACGAACACAAGATGGTTGTCACTGGAACAGGCCTCAGGAACTACAATAGCAAGCTGTGGAAAGAAGTCAACATCACTGAACAAGTGAGTAGTGTTAACAATTTGTAAAAAAAAACTGAAGTAAATTCGGATACATTATGTACATCTTTGGTAAATGATTGCCATCATAAAAGGTTATTGTTGTAACACTTGCAGATTTCCAGCCTTTTAGGGAAATTTTGTTTATACTCTTTTTGTATCCCCTGGAAACCTTAAGGTTATTTCTCCCTTCGTCAGGTCCCAGTCGGTCCGCGAGTGGTGGCAGCCAACCGTCTGGCGGTGAACGTGAGCTCCTGGGCCCACATCCTTGCCAGCAGCAACTCCGGCACTGCCAGCAAGCAGTGGCTAGTCGTAGACTTCGGGAAGTTTGAACATCTTCATCTGAGCAGAAACGGAACCAAACACGTGAGCAGTGAGGTGGTTACAGAAAGCACTGTCGACAAGTGAGTAGCACAGTAAAGTTACTCTTATGATATGCTTCGTGACGGGGACATAACGTCAATAGTCAAAGTATTTGTTGTAAGGCGAAATAATTAACATTTTTACAAGTCAATTGAATTCTGATGAACAGAGAAAGATAATATTTTTTTAAGCTGTGGGACAGGTTTGACAATTACCCTTTTAACAATAACTGCGGTAGTTTTTTTTCTATATTTTAAGAGTAGAAAATATTTAAATAGCAAATTCTTGTGAAAAAGATATAGATCCTTTTAAAAATAAATTCCCGCTCCAAAAAATATTGGAAATGTTATGGCTAAAAGTGACCATTTAACTTTTCCAGGCACGTGAGGCACACCGTGGTGCACCGGGCGAGCAGCGGGCACGCGAGGGGCCTGGTCACGCTGGTGGAACAGGTCCCCGGCCTCACGCACTCCGCCGACTTGTCTGATGCTGTACTGGACCAAGGCTACTGGGCGACCTATGGATTGCCGTTTTTTAAGGTGAGGAAAGAAGAATTCCTAGATGGAGATTGGAGATATATTACACAATATATTATACTAACTTACACAACAATATAGTAATATTATGGTGACATCCAGCTGATCTGATATAAGGATGGGCGGAAGGTCGTAGTAGTATACCTACAACGGAACTGCTCCATTAGTTCTTTGAATTGATGGTGTTTGGGCTCATTTTGCAGCACTAAACAGGTTCTTATAAATATCTATCAGGTATCTTATAAAAAATAATTAAAATTGTATTATATAATATCTGAAAAAAATCGTTATCATTCCAGGACGTAGCAGAAGTCACGCACATACACCTAATGGAAGAGTCGAACGGCATAATATTCTCCGAATCGGAATCTCCCCGCGCCGTCCTGTTCAAGCGTGGCTACAAAAACGCGACGTCACTAGAGAGCATCATAAAGTTAATGCGCCAGAACAACGTGACGGCGATGAGGCGCGCCGGCAACGACACGGGCAGCTGTGCCGGCGGCGCCGGGCCGGGGGCCGCGCCGGGGGCCGGGCCGGGGGCCGCGCCGGGCGCGCGCGGGGACCTCGGCGGCAGCGGGGAGGCCTACGGAGTCGTCGACACGAAGGTCGTCAGCGGTGAGTTGGAGAACCTCGCGCATCAGACCGAGCATAGTGCGTCGATAGTCATTTGTAAATTTCATTTACATATAATTGACATATATTGTTGCAAAGAAACAAAACAAATTAACTACGATAATATAGTGAGTAAGTCACTGTAAACACCGAATAAAAATTCCCTAGTTTTCGTGATAAGCGCCAACATTCATACAATCGGACGCGGTGGGAAATTTTTAATAATGTTGATAACTCATGATGCGATAATATTATACCGCTAGGTATGTTATTACTAACTAAGCTTGATTTGTACAGACTGATTTCCTTACTAAGCCGCATAACCTCACAACCGATGCAGGCCTAAGGCTGTGGTCTCCTGTAAACGCTATTGGCCACTTACAGCGTTCGCGTCCCGATGCTTACCATAAAAATATACTGTTGGGGTCTCTATAACACGGCCTAAAGTACCTCATAGTGGGTACCTCATTCAGTTTTTTGGTTTTACAGTTACCCAAAACTCTTCAACTGCGGAGTTTGTCGCCATATCCGCGCCGCCTTACACCGAACTCCCTCAGTCCAACGCCACAGTGCCAATAAACAAAGGTAACGTCGCACCAATATACACGGAACAGTTCAACGACAAGCCGGACATCAACGGCCTTGAAATCCGGGACCTCGTCAGGCAGCAGCAAGAGGAAGCCGCGCAGGAGACCCTCGAGCTACTCAACAGAGATGTAGTGAAACCTTTCCAGTGGTCAGATAGTATGCACGAAAACGTCTCGCACGCCGGCTTGCCGGACAAGTGGGCTTTCGGTCCCTTCACACCGAACTGGTCGTGGTGAATCTCTTTATATTCTCTGTCTCAGACTCGGTAATTATCATAATAATTTTTAATTTATTTATTTTATAGTCGGCAACATAAATCCCTAAACTGTCCGTGGTGTTCAATCGCATGAAAAATATTAAAAAGTTGAAACATAGGGAATGTTTAGAGACTTTCGTTGCTGACTATATACAGTACCTACTTATATCTAAGTACTTGTGTTTGTCTATAACTTGCAATCTTAGCACAGCTACTTAGAAAATTGTCGTTGTACTTAGTTCGTACTTAAATGTTCGTACGTAATATTAATGTTGCTTTATTTGTTTTGATCGATTGCAGTTTTTCATAGCATAAATAAATGTACCTATCCATTTTTATGAAAAGAAACTTTAGTACCTACCTATCCTATGATCAATTATTTTAGTAAATAATAATACGTTATTTGTTGTAAGTAAGACTATTTATTTAATTTTGTGTTGGTCCCGTCATACTTAATTTTTCTGTATATTATGTGTTTTAGACTTTTGTGTACTTATTTGGTTGTACCTACTTATTGTATCTAGGTACTTTGTTTTGTCAAAAAATACATCGGGTTTACCTACCTACCGACTTACTTAAGTACTGAAAATGTACCTACCTATTCGATTTGCTTTATTTTATATTACGCGACTTTTATTTAATTTGTATTTTGTCTTATACCTAATCGGAAAATGTTAATAAGAATGAAGTGACATGTGCTTTTAAATTATTAATTTTACTCTCGAAAATAAAAAATATTAATATTTCATTTCGGTGGCTGTTTCCATTTTGTAACCTGTACCATATCCATTATCCTGCAAGTATACATAGGTATAGTTTGTAAGTAACTATACTAAATCCAAGTTTACATCTGATATGGCATCTATTCTATGCTTATAAGGAATCGGTATCTCAGTAGGATCTTTTTTCTGTTCTAGGAGGTAGACCAATTTTCATCAAAATCCGTTCCCCCGTGTAGGCTTGAATAGAGGAAAAACACACGCAACTTCACACGATTTCATTTTTAAAACACATGTAAGATGTAAATCCATTTCTTGTTACTCAGAATGACCGTTTGCATGATACAATATACATACTCACAGTCACGGGGATGCGACCGGGTTATGTGGGATTTGTAACCGCACTAAACCCCCCCGGTGGCCGACCTCTGCGCATAGGGGCTCTGCTGGGTTCTCCAGAGGACCGACGTGCGCACGTCGACCCCTACCGGCCGGTCCATTCATGCTAGATCCATAAATCTGCCGTATACGTCAATCTTCCTTAATCCGTCCTTTCTAGATGCCCAAACCACTACCATCCCTATCTCCACTTTTGTCACTATTGTACATCTTTTCACATTCCCTATAGGTAGCGCTATTCTCCACTTTGTCCACCATGCAGTCACTCCAATCATACTTCTCAGACATCTCATTTCAACAACATTAATTTTTAAGATATTGGCTTTCACGCTGTTGTGGGAATTTGCATTCGCTTGATATTATCACTATTGACCTCTTACAAAGTACCTACCTACCTACATTTTGTCGGATGGATGATTGTAATATCGCTCTGTCGATATTTTTAAGATGTATGTAGGTATACCTAAGTAAAAATAAAACCATATTTATTCATAAATATATCTTTAATACCTACTAGCTCAGTCTAGAGATCTTACCACCATCATAAAGACATTATATCAAACTTATACCTATAGGTGGCTGCAAGAGTAAAATACTTATTTTATATTAGGTCCTACATATTGAACTGTAACAACAACGTAAAATCACTTGTTTGCTGGTTTTTACATGCTTATGAATAGATAGGTAGGAGGTATAATGATATCTTTATCACAACGCGTTTATATAAATAGTCATTCGTAGAGAATTATATCTTCACAACAAATTCATCAACCGCGGGATAAGTACAACAACAAGTTTATCCTTTAAACATGATGTTTAAAATTTATTTTATAATTATTTCGTTAAGTCTGTGCCTAAGTGATGTGATCGAGAGAAATATGACATCTCTGGAGAAGGATAAAGGGAGCCTGGCAGAAGGCCTATTAATGAAGGTGATACTCACGTGGATGAACGAAACCAACTGTAAATTGGATTCTATTAGCAAAGAAAATCAAAACATTTTGGAAGAGAAATTGCAAGCTTCGGTGAAAAATACAAGTAATAAACTAGAAAACACAATATTACATAAAATTGATATATTACAAAAAAATATGTCAGTGATATTAGAAAATAGTGTGGACCGAAAATTGGATGAATTGGGCAAGAAACATAACAATTTAGAAGACAAAATGGAACAAAACCTGGATACATTACAAAACAGTATTGACCGAAAACTGGATGAATTGAGCAAAAATATATCCAACGATTTGGCAGGAAAACTGCGTGTTTTGGAGAAAAATATTCATGAAAAATTAAGAGACAGCATGAACCAGAGATTAGACGAATTACAAGAAAATATGCTTATCAAATTAAAAGAGAATGTAGTGCCAAACTGCAATACATTAGAAAAATTGGAACACGCAGTGTTAAAAAAATTCGATACTATGCCGAAATTCAGCTGCAAGGAGCACATTACCCACGGCTATAATTACAACTCCCCACTATACCACATGGACAATCCGACTTTTAACCACATCCGAAGAAGCGGACGGGGCTCGAGCACCGACTACTTTGAAATGCACATAGCTGTAAAGGCGGCCCACGATGGAATCATCACGTTGTCCTCGACGGATAGCGTCAGTTATACGAGTCCTGTTTTTGAAATTATAATCGGAGGAGGCAAAAACATGTATACGGTACTGCGTTGGCATTATATGGGTGACGATAAATCCGTAAACACACCTAATATCCTTAGCTCTACTGACTACACGTATTTTTACATAAAAATATCTGACGGAACTCTATATTTCGGCAAGGAAGGTAGCTCACCACTCGTAACCCACAGCGACAGCAAATTGAGTACCCTTCAATATTTCGGCTTCGCTTCTTGGGCCAACCACAACGCAACGATCCTTTATGATTGTCCTTACTGAAATATTGTCCCGATTCATATTTAGAACTAACTGTTGCCCGCAACTTCGTCCGCGTGGGCACATTACACTACATTACGATAAAAGTATCCTATGTCCGTCTCCATGGTCCAATCTATCTGTATAACAAATTTCAGTGCGATCGGTTCAGCTGTCGTGTAAAAAAACAGTCACATTTGCATTTTTTATAATAAATTGTTAGTATAAAATATATGGATAGGTATGGATAATTTATTTACTTGCAAGAACACTCTATTTTGTGAACTCAACATAATTTATAGGATTATAATATATTATATACATATAATAATTATATTATACTAGCTGATACCCGCAACTTCGTTCGCATTTTATAATATAATAATATACAATATTGTCAAGTGTTCAGAAAATCAACTGATGTCCCGGGTAACAGCTAGGTAAGAATATATTTGTCTCTTTCTCTATCTCTCTCCCTTTCCGTCTATCTATCTCCTTCTCTAGCTCTGTTTCTATCTCTCTCCCTATTTTTCTATCTCTCACCCTCTCCATATCATCCATTATATTTATTTCCCTCGCCTTCTTCGTCTATATATCTCTCTCGCTCCCCCCTCCCTCTCTCGCTACCCCCCCTACCCCATTCCCTCTCTCAATCTATCTCTCTCTCCCTCTCTCAATCTATCTCTCTCCCTCTCTCAGTCTATACCTCCCTCCTTCTCTCAATCTATCTCTCTCTCCCTCTCTCAATCTATCTTTCTCCCTCTCTCAATCTATTTCTCTCTCCTTCTCTTAATCTATCTCTCTATCCCTCTCCCTCCCACATTTTCTCTCCCTTTATCTCATCTATATACTTCTTCCTGTATCTCTTTCCCTCTCTCTTCCTCTATCTTCCTCTATCTTTCTCTTTCTTTGTCTTGTATTCATTATTATCTATCGCCTTGCCAAATTTCATTACGATCCGTTCAGCCGTTTCTTGTAGGGGGTGCATGTAAAGAATACCTCATAATTTCAACCCCTTGCTTTTGACCACCTTAAGGAATGATTTTGCAAGAAAACCTACCCGTATTCATTTATTTCTTACCAAAAGCCTACATACGAATTTTCAGATCCCAAACTTGAGGAATTATGGATTGCCCATAAAAAACTTTCAACCCCTATATCATCCCCTTCGAGATTATTTTTTGAGACAAAAGATAGCCTACGTCGGTCTCATAACTCCAATCTATCCCTATACTTACCAAATTTCATCAAAATCGGTTCAGCCGTTTAGCCGTGAAAAGGTAACAAACAGACAAATAGATAAACATCTAAACAGAGTTACTTTCACATTTATAATATTAGTATGGATAACCACAAACTTACAATTTCTTAACAGTAGGTACCTAACAGTAAAAACATATTTTCTTTAAAATATTAAGAAGAATGAATTTTACTTTTATCAGCATTTTTATAAACTTACGAGAAAAGTGTCACAATTTATTTTTGAAAATGGAACTGTAACTGAATAAATTTTATTGATATCTTATATTTTATAGGGAGGGCCTGTTGGATGCAATGTAGTAAGACCCGTAAGTTTCTGGGTGATCTATTGAATGACCAAGTCAATAAAAGCATTATTTAAACCCTTTGTTCATATTATTTTTGTCCCAATACCACGTAAAATAAACGAAACTTTTAGGTTGTACTTAGGTAGGTAGTACCTACCTAAGAAATGAGAAAGATTATAGGTAACTCAACAGCGGGTAAAGTCATATAATTATAAATGATCAATTGACCTCATAGATCATACATTTAACTGAGGGCGTATCATGAGCTTATTTACAAGTTCCTGACTGGGAATAAGAGTTCATAATAGGACTTCCCAACCGGTGGGGCGTGGCCCCCTAGGGGGGGGGGGGGGGGGGGGGGAGGCGTAGAGATGTCTTAGGGGGCATGAAGTGTTCGGATATTGTAATCTAATTACTTATCATTGTTTATTATAAACACACAGATTTATTCACACCACCTAGTTACAATCGGCCGAACTAACTACGAAGCTTTACCACTATTTTGTTCTATCACGCACTTGAAATAAAATAAAACAATTCCTCAAAATACCTGCCTGTCAATACAGATGGACCATGATGAACAAAATAGCGCTGAAAAAAATATAGGGGGCATGAATTTTTTTTTTTTATAGTTGGGGGGGGGGTACACCATGTAAAAATGGTTGGGAAACCCTGGCATAGACGACGTATTTGAAATAAATAATTCGAATGAGTTTTGGCGGGAATCCGAAAGTGAGACGTTGTTGGTTTTGTATTATTAGCTCAAACTTGTGTTTCTTCGAGTGTTAATGTGTAATATTGGTGGAATATTAATCATTAAGTGTTCGTTAACGTGCACGAGTGTAGGCGAATGATAAAAACTTAAAAAACGTGTCATTTCGTATTTTTTCCAAAACTCCCAGGTAGTTTCAGTAAAGCATCCACTACTTTACTGAATCGAGACTTTGACGATGTAAATAATTGACTTGACTACTTGACTACGATTGCTATATTGCTGTGACTTTCTTATGTGAAATTAAAAAATACTTATAATATAATAAAATACTTGACACTGGCTATATGCACAAATCGTGCGAAGCCATAACTAAAAAAAAATAACAATAATGTAAATGTCAGTTGTTGAGTTGAGTTTGAGATTTGAGTTGAGTGTTGAAATTTATCTATGAAAAACTAGCCGTAGGTACCTACATATCAAGCAAGAAACTAGATTATTCACATAATTCAGTTCAAGCAAGGTATAATATACTGATTTATTTTACTTGGTACCTACCTACTCATAAATATTAAAAGAAAACAACATAAAAATGGATTTCTTCAAAAAAGCGCCTACAGTCAAAGGTATGTGTGTGTGTAGGTAACATAACATAACACTTTCGAGTTCGAGCCTGTAGCCAGCCAATGCCTGTTTGAAATGCTTTGCACTTTGTTTCATATTTTATTATTTACAAACAATTTATTTACATATTACAGAACAACAACGACAAAATGATCGTGAACTACGTAAAGCTGGCCGAGATCTGGAAAGGGATAAGGCTGTCCTTGAAAGAGAAGAAAAGAAATTGGTAAGAAGTTTTTGAACATAATCTAAACAGTTTGTAGGTAGGTACAACCTACTCCCTACTTAGTCAGCTAGACTTTAAACAGGGAACTAAACTTAATAAATCTTGTGTGAAAGTAGGCAGTAGGCTCTTGACTTAATAGGCAATATCACCAAAGTAGAGTTTATAATTTCTTAACTAATTCATTATTTATTTACAAACTTACTACTGAAATATGTAGTAACAATCTTGATTGCACAAATTGTTTGTTCTGTGACTCATCCAATATGTTTATGAGGCTACTACTGTTTCTTACATTCATACATTACTCACTTTTGTTGTAGGTACTTATTTGCTTATTTTATAAACAATCTTTGTGTGAAGTCTCTGAAGACAGATAAATCTACTAAGAAATGAAATATTTTAGATAATAAATACCTATGTAGGTAACTAACAAATTGAATTCACCTGTACCTATGTTTCAGGAGATGGAAATCAAGAAGATGGCACAAGAGGGGAACAATGAAGGTTGTAAGATATTGGCCAAGCAGCTGGTGGCAATGAGGAAGCAGAAGAACAGAATATATTCAGCAAATAGCAAGGTTTGTGTTGCAAAGAACGTTAAAATTTTTAGAATATTATCTTGAAATCCAGGTATAAAGTATGATTTTACTATTCTGAAAATAAGGACTATGATAAAAATGTGTAGACAGAAAGGTTGCAGGCTATTTCTGACTGGCATAAATAAATACATCTGATATCTTACTAAGCCTCCCCTCCCCCCTAGTGATATTTCGTGACTTTTGAGTATGTACCTACCTATACTATACTATTCTACCTATACTATGCTCAGATTCCTAATCTCATGGAGTAAACATCTCTCTCTTTCTCTCATCTCACCTCATGCCATCTCATTTTGATTGTCAATTTTACTCCATGAGACTAGGAATCCGAGTATTGCATACATTACTGCATTGACATTTTAAATCTTAAAAGACAACTGTGGTGCGATAACAAGTGTGATGTTATTACTACAATAAGCCACGTTAGAGGCTCTTGGGCGGCCTGGCAAGCTGATACTCCGGGCACTACCTTATATGACAAACATACAAATAATGATTTGAGTTTTGCAATGGCAAATCATGCCCTGCACTCCAATACTTGTTACAGTTACCAAATAATCATGCATAAAACATATAATTTAATTTCACATGTTTACAATGAAAAGAATTAATTCCAGATATCGAGTGTCCAAATCCACAACAAAGCAATGGGGGCTAACATCGCGATAGCCAGTGCCATGGGAACCACGGCGAAGACTATGGGCAACATGAACAAGGTCATGAATCCGCAGCAAATCGCCAAAGACATGGACGCATTCAAAATTGCGAATGCCAAGATGGACATGACGGATGAAATGAGTAAGTATTTATTAACTAAAGTCTTATCACTGTTTAATCATAGAAAAAATTAAAAGCTTAAGGGAAAAATGCATTTATCTGCTTTTTACACATTATTGTAATGGTAATTGTTTTCCTTTGATTTTTATATCAGCAAGATATCGCTTTTCGTATCGGCGGTCTAGTGGAGCTGAATGTATAAAATGCCCACATAATGAAAGAAGGCTGCTTTTGGATAATTGAGAGTATCATGTCTAAGCCGTGTTAATAAATTATCCTCAATATCACTACCGAGTCTGCTTTCAGCTGATTCACGCTCAAGATTTGACAATTAATATGGCTCTAACAGTGTCACCTACTATGAAAGTAGGCAAACCGCATTCAACAGGTTAATTGAATGCACATTAAATTATAAAAAAAAACTTGTTTTGTGTAAAGTATGGTATGGTATTGTGTTTTATTTTTCCAACACTTATTACTTACAGTTAACGATACACTCGATGACATCATGGATGAATCAGGCGACGAGGAGGAAACCGAGGGAATTGTCAACCAGGTGCTCGACGAGATTGGTATCGAAATCAGTGGCAAGGTAAGATAATAATATACAATATTATTTATTTATGCCACTTTTTCACTATCATAATAATATGATCCTATTTGTTGGTGACCTGCCAATAATTCTTTTACTGTGTGCGTAGTGTGAGTTTTCCAATTTCGTTGCAAAGTGTCTGTCTGACTGACACTAGATGGCGCTGCTCCATACAATTTCAAGTTTACGCTAACCGGATCGAGCTCGTAAACGAAATTGGAAAACCAACACCAGGCACACTGATACAGAGTAGGCGACACAATATCGACAATGCTTCGAGTGTCTCAGATGTGCGTGCATTGGCGGCGGTGACTGTTTAGCATCACACCGGCCGTCGGTCTTGCCGTTGTCACATAAAATAAATAAACAACAGTTTAACAAACTAAAAATACGATTTAAATATTGCCTAAATTAAAAAATAAAAACTCGCCTATCCTGGAGATTCTGTGAGGATAATGAGACTAATATCAGGCCTGTGTCACTCCGCGTGTAGGTATTAAAAACATACCTACGGGCGGCGGCCATTGCGCAAGGGCCAATCTAGTAGGCTGCCACAAGCGAAAGAAAACACACGCGTGCGCGCTATAATATGTTCGACCACGTTCAACTTAATTATTTGATTTGATTGATTCATTATATAATTGCAAGATGGACACAAAACGAAAATAAGCAAAAAGATTCTGTGCAGTATTTTCAGTAATTTAAGTATTTAAGTATCAATTTATGTAAGTATAATATTTCAGTAATTAAGTATCAATTATTATGTTTTGTCCGAAACAAAAACAATTCCAGATATTTTTACACATACATAACATCTATTATTCTTTTGTCTATATAAGTAAGTATAATGAACAAAATGTGTTTTATTTTATTACTTCATTAAATTAAATCTTTGGCAATAATCGTATAGCATATACAAAACGTATAGCTAAACGACATGGTACAAAATTTAGATAGCAAATACTTAACAACAGCATTATTCTTTGACATGACAAAGGCTTTTGACTTTGTCTCACATAAACTACTTTTACATAAACTTCATCATAATGGTATCCGAGGGAAAGCATACAAATGGATTGAATCTTATCTTGAAAACAGGCAGCAATGTGTTGAAGTATTGTCAATAAATACTAGTACAAGTACGGTTCACAACTCCAGGTCAAGTTTCAAAGTAAATAGATTTGGCGTACCGCAAGGTAGTGTCTTGGGTCCTCTCTTATTTTTATTATATATAAATGATATTGTTACCATAACCACATATAATTCTGTATTATTCGCGGATGATATTGCGATAATAGTAACTTCCAAAAAGACTGATAATTATATTAATGATCACGTTCTCAACATCCATAATACAATAAATTCTGTAGTAGGTTGGTTAGACATAAATAATTTAAAAATCAACTTATCCAAGACTCTATTTATGAATTTTAATAATCTTAATATGAATGTAAATTACAATGGACAAGATATTGAAGGGGCAAGTAAGGTGTTGTTTTTGGGGTTGGTTTTGGATAATTAATTAAAATGGAAACATCAAATAGACCGAATATGTAAAAAAATAAATGGTTATGTTTATGTATTGAATCGCTTACGTAAAACAACTGACAAAGAGACTGCACTGGTAGCATACCACGGGTATGTAGGTTCAATTTTAAAATATGGATTAATAATTTGGGGGGGTAGCACTCATTTCTCAAGAGCATTTATCGCCCAAAAGAAGTGCATACGAGCTATTGGTGGGGTTGCTCCATTACACTCGTGTATACCACTTTTCAGACAACTAAACGTATTGCCGCTGCCGTGCCAGTATATTTTCGACCTCTCATGTTTCGTCAAAAAACATTACAGTATGTATACTAAAGCATATGAAGTATATCCTCGAAATACAAGAAACAGAGAGAGGTTGGTAAACAGATATGCCCACAATACCGCGCTTTACGCAAAATCTAGTTACGCTATGTCACTAAAAATATTTAATAAGTTACCTGAACAATTCCGAACAATGTCACTGCCCAAATTTAAAAAAGAGTTGAAGGTCTGGTTGCTGGATCATTGTTTTTATTCCATACAGGATTATTTAAATTTAAAATAATACCTATTGATTTGTTTTTTTTTTTTTGTTTTTACTATTATTGCATGATGCATGATGATGAAGCTAGCCGTTAAGAATTGTTGTAAATATTGTTATTGCATATTGTAAGTTTTTGCATGCTATTTTTATAGCAAAATGTGTACAGGAAATCCAATTAACTACATCTCAATTGTACTCACATTTTCGCAAATAAATGATTCTATTCTATTCTATTCTATTCTATACAATTATGCAGCTAGCTCTTAGACTACATGAACGTACTCGGCGCTGCCTGCTGCGCGTTGCCCGCCACAAGTAGGAGTAAACGCTCGTGCTGTGCGCTAGATGGCATAAGTAGTTTCTCGAAGTAAGCAACCCTAGTCCGCGGCTCTTTCAATACGTATAACCATGTATAACTTATTATGAACCGTAGTGTAGTGAATTAAGGCCCATATTCCTTCAAAAAGAAATTGGTAGGTATGTAAATGAACACGTGCTCGACTGGACCGCGAGCTAAATTAAATTATATTGTTTATCAGATAGAGTCAATATTTCTTTGAAAACCATTGCGAAGTAAAGCTTCTGTACTAGTTTATTATTCTGTGCTAATATTGAAATTGTTGCATTGCCATCGGCCCTTGATAACTGTGCATGCGACATTTTGAAAGGGGGTAAAGCAGTCAAAAATACCGTATCATAGATACATACATACCTAGCTAATAAAAGAACTATTCTTGAGATACATAATCCATTTCTAAAACATGAATGTGCCGTTTTCAGATGTCCAACGTCCCGTCCGTGGCGCGCAACAAGATAGGACAATCCACCACAGACGCAGACAAGGAGCTGATGGCGCAACTGGATAAACTCAAATCATAAAATCTATATTATTGTTTGTATTGTGTATATATTATGTATTCTATGCTATTGTTATATTTAAGTTTGAAACAGTATGTAACAATGTATTTTGCATAAGTATTTATTTATATTTACGCGGCGAAGCCCGTTACATTGGGTTGCTGTATCGTTTGTTTACTATGGGATCCTGTTATAGTTACCACTGCTATTTCTTCTTTTTCTTTCTCGTTTTAGTTTCTTTTTTTAGGGTTCCGTACCCAAAGGGTAAAACGGGACCTTATTATTAAGGCACCGCTTTCTGTCTGTATGTCCGTCCGTCTGTCACAGGCTGTATCTCATGAACCGTGATAGTTAGACAGGTGAAATTTTCACAGATGATGTATTTCTGTTGCCGCTATAATTTGCTATGGAAGTACTTATAATTTTATCTGTAGGTATAAGAATAATAAAGTAATCTTTCGAAGATATTACGTATATTTTAACGTTCGGTTTCGTATATTTTGTAATTCGACTGCCCAGCACCACTGAATCGTGGAGTGATAGATCTTTCCGGGTGGTTAGGTCTGAATGTCAAAATGTACTGATCTACATAACCTACGTACTTCAAAAATAACAAGATAATTTGTTTTGTCCAAATAATTATGTAAATAATCACGTTTGTATAAATGTAAAATATTGTTTCTCATATTACATTATCCTGTGCATATAATGTGCAAATAATGTGCTGTGATATTTTTGTATTATATGATGTGAGATAACTTGCTTTTTATTCATACCTAACCTGGTGTTTCGGTTTTCGGAATCTTTTAGGGGCGAACTATAAGCTCAGAAACAAAAGAAAAATGAGGTCAGAGATATCAAACATGCTTGTACGTACACTATGTACACTGTATGTATTGTATTGTACTATATTGTAACTCTAGGATTACTGCCGGTACACTCCGATAGGTGTTCGGTGGCATATGTACTACCTACCTACTACTTGAAGTTGGTAGCTATAGCTAGCCAGGAGGATATGTTTTCCTTCATCCGGAAGCTTATGGTCATTTCGTACAATCCGCTGGTTTCTATCTACCCACATTACTTCGAACTTGGTCAAAAGTGTTCAAAAGTCAAAAATCTTTATTAATCTGGGCCCTAAGAGGGCACTCATGAAAGAACTGACTACTATTGGATTCGGATGTACCTACTTATCCAATCGAGATCGAAGACTGTGAGAACATAGTTTTTTTTTTCATAAACTTACCTGTCTACGTCCTTATTCTACCACTTACTAAATAAGTACCTACTTCGGTAGGTAGAAGCCGTTTGAAAAGAGTGCCTATTATCTTACTCTGGTGAACTTTGCTTGTTACTTCAAACATTGCCTCAGTGATCGAAAAGGAACCCTTATAAAAATACTAATTGATTGAGTTTCTCTCTAAATAATAAAGTAGCTTTTCATGTAGGCGTCTACGTAACTTGAGGGCCGACGAGCTAATTGTGTTTACCATCGTTCATTAGAAACAGTTCTAGTTCGCTCCTTGTTAATAAATGATAGAATGGATGACCGGTTTTACAATTCTCCGATTATTCCTTACTTTGCAGTTTACCAGATAAGTACTATCGCGGGATTTGATAGTATGGGTGGCTTTGGGGTGGCTCAAAGAGATCGAGTAATGGTCTTGCACCTACCTACCTCATAACGGTTCCATTAATGTTTCGAGAAGGATGAAAGATCAAAGATGGAATCATATAAGTAAGGTACCTACTTATATGATTCTTAGACAAAAATAATTGTAGGATTTGTAGGTAGGTATTATAGAAATCGACATTAAATAACAATGAGCCAGGTCGATACCGTACCTACTCTGAATAACAACTCAATAAATAGTAGTTAAGTCATGTTTTATTAGAAAATGGTGAAACTCGTCTTAGAATCCGCGGATAAGGCTGTGTTTAGGGTGAAGGTAGTCACCGCGACCGCGACATTGATATGCAAAAAGCGACTCGGTCGTTTGCTTTAAAATTTAATCGCGTTTCTACACGATGTTTACAATACGTTAATGTCAAGGTGCCCAGCCTGTTCTGGCTCTCGACCATTAATTAGAGTGTCAATTCGTAAGAAACGAATATTATATTAGACTGGTAGTTCTTGCCTTACGTTCTCAGAAGCGTTTCTGAGGTCGAGGAATGAGGGATCATCATAATGCATTGTGTCATAAATTACCTATCTAAATAGCATTGAAAAGTTTGATATCAATAATGATTTCGGACGATATGTTTGAAGAGGGCTTGAACAACACTTATCTGCATAACGACATGAGGCATCTTCCGAAGACCAAGACTCTGTATGAGAAAACACAGCGGGATTATGTAAGTCTTCTAAATTTATTTAAGTATAGGTATTTATAGTTTTTTATTGCTTGGCTTCACACGACTTGTGCGTTTAGCCAGTGTTAAATACCGCGTATCATATCAATGTGGTTGCATTGATCATCTACTATAAAGGAATTTTACATCACGAAGGTAATAATATCTTAGTAGGTAGCTACCCGCTAGAAGAAGCCACCCTTACCTATCCATTTGTAAGTCGTAACCGAAAGTTTTGCTATAATAAATATCTCCACAGGAACAAGAACAACGCGACATGCTCTCATCACAAAATGGCGACACGTGCGAGATACACGACCAGTTCTACCGCGACCACAAACTGCTGCTCGTGCTGTTCCGAGCGCTGGCCGTCATGCCCATCACTAGGTCGCGACCAGGTCATTCATTTTTATTGCTATTCAACTAGCTCTAACGATTTCCTTATGCGTCGTGGTCAGTAAAAAAGAAAACACGCACTTACTCATCCCATGTTTCTTAGGCACCATAACATTCAGTTGGAGGTCTACTGCCACCATGTACGCGGTATGTTTCTACATCGCCGCCACCGTCGTAGTCCTCGTGGTGGGCTACGAGCGGATCATGATCTTGCGATCCATCCGGCGGTTCGACGACTACATCTACGCGATCCTGTTCGTCGTGTTCCTTGTCCCACACTTCTGGATCCCGTTTGTGGGTTGGGGCGTGGCCCAGCAAGTCGCTATCTACAAGACTAATTGGGGAAAATTTCAGGTAAACTTGTTGGCAAAGTCAAATAGTTAAATTGTTCGTAGTAGACTTTGTATAGAGACTCTACAGTGAAATTGAGACCACAATCGATTCAATCGTCTAGAAAACAATTTCTATTCAGTAGGTAGATATTAGGTACACTAGGTAGGTACTTGTCTACTCTACTAGCTGAGAAGTTAGATAACTATTAGCTACCACAATGTGAACAACTATTAAATAAACTAGATATACCTGCATGGAAATGATATTAACGAAGATCGAAGCTCTCTCTCATAGAAACTCAGCATGTCTGCGAGGCGATGAAATTTCACCTAAAAGTGCCTAATATACCTAGCTCGTTAATCACTTTTTTTCTGGAAAGGTGCGCTATTACCGTGTGACCGGTGAGAACCTGAAATTCCCGAATCTGAAGACCACGATCGTGATCATTAGCGTGGGTTGCCTGCTGCTAGCAGTGTGCTTCCTACTCAGTCTGTGCGCTCTACTCGACGGCTTCCTGCTTCGGCACACCACCGCCTACTACCACATCATCACGATGATCAACATGAACTGCGCGCTCTGGTACATCAACTGCAGGGGAGTGAAGATTGCCTCGCAGAGTCTCTCAGAGTGCTTTCGCAGGGTAATTTTGTTTCAGTGTTGCATCCGTCATGCTTGCTGCTCACCATGCGCTTTCTGCTTTGCCTGTGGACTTTTCCCAAGGTGTTTTTACTGCAGCACATCACGCTATAACACATATTGATCCTTAACCCAGAATAAAATGTATCCCTACTAAAATTATAAGAAATCCTTTTCCCTTTTTAAGCATTCTTGACTTCTTTAGCTATTTCAACATTCCATAGCCACTTTTATTTGTCTTGCTTATCTCACCCTTTTTCCGGCAAATACCTGCCTCAATATTCTAACGTTTGATATCCTATTTCTCACATTCTTTTCGAGTTTAGGGCAGCTTTTCGCACCAGTATGATATTTTTTTAATTTCTACCACCGGGAACCGTATTTGAACCAGTTTTATTCCTTTAGCGCACTGAAAGATGATTAATCGAACGCTTTAGAGCTGACAGTCTCATTTGATCGATTGATTTGATTACGTACCTAAGTGGTAAGTAATATTTTTTGTAGAGATCGAATCACTCCGTTGTCCGTTGACCGTGACTGGGTCACGTCCCCGTGGGTTATATAGTATATACGTAATAACGTTACGGGGATATATATCTGCTAGAATCTAAAAAATAATTCGTTCTTTTTATAAGCAGGATGTGGAAGTGGAGTGCTCTGCCAAGCTGATCGCGAGATACCGCTTCCTGTGGCTTAACCTGTCTGAGCTTCTGCAGTCTCTTGGGAACGCGTACGCGAGAACCTACTCAACGTACTGCCTCTTTATGTAAGTTCAAACCTCTTGACTATTCCTGAATCCGTTGAAAAATACTGTTCTATAAAATACAGGCGGTTGTTCTGATTAATTGATCTTTCAGGCAAATCACTACTTTATTGCTATTTGTTAGAATGAGAAAGTCAGTACAGGCGGGGATAGACGAGATGGATAGGAAAGCTAAATTGTGGAAATGAGAACTAGAGCCCGCGATCTGTGGAATGGCGTATTATCTCCTTCCACCCACGATCCTTATAGGTTCTATAATAGGTTGTCATATTTTTAATTATTTTTTTTTGCGTCACTACTTTACCCGACTATGCCAGTTGTTGAAATAGGTAGGTATAGTAGTATTTGTAGTATACCTATAACTACCGCTAACTGTAAAATTCAAACCTACACTATTAACAAAATAATTAAGATATATTATGTAGTTACTAGTTTTAGAGCTAAACTTTTTTATTAGTAGAATGGCCAATCTCACCTGATTCTAGTGCTGATATGCGAAGTATACCTACCTACTAAACAAAGTTAACTTGGAATTTTCCTTACTTAGAATAATATTGAAACTTATCGTTCTCGCGTAAGCTATTTGCCACAAATTGTTCTTGAACTTGTGGAGTAGATAAATGTATCTGCGATACCCTATAGCATGGCTATCGATTCTTGAGGATCTCAGTTTTAACTTAGCATGACTTAGCTTAACTTTCAAGTGGCTTGACTTATAAATGTATTTTGTGCCGATATTTGCCTATCTTCATGTACCTACAGTAATTATTGTGACTGAAGTTCTGTGGGAAACAAAGTATAACTATAAAATATATGAGTAGGTACAATAAAATACAAAACTGTTAGTAAAAACGGTTACGACTGTTGAGATCCTCATCAAGGCCAACATATACCAAATATGGCCATTTTTCAAGAATGTATTGACTATTATTTTAACCGACAAGCCACGAGCACTGAATGACTTATCATAGTAGGAACAACCAGTGACGAAAGTCTCTAACATTTCTTACCGCTCATTTTACAAAGTCTAAGCTTTTGAATATTTTAAGTTAAATTGGATCCTTCCCTCCATAATAAACTTTGTGTATAATATTTAGATGTTTTTTGTGTACCTAAATACCAGAATAAATAATAGTTGGAACGTTATATCATACTTATATCACAGGAAATTCGTATATCAACATCGGCAGTGCGCCTTTCTTTGGCGAAATTGCGCTTCCGTAGGCTTTCGCTGTGCCGCTCGACTGAGCACAAAATACAAATTGTTTCCGAACTTATCGATTATGGACTTAACGATTCTTAGCGATTCTTTGCAGACATCAACTAAACATGGTCAAGGAAACGTAAAGGGCACTACCTTCTCGCGTACAAAACATTCCACTCGCCCACGCTTTTCCCGACACGGCGACGCTAAATATCACCGGAGCTTTGCTTAAGTAAATTGGTTTAGATATTAATCTAAGTTTATCTGGCCTCCAATTATATACCATACCATACAATATGAGCGTTATCCTGAATCCTGAACCCAGAAAAGCGCGGATATTAGTTACGACACTATGAAATTGCAGCGTCCAACCATTGAAGGGGCGTACGTAAATGTGTTGGAGTCGCGCTAAGTGAAACTTTTTAACTTTTTCGGATATTATACGTAGATAATATAGGTCCATGTGTTCATACAGAGACGTTTATTGATCACGTTTAGGTTCGCCAACATCACCATAGCGGTCTACGGAGCGTTGTCGGAGATCGTCGACCACGGCTTCGTCTTTTCCTTCAAGGAGATAGGTCTGATCGTCGACGCGGCCTACTGCACCACCCTGCTGTACATATTCGTGGATTGCTCGCACAAGTCTACTCTGAAGGTACAGAATTCCGTATTTTCGCAAAAAACCTCTAGTCAGCGAAAGATTTGCTGAACCTAACTTTTTCTATACGCATGCGAAATACTCAAATGTTCGGAGCAAATAGATAGTTGTAAAGTGTTCAATGACTTTTGTTGCTGATTGTACCACATAATAAACCACAATAATATGTAAAGTAGTTACGGTGATGATGATTACCTAAATGGTAATGCGTATAAAAACATTTGAAACAACAGGTGGATTTTCAGTAGGTTTTTTGATTAGGCCAATTATTGTCAATATCTCGCCCTATAAAATAAATACTGTAGATATAAAATATACAATGTTATCATACTAAAACGAAAGTCTAATGAACAGTTTTAAGTTAACCCATAGTTATTTTTTAATTTTCAATTCCCTAACATAAACTTAGCGCACGTCTTTTAGGTGGCAGCCGGTGTGCAAGACACTTTGCTTTCTATCGACGTGTTAGCTGTTGACCGCCCGACACAAAAGGAGGTAATATTTCAGTGACTTACAGAAGCCACACGCGAGAACAACTTACTTAGTACCTATCTAAAAGTTGGTGAAACGTATTCTCGAAGCGAATCCGTATCCGATTGTCTCATAGGGTTAGGGGCCATCCATTAATCACGTGATGTTTATTCAGCATTTTTTGCCCCACCCTCCCGCTTGATGATTAACCCCCCCCCCCCCCATTCACGTGTATTTTTAGTACCTACAAAGAATCTTAAAATGTTTATGATATTATCTTGAAATACAGGTATAAATAATTTTAATTTTATTCTGAAATTAAGAACCATGTCTAAAATGTATAGACAGAAAGGTTGCAGGTTGTCGACCGGCAAAATAAATACACGTCATATCTTACTACAACCCCCTCCCCCCTTGTGATATTTCGTGATTTTTGATAAATCCCTCCCCCCTCTTTTAAACCTCACGTGATTAATGGACGGCCCCTTAGTGAAAACGGGCATAAGTATCGTCTTGTTTCTGTAGGTGGATCACTTTATTCAAGCCATCGAAATGAACCCGGCTGTAGTCAGCCTGAAAGGATATGCTGATGTGAACAGGGAATTGCTTACATCGGTAACTATTTAATAAATTCTGTCTTTAATTATTTTCAATTAACACGTATTTAGTAGCTTCACCTGCACATGTTTAGGTACATACATATACGAGTAGTACGTAAAACTTCCAATTATATTTTCAACCACTTTCAGACGTCAGAAATATTTGAAATGTTGGTAGTTGGTTGCTTGCACTTTACTCCTTTGGGCCGAATACGAAAAGACACATTTTCTGTGTTTTTCTTTCTTTTATTTTATTTTTCCATTTTTATTTTTGTATTCCTACCTGGTATAGCTATAGTTTCAACAGCCAAAGCTCGACACACTTTTATTATAGGATGCATTATTCCTTTTGCAAGTGACCATAATATTAGTTTAAGATCTGGTTAAGAAATGTATATACCTACCTTTATCTGTTAATATTAGTGATAAAAATATAGGTAGATAATATTATACTTATTGTCATATGTATTGCGAATAGGTTGCCAATAATTGTTGTTAATGCGTAGGTATATGTAGCATGTGTGTAGAGTGAGCTTTGTGAAACCAGAATGTATGAAATGAAAATTCAACTAGGCACTTATTTTTCAGGCTATAAGCATGATTGCGATCTACTTGATTGTTCTGATGCAGTTCAAGATATCGCTACCAAAAGAACCGAAGGACTGAGGTTCACATCGCAAAGGAGTAGCTCTAGCAAGTAAATTGGTAGAGAATAGATTTTACTTTGATTAGCTGAATAATAATGCTTTTAGTTTAGGAGCCTAAACGCCTGTGACACCTACTGACGTTCATACCAAGAAACATAATTAAAAAAAAACATAACAGTTTTCTATTCTATTCAGTTTTGATAAACAAGCTAGAGATGCAAAGACAGCTTTTTCGAATCAGCACTCACTATCTGCAATCATAATATAATCTTCTAATTAATGCAATGAAAAGAATTTCATTTGACTCTTAGTAATAAACACACACATTTTAATGCGGGTAGGTTGGCATTCCACCAGTAGAGAACGGGAAAACACAATTTACACCTACCCGTATCACTTCTAGATTTGTTTTTTAGGTTATTAGCATTTTTGGATGCATAATATTTATTGTTCGTGGATTGGTTAATGTGATATTGTTTCAGATTTAATATTGTTCAGTTTAAATAATAGTCAAACAGGTTTAAACTAAAAAACAGTGAAAAAATATCAATAGTAGGCTTCATTTTGTAACCGAATCTTTATCGTAACGTGATAGGAATCTGTGATTGATCTGGTTTGTGCATAAATGTATTCACTATGAGACTATATTATGTAATATGGTGTATAATAATTGAAAGTGTGTGTATTCAGTGAAAATAGTTCATGACATGAACATTGTGTCGGTTACATTTTATGTAAACAACAAAAAACGCAACATTTCTAAATCAAGTAAGTATTCTTATGCTTCAATAATTATTTTATAATCGTATTAGAAATTGAATAAAATGTACAGTGTACGGTTAATATCGCTAACTTAGGTATAGCGTTTTCACGTAATATTGTTCGACGAAGACCAAAATGAAAACATGCAGAAATATGGCGCCAAAGACATTGGCGTTTCGGTCCCACACGTTACAGGTTATACGTATCTTCTCTTGCGTACTATGAGTTTGTGAGTGGTGTAAAAATGTATGACTGATTAGCTTTGGTTCAGTACTACGCTCGCAACGATGGCTATATTCTTCAACGGTGTGAAGTTAGTGAACATCAGGCCGTTTAAAAATGTGCTACTTTGAACAGCGCAAAGCGTGACCTAAGTGCGGGTTTAGGTCGCTCGGTGCTATAAAGGTATATTATATACTAGGTATAGTTTTTGTCGCTTATCAAAACTTGTTTTTAGCTCATGTAATAAATAGTTCATAATACGAAATTGACTAATTTTTCCGAGCCTCAAATTCCTTTACACAAATTACACTTTACAAAAATTCCTTTACACTTTACAAAAATCTCCGATTTTTTAATGTTTTAAAAAGGGATAAATTAATGAAAAGTTCCCTTGTAATCCGCATAACGCGAGGGACGGCTGCCACGTCTCGAAACTTGCTGATAACGGAGTGCTAGACTCGTTTGAAATTGGAAAAGTTGATTAATGAACTGCTTTTGTGGTGATCTGGTGACGTCATAGGGATTATTGCTGGTGACAGATACAGAGGGTAGCAGGGTAAAAGTTTAAGCGACTCTGCAAAACCAATGAAAAATCTGTTCAAAACCACTCTAAAATAGTATGCTCAGTACCTACTAATGTGCACGTAGGCACATGGAACGAGGGTGTTAATACAATTTTACCGCGACCTTAATAAATAATGGATAGTATGTCGATAGGCTCAATTCGAATAATTAAGTTGTTCGATCGACCGTAGTTTAGTCCGGATATGACTTTGTTAGTTAACTAACCAAATAGGTACCTACAATATTGGTTGACATAATAATGTATTAATGTAAAAAGTACAGCAACACTAAGCAAAACTTACAAACACCATTTATCGCGCCCGTGTAAGGTAGGTATTACATGACAGTTGAGTTATAACAATTGCCAACCTATTTTTATAAACAAACATTTAATTAAATCAAAGTGGCAGTAACGGCACAAAAGAAATAAACATCTGCGTAGTGTTTTACGGTGTGAAAACGTGGGTAATTCCGTAATTGGGTAGACTGCGTGGTTCTATTTTTGTGTGAATATGGTAGTGGCACTCACTGGTCATAGCTTTACTGGTTTCTGTGAAACGATGTCAGTCAAAGTCAAAGTCAAATCATTTATTGTAAATAGGCAATAAAATCGCAATTCTACAAAAGAAACACTTCATTCTAATTGACAAACTAATTAAACCATAAAATAAAACAAAATAAAATTAATTGATTATGGTTTGTGTTGAAAAAGGATGTTTCCCTTTCAAGCACTGGTCCAGGATTGAATCTCGGACAGAAAAAGGAAACTCCGTTGACTCTCAGTGCTTGCGGTATAGTGGTGTCCAAACTGTCCATACGTTTAAAGCCACAATATCCAGCCTTTTGTTTCTTCAGTGGAAGCCTTATTCATCGATATACTACCCAAATATATCGATGGTCATATTATATTGTTTTCGTAGCCTTACCTTTTCATTACTTCTGATTCCCCTTGATTTCAATGTAAGTAAAATTTAAAACTCCGTGCAGCCTCTATATTAAACACGTTTTCGCATCAACTAGGTATACCTACATGTTTCAAAACAACCGAAAAACCATCAGCTTCGCTTAAAATATAGATCACCTAAATATCTTTTAGTCCCTAGGGAACTGTCGGAATCCTTTTTATTCCACTTCTAAAAACCATGATGTGAATATTGAAACATCTGTGAAACTTGTCACTTTCCGAAAGTTGTGGTGGAGACTGAAAAAAATTGCGCCAAGACGGTTGTCATTAAGTATTTGAGTCTCTTCAGTCTGCTTCATTAATAATTCAGGGTTTTGTATAGGGACCTACTATTTGAGTTCACAATTCATTTCTACTTATAAGAAACAAAACCTACTACGCCATGATATTATATATACCTACTTTAAAAATATTTTAAATAACCTTGACCTAATAATAGGTTTAAACGGCTCGACAGATTTATGAGTCTGCAATGAAATATTATGTCATTATCTTTGATGAGCAAATATCGATAAAATCACTTTTGAGACCAAAATCTAACATTTTACTCATGATCTCATTAAATGTTTTTTTTAATTGTGAATAGTCAACCACAGCCTCACCTGATAGTAACGATGGTTTCAAGGGTGGAGCGTGCTTGTATGCTCACGTATGTTGTACATCACGCAACCGCTATAATACTATAATATGTATTAAGAAACTCTTGTTTTGAGTTACCTCCGAAATCGAACCAGTACAATATTACCTATCTCTGGTTGGTATATATATTTTTAGCTTTGAGCAAATTCTACAGAAACAGCTTCTCCCATCCTATTGTTTAAATAGACAGCAATAACATTTTTTTCATCGAGTGACTTTGTTCTTATTGGATGCGTTATTGTATCATCAAACTCGTTCGCGGATTAATTGACTTTTTATATGAATATTTCCGTAAATATTGGTATTGATACAAGCCTTGCTCACCGATATTGAAATAAATGCTTGCAGAAGCCGTTTTTCGAATATATTTTTTGTTTTGTTTTGAAGTTGTATATAACGCGTGGATAGGAGTTACTTGTGTGTGTATAGCTACCTATAATAGTACCTAAACAACTTATATGAGTTTAGTATACGTATTGTCTCAGCTGTGAGACAAGTTATTTGCACCAGCATTTTTCTAAGCTCCAATGAACTGGATTATGTCATCTGCCCACATTTTTAATCTTTTTTTCCTATTTACCGGTAGCAATCGCCTATCATTGACGCAATGCGCGTGACATCACTCAGTAGCTTCATCAAATCGATACAGTAGTCAGTGCCAAAGTTTGCGCATATTCGTGTGGAAATATTATGCAAGAACTTATATCTAGGACGATTTACTCGATGTGGTCTACTATTTCAAAAATAATGTATTAAAATATTACTAAGTTGTTGTTTGGTTGTTAAACAGGCCTATAATTGAAAATTTCTAAACATTACACTAATAGAAGATCATAATGAAGATGATTCCCATTTTGCAGACGTTTGCGATAAAAGCTAGCAAAATGCCGCATTATTACAAACAAAAATCTACTTGTTCATAAATGTATAGTCCTCTTTTATATTTTATTGATTAAACGAAATAAAGATACGGTATTGAAATCCAATTAAGTTCGCTATTATCTAATTATTAAATTATAGTTGTTCATGTGTTTTGCACAATGTTTAATTGTGGCGGCGGTTAGGACATGGATCCATGCATGGAGCTTGCAGTCGTCGTGTTATAAAATATCTATAAATCTTAAGTTTTCTAACATCGCGCAGTATCCCACAGGTAGAACTCTGCCAATGGTCCGAGTTCAGTCTCTGTCTTACCGCTACACTACATCGAGGTAGAATCATACGCGGCACGAGATTCGTATCGCACTCCATTTCGACTGAAGTGTGGTTATTAACACTCGAGAGCACTCTAGATAATAGGATTGCTTCAAAACGCATCCACTACCATTCGTCATACACTCGGAATACTCCGATAGGTGGTATCCTACATACCGCGGCGACCTTTTTAATCCGAGATCGATGTTGCCTCGATACTATTGAAAGCAATGACATTTAATATTATCGAGCTTTGTGTGGGGAGCCAAAGTGATTTCCACATACGTACTACACTTACTTTTTACTTGCGATAGTGTTAAAAAAAATGGGCTATCTTGATGGTTCTTAGCTAAAATAAACGCGAATGCCGGCTATGCTGAAGCTGAAGATAATAATATCCAATTTCTACATTATATTTTGCGATTACAACAAAATTAATTTCTAATTTTCTGTATATGATTGCCTACATTACAAAGAGAATGTAATCTGCCTTTCTTTAAAACAAAACATAAATATACTTATTTTACGGATCTTTATTTCTTTGCTAATGCTCATTTAATTTACTCGCAATGTTTTTTTTAATCTTACCAGATTTCGGAGTTCGTTTTTGTAATTTGACAGATATCCGTGATGTTTTTTTAAAGAATAGAATATAAATTATTATTTTATACCAGTAGTTCAATAAATATACTTAAGGATATATATAGGAATATATAGGACAATGTTTATATTATAGCTTTAGCGATGCTTCGCGAAGTGTAACATAATCTGTTTACTTTAAGTTCCTGTAACTTAAACCTTATATTCATAAGCACCTTTCCTAACTCCGAAAGTAAAACACAAACAATCTAGTCTGTTATCAGAGTTAAACTCTGACAGCGCATAATAATGGCCTCGTTTATTAGCTGCTGAAAAACAAAGATTTAACATATAAATAAAAATATAACATAAAAAATTTATTTAATAATGTAAACCTACTTTTTAAACTTAGCACAAAACTTACAAATGTATTAAAAGATATTTCCTTTAATTTGTGACTTGTCACTACTCCATTGTAGAGCTTTGATCTGTATAAAATTAGTGAGTAGTGTACTTTCGTGATCTGATACCAATTTTTCGGCCTTTTTAAAACGTATAAGAGTAATGAGTATTGAAAAACCTTAAATGTCCATTCATTACAATATGATCGGCATTTTACAATTTACTATTATTTATTCAAGCCCGTAAAACATGGAAGGGCCCAGGAACTAAGGCTATCACTTGACGAATAACGAACTGAGTAGGTAGCAGAAGTTACAGATTCCATTTACCTACGCAAAATAATTACAGCAAAGCCGTCATCAGACACCAAAGCCGCAATTAAAAGCTCGTCTTTCGCGACGAAATTATCAAAGAAACGGCACTGTAGTTTAATAAAGATGAGTCTACGTGGTTTGCATACAAGACAGACGTTCAAAAGACTTGTTAATGTTCGCGGAATAACCGCTGACCGCCGGAACATTACAAAGGCACTTCATTTTCTACGTGACGAATTAGGAAATTGTTAAAGGGTGGTTAGGATAAGATTATGCGAGAGACTGTTGATTTGCATCGGTCAATATTTGTATAGGAGCAGCTCCCGTAGCCTATTCCGGCAATATCACTGTATATCCAGATAAATTACTTGGTAGAAACATAATATTAATAAGTTTTTGGTTGTAAAGTATTTTTAGAACTGCCTTTATACATTTCGTCAGTTTAGTTCGTCAAAGATAAGTTCTATTGTCTGCTTTCCATCATCAGACCAGCTCGTTCTGACTATAATATTATATTATGTAGTAACTACGGAAAAATGCAAAAATGTGATCTATATACGGCCTATTGTCCGAGCAAGTGAGACCAACTCTTAGCCAGTCAATATTGACATGGTAATGTAAAAAACATTGGCGCTGAATACGGATTGTTTTCGCACGGAAGGTTAAGGTAGTTAAATTAGTTCCTCCTCTCGAAACTAACTTTCGAATGACTACTCACCTGGATGCAACAAACTAATCCAACTTTAACGCTTTTTGTATCGATGGTTTGGTATTGTATGCCTTACAGCCTCTTATTTTTTTAACACAGTTTAATATACTATTATTTTCAAGTTTTGTTTACCAGTTTAAAGTATAAATACAGGTAGCTCCGTTTTCGACATATTATTTTGTATGTTGCAGTCAAACTCATAATCAATCAAAACTAGTATTGACTGTGATTTCTATCAAAACTAGTATAACTAGTAGTGACTAAAACAGTCAAAACTAGTAACTGTAGTAGTTAAATAACTCTTTTTTGAAATACAACAGAATAAAGAAAACGTAATAATAACCGTTTAATAATAATTAGTATCACAATTGGCGGTCTCATCGCTCAGAGCTTACTTCTAGGCAAACATGCATGGGGAGTAGGTAATAACAAGAAGACAGTATTTATGGACGGTGACTTTCACTGAATGATTTTTTTACCGACTATACTCTCTGGTAATTTATTTTATGTATCAAGCGAAACACTACAATAATGTTCGACAATGTTCGTAGGTGTCTCGTAGCCACACAGCTACGAGTCTACGAAACAGCTACATCGAACTACGTCGTAGCTGCATAGTCTACACAAATTATGAGGTTTAAGTCGCGGTATTATTTACTATTTATCGTTATTCTGCTTCGATCAATAATGTACATAATCTGAGTTCAATTTGCTTTTCACGTGGTTTATTGCCGTGAGCACAATCGTGCGCCTGACTTGATGAATCGTAGGGCTGACTTTGAATCCTACCGCGGCCCTGTGCCGACATGAGTAAATTTTAACATCATTATAATATGTATAAGACGTTATTTGCATTCATGACGATGAAGAAACTAAATAAGTTCAAGCAATCAGCATGACCATATTGATCCCAGAGCAACGAACAATGAAGGACGCGATGGAGTTATAATTAGAGTCCTAAGAGGAGCGAGTTCAAGCCGCCTAATACGAAAACGGTATTTATCCGTGAGGCGCAACTCTAATTTTCACACCAGGACCATCAAAACTCTGGCTACATAAAATAAAGCCAAAGAAGCCACCCAAGGGTCTTTGCGACTTATATCAATCGATAAGAAATGGGGCCCGCCAAATCATAGAGCAAACCAAGATCCCTTAGATTAGATCCCATATGAAAATTGGTAATAGAGTTGACAGCCGTATCTTTTAAATAATAATAATTGTTCCGGATTACTAAACACAATTTCGATTCCACTCCAAAACTCCCACAATGTTATTTATGAGAAATCCCATCATGTGCAGTTACGTTACTTTACGCAGGAAGAAATAAAGTCACAATTTTCCTTCCTTCCTTGAAGTGATTCAATGTTTTGCTGTCTGTAATGTAATATATATCAATGAATTTTAGACCTATGCCTAATATCAAACTACTAGGTAACCTTAAAGTTTTTGAACTTAAACTACTTTAAACTTTAAGAGTAAAAATGGTTTATCTGTAGTTAGGTTACTACTACATTTAACTAGTAAATTGTTTTAGTGTGTCTTATTCTTTATTTTGCAATAACGTTACGCTACGTATTATTAACCTCGAATAATTAGGTCAGTTAAGCAACTAACAAACTCAATAGTGACTAAAGGGCAGACAAGAGTCGATGTTTGTTTACCTAGATATTTTACTAGGTATAATATAATTATTGACATTTTAACAAGACTGGCATGATTTGACAACGGACATAGGGCCAGAGAATTAATACCATAGACAGGGTTAAACCCAAAAAATATTGTAAACTAAGACCAAATACTTTTACAAAGTGGGAATTCAATTCACGACTTAGTTGTGTGCCCTATCACTAACACAACTATTTCCACTAGAACTACCTACCAAATGGAGTTTCAACGTGTACTTTACCTTGCGCCCAAAGAATCCTAATAGCCTATCCTAACCTAAAACATTAGGTAGGGCGATACCTTGAACCTTGAATAAACTTCATCATGAAAGTAGGAATTTTATGGAACCACAATCTATCTAAATGGTTTCGGCAAGACAATTTCCGTTTGATTCTGAAATCGTTAAGGGGAAAGCAATAACGCCGCTGGAAGTCTTCCAGTGGAAGACAAGAAAATTATTATCAAGGGTTTATTTATTTTCAATTTAGTTTCACAATTAAATTTCTCTATATTAGCTCTTAACTAAAGTGTAATAGGAAAGTTAGATTACTCAATTTGATGGTCAAAAGGCTAGAGGATAAATCTGGAGGCGCTGCGAAGTGACTTCCAGCAGTTCGTCACTGAAAATATTCTGCAACGACATTGTGAGTTATATAGCTTCGTCAGCTGCCCTTAAAAACATATTATGGTAGTTTGATTCCAATTATCTTATATCTTTAAATTGGAATTTATATATCTAAATGAATGCATGTCAGGGTGAACCAATTTATACAGGTTCTTCGCTGAAGAATAATGTATATGTAATATAATAATAATAATGTTCTCCGATACACTATTAGCTACTTGAAAGATTTACCCTGTTTCCATATAGGAAATAAATACTAGGTACAGAACGTAAGACTGTATAAATCCAGTCAGATTTTAACATAATTGTGTGCGGTGTGCAGAAATAGCTCTGTAGGTACATTTGAAGATTTCTACATTTGCTGAGGCAAAGTTGCTTCAAATACTGGTTTTCCATCCACAAATTCATCTGATTTCAAGGCATGCGTTGAATTCATTTCTGGACAGGAAAATACGGACACAGCACTACGTACCTAATAGAAAGGCAAATAAATAACGCTGTGCGATCACGTATTTACCCTCGTTCCATGATATCAGGGGAATCGAAAACTATGAATAACAGTTTTTATTTAGAATATCGTAGGTACATGATATTTGTCTCTGTAAGAGTGTCTCGGGTTGCCCATAAAATATGCCTCTGAGAGGTCACAAATCGTTTACGTATCCTAAGCACGAAGGAATATAATAAATTATAAAATTGAGTCCTTGGTGTCAGTCAAGGATTCAAACCCGTATCATTGGGTTGCAGAGCGCACAGCTGATCCACCGCTCTATCCTATCTGATAGAAAGACGATAAGATCAAAGATGGAACCATGCCCAATGAAAGATGTTATGAAATAGATACAGCTTCGGCAAACATTTCACACAGGTCTCTACACAGATCACACGTCATCGTTTCCTGACAGCTGTCTCCCACGATGAAGCCAGTTCCTGTTGTCACTTACATTTTCATTTCATTACGTGTTATTTCGTCCCATCTCTTTACAGGTACGTCGGTATCTTGAATTCAATCTGGGGTCCACCCAATCTCCTCAATATTATGCCACATTTAAGTTTAATAAGGGTATTATACTACACAAGACAGTATACATTTATATACAAAGGTAGAACTAAAAAAATTGGATTGTTTGAAATTGGAACTGGATTGCAAACTTAAAGATTGTGTACACATAAAAACAAAATGAGATAGACTTGTAAATAGATAAGTTCCACAGCGTTTTGTAGGTAGTTATGCATTTATAAAGTAGAAGGATATTTATGCAAGTATTCGTTGAGGTCGCTGGTTGATCATAGCTCCTAGAACAAGAGCTACAGCGTCCACTTGCATGAAACTGCAAAGGTTTAGTGTAGGTTTGACAAGTTTTATTTAAACCGAGAATAGTTTCATACAAACATAATATTATCATGCTGTAATAATGTAGATTTTGCTATGACTATAATTTTCTGTACGTAATTCATACTTTTTACCTAATATTTTGAATTATTTTAACGCACGAACATTTTAGAATAATCTGCTCTGTGTAACAACTTAACATTGAAAACACCGAAAGTCACCAGAAGTAGTGAAAATTTGAAATAAATTATGTCGCCCATGGGGATAAAAACTTTTTGTAGTTACTTACAGACCTCGCTCAACACAGGGGCATTCGCTGGACTGTATTTTCACCTGCCGTGAAATAATTCTTAATTTGAGCAGCCTTGCCGTGCCGTTTTTATAGAAAACTAGAAATAATCCAGTAAAAATATGAAAGTATAGTAATTTTTTTTATTATTTAACTTATATACTTTACCATACCTACTGGTTACCGCTTGCCAAGAATCGTTATTCACAGTCAAAATTCGGCTTCTAAAAAGAGTGAATAAATACATTTGCACATCGTTACAAAAACACGTTTGAATTGTACAAATAATATTACTTTCTACTCAACCAAACTCAGTCATGTGAGAACGTAAACGAGATTCCAATAGCACACGCATCATATCCTAAATAAATGAAAAGGAGCGCCTCTTGGACCCGTATTCCGACATTTAAATGATGTAAAAAACCGGCCAAGTGCGAGTCGGACTCGCGCACGAAGGGTTCCGTAGTACTTATCTATAAAAGTGGCAAATATCACGTTTGTTGTATGGGAGCCCCCTTACATATTGATTTTAATGTTTTCAGTATTTGTTGTTATAGCAGCAACAGAAATACATCATCTGTGAAAGTTTCTACTGTCTAACTATCACGGTTCATGAGATACAGCCTGGTGATAGACAGATCGACAGACGGACGGACCTCTAAAAACAATCATAATATTTTAATGTAAATCTGTGAATTGTACGTATATTTAGCGATTTTTAAATATGGAATAAAGATCGTTATGGACAGAATAATTTATTAATGGTAACGTTAATATTTTAGGTATTTTGTATTAGCCGTACCTAGGGTACTATTGGTACTAATAGGTATTCTGTGCCCATACCTACGGCCCATACCAGCACTAGATAGCACAAAATCCTAGAAACTGACATAACCTAAATGAGGTTTACACCCAGCAGTGGGTTAAATACGCCTATTGGTGATGACGATTACCGTACCTACGAAATGTATGTACTCGTATAAGTAATTGTAGGTCCTAACATAAATTACTACGTATACGCCAGCAACGTCAAAGTGTCATTATTTTCTTTTTCAGCAATAATTTTCTTGTCTTATATTTGGTAAAAAAATATAATAAATCAAAAATAAACAGCGGTCAAAAATGTCCAATTAAAAAAATGTTGATTACACGTATCGGTGCATCGTATCGCCGCTAACGAGGTGGGCGGCGCGCGCCCAGCTAGCCGCCCGCCCAGCCGGATATATAAGCGCGCGAGAAGCCTTCAGCGACACAACATCACCACCGCTGACGCCGACAACTGCTTCCACCACCACATCATAAAGGTCAGTAGAATTATTATTTTACTTTCTTTCACAGTTTCATAGAATGATCTGGATTTTTATTCAGTTATAACTTTAATTTTAAATTAAGTTTAGAGGAACTTAATTGATTTAAATTTTTTAAATCTATTAAAACTATTTTAGACAAATATTATTCAAATATATTTATATAAAACCTAATTGTGTTAACAGATATTTTATGTGTTCTGCAAATTTCTAAGCACAATGTAGGTAATTGTAACAATATAATTTGAAAAAAATCAAGTTATTAGAAACTCTGGAACAGTGAATCGGTTTCGAAAGAATAGTGCCCTAATAAATCGCAGTAACTTGCACTACAGTTCTGCAAAGCTGATTACGAGTTCTCAGAACACTCCGCGTCGTTAAACATAATATTATTATGTTCAATGTCTTCGCTTCCCGTTTGTTTAAACCCATGTGACAACACTGTAAAGATTTGAGTTGTACTTATTTATTAGGGTGTGAAGTACTAATATTAGATACTAACTAATGTTGAGGGGCGAAGATTAACAGTTTGATAACACCTCACTAGTTTGCGACTTCGCTGTAGAATTCAAGTAATAATTCACGAATATGAAACTGTAATACTTTGATTTCGTTTCTATTAAAAATACATTTTTTCTATTATTGTTACTTGTTTACACATATCATAATGTTATAATTATGTTACATCTGAAATAGCTTTCCATGTAAGAAATTAAACTTTTACGTTACTTATAAATATTGACATCCATACCATCGTCACGTATTTGTTATGATAAGTTGTTCAGAAAACCTGTCGCTGACATCCAGATAATATTTTCGTAGATGAAAATTCACGACATCGCACTACATTGAAACATTATTAAATTGTAATGCACCAAACCAACCCATCAGTTCAATAAATTAGTGTTGTATCATTTTTTTTCAATGACATAGTAATTGACATTGAGGTAAACTGCGTGCTGTAAACTCGTCATATAATCAGTATACCATCCTGAAATAACCCTCAATCTTACAATGATCTAAAAATACCAATTATAACTCAAAGAAAAACGCGACTAAAAGAGTTGTCTCCCACTAAAGCATCCTATATTTAGGTTGAAATAGCTCCAATTCAATGAAACTCTCTCTGATTGCTCGCGCGTGTAATATATTTTCTCTAACCTTTTTCCTGACCTGAACAGTTTGAGGACAAATTGTGACTTATTTAATAAAAACTCATTCAATGTGATTTTCTCGTAATGCGCGGTAATTGGGTGTCTTGCATGGCTAAAATAATGGCCTCTATAGTAGGCATACATTATAGTAGGTATACATTTCCACCACAATTCACGGCAGTTTCCGCAAACACCTTCTGCGGTCTGGTTGGCGTAGATAAATGGCATAGTTACTTTGAAGTTGACAATTCTCAATCTTATCGTGAAAAGGCCTTTAATGAATAATTTATTATTCGTAAGATGTTTGAGTATAATTAAGTTCCAAGTAGTTTGTAGTAAGTATACAGTTCAAAACGTAAATAGCAGAATACGGCTAATTTGATTTTGTAAGCAAGCATAACAAATAGCCTTTATTATTTGTTAAAACTTTATAGACGTATATGAATTAGTAATACTATTGTATGTTTACAGCATCTCGACAAATAAGTAGTTTTCCTTCAATAATAAAAGCAAAAACAACATTATTATAATTACGTACCTAGTACTTACTATATACTTAAGTACTTGCGAACCCGACGAACGAAAAAAAAGCGGAACAAAACTTTATCTCGTTATAATACTTATTTTGTAACAGTTTAGGAGGATATCGCAAGTTTCAAGTCACGTTTTCAACTTGTTTAATATGTGTTGTGGTATTATATTTCGCGTACAAAGTGACGACCTGATAAATAGCTTTCACGCCTAAAAAGATCTTAAATAATGTTGTTCTGACAGTAATTACGACATACACTCAAGACAAACTGAGTAACTACGTATAACGACTTTTTGACAAATAACTTTTCGCATTCTTTGTTCCTCTAACTTATTTCTAACTTATTTCTCTTTTCAAATTATCTTTTCAAAAGTTGCGAATTGGGCAATTTACGATGGATTATTAAAATACGCCTGGCTTTATAAAACACCACCACTAAACCTCCAACACTCTATAAGGTGATAAAACTGGCATTCTAAGAAACTTAAATAAACGCCTTGGGATTCTACATTAATTAGCATTGGCCCGGGGCGGCGGCGGCAGAGCGTTAGGTCATATAATATGGCGGATACTCTCTTCCCGGCTACGAGAACGCAATAAACGGCATGATGATGATTATGACTATCATAATCATCATCATCATATAATGAGAGACCAACTGCGCCCTGCGATTACACTCGCGATTCACTGGATGAAAAGTTGCCTATGTATTCACCCAGTGCCTCATCAATCTAATCTGCCAAATTTCATCAAAATCTGCCAATTTGGTGCGATTGAGCAACAAATATCAGAAATAAAATTGTACAAACTTTCACATAATTATGTATTACTTAGGAAGTAGGATTGAAATAGTTCCGATACGCAATCGGTCTGTTCTATAAGTTAAATGAGCGCGTTGAAGTCTTTAAAGCTAACTCTTTGCTCGTATCATTTTTTTTTATTAAATTCCACAACAACACAATAACCGCATCATCTAACGATATTAAAACTTTATTGAACAGAATTGAAACGTCGAGTCGCCGTCGCGGTGATATACTGACATTTATTGGCCATGCGCGGTATGAGTATCAGGATGGTATTAGATTACTTCTACTCGTATATCGAAGTGCTGAATAGAAATTGATTAAATCTCGAGCAGAAACTAGCATGTTTAATGAAATGTACTTTCTCATTTCCCAGTAGTTATCTGAATTCGACGTAACGGCACAGTAGCTTCATTTAACGCATTTTTTGCACAGAGATAAAGATGGTCGCGGATTTGCATCTCAAAATTAACCTAATTTAAGTTTTCTCAAATAAACTTCAAATCATGAATATATACGTAAATTAGCAAATAAATTACCTTTACAATTACGCTTTCAAAAAGTACTTAAGTAATGTAGACAGACATTTTTTAATTTTGTAGGTGTATTGAATTTCGTAGCTGCTTTTAAATTACATAAACAGATACAAACTTATATTAGAACATCATTTACATCTGTAGAAGTATTACTGTTGTATTTTATGCTTCAATATTCAGATTGTATTAGGATATAGCAAGCAACTTTAGTATATATAGGTACTAAAGTTTCTAGTTATTTCCAAGACATTTTTTTTTACGACTCCGCTGAATTATACCGCAATTTCAAAATATAACTTTTTAAATAAAAGAAATATAAATACTTTTGATAAGTTTAATTATTATCAGGTATAAAAATATGCGTCGAGTCTACGGAGCGTTCGTCGTGGCAGTAGCAGCGCTACTGGTCTGCTGCACTGCTGACTCTCACAGGGTACGTATTCATTAATTCCACAAAGGATAATCACTGCCACTTGAAAGCTTCTATTCGAAGAGCGTAAACAAAACACACGCTCAATGAAATACGTATTGTCATTTGTTTTTGAATTATTTCCTGTTTGTGGAATTATTAAAAACAAATTAATCAGCTTTTATTTTATGAAACTTGCTCCTAATACTCAGAGGTGTCCAATTTTGTAGGTAACAAAAATACAGATATCCAACCGGCTTCGTCTTCCGTCACGAAGAATTTATAAACACAAAATAATATTCCCGAACGCAGAACAAGGTCGGCCCTTAATAACATTTTTAAGCTTCCAATCAGGGAGTTATCACCGCGGCTCCAAAATAAATTCTTTGTTTAAATTTTAGTTTAAAATTATAATATTAAAAACAAATCGTGCCCGAGCCCTATGGGCTTAACTGTATCAAAAGGTAGACACAAATTTCTAACAAACAAAGCTAAGAACAGGCTCATAATTGGAGTTTTCAGAATAATTTGCAATTAGTTAACAATGACATCATGTTTCTGACAGCAAAAAGGATTTAAATATAAACGTTTGAGACCGAGAGGTATTTAAATTGTTCACAATACGTATCCATGAAACATAAGAGCTACGAAACAAGAACATGGTATCGTATGCTACACAAAACCGTAGGGATTATCAATATTATCTTACTAAAATAAAAACTCGCTTTGACTTAAAGCAGGTACTGCGTTACCTACCTATATTAAATGCATGTTTTGATCGTCACAGGAACAAGATGTGGGTGGGGGCGAACAGGGACCCAAACGTTACGACCTTAACGGTAAGCATTAAACCACTATTCAAGCAACTCAGTTGCACACGTTACTACTTTCACACAATGTTAAATGTTGTTTGAATGTAAATTTTTCGCACACACAGATAATAACTTAAGAATGTTACCCTGGCACCGTATTTTCCAAATTACACCTATGAACTACTCACACAAAAGAATCACTGCTGACATTTTATGGTATAGAGCCCAAAAATCGTGCCATTAGCCATTTATAGGTACAAATGAAACGCCGTCAACTGCAGTGGTCGTCATTCAAATGTCAGTGGTGACCAACCTACATAACCATCCTTTTATATCACTCTATCACGTCGTATTTCACATCCAATTTGAAAGTTCAATCTTTCCTTCCGCACTCGTTTATAAATATTTACCCACAATATACCTTTCAGAACAGCACTTACTTTGTAAAAAATATGCATTTCACACTCACTACGAATGGGATAACGCACTTTCACACATTTCAGCACGACGGTTTGTCACACTTGTTTGTGCACTGTGTATTCGTGTTCACTCGTGTCTGTCACTGCACTCGGTGAGTACCACTTCCTTTTATTGTGCACTTTGACGTCTGCTTGCTCAGGTACCTACCTACTATGGATTTTGATTATAGCGGCGTTGTTACAGATTACAAGCAAACCGAACAGTTCGAAGAGTTCCTCCGTTTCCTACAAGGTTATGAGAGTAGACTTCAAGACCGCACCGGTCTAAATGGACTGGGGGGCAATTCTCTCCTCGGCAGGAGTATCAATGGTGGTGGTCTCGGCGGGAGCTCTCTACTAGGAAGGAACACTGGCAACTTGGGTGGATCCAGCCTTCTCGGAAGGAACCTCAACGGAATCGGGGGGTCTACCTTACTGGGCAGAGATACGGAGAGTGACAAAAGGCAGTACGCCAGATTCGTCGATTCACTCGGAGGCGGCAACTTTGTTCGTAACTTGGACTCTATCGGCGGAGGAAACTTCGTGAGGAACCTTGACTCCATCGGTGGCAGCAACTTTGTCAAAAAGAACCTTGACCAGCTCGGCGGACCCAACCTCGTCAAGAGAAACTTGGACTCTCTAGGCGGCGGCAATTTCGTTCGGAACTTAGACTCCCTGGGCGGTGGTAACTTCGTCCGTCACTTAGATCCCCTAGGAGGTGGCAACTTTGTGTAGGTGTTTTATAAACCACATTCATTATACCCTTTTCAATATTCTTCCTTATATACAACGTATTCAATGTGATATCTCCCTAAGGTACCAACAGGATTTTATTTATACCTAACCAAAGTTCATTGTTATCATTCGGTGTTAAAATTTATTAATAAAGGCGTATGTAGCAACTTGGGACCTGTGTTTTATGTTACCATTTACTTTTGCATCTGAAACCAAACTCTACCTTCCTACTGTTCCTGCTACAAGCAATTTATTTTCAAACTAAAACAGTTTAAATTCTGGAAGCGCCATAGTAGGTAACTATTCCATCATGCACAAAGGTTAAGGTAAGTTCATGTCGAATACACAACAAACATTCTTTGTAACTAATGGTTTCCACGATTGAATGATATTTTAGGACACAAGAATCGAGTACTGCATCCTATTTTCGAAGCAAACCTAGCAGATGGGGGCCCTCGGTCGTCCTACGGAGCAAACCTATTAAAGATGCTGGATTATATATCAAGGTAAATAAACTCTTTCTAAGATAATCTCCCCATATAGGTTTTCCGCTGTGAAAAGTTTGTAAAACTGGCCACCACAGCATACAAGAAAAGGTCTGGCGGCCGTGCGCGTCCTACGCTGTAGTACATTTTTATAGAACTTTTGACGACCACAATGATATCGTTTACGAAGTATCATTATCATTAGTACCTACTTCATTGAAATGTAAGCTTAGTGGCTGCTCCTCATTATATTCAAATATCATGTTTCATCTGAATCTAATAAATATTCCAAGAAATAATTTACTTTCATACTCTAAAATACATGAAATATTATTTTTTCGAAGAAATGTCCTTTATTATCATGGTAACGCTATTTTTATTTCTGTTTGCCTCATCGTTACGGTATATCCACATTTGTGATTTCAAGATGGCCAAAGTAACCGCAAATTCAAGATGGACAAAGTAAAGCTTTATTTATGAATTCCTAACAATTGGGCATCGAATACAGAAAAATACCACAGAACATTTATTAGGCTGTAAAGATACCTACATGAAACTGAAATGATTTTCCAATTTTTCCTTAGACCAAAGGACAATAGCAAGTATCCACTGAGCCCGCTGGAAACCAGCTTCTACTACGGAGGGATGAGCGATGACTACGCGAAACGGAACTTTGATGAAATCGACAGGTGAGATACACTGCTATGAGGTTCAAGATTATTGTTTGTTCTTATTGGGATGGATTATTTTTATAATAATCTTAGATAGTTGCTTCCTGTTTGAACTATCATGATTATAACGGGGAACGTGTTGAGTTGTAGACGAAAAGTTCAAAAATTTACTGCTTTGGAAACGAATAGTAATATTATTTCATGATAATATCTTTAGATAGATACTCATTCGATAAAGTTTTTGAAACATGCCATTGCGTTTTAAAAAAAATACCTACATACAAACAAAGTAGAATAACTTATTATCCTCACCAAATAACATGTTTACGATGATTTTAAAACGTAAATTCACTATTTCAAATCACAATAAAATTGTCGGCATTTGTGGGTAAACAAACATTAGGGACGGATGAGAATGTATATTGTTAATTATTTTAATCCATTAACCATTACTACGCACGTGATAAGGTAAAACAGTGGCCGGGAAACAATGCTCGTCACTGCTATTTCATGAACCACTGATTTTACTAGTAATATTACGTAGTATACTACATATTATATGATGTATTCTGTGGTAATAATGATTATATGAAAATAATTATGGGTATAATAAAAGAGCAATCTAAAATGTACCCACATTTTAGATTGAATTTTTAAGGGTTTTGTTACTTAAAAATAAAACAACATTTATAAAGCTATAAATTACGTCATGGCGTCGAGATTATAGTAAACAACGTGTAGGTACATACGTCTGTTTCCGTTTTTGGGTGTGAGCTCTTGACGAAATCAATAGGCAAAGTTTCGATTCAATCACTGATTGAGCGAACGCGTAAAAAGCACATTTCCTTACATCAGCCCGACACACGACATGAGACCACAATTTCATTAAATATTCAGAACCTTCGCATAATGAGGACAGACACGCTAACTTCAATTAGGTATACAATTACTGAAGTTTTCTTTTGAAGAAGGCGCTTCGCTTCGGTACTGATTAACTATAGCTTTTTGAAATTGTATTCTTTAATAACTAGTTAACAAGAAAGTTTAACCCCACTTAGTTGAGGTTGCAGAGGAGTTACAGTTCTGAACAGATTCAATTACACTTTACAGTTGTATCTCTTTGAAACAATTTTAGCTGATAATTTATCATAGAACATTAATAAGGTGCCCCTCGCCTCGGGTCGTCGTGGATATATGTGGACATGAGGATACGTGGTATCCTTATAGGATAATTATGCTAATCGACCGTCTTTAGTTTGAGTTTCAGACACACCGTGCTTAGTGTAAACCACAGCCTCCTCGGCGTAAGTTAGTGAAGAACCGATTGCGAATCATGAGATTGGGGGTTCGACTCCTGCATAGTGAAAAAGTTTGTTTGAACTTGTTCACCTCACTCAGAAGGCTGGGCTGAGCCTCGTATATACGTGTTAATTCTTCCACAGGTCTAACCTGGACACCTTCGTAGCCAAGAGGAACTTCGACGAGATTGACCGTTCTTCGCTGCCGTTCCCGTATGCCACCAAGCGTTTCTACCACGTGTACGGCAACAACTACTTAGACCTTGACACACCAGTGTAAGACGTCAGACACGTCTGTGTAGACGCGTAAATACATGTGTTCGTACTACGTAACGTAGCATGATAAATAATTCTATTACGGAGGGAGCTCTTGAAATATTCACCAACTGACTCCAATTCTTACGTATAACCCTCACACTAGCAACAACTTGTTGGGTTTACAACAATGCTAATAATGTTTAGGCTATGGCTATACTGAGGTAACTCGTGAAAGTGAGACTAACCCCCGGTTTCTAGAACGTTTGTTGGCGTTGACAGTAGATTAAAACTATCGTTGCCTCTACCTGACTATAAACAAATGACAAGGACGGCAATAGAATTAATTGATGAATGAATGAATCCTTGTCATTTGTGTATAGTCAGATAGAGGCAACGATAGTTTTAATCTACTGTCAAAGCCAACAAGCGTTCTAGAAACCGGGGGTAAAAAAGAAGATGAAATTGAGATTTTGCTAGCTAACCGATTTTGAGATTCACTTTTGTGATACCCGGTTTTACTTTGTGAAACACGCGTTAAAATATTTCTCTACATCTGTAGGCGGGGAATCTTTTTTTTTCATAACGTAATACTCTAAAAACATGGATGCCTACTCTTTAAAGTCAAGAAGGACTTTAATTGATATTAAAAACAGTTCCAGTTTATTTTTATAACATAAATTACTTACTGTATAGGTACTAGTACCTAAATTTATTCAAATAACTTTCTAAAATAAATACTTCTGACTACACTAAAAATAACGAAACGATACTCTGCCCTAAAATAACATTGATACAATCCGACTGTTTCTAGTACCTACTCGTATGTTGTTAATTTATGCATGTTCCATTAAAACTCTCATCTCTCTATAGTTATAATAAACATCGAAGTAAATACTGGAGATATTAATATTCAGTTCGTTGATGTTTTATTTGATCTACTAATCTATTAATCTCGAAAGAATTATTGTGAATTATTTAAAGGTATAGTGAAGGGGTCTTATCTTGACAATGTTTTGAGTTGTAAAGCAAGGTAATCTCTGGTGGAGCAACAAGTACCTACAAGCGGTAATCGGCTTTAAGGATAACTCTTACATTTTAAATAATCTGAAGATTCACATTTTGATTCGATAAAGCTATTGTACCTGCCCACTAAAGAAAACAAAACTGGTATCGCTATACTTGGCTAATATATGTCTAACGTAATATATATTTACACAACACACCAAAATAAAACCAGTAGGCTTGAGCGCTCAACATTTAATATTAATCAAAGTCCTCCTTTTAATAAGAGCCCTTCGGAGTCCTAACAAGATAGCTAGTTTCAAGAGAAGTACCTTCAATTAAGTAATGTTAAAAATAACGAAGGTATATTAATATTAAATATTTTCCTCCTCGCGTAAAAGTTGCCATGTTTTTGTTTCACACAAGACATAAGGTTCATTATTCGGTAATCAAGATACACAACACATTAATATAACAAAAAATTTACTCTCGTGCTATTAAAATGTAAATGACTTGCTCTTTTGAGTTATTATTAATTATAATAGACTAATAATCTGCCCCTCGCGGTTAAATACCCACGTTGACTTTTATCCCACCGGAATCGAAATTATTTCGTAATAAAAAGTGGCTTTGTCTATCTTGCATCTATCTCTAAGAAAGAGAATCACGTCAATACGTTGCTACATGAAAGATGGACTGACCAACAAACACTATCGCATAATTTATAACAATACGTAGTAGAAAATCTGTTGCCAATTTAACTCCTATCGGGAGGTTCCGGCAACGGTCCTAGAGAACTAATCCCATTTTAGGCTGAGCATATTTACCGCACTATCGACCACAAGTCAGTAATCAAACGCTAGCCTATACAGTATACAAAATTTGTTAGGTACCCGTCAAAAGATGTACCTTGTACCTATTTACAGATCCAATTTCGACAAGAAGCGGTACAGACCCGACTACCCCATGGACGAGATCGACCTCTCTCATTTCCCCATCGGATCCAAGAGGTCGCAGGTCAGCTTCCCCTCGCGCAACCTCCAGTGAACACAGACCTCAGGCCTCCGTAAACATCAGCATTCGTTCTAATCCTGTACCTTTAACGTTACCTTTATTTTTCTAAAAATGTCTTAAAATACTTACCTATTATGATATACTCGTAGATAAGAATATGTATCGCTGTCAGACGCTTTTTCGATATTATGTAGAAATATAGATATTATAAAATCAAATATTATAAGCAATTTGAGGGAGAGGTTTAGATTTAATAAATTATTATCACTACAATGGATGATATATATACTTGAAATTGTACCTGTAAATTACTCTTTCGTGGTTTAAGATTTGCCATATTAAAAGTATATGTTCGAAATATTTTTATTATGAATTAATAAAAGACTATGAATGTTAAACATTATTTATGTATTTTCATTTAACATTACCTGCTTAAATTACCTCCAAAAATATCCACCAACCTACAAGTTCCCTAAGGTCTGAGCTAGGTATAAGAAGAATAATTTACGTAGAAGTTCATCACAAATGCAATAATAAATCAGACAGCTTGAGACATTAGAAACTAACTAAAGTTACCTGGTCTATAGGTATACTAAATAACTATACTTATTTACCATAGCTTTCATGACAAGAAACGATACATAGTATAAATGAGCCAATAAACAATATTAGATTCTCGTGTGCTTAGGATATAATATTATCTTCCCCAGTTTTTGTATAAATACTGATATGATGCTATGGAAGCAAAATATATGAAGGCATTATGTCTATGCAGGCTTTACACGCCTGGCGCCTCTATGCATGAACCCTGAATACAAGCACAGAATACCTAGAATACAAGTTAGGTGTGGCGCACGACAGTGACGTCAGCGGAGGCGACGCCACAGATTACTGTATAGTTACTACGTAATGTCGAGTAATTAAACACTCCCAATGTCAGACAATCTAAACTGTGAGAAATAGCCAACGCTGGGAATTGAATCACGTAGTCAAGTAGTAATAGTAGTAGGCTCAGTAGTTTATAGGAAGGTAGAATTATTTATGCATTAATTGCATGTCATTAACATGCAATTAATGACAACAGGGTCCAATTAACTGCTTTTTTTATTTATATTATATCAACCTTGCCACCGTTGAAAGTTATAATATCAGCTTAGATACATTCTCTATAAATACCATAGCCCTATAGGTAGGTATATACTGCTATCAGGTACCTAATCAGCAGAATTAACTGGCAGAAATCCCCCTTGGTATAGGCACAATAGTCATAATCATACAGAAATAATTAATCTTCATCCATTAGGAACTAATCTGTCCTGAAAAGTCCTTTAAAAATATAACCAATAATAATTTCTTGGAGCTCGAAGGCTGTCTAGACGAAATATCATTTTATGACTATTTCCTCGAAGTGCACTATTCATTACGATGAGATATTGTATACGAGATAATCTCAAATAGGTTTCCTTTATAACGGCAGCTAATGCTAAATGAAGCAGAGATAGATAGGTACTTAGATTAATGATGCTGTGTGCGCGGATTGAAGACGTTAGCTGCAGTGATGTCATTTCTGGGTGTACTGACTAAACAAAAACTGAATTTGACAGCTTTTAAATATCACTCCTGTTCCTTTCATTTCCTTGGGGTTTAAAGGTGACAATGCTATTGTTGGTGTACCCAGAACTTAAACCTACTTGACGTCGTCGTAGTCGCGCCACAGAGTGGGCACGCCATACAAACGGCTGAATTGAACAAAAGACAAACGAAACTGTATGTGAAGCTCCGATTAATCATCTAACAGATATGACATTAAACTCAAGATCCAGAGAAGAAAAGAGACAAGTGTATACAAATAGATAAAGGAGTAAGTGGGATAGTACGATGATGTTTTGTCTTTGTCGGCGTATGCACATATTTAATGCTGTGCTACAGAAGCAAAACAATCTTGACATTTTAGAATGTCGCACGAATGATTGGAGCTACACCTAAATACCGTGTATTAAATTTATCCGATTTATAAATTGCAGCCAAAGTGTGTTCTTCCTTTCGGGTATACGCTTTTGTCAAGTCTATTTCTGATACTGCGTCTATAAGGCGAAGCAAATACCTACTGCGTTGTACTCAAAAGGTACTCAATCTTGTTCAATATGTCAAACAAACTCCTAGTCTACCATCTCGCTCTAATTTAAAAATAGAGAGAGTGTCTCTTCTTCTATAGCTAGAGTATCAATAAGTAATATTCTATGGTCGCGCGGTTTGTCGTAGGGCGCAATTACGCACAATGTGTCGTTACATTTATAAAAATAAACTTGCGATCACAAAATGTGATGGAAACCAAGATAGCTAAATCTGAGCTAGATTGCCTGTTTTACCACGACAAAGCGTTCACGGTTCAAATAACATTTCCACGGTATTACATTTACTTTCAACTAGCTGTATCCCGCGGTTTCACCCTCAGTTGTCAGGTTTTCCATATAAACTTTGACCCCATTTCAAAAGTAGGTACCTACTTACCTTGTTTCACCCGATGCTATGTAGCATCCCAAATATAGTATATTTTTAATCAGAATTCATTAAAATCCGTTCAGCCGAATATATAAACAATCGTCCGCTCTTTCTCATTTCTATTATAATAGACGTTGTTTGTTTTCAAACGTTAGGACCTCATGTCTGTGTAAATAGTAGGATCACAGTCACTTTCATGTGGCTTGCTACTTCATTTGCATTTTATTATAGTTTAAAATTTAAATATACACACCAGTTTCATGCATAGAATTTTCATACGCAACAAGCTTTTAATGAGGTTATTTTAACGAAAGCTTTTCATTGCTAACATTTCGCTTCAAAAGTTGAATCATCGCCGAACGAAATTTAAGATAAGTGCAGTTTGCATTTACTCGTTTATTGAAAAATTCCATTGATAATTTATTCTGTTTCTTTGGCGTTGTTTCCGTAGCGCTGGCTTCTGATGGCGAAGTTTGATGAACGTGAAGTTGCGATGACGAAGTCAAGTCGCCCGAGTGTCTGGAACACCTTACACCACTATCAATCGATAACAATCGGGAGTGACAGCTACGCGCGACCGCCCTGCGTAGCACGAATATGGAAATCAGCAATTACTTACTAAAATGATGTCTTGCGCCGATGTTTCTTCAGGTACTCTTAGGTTACAAGTGTTGTAACGTGCACCTCAACCACAGCAAAGATTTAGTGTCCTACGGCAGTCGGGTAAGAAGGATTGTAGGTAGGTACGTCACAAAGTACGTAGTAGGTACGTACGTCTACCTACCTACGTAATTATTATCTTTAACACTTATGATATTATATTGTATCCTAATATATACTCGTAGTAAAACTAACGTATGTTACAACTATGTAGTTCGATTCATTAGTCTATCGTCGAACTAATGAGAATTTTTGACTAAAATTCTATTATGGATATTCACATAAATTATTCTACAAACGAGGCCAAACCAGCAGACTACTTAATATGCAACGAAAGTCCAAACTTGGTGCAAGAGTATAAAGACGCTGATCTGATGCTATCAATCATGAACTCAGCGTTTCGATTGGATTTACAGCTTTAAATAACAAGCGCAAATTGCCTTTAAAAGACTTAGGCGTACATCGAGAGAGCTCGCCGGAGATGTTAGCTCGCACGAGTCCATTGAAGTGAATAAACTAAACATTCACTCTACTGCACCGGGGATTTTGCGTGTGTACTTTACCTGTTTGTCAACAGAAACTGCATTTTTCGAGCCAATTGTTAATATATTTTCTATTTATATATTAAACATTCTAATCCAGTCGACATCTACAGCAGTGGTGTTTGCAAACAAAAATGTAAACCCACTTAGTAAGAAACTAGTACTTACGTACTATTAACGTTGTAGGATTTACTCTAAACCATGTTTTTACTTAGTAAGAATTAGATCACTAAGATCGCAAACAGAAAATCCACAAAAGGGTAAAGCCAGACACAATAATCTCCTTTATGTATATATTATTCTCTCTGCACCAGAGGGCTAGACCCAATTTTTATATTTTTTTTTTTATTTAGTAGCTCACAAAACAAGATATAATTATCCATACATTTTCTAATTTATATAACTTAAATAAGACACAAATCTTTTAAAGCGCTTAAAATATAGTATCTGTACCTATACTACAGTTTATCTAATCTACAGTAACACCTAATATATGCTAATCTAACTATAGTTAACAGTATATACCTACAGTGTACGCAGTTTACGATTACGCAAAATAATGTGATACCTATTGCCAAACATTCCGTAGATCACGCCAATTCCGTCTGGTGTAGATAATAAATTGAGTGATGTGGAATTGAATATTGTAGGTAATAAGATGGCGCGTAGAGCCTGGGGGATTTTAATTCCGTCCCCGATACCCGTGATGCCTGTGCGATACATCCTCGTTCTGTAGCGGAAGTGGATGAAGTCTTGAGGGAGATATTTATAGACAACTTTACGAGTAAATAATTCGATATATGTTTGAAAAGGCCCTGTAACTACCAACTGTATCGTTATCCTCGTCTGTAACCGTCTCACAAGTCGACACATTTGCTATTAGACATTTCAAAATGTTCGTGTATGTTCTACTATTAGAGAAATAACGTACCTAAGTTTATCTAAAACGGATTATGATTATTTCTTAATTTTCCTCATAACGTTTTCTTTATTTAGCGTTTCTCACTAATTGTTTTCCGGTCCACTCAATTCGTGAAAGCATCGGTTACATTAAGTATTGCTATTATATTGCTACTCAGCTCGTTAAAGATGTCAGCGCACCAAGACGTTTCCTTGGAATTTCCGTGTTCAGGTCAGGATGTTGGAGATTAATCGGACATAATTCCATATTCTTAACAATGACAGTTTCAAAAGAATCAATCAACTGTCAATGAGTCTAAATCATAATGAGGAGAGACGGAGTCTAAACTTTGCACTGTTGTAAAGAGCTTCGGTTTACCACTTAGTTAAGTTAACAAACAATTGAAACAATTGATAGGTAACTTTTACTTGATTATAATCACAGAATGATATGTGAATTTTCGGTAGGGTATTTTCTAACAAGTTATTATTAAGTAGTTTCTAACATGTCCTTTTTCCTGGGAAACGTACGATCCCATGTGGACTTCAACCGTGGGTAAGGCAGCCTAACTTATTCAATTTGCTAAGATAAATAATTAAATTACTGGTAGCACTCTCACAAAAAAATTTACACAGTCATGTAGGTACAAATAGAAGGCACACTAGTTTATTCCATTTACAAGCTTTTATTTAGTTTCACCTGTTCCGTTGTCGGTCTGTCGGTCGGTCGGTCAGTATGTAATCAAATCTAGCAAGCTAAATTAGGCCCACTTCCCGATGTCCGATTGGACTTAAATTTGGTGTTAGTACTTATGTATCTTCGGTGACAATGCAATGATATGTTACCATGGAGCTGTTCTGTTGATGGAGACGGAAGATGGCCATAGAAACTTCTGCACTAAATAAAATAAACCCATTGAGTTAGGGCTGAGTGGAATCGGCTTGAGGTGCACTTTACGTTTAAATGATATTCAGGGTCTGATGATGAATCTGCAAGGTGGTCACGGCATCTCTGCGATAAAACAACATAACTTCGCCGAGTTTGGGCTCGATTAATTTATCTTGAATAATATTACTCACAACTCCGCACCTACGAGTACATAATACCTGTGACTATAAATACAACTTTTACTCCATTTTATAACTAGGTACTTATATTGTCAAATAATATCCGTAGAATATTTAAAAATCTGCTCGCTTACTCTAAAATACTTACTTACTGCAAATTAAGTTATAAATAAAGTAATAAAACATATTTAAAAAACAGTTTTCATAACAATGAACTAACAAGTTAAAAATAAATTCTACAAAGTATTATATTTGGCATGCACCTACCTATACCTATTCTTAAAAACTTGAGGCACAAAAGTTAAGTACAAGTAGGTATAAAGCAATGAGAATTCTTTAAAAAATACGAATAATACCTAACTAGAGAGAGATAATAAATACCTACCTCTATTTTAATTGAAATAAATATAAGAACTGTCGAACTAAAAGCTAAAAGTTTGTATAAAAATATAACGTAACGACTAGCGAGTGACACACTGCATGCTGAGATAAAGCAAAAAAAATGCATTTTAAAATGCGTCTGCCACAGACTTCTCCTGTCGTTGCTTGTTACGAACATGGTCCGGTACAGAGGCATAAAGAGAGTGGATCTCACACGTTGCTTGACAGAAAAATATATAACACAAATTTTCGGTATCGTTTGCCACCACTGTTTTTAGAAAGTGAAGCCTTACGAGTATAACGATTTATCTATCCTACCATACTCCGGCTGATTATAAAAGAAACATAATATCACTAATGAATTTTCAATGAAAACATTGTTTTTTCTTAGCTCTATCTGCTAAGATGTTAGTGAACGTAGAGCGTGGATACGTGACGACCTGCGACCATGCGAGTAGCTGGCAACCTCATCCTCATGTAGAGAGCTGCACCACAGTGGGGACTACTGTTTGTAGAAACTACTACTGTTTATACCACAGATCAGATACTTTTCTATAAGGCTGCAATGAAGTGGAATCTTTCTGCAATACTGCACTACCATAGATAGGTAGGTACATAGGATGTAAAGTAGCGAAGTATCGCAAACTTACCACAAATATTAATCATGGGTTTATGCATGTAATGAGGTACATTTTGATTAATTTCAGTACCTACCTATGGTTAGACATGCCAGTTAAAAACCAATAACGTTAGCTTAGTCAGTAGGGTCAGTGCGTTGGTTTCCCGGCCACCTTTGGTTTTCGGCCTTTGGGCTGTGGTGTTACAGTATAATTAAGATTATAGCAATAAATGAAGGTGCCTGAAAAAATAATTTTGATTGAATCATCTGAAATTAGTTGCCTAATATCTGACAATATTTTTGGTCTGACAGCTCTGACCAGGAATTTCTAATTAATTATTCAGTTTGACACCAGCAACAGAGGTGCCACAAGATGTGCAATTGAACGAAAAAAATAGTGGCGCACGTGATGATTAAATCATTTTTTTAGGCTTTTTTATAAGTAAAAAACGATGACATGCATGTTATTCATTAAATAAATGACTGATTGTCATACTTCTAGCTTGTTTATTGTCATAATTGATAAAAATACACAATAATTTTGGTGGCCAAATATTAACATGGTAATTTCTTCAAATATTTAGTTTTCGGCCGGGTGGCCGAAAACGAAGTTGTCATAGCTTGTTATACTTTGTCTCTTTTATTTATTTGGTGGCTAACATCATGGGACTACTCTTTTCTCTCATATAGTAACCGTCATGAAAGATCTAATTGTTATTTTTCGGCCGCCAAATTACAGTTGTATGATTAAATTATGGTGCCACTAAGATGACCATTTTTTCGGGGCCGAAAACTAGCACACCATATAAAAATCTAGGTTAGTTTTCGGCCTACCGAAACTTGTATGGAACAAAATGTGGCCGAAAACTGAGTGATGTTCCCACTTATCGGCCATATCATGAAAATAGTGAACAAATTTAGATTAACACTAGTGCAAATCGAACTGGGTTCTCCCTATTTACTGAAACTTGACAGATATCGATTCATGCAGTTTAAGAATGTCTTTCTCCAGATGGCACCTCCAAAATTTTAACAAAAACACGGCGTTCAGCATTATCACAACGACGAGCCGAAGGAATAAATAGAGCGAGGGCTCGTGTTACGGAGGAGTCGATCAAGCTCTGGTTCCGAGAGCTTGAATAATTCCTGGTGGAAATAAACCACCAAGACATATTGGAAAGACTAGAGCGGATGTTCAATGGTGATCAGAGTGGCTTCGCATTTTGCCGAACAGCTTAATAGCTTCTAGCTAGAAGGCCTTAGTCCAAGAGGGTTCCCCAACCTTTATGTATCAAATAAAAAATAGCAGTGCGTAGGATAACTTAACTGTGCTGAAGCACAAATATCATCATCATTGCTTCAACAACATCATCAGTTTGAAGACGTCCACCTCCGTCCTCCCACTTAGACCGCCACACCGAAGGACAATTTGCCACTTGCAGCCACTGGTTATGCCAGCGACGCTTTTGATGTCATCGGCCCATTTAGTAGGAGGCCTACCTATGCTGCGTCTTCCAGGTCGTGGTCGCCACTCTAGAACCTTTCATCCCCATCGGTTATAAGTTCTACGAGCGATGTGGCCTGCCCATTGCCACTTCAGCTTGCAAACCCTGAGAGCTATGTCGTAAACTTTAGGTGTTTGGCCAATATCCTCGTCTCGGATTTTATCGCGCAAAGAAACTGCGAGCATATATCTCTCCATTGCCCGCTGTATGACTGAGCTTCTCCAAAATCCCGCTGTATGACTGGGCTTTCCTAAGTCTAGCGTAGGGTTCTGAGGCTTATATTATATCCAGTGATGCAAATTAACATACTTTGCCTTTCATCAAAATAATTATATTCATGTTATTTACAATCCACATAGTTATGGATCAATCTTTAATTTTATATACCGTACTCTGAAATTTAATCTTGAGTGTCTACTTTCAAATTGCTTCATGATGCTGTTGTTTACTGTTTTGATACTGTTTTCTGTTTATGTGTTTTAACATTTATGTTCACAGCTGATAATTTTGTAGTCACATGGAAATTTGCTATGTTTACAAGTCAAAAGGCCAACCGTTAGGGACCACGTCTCAGTTTCTTATGGCATCACTAGTAACACACATTGGTTCAAGACCCTTGTCTTTAGGCACTGTGGAATTTTGGACGAGTAAATGTCACGTTACTTTCCAAACACTGCCCATCCGGGTTGGACTCTTCGGGTGACCTCTTTATTGAAGTTGGATCTGCCTAACTGGACAATCTGCCCAAGGTATATCTGTACTGGTCAACAGCTTCGAGAGTATCGTTCCCAACGATTACCGGCTGTATACATGGACATTTGACATGAAAGTCTTGTTCATGTTAATTTTAGACCACCTGTTGGGAAACGCCACTGAGGTCACTGAGCCTATGCTCAGATATTAAGACCTTCAGCGACTCCGCCATGATGACTATATCATCGGCAAAAAGAGGGTGAGTGATGTATTCACCATTGATGTCGATGCCGAATCCGTTCCAGTCCAAGAGCTTGAACTTGAAACGTTGAAACACAAATAATTATGTCCGCCATTAATTGTATTTTCATACATTCGCCCACCAAAACGTGTTGTACACATGCCACCAAATTGGGTCTTAGGCAAGTCGGAAAGCAGATGGGCGCGTGATGATGTATTTTTCGAATACATTTGTACCTTTTTATGCAGGGTTTTGATATTAAAGTAATGGCATTTTACCTTTAATATAGCGCGATGTAACGGCCGAAAACTAAACATGATCTGGCCGAGAACTGAAATTTGAGGCCGAAAACTAGCATTTTAGCACTTTTCAGACGTTTATTTTTTTATAAAAAAAGCTGTAGTATTTAACGTCCTCACATTAACTCCAACATAAACTTCAGTGTTTACACTATCAAAAACAAAAATAAGTACGGCTATACATCAGCCCAATTATTTTAAATGCAATTTTAAAGTTGACGTCTGCGCTAAAAGGCCGAAAACTAACGCAATGACCCTATACCATAATATGCCTTATCCAGAGAGATTTTAACCTCTTGGTAGGGGAGTGGGAGTAGGAGCCAACTCCAACCACTTGTAACTTGCCTAACTTGTGCAGTGGACAAGGGTAGATATACGAATAAAACAGAAATAGTAGCTACCTACGAGCTATTTTTGATTACTTCACTGAAACTGCATCTGCAAATGATGCGTTACGTTAAGTACCTACTTATCATGAGGCGAGGCAATAGGCAATAATAGAACGGAGGTTATCGCCATTTACTTATATTTCTTTTTTAAGCTATTCTTGCAAAAAATAAAATAATTCATTGATACGATACGGGCTACGATACGGGATACGGTAATCCTAGGTTTTGCTTGTTCAAATAAAATAGGTGGTATTTTACATTTATTAGTATTTTTTTCATGTTCCCCTCATTATTGATTAAGATAGGTAGGTATACTTACCTACAAAACATAATAACTTTCATACACCTACTGTATATAATATATACATTACCGCATTTATATACATATCTGGACCGTATATACCGCATATATTAGATACGTGGAGGTGACTTAAAACCCGCGAAGGGTGTGTTTCAAAGAGCGGGAAGCATCCCTAATTCGATTCGTTAGAGTTTCGTTGACGGTTGATCCTTTTAGTTCTGGAGACGTGAGATGGATATGCGAATATAACGTTTACAAATTTACACGAAAAGACCTACGAATAGGGAATACTTGTAGGTTACATTCCAATGAAACTTAATTATAAATAAGTTTATAGAGATAGTAATAATAGTAGTAAGTATTTACTATGTATGGGTATTTATTGTAACAATCATGCATAATATACATAACTCTATCTCAATCTATCTAATCTGTGCAACCAAAAAACCCCCAATAAAGTGAATCAATTGAATTTGAAACGAGCGCGGCGCACGCTTCTTCTAATAAAGATTTAAATGGTCTATAAAATTACGGAAAAATAGCCAATAGACGAAACAAAATTAAAATGTAGAGATTCGAGCGCAATGAAATCATTCTATTACAAGCTATTTATGTTCTATTAGAATCTATTTATGTTCGCATTTTATACACAGTCATGATTATTTTATTATTACCATTAATTCAGTTATATATAAGTATACCTATCTAATTCCTATGCTATTAAATCCTGTTATATTATAAACTCGTATCAACCCTATATTCATATCTAAATCCTATTCTAGTAACTAGGTAGGTCCCAATACTCTAGGTGGCATTTTGTAAAGAGTTAATTTATATACACATCTATTATTTTTTTCTACATTTGCTACTTCATTTACTACATTGGCTCTTCAACAATATTTATTTTGACTTCTTTTACTTTTTAGGTAAAATGTGCTTTAAGCCAACTAACCTCTACCTAAATAAACGAATAACTACTCGTATAGCCAATAAGGCCGACTATAACTATTTGCTCGTAAATTTGGTTCATAGAAGTAAATTAAAAACAGGTAGTACGGTACAGGTAATTGTCTCCAGAATATTGTAATTTTATACTGGAAATTGTTCATTGTTCGTATCAGCCGCGTAGCCCTAGCGTAGCATAAGTCGTTGGTAGGCCAGTATTATGCCTCTACGAGCGCTACGACACGTGTTTCGTCTTTGCACGAGGCATGAGCTGTTGACCCCTTGTTGTTTTCTTATTCGTCATTCGTCTAACTTTTGTCGGAAGTAGGTATAATGCTACAAAATTATATATAAAATTTTATAAAATTGGTTATAATAGCGTAAAAATAAACGAATAGGTATAATAAAATATATTTGACGACACGTTTGACGTAGGCTGAGCACTCGGACTGCTGCGCTTGGTGTCGCGGGTTCGATTCCCGCACGGAACAAATATTTGTGTGATCCTCATATATTTGTGCCTGGTCTGGGTGTAATGTATATACCTATGTATGTAAAATAATTTCATGTAGGTACCTATATGAAATTATTTTTCTGTGAACTGTACCTACCCACGACACAGGACAATCTATTGTGGCGCTTGAAAAAACGTTTACGAAAAATAAAGATATTTGAATCAACAACATTTTTGAAGGCTGGCAAGATGAAATGACAAGCCCTGTTGTAGCTATCCTTCTCGGCTCGGATCAGCCTCTGTGAGAAGCGCGAAATGGCAATGAAATGAAAATAGACTTAAATTACTATAAAAATAAAGTTACCTACCTACTTATGTTTTTTCGCAGTTGGTACCAAGTACCTACTCGATCCTTGGGTAATCGATGCTAAAAACTAAAACTAAGTAGTAGTAAGCAAATCTAATACCCAATGGGCCACGTTCCCTAATTGCTGGATGCATAGCCACATTGTATAGCAATAATAGGCGCCGACCTACGTATTTGTTCGTCTATTTCCTTTATGCGTCCGGCCATATCCTTGGGATCATCAATGCAATTTACTGCCTAAGTAGTAGTAGTAAGTAGTAGTAGGTATAGGTATTTATTTCGTTGATACTTGGTACCAATACGGATTGGTTAAGTAGGTACAATACCCACTTAAAACGCATTGATCTTATGCCTCTTACTTAGTATACCTACTCTTTGATCTTATGGATACGTAAACTATATCGCTACTTATATCGGTATTTTAGACTGAAAGTATCGGTATTTATATATCCATACCAAAACGTAACAATGTTCACAGAACTATCAATTACGAAAATATGGCATCTGATCTTAATGTTGATGTTCTTGATTCCATTGGCTTTATTAATAATGTAAATCAAGCCACTTGTCTACTCGTTAACGAACTAAAAAGGGTCGTAGAACAGAATACGCATATTATAAGAACGCCTTGCCGAAAGAGAGTTAAACAACCTTGGATAACGAGTGGCTTACTAAGATGTATTAGACATCGAGACAAGCTCCATAAAAAACTAAAAGAAGACCCAAAAAATAATGCTCTCTCTATCACCTATAAGCGTTATAGAAACTACTGTGGCGAGATTTTGAGGAAGGTTAGAACGGAACATGACAGGACTGAAGTTAGGAAAGCTGGAAAGGACTCGAAAAAGACATGGAAAGTAATCAAAGATATCACCAACCTTAATTCCTGTAAAGACAAAGTTTTAGAGAATCAAATCCTGTTAAAATTAAAAACGAACCCTTCTGACTCATTAAATTATTTGAACACGCATTTTGCTAATGTGGGTAATTCACTGGCAGATGTAATTTTAGCGAAAGGAAATAACTATAAAGACACCTATGCAGTCCCAGCACAGTGTAATGCCTTTGGACTGTTGGATACCGATATTCTTGAAGTTGATGCAACTATTATGAACTTGAGATCGGATTGTGCAGTCGGTTATGACGGCATTCCTACCAAAGTACTTAAACTTGTGAAGAATAAAATTAGCCCGGCCATTGTTCATATTACCAATCTCAGTTTCGCTCGCTACTGGAGTATTTCCGGATTTATTTAAAACAGCTCTTATAAAGCCTATTCACAAGGGAGGAGACAGAGACAATATTAATAACTACAGACCTATATCAATACTCACCTCTTTATCAAAAGTATTAGAACGCCTTATTAACAAACGACTCACTTCGTACCTAACTACATTTAATATTATTTCTAGCAGTCAATTTGGATTCTTAACTGGAAAATCTACAGAGCAAGCAGTAAATGAATTAACGGACTTTATTGTTCGACAGGTCGACAATAAAAATAAATGTGTGGGCATCTTTCTAGATCTTGCCAAAGCGTTTGATACTGTCTCTGTCCCGATCCTTATTAACAAGATGGAGAGGGTGGGAATCAGGGGCGCTGCCCTGAAACTTTTCTCAAGCTACCTAACAAATCGAACTCAAAGGGTGAAGGTGGGAGATCAGATTAGTGATGAGGATGGAGCTACTTATGGTGTGCCCCAGGGTAGCATTTTGGGCCCAACCCTTTTCCTTATTTACTCGAATGACCTTTGTAATATTAAACTCCAAAATGGGAAAGTGGTTGCTTTTGCTGATGACACGGCGCTGATATTTACTGCACCGTCTTGGGGTGAAGCTATGAGATTGGCTGAGATTGGACTCAAAGAGGTAATTAATGTCTTGGCTCAGAAGCAATCTTTTAACATTGAACTTAAATAAAACGAAATACCTGACGTTTTCTAATTCTACCATGTATCAACCAACAAATTGTTCATTTAGAATCCTAGCCCATGACTGTAGCTTTTTACGTAACAAATCATGCTACACTTGTACACCACTTGAAAGAGTAACTTCCATCAAATATTTGGGCGTGACAATTGATTGCTTGCTCACATGGCAAGAGCACATACGAGCTATAACCGGAAGAGTTCGTAAATTAATAGTTATCTTCAAAAGACTAAGACATATCATGGATAAGAAATTAATTGTCTCCATATTATTATGCGCTTTGTCACACCATATTAGCATATTGTATTACGGTATGGGGTGGCACATTTAAAACATATATTTTACGGGCAGAAAGAGCACAAAGAGGAGTGCTCAAAGTAATGCTCAACAAACCTTTTAGATTCCCTACTACCCAATTATTTGTTGAGACTGAAGTATTAACTGTGCGTCAACTGTTCATTCTAAAAAGCGTGGTAAATACACATGGAAAAACTATTTTTGATCATAAAGGACTACAAAATAAACGACGGAAAGACAAAATAGTTCTCCCTGAGAAGTTTTCTACATCTCTCGCTCAAAGACATCAATGTTATCTGGGCCCATTTCTATACAAAAACATAAGCCAACATATGAATATATTATTATACTCCTTAACCAAGTCTCAGTGCAAAAAATCACTAACAATATTCTTAAAAAGCCTCTCATATGATCAAACAGAATTGTTACTTACTACACCTAAATGAAACTCGGTCACACATACACAAACCCTCACCCTCACACACCCTCACACACACACTAAACTAAACTCATAAAAAATGAATGAAGTGAAACTAATATAAAAATAACTATTTAAATATTATGGACTACTATAATAGGTAGACTATAGTATAAAATAATTGTATATATTGTAATAATTCGAGAAATTAAATGTATAACATTATAATACTATAATAAATAGGTAACTATCAAAACTTTTCTATTATACTAAATTCAAATTATTCTCACTATAACTATTATGATCTCAATCATTTGTTTAAAACGAGTAAAGCGATAAGTATAAGTAAATACGCACCATGCGAATGTAGAAACATTTCTCATTATTTTTTCACGCACGAAACATAGTGTACTTAATTAACCAAACCGCTATCGCTTATGATGTTGTACCGCGGAATTATAACACTCACGTTCTAAGCCGGTGCTAGTCATGTACCCACATAATATTATTATTAAACTAATATACTCAAATACCGGTCCGAGAAGGAATCGTAGTAGCCGTAACACAGGGTATCCTAGTACGGCTACTAACGAAAAATCTATATACCTGTATGTCAGAACTAACGTCATCAAGAAAACTATGTTGTAGTGTAAGTACCTACCCACAACCTTACAAAATATGTTAAGTACTAAGATTCCTTTTGTTTGTTTATATTCTTGTATTGGTATGGATGGGTAGTTGGTATTAAGTGTGGTATAGTAATAATAATAATAAATAAATAATGAGTGTGAGGCTCAACAGGCCCATAAAGTGTTCAGTGTTCACCTGCTAAACAGCATGCAGCCTTCGACCTTCGTGGTCATAGGAATTTGAGCTTTAAGCAGAATACTAAACTAGGAAATTGTGAATTGTCTATGTAGTTACCTTTACAATCAAAAAATATTTGTTATCGTTCATATTATAACATTGTATAGATTCTTGGGTTTCATAATAATAATAATCTAGCCGTCGATGTAACTACGTAGGTACCTACCAGTAATGTTAATATGAGACCTAGATAAATGTTAGTGTAGGTGTGATGCAGTAGTTGAATTGTCTCAGTGTTTATATGAATCTACCCACAGCATCTTATATATTTTATAATGTGTTTAATAAAGTAGGAGTTAACATAATGTATAAACAAGCGAGTTCAACTCTTATACACTTGGGTAATATTTATGATAAAACCAAACTTCTGCACTGTTTGTTAAATTTTTGCTAATGTAAGCCTGTTCTGTTTATCTATTATTTTTGTCAGTTGTTATTGTTATTATTTATCACCGTGGCGAGAAATAAGACCGCCCATTGCACCTATAATATTATCAGTTTGTCTTTTGTGTGTTCTATACATTTTTGGTGTCAATAAAGGTTATTATTATTATTATTATTCACATCATTTATTATAATTCTTAAATTTAAATTTTTTACAATATTTTTACAAAAACCTAAAAACATTATAAAAAACTTAAACCTAGGGAGCCACCGATAGCGAAGCAAGGCCCAGGCTACCGGTGGTTAGGGTTGCAGAGAGAGGAACCTCCTGACGATTCGTGCCGTGTCGAGGAGTACTGCCTTCTGCATCCGACCCTTAATCCAGCCGTCTAGCGAGAGCCTCTTAAGATGTTGGTCGAGGCTCTTCGCTATAAGGCCGTTCGCCGTAACCACTATCGGGACAATTATCGTCGAGTCAACATCCCACATGGCGGTCACCTCATGGGCCAAGTCTAGGTACTTGCTGAGCTTGTCCTTCTCGGCCTTCACGAGGTTCTCGTCATGGGGGATGGTGATGTCGACGAGCACTGCCCGGCGCTGGGACCGATCTACTAACACGATATCAGGCTTATTGGCTACAATAGTCCTGTCCGTGATGACAGATCGGTCCCAGTAAAGCAACGCACGGCGATTCTCGAGAACCGGTGCTGGTGCGTACTTGTAGTACGGCACTTCAGACTCGACAAGGCCATATCGAAGGGCAAGTTGCTGATGGATGATCCTGGCTACTTGGTTGTGTCTATGCAAGTACTCTCCGTTAGCAAGATGAGAACAACCAGAAATTATATGCCTGAGGGACTCCCCGGGACGGCGGCATGCTCGACAAATGTCGACCGTACCGTCCTTCATAATATATTTCCGGTAGTTGTTCGTCTTGATAACTTCGTCCGCAATTGCACAGACAAAGCCCTCAGTTTCCCCAAAGAGGTCACCGAAACGCAACCAGTTCACCGACGCGAGCAAGTCCACATCGGACCCTGTTAAGGCCCGATAGAACCGCCCGTGCAGCTCCTTGCCCTTCCATACGTCCTTGCGATCATCAGTGGTCAGCACCGATGGTTTGCGCCAGTTCTCGTTTGCCAAGGAGAGCGGCGTGAGAGCCCTGTCAACTGCCACAACATCACGATGCATCCCGCACTCGCTGCTAAGGAAGTACTCCCTGAGGCTGCACACTTCGCGGTTATGGAGGTTCTTGGCATTTAAAAAGCCACGACCCCCCCATTTCCGCGGAATGTACAGTCTCATAACAGACGAGCGCGGGTGGAGCATGCGATGTAATGTTAGCTGTTGACGGACTTTCCTATCCAGGGCGTCTAACTCAGTCTGAGTCCACCTTAGTATACCAAAGGAGTATATAAGCAGAGGCATCACCCAACCGTTGAAAGCGCGCGCCTTGTTGCCACCAGACAAAAGACTCTTAAGTACTTTTGTCAGGCGACAGAAGAAGCGCTCTTTCACCGACTGCTTAATATCTCTGTCCACGATACCCAACGACTGTGACATACCAAGATATTAGTAGGTTTCGGCCTCAGAGAGTGATCTGAGAGACATTGTCTCAGAAAGCTGTAGATTCGATGAATTTACAACCTTCCCCCGCTGTACATGCATGACCGCACACTTATCTATCCCGAATTCCATGCTGATGGAATTACTGAAAACTTCAGTGGTTTTTAGTAATTTCATCAAATCTGGACGCTTCGGTGTAAACAGTTTGAGATCGTCCATGTACAGTAGATGAGAAATGTTCTCACCCTCTCTCCGCAGTCGACAGCCTAGTCCTGAATCCCGCAGCAGAGTGCTGAGAGGATTCAGGGCCAGACAGAACCATAAAGGACTCAAACTATCACCCTGAAATATGCCTCGCTCAATCCTTATGAAGTCCTGCGGGTCAGAGACGCCACCGCCACCTGGCTGACAAAGTACTGTGGTCCACTGCCTCATACATGTGCCTAAGAATGATCTTAGAGTTGCATCAATTTTATACAGCTCCAAGATCCTCTCCAGCCATGAATGAGGCACCGAATCATAGGCCTTTTTATAGTCAATCCAGGCAGTAGAAAGGGCCCCCCTGTTACGCCGGACTTGTTGGCAAATGGCCATGTCTATGAGGAGGAGCTCTTTAGTACCACGGGACCCAATCCTACATCCATTCTGAGCAGAAGCCAAAATATTGTTGGCAACAATGTGTGCGTTAATTTTTGTTCTCAGAATGGATGTAAGAAGCTTGTAGATAGTAGGTAAGCATGTAATGGGTCTATAGTTCTTAGGATCCGTGGTACCACCGGACTTGTAGAGCAAGGAGGTGCATCCAGTAGTCATAAAACTAGGGAGGGAACCAACCTCGAGGGCTTCCTGAAATTGCATTGCCAAACATGAATGTGAGCATCGAATCCATTTTATCCAAAAGTTGTGCAATCCGTCCGGCCCAGGACTTTTCCAGTTCTGAGCCGTACGCATCGCACAACTAACGTCTACAGGGCTGATGGAGATAGCCTCCATGGCTTCGATGGGTTCACATGCCCGTTCCACAATATTCATCCATTCACCCTCCGTATGTTCAACGGGTACCGACCAAATGTTACGCCAGAAGTTAATCATAGCAGTAGCATCCGGTAGCCGCCCATCACACACACGTTGACCAGTTACCTCCCAGGTCCTATACACCTTCCTTTGATCGCTTTGGAAAAGGCGATTCTGCTGGAATCTATCCACACGCTCTCTGTAGCGCCGAATACGGTTTGCCCACGCATAAACTTTCTGTTTTAAAAAGTCAATGCGTTCTGTGACACAGGTCGGATAGTCCCGGGGTCTAATGCCGGTCCCAGCAAAGGCCTGGTTCACAAAACGCATTACACGGGGACGATGGTTACCCCGACTAAAACAGATCAGTTTTGCAATGAGAGTCCTGAACGTGTTGATACGCCGCTCGATCCGTATTTGCCACGCAGGGGTACATCCAGCGGTTCGCGGTGCTTGGACAGCGTTCGGAAACTTGACACGAGCCACGCGACATGCCGCAATAGCCCCGCAATATAGGATCGAGTGTGTATCAGTTAAATCTTCGCTAGTCCGTAGATACGGAGCTAGCAAAGCGTTCAAGGCTCCCATTAACGCTAGATTATGTCTATGAGTGGGCATACGTGGTAATCGTGGCCTAGAGTCGGGCGTGGACCGATACTGCTGAATCGCGTCGTCCAAGGCCCTCCTCAGTTGCTCATTATCCTGGGTACTTACACTAGTCGCACCATCTTCCTCGTCGGCCACGGGTTCCACCCGCGGCGCTACCGACGCCGGGGTCGTTACCGGCCCCGGTGCCGACATCGCGTCGGGCAGTCCCCGCGCCGAGTCTGAAGTCGCACGAGTAGGAAGCGCTTCCAGGCGCAGCCGATCAAGCACACTCTGCTCCATCAGTTTGCACCGATGGATAGCACGCACTTGATCCGACAGTCGTTGGGCGGATACGGCGACGGTCGGCACGAGGGCCTGAAACAGAGACAGCATTCGAACACGATACGCTGTCAGGTTAGTTCCTCCCTCTGTAGCCCCATAGTATGCGCGCATGCAGTTCTCGTTCATTGTAGGTGTCCACCGCATGCGTTGCGCCTGGCTGCCGGTAGCGGGGGCTGAGTGCGGGGCAGATTGCCCCACAGGCCCCAAGCGTGCCGGCAGCGGTGGCCGCCCACGTCGCACAGGTCTTGGCGGCGACGGAGGTGACGGAGGCCCACTCTCGCCACTCGACGGGCTCGTGTCCGGGGGAGTTCCATACTCACTCCCCGACGACGATATGGAGCTCGGCGATGACGGAGCGGGCGCTGGTGGTGGTGGTTGCGCCTTTGTACCCGCTTTGCTTCTTGTAATCATCGTATTACTTCATTTTTTCTCTCTTTGGCGATATTTTTCTGTGTTTGACGTCTTGTGACATTGTCATCATTGGGGAAAATATTTCATATAAAAAATATATTTGTTTAAATGTGATCAAATGGCTGAATTTTATTGTGTAGATATTACTGCAACGTTTTGTGACTCATTTCAGGCTTTTTGGTTCAGATTTCGCACAAAGAAATACAAAATAAAAATAATCTAAAAAATTACGAGTGATCGTGACAGCGGTTGTCTAATTAATATTATTATTATTATACCTCAAAAATATCGTCATTTAGATCCTGGGCTAAATGCACAAACCGTGCGAAGCCAAAACTAAAACAAAAAGTATTTTTGCTTTATTCATATTTCTGAACGAATTGCATTTGACATTTATTTTATTATCCGACCAATTAAAGAATGTACATACTAATTCGGAGCTATCTCTTTCTTACTTAAAACATTGTTGTCATCAAGAGCAAGACAAAAAATCACAAATGCGTTCGTTTTGTACTCACGTAATTGGGCGAGCTATAACAAATGGCATCGAATTTGGAAAATCGGAATCGCAGCGCATGAGAATGACAGCAGTTCAGTTTGTCATATCTAATATTTATATTGTATGCCTAGCTGACCAAAAGTTTAAATTACGATATCAAATACGAAGTTTAATGCAATAAACATGCATTCGTTCCGATGAAGATTGGTCTAAGGTGCCTCTAGTAAAATAAAATGAGTGTTAAAAGTTATCAGTAAATAATCAAAACATTGTCTTTCACTTCAATCAGATGTTCGGGTAAACTTTAGTGAATGCGTCCTATGTTATCAATTATCACACTTTGTGTATGTTTCTGCATTAACTAACAAGAAAGATGACGGACGGCAATTCTCTAGTCATGGCGGCCCCCACTGGTCTCCTAGACAAATCCAAAGAACTCCAAAATGAGATCCTTATGGAGAAATTGAGGTCTAAAACATCTCAGTTCAAGAATCTAGCTGAAACTTCCAAAGGTGTGCGTATGACTATGCTGGTAAGTGCCCACACTCAACACCTATAGGTCTGAGTACTAGATTTCTAAGAACCACACTCCGAGCGCCCCACTAAACATTAATTACTATTTAAATGATGTCTATCTCCTATAGAAAGATACAGTGCAAAATATAATCAGTAGTTAGATGTAATAAGTGACCGAGTACTGTAAATTGTTCAATGCTTGTAGGAAAAACGGTGGGCCATTGATGGCCAAGACCGCATGATCCTCCAGAAGTGCCTGGACAGCCTGCAGCACTGCATCAAAGTCAGCTCTCTACAGAGCCTCATTGAGAGGCTGGAATGTCTGTCCAGACAACTTGGGTAAGGAAATTTAATTTTCATTGTCCTTTGATAACAATGATATGAACAACAAACACAAATGTAGTTTGCTTACACATAGATTTCTGGCTTACCATTTTTAGGTGATATGTGTGCAAGGAGATTTATCTCTTCCTTGTGCAGTTTTTAATTTTATTTTTATTCCTTCATGAAGCATTTTCAAATTAACTAAATTAGGCTTGTAGAATATAGTCATGATGAAAATGCTGGCCTATAGTAATGAGGCAATGTATCCAGCATCGTTAATTAAACATATGCTACATAAAGGATTGCATAAGTATAATAAGCTTTTGTTGTCTTCAGCCAGTTTAAAATGAATCTTAGTATTCAAGTTTTATGTGTTATTTTGTTTCAATGTATTTGTATTTTGTTTCAATGTCATAGTTTACAATTATTTTTATATTTCAGACTAAAATTTGTTGTGGGCACATCCGGAGTAAACCTGTTTATCTCATCTGACATGTTCTACTTGGAAATACTGGTTGAATCCGCAGGAGGCATCAAAGATGTCAAGATTCACCATGAAGGAAAGGTAATTTACACCATATATTTCACAATTTTACACAAATATACTAATTTGAGGGCCACCTCAACCACTAATACTTAGTATAAAAGTTTTCTATCGCACCAAAAACGGTTGAATAATTCAACTTTTTTTGTTATTGTATCACCTTGAATAACTCGTAAGAATTTTTGCCACCTTTAACCTCATCATAATTTTTACTTGTCAGGCGAGCATTGATATGTAAACCATTAAATTTAGTTTAGATTTGATCGGTACCTAGTAGTAGAATAGGGACACCAACCAAAAATTTTAAGGGTTTGTATCGTTAACATATCAATCAAGATAACTGTTTGCGTACGGATCTTGTCAATATTGCAAGGCTCTGATCAAATCTAAAATAAATTTGACAGTTAACATATTACACTTATATAACATATACTTACTGATCTAATTACACTGATAATTTTGGTTGTGAAGTCTTATATGACCTACATATTTAAATGGTAGGTAGGTACTCCTTTCAATTTTGTAATGTAATTTACAGATAGAGCAACAAAGCTGTGAAGAGCTAGTGCAGTGTATATCTCAAGGAGATTTTGCCGACTTCACTGCCCAGTTAGAAGGCCTTACTGCTGTATACCAACTAAACGCTGAGAAAAAGGCAAGTATACACAATAAAACAAACAACATAATAAATTTCCATCTAAAATTTTAAATTGTTTCAGATTCATCAAAAATCATAATCCATGTCCTCCCACTAATAAGTAATATTATAATAATTCAGCGTGTTAGGCAAAGGCCTCCCCTCACTGTAGTGAAGAGGATTAGGCCATAATCCACCACGGGAGCCTAGTCCAGATTGGTGGATAACATGTCTCTGAAATAATTCTCGAACATGTTGGTTTCCTCACAATGTTTTCCTTCACCAAAAAGCTAGTGATAATTACATACATTATGTTTAACAAGTAACACATTGGTACATGCCCGCACTGGGATTGGAACTCGCCACCCTTCGTTTGGAAGGTGGAAGTTCGCCCACTAGGCTGTCACCGCATTGCACTGATAAGTATGGGTATTTATTTAGGGTTACGCCATGCCCACCAGTGGACCCAGTCTGGATCAGAGATGCATAGGTAGTAATGTGAATAGACGTATAGTATAACTAGGCTAGTGGTCGTATTGTATATGTTTGTTTTACAATGAAAATAAATCTGATCTTTATTTTTAGGAGAAATGACAAATTAAGATTAGTTTCATTTTCATTACAACACATCATGGTAAAATTTTGCTACTGTCAAGTAAGAATAGTTCATAAGAATTGTATACAATATGTTGATTTAATTTGATTTTTTATTTTAGGTAAAATGCAAAGCATTCAGCGCCTTACAGAGCTTAGAAGAAGATCTAAACACGATGCGGCAACTCCAGAGCTTTATAAAGGACCCCTGGGCCCAGGTCCATAAGGGCCCTGTTGGATTCCTTCAACGGAGAAGGGGAGGTATGCACATTTCTAGATATCTTCTAGTTAACAAATAAACATTATTGACTAATACAATGAACAAAGTTTTAATATAGTTTCAGGACACTTAGATCCACCTTAGATTCCCACTCAAATTGTAATCAAAATCGACGAATTTATCAGGTTCCTAAATTGACTTGTTGAACCAATAACACAAAATCTGTTCAACATCATTTACATTTTCGTACCATTTTTACACACTTATTAAATCAGGGGATATAATGCCATTCTAACAAGAATTTTTCCTATATCCTGCAGGTCATGCCATGAAACTGACATACTTCGTGTCACCGTACGAACTACTGGACAAGGACAAGGGCCTCATCCCACTATCGATTGAGCTGCTAACTCTAGGCAAGCCGCAGGCGTCGAGCGGTCTCGCTTCGCTGGTGGCGCCGTCTCACACACAGATCGGACACTCGGCGACAGTGCTGCTGGAAGGTTCGACGGCAAATAAACTGCAGTTAGCGCCTATTATCTCTAGGCAGCAGTCGGTCAAAGGGTGAGTTACAATAACTTGATTGTAATGCTCGATTCGATGTATCAATTGTATCTCATTGGTTCATAGTTCGTGTTTCCCTTGACATGTATGTCTCCGTATGATTACAGGAACCCAGTATACGCCCAGTTAGTACCACAAAACAGTGCGATGCTACCGGCTTGCTTCACGCTCAAGCTGTCGCAGCCGATGCCGCTCTGTATAGGACTCGCCAAGCTAATACACGCCACTACCGAGGTATGTCTTTGACTTCATGCATTTATAAAGTTCTTCCAAACATACAAAACATAATAAGAAAGTTAATTACGTCTCGCAGCGAACGAGGGCGCAAAAAAAAACGAAATAGTATAAACTAATTTATTTAAAATATTAAATTCAAAATATAATTAACTTAATTAGTCACAATCGTTCGATGGTTGAACCGAAAGTGAGGTGAATCATCTTCCGATCAGCGTCCCGATGTGCCACCCATCGATTCCATGTAACGGCAGCCCATTGTCAGCAATCTGCAGTTCCAGTGTTACGAAATGGTGGCTTGAGTCATCTTTGTATATTGGCTTCTTCTAGGTGCTAGCACATAACAAGTTCATAAACTAGAACAGATAATAAACCGAAATAAAAGGCGTGCCTTTGCGGCATACTTCATTAGTTCATTACAGTATAACGCGTACAGTATGAACTATTTATATCCGCGACAGCCTGGCCTCTACTAAAAACTACGCCACTATCTGTCGGAGTATCAAGTTTGATTGCGTTTGTAATAAAGAAAACTTGTGTCGTATACGGTCACAGAGCTAACAGGCGGTCAGTCTGTACATTGTTATCATTAAATCCATGGAAAAAAACTACGCTTGCAGTAGGTAACGACACTTTCGTTAAATGCAAGTCTGTACACCCGAGTTTGCAACGAAGATGATATGTTTATGGTATTGCTAAGCTAAGGAAATCTCAATTCATAGTGCAGTTTTTTTTCCTTTATAATTATTTTGGCCGTTAAAAAGACCCAGAATTATTAGGAAATATAGTAGACGATATCAAATTTATTCTTAATTCATTATTTTTCTATGATAATGTACCTACAGATTCTGACAACTGATTCTGATCTGATTGACAACTGTAGCTCACAAACGATTAGGTATGTTTGACTTTGTCCCTCGATCTCGGTTTAATAACTTATATGTAAAGCTTTTATATAGTTTATTCGTCGGTACGTTAGGACTTAGTGACGGATATTGGTAGCTAACTAATGTACAGACTGGAGCCCCTGATAAACATTTATTTTCCCGTAGTTTCCATATTGTTTTGAATAAGACCCAAGCTTGATTAAACTTAATTTTCTTATACTTATGGTGATGGTTGAGTGGGGGATTATTTCGAACTAAGTATCAATTTGTAGCAATTATCAAAAACTTACACTAGATCTAATCACGATCTCTCAATATAGAAGCTTAGTTGGAATACAGTTTTAAATGTGTGTGACTGTTCATTCCAGGTGGAAGTGTCAGGCGATTGGGCGAACGCAAAGCCGCTGCTCGGGCTGGTGGCGCAGCAGGCGTACAACAAACTGACGCCCGGAAAAGTTATCGAGTTGAATCTCAGCAAAGGCCTTTTCGTGGTATGTGTGCGTGCTAATAGATCCTGCATTTTTCTTCTATATTGCTGTCGTTTGTCAATTGTTTGTCTCGTCATGTATTCGTTTTGCGGGGGGTAAAACTTCGCTCTATCCCCTCCGCCACGGGGGTGTGTGGCTTGGACCCACTAAAACCCCCCTCTGACCCGCTCCACGGCCTCTTGCATCACGACCACTTCGGGGCCGTCCATTAATCACGTGAGGCTACATCTCAATTTATAGTCGCAATAACAATAACCTTAGCCACAGCAACGCGTGGCCGTGTCTTCTAGAAGATACTTTGGACACACCTCGACGTTTCGGCGCAGTTGATAATATTGGTATTGTCTCGGCCAGAACCTCCCGGAGCAGTGTCAGTGCTACTTCCTGTGCGAGACGCGGGGGCTGGAGGCGGTGACGGTGGCGGCGCTGCCCTTCACGCACCCGGCGCACGTGCCGCCGCTGCTGGCCTGCCTCCGCCAGCAGGCGCTGTTCAACACGCTGCTGGCCAGCTGCGTGCGCACGCAGGCCAAGCAAGGTACCCACCTATAAATCGAACCTACTTTTTTTTACGTTTTGGTTCGCCCTTGTCGCGGTCCCGTGCGGAACGTGAGTCTTCACTCGGTGACACTTACTTGTATCAACTTTGTAAAGTTAACGTAATACGCCGTTTACATTCAGCGAGCAAGGCAGTGTGAAGGATGAGTACATAAATACGCCCTACTCATTCCCCTATCCCTGCCATCGCACTCCCCTACTAGTGTTAGGGGCAGCACAGCACACGTGAGGTTCGCTCGGCAGGCGCGGAGCTGGATAGCGTGCTGATGTTCGAGGTGAGCGCGCTGTCGTGGCAGCACATCAGCATCGCGCTGGAGCACCCGCTGGAGGACAGCATGGCCACGGTGGAGCTGGCGCTGGCGGACGCCGCCGCGCCGCGCGCCGCCGTCTACTCGCTGCACGCGCCGCCCAGGGACCAGGTGGACGACTACATCACCCGGGTGCTGCAGAAAAGCCACTCTATTCCTATCACATTAAGGTACCAATTTATATACATGACGACTTCGCCGTAAAATTTAGTAGGCGAAAGAACTTTTTAGGAGTTTTGGCGGGAATCCGTAAGTGAGGCGTTGCTGGTTTTGTATTTCTTCTCAAACTTGTGTTTCTTTGAGTGTCCATGTGTAATATTGGTGGAAAGTCATTGAGTGTGTGTTAACGTACACGAGTGTGGTCATTTCGCATTTTTCCAAACCTCCCAGAAAGTTCTATGTATGAATCGTGACTAGGTATGACTGTAAATAATTGATTTGACTACTTGACCACGTTTACTATAATGCTACGACTTTCCTATTGTGAAAATAATGTAAAACTTGAAATATTTTATACTTGGCACTATGGCCTAATGCAGAAACCGTGCGAAGCCAAAAATAAAAAAGTGCATCTCGTCGGTCCGTTGTCAGGGCGCTGGTGAAGATCTGGGAGCGCGAGGCGGCGGCGAAGCAGCTGAACGGTGGCTACTCCGCGCTGGACGCAAATTTTAACTGCGGCCTCGGGGGCATCGACCCCGGGGGCATCGACCCCGGGCCCAACGTGAAGCGGGAGCCGGCGCGCCCGCTCTACCCCGCCGGGGTCAACCACCCGCACCAGGGGGGTCGGTACTTTACATTTTTAACCTCACTTTTATACTAATCACAACTTTATTTCGCCTCGTTAAGGTTGATTTCCCTTTGGAGAAATATGGTGTATTATGCTTGGCAGTGGCGGGTTAAATTAAAATGATATGATGATGATTATGACGATCATCATCATCACGCAAGAAATAGCTATCGAATACTTGAAAAAATAAAAATATGTAATAAGATTAAAAATACTACTCTACGTTCCAGAATTTCTTTCGAAAACATATAACTTTTATTTTGTTCCTTCTATTTGTTATTATGTCCTACTCTGATAAAAATGTTCCACTGTGTACCACATTGTCCACATTGTAAGACACTAAACTGTTAGTGACATAAAGATTGCCTCCGCAGGTAACTACCTCTCCGACCAGCAACACCAACTCCTCATGCTGTCCCAGGACTCCGGCCTCCACGACTCCAAGCCGCCGCTGGACGAGAGGAAGCCCAAGAAGCGGAAGTCGGACTCCGACGCGTGGACGGCCAGCCAGAAGAAGGGCAAGCCGGGCATGGCCGAGCTGATGGACTCGGACAGCGACACCGACAACTCGGACGCGTACGTCAACGACGACGACAACACTAACAACAGCAACTCCACCAACGACGACGGCAGGGAGTCGTCCGTGTCGCAGAACGAGCTCGCCTCCGACCTGGAGCTGTCGGCCATGGACGCGACGGACGCCGCCGGACATGACGGCAGGATGTCGGACATGGACAATTCGAACGACGGCGATGTGGAAGATAACAATATGGCCAGGTGAGGCTTTCGTAAATCATTTTTTGGCTCTTCTATATACGCTAATATTATAAAGAGGAAAGATTTCATTGTTTGTTTACATTGAATAGGCTACGAAACTACTGAACCGATTTGAATTGAATTATTTCTGTTGAGAAGCTACACTATCCCCGGGTGACATAGGCTACTTTTTATCTCGTAAAAATTAACGCTGGCGCTTCTAGTAAATAATACATCGAGAAATAGATAGATAACTCTTTATTGACACCAAAATACGATACCTACGTACTACTTATTAGGGTGGTAGAGATCCGATAGAGTGGTAGAGACAAATAGTAACTACGATTCCCTGTTTCATAGGAATCCGGAGAGAAGGGAGAGGCAAATATTGGTTCTGGATAGAAATGGTCGACTATTTGATAATAGATATGTTATGGTTGCTACCTCGAAGAGGGGGGAAAAATTGAGTATGAGCAAGAATTTCCGCGGAAAGTATTAGTAATTGACTTATTGTCAATCGTCAGAAAAAATCACATTTGTTATTCTACTTATATCATTGAATGAAGAATGGTATAATACCCAATTTACCAATTTACATATTATGTAAATTGGTCACACATTTAGCCAAGACAGGAAGACCAGTCACTACCAGGAAATCATATCAACTCTAATGCGTCTTTGATATGATATAGGTAGTTGGCAGAACAACAAGAACATTACGGAACAATGTTTGCTTTGAAACACAGGCGCCTTGGATCGACTGAGCAGTTGGAGTTAGTTCTTATTGTGTTTATTGTGTATTTTTATTAGTAATACTATATTCGTATTTAGATGCATTTAGATAGAGATAGAAAATTGTGCATAGTTTAGTTTAGACAGAGATAGAAAATGTTGCATAGTTTACCTGAGAGAAAATCATAAACGGATAATATCAAATCCATGGTGCCAATCACATGTTGGTGACACGATTGTTGACACTTTCTAACTTTAACGAAATGAAAAGGACAGCAATAGCCTTTAAAGTTGCCAAAGTACCAACTGCCAATAGTAATGGTAATAAACGACTAAACTTAGGATTTCTAGTAATGTATCAGGACCTCCGATGATCAAACACTGTAGGCTCATAGCAAATACACTGGTTCACACAATTATATGCTTTATTTAAGTAATTATAGGGTATAATTGGGTAAGACTAGTATGCTGCCCATTGCGTTCATCGAAGCGTGTCGCTCAAAAACTTAATTCTCTGTTACAGGTCGTCTTTTCAGAAGTCTGATCACAAAAGGCAAAAACTCAAAAGCAAAGACGCGGAAATACGGCCCGCGAGGAGCGCCTCCTCGCTGCTCCTCGACCTCACCGAAGGTAAATCCTACATGCCTTCCTCGGTCAGCATCACGCCCATAGGCACCGCCCCGGGCGGCTTACAGCCCGGGATATCCTCCATGCTGACCTTGGACCGCCGCCCCGGCATAGAGATCATCCCCATCACGGCGGCCGCCCCCGCCGCGCTGCCCAGCTCCATCACCATCACCCCCATATCCTCCTCGCAGAAGATGACGCTGGACGATCGCATCAGATCCGAGAAGAAGTCGAGCAAGTCGGGAGAAGAGCGCAGCAAAGAAAAGAAGAAGAAGCGACGGAGAGACGACTCTATGGGGCCGCCGGAGAAGGTGCCCCCTAAACAGGACCCGTTGACTAAGCCGGTGTCGGTGAGCATCAAGCCGACCGACGGGTCCCCTTTACGGTCGACGTCGCCCAACTCGCTTCTGCGGAAATTTAGTCCGAGCCCCACGCACGGGCGCTCCGTCTCCATCACCAAGTCGCCGAGCCCGAGCGCGGCGAAGGGGCTGGGCAAGCCGTCCGGGACCTCCAGCCACCACAGCAGTCCGAGGCACTCCCCGGTACAGAACAGCCCGAAACACTTGCCGGGATATTCGAGTCCAAAAAACCACAGCATATCGTCTCCTAAGCACAGCTCCTCGGGATCCGGCAAGCCCAGCATGTCCGCTTTGAAATCTGCCACCTCCGGCTCTCCGTCGGGCAAGTCCGGTACGACGGGATACGATCTCTCCAAAAAGATGTCGAAAGACAGCTACGGCTCCGGCTCCGCGACTTCGTCTCGGGACAAAGAGAAGAAACATTCCGGTCTGTCGTTCTCCAGCTCCGGCAGAAGCAGCCCCAAGCTCAAGAATCCGGTGAAGTTGAAGCAGCTGGAGATAACCCCGGTGTCGTGCGACAGCCCGGCCGCGGAGCCGCTGATCTCTCCGCCCAACGTGGAGGTGAACAAGAGCGCGCCGAGTCAGGCTCGCAACAGGAAGGGCTCCCTCAGCGCCGTCATCGACAAGCTGAAGTCCGCGCAGCACTGCGGCTCCGAGGCCGACCCCAGGCAATCCTCCGGCAATGCCAAGTTCGCCGACCCGAAGAACAGCATGACGAGCGCCAGCGCCAAGATGGAGAGCAAAAACCAGGAGTACATGGTGAAGCCGAGCTCGGACGGCATGAAGATCACGATCAACAAGACCAGGACGAAGGAGTCCTCCAGCGGCAGCTCCAAGCTCAACTACGGGGGCTCCGGCTCCGGCAAGCAGTCGTCCCCGCAGCTGACGCCGCCGAGCCAGGGCTCCCCGAAGACGCACACGGGGCTGAAGCCGGGCGTGATCAGCGGACCCGCTTCTAAGAAGACGCAGGCTATGCAGTCCTCCAAGTCCGGCAACGTGACGCCAGGCTCCACGCCGCCCAAGGCCAACACGAGCCCCTCGGACTCCGGCAACCCCAACGCGACTAAAGTGCCTTACAAGTCGTCGGGCGGCAGCGGCGCGGCCGGCATCAACCTCACCAAGTCCGCCTCCAAATCCAGCTCGGGTTCTCCCAAGAGCGGGAACGCGGATATAGCGAAAATAATGCGCGATCGAGAGAGGGAGAAGGCCCGGACCAAACTCGCGGGCAACTCGGAGAAGTCGATATTCGCATCGAAATCGGAACGCCACTCCAGTCCCAGCTCGAGGGACGACGTCGACGGCGACAGATTCAAACCTTCGTCGAAGGATGCCAGTTTTCTCGTCGAGGGTCTGATCAACAAACCTCTGGACACGAGCAAGTTTCAAATTCCGAAATTGAAGAATCAAAACACGCCGGACAAAAACAGTCCGTCGGCGCAGTACGACGGTCGATCCATGGTGAACGACTTCGCGAGAACTATCGAGCAGAACAAGTATCCCTTTCCCCACTTCGAGAACTCCCGAGCGACGGACCCCACGCAGAAGGCTCCGTACCCGCTGAACGTGCCTAAACCGCTCCTGAACATGGGCGCGATGAGCCCCAAGCTGCCGCCCGGCAAGGACTCCGACCGCCCGCTAGAGTTCACCAAAGCGATGGCGGAGAGCATAACGAAAGACGGTCCGCAGCGGACCAAAGACGAGGCCAAAGATTACTCGGGGACGTTTCCGCTGCCGCTCGATTTCAAAACGGAGGCGAAGGGGTTCGCCGCGCCGAAGGGCTCGGAGGAGCGCAAGGGCGCGGAGTCGTGCATGAAGCCGCCGGCGTCGGGCGCGGTGGCCCGCAGCGGCGCCACCACGCCGCAGGAGGCGGCCGAGATGCTGCTGGACTTCTCGTCGTCGTCGGGCAGCAAGGTGTCGGGGCTGGTGGCGGTGCGGCCCGTGTACCCCGCGGCGCCGGCGCTGCTGCAGCTGGCCAAGAGCCCGGCGCCGTCGCCGCACTCCAACTCGCCGTGCATCACGGACGACGAGCTGGCGGACGAGGCGCTGGTGGCTCCCGGCAAATGAGGGCCGCCGGCGCCCGCGCCGCGCCGCTCCGTGCGCCTCGCGAGCATCCGGGACCAGTGACGGACACTCACCGCTCTTATTTATCTGTATTTATTCGACGACGGACGAGCGCGTTCCGTTCTCTCTGTTTTAGAGGTAGGCGTTGGCGGAGGCTCCGGCGGCGGTGAGACTACCGCGGATATTATAGTTTTAAGAGATATTTTGTAATAAACGTTTAGTTATCGGGTTACATTGTGTCATCTATGTATACTATTTATGTAAAAAGTCGGGTGAATATAATGTTGCCGTTGTTTATAAATCGAATCTATACACACGACTGGCGTGGGTTTACTTGTTTGTGTACAAACGTTATTTCCTAATTAACAACTGAATCCATTGAATACTATATTGTAGTGAGGCGAATTAATCGTTTATGAAATTGTAAATAGAGTGAATTAATATAATAACGATGATATTGAAATGTTTTAATCGATAATATGGCATTTATCTATTAAAGAATTTAAGAATAAATGTATTGGAAATATACAATCTCTTTATTTTACTTAGGTCTGCTACAATATAAATATGACTAAATTACAATTCTTAAACAATAATTTGGCAAGTTAGAGTACATTAGTAGAATCTTAGAGAGCTAGGGCGATAGAATCCATAGTATGGGTAAAAGTGGAACTTTCTTCGGAATGGATTGAAATTAGGCTTGAAGTGTCTGCGAGTGGCGAATCGGCGGCGCGGCTTCTGTTTCCTTCTAAACACCAGCGGAGTGGGGATGAAACCCGCGGCGGTCTCCATTATTTCATCATGAATTTTGCTCATCGGAGCGTCTGCGAATGGTATATCATTTACTGGAAAGCCGTCTTCGAAGCCATCCGGGATCTGCGGCGCGACATTGAACGGAATCGAAGCGTCTTCGATCGAAATTTGGATATTATCGAAAGGACTCGGAACGACATCTATCGGCCTCGGTACATCGACCAACGACCCCATGACGTCATCGATCTGGCTCGGAGCGTCATCGAGACTAGGGAAGTTAACTGCCGGTCCCGGAACGTCATCTAGCGGACTGACAACGCTTTCTTGGATAACTATCTCCACTTTGTCGTCTGATTTTCTATTATCGCTAGCTGGCTGCTCAGTAATATCGATTGTTTCCGATTCCTTTTGTTCTTCGCCATTGTTTAACGTTGCCACTTCGTGATTCGTTGGTGACTCAATGTTTTCCGATCGCAGTTGATTCTTGTCGTCACTTGTGATTGTTTGTTTTGAAACTGGATTCGCAAGCGCTCCGATGACTCCCAGCGCGAACATTGTGATCCATCGGGGCTTCATGTTTACTGTGGAAATGCCGATGTTAGTTGTATGAGCACCGAGGAGTGTGTGAGCTATTGTTGGTCACATTGCCTTTAAATATTGCCATCGATCGGGGGCAAAAAGAAAGGTGACCGTTACAAGAAGAAGAAGGGTACTAATTAACAAGTAAATAAATAGAATATTGCTTGAGAAAGTGTGACTTTCTGGGGAAACCCGTACAGTACTAAGGATGCTGCGGCCAAAGAGGAAACCTCTAGAAATCCTAACCAAGTGTGATAAACTGATTAGGTACTATTTATGAACTCCAATATTATCAGAAAGATTATTTCGTAGGTAGTTAGTACGGTGTACCTATAGTCATCTTTTATGAATATTATAAAACAAATTCAGAGATAAAGTAAAGACGAAGTAGTTATTCTTATTACTACCACGTATGATGTAGGTATTCTAGTTATTCAATTCAAGAATTTATATATCTACTACAAACGTCGTGGTTGATATGAGTTTTGCCCTTTAGTGAGTCGGACTAATAGGTAAAAACGTACGATAACTATTATTACTTATTGTCATCTCTACAAACAAATTAACGAGGTACGTCAGTTTAAATAGAAAATCGACGGAGTTAGTGTTCTACTTACGTAATAAGGGCAGGGGGGTCGATACGGGCGTGGGGCTTGATTATTCCTTCTTTGCGCTTGGTTCCTTCTCTGTGCCTGCGCTTGCACGCGCCTCTCTTTCAGCTTCCGCATCGCGAACCTCGGCAGGAACGGGTTCTGAGACTCTGCCACTTCCATCATCTCGTCACCACTCGACACTTCCTTGTTTGATGCCATTGGCTTCGCCTGGATAGCAAGCACAAAAAAGAGTAACAGCACCGTGACGAACTTGAACAAGGCCATGTTTTATGTTATTTAGGTTCGTCGCCTTCTAAAGTTAATCCCGGTTTATCCGAGGCTCGCCGTGTGTTGTCGTTTTATAGGGACGACAGTGACACATGCCCAGTGCATTTGTTTACGAGGTGTAATTTTAGGAAAAGTAACGGGTCATACGGCTGCTTCCAATTAACACTTCCTTGGGTCATATTCATAGTCGGCCCGAGAAATACGGTTAGGCTTTGCTTATTTGCGTAACCTAGAGTAACGGTCGTCATGGTCATGGGCCTACTCCACATTCGCGATGCAGCTTATTTGCTTCATCTGTAACTCATGCCTTTTATCTAGGTACAGTATAAATAATTTCGTTATAAGTATACCTACGTTAGGAATTACTGGGGCGAAATCGCAGGATGCAGCTAGTAATGTGATGGGTACCTACCTACTAACTCAAATCCTAATAACTAAAGTGTGAGACTTTACCTGGATTTTGTGAACTTTAGTCCTATATTATTGATTTTTGACGTAAAACTTCTTATAGAGAGTAGAATGACATAACATTTCGTTACTTGAGACAGATGTAAGATAATGACGATGAGAGAAAGAGCCTACATTAGGTATACCGACGCCTCAAAAGAGAGGGACATCGATATACCTAAAGAATACAATTTAAAACGATATACATAGAATTGATTGGTTGAGAACACGAAAGAGGCATTAACGGTAGCACGCGCAAATTATTTTTTGTTAATTAGAGGAAATATAGAAATAATTTAATCTGCTGTAATTTAGTCTATTCGTTATTTAATTTTATCATTCTAAAATATTTTACTAATTAACCATGATGGCCACTACGACCTATGCTACGCTTCGACTATGACAGACTGAAAACCTTCAGGTTTTTTGGGACTACCTAAATTATAAAAATAAACGAGCATGACGTACCGTTACGACCGTTACGTAGGAGCGAACAGAATGAAGTACTTACCTACCTAATTGCAGTTTTAATACTGATATATTATATGTGATTAATATACCATACGTAGTTAATTACTACTATATAGGTACTCGTATTAAAAGAAACTATACGTTCGGCCGTATGGTTTGGAATAATACCTATGCTCCCATATGGGATATTTGATCACAGACGTGAATCACTTCTGCTAATAATAAAAACCTCGTTAATAACGGAACAATAGGTACCAAAACAATGTGTAATTCTGAGTACTGATATACCTATATCGAATATCGACTACTTATATAATTACACAGAAATAATGAGTAGGTACCTATTTAAGTTATTTACAACACAACACAAGTATTTCTGGTCTTTGATATTACTTCATTATTTTCTGGTCACAGGAAAATAATGGGCAAATAGGAATGCCCAAGTATTTATTTATTTATTAAAAAGTACAACTTACACTAACAGTTAAATCTAAACATGCAAGTTACAAGTAGGTATTTACATAATAATAATAATATTCTATTCTATTTGTACAGTTGTAGGTGCTGCAGTGGACTCGAGATACGTGCCGGCCAGGGCCAAAAATGTAGGCTCGGACTGAAAGAATATATCACCAGAGTAATATCTGGTGATTAGATTTACTAATAGCGCTCTGTACATGGGTATGTGTGCATCTACATTAGTAGGGATGGAAACCGATTAAAATATAATATTATGAGTGAACAAAAATTTTGAAATCACAAATCATAAAACCACGTGAAAGTTAAACCAATAAATGGGGCTTTTTATATTTATTGGAAGCGATTGAAAACTTACATTTTATAATTTCGTTATCACTTTTTGCAATAAATAAAAACATAAAAAACTAGCAGTTAAAAACAAGCACTCGCGGCCATCTGCCAATATACTACCAGGTAAACCACCTTATTACAACCTGGCCTTAAATTTTATACCTACCTACTTTTTAAAGGCCGCTCCTTATTCATTACGTGAATGGTATATACATCCGCAGTGTGCATGGATAGCTTCGTTACATTTTTTCAAAATTAAATGACTAATTGGGTTTGTGAAGAAAACGCGAACTCTTGTGTTTGTATCAGAATGTCTCGAAATGTATGAAATTAGTTTCACAAGTCACCTCCAACCTTGTTTCTGCGATAGACTGGAAGGTCAGTCAGCATAAGTCTTGTAATTAAATGTAGGACGGGGCTAGTAACTCTAGTAAGTAGGTACAACATGTACGAGTAGTAGATGTCTATGCAAAGTATGATGCAAAAGATAAAAAGATGCACAAGAAGTTTTGCTGTGTTTTTATATGGGGACAACTTGGACAACTTGGGGACAACTTGGATTTGATAATGCAACAGAAATATAAATAGGCTAGATAAGTTAGAGCCAGACTAGTAAAAGCTAAGTATAATAATACTTATATAATTTGTCTACTACTATTAAGTTCTGCTGTTGGTCTTCCAAATAAATAAATAAATAAATAACCAGCAGGCTATAAAAGCGCCTATTGCTACAATAGGAACTACCTATCTTGAGGAAATCAAACAACAAAAGTCATGTTTTCTGCATGGGGTATGAAAGGTAAGAAATATGTAGATATTTATCTCCGATGAGAGAATGAATAAAGCAAAGGTACTCGTAGAGTAGAAGTTACAACGTTGTACTTTTGAAAACAATAGTTAATGGAGTGAAGTTGCAAAAACCACATCGATAGCACACTTTCTACAAAATGCGTAATTCAATTCATACCCATTGCTTTTTTTATTCATTCATTTTCAGGAGCAAGTAAACCCAGGAATTCTGACCCTTAGATTCGCCCGACAGTAAAGCGAATCTAATGAGTCGCGACGGCAGTCAAGGTTGCCGACCTTGACTAAATGTTAAACAGATTAAATCCATAAAAAAATAATCCAGCAAAATTACTTAGGTATCTAGTATAAAATATGTAAATATACCAAAGTGAAAAAGTGTCATGGAATATTTTTTTCCAAACAAACTTTTATAAAATACGTAGCATAAAGGTAGGTAAGGTAATACTTACTTGCGAACGTCGTCTGCCTGCCAAGCAAGAGGTGGCGAGTTCAAATCCCAGTGCGGGCACGCTCCAATGTGTTTCCGAATTATCACTCACTTTTCGGTGAGGAACCCACGTGCCCGTGGATTATTTCGGAGCATGTTCCCCTCCAATCTGGACCAGTCCTCCGTGGTGGATGATGGTATCTAGTCCCCTCACGACTGATCGAAATAAGCCCAATCAATCTGTTACTCACTGAGAAGTTACTTTATCTATATCCGCTTTCTGGTATGCAAACCTTGCAGGCCAAACATTTTGGAAACCCTAATTTCTGTAAACTGAGGTTACAATGTAGATTGTAGAGCTTGAATCTGGTTAATCAACACCCTGAGCGGCAGGCAGGTATATCACAACTTGATGATCTTGCATTTATCATCAGGCCAGTATCTGTAGCCTCACTTTGTCATCTATAATATAACTAGCTGATACCCGCAACTTCGTTCGCATTTTTGTAAACTGTTTAAAAAATCTATTGATGTTGCGGGTAACAGCTAGGTAAGAATATATCTGTCTCTTTCTCTCTCCCTTTTCCTCTATCTTTCTCCCTCTCTGGCTCTCGTTCTATCTTTCTCCTTCTTTCGCTATTTCTATCTGTCTTCCTCTACCTCTATCTCTTTCCCTCTCTTAATATATCTAAAATCTTTCCCTATCTTTCTATCATTAATATCCCTCTCCACTCTCAATCTCTCGCCTTCTCTATCCCTGTCCATCTCATCCATTACATTTATTTCCATCACCCTCTCAGTCTATATCTCTCCGTTTCCCTCCTTCGCTCACTCCCTCTCCCTCTATTTTTATATATTTCGCACTCAATCTCTCTTTCTCCCCCCACTCTCCCCTATTTCCCCCCACTCTCCCCTCATTCTACCCCCACTCTCTCCTCTTTCTCCCTCCACTCTCCCCCCTTTTTCTCCCCACTCTCCCCTATTTCTCCCCGCTCTCCCCTCTCTTTCTCCCCACTCTACCCTCTTTCTCCCCCCTTTCTCCCCTCTTTCTCCCCCCACTCTCCCCTTTTCTCCCCCCACTCTCCCCTATCTCCCCTCATTCTACCCCCACTCTCTCCTCTTTCTCCCTCCACTCTCCCCCCTTTTTCTCCCCACTCTCCCCTATTTCTCCCCGCTCTCCCCTCTCTTTCTCCCCACTCTACCCTCTTTCTCCCCCCACTCTCCCCTCTTTCTCCCCCCACTCTCCCCTCTTTCTCCCCCCACTCTACCCTTTCTTTCTCCCCCCACTCTCCCCTGTCTCCCCTCACTCTCCTCTCTTTCCCCCCACTCTCCCCTCTTTTTTCCCCACTCTCCCTTATTCCTCCCCGCTCTCCCCTCTCTTTCTCCCCACTCTCTCCTCTTTCTCCCTCCACTCTCCCCTCTTTTTCTCCCCACTCTCCCCTATTTGGCCCCGCTCTTCCCACTCTCTCCTCTTTCTCCCTCCACTCTCCCCTCTTTTTCTCCCCAATCTCCCCTATTTCTCCCCACTCTCCCCTTTCTTTCTCCCCCCACTCTCCCCTGTCTCCCCTCACTCTCCTCTCTTTCCCCCCACTCTCCCCCCTTTTTCTCCCCACGCTCCCCTCTCTTTCTCCCCACTCTCTACTCTTTCTCCCTCCACTCTCGCCTCTTTTTCTCCCCACTTTCCCCTCTCTTTCTCCCCCCACTCTCCCCTGTCTCCCCTCACTCTCCTCTCTTCCCCCCCCCCCCCACCCTCCCCTCTTTCTCACCCCTCTCTCCCCTCTTTCTCATCCCACTCTCCTCTCTTTCTCCCCCCACTCTCCCCTCTTTCTCACCCCACTCTCCTCTCTTTCTCCCCCCACTCTCCTATCTTTCTCACCCCCCTCTCCTCTCTTTCTCCCCCCACTCTCCCCTTTCTCCCCCCACTCTCTCCTCTTTCTCCCCCACTCTCCCCTCTTTCTCCTCGCACTCCCCTCTCTTTCCCCCACTCTACCCTCTTTCCCTCCACTCTACCATCTACTCCCCTTTTCCCCCCACTCTCCCCTTTTTCCCCCACTCCCCCCCTTTCCCCCCACTCTCCCCCTCCCCTCCCCCGCACTCTCCCCCTCTCCTCCCATCGCACTCTCCCCCTTTAAATTACGATCCGTTCAGCCGTATATTAGGGTGCGTTGGGGGTGCATCAAAAGAATACCTCATAATTTCAACCCCCTTGTTTTCCCCCTTTAGGGATGATTTAGAAAAAAGGCGGAAACCCGTATTTATTTATTTCTTACCAAAAGCCTAAATAAGAATTTTCAGATCCCTAACTTGAGGAATTATGGATTCCCCATACAAACTTTCAACCCCTATTTCATCCCCTTCGACATTGTTTTTTGAGACAAAAGATAGCCTATGTCCGTCTCATAGGTCCAATCTACCCCTATACCAAATTTCATCGAAATCGGTTCAGCCGTTTAGCCGTGAAAAGGTAACAAACAAACAAACAGATAAACAGAGTTACTTTCAGATTTATAATACGAGTATTAGTATGGATTATATAAAAATAAATCCCTATTTCCCTTGGTCGCCCGCATCGCGCGTGAACGGCTGGACCAGTAATTATGCTAACTAGGTAGGTAAGTCTTTTTTTTTTTGTTGTTTGTTATTGGCAGAACAAGGTTCATATAAAATAAAAAAAATTAAGAAAGTTTCGCGGGACATTAGGAAATGTATTAAAACTTAGCAACCACGATAACTTAGATAGAGGGAGAGGGAGAGAGATAGAGTTTGAAGGAAATAAATAAACGAAGAGGGAGAGGTGCGTGAGGGGAAACTATAGAGAGATATGGAGGGAGAGGGAGCGAGAGATAGAGACAAAAGGAGAGGGAGAATAGTATAAAAAGCGGGAAAGGAAGAGATATGGCATGAAAGGGAAAGAAGTAGATATAGAGAGGTAGTGGAACAAGGAGAGAGAGGAAGATAGAAAGGAGAGGGAGAAAGATAAGAGACAACGTCTGTCGGGTCAGCTAGTTCTGTAATAAATTGTACCTAACAAAGCCTAGGTATGCGTAGGTAGGTGAATAACATAGAAACATTATTTGCCCGAGATAGTGCCATTGTCCACACGAAGATTTCAAGATTTGCCCAGATTAATGGTCTATGAACACAGCATTGTTTAATTTAAGAATCTTTATTTGCATTTAGTTAATGTGGAGGATGAACATTACGCGATATTGTACTAAGTATCGTGATTTTTATAGGGTACCAAAAATATCTACTTAGGTATTAGGTTTAATTGCACCTTCTTATTTAACGAAACTAAATTTGGTTTCGCTTAATTATCGAAGACAAAGGCGGTAGTCGTTTCCAATTTCCACACCTATTAGGTACATATATGTTTAATTAACCTTAACACTCTTTTACTTAAGTACATTTTGTTTCGCTGATTACGCTAGCTGCTTTGTAAATAATGCAAATTCATAGGTAGGTATTTAGTTAATTAGTTCAATTACTTTTGTATAATGTAACACTATCGTAGGTATAGGTGCACCTAACGTGCATATACTGCATAGAACGTAACCGATACCGTACTTTACTTACCTATATACACTGGCTGATCCGACAATAGTCTCCTTCCAAAAATGAGCAAACAAATTTATAATTTTGACACAACTCTACCTTTCGTTACGGCATATTGACCGTGGTCCCGCGAAGGCTGGCTAAAGTAAAATGGATATCATAGCCAAGAGTGGCAGAAGTTGTTCCTCAAGTCCGTGTCTTGCAAAACTTATGTCACTACATAATACAGACTCGGGGCGAAAATAGCGACACCAACATCCTATAGGTACGAGCCGTATGCTATACCGGATGCTATACAAAGCAGACATTACCATTTTCCTTTTTTCAACTGCTTCATGTCCTACAATTCTGCCTTAGTACCTATTCTTTTATTTTGCAATGTGTTTTAGTTTGCGATACGATTTTCCTGGTGTTTCTGTTATGTTACTTTACCTCCAATTTTTCCTTATTAGGTAGTTACCTAGGTACTATGAATGCGAGCCATACTAGTGTGTAAACTTGAAATTGACGAATTCTAATAATATTTATATTATTGTTATTATTTATATATTATATTATATTATATAGAATGACTCGACGCGAAAAAATGTTTACTTACATGACTGTAAAATTTAGAACGTTTTAAAAAGTTATGTATTTCGCCGCAATATTTTGTCATATCAACAAAATAAGTAGCGATACCAAGCAAACTCGCGGAAGAATGTCTGAAATCTGAATGTCTGTATGAAAGCTAAGAAAGGTACCTATAAGTTAGGATGAAACCGAGATCGTGGGACAAAGTTAAACGTAATCGTTTTTGAGCTAAGGTTGTCAAAAATAATCTGTACATTTTCTAAGAAAAATAATGATTTTGATTGAATCTTGTGTACCAAATTTCCCTAGACTTGCATTTAACGAAAGTGTCGTTACTGCAAGCGTGGTTAATTGCTATAGATTTAACGATCGTTATGTAGCGATGACATGTGTGTACAGACTGCCGGTCCTCGTGCACGAGTAACGCAGAAACCAACTGAAACAACAATTGAGAGGCGACTAACCTAAAACAGACGCGCTCAAATCTGCTGGTTTGTTTTAGTCTCCCGTGGTTATAGGTATATTCCATATCCAATTAGGAACCTATGTTGTATTGGATATGGAAAGATGTGGAGAGTCACTCATCACCACGGTTTTCTTATCTAATCTAGCTTTAGAAAGTTACTTTTCAGTTTTCATCTGCTCAAACAAACCTGAACTTGACCTACATATCGTAATTTAAAAACAGTGTGTTACGTAAGTAAGTAGGTAGGTAGGTATATCATGTTATCTTAGTTATCGGGTCATCCTCGGTGACATTGATAATATTATCTCCTACAGACTAAAATCAGTCTTCAATTCCGATAAAGCCTGGTTTTGATTTCTGTAATCAACGTTATCGACGATCACAGCGCACAGTTCACGTCACGATAGATAAATAAATTGCACATGGAAGTATGCGAGCTATCCGCACGGCGCCGGCGGCGTGGTGGTGGCATCCACCCAAGGTCTGCCGTGGCCATTGATTGATTGTGACGTCAGTGCGGGGCGAGCGCTCGGATGGCTTGGCGGCTGGAAGCGTGCGCCGCCGGTGTACGGAACCGGTGCCACATGCTTGCCTCGCCACTACTCGCCAGTCGTACTCTGTTACTCGGCAGCTTCGCTAGCAGCCGTGCTCGTACCCACCCCATACTCTCCTATCGATCGCCTTCATTTATAACCTCGCTGAAATCAAACAAACCGGCCAGAATTGGTGCTCTACATGTCTAGACTCTTAGATCAAAGACTTTCTACAAGTTTTTAATGCTGCTAATTTAGGAGTGAAAGTTTTAGACTAAGAACGGACTGTTATTTTTTGAATGTTGATGAAGAATTTTATTGCATCATGAAAGACAAGAATACTGTAAGGTAAGTTTCAATGGTTATTAAAACTTGTAAGGAATTTTTGCTTACCTATTTTGTAACTATAGATAGGTAGGTACACCTATTGACGGAAGCGTCTCTACTATAGTATAGGTATACTATAGGTTCCTACGGTCAACTATTTCAGTTAGGTACTTATTTCTTTCAATTCATGGTTGTATGAAAGAAATTACTCTGAGCAACAAGATCGATCTTAATTCTACTATGGTATGGTTTTAATAAATCTATACGTTTATTGATAAGTACCTTGTGTTAGGTATTCAGATTCTCATATAATTAGTAGGGTATAATACTCTTTGGATATGTTTGGTCCTCATGTCACACAACATGACACGTGCCTAAGTAGGTATACATTTTTATGCTTAGATTAAAATCTAAATTTATTACTTTCAGTAGGTAATAAACATAGGTATAAATGTTTTACAACTGAAAAAAATACATACATCTTATTTTGCACTCGAGCTTTAAAATCACTAGTAGGTACCTACGTACCTATCATATTATGTTACATACATACATAAACTAGGTACTTACCTATATATGTACATAATATCTGATTAGCAATTATATTTTAGAAGGTAGTTGAATCAATACTTGTCGCCATAGTTCACCATAATAATAAGACTTACTGCTTTTAAGGAAACAAGACCAGCTGGTACCGCGCTGACCAGAGAAGGTTATAGTTCAAGACCAAGAGTATGAGATCAATGCCCCGGATATCCCTTGGCAGCGTTTGCCTCTATTATTAAAAGTTCCGCAAAAAGACTGCCTTCAGACGCGAATTTTATAATACGGGAGGTGATGCAAATGACTGATACAGACAAAGTCAAAGTCAAAGCATTTATTGTAAATAGGCATCGCACGTTTACAAGTCAAACAGCTACCTAATTCTCGTTAAGAAAGAGAATCATAAAAACATAAAGTATGATACATTAAATTAAACAGTAATAGATTATGATTTGAGTTTGAAAAAAGGATGTTTCCCTTTGCACTGTACCAAGATTCTGGACAGGAAAAGGAAACTCCGTTGACTCTACCAGACGTACAAATGACTAGATGCTCAGTGACCGGCGACCGCAGAACTGTGCATATAGCCGTCAGTTAAATTCATAACTTTTTGGCTAATACAATCTTATACACGATTGTCCAGTCTTATTGGCCCTAGTTTTGACCTCTGTGTTCCAATCTGTTCAGGAAGTGATAAAACGGTTTTCTTATTATTTATTTAGCTTTTATACAAGCATGGTTTACCTAAATATATTATAACTACTCATACATATAAGTAGCGAATATAATAAATAACAAATAGTTTGTATTTGTGTACTTATACCTACTTCTTTGTCTACGAGACTATAATTTATTATTGAAATTTAAATATAAAATTACACAAATCTATTATCAGGATGTTTGGTAGAGGGCTAGACAAACTGAAAGGGTGTGTAGGTACTGGACCTTTTTAGAGAATACATTATTTAGGTCTAAAGGCTCTAAAAAATCACACTATTCTTTTATTTACTTCTTTTTTTAAATAATTAAAAAAGATAATACCTTTTTACCAATATTAACAACCTTTATTTATAAAAAAAGCCGTTTTAGTTACCTACACCATTTATAACTCTAGAACGGCTAGACAGATTTTAATGATCTTTGCTTTGTTAGATGTCTCCGCTCCGAATACCTAGCAGACTAAATAATAAAACGTGCAACGTTTTTGACAAGACAACGCCTGTTGGGCAAGCTTGTAATACAATAAAACGCTATCATCTTATTTTTTCAGTAATAGCTTCGCACTAGTTTCACTGTACCTGGTACTTACATAATTATATACGTATAAGTATAATATTATTATGTATTATGTCTGTGCATTGGTTCTAAATGACTCTCGCTTAATACAGGAAATCTATAGGTATGTACGTCTTTATAAAAGATACATACCTGCATTTCTCCACACGCGATCCGGTTGAACAAAGGACAGGTAGCAAGGAGTAATCTACGGTAAAAAAACCCGCGTCTTGATCCATAGAATTAGTTGAACGTATAATAATATATAGGTACTACGGCTGCTGCCTGTTCTATCCGTCCGCTGTACCTAAGTATATCTAGAGATTTACAATCAACACAGAATAACGAATATACTTATACCCACAGCGGCAGATGTAAATATAAGTATACTGAATATTAGATATCAACGTTTCAGCTAACCATGAGCTGCCAGGAATTGTTATTCTAATGTGAACCTAGAATACATTAAAGTATTATTATCTACTTACTCACGTAAACACGTGAAGTGTATTCAGCCGCTCAGTTATTTATTACGAGCCGATGTAAAATAGTAGACTGACCAAATCATGGTAGCTTTTTCATAAATGGCACAAATCAGGAGATACTCTACCATCATGTTTGTTGTCAGACAGAAAAACGGAATTAATCAATTATTCTCAAAATCTAGACTGGCAGACTAACCGGTATAATATAGCCAGGCCACAGTATGTAAAGCCACAGTATATAATTATACTTAACGGTAATGGTAGTACCTATGTAGGTAGATATACTGCCTACACCCCTGCTTTGCGAACGCAGCATTACTAAATTAATGAGGCCTATGCATATATTTATATGTTATACATATAACCTAATTTTGATGACCATACCAGTCGCCATGTTTCATAATATGACGCAATCCCACTCCATGTTCAACACGACGAAAAACTTTACATAGTTATACTTTACTCATCAACATTGTAATGTATTGTAACATACTTAGTACCTACCTACTCGTAATTTAAGTAGGTACCTACGTACCCATACTACAATGCCACCTCCGGTTGCAAGGTTCTATAATCACAGTAAATGCATGAACAGATTTGCCTTGTCTGAAACTTGTTATACCGTACCTACCTACTTATAGTAAGTAGTAGGTACTTTAAGTAATTCCAGTATGTATACCTACATATACTTGATAAACAATGATGAATACTTACATACAGTATTGTAATTTATTAGTTTTTTTTTAAATCGTATTCATGTAACTCAATTAGAATTTCATAAAATGGATGTGGAGGATATAATGGCCTAATCCTTCTCAGTTTCGGGTAGAGGACAGAGCCGTGCTCAGCTGTAGGCGGATATTATGCGAGGTAGGTTAGAATAGGCGAGGTGATGATTAAGATTAACTACCTAGCTTCGCACGGGTAGCACACATTTTTGCCAAATAATATTAAACATTCAATAATATTATTTATATTATTTGGCAAAAATGTGTGCTACCCGTGCGAAGCTAGGTAGTTAATCTTAATCATCACCTCGCCTATTCTAACCTACCTCGCATAATATCCGCCTACAGCTGAGCTCTACAAAGACAGATAGGTACAGGTGTTTATAACCAAAACCCTCTTAATATCCGCGGGGTGTGTAAGTGAATCCACTGGAGGGGGGTTTGTAACAAGTGATAATATTTATATAATAATATTATATTGTCGGTGGCCAGCAAGAAGTCACTAACTGACATTTTTAGCCAAAATGAGTTAATGATGTCAAAGTGTTTTAAAGCCCGTTATCTTATGGATAGACAAAAAGAGCTATTTTTTAAGTTTTCTAGATAATACAACAATGTCAGAAGTAAGTACATAACTAGTTCTCAAGTAAAAAAATCAGCCTATAAAAGTTAACTAACGGTACTTGAGTAATCTATGAACATCGTTTTACTAACGCGTGATATCAATTTTACCAGAACAGCATTTTTCATCAAGGTCACTTAGTTACTTTTTGCATTCATTATTCGTTATCCCTCTTACCCAAGTTTTTATTTTTGGTTATGCTATAATTAACTAACTTACTTTTTATTATCTATCTTAGTAGCGTTGAAGATAATTAAATAATTTATTGAACATTCAGGTGCAGAGTAAAAACGTCAATAATTTATTTCTACAAACCATTGTTGTAACTATAAGCGTTGATGAGCCATGCCGATTATAAGTACGAAAAAAGTTTAAAACGCAATTATCTACGAACTAGATTTTTGCAATTAATGACTTCTCGCTGGCCACCGACGAATTATTTATACGTAATACAAACCCCCCTTATCCTTTATTAAAAATCCAAAAATTACTATATACTTATATGTAGGTAAGTGCATAATTAATTGCGTGACAAGGGAATGAGGTCTCTCGAGGTTAAATGTCAGCATGATAACGATTCAATTTAGTTCCTTCGCGCCAGTCTCCTATTCACTTTCTGGATCAAAGCCGTCTGGGACAAGACATTAAATAGCAATAATAAAATATTGCGAAAAGTCTTTAAAATTTGATTAATAAAATATAATTTGGTTGCTGTCTTCAAATAAGGAAAAAAAATTGCGCATTCAGTGAAAGTGTTATTATGTATACAAGCATATAATTACAATTGGGTATTAAGCAGATGAAAGGACATTGAACAAAATGGCTGTGATTTGGTTTGGTTATGTTATCCACTTCTATAGATATTTCAGAGTGGTTAAAGTACAAAGGTGAGTCTGAATCTGAAGCCAAGGTACAACGATCAAGATTTACAAATACTTAAACCAATATGTGTAACAAAAAGTTGTTACCTACCTGTTTACTAGTACCTACCCAACTTATAAGGCGCGTCGTGAATCTTCGTTCGCGCAGAAAAGAAAGTATGGTCCGAAGATTAACGAAAGAATGCTTAAAACTTACAATCAACCTAAGATCACTGTTATAAGGTTCATAACACACTGCAGCTGTTAGTTCCATCTCACTCTAAGCTCGCTAAGATGGCGGCGGCTGCCGACCAATAGCGGTCAATAGCATTTCCCGCGCTTTGAAAATTCATCTTCTGCGCAGGTACATCGGTAAGCCATATAAGTTGGGTACTACTGTACCAGTCTCTTTAGGCAATGAAAAGAATGCTTTAATTTATGTAGGGTACTTCGACTTACAATAAAACTTTGATCTCCGAGCATCATGTACATTGACGCGCAACAATGGTACTGTCCGTCTGTAACTCTGTATTGTATGTCCCATCCATTTTACTACATGACTGTACATTGTACAATGGGCATTGTAGGTCCATGTTTGATTTTTGGCATGTATGGTTATATTCTCTAGCCGGGCAGGTACCTACCTACCTACATTTAGATGATTTTTGTTAATTAGGGTTGTACGGCTCTGCATTCATGCAGCGGAGGGACAAAAATCCCGAATTTACCCCCCTACGTCTTTAAAAAGGAAATAAAGAAAATCCTGCTTGTAGCCCTACGCAATCCTACTCTGCAATATATACGAGTTTCTACTAGAAATTGTCTGTTTCTTCCTTTATCCTAACTCTTCACGCTCGCTTAAAAAATAAGCAGTCACCCAGCATAAGTATTTCTTTCTACTTGTGCGTACGGCAGGGTTCTGGAAACAAAGACTTTGTACACACACACAGACGTCCCCTGTCTTGTCTAGAGAGCCAGATCGATTGACCCCGATATCAATAATTTTGCTTGTGCATCTTTTGTGAGCAAGCTTTGATCGCATGGTTTCATAAATATGAATTACCCGTAATTACATATTATGTGCGTGGTCCATCTAAGTACTACTTATGCAGCTATTTATGTGTCCATACATGAACCATGACTGGCTGTTTATCTACTACCTAATACGGTACTATTAGGTATTCTGTGCTAAAACTTAATATTATAAGTGCTCAATTACACTCCTATATACAAACCTCCTTAATAAGACCCAACCAACTCGTACGTATTATGTTTTCTTTGTTCTTGTTGTATTGTCTGTTGAATGTTGAATATTACCATGCCATTGCTATCTAAAAACTGGTTATAAGCTGTAGGGATGCGGAATACCTCATGACGACGTTCGTGTTTACATATAATATAATACAGCTAAGTTAATACGTATAGGTCTACGTTCGCACCTACCTATACAGCTACTGCAATGTAATGTATGCATACAATAGAGCAAAACCGCTTGTTTGAAAACCGTAGCTCATTCAACTTTTGCCAAAAATATAGTTCTTTCATATTGTGGCACGTCTGTGGACGTAGCACGGCTCCGCGTAGCATACTCTCTTTCAGTCCAACAACGCTAAATTTGCTATTGCGTAGCGCGCGCCTATCTTGAAACTTCACTTCCGTTAAGTTTGAGGCAGTCCTACTCTATCTCTATCGCCACAGTTTTTCTGTTTCACTATTATGTAAGATCCAAATTAAGCCTTTATTTATGGACACCCTCTGATATTGGCTGGCTACCTACGTTATTATAACTGAGCAAATTTTCGAATATACGATTGGTTCATCAAAATCTCACACAAACGAAGGTCAAAGTCGAATAAGTGTAAATCAATAATCAGAATGACGAGTGCTTATTTCAGTTTTTATTATCGATAGGTACATTCATTCTGCGAAGTCTCGTCGATTCCCTATTAGTATGCATACCCATGATCCCATCAAGTCTATACATTGAATGTAGTGTATGACACCATATCTAGCTCGTATACTTAAAAACAGACCACATCATATAACAATCGTATTATTATATAAACTAGCTAAAACAAATATCAAAACGTATAATTATGATATACCTCGACGTTTCGGCTGAGATACATCGACCGTCGTCACGAGAAGACCACGACGTTTTTAGCTAGTAGGTACCTACCTATACTTAAATATGTAATACGTTTGCTGTTCGCAAAAGTTAAGAACTTCTAATTTAAGTCAATGGCAAAGAAGGACACATATATTATGGAGGATTGCTCGCTGGGTAATACAATAGGACATAAGATTAATAATCTGTATCCTATTGTGTTACCTAGCGAGCAATCGAGATTAACCTGAGAGAACAGCTTGCTTCCACAATCCTGTGATACTCACTAAAATCGTTAGGGTAGTTTCGAGGCAGTCATTTAAATTTTAGAAATAAATATGATAAATCTTAGACATAAATATGATAACGGCGATAGATGACTGATCTGTTTTTGCACCTGAACTGGACGCATAGTTCCTAAGAGTCAAAATAAACGTTGGTCGAGTTGAACGAGTGCTAGATTCAAAGTCATTTATTTTAAGAATGTATGCTGGCATCACTTTCATTAACAAGGTCGGAGCTGGCTCGTTACGAGACGTAGGCTACGCATTTGTACGTATACGTCTGCCTACACGTTCTTGGAAATCATTAGCTTCCGAGTTACGTATCACACAAAAACATTAAGAAAACAATACACCTGAAAATACGACTCTAACATCAGCTAAGGAAGATGAAGAAGAGAATGAGACCAACATACAGTGATCATTTGAAGTGTAGATATATACAATCCCACTGCTGCTTATCGGCCTTAGCCTATTAACTAGCTAACAACGGGTATAATTCGCGCACAAACAAATATCAAAATATATAATTTTGACATACCTCTATGTGTGTGCACGAATTAGACCCGTTGTTAGCTAGTTAATATTATGTTTCCTGTTCGCGAAAGTTTAAGGCCTTAGCCTAGCCCGATCATGACTATGCTATTGCTAATCGAACAAACAACACAACATCTTACAAATTCGCATACAGCCGTGAACCAACTGTTACACCGATGAGTTCAGTATAAACTTCGTTGTGGCACAAATGTAGATAAAATAAAAACACATAGATATTGCCGTGTCCGATTCTCTGAAACTATACGAGTATTAGTTAGGTACCTACCTCTATTATCAATATTCGTGATAACTGTCAACTCTCGCGTCATAATGGTAGACCTTATTTGGCTGACTGCCGAATGACAGTAGGACCTACCTAATGTTTTTTAGTGGTATGAATTGTCCTTACTTACTTACCTTATATTATTTCTTACAGCGATGGAGCCCACGAAGCAATGCTCAACGAGGGCACAGAAAAGCCCCCAAAGCTCACATACAGCCAGACGAAGAAGAAAGACGACTACGAAGCCCTCCAGAGCTTCCTCCGCAGTATCAGCTCCACCGCCACGCTCCCGCCTTACATCAAAGGAGAGACCTACTCGTCAGTGAAAGGAGTTTTTAACCAGGTAAAATATTCTTCTCTTCATAATATTATCGTCTTACCTACATGAGTTTGAATCTCGCTGACACTCAAGAAGTATACGAAACTAAAGCTTTCTGGAAGATGAAAAACCTATGCTGGCACAGCTCTTCGTGTTGGAGACTTTCTAAACTCCCACTACTGCTATAATTACACATCTCAAAAAAAAATCATTAATTAAATTGTTTTTTTAATAGAAAAGATAATATTATAGTAATCTGGAGAATAAGTCAGAAGTCAAGAAGATTAATCTTGATGCCGCACTAAATATACATATTTCACTTTTTGCTTATTTTCAGTTTTGAGTAAATTCGGGCTTTCATTCTGTTGTACATTTTAGCGATCGTCATGATGCCGATATTAGACTATTTTAAATAGGTACACAATAACAGAGCTATGTCGTTGATTCTTGGTATTGTAACCTAAATTCTAGAGCATAGGTCGAGCGAGATTATGCGCGCCACTTTAACTTTACCAAATACTTCATTGCGCTGCGCTCCGCTCGTAGCCCTGGGATTATATTTTGGTTTAGTAATTTCACTGGCAACATTATTGTCCTTCCAACCGGAACACGGTAATATTTGACGATAGAATATCTGGCAAATGTAGTAACAATACTTACCATCGATCAGATATAAGTACATTCATAATACCAACCTGTTAGGTATCTGATGAAAGTTCTCTACACATTGATCAAATCTTGCAAAAGATATTGCAAAAAACTATTTTGACCTCGGGGCCATACATGATACCTCGCTATTTGGTAACCGACCATACCAATAGGTGTATTAACATATTTTCCACCGATTCATAAAATAACAGCCAATGAAACAGTAAAGTAGACCGAATGTAGAATCCAGGCTTCCTCGATACAGGCTCTGCCTAGTGAGGAATCCGACAGGAAATTTTTGTAATAGTATAATAAGATGTCTGCAAAATATAGGCCCTATTGTGTGTGTACCACTAGTATAATATAGTGTAGCACTATTAAAAATTAATTATTAGTGGTTAACATATAGCGATATTATGTATAATCTGTGTTATGCAGTAATAAATATTTTTTCATTTTCATTTTCATTTTCAAAGCCTACTTATGCCTATTTATGCAGTATTTAATTTTGTTACAAAATTAAATACCTATATTTTGCAATTATACTAAAAATCTACGTATCACAAGTACCTTCTGGTCAATTAATATAACACTTGTAGGTACATAAGTACATAAGTACCTATAAGAACAAAAAAATTATTCCCTGACTTCGATACCACTCGGAGGCGTGGTATCGCGTGGAGATGCGCATTAGTGTAAGTAGTAGTAGTAGATTTATATTCTATATAGATACAAATCAAAATTACAAATCGTTGTTGGTTTATAAAAACAGACCGTTTTTGTCCTCTATACTGTTAGGTACTGCTCTTCTATACTGTTACGGCTAAAGGAGGTATTACAATACATAATATAATATATGTATAGACAGATGGGCGTCGGGGTAGATTAGAAATAATTTGCACATTGCGTGTTTTTTTACCCCACAGCAAGACAATACACGGTAAGTCACCGATATTATTATTATTGTTTTGTGACACACGATACGGGCAGCTAAATGAAACGACAAACAGCACTTGGTCCCAATTACATTAATTGCTTTGCTTCACCCCTGCTCGTTAGTCTGCGGAAGACTGAGTGCTTCGTGAGAGTATACCGCTATCGCCACTGGAGTGTAGGGTTTCAACAACCACCTCTCGATGGCCTCCTAATGACTGTCATGGAGACTATGTCGCAATTAGATTGTCGAAGTCAGTCGCAATGGTTGTAACAAACTAATGTGGTTGAGAGGTTCCTTAGAGGGTATCTATAGTTCGCGCTATAGATCGCGTTCGTTCTAACGTTCTACAGAAACGCACAAACAGACAAAAATTCTAACAATCATTGTTTTGGGTGCTATTTCCGCTGATAAAGGTCCCAACAATATTGTTTCAGTTTCTCATTAATCTTCCATGTACAGACAGCGATCCGTTACATTTTTATTATAATGTATAGAATAGACAACAAGGTAGCTTCAATTACTGAGTGAGGACAGTTGAACTCAAACTTAGCAGATTTTTAATGTTTTATGACATTATAAAATTTCACTTGCAAGACAAATAACAAAACAAGAATGTTGTGCAGTGAGCATGCATGGTTATGTACCTACTGTAAATATACTTATGTATGTAAATATATAGGTAGGTACCGATCTAAATACTCGCATACTTACTTACTTAGTAATCCGGTAAGATTTTGAAAATACGTACTTATTTCGCATGTAGTGCGAGAAAACAACGAAACTCCTCATCGTTGCATAGTTGGTTATGCAGTCCCGAATATTGTATGTTTATAAAGTTTGTCAGCTAAAATATCAGCTTCAACTTCGTCAGCTCTTCAGATTGCTGTTAATTGTTGCAGTGCCTCATAACATGCGCCGTGCTCATCATAGCCGCGGGTGCGGGACACCCGATCGGCTTCTCCGCGGTCGCGCTGCCGCAGCTGAGGATCGAGAACAGCACCATGCAGATAGACGATGAGATGGGATCTTGGATCGGTGAGTGAGACATCTAATTATGCACTCCTCTCGCAATCAAGGGACCAAAGTGGCACCTTGATCAAGAGATTGCGAGATCCTTGATAATTCTCCATCTACTTCTGCGTTGTTATCCAGTATCAGCATTGAGGGTGGTGTGGATTGGATCATAAGGATCGGGGTGCTGCATCTATTGCGTTCCATCTTCGTGCACAGTGTCAACTTGCACGAAGCTGATCATAGCAGGAAAATAAATCTCCTATCAGATTCGCCACCCATCGGGGTGCACTGCGGCTCAAGCTGCTCAGAGCTATTGCCTATCCATTACTGATACTTACATAATATTTTTCTTATAAGCTATGCGAAGACTGACTGGTAATAGCCAAAGGCGAATGTTCGTTTATCAGTTAGTGGGGTCCATCACTACAGTACAAAATTAATGAATAAATAATGTTCTGTACTTAGCGGTATAATTATGAGGTCTACTAACGGATTCATTGCTGGTATGGTTGTGTGAATAAAATATAAATATAATGTCCCTAGTCTAGCTGTAGGTGTACTAAGTAGGTACCGACTATTTCTTATTAGCTCAGTAAATAGGGGCTACTTTCAAAATTATATATTATCCACCTTGAATATGACTGCGTTCTCCGGAAATGCCATTCTAAAGCGATTATAATTATAGGTAGGATGTAATTGTACTGACATACCCATAAGACCATAAAATACCAACATAAAGGTCTAAAAATACTTACGTATATAATATACACTAGTTATTCTAACAATAAGTTACAGTTGGATATTTATATTATTGTTATTTATTGCAAATCTGTGCTATCTGTTTCCTGTTATTTATTTATTGTAAGTATTATACACAATACAGAAGTATATAATATATTCATTAATCATATACTTAACTACAGAGGAAGAACTTAAAAATTAGGATGGGTTTGAACTGGATTGCAAACAAAAAGATTGTGTACCTACACATACAAACAAAATGGGATAGACTTGTAAATAGAGAAGATGTTTTCTATTTTCCAGTTTTTCTACGTGCATTTTGTCATGAATGGCAATAAGCGACTCATAATATAAATTCGTTATGTGCATCCGTCCGTAGGCATAGGTATATCGCAGCCATCCACTTTTAGTATTATAATTATAAACATTACTAAACCAACCTATCCAAATTAACTAGGCCTATCACAACTTTTTATTGTTTTATCTACATTCCTACTACGTGTGTAGATATGAGTTATCCGTAGAGAGCGTCCATTTTGCAGTTCATCATAGCAATTCGGTTTATCTTAAGTAGTAGGTACCTAAGCACAGATTACTAAATAGTTTCAACATAAAACTAAGCAGGTAGGTACTTATATACAATTACACACTGGCAGATGATAGCCCGGTACCGATTTGATTATGCTGATGATGGCTCTGATTCATCCTTAAAACTCGAATCACACAGCCTAGTTAGCACTTATAGCAAAGTACCTACCTAAGTACCTACCTACTAAGTAAAACCGGCCGTTTTCCCGTTCATAGAATGGCTGACTTTTTAACGTTCTTAGAACGTGATCTTTTTTATGTAAAAGCAGAAAACACTACCCGCTTGAGGAAAATTAGTTCTTAGATAACACCTGCACAAGTTTTAGTTGCACCTGGATCTGGACCGACGATATAGGTAGTTAAGTACTTACATTTAATGTATCATACTTTATGTTTTTATGATTCTCTTGTAACTTTTGTTTGACTTGTAAAAGTGCGATTTAATTGCCTATTTACAATAAATGCTTTGACTTTGACTTTGACATCGTAATGTATAAATTACAATATAAAACAAAGCTATGTGCTAGTTACACCTTTCGAGAACAGATAGACCGAGTTTGATGACTTTTGCTTTGTTAGATTTGTCTCCGTTTAGAATAGTAGAGTATAATTAATAAGTAATAAAATATGGGAAAAATTCACGAAAAGAGATAAAAAATAAATATCATTCTTTTTCTCATATATTTTTGACAGGACAAGTTAGTCCAGCTTTGTCATTTTGCACCTTTTCAACGCAAGTGAGGACGTTTCGGTACTATTGCGATTTCTGCAGAAGCAGAGGAAATCACCTGACGGGTATGCGGGTTTACAAGATACGTAGGTATACATACTGGATACCTTTACCTGTACATAGCAAAATTTGCACGTACAAGCCATTGAAGTATTATGTACTTAATTAAGCGTGTAGGTGCATCCCACATGTGGGTACTTCGGTACACAAGCACAAGTGTCATGCATCGCACATATCAGGTTATTTTTTATGCCATTGGACAAGGCACTTTGCATGGAAATTGCTTGGAAATTACATTAGCATTCCGTATAGAAGATTACAGTTTAGAAGGACATTATTTTAGTTATGCATTTCATTATCTACTTTTCTATATAGCGAGTATCCACTCCGCTGCCACTCCTCTCGGCAGCCTGCTCTCTGGTCCCGTGATGGAAGCGTTCGGGCGCCGGCGGACGCTACAGCTCTGCATCCTGCCACTGATAGTGGGCTGGATCATCATCGGCACATCCATGCACCACGCCGTGCTGTTGCTGGGCAGAGTCATCTGCGGGTTCGCCGTGGGCATCATGGCTGCTCCCTCACAGGTTAGCCACAACTATCGCCATCTCACTGGACTGCTCTCGAAGCCCGTCAGCGGCGGCGACGCTACGATTCTGCATTCTACCATTCCCTCACTGTGTAGGATCATAGCCCAGCAATTTCGTCCATAGACAGAGAGAAAAAAACACTGTCAAAACGAAAAGGTATAATTTTGTTTCGTTTGTATCATGTCGCATAAGTACTCGCTATATATATTATACTTGCCCAATGCCCCTGATTAGTATTGTACCATGATTACCTATACTCAAATACTAGAGATCATGCGGAAACAGTAATTGTGTGCACTGCTAGGAGGCGTCTGCTTTTTAAATATATTATTAGTACGAAATTATATCAGAATATTCTACACCATTTCAATGAGTCTAACTAATATTAATTGAAATCCTAATCAACAAGCTGAGGTTTACGCCAAGTTTTTTCTCCAGGTGTACTTGGGCGAGATTGCTGAACCAAGACTGCGAGGGTTACTCATCGGAACTCCATTCGTGGCATATTCTCTAGGCGTGCTGTACGTGTATGCTTTAGGAGGAGCACTGGACTGGCGATCGGTTGCACTCCTGTCCATCGTACTGCCCGTATGCGCGTTCCTTGCGCTGTGCTTCTCGCCGGAAAGCCCAACTTGGCTGGCGAGGCAAGGGAGGTTTCATGAAGCCATGGCTGCGATGTCACGGCTTCGTGGAGATACTGATACGGTAAGTGTGTTTTTCTTCAAACTGGTCGTTTTTCGTCATAATTTTCGCAACCGTCTAGAACTGTGATTTCAATTCCAGTCCTGTAGAACAGCGATGATTCAAGGTTCAGAATTGAGTTCTTCGTTCGAGATTCTCATCGTCATACTCATAATAAATATAATTTTGAAAGTAGTGTACCTATTGGATTTTTTCGTTATGCCTGCAATTTTCGTGGGGAGTGGGGACTCTACTGCCCCTAGCAACGAGAAGTTATCCATAACATAACAAACACACTCATATGCCTTGTTATGTGTCATCGTGGAGCCTAGCTCTCCATTCTCCGTGTGATATCAACTAATAACAAGTGGTTTCTTAATGAGCTCAACGAGGGAGGCACGTGACAATTATTGATGTGACTTTTCTCGAACATGTGCGGCCCATCAACCGAATAATAATAAATTATAACGGATCTGTGCCTTGTGCACGTGTAGGGTTTTCAATTTATTTCTTGATGACATTGCTAGAATAGATATCATGTGATAATACATGTCCAAAAATCTTACTGCATGAATAAAAAACGTCAGTTAAATTTAATAATAATCCCAACGTCGGCGTCGTATCCAATATTGAGTTTATTCAATTCCATAAAAGGCGTGTGGCTCTTGAAATGCAAAAAATAAATAAATTAAATCTGTAAATTAGACGTGCGCAAATCAGTACGCGAACGTGTGATACATTACACCATTTCATCACGCGGTCGCGTAATATTACCCTGTAATATCACGCGTGATGTTCGGTCGGTTGCTGATGTTCGGTTCACCTTCACTGTGATGTTCGGTCGGGCCGTGGTTTTCGAATATCACGCGTGATGTTCGGTCGGTTGCTAATGTTCGGTTCACCTTCACTGTGATGTTCGGTTGGGCCGTGGTTTTCGATTGAGAGAGACGAGCGAGACCATCGCGCTGCGACTACCACCATCCATCACCCATTATTTTGTTACCTTTGATCATGTCTAAAACTATGACGATCAACAAAAATGACATCAGGCCAGTCTTTGTATTATTTTACAAATTACTTAACAACGATTTCACACGAAATTACGTAAACGGTTCGAAAAATTCTATCAAAACATTGCATTTCATTATGGTGCCAACTGTCAGCCAAACGCGTAGCGGTTCCCATAGTGGAAATAAATACTAAACTTGCCAACCGAAGCGTGCACCGTATTCTATTCAGAATAAGGTTGACAATCAGGTACCTACTGGATAAAAACAAATAGCTGCATATTAATAAATACTCATATCTCATCACGCGCTCGTCACTTCGCACACGCGTTGTCGCAGATCGTGCTATTTCTTTCGCTCGGTTATTCGACTTGTTCGAGCGCCGCCGTGCCGCGCTGCGCGTCGGTTCAGCGCGGGTGGGTGATGGGAGGTTAGGTGATATTCGATTTTACCGCGTGATGAAAAGTAATGCATTACACGGCTGGGTAATATTACGCCTGTAATATTACAAGCATTCCTTACACACGTCTACTATAAATCAAAAATACTTAGGTATCATCCATCATGCATGAGTCGACAACCCTAAGCCCAATTCGCTCAAATTAAATTATCTGGCAATAAAAACAATCGTGATGAATGGATACAATTTGTACTCTCACAAAAATAAACCACTTAAAGCTGGATAAGGATGAAGAGGCAATTCTCGAGACTTGCAATCTCGCGAATACCTAGTAGGTATACTAAGTAAAGCTAGTACTTATTATTTGTGATTTTTGCCACATAACTGGTAACGACATAATACCTACTCAAGGATACCTACTAATAATGGGACTATCCATATAATTAGTACGTACCTATGTCGATATTCTAATCTGAACTGAAAGCGTAGTGTATTGCCTCAGTCGGGCAGCCACCTGATAAACACTACGTACCTACCTACTGAAGTACAGATACGATAAGACGAATGTTGACCCATCTTTTTAAATTCCATTTACAAGCGGAAATGGCTTTGTCCGCGTTGATAAGCATCAAACTAAACAAAGGCGGGCATATTCAGATGGCTTCACAAGATTAAGCAACTAAGATGTCTATTAACCTTCATTGTGATACTATTCTTGAAAAATGATGACAGGCTTTAATAAGCTATATATCCAGGCTTAGTAAATTGTCGTAGTGAACAAATTAGAAAAATAGTATCCTTACGAGTACCTACGTATAGGTAGGTACTTATAACTGATTTGTTCGGTACCTATGAGAAAGGTTGTTTTCCTTTATAGATGTAGGAAAACATCGTTAGACACCTTGGTGGTAAGTTATTAAAGTGCCCGCCTGGTTAGCTAGCACCCTCAAGTAGAAAATCTTTCACCAAAACCGTATCAAGGTGTTCCGGCATCGGTCCTTGTGAGTCAGCCTGTTCTAGGCTGAGCATTGCTCACCACCTTCGACCACATCGCCACTTAAGACCAACCAAGTGAGATAGTACTCAAATGCTAGCCTATATAAGTACTTATAAGTAAGTATAAAAAAAACTTCCGGAAAGATTTTTACTTGTAACATTGCCCCATTCACAGGCCCAACGCGAGCTGCACGAACTGATATCGGCCCGCGAGAAGGAGAAGGCTCGCGGAGAAGAGAACATAAGGTTCTTCGCGACCATCTCCCGCGCCCCGGTGCTGAAGCCGCTGCTCCTCATCAACGCGTTCAACATGCTGCAGATACTGTCCGGGAGCTACGTCGTCATATTCTACGCCGTCGACATAGTTAAGGACACTGGAGGATCGCTAGACCCTACGGTGAGTCAATAATATGTTGCTGTTCTGGCAATAGCTAGGTAATTATTCTTAATCTAATGAGTTTTTTGCAAACCGACATAGCCTTGCTTCCCACCGTCCCCGCGCAGCCTCAGACGCCAGCGGGGAAGCATTATTATTGTATTTTTCTACTTATAAACCTCTAAAAAAAACTGTGTGATCATAATGTGAACCAATATTTTGAGATGTTACATATAACTAGATGGAGTACCTATATACCTGTATAATAGTTTCGGTTTCAGCAATCTAGTTTCAGACGGTCACGAGTTAAATTTAGATGACAATTTGGTCTGAAGCCAAAAGCGTCTTGTTTATATTCTGTAAGTTGCTAGTGTTGCTACGGATATATAAAATACCAGTAGGAGCCATAATCGTTTTCTCTTTCACATTAATTGAAACTATGCTTGCAGTACCTACCTAAGTAAGCACACCTAAAATGAAAGAAGTGAACATGATCCGAGTTACAACGCTTCCAGGTGGTAGCGAACGCGTCGGCGCTGATCCGCCTCTGTGTGACCGTGCTGGCTTGCATCCTGCTGCTGCGCATGACGCGGCGCGCCCTCGTGCTGATCTCCGGCGCCGGCACCGCGCTGTGCACGCTAGCGCTCGCCGTCGTGCTGTGCGGGGGGCGCGGCGCCGGCTGGCTGCCGCCCGCGCTGATCCTCGGCTACGTCGCGTTCAACACGCTCGGCTTCTTCGTCCTGCCCGGCCTCATGATCGGAGAGCTGCTCCCGACGCGGGTGCGCGGCCTCTGCGGAGGCTACATCTTCTGCTTGTTCAACGCCGTCCTCTTCGGATTCACCAAAGTGTACCCGCACATGAAATACACGATCGGCATGGGCGGAGTGTTCGGCATCTTCGCCGCCTCCGCCACGCTCGCCACGTTGATCTTGTTCCTGCTTCTGCCCGAAACGAAAGGCAGGTCTCTCATACAAATAGAGGAATATTACCAAAAACCGAACATTTTGTGGATGACGCGCGACTCGTCCGAAGGTCAGCGCGTTTGAGTTCACCTTTAGAACTCACGTTTACGTTGATAATTTTATTTATAAGAACCTAAGACCTGTTTAATGTGATAATAACCCGTAGTGGTGTACGTAAATACGCGTGATATGTAACTAAGAAATAATATGTACCTACCTAGGTACCTATCATGGCAGTTTTCTTAAACCGTGATACTATTACCTCCTCGTCTGCCGCTTTGACAAACGTCATCTACCAAAATATTAACTAAGATATACTTACTATGATGTAATTTTATATCTCACTGCTAAGATATACGTACTTATACAGCAATATACAGTTAAGTACTTATATATTTGGTACCTATTAATGTTCTAAATGTTGAATTTATAATGATATATTTAGCTATATTCTAGTACAATTTTATACATTTAACCAAATGGATAGGGAATAATATATTATTTTTTAATTATAATGCATTTACAAGAAAATTATTGATGCTTGTGGCATCGAATATTATGTGATAATAACTATATTATATAACAAGAACATTATATCAGTAATCCCGCTGCTCGAACTTCATAAATGAAGTACCTACCTATAGGTAAGTATATGATATCAGGCACAAAGTGTTTATTAAATAATTGTTTTCGATGTTCAATAAATAATTATTGTAGGTATTGTAAAGTGTTTTTATATTCTACATACAAATGTAATCACATATTCAGTAATACATACTTACTTATTTATAAATATACTTAGGTTTATATAGATAGGTATTTCGAGCGCTATAGATCCTTGAGGTATCCTCTCTCAATGCGCACGCATACCTATTTTATATATTATTATTATGTCGCAACAGAAATGTACCTAAGTATAAATCCCCGCTTTTCAAAACTCCAGTTGAAAAAACAAGACAAGCGCAGCACCCAAGCACTATAGTAAATAAATTAGGATTGTTGTAATGCAGCGGGTTATGGGAAGCGACAACATAATATTATGTAATGCTAGTTTTCATTTGTTTTAATTGAACCTAGCAGAGATTTACATATATTCCCAGTTATCGCCGGCACCTCCGTCCCCGCCGGCGCCAAATGGGAAAATATCAGGTCTGTGATTTTTTTAATGACCACATAGAATAAGTTCTAAACTAGCTACTTACTTACCTACATGAATAAATTTAATATTGTTCATAAGAAGTTATTTTTCTATTGCGCAATAGAAGAATTATTAAATGTGATATGATTAAAGTATAATAATATGCATAACTTATGTATTTTTTATAAGTTGCACCCCGCGGCCTCACCCGCATTCACTATGATGAAAACTATCATAATGTTATTCCTACATCAAAACCTGTAAGTACAGCCGTTTCATTCAACATTCAACACCGAATCCAACAAAACATACACAACACAAATACATAGAGTGTAGATAAAATGTGACAGGAACAGTGTACACTTGTACAGTGAAAATTACAAAATTATGCTCGCTAAAATGACCCGATGGGTAAAACGGGGTCCTGATACTAAGGCTCCGCTGTCCGTCCTGTCACCAGGCTGTAGTATCTCATGAACCGAGATGGTAACACAGTTGAAAATTATGTATTTCTGTTGCCACTATAACAACAAATAATAAAATACAATAAAATAAATATTTTATGGGAATCCCATCTCCTATATAACACAAACGTGATTATTTGCCATTTTTATAGATAACGGTACGGAACCCTTCGTTCACGAGTCCGACTCACACTTGGCCGGTTTTTTTTTATTACAAATGGGTAGTAAGTAACAAAAGAAACAATTATGTAATTTATTCAATTTATTATTTTCCACTTAAATTACTTTGTACAAGCTCAATCTTACATACCTACTTTGTGCCAGTCGAATTTACACAGCAATATAACGCAAGCATCTAATAGTCGACATAGCAGCAGCAGATAATAGGATACATGTCGAGCTGGCATTGAAAAATAATTTAACTACCAGTCTTCCACTATATTATAGTCTAATCAAACTGTACAATTTAGGAAGTACAATCGACATCCATGTTCACTACCCCTGTATTCGTTCGGAATCATTGAAGAATTATAATAATGCCTCAACATTCGAGTACAAAACGGAACGCAAAATTCAGCAAAAAATATGTTTAACCAAAATACAAGCAGAGCTTGTGATTTACTAATCAGGCGCCTGACAACTTTTCGATAGTATTTAACAATCGATAGATTCGGTCATTAGACACTCGACGATTTTACGTCATCGAAATTTACGTCATACCGTTCGATTGCAACTGCGGCACGCAGTTATCGATCACTTCAACGCCAACTTATCGAGTTTTTATCGGTTTAGTACAGCAACCGAGATAGAATCGAATGTTCACCTCGAAGGTCCTCCCGAATAGCTCGGTAATGCTACAAATTTCGATACGAAATTCAATGTCGAATCGAATCGATTGGATTCCTTATCGAAAAGCTTCGAATCCCCCAACATAAGGGATGAAATTGCGTTCGTAGTGTGTACAGATGTCATCTGACGTTCACTTCAGCACCCGCTCGCAGTAGAAGCGCGCGGGTCACTAGCCCTCGGGTCACTCGGCCGCGGCGTCGGGCAGGCGCTGGTACAGGTGCGGGCGCGAGGCGCAGCCGGGGCACACGTGCAGCGTGCCCGCCACCACGCCCTCGCACTGCCAGCAGTAGTGCTCGTGCCCGCGGGTCACTCGGCCGCGGCGTCGGGCAGGCGCTGGTACAGGTGCGGGCGCGAGGCGCAGCCGGGGCACACGTGCAGCGTGCCCGCCACCACGCCCTCGCACTGCCAGCAGTAGTGCTCGTGCCCGCGGGTCACTCGGCCGCGGCGTCGGGCAGGCGCTGGTACAGGTGCGGGCGCGAGGCGCAGCCGGGGCACACGTGCAGCGTGCCCGCCACCACGCCCTCGCACTGCCAGCAGTAGTGCTCGTGGCAGCGGCTGCAGCGGAACACCTGCGGCGGGACCACACTCTATAGTGGGCTGTAGCGGCGTGTGGCGTGTAGGCGGCCCGACGCCATGTGACATGTACATAAGGTGAAGTCGTGGGGTGCAGCTAATAGCTATTCGAACAATGGACGCCCTAATCGACAGAATATCGCATTGTACCCCACTAAAACTAACCTGTTTATCAACATCGGTGAAATTCCGCAAACATGCGAAACAGTATTGTGCTTGTCCTTCATTCGGCAACTCTTCGTATGGCTCGACTGGGAACAAGTGATGATAGGACCTGTAAATAAATGTTGTTAACTTACAATCCAATAAAAGGAACATAACTCCACTTGCTCGCCCGGAATTTGTTTTTTTCGTATCTCTGTCCTTTTTATTCACTTAGAATAGTAGTTTACTAGAGCGGGAAACGCTGCTGACAACCGGCTACCTACACTCTTGTCGCCACCAAAATAAATAAAAGACGGCTTAATTCTCTTCACATTAGAGCACACTATAGTACCCGCCTGGCTAGCTACCACCTCTGTAGCCGAACCCCTACCAAGGTGGTTCGGCAGCAGCCCTCGAGAGCCTGGGACGATGAGGGATCGCTCGGAGAGGCCAGTATCGTACCTGGCGAGATGCGGCGCGGAGGCCAGCGTGAGGCCACAGGTGCGGCACTGCGCGGGCAGCGAGCAGTACTTGCTGCGACACTGCGGGCACAGGTGGCCCTCGCCGCTCACGCCCGAGCCCGCGTCCTCCTCCAGGTGGCTAAGGAACATACGACATTGTTTTTTCTTTTGTTTTGGCTTCGACGGATTTGTGGTTTTTTTTACACCCTTTGGTATCACTATCTATCAAGTATCGAGTATAGTTTTATAGATTTAGATTCGAATGTCGAGTCGGTGAGTCTATTATACTAGTCACTTCGTCATAGTCAATATCACTATTCAGTAAAGCGCTGAATACGTTCCTAAAACTTTATAAGTAGTATTGGAGAGAACAGGAAATAATGTCATCTTATTCGTTATATAATATCGTAATATACCAATCGTTTCCGCATCTTTGCTCGTGCGAATAACAGTTTATCGCGCTAAAAAGTATAAAAAGCCAAGGTACAATCTATCTCTATAGCAAAGTTCATCAAAATTCGTTCGGTGGTTTAGATACGAAACGTAATAAACAAACAATACCCCTAGTATGAGTTTTTTTATAAATTTGTTAAGTTTTTATACTAGCGCTTTTGTATAAAGATCCTGTCCAGCGCCCCTAGCGGCGCGTTTATGAACGAAAAATCTTTATACAAAGAGCTAGTTGACGCGTACTATGTCGAGCTAGTAAAAACTCATACTCAGGGCACAGGTGTGAGAGTGTAACGACTTCGGTCCGGTTACCACATGCAGACGGCGATGGGCGGGTCGGCGGCGGAGGCGGCGTCGAGCTGCGCGGCGCGCGGCGCGCAGTGCGGGAACCCCATCTTGACCAGCCCCGCGTCCAGCGAGCGCGCGCGGGCCGGCGGCGCCGTCTGCGCCAGCAGCAGCGAGCGGTAGTGCACGTCGTCCAGCACCACCTGCAGGGCCGGGAGCCGTGAGCCGGGAGCCCGGGTTGCCGACTCTACTATTGGCCGTTCGATAGTAGAATCGGCTGCATGTACCGAAAGAAGTCGGTGCTAGTTTACTGAGTTATTCACAGAGGGCCTCCAAATAACCAGTTCAGAACATCAGAGTGAAGTTAAACCTAAAAATGTTGTGTGAGCGCAACAACGTACGACGCTAACCGATTCCTTTTGTTGTATCATTATTTATAAAATTATTGAGCGTACATACCCCATAATCTCCACCGGTGTCTTTGCACAGCTTTTTGCAGATTCTCACTTCGGCTGCCAGTCCAATAACTGAACATCGGATGCCATCTGTTTTCAGTGTCTAAAAAACCACATAAAATATAACTAATGATCTTGATTCTGAAAATACATACATTTCACCACATATCACCTGACAGAAAGATATATTGAGGCTGAAGTTCAATCATACATATTTACCTACACATTTGAATGTCATACCATGTAAATAAGTTTATTTACCTGGATAGTAGTGGTGATATCTCCGGGGTCACAGGTTGTTAGCGATGCAAACAGCACCAAAAGCTCCCTAGAAGCATGTCCCGGAAGAGGCCTGAGAATTCTCCCAGCATACTCTAGCGTGTTTTGTAAGGAGGGCTCTCCAGTTAACACCAGGGTTGAGAGACTATTGGGAAATAACAAATAAGAATGTAGCATCATTTTATATAATTTTTATATTATTGGTGAATTGCTATTGAGATGTATCAAATCACAGTTTGCTAATGCAGCAAACAATTATTTATTCTGTGCCGATGCTGATGGGTATTCATACTTATCTTTTTGGTCCCCATTGCTCATCTATATATCTCTGGCTTATGTTAGTGATGCATTACTTGGGCTCAACAATTTCCTTGCGCATTTTGACAATTAGTGTGAATAAGCTTTGAGTGCGGCTGTTCTATTAATTTGAAGTATTTTGGTGCATGTGGAGCAATAGCTATTCTAATTAGTATACTCTATTAAATTTATATGTAGATGCTACAAAATAAAAATAAATAACCATACAGTGAGTGCTATTTTGCTTTTAAAGCAGTCTATACCAGACATGGGTAAGTAATGGGTTCTGCTATTCACCTTTGAACTGCTTTGATATGTTTACGAACATTCCCAGAGAGCTCTGTTATTCTTTCCGCACGCTTGTTCTTCAATGCCACTATTCCCAGCTGACTTAATGGATTTTGATCAAAGTATTCCTCAACAAACTTCTCTAGAAGCTAAAAACAGATACAACATTATTAACTGACAGATACCTAGATAGAATTTAATTGAGATTGGAGCAAAACCTGATCTTGTCCTGAGACAGGACCTGGACATTACTTATGGGGTCTTACCATGAAATTTATGGATAAGTACCTTCTTAATTAACAGATTTTATAAAAGCTGATGTGCAGTGCAGAGAGCAAATGCAACCTTATTTGCATCCATCATAAACACTTTTTTACCTTCAGTGTGCACAGAAATCTTGAAGGCTTTAAATCCTGTGAGTTCATAGCTTCAGAACAATCAACGGCTACCAACAAATGCCTCATCATTCCAAGCCTTACGGGGCCTCGGCGTGGCTGTGCGGCTTTCCGCGCCGCTTTCTGAGCGAACTCCGCGACCAGGCCCTCCACCAACCCGTCTTCATCTTCCTTGATAGCTTCCCTGTGGTGGGTCAAGTTACACTTCGGCTAACATCTAAACATTCATGTACTTATAGCATAGTGTAAAAATGAAAACAGAGATAACTCCCTAAAATGAGAGAGGTAGGTACTTACCAAGTCTTCTCATATCCTGTCTCCCAGCGGTATTCTTTCGGATCCTGCTCGTCATCTGCCATTGTTTTTGTTCCTTTAGCCTTTTTTTTGTAAAAGTGTCCAATAAATAATGACTAAGTAAGTACCTAGGTACTGTATGTACCTATCCTATCTACCATTATCAAACACACAGTATTATTTATTTATTTCCTCATGTGCCTACATTAAGTGTAAATACTAAATTGTATGTCTGCCTATGTACAATGTACATACATACATACATACATCCTACCTATTATACCATTGTTATTATTTTTTTTTCGTTTTAGTTATGGCTTCGCACGCTTTGTGCATATAGCCAGTGTCAAGTATTTTATTATTTAAGTATTTCTTAATTTCACAACAGGATAGTCATAGCATTCCAGCAATCCTTGCGGTCAAGTAGTCAAATCGATTATTTACATAAAGTTAAAGTCACGATTCAGAAAAGTGGTAGATAGATGCTTTACTGAAACTTCCAGGGAGTTTTAGAAAATATGCGAAGTGACACACTTTTTGGGTTTATATCATTTGCCCACACTCGTGCACGTTACCGAACACTTAAACACTAATATTTCACCAATATTACACATTAACACTCGAAGACTTGACTGCTTGACTACAAGGATTGCTAAATTTATTTTATTGAAAATATAATACTTCTAAATGTTTTTATTATAAAACTTGACACTGGCTAAATGCACAAGCCAAGCGAAGCCATTTCTCTACTACAAAAAAAACTTTACTGTCAGTTAAACTCTGCTTGCTTGCCAGTGACACTATATCTGACAGACTGACAGTGATGCAACAACAACCTCCTACAGAGGCGCGCAAGTAGTAGCCAAGCACAGAGAAGTTCAGAGAACCACAGACTAGGTATTTTTTTTTTTGTTTAAGTTATGGCTTCGCACGGTTTGTGCATATAGCCAGTGTCAAGTATTTTATTGTATTAAATTTCTTAATTTCACATAAAGAAAGTCACAGCAATGTTATAGCAATCGTGGTCAAGTAGTCAAGTCAATTATTTACATCGTCAGTCACGATTCAGTAAAGTAGTGGATGCTTTACTGAAACTTCCTGGGAGTTTTGGAAAAATGCGAAATGACACGCTTTTTGAGTTTATATCATTCGCCTACACTCGTGCACGTTAACGAACACTTAATGGTTAATATTCCACCAATATTACACATTAACACTCGAAGAAACACAAGTTTGAGCTAATAATACAAAACCAACAACGTCTCACTATCGGATTCCCGCCAAAACTCCAACTAGGTATTTATTTATCGATCTTATTATAGACTAGAAGCACCTCGCGGTTTCATCCGCGTTAATTACTATCCCACGCGAAACCATTAATTTTTACGGGATAAAAGGTAGCCTATGTGTACCGGGGATAGCATAGCTTCCCGACAGTGAAAGAATTTTTCAAATCGGTTCAGTAGTTTCGGAGCCTATTCATTACAACCAAACAAACATAGTTTTCCTCTTTATAATATTAGTACCTATAGATATTATATACATACTTACCTAAAAAAAGAGCTTTGGCGGGAATCCGATATAATTATAGTAAGGCGTTGTTGGTACATATTAAATTATTTCTTTTTTCTCGTGTTTCTTCCAGTGTACATGATTGTGATTAGTAATTGAGTGTTCGTTAAGTTGGGGGTTTCCCAACGAGTCACACCAAATCGGGTCACAGTGTGACTCATTGGGAGTTTTTTTTCCATCGAGTTACACTGTTACACAAGTGTATACTAGTACCCAACTTATAAGGCGCGTCGTGAATCTTCGTTCGCGCAGAAAAGAAAGTATGGTCCGAAGATTAACGAAAGAATGCTTAAAACTTACAATCAACCTAAGCTCACTATTATAAGGTTCATAATACACTGCAGCTGTTAGTTCCATCTCACTCTAAGCTCGCTAAGATGGCGGCGGCTGCCGACCAATAGCGGTCAATAGCATTTCTCGCGCTTTGAAAATTCATCTTCTGCGCAGGTACATCGGTAAGCCATATCTGTTGGGTAATACTGTACATCGGTAAGCCATATCAGTTGGGTAATACTGTAACACGTTGGGAACTCTTCTATAAACAAAAGTTGCAATGAGTAACAGTCTGACTCAATGGGGGAAAACCATGACCGCCCACCCCGATACAGATAGGTTTTATTTTTATAACTACCTAGTAATCGCTATATAAATATTTTACTTGAACGAAACTATTTTTAGAACCACACTGTTACTTGTTGCAACTTGTTTTAAGTTGTGTTCCCAACGTGTAACAGTGTAACTTGATGGGAAAAAATCTCCCAACGAGTCACTCTGTGACCAGATCTGGGTGTGACTTATTGGGAACCCCGTGCTGGAGTGTTAGCAAAAGATACATTACCGATTATATTATGTCAACGTGTCGAGTGTGGCACAAAAAACACTTACCATTTTTTCTAAAACTTCCAGGTAGTTTCAGTAAAGCATCCACCATTTTACTGAATCGTGACTTTGACTATGTAAACATTTACTTGACCAAATTGACCACGAGGATTGCTTTCATGCTATAACTTTCCTATTGTGAAAATAAGACATAGGTAGGTAGGTACCTACTTAACTATTTATAATAGGTACCTACTTGACACTGGCTAAATGCACAAACCGTGCGAAGCAATAACTAAAACAAAACCGCCAAATTACAAATACTTTCAGAAATTTATTGATCAATACCACTAACATAAACATACAAAAATATTTTAAAATTATTATTATTTGTAGTAGGTAGTGAAGTAGATTCTCATTAAATTAATGTAGGTTTGAAAAGCTTCCAATTTATGATTTATGCAATTGATAAGTTGTGCATATAAAGGTGTTAATTTTAACTTAGACCACACAAACATTATAACCAATCAATACTGTAACTTATACAAATAAATAACTTTATGTTACATTTAAGTTCCAAGTAGGTATGTGAAAAGCAAAACAAACGTTATTTCTATGTATTATTGTACCAGTACCTACATGTTAAAATAATACATCATGAATTGAAATTAACGGTGGTTCACCAAACATTCCAATGAATCTGATATCTAAAGGGACCAGTCATACAATATTCATGTAGCAGAAAATTTATGAACCACATAGAAATCTGAATAATTCAATGTTTTAAAAGTTGGAATGATATTCATTTGTCAGCTTTCATGTTTAGACATTCCTAAAGTGGTATGGTCTTTGCCTTCTGGCAGGTAGTTCTTGTAATTGAAATGCGACGCTTAGTAGATACACCTGTTCCTGTCTTCGGGGTCACTCGGCGGCGGCCATAGCGCGGGCTTGTGCTCGCACTCGTTTGTCATACTCTAGTCGATTTTGGCTGCAAATTACAAGAAAAACAAATTCAGAACAATTTACGGGACATTAAATTCATCATATTATTATCCGAGGCCCTAAATATTGAAAAATGTATACATGGCATTTACCAGTACATAAATCACGCCTGCCAACCACAGACAGCCGAATCAGTAAATTGTCCAACACACAGACTGCTCGAGCAGTCACATAGCTGCTCAAAATGATCGTATTTGCCAGGAAACTCAATTCTTTCGCAACTTACCAATAGATTGTGTAAGCCTCAGCCTGTGCAGGATCTTTAACATTAGGTTCATTGAGCAGATCCTGAATACCGAGTAGTATCTGCTTGATAGTGATTGCTGGACGCCAATCCTTTTCCTCGTCGAGTAAGGACAAGCACACTGTGCCTGATGGGTATACATTGGGGTGAAACAGAGGGGGCTCAAACTTGCATTTTGGAGGGCTCGAAGGATAGTCATCTTTGAAGATCATACGGAGCTTATACAGCCCGCCTTCCCAAGGAGTCTGAAATAGTGAACAGTTGAATCAGTGTAACTGGTGACAGGAAATGACAATACCGATTGAAAAGCCTATCAGTATACAGATCAGTGAATAGCAATATATTTTGAAGAATACAATAATTCTTCATTTTGGTTTTAGAGAAGAACTTTATATATTATCTTGGGTTATTAGCAAGTTAACACAAAAGCAATGAGTACAAGGCACAAGGGTCACAAGAGGGACCTCATAGTCTTTTATAAGGTAATTGTGAGTAGTATGTTGCCCATTTTCATTATAAGGGTGAGTCAATATTACGAGCTATCCAGTTTTCCACTTGAATAGGTAACACAATAGAAATCAAAAGTTCACTTGGAACCTTTTGTAACTTATTTGTAGGTAGGTAGGTACTTATCTAGGTAGGTAGTCATTGCATTGGCAATACCTACTCAACATAGCGGGAAGTAATACATAACGGCACAAGTTGGAATGTTTTTGAATAAGTACTAACCCCCTTCTTTCCGGGAATCGCGCATTCCCAAGTCATGAGATTCAGAGAGCCATCAGGATTCTTCATGGGTCTTGCCACAAAACCCTGAAAATTATCCATAAATGAGTTTCCACACCGATTCAAAACAAACCAAAATGCTTACTTGACTCGTGCAACTTACAAAAGGGTGGTCCTTGCGCCAAGCTTTTCTTTCTTCGGCTAAACGTGCACTCGCTATGCCCGACATTTTCTGAGGACAAAACGGTTGCTGTTAGTACGTATACACTATTTCATCGAGACGATTGTGCCCTAACCTTAAGAATGCAGTGGATACTTACGGTTTAAAAATGATATCTTTAGGAAATAATACGAAAGCGAAATTACACGGCGCGAATAAAAAAGCGTCTCGACAAAAAGCCACCACGGGCCCACGGCTGATAATAAACAGTGTTGCCAATTCTGATTGTGAAAAAAAGCTATGGATGGAAATATTTTTTTCTCATCACAAGAGCTAACAATACAAGAAATGTAGGTTTAAGTTTTACTTGGTAGATTCTGCACCAAATTGTACACGATAATATATGTTTACAGTTAATGCGTTCGCATTTTACGCACACCGACATTATCATACTTGTGTACCTACTTCGTACATTCATCAATATACAAGGGGTGGTCATAATGTAGGTAGGTAGTTGCAAAATTATTATTATGTAGTTTCATGAAGTTTCAGTCAAGCAACCATAACTTTACTGAATCATGAGGTTCGATTTGCGTATATACCCACTATCAGGCAGTGACAGGACTCATCATTATGACGAATTTTAACATGAATAACAACGTGTAGGTGATATGATAAAAATAATATAAATTCTTGCCTGGCACTGTCGAAAATACAGTAGGTAATCGTGCAAAGACAAAACCTAGGTAATATAAAACTTGTTATATCCAATTTTAATAGTATGGTGATTGGTGCCTCAGAAAGCTATTCATACCGGTATTTTCAATAATAACAGACAATCTCAATAATAACAGAACAAACAAAGCCATGTTTATATTTTACGTTCGTTTTGTACTAGAATAGGTTATTGACGGACGCCCTCTAAAGTGTAAACTAACGATGAAAGTTAAGATAGCAACTCTAAAGCCCTCTCAGACCTCCAAGAAAAGTATAAAAATGGGAGTTTTGGCGGGAATCCGATAGAGAGACGTTGTTGGTTTTGTATTATTTTCTCAAACTTGTGTTTCTTCGAGTGTTTGTATAATATTGGTGGAATAGTAATCATTAAGTGTTCGTTAACGTGCACGAGTGTAGGCGAATGATATAAACTCAAAAAACGTGTCATTTCGCATTTTTTCCAAAACTCCCAGGAAGTTTCAGTAAAGCATCCACTACTTTACTGAATCGTGACTTTGACGATGTAAATAATTGACTTGACTACTTGACCACGATTGCTATAATATTGTAATATTGCTGTGACTTTCTTAATGTGGAATTAAGAAATATTTAAAATAAAATACTTGACACTGGCTATATGCACAAACAGTGCGAAGCCATAACATAAAAAAAAATAATATAAAAATAAACACTTGACAAGTAAAATGTACAACGTAGTACGTAGCAAAGAGAATACAAACGCTACGCTAGAAGAGACGGCACTTCGATACTTTGATAGTGTAAAAACCTTTTGTATGAAATTCATTCCCCCCTCGTTACCATCATAACGAAACAAATTATTTATAGCTGTCACTAGTGATGTACAAAAATGTATCGATTAAATAGCTGTCAAATATAGTGATGTGAACTGTCGATAATTCTTTATCGATTTCAGGATTATTTCGTATTATTTTTTTTGGCTTGTACTAGATAATAATTAGGTATGTAATTTGTGCAGGGAACCTTATTTTAAAATGAAATAATGTTGTATGTAGATGGTGTAGATTTTATTTACATTATTTACATTACAATAATTCGAGATACCCGATTGATCTATAACAGCATACAAAGTTCACACAATAATATACTATATTCTTACTAGCTGCTGCTGGCTGTTACTTATGGATGCCTGTATTGTATACCTTTATGGATGCCTGGCTACATAGGGATTTTTTTCAAAATGTTTGGCAGGATTTTTTCACTAGGAAGTGGCAAAATTTTGTTAAAATATCTGTATGTTTTAGGAGAACGCTTAAAAATAATGCTGTTTATTCTGTGTTGTCAACCTCCTTCCCTTGGGTTTGCGGTGTTGATTTTTGGAGGCATGTACCATCTCCTTGAGTACTGGTGATTTAATTTGTTCAATAAGGTTGGCACTTCTTTTTAATGAGTTAAGGGTGCATTTCATTTTCTTTAATTGTTCCATGTGTTTATTTTTCCTCGGCATTGATGAATCTACAAAAATAATAACATTTAAAAAAAAATATAATTCATTATTATTATTTTACAAAGCTTATAACAAAATAATGCAAAACAATTAAAATAATTATTATTATTATGATACCTGTGTATAGTAACAAGGCAAGTCTGTTATCCACAAGTTTTCTCTTTTTCGCCGATTGTTCATCACTTTCTGTACATTCACTATGTATCTTAGTGGATATGGTTGAAATTACATCTGCAAAAAAAAAACAATGATTAAATCATTATTCATTATTTACTTACAGTTTTTGGCTTGGCTTGAACTATATAGTAATAATGCTTACCATTCCTAGATTGCAAAGCAGCTTCTTTGCTTGTTGATGGGCCTAGACAGGGTGCCTCTGGAACAGCAACTGCAATCACATTTTATTATTAGTATTCTATAATAAAATTAGCTGCCACGACAGACATTGTCCTGTCAAAATGTATGAGAAAATGATTTATTGCTTTCTCATTTTTTCATGAATTATTCAACATTTTAATAGTTATTCTGCTATACGTTTTTTTTATCTGGTCATCTCTCTGAAAATATTTTATGGGTGTACACATTAATGCAATTAAATAAAACACGTACCATTTTGCGACTCTTTGATGGGAAGTATTTTGTACTTGTTGTTGGCTAGTTGATGGTAATTCTTCATGTGGGGAATCATACCACATATTTCACGTGTTCTGTGACTACCCTTGCCACCTTTTCCACCCATATTGTTCAAAAGTTTATATATATTATGCTGATTAAGCACAGAAAAACCACAAACCACAAATTATTGTAAAATTAGTCACTGCCTCATACAACAGGTACAAGATAGTAGGAAACCAACGATGAAATGGAGAATGATATATAACTCGACATTTACACCAATATTTCTCACTATACAAGATAATTTCACTGCTTATTAGTCCAAAACCAAACGAAACATAAATTTTCCAACTCAAGCGCCGGAAAATATTCAGACATTTTAATTGAGTGTGACCATACAAACTACAATTAAAATACTATTATGATATTGATAATCAGTAGTTTTACGAGAAATTAAATTAATTACAATATTTTCGGTTCATTTTGTTGTCTTAAATACAAAATATTTATGAAAAATTTAAAAGGTAGTCGTTTTTTAGGAAAAAATATTAGCAACTCAGGTGACAACTTCTACCATACTTTGTTTTTTTTTTTATAAATGGCAATTCTTGATACAATTTTATACGGTTGTACAAAGAGGGGAATGAATTTCATACATTAAAAATTCCTTTGAAGTTTCTAGCCACTGGTACGTAGTAGGTACCAATAGTTCAAAAAGCTGAAGCGTTTTTTCCCGCATGTTTGTGTTTTTTCTGCGCTAGCCAGAAAATAATACTAGCATGATTGCTACTATGGTGCCGTTTGACAGATTTTAGTACTAGATTTATGAAAATTGTGACATACTTATCTAGCTATATAAATGCTAAGGTGGCACCTCTGGCACCTCTGGCAAAAAGTGGATGTCACAGATTAGGCAAAGATCTATAGAATTTATTAATAGTCTATGGAATGTATCTTTCGGTGAGGCACAGATTACAAACGCTTTTATTGTAGTTTGGTCTTCTCCATTCAAATTCGCGGATATGCTCACACAAAGTAGGCACGTAATGTGTTCTTGCTTCCCCCTTAATATGTAAGTACTTTTTTTTTTTTTTAGTAATGGCTTCGCACGGTTTGTGCATATAGCCAGTGTCAAGTATTTTATAATAATAAGTATTTCTTAATTTCACAAAGTCACAGCAATATAGCAATCGTGGTCAAGTAGTCTAGTCAATTATTTACATCGTCAAAGTCACGATTCAGTAAAGTATGGGATGCTTTACTGAAACTTCCTGGGAGTTTTGGAAAAAATGCGTAATGACACGTTTTTTGAGTTTATATCATTCGCCCACACTCGTGCACGTTAACGAACACTTAATGTTTAATATTCCACCAATATTACACATTAACACTCGAAGAAACACAAGTTTGAGCTAATAATACTAAACCAACAACGTCCAGTGGCGGATCCAGGGGGGGGCCATGGGGGCCATGGCCCCCCCCAGAAGACCCAGGAGTTACATCACATTTTCGACTCATCTTCAGGTGTACTTTTTTTACACAGCATACATACCTACTCACTCATGAAGTGAAGTCGAAAATCCGAATGTCTTTATTATAAACTAAAATAAAGAATGAAGTTAGTAGGTAATAATAATAATGACGCGACGGTGTCCAAGCAGGCAGTAGCGGCACGCGCGGGCCGCGGCGATAGGCCTGCCATGCCGCCCTGCAATTGGAACGCTAATACATACTACATTGCCAGTGAGAGTTGCCACTTCCGAAATATCCTTTTCCACTTTACGCCGCAAAACATGGCTGCGTACGTACAGTGCCGTAAATAGGGCGGTGCCGCCGGTGCCCAGGCACAGGGCGTAGACTCTGGGGGGCGCAAGAATTAAATGGCCAGACTAGGCAGGACTATTATTTTTTCGGTTTGCTCCTGATAAGTTCCCGCTGCGCCCCTAGTGCAGCACTAGAGGCACAACTTATCACACTGATAAATACCCCAAAAAAATTCAGCGCTCGCTAGCTCGCGCATTTATATTTGGATTTGTATTTCATTCAGTACACTGATAAAACCCCCAAAAAAATTTCAGCGCTCGCTACGCTCGCGCATTTCTATTTGGAATTATGTTTCATTCGACACACTGATAAGTACCCCAAAAAAATTTCAGCGCTCGCTGCGCTCGCGCATTTTTATTTCGATTAGAATTTCTTGAGCACACTGATAGTTGTTGATTTTGACATTTTGAGTTGATTGTCCGAGTTGATTTTGACAAAATTATTGATAGGTTTGCTAAAAGCGGCACTAGGCGTGTTAACATTATTTTGTAAACATACAAGGTAATTAACTTCTTTTTTTGTTTCCTTGTGATTTTAACCTTCGAACCTTGTCAAAATAGCCCCCCCCAAAATGAAATCCTGGATCCGCCCCTGACAACGTCTCACTATCGGATTCCCGCCAAAACTCCAGCTAGTAAAGTTACAAACGCGTTTGCCGTTTGGGGTGAGTGAGAGGTTGCTTGTGTCACTTGTGTGTAGTGCAAATCCGTGTTGCCATTTCTCCAAATCTACTAGTCGGATTTTGATGTAGGTACTTTTCAGTGATGGGTTTAGGTTAGTTGCATGCATATAATCTAAGATAGGTTTTACGGTGACAACTCACAAGGGGGCGCTGCAGTAAATATTTGTTTGTGCATAAAAACCAAAACGTCTAGGTATTCCAGTTTTGATGCAGTGTTTGTTAGGCTTTTTCAACAACTAGGGTCAGTGCGTTGGTTTCCCGGCCACCTTTGGTTTTCGGCCTTTGGGCTGTGGTGTTACAGTATAATTAAGATTATAGCAATAAATGAAGGTGCCTGAAAAAATAATTTTGATTCAATCATCTGAAATTAGTTGCCTAATATCTGACAATATTTTTGGTCTGACAGCTCTGACCAGGAATTTCTAATGAATTATTCAGTTTGACACCAGCAACAGAGGTGCCACAAGATGTGCAATTGAACGAAAAAAATAGTGGCGCACGTGATGATTAAATAATTTTTTTAGGCTTTTTTATAAGTAAAAAACGATGACATGCATGCTATTCATTAAATAAATGATTGATTATAATAATAATAATAATAATAATAATAATAATAATCTTTATTTATATAGCCATACAAGTCAGTATTACAAACAATGAACATTAACTTATAACTTATATTATCATACTTCTAGCTTGTTTATTGTCATAATTGATAAAAATACACAATAATTTTGGTGGCCAAATATTAACATGGTAATTTCTTCAAATATTTAGTTTTCGGCCGGGTGGCCGAGAACGAAGTTGTCATAGCTTATTATACTTTGTCTCTTTTATTTATTTGGTGGCTAACATCATGGGACTACTCTTTTCTCTCATATAGTAACCGTCATGAAAGATCTAATTGTTATTTTTCGGCCGCCAAATTACAGTTGTATGATTAAATTATGGTGCCACTAAGATGACCATTTTATCGGGGCCGAAAACTAGCACACCATATAAAAATCTAGGTTAGTTTTCGGCCTATCGAAACTTGTATGGAACAAAATGTGGCCGAAAACTGAGTGATGTTCCCACTTATCGGCCATATCATGAAAATAGGGAACAAATTTAGATTAACACTAGTGCAAATCGAACTGGGTTCTCCCTATTTACTGAAACTTGACAGATATCGATTCATGCAGTTTAAGAATGTCTTTCTCCAGATGGCATCTCCAAAATTTTAACTAAAACACGGCGTTCACCATTATCACTACGACGAGCCGAAGGAATAAATAGAGCGAGGGCTCGTGTTACGGAGGAGTCGATCAAGCTCTGGTTCCGAGAGCTTGAATAATTCCTGGTGGAAGTAAACCACCAAGACATATTGAAAAGACTAGAGCGGATGTTCAATGGTGATCAGAGTGGCTTCGCATTTTGCCCAACAGCTAGAAGGCCTTAGTCCAAGAGGGTTCCCCAACCTTTATGTATCAAATAAAAAATAGCAGTGCGTAGGATAACTTAACTGTGCTGAAGCACAAATATCATCATCATTGCTTCAACAACATCATCAGTTTGAAGACGTCCACCTCCGTCCTCCCACTTAGACCGCCAGACCGAAGGACAATTTGCCACTTGCAGCCACTGGTTATGCCAGCGACTCTTTTGATGTCGTCGGCCCATTTAGTAGGAGGCCTACCTATGCTGCGTCTTCCAGGTCGTGGTCGCCACTCTAGAACCTTTCATCCCCATCGGTTATAAGTTCTACGAGCGATGTGGCCTGCCCATTGCCACTTCAGCTTGCAAACCCTGAGAGCTATGTCGTAAACTTTAGGTGTTTGGCCAATATCCTCGTCTCGGATTTTATCGCGCAAAGAAACTGCGAGCATAAATCTCTCCATTGCCCGCTGTATGACTGAGCTTCTCCAAAAGACCAACCGTTAGGGACCACGTCTCAGTTTCTTATGCCATCACTAGTAACACACATTGGTTCAAGACCCTTGTCTTTAGGCAATGTGGAATTTTGGACGAGTAAATGTCACGTTACTTTCCAAACACTGCCCATCCGTGTTGGACTCTTCGGGTGACCTCTTTGTTGAAGTTGGATCTGCCTAACTGGACAATCTGCCCAAGGTATATGTATACTGGTCAACAGCTTCGATAGTATCGTTCCCAACAATTACCGGCTGTATACATGGACATTTGACATGAAAGTCTTGTCCATGTTAATTTTAGACCACCTGTTGGGAAACGCCACTGAGGTCACTGAGCCTATGCTCAGATATTAAAACCTTCAGCGACTCTGCCATGATGACTATATCATCGGCAAAAAGAGGGTGAGTGATGTATTCACCATTGATGTCGATGCCGAATCCGTTCTAGTCCAAGAGCTTGAACTTGAAACGTTGAAACACAAATAATGATGTCCGCCATTAATTGTATTTTCATACATTCGCCCACCAAAACGTGTTGTACACATGCCACCAAATTGGGTCTTAGGCAAGTCGGAAAGCAGATGGGCGCGTGATGATGTATTTTTTGAATACAGTTTTACCTGTTTATGCAGGGTTTTGATATTAAAGTAATGGCATTTTACCTTTAATATAGCGCGATGTAACGGCCGAAAACTAAACATGATCTGGCCGAGAACTGAAATTTGAGGCCGAAAACTAGCATTTTAGCACTTTTCAGACATTTCATTTTTTATAAAAAAAGCTGTAGTATTTAACGTCCTCACATTAACTCCAACATAAACTTCAGTGTTTACACTATCAAAACCAAAAATAAGTACGGCTATATATCAGCCCAATTATTTTAAATGCAATTTTAAAGTTGACGTCTGCGCTAAAAGGCCGAAAACTAACGCAATGACCCTACCTACTACATTTTAGCTGTCTTGACCTCTTGGGTATTTGAAAAAATATATATTTGTTACTTGTAGCAAGTAAGCTACTAAGCATCCCATCACGGTATCGTAGGTACGGGTACGATGATACGATCACGATATTATGCTAAATACTTACCATTTACCATTGACATAAATGCCGAAATACCCAGGAAGATGGTTATAAGAAATACCGTGTAAAGTTTCCGTGTTATGCTGCAAAGAGGTGTTCCCAACTTAATCTCACCGTTCCCACCCAACTATGAATGATGTTCCAACACTTCCAACCTATAGTATAGAGGCAGAGGTAGGGGTAGGGTAGGTAGGTACTAAACTACCTACATATAGCTAGGATATCTATGTAGGTAGGTACTAGGGCATAATCTCGAGACAATGACATGGCACCGTCCCGGGACCAAAAAATCGACACACGGTGCGGTCTTGAAAATCCCGGGAAAAACGAGACTTTCGAGACCGTTTCCAAAGTAGGTTTCCACACTTATAGGCTAGCTGCATAGTCCATAACACAATATGGTATTTTACTTGGCACTCGACAGACAACGCATAGATAGAGTAGTTTCTCTCTTTGGTATGTATCATTCAGCTAACTTCCACCGAAAAAAATCGGATTCTGATAATTATGGCGTAATAATTAGAAGCAGGCTAAGCAATTATATAAGTAGGTACATGATATTTCAGCCTGTGTCAGCCATGTAGCTTAACAAACCATTTAATCAAATGACTGTGCTCTTTCGCATGCAGTCAACTATTTTAATCAGTCGTTTAATTAACAGCCTAGCCTTTTCACTAAACGGCGCCGTTTAACTAGCTTTCTGAATGGTATTCAGCCATCCAATCAACCAGCTCGACAAATATCTCGGAACGATAACGATAACGTTTAACTATTTCCCTGACCAAGTCATTTAGGTTTAGTTAGTTCCATTTGCTAACACCTATCACTGAAACACACTCACTGTCAAAATGGCGCCAACAAGCAATATTTTTGTACTAAATATGCTTAAAATGAACTTTATTTTGTGTTGTTGTTGTCACGCCCATTGATGGTACGTAATCAGATAAAAATGAGGGCTGATTTAGTAGAATTTTGTGCTCGTAACGAGTTTTTAGTACTATTGAAGTACGTCTCGAAAGTCTCGAAATTTCCGGGACTGTAAAACTGAAAGTCTCGAGTCTCGAAAATGCCAAATATCGTCGAGAATCTTGAAATTTTCGAAACCGTGATTCCCGGGATGAAAGCCCTAGTAGGTACTAACTAACTACATAGGTAGGTAGGTATACTAGTACCCAACTTAAGGCGCGTCGTGAATCTTCGTTCGCGCAGAAAAGAAAGTATGGTCCGAAGATTAACGAAAGAATGCTTAAAACTTACAATCAACCTAAGGCCACAATTATAAGGTTCATAATACACTGCAGCTGTTAGTTCCATCTCACTCATGCCACGCGGCGATCGCTAAGATGGCGGCGGCTGCCGACCAATAGCGGTCAATAGCATTTCCTGCGCTTTGAAAATTCATCTTCTGCGCAGGTACATCGCTAAGCCATATCAGTTGGGTACTACTATACCTACCTAAGTATTTGTTGTATGTAACCAACCATTACATCTCACCGTAATTATGTAGGTAGGTACTACCTATAGCTATAGGTAGAGTAGGTATGGTAGGTACCTACTATAGTAGGTACTTACCTACTTTATAGGTAGGTACTTACAGAAAGGAATGACCATATAAAATGTATTATAGGATAGTCATGTATGTTGTAACCTACTTCACGAGCCAAGCAAGCACGACTTATTTACTAAAGACAATATTGAATAAAAAGTCTTTATGTAGGTAGTAAAACAAAACACAATACTTCTAGGGTTTTGTCGGCATAATTTGACGGCCAATGAGTATTGTCGGCCAAATAATTCGCTATCTTTGAAATACGAAGTCTGTCATGCTATGCCACTTCCGAGCCTGGTTCAGTATTGGTTGAACTTTATAAATGCTTGTCTCTCATTGGCTGGTATGGAAATATTCAGCAAAGGAAACGGTATTTGTCGGCCATCTATTAGGTGGCACATACCGCATGTCGACCAAACGTTTTTTTCCTTCATTATTTATTCGATTCTTGAAGTGATTTGTTTCGTTTCATGTTGCGTTCCTTGAATGCTTTTGCGAAAAAATACATTGTTTTGGTAAGTGACGTAAAAGTGTCGAACGTCTCAGTTTTCAGACATTGAAATCTTTTCAATTTGAATTGCTGTGTTACTTGTGTTATGAAAATGAAAGCGTCTAACGGGGCGATAAGTATTGATAGTGCAAGCGGAGAAACGAATATTAGTGTCATGACTTGAGAAGTTGAAAATAGTGTCAATAAAAATTCAATGTAATTTCCATTGAATCGGTGGCAAGTTTTGAAGAAACGTAATGTTATGTTAGTGTTGTATGTAGAAGGTATACTCGATGGAACTGCCCTAAAAAATGCTTTACCATGGCCCTTAGCCATGGCCTGAATTTGGCGGGAACGCCGGCTTCTTCGTAGGTTATCTTCTGCGATATTTAGTCATTACCAGCGCCCTGCAGCTTCACCCGAAGCACGCACATGAAAGTATGCTTCGTGTGATTCTACAACCTAAAATATATATCAAGAGCTGTTCAGCTAATTAGGAGCTAGCATTAGGTGCTGATCCACCAACCCGGACTAGGCCCCCGTGGTGGAGTATGGCCTAATCCTCCGCACGAAAGTGAGAGGAGGCCTTTGCCCAGCAGTGTGACAGTTACAGGTGGAATTATTATTATAGGTGTTGAGATACCAAAAAAATCGACAAATTCACAGGTATTATTATAAGTAGATACTAGGGACAGTAGGATATTGTTGTACCTATTTATTAATTTATTAAAAAGTACAACTTACACTAACTATTTGCTTTGAACCTATATTATGTCCTTATTACTTTTATTATCTCACCAGACCTGACACATCATGACTTCAGTAGAAGGAGACACTGCAGATGATGTCCCTGTGGGAAACCCAGAGGAAGTTACTAAAAACCCTTCCGCATTAAAAGGTAAAGAGAACCAATGTTGCAGTGTAGTCCAAGCTATTCATAGACTATGGCAAGGCTTACCTGTCAAATTTCAAATTGAATATTACAATAATTATGTTTTATAACATTTTGGTGGTTTAGGGACCAGCTTTATGCATTAGGTATCAAACTAATACAGACTGTATTGTTATTTAGAAGCTCATGAGCAAATGGCGACTCTGGACGTCTTGGTTTGTGGTCAATGTCATTCAGCATTCCATTTTGTTGAGGAGTTCAAAGAGCACAAAGATGCCAACAACTGCACCGGGAAATCACCCGTCAGAGACAGTGTAAGTAAACACACTATGTTTTTTTTATTATATACACATTAAACCTCAAATATTGATGCACAAAAAAAAAGCAAGGGTTGTATTTAATTGTAGGGAGTTTTTTTGTATTGACTCGAAATGGTTTCTTTGAATCAAGTTGAATTTAATTGTGTGGGGTCTAAGTCTATTCTTGATCGGACCTAGACTATTTCATTTTCTTTTTCATAATATGTTTTCAGTACAAAGAATGTCGTTATTTCTATTACAGGTACATTGTAGTTACAATGATAGTTTTTATTCCTTTCTTTCAGAATGAGAGCAAAGCTCAAGTATGGGCGTTCCTACTATGGAAATGCTCATCAGTTCGCGACGGGTCCACTATTAGCACTGACAACAGTTGGAAGCTGTACCAGCAGTGGTGTCGCATGGCCGAGGCACAGAGGACAGCATGGATCACTGCGGGAGCCAATGTGCAATCTCTATCTAAATATGCACATGCCACTGTGGTAATTTGTTTTGAAATGTTTATGACCAATTGTCTCTTCCCTCCCTCTCTCCCCATTTCCTCCCCTTACATCATCCCCTCCATTTCTACCCTCCCCGTTCCCCTCCTAACTCCCCCCCCTGCGCGTGAGCCTATGTTTACCGTGCGCGGCGTCGTTTTATATACTTACCATAGTTTGCAGTCATAAAAATGAATTACAAAGTATTGTTGCAATGAAATTGGCAAACTACCCATGCATGTTATGTTAACTTAGTTGGTGATGTTGACTTGTCTGTTTTTGGCTTGTACCATGTATTATCCTTTTTGATATTAATACATTTCTAGATGGAAATGAAGGCTGATGATCAACTGGTTCCTGTTCAAACGCCAGTACAACAAGAAGTCAAGAAGCGTGGACGACCTAGAAAAACACCTAAAGTGGTTAGTTTTTTTTAAATGCTGTCCCACATTAGGATTTCTCATGTATCATGGGTACTGTTTCAGACATTTTCACATATTACACATAACACCCAGACCAGAAACAAAAATCTGTAGATCACACAAACATTTGTTCCGGGTGTCAATCGAACTCCAAGCGAGCAGTTCGATTGCTCAGCCACTACGCCAAATGTATCATCAAAGTTACCTTCTAGTTTAATCCTTTTTAAAACACGTAACAATTTGCTTAAGCTACACAAGAAAGAGGACAACATTACATCGATGGGTTTAACATGTCACATTTTTCATACACCATAAAAATGCACTAGCTTCTTTTTATGAGTACCCATATTCACACACTGTGGCAAGAATGGCAAGAAGTTTGTCTATGTCTATGTTGATACGATGACTGTCAAATTTGTTTTAGATTTGATCAGCGCCTTGCAATATCGACAAGATGCGTACGCGAACGGTTACCTTGATCGATGTGTTCGATACGAACCGGTAAAAATGTCGTGTTTGTCCTATTTGTGGAGTACTGATCAAATCTAAAGCAAATTTGACAGTTAAGGTATCAAGTAGTTTCTCGATAGAGGTTCCTACTCACTGGTATGAGGTGCTTTCACGTCGACTTTTATCACATCAAGTCCTCATCTATGTATGTCAGCACTACAAATGCATGAAATTGGTATGTCTTCCAGGAGGATGAGACTCGAGAGCGGTCCGGAGAAGACAGTGACGATATTATCAAATCTAACACTTTCGCGAGTAAATTGACTAACAGCCAGAGTGCTAAGGCAAAGGTACATTTCAATAATTGGTTTTAAATGTTTAGTACCTACTGTCTCTGTGTTACCTACTGTACTGTCTATTTGTGTGGGTGGGTGGGGGCCAATCAAACTAGCCAATTCTGACTAGGCCCCGGTGGTGGATTATGACCTAACCCTCCTCACGAAAATGAGGGTAGGCCTTCCCAGCAGCAGGACAGTACAGTACATTATTATTATTAGTATTATCTACTGTATGTTGTATAGCATCATTTCATTATGGGGGCTGCTCATGTATTCCACTTTAAATTATTTAACAGATTTATCTCACATAGTATGTACAGTGGAATAGACTGCAACCTCGCAAATGATAGATAAAACTTCCGGTATAGCTCACAACTACCATAGGCAAGAATCAAACGAAAACAGTTATAGAAAACTATCGCCAATTCATTTGCTCATATAAATAGAGGTGGCGGAGGTGATGGTCTATGCTTCAATAGAATAACTGATCAACCTAAAAGTCGTCTTCTCTTGGATGTTACGAAACTAATCATCGGCTGCATCAAACGGTTACATATCTAGTCAATCTGCTCATGCAAGCACCGTAGATAACTCTGATACCAGAGGCGAACGACGACACGAAGGAATACAATTTGGCTTTACTCGTTTCTCATTAGGAGTTGAACGAGTCGGTCCGCAACGCTCAGGAGCGCGTGCCGCCCGAGGAGCGGATCGCGCGGCGCACGGAGCGCTCGGGCGACCCGGCCGAGGCGGGGGAGTTCGTCGTGGAGAAGATACTCGCCAAGCGGTTCAACCCGAGGCGCAAGCAGTACGAGTACCTGCTCAAATGGGAGGGGTATCCGCAGTGAGTTATTTGTTATTGTCGTTACTATCAGCTAGCTTATCCTGTGTTTATTGCAGTTCTATGCTTTGGCCCAAATTCAAGTGATAACTACTGTCTAATGGTTTGATTGCCACAGCATTTGTCTAATTCATACAAAAGTGGTCAACTCAACAACAGCACGGAATCGGCAAGAGGCGTTCTTTAATGATTTTTGCGTGTTTATAGTAACTAGGTATCCAGTTTAATTCTGAATGTCGTATTTCTGAATATACCTATACTTACCCTTGATTTTAATCTGAACAGTGAACAGAACACGTGGGAGCCGGTGGAGAACATGGAGACCTGCAAACACCTGCTGGAGGCGTTCGAGAAGCAGCTGGCGCGGCAGAAGGAGCTGAAGGCGCTGCGGGCGCAGCAGCAGCAGCAGCAACAACAGCAGCATCCTGTACAGGTGATTGCAATACTCCAATGACCTAGTCTTATGCTGCCTCGACGCATGACCAATACAGCTCACCAACATTTATATATTGTGCATGATATTTTCTAATTGTGACATGTAAATATTCCTACATTTCAGGTGAAGCAAATCAACACCACACCCCAGATTGTGAAACAAGTGGTCAAGAAAGTGGAGAGTACTCCAGCCATGACTCCTTCGGGGTAAGTAGTCTAGTTCTCTCTCGGGAACTATTGTCAGCAGCGGAGGACGGGCTGAGCCTAACGCGCCGTAACGTTTGGTCGCAGCCGCCTGCAGCGCACGAGCAAGGCCCGCGCGCTGGACCAGGTGAAGGCGTGGTGCGGCGCCGAGGACGGGGAGCCGCAGCACAAGAAGGTCAAGAAGGAAGCCTCCAGCGACGACGATGACTACTCCGACGGCGACGCCAAGTGTAAGTCTTACTGCTGTTCGACTCTACATATTATATCGTCGTACTGATGCCTATAAGGTCTAAACATTCTTGTTTTTATTATCGATAATGTATGGGGATTTACCGACACATTTTAGCATTGCTATCGGCCGTGCGACATTGGTCGATGGCGTTGACATCTCGTTCATGTAAAATAAATCGGAATGTAATTAATTTCCGTTGCATCGTTTCTCACCACTGATGAGGTGAGCGCGTTTCGCAATTTTCGTTTCAATATAGAAAAGTTAGAGTATCAATAAAGATTATTATTTTATTATTATCGTTGTAGTGTTTACTTGATTAACTATCTAATAGAAGTACTACATACTTTTGAGTCCTGTACATTATACTTAGCTAAGTTTGCCGATGCTAAGTAAAGGCGTTTCCATTTAGATCGCGACGCGCTTACGTGGCGAAGCATTCCGTTTTATGTCCTCTAGTCTGTGTTATGTATAATTATTGAAAGTACTACTTATTACAAAGTAAATGACACCGTGTCACGCCTCCGCCGAGCTCCGCTCTATGGAAACTCCTCTACTGTACAATAGAGTTCATTTCGGCCTAATGCAAATAAACAAAGCGAAGTAAAACAGTTACAGTTGAGAAGAAAGTGGTGAATGGGCAGTCGTCACCCAAGTCGTCTCTCGACCCTGAGCTGGTGAAAACGCTGGGTCTGAGCGGAAAGGGCATGCCCAACATCAAAGGCGTCATCAAAGTCGATCCCAAACATATGCCCAATCTCAGCACAGGTACGAGACTAACTAGTTAGGCCTGTGTCAAAACCTCACGTAGTGTCTAGTTAGTTGCTAGACATGGTTAAATACACATGCGCTGATAGTTCAATGATGAGTAACCAGATCTGTCTAAGGCTTGAAAAACATATTACATCGCTTTGACATGAGCCAGAGGTATACGAGTTGTTTGCTATGTTTCTGCAGTTTCTAATGCCTACTGAGCTCAGTCAACTAGCTAGTGTGAGGGCTAGCTAGACACTTTAGCCGGCTCTTACGTCAACTGATCCCGCAGACACAGTTGGAGCGGGCTCAGTTGACGTAAGAGCCGTTTGGCCATACATAGCATTTTAGAAAATGTGGATTCAAAGTGATGGTTCAAAGTAATCAATTTCGGTTATAACGCTATGTGCATAATAACGAGCAGTTAATAACTCAAAATTAAATGTAAATGCAGCTTAGGTTCTGTAGCTAAACATTTTCCAATGAACAGAAGTTGTTTATTTGAACTTTATGATTTCTTTTTCGTTGATCCAGGTGTTTACATTATGTCGAAGAGTTCTGGGATCATGAAGATAGATTCGCCAGGAAAATTGGGGCCAGGGCTAGCCAATATTGACCAAGACGTGATCAGGAAACAGATATTAGCTGCTAAACAGGTAATTAAATTATTATCGTTGCAAGGCAAGTCAACGATTTTTGCATTATATTATCTTTATTACTGTGTCAAATGAACACTGAACATTTTATAAAATAAGACTGAAAATTTTTCTTCTATTGCAGAAGAAGCAAGAAGAATCTAAGAAGTCCCCAATCAGACCAATGGCGACGCAGGTAAGAGACATTGTAATCCATCTCTCTTGTTTCCAATCTCATTAGGCTGGAATATATTACCAATTCTCAAATCATAGGTAGTTCTACAGTTAACTTAATTACTTTCAAATTATGTAAATGGCTAGTTTATCTACAAGTGAGTACAAAATGGTGATGAACTCCACCAACCAGCCTAAATAGAGGGAAGATAAGAGATTGCTTTGAGCGATGAGATTGTGGCAGTTCATATTTTTCTAGCTATCCACTACCAACACGATCGCATCTGTATGTCGTGATGTCATGGTTTATCTTTACATACATTATTATTCCGTTAAAGGTGAAGAAAACGTATGGTGCGGCCGGCCAGCAAGTCACAGAGAAGACTATAATCACTCCTTCCGGGCAGAAAATCATTCAGCGCACGATCCAGCGGCCGGTCGGACAGAGCCCGGACACGAAATCGCCGGTTAATATACTGCAAACTAAAAAACAACTCATACAGGTAAACTGTGACATGCTTCTCTGTCCGTTTTGTATACGAAACGGACGCCGAAGATTCTGGCGGTGCAATTCTGCATGCTGACTGTTGACAACTCAAAAATTATTGCTGTCGCTTTCAAACTTTATGAAAGAGACTGGGACTGTCATAATTTTATTAGGTCCAGCTTTTACATTTAATGTTGTTATCAATCACACGTAGCATAATAATTATGTTAATTATTGTGATAATTCGTCAGGGCGACAGTTTGCTGCGGCGCGGCGGCTCGACGCGCGGCCGCGGCCGAGGCGGGTACGCCGTGTCCACCGCCGGCGGCAACATCGTGCGCATTCGGGAGAAGCAGGCGCCGGTCACGTTCGATTTCGAGGTAATTATTGTATGACTTTAAAGCACCCGACGATGTTATAGTGAAAAGGTTCCAACTTCCAAAGTAAGGAGAACATCTGAAAATATTTTAATTATACAGGTAGGTAGTGCTCGTAAGGTCGTTGAGACATGTTTCACACTCAAAACGAATTCAAATGTTATAAGCTACTACACAAATTAGCATCTAACATAATATCCACGCGCTTATTCTATCTTCGAGCGAGTCGGCGCTCGCCACTCAATCCTTGGTAGACCACCGATTGCACCGATCGTCACGTCAGACGTGTGTGACGTCAGGCGCTCGAAGCGTGCGTCAGTACTAAGTAAAACAAAAGACTTTCGCTTCCTAGGAGGAGGCGGCGTCGTCGGACACTTCCGACGGCATCGAGGACCCGTTCCCGACGACGCTGGGCCCGCTGCCGCCCCCCAGCCCCGAGCGCCCCCTCACGCTGGACCCGCTCACGGGGCAGCGCCTGGCCCGCGCCGAGGGCGAGCCCACGCCGCCGCCCACACCCAGCCCGCCGCCCACGCCGCCGCCCGTCACACCGCCGCCCCGCCCGACGCCCACCATGCTCATGAAGGTACCCGCCCGCTTTGCTTCCATCTACTTTCAATAATATTGTTGATGTTGTTATTTGGCTGTATTCACACTACCACACACACCCTTACACTATTTTTGTTATGTATTGCTCTGTTCCATCCTTAAGTTTTCTTTGTTCTGTGGTGTTTCAATAAAGAGCTTGTCTATGTATCTAGCTATAACTTGGTCCTGTAGATTCACAGTTTGATTCTGACCGTTTGGTGATTTCACTTGGTTTCTCGCGTTTACCTGCATATTCTAAGAACCGTTATTGTGACAGGTGGAAATGTCTCCTGGCGGCACAACGGGTATGCTGGTGCAGGGTGACGGAGCGCAACCATCCCTCCCCATGCTCACAGATGAGGATGGAGTGAGTATCAACAACACCATTTTTTTATATTTGTGTTCCAAAGATTTTAATGATTCTCAATGCAACTATGAAGGCATCTGCTCGACTTTTTTACTTCCTTGAGCATTACAATGCTCGTTAAAGAATCCGCCAATAGGAAATAGACGCGGTCATTTTCATTGTGAGTAAATGTTCGACCGCTGTCATTGCTTTTATCTCTGCTTCTGATGTAAATAACGAGTTATGCTGTTTACAGACTGAAGTGAAAGTGGAAGGTGCTACAGTGAAGCAGTTACTGGAGGAAGGAGTCGACGACGACGAAGAGGTCGGCCTCCAGCTGCACGCCGGCCATCCGCCTATCATGATACGGGGGGAGGACGGTGTACTCTACCAGGTCAGTCTCGATGCACCAAAACTATGCAATGTAGCACGAAAATGTCGTGACGAAACTCACATGCCTGCGTAAGTTCGCGCAACTGGTATGTACTTTTATACGCCGTCGTCACCGTAGGATTGTGATTGCTTACTTTTGGTCACCGCCGCACAGCGCTTGAGGGTATAATTAGATTACTAATACATATTGTGTGCAGGTCGCCGGTGAGAACGAGGACGGGCAGACGTTGCTAGTGGCCGCGGAGGGCGTTGAAGACTCCGTGGAGGGCGTCGAGGGGGGCGCGGAGGGGGAGGGCGACGTCATGTACGTCACCAGGGAAGACGGACAGGTGAGGAACTATTTTTGTATCGGTTGTTGAATGGGATTGTAATAGTCTAGATAAACGTGATCAAAGGTCTCGTTTTAAAAGTGACAGTTTTTTTTGAAGATTTGTATCGCGAGACTAACAGCTCTTTTACTAGATGGAAAACGCCACACCTCCCCTAAGAATAATTGTGTTGTCGCCACCCGGAACGCTTGTTGTAAATTTGTAATATCTTGCGCAGCGGTGTGGTCATCATCTCAGACACTGGAAATTGACAGGATGAATATAAATTGTCTTGTCCAGGATGTGTTAGCGATCGACCCCGCGCAGCTGGCGCAGCTGCTGCCGGGCGGCGGCGGCGCGGCGCCGGCGCTGCAGCAGGTGGCCGTGCAGGTGGAGGGCGAGGCGGGCGAGGACGCCACGCAGGTCATCGCGCAGCTGCTGCAGGCGGACCTGCCTTCGCCCGGTATGTACATCTGACCCTAGCAATGAACGCAGGCGTTTTCCAGTGAAACGCAGATAGACAAACTGGAGCACCTTAGCGAAATTATGTATGGGTACGCGACACGATATTATACGGTCTTCGTGTTGCGTATAAACCTTCTTCGTCCTCAACCAATCAACCTATTTTAATAATATCAGAGCTTGTTTCCACACCTAGATATATTCCAAAATAATATGACATGTTAGTAAATCGATCTAATAGAGAGGAGATCCGTCGATTACGCATTATTGGCAATATGCGCGGGATCAGGGAGTGTGTTTTCGTTAGAAAATTTTCATAATAATTATTTGATATGGCTACGGCTGACCTTGTTTTGATACTTTTGTATCCGTTTTCCCCTTCCATCAATAATGTACTAGCTAGATTAAGCGATGCATCCAACACAGCCAACAAAAATGGTAGGACAAACATTACGCAATGTTATACAATTATTAAAATGATAATAACCCTTATTTCTGTCCAGGTTTGGTAGCGACTAATACAAATAAGACGCCAAGTTTAATTATGTGCTCTTACTTCACTGGCCGTTTTTAAGACCGTTAAGCTAATCTAGTACATTATAGATTGAAGCTTTTCCCCATCTATCCTTTCAATCAGTGAATCAATCTGTGTATCCTTGCACCGGATTTTAATGTTAGATTATCAAATATACTTAATTAAGCTACCAAGCCACAAAGCTAGCTTCTAACCCGATAGTTCAGCAGTATGGGCTGCATAAGCTTCATAGTATGGTATACTAGCTGCGCCCCGCGGTTTCACCCGCGTTTGGATAATATATAATAATATATCTTTATGAATGGTAGGTAGCCTATGTGTTATTCTGATATGTAAGCTATATTATTGTGAAGTTTCATCAAAATCCATTCAGTAGTTTTTGCGTGAAAGAGTAACAAACATCCATACATCCATCCATCCATCCATCCATACTCACAAACTTTCGCGTTTATAATATTAGTAGGATTGACTTATATATTATGTTGTTACAGGTGGCACGAGACGGGTGGTGCTCCTATTACCCGATGGCAGTTTAACAATGACAGAACTAGACAAAGAACAGTACGAATCGATCACGGAAGCCGGGAAGGTACAAGAGTGAATCAAAAACGTTCCAATACCCATGGAATAAATGACTGATGAAATCAAAATAATATAACCACATACTCGATAACGTCGACTGCCTGTCTGATGTATCTAAACTTTATAAAAAATACATGAACATGAAAGTAACATGAAGAAGATAAAAACTGTAGTATACAAGGCGTTTTTTGGTATGTTTAGTGTAAATAAGTATTGTGTTTAACTTCAGCACTTTTTTTGATTGATTTAAACTTTAGTTCCACAATATTTTTAGGTAAGTAACCTTTAGGTAATGGCCATGATGGTTGAATAATCTGCCAAACTGATCTAATAGGGACTCATAAGCTGAAATAGAATGATGAATCAATGCTGACATGTGTGTGAAAATATTGTAAATATAAAGAGAAGTGTTTTACTTCATAATTGAAAGAATATTATTGGGTATATAATTGTATGTACATGTGTTACAGATAGGTATAGTATTAGTTTAATAAATTAGTATAAATAAAATATAGTTGACTAGCTGACCCGAAAGACGTTGTCCTGTCATTGTCTCTATGAGTCAAAATGAGTGACAGTAGTCAACTGTACAAACCGATTTTATCTGATAATTTTTCCCAGTTTCAAAATTTTTCCCGTTATAACGGGATAAATAGTATCCTATATCCTTCTCCTGGTTCTCAGCTACCTTTCTACCAATTTTCAGCCAAATCAGTTCAGTCGTTCTTGAGTTATAAAAAGGAGTTACCCTTTTTATAACTCAAGAACGACTGAACTGATTTGAACACGACTTTCTTTTAAAATAAATATCTACTATTGCTACTATTTTTCTCACAATACACAAACACTTAGTTAGGGTTGGACTTATACATTTATAATGATAATGTTATGTACTTACTATTAATTTAATAACAATAATAGTTTAAATAAACATCACAGCAGAACAAATTCTTGTCTTGCCCTCTGAATATTTACTAGAATTTAGGAAGGATCAAGGAACTCTCACCACTGTCAAATGTTACCCAATCAATCAATATTACCCAGGTTGACTGTATTTTTAGTGTCTATTTTCTTATTTTATTTTTGATGTGTTAAAAATTTTTTGGGTAAGTACAGATAACTTGGTAATACTACATCTTTTCATAATACATTGACTAAGTAAGTAGGTACTAGGTACCTATGCGTTAATTGGATCTAGAGATATTAGGCATGTCATGTACTAGGTGGGATTCGGTACCTAAAAATTACTTTCCTGCCTAACTGCTTAAAAGTAGATAATTTTACTATCACCCAGCGCTCGCGCTTGTCAGAGCCTCTGACAAGCGCGAGCGCTTGTAAAATTATCTACTTCAGAGCCGAACTAGCCGATGATGAGGAGCAGCAACAGGTTCCTACCGACATATTTTTAATGTTTTAGATATTTTGTCTCGAAAGATTATGGTAGTTTTAGTGTAAGTACCTACTGCCACTGGTGGACAGCAGCACTACTTTTTCAAAAATGTGTCACTGTCCACCAGTGTGGGCAAGCGAGTGGGAGACAACGGGAATGATCGCTGTTTTTATTGTTTTATGTTCATTTTTTAGTATTTTTAGGAATAAATATAAACGGTAAATTACCAAGGCTTTTCTTTGGCTTGGCCTAAACCACAGAATACATAGGTAGTGGTACAAGCAAGCCTGCTGGCCTATTCACAAATCTCGGAAAGTTATCGATTCCGAAAAAACAGAATTCATATCCGATCCGACGCATTCGAAATATGCGATTCAGAAATCCGAGAAGATCCGATCGACAAGCGTTTCCGAAAGATTGCCGTGTCGGAAACATAGACAATACCGGTAATTTAGGAAACTCTTGATGTTCTATGTAGCTTGACGTTAGTTGTGCGTTTACGAAGACTAAACGGTACCGTAGAACCTTACAACATTGCCTTTGCAGTACAACTTTGCCAAAACCCGAAAAATAAACAAAAGTTGTCGTGGTAAATTTAGTTTATAAGATAGCAACAGTTTTGAGTGTTTGGGTAAATCTCAGACATATTTAAGGCAATACAAGCTATTAGTTCTGTTCCTAACTTCGCTGAATTTCCTGACAGCGGCCATCAAAGTAGGGGTAGTCGAAGGTGGTGTCAATTCCGTGTCGCAGATTTTACCGTGCTATTCCCAAAATACTTGTTTCAGATGAGTCAAGTTGCATGTGCTTAAAAACGCTTTATTGGCGATGAGTTTAATTCCTTATTCTGTGCTGTAGGTCGCTTTATTACGAAGAAATTTAACTGGGCAAAGTAGTGAGACATTCCGCAGCAAAGAGTTTGAAACATTGCCCACCGCAAAAATGGTGTTAGGGTTGACACTTTTAGAAATTGAAAATTCTGCATAAGTACATACTAATTATAATAATAAATAATAGGTAATTATTACATAATAGGTACCTACCCAGGTATTAACTTAATTTGAGAAGAATATGGTGGCAGTCTAAAATATATTAAGTAGGTAGGTAAGTACCTATGGTACCTCAATAACTTCCTAAGCTATTGCTTTGAATTGTATTTACAATTCCTAACTAAGTAGGAACAAAGAGATAACTAGGTATAATAAGTTTGGCATACCAAGGTGCAAGTTTAGTTTTGTTCTTTATTTTCATAATTGTATAAATTGATACCTACGTAATATCTTGATAGGTAGGTACTACCTAGTTACCTACCTACTTATTTAATATATTTTTTTCATTGTTTGTAATAATAAATTTAAATAAATCTACAAAAATATAATATTAAGATTTTTCTTTTGTAGCAGCCCTAGCACCTCACATCACTTTGTATGAAAGTAGATCTGGAGGGTAGTACAAAGTTGCCCACCTCATTTAAAAAAAAACTATAAGGTATTTTAGCTTGTTGTCAACTGGGTTTTCATCTTTACACCATTCCTCAAGATATATTTTATTATCAGAGCAATAGAGCTTACGGTTTCTCGAATATTCAAGGTGAGCAATGTTGTAAGAAATGGCTGATAAAGTTGCCCGCCTCTTTGACCGTAATTTTATCCGTATATATTTAACATAATGACTATTTGTTTGGATATATACATTCCTTTAATTGCGCTTTGTATAACTGCATATTTACATTTTGAATGAAGCTAATCCTTTTTGTGCTATCTTAAAAAATAGTAAAAAAGCGGGCAATGTTGCAAGGTTCTACGGTATGGTAGAAAGTAATTATCTTGGTAGAATTATTTTTGTTAATAAAAACTATGAATCCCATAATTTCACAACAATATTATATGCAGACTTACAATATTATGTGTATGCAAATTTTTAAACATGTACATATTTTTAAATCAGCATTTAACGAAAGAAACAAATAATTTTATAAGATTTGTTTGTAGTGTAAATTCGCTTTGTAAATGTCATGTCAATAGATGTCAAATTGTCACAAACTTGAACTAAAAGAAGCTGGGCTTGGATGTATCGTATTTCTATGCGACTTGTTTTGTTTGTGAACTGTGAGGCGTCTTGAGACACTTCAACTTTTGTTTTGTCTTGTTGGAAGAACTTCGCGCGTAAATAAGATGAGCATAGTGAGTATAATATATCCAAATTAACTGTACGTACATAGGTAAGTATTATACCTCAATGATTATGTCACCCGTATATTCTTGTTTACAAATCCTTTGGAGGTAAATAAAGTTTTATTGATTTGTTTAGTAAATAATTATGAGGTCTTAGTTAATATTATCTGTCTTCGATTTTATTACTACAGTACCTATACTAAGTAGAAAAAACAATGAACTCTCAAAATTACCTACGATAGCAAAACTGAAATACGAGTTTATACAACAAGTTACATGTTAATGGTGATTGGCCATCAGCAACTTACAAGTTTTAATACATTATGTTTTATTATATTTACAGGAGGCTTGCAAGTGGCCCGAGAGGAGAAGGTAGAAGCTATTGAGCAAGTGGCTGTAGGTTTACATTAAAAGCCTCCGAGTTGCGTGAAATCGCTAGAGACTTGGGAAATTTGTCAGAACTAAGTAGGTACGGTAAAGTTTTTTTTGTTACTTTTTTTGGTGAATGATTGGATCGGGAAAATAATAATATGATGTATTACTTTTATGTTACAATCTTTTTAAACATACTTAATCTATTTATTGCATACAGTCTTATTTCTTAACTATGAACACTTTGTTGCATAAGTTTTGCTAGTTCTCAGTGTCAGCATTTAGAGCTTTGTTGAGGTATATTCCAGCATGTGATGCTTATTATCTAAAACGTTCAAAACCCTTAAACAACGCTAGATACAATTGTGGGACTGAATGTGCAACTCTGTGTAGTGTGCCTCTGGGCTGTTTGGCTCGCCAGTATTGGTGTGAAAATACTTGGGTCCAAGGGGTACCCTGAATCACCTAAAAAATGAAATATTGTTATTACTTACAACAAGTTAATATATTATTATGAATTGTTCCAGGTAACTTCACTAGTCTGCAACTGTCACAAATCCGTGCCAGACGTGCAAGATCCCTTGGAGTTAATAGTGTTTAGAAACCAAGAAGACAGCAAGATGTTGCCTCCGTAAACCTCTTCATCTTATTTCTTAACAGCCTACTCCTTCAAATGAAGGCGTCATGTGTGCTTCCTGGGTAGCAGGCCAATAAATATAATATAATTATCCAATTGCTGTCACATACCTAAAGCCACAGAGAATAATTTAGATAGGTGGTACTTACTCAAAGATATTTTTTTATCATCAGCCAATTACTATTTATATGTGATAGATATGGTTTAATTTAAAATTAATAATATACCTATACTTATTTAACATAAATGAACATTGAAGTTTTGTTAATAATTTATATTATAATTAGGTACTTACCATAATTTTAATGCTCATGCAGTTTCATTACCAAAATAAATATTTACTGTGAACTCATATACCTTTTATTTTTAGTACCTAGTAGGTACCTATCTAATTACATTGAGAAAGTGAGTTCGGAAATGTAGTACCTACTTATTACTTACCTACCACCTAATATCAAGTAAAGCTGTGTGTTTGATATCATTCATTATTATAATAATAGTAAGTACATATTACTATTTATGTTAGGTACTTATTTAATATAACATTCATTACCTACTCAATACCTACATCATTTTGTATTATTTGCTAGCTTTCTAACACACCCAGGGCAATAGCGCGACTATAATATCACGCCCCTTCACACCGGTGTGTAGCTGTGTGAACCAATATGAACTAAAACAATATATGCACCTACATACTTAATACAATAATTTCAATAAAATAGCAAAACACTATTTCTTCAAGTATTATAACCTCAATCTTTTCCAAGAAAGATGGCTTTCCGTGACTCAATAGCTCTCGGAAGAGTTTTCGATTAGGATCAGCTGTGATCTGTCAAAAGTTATCGATTTCGGATTTGTGAATCGCGATTTCGAATCTAATCGGAAACTTATCGAATCCGATAGTTTCCGAAACTTCTGAATAAGGGTGCAGAACCCTAAAATCGCATGGTGCAATACTCCAATCGCCATGCAAAAGTCATACAACTAACACTAAACAAAGAGAATCAAATCTTAATGCAAAACCATATCACGCGGAATAATGTACGAGGACACGAACAGGCAAACAGACAAAACTAAAATCTCACTGATAAAAAAAATGCATAAACCGCGCAAAGCCTAAACAAAATAAAATATAAATACGAACGTTTCCCAGCCCACAGATATAACGTCATTTAAATCTCAATGATAAAATCGATTTTTATAATAATAGTCGTTCTGACAAGCGAAGTGTTGAGTTTTGGCGGGAATCCGATAGTGAGACGTTGGTTGTTGGTTTTGTATTATTTTCTTAAACTTGTGTTTCTTCGAGTGGTAATGTGTAATATTGGAGGAATATTATTGGTGATCAAACGAACTTACCTGTAAGTGATGTTCGATCATAATTATATGAAGACCTCATCCTTCCATGATTAACTATGTAGTATCGATCTCCATACACGCCAATTACACGAATTTCAAAGCCAAAACAAAATTTATTAAAATTTTAGCCTATTTTGTCTATGTCATAGACAATACCCCAATGGCAGCCCTTCAATCATGTCATTTAGTTCAAAGCCCGCCAGTTCCGAATTTCTATATCTCTTTGGGCCAATGTGACTCTTATCTTAAGAATGAGTATATGAGTTACCTGGGGAGAGAAACTCGGGTGGGACCGATCATGGAAGGATGAGGTCTTCATATAATTATGATCGAACATCACTTACAGGTAAGTTCGTTTGATCACCAATTATACTTCAGACCTCATCCTTCCATGATTAACTATGTAGGATGTTTAAAGCATAAAAGGTTGTAGGAGATATAGAAATTTACTTCTGACAATATCCCCTATGTCTATAAGATATACCTCTTATAGATGTCTTTACGACAAGAATCATTTCTAAATTACTTCCATAAGTAATTGTTACTCTATCCAATTCAGTCCAATTTAATTCTCATTATTACACATCCTAGGTAGGTATTAAAAAGTGTGAACATAACCATACCATACCACATTTACAAAACCTTAATGTAGTTAATATTAATCATATCAAAGGTAGGTATAAGTACCTAATTATTTTAAGGTAATATACAGCCCCAACTGTTAAGCAGTGCTTTAACTATACATAACAATCTCATCATCATCATCATCAGCCTCGCCACACAGAACAACCATTTGCCACTTGCATCCACCTGTTGCCTGCGACTCTTTTGATGTTGTAGGCCTCCTACTAGAGGGGCCGATGACATCATAACAATCTAGTTTGTGATAAATAAGAGGAAAAGGTACAATTATTATACAACAATATTAGGTACCTATAATAGTACTGGTCCATCTCACTGGGTCATACGAAAATTACAATAAACCTACCTACATAGGTAGGTACCTCCATATTCTTTGTAACCCTCCGGAACTTACTCCAGCAACTATCTCTTAAACTGCAGAAGAAGCATGCCTTGTACTATTTATGTGCCATAACATGACTGTGTTAATGCCATTTCCATTAACCCAACGGCCTAATGTCAAAACAGATGAAAGAGGGTTTTAGAAGATAAACATAAAAATAATAATGCACACTATGTACTTGCTGGACAGACATCAGGTTGATCTTGGAAGAAAGAAATCTCTACCACCGGTTGGTATGTCTACCTGGACCTGAAGATTTTATTATTTCAGGGATTTTTAATTTTACACTCAGACTATCTTTTTCCAAGTTAGATTGTCCTATTAAGTCTGGATGGTGTCCTGTTATTAATGCTATTAAAGGTACTTAGGTATATAATGGATTTTCTACTGAGCTCAAGTAACAAGGCCTTGTTTCCATATGCCTCTAACAATCGTTTGACAATAACATTAGAATAAATATGTCAACCTATATGTATATCTAGAGCTACAACAGCTGCTTTCAGTCTGAGGTCCTGTACGCTGCCCCTCTTTTATAATTTCTCATTAAGAACTGTAAGAGTACCTATAGCCAAAGCTCTTGTCTCAAAGTACCTAATCTCTATTGTGTAAGTTGCAAAAGGCAACCTGCAATTCAAAATATGTACCTTGATTTAATTAAGTATAATATATACTGCTTTAAAGTGTTACTTGAAAAGATGCCAGGCATATTTCTGATGTTTCATCCGACAATCCCTGTCTTGAACAAGTTTCCCAGACTATAATATCTGCATTCAGGCATCTTCATCTCATCTTTGTGCAGTGGATGAGGTGCTCCAGAACCTGACAAAGGCAAAGTTTTATTAGGGGCCAGGATACTTGACATAAGTATATGTATGGCTCACAACGGGAACCAAGGTTGGCCATCCCAGTAGGGAACAACCATTATGTCTGTTGCTTTTCCATTGATGATTTTCGTCAACCGCTTCCATATCATATACTAAGCGGTAAAAAATAACTACTAGGTAAGTAATATTTCATTATTTACACATAACTAGTAAAAAGCTGCTTTACACTGTAAATAAATGCATCTATCTCCCAATATCTGTGCCAAGGTACGTAGGTACAGAACACATGAGTTGAACTAGTGTGAACAAACATAAGTATAGGTACCTTCCTATAACTAGGTACTTATTACACCTGGAATTCTGGATGCGAAAAGATTCTTGTGTTAATATAATGTTATCGAGGATAATTCTGAGCCTGAACTGAACATTAGCCTCAAAAGTTTATTTTGAAGAACCGTAGGATGCATAACACCATAGCTAATCTAAGCATATAACCATAGTTAACCACTTCCTTTACAAATGCTCTCTGCAATAGAGTGAAAGTGTGGAACCTGTACACAGGTATTGGTGCCACCTGACCTATAAATCTAGGATATCAGAGTTCTATTCTCTATTCTTAGTAAGACCTCTGTATTCTTACTATTTCTCGCGAAACATTTCAATGCTAAGAAGCTGATGTTATGATAATAATAAAAAAACCTTTAACCCTTGGCTATCTCGTGCCCCCAACATGCTCCTGAACCCACCTTTAAAGAGTCCGAGAAGATTCTAAGATAAACTTATTACCGAATACTATATTATAAGGAAAACTTATATCAATAGCGGAAAACAAAGAAAAACACCATAACTAAATTACAAAAAATATTTAATAGAACCAACACACGTCCGTTTCGCACCGAGTCCCTATTACGCAGTGAAGTTGCGCCCGTTCCCTACTTCAGCCGCAAGCAGCCTAGAACGCCGTGAAGGTGTTTCTCATCTGCGACCGTAGGCAACAGCAGCGCCATCTTCAGCTCTTCTCCAACACGGCCTCTCCTGACAGGAGAACGCCTCGTTCTCTAGGGACCGTCAGCAGTCAAAAGCTCTTCAGTGAACTCGGTTGTCCCTTGATCTGCTTGATCTGCGTCTATAATAAAGCAAACACCTTATATTACCTCTGGTTAAATCAAATAGAACCATATTATGAGTTCTGCTCATGAACTCGCCAGATGAGGGGTCTGCTCAAAATTCTGATAGGCGCGGTCTGCTCGCAACCATAAGAACTGATTTGACATGAGGTCTGCTCATGAACAAAATGGTCGAGAGGTCTGCTCTCACATGAGGTCTGCTCATGAACGTAAGGGTTGAGAGGTCTGCTCTTACATGAGGTCTGCTCATGAACAAAATGGTCGAGAGGTCTGCTCTCACATGAGGTCTGCTCATGAACGTAAGGGTCGAGAGGTCTGCTCTCACATGAGGTCTGCTCATGAACAAAATGGTCGAGAGGTCTGCTCTCACATGAGGTCTGCTCATGAACGTAAGGATCGAGAGGTCTGCTCTCACATGAGGTCTGCTCATGGACGTAAGGGTCGAGAGGTCTGCTCTCACATGAGGTCTGCTCATGAACATAAGGGTCGAGAGGTCTGCTGTCACATGAGGTCTGCTCTCACATGAGGTCTGCTGTCACATGAGGCTGCTCATGAAAACAAAAAAAAAGGTCGAGAGCTCTGCTCTCATTAGATTGTCAGCCTTCAGGTACTAGACAATAGAAAAACTCACTTTCGAAAAATGCTGTGCAAGCATCCGGAGTCCACTCCCCTTTCCACAGCACCATAAACTCGGCGGCAGGCTGGGTCGTCTTTCCGTAGGAACCAGCAACTAGTTGTAGTTCGTATCTTCCTTGAGGCAATAATTTTACCACACGGTAAGGTCCTCGCATACCTGAATCAAGCTTCCCTGCCGATTGAACATTTTTTTATGACAAAAACCAGCGAATTCAATTCAAAAATATGCGGCGAACGTCTGTTTTTGTTGATGACGGCGTCTTGTCACTGCTGGCTTTCTTCAACCGCTTCGAAACTCTCTGTCTGGTAACTTCACGCAGCGCTTCCCAATTAGGATTTGAGCCGTCTTTAGCTACATCACGTATACAAGATTGCGTATTATTGGTGTGGTGGTAGTTGTCCCAATAAGGAGGCTAAAGGGCGACTGTTGAGTCGTCTTGTTTGATTCAGCAATTGTGTTAATTTACTGAAATAAGCTACTAGGTACGCGTTTATGTCCTGATTTATATTTTTTAATTAGGACTGCCCCATAACCAATTGCGCTGGCATCGGTATGAACCTCGATGGGCAATGATGGGTCATAAATAGAAGAAGCAAGAGCTCAGTGCTCCAATTGAATAGAACACCTTTCTTTGTTAAGACGCTATACATGCTACTTTAGAGGAAAAGCTGGCGATATATTTTCTAAAGTAACCAGGTAAACCTAAAAATTGACGTACTTGCTTAACGTTCTTTAGTAGGTACAGGAGATGCAACGAGGGCTTTAACTTTCAGAGGGCTCGGCTGTACCTGACCTTGGCTTATTAATCTTCCCAAATACTCGATTTTGGTTGACAGCAATAAAACACTTGGCAAGATTTATAGAAAATCCTGCCTCAGTCAAAGTTTTGAGAGTTTTTTTGCAATAGGAACATTGTTCTGATTTAAATTGAGTAGATGTGGTCTGAGTGTTAGTTAGTTTAGAGGTTGGTGCACTAGAACGCGAATTATAAGCATAAGTTAAGCATAACTAAACTTAAGTCGTTTCCGACAGTTCGTAATCACATGCCCCGGTTGTCCACAAGAAAAGCATTTACTGTCCACATATCGCCGTTTTCTGTCTAAATCGGTAGATTTGTTTTTAAAGTTATCACGTCAGTTTTTGTTAAGAAATTGAGTTAACTCGCATTTAGAAGTGCTGCTGTTGTGTTTTGTATAAATAGAAAAGAACTGAACTAAGTCATTTGGCATTAGATTGGCATTGGTTGCAGCTGCTCTGATTTGCGGGTCGGTAATACCACGAACAACAATCGCAGAAATCAGTTCATCACTCAACCCAGTAACAATACGTAACCGGAGTAAAGACCGACGCGCATAATCAGCGTAGGTCGTGTACTGGTCAGAGTTAGTTTTCATTACATCGAATAATATGTTTGCAACATCTACATTTTTTGGGCATAATGGTGTAAATTCTTTTTTAAAGTTACTCCAACTACGATCACTTGTAACCCAATCGTTGAGCCACGTTCGCGCATCACCTTTTAGACAATTACCAATTCGAGAAAGACATTCGTGATCACTCCATGTATTAACTGTTTTAGCACGATCTACTTCCTGGCACCAAATGACAATGTCATGCAAACTTGGGTCAAAATTTGAGATATAATACGGTTGGTTTGATCGCACGGCTGTATTTAATGAACGTAGTGCATTACCGAAAGCATCTGTCAATATTTTCTCCGATGTCGCAGTACTATTACATTTCACTTGTTGCCCGTCAACGTGCTCAAGTTCTAACATTACATCGCGTCGGATTGATTCCCTACTCGGATTATTCTCGCGCACGCAGCCAGTATGTGGCGTGCCCGGAGATATCCCAACTTCCTTTTCCACTGAAATATCAGGATTCACTTTTATACCCAAACTGTTGGAAGGAGGTGTAACCGGTACGTTACTTTGACCGCGACTTTCTATCGTATTTAGGCGCGTTATAATAGCGCCTAACATCTCATGTACTGAGTCCATGCTACGAGCTCTACCAGTGCTACGCGGCGTAGACGGGGAACGAAGTCTACGATCTTCCCGATCCCGAGAGCGAGAGCGACGCGTACGTGTGCGCGACTTGCTCCGGGTACTTCCCCGCGATAGCGACCGTCGCCTGCGCCTACGTGATTTCGGTCTTGGACTACTCGGCATGACGTAATCGCGCCACGCCCTAATAGAAGAACCGTCCACAAAGAACAAAGGGTCTTATTATACTCGACCTACGACGTTCTTATAAAATCTCCTAACTGCGTGTTCAACTAATCACTACCTATAGGTATATGACAAAAACACATCACATTACTATACTAAAACATATTTTACACACAATTGCACCGCACTGATTATTCACTAACTTAGTTTTCATTTTTTTTTTTGGCTATAATAAATGTCCGAAAAAAAATAATTTAAAGAAAAATTTATCAGATAGATAGCTCTGAGCGCAAAAAGGCCGTGGATGAAATTCTTTAATATCCCACTTCTGATATAAGGAAAACTTATATCAATAGCGGAAAACAAAGAAAAACACCATAACTAAATTACAAAAAATATTTAATAGAACCAACACACGTCCGTTTCGCACCGAGTCCCTATTACGCAGTGAAGTTGCGCCCGTTCCCTACTTCAGCCGCAAGCAGCCTAGAACGCCGTGAAGGTGTTTCTCATCTGCGACCGTAGGCAACAGCAGCGCCATCTTCAGCTCTTCTCCAACAATATCTTATTGGGTTATACGATCAATCTATACTTCAATAGGTACCTACCTAGGTACCTATTTATTTATTTAATATAAAACTGTGTAAACAGTTAAAGTATGGTCTCTCCACCACCTCAAATCTCTTATGCTAGAGGGTGGAGTATCTATCATAATACTTCATACATAGGTAAGTACATTATATTGTTATAGGTAATAAGAAACACTGCTTTGTATAAAGAAATCCATACAATACTGTCAGGCATGACGATTTCAGTATGCCTAAACCAGTGCCTTGAACATAATGCTGTAAGATTACAGTTTTAATAGACACAATACCTATCATTTAATTGAATTCTTCTTCTACTGAGAAAGTTTGAAGTTCCTCTTGGATGAATGAAGTATTCTATGTTCGATGTTATTAAACAACATTTTTCTCCCTTTATAACGAATTCTAATCTTTCGAACAGACTTCAAATGTGTTTTCTATAATAATATAGTTCATATAAAAACCCTCTTCTCCTGAGCCATCACCTCTGGCTTCAAGATATTTGCAAACATAAGGGGTGATGAAGCACGCCCCAAATGGTAAGAAATCAAATTGCTAGGTTTTCCTACAAACCAGACATTGCAACCATCTTTTAAGATGTTCAAATATAGGGGCCATTAGTATGCCTCTTTGAGGTCCAATTTGCTAGGAAACAATGCGTACAAGCTGTAACTTCTAGTTGAACATGTTGCATATATTATTATACTTATGAGTTTATTCAACTGTTCTAAATGATAATATAAATGATAATAATCCTAGAGGAGCCATTCGGATTTTTAATAAACCCCATTGGTAGGTACTGGAAATAATTGTTCTTCTTTACCTAGTTCAATCGCCCCTAAGACTGATGACACAATCACTTTGCTATAAATGCCCAATTCCATTTTTGATGTTACCGCTTGAAGTTTCATCATACTGAAAGGGTTTTGTCTCAAAAGTATTTTGTAACTTTTAACCCGGAGAGAATAGGGGTATCCTTACTAGCTATATTAAGCAATGAATTGAAGAAATACCTTAGTGTAGCTTAAGCCCACCTGTGGTGGGTGTAGCTGTGATAATCCCAAGGAAGAGCATTCCCTCAGTTTATTTACATTCCGCCAGGGATGTTGAGGTTGGGTGTGCGTCGGTACTTCTTGAAGGAGCCGCTCATTGTTGCACCGGTGTAGATGTTGTTGTACCAGTGTTCTTGATGGGATAAAGCAGCCTTGTTATAATAATAATATTAAGTTTAAGAGCCCATTTTTGGGTCTAAAAATCTTGACCGGCTATTGTCGCTGCCTTAGCTGTTTTTATTGCCTCAGTCAAATTATTCTTAATAGGTACTGTCACTTAGAGTGAATGCGGCTTCTGGGTTTAAACTAGGAGTAACTATACATGACACATTTACATTGGGAGGATAATTTCCTACCAGTTTCCTTTCTTTCATCTTTCTCCAACCCAACTGAAGGATGTTTTGCCAACCTTCCCCAATTCTGAATTCTGAATGAACAAGGTATTGTTGTCAATGTTGTCATATTCAAATCAATCAATATATCAATATTGTTGTTGTTATGTTTGTATGATTCTCTTTGTTAACGAGAATTATTAGCTGTTTGACTTGTAAAAGTGCGATTTAATTGCCTATTTACAATAAATGTTTCAACTTTTACTATTACCTATATCGTTTTGTAAATCTGTATTACAAAAAATATCAGGGTTGGACCCTCAGTAGGTACTTGACATTGGTCAATATCCCAGCATAACTATAGCACAAGAAGAGCCGAGTAACCCAAGTGGTATTACTGTTCTGTGACAAAGTAGGTCACTGTCTACATACATCGTGACAACTTAACCAAATTTACTATATTATACTTCTCTGCTCCATCCTAAGCCACTTTTCAGCATAGTAGTCTAGGCACCTTTGACATGTCAGACCCCACAGGAAAGTTCTAGTCAAGGAAGTAGGTCACTGTCTACATACATGGTGACAACTTAACCAGATTAATATATACTTCTCTGCTCCATCCTAAGCCACTTTTCAGTTTTCAGCATAGTAGTCTAGGCACCTTTGACATGTCAGTCCCCACAGGAAAGTTCTAGTCAAGGAAGTAGGTCACTGTCTACATACATCGTGACAACTTAACCAGATTTACTGTATACTTCTCCTCTCCCTAGTCAAGGAAGATTAATCCCTGGCTGACCCTATAGGAAAGCTCAAGGATTTAGTTTCTCAGCCTAGAAATCTAGGCACCTTTGACATGGCAGACCCTATAGGAAAGCTCTAGTCATGGAAGACCAATCACTGTCAGATCCCACCGGAAAGCTCAAGGATTCACTTTCTCAGCCTAGAAATCTAGGCACCTTTGACATGGCAGACCCCACAGGAAAGCTCTAGTCATGGAAGACCAATCACTGGCAGACCCCACAGGAAAGCTCTAGGATTGAGTAGCTGAATCGCGACGACCACATTGACATCCTTCTGCATCGTCGTCCATTCCCTTATTTTCTTCCATAATTTCGCAATATTCCCCAAAGAAATCTTCGTCTCCGCCTATCATCTTCCCAATTTCCTGAAAATAAAATTATATTAGATTATGGTTTACAAAATTATTAAAAAACGCGACGTGCAATGGCGCGCACGAAAGAACGAATGACATGATTGAAGGGCTGCCATTGGGGTATTGTCTATGACATAGACAAAATAGGCTAAAATTTTAATAAATTTTGTTTTGGCTTTGAAATTCGTGTAATTGGCGTGTATGGAGATCGATACTACATAGTTAATCATGGAAGGATGAGGTCTGAAGTATAAATCATTAAGTGTTCGTTAACGTGCACGAGTGTGGGCGAATGATATAAACTCAAAAAACGTGTAATTTCGAATTTTATCCAAGTCTCCCAGGAAGTTTCAGTAAAGCATCCACTACTTTACTGAATCGTCACGTTGACGATGTAAATAATTGGCTTGACTACTTGACCACGATTGCTATACTATACTAGAATTTCTTAATTACAGATTCTATTGCTGTAATTAAGAAATACTGTAAATATAAAATACTTGACACTGGCTATATGCACAAACCGTGCGAAGCCATAACTAAAACAAAAAAAAATCGTTTTTGTTTTGTTTGTTTACACTTACACTAGTACTAGAGGTGTAAAAGTAACGAAACAAAGCGTACCCGTATGTATTCGTTACTTTAACAATGAGTACCCGTTACTATCGTATCGGTACTCGTTACTTCCGTATGATACCTCATAACATGCTATGATGCTTAGAGAGTCGTATCAAATCTAGTCGCATTTCGTACGCGTGCGGTATGATGTCGCGGCGTCACATAATTCGTGATTTGTAGAAAACTTACAGGTAAAAAACTTGGAAGACGAATTTCCAAATTATTACTTTAGGTACCTACATAATAAACAAACATCTTTATTTGTATCGCATGCGTAAAACAAACTATCAGCACACGTGTACGGTGTATCCATACGACGCATACGAAACATGCGAGTAACGAGATGGATTAGCGACTAACGTTTCGGTACTCGTTACTAGATGGCGTACCCGTTACTCAGTACCGAATACATACGGTTTGCTACAGCTCTAACTAGTACCTACCTAGAGTACCTAGTACATCACACTCAAAATAATTAATTGGACATAAGTGAAGAACCTAGGTAGGTACATTTAGTGATTTATACATAGAGCAAAGATAATATAAACGCTACGCTAGAACATAGAGATAGAGGTAGAGGCTAGCTAGATGTCTAGGTAGTATCACTGACACTGTGCGTGTGCCTACTAACTAGCAACTACCACAGGTCATTCCCAGTTGTCACCCCCATACCATACCACACAAGACGACCACCACACATGCAAGTTGCTGCATATGTATTTTTATATAAATAAGCCTAATCTAGATTGTAGTAGTCAAAGAGAATACAAACGCTACGCTGTAGATCTATGGAGCAATCAATGGAAATAAGGGAAACAGGTTGCAAACTGTTTTACGGAGATTTACTCTCAAACCGGAAGAGATTATTTCAAATCGCCTTAAAAAATGCCAAGAGCGGCAAAGTGTTGTATGTTATGAGTAATGAACTGGAAGAATTGCCTCAGCTTTCTCAAGAATTGAGCTGTACATACAGGCGTTATATGAAAATGGTCAGTTTCTTGTATGCAAGCTCATTGGAAACTCTTATAGAAAGCTTAGCTACATTGCCTGATTGGCAATGTATCCCATCAACTATAATCTTGGATGATTTGAGTGCATACTGCAATAAGAGTAACTTGCACACTGCAAGTGGCATAGCAGCATTGCTTATTGATTCTGCAAGAAGTTGTAGTGAATCATTAGGGACACCTTGTTCTCTTTATGTCTCTCTAACAAAAGGAACTGCTGATGAAGACTATTGCAATGTAATGAAAGAGTTTTACTTTACTATGATTGAAGATGCTAGTCCAGTGGTCGGCACATAGTTTTCAGTAGGATCTGACTACTGAAGAATTTTTTATCAATGACCAGCAAAAAATACATCATTTTATCTTCTAAACTGTCTCACTCAGGATACATCAGTATAAAATCGTTGACATTTTCTTGTTGTATTTCTTTTAGGAATATTTTTCTTTCTTTTATGAAATAAAATATTTGGCGGTCCGGATACGGACAGAGGTCCGCCTCGTGCCGACCGCTGTGCTAGTCCAATGAAAATAAACTTGCAATGATCTTCAAATGCATGTGTAGATATGCTCATTGTCAAAAAGTAGTAATTATTATAGAGGATAATAAATAATATTATTGTACATAATAATAAAGCACTTACTAATAAAATTTAAATGCAAACATTCACAAGAAGTTATTTTATTTACACATGATTATACAGATGTATATGAAAATGGAATGAAATTTATCCTTGCCAGCTTTGTAGCACTTCAATCATCTAAATTTTATTACAATATACAAAACAAAGAACACAAGTATAGAAAAGAGAAACAAGTAAAAGATATAGTAGTTGTGGTTTCCTTTGCCTAGTTTGAGTACCCTGCCCATAGTTTTGCCAAGAAATCCTGAACTCTTGTCAACGTCATCGTCAAGCCCACGTAATAGTTTGTCTTGGTAGCGCACTTCATTGCCCAACTCTATGGAGATGTCTTTCAGTGATGAAATTTTCCCACTAAGCTCATGAGCCATTCGGTCATTATCATTTTCGAGTACTTCATCTGTAGCTGTCCTGGGCACAGGCTGATAGTGATAGCCGTCTCGGGCTCGTCTCATGTTGCTTCGTTCTGCCGTCTTGACAATTTTTGATGCTCCTTACTGAAAACTAGTAGAACTCGCGCAGTAACGGGTGAATCTGGTGATATGATTTTGATAGCAGAGAAAAGCAGAGAATTCGTTTCAAAACATCATACAAAAATCCATTTCGTTTGCAATTTCGACAAAAGTAGGTCACACGAATCAAAAGTCAAAACATCGACACCAAAACAAGAAATAAATTGTCAGTGCTACCAGTGCCAATAGGCAATTTCGGGTGGTAGGTTGCTTGAAAAGGGACGGTTTTAGTTAAAGGGATGGTTTTCGAAATTTTCCGAACCTTTCAATGTCGAACCGTCTCTTTTCGGTCCCTTGCTTGGCCAAAACTGTCCTATTTAAGACGGTCGCTGGAACTCATCACAGGCATAGAGACACAGGCAGGTGGTGTAAGATATCGTGTTTTACCTTGTTTTTGAGTTTGATTTTTTTCTGCGTTCGGAAGTGATAGCGAGTAAACTTGTCGGAGTGATTCGGTGGTTTTAACGCTCTATCTCGTCATCTTTCAAAACAAAATTACCAATCTGATTATTCTTTAATTGTTGTGTTGTCCTAGTGGTGTGGGTAAGTAGTTAGTTTACGTGTTTAGTGTTATTTCCCTGTTTGAGGTTCTAGTAACCTCAAACATTCATCATGGAGGTGGATACCCCTCCTCGTCCTCCGGATCCTCCGGATTCGGCAAATAATCCTTCCGCGTCAAATAAGAGACGTTTAGAGGACAGTAATGTTCAACCCCCAGCTAAGAAAAACATCACTTCTCCTGACTTAGCTTCTGCGTCGATAGAGACAGTGTACACGGACGCGTCAATTGTTGTTGGCGGGCTTTCGTACACCGCATTAGACAAAGGTCCATATGTGGTCCACGTTTCTCGCACAGAACCTGACTATTCGGCTGGTACTACAATCAGACCAATTAAGTTTGGCCAATTTCTAAAAACGCACAAAGTTAATAACATTTGTACCGACGGGGTAAAGAGGGTAGGCAGAAATAAAATCTCGGTAGAATTCTCATCCGCAGAAGACGCTAATAGTTTCCTCACATTCCCAGTTCTTGCCATGTGCAAATATGCAGCTACTATCCCAACATACAACATCACACGGATGGGGCTGATCCGTCAGGTTCCCACAGATATGTCCATGACAGAGTTTGTAGAGTCGCTTGAGCTCCCCACAGGGTGCGGTAAAGTGCTAAAAGCGCGTCGCCTGAATAGGAAAAATTTCGATGACGGCAAAACATCTTGGATTCCTACCCAGACAGTTGTCATTACTTTCCAAGGCCAAGTCCTCCCATCTCGAGTGTATTCATACTACACATCTTTGCCAGTTGAACTGTACCAGTACCCAACCATCCAGTGTTTCTCATGCTGCAGATTTGGGCATACCAAAACACAATGCAGATCTAAACCTAGATGTTTCCGCTGTACCAAGGAACACACCGGTGACAACTGCGAAGTCCTAGAAAAAGACGCTACCTGTCTTCACTGTACAGGCAAACACTTCTCTACCAACAAAGCATGCCCTGAACAGGAGAGGCAAAAGTCGATCAAAGCGGTAATGGCACAGAGCAGCATCTCTTATGAGGAAGCTGCTGCCCAATTCCCTAAGGTATCTCGGTCATATGCTGAAGTTTCTCAAGAGACTGTTCCCCCCCACTCCCCTCCCCAGATTCTGAGAGCTACCAAAGCACCCATTTCCCAACACCCTCGTTCTCAGGTAAGAACCGTGTATGCTTCCCCCCAACCTAAAGCCCCACGAGGACAGACCTATAATAAGGCTGCCCACCGTGAAATAGTTGCCACCCCATCGAGTTCACTACCAAATGGTTGCGCCTTAAGCGACAACCAGTCTACAAATCCATCCTCAAATGAAAACCTGATAGAAACCTTAATCACATTACTCATAAACATCATATTAAAGAATCCTCACTCCCTACCGTCCAACGTTGCCTCCAGAATATCTCAATTAGTTTCCCTATCTGGCCAATATGGATCCAGTCAACATCCTGCAGTGGAACACCCAGAGCATGCGACGAAAGAAGCATGAACTGGTCCATTTAATCTCAAAATTCCACCCGTCAGTCCATGCCGTCTCGGAGACATGGTTGGTTCCCGGCTCCCGATTCAGGGTGCCTGGATACTCCTGCCTCCGGGACGACAGGGCTGACGGGTATGCAGGAAGTGCTTTGTTAATCAAGCGCTCTCTTGCATTTTCCCAAATCTCCTTCCCTCCTCATCCCCCTGATATCAACATTGTTGGTATTAGGTCCCTAAATATCTCCTTTATCTCCATTTATATTCCCCACCCCAACTCTACATTAATTACTGATTTACTTCTCCTTCTTTCCTCTATTCCTTCCCCTATGGTGGTGATGGGTGATTTTAATGCTCACCACACTGTATGGGGTTCTAGCCACTCTGATTCATTTGGCCTCTCCCTCTTGGAAATGTTTAATGAACTTAATCTATGTGTTGCCAATGATGGTTCCCCAACTCGTCGAGTATCTCCTGCACAAAATCCGAAAAGTGCCGTTGATATCTCAACATGTTCTCCATCACTCTCTTCCCTCCTTTCATGGAAAGTTCTCCCTCTGACATATGGCAGTGACCATTTCCCTATCCTAATTACGATTCCTGATAAAGTCTCACCATTTTGCAACCCCTGCCCTTCTTTAAAATATAAGCTTTCTTCTGCAGACTGGTCTTCCTACTCTTCTGCCCTGGGGGCCTACTCCCACCTTATAGCAAACGATTTTCTTTAGGTTCTATCCAGTTTAGGTTCCTAAATGGAATCGACTAATTTCATACCATCACCTACTTCTAAAGATTACCGTATTGAGATCGACAACGGGCACTGAAATACTGATATTTTTGAGGTACCTAGGTATCGATATAAAATATCGGTTAAAATACACATCGGCCAACGGCCAACCACACGCACAAGCTTCACCACAGTTTTGCATGCGCAAGCCGGCTTGTACACGAACACTGTGGGATGTGTGTGTGTGTGTGGTTGGTAAAACGGAATGACGCGCAAACCGGCTTGGCTTGGCTTGTACACTTTTCGACTTGCTTTAAATTTTGCATGTGCAAGCCCGGCTTGCGCGTACCTAGTTGTCTGTGCGTGTGTTTGAGCGTTCCGTGTTCAAGCTGCAATTGAGGCTATAATCATCATTTTTTTACACAGCAGAAATAGTTCTTCATTTGAAAATTGTTTCCACGCCGACGACCACGAGAAGAATGTGGCTTGCGCGTACCTATTTACCTGTGCCGTGTGGTTACACACGTGTTCAGTATTTTAATTCCCAAAATAGGTACTAAGAAAATATCGGTATTTAGCAATGTATCAATTACCATTATCGGGGGTTTTGAAAATACCATGAATATGTCCCTGATTGACATCGCTTAGCTTAGAATGAATGAACAATATTATCTATGGCTAAATGCACAAACCTCAGATTATTCATCCAACAGATATGATATTTAACTCAAGATCCGGGGAAGAAAAGAGACAATTGAATACAAATAGACAAAGGAGTAAGTAGGATAGTACGATGATGTTTTGTTTTTGTCAGCGTATGCACTAATTTATTGCTGTGCTGCAGAAGCAAACTAATCTTAACATTTTAGAATGTCGCACGAATGATTGGAGCACCACCTAAATAACGTGTATTAGATTTCTCCGATTTATAGAGATACCCAGCGATCTTGGCTTTTAGAATGTCGCACGAATGATTGGAGCTACACCTAAATAACGTGTATTAAATTAAACCGATTTATCAATTGCAGCATAAGTGTCCCTTTCGGGTATACGCTTTTGTCAAGTCTATTGATACATCGTCTATGGCACAAACCGTGAATAGCTAAAATATTTTTTTTTTATATGTATCGTAAGCAGAGCCACAGACTGCTGGATACTACTTACTTATAGCAAGATGCAAAATATAGACTAGCTCTGTCCTTTTCCGTCACGAGTAACATTTGAATAGTCTTCTCATGGTCTTCTCCTTATTGTGGGAAAGAGACTACCGATACCAATCGTCTATAGCTCTTTCCGTCTACGTAAGGTTGACGTTCATTCCTCGCTCACTCATTTGCGATAAAATTCTCTGTGGTGGAGCTGTAAGCTATAAAGTACCTAGGTAGGTACATGAGTTTTGGCGGGAATCCGATAGTGAGATGTTTTTGGTTTTGTATATTTTCTCAAACTTGTGTTTCTTCGAGTGTTAATGTGCAATATTGGTGGAGTCTTAAAATCATTAAGTGTTTAGATATAAATAAATATATTAAGTATTTACTTGGTCAAAGTCACGATTCAGTAAAGTAGTGGATGCTTTACTGAAACTTCTTGGGAGATTTGGAAAAAATGCGAAGTGACACGCTTTTTGGGTTTATATCATTTGCCCACACTCGTGTACGTTAACGAACACCAAGTGATTACTATGCCACCAATACTACACATTAACATTTAAAGAAACACAAGTTTGTGAAAAAAATACAAAACTAACGTCTCACTATAGGATTCCCACCAAAACTCGATGTTGTTATTGTTCGTGTGAGTCCAACATCTTAGGATTCCTCGTCCAGGCGAGAGACTAGAGAGGTTTCGTTGACGGTCGGGGCTACAACTCGTATTCTCAGAATAAAAGGCTCGTATTGTTGAATTTGTGACCGTGGCGGATGCCGCGATGATTACGGTTCATCTGACGAAGTCACCACGGGTCGAAACCTCGGGTTTCGCCAGCCTTGGGCATGTGCAAAGTGTAGTATGTATCAAAACGATTCAGTTTTGGCGAGAAAATCTTAACTTTTCTTGGGCCGCTAATTATGACAGCTAAGCGGTTCAGTATTGGTAAAAAGGTCAAAAGAAGTAGGTTAGTACCAAATGAATGAACGAAACATGAAATAATAGTAATACCTCGGTTTCGATATCAATAAAGCAGACGTAAATCCTTTGAATATAAAATGGCGGCAACCTAAACTGAGCGTCGAAGATGTCAAAATAAGACGTTATGGTACGACTGAGTAGAACGTGAGTGGTACGATTCTGTTTAGGTCTGCAATTGGATCGCAATAAGAGGTCATGGTAAGGCCCCTGGACCTCAAACTCGACTCTTCCTCTATCTTCCCTATAGATATTGATCCGCTTATCTCTTATAACATCTTCATAGATCATATAATTGCATCAGCTGAATGTCACATCCCTCTCAAAAAAACTTCTAAGGGTAATAGAATTTCTACCCCGTGGTGGGACTCTGACTGCACAGCTGCCGTGTCAGAACGAAAACAAGCTGAACGAAATTACTATTCTTCCATGTCAGAAGCAAACTTCATAAAATTCAAACAATCGTCTGCGAAATTTAAAAGACTAGTTTCCAAAAAGAAAAAGCTTGGATGGATAAACATCTGCGAAACTTTGTCTCCAAGAACTCCATCATCTCTAGTCTGGAAACAGATAAGGCGATTTAGAGGTTCGTGTAATATGGAAGATATTTCAGCCAATGATCCCACATCTTGGCTAGAGACCTTTTCAGATAAACTTGCCCCTCCTTCTGTTCCTTCTATAGATTCTCTACCCTTACTTCCATCACCTCTACCATCCCACAATTGCTTTGACCACCCATTCTCTATTAACGAATTGAATCTTGCACTAGACGGACTGACTGACTCATCCCCTGGCATCGACGGTATACCTTATTCTTTCATTACTAAGTCTTCCGAAAAAACAAAACTAGTATTTTTAGAATTTATAAATCATTTCTTCCAAAACGGTATAGTCCCAGAACAATGGAAATCTCAAATAGTTATTCCTGTGTTAAAACCCGGCAAAGATCCCTCAGATCCAAACAGTCGAAGACCGATAGCACTTTCCTCTGTTCTTAGTAAAATCACTGAGCATCTAATAAAACATCGCTTAGAATGGTTTGTTGAAAATAAATCATTACTAGCCAAAACACAATTTGGCTTTAGAAAGGGGCTAAGTACAATGGACAGTCTTGCCATCCTAACGACAGACATACACCTCTCTTTTAAGAAAAAAGAATTCTTAGTGGGTGTGTTCCTTGATATAGCGGCTGCATATGATAACGTCCTACTTCCCATACTCAGAAGGAAACTTATTCAGCTGAGTATTCCGGAGAAGCTTGTTCGATTTATATGTAATATGCTGATGGAACGTTCTGTACTGGTTAAGTCGGATAACCTCTTCCTTTCTCCGAAAACTGTCTGGAGAGGCTTACCACAGGGTTCAGTGTTAAGTCCATTACTTTACAGTATATACACTTATGACCTAGAGACCACTGTATCCTCATTTTGCCAAGTTCTGCAATATGCTGACGATCTAGCTCTATATATACAAGACCAGTCTATTGAGCGAGCTACCAGTGGACTTAACTCTGCCCTATCTTACCTTGGCGACTGGTTAAGTGACCATGGCTTATCTTTATCTGCTTCTAAGAGCTCTGTTGTAGTTTTCACTAAAAAAAGAATTATTCCGTCTGTAGAATTATTTATAGGTCAAGAAATTATTCCCCAGTGTAGCGTTGCAAAATTTTTAGGCATTAAGCTTGACTCGAGAATGACAGGTAATTCCCATTTTGATTATATTTCCCAAAAGTGTGAAAAAAATGTTAATATTCTACGTTCCCTTTCTGGGGTATGGTGGGGTTCTCACCCGTACTCCCAAAAGCTATTATACAATGCCATAATCCGTAGTCATTTCGATTATGGTTCTTTTCTACTAAATAGTTGTAATAAAGCTGGCCAAGATAAAGTTATAAAAATTCAATCTAAATGTCTGCGAATTATTCTCGGTGCTATGAAATCTTCGCCTATTAATGCTATGCAAGTAGAGTGTGGAGAACCACCTTTGAGCATGCGCAGACAATTCCTTTCTGATAGATTTCTCTTCAAGTTAATACAAAACTCTAATCATCCTCTCCTTCCAAAATTAAATTCTCTCTTAGACCTATATGATTCACATAATTCCACTAATAAATTCCCTTGTTTACTCATTAGCCTCATCAAATTCACTAAACTCCCAAACCCAGTAATTCAGTATATCTCTAACCCCCTTTACTTAACTCCATATGAGGCTCTCATTTTTCAACCCAATATCCTGTTAGACTTTGGTATTGCCAAAGACTCTGCCAACCCCCGTGGGTCGTTCAATGAGCAAATCACTACAAAATACTCTGGCTGGAATATTATTTTTACAGATGCCTCCAAACTCTCCACCAACAGTGATGTTGGTGCAGCTGTATGGATTCCTTCCCCAAAGATCTGTTTGAGCTTTAAATGTCCTTCTTATTGTTCTGTATTCACTGGAGAAGCTATTGCTCTCCTTGAAGCCATCCGCTTTGCAAAGTCCCATAACCTAAATAACTCGATCATTTTCTCAGATTCTAAAAGCTGTCTTCAATCTATACTTTCCAACCCTTTCCGTTCCATATCTCGTTTCCCTATAATTCTCCAAATTAAACAATCCCTTTTCGACTGCCACATCCAAGGTATGAACATCATACTCGCTTGGATCCCGGGCCACTCTGGGATTCCTGGGAATGAAACAGCTGACTCATGTGCAAAAACTGCATCACAGATTGGGTCTCGTGAACATTTTAAGATATTCTCCCATGACCTCTGCCTTCTTCCTAAAGTACTCCTTTAAGACACTTGGAACAAGTACTGGGAAATTTCTAAACAACAGAAAGGCAAACACTACGGCGATATTCAACCAGACATCCCTAATATCCCGTGGTTTTTCAAATTTCGTAATGCCAATAAACCCACTATTTCTACCATCTGCCGCCTGCGTTTGGGTCACTCGTGCACCCCAGTTCATTTGGCCAAACTTAGGATTAGGGATAGCTCAATTTGCGAATGTGGTCTGGACGAAGGGACCGTGGACCACATATTTTTTCATTGCTCTTTACGACGTTCTCTGTATGATATCCTTCCTCCCGAAATCCCCCGTCCTACCTCCTTTAAATGCCTCTTATCCCTTACCTTTTCCCCTTTAATTAATTATATATTATGTAAATTTATTAGTATTAATAATATTAAATTGTAAACTTGTTTTTGTACATACGAGGGTGAATCAAAAAGTTCTTAGAAGTGCATATATATGAAACCTTTTTGGATCAAGTTCGATATTCAAATTAAAGAGTGTCTATCACACTATATTTATGCAGACTGTCACTTTATTTTGTCAGTTCGTTCGCATGTAATAAATTTTTTTGTGCAACGAGTTGCTAAAAAGTCAAAATTATGGATAAAAGTGAGTTACGTGCGGTGATAAAATATCTCAGTTTGAAAAAAATGTCTACGAAGGAAATTTTTTTGGACATTCAGCAGACATTAGGGGGTGATGCTGTACCCTATTCTACGGTTGCGTACTGGGTGGCTGAATTTAAAAGAGGTAGATCAAGCTGTAAAGATGACCCGCGTTCTGGGCGGCCTTCAACCTCCGTTACAGAAGAAAATGTCAAAAAGGTTGAGAATCTGGTTTTGGAAGACAGAAGAATGACTATAAAACATATAGCTGAGATCCTAAAGATATCTTTTGGTAGCGTTCAATCCATTTTAATTGATTCACTGGGGTTCAAAAAAGTGTCTGCAAGATGGGTGCCACGAATGTTAACCGACGAAAACAAAAAGCGACGTTTGGAAATTTCCAAGCGTAATCTCGAAATGTTCCAGCGTGATTCGGATAATTTTTGCCGTCGTCTTGTCACCATGGATGAAACGTGGGTCCACCATTTTGATCCTGAAACTAAAAGACAAAGCATGTCTTGGAAACGACCATCCTCTCCATCCATTAAGAAATTTCGAGTTGCTCCTACCGCTGGCAAAGTTATGGCCTCTGTGTTCTGGGATAGTGAAGGAATCCTTTTTATTGATTACATGCCAAAAGGCCAGACGATTACTGGACCCTATTATGCAAATTTAATCCCGAAAGTGCGTGAGCGATTAAAGAAAAACGTCGTGGAAAACTGTCGTTGGGCGTGTTGTTCCTTCAAGATAACGCTCCTGCTCATCGATCGGAAGTTGCGCTCAACGCAATCCGCTGTGCTGGCTTCAATCTCCTTGACCACCCACCATATTCTCCGGACTTAGCCCCAAGTGATTTTCACTTATTTCCAAAATTAAAAGAGGAAATTCGTGGAACAAAATTTCACGATAATGACGCGGTTATAGCTGCCGTAGAGGACTTTTTCGAGAGTCAAGAAAATAATTTTTTTTCACAAGGAATAAGGAAGTTAGAAACGCGTTATTCTAAATGCATTGCATTGGAGGGAGATTATGTAGAAAAATAAAATATTATTATTTAAATCTTTGCATTTTTTAATATTGATTCCAAGAATTTTTTGATTCACCCTCGTATTATTATATACCTACCCTATATATATTATTTCTCTGTAAATTAATTATAACCATAATACTTTATTATGTGTCTATATCTATATGTAAATTACTAATATTTGTGCTGTCTTATTTGTGATGCCCTCTTTACAGATAATCATCTTGGTTCTGGTAATTTCGGTAGATTCTCCCTTTACAAAACCGACCATATTCTTACTACAGATCACCATCTCCAAAAGTTTATGATACTAGCATGAAACGGACACTGGCAGAATTGTGACAACTAGCCACAAAAGCCATAATCAAGAAGTCAAGTCAAGTCACCTTGTTTTTGACAACTTCGACGTCTCGATTAATCTGCTAATTCAATGGTTTTGTACGTTTGAATCTATGCCTGTGATGAATTCCAGCGACCGTTTCAAATAGGACAGTTTTGGCCAAGGGACCGAAAAGAGACGATTCGACATTGAAAGAGTCGGAAAACCGTCTGAAAAGGGACGCTCTGGCAACGCTATAAATAGCCGTCAGTTGCTTGACAGTAGTTGGAAGTGACAACCGTCAGCTGACACGCAGTCGTGAAAAAATCAATGAGTCCGTCAGTACGGACTCATTGATTTTTTTTTGTTTTAGTTATGGCTTCGCACGATTTGTGCATATAGCCAATTAGTCAATTATTTACATCGTCAAAGTCACGATTCAGTAAAGTAGTGGATGCTTTACTGAAACTTCCTGGGAGTTTTGGAAAAAATGCGAAATGACACGTTTTTTGAGTTTACATCATTCGCCTACACTCGTGCACGTTAACGAACACTTATTTAACATTCCACCAATATTACACATTAACACTCGAAGAAACACAAGTTTGAGAAAATAATACAAAACCAACAACGTCTCACTATCGGATTCCCGCCAAAACTCCACCTACCTACTTGACTTGGTGGGTATACTTAACCTACATAATATAAAAATTTACATTTTACTCTATGTATGGTGGTAGCCCTGGTGGCAGCGTTGCCGGCGCAGGTAATATTACCAAATATTGGGTAATTTTGGCTCCAAGTGGGTAATTGGGTTATGAAAACACCTGGGTAATTTTGGATAATTTGGCAAGCGTCTTTTTTTTTTAATTACCTAGTTACTGCCTAAATGTTAGTAAAAAACGGAACGTAACTGAAATCGGTGACATAAAGTATAACTGTAACGTACTCTGTCAATAAAATAGCGGAGTTGAGTAAGTACCTATCGTTGCCAGAAGATAAAATGATCGGATGAAAATGTTTCGCAAGTTTAGTAATTGCTGTTTTAGCTTAAACTAATTCATGAATATATAATATAGGTATGACTAAATGTTATTATCGCCCATTGGGCTCACACTATCGAAAGGCAACTAACTTGTAGAAGAGGAACATTTTGAAGACGACTCATCAAAATTGCAACATGACTGATTCTTCTATTTCAAAAAGATTTTTATGAAAAGGGTGAAAATCACGAGGTACTCTTTAGATTATTATACACCTCTATGTACGTATCGGTGCGGTATATATATATATATATATATATATGTATATATATTATACATACGAAGAGAGAGAGAAAGTAAGAGAGATACATTTATTATCTTGCTGTTCCCCGCGACATCGATTAATTTTCTAAGCACTTGACATTTTATTTAAAAATGCGAACGAAGTTGCGGGTATCAGCTAGTTAGTAATCAAATACAAGGAGTACAAGGACAAATTATTTTAGGGAGAATTTATACCTGATTTGGGGAAATTTTACATACTTAATCTGGAGACACTGCTTTTCTTTTCTTTTCCCGCCATTCGCCATTCGCGGTTCGCCCTTACTACTGTGAACTGTGAAGAACTGTGAGTGAGTTTGAGGTATATTTGAAGTAGGTACTACTGACTTGAATTTTGATTTGAACTGCAGAAAGCTCGAAATCAAGAAAAGTTACGGACTTCAAGATGGATTACAATCTCTCTGAAAACTCTTTACAGGTATGTAACTAACTTTACCTTACTATGTATATTACCGACACAATTATTTACAATAAAACATTATTCTATTCTATTCTATTCTATCTCATAGTTACATAGGTACATCAAAAACAAATAGGTACTAGTACCTAGGTAATTTTTGTAGATAATGATGAATGGTGGCCACTATCCCAATCCTGTGATGCAAGTGCTTAGCATTAAGAAGATTCTTAGCAGCGGAGGAAATGTGAAGTTCAATCTTCTCCTGTCCGATGGCACACACTGCCAGATAGCAGAAATCCTGTCTACACAATTGAATGAACTTGTCGATGCAGAACTTTCTGATGATTCTGTTGTGCGGATTGATAAATACATTACTTCATTGTCTAAAGACTCTTGGGGAAGAGACAAGTAAGTTTTGCATGTTTTCTACTGAACAAGCTAGAAGTTCTGGAACCTTCCAGTTATACCCTCCATTGTATATATAGCACCGCATTACATGTGTGTGCAATGAATACACAATAAGTCTGTCACTACGATTGACCAGCCTCTATATACTAGAATAAAATAAATTATGTAGGCTAGTGCATTTTAAGTAGGTATGAGGCACTTTATCAAAAAAGTAAGATTATGTGTTCTGTATTATAATATCAATATGAAATGTTCTTGGCTATGAAGTCAAGTTTTTAATTAATGAAGCACTTACACTATTTAAATAATTTCAGACGTTATTTAATCATAATGAATCTAACAATCTTGGTTCCTGGTAGTGAAGTGGGAGAACAGCTTGGTAACCCTCAAATTCCTCATATGATTCATCCCATTGCCTCCCTACGTGAGGGGCAAAACGAGTAAGTTGAGTAAACTCTTTAAAAACCGTTAAATTAATGTACAATATTTTATTTTACAGTACCCATAGGTAGGTTCCCATCACATAGTATTGTATTGTATTTAAGTAAACCTTTTTAATTGACTTAATAAAAGAGGAGGTTCTGATTTTGATTGATGTGTTACCTTAGAACTCCATTTTATATAAACCAATATGATTCATTCTTACAGACTCCAGACCTATGCGTTGTGGTGTTTTTGAGTAAAAATATATTTGTGTGTAAAGATAATGCTGTTAATGAATAATTAAAAGAACAATGCAATGACAGACTGGTCCAAATGCTGAGACTGGTGTATTTTATTCATTTTATTTATGTTCCTGAGTACTGTCCATTGCCATTTCTTTATTGTATTTCCCAAGTTCTATTCACAAACTATTCCCAAGCCACTCTATGGAGATTCAATCGAAGCATTATTAAATTAGCAGAATTTACCCTCTGGTTATTCTAGAATCACAATTATCGTCCCTCGAGCAGAGTACCTAAACACCTAACAACATGACTGTCTACATAAATACCTGTATTGTACACAAATTATTGCTCTGTGCGGGATACAAACTAGCAACCCTCACTCTTTGCATTTAGCTCATCACCCAGTTAAGCCATGGAGACCGTGTCTAATCACTGTGTGTATAGTGCATGGGTTCTCAAACAGTTTCTTTTCGTGCAGGTGGGTGATCAAAGCGCGTGTGGAAAGCAAGTCCGAAATAAACACATACTACAAAGCAAACTCGTATGAACCAGAGGCATGGTTCAGCATGCATCTGTCGGATGAAAGTGGTCGGATCAGAGCTGTGTTCTTCAAATACCAATGTCAGTTGTTTTACGACCAGTTTGAGGTGAGCCATACATGTTATTTGGGTTTTATGATTATTATGTAAAAGAAGTAACAGATGGTTCCCTAATTTTTTTTTATACTTCCACACTAGGATTGCTCCTGTATCGTGGATACCGCTTATCAGACGTATAATTTCATTAGAAACAAACATTTGTGGATCGCAATAATTTGTTACGGGCGGGAATCGAACCCGCGATACCAAGCGCAGCAGTCCAATTTGTTCAGCCACTACGCCAAATGTGCCATCTGTTACATTTAGAATTTAAGTTATACAGTGGAAATTTATATTTACTTCCATACCTAATATTGTTAGCCCTGATGATGAAAGGTATACCTAATATAGATGGCGGACCATAAGCATCTGTTTTTATTACCAAGATACTTAAGTTTTTTCAACTCACACGAATATGCCGCCCGTACGGTTAATCGGCGTCGTCACATGAATCTCAAGAACTATCCAGTGCGTATTTCACCTCCTGTGTATCACTGCGCCTGCTTGCCGCCCGAGCCTCCTGCAATCTTCTTTGACATCATACCCCAGTGTAGCACCGCGGGCTAGGACTGAGATAAACGGTGGCACTATAATAGACGTACATAACGTAGTATTTATTTCTTCTATAAGACGTAGGCCTTTTGTTTAAATTTGAGGATGTAGGTGTAACCGGCGGTCTTCGTGAAATAGTCTAGTCTTATCGCAGTGATGGATGCTTTATAAACTACCTGGGAAATATAGAAAACAATGAGTTTCTTAAGTATAATTTGCTCACGCTAATTCTGCACGCTAACGACAACCATTCCATCGATATTGCACACACAACCATTGGTTATTACCATTTTCATCAGCCTTCACCATGTGGTCTTAATTTTTTCATAGCAAAACTCTTCATCTTTATTTTATCATTTCATACTTGCACTTGAGAAACATTTTCGGTGAAGGAAAACATCGCGAGGAAAACCACATGCCCGAGAATTGTTTCAATAAGGTATTGTCCTCGTCATCAGCAATCCGGAACAACCCCGCGCCCCGTGGCGGAATATGGCATTATATCCATGTTCTGCAGTGGACAGATGAGTTGGTTGACATACCTACTTATGATATAATATATAAAAATGAGAGGTAAGTAATACAGTTGCTAATCTAAATGTTTATTCCAGGATATAAATATGCGTGACCGCGGGCCGTCTCCAAGCTCCTGGCTCCGGAACTGGTCCGAGCGCGGACAGGACGACGAGCGCTCACAAACCGCTTAGTCCTAACACTAGTACGCGTTCATGCTTATAATATCATGTAGTTTGTGCATGCGTTTGTTGGAATCATCGCTTTCTTTCTGTAGTAAACTGGCGGGGGCGAATGCAATAATCCTAGCTAGTTCTTTAGTTTGTTTTTTGTGGGTTTTGGTTTGTTTTTTTTTTTAATGAAAAGGCTCGTTTCCTGCTTAATAGATTAGCGAGGCACTAGCAATCAAGTTCTAAAGGCCATTGTTGACAAACCTGAGTGTCTAGTTCTAGGATACGGACACGATGAATATCCACTTAACAGTAGTAGTAGTACTTAACATACATAGTAGGTACTGTGATAACGTTTATGTTGCGGCACAATATACGAGCACAGAATATAGAAGCGACTTGCGGGTTTTAGATAAAAGTATGGTTTTTATTTATTGTTTTTCAGTTTTATTTTGTTGTTTGTTTGTTCGCAAAACATCTGTTATGGGCTGTTTTGAGACTAACTAAAGTTCTTATGTTTTTATTATTATTAACAACGGTTTTTTTTAATAAATTTTTATCTACGTAAGTACTTAGTAAGTACATAACTATATTCGGTAATGGGCACCTTTTTTTTTTTTTTTTTTTTACGTCGGGAAATCCTCATGGATACCACCCCACCGCGGGGGCGGCGAGGTGGTTATGTCAGACTCCTACTGACTAAAACCCGACGGTGTTCCTTCAGGGACGCTGAGTGCCGGGGCTACGGGGAACGTGAGTATATCTTCCGCGGCCCCGGCGGCGTTGGTCCTTAGGTGAGGACCCTTCCCAGTGCTAGAGTGGAGGTGGAGGTGACCTCCACTCTGCATACTTTAGAGGGGCGCGCGGAAACACCGCGCGCGCCACCTCGAGGCATGTGAATGGGCGACAGAAACCCCCCCGGGTCTGCCGCCCTGGCCTCAGTTGGAGTGTGGAGGAAGCAGTAGGTGCGCCTCCTCCAGGACCTCCAACGCTTGGGGGAGGAGACCATTCTGTTCTCCCCCCACTGTCCTTCCATGGCGTATGACCACACGGTGGGATGATTCGCCCAACCAATTATTGGCTGGCGTCCATCGCCATCTCACCCCCTGAGGGAGGGGGGTGGCTGGGGCCAGGGGCCCTTACTTCCCTCACTAGCCTGGGTGGGGTGGGGGAGCATGCCCCGCTTCCCACCCTGTGGTCCGCTCGCTTGTTCGCAGCTGCGCAGAGCGAACACCTCGGCGCAGCCGCCTTGCACCCGGCCGCCTTGTGGCCGGGCTGCCCACATCGGTAGCATTCGCTGCTACGGTCCTCCTCCACAGTACACCTAGCCCGCACGTGCCCTTTGTGCAAGCATCGGTAGCACTGCAGAGTCCTCGGCTGCAGCAGCGTCACTTGCGCTGAGGTCCACCCGACTAGAAGGCGACCACCCTCTTCCATCCTCTTTGCAGCAGCCACAGGGCAACTGACTCGCAGGGTGCTGAACCCTCGGGAGTCGGTACGCAGCTCGCCTGCCTTCACCGACCCCACCGGGCAAGCACCCCGCCCTGCGACTGCCGCGACTACCTCCGCGACACCAACGGAGTCGTCGAGACCCGAGACGCGCAGGTCGGCGCATTTCTCGGGCCTTGACACCTTGACCAACTCCGGGTCAACCACCTCTCTCAGCTTTTGGGCGAAGGTGTCCGCCCTGTCGCCACTCACCGCCCCCGGGATCTCCAGAACCTAGTTGAACCGCTTGCAGCTCTAAATTATTCGGCAGTAGACACCGGGTCACTATGTAGTTGAACTGTTTGCAGCTCTAAAATATTCGGCAATAGACACCTATGTAGTTGAACTGTATGCAGCTCTTAAATATTCGGTAATGGGCACCTAGTTGAACCGCTTGCAGCTCTAAATTATTCGGCAGTAGACACCGGGTCACTATGTAGTTGAACTGTTTGCAGCTCTAAAATATTCGGCAATAGACACCTATGTAGTTGAACCGCTTGCAGCTCTAAATTATTCGTCAGTAGACACCGGGTCACTATGTAGTTGAACTGTTTGCAGCTCTAAAATATTCGGCAATAGACACCGGGTCACTATGTAGTTGAACTGTTTGCAGCTCTTAAAAATTCGGTAATGGGCACCTAGTTGAACCGCTTGCAGCTCTAAATTATTCGGCAGTAGACACCGGGTCACTATGTAGTTGAACTGTTTGCAGCTCTAAAATATTCGGCAATAGACACCTATGTAGTTGAACTGTATGCAGCTCTTAAATATTCGGTAATGGGCACCTAGTTGAACCGCTTGCAGCTCTAAATTATTCGGCAGTAGACACCGGGTCACTATGTAGTTGAACTGTTTGCAGCTCTAAAATATTCGGCAATAGACACCTATGTAGTTGAACCGCTTGCAGCTCTAAATTATTCGTCAGTAGACACCGGGTCACTATGTAGTTGAACTGTTTGCAGCTCTAAAATATTCGGCAATAGACACCGGGTCACTATGTAGTTGAACTGTTTGCAGCTCTTAAAAATTCGGTAATGGGCACCTAGTTGAACCGCTTGCAGCTCTAAATTATTCGGCAGTAGACACCGGGTCACTATGTAGTTGAACTGTTTGCAGCTCTAAAATATTCGGCAATAGACACCTATGTAGTTGAACCGCTTGCAGCTCTAAATTATTCGTCAGTAGACACCGGGTCACTATGTAGTTGAACTGTTTGCAGCTCTAAAATATTCGGCAATAGACACCGGGTCGCTATGTAGTTGAACTGTTTGCAGCTCTAGAATATTCGGTAATGGGCACCTAGTTGAACCGCTTGCAACTCTAAAATAATCGGCAATAGACACCTAGTTGAACTCTTTGCAGCTCGACCATGTGTACTACATAAGCGGATGCCGCGTCCAAGAGGCTAATCAGGCACACACCACGGACCGCCTGGAGCTGGTGGTGGACGGCGCGGGCGGCTGCGCCCCGATCGTCGCCGAATGCGTAGACAACGACTGGCACGGAGCGAACTTCGCGTATGACTTCGTGCCCATCGGCGAAATCGCAGAGAAGGCCACGGGCTCTCTCATTGGTGAGACAAGCGGTAGTGCGCTTTACGACCTATAATTAATCATTCTTTAATCAGGTAACTTAAGAATAACATTAGTAAACTAATATTATTCTATGACCCAAAACATATATACCTTATAAACTAACATACATACATACATGCATACATACATATACATACATACATACATACATACATACATACATACATATACATACATACATACTATACTATAATCTTATAATATAAAAATGAATCGCAAAATGTGTTGGTAAGCGCATAATTCAACAACGCCTGGACCAATTTTTTTGTTGGTTCGTTCGTTGAAGTTCAAAGATGGTTTTTACGGTGAGAAAAATTCGAATAATTGCCGGAAACCCCCTAAAAACAGCCCTTTTCTTTTTCCCATACAAACGTTTTCTAACTAAAACGAGGTTTATTGCTATTGTATAAAGTTCATATTGAATTCTTTTTGTTGTGTTTGTTATTGTCAGGAGAAGGTTCTTATGAAAGAAAAAGTAATAAATAGCGCGGAAAATAAGAACATTTTTGAATACTTAGCGACCATGTTAACTTAAATAGAGGGAGAGGGAGAGATATAGAGTGAGAAGGAAAGAGATTGACAGGGAGAGAGATTAAAGGGCAGGGACAGAAATAGCTGAAGAGGGAGAGAGACAGAGACAGACAGAGATAATGTTAGGGGAAGAGGGAGAGAGAGTGAGAGCGACAGGTAAAGAGAGAGGTAGAAGGAGAGGAAGCGTTTTCCCATAGAAACACTGACAGGACAACGTCTGTCGGGTCAGCTAGTACGAGTATAATAATGGTAGTGGTGCCGAAATTTAGCGGCTGCGCGTCGAATTACGTCACTGCAGGCTGGTTTATGAACACCTTTGACCAACCACGATAGGCATATCGCTATCACTATCTGGCACTAAACAAATGACAGAGGCAGCGATACACTTATCGGTTGGTCAAAGTTAACTAGGGATTCAGAAACCGCGCATGTAACGTTGGCATTCGAACAAGACGCTGTGGTTTCCTTTTTAGTGTTCCGTATTACTATTAGTACCTAATTCCGCTGTCCGTCCGTCTGTCTGTCTGTCACCAGCCTATACCTCATGAACCGTGATAGTAAAACAGTTGAAATTTTCACAGATGATGCATATAATAATTATATCTGTTGCCGCTATAACAAGAAAAAACAATAAAATAAATATTTAAAGAGGCTCCCCTACAACAGCCATGATATTTTTGTCGTTTTTTTTACTAGATAAATGCTACGCTACGGAACCATTCGTGCATGAGTCCGATTCGCACTTGGCCGGTATTTTGTACTGGAAGCTATAAAGCGACCGCTAAACGACGGCACCACTACCAAGCTTTACGCTACCATTGGTTCTCGCGTTGTTTTATAACAGGCTATTCCTCCCGCAGATGTGATCGGCGTGTGCAGGCTGGTGACCGGCGCCGAAGACGTGGAGAACGCTGGTACACAGAAACGGGAGATCATGCTCGTGGACAGCTCCATGAATGAGGTTAGCATCGCATTATACTGTTACGTGCTAGTAATAATTTACAATACAGTAATTATTTATTGACCACTATAACATAAAGACACGACAATACAAGGTAACTAAAGAAAAAAAAAACGGGGGCAGCGGGCAATAATGTTTATTTAATTCTACTGTAACACTGTATTGAAGGGACAGGGTATGGGGACAACGGGAAGTCATTTATATATAATTAAAGTACCGCTCGGCTGTCCCCGTTAGACGGGGGTACAGATTCGAGTCCGAGGACAACGGGAATACAACAACCTGGCGCCTGCCTGCTTTGAGTCGTACCTGCGTTTCTTTTCAGGAAAGACGCCTCGTAGATTACGCCTTATCTGAATACAAAATTTGATCCAAATCGTTAGAGCCTTTTCCGAGATTGAGGACATATTATGAAGCTCGTTTAAAACGTAGCAAAGGGATGCGCCAAGTTACCGTCGTCGTCGTACCCCTAAAGCGAATGAACCGATTTTAATGAAAGGTGACTTGACGAGAGAGTTCTTAGCTATGATGAATCAAGCATAAAACGAAATACATACAGCGTTTTTTTTATGTAGTCGTTTTTATAATGTGTTATATTATGTAGGTACTTATAGGTACTTCTCTTTTCAGGTTATTTTGACATTGTGGAACACTGATGCCGAAAACTTTGACGAATATGCAGAAAACCCAATTGTAGTAGTAAAGGTATCTATTTATATCTGTTTAAAATGTGTATTAGTGTTAATTACAGTTAAGTGCCACTCAAACCATTATCAATTACTGTTTATTTTAATGTGTCATACTTTATGTTGTTATGATTCTCTTTGTTAGCGAGAATTAGCTGTTTGACTTGTAAAAGTGCGATTTAATTGCCTATTTACAATAAATGCTTTGACTTTGACTTTGACTGAGTGCAGATGCGACACAAAATGTGTAAACAGGATACAAGCGCGATAAGTTATTACTCAATTCTGTATTTGTCGTCACTGATTAAAAAAAGGTAGGTATGATTCCGTGAGGATGAACTCATATTATAAAGGCGGAAGTGTGTGTTTGTACACCCTGAATTAACACGGATAATATATTGAACTAAGTTGTCACCGAGTCATAACTTTGATTTTACAATGTAGGCTGTCTAGCGGGGGCGGAGCAATATGGCTGACGGGAAAAAACACCACGGCCCCCATCTCGAAGGCTCCACTATGAATACCTAGATAAAAATCGCAGTCCTACATGAAACCAGCCAATATTATAAAAATGACGATTTTATGAAAAGTCAATTGACGTTTCTCAGTGCGTGTCTTGAAACTAGAATAGTGTTACCCGATACCGTTCACAATTCCAGGGAGCTCGCGTCAAAGAGTACCAAGGCGCCAAGTACGTGTCCTGCCTCGCGAGCAGCTTGGTGCGCCTCGACCCCGCCCTGCCCGCGGCGGAGCGCCTGCGCCAGTGGTTCGAGGAGCTCGGGCCCACGCAGTTCAACAACATATCCATCTAAGTATGTGCCATCTTTTTTACGGACCCTATTACTAATCCCCGTATCGTTAGGCGTTACCTCCAAATTTCTTTCACGCGACCTTTGCTGAGGGACCTCAAAACCCCCCCCAAAATTTCCTCAATTATTAGGTAACGTTACTTGAAGTTTCGAGGTTCCTCGCTGACAGATGGTTTGTTTCCTTCGGTCGAGGAATTTTCTAGTGGAGGAAATTTTGCCAACTAACGATACCAAAACAGGCAAGTGACATTGAGTGCAGTGAAACAAATTTGGAGGTAACGAACGACTAACAATACGGGGGTAACACTCAGCTGTCCGTCTGTCACCAGGCTGTATCTCATGAACAATGATAGACGGTTGAACTTTTCACAGCTGAAGAAGTGTTCCCAACGTGTTACACTAGTGTAACAGTGTAACTTGATGGTAAAAAAACTCCCAAAGAGTCACTGTGACCGGTTCTGGTGTGACTCGTTGGGAACCCGCCGCGCGATCCATCTCGCCGTCACCCGAGCCGGTCCGTACGGACCAATTTGCAGCATAAGGGTGAAATTGCCCGAAATAACAGTTATTATAATAACATTGTTATTATTAATATGCCAACAACACAATAACGTAGGTTATAGGTATGACTACCTTCATTTATTGAGATGATAACCTGACTTATCGTTTTATATTGGCTGTAAAAAACATCTAGAGTAGTATGTAGTAATACATAATTTTTATTAAATGTGTGCAAACGTCGTGGTTTTATAATTTCCAGGGCGATCAACGCTGGAACACTGCAGTACCGACAACCAAATTGTTGCACGGCTCATGGACTGATCAATGCGCAATCGTTTATTCATAATATAATAGGTTAAAATGAATAAATTGAATACTTTTACAAATACCATTCATTCAGACTGACTGAGGTACAATATACATACACGTACCGACTATAAAAAAAAACTAAAAGTTGCAATATTAATAATGTAAGACATATTTTATATTCCAAATTGTTAATTTTATATACCTACTTAGGTATTTGTATACATGTCACAAAATTATACAGCACGATTTGTAAACTTGTAATACATATAACTAGTTATTTTATTAGGTATAATATTATGTATGTACCTACCTATCTACAATAAATTATTATTTAAAGGTTTTCATTATTTTTTTAATCAAGATACCCACCATTTTGTAATAGGTGTACTATACCTAGTGATTGTACAATACCTTCTCCGTCTACGACGTATAAGTTCAGTGGTATAGGGACCGTATGGGCGCTAAGGCACATCTAGGGTTCCCAACCATAGAGTAATAATAATTGTCTTTATAGAGGAAGTCTTCTCTCCAACCAAGGAATTTGTATAAGTATTAGGTGCGTAACGTAAGTAAATACACAAATATTATAATACTTGCCACTGGGTAAATGCACAAACCGTGCAAAGCCATAACTAAATCAAATAAAAATTATAGTCTGGGGATTAATAGCAAAAAAAAAAGAATTCTGTGCGTGCATGAGCGTAGCGTTTGTATTCTCTTTGCGTGCATGCGCTTCCCGCCAGTAAGTTCAAACTTGTGTTTCTTCGAGTGTTAATGTGTAATATTGGTAGAATATTAATCATTAAGTGTTCGTTAACGTGCACGAGTGTAGGCGAATGATATAAACTCAAAAAACGTGTAATTTCGTATTTTTTCCAAAACTCCCAGGAAGTTTCAGTAAAGCATCCACCACTTTACTGAATCATGACTTTGACTATGTATGTAAATAATTGACTTGACTACTTGACCACGAGGATTGCTTTAAAGCTAATACTTTCCTATTGTGAAAATAAAAATACTTCCGATATTATAATACTTGACACTGGCTATATGCATTATGCACATACCGTGCGAAGCCATAATTTAAAAAAAAAATGAGTTCCCGCCGTTGCCTTCCACTGCCTCCGCGGTTCCGCAGCTCGGGGCAGCTCCGCACTCCGCGCTGCTAATTTAGCACTGTGACACACTGTTATCAAAAACAATTTTATGTCGCTCGCATGGTGCCGGCTGGTGATATTTCCAATAGCTAAATTCGCCATAGTTAGAAGTTCGATAAATAGATTAATCCATTTCAGTTTTATTGTAACCTGAACCAACCGACGTTGGAAGATTTGTGCTGCTGCCGCTTGCTTCTGCACTGGTACATCGTCAAACTTTCTTTCCAGGATCAAGAGAAGTTGAAGTGGTATAACCATGGCTTACAATCTCTCCGAAGGATCATTAGAGGTAAAGATCTAAGTTTTCAATTTTGAACAATATATTATTTTTGTAGGTACTTACTAAAATCTTGTAAAGGGTAAGTAGGTAAGTAAGGGTATTATACCTAGGTACTTACCTATTACCTACATAAAGTTTTGTAGGTAAGTAGAGTTAGTTAAGTAAGTAGTAAGTTGGAATGATCGTTCTTATTAGCCTCGCCGGCCTGACTGAATTTTCAGACTGTTCTATGTGAGACTTTAAATTTTATCTGTGTATGACGTGACCTTCTCTAAACTTAAGTTAGAGAAATAATAATGTAAGTAGGTATGTACATAATGATCTGTGTATGTTATGTAGGTACCTTACCTACCTAATATTAGCATTTTGTATGTGCTTACTCAAATCATTGAAAATGTTAAATTACCCGACTTTCCAAATTTTGATTTGGACCATATTTTGCAGGTGATAATGAATGGTGGTCACTATGATAAGCCTGTGATGCAAGTGCTTAAAAGTTTGAAGGTTCGGGACACCGGAGCAAATGAAAGGTTTCGTCTTCTGGTGTCTGATGGCAAGAACTCTCACAGCTGCATTTTGCTTGATAGGCAGTTTAACAACATAGTGTACACCGGGGAGCTTTCTGACTATTCTGTTATACAAATTGATAGATTCATCACGAGCATGGTGACAAACATTAAGTAAGGAGGAGAGATGTTAGTTTCCTTTGATGACTACATATTATAATAATTAATCTGTAGTTTTTCAAAATGTTCTTGACTAAAAAACATAATATTGTTGTGGATTTGGGAAATACTTTATTTCATAATTATTTCAGGCGTTTTATGACCATTCTGGATCTTACAATTCTGGCTCCTGGCAATACTGTGTGTGGAAAGCTTGGTAATCCTCAACCTTTGTCAGAGGAGTCTGCTGCACCAGCGTCGCAGGTGACCACACAGCCTGTCCAGCAATCTATGCCAAGTCCTGCACCTAAACCTACACGGGGACCTCATCTGAACAATTACAGCCTGCTATCTTCTCATAGGACTCATACCATTGCCAGCCTCAGGCCGAATCTAGAGAAGTTAGTAGCAAAAAGTTCTGATGTCATTTCATTGTGAACATTGTTTATTTTGGTCAAAGCTTTTGCCCACAAATTCGTGCACATGGGCTATCATAATATGAAAATACGGCCTCAGCAGTGTTAGGCGTCGTACCCCCTTTTTATGATACGGCCTCAGCAGTGTTAGGCGTGGTACCCCCTTTTTATGATACGGCCTCAGCAGTGTTAGGAGTGGTACCCCCTTTTTACGTTGCAAAGGTGGTCACATACACCGTAAAGCACAGCTATCAAACGCTGAAAGTATTCTCACAATCAGTCCAGTAGTTTCTGAGTTAACACGATAACAAACAAAAAGACAAAAATTCTAGGAATCTTATTGAGTTCAGTTATCTTAGTTGAAATCTGGGGGCACGGCAGTGCCCCCGCCAAGTCGAGCAAAACAAAAGGCACGGCCGTACTATCCTTTTCTCGAAGCGATTCGGGCTATTTTCGACCCCCTGTAACTTCGTTATGGATAAAACTAGAAGCCTAAATTTTTAGTGACCAAGAGGGTATCACGTCTACAGATAATAATCCAAATTACATCAAATTTGAACCAGTAGTTTAAGAATTATTGCAAGTCAAAGTTCCTTAATTTTGCTGCCCACTGACTGACTCACCGATCATCAAAATTCTAAGGTACTTCTAGCCGTCCCACTAGTTTCAAATTTTGAATATAGCTATTGTTTAGCCTATAAACCATGGAAAATTCTGACATTCCATAATTTTCATCCCGTTTTCTAGATATATAAACTGCATAAATAACTTTGTATTCCCATATAAATCCCATTAAATTGTATGTGATTACAAAGTTACTTTTACAGTTCATAATTAGACTTCATTGAAATTGAATGGAATGGTAACAGGGGTTAAAAATGAGAAATGGCTTCGAGAAATTCGACAGTTGAGCGCTTTTTAAAAACTTCCATGATAGGTACACCTACCACAGATAGAGAGATACAAATGCCTATACTATACCTACCTACACTTTTATAGGTTGAACAAATTCGTTACCTAGGTACATTAAAATAGGTACCTAGGTACCTTATACCTAATACGCATCTGTGGAGACGCAAAGACACTCGTTCATGATAATCTATGAGTATGCCTACACGGAAGACTATAATATTATTTAGATTGCTTAGTAGATTATGCTGCCGTGTGCAATTGCCAAGTCACTCTATTTACTAAAGAAATAAAGATATAACTGCTCCCATAGATAGGTATAGGTAGGTATTGAAATTAATCGACTTGGTTTACATTCGATCTCACAACTTTTTACGGCAGATAAACTGCGTTGCGAGACTTGTGCATTTTTGTACATGTAATGTTTTTGATGGGATAGGTAATTCCAATTAATTTTTGAAATATTATATATACGTTTATTGTACAGACAGACATGGCATTTTATAACATTAAACATACCTATATGAACCAGAGACTTCTGAAAAGAGATGTCTAGGTATTTTATGTACCTAAGTATAGACATTTTTATTGTTATGTACCTACACATTGAGATTTCTTTCAGGTGGGTGATAAAAGCTCGAGTTATGACTAAGACTGAGGTACGATCGTGGGGCAAAGGCAAAAAAGGCAAGGTGTTCCACATGGACTTGTCTGATGAAAGCGGAGAGATCAGAGCTACAGCCTTTAATGAAGAATGCAAGCAGTACTTCAAGAAGTTTGTGGTATGGAAAGTACTATCTCTACAACTAATTTTTGTGATAAAGAGTTGTTTCTTGTCATTCTTATCGAGCTATCATATACATGGAGTGGGCTGCAAGTGTATCAAGTACCTATCAATCCATGAAACGGTAACGAACAAACAAATGGATAAACAGATTTACTTTCGCATTTGTAATAATAATATGGATGTATTTCAGTATATCTTTATTTGACGGTCTACATGCAGTGATGAGTAAGACTGTAGTTTGATGAGTTGGGTTCGATTTCCGCACAGTGCTTGGATTTATGACAACTACAAGCATATGCTCTGCGTCTAGGTACCCATGGTCATTGATGGTCATTGTAGATAGATAGGTAACTCTTTACTGACATTAAAAGTAAAGAACATGGATTAAAGGATACAAGTATGTTGGTATAGAACCAAAGATTATAAAGCCTTCGGCCCATATTAATAAATCCATCTCAGCTCTGAGAGCTATCCTCAGTGATGATCTCTGGCAAATTAACAAATGACAATCAGCGGTTAAGTTATATCCGATTATGACACAATTGACACATAAAAGACAGTATCTAGTAACCAGTGCTACATCTCAATATCCATTTATTAAATAGCAACGATTTCAAGATGTAGATTACATTTTGAGTGTGGATCAGCTGGTAGCGCACTTGGGAGTGCTATTGAGGTCCATTTATTAATATGGCCCATAGTCAATGCATAGAACACAGAGAGTACAAACTTAAAAATAGATACAATGGGTGGTCTCTCGTAGTTCCCTATTCTGTAAATTCTAGTTTAGGCTCCTTCCAGAAATCCATGTTAGGGGCCAGGACCTATGTATGTTATTGTTATGCTTAATTTTATTAATTTCACAGTAGATACAAATAAATGTTTGACGAACTTTCGTGCATGTTAAGTAGGATAATAAAATTATTATTATATTTTCAGATTGGCAAAGTGTACTGCATAAGCCGCTGCAGGATCAAAGCGGCTAACAAGGAGTTTGTAACAAATAATAACTTTGAGATGACATTGTCCTCTAACACTGTTGTTGTTGAGTGTATGGGAGATGTGGTATGGGCTCTTGCATAATATTATTGTAACAATGGTTAAGTATCGGAAAGCTATTTTGTGTTTCTAGGCCCACACCAGTCACAGCTACCCCCATGTAGAGGGCTACATGGGGGTAGCTGGACTAAATATGTACAATCACACAGCTTTAATTTAAAAGAAAATTGCTGTCTTATTATTATGGTGGGAACAAATTTTATTGTATATTTTCATCCCCTGGAAAGCTCCGATATTCGTAACCGGAAACTATATATTTTTTTAGGACCTACAACTGCCATCCACCTCTGCCTTGTCTCAGACTCCTCAAGACTTAGAACTGTAAGTAAAAAAACTAGCTAGTGTTGTTAGCCTTCATAGTAATAGCGATACCATTCTTACAATCGTGATTTTGAGTAAAATACAACATACACTTGGCTCTGAAACCCTAGTTATTAACTGAATTTTATTTATTTTTTTAGACAAGAGACCACTCCGAGTATGTTTGATCAACAAATGGTTGAAGCATCAATGGCTAATACTGCGGTGCAACCTCTGACTTCAACTTCCACTGATGCAGCACAGTCTGTGCTTCCATCCAATGTTGGAACTCAGCCTTTGTGTCCATCCAATGTTGGAACTCAGCCTTTGGTTGAGTCCAATGCTGGAACTCAGCCTCTGTTTCCATCCAATGATGGAACCCAGCCTTTGCGCCCATCCAATCATGGAACTCAGCCTTTGTTTCCATCCAATGATGGAACTCAGCCTTTGGTTCCATACCATAATGCAACACAGCCTTTGGGCCCATCCAATAATGGAACTCAGCCTTTGTTTCCATCCAATGATGGAACTCAGCCTTTGGTTCCATCCAATAATGGAACACAGCCTTCGGGCCCATCCAATGTTGGAACTCAGCCTTTGTTTCCATCGAATGTTGGAACTCAGCCTTTGTTTCCACCCAATAATGGAACCCAGCCTTTGGTTCCATCCAATGATAGAACACAGCCTTTGTTACCATCCAATGCCGAAAATGAGCCTTTGCTTCCATCCAATGATCAGCCTATGCTTCCTAGCAATGATGGAACTCAGCCTGCCTTGCCATCCAATGGCGGGGCACAGAGTGAACTTCCTCAACGATGTCGGCAAAGAAGATACCGCAGTAAGTAGAAATACTCTTTAATCTATGACTAGCCGACCCGGTGCCCACATCGTTGGTTGCGGTTGCGGGTTCGTAAGAAACGTTTTCGTTCCACCGTTGTTTCTTCGACTTGCTTTGCAAATCTGGGTGTGATGTGGATGTGAAATTGTATGTCTGTAAGCGGTACCCACGATACAGGAGCAATCCTAGTGTGGGGCTACGGTTTTTTTTAAAGAAGGAGAGAAGAATTCCTACTACCACAAAAAAGTGTTTTCATTTACTTATACATATTTCGTGTAGGTATCTCAAAAACATTTTAACAACTTCATATTTATGAAACCCCCGTGTTAAAGTTTATCTGTAAGACGACTAAAGCTAATTAACACAATAAAATAATGATCGAAGCTCTGTGGCTCAGGTGCATTTCATATTTATGACATAATATAAATATTATAACGAGGAAAGATTTGATTGTTTCTTTGTTTGCATTGAATAGGCTACGAAACTACTAAATCGATTTGAAAAAATATTTCACTTTTGGGAAGCTACACTATCCCCGGGTGACATAGGCTACTTTTTTTCAAAAAAATTAACGGTTCCCGCGGGATAGTCGGGTAAAACCGCGAGGCGCTTCTAGTAATATAATTATATGTATATACTAGCTGGTGCCCGCGACTTCATCTGCGCAGGATTAGTATATCGAGTAGCTTGTATTAGCGTGGCGTGGAAAAGGACTAACATTATTACATTAAAATAATCACATAAATAATGACATAAACTTATCGTCATTTTTGGACAATTCACACTATAATATAGCCTGTGTTATTGTAAAGTTTCATTAAAATACATTCAGTAGTTTTTACGTGAAATGGTAACAAACATCCATCCATACATAGGTACTTACAAACTTTCGCGTATATAATATTATTAACTAGGATATATATTTTAGTATAAGTAATCGTCGTTTCAGGTCGCCAACTGGCCCCGCTAGACGAGGCTCGCAGGGGTTTGTCCCAGGTGGAAAGACAGCGAACTGCAGCTATTGCTGCTAGAGCTGAAGCCCTCCATATGATCGGACAGAACCTTGGGCGGCTTGCTTCTGCGGCGGAAAGATATCTGTCACATTTTATTGGGCCCCAATAAAACTAAACTGGATTTTATACATACAAACATAATATACATTAAGATGAAGTAAGTAAGTATAACAGATTAGAACAGATCGAGGTACCTACCTACATATTTTTATATTGTGAAAACATGATTGTCTTTCTGTTCGGGTGTGATCCTCCTCACGAAAGTGAGGGGAGACCTTTGCCCAGCAGTGGGACAGGTACAGGCTGAATTGTTATTATTATGGGTGTGACTCACACTGAGTAGCGAGCACTTCTGCGATAGTTTGGGTTCTTTATAAAGTTGTTATAATACCAAGTTTTAAGTGTTACTTATACCTTGTTGGATACTGTATTTACAAGAAGTTTTATCAGTAATTTGTACGCGTTCTTTATAAAGTTGTTATAATACCAAGTTTTAAGTGTTACTTATACCTTGTTGGATACTGTATTTACAAGAAGTTTTATCAGTAATTTGTACGCTGGTTATAGTGATGTGTAGCTGGTCATAGTATAATTATGATTTTTATTGATATTTTTAATAATATTTACCATAATAAAAAAATATATTAGTCATTGTTGTCACATTCCAAATGTTTTTGGATATTTTATTAAGTATTTCTTTAAAGTTTTCTACAATATTTTTTTATTAAATGACATTTTAGTCGCCAATTTTCATTTATTTTATTACAAACCACTAAATTTGGTATTTTTCAAAAATTGAAATTCCAAATAAATTTTTTAACTCCCCATCTCTCCATTATTTTCACATCTTCCCATCATATTACTATCTCCCTATCATGTTCCCATCTCCCCATCATTTTCCCATTCCTATTTCCTCATCTCCCCATTATTATCCCATCTCCCATAATTTTCCCATCTCCCTATAATTTTCCTGTCTCCCAGTTTTCTAGTCTCTCCATTTCCGCATTTTCCCACCTCGTCTCAAAAAATCATTACGGTCTATTCAGCTGTTAAGTCGTGGTTCATATAATGTAGGTAGGTACATTCTGCAGTGAACGTATACGTCGTAAAATGAATAGGGGTGCATCATCGAAAAAATTCAACACCTTGCTTTGCCTCTGATGATTTTGCATTAAAGCTGAAACTCCTGTTTTTTTATCTCTTACTAAAAGTCTAGATATAATTTTCAGATACCTAACTTGAAAAATTATGGATTGCCCATAGAAATTTTCAACCTATTCGAGATTATTTTTTGAGACAAATTATGAAGCCTATGTCCGTCGTCTCATGGGTCCAATCTATCTCTATACCAAATCGGTTCAACCGTTTAGTCGTGAAAAGGTATAACAAACAGACAAGCAGAGTTACTTTCGGATTTATACTATTTGTATGGATTATTAGGTACCTACCTAGGTAGATAGCTGTGCCCAGCGGTTCCCGGTGGTTTCGGAATAAAAAGTAACCAGTGATATTTTTTAGACAGTGATGCGATTTGTAATCATTGTCGTTCGGTGTGGCGGCTTAATAGGGAAGCCTATGTTCAGCAGTGGACGTCTTCAGGCAGATGATGATGATGATACGATATTGCCAGAAGCCATCTAGCTTCATTCTGCAACATTTTTGTCCTTTAACAATTTGGTTGAGTATCAACTACCGAAAGTATTTTTATTCCGAAACCTTAAAAATATCGATATCGTTGTGCTTGACACTGAATCGTGCAAAAAGTGCGAAACCTAAACAAAAAAAACGACGTAATAACTGTCACTAGACAGTTGCTCGGTTAAGCTGTCAGCGTCACGCACGACCTGACTAACAGTGACAGTGAGTTTTGGCGGGAATCCGATAGTGGGACGTTGTTGGTTTTATATTATTTTCCGTCTGCGTTCGGAAGTGATAGCGAGTAAACTTGTCGGAGTGATTCGGTGGTTTTAACGCTCTATCTCGTCATCTTTCAAAACAAAATTACCATTTTGATTATTCTTTAATTGTTGTGTTGTCCTAGTGGTGTTGGTAAGTAGTTAGTTTACGTGTTTAGTGATTTTTTCCCCTGTTTGAGGTTCTAGTAACCTCAAACATTCATCATGGAGGTGGATACCCCTCCCCGTCCGCCGGATCCTCCGGATTCGGCAAATAATCCTTCCGCGTCAAATAAGAGACGTTTAGAGGACAGTAATGTTCAACCCCCAGCTAAGAAAAACATCACTTCTCCTGACTTAGCTTCTGCGTCGATAGAGACAGTGTACACGGACGCGTCAATTGTTGTTGGCGGGCTTTCGTACACCGCATTAGACAAAGGTCCATATGTGGTCCACGTTTCCCGTACAGAACCTGACTACTCAGCTGGTTCTTCAATAAGACCAATCAAGTTTGGCCAATTTCTGAAAACGCACAAAGTCAGTAACATTTGTACCGACGGGGTAAAGAGGGTAGGTAGAAATAAAATCTCGGTAGAATTCTCTTCCGCAGAAGACGCTAATAGATTCCTCACCTTCCCAGTTCTTGCCATGTGCAAATATGCAGCTACCATCCCAACATACAACATCACACGGATGGGTCTGATCCGTCAGGTTCCCACAGATATGTCCATGTCAGAGTTTGTAGAGTCGCTTGAGCTCCCCACAGGGTGCGGTAAAGTGCTAAAAGCACGTCGCCTTAATAGGAAAAATTTCGATGAAGGCAAAGCAACCTGGATTCCTACACAAACAGTGGTAATTACTTTCCAAGGTCAAGTCCTCCCTTCTCGAGTATATTCTTACTACACATCTTTGCCAGTTGAACTCTACCAGTATCCAACCATCCAGTGTTTTTCATGCTGCAGATTTGGACATACCAAGACACAATGTAGGTCTAAACCTAGATGTTTCCGCTGTACCAAGGAACACACCGGGGATAACTGCGAAGTTCTTGAAAAAGATGCTTCCTGTCTTCACTGCACAGGCAAACACTTCTCTACCAACAAAGCATGCCCTGAACAGGAGAGGCAAAAGTCCATCAAATCAGTAATGGCACAGAGCAGCATCTCATATGAGGAAGCTGCTGCCCAATTCCCTAAGGTATCTCGCTCATACGCTGAAGTTTCTCAAGAAACCGTTTCCCCCCACGCCCCTTCCCAGATTCTGAGAGCTTCCAAAGCACCCATTTCCCAACACCCTCGTTCCCAGATAAAAACCGTCTATGCTTCCCCCCAACCTAAAGCCCCCCGAGGACAGACCTATAATAAGGCTGCCCATCGTGAAATTGTTGCCACCCCCTCAAGTTCTCTACCAAATGGTTGCGCCTTAAGCGACAACCAGTCTACAAATCCATCCTCAAATGAAAACTTGATAGAAACCTTAATCACATTACTCATAAACATCATATGAAAGAATCCTCACTCCCTACCGTCCAACGTTGCCTCCAGAATATCTCAATTAGTTTCCCTATCTGACCAATATGGATCCAGTCAACATCCTGCAGTGGAACACCCAGAGCATGCGACGAAAGAAGCATGAACTGGTCCATTTAATCTCAAAATTCCACCCGTCAGTCATTGCCGTCTCGGAGACATGGTTGGTTCCCGGGTCCCGATTCAGGGTGCCTGGATACTCCTGCCTCCGGGACGACAGGGCTGACGGGTATGCAGGAAGTGCTTTGTTAATTAAGCGCTCTCTTGCATTTTCCCAAATCTCCTTCCCTCCTCATCCCCCTGATATCAACATTGTTGGTATTAGGTCCCTAAATATCTCCTTTATCTCCATTTATATTCCCCACCCCAACTCTACATTAATTCCTGACTTACTTCTCCTTCTTTCCTCTATCCCGTCCCCTATGGTGGTGATGGGTGATTTTAATGCTCACCACATTGTATGGGGTTCTAGCCACTCTGATTCATTTGGCCTTTCCCTCTTGGAAATGTTTAATGAACTTAATCTATGTGTTGCCAATGATGGTTCCCCAACTCGCCGAGTATTTCCGGCACAAAATCCGAAAAGTGCCGTTGATATCTCAACATGTTCTCCATCACTCTCTTCCCTCCTTTCATGGAAAGTTCTCCCTCTGACATATGGCAGTGACCATTTCCCTAACCTAATTACGATTCCTGATAAAGTCTCACCATTTTGCAACCCTTGCCCTTCTTTAAAATATAAGCTTTCTTCTGCAGACTGGTCTTCCTACTCTTCTGCTCTGGACCTCAAACTCGACTCTTCCTCTATCTTCCCTATAGATATTGATCCGCTTATCTCTTATAACATCTTCATAGATCATATAATTGCATCAGCTGAATGTCACATCCCTACCAAAAAAACTTCTAAGGGTAATAGAATTTCTACCCCGTGGTGGGACTCTGACTGCACAGCTGCCGTGTCAGAACGAAAACAAGCTGAACGAAATTACTATTCTTCCATGTCAGAAGCAAACTTCATAAAATTCAAACAATCGTCTGCGAAATTTAAAAGACTAGTTTCCAAAAAGAAAAAGCTTGGATGGATAAACATCTGCGAAACTTTGTCTCCAAGAACTCCATCATCTCTAGTCTGGAAACAGATAAGGCGATTTAGAGGTTCGTGTAATATGGAAGATATTTCAGCCAATGATCCCACATCTTGGCTAGAGGCCTTTTCAGATAAACTTGCCCCTCCTTCTGTTCCTTCTATAGATTCTCTACCCTTACTTCCATCACCTCTCCCATCCCACAATTGCTTTGACCGCCCATTCTCTATTACCGAATTGAATCTTGCACTTGACGGACTGACTGACTCATCTCCTGGCATCGACGGTATACCTTATTCTTTCATTACTAAGTCTTCCGAAAAAACAAAACTAGTATTTTTAGAATTTATAAATCATTTCTTCCAAAACGGTATAGTCCCAGAACAATGGAAATCTCAAATAATTATTCCTGTGCTAAAACCTGGCAAAGATCCCTCAGATCCAAACAGTCGAAGACCGATAGCACTTTCCTCTGTTCTTAGTAAAATCACTGAGCATCTAATAAAACATCGCTTAGAATGGTTTGTTGAAAATAAATCATTACTAGCCAAAACACAATTTGGCTTTAGAAAGGGGCTAAGTACAATGGACAGTCTTGCCATCCTAACGACAGACATACACCTCTCTTTTAAGAAAAAAGAATTCTTAGTGGGTGTGTTCCTTGATATAGCGGCTGCATATGATAACGTCCTACTTCCCATACTCAGAAGGAAACTTATTCAGCTGAGTATTCCGGAGAAGCTTGTTCGATTTATATGTAATATGCTGATGGAACGTTCTGTACTGGTTAAGTCGGATAACCTCTTCCTTTCTCCGAAAACTGTCTGGAGAGGCTTACCACAGGGTTCAGTGTTAAGTCCATTACTCTACAGTCTATACACTTATGACCTAGAGACCACTGTATCCTCATTTTGTAATGTTCTGCAATATGCTGACGATCTAGCTCTATATATACAAGACCAGTCTATTGAGCGAGCTACCAGTGGACTTAACTCTGCCCTATCTTACCTTGGCGACTGGTTAAGTGACCATGGCTTATCTTTATCTGCTTCTAAGAGCTCTGTTGTAGTTTTCACTAAAAAAAGAATTATTCCGTCTGTAGAATTATTTATAGGTCAAGAAATTATTCCCCAGTGTAGCGTTGCAAAATTTTTAGGCATTAAGCTTGACTCGAGAATGACAGGTAATTCCCATTTTGATTATATTTCCCAAAAGTGTGAAAAAAATGTTAATATTCTACGTTCCCTTTCTGGGGTATGGTGGGGTTCTCACCCGTACTCCCAAAAGCTATTATACGAGGGTGAATCAAAAAATTCTTGGAATCAATATTAAAAAATGCAAAGATTTAAATAATAATATTTTATTTTTCTACATAATCTCCCTCCAATGCAATGCATTTAGAATAACGCGTTTCTAACTTCCTTATTCCTTGTGAAAAAAAATTATTTTCTTGACTCTCGAAAAAGTCCTCTACGGCAGCTATAACCGCGTCATTATCGTGAAATTTTGTTCCACGAATTTCCTCTTTTAATTTTGGAAATAAGTGAAAATCACTTGGGGCTAAGTCCGGAGAATATGGTGGGTGGTCAAGGAGATTGAAGCCAGCACAGCGGATTGCGTTGAGCGCAACTTCCGATCGATGAGCAGGAGCGTTATCTTGAAGGAACAACACGCCCAACGACAGTTTTCCACGACGTTTTTCTTTAATCGCTTCACGCACTTTCGGGATTAAATTTGCATAATAGGGTCCAGTAATCGTCTGGCCTTTTGGCATGTAATCAATAAAAAGGATTCCTTCACTATCCCAGAACACAGAGGCCATAACTTTGCCAGCGGTAGGAGCAACTCGAAATTTCTTAATGGATGGAGAGGATGGTCGTTTCCAAGACATGCTTTGTCTTTTAGTTTCAGGATCAAAATGGTGCACCCACGTTTCATCCATGGTGACAAGACGACGGCAAAAATTATCCGAATCACGCTGGAACATTTCGAGATTACGCTTGGAAATTTCCAAACGTCGCTTTTTGTTTTCGTCGGTTAACATTCGTGGCACCCATCTTGCAGACACTTTTTTGAACCCCAGTGAATCAATTAAAATGGATTGAACGCTACCAAAAGATATCTTTAGGATCTCAGCTATATGTTTTATAGTCATTCTTCTGTCTTCCAAAACCAGATTCTCAACCTTTTTGACATTTTCTTCTGTAACGGAGGTTGAAGGCCGCCCAGAACGCGGGTCATCTTTACAGCTTGATCTACCTCTTTTAAATTCAGCCACCCAGTACGCAACCGTAGAATAGGGTACAGCATCACCCCCTAATGTCTGCTGAATGTCCAAAAAAATTTCCTTCGTAGACATTTTTTTCAAACTGAGATATTTTATCACCGCACGTAACTCACTTTTATCCATAATTTTGACTTTTTAGCAACTCGTTGCACAAAAAAATTTATTACATGCGAACGAACTGACAAAAACAAGTGACAGTCTGCATAAATATAGTGTGATAGACACTCTTTAATTTGAATATCGAACTTGATCCAAAAAGGTTTCATATATATGCACTTCTAAGAACTTTTTGATTCACCCTCGTACAATGCCATAATCCGTAGTCATTTCGATTATGGTTCTTTTCTACTAAATAGTTGTAATAAAGCTGGCCAAGATAAAGTTATAAAAATACAATCTAAATGTCTGCGAATTATTCTCGGTGCTATGAAATCTTCGCCTATTAATGCTATGCAAGTAGAGTGTGGAGAACCACCTTTGAGCATGCGCAGACAATTCCTTTCTGATAGATTTCTCTTCAAGTTAATACAAAACTCTAATCATCCTCTCATTCCAAAATTAAATTCTCTCTTAGACCTATATGATTCACATAATTCCACTAATAAGTTCCCTTGTTTACTCATTAGCATGAGGCTAATGAGGCTAATGAGCAAATTCACTAAACTCCCAAACCCAGTAATTCAGTATATCTCTAACCCCCTTTACTTAACTCCATATGAGGCTCTCATTTTTCAACCCAATATCCTGTTAGACTTTGGCATTGCCAAAGACTCTGCCAACCCCCGTGGGTCGTTCAATGAGCAAATCATTACAAAATTCTCTGGCTGGAATATTATTTTTACAGATGCCTCCAAACTCTCCACCAACAGTGATGTTGGTGCAGCTGTATGGATTCCTTCCCCAAAGATCTGTTTGAGCTTTAAATGTCCTTCTTATTGTTCTGTATTCACTGGAGAAGCTATTGCTCTCCTTGAAGCCATCCGCTTTGCAAAGTCCCATAACCTAAATAACTCAATCATTTTCTCAGATTCTAAAAGCTGTCTTCAATCTATACTTTCCAACCCTTTCCGTTCCATATCTCGTTTCCCTATAATTCTCCAAATTAAACAATCCCTTTTCGACTGCCACATCCAAGGTATGAACATCATACTCGCTTGGATCCCGGGCCACTCTGGGATTCCTGGGAATGAAACAGCTGACTCATGTGCAAAAACTGCATCACAGATTGGGTCTCGTGAACATTTTAAGATATTCTCCCATGACCTCTGCCTTCTTCCTAAAGTGCTCCTTCAAGACACTTGGAACAAGTTCTGGGAAATTTCTAAACAACAGAAAGGCAAACACTACGGCGATATTCAACCAGACATCCCTAATATCCCGTGGTTTTTCAAATTTCGTAACGCCAATAAACCCACTATTTCTACCATCTGCCGCCTGCGTTTGGGTCACTCGTGCACCCCAGTTCATTTGGCCAAACTTAGGATTAGGGATAGCTCAATTTGCGAATGTGGTCTGGACGAAGGGACCGTGGACCACATATTTTTTCATTGCTCTTTACGACGTTCTCTGTATGATATCTTTCCTCCCGAAATCCCCCGTCCTACCTCCTTTAAATGCCTCTTATCCCTTACCTTTTCCCCTTTAATTAATTATATATTATGTAAATTTATTAGTATTAATAATATTAAATTGTAAATTTGTTTTTGTACATATTATTATATACCTACCCTATATATATTTCTCTGTAAATTAATTATAACCATAATACTTTATTATGTGTCTATATCTATAATGTAAATTACTAATATTTGTGCTGTCTTATTTGTGATGTCCTCTTTACAGATAATCATCTTGGTTCTGGTAATTTCGGTAGATTCTCCCTTTACAAAACCGACCATATTCTTAGAACAGATCACCATCTCCAAAAGTTTATGAAACTAGCATGAAACGGACACTGGCAGAATTGTGACAACTAGCCACAAAAGCCATAATCAAGAAGTCAAGTCTATATTATTTTCTCAAACTTGTGTTTCTTCGAGTGTTAATGTGTAATATTGGTGGAATATTAATCATTGAGTGTTCGTTAACGTGCACGAGTGTAGGCGAATGATATAAACTCAAAAAACGTGTCATTTCGCATTTTTTCCAAAACTCCCAGGAAGTTTCAGTAAAGCATCCACTACTTTACTGAATCGTGACTTTGACGATGTAAATAATTGACTTGACTACTTGACCACGATTGCTATATTGCTGTGAAATACTTATTATAATAAAAAACTTGACACTGGCTATATGCACAAACCGTGCGAAGCCATTACTAAAACTAAAACAAAAACAGTGACAGTATTTATATTTTTGTCAGGGATTCAGGCATAGAATTTCGCGGGTTTCTCGCCAGTTCTCTTTTGCAGTTTGCACTGGAAACTGAAATTGAAAATAAATTATATAGGTAATCATTTACATACAGTTGGTAGGTACCGGCCGGCCGCTGATCTCTCATTACCTATATGAAATTTCTGTCTGTTCCATTTCGAGTTTATCTGAACCAAATCAAGTTGAAGTTGAAAATATTTTGTCGCAAGTTTGCACTGCAGCCGCTTGTGTCTCTGGTGGATCTACAAAGTTCTCTCCAGGATCAAGATAAGTTGAAGTTATTTAACCATGGCTTACAATCTCTCCGAAGGATCATTAGAGGTAAATACAGTAAAAGGTATAGTTTGTAGTGTTACAAAGGTTAGACCTACAGACAGGTCTTCGATCCGGAGTTGGATACATTTTGCTATTAGAGATTAGTATAGGCAACCGTTAGCCACCGTTCTAACTGGATTCATAGAGGATCATTTTAGTATCTGCTTACCATATTATATAGTACGAAATAGTTTATGGAAATAATATTTGAGTTATGTTTGCTTTTGATACTCCCATTACCTATAATCTAGCAACATAATTTTTCAGGTGATAATGAATGGCGGTCACTATGATAAGCCTGTGATGCAAGTACTTTGCAGCAAGAAGATTCAGGGCAGTGGAGCAAATGAGAGGTTTCGTCTTCTGGTGTCTGATGGCAAGCACTCTCACAGCTTCGCTATGCTTGCTACTCAGTTAAACGACAAACTGATCACCGGGGAGCTTTCAGACTATTCTGTTGTACAAATTGATAGATTCGTCACATCATTATTGAAAAATACAGGAAAAGGGGAGAAGTTAGTTTCCTTTGATATCAATATAATCTTTCTGTGTTTTGTCAGGGTGATCTTGGCTGAAATATATTGTTAGATTTGAGAAATACTTTATTTGGTACATTTCAGACGTGTTATGATCATTTTGGATCTTACGATTATGGCTGCTGGCAATACTGTGGGTAAAAAGCTTGGTAACCCTCAAACATGGTCTGAGGAGTCAGCTGCACCACCGCCGCAGCCAACCATGCAGCCTGTCCAACGATCAATGCCGAGTCCTGCACCTAAAGCAAGACCTACTCCGGGACCTAATCTAGACAACAGCCTCCTATCTTCTCAGATGACACATCCCATTGCTAGCCTTAGCCCGTATCAAAACAAGTTAGTGGCAAAAACTGTTGTCATATCTCTATTTTGTTTGTGATGTTCTATCATTTGAATTCAACATATATTTTGGTATACATACTGTATCAACCTGAGGGTTGTGTATAAACATGATGTACAATTAATTTTGTATTGTTCTGGACACATTTTTAAAGAGTTTTCATTCAGGTGGGTGATAAAGGCTCGAGTTATGACCAAGTCTGCGATACGGACATGGAGTAATGCTAAAGGAGAAGGCAAGCTGTTCAGCATGGATTTGTGTGATGAAAGCGGAGAGATCAGAGCTACAGCTTTCAGGAATGAATGCGAGAAGTTCTATGACATGATTCAGGTACAGAAAACTTTGTTTGTACTTTATCTGATTGGTTCCTTATCTGTAATCAAAGTAAAAGTGATAGTGATATAAGCCAGCTTCACGTCACTAGCTATATCAACTAGATGGAACTCATGGAAGTAATGTTCAAAGCCAATAGGCAATCACTCGGTAATTTTTATTGCTTTTCCTAGTTTACATGAGATGTACCTACTCAATTTTTATTACAGTCTAGCCAACATTTTAGAAAAAAGAACGAGCTAAGAAGTGTCCAGTTCATGTTATAATAGACACGAAAAATAATCTTTTACATGTTTTATTTTGTATATCATTAATGGTTTCAGGTAGACAAAGTGTACTACATAAGCCGCTGTCAGCTCAAGACCGCTAACAAGCAGTTCACAAGCTTGAAGAATGACTACGAGATGACATTCAACTCAGAAACAGTTGTAGCCGAGTGTATGGACGACGCGGCATCGCTACCGACCATCAAATACGATTTTGTGCCCATCAACGAAATTGGAACTAAGGCTCCTGATTCACTGATTGGTAAACAAGTAACTATGTAAACGATGGTCCCTCAAACACCTTTAATTCAGAGTCAATTGTGTAATATGCAGTTGCGTTTCACACAAATGTTTGGCTTGTGTGGGAAACGCACACTTTGTATCATTTGTTTGACTCATCACCAACCTATGCCATGGAGATTAAAAAATATCCCCTCGAGATGTGTTACGTCTGACTGTCCCGCAGATGTTATCGGCGTCTGTAAAGTAACGGCGGATGTGCAAGAGCTAACTGCCAGAAACACCGGGAAGCTGCTCAAGAAGCGAGAGGTTACGCTCGTCGACTCCACCGGTGGTGCGGTTAGTATCTATGAACTGTTGGTTTACAGACTGTTCTGTCTACTATGTAGACAAGTTTTATTCAGCACAAGAATGTGCACCTGGAATATCTGAACTATTTATTTTGTATCATATCATAACAAAGTACATAGTTATAGCTAGGCTGAGAAAAGTCATTAACAAGCCTCCGCAAGTAGTAGTAGTTTTTGATGGATATTTGTTTGTATTAGTATATATTATCATAGTCACAAATATTAGTATTATCATTGGTAGCAGACAAACATAACAACAATCCCTGTTCTCTATGATATTACAATTTGACTGCAGTCCCTAAAACATTTACTTCTAAAGAGATATTAACGGTTATGATATAATTTCAGGTTGTGTTAACTTTGTGGGGCACTGAAGCGGAGAACTTTGACGGAAGCAGTAACCCGGTTGTATCAGTAAAGGTATGTAACTTTTTCATGTTATTTGCACAATCAATGTCAGTAACATACTGAAAATTTTGTTGTTGTCGATCAATGTATCTGTTGTCTAGTATATATATTCAATTTTTATACGGAGAAAATTCACTACCTAAACCTCCATTTTGCCTATGACTCTACTAAGACAGATTTCATCATATGCCTATAAATCCAGGGGGCTCGGTTGAGCGAGTTCAACGGCGGTAAGTCGCTGTCGTGCCTCCAGAGCAGCATGGTGCGGCTCAACGCAGACCTGGCCGAGGCGCACCGCCTGCGCGGCTGGTACGACAACGGCGGCGCCGACATGGACATCGTCAATATATCCGCCAAGTAAGTTTATAATGGCAACACTCAAAAACGTGATGGAAGCGTGGTAGAACCTCTACATGCATCATGTGTGTTATTCTGCATTGGGTCAGGGGCGGATTGTGATCCATCCTAGGCTGGTTCACTTCGATGATGGTGATGGAGGTCACTATGATCCTATGACATGAAAAAGACGAAAAGACCAGTAAAACAATATGAGAAGTATTTAGGATGCGGCATATTTATGTTAAACTAGTTACTGCCCGCGACTTAGTCCCCTTTACATTGTATAGCAATAAAAAGTTTTCTGTGTCTGTCTCCAATATCTATACCAATTTTCAGCAAGATCAGTTTAGCAATGACAAAGGTAACAAACAGTGTTACTTTCACATTTATAATATTAGTATGAATATTAGACAAACAGATGTTGTTGATTATGATGCATTCTGCAAAGAAAATACTCCCTACATAAATATTTCAATCCATACCGATAGATCTCAAATTATAGTCCGTTGCCCAGACAAGGACTGCAAACCAAGTTAATAAATACACATCACTATTTTTTTTTAATATACTTATAACAATATAACCATCGACGTGCAGCGTCAATGGCATTTTTTTGTCAACTTTTACATTTATTATCTTTCAGGTTTATTTACTCGCTGTCACATGCAATGCTTAAAATTAAACTAAACTAATCCTAAGTCCGCCGCATTTCTCTTACATACACATCACTATTCATCTCAGATCGGGCGTGTACAGCGGCGGCAGCACCGAGTGGATCACGTTCTCGGAGGCCGAGAGCCGCCAGCTGGGGTCCGGCGACAAGGGGGACTACTACTGTCACCTCGGCGTGCTCACCTTCACGTTCGCCGACAACGCGGTCTACAAGGCCTGCCCGCAAGAGCAGTGCAACAAGAAACTGGTGGACCAGGAGAACGGGCTGTTCCGATGCGAGAAGTGTAATCGGGAGTATCCGAATTACAAGTACAGACTACTGCTTGGGGTGAGGTGGTGTTGATTTATTTGTTTTAGATCGGCTGGTGTCGGCGTAATGTCGATAATGTGGTCCGGTACGGGTAGGAAAATTATCGATTGGTCGGCGAACGTGCATGACACTAATATGAGCTTATACTCTGACACATATCTCGGCGACGGTCGACATCATCTTGATATTTTACATGCGTGAGTTCGAAACCAGCAGACCGCAAAAACTGAGCTGGGGCTTACGATGAAGGTAAATATTGAAAACCTTGGTGGTAGGGTATTACGATGCCCGACTGGGTAGCCCCCTCAAGTCGAAAATAAGCCGCCAAATCCGTACCGGGGTGTTCCTTGAAAACCAGTTCCGTTATAGACTGAGCATATTCACCTCCTTCGACGACAAGTGGTCAAAATAATACTAGCCTATAAAGTATAAAAAATATAAGGGTTTTTGGTTGGCAGGCTAACGTGTCGGACCCGACCGGCGACCAGCGCATCACGGCGTTCAACGAGGCGGCGGAAGCCATGCTCGGCCAGACCGCGGCGGACATCGGCCGCCTGTTCGAACACGACAAGAATGCGTATACACAGGTCTTTGAGGACGTCAAGTTCAGGACCTTCGTCTTCAAATACCGCACCAAGATGGAGACTTACAGCGTAAGTTATGGTTCATTCACCATACTGATGGTGATTATTTGTCATCCATCAATAAGTAATTTTAACTGCTGTAACCTTCGGTCCTATAGCCCTAAATGGCGTGGATTGCGTGGAAAATTAAAAACTTAATCTCTTTTTCAGGACGAAGCTCGCTTGAAGACCACAGTCATGAATGCGCAGCCTGTAGACTACAAAGATGCTAATGCCAGACTTATTAAAAGCATCAAGTCTGTAACTGGAGTCGAAGTGTGATTTTTTCATAATTATACCAATGTTATTATCATTGTATTTTAGAATAAGGCCCTATGAAAACCCTGTATATCCGATCTAAGAGTTTGCGACGTGCCGGAACTAAATCTCTAGTAAAATTGAGCTTGATTCGGCTGGGCCGTTTTGGATAAGTTTTTATAAAATAAGTATATATTTAATTAAGTTCCATTTAACCAAATTGATGTGATTTGGTCAAAAGCCAATTGTTCTAAACAATATGGTATTTTGTCTAATGTAAGAAATTATTTTTTCGTAAAATTATGTTGTCCATTGTTATACATTAGTCACGAAAACTTAAAATTGTAAGTGTAGGTAGTAAATGTATCTGGAAAAAATAACACATAAATAACATTTAAATGATCTTCTTATTTTGGTTTATACCTATAATCCCCACCAAAAAGGGCTGCCAAAATATTATTTTGTCCCAACCACCACCATCGGTGGCAATACTTGTGGGGGTTGGGAATAAAGAAACCCAATAATCATCAACCGCATTGATATGTTTGGCGGGGATTGTGGGAGTTAGTTTTATGGAAAGCGGTCATAACCCGCTTGTGCCGTCCAGTGAGTGTCCAGTGAGTGTGACGTATGATTGTTTTGCAGCTTATGTATTTATCAGAAGTACCAGGGTATCAGAAGACAAGGTCTCACTTTTTGTGCCATCCAATATGACTGTTTTGAAGCCAATACATTTATACCAAATGTACCAGGGCAACTGTTGCCCTGGTACATTTGGTCCTGTTGCAGGACACAAGGAGCCCTAATTTCTTGTGCCATGCAGATGACTGATGTGTTTAGGTTTGACTAGCATTTTACCACAAGTACCAGGGTAGCATAAGACTAAGACACAAGGTGATCTCTCTCACTTCTTGTTCCATCCAATATGTTTTGGAGTATAAATATATTACCAAAAGTATCAGGATAAGACAGAACGATCGACGAATACGGATAGGGGGAGAAAGATCGAGGAATAGGGAGAGAGCTAAATAGAGGGAAAGGGAGAGAGAAAGAGATACTCTTATCTAGCTGTTACCCATGACATCGATCGATTTTCTAAGCAGTTGAAATCATATAAAAATGCGAACGAAGTTGTGGGTATCAGCTAATTTAAATATATATTAACTTTAAATATAAATATTTGAATAAAAATATTTAAGGTGGCCTCCCATAAAGACATGAATATTTGCCATTTTTATAGATAATGGTCCGAAAACTTCGTGCGCGAGTCCATCTCACACTTGGCCGGTTTTTTGGAGTGTCACCAGCTCCAAGTGGGGAAAAAAATAAAACAGGCATTACTATGTAGTTACTTTATTCAATCTCATTTGATATGACTCATAATTTGGCTAGTAAAATGGATATTTCATTATAAACATACTCGGAAAACAGCGTTATTATAAGTATAAAAAGTAAATAGAGCGAGAAACATTTTTGGTTATTAAGACATAATAATATTAAGACACAAAATTAAAATACACACAATATTCTAAGTGACATTTAACTTATTATAATTAATTTATTAGAAGATTAACACAGCAAAATATGAATAATTTATTGACAACAAATGTTTTAAACGGGATTATAACAAGGTGTCGAAATACTGAATGAGGTGCATTTAATTAAATAAGTAGTTCACTCGTTAGTCAATAATTTCAAAGGGGTTATCATTTTGTAAAATGTACACTTACAATTAAATAATTTAATACTACAAGGACTAAAGTAATATGACTCAAATAATTTAATAATCATTACATGGCAGTGATTTATATGTGCTTGGATTTCATCTTACATTTATATTGAAGTGGATTCGTAAGTAATATTTATACATTTCAAATATTCCAATAAACGTAGTAATAGGCCATACATTATTCAGTATACCGAAAGAGGTCAAAGGGTTCGTATTCTGGATGAATACAAAGTTATGTTAGATTCAGAGAGAGAATCAAAATAGATTTCGGAAGCTTTTGTCACTTTTTATGAAACATTCTACAGGAAGTCAGAATAAATCTTCCAGCAACTTTGCGATATCAATTCGAAACATTCAAAAATCTATTTTACAACAATATGACACGAAAAGCATGAAATACTTAAAAAACATCTTATCATACTTTCATAATTATTAACCAAAATCAGATTTCAAATGTTATTAGAAAGTTTAATTGGATTACCCGCCTGGGGCATGTGCGGCCCGGCCCAGTTGGCCCATCATTATGTGTTAAATGAGAAACTCCGCGTATTTTTGTCGGTTATACATTTTTATGGTATTTCAAACGCACTGCGTGAAGTGAAAGCGATGGTTAGCTTTTTCAAATTGTTCACTCATTAATTTGAGTAAAATTAAACTGTTTTTAACTCATATACAACTATTAAAAAGAGTATAAATATTCCAAATTGTTTAAAATAATGAGCAATACAAATACGTTATCAACTGCGTGTAAACTTGATTTACACAAATGTTTGATGTTAGTTCCGTAAGGCAACAGCTATGGTTTAGTGTAGCTGGAAATAGCTTGAAAAAGAAACTTATTATGTAAGTACCTACTTAAAACTTGCATTTCACAGTCACACTAATAGCTAAGTAAACAGTATTCAACAAATACTACTAAACTGTAGCAACAGAGGTAAACATGCCTAACTTAAAAACTACGATACTGTGAAAAGTAGAAAGTTATAATTATTAATTCATTAAATCTATTTATACATTTATTCTGCACTATATCGAGTAACAATCATAATAAACTGACTTCTAAATCAGTAACGAGAAAATGCTATTATTTGTAAGATTTCTACTGTAATTCTTTATATTTGGTGGAAAAGTCATATTTTACAGAAAATTCTAGTTGTAAATGCAACATTCTTGTTTGATTTCAAAACAAACAACTGTCAATTTGTTGAATTAATAGTTAGTTGGTACCAAACGAAGATGGTCGAAACTAAATTAGTTACAAAGCTACAACCACGTGAATTAACGCCAGGATTGGTTATGTACGAGCAGGTTTACAGTGTGGGTCACCAAAATTACACATAAATTGACTTAGCAGCGTCACCGCGATTGTTAGTTGCCAAAACTAGTTAATTAAATTATGGTAAAAATGGCATACAAAATTGCCAAAATGTCAACCATAATAAGTAACTACTCTGAAATTACAGTTAATAATAATCAATCAAATCTTCGCATACAAAAATTAAAGCCATTACCAAGACTCATAAGAACAAAGTTAAGTTGCCTTACAAAATCACGCTCTCACAGACTTCAAAAAACACCTCTGTACAATCGATCTTGAGAATTTTAAGCTTATTCATAATATCGTCTTAACTAAGCTACTAGTATTTCATCCTTACACGAATATAAGTTAAGTTTCCTACATTACATTTAGATAAACATTAAGAAAATATTATGTATTTTAAGTAATTTTCAATTCCAAATAAGATCGATCAATGATTAATTCAAAACAAATGAATGAGATTCTACGTATCACCATAACACAACACAATCAATCTGTATAAATAGACAATCATTGTATAAACATTAATAAAATAGATTTACACAATACCGAGTACCCACTGAAGGTAACTCCATCAATGAAAACGATAAATTCCATCCGATCAACCGATAAATAGTACCGTCATAGCCCGTTCACGGACGCGATCCAAGTTCGATCGCGTTTCACTCGTTAGTCCGGTTCACTTAAGAGTTAACACTACACTATTTGTGCACTAACACTAGTACGTATTACATAACGCAGGTTAGCAAGTGATATATATATATATAAGGGTAAGTTGAGCGGTATATCAGTCCGTAAGGGTCGCCTGCCCGAGCGGCCTCGCTCGCCCCCGCAGCGCACACACACACACGCGCCAGGACACTGCAACCGAAACTACCAAGGAGGATGTCTACGATCTAACGACGAATGAATAAATTAAAGCGAATAAATAAAAAATTACGCTCTTTGGAACGGATTATGTTCGAGGGACGTCTGTGTAAGAACGCCGTCGCTCGTACACGAAACTGTCAACTTACAAGTTTCATTTGGCGTTCTGTACCTACCCCTAGTATGAGTTTTTACTAGCTCGACATAGTACGCGTCAACTAGCGCTTTTGTATAAAGGCCCTTACCAGCGCATTTATGGACGAAACATCTTCATACAAAGAGCTAGTTGACGCGTACTATGTCGAGCTACTAAAAACTCATACTCAGGGCACTGATGTATATTTTGTCGCCTAGTGATTGGTGTTCAAGTTAACTTTTGAGGTAACTTTAATGTTGTTCTTTCAGATGCAATATTGCAGTCATGCGTATGTCGGGCATCGCGCCTCGGAGCAACGATACGAAATTATAACAAACTTACAAAAATAAAACCTAAATAAATCACACGTAAAGCTTCTAGAGGCGATACTTTGACTTTCTAAATAATAATGTAATATGACTCGCCCAAATCCTAATTAAAATAAAACGAGATTCGAACAGTCGAGATACTAAATAATTACAAACAAACTCAATCAACTAAATATAAGCGATTGTGAAACTATATGTGATGTAAACGTAAAATAAATTATAAATGAATTATAGCACTTACACTGAAAGTAGCCCAAATATTTTGTTTATGAAATGTTTACTATCATAGATCAACAATATTTTGTATATTTTAAATTTGTAATTTAGCTCAGTTCAAGTGCTACGTATAACAAAATATGATACATCCGTTCGATGCGATTGTAGACCTTAGCGTTGAGGACATAAGGCTTACAACTTCATCGTCGCTTCGGTCCCCTCGGCCAAATTTTCAACAGGTATACAATTAGTTGATTCCTCGCGTTCTGACGTCACTGCTGCTGACCATCTCCAAGTAAACTCAACTACCTCAGTCCCATACTAAAAGCATTGGCTCAGTTTATAATTCACTGAAAAATTCTGATCCAATACGTTCAACATAGAACTTAGTACGAAGTCGTACCCACTACTGTCATGTATACTACAAACTCGATTTGCCAATTATGTAATATGATAGAGGCCTTCGCCAAATAGATGTTTAAACTCAAATTGAGCGATTAACTTCTTTCAGTACACGTCGTCAGTAGTCGGTACAACTAGTCGAGGCAATTGATGGTTCGAAACACGGTCAGTCAGCGGCGCGTGCGTGTATTGTCTGCGCGCACACACGCAGCCCACACGGCCCCGACCGACGTCGCGTCAGCTGGCGGCGCGTCACCGACGTCGCGTCAGCTCGCGCCGCGTGCGTCAGTGGGGGGTCGTGCGTCGCGTGCCCGCTCCGCGCCGCCTCGTCAGATCCACATGGCCTTGACGGGGCGGGTGTGCGCGGGCGCGGGGTGCGGGAGCGGGGGCGGGTGCGCGGGGCCGCTAGCCGGTGCGCGCTCACGGCACCAGGTCGGGCAGGCGTCCACGGCCCTAGGGTCGCCCGCCGCCCTCCGTCGAAACCACCTGCGGACCACACGACGGTGTTCAATAACAGTGCCGTTAGACCGGTTCCTACAAGGACTAAAAGCTGTTAGAAATTGACGGCACATCGCTGACGACAGCGGTCTCTGACGACTTTGCACTTTGACGTCAGCGGTCACTACAAAGGGCAGCCGTTGTAAGGCGCTTGGGGACGTGTAAACTTCCACCCACGACCCACGGCGTATTGCAGCGTCGTCAATAAAGAACCTTAGGACTGTCAAGCAACAATAAGGTATTCTGACCGTCTAAACACCACTCCACTGTAAACTTAGGCCCAAATCTAAGGTGGCCATTGATTCGGCCAAGATGATGATGGACTCACTTTCCGCTCCTTGTAGTAAAGCTCCTCGCTCTCCTTGTCGCAGAGCAGCAGCACGACGGCGCCGAACAGGAAGATGGCGGCGCCCCAGCCCACGCCGTACGCCCAACCGAACTCCCACACCGATCTGTTGCCTGAACAGTTATCATTACTATTTTAGTTGCCTGAACAGTAATCATGATTATTTTATTTGCCTGAAAAGTAATCATTATTATTTTAGTTGGCTAAACAGTAATCATGATTATTTTATTTGCCTGAACAGTAATAATTATTATTTTAGTTTGCTAAACAGTAATCATTATTATTTTAGTTGGCTAAACAGTAATCATTATTATTTTAGTTGGCTAAACAGTAATCATTATTATTTTAGTTGCCTGAACACTAATCATTATTATTATAGTTTGAACCCCTCAAGTAGAAAATCTACCACCAAATCCAAGTCAGGGGGTTCCGGCAGAGGTCTTTGAGAGCCGTTTTCATTCTAGGCGGAGCATGTTTTCGAATCTACTAGCACGGGGATATCGTTTCAAATAGAATTGTCAACTGAACTATATACGTAGACCTGCTTGTATACATGTTTTAAATCTACGAATCTAGGCTTTTGCTTCATGCGATGGTAAAGGTAGCACCTAGTAAAGCAGATCCTTGGTTTTTGAAGTAAACCACTCGCAATACGTACCCAAGTTCAGCTCAGCGGCGAAACAGACCGGATAGATGACGAGCGCAATTAAGATGCACATTACTGAAAAACATAATAACATAATTAAAATTAACCACAGGCGTAGAGAGCGGAGGGGGGTTGGGATGGAATACACCCTATGAAAAAAATTAGAATATTGAACACACATCCGTCACTCAGATTCCACTTTCGTCAGATCACTTCTTTTTCCGTGTTAGTCAGATTTTGAAATTGAAGACGTATCGGGAATTCTCATGACTCCTCGTCCGTCAGATTACGCTTTCGTCAGATCACTTCCTTTTTTCCGTATAGGTCAGAATTTAGATATTTACTAAAACTCACCCTCGTTGGCTATTAAAAATAAAAGCGTTACTCCTTATAACATCTGCTATATGTCTGTGAAAGTCCCATCAAATTCCGTCCAGTATTTATAAGTTTCATTAAGATAACAAACAGATAAAAATTCTAAAAAACATATTTTTGGATTCAACACCCACTTTATTCCCAGTTAGTTTTTTTATACCTAAATAATTCTTCTTTACACAGACAGATAATATGGCTTAGTTAGTTTTATAATAGTATAGTAGATAAAATATAGAAGGAGAGGCGAGAAGCATAAATTCACAAATAATAATTAATTGACTGTATGAGACATAAAAAATAATATAATTTTATTTGTAAAATGTAAAAACATTATTGACTATAAGTTAGAATAATAAGTTATGCTCATTGTTAATTAAGAGATGTGGTTTTTGTTTTGAATAATAAATAAATAAATAGTTAATAAAAAATAAAAAACACACCTCAATTATAGAAAAAGAAAACTAAAAAATTAAAAAATAAATTTTAATATGTATTAAGATATATAAATTAATAATAGTGTAAATAAGAACGAGTGTTTTATTTTTTTTTAAATCGTTGGTGTATAACTATTGACACCATGCACCCGAGCAGTCTGTCGATGATGCGTGGCACAAGTCGTGCGTAGCCAAAATTAAAAAGGTTGTGGCAGCACAGAATACATAGGGTGAGACTAACGTGCGAGCGCCATGGCGAGCACCGCGAACCGGTAGTAGCGGAACTTGGTGCGGTGGTCGGCGGCGCGGAGCCCCAGCCCCGTCAGCAGCGCGCCGCACACGTCCGCCGCCAGCGTCGCCACGCACAGCGTCGCCGCCGCCCTGCAACGCCACGGAACATGCTACATAACGACTGACAACACTCCCGACCGATTCACCTTTCAAACAAAATAACAAAATCCAAATCGGTTACCCGTTTGCATAGACGTAGTATCAATAGACTTGACAAAAGCGTACGCCCGAAAGAGACATACCTATGCTGCAATTGATAAGTCGGATAAATTTAATACACGTAAAAACGGGTCTAATTTGCGCACAAGCTAATATAAAAATATATATATTTTGACACACCTCGACGTTTAACTCGAATTACTTAGATTCGTTTATATGTTTTCTGTTAGCGAAAGTTTAATAACTAAGTATACGATGTATGATATCCGTGCTATGGTCCTAGGTAAGCCTGGGGTTACATTCGTCGAAAGCTCGCGTACAGTTGTTTCTTAACGCCGCAATGAAAATTAATTCCAAACAAAGTGAATAAACCACATTGGATTTTCGAAGATACCAGGAATGAGAAATTAGAATTGAAGAGACAGTTATTCCTTGGCAGTCAGGTAAAAACTATAATTTAAAACTCTGTAGCTCTCTCTCTCTGTGCCTCCCCTCTCTCAATACTCTAAATACGTATGTTGTCTTTGTAACTCATGTTCTCTTCTTTTTATGTGATGTTAGTTACATAAATAGAAACAAAAAAAACTAAAAAAAACAAGCATTAAAATTAATTAAAAAAAAGCCTATCCGATTAAATTACCTAATCCAGTAATTTCAATTAATCACCGCTGTTTACTTTACAACTGCGCGGTAGCTAACTGTCCGAACATAATGTAGCCAACCCAAGGTAACCAACAACAAACGTAGGCGTAGAGCTTGTGACGAAGTAAGGTCACGCACCAATTATAGGGCCGAGTTGACACTGCGAAGTTTCGCTTACATTATTCAGAAGTGATATAATTATATGAGTATAGGAAAACCTCCAATAATAAGATAACAAAGCAAGTACAGACTTAATAAAATAATAGGGTATATTAAGTCGCAACTTCAACCCGCAGGAACCATATCGATACTTTATCTGATATCGAATGTTTAATTTTGAGGATTTCGATTCGATTTCGACTACCTTACCATTACCTACGTCCATGGAGCATAATAATCAGATAACGGTACGAAATCACAATTTAATACTCAATCTGTAAAATAGAATATAAGACTCTTTATTGTAAGTATAACCAAAAAGAAATAATACCAAAGACGCTACAAGATGGTTCAAAGTCTCAAGGTAAGTACATAATTATTCAGGACTAGCTGTTGCCCGCGACTTCGTCCGCGTGGACTATATTTTTTACCAATATTCCAAATAACTAATAATAGACCATGACCTCGATTTCGACATCGACATCCGACACCCAACATTTATTATTATGACATTCATCATATTCTTCCAAAATTACCATTTTATACAAAAATCTACAATTTCATATAAAAAAATCTACCATTTCCTACCAAAATACCATTTCTACTAAAATCTACCGTTCCTACCTAAATCTACCATTTCCTACCAAAAACTACCATTTCCTCCCTAAATCTACCATTTTCTTTCTAAATCTAATTTCTACCAAAAGCTACCGCTTTCTACCAAAATCTACGATTTTCTACCTAAATCGACCATTTTCTAGAAAAATCTACCATATTAACCATAGTCTACCATTCTAACCAAAATCCACCATTTTCTTTCTAAATCTACTATGTTCTACCAAAAGCTACCATTTTCTACCAAAACCTCCCATTTATCCATAATCTACGATGTTTATCAAAATCTACTTATTTACCATAATCTACCATTTTATTTCTGAATCTACTATTTTCTACCAAAAGCTACCATTCCTTCCAAAATCTACCATTATTACCAAAAATCTACCATTTCGTACCTAAATCTATAATTTTCTACCAAAATTGCCATTTTCTTTCTAAATCTACCATTTTATTACAATCCAAATTTTTCATCAAAATGTACAATCTTCTTTCAAAATCCATCACTTTATACCAAAATCGGTTACAACTAAATGACTTTGACTTTGGCATCGACATAAGACATCCACCATCTTCTGCCATTTCCTACCTAAATTTTAGGGGTAGAATACTAAACACGATGAAATACGTGTATTATTAAAGTTTTATAGAACATAAATGCTAAATTTGAAGTTGATCAGACCAATAAAACACGTTGATCCATATAAACTTTACAACCCCTTCGCACCCCTTTGGGGGTTGAATTTTCAAAAATTCTTTTTTTAGTGCACATCTACGTCACTTAAGGAATACTTGTGCAAAATTTTAATTATGAACTAAATCTGATGAAAATATTTTGCAACCCTCTTTTAACCCTTTAGGGGTTGATTATTTAAAAACAATGAAACATGTGTTTAATTAAACCTTTTAAATAACATAAATGCCAAGTTTGAAGTTGATCGGACCAAGAAAACACGCAACCCCTTTTCACCCCTTTAGGGGTTGTTTTTACAAAAAACCTTTTTTAGTGCACACCTACGTCACTTAAGGAATACTTGTGCAAAATTTCAATTATGAACTAAATCTGATGAAAATATTTTGCAACCCCTTTTTATCACTTTAGGGGTTGAATATTAGAAAACGATGAAACACATGTTTAATCAAATGTTCTAAAGAATATAAATGCCAAGTTTGAAGTTGATCGGACCAAGAAAACACGTTGCTCCATACAAACTTTGTAACCCCTTTTCACCCCTTTAGGGGTTGAATTTAAAAAAATCCTTTCTTATTGCTCGCCTACGTCACATAAGGAATATTTGTGCAAAATTTCATGGTTCTAGACGCAGTGGTTTCGGCTGTGCGTTGATCGATCAGTCAGTCAGTCAGTCAGTCAGTCAATCAGTCAGTCAGTTTTGGCTTTTATATATATAGATTATGATTCTGTACTATTTATATTATACTCCCTAACTGCGTTACCTATATAATGGAAACCGTATGTCAAACGTGTGTTACTTGATGTAGGTGGCAGGACGGGCGGCGTAGCAGCCGGGCTGCGCCGTGATGTCGAACGGCAGCGGCAGCGGCGCGCCCGGGTCGATGCAGTGCATGAACAGCCCCTGCCGCCAGCCCGCCGCCATCAGCCAGTCCGCCGACGCCAGCCCCAGCACCATCAGGATCACCACCAGCAGCCCGCATATCAGCGCGATCACCTGAACCAAACACATTACAAACGTCACTTTTTGACAAACGAATCGCGGTAAGTATTTGTTTACATAACTTTTCTTTTTAATCCTTTGGCTTTTTTAGCCGTGCCCTGAGTATGAGTTTTTACTAGCTCGACATAGTACGCGTCAACTAGCTTTTTGTATGAAGATGTTTCGTTCATAAACGCGCCGGTAGGGGCGATGTTCAAGTTTTCATAGAAACTTCATTTAAAATACGCAAACGCTTTAGTTACGTTTCTTACTACAAAATCTCATACTAGGGGTACTATTCTATTGTGTTGTGTTGTACTTTTTAATTTTTTTCATCAGATAGTCAGTGGTCTAGTCAAGTGGCTGTCAACGTCACGACTCAGTAAAGCGGTGGATGCTGAAACTTCCTAGGAGTTTCGAAATGACACGTTTTTCGGGTTTGTTCCTCGTGCCCCCGTTACCGAACACCCAGTGGTTAATATTCTCAAATAAAAAGCTTGCTCTTTAAAAAACTTTTTCTTTTTAATAGGCACCTTCAAAATAAATTGCAATAATATTTAAAAAGTCTGTTGACCAACGGAGCGATATTTGTAAGAAACAAATTATAACGCTTTAACTTTTTAAATCGTCTGAAGCTAAGCGGATCCCCGCAGCCCACTCCATTACCGTTTATATTCAAAACTTGAGGATGAGGCTTATCGCATTTTGTATAAGCTGTGTCGTTGGCGAAAATTCCCGAAAAGCGAGCTGGCTTCGAACCCGAAGTCACCAATGTCTTGTACCTATCGCCGGTAAAACTGCTTTCATAATAAACCTAGATTAGCTACAGAATGTGGTGAAGTAGGCTGTTGTTCGACGTCTTGTAAACGCAGTTATGACAAAACTCCATGAACCGTATAAGCCCAACCATCGCATCGTCATTAAGCGATACAAAGCAAATTATAACGGGAAACAATCCGTAATTCGTATGTGCGTGGTATACGAGCGTCATTGCCTATAAACTTTGTCTTCCATCAAGCTTGGGGCGAATAAACGGCACGCAACGCGAGACAGAAATCAAAACATGGGGGCCAAGACGCGTCGGGGTGCCGGAGGCGTCCGAGGGAAAGAAAAGCGGGAAAGTTAGGTGTGGGTGGGTGTCTAGAGGTGAGGCGGGGGGACACAGGGTGCGGTCATCGATCGGGCCCGACGGCGCCGGGGCCGGGGGACACCATCAGCTGTTAGTAACGCCGCCGCCTCTCCGTCTCTTGGCTATGGAGCACGCCGAGCGACGCGGTGCTTGCTACCTTACAACTAACCCCGTCTTACCCTTACATTTCGCTTGCACCCTCTTTCGCGCCCGCGTACGGTGTGCTCCGCAACTAAGCCCTCTTCACACAACACCCCTTAAAACTTGTCTCGTTCCAAGTGTCTCTATCGCCAAAGTGATCCTGGCGCGCACGAAACTTCCTAACGATACGCCGCTTGATAAATTACCCATGCAATCTTTTTGCAGTGTTCGTGTGATACGAATCGTGGTTTCATTCATAAATGCTAGAAGTGTAATTAAAAGTTTTCAAATTCAACACGTGCGGGTACAAATCGTTTTGTATAATAGAGGGGGGGCCAGCCACATTTACATTAATCAATTCGTGCTAGCCGAGCGGAAGCATCTGTCATCAGGAGGGATTTCATTCATTGAATTATAAAGCTACTTAACTCACGTAGTGTCTCTTTCCCGGTCGCTCGAAGGGGAGCCCTTAAACATTTACATTCATCATTTGTGTGTTCGATAAGGACTTTAGGTTATAATCCTCGATGGCAAGTTAAGTCACCATCAATTCAGCTTTGATCTGTTAGCCATGTACAAGGCCAAGGGGTGTCTGCGAGGCAGGAATCTCTCCGAATGGCATTAAACCATCGCGCGCTGCGAATAGTTACATTGAAACGTTTCAATGCAGGCTAACTAACTATAGTACAAAGGCAAAGAGCTAGAATCCAATTTCCGCTCTCACACAATGCAAAAGCGCCCACTTTTGTCGCCCTAAATGCTTACTCGCAGCAGTTCACTGCGGAGCGTTCCATTCCATATTCAAGTATTTGACTCTTTTAAAATACCATTTGTGGTGGATTTAAATAGGCTCTCAAATTATATCCCTAATTTGAAATTGACGCTAACTTCATTATCCATCACTTTTATACTACAACCAAAACTAGGTTAAAAGTAAAACATGTCGTAATAGCAAACAAACGATCGTATAATGCACTAAACTTTCACGTGTTGAAGCTGTTAGTTGGTATGCTTTCGCAAACCCATCTACTAACGCTACGAAGGATGACGAATCACTAAAGTAGTGAACATCACGAACTCTGCTTTATTTTATGCCGTATATTTTAGTTCGTCACACGACTGCTCCAAATCTCATTTGCTACTATCGCAGACACAACGTCGTCCGTCAGGAACACTGTCTGGAGATGTAATGGTAAGTCGAAAATACATTCTAATCCGCGTTTGCAATCTAAACGGACACCGCCGCTGCTGCAGTAGGTACAGGAAATGTATTAAAAAATAGTTGCAATGATTCCGAAGCAATTTGCACACACACAAAGAATGCTAAAGTGTTCTTTCTTCAAAGCATGTTCTTAATGCGTGTGAATAAAATATTATTTCCAACGATTTAGTTTTTTAGGTCAGAAGGAAGCCGATAGCCTTAGGGTCAGCTTTGTAATTTCAAGTAGTGTGGTGCAATGTGGGTTATCTAGGGTTGATATAAACCACTAAATAATAATAACTAGGTACCTATGCATTCAAATGTATGGTCACGAGAAAACTGGAGAATGCGGGTGCATATATCACCGTGGGGAGCGGCAACTGTTATTTCCAACTACCCGTGTTGTTACCTACCTTAGAGTATACATATAATATTACTTACTAATTACCCTCGAATACCTTGCAATGTTTACCTGGGCGATCTGATTAGCCGGCATCTCGTCCTGCTCGGTGGCGAACTGCGGCGGTGGCGGCAACACTGGTGGCGGGAGGGCGCGCGGGTTGGAGCGGAGCCCGCCCGGGCCTGCGCCCGCGCGCCCCTGCATGGACTGCTACCTGAACGCCGCCACACCACCCGACACTTATACCATGCCACGACAACAGGCACAAAGTCGATCAGGCCTTGGAGTACTTCTACTACACACTGTCAGCCTTCACTCGTTTTACACTGATTTGAGCCCCTTTTGCAGACTCACGGATACGTTTGCGATCCTACTTTAGTTACCTACTTGGAAGATGCACCGTCATAAACTAATAAAAAGTCGAGGAATGTAATGATCTGCCTAGCTGGAGTAGCGGCCTGATATACGATACCACCGAACTCACCGCCCGAGACGAAGTAATTCATCAACGTCAATTATTGAGTAGATGACTATAAGGAAAAATTGTCCCCGTCCACGCCACGGTTAAGTAAACGACTGATTGAAAGGTGATCGATTATGTCAAGGGAGAGATATTGAAAGAGATTGAGTCCCGTGACCGGCCGAGGGCTCGGTGACTTGACAAATGAGACCAGTCGTAGTTCGCGGTATACGGCCACAATAACGGCGGCCTTAATTGCAGTGCAGCTGATAAACCAGGGTGGAACGCACGCCGCTGCACGACTTTTATATGCGACTCTACATGCAAGATATGTTGGGATGATTACACGTTCCTGTATGTAGGTCAGAGGAGCGACTGCCTGCTTTTTAGGGGAAAAGGGTGGCCTAGAATGAGGTCGCACCGCACGCGGCACGGCGGAATTACATATTCACTGGACAAAAACATACCGAGTAGGTATATGCTGGGAGCGTTCGTATGCGAAGCACGCATGAGAAATCAGGTCAACTCGTAAAATAAATTACTACATTTTACAACTTAATTGCGAACGTCTACTCAAGTTTATTATGATAAATGAGAGCAACAATATTTGCTGAGATAAAACAAAACATGAGTGTTACAAACCCGACCCAACACACTTCCCGGAGGGAATACTCGTTTACCGGATCGGATATTTAATAACAGAGTACCATCGAACATCGAACAACGAATTGAGTGAAGGAAAACAAACATGCATGATACATTTCCAATGTCTGTCTGATGTGTTTACATTTTTGAGGCTAAAAGTACAAAGAGAATACAGAATATGGTAGCTTTTATTATAATCATGCTTATAGATTTAGGGCAAGCGAGGCTGTGTGTACTCTGGAGATTCACGTCATTGTGAATGAGTCACGAGTACGAGCCACATTAGGTTAAAAAAAATAAAAACTTAAAATTGAGAGCGAATAATGAAGTACACAGTACGTAGATCCACCAAGCGAGAGCGAAAGGGAATGTTATTTTTACATCGTTATAAGGAAGGACACTTAGTTTGGATACCAAGTTTGGTGAAAGTAGAGTTTTGGTTGGGTCACAGAATACACGTTGGATCTGAATGTACTTCATATTAAATGTTTGCGTTAGTCATTGATGGAACAGCTTCATTACGTTTTGTTGTGGATTGTCGATCATCAATGTCATTACTGCATGAGCATACCGAATAAGATCACGCATCCTATCGAGATACTTCGAGGCTGCTCTTCACAAAAACGGTTTCTTTTTCTTTACACAAAGGCTTCACGCTAGATTTTGGAGTATCTCTAAGCTAGATAACGTTATGCCACCAGGATGCGGACGAAGATGGTCCTGCGTACTCAGCCTAGAGTCAGACTGGTTGTCAAAGATTGCCGAATCACTACGCTAGAAGCTTGACGACAAATGTGCAGCTTAGGCATTATTAGGACGGAAGAAAAATTCCGTGCTTAAGGGTAATTGATTCGAACCGGTGCCTCACGTGGCGTGCCCACATAAACCTTCATTATCCCGTATTTGAACGGAGCTGGGGAATGAAAAGTTACCTACAATTTCCTTATCTCTCAGATTACTCCAAATTACATTGGGCACAATGCCTTTGTGCCACAACACCTAATTTGGAAGAAACCCGATAGTATGGATTATGTTTTGATGAAATGTCTACCGTAGGCGTAGTACCTACCAATATATCAAATTACATAGGATCGAGTTGTTTTGATCAGTAACGACATCGATACTATCGATATGCTCGAATGTTTAAAAATCAATATCATAGGAAAGCTATTAATAGACTACACTGAGTTAACTTATTATTTAGTACTAGCAGTTTGCGCGAATTCGTTAAAGACATTTTTTTAAACTGTGGCCTATGCGGTGCGCCGCTACCAAACCGTTTTGATCAACAGCTCTCACTCTTTCACTCGTTAGAGTTAGATTTGTATATCGTTGTTGAGGCCAGATTCTAAGCTACTAAACAATTGGACACGCATTGTAAAAGTTTATTAGTTACTTCGTCATATGGAAACAAACATATTTTATAATGCACAATCGTTCTCAGTTTCTTCTTTAAAACTTTTACATTTTAATTGATTAAATTCCTGTAGTATCTACCAGTATGAATGAACAAAGACGAAGGATGAGTAGTATTAAATTATATAATAAAGTATTCTTATTTTCCGTGTCGTATAAACTACTAGATTAGTACGTGAATAGAGGTTTGAGGTGTTGTTACAATTCTTTCATGCATTGTATACCCATACCCTATAAAGAACTGCGAAGATTATGTGGTATAACTTATTAGCATGACATTATTAAAGACTCGCTGCAAGATGTACTTTAGAATAAACATAGGTAACATAACAATTTTGACGGCCTCTAAGTATTTTTTTTTAAATGAACACAGAACGTTGGATATCGGCAAATTCGGAAATTAGTAAATTTCTGGAAGCTTTAGATTTCCTAATCAGAATTAATTAGCTTATTTGGTTAAGTTAATCAAGGATGATGATTGGTGAAGAATTAGGACTACCGATTAGACAAACAACGGTTTACAAGCACCAACTCACCAAAAATTCAAAACGCTATTTCAGATAATATTTGCCTCACACAGTAATCGCTACGTAGCTCTACAAGAGAAAAATATTATCTAACTTTCAATTTGTGAACACAAAAAGAAGAAAAAAATTGACGTCCTAGATTTCGGATTGGTGAGATTTGCGCATTGGGGTTGCGCCGGTTTAGTGCTACTTAACGGATTCACCCAATTGAATTCCACACTAGAAACGATCTCCTAATAAGATATAACAAACCACAAGCTGGCCGATATGGGATCCCGGGGTACAGATGTATGGGATACGCTACAGGGGCAGGTGAGTGCACTAGGGCGGGCGGACCGAACTACGCGGCGCCTGACGCGGGACTGCCGCCCGCCCAACCGCCCGCCCGCCCGCACCTCACCGCCCCCTGACGTGCGCCAACAAAACACAGATTATAGAGACACATTTATTAGCCAAAAACGCTACTTAAACTTCGATCGTTTCTACAAGACATACACATAGCGCTCTATACTCATAACGTAGACTAGTAATCGATCACGGTCACGTCTAGTCGAATTTGACACACACAATTATAGCGTCACGCTTAATGATCATTGTCCATCAGGTCGTGAACATCACACCTGAGTGATTTGTAGGCGAGGAGGTTGCGGCTGTCGTCTCGGCGGGCGCCGCGGCCGCGCGCGGGTGCCGCACCATCCGCCCAGGGCCCGCAGGCGGCGCGTGCACGCCGCCCGCGACGGCACCCTGCACCACCTACGCTCGCTCGCCCCGAACGTTGTCGTCATCCTATCCCCAGGCTTCGACTGGTCGTACACAATCTTCGGACTGTCCACGGTCTCCGCGCCGGGGGCGATTCGATACTTCGCTCCCGATATCGCTTTCTTTATTTCGTTGAGCGTTCTCCTGGCGCGGTTCTCGTCTTCTTTCAAATCGAAAGTAGTCTCCCTGGGTACGGCGGTGAGTCGACCCGTCGTCGGGGGTTGCGGAGTTGGCTTTATAACGACATCCTCCTCTTTGCGTTTGAATAAGCCTCTTATCCGGGTGACCACTGTTGGAGTCGGGTCGGTGTTGGTACCGACCGTGCATACTCGAGGTCTGTTTGGAGTGGTGGTGTAGTCGTGTTCTATCGCCGGTGTCGAGGCGTACGTTTGAAGCGGGAGCGTCGCGGCGCGCCTCGGGAGCGGTTCCTCTTGCAGGTACGCGACGTGCAGGGTGCTGATGCTGAGAGGTTGCTGTGGCGGCCATAGCTCCCTGGTCGGCGGCACTGGTGAGGGTCGCTCGCCGAGCATCCGCCTGGCGAACTCGGCGGGCTGCCACAGGTAGCTGGCCGTCAGGTTCCCGTGCGTCTGCATCCCGGCCGCAGTCTTCACTGACGGCTCGCGAGCCACTGCTGCTAATCCGACGCGAGGCTTCGTGCACTTGACGGTATTCGCGGTGAAATGCCGAGTAAAGGCCTTTTATTAATTAGATTAGGTGGCGAATATTCAATAAGTCGCGACAGCGTGTAATCCTTGCAAGGGTATGTTGTGCTATTATTTTTTCAGTTAATGGTGACATGTAACGTAATAAAGACGTACTTTAGCGTAAGCTTATAAATACTACGAGTGTTTGTAACTTCCGTTCTATCTATTCTCCTTTACCCACCAGGCAGGAACGTTCTAATCTCTGAAAAAACAAAGTAATCTTCTTACCTTTAGAGGTCTTATGATGGTCACAGTTTCAATCATAGTAGTTGAGGCCATTTTGTGTGGTGTCTCCATTCCTAGAAACAAAAAAATGCTTAAGGAAAAAAGTCATAGTGAGCAAGAGTAATCAGCAGCTGATATTTCATTTCACCGACTGAGCTGCAAAAGTAATAACTGTATAATCTCTTCACTACATAGTATAAAACAAAGTCGCTTTCTCTGTCCCTATATCCCTATGTATGCTTAAATCTTTAAAACTGCGCAACGGATTTTGATGCGGGTTTTTTTAATAGATACAGTGTTTGAAGAGGAAGATTTATATGTATAATAATGTAGTGATACCCGTGCGAAGCCGGAGCGGGCAGCTAGTTTATAATAATATCAGTTTAAAATACAAACATCATAACAGAATCGCTATCGAGGCACATTACATAACTGTGTATTAAAAACAACTGAGTCAAGGCATGTGACTAATATAGCAAGCATGTTTATTGATTCAGTATGGCTTTGTGGCGCCTTTATGATAATATAATGCAAATAACTTGACACAGAACTACCTGAATGAGTAAATTGTCTTGTAACCATTGCTGTGACTTGCCTATTATCTATGCTAGTATAAAAAAGATGTAGTTTGTTTGTGACTTTGCAGGAGATAATCTCCGGGACTGTTTCTGTGGCAGTGTTTCTGATAATTATTTCACTAATTCCTGTTAGGTACCTACATAAACCGGCAATATAAATTGTATACATATATATATATACTAGCAGACACGGCCATGCGTTGCTGTGGCTAAGGTTCTTGTTATTGCGACTATAAATGGGCATGTAAGCTATCCTATCATTCAAAGACCAAATACTACATAAACTGTACTTAAACCTTCAATAATCTCTCAGTATGCAAGTTTGTTTCCTTCAACACTAGTTGTCATCATCAATTATTATTGCTTGTTTTATTTGTCAGTACCCTGCACCTGAATAGTAGTCTACTAAATTGCACATATTTTGAATTGTACAAGTTAAATATAATACAAATACAGGCCTCTTTAATGTAGCTAAGTATTATAAAATATTCTCTTATATGGGAAGGTATGGATGTTTATTTGTTTCTATCTACAGAACAGCTTTAACAGATTTAAAAATACAGTTTATACACACATACACACACATTATTGTACAATTTTTATTCACGATCAAATAAAAAAATATTGAAATGGTCGGAATACTACCAACATTGATAATGATAGAGTAGTAATCCAATAAAAAGTTAAAAACATGTTGATTTCAGTTACTTAGGTCATTATTATTAAAGTACTATTTTTGCCTCTGAAGTTCCATCAACGAAAGGAACAACTCACCACACTTCTGACATAATAATAATTTTAACACATAGGTAGGTACCTACCTCCAGCCCATAATCAATTTGACTAACTTTACTCTATTAGTTAGGTAGAATAGGTAGGTACACTCACTACAAATAAAAATCCAAAATTCATGAGTGAATAATGTGGTTGTGATACCTAGGTACCTACATAAAGAACCTAAAACACGTTACAGGAGACAACTGAGACATCAAAACGCGTAAAACTTACAGGAAAAACTTCTGGAGCGCGTGATGTGTTCTCCGATAACGCATTCACTCAGTTCATAACAAAGTGCAGTGCAGTTTTTGCGGATGCAGTCGTTTGTCACTCACAAAGCGCACACAGCACAATAGCTAAATTCAAGGAGTTGGAAAAAACTATCGTGGTAGATAATAGTCGAAAATAAATAACAAATATGAATGAATAAAACGGGCAAAAACAATACCTAGATATTATCGTTATAATAGCTGTTATGCCTATAATAATCACGCTATCGGCTATGCTATGCTATCGCGCGCGAGCGACGAGCACGGACACGGATCTAGCGTAGCGTTTGTATTCTCTTTGGACACGGACGGGACGGAGCAACAAATTACAAACAAGCAAAAGTGAGCTGGGAATAGTGTGGTGTGCACGTTAAACATCGATGGTCTATCGATAGTTTTTTACTATCGGTATTATCGAATATTGTCTAATATCATCTACTATTTTTCATCATTTTTGCCTATTTAATACCTGTCTATCAGTAAAGTTGCAACTTTACCTATGTACCTACTTACCGACTTCAGTAAAGGAGGTTATCAATTCGACAATAATATTGTATGTCTCGTATACTATTATAATAAAATAACAATATAATATGATCATACTTATCTAAATTATTAGAACTAACTTTAAAATTAGGCAAAATGCAAATTTCAAAGTTATAGCATTTAGGTTCGGTATACAAAATTTAAGCATTTAGGTACCGATAGTATCGATAGAAATAGATTGTTTTTGCCAAAATACCTATAACAATTATTGGAAAACAAAACTATCGATGATAAACGTACACTAAACTAAAAAATGCGAGGCAAAGGCCGAAAGAAAAGTCAGAATGGTCAATTTAATGGTCAGAAAGAAGTTTTAAAAATAGTTTTAAGAACAATAACTCAAATAGTGGTGTAAAAAAATTCGATAATCTAAAATATCGATACCTAAGTACTTATGGTATCGATTAGCAATAAATTGTTATTCTGCTCTATCGATTTAAAAAATCAGTAACAGCACAACTCTGAAACCTATGAAGTGACTGTCATGAGTGTCAAAATATTTAACAATCAGAGGTATGTAGGTACCATAGAGTTTCATAGTCTGATTATGAATAGGTAGACATTACACGTTCAATAAGGCGTGAATGAATCTTGTGTTATAAATAATTTTAATATTAATGCCCCGCGGTTTTACCCGCATTTATATTACATAATATAAGTAACTAAATTAAAATGTTGTGGCGGAGGCTATCTAACTATCTGAATCTATGAAACATAACTAAAATCACTCCCCGACTAATTATTCACCTTTCAAACAAAAACTAAATCATAATCGGTTCATCCGTTCGGGAGCTACGATACCACAGACACACACACACACATACGTAGTACATATTATGTAGTTTAAGTAAGTACATAAAACGAGGCAAAACATTAGCGCCTCTAAATTAAAAAACTAACAATTTTTATAACGGGTTACTGAACTTTATGATATGTTTTTTTTTTGTTTTAGTTATGGTTATGAAATGTTGAACGTGTAAGTCTGATCAAGCGCGCTTGATTGAAATGTGGCCGCACGCACGTATGCAGATCTGTGGTCAATGAGTTGTAATGTTACCAGCAGATCAAAAAGTTTTACCTATAGATTGGAGTCAGCATTTCTTTGGACGAATTTATGAACTATCTTTAAAATTCTATTAGAGTTTTGGCGGAAATCCGATAGTGAGACGTTGTTGGTTTTGTATTATTAGCTCAAACTTGTGTTTCTTCGAGTGTTAATGTGTAATATTGGTGGAATATTAACCATTGAGTGTTCGTTAACGTGCACGAGTGTAGGCGAATGATATAAACTCAAAAAACGTGTCATTTCGCATTTTTTCCAAAACTCCCACGAAGTTTCAGTAAAGCATCCACTACTTTACTGAATCGTGACTGACGATGTAAATAATTGACTTGACTACCTGACCACGATTGCTATAACATTGTTGTGACTTTCTTAATGTGAAATTAAGAAATACTTAAAATAAAATACTTGACACTGGCTATAATATGCACAAACCGTGCGAAGCCATAAATAAAAGAATAAAAGAAAAATTCTATTATCTAACTAATACAATAATGTATTATACTATATCACTAGTTCACAATTTACGAAAATACTACTTTTACTAATGGTTGAGTTATGGCTAGTCAAACGTATTTCAAATGGTGACTTAAATTTTAAGTTTGATGATAGTTTTTTTTTTAAACCCTCATCATTCCCAAAAAGCTTGATAAATTTATAGTTAGGCACCATCTCGATCACATCAGCTACCAAATAGAAAAAAACCGTATCAAAATCGGTCCATCAGTTTGGTAGCTGCGATGCCACAGACAGACACACAGACACACACGTCAAACTTAATATGCTACCCTTCTGTTTCGTCGGAGGTTAAGAAGTCATGTCTGCTATAATCCACCTTGGGAAGCATTTCTGCTTGATACAAAGTATACTACTTCGGTATCATTCATTACTTACATGTTTATTATTTATAGTTAAAACTGTTAGAAATGAAGATAATAAGAGCGTGATAAGAAATAGAATGAGAAGAATGTTCGTTCAGCCATTTTGGTAGAACGTGCGTCTACCTACCTAGACGGTTGACGACGGGATTGCCAAACGACCGTTGGCAATCTGTTGGAAATTACGCACGGCCGCCGACCAAGGTCATTGAAATTCAAACCAGCCAACAGCCGCCTGCACTGCAGAAATCTATACCAATCTGCAAGGTGACCCTGGCAGAGAGGCTTGTCGGCACTCGGCAACCGTGTAGACGGGCATTGAAAAAAGTTGCAAGACAGTTGGTTGATTAACTTCCAATTTCCAGAAATTATTCTTCATAGAGTGGTAAAACACAAATGAATATGGGTACCTAAATGAGTACCTACTTATATTAAACGAGCGGATATTAAATCGGCTTACTAGTTACAAACAAACATTTTTATAAAGACGTACCTACTTACCTACAGATTATAATTAATACAATAATTATTATACCTAATGATTGGAAACTTTTTCACTTATATAATGTTATTGTTATTACTGTAATGTATCTAGTGATAGTAATTGATTTCATCTTATAACCGATTAAATAAATATTAAATATTAGCAGACACGGTCACGCGTTGCTGTGGCTAAGATGTTTGTTATTGCGACTATAAATTGAGATGTCAGCTATCCTATCTTTCAAGTTAGAACAAACCTCACACGGTGTGCAAATTTGATTAAAATCGGTTAAGTAGTTTAGGAGTCCATCGCGGACAAACAACGTGACGCGTTATAAAATTTATATATATTGAGATTAATATTATAAAAATAAATACCTATACTGTGTATTCGAGGGTATTTAAATATTTACTATAGTAACACTAACTATTGACGCGAATTGACGCGGGCGACGCGGTTTTCTTGCCATCTTTCTGTCTGTGAGTTGTGCCGCGCTGCCGCCGCACCGGTATATTTTCGTTCGCATTCTCTCAGCGCTTTTCCTCCATCCATTGGCGCGAAACATAACTCCATTTTTCTCACGTCTTCTATCAGCTCATCATGGCTGGTGTGAAGTCCTTGACCGTTAGGGGCATACGAAGTTTTGGACCAGAAGATGCAGACGAACAACGGATATCATTTGATAGACCGCTAACTCTGATTCTGGGACAAAATGGTTGTGGCAAGACAACTATTATCGAGTGTTTACGGTACGCCATCACAGGGCAGATGCCCCCTGGAAGTCGAAATGAATGCTTTGTACATGATGCAAAAGTTAATAGATCCACGGAAGTGCTTGCACAGGTCAAATTGAAGGTAAGGGTGTAGGTATTGTGAATACCGGAAAGTAACCTCAGTCTATTGGTTCTATTATTTCTTGTGTAAGTATCCCGTGTACAGTTGAAATCCTAGTCTTATTGTTGTAGATTGTGAATGCAAAAGACAAACAACTCGAAGTAGCAAGATCAATGAAGGTGACAGCTATGCAAAAAAAAACGAGGTTCCAGACTTTGGAGTCCTATTTGTCAACTGTTGATGACAACGGGAAGACAAAGGATATATCTTCGAGATGTGCTGATTTGGATTTCATAATGAATGAGGAACTTGGTTAGTACATTAATTGTTGTTGGTACCTGAGGTTTTGTTATGAACAGAGTTGTATTATTATTTGTAAGCTTCTCTTATATTATGCTCACCATCATCCTTAAAATTATTTGAAACTGTTAAACCTATTGAGTCCACTGTCTGCAGAAATCCAGTATGAAAGTATATACTGACAAACTAATAATTTAGCAAACAAACCAAAACCAAAGAACTTAGTGTATGGCATATTGATTTAAGTTACTGTTTTATTAAACTTACACAGTTTACTAAAGGTTGTAATAACACACTTTCTTGCGCTTGTCATGCAAAATGTGCTGGACTAATCAAAACAATTTTTAGGAGTGTCAAAGGCAATTTTGAATTCTGTGATATTCTGCCACCAAGAAGACTCCGCCTGGCCCCTGGACGAGGGCAAGAAGGTCAAGGAGCGGTTCGATGAGATCTTTGATGCAGACAAGTACAGTGATTGCTTTGAGCGCTTCAGGAAAATAAGGAAGGAGTATGCCAACACCTTAAATCTCCTTGGTAAGACTTGTTATGATTGTGGCCATGAAAACTTTTTATTATATTCAGCTAGTAGGTACCTAAATGTAGAAAATTGTGGATTTAGTAATAACATGAAAGCTTAAGAAAAGTGGGAAAGCTTAAGCTAAGCAACAGCTTTGGATTTCTCTTTTAAGTTTGATCACTTTATTTTTGTTTTGTGGTATAATATGCAGTCTGGGAAAGTCATAATAACTAGTTTTTTTAAGTCTTAACACATTAGTGTTGAAACAACCTTTTCTCTTCTGTATTTTTATAGCTCAAGAAGTCAGCTTCCTAACTGAAAAGAAACAAGATCTAGATAAAAAGAAGTTAGACGTCATTAATACTGAAACTAGAATCTCAGAAGCAGAAATCAAAGTATCAGAGCTCGCCAGTGAATTGAAACCCGTCTCTGAAAAATTGATGGCAATAAAAACATTGGAAAATGATCTGCTCTCATTTGAAACGCAGAGGGAAAAGATCAAAGTCAGGTGGGATTTAGTAGTGAGATTATGAGCACCTAACACACATTGTCCTGTCAAAATAAGCAATTTCAAATTTGTTTGATTTTTGCACTGTTTCTTTGGGCCTGTTCTAAGCCAAGCCACCCCTGTATAGAGAACAACACTCATATCATTTTTCATTACATTACATTTGTTACATTCAAATAATTTTAACCATATACTGGTTTTGTGCGATATAGATGTAAGTGTATCCATCTGCAGTAAAATCTCTTGCACATGACCCCATGAGATGACCAATATTTTTTCTCAGATTGGAGCACTGTCAAACACAAGAGGCAGAGCTAAAGAGCGCCATTAAAGATGTTTTTGAAGGGACACAAGAAGAGTTACAGGAGAAGATAAGTAAGTTAATTATAATCCCTAAAATTTATGAAGTGTCACAAAATCAATGTGGTGGTTGTAGCGACCATATTTGATTTGCTTGGATCTTCTCTGAAAATAGTCTAGTTAGCAAAAAATAAGTTGAATCAAACCTGGTTAAGATTAAGCATTCAGTCTGTTGTTATTCCAAAATCTATCTCAATATCTTAGGCAGTCTGAAAAGCTGACAGCAGAACCTCATTTATAAAAAAAAAAAGCGGAATAATATTATAACACATCACAATCACTTGCATAGATCTCACAACTAACTAGGATTCCTGTTATGTAGATAATCGCGAATTATAGATGGTCAATGCGAAGGACATTTGAATGATTGATTAAGAAATGGAATGAGAGTAGTAATTGTTTCATCTTTTAGCCAACTATGAAGAAGTACACAAGACCAAAAAGAAGGAGTTGGATGACTCCGTCAAGAAGACCAACACATTCACCAAGGAAGAAGACAAGATTACAAAAGAAAAGAACTCAAATGACATCAAATACAATAAATTCACTCTGCTCGAAAGCCAGAATCAAGAGAAGATTGATAACAAGTTCCAAAGTATTGTGGACACTGCCAAGTTAGCTGGTAAGGAATGATTCTGATATTCATTGTTATTTTCTTGTATATTTTTATTTCATTTCCCACATTTGGCCAGTATCCCACCTGGTTAGCAAAGATGGTAACAGGAGAAGTTATTCAAGTATGATTTATAACTCCTATTATTCTGGGATAGAAGCATCTTTAGTGGGATCTAGCTACTCCTGACTATTTACTGCCTTACCAAGTGATGTCAATTTGATTTTTAACAGCACTTATGTTGCTTTTTTTTGTATTCCGTCTAGGCCTTTGAAACTTGAAATTATGAATTGACATAATCTGAACTGAAAACTTATTACAAATATCTGTTGTAGAAATTGAGAGCATCACCGAAGTGACTTCAAACGAGCAGGCAGATGAGGCGTTCCAAACTGTAAACGAAAAGATTACTAGCTTGAAACAGGAGCTGGTAGATCAGAAGGCCGAGGCGGATGCTGAAGAGCAGAAAATGCAGACCTTCGTAGATGAAAGCCGCGATGACCTCGTAAGTTGAAGCTTCTTACATTCTTATCTGAAATATGGGTTTTAATGCCTGTACTCAAGCCCCGTTTGGGCTTTTATTAAAGGTGCCAACAATCTGAGCACTTACAAATTGGTTTACTTGCAGTCACGCCACAAACAAAAGATCTCTAGTAAAGCGACAGAGATCCACAAGAATAAGAGGGAGTTAACAAAGCTGGAGAAGGAAATCAATGCTACCAATGAATCCAAAACGAGATTGGAAGCGTTAGAGCAGAAATTGAATGAAGCAGAAACGTGAGTACAACTTTATATTATTTGTTAATACATCTTAACATATTTCAACAAACTAAACTCAGTGTCTTGGGGGGTTTCCAAGACTATACAAACTTTTGGGAAAATGTTCTATGGCATCAAGCTTGCTTGCCAAAGTTTTATTGATATTTCCCCATTTTGACAGTGAATATACAACGGCTGAGAAAGAATTGAACCCCGAGGAGTGCCAGCAAGAGATCAATGATGATGAGAAAGTCATTGAGAAACACGAACATGACCTGGAAGAGCTCAGCGCTAAGGTACAGAGAGGCTATCATAAAACATGGTATTTGATTGTATACTGTACAGTGTACAGTCGGCAGTTTTGTTGGGAATAAATGATGCAACTTGCAGTTGCGAAGCCTGACTCCAATCTTGCCTATCAATCTACCTCCAATTGCAGGTCACGAAACTCCAGAAACAAACCGCCAAGATAAAGGAACGCGATATGATAGAGGGCATGTTGAAGTCCAAAGAGAAGGAGCTCGCCGTCATGATGAACAAGCACAAAGTGGCGCTGACGGAGATCCTCGGAGCCGTTCCCGAGAAGGACTTCGCGGTCAACGTGAACAAGTTCGAGTGCGATATTCGCGCGCAAGTCGACAGTATGAAGAGAAAGTTGAAAGAGACCAACACTGAGGTGGGTATATCCGACAGATATCATCGCGAAATTAACTGCCTCTGGCTATTTGCGTTCCTTTCACGGTGGAAATAAAATTTGATAGTTTGAAGTTATAAACTATCAAAAAAAGGATGCTTTGTCTCCTAGGGTTCGATCACTGTAGGCAACTGCCGCGATTATGCTACCATATTATTATATAGTGATAATTAAGTGTTTAAAAAGAAAAATTAGATTGCGTGTGAGTAAGATGGAATTGTGTGTAGGCGAATACAATTTATGTGCTTTTTAATTTCCACCAAAAATACTTTCCTATCTATGGCTCAAATTTTATCAACCTACTTACTTTTCAGTCTACAAAACTGGAGACAGAGCGAAAACATATCCGCGATATGCTGAACGACCGCCGCAGCGAGCTCACCAGGGCGGAGGATAAGATGTACAAAGCATGCGGCACTGCGTCCTACGATGCCACCCTCGCTAAGTACACCTCAACTGTTGATAAGTTACAGGTAAGTGTATATTAGTAGAAAAATGTGATTAAATGTTACTTTGTTATACTAGTACCCAACTTATAAGGCGCGTCGTGAATCTTTGTTCGCGCAGAAAAGAAAGTATGGTCCGAATATTAACGAAAGAATGCTTAAAACTTACAATCAACCTAAGGTTCTACCTAAGTTTCTAACCTAAGTTTCTAAGGTTAACCTAAGGTGTATTATGAACCTTATAATCACTGTTATAAGGTTCATAATACACTGCAGCTGTTAGTTCCATCTCACTCTAAGCTCGCTAAGATGGCGGCGGCTGCCGACCAATAGCGGTCAATAGCATTTCCCGCGCTTTGAAAATTCATCTTCTGCGCAGGTACATCGGTAAGCCTGTAATGTTACTAAGGGTAATATAAAGGGTAATACTGTACCTATTGAAGTTCTCATAAAAGGTGTAATGCGAATGTGAATGCGAGAGGTGGCCGGTGAGTACAGGAAGAGCTAAGATATCGCCTATGTCCATATAATAATAATAATTCAGCCTGTAACTGTCCCACCGCTGGGAAAAGGCCTCCCCTCACTTTCGTGAGGAGGATTAGGCCCTAATCCACCAAGGGGGCCTATTCCGGGTTGGTGGATTACATGCCTCCGAAATAATTCTCGGGCATGTTGGTTTCCTCGCGATGTTTTTCCTTCACCGAAAAGCGAGTGATAATTATGTACATAATATGGCAAGAAACACATTGGTACGTGCCCGCACTAAGATTTGAACTCACCACCTCCGCTTTGGAAGGCGGACGTTCGCCCACTAGGCTACCACGGCTTATTAAGTCCATATAGCACTGAAAAAATGGAAGCGGGTCATCGACTAGCAATAGGACATGAGTCTTGCTGAGTCCTACATCGTTGTCCTGAAACACTGCAGAATATCTGGGCGTTCTATGAGGTGGTCGCAAACGGTTGGCCGAAGCGCCATCGCTAGAATAGCGACTGAACTCATATTATAATGATTTATTATTTATCATGTGTTATACCAGTGGTTTGAGTCATGGTTTGTATTTCAGGAAGAAAAAACTTTCCTCGATGCTTCTATGCATCTTTTCGTCAAGTACAAAACACAGTTGAAAGACAATAGTTGCTGCCCGCTTTGCAGCCGCGATTTTGATAGCGAGCATGAGGTGTGTATTAAAAATCAAAATAAGTTATTAAAACAGATAAAAAATAAAGTTTCGGGATATTGTATTAGGCGGATATAGTAAACTGGTAGTGTGCAACAAGTTATGACAACAAAATGTGGGGATAAATTGTATTATTCCCTATAACACAAATCTTACAACAGGTTTCAGATCTAATATCACTACTCACCACTAAAGTGATGGACGTTCCTTCTAAACTGGAGAAAGTCAACGAGGATCTACAAAAAGCGTCCGCTAAGAAAGACGAACTTCTAGGGATGAGCTCTTTGAACGAGAAAATCACCAACTTGAAGAAAAATTACATCCCTACACTGGAAACGAAATTGACCGACACTGATGCTGTAAGGTTTTGATTTTATTGAACTTATAAATGTATAATTGTATCAAACTTCTACTGCTGTGCTATGTCATCATCAAGATAATGATTTATTCACATTTTTGTGATATTGTTTCTTTTTAGGCAATTAAAACCTGCTCTGAGACCATTGAGGAATTACAAATGTCTCTAATAGAACCGGAACAGAAGATGCAGACAGCTAAGCAAATACACAGTGATATGCCTCTGCTAGACCGCTACCTGGCTGATTCTAAGACTATCGCCAAGAATGTAAGTAAGCTGATAATGTTAAAATTATAAGTATTACAGGTGTTATTACTGACGAGAATCCAGCAACGTTTTATTCAACCTTTACTTTTTCTAATAATTTGCTGTGAAGCCTTTTAACATTTGCATCATGTTTTCGTCACGGCTCATAATATGTCGGCGACGAAACAAACTAGAGGCAAAGTTAACTCGCCGCACAGCATAAATAATATAAATAACGAATTCTATCTGGCGTTATAACATGATTGCCTCTTATCGTTACAGTTAGAAAACTTAAAGGCTGCTTGCACAGACATAGAAACCGATATGACTCTAGATGAGGCGACTGCGAAACAAACTGATCTCAGACACAAACTGTCGACTCTGAGGAGCCGTGTGAAGACCTCGCAGAAGAAACTCAATATTTACAACAAGAAATTGCAAACACTGAGTGATAAGAAGAACAAAATCAAGGAGGAACTTCTCAATGTGCAGAAAAAGGTGTGTAACACTGATATCGACTATTTCTATCTATTGGAAATTATAATATCTGTTATATCTGATGCTGCAAGCTAAGAATTGGGATAATTGTGGTTCCATAACTACTTATGGCCAAAGGACTACTTGTCTGTAGCATCAAAATGGTTAATAAAACAGCACATTCCAATAATGAACAGTGCGGAGTGTGTGGTAACAAATGAATTTGGTACTCTAAGTAAAATGTACCAGCCTATTGGCACTATTGACATCTACTAGTAAGAGGTTGTTCAAGATTACTAACATGTTTTTTTTAGGTGCAAGACCTAGTAAATCTGCAAGAAACGAAGAAACAGGTAGAAACGGACCGAGAGCGGCTGCTCAAGGAGCTCAAAGAGTTAGAAGACGGGCTGGCGCCGTTGCAAGAGGCGCTCAAAGGCAAACAGGAGGCCAAGAACGAAACTGTCAAGAAATACAGGTAAGTACTATGAAATTGTGTGACTGCCAACTGACTTTAAAAACTTCCCCAAGGGCGTAAGTTGAGGCTGTTCATGTGACAAAAATAACTTTGTGCCCGAAAATGAAAAACATGAACTTTGCAGAGGTATGGTTGACATCAAGAATGCTTACATAGCAAAAATAGTAAGTTCCTTCGAAAAGGTAAAGGCGATAGAACTGGAGATCAAACAACACAAAGATAAGAACATTCCCGGCGAGATGGAAAAGCTGAAGGAAGCTAACGAGAAACTGTCAGATAGACAGAAGCAGATTGCGGAAGAAAAAGAGCTTCTTGCTACAAAGGTTGAAGCGCTAAAAGATGAAATTGCTAAGCAAGAGGTTAGTAAAGTGATGGCGGTTTTTTGAAGTCATGTCAATATTACAAAATAGTTTCCTACCAACAACCTGTGGCTTTTGCCGGCGCGCCGCCGCCGACTGCACGTTTTTATTAATAGCTTGATCTATCTTCATTGGATTGTGATATTATGTACGTTAGATTATTCTGAGCCCCAAAATAGTGAAAACCGCATTGCAGTCAGTAGTTTTTACGTAATGCCAAAACAAAGAGACCTACCCATTATCGAAATGTATGATTCTAATTCTTTATAATATTTTACTTTTGTATCATATTTACAAGTTTGGCGACGGCACGTTTGGCGTAGTGGCTGAGCAATCGGACTGCTGCGCTTGGTGTCGCGGGTTCGATTCCCGCCCGGAACGAGTATTTGTGCGATCCACAAATGTTTGTTTCTGGTCTGGGTGTGATGTGTATGTGAAATTATATGTCTGTAAGCGGTACCCACGACACAGGAGCAATCCTAGTGTGGGGCTATGTTTAAAAGAAAAAAAAAAAAGTGCGTAGTTCGCTGGGTAGTAGTATATAAAAAATATCCTAAAAAACCTTCCTAGTGCATCCTTCTTACGCTTACGTTCTTTACTGCTTTATTAAAAGTATTACTATTGTGACTGACTCTTATATACCTACAAGTAATAGTATACAGGTTTGTTTCTTTTTATCATAATAACAACATTCAAAAGCATACTTGACTATAGTTTCTGCAAAGTTATTGTAAATGTATCTCTTTTGAACCATGGTTGAATCCTTTTCAGATTTACAAACGTGATTTGAAAGACAACTTGAAACTGCGCGAAACTCTGATAGAGATAGAAAAAAGTCAGAAAGATGAGGCGGAAATCAACGAGAAACTGAATGGAATCAACCGTGACCAGTTGAGTGAGAAGGAGCCGTTGATAACCCAGCAAACCAAGCTGTTTAGAGAGAAGGCACAGACTGAGGGTAGCTTGGAAGAGCAACGGGTAAAGTACATTTTAATACCTACATATAAAAAAAAAATATTGAAAAAATTGTGCTCTGAATTTCATGAGTGGCAAATTCCATCACAGAGCACACAATTGTGTGAGAATACATACGAATTTGCTCTGGGTGTTTATAGTACCTAATTTTCTAGTGCAAGTAATATTGGCACAAACTATTGGTTTGTTTAAAAATAGATAACAATTATATTATAGTATGATTATTTTTATACAGAAATACTTAAAGACGAGCAGAAATGAACTGAAAAAAGCTATGGCCAAAGACATTGAGAAGAAATACAGAGAAAAAGTTTATGAACTGTATGTAACTAAAGCAATTGACAAAGACATAAAGGATTACGCTGTGGGTTTGGAGAAGTGTCTCATGGAGTTCCACAAAGAGAAAATGGAGAATATTAACCTTATTATTAGGTATGTATAGTTCAATAAAATTAGTAGCATTTTTACTTTCATTAATATTATTATTACCATGTTACATGTGCATCGTCAAAGTTATCAGTTAGATTACCTACAAAATCATAGAAAACTGCTACAGGATTGAAAACGTCACACTCATACACTCCCATGTATATTACGACTAAGCTGCGCTCTGCTGTGTTACTAGCTGTATTTGGAATAAAGAGTAGCCTGTGTTAATTCCGGGTTTTAGATACCTCCATATCAAATTTCATCAAAATTTGTCCAGCCGTTGGAGCGTGAAGAAGTTACACATACCTCACAAACTTTCTCCTTTACAATATTAGTAGGAATATTATTATAACCTTCTCGCAACACTTTGGAAAATAATGTTCTTTCTCGACAAACGCTGAGCTCGTGTTTTTTACTTGCAGGGAATTGTGGAGAAAAATATATCAAGGAAATGACATCGATTACATTGAAATCAAGACTGAAGGAAGTGTTTCGAACGACTCTGACCGTCGCAAATACGATTACAGGTGGGTAACTTTGCAGATTGTGTTATTCAATCGATCGAATTACGTCGTCAGTTTGTTAGGTCGCTCAAAGGCCTCTGGCATAGCCAGAACAATTTCCAAAGCCGATAAACTTTGATGTATAATTATTTGTGTATATTATTACAGAGTGGTTCAGTGCAAGAATGGCGTTGAAATCGATATGCGAGGAAGGTGCAGTGCGGGACAAAAAGTATTAGCTTGTCTCATTATTCGATTGGCTCTTGCAGAAACATTTAGTTCCAGGTAAGAATGATTGTCTTGTTTACTTATTAGCAAAATTGGAATGGCTAATTGGGAAATTAACCGTCGTCCGCTCACGATTTGTTCTCTGTCGCTAAAGAATAAGGTTTACATTTATGGTGGCAATGGCTTTATCCTCCTCACGAAAGTGAGGAGAGACCTTTGCCCCGCAGTGGGACAGTACAAGCTGAATAATAATGAATTATTATATTATGTTGAACACTATCCATCCGCTGCCGTCGTAGTTGCGTCGTGACTTAAAATTATGTCTTATTTCTTCTCAGATTCGGCATTCTGGCACTTGACGAGCCCACCACCAATTTAGATCAAGAAAATATCAGGAGTCTATGTTCTGCGCTCGGCGAAATAGTCCAAGAGCGCATGACTCAAAAGAACTTTATGTTCATCATTATCACTCACGACAGAGAGTTCATCGAGTCCCTCGGAAACGTCGATAAAGTCTCTCACTTCTATGAGGTATCCAGGAACGATGATGGCAAATCGAGAATCAAAAGGGTGAAATTCGTATAACCATCACTTAGCATTTATTTTACTATACATTATTATAATTGTATCTAGAGTATATGTAGCCATTCCCTGTAAACAGATTAAATGTTTAATAGTGACAAAGGCTGTGCCTTACAGATACACTATTCAGTTGAATCATCAATTTTAAGGAGTTTATTATAATAAATAATTTAAGTTCTTCAGAAATGCTTTTTTATTAACTATACTAAATATACACACTCATATTTACAACATTTATTGAATCCCATAAATTATGTATATAAATGACTCCCCTAAAAGGTAATTCAGTTTATACTCATGCCAGTAATACTGTTGAGTGGTTGACAAATCTCATTCTGATTAATATATAAAACCTTTTTCTCTTGCAAAACTGTCAACGTAACTCCCAACAACTCTGCAATCTGTGTGGAAGGGAATGAAATAGAAAGACACTTTATTATATAGGGAACCAAGTCTTCCGTAAAGCAAATACATAGCGACAAAAAGTTCTGCCTCTCAATATCTGTAAATGCTTGCTGCTCTCTATGATAAAATGAGACCAACGCCTGCACAGATTTGGCGAAAGACTGCCTGAACGCATCATATACTTTATTTACAATATTCAAAGGGGCTGTGACTCTGAAAGAATTGAGAACAGTCAACATCCCATTGCAATACTCTGCTACAGGATAGTAGTCCAATAAAGTCTCAGGCGGGCCAGTTGCTATACTTTCGCTCACAGGTCTAGGAACATTCTTGATGCTTGGCACTTTGTATGTTCGCATTTGGTTTTCGAAATTATTGTCGGCCTTGTCTAGACCCCTGTGGAACTGTGAGAGGATGTTGTCTCGGTAGAGAGGTGTGAGGACGCATCTCATGTCGGCGCCTACTCGTCCGAACGATAAACACAGATACATGCACTGGTTCAGGAGTGATTCGAAACTTGACTCATCTTCTTTTAGCAATTCTTGGTTGAGTATTTGGGCAAGGGCCTCCACCTGGAAAAGATATTCTTATTGTAACATAATTTTGTACCCAATATCTGTGCATATCTTTATCCAGCAAAGTTATCTCCCTTTTGTATGTGACAAAGTCAGCTGACTAAATAAATAAATACCTTCATCTTCAACCAGCATGATAAGGCACTGGTTCCACTAAGCTCATCATCCCTGACTTTGGATTCCTGGGAGTCTGACAGGAATATTGATTTGTGCTGAGTCAACACTATGAAAAGGTTTATTCTGTGTAAATCCACAATTCTTCTCAGTAACCTCTCTGATGCTGAAAAAGATAGTAAGGAGCTGTTAAAATACCACAGTCATAAAAACATGACAAAGCGAAATTTGCTATGTATGCCAGGTCATCATTAGATGACCATTCCAATAGATAGTTGTGGATTTTGTAGCTTGTGGAGGTCTTGTTTTGCATCTAAAGGTTGGCAAATTGAAGAAGTGCAAAAATTCCATCTGTGCTAGGAGATATAACATAAAAAGAGGTATAAATTGTAAGTACTTACTTAAATTGTAAGTAATACATAAATAACATCAAATGTGTATCTTACATTCAGTATTTCTAGCATCCTCCAAGGCTTTCTCAAACCATGCATTTCTTGCTTTTAGAAAGTGAAGATGCAGCCCATCAGAGGTCGCGTTTTTGCCGCCCGCGTAATGCACGCCATTCTCATCATCGTCAGTGGATTTGTACACGGTGTTGGCCCGACGTAGATAGCCTAATATCTGAATTATTTAAAAAGTAGATTACAGTTGATTTTAAGCTCAGAAGCATCAACTCTGGCAAAATTATGTGCTCTAAGTTCTGGTTGTCTTTCTCTTTATTTGTATAATACATATCAGATACATATTGACTGCCTTTCTTGGTCTCTCATAAGAGCTTGCTAATCACAGATTGAAAGTATAAGGCAGACTTTGTGATTTTCTATACTTACTTGTAAACATTGGGGAAGTGGTAGGTCGTATCTGAGCTGGTTGAAGAGGTGATACAATGTCTCAAACCAAAGTGTCATTATCTCGGATGTTGTGTTCTAAAAAATTTTAAACATTTAAGTGATGTGTGCAATCTTCAATGGTGTTTAAGAAAAACTTACTCATCCCTGTTATATGTTACCTGAACAAATGGAATTTCAGAGTATCTTTTAGACAGATTACGGACAAATGTGAATATGTCAAGAGCGCTTTCATAATCTTCTGCATTTAAGGCTTCACGCATCAATGAAGGGAGTTCAAGAAGTTCTAGCAGTTTGTCGCTTTGGTTGCGAATGGAGGTGTACCGGCTGAAAAAGATACAAGTCAGATAAAAATCATTAAGGGTCATTATTTGCATGGCACTGAAGAACTTTGTTGTGAATTCTGTTCTTTATGGTCCTTCATCGCCTTCCTCTGAAGAAGGCTTGAGACCCAGCGATGGGTAACACAATAGCCTGATTATATCTTTACTGTATACCATGTAGATGGAAAGTCAGCAGCAAGGTACATACCTCTTCTCCTTTATAATATTGCCGGCAACTTGTGAAAATCTTTCACATTCTTGCAAAAAGGAAGGTGTAGTTTCCAGAAAATTTTCCAGCGATGCCTTAGACTTATCCAAGTCTTTTCTAATAGTGCGTGATATCTCCGCTGTCTCCACAAAAGTCTTGTAGTTAGTGAATGCTAACTCCTGTGTTTGTTCAGTCAGCTGTCTCATTTCTTCAGTCAATCTCTCGGGCTCTTTTCTTATGTGTTCCCAGTTCTGAGATCCTAGTTTCTTTATATAATCAGCAACTTCATTGAACGTTTCAGAGTTATCTGCAATTTTGAAAATTAATTTAATACTTCCAAGGATAATAGAAGGCTTGACGGTATAATAGGTTATTGCAAAATACTTACCGGTAGCTGAATCCGGAAAGAGTAATTGGGTTAGCTCTTTTAATTCTTGTGCCATTTTGGAAAACTCTTTGTATTACAATTTATTCCACACAGTTTACAGAAAAACCAAAGAAAAACTGCCTTTTTGCCAATTGCCAAGCAAGTAAACAACGAAACAAACAGACAGAGACAGACAGCCGACTGGCCTGGCATGGCAGACAGATAGGGCACCCCGATCGCGGCTGAGACTATATGCACGCAGTAGCACAGATAAAAAAAAGAATGAAGTTAAATAGTAATAATAATAATATCATAGCCAAAAAACCACTACGTAACCCCATGAATAGGAACTTTAAAATTTTATTATCTGATAATACTTCATTCAGCGCTAGGAGTATTTTGTTCTGTGGACTATTGTACCGCTACCGACTGACACCAGTGGTGCCAGATTAGGCAGATTATCGCTATTTAGGCTATATCAAGGGGCAAAAAATACAATCGACCACAAGTAGCCATTCAAGCTACCTAGAAAACAAAAACGGGCGATTTAGGATAAGTACTTCAAGATTACCCCAAGTATGGATTTAGTAATTTCTTGATAAGTATAAATAAATGCTTGTAACTAAACTTAATATTATAAATGCACGTCAACCTTTCGTTCCTCATGTTTTTTCCGTACTGCTTGCTTTCTTCTAGTTAGGTACATCCACTATTTATAGGAGTGAGATATGCATATTGCATAGACAAACGCGTATGAAAACGAGAAAACAATCTTTCTACTATTCTACGGCCCGCCAAAATTAAGTGACACCTCGCTGGGATGCAATTTAATGCCTAGAGCCCTAGAGCGCGGTGGTGCCCCGCAATGAGATGTTACGAATCCAGTGAGTCATTATATATATTGTATTATTAGTATGTATGTTTATTATATTAAGTTTATATATTATGTTACTATGTATTTATGTTTGTAAGTACCAACTTTTTTATTTATTTACTTAAATGAAAAACCACCGTCCGATCTTCTCGTTACTCCTCTCCATGCATGGTTGTCTGGAAGAGATCGCTCTGAGCGATAAGACCGCCCATTGTGACACTAATTGTTAAATCTGTTTTGTTCTAGTTTTAAGTTACTTTTGTACTGTGGTGTCTCAATAAAGAGTTATCTATCTATATATCTATCTATCAATTTGATATGTCCGGGTGATATCTCATTCTGTCTTTTTTCGCGTTTTCTCTTTATTTGGCCTAAAAACATAGGCTACTTAGCTCAAGATGTAAGGCGAAATTGGGCTACTTGTCAAAATAAATATTTAGGCTACTTGATACCTAGGCAAAATAAGGCTAATTGAGTTTGCTGATATGGCAACCCTGTCACATCTCACACATAGATATCGATACGTCGTCTGCTGACTGACACGTCTCCCGTTGGTGTTGTTTGTAGTTTCAAGTTTGTAGGTAGTTACTTTGTTTTGTATCAGTTTCATGTAAAATCAAGTAAAAACATTTGTTTTGTTTGCACTTTGCAGATGGCCATCACAGAAAGGATACTACATATTATATTATAATATCAATACCACCCTTATTCTCACAGTACCTACATTATTTCGGAAGATTACCATGTTGACCCTTTCGTAAAAAATCGTGAGCTACATAACCTATCGGTTGTTGTAAAGCCAGTTTGCATGTTTTATAGGGTATGCGTGCAGGCAGGTACCTAGAGTTTGCATACCATAACATGCATAATTATTGCTATGGAAGCAGTTTATTTCAACTTTACTGCGGGTTCAAAAAATCTTGATGTGTTATTAGGTAGGTACCTAATACTTGCTTGGATAAAAACAAACGTCAATATTCAATGGACTGTAAGACCATCCATGTGCTGGTCTTCTGCAAGACATTGCAAAAGGCCAGCCTAATATAACAAAATTTACATTGTGTACATATTACAATGTGGCAGTATATTATGTAGGTACCTGCAGTGGGTTATTAGCAGTTGGTTTACTAAGTACTTAATTTTGTTTGTGTGAATATTTTTTGTGTTTGTTGATTAAAACATTATAATAATATGTTTGTTTTGTCAATAATAATATCTAAAATTTAGATTCTAAATGGTATGTAGGTACATATGTTATACCTACTTCATTTATTTATTATAATATTTATTGCATGCATTTCACTTGGTGTATGTATGTATGTTTATGATAATAAGGGACAAAATTAAATTATTATGACTGTGTAACTCCGCCACATAAATGTTAATATAATTTAACATTTATGACTCCGGTTCTAAGCCCGGGTTAAGGAGGAAGGTACAGTATCTAATAATTAAAACACAGTTTTAGTAGGTACCTACCTAACTATTTGTTTGTGAATATATTTTGCAGCCAACTAGTTTACTTACTACTCCTTGGTTACAAAGATTAGTTACCAGATTGTGTTTATTTTGATATGATACTGCAATAAAATTTAAATTATGCACCTACTTGTGAAAAAATTGTTTTATTTCTGAAAACTGCTCACATAATGTGTCCGGTTTATTAAATATTTTTAGTGTTAAGTATAATCTACTCCTCTGCAACCCCAGAAATCCTGCACATGGTCTAGGGGATCTCCGAAATAAGCCTCTGCCATGACCTACCTCTCACCCTCCGCTCCCCTAGAATGGTACCTAGGTCTGTGCATTTGTTTTTAACACATTAGTTCATGTACGAAAATTGTAATCAACAAATTCGTGCTAGTTACACCATTTATAACTTCAGAACAGCTGGACTGATTTTATGATGTTTGATTAGGTCAAAGTTGTTAAGTACGGGACTTACGGTATATATGAAATTAAACGTATGGTGTTGAGTGGAATGATCAATGAACTATAGGATAGGTAGGTAGGCACCTATTCTGGCAAACATCGCATCGCTTTCTTAAAATGTCGGTAGGTAAGTAAGTACATTATATCAAAGTATCGATATGAGTACCTAGGTATCGATACCATTATACCAGTAAAAGACAAATAGGTACCTATAAAAGTACTGATATTTAGCTAAATATCGATAGCATTATCAGTATTTCCGTAGCAAACACCTATATTTTGGAAATATCGATATCAGTCCCTATCAGTAGGTAGGTAAACCCTTATTTCATTATACAGTAGGTACCTACTTAGCCATTAAACATTTCAACTACGACGTCACAATAATATCAAATGATGATCAAAATATTATGATTGTTGTCAATAAGATGTTGTGTCAGCCTTACCTAATCTAAAAATGTATAAGATACATTTTGATTACAATTTATTACTATACCTACCTATCTAGCCAATTTATTACATAGAAATTAATATTCTTTGTACGGAAAAATAAAACGCAAAAAAGATAGGTACCTACCTACCTACTACGTTTTCTTCCTTTATCTGCATTCATCGTGTACACATATACACTGTACACAATTTTATTATATATATACCACACGTAGCAAATTATCGTAAAGTTGTTAAGACTACAATAATAGTCTCTATTCCAATAATGTTAGAGCTGCTGTTTTCTGACAAAAATGCTCTTATGTTGGTAATACGCCTTACTGCGTAAGAATAGCCAAAACAAACCATTATAAATGTCAAAAAAGTGCACACATGCATAAGACGTCAAACTAAATTACGCACACGTATGTAAATTTGCAGCATTTATCGCCTGTACCACAGGATATGTATAACATCCTAATGAGTAAGTGAGTGAACAAATGAACTCATATTCCATTTTTTCATTCATTTGCGGGATTCATATACACAATCCTGCAAGACCGAAATTGCACAGACAAAAAAATTGTGCAATTAAAAAAAAAAATCTTGTGACTGTCAAAATTACTGCGTGAATCTATCCCGTTCGCCCCGATCGCACTTGATGGCAGATTGACTAATGTCATCACAATAATCATGTCACACAGTCACATAATATTTTTTTGTCTTTTTTGTTTTAGTTATGGCTTCGCATGGTTTGTGCATATAGCCAGTGTCAAGTATTTTATTTTAAGTATTTCTTAATTTCACATTAATAAAGTCACAGCAATATAATAGCAATCGTGGTCAAGTAATCAAGTAAATTATTTACATCGTCAAAGTCACGATTCAGTAAAGTAGTGGATGCTTTACTGAAACTTCCTGGGAGTTTTGGAAATAATTCGAAATGACACGTTTTTTGAGTTTATATCATTCGCCCACACTCGTGCACGTTAACGAACGTTTATATAGTACGTAACAAGTTTGAGAAAATAATACAAAACCAACAACGTCTCACTATCGGATTCCCGCCAAAACTCCACACACAGGCTAGGGATGCCCGATCTGAATCGATTTTCCAGAAGATCGATTCATGATCATACGATCTGCCGATTTTTTTAATCGATTCAACAGGATGCGATCTTCCAGATCGAATCGTATATTTATAAATATGAAGATCGTATGAAAAAATCGTATGAGCTAAAACCTAAATAAACGTCAACCGAAACGTACCGTATGAACTACAACAAAGTAAGATTACTCACCTACACATTGAATGAAGTTAGTTCCGAGTTAAACCAATCAAAAGCGGTGATATTATATGAAATGTGACTATAGTGTAAGTTATGTATAGTTCTAATATTTTGTTTATTTTATGGTTGGGTTAGCGTAGCCTTTAGAACCCCTCGTCTTCTCTAGCTCAGATAGCCGTAAGAAGCTAGATCTGTCAATGTATTTGGTTAAAGAGATTTAAACTCAAGGCCATCGCGTCGTTACGGAGTTTAGGCGGGAAACCCGTTAGAACATGTTTTTTCTCAAACTTATTCTTCGAGTGTTAATGTGTAATATTCGTGGAATATTAGTTATTGCGTGCTCGGTAACGTACACGCTTGTGGGCAAATGATATAAACCCAAAAAGCGTGTTACTTTAAATTGTTTGTCCAAAACTCCTAGGAAGTTTCAGTAAAGTATCCACCACTTTTACTGAATCACGACTTTGACTATGTAAATAATAGACTTGATTACTTACTTAACCACGAGGATTGCTCTAATGTGACCTATGACTTTCCTATTGTGTAAATAAAAAATACTTAAATATTTATAAGACACTGGCTAAATGAACAAACCGTGCGAAGCCAAATAAAAAAGAATTATGCATGAAAAACTGTACTGTAAATGACTTATATTAAATTACGATACGATCTTTCAAGATCGTATAAAGATCGGTTCAATGCAATGCGATTCAGATCGTGGATCGATTCACGGGGTTACGATCCATTACGATCCAGAAAATCGATTCAAAGCAAAAGATCGGGCATCCCTAATACAGACTTGGCAATAGCGTATATCCGTAAGGGACAAAACTTTATTGCAATGTATAAATCGGATAAATTGTTGCACGCTATTTAGGTGTAGCTCCAATCATTCGTGCGACATTCTAAAATGTCAAGATCGCTGGTTACCCCTATAAGTCGGATAAATTTAATACACGTTATTTAGGTGGTGCTCCGATCATTCCTGTGACATTCTAAAACGTCAAGACTGATTTGCTTCTGCCTGCAGCACAGCAATAAATTAGTGCATAGGTACGCCGACAAAGACAAAACATCATCGTATTATCCTACTTACTCCTTTGTCTATTTGTATATACTTGTCTCTTTTCTTCCCCGGATCTTGAGTTAAATGACATATCTATTGGATGAATAATCTGAGGTACCTATGCAAAATTTTATCCATCCATTCTAATAATACAAAATGCGAAAGGAACTCTGTTTGTTTGTTCTGTTTCACGGCTCTTGAGTAGACCTTGGAGAACTGAACGTAGGATACTTACCCCCAGTTTCTGAAACGTCAACCAACCTTTACTACAGATTAGTTCTATTTCCATCCTTGTCATTTGTTTATTGTCAGTTAGAGACAACGATAGTTTTAATCTACTGTCAAAGCCAACAAACGTTCTAGAAACTGGGGGTTAATATCACAGTAGGTATAATGTAATTTGTGCGGATGACGTCCTTGGCAACAGCTAGTTATAATAGACTAGGTGGTTCCCGCGACTTCATCTGCACACGATTAGTATTTCGTGCATTTGGAATAAATTATCAATTTGTATTGTAGTTATGGTCCACCATTTTGGCTATAATGGCTTACACATAAGATGTAGATATATTATACAGTAGCGGGGTTTATGTAGGACTATTTAAGATAAACATTTATATTATACGTCCTACTAATATTATAAAGGCGAAAGTTAGTGTGTTTGTTACTTCTTCACGCTCAAGCGGTTGGACCAATGTTGATGATATTTGGCATGAAGGTAGCTACCACCCTAGATTAACATAATTTTATCGGCTACTTTTCCAAAAACAGCGGGTAACACCGCGGGGAGCAGCTAGTTACATAATAATATATTATTATGTTACTCTTGTGGTTTTGGCAGCGCACGCCAGAATAACATCCATCCATCCATCCATCCATACATACATACTTACAAACTTTTGCGTTTATAATAATATAAAATATTAGTAGGAATGAAGTAGGAAGGATAGGAAATATTTCTACTATGTAGCACAAACTGTGCGCAGCTAAAACCTTAAAAAGATTGGATTGTACAAAGGATTGGATTGTACAATATTACAATTGTCTATGGTAGTTGTTATTCAAACTGAAATTCCGATTTCAACTTTTCAAGCATAGTATTATCTTACATCTCTTTCATCATTTTCAAATATGACAAGGGTAAAAGAACTTTGCGATAAAATGGAGTAGCATGTGGTGTAAGATGTTGCAACATTTTCATGTTACTTGATTGTCTATGGAATCGCTAGAACGAAAATTGGAAATGGAAGATAGCCATTTGCTTGATAGTCCAATTTTTCAGATTATTATTCTTTCTTAGCACCAATTTCATCGTGAAAATAGATATCATTTATTTGGTAAGTAATCATTTGATAATAACCTCCAAAAAAATTGGTACAACTTTGGTTATATTTTTGTTTTCATCGGTGATGATGAACTATTGAGTTTTATGATTGCGTCATGTAAACGTATAGATATGTAAAACTGCCTCGATTATCGCGTTGCCAGCAACGTTCTCGGAATAAGTGTTGATTTTCCTTTCAGCGCATTTTATCACAACTAGTTTTATTTTGATTTTGAAGTTATACCGAGTTAACCTTTTCTTTTGACAGAGATAACCTAAGCGTTTTTTTCTTTTAATTTCTTGACTCCATTTTTGTCTCGCTACACCATTTTATTATTAGATGATCTTTTCTTGTTTCGGATATTTTATAGTGTTCCTCATTACGGGATAGCAGGTGTAATGATAAGTGTTATCAGGATGAATTAAATAAGGTTATGTTGATGTTTTGATTATGGCTGTCAGAACTTCAATCAATGAACCAGTCTGCAGTCACCTATGGTAAGTTTTAACAAGTGGTACCTACAGGATTTTTTTTTATAAAATATTTTGCCTGTTCTAGATAGGTAGGTACTTGATATTAAAATTCAATACAACAAGTAACTAGTAGGACCTAATTCATAGATTATGAGAAATTTAAAGACTAATGACTTTTCTTTGTTTCAATTTCAATTTAGAAATTTTTAGTAAGTAGTTATTTATTTTAATTATCTCTGGGAAGTGAATATTGCAATGGCATAGGCTGAGCAAAGAATACATCATTACCTACTACCACTAGCAGTTTTCTAGTGTTTCAGAACTTTAGCTAATGAGTAAAATTTACAATCACTTCTCTCTTAAAGGCTTAGGGTCTGACTGCTGATATATTAATATAATGGAATGGTAAATGTCTACATTTGTCGTTTTTAGTAGGTATGGAAAAAATTAAACATTTGATATATTACCATTACAATACCTACATAGATGGATAGATAACTCTCTATTCTCATCAAGATGTATAACAGTAAATAAAAGTAAAATATATGTTAGCATAATTTAATATGAATATGGGGACTTGAAAGTGTCATTTTGTGTTTAAAGTTTAAACTGATTTAGTTAAATATTGTCGTTCACAATATCTAATCAAAATATGTATGTGTTGTGTAAGCCTCTAGTGTCGGAGTTAGTCAGCCTGCTCAATGGCTGTATAATAACTGTATGTATGGTTGTAGATGTCATCAATGTCTCCAAAATAACGGATCATGGATGGCGACAGGGAATTCAATCTCCACTGGGGAGGAGAGGTTGTGGTCAAGGTAATATAATATTTAATTTTGTACTATTAGTACTTTTTTTACTACTTTATATTTTTTTTATTGTTTGGCTTTGTCAATACATTTCTATTTGTTACCCGCAGCTTTGTTCATAGTGGTATTTTTTTCTATGTGTCTATTGTGTAGGACAGTTTTCTATCAAAGCCTAGGGTTTATGCTGCAAACAGTGAAAATTATTGCAATTGGTTCAAACATTTTATGTACCTAGTCTGAAAACAAACAAAATTAATCCATACTAATATTATAAATCTGAAAGTAACTCTGTTTATCTGTTTATCTGTTTATCTGTTTATCTGTATATCTGTTTGTCTGTTTGTTTGTTACCTTTTCACGGCTAAACGGCTGAACCGATTTCGATGAAATTTGGTATAGGGGTAGATTGGACCTATGAGACGGACATAGGCTATCTTTTGTCTCAAAAAACAATCTCGAAGGGGATGAAATAGGGGTTGAAAGTTTGTATGGAGAATCCATAATTCTTCCAAGTTAGGGATTTGAAAATTCTTATTTAGGCTTTTGGTAAGAAATAAATAAATACGGGTTTCCGCCTTTTTGATAAATCATCCCTAAAGGGGGAAAAGCAAGGGGGTTGAAATTATGAGGTATTCTTTAGATGCACCCCCAACTGAACACAAATAAACGGCTGAACGGATCGTAATTTAAAGGGGGAGAGTGCGATGGGAGGCGAGGGGGAGAGTGCGGGGGAGAGGAGGGGGAGAGTGCGGGGAAAAGGGGAGAGTGGGGGGAAAAGGGGAGTCGATGGTAGAGTGGGGGGAAAAGGGGAGAGTGGGGGGAAAGGGGAGTAGATGGTAGAGTAGAGGGAAAGAGGGTAGAGTAGGGGGAAAGAGAGGGGAGCGCGGGGAGAAAGAGGGGAGAGTGGGCGAAAAAGAGGAGAGAGTGGGGGGAGAAGGAGGGGAGAGTGGGGGAGAAAGAGGGGAGAGTGGGGGGAGAAAGATAGGAGAGTGTGGGAGAAAGAGGGGAGAGTGGGGGAGAAAGAGGGGAGAGTGGGGGGAGAAAGAGAGTAGAGTGGGGTGAGAAATAGAGGAGAGTGGGGTGAGAAAGAGAGGAGAGTAGGGTGAGGAAAAGGGGAGAGTGGGGTGATAAATAGGGGAGAGTGGGGTGAGAAAGAGGGGAGAGTGGGTTGAGAAAGAGGGGAGAGTGGGGTGAGAAAGAGGGGAGAGTGGGGTGAGAACGAGGGGAAAGTGGGGTGAGAAAGAGGGGAGGGTGGGGAGAAAAAGTGGAGAGTGGAGGGAGAAAGAGGGGAGAGTGGGGTGAGAAATAGGGGAGAGTGGGGTGAGAAAGAGGGGAGAGTGGGGGGAGAATGGGGGAGAAAAAGAGGAGAGTGGGGGAGAAAGAGAGTAGAGTGGGGTGAGAAATAGGGGAGAGTGGGGTGAGAAAGAGAGGAGAGTGGGGTGAGGAATAGGGGAGAGTGGGGTGAGAAATAGGGGACAGTGGGGTGAGAAAGAGGGGAGAGTGGGGTGAGAAAGAGGGGAGAGTGAGGTGAGAAAGAGGGGAGAGTGGGGTGAGAAAGAGGGGAGAGTGGGGTGAGAAAGAGGGGAAAGTGGGGTGAGAAAGAGGGGAGGATGGGGTGAGAAAGAGGGGAGGGTGGGGAGCAAAAGGGGAGAGTGGGGAGAGAAAGACAGGAGAGTGGCGAGAGAAAGAGGGGAGAGTGGGGTGAGAAATAGGAGAGAGTGGGGTGAGAAAGTGGGGAGAGTGGGGTGAGAAAGAGGGGAGAGTGGGGTGAGAAAGAGGGGAAAGTGGGGTGAGAAAGAGGGGAGGGTGGAGAGAAAAAGGGGAGAGTGGGGAGAGAAAGACAGGAGAGTGGAGGGAGAAAGAGGGGAGAGCGGGGAGAGAAAGAACGGAGCGTGGGAGATAAAAAGAGAAGAGTGGGGGAGAAAGAGGGAGGGGAGAGTGGGGGAGAAAGAGGTGAAAGTGGGGGGAGAAAGAGGGGTGAGTGGGGTGAGAAAGAGAGTAGAGTGGGGAGAGAGGGGAGAGTGGAGGGAGAAAGAGGGGAGAGTGGGGGTAGAATGAGGGGAGAGTTGGGGGAAATAGGGGAGAGTGGGGGAGAAAGAGAGATTGAGTGCGAAATATATAGAAATAGAGGGAGAGGGAGTGAGCGAAGGAGGGAAAGGGAGAGATATAGACTGAGAGGATGAGGGAAATAAATATAATGGATGAGATGGACAGGGAGAGAGAAGGCGAGAGATTGAGAGCGGAGAGGGATATTAATGATAGAAAGATAGGGAAAGATATAGAGATATAAGGAGAGGGAAAGAGATAGAGGTAGAGGAAGAGAAATAGAAATAGCGAAAGAAGGAGAAAGATAGAAAGAGAGCCAGAGAGGGAGAAAGATAGAGGAAAAGGGAGAGAGAAAGAGACAGATATATTCTTACCTAGCTGTACCCGCGACAACAATTGAATTTTTAAACAGTTTACATGTTATATAAAAATGCGAACGAAGTTGCGGGTATCAGCTAGTAATTTATAAAACTAATATTATACAAGGATAATTATGTAAAAACGAAGTTTTTGTTTCCAGCATGATCCAGATACAGTTACAAATGAAGTAATAATATGTGGCCTAGACAATGTTCATAATTCATCATTTTCCAATATGGTAAATATCTGTAATCTATATAACATTTCCTTTAGACAACACAATACCCATAGTGCTGTTGTTGGGACCAACATTCATATTGTGACTCATATACTGGTTTTCGAGCAGCTTTTTTATCTTTTATCTACCTATTTAGTTGGTGCATATTATTATCTCACTTTGTTTACCTACTTGCTCAATTTACTGTAATCTAGCATTCATAAATCATATGAAAATAGTTTCAAAACCAGCTCATTGTACCAGCTTACTTCCAACATACATACTAAAATAATTATACTATAGGTGTAGTGCATAATTGAGTAGGTTTCTGCAGCCGTTGATTGTAGGGGTCTTATTACATAACATGTCGCTCTACACATCATGATGAGTAGTACACCACAGATTAGTTAATAGCTACCTCTACAAGTAACATCAAGCCTCCTTTCCTGCACCCCTTCGCTATTCCGAGGACTTAGTATCAGTGTCTCCGGATGACGAGCACAATGCAGTGCTATACTAGGCAATGCAAAGTTCTGTGTAGCACTGACTGCAATGGCCACTCATTGTGTTTACGATTGTGGTTACGATTGACTTGCTCATTTCCTTACTCAGTTACATATAAAGGAACCACTGTCATGCACTATGCCTATTTATTTATTTATTGCTGAACACTGAAACATTTTATTTGCAGACATCAGAAGAAATGATTGCGGCCACAGACCAAATGGCTGCAGAGAACTTGATGTTCCTGGCACAAGATGTGGTTGGTTATACGGAAACAGCGGAGCTTGCCGACGACCCCAATGTAGAGTGTGTTACTGAAGAAGTCATCACGGAAGATTGGGTCATACCTGGTGGACAAGAGAGGTATAATTATGTTTTTGTGGTAATAGTGATATTCTATTTTCCCAAACAAGTTTTCATAAAATATGATATTTGATACAACAAGCTGCTTAAAATGAGCTTGAACTATCAATCTACTCTGTATCCTGCTGAGGAGATTTGTTATGTAGCTTACAGTCCCTATCATCAGATCAGTTCACTGTATTAAAATATCACCACAACTTGATAGTTCATAACTGTAGACTGAAAGTTTGTTGATTTTGACTATTATCTTCTTAGTAGATATGCCAGTCTATTGACCGCAGAAGTCTTTAGCTATTGTTAGGGCTTGAAATGGTACCCAGATTGACATTTGTTTACTTTCATTTCAGGGTGGAGGTTCCGATGGATCATTTAACACATCCTTTATTAGATCTAAAAGAAGAAAACGATGTCGACGTTCCGTTGCCTACGGATCAGGTTAGTCGGTGTTTAACATTAATCTATTGTATCCAAATAACAAAGGAGACCACCGGAGCACAAGGCACCGGAAGGTAATAAATTATTGGAACCAGTAGGTGCCTAGGTTGGTTCTTGGTAAATGTGGGCTCTTTTCCGGAACAAGGCCGATCGTCGGCCATTATTGCGTGAGGGCGGGTGGCGGTCCAGGAGGATCCCACCAGGAAGGCGTGCGAGGAACTAACGTGTCCCCCCTCCCCAGGACGAGTACACGGCGATGCGGCCTTGGCCGTGCGACTTCTGCTCGCGGCGGTTCCGCAAGAAGGCGGCGCTCGTGAACCACATGGTGGCGCACCAGAGCGACCGCCCGCACGCCTGCAACCTGTGCGGCGTGCGCTACGTGCGCAAGTGCGACCTCATGAACCATCTCAAGGTGCACGCCTTCGTGCCCGACGACGCCGACTCCAGAGACATCGGTGAGTCTGTAGAACCGCGTGGTGGCACCGGAGCCACCGCCCGCACGCCTGCAACCTGTGCGGCGTGCGCTACGTGCGCAAGTGCGACCTCATGAACCATCTCAAGGTGCACGCCTTCGTGCCCGACGACGCCGACTCCAGAGACATCGGTGAGTCTGTAGAACCGCATGGTGGCACCGGAGCCACCGCCCGCACGCCTGCAACCTGTGCGGCGTGCGCTACGTGCGCAAGTGCGACCTCATGAACCATCTCAAGGTGCACGCCTTCGTGCCCGACGACGCCGACTCCAGAGACATCGGTGAGTCTGTAGAACCGCATGGTGGCACCGGAGCCACCGCCCGCACGCCTGCAACCTGTGCGGCGTGCGCTACGTGCGCAAGTGCGACCTCATGAACCATCTCAAGGTGCACGCCTTCGTGCCCGACGACGCCGACTCCAGAGACATCGGTGAGTCTGTAGAACCGCATGGTGGCACCGGAGCCACCGCCCGCACGCCTGCAACCTGTGCGGCGTGCGCTACGTGCGCAAGTGCGACCTCATGAACCATCTCAAGGTGCACGCCTTCGTGCCCGACGACGCCGACTCCAGAGACATCGGTGAGTCTGTAGAACCGCATGGTGGCACCGGAGCCACCGCCCGCACGCCTGCAACCTGTGCGGCGTGCGCTACGTGCGCAAGTGCGACCTCATGAACCATCTCAAGGTGCACGCCTTCGTGCCCGACGACGCCGACTCCAGAGACATCGGTGAGTCTGTAGAACCGCATGGTGACACCGGAGCCACCGCCCGCACGCCTGCAACCTGTGCGCCGATTTTATATCGAGGAATATTGGCGCACTCTCAGCGGTTTACTGCCCGTGGCTTGTTTAAGTTTTTATTCCTTTTAATAGAAATTTCATATCTTTCCAGAGGACATGCTGGAAAACAACCAAATCATCAAGCCAAAGAAGAAGCGCGGGCGACGGAAAAAGGTCCCCGACCCCGAGGAGGTATTATTTTTCAAACACCTGCAAATCCCATAATTCTTCACCCCTGTCATGGTCTTCGAAGTCAATTTTCTAATTGAACATTCAACACTAGGTTGACAGTAGTCACATGCTAGCCAGTGATTCAATAAAAAAAAAATCCATTGTAGGCTTCCGTTAAACCTTACTGAAGTGAAACACACGCAAGTTGGTTGAACACTGATTTATTGCCGTCTTACATTATGAGGGTAGGTACCGTGTAGGTACCCTCTTAAATAATAATATACTACATCTTTCCCCTTACACAATGGGAAAATGTAACAAAACCAACAAAAAAAAGAAACAAAAGTAAATACATATTTAGCCCATTCTAACACACAGGCATACTTGTTACAATAGCTACAGCTTTGTAGCACACTTACAAACTATAGCTTTTATGTGATATTTATGTTATCAAATAGAACCTATACCTACATAATATAATCAACTTATAAGGTAAGTACTTAACACAAACCAGTATGGGAACAAGAATTATTATTGTAAACAATATTTTGTTTAGAAGGTAAACTTAGTGTTGCGCACATACATATCTTTGTACATAAATATACCTACCTATTTGTGAATTTACATGACATTGTTTAGTTTGGTAAAACTAGATGTTATTGTTTACTAGAACCAAAAATGAAATTTGACAACATTCGTGCAGTTCGTTCCCTTGACCTCGTTACGGGAACAATTGGTGAAGATGGTACAGAATCATCCGAAATGCTTTCATATGAATAACCATCATCGCGCTCTGTGGCCTCGGCCCGGTCATCCGCGTGTGTACTCTGCTGTGATGACGTATCACGCCCCGACTCTTCTACTACCTGAGTATGTGGTTCACTCACTGGTTTTGGTCTGCGTCTACGTACGCCTGTCATAAAAACCGAACTCGCATTGCCTCCTAATCCCGTAGTACCAGTTGTACGTCCCGGAATCTGCGCTGTAACTACCCTAGACCGCGACACCAGCTGACTCCGACTGCGTCTGTAGCGACCGCCACGGCCATCTTCCACTACATACGAACGCGGTTCGGGCGCACGACTAACTATGGAAACCGGTTTCCTGGAGCCATTGCATATTAACGTCGCTTTATCACCTGGAGACAGGGGCTCGAGCGGTCTCGCTGACCTATCAAAGTGACGCCTCACCTTTTCCCTATTTGCCATCAATGCTCGATAATTTCGCTCATTATCTACTTTTTCAGTTAGCAATTTAAAATTAACTGGTAATTTCGTATTCAAACGTCTACCCATTAAAATTTGAGCAGGTGAGTCTAACTCATTACGAGGTGTAGCTCTGTAATTCAGTAATCCCATATAGAAATCCTGTCCCGAATCGACGCACTTCTTAAGTAGATTTTTAACCGTCTGAACAGTCCTCTCGCTTTTGCCGTTTGATTGCGGGTACAGTGGAGATGACGTCACATGTCGTACTTCCCACTCCCGCAAAAATGTCTTAAAATCCCGCGAACTATAGGCGGGGCCATTATCAGTCACGAGTTCTGACGGGATCCCATGTCGCGCAAATTGTTCTCGCATGAAGTTAATCACCTGCTTTGCGCTCATGCTCGATAGTTCGCCGACCTCTACGTAATTAGAAAAGTAATCTACTAAAATAATGTACCTTTTCTTCCTATATTCAAAAATATCAGAGGCGAGCTTATGCCAAGGTAACGCGGGCACGTCGTGCTGCAGCAGATGCTGGCGGCGCGGGCGAGGCGCGTGCAGCGCGCACGCCGCGCACCCCCGCACCGCGCGCTCCACGTCCTCACCCAGCCCCGGCCAGAACATAACCTCGCGCGCGCGTCGTTTGCACCGCGCTATACCCAGATGTCCTTCGTGAACCCGTGCTACCATATTATCCCTCTGACCGCGCGGGATAAATACACACTCACCTTTAAAAATTATGCCATTCACATAGTGCAACTGCTCACGGTACGGCCAAAATACGTTGACTTTTATATTCACATCGCGCCTATTTTTAGGCCAGCCGCCCATTATATACCTTATTAACAATCTGCAATCACTATCGATTTCCGTTTCCGCCCTTATTGCGTCCATTTTTGGGTCACTAAACGGTACGTTTTCTAACATGAAACAGGTTTGAATGCTCACCTCCTCAGTGACACGGTCATGCATTAATTCATTTATTGGGGCCCGTGACAGAGTGTCAGCAATATACATATACTTGCCCGGTGTATATACCACTTTTAAGTCGAATCCTTGCACTCTCATCATCATTCGTTGCAGCCGGGCCGGCACAGAAACCAACGGTTTCCCGAATAAGGCTTCCAGCGGTTTGTGGTCAGTCTGCACGGTGACATCAGATCTGCCATAAATGTATTGCCTGAATCGTTCAACCGCGAACACTATAGCCAACATCTCCTTCTCGATCTGCGCATACCTGGTCTGCGTGTCGGTGAGAGTGAGCGAGGCGAACTCAACCGGCCGGCCCGCCTGCAGCAGCACGGCCCCGAGCGCCACGCTCGACGCGTCCACCGAGACCACGATCGGCGTGCGCTCGCAGTATAGCGCCAGCACAGGTGCGCTCGTTAACTTCCGCCTCAGCTCATCCACCGCTGCGGAGTGCTGCCGTTCCCACATCCACTCAGAATCTTTCTTTAACAATGATCGCAAAATATTCGCACACCCTGAATAATTTTGTATGAATTTTGATAAATAATTTACCATTCCTAAAAACCTTTCGAGTGACTTCCTATCATTTGGATATGGCATTTCCATAATTGCCTTAACCTTCGAGTCATCTGCTCGCATTCCAGTCGCATCAAACCTATGACCTAGATATGTAATTTCTGAAACACCAAATTTACATTTCTCACGGTTAAATTTTATACCTATTTCCCGGGCGCGTAGCAGTAAGCGCCGCAACCTGACATCGTGTTCCTCCTTATTACACCCCCAAACTATGACGTCATCGATGAACGATTCTACACCTTCTAAGTCCTCGAGGTGTTGTCTAAGTTTCGCATGAAAAACTTCAGGCGCGCAATTTATTCCATACGGTAAGCGTAAAAACTGGTAACGCCCAAATGGTGTACCGAACGTACAGAGGTCGGCGCTGGCGTCATCAATTTGGACCATCCAAAAGCCACAACGTGCGTCGAGGACGCTGAAGACCGTGGCACCACGTAAGCGCACCGCTAGCTCTGGCACGGTCGGCAGCGAGTATTGAGCGCGCCGCACCGCGCGGTTGAGGGGTCGAGGGTCTAAACAAACACGAATGCTGCCATCCTTTTTCGCGACTAGTACAATTGCATTAACCCAGTCCGTCGGGTGTGTGACCTTCCTTACTACACCTAACTTTTCCATCCTATGTAACTCTTTTAACAATTTATCTTTGAGGCCAAAAGAAATTTTTCGGGTAGGGCACACAACCGGCTGTACGTTTTTATCTACAACAATACTATATTCTCCTGGCAATTTCCCTAAACCTTCAAACAAATCGCCATACTGGGAAATGTTTATTGTACCAACACAATTAACCAATCCTAATGAAATACAACCCTCCAAACCGAGAACGTTCTGACAGTTTAAGTCCGCAACCACAAATGGTAACACGTAGTGTTTGTCATTGAACAAGAATGAAATATTATCAGTACCTATAATCGGTAACCGGTTGCCGGTAAAAGAAAGCACTTGTTTTGTAAACGGCTTAAGGTTTTTAACAGACAAACCCAAGTTATAATACTCACTTCTAGAAACTACGTTTAGCATAGACCCGGTATCTATTTTAAGTACTACCTGCTTTCCACTACATGTAATTTTTTCAGTCCACTCTTTACATGACTTACTCAGTACTTTGTCCTCACTGATAATATCAACGTAGAACATTTCTTCGCAGTCTGCATCTCCGCTCTCACTACTAGCCGCAAAGTCAACGTTTAAATTTAACACTTCACGGATTGCTTTCTTTTGCTCACACACTCGCGAAAAATGCCCTTTGCGATCACAAACAAAACACAACGCATTACGTGCTGGACAAAGCTCGCCACCTCTACAACGGTTGTTGCCACAGGTGCGACAGAGCGCCCGCGCACCGGCCGCCGCCGCCGCCACCGGGCCGGCGCCGTCCGCCGCACGCCGCCCGAACCGCACCGTGCCGGCGATGCCCCCGCGTCGTCCGCTTGTACGGCGTGCACCGCGCACACCGCTAGCACTTTGCACGGCATTCACTTGCACGCTATCTGATGCATTACTAATACACTGACCCTCCTCTTTTGACATTTCTGCCGCCTGACAGATTTGTATCGCTTTCGATAACGTTAGATCATCCGTACGAAGTAATCGATCCCTCACAGTGTTGTTATTGATGCCACAAACGATCTTATCTTTTATTAAGCTCTCATTTAACTGGCTGAATTCGCACTGTTGACTCAATAGCCGCAGAGCGGTCACGTATTGGTCGATGTTTTCTCCTTCTTCCTGGCTACGCGTGAAGAACTTATAACGCCGCACTGTGATATTTGGTTTCGCACCGAAATACGAGTCAAACTTCTTCAAAATGCAATTGACGTCATCCTCACTTTCACCCGTATCAAAAGTAAAAGTCGTAAAAACTTCGTAGCCCGCTGATCCAATGAGGTTTACCAACAAACTAGCCTGTACTTCCTTAGGCTCTTTGCTCACTCCAGACGCTTTGACAAACACCTCGAATAGCTTCCGCCATTTGCGCCACGACTCAGATCGCGCGGCCGGACCGCCATCAAGTGATAACTCTGCTGGAGGACGCGCGTGTTCCATTTTAACGATCAAATACGACACACATACACGTATTTTAACAATATTTCATAGGTTCGAGTACTATTTACCACTAAAACGATAAAAATACTTTCGCCGCTGTCACCATGAAGTGAAACACACGCAAGTTGGTTGAACACTGATTTATTGCCGTCTTACATTATGAGGGTAGGTACCGTGTAGGTACCCTCTTAAATAATAATATACTACACTTACTAGGGCCAAATCTTTGTTAAAATAAAAGGACGGAGCTGTTTTCACATTGCAGGATCTGTGGGAGAACATGACGTCGGCGCGCACGCAGCAGTGGTCGCGGCGCGCGCGCTCCCCGGCGCGGCCGCCCCCCGCGCCGCCCGCCCCTCCCGCGCCGCCCACGCCCCCGCCGCCCCCCGAGTCGCCGCCGCCGCCCCCCGCCGACCCCTCCCGCCCCTTCGTGTGCCGGCACTGCGGCGTGGGCTTCGCGAGGGAGAAGGCGTTGCAGTCGCATTCTAGGGTGAGTGCACTTATGGCTCTCATTGACGCTTTTGCGCATTTACCCGCCGTATTGGGTTTGTCAAAGAGCGATGAAGCACAGCATTCTTGAAGTGAAAAATTCAGGAGCACAGAATACCTTTACCAGAATACCACAGAAGGGACACTCGCTATTTTTTAATTGCAGCTAGATAGTAGGATCGGGAGTTTGTTTGACATTTTGAACGAGGTTTTGACGACGCGTACAGTTTCGCTTGTCTTTTGTTCGATTTTGTTCGATTCAGCTATTTGGATAGAGATCCACCCTGTGTCAGGAGGACCATCACGGTGCTACCCGAGACAAGCAAGCGAGTCGGTCACGTCAGCCGAATGCATCTCAAAAGTCAGCGGGTGTCGGAAGACGCCCGACGCCACCTAAACTCGAGGGATGATCTCGACTAGAGTGGCAGGAGAACCGACGGGGCGTGTGGAAAGAGTCGGGGGAGACCGGCCAACGGAGAAATGTAAAGGGATATGTGCCCTCAGGTGCACGGCGGCGACTCCCCGGTGGAGTGCGCGGAGTGCGGCGAGCTGTGCTGGTCGCGCGAGGCGCTGGCGCAGCACGCGGCGCAGCGCCATCCGCATCTGCCGCCGCGCCCCAGCGCCCCAGCATACGACGACTCCGACTCCGGTAACGCGAGGCCCCCCTATCTACACTTATATAATATAAGCGGTGATAGCCTAGTGAGCGAACATCCGCCTTCCAAACGAAGGGTGGCGAGTTCAAATCCCAGTGTGGACATGTGCCAATGTTTTTCTTGTAAAACATAATTGTACGTAATTATCACCCACTTTTCGGTGAGGTTTTCTTTAGTGGTCAAATGCGAAAACACAGTAAAGAAAAACCATATTTTGTGATTTTAACATGTACTTACCTGTTTTAGTTAGTCAAAATAATATAAAAAAGAAACGAATTCGACAGGAGACGACATGGAGTTCCGCCTGTCGCCCGAGCCGCCCCCGAGCGGCGGCGGCGGCGGAAGCGGCGGTGGCGGCAGCGGCGGCGGCGGCGAGCGGCCCGTGTTCGACACGATGCGCGGCCCCGAGCTGTTCTGCTCCGACTGCGGCGTCGCCTTCCAGCGCGCCGACCTGCTGCGCCGACACGTGTCCGCCGCGCACAGGTCAGTCACACAGGAACTAACTGCACGAGCGCCGGCCGCGGTACTCCGTCCCTATGCAATCCAAATGTGCGACGTACTCCGGACGGATCGGCGCGGTGCGTGTGTGAGTGCGTGTGCTTGTGGTGCAGCTACTTGCGGGCGGGCGGCGGCGGGGCGGGCGGGGCGGGCGGCGGCGGGGCGGGAGGCGGGGTGGGCGGCGGCGGCGGGGCGGGAGGCGCGTGGGGCGAGCACACGTGCGACGTGTGCGGCGAGGCCTGCAGCGACGCGCTGCAGCTGCTGGCGCACGCCGAAGGACACGCCGAGCGCCCGCAGCCGAGGTACGCACCCCTCCCCCCACCCACCCCGCGAACCCCCCACACCCCACACAATGAACTTCACATTAACTTTTTTGTTACAGGATAAAGAAAATATCTAGAGGCCGTAATAACACTTCGATATCGAGCAGTTCCCGGCAATTTCCGTGTAGAGAATGCGGTATGTATAATAAGTCCATCATAGTCCATCCATCATAGTCTGCGTACGATCCATGTTTTTTTTTTGCACTTTGTATTTGACCAGAATCTCACCTGCTATCGCATATGTCGCAGGCAAAGTGTTCGGGTCGCGCAGCTCGCAGCAGATCCACATCCGCATCCACACGGGCGAGCGGCCCTACGCGTGCCGCTTCTGCTGGAAGGCCTTCGCGGACGGGGGCACGCTGCGGAAGCACGAGCGGATACACACGGGTGGGTGCACCGCCTTATTTCTCTCTGCAGAAGTTCTTATTTATATCTTCGGGGTTTTGTATGACATTTTGAGTGTTTGGGGGTGACCTATCGAGTATCAACGCGGACGACGGTATCGCTTCGCATACAGTTTCGCTTCAGCCGTTTGTGTGGAGTGTCCAGCTGTCTATCCTATAGGCACAGATTACTTCGTCTACCTATAGCAGCTATACTCTAAGTGTGTTCCGCGGAACCCTAGGGTTCCGTGATACCTCTGTCGGGGTTCCGCAAGAATTTAGAAATAAAAAAATCAAAACACCTCTCTCTGGTCGCTCCGCGGCTGTGCGGACTCCGCGGCCGCGCGGAGACAAAACGCTATGAATGTTATTTATTTATTTATTTGTATTTGTATAAGCTTGTGTTACATTAGCTGGTACAATATCTCATAAGTTTGGTCTCAACAATTTTATACTTGTACAACGCGTTCGCTCTAAGTTTGCCGGTCTGTGGAATGCGCGTACCCTCCCCCACGTGACAGCAAAACTTATAAAATTAGTTATGGATGAAGCGGTAAAAATAATTAATTTTATCAAATCACGACCACTACAATCCCGATTGTTCTCATTATTGTGTGAAGATTATGGCAGCAAACATAAAACACTGCTGCTCCATACAGAAGTGCGATGGCTGTCTCGGGGAAAAACTTTAACAAGGCTATTTGAACTTAGAGCCGAGTTACAAATGTTTCTTTCAGCAGATACTTCTTTTAATTTGAAGGACCGTTTGTATGATAAAACTTGGTTGTTCCGATTGTCTTTTATGGCGGATATCTTTCAAAAACTTAACGAATTAAATTTATCGTTGCAAGGTAAACAGACAACAGTGTTTCAGGCCTATAATAAAATAACTGCTTTTAAAAGAAAATTAGATTTTTGGATCATTTGCATTGGTAAGAAAGAAATAGAAAGTTTTACATTACTCAGTGAGTTTGTTAGCGAAAACGACTCAGAAATGTTTGAAGATAATGTGTTTGAAGAATTGGTCCAATATCTCAGTTCGATGCGCGCATCTTTTGAAAAGTATTTTCCCGAAGAACACAATACAAAAATTAAAGTGAACTCCTGGATTCATAATCCTTTTTTACCCAACTTGGAAAAGCCTGAAAACATGTCAAATGAGATATATGAATCTCTTTTAGAAATGTCATCAGACACAAGTATGGAGTCATTGTTCAAAACGACGCCTCTTAATGATTTTTGGTGCAGAATCCAAGATGAATATGCAATGCTTGGCCAAATGGCTCTGGATATTCTTCTCCCGTTCCCAACTACATATTTGTGCGAAACAGGATTCTCTACCTACGCAGCCACGAAAACAAAATATCGCAATAGACTGGACGCCGAAGCTGATATGAGACTCCAACTTTCTTCCATCAAACCTGATATCAAGCAATTGATGAAAAATAAAAAACAGTTTCATACCTCCCACTAGTTAGATTTTTTCTTTTTTAATGTTTTCTATTATTGTCCTTACCAAGTGGTGAAGTAAATAATAATTAGTAACTGATACATTGTACTTTTATTATGCTGATTAATAAAGAATACACTTATAAAAATAATTGTTTTATTGTAGGGTTCCATCAAGTATTTTGCTTCCCAAAAGGGTTCCGTCATTTAAAAAGTTTGAGAACCACTGACCTATAGGGTCGTAAAAACCGATGTATTTGATGTTTTGATTGCAGGGGAAAAGCCGTACGCGTGTGCAGTGTGTCCGCGCGCGTTCAACCAGCGCGTGGTGCTGCGGGAGCACGTGCGCTCGCACCACTCCGCGCCCGACCGCCGCGCCAACGGTAACCGCGCCACCGGACTGGCTTCCTAGCTATGTGTCAACCGTCAAGCATTCACCGCTCGAGTAGACGAGTTCGGGAGTGGAAACCGCGTCTAGGCGAACGTAGTAAACGTAGGACGTTTGTCTCGGCTGTGTGGAGTGAGGACTTAGACGACGGCTGGATGAAGAGAGCTCAGTGGCCTTCACTAGGAGCGGTAGACGGCCGATTATGATGGTATTGATTGATGATGGCTAGATAACTAGCGTTCACGTTATTTCCTTAGGCGGTCCCGCGTACTGCTGCGTGGTGTGCGGACGGACGCTCCACTCGAGCACGGAGCTGGTGCTGCATCTCATACAGCACTGCGACGCCAATACTGCGTTGAAGAGGCAACCTCAGGTATGCGACGCCAGAACACCTCGATATCTGTCCAAACTGGAAAGTTTATACCATTGTAACGGTTCATGCGTTCGTATGCGCTGATCCATACAAGTCTGCCCACATAATTGTACAATGTGTGTCTTTAAATAATGTTGCAGACCGGTCCCCGCAAATACAAACGGAGACGGAAAATCAAGAGCGATGCGTCGCCCGTGCGGCGCGAGTGGCGCTCCCCCTCCCCCGCGGCGTCGCGCTCCCCCACCCCCGCGCGCTCGCCCTCGCCCTCGCCCCCGCCGACGCCCCCGACGCCCCCGCGCCGCCGCCGCCGCGAGCCCGCGCCGCGCCCCCGCATGATACACACGGAGGAGCCGAGGACCAGGAGCAAGCAGGTAACGATCGTGTCGAGTGTCGAGGGTGGTGCTCGTATGAGGCGGTCGCGTGGATCTACGTTTCGAAGACTACTCTCGGAACAGCTTTTCTGCTCGAGGGTAGCTAGGCCATCGCCCTCCCGGCGTAGATGACCATCTGCTCATGCTCATTTCATAGTTGTATTCTAATTCTAACCCACGTCCTTGATATCGATTCTGTTGCTATCATTGCTATCTAGAAAGGGACGCAACTATGCCGATGGCAAATTGCTTACCTCTTCCACTTCGCAAACATTAGCTCTAGCCAATATTATGTTATTTATTTATAACGTCTTGGTAAAGTCTTTGTAGGTTTGAGAACATGCAACCTAAATAAATGTCGTGTCGTCCATAGCTCCGCCCCCGCCGGCCGCCGCGGCACCCCGCCGACGACTTGCGCGCCATCGGGCCGCACTCCCCGTCGCCGCGACGCGAGCCGTCGCTATCCCCGAGTCGCGAGCCGTCGCTATCCCCGAGGCGCGAGGCGTCGCTGTCTCCGATGCGCGAGCCGTCGCTGTCCCCGATGCGCGAGCCGTCGCAGTCCCCGAAGCGCGAGCCGTCGTCCGAGCCCCCGTCCCCCGAGCGCTCGCTCACGGCTCCGGCGACGGCGGCCCGCAGCCCCTACAAGTGTGAGATGTGCTCGATGGAGTTCTCCGGACGGGACGCGCTCCTGCTGCACGTACCGGTGCATATATGACGCACGTGCAGTCGCACTCGCGTCGACGCGAAGAGATCCAAATAGCATCTGTGTCAGTGTTCGCTCTGTGACTTCTGAGTGATTGTGCAGTGTTCGTTCACGTCTACACCGTCGTGTTCGTGGCGTTGTATAGGCAGTGAGTGATTTTCGGATGATGAATAGACTTAATGAGGTGTGAAAAATTGGGCCCCTGCCGGATATTATGTAGTAGTTATTTTTAAAATGAAAATACCTAATCGTTATTTGCATATTTCAGTGTCATTATGTAAACTAATTTGGGAAGCAAGCTTTTGTGTTAAAAATTGAAGTGATATTTATTAGATAATTATTGTTTTAAATGGTAGGCCCAAGATAATAATGTAATTTGGAACAGAGAAGAATCTCTGAAATGAGTACCATGATAAACATGTTTTATTCATTCCGCTCATTGTACATAGTTGCTGCATGCCAAAAATAAATAAAATAAATGTACAATGGAGCACAACATTAAATATGAAATAATAACAGTAAATAAATCGAATAAGTAGTTGATGTATTGAAATTATCTTATTTACTTCGTATCACTAAATAATGTAACATTGTACAAAAATATGGCACAAATACAATGCCTAACAATGAGGCTAGTAAACAATTTTTATTGGCATTTCATACTAAAAGCCTGATTTTGGCAATGCCATTTTCTTGTACATACAAGAGCAATAATGGTATGCAATAAATTAAGTGCAATTATTTACCTACCAACATTTTATGGAACTGTTGTTTAGCCAATAACTGTTTTTATTTTAATATTTTTGTATGCATAAGGCAAGAAACTTGCATTATCTAGATGGGCCTTAACCTCCAGGTGTTGAAAACATAATCTTGATCAGTTACTTAAAAAGAGTTTTGTTACTATAAAAACATACCTAAATGATTATAAATTCTTTTTGTAATATCTGCCATGGATTAGTATCATGTTTTGTTTTTGCCTAACTTTATTATAACTATGTTACTGCAAGGTAATTAATTGTTGTATTATACTAATTGACTGATTAATCGGTTAGTTAAATGTAAATCTGTTTATACGCTAGTGTAAATTATATAATTATTATGTACATATAAGTATGAATGTAATTTAATCTCCTGTGCTTTGTGTCAAGTATCCTGCCAAGACACAATTGAAAATCTATTGTGTCTAGAATTGCAGCAGCGGAGAGGTTAGTTGTGGTTTTTTGTTTAGTACAAAATACTGTATGTTTTGGGGTTTTTGACATTTTACTTGTTTGTTTAATCTTGTATATATAGCATAGATTGTGCCATGTAAAGTTTTCAATGTTGGATGCAAAGTATGCTCACTCCATTATTACCCCTCTGATTTTATCATGTTGTTGAGAATGGTTTAAGAATTGTTATACCATTGTTATTTGTTAATTGCTATTTAAACGGGTCTAATTCGCGCACAAACTAATATCAAAATATATAATTTTGACATACCTCGACGTTTCGACCGAGTTACATCGGCCGTGGTCACGAGAAGACTGAAGAATGCGGGTGTCACCGTCCGGAGCGGCAAGTGTTGTTTCCAACTGCCCGCGTTTGGTCTTACAAAATATAACCGTCACTACATACAACACTAACAGTATCTAGACCCGTTTAAATACTAATTAACATGTATTCAGTTCGTGAAAGTTTAAGAACCATTGTTATTGCCTTGAAGTTGACCACTTGTTATTGAATTAGGGCATAGAGTATCGTGCGGATTTTTCACGCATGCGGGGCAAGTGAATTTCGTCTTGCGCCGGTGCGTGATGTCCCGCATGCGTGAAGCAATATAGGCAGCGCGATGGGCCGGCCCCGCATGCGTGAGTTAATCCGCATGACACTAAAATAGTCCTCGCCGCGTGTTCGTAATCATACATAATTACACATAATAATAGAGGGTTCCAAGTTACACATTCAGACTGAATACTCTCGTTTTCTAACATAAAACTTGGTGTGACTACTTGTCTAGTGGCAAATTTGTTTGGGTACAATGTGGAACACGATGTAATTTAAATTTAACTTTTACGTTAATTGTTTGTTCTTTGTTTTGGAATCAGTAAAACTCATTACAGACATTTCACCATAATTTAAGATGTGCCCTGCCTTGGAAATAAGTAAGTCCATGGTGTACACTTGTACAGGCAGGACATCTTACAGTGAATGGTCTGTAGTTTTGATCAATTTAAATTTATATTTTAGATCTAGCTATAATATACATTTTGTTCCTCATTTCTAGTGAATGCAACAACCACCACTGGGGGTAGAATCAGGGGTGGTCGTTGGGAATAAACCGTCTATATTATACCATTAGAACCGCCAATATAGCGTGATGACCATTTTTCCGTTTATAGTAATCAAATATATTTTTCTGGCTATATTATGAACCAACATCCTTCAACACTATTGTGCAACATGAGCTTGTGTCATGATGATCTCATGCAGCATTGTACCGAAATTAATGCTCAACAAAATCAAAACAATTATAAGGGCATTAGTCGTACGTCAATATGTAGCCTCTGGAAGCCCTCGTCAATATTAATTAGTATTAAAAGTAAATCAACGTGCAATACATTCCCCAAAATGCATGGTAGTAGCTTATAAAATCTTTTTGGACCTTTTATGTAATATGCGTCTCTTTATTTCGAACGCAGAAACTGTAATGGATATGTAAATAATAATCGAAAAACAAAGGTGTCGACAAATTTATTTTAACTCTATTGTAATGTCTGTAAAATACATCACTGTCAATTTATAGAATAAATGAGGACTTGGTGTTAAAAAATACTGTCTTTCAACTTCGCGCCAATCGTACATTACGATACAAGCTGTCTAAGTAGTATATTAATACATGGCGGCGTGAAGTTAGCGCCCGAGCGAAGCGAGGGTGCTAACCGCCGTGTATTTAATATACTTACTTGTGCAGCGAGTATCGTATACTATTTTATAGCACGTGCGACATAAACCCGCCATCCATTTAATTTATTTAAAAATAATCTTCTAATTAATGCAATGAAAAGATGTTCATTTGACTCTTAGTAATAAACACACAAATTTTAATGCGGGTAGGTTGGCATTCCACCAGTAGAGAACGGGAAAACACAATTTACACCTACCCATATCACTTTTACATTTGTTTTTTAGGTTATTAGCATTTTTGGATGCATATTTATTGTTCGGGGATTGGTTAATGTGATATTGTTTCAGATTTAATATTGTTCAGTTTAAATAATAGTCAAACAGGTTTCAACTAAAAAACAGTGAAAAAATATCAATAGTGTAGGGCTTCATTTTGTAACCGAATCTTTATCGTAACGTGAATACCTACTTAATATAGGAATCTGTGATTGATCTGGTTTGTGCATAAATGTATTCACTATGAGACTATATTATATAATATGGTGTATAATAATTGAAAGTGTGTGTATTCAGTGAAAATAGTTCATGTGTCGGTTACATTTTATGTAAACAACAAAAAACGCAACATTTCTAAATCAAGTAAGTATTCTTATGTTTCAATAATTATATAATCGTATTAGAAATTGAATAAAATGTACAGTGTACGGTTAATATCGCTAACTTAGGTATAGCGTTTTCACGTAATATTGTCCGCCGAAGACCAAAATGAAAACATGCAGAAATATGGCGCCAAAGACATTGGCGTTTCGGTCCCACACGTTACAGGTTATACGTATCTTCTCTTGCTTACTATGAGTTTGTGAGTGGTGTAAAAATGTATGATGTAACAGGGTCCTATCTGGGAGAGGAATAAAACCCTCGATACAAAGAATAAACAGTTTATTTGGAAGGAAAATAACTAATTTTAACCAAAGTCCTAATAAGTACATATGATAGTAATTTTGACGATAAGATAGGTAAGTCCTAACAGGGCCGCACCGTATACCTCGAAGGCTCGCACAGTTCGCTAACGAAGCAGCACGAGGCCTCCAGCAATATACGGGCAGCCGGAGGAGCCTTGGCTCGGATTGTCTCAGTGCAGTCACCGACCAGCCTAGACTGATGCAGATGTGCACCCAAGGCGCACCGAACGCAGACTGGCCGTGCGCTCTTCCGGGCCGCTTTAAATACGGGCCGGGTCTCTGCGGCGGGTGCGGCGGTGCTGCGGGGGATGGCTCGCGTCGGGGTTAGGTGTGTGCGCTCGCTGGGCAGTGCTGGCCGGCGTTACAGGCTCCCCCTCTGGACCCGAAGACGCCTCGGCGAGGAGTCTAGTGGTTGCATCGGTGGTCGTCGGCTGCTTCCTGGGTCTGCCGCGTCTGCGCAGAGGTCTTTCAGGATTAGGTACCGTGAGAGCTGAGCCCCTGTAGGGACTCAGCGCTGAGGAATGATAAATACCCATTGGTTCCTTCCGAGTAGTCGGGTTGGCGACCTCGAAAGAGCAGGGCCCATGTTGTCGAAGAATGACGTAGGGGCCGTCTCGACGAGGTGCGAACTTCGATGTCTGGTGGCGGGCTGCGTTGCTATGGACGTTAGCTGCCACCATCACGAGGTCGCCAGGCTGATAAGCAGGACTAGGGCGCCGGCGGTCATCAGTCCACATCTTTCTTGTTTCTTCTTTTTCTTCTTGTACTTCTTTCGCCCTTTTCCATGTGTCTGCTAATAAAATGAGTTTAGGGGTTATTTCGGGAATAAAGTTTTCAGACAGTGCTATCTGTCGTAGGTCGTGATTTACGTCATCGAGAGTTCTTAGTTCTCTCCCAAATGACAGATAAGCGGGAGTGTAACTTGTGCTAATACAACGTGATGTGTTCATGGCATATCTTATGCTTGGAAGTTTCCCCGCCCATGTACGGTGGTTTTCTTCTACGAAGATGGCGAGTTGGGTCTTTAAGTCTCGGTTTTTTCTCTCCACGGGGTTTGCCTCCGGGTGGTACACCGGTGTAAATGAGTGCTGTATCTCCAGGCAAAAGGTAAGTTTTTGCATCACAGCGCTGACAAACTGAGTTCCGTTATCACTTATTAATCGCCGAGGGAACCCATATCGGAGGAAGAATTCTTCTAGAAGAACTGTTGCACATGTCTCTGCGGTAGCTTGTTCCAGGGCAAATAATTCGACCCAACGCGTGGCGACGTCTTCAATAATGAAGATCCATACCTTTTGGTCCGGGGTTGGAGGCAAAGGCCCAAATAAATCAAAGGAAACTGTCTCGAATCTTTGATTCATCACCGTTGTTTGCAGTAGACCTGCAGGTTTCAAGTTGCTAGGTTTGTATCGTTGACACTTAATGCAATTTTTCACGTAGTTTTCAATTTCCTTTCTCATTCCCTTCCAATAGTATCGAGATGCTATACGGTGGAAGGTTTTATCGACTCCATAATGACCTGCTGTAGGATCATCGTGATAATATGTTAATAACGCTGATCGCTCGTGCTCCGGTATAACAAGTTGTGCAGTATCACTTTCGGTCTCCTCTATATAGCGATGCAGCATTCCACTGTTCATGAAATAACCTTTGTTTGACCAATAAGTTCCATTTTCGTCTCGTATAGGTGTTTCTAGGGCGTCTATAATTTTCTGCAATTCTGCATCTTTCCTTTGTTCTTGTCGGATTTCAGCACCAGATCTCCGAGGCATATCAACGGAGACAACACATACGCCATAGTTATTTAGGGTTTCTGGGCCAGGAGGACGGGAGAGTTGATCCGCCACCACATTTGTCCGACCCGGGATATACTCAATTTTGAGATTAAATGGTTGTAGTTGTAAGGCCCATCTCGCAAGTCGTCCGGTAGGGGATTTGATAGCCATCAACCAACGCAATGCTTGGTGGTCTGTAGCTATTGTGGTTGAAGATCCTTCGATGTAACCCCTAAATTTTGATACAGCCCATATGATCGCTAAAGCCTCACGCTCTGTTGTGGAATAATTTTTCTCTGGTTTGGTCAGCAGGCGGCTTGCATATTCCACGGGATGTTCGTCGTGGCCCTCCCCCTGCACCAAAACAGCTCCTATAGCATAATCACTGGCATCTGTTTTTATTATATAGGGTTTGTTCATGTCCGCTTGGCGTAGAATAGGTGCGCTAGTTAGGCGGCGTTTCAATTCCGTAAAGGAGTCTTCCTGAGCTTGGGACCATTCCCATTGTGCATCTTTCTTGGTCAATCTCGTGAGTGGTTGGGCAATCTTTGCAAATCCTGGTACAAATCGGCGGTACCATGAACAAGTTTGCAGAAAGGAAAGTACTTGGCGAATGTTGTTCGGGGCCGGCATTTTTACTATAGCATCTACCTTAGTTGGATCCGTAGATATACCGTTCTTGGTGATGACATGACCGAGATAAGTAATTTTATCTTGACAAAATCGACATTTTTCTTTATTTACAACTACGTTGTTGTCTTTTAGAAGGCGCAGAAGCCTGTCTAGGTCATGCAAATGTTGATCGAATGTAGGTGACAGAAGGATTATATCATCCAAATAAGCTAGTATGTTCACTCCTTCGAGTTGCACCTTGAGTCTATCAACGAATCTCTGGAAGGTAGCTGGTGCATTTCTAAGTCCAAAGGGCATTCTTTGGAACTGGTATAAGCCAAATGGGGTAACAAACCCAGTTTTTTCTTGATCTTCATCCCTTATTTTTATTTGCCAGTACCCTGCACGAAGATCCAAAGATGACATGAAAGGTGTTGGTTTCGCGTCATGGAGTAGATCGTCAATTCTGGGTAATGGATAAGCATCTGCAATGGTAACTGCGTTAAGCTGGCGGTAATCTACGCAAACTCTTATCTCGCCGTTTTTCTTGGGGACCATCACTACTGGAGCCGCCCACGGGGATTTGGATGGTACGATAATGCCTTCTTGTAACATTGATGCTATCTGTTCCCGTAGTGCCTCTTTGCGTTGAGGAGACAGTCTATATGGAGGTACCGCTATAGGTTTATTGGTCATCACGTCAATGGTATGCTCCACTAGATCGGCAGGCTTGCCATGATCTACGAAGACTGTGGCATGTTCTTTCAACATGTTGCTCAGCTTCTCTTGTTGAATTTCGTGGGAGTCAGTTTCTTTGGCTCCAAACATTGTGATCATTGCAATATGCAGATCGGTGTCACGGTCAAACAGCGACATACTTTTTGGCGATAGAGTCACCTCATCGTTGTTTATATGCATCTGTGCATCCCGGTACAGTGACGAGACAAAGCGTGGAGAGTAACCACCATAAGTAGGCTCCTGCTGTGGAGGTGTTGCTGGAGGCGACTCCAACTCAATGGTACGAGGCGGACCATATGGCCTGTTCAACTCCTCTTCCTGGGCAACTGGCAATGGCGTCGTACTCATCGGGCTTATCATTGGCTCTAGAGCCGTTATTTTAGCGAGTTTCGCGATAATTGATTCTGCTGGTTGGGCTTGCACCGTGGACACGGATGCTTCCTCTTCTTCATTTTCCAGGTTGTACTTCTTGGCTGGGTTATCCAAAAAGTGAAACAGTAGCTGTGGCAAATTTAAAACCAGGTTAGCATCCTGTATAAAATCTACTCCCAAGAGGGTTCGAATGTCCTGTGATTCTGGGAGTGCAATGAAATTGGTGGGTATAGTTCGTCCACACAATTCGACGGGAACAACCGCTCTTTCTATGTGCTGCTTCCGTCTCAGGCCATCCGCAAGGATTACAGTCGCTCTCTCATTTGTAAACTTTACTCCTTTCTTTATCATAACCTGGTACAGTGATGTAGATGCAACACTTAATTTCGCCCCTGTGTCAATGTGAGCATAGCCGAGTACACCATTGATTTTTATTTTGATAGTGGGTCGAAGCCTTGACACGGCAGATAAGCTTGCGTTCATGGAGTAAAATCCTACAGTGACTGCACCAATTTTACCATTGTTGCATTTCTGGCATTTGCTCCGTACGACACCTGGTTCTCCGCATCCATAGCAAGTAATTTTGTTCGGGAGTGGCTTCGTCGAACCTGTGTTTGCCTTTGCTGACGCTGCTGTGCTCGTGACGGGCTCTCTTTTTTTACTTTCTTTTTCCTGCACTCCGCTTCTACGTGACCGAAAGCCCGACAGAAAGTACACCTCTCTCTGGTGCCTGACGTCGAGCCGGCTGCGTCGGTTAGAGTATCTTCTATTTGGCGAGCCTTCTTTAAAAATGCTTCGAAGGTGAGCACCGTATCTCGGGGTATCTTGTCCCGTATGACCGCATGCAGGGCCGTGTAAAGGATGTCTAAGCACTGAGGCTCCGTTAGTGACGGTTTCGGGAGTTCAGCCATCAGTGCTCGCTTCTTTGCAACGAATAGTTCGATTCCTTTGATGGATTGTTGCTTTGTCGTGACTAGTTCTTCGTATATTTTGTAGGCAGGTCTTTTGGGCGCAAATGTGGTTCGCAGGATTTTCAGTGCGTCGGCCCAAGTATAAGTCTCGTCCTTGACGCCAATCCACCAGATTGATGCTTCTCCGCTCAACAGTAAAGTCAGCCCTTCTATGGCATCTTCGTCGCAGATCCTCTCTATCTTCTTGTAAGTAACAATCGTTGATATGAACGCCTCGACTTGCACGGTATCTCGAGAACCATCAAACCGTGCAGTACAACTAGCAAAGCTGCCGGGCTTTGTTTCTGCCAATGGGCTGGTACTTCTGTTTGCGAGTACCCCTATCAGGTTTCGGAACTGTTCATCAGTGAAAGTGACGTTAGCCATGTTACCTCTTAGTCTTGGGCTACGTCGCGGTAGTATTTTATAGAGATCAATTTTGAATGTATAAGAAGAATATAGTAGATTAAATTAAAGAAAAGAAAAAAAAATCAAAAGAGGGTAGTTTCACAAAAAAATATCGGATAATTTGCAGAAACCCCAAACAGGGTGGGAAATTACCGGCCTCAAAGGTGGGCGCCAATTGTAACAGGGTCCTATCTGGGAGAGGAATAAAACCCTCGATACAAAGAATAAACAGTTTATTTGGAAGGAAAATAACTAATTTTAACCAAAGTCCTAATAAGTACATATGATAGTAATTTTGACGATAAGATAGGTAAGTCCTAACAGGGCCGCACCGTATACCTCGAAGGCTCGCACAGTTCGCTAACGAAGCAGCACGAGGCCTCCAGCAATATACGGGCAGCCGGAGGAGCCTTGGCTCGGATTGTCTCAGTGCAGTCACCGACCAGCCTAGACTGATGCAGATGTGCACCCAAGGCGCACCGAACGCAGACTGGCCGTGCGCTCTTCCGGGCCGCTTTAAATACGGGCCGGGTCTCTGCGGCGGGTGCGGCGGTGCTGCGGGGGATGGCTCGCGTCGGGGTTAGGTGTGTGCGCTCGCTGGGCAGTGCTGGCCGGCGTTACAATGACTGATTAGCTTTGGTTCAGTACTACGCTCGCAACGATGGCTATATTCTTCAACGGTGTGAAGTTAGTGAACATCAGGCCGTTTAAAAATGTGCTACTTTGAACAGCGCAAAGCGTGACCTAAGTGCGGGTTTAGGTCGCACGGTGCTATAAAATATATTCAGAAGCCATTGATGACAAGTCTCGTTAATTTCGATATGATAGCAACAAAAATGTTAACATAGTTATGGGAATGGAGTCGTCGGTTTTGTAATATATTCTTACAATATTCAAAATACAGGCTTTCACATAAACATATAATTTATTTCATAAACAAGTAATGCAGTAACATCACAGTATCTTATACACAAACCTAATTATTAAAACAATACTTACTACCAGAACAAATCAATATGCTAAAACTAAAATTATTAATATCACAATTGATTTGTATGTGTGGATTTAATCCAAACAAAACACTATAAAAAATGTATTCGTCCTTGTACAAAAAGCACCATAAACCTTCTTTTATAGATAGAAAGCACACCGCACCTGTGGTAGTAACAGTTGTGTGCTTCTTTTTTATACATGCTTTTGAACAATGAAACATGAACATGTTTGAACAAGTTTGTTAATAATTGTTATTGCTGATAAGTCGCCGACTTTTACCAAAATTGCTACAGACTTGAGCCACTTCAGCTATTATGTTATTTGTAGTTTCATGCAGGGTATGCAATATACAGTAAATTCACAGCCAGATTTAATTTGATAAGAAAGTAGTATAGTTAACTATTCTGCGAGTCCCAGCAGAAGGTGTCTAGATAGGATTGAGAATATATTCTGTTCTGTGGATCTCTATATAGGGACCAGTCTTTCCGTAAATGCATTTTGAATGAAGACGCGCGGTATCTTCCACACTGTTGCGATAATATCGCCTTGATAGAATTGGAGAGCGCACGGGATGCATTATTATCGGAAAACGCTGCGACATTATCGACCAAGAATATCACGTCTGTGTGGTAGTGGTAATAGTGGTATGAAGTAGAGAAGGACTTGCGCGAGCTTTGAACGAAGACTGGCAGGAGGTGGATCAAGATAGTCTCAAGTGGAGGCATTTATCATCGGAGATTTTTAGGACCTTTAGGTTAGTGCGCCATCCTAGTTAAAGGTAGTGGGGATCTAGAAGCCGTCGACGCTGCCGACACGCCTGCGGTCCGTCTGCGGCACGAGGTAGCCGTCCGAGTCTCGCGCCGCGGCCACGATGGCTGCGAACCCTGCCGTTGGGCCGAGCTCTGTGGTCGCGTGCCCCTTGCTCCGGAGAGACTCTATGATGGCCTGTTGACAAAACATTTAGATTTACATTTCTTATTACTATCAGACGACATAAATATCCATTTCCTCTTTAGATGCGCGCAGCGACATCATTTTGTTATCATGCGTTTTAATTGATCGATATCATCGACGCCATTTCTAGATAGGTAAATCTCCACACAGGAGTGTTTTTAATCATCGAGCGATGTTATTGTGCGATAGGTACATCGACAAAGTCTGCAACGTTTCATACACCGATAAAAAAAGCCGCACAAGAGACCAAAATACTTTACTAAAATAATTTAGAAAGGTATTTTGGCAGCGTTTAAGTATAAAAATGCAGCGCGCATCGACAGAAAATCGTTACGTATTGATGGAATTCTGACCACAAACTAATGAAGCGCCTGATCAAATTGTGTGATCTATGTGCTTGGTGTGATATGGCCATCCCCAAGTGAAGGCGCGTACTCACTTTACGTTTTGCCGTGCCATCTTGCTTGTCGTCTCTTATCTTATTTTATTATAAATAAAAGTACAAATCATTTTGAGTCAACCAAGTCTTTCATTGCATCAGGTTATGGGCCCAGCACCTCCTGACAGCATAGTTTACAGTAAATTTCCGTTAGTTAAAAAGTAAAGATAATTATAACCTAGTTACGCAACGTGCCGCGTGTCAAAAGTTTTTTTTTCAGCATTATTTCAAATTCACAATGGCATCAAATGCCAATTCGTTGATGTCTATAGAGAAACTAACCGGCCGCGAGAACTGGAATACATGGAAATTTGCAGTAAAATCATATTTACAACTGGAAGAATTGTGGGAAACAGTACAAGGCTCCGACACCGTCCCAGACTCCAAGAAGGACATTAAAGCTAAGTCAAAATTAATTCTGTTAGTTGATCCCACGATATACGTTCACATACAAGACGCCGATACTGCTAGTGAGGTCTGGAACAGTTTATCAAAAGCATTTGAAGACTCCGGGTTGCTGAGAAGAGTAGGTTTACTAAAAGATCTGATTAATACTTCACTGGAGGCGAGTTCAGGAGTGGAAGACTACCTGAATAAAATACTCACATCGGCACATAAACTTAGAAACATAGGCTTCAAGGTAGATGATGAGTGGCTCGGCACATTAATGTTGGCAGGCTTGACCGATGAATATAAACCGATGATCATGGGGATAGAGAGTTCAGGTATTAAAATTAATGCTGACTTCATAAAAAACAAACTATTACAGGAAGTAAAAATGCACTCCGACACTACTGCATTATACACTAATAAGTTTAAAATCAATCAGCAGTCCAAAGGCCCCCGCTGTTTCAATTGTAATAAATATGGGCACCTTAGCAAAAATTGCTGGCATAATAAGAAAAAGAATGAAGACATAACTGGTTATGTCGCTGCTTTTTCCAGTTCAACATGTAATGATTCATCAAGTTGGTTTGTTGACTCCGGCGCGTCCATGCACATCACCATGCACCGGGACTGGCTGGAAGATGAGACTGCACCACCTGTAAAGACAATCAGGATCGCTGATAACAAAATACTAAATGTGGAAAGCTGTGGTAATGTAACAATACAAGCAAATGGCAACAGTGGTCAAATATTAATTAAAAATGTTCTATTTGTACCTGATATATCAACTAACTTACTGTCTGTGAGTAGAATAATAAACAGTGGGTGCAAGGTTGAATTTGATAAAAAAGGATGCATGATTTACAATCATAATGGACTGAAGGTAGCTCAAGCCAATCTTATTAATGACATGTACAAACTCAATGTTAAAAGGGGTGAATGTGCATTAGCAATAAATGTTGAAGCAGATACTTACCTGTGGCACCAACGCATGGGTCATTTGAACTTCAATGATGTGAGTAAAATGACCAGCTGCACTTCTGGCGTGAATCTATCAGCGCAGAAAAGTGATACCATTGTTTGCATACCTTGTCTTGAAGGCAAACAGACTAGAAAATCATTCCCCGATAAAGGCTCCCGGGCACGTGAGCTGCTAGAGCGAGTCCACACCGATGTTTGTGGTCCGATGCAAACTACATCTATGGGAGGTGCCAGGTACTTTGTCACTTTTACTGATGATTTCTCACGCAAAGTATTTGTATATTTTATTAAAAGTAAAGCAGAAGTAGTGGATAAATTTATTGAATACAAGAACCTTGTAGAAAATCAACTAAATAAAAGAATTCAGATATTAAGAAGCGACAATGGAACTGAATACATAAATAATAGATTCAACGCTTATCTAAAAAGCTCCGGAATCATACATCAGACTTCTAATCCTTACACTCCAGAGCAAAATGGTCTCAGTGAGAGAATGAATCGTACACTTATTGAACGTGCTAAATGTATGATTTTAAATGCTGATTTACAGAAAGACTACTGGGCTGAAGCGGTTGCTACTGCAGCATATATCATCAACCGCTCCCCAACATGCTCTCTCTCCGATAATACACCAGAAGAGATGTGGACCAGTCAAAAGCCAGATGTAAGTCATATGCGGGTGTTCGGTTGCAAGGCCATGGTCCATATACCAAAAGAAAATCGCCAGAAGCTGGATTCTAAGTCACGTGAGTTAATTTTTGTTGGCTACAGTAGCTGCACAAAGGGCTACCGATTTATAGACCCTAAAGTAAAGAAAGCAATAATGAGCAGAGATGTAGTGTTTTTAGAGGCCACTGTAAAGAAAAGATTTGTTAGTAACTCGATACCTGAAACAGAAAAAAGGGAAAATATTAATATAGTAGAACAAAAACAAGATAATGTAAAGGAATCAGAAGTAGGTTTACCTATGTCCTCGGCCAAGAATAAAGTTGAAAAGGGCAAAGCATTCCTACACATGTCTTCAGATGGGTCCGATGAAGTGCCTGAAAATCTAAACGATATAAATTCAATACTGATAAATGACACAGTGGGGGGCATTACTATGAGTTCGCCAATAATTAGTGTTTCAGACTCGTCAAGTAGTACGTTATATGAAGATCCAGATGATGAGACATACATCCCTGAAACTGAAACCAGCCACAATACTTCACCAAATTACATTCAATATCGCAGGCCACCACGACGAGATGAGTATCATGAATCTGAAAGCACACATGAAACTTCATACATGTGTATGAATGGTGAGTCAACAATTAGTTTACTTGATAGTGATCCACTAAGCCTTGATGAGGCAATGAAAAGTACTAAAGCAAACAAATGGAAAGAGGCCATGCTAGAGGAATATCAATCTCTGATCAAAAATAACACATGGTCACTAGTTGACTTACCTGAAGGCAAAAAGGTTATCCCTTGTAAGTGGGTGTTCAAAACTAAATCTGATGAACATGGGAATGTTATTCGCTATAAAGCAAGGTTGGTAATCAAAGGATATAAACAAACAAAAGGAATTGACTATCATGAGATTTATGCCCCCGTTGTTCGCTACTCTTCAATCAGATATCTCATTGGACTAGCAGCAAAATATAAACTACACATACATCAAATGGATGCAATTACAGCTTTTCTACAAGGAGACATTGATGAAGAAATTTATATGTCACAACCACCATCATATGAACAAGGAAAGGAAGTTTGTCTGTTGAATAAATCCATTTATGGCTTAAAGCAAGCAAGCAGGCAATGGAACACAAAATTAAATGCTGCTCTTCTAGATATTGGCATGATACGTTCAAAGGCTGATCCATGCATTTACTACCGTATTTTGAATGGAGATGACATGTCATTTATAGCAGTTTATGTAGATGACCTACTTTATTTTTTTAACAATGACCAAACGGCTACGGTTATAAAGGAAAAATTGAAGCAAAAATTCAGCATGACCGATTTACATGAAGCAAAGCAATGTATTGGATTTAGAATAACTCAAGCTGAAAATTATATTTCACTGGACCAATCTATTTATACAGAGAAAATACTGAGTCGTTTCGGAATGACTGAATGTAAACCAGTGTTCACACCATGTGACCCTAATCTACAAATGAAAAAGGCTGAAAATGAAGACGAAATATTAAAAAATATTCCATACCAAGAAGCCATAGGATGCTTGTTATACTTATCACAAGGAACAAGGCCCGATATTGCATATATTGTAAATTCACTTAGTAGGTATAACAATCGACCTACTGCATCACACTGGATCGCTGTAAAACGGGTTTTTCGCTACCTAAAAAGGACAACAAACACAAAACTGACATTTAAAAAGGATAACAACAATATTACTGGCTATTGTGATGCAGATTTTGCTAATTCACTGGAAGATCGAAGATCCTGTTCTGCATATCTGTTTCTCTTTCAAGGAGCTGCTATAAGTTGGGCTTCTAAGCGCCAATCAACTGTGGCTCTGTCTAGCACAGAAGCCGAGTACATGTCCCTGGCTTTCTCCGTTCAAGAGGCTCTATACTTGAAACAACTAGAAGAAGATTTCTGGCCTAAGCTTTCAGGTACACCACTTGTTATGTACTGCGATAATCAAAGTGCCATTAGTCTTTCAGGTACCGAAACATACCACGCACGTAGCAAACACATTGATGTCCGATACCATTTTCTGAGGGAGAAGATTGCTACAAATCAAATCTCAGTGCGCTACAAATCTACTCAGGACATGATCGCTGACGCGCTGACGAAAGGGCTGCCTCGACCAAAGCATGAATCATTCTCCATAGCAATGGGTTTGTGTCCAGGAGAGGATGATGGAATTCTGACCACAAACTAATGAAGCGCCTGATCAAATTGTGTGATCTATGTGCTTGGTGTGATATGGCCATCCCCAAGTGAAGGCGCGTACTCACTTTACGTTTTGCCGTGCCATCTTGCTTGTCGTCTCTTATCTTATTTTATTATAAATAAAAGTACAAATCATTTTGAGTCAACCAAGTCTTTCATTGCATCACGTATTTACGACTATAATATGAATGGCGTTGAACCGAATGTCAACATTCGTTATGGCATTGATATTAGCCTCGACAATTCTATGCTCTGACGACTTTCAATGCTGTGGTAGGTAATGTATTATAGGGGTGCGAAGAAGAACAGAGAACCTCCCCGCGGTGCACCCTGGAAACTGTCTGGACCCGGTAACGCAGGTGTCCAGCAGGCCAATACTCTGTCTGTTGCAGCAAAATACGCCTTCTCTGTGACAATGTCGGTTCCCCCACGCGAGCAGAAAGGACGATTCAAAGGCCCTTCTCAGGGCCACCCCAACGGCCCTTCTCAGGGCCACCCAGAAGCTCCAGCAATGGACCTCCGGGACGTCCCAGAGGTTGTACGTGGAGCGGATGTCAAATCCGTTTCCGCTATGGAGACTGAGGTGTTTAGCGGTGTGGAGTCCGCTAGTGAGGCGGGAAGCAGCCGAAAGCGGCCGTGCTCCCTGTTTCCAGATGTGCCCGGGTACCTTGATACGGACACGGAGACAGAGGAGACGGTGATCGCTAAGGTGAGCACCGTCAGAAGGGGCAAGGGAAGGATCCTAAGAAGCACCCCCACTAGAGAGAGGTTCATGAAACCTCCAACTCCAGTGGCATCTGACGGAGACCTGGAGGTGCTCCTCAAAACGAGGAAATATAAGAAGGGGCCGGGTGCTGCTGCTGCCGACCTTTTAACCGACGCAGGAAGTGATTCCGACGTCGGTGCGGTCAGTGACCTCAGCGTCATGAACGCTCAGCAGTTAAAGGAGCAGGCGGGCACAGAGCTCGCCCGCATTATCGAGGTTACCAGAAAGTCTGGTAACCTCAAGGGCGAGTTTGTGGGCCGTCTCAAAAGGGCGACAACCTGCATCAGGGATGTGGTCAACGCCCTGACAGACAGGAGTGAGGCAGAGGAGACGCGACGGCTAAGAGCGGAGAACAGCCGTCTGCTCCTTGAAGTCCAGGCTGGAAAGGCGGAGGTGAAGGCGCTGCGCCGCGACTTTACCGAGGCCAAGACGGAAGCTGCTGCGGCCACTGCCGCAGCAGCAGCAGCCAACGTTGCCGCCGTCACCGCTGCACCTGCAAACCTGCAGGCGGCGGAATTAGTGGAGGAGCTGAAGCGTTCCCTCACCATCACATTCGGGCAAATGCTCAATGCCCGAATCGAGGGACTGGAGGGCCGCCTCTTACCAGCCCCGATCCTGCGTCCGCCACTGCGTTCGGACGCCAAGAGAGCGGCGGCGGTGGCTGTGCCGCCAAAGCCAGCGCCGGTGGCTGCACCACCGATGCCAACGCCGGAGCCAACCCGGAAACCTGCACGCAAAACGGGCAAAGGACCCGCTCTTGCACTGAAGACTATCGCCGCTCCCTCAGTGGCATCAGTTGCGGGTCCCTCCGGCTCTGGCGAGGCCCAGGGCGCCAGCAGTGCGGTTGTTCATGAAGAAACTTGGGCAACTGTGGTGGGGAAAGGCAAAGGGAAAGGCAAGGGAAAGGGAAAGACTTCCCTTCCTTCAGCGGCACCCGCAATTCCCTCCATGGTCCGTATCCCCACCACAACGCCCAAGCCCAAGCCTAAGGTGGCGGCCAAGCCCAAGCCAAAGAAGACTGCGCTGGTGGCCCCCAAATCCGCGGCTGTTATTCTATTACTACAGCCCGAAGCCGCGGAAAAGGGAGTCACATACAAAGACGTCCTCCAAATGGCGGAGGAGAGGGTCAATCTCCAGGAGCTGGGGATTGACCATATCCGCTGCCGGCCGACTGCGACGGGAGCCAGAAAGTTGGAGATTCCTGGCTCCCAGAAGGGAGAGATGGCGGGCAGACTCGCGGAGAAGCTCCGCGTGGCTCTGTCCGAGGTGGCCAGCGTCGCCATTCCCGTCAGATATGCTGACTTCAGTGTGACGGGTCTGAGCGATGCGGCTACCAAAGAGCAGGTAGCGGCGGCAGTCGCCAAAGCTGGTGGCTGCAACGTGCAGCTGGTGAAGGCCGGAGAAATCAGCGCCGGATCCGCCCTTATCTCCTGCCCGATCTCGGCGGCTAAAGAGCTGTCAAAGAAGGGCAGGATTCTAGTAGGGTGGAGCTCTGCCCGACTGGTGGCGTTGGAGGCACGCCCCCTGCGCTGTTTTAGGTGCTTGGGGCTCGGGCACACACGCCCTCAGTGCCCATCTGCTGCAGACAGGGGGGAACTGTGCTTCCGATGCGGAGGCACTGGCCATCGGGCGTCCAGCTGCCGAAAGGTGGCACGGTGCGCGATATGCGCGGAGTCAGGGCGACCTTCTGGTCACGTAATGGGGGGACGCAACTGCACTCCCCCAACGACGAAGGGGGTGGACCTAAGCAGGACCCAGCCCACCCCCGCGGCAACTCACCAGGCCGCTCCCATGGAGGAATCACGCCCAGCGGCGTGCGAGGAGGTTCTGATGTCTGATTAATGGATCAAGTCGGACATCAGAACTTCCTCCAGACGAATTTGAACCACTGCGCCCGGGCTCAAGACCTGCTTATGCAGTCTCTGGCGCAGTGGCAAATAGACGTGGCGGTAGCGGCGGAGCCGTACTACGTTCCTCCCCATTCCTGCTGGGCTGGAGACCTGGACGACTCCGTCGCCATAATAGGACGGTCGGGTGGGAGCCCCCCTCTATCAGTTCAAGAGAGGGGCTCAGGATATGTGGTCGCCAAATGGGGGGAGTATGCGGTTGTCGGCACATATTTCTCCCCCAATAGAACTGCTGCGGAGCTGGAGGTCTATATGGACCTCCTGGCCGCGGCGGTAAGAAGACAGGCACCGCGTCAGGTCCTCCTATTAGGGGACCTAAATGCGAAGGCCCGGGATTGGGGCAACCCCTCCACTAACGTTCGTGGTGAGATCGTCAGGGAGTGGGCGGTTGGCTCGGGACTGACCCTCTTAAACAGGGGGTCAGCCCACACGTGCGTGCGACACAACGGGGGGTCCGTGGTGGATGTCTCGTTCGCCACCCCGTCTGTCGCAGCACGTGTCCGGGCCTGGAGGGTCATGTCGGAGGTGGAGACTCTCTCGGACCACAAATATATACGGTTCGAGATCTCCACCTCCCACAGTCAGGGAGGGGCTCAACGCGTAGGGCGAGTGGAGTTCCCGCGCTGGGCAGTCAGTCGCCTCGACGCCGAACTGGCACATGAGGCGGCGATTGTCCAGGCGTGGTGTGCTGCCCCTCTACATCCGGAGGTGGACATCGCAGCGGCCCATTTCCGCGACGCCGTCACGGACGTGTGTGACGCGTCCATGCCAAGGTCCCGACACCGCCCCAATCGCCGCGAGGTGTACTGGTGGAGCGTCGGGATTGCGGACCTCCGAGCTGCCTGCACGGAGGTACGGCGGCGCTACGGTCGTTGCAGGAGGCGACGCCATGGCAGGACCGACAGCCAGCTGTCGGTGGAGGAGTTGGCTGCCGAGGACCAGCTGCACAGCGCTTACCGCGACGCAAAGCGGGAGCTGCAGCTGGCCATTAGCAAGGCCAAGTCCCAAGCCTGGGCCGAGGCTCTGGAGGGTCTGGACAGGGATCCCTGGGGCCGGCCGTACAGGGCTGCTCGGAACAAGTTTCGAGGCCAAACAGCCCCTGCCGCAGAGTCCATGGAACCAGAGCTCCTGGACAGGGTGTTAGGGGGCCTTTTTCCCGACAATGACCCCCTCTACACCCCTCCGACGATGGCCCCTCCCCATCCCAACGAGGAGATGGACCCGGCCTCCATCCCACCAGTGTCGGAGGCGGAGATGGAGATTGCGGTCTCTCGTCTGAGAGGCAAGAGGACCGCACCGGGCCCCGACGGGATCCCGGGGCGGGTCCTTGGGATTGCCTTACGGGAGTTGGGCACACGGCTTCGGGAACTCTTTGACATATGCCTGACGTCGGCGCGATTCCCGAAGCCGTGGAAAGACGGTAGGTTGTGCCTGTTGCGGAAGGAGGGTCATGCCGTTGACTCGCCTTCCGCGTACAGGCCCATCGTGCTGTTGGATGATACGGGTAAGCTCTTGGAGAGAGTGGTTGCTGCCCGTGTCGTCCGGCACTTGGACGGTATTGGGCCCGAGCTTTCCGAGGCCCAGTTCGGGTTCAGAGCGGAGCGATCCACCATAGACGCCCTGATTTGGCTCAAAGGGTGGACCCAAGAGGCGATCGGGCAGAAGGAGAAGGCGTTGGCTGTCTCGCTCGACATAGCCAACGCCTTCAACAGCCTCCCACACGGAACGATACAGGAGGCACTCCGATACCATGGAGTGCCCCTGTACCTGCGGGAGCTACTCGCCGATTATCTCCGAGACCGCGAGGTCCTGGTGGGAGGGCGTGACGGACTGTTACGCCGTCGCGTCATGCGCGGAGTTCCACAGGGGTCGGTCCTAGGACCGCTCCTGTGGAACATAGGCTACGACTGGGTGTTGCGTGGCACGCTTCCCGTCAGTATAGGGATTGCGTGCTACGCGGACGACACCCTAGTCGTGGCCAAGGGGAGGAACCTCGGGGAGGCAATGCGGTGGGCCACGGTAGGAACAACCCTTGTGGTCGGCCGCATCCGTGCCCTGGGCCTGGAGGTCGCCCTCTCTAAAACCGAGGCCTTACTATTTCATGGGCCTCGGGGAGGACCTCCCCCAGGAACGCGAGTGGTACTGGATGGGGTACCGGTACCGGTTGCGGCCCAAATGAAATATTTGGGTCTCATCCTGGACGGGCGGTGGACTTTTCGGGCCCACTTTACCCAACTTGGCCCGAGAGTCACGGGAGCCGCGGCTGCCCTAGGGAGACTGCTGCCCAACGTCGGAGGCCCTAACGCCACCTGTCGCCGATTATACTCCGGAGTGATCCGGAGTATGGCCCTCTATGGGGCACCGGTCTGGGTCGACGCCCTCGGTCGCGATAATAAGACTCTGCTGCGACGTCCGCAGCGAGTCATCGCGACGAGGGCGATACGAGGATACCGGACGGTGTCCTGGACGGCGGCGTGCGTTCTCGCCAGTGATCCCCCCTGGGAGCTTCAAGCAGAGATCCTCGCCGAAGTGTACCACTTCGTGGCGGCGAGGAGATCCCGCGGGGAGCCTCCAGCGTGGGAGGAGTTGCGGCGCATGCGGAGACAGGCGCGTGTCGCCCTATTGTGGCGGTGGTCGGAGGACCTAGCTCCACCGGTCCCAGGACAGTGGACGGTGGAGGCCATCCGCCCAGTTCTCCGGAGGTGGATGGGGCGACGTTATGGGTCGCTGACCTTCCGATTGGTGCAGGTGCTTTCCGGACATGGATGTTTTGGAAAGTACCTGTACCAAATCGCGAGACGGGAAGCGACCCCAGCCTGCCACGAATGTGGGGGGCCAGAAGACACGGCGCCCCATACGCTGGAGGCGTGTGCTGCATGGTCCCCGCAGCGGCACACGCTTTCAGCATTCGTGGGACAAGATCTCTCTCTGCCGAGTGTGGTTAACGCCATGCTCGGCAGTGAGAGATCGTGGCAGGCGGTGGCCTCTTTCTGTGAAGCCGTTATGAAGCAGAAGGAGGCCGCGGAGCGGGCCAGAGAGGAAGACGTCCACGCTGACCCGCTCCGACGCAGACGTGCAGGGGGAAGGAGGAGGCGGTTCGGTCGCCTCCTTCGTCCTCCATAGGGGTGCCACTGGTGGGGGGTCGGGGGACCCTCCGCCGGCTTGCAGGGCACCACATGTCTGGGGGGATGGCCTTGGTGAGCAAGGTCATCCCCTCCCTAGGCTTAGTGGCCTGGTAATCCCACCGGGCCGGCCGCTGGGGCGAGATGGTGAATGCTAACACGACCCCATCTCGCCCCACTCCAGGCGGATCGACGGCTCACGGGGGGGTTTTAGTGGGTTCAAGTCCCACACGCCCCCTTCCGCTACCCCCGTGGCGGAGGGGATAGTGCGAAGGCATTTCCCCCCCTTAAAAAAAAAAAAAAAAAGGTAATGTATTATGCTTGTGTTATTTATACTGATTCAATAGCGCTCGCTATTACACCCATTATTTTCATATTTACCCAAGTATAGGGTACTTACCTACTAATTACGTGTCAAATTCACAGCGATGGGTTTTTAAATAATTATGTAACCTACTTAAATAAATGTGTGTGTACCTACAACAGATTATGTGATCATGAGCGTGGTAATTACATAAAACCGCTTACAAGCACGCATAATGTATACATACCTATATTAACCTACCTATCTAATAGGTATACGTATAATAATACCAGTAAGTATAAATACTTTCGTAGTAGGTAGGTACCTACTAGAATAATAATTGTCGATTGAAAAATTAATTCTGTCATGTTTCAGAGACTTACGGCATCAAAGTCCGCCTCGTGCTGCACTTCCATAGGCAGCAGCTGGTGATGCAGCCGCGGCCGGTCCATCACCGACGGCAGGTCGTTGCCCTCCAAAATCGTGTCTCTGGTTATCTGTTGAAAACGCATTATTTTTTATAGTCAGTCGCTTGGCGCATTCAGCCAAAAAGGCTCGCTAAGTCGTCGGTGCCGGTGTTATCGAATGACGACATCAGAGGCCCTTGCATGGACTGATAAATAGTGGCCGGCGCCAAACAAGCAACCAACTCCAAAGAGGGAACTTCCAATCAATTTGTTGTCAATGTGATGAAAGTACGCCAGTCTTAAATAAACGGTTGACCAGACGCTCGTCTTTTATTTATCACTGGAAGCGCCTCGCGGTTTCACCCGCGTTAACTAGGTAGGTACTAAGGTCCCGCGGGAACCGAACCATACATTTTTACGGGATATAAAGTAGCTTATCACCCGGGGATAGTGTAGTTTCCCAACAGTGAAATAATTTTTCAAATATTTTCATTCGTTTCGGAGCCTATTCATAGCAAAATCTTTCCTCTTTATAATATTAGTAAGGACTATGGACGCGCATACCAGCGCCACTTGCGTGGTGATCTTGGTGCCGCCGGCGCCGCCCACCACCAGCTGCGCGCTGCCGTCGGCCGCCAGCACCACGCTGGGCACCATGGAGCTGAGCGGCTGCAGGCCCGGCGCCAGCATGTTGGCGGGCGACGGCGGCAGCCCGTACGCGCTCTCCCGGTGCGGGATCGCGAAGTCGTCCATCTCGTTGTTCAGCATGATGCCGAGCGCCGTCGACCGCCGCTGGCTGCCCCAGCTGGGGAAGGTCGAGCCGTTTAGCATTCGCCGCAACTAATGTCCGGTTTCTGAACCCCTAGTTCACTTTGACCGAAAGATGGTAGGTAGGTAGGTATTCTAGATGCCAAAAGATAAGCCTATTGTTGTCTCTATCTGGCATTAAACAAATGACAAAGTCAGCTACCTAAATATTTCTACTGATACTAGGTTAATTATGATTGTCTATGTACCTTGGGTATATTTTACTATACATATAGCTGGCCATATACCTACAGACGTGGTCCTGTCAATAAATTCCACATATAATGTATGGGATAGGTATGGGAGAATTAATTATCTTTTTTATTGTTATTCGGGATTTTTGTCCCGTATTTAAATAATGTATTACATGATTCCGAGTGGAGACAAAGCCAACAAAGCCAATATCATAAAAATCGCAGCCGTTCTTGAGTTATAAATGGAGTACCTAACTTGTTTTATTAGATTACTGTTGTATAATTATATCTAGTAGGTATATTCTATTGTATTCTACTGACATGTAGTTGATGGTGCTGGTGGCCGACACGACGCTGCCGTCCGGCGCGACGACCACCACGTGCGCCGTGCCGTGGTCGTCCGCGCCCTCGAACAAGGCGCCGTAGTGCCGCCAGTCCGAGAACGTCCTCGAGTCGTCCACCAGCTCGCGGTGCGACTCCGCCCACGCCGCGTCGGACAGGTTGCGTTCCAACTGCAATTTGTAACGTAACGTTACAAATGTTATGTAACGATGTAAAGATGTTTAAAAAATAATATTAGCCTAAGTCAAAACATTTATTGTAAACTAGCTGAGCCGCGGTTTCACACGCGTGGACAGGAGCGCTATATTTTTTCAGGATTTGTTAAGTTGGGAGATAAGCTATTTGCATACCAAATTTCAGGCAAATCAGTTCAGCTGTTTAAGCGTGAAGAACTAACAAACACAAACTTTCGCATTTATAATATTACTAGCGGCCCACTCTGGCTTCGCACGGGTATCACTACGTTATTATAAAATATATAAAACTTCCTCTTCAATCACTCTATCTATTAAAAAACCGCATCAAAATCCGTTGCGTAGTTTTAAAGATTTAAGCATACATAGGGATATAGGGACAGAGAAAGCGACTTCGTTTTATACTACGTAGTGAAGCTTAGGCAATAAAATAGCACTTTTACAAGTCAAACAGTAATTGATTATGGTTTTAGTTTGAAAAAAGATGTTTACATTTCAAGCACTGTACTGTATCAAGATTCTGGACACTCTTTACGTGTCCGCGCTGGGATTCGAACTAGCCACCACCGTTTTGGCAGGCGAACGTTCGCCCACTAAGCTACCACCGCTATACCGTAATACGAAAAACGTAAGAAAATCGTTTGGCGACGAACGTCCTAATCCTCCGCGTCGCAAAGGTCACTCACCTCGCGGATATCGTAGGTGATGTTATAGCGTGAAGGGTCGCCGAGGCCGGTTCGCTTGGCGTAGGCGTACTTGAACGTCTCGACGACGCGATGCCAGTAGAGCGGGGCGCCGACGGGCGCGGGCGCGGCGCCGACCCAGCCGCGCAGCATGTTCAGGATGAACGCTAGCACCGAGCCCGTGCCCGGCAGCGGCACCGAGTACAGCGTGTGCCCCTCCGTGAGCGGCACGACCACTGGCTCTTGCCACTCGGCCCTGCAAACGGACACTTTGTTAACTAGGCAAAAAAATAACAAAATACACACATCAAAAAAGTCTAAGCAACATGTACTAATTTCTGGTTCTTTTCTGGTTCGCCGAGCTGTATGTGGACGCGCATTGTCATGCATTAATGTAAAATCGGAGCCAAAGGTTTGTGCAAATGGATGGACATAAGGTCTGAGAATAATTATCCTCAACGTAATTTTCAGCGTTCATGTTTCCATTTACAAAAACGAGTTCAGTTCGCCTGTTCTTCATAATACCCGGCCATGTTGAGCCGCTCTGTATGGATGAACTTCCTGAACGCACCTGAGCCTTTCAGTATTTCCGGGCCGACGGTACACTCGCACCCTTCTTGTATCAGGCCTAAACCCGAATCGCGACTCATCGGAAAACATAATTTTATCCCATTGTTCCTGGGTCCATGTTATGCATGCATGTTGCTTAGACTTTTTTGATGTGTATATAATGTATACTAGACTAGAATTGAGAACCTCCTATTTGGAAGTCGGTTAAAAACGGGTCTAATTCACGTAAGAACTAATATCGACGTTGACATAGCGACATATTCGTGTCCCGTTTTCAAACAGTTTATTATGTTTTCATCCCATCTAAAAAATCAAATGCTGTTCGTGTGGCTCGCTAAAACTCGAGAACGGCTGGACCGATTTGGCTGATTTTGGTCTTGAATGATTTGTGGAAGTCCAGGGAAGGTTTAAAAGGTGAATTTTATTACTATTCCACGCGGACGAAGTCGCGGGCACAGCTAGTCTATTGATAAGAGGCAAAGGGTTCCACGACTTCCACGATAAGTGCTAACAAAGTGGGTCATTCCAGTAACAGCGACGGTGATGCTTTTCACATTGTTTAGGATGAAAAGCAGAGTGGGAACAAAACTATGTATTTACCCTCGAGCGAAGTACTTTGATTCCCTTGCTACGCTTTGGATTTAAAAATACATTATTTTGTTCCCTTGTAGTACAATCTACTATTTCTGTTCGCAAAAGTTTAAGGGCTTCAACGGATAGTTTGTTAATTTGTCAGTTGATTGGTGATACCCACATTATCTACTCTTCTCGTGACCGTAGTCAACGTAACTCGGCGGAAACGTCGAGGTATATCAAAATTACATATTTTGATATTAGTAAGTGCGCGAATAAGACCCGTTCTTACTCGTAGCTAATTCATATATGGGCAGTTTGTTTTCAGCCTGCTGCAGCCCCCTGATCGACTATTGTGAACTAGTTCTCTAGGTACGTCATGATTCATGATCTATATCTACCTATTGGGTAGTAGATACTTTTATAAATTCACTACAAGCGCCCCGCGGTTTCACCCGCGTTTACCACTATCCCGCGGGAACCGTTAATTATTACGGGATAAAAAGTAGCCAATAACACCCGGGGATAGTGTAGGTAGTTTCCCAACAGTGAAAGATTTTTTCAAATCGGTAATGTAGTTTCGGAGCCTATTCAGTGAAAACCAAAAAACATACAATGAAATCTTTGCTTTTTAAAATATTAGTACAGAAACGTGTCCGATACTCGCGCTTGACTAGACACTGTCTACGTGATGTTATGAGAAATGCGGCCTCTGTGACGTCACACGCTTGGGAGGGCGGAAAGAACGCAAGTATAACTAGTGAAGATACAAATTGTCTTATTTCTCTCTCGTTCGACGAAATCGATTATCAACCGGTCGTGCGATTGATATAATATGCCTACGGATAGGTAGGCGCAATCTAGTGACTATGACTAGTGTACTGTAGACACCTAGGTATTATATACATACATCCTACAAATATTATAAACGCGAAAGTTCGTGAGTAAGTAGGTAGGTATATATATATGTACGAGTATGTATGTATGTATGTATGTATGTATGTATGTATGTATGTATGTATGTATGTTTGTTACTCTTTCATGCAAAAATTACTGAATGGATTTTGATGAAACTTCACAATAATATAGCTTAAAATATTATAAACGCGAAAGTTTGTCTGTATGGATGGATGTTTGTTACTCTTTCACGCAAAAACTACTGAATGGATTTTGATGAAACTTCACAATAATATAGCTTATACATCAGAATAACACATAGGCTACAATTCATAAAGATATATCGTATATTATCCAAACGCGGGTGAAACCGCGGAGCGCAGCTAGTAGCTTAATAATTCGTAAAGATGTATCGTATATTATCCAAACGCGGGTGAAACAGCGGTACGCAGCTAGTATAATATATGTACAGATAATGGGTTATTGTGAATGGCAAGTGCAGTGTAGTCGTCCGTCAATAATAATTGATGGTACACACGCCTAACAGTTGTTGGATGTCCTTGTGTAAGTTCTTATGCAATTCTCATCACTTCCTGTTGACGGGCAGCAGTGACAATATGAGGTTAGTAGAGTTTAGATTGCTCTGCATTTAACTAATTATACTCGTATAGTATAATAGTAGCTAAGTGAAAAATATTATAGTTTTCAACAAAAACTTTAATGATTGCAATTTTCGACGATCGATGACGTACACTGCTTCCATACAGAACATAAAGCTTCCTTCGCAAAGCGGTGCAACGAACGAACAGTTACTCACTTGAAGTTCCGGAGATCTTCTTCTGTAACTATGCCACCGTGGTTGCGGATGTCTTGCACGAGCTGCGCCGTCAGCGAGCCGTTGTGAATCGCCTCGGGGCCCTCCTCCGCTATGATGTCCAACGTTCGGGCCAGCGTTGGCTCCACCAGCAGATCGCCCTCTTTCCACACCTCCCCAGTCTCCGCGTTCACGTATAGCTCCCTAGGAGATAGTCACACATCGGCAAAGGTACGAAGCTTGACGGAAACGACATCTGCCGCTCTCGAGTCCTCGACGACGATACCCGCTTAGTTATGGCGTGACCACAAATGCCCCGGAGAGTGCTATAATGACAGATGCGAGAGGGATAATGCATTGGTTCCCACTTAGATACTATACAGCTATTTGCGTCAGTGTACTTTCGGTAGCATTTGTAGCTGGATTGTGGAATGAGGTAGAAACACTCCATAGGGGGCAACGACAGGCAAATAAACCGTCTTACCACAAAATATTAGACCAGAGTTAAACAGAAGTTTTTAAAATGTCGTTCCACAAAATCGATGTATCACTCCAGTTTCTTTCATATTAAATCCTGGTATTCCTAATTATTTTCCTTGCGAAATTTATTATTGAATTAGAAAAAGCGAGGATTAGACGTTGACTTGTGGAGAAAATTTGTCTTGTTCAAGTAATGGAAACGGCAATATCAATGGATAATGGATATGCAACAAAATCTGAAATTGATTAGGTACATATTTCATCTAGATGTTGATGATTATTTAGACTCATCTGTTCAACTCTGGTTTAAATCTTTTGTGGTAAGACTGAAAGAGTTCAGCATGTCGAGTGCCATCTCGTCGTCACCTCATAGACGGCTCTGCCTTGATGATATCGCTGTAGCTGTTGAGCACTCGCGCCATGTAGGAGTTGACGCGGTGCCCGCGGCGGCAGAGGTCGGCGGCCGGGCGCACCAGCTCGCGCCACGGCAGCCGCCCGTAGCTGCGGTGCATCGCGCCGTAGCCGCGTAGCTCGCCGGGCACGGCGACGGCGAGACCGCCCACGGTGGACGACGCGTTCGCGTACATGTCCACCGTGGTCCCGGCCGGCGCGCGCTCCCGGGCGTTCATCACCTAAGGGGCGTTCAACAGATAACGCCTCACTATCACATACTATACATACATACACCCTTTCCGAGTCGGACACGCAAAAATAATAAGTATAATTGGATTTGTAGATAATCATTTAAAACTCGCTGGACACTATTTTTGTACTAAGTAATAATTTTTATAACGTGGAGGAAGGTTTAGGACATATTTGTTCTTCATTTCTTTCATTAAAAACGTTTAGGTTCCAGTTTCACTGTATGGGGAAATTATTACTCAAGCTCCGCTCGGCTTTCACTGCTATGCCTATAAAAATAAATATTTTCCTAAGTTGTGACTTTTTCTAGGAGATACGAGTTTTGAAATGGAATTCCACTAGGACGCATGAGTGGTAGATATGCCCACCTGAACTTGCCCGGTGCTGGCGTCGTATACGGTCGCCAGAAACCCGCCGCCCAGCCCCATGCACTGGGCGCATGCCGACCCCTCGCAGAACAACGTCGCTATCGCCGCGTCCACTGCTGTCCCATTCTTCTCGAGAATTGCTCTGCAATTACAACCAAAGTTGGTGACAAGATAACAGAGCAAGTTTTGGCAGGAATCCGACAGTGAGACGTTGTCCATTGTGTATTTTTTTCACTCATACTTGTGTTTCTTCGAGTGTTAATGTGGAATATTGGTGGAATATTAGTCATTGAGTGTTCGGTAACGTGCGCGAGTGTGGGCAAATGATATAAACCCAAAAAGTATGTCACTTCGCATTTTTTCCATAACTCCCAGGAAGTTTCAGTAAAGCATCCACTACTTTACTGAATCGTGCCTTTGACTATGTAAATAATTGACTTGACCACGAGGATCGCTTTAATGCTTTGACTTTCCTATTGTGCAAATAATAAAAACTTAAATATACTTGACACTAGCTATGCACAAACCGTGCGAAGCCATAAATAAAACCAAAAAAGATAACAGAGCGTCGTCCGTCGCGGAGCGCATGTGCTATTTGGAACCCAAAAACATAGGCTTGGTCTTAAATAGATGATTGATGGCCTGCAAAGAGAATACAAACGCTATGATGGCCTGTTTCGGAAGCCCTAGCTGGTATTCTGTGCCCCTAGTGAACTTTGACCAACCTATAAGTCTATCGTTGTCTCTATCTGTCACTAAACAAATAACAAAGACAGCAATACACTAAAATAACAATTACTTCGCATAAAATGTGAGATAAAATAGATAAGTACGTCTATATGCAACAAGTAGGAAAACCATTTAGGTAAATAATTTAGTCGAGGATTGCCTACGTCTGTAAAGACCTGCCATTTAATTCTAAAGATTACATGATAAGATAATAATAATGTATCTACTAGCTATCTCGGATGATTCCGCAGAACCATTGAGGTGATTTTAAAATTAGTAAATAATTTCAACACTGTATTGATATTTAACACTACCTACTTATTATAAACACAGCCAAAAATAATGGCATGAAAAAAATATCGAAACGTTATAAAATTATATTTAACCTATTTCTGTCCGTTATGGTTTAGTTTCGAAAATGCAATAAAAATGGCATAATAAAAATGTTATAAAAGTACCTATTAAAATTATAATCAAACTGCATTCAAATCTGCCCCTTAAGGTTTAGTTTCGACTAATGCAAATCAGACTATAAGTTTATTTGTGCTCTTATTTCACTAGCCGTTTTTAAGCTAGTAGGTACATTATTGATCGAAGATAATTATCTAGTCATCATTATTCTAAGTGGGTAATATTATTCGATTATATTACACCACGTAAGCGGTGATAGCCTAGTGGGCAAACGTCCACCTTCCAAACGAAGGGTGGCAAGTTCAAATCCCAGTGCGGCACGTACTCCAATGTGTTTCTTGTTAACCATAGGTACGTAATTATCACTCGCTTTTCGGCGAAGGAAAACATCGCGAGGAAACTAAAATGCCCGATAGGTAATTATTTCAGAGGCATGATATATAGCAATCCGAAGTAGGCCCCTGTGGTGGATTATGGCCTAATCCTCCTCACAAAAGGGAGGGAGGGCCTTTGCCCAGCATTAGGACAGTTACAGGTTGAATATTATTATATAATTATTACATAATATAAACCACGGGCTCTAGTTAAGGTCTAGGACTATTAATTTATCGCTTTTGATCTTCCACTAGCGAACGATACCTATAGATATATCTCTAACTTTTACTTTTGCAATTTTTTTTCTTTATTAATCCCAAGCTATAGGCTTTCTTTACCTAAATCAATTCAAACTCATCCGCTTTATGGTAGCTCAGCGTTCGTCGCACAAAATTCAGAAATGTCTCATACAAGTCAAAATTGCTGCACTCAACCAATAATCCTATTAACAATACATTTAAAGGTATGTTTATAATGCGAAAATTTTATGGATGTGTAATGTTGTTACCTCTGAAACTGTTCGAAGTTTTTTCATTGAAGTTGCGTTGTTGGTACGTACCGGCCGATAGAGGCGCACTCGTAGCCATTGGCGGCGACCGCGGCGCGCAGGAACCGCCGGGGCTCCTCACCTGCCCAGGGGCGCAGTACCACCAGCACGGCCACCAGCGCGCCCGCAGTCAGCACCGCTAACACGCTGCTCACTATACAACACCGCCGGGTTCTAACAGAGCAAACCAAGGAACTTTATAGGCATCATCATCATCATAAGCCTGAAGACGTCCACTGCTGAACGACAATTTGCCAGTTGCGTCCACCGGTTGCCTGCGACTCTTTTGATGTCGTTTTAAGTTTAGAAGCGAGCTACTTCTTTTTAGACAAAACGTACAGTGGTAGCAGTCCCAACAATCACAAGGGTAGACGTATAATATAGGCATAGATAGAATACCTATTAGTACCCTTGCTATAGGCACATAATATACTTATTATGAAATCTTGTTAGATAGTACCTAGAGGTGCTTTGGGCTGTGCCTTTCTGAACCTAGCATTTCATAATAAATTTATTTACCGGGCCGATCCTTACTTGAAAGGCTCTCTAGTCTCTACTCTAGCAATGGACACAATATTATATTAAGTAGGTATAGGTAGGTACGCGGCTGAGGCTGTATGCTGTATCTTACCACACTACTTACTATGCCACGGGTACAACCAAACAATAGGATGACTAATCAGAGTCTCGGTTTATAACGCATTTCGATAATTTAGTGGTTACAAGCATCTCAGAGATAGGTCAGAATTTTGTGAAGGCAAAGATCAAGGTGTAATTTGGAATTTTAGAGGAAATAAAACATGAATGTACGTATTACTGGTATCCTATAATCTGTGATGGACGTCGTTGTAGTATTTATTTCCTCTATGGTCGTTGTCGACGTCATTGATGCCATAGATAGAGTAACTTATTGATGGCGACGGACTTGAATTTTTCTACTACGAAGGTTAGTTGTACCATCCTAGTTTTACCATGAGTTGTAGGTACAACAAAGCAAGACTACACTAACTATTCCTATATTATACAGACAACATTCTTATACTGGCCTAATACCTAGCGGTATTAAACACAGAGCATTTATAAAAAAAAATAGTAGGTAGGTATACTATACCTATATCTAGATAGATCAATACAAACAGCTAATACTTAGGTAGGTATCTATTATCTATATATATAAAAGCAAGAACTGACTGACTGACTGACTGACTGATCGATCAACGCACAGCCGAAACCACTAGGTCTAGAACCATGAAATTTTGCACAAATATTCCTTATGTGACGTAGGCGAGCAATAAGGAAGGATTTTTGAAAATTCAACCCCTAAAGGGGTGAAAAGGGGTTACAAAGGTTGTATGGAGCAACGTGTTTTCTTGGTCCGATCAACTTCAAACTTGACATATATATTCTTTAAAACATTTAATTAAACATGTTATTCATAGTTTTCTAATATTCAACCCCTAAAGTAATAAAAAGGGGTTGCAAAATATTTTCATCAGATTTAGTTCATAATTGAAATTTTGCACAAGTATTCCTTAGGCGACGAAGGTATGCACTAAAAAAGGATTTTTGAAAATTCAACCTCTAAAGGGGTGCAAACAAGTTGTAAAGTTTTTGTGTAACAACGTGTTTTCTTTGTCTGATCAGCTTCAAACTTGGCATTTATATTATTAAGATTTAATTAAACACGTGTTTCATCATTTTTTAATATTCAACCCCTAAAATAATAAAAGGGGTTGCAGAATATTTTTCATCAGATTTAGTTCAAAACTGAAATTTTGTACACATTCGTAGATGACACTAGGAGACGTAGGTGTGCACTAAGAACCTGACTATATATTTTTTTAATTTAACCCCTAAGTGGGTGAAAAGGGGTTGCAAAGTTTGGATGGAACAACGTGTTTTATTGGTTTGATCAATTTCAAACGTAGTATCTATGTTCTTTAAAAGGTAGGAAGTGGTAGATTTTGGTAGAAAATGATAAATTAAAGGTAGAAAATGGTCGATTTTTGGTAGGAAATGGTAGATTTTTGGTAATAATGGTAGATTTTGGAAGGAATGGTAGCTTTTGGTAGATATTAGTGAATTTGAAATTAAAATGGTAGATTATGGTAAAATGGTAGATTACGGTTAAAATGGTAGATTTAATTTAGGAAAAGGTAGTTTTTTGTAGGAAATGGTAGAATCTGGTAGGAAATGGTAGCTTTTGGTAGAAAATAGCACATTTAGAAAGAAAATAATAGATTTACAAAAAAATTTAGATTGTGGTAGAAAAATTTAGACTTTAGTAGAAAATGGTAGCTTTTGGTAGAACATGGTATTTTCGTAGAAAATGGGAGATTTTGGTAGGAAATGGTAGATTTTTGTATGAAATGTTAGATTTTGGTATAAAATGCCAGGTTTTTGTATAAAATGGTAATTTTGATAGAAGATGGTGGATGTCGTACGAGAATGTTGGATATCGCATATGCGGATATATCGCGGATGTCGATGTCGAACTCGAGGTCATGGTCTATTTTTAGTTATTTGGAATTATGGTAAAGTATATAGTCTGCGCGGATGAAGTCGCGGGCAACAGCTAGTATACTATAATTGTTCTGTACGTGTGTATGCCACTGAACTCTTCCTACGGCTGGAGCGATACGAATGATTTTTTTTGTATGCGTTTGGGTGGGGCGCCCGCCCTGGATGCTTTAGATTCACAAATCAGCCTGGCAGATGGCGCTGCAGTCGGTATTGTAGGACAACGTCTGTCGGGTCCGCTAGTAATTATATACTTATAGGTACCTATATTTAGTAAGTAGGCACCAAAAATACAGATCATGATCATCATTATTCACTTGCCCTTATCCCGCAAAAATATAGTAGGTAAGTACCTACCTACTTCCTGTGTAGATGGTTGCGTAAATAATATCATCACCTAGTAACTATTCATTGCTAATCGACACGGGTACGTAGATAGATATACTACGTCCTTGGTGATTAGAAACGCAATTCTTACATTTAAAACATAGGCCAAGGCTGTGGCTTCTTGACCTCCCAATTTATAAGCAATCCCGATAAATTCGATTGGCAAGTTAATAATTAGGTAGGTAGTAGAAAAATGGGGCCATTTTATACCGAGCGTTCTAAGAAAAAGTCATTAATTGATGATTCAAATTAGGAATGTTCTTTTTTTTCTTTCTCCTCATTCGAGGATATTGGCATCGCACAGGAATGTTCTTGCCCATCAGATTAGACATATTCATTCATGCACCTTTTTACCCGACTACGGCGAGGGTTATGTGTTTGACCATGTAGGTATATAATATTATGTATATAATAATATGTTCATCTGTTCCCTCCATAATTTGACAAATGAGGTATCTTTGGAAGCGTCTTCATTGTCCACTGGTTATAGGCTATGTGACAATAATATGTCACAATAAATTGAATATGGCACCTTCTAGAGTCTAGAGGGTGCCATATTCAATTTATTGTCTAGAGTAGTCTAGAGTCTAGACTACTCTAGAGGATATAAAGTCATGCACAATAGTAGATTGTAACTACCTACTACAAGGGAACAAAATAATGTATTTCGGGCGAGAGCGATTTTTGAATCCAGAGCGAATCGAAGGAAGTAATCATAACCCCCATATCGTTAGTTACCTCGAAATTTCTTTCACTCGACTTTTGCTGAGGGATCTCGAAACTCCCCTCAAAAGTTCCTCATAGTTGGTATCGTTAGTTGAAGTTTCGAGGTTCCTCGGTACTCCAGTTTAGCACAAATTATTATTATCGTAGAGAAGCGGCTTCGAGGAATCCTCAAGGTAGGTACGTCGCGAGGTACCTTGAGCTGACTGATGGTTTGTTTCCTTCGTTCGAGGATATTGTCGAGGAATATCCTAGTGGATGAAATTTTGCCAACTAACGATAACAAAACAGGCAAGTGACGTTGAGTGGAGTGAAAGAAATTTGGAGGTAACGGCAAACAATACGGGGGTAAGCGTAGCAAGGGATTCAAAGTACTTCGCTCGAAGGTAAATAATTTTGTTCCCGTGGGGTACACTCTGCTTTTCATCCTAAATTACTATGAGAAAAAGTATTTTCGTCGCTGTTATTGAGTGCGCTGGAATGACCCACTTTGTTCGTACTTATCGAGGTAGGTACCCTTCACCTCTTTTCAAATAGATGGGATGAAAAATTATCATGTTTAGTGTGATGGTACCGTGTGTAGTAGCAAATGAAAGGGCTTAATTAGCACATTACAAAATATTAACATAATATATAACGGCTATCCTCTGAACATTACGATGCTACAATTTTTTTGAGAGCGTGATTTATCAATAGAACTGAGGGTTTAGTTTTTGAGCTTTTTTTTTTCTTTAGAAACAAAAGTGAAAGTTACAATTTAGTCTGGAGAGGGCACGTATGAAAATTAACTTGTTCAACCTTGGTTTGGAATTGACTTATTCAAAAAGAATGGGCAAGAAAATCCATAGTGACTTTCTCAACATTATTTTGTAATAGAGATAATTTTGTTTCTTTTCTGATTGCAGGTAATGCAGGTGCATCGTGTAAATGTACTTATCTTCTCCTTTATGATGTTAAGAAAAGATATATTTTTTTCACACCTCATGCTCAAAAAAGCTGTCAGATAAGCTCAGCTTAGCGGGAGCAAACGAGGTTGTTGGGCACTAGGGAGTGAAAGTAGTTTTTTTTAAATTAGTACTCGCTATTATCAACAAGCTGAAGATTCGACTTTTCAATTTTCCATTTTGACATAATTACTTAGAAAAAGAAGAAGAGTATCTTAATGTACAAACCGTGCGAAGCCTAAACAGTTAACTTTTTTAAATGAAAGTGATTCTCGTCTACATTTTTGGCGATCATTGGATGTATGCTATGTGTATGTACGTGTGCGTTTTTTAGAACATTAGAATAAATTTAAAAAGTTTCATCTGCCGCCTAAAATCTGTATTCTGTAGGTGTGTGTAAAATTTTGACAACAATGCAAATTGGTTTTAACAGATTGAATTTGATTATTTATTTATTTGAAAGCGAACGTGACTATTTGTGAAATATTCTTAGCTTTTTTAATTGTATACCTACCTACTTATTATATGTCTCGCAATCTTGGTGTGAAAATTTTTGTGTTTTACGCGGGTCTCAAATAGTCCGAGAGCCAGGTGAAAATATGGTTAATTATTTCTTCTCGATAGATAATTGGTGGTATGCATCAGACAATAGTATCATAAAGCCTTATGACCGTCAGCTGCGGCGCAGTGGGGGGGATGAGCGGTTGTAACCTCCAACGCTTGAAGAAAAAAAAAATACATTCACTCATTTCCTCTCGGCTAAAAATTTATCAAGTTATAACTAACCCAATATCTCAACAAAAAAAAAAAATCAGCTGGCTATAACATAGTGTATTGTTCGTCAGCTGATGTCTCGATCATGGAAAAAAAATCTTCAATTTCAGTGATGTCCTCTCAAATAAAAATTTACCTGATGATAGCTTATATGTAACTATTGATAAATATATACGTCAGCTGGCTGTATCAAGGTGGAAAAATCGTCAGCTGATACTTTGAAGGTCGTTATATAAAAGTTAGCCAGAAGCATTTACTGACTATTTAAAGGCATCAGCTGACCAGGTTTCCCTCGACTTACTGCTAGCTGATTTTTTTTATTTATCACAGAAGTATATTCAAAATCAGCTCACAAATTTTCATGCGGGAGGAAATGACGTCTCTGATGCATTTTACTAATTATCACTAATTTCGATTTTCTGATGCATTTTACTAATTATCACTTGAGAGGAACTTGGTCATATATATCTGTTACTGGCTCTCGGACTAAAACGACTCACTCATACTCGATTCCATGTGCCACACTCGCTACGCTCGTGAGGCAAAACATCGAGTAAAGTACGAGTCGTTTTCTACCCTTGTAAAACAAACTACTATTTCTGCCGCTTTAATTTTCTGTTTTATTTCGTAATGTAGATAGGCACCAAATTTGTTTGTATTTTTTGCGGTGTTCTAATTTAACCAGTGTTATCGGATGGGCTGTTATTCTAGTTCATGAACATCATCGTCATGATAAGGTTAGCCAATTGATGTTGAAGTTCAGTCAAGCTGTTCAGCGGATTTTTTTTTTAACTGGTGACACCATATTATTATGTTATGAAGAAATAGGTGGGTAAGTAGATAATAGCAGTTTCCCCTACCGTATATTCTATGTAACTACGATCGGCCTCGAAGTAGTTGACCACTACCATAATGTCCAGTTACGACAAAATAAACATACTTACCTACATATTGTATAAAACTACTTCTGAGTTTGGCAGTACTACTACCCGTACGAATCCGGGTTTAAAACTGGAAAAACATTTTATGAAGAAGTAGTAAGAACCTACCTACCTACCTAATTACCATTAAAATTTGCCAGTTTCATGTAGTGCAAATAAATAACTCCATACGTATAATCTACCTAACCTACGTTGAAGTAGCCGACCATCACCATAAATTATCCAGTTACGACAAAATAAACTCCATAGGTATTGTATAAAATGTGATCATTAAAAATCAGCTAGGTAGGTACTTGTGAGTTTGGCTGTACTTACCTACTAGGTAGTTACCCATAAAAAAATCTCATTATACATATTATAGGTAGGTAGGTACACCTCTATTCTATGTATATTTTACAAAGTAGGCAGGTAAGATAAGCGTAATAAGCATTCTAAACGGTTATATAAGTAAATAAATAAGGTATTCTAAATAAAATAGCATAAGCTGGTAGTAAAACCCTATTTACATTCATAAAATAAATAACATTGAAACACGGTAGGTAAACGAAAGTAACGTAACTAATCCAACAGTTTAAGCGGGAGGAAAAAACAAATATACTTACCTAAGTAACTTAAAATGTAGGTACAATTTAGATAGCATTAACTCTGCGATAGTCATATTTAGTGCTGAATGAAATTTATTGTGCAAGGTACAATACAAATGCTTTGCTTTTAGCATGCATAAGTTTTGAGTTATATAGGTAGGTATATACAGTTATTAGGCTACCCAAACTGTCCAGAAATTTTCATATCATATTCTATGCTCCTATATTTATTCCGGGTATAATATTTATGCCAAAAGTCCCTTAATATACTTAACTTTTAAATTTTTTTGGTAGCCCCTACATTAGAATTATTATTTATCCTGTATGGTGGGTACCGTTTAGTTACAGATATATAATTTCACATACACATAACACCCAGACCAGAAACAAATATCTGTGGATCGCACAAATATTTGTTCCGGACGGGAATTGAACCCGCGACACCAAGCGCAGCAGTCCGATTGCTCAGCCACTACGCCAAACGTGCCGTCAATTCTTTATAAAACAATTTTCTACTGAAGCATGCCTATATAATTATTATGGAACTTTTTTCCCACTAAGCAAGGTTGGTTGACTAAACTGACGTGCTTGCTTGATTGTTGAAGTATTAGCCATAGCGTGTCGATAACACCTTTTAATCATAAACTGATAAAATATTGTAGAGATAAAAATATAATGTTGACTTATTTATGATTCTATGAGTATAATACCTGCATACAATCGCAGGTTTCAGTAACATTATAATTATTATGGTTTAGTATAAAACTGCTAAAAATTACACTAATATTGCTTTCTCACGTCAAGCCCGCTAAGTTTTGATTTTGTTTGATTGCCGTTCTCTGGATTTTTTACCCAGTTTTTCAAGTTCTAATGATATCTAATAAGCAGGTATACCAACCTACCTATAATATTATCACATCCTTTAATGCTTATGTTACCTACCTATTTCATATTATGGAAAGGAACGAATTAGTTACAGAACTCACAGGATGAAAGGAGTCTTATTTATATAATAATATATTATGAAGTTTTTAAAAGTTGTAATGTAGAGTTTTTTTAATTTTTACATGCTAACATTAAGTATACCTCATATGATTTCATGGCATGCGTTTCTAATCTAAGAACAATGAACAGTTTTTATTTTTATTTTAAGCCTAGATACAATATTTTATTTTGTAAAATTATTTTTTTCATTTAGGTTTTATCAGTTTATGATTATAGGTGTTATCAACACGTTATGGGTAGGTATTACTTCCATAATCAAGCATGTTAGTTTAGTCTACCAACTTATGTTAATGGGAAAAGGGCTTTTTTAAATGCAGTCCCATAATAATTATATTATTATGTATAGGCATGCTTCAGTAGAAAATTGTTTGATTAATAATTATTAGGGGACTTTTGGCATAAATATCCGGTAGAGATCGCTTTTTAGCGATAAGACCGCCGATTGTATACCAATTATATTTAAGTTAGCTTAATTTGTTTATTGTTTTCTTGTCTAATGTGGTGTGCAATAAAGTATTTTCTATCTATCTATCCGAAACAGATATAGGAGCATAGAATATAATATTATTAATGATGAATATAGATGTTTTGGAAGATTTCCGGATAGTTTCGGCAGCATAATATAACTGTATTAATTTCATAACTTATGCATGCTTTATGCATTTTGAAGTTTATTTACTTACAAGGTTTATTTGTTTTCACTTTAGGATTCATTACGTTACTTTCGTTTATAACAAGATAATGGTATGGAACCTTTCGTTACGCGAGTCCGACTCGCTCTTGGTCGGTTTATTAAACAAAATATTTGCAAGTGTTTACAAGTGCGACGAGCGTCCACACAACCGGTTTTCGCAAGCGCTGGTAAAATCAGACTAGCTCAACGGAAATATTTCTAACGCATCTAAATTATTATATCCTTTTAACATCATAAATACACTATCCTCAATTTTATTACAAACCTGCATTTAATCCCATCACAATAATTTAACAGTCACATTTTCAATTTTAGAACTACATTATAATACAAAAACCTTCACCGCTGGCGCGTTAGTAATAAAATCAAAGTTATCGTAAATTCTCACCTCGACATTTTGTCGTCTGTCCACGAGCACTGTGAATGAACGACTGACTGAGCCCACTCTGAACCTACTTACTACTGTGCTGTGAGCGATTGCTGCGTGGAGTCACGGTCGGCGAGCCTCAACACTCAATATTCAGCAATGCAATATGTCAAATAATTTATCCAACTAACCAACCAACTAAGATCCTAACCTCTAGCTAGAAGTTACCCAGTTCACTTATGCCCCTACTGGTAAAGTAGGTAGGTACCTGTACGTCGTTATGGATGATCTCGCAGGGAAATGCGCATACTGAAAGTGGGTAGGGTACCTACCTACTTCTATGTTAATGGACCTAATTTGTAGAAGACGACCACGTGTTTCGGTTGTTTTACGCTCACCAATGTAGATGTATTATCCTACATAGCTAGTAGAGTATTAGCACAGCATAAATAGTACCTAACTAACTAGGTATAATACTTACCTACCTACTTCCATGGCGAACGCTATGTACGCCGTACTTGTTGTACACATCGGAATATTGCTCATGTATAAAGATTCAGCACTAGTGATAATGTGTACGATGTGGCTGTACTATTTTAATAAATAAATAAATAAATGAATAAGTACTTATTTTCAAACTTCTGCTAAGGTGACGTAGCTACCTATCTGTTATACATTACATACCTACCTACTAACTAGGTAAGTAGGGTGCATTGGGGTAATTCAGATAGGAATTTTGATGAGATGAGGGTTATACTTTGGTTAATTATTATTCAAAGTTTTACATTTATGGCTATTATTTGTTCTACCTCTATTTACTAAAGAATAGCTTGAGTAATTAATATTAGTAAACTATTAAATATGTAGCTGGATTCTGAAAACTGAGCATTTTAAATACTGAGTCATATTTTTTTGGAATACGGGTAATTACGAACTATCTTGGGGTTGAACCGAAGTGATTGAAAATTGGACTTAATTGCATCCTGATCGAAGGTTTACAATTATGATGGGGTTATTACAAATTGCCTAAATTGCGCGAAAAGCACTTGTTGGACAATAATGGACGCTACGCACGTACCATTGACACTAGCGATTCGCAACGACTGATGCGGCGAGAACAATCAAGGTGGCATCTATATTAAAGTTGTTATTAGAAAAATATTGTTTCGTATGGTAGATATTTTTAGGTTTGGGAATATACCCATTTTCATTAATATTTAAACGGGTCTAATTCGCGCACAAACTAATGTCAAAATATATAATTTTGACATACCTCGACGTTTCGACCGAGTTACATCGGCCGTGGGTGGTCACGAGACGTGTACGGCGCAACTTATGTTCAAGTGGGACTCCGGATACTGTTAGTGTTGTATGTCGTGACGATTATGTTTTGCAAGATCAAACGTGGGTAGTTGGAAACAACACCTGCCGCTCCGGACGGTGACACCCGCATTCTTCAGTCTTCTCGTGACCACGGCCGATGTAACTCGGTCGAAACGTCGAGGTATGTCAAAATTATATATTTTGATATTAGTTTGTGCGCGAATTAGACCCGTTTAAATATTAATTAACATGTATTCAGTTCGCGAAAGTTTAAGAACTTCTATACCCATTTTCGAAATTACCCCAATGCACCATAATTTTTTGCACATAGGGCAATGGTTAATTTAATGTAAACACACAAATAGGTACATTAATGAACAATATTTATTGCAACTGTGTCAACTTTGCAGCAATGTAATATCAATAAACTATAAATTTAAAATATTTTTTTATTTGTTTTTCTTACTTTTTCATTTGGTACCCTATCTACCTTATCATTAAAATGTTCTCGGTTTTGATCTACATCCCAATGTGTTAAACCAGATTGAAATAATAACAACACCCGCGGAAATTCGAGATAATAATAATATAGGTAAGTACCTACATCGTTTATAATAGGTAGGTACTAGGTACCTACTTACCTAGTTCATAAAATATTAGGCTTCAAATTGGGATAAAATAGTTTGCAAAGATATCCAGGCGCTCAACTTGCAATGAGATAAAAAAGTAGGTAGGTACATCAAAACATTGTACCTACCGATGTAATAGGTAATAGGTACAAATAAAAATTAAAAAAAAATCCTCTTATATGATTGTGTAATATTTTAAAAGTTAAAGTGGCCATTTTGGATTTGAAATTTGTCATAGTGTACCTATAGTTATTCTACTAGCCAAGCCAAAAGCAAACATAGCTAGGAACACTCCCGACGAATTCGCCTTTCAAACAAAAAAACAAAATCATAATCGGTTCAGCCGTTCGGGAGCTACCTATTATACCACTCTTTACCCGTGGTACGGTCTGTCCGATCGACTACGATGACATTATACACACACACTCACACACCCCCTCTCACACACACTCAAACACACCCTCAAACGCGTCAAACTAACACCCCTTCAGTTTTGCATCGGGGAAATAAGGTTATAAAGGGGGTTATTATGTAAAGGACTACTACGAGTATGTTTGGACAAATATGATGAATGGGACGCAAAATTTGATCGGCCTCAATGACAGTTTAGTTTGTTCGGACTTCGGTTACCTACTAAGTTTGGACGAAAAAATCCAAAATTAAATGTACATATTATTATGCTATATAATTATTATTTTTGCTCGCGGCTTCGTTTGCAGCGGTATACACGCGAATTATTATTATCTAGATTATTTGCATAATAATTTATGTGGTAATTACCTCAGTGATGTTTAAATAAGAATATATTTTTACGACCAATGAATTAGGTTACGGATTTATTCCTATTTTACGACTTTTTATAACATAATTTATTGTAATGTAGCATTTTAAGTTTTTTCTTTTCAGATAATGTTTATGCGCATGTTCGTAATTAATATTATTATTGGTAGGAGCAGACTCGGAACAGCCCAGGATGAACACTGCAGTGCCACCTAAAATTTAAATGTACCTACTTACAAAAAGGTGACACTCAAAATTACCATGACCAAGCAAGCTTCGCGTGGCATGGCGAGGCGAAGCATGGCATGGCACGGCGTGGCGTGGCGTGGCGATGGTATGCAATATGCATGTAATATTATGTATATGTATATACCAGAGGAATACAAGTTTTACGCGCTAAGTGGCTTTTATTCCTCGTTTTCGTCTTCATGATAATCTTCGTAGCTCATGGTCAGTTATTATTAATTGACCACAATTAAGGAGTACCTATTACATTGACTGTATTGAATAGGTAGGTTATAATCTATGTGACTAAAGGTAGTTAGGTAGCAGTTAGGTAGTTTCCCGTCTTGAAAACAGTCGAAGGCTGACTACAAAGAGTTTCCGATGTTACGTTTACCATCGCGTCAGTCGAGCGAGTACATCATAATAGGAAACGTCATTCCCACGCGTGTTTCACTGGGCTGGGATTGGGGTTTAACGTCCATGGTTCTGCAGTATGACGATATGATGAACTACTATTATTAGGTACCTACTTACAATGTTATCATAGTACTATGCCACGTCAATCAAAGCGGCTTTTCTAAACTCGAAAGAGCTGACAGCATTTTAGCATGTATTTTTTACTAGCCCCGCGGTGCTACCCGGTGATTTCAGAATAAAAAGTAGCCTATGTATTAATCCAGGGTGTTGGCTATCTCCATATCAAATTTCATCAAAATCGGTCCAGCCGTTTGAGCGTGAAGAACTAACAAATACATAAACACACACACTTTCGCATTTATAATATTATATTTTTTATTATGTTACTTTCTTGTTCGCCTGTCTGTCGTTCTGGATGGTACCTCTACCTGTCTTACAACTTAAATTTCAACCAATTCCCTATTAGCTATCTGAAACTTTCATTGTAGGTCACAACTCGTAATGCATTCTAAATCCAATAATTACCCATAAAAATATGGTGTTTGGACATTTTTTTAACACAAATGCTCAATTGCTTTCTAAGGCTCATATTTTTCATATATTTGTAGACGCGTTTCTAAAAACGAGGTAGGTAAGTTCAGTACATGGCCGCGGGTGTTTTAAGCGTGACGTCTATCTGCCGTGAAAATGTAATTAACTATTAGCCCAGGGCGGACACTCCGTACTCTAAAGGTACTCAAAGCCACGGAAGAGAGCATTCTAACGACAATGCTAGTGTCACGTCTTCTAGATTATTCATTTATAATTATTCTGTGCTATTAGGTAAACCCGGCACACTTCGCTGTACCTAACTCAAAAGTCTGATAATATTAGGTGGTTCTCATGCGAACTTCGGGATAAAAAGTATATAAAACTACTACTATAATCATACTTGATATTCCTCTCCATGCATGGTTGTCTGGGAGAGATCGCTTTGAGCGATAAGACTGCCCGTTGTGACCCTAATTGTTATTTTATTGATCTGTTCTAGCTTTAAATTTTCATTGTTCTGTGGTGTTTCAATAAAGAGTTTATCTATCTATCTATCTATCTTTAAAAATAGAAATGAAAGTTGTGTACAAATTAGAAAATACACGAAAAGAAGTCGATGGATCGACTTTTTTACGAGTTTTGCGGACAGAAACATACGGAAGCTACATTCCTACTTATAAATGTGTTATTCAACAACTTTCTTAAATGTAGTTTCTGTTAAACATTAGGTAAGTATGAGTTACTTGTACGGTAGCTAATTAAACCTAAGCAATTTTGATTAAAAATCGACATTGAGTTAAGTAGAATAGAAAAGACATAACTTTATTGTACGAGTATACACCAGTTTACAAAATACACAATGGAATATTTACAGGATGTAACTTAACAAAATCTACAAGTAAGTACAATTATAGGTGAACGTATCAACCTCTGGATGGAGGCAAAATAATTGAGCAGCAGAGGACAAAACTGGGACCACTATTTAGGAGTATAAAACTACACAAAAATTTCAAAACAAATACGACGGCGATAAATTATAGTTTCTTCACGATAACAGCTCGAAGTATAATAAGGTAGTGCGCGGCAGTTATATAACTATATCGCAGCCCATTTCCTGATTCGTTGTTTGATCTCCACATGTGGCTCGCTATAATTATGTTAAACGATAACATGGTGCACAAAATAATCTAAAATATTAGCTCTCATTTTACAAGCTTTATAAAGGTGGTCAAATTGGTTATAGGGCCAGCAAAAAAGTTCATGCTTGCTATGTTGTATACTTGTTCATTCAGTTTCTCTTTACGGTAACCAGACGAAAGTGGTAAAATGGTTCGTGCTAGCAAAATTAGTTCCATTAAAGTAATGTAGGGGCGCTGATTAAATTAAAAGCTCACAAATACTTTTTCAATAGAATTCGTGCTCGACCTACAGCTTGAATTTGTTAATACTCTGCAACTTGAATGGGACAAACTCTTTCTTATGTAGTTTTAGGCTGCATATGTTTGGGATTGCCATAATGACACAGTTACAATATCATAGTTTTATGTTGGTAATAATGCAAATTGTAAGATAGTTCATATTGACTACTACTTGCAACAACTACACAACTATAATTCATATATATATATATATAAATAAAAAGATTCGTTACTTGCACCATGTCGTCTGTCACATGACATTTAATGTCTCCATCTCCTCTTTAAAATTAGACATAAAAAGTATTCTTCAGTCTTAAAAATACATTAGGCATCATTGTGAACAATATATTATTATTATTACAAGAAATATAAAAGTAAAAAAAAAACCTAAAAGTAAACAATACTGTATTAATCAGGGCTTCTAGTTCCTGGTGGTTCATCGCCGAAGCAATGTTTCAACCCCGAGTTCCTGTATGAGTTTTCATGCAGAACACTTTGTGAGCTTGTTCTACACTTTGTGAGGCACAGTTCATAATCGTCGCTCAAGGATTTGGACAGCACATGTTTCTCCGAGGATAGTTTGGACAGCACTACGGCGAGCATGTCCCTCTGTGAAAACAAAATGAAATGTTTCTATTGATTATCTTAAACTCATAATAAGTCGGTATTATAATCACCATTGCAACTGCCCCTGTATTTTATAGAAATAGAATTTATGTCCCTACACAAGATTCTAAAATTTTCTTTAAAATCTATTCAGCTGATTTGGAGCCTATTCGAGGCAATCTTGCAGACAGACAGACAGACAAAAATTTAAAACATGGTAATTTATTATTAGGCATGTATAAATAGAAGTTTACAAGCTAGGTACCTAATTAACAAGTCATGACATAAATATTATTGTTCTTATTCAACCTGTAACACATACCTTGTTTGGATCTAAGCAACATGACACACAATATTCGTAGGATGTGCAACAGTTCCTGGAACAAGTCTCACAGCTGTATCTCTCCGTTAAATCTGCATCGGTGTTGCAGCAACCATTTTTCAGCTTGTCCATTCTTTGGCACACATACCCTGTAATTAATAATAATAGTAAAATTACAGTGTGTGACAAAACTGACAAAATAAAACAAAAAGTTAATGTTTCCAAAAGCATATTTAATTTTTAATATATAATTATTGAGTTAGTTCCACTTGGTCATAAGCCCGATTAGTCTTCGAAAAAAACTAGGCTCGGTCGGTCCCACATTTTTTTTTTTTATATTAAAGTTAAGCATTGTAAAGCTTTTTTTATGATTACCTTAGTAGCTGTTGTATTTATGTTACTTTAAGGCCTTTGAAATATGAATAAAACAATGTAATAGTGGAAATGTGGTCACCTAGAAAATTTGAACTTCAGTTTATGACTGGGTTCAGTGCCAGTTTTCATCCATTGAAATCACAATATTGAGAAGCAGCAAATTGATGCACTCTTTTGAAACAATATAATAATGTAGTCTGTAACTGTCCCACTGCTGGGCAAAAGCCTCCCCTCACTATCGTGAGGAGGGTTAGGCCATACTCCACCACGGGGGCCTAGTCCGGGTTGGTGGATAACATGCCTCCGAAATAATTCTCGGGCAAGTTGGTTTCCTCACAATGTTTTCCTTCACGAAATGATAATTATAAACATATTATTATGTTTAACAAGAAACACATTGGTACGTGCCCGCATTGGGATTTGAACTCTCCACCTTCGTTTTCGAAGGCGGACAATCGCTGACTAGGCTACCACTGCTTGTTTTTCTAACCATATATTTTTTTAAGTATATCCACAGCAACATTTATAATTTCTTGATTTGAAAAATTACTGGATTGTGTGTGGTACCTCATCAAATACTGTAAATAAATGTTGAACAAATATATTATACTTATTTCTTGGCACAAACATGTGTGCCTCTCTACTTGGTTGCTGTCTGGCACAATGACCTTATCTAAAAAATCTTATAACCACTTTTCCACTTCCCAAGGGTTAACACTATGCCCATATAAATGTTTATGGGACAGTGTTTACATAGTTTGCAGCTCCATAGATATACTGGGAACCCTAGTCGGGGCTGCATATAATAATGTGATTGTAATGCATCACAGTTATTACATACCTCTGTCATCTACCAGCAAGTTTTTCCCTTGAACAGAGTTTCTGCAAGCCGCATTGTCATCTGTATCATTATGCTCTTGCAGAGTCCTCCACACAAACGGCTTTGATTCTATGGATATATCCTGGTAAACCATGTGTCTATGGTTGCCCTGGAAGGTTGACAATAGAAGGGTTAGCAAGAAATTGAGCTTCACACACTAATGCCTCTAATTTATTGACAAACTTAGCTCTTTATCGGAATCAAAGGTGTTGGTCTGTTTTTGTACCTGCCTGTTGAGATTGTCTTCTAATTTCACTCACATTTAAAACCATGGCTTATGACCTTATAGCATAGCCATCATCATAATATTTACTCAGATTATTAGAAATAGAAACTAACCTCTCTCAACAAACTGACGATGCAGTAAGTCAGCGATGAAGCAAATATTATTCCAAGAACCAGCCGCCGTCTAATGAACCTCACCAAAGCTGCATACCACATAATTAAATAGTTCCTACTCCAGTTGCGAAAGTATGTTATACAATCATGCAAGCGTACAACTAGAAACAATAACATCTTCACGCGCAACTGTTCCGTGTGCAATAAAGCATCAAAGTGTGGGAAGACATAATTTATAACTGTTCAATACTTCAAATATTAAATATAGCCTATTGGTTTATGATATTTCAATCTATTTTTCTCGTCTTTATTTAAATCTGCTTTCGCAACGCATGCAATCACAAACAAACAAAACATCCAAATTCCAATGATCCGATCCATCCAAATTTTCAGTGTTGCCAACCCGACTGTAGTAAATCTCGCTAAGAAACCGTTTCAAAAGTCGCTAGCTGTCGCTAGATGACCTTGAGCTCCAAAATTCTGTACATTTTTTTATTATCTAGTGGTGCCCCGCGGTTTCACCCGCGTTGATTAATATCCCTCATACAAATTAGATAGAAATAATTTAAAAAAATGGTTTTGCCTTTTCTGTTTGTTCCGGCTAAACTCCAAAACTGTTTATTTTTATTCACGTAAATATTTTGTTCCCATAAAACAAGTTTGAAAAACTTCGTAAGGAAATAATGCGTTTGCTAATAAAATTGTTTTATTGACTATGATTTAGCTATACGTATATAATGAAACCTATTTTGTTGTTCTAAGACTTCTACATACGTAGCTCTATAGCTACGCATGTAGAAGTAATTTAGCTATCTAAATTACCACAATAAAATTACTGGTGCTTCAATTCCACAAAAACAATATAGCTGTCCTTTGGTTATAACTAGACACATTGTATAATATACTTTATAAAAGGAAAGAAAGAGTTGGCACCTTAATTAGATAAGTAGGTAGGTAGGTAGGTACATCAAAAATGTATGACATCGCACGAGACTAGCACCTACCTACATAATCTGATTATTGATTTCGTATATGAATCTGACCACTTCAATAAAATAAGAATAAAACAAAGGTAACGCATTGCCCATGCAGCAGTGCGTTGAATGAATAAAAACGGATTCCCTTTGCATTGTGGTAGGTTTGGTTTCCGATTCGATCTATACCTACTTTTTTCAACGGTAACACAAAAAATAAGTAGATCCCTAGGTAGGTAGGTAGATAATAAAATTATTATAAACTAGATAGTATAAAAAACTAGATAGTTAATTTACAAAGCTAGCTAAAAGTAAAATCATAACGTATCTACCGTTCAAAAGTCGCTTGATTAATCTTGTCGCTAACAATGACAAAAAACAACGGCAAAAAAATAAATTTTTCATATGCTAAAGTCGCTAGTTCTAGCGACAATGTCACTAAACTGGCAACAGTGCAAATTTCCAATGTCGTAGAGGTATCGTAGTTGTAACTTTGTATTTTTGTAGGTTTTTTTTTTTGTTTTATTATGGCTTCGCACGGTTTGTGCATATAGCCAGTGTCAAGTATTTTATTAATTAAGTATTTCTTATATTCACATTAAGAAAGTCACAGCAATATAGCAATCGAGGTCAAGCAGTCAAGTCAATTATTTACATCGTCAAAGTCACGATTCAGTAAAGTAGTGGATGCTTTACTGAAACTTCCTGGGAGTTTTGGCGAAAATGCGAAATGACACGCTTTTTGAGTTTATATCATTCGCCTAGACTCGTGCACGTTAACGAACACTTAATGATTAATATTCCACCAATATTACACATTAACACTCGAAGAAACACAAGTTTGAGAAAATAATATAAAATCAACAACGTCTCACTATCGGATTCCCGCCAAAAAACCTTTGTAGGTATTTAAAACTCAGATTATATTGATTGACTTTGACATACAGGCAGGTTGACTAGACTTTTATTTTTGTTTAAGTTATGGCTTCGCACGGTTTGTGCATTTGGCCATTGTCAAGTATAAAATAATTCCAAACATTTTATATTTTCTCATAATAGCAAATACACAATAGTCATAGCATTATATAGCAATCCTCGTGGTCAAGTAGGTAGTCAAGTCAATTTAGAGTCATAGTCACGGTTCAATAAAGTGGTGGTTGCTGTACTGAACCTTTTTCGGAATTTTGGAAAATTGCGAAATTAGTCTTTTTTTTGGTATCATATTATGGTGTCCACACTTGTGTACGTTAACGAACAATCAATTATTTATTAATAATTTATTAATTCGTTTACGTCCACATAAATTACACATTAACACTCGAGGAAAAACAAGTTTGTAGAATAAATAATTTGAAGTAGCCTCAATCGCCACTTTTTATTCTTAGCAATTAAATATTATAATAATTGCTACTAGTATTACTACTAGACGTATACCGAATGGATTTTTTTGGTCTCCCTTTGACCCCCCAAATGGTAGCCTATATCGCAATAATTCGCCTAATGTGGCACCCCTGGCTGCCAGATGTCAATGTCAATATCAGAATGTTATTTTTTTTGTTTTAGTAATGGCTTCGCACGGTTTGTGCATACAGCCAGTGTTAAGTATTTTATTATAATAAGTATTTCTTAGGAGTTTTGGCGGGAATCCGATAGTGAGACGTTGTTGGTTTTGTATTATTCGCTCAAACTTGTGTTTATTCGAGTGTTAATGTGTAATATTGGTGGAATATTAACCATTAAGTGTTCGTTAACGTGCACGAGTGTAGGCGAATGATATAAACTCAAAAAACGTGTCATTTCGCATTTTTTCCAAAACTCCCTGGAAGTTTCAGGAAAGCATCCACTACTTTACTGAATCGTGACTGACGATGGTAATAATTGACTTGACTACTTGACCACGATTGCTATAACATTGCTGTGACTTTCTTAATGTGATTTAAGAAATACTTAAAATAAAATACTTGACATTGGCTATATGCACAAACCGTGCGAAGCCATAACTAAAACAAAAAAAATAACTTTGATTGATGTTTTAATAATAGGGTACCTACCTAGGTAGGTACCTATTTTTTTACGATTTATGACTTATAAAAAAAACTTCTTACTAGATCTCGTTCAAACCAATTTTCGGTGGAAGTTTACATGGTAATGTAAGTAGGTAGGTAGGTACATCATATTATTATTTATATTTTATTTTAGTTTTATCATTCTCTTATTTCAGAAGTTACACATGTTACCACTTTGGAAGTGTCTCTCGCGCATAAATAATTGACTTGACTACTTGACCACGATTGCTATAACATTGCTGTGACTTTCTTAATGTGATTTAAGAAATACTTAAAATAAAATACTTGACACTGGCTATATGCACAAACCGTGCGAAGCCATACTAAAACAAAAAAAGAAAATAGTTGTCAAGTCAATAAACTGATAACATCAACTCTTTTATTTTGTTCTAGCTTCTAACGGTTTATGCATGGTTACCCAAAACAAAAATGCAATGGGCATTGTTTAAATCGGACCTCTATAGTTTTTATATAATTTTCTTAAAATAAAGATCAGTTAAAAAAAACTCATATGAATATTTTAGCTTTCCACGGGATAGTTATTTAATTTAACAAATTTTAAGATTTAGCATGCTGACGTCATCATTGACCCGATGCGAGCGCCGATGCTACTGTGTGAGATTAAAAACCTTAATCTGTGAGGTTTGTTTTGTTTTGTTTGTTTTATTAATGGATGTACCAAAAGGATTGAGTAGGTAGGTACTGCGAAAAAAACTTGTCGACAAGGATGGCCACAACAGAGCTTTTCATTTACTTTCCGCCAACGCCTCCATGTAGCAGCCAAGCGCAACGGAAAATAGACTTAAACCTATAAAATAAAGTTACTTTAGGAGCATTGGCGGGAATCCGAAAGTACGACTTTTTGGTTTTGTATATTTTTCTCAAACTTTTGTTTCTTCGAGTGCTAATAATAATATATTATTATTGTGTAATATTGGTGGAATAAAAGTCATTGAGTGTTCAGTAACGTGCACGAGTGTGGGCAAATAATAATATAAACCCAAAAAGCGTGTCACTTCGTATTTTTCTACAACTCCCAGGAAATTGCAGTAAAGCACTCATCACTTTACTGAATCGTGACTTTGAGTAGGTAAGTAGTAACTACCTATGTAAATAATCGTTTTGACTACCTACCTACTTGACCATGAGGGTTGCTTTAGTGCTAATGACTCTGCTATTGTGAAAATAAGAAATACTTATATAATATTATAATACTTGACAGTGGCTAATAGCACAAACCGTGTGCAGCCACATCAAAACAAAAAATATGACTAGCTGCGTCCCGCGGTTTCACCAGCGTTGCACTCAAATTCTTACAGGTAGGTACTTAAGCCGGGTCTCCTGCGTTTGTTTATGGAACATTCCACAGGCGAGCTTGACCGTTTTTGAAATTTGACCCTTCAGATAAAAGCGAACTAAAAAAAACTACAAGGTACGGCAATCGTATAGATAAGACTAGATGATGAAACCTCTTGAATGTAATAGAAAAATATAATATAAGCAGTTTTTATCACACTGATGGAAAACGGTGATGATGATGATGATAATGACTTATAGCCTATGTCCTTAGTTGGGAGATAACCTATCTGTGTAACAAATTTCATGCATCTCGGTTCAGCCGTTTGAGCGTGAGGATGAATAAAAAAAAAAACACACGCACACACACTCTTGCTTTTGTTTTTTTCGTCAGCTTGTGTTTTTTTGAGCTTGTTTTTATGCCGGGTCGCCTGTGCGTGATTTTACGGAAACAAAAAAACGTCAAAATAAAGAGGCGTGGCTTTACACATTTGTCTATACAAACGGTAGAAGATTTCGTTTGTCTATGAGCAAAGTGGTGACTTCACATCAAGTGCTTCGAGAGTTTTGCAGGGAATCCGATAGTGAGACGTTGTTGGTTTTGTATTGTTTTATCAAACTTGTGTTTCTTCGAGTGTTAATGTGTAATTGGTGGAATATTAATAATTAAATGTTCGTTAATGTGCACGAGTGTAGGCGAATGATATAGACTCAAAAAACGTGTCATGTAACTCAAAAAACTTGTCATACACATTCAGACTTTCGGTGAATATATTGCATTTGATGAGGATATCATCCATATAAATCAGTAGGTAATCGAGATATGCGCGAAAAACAGTCATGATTGCACTTTGAAAAATCGGCTGGAGCATTAGTTAAGCCGAATGGCATTCTCGTGTATTCAAACAATCCATCCGGGGTGACAAGCAGTCTTATCTATAGATTCTTCTTGTATAGAAATCTGATAGAGCCATGAGCCATGTCCAAACAAATTAAATATTATACTGCATCTGACAATCTATCTGGTCAGATAATATGATAGGCAGTGCATACTTTATTGGCACTGTAGTATTTGTTGAGCCCTTTAGTCAGTGCACATTCGATCATCGCCGTTCTTTTTCTTCAGTATTATAACTGGACTGGCAAACTCGGAAGTGCTTTCTCGGACTATTCTGCGATTAATTAAACCATCAACTATAGCTTTTACCTTTTTTCGTTCAATCGCCACCATCTTGTAAGGGCGGCGAGATACCACCTTTTTGGGGTCCTTTAAGTTTATTTGCATGTTTTTTTTTGTGTTTTATCACCACGGCCTTGAGTTCTTCAATCTCGTCAACTTTCGTCAGATCCGTATCAAATTTTTCAATAAAAGTTGTAGTTTTCAATCGTACAGTTCTTCTGACCAAATTTTCTACATTAAAAACAAATAATAGATTCATCTTTATTTGTTCAAATTCTTGGGCGTTTGGCTGGTGGTTCATCTAGTCTATGTTATCTAGGTTTTGTAGTTGCAGCAACGGATATCAATTCTGGAACACGCACTTACTTGACAGCAACCGCGATCGAAGATTCTCATTGTCTATGAAGCCTAAAACAGCGTCAACAACGTCGATTTCTTTGTTACCGCTCATAACCCTTTTCAAATGTTCCAAGCTTTTGTTATACGAGTAGAAGTAGCTGGATTAAATGGGTTGAATCTAAAGTTTCTGAGCTTGATGATATCATTAGAATATCGTGCTTCGGGTTCAAATATTTGCACTAAAGCTTCGCGCATGTCACTCAGTAATGATGATCTCACAAGCCATGCTTCACCAAAGCTTTTGGCTGGTACTTGAAGTAAGCCAGCTATTTTTGTACATACCTCGTAATCGGTAACTTCCAGTGCTCTTTAGCACGGTCCACATGATCGCACGAGTCTCGTGCTGGTATGTCGCCACCAGGATCAAACGGAGCAATATGTTATAACATGTCACTTAATCTGGGCCTTGGAGAGGATGATGTTATTTTAGAGTATAGGTTCAGACACAACTAATTTATTGGCTGTTATATTCATCTGCTGTTGTTGCGTCAAACTTTCTACTAAGCGCACCAACGCCGATAGTGTTGTCACCATTGTTATTGATACCACTCGCATTTCCATTGGACGGTCCGGCCGTCGAAACTCGATTCGCTTCTATTATTCGGGTGACGTGCGGACGAAGTTGGTGACATGGGTTCTTCATTTTACATAATGGAACCCTTTGTTGTAGGTATGCACCTACTTTGTTTAATCATTTAATATGCACTTTGCAAAATCACACTTGATAAACACTAACAATCGAACTTTAATTAAGTAAATAATAATAGCGCTGTGATTTAGGCGTGAACGTGTCACATTTAAGACGAGTGTTCGGCACGACTGTTACACACAGTGTGACCCGGCGGGCGAGCGCGTCCCTGCTCCTCAGCGCGCCTCACCACACGCCTGTCTCAAAAGTAGTCGTTTCGCAACCATTCATTTCCGGTGCCCCGACATAGAAACCCAAAAAGCGTGTCACTTCGTATTTTTTCAAAACCCCTAGGAAATTTCAGTAAAGCATTCACCACTATGCTGAATCGCGTGAATTTCACTATGTAAATAATTGACTTGACTAGACAGGTACTTGATCACGAGGATTGCTTTAATGCTATGACTTTCCTATTGTGAAAATTAGAAATACCTACCTACCTAAAAACTTGACACTGGCTAAATGCACAAACCGTGCGAAAAAAAATGGCCACAAAATAATCAAACGAGTCCCTCCCAGTCAACCTACATTCTACTGTAGGTTTATTTCATTTTGTCATTATTTATTATTATTAATTAATTACAAAATAGAGGTTGATTGTGAATTAGCGACTGGCTACTAGGACTCGATATTTTATTCGACAACGTTGATTTTGATATTCCGATAGGTAGGTACTACTGTTATGTATACTCGTAGTAGGAGTTACATTGAGTAGAATTTATTTTGACCTAAACAATAATCCATGATTATATTAAACTACATACCTAGGCAGGTAGTTACCTACTTAAATAATAATATTGTACAAAATACCATGAAAATTGTAATAATGCTCTAAGGGAAGATAAAATAAAAGAGTTGTTTAACGAATCGTACAAAAATTTTATTTTTAAATATATCTAACTAGGTAGGTAGCAGTAGTACCTACACTTATTACAAATTTAAGTTTCTTCTTATTAATTACTTCTTATTTACATATCATCTGGTGCTTCCTCCAGTCCAGGATCTACAAAGAAATGGAATTAATTAATTAGTAAGTAATTTACCCGTTTACTATTTACTAGGCATAAGTTGAAGGGTCCTAGCATGTGTTGAATAAAAAGTTTATTGGCATCCGTTCCAAGTGTACTATAATTATTGTCTTTCTACAAATAATTGTAAACACTTCATTATATAACCCGTAGTAGGGCGGGGTTGAGATGTGCACAGTACCGAGGCGGAGAGACAACTGGCGCGGGGGCGCGTCACTAGCGAATTCTGCCGACTCAGCGGTTTCATGCGCCTACGCCCTAGTCTTGTGTCTCTACAGTAGGTACCTATTTAAATTTTGCTGTTTGGTCAGCAGCTTATTGACCGAGCGAACGAAGGTCTACATTTTAAGAGTGATCGGTTTTGCTTTTGTGATTTTTAGTGCTTTTTTTAACGAAAACGATAGGAGAGGGGGTGGAGGGAGGAGGAAATGGGTGCAAAAATGGGGAAGTTTTTTTAATAATACCTAAGTATAATACCTAAGTAGAAACGATAGAAGGGTAAAATTTAAAGGTAAGTAAAGTATACCCATCATCGTAAAGAACGTTTCGGCGTCTCCAAAGTGAGCATGGGTTGGGTATATTTGGGTACGTGACATGCCGAGCAAGGGAAGTGAATACTGAATATAAGGCGGCACCCCCGGACATAATTCATAACTGCCTCGGCTACCATACACAACGGTTCATATTGAAATTAAACTTCAAGCACCAAGGTTCGTTTACATCTACAGACAATGAACGAGCCAGACACAGCGTGGCAGACAAAATTAATAATTATCCTTTTGTATAGTAGGGAGGTATGGAACGCTTCAATGTATCATACGCGGCCGCATACCACGCGCCGGAGTGGTCATCTCGGCCAAAAGAATGTCAGCCGAATGTCCGAATGGTCTCTATTCAATTTTAGATTTTTGAAGAGCCTCGGCCGCACGTACACAAAGTACCTACCTACCTACAGTCGATATTATACTTAAAATGAATTAAAATGTAGAAGTAAAATAGGTAGATACGGTCTGACAGCCGTTTCTATTTATTTTACGTTCCATCATTTTAGATACTGGGTTGCAGATTGGGGGTTTTGGTTAGTATAGGGGAGGGTGTTTTTCATAAAATTATACTTGGGTATAATTAGGGGGGTGGGGTTTTGTTAAATAGGGATGTTTATTACTGTTATGGATATTAGCTAGGAGGTTTTAGGGTTTTGTTAGTATAAAAGATACGTCGTCTATAGTTTTCCTTTCCTAAAACAAACTTCCAGAGGAATTAATCCTACAAATATTCTTCCTACATCGGTTTTAAGCTAAAAATTGCATTATTATACCTGGCAACCGTGACTGCAGTAGTAGCATTTGTAACACCCTAAGCACTTCTTCTGTGTTGCCTTTCCACAAACCGTACAGAACCCTTCGCTGATGTAGGAAACATTTGGGTTAAATGACGTCACGTGGGTGATGAGAGGCAACGTCTGTAATCTCTGTTCTTCTTGAGATATATTACACTGCAATAAAATTTAATTTTTAGTTCACAACATCGAACTGGTAGCGTGCTATTCCAAATTGTAACTAGTTTCGAAGCGAACACTAATGAAAATTCCCATTTACCGTTTGATCACTGCTGCTATTAAAATTCAGTGGACTTACAAACCCACTATCTCTGGATATGGATGACCTATTTGGTTCAACTTGTGGCGGATTTTCTGGCCCCAGATTGGGATTATCCAACGATATTATGTTCAGGTCTTGAAGGATTTGATGGAAGTCTGGCGTTGGTGATTTGTCCTTTTGCCCCGATTGCGTATTTTGCCAAGATTGTGTTGCCTGCTTTGGGCAAGTCAATGTTGTATTATGATTGTAGCTAAAACTAGGCAGAGGCGGCACCGCATTCAGTTGATTTTGCATAGATTGATGATTTGTATTTGTTCTGTACGCCGTATCCTGGTTGGGTTGCGTGTTATACAACACATTTTTATTATAATTATGCTGTCGCGTTTCTTGTTGCGCCATTACGATTGGACAATAGGCTTGGTTTTGTGCATTTTGCTTATTCGGTGTCACATTAGCTTTACACTGTCGTTTGTTTTGAGGCGGTATTACAGCTGAACGGCAAGGTTGTGTTTGTGCATTTAGTTTATTCAGGTATGTCAGATCAACATTTTGATTTCCTTGCGAGGATCCAGATGAATGAATATCAGTCCTATCATATGCTTTCTTGTAGATTTGTTCTCTTTGATTAGTATATGGAGGTGGGAACCGCACTGGTCTTTGCAGTTGTTGTAATAGATATGAGTTGTGAGGTGTTAATGTGTTTAAGTGCCTTTGTTGACGTCTGTTTTTCACCCAAAGCACCATTTCAATAAAAAGCGGCTTTATTTGGGAATAGCACGTAAATGTGTACGATTTTAAACAGGCAAGGTTGATTGTGTCGTCTATGAAGTTGTTCACAAATTTAGTGTCGTTTTCTCTTGGTATAATAAAACTTTCAACAGTGTTGAATGAGAGCTCAAAGAAATGGCGCTTTGTTTGCATAAAATTATTATAAGCTAGTTCAACAAGACTTTGCTGAATATTCGGTCTGTTGGCTCTCATGTATGAGTTATACGAATTGATGATGGCTATCATATGCTCGGATACAGCCATAAGTAGTTCGCTTTGAAAGTTTGTGACTGCTTCGTTGATTTCATTTAGTGGCTGATCTAACAAAACATTTGTGTTCAGCTGCTGGTTAATATCACGAGTGACTCCGTGACCTATTTTATCTTGATTTGTTTCATTTGAAACTCTCAATTGTTCTCTTGTTTGTTCATTTTGTTGCAGTGACTTTGCCAATACTGCTTCTATATTAGTATTAGCTAGATTGCAATCTTGAAGAACATCTTCATTTATTTCAGTTCTAACTATATTGCGTTCTTGGTCTACTACGCATTTGGCATTTTCTTTTGGACTGCATTTATTTGTGCGTTTTTTTTTAGAAGTATTATTTTTATCCGTAGATTTTTTTCTTTTGTTGCCTTGTTGATTATTCAGGTTGGCGTGATCATCTGCATCATTGTTGTTATTTATCAAACCCTGTAAAGTGCCGTAAATATCTTCTAATGAAGGCATATTCAGCGGTTTAGATTTACTATTATTTAATGATTCAGTCTTTGCTGTATTCTTTTTAGGAACTCCACATCTAGTAGTTTCCTCCACATCTTTTGGACCGACATTGATATTATTCTCAAATATTTCAGCTCTTAACGAGCTATTTTTTATTTCTTCTTCAGCAACTGTTGTACCATCTGATAATCTATTATGATCTGTGATTTCTATTAGTTTTGACTCATCTATAGTATTTGGTGAATGCAAGTGGTCTATAGATGTTTCATCATCACTATCATCAAATATTACTGTAGCATTTATAGGTATGTTGAAATTGAATTCTTCCATGGCGTAGCGCAGTACAGCATCTGTAACAAAGTCGCTTAAATAAGTTTAAACTAATTTCGTAGTAAGTACTTCATAATTTTACTGCGTTAACAATAATTTCGTTTAATTAGTCATCATGTCTTTAGGCAAAATATGGGCTTCAATTTTATTTGTCAATGGTTTCATTATTAGTGTTGATTTTTCAGGTATCGGGACTTGCAATCACTGCCAGAAAGATAACATGTGTCGAAGTAGAATAATTGTGCAACTTGTTTTGTTATACAACATCTACTACAGAAGCGCAAAATATGTTGTACGATTAACAAAAAAAAAATCTGTTTTACATACATTCGAAAGTACCTATAATGAGATCCTACCTAATTAAGTACTAATTATTTTAAGCTTGAATGCAACAAACATCTTTTTTGACCATTTTAATATTACCTATTATTGCCCGACTGGCTCGTCTTCAAGAGATGTATGGATGGGAAAAACACACAAATGGTAGAACAAACAATATAATGACACATAAAAGAGAGTGTGGGACACGCAAAATATAGTTAAAACAGTAATTATCACCATAAAATTATTATTATTCACGGTAAAGCGCGGGCCGTTTTCTATGGCGTTAGTGTGACTGTGTGACAAAGTGCCATCCATCCACGTCCCCGTCGGGCGGCGCGGCGCCACTTGCTGCGCGGGCGCGCTCGAAGAGGGGAACGAGTCGACACCGCGTGGACCTGCCATTGCCACGCTATTTTCAGCCTTATCATCGGGCGGGTGATTTGAATGTCGCGTTACACCATTCTTATCTTATTTTTTAATTGGGGTCAGATCTCTGAGTTGATCCTAGATTAATGCGTAAGTAATTTTTAACTAATTTGCTCTTTTAATATACCTATAAATAGATCTGCATGTAAAGTGTACGTGTTATTATACTTTTATGTAGTTGGGGTCAAAAATGGGTCAAGTTAATATAAACCTATCAGCATTTTTCATATCTATTTCTTTAATTAGTTTTCTTTTCAACTTTTCGTAAGCACATTAAGTAGTAGTAGTTTGTTCAACAAGGGATGCAAACGAGTATACTAGGTGTTTGCGAGGGAGACATAGAATTGTGGATGACTCGTTTGAGGCCCGCGTTCGACAAACTTCTTTTCACTTCGATTGCGAGGAAACAAAATAAGTAGGTAGGTAATCTAGGTAGTCTGTGAGTGGGTGAGTAGAGAGTGAAGTCGGGAGTCGGGAAGATGGCGCCACGCTTCCAGCGTGCTTTCGTACATGTTTTCTTATATTTTATCGATTTTCTATGATAAGTATTACTATTTCGAGTGTGCGAATTATAGTGAATACAAAACACTGGTTCTTTAATTAATTACAACACTACTGTCCTCACAAAGTAATAATTAGGTATTCCGGTAAGTCTATGACGTTGGTAGGTTCAATCTAAAATATACGTAAGTACTAAGTACCTATGTACCTACCAATTATACGTAAACAAACAAGCAACTAAGTAGGTGCCTATACTAAGTTGGATATTTTATTTTTCTTAGTAGAAAGGATAATAATTTATTCTAGTTCTTCTGTCAATCGAAGTAAGGGATTTCAAATGAATGTTAGACATGATTAACAAAACAAAATATGGCTTGCTAGTCCGAGCAATGCATCGATCGTTTGTTCTACTCAATAGACTTAACAAATAAAAAGACAAACACTTTTACTTATTTTATTTTGGAATAAATTTAATCTCAGATTTAAAAAAGTTGTAAAAAGGCGTAATTTGCGCTTATAATGTGATATTGGTGCAAAGTTGTAACATAATATTTGTAAAACAAATATAGTTCCATAATAAAATAAATTATTTATTAACCCATCTGAAAACAGCGACAAACAAGCTCATAAAATAACTCTCTAGTGTCTATGAATGGTTAGTAAAGGTAAGGCGGGAACAAGCGAATCATTAGTTTAAATTACACACTAATTATTTATTTGGACGACACGTTTGGCGTAGTCGCGGATTCGATTCCCACCTGGAACAAATATTTGTGCAATCCACAGATAGTTGTTTCTGGTCTGGGTGTTGTGTATGTGAAATTATATGTCTGTAAAACCCACGACACAGGAGAAATTCTAACGTGGGGCTACGTTATTTTTAAATAATGTAAAGATAAGATTTCTTTGCTTGTCCCCTCCTGCCACCTTTACTAACGTTCATAGGATACTAGAGATATTTTGTTTAACTGAATAATTTATTTTATTTAACACTTTTTAAATAAGACATTAGTTATAATATGCAGGTGCTAGATAACTCGATTATTATAGTAATAAACAGGGTGTAACAGCAAGGTGTAGTAATACTGAAACTATGTATAGGTACACATACTTATTTCTAAGTAGTCTGGAAGTACTTTAAATATGTAAGTAGTTACGGTAATGAATGAAGACACGTCAAAGTTTACTGCAAAACTAACCATCGTTCAACCCCTAGTTATCAGCTGGGCAATGTCATGCAAAGACTAGCATGTACAGAAGTGACACAAACATAATAATTAGGTGCCGACAACGCTGCATTCGTCATGCTTAGCCGAGTTAGTTAGGCAGTTAGACCGGATAGTTAACGAGCAGCCGTGCGGCCGCTGATGGTGCCGAGAGCAGTCGCACGGCGCCGTGGGCAGTCACCCACCGCCCCGCTTTGTTAAGCCGCTTGACAACTATCGCACGGGCGCCCTGCGAGAGTTCGCGCGTTTTTCAACCGACACTGCATTTAAGTGATAGAGACAAGTCAAAAATCGTATGGCAGTACCTACAACTGCCATGCCAACTGCTGCGCGGCCGACCACTGCCATGTCAGTGTGAATTGACCCTAACTTCACAAAAATCGTCTTCTAGTTATTAGAAATTACAACCCATCAAAAACATTATACATGTACAAAAATGCACAAGTCTCACAACGCAGTTTATCTGCCGTAAAAAGTTGTGATATCGAATGTAAACCAAGTCGGTTAATTTAATACCAACCTACTTATTTATTTCTTTAGTAAATAGAGTGACTTGGCAATTGCACACTTCAACATAAATCTACATAGCGCTTTGTGCTTGTATTTGTTTGAAAGTATATTAGCTACACGGAAGACTACATTATTTAGATTACCTAGTAGATTATGCTGCCGTGTACAATCGCCAAGACACTCTATTTACTAAAGAAATAAATAAGTAGGTTGGTATTAAATTAACCGACTTGGTTTACATTCGATATCACAACTTTTTACGGCAGATAAACTGCGTTATGAGACTTGTGCATTTTTGTTCATGTAATGTTTTTGATGGGATCTCATTTCTTTTTGTAGGTTTTCTTTCTTTAAATCGTTTTTTTGCGAAACACGCAATAACGCGCGCCGCGCGCCTGCCCGGCCGGCCTCTTTCGGCCTCTTGCGAACATATTAGGTCATGCTCATAGATTATCATGAACGAGTGTCTTTGCGTCTCCACAGATGCATAGTAGGTATAAGGTACCTAGGTACCCATTTTGATGTACCTAGGTAACAAATTTATTCAACCTATAAAAGTGTAGGTAGGTACCTATAGTATAGGGATTTGTATCTCTTTATCTGCGGTAGGTGTAGGTACCTATCGTGGAAGTTTTTAAAAAGCGCTCAACTGTCGAATTTATCGCAGTCATTTCTCATTTTACCCATTTCATTCAATTTCAATGAAGTCTAATTATGAACTGTAAAAGTAACTTTGTAATCACATATAATTTAATGGGATTTATATGGGAATACAAAGTTATTTATGCAGATTATATATCTAGAAAACGGGATGAAAATTATTGAATGTCAGAATTTTTCCTGGGTTTATAGGCTAAACCAGTGGTTCTCAAACTTTTTAAATGACGGAACCCTTTTGGGAAGCAAAATACTTGATGGAACCCTACAATAAAACAATTATTTTTATAAGTGTATTCTTTATTAATCAGCATAATAAAAGTACAATGTATCAGTTACTAATTATTATTTACTTCACCACTTGGTAAGGACAATAATAGAAAACATTAAAAAAGAAAAAATCTAACTAGTGGGAGGTATGAAACTGTTTTTTATTTTTCATCAATTGCTTGATATCAGGTTTGATGGAAGAAAGTTGGAGTCTCATATCAGCTTCGGCGTCCAGTCTATTGCGATATTTTGTTTTCGTGGCTGCGTAGGTAGAGAATCCTGTTTCGCACAAATATGTAGTTGGGAACGGGAGAAGAATATCCAGAGCCATTTGGCCAAGCATTGCATATTCATCTTGGATTCTGCACCAAAAATCATTAAGAGGCGTCGTTTTGAACAATGACTCCATACTTGTGTCTGATGACATTTCTAAAAGAGATTCATATATCTCATTTGACATGTTTTCAGGCTTTTCCAAGTTGGGTAAAAAAGGATTATGAATCCAGGAGTTCACTTTAATTTTTGTATTGTGTTCTTCGCTTTTATACTTAGTCCTAGACTCGATCTCAAATATTCTCGAAAATACTCGAGTCGGCACCTTTGATAAACAAAAAGCAAAAATAAAAACAGAAATTTAAAAATAGCGTTGTAAACAATATCGACTTTATCCCTTGAAGTTAGAGACGAAAGTCGCTTGTTGACAACTATAGCGTCTAATTCAGAGGCGGCTTTTATCAAAGAGACTGAGCGCTTACAAGTATACTACCCGCTCGTTTTAAGTTTGCCGCTGGCGATAGGTATGAGTGTATGACGTTCGAAATTTTTTATTTAATTGTAACAATAAAAATTGTGTACGTTAAGTCGCCTCTACACATAGGCCAGCGCATTCGCCGACGCGCTGGCGGTGCGCTTGCCAACGCGCTTGTGAGTGATCCACACATTGGAAGGTCGTTCCAGGTCGTTCAGTATGGTTTGGTTCGGGCCAATGTGCGGACGGATTCAAAATGGATGTTGAGTCGCTAACAGCTGCAGCTGTATATTTATTCACAGCTTATAACTACTTTGTAAATGTGTACAAAAAAAGAAATGAATTATATTTGTTGAATTATTTTTTAAATAATAATTTGTTGAATTATTTTTATTGAAGATAATTAATTCGCCGCAAGAAGAAAACGTGCACTCTTGATCGCTGCTCCGGGCAAACTAATCGCGCGGCCAATGTGTGGATGGTGCGCCAAGCTTGCGACAAGTGTCCTTTGATGTTGCCGACACCGCGCGGCTAGCTCGCAAGCGCGCCAGCCAACGTTCAAATACCTACCGCCAATGCGACAACGTCCGTTCTACACATTGGGCCAGTGGCTGGGCCAGCGCGCTTGCCAACTCGTTGGCCTATGTGTAGAGCCGCCTTTAGATATTTGGGTAAAACTATGACACATTATAAGTTTTGTTGTCACGTGGGGGAGGGTACGCGCATTCCACAGACCGGCAAACTTAGAGCGAACGCGTTGTACAAGTATAAAATTGTTGAGACCAAACTTATGAGATATTGTACCAGCTAATGTAACACAAGCTTATACAAATACAAATAAATAAATAAATAACATTCATAGCGTTTTGTCTCCGCGCGGCCGCGGAGTCCGCACAGCCGCGGAGCGACCAGAGAGAGGTGTTTTGATTTTTATATTTCTAAATTCTTGCGGAACCCCGACAGAGGTATCACGGAACCCTAGGGTTCCGCGGAACACACTTAGAGTATAGCTGGGCTAAACAATAACTATATTCAAAATTTGAAACTTGTGGGACGGCTAGAAGTACCTTAGAATTTTGATAATCGGTGAGTCAGTGAGTCAGTCAGTCAGTCAGTGGGCAACAAAATTAAGCAACTTTGACTTGAAATAATTCTTAAACTACTGGTTCAAATTTAATGTAATTTGGATTATTATCTGTAGACGTGATGCCCTCTTGGTCACTAAATATTTAGGCTTCTAGTTTTATCCATAACGAAGTTACAGGGGGTCGAAAATGGCCCGAATCGCTTCGAGAAAAGGATAGTACGGCCGTGCCTTTTGTTTTGCTCGACTTGGCGGGGGCACTGCCGTGCCCCCAGATAATATTATGAAGGTAAAATTTTGGGCACTACTGGCGGAAAATAAAAGTAGTTAGTCTTTGACAAAATGAACCTGTCCACGTGTTACCTACTACCTAAAAGCGGCTTTTACAAAGACAAAACTAGGCCCGCCGTCAAATCCGTCAATACAAAATTCGTAAAAGTACTAAGGGTTCCGTTTGTTTTATAAATAATTATATGTCTGTAAGGCGGTACCCACGATACAGGAGCAATCCTACGTTATTAAAAAAAAATGATTTGTACCAATTTGTACCGACCCGGACAGATGCAACCGGACAAAAGTATTTCTTGGCGGCTGAGTGATATCTGCTCCGTGTAATGTACCTACCAAAATTCTATTCTAAAGCGGTAAGTATCTGAAATGAATTTTAGAGGCTTTCAACTTTGTTACAATACTGAACCCTAAAATATTGTCGGCAAATTCAAAGAGCGCGGCGCACTTTGCGGCAGAAATAATTCAATGTCAGAAAATACTGTCGGCAAAATTCAAAGACAGCGGCGCACTTTGCGACAAAAATAATTCAATGCCAGTGACCCGCGTAACGTGACGTCATCCGTATCATGTTAGGGTTGTAATATTTAGTTAATTTGTCAATTTGAGTGAAAAAATCGATTATCGATTTCAGGTTTTAGTACCCTGGCAAATGATTCATCACCAGGTACACATACCCACATTTCAATATTACTACACCTTGCCGATACACCCTGTATAGGCACATATATACATACATACACGTACACGCTCGAAAAACAATCCTCCTTCGGCAGTCGGGTAAAACAGATTCTTTAGTTTCGAGAATTAAATATAAAATACCGTATATAGTACCTACCTTAGTAAGTAGGTATGTAACGTACTAAAGGTAGGTAAGTAAGCTACCTATTTTTATTTTAACCCTTTTTAGTACATAACCAATGCCAGACACAATGCTTAATAGGTAGGTAATTGTTTGTTACATGGTCCGTACGGACCAGCGGACGAGTGTAGGAGCAGTGTTGTATTTTTGTAAACTTCTTTCCCGAAATATTATTTTTTCTTAAATTCTCAAAGCTTAGTTTATAGTCTCACGCAACATCTTAATATTATTATGCTTAATACCTACGTACCTACTTAAATATCCCTCGATTCCGGACTGCACAGCAACTGTTTATTTTGAACACTTAGGTAATAGAAGCATCACACACACTTGCACACATTGAGTTTTAAACAATATCGAGCGAAATATTGTAGGCAATTATAACACATAAATAAATAAAATCGTGGTGCACCGGCTTTTTCCAGAATCCAGCGTGGAATGAAAGCTCGCGGCGAGCACGTCAAGCGACGACAAATCGCACGCGCTTACTGACTGACTGAACCAGCAGTGTGACCACATTAAATTTTAAGAAAATACCGATGCAACCTCGAAAAAATACTGAAAAATACCGACTTCCACGGGGCAAAAGACCAATAAAAATACTGATTTTAAGAAAAGTTGTATGTACTTGTAATCATCATTATGCACGACAAGCTGTTATTATACAAAGTATGAGAAAAATAATGATCAATTGCCTATGTGTTATGTAAATTTTTCCCATGTTTTAATCATTATTCTGCTATTCGGAACGGAGCCGAATCTAACAAAGCAAAGATCGTGAAAATCGGTCCACCCGTTCTCGAGTTATAATGAATTAATGTTGTAACTAACACAACTTTGTTTTATAAAGGAATATTATACAAAATATAGAAATATATAGATATGGATAAACCCCCTATTTGTAAAAAGTATTGCGCAGTAGAATTTTTCAGTGGGCATTTTTAAGAAGCCTTACACATTTTTTATGAATAATCATAACCCCCTAGATGAAGGTCTGAATTATGTTTTAACCTTTTTTTCGTAAATTTACCCAACCACTTTCACCACTTCCAGCTTTATCCACTCACTCATTAATATTGTTCCAAAACGAGTTAAAGCTGATGTAGGTACATTATTTTATTTTTAGTTTTGGCTTCGCACAGATTGTGGATTTAGCCAGTGTCAAGTACCTACCTATACAAATATTTCAAGTATTTCTTTTACACAATACATAGTAGGTATGAAGTCATAGCATTCTATAGCAATGCTCGTGGCCAAGTCAATTTACAGTCATAATCAAGATTCAGTAAAGTAGTGGATGCTTTACGGAAACTTCCTGGGAGTTTTGGAACAAATGCTTTTTGTAGAAAAAATGAGTCTTTTGGGCGTTACAGTCATAGTCACGATTCAGTAAAGATTTTGGGTCTAGGTACCTATATCCTTTACCCATACTCTTGCACGTTAACGAACACTCAATAATTAATTTTCCACCAATACTACACATGAACATTCGAAGAAACACAAGTCTGAGAAAAAAAAAACAAATGCAACGTCTCTTTCGGATTTCCCCAAATTCCAAAGTCAACTTGAAGGTGCTACCATATTTTTCTCCAAAATATATCCAAATAATACCGACTTTATCCAAAATATACCCAAAAAATACCGATTTTAGCCAATATACCCATAAAAATACCGATGTTCGAAAAACGCCTCAAAAAATACTGAAAAAGTATTAAAATACCGAAAACGGTCACACTGTGAACCAGTCAGTGTCTCCACTTCTCCAGATTGAGTATGTGAAATTTCCCCAGATCAGGTATACATTTTCCCCAAAATGATACCTTTTTCTACAATTTACCCCAAAATAATTAGTCCTTGTATTTTATTATTGTAGTTAGCTGCGTCCTGCGGTTTCACCCGCGTAAATGAGTTTTTCCGTTTTATCCCAATGTTCCCGTGGGATTATCGGAATAAAAGTATCATATTATACGCCCGGTGGTCTCAGCTATCTATAAAGTCCCGTAAAAATCGGTCCAGACGTTTCGGAGATTACCTAGATAGAACTAAAAGTCAAATAGACAAAAATTAAAAAAAAATTGTTATACTATGGGTATCAGATATTTATAGTTACTCTCATAAATTTCAAAATAAGTAAGTATTGCAGGTTGATAATGTCTGACATTTCTAGACAATACAAACATGTTTGAACAAAAAGTACTATACAATTTAAATGTACTTATGTTTTTCGACTTCGCTCCTTGAACATACAATGGGCAGAGTCTTAATTATCTGATTTTACATAATTTTCTTAAAATATAGAACACTTTAAGAAACTGATTTGAATATTTAAATTTTCCATGGAATAGTTACAATAAACATAATATTTTAAAATTTAGCATGCTGACGTCATCATTAGCAGAATACCATACAGCGCCGTTGCTACTGCGTGAGATTAAAAACCTAAAGATTTTTAATCTGTGAGATTTACTTCGTGTTGTTTGTTTATCTTTTTGATAGGTAATTGGTTAATCTATAGACACAGACACAGATTTAACTTTTTTTGGATGGGTAAGGTCTATTCCTGGACATGGATTTTAATCACTAACTTTAAAAAAAAATAGAAATGTCCATTACAATCATAATCAATAATAAGCTTCAGTCGGAATGAAGTTAGTAAACATTTCAATCCATGGCTAAAATAATAGTAAAGAAATGACATGTTTGACTTGCCATTGGCAGCGGTGCGACGCGCGGTTACGGGCATGTTATTGAAAGAATAATGTTGGCAGCATTGTATTGTTTTACGCGTGCAATTTCAATCAATCAACAAAATATTATGTAAAATATGTATTTATTGGGTAGGTACATAACTGAATTAAAAATGTGTTCACATTTCTCCCCAAACTTTCGCCAAAATAAAATGCGTTCCCCAAAATTTTCCCCACAGTTTTCGTTTCCCCAAAAATTTCGCAAAAATTTTATTTTTCCCCAATATGGGGAAAAAAACCCCCAATCTGGAGACACTGGAACCAGTGTTGCCGGCTGCCGGCAGACAAACAAAAAAAACTCCGAAACTGAATGAAGAATTACCCGAAATTACCCATTTTTGTAATATAAGATTTAATCGAATATACCCATATTTGATATTTCTTAACATATTTGCATGCAATAATGAAATAAAGTGAAAAGTTACTTAGCAAGATAAGGTAGGTACTTACTTCAAATGTTTCTCGATAATCCATCTATATACCTACGTTACAGTAAGTAGGTACCTAGGTATTTTGTGTCACCCAATTTCAGTTACGTTCATTCTTGACTAACTTTCGTAAGTAACTTACTTACTGTAAAAATAAAGTTTGATGATCGTGAAATACACAAAATTACCAACCCACATGTTTTCATTACCCACCAATTCCCAGCTTAGAGTCGAAATTACCCAAAATTGGGTAATATTATCCGTCCCGACAACGCTGGACTGAACAATGATCATGCAATCAATGAATGAATGATGAAATGAAGCGACTCGTCTCGTCACTCGATTAGCGCTATCGTTAGTGCGTGCTTTTGTCTCTTTCATACCTTTTATATTCAACTGCAGTGAGCCGAGAAATGGACAGGATAGTGAGCTTTATTATCTTCGGGTAGGACGAATATGTTATCACGATGATACCTTCTCATGCTCCTGCCAATGCCAATGCCAGTCCTCGTGCCATTGCTTGTGTGTTGTAGCGAGAGCAGCAGAGTTGACCTGATGAGTCTAAATATTTTCTCCACAAATCGACGTGTAATCCTCGCTTATTCTAACTCTGCAACAAATTCTACTAAAATAATTAGCTTCGCCAGGATTGAGTGCGCGAGTGATAAACGTCGAGTTTGTTTAACATAATTGTAGAAAGCTCTGTTTAACTCTGGTCTAATATTTTGTGGTAAGACCGTATCTTCTATCTTCTTCTTCTTCTATCTTCTATATACCTATATAAAAATCAAATGCTGTTCGTGTGTCTCGCTAAAACTCGAGAACGGCTGGACCGATTTGGCTGATTTTGGTCATGAATGATTTGTGGAAGTCCAGGGAAGGTTTAAAAGGTGAATTTTATCACTATTCCACGCGGACGAAGTCGCGGGCACAGCTAGTAAAATAATAAATATGACGGCAGAGGCAGAATGTAAATGGGGCATTAAGTGGGTAGGATGACGTAGTTTAAACTTTGATCGCCACTTTAGACGACCAACCACACCTTAACCTAGGTCAGTGCCTCCAATATGTTAATAGAGAACCATTTATTGCTTTGTTTATTAAATACGTTATGGTGTTTTAGACTTATTACAGTGTATGAGAAGGGTCCATTGATTACGTGAGGCGTTTAGGGGGATCGAAAAATGTCCAATTACCTCAATAATGGATGCCACCTAAACAGGTAAAATATTTTGTAGCTAAATTAAGTTTCGCTCTTTTAAAAACTTTTATTTGGGAGTTGGATCAAAAAGTGCAAAATGTTGTCAATGGAGTATTAGATTTATGTTGTAGCAGGGAAATACCGATATAAATATAACATTTATCGGTAATACGGTAGGTACCTAAATAACTGTAAAAAAATATTATGATACTGTCAACTTATGTAATGTAGGTATTTCATCAATATAATTTTGTGTACGTATAAGTTCAAGTTCGGCCCCTCCCTAAATTCTAAGAGTTATTGTTTACATTAGCCGTCCGTCGCTGATGTCGAAGGAACACCCGTGACCATACCTACCTGCTTGGTATGCATAGCTCCCAGATTTTTTTGGCATGACTCCAAAATATGTCTGGCAATAATCAGTAGCATTGACATTGGCCGCGTCTCTCGCCCCATTTAGGTCAAAGTCAAAGCGTTTATTGTAAATAGGCAAAAAATGCGCTTTTACAAGTCAAAGGCCTTAGATTTAGGCAGTAAGTAGGTAACGATAGAGCGTGCCAAAATAAACTTTTGTTTTTTTCGCGTTCCTAATAGTACCATTTTGAAATAAGTATACTACTTAGATACTCTATTCATTTAGGTTATAAACCAAAACATTCACATTGCTGGTACACTTACATATAAAGTGAAATAATATTCCAGTACATTTTTATACGACTAATGAGGTCAGTATGTAGGTATGTCGGCGTCTTGGATCTCATTCAGAAAACCGTTCGTATCTAATAGCTGTTTTTTTTAAACTTAGGATTGCTCCTGTATCGTGGGTACTGCTTACAGCCATATAGTTTCACATACACATCACACCCAGACCAGAAACGAACATTTGTGTATCGCACAAATATTTGTTCCGGGCGGGAATCGAACTCGCGTCTCCAAGCGCAGCAATCCAATTGCTCAGCCACTACGCCAAACGTGCAGTCACTGTCAGTTGTGGTGCATTATGTGCGTGCTACGTGCGTAGAGGAGGCTTCCGTCGATAGGGGCCGCTAGATATGGGGACCGCGGTCCCATTCGCCGGATTGTGCGGGTGGGGGCCTTACAGCCGGTGCCTACATTTTTGACCCGCTTGGATATAGTTCTGCGGGACAAAGTAGCTCAATAGCACCACTGAGGGGTTGTCCACCTGGTAACTCATCAGCAAGCAGTAAGTAATGCAACACACTATAACACAACCCCAGACCGCGATACAATTTGTAGGTATCGCGGCCAGTACGGTGAACGACCTGATGTTAAATTTTATACATCCAGACATAAGACCTAAGTATACTTACTATGTACAGCTATGGTCTAGACTTGGACATATAAAAATGCACCAACCAAGGCTACGACCAAGGTGACTCGATCATCGACCGCTACCTCGTAGATTATCTAACCTTGAATAAGAAAACATAATAAAATATACTAAAATGCAGATCGCAGTTTCACTTGCTCTAAGTAGGTACTTTTTGTGCCACCGACGACATAGTTACATAATTATAATAATTCAGGCTGTAACTGTTCCACTGCTTGGCAAAGGCCTCCCCTCACTTTCGTGAGGAGGATTAAGCCATAATCAACCACGGGGGCCCGGTCCGGATTGGTAGATAACATGCCTCTGAAATAATTCTCGGGCATGTTGGTTTCCTGACGATGTTTCCCATCACCGAAAAGCGAGTGGACTCACAAGAAACACATTGGTACCGTACAGTACAGTACGTACCAATGTGTTCCTTGTTCTATGTGTGTGGATCGGCCCCCGTGGTTGATTATGGCCGTACTGGGATTTGAACTCGCCACCTCGCGTTGGAAGGCGGACGTTCGCCCACTAGGCTACCACCGCTGTTATACATAGTGCACGTAATTATGCCAATACAAATACAAAAAGCGATAGGTAAGTAGGTACCTTGTCAACAACCAAGGCTTGAGATCGGGGTGTATTCCGACTTCTAACCTCAAAGCTCATAAATATCTTCCTACTACTACCACTAGCACCGTGTAAATAACCACAGTCATATAAGTACCTATATTACCTATACATATTTATGGTTGTACTGTTGGCCTCAGACGTAGGTACTTACTGTAAACAAGATAGTATATTTAGATGTTTAGCTATAGAGGTGCCTTAGTAGGTATCTATAGCTAAACATCAAAATAATAAATAAGTGCTATCTTGTTTTTCTATTTTATGAAAAAAAAATCTTCATAAGTAGGTAGGCTATACATAATTATGTATAGTTTCGTATTCGTAATACGAGCTATATAATGTAGGTAGGTAGGTATATAATCTATACAAAATATAATTCAAATGTCGGTTTGTAATAATAGGTAAGTACCTATCTATTTAGATTAACTTAAAGCGAGAGAGAGAGAGCGAGAGAAAACTTAAAACGTATATAAACGTATATAAACGTGTAAGCATATAATATATAAACGATTCATCTAAGCAAAAATCAATTGAAGTATATATTTTTTTTGTCCGTTTCTCTTGTTCCAGCTAATCTCCGAAACGGCTAACCCGATTTTAACGGGACTTTTACTGGTAGGTAGGTGCTTATTCCAAAAACAGCAGGTGTAAAATAAATTAAAAATTAGGGCTTCTTCAGCTACTTCTGTGGACGACTGTACTATGCTCAAAGTAAGGTTCCGACCATGGAAGAAGCAAACGAGCAGAGTTCCGATGTTAACGAGCGTCACAATCTAAGCCGGTATAAGTAGACATATGAATACGATAGTTAGTATGTGGCTATAGAGATTTGATAGATGTAAAACACCACGCATACCGTCTCCTGGAAATGACCACGGTGCTGTGAGAAACATGTGGGATGGCAAGTATTAGGCTCTTGCTCTTATCCAACGGCCCTATTGTACGCGAGGCAGAATGTATCGATAGCCGTAATATAAGGTTACTCTAATACTAGAATATTTTTGTCGGTCTTTACCATTTGTGTTACAACCCTTTTGTACCGGCGAGGCAGAATGTCTTGATTGCCGTAATACAAGTTTACTAGCCATTGTATCAACGCTCTATTGTTTAGGGCGGCTGAATGTATCACTTACCGTAACAAAAGTTTATACTTGTGTACCCAGTAACATCAGTATAAAACCTCGTTTCGTCAGTACCCTGCACCTGAATATTTGCCTACGACACTTATGGAATACATTGTGGTTTACACAAATTTTTGTCCCGGGCGCTAGGCGGGAGTCGAACCCGCATCCTCACGATTCGTAGTCGGCTCCTCACCTACTACGCAATAAAAGCTGTCATGTCATTCTGGAATGCTGCGTTCCAACTACAAAAGCTAGGGCGAGCAATTTTTTATAAAGACTGGCCATCTCGGTAGTTTGGCTCGACCAAACATGTGGAAGTATAGTAAAATTAACAACAATATAACACAAGGCATCGAAATAGTTTATTGCCTTAGCGGTGAAAGGAAATACATCTGGCAATAACTGCCATTGAAAACCTAGTTACCTATCCATTAAGAAAGAAAGCAGTAAGTACCTTACTACAATGACTGTTATTTGTTTCAAAGATTTGCTATTGTGCGAGCGGATATAATAAATAGTTCATGGAAGGATTGCAATTCTACAGTGCATCTGTGGGATTTATTTATTTATGATGATGATGACTTTGTTCGGTTTAACGAGGCTTTATGTGAGCTTTCATTTCACACTTCGGCGCCGCCGGTGCATTTTTGTTTCTTTTACCTCGTTGACCTTTTGACTAATCAACACCTTTAATTATGCGACTTACTCGAATTGAAAATCTAGCATTGTTTCAAAAAGGAGTGAGATCGAATCAAAAACACGCGTACTATATTTTGCCGTAACAGTCCTAACACATGGCACCCCACACAGGCGCGTTTCCTACACCCGGTTTCTGAAACGTCAACCAACTCTGACTGCAGATTAATTATTGTTGTCATTTGCTTACCCCCAGTTTCTGAAACGTCAGTCAACGTTGACAACAGATTAATTCTATTGCCATCCTTGTCATTTGTTTATAGTCAGATAGAGGCAACGATAGTTTTAATCTACTGTCAACGCCAACAAACGTTCTAGAAACCGGGGGTCTGTGTCAGATAGAGACAACGATAGTTTTAATCTACTGTCAAAGCTAACAAACGTTCCAGAAACTGGGGGGTAGTCTCGTAGTGTCAGTCGCGGCAGTGCCAACACTGCCGCGTTGTTATCAATCAATATAACAGCGCGGCTGTGCTGTCGGATTGTCGAGAAAATGCGTCCATAATTATATCCATCGATAAAAACGCTTCAGTGGGGTAGGACCTTTAATCATGTGACTCTAACCGACTTTTTTTTTTTTTTTTAGTTATGGCTTCGCACGGTTTGTGCATATAGCCAGTGTCAAGTATTTTATTTTAAGTATTTCTTAATTTCACATTAAGAAAGTCACAGCAATGTTATAGCAATCGTGGTCAAGTAGTCAAGTCAATTATTTACATCGTCAGTCACGATTCAGTAAAGTAGTGGATGCTTTACTGAAACTTCTTGGAAGTTTTGGAAAAAATGCGAAATGACACGCTTTTTGAGTTTATATCATTTGCCTACACTCGTGCACGTTAACGAACACTTAATGGTTAATATTCACCAATATTACACATTAACACTCGAAGAAACACAAGTTTGAGCTAATAATACAAAACCAACAACGTCTCACTATCGGATTCCCGCCAAAACTCCTCTAACCGTCTTACCACAAAAGAAAAAAATAAACAAAGAGTTGAGCAGATGTGTCTAAATGATTTCTCCACAACGATTCGTGGAAGTCTAGCCCTCGCTTTTTCTAACTCAATAACAAATTCACAAGTAAAATAATTAGGAATGCCAAGATTTAATAAGACAACGCGAGTGACACACGTAGATTTATGGAACGACAATTTAGAAACATCTGTTTAACTCAGGTTTAAACTTTTGTGGTAAAACGGTACCTAAATCTTGGTTATCACGAAGTAATTAGAATATTAAAGCATAAATTAAAATATAATTTATCCTACTAATATTATAAACGCGAAAGTTTGTCTGTATGGATGGATGTTTGTTACTCTTTCACGCAAAAACTACTGAATGGAATTTAATGAAACTTCACAATAATATAGCTTACATATCAGAATAACACATAGGCTACAATTTATAAAGATACTATGTGAATTGTCTAAAATATGACGATAAGTGTCAAGTAAGTGCGGCCCAGCGGCATGGGGCCGCTGGCGGTGGCGGGTAACGAGGCGGGGGCGAGGCGGGTGGTCCGAACTCCGACGCACGGCGTGTGAGGTGGGGGAAGAAGTCGCTGATAGTTGTGTCCATTTTGCGAATTACTAATCCTGCGCAGACGAAGTCGCGGGCACCAACTAGTACTTAATAATTATCTTACCTGTAAATGTATTTGGTTTACCTATATGAACCTATTTCGTTATAAACTTGATCCTATGCTACAATATACTTTACCAACATGCAAGAATGCCTGTTTTTCGCAACAGTGACTCGCAGACATGTACAATTGTACATATTATATAGAAGTAAGATATCTGTTTAAAGATCTAACAAAATTCTTTCAGCCGTTACGAAGTTATAACAAACGCACATAGGTACTTACTTACAATCCTTCGTTAGGTGTACGTTACTGTACTTAACATACAAATTCCTTGTCAAAATACTATGATACCTACATAAATTAATTCACATCCACACGGCCCACGGACCAAGAAGAACACCGAAAAAAGAACTGCCTAAACGTTTATCGAAGTTCGACCAGTCAGTTTACACGTCATAACAAATGAAGTTGCACGAGAATACTGATAAGTGATTAGCACGTTGATCTCGCTAACAAGACCGGCAGCACTTTCCGCGTACAGGATGGAATTTTACTATTTTCAGGGTTTCAGTCGGTCTCCGGTCGTAGGGCGCGAGAGACGCTTTCCAGCGAGTTTTCTCGACAATCCGCCGGAGTTTTCGCGTACGTCTATACAATAACTGTGTGCGAGAGATAACAAAAGTAGGCCCCACAATAAAACGTCTTGTGTCTGTAAAAAGTGGACAAACCCTTTTATGTTTTTTATGTAGGTATACGTATACCAAATTGTCAGAAAATGCACACGTTTTCCGTGGTAGAAAACGTATGGGAATGGTGTACAAATAACTGTGGACACTCAAGTCTTTAATTATATTTCTGTAGTAAATGCAACTGAGTAATCTCCTTAGGGGAAAGCCTTTAAAATAATCGTATTTATGTTTTCCAAATAGTTTTTCCGAGTCTTTGGTGGTAACCATTACAACTTACTCGTTGGTAGCTGATACATTTCAGTCATAACAAAGCGCACGTTGTAATGTTGAAAAAATCTTATGTAGCTAAAAGACCGCCAAATGTGTTATACTTACTCTGAACTGTTTACATCGTAGAAATATGGTGCTAATGGTATGCATGCAGTACAGTATTTTAATTTTATTTGTTATATTAATTGTATTGCACACTAACTGCAACTGGCACTGATATAAGTACATACGAACAATATATAGAGTAGGATTGTCACAAAGTTGAGGCACTTTGAAGTGGGACTTACTTATATTGTGTTTATGTAAGTATATTAGCTATAATTTTTAAAGCATTACATAGGACAAAAAGAGTAGGGTATCCTCGCATGTGGTGTCAAGTTTTCGGAAGCTATATTTTATGTAGGTGCCTATTAGAGTAATTTCAGCAAATCCAAAAGCCTACTTACTGCTTTCCTTTCATAAAAAAATACACAGCTCAAATACAGATAAAACAAGTTCGGGTATATGGTGATTAGTTTATACCTATCCAGGATATTGGACGGGTAGGTATGGACTTGTACATCTATACAGAAGGCTGCTGACTGATCACAAAATAATCGTGAGAAAATAAAATGAATTGTAAGTATTGGAGCGCTTTGGTATACACTTACTTACTTACTAATAAATATCGTTTTAATTCCCGTGCGACTTGGCACTTACTTTTCAGCAACTTCGTTCGCGGTGATGTTTTCACTGGTCCTTCCTGCCAAACAGTTTTATATGAATAGCTCGGATTTTTATTGTTAGAAATGGAATGGTAGGTATATTAGAAATGGCATTGCAATCCATATAGTTTTCATGGAAAAGACATTACCTACACTATTTACAAAACAAAATATCATACTCTTCTACATATCTCTTCAATGTACCTACCCAATTGTGTCCTTTACTGCTTTATCATATGTATAGATGTAGGTTTTATTACAACATAATAGATATTATGTAAAACAAATATTATGTCATTCGAATAATATGCAAATATCTTCTCGGGAGTAACGAACATCGGCACTAGTGCCTAGCATTAATTGAAGTTCTAGTTTCTACTTCATAGTGTGATTCAGTATAGTTAGGTGTGATATAAGTTTGTATGATTATGAAGGGTACAATAAGTACCTACTTACCTAATGGTTGTGCTACGGTGACGGAACTTATGACACTTTACTAACCCCCAGTTTCTGAAACGTCAGTAAATTTTGACTACAGATGAATTATATTGCCTTTCTTGTCATTTGTTTACTGTCAGATAGAGACAACGATAGTTTTAATCTACTGTCAAAGCCAACAAACGTTCCAGAGAAACTGGGGGTTAGACTCACAAAGTTTAAGAGAGACGTAATTGAATCACAATACGAGTATAGGTAGGTACGATGAGATTTGCTGCTGGCTTGTTTTAGCACTGTCTGTGGGCACTGTCTCACTGCGGTCTGGGTAGATGTAAGAAAAGGTTATCCGGCACGTAAAGGGCGGATATTATGATAGTTTCGTGTAGGTAAGGTACCGCGGTCCCTTAGGAACTTGTGGGACAAATGGACCACAGCAAAATGAGCATCGGGTCGGTTCGCCCCGCAAAAGAAATGTGGTCGGAAACGACCATAGCATAATGAGTACTTGGTGGATTCAGACCGGGGGGTGAACCAGACGTGGGCGAGATGCCCCATACCCCCAATTTGTAAAACTACAATAATGTTTTTAGCCACATTCTGTGGCACCACGAGTAATCTATTTGCCAGATATACTAATAAAACTTTAGAAACATTTAGTTGAAAGAAATAGTAGGTACCTAGTAGTGTTATTATTTGAAATCAATTTAAGTATATTTTTATTTTTGGGGTCTCAGGCTGAAGTATGTGTATACATACATACCTATCGTGTGCACCCTGAAAAGGCGATAGTAACCAATTAACCATAGCAGACATATATACCTAAATGTGTGCAATTATACTAAGATGGTCATATCACGAGCTCATATATAAGTTTATGGCTATGGTTATGGGTATGAGCTGTTTTGTAAATTAAGCAGTCACGAGATAAATAAGTACAGAAAACATTGCAATACTCTCTATTAGCAGTTCCATAAATAGTACGGCATGTAAATGTTGTGAGTGAACTTGTAATAAGTAACTTGTGTACTTTGCGTGTTAGGACATTAGAGTCGCTCTACATCCGTGAAAAAAATATAGATAAGTATAACTAAGCGCGAACGCGAAGAGTACAGAGACTTGAATCACTTGAATGTAAATTTGAGTGTCGTTTTTTTATATGTACTTGTTCATTGAAATCAGGGGCGGATCCAGGATTTAATTTTGGGGGGGGGCTATTTTGACAAGGTTCGAAGGTTAAAATCACAAAACAACAACAACGGAACAAAAAAAGAAGTTAATTACCTTGTATGTTTACAAAATAATGTTTACTCGCCTAGTGCCGCTTTTAGCAAACCTATCAATAATTTTGTCAAGATCAACTCGGACATCCCTGTGGATGTGTAGTAGTGCAAGCCTGCACAGCCGCTCTTCCCCTGTCCGCGTAGGTACGTACGCAGTGCCGTCAATAGCCTTTTCTGCGCCCTGTGCGAGCTTCTATAACAGCGCCCTTGTTTTTTTAGATATTATAGGAACCCTAGCTAGAGCATTGCTATGTATACTGTATACTGTATAGGCCTACTCCGTGGCATAGCTTGAGTCACTGTCACCCGGAGTGGAGTTATAATTTGCCGCCCTTTTGTTAAAATTATAATGTTGTTGTTAGTGAGCAAATACCGTAAAACGGGGTGAATAGATAGGTTTTTGATCTTCTGTGTCGTTTTTCGTAATGTTGCCGCATCGGTACCGGTCTTTTTATGCTTCTATTTATTGAGTCTTAGGCCAAACTACTGAGTTATAATCATTTAAATTCGGATATGTTTATAAATTGTAAGATAATCCACAAAATATGCGTGATTTCTATTTACCTCTCATCAGGGGACAATAAACACGCCTGAGGGGTGACGAGTCACGGGAGGGGGGTGATTGGTCACGAGAGGGGGGTGAATAGTCACAAAAAAGGCTAGTGACTAATCACCCCTCTCTCGTGACTAATCACCCCTTTCCCGTGTCTCGTCACCCCTCAGGCGTGTTTATTCACCGCCTTCGCGTGTCTAATCACCTCAAAAAATTCAAGAAAATAAGGCGTATGACAAAATTACAATTTAAAGTAATAAAATGCATATTCTTACCTCCACTTATTTAACAAAATATGTTAACAATAAAACAGACAGTAATTGTAAAGTAAATTTGAACAAATACCGCCAAAATTCAGTGAGTTATGGAAGATCAAACTCACGCTGAAAAAAATAACTGATTTTGGTGTCAACTTTGATATTAAATTGTGGTGGGTTTTTTCGATGTTGCAACACAAAAAACGTTGCCATACGAAGAAACACAATCCTACGAAATTATTACTATTTGACTTTTTAGCTGGAATCACGCAGCTTGCCGCACGAAGAGTTTAAACATTTTCCAAGTTTTTTTTTCTATTCCCCCCGCGATTTCTAATCACCCCGTTTTACGGTACGTAACGAAATGAAAAAAATATTTATTTTGAAACACATTATCATTCCTCTCTAATTGTATGTACTATCTGTGCTAGTTTTATATTTAGGCTAAAATTAAAAGTGAACAACATAGTTACATCCAGCACACTAAACGCGAAAATTTTAAGGGGTATTTATCAGTGTGCTGAATTAAATACAATCCCAAATATAGATGCGCGAGCGTAGCGAGCGCTGTAATTTTTTTGGAGTATTTATCAGTGTGCTGAATGAAACATAATTCCAAGTATAAATGCGCGAGCGTAGCGAGCGCCGAAATTTTTTTGGGGTATTTATCAGTGTGCTGAACGAAATACAATTATAATAATTATAGTAAATGCGCGAGCGTAGCGAGCGCTGAAATTTTTTTGGGGGTTTTATCAGTGTACTGAATGAAATACAAATCCAAATATAAATGCGCGAGTGGAGCGAGCGCTGAATTTTTTTTGGGGTGTTTATCAGTGTGATAAGTTGTGCCTCTAGTGCTGCACTAGGGGCGCAGCGGGAACTTATCAGGAGCAAACCGAAAAAATAATAGTCCTGCCTAGTCTGGCCATTTAATTCTTGCGCCCCCCAGAGTCTACGCCCTGTGCCTGGGCACCGGCGGCACCGCCCTATTTACGGCACTGTACGTACGCAGCCATGTTTTGCGGCGTTAAGTGGAAAAGGATATTTCGGAAGTGGCAACTCTCTCTATGGCAATGTAGCTAAAATAATTATGTATTAGCGTTCCAATTGCAGGGCGGCATGGCAGGCCTATCGCCGCGGCCCGCGCGCGCCGCTACTGCCTGCTTGGACACCGTCGCGTCATTATTATTATTACCTACTAACTTCATTCTTTATTTTAGTTTATAATAAAGACATTCGGATTTTCAACTTCACTTCATGAATGAGTAGGTAGTATGTGTGCTGTGTAAAAAAACTACACCTGAAGACGAGAAAATGCCCCATGCCCCCCCCCCCCCGGATCCGCCACTGATTGAAATCTAAGATCAATGAAATCTGAAATCTAACTAGGCATGGGCATTATTGGGCATGGAAATACATTTTTCAGGTAATAGAGTTGCTGACAATCTATTGAACAAGAGAGCATTACAAGGGATAAATAAACCTCATTTACATCGACAGAGGACGAATACTTTAATATACACGTTCGTTTACGGACATAAAAATATACAGTATTATGTAGGTCATGCATGACTATCATTCTTATGGATCAGCAAAAGACAATATTTGAATAATTCATGAATAAACAATCTAGTGTTTTGTCTGCGTCGGTTGTCTGTAGGAATATTGGTAAATTCAATTTTAATCGACTATCCCCACATCAAATTGTCTTAGGACTAAGCACAAAAATCATCAATTTTGAAGTCGATGCTTAAAAAATAATCCAATTTAACGCTAGTTTCAGTTCAAAAGTAGAAAGAAAATATTTTTCTATTTTAACAGTTTGTAAAAAAATAATTGAAACGCGTGGTTGGTGAATACAATATTATTATATTGACGGTAGGAATGGCAGGGTTAGGGCCAGGGCGCGTTATAGTCATAACCTCAGATGAATCATCTAACAGATATGACATATCCGGGGAAGAAAAGAGACAAGTGTATACAAATAGACAAAGGAGTAAGTAGGATAGTACTGTATATGTTTTATGTTTGTCGGCGTATGCACTAATTTATTGCTGTGCTGCAGAAGCAAACCAATCATGACATTTTAGAATGTCGCACGAATTATGATGATGCTCCACCATCTAAGTAATGAGTATTAAATTTATTCGATTTTTAAATTGCAGCCAAGGTGTGTTCCCTTTCGGGTATACGGTTTTGTCAAGTCTATTTCTGATATTACATCTATGGTCATAGCATATTACGTCCATGGTCATAGCATATAGTATAGGTACACACACTGAAAGGGATTTGGCCCAACTATGAAGGGTTCATCCATTATTGATAAGAACTTTTACTTGTTTGGGATCTTATATTTTATAAGATGGTAGCCGCCACATCGTTCACGGTGGTATTTTCCCCACACACAACGGCCGGTTGTTGGAAGGCATCGTGAGGATCTCGACCTATACCAGTCTGAATACCAGCCGAAGCCAGATAGTTAGGTACTATGCTATAACAATCTAGTTTGAGTACAAACAGCATTCTCACTTCTCGCAGTATACTATATTATTATATTCCTTACGCGGGTTTTATACCATGTAAGTACAAAGCTGAGACAGAAGAGAAGAGAAGAAGAGAGTGACATCGAGTGAGTATCTGCTGTAAGAGTTATCTATCTACCTTACTAGCTGCGCCCGGCGGCGTTACCCGCTGTTTTCGGAATAAAAAGTACGCTATGTGTTAATCCAGGGTGTTAGCTAAGTACCTCCAACGACTTTCATCGAAATTGGTCCAGCCGTTTGTGCGTTAAGAAATAATGAACATACAAACTCACTCACAAATCTTCACCCTTACTCGTATAATCTATTTAAAGTATATTATTTATTTGGGGAAAACCGCGAATGGGGAAAATTGTTACTAACCCGAAGTTGTCTACGAGTATGTCCTTTAAAAATGGAACGCTGAGGCAAATCCTGCCAATTTCGTTTTCACGTAAAGATTATATTAGGCAGAGAATCTAGATACATTCTTTCGTGTGTTGTGTAGGTAGATATTGAGTACTTACAGTGGAATACTGATAATATTCTATTTTTGTGTCCGTTTGTGAGATTTCATAAGAAAACATAATATTATGTGACACGCGACGCACCAAGGATTTGATTAGTAATGACAAATCTATTTAAATAAGAATAGAACCTGGAGTTCCATTATGTAGTAATAAGATCGAATGTAGGACAGACGAACGTCAAAAGTAATACTTCTGTGATAGGTATTTATTGATATTTATGAAAAATGATTACACATTTCGGAGATATTTTTTCTTTGCTCTATTAAGAAAACTAATAAAAAGATTGAACAAACTCTTAGCGATCGGCGATATCCTTCTTGTAATTACAAACACAATAGATTTTTAATTGCTTGGGGCCTAGTTTAAAGGGAACAACTTAATCCAAATAACAATAGGTACAAATTCTCCATAAAATTTGAGTGGAAATTATTGTACAGTTGGCCTCAAAAATAGATAGACATGCCCTTGTTTTGTGTACATACACATTGAAATGTAGATAATCAAATATAATTATTTACTGCCTTAGTTACTCAGAAAAACTATAAAACCCGGTTACACACACCGGAATTAGAAAGTAGCGTATGCGGGCAGCCGTAGTAGCGCGCGGAGTCGGGCGGTTGGTTTGTGCGCGACGCCTTGGTTTGTGTGAGAAACAATCCCCTAACATCTACGTGAAAAACATCAACTTGAACGAAGTAGCAGGAAAGAGCTAGTATACTACTTTAATATCACTCTATACAATTAAAAATTATTATATGATCCATAATTATGTTGTGCACTACTCTAGTATAGATATACTTACTCGTGGTTTTGATATGACACTGGTGCTTCAAAAATATGGGTAGAAAACTCAGCAGAATTATTTTTGTATTCAATTAAATTGACAATTCCGTTGCTAACTGTACTCAAATTTCTATGAACCGATGTTGACTTTTGTTCGGTGGAGCGAAATGGAATCAAAGTGTGGACATTTACTCATTTGAAAAAATTGCCGTGGAGCGGAGTGGCATAACTCCGCAGAATTGTTAAAAATGTTTATAGATGTTACTTAGTGACTGTAAATGATAAATTTATGTGTTGTCTATTGTCAACAGATATTCTACAAACGCTGGTGCTGCTTAGCCTCGCGAAAGCAGTGACGCCTGGCGTCCAATTCAGGCTACGAAACGACTCCCAATCTTTGAAGGGTTGCTCCTTAGCAGACTACACTTTCAGTGGTCGATGTGCAGAGTTACGAGTACATCGACGCCTCGTGTGCAGAGGAGGGTTTCAGAGCTATTGGATCAAAGGAATAAGGTGGGTGGGTAATTGGATATCGATATTAGAAGACACTTTCACACTAAAGCCTGCGCCACCGTCGTCTTATTGCTATTTATCAACCACTCTGCCCCGACATGTAGCAATTACATGTCATGTCATATTCTAAGCTACCAAAATATGGTGAAAACCAAATTGGAATTGGTTCAGTAGTTTTTAAATGATTGAATAATAGACATGTAAACTTTCACATAGATAGGAGAATAGTAGGAATAAGCATCCAGCCCTATCCTATCCTAGCTGATTACTGATGACGAGCGGAGAAGGTTATTTTTATATAATGATAATTTAGGTAAATAGTTCTAAAACAAACATATTTCTTACACTAAAAAAGCATATAATTTTTTATTTTTTATATCTTATAGGAATTGTAGTTTCTGCACTTGCAACATGTTATTAAACGCATTCCGGGCACGTCGAGATGCGTGCCGTTACTTTATATTAACGTCTACATGGAATTTAATTTTCTATTCTTCCACGACAATGAAAATAAAAATATATGGCTACAAGTTCCATCGGATGTGACGTACGCGTTGCTGCCTCATGTGTTACCAGTCTATACGAAAGTATTTCGCTCAGTATATAGCGACAATATAACGACCTTTTTCTATTGTGTTCAATGATAAAGACTGATACCATTAGGCAATTACATTCCGTAATATCTACGCACACATCACGTGGTGTACAGTCAATTAGCTGATCAAACATAACCAACCCTACTCGACCTATAGTCGTCAACACTATAGGTATAAGATTTAGTAATCCTACGCACAGACTAAGTATGGTATGTAGAGATACTTACTTTGTATAATTCTACGCACAAGTGCTTTTCGCATCATACTTAGGTTTAAGATCTACTCATATGATTTTCGTTTCAAAACGTAGTTTCTCGATATTTTTCGTAAGCTTGCAGACAGAAAATATGTATGTGATAAAAAAATATATAGGTACGACAAAATTCGCCTGAAACATTTATGTACGAAGCTGAAAAAAAAATCCACACAAACATTGTGATTACGCGTCACGTTGTTTGTCCTAAACTACTAAACCGATTTTAATCAATTTTGCACACAATGTGCAGTTTGATCTAACTTGAAAGATAGGATAATTTACATCTCAATTTATAGTCGCAATAACAAAAACATTAGCCACAGCAACGCGTGGCCGTGTCTGCTAGTTATAAATAATATTATTATATTTATTAACATATATTTATCCTACGCATAATCTTTACTGTGGTCTCACTTTGTTGCAGACGAGAAGTAGAGTATCTCCAGGTCCTCGATTGGCCGGGGGAGTGCTTCGACGTGGGCCGACTTCAGTACCACTTTCCGGGCCTGAAATTACTCGAATTCCTCAACTGTACGAATCTAAAAGTTTTCAAAGGGAGGTTCACGGCGGCGAGTAGAATTGAGGTAAGGTCCTATAATATGACAGGCTTGACTGTAGTACCGAGTAACTATTCAATAATCTCTGGTAGTAGGTCCTAAAACAATAGCAACGTTCTTATATTGAAAAAAAATACAAATTTAAAGGCTTGTTGTTGTTGTTAGTACAGTAACTCTTTAATAATATGTGACCTAGTTATTCGAAGACGATATATACTAACTATTAGAACCTACTTATAAGTTTTTTATTATTCGTATTTTTTATTAACTTCAAATAAATTGCGAATCGAAAGCGAATTTCGCCAAATTGAGCTATTTTTGCTAATACTGTACAATATTATTCTAATGAATATTAATGTAAACATTAAAATCATAAATCAAATTACAGAACCGGAACGTAATCAATTTATCATTGTCTTGTATTTACTATTGAAGTTATATTTATCGTTCTGTTTAGGTATAAGAGCAAACAAACACGCGTGCTGCTTCATCGGTACAACACACAAACAATGGGGGGAAATAATTATTGCTTAATACGATATTTTTTAATGTGATAGAACGATAGAACGGCCTATATAAGCCTATACTATAATGGTAAGCGGTCCGTGCCGCCTATGGAGACCTGCGACACCGGGGTCGTTACCAATGCGTTGCCTCTCTACGACTCTTTTCACCCTTCTTTTGAAGTGCCCACCGATAGTAGTTTTCCGTAAAAGCGTCTGATGATAGCTCATAGGAATAAAACTAAACCTATATTACTTACTCGACTGTCGGCGATGAGCGAGGAGCGAGTAAAGCTGGAAACTAGAAACGAGCCGGCGAGCAGTGAGAAGCGATTGTGTAGTTTTTATAGCGAGAACTCGCTCGGCGACACATCGCTTGACAAACAACTGATTAGACAATTAGTGAATATAGAAAAGAGACTATAAGATGTTGTTTCGCAAGTTCATAGAAAACGGATAATGGTAATTGATGCCACGTGTAACCTTAATCTTGGTACACATAACACATATAAAAAACAGAGCAAGTACATACATAGGTATATTACACATAAAAATGTGTCCACTATATTGGTATCAAAGGTTGCAGTAATAAAATTGTATCGTCCAGAAAGGGGTTTTCTGAAGCTTTTTCCGGGACAAAAGGTGGGTCATATTAGTTTTCAGCAGTCTCATTCGGATAATACGAGTAAGTTTTTCTTGTTTTGGTGAAAGTTGACCCATTGTATTTTATTCAATTCGGTTCCGTATTGCCCGAACGTTACTATGTTATAGGTATAAGGTACTGGAAATAAGCGAATCGGTAGGTAAACAATACTATTGTTTCTTGTCGCGCCCTGTGATCCATCGATATCGATGGGGATTTGTAACATGTAGCTGAGACATACTAAGCTGACACCGAACACTGACCTATATAATGTGCTCTTATACCTACCTCTTGTACTTACTCTTATAATAATAATAATAAGTATTTATTGCAGGCAATAGAACCATAGTACAAAGCACAAGATATAAAATAAAGAAAAGACAGTTATTTGTTAATTGTTATAGGTACTGGAAATAAACAAATTGGTAGGTAAAAGATATACGGCCGAAACTAATAATCAATCCAATCCAAATTTTGCTATCTGGGATTGATATCACAATCCGTTTTTAGGGTCAAACGTGCCAATAACCGATCCGTGGATTGGTTTATAAAGGGCACGCAGATTGGAAATCTATCGAACGATAGGCAGCAATCCAAGATCGATTACAATCTTGGATAGGAGATACAATATTAATTTCGGCTGTTCAACAATACTTTTATGTTTCATGCCGCATATAAAATACGCTACGAACATTGTGAAATATACTTAATAGTAATTGTGTTGGTAGATATCCAGTGCCTATACCACACAATTATTACGTCACTTTTTTTACTCGCTCACGTGCATTGGACTGGTGACATTGTCGACGACAGCCATTATACAAAGACATTACAGAAGTCAGTGGTAGAAGGACGAAAGGATATGACAAAACTAATAGTTTATTGATGGACTGAAAATCTAAAAAGAGATTAGGCACCTTCTAATACCTATATACATGGAAATTTGGAATAACCTAAATTGGGTTAAGCTTTTTCTCTGTAGATCCAACACGTAAAAAGTAATCCTGCTCTTGACATCTTAAACAACATACCAAGTTCTGTGCCTACGAGTATGTTACTGAAAATATTGAACAACTCTCCGCCTTGTGGTTTCACTCGTGCTCACTGTTATCCCACAGGCACGGTTAATTTTTGTGAGGAAAAGCACGTAATCTTATCTTATCTTCTTTAATATATATAAATTACGCGTCACGTTGTTTGTCCGCGATGGACTCCTAAACTACTTAACCGATTTAAATCAAATTTGCACACCGTGTGCAGTTTGGTCTAACTTAAAAGATAGGGTTTAGGATTTAGTAGGCTTACATCTCAATTTATAGTCGCAATAACAATAACTTTAGCCACAGCAACGCGTGGCCGTGTCTGCTATTTGTTACCTATATATTCTGTTTCGATTCTCAATTGGATCGCAATAAGACATGACATCTTATTGCGATCCAATTGTGAATCGAAAGCAAATCCATCCAATCCAAGTAAGCCCCCTGATCTCCTATGTCTGTTTCAGAAAATATCGATGCACGGTTCGATGTCACTATGGGAGATTCCACCAGCCGTCATCATCGAGATGCAAGAACTTCGAGAAATGGATTTAAGGAGGAATATGCTAAGACATATGAAGGGACCACTGCTGATCGGGCCGCCAAAGTTGGAGAAAGTTTATTTCAGTGGTGAGCTTTGCCAAGCATTGTTACACGATGGCATGTCCTAGAATCGCTATTATAAAGTAAATCAAGGGTATGTGTCATGTCATGACGCACCAACAGGACGCGTGTAAAAAGGGGTGACGTTACACAGATATTTATTTTGGCTTGGATAGCAAAATGAATCTGCTTAGCGCTGTGCTGCTGCGTGTTTTGCGCTGTGCTGTGCTAGTCACGATCTCACGTAGGTGCACCATCACACCTTAGATGTAAACTGTTTCAGATTAAGGTAACATACCCAGAGAGGCTTTTACTCCAACCAACGGAAAATATGTTTGATGTTACTTAATTCTACATCAAACAAACGTAGGCACTAAATAATTCCCATTTCTACCTTCACGTATCAGACGGCGAACGATTCAATAGGTAAATTGAAATATCAAATACTTATCTAGGTTTGTATTATATTTTTTTATTAAGTGAGTAATTTCCGTCTTAGTACGACGACATCGCATTCAAGATACGTAAATGTTATACCGTGTTAAATTAATCATTATAATACGAGTAGGTACTATAACTAATATAATTAGGAAGGCCAAATGGGTGACATAGGTACGTTACACTTAGATCTAACGTTAACAATCATTGTTACGACTGGAAACCAGTAACACCGTTGGATTTATATCAAACTCTGCCCCTTAAATATTTTATGTTAATGTCACCACTATACCACTATTAATAATAATATACATTTAAATACTATCTTCCTCGAATATGACGATTTCCTACATAACATTTTTCTCTCGAAACTTTTGACAACCTAAAAGCTCCATTGATGAGTAGTTTGACAACTTTTAAATTTGATTTTATTCATGTGGAAAATGTGAAGGTATTCCTTTATGGTAATAGATATATCGTCAATACCAGCTTTTAAGAGTATACAATATGTATTCCGTAGAATTCAACTCACCCATCAATATTCACCACGAAAGTGTGATATTAACCCAAACTACTACTGATAATGAGATTAGTACTCGTAAATAAAGACTTATCGTCGTCTGACATATCGCATGGCGGCAAGGGGTCGCATTGTCGCACCATGAATGGTAGTATTCATATTCATTACCTCTATGATGAATGCATTTAGCACGGGATCGTGGAAAGGTGCACATAGTGCACATGTCGCCAAGTACATACATAACTATGTACCTAACGAAGTACTGATCTGATTTACGTCACATAATTGATCGCAGAACTGATTATATCGTAATGATATTCATGTGAATGCAGTGTTTCTACATCTGTTTACTGATATGCCTGATTTACGGTTATCTGCTGATGCTGGTAACTTGGGGTCGCCCCCCAGTGGCCTCCAACCTCCCCTACAGCCACCCCGAACCTCGCTTATAACTGATTAACTGATTGTTTCTGGTCTGGTCAATCTGAATCTGATCACTGTTCGCAAACAGACCGAACGCATCGGTAACTGATACACAATCTGATATACATATATATATCTGGTAATACATGCATGCACTGAGAAATGTATAAGCAATAAGCGCACTCACCAGATGCTGCTCCTGTGACGGTCGGTAAGCCAATGCGCACGTCCGCCCGGCGACCGGCTCACGCGCCTACCGGTTACTACGATTCTAATCTGTGGCTTACCCGCCCGACCAGTCTGCCATCTGGCGTGACGTTACCTAACTATAACTAGGTACATACATATAGCTTCGCATTCGCGACAGCACAAGTGAAAAAAGGCTAACTAGCAAGAACCAGACTGACAACGATCTTATCATCATTCACCATTCAATCATCATTCCATTATAATTTTACTGCCATAATTAGGTATGCGTGTAAAATATCGCACAGATGGATTAGATAGTCTACGAACAATATGTTTTCGGAGCCTCGTAGGCGTAGAATTACGAGAATATAGCACAAATTAAAAACTGAAAAAAAACTGAAAAGAAAAATATAACAAACCTTTTTTATTTACATAACTTTCATAACTAAGTTCTGAAATGAATGAGTCGTCTTAAGGGTTGGATTTTCGAACTTCGAGGGTATTCCTTCCAATAAAAAAGTAACAATCAAAATCAGACTGCTCTGTAATAAGTAATTGGTGATCACAAGTAAAAAAAAAATACTTGTCGACTAGCGAAGAGAACCCCCTCCGTTTTTTTCCGTCGGTGCACGATAATCTCACTTTCGCTATTTCACTATTCTTTGGGCTTTAACATGCGTAGCTTCGTTGTTAATTTCGGGACAATGCAAAAGACAACTTGATACGTTCTCGTGACTGATCCGAATTTTCGTGCGTCTGACGCCTTTAGCTACTATAAAACACCAAGGAATTACATTTGTTTGTCCTTTCAGATAATGAGGATAAGGATACAATTTCGTACATCTAAAAGACAAACAGAACATTCAAATTTCTTTCTTTTTGTTTTAGGGATTCGTTCGTACCCAAATGGTCCACAGAACCCTGTTGCTGTGTGTGTCTATATAACAAACAGCGCAAATACTATAATATTAACGTAAGATGATAGCAATACCCTCCAATCAAATACACAACACTTCATCACTCATCTGTTGTTATGAGATTTGATTTTTATAAGTTTATTTAGCTGCATAATTAATCTTTCATTAGAAGTAAAATTATTCTAGACTAAAGTTAAACCCGATTCCCTGCTAAAGGGCTTCAATTTGTGCCACGTCACGAAAACTCCTGTTATATGGTAACCCTAAGTGGGTGTTAAAAGCATAGAGTAACTTTTTATACTAGTGGGTTAGAAGTTCAAATGCATGCCTTGTGGTGGCGCATGGCGTGGCGACGGGCCGCCCAAACTGTTGAGGAGTCATCGCACGACATGACCCCTTCCTTTTTAGGGTCCCGTAGCCAAAGGCAAAAAACGGAACCCTTATAGATTCGTCATGTCTGTCTGTCTGTCTGGCACAGCCATTTTTTCCCGAAACTATAAGTGCTGCACTGTTGAAACTTGGTAAGTAGATGTATTTTGTGAACCGCATTAATATTTTCACACAAAAATAGAAAAATATAACAATACATTTTAGGGGTCCCCATACTTAGAACTGAAACTCATTTTTTTTATTCATCAAACCCATATGTGTGGGTTATCTATGGATATGTCTTCAAAAATGGTATTGAGATTCCTAACATATTTTTTTTCTAAACTGAACAGTTTGCGCGAGAGACACCACCAAAGTGGGAAAATGTGTGTCCCCCTCTCTAACGTCTAAAATAAGAGTGTGAAAAAACAAAAAAAAATAAATGATGTAGGTACATTACTATTCAAACTTCCAACGAATATTGGTTTGAACGAGATTTAGTAAGAAGCTTTTTGTAATACGGCATAAATCGAAAAAAAAACACTTTTAAAAAAACATCGACTAAAGTTACAACGAACTACAAGATCTTTTATATTATGTTACTTGCTGCTTCGGAACCCTTCATGGGCGAGTCCGACTCGCACTTGGCCGCTTTTTTATCTTTATGATCTCTTCAGTAAGTACTATGTTATCTGATAGAATCTTATGTAATGTACACGTGCCCAATCAAGTGCCCACAAACTCCCAAAGGCATTCCTTGTATAATGAGGTGTCCATACATTTCTCATAGCATCTGGTACTAGTTTTGTTCTTATTTATTATTTCCGATATCTGTGGCTGCTATTCGGTAAAAATAGGTTCTCGTATTAGTAGCTTTTTTTTTAAATAACTAATTATATAAAATGTTATGTTTACAGTTCTAGCCAATATACGGCTCGGTCTTGCCTGTAGGTGCCTACCTTGCGTATTCCGTTAGTCCATCCGGAGTATTCCGGAGCTTCGCCGTTTTATTAGTCTTGGTCTTCCACGTCTGCAGTTCCACAGCGTATTAGACCGCCCACTGTCACTTCAGCTCCCTGATCCTGTTGACAATATAAATGTTCCGTTGGCACTTTAGAAGTTTATTGTTCACAGGTAATCATTGGGACTGTAGTGACGGAGGTCTCGATTGGCTGGCCATGGAAAACGAGAACGGAACTGCTAGAAGACGCATTGCAGACTACCTAGAGCTGGTATGCCATCAGCAACTATACCGAGGGAAGCCGCTGCATAAAGTCATGGATATAATTCGAGTAAGTCGGATATCGTACATCACTTCACTCCACGCTCCATGTGAATGATGGTACTCAGGTGCTAAGCACTTATGATAGATTTTCGGCGATCGTTATTCAAGTATTTTTTTGATAACATTGATGCCATGGAAATTAGAATTAAGACAAAATTACTAAATAGCACCTCACAATCACATACAAGTAGCGAAGCACATTCGAGAACGCACTGCAAACTGGTCTTAATTAAAGGAGTAGACGATAGACATCCTATTAAAAACGAGTGTTTGTTTCATAGTAATTATTGGGCAAATAATATATTTACAGCCTTATCTTATGAATGTGGCTCTTATCTTTTGTTAATATTTAAACCGTAATGAATTATCTAAATGTTGACGTGATTATTCGACCGTAATATTAATTTGTAAATAAATAAACACAATGAGTTCCAAACTCCCCGAAATAACGTAACAACTTTTAACTTTTTGAGTCGATAAAATAAAAATCACAATTGGATAAATACCTCATTCAGAGTCAGGTACAATTTAACGGTAGGTATGGATCAAATTAAACGTTATTTTATGGTAACGAGCTTGTATACCTACCTGTACCATACGGCTTTTCATCGAATATTGTCTTCTACCATTTGATACATTTGAGTTAACTTTGCCTTACTCTGCTTCCTTTGTTTAAAGGCAAAGTTTTAATGATGGTATTTATTACTGAGGTAAAAGCAGCTGAAAGGGAAATCGGTTATTATATCACGGTAAAGGCATGCACGAGTAAGGGCATACAAAAAAACCTGTTATTTCGTTTCTATCCCAAAATGCCTAGATAAGTCAATGAAGTATCGAATTTCTATATCTACCTGATTCGTGACATTCGACTCGCAACTGGAATAGACTGTTGACTATGTGCCTTGTAATGTGGTTGGTTGGTGATAGAGTTGAGTGGTATTTATTGCTAGGCGTCTACATGATGACTGTCTTAGTAACAATTAATGCTAAGTCGGCGATTCCTATAAACAGGTTAGGGTTTTCACACTACAGCTTGAAGAAACTCGATGTTTTTCCCATTGTTATAAAACTTGAAACTATTACAATTATTGCGCACCAAAGCTAAAACAAGTGGATTAATTCATGTCGAATTATGTGTGCTAATTAAAAAATAGCAGTTAATAAATGCTGCTACGGAATATAGACCCACCAATAAAACTGAAGTGCATACATAATTACAACTGGAATGCCAAATAGGTACCCTTTAGGTAGGTACCTACCCTACTATCATTTGTCAACATACTCGTAAATTAAGCGGAACGATAACGTCAATCCTTTGTACCCAAGACTTAATATGCTTATCTTGCCTCGAAGCTACATACACGCTCTTTCGTGTGGGAAAGAAGGCCATAACATAAATTTTGGCATAACATTTCGTGCGACTATCAATATTGTCTAGCCTGAACCGAGATAAACTAAGTATGTATACTATTATATTGGATTCAGGTACCCTAATTTTAATAATAATTAGAATTTTATGAAACAAGGGTAAGGATTACGTAATATAATGTGATTATGATAATACTGTAAGTATTTCAGAAATGTAGGAATCATTATCAAATTACGGAGAGCAAATAATGATGCGACAATAAAGATGAGCTTATCATCGCGTGACAGATCGTGGGTATATAAGACCTATTGCAAATGGTAAAATTTGTACACAAAGTTATTTTTAGCTTTATTGCACTAATTACACGACCGTTAGGTATCTTACCGCAAATGATATTGGTGAAGTATATTTGAAGCCATGTGAAGTGTGGATGACATCACACTTATTATGTTTTGGCTACGAACGATTTGTGCGTTTATTAAGTAGGTATATTCCATATTATAATCAAAACTTTGCCTCTCAATAATTCAGGTAGCCTAGTCTAGTCAAGTCACACAGCAATTTTTAAAGTTAGCAGATGGTAAATACAGTCGGTTAGGTACTGCGGGTTCGGTTGTTTTTGGAGCGAGTTTGCCTGATTTTTCAGAAGTAACCGCCAAACTACCACTATTTACTATAGGAATATGGTAGCATATTGTTTAATTGATTCCGACACAAAAAACGCCCTCGGTTTCGTTCCGATAGAAATCGTGTAGGCCTCCAAATCGGATAAAATAACCTCGTTATTCCACATTATAAGCCCCTTACAAGCTCTACCAGGCCGACTATCTAAATGTAAGTAGGTAGGCACGAAAAATACTTTCACAAGTTCAGTCATTTCTGTTCAATAAAGTTGATATTAATAAACGAGGCACTCGTCTGAATCTGAAGCTATACAGTTTGTTTCAAAATGGTATTGAACATACCTAATATATTCGAAGTAACAATGGATATTGAACTCTAACGGCTCCGTATTGGTAGGTACCCACTCACATTATTTTGGAGAAAGATGTCGGCTTATTTGTTAGATTTTAGGTAGGTAATCTGATAAAAATAGTAAATTATTTTAATCTTCCTATCCTAGGTTTACTAATCCGGATTAGGGTCCCGTGGTGGATTATGACCTAACCCTCCTCACGAAAGTGAGGGGAGGCCTTTCCCCAGCAGACAGTTACAGCCAAAATTATTATTCTAGTCTGTAGATTTTTTTTTTATTAAATATAAATAAAATAAAAGCTTAAACTAAACCTTACAAATCTAACAAAAGAGGGTGTCCATGTGGCATGGTACCAAGAACACTGGCTGCATTACCTCGCTGAATAGCAATGGCTATTCTCTGTGCGAGATAAGAGCCAGCCCTCTTGTCACCAGCGGCGTCGACCAGCCGAGGAAACAGATTTTTGAAAATCTGTAGATTTGATCATAGATCAATAAAACTTGGTTCTTATGAAAGTAGCCGCAACTTTATATAGGTACGTATAGGGAGGGACCTCGCGCGCGATGCAGTATAATTTCTTTCCCGCTTGACACTATATTATGACTACCTTCGGTTGCGTCATGACTCTCCTGTACCTATTAGGTATGATTAGTGTTTGATCTATGGTCGTGCTTCTAAATACCTGGGATGTTATTGAATTAAAATACGAATACAATCGGAGCGTTGCTCTCGGCTGACCAAGAACTCTTCCTCTACGCTTGTACAATGGTAGCTCCTTAGTAAATAGCTCAGAATATAACTACTCAAAGAGATAACTTTGTTCTCGACCTAGTACCGCCCACACGTTTCTTACGAAAGGTCCTTCGAGCTGGATATGAAGTAGCTACCTGGGTAAAAACAAAGAGGCCTAAAATAAACAGAAATACGAATTATACAAAACTCGAAATCCGCTAACCTAATTGGGCTTTTGTATACTTAAATTTTTTTCTTAATACGGAAGCTTCGCCGCGCGTTGCTCCGTCGATTCCATCATCCCATTTACACAAGTTTCCTTGTCAACAGAACATGCGCGAGACCTGTCCAGACCCGTGTACCTGTGTGATGACGCATGTAGTCTCCGACGCGGCTGGTGCCGTCATCCCCCTGATTACAGTCGACTGTGCTTCACGTCAGTTACAGGCACCCCCTACCAACTTACCGCCCAACACGACCACGCTCCGCCTCGAGGACAACAAGGTATGCAACATGGTACGAGGAAATTATTTAAACTGTCACGTCAATGATGAATTAACCGGTCAAGTGCGTCGGACTCGCGCATGAAGGGTTCCGTACCGTTATTTATAAAAACGGCAAAAAAATCACGTTTGTTGTAAGTATAGGAGCACCCTAATTTTTTTTTTTTATTTTAAAATTTGTTGTTATAGGGGTTCAATTGAAATTATCATCTGTAAAATTTCAACTCTAGCTATCCCGCGATAGCTAGATTCATAAGATACAGTCTGGTGACAGACGGACACATAGACAGATGGACAGCGGAGCCTTAGTAATAGGGTCGCGTTTTACGTTATTTCTTTGTGCTATCAGATAAGGCATTTAACCTCAATGTAGTACATTGAGGTTAAAACTTGAATAACAATGTAGAATACGTTTACGAATACGCCATAATTATAAGGATCAAAATACTGTTTCAGATATAATATCTAAGTTATGCATGTTAGTCTGTAAGGTATAGGTATATTATACTAGCTGGTGCCCGCGACTTCGTCTGCGTAGGATTAGTATTTCGTGCATTCGAAATAAATTATAATTTTTTTATTTTAGTTATGGTTCACTATTTTGGCTATAATGGTTTACACATAAGATATAGATATATACTGTGATGGGCATTTTTGTAGGACTTTAAGATACACATTTCCATCATACATTACATATTATGTCTAATTCTAACGGTTTTGGCAGCGCACGCCAGAATAGCTCGCAGATGGTAGATTTTTCCTACTTACTTGACACTTATCGTCATATTTTGGACAATTCACACAATATCTTTATAAATTGTAGCCTATGTGTTATTCTGATGTATAAGCTATATTATTGTAAAGTTTAATCAAAATCTATTCAGTAGTTTTTACGTGAAAGAGTAACAAACATCCATCCATCCATCCATACTTACAAACTTTCGCGTTTATAATATTAGTAAGATGGGTCATGGAATAATGTTAGTAGTCACTAAATGTTATTTAAGACACCTGGAAATAAAGAGTAAGCGAGAGATAATCGTTGAGGAAGTGACCGCGCATTGCATGAAGGAAGACAAAAGTAATAAGTACCTACCTACTTTCCCTTCAAGCGGCTACAGTTTCCTGCACCTTGTATTAATTAAATACTAGCTGCGCCCCGCGGTTTCACCCGCGTTTGGATAATATACCATATATTTATATGATTTGTAGCCTATGTGTTATTCTGATATGTAAGCTATATTATTGTGAAGTTTCATCAAAATCTATTCAACAGTTTTTATGTGAAAGAGTAACAAACATCCATCCATCCATACTTACAAACTTTAGCGTTTATAATATTAGTAGGATTATATTTACGTCTATTAGGGTGTAACCAACTGATATGTAGAAAATGTTATCCTGAATATTGAATTACAGCAATGTGATGAGGACGTTTTCCCTGTACACAAGTATCTACTCGGAAATATAGCACGTGGGATAATATCTATTCGCAAACGATAGACTCGTCCAACTTTTTGTTCTGGTTACAAGAAAATAAGTTATTATTTATTTCCTTGCCCAACGACCTCTTACATAATATAAGGAGTTCCATTCAAGCTCATACCCCACTTATATAAGTCCGCTAAGGGTCACATGCCTCGTAACAGAGAAGTTATTTTAATAATTGAACAGAGCTACAGCTCAGAGATGTAAATATTCTGTAGTGCCAACTAGGGTTAGGTATATCAGTCAAAAGTGAACTTAATGAGTTTCCTAAAACTAGAAGAACACAGTCATGATTTATGAAGTAATATTTTTTGGATGTATTTATATTTGTTTGGACCTACTTACCGAGAGCCGAATAAGAAGCCCACCACAATAAATTATTGTAAAACAATACTCTACTCTACTTTATTATACGTCAAACAAAACGGTTTATTTGTACAACGAAGCCCCCACCCATAATTGATCGCTATTCACTCGGCCAATTGTTCTGTTTGTTGAGCTCAACTAACATTATTTGATGCCTAGCGAACTAGAAACTACAATTAAACAACGAGCCAACAAATGGTTGACGAAAATATAATTATTTGTTTGGTGGTATAAAACAATTAATTAATTTTAATAACTATTGTCGCAGATAGCCGGATTATGATCATAATAATAATGGATTCCCTGTACCTACCTATGTAGGGATTGAAATTACGCGTCACGTTGTTTGTCCGCGATGGACTCCTAAACTGCTTAACCGATTTTAATCAAATTTGCACACCGTGTGCAGTTTGATCTAACTTACAAGATAGGATAGTTTACATCTCAATTTATAATCGCAATAACAAAAACCTTAGCCACAGGTACGCGTAGCCGTGTATAGTAAGTTTAAGTTAATCAGATAGAGGATTGTTGGTTAGAGCAGTTTCCGATGCCATCGCTGAACATAATGTGAAAGCAAACACGAGTAAACTATTATATTATTATTTATTAGCTGTCAAGTTTGTGACGTCTGGCCGAGGCATGTCCCAGGCGGTTGCCTCCAAACTAATTTGAAACTAGCAAAACCTGCGTTGGCGTTACAAAATGTATGCCTTTGGAAATTGTCTTAAGTAATCTAGCCGACCGAAAATGAGAAACTATTAATTAGAATTTGGTCTTCAAGGGTTCTAATTTCAAAGAATGTAAATTTTTCATACTTTTTATCTAAGTAAAATTAATTAGAGGAGAAAAAACTTTTCAACGGAATCTTGCTTTGTTAGCACAAAAACATAATTATTTAATTAGTTTGAAAGTACTTAAGTAATAACCAGCAATACATAGCCCTAGGTTTAAACCTAAGATTTTAACATTCTACTCAGCCCTTGTAAATAATAAAACGTTAGATTTTGAAGTTTAATTAAAACCTACTAATAATCTCGTAAGTAAAGTGCGTGTTTAATTTTGGAACGGTCAAAAGGGCTGATTACACCCTTTGCTGTTTTATCCTTGAACTTCAACTCTTATTATTATGTAGGTACTCAGAATAGTTATTATTAGGTATGAGATTAGACTTATCCAATATAAAAGATGTTGACAATTTAGCAAAATTCTATTGTTGTAAGTATCTATCCATTTCGGATGTATGTATTTGTATAGTCTACTACATTAAAATTATTATTATATCGAACCACACTTCCTGGTAATACAAACGCCTATTTGTGCAGTCAATTGTTGCTTAATATATAAACATCCTCCGTTTTCATAAACAATTGTGTCAAATAACTGCTAATAAAAATTACGATATCTACTTCTTACCCTGACTAAGCGGAATTGATACTTGAGTTTCTTGAGAGCCCTACTCAGCATTCTTGTGTTTATTCAATAAAATACAAAGACCTTTTACTTGGAAATTGATGTATGTGTGTTTTTTTTAATAGTCAGCTTTTTTACTTACCTCCTAGGGTTGCCACTATAAAATGTTATCATAGTATGGTATGCTACAAAAATATATTTATAAATGAATAATTTAGCGTTAGTAAGCTAGGTAAGCCATCCAATTTACTTTGTTCGTTGAATCTTTGCTTGCTATTGAGTATGATAGGTATCACAAATTACTTTCTTTAATTTGATTTTAGTATACCTACACAAAATAAATATAAGGTTGTTTGGGAATGACTGTTGATAGTATAATTACTCGTTGATGTAGCATGCACTTGGCTTGATTCACAATGACTTTGGGTATGTAGGTAATAGTATCTATACTTACTTAGTTACCTATTTTATTTTTCCCTATTTTGTTACCCACTGTTTTATACTGTACCATAATGATAGAAATCTGTGATGTTTCAGTAAAGAGTTCATCTATCTACTTTACATAATGTTCTAACGTTTGCTCATCCGCACAAAGGCCTTTGATATTCCCTCTAAAAATATTGTTCAAGCCTTCCCCAACTTTCTAGTTCAATTAAAAGTTGTTTCAGCTTTTTCGACTTTTTCAAAGTGGCAACCCTACACTGGTCGTTATTTCGCTGACAATCGTTTGCATGTGTAGCAAAATATGTAGGTTTAAATACTTGACACTGGCTATATGCACAAACCGTGCGAAGCCATAACTAAAACAAAAAAAATATGTAGGTAGGTTGCAACTTGCAACATATAGATACTTACTTACTTACTTACTTACATTCTATTAGATATTAATTACATTCTATTACAATACCTACTTACTTACTTACATTTGGTAGGTTGATAGCATACCTATACATAATTATTATACGATAAGTACCTATTTCAACAGCATTGATATTTGATCCTACCATTTAAATGGAACGGAATGCTTTGTTTGCAAATGCAATATGAGATACCTACTAAGGTTTTATTGTACCTACCTGTAAAGGTTCATTGAATTCCCTATTGAAATGAAATAGGTAGGTACAGTTGTAAAATCGATACCATTTCTGAATAAGTAGGTATACCTACTTAGTTTCCAGGCTAACAGAAAATATTACTAAGTACTTGTTTCTTTTCATTACTTGTTTATAGGCAACAAAACATAGTTTTCTCGACCTATGTAACTTTCATCTAAACATTCTGAGAATTGGACTTTGGAAAAAAATACGTTTCAAACTTTTTTTCAAATAGAAAAAGGTTTCAACCTTTTTTTTTTCGTAAGTCGGACTGTTACGCAACAGCAAGCGTATACCCTAATAATTATTATTCCAGATCAACTCGATCAGATCAATAGTCCACAATCCACTGTACAAGAGGTTGGCAGATCTCTACTTGGACAACAACAGCATATCCGCCGTCAAAGAGCTGGAAGGCACAGAGTGGTTCACATCGTTCAGGGTGCTCAGTCTGCGAGGGAATGTACTGAAGCAGGTCAGTTGTTTTTTTTTTTTTCAAGCACAGCTATACAGCCGGTGTTACAAGTGCATGATGTTAGATGTTTTACTTTAGAAATGAACTGAATTGACAAGCTTGGAACAACGAACCCAATGGATTCGCTATTACAATTAATAAAAATATGACTGTCAAATTTATTGTTTCCCTACTCGTTAGAAAATCCTAAAATAATATAACATAACGGCTCTTCAATTTTAGAGTAGGTACCTACCTACTTACTGCGGTTACTGACCCAAATAATTGAATGATTGAAAATAATGATTGAATATTACTTATTTAGGAATTACGTAGGTGTATATCTAGTAATTAGTATACTGTTGATTGCATTTTTGTTACAATAAGCACTCCTCATGAAAGTAAGGTGAGGCCTTTGCCTAGCAGCGAGACAGTACAGGCTGAATTATTATTATTATTATTATTATTATATACAAAGTATATATTTATAAATAAAGTACTTCGCACTCAAAACAGTATGTAAGTACGAAATTAAATTATTAACTACTCTTATTTCCTTCACATGTTACTTTGTACCAGAAAGGGGACAAATCTGAGTGGTGCAAAAAGAGTGCTTCTAACTAAAAACAATAAACCTCTTCATTTATGAGACAATAAGTGGAAGCATTTGAACTGAGACGGCCAACACCGCAAATGTGTTATAACAAATTGTGCATAAAAATATATAGGTACAAGGATTTGTTGTTTTTGAAATAAAAAACGTTTTGGGTTGCATGGAGTATCTCAAAGGCGTTATTCTTCTATAAGCGTAAAGGCAACTACACCTATGGATATACTTCACTAGCATTTTTAACCATAGAGAATATTTTTACAAGCAACGACCAAATTTTATCTATTCTAAAATTCGCCATAGATTAAACAATTTAGAATTCGCGCATAAAAAATATTATTCCGACACAGTGAGTTAAGTTAACGAAACATGATTAACGAATAGCCTCAACATTCTGTCTGTGCTACTAGAAAATATTAGCAAAGGCGATTATAAAAAGTCATTGGAACTGCGTAGATAAAAATAATGAAGGGGAAAAAGTGGTGCTTGCGAATCTATTCAAGGCCTGCCAAAAACACCCAGTAAAATAAATTTAAAAGTAATCAAAATCGAACCGTCTTACCACAAAAGATTTAAACTAGAGTTGAACAGTAGTCTAAATATTTTCTCCACAAATCGACGTCTAACCCTCGCTTTTTCTAACTCAATAACAAATTTACAAGTAAAATAATTAGGAATGCCAGGATTGAGTAAGAAAACGCGAAAAAGAGTGATAGACGTCGATTATGTGGAACGAAATTTTAGAAACATATGTTCAACTCTGGTCTAAACTTTTGTCGTAAGACGGCATAGGATTATCCCGCATAAAATACTGTAATATTTTATGTAACTTTCTAATCTCTACGTTAGTAGGTATACGTTAAAAATATATTACAAATAAATTTTAATATTAAATATACTTACCTAGGTCTTATCAAAATCAGCACAAGCACCATCAATCTATTGCTCACAGAAAGGTTACGTTGCCTACCTACCATCCATTTAAGTGATCACAATTTTCATTGAATGGTTCACCGACAGATAGACAACTTGGATTGAAGTATTTATAGGAACTAGGTCAAAATTGATTTCCAAGATAAACTAAATATACCTACACTGATCCAGGCATCCAGGCAGGAGTCTATCAAATACTGGAAATAAATAATTTTGGAAAAGTCTCTGAGGATTCTCCTTTGCCCTCAGATACCAGTCTACGCCTTCGACAAGGCCCTCCAAGCGAACAACAACATAATGCACGTGTTCCTTGGGCACAACCCGTGGCGGTGCGACTGTCACTTCATCCCGCGGTTCCAGACACTACTGCGGAAGTACAAGAGGGTCATCAGAGACCTGCCCGATATCAAGTGTTCCGCCTCGGATGATAAGATGACTTCGATGGTTCAGGTGCGGCGAACTAACTCTGAAGTGAACAACTTTCTTCATATTATGTATTTTTTATTTCGCAGCTTATTATTATATTTTGCTTAAACGCTATTCAAAAATATAATTACTGCACTCCTTATAATCCTGTTAATTCTGTACATTTTATTATACGTAAAATGTATCTTAATTTATCCTCAAATAAATTGTAATGTAATTCTATACACATATTTGCACTGAATTCTACAAATTACGAAGGTCCTTACGTGACAAAGGGGTGATTTAATTTTGTCGCTTAGAGGGTTAATAGCAAGAAGTTATCTAGGAATACTAAAGTACATCGCAAAGGCATTCTTTCACACGGACGTTCAACGAATAAGCATTCTTTAGCCCTATGGTTCACAATCATCATCATCATCATCATCCTGAAGATGTCAACTGGTGAACATAGAACTCCACCTTAGACCGCCACACCGAACGACAATTAGCCACTTGCATTCCACCAGTTGCCTACGACTCCTTTGATGTCGTTAGCACATCTAGTGGGAGGCCTACCTAGAGCTCTGCGTCTTCCAGTCCGTGGTTGCTACTCTAGAACTTTTCTTCCCCATCGGTTATCAGTTCTACGAGTGATGTGCCCATTGTCACTTCACCTTGCAAACCCTGAGAGTATGTTGTAAACTTTAGTTCTTTGGCGAATATCCTCGTTCCAGATTTTATCGCACAAATATACTCCGAGCATAGGCCAGCAGTTTCAGGACCACGTCATAAGGTCTAAGGTTCCTTGGTCATTTGTAATTCAAACTAAAATTACGCATTCTGGTCGTATCGTTTCTAAAGTAACTTATTAGAGACCCGTATCTGTGGTACTTATTACTAACTCTCAGTCTGGCATGTATTTCATAAAAAAAAAATTGTCGGAGACACTGGCTAGGTGTAGAAATAAAAGTATCTTTGTATGATACTTACAATGGCTAATTGGCAAAGTTTTGAAACACGACTATTTAATACGGACATTCCAAATTCTAATTTTATGCTACATTTACTACCACCCGAAATATAAATACTTATGGTTAAATGCTAAGAATATTGGCGTTGTTATTCTATGGTTAAATGGATCTGCGGCGGGAACATTGAAACAGGAAAAACCGTTTGATAAACTTCAAATGGTCGTGAATTCAAAGACCTTTCGAAGGTACACGTGTTACCCTAAAATGTAAGTAGAAATAAGTGGCCTCCTTTTGACGGCTGTATGAAAACAAACGGTACAGGCAAAAAACAATAGAATTATTAAAGAAAATAGGTCTGGGAATAACATGAAGAGACTCAAAAAATAGTATTTCGGATTCGAACAAAACTGCATGCCCAAGTCCTATTATTCATTCAAGTCCAATCCTTTAAAGAGTAGTGTAACCACGAGTAAAAAAATTTACTCGTAGTCACACTGGTGTAGCAAACCGGTGTGACCACGAGTCCGCCGCGATCGTTGCGTATAAAGAGGATAGTCCAGCACTAGTTTCAGTGCACTCAGTGATGCGAATGGTTTCGAAAAGGCGTCCAATACAGATTTAAGTTGTTCTTTAAAAAATGGCCTAGATGCATGCAAATGTTTAAGTAGGGTATTATTAAATAATTAAAAACTAAATTCAAATCCGTTGTTCTGTTTTCATACTTACTTTCATCAAACATTCTGAGTGCCCCATGTAATCTCAATTAAAATTCACACAGCACTTTTGTCTGCGACGACTGCCTACATAAATTAGGGGTGTTATTTATTTGGCAATTAACACACGATAGAGTTCTCATTTGTAACCCTTGTTCCAATTAAAAGCTTTCATCGCAAGATAATAAAAACCTATAAAACACAAATCTAGTTATAAGCAACGTTGCTTTGATTGTAAGCTATAACAAGCTACTTTTTAAAATCTTGTGTTACAATATAGTCAATCAAGTCTCTGTTTGTTTTGCATCGCGTAAAAACTTCTGAACCATTGCACTGCGGTTTTCACCATTTTAGAACTTAGAATTTGACGTGTGTAATGGACACATTACATAATTATAAACCGAACGAAACTGAGCAAATGATAAGAAACTGTTTGCAGGTGGCGCGCCGTCTCTTAGTGTAGCGTTATATTATGTGGAATAAAGACCAATGCGACGATTTTCGGTAAAAAATACCTTCACTTAGGTAGTAAACATCTTCGTCGGTATTCAAAATATCACCGTGCATAAGTGTTATCCCGGGTAAAAGTCATGTATCTGGCAAGTATACAAGCTCACAGTTCGTTTCATTTTTTTTTCTTGTTTCAGATCAGTACTATGCCTCTGGGAAACGTCTGTAGCAGTGACAAAGAACTCCCCATTAGTACCATAAACATAGTTAATTTAGTGCTATTCGTGTTAATAATGATCGTATTGGGAAAATTTCTGTACGATTGGCATAGTTTCAAGACGACCGGAAAGTTGCCGTGGCTGTCGTCTGTTTTACCATAATACCATACCGACCATTGGCATAGTCGAATGCATGTTTGTTGGTAATTTAATTGGTATGATATCATCGATATGTCGCTGTAGTAACAAAACGTGCCAGTCGCCTGATGGCCTGAAACTTCGCCAGAACTTTGTATTGCAATGCTGGGCAGAACCACAGTCCCACTATGCCACGGACGTGTGATGTAGTACCATTATGTATCTCAATTGACCGTAGTTACTTATAACGGTCAATTGTGACGGTGGTCATCTTTAGCCATAGCTATCGCTATGGTAATCGAGCGGACGCGGTCAGTGATGCTAAATCAACGCACGGCACCGTTCTCTGGCAATGACAGCAATGCTTATGAACCTTTGAAGATTTTATGCTAACCTTTGAAGTGTTATAAGCAAGCGGTGCTGGAGTGGCGTTTACCGTCAAGTACCGTGTCGTGTATACCTTGTGCCATTGTGACCGAATAATCTGGCAACGGAAGAAGAGATGCGAGTACACCGATTTACGCTCAGTTTCCAACTCGAGAGAGTTTATGGTTAACTTACTGTGCAAACCCAATATCCTTCCTTAATGGGTTATCAGCTACGCTTAACCAAGTACTAACTGATAAGGTTACCGCAGGACTTGGGCTCGAAACCCACAAAAGCATACGCAACTTATTTAAGTTAACCTTTTAGTATATAAGTTAAATCTTTGTAAATAAATTGTGTATTGAAGTAGAATTGGTGTGTGAAGGTAAACTTCAATTATCTACTCAATGAGATTATAGTTATAAATATTAAATTTAAATGGGTAAGTACTTAGTGAGTTTTATTTCCATTCGTAGTTGTTTTTTTCAAGTTGCTCCCTGTAAATAAATATGTTGTTTATTTGAAACTTGTTTATGAATAAACTCTTGCTCGAACCGAAGACCGAAATTCTAATTAAAATGTAAAATTTTCAATTCTCGTTTAGTCTGAAGCTAACATATTATTTCACAAAATCAGACTCTTATAATACTAGTAGGTAATTAATGTGTCTAAAAGATGTTCAAAGCTTTCACAGTATTCTGCCAATAAATTTATTATTTTGAAGGTAGGTAATTAAAAATATCAAAGATGCCAAAGACATAATTATTGTTTCATAAAGATCGTCCTAGAGTACCCACCTAAAATATTATAGAATCCGATATTTTGAATTGGTCAACCAAAATCAGCATGGAATTGCTATTGATTGTATTTTAAGGAAGGTCTTGACCTTCCACTCCGGATATCATCTCTTGAGATGATATCGAGAGTGATTGATATTCGAGAAATTGACGCGTATCGCTCTACGATCCGTTCACACTACTAATGGAAACACCCAAGTGCTCTTTTTGTGAGGCTATTCGCACCACATTCGGGTCGCGTTTTGCAACGTGCACGTGTGTTTTATAATTTGGGCAATTCGCACCAAAAGTTAAATATATTAGTGTATTTGGTAGAAGAATGAGTAGCAGCTCTAGAAGCTCTTCATAGTATGAAGCAGAATACTCGCACGTAAGTTAGCGATTCAGTGAAACCATTATTTCGTTTCGATTCTATTATGTTGTAACTCTGTAAAATATGTTAGGAGAGTTAACGGCATCCCGATCTATACGAATCCACACTTATTTGTTTTAATCCGCCAATAGCTAAACCATCTACTTAAAGGCTCGTATTCTTGGAATGAATCCTTAAAACAAAACCCGATTTTAAGTATGCCTTTGCTTGTTCCAGTTGCAGATACCCTTTGTGACGTAAGAGATGGTGCACATACCATAGGTATTTTATGGTAAGCGGTAAACAAAAATGTCAAAGTGGATTGGACCATGCCTAAATTTTTTTTACCCTCCTCACCTTCGGCGCCAAAGAAGACATCTTTATTATTGTCGTGGCTAGATCGAGTATGCCAAATCGAGTTCGATTATAACCCAGAATACTCAGAGGCATTCAAGGTTCAGAAAAGGTATTTAACTTATTCCACTAATGATTCGTGCATAAATGTTTACCTTGCGCAGCTCGACACGTCTACCACTCGTTGGGGTTTAGTTCTCATACGCCCTGTAACTTTAGAACTATTTACTATACGATCTTATATTTTAACCATACATTTTTTCAGAATAAATAGAGCCCATCTCACTGTAAAAAACATTGTTACCAAAAATCATGTTATTCTTATCAGGTAAGAAGGGCAAATCCAAACCAATAAACACTTCTGCATTTATAAGTGTCGATTCAATTATGTCTCTAGTCAATTTTATGAAACTGTTACAATTGGTTCGTTGAGTATTGATCTCGCCTCCTGTTGTTGCTGGTTCACCGTGAGAAATTAATTTACTAACAGCTTCTATTTAACTTACCAAGTTGAATGAGTTTGTCACTGGGCGGTTTTAATTAAGGTTGGCTCAGCGTACATAATTTATAATCGTAGTAGAGATCTCTCAGGTAGAAATTAACCGCATTAAAGTATAGGTAGATAAGAAATGAGTGAATGTGTATACTTACTGTTATTTTAGGTCCTGAGATCGAGGAACAGTAGGCCTCAAAAGTAGCTGAAGGTGTCTAAAATTATTTTCCTAATATTATTTCGTTTTCGTGTTAAAATAATTTTCATAGGTTACCTACACAAATAGACGTGGATTCAAACGACGGAACTGAAAATATGGCTGTCATAATAATAAATAAAGCCATTTAAAGCAAAACAACCAATATTTTAATTTAAAAAGCTTATACTAATTCCTGATTATAATTACCATAATATTAGGACCATATTATATTTTTTATTAGCAAAAAAATAATTTTCATCTGAAATCACGCCAAAATGGTATTTATGTAATCAGTTTGATCTAGAGTTATCTAGCCATTGTTTTTTCGAATCTGAATACCCAAAATGTGGCTTGCTGGTCCTAAATCTTTCATATCAAACTCACTCATCAGTTTATCTTTCAGCTTGTTTGTTTCTTCCGCTTATATTTTAGACGATGTGTTAGTGAGAACTTATGCACATAATATTTTTGTACTTATCCTCCGACTTCTAATAAGTTGTATTATTCAGAGGCATGCTCACATTATCCTTTGTTTGAAGAGGTTTAGCTCAAATTGTGGTATGTACCTACTACTTTCGCATTAGTAATGTAAACTTTATGTTTGAGGTCATGCATGCCCACAGTAATTATTAGGCTGACGACTGTTATCCTTAAGGACTGTTATCCTGTTATCTTATCCAAGGCATCGTCCGCGGTTTTATATTTTTCTAAAGTACTTTTACTAACCGGCGAGTCGGTGTATAAAGCGATTATAACTGGATGAAGCGAAAGACGGCTGGCTCGTAGCAATTGGAAAGATGCAGCCACTGCCTACCCCAGCAGGAAAATGGCCCACCTGTAAGTTTTGTAGCAATAGCTTAAAGATTTTCATATTGCATATGGCGGGAATTTCAAACAGTTGTTGTTTTTGTCGGTACTTCGGTAGGTAGCCAGTTTGAGTAACACCATCACTCAGCTTCGTAAATAATTCCCAAAATGACTCTCATGCATTTTTGGACCTATTCGCGGTGTACCTTATTCTGAAAATGCCCTATTCGGGAAATACACTGTTCTACCACTCTTATCAGTTATAACGACGACGTTATTAATTTTCAAACACCTGATGTGAATCCTTCAAGCTTACATCAAAGAAAACCAGTTTATTGCTTGCGTGGGTTTAACATCAGAATTTCATACGGCGAAGACTATCAGTCCAATGGTTCTCGCAGATAAGGTTTTTAAGTGTTGCTCTTGAGTTTTTACCTTTATATCTGGCGTAAAATAGGATTGGTACGTATATACACGTATTACATTAAGTACTATTATTAGGTAGGAACAGCTAATAATAAGTAATTACGTAGCTAAATTCTTAATTCTTAATATACTTATATAAATTACGCGTCACGTTGTTTGTCCGCGATGTACTCCAAAATAGCTTCGACTCAAATTTGCACACCGTGTGCAGTTTGGTCTAACTTAAAAGTTAGGATTACCTAAAAATGATTAATTAGCTTTTTTTACCTTTGACTTTTGATATTACCGCGCAAATGAAAGTATTTCACTCGTGTATTAACCTAACAACCTATATAAAAAGGGCTGTTTTCTGTGGCATAGTCCCAAAAAACGAATGTAACATATTATTTTTGCGAGTAATCTAGAGTGAGTACCTACGCCGTTGTAAAACTTGTAAAAATAAAATAACCTAGAAGGACATTGTAATAATAACGTAGTTAGAAACTCCCTGGCCTAGATATAATATTATGTAAATGTACATCTACATACACACATGGGTGACTCATGTGTATATTAGATGTACATTTATGGGTCGTGCTTTTTATGGTAAGTTGGCAGGTACAACATCAATGGGAATCCCGAGAAGTAAGCTATTTGAACTCCGCCTTTCAATTTGATTTTGCTTGGCTTTGAGTAATCGCAAAGCGTAGCAACAGAGAAAGTATGCCTAATTTAAAACTAGCACAGTTTAGGACTGAAAATACTAGAATTAACTCTTATCTAAAAGAAGAATTTCGGTTCCAGCCCATCAATTAATACGACAGCCCACGACACTAGTTCGATGAGATTTCCAGATTATACCTAAACGTTGTGAATGGAAGAACACGAAATGGTGATGCTGTAATGCGGAAAAAAAAATAAAAAAAATCCTGATAAGATAACTTGTTCCTCGAAACAGGGGAGGAATAGGACTATACTATACTATACTATACTATATTATTATACTAACTAAATGTTATGCGTGGCATTTCTGAACCAACTGAGTTATTATTTAGATACCATGGAGGTACAATACTGATATGATTATCCGAAATTGCTAGCCTAAAAGAGGGCTTCATTATTATGATAGGTAGTAACTAATATTAGGGTATCTAACTAATATAATAGGGTTGCAAATGACGATAGGTATAGTAACGAAAAACAGGTGTGATCAAACTCCAATTGTATAGTTCTAACATTCTACGATGATCCTTTTTATCCGATTGGATTGATTGGTCAAACCATCTCAAAATACATTTATGGGATCGACAATGAAGTTTTTTTAACTGTTAAATTAAACGAAAGGGAATGACTTTAAAATAACCTTACCGACTTAAAACAATGCCTTCTCGCGTTGCCGTTTACTGCAGAGTTTCTCAAGTGGTATGTAAGTTGAGTAACTTGAAACTGAGCTGTTGTGAAACCTTGCCATAGGAAGACTGCAGCTGAGTCAGTGCATATGCATTTTGTTTCGTATGGTTATGCTAAGTATAGGCATGAATTAACTGTAAACACTTGTAATTATCCAGTAGATAGGACCTAGTTATTTATTAAGCTGTTATTCGCGGCCCTAGAACATTTTTTAGGGTTCCGCACCCAGAGAGGAAAACGGGAACCCTATTACTAAGGCTCCGCTGTTCGACTGTCTGTCCATCCGTCCGTCCGTCTGTCAACAAGCTGTATTCCATGAACCGTGATAGTTAGACACTTGAAAATTTCACATAATAATATAATGTATTTCTGTTGGCGCTATAACAACAACTAGGTATTAAAAAAGCGCCCAAGTGCGAGTCGGAATCGCCCATGAAGGGTTCCGAAGCAGCAAGTATACAAAACATAATATAAAAGTTCTTGTAGTTCGTTGTAACTTTGATCGATGTTTTAATAATAGTGTATTTTTATTCGGTTAACGACGTTTTAAAAATAACTTCTTACTAGATCTCGTTCAAACCAACTCTTATAGTTTCTGAAAAAAGTGGCTATGACATACGGACGGACAGACAGACAGATAGACATGACGAATCTATAAGGGTTCCGTTTTTTGCCTTTAGCTACGGAATCCTAAAAACAGACTGATGTTGGCAATCAGTGCGGCCGATGCCGGCAAATTTCAAGATGGAAACAATAGCAAAAGGGGCATAGAGGCCCTGCTTTAGAGTTAGCGGATTATTGTATGTCGGACCTCGTAGTTATAACGCTGTCCGATCACGGCAATTAATTAAAATTGAGGTACCTAGTTTCAGTTTACCTCTATAGGTCCAAATATAGTTAACACTGAAATAAATATATAAGCGGGGCTCCCATACAAACGTGATTTATTTGCCGTTTTTATAGATAATGGTACGGAACCCTTCGTGAGCGAGTCCGACTCGCACTAGGCTGGTATTTTTAGTATATTTAATATAATTATTGGCATTTCATTCTAACTCTGGACATTCTGATGCTGTGTAGGTGGGTGCCTGCGACTCCTACGGGGACGAACAAAAATCGTAGCCCGACTCCTACGTAGCCAATTTTTATAAGTCCTTTGTTGCAATCTGCTAATTTTTTTTTATCATTTGTGTTGTGTTAGTTTCTAATAATTACCTAGTATATGTATGCTAGCTATTGAGACAGATAAAGATAAACATTATCCTTTTGAAAAATTTTTTTGTAGGTTGCGCCGTGGTTATTATAGTTAAAATAAATTTTTGCACTTCTTAGCAATTTTTACATTTATTATTGTAACTCTTGTTCCTAATCTACGTGAAAAGGACGTAATATAAACAATCAATTGATCATAACCGGTATAACTATAATATACGTTTCAAAATTAAATCTGCTAGCGCCATCTCTGGGTGATGCTACGATTCTGTTTCATAAAGAGGTTTCAGAGTTTTGCTGTCATGAAGCCTCTTATTTTACTCGTGTCGAGAACGGATACCTATAACAACACTTCTGTCGTTGTATTAATTCTTGGTAAGCGAGATAGATGGCATGGAATCCTATTTTCATTTTTAGATCTTCTTTAGCATAGAGATGGCATAGAGTAGGTACTATTGTATACTCATGGACACTATAGTATCCTTTAATCTGTGACAGTTTTCAAACTGTCATGAATTCTACCATCGACTTAGGTAGTAAATCTATGGATTCTACACTAAGATTTTTTCACCTGATTCTACATAGGTTCAAAAATTTACTCTATGGTAGGTTCTGTTTTCTCAATCTATTTTCTATCATGTATTATTGTCTCACAAAATTTTTAGCAACAACCTGTGGCAATAGAGAGAGAAATAAATTTAAATTTCCTAACGGTTCTTTGCAATATTTTAAGTTATCACTTACAGCACAATGAACAGCAACCATCCTGAAAAAGGATTCAGTGTAGTTTACAAAAGAAAAACTCCTATGTTTGACGACGAAACCTTGCCTCCGTATCATATTTTGTTTGCCCAACACGGGAAAATAGCAAAAGAAAACACGAAAGAAACAGTACCACATATAAAAATAAATCCAATTAAAATTATACAATTGCGTTCTGAAGCTATGAAACCTACGGACACCCACATTGATAATGCCAAATTCAATAAGCTGTTAACGGACGTTGGAAACTCTTCAGCCAAACAGATCCAGGCTACCGACAAATTTCTAGACGATATCACATCATTGATGGTCACAGTCGATAGCAACATTGGGAAACTGCAAACGACCTACGAAAATATTATGAAAAAGCTGCCAAAAGTGGACTCCAATCAATAGATTTTCCTTGTAATTCTGGAGCAAAGCGCTGGAGTATTGTTCGTAAAATCCTTGTATGTAGCTCACAGCGGAAATGTCTAAGAGTAGGCATCCGGCGATGTCACAAATAAGCTGAACTCACTTCCGTCATTTGGGTCGAATCATTTCCTTCTTCAGAGCATCCGATTCAGGATTTATTGTAAACGCATTGCATCACAGAATGGTATTGGAATCTTAAATTTGTATTTTTTTATTCTTTGATTGATACTTTAATTGTGCTTTTTTTATTTTGTTTTTTTTTTCTTTAAAAAATGTGTGTGTGTTGTAATATAATATAATAATAAGAACAATGTTATTAGGTATTTGATTTGTTTATTATCTTTTGGAAGTGTTTTACACATATTATTGTGTATTTTTATATCTTTATACCATAATAAAATGTACCTATCTATATAACAGGAATAACAGTTTGTTTGATTATGTTTATGCGACTAAGTACCCTAGGATATTCGTAAAAATTAAATGATCGTTTTGTTTCATAGCTTACTAATAACGTGACTAAGTACCATGTTTTTCTACAACATAGATATTATTATCCGTCAACCTTTCAATAACATTGAACAAATAATCGCCTACATTCAGGTATTTATGGGCATCCAAATACATGGGAATATTATACGATTCGTCCAATAAATCGGGGCAAAGTGGCCTAGGGAGTCACAAATAGTAACGGTTGGGCGTAATCAGGCATTGACAAAAGGGGAAGAAAATGCCATGGGTCAATGAGATTGAAAATTTCATGTTTTATTTATAAGGTTCAAATTGTTTTGGTCACTAACATTATCATTGTGCAAGAAACTGCAAGGCATGCACCCGACTCCTACTGATAATTAATTTAAGTTTTATCACAGTCGCGCGTTACAGCCTACACTGCGATTTTGTCGTATGCTTGCCCTCTTCATCCATCAATTGATACCTCAGTCTTCACAGCCGCGTGTTTGAAACTTTTCCAAAATTTCAAAACTACGTTTCAAAAATAAATAGATAACATCAATTTATTTCCAACTTACACAAACACAAAATAAAGATTAAAATTAAAAAATTACTTCAATAATTGTATTAAATAATAAATATATTAATAAAAAGTAAAAAAAAAAACAATTGTTATTAGCTAACAAATCGGGCTTTATTTAAGCATCGCATATTTCTAATAGAAATAGATCTTCAAAGTTTCTTAGGCGCGTTCTTCCTCCATGGCAGCCAGTCTGGGGCTCCAGTGCTGACTGATTAATGTGTTATTATAACTTATAAGCTGATAACTTATAAGAGCGTAATTCTGGCGTCGCCAATTTTGAGATTAGGGTATCAAATATTCATCGACGCGTTTGCGATATTACTATTTATAGTAATTACTCATTGCTACTCAATAGATTTGAGTTGTGAACTACCTGCAAGTTAAAAATATGAGACAAAAAGCTAGTTAGTTGTAAAGGTTTTTATAGAAGTCGCCGAGTGCCAACATTGTATTCCTAGCCTAGCTACTATACGAGTAATTACTCATTTTTCTAGTAATCCAATTTTGAGGCAGTTTTAAAAGGCAAATTTTGAGTTCGGTGTACATTTTTTGATTTGGATAGAACTCTACGTTCAATAACAATTTTATAATTATATTCCTTCAGGTACCAAGCTGCAACATTTATTTGGTATTCCAAAGTACACAGTTTACGTTTTGTGTTTGTTCATTGAACTTTGGTTTTAATTGTCTTAGAAAACAAACAAAATTACATGTTTTGTTAGAATAGGGTTTTTATAATAATAGGGAACATTTTAAGGGTTATTCACGTCAAACGAAGTCCCAATCGCGAATTATTATTACCCACTCCAAGTGTTATCGTATTCAAGAACGCGAAATTCAAATCCAAACAAGTTAATATGCCAGTTCTATTAATAAATCCCGTAATACTTTAACCACGTCTAACCCCGCGGCCCGGGGAGTGGATGTCAGGATTAGCAAGATAAATCACTTGCTGAACAATTTATTGGCACATGGGCACACCCAATTACATCATCGAATGTAGCGTGCACGGCGGCCCTATTGAAATAAATATCTTTGGGTTATTTTTTTTAATTTTTGGCTTGTTTATTCGACGAACTCTGCCTATATATTTGTGATTCGCTATAACAAACAATATTTTTTTTAACTAGCTAAAAACGGGTCTAATTCGCGCACAAACAAATATCAAAATATATAATTTTGACATACCTCGTCGAGGTATGTCAAAGATAAAGAGAAGACCCGTTTTTAGCTAGTTAATATGTTTCCTGTTCGCGAAAGTTTACGAACTTCTAATGTTTTTTTTTGTCTTCAAAATTTTTTATTGTGGTTTGCAGGTCATGATATTATAACGTCATGAGTTTCTTTTTGTTCCGTATATTATTTTATTTCCTCTACGTTTATCTGCTAGACGCTGACGACAATACAATAACAGCTGATAACAGCCAATTTAGGGGCATGATGAACTACATTTTTACTCCAGGGATATTTGTTATACTTGTGAAAAATTTGATGTGCAAATAATAATATAAACTATATACGTACAAATAATATACAGACAGGGACACTATTTTCTACATTATTATAAAAAATATGCGCTATGCGTAAAACCTCTTGGATTTTTGTACTAAAGAAATGATTGTAAAAATAATAATATACTCGTATTATCCAATATCAAAGAGAGCCTTACAATGGGCTCGCATGTATTTCCATTACATTGGCCCGTTTCCTGACCAATTGAATTATAATACGCTGCGTACAGTCACGCACAAAACATCAATAAATCTAGTTTTGCGACGATATATCACAGCGGGCAGCAGCTGAGTCGGTAGGTTGCAGATAATGACGTCATCCGTCCGCGGTGACTGCCATACGAGCCATCGAAGACAGGCATATTTCCAAACATTACATCCAAATAGCAACTGTAATGGCAAGAACTAAAGTTAAGGTTTGAATGGCAAATAACGCCGGGTGGTATTATACTTAGCACGTTCGTTAGCACAATGCCTTCATTATGCCCTAACAGCTTGCTTACCATTGTGCCGACTGTCTGCCGGCTAATGGAAATAGAGCGAGCCGCTGACACTAGAGGGCTATTTTTGCGTTTTGATTACGAATTGTGTGCGCCAGTATACGTTGCGGCATGTCTATTGGGTTTCTGAATGTTTGTATGGACGATGTTTCAGAGGAATTTACATGTTTGCTATGATACGGAGTGCTTATTTGTGTTATGGTAAATTTGTAATATGTACCTACTTGCTATTGGTTTGATTATTTTCCTAATAAATAATAATAAAAAAAATATAAAATAATTCTCCTAATTCCATGTACTAACTTGGTATGGTAGCATCGACATACACCAGTATTTATTAGTCCGTGCCACTTTGCAGAATGTTGGTACGAAACTTGGCGCGAGCATCAGCGAAGTGCCCCGAAGATCTCTCCTCATAATTTCCACAATGCACTGAATATTTAATTCCATTATTCCCCAGTGTTTGCTAAGTCGCGGAAAGATTGGAAAGCTCTCAGAGTTGTCCTTATTTGAGCGCCATCGCCAGGTGAAGTTATAATGCACTTCAACTCGACAGTTATGAACAAGTTTTAGCCTTTCGTTTGTTGAAACTTGGTTTATTACTCGCATCTCTTTATGCAATGTTGCGACGAGACATGTTGAGAGTTCGGGCTTCATGCGATTGTTTGTTAGATGTTTTTGAATTTGAAGCATTCGGTGTTAAATGCGAATGTTACATCCGGTGTTACATGCGAATATTACATGCGGTGTTACATCCGAATGTTATGCGCGGATTTCCAGCGCTTCATGCTTCAGAGGGCAACTTCAGAGGCTATTGGTTGGGCTGATATACCGAGAGCAGAAGACGCCACTATCTCATTGAAAGATAATTGAAAGCAAGCTATTAAGATTAAATCGATGCACTAATTCTATCGTGTCGATGTAGTATTGCGTTGTGTTATTCGAATTGAATTGTGTTGTTCGACACCTCATTACGTGTCTGAACTAGCCAGCGATATAGCAATAAGGACGCTCAGATGTAACTACTAAGGGAGACATTTTTATGATGATAGGTGTCAACAATCAGAGTCTTCCATTCTATCCCTCTCTGTCTTTACACTGCTAATTATGATCCGAACGTGTAATATCTTAACGTAATATATATAACAATTTGTAAATGTAATCCTGGGGTTCTTAGATTCACTAATCTCAAAAGATAGTGTCATTTATTAGGATCGTGTTATAATTAAACTAATCTATCGGACGCGTGTGTATCAAACCACACCACCGTAATATGACCTCAATCTATCGTCAGATCTCTATTGTAAAGGCCTTCTTTAATAAGGTATCTAGCCGCGGCTGGGGTCTAGGTATTTTGGATATGAAGCTGCTTGTCTGATCTCGAAGCGCCTTCTTGTGCTGGCAGGCTCCTTTAATTAATGTCTCTGAAACTAGACGAGACACACGTATCTAATACTTGGTATCAACATGACGGAAATTCTAACTTAGATAGCTAATTTGATTATGGCTTTCTAAGTAACGGTTTGCTAGATAATTTATCCGAATTTTGCCAGTCCAATTACGATATAAATTATGTGACCTTTGCGAAAATGTGAACAAACTACTTGTAAGCTTACCAAATGTTTTTGCGAAGCCTTGAACTATAGTTGACAAAGCCAACAAATCGTCGAGGCCGCTGTACAATAGGGTTAGCAGTCATAATACCAAACTTCCACAACAATTTACTAGACCCCTCGATGTCCCAATAAATTGATGATCGGCCGAAACGCTCCATTAGCCTGCCTATGCCAAGGACACCCATGATGGATCAGCGACACGACATTACCTGTCTATGTTCCGGCGGCATCGATCAACTGCAAGCGATGGAAGATATAATACTGGACAAACATTATGTACGGGGTTGAGGAAAGTCTATTAGGTTTTTTATAAGAAGCGCTCAATGGTTATCTTCATTTCAAGGTTAACCCAATAAGTTAGCAGATATCTTTTTTGCCTGTTAAAGCAGTAAAACCAGCCATACATCATCGCCATATGCGTGTCTATGCGTGTTAGGTGAGCATGCGTGTGTAGCGGGTAAAGAAATCATAGTATTATATATTATAATACATTATGATTTGAAATACTTTATATTGTATTAGTTAGTATATTAATAGTGTGTAATTTGTATGACTGATGTATGTATTTATGTAAGTATACGATGTGTCACAGTTTAGGTACATTTATTGTCATTATCTCTCCGAATATCTGCACTGCTAACCACATTATTTATATTATTTAGTTCAATCCCATCGGGATTAGTCCATCCAACGGTTGCCTGTAAAAATTTGCTGTAAGAGATAAGGCCGCCCATTGTACAACATATTTTTATTAATTCCTGTAATTTAACTTTAATATGGTGTCAGTAAATAATTATTGTATTCTATTGTACATTATTATAGTAGGTAAGTCAAAATTATCATGTGGGTGCGCTAATATTTACCGCGAGGCATTAGCCCAGAAATCGGTTGACTCATCACCGTAATTATTGCTCTATGGAAGAAGTAAAAACGTAATTGTAGTCCTCTAGCCGATGTTATGTAATTCGCTTGCCTACCACCATGTAATATCTATAATGAACCACCTCTATTATTTCAGTTTTGACGCAAGTAACAAAATGAAAATTACATGATTCAGTAGCATTGTGCACCAACTTCTCACTGTAAACAGTTTCGTATTTATAGCGTATTTTTTACACCGTGTCGTTGACAAATATCAGCCAGTTGTCATCGATCACACCCACTGAACGAGAACTGATAAATTGATGAAGCATTTTTCGTAATCGACTCAAAGTCGAAAGTCAGAGTATCGAACAGCATCCGCAAAATGTCGAACGAATGTTGATATCGCCGTAATAAGCAGCAGTGTTGTCGTATTTATCTCGACATCAATTTCCTGGAAGAAGCAAAAAATATTTGTAGAGCTCCGACGCGATTTATAAATGAATACCGTTTTGTTGTTTCAACACGATGATTAATGTTTGTTGTTATTGTATTTTGCAAAGATTGGTACTCTAAAGTAGGTAAAGTTTATTTAGATTGCTGTTTTTAATTTCACGTAGTAGTGACAATAATAGTTTTCGTTGTAAGGTCCGTAGAAATTTCTAAAATGCTATACTTAGTCTTAGTCGACAGGGTTTCCATATTCCGAGCAAACATGGCAATGGTCATGTTATATGTATCTGTCTTTCTGTTGACATGGTAATTATATCTCTGGGCTTTGTTTGACATACTCGTGTATACACATAGGTTACATACAGACGTAACGTTACATACACAGCCGTTTATATATACACAGACGTTTGAAAATGATCTCAATACAAAGAAAGTGTACAAAAAATGGAACGGACGTAGACGGCCAGTGCTGCGTAAGTGCGATTGCGGGTTCGATGCCCGCGCAGATCAAAAACTTGTAAGACACAGATTTGTTATGAGTCTCTGCCTGCTTGTGGTACCACGGTCCTCGTACTTCTTGATTGTCTCGATCAAAGCATTACTAGTTATAGGGTTCAAGATCTACGGATCAGATTCTGTCGCGTCATTGGGATAAACTTTAGCACCGCAATGGTTTAGTAATAAACCGTTGCGGTGCTCGGTCATGAGCTAGTGCGCGATTATTCTTCTCACATGAACGTAGCAAAACCTTTTTTAAAACATTGTCTAGATTGCTGTTATCCCAGTTTCATGCGTTTGAACATAGCAGATTCAAGGTTCAGCTTACGTATATATGCACTTAAACTGAAGTGGCTGGAAGATAAACATGCTGTAATGAGCCGTACGAGCTACGTTTTACATTATAGCGGCAATGTTAGCGTCCTTGCGAATTCTGAACAAGGTTTTGCGTGTTTATAATCATTGTGTTGATTAAGCGAGAGTCCTATTAGAATAGAAGGAATACCTTCCCTAAGTATAGATAGATCGGCTCTCCTCGCCCAGTCATAGTTTGCTATTTATTTCCAATAAGACGAGATCAAAGTAGGCTATAAACGTGTTACATTTACGCATTACGTGCCTATACACTTTACAGTAAATCTATTGCAAATACGACCCATTTCATGATTACTTCTTATCGCCGTGTGACACACAGTGGTGGGTATTATTTGGGGTTGCCCCTCCAATATCATCCCCCCCCCTCTCCCTGTTTGTTTTGTAAGGCCTAGTTTATAATTTAGAAAGATAACACATACACAACACTGTCAACTCTTACGTTAGTAAGTTTAAGCTATAAATGCCAAAATGTCTGAGTCATTATCTTTAGTCATATACCTACCCGTCTTATGGTGATAGCTGTTGCTTAATTTTGCGTAGAGTTCTTTTGTCTCCAATATCTATATAAAATGCGATATCTATTATCTATTAATTCCGCATTCTATTTGTCAGTAGGAACGGAGCTTTGGGTCCATGAAGGCGATGGTTTAAGCCAGTGAGGCTCGCGGTTACAAGATAGGGGCGCACATCGCCGAGTGGTTTAGTACGTCTTACTGATGGCTCTGGTTGGACGTACAGATAAACGCGCCTACTTAACTCCAGTTCACATGAGAAACGTGTAAAGTAAGTACCTCATTTAGATTTCTTATTTGGATTTATTACACGAAAGTGGCGACATATTATAATAGATCTGAACGTTATTTATTATCGTGAAAAAAGAACAGTCTAATCATTACCATGATAATAAAAACTTCAGTAAGTATAACTAATAATGAAGTAGCTGAAAAATTAATATATACTCGTATACAGAAAAAAATTGACTCAACTCTGGCTCGTAAGCTCCTGTACTCACTATCTTGTGGCTTGATCATTTCTCCGAATAATTTCACTGAATGCTTTGCTATTATTACTTCTTTATATTAATATATCAAGATCCCAGCCAGATAATAAATCATCAAAATAGAGCGCCGAAAGAAATACAGAGCGGAAGCGCTCGACTCGTCGCAGAGGCGGTTACTTCATAAAATCTCTGTTGCCGTAATAACAACAAACTCCGAGGTGAGGACTAATAAACAGAAAGGTTTGTCTCCTAACGAGCTCCCACGGAAAGACTTTAGCACATAAATATAAATAAACTGGCGTCAGTGTTGCCAACATTCTAGGCCTCATTTTCAGTAGAATCTTTTGAGCGCGGAACAAACACGGTCAGTGGATTGTCATTTCCTGTTCAGATTTCGATAGCTCCATTATTTCATATGTTAGGTATAATTTGGATAATTGACCTGATTTCTAAAAGTTAATAGATACTTAGATAGTTAGTAATATTTATCAAATAAAATGAAAACAAATAATTAAATAGAAATTCGATTATATTATACTAATTAAAAAGTTTGGTGAGGCTCCACATTTTTCTTTCAAATATCGATCATTAATATTTATAACCAAACTCAAATGAACCAAACAGTTAATGTTTTTATTTAAGTACTCACTATACCTATTAATTACCTAGTTTGTTAGTTTAGGTCAAATATTGCAATTTTTCACCCAGTCTCCGCGGTTGAATTGAGTTGAAATGGATATGTTGCAAGTTGGTCAAGTTCCGATGAAAATACAATATTACGGCGGCGATGCGAGCTGATCTGATGACATTTACTGTTATACATAATAATATACAAAATTATGCCTGAAAAAAAGTTTTTACTCCCAAAAGTTTTTCTGTGGTAGCCTCAATAAGTGTTTTTATTGTGGCTACTACAGTTTGATAAAAGTTTGAGTGCAGCTCCTCTGTAAATAGGCTGGCAACACTGCTGGCGTTGCCCTGAGCCGGATAAACCTCTCTTTAGCTTTCCCGGGAAATATTGCAAGCGCAATGTTTACCGTTCATTAACTAATTAGACGATGGACTCTATAAGTTATATACGTTGGTGATGGTGGTATTTATTTTGTCGTACAAGTATAGTACGTTCACAGTACCTATTACAAAAGGTTCTCACGATTTCGTAGTACCTCATTTGATCTGAATATAAGTTTAGTTCAAGTTTATTAGACTAACCGTTGTTTGTTGAAACCGTATCAAAAGTCTGCGAAGAGCTAGATTTTGGCGAGAGCTCATAATGTAGTTGTTAAAATATCAATCTATAAAAATATATCTTATCACTACTTATTGCAGTTTATCATAAGTGTATCATGTACACCACCTGTCTATCTTTTACAGTAGAAACGGAATAAGTAGCGAAAACTCTATGGAATATATTTATTCCATAGAGATTTCGTTATGTATTCCGTTTTTGTAGTGTAGTGTATTCACTACAGCCATTGTCACTCTACTTGTTTCACAATTAACGTTAAATAAATATATATTACATCGTCAGGATAAGGGAAGAAGACCCAAAATAACGCTTACTACCATCAGAACAGAACGTGTTACTGACGTCTCACTAATGGGAAGTAAGGGAAGTCAATCTACCTACATGAGAGCGAAGCATTACTCTCTCTCATACATCAACGCGAATAGCCTCACATTTTACTTTATAATGTTTGTGATATAATATAAAACATTTTTATAAAGATATTTCTTAGCGTCTGAGCCTCGAGAGTGATGTTATTACACACCGCATGTACCTATCTATATCACTTTTTGTGACAGGTAAATAATAGCTAATGTTTTTAGGGGTCCATGCACGAAGGAGCTAAGTAAATGGAACCCTATTCCTGTGGCAATTGTATTCCTCTGTCTATCACGGAGTCACAGGCTGCTGGAGCTCTAATAATATACTCGTAAGATAGGGATTTCTAAATTAAACTACTTTTCCTAATGTCCTAGAAGTATGTTAATTAGTATTTAAACGGGTCTAATTCGCGCACAAACTAATATCAAAATATATAATTTTGACATACCTCGACGTTAAATTAGACCCGTTTAAATACTAATAAATTACTTATGATAATCTTCTTTCCGTCAGAATTATTTTTACCAGATAAATAAAATGATAATGTAAATCAGGTATATAAAAGCTCCGGCAGATATCTCCAAGTCGATTTACATTTAATAAAATCAATTAAGAGCTAACATCAAAAGGGATTCGCAAATTTCATTTGACTTGTAAAACGAAGTGTCCGAAATATCGAGGAGACTTCGGAACAAAATAAGTCGCTGAGTTCGTAATATGGAGAAAATGAGACGGTGGACGTAAAGTCTTGTTTACATTGAAAACAATATTTTACATAATTGTACCTACCATTAACCTACCATTAGTCGCGAACCTTACTTAAAACAATTAATGTTATATTGTGTCTAGTACGGATGCGAGGCATACACACTACACAGACGTCATATAGGTACCTACTCTGTGTTGGGGTCATGCATCAGAGTTTCGTTTCATCACGTGCGCCTTCTTTTAGGGTTTTTTGATCCTTTGTTAGAATGAGTTGAAGTAATATTTTCTATTTCCTTTATTCTATTTCTATTCCTTTTTTCCTTTATTCTATTTCTATTCCTTTTTTCTATTTCCACGGACCAAGATTTAATGTGTTTTATGTACAGTTTCAATCGGTGTTTTCAATACCTATTATACTCGTATTGTTTTTAAATGACAATGTGGTCGAAGGTGATGAACATTGTAAGTTTTGAAATGGAACCGCTGCCGGAACAGCACGATAGGTGTCTGTTTATGTTTAGATTATATTAACTTTTCTAGCAATTTCTAAAACACAACAATACACCCAAACCCTAGCTTATTAATTTTCCCGACGATCTCTCGTCAAAAGATGTCGGCTATCAAAGACGATTGTTTTCTTTGATCCCTGCATTTGACGTTCTGCTTATGATTTGTCGTCGTTATTCTCGTTATGTCGATGAATGGATCTATTCTTTCCGCCATAGAACATTGGATAGATAGTAAGGTATCTGACGCTCAAGCGGGTCCTCAACCGCGCAACCCCTAGCTAGCAAATGGGGTTTCGTAGATAAATAGCAAAATAACCGTTATAAATTCAATGACATCTAAATCCAACAAGTACAAACCGAGCAATTGACAAAAACTGTTTATAGTTGGTATACCTACCTATACATTGTATAAATACCGGTTCTTCTGATACGACATAAAAAAACACTCATGTAGTCACAGGTAGCACAATTTTGAAGAATATACGAATATTTGCTTTTTATCTAAACTGTACGTGGTCCGACACGTACTTGACTGGTAACTAATCTATAGAGGATATTACACAACAATAATTATCACAAGTCCCGTCTAGTAGGTATCTATCATTAATAAATGACCACTATAGGGGTCACTCTGACCATGGCCACGCTATACGCCTCCCACGTTCAATAAAAGACTTTTATTTTCTGTTGCTAGACTTACCTATCTCATATTGCGTCTTGCTCAAACAAAACTTGTTAGTGAAACATTGTTAAAAGATTTTACTAATTATCTAACTTTCGTTGTCAATGTAAGTTTCGACTAAAATGTGAGACTGTTCATCGCAAATAATAAATGTACTACTCTCCTAGTTCCAAGTACACGTTTAGCTAAAGATTGCTTACTCAAATAATGCACTGTGTATTCTTATTACGCGTTATACTTGTAGTTATGTCGGCTTTTGTCTGCAGGGTCGGCGTTTCTTCGTTTTGTATTCAGTTGGAGATCTCAACTCAACCGGGATCAAGGGGTTGATTATTTTAGAGAGGTTTTGGTGGCAGGTTTGTAATAATAACTCGATTTTTTCAACTTTAGTTTTGAGACTATTCCTGTGGTGCTTTGGACCTTTGGACTATGCTCTGATTTTTATCGTTTCAAACAAAAATACTTACATAAATTGGAAATAATAGTCAGCTACAAAGATAATTATTTGTTGTGTAAATAACCTTTAAAATATCACAATTCAATCTTGATAAAAACAACTTCTAATCATATTAATATCTACCTACCTTTATAGTTTTTAAGAATGGAAAGTTTTTTTATACTTACTTAATGCTGGATAATATTATGATGCAAGATACTTCATACTAACCTGCAATACCTACTTGACAATATTATCAAAGTTCGCGTTGCGCCTGGTGAATCAGTAAGTTTTCTACATTCAGATCTATATCGTTTTATTTGATATAATTTCAATTCAAGTAGAAGTATTACCTTGAGAACTCTTATAGAACCAGTAATAGTCCGTTCAGGTGGCAGGACTGTTAGCGAAACGGCCGAGATGTAAATTGGTCCACTTTTTTGCACACAAATCTTGAATTTATTATTCAAAAGCCATAGTAGCACTTAAAGAGACCGTTGAGGTGTAATTATTTAGACTTTTGCTCCATTAAAGCTTAAATAAAACTAATTATTTACCATGTTGTGTTAGGGTTGGTAGCATCGAACAGAGGTGACAACCAAGGCGATAAAGACAGCAGTGCATATCGGGTGCCGGGCGCCGGACATGAGACAGCCCTACCCTTACAGTGTAGCGATGGGGTGAGATATCAATTTTGTAGCTGAGAAATTACTCTCAATTTTCTGCTCATACATCCTTACCAACATGCTCAAGGAAACCAACATGCCCGAGAATTTAGGAGGCAAGTTATCCGCCAACCCTAACTAGGCCCCCGTGGTGGATTATGGCCTTTTTTTTTTTTTTTTTTTTACGTGAGTAAAAATCACATACCGGATACCACCAAGCCGAAGGGGCAGCGAGGTGGTTATGTCGGGCTTACACTGACTAAAAAACCTCACGATTGTCCCTCTCTGCACCATAGGTGTCGGGGCTGCGGGGAATCTTACGAATTACTTCCGCGGCCCCGACGGTGCTGGTCCTCACGGACCCCGTCCCGGCTAGGGGGTGGAGAGTTTGACTTCTCCACCCCCGGCCCCACTGAGGTGCGCACGGGACAATGTGCGCGCCACCTCCAGGTTCCTTCGTTGGCAATGGACTCGCCCCTGAAGTCCACCGCCAGGAAACCTCGGGGAGTCAAAGAGGGAGAGGGAAGATCAAAACACACTCCCTCCTCGACTCCCGACCGCGCCCGCTCCGCACGGCCCGACACGCAGGACATTGACGACCCTTATTCGGCAATGTCGAGCGTGGGAGACCGCCGCGGAGACGCAACTCCATGTCCTCGCAGTGCACCACTCTGTGCACTGCAAGGACACCCCCTCCTCGAGTCCGCACGACTGTGCTCGGACCCCACCTCCTCGAGCCTGCGCCGAGCGCCCGGGCCCCCCCCCTCCTCGGGTCGGCGCCGCGCACCACGACCCCCACCTCCAGGTGTCCACTCCCGTGTTTGATGCCGAGAGCGGACACCACCACCCCCGGCTCCGCACGGCCGCACCGGACACCAGTGAATTCGGTGTCCGGCGCGGACGACCCCGCGCCGAGCCAACCTCCGTGTCCCCGCGATGCACCACTGTCCCGCGGTACTGGGACAGTGGCGCATCAAAGGGACACACACTCTCCTCAGGTCCGCACGACTGTGCTCGGACCCCACTCAAGCGAGGCACTGTCACCCCCCCCGCAGCACCTCGCGAGCCGTCCTCCGCCCGCCTCTCGCAGGCCCTCCTCCGCCCACATCTCGAGGGCACAACACGAGGCAGGAAACTCAGCGGGGACAGTCCCCAACCGAGCCCCCACCCCGCCGTCCAACCGGACCCTTCCCGTTTGACGAGAACCCCTGAGACTCCCACAGGGGTCCCCGTCCAATCCGTCCGGGCAGGCAACCCTCCCTCTGCCCAGACCCCACACGGCCTCTCCACTGTGCCCTCTGCTAATCAGAGGGACACGCGGAGGGCCCCTCCTGGTCGCCCATGAGCCCCCGTGCCGAGAGAACACGACACGGAGTCCCATGGACGAAACCGCGGCGCCCAGGGTTTTAGTTACGTCTGTTCCAGAGGGGACCAGACCAATAACAGGCAGCAACCACGTGAAGGATTACCCTGGACTTGCCTTGAGGATCATCACGACTTGCGCTCGCCCTCAAGACCGACGCCTCCGCACCCATCGCGGGATGGGTACGGAGGGCCCGGGTTTACGCGTCAGTGACGGATAAACCTAGACCCGCCCTGGTGGATTATGGCCTAATCCAACTCACGAAAGTGAGGGGAGGCTTTTGCCCAGCAGTGGGACAGTTACAGGTTAAATTATTATACTGTTATTACTTATATTATTACAACCTTACCACGCCTGCCGTTGCGAAACAATATGGCTTTTTATGGTCAGTACGCCAAATTGGTATTGATGAGCACTTATTTACACAAGCTTTTAGTTGACTTGCCATATTTATTGTTAAAGTAGGTATAGTATCGTTTTCTACAATATAGAAAATCTAGGATCTATTAAGGTTCCTGTTCTTCGATGTACCTGAAACTCTACGTGCCTGTCAGGCGATGTCAGTACAATATTATGGCGACAACGAATTTATCTTATGGCAGAGACAGAAGGTATGGACCCAACGGAACCCCCCAGGACTAACTGCAGATTAATTTCATCTTGCCACAAAAGTTTAAACTAGAGTTAACCAGATGTTCCTAAAATTTTGTTCCACAAAATCGACGTCTAGCACTCGCGTTTTCTTATTCAATCCTGGCATTCCTAATTATTTTACTTGTGAATTTGTTATTGAGTTAGAAAAAGCGTGGTTTAGACGGCGATTTCTGGAGAAAATATTTAGACACATCTGTTCAACTCTTGTTTATCTTTTGTGGTAAGAGCGATTATGTTTGGCCTCATAGATTAGGTTGCAGTGGCTCACAGTAGCGAAATCTCATTTTATAAAATTGCATTGTAAAAAAAATATTATTCAAATAACATGTTAAATTCGTTCTGTCAAATACACTGCGAAACATGATTTATATAGGGTTGCGATGAAATTCTGAGCCGATAATGAAATTTCCACACTTTTCTCTTAGTCGTGGCGGGTGCAACGGGGGAGGTGGAAAGACGGGCAGCTTGTATCCGGATAAACACCCGCGGCCGGAAGTAGGCCCCACCCTTGCCGTTAACATGATGGCGGTAAATTCTAAATGCACTGGAAGTGAACTGAATACAACAACATTTTATTGTTGTAGAGAAACTGAAAGCTTGCGCTGCGTTTTTTTTTTTGTGGCTGATAAATTAATTCATTCAAAAAATGACGTCAAAAAATATCGCATGAGGCCCAATCACGTTATATGTATCCTATACTATTATACTATATAAACTCAATCATAATCAGCATATACGTTCCCACTGCCTTGTCACAGAGAGAGACTGAGATAGTTAGTTGTAGTCACATCTACTTACTTAAGAGGTTCTTAGAAGTTTCTGCACGATGATTTTCCTTAGCTGTTTTAAAGTGTAACAAGCACAAGTCTCTGATGCAGTATAGTAATGACACACATTAGTGCCCGGTCACCACACCATATTACAGACCGACAGACGGATGTATAATTAAACTAACATTAATTTTAACTCTTGTACGGTCTTACCAAAAAAGATTTAAACCAGAGTTGAACAGATGAGTCTAAATATTTTCTCCACAAATCGACGTCTAACCCTCGCTTTTTCTAACTCAATAACAAATTCACAAGTAAAATAATTAGAAATGCCAGGATTGATTAAGAAAACGTGAACGATAGACGCCGATATTGTCGAACAAAATTTTACAAACCTCTGTTTAACTCTGGTCTAAGCTTTTGTGGTAACACGGGTAATGTTTTAACCCTAGAAGGGCACTAAGCCTGCCGTTAATCTGTGTACATCCACTGTAACGTTATTCCTTGGCAAGTTGCGATTTATTATCGGCTTACTTCGACGCCGCCGATACGCGGCCGGATGTCGTAGTTTATGGTTTCAGCAACCCGGTTAGTTTCCACCGTACATTTGGTTGAGCTTGCCTTGTATGGAAAACTTTGAACGTAGGGGCAAGGGAAAACTGGGCATTAAATAGAAACTGAGGGAGTGAGTTCAAAATTTAGTACAGCTGCTTCCAGGTCGAATACATGTGACTTCATGTTTCATAACACCTGAAAATGTACACTATCTTATGTATTATTACAAAAATTAAACGATTGGATTTGATTTGAAGATAAAACCACTTACAAACATGCGTACTCAGACCGGAATGTTAAGACGCAGGACGCATTATAGCAGTAACAGTTTTCGTTATAGTAAAGAAAACTAATATATTTTATGTAATTATTTTAATGCATTGTATAGATTATATACAACTCATGGCTAAAAATAAACCATTCCTTTCCTACCACTTTAGGAGTACACCTTTTCCGTCTCATCTACTCCAGTAGAGTATCTAAACAATATTTTATCTGCGAAATATCATGATTGCGTGTAGGAAGGAATCTCGAGAGCAAATCTTATATTTCAGAAAAAGGTTGCCCATCTCTCTAGTACGTAACTGTTATTCTTTACCTGGGAGACGGCAATGAAACATTTCTTTTTTATAATATCCTTTGTAAATAGAAGCGGCGTCTGTGTGCTCGGTACGCGAGAACTGCTGACGTCACGTTCCATTATGGAAAATAAATAAAACGTAATGCTCAAATTATTTCAACTCTAAACGAAACGAAGGTAGTCGCCGGCCGCCCGTGATTCGGCAATTTTCGATGGACTTATTTGAACAATAGTTTCAATCCAATTCAATTGCTTCGTATCGATAGACAGCACTTTTTATTTGTAATTTTGTTAGCGATCCCAATTTTTTGTTTTGTAATTTAACTGTTTTTTTCTTTATATAAGTAAACCAAAAATAAAGAACATGCAATAATGGAACGAACCGAGGGCGCAATGATAATGCTTTTCACGCTTTGGAAATTCGAATTGTCAGTCTTCACTACTCGTTTATTATCCGTTGGCTAGGGGTGCCCAATTAAAGGGCAGTGCGTCGTTAAATTTTTCACCGCACACAAAAACGCGGGCGCAAAGAGTTTGCCAGCAAAAAAGCTCGACAATTTATTCGGGGGCGAGGTTGGGCATCACTAATCGACGTCATCAATCAGCTCGTCCGGCCATCGGATCAACTGACGGACATACCCCCCGACCCTTGCACACCCCTCCTACCTCTTTCGTGTGTTCGGCTGGAAGTGGCGCTGGTGCTGAAAACAAGCCAATGTAAAAAACATGGCGGACGTGGGTTGAAATTACGCAATTTTTTCAAGAGTGTTGGGTGCTGTTGATATTTCTTTCAACATCAGTCGATGGTTAAATAAACGATACCCAGGTATTAAGTAGTTTATATACAACGAATTAGCTTATAAAGCGGCGACTTAAAAAATTTGCAAATTATTTTTTTTACATTGCAATTTGGTACTTTCGCATGATTTGTGCGCACGTGCACTTCTACGCATTGATTATTTTGCAAGTAAAGCGGTGTTAGAATGTCTCGTGTTTACTGGACGATGTAGTATTAAGCTCTTCTCCCATTTGATCGTCCAAAAGCACAATTATTACTATCTCTACCTTTACCTATTCACTGTCTCACTCTTTGCATCTCATGCTTATCGTCCTTTAAAATTCAGTTAGTCGACCAATAAAAAAGCTCCGCAACAGGAAAACACATATATCACTTGAACATCAACGCAGAATTTCATGCACACCGCCAAAGGACACTTGAATTTTCATCCGCATAATATTTGACAAAAGCCAATGTTTACCTGAGTCGTCGGCAGGCCGTTTTGTTATCTCTGACAACAGTCTGCTCTATGTCGCAATGAAGGTACGGAAATATCACAATGTAGCAACTGTGGCACAGTTAAGGAGTTTCGTACAGATATTTCAATAGACGCACACAAAGACACATACGCGCTGCGGGTTGGTAGTGTAATGGTACGTCACATCTCTTCATCATAATGACATAGGTTCTATAGGATTCGAGATACGAGTAGATTACTCTTAATTATTGCTGCTAAGTAGATAGCGAGTGCAGGTGCTTAATGAGTGAGATGACGGATTGAGACTGCGCTGTGATTTCGTCACTGAAAATTCCATTTGTTACGAACCGCTGAACCAAAGTTGTAGTGCAAACTTTACTCTAATTAAACAGCTATATAACTATAATTATGTTCAGCCAATGATTGACTAAGAATCTCTGACTATGCTAGTCTGTGTGTACCGTATAAATCGTTTTTTCTTAGCTCTTAAACAATATAATATCAGACGCTCCTGAACCTGCTAATCAGATATTCAGATTTATATTGACCTCAATCTCTCATTCGAACGTACACAGCAAAACATCATGTTTTATAGGTTTTACGTCTTTGTATTAGGGTTCAAAATGACGTATGTGTTTTGGTGAAACAATCGCACATCGAGTAGGCCTTCGCGCTTCGCTGACACGGGTGTGTTTGCGCCCGCATAGAATTGATTTACCCACATCCGTTACTGTCACGGTTTTTCGCCTGGGGCTAGCCTATTATTGGAATGGACGTATCTATATGCAGATGATGATTTCAATTTTCGAGCGAGAGTGATTTCTGTTGTAGGTGCTTTTGGGGGTAAACACCGTTAATCAATTTTAGGCGGAAAGGCTTTGTTCGTTGCCCAATGTTGCAAAGCGCTTACAAAATATTTAGTAATATCCGGAACCTTTGCGCTTTTTGAAGGCACGTAATATAGTGTTTCGTATAAAGCCTGTCTGAGTGATAGAGATAAAATTAAACTATGCAATCTTTTTTTATTTTTCAAGACTTAGCCTCTAGTAATTTTCCTTTAGTTTCTTTTTGTACCTACTTACAACAGTGTCACTTTTTAATATCGTCGTATAGCGCAGAAATGTACGCGAGTTGTGTAAATAAAATACTCTACGTATCATACAAGCTTTCCCCCGCGGCAATCCTCCTAAAAAACCTTATCTACAAAGAAACTACATTGAAAAAGTACACCGCGCCGTAAGGTACGGTGCTTATTTTTCTCATCATCTGCATATTACGTTCCCTCTGCTGGAACTGAAGCAATCTGTTCTGAAAGTGTGATAATGTGAGTAGATAGACGAGAGCTGGTTCATCTGGTATTATTGCTCCAGCTCCGAATGATACATTGTATCCTCTGTGCGTTGTACATAAGTCTGATAATTGTATCCCATCAAAAACATTACATGTACAAAAATGCACAAGTCTCGCAACGCAGTTTATCTGCCGTAAAAAGTTGTGAGATCGAATGTAAACCAAGTCGGTTAATTTCAATACCTACCTATACCTATCTATGGGAGCAGTTATATCTTTATTTCTTTAGTAAATAAAGTAACTTGGCAATTGCACACGGCAACATAAATCTATGTTAAGCGCTTTGTGCTTGTATTTGTTTGAAAGTACACCTATACGGAAGACTATATTTAGATTGCCTAGTAGATTATGCTGCCGTGTACAATCGCCAAGACACTCTATTTACTAAAGAAATAAAGATATAACTGCTCCCATAGATAGGTATAGGTAGGTATTGAAATTAACCGACTTGGTTTACATTCGATCTCACAACTTTTTACGGCAGATAAACTGCGTTGCGAGACTTGTGCATTTTTGTACATGTAATGTTTTTGATGGGATCTCATTTCTTTTTGTAGGTTTTCTTTCCTTATTTCGTTTTTTTGCGAAACACGCATAAACGCGTGCCCTGCGCCTGCGCGGCCGGGGCCCCTTGCGAACATAGGTCATGCTCATAGATTATCATGAACGAGTGCCTTTGCGTCTCCACAGATGCATATCAGGTATGAGGTACCAAGGTAGGTACTTATTTTAATGTACCTACCTAGTTATGTATGTACGAGTATGTACCTAATGTGCAACCTATAAAAGTGTAGGTAGGTATAGTATACGGATTTGTATCTCTCTATCCGCGGTAGGTGTACCTACCTATCGTGGAAGTTTTTAAAAAGCGCTCAACTATCAAATTTTTCGAAGCCATTTCTCATTTTTAACCCCTATTACCCATTTCATTCAATTTCAATGACGTCTAATTATGAACTGTAAAAGTAACTTTGTAATTACATACAATTTATATGAGAATACAAAGTTATTTATGCAGATAATATATCTAGAAAAAGGGATGAAAATTATGGAATGTCACAATTTTTCCTTGGTTTATAGGCTAAGCAATAGCTATATTCAAAATTTGAAACTTGTGGGACGGCTAGAAGTACCTTAGAATTTTGATGATCGGTGAGTCAGTCAGTCAGTCAGTGGGCAACAAAATTTAGGAACTTTGACTTGCAATAATTCTTAAACTACTGGTTCAAATTTAATGTAATTTGGATTATTATCTGTAGACGTGGTGCCCTCTTGGTCACTAAAAATTTATGCTTCTAATTTTATCCAGAACGAAGTTACAGGGGGTCGAAAATGGCTCGAATCGCTTCGAGAAAAGGATAGTACGGCCGTGCCTTTTGTTTTGCTCGACTTGGCGGGGGCACTGCCGTGCCCCCAGATGATTGTTTTATTATGTGCTCGTCGCCTAAAGATATGCCCTTCAAACTGACACGGTGGGTAACACGTCGCCTGTTTCACTATCAAGAATATTTCAGAAAGATTCTACCTCGAAATATGCTATGGGAGAAACATTTTAGAGCTGCTAAAAACCATGCAAGTGAAAATAACAACATCGTAATTAGCAATAATTTTGTTTACCGGGAACAGAACTCATGTAATTTTTCTGCATTATAATTAATAACCATTACAGCGGGAATCAAAAGATTTATTACGGACTTCTGTAGTTGTTGAAATATAATTGTACGGTAGTTTTAGTAGAGATAGATAGATATACCTTTATTTTATAATAAAAACAATGATGAATGAGAAACTACGAATTTCAATTTGCTGGAAGTAAAATTAACTTTTTTTGCAAAACTTTAAAATAGTCTGCAACAAGCAATATCGTATACAAACCAACTTTAAACAGAGAAAACATCATACCTACTTTAAACGCGGAAAATAATCTAGTTAATTCGCAACAAAGCGGGTGTAATATTTCCGCGTTAGGCAAACAATTATACAGCGGGAACCAACAAGATTTACGTCTCCTGCATCCCGAGTTTATACTCTTCATTAAAATGTCATTGCAAGGCATTAATACCGTAGGCAGAAAGGCGAAATGGCCGAATATTACGGGGGCTGAAGTTTATGCGACGGGTGGGACTTTGCGGTGCGGTTCATATGCCGGTGCTTGGAAGGCCAGTAGTATATTTTTTTACGTCCTTAGAGAAAAAAAAATGATGCGTGCACACATTGTTAAGGTGTGAGTGCAGGGTCTTAGTGGTTAAGACGCAGACAATCACGGCGCAATCTCTGCCCTTACTCACAGATCATTATTACTTCTAGCTCACTCACCAACCAACTGCATGCGCAGTATCTACCTATAAAAACTATGTAAGTACTTATGTATGTACGTATTTATAGCTAAGCGACTTCGTACGCGTCAGCTATCAGTACAGTTTTCAGGATCCTTCAAAGCCAATGCCCATAACGGTTTGAGCATCCCGGTTCTGTATAATCACATGAGACTCAGTCAATATTGAGATCGGTGACCGATTGGTAATGTTTTTTTTGTTTGCTACCGGTGATCTATTTCTGCGTTGACTTAATTTTGTTGTGAGCTGTAGAATTATTTTTTCAAGACAGCTACATATCTCGTACAGCGCCATGTAAACCGGCCACGCTGATGGCGACTCGTCCAAACGCAGAGAATGCCCGCCAAGGGAAATGACACGACCGAATTTACGGAGCCGTCTCTTAGCAATTCGAAGGCTGTTTCGGATATTTTCGCTGAAAACACCCCATTTGGTATACCTACGTATAGTTGTTGAGTTTTTCGCATTAGGGCCATTTCCCTACTTGTGGCTTGAAGTGTATTGGAATGAATAGGGATCGCTTTAGGTCGTTCTACTTATTTTTTTATTTTTGTCTGTTGCAGTGGTTCTCAATTAACGTTACGTTTCAGCTGCATGGACCATTGATTAAAGATAAAAGAATGTCACGATTTATATGGCAATTTAATTCTAGGGACTTCTTATAGAATTAAGCAATCTGGTCATCCAGTCATCTTTGGATCTCAAGTCAAACTACTTATATTCAGTTCTGTAAGATCAGCTAACTGCTCCTGGGTCTAATTCGAGAACCAGCAAGATAAGGAAATCAATTGCCGTGTCGAAAATGTCTGGAGCTACTGGTCCATAAACGAGCTCATGAAAGGCAACCTTCCGTTATCACTCATCCACCCTAATCTATGCTCAGACGTGGTCGCATACCGATTCTCAAAGGTTCAGGCTTGGAGTTCGCGAAAGATCAATGGAACGCAACGTCTTAAGATTCAAAAGAACAGACAGAGTCCGTAACACCACGCTGCGTTCAACAACTGGTATTGCTGATGTAGGTCTAAAAACTGCTAAACGTAGCTCGCATGTATCCTGACAGATGGGCAATGATCATTACGCAACGGGCGCCTGTATGTGGCCGACGGTGCCGAGGCAGGCCAAGAAAGTGTTGGCGTGATGATCTCGACATTTTTATTAGGAGCTGGTCTGGCAAGGAATCGCGATGTTTGGGAGGAGATGGGAGAGACCTTTGAGTCTTCTTTGAGAGACATTAATGGTAAAAATGGAAAACTGCTACGATATTCCTAAAGGATTTAATCCTCATTAGAATGTTTGAATGGCATTACATTCGTGGCTAGATTGGTCCTAATTTATGAAGAAGTTAGAACGAATTTGAGTTAACTGAAAGCGTGTTCCATTCTTTACGTCTGAAAGATTTACGGTGGCATTCGTATTAAATAAATCTAGAAGTCTATTATTTTGGCACCCAATTTAGAATACCTAAAACGTTATACGAAAATGTTTGGCGAGGCTAAGTCTGTTAATGTTTTTTATCAGGATAAAAAGTTGGTTTGGTAGTACATTTTCTGTACTCTGGACTTCTATTTGAGTTTTAATTTTAGTTTTTAAATAGTTAAGTGGTAATAGGTAAGAGATGGAAAATAAATCATATCCTTGCAGAAATTAGCTATACATTTGGTTTAGCAGCTTTTGCTATTTAGGACACGTTCATACATTGTGTATAATTTATAGTTAGATAAGTAAGGTAATTCTAAATCTCATAGCGGAGATAGGCGGTGGAGTATACCTACCTAACGCATCTCATGAAAGTGGGTGGACATGGGTTGTGATGTGACGATGATTCGTAATAAAAAATAACACAAAATCGCAAAAACGAAGACTCGAATTATAAAATTTGTATAAAGACGGCAACTCTGGGTTTCCACCCCAATGATTCGTCCGCAGGCTTCCACTTTTGAGTTACCATATTTTTCAGCTTCTTCTCGTTATAAGGCTGAAGACTGTTCAGAATACAATAAATGTTCGCGAGAGTTTAACCGATAAATCCACTAACGCGTAAAATATAAGTTTTAACCAAAGGAGTGGAAAGAGATTCACAAGTTTTATAATGAAGGTGACATTGCGTAAGGGCAGACTCTCTGGCAAGCCGCACGTTGGCAGGTCACACACCTGCGTTTAATGGATGTTATTATGCTAGAAGCTCTGCACGTTCAACGATTATATTTTTATAAGTTACGAGACGTCTTAATGATTTTGATTACGCCACTCATTGCCACGATTTCTGTGTGAATTGGGACTGTTATTCCATATAGTTTAGTCTCTTAAAAAGACAAAACCAAGAAGCAGAACCAAAAATAAGTCTTCCTGAAAATATTCTAACATGTTATTCTAAACATTTCCGGCGTGTTCTGCTAGGGGAGAATCTGTCGCCAAAAGGGGTCGAGGCGTTCCGGCAGTGTTATATAAGAGCTAGTCCCATTCTACACTGAGCATGTTTACCACCTTCGACCATATCGTCACCAGACAAGATAGTAATATAATAATATGGCTAGTTCTGTCATCACAACGTTTCAATCAAGTGTCAACCATAACAACAATGCTGCTTGCTGACAGTTATGAACTATCCCAAACGCGCCCGCCTTTGCATATTCATAAATTATTATAATTAAGTAGGTACGTAAACCTACTTAATTATTACCTACGTAGTCCATACAATTTATTTAATAAACATAGACATCACTTATTAAATTTTATACTACACAAATTAATAGACCTCACCGAGTAATTTTACTGAATAGTGAATATTTTATCTTCATAACTTTCTAATGTAAACTACCACTTATACAATTAAATATAACTCAGACTTTTAAAAACTCAAATGACTTTCTTTTCAACTTCAATTTTATACACCTTAAAAATTTCACATTTATATATTAAAATGTAGAACATTTTATAACCGTCTCGGTCTTGTTTATATAAACTCAAATATTCAAAAGATATCGCCCCAAACTGAATGAAAGGTTGTTTACCGATCAAAGTCAAAAGACTGACTAATTATTATATTTCAGAAATATTTCTACAAAGGAATTATGTAACAATAAAATAAAGACAAATGACAATCTATTTATCATAGAAAATATCTGTAATAAGAACTTTGCCAGGGTCAGGTGGGGCTGTTTATGCTCGGAAGGCCCTGCCCTTTTGTACTATACTGCGCGATTTTCCTCTCAAGAACAAAGGCTACGGAGCCCTAAATGAGACCTCCAGATTCCATTCTCTTGGCCCGGCACACTCTTAGATATACGAACATTATACTCATAGGTGTATGTATATATTTCCTGTCTACCAGGTATCACGAACAAAGGAAGGGTAGCGTTTTCAATATCACTATAAAGAGATAATTATTATGTATCAAACTGTTTGGGTTCTGGGAACGGTGAGCTACTTTAATCTCCTGTCGGATCATATTAGTGCGATGCAAATACATTTACGTAACCTAAAATACAACACATGAGTCAGTACAAGCCCCCAAACCCAGAATAGAACCTCACGAACAAAACAGAGCGAATATTTCAGGCTAAATGGCCCGAAAGATATTAGAACCCTGGTGTACAAGAAATGATGAATTGGTAAGAACTTTAGAACTTTCCTAACTTCCAAGTATTCCGACGGCCACCGAGTGCGGAAAAGCGCACTGAAGTGTTTCTTTATGACGGAACTTGAAGGAATTTTTGAAATATCGATCAGAGTTTAAGATATGGACGTAGTTTGGACGTACTTTAGCGCCAAATGGGGGATTGTATATAACTGATGATGCGCAAAATTGGCTAGGCTTCATTTTGGAGAAACTCAAAATCAAAAAAACTTGAAAGTAAACTGTCTCTACCATCGGAATCTGAATACAGATATGTGAGAAGAACCAAAAAGATACCGGCAGATATCGCTTATACCATAAATGGCAGCTTTCGGTCGTCTATATACTTCATCGGCTAGACCATGCGGTTTCACTATTAGTAGAATAAAGGTTTTGCAAAGGTCAAAGCCAAATCAAAGTTAACTCAGTACTTTTTAAATATTTAGGCACTGATAAACATGCGATTGGTATATATACTAGTATTTACCACTGCACTTACCCTTCCACTTTTTATGCATTGTAGAGACTATGACAGAGAAAGAAGAATTATCGTTTTTCATACATATAAAATATATATATGATACCTGGTAAATATACTAAATGACGCTAGATCTCTATCGTAGGTGATGTTCAATGACAAGTATGTACGACGCTAGGACTTCATCATACATATTATATACCCTAGTTATATACAATGAAGTTCTGACGTCTCGTCCATACTTTTAGTCATGTTAAAAGTTTGAGGCTCGCAATTTATTAATGCCTAAAGTGTTTTAAACTCCCCCGTGGAGTCCGCTGCCAAAGAGGCTGCCAAATAGTGTCGTTACGTGCTCCATGCAATATGGAGTAGCTTTTAATGATATGAAATCGTACTGAGGGGAGATTTCAGATGGGGCCCTCAGATCTAAAATCACCCCTCTAGAACGGTTTGGCAGATTATTACAGTAAAATATTTTTCAATCTGATTTTGGAGTGAAGTAGAATAAATAAAAATACACAATTGGTTTAGTAAACGTTACTTGGAAATAACAAAATTATATGTAGTTGTGTAAAAACGATTATTTTAAATCAGTATCAGTACCTACCCAATAATAAAATAAACCTCATTAAACTCATTCAAGACTCGATTAGCCCAGTATTTCATATTTTATGATCGCTCACTATTAAAAACGTACCTACTCGTAGAATAATTTTAGTGAATAAGGTGGACAGATGTAATAACTCGTTACCCGTATTCTCATGTGATGTTTTCTATTTTCAAGAATAAATAATCTATGAACCTAATGTTGATGATAAAATTACGTCAATGATGAGAGTTCCGAAGTTTCTGTCTCATACATGACGTTCTATGTTTCACTGTCGTAAAGTGGAAAAACGTGGGGGAACATTTCCTCACCAAACGGCACAATGGGACACGTGGCACAAGAACGCACCGTGAATGACACAAAGAGAAGGACAAATATTTGTCGATGGCCGTCCGCTGCAAATCCTTTGAGAGCATCCGTCCGCTGTTACAGATTTCATGCAGAAAATGCTGCGTGGAGTCGCGTGTTTGTAGCTTTTCGTTTTTTTTCATGGTGTTTTAAGGGGTTTTATTTATTTTAAACCTGTCAATGCCAATTAATAATTTGATTTTATTTAAGTTCATTTTATTTCTCTGGTTCTTTTTACTGGTTGATGAGTAAAGTTGGGTGGCATCTATACTTTCATGCTTTGTTCATGCACTGATCTGATACTGTAACGACGTTATAATGGTGCTATCGTCAAGCGCGCCTCGCGTAGATTATCGACCGATGTTGTGCTGGCGTCGATGCAATGTCTCTAGCCATATGCTGTGATTTATCACCTTTGCTATACAGTCTACACTGCATATTCGTGTTTTACGAGACCTGTAATTTGTTTTCTTCTCCTGGTGTCAACCCTGATTGTAGAGATAGATGTTTAAAACAGTTTTTATTTTAAATGTTCAGCCTTTTTATAGAATTATATTTCAATGACCTAAGTATTCAAACGATAGGAAAATTTGAGAGCAACATTAAAGTATAGCGATCTTACCACAAAATATTTAAAGCAGAGTTGAACAGATGTGTTTAAAAATTTTCTCCACAAATCGACATCTCTAAGCCTGACTTCTTCTAACTCAATAATAAATTAACAAGTAAAATAATTAAGAATGCCAGTGTTCAAGTTTAAACCTTCGCGCGCTGCATTATTTTTATACCGTGCCTACCCTTGTTTTTTATATGTTCAGTTGCTTGCTTTTCTGCTGAGTAAAACGAGTCAGTCGCATTATTGAATTTTATTACCAAAATTATACCACACCCCCCTACATGGTCCTGGATCTACGCCGGATAATCATACCAGTTCACCATAAGATTGAGGAAGAAGTTTCCATCAGATTGAAGAGTGGAGCGCAAATTAATGCTACGGGGATTGCGCGTCACCAGAGTGGTCGAGAGTTCAAAGTCCAAAAGTGCAACGTGCAGGATAAAAGTGATTTAATTTAGAACCCAACACTCAAATCAGGTATAATTAGGTATAAGTCGACGTAAAATAAGGTCAGTAACAGTTCTTTCATATTAAAAATACATTTAGTGGTGTAAAATCATAAAGTGTGTTCGTCAGTAGGTACTTAATAATTAATATTATAAATACTACGTAATAAGTACCATTGTATAATAATTCGCACTCAGATATTTATTCATATTGTAAAACATCGTATTTGAAATAGGTATCTTGATGTCATTTATTTTGCATTGTAGTTTCTAGGTACCTACCTACTTTGTGTATAAAAAAAATATAATAGTCTAAGTACTTTAGTAAACCTGTTGCCTGTATCAGTTCCAGGTAAACGGTGCCGGTCTCCCAGAATGTCCGAGGATAAAGAGCTCATTAAAAAACGTGGCAGTATCAAAGGTCGAGTTACTGCTTTCGCGAATTGGCTGATGACTTTGAAATCGCTGAGTTCCTCGGATGCCAGGGAGTTACAATTACGCATCGGTAAGATGGAATCCTTATACGACCAATACGATGAGGTACAGTTAAAAATTGAGTGTAGTACTGATAACAGTGATGCCCAGCTAAGTGAAAGAACTGACTTTGAAGGTCAATATTATCGGATAATTGCCGACGCTCAGGAAATGTTAGATACCTATCAAAAGGTTCAAGAGAAAGCAGAAAGTGCGTCAAGTTTTCGTTCCAATAATAAGCTTGTTAAGTTACCCACTATTCAGCTGCCAAAATTTGGAGGTTCATACGAGAAGTGGTTAGAGTTCCATGACACCTTCTCAAGTTTAATCGATAACAATGATCAGATAGACGAAATAAATAAATTTCACTACTTGAGGGCGTCATTGGAAGGTTCGGCTGCTGTGGTTATCCAATCTATTGAGTTTTCCGCTAATAACTATCCAGTGGCTTGGAAGCTCTTGTGTGAACGGTTTGATAACAAACGTTTGTTGATACAAAATCACGTGTCAGCTTTATTCAACATAGAACCGGTCACAAAAGAGTCATCCGCTGTTTTGAAGCGCGTAATAGATCAATTAAACAAGAATTTACGTGCATTAGAATCATTAGGTCAGCCCGTTGAACATTGGGACACACTTTTGATTTATCTCGTCACACAGAAGTTGGATACGAAGACATTTCGTGAGTGGGAGGAACACAAAGGTAGTTTATCTAAAGATAAGCCGATCAGTTTGGTAGCCTTTTTGGAATTTATGCGTAATCGTGCAGATTTAATTGAGACGATTGAGTTATCACAAAATAATGCGACAACTAGCAAACAGGCGTCAAAAATAAAGGCTATGGTTTCTTATCAGAGTAATGACTATAAAAATAACACGTCTTCATCGTCAATGAAACCATGCCCTAACTGTAATGAAGAACATTATTTAAATAACTGTCCAAAGTTTCTCGCTCTGAGTAGTGATGCGCGATACAAGTTATTGCCTACTTATAAAATATGTTTTAATTGCTTCCGTAGTGGACACTACGCTAATTCGTGTAAACGGCCAGGTTGTAAATTGTGCAAGCGTAAACATCACTCACTCATTCACATAAACGAGTTCGGTGCATCAAAACAGCCGTCTACGTCTGTGCCTACAGCTACAACAGCTGATTGCGATAGCAGCAGCCGTACGAGGAACTCGCTGCCTACTGTGCCAAATTCTGAGAGCGCGAGTGTCACACTCACGGGAACTATTGCCACTGCATGTGAGAAGTCAGGTCAGTGTGATGTTTTATTATCCACTGCGTTAGTAAAATTGTATGATTGCTACAATCGTGAGGTCATCGCCCGTGCGATTCTGGATAGCGGTAGCACTTCGTGTTTAATGACCGAGCGATTACATAAACAATTGAACTTACCTGCTGATCGCACTGATAGGACCGTCGTAGGTATAAATAATAAAACATCGAAGATCAATCAAATGTGTCGCTTGCCTATAAAGTCGTTATGTGATAGTTTTTCAACTTACCTAAGTTGTTTTATCCTGCCGTCGATTACCGAGAACGTTCCTGGGTGTCAGATTGATGTTAGGAATCTAAAAATACCATCAGACATTTGTTTAGCTGACCCTCAGTTTTATTCGTCATCCGCCATTGATTTAATCATTGGCGCTGATGTATTTTGGGACATTTTAGGTTCGCAAAATATAAAATTAGGAGATGGAAAGCCGGTACTTTATGAAACTAGACTAGGTTGGATAGTTTCCGGTCCTGTTAATGGCGGCCGCGTACCTACGCTTTCACAAGTTAAATGTAATTTTACCAAGGTTGATTCTTTGGCTTCCCACTGTTCTGATGATGACCTCCAAAACCAATTAATGCGTTTTTGGCAGCTTGAAGAAGTTAGCCCTCAGTCATCTCATTATTTTCCAGAGGAGAAGCAATGCGAAGAACAATTTGTAAAAAATACAACTCGCCTCGCGGACGGTAGGTTCTGCGTTCGGATCCCATTAAAACAAACACCGAGCGTGTTAGGTGATTCTTATCAGCGAGCTAAACACTGTTTGCTTTCTTTAGAGCGCAGACTTAAAAGTAATGATTCATTTAGAAAAATGTATGCAGACTTTATGTCTGAATATGAATCGTTAGATCACATGACAGAGTGTGAACCGATTACATCGGGCCCTCATTATTTCATCCCTCATCATGGCGTGCTTCGTGAGAGTAGCACGACGACCAAACTACGGGTCGTATTCAATGCAAGTAGTCCTACTACCTCGGGAGTTTCGTTCAATCAAATCCAAATGATTGGGCCTACAGTACAAGATGACCTATTGTCGATACTTTTAAGGTTCAGACAACATAAATACGTTATAGTTGCAGACATTGAGAAAATGTACAGATGCATAGTAGTACATCCTGATTCCAGACCGCTGCAACAAATAATTTGGCGTGATCAAACTCAACCCAATTCTGAAATGAAATGTTATGTTCTGAACCGGGTGAGTTATGGCACGGCTAGTGCGCCGTATTTAGCAACTCGCTGCCTAAAACAGATAGGTTTAGACTGTAAGGACCCTAAAATATCTGAAGTCATTCTTCACGATTATTATGTTGATGATTTGTTGAGTGGAGGGGATGAGTTAAGTGAAGTTTTACATATACGCAACCAGGTTACCGCCGAGCTCGCCTCAGCGTGTATGCCTCTTAGGAAATGGAAGTCCAATGAGCCTCAATTGTTACCAGAAACTGATTCGTTATCATCCGAATTTAACATCGGAGATACTGAATGCAGCAAAACGTTAGGCCTCGGGTGGCACTCAGTGCAAGATCAGTTCTACTTTTCCATCAGTCCAACCATAGCAAAGGGGAACACAAAGCGTGATATTCTATCAGTCATTGCTCAGATATTCGACCCTTTAGGGCTCATCTCACCTTGTGTTATCTTCATGAAACTTATATTACAGAAACTGTGGTTGCAACGACTGTCTTGGGATGATGAGTTGCCACCAGAGATCAACCAGGCATGGGTCGAAGTGGTCGACAGCCTGCCAGGTCTGAACAGCCTACGCATACCGCGACGTGTCATCTGTGACTCACATTCCTCTCTGGAATTGCACATTTTCACAGATGCGTCTGAGCGTGCGTATGGCGCTTGCATTTACGTTCGGAGTACTAACGATAAGGGTGAGGTCTCAGTTAACTTACTAATCTCGAAAAGCCGAGTCGCTCCAATCAAGCCCACAACAATACCACGACTCGAGCTCTGCGGTGCTTTGCTTGGCGCTCGCCTGTACGAAAAGGCCAATGCTGCATTGCGAGCTCGAATCGAGCATGTTGTGTTCTGGACGGATTCCATGATTGTCCTAGGTTGGCTTAAAATGTTGCCTTCTAAGTTACAACCATTTGTGCGTAATCGCATAGCTGACATTTTAGAAACAACTGCCAGTTGTACTTGGAGACACGTTCCGACTGATGAGAACCCCGCGGATATAATATCGCGCGGTGTTAGTGTTAGTTCTCTCCAGTCTCTCACCTTATGGTGGCATGGTCCAGATTATTTAAAACGCGATCCCTCGCACTGGCCTGCGACTCCAAGTGCTGTTGACAAGTTGCCTGAAACTCGAACTGAAGTTTCATTACATGTAAACAATTTAACCTCCTGCGAACTTATTGATTTCAGTCGTTTCTCAAATCTTTCCAGGCTTCAACGCACCGTAGCATATGTGCTAAGGTTCGTTAACATTGTAAAAAAAGGGACTAAACATGAACACACACATTTAACTTGTGACGAGTTAGATAATGCGCGATGTTTAATAATTAAGCTGTCTCAAATTCAATCTTTCCCTGAATATACTTTGTTAGTAAAAAAGCAAGATTTGCCTATCAAGAACCCACTGACAAAATTTAATGTTTATTTAGATAACAATAGTTTAATTCGCATGGGAGGTCGGTTAGATAATTCTAATTTCAAATTTGAGAAGAAGCACCCCATTATTTTACAGTCCACACATCAAGTTACGAAGTTGTTATTCGAATTTGAACACAAAAGGTTAATGCATGCCGGCCCTCAACTTTTACTGGCTACGATAAGGGAAACTTATTGGCCAATAGGTGGTCGCAATTTAGCTAAGAAATGTTTCCGTCAATGCGTGCGTTGCAATCGCATGAAGGGTAAAACGTATAACCCACTGATGGGTAATTTACCACAGCAGCGACTTGAACCAGATGGATACCCATTCGAGAGTGTAGGCGTGGACTACGCGGGCCCAGTGGCCGTCGCTAGTCGCACAGGTCGAGGCTGTAGGCTCAGCAAGTCGTACATAGCTATTTTCGTATGTTTCACGACCAAGGCTGTACACCTGGAGTTAGTGGGTAATTTAACAAGCAATTACTATTTACTTGCATTACGCAGATTCATTTCACGCAGAGGAAAGCCCACTCATATTTTTTCAGATAACGGTACCTCATTTGTTGGCGCGTATAATGATATTTCGAAGTTTTTGAAAGGTAATTGTGACACTCTGGCTGCTGAGACCGCTCGGGATAGCATCAACTTTCATTTTATTCCTGCATACAGCCCTAATTTCGGAGGACTCTGGGAGGCTGGTGTCAAGTCGACAAAATATCATTTAAATAGAGTGCTGGGCAATTGTAATTTAACATTCGAGGAGCTTACTACTACGTTGGTGCAAATCGAGGCGATACTTAACTCTCGGCCACTCTCTCCGTTGTCGTCGGATCCAGAAGACTTGACGCCGCTCACGCCGGGTCATTTTCTCATCGGCCGCCCTCTCACTGCCTTGCCAGAGAGGAATTACCAGGACAAACCAGTAAACAGATTGACACGCTTCCAGCGCATTGCGCAGTTACGCCAGCATTTTTGGACAAGGTGGAGTAAGGAGTACGTAGCTGAACTCCAGCAGCGAGTCAAATGGCGACGCAGCAAGTACTCCCTCCAGAATGGAACTTTGGTCCTACTCAAGGAAGATGGCATCCCTCCTCTAAAATGGAAGCTTGGACGTGTCGTCGCTGTGCATCCTGGTCCTACTGATGGCATATGTCGTGTTGCTGACATACGAGTGTCGAATGGCGTAGTACGGCGAAGCTTCAGCAAGATAGTCCCTCTGCTGCCAGAAGATGATGTCTCCCGTTGAAAGACGAGCTTTCAACGCGCGGGGGCATGTTCAAGTTTAAACCTTCGCGCGCTGCATTATTTTTATACCGTGCCTACCCTTGTTTTTTATATGTTCAGTTGCTTGCTTTTCTGCTGAGTAAAACGAGTCAGTCGCATTATTGAATTTTATTACCAAAATTATACCACACCCCCCTACAGCCAGGATGGAGTAAGAAAACGCGAGTGATACACGCCGATTTTGTCGAACGAAATTTTACAAACATCTGTTTTAAGCTTTTGTGGTAAGACGGTTGTGTTTCGTTATACATATTTTATTTATTTAAACTAACAATAGAAGATAACAGTTTACTAATTTTTTTTCATTTCAAGTGACGGCAAGGTTACAATATAATAATTATCTTTAACAAAATTATAGTTACAGTTATAAAACCGACGTTTTAAAACTTGTATGTATTTGCGTTATGTAGGTATGTGTAAAATACCATACGTGCCTAGTCACATCTCTAATCTTTCTAACCCATCCCATGGCTTGACATCATTAACTATGAGTACAAAGAGCTGTATCACCGAATATCCCCATAAAACTGCCAAGCCGAATTTCGTTTCGCACTCTAATAGAATTCCAATTATTTCCAATTCGAAAATACATTTATATTCATTGATATTTAGATTTTGCTCCGTGTTTGATACACGGTGTTCGAGATTTCTCGTCGCGTCGAATTTTCGATAACCACGCGGGCCACTTATTCGAGTTGAATTTTGTGTACCGACGTGCGCGAAATTGGAACAGTGCGAACGTAATGTGAGACAGTTACTAGACTTCTGACAAAACAGAACTTAGGGCTGGAGTTCACCAACTAAAGTTCAAATGTTAGTAAAACGGTAGCAAACTGAACGCTTAGTAACGCGTTTTTGATTTGTAATGTTACTTCCAAAGGAATAAATGAAAATGAATGTGGAATTATGCATCCGCGCTGTTTCAATTATTAGCGTTCTATTGAAATCAGCGTATCTCCGCTTCACCAAAGAACTTCACAGGCAGTCTTAAAAATACTTAGCAACCTTAGGTACTGTCTATTCTGATACTGTCATGGAATTCTCAGTAGGTATATTCCTGCTGAGCTGACAATGAGGTTCGTCGCCCGAATTTTTGTATCCGTAAATAGAGGGCAAATCGGTTAAAGGTATTTATTTGTACTAATATGTCGCGGAAAAGTCTTTCGGTTGGAGCGGTGGGATAAGGTTCGATGGTATCATAACTCGGTCACACGTTTGGGTTGTTCTCAATATCAAGTCGGTATCAGACGAAATAGAAGATATACAAGTGTTTGTGACACCGCTAAATGAAATCGCCCTAAGGCTAAAAGATTCGTTAATGATAAATGGGGCATAATCTGTCTGAACAAGCACAGATGACGCTTAATTAAAACATATTCACAAGTGAACGTAGAAAATACAGTCATACAATTTAAAAAAAGTAAATCTACTTAAGTATTATAAGTCTTAAATTTTTAATGGAAACTATTTTTGCAGTAGGACTTCATATTCTAGGCCAGTGTTTAGTAACATAGTATCTGCACTTCTAATCAAATAGAAATGTACCTAATCTTTAGGCTTAGCCTTAATCCTGTACCTGTTTAAATCAAATAAGATTAAAATGTCTAAGTTTCACCTACCTAAATCCAAAATCTCATTTTGATCTAATTAGTTTAAGCCCTACTACTTAAATAAAATTAAGGCTTAACCGTGACATTGTCATCTCAAATTAAGAGACGCAAATGCGACGGCCCGATAACGGCAGGCCACTTATTTAACAGAAATTAAAATGCATATATTTGCCCGCTACTTACTTAGGATTAGGGTTTGTTAATTTTGCCCAAGTTAAACGGCAGATAAACGGGCAAATCTGCAGCTGTGACATAATTCAGGCAAACGTTTTGACCAATTCGTTATCATTGCCTGTTTACCTACCTTAAAAAAAATAGTCATATCTAGTTATAATTTTGCAACAAGGTAATTTATTGTAGTGCGATCACTCATACAGTCTGTGTGACACGCAACCGCTGCGTTGGTCATTAATTAAAGTAATGTGTACATAGTTTAGTTATCGTATAGTCGAGTTTAATCTATGTGTATTTCAATTTATCATATACTTTTTGAGTTGGTAGACCATCTACGCGATGACCAGACGTAGGACCGGAAAAATCTGACGTGAAAACCACTTTGGACAAAACAGTTTGTTACGTGCTAGTCCAACAGTCACCGACAAAAGTCGCTAAGAATTTCCTATTTTTCATTCTAATATTTCTACGTAATTGTTGAGTATTTTGCGTGCGTGAAAGTCAGTTTTATGCAAATTTTGGTGCAGACTGTACCAAGGGCAAGTGTGATTCGGTGGGCTCTATCAAGTTATACTAGTCACAACAAGCCAGCTTGATAACAGCGGGTAAGGATCATAACCCTAACATGTTTAGTTACGTTTACAACCGTAGACTCCATTTTGCAGCAAACATTTCATTAGGATACCTGTAGATACTGATTTCATTACTGTAACCTGCCCCCGAATCGTTAACCCGGCGCTTCTCACTCTGGCCTATGAACGTTTTAATAGAATTACACGGCATCCCGGGTAATCTCGCGATTACACCGACAGTGCCTATAAAGAGTTATGGTTTCGGCTGTACACTGCGGCACTGCAGGTGTTGTAAACGTAATTTATGCTTCAGTGAAATGTTAAAAGATTATTTAAGTGTGAATGATTTTTAAACAACGCGTTGTTACACCTGCAGCTGCTGTGTTCTATACTGCACCGTTTATAATAAAAAAAAAATAAAGAGTTCTTTTGATATTTTAGAAAGCGTGTCAATGTTTTTAGTTGTTCATAGCGAGAGACGTCGAGGTACTTATAAAATAAATTTAAATCACTCGAAATAATACATAAGCGAGAAATTTCCAAATATAAAATGTCCGAAAAGAAAAACGCAATTAAAGGTAGGTATAATTATTTTCTGTTTCACATGTCATCGTATCATCACTATTTACACCATTCTAGTTACTTATAAATGGGTGGGTATAATATAACTAAACACTATCGTATTTATTGGGACACATTTACAAATTTTTGGACATATAGTTTCCTTTTTTATACCTACCTATAAAAAGTAACTAAATACAGTAAGTTAACTGAAAGTAAATTCCGCGGATGCAGTGTCACTAAGAATTTGCACAACCGTCGTCATCCAGTGACATGATTCTCTAGCTAGTAATAAATTTTCCTATTCTCTCGTGCTGCTACAACAACAACGAATCAAACAACAAACCAGTGAATATCGTTTACCGAACTAACCAAACCAACACTGGCACGTGCCTCAAAGCAACCGATAATGCGGCCGATTAATGAGAATCCGGATTTGTTTGTTAAACAGTGATTAAACGTGTATTTATAAGGAGCGATATAGTATACTTAGACTTAGGTTCGTAATGATTGAGTTACGGCAGAACTTAATTACCAGCCAGTAAGAAAATTCTTCCACGCAAGAAAACAACGTTTGAGGTTGGTCGAGTTTTGTACCAGATTTTTTTAATCATAACTTTTTATTTAAATATCGAAATAATAATATAGTTTCGTTCTAGCCACTCTGGTTGATCGTCACGATTCAATACTAGAAATGCAGGCATTCAATAAAAAAAAACTTTCCACAAATATTCTACATTTAAAATAGGTCTCCTTATCTTTGCGGAAGCCATGCTGACTAAGGAAATTGAAGTTTTAATATAAGACTTAAATCCACCTTCCTTCTAGTCCCAGTGTGGAGAGAAGTTATTAAAGTCTGTGCCATTCCTCCCCAGTGTTTCATATTTCGAATCGTAAACCTGCCATGGGCAGCTTCGGGTAGTAAACTGGGAGTGTGTAATGAGACTGTAGGTTATATTTTCGTTGAATCTTCGTACTGGATAACATGGTGTTCAGTTTTAGAACTCATCAAATTTTTTCATTAGAAGTTGGCGCTATACTACGTTAGTATTCCCGTAGTATGAATTCTATCGAGGTGTGAGTGTTCAAAGTGTAGTCGAGCTTGTCTGTACGTACAGCCATCAACAGACGTAATTGTACGTATAAATTCTATTTTGCCATTTAACAGCTAATTGTGCTCTTTCCCTTTCGCAAAACTCCTTTTGGATTTTCAGTTTTCATGGGTATCTATAGTAGGGCCTGTTAGTTTTTATAGTTGGTTTGTTAAATTTTATTTTATTTATATTCCAGTTAACAAGTTTTTAATTGTAAATAAATCCCCGATAGGCAACTATTCTGCTAAGCTCCAACGTTTCGTTTATGTACTTTGAATGGCTGCTTAAAAAGCAAATGATGATGCGCGAAACGCAAATAAAACGGAAAGTAGTACTTACAGTGGCCATTTCAGAACCAACATTTTGCAGTAAATAATGATTTCACAAAGGTTTTTGCTTAAACACACTCACTCTGAACTATGCGCTTATCTTTATTGTTTTTATTCGCAATCATGGTTTACGGCTGAGGTACAAACGTTTCTTTTATGACGGGACCATATTGTGCTGAAACATTTTTGGTGCTCACCGACATTTGAACCCTGTTTATTTCAGCGATTCAGTTGAAGTTAATTAAAGTATAACCGTGGTCTTTAAAAAACAGAAAAATATTTAATAATCTGTAAGTTATTGTCGGGCTCAAGTGTAGTAGTAAAATTCATTGTCGAAAGTAATGTTCTGGTGCCAGCATATTTTTCAGGGACTTGATATGAATTATCTTATCTAACGGGGCATATAACCGAAGCACAGTTACAGTTAATGGTGTTTCTTTCTCACGTGCAAAATTCAGCCGGGTATCAGAAATCAGCTTTTCACATCAGTTACCCATTAATTTAGTTTATCGTATTTTATTTGAGATTCTGTTTCTTCAGGTGTTTAATTTGCAAAATGTATATTGCTGTCTTATTGTCTACAAGTAAATTGAATTTTGAAATTCATTGTAAAACAGTTTTCATTCAACCAGTTCAATTTAGATTTTATCTCAGGTTTTAAAGAGAAATCTTAATTATAGTTAGACGCTGCAGATGGGATTATGTGCGTTGCAAAGTGTGTTATACGAAGTTCGGTCCGCAGAGGGGTGGCTCGATAAGTGTGTGGATTCTTAGTTGACTGGAATAGCCAAAAAATAAATCAGACCCCTTCATTAAAACGAGTATATTATACCACAGGTTAAACAATAGTAACTACGTAACTTATTTACATGATTTTACATGTCAGCAGAAGCACGGTCAACGGTAGCCAGTTCCATTCTAGGCTGATCAGTGAGCATGCTTGTAACTAACCTATCTAACGCATAAGGAAAAATACACACGTGATAAAATATATGGCCAGAAGATCGTCTAAACCCAACATTGTGAAAGAACAGTAACCTCGGAACTTTTAGAGTAAGAGACTGTTTATAAATGAAACACAACTAAATAGTAACAAAACAATAGTTTAATTCATTAATGAGTAGTAGTTTATAAGAAGGAGATTAACCTGGGAATACCAAGGTAGAAAAAAAGCTACTTTTTTTTTTCGAAGAGGGAGACCCCCCCCTAATGGGGAGGGAGGATAGGCCCCAACCATCGCCCATCCTTGTGAGTGCCAACCACAGAGTGCACTCCCCGGGACAGAGTATAGGTAAGGACTTGGTCATGTTTTATTTAATGTAACAATTAACCATTCAGTCCACATGTGATTGTGCTTTTTCCATTTACTCATCCCGGTTTACTTTCTTTATGTTTGTTATTATTGTTATAATCGTAAGGTTGACCATTCACGGTTCTTTTAAATATTGGGTATTTTCCCATTTGTTTGACCATTAGCGGTTCTTTTAATATTGGGTATTTTTCAATTAATAAATTTCATTAAGTGATCAATGCTCATGACCACAACCAATCCACAATGCATGAACAGAGCCAGAAGGTACACCCAGGGGTCCCACTGCTATGTAGCGCTTGTACATACGTGATTTTCCAGGAGTGCTGGGTGCCCAGCTGCAGAAATGATTGGAGCCCACATATATTTCACCCAAGGAAACTTGATAGTTGCATAAAAGCTGCTAGTTGATCGTGTAATTATAAATATTATTGTTCGGTAAATACATCAATCACATTTAGGCTGAAATAGTTTTCATTAGTTAATTCAAAATTGATTTATCAAGAAGAATAACAGAGAGGATGGGAAGGAATTATATGATTAGATGGAGGAAAGCTAATAGGAGTCGTAACTCCCCTATCCATAGCAAAAGTTACTGATTAACAATAATTTACTGAATATGTTTGGTCATAATGTTGTGGTTTGAATAAACAAGGGATGAACAGTCGGCCTACTGAACATTTCCTTGCTGATTCGATGTATAGTGTGGGGAAATATTTGTGCCCTGCGTGTATAGTATTAATGCTTGCAGTAAGCCGTAATCACTAGTAGTAACTTCATCGGAAGAATTCCAAACATACAAGGGTTGTGAGGCCTCGGACGTAACAACGATTCCAAGCAGCCACTTACTAGTCATGAAAACACCCACAGTATGTTACATGAGCAAACTACTGCAAATCAGCAATGAGTATAAATTATTGTTTAATTGAATCTAACCTAGGGGAGATCACCTGAAAAACACGTTATTACCAAAACCAGTTATCAATTACGCATAGCTAGACAATACCACCCATGTCCACAATTTACCGACTGCGATGGGATTGCCTGTACCTCGCACAGCATATAGAGAAAGATAATTACATGATACATTCGCTTTAGCTAGACAATACCACCAATGTCCACAATTTACCGACTGAGATGGGATTGCCTGTACCTCGCACAGCACACAGAGAAAGATAATTACATGATACATTCGCTTAGCTCGATAACACTGGGTAATTATTTACTTGTAGGATTTAAATAAAACAATATGCAATCGTCCCACAGTCTTTGTAATAATATTACTGAAATATAACATAGTTTTGTCGAAGGCCAAAGTAAACGATAACTTGTAAATAGTTTGGTATTAATATTGTTAGCGTAATCAATACCTTGATTATAAGTGATAAGTAAACTGTAAAATACCGCTTGGTCGTAAATATTGGGTAGAAGAACGAACGTAAAATTACTGTCAGAACGAAATGTAAACGCAGCATACATGAGTTTAAACGTAAGGTCAAAGCCTTACTATGGCCGTCAGTATGATGGTAGAGTAACAAACGTGATTTAAATTAAGTAGATAGCTGTAACCAATAGGAGAGTAAAGTCTTCCGATGCAAATAATAGTCTTCTTAAAATACGGACATAAGATGTAAAGTAAAAGACGCAACACAAAACATAAAACCATAAAATCAATGCTGAAAATAAACACGTATAGTAATAAACAGTTAAATAGGTAGATTCCAGAAGTACAATGAGTGATTTATATCTTAATTTGCATAAACTGTGAAAACTTATCACTCACCATAGCTACTGGTATGACCAACTTGGATCTTTACACATAAGCAAAGTTATGAAAGTTACCACTTAAAGTGTTATCTAATTAAGTAACCATTCAAATAAAGGAATTTAGGCAATAGATTATGATAGGACGATACGTATCTAAAACTGAAGACAAGTTGAATTAGCTATGTGTTTCAATCCAAGAAAGCGTGTAAATAAAATGACACAAACCTCTCGAAGGCTTCTTTTTCCTTAGGGTTACCATGTTTAGTCTCGTCTGAAATAATCTTAAATTATAGTAAACAGTTGAGCACCTCAATTAATTACTGAAATCGATCGAAGATTTCATTAAGGCATAATAAAATGAGTTCATTTGACTGAACCATATTGAGCACCGAAACCGGTCGAAGGTTTCGTTTTGTTAGGCAGTTGAACTAGGCGGACGACTTTAAATACAGAAACCAATCGAAGGTTTCATACCATTAGATGACTGAACTAGACGGATCACTTTAATTACGAAAACCCATCGAAGGTTTCGTTTCATTAGACGACTGGACTGGACTGATCATTTAGATTACAGAAACCGATCGAAGGTTTCATTTTAGTCCACTTAACAATTAATAGAGCTGAAAGAAAGTGAATAGGTAAACAATCGGATACATGACAACCCATAAGGATCCCCTCCAGCACCTCAGCAGTCCTTGTTCTATAAGAAAGCATAATTAATGCCACCCCCATGCTACTGATTTTATTGTACGACATTTTAGAGTTAGAACTAGGACCTAAAATCTAGATTTCTAGACAGGTCATTGTTGAAGGATTTTAATCGCGAGAAGAGAAGAAGCGGATTTCGTTTGGCCATCACGAGCGTCGCATATTACTAACTACTCTTAATTACCTTAAAGTCTACACGTGGAGGCTGGAAGAAAAATGTTAACTAACTAATATGCGACTTATCCGGTCCACGTCAACGATTTCCACGAGTTTGATTGCTTTTTTGTCACTTCTCTTCTATTACACTTTCCTCAAGGATTTCACAAGATCCACTGGTGGGATATGATTTATGAGACCCTCAGAGAAAATGTTTATAATAAATTCGAACAAGTGATTTTAGTAAACTACTAGATTAAATAAACCACAAAACCGCGACTGTGCTCATTCTTTGCAAATTGGATTTTACAAACAAATAAGGGTTGCCAACACACGAAAAACCCAACGTAATTGGTGCCTTTCCTTTGCAATGGCATGTTCCTGACCACAGCCAAGGCAGCCGAGAGTTCTATTCACGACTACGGAGTCCGTGGCCAGCAATCTACCATTGTTAACCCACAAATGCATTATAATAATGCTAGAAGCAAATGGTTTCAATTTAAAATGTAGCACAGTATCAAATTCCCTAATTTCCCCACTTAGAATCTAGCTGAAAATTCTGTTGTGTCACTCAATTATTAAATATAAATACACAGAAGGTGCATTAAAAATATTACTGGGATAATTCCCACCATTGGCCAAGCTCATCCTACAAACTTAGAACTAGGTCGAGAGGCTTCTACAATTAGCCTCAATACTAATGAACTGAACCAATGGCTCACCAAAAGGTAATGTAGAGTAGTGTAAATATATTTATAAATAAATAAATAAAATGACCGGAAAAACAAGTTATGACAAATAAATAAATTATAAATATGTTCTTTTTTTTTCTAAATTTACTTGACTACGTGTTGTGTAATTTGTGCAAGTGGTGTGCATTACTTAATTCTAGCATGAGTGCTTATATAATTCTAAAGCTGTTCCTAATTTTATTTTCGCGATTTATTATTTTCCCATTGTGGATAATAAATCACTACTATTTAAATGAGAAGCACATTCTAGGGTTCCATTGATTTAGTTATCGACTTGTTTTAACTCTCACCAATGGAACAAGGACCCGATATTTTTGTGTAGATTTATCTGAGTGGCACAACTAGATAACACAGAAAACACACATAATAGAATAAAAACAGAATAGAATAACAACAAGTAATAGCATAATAAAATGCTCATGTTTTATTAAATTCTCAAATATTACTTTACATGAACATTTCACTACACCAATTAAAAATGATGACATGAGTGTAGTAAATGTGCTGGAAAGACGTTCCAACTTATTCCATAATACCTAAAGGGAAATGGCACACAAAACATCTTTAAATAAAAATAATACGACTCACGACCTCAGCTTGAAGACCACTATTTCACTATCTCACTATTTAATTTGACCCGAAATTATAACACATTTATTAAAACAATTATATAAATTGTTAACTCCACTAACCACACTTTTTAATTGAAATGCGTGTGCATTCTTTTACAATTATTATTTAATTATTTCACTATTTATTTGAACCAGAAATTATAAAACATATTAACACAATACAAATTATTAACACCACACTAATTATATTTCTTCAATTATTATCGAATCACTAACCGAAGTTATAACACATTATTAAAATTTGAATAAATAAGACACAAACAAATTTGTTGAACTCTACTAATTAATTATTAACACCACACTAATTAATCTCTCTACAATTACAGATTCACTATCTCACTGTTTAATTTAACCCGGAATTATTACACATTAATTATTGAAATTAAAAATAAGAATTAATGCAAATTTATTTAACACAATAATATAAATTATTTACAACACTGATCACTCTATTTTTCTTCGGGATGCGTGTGCATCCTTCTACAATTCGCGGTTGACTATCCCTTCCAAAACCCCATTTCTCCAGACGACAAGTGCCCCCTTCCACTCTCCTCCTGATTTTTTGTCTTCCCTCACGCACCAATCCCATAATCCAAATCTTAACCTCCAAGTTTTGGGCCCCGCCTACTTTCCCCGCACCCTCGTCCTACTTTCTTCACCTCTCCCAGCCTGTACTCGATCCAAGATGCGTACGCGCATCAATAATATTAATTATTTAATTTAAATCGAGTTATGGTTCGGTACATGCTAACCACTCTTGACCACATCGTCACTTAAGACCAGGTGTCATAGTGGTCAAAAATGCTTGGCAGATTATTTTTGACAAGAACTTTCTATATCGTTTCCTGATACTATACTTCTACGACTTCAACCTAGGTGTACGCTGCACGGCGATCTAAGCAAGGTTCTCTAGTCACGTCCTCCCCGTTTATCGCGGCCACGTTCGGTGACTGTAATAAAAACTTCTCTAAAATGAAATATTTAATGCCGACACTTGAGTGCTTCGTGCTCCCGACTCCCGATGAACACCTATGTTTATTCTTTAAATAAAGCGGTCGATGCCAGGTGCTGCTCGGACAGATAATGGCTAGATAGCCTCTATATCTGTATTACAGCTCTATGTATATTACATATAAGTACGATGTTTTGACTGCGTTTATAAACTAAGGTTTAGTGGTTGATCCTAAGTTTTGCTAAGCTTATATTTTGTTAAGTTATGCAGGTATTATCACGTTCGGGTCGTCAGTTGGTTCGGTACCTTTTTGCCATATGTTATTCACTCTAGATTTATGTCTTTACTAGGCGCAGTGACATTTTTGGCTCTCACGTTTTTCACGACCTTTTTAGTGGAGTGTCTAAAGGTTGTATATGCATGTTTCAGTATTGAAGTGTGGATTTTAGATCCCACTTTATTCATGCCCGTTTAGATACCAGATAGCTAAGATGTACAGTTGATTGAGAATAGGACACTTAAGTATTTGCTACAACAAAACCAAAAACGGCCGAAGTTTTATATTCCCAAATTGAAATCCAGCCTAACGGTCAGGAATAATTCTCCCAACCTAACCTCAGCCACGTTTAGTTCACGAAAATGAATTCAAATGCTCAAATTCCCATGAGGCGTAAATTAAATATGCTAAGGGCGGGTCAGACTACTAATTCCCCAAATTAGAGTTCATAGAAAATTACCGTATGTAAAGTGACCACAGAAGCCAAATGAAGGCAGAAGGTGTAGGACAAACACGCCGGTCAAATATTAATTCGGGTCACATTTGCCGTTCAGAAGGCAGTGTTTGAGATACAACTTTGGTACCATCGAATTTGAACTGGTTTACTGTTCGCCTCGCGTATTTAACTGTTTATGTAGGTTTATTCCAACTTGGTGAAAACTAGAAAGAAAATCTTTTTAGAAACACAAAATCTGCCCGGCTCTTGTGGTATTGGTATGTTAGATGGTGGACCATCTTCAGGTCACGGAATGATCATAATTGAACAATGCAATCAAAACTATTTATGCTTAAGTATTTTTAATCTATACAAAGAAAGCTGTAACAAGCAAACAAAGAAAAATAAAAAAAAACCTTAGGAAGTGAACGACAATCAGGCAACACCATGGGTGCCCATGAAAAGCCTGACTGTATGCCGCTTGCGTAATCCGATGTATCACGCACCAGTTGAAATTAATTTGGAGTCCAAAGGTTTTTCGTATCTACTTGGCTTCAGCGTGGACAGAAAGAGGTCGCATTAGAGGCATATTTCACGGTTGAACGAGGCACTCACAAAGCTGTAAGGGTCTGTATTGAAAAGGGGTTCAAAGCTGTGGTCAAATACGTAATGCGGTTGCCATTGAGTTACGTTATCGCAATCGTTGAATGTGACTTGGAGTGACATTAAATTACTCACATTAGAAAGCTTATATGGCCCTAGAAGTAAGTAAGTAAGAACAGTTAGCCCATAGCAGGTAACCTGTTCAAGTATGTAAGCGCTAGTAAACTTCAAAATAAAGTAAATTGACAACTTAGCGGTACAAGTAGCACTACGTTTTGAAAAAAAGAAAGAAAGAAACAAATATGGTGAGAATACCCGAACGTTCAAGAGTTTCGATCAACCGTACTTACTATAATCTAACTAAAATCCAGTAGTATTTCTTTCGACAGAAAACAACAGGCACTCGCAAAATGCCCCTTTTAAAATCGTTACGCTGAACCATTACAGCAACGTATCCTATAGAGAGGCCTTCACACGTTCGAGTTAAGCGGGGCATTATCAAACGGCAATAAGCCTCGATCCCCAATTTGATCGCTGTCTGCGAGAAGCTTGACAGATGATAGTCCGCCGGCAGCTCAGGTATTATGGTTAAGCCTTACCGTATATACCAAGTATAACACGTGTGTCGCCGGTCACCGTCACTGTGGCTGATGGTCCGGTCATATTTGATCACACCCGAATGCAAGATCTGGCTTTCGAGGTACATTGAGTTTATGGATCATACATTCCTTATACCAAATACGCGGTCGCAAATAAAAAGTGGTAAAAGTAACCATCCAGAATATAAAAGCTATTTGCCGATTGTGAATGGAGCACATGACGAAATAATAATATTTTAACTGTGTAACCACAAAAGTTTAGACAGTTAACAGATGTTTCTAAAATTTATCAAAAAAATATTTTGTGATAAGACCGTGGTTTTAAGGTAACTATAGTGTCTAGAACTTTAATGGCAAAATAGAACCCTCAAACTTTGACAAACGGCTCTATCAACAGCTACCGTTAACTTTAGTAGCAGGAGTGTCTCGATTTCCTATGAAAATTTTATTAGCAAAAGCAATAGGGATGAGGTAAATATTCGAAATACGCTTTTTTGGACTATAGACGGTTGGCGGATACATTTTACAATACTTACCTATATTATGTCTTCGACGATTGTTTAGCTTACTTAGGTACATATAAATCAGCTTTTCAAAAAAACACTTAACACCGTAATTATGTAGCATGGATTTATTAAAATCGGTAACCGGCCGGCAAATTTTATACGGACATTTCCCCGGTAACCGGCCAAAACAATGGGCACATCTCTAAAAAGCACATTTGGTGCATATGCTTGGAAAATTTACATGAGTGTGTTAATATGCAAAGTGTTTTCGCCGCAACACCGGGTGTAAGTACTGCTCAATTATACCGTATCGTAGATTCGTAGTATTGTTAGGTGTATGAATTATCAACTAATTAGTGTTCATATTAATTTGAAAATCACTAGGCAAACTTATTTTTTAATACAGCACATAACAGGAGTCAGCACGAGCCAAGGCAAACCTTGTATCATTCAATCCAGCGTCAATCTTTATACATCACCATTGATTTCTAGCGTCAATCAATCAATTGCCAGTGTTACCAGCGCGGATCCTTTGTTCCAATTTTAGATTTTTTATATAAGTATGAAACGGCCGTGATCACGTTTTGAACATTATTTCTTTTTATGTTCGGTTTCGCATCTTTTCGCGATTGACTGCCGGCGACACTGATTGATTGATTTGACGTGAGATTGAACGTGTAAAGTCCGCCTAAGATGTTGACGATAGATCGTGTCTATTCATAAATAAGTCAGTTGGTATAGGTACCAACTGACTTATTTAGAGTATTATTTACTTTATATAGGTATTTATTACTTGTTTTAAACTAAATTACAGTAAATACTGAATATTTTAATAGTAATGTACTGAAGTCACTAGTATAAAACAATATCAATTGATTTATTCATGAAGATCATAAAATCAATCGTAGAAACATTCAATGAATTTCAATTGTGTATTTTGAAACATATACCCCGGCCGCATTGCAAACTTTTTTGTGATCTCATTATTCTGGTGCCTAATTTAAGGCCCAATAAATCTTTTATTAAATTAGCCCCTACTGGATTCCAGCATTTTGTTCACCCATTTATAATGAAATCACACTAAACATTACCGGCGACCCGAGGCCCGTACAGATGACTGTCATTAATAACATTCAATGTAAAACCATACGGATTCGTTGACAAATTACGTACGCATATGGGGTGGCACATACGCCTTTGACCGTTTAGAGCAGTCAAGGGTACCGCACCTAAGCTTACGCAGCCATTTGCAAAACAGTTTTTTTTTAAATTAAAAGACACATATTTTTTTTTTTTACGTGGACTGTGTTCACTCATGATTTGAACCTTCCAGCTAAGTAACTTAAAGAAAGCAGACGTCATTGGTGTTTTTTTGACAAAGGCAAATGTTAGCTTTATTTACAGAAAAAAGAAGAACTATAAAAAGTTAAGAAGAAAGCAAGTGAGATGACATAAAGAAGGAAAAAAATAATTATATGCCATAATATTCTGCCTTCAATAACGTAATAATAAACTGCTATATACTACGAATAAGTACCTACCTTATTATACAAATATGCACGACACTTAAAGTCGAAACTTAAAGTCGTGAGTTCTACTTAGGCCTAGAATAAATTGAAAGGTAAACAGATATAACTCGTGTGTGGTACCCCTTACTGTCAGCGGGGATGATTTTTCAATCTGCGCCCATTATCTGACGATTACAAGGGTGTGTCCGGCTTCCAGACATTTGGAGGGTGTTTTTGCCAGTTTCCGCGGAGCCCTGACACAGGGGGCGCGGGGTACCCATGATTTATTGAAGGCGGCCGCGGTGGTAACGGAACGTTATTTTTTAAACCCCGGTTTATCTTAACCGCTTTTCGAACGACCGCCGACCGGAATGTAAGATAGTGACGTCACATGATTGAGTATGATGTAAAAAAAATGAATAGTATTTCCTTGGCGAAAATTACGCATTGAATTATGAAACTCTTACTTTTTTGAAGTCCGTCAAGTTTATATATTACAAGCTGTCCGGACAGACGTTGTCCTGTCAGAAATGTGTGAGTAAATGTACTACCTACTACCATTTAGTTCTGTTTTTGAATATTTTCCTCTATTTTTAATATTTATTCTGCTATTCGAACGGATACGAACAAAGTAAAGATCATGAAAATCGGTACAGCTGTTCTTGAGTTATAAATGGTGAAACTAACACGACTTTGTTTTATATGTGCAGATAGATTATGTTGTTTTTGTGTGCCCACCGTTTTTTTGACTAAGCAGCCAATTTTCTCGTATTACTTTTCCATTGTGGAAAGATCTGGGGGCACGGTAGCAAGTCGAGCAAAACAAAAGGCACAGCCGTACTATCCTTTTCTCGAAGCTACTATTGTAATAGTATGTAAGACAGGCAAAGTATGTAAGACAGTAAAGTATATAAGATAGTCAAGTATATGAGACAGTCTTCTCGTGACCACGGCCGATGTAACTTGGTCGAAACGTCGAGGTATGTCAAAATTATATATTTTGATATTCGTTTGTGCGCGAATTAGACCCGTTTAAATACTAATTAACATGTATTCAGTTCGCGAAAGTTTAAGAACTTCTATATGAGACAGTCAAGTATATAAAACAGCCAATGTATATAAGACAGTCAAGTAGGTAAGACAGCCAAAGTATTAAAGACAGTCAAGTATATAAGACAGCCAAGGTATATAAGATAGTCAAGTTTATAAGACAGTCAAGTAAATAAGACAGTCAAGTATATAAGACATTCAAAGTATATAAGATAGTCAAGTATATAAGACAGCTAAAGTATATAATACAGTCAAGTATATAAGTCAGCCAAAGTATATAAAATAAAGTTAATTCTAAGCATATGTAGTACAAAAATATTGCTTGTTGGCGCCATATTGACAGTGAGTGATTTTCAGTGATAGGTGTTCGCAAATGGAACTAACTACACTTAAATGACTTGGTCAGGGAAATAGTTAATCGGCATCGTTCCGAGATACATGCCGAGCTGATTGATTGAATGGCTGAATACCATTCAGAAAGCTAGTTAAACGGCGTCGTTTAGTGAAAAGGCTAGGTTAATTAAACGACTGATTAAACTAGTTGACTGCGTGCGACAGATCCAAGTCATTTGCCTAGCTGTTTGATTAAATAGTTTATTAAGCTGTCTGTTTATTAAGATGGCTGACACAGGCTAAAATATCATGTACTTATATAATTGCGTAGCCTGCTTCTAATTATCGCGCCATAATTATCAGAATCCGATTTTTTCGGTGGAAGTTAGCTGAATAATACATAATTATCAAAGAGAGAAACTACTCTATCTATGCGTTGTCTGTCGAGTGCCAAGTAAAATACCATGTTTTATGGACTATACAGCTAGCCTATAAGTGTGGAAACCTACTTTGAAAACGGTCTCGAAAGTCTCGTTTTTCCCGGGATTTTCGAGACCGCACTGAGTCTCGATTTTTTGGTCCCGGGACGGCGCCATGTTTCGAGATTGAAAGCCCTAGTAGGTACGTAGTCTATGAACCACCACGGCTGTACGAATCACATAAAAGGCAAGGAGATAGATTAGTGAGAGTGTGTGATTGAGCGAGTTAGTGTGAGTAAAAGATGGGGCGATGGCAGATGGGAGATGGGAGATGGGAGTTGGGAGTTGGGAGATGGGAGATGGGAGATGGGAGATGGGAGATGGGAGATGGGAGATGGGAGATGGGAGATGGGAGATGGGAGATGGGTGATGGGAGATGGGAGATGGGAGATGGGAGATGGGAGATGGGAGATGGGGAAGTGGCGTGATGGCGAGATGGGGAGGTAGGGAGGTGGGGAGGTGGGGAGGGACGGAGGTGGGAGAGGGGGAGGTTGGTGAATGGGGCATGGGCAGATGAGGGGGGGGGGGGATGGAGAGATAAGCTGATATAAAGATGTTGTAGAGATATCGACAGACACAATAATGACTGTATCCAATTGGTTTACTTATTATATTCTTACTAGCTGTTACGTTTATACGAGGGTGAATCAAAAAGTTCTTAGAAGTGCATATATATGAAACCTTTTTGGATCAAGTTCGATATTCAAATTAAAGAGTGTCTATCACACTATATTTATGCAGACTGTCACTTGTTTTTGTCAGTTCGTTCGCATGTAATAAATTTTTTTGTGCAACGAGTTGCTAAAAAGTCAAAATTATGGATAAAAGTGAGTTACGTGCGGTGATAAAATATCTCAGTTTGAAAAAAATGTCTACGAAGGAAATTTTTTTGGACATTCAGCAGACATTAGGGGGTGATGCTGTACCCTATTCTACGGTTGCGTACTGGGTGGCTGAATTTAAAAGAGGTAGATCAAGCTGTAAAGATGACCCGCGTTCTGGGCGGCCTTCAACCTCCGTTACAGAAGAAAATGTCAAAAAGGTTGAGAATCTGGTTTTGGAAGACAGAAGAATGACTATAAAACATATAGCTGAGATCCTAAAGATATCTTTTGGTAGCGTTCAATCCATTTTAATTGATTCACTGGGGTTCAAAAAAGTGTCTGCAAGATGGGTGCCACGAATGTTAACCGACGAAAACAAAAAGCGACGTTTGGAAATTTCCAAGCGTAATCTCGAAATGTTCCAGCGTGATTCGGATAATTTTTGCCGTCGTCTTGTCACCATGGATGAAACGTGGGTCCACCATTTTGATCCTGAAACTAAAAGACAAAGCATGTCTTGGAAACGACCATCCTCTCCATCCATTAAGAAATTTCGAGTTGCTCCTACCGCTGGCAAAGTTATGGCCTCTGTGTTCTGGGATAGTGAAGGAATCCTTTTTATTGATTACATGCCAAAAGGCCAGACGATTACTGGACCCTATTATGCAAATTTAATCCCGAAAGTGCGTGAAGCGATTAAAGAAAAACGTCGTGGAAAACTGTCGTTGGGCGTGTTGTTCCTTCAAGATAACGCTCCTGCTCATCGATCGGAAGTTGCGCTCAACGCAATCCGCTGTGCTGGCTTCAATCTCCTTGACCACCCACCATATTCTCCGGACTTAGCCCCAAGTGATTTTCACTTATTTCCAAAATTAAAAGAGGAAATTCGTGGAACAAAATTTCACGATAATGACGCGGTTATAGCTGCCGTAGAGGACTTTTTCGAGAGTCAAGAAAATAATTTTTTTTCACAAGGAATAAGGAAGTTAGAAACGCGTTATTCTAAATGCATTGCATTGGAGGGAGATTATGTAGAAAAATAAAATATTATTATTTAAATCTTTGCATTTTTTAATATTGATTCCAAGAATTTTTTGATTCACCCTCGTATAAATGCAGATGAAGTCGCGGGTAACAGCTAGTATAATATTATAACACAAAATACCGTCTTACACAATATTATTTTCATTATGTGAGGGAGAAAGTATTCTAACCTAAACAACTTTCACTAACATAGGTAATCCTTTCCCAGCTTCGTCAACACAATCTTACGCTCTGTATTAGTAAAAAGTAGTAAGGTCGTAGTAAAAATCCGTAACCATTGCAAAATCAAATATCATATCTCAACCTAATAACATCACGGAAGGCACAACCAGTGACTACGCGTCCAATCACAGCTCGCCATTTCCTTCCTTCATTAGAGCTGCATCAAAAAGCTTATTCCGCTCAAATTAAATTGGCTCAATAATCCCGGCTCAGCGATAGTTGCTTTGTTCAATGAAGCCAGTTTTCCAACGCTTCTCGCAAAAAAGAAAACACCGCCCATGCAATCAACCGTTCTCTGCGATTAGCTCACAAAAGCCGATGACACGTACCCCTTCCTTTATTATGCCCATATGCACATTCACTGCAGCTTGTTATTTTAAATTGGACGAACTACACGAGAATAATTGAATGATCCGTATTGATTACGCTCTTTCTATTGTTGGAATAGGTAGTATACACCGAATACTCTGAAAATTTTTCCAAAATATATTGGTGTTGTTATCCGAATTGGACACTATGCACAAATTAAGTGATTTGGTTGAGAGAGTTTGCTATAGCATTCGATATCCAAGCAGATAGATTTCTCGTAGAACTCTGCAGAAAGAGCCGAACTCATCAATTTTAATTGTTATACCACCGTAAAGCGGGAAACGATGAATTTAGAGTGAAAATTAAGTGAGTGATCAACCGCGGTAGTTCTTCCAGTAAAGAGAGGAAAATTCTAAAACAACTTATGAGCTTTGGCGAGCTGAACGAAACCTCCTTGTGAAATACTATCCCATATTTTCCGAAACATCGCGGACCAAGTTTTGGAAGGGCGAGTTCGCTAAGGTTCGCTCCGAGTTGGAGTCGCAATTTCTATTGTGCGCCGAAAAATGGTGGAACATAATTTTTGCTAGAGAATAACAAGGTGAGAAGTTTGAGACAACGCCGATTTCATCAGGCTTACAAACATAATGTGGGACGAGTCGGGACGCGGGCGTCCGCTTCAAATTTCGTAATACTTTAAGCAAACTTGTGGAGCGAAGTTAGAGTCGTGGAACAGGTGCTGCATCGAATACGTCCTGATATTCACGGACGGCTCCTGCAACTACTAAAACGTGACGAGCTTTAGATTTGATTATATTTTAACGACAGTTGCTATACTGAGAACTTATTGCGTAATTATATAACCATATATTTTTCAGACCACCTATTAAACAAGTAATAGGGTACGCTAAGCTGATGAAAATGAGTCACTCGAGTCACAGGAGAATCGATATCTGTTAACTAGCTATTCCTGCCTGCCGCCACGATATTTCACCCAAGAGCCCTAAGGGCACCATGCTTGAAACACGAACTCGAATGTAGAAGCTCTGATAGTGGCCTAAATTGTACCATCTTCTTAAATTCCCACATCCAAGTCCGAATTCCGCGTACAGTGTGCACTGTGCAGGTCGCGCAGTGGGAAAGCGGTGCATCCCAAACGAGATAACGAACCTTACGTGCTTCCCCCGACTTCCCCCGACGCAGCCCGTCAAACTTCCGATTGATTATTTGTCAAATAGTTCTCGCGGACGCCCGCTCGACTGCCTGGCCAGTTGGAAACTGGTTGCATCATGTGCGGTAGCTGTGGGTGAATATTACTGCTGAAGTTGGTACTAGCCTTGGTTTTCAATAGGTCAGTTTTAATAGGAAAAGACTTAGAATGTAAACGATAAATTGGAATAAGAACATGACCGCTCTCGACTTCCTCTTAAAATAAAACAACACAAGTGAATTGGAGACATTTAAAAGAAATGGTCTAACCCCCAGTTTCTGAAACGTCAGTCAACGTTGACAACAGATTAATTCTATTGCCATCCTTGTCATTTGTTTAGTGTTAGATAGAGACAACGATAGTTTTAATCTACTGTCAAAGCCAACTAGCGTTCTAGAAACCGGGGGTAAGTCTATTTTAGGAGATTACTAACCAAGAATGTAATATTTTTGTAGATGTTCTGTCTGTCTGTTATTGGGGTGCAAAGTGCGCAAGTTACCCTTCGACCAAGTCTATTTATAAAATAGTCTCTGATAAGCTTTTCTTGCAAGTTTCTCAAGGAATATCTCGAGGTCTTAGATGGCTTTGTGGAAGCAACGTCCGTTACTGGAGCAGGATAAGCTCCAGTGAGCGTTTATTTTTAGAGAGACTTAGCAGAATTCTGTTTCTGATAGTGATTGTATTAGCCGACTACAAAAAAGGAGGAGGTTCTCAATTCAGTTGTACATTTTTTTAAACAGGCAAATGCCTGTTTTCTGGTGTCTTAGCCTAACTGAATTGCAATGCTAACTCGACGTGCCAAAGATTTGTAAAATGTATGTGTACATAAGTGCCTAATATAATATTGTGTAATATGCTAAACGAATTTCATAGAATGAAATAAATGCAATGTTTTTACTATTTTGTAAACGTTGTTATCACAACGGAAAACTTTCTATTACTGCACGGTACATGGTATTTCCAGCTTACTCTTGTTTGAAATTCAAAAGAAGAAAATAAACAAGTTAAAGTTAGCAACCAAGTTGCATGCATCTCTCAGACTTATTAGTACAATTTTAAAGTTTTAGTACACTGTACTCCTTGTACGTAATAAACGGTAATTACGGCACAGAAGAAGAATAAAAACAATTCAAGTTGAGTAGGCTTACCAAAGTTTTGAACAAGAAACGTAAAATGTTGAAATATTATGCCCCACTCTCAGTTTATTGTGCAAGTCGGAAAATAAACAAGCGTGTGTCTGCCCTCGCATATGTTTAGGGTTCCGTACTTATTGAAAGATTCCAGTTTTGTGATGAGATCTAAATTAAACTGTGTAAATTAATAAGAAAATGTGTTGAGTTCTAAGTAGCTCTTACTTAGTAGTTCTAGATATAAAACATTCGCAAAGCAATGAAAATGTAAACCTAAACCAAAATGATGTTTATGTGATAAATCGGTGACGAGAAAAAAATAAAATTTGCTACTTTTGTGACTGATTAAGATCGCGCTTATTTTTGACTGTGGATCCCTAAAAGTGAAATTAAAGAGGCGTGTTGGTGTCAAACTTTGCAACAATTTCGACGTAGTTTGAAAAACAGTTTTAATAGACCCCGGCTCTAAAGTTGCGTTACTTATTTTTAATTATAATTAATGATGGCAAACTTTTCGATCTCGATGGGGACGTTTCAGCTTTTAATGTAGGTAAGTGTTGCGAATATACTTTGGTAGGTATAATTATAATTAGCTAGTAACCTTCGAAAGTTTGAAAAGGCTGGAATCAAATTTTTATTTTTACCTTTATAAATTATGGATAGCTAGCGGCGTAATCACCACTAGGTAGTGGTGATTACGCCGCCGATTATAATCATTGCAGAACATACTCAATAGAAAAAAATATCCAGTTTTCTATACTTTTAGGTTTCATTTTCTATCGCTCAGAAATATAACTAGAAATCTGCTAGCAAGTAGGCAGCCATGTGGCGTTGATGGAGTTGGAGGAAACGGGTTTAAAATATAATATGAACATCACGATAAAACGGGATACGATGTTTATCGACCTTTTCTAATAATTATCGATCCATTTTTAATGCACTATCCCAGATATATTCAGTGATTCGCGTTGGTTCTACGATGCAATACACAAAATCAGGTTAATTAAACTAAGAAATATCGCTTCATTACCTGCCTTTCAGTAATTACTCTGAACAAAGAAGCGATGAGACGAAAAGTCAGTTTAACTGTGCAATTTATCAGTGAAGAAAGCCGACAGTTAAAATATCGTCATCATTATTAGAATCGCTATATTGCTTTAGCAAAACAAAGGGCTTTGCCTTTGATAAATCTGTGTCCTTTAAGCATCAGTTGTTGGAGATTTTGATGGAAATGTGGAGGTAGAAAAGATTTATTTGTCTAAGTTTAGATGGCTTCTAGATGTAAAGTGGCTCTATAACTGCAACCAATCGTTAACAACCGAGGCTGATGGCATCATTTCGTTCGAATTATCATTGAGGTCCTGATATTTGAACACCTTTGCATGACTAATATAAATAAACTACGAAAGAGAGAGACAAGATATACTTAAACTAATCTTCTTGCGCGTATCAGCAGGTTGTATTCAAAACAAACATAACACTCCTAAATAATATCATGTATTATTATTAAAACAGACATAATACTCGTAAATACACAACCGTTCCGATTTACTCGTATATTAGTGACCGAGACAGTTTTGAAAATTTTACACTAAGCATTTCGTAGCACTACAGTGTAGAGCTACGAAATGTAGATGTAGAGCCTATAGGTAGAGTCTACATACTAAATGTAATAGTAAAGTTCCATTACAGACTAAATCCGCTGCAGACGATGCAATAAGCGCCGAGCTTAATTCCCTGGGCTGCCCCGCGCTAATGGTGCGTGGGGCGATTGCATAGGGTAATTCCAGGATAGATGCCCGGCTCGGATAGATGCCTCAAATTCAAAAACTATGATTTCCCGGCTTGTTTTTGCTGTCGTTGATATTGCCAAACGAGAGACATCCCGGCACCTACCCGGTACCCCCCGCGAGGTAACCCCTGACCCGTCGTGCATTCCATCTATACTCAAAGAAAGATTTGGTGCGACGAAAAAATTGCTAATTCTTATTCTACAGCATGTTTGAGGAGCAGGAACTTTTTAAATGGTGACTAAATAACTTATATTTTGTATCCAAATGTTACAGTGGACTGTATACTAACACTAAAATCAGTTTATTTAGAATATTTATTGAATACACATTCCTGAATATAAAAGGCGTCTATCCTCTACGAAAAGGATAGACGCCTCGATTTATTTTCGCCTATGTTTAACCATACAAAACAAATAATTCCCATTATTTTCAAACGATGTAACTACATTAGGGTATAGATGCCTCAGAAAGGAAACTTCTTTCGTGAGGCATCTATACCCTAATATGATTATAAAGAAAATACACTTTTTACGAATATTTTTAATTAATGTCTGTGTTTAGATTTTACTTCCCATTACGAATACCTAATTTAAAACTGAAAAAGTGTTTTTTTTATCAATGAGGCATGTATCCCATAACTGGTTTTGACGCATAGAGCAACTATCCGCCATAGGGCATCTATACTCTCAAAAATAGAGGTCTGGGAAAATCGATATAGATTAGTAAATATCAACAGTGATGTTTTCTTTTTCCTTCAAAGTGGTAGTCGAAAGACCAATCTATTAACATGTGTGACAAAAGTTGAGATCCATTAATTAAAATGGGAAATATAAAGCGTTTTCAAAAAGTATGGCAACTATCCTGGACTTACTCTAACTTGTGGCAATTTTCTCGTACTTTACCCTCATCCTTGAGACGCATCATTTGCTCTTCGACGCCTCGTTAGGTATCCAAGGTAATTACGAAAGTAGCCAGTCACAACCTGTAAATGGACATTTAATGTTAGTCTGTTACTATGTTCGACTGGGTTTTGGTAATTTTGGTAGCATTTCTTTGTTAATACGGTAGACTATTGAGACTATCTGATCAGGTCGTTCCCCTAAGGTACCACTCTGCTCAGACCAGATGCAGTGCTATCTAGTACTTTGATTTACAAAACCTTACACGGCACTGAATTGCGATCATTGAATGAGATGATCACTAGGGTTGTTGTTGTTTTGGTATTTATTTATAAAGAACATTTTAGCGTGGCATCATAACTACAACCATACTGCTGTTAAGCCGAGCGCCCACCTGTTATGTTTCTTAGAATTAGGATGGAGCGATTATCGTAATTTTTGCTGTGCGCGCTGACAATAATCGTTATTGTAATATGGTTTTGTCATAGGTAACGCTTCGAGCTGGCAACCTGTTAAAAGGCATGACAATCCATTCCAAAAACATCGTTGTCAAAACTACGAATTATGGACATTAGTTTTACGGGGATACTATAGAAAGGTACCTATAGGTACCTATAGGTACCTATAGGTACGCATATCCAACTGTCCATACATCAATCCCACGGGCCTCCAAAAAGAATACTCGTGCCCAAGCCATGCCCTTTGTCAGCGTCCGTTTAATTATTATTGCTTTTCCGATGGCATTCTTGACGGGCGTTTCAGTGTAAATTAGTCCTGAAATGATCTCGAAATACGAGGCCGTAAACGTAAAACAAACAATACTGCAGTTTTATAGGACAACCGTCAGGTGTCAGGAGTTTGAATAACTAAACGGCAATGTACCTCTCACAGTAAATACCAGTAGAAAACGCAGAAAATAATTTGTATGCGTATTATGTGTATACAGGTTTTCTTCTTATTACGGTTATGGAATTCTGATGTTAGTTTTACCATAATTTGGTAAGAGGTAACTCCAAATAATTATATTATTGAAAATCGAGTTAAAAGTTTACAATAATACCTTTTCAGATAGTAAGAGAAATTTTAATATTGAGCATAATACAATTTTCGGAACTGAATAAATTGCGCCGGTAATTTTGCAGACACTTCATAATTGCAATGCGTTGTTTCGTAGAATACTTGTGCTTCACTATTAATGGAAATGGCATTTTACTGCATGAATGTTTATTGGAATCTTTTACTGCTGGTTTAAATTGGAAAAATAAAATGTATGGGTTAGGTATTTATTATGTTCGTGGTTTAATCATCTTTTTCATTTCATTTCATTTCATTCTTTTTGGTTCTTTGGGACTAATAGTGCTGGAATCAATCCCAGTTCCAATCTCCAGTTGAAATGAACACTGCAAATCAAGATCACAAATCCCAGTTACTTTCAAGTGCAAAATCCTGTGGGCAAACAATAATTGCAATAAAAAAAATTGTTGCAATCTCATGTGGCATTCCATACTTAAAATATTATATAGGTAGTCTATCTCCTTAAAATCAATGTAGTAAACATCGCATTCTAAGTAACCACTAACTCGGTTACACGCCATTATAATATTATCTCAGATAAGACCAAATACCTGCACTCTGGTAGAGTTCGCATGTTAATCTTCTGTTGTGACCGTCCCAGTATCCCAGTTATCGTACTAACTGCAGAGGTCCGTTGTCCCGGATAATATTTACCGTCACCGCGTCCCGTTAGCTAGAAATCGCCGTGCGAGCATTAATCCCGTGATGTATGCCCGGTCGGCCGTAAGGTGGTTAAATCTTGCGTGAGTTTTGCAATCATAGTGCATATCTGGGTCATAGGGCGAATATTGGCAAAGGATTTTAGACTTTAAAGTTAAAACTAGTGTTATACCGTGTTGGAATAAAAACTGTACAATACAGTCGCGTTCAAGTAGACATTTTGTTAACATAAATAAAATCACACATTTTGACTACAACCTAGTAAGTAGGTATTTCATGAACGGTAGGTTGCCTACCTAACTAGTGCCTATGGTATATTCTAATGGAATTGCTAAGATCTTACAAAATAAACACCGACAAAAGCTTGCTGCTCTTAAGACGGACATTGCTTCTACAAAGCTGTCTTAAAGCGCCGAGAAATTGAAAGCACCGCTTCTATGAAAAACCTATAACAGCCTCTTTAAAAATGTATGCTTGTTACTGAAACACCCGTAGACGCCAGAGTTGATTCTATAAAAGCAAAATTATTATAAGAACGAGATTAACTTTGTAAATCTGATGTATATTATGCCTCTCTGTCTGCTCCCTTTTACGACTTAAGTAGGTAAGTTTGGACAAACAAAATAACACATCCAAAAGTTTAATCTAATCCAACGTGAAAGCACGGTTCATCCCATTCACTAACTAAACAGCACGGCGATTCTATATGCCAGCTCAAGTTGAAATGTTTTTATTCCTTTGCTTTGTAATTACGGTAGGTTACCGAACGTGCCGTATTCCAAATACCTACTTAGAGTCTTAGGAATCCAACACGTGAAAGCACTTACTGTTATTACCTTGTTATTTGTAGACTAGTTGTTGCCTGTAACTTGGTTTGTGGTCATGTTTTTAACATGAGAGACAATTTCCCTACAAAACCTCTACGCAAACTTGGGCCCTGCATACTATGCCAGCGTGGCAGGTTGGCTTGGTAAATATAAATAGTTTTAAATTAAAAGTTCGGTTACTTCTAGTTGGATTTAAAGGATTCGTATAATCGTTTTAAGTCCAATTTCTTCCAATGTACCTATAGTTCTTATTGAACATACAGACTGTTTATACTGTTTTCTTATAAATATATAGATCTCGAGAAATAGTTTCGAGTTTCAGGGAGGAGGCGAACGATTTCAAGTATTACCATGGAAGATAATTATGTAAAATGTATTACAGGGAATGTGGAACGTAAGTGTTGTTTTGGCAGAGATACCTCTGTGTAACGTGATATTGAATGAGGTAAAAGGTTTAGTGGTGAAAGATTAAATTCACGGAAGCCTTTTTGTGTCAACGATGACACATGCTAAGTACCTTTTGAGTGTTGCGGTTTCAACCATGATAAAGTAACACCTTCGCGTTCCTCCAAAATATTACACCTTGCTTCCTCAAGCTTCATGCGAAATACAGTCCGCATAAAAACTTGTGGTTTTAAAAATGCGTCACACAATACAGTCGAACATTATCATTATTGACGGAACATCCTTTCAATGATGATTTATATTACCACGGTTGTTAATAGTTAAATGATTTGTGACGTTTTTGTGCTGACGCTACTGAATGTATTAAATTTTTTAAGGGTCAAGGAGTCAATTCATAATCATTTCACTATGCGAGAGTACCTAACGGCTTGAGGGATCTGGACAGTTTTTTGAGGTGATAGATAGAACGAAAAGTAAGTATAGATATGAGGGAAATATATAATAGTATAGATATGAGCGTAGGTACTTGGAACAGCTGAGCTCAGGTACTGTCCCATATTTTGCTGGGTAGATATGGTATCTAGCTGCAAATGGAGGATTGGCAAGAGATGGCACAAGATAGATCTAACTGGAGGCATTTATTATTGGCGGCTAAGACTAATTTTACGTTACTACTTAGGCGATCCTAGTTAGTAGTCTACGTGGGTAAAATCGTGAGGCGCATCTAGTGAAATATAACTGCTTCGGTTAGCATTGAGATCCGTCGGTTTCAATAGCGAGTCGTATTAAACGGGTTTCCTTTCAATTTGCATGATACTGCCACGTAAATATGCTATGGTAGAACCCTATTGGTTCTCAAAGGAACGGGAACGTGTTAGCTTCGAATTATAGGATTTACATTGAAGTTTTAAAAAAATGATTTTGTACGGAACTTTTTAAAGCCAAGGAACGCTGTTACTAGTGCAATAAATAATATAGTTATGGACTAGTTCACGCGTTTAGTGCTATTCAGAGATTAGTTTATGAAGTTTATGAAAAATACACATCAGCCACTATAAGTTAGTTAGGCTTGTTTTAATTAGAAAACTAAATAGTAAATAAATGGTAATTCTAAATTACGTCTAAATAGGCTAGCGCTCTATACTAAGAGGCAGAGATAACTGAAGTGAGCACTGCATACTTCAACATATTAGGTGCCCACTCATACAATATAAAACGGTACACTCACAAGACTCGTTATATAAACTAGCAAACAACGGAAGCGCCCCGCGTTCCGTCCACGGAAAGTATCCGGAAACATAAAGTGAACTTGTAAATCGATGGCCGAATTGGCTTAGGTCCAGACTTCTTACCAATATCGAGCATTATAAAAATCTGTTGTGCAGTCGTTTGGCAGCGCTGGTGTGGAGGGATCGCGTAGCAACTCTGTTTAAAAGATTCCGTGTAAACGCCTCTTTACGACTATTAATTTTATCGGGGTCGGCGCGGGTGCGTGTGAAATATTTTCACATTACCTATAGAAGACTTATCATCATCATCCACACGACCTATATCTGTAAGGGCTACTCCGAGACAAAGGTTTAGAAATACCTACACAGAATTAGATATAAACCTTTTTCTAATTTCTGTCTATAAATCAGTTACTGCGTCATGAACTGGGGTGTTTTGGCTGAAACTACATGGTGATAGGCGTAACCACAGCAAAATATTTTCGGTATTGTGTTTATAGATAAAATTATGAACATAATCTCTAATATTATTGTCTAGTATCTTTACTTTATGTTTTGTGGCTTTTAAATCAGTAAAATTGTATTACCTCTAAAAAGGTCGCCTGAAAAAAGATTTTCTATGATAATACAGAGTGAAACTATATGACCTAACTCTGCCCTAACCTAATCTTCTGCGACATAATAACCCTAATCTAAGCTAATGCCCAAGAAGGGTACTACTAAAAGTCACTATTACAGTACTCGAATGTCACTTACATTATTTTATGACGTCGTAACCTGCCCTCACAATGCGAGTTCTAGTTTACTGCTAGCCGCTCATTAAAGTGGTAGTAACCCTTGCCGTTGATGTAAAAGATTGGGACACCTGATGATATTACATAGAACAATTTCCTGAGGTTTTTATTTTCATAAGAATAACACCAGGTTACGCAAACATTTGCTTCGTTAAAAAAAAATTTACAATTTAAGTGTTCATTAGTTGATGCCTAGGTTTAGTGAAAATGTGAATATATTATGTTAATATATATATGTATATTATGTAACAACAACTCTTAAGCCTTATTCATATTTTGGACTCTTACATTGTTACTATTTGTATCAGCAGAAGTCCTCGATAACCGGCCCATTCTACGCTTAGTAGGTTTATCATTTATTATTGTCTTGCCTAACCTCTGAAGAAACGACACAATATTAATTACAAACATAAATTACAGAACTAGTTAGTCGGTATCTACCGTTCCGTTTGTTCCCAAAACACGTCCAGAACTAAAACTTGCGCCGGTTCACTCGTATGACAGAATTGCGCAGTGCAGCGAATGAACAATAAATCTGGTAGTGTCGCAAAACGTTAATAGAATGCACCTGTCACGGTTGCGCTGTTAGAATGTCAGCTGTTTTTGTTATCTGTGCGAGTAGGCCGCGTTCCAAAAGTCGTTTCTCAGTAGCTATGGGCGATTAGCAAATTTTACCTATATAATAATAATTCAGCCTGTAACTGTCCCACTGCTGGGCAAAGGCCTCCCCTCACTATCGTGAGGTGGGCGATTAGCAAATTTTACCTAACTTATCTAAAACTCCCTTCTCTTACTACGTACTAATTTAGTTGTTGGACTCTTAAGGCGAGGTATTACTCAATTTCGAAGTTTTTTAAAGTCAGCTAACTAATTAAAATATAATATTATAAGAATGGATATTTTTTTGGTAAAATGTTCATACAATAAAGACGGTTGGGAAGACAGAAACGCGATTACGAATAATTGCCTTGATAAAACAGAATCACAAAGATGACACTAAATCGCATCTTTACTTGTCACGTAAAGGAGATTCCATGATGAAACCACGTGAAAGTTATACCAATAAATAGGGCTTTTCATATAGGAAGCAATTGGGAACTTACATTTTCTAATTTTGTTATCATTTTTTTCCAATAAATAAAAACGTACAAAAACAAGCAGTTCAAGCTCGGGGTCATCTGCCAGTACCGCCAGTTTTACCAACTAAACCTTAATAGTATTGTTATCATCGGAAGCGATTGTGGTAGCCTCATACCGTGCTGATCATGGTATTACGGTATCAGTTGTGGTCGTACTTTGGCTACGGTCATGGTCTTACGGCATCGGTAGTGGTCATGCCTTAACAACCGCTGAGTTCTCTCAAAAACCTTAGATTAGAAGTGGTTGTGGTCAGCGAAAATGGTCTCAGTAAGTAGGTACTCACAGAGAAAGAAGAAGCTAGAAGGAACTTAGCACACAAACTGCCGGTTTCTGAAACGTCAGTCAACTTTGACTACAGATTAATTATATTGCTATCCTTGTCATTTGTTTAGTGCCAGACAGAGACAACGGTAGTTTTAATCTACTGTCAAAGCCAACAAACGTTCCAGAAACTGGCCGTTAGAAGGCTTGTCAGACTTTGTCGGAATTGGATTGACTCATCGATCTTCTATAGCTGTCACTGTTAATGAGCGCCACAACCGAAGCCTAAGTAGTTGATATAAGTAGTACATATTATATGAATATGACATTAGTATGTTGCCATTAGATAATTGATAGATGTACGTAGTAAAACACCACGCATACCGTCTCTTAGAAATTACCGCGCTGCCGTGAGAAAGAGGCAGGATGGGTGTGCAATTGTGCATGCCAGATGTACGCGGCAATTGTATTAGGTTTTGTTTTATCCTTTGTGTTGCGTCCCTATTGTATTGGCGAGGCAGAATGTATTGATTGCCGTAATATAAGTTTACTTTAGTAGTAAGATATTTTTGTTAGTCTTTACCATTTGTATTACGGCTTTATTATACAAGCCAGGCAGAATGTCTTATTGCCGTAATATAAGTTAACTTCAATAGTTTACAACTGGCCATTGTATTTAGGCCCTATTGTGTTAGGGCAGCTGCATATTGTATCATTTACTGTAATAATAGTTTACATTAAGAATACGATACTTTTGGAAAGGGCAGTCCACTGAGAATCGTGATAGCGTCAACACGTTGTTTAGCTAGCATACAAAGCTAAGCCCGTGAACGAACAAACCAAGTCGTGTCATAAATAACCTCCAGTAATCTCTCAGTACAAGTTTGTTTTCTTTCAACACTTCCTCGTCGTCGTCAATAGCAGCGCTCGTTTCGTCAGTACCCTGCACCTGAATTAGTCGTCTACAGTCACAGTAGGTGATACTCATAAATAAACGGATCAAAATTACTCATTTAAATGTAACGTGGTGTTAGGACGTTATTATAAATTCAATGTTTTAACACATGTTATGTAACAACTGAATAAATGAAAGGCTCGTATCTCCCTCCGAGACAGACAGCGCGCGCTCAAGTTTCAAAGATAATAGATTTACCTATCTTCGTGGTATTAGGTATCTACATGGAAAAGTGAACAGAATCATGGCTCATCTATTAATTTTAGGTTCAAATTAATTATGTTATTGCCTTCAAGTAAAATTACTTAAACTGTGTTGCTATGCGACATTGTATTTTAAATTCTCAAAAACTTACCTTCAAATTTTTGTTCAGTAATAGAACACATTCGTCAGGTAGGCGCTTTAACTGAGATGTTATGATTTTAAGCTTGAGTACTGTCGTACGTGTATGCTTGGTAAGTGCGGCGTCTACAATGCATTCCATCACGTAAGACGAGATTCATTTGCATACATTCCTTCAACACCCCAACGCAGTTTCCTGCCTTAGTTTCCTTGTAATGCGGCTAGATCTCATCCTCGAGAGAGCTGCGAGATAGAATCTCAGATGTGTTACCAGAAATGTTGATTTATACACGCCATAATATACTCAATTGTTTCGTAGAAGTATGTGCAACATGTTTATACAAATTAAAGAAAACTGTTAACGTTTACAGTTACTAGTGCTCTATTTAAATTAATGTTTAATGGCATTATCTATTACTTGTACTAGTAAATTCTGATCGAATTCTAGCAATTTAGTACCGTTGAAAAATAAATGAAAAACGTACAACTCAACTACATCAGTAGCGAAATTAGAAACGCCATTCCAAATTCAGGTAAGCTACGTTTTACGATCTTAACGTGAGTATCAGATCCATTGGCGTATCTCTTTCGAGTTTTATTAACTCCATGCGCCCCGAATTCAAAAGTAACCTAATACCGAGTCTAAACAAAATATGTGCAGATATAAACAAATGTTCGTTACGCTGCCGAACGCTGAATGTTATTACGCCGGTTCTCTATAAGGCAACACATGTACGGGGCATAAATTCGGTCCTGCCCGTTAAAATTAGAAATGTAACCGTACAACTGTGAAATATGTGCCTTTAAAATTTATATCGCATTATATTCGTTCACACACATGGCCGCGATTGTTCCACCAGCAAATTATGTGTAGACAATTTTTTTTATGATAATATACTGCCAGTGTTTTGTTATACGGGCTTTGTTTTTTTTAAGTGGGAATTCTGTGAGTCGTCGCTATTAGACATCCTATGTTGATTTATCGGATCTTTGCTGATCAATGGAAGCTATTTCTTTATTAATACTTTGAAATTCAAATACGTTATTTAGAATTTTATTGTTTGTAGTTGTAAAAGTACGGTCATAATATAATAATTCTATGTTGGAGGTTGCCAGTGCCTTTATTTTTTGCGTGTGTAGTTTTTATTTATGCTTCTTGAAACTTTAAATTTTTCTTAGAATATTTGTGTAGATAATATTAAAGTGCTACAAAAATTAGAAAAAAAGGTTAGTTATTATAGAATCCTTTCATTTAAATAATCTTCTAAATATTTTTCTAACGTGAGTAACATATTAATTTACAAAAATGTATGTTTTTGGAAATACATTTGGAAAGCAATTAAAATTTAAGAGATCACATTCAAGAGGAGTAGTTTGCAGCATACGAACCGCACAGCACTATAGGATACAACGTTCAAGGTTCAAGTGGTTTAGCACTTGGAAACTAACACCACCTAACACTAACACTAGAAGTGTGCATTGCATCTCAGTAAATGTTGTAAACCTACAAGTTAATCTAAGCTTATCAAACATAAGCGGAAAGTTTATTCAGCTCTATGTATAATATAACTAATATTATAAAGAGGAAAACTTTGTTTGTTTGGTTGTAATGAATAGGCTCCGAAACTACTGAACCGATTTGAAAAATTAATGGTTCCCGCGGGATAGTAGTTAACGCGGGTGAAACCGCAAGGTGCTTCTAGTCGAGGATATAGAAGCATTAAGGAATTACTGCTGCAATCGGTGCTCTACTTATATAAATACTTATGAAATATTTTCTCCAGTCACCTAGGAACTAAGTATCTACTTTTGTCTATCTCGTCTAGTCCGTACTAGTCACAAAAAAATGGGTAAAACCTGGCGTACCTACCTAATAAGGTTCTTGTGTAAACTAAAATTAAAAGATTTCTACAAACTGAACGCAACTTACATCAAACACACAGCCTTCCAACATAAACTTACGGGAAAAAACATTCTGAGTGCGAAGCTTAGTGATTTCTACACAGAAATGATTTACCAACTGCCCCGGCCCGCACCTCCCCGCACCTCCCCGCCCGACCCATTGTTTCACCTCATCACAATTCTCGAGACGCGCGAAAGCGGTTTGCTTCACTCGGGCTTCATTTGATTTGCTTTATTGAATTAATATTGTGATTTTTCCGGATATTATTTCGTGGTCGTGATATGGTACGGAAGTTATGTTAAATAATTATTATATTTGTTCGGTAGAACACCATGTTGAACAGTGAAAGAATGTTGAGTATGAAAGAGAAGTAATGACTTTTAGGACGGTTTTTTTTTTTTTCATTTTTATACGTAGCCAAGGATTTCTTCTGTGTCGTGGGTACCGTTTACAGATATATTTTTACATACACATAACACCCTGACCAGAAACAAATATCCGCGGATCACACTAATATTTGTTCCGGGTGGGAATTGAACCCGCGACAACAAGAGCAGCAGTCCGATTGCTCATCCACTATACGCCAAACGCGTCGTCAAACGTTGTTGTTGTTTATCACAAACAAAGCCTAGATGAGCCATCATTTGTTATATTCAGAAAGTCCACAATACTCAAACTTTGACCATTCAGTATCGAGTTGGTATGTGAACGTAGGTTCAAAACAAAACTGTTCCTACAGTTATTGTAGCGTTCTATTATAGGATACAATACAAATGAATGTTACAAACAACAAATAAGTGTTGTGTAACAACTGTTTCCAATGATATTATGTTGTTTGTGCCCGGAAACGGAAAATCTGTACAAAATGTTTAGTTTAATTGAAACAAACTAAATTGTGTCACAACTTAAAATTCTACCTATTTTTTATTTGTAATTTAATATTTCTATTAACTTTAACTCTATAGTATAGGGGGGTCGTAGTCGCAAATCTACTCAAAGTACCTATTAATTTTTGAAATAATACGTTTTAAAGTACACGAGTGTCTGTCTTGTTCTTAACACTTCCATACCGACTTTAATGTTGAAAAACGCATGCAAAATTCAAACCATAACATAGACCTTACCCTTGATCTTCAAGACCCCTGAAAGTAGAACAAAAGACCTTTCACGGATGAAAGAAGTGTGTATTTTTTGTCGTTGTACGTCGACAGATAACAGAGCTCCGTAGAGGTGTACCGCCTGCCGCAATAGTGAAAAATCATTTACTAGTGAACATTTCTAACGCATCACGATAACATAATAAATGCTCTTTCAAACTGGGGTTTCTTATATTCGAGACAATCGATAAATACGGGGACCGCGGTGGCAAAAAGGTTCTACGGCACTGTTATTGTCAAATTTATAAAAGAACTAGAAGCACCTCGCGGTTTCACCCGCGTTAACAAGTCTCCCGCAGGAACCGTTAATTTTTACGGGATTAAAAGTAACCTAAATCACCCGGGGATAGTGAAGCTTCCCAACAGTGAAAGATTTTTTCAAATCGGTTCGGTAGTTTTGGAGCCTATTCAATGCAGTGCAAACAAACAAACAATGAAGTCTTTCCTCTTTATAATATTAGTATAGATAAATAAGCTAGAATTGCAAACTATAACAAATAAATTGTGACCGATTGGTCCGGAATCAATCAGTCGTGCTTATTTACAAAAGATCGTTAGGATTGTAGTATGTGTAATTGTGCATTTGAAATGCATTCTCGCACGTTTCGCCTCTACGGACTGTTTCCTCAGAGATCTCATGTGAGGTTTGTTAAGGAACCTTATTTCGTCGTACAAAGGGCCCGTGCTTTGGAATAATGAGGCTCTCAGGAAAGAACACTCGAGTACCCCCTATCTGAAACTTGACGTTACGGCTACAGTGTAGAAAACCCTGTGAAAAAATGTTTCCAGGTAAAGTTGGCTTCTGAGGAGTAGGTAATTTTCGTGAACTCTCAAAGTTAAATTGCTCAGTTAATAAGCTTTTCCTTGAACTAAGTACCTTAATTATCAACAGCTTAGTATGATTGTTAGGTAGGTAGGATCTGCGTGACCTAAGGGGGCAAGATGGAAGTCACAAAGGACAAAATGAAGTACCGACTTCTGGGATCGAAAGCCAAGACGCATGTTCACTTCATGAAACACGTTGAACCGCCAGTCCTGGTTGCTATAGATTGACAGCAGTCGTTCTGCCATGTCAGAGGCTTTCGGGAGGTCTGACAAACAGTCGACACTTAAGAATGCCACTACCTCATTCGAGAACAAATGAACCACTACTCCAAGTGTATTATTTTCAAAGAATAATTTCGATCACTAACACAAATATTGCTGCGCCTTCTCAACTTTGAATATTTGTCGGATTGTTCTCTCATAGAAAAGCGTAGAACACTTCTACATTAGCATACAAAGCTGCCACGTTACGACTTACACTTAATATTTTCAATAAACGTCTGCCAATACGAATCTTATCTCCTACTTATTCTGTATGTTGCGAAGTCAGCCGTAACCCAATGGGTAGATTAAGATTAACGACTGGCGGGACGCGGCCGATATGTTCCCCCTTTTGTGCGAACTGATTGAATGACTTACCATAAACAATGATGGCGCGCTTCTGGGCGACCTTTGTATGAAAGATATTGTATTAGATTTTTGTTATTGGGAACTAAATGGATTTGAGGGTATGTCAGTCAATTAAGTATTATGTTTAGCTATCACCGTAGGTCTATAGGTTCACGCACATAATGACCTTAAAAAATTAGTGTGATTTGAACAATGTAGTTATTTTTCCAAATTTTATTGCCCTCTGATTTACACAAGGCAAAACTTCAGCGGGGTTTCGGATCTAATTACACTTGCTAGATATGATTAAAAACCGCGGCACTGGTGAGAGTATACAACAGCATGTAAATAAATAAACGGCTACAATTCACTGATTGGTTTGTCTAACTAAACACTCAACCAGCGGTCTCTTACTTTAGTTTCCTTGTCATAATGAGAACAAATTTTTGAAAAAGGAAAACATAGTTTTAATACATACTGGCAGAACATTTTGTTTGTTTGTCAGGAAGAAAACTTGTCACTAGCCTTTTCAGGTGCGTTTATCACTATGAATATTCATATTTGTTCTCCCCACAGCAGGCATACGTTATCGACTACGCCGTTACTTATAGCAGCAGCTCTAAGAAATATATAACGTGTTGATTTTAAATTTATCCAGAAGATGTAGCCTGTAGGGCAAATCAAGGAACGTGGATTTTCTCAGCTTAACCCTTCGGTCACGCCCCAAGCGTAGGTAAATATTTGCGAAATGATTTACAATCCTAAACTCAACGAATTAATTAAGAAAGCGGGTCGGCATCTGTGGCGCGCTATCGTTGAAACTCGCGAAAATTGTGAAAGCAACGAATACTTTCCGTTTGAAGATTGTCGAAATATTTTGGACAGCTATTCTTGGAATGGCAGTTGGCAGTTCGAAAAACAACCGAAAATGGTATTTCTCGAAAGGCTATTTAATTCACTGTGTTACAATGGTTGGATGGAAGGAATTATGCATATTTATGTATATCGACGGTGAACTACCAAGACCTCCTAAGTGAAAAAACGCTACTTTACAGGAGGCGAAAAAAACGTCTCATTTATTTAGGTTATAACATTTTCATAGTTTTCTTATTGTTTAGGTATAGTTAATAAATACCGAATATAGCGCTGCATCCCATTTTTGTCTAATATTTCTAGTTTCTGAAATAAATGTAGATAGAATACATTGCTTCTGATATGACACAAAACCTGTCATATTTATGAAGAAAGAAGGTATTATGAAGGAAGATAGAAGGAAAAACTATAGCATTGAATCAGGTTCAGACCAAATAAAGGCCCAAAGTGTTGATTAGTTGAGCTTTTAAGAAGTTATTTGATATAAACATGTACCTAACGTTTATCAAAATATAAATATTTTTAAGCCGAGCTTTTTACACCACTATCAACGATGCAGCGTGTAATAGCTACAAAATACCACATAATAATCATAATTAAAAATCAATCATTGTTTGTTAAAGTTACTAAACGTCATACTATAACAAAAAATATACAAGTAACCTAGGAACATAATCAGGTAAAACATAAACTTTTCACAGTCATAGTCGCAGGTCACATGACGTATCCTTTCAAACAACCAACATGTCTGAAGTGTGAACTGAAAGCCTTTTATTCACATTTAATAACATTACAAAACTGTTATATTTTTGTGTGTAAGTAATTTGTGTTAACTAGATATAGCTTACGTTTCGTTGGTCACGGAAACAAGTTTAATCATCAGCATCATCATCATCATCACTCTGTAGACGTCAACTAGGTGCTGTACGTAGGGGCAAACCCTTAGACCGCCGCACCTAACGACTATTTGCCACTTGTACCTCCGGTTGCTTGTGACTCTTTTGATGTCGTCAGGCCATCTAGTAAGAGGCCTACCTATGCTGCATCTTCCAGTTCGTGGTCACAACTGTAGAACCTTTCTCTCCATCGGTAATCAGTTCCATGAGCAATATGGCCTGCCCATTGCTACTTCAGTTTACAAACCCTGCGACCTATGTCGTAAACTGTAGTTATTTGGCGAATATCCTCGTTCCAAACAAGTTTCAGGAATATTGGAAAAAGTAGCTTTTTAAAAAAGTTTATGGGGAAAATTTTTAGACGAAAATTATTGCCATAATGCGTTAAAATTCTAGCTAAATCAAAGAATTGCTGATATAGTGGTGGTGATATAGAATGAAACAAGCCATTTAACCAATAATCACGTGTCCTACTTACTTTTCATCCAACATTTTGCTTAGCAAACTTTGAACCCTTTTAAAATAATATACATCGGTGACTGATGTGATGATCTTTCGGATTTATATTATTTCAATCTACAACATACCCATAGTGCAGTTTATGCAGTGTTCCTAACAAAATTATTTGTTTTGCTCAGACTATAAAGCAGTCCGCTCCGGGGGAAACGTTAGAGCGGAAACGTGTTTGAGCGCAGATAGCAGATTTTAGCAGCATAATTTTCGTAATGTAACTAAGGAGGTATTGAAATTGTAGTTTTACTCAGAAATTTGAAAGAAACCAGTGACGGGAGTCTTCGCGAGCCTGTGCGTTGTATTTTTCTACGCCCAAAAATGAAATAAAAAAAAATTCGTGAAATTGTAGTTAGGAGGTCTTGGTAGTTCACCGTCGATATGTAAAATATTCCAAATTATTTTTTATCCAGTTTTTATCATTCACCGGAACACAATAACGATAGTACCTACTGTACACTATTCTTACTACTAGATATTCAATGTCTGGGTAAATGTAGTAGATTAACTCTTGCAGAAGAACCATAAGCCAAATATCTAGGGCTAAATATCTCATAAAAATATCTCCGCAAACTTTCGAAGCGCCCCAAATAACTGACCGAAATAAAGGTTAGTTTGGGCTGTAGGCGGTCGCTTGTAATTTCAAAAAGACTTTGCAAGTAGCGCTACTGTACAATGTAGGTAAAAATCTAAAGGACGAGACGAGGCGGCAACTTCGTCAGCAAAGTTATCTTGGAGTGCACCTCGGTATTACGTGCTTCAAGGTTCGAACACGGTTACGATTTGTTGAGAAAGAGGCGCTGGATAGGCCTCGTGAGGTTAGAGCTGTTATTGTGAGAAGATTGAAGGAAATACAAAAAATCTGCTCCCTATGATATCAGCAACATGCGGGGTGTTGTCGATGAATTGCCTACTTTCTAAAACTCTGGGTTGGTCTGGTGGTTATCTACCTACCACCTGACTACTATACCGTCCCATGCAATTGTTGTTTGTGATAAATTAATAATATAACTATATTATTAACAGCTACGCTGTAACCGTTTTTGAATTTGTAAATTAAGTAATATTTTATTAGCAAACAATACGGTAGGTACTCGTCTTTTATCAAATGAGAAGTTATCTAGAGTTATAAATTCTATATCCACACTATCAAGGCACACATTTGTGTAAAACGCTACGTGCTAACTTTGAAGAGATACCTGCGAGAATATGCGAACTTCTAGTGCTCTAGAAGTTCTCAGAGTTGGAAGGGGAATTCTCATCTCTAAAAGTTGATGAAATGTTGGCCAGCGGGTGAGTGAGTACTCACCGGGTTCGACGCTCTGGCTGAAACTAGGTTTCATAATACATTATTGGTGTCTCGTGGCTAACTGATATTTTACATTTGTTATTATTATAGTAAAGTATTAATGTAAAAATATTAAGTTGAGTTCAAATTCTCATCATATTAAGATTAAAATGTGTATTATGTCTGAGGGTGTGTATGTGCGTGTGTGTGAATGAGGGTGTGTGCGTGGGTGTGTGATGTCTGTATATTGATTTATAAGTATGTGTGAAGCTTGAATAACAATTTAAAACAGTTCAAAATCATCATTATTACAATGAAGCTTTGAGTTTTACTTAAACTATTTTGGTTCGTAAACTGGAAAGTTCAGTTTAACTCTAGCGTTTCTAGTGCATTACTCGTAAATTATGAGTTTCATAGTTTCTGAAGGAATTCGCGGGGCACGAGTACAAATGCAAGTTGAACTACAAAGTTCGCTTCAATAGTTTTGTTTGAGTTCTTTACTGCAAATACTTTATCCTGGAATAAGAAGCCGGTAAGCTTTAAATTTGGTATTTATTACTCTGAAAATAGAGTTTCTAATCAGAATTAATTTTGGTTTTACTTTATACCGCGGTTCGGAAGGAGCGATTAACCGCGGGTCTCGGTTGTTATTAATCGGTAGCAATTGTTAAGTTATTACCCTATCGCCATGGCTATGTCAGAAATATTTTGACCTGGAAAAATTAACGTCAAAAATAGATAGAATAGCCTTAACAAATCCGTTTAGAATCAAACCGTTTTCAGTAAATGAAAATCGTAACAACGTCTGTTAAAATAGAAAAAAAATCACAAAACTTCACGTCTAAGTTTAAAATTAGATTACATAATAGACTAGCGCTCCACCTTGTTTAACTTTTTCTTTCTTACGAAATAAAATAAAAAAATCAGGCAACTTTATTATAAAAGTTTCCAAGTGCTGCGGCTGGGTGTAGTTCATTTTTGTGCTACATAGTTGAGTTTGTAATAAGTGGCGCCCAGGAATATGATGTGCTGGGAGCTGAGGTGGCTTGATGGTAGCTCGGAGCCAGATGGAAGGAAATCAGACGCAGCTTTGCTAAATTGAGACGGTAACAGTCACTCTCCGGGGAATCAAAGAGACTCATGTAATTGCTTTTGGTCGGATTACAATTGGCATCCTGAAGACCACAATGGTAAATGAAAATCTTAAAAGTGGACGATAAACTTATATTTGTATCATTTCAGTGTTCTGTCAACAAACATGCGTAAAACGAAATTGACAGAGTAATATAATAAAAATAAAATCTACTTTTATTACTAGCCAACATTTCCTGGAATAACTAAATCCAATTTCTTATAACTATGATTTTGCTCATAATTCCTTCCTACGAAGAATACAGAATAAAAATCGTAAAAATTTTTCGGTAATAAAAAATACAAGAAGCATTGTGAAACAGTTCTGAAAACAACATTTCATTGGCTTGGAAAGGTGTTGATGCAAATGGAACAATAATCTGTGGTACATTTTGTTCCTGCGTAAACAGAATAGTCGCCAATGTTTTTTATCGAACAATGGTAGGCGTTCGACACGGGTAGGTAGTCATATAAATCGAGACGTTTGTACCACACGATGCGACATCAGTGTGTCTAGTGCGAGTTTTGTCAATTTATTTTCGCCCCGTCCGTTTGGGGTAAACTTGAAATTGTATGGAATAAGAGCAGCGCCATCTAGCGTCAGTGAATCAGTCACTAGATGGCGCTGCTCTTATTCCATACAATTTCAAGTTTACGCCAAACGGACCGAGCGCGTAAATAAATTGTCAAAACTCGCACTAGGCACACAGTATTTTATTGGAAACTAGCTGACCCGACAGACGTTGTCCTGTCATTGTCTCTATGAGTCAAAATGAGTGACAGTAGTCAACTGTATAACCCGATTTTATCAAATATTTTTTCCCAGTTTCAAATTTTTTCTCGTGATAACGGGATAAATAGTATCCTATATCCTTCTCCTGGTTCTCAGCTACCTCCCCACCAATTTTCAGCCAAATCGGTTGAGCCGTTCTTGAGTTATAAAAAGTGTAACTTACACGACTTTCTTTTATTAATATTTTATATTAGATATAGATAGAGATAAAGAAAAGACATTCAATACTTCATGTCAAAACAAAATCATGGTGATGTGGTTCTGGTAAAATTGGAATGGACTACATATTGTTCAACATTAATTCGTTTCTTTTTTATATTAAAAAAACAGGACACGTCCAATAATGTTAAGCTTTTAAAAACTTATTTTGTGCATCAAATCTATATACCTATATAAAGATCACATCTATTGTCGTAACCTTTATTTGTATGTATGTCTATTTTTAAGAAAGTCGTTTAGTAATACCTTACATTAAAATAGTCATTTTTAATTAGATTAAAAATATATATTTCTGTATTCAAAACTAGTTCATAATGTTCACGATATTATGTGTTACATCAAGTATTATATAGTGTCACTTCACGACACAAATCGTGTAGTCTAACACTTGACTAACACGAGGGAGGAAAATGAAAAACTTGCCTCGGGCAACGCCGACGATACAGAAATCGAAGCAAATGGAAAAACTTTGTCGAAACGCTACAAAAAGAAAATTAAAAGCTTTTGATTTGTGTGACGTCGTACTTTTAATGCATGGATATGAGACTTCCAGGGACTTCCTCTCATAGATTTCAGTGCAGTTTTTCCCTTCCCGGTGAAGCTAAATATGATTGGATTTGTGGGTGTTGTTTTTCTTGGGCGATGATCTTGAACGATATAATGGAAAAAATAATGTGTTTGCATGACAAGGTTTCATAAAAACACACGAGAAAGTTGTCTTTTTTTATGAAATTCGTGAGAGCGAAAGAGGACAATACATAAAACATGTAAGTAGGTGTTGTACGTTTATACATGATATTGTCTGGGGTATATATGTGGAGGGGTGTTTTTTGTCTCTTGCGGGTTTCAAAACACTTTTCCTGTACATACGAGTGCTTTTATCAACATTTGCGTATATTTTGATAGCATCCGTTGACTATTATAAATCCTTGCTTATTTCAATACAGACAATCTTTTACCTACTAGGTACAGGAGATATCAGTGTGATCTTTGTTCGATATTTTATGATGACCAATTCATGTTAACTCGTTTACGTCAATTGAGGGAAGATACAGAGAACAAGCATCTATAGACATATTTATTCTGGTAAAAATTAGTTGCCGATTATTATGCCCCTTAATAAAATTATTCATCTACCGAGAGGTCAAATTCATCAGTGTGAATAATATAAATTAAATATTGTTAGTTCACATAATTGAATTCAAAATCTGCAGTCGGCCTTTCGCTTAATCCGGTCAGGGATGCACTCAGAGCGGCTTTAAGGTAGACTTACACTGTCAAGCCGCGCGGATTTACTCGGACAGTCGGGAGCGCGCATACATAGATTAACGTGTGATGTGTGACGGTTCACGCTCACCATGATGTTAACTTTTTAGTGGCTGTCATTTTATTTATATTCTTTTTAAATAACCCTTTTGCTTAGGCATCGCGATCTGTCAGCATGTTCGTCTGTCACGGGCTTATAGCTCCTAGATAAGAGCGTCACTAGAAATGTTTAATATAATGTAATATCACTCACTAGTAGTAGATACGGTTTGAGTCTTTCCCTATTCCAATCGACACTTTATTACGTTTTTCATCCTTAACACTGAAAGTGAGATGTAGAAATCTTTCTTGGTCTCACTTGGTTCTTTAAAATGGTGGAAACTGACATACTTACCGCTTAGTTGGTAAATAGAACACAACAACTGGACTACGTTTATCGTAACTGTGTCAAAACAGAGACGATCGAAGACCTGTCATGCCACAGATTTTATGTGTGCAATTTTTCCAAAAACAAATACATACGTATTTCCTAAGTCCCAAAAGCTTCCGGAAGAATAAGGGTTAACTCGTACCGTTTTAGTAAACAATCATATAGGTACGCCCATCGGAAACCCATCAGATAAAGCAGCATTATACTGTTACAATAAATGATTCAATTTCCTTTACGCAAGTATCCGATCCACTTAAGTATTATGAAAGTAATAGACGGGAGGGGAATAGTTTTCTTGCTGACGCTCCTTTTACGATAATGACAGAAAACGCGGTCCAATATCTATAAAATATTACAACCGTACGAAAACCGGTCTGGACCGGTCTGCCGGACCGTGCCCGGACGATGTCGGTCGAAGATTTGATTGGCAGAATTAACTTTAACTGGGGATACACGGTGCGTTCGTAATAGATGGATTATGGGAGCAATTTGATTTTAGAAAAGTAATTTGATTGATAGCTTCGTTTAAAACTGTTTCTGTATAAATATTTTAAAATTCCATTTCGGGAAAAAGGTCTGAAACTATATTTAAAAAAAGCTCAATTTGTTTTTATGTTAATGTATGGCTGATGATATAAAGTAAATTCACTCCTGAAAATGAAATATGATCGATCATTTTCAGTAGAATACGAAAACGAGGCCCCTAATACGCCGACTACTCCTACAAAACGGCAATGCCTTTAAAAACTATAAAGAACAAATTACCTACCTTGTGCCACCAAAGCGTAACATCACGTGAGCATCTACCCCCACTTTGTTTGCTAAGCGCTAAGCAGACACTGCTAATGAAGGGATTACAGAGAAAAAGTAGCCCTTCCTAACGCCCGACGGAGGATTAGCGCCGAGATCGGATCATTAGCGAGCGATACACCTGATAACGGCACTGTGAATAGCCTGATGCTGGTTGATGTATGCTCTTACTGTACTAAGCGTTGAGAATAAAGCGATGTGTGCTTTGTGTACATAAACTCAATCATTATTAGCTTAACGTAAAAAAGACTCAAACTCGCCCTTAGCCAAGAGTGAGACGAAAGATTGGGAAATAAACGGATGATACGAATATTGTTACCCACTATAGGCTATTGTTATCGCATTAAATATTATTTTATGTAAATATAAATAAATATAATGCGATATTGATCAGACGAATTTTTGGCGGGATTAAAACAACATATATTTCTACTTCATTGTTTTGCGATATTCAAGTTCATTTCCGTAGTTTTTACAGACTTGACAGAACTATAATCCTGGTCACGGCACCAATGTTGGAATATTGGCATATCTAAAAGAACTCAATGCTTAGTAGACAAGTGAGTTTGTTATTAAAATAAATAAAAGTAATAAATAATTATATTGACTAATAACTCTTTACATAACCACTTAAGTTCAGTGGTAGGAACATAATAGTATGAACATACTATTAGAATAACATCATTATAACGGCCTTAGATAAAACAGAAGAGCAGACACGTACCTTGTAAGTGCCATACTGTAACTACAAAATATTCCACCGTAACTTCACCACGTAACAATAACAAGTTTGGACAGCGTTTCATGTACACGGTGTCCATTACTCGAACAATCCAGCTGTGGCCAAATTTAATCCGTTTAACTGCGCAACGCTCCCGAAGTTATATCTCCCCGAGTATGTGTGTAAAATCAGCCAGTTTAATGAGTCCAAAATAACGTACCACACCCGTTTTATGTCTATCTTTATGGTGTTGTGAACTGTGTGCACGTTGAAACTTTTTCGAAATAAATATTTAAAGAATTAAGTGATGTGCTGTCGACCGGTTGACGGACTTAAGCCGTCCGTAATTGATTATTATCGGCATCCGGAAACATTGGAACGTAATCATATTATCTGTCATCAAAGGAGGTTCCAAGGAGCAAGCTTATTCTTAACTCCAATCTAATTTAAAACCTATTCCAATCTCAATATCAATTACAATTCGAATAACAGTTTGAAAACGAATTTGGCCTCGGTCATTTGTCTATTTGACGGTTGTTGTAACTAAAGTTAGCTTTAGTAATGTACGCAGTGGATGATATTTTGACAATCTTTTATTCACAGCCCTATATTAAAAACCTGTCGAACAGTGGCGGCGCTAAGAGTAACTTTAGCTAATAATTCCAATTTTACACAAATCATATTGAGTGCATCAAAAGCCACCCGAAATTGTCACTCAAAACAAAAAAATAAGTTCAAATTGTGAAAAAAATGGGATTGGAATTTGATTGGCGTTTATCATTTATTTAACCGTATTTGTAATACGACGGCGCAAATAGAAAAACCTACAATAAAATCAATTTCATTAGAGGCTCCGACAAAAACTATAATATGCAAGGTACATTTTCGAGTCATTTTGAGTGACAGCATCGAAGTCGGCCCAGAAACTAGTTCGATGGAGAGCCATAATTTTTGGCTAAAATCAGGTAATAACTCCAGGCTGTCTCCAAGTTACGGGGTGTATTGGCAGACAGTAAATGAGCGCCAGCCGCATTCAAGGCTTATTATTTTTCTCCACATTATTCTTTTCCAGCATGTGAATCTTCATTCACATTGTCATGATTGTAATCACTGCGACAATGTAGGTGGAGGATAAAGCTAGTGTTTGTTTTACGGTATTTTTTTGAAAGTGCTATTCTCACAATTTGTTAACGTTATAATTAATTTATTCAAATTACATTACGAGTGTATTTCCGGCGCGGTATTATCGCCGTCCAGCGGTGCATGGGATGCATTTTTGCCGACCGTTCTGTGGTAAGAATTATTAGCAATGTTGTTTATTCGTGGTCAGAGCTCGGCTTTTAGCGTAAAATTGAAGTTTTATTTTTATGCTGGAATTAGAACTGTCTATAAAATGAAGATACTCGTTCCATCTACATTATATTATTACAAACAATTTTATATTAAATGATTTATATACATTATTTTATGTTCGTACCTTTTGCAATAGTTATTAAATTAGAAACTAAATGCACGCCCTTTGAGTAAACCTTATCACCATTATCGAATACCTTCTATGCCCAATAATCCACTATATAAATGTAGCAAACGAATGTAACTGGAAATGTCTAACGAGATTTTATTTTGTAAGGCTACACGAAAACGCTATTTATTTCAAGCTCTCTATTCGATTTGCTCCGGAACGTTAAGCGGGTGATCCATTGACTAAGAATCACCTAAAACATCGGAAATCATGGAGACCAATGGTGACTAGCCAGCATAATATTCAACGGCGCCCGCATTTGCCGTTTACTTGTTATTAACTCCCGTTTATATTCAGCTCACTTCAGCGGCAGTTAGTTGAAAACTGTGATAGAAAAACAGTTGCCAGTAAGCTTAAGTAAGATAGGCAGTTACGATATTAAGATTTAAAGTAGCGTTGGTCGACGAGGTGGTGGTTATAGGTCTTTGATCAAAACCGAAATATTATGGTCGGGAAATTATATTTTGCAAATGGTTGTTTTTCGCTGGGTCACAATTATGGAAATTATCCATTATGCCTCGGCGTCAATATCTGCATAGTCCGGGTGGGTCCTCAATCACCCCCAATCGTCCAGTGTGATTCGTTGGATTTTTTCCCAACAAGATTCCCAACCAGTCACACTCAGTGTAAAAGTGTGATACTTTTGCACTGATTGGGAATCCGCTTAGAATAAGAAACATTGCAATAGTATAGTCAGATATATATAGCCAGAAACCATACCTCGTACGTTGTAGGTTGAAATGGAAGCTATCAAACGACGATAACGATAACATTTACTTTCAAGTTTAGTGAAAATTAATTTGTATTATTTTGTAAGTAGTAGTGATGGTAAATGTGTAAAAATATCGTGAGTTTACTCGGCAATGGAACAGGGCCTTTACTTCGTATGGTTTTGAAGTGTGCAAACGGATTAAAGCGGACAAAATATCTATTCAGGTTCTTAATACCGTTACGGTTGCTTGGCAGACGCAGAAACGTGAGGGAAAATCTACGGGTTCTTAAAGGAACTAGTGATGTTGAAATAATATGTGTGGCACATGCACATCAGTAAGCGTCAAACTAAGTTCATATTAAATATCTGTTTTAAATTCAGTTCAATGAAAATAATTGTTTTTGGTGAAAGAAAACGGTTGTCTAATGTTTGCCCGAAGGAAACATAGTGAAGAAACATGCCCGATAATTATTTCGGAGGCATATTATCCACCAATCCGGGCCGGGCCCTTGTATTATGTCCTAATCCTCCTCATGAAAGCGAGGGGAGGCCTTTTCCCAGCAGTGGCACACTACAGGCTAAATTATTATTAATTATATTATTTAATTATATTTATTCACATTTGTCTCAAAAGGACGCGAATGAAAGAACGCAAATCGATGGAAAATTTTTAAAACAAGAATTGAAAAAATTCAAGAAGCTAAAACATACAATAAAATAATATTAACCATAATTACCTTTTACGAACCTAAGCCAAAAAACATTTTTTACTAATCATGACAGTAAAATATCTCAAGCGTAAGGTTCATAGCTGCTTCAAGTTACAAAAGATATAACTCATACGAAATCACGACAACGAATAACGACGTGAACCGTTTATTTGAGTACAGTCAGCAGAAAAAGTTACCGAACAAGGCCATACTTTCAATTTCTATTCCCTTAAATTGAAACGACCACTTTGTATGCGTAAAATAAAATTCCAAGTTGAGACATGAGCTGTTTTTGTGGCCGACAGTACGTTCGCGGAGAAATTTCAATTTCCTACCAGTAACGATCACATTGATTTAGAGCGAACGAACTTAGGTACCTACACTGCGTAATATGAGCCCTTTCATATAACAATTTCCATTTTATATGATCGTTTAACGTTTACTTGGGGATTGACGTAAAATTGTGTTAAACCTATGTAACCTTGTGAAAAATAATATACCATGTTTTTTATGGATGTATTTTAGATGAAAACCACTTTAATGATGACTTAATTGTGTTAAAAATAAACTATCACTCGATAAACATATATCTACCATAAGTGGTGGTCGAGTTATTATGTGAGATTTACAACCCCACGGCATCGAGCTCCGACACCTCGTCGCTAATAACTTAATCACTTAATTTCATAAGTTAAGGCCCGTTAAGCCGACGGTCCCAGTTGTTATCAATTGACAGCAATCGTTAAGCCACATTAGAAGCCCTTGGACGGCCTGACATACTAAGATAAGGGGCACAACACAGCCTTAGTCGACAAACAAGTAAGTAGCACTAACGCTTATCGCGACGAACAGTCGATCGTCAATTGTTTCAGCTAATAACAGGCTCATAATTTGCGTCAACGATGAACTAATTTATAAAGTCCTATTTTAGATTTTCCGCTTTCAAACTACTATTAACGATAAACATAGAGCGAATCATTCAGTGCTGGTTGTGAGCGAACTCGCTTTGTAAAACATTGCTTCCGAGAGAGTTGCCCCATTAAAACTTATGTACGCAGTACCGCCTTAGTTACAAATACTGTGTTAGCTTATTACTTGTAGGATATAAATGTGTGAAAAATAATGTATATTATATTATACGTATAGATGTAAATAGGTATACCATTACCTACATAAAAGTGGAAAAAGACGAACACAGTTCGGACAAAGATCGAAATTTTCCTACATAACGTTCTGGATAACACAGTAATCTTTCGATAGAATTTAATAACAACATTGCTTCAAATATTTATCTTACATCTGTCTGGGTTGCGAGCGCACTGTGCTGAATTTCACCCATATTTTACTATTCACCACAACAAAAGCGGAAGTATTTTATGCTTACTCGTATAAGAAATAACGATTCCACGTTTTGAAACTCTGTTACATATCATTAATCTTAACATTACAAATTCATTCGGTAAGAACTCACTCAGTCGGATTAAGCAGAATTATAAATGAAGTGTCACAGGAGCGGAGGCAAAAAAGGCGCGATGGTTGGTACCAGTCGTAACAGTATATTTGGGTTATTAGAATAGATGCGTAAACATGAAAAAATATCACTACGCAAGATTCATATCGTCAAGAATGTTAATCAGGTACCTACAATGTTTAAAAAGTAAAATGGCAAAGCGCCTTTGATTGTTGTACATACGAGTAGATGCGAGATAGTGACGTTGTTGGTGACAAATTAGAATTGATAATTTCTTAAATCTTAAGCCCCGATAGCAGGTTATACGTGTTCCCAAGATTTGTAATAAAAATAAATCTGGTCCTACGGTGAGTTTTGGCCTAATCCTCTTCATGAAAGCGAAGTGATACCAGTGCTCAACAGTGGCCGACTATGGTAGAAATTGAAATCAACGAATTGACGAGTCAGTTTCCAAGCCTCTGACAAATATAAACTACACCAAAATTTACTCAAAAACACTCTTTAGGCGGTAAAGTTCTCTAAAAGTATTTAAAAATTACGGAATGCAGCGGAGTTACAAAAATCTACCCAAACCGTCAAAGGAGGAAAACCATTGAACAACGCCGAGCTGCGTACGTCAGTTTTTAACGCGAAGAAAATGGGCCCTACGCAGCGCGGATTAATCGAGTAATTCTCGACTATTCGAGTTGAATGGGAGACGGAACCGTGGGATCACCGTTCGAGCTTTCCAGTTTTTATTGTCGAATCGATATCGGCTGACTATTAACTCTGTTTTCCATTCACTTGCGAATCTCTGAGCTGAGGAGAAAAATGTTGCTAGAAATGTTTATTAAACAGTAAAGTTCATGTCTGACGCGACAACGGTCACACACGAAATCGCAACTAGAATTTCATGTCATGTTTAGAATTTGTCCGCTTGGCTAGCGATCACCCAAGTAGAAAAACTATCTCGCCTGGCCTGCCAGACCACAGACCAGGTGAGATAGTGGTAAATGCTAGTCAATAAAGTATTTAAAAAAATACCTATATCTAGTAACAGTTTCGTTTTAATCTTTCGTTACTTACAGTATACGGACGTGACTGTTGTTGGCACGATCGGCACTGCTACCTCTTTGGACAGGGGCTGCACGTACGCAGGCTTCCAGGCGTTATAATGGCAGATGTTTCACATAAAAGGATAAAATGTGTAGCCCATTTTGTCAACTTCATGGCGACCATTGAACTTGAATAGGTGTAGCATAGGCAAAATTATTTTATATTACAGTAACTAAATAAAGCAAAATTTTCTAGTTGATAGTATCACTCGTTACTTTGCGGAAATCCATATTCAAAACAATGAAGTAGAAATATATTATGTAGCTTTAAACCAGCTCACAAATTAGCGGGATTAAATTTATTATTATTAATATTCATTGATATTTCTACTTAATTGTTTTGAAAATTGTCTACAATAGGTGCTATAAAATAGTTATAATATAATTTTATTTATTTTGCAACTATAAAGTAACATAAACGTGAAATATATTTTAAAGTTTTATCTCGATGAGATTTATAAATTCCATCACAAGCACAGACTGGGGATTATTGCGTGATGGAATTTAATAGAAAAACTTCTTGAACCTCTATTATTGAGATAAGCTGTCGAGATCTCCTTTTGATTGCCCTTTAGCTCATTTCACGGTCAGGTGGGAGCCGTCTAGACTCTAGAGCGAAAATACGCGCTTTTAACTAAATTCATTGTGAAATACTCTTAGTTGTAATGTAGTTTTACTGGGTTGAAGTATCTGAAAATGTTTGTAGCTATGTGTGTATTTTTTTTTCGTTTAAATGGACCAGGGGAAACTCCAAGAATAAAAATGTTAATTCCATCAAGAAAAACCTAGTTATGTGTGATGTGGTGTCTTTCTGACTATACATTGGTACTTATACCGTAAATTCTATTAGTTTGGACCTAAATATATTCTAAAGATAGTTAAAAAGATAGTTTGGTGGTTATTCCGCGGTTATTCTATTTTGCTTGGAAATAAATAAATATATACATCGTAGAAAAGCTACGCCGTAGAACTCGCTCCTAACGTACGGTAGACATTTTTTCTGACTAGAAGATGGTCTATGACGTAGACAAGCTACGCCGTAGCACTTGCTCAAAATAAGGCTTAGCCGAACTAATTTATTAACCCGGGAAAGTTCGCTAAACTATGTAGCTAGCTCAAAATGCCCTTTTGTATCGGTAACAATCTGTCAAGTTACAAGTTATAGCTGTGGTGCACTATAATGTGTATGGTTCGATTTCCTCCATAAAAATAAAATTAATAATAAAAATATGCGCAATGTCATCTAAATCAGCACATAACCTAAACATAAAATGGTCATATTTGATCTGGGTCTCAGCAGATTGTAAAGCACCGTACATAAATGATATCGCTGCTAAGCCACTTCCGCTTGTGATATTTTAGCAGATATAGTGCTGTATTTGTTCAATGGTAAAATTTCTTAATTATTCCACAAAATAGCCAACGCGATTTCAATGAAGCGACCAGCGCAGAGTCTGTATAAATAGCGTTAAAATTAAATTATTTGTTGCGAAGTTTTATCGGGAAACTCTTTTTATAAAATTTCAGCTGTTTGCGGGAAAGTAATAAAAGTTGAATTTTATAGAAAGACAAACAAGAAAATTTTAACCGATCCTATTATTCCTTTATTGAAATATTATGTTAAGTCTTGGGAGTAAATTTAATTGTCGAAGTTGAGATTGAAAAAGTTACTGCGGTCGCATAATTCCATAAAACGAGGCTCGGTTACAGTATATTTTATGAAACAGTATGGATTCTCGGTTATACTTTGCACTTTTGTGTTTGCTGGAAGTGCAACAATTTATGCCACTTATTTTATAAAACACATATTTTTATTAAAACAAGCCAGATTTAACATTTTTATCACGCTTTTAACAATGTTTATTGTAAGAGTGTTCCGGATATTTTCATTTGCGGATGTAAGTAAAAGAACATCGTAACTCTCATATTAATCGTATTACTACATATTATAGAGAAAAACACAACGGAGATATTCTGCTCAGGAGAATGGTCACAAAAATAGGTAAGTACTATATAAGTCGTTTTTACACTAAAATTCATTGGTATAAAATTGATCTACTGGCCCTTACAATAGTGTGTCGTGTTGCCTGAGGCGTAATTATTAGATATGTTTGTTTTGCACAATTTGGTTAATGTTGCGGATGGTGCAGAGTTTTATGACACACATTTTAAGGGTAACTTTTATTACCACCAATTAAAATATTGGCACGTTCTGCCTCTCGCGTAGGGCTGAGCTCGCTCCACGTATGGCTTTGCGATAAGCTGTATTTTAATTAGAATGTTTTAGCTTTTATGATCGCACTACACAGTAGTATAATAATGTAGTAAACATGAATAATACAAATAATTTAAATTGATATCAACTATATTTTTATGTCATAAATATAAGTATTTATTATTCGTCAGAAACTTAATATAGCATTTGTAGTCAAGTGAAAGAGTATCACAAACAATTAAAATATGATAGGTTGATTTATACACTGGCTTAACATTTGTCGCACAGGTATTCTTTAGCACTCGCGTTCATCGAACAAACATTATTTAGCAATCATTTCATAAGCCATTTGTACTTCAAACTAAAATTACGCACTCTACTAGAGGTTCTAAAATATAATATGTATATGCTAAACACATAAAATAGCTTCAGTTCTACTATTTTCTCAAATACCCAATCCTGTATCCAAATATTTACTATTACAACTTTATACACACAGGGAACGGTATTCAGGGTCGTCATTTATGTTAGCATTTCCACTTTACACCACCTATATAATATTTTTAGCCGGACCACAAAACATATACGTAACATGCAATTTAGGCACTCTGCTACAGTAATAAAGTGGAGATAGAATACGGGCTAATCTAAACGATCCATATATTCGTATCATTATAGTGTGACATGCTAGCCTACATAATTCAGGCGCAGTGTTCGTTACACACGCTTTGTTGTTACTAAAACAGTGGCACAAAATGTGATAGAGCTACACGTAACAGATTTAGCTATAAAAAGTAATGACAAAGAGTTTGTAAGCCACATTTGAGTATGAGTGGTTTTTCATTGTACTATGTAATTCTAACAATATGAAGAAAAAGAAAACAGTAATCAAGAACATACAAGTTGTAGTTTTGCTTTTCTACCATGATTGGAGAGTCGATTGCAATAAGAATACGAAATTACCTAGTTAGACAATTGAAATTCTACATTAGTAAATATATGAAACGTTTATTCAAAAAATTAGGCAAACATTTAATGATAACAAACACGAATAATGTACGTAAATAAACTGCAAACCAAATATTATTCTGATTACACCTAATCTAATAATCCGCCATCAATGATGGGTGGCAAAACTTTTCCAAAATACTGGCTGCTTATCTACGTTAAATTAGTAGGTATCCTTATATTTGACTAAATGCGATTTTAACAAATCGGTGAAATCCCCTCGTATACGTAAGAATATAAAATACGCATCTTAATTTACCTGCCAGATTTGTACCTTCCCCTTAGTTCTTCTGACAAGCTATTGTACTCGCAAAAACTACGAAAGGCTTCAAAACTTTTACACAAAGGGTCAAAATCAATAAACTATCTAACATGAACGAAGGAAACTTTGCAAGTGACTCGAGGCTACTTTAGTTCTCCTATAAATACTTACTGATTTGTCTATTTCCATCTCTGACGATGAGATGAAACGAGAAGGTCTTCGAGTATTGGCAACAATGATTCATTATGTTTCTCGTGAATTTGTTATGAGATAATATTTTCTGTAAGTGCTTTATTTCAGTCGTTCGTATTTGACTCTCTGAGATACTGTTAGTGTTTTGCCATAAATTTATTTGTCTTTAATACATACCTAGGTAATAAGGATAATAATGACAAAGTGTTGCTGCTAATATGTATTGGTAAGCTAAAACTATGATGATACGACACAATATACAAAAATATCATAAAAATTAACATAATATAATAATTATGTGGTCCTAAAAAATAATAATAAAAAGGTAGGTATTTTTAAGCGAACACCGTAAGAAGCTAAATTTTTTTTGACGATTCATCAACTAACGAAAACATACAATCTTACTCAAAACGTCAAAAATAATAACAGGACGAATATATCGTGCAAGCTCACCATAATCTGATTTTAACGATACGTGACTCAACAGTCTCGGTCCCTACTTATAGGACCCAGTGTTATAGGATTAAACCAAAAAATAACGAGATAATTTAAATTCCACCAACCTAACGAGACGGCGACGGGCAAAAATAGAAAAATGCAGAAGCTAGACATGTGCTGGATCACGTTTTAGCCGGATTGGAGGAAGCGGTCGCACTAGTAGTACCAATAGATCAATAACAGTGCACGTTTGTTAATTTTTTAAGAAAATAGTTTGTCTAAGATTTAGATAAATGACGAAGTGGGATTAATGTATATTTTTAGTAAAGAAAAATAGAAAACGTACTTGCTTACAGTCGATAGTAAGCGTTGCGTTTACCTATAAGCATTGCTTTTGGCTTGCATTTATCATTCATCATCAGCGATGATCAAGTCATTCCCTCTATATAAAATTGTCTTTGGGTCGAACAGGTCCTAAATTTGTCCGAACAGGTAAGCAACAAAAACAAATTGGCCGGATCTGATATCCACAGAATCAAGTAGAGAACTGGTAAAAAAGCGATAGAAACTACGCATTCGTCCTTTGATTCATTACCAGTTTTCGATTAGGTCCCCGTTAGTTTGGCTTTCAGCGTGCACTTTTTGTGTCTGCTCTGTGTGTCTGTCCGTACTGTGTACGGTGAATGTTTAAAAACTTGAGTTACTTTACGAGGTTTCGCTGTATCGATCTATGTATTTTATGTCGTTGGAATTGTACAGTAAATTAATTATCACGTATATTTTGTGACTTATAATATCAGCTTAAAAGCATATGGGCATCGTGTCTCCATTTGGAATTGATTTAATGTGTAAGTAGAATAGTTTATGGGGCTTTTTATAAATTTACTAAAACCCGTCTCTGCCGTAGATTACCAACACTCTGAAACAACACTCGAAAAGTCATATGATGAAACGGATTAATGATCGAATACAATACCAGTATACAACACAGTATGACGGCAAAATTTCTAAAACACTCAGAAATAAAGTAACATACGCTTCAATACGTGAAATGGCATAATTTCCTCGATATTCACCAACAAATTTACGAATCAACGCTCCCGCCATTCATACGATCCTGTTTCGCCGTCTCGTATCGCCGAGTCAATCGCTAAGTCGAGACGACTGCATAAGCCGAGTCTGACAACTCACTCAGTCCCTTTCCAATTTGTGTTCGAATAAATGGAAACGCTCGAATCGCATAAATGAAAACGGTGGAACAAATTGATTTCTCACTCAAACAGAACGGTGTGCGGTGCAACCTTTTACTATTTGTGTCGCGGTCTGAAAATATTTTTGCGGGTAGTTTTTTTTATATGCAAACATACGAGTGACGAAATGGCAGGCCTGATGGAAACCGCTTACCTGTGGTTGCGCCGCCGGAACACTCTGGGGATTATTTTGTTTACAGCACAATGATATGCATATAGCGGCGGGGAGAGATCGCCACGCGAGATTGTAATTGCACCGGACACTCCCATCCGCATACCGCAGGTGTTCTGCAAACAAAATTATGAATTATTGCTTTATGTGGCTTTGCGTATCGTTAAATTAAAATATTATGAAAGCTAAAAAAGTTAAAATGTAAAATTAAAATTTATAAGTATTAAAAAATATTAAAAAGACGCAATGTTTGATGTCGGTGTAGTTGTAGGTAAATTATTTGTAATAGCTAATCTCTGAAATTAGTGACTTCTGTTTCACTATAACGCTGGCATTGTAATAGGTACTTGTTAAAGGTAGATATCTGCCAGTTATTATGAATTTTTTATACTTTAGAGAAAAACTTAGATGTATTATACTAGTATATACTATTTGTAGCGTATTAAAGCTACGTTCATTTAGAACCAAGAATTTTATCCATTTGAAGTTCGTCAAAGTACTCGCAGTTAATAACTTTTTAACAATTTACCGAAGCAAAAAGTTACGGTGAAGTTCTTCGGTATGTTTCCTTCAGGTTAATGGGTGCTTGCCAGTGGACGAATTTATTATTACTGGATAAATGCCTAATAAAACGCAGCAGTACCGTAAACAGAGGTTGCTTCGTTAATTAGAAAAGCTAATTAGATAGTACTCGTAACACTTTTCGTGTTTTGTGGCAGCGGCCCTAGAGAAATAGACACAATCTAAAGGTTGACTGCAAGATATTTTTGCTAGTAATAAGGCCAACATTTACATATACTTATCATACTTTATCTACAAAAAAACTTACTTCAACTAATTTCCCAAAAAGCTATGACATCAAAAATTGTTTAAGTTGTACCAAAAAAAACTGGTTCCATTCACTGCATGACCCTCGCAGGCATCACGTATAATGTCACTCAGTGATGCTTCAATAAATACCTAATTGAATTTCCAACCACGCTGTTGTGCCTCCGACAGCAAGATTTATGCTGCATGCTCGATTGTGTCTGGGGAGATGACGTTAAAAAATCTTTTCACTGTTAACTGTATTGGTTTTGGTTATTATACGTACCTATACCTATACCTACAACTACATGCACTTTGTTCTGGACACGTAATAAATGAGAAACGGCTCCGCAAGGACGATATTGTAATAGATCAAGCTAACTTTTTTAATCCCTATGAGCTTGGGATTGAGTGGCAACATTGTTTCATTTTAAAAATAAAGCATAGTCTTTCTATCTATATGATGTTTTTTATAATCTGTAGAATAAGAGACAAATAAACGAGTGTATTTGTAAAGCTTGAAATAGATTGATAACTAAGTAACACCAAGTACGGCTAATTATATAAAGGTTTTCTTCCAATAAAACATGCGATATACTCTCTACTATAATCAGAACAATGTTTATCTAACTAGACGCATTTAATGTGCTCAAAACAATTAGAAGCCGACCCGTTTTCTTGAAGGATCTCTCGAAGGCTCGTTCAAGTGTGCTTCATTTAATTGAAAGAGATCTCCGATCGTACCCGTGTGGGGTGCAAACAAGCGCGATACCATTTCGGTGCGGTGTTTGGCTTTCCGTTGCTGAGAGAGCAGCTAATAATAGTTTGGGTACACTAGTCACTGTAACCATGGTGACCAGTCTCTAAAATAATGTTCACGGTCTCATTTGAATGGTTTAGTTGGTTGTTGAGGTTCCTATCACGGTAGCAACGGGTCTCCAAGGCATTTTTTGAAGGGGAAAATGAAACCGTTTGGTCTCTTCTGCCACGGGGGTGCAGAAGGAGGGGGGGGGGGGGCTTGGACGTACGAAGCCCTCCCGTAAGGTAGGGTTGCGTTAACCTTCGCTAACTTGCCCCAGTGGTAGGCCCGGGTGGCCTCTGGAGTGTTAACCTTGCTCACCAAGGCCACCCCGCCCCGTAATGCCATTCGATAGATCGGGTCTGGGAATCTAGCTCAGATGTCTAAGGCGGAGAAGGAGACGGCCCAAATAATGTTTTCAGTCCCCCTCAGTTCACTTTCGCTCGTCGAACCTCGATATAACAGAAAGTAGTCTATTCCTGGCTTTAACGAAAAATATCTGTTCTAGTTCCGTCTACCACCTAACCTGGTTATTTTATATGAGCCTGGCTAATTATATTAATTCTAGAACGCCTACTCGTTCTAGAATTATGGGTACATCTCGAAAATGTGGATCATTCCAAAGGTTTCGCAAATTACATTCAAATGGCTGCCACAAAAAGTTGAGTGCGACATTTATTTTTATGATAACGTCAATTCCCGATATTTACATCAATATTTTTGTTTCAATATTATTTTTATCTTGCGATGTTCTTCCGCAACAATGGTCTTGTTTGCCGACGTTACTCACTTAGTCCGATCCGATTGATAATTTGAAATGCTTTGTATTTGTGAAAATTACACTTAAATTTTGTTACAAATGACCATCTTAATAATTCGCGGTTTAAAAGAGTAGTAGACTAATATGATTATCAGGAAAATAACCTGATTAATTGCCAGCAGGTTGTATTGGTTAGAACACCTCATTGTTGTCTATTCTAAGTGTCTACGAAACCTTAACTTTTATTAGATCGGACACAGTGAGTGAAGATCTTCAGTTAGGAAACGCCATAAATTTTACGAGCTCCGATGACAGCTCCGGTCAGAGGTTTGGCGCTCCTTGTGAACGAAAATTTAGTTTATGTTTTCTACAAGTGGACTAGTGCAATATGACAGAGTTAGGGATCACGTCAAGGCAGTGGCGATGTGGACGTGGTGGCTAGCCATGTTGAAAATAGAACATTTTTATATACTTTACTAGCAGACACGGCCACGCGTTGCTAATGTTTTTGTTATTGCGACTATAAATTGAGATGTCAGCTATCCTATCCTTCAAGTTAGATCAAACTGCATACTGTGTGCAAATTTGATTAAAATCGGTTAAGTAGTTTAGGAGTTCATCGCGGACAAACGACGTGACGCGTAATTATTATTTAAATACTAGCAGACACGGCCACGCGTTGCTGTGGCTAAGGTTTTTGTTATTGCGACTATTAATTGAGATGTAAGCTACCCTATCTTTCAAGTTAGATCAAACTGCACGCGCTGTGCAAATTTGATTAAAATCGGTCAAGTAGTTTAGGAGTCCATTGAGGACAAACATTGTGACACGAGATTTAGATATATTAAGAAGAAAGGTAGACTATTTGACCCCTGTCACACCTGGTTTTAAGTGACGATGTGGTCGAAGGTGATTAACATGTTCAACTTAGAATAGGACTGACTCTTAAGAACCACTGCCGAAACCCCCTGATGGGGGTTAACAACAGATTTTCTTCTATCATAATGTTTTGGATGTAAGCAATGTGTGAATATGATGATATTTTTATATCGCCATAATAATTTACGTAGCCGTACGATTAGTCAAAAAGTTTTTAACCGTACCACGAGTTCCGAACATTATACACCTACTTAGACATGATATTATATAGAAAGTAGCAATGAAGCTGCATAAAATCTGTTGATAAAAATTTTACAAATAACTTGTAACTTCAATAAAAAATGTGATACGCTTGCTGTAGTGTGGAGAAGGGACGAGTGTTTAAGAACACAACTGACAACGTACTCGTATAAGTACTTGCGGCCGTGAACTATGAATACAATCATACAAAAGCGTCCAACAGCAACATGGAGTTCTCTGAGCACCCTGTATGTACGAAACATAAAGAAGTGTTGCCAGAAACGCATCGGAAGCTCGTAACAAATTGCTTTTTTCATCACATTAACCAAGTCGCCGGGTATTAAACTCGCGCAATCTGCCGTTAATGACGCGGCGAGATGCGCCTTCAAGTCCCGTGACTAGATACAATTTTGTGCGACGCCGCCGACGACCCAGCCCCAGATTTGACAAACGTGATGATACATTTTTTTCGAGGGGAATGAAACTTTTATGATAATATCGATTAGGTCGTTTTTATAATAGTAGCATGTCACGTAGAATCTGAGCACCAAATTGTATTCTCTGTTACTACGAGGACTATACGCTCACAATCACTCAGACTCAGATCAAATACTTGCAAATATGCAAATGATGATATATATCTTAGAATAATTAGTAGTCAGTAATGGCTTTCATAAGCTGCCCGAAATAAAAATATATTATTATTTTTAATATTGTGCAAAAGAAGTACACTTAGTTAATAAGAATGAAGAAAACAAAGTGGAAAAAATGACTAAACCGGCATTTTTAATAATTTCATCAAATTAGTTGATAATATTTACTATCACAATGAAACAGATGCGACAGTTGCGGCCTTTACTCGCAGCCCACTGTAGTAATTGCGTGGGCGTACCTCCCAAAGGAGTTTTTAATCCTGCCCCAGAAGTTTGTTTTAACAGTATGGACTCGGCATACAAGCAAATAGGTTTCTCACGCACACTAAGGCGCACCGCTAACAGAATGAGAGCCAAGGTGCAAGCGAATAGGTACCTCTTCGCGTCGCTTGCTCTTCCACTCTCGTTATGCTAGGAACTCATTTAATAGGTGCGTTTACACTAATCTGATTAGTCATACTAATTTGTTTGGACTAACCTTATCAACATGATGTTTCCTCAAATCAGCCCATTTCAGAGAAAAATGGACTCATGAAATATAAAGTACTCGTAGATACGAAACAAAGACGATTGTTTCAAAGTAAATAACACGATTCGAAGATATTTTGTGTAGTTTAGTATATTTTAGCTTAATATAACTGCGTCAGTTAATTTACCGTTTGTTTTGTACTGTGTCTCAACTTTCACAGTCACATTAATGAGGAAATAAACCGAAATAAAGGCCCTATTTCGTTCCAAAAGTTAGATTGAATAAAAGGTTGTATATGTACCTACCATTACTGTCAGAACTTTATGATTTAATTTTATTGCATTTACCTGGTCATAATTATGAGTTCCCGAGTGGTTTAAGAAGTTTTATTATTATTTAGACTGCATGTTACGTCAATTCGTACTTTGAGGGTCATTATTGGTCAGAATCGGATAAGACGCTATTATTTAAACTCTGTAAGGTTAGGGCCAAACTGTACGTAGGGTGATGTAGATTACAGGTCCACCCAGTCAACCGTCAGGTTACGAAGGAATATGATGATTATAGACGAGGCTACACTGCTCGCTTTTTGGCACGCTTAGCACTTTGCAAAGCAAGTACAAGCAAGAAACAACTATTCCATCAGCTTAGACCTTGCCTTGCCTTAGTCCAATAGTTACAAGTGAAATAAAAAAAAAGGCTTTATTTTTGTTTTTAGTTTTGTTTTTGTCCGACAAAAAACAAGGTTTATAAACAGATTCAACCAAGGGCTGTGAAATAATGAAATTATAAATTGAAATATAATATAAACAATACCATACTCTATGAAGAGCGAGTAAATCGACGAACAGTGCGGAGGAGTGAGTGCACACGCTAATGAAAACAATCCAACTCTGAATAGAACGAATCAACTCTACGTCGACTTGTAGAGCCATGTTTTAATACGAAATGCGTTCGTAGAGTCAGGCTCTACGCGTATGTTCTTAATGTACTTAGTTTTATTTGAATTTAAATTAGTAATCTTCCTAAATACAAATGAATAGTGCATTTTCATATTCGTGGCTCGTGCATGCATTACATGTTTTTGATGTTTGTAAATAATATTATAATCATAAAGATGATACAGACAACCCAAGTAAGTATTTAAAATAAATAGAGAATACAACTCATTCGCTTGTGAAATATATCATCGACAGTGAGTCATTCTAGTAAAGATAGATACACGAGCAACTTTTCTGTCGATTACATGACCGAGCAATCGCGTGTGCATCTCTATGAAAAACACGTGAGTGACTAAAAAGTTGCAAAATATGCTTGAGAGTCGCAGCTGTACGAGTATCTAGATGCACAGCTGATAGTGACCCCATGTGCGATCCACCTTCTTTTTTTTTTTTTTTAACCCTTCGATCGCCAGACGTGTTTTGTTCCATTTTCACGTGACATGCGTCTCCCTCACGTCCGTGGATCAGTCGTGTAACCAACCGACTAACTTCCACAATTAGTGCGAACCGACACGGGGTTAGGATCAATTTGTTGCTATAAGCAAGTTCTGTTGCGCGAACTTCATGCCTGTAAACTTTTCGTAGATCTCGTTCCTTCGGACTCTATCCTTTGACTTCATTTAAGAAAGGCGAGAAGCTTGAGATGCTGGCTTATTAATTATATAGAATAGAAAATAATTACATCACTATACGAAATAAATAAGGTACTTATCTACTTAAAGAAAAACATACGAGTGTGTAACTAAATTCGTCAAGATATTTACTAGCTATAAATATAAACACTCGTAAATAAACTAAGATGTCTTCTTAGCGCTTGAAGATTGATGTCAATAGTAATTGCAAATGAAACAGATAAAATAGCCTTGATTTAAGTACATGAGTGCTAAAATATAACCTACACAAAAGTTCACAGAGTAAGGTACAAAAATAGTTGTATAACTAATGATCCAAATTATAACCTACTCAAAAGATTAATTACCTACTGTAAAATCAAGTAAACACTGTACGATTTAACCTTGACAAACCCTGGCTAAAATAACAAACCTACCAATTAAACCTAATAACTGCCTATAAACCCAAGAGGTTCTTTCTCACTCAGAAATGAGTAGACTATGAGGTAAAGTAATTCAACCAATATTATTTGGATTCAGATTCAATGTAAGCCATGACAGTAACTAAGGTTTGATTTTTTCTCCCAATCTGCGTAAATTCAAGAATCACGCTATGACACCCAACCACACCCCGTCTTTGTTGGCAATATTACATTGTTAGTTACTACAGCTTAAATTTTTTTTTTTTGGAAAATATGGCTGTTGAGATTTTTACTAATACCAGTGATATTTTACAGACACAGAGCGAATATAGAAAGCGGCATCAGTCCCTATTTACGATTTTAAATGCACCAGTACAGACTGCGCAAGACTTTGCAACCCATAAGTTCTGAATGGCATTGCTATTGTTTTGAAATATGTAGTAAAAATAACCCATATTTTTTGCAGTAGAGATGTTTTTACCATACACATGTTACTAAATTATTTGACGTTGTGCCGCGCAAAAGCATAATGATAGGAGCTACAAATTCACAAAACAAATGGATCCAAATTAAACTACTGTTCAATTGCTTACCTACGTAGAAAAATAAAGAGCACACTATGAAAAGCGGTAATTGTATCGTTGTAATAATTATAGACGAGGTTTCGATTGTTTTATGCGGCGTCGTACCTATAAAAGCTTTTTGAGTACTCACCTAGGGAACTTCCTAGAAGCATAACTTTAACAACTGTTTTAGAAGTATACTACAGCGCGGTAGCCAGGTGTTTCGATTCGCATGTAAGTAACCAAACTGTGTAAATAACTAACTAAACTTTTCTCATCACTGTTTGGGGAACTTCGTGCCGCGAATATGTAACTAGGTACGCAATTACCGATGTATGAAACGTGTGCTTTAGAAAACCTCGTTCCTAATTATTACATCAGTTTCCGGTAGACGCACGGAATTTGCAATCGTTCTCAGAGTTTATTTATAATATAAACACTCAAGGACTATTTGGTCACGTCAAAGAATATTACGTACCTACGCCCATAGACATTTTTTTCTTTTACCCACAAATCCAATGTTAAAATTGACACAACGTCGAGTATGTCATGAGTAAAGCTACGGTTGAAATATATTACGAGTAGAAGAGCATCACTAGCTTTTGTTTTCTATACTAATATTATAAAGAGGAAAACTTTGTTTGTTTGGTTGTAATGAATAGGCTCCGAAACTACTGAACCGATTTGAAAAAATATTTCACTGTTGGGAAGCTATGCTATCCCCGGTACACATAGGCTACCTTTTATCCCGTAAAAATTAATGGTTCCCGCGGGATAGTAGTTAATGCGGGTGAAACCGCAAGGTGCTTCTAGTTATCTATATCACCATTTTGATTTTTGATATGAAACAATGTGCCTTACAAAACAAGAGAGCTGCAACTATTGTATGTAAAGCAGATGCCGGCATTAAACCGCGATGCACTTCACACGTATCTACCTACCTACATGTTATCATGAAGTGTTCACTGTTATGCACAATTCTAACAATAGGTAAGTACTTTAGGCACTGCAAAAGGAGCTTATCGAAACGTTGATTAAAACAATTACACAACATAACGTGCAGTTGCGAGAACTGATTACAACAAGTTATTAAATTTTATTTTTTAATTTATGATATTGCGTTTTCTTTATATATATTATTACTAACGTAATAGAATCCTGATGAAAAATGTATTTCAGTTACTAATAAAATGTACAAGTATTTACGCTTTCTGTGGTATATTGGAAAAGAAGTAAAAGAAAATGGTGTACCTAAGTAAGTAGTTGGCAAACTAATGATAGTCAGATGTTACGTGGTCGGTTGACCAGAATAATATAATTAAATGGTTCTTTGTAATTATTTATGTGTCTAATTGTTACCAATGTTGTTCTTGTTTGTGGAGGTAGGTACTTGATGAACTGGCTTCTTTTCCGTAACTAGTGCGGAATGTCGGTCGGGTGGCGGTCGCTAGTTCAACCACCCGACGTCCTCAGAAAGGCGAAAAGCATGCAGATGTCTGAGCATGCGGCTTTATAGGTAAATACCCCATTAGAAAAACGCCCTACACCTTAAAAAGGAATAATTGGCGGAATGGAAAATTCTTGAACGCGCCATTCGCCCAATACTTACCGTCTTCTAGCAACGGCTTATTTGTATAAAGACTGCTGATAGAGAGACTCGTTCTCGAAATAGGTCATTTTTCCAAATAATGAAATCGAAGCAACTTTAGCGAGGGTATATGAAAGGACTCATCAAAATGGAAGAAGCGAAAGAAGTATGCCGGGGTCGTATCATGTGGAATGATGTAGTTTCTGCCTTCTTCTATGGGAAAAAGGCGTACTTAACTGTATATAGGTATCCATGTGTAATGTTTTAAGTCAGATTCTAAGCTACTTATCAGAAACCGACATCAAACAGACTTTGGCACCAGAACCCGGAACCATCAAACTTTGTAGTTCACTTTGAACTTTGTTTGTTGTCTTTGTTTGAACAAACTTCCCTTCCCCAAACAATCAAAAAACACAAACAGATTTGCCCAAACTGTTACAACATAATTCATCAGTTACAAATTGAAGCTTATTTTTGTCACAAAATCGTATTCAAAAAAGCGTGTAAAACAATGACACTAAAACATTGCAACGGTTACGCAACGAAGCTATCTGTGTTTGTTACCGCGCAGATATTTTTCAGTGTTACCAGTTTTTTTAGTTTAGTTAGTTACACGGTTTATACCTTGTGTAGATACGACTATTCGCTATTCTTTTTTTTTTAAAGATCGTTTGTGTTCGCAGCGGATTTGTGTTTTGTGGCAATTTGTGTCAGTTTTTTTTTTAATCAAACCAACACGTTTACAGCCACATTGTCATATTATTCCCACATTGTTTGAGGAAGTGTAATAAGCCTATCGATTTTCTACATGAAAAAAAACTTTTTTTATATTACCGTGAAAAATTTCGAAATCAACCCAAGTTGTTTAAAACCCTCTACATAATTATACTCGGTAATGTAATATTATTATGAAGTTTTCAACAAGAAAAGTCAAATATCAAGAAGACAATAGCGGTCAATATCATCTAAAATACATGCATAATATTGTATACTAGAGCTACCACACAAGATTCCCCAGCTTCAGGAAAAACCGAGAGCATGCATAAACCGAACGTAACCTCTCCTCTTGGCAGCATTAATCTAAATTAAGCTTTATTCAACTGAACAAAGGGTGCTTTCTCATTTGGCAGGCAGTGACGTCAACTCTTATTAAGTTCGGCCCGTAAGCTTCTTATCAGTCAGTGTATGGTAAAGATAAAACGGACGTCGGACACAGAGCATGTCCTTACAAACAACAACAGTAGTAAATCAGCCAATTTTCCATAGATTTAGCTGTTAGCGTTAATCTCTATTGCTACAGATTGAGTCTATTGCTCTCCTTGTCATTTACTTCGGTAGATGTAGATAGAGGTAACGGTAGAGTTTAATCTTCTGTCAAAGTTAACATATGGTTCTAAACCGGCTGTAAGCGTTTACTTACGGCCGAAATTAATAATCAATCCTAATCCAAATTTTGCTATCTGGGATTCATATCACAATCCATTTTAGGGTCAAACGTGCCAATAACCGATCCGTGGATTGGTTTGTAAAGGCACGCAGACTGGAGATCGATCGAACGATAGGCAGCAATCCAAGATCGATTTCAATCTTGGATAGGAGATACAATATTAATTTCGGGCGTTAGTAAGTACGGATAATATGGTAGGTAGGGATAACATGCCTTTCGATTTTTGTCGCTAAACCTAAAGTCCATAACTTAACACAGCACCTTCGGCTAACCTAGCGTGATTATGTAAAAATTCTACATTTGTGTGCGTGTAGCATTGAGACAACTTGTATTCAGTACCCATACTGGTAATATAGTGCGAGGGAAGGGGCCATAGTGCATCTTTGTACACTCATGTACAAATTCGATTTCGTACTTTATTGACCATAAAGGTTAAATGTTATCGATTCAACGCTTTACAACCTTATGCATATTAATATAATAAGGACATTGTTGCAGAAATAACGTACAACATTGTAACAATTTTAATTAAATTGCGAAACGTTCTAGCAATTTCACGTGCCGAAATTAGGAGCGCTAAAATTAATTTATGATTTCGCGTCTGATTGTTACAATTATTGTTTTTCAGTTGAACAACAAGTTAATTCAAGCTTTCAAAATTACCATACGGTACTAAACTACAAATAATCCAACATCAGTAATTATTTATGTACGCACCTGTACGTGTCCAGTTACGATAGTGGAAGACCATCGCTGGAGCTATGCTGGGGCTTTAGTGCATGAAATTTGACAGCCACCCCTTCCTCCTCTCACCCCGAATTGACCCCCTTCTGTGCCCAATATTATTAAATTGGTATTAATCGGACTCAACTCAGCATGTTCAGAGTTTTCGTTCACGCACAATACCTACTGCCCACGTTTTTATCGGAAACTATTTTATTTCTTCTGATAAGCGTTTAAGACTTTTACCCCCAGTTTCTGGAACGTTTGTTGGCTTTGGCAGTAGATTAAAACTATCTTTGTCTCTATCTGACACTAAACAAATGACAAGGATGGCAATAGAATTAATCTTTAGTCAAAATTGACTGACGTTTCAGAAACCGGGTGTAAGACTTTTAGCTTAGTGCCGGCCGGGTATCAGAGTTTTCGAAATCATCCCAGAGCCACTGAGTGGGTAGATACTTCCTACTAATATTATAAATGTGAATGTCTGTGAATGAAGGTTTGTCGCCACGTGTTTTCATAACTATTTAATCGATTTTGACTTTTGGAACGTAGATAGTGTAGATTCTAGAATAACAAACAAGGTGAAGTTTTTAATAAAAATTGTATTATTTTCTTCTATTGAACTCGATATAATTAAACTCAAAGGTATATACATAATAACGAAACACGTCTTATTTTTCTAACCTACTGCTATCATAGGTGCTGCGTTAGAGTTTAAAAGTGTGTAACGGATATTACGTTATGTAGCAGTATTTATAAAGTTAATAATTCTTAATAAAGCCTATACCTATTGGGAAGATTAACTCAGTTCAAAGGCAGAATTAACTTGTAAAATAATACAGTATTGGCGTTATGAGTAGGTACCTACCTACTTATCAAAGTGCGCGACGAATTTATTTATAAGGTCGTTGATTATTCGCACAAAGAATATTGTCTCGTATTTTCAGTTAACAATAATTTTCATCATTACAAAAAAGTATTGTAGATTTAAGCGCGGAGAAAATCGAAAAACGTCAAGCAAAGAGCCGTAACAGATGTGAACAAAGATGAAAAAAGTTTTTTCGAAATTGGAAATGGGAGATGATTACAGTACACAGAATGGAGTTGAGACGTTATTATGAAGTCCCCTTTTGTGCTGATTTCGAATGTTTCCTTTCGAACTTCAAAGTTTATAGGTTGGAATTGTTATACCTACACAAAAAGTGGAAATAGCGACGGATTTTGTGAGTCTTTGTATTTGTTTTTGTATTCATTTCGCTTTTTGTTCTGTGTTTTATTTTGTTTCGTGTTTTAAGTGGCTATTAACTGTGTACTATATTAACGATGTAATTGAGCTTAGATTATGTGATAATTGCGATTATAAGAGAGCGATAATCTTCTGTATTATCATCATATTTTTAATCATAATAAACATACCAGCGGCTTAATATGATTTTTTTGCGTAGGTAGAGATAGATAAAGGGTCGAGAGTGTCATGGCTAAAATTATTCTAAGAACACCAAACATTTTCGTGATAATTCAGAGTTTACCAAACTCTAACACTACCAGAAAAAGTGTTAGAATAGGTTACAATTATACGACTTACTGACTAGTTAAACATAAAAATACAACGCCAGCAGAAAATTAAATAATTTAAGAGGGTATAAAAATAAACTACTAAATAGTACAAATCTAGCTGTTACCCGCGACATCAATTAATTTCTAAACAGTTGACATTTTATATAAAAATGCGAAAGAAGTTGCGGGTATCAGCTAGTAACATTACATATAAAACAACCTTTTTATGTCAAAATGGGAAATATATCCAAGCTGAAAAAACGGAAAATGATATTTTGTGAAATGGAATGAATGACAATTCTCATTTCCGCGGTTGTTTCCCTTCTAACATGGTCTATAATATAGAATTAATGTAAAATATTTACGATGTAAAAAACCCTTAGTCTATCTATACTCTATACTCTTTTTTAAGTTAAGATTTGTTTAATTTAAGTATAAATATTAAGTTGTATTTCTCTAGTTCGAAGCTTAGGTTCAAAGTATGAAATCCATATTAGGTATACGCTATATTGAAAGTTGATGAGCTCGATATATATTATATGTTACTTCGATGTACGCTATATCGAAAGTATAGGGGTTCGATACACATTTATAGCAAGACGTGGGAGAAAAATGCTGTATTTTTTACTTATTTTCGGTTCTGGGTGATATGCAATGGGCAATCAGGCGTGGTGGGCCATTTACTGTCAGGTGTACATTTCCTTATATCCTTATATTCCCTATTCATCGTAATCGCGAAGCATAAATAGAAATCATTGCATGTTAGGTACACATAATTTGCTCAGCTACCAACAAATAAATTTGAGTACATAATATTATCTCTTGTAAACAATATACGGCCTATTTGGACAAAGATAAACCCTAATGACTTTATACGAGCCCCTAGAGAGTACTACAGTGGCCTGTTTCTTAGGCTTACCGAGATAGAGGCTTACCTATTTTTCTCAGCCAAATTGAGTCCAAGTACACCAATAATTTCTGATGAATATAAGATAATAGAACCGCTCTGACCAGAATAGTTGGCTATATTTATCTTGGTAGTAAGCCTATTTCTATCTACGTTTCTATGTAAGAATATATCAAATCTAATGGCCAATTACTCGAAAACTTAGTATAAAGTTAAAATAAGTGAGTAATCTTATCTTACTTGATAATTAATAATAAAAAAGCGACAGTTTGCATTGTACACCTAATCGCGTCCAGACATCGCGAGGCTTGCGTCGAACTATGCGTCGTACCGGGCTCAGTCTACCAAACATATATAATAAAATTAACGAATAGGTCAACTTTATTTACTGATCCCGCGGGCTCAGTTTGGAGTGGGCTCAGTTGACGTACGAGCCAGTTCGTCGCGCGTGCCTCGCGATGTGTGGACGTATGCCCACTGTCAGCACTCGTACATACATCCACGCCACGACGAACTGACCGACGCACTGTTCGCGACGCATGCCTGGCGATGTGTGAACGCGCCTTAACCCTTAATTACTCGCACCTAAAAAGTTACAGTAACGCTCGCGTGGGGCGTATTTTACCCCAATTTTAAAAATGCAATAAAACACGAATTTTATGAAAAAAATATTTTTTTTAGGAATATTAACAAAATCAACACATTACTTTATGGATAACTGTATACTTAATCTAAAATTTTGGAACTATTATAAGAAATAAACCAATGTATATAGGTATCATTTTCATCGTTGCACTCATCACATGTCATGATGGAATGGTCATAGCACTCATAGCAGACCTGTTTGCGACATTTAGCACACGTAAATCTTATTTTCTTGTCTTCTGATCTTGGGCAAATGTGACATCTTTTGTAAGATTTCGATGGGTCACTTCATGACGCGGAGCCAGGACCCTCAAAATCAGCACTTCTATTCAGGCGTTTTTTATGGCCCGTGGCAGTTGTGGTATTTCTCCACGAGCCTGTTGATGATACACATGATCATTCAGTGGTTCATCATCTTCAACAGTCCATTCATGATCAGTTTCATTAGCACTTTCTTTAGAGGCTGAGTTGCGATCACTGTGTATTACGTCGAACGCCACTTCCTCTTCATTGGGGTATCTATGGCACTTTCAGTATCTTCTTCAAGTAAATTGCGAGATATCTCGTCGTCAAAAATCCGAATATTGGCCATTGTGAAATTTATAACCTAAAACAAAAATCAAACGTGAAGAAAAAATAATATTAAACCCACATTATACATAAAAATTATACAGAGATCAACACTTACCTATGAAAAAAAATCCCACTATCACTCGCGTGGGGCAATATTTACCCCAAGCGTGATCTTTCAGCTAAACCACGCGGTGCAGGCTGAAACTTGTGACTAAAACATGGAGAAGGGACCTATTTAGGCAGCTACTAGGAATGCTGCAGCTGTAAATTCATAAATAAAGGAGTTATTAGCTCTCAATCATGTCTTGGGGTAATATATACCCCACAAGAGTAATTAAGGGTTAAATACTGCTACATATATTTGGATACAATCTGGTAAGTATATATACCTACATGTTTTATGTGCTGAAATATTAGCACTATCCGGACACCCCCCACGCGGGAGACGGTCGTAGGGGATTTCCCGAATAGTCCCCCACGGCTTGGGCGTGCCACAAGGTACCAACATTAAAATATCTAATAAAATAATTAATATAGTAAGCGCGTGTGAAGCTACGAGGCGCAGCTCGTTATTGAAAAAAAGGAGTCACTAAAATATATAGCTTAATTATGTCATCTAAAACTGCTTATTATGTTTAAAGTGACAATACAGTTGAAGATGAAGAACATCTGCTTAGAGATTCTTAATTGACTCCTATCAAATTATTTACGAGAAACATGAACGCAGGCAGAGTTTGAGTAGGTACCTAATCGTACTTAGCCGTTGTAACTCGTGCATGCTTGGAGTAAACCACTTGGTGTAAATAGCTGAGGTTAACTTGGATTAGCATATGCTGTACATCAGTCGTTCCATGATGGAATGACTAGGAAATCAACCTGTGAAATTCTATCGCACTTGCCAAAATATATTCGGTAAATGTCTGATTGACTGACCGAACACTAACCGATTGATTAAGGCTGGAGTTCACCAATATTTGTCCTATAGTCATGGCGATTAACTCTAAATTGATCTGTCGCTATTTGATATGTCGTTGATAGGAGTTGTGGCCAATTGAAACGCTTTGAAACCAGAGACGCCAGGTTCAAAACATTGTCTTATCATCATCATATCAGTCAGTATTGATCCTCTGCTGGACATAGGCCTCTTCCTTACCAGACCACTCTTTCCGTCTCAACTCGTCTCAATTTTATAAGTGACGCGCTCATTCAGGAATTTGCTCACGATATTTTCGTTCACAAACTAATAGTAGTGTTCTCCAACATTAAAATGTTGGAGAACACCAGCCTAAATACCGCTTTTCAACCCTCAGAACACATATACTCATTGATTCTTCCCAAGAACTAAATCGACGGTAACCCTCGAACAACTCAAAAGTGGCAAGTTCACGGGGTAGGGTAAATTGCCCTCATCAGACCGAGTGGCTGGCGTTACAGCAACCTGACACAAACTAATCGTATTTACCCCGACACGATTACCTGGTTTGAATATTCATAAGGCCCCGATAACATTCTTCAGTAGACCTGCAAGTTTAAACGAATTAGTTTAGACGACGACGTAATCGAGTTATGAAATTATGTCGAAATTTTTGCCTTAGATGGAAAGTTCGTGGATTTGATTAGGTGGAGAGGACGGGGTAACTGGGATGTTAAGATATACTCGTATACTTGCAACCTATAAAATTGCATGTATCGAAATGAATAAATGCAACTACGGCCGATTTATATAAAATGTATGAATAATTTCCGGAAACATATAATTAACCTTCTGTTACGTTATATTTGTGACTAAATTATACAATATGATTATCTGTAGAAACTATAATGAAAAAAAAAAGTGTGTGCGTGTAACCTTTACGCGCGATTGAAGTAAAACTTATTTTCCGCTATTTTGTTCAACTCGGAAACTACACAGACTATAGTAAGCGTTACTGCCGTCAGAAAAAAAATCTGAGTTACTCCCTAGTCGCGCCTAAAGAAGTTTTACTTCAAAAAACATAAAAGCGTGTACTCATTACCGATAAGCTGCGAGTGTGATGTATTGCCCTAAATGTTGTGTTACGAGTATCTAGTATTTTCAGCTCAAAATCCTGTACCCACTACTGATCAGACCGAAGTTAATACATCGTTGACCAAAATCAATACTCCAACTAGAGTTTTATTCAACTCCATCAAGGCAAACCTTAAAACCTTCCAAGATTCCTTAACGTATTCCCGTCTTGCTGCCGGTGATTGGTCGAGCAGGGCTGCAAGTGTCTGTCTACGTGAGCTGAAAACTGATACTTGGAATAGTCAAGGAGGTGTTGTTTTTTTTATGTAGGGTTGAAGTACAAAAAAAAAAAATCTAAAGTCCATAATAAAAGCTCCTATAGATGTGGTGGAGTTGTTGATGAGCTGATCGCGAAGCTTTATGTTGCGAGTTCAACTTCAAGGCAAATGTTTATTTGTAAAACACAGGTGGTTGCACAGTTATTTAAGTGTTTTAAGACCATTATCATCATCTTTCGTATCGTATTCGTAACGTTATCATCTTTATTTTTATATTACCCGTTTTCAGACCGATAACTCTACCGTTGTCTCTATCTGACGATATGCAAATGACAAAGACAACAATACACTTGGTCAAAGTTAACTAGGTCTGCAGAAACCGGTGATTAGTCAACTTAGAGTATACAATACAGATTGTCGCTTTGTAGTAACTGACGGCACCCTTATTTATAAAATAGTCAAAAATTTGCATGTATTTTGCATACCCTATCAAATACAAATATGTAACGTATTTAAACTTAATAATATTAATTATACGTTTTGAAAATTAGTACGAATTGTGTGCTTAAAAATTGTTAAGAAGTTATAATATCTGCAAGCGCTGATATAGAAGCGTACCTCACTCAAATCCGTCTAAAGCTCTCCACACTCACCTAGGTAAACTCGTGTACCGAGTTTTACCATTTTATGACCCGGTTTAGTACTGCAACGTGATTGATAGGATGGAATATGATAAACAGGCTAACAAACTTGCTTGTTTGCTCTTCGCTACTATAACAGCCGTTCGAAACATTCATAAAAACTGCATACCTACGTATAAGTATCTCGTAAGCACTATCTATAGAAAATAATAAAATATAAAAGTCTCCTAAGTCACTAAAAAAAGCACAACCCAAAAAAACACCAGGTAGTACATGTGTCGGTTTTATCGATTACAGTGATTTCTTCCAGACACTAATGGGGGTGTCTGGAAGAAATCACCTTCACACACAGACACACATTATGGTCCATTTCTATGCCTTTTATAAAAGCAATTCTCACGTATTAATAAAAATACACAGAGAAAATCCAAAATTAACACAATTCCCACATAATACTCGTATAAAGCTGAGCTTGAATTTTTTGGCATGACAATGCGTCACAGCTGAGATTCTCAAGGAGAGCATTGAAAACCCTAATTGGATAGGTCCTCAACAACGCTAGTGGGTGTGAAGTATCCATGACATTTTACAATTTAGAACAGGTATAATATACGTGAATGTGGCTTTTGTGGCTAAGCGAGTGAGACTAATATAATGTGCCTGTTATTATTTATAAAACATTGTGCGACTCCATACTACGCTCTGCGCATACGTTTTTTGCCGCGCCTGTAGATAAATATTTTCAACAATATAATAACCTACAAAAATGTGATCAAATTTTTATAATCATTTTAACAATTATCAACATCCTCCTAATGTTGTAAATGCGAATCGAGCACGTTTATTATTGATTTGATTTCAACCTATATTATTTTTCTGGGCAGTATCCACACCAAATAATTAAATGACAGTGATATGGCGGCTAGCATAGTGATGGTATATTCAGTTGCAAAATTTAATACCGTTGTATTCTCGCAGCGATTTGGGAGCGGTCTGTCTCTGAAGATTGATTTATTGGAGCTCCGGGCCTTTCGACGGGTTTCTACTCGCTGTTAATGGAAATCGTTAAAGCGTGTCTTTTTCATTTTCTACCAATGACTCCGTTTTAAATGTTTAGCTTTACAACAAAGCAAATTAAGTGAGATGACGCTGTAATTTTTTACGCGACGCTCATCTTTTTTTTTTACTTTTGGCGGATTTCGGAGCAACGTGCGCTTCTCGTGGCTGTATAAAATACGAGTAGAACCATTTTAAAGTAAAGCGTCACAGTATTATACGGTGATTATCTAGCGGTCGACTGATATCGCCGTATAGTGGTCGATGTATATAGCACGCCGCAACTCGCAAAACCTTTATGACGAATAAATGCCGTATGTATGTAATACCTCGTTATGTAGTTATTGACGTTGGTGTTACGCTGTGACTACTTCAAAGTAAGTGTAATGGATAGAGATGGAATCATTTGCGATGCGATTTACACTATATAATAAAAAAAATTCTACTAATCCTAATTATGTTATCAATACGAAATATATTCTATTAGTTACATCTAACAACAGCACTTATGTCATTTTGTTGTTCGTACTGTTTGTGTTAATTTATTGTTACTTTTACCGCGTTGACGTCATACCGTAAGTAACATGATATAGCTAAGATAAGGTACACGAAACGTAACAGGTAACTTAAAAAAAGCCGCCTCTGTAAACCAGCATTGAACACAGTAGCCAAACAAAGATATATGTGGCCATAAATGTGGCCGTCCAGTTTTAAACCTAACCTTCTTGTTAATTGACAATTTGCAGGGCAGCTCCGGTTTCGCGTTCATTAAGTTGACTATTTTTGGTAACGGAAAGCCGATTGTATATATTTTTCATAGTCCTGTGGTACCTATAGCAGTGTAAAGTGGAGGTGGACACGAAAAATGTAACCGCCTTATAAATAAAGTATCATCTTTTTTATTTGCAACATGCAAAGTAACTTTTTCAGTCGTATTTGGGTGTTTAAACACACTTTGTAAGAGTGATTCTCTGAAATACCCGTATTTAGAAAAACTAAATTGTGACTATTTATGGCTACACGTTTTGGCACATTTTTTGAAAGGTTAAGCAACATGCCACTAAAGACAGTAGGATGGGTGACCGTTTAGTGGTTACCCGAGCGTTAATATACTTAGAATAGTACGTATCGTCATCAGACCCGGTTATTAGCGTTTCATAGCAACCGTTAAGCCATGTCAGAGGACCTTGAATAGCCTACATGTATACCAGTCGACACCACTATTATGTCTTTCGAAATTAATTATTATCAATCGGTAGTACATAATTGCAGTTATTACTGATGTAAAGACAGGATATTATAGTTGATAACGCAAGGATAATTAGAATAACGATTGTACGTTAATTATCAAATTTTGGTAACAGATGCCCTCAATACTATAAGTAATAATTCAATGCTACATATTACACACATCCTGAGAAGTCAATTCATATTAATTTCAAAAATTACATCAGGTAGTATAGAAGGTATAAATGAAATAAAAACAAAAACTAACGAAGCACAATACGAATTAAAAATTGCTAAGTATAATATAACAATAATGAGACTTAACACACAAAAGTTTAAGGGTGATGACTGCAATGCAGTGTTGGGCAGTGCTAGAATTAAGATTTCTAGTTGGCATTGCAATTTATAGGGCACGTGAATGACCTGCTTTAGCTCGCAACAAAAAAGCTACTGCGCGGGACGAAATGTAGTTTAATTCCATCTCAATAGCCTTTTGATACTGAAACCCAAATAAATTCAATTACTCCGTGTAATCCATTTGGATTGAGTTCAGTAAGTAGGTTGTTTAATTAAAATCTTGGGAATACTTCGTACAAATTCGTATAGTGTTCCAATTATTCCACTTTTTGATGTTCTTTCGTATTTAGTTAATTGAACTTTATTGTTATTTTCACAGGTTAATCAATCTATCTATGAACGTACTCCATTCACAAAAAGATAAAATAGATAAAAAGTTTATGTGCGACTTTATTCAGATAAGAATTATGCATGGTACACCTCTAATAGATTTATTGAAACACCATAGAACAAATAAAACTTACAAATATATTAAAAAGCAACTTTACGATTAAAGTCACAATGAGCCACAAAAGGCAGAATATTAAAAAAATCAGTTATAAGTATGTTAATCATTGTACTTATGTGGAAACTAAATTGTAGCTACACGGACTGCTAAGTAAACTTTGTAACTGCAAAGTTGAAGTAATTTGAACGGTTACAAGAGTGTCTTCTCTACAACTTTAACAATGCTCTTCCAAGCCACCTAAAAAGTTCAAGCCATTGTAAAACGTTAATATTAAGGCCACTTAGACACCGGGCGAACCTCGAACTTATCGGTTAGCCGACTGCAGTGAAACTTCCCCTCTTTCTTGCCAAACATAATAAATCTTACTGTCATTGATATTTAGCTCGCGCTAGAGATTCCCGCCACAAAGCTCCGGGCCTTCGATAAATCATGTAGAAGTATTTTGTTTGGTACCGCCAGTGTCGAATGTCTATGTCTAGAGTTTCCCTAAGCTTTAAGTTTGGATGTTTAGAATTTCCGGGTACTGTAGGTGTGAATAGTTGGTCGGTTTTGGTGGTCGGTTTTTGGTGTGACGTATTTAACACAGAACTACGGGTTTTATCGTCACGAATCGCTACCCTTTCCTCGTACCTAAAAAATGTACGTACAGGCACAACTGGTATGGGCTTCCCAAAATCGATGGGTTCCCAAGGAGGCACACCAAATCGAGTTACAGTGTGACTCGTTGAGAATTTTTTTCTCAACTGGTCACACTGATACTCGTTGCAACTATTTTTTCCAAGAGGATTCCCAAATCTGTTTTTTGTGAGTATTTTTAATGATGATATTGTTAGTTGTCATACCAGCCAATTAGTTAGTACTTAACAATGAACAATGATCACACTCCAGATTAGCATATTTTAATTTCAGCAAAAATATTCCTTATAAATTCGCCTTGTAAATACCAATTTACTTGAATACATCTTCCTAATTTTTTCTTCGGATTTATCGCTATCCTCTCGAAACGATCATTATACTTGTTACGAAACCCCTTTTCCTAAGCTCTCTCAACAAGAACCCCGTTTAAATAGACTAATCAGTGATCACAGAGGCGATCGTTATCTTTGTTATCTATTCCAATAAAGGAATAATTAAACATAATCTTCCATTTTCCTTCGTCGCTGAGTAACAAAAGCTTTCGGCCGATGGAAAACATCGTAATATTAAGCATGTAGTAACTTCTTGTCACGTGTTTATTTTACTTGTAGATCTTATTTATACAATAGTAAGATTTTGATTTGTATATCAGATCAAAATGGGTGACGATCGCTAAAGACGGGGCTGAAAGCTTTTGCTATGGGTCTGAGATAATCTCTACCCATACGGCTGAGGATAAAGTGGGAGTTTAGCAAAGAAGAAAATGCGATTAAATTAAATTTCCGACAGTAGGAAGTCTCAAAGGGCCCTTCGATCGCCGCAATATCTTAAACCGGCTTCGAAAAAGAACGACGTTCGCAGTATATCTTTACCATGGTGAGCCTTTTCGTGTAGTTCTAAGCTTCAGGGCATTTGCGAAGACAGTTTGCTTCGAGACGGATCAACCGTTTTGTTTGAGAGTAGGGGAGTTCTCCAGGAACATACAAATACATGTTCTATATAATATAACGACACATTTTTGTATGTTGCTGGACTTCGAAGCCGTTTTATGAGTTAGAAAACTAAGTTGCAATTTGTTACAATAAAAAAATGAAGTTCTCTTTAATAATAGGTTGAAAACCGTGTTAAATGCGTTGAAACGCATTTAACACGGTTTTTAATGCTATCTACAAAACACTGAAACGAGAACTAGAGGGCTGTTTTTGCACCGAAGTGAAACCAGTAGTTAATGTCTGTAATGTGCGTGTAATGTAATGTATAAACAAAGTTTGGTTCGAGCTCACGAGTAAGATCTGGGAAAATCAGAAAGTTTGTAACTTTCTGATGTTCTGTGAATAAAATTGAAAGTTTCATAAAATTCTACTTTCACTCCATCATTGGCCATTGAGTCGGGTGAATAAGTACGGCAGAAAGAAAGGTCGAGCGTTAATGCTACTCCAAAACGTGGAGTGACTCACCCGAGTGTGCGGTTTTATTTTATTTTACTTACTACATATTTTAGTCTAGTCAAATATAACTTACCTACCTTATACTTCAAGTATGTTAAAGTAGAGTCACTGCTTTTTAGTTGTAATCATCAAAAGTGGAAGAAAATGGAAGCGTAATGAAAATAGAAGAGTCGTTTAGAACAGCTACAGAACACAAACGTTTTGTGTTTGTCGCATCTCTTAAAAACTATGCTAGACCGCTTTGAATACGATTTTCACTTTTACGTTACTCAGTAACTTAAATGATCTAAAAAGCAGAAAACAAGCTACTGATAAAAACAGGTTGTAGGCGGCACGCTAGCAATGCTAGCATAGAGCACTTGGTACGATTTGGTAAGATTAGATTAGATTCGGTGCTTGATCTGGTTTTTGCAATATTGATAAAAAATACCACCCTGAATTAAATTGCAGGTAAGAGGTAGTTGTAGAGGTATAATAAAGGCAAAGGCTAGCGGTTGACCATGATACATAGTCGAGGATTGTAAGCACGCTAAGCTCTAGCCCTCAAGGGCTGATGCCAGAACACCCCTGAAGGGGCTCGGTGGTAGAAAGTGGCTTATACACGCTCTTGCTTCAATGGAATTTCGACCTTAAGATTTCTATCGCGCCTCAGCAAGCTACCAGATTGAAAACGATACCATAACTTTGTATAGAAAATTGAAACGTTACAAAAACACGGCACAATATTAATGAAAAAACTTTTGTACATTTCAATTAGGACCCTATCAAAGAGTGTAATTTTGAGACGTTAACGAGTTAAATTTTATCGAAAATTAATTGCGACATCTTCATTGAAAACTTTCGCTCGAGTTTGATACCTAAATTTTGTTCACAACTTTGACAGTAGAATGTATCTACCGTAAAACTTGGAAGGGTGGATGAGTAGCTGGTCCTTTACTGAATTATTACAAAATGAGTTCAGCTTACAGCAACTTGCTCGAGGTCTAGAAGTTGTTTAACTTTCACTTGTTATATAAAGCTTGGAAGACAAGAGTGATTAACGAAAGTCGGTGAATAGTGCTATCAATATTATTGGAAAAGCAATGCATTCTGAACACAGTTTGAAGTGGCTCCCGGCAAATGATGTTAAAAATATTGTAACTGTTGTTTTTATAGTAATAAAGTGTCATGATATCATACAATACTGACCTCTCACTTGGGATCCCTGCATCCTATGTAAGTAAAAAAACGCCAGTTTATTTTTGCTTTCAGTTAAAAACAATGCGCATGCAAAGTTCGTCCGACCAAGTTAACTTCTAAGTAATCTGTGAATTAGGTTTTAAACTTTACGTTTCTTTTGTTGACTGTAATTAACTATAATTGTTAGGATTACAACTTTAAACAGCAATGTATAGCCATGAGAAAAGTTATGCGTCGAGCTAAACATGTGCGCGTAAATCAGTATTCGTGTGTGCGCACTTTACAAGCCAAAAATGTTACTTTCCTGCTTCCACTCACAGGAAACTCTTGTAAGCGTACGTATGTGTGAGTGTGCCGTGTCGTGTACGTATAGAGCCGCGAGCTGGTCACGTCTGTGTGGGTGAGCGGTCCGGGTCGGCGCGTAGCCCCCGCCAGTAGCGAGCCGGCCGTAACGGCACTACGACGTGCCTACGCCGTAGAATCGCGCTACGCTTGTCACCCTACCTCTTCGGACAATAGAACCGGCGACGAATCGCGGCGTTTTGTTATTTTTTGTCAGATGTGAATTAAAGAGACTCTTTGTGATATCCACTCTCGAAAAGTGGAGACAGTATGGTGTACTCCCTTTGTCCTCGACGGTTAAGACGTTATATGAACAATAATTTCCAGAAATGATAGCTTGCAAATTGGGACAGTTTAGTCGTGTTGCGGTGAACTGATGGTATATCAGGAACTCGATGATATTGTGAATGAGGGCCGAAAGCAATTTTGGCGCATCGTTATAATACATGTGACGCTTTAGTGCTGTGTAAATTAATTTTGGACAACTGTAGCCAGTGACATCATGGAATTTGTACTCGCGTAAACCTTAATTGAAGTTCGAGGTAAATATGACAACAATTTCTGTACTATTTATGTTACCTTTAGTGGGTACGTGCTTTATGAATTTACTTTTCTTTTTTTTTTATTGTTTACTACACAACGTATTATGACTTTTATAAGGTATTTCGTAGCTGATAATTAGCAGAGTTTGTTAATAAACTTTTTAATTAAAAATTATTAACAAAAAACGGATCAACCCAAAAGCTATACCACTCAGGAAACGCTCTCGGAATTTTAAAATTAAAATGTAATCAAACGCACTCTTCAATTTATTTTGAATGAAACATAATTGGGTTGTGGGGTTGGACCTCTTTTTGATTCTGTATACAAGATAATTGGCTGTTATTTATCATAAAAGAATTTCTTTATTTTGATTTCAATATAATGTATTTTTTTTTATATGAATCGTAATTGTTAGACGTCTAGGTATATTTTTAGACTCTTGTTGTTTGTTTGATGGCGAGTGCTACGTTTGTATTACATGCGCACTATTACAGTTGCATTGCCATCTTAAACTTTGCATTGCAACATCTTGCCCAATACTGCACTCTGAGAAATTGGTAACTAAGTCTCTACTCCGTAATTTCGCTAGATTTAGTGCTCTTTAAACCAAAGCACAGTAATGTTTTCACACAATAGTAATAATTGGCGAAGAAGTTGTACTTTCCCTGATGAACTCTTGCGGATTCATAGAAATAGGGAAGACCCGATCAGTAAAAAAATCGATTATTTAAATTAGAAATCGATAAGAGTCCTACAACTAGCTCCATAAGCAACCCTACCATCACTACAAGTTTAGATGTGAAGATGAAGTTGGAAGCGACTTAGACGAAGACTGACAGGATGTGGACCAAGACTGCGATGAAACTTGTGCCCTGAGATGAAACTTGTAAGAAAATCTAAGTCTCGCTTACGTAACCAGGCATAAAACACATTATTTTTTCTTATATGTATAGTTAATAATTATAATATATGTATATTAGTTAGCCGTGTACGAGTACTTATAAATGGCAACGTATGCATTATATATATGTATATGTGTGTTTGTTACTATACTCCGTCAGCAACGGCTGTATAGATTTTGATGAAGTTTGATATATGTATAGACACTAGTCCTATATGAAACTTTTATCATTGTCGATGCCGCCGGTAAATTTACAGATAGTAAGCAGAGTTCGAGTACATTTTCGAGTCTCTTTTTCACATAACATTTCAGAATAAAACGAAGTACCAACCTAAAATACCTACAAAATTGCAACTTATTCTCAAAGCATTGTAAAAGGTTTTTAAGGATTCCCTTTATCAAAATATCTAATTGTGCTATATCACAGAGCTAGAACGGTCATCTGTAACAAAGTGGGAAATGGGAATAATTTCCCAAAAGGCCGGGTCAAACAAAAAGGTTATAGGGGCTCGTAACTATACTTCCGCTCGGAGGTTCGCGGTTTTTTATGCGACATCTGTTCGCTACATAGTTTAAGATTCAAGCTTAGCTAATGTCTGAACGTACCTATGCTATATGTAGGTAGGTAGAATTTAACTACATACACATTAGAACACATAGAATACTAGGTACATTCAGGTATGTGAGTTAGTCGGCGTGTTTGTACAAACACAATGACCAACTTACATACTAGTACATACATTAGCTTTACATATACTATAAATCAGTTAGTACGTACATTATCATTTATTCGAAACAATCAATAATATTCATAGAAATTGATTCATATTATAGCACAAACGGTATACGGTTACTGAATCTATAGAAAGGAATATTCTGAAATTAATAACGAACACAGAACTCGGTATTAAATAGTACACCTATTAGAATAGAATATTGATTTGATACGTGAAGTTTGGAACTAGTTGTTGTGTATAATGTATTAATTTAATAATATGTTATGGAGATTATCTACGAATATGTACGTATGTATGGGTATGTATGTGTTTTAGACAATACGCATTTGTGAATGGTGAATTGGTGATCCAATGGTAAAGATTCGTACAAATATCACAGTGACAGGTGCTGCGGCAGTAGTAAAACAAATCAATAAAATTGTACATAGTTTGGTTTCTTTGAATTATGAAAGATTATCCGCTCCATGATAGAAACACTCATATTACTAAAAACGTTTTGAAATTGCTTACAATTTAAAAACAATTTGTTCACCAAAGAACGGGCTTTCGGTAAGCATAATTGATTACACTTTATTACTGTCTTTACAATACCTTTATAAAATACACTGAAACACTAACTACTTATCTAAACACTAACAGCCTTACCACAAAAGATTTAAACAAGAGTTGAACAGATGAGTCTATATATTTTCACCACAAATCGACGTCTAACCCTCGCTTTTACTCACTCAATAACAAATTCACAAGTAAAATAACTAGAAATGCCAGAATCTATTAAGAAAACGCGAGTGACAGGCGTCGATTTTATGGAACACATGTTTATCTCTGGTTTAAAGTTTTGTGGTAAGACGATTACATTTGCACTGTCTAAAAATGACATACACGCGTACATTGGTGTACAGAAGTAATTTGAGCGTCCTTATAATAATTTGTCTTGACAAAAATACAAAAACAAATTACTGGCAGTGTAGCAATGCTCCACTATATACAAATATATCGAGGTACGCCACTTCAGCCATTTTGTGACACTTAAATGATAAATACCACAGAGGTAAGTATACGTTCGCTTTCAATAATTAAATACAACAAGACATAGTAAAAGCTCAAAGGTAGCGACAATTTTGTCCGATATCAGTTTACGGGATTCACCAACAGAATCGAACTGATATTTAGCTCTTCTGAATTTCAAATATAAATACGAATTGCAACAGTGACTGGAGCTGCGGCCGAGGTTCAACATTTAATTCAGTAAAAGGTGGAAGGCCTCGTGTAGTCTACACGTACGCGGTTAATAAATACCGAATAATATGATGGTTTATTATCGAATTAGCATTGCAATCGGAATCGATCGGAATCGGAATCGAAGCAATGCCCCCAGTATCGGATTGCAGCCGACAGGTACAGTACATATTGAATGTTGAAATAAGTTAACGTTTGAAAAATTTTCAGCTGTAAGGATAAATTTTTATACACCTTTTTTATTTCTTACTAGCTGAGCCCTGGAGTTTCACCCGCGTTGACTCACAGGAGTTGTAAATTATTAAGGGGTAAAAAGTATCATAATTATGTGCTATACTTACCAAATTTCATCAAAACCCGTTGCTGTTGGGGTGTTAAAAGAAAACAAACATCCAAACACTCCAAACTTGTATAATATACATTAGTGATATTCGTTTTCACGGGTTACTTTGTTGAAAAATTTATGAATTTTATATTGATTCGGGTTGCGGTTAACCCTGACTTTGAAACTATCCAGACGAGTAGAAACATTTAGTTTAGGTAATTCTAATGGATTTAGTGTTTCGTTCGCAACACGCACCTTAATACAAAAGTTTCAAACAGTTAAGGTATTTTAATGGCATTTACCATTTTATACGGCTATTAAATAAATTGCTTTGTAATTTGGTGGTGGATTGTCAAAGTCATCTACCTTTTGTGCTATCTCTGGTCAGAACGGTAGTTTTCTAATAAAACAAAACTTGTCTATTCGTGGTCTTTCGTCACGGTGAAATTCCAGTGTCATCCTCCAATGACTGAAGTGCGTACTTGAAACGGTTCCAAAGTTCCAAAGGAAAGTTCTCAGTTAACAAAACAATTTTCAGACTATATTATATCACTGTCAACTTTTGTGGTGCCTTTACTAAATGACAGTATCAATAACAAACTTTGCGTCTAACAATGGAAACCAAAACGGTTAGAGTCCCGTATACACTTGCAACTCTGTTTGCTGTGTCGATACCGCGATTGACTGACTACATTGTTGGATAGCGTTACCCTATTGTACGAAACGTCACTGCGACCCGATACTGGTGACGTGAACTTCCTATGTTATAAAGTGTTTTGTGTAGTTTTGTGTTAGGAATATATTATATATATATTCATATTTGTGTCAGGAATATATTATACATGAACGTGGGCTTTTTCACGTAATTCAATACTTTGTGCTCCCATTGCACATGTCTGTGTTTGATGGTAGTATAAGAGAAAAATGGATTCCTAATATTTTTTATTGTATGCTCTTTGCGCTCTAGATCGCTGTTTCCAGAATTATAATTTTATTGGACTTATATGGCTTGTTAGCCAGTTGTAAAATCATCTTAAGTACCGTTTATATCTTGGTTCTAACGACATATTCGTATGCTACATCTTTGTATGTTACAAGTGCCATAATTAAAAGTGGTAGTTTAAGATAAATAGTTTTACTTTTTAAACCTGGGTTATAACAACCGCTACTGAATTTGAGAGCTGGAAACGTGTTAACAACTACAGCAATAAGCAATCATCATCACAGGCGCAAGTCTCCTCCCACTTGCCTTATGTCATTCACTATCTATTTTGACATCTTTTCAATGTTTTTTTTCTATAACGTCTATGTGTACTTGCATCACTCATCCTTAATAGCTATTCTGTGCATTCTTAATTATCTTAATATATATAAATCTCGTGTCACAATGTTTGTCCTCAATGGACTCCTAAACTACTTGACCGATTTTAATCAAATTTGCACAGCGCGTGCAGTTTGATCTAACTTGAAAGATAGGGTAGCTTACATCTCAATTTATAGTCGCAATAACAAAAACCTTAGCCACAGCAACGCGTGGCCGTGTCTGCTAGTATTATATTATTAACTCAAATGCCATATCACACACACACACACATACGCAATTACAAATCCTCCCATGTTATTAAACAACATAACTACCACTTAAGGAACGTATCTCTAATTCTCCACTTCTTTGACAAATGAAAAATGTAAACGACGACTGTTTGCTGTAGCGCTTCTAAACCCATTCAAACAACTTATAAAAGTTAATTTTCTCCCGACGAAGTCCATTTTATAAATACCGCTATTGGTTCGCGGGCAGGCCTGAGCCTCCGGTCTACAGAGCGCTGCATTAAATAGTCCACTTTGCAAACAATACGTTGAGTTTCAACAAATTTGTCGCAAACTCCGCGCACAGTTCGGTTATGGAATACTTCAACTCACTGTCAACCGAGTTGCTCTGGCTACAATGTTAATTTGTGATGTAAAGCTGTATCTTTTCTTCTTCAATTAAGTAATCGATTTTATTGTTCGTTCGACTCGTTTGTTTATTATACATACGTAGGTACCTACTACTTTAATTCACAATATCTGGATGACCGAAAAAAATACCGAGCTTTGCTCGGTATTTTTATTTTTATAACTTGTCGTTTTTGGAAATTATATTTAAGTACGAATTACTAATAAAATGATGAAATATGAATAATATTTTTCGATCTTACCGATAGAATAATAAAAAAATATGAATTGGTTATTTAAAGAAAAAATCATAAAATAAACACTAATAAAATGACATTTTCTAAAAACGATTCCTAGCTAGATCGATTTATCGCCCCCGAAACCCCCTATATACTAAATTTCATGAAAATTGTTGGAGCCGATTCCGAGATTCCAATTATATATATATAATTATTATATATATACATATATATATACAAGAATTGCTCAATTAAAGATGTAAGATAGACACGAAAGAGGGGATATCCGATCATTTTTGGTTATACACACAAGTATAACTTAACTCTAAACTGATCAAGATCTTGTACAATATGTGTGTGATTGTGACTATTATTAATACTAATAATTCAGCCTGTAACTGTCCCACTGCTGGCCAAAGGCCTCCTCTAACTTCGTGAGGAGGATTATGCCATTATCCACCACGGGGGCGTAGTCTGGATTGATGAATAACATGCCTCAGAAACAATTCTCGGGCATGTTTCCTCACGATGTTTTTCCTCCACCGAAATGCGAGTGATAATTACCTACATGTGTTTCTTGTTAAACATATCGGTTTAAATATGGATTTTCGTAAAGTCACGTCTGATTCCATCAATGTCTAGCGTAAGGGGCACAATCCAATGATAGGGCAGTAGATAGTCTGGTACCTACCCAAAACATGAGCGCTTCACGCCTCACGCGTCAGTTCCAACCCGCTGCCCGAGCGTTAGGAAACGTCTCCCGATTCCGACGCCTCGTGAAAACGGGGAAATTGAATTGAGTCTGTACTATTCCTTTATCGGAAATGTCTGTTATGAGATACACGAATTTCTTTGTTGGCTGTGGAAATAGAACGTTACGTTGTTTTCGGTTTCGGTTGTTTCGGTGTTGCAGTTTGTTGACATTTGTTTTTGTATTCTGTGAATTGGATGGGAAAGATAGATATTATAATAGGATGCGCGTAATTTATACTGTAATTAAATTATAATTAAAGGTTAAATAACTATGAGCGTGCTACAGGCCTATAGGATGTACACTGGGCCGAGTCCGAAGTAAGCATGCCCTCTCGTTCACTGAGCGCTTCCTTTTATAGACAAATTATGTGTAGAGAGCGTTAACAGTTTACCAGTGTTGCCATCGATATAAATTTAAATGGTACAACAGAGTCTTTCTGCGTTCGACAACCGCGCATGCTGCTTATATAATATAACAACTATATGACGACGACGCTATTATAACATCTTATCTTATTGTTATCGATTCTAACTTACACTAAATTCGTCTACAAAACCTGCAAAAAGTTTGCTGCAGTTTAAGGTAATAAAGAAAAAAAATGTTACGGAGGCACAGTCTAATGAAGTAATATCTAGACTGATTCTTATTCTAGAACACAATAGATAAAACTCGATATTATCTATAAATATATCAATGTATCTACTACTGACATTGCATTGACAACGATACTCAAACTAGCACAGTCCTAAAAGTTTTTACGAGCGTCAGTTTATTTAAAAAAATAAAACGAGTTTGTACCCCGACATGAAACAAAATTGTCGTTAACAGTATTGTGAACGATTTGATAAACCAGCAGTAGGCAAATGATCTCAGGCTGAATTTAGTTTTAATTAAGTCGTCAGATAAAAAAAAATAGAAACAGCAAGTCGTTAATCTTTGGTTCTACTCATTTCTTTCTTTCACAAGGTGACCTGTATCCCTAGCACGAGTTTTTACTAGCTCGACATAGTCCGCGTCAACTAGCGCTTTTATATGAAGATCCTGTTTGTATGAATGAAAAATCTTCATACATAGAGCTAGTTGACGCGTACTATGTCGAGCTCGTATAAACTCATAGTCAGAGCACTGATTAACTGTATATTGTTAATAAAGCTTGATCAATGTTAATACAGTTTAATTTTTGTCCAGATTACTCTTCTTGTAATAGTTAACTCAAGAATTAATTCATTCAATCACTCGCTGAGTTTCCGTTAGTAGAAAATTCATATTGGACCTTCTTTCTCTCAGGCCAAGAGAGCTAAAAAAGAAAGCTTATCTCCTTTCTTTACATTCAGCAAACAAAAGAAGACCGGTTTCTAGAACGCTAGTTGGCTTTGACAGTAGATTAAAACTATCGTTGTCTCTATCTAACACTGAACAAATGACAAGGATGGCAATATAATTAATCTGTTGTCAACGTTGACTGACGTTTCAGAAACTGGGGGTAATACTCCTACTGCCCGACATAAAAAAAAGCTCCACAATAATAAATAACAACCGAACGGGTGCTAATAAAATTACCGGTGTAGGAAAACGGGTCCAGTTATTAATAAAGATATAATTCCCCACCCTTTATGGGTGCGAATAACCGTCAGTAACGCAATTAAACCAAACGAAACGATCTCATGTCCATTGAGATTTGCATACAGAAATGTGATTATAGCCAGAATGGGTATATGTTGTGGCTCAAAGTGTAACTGTATGGGTTTTATGGGAATCGTGGGAGTGATGGGTTTTAGGTCAGTTTTTGATGGCATTAAAGATTATCATAATGAGGGAGCAGGAACAAAATTTTAAAATATCGTTACGTTTAATGGACAAATAGGTGAACTGAATAAGTGGGCGTATAATTAAAAGCTGCGCCCATTCCGTATTATAAGTTGCCGGCAATGAGAGCAAAAAAGTAATTGTTTTGAAAATTTCATTTCTCATTTTCTGTTTCAACCCAACCAATATACCTACATAATAATATCAGTCTTGATTCTCGGCAATTGTTATAATAATAATAATAATAATAATAATAATAATATTTATTTGCATAAAATGTTGGTAATAGAACATGGTGTTATTCAATATACAGTGCCAGAACATTTTGCCACTTTGCGGCGTGCAAATTTGTCATAATTAGTTGTTACCCATGTACAATATTCCAATGGCATAACATTAAAATTACAATTACATAGAACTGCTTTACTAGGTACATCACAAAATTTCCAGTTTTAACAGTATTGTACTTGTTAGTGTTTTAAATTAATTATACAATGTTCAAAATCAATATTAATTAAAAATTTAGTTATAGGTCAGAATGTCAATTTGTCAGCTCTGAGACTGCATAAAAAGATTTGTCTACAAGCCACATTTTAAGCTTTTTTGCGAATCGAGTGGTTGGCAATTTTCTAATGTCTTTCGGGATAGCATTAAAAATTCGCCCACACATAGCATAACAGTTGTTTATGTACATTGACGTTTTTGGGATATGTGGTAAAACAATTCTATCCCGATCCCTTGTCGTTCTCGGAAAAACATCCTTAGCTGTTTTAAACAGAGTTGGATGATATTTTACAAATTTAGCTGCTTCCAGAATGTACATACAGGGCAAAGTCAGCATACGAAATTCTTTGAATAATGGCTTGCACGATTCCCATGGTGGTACACCAGCCATAGCTCTAACACATTTTTTTTGTGTCAAAAATGCTCTTTGTGTATCCGTTGAGTTCCCCCATAGGATTAGTCCGTAGTTCAGCACAGAGGATACGTAACCGTGGTATGCCGCTAGTACGGTTGAACGAGCCGAGGTTTTACGCAATTTGTAGAGTACGTATACAAACCTATTTAATTTTTTACTAACTTTATCTATATGTGCTTTCCAGTTTAAGTGTTTATCTAATGTTATTCCTAAAAATGTCGTTTCCTCAACCTCTGCTAGGCGGATATCATTGAAAAATATTTTAAGTTCACGATATCTACGGCCGTATGTACTAAATTGAATGTAATTGGTTTTAGTCACATTAACTTGGAGATTGTTATCATGAAGCCATTTAGTTATTGTATTTATTGAATCATTTATGTCCATCGTGTATTTGTCATTGTCAATATTTTTATTACATGTCATAATTAATGAAATATCATCAGCAAATAAAATACAGGGATTCAAGGTCATTTCAGGCAAATCATTTATATACAGTAAAAATAAAAGCGGCCCCAGAACACTACCCTGCGGAACACCGTAGTTATTAACCAGGAAAGTAGATCTAAATGCTTGAAGTTCTTTATTATGATTAATATTTGCTACTTCAACGCATTGCTTCCTACCTTCTAAGTACGTTTCCAGCCATTTCAAAGCTGGTCCTCGAATACCACTTCTTTCTAGTTTCTCCAACAACAATCTATGAGAAACAAAATCGAAGGCTTTGGACATGTCAAAAAATATCACAGTCACAAGTTTGCCAGAATCTAAATTACTCACTATCTTACTAATGAGATCAAAGCATGCCAACGTTGTGGATTTACCTTTCTGGAATCCGTACTGTTCTTTTCTTAAAATATTTTGTTTTATAATAAAGTTCATAATTCGTTTTGACATTGCTAATTCGAAAACTTTAGATATAATCGGAACCAGAGTAATTGGTCTGTAGTTGCTTAAGTTGGTTTTATCTCCTTTTTTAAACAAAGGCTTTACTATAGAGACCTTCAGTAAATTTGGAAAGCAACCATTCTGAAATGAAAGATTTATTAAATGTGTTAATATTGGAGTAATTTCTTGAGCACAGGATTTGAGAATCCTTGTTGAAACCTCATCATATCCCTCAGCTTTAGTATTATTTAGAGACATAATGATTTTATATGTTTCATCAAGGCTCAGTGGTTCTAAGAACATACTACTGCATACACTACTTCTCATAGTACCAAAGACTGGGTTATTTGCATTAGTTGATGTAATTAAAAGATCGTTAAACGCTTCCGCTATATCGCTGGGATCGTCTAACAACACACCTTCTTTGTTTATGTTAGAAATAAATTCTATTGGTTTTTGGGCCACTGATTCATTTTTTATTAGTTGCCAGGACGTTTTACATACATTTTTAGAGCTGCTTATCATTTTGAAATTACGATTTTTTATCGATTGATCAATGCAATTTCGAAGTAGTTTTGAGTACGCCTTATACTTAGTTTTAGTGACTCCACATTTGTCTCTGTAGTATTTGTATCTCAGAGATCGCTTTGTTTTGCAACTAATCTTCAACCCTTTAGTTATCCATTTCGCTTTACGAACTTTGTTAGATATTCTAATTTTATTTTTAGGGAAACACAAACTGTAAAATAGAGTTAAGGTATTGTGGAAGGTTTCAAATGCTGAATTGAATTCATTTTCGTTGTATACATCATAAAACGAGAGGCTTGATAAACATTCTTTAAATTTTATTATATACTCTAGACTATAGTCTCTTTTAAAGACAAAGTACTCAACCATCGGTACTTGTTTACATGTCGTTGGGATGTTAAGTAATTGAGCGGTGTTGTGGTCTGAAATATCTAAATGCAATAGCTCACCCGTTGCAGATTCAATATTACTTATGATGTGATCAATACAGGTTCGCTGGCGCGTTGGTTCTTTAAGGACCTGTAGGCAGCGAGCTTCCGTAAAATGGGCGGTTTTTTGTCAAAAAGTTAAGCCGTAATTACAAATATTTATAAGCCAGAAAAAATACAGTGTATAGCCAAGTGTTTCAGTTAGCTAATAAATCAATAATATTGGACTAAAGTTGTCTAGTATCTTGAGAAAAAAATTCACGAGAAAAGACCCGAAAAAAATCTTTCGTCACATAATGCTCAACATTTTCAGCGACAACTATCATATTTTTTTGAACCATAAAAAAGGCAATTTTATTTTCCAATGAAATTTGAATTTTCCAATGAACTGAATCGATTCCGTTCTTCTAAATTAATAAAAACGACGAGAATATGATCAGTTTGAGCGCGTACTAGGCGGCTCAGTACCCGCTACGGCGTTTCAGAGAGAGGATGTATGTCGCTGTTCCTCAAAATTTTTTCGTCGAATTTACTGTTTGTTCTCCAAAAAAATAATGCAAACAGAATCTCTACATGGTATACAACTGGTTTATTTACTTAGTTGCCGTAAATGACTTCCTTCGACGATTACTAAACTTTTATTATAACCTATAATACTTTGTATTTATTCTCCATTGTGTGTAAAGAATAATGGCTAATATGACTATTCTTGCACCACCTGTAACTGAAATTAGCAGCAAAAACGCGTTTTTAGATTGTTCACTTAAATAAAACTGGGATTTCTTATGATAGTTTGGAGTTAATCAAAGGAGCAGATTATGATTGTATATTAAAATGAAGATGTAGTGAACTTCCGTTTTCCATAATGGCGGATCTGGCGGATGCATATTCTGACGTTTTATTTTTAGCACACTTCCAGTAATCTTTCTGCTCAGCTATGAGCCAGTTTTTTCAATGTTTTTGCTTCGCACGATTTGTGCATTTAGTCATTGTCAAATATTATACTGTAAATTCGAAAGTAACTCTGTTTGTCTGTTTATTTGTATGTTTGTTTGTTTGTTACTTTTTATGGCTAAACGGCTGGACCGATTTCGATGAAATTAGGTATAGAGAGACAACAAAAATGAAAATGAAATTTGGTAGGTATATGGGAGAAGGAAAGATGAGGACCTGGGGAGATGGGGAGATGGAGAGCAGCAGCTGGAGAGATGAGGAGATGGGAGATCGGAGATTGATGAGGGATGGGGGATGAAATATTGGGAGTTGGGGAAAAAAGCGATGAGGAAATAGGAAGATAGAGATGTTTTAGAGATATTGACAGAGACGTGACGTGCCCGATTGATTTACAATAGCATACAAAGTTCACGCATATTGTGTTCTTACTAGCTGGATTCGATTTAAATGCAGACGAAGTCGCGGGTAACAGCTAGTATTCCATATTTTCACAACCTCGTGGTAAAGTAAATTTACAGTCATAGCCACGATTCAGTAAACTTTACTGAAACTAGCTTTTACACGCGACTTCATCCGTATATGAAAAAGCAACTGTTTAGAAAATAAATATTGAAGTCTTTGTATCTCTATCCCTATCCCTGTCCCTTTCCTTGTCCCTATCCTTAGTCTTAACCTTTATATTTTATCAAGAGCCTAAAATAATGAAGTGTCAGATCACCTACTTGAGAAATTATGAATTGCCCATATAAATTTTCAACTCCTATTTATTTGGATTCTAAGATCCCTATTTTTTCTGACGAAAAATAGCCTATACCCATCTCATAGGTCCAATCTTGATCAAGATCGATTCAGCCGTTTAGACGTGAAAGGATGGCAAAAAGTAAAAAAAAAAAACCAACAAACACACACACAGTTTCGCATTTATATGATCTTAGTACGGATGCCTGACACTGGCTAAATGCACAAATCTTTTACTCCGTCATTGTCATTGTCAAAATATATATCAAAAAGAAAATTATGGAAGTGGACTAAAGAGGATGTATCAAATGGACTTGACAAACGCGCATACCAGAAAGGACCAACACTAAATAAATTTAATACAACTTATTTAGGTGTGACTCCAATAATTCGTGCGGCATTCTAAATTTGATAGGATTATAGTCAAGGAGGTAATAATTTATGTAATGCTGGCGGTAATGTTGGTGCTTGGTGCGTACGCCAACAAATATAAAACATTTAATTAATACATTATTTACCTACTATAGATTGTGTTTATTTTTCATTGTAACAAACTACTTATATACATACACCAAAACAAAAATCATACACAAAAAGTTTCCCGGCAGCAGGTTTCGAAACTACGTCTTTAGGAACGGAACGTAGCATCTCAGACCGCTCGGCCAATCTGACATGTCAATACAGTGTCGAAATAATTGAATGCTTCAGACTAAAGCCTACGTAGTAACTATCTAGTAATCTGTGCCAAGGCCACGTGATGCCGTTAGTAAGAGTCAGTGCTTCCAGACCTACTGTAATTACAGTAGATTTACTGTATTTTTAAAAATTTTTTAAATTTTTACTGTATACTGTAATGAAAAAATACAGTGTAGGGATCAACTGTAATTTATTTCACAATACAAACTATTCAAATACATAGGTCAATGCGTAAAACAGAACGTTCCCAAACTTGTTTACATTACTCGCTGATAGGGAAATCCCCGTGTAATCATAGTATCAACTTTAATCGTTCATTCGTTCATTCAAATTACAATCAGATTTTTCTCCGGTTGTGAACTTCAGACGAAATTCAGATAATTGCGTAGATTTTAAGCCTACCAAAGAAATGCTGTCGAGGATGACCTCAAAAATTTATGAAAATCATGAAGATATTATTCTAGACTAGGTAAATATCTATAAAAAATATAAAATTAAGCTTGTTTCTATTTTAAAAACTTAACCCAATGACTTAGGTGAGTTGACACACCCCAAAAATATTTTATTTTTTTCAATCTTTTCTACTGTAAAAATACTGTATTTCAATTAAAAAATCTACTGTTACTTTTCGGAAAATACTGTAATTTTAGGCTGGCAGCACTGTAATTTTGCTTTCGCAATCTGGAAGCACTGGTAAGAGTATAATAATTATGAATTAGCGTTTTCGACTTGCCGTGAGCGCGGAGCCAGCGTGGCGCGCGGCCTGGCCAGGTAACTTTCATCTTCTAAAATACATGAATCGCTCCTATATTAGCGCCTTAATATGAATGTGTAGGTTATAATTACATGCGAGATCTATTAAATGCTTAGTATCCCTGTTATTTATTTGTAAGGTATTAATATTGAAATCGCCAGCTAAAATAATGTTTTTTGTATATCTACTAGTTACTTTATGCAATAAAGTGTCCAGTTTAGTCATGAACAGGTTGCAGTCAGAATAAGGCGTTCTATACAAGCAGACGATTATCATATTCTGCGAAGGTAACTCGATTGCACAACATTCAAAATGTTTATCTACCGAGCTCTCATTGCCAAATGTGACCTGTTTAAATTGCAACCCCTGCTTAGTTAAAATACATACACCCCCACGCTTTTGATTTGCATGCCTACAGTATGATGATGCTAAATGATATCCAGTTATATTGACCATTTGTTCATGACCTCGTTGTAAAAATGTTTCAGAGAGGCATATTATATCCGGTACCTGTTTTTTATCGCTAAGTTCAACTAAATGGATATCCAACAAGCGACTCTTACTAAGTAAACCAGCTATATTTTGATGCAGCACTCTAAGGGTCGTACATTTTTCCTTAGCAGCTACGAAAACAATTGGTATTTGATTGAATTGGTTTTTGTAAAACAACCAGTTCTGCTTCAGTTTGCGTGCCTTGATCATTCATTGGAACGATCTCTTTATTGAAATCTGATTTCGAGCCAAACTCTCTCAAATGTCTATTTTGGTAACTTTTGCGTCCTGAATGGACTCTGTATACAGTTTTTTTTGCAAACGATAGAAAGGTTTCATCGTAATCTGTTTGATCTAGGAAGGAATTGATTTTTTTACATATGTCGTACAAAATATTATATGAATTTTCATAGTCAATATCAATATAGTTACATTTTCTATATTGATTAAAAATTATTTTCAATATACTATTTAATTTTGTTTCATTGAGGTATCTATTACTAAGTACCTTTATTACAAACACATGACATGCGATAGACTTCAGAAAAGCACAAAGTTCAGCTTCAATTTGAAATGGATTTGCGTCATTCTGCCCTATGAATAGAATAACTCGATCTTGTTCTGAGATGTCGAAAAGTTTGGCACTCTTCAATATTTCCTCCGTCGTGGCGTGCGCTTTGATGAATGACATGAACTCGTACCTTTGATATGGACTATGGATCCGTGACTTTATTAGGTGTTTCGTTAGTCCAGAGCTTTGTTGTCCACCAAATATGAATGCTCTTTTTATATGGTTTCCCGTTTTGTTTGCGCGGACTGATTTAAATGGAATATTATTTTTCACTCCATGTCCGTTTTTTTCCATGGTTGTACGTGTATCATCTACATTACGAGCTTCAGTTTCTGTCCGGGTCTGTGTACCTAATTGTGGATTTAACTGATCCGATATTGAGCGAGTAGGTTCATCAATTGATTGGTGTAGCAGCTGTGACCTATGTTTACAAGAAGTACTACATGCACGCTGAGGAGAATTTGTATCAGCACATGTATTTCCTGGTAGGGGAACATGAGGCTTTTGACTTTGATGAAAATTTAATTGTGAAGAATAACTCCGGTCCTGCGATATATCAGATACAGTACTCGTGCGTGTATGTCCATGTTGTTGGTCATTTGTAATTTGACCGCCGAGTATTTTTTGTGCTGGCTCCAAACATTCGATGGCATTTCTAGATTCCATCGAGCAAAGCTGACTATCTCCAAAATTATCTGTCAGTCGACGCCTAGCGCTTTTTTTGCAACTGGTTGTAATCAGTTTTCTTAACGATGTTACGGGACTACGACAGAGATGCTTCAGAACCTCCACTTCCTGGTTAAGCCGAGCCATTGTCCTCTCTAATTCTATATTCTGTAATATCTTGTTTTCTAATTCATTTTGTGTACTCGCAAGGCTCTCCTTAAGCTGGTGTATTTCTGCCTTCATATCATCTACTTGGTAACTACGAATGTTAGTAGATAAGTCCAAACTTTTAGCCAATAGGTCTTCAGATAAAGTTGAGCTCAGAGAACTTGTGTTGTGTATTGAGTCCAAAGAATTAGCTCTTTGCATGGCCGGTCGTTTTCTAAATGTTACATTTATCGAAGTGTCCATTTTTCTGTCAATAAGTCAAGACGTAGCAGGTACCAGGAACGCCCTCAATCGGCGACAGCTCTGCACATTTATAATTTTGTACAAAAATCTTACACTGCTGTCTGGGATTGAACTCGCAACCTACGAACTGTGACCGTGCGGCTTTATACCTAAGCCACGGCAACGATAACAGTTGCGCCGAAAGTTAGGATCTATTTCTATCGAATGTTTGTCGTTGTGAAGTTCGGTTTGAAGTTAGTCACAAGTGCAAAAGTAAAAATTCAAAGTCTATTCACACAACGGCCAATAATTCCTTATTGGAGATAATGTTTTGCAGATTATCACTGTATCAAAGCGTCTTTTACTACTCACGGTTTATATGGTCCCTTACATGTAGGTTTAATAGGTTTTGTTATTATTGTTCACTTAATATGTATCGTATTTTTGTGTTTTTAAGAGTTTACATTCACTATTAGATATTGCCGGTTTCAGTGGACGGATGGTCTAGATAACACTCACATGTAATATTTAGGTTATTTTACACATTTTTTGCACATTTATTGGTACTATTTACAACATTATATATATATTTTTAATAAAACCACATAGAGACGATGTTTCCTTAGCAGCGCCATCTAGCGCATTCCAATGCGCATGTTACTTTTATGAACTAGCATTACATACAAATTCTTTGCGAACTAAACTTTTCTTTATCTCTATGTTGTATGAAATGCTTCACGCGAGCGAGTGCCAAACTACGCGTCAGGGATTAATAAATTGCTACAATATCTAAATTGTATGCTACAATAGTTTGCATTAAATCTCATTTTTGTCAATCTCGCTACGTGTCAATGAAACAAAAATCAATATTTTTATCGATGCAATGAATATTGTAAAAATCACCATGTGTACTTACCAGATATACACAGGCCGTCAGCATGTTTGCCTGTCTGTGACGTAAAATAATAAAACTTTCGATGCAATTCCAATAATTTCGTGACCAAATTAATGTTCCGCTCGTGTAATATGCACAGCGTATTGGAAATCTCTCTATCCCCTGTCATCGTCCATGTATACGATGCAGTTGTTACGCAAACTTCTCGCTCGATATAACTGATTTATTTGTTAGATTGAAAGCTGCCAGTAACACGCTAGGGTTTAATAGAGCCAGGATAATCAGTAAACTATATTAATTTCGGTGAACCAAAAACTTCTATTAAAATAATTATGCACTGAATGATGTAACAGCAGAGATACGATATTTTCAACCAGGTAGAAGGCACTTATTGATATTATCAATATGACAGCGTAGTATTATTTTTGTTCTACAGGTTTTAGGGGAATGGTATGCCTTATAACTTTTTTCAACATAACGCAGCTATGTTCATTATGTCATTGTAATGATTTAAATTTAGTACTTTTTAAAGAACATAGGGATTTATAGGGGTCTAATTTGCGCACAAACCAATAGAAAAATATATAATTTTGACATACCTCAACGGTTCACCTATAATTTTAAAACCCGAGCCATTAATTAGGTTAGGTTATCTTGGATCTATAATGATCTAGCCCAATGCCTTGAATATCCGAAATGCTTTAAAGATCCGATATTACAGTCAGCTAATGCCTGCTGCAAGATGGACCCGCCTCTCAACCGCAAGGATCGATGTTACAGATACCTTGTTATGTGTACCTACCTATAATATTCATGTTCATGGTTCGACTTTGAACTGAACTGATCAAATAATAAAGTACATATTTACCTATCATCTTGCAGTAGGTATACATCGTTCATGTTAGGAAGAGCTAAGATTAGCGAAATTATAATATTACACTTTTCATTATAATTTCATTAGTTTGCTGACTTTACTTTTCACTAGAAGCGCTTCGCGGTTTTACCCGCGTTAAGTACTATCCCGCGGGAACCGTTTTAATTTTTACGCGATAAAAAGGAGCCTTTGTTACTCAAGGTAAATGTAGCTTTCCAATGGTGAAATAATTTTTGAAATCGGCACAGTAGTTTTTGAGTTTATTCATAACATACATACACACAAAAATACAAATCTTTCCACTTTATCTTATCTTACTAATATTATAAAGCCGAAAGTTTGTGAGTGTGTGTGTGTGTGTGTGTGTGTGTGTGTATGTGTGTATGTTTGTTAGCTCTTCACGCTCAAACGGCTAGACCGATTTCGATGAAATTTGGTATAGGGATAGATTGGGCCTACGAGATGGACATAGGCTATCTTTTGTCCCAAAAAATATTCTCGAAGGGGATGAAATAAGGGTTGAAAGTTTGTATGGGTAACTAATAATTCTTCAAGTTAGGAGTCTGAAAATTTATATTTAGGCTTTTGGTAAGAAATAAAGAAATACGGGTTTCAGCTTTTTTGCTAAATCATCCCTAAAGGGGGCAAAGCAAAGGGTGGAAATTATGAGGTATTATTTAGATGCACCCCCACAATAAACGGCTGAACGGACCGTAATGCAATTTGGCAAGGGGATAGATAATAATGGATACAAGATAAAGACAGAGATAGACGGAGAGGGAGAGAGATAGAGTGAGAGAGAAAGAGGTTGAAGGAGAAGTATGTAGATAGAGAGATAAAGGGAGAGGGAAGGAGATAAAGGAAGCGTGAGAGAATGAGGGGGAGAGATAGAGTGAGTGGAAATATATAGGAAGAGAGAGATAGAGAGAGAGAACGAGAGAGGGAGAGAGATAGATTGAGAGGGTACATATAGAAGTAGAGGGAGAGCGATCGAAAGAGGAAGAGGGAGAGAAAAAAAGGAAGAGGAAAAGAGATAAAGGGAGAGAGAGAGCGTTAGAGGGAGAGATAGAGTGAGTGGGAAGTATGTAGAAATAAAGGAAGAGAGATCTCGGAAGAGAGAGATATATAGAGAGAGAGAAGAGAGCGAGAGAGGGAAAGAGATAGATTGTGAGGGAAGTATATAGAAATAGAGGGTGAGGGAGAAAGATAGAGATTGAGAGTGGAGAGGGAAAGATATAGAGATAGAAGGAGAGGGAAAGAGATAGAGGTGGCATATATCACAGATATGATTATGCCATAATTATGTGACTCACAAACATACATACGCACACACTAACTCACATTGTTGTAGTCAGATTAGGTACGTTTAACTTTGTCCCACGATCTCCGTTTTATCCTAACTTATATAAAGGGCATTTTCTTTCATACTGTTTCATTTTCGGTACGTATGGACTTAGCGACCGATATCGGAAGCAAACTAATGTACAGACTGTCGCCCCAGTACTCGGATGCTAACTATGATGACACAATAATATGCACAAACCTTCCCAATAGCTACCTATAGGTGTTGTACGTGTAACGCGGGTGAAACCGCGGGGCGCCGCTAGTAATATAATAGTAGTGTAGATGTAGAAGTGTAGATTATTTTTCCCTTTTGGTTTTACCGCTAATCGCAACAAGCGAGTTTATCAAATTGAAAACTTATCAAAATATTATATACTCACGGTGATAAAGTAAACTATTGCTTAACAGAAGAAGCCGAAAAATATAACTAACAGATGGTGTACATCCAAAAACTTCTTTACTAGGTCTTTATGTAATCCGTAATTATTCTCCGTGCCTAAAACCAATTGCAAACTGATCCCGAGGATCGATACCGGAAACGCTCTGTGTACCTTCTTCATTTTCAACTCGGAATAAGATTGAAGATGAGATGTATTATTATTCATCTGACTTGAGAAAGAATGGTAATTCCTTAAAACCCACGGGGAATGAATCGTTAGGTTGGATTCAGAGATATTCCTGTTGGTTTTACGTCTCCCGTGTAATAAAGATGTCTCAAAACAAAATTAATAATGAAAATATATATATCTTGGTGTTACATTAGCCCAGTTACCCAGTAATGTCGTGTTTTTTCAGATCACTACAAATTGCGTGATAAAAAAATTGTTTATTAACTTATGCATATTTTTATAATGACGGAATCACTATGTTTGGTAACTAATGTTTTCTTGTGAATTTCCTGTTATTCCCTGTTTTTTAGGGTTCAAAGGGTCCAATCTAAACTATATTGCTGAATAACGGTGTTTATTTATAACAAAATAATTACTACTAATTCAATTTTAAGTTTCCAACTACCTATCTAAAATTTATTACAACATCTAAGGTGCACAATTTCATAAATTTCATTTCTAAAACTGATGCACGTTTCATAGCGTACTTGGTATATTCTACTCTTATATATATCTATCTGATATGCAACCCATTAACGCATTGAAAACTTCCGCACCGGCTTCAAATGCTTCATTATTCAAAATAAATTCACAATAGTGGCACAAGTGATCGAAATAAATCACATCCACTTTCACAATCAAAGCTATAAAAGATTTACGACCGTCACCGCACCGGACATCATAATAAAGATTATTGATGAACAATACTGTCTGATACATTCACAAGTGAACCGATGCCATCCTAAACCCTGTATTGTAAGCAATGGATCACAGCAAACAGGAGTGAAATTATATATTTTTTAATAATGCGTTTCACAGACAGGAAAAATATACGTTTGGAATAAGTCACAATATGGAGGCCATGGAAAGCGGCATCGTTGATAAAAATATACAATATCATTTTACGTTCATGTTGGCATGGTTTATATTATACTAGCTGCGCCCCTTGGTTTCACCCGCGTTTGGATAATATACGATATATCTTTATGAATTGTAGCCTGTGTGTTATTCTGATATGTAAGCTACATTATTGTAAAGTTTCATTAACATCCATTCTGTAGTTTTTACGTGAAAGAGTAACAAACATCCATCCATCCATCCATCCATACTTACAAACTTTCGCGTTTATAATATTAGTAGGACTAGTACTAAGTATGTATAGGGCTCAAATATACACTATACACATAAATAATTATTTACTACCTTGAGCAGGTTGTTGTTTTAAGCCGAAATTAATATTGTATCTCCTATCCAAGATTGAAATCAATCTTGGATTGCTGCCTATCGTTCGATCGATTTCCAATCTGCGTGCCTTTGTAAACGAATCCACGGATCGGTTATTGGCACGTTTGACTCTAAAAATGGATTGTGATATCAATCCCAGATAGCAAAATTTGGATTGGATTGATTATTAATTTCGGCCATTAACTAACCACTACACTTACCAAAAATAAATAAACAATACCAACCAAACTCTGGCTTCATAATTTGATTGCTCTGGTGACCAGATTAAAAAAATAAGAGATAACCCTCTATTTACCGAGTAATTAAAACGTTGGGGCGGTCTTTACGGCCACAGAAATGGGCAGAATGCTCTATTATACTCAGATGCGGCACCGAGCGTTATTTTAAAAGAAAAACCATTTATTTTCGAGCTTTTTTATTTGCATAACTGTCCGCTTTTTATTAATGACTCAGGTCTAAAAATTTTAAGTTGAAACGTGTATTTTACGTTTCAGTTATTTTTTATTCAATTTCGAAAATTATTAGACTCGCAATTTTTCGACATATTCGGGGATTTTTGTGGCCGACGTGGTATACGGAGCTAATTAATTGATTTATAGGTTGTTCAGTTGCTGATTATATACAGTAGATTGGAATGTGTAGTTTAGTTGTAGTGCTTTTGCAATAATTGAAGGAGTTAACAATCTGTAAAATATACCAATGTTCATCGATGTAGTCGATGTAAGTAAGCGTAAAAGCTGGGTGTGATCCAAACCAAAATCCATTTTTTTCCTCAATCATTATAATTAATCACCAAAATTGCAAAAACTATATTAAAAATAATAAAAAGAAACAAATGAATTCTTTTTATTATATTTATTGCTATAAGGTACGCAAAGTTCGTTAAAAAAACGTTTTTACCCGGTTTTTTTACATTTTTATCATCGTTAATCGCTGACGCGCACATTTTTCCCGCCCCCTATCACAATACATTTTACTAAACCTTTTGTCATGTCACTTCTGATTTGAAACGCCTCACATTTAAATATTTCACGGCCTATAAAACATGAATAAACCAACCACACTGGAATACAACCTCGCCACAATGAATTCTAATAAGCTTTACGGCAACAAAAAAGTGTCGAAAGATGGCCGGCGCTATTTATCGATCAACTGACCGTAGGCCACCCTCCGTAGAATGAATAGACTCACCCTTTGTAATCAAAACGGTAATCAAAAGCTATGAATTGGGGGACGTCATTAAAAGTTTATTTGAATTTGAAATACGCCCGCCTGCTGGGTTTGAATGGGAACTATGTATACGCTACGGCGTAGCGTAAGGGCTACGCTATACCTGCATACATTATTTTGTAAATGCTACCTATAATTATTAGAATCTGCCTAAGTATTTTTTTTGAGTTTGTCACAAAATAGCCATCTATTTCAGAGCTGATACAATGTGCAAATAGACCAGAGGTTCTCAAACTTATTTCATCTACCGCCCACTTCGAAAAATAGTTATTTTTTACACTTTAAAATTACAGTTAAATTTTAAGTTAGTCAACATAATGATCTTTGAAAATCAAAGCTAATGGATTTTACTAGGTAGTTGGCACATATTAATTTCCAGTAATGTTTTAAGGGGAAGTGTTACTAAGTTCTTCCATTAAATGTGAGAAAGTGATATGCAAGTGTGCAAAATATTTTGTTTAGTTCAAAACGAACCGTGCGACACTCGAGGGAAAAAAATTTAAATATAAAGTCCTCGATATAAAAGTGTGGTTAGAAGCTCGTCAAAGTTTTAATTAACAATGATGGATAGGCCTCTATGAATTATTTATGTGAGTGAGCATAGATTTTTCAATTTAACTAGAGATTAATTGATAGGGGATTACCCTGCGGTGTCAGATGGTACAAAAATGGAATTTGTTTAGAATAAGGGGGAGATGGGTCTTATTACGACATCTGCGCGGTTGTAATCCGATGTTTTGAAGTTTAAAGTTTGGACGAAATTGAATAGCAAATGTGGAGCTTAACTGGGACATTTGTTATTAATATTTGTTTGTACTAAATCAAAGAGGTTTGAATAAAGCGGCTCATTTCATTCAAATCTCTTTTGTACAAATGGTTAGGATAATGATAAGGACCTGCAATCTGTATAATACGTGTTTTATTCTCGTTAACTTCTTTTCATATACAGATAAGACGATAAAGCCCTCTCTTCCTCCTTCTTTGCAACTTAAAAAATAAAGTGAATGTAAATTATAGCTATGATCATAAACTAAGAAGGAATCATAGTGTAGAGTGTATATTATATTCAGTAGAGTGTATATTATATATTGATTACACATAATTAAACCATATTTACTTCAATAAAACACGTACCGCGCTTTACTCTAAAAATATCCAGTATTGAATATCAAGCAACCCTACGAGAATTCCTCCACAATGCAACATCACAAAACCAAAGGAAAATACTGCTATTTTCACACTGAGTATTAAAATGAGTGTCCCCTTGTCGCGACCACCGCCACTTAATCCAGCCGGAGCCTGGCCAAGCAATTATCTAGGTGAAATAGTGTCCGTATTAGGAGCACTTACTCTGCACCGGATTAACCGGCTTACTTTAACTGTAAGTGGCCGGTGTTCGGTAGATTAACATTATAATATTGACACTGTTTTTCTTGTGATTTCTTTGGTTTTGTTTGTAAAAGCTTTTAGTGGGAGCTTTTAGCTAGAGTTTATTTAAGGTCTAAACAAATCGAGATGGATTTGGATGTAACAGTGATAGTGATCAATGCGAATTTACATAAAGCTGTCTTTTAAAATCAAATATGATTACGTCGAGGTATGTCACAATGATATATTTTGATGTTAGTTTGAACGCGAATTAAACACGTTTTTAGCAATTTAAAGTATGATCACTCAAATCAATTAGGTACATTTATCATTATGAGTGGGTTTAGCTGCTATCAATTGATAGCAACTAGGTAGGCCACTTTGCATGCCATCGAGAGCACAGAATTAATAAATTACCGGCAACCTTCTAATAATAACAACTGACCTAATTAACCCACGATAAAAAATCGATGCCTAACATTCCGATAAAAACCACAATCATAACTTAGCTCGAACTAACGACCTACCGTTTCACATTACTTACCCGAGTCGGCCAAACACGCAACGTTACATAACCTTCTCCTACGAAGATCTAAAATAGTATGAAATATCGCCCTACTCGTAGCACCGATAAAAATACATCCTTAGATACTCTGATAAAGCCCACTCCTAAAAAATGGACACAGTACGGACGGCAGGCACCCATATCACGGTTTGTTTGCGGGACAGAAATCCCGTAATAGTTCCCTGGCGGGCTCTTATTTTAAGGATACACCCGATATACCAAAATGGTTTCCTGAAACGGCTCGCACCGAAGTATTGACATAGATAATGTACTCTTAAGCCAGTAAGGGGCGTGCCGGGAGCGACCGCGGCCCGAGATGCTCCAAGGTTTTTGAAAACAAGTCCGTAAAAGGGTAGATTAGAAGCGATACAGTCTTATAGCTTAAAATATCTTAACGATGCCGCTGGGGGAGTCACAGTGTCTGCAGTTGGACAACTCTGCAATCTAACAACGCTGTTTACTTTTACCTTGTCCTCGGCCCCCCACCAATGGCTTTTCAGAACTCATGTGCGGTTAACTAGCTAAAAACGGGTCTAATTCGCGCACAAACAAATATCAAGATATATAATTTTGACATACCTCGACGTTTCAGCCGAGTTGCATCAACCGTGGTCTGTTCGCGAAAATTAAAACTTCTAATAAAAGTATTTTTTTTTGGGTTTTCATATTTTTTTGTAGGTACTCGATTAGAATTTATTTTCCATTACTAATAATATATCAATTAGCGTCCGAGATTGTTTTAATTAATTTGTAATTCGTTTAAGGTAAAGCACTGATCAGTGTTTGTTCTGTGTAGGAGCAAAGATATCCGTCTGGGTCAGATAGGACGGACCAGAGAAAATGGATTGCGCCATTCTATAAATATTTTCATGTTTACGAACAACATTGAAGATCTAAGATTGTTTTTATACGGCTTTTACGTAAATGCTTTGAAAATGCCATGAAAGTAAACATAGATGTTGCCATAGCTTTATCTACTTCTTTATGTAACTACCTATTTAAAAAATAGCTGTTATAAATTAATTTACTCGAGTTGCTTTTAGTATTCAGTAGGTATGAACTGTTTTTGTATAACATGTCAAGTACATACAGGGAGCCTTTGTTGGGGGTTAAGGTGAAGGTACCTCGGAAAATCCGGGACTACATAGTTCTATGCTCTCACAATCTCCCAGACTTATGACTCGCGGTTCTTACAAATATTTTCCCTACGTGCCCACCACGCCACGAAAAATCTGACTAACTGACATTATGAAGGCCACAAATTTAAAATAATTGACAATCGATGTGTTTAATGCGTCACTGTTGTCACTCTGATATGTATGCAGCCCTTGTACGAGTATATAATCAACAGTTCAAACGGCAGCCAACATGGATGAACAACAAATACTCCATTTGAACCACCCTGTCGGTTACATTTTTCAGTGAACAAACGTCTTAAATCTAATAATAGGAAGTGTAAAATCAGAAAAATCTACCTTGTTGGTCAGAAACATCTCAGTGAACGTTTTTGACTACGCAATTCTACAGAAGAGTTATAAATACAAGTAAAAAGGTTTTCGTAGTACTACGCTACTACGAGTACGTCATAAATAAATTATGTGGGTGCTCTCATCAAAAACAACGTCACCAAAATTCACGAACACAAACCGTCAGGAGCGGTCGCTCTGCTCTCACTTATCCGTCGTCCCTTCGTTGTTTTGTTAAGGCACCATGTGGTGTTGTAAAAACACCCCAGCCCCCCTAATCCTGGACACAGCTTGGTACCCTCCTCTCATTTGCATAAGTCCTGTCCGTCATAAGATGGGTTGTTAAACTTTAATAAGACTTTCTGATGGTACTCCGGCCTGATTTAATAGGCTTCCCTATGTGAGGATTATAATGATTGAAAAGTGTCTCGTCAAGGGAAGCGAGCGCTAATGGTAATCAGGTGTATGTATTCTCAACTCTAAGGTGTAGGCACACGGTTGCTTTTTATGCGTAAAATGTGTGAGAGTAAAATTGTTAACGATCATAACCATGGCAATATTGGAGTAATGAGTGGCTTTGTTGATAATCAAGGCTGAGAATAGATACTCGCGGAGATAATAAAGGCAGAGTATACTCAGGTACTTTGCTCAAAATAGTCTTAATCATTTTACGTAGATATGTATTATGAAAAGCGAAATGTCAAAGTGAAACAGTGGGTACAAAACAGTACCTATGTAGGTACTAAGTTAAACTAAGCGCCGAACCAAAAATCATCTCGGTCTACAAAATAATAGTAAATTCGCAGATAGCAATGTATATATAGTATGTATGTAATGAATGTATGTATGTATATATAGACACCATAGGTCAAATGTAAAAGAATCGCTTGACACAGAAGTGCTTTTGAAAGTACAAAGAAATCCACTCCAAAAACTTTTACCTATTGCCTAGTCGTACATCGCTACACACTAGGGTAGCGATATAGAAATGGTTACAATTGGCTAAAAAGCGGTCGTCACGCCACAAGTTCATCCAATAAATATTCCTAACTGCCGCTACGTAAGGAAACAAATGCTCGAAAACACAATGATGGCCGACGACGAAACAAAATGGTATAGAAATTCACAGTGGTTAAGGTGAAAAAAAAACATTCGCAATAATTAATTTCGTGGCTTTATGCAAATAAATATTTTTATTGTCAGTTATAAAAAGATGCTAAAAATCATGTTAAAAATATGCAAATAAATATTTTTATTGCCAGTTATAAAAAAGATGTCAAAAAACATGCTAATTGTACAATGATTCCTTTTTTATTTTATTTTAGGTTTCTTTTTGGTGTGCAATAATGAGATTTCAAAAAAGCTGCATTATACTTGTTTATAGACAATTAATTTAAGCGAAGTTCTATATTTTATGCATTTTACCTTTCTATATTTTATATATTTTGTCATCGTTTTGTCTTTATTATCTTGTTTTGACAAAAACACTCGCATAAACTTAAAAAAGTATTCTCTCCTTACCATCTACAAAACGTGTTTAAGTTAAGGTACTGTCTCCACAGTATATACAATACCGCCACAATACTGCTCGGAACAACTGAACCGTGTCCAACATATTCTGTTTGCGAATTGTAGCTTTCGTGTTTTTCAGGACGTCCTGTTTTTTTTTAATGTTATTTGTTTTGTAATTCTGTTCTATCGTTGCCTATTTAGGGAACTTTTTCTTTTGAATATTCGATGTTGTTTCGAAAAAAGTAACGGATAACTTCTGTTTTATATTAACCGACATTTTATTTAATCGAGCGTAGAGAACCTAGATCGGCGCTTGTATAATATATGGGACTTGCTCTGAAGTACCTATCTACACCTTATAAGACGTCTGGTATTTTTTTTTGCTTCAGTTTGTGTGGTGTATGCTAGAGTTTGTACTTATAAGGTGTTTTTACGAGTTTTTATGAGTTTAAGCTTATGCTAGGGAAGAAAATTATAAATCAAATATAAAACAATTAATTTATTACAAAATCCAGACACCACTCGTATCCCAACAACTACTTTATGATTTAACCACAGCCTAATAAATCTTTTACACTGTAATATTACTCTAAAAGTTCTCGAGGCTCAATCAATCTAAAGTGTAAGATCAATTCGTAAACAAAATCGTCGAAGTTTGAAGAACATCTCCTTTATTGAATCAGTTCAGCGACACAATAACAACACAGCTTAAATAATGGACACAATAAATAACAGCTGAACTCTCAGACCTACCGCTCGTGTGATGAAGTTGTTTTTATCCTGAAAAAAATGAGACGAGGCGCTATATCACATATCATTTTGTACAATATAAGAACTTGCATGACGCTATATGAATTTCTATAGTTTCATTAGGGCGAAAGTTTGGAGCGCTGCACAGCACTAATTGGTTGATATTTGTTATATTATTTGGCCAATGTTTGTCGGAAAAAGGACGCAACTGCCAGTTATTGTCGCAACCTAATTTGTAATTGCCACAAATATGCTAACTATAGAAAAAGTATGGCACCAAAAGATTACTTTGATTAATTATACAGCCGAAATCCAACTACGTTCGAAAATCCACTCACTGCTTCAACTCTCAGAAAAAGATGAAAACAATATATTACCGCTGGCATTGATAAAATGCTCTTCGGCAATCTATAATTTCTAAGAGATTGTTCTCGGGCAACTTATTCCCATAGCATTATTTCTTCGAGCTGGGAAATCATTTTGGTCTTGTAAGGCGATTTCATCATTTTATTGGAATAAGGAAAACACGGACTGTGTCACCACTTCTGTGTAGAAATGCCTACTATACAATATAATGTACTCTCTCTTGGTAGGAAAATGAGGAATTTTATAGTAACATTGTGTCATCGCATATCTTTAGATAGCTTAGTTACTGATACTGAATCGACATAGAAATAATGAACCTAGAAAGTCCTAGATATGAAATCTAGCTGACATATACCTAGGCGCAACATTTTATCCTGAATTAACTAAACTAATAATTAATTACGTGAGAGATTTTCTGTACCTACTTAATATAATAAACATAATTTCGGTGAATATTGGAATACACATAATTTGGAGTGTTTTCTGATTCAAATATGTTGTCCAGAGGTGGTTAATGAAGGCTTTATCATCTGCTATTATTTTACTCTCACGTCCTTAATAGTGGTATCAGTAATAACGGTGTAATTAATATCCAAAGATGGTGATATAACATTTATATTATATCTCATGGTACATAATAAGAACAATTGTTAAGGAATGTGGCAACATGTAGTTGATTTATGATATTCGATACTGAATCTACTACCTGATCGTAATTCTCAGCTCATATCTTTTCATTATCAGTTCGGTTTCGAGTTCTTATAATATTTGCAGAGGTACTAAATTATAGCAAGCCTATTAAGTAGGTACATCTTTATTGTCGTGTTTGTTTGAACATGATACGAACATACTTCGTAACTTCCAAACTTTTCCGGTGAAAAATGTAGATCTATTTTTCCCCGTCTTCCGAGCAATTTGGATCATGTGGTTGGTTGCGCGATTGCGCATCGGAGGATTATAATAAAGTTAGAATAGACTTGAAGGGTCATTAATTTTATACCGTCTACCGTCTCGCGGGCGTTCGATGGGTAAATCCGGTTATTTTGCATTTCTGCTGCGTCTCCAGTGAAGCCAATTTATTTTAATAATTTTATTATACTTGTAATATTGATGCTCCTTTTGTTCGCTTCGAGGTAGTTCTACGTTGAATACTATACTTCATTATAAATTGTGTACATAGGAAGTACTACTCGCTACGCTCGAGGGTTAACTTAAAACACTTTAGGGCCGTATTAATAAATGAACCTCAATAGCGCTACCAAGTGCGCTACCAGCTAATCCACACTCAAAATGTAATCTGCATCTTGAGATCGTTGCTATTTAATAAATGGATATTGAGATGTAGCACTGGCTACTAGATACTGTCTTGTATGTGTCAATTGTGTCATAATCGGATAGCACTTAACCGCTGAGTGTCATTTATTAATTTGCCATAGATCATGTAAGTTTCTGTTCCTAATCTACAACTTAAGATGTGTTTATTAAATAGAACAAAAGAGCAAGTGCACACTGAAGATAGCTCTCAGAGCTAAGTTTGATTTATTATTACGGACCTAAAACTAGTGTCCTTCATTACGATCTGGGTTCAATATGCCGCGCGTGACGGTACGATAGAACTTTGCCCCCTCGGTGCATAATCTACTATTGTAGGCTTTGTCGATCTACTGTAATACGATAAAACAAAATTTAGTTCTATTTTTCACCCCAAAGATTACTTTTCCACGATGTAGCGCTTTATTTACCTAAAATCCCAAATCTGATTGCATCAGCAGAAGGGAAAGGAATCAAAGAGATCCTTAGGGGAAAGTCTCTCCACCTTACCTGCTTAACATGCTATCGAAAACCAGTTAAAAAAAGAACTTACTCGGCAAAAATAAAGGTGACCGATTTGAAAGACGCGTGCCACCCTTATTATTTTTGACTCGATTTTTTTTCACTCTCTCGTTTAATTTAAGAAGATGTTTATGCCTGTGTGTGCGTCTGTGTGTTTATCTATTTAAGTGGATACAGTTTCATTCAGACTTAACTACTTAATCTTCAACGTGCTTACAACATAAGCAGTGTAATCGCGTTGCTACGATTTTCATGATTTTATTACTTGATGTGTAGGCCTCCCACTAGATGGGCCGACGATATCAAAAGAGTCGCAGTCAACCGGTGGATGCAAGTGTCAAATTGTCGTTCGGTGTGGCTGTCTAAGAGTTAATAATTGAATATAAAAGACTGAATAGAAAAAATCTAGTACCCACAATAATACATTTAAAATTACTCTCAATCTTGATTAATATGTTTATGTCCTATTCATTATCCTAAAATGTAGGTACATGGTTTTAAATAAATATTCATATATGCATAATCGTACACGGTCAGCTATATGCATAGCTGAGAGAATTGTATGTACTAATCCAGGCTTCGTGGTAAGATAATTCTACTCTTGCCGGAAATAACTAGCGCATTGCAATTATGTTCTTGATTGCGCAGCGCAAGCTAAGCTTATTATGATGATAGGTGGGCTGAATAGGGTTTATGATGGATAGATAAGGAACCTAATATTATCCTAGTAATATTATAAACTAGTGCCCGACGTATTTCCGGAATAAAGTTGGTGTAGTTAGTGTTTAGTTGACTATTGTTATGCAAAGTTAGTATCAATTTGGTTCAGTTGTTTAGGCGTAAAGCACACACTGCAGTTAAACACACGCGTTTTACCACAGGTCTAACACTGAAAAAAAAACACGTTGCTTTTCATACAAGCTTACTTATAGCGACTTATGTCAGCTTTGTATTATATTATTTGCAGCTTAAAAGCCTTAGAAAGAAACAGTTTGTAGTTTTTGTGTTTGTTTTTCACGGCTTTAAACTAAAAGAGGTTTGGATGGGTAATAATAAAATTACCTAGTGGATAGAATCAGGTGTTATTTTGCAGATTTTCATATGCAAAACAATTAAGTAAAAATATTATGTATTTTTAATTCCACCAAAAATTGTCAAATCAATGTTGGCTAGAATACTGATGGCATAATCTTTGATACTAACAACACCCTACAACCTAGCTAATATTCTAAACAGTAATAAACCTCCTAATTATTCCTAAGAAATTTTATAAATATCACCCTCCCCTACTAATCCCAAATTCCGCAACCTAGTACTAAAACGACCGAACGTAAAATAAAAGGTAACATCATCAGTCGTCTAGCCAATTGATCAGATAATTTTTGGCGGAATTAAAGCTACATAAATTATTATGACGTCTCTGTTTTTTTTTTATAAATTTACCACTCCGCCCTTCTTAGTTTCCAGCCATTTATTTTTTGACAATGCTTTTTTGATATCAATATATTTGACGCCTTGTAGATAGGTTATTTTGGCCCACTCATTGACCTTGAACCCGAAAACAACTGGTGGTAATGATGAATGATAGATAATTTCTGGTTATTATCGTTCACATGCGTAATCCATACAACGTTTAGGGTCTGTAATAAAACTAAGTACCTACATATAAAGTCTCTGTCTGGTATGGGCGGGCGGACAGTACAAATTAATGTCATCTGTTCGAATTAATGGGTTCAACGCAAACCGCTTCGGTTTCATATTGTAGCATGACCTATAACTTTTTTACAAAAGCAGTAGGATGGGATGGCGCAGCCATTTTGACTGAAATTGGTATAATACGAGTAGCTACTGTTTCAGAGAAGTAAAACAAGGAACAAAAAATATTTTAAACGCCTTTAGCCCAGAAATTATGGCGCTATTATTTCTATGTATTATGAAGAAATTATTGGGCGCGCGAGGATTTTATCCATTTTTACTTCTATTTGAATTGTATATAAGCGCCAGGTTAGCCTAACAATAGGTACGTAGGGTGAGCTTGGAACTAGTCGGAACTTATTTGTGCTGAGATTGGCCTACATCAGGGATTTAACTCTTGGATGCAGATGGTACTTTACTCTCGACGGAGGTTTCACGTGACTCAGTTGCATAGTTCCAACTATTTGACGCAGACATCATCGTAAGTGAAAAATGCTTTTGAACATCTTGGCTGTACAAAGTTGACTGTTCTTAAGTCTTCCATAAGATTACATAAACGCAGCTACCAGCTTTACACTACCACGAGGCTCATGAGCTTTTAGAAGCTCTATTCTATAAAAATATCTTGTCACAAGTCCGGAAACCTGACTATGATAACTATTATGTGCATATGCAGAATCTACAATATATAATCGTTGCACATTGTTACTTATCTTAAATTGTATACAAGTGCCTTATGCTTCGGGTGTTGCCTTATGCTTATGCTACGTTTGAAATCAATCAAGAGTTTTTAGTGCCGAGTTTGAGTACTGTCAACATGAGTGTACTACGCTGAAGGCTTGGCATTTAGGAAATTTGCATCCCAATACTATCGGGGCCGAATCTAACGAACAAAGTTTCGGGACTATAAACTGTTACTGAATAACTACTGAAAGCAGGCTTTAAAACGAAATTGAGGGCGGCGTTCTCGTAATTAGTAAGGGTCAAATAAAAACAAATAATGGTTAGCTTACGGAATAATTGGGATTAATTTGGTTAACTAGACTAATTATGAGTACTAAATATTAGTCAATAGTTAGTTATTATAAGTGGTTATTTTCAAGGTAGACGTTGCTTTATTATACCTACAGCTATTACCACACCTCTACTATTATATATATTCTATAAAAACAAAGTCATCTTAGTTACACCATTGACCTATAACTCGAGTTTAGCTGGACCTAATTGCTTTGTTAGATTTGTCTCTTTTTCGAATAGCAGAATAAATAACAAAATATGGGAAAAACTTACGAGAATGAGGAAAAAATAATAATTTATTACTCATACATTTTTGATAGTATACAACGTCAGTCATGCCCGCTAGTTCATTATAACATAGTAGAATGCGAAGTTACTCTGTTGCTGTATGAAGGGAACTGCTCCCACTATATAATTTACTTATATACATTCACGTGACTTACTTTACCTCGACCTGAAATAACAGAAAAGATTGCATATAACCGGAAACAAAAACGAAGGCAAAGCTTCTAGCTTCTACCCGTACGCAGTTCTTACAATAAACGAACACGAATAACACTTCGTTACTTAAAGTATTAATATCCGCAATAAACGAGTCGGCAACGAGTAGGTACATAATCATTAGCAAGCTCTAAGAACCGTACTTCTAAATTAAACAGACACTCCAACCCAGGCCTACTTCCATCTGACCCAATCCCACTCAATCCTAACTGATAGTTTCTGTCTCCCAACGTTACCAAGCTAACTATTATTAGACTCAGTAATTAATTACATCCCTTACTGTCTTACTTCAAGTTCGCAGTCCCGCAAACCATTTCTGTTTATTAATGCGGTCCATTATTCAGCAGCCACCGCAGATGAGACTTGGACGTAAAACATTCAGGAATATTCGTCTTGCCTCGTTAAAAGAAACTTGAGTCGAGTTGATTTTCATAGGAGTTGTCGTTCTTAACTTGGCTGTTTTTATTGAGTGTTAGTAAAATAAACTCATGTAAGTTTTGTGTCGTAAAGGGTTCAAATCAACAATTATTGAACACTCATTATTATTGTTGGATCATACCCAATCACACGTCAATGTTTATATTTGATTGAAAATTATGCTTTTATTATACCTACGTTTTTCCTTAGACTGCGACCTGTGGTTTCACTCGCATCGACTATAATGTTACAAGCACTACAAAACTATTCGGAATCAAAGAATGTGATGTAATATTACAGGATATAAATAGGTACGGTACTTCCTACGTATTATTAAATAATAAGATCAATTAATCAGTCAGGTGTTTTTAACCAATATTATGATATTTATTAAAATTATTTAAGTTGAAGTTAAACCGCTATGCAAATATCCAAATTCATTATTCCAGCCTAGCAAGAGCATCCTCTGTAAGACTGAAAATATTGCTATGAAAAGCAATGACTCAGAATGAAGTCGTATTCAGTTTGGTTACAAAGACATGATGGCCCGATTTCAACTTTGTGAAAGTGCCATCACCTGCAAAAAAAATTATAGTGTAATACTTGGGAACCCGTCATAATTAATTCTTAAAGTCTACTAATACATTATACATGAAGTAAGATATCTTGCTGCTACCCTCGAAACCAAGGGAAGAATTTCTTCTAGGATGAGCGTACCTACTGACCACTGAAATGACATCGTCAATAAAATAACTGAATAGAAAATATATTATGCAACGTGGATATAGAGTAGAGAGAATATAAATATAGCCATGAGCGGGTTACAGTCTAGAGTGGAGTGTGTCCGAAGTAAGAATGAACTTTCGTTTCTCTAAATCCCTGTTTTATTGGCAAATTAACCTTTTCTAGACTTTGTCGTAGCAGGGTCATAAAATACATGCTGGCAGGGCGTAAGTTGAAATTAAAAATTGGAAGTGAAACGCCCCTTCAAGCTATTTTAATAAGCTGACGTTTGTAAGACGTAAGTTACTATAATGTTACGATCTTCTCCATTCGAGCATAATTGCATACACTCCACTACTATTTCCCCGCAAACGATTTTACCATAATAACGCAACTTTGATGGTGCTTTGTTATCAACTCACTGTATTTCCCCCACCACTATTACAAAACAGGAGTTGTCCCGGAAACGCCAACAATGCATACAATATTATAATTAAACTGTTCCGAAGTATGTCAACGAACGAAATGTCTTGAACAGTCACATAATATCAGGAATATATTGCCTACCAGCCGTCTTGATGTTTGATATGTACCTACCTACGAGCGGAAATAGCAGTTCATAATAATAATTAATTGTGTATGTCGTAATAAGTAATCAATGTCATCGCACAATGAGCTAGAGGTGGGCGCCAACTAATTATTTAAATATCTATTTTAGGTATACCAAAAGAAAAATCTAGCAAAATATTTGTGAGTTTAGTAATAGTTATTCTCTAGAATAAAATATTAAATGTTAAGTAAAATAAAATATTTTTTAACTAATGGCAACTAACGAGTATCTTATCCAGTGTTATTTAAATGTATATTGTATGTAGTTTACTGTTTTTTTGACTGAGAGAAGGAGAAAGAGAGTTAAAAGAAACTGTACCTAAGTATGTGTAGTAATTATTGTTTTTTCACATTTTATTGCGATATTTTCCTTAGCCGTTTACGACACGAAAGTTTAAATTGAAATTAAAATACCCGCTTCTGGAAATAGGTCCATTCAGAAGAAGCGGTCTGAAAATAGGGTTGGCATTTGAATTATTATTTGATCAAGCATCTTTGATCTTCAGCCCTTTGTCATAAGTCCGAAGTTCATTTTATTACCTTTGGAATGAAAAGTTTCCTACGAGAATAAATTAAAGCTGCGACCTCGGTGGACCGATTCTTATTGCAATCATAATTTCAATCAAAAATGATCAAAATCGGCCATAGAAAGCCATAATGACTATAATAAAATGAATGTAACAAACAGTTCGATCTCGAATGAGGTGTATGCGAGCCTCCCAAAGGCTCTGGCATGGCTTAACGATCAAACGATAACAACTGGCTCCTACCGACGCTCCACTCGGAAGCCCACAAACGGTCAAAAATATTATACAATGCTGGGAACGTTACCTTGGTAATCAGAACAAATAAAAACAATCATAATTTAAAAGATATAGAAACAATATTTTGTAATAATGTGGTAGAGCTAAAATGCATAGTTACGTAATTCCCCTTAATTCGACCCAGAGCCTTATAAAGAAAACAGCCTGGCTGCCCTCAAGCAGGAACTATAGAACTAGAGTGAAACTATAAAATGTTCAGGCAACCTTTTCATAATTGTCGCATTATATTATACAAAACCACGCCACTGCAGTTTGCAGCGGCAGCATCACGTAATGCCGCCAAGTAGGTTATTTATGCGCTTTAATATAAAACATTAAGAGTTTTATAGCGGAAAATTATTATGATAGGTAACTGCAGGTGCAGCGATTTAATATAAGTTTGATAAATTGCACCTTAGGGGTTGTTCAGATAGCGGTGGCCTTGGTGGGTCTGTAGGATTTGGAACTCTATGACATCGGCGTCGGACTCAAAACCTTAATTAGAAGACGAATTTCAAACTTCTAGAACGATACACCTTTCATAAATACCTGCATATTAACGGAAGCTTTTATCATCAGTCCCTATCCAGATCCATCCACTGTTGAGCACGGATCTCCCCTCACTTCCGTGAGGAGGATTAGGCCATAATCCACCACGGGGTCCCGATTAGGATTGGTGAATACATGCCTCCAAAATAATTTCGGGCACGCGGGTTTCCTCACTATGTTTTCCTTCACCGAAAAGCGAGTGATAATTATGTACATGTTTAATAAGAAACACATTGGTACGTGCCCGCACTAGGATTTGTACTCGCCGCCTCTTGCTTGACAAGCGGTCGTTCGCTCACGAGGCTACCACGGCTTCTTATAAGCTATCGTGCACGTACCTAAGCTTTATTTACTCGCTGAACTAAAAAATCTTTAGAATGCATCGACTGTAAATATAGAAAATCCTAAATGTGATCGCGCGGCAGAAACCAATCCATAAAGGAAAGTATAATTAATGTTTCCACAGATCTTAATAGAGCCAGCTTAAATAGAAAAAGTCAATTTGTCCGGCTTTAAAAGAAGGTGCAATTTAAATTAGGCAGAGAGATACTAGAATTGTTTTATTACACAAATAATGAGGAACCACGTATCTGTACTCTGGTGACTTAACATTATGCCAGATTGAATTATGCCAGTGATATGTATAGACATCGTGCATATCGTATTTTTCTCGTTCTTAATGTGAAATATTTTGTTTTCGACTGCTTAACTATGTAACCGCAGAAAAATCTAATTCATGCAAATAAGTTATAGTAAAACTATTAGTTTATTTATTATAAAACTATGAATATGCCTACTTTGGATGCACAACAGTGCATATAAGTATATTCTACGAAACGAAAAATATCGTTTCTTTTAAACCCAGCATTGTATGTACCTACATATGTGTTGAAAATATTGTTTTATAGTTTTGATTATATCGTCACTGGAAAGGCAAAATTACTTAACCGCCAAATTGGGCATATTGAGTTACATACAAATTCGGAATCAGTGATTTTTTCTGCATCGATCTATTTAGGCAGCATTGCAATCGAAGCACTTTAGTGGCGCTTCAGTAACCCGTCAAAAGGCAGGTTATTTTTTTTTCGATTACGGAAGTGACACTCTTTTCGATATTTTTCGTACGAGTGTTACTTATGTCATATTTACTTACTGTAGAAATGTGCCAATTTCCATTTAAGTAAATTTTACTTTCTGTTGTCTGGAAAATAATGTTATATTAGTAGTTTTGCTCGTTTTTGAATTTAATAATAACTTGGTTTAAGTAGTTTTGATTTACGTAAATTCGAATGAAGCTCGGCGTATAAAAAGAAATGCCTTATTATTTTTATCGAGTGAATGGCGTTTCAGTAATTTAGCCTGACTGTTATGGATCAGTTTGCAGGCTATAAGCACTTCGCTTTGCAGTTAAATTTCTGCAAAAGACACAAAAGTATTTTATCTTTTCTGTCCAAGTATATACTACCATCTCTTAAGTAAAAATATTAATCACAAAATTATTATTATTGATGAATAAGTATCGACTTGTTGGTACAAAATTGTACATGAACGCGCCCACGCAGGCGGTTAAGCCAGTCGGCCCCAGAGAGAGCTTTAGCGAAAGGACGTGTGTTTTTGCTGCCGCTGCTGCGTACAATTTGATCGAAAACAATGTGACAATGTAATAACGTTGTTTTAAATAGGTACCTAAGTAAGATAGGTAAGTATTTATGTTTCATTGATTATAGTACATTATAGAAAACATTATTATTAGATAGAAATAGAATAAAATGGTCAAAATAATGATGTCATACCTACCATCCGATTGTAAAATACCTACATTAATTTATAATGTTTTTCGTTATTACAATTAAGTTTGATTTGCAGCACTTACCAATAAAACCATACATAGATATTAATATAGGATAATAAAGATTAAGACTAGATTTTATAATAGCTGGTCTTGTTGGTGTGAAAACAAACCAATAGGTTTCTAACTAAAGGGCTGACGTAATAGGTATTTAACTAAACTGTAAACTATGTTCCATACGTCCCTTAAATTAAAGTTAGGCAATTTAGATTTTAAAAATAAGTAGGTACCTCATCTGTTTTAGAGAAGAAAAGGATGTAAATTAAAGAATGTACTCGTATGTGCAGATGTCCAAAGAGCGGCATCTGAGAAGAAGAAAGCTTGGCTAGACTGGTTGGCTATGAAATCCAATCAAAGAATGCAAATGGCAACGAATTTGGATGTAAGCAAGGCAAGGAATGAATATAAAAGGTTAAAGGGTGTGGCAAAAGAAGCTGTGGAGAGGAAGAAAGAGAATGATAGAGATGAGTTTGATAGGAGGTTATCTGACGACTTTCAGAGTAACATAAAGTTTTTCTGGAAGTCCATAAGGACGGCCAGAGGTAATCATTCAACCTCGCAACTGGACAAAATCAGAAACCAGGATGGAAGTGTTGTGAGAGGAGAGGTATGCGTTCTAACAGATGGAAGGAATATTTTGAAAGTTTATTTGAAAAAGAGGATATGCATGTACCAGTGCCACCTGGAGACATATATGAAGATAGCGGTGAAAGTGATATCAGCATGGAAGAGATTATGAAAGCGTTGAAAAGTATGAAGTTAGGAAAGGCTGCTGGGTATGACAGGATTTCAGTCGAGATGCTGATAGCTGGACAGGGTGTGGTAGCGTGTCAGCTGTACCGCCTATTTAACCTTTGCTGGAGGAGCGGAATTGTACCAGGTGACTGGTGCAAAGCCGTCATCGTACCGCTTTATAAAGGAAAGAGGTCACAGCAGGACTGCAAAAACTACCGAGGCATTAGCTTGCTCAGTATCATCGGCAAATTGTATGCAAAAGTTTTGATTACGAGAGTGACGGATGAAACTGATAAGAAAATATGGGATGTACAAGCGGGTTTCAGGAGAGGAATGGGAAGTATTTTCCTTGCGAAACATAGCCGAAAAATGTTTGGCCAAAAACTAAAAGGTCTATTGTGCATTCGTGGACTTGGAAAAGGCTTATGACAGAGTAGTGAGGAGTGAGTTGTGGTCAACATTGTCTATGTATGGAGTGCGCGGCAGTCTGATACGAGCATTGAAATCACTCTACGAGGGTTCCAGTGCTTGTGTCAGAATAAACGGAGCTGTCACAGACTGGTTTAGCATCGAAAAAGGTGTTAGGCAGGGGTGTGTGGCATCACCGGGCCTGTTCAATCTATTCATGGATAATTGTTTGACAGATTTGAAAGAGAGTATATTGTGTGGACTAAGAATGAATGATTTAACCGTCAAATGCCTCCTAAACGCTGATGATCAGGTTTTGTTAGCATCATCGGAGGAGGAGTTGCAAGCGATGGTTAATATTATGCATGATGCTTTGAAAAGTAAAGGGATGAAAGTGAATATAAGCAAGACGAAAATAATGGTTTTTGAAAGAGAAGAAAGAATGACAGTCTGTGAAGTTAAGATTTCAGAAGAGAGATTGGAACAAGTGGAAGAATTTGTGTACTTGGGATCAAAGTTTACAAGAGATGGTAAGAATGATAGTGATATTGAGCGAAGAGTGTTAGCAGGAAATCAAGTGAATGGGGCACTACATAAATTTGTGAGCAGTCAGAAAGTGTCCAAAAAGGCACGACTGGCTGTGCACAGGGGTGTGTTGGTGCCTACGCTTATGTATGGTAGTGAATGCTGGGTATGGCAGAAGAAGCATGAAAGTAAAATTAATGCTGTGGAAATGAGAAGTCTGAGAAGTATGATTGGAGTGACTCTGATGGACAAAGTGGAGAACAGCGTGATAAGGGAACGACGCGGAATGGTAGAAGATGTAATGACAAAAATAGAGAAAGGAATGCTTAGATGGTTTGGACATCTAGAGAGGATGGATGAAAGTAGATTTACGAAACAGATTTATGGATCTAGTGTGAGTGGACCAGACGGTAGGTGTCGACGTAGACGGACGTACCACGAGCAAATCGAAGACGTCTTAAGCAAAGGTCAAGTCAAGAGTACGCATAGCCGGAGAGCATGTATGAAGCAAGTCATGAAAGTAGAAGAAGCGAAAGAGGTGTGTCAGGATCGTAGTAGGTGGAAAGATGTAGTCTATGCCTACCCCAACGGGAAAAAGGCGTGACTGTATGTATGTATGTATGTATGAGTACCTACGGGCTGGACGCATTTCGTGGTAGGTGCATGGTTTTTCATCTTAACCTGTTTTGGGACTTTTAAACTTTAAAAAAAGTCGTTCAGTTATATTGATAACAATTGTTACGTAATTTCCAAGCATCTAACTATTTTATTTTAGATTTCCGTATAATGGATAGCCGTCTTTTTAAATCAAATAAAGTCATCAGTATTTTTAATGTAGTTAATCAAAGTATCATTAATGTCTTACGTCGTTTATATCATCTATTATTACGACAAACTTACTGCAAAGAAATTGTGCTTAACTTTGTAAAGTTATCTGGTCACCCCTTAAGTCCTTGTGCTAGACATGTGAAAATGAAAATATGTCCAAGAAGTAATTTTACTTCACCAGCATAGCAGTATAGTTATATTATAAGAAATTTTGTCATACTCTCATTGCTTTATATTATGTGTTATCAGTAAGTTTAAATAACAAAGAAAGTTTAACTTCACGGCATTTAAGTAAATTTAACTTTCTCTGAAATGAGGTCACATTACTTATCCACCACTTATTTCCTAAAAGAGCCTTTATAGTATCATACAGGATATTAATAAAAATAAAACAATTAAAAAGGTTTACATATCAAGTTATTTGATCAAAATCGGATCATAAATTAAAAAGATATGATTTTTTTTATAAAAACAAAAAATTAAAATGGCTTTATCTCGAAATGGCTTTTTGGAGCTCCAGTAATTTTGCCTTTCCAGTGACGATATATTTAGCCAAGTTTGCAATTAAAAATTAAAAATTCGTTACCCATACGTAACTAAATCATCCCCGAACTCGGAACCTATACTGAGCAATTATTTTTTCCGAGCTACCATTTGTCACGGTTTGTCGCCGGATTGTTTGCGGCGCGCAGTTTTTGCTTTCGATCATTATCAACGCTTATTTACTCATTAATCTATCTCTGTCTTGTATATTATCGCTGTTTTTTTTTCGGCTTGGGTGATGGCCTAATTTGTCAACTTTCTGAGATAGGAGAGTTCCAATTTTTTTTTAAGGGATTTTCCATTTTGACCTGACGTTAGAGGCATTTCTAAACACGCGTGTATTGCTCTTGCTTATCGATTTGATAATGAAATTAAGTTGGTAGCTGTTGTGTAATTATGACTTTTATCTACATTTTTAATAGTCCAGGGCATATCGCAGCGTTAATAGGTCGTACTGAAAAAAACATCGGTAGTAGATATCTAAACATTTTGTTTAATGTATTGTCTTCCTAACTTATCAAAGCAACGAGTATTTAATTATAACCAAAGCTTAACATTCCGAACCTTTTACGAGGTTGAGTGGATTGCTCATGACGAAAAACCGATATGCGACTATCATATTAATATACTTATACCTACGTATCAGCAGTTCCACACTCGACTCCCAAAACTATTCCATAGGTTTTACATTCCAACGTATTATCCGCATCGCTTTTATAATAGAATTGCAAATTTAAACCCTTTGTAAGCGCTTCACATTTGGAAACACAAATTCGCTTTTACGTTAATTTGCATGCGTTGCGGGTGCCGACTGTCGAAATGTTGCACGTTGCAGAAGTAGGTAGTAATTTTGAATCGTTGTCTCTGCGAGATCCTATCGTGGTCTACTCTGTACTAGAAACACCGAAAAAATAACCTTTTTGATTAACCTTTTCTATGCTTTGTACAATAAACTCGTAATCAACAAAAAATAGTTTCAATAATGAGAGGATAAGTCAAAGCAAAGATTCATTTCAAAGTAGGTATAATAAAACCCCATTCTATGTAATTCGGCATAAAAAGGAAAGTACTGAACAGGAAATTTCGGAAAACCCTTCCAAGATTAAAACCGCGATTTGAATTCCTGATTTCGGCAAAAGATTGAAATGAAGGAATTTACGGAAATTAACATTTGAACGCAAAAAGGAACGTTGAGTTACAGTTATGAAAATTTGTATTCACTTTGTAAAAGCAGAAATGCAAAACAGCGAGTTCAGCATTCTTCAAATTCTGAATTCACTTCTTGTAATGGGGCCACAAGTATTTTAATACCTTATAGGCTTGCGGTTGACCACTAACTTACGGTCTTGAGTGACTTGAGCGTATCATGCTCAGCTCAGTTTAGATGCTCGCTCAGCTGAGCTGAGCGAGCATGTTACGCTCACGTCACTCGGCTCTGCTCAGCCTGTCAGTTTCGTCTCGATGTCGCTTGTTAAATGTAAGCATAGTTAAAAGGTATACGTTTATTGTCAGATTTTTGTATGCCATTAAATTTTTTGCTGAAAACTTTTTTCTTAAAGGTTCTCGGGCAAGTTTCCAAGAAAACCATTTTGCTTCTAAGAATACTTACTTTTATCATAAATTGAAGCGGTTTTTTCGAGGCTTCCAAGTTTTACAACAGATGTCCAGCTTCTGATAGTAAAATTATAAGTTCCTGCCTATAGTTAGGGTAATTGCTTAAAAAGAGGTAAGTATAACTTTATTTATACTTACATAAAAGTTTCGGAAAAAGTGGCTGTGACATACGGACGGACAGACAGACATGACGAATCTATAAGGGTTCCGTTTTTTGCCTTTGGCTACGGAACTCCAAAAAGAGTCCTACTACACTCAACGATAATTTTGTGATCAGTATTAATGAAGGGTTGAAAACGTATCCAAACTGTCTGAATGTAAGAAAACATGATACATTTCCGCATAAAAATATAATCCCAGTGTCGCGGCAGCACCTCATGGTAAAAATACAACATAACAAATCATATGTCACGAGCTTTGTCCCCGATATGAAGCATTCGCGGTGTGTAAGCTCCCTATAAATCTTGTTTGATGCACATACATCTGCCTGCATAAGGTTACACAATTCGATGGGATATGAAACTGAAAAGCATTGGGCTGGTAGTTTTGATCTAGCTGCGATAAATTATTATTTGTCCATTCCCTACATTATATTCTCCGAATTTCCGCAAATGTAGCAGTACCTTCTTGTTAAGAAAAATATGATTGCCGAGTACCTTCCGGCCTATAACCATGAATTAGTGAAGTAACTTGAAAATCCATCTTCCGCCCAACCTTAGGTACTGCACATATTAGTATTCCACCCATATGCCAAGAGTGTGAAAGCCCGATCGACCCCCGTAAGTGGGGCAATACATTTACCCACCCTTTCTCACACGTGTGTAAGTCATAAATTACTCGCACCTGCACTGAGTGGCTAGATTGTGCCTAGACAAAGAAATTTAATATTGGTATCGCTGCAGTGAGTTGATTTATGAACGTAGGTGATTTATTAGGAAAGGTGGATTAGGGATCGGGCAATTGGAGACATGGTCGGTTTTTCTTCAAGTAATGTCTTGTGTTTATTCTTTTTGGGTAGTTTCACTCAGAGCAAAGGAGACCACTTAATAAAATGAACAATGTTTGGACAAGCGACCTCTATAAAACGACCTTTGGATGATTGAAATGGACTAAAAATATTCAAACCTTTTGATAAAATGATAAATTCGCTGTATTTTTTCTTTTTCTATACTTACCTACCTGTAAACAATTCAGTTGTTTTGCCGTAAGTGTTAAGACATCGGTGCCGTACCCATATAGAAACCATATAGCTCGTATCTGCCTATCTCAATGTCTTCCAACTCAGTGAACAGTGAAACTTTACGATATTGTAGAACACCTCCGAACATACGATATACAATCAGAGTCGAACTGTTAGATATTCTGTGACTAGCACCTTTGTTCTCGAACGGTTCGCGCCGCTGAAATCTACGTATTGACCGCGTCCACGCACGGCCACCGTTGTAGAATGTCGTTCAACACGGGGCTCGGTGACGAACACGGCTTCTATAGATCTATATAGATTTGCTGAAGAACCGATACATTTATATTATTGAAGATGAAGTTTAGTCCAGTTAACGTTATTGTTTTAATTGGACTATTAGATTATGCTATATATTGATAAAATGTACTACTCGCCTACCATGTAAAACAAGCCAGAAACTGCATCTACCAAACATTTGATCAAAATGAATTATTAACAATATATAATCGATTTTATGGATATATTTAATTTGTGTATTTTACGAGTCCATTCATTTTGGGGTGCTGTTGATACTTTTATACTGATACTACGAGTAATATAATGCAAAGCACACACAATTTATGATAATAAATAGACTATCATTTATACCAACCCATACCATGCCTTAAAAAAAGTCTAAACTAGCATAAAAACAGAACGAACCCACAAATTGATAGCAATTTACAAAGATAATGGCGAAGAAGGATGTATCAACTCCCCTTGACCTAGTATTACAATTAGACATTAAAATTGTATAATAAAAGGCGTGGAAATTATATAAGCGGACTGTATTTTAATAATTTTAGTAATTTACACGTCGTTGCTCAAAGGTACATTTGAATGGAAGTAAATTTTGACAACTGACATTTAGTGTTGCCATACAGAAAACATTGCCAGTTATATGTTAGGATTATTTTCTAAACATAGTTGGGCCGGGGCCAGTGAAACATATATAAAACATTTTACAATGTAAATGAACATAATTAAGAATGAATTTATATCAAATACATATTAACAATATTTAAAAGGTTTGAGTTTGTATTGCATTTTAGTTGTTTTGTAAATTTAATTTTTAAATAATTTTTCTGTGACAATTTTAAATGTAGGTAGGTAATTATGATTATTTTATATTTTACTTTAATGACAGAATGATGCTTAAACTTAAAAGTAACTTAGTTTTATATCTTATAGTTTATGTGAATAACAATTTAACTATATATTATTATCTACTTAATTATCTAAGTTGAGATCTAAAGAAACACAAGTTTTAAACAAGTGGTAATGGACACAGTTTTCGAAGAGATCTTGTGTACAATTTATTATTAGCCATTCTAATGTGGGCTACTCTGACCTGACCGTCTGGTCCAGGTACTATCTTGTCAATTCTTGCCATTGGCCAAGTCAGGGGTGCAGTGTTGTCACTACGCACAATAACAAGGTCACCTTCTTTAAGATTAGGGTGGACTTGTTTCCATTTGGGCCTGCTCTGTAACTGGGTGAGATAGTCTCTCGACCAGACAGACCAAAAGTCTTGTTTTATTTTAGTTAACATATTCCAAAACCTAAGTCTATTCATAGGGACATTTGAATGATCTGCTTCAGGAAAAGCAGTCATAGCTGTACCTATTATGAAATGAGCAGGAGAGAGGTATTCAAAATTAGAAATATCTGAACTTAATGGCAAAAGTGGCCTCGAATTAAGTACAGCTTCAATCTCGACTACAATGGTATAAAAAGCCTCAAATGTTAGTGCGACATTGCCTACAATTCTTTTCAGGTGATATTTCAGGCTTTTTACACCTGCCTCCCATAGTCCTCCAAATTCTGGGGAATAGCTAGGTATGAATTTAAATTTTATATAGTTAGGTACACAATAGTTCTGAATTTCATCTACATGTTTTTTAGACTTAAATAGCTCATACAATTTATTAAGTTCATTTTCAGTACCTTTAAAGGTCTTTGCATTGTCACAGAATACTGTGACAGGCATTCCACGCCGGGCGATAAAACGTTTGAGGCATGCCAAAAATGCTTCTGTGGTGAGGTCGCTCACTAACTCTACGTGGATGGCCTTTGTAGCAAAGCATACAAACAAAGCAATATAACCTTTTGTTACAAGGGGTTTCCTGAGCCTTGATACCTTTATATTGAAAGGTCCACAGAAGTCTACACCTACTATGTGAAATGGTCTCACAGCAGTTAATCTCTCTTCAGGTAGAGAACCCATAAGCTGTCTAGCAGCTGCAGCTTTCAATCGTGCACATTTAATGCAGCGGTTGACCACCTTCTTAACCTCACTAATGGCACTAATGATCCAAAACCTCTGAGAGAGAGAGCCTATAACCAATTTTGCACCAGCATGCAGTAAGCGCAAGTGCTCTTTATGTATTACTAGCGGCGCCCCGCAGTTTCACCCGCGTTACACGTACAACACCTATAGGTAGCTATTTGAAAGGTTTGTGCATATTATTGTCATCATAGTTAGCATCCGAGTACTGGGGCGACAGTCTGTACATTAGTTAGCTTCCGATATCGGTCGCTAAGTCCATACGTACCGAAAATGAAACAGTATGAAACCCCTAAGTTAGGATGAAACCAAGATCGTGGGACAAAGTTAAACGTACCTAATCTGACTACAACAATGTGAGTTAGTGTGTGCGTATGTATGTTTGTGAGTCACATAATTATGGCATAATCCTATCTATGATATATGCCACCTCTATCTCTTTCCCTCTCCTTCTATCTCTATATCTTTCCCTCTCCCTCTATCTCTATTTATTTCCCTCTCCACTCTCAATCTCTTTCTCCCTCTCCCTCTGTTTGTATATACTTCCCTCACAATCTATCTCTTTCCCTCTCTCGCTCTCTTCTCTCTCTCTATATATCTCGCTCTTCCGAGATCTCTCTTCCTTTATTTCTACATACTTCCCACTCACTCTATCTCTCCCTCTCACGCTCTCTCTCTCCCTTTATCTCCTTTCCTCTTCCTTTTTCTCTCTCCCTCTTCCTCTTTCGATCGCTCTCCCTCTTTTTCAATATGTACCCTCTCAATCTATCTCTCTCCCTCTCTCGCTCTCTCTCTATCTCTCTCTTCCTATATATTTCTCACTCACTCTATCTCTCCCCCTCACTCTCTCACGCTTCCTTTATCTCCTTCCCTCTCCCTTTATCTCTCTATCTATATACTTCTCCCTCAACCTCTATCTCTCTCACTCTATCTCTCTCCCTCTCCGTCTATCTCTGTCTTTATCTCGTATCCATTATTATCTATCCCCTTGCCAAATTGCATTACGATCCGTTCAGCCGTTTATTGTGGTCCGTAGGGGGTGCATCTAAATAATACCTCATAATTTCCACCCCTTGCTTTGCCCCCTTTAGGGATGATTTAGCGAAAAAGCTGAAACCCGTATTTCTTTATTTCTTACCAAAAGCCTAAATATACATTTTCAGACTCCTAACTTGAAGAATTATTAATTACCCATACAAACTTTCAACCCTTATTTCATCCCCTTCGAGAATATTTTTTGAGACAAAAGATAGCCTATGTCCGTCTCGTAGGTCCAATCTATCCCTATACCAAATTTCATCGAAATCGGTCCAGCCGTTTGAGCGTGAAGAGCTAACAAACATACACACACACACACTCACAAACTTTCAGCTTTATAATATTAGTAAGATAATGTCTGTGACGTGAGAGCTTTTAGGTAGAATTACAGGGTGCTTTCTATCATAGGGAATGTCAGCAGCATTTTGAAGACGACCACCTAGACGAACTAAACCATCACTATCAATGAAAGGATGTAAGCTGGCTAAGCTTGATTTTATAGGACAGTTCCTCTTGAGCAAATTAATTTCATTTGAAAAATAGCTTTCTTGAGTGCAGCGCATGATAACCAAAAGTGCATTATGGAGCTCTTTTGGAGTTAGAACACCAACTATCCTCACACTATTTTTATTTGAGTTATTGGAGAACCGCAAAATATAAGCGACTACTCTTTGAAGCCTATTAATATCAGAAAACCTTTCAAAAAAGGTTTTAGAAAATGTATTTTTCTGACTAGAAGAAGTGTCACTGCAGCTGTTTACAACAGGATCAACCTGATCAATATCATTATCAAGGGGTATGGGCAATTTGACTTCTGTAATTGAATGGGTAAAGTCCGCTTTAGAAAGATCTTTCGGACTATGCCACCACAGGTCATTAGACTGCAATCTTTGTGGATCACAACCTCTAGACAATAAATCAGCTGGATTATCCGCTGTGTTGACATGATGCCAAACTGACACCTTTGCTCAATTCTCTAATTTGATTGACACGCTTGGAGACATATGGATTTGATTTTAAGTTTGTTGATTTTATCCAAGATAATACAATTTGTGAGTCACTATACAAAAATGGTTTTAATGAAACTCTATCTTTTAAAACCTTCATGACTCTACATGTAAGCACTGACAGAAGAAGAGCACTATTCAATTCAAGTTTTGGGATAGTTATAGTTTTATTCAATGGGGCAACCCTTGACTTGGAACACAAAAGATTCACAAAAACCGTTCCATCAGAATTAAATATCCTCAGATATAAGCAACAGCCTATTGCTTTGAAGGAAGCATCGGCATATCCTACCAGCTCTACATGTACTTTGCTAATAGAATTTACACATCTAGGAATATTAATGGTACCCATTGACTTTAAATTGTCTAAATATTTTTCCCAAAGGGAGAGCTGTTCATGGGGCATTATTGAGTCCCAGTCAATTTTCAATGACCACAATTTTTGCATGAACAACTTAGCTGTGACTATGATTGGACCTATCAGTCCTAATGGATCAAACATTTTTCCTATGAAACTTAACACCTGTCTTTTGGTGTTGACATCTTTTTTCTCAACCAATGGAGCTGTAAAACTGAGCTGATCTAGCAAGACATCACACTTTAAACCCAGTGTTTTTACAATATTATTTTTATTTATATCAAGTTTTTCAAAATATTTGACTTCCTTTGGAAGGTCATCAAGGAGTTGGGGACTATTGGAACACCACTTATGAAGAACAAAGCTACCTTTTTCCAGTAAATCAATTAACTGCTCTTTAAGCTGCTGGAGCTGCTCCAGACTGTCCGACCCACCTATCACATCATCGACATAGGTACTTGTGCGCATGGCCTGGGCTGCAAGAGGGTATGAGACACCATATCTGTTGGACAATTCAATTAAACACCGTGTTGCCAAGAAGGTGGAAGCTTTTAAACCATATGTAACAGTCTGCAGTTGTATACAGCTAATGGGTCCCTGAGGGTTGTCGCGCCAAAGTATATTTTGGAGGCTCAATTGAGCAGGATCTATGATGACAGACCTGAACATCTTCTGAATGTCACAAGTAAGTGTGTAGATATATGTTCGCCATAAAATGAGTATATCAAGAAGTTCACTTTGAACCACTGGACCGTTCAACATAACATCATTCAGTGAAACCCCTGATCTAGACTTCATGCTGCCATCAAAGACCACCCGCCACTTAGTTGTTAAGCTTTCCTCATTAAAAACTGCATGATGGGCCAAAAAGTATGTGGACCCATCCTGAACATTGTAGTCCCCAATGTCAACAATTTTACCATGCCCCATCTCTAAATATTCATTGATGAACTTTTTATATTTTTCTAAATACATAGTATTCTTTTTAAATTTTCTCTCCAGTGTCAAAAATCTTTGAAGGGCTACTGAAAATGAGTCCCCAAGCTGTAACTCTGCTTTTTTGGCCATTAATGGCATTTTAACTATAAACTTTTTATCTTGAAGTTGTACAGACTTGTTAAAGTAATTTTCCGACTTTTTAAACTCCTGTGTATTTTGCTTAGTTGCAGGTTGAGGTATACTCTCAGCTAACCAGAATTGTTCCATCACCTCCTCTAATTTATTGCTATTACAGATGGCAAGATTCACAACCCTACTTTCACAGTTATTGTTATGTAAAATATGTTTATAAGGGATATTGCCAGCAAGTGTGTACCCAAACAGAGTGTTTTGCAAAACAGGACCATTATCAATTTTAATTTGCCTACTTGGCAATAAAATGTTAAAATATATCTCAGCACTTAGGAGTACTGATATTACACCAGTAACATTAAAATTTTCATCTGCCAAGCAGATGTTCTTCGGGATTTTTAGCTTTGATATATCAAAGGAGTGCTGAGGCAGATTGGATGTGATGGAATCTACAACATTACATTTTACATTTAATTTTACATCATTCACTGGAGAGTGTATTGTTAGATCAACACATTTATTTATTTTTTGATTTTTGTTTCCAATTCCAACTATATTGCTAGTTTGGGATTTGGTTTTTAGACCTAGCTTTTCCACAAGCTCTGTTGTCACAAAAGAAACTTGGCTTGCAGAATCAAGAAGCGCTCTGACATAGATATCAGACCCGTGCCTGTCTATGAATTTAACCCGGATAGTAGGTAGTAAAACATTCACTGAAGCATCATGTGAATGCAAGCTGACTGATTGTTCAGCAGCTGGAATGGTGTCTTTATGCAGGAGAGTATTGTGACCTGCTCTACAGACCTTACAAGTAAAGCTAAATCTACACTTGCCGGTGTGATTTTTTAAGCACATGGTGCACAACTTTTTACTTTCAACAAATTTGGTACGGTCTTCTATAGGAGCCGTTTTAAAACGAGGGCAGACATACATAGCATGGTCTGTCCCATTACAGTACAAACATTGGTAAGTACTTTTATTTTTGGTGACAACATTGCTCACCTTGTTTTGAATTATTGACTTTTTAGATTCTGTACTATCTTCAAGTGCCATAGCACGCTTTTCCAAAAAGGACATGAACTCTTCCATTGTTGGAAGCACTTCCAAATTCCTGTCCAGCTGGTATGCACGACAAGTATATTGATCTAACTTTTTAGTCAAAAGAGTGATTAAAAGCATATCCCAGCTATGTATGGGCTGCTCCAAGTTTTTAAGCGCATGCAATTGTTGTTGCACTTGCAATATAAATGCCCTTATAGCAGTGGCAGTACCTTTCTGCACAGACGGCAATTCCAATATAACATTTATATGATTAGAGATTAACCTTGCTTTGTTGTCAAAACGCTTCTTCAGTAGTAGCAGAGCTTCCCTATATGATTGATTGACAAGAGGTAAATTTACAATAACAGCTAGAGCATCCTCTGTCAAAAACTTCCTCAGATAAAAGAGTTTCTGCACATCCGAGAGTGAACTATTATTATCAATGACTGCAGTGAACAAATCCATGAATGAGGTATACTTTGTGTAGTCTTTGCCACTAAATATTGGAATATCAAGATGCGGTAATTTAGAAGTGGAAACATTGCTACATGTTCGTACCTCATTCGTGTTTAAGCTCTTTAGGACAGCATTTAACTTTGAAATCACTGCAAAGTATTTGTTTTCAAGTATAGACAAGTCTTCAGAATCATTTGGATCAAGTGACAATATATCTAACTGCACTACCTCATATTCTTTGAAAGTCGTGATCAATTTTTCTTTACGAGCCTCTAGCATCTCAGTGCTGGACGCAGCAATGTTTATAGGATCACTTATAAAGTTTTCAATGCGAGTCACAGTACCTTTCAACTGTCCACGCGAGAGCCTAAGTTTCTTCAACGCCTCCATGGTCAAATACGTACCGCACTACTTAATTTTAGCCGCAAGCACTTCACTGCACTAGCACTAAGACCTTTTCTGCAATAGGTGGCAGAAATTGCGATCGCGAACACGAAGATACACGTTGAAGTTGAAATAACTGCGCCGACGCCGCCGACAAACGTAATGTAAACAAACAAAACCGGCGTTTGTTTGATGGACTGGACAAGTTGAAGTTGTGTAGTGACAGCTGACAGTTGACAGCTGATTGTTGATGTCAAAATTTGAAGAGTGAAACCAGAGTGAAGCTATTGCTGATTGGTCAATGGTGCCAACACAATCTCACCAACTTTTCATTTTGCAAGGCAAACTACAAAAATGGATTCTCTTTTCTATGAGATTAAAAAATGCCGGTATCTGCAAAAAAATATGATGCAATCATTGCTTGCAAATTGCACTTTTTCCAGCAATTTTCTTCGTAATATAAGGGTTCTCCGTGCGTAAGCAGGGTTTTTGCGTCTTCTTGTGTCGATTTTGTAGCGAGGTTCTTGCACAAACTTCCCCGGCTGTTGCTGAAAGATGGCTCCGAGCACACGAATTTTGCTCAAAAACAACGAACTCGTCCCGCACAACACACACAGAGTAAGATCGGAGGACCACGAACGCCTATGTATAATAAAAGGCGTGGAAATTATATAAGCGGACTGTGTTTTAATAATTTTAGTAATTTACACGTCGTTGCTCAAAGGTACATTTGAATGGAAGTAAATTTTGACAACTGACATTTAGTGTTGCCATACAGAAAACATTGCCAGTTATATGTTAGGATTATTTTCTAAACAAAAATAAAATCGTCCAATGAATAAAATCGTTAACAAACCAATCAAAAGCATTCTTGCCTGGAGCGTCCGAAATCGCAAAATTGCTCTGATTAACTTATTATATGAGGGTACAGTTTAATCAATACGCTAATGACCCTTAATTAGTTTTTAATAACGCGATTCAGTGGCACATAATTTCGTTTCACAAGTAATTAAATGGTACCTATTGGTGTAGGTATCAGACTAGAATAAAAATATTCAGCTATTCATTTTTAAACAAAGTACCTACACATTTAATTTCTTCAAAATGTTGATTTTCAGTGTATTATATATGTAAATTGAAAATCTAGCACAAGTTGGTGCCGGTAATGTTCGTCCAGCGCGTTAGCTACCTAAGCTGCAGCTGACTTATCTTGTCACTCAAATACACAATAATATCTCCTAGGGAGTGCGTAATTTTATGTTTCGACTCACAAAATATACGATGAACGTTAGTACGAAAGAATGCGGGCCATAACAATTGCTTCAGAGGCTTATATAGACACATACTTCCATCGATAGCTGAAAAAATCAAACGAAAGCTAGCTTATTAAGTATTCTATGACGAAAGAAAAATACGTTTAGACAGGGGTAATATTGTACCAAAATTTTTGATATTTCGTTTATAGTTTTATGAGTCTGAAAGTTGTCTGAAACTTATAGTTAGAAGTAGTGTGTGCTAATCAGTACCTACGGTGTTTATGTGAAATATGTTCTCGTATTAATGTGAAATCAATATTGTACTGTCAGTGAAAGCTAGCCGTGTTATTTGCCGTTAAATACTTTCTTATTTTTCTATAAAACAAAATAATACAAGTGAAATAATAAAAATACAAAATAAAACAAACAATCTACAGTAAATAAGTATCGGGCTCTACTCATCATCTATTCATTACGATAATCTAACAGCGATTGGTTTTCTGAGAACACTGCGATCAATTTTCCCCTTTTCACCCAACACGGTTCCACGAAGCGCTTTTCAAATACTTATACTTACTCCATTATTTTGTTGCAGGTCGGCCGATGTATTCTCCGACACAAAATGTTGTGACAAGAAGCGAGAGGGACCCTTGAAAATGTGTCTCCTAAAGTACTTCCAAGACGTAAATAACAGGACTTTCCTATTCATAATAGTTTTGTTATCGTTAAAACTTTGTAGTCCCCAAGATTTGAACGAAGAGTTTGTGAACGAGGATAGTTTGGAGAATATATCCGATGTGATTGTTGTGCCAGTGAATAATGTGCAGCTCAACAGCAAATCCGACAGTCGTTGTAGGTTAAGTGAAATGCTATGTGACACTGGACAGTGTATATCGTTGGATAAGTTCTGCAACGGTGAAGATGACTGTGGTGATAAAAGTGACGAGCCCAAAGCGTGCACACGTAAGTATTATAATCGTATTGTTATTTTAGTTAGCCTTAGCCCATTGATCTTGTATCGAGTAATAGTGAATCAAAGTGCCGAACTAGTACTAATAATAAATTAAGCTGGATAAGCAGAAAGCAGTACTGCTCGACACGGTTCGTATTGCCAGGAGGGTCCTCTCTCTCTGCAGCCCTAATTACTGGTAGCTTCGTACCCTAGGTTTATGTTTCTTAATGATATTTTTATTTTTATAGGAATATTGTGAAAATGGCAATCTAAGTAGATATATTAAATAAATAAGTGAATTTTAATTAATAATATAAGTACACATCGACTTAATGCGTAATTTGCCAGTCACCGAGTTGGTGACGAGCATCAACGAGCCAACTGTGAAGCGTGAGCTTCTGGGTTCGATTCCCGCATAGGAAATATTGTGAGAACTACATTTAACCCTACTTTCCAGTTCTCGCTTTTGTCTGTACGTGTCTTTAGAAGAGATAATTTCTTACTGGAAAGGTATTCCACTCTAAAACATATTATTAGAATCAAGTTAGCATCTACATGTAACGAATACGCTTTTACTTCTTTCGCAATTACATACATACAAATAGAATCCAGTATTGCGTGAATAACTAGAAAATCACCAGGATGTGAAGGGAGCGTATTCATATGGACATTAAAGAAATACCTCCGTCAGGAAGCGGGACTGCTCATACAACTCCTTAGGGAAAAACGTTTAGGTCATTGAAACGCATTTTTAATATGTCTCATGGCTGTCTCCATTTCTCGGTTTGCTGACATCTGTCACAAAAGTGAAAAGGTACTGGGGGAAAAAGGTAGGACCTCGGTAGGACAGAAAAATAGCGTTTTGTCGTCTGTGCCTTCTTTTGAGCTTTTTCACGGCATAAGAAAGTAATAGCATTATTATAGCCATCCTCGTGGTCAAGTCAATTTACAGTCATAGTTGTGATTCAGTAAGTGAAGCTTCCTGAGAGTTTTGGAAAAAATGCGAAGTGACACGTTTTATGGGTTTATATCATCTGCCTACACTCGTGCACGTTACCGATCACTCAATGCCTAATATTCCACCAATATTACACATTAAAACTCGAAGAAACACAAGTTTGAAAAAAATACAGAATATTTTCTTCCCACCAAAACTCGTGTGTTGTCCTTATGTAAACATAATAGACAACTATCCTTATGACTTTGATCCCTGATGAACCCTGGTTCTATAGACTACCGTGAGACTACCTTCATGGATTTCAGTTTATTTCACATATTTTCTCCAGACAGCGACATCTATAAAGCTAGCTGGACTAATTTTTGACCAATAATATCGCGGCTGTGTAGTGTAAGCTTTATGATGAGGTTGGAGCTATGTGACCTCGCTTACTTTGTGGCTCTACACGCCGCATGGAAGCGGAGTGGCTGTGTCAGCGTCGGACTGACTTGGCTTCCATGCTGTTATATAATATTCATCCCTCCCAGTTATGCAGGGACTCAGCCAAAACGTATTACACTTGATGTTTATGGATTTCCGTAATCGCTGGGTTGGGGTAACGTTTTGTTTTATAATGGCAATATCTCCTTTTAGAATACGACGTCTCTTTTAGATGGCTCGAATATGGATAGTGGCCATATTTTGTAGTTTTGTACGTAGCCTCTATACAAGTATACATTCGAATTTATAAAAATGTTAATCGTCGCTACTTTAAGTTTCGTTATGTTTTAGTTAGAAGTTTCTTTAAAATTCGTCTATGCAGTCCTTTAAAATTCGTTTATGTTCCTTCGAGTAGTCAGAAAAACTGTATGAGACATTTATCAGTGAGTAACAGGACGAACAGTTGGTTCCCGAAATAGTAAGCGCCTCAACTGCCCGTAAAAATAATGCATAGAATACTGTAGCGACCCAAATAATTATACATTGCAAAATTTCGCGCGGTACCTACTGCGTTTCACGTGTTATTAAATTATAGGTTAGCGGTTTACAAGATCTCATCTAAACTATACTATCTAAGGTATATTATATTCGCCCAAGTACGTAAAAAAACTTAATAAAAAAAAGTCCAGTCATTCGATGCATAAAGTCGCCTTGTTTTCACTAACGTAGAATTTCAAGCGCCAACACCAGACAAAACCCATTCTAACCGAATAAAATTACATCACTTTCAAACAACATCCCTCAACAAACATCAGCATAAAACCCAGTCGTTCCATGCAGCTGTCTTCTGCACTTCAAACGGCTCCATTTCATTCCCGTAAATTACTTTTTTTTTTCCTTGTCGCCGACGATAATTGTCTTACACAAAAGACTCGGGAAATGTACTCACAAAGGGTATTGAAAGAACTAGATTACGTTCAACCGGCGCTTTCCACTTTCAAGCTCGGGTCCGTGGGTATGACGACTGTGAATTTATTATATTTCGCAGTCGAGAATATCCGAGCATGTTCGGTTAGTTCTTGGTGGCTTGCAGTGCCTCATTTCAAGGGGCTGTGATTTGACTTGGGAATAAATACGCTGGCACTATCTTTTGTTTTATTAAGATGTAATAGATAAAGTGAAAACAAAAGAACGACTACATTAAAAGTATACAATTGACGGACAACAACAATCTATTTACGGCGACCGTCGTATGTAGAAGAAAATCGCGTGTATCACAACAATCCTTTTCTATATCTGTTCTTGTATAATATTGTATTTTACATATTGGTTGTTAGCGAAAAAGTGAACAAGTTAGTTAGTGAACACGGCCTCTGTGGCGTAGGTACGTGGGTAATGAGCTGACTGCGAAGCGTGAGGTTGCGGGCTCGATTCACGCACATGGCAAACATTTGTATAAACAACAGGTAGGTATTTGCTGAGTCTGAACATTTGTGGGACTAAAACTCCTCAAGTTTCTGATTGCTTAACTACTGCAAGTAAGGATCAATGAAAATAAACCACTTCCGAAATCAAATAGTTCCTTAACACTGAAACAATGATAAACAACTAGTATTTGTAACAGAATGTACTTATGAATTCGTGGCATGATTATAATGTACCAACAAACACGGTACGCGCGGTGCACTAATTATGCACAAACCCAGTTGCGACGCGACACGGCTCACGCATTAGCGAAATTAGAGTTATTGCTGGCATCGCTATCCGAATAAACTTGTTTGGGAAACTTGTTACCTATGTATCGTGTTACAAACGTTCTAGTACATTGCATGGAGGAACTTGTGTTATGTGATAGCGGTGAACTATTATAGCAGTTATTTTGTAACTGAACTGCTATTTGTACGCACTATAGCTGTAAACGAACACATCAGTTATTTTGTAACTAAACCGTTGTTTGTTGCGAGTTTTGGAATTGTTTTCACGGTAGGTCGTACGTTTTCATGATTTAAAATAAATACGGTTGTATTTAATCAGATTCATTATAAAATGCTGAATCACCTGCACTCATAAATAAAGCCTATGCGGATATTAGGCTGGAAGGTTTATTATTGATTAGCTGTTGCTCAATGCTCATCCCTGATGTCATAATTAGCTCCCTAAGTTAGGCTCACTTGTTGAAATATACTTACGTTTAGCAAAATTCTTTATAAAAAGAGCACACAAAACAAAAAAAACTGGCCAAGTGTGAGTTGGACTCGCGCACGAAGAGTTCCGTACCAATATCTATAAAAAAGGCAAAAAATCACGTGTGTTGTATGGGAGCCCCTTTAAATTTTATTTTATTCAATTTTTTAGTATTTGCTGTTATAGCAGCAACAGAAATACATCATCTGTGAAAATTTCAACATTCTAACTATCACGGTTCATAAGATACATCCTGACGAAAGACGACAGACATACAAACACACAAACAGACAGCGGAAAGCGGAGCCTTAGTAATAGTGCCCCATTTTACCCTTTTGGCACGGAATCCTAAAAAGCACGCTTTTCATATTTCCTAATTTAAAACAACCCAGGCTACCTTCGCGACTAATAGCAGTATTTAGTTAAAACACCGCCACGGTAAACTTAACACCTTATTAAACGCCACGTGAGTTTTTTGTTAGTCCCAGCTATATTTTGGGCTAATGAATACACAGCCACCACTTTATTTTGGCCTGCTAGCTTCTTTACACTGTTGCTTATTCAACGTCACTAAAATACAATGTTAGTTACGTTCTCAAAACCGCTAGGGTCAGGATAAAATTGTCGGATTTTTAGCTATGTGGGTACGTTAAAAGCAAGCTCGTTGCCGTAATTAAAGGAGGTTTATTGTTGGTCAGAGTCTTTGAGTGGCCGTTTAGAAATGGTCGATGTGCCTCGTGAATTTTTATTATTCAGAAGCGGCGGGTGGATTGGATATATCTTCGTTAGGGTTGCCAAGTTGTGTTTAATGGTTCGAGATATAAATGACTCGTCAGTAGTATATAGGAAATATGTTTTTACAGTTATTTCCGTCCAATTGGGGTCCATAGTTTTTCTGTTTTATGGTTTCACACTCCATTTCAGGTTTTTAACCCGGTGTCCTTGGTAAGCAAAGTAAATTAGAATATGTCGCCAAATAAATATAAGAAACAATTGCACTCTCTTTCACATTTCAATCGATAAGTTGTAAACAAATGCGTTGCAGACTACAAAGTATAACTCCCATTTTCATTTTCTTCACCCGTCTTTCTTTGGACTCTTGTTTTTCTTGAATACATGTTCACAGTAGTGTTTATTTTCTCGAAGCAAGTTTCTTTTTCTAGTTGCTTGGAAAGTTCCGCAGATTCAAATAATATCCTCGAGTCCTCGCTAAGTCCCAATTATGTTCGAAGCAAATTGTCTAGTTCGCGCCCCGTGTCGTACTTGTGTTCGATAAACAACATTGATTGCTAAGTTATTTGAAGTACCTAAGAATTGAAAACATTTTTGCTCGATATTATTCCTTAGGTAGGTAGATATAGATACTAAATTAAAAGTTCGATACGTTTGTCTCTTTCCACCGGAACACGATAAGTTTTTCTTAGAAGAACTTGAAAAAAAATCAGTATAATATAATACGAGTAATGTATGTTTGTTACCACCCAGCCCAAACGGCATATCGGACTTTCATGAAAATTGGTATACAGTTACTTCTTATGAAATAGCACCTAGGATATAATTTTCATTCTTAGAAATACATGACACGGCTATTAGTGCTTCTGTGAACATCCATGAATTTAGTTTTTCGTTCTAGAAATTTAGGGGCACCAACGCTATGCCCTATCTGTTATGCTGTCATGTCCACCTACACAAAAACAATGGGCCACCGTTATACGAACAATGACGTTCAGCGGCGAGCTGAACACTTGTCTTATGCTCTGTAATGCGCTGTCAGGACACACAAAAGGCGGTTTTTTAAAGAGCCCGTAAAAATATGGCCGCATTGTGTAGGGCTTTATTCAAATCTTTTTCCTTCTCATTTCCCTATTTTTGTGTTCAAAGGATTAACAATAGTACAGGTACCGGCAAGTTTTTGTCGTGACTTGCGCTATTTCGTTGTTGTGTACCTACCGTTGTGTGGGTTGGTTCCCGGATGCTCTATTTTCACCGTTTCTTTACGTTTTAGTATTGTGGCGTGACAGACGTTCTCCTGTTAAAAATTATGAGAATATAAATTATATTTTTTCTCTCATTTACGTGAATTTTTTCCATGTTTAAACATTTATTTGCTATTCGGAGCGGAGACAAAACCAACAAAGCAAAGATCATGAAAATTGCTCCTCCCGACTTTGAGTTATAACTGGTCAGGTGTAACACGGCTTTATTTTATACATACATTATAAAGATAGATTTATAATAATAGAAAAAAATCTATTTTTATTAACATATTTTTTTATGATTACATTAGTACATTACGTCATTTATTGTAGGTACTTTCATAATAAGTACATAACATCAGAAATATTAAAAAAAAAAACAACAGGTAATAGTATGCACAAATCCTATCTGAAGAATATTTCCAATGATGCATTAGATAAAAAAATACAATTTTAACATTTCCATTTCATCTGCAATTGGCTTTAAGCATACCTACATTACCTCCCTGTTATAAGTTTCCGTAAATTATGATGCAGTTATAAAGCTTTTCATTCGGTCGAAAGTTTGAGAATAACGTTATCGGATCCTCACAATTCTCAGGCCATTTTATAAATGCGATACTTTTCGACACTTAGCAAGGGATTGTTGTTAATTGTTGCTAAATGGCTCATCAACGGCTGAAGCTGACAGTACACCACGGTTAAGGTTACTTTTCTTCTGGACGGCATTCCGTATATCTAAGAGCACGTAGACTAACGATGTTATCCGTAAAGCGCAATCCTTTGTCAGCGCTGACAAACCGGCGAGCATTCGAGAAAATCTTTGCTTTGTAGTTGCAATATGTGTCATGTAGCGATTTCTTTGAAAGAGAAACAAAGCGCTGTTTTAGATATCGTGTTTTCTGACACTTTTAGAATATAGGGGCTTACATCGCAATATTCTCTCCCGGAATCACCTTCTCATATATTTTTGGTATAAAAGGAAGTGGGTAACAAAATAAATAGATAAAACCTTTTTGCGAGCTTTTATGCTTTTCCTCATGCCTTCGGAGGCTTTGGAAACGTGAATTTTGAGTAGCTCGTAAGTAGTCAAATGTGTAAGTACATTATTTACGCACGTATGCTTACAAAGAAGGTAGGTAGTGTATATCATTAGGCGTTGTTTTTTTAGTTAAATTGTTACCTATGGGACCCAGCATTACGATGGCGATGGCGTATTTGCAATAACGTAAGTGTAGGTATTGCAAACAGAATTTACGCTATAAATACCGGCCATAATGTTTGTTTGATTACGCATAGTGTAGAACTTCATAATTAACGTATCTTGTTCAGAATAATTTTCGTTAAAGTGTTCATTAGGTGCAATGTTTTTTGATGCCGCTGTTGGTTTGGGGTTCTACTTTTTGCCATTTGGATACACAACCTAAAAATTGGTTGATTACAAACTTATTTCTTACATTGTTTATTTATTTTTTGTAATTTAATAATACCGCATAATTTTTTTATTCAAAGAAGGCAGAAGAAACATAAATGAAATAAAATACAAAACGAAATTGTATCTCTTTATTGTAAGTTTTTGTGTGATTGAAATTAAACAAATACATTTTGTACTAGATTTGCTCTACGAAGAGACGCAGAATCATAATAATTACTTATTATAACATTGTGTTTTGAAATGCTCCTTCCCGATAGTTTCCTCGGAAACATTTGGTTTAAACTTTAATTTGTCATGATTTAATTTTAATTGGAGAACTAAATGTTATTTCCTTTTACAGCGTGTAACAGAACATACATGGGCGATGTCGGGCGAACATACGAGCTAGAAGTACGAAGGCCGAGAGAAGATCGGCTGCCTTTTATATGTCACCTCAATTTCACTGCCACTGGTGGAAATTATGGGGATATTATTCAGGTAAGAATACCATAAAAGTCAAAGTACAAGTCAAATCATTTATTGTAAATAGGCACTAAAATCGCATTTTTACAAGTCAAACACATCAATCTAATTAAGTAATTATTAACACCATAAAAGAAAACAAGATATAATTTAAAACAATGAAGTAAAATATATGTAGGTACCTAGTTGTAATCCCGCCAAAAATTCGTCCGATCAATGTTGGCTAGATGACTGATGACGTAATCTCTCCCATCCAAAAATCTATCCAACATCGACTGACAGCAATACGACACGTGTTTCGTCTCTACACGGGATATCCTCAGGAGATGTTGGAAACATTGATCGGACGAATTTTTGGCGGAATTACAACTACATGTATTTTACTTCATTGTTTTGAATATAGATTTCCGCAAAGTAACGCCTAATTCTATCAACTAAGATGTAATTTATTTATTATGGCTTGAGTTCGAAAAATGATGTTTCCCGGTCAAGCACTGGCCCAGGATTGAATCTCGTACAGGAAAGGGAAACTCCGTTGACTCTACCAGTGTTTCGGAACACGCCCGTTAGAGAAGACAGCACCAATAAACTCTACGGGGATGTCATTTTTTCGCAAATAAGAATGTACTGCTATTACTATTGTCTACTTCAAATAAATAATAAATTATTAATTAAGTACTCAATATTACTGCGTTAGAGGCAGGCGTGTGCCAGCCATTTGTCAATAAGCGAGCTTACTTCGTCACCGTTACGTAAAGTAGCAACTACGAGCTATTTATTTAGCAGCTCAATTACTCAGCTCACTAGTTCCACGTGTCTACTGGCGGTCTCTCAATATACTAAATCATGATTCAATTTTAGACACAAAGGCGGGAGCAAAAGATAAGCAAAAAAGACTGCCTCTCTATCATAACATTACTCGAGGAAGATTTACCTAAAGCGTTTATACTCCTACGTATAAAAGCTGTTATTGGTAACGCGGGGCTCATTAAAAAGTTACGCTTTGTTTGCCGTTTTCTTGGAAAAACGTTTCAGGATGATTTTCTACTTCATTGTTATGTTATGTTTATTTTGAGAAAAAAAAAAATTCGGTGAGCTTACACGTGTTTCGTGCTCGTTTCCAGCATCGGGCTCTTTGTATTTTACCTTAGCAAAAAAATCTAACAAAACTAAGCAAAGTCAATGCGACAAAGACTTTATTCATGTAAGTTTTCTATTGCAGTTAACGTTTGATACTTTTACCGTGGGGAAGTTTGTGTCCTTCACATCGGACGGATGTCCGGACGGGCATATGACCATAGTGGAGCGGAGCCCGTCACCGCCCTTGGGCCAGTGGTGTGGCTCCGCCTGGGGCTACACCGTATACTTCAGCGAGTCAGATTCCATCAACATGACTCTGCGATTAGATAGACTGAGTCAACAGGTGAGTTATGCCTTCCTTTTTGTTTTGACGTTTCAGCGAATGTGTTCTGAAACGCAGTGCATGACTCTAGACAACTTCAAGTATTGCAATGTGGGCCTTAATTGTTTTACGTACAGCACATTTTACGAAGTTCAATATTTTGGATTCGTGCTGCATCGGTATAGTGGGCTGGAATATTTTGACGTAAGCTCATCAAGCTGCTCAGGTGGTACCGGTATTTATTTGACGTCACTCATAGCGGCATTGCTCGAAAATAACTTAACCTTCGTTCATCTGCACATCTACAAGGCAAAAATGATCACAGATTGAGAGCTAGTCCAGTTTGGTACATACAACAGGCTCACTAGAAAATAGCGGCTCGAACGTAAAGGGGATTAGAAAGGTCAGAACCGACAAAGAATCGAAATAAAGAAATAAACCTTAGTACAGTAGGATAGATACCAATAATAATAAAATTAAACACACTATTTCAAATACACTACACTATGACAAATGATTTCTATTCTTAGACACTTGGCGGTAGATAGTAGATTCATTTCGTAGGGCCTACATTTTAAGTATCTCAGACTTAAGGGACTCCGCAGTACCCCCGACCAGTTCACTCTCTCTTTGTTCAATTCAAATGAACTGTCGGTAGATAAATTTCGTGCCCTAGCTTTGCTACTTTAATGGTTGCCGAGCAGGCAACGCTCGTATTTAATTCCTAAGTTCAAGGCCGGACGATTTATTAGTTCTGCAAGTTCGCTTGCCCTAGCTCGATTTAAATTCCTCATTAGTTTGTAATCTCTACCTGTCGTACATTTGTTTTCCACAACTCTTGAAATATACAAAAACATAATATAGGGGTAACGTTTGGGATTGCGGGAAACTTACGTATTTTCTAGCTAAGGATGGGATCTAATGATCGCACAAAATATTTTTAAATAATTAATTTTGACGGTACCTCGACGACTTCGATAGTTTTGGATGTACACCTTGCTGGGGGAAAACTATCCATGTAGTAAATACGCTACGCTATAAAGCTTTTGGTCACTACCTTACCATGTGACGAGCATACTTGTAATGTTACGCATACCATCAAAAAGCAATCGCTAGTCGCAACAGTTGCATGCAGATTGAATGCAAATTTCATCGGGTACAGAGTTATGAATTACTTAACATTTTTACCATTCCAACTCTCCAAACTTATTTAATTTAATAAGAAACTGTTAACAGTTTTCCCCGAAGGATAACTCTGCTTTAGTTTGTACAATCTTATTAAAACTATTAATTTTCTTTTAGAACTAAACTAGAAACTTTACAGACAAATTGTTGTATATGTTGGGTATTGTCGTGCGTGTCGTTGTTGTGTGTCGTTCTCATTGTTGTGTATGTTGTTGTTTGTTGTATTGTCTTAGTTGCAGTTAGTTGATAGGTTTCATGCGATTAATTATATTTAATTAACATTTTTTTTTTGAGAAAATTTATTTATTTATTTATTATTAATTAACACGGTGATAAACCAATTACATCAATTAACACTTTGAAAATTAATTAATCTCTGTTCTGTTACACGGGTATGAAAAATCGATACCTACAAAAAATATACATCATTTGTAATTTCTATTGAGGAAAATCTAATTAATTCAATCCAAATACTCAGTACAGAATTTTTCGATGTGCCAAATAGCTAAGAATTCTCAAACAGTTTCAGAAAAGGATAGAATATTAAATTATAACGAATATACCTGTGAAAAGTTCAAATTTTATTTATCACACTTTCTATTTATCTACTTTTCTAAAAGTTATAAAAATGCCAGACATAACTCACCTTTGGATCGAGACATTTCACTAAATCTGAAGTACACGTCAAACGTATTAACTTGTAAATAAAAACGAATAAGTGTACAATCAAATTCAAAGCACCTATAAAAGGCTACAATTTTCCGTTCCACTGTTACTTTTACGTCGATCGTATATCTCAATCGTCGAATGGCCTTTCAATGGAATTTCACCTTATTAAATTATGGTATTAGGGGCTAATAACGCCAATTAATTATAATGGCTACCTTGCCACGTCCCTAAGGTCCCTCGGACCAGTCCCCTGGGCCACCCTAATCGTAGCTTAATTAATTGATCGAAAGTTGTACCCTCGGTGTACATATTATAACTGCTAACACCAGATAAAGAGAAGGCAGTGAACCGTTAAAAACGGCAATGGGGACGTACTTAGGGGTGACTTTGTTGGGGCACCGCGCCGCTCTCATGATACATCTTAGTATAAAACAGGTATCGTTATAACATCTTCTTTTATTTTAAACCAGCTCTAGAACTACTTACATAATATACATTATACACGGTTAAAAGGATGCATTGTGTTGCCTCTTTGCGCGCAAATATCTTAGAAATATATGACAACTAGCGCCATCTCAACAGCGTGGTGTGCGTCTAGAAGAACTAGAAGTTATGTACAATTATGTTATTGTTTTGTTATCACTTTTACTGTGTTTACGTGTATCACTTCTACTATGAATTTTCATAAAGGGCGAAGATTTCTTAACCTCCCTCAAAACCGTGCAATTAAAATAAATCTAAGTAGCTTGTTTTTCCGAACACCAATACAGATAATCAAGTGTAAGTAAATACCAGGTTTTACGTCAAATTCTTAACAACTTCGTTGACTTTCCCCCAAACTAACCTCATTACGCCCACGCGGGGCGATGTGAAATATTAGGCGAAAACGTGTATGTAGTTAGGTACGTCGTGTCAGTACAACACAAAGGGATGCTTAGTAAGTGACTCCTAATGAAGATAAATATCGTTGTTCATTTATAAGGATTAGCTTCGCGAGCAAAAACTCTAATTTAACATGTCAGACGATACCAACAAAGAGTTTTGTGTACATTTCGGAGGTACGAGTAAAAAGTTAGTTGCTATTGTATTTTGGGGAAGGAGTCTGCTTTATAGCTCTATCTAAGATCGTACGTATATGAAATGCTAAATGTTGTTATTAAATTGACAAATGATGTTTGCTAGAACCGAAGCCACACGGTGGTATAACCACATCCATATATCGTCGTTTCTTATTGCAAGACCTTTCTCGTTTCTGAGTACAGGTGTGTGTGACCAATACGCTGGTTATTGCTGTTACATTAGACTAATTAAAAAGTGAAAGTGGAAGAAGCAAAAGAGGTGTGTCAGGATAGCATGTGGAAAGATGTAGTCTCAGAATCAGAATCAGAATCAGAGTATATTTTATTGTATAAAATTGTGTGCATAAGTTGTTATTAGGTACTCAGGTCTCTGCCTACCCCAGGCGTGATGTATGTATGTATGTATGTATGCATTAGACTAATACAATAAATCGATACCTGTAATTCAACGTGGACAGTTCCTGCGTTATCACAGTCCTATCTAGACATGAAACAAGACTATGATAGATTTATAGTCTCTTGACCAGCTGTGCCTTACGCACTGGTTCTTCTTGATGTGCCATCTGAACCGGAAACAGGCTTTCCTTACACTTGCACACAGTTCAGGGCAAAAATGTTAAGCTTATGAACTAGCTATAAACGGGTCTAATTCGCGCACAAACAAGTATCAAAGTGTATAATTTTGACATACCTCGACATTACGAAATTATATATTTTGATATATTTAGATAGCTAGTTATTATCGGATTCAGGCTACCTCGATACACGCTTGCCTAGTGAGGTAACCGAAATATGTTTTCGCCTAGGTAATGATACTTCTGCAAAACATGTATAAAAGTACCCGACAAATTTGTCGTGGTTATTTGTTTATGTTGATATTATTGCAGTGAATAAAATATTTTTCATTTCATTTTCCATTTTTATCTAGCTACTCGGGCTTACTATTGAACAAAACTGTAATTGGACCGGTATCGTTCCCGATCGTCCGAGTACGAAATACAATCTTTATCGATATCAGATCGGAATTTCGCCGAAAAGTAATCTCCACTCGTTATTTTTCCTACCGGGAAAGTTCAATTCGCGTTACTCTAGGACGCGTATCATCAATGCACTGTATAACTACTAAACCACCCCTATATCAATCGCGACTCACTTATATCCCACTCCTGAATCATGAAGTCTGCCACCGACCATAATTAAACTTGCTCAACTGGTTCCCAGGGTTCTGTTGGATACAATTTCGACTTCAAACTGGCGTACAAGTTTCTGAGACGGAGCGAAGCGCGGTTGCGGTACGGCAACGCTACAGTGGGAGCGTGGAGAGGAGAGCAGGTCCCGGGCACCTACTGCGACCGCATTTTGAGCGATTGCGATCTTAAAGCCTGCCGCATTCAGTCGCCGAACTTCCCGGGAGTTTATCCGAGGAACGCTACGTGCACGTACAGAATTGAACATACTAAGGTGAGTACTTTTGTCGAGGGAACAGTCTATATAAATTTGTGTCTACTGACTCGGTGACGCATGAACTGATCCTTTAACTACATTCCCAATGCCAATTTCACAAAACGTGTGACGTCATAACGTGCTGTAAACTCGCACGTTATAATATAATGCACGTTAGTTTGCCAGTTTATAACGTGCGCGTAAAGCGCTATCACGTCTTGGTCAGATTACAAAATAGCATACTGTATACGATTCCATGAAGATACCGTAACACGCCGCTTTACGTGTTTGATTGAATGGTCACAGCGAATAAAGACATTGCAAATCGGCAGTGGAGACAATTAAATGTAATGCCATCTAGTTTACACGCTGATAACAATAACCAATTTTTAGAGGATTATCTTCAATTGTAATTAAATGACGTTTAGATAGGTACTCCGTTCCTTCATAAATATACAGATGTTCAGAGAACTTCAAAGTGCGGCAATCTCGTTTAAGTGGTTTTACTTAACAGCACAAATACGAGTACAGAGCGATTATAACTGTATCATTAATGTTAACGGAAATAAAAGACGAGCGCTTACCACCAGCTCACGCGGTTTACGTAGCTGTTCCCTTCAATAATTAATGTAAAATTCGCACCAAACTGCGCAACAGTTACACCAAAAATGTACATAATAAATGAGCATGTTCGTATTCGCACACATGGGTTAACGCCTCGTTTTACAACCAACATTGAACTCTGCCTCTCTAATTTTAAAGTTTATCATCATACTGCGCTCCGATTTAAGTTAATCCTAAGGTCATCTTTTCAAATGTGCGTTTTGTTCCAGATACCAGCAGATAAACATGTTTTGTTAGCGGTAAGGCAAACAAACAGTCACAAGATACATATCAAAGACCAAGTAGTGACGTACGATAGAAGTCAACGTGTTTTGAAGTAAGTTTTATCAGTGCTTTGAAGACTTGACGCTACTGGGCAAACAGTTTGCTGTTTATAGTTTACTGCCCTTGTTTTAGTTGTCTAATTTGCACAGAGTGACAAATGTATTGGACATTTGCGAAGTGGGGTCATTAAACTTACATATTAACCAGCTAAAAACGGGTCTAATTCGCGCACAAACAAATATCAAAATATATAATTTTGACATACCTCGACGTTTCGACCGAGTTACATCGGCCGTGGTCACGAGAAGACTGGTGAATGCGGGTATCACCGTCCGGAGCGGCAGGTGTTGTTTCCAACTACCAGCGTTTGATCTTGCAAAACATAATCGTCACGACATACAACACTAACAGTATCCGAAGTCCCACTTGAACATAAGTTGCGCCGTACACACTTGCTAATAACTGGATTCCATGAACCAGACAACCTAAACCCATCTTCCCGATTGAAATTTCGGTACTTTTTGATTTCAATCGCTTCACGCACAATTCTAGGATAGAAATGACGATCAGTGGAAAGGATTTTCGGGTCATGTAATTCGATCCAATGGTTTGGTCCTGATTAGAATTAGACCCGTTTTTAGCTGGTTAATATGTTTCCTGTTCGCGAAAGTTTAAGAACTTCTATTAAACTTACATGTTATGCCCGACTATCCCATAATATGATTTCAAATTACCAAACAGTACCTAATATCAATTTCATTTTGTCAAAAAGGTAACAAAGCTTAACACAACATTGTAATTTGTTGGGAGAAAGTAGTGTATAGTTAAGTAAGACTAAGTACGAATATAGTTACATTGAATTTAGTTTCAAAAATCTTAGTATTGCAGCTTACTTTGACTTAAAGGCTAAAAGAAGCGTTATAACCAGAAAGTATATGTACATACGTATCTAAAAAGTTCTAGTGTTGTAATGGCAAATGTTTACAATACGGTTTACAAATATTGGTTTTGTGCGGTTACTAGAAGTACAAATCCTATCCTCTATCTTTCCATGGTAACAGGTCAGCCATCAGTAAAGCAGTTGCTATTTTTCACGTTTAACAAACGAGATATCTACCACCTTACAAAAACCAGCGGCGCGCTTCACCTAGAATTTTCATTTATGCTCTAAAAGTTAGAAAATTGCGTGTAATTCCGCACAAGATGCGATCCTCCGTTGAAATAGCGCGGAATAGCGAGCTATTTTGGCTCCCCGTGGCGTACTAAAATGCAACCACGCGGAACTTACCTTTTACCTCCGTACATGGATTTTATAGAGGGAATAGAATTTAGATTTTCTCTGTTGCGGAAACTAATGATGGAAAAGTTGGACGGGGTGATGTAGTTCGGGGGAACATCGGCGAAGCCAAGAAAATCTCAAAAGAATTCTTATAGAGTTACGTAATTTAGATAAATGACAATATCTTCTTCTTTGATTTATTTAATACATCAAAACAACATGTCTCAAACAGCCCGCAAACGTACTGACGTGGGCGCTTTTAGCAAAAGACCGCCAATGGCGCCTCATGTCTTTTTTTGTTGGGGTAACTCGATTCTATTTTATAAAATGAACTTCAATTATTTTGCGTGAACATCATTGAACGAATTATTTTTTGTAGGATCTGGGATCAATGCAACGTAGTGCAAGACTACCTCACAGTATGGGACGGGCCCACCCGAGATTCTCCGGTGCTGGTCCGACTCTGCGGAGGTGATGCGGTACCGGATATCATCAGCCGCGGTCCTAACATGCTATTGGAGTTCCACACCTCGCCCTACGATAATCCGTTTCATCCAGTTCCGTTAAGTTACTTGCCTGGATTTGAGCTTGAAGTACAGGTAAGCTTAATACTGGGCCGTTATTATCGGTCGATAATCGTCTTACGATATTGGTAGACTACTCGAATTTGACGCCGTCTAAATGTATATCGTGCGAAGCCAAAACATTAAACAAACTTAGTGGTGTATCAAGCTTTGTAGGCACGAGTCCAAGGTACAAAATTATCAAAGATTTACTATTCAGCTACCTAATTGTCTAGGGACCAGAGGTTAATGAACTTTCCGACTCTGTAGATTATTAATGTATAAGATTATCTATCTTGCCGGCAATGATGGATGATCGAAAATGTAACTTGTTTACGAAATAATATCAGTCTAGCGATAAATTAGGTGATGCGTACTGAATAGAAGTTTACTTGGGATTTTCGATATTGAGAAAAATCCTTAGCTTTACCAAAACTTGAACGAATCAAACAGATTTATTGTAAGTAGGCAATTATAGTAAGCAGTTTTACAAGTACTACTAGATTGTCTACTTGGTGAAATGTCAGTGCTGATTTTATATATTATAATACAAAACTTTAATTTATTATTTTTACTGAGTAACCTGACCAGTGCCATCCAGAATAATTATTGCTTAGCGTTGTATAATCTTACCTGGTACTGCACTGCGCTGGTCGCCTTGATACATTGGTTCTAAAGTAAAGACATTTTATTACAACGGATTTTATACTAGGTAGATTTTAACTATAACCAGATACGTTAAACATTTACACAGACAAAGTACTAGCACAAGCAATAACTGCATGTTAGTTAGTCTATCAACGCCGACAAATTATACGCTGAGTGTACATAGCAATGCGCTTCGTTCTTGTTAATTACCCTATCCTATAAAACGGAAGGAGTTCAGGCGATATTACTGAAGATATACTACCTACCCATACTCTCCATCTTATCTTCTAGTACAAAATATGCATTAAATTTAACACGAATAAAGTATACTGCGAACAATGTTTGTAACAGAATAATAGTACGAAGAATGTGTTTGTTTTTCTTTCACGCATTATGTGCACAGTCAAAAAAAGCAATATCAAAATTAAGGCAACGTAACAAATTATTGTTTTTATTTTATACTTTGTACTTAACCACTATTACAGCAGTCTTAAGTGATGAGAGGAATTGTAATCCCATGTTCGAGTCCTATATAATTATTGAGCCCAGTGTGTGAATCGAGCTCCATAACCATTGTTGTTTTTTTTTTCATTTGATATTAGCTATTCTAATAAACTGAATATTCCAACTCTAACATACTTGGGGACAGTTTTGTATAAATGACATATATTTTTATACTTTTATTAAAAGGCCACGTTTTAAAATTACTTTCCTCGACAGGTTCTGTACGTGGACAAAGATTCGCATTCGTACGTGAGATCGGACGGGCGCTGTCGATTCGTTCTACGTTCCTCGGACAAAACTAGCGGCGTTCTGCGGAACCCGAGACACTCTCTGCCCCCGAACACTTCCTGTGTTTATTACTTCCAGGTATGACTTATTGAACCCACGCCATAAACTTGTACACGTTGATTCGTGAGCGGCAAATATGGTTCACACATTTTTATGTCCATGCGTGTATTTTTGTTTTTGAACAAAAAGATTTAACGGTCAAAGCAAGCGGCTTATGTAAAAGAAATCAATGTATCCTACCACATATTTGATTTCGCTATTACAGTATCTTTTTTCCGTCTAACCCGATTTCATTAGTAGCATAATTCATATCAGATTTATTTTTTGTTTCATCTTATCTCTGCTGCGGCTCGTATCTTACACAGTAAGAATAACACAATACAAAGAAATGTATTTATCTTAAATATAATTTAATAGAATAGTTAGTCTGACAAAATTTGTGTATTTTGTATATAGATTACGTCCACGTAGAAGTATACAAAGAATAACGGTTCATTAGATAGCTACGACAAGGCTACGACCGACTACGAGCTACGCAGCTACGAAATGTTGCTACGACGATTTATTTCAGCATTGCTTACTTTCTAGGGTCGAACAAACGAGATAGTATGGGTGTCTTTTGTTAAATACCACTCAGCTGGGACGGAGCCGGCTGGGTTTGACCAGCAGAAGGACTGTTCGTCACAGCTTACTATATGGGACGGCGCCGCACCCGACGCCGACCGCGATAGGAAGGTACGTTGTTCTCTCAATTTTTAGGGTTCCGTAGCCAAATGCAAAATACGGAACCCTTATACACTCGTCATGTTGATTCCTCTTTAAGTAAAGACAAATACGAATGAAGACCATGAACTCATAAGATAATGATCTCATTATGGCCGTTTTACCCTTGCGGAACAGAGTTTCAATCTTGATAATAATCGTCCACTCGATTAATTCTATAATTTATTAGAATTTTTATTGTAAAAAATATATTTAATTTGGTTCTGGTTACTCTAATTAAGATTTCAACATGAGGTTCCATCTATTATGTATCTCTGACATAAATAATTTCAACTGAACTAACTGAAAATCAATATACAATTAGATTCACAAAAATAGCACCAGAGTCGTTAAAGTATATCTATACAGTGTTTTGTCTTTACTAACTTTCCTTGACCCCTTGACATTTGCAGGAAAATATTACCCCAGAAGCAGTGATGTAGGATATTACTCTGCATGTACAAACACCATTTTTATATCTCTCAGAGTTATAAACAAGATAAAACAAGACTTTATGGCCACCCCGACTAAACCGCATACTTTATAATAAAGGTTACTGAAATATTTTTCAGGCCGTAAAAGGTAGTAAGTACAATACGAGGCAAGAATTGAAAATTGAAATATAGACTTAATTGTATGAAATTTATGTAAAATATTTATTTCTTGACGGAACTATCTGTCACGACTGAAAAAATATTTTTAAGTTGAGAGCCATTTAGTTCGTAGAAAATTTAAATTGTCTTAATAATTGGTTAATTTTTACTAAACAGATATAAGCCAGTATATATTCAGTCCCTACATAAGTTCTAATCTACGATATTTTAACCATTTCATTTTAAAGACAGGTTTTAGATTTTTTTATTTAGTAATGAGCATACATTGTATTGGCCACTTTTAGCAAAATGCTGGTGCATTTTGACAATATTTCCCAAAAAAAAGTATACGCAATATGTTTATTTAGCTAACTACTAAAATTAAACAAGTGTAAAGCAGGTTTTACACAGTTGTGCCTTAGTATTATGTATATACCCAACTCTGTATATACTCGTACCTGGTATATTTAACGCAGTGTAATTAGCCCCGGGATACATTATTCACCCTCAATCTGTACAGTGTACACTATTGTTTACTTACCAAACTCGTGAGTCAAAGATACGCACTGAATCAATAAAGTCAGAAGTTTGTAATAATATTTGAACCACCTGGTAAACTTTGGATAGGTAAATATCTGATATACTTACTATCAAACTCATAGTTAATGTATTATTAATATAAAAACTCCCTATGGATTCGTATGTGTCCGTGATATGTTAAATATATTATGTTGCTGTCAAATATATTATTTTAAGTTGGAAGTCATTAATATTTAACATTTACTGTAAGCATCATATTTAATATATCGACTTTAGTCATTCTATGCAATATACATTCTATGCTTTAGTGTTACCTACTGACAATAACTTATGTTGTCTAATAACTACAACCATTGTAACAACAAGTTTTGAGTTTATACTCAATCAGTCAATGGTGGTTTATACGTGCAATCAACAGCCATATAAAGATGTATTTTATTCCCATGGCATATTAAAAATATGTCTCTGACGGCCAATTTACTAACAAACAAGCAGAAACAGTAAAAACATCACGTAACTGCCACAAAAGCGATTCAGATCAACAGGCATATCACGATCATGATTACAACCACGCCGTGACAAAAACAATCCAATATCGGGCAATTTCGCTATTTAAAAACTATAAACGGAAATGGTGTTCTTATTTGGAGTTCCAAATAGGATAGTAAATCTCTTTGAACTGTTATTGTCTAACTTCCTTAGTAACGGTACCGCTTCTTGGCGTATGCGCCATAGATATAAAATATTTAAATCGTTATCGCGCACCGAATCACAAGATGGATATGGAATAGGGATGTAGTAGGTAATAATTTAGCCGGATAGAGATAATATACTGACGGTGGTATATCAATGCAATGTATCGAATAGCCGTTGACTCCGTGTTGAATCTGGAAGTTGTAAATGTTATACATGTATGATTGGCAAGCATACATGTATGATTCATTATAATATTATGTAGTAAACTATAGTAGGTAGTGAGTTTGTTAAACAGTAATTTGAGAAAACAATATAATAAGTATAATAAATAACAAAGTACAAAAGAATAATGACCTAAAATAAAATATTTTATATAATAATATATGGATATTCTAGGTTTTACCGTCACAAAAAATCACTATTAACGGAAACATTATTTTCATGTGCGGTGCTTAGTTGCCGGATTCCGGATAAAGCCCGCATACCCTCAACATCTCTAGCCGTAAAATTTTATTGTAACCTTTCTCGAGTAAGTAATGAAATGTGTATCAAGTTCGGCGTACGTGGTGAAACTTTTCAAAGACTAATGTGATGATACAAGAACAGATACCGAATTGGGCGTTTGCGCCGGGTTTATTCGTACCATTTCACTTCGCCAAGTACCTTGGGCTTCCCACTCGGCGTCGGCAGCCAAACATTAATTTTCTTTAATGTGTCTGAGCACTTTTGCCGGTTCCCAGCCGACTGCACTGCGGTGTTTCGTTTCATTCATCCGGACTTCGGTTTGCATTAAGAATGGATAAGCGGTTCGAGTGAAACTTATTTTTTAGGGTTCGGGAAACTTTAATGGCATAACAGAGCCCCTGTAGTTTTGGTAGCCAGTTTGGTTGTGCACTGGGCATTGCGCAACAGGCATGTGTCTACAAATTCAATAATTATGATATGTTTGAATTTTGATTTATTTAAGTTCTACCATCGTAAAACGTAACGTAGTTTTAGTTACTAGAATCTGTTTGTTGCCACTCAGGGTACGGGCACATAATAATGCATAAAACAAAACTAAATCTGAAACACGGCTATATAAATCGCCATTGCAGAAGGTAACCATTACACACTGCAATACCAAATTAAAATATACAATATTGTCGTGAACCCTCAGTGCACAGAAGCAGCTACCACTTCACCTTTTTTTGTTGGTACTTTAATCAGAAAAGTTTTTCCGTTCGCTGCCCAGACACGGTGTAAGTAGTTATATTTGAATGGTATGAATTATTTATTTCAATACCATTAGCTCAATTTATTCGCCGCAATAGGTTGGGACTTAGACATACTAAAACTACTAACAGAGCCACTGTATTCCGAACAAAGTTCTTACAAGTAAATATCTGCTTATTATTTATTAGTTACGCACTTAAATAAATCTTACTTACCTGTCAGAAACACTCTCGGGGGCTAAAATACGATAGTGTATTCACAAATAGTAGGTATTCTGTTACTCTCGCGTTGGGAATAATTCAATATAATCACTTATTTTATACAATAAATGATACGATATGTATTTGGTTCTGTGAGTATTTTCGTAAATATGTAAGCTTATAATACAACAGAAACACTAAAGTATGATTGATATGACTAACCCCCAGTTTCTGAAACGTCAATCAACGTTGACAACAGATTAATTCTATTGCCATCCTTGTCATTTGTTTAGTGTTAGATAGAGACAACGATAGTTTTAATCTACTGTCAAAGCCAACTAGCGTTCTAGAAACCGGGGGTTAGTGCCAAGTCAACCTAGTCTGCAAAACTGCATCCTGCAACACTTTTATGCAAAGCCGATGATAGCATTATTTCTTTGTACAGTTGGAGATGAAAGACAAAAAGTCACTGCTGGGGTCGTTCTGCCGCGAAGAGTCACCTCGTCTTTGTGACCACGCGCTACTGTCCAACGCCACCCGCGCTACCCGGCCGTGTGCCCCGTCTGAGAGCTACATCACTACTGGTGACGCCTTGACGATCTTACAGGTGAGATATTTATCAACATCCTCCAGCATGTTCTCATTTCTTTCTTTATTTGAAACATATTCTTAGGCAAGGTCAACAGCTGTATGATATATACTCAAATATATTATAATCTGTCCTCTTTAGCCTCCACCACGTTTAAAAACCAGTGCACGCCCGAAAACCACTTTAAAGATTTACAAACTACTCCCGTGGTTCACACAAACAATCCGTATCAAAGCTCCGCTAATTACAGCAGCAAATATTAAGCTTCCATTTCCGGCGCATGCTCACATACGAGTATGCACGAGCCTTGACACGGTGGCTCGGTATTTTTCAACGAGGCAAAGAAATATAGCGTCTAAAAGTGACAGCGAGAATGGTCATGAATTTCATAACAGAAGCAAAACTGACTGGTAAACGTATCACGTACGCTTTCAGGGGAACTAATAACTGAAACTGACTGTTTTCGGGGAAATTTCACGGTTGTCCTTCTGCGTTAGTGGTGGGGGACCGTCTGGTTCTTTGTGCAGTCTTACCCGGGAATGAGTTTTGGACGTTTACGGAATTGCTCTTGGTTTCCGAGCTTACAGTTTGAAACAGGAAATATTGCTTACATTTGGGGACACTATGAAAAGCTATGAAGATACTTTTATAAAAGTTGGGGGAAGGTGCTTGGTTTTTTTATTATATTTACAGTAAAAATAACAATCGTATACATCGAGGTCTTATAAATGTCGTTAGTGAACATTAATATGATGACCCTGTCACTTCTACGTTGCTATTCTTTAACCGCCTACCAAAAAAGAGGAGATAGGTAGGTATTCAATTCGATTGTATGTTTTAACTACGAGTAATACATTGAAATAAAATTAGTGAATTAATATTTAAAATGAGGACGTTGATTATAAAACTAGAACATTCAAATAGGTATTTGATCAACAATGTAAAGATGATAATAATTTTCAGTTAGGCTAAAATTACTATTTGCATTAGATTAAATTTATAACATTCTCATTAGTATTTGAAGCGTATTCAAATATATTTTCTGATCATACAACATACGAATAAATCGAAAACACCCAATTCTCAGGTTCAATAAAGCTCAGAGAGAACCCTTTGTCGACATTAAAGTACTACCTTCGATCCTGACATTTTGTGCCCATGGGAGTTCAGCCGTGACTTTATCTATTGCTCGTTCTCGGCCCTTTCTAGAACTTTCTTCCCGGAGACTAGGTAAGTCACGCGTCCCTCTCGGAATTGCCGTTGTGAATAATGCAGCGCGTAAAGCGATGGAAGGAATGCTATGTCAGAGTGCTGCATCTAGTGCAGAGAACTGATTGAACGCACGTGATATACCTAATATTATCTACTTCATGTTGAAATCAAGAAAAAGCAAAGAAGCAGCAAAGCGCTTCAAACGCTTAGAAATGCGTAGACGGTTAACAATCTATCGGCTGGTTTCGGAGGCAGTGACGTCTTCCGGTGCCAGTGTGCCAGGAAGTGCTCAGATGTAATAATTACAGATTAGATTAGTAATGCCAATTAGTGAAAATAACTGAGATGGGTTATTTCAAGCTACAGGGCTACAGTTCAGACAGCTTGGAGCTACAATTTGCTACGGGTCTACGAACTGTGAAATTAATGACAAACTATTTTGTAACATTATGTGTGATTTACATAAGTGAAGTTGATGCCCAAGTATAGCATGGGCGCTCAAATATATATAGTTTCGCAAATCCGATAGATGCTCAGTAGCTAAAACCCCTGGTGTAAACAATACGTTTGTGCTTCGATCAAATATACTATAGATACACGGTCTCTATGAAAATCAAACCTTAAAAATTTCCACCCGTCAACCGGATAGTGTTCCATTGAATAATATGTATTATATTTAACAATGAAGCTTAATCCACCGTGATAGCGTTGTTCAAAAGCAGGCATAGGTGCCGTTTACGAGCGGCGATCGGGGAGCTACCCTATATTTGATGGCAGCGTATGTGTATAAGTTCGGCATTGTCATATTTTACTGTCATGGAACGCATCAAGAAACTTACTATGAAACAATATTCCCTCAATTCGGATAATAAATGAAAGAACTAAAACCTTTTACACGAAACCGGGACGGAATTAGCTGCCATCAGTATTCTGCGTTGTTGTTCTAAAAGCAGAATACGTCAGAGTTAATACAGGAACCTGGCCGTAAGTTGGTCTTAAGCAAGTTGTTAAAGTCACTAGTTCAGAACTGCTTTATTATTCAATATTAAATTCAACGGGAAGGACCGAAGCAAGTTACTAACTAAATATTTGAAGTTTTACTACGCCACGCTTGCTTCATACAAAAGGTGATATTCGTGATACAATGGATCTTTTGTGGAGTGGAAAGACGTGAACGTTTTAAAAGAATGTGGGAGATGTAATATTTATTTACCAAGCCATGTTAAGCATTATTAAACTTTGTTGAAGTTTTTCGTTTTTATGGAAATATTTAATTTTCATGTTGGTAAGTGCAGCTGTACATAATTAGCGAGGCATTAGCTTGCAAAAATGTTATTGAATGCTTATAAATGTGCGCATCTACGTTAAAAAGCGTTAAAAATAAAATAAAAAATAAAATTGGGTGTTAAATGCAAGAACTACAAATGCGAGTAACTTAATAAATAGATAGATTTATTTATTGAAATGCCACAGAACACACAAAACTAATACAATTTCATAATGAATACTGTAAAAATAATATTTCATCAACTATTAGGTTACCTATACATTTTGAGCATTAAGTTTTATATCGATCAATACTTTTGCACTCACAGCTGATATTATTAGTGCATTTTCTTATGAGAGAGAAAAAGACAACGTTCTATTGGTTTTCGATTATCACAGAATACGTCCAATACAGAATATAAACAGTAATCAATCTCTCCACAGGAGCTACGCCAAGGCTCAGCCCTCTACCCAGTTTCCTTCGTGCTTCGCTACGAGTTCGTGGACGTGTCCGAGCAAGGGCAGCCGCTGGTGGACTCGCAGTCGGCATGCGACAGGGTGTTCAAGTCGCCTCAGACGTACTCCGGGAGGTTCCAGGCGCCTCGGGCGATTTTCTATTACGGCAGAGGCGGGGCGCAAAATCTGACGTGTGTTTTGAGGTGAGGATTATGTGTACACTTATCTTTAAGATTTTTATTATAGACAGTATCATTGGAACCCTGCTACTACAATATTTCAACCAAGCTGACTTGTTTGGAGAATTTACAGGGAACAATGGTAAAAGTATCGATGTAAAAGAAGATTGGAAACTGAATAATATGCAGCCTTGTACGAACTAGGTTCTCAAAAGAACCGTATTTATAAACAAAAATGTGATAACTGTTGTGGTTGCAATAAAGTAGCTTTCATCGTCACCCCAATACAGGTGCTTATCGTTTGTCAATGATATACATAGAAATAAACATCATCAACGTACAAGCTTGTCAAAAAAACCGAACCCAAATTCATCGAATTTATGAATAGGACAATCAAAACCAATCTCCCTTAAGATCCATTGATACTGCTTAAGGAAATCGTATCCTTTTCTCATAATAGTAAATCTATCAGCACGCGTTTCGCATCCATTCTGTTCTCCTCGTTGTGATTTCTATTTATCCACAGATTCGAAGCGAAACCAGGCGAGAGAGTCCAACTGACCTTCACGAGCACTTATTTTGGAAACAAGCATTGTAGCACACACAAAGATTCCCGGACCAGCCGGTGGAAATGCGATAGGCCTGCGAAAAGAACCATCGGCGGAGAGGGGCTTGCCCAAATCATTATTACCGAGTATCCTTGGGACGGAGTGCCTATACAAAGGGATTGTATTTGTACCAATCGATCAGAGCCTCTGAATATACACACATTGACGGCCCCTGTCGTCGAAGTGAACTTCACCGTTACTATGATGAATATAACAGAGGATTACGACGACTTTGCTTTCGAGGGTGAATACAAATTTGTACCCACTGGACCCGGCGATGAAACGATTTGTTCCACTGGATGGGGAGATAGGAGATTAAGGGGAAGCAGCGGGGAAATTAGATTGTTTGATAAGAGACAAATGTCGATCGCCCCGGAAATCATTGGCGATAGGAACGTCATATCGGAAAGCGTCAGAGCTGAAGTTGCATGCGTGCACAGGCCGTGGCTGATTGAACCGGGTGGGGATGACGTCACACCAGTTCAAGGACGATACCTTTACGTAAGAATACCTGGGTACGAAATGGTGAACTCTTCGCCTTTCTGCTCGACTCCCAACAGACTATTTATATACCAAGCTCGCGACACGTCGCGGTTTAGAGAAGTGTGTCCTAATGGATCGAGCTTCGTTGAACTGTATTCCCCTGGGTGGAAGTCTGATACAGCGTTGGAGACTTCGCTGAAACCTCACGCAAAAAGTTACGTTATTGATTTTCTTCAACACGAACAGGCGGACTATTCGATTAAATGGATTGAGATTATGAAGAAGCCGTCTTTTGAACATGATCCTGAAACTACCATTTTGCCAGCCGCTGTTGCTGATTGCCGATATAGGTGAGTGCTTCTTTTCAGAAATAAAAAGTTACTTCAAACTATCTTTTAAAAATGACCTGGTATTAGGGTCAACTTCTTTCAATCTTCGTAATTATTACAATAATTTTTTTAATCTCTATCTGAAGGCGTAAATCCCAAACGAAAGTTTAGAAAGTTTTCGCCAGAAAAGAACTTTATATAATTGTTTTCTCTTAGATGCCCCGAGCTCAACGCTTGCATCCCAATCGCAATATGGTGCGATGGGAGTCCGCATTGCCCATCAGGGTACGACGAAGATGACTCCAATTGTTCCTTCCGAATATCCCTGCCGCCCCCATACGTGGCGGCTGCAACTGGAGTCGGTCTACTGATATGTGGCGTAGCTGTAGCCCTGTGCGCCTGCAAACGACGTCGAAGAAAAGACAAAGAGTTCAAAGCAAGGCTTGACGGCGCGCTACCTCAAGAGGAGCGCCCGTTCGACAGGGCCAAACAAAACGGCGGCGTCCCAGAAGCGACGCGCCAGTACGCCACCGTGCAAAAATACGCAACGATAGACAAGTACAGTCTCAGTCAGAAGTATAGCGCGGGGTTGAACGACGCGAGGTACTACGATGAAGTGGCACAAAGAGATAAGCTCGCGGACACGCGGTACGCTAGCCTTGGGCGGGCGGGGCGAGGCATGCGCGTTGACAACGCTCGAGGCACCGGCCCCCGGCGAATGCCCGATCTAGGTTACCCGGACTTAAAAGACGGATTTTGTTGACCCTCCGACTTATTAGAGACGACAGTGTAGACCGGACGGTCCTAATCCGTAAATATAATTGGTCATAATCTGTGTTCCGTGTACAGTTGGATCAAAGACTGAATCTGGCGTAAGTGCCTATTGTTTTGGTCAGCATCACGTTTTGAAAAGGACTGTTATGCTGGTCTAATATCATCAAGCATTTGTTCCTTTAGTGTACACATAACTACCCAAACGAGCATAACTAGATTTTATTGGAATTTGTGTTCCATGTTCGACATAATGTTTAACTTTCACTTGCTGTAAGAAATAACCTATTTGTATTCGCAGAGTTGACACATTTTACCGAGTTGAGTCGAGTGGTAACCAATATTTATGTTCACATGTCTACGTTTCTAAAAGTTGTATATTAGATGAAAATGTAATATGATCATAAAGCTTTATACGTCAACGACTGAACAATGGAACCTCTATCGACAAATATGAAGTAAAAGTGGCCAACTCTACGTACTTTAATTTTATATCTCATGATCAAGACTTTCTTAAATACGTAGTGAATTTGTAAATAGTAACAATATAAATATTAGTGGAAATTCAATATGTTATACTTTACATTCATGCTCAGTAAGTTTTTCATAATCGCTCTAGGTTATTATAAGTCATCAAGTAACATATCTAAATTGTACATAATATATAAAACGCTTGACAATACAATTCTAAGATACATACATACAGTCGTTTTATTGTAATCAATGTACATTTCATAACAGGGCTAGTTTAAGTAACGTGAATGAAGAAAGTTAGAAAGTTAGAAACTAAGACCCCTACATCTAAAATAACAATATTATTATGTATGTATGTCGACACCAACCATCTTACCACAAAACTATAGACCGGAGTTAAACAAATGTTTGTATACTCGTAATTTTGTTCAACAAAATTGACGTCTATCACTCGCGTTATCTTACTCAATCCTGGCGTTTTTAATTATTTTGCTTGTGAATTCGTTACTGAGTTAGAAAAAGCGAGGGTTATTGGTCGATTTGTGGAGAAAATATACTTGTCTTCTAGACTCATCTGTTCAACTATGGTTTAAATATTGTATGGCAAGACCGAGTATGTTCGTAATGTCGAACGTAACTAGTCGATCATTGACCATTTAAAACTGCAGCTCCGGAGTAACGATAAGGCATGTATCTTTTTTAAATTGTTCGACAGGTTAGTTGATATCTAAACAAATACTCACACAAACTAAAAACTATAGGACTAAATCTAGATTAATATAATAATTATGCAATATAATAAAATGCTCCTATAACTGTACAAATGTACAAAATGTACATTCCCAACATACTGGAGGTATTTTTGGTCAGATAGTTTAAAAAAAGTATTAAGGGTCTGTCCTCAAGGTCCCATCGTTTCAATTGTCAAAGGCTCAAATAAATAGGTTGTTATATTCGCATCGTTTGAGTCTCTCCGCTCATTCAGCCGCGGCACTAAGTTCTTGAAAGATGAGAGATGAGGAGATGGCACAAAGGTTTACTAAACAAGCGCCTCATAATAAATACTTTTACCTACCTAAAGGTCCACTTTTCACTAACATAATGTTATGTCAACAAAACATACAACTTCTAAACTTCCTTAACATTTTATCCGAAAAATAGAGAGAAGAAAAATAATTTACGTATTTTGATTGTACTAGTACTACTTGTAGTACGAGGTTGTCCCAGTAGTACCTACATTCGCCGCAAGTACTACTGATTAGATAAGAACACTGTATCTATAAAGAGGTCAGTAGAACCTATGCTATGTTGAAGATGTACTGTAGATATAAAATCAAAAAATGTGATATAGGTTGTAAAAATTTAGTAAAGAGTTCAAGAAATGTACGAACTTTTAGAACTTAACATCAGTTGTGTATTATATTCAAAAATAAGGTTGTACTTGTAACTATAATAATTGTAATGTATCTATCAATTGTAAATAAATTATAGGTTAAGATTTTTAAAGTCTGTAATTATTTCCAAGTAAAAAGGAAGATTAAAGTCATTTCTAAAAATACTTTTGTTATTATTTTTTCCGTTCCCATCCCTATATATCTTATGCGTACAAATAGATAAAATTGAAGTGTCTATTTGTCAAAATAATAGCTTTTTACAAATTGTAGATGAAAGTATGATTATACGGTGCAAAGTAATAATATTTTTTTTATAATTTTTGCCTCTGCCTGTTTGTTCTGGCTAATCTTTGAAACAGCTGGACTGATTTTGACGGCACCTTCACTAGCAAATAGTCAATGTTATAAGGAGTAACTTAAGCTACTTTTATTTTAGAACTCGTCACGCCCGCGGTTTCACTCGCAATTAACAATTCGTGAGGAACAATAAATTAACAAGGGTGAAACCGAGGATGAAACCGCACAACCTGTCTCAAATAACACTATTCTAATAAGTACTCTACTAACCCCCAGTTTCTGAAACGTCAGTCAACGTTGACAACAGATTAATTCTATTGCCATCCTTGTCATTTGTTTAGTGTTAGATAGAGACAACGATAGTTTTAATCTACTGTCAAAGCCAACTAGCGTTCTAGAAACCGGGGGTAAGAAACTTCATAATAGATTGAAGCAGATATTTATTACATAGTTACTTCGTTTCAATGTATATTTCAATATCCGTTTTCTGTATTCCGTATATAATTATGTGGAGCCTTTAAATAGACTTCGCTTCTATGTTAACATCGTGAATAGTTTATGATTAACGTAGATATCGAATTCGCGGCAAACTGTTAATTTATTTATGTGCTAGTATTCTGAGTCTGGTTTGATGCATACATACCTACCATACAAGATTTTATAACACGTATTACTGGCCTTTCTAGGTCAGAGATATGTACTCACTATGATATTGTATTATAATCGATACTTGATAGGCATGCAAAGCCAATGCAATCCAGTTTCAACTCAATAGAACAACATACATTTTGTTGTAATGTAATTCCAAGATCTGTTCTAGATATATAAAGCTTATACTCGTATAATCTGCATACTTATAGGTAGCATTGCATTAAAAGTATTCGTATAAAACTAAAACGATGAATTTTATTAAGTTGCTGATATCAAAAATAATAAACATATTAGTAAGTGTAACTACTTAGCATAGTTATAGTACACAATAAAATAAGGTGCACTATTGAAGTAAAATTCAGCCTTCTTGAACATACGTGAGACGACACAGCGAATAAAAATCATACTGTGAAGATACTAACACATTTTGCACTAAAACTATTAAGGCGCACTTTAGGGTTAAGTACATAAAAACAGTTATCCTTACAAGATCACTCATGTGTCCTTTAGGCTGTCACTCTCTTATCTATTTTTCGTTTTATCTATTTTTCTATTTTTATCAATTTCTCTTATGTTATCAAACTTTATTCTCAAAATAGAAACTACCCAGCGTGTTAATTTTCCTCCAAAAATCTCGCTCATCTACTTTGCAAAGTCCGTACGTAGGTATATTAATTTGTATTTGTCTCGTCGAATAATTAGATTATAGGCTCAGTCTGCATTAGCCAGTCCACTCTGCCGGCGTAACGAGCGCTGCAAACTAAATTATCTGATGAACTAATTAGAACGCCGCGCCGATGGGAACTTGGGAACAACAAGTGAAATCCCGGGATACAGTTCTGTCGGTGTGTCCGAGGCTTTAGTTCCAAGTATTTCTGGACCATGTTTGTTTGATTGCTTGAAGTTGTGTAGACGAGGTTTAGTTTTAGCTTCTAGTCTGACTAAAAAGTTGCTAAAATAGTTTTTTTTTAAGGGATTTCGTGTCGTTATGAAACTACAAAGAATAGTCGTGTATACTTCGCTTCGCCATGGGCGCGAAACTTAAAAAATGGGCTATAATCATGAGATAATATCGAAAATCTCCTATAAAATTTGAATAAGAGAAGGGACGCAATATTAACTTCACTTATCAGAAACGTCTATCCCATTAAATAATTGAAAGTTGCTTACTCCATTCAGCAAGCAGTTACAAATGTTTAATTTCCAACGCAAATCGAAACAGTCTTAACGAAAATATTTCAAACTAAATGCCCCGTCCTTCACTAACTCATTTAGCCTATCCGCCAACCGGTGATCCTAGAAATTTGAAATTTTAGGAATGTTCCGCCCTAAGGCGGAACGAGTTTCTGAAATTCAGCGTAAGAGCGACCACATCAGTTCTTGTTTGCGTGCTTGTAAAGGAGTTAGGGAGTTACATGCCGTGAGCATTTATATTGCTTTGCCGCCGCCAGTATAGTGTTTACCGGTATAGTGAACTATTGCATAGTCAGTAGTCAGTCTCAGCTAGTAGCAATAATGCAATAATGCGACTAAAACTTTAATTGACCGAGCGAAGCGGAGATCTCCATTTTAAGAGTGGCTGATTTAGCTTTTGTCCGGATGTTTGTATGTACTCGTATGTTTGTTCCGGGCTACAAGTCGCATTTTTCAACTGATTTTTATTGGTTGCGAGGTCTACTGTTCACAGAACCACTAGTATACATATACATGACTCATTGTACACCAAGTGGTATGGAAAGAATGCTGCCTTGTATAATGTATATTGCATTGAATATCTCTACAAAACCAGGTATACAAACACTGCTATGAAATCAGCCACGTATCCCACGGTTGTTATATGCGTTTTCAAGCCCTAATTGCTTATTATGCGGGTCAATATTAGCATATCAATTGATTACTTAGTCCGACCTCAACTGGCCCCTCATTAGATGAGGTACCTGAATCTCCCTAAAAGCTTTGCTGTTGTTCTACGTCAATTTACGTACATATATTATGTATGTCGATGAACCTTAATGGCTTTATTTTTGGAGCTCACTTTGTATAGTATCCTTTGTAACCTTAGTATAAAATGTTTGCGAATTTGCTTCCACAGTAATAACGCGTCACGGTCAGTCAGTCGCATATTAACAACTATTAGGTATAATAATATAACCTCTAATCGAAATCTTCTAACAGATATGATATTTAACTCAAGATCCGGGGAAAAAAAGAGATAAGTGTATAAAAATAGACAAAGGAGTAAGTAGGATAGTACGATGATGTTTTACCTTTGTCGGCGTATGCACTAATTTTTTGCTGTGGTACAGAAGCAAACCAATCTTGAGATTTTAGAATGTCAAACAAATGATTTGAGCACCACCTAAATAACGTGTATTAAATTTGTCCGATTTATAAGTTGTAGCCAAGTTGTGTGTGTCCCTTTCGGGTATACGCTTTTTGTCAAGTCTATTTCTGATACTAGGTCTATGCCTAATTCACAGTTTCTAATATAATACGTACTATGAAGACCATGGTCACACAAAAATCCAGTCCGAGAAAATATCTGCTTTGAACACTTGCTTTATTTGGAGACGAAAAACAATAATTTGATACTTAAGGTTTACTTAATGCCAACGGAATTTGCAAAAACTTATTTCGTTCGACTATAATATTATGATGTGTAACAGTTGATCGCAGATTACACATTATCAGAGGTGTAGCTGACTGACAGTAAAAACCTTATGCAATGAAAAAAAAATGTCGCCACGCTGAACAATACCCGAAATATCCAATAACCTTCCAAAAACATAGTTCCCTAACATTTTTCAGTAACGAGCCATGCGATGTCATACACACCATCTGAATTTCCATATCTAAATGGAAAACGGTCCTCCTACAATCAATTCTGCTCCCACATTCCATTTCAAAAGTGCACCTGAGCTGAGAATATGGATTGTTTACTTTTTGGATGGGAATTGGTGTGTGGAAGGCACCTACTGAGTTTTGGTGAGTTTGCTCATTGACCGGACGTTTGTGTTTGGTTTCGGTTGATTATGAGTTCTACTCAATTATATTAATACCTACACTGCCAGCATAAGAAAAAAAGAGTCGTCTATTTAACGTTAAAGTTTTTGCCTTGATACTTACGATGTACCTATAGTAATATACTTGCAACATAATAATATGCTCAATATATTACCAATATATCTATATTAATAAAAGAAAGTCGTGTGAGTTACACTTTTTATAACTCAAGAACGGCTGAAGCGATTTGGCTGAAAATTGGTATGAAAGTAGCTCAGAACCAGGAGAAGGATATAGAATACTATTTATCCCGTTATCCGGGAAAAAATTTGAAACTGGGAAAAATATATCTGATAAAATGACTACTGTGACTCATTTTGACTCATAGAGACAATGACAGGACAACGTCTGTCAGGTCAGCTAGTTACCAATAAAAATTGGATACCATGGAAAATTAAAAACGTCAACACTAACACAGCGCTGTTAGGTTTTAGTTTGATTAGTTGATTGAGCCTCTAAAAAAGCCCTTGGGATTTAATCAACTGAGTGCCTGTTTAGGCGCTTACACCTTTTGTAATACAACCTATCATTTTAGTTCCTAAGAGCGCTAACAGATGGCCGGTATAGGCGAGCCAGCGAAAGCTGAATCGCGCAAGCGTTGTGTTGCGGAAAAAGGGCGCCCTATTTGAACTTTTTGAATATACCTCTCATACTTTACACCTGATCACTGTGTTTGATTTGGGGGCCTTTTTGGGACCTTGTACATGTTCCTTCGAGCCGGATACGGCACTTAGGTAGTTGGCAGATTACGTGTACGGGTCCAACTTCTGACATATGCGCCAGCTCGCCACAGAATCGACTGCAGTTACGTTTCATGTAATATTGTACTGGCGGCGTCGGTTCCTGTGAGCGAGTCACCTTCTGCGAGTGGTAACAGTTGCCACAGAAGGTGTAGTAGTCAGTGCGGAGAGGCCGCGCTGACTAATCAGCGGCATCGTCGAGCCCGGTGGAGCAAGCTGTGTGTTCAGCCTGCCCAAACGAAGGTGTGCCAGCCAAGCCAAGGCGAAGGCGTCAAATGCTGAGGAGTGGCACACAGGCAAGTGAAGTTGGAGCAGCAGGGGGAGCACCCCCTCGGATACCCTGGTGACGTGAAGACAAGTGTTTGTGTGCGTGAGTTACCAACGGATAAATTGTGAGTATTTTGAACCTTAAATCTTACCAGTGATAAACTTTAACTTTTTCAAGCAAAACTTTAAAGATAGTGCAATTTGGACGTTATTTTGTAAAGACTTTTAACTTAGAAAAATATTTTTAGTTTTCCATTAACATAGCTTAAATTTGTAGAAATTGTGCATGGACTTAGAATAATTCGCTTAAAAGTGTACCGACGGGGAACCTATGCCCAATTTTTAAACGAGTTCGTTTAATTCTAAACACTTAGAAATATTTCAATTATTTTTGCATAATGGAAAAATTAATAAAATATCAAGAAGATGTTAAAACTAGAATGCATAAGGCACGGGTTAACTTTGGCAAACAACCGAAAGATAGAATTACTATAACTTATTTGGAGACACGCATAGATAATTTAGACGAATGTTGGAAGGCCTTTAAGATTACTCATCAAAGAATTGTTTGTGAATCGGAAGGCGAAGAACTAGAAGCGTCCAACTATCATAAAACGGATTTGTTCGATCAGGTAGAGGAATTGTACATTGAATACAAGTCTAAGTTGAAGGAATATCTAACTAAGTTGAAGGTAGCGGTTAAGCCCGCTCTTGCATCAGAACCTTCAGGCAGTGAACCCAAATCGTTCAATATACATTTGCCAAAAATCTCGATCCCTGCCTTTTCGGGAAATTATGTGGAATGGACTAGTTTCAGAGACTTGTTTGTATCACTCGTTCATAATAATCAAGGTCTGGACAATGTACAAAAATTACATTATTTAAAGAGTCATCTCCAGGGTGAAGCGGAACAGCTACTGAGGCACATTCCTATAACAGCTGATAATTATAAAACTTGTTGGGATCAGTTGGAGAGCCGGTTCAATAATAAGAGATTTCTTGCAAATTGTATATTGAAAAGATTTATGAATCAAAGGAATGTAACCGTTGAGTCCGCAAGCGCTATTAAGGAATTGTTAGATGTAACGAGCGAAAGTTTACATGCGCTTACAAATTTAGGTATTGATGTTTCGTCCTGGGACATAATGGTTATTTATATTGTCGCTCAAAAACTAGATTCAGAGTCACGAAAATTATGGGAAACGAAAAGTAACGATTCTACAGCTGAGTTACCTCAGCTTTGTCAGTTTAAAACCTTTTTGGAAAATAGATTCAGAGCATTAGAATGTCTCGGTTCCCAGAATGTGAGTAAACAAAGTAACAATAATTATAGGAATAAAAATGCAATGACTCTGCACGTAACCACCGCCAATATGGGCTGTGTTTTTTGTACGGACAAAGATCATAAGTTATGTAACTGTAAGAAGTTTGCCAAAGAGGATGTAGAAAAACGTCGTAAGTTTGCTCAAACCAGTAAGGTATGTTTTAACTGCCTTAACTTAAATCATACGGTTTATTCATGCCGCCAGAATACAAGGTGCCGTTTATGTAAAAGAAAGCATCACTCACTACTTCATCCCAAAAATGCTTCGAAGTCTGAAGATGAAGTTAAACCAGATCAGGTCGTTAGTAAAGACGTTATTGCTTCCACGGAGGCAGCGACTTCCAAGTGTGAGTCTACTAAGGCCATGTCATGTTTCGCAAAGGCAAGCAGTCAAGTGCTGTTAGCTACAGCCTTAGTTAATATTGAGTCGAGAACTGGAGCTGCTATTTGTTTCAGATCTTTGTTGGATCAAGGTTCTCAGGCTTCGTTTATAACGGAGGCTGCAGTCCAGTTGTTAGGGTTGAAGAAAAGTCCCATTAAAACTTTTGTATCAGGTCTGGGCGGTGATCCACAAGCATCGTTAGCTTGCAAGGCGATGGTTTCAATAAAAATTCAATCCCGTCAAGATCCCAGCTTTGTCATGCCCGTCAAGGCTTATGTAATGAATAAACTGACAACGCTCCTTCCTGAAAGGAAGGTGGTCGTTCAGATGTTGCCCTCTTTGCCGTCCATTGCTTTAGCCGATCCATTTTTTGAAACGCCCAATAAAATCGATTTACTGTTGGGAGCCGAAGTCTACAGCCAGATTTTGTTGCAAGGTCTGATCAGAGGTCCACCAGGTTCTCCTATCGCTCAAAATACATTGCTTGGTTGGATCCTATCTGGTGAGGTAGGTGCGGTTAGTGACAAGTTAGAGACTTGTCACAATGTAGTGGTTGGCTTGCACTCAACTCAGTCGAGTGAGAATGAGCTGCTGAAGAGTTTTTGGGAGCTGGAGTCAGAGCATTATTCGAACGAGAAAAAGCATTTAACGGAAGAAGAGCAGCAGTGTGAAAAGGTGTTTGCTGAAACGACAAGAAGAGACGAATGTGGTCGATATGTGGTCAGGTTGCCTTTTCGCACTTCTGATCCTAAATGCAAATATGGTGACACGCAGGAAATTGCCCACAAAAGATTTCTCTTGCTAGAGAAACGTCTTTTGAAAAACCCTGCACTGAGAGCGCAATATGTCGAGGTTATCAATGAATATTTGAGCCTTGGCCATATGGAGGAAGTCGAAGATCGAAACAAAGCAGACGTAGTATATTTGCCACACCACGCAGTCGTGAGGGATGACAAGACCACAAGTAAAGTGAGAGTGGTTTTTGATGCGTCGTGTCCTGGAAAAAATGGAGTCTCGTTAAATCAGGATATATTAGTAGGTCCAACGCTACAGCCGGAATTGCGCCATATTTTATTGCGGTGGCGCTGTTTTCCTATTTGTCTCGTTGCAGATATAATAAAGATGTACCGGCAAGTTAAGGTGGCTGAAGACAACGTAGATTTTCAACGTTTGCTGTGGCGCGAGAAGCCTGAGGACAAACTGCAACATCTTCGACTCTTAAGAGTCACTTTTGGCACATCGTCTGCGCCATTTTTAGCCGTGAGATCTTTGCAGCAAGTTGCCAATGATGAAGGGGCAGATTTTCCCTTGGCATCTAGTCGTGTTTTGCAGGATTTTTATATGGATGATTTGATGTCAGGCTGTCAGAACGTAGCAGAAGGAGCTCAAATATATCAGCAGATGAATGAATTGCTTGGTCGTGGAGGTTTCCAGCTTCAGAAGTGGTCCACCAATAGCAGTGATTTACTGGAACATATAAGGAAAGACCAACAAGAATTGGAAGGAAACCTGGTATTGAAAACAGATGATGTGACTAAAATATTAGGCCTTACTTGGAATAAAATATCTGATGAATTTGAGTATACTGTTCAGCTTCCTCCACTGGAAACACCTGTAACCAAGCGAAAGGTTATATCTGACATAGCTAAATTGTTCGATCCCCTAGGATGGATAGCTCCAGCAATCATATCAGCAAAGGTATTTATACAAAGAATTTGGCTAACAGGGATCGATTGGGATCAGGAGCTGCCACCATTGTTGTTGAAGGATTGGCTTAATTTTAGAACGGATTTATGTCAGCTAACACATTTTCGTATACCACGGTGGATCAAGACAACCGTAGATGATCTGTGCCTGGAGTTGCATGGATTTGCGGATGCATCACAGGATGCTTATGCAGCAGTAGTGTATGCTCGCGTAATTGATAAGAACGGTTCCGTTCATGTCAGTTTGATAACGTCCAAAACAAAGGTAGCGCCCATAAAACAGGTATCGATCCCCAGACTTGAATTATGCGGAGCAGTGTTGCTCGCTAAACTAATGATGGAGGTATCAACTATTTTGAAGGTACCAAAACAACACCTCCATTGCTGGAGTGACTCGTTGGTTGTCTTAGCTTGGTTGCAAAGTCATCCAAGTCGATGGAAAACATTCATCGCAAATAGAGTGGCGGATATACTTACCGTGATGGATGGCAACCAATGGTCGCACGTACCCTCCAAGCAGAATCCCGCTGACTGCGCCTCCAGAGGTGTAAAACCGTCTGAGTGTGCTCATCTTCAGTTGTGGCAGCAGGGTCCGGCGTGGCTGAAACAGAAAAACATAGATTATAAAAAGGAAGAAAGGGTTACAACAATAGAAGAAAAGAAATTAAAGTGTCATGCTACTACATGTGCAGATACAGACAATAGTGTAATTGAAAGGTTTTCGTCATTGAAACGACTAACTAGAGTGGTTGCGTTCTGCAGAAGATTTTTGTCTCCAAAACAGGTAGGCGCCCTTACTGCAGAGGAATTGAGAAAGGCATCAAATACTTGCATAAAAATGTGTCAAAGGCATTATTTCCAGGATGAGTTAAATAGTATGAAACGTATCGGTAAGGTGAATAAAGGGAGTAAAATTAAGTCACTAAATCCTTACCTTGACGCCGATGATATTTTGAGGGTAGGTGGACGTCTGCAAAGAGCTCCACTTGAAGATAGCATGAAGCATCCCATTTTGATACCGCAACACTCACACTTCACAAAACTTTTGATTGCTGATGCTCATCAGAGAACCTTGCATGGTGGATCTCAATTAATGATCAACTATTTGAGATCCAGCTTTTGGATAATTAACGCAAGAAGTCTCATCCGCCAATGTGTTAGGAAGTGTGTAGTTTGTGTTCGTTACTCCGGCGAGACAAGACAGCAAATGATGGGGCAGCTGCCAGAGGCTAGGGTAACTGCTGGCCGACCTTTCCTTCGCAGTGGATTGGACTATGCTGGTCCTATTAGCATTCGCCCTACTAAGGGCCGTGGTTATCACTCCACTAAGGGCTATATTTGTCTGTTTGTCTGCATGACCACAAAGGCTATTCATCTTGAGGTAGTCAGCGATATGACAGCTCAAAGTTTTTTAGCGGCATTTAAACGCTTTGTGGCCAGACGAGGACATGTAGCAGATTTGTGGAGTGACAACGGAACCACGTTTGTTGGCAGTGCTAAGGAGTTGAAGGATTTGTTTGAGGCGGAAAGGTCCGGTTTAGCTTCTGAAATTTCCGACTGGTTCGCTATGAATGGTACGAATTGGCACTTTATTCCTCCGCATTCTCCCAATTTTGGAGGATTGTGGGAGGCAGGAGTGCGCTCTACTAAGCACCACTTAAAACGGGTAATAAATGGTAGTACCCTTACGTTTGAGGAAATGACCACTCTGTTGTCTCAAATTGAAGCGTGCCTTAATTCAAGGCCGATATCTCGGCTACCAAACTACCCTGACGAACCATATCCCCTCACAGCGGGTCACTTCCTCATAGGTGAACCTTTGGTTCTTGTCCCTGATAGGAATTACGAACATTCCAGTATTTCTTCGTTAAGTAGATGGCACGTCACGCAAAGAATGCTGCAGGATTTCTGGAAAAAATGGTCGTTAGAGTATCTTACTCAACTGCAGCATAGATACAAATGGTCAGACCATGTCGATGAGCCAAACATAGGCGATGTAGTATTAATCAAGGAGGATGATCTTCCGCCAGCCAAATGGCTATTTGGCGTTATTACGGACAAACATACTGGTTCGGATAAACTTACGCGTGTGGTGAGCCTTAAATGTAAAACTAATATTATAAAACGACCTCTGTCGAAGTTGGTTATATTACCTGTAACTAAATAATTATACAGTCCATTAAGAATTATTTTCTGAAGTTATAATATTTTATTGTTCTAGAAATGGAAATTGTTTCCATGCAACGTTACTATTTAGCCCATAAATTTATGTTGATCAAAAATCGCACTCACCAATGGTGGGCGGTTATTAGACATTATTTTGTTACTAAGTAGGTACCTACCTACTCCTAGTTTTTTGTTTTGTTTGTTATCTCTGTTAAACTGATACCTACCAGTTATCGTAACGTCAAGCATTCTTACTCTACGATACATTACATAGTCTCTAAATTGGTAATTAAGATTGAATTTGTAAAATTCTTAGTTTGTAATTAATATTCATATTTTTGTGTATTTTTGATGGACATTCTGTCCATGGTGGGCGGAATGTTTAGGCGCTTACACCTTTTGTAATACAACCTATCATTTTAGTTCCTAAGAGCGCTAACAGATGGCCGGTATAGGCGAGCCAGCGAAAGCTGAATCGCGCAAGCGTTGTGTTGCGGAAAAAGGGCGCCCTATTTGAACTTTTTGAATATACCTCTCATACTTTACACCTGATCACTGTGTTTGATTTGGGGGCCTTTTTGGGACCTTGTACAGTGCCTTTTGTCATTAAGTTATGAATTGATCGATAGCACGATCAAAGGAAAACAGAATGATGATGACCAATAAAATTATTGGAGTTTTATATGGAAATTGTATTTTGTCAGATTGATGGACAATGGACATTGCTTAATTCGGTCGAAGTATTTTCTTGCGTGTTTGACGTTATGAAGTTACCTACCTACTGAAGGAAATCAAGATCATATAAAAGAAAAATTAAAGATCCCTAAAAGATAAGGATAGATTGTAATAGATATTACAATACATTATGTAAGTATAGTATATGCGAACCGCAAAGAAGCTCAGATAAATCATCAAGTTTTACTTTCCAACTGTATGATTTAATCTGAGCCGATAAAACTTAATACATTTTCTAAAAGTATCTAGGGATGCAGCAACTATGCATTTATAATAACAATAAGTATCATTCTCCTTTCATGAAAAGGCAAAGGCATACAAATATTTTAATTGCACAGCACTAAAGAGTATAATTAAACGGATCATCTGATCGGATGCGCAATATTTCCCTTTTGTGTTTAAATGAATATTTCATACAGATACCTATTGAGTGACAGGCCTGGCGAAATATTAGGGGGGCCTGACATCAACGGTTACGTACTATCGCGACACGATCATCACCTCAGGCGTCTGTGACGTCAGAGACGCTCGCGTCACGCGTCTATTCTATACTATGTTAAACATGGGATGGATTCGCGTGCTTGGTGACGCCGTTATATACGTGACCACGGTCGATGTAACTCAGCCGAAACGTCGTTGTATGTCAAAATTATATATTTTGATATTAGTTTGTTCGCGAATTAGACCCATTTAAATTCCAGTGTGCCTAGTGCGAGTTTTGACAATTTATTTACGCGCTCGGTCCGTTTGGCGTAAACTTGAAATTGTATATTGCTCTTATTCCATACAATTTCAAGTTTACACCAAACGGACCGATCGCGTAAATAAATTGTCAAAACTCGCACTAGGCACACTGTTAACATGTACTATTCAGTTAGCGAAAGTTTAAGAATTAATGTTCCGAAGTTGCTAGCTTTAAAAATGGGAATTATTAATGTTTGAACTTAATAATAATTCTACCAACTAGGTATATTGTCGGAATATTGTTAAGGCCCCACGTAGTTAGTACGTCACTGATTTCGTAGCTCGCATTATTCGTTAATTACAAACGTTATGGCGTGCAGTGTGGTCTGTTCATTTCCGCTTTACTCATATTGTGCCACGCCATAAATTTTACTGTTATAATATAAATTATTGTGCGCTAGTGTACATTCATTTTAAGCGATCCCGTTGTAACTCTCTAACCTTATTTCACAATTCATAAGCTACTTAACCTATGCCTAGCTATTATTTCAAAAATATCTCCAAAATGAAATTAGCCACGTTTAATTTCTAATATAACGTTACTTTAACCACGTTTAATTTCCAAACCGTTCCAAAAATAGAGAACCTCCGTGAACACATTAAAAAGTTAGACTGGCATTTGGTAAGGTGGCAAAATGGCGGGTGGATCAAGGGCGTAACAAATCGGGTGGCCAAGTGAAGTGCGACGGACGAAAAGGGAAAGAACAAGGACCGATGGCAGTTTAGGATAGGGAAAGACAACTTTAGAGAGGTGCTCTGGTTTAGCTGCGGTTTGTGAGGTGCGACGATACCGTGTTGCAATAACATTTCAGTTTATGTTTATTTCACATCATTGTCATCAATCAGCCCTTTAACTTTAATTTTTCGTTCCAATGTTACCATAGTTTGAAGGATTTGTATTTGTATTTTATTATTTTTAGTTATAAATGACTATTTACTTATCCACCTCTTTGAAACCGTTTCTTAATAGATTTCTAAGTTAGATATTTTTTATATGACTAAGTAATAAGTTGCATAAAACATTTTATTTGCTACTTATATTGGTAGGTACAGTCAGGCACAAAATGAATTGAATATTTATCAACTTCCATCAACATTTATCAACAAATTAACGTTATATACATATTAAAAAATATGCATTTAATAGTTCAAAAGTTTGATCAGTGACTTACAATCGCCACTGTACTTGACGTAATCAGAGTATAAGTTGAAATTGATTATAATATGGACTTATGTATGAGCTTTTTGTCAAGCTCCACCGGACGCATTTTGAAATTTATTGCATAACAAAAATCGTAAGAACTATTCGGAATAAATGCGGTGATTTTTACCGCTATCACTTGCGGTTTGACGCACACATGTATCCACCTAAAGGCCCGCAAGTATTTGTGGGTGGTCACGCTCTGATAGTAAGATAGTGCGATCGGTGTTACCGTATTAAGCCTCGTCGCCGTTTCCGAAATGTTTTTGTGGAGGAACCCTTCTCCGAACAAGGAGTTATTCGCGCGTAACATGAACTTTCGAGTAAATGTAGCATGTGTTTAACCGCGCCCATAATTTTGGCCTAACGACCGTCTACGTGGGAGAGATAAGTTGAAGTTTTCGGCAGGGAAGGTATTCCTATTGGTTTATCGCACGCACGTTTGAAGAAATTTTAATGAATTGTGCCGTAGTTAGTGGGAGATTTATTTGAATTGGTCGATTGGATCGTGCCAGTTATTGGCTTGAGTTGTTATTCCGCTAAATCTAGCGCTAAGTCTATTTGCACGCAATAGTGCTAAGTTTGATGTCCTAAGAAATTGGATACGAGAAGTGGTCTGTACTGGCCTTTGTGGTTCGATAACAAGGGCTATCGAATGGAAACGGAACTGGTATTGAGACAGTTCGTTTGTTGGCATGGTATGTCCGCAGTCTAATGTTGATACAATGAAATAATCATATGTGTTCTACTGTTAGTAAATTTTAAAACAAAAAAAAAATCGCAGGATTCCTTATTTATTGTTGGCCATATAGCGTCTATCTCTAACCTTCACTAACTTTAAGAAATCGCCGAACTGTAAACAGGACTCGCCCTTTTTTTAAAGAACAGTGATGTCGATTTAAAACTGATCTGTAATGCACTGGAGCCAGTCAATGGAACGTGACAAATTAGCGATTAAGTTAAACTGTGCGTCGCGTTGCGTGAGTCCGGGTTTGGTTCCACTGATTTATTAATGTAAGTTAATGGTATCGTTAAGCCTTTTCGGTTTTAACGAGCTGCGATTATGTTATTTTCGTGGTATGCACAACAGCGGCAAATTGAGGGAAATGTTTCCTTCGTAATTGCTAGTTATATAATTTTAGGAAAATAATAGAAAGACGAAAAATGTTAGGTAGTAGAAGCTACCCGTTTTCGTCATTTCATATTTGGCCTGATACAGAAACATCCTAACAATATCATAATTAATATTCAGCTGCTCGCGAATGCATAGAAAAGAAAGATCTATTCAGTCCCATAAAAAAAGGCACGATATAAAATAAACTTCGAGTTATTCTGACACATTTCAACAACGAAAATGAATGGATAAAAGCAGAATTTCTCTCTCTCTAATAACATTCCCCTCTCTAGTGGATTTCTAGAATAACATCCAGTATATAGAAGATCTCTAGACAATGTCATTTCTTTTCAAATAACTTGACGGTTCCAATTAATAATCGTAGTCTTCACTTTACTGGTTAGCTAGGACCTGTTAGCAACGTACTCGTAGGTAGCAACTTTTAATACTTCGTTAGATAGTAAATAAATATACATAATAAGTTTTGCGTAAACAAGGCTTTCAAATTTTAAATAGTGTAATGAAATAGGATTCAATGTCACGATCCACTAAAGTGTTGGTGATACTTTACTGAAGATTCCTTTATAGTTTTGAAGACAACACAAAACAAGTACTCTCCAGTATTATTTGTAACTAGTATTCCTATAATATTACACTAAACACTCCCCGCACTCATAAAAACCAAACATAAAACACCACATAATAATCATCAAAGACATTTTTGGTTTCCCGACAAAAATACCAGGTGGGTAAAAGCAGAAGTATTGATCTAGCACCCCCTTTCTGTCAGGTTTTTAACACTCGACACTTACCACTAATGCCAAACTCACTCGAAATTGTTCACGACACATACACAATACCTTTTAGTAAATCCGATTCCAATGATACCATAGTTCACGCCGTCAAAAAGTTGCACCATATTGCATTTCTCAAGATTATTGGAAGGAGACCCTTAGATTCCCATAGATTACCAGTTAGAACTGTCAAGGGAGAAATCCCCTCGAGGGTTCGAGTGTTGGGCCTCCGGCGTCTAACATCCCGCTAGGGGAACAGAAACAAATTTCACGATTGTGTGGACGCACTAAGAATGTTAAGTGATGATGGGGAGCGATTTTAAAATTTAATTGAGAGAGCTTAATGTACTGCTAAGGGTGTCTGCCCTGACGAATGGAAAATTTATCATGCTATAGTTATTGTTTTCTCCCTTTATGGGCAAATTCAATTTAACATGAAGATTTATTTTGTTATGTTTTAAGGCGAAAGTAGTTTAGTTCGACGGCTGTCAGTTTTTTATAACAAAAAAATATTAGGTTTCGTTCAGTTCGATAGATCTGTTATTACCACTCATGTTTTCATGGCAATTTCCGCGATGAAACGAAGAACATTCGTTCGAACGTTTCATTCATATATTTGTTCATTCATTTCGTGGATGATCTTTTTATTCATTTTGTTCATTCACGCCGATGAAGACGCCGTCGCCAATCCCGACGCCGCCGCCGATACCAACGCTAACAAAAGTCTACTACAGAAACATGTTCTACAAAAGCTTAGATGCAAAAGCTATGTGGCAGGATCGTATTGAATTGAACCCTGTGGAAAGACGTATTCTATCATTCTGTATTCTGCCTATCTCAACGGGAAAAAGCTTGAATTTGTGTATGTGTAAGTTTAGACGAAAACTAAAAACGTATAAAAGAACTTGTGACCGCACTTTTGTACGCGTTTATTTATGTAGCACTTCTAGTAGGCTTCCGTATCACCTCAAGCATTTAACAAACCACGAAGATTAAACTGAAGGAACCATAAGAAGCAATTGGGGGTGCAATAGATAATTATAATCCCAAAGTAGGGTCCGTCTCTCCAGCAGGGTTGCGTTAATACGTAATTGAGATTGTGATACTGCTGTGTAACTATAACACAGTGAATGAGCTAGACACTACAGAAAATTAGTCTATTTATTACATACCGAGTTGAAGTAGTTTAGTTTATTGTAGAATTTGAGGTAAACAAACGTTTTTTTTGTCTAGCAAAGTTTTTAGAATGAAATTATATTGCAACTAAACAATAAATAGCAATAACAGTTAGTTTTAGTTAGAGTTGTAGTTTTCTATTTAGAGCATACTTAATTATGGAACTCATCTGATGTAAATTGACCAATAGATATCTGTACGAGTGTAGGTACGGCATAAGAACGCCATTAAATAAACTCCGAACTATCTGGATTTAGGTGTAGTAAATCAATGGCATTTTCCATGAAATATGCACTCTTATGACAATCTTTGCTCACAATGACGTTGGGTAGCTAATCTTGAATTTTATCACTGCATTTAAGTGCACAGTAACGATACAGGCTGGATTTGTTCTTTAATCGCCATGTTATCAAGGTTTAGGGGGAATTTAAGTGTGAATTCTTGTATTTCTATTAGCGTTCTGCGAATTGGGGGAGAGAAGGGGGGATTTTATTGGGAAGAGGCTGATTCAGATATCGACTGAGATTGTTTGTGGAGGGAGGTTCTTTTCTTTGGTTAACGAATGACTTTTGTGACTTATTATTACACAAATCATGGATTATCAATTAATGAAATGTCTTGTATTTCAGTGTGAGATACAATACCAACACGTCAAACGAAATAACACTGAGCTGTAAAGAGTTTGATCCGTATAAAAACCGTTACATAGATCAGTCCTGAATTTCAAACACGCACATTTGTAGACAAACCCCCGTTCGACCGTAAACCTTTGCCGTCAATCAAGATAACTTACGTAAACCTACAGTTCCCACCCTTTTCTTCGTCAACCTTTGAAATATCGACTGGAGCGTACTGAAATATTGGCAGCCTTAAGCAAAGAATGGGCTTTTCCTAGACATGTTAAAACCGGAATAGAGATGTTGAAAGCCTGACGATAATGAATTAGAAATAGCGATGCGGAATCACTATGTTTTGGCATGATTAATATTATTTGGTATCGGTACAGTTCGGTTACACAAACATTATAAAGTTGATACATTTCTATCAAACATAAGTCTGGGACGGTAGGTTTACGTGTAAAATATTTAAATGTCACGTATTTATATGTGTTACTGAAAACATAGCAGTTTTATTGAGTTATCGATTAAAATTGATTTGGTAATCGAGAAGTGGTTGTTATTGTAAAATCATCAAGGATAGGGTAGGAAGTTTTTTGATGTATCTACAGAATTATATTGGTCAGGCGTGCAACCCAAAAGCGGAGCAGCACCTTGATTTATTGGCCTTGAATTTTCTTTCGTAAAGTCGACCAACTTTACTAATTAAGAGAAAGATTAATTTCCCTTTTCCTTTAAACAATTTCCGTAAAGTTAGCAAGGTTTGGAAATGTTTTTGGTTTAACAATTTTTTATAATATTTTGAACTCTTTTAAAGATTTTTTTGATATTTTTAGAATTTTACAGAATATTATTATATTAAGTCGTTGACTTCGTTTCCTTAAATTGATTTAATTTATCAATATCCTTTATGATAAGTATCTGCCCATTTTTTACGCTTCAATGACGGAATGTTTCATTCGAATGCATCTAAAATTATCGGAAAGTACCTACATAAGAACTAGACTTTTCCGTGGCGTGTGTTGCGCTAACTAAATAATATTCATCTATTTCTAAGTTCCCTATTCAAATACAATATTTTTACAATAATGCGCGAGTATTAATACTCTATGTATGTTATACCCCTAAATTCTATGGTCAACAAGATACTTTGTCAAAGTAAAACCTGCATAAATAAACACATTCACCATTCCTATGGACGGACTAAATATTTTATTGTGCCCGGGTCCCCCAAATTCTACGCCGCTATAATTATTGTAGGACTGTACAGTGGAAGCTCCCTATCACGCTATAAACTAATTTGGCTGGCCCCTAATCTTGGCTTACACTGTATTTAGTTTCACATTATGAACTAATCTTGGCATGTAACTTGGATAATATTAATAATTATTATTGGTTCTGCCGATAATGAACCGCGAAACCAGATCACTCAAGCGTAATCATAATGATTTAGAATATACGCTAAATTGAAGCTATTAAATTGAAATATTCGTAACATTTCATAGTAGTCGATCTAAAACTATATAGGATAGAAATAATCACATAGACACTATACTAACGTAAAATAATGTTTGGGCTTTGAGTAATCTACTGTCAAAATGGAGTGAACCGCAGTTTTGGCTGCTAAATGATCGCTATTTTTGAGTTCTACCTTCCACGGCTAATAAAATGGAATGCATATAACTGCTCCATATGAGATGGTATTAGCATTACCACCGAGATATATCACGAACTGGCCTGTACATACAGATAGCGAGGCGCATTATTTGTAAGCGTAAATTTGCGCAAAAGTACCCGTATTTGTGCAAAAGTAGGTACCCCTGGAAATTTTAATGGTTGCCATGCACACTTACACTACTTTGTTGTGAATTCATATCTTCCACGAAGTACCATATTCCACTAACTTAATCTGATAAATGGTCTCGTTGCCTTCAGAGTAGTTTTATACATAGATTATGTTTCCCAACTGTTGAAGGTTATGACGCAGCGAGATAAGACGAATAACTGGTAACAAGAAATGGTCAAAGATGGACATGACTCATTATTATGTACTTATGGAAAGTTAGATAAGATATTCTCTCAAGCTATAGGTACCTACTGTTCATTGTTAGTAAACAGTTCGAACGAAAGATACGCACTGAAAGGATTAATTGCATAGTAGGTGGTACTTATAATAATTAGGGTTACCTATATGAGAAGCAATGCGCGTTTATGGCAGATTTTTAAAACAAAACAGACAGTCTAACAATACCGTGCAGTTTATTTTTAACATCAAATTGCATTGTGCACTAATATATTATGTACAATATAAATTCGCAAAACATTTTACAACAATAAAACTATACCGATGTCCACACCAACGCGAACACAATGGAAAACAACTATGAAATACGTTCATTCCCATCGGTACATAAAAAAAATATGCAAAACATTTCATTTGCCTCCAATATCATTTGTGTGAAGTTTTTCATCCCTTTACCCATAAAGGACTCCGGAGTTATTGTATTTCGTTCATATTTCTGTAAAAAGCCTTCAACCAACAAGTTATGGAGCAGCAACTTTTGAGACCATTTTTATTTTCTTTTTTAGAAATTTGCGAATGTACTGTTTCTTCTCTCGGGTATTCGTCGAGTTTCTTGTTTCGATGCCTTTTTAGCAATATATATTGAAGTTCTTTTATTCACTAAGTGAACCCTTCTGTGCGGGTACTTACTTTCTTTATTGGAATTTTGTTGTGATATTTGTGTTTTATTATTAGCCTTTTTAGCCCATGATCAAATATGAAACCGATGGTTATTAATCTAATGCGTGTGGGTGAACTGTCTGCAATATAACTCAAGTTAGTCAATATTCTAATGACAACTTCTAACTTAGGTCATCAAAAGACCGTCAAAGTATCATTAAGGATTCAAGAAAAGGAATGATCATTAAAGAGACCTAACCTTTGACATTACGGCTCGAAACAAAGATCGGGTGATTTGTGGAACCACTGGCGAAGGTATTTAGACAGGATGATCTTCTTCTTCCTACATTTTTTTTTTGCCCTAATTTCGAAGAAACTTATCGAAAAGGCTACGTTTAGGTATATTTAAATATGAATACAATGCAAATTGATAACCAATTAACATTATCAAATGTTCCAACATTTGTATTGATATTGTAAAATTCTTATCTCAATTATGTACCATTGTATTCAAGCTGAATCTCCATTCACTATATAGATACTAAAGTTGATATGTCTTATATCAATGTACCCCTCAAAACAAAAGCTACAACTGTTGATATTCATAATCAAGATAGCGCAGAAACTCTTGAAACCTAATTCAAATTCTCATAACGCCGACAACCTTCCCTGAAAACCGTAAGTGTACCAAACAAGGCAAGTCGAAAGATAATGAACGAAGTGCTCTCACAAAGTAATAACGTTTAGAGTTCCTCTATCGAGTTCTTCGTTGTATTTACACAACAATTCAGTTGGGTACTAACTAAGAGACGCGGGGATAAGAGCTAGGGATGTCAAAATGAAAGGTGGTGCGACTTGTGACTTGAAATTTGATGAAATGTGAGGTTAATTTTGAATTTTGAGCTTACGACTCCTAAGTAGAAACAGAAAATAAATAACACCCTGATGAGTTTGCAATAGGGACCAATGAAGGGAAAAGGTTGGTAATGTTTGAAAACTTACCCCGGCTCTTTGTTCCGCATAAACTTGATCGCCTTAAATAGTTAATAATAATATTTGTAGTTAAATGTTCTTATTAAGATCACACGCACAAACAGGTTGATTGACACTCCACTAGCACTATTCATTGTTATTTTCATTATAATTGATGGAAATTTTATTGATTTCATTTAACCCTTAATTTAACTTCGTGAAAAATACGGGACATAGTGGGGGAAAAAATCTGCAGCGAAAACGAATAACGTTTTTAATTTTATAATTATTTGAAAACGTCACGATTATAATCAACAAATTGGTGAAAAATCCACAATGTGGTGCAATTACACAAAGTTATTTATTGACTGGTACAATGTCGAGAAGGGAGGACGTGTGGCGCGGGCTCTCGGTAAGTATTTTTTTACAATTATTTTTTCTTAGACATCTACATGAAATTGATATACTAGGTTACTAGTTGTGAATGTTTGAAATAGTGCACATACGTTCTATGCAAGTTTCTTGATTTGTTTTTATTTTATTTATGTCTGTAAGGGAACGTCCAGTATTTTTCCCGTTTCCTGTTACGTCTTATTTGTACCACTTCTGTCAGCGTGCAGTATTTTTCACATTTCTCGACACGAATAGAATTAAGATTAATAGAAAAGTTTTTATTATTCAAATAATACTAACATAAGAGGGATGAAAATGCATGCAAATATTCAGTTTTTCACGTTTCAGTCGCGTCGTACAACGATTTGGGTGAAAGTTGTTATGTTTTTTCTGCGTGCCTAGGTACTTAGGTACTAAAACTGTTACATACGCTCTCATAATAAGATTTATTTTTCAGAAGTTTTCGAGAGGACAATTTCGAGAGGACGGGCTAGTACCCGTTGAGAAAGCCCTATCAGACAACAGTTACTGCGATTCTGACGAACAAGAAATAGAACAGCATCATTCTTCTACAGAATCTCTACGAAATGATTCATCGTTAGAGAGACTTTATTTATTGGATGAGAAGACAAGGGAAAGTCCAGACTTTATTGAAAATAGTGAATGCGAAGATGAAATTGAGCTTCCACCTATAATAAGAAGTGTTCTTTTTTCTTTTTCCACTCAAACCAAGTGAATTATGAAAGAAACCCCGCACTATCTTTAAGTGCATTTAGAGCAATAAATTTATACTATCCTAGCAGACACGGCCACGCGTTGCTGTGGCTAAGGTTTTTGTTATTGTGACTATAAATTGAGGTGTAAGCTATCCTATCTTTCAAGTTAGATCAAACTGCACACTGTGTGTAAATTTGGTTAAAATCGGTTAAGTAGCTGTTTAGGAGTCCATCGCAGACAAACAACGCGACGCGTAATATATGTATATTAAGACTAGCAGACACGGCCACGCGTTGCTGTGGCTAAGGTTTTTGTTATTGAGACAATAAATTGAGATGTAAGCTACCCTATCTTTCAAGTTAGATCAAACTGCACACGGCGTGCAAATTTGGTAAAAATCTGTTAAGTAGTTTAGGAGTCCATCGCGGACAAACAACGTGACGCGTAATTTATTTAAAGATTATAATTGTTCTTATTATTTTTGATATAAGTTTGTACGGGTATTTTCTAGATTTGATTGGTTGATATTGTGGATGTTTTAATAGGATTTTTGTATGGCTAATATCATGTTATTTTGATATAGGTAAGTGACTGAAACTAATAATTTTCTAAAATTGTTGTAAGATTGACTGTAAGATGAGTATTATGATTATGTTCTTAGGACTTTCCAGAGTCAGAAAATAATTTATTATGTTGATTTTGATAATTTCTAATACAGATATTTTATAAATTGTATTTATTTCTTTATTATTCCATACAAACTAAGAGCAAATCTATAAGTTCGCATAACAGGTAATGTCCAGTATACTGCACGTCCTAACCGACTCTCACTAGTTTACAAAACGAGAAATGTGCATTATACTGGACATGCATTTTCTAAAAAAATAACAATAATAGTTTTTTTTTACTAATTTTCCCATTATACTTTATCACCTGATATCCCAAAAATCGATAATAATAACATTTATTCGAGAAAAAAATGCATGGCTAAATTAAGGGTTAATTCACGTGAAGCACACAGTCGTTAGCTCGCAGACGCAACTAAGAATGTTGCACAGACAGTGGCGCCACTCTGCCAGTATCGGTAACTTTCGTGTAACTTCCAACCGCACACAATTTTGCGCGCGATTCCAATTGCACGCCACGGATCGAGCTTCTTCGTTCTTGATCAAGTATTTTAGCTCAAGTGGAATAAGAAGTGAGTGCAAGCGTTTCCGTTTACTAAAAGAATTTCTCAGGCCGTTATTGCGTATAATTATGTATACGCACTAATCTAGTGTCTCGCTTCAACAACCAGTGAGGATATTCTAAACTGACGGATTAGTCTGGAAGTGTGCGGGTACTGCAGTCCAGTGCAGACAGATCTTTATATGATAACCATCTACATTCATTGGTAAACAGGACGCCTTTGGTTGCACGTTCAGCTCGAGAAGTCTTTATTGGTTATGTACTACTTCGTTGTCATAATAATATAACCGTATGCACAAACTTATCATCAATGTTCTCGTAAAACACGAATAACATCAAATTGTTGACGCTAGCTCTCCACCTATACTGAAACAATACTCATTGTGTCTCTTCCTATCAATCTTCGAACTTCAAAGCGATCCTCGGAAAGATTGTTAACTTCTACGTATTGTTTGGGACGAACAATCGCGCGACAGATATTTGAATAGTAATTTTGTTGATAGAATTGACTTTCTGAAGCTTTGTTCAAGGAAAAAATGTTTTTGGAACATCAAAGAGATTCGGTGATAACATAAAATATGAATCTACATGAGTCACGTTTATATAAGGGATTTATTTCTTATTTACACTGGCTACGTGCTGCGGCTTTGTTCTCTTTTCAGCCATTATTTGTTACTGTTTTTACACACAGTGGCACTACAATACGACCGTATGATTAGGTACCTACTTTTTTGCTATAATTAACTAAATTGTCATAAAAAGTAACTACGAAAAACCAAGAGTATATAACCCAAAAAATTAGGCCATATTATTATATCTGAAACTAAGGTTAGCTGGATGACCTACAGATAAATTGATAATAGATTTTCGATATCACGTCCATAATTGACGACTCAATACAATAATGCCTAGCAAACGTTATTATACCTGGACCACTGGTTAATATACCTGCCTAATCAAATACTCGTAATTAGCTACGCTTTGGTTTCTATTTTAATTGAATGAACAGCAATTTAAGCTGCTAAGGATCTTACTCCGTAAACTGACGGTCTTAACACAAAAGTTTAAAACAGAGTTAAACAGATGTTTCTAAAATGTCGTTCCACAAAATCGACGTCTATCACTCGCGTTGTCTTACTCAGTCCTGGCATTCCTTATTGTTTTACTTGTGAATTTGTTATTGAGTTAGAAAAAGCGAGGGTTAAACGTCGATTTGTTGTCAACCAGAGTTGAACAGGTGTTCAACTATGGTTTAAATGTTTTATGGTAAAACCGCTAGAAAGTGGTATTATCTATGCTTCTAAGTTAACTGTGCACGTAAGTTTTTAATCCAATACTTAAATCAGAGAAATCAGTTAACCAGCTAGGCAATTCAGAATTATAGAAATCTACCATTATAGAGTTGAAGACAGAAGTAAGACATAAATCATAGAATTGGTGATTACAGAAGTTCATTCAAATGTGTATTATGCGCATAAAACCATGCGGACGCGGTACGCATATCGAATTCAAATCAACCACAAGCCCTCTCCTCTTGATGGAAATTTGATGTCGCTCAGGGCCGACACCACTTTATTTCAAACATATTTTTGTGTTAGAACTAACCGTGACGTTTGAATGGCGAATATAAATTGCCAGCTAGTGTATTGTTTTTTTTTTATTGAAAGTTTTTGAGAACTCGACGAAAAGAAAACTTGTAAAAGAAGCCCAATAGCTCGGCCATGATAACATTTCTTTTCGCGCTTGATAGAAATCATATAACGTTATCCTTTTCTTTGATTTGTCTTCCTTTTGGTCGCATTTCTGTACTAAAATATCTCATAAAGGAATTTAATTTAACTGTGATTATAATTATTCACTGTAGACTGTTTGTTGTATCGGACAAGAGTGGAACTTAAAAGCAGATGCCTTCGGGTGACGAGAGCAGTGCAATGCCACCAAGGACTTTGCATCTCAAAGCACTGTCTAGTCAGATAATGTAAACAAAAAGACTTAGGTACTTGGACTAAGTCCAGCACAGTTTCTAACACCACACGTTTTGCGTAGTTTGGCGTAAGCTGAGCAATCGGACTGCTGCGCTTAGTGTCGCGGGTTCGATTCCCGCCCGGAACAAATGTTTGTGTGATCCACAGATATTGGTTTGTTACTGGTCTGGGTGTTATATATATGTTTGTTATATGTCTGTATAAGGTACCCACGGTACAGGAGAAATCCTAGTGTTATAAATAAATAAACGTTTTAAACGTTAAACGTTACTTATTCATAACAGTATCAAAATACATGTCACCGTTTTTTTTGCATCTAACAAATTACAAACAGTAACATGCTGGTATCTTCCACACTACGTTAAAATCTTTTTCAAAACTTAAGCCAAGTCTTTAGTATTAAGTTTTGTATCACATTTATGTAATTTCAAGTAAAAGGACATAGCTTGCAAAAGCGTCCACTCGTAATCCACGCAAAAAAAACACACAACCAGCACTCGGCGCCGTACTAACGTAAAAAGCATACGAAAATTTCGTCTCATTATATAAACATTTAAAATGCGTCAGGCAATCCTCTTGGAGTGAATAAACGAGTTGTTTCCACCCGCTGTGGTCCATTCGCTGCGGCAGCACCTAATTACTAAATAGCATAATGGATGGTGCGGCCTCATTAGAGCGAAGTGGTGTTACGTTAGGCGTTCTGTCGGTATTGACAGGGGATAAAACTGTCTGTGGAGTGGCTTCTGGGGGTCATTGTGGGGATGACAGTTCACTGGTTAATAGTGAGGTACTGCTGTAATAATGAGGACTGGTGACTGTGTACTACATACAACACATGTATATGCCATGCCGTACAGTGTACAGTACAGTCAATATATGCAGTGATTAGCTGCGCCACGCGGTTTCACACGCGTATGGATAATAAATAAGATATTCTTTACGAATTGTAGCCTATGTGTTATTCTGATATGTACCTAATCTATATTATTATTATTAATCCATTCTGTAGTTTTAGTTAGTGAAAGAACAATAAACATACATACATACATACATACATACATACATACATACATACATACATACATACATACATACATACATACATATATACATACATACATGCATACATACACACTCCCAAACTTTCGAGTTTATAATATTAGTAGGATTAAATAAGGCAAAATACTGACACAATATTATATACCTATGCATACACCCATAGCGCGGTTTGTACATTCAAATCAGAGCCTTAAAGTTGCTCGGAAAGTTGTAAATCTGTAATCCTTCGGGCGGCTGCAAAGTTTATATTGACTTAGAATGCATTCTTGAAGAAAATTGATAACGGAGTGCGGAGTAAATGTAAAGTGTTTCAACTTTTATTTAATTCGGAAGGAATTTGTTTTAGATTGTGTGCCTATTACGACAAAGAAAATCAAACCATTTTATGACAACAGTTTTATCGTAGTTTTAGATAAATTAGTACTTAAGTAAATTATTTTCCTCGTCGATCTTGTTAACTGTCTTTGAATTTTTATCATGCTATGTACACATATTTTGGGTCCCGGTCCAGTTCAAAACGTGTGTACTACCTACTTAATTTATGTAAATACTAGGTATATAGGCACTGATAGTGTTCTTTTTTGAGTGCCTGAATAAATAAAAAAGTAAAATGAAATCGTGGGAGGTCATTTTGCGCCCTAGCCAGCATGTTCTTAGCACTGCTAAGTGTCCGTATCGATTCATAGGATGTCATGATGTAATGCTCGTTTGGCTCGTTTGACGTAGTGGCTGAGCAATCGGACTGCTGCGCTAGTGGTTGCTGGTTCGATTCCCGTCTTTTCTAGTCTGGGTGTGATGTGTATGTGAAATTATATTTTTGTAAGCGGTACCCACGATACAGGAGCAATCCTAGTGTGGGGGGCTACATTTAAAAAAAAATGTAACAATAATGTAGTAACTAAAAAAAACCTATGCAATAAGTAAGTCATCACCTAAAAATTAGAGAAAAGCCATCATCCTCATTTAATCTGCTATAGTCAAATAGTAAACATTATGATATCATACAAAATATTTTTAATTTGTCCTTCTGGTTTATAAATACCATATTATACCCATCTTTTAACACCCGTTTTTTAGTTGCTTGTTATTAGAGTCCACTGTCACCACCACTGATCATCTTATCATCACATAGGTAAGCCGATATACCCATTGCCCATTGCCACTTCAATAAAAAATTTGGTTCCCGATATCAGTAGTACCCTACGATGAAATACAGGGTAGCACCAGGCTTTCTGAAGGGAACATCAATTTCTGGTATTATAATATGACTACCTCATACCGCCGGAAACCGAACTCTCAATTATAAAGGTACTTTTCATCACGAATGCTTCGAAAATAGCTTACTCGCTCCGTTTCTAAATTGGCATAGTTGAAAGACTACCCTCTCGTTGCTTGTATTCATTCAAACCTCAAGTTTCCTTTGTATCTCATCAAATTAAATGCATACTTAATCTCCGTAAAGAGTTGGAATTTCACAATTTCACTTCGTTGTGGAACCCTTCATTGTGTTGTCGGGGGGTTGTATTTTCCGCCTTCATGCCGATTTGTATTGTCAATGAACCTTATATAGTCAGATACAATTCTATTCGGGTTTAATAATCAATTACTCTGTTTAATTGACCGTTAAATGAACAATATTTTAGCGAGCGAGTTTGTATGCGTGAAGAAAATATAGTAAAACATGACTTATTTCGATAACGATTCTAGATTCATACTACTATATTTGAATGATCAAACGAACTTACCTAAAGTGAAGTTCGATCTTAATTATCTTGACTTCGTCGAAGAGATTTATACTGACCATGTAGTAGCCCTGCTACGCGTGAACCTACTCGCACACAGTATTTAGAGCTGTCAGAAGGAAAGAACAAAACCTGCTTGCCCCTCCCTCCAACACGGTTGGCCAGCCGGCCGCTATCGCCAAGCTAGCCTCATTCTTTTCAGAGTGGACAGCAACATTGATTTAAATATAATATAATGGGTAAGAAGTATAGGGTAGGGCGGGACCTTAAATCTCTTCGACGAAGTCAAGATAATTAAGATCGAACTTCACTTTAGGTAAGTTCGTTTGATCATTCAATTATCTTGCCTTCGTCTCCGAGATTTATACTGACCATGTAGATGTTCAGAGTGATTTAATTCAATGTTGTAAGTTTAGACGTAATATTATGTGCCTTACGGAAATAAAAAAGTTTATTATATTCAAAATTAATATATTTTTTCCCCTTAGATATTATTTAATACCATGGTAACTACAAATAGTATATGTAACATTAATTTTCCATGTATCAAAACATGTTATTAATAACTAATAAGTAACTTTTTACAATAAATTATTGAACAGATTAGAATGACAATCAATAATAGGCCGATTATAAAAATTTGCAAATACTGCTGACTGGCCAGACCAGCCAGCAGTTTTCCTAATGGCATCGACACTCATACCGGCTCGTGAAGCGGCTGAGGTTGAAGCATGGCGTGTGCTATGCGCGCCAAATAAAGTAGTGTCGATACCACTATCTCCTAGCGTTTGCTTGAGCCAGCGCCCGATGGTCTGGGAAGAAGCCGATCTTTAAGGTTTTTATAAGTTAAAATTAATTTGTCTTCAGTAGATGGTCAGTAAGACGCGGTTACTGACATATAAGTTTTTACGACACTAGCTGGACAAATACTAGGCCTTTGAGTGAAAAATGGCAAATCAATAACTGGTTGGGCTCGTCCTATACCAGATGTCTTAATCAAATCTTTGATTGGAATTACTATTCTACCATTGCTTATCTTAATATTAGATATTTTAATTAAAGACAACGTTTGCGTTCTTTGTGCAGAAGCCAGAGCCAGTAACATCACCAGCTTTTTACTTAAGACGCTAATTTCCATTGCATCATTTGGGTAAAATCCTGCCAAGTAATCCAAAACTATACTAGGATTCCATGTGATTGTATATTTAGGAAAAGTTGGTTTTAATTTAAATATGCCTTTAAAAAATCTTTTCACAGAATCATTTTGGCCAATGTTGATATTTGAGATTAGAGATAAAGCAGACCTATGATTATTTAAGGTACCGTATGATGATCCTGAGTTAAAACACTCCGAAAGAAAATCTAATATAGAATGTGATTCCACATTATACAAATCAATATGTTTCCTATTACAATACCCCCACCATAGTTTGTAACTGGATGAGTATTGGGATTTTGTATTTTCCGTAATAGAAGAGAGCATTATGCTAAGGGCTGATTCTGGAATGCCTTTCCTCTTAAAACCTTCCCTGATAACATAGTCGCTGCCAGGGTAAGCTGACAGTGCAGGGGATGTGTTGACCTGAAAGGCGAAGATAGAAGATATTTACTTGGTGGGAAATATATAATTCTGCTAATGCAAAGGGATTTGAAAAGTGGATACCATGCCTGAGATGGCCAATGTGGAACCACTATTATCCCAGTTGCATCATCAGTAACTATTTTGTTCAGCGTTTTCAAAATCAAGGCAAACGGCGGAAAGGCGTAGAAAAAATAGGAGGTCCATTCTATAGTGAAAGCGTCAATGTTGTAAGCGTATGGATCTCTTTTCCATGAAATGTATTTAGTACATTTTGCATTTAGTCGTGATGCGAAAAGATCAATATCGGGTTGACCAAGACATTTTATAATTTTTGTATAAGCTTTATCATTCAATTCCCATTCTGTATCGAGATTTAGTTTTCTAGACTCACTATCGGCTTCGAAATTTAGACTAGACCTGATGTATGACGCATAGATGAATATTTCACGCTCTTCACACCATTTCCATATCATATTGGCAACATGGTTCAAGTGCGGAAATTGTATACCACCCATTCTATTAATATACGATATGGCTGTAGTATTATCAACGCGTAAAAGTATGTCACATTTTCTTTTGCCACCAGCAAACGAAATTAGACCAAAGTAAACAGCGAGCAGTTCCAGATAATTTATATGATGACTTCGCTCCGTGAAGCTCCACTGACCACCGGTTCTCTCACCACCAGAGGCAGCGCCCCAACCTGTAGTTGAGGCGTCAGTAAATATTTCTTGCACATATTTATGCAGTTCTATTGAATTGGTGGCAGACGAGATGTTATTTTTCCACCACAATAAGTCAACATGTAAACTAACTGGGACTGTCATTACTTTGTCGTAGTCACTGTGGTTATTTAGTAACGCCAAATATTTAGCTCTTTCGAATGATTTGGTATGCAGCCACCCATATTTGATGGCAGGACAAGCCGCAGTCAGGGTGCCAAGAAAGCTTGCAAATTGTCTAATTCGAATAACTTTTGAACTTAGTAAAGCATTTGAACGCTGCATAATATTATTTCTTTTAGAATCGGGTAGTTGCAAACACATTGATTCAGAATTTAAGACAAACCCTAAAAAAGTGCAGATTGTTTTGGGTTCCAAGGAACATTTTTTATAATTTATAACAAACCCTAAATCGGTTAAGCATTCCAAGGTTCGATTCACATTTTCTAAGCAATCTGATTTTAAAGTACCTACACAAAGAATGTCGTCAAGGAATCTTACTGATTTGAAGCCACAAGATCTTAAATATGAAACGGCCGGTTGTAATATTTTAGTGAATATATACGGTGCTGAACAAAGTCCAAAAAGTAATGCCATAAATTCATAGAGATCATTTTTAAAATAAAATCGCAAATACTTTCTATGAGGCACAATAATAGGCAAAGAAAGATATGCTTCCTTAAGGTCGATGGTAGCCATATGACAACCATGTGTCACGAGCCGAGTTGCCGTTCTAATATCTTCCATCTTAAAATGTTCAGTATTAATGAATTTATTAAGTTTCTTCAGATTCAAAATAAATCTAGCACTTCCATCACTTTTTGCTACCAGGAAGATGTCAGATACGAATTGACCAGGCTCCGGTGTACATTTATTTATAGCATTTATATTTAATAGATGCGCGAGTTCCGCCCCGATAGCTGAGGATTCAGAATCTGAAAAGGACCTTTTTGGGTAGTCCTCCGGGCGCTGTCTCGGAATAGTGCTAAACGGGATAGAATAGCCCGATATAGTGCTAAGTATAAATACATCGCTAGTTATCAATTTCCAAGCATGTAAGAAATGCCGTAAATTACCAGCGCGAAGTACCTGCGTATCTATTGCCGGGGTGGGTAGGCGGGAGTCGGGCGTGGTGCCGGCGGCGCTGCCGGTGGCGGGCGTCGCTGCGGCGGTGGTGGCGGCGGCCCGCGGCGGTAGAACGGCGCCTGAGGAGGCGGCGGTGGCGGGGGCGCTCGGCGCCGATTCGGGTACGGTGTTCTCTGCCCACCGATCCGGCTCGTGTAAGGTTGGCTGCTCCGTTGCTGACGGGCACGAGACGATGGGCCTTTCCAGTTTAACGTCGATGTGGACGCGGTCGGCGTCGACGCTTGTATGAGTTGTCCGGTTTTCTTTATTCCTCTAGAGTTTTTGACTAGATCTCCCAATTTTTCACCAAACAGAAAACAATCTCTTTTCCTGTCTTTAAAAGAGTCTATAAGGTCTTATCGATAAGAGGAATGAGCAGAGAACGCCGGGTTTCCGTTTCAGCATAGTGGCTGTCAGCCATCAACTTGGCGGCATCGTTTAAAATGCGTATGACGTCAGGTACATTTCCATCTTTTTTCAAAAGAGTGGTCATTGCCTTACCTAACGCGGAAAGAGCTCTTCCAATCTGCTGTTGCTTTGTAAGAATTCTATTATCCCTATTTCGGCAAGTGTCTGTCAGCATAGCGCCAATTTCCGGGTTCAGAGTTGGTGGCTTGATGGAAGGAACGTTTTTAGGAAATAAGTATTTCTTGGTCAGTTCATCTTTAGCTTCTTTCTTTAAACCGTTTAAAAGAATTTGCTGGAAATGTTTAGCAATATCCCCATGGGTATTTTCACCCCACTCGACAACTTCCGCCTCAAAGTCGCCAAGGGCCCGTAATAGTTCTGGATCAACGTTTTCAGTTTCGGAACTTACAAGTTCATCAGCGCAAGAAACTGGAACCGCTTCAGTAGGTAGTGTAGGTACATCTGCCGCGGATTCTAAGTTGGTATTATCCATAGCAACGACGGTGGAAGCTATGTTAGCGTAGATGTCACTCGCGTAATCGACGTCATTTTGCGACAACTGATCAGATTGCAGGTGGTCTGGAAAATATATATTATACATATTTCTAAAGCTTAAGCGACCAAATAAGATTTTTGCGGTTGGGCAAACATTGCGCATAGTCAACTTGTACAAACAAGTAATAAAGTAGCTACGGGTCAATATCTCGTATTAACTCTGAGCAGAAAATTGCTATTGGCTAATATCTCGTATTAGCTCGAAGCGAAAAATTTGCAGAAAATAATAAAATGCATAATCGTAGCGGCAGTGAGCAAATTATAGAATTACCTTCAAAATTTGCACCATTTTCATCATCGCTTGAATAGATGATCCGTCTGCTTCGCTTCTTTTGTAACTTAGATTCGTATTTTTGCAACTTCCTTCTCCACCTCTCTTCCTCCGACTCGTCACTCTTGCGTTTAGGCATTTAGAAAAAAGAAACTGACGACGGTCCCTAGTTTTGTACTATGTGCGAACGCCGCGCGCGCACGGACAGGAATGAGGCTAGCTTGGCGATAGCGGCCGGCTGGCCAACCGTGTTGGAGGGAGGGGCAAGCAGGTTTTGTTCTTTCCTTCTGACAGCTCTAAATACTGTGTGCGAGTAGGTTCACGCGTAGCAGGGCTACTACATGGTCAGTATAAATCTCGGAGACGAAGGCAAGATAATTTGTAGATTTAGTTTGTTACTTGTAGTAAGTAGCAGCTTTTTAAGAATAAATTCCGTGGTTTCATACAATAAATAATCATTTCCAACAGCATTAATACAATTCATTTTATTGTGGCAGAGTCATATGCGGCACCTCCGCTGTGCCACCGCAGTGCTCGGAGGCGATGAGGCGGATTTTCTAGTGACACGCCGCTCATAATTTGCGCCGTGCAGCCTTGCGAGGTAATGCAGATTTCTCAGCATTTCACCGCATAGACCTTTGACGCCACTGTGAACCTTTCCAACCGCTTCTCCACGTAGAAACCGTGGTAATCGTGCGCTCAATCGTGTTTAGCCTGACATATTTGCGATTACACACCAGTACCCCTAGTATGAGTTTTTGGAGTTAGAAACGTAACTTTCACGTTTGAGTATTTTAATGAAATCTCTATGAAAACTTGAACAGCGCCCCCTACCGGCGCGTTTATGAACGAAAAATCTTCACACATAGAGCTAGTTGACGCGTACTATGCCGAGCTAGTAAAAAGTCATACTCAGGGCACTGGACTCCGCATCGAATCAGACAGCAGTCCCAATAACGATAGAAGTTCTTAATCTTTAGCAAAAAGATAATTTATTAATCAGCTACAATCGGGTCTAATTCGTGCACAAACTAATGCCAATTTATATAATTTTGACACACCTCGACGTTTCGGCCGAGTTACATGGACCGTGGTCACGAGAAGACCAATAGACCCCGTCTGTCAAGACAGCTTCTTTTGTGCACAAATATTTTACCGGTAACGTCAATGGATTTAAGACAATCATCCTACATAATTATCGACTGTTTCACTCTCATCTGTTTTTACCTTGACCTATTCTTTATTAAAAAGCAGTGTTTTATTTATTATTCTTCCTGTGACCAACGTGGTCACTATGGTGCGGTAATACGTCTGATGCGCTTCACAAAACGTATATCCTAGATCACGTAACCTTTTCATAGCAGCGGAAAATTCCAAATATATTACCTGGGACCGTTGCATTGTTGAAAATAGAAGTGGCGTCGAGACTTCTTGCGAGTTTTTTTCTATAGTTTTAGCATAAGGAATGTATATTGTATGTATATCTACATTCCGTTTAGTTAAAATATGTTTTTACTACTAGTATATAAATCTGCATTAAATAATTATTGTAATTTTCTACATTGTCAGGCAGATTAGTTGTAAAGTAGAAGACGATTAAAATAAATTGTCCTCAAATGTTCATTTAGATTTGATGCAATTTACTCGCTTGTTTTTAATGTAGTGAAATGAGTAAAAAAACAGTTACTAAGGATAGTTAGATAGAAAGTTTCTAAAATAAATCCTATAGATATATAGAAGTAAATCTCAAGCATTACTAGTTGACTGAGTCGCGTATAACTGTTAATCCATTATCACTTTGTATGATAAAATATTTTCTAAAGATTCTTTACTAACATGATGATATTTCACTAAACATAATTATTACGTGTCGGACAAAATGAAAACAAGGTAAAAAAATATAATTGCCAAAATAGCGGTGTCTCCATTCCTTTCGTAGTCTAACGTTAAGACTTGCACGTGTCCGCGGACTTTCCTTGTAGCATTTACCGTTGATGACTGCACCGTCCGCTGTTCCAGACAATTGTATACTATGTCAAACTTTGTGTCATGACAAATGATTAATATATACCTACGTACTGAATTGATGTTAAGATTTCACGCTTTTTCTTGAAGATTCTCAAGTTTTAATTGTCCACATATTTAAGTTTTAAAAGTGGAGCTAATTTGGGCATTTAAATTTGTTTAACTTACCCCCGGTTTCTAGAACGCTAGTTGGCTTTGACAGTAGATTAAAACTATCGTTGTCTCTATCTAACTATAAACAAATGACAAGGACGGCAATAGAATTAATCTGTTGTCAACGTTGATTGACGTTTCAGAAACTGGGGGTTAATGTGTCAAGTTTCTTAGAAAATGAACTTAAGATAGATCGATCCCATCAAAAACATTACATGTACAAAAATGCACAAGTCTCGCAACGCAGTTTATCTGCCGTAAAAAGTTGTGATATCGAATGTAAACCAAGTCGGTTAATTCAATACCTACCTACTTATTTATTTCTTTGGTAAATAGAGTGACTTGGCAATTGCACACTTCAACATAAATCTACATAGCGCTTTGTACTTGTATTTGTTTGAAAGTATACCTACACGGAAGACTATATTATTTAGATTACTTAGTAGATTATGCTGCCGTGTACAATCGCCAAGACACTCTATTTACCAAAGAAATAAATAAGTAGGTAGGTATTGAATTAACCGACTTGGTTTACATTCGATATCACAACTTTTTACGGCAGATAAACTGCGTTGCGAGACTTGTGCATTTTTGTACATGTAATGTTTTTGATGGGATCTCATTTCTTTTTGTAGGTTTTCTTTCTTTATTAAGTTTTTTTTCGAAACACGCATCAACGCGCGCCTCACGCCTGGCGCCTGGCGCCCGGCCGAGGCCCCTTGCGAACATAGGTCATGCTCATAGATTATCATTCATGAACGAGTGTCTTTGCGTCTCCACAGATGCATATTAGGTATAAGGTACGTAGGTACCTATTTTAATGTACCTAGATAACGAATTTGTTCAACCTATAAAAGTGTAGGTAGGTATAGTATAGGAATTTGTATCTCTTTATCTGCGGTAGGTGTAGGTACCTATCGTGGAAGTTTTTAAAAAGCGCTCTACTGTCGAATTTCTCGCAGCCATTTCTCATTTTTAACCCCTGTTACCCATTTCATTCAATTTCAATGAAGTCTAATTATGAACTGTAAAAGTAACTTTGTAATCACATACAATTTAATGGGATTTATATGGGAATACAAAGTTATTTATGCAGATTATATATCTAGAAAACGGGATGAAAATTATGGAATGTCAGAATCTTTCCTTGGTTTATAGGCTAAACAATAGCTATATTCAAAATTTGTTACTTGTGGGACGGCTAGAAGTACCTTAGAATTTTGATGATCGGTCAGTCAGTCAGTCAGTCAGTCAGTGGGCAACGAAATTAAGCAACTTTGACTTGAAATAATTCTTAAACTACTGGTTCAAATTTAATGTAATTTTGATTATTATCTGTAAACGTGATGCCCTCTTGGTCACTGAAAATTTAGGCTTCTAGTTGTATCCATAACGAAGTTACAGGGGGTCGAAAATGGCCCGAATCGCTTCGAGAAAAGGATAGTACGGCCGTGCCTTTTGTTTTGCTCGACTTGGCGGGGGCACTGCCGTGCCCCCAGATAAAGCTGTCTAGTGGGCAAACGTCGTGCTCAAATCTCAGTGCGGGTACGTACGAATGTGTTTCTTTAGGTATGAAATTATCACTCGCTTTTTGGTGAAGGAAAACATCGCGAGAAATACATATGCTCGAGAATTATTGTATGAAATCCAATCTAGGCCCCCGTGGTAGATTATCGCCTAATCCTCTTCACGATGTGAGAGAAGACCCATACTCAGCAATGGACCAATTAAGCTTGATGCGATGATGAGATTGATACTAAATAAATACATCCCAATGACTTTGATTTGCAATGCTCTGGGTGGCACTGCCACAGGCGGGCAAGCGTGGCACTTACCACGGGGTAATTGACCTGCTCGTATTAGTAACACAAAAACTCATACCCCATTATTTTTGAAATCGTTTACAAAAATGTAATGATAAATCAATGCTGAGACTTTTTCATCCATAGAAAAATACACCAAAAATGTTCACCATAAAACTTGCACTGTATGGAAAGCCGAAAGTCCGGAAACCAAGCGCATAACTCATTCTCATTCCTCCCCGGGCAGTGTTTTATCGAATTTACACGTTTCAAAAATCCAATCGTGTACTGTTGAACGAAAATGTCAGTGCAAAATAGGACTTCATAATACAAGTCGGGCGCTTGCAATATGCTGACGTTGTGCCGTATACTTGAAACTCGATTTTCACGGTGCCAGTGAATCGGTGAAATAAGTAGTCCAGTTCGGGTGTCAACTAAACTGGGAATTTAATGTGTTGTGCTATATAGAGGTGCGTCGTGCTGGTCCGTATCACAGGAATTCTTAAACGACCGCTACGTTATTATTCATTAAACAATTTTACCACAAAAGATTAGACGAGAGTTAAACAGATGTTCCTAAAATTTCGTTCCACAAAATCGACGTCTATCCCTCGCTTTGTCTTACTCAATCCTGGCATTCCTAATTATTTCACTTGAGAATTTGTTATTGAGTTAGAAAAGGCGAGGTATAGACGCCAATTTGTGGAAGAGCGCATCTGTTTAACTCTTGTTTAAATCTTTTGTCGTAAGACTGTACCGGTTCTTCTTCGTTTTTGCCTAACCTAGATTTCGACCAAGTAATTGATCGTGGTCACGAATCCATCCGGAGACCTCAATATATACTTTTAATGAAAGTATAAATTGATAAATACGGCGTATGTAAATGAAGATTTTGACTTAAGCTAAAATTATAATTTAATGTTGAGGTGTAAAAACACATATTCATTGACCTACTTTTGCATACAATATTAATTAGAAAATGAATTACGCTACAATCTCCACTCGTTCATTTCTTGGGATATTCAAAAATAAAGCTACAATTACAAACAATAGCTACAACAGCATGTGGTTATCACTCCATTATCTAGAGTGCGCAATTTGCACCTACTCGAGAAAACATGAACAGTTTCTTAACAATAAACTCACGTCATTTATTTTAGAAGTGTGCTATCGTTTTTTACCCTTATTTACGTGGAAAGCTTCCGGTTGTGTTTCGGCTTCCATGGCTGTGCAGCTATAAATTCCCCCTCCCGGAAGTATGACAAACAATTGCACAGTGGGACAAAAAATGGTTATTCGACAGGAACACCACGTAACACCAGGTGGTAGAGAAGCCGATGAAAGATAAACTTGCTGTTTACCTTATTTTATTTTTTTTCTTATTTTTTCTTAATTGTTTTTGTTCGGTAAACAGGAAAGAGTTTTCTATTCCATTCTATTCTCTATGAAACTTTGAAGTTCGTAAAAATATTAACGTAATTCATACCTACGTAATATTGGTGTGCCTTCAGCAAACCAAGTCACTAGGAGTTATTGTCTATTTAGAACCAAGGTTCTTGACCACCATTTCAGACTGATTAAAAAACAAGGTTTTATTTCCAAATCAAGTCATCGCATCATGTTATAATATATCCAATGAAAACTGTCGCCCGCTGCACTTTAGATAAGTAAAGGAATTCGGAAAAAGTAGTGGCTCCTACACTATAATATTTTCAGTGTACTATATGTATAGATATGTTTATGAAGTTACATTTTCAGTTGTTCCAGCTTCGGTTCGGCGATTGGTGTCAGATTCTGTGAATAGGTGTGCCGGCTGTGCAGTGACTGAGTTTGTATTGTAGGTGTTAGCTCACGGATAGCTGGTTTTTTCATTTCAACTTTATAGCTTAGAATCGGCATGTATTTTTTGAATAGTTTTTTCTCCGGTGGAATATGACGCTGTCAACTTGCAGCTGAGAATTCAGTTTCCACGTCATGTACATCATGATCTTACAATTATTCTTACTCGTATAACGTTGGATGCTTCACGTTTAGTAAGTTATTTTGTTTGAAACGAAAACCTAAAGATCTTTTCAGACAGTGTCAGATAATTTGACACCCGGTAACATACGAATCACTCATACGAATCACTTATTAGACTCGGACAATCAATTCACGTACACTCTCTTGGCGAGATCACTTGTCTTGTAATGGCCGTCGTGCGCCCGAGGCGAGTCACAGCGCGTAGGAGTACAGAAGGTTGCATACTTATGAGTAAATTTAAGTCAACGATCGTAGTGAACATCGGTGACAATGCATAAGATTGTATAAAAGAAAAACTTGTTGTTTGTAAAATAATCTCTATATATAAAAATGAAAAAAAAAAAAGTTGTTGGGCAAAGTCAGTTGACGAAACTGAAGACCGATAGTGGCAACATCGTTTCCTCGAAGCCGGAAATTTTAAGAGAGCTCGAGAAGTTCTATGGACAACTATACACCTCATCGCAAAGTCCTGCTACAAGCACGACTAGCGATGCAAGAGCCCGTTTAACCCGACACTACACAGAAGATATCCCGGACGTCAGCCTATACGAGATCAGAACGGCTCTCAAGCAGCTTAAAAGTAACAAGGCACCCGGGGAAGACGGAATAACGACAGAGCTTCTGAAAGCGGGCGGAACGCCGATACTTAAGGTCCTTCAGAAGCTATTTAATTCTGTCATCATCGAAGGTACGACGCCTGAGGCGTGGGGCAAGAGCGTAGTGGTGCTTTTTTTCAAGAAAGGTGATAACACCCTCTTGAAAAATTATAGGCCGATCTCCTTGCTTAGCCACGTTTATAAGCTGTTTTCGAGAGTAGTTACTAATCGTCTCGCTCGTAGGTTCGACGAATTTCAGCCTCCCGAACAAGCCGGGTTCCGAAAAGGCTTCAGTACCATAGACCACATCCATACGCTACGGCAGATTATACAGAAGACCGAGGAGTATAATCGGCCACTTTGCTTAGCGTTTGTGGACTATGAGAAAGCCTTTGATTCAGTCGAAACCTGGGCAGTGCTACAGTCCCTCCAGCGGTGTCAAATTGACTATCGGTATATCGAAGTGTTGAAATGTCTCTACAGGAATGCCACAATGTCTATCCGACTTCAGGACCAGAGTACAAATCCAATCCACATGCAAAAAGGGGTGAGACAGGGAGATGTAATATCTCCGAAACTGTTCACCTCGGCACTGGAGGATATTTTCAAGCTCGTGTCCTGGACAAGGTATGGCATCAACATCAATGGCGAATTCATCACTCACCTTCGATTTGCCGACGACGTAGTCATAATGGCGGAGTCGCTGGAAGACTTAGGCACAATGCTTAGAGACCTCAATATTGTCTCCCAACAGGTGGGTCTAAATATGAACATGAGCAAGACAAAAATCATGTCAAATGCTCATGTCACACGTACATGTTGGGAGCGATATCATCGAAGTTGTGGACCACTATGTTTATTTGGGTCAGACGATCCAATTAGGTAGAGCCAACTTCAGTAAAGAGGTCAGCCGACGAATCCAACTCGGATGGGCAGCGTTCGGGAAACTGCGCCACATTTTCTCATCGCAGATACCGCAGAGCCTCAAGACAAAAGTCTATAATCAGTGCGTGTTGCCAGTGATGACTTATGGAACTGAGACGTGGTCGCTAACTATTGGCCTCGTGCACAAGCTCAAAGTCGCGCAACGAGCTATGGAGAGAGCTATGCTGGGAGTTTCACTACGTGATAGAATCAGAAATGAGGATATCCGTAGAAGAACCAAGGTCACCGACATAGCTCGTAGAGTTAGTAAGTTGAAGTGGCAATGGGCAGGCCATATAGCTCGAAGAACCGACAACCGTTGGGGAATAAAGGTTCTCGAATGGCGACCACGAACCGGAAGACGAAGCGTAGGGCGCCCACCCACCAGATGGACCGACGACATTGTTAAGATCGCGGGAAGTCGATGGATGGAAAGGGCTCAGAATCGTTCTTCCTGGAAAGGTGTAGGGGAGGCCTATGTTCAGCAGTGGACTTCTTCGGGCTGAAATGATGAAAATGATGATAAAAATGAATCGCATTTCCCTTGGTCACGGGATCACGCGTGAACGGCTGGACCAATTTTGCTAATTCTTTTTTTGTTGTGTTTGTTATTGTCAGGAGAAGGTTCTTATGCAAGAAAAAAATAAGTTACGTCATACATTAGAAAATTAGAGGAACCTTCATTAACTTATGTTATTTTACTTTTTGTCAGGAAAATGACAATTACAGGACAATGTCTGTCGGGTCAGTTAGTAGTCTGTATAATGGTGGTAACTATTAGAGACACCCAAGAATCAATTTAAATGTTTTCCTCGGCTGAATTACTTTTGATGACCGCTTCTTCTTCATAATTAAGAGCACAGCTGAAGTGCTTGTCAGTGGAGTAACCGCCAGAATGATTGACCTTGATTTTGATGACCGCATCTGGCCGATAAAGGCGAACACAGGAAATTATACCTACTTTAGAAAGTATTTATTAATATTAATGTTTATTTGAGTCTATAAGCATAACACTGAGTTGGTTGTTATCTCGACCGCAATCTACTCGCCCATGCGGTCGAGTCACCACCTTTAACTTTAACTCAACCGCACATGCAAAGTACAGGCAGTCGAAAAAGTGATATCAATTCTTATAACATTCAAAAGAAACATGCATGTCTTTTTTTAAAGACATAGTAAGATTTTGTTATTGTATGTTTTTATTTGTGTAGACTCTGTACTGACTGATTTTCTCTATGGCATACGTCCGGAGCACCGGCGGGCCGTGACGTGTCACGGCCCGCCGTGTCCGAACGTGCCGCGCGTGCGATCCCCGAACGCTGATTGCATTTATCCATGACGGCATCGAGATAGCATGGCCATGACACGCCTCATCTGCCCAATACAGTCTAGGTGATTAAACGATCATCATAGTGGGGGCGATCGGAAAGCTAGGCTTCGTCAGCGTTGGTTCGCAACCCGTCTATGAGAAGGAAAACTTCAAAATCAATCCCGGAATGTATCCGTAAGACACGAGTATAAAACTGGATCCACTTATAAACTGGATCAAGAAATAAATAAACAAATAAGCCTACATGCCTACCAAAAATATGGCAGACTTCTTGTAGTAGGTAGCCATTTTGTAGAGTTCATTTGGCGATGTTTGCAGATATTTGCCACTTTGCAATCTTGTTTTTGCAACTTTGATATTCATCTGGCATGCAGTAGTGTGCTAATATTACAGTGTTTCTATTTGCAGGGCACCGTTTCACATTAAAACTAATTTATTATTTATTAATCAGAGTGTCGAGAGCATTACCAGGTAAAAGACTTTGCTTTTATAAGCCAAACGCTATAATATTTCCAATAAATAGTTATAATTACATGATTCTTTCATTGAATTGTCCCTCGTTATTTTTTTAACGGACAATATTGATAATCTACACCAAACATCTGTACAAAGAAAATTGCAGTAACAGTAAGAAAATATTTTCCGTTTTCATGTTTATTTACCATTCAAAGGGACTCATCACAAGAACATCTCTAATTTGTTACCCTCCGTCCATAAATAAGTAAACGTAACGACGCCATTACCGGGTTTTATTTTATTTACACACCTCAAGTATTCTCAAGCAGGCGTATAAAGTGTGGGAATTACCACTTGGTGACAATATATTGAAAGACAGAATTACAACGTCATACAGTTAAGTTTTGATAGATAGTGGATACTCGCTAAGGCTAACACGCATAAAAATGAAAACTGTGGCGTTCTTGACACTCGATGTTTCTTGAATCACTTTACGATCTAAGATATTGTTTAATTTAGTGCTAGTAAAATAAATAATAACCATTGAAGAACTTGGTTATAGCTCTTAATACATAACAGCCAAAGTGCTTCAAGACTGTATCCTCGTCAGTTCGTACAAGAAATACGGAAAGGTTCTTACATACACACATTGCAATTATACAATGTGAGTACGAAAAACTTTACGTAAAAAATAGCCTTATAAAAAAGCATAAATTGCTCATTGAAAACGCTTCATCTTAGCTACTGTCTCGAGGAAACAAGTGGAGCAACGTCTAGAAGAACCAAGATAAATATTAACCGACACTGTAAAACGAGGCTCGCGTGATACGAATTTGATATGCGAAAGATTCCAACTCAATTTTGCCGGTTAGTATGGGGCAATACGTCGGGCCAATCTACGGCGTGCAAGGCGCCAATGTTTCGAATAAAATTAAGAATTATGGCCTGACGCGAACAAAGCATTCGGAAATTAATTTATGAGAAGATGTGAACTTCACGAGTGATTTTAATTGAAATAATTGTATCTGTATGATTTTAACGGTACGTCATATACAAATGGCCTTTGCCAGAATATCTTCATTCAAATTTAGGTGTCTATAGAGTGTTTTTTTATTACAATCATACATAGGTACCTACTTACATATTATAGTCAACCTTATAAATGGATGTTAATAAAACGAAATTGGTATAAATATGGCTATGACCGAAATAATTCTTTTACATATAAATCGCACCAAAACAATATGATTAGCACAACAATAGAGTTCAATGTAACCCTATAAATATCCCTAACTATACTGTACCTACACTAAACAATAAGCCGCCATGTTAATACTGCTAATTAACGTATTACAATGGTGTACATAATTATAATCTGAACTTATTACTAAGCTGTGAAAGCGGATAGAATGGTATATCAAATGCTGAGATAGATAGATATTAATAGGTATACAAAACACCCCTTATAGACTCAAAGAACTTGGTGAAGAGGAAAGATCCCAAAAGCCTGTCTCCATTGCTGTGCTGATTAGCAATGGTATTCTGTTGACCCAGCATTCTAGCCACATGTCGCCTCAGCCAAGTTTGGCTAACTCTTGATAAGTGGCATCTAAATAACATAATTGTCAACAAATTGTAGCAGGTTTAAATCCGCTTTCAGTACCACAGACATGATGTCATCGTGCATTCGAAATGTGCAGTCACACAGAACATACCGGTCCGCGCCGACACGATGGGCTGTGTTTACTGCTCCAATAAATCGGATCGGATAATTAAATGAACGGAGTACACTGATTAGGTATTAGGTGTGATCACCGATTCGATATATCGGCGGGCAGCTGTTGTCAAGCTTCAATAAACCATCAAAATAATTAAGATTAATAAGAAATTGTGAAATCATAAAATTCCATTGCCTAAATGCTTTTTAAATAGGTAGGTACCACGATTCATTTCATGAATAATTTAAATTTATAAAATGTGAAGTGAAATTTAAATCATTAATGATTGAAGAAACGATAACAATAATTTAAAATTGTTAAGATAATTATTTCCAGGGCTTAAAACTGAAACTGGGACACTTTTTATGTAGTTTATAAACATTGTTTGTACGAACCTAGGTTTAAATATAAATACAGGTGCCCAACGAAGTACGCCTCAGTCTGGCTTGAACCATCGGATCGTAAGTACCTCCGAACATACTTCATTAATTTATCAAGTAAGACTACGTCGTCTTGCTGAGTAAAGCATTAGAAAACTGTCAATCATGGTTTTATTTTAAATCGAAGATGAGTTATTTACGAAAAAATCTTGGTGATGCTTCCCCGTTAGATACGAGTGTAATACACAATCATTATGTGGAATTCATTTCTACTTACTGTCCTTAGCTAGATTTCTAGATTTCATTTCCTTAGATATAAGATGCTTAGAATATTTAGAGTACGAGCAGACGTCAAGGCTTATTTTCAAAAATAATCTAGCTAGTCAAGCGCCTCTGGGACACTTTGATATAGTCCTCCTTACGAAATTGAGGGAGCAGTGGGTGGATAATTATGGACTGTGATGACAATGAAACAAATGAATTATTTTTTAAAATAAATTGACCTTTTTCCCCTATAGCTCACTATCTCATGCCATAAGTGACTATGCTGGCAAAAGTTGTAAACAAGCTTAATTTAGAACTAGCCTTTTTTTTTTAGAGTGGGAAATGCCTTCGCACTTCCCTTCCGCCACGGGGGTGGTGGAAGGGGGTGTGTGGGACATGAGCCCACTAAAACCCCTCCGTGAGCCGTCGATCCGCCTGGAGTGAGGCGTATCCCCTCCCTAGTCCCAGCGGCCGGCCCGGTGGGACTACCAGGCCACTACGCCTAGGGAGGGGATGACCTTGCTCACTATGGCCATCCCCCCAGACGCGTGGTGCCGTGCAAGCCGGCGGGGAATTTAGAACTAAGTTAACTCAATCTAAGCTGGCTGCAAGAACAACCCGATTTGGTGACAGATTTTCTACTTAAAGGTAGTAGCTAGTCAGGCACGCACTTTAATACACTACCAGCAAGGTGGGTATCTTTATCGGAAGCTCACGTTCAGGTTTGGCAGTTTCGAACTCACGCCTAGCAGCAGGCGATTCGAAGACAGAACCAACTCAGCTATCATCCCTTCGAATTTTGAACACAACACAACAACAACACCAAAACCAACCACAACGACAATCAATAACAACAATATTGAATTTCCTTAAGATGTAATTCGAACGCAAATAAACATTTAAATTTGCGAGTACATAGAATCCATTCCAGTTTCCAAAGTTAAGAAAAGTTAAATTTCAAGTCAACTGTCGTCGTCCGACTCAAATCAAATTATTTTCGTTGCCGTGAAAAATGGAAACACATTTTTTATCTCTTTTTGATCTTGAGAATACAAGTTGCCCCCAATATACTTTTGGGTAAACATCAATTTCGTTTAATGACCTCTTTTCTTCGTACAATAAATTTTATTTATGATTAAAATACTTAATGGGTACTGAGACTGAAAAAAATAATCGTTCTCATGTTTCAGTCTCATTAGAGTTTGGGAGCACAAAGCCTTTGTACACAATAGATTTGCACGCTATGGGGCATGACGAAAGATCGTATTGCCTACAAGAACCTTAATATTGGCATTACAATAGCCCTTAATATTGGCATTTCTTAGTAAAACGGACGCTAAGTAAGCAATAAAGCGCGCAACTCGTGTTTATTTCCTAGAAAATTTTGGGTACAAACTCAGTTTACCAACGTCGAAGCCCGCGTAAAAAATAATTAATGGATTCAGTAAGACGTATATGTGCGCCTCATCTAGTGTCAGGGTATGTTAGGCTGTCTTTGACGTGGGTAACGTCTGCTTGCAATTGATAATAACTGTGGTTATCCCGGGGACGGAAATTCCCACTTACTAAGTCTTCGATATGAAGCCGCGGATCGACCCCGTGGTTGCTGGGATACAAAACGCGTAAGTTACTTCTCAGCCGCATTTATGTACGTTACGACGTAGTAACGCTACGCTAGGCTACGACTACTACACTGCTACGCTGCTCCACCGTCTACGGATCGTAGCTGCTCCAAAATGGTATATACAATACATGCGGCTGATATAATTATGCCTATAACGTAAGCTCTCTACGGTGGAAATTGTGTAACTTTCATTGTACTATTTTACGATCTACATCTATCGGAAATCTTGTTTGAAGAGATTGGCTTTCACACAAAACCAGTCAATTCTATGTCGTTTCGCGTTTTCCAATCCCCAGGATTCGACTGATCGGTTTCCTATTTTGAATTTACATAGCGTTGAGGGAACGTAAAGTAGCGTTACACACCTCTACGGTTCTCTGTGGTTCTATAAAGCAGAGAAATAGTTTTGAATTTAAAATGTGGACAGTAATAATTTGTGATTGTACTAGTATTAGAAAATCAGTATTAAATCCTCATCTGTATTCGTATCTACTGGTGGGAAACATACCTATGGTAGAAGGTGATCAACATAATATACAAAAAAGATACCTGTTCTTTCATAAAAATAGGCTGATAGCAACATACACAAAATAAAATACCTACAATGAATTGCTAACTATACCCCGTTTCTGGAATCTTTTGTCGAAAAGGTCCTAAGTTCTGGTACTGCATATATAACTGTACTGGTCATCTAGTTTAGATTGTAACCCAGATTTCCGTTCTTCAGAGAGCGGTGGGCAACCATTTTATTTTCCAGGTCGGTGCGACCACGCGAGCCTTGTATTTGCATACCCGTAATAAAGCCATTTATATCCGACGATTTTATTAATAAAGTTTTATTACGAATACTTAGTCAAAACATAAAAATGTACATATTATGTATATAAGTACACTCCTTAAAGTAAACAACATAATTATTATATTCGTAAAAAACTTATGATATCGTACAAATAAATTTACACGATTACAAAAAAACCTACAGATCTAAAAGCTTCCTCAGTTCCTTGCAAACAATCTACAGATATTGCTATACCTGTAGATTTTCTGCAAAACAGAAGTGAATATTAAAACACTCCTCGAGACAGCTGAAACGTTTTTCACTACACAAAAGCAACTTCCCTGCTCCATACATCATAAAGTTGATGAGTGCGCGCTTTACAAACCTTCGTGGTATATATTAGAACGCTCACTAGGCACTACGCCCCGAAGTTATGCTCGCGACGGCAGAGCCGGAGACAAAGAAACGTTAAGTGTGAGGAGAGAATAATGAATACCTACTTTCTCAACTTTAGTGATTTAAGTCACGTATGCAAGGTTTTAAATACTTTTCCAAATTATCACCATGGTACAAGAAAACAAGTTATGAAACTCCGTTCATCGCACAGGCATTCTTTAGCATTAGCGTTCATAGGTCATTTGTCACTGGAGCTAAAATTGCGCACTCTCGGACAAGATGTTGACGTAGGTGTCTCTTTCTACGTAATCAACGTATACAAAGGGATGTTATGAAATGGTATCACACGTACGTTGATGACGTAGAAGACCATGATTATCATCTGCTTCTCGGCGAAAGAAACCATCGTTAGGGGCCCACATGCCCGAGTATTATTTTTAAGGCATATGATCTATATTATTACCTATTCCATACAATATGTTTTACAAGCAACACATTGGTGGGTGCTACCGCCTTGGGACTTGAACGTGCAACTTAGAAGTCAGACGTTCTGCTATGAATTAACAGATGTTATGCTATATCTGAACAGGCGTTATGCTATTGAATAAGTATGTTCTTGGCAAACATGCCCCACCTTCGACCGCGTTGTCACTTACCATCAGATGAGACTGCGGTCAAATTATTGCCTATTCGCAATTAAAAAAAAATACATCAACAAAATTACTGGCTGGTAACAATCCATCAACTGTATGAACCCGCCAAAATTCAAACCTGGAAATATCTTTAATACGCCTACGTCTAAAGTTATGCTCACGACAGGAGGTAAGAACTTGAGACAAAGAAACGGTAAATATGAGACGCGCTTCGCTGAATAATGAATATCTCAGACTGTCTATACGGTTTATACTCGTACTTCTCTGACTACAATTCTGTATGCGTTCTGAAGCGTGACAGATTTCAAAATAGGAGTGTTGTCTCTTTGTTCTGAGAATCACAGTTTCGGAAGTGAATTATAATTACTTTAAGTTGTATGTGTGATAGGTACTTGTATGGTATGATATTATGGTATGTAAGAAGTTGGTATATATTATACTGTATCTATATTTTCATCAGGTAAACAACAACTGATTGGCTCATCGTAGTTGCATTTCATTCAATGGGGCAATGCCACTAGCATTTTGAGTACTCTGCTGACTGGTACTAGTTTGGACACCTGTATTACCTATGACCCTATGAGACTATAATTGTTGGTTTGTAGGTTGTCCAACTGTATTTAGAGAATAATGGCCGGAAAATAAAACCAGTGAACGGTCACTTGTTGATACAATAGCTGCTCAGAACGAATGCAAATTACTTTTAATGATTATGGCTAAGAGATATTTATATCTAACTATGGAACTATAAAAAACGTGATGGTCTACTTCCCGATGGCTTTATACAAAGTATTAAGTAATAATAAAATAGAATTCATTTCCTTTTTTACTGCAGTTTCAAAGGCCAATAAAAGCAATTTGTCACCCAGTACCACACACTGTTGCAAAGCAATAGCAAAGGGAAAGCAGCTCTAATTTTCTATAGCCTCAAAGAGTTGCCATTACAGGACATTACCGTCTTCCAAGAAATAGTGGGAGACGCAATAGCTAAAGCGTCTATCGAGAAACCGTGCTCGTTTCGGATCGGACCGAGCATACGAATCATCAAACCTACGTGCCGCGCCCGGAGCTGAGTGAATTTAATAAATTACGATTCAACTGGTTAGAATTTTTACGTGGCTGAAGTAGATTTAGCGAGTTGCTTTGTATTATAAAGTTAGTGCGTATCTTGCAGTTTTATTTATCGTCGAAAAAGATGTTACTAAATATTTACATTACGTAATAAAAGTTTTGTTGGACTCGTAAAAAATGTGTTTATATTATTGGTCGATATGAAAAATAATAAAAAAGTACGAGTATGAAAATGAAATGTTAAATATAATAGACTTATGTTTGACTAGTTGGTGCCCGCGACTTCGTCTGCGCAGGATTAGTATTTCGAGTAGCTTATAATTATTAGCGTGACGTAGAAAAGAATTACGACATTAAAATCACATATTTTTATGGTTCACTATTTTGGCTATAATGGCTTACACAATATAAGATATAGATATTGTAATACTGTGGCGGGCTTTTTTGTACAACTATTTAACACTTACGTCATATTTTAGACCATTCACACATTATCTGTATACATTGTAACCTATGTGTTATTCTGATGTATGAGCTATATTATTGTAAAGGTTCATTAAAATCCATTCACTAGTTTTTGCGTGAAAGAGTTACAAACATCCATCCAACCATCCATCTATCCATACTTACAAACTTTCGCGTTTATAATATTAGTAGGATTACTTGCATGTTGTCTTACAATTGCGCCAGGAAAGGTACACACGATAGATCCCGACCCGTAACTAAAACTTCCTGCCTCTAGGGGACTAATGTGCTGTAACTTTTATTCCTATGAAAATAAAGTTCATAATACAACAGTGTAATTTACCTACATTATGTACAATAGAATATGAATTAAACTTGTCTCCCAGTAAATTCCTCTCTAAAGCTCGAACATGTCAGCCTGTAGTTACAGAGCAGCATCAAATGGTTACAACTGAATAGAGGAGAAACGTTAACTTAAAAAAACAACCAAGTCAGTTTTTTTGTCATAAAACAAGTCTGTATACCTAATAGCGAAAAATTCATTTGATTTCACTAAAATTGTGTTTGCTATTGCAAACAATAATAATGACATCTTGTTAAATACTACTATGAATATTGAGATTTTTGTTTACAATGTACATTATTGCAAAGTAGAGAAAGTTGCAATAAGGTATATTTTGTAGATTATACGTATATTGTGCCGATTGTTATTATAAGTGGGGTATCACTGATATGCTAATAGCGACCTTGGCGACCCATTATTGCGCTCTATTTCCCTGCTTACCCAATTGCTAGCGGAATTAATTCAACGCGGCGTGATTTCGTGTGTGCTTATGAAAGTTAAATTCGTTAATCGCACGCCGGTCGATTTCTGTGTATTTTAACTTACTCCGAATCAGCTGTGTTCCAAGGATCGTGTTTATTTTGGAATTCAGAGCTTTTGTGCACGGTTGGCGATATTAAAATATTCGAGTAATTTAATACGTTCAATATTTTTATAATAGGTTAGACGTGTGATTAAAGATAGAGAAAACTTATTCAGATAACTAGCTGCTCTATCTATATATTTATGTAAATCCGCCGCAAATCGATGGCTCACTCCGTGCCCACTCTTTTTCTAACAAAAAAACAAAATTCACAAGTTAAACAATGAAAAATAATCCTGGGTGATTAGGTAAGAAAACGCGAGTGTATACGTCAATTTTCGTACGAAATCTTAGAAAACTCTGTTTAACTCTCGTCTAATCTTTTGTGGTAAGACGGAAAGAATTTCCGCAACCCCCGATTTGATGTAAACCTATTTTTGACAAACAAACATTTCCCAGAGCAACGTCGAACACAACGAATGCAAATTGGCAGGCCGCGCTTGTATGATCTACTTAGAAATTAATGCGCCATGAAATTACGAATTTACCTACTTACCTAGTCAGTAGGAAAATTGGTTTCCAGATCCACTTGGCTGTCCATTTGCTGCAGCTATTGGCGTTTGACAGTTTAAGACGTTTCTCTTTGCTTTCTCTGCTCTACATTTGTAGAATAAGGAAAGAGGGGGTTTCTTCTGCTGATTTTTGTCGGTTGTGTGCAATACACAAAAAATTACGTCAATGGGAATAGAAGAAAAAATTACAGATAGCAAAAATATTATAGAGGCAAATGCTTAGTGTGTTTTTGTATGTTTGTTACTTCTTCACGCTCAAACGGCTGGACCAATTTTGTAGAATCTTTTAACACAGGCTAGTATTTATTCCAAAAATAGCGGGCAACACCGCGAGGCACAGTACGTTGTACTATAATTTTACTATTAAACAAAATTTGGTTTACATATTCGATTAATTTGGGTAGATATTGCATTGTTCGTAGCAGCGTTAACGAGGGTCAAAGTTTTCGCTTTGTTTTTTTCCTGAACAATTGGCTCGGTTAAGACAATGACGTAATATTTATAGCAAAACTTTTTGAGTACCCCACGAAGTGTTAAGCTATTTATGTAATTGACTGTTCACTTCCTTGATTTGATTCTTTCCCCTAGCACAGGATGTAGTGATAAATTGTGACCATCAATATAACACAGGGGATATTTTGTCAACAACTTGCGTTGATGTATAGGTGTGATTTGTGTAAAGAAGAAAGTGGTTAATGAAATCCCTAGACAGAACTATTATTTTCTTTTTGTGGTAAACGGTAACCAGCTGCTTCCTGATGTGGCAATTGGAGTTCCGCTCAAACATATTGATGGACGCGAGAGATAGCGCGGCCGTGCAAGACCAAAGAAATGGTAGATTGATTATAAACAAATTTTGAAGGCTTCTGGAATAGATTGGGTGAAGACAGGGACGATAAGGATAAGAAAGATTGAATAAATAAATATAAGGGAGGAAGTTTAGACCCTGCAGTGGTTGGGAGAGTTGTTAATGATGACTATGATCGGATGCCATCAACTGACCTGAATACCCATCAGCTCATATTTCATCGTGAAAGTATTGGGTGTACTTTTGATACTGATATTATAAATATACATTCCACAGATATTATACCAGTTCAAGAACATGGTAATTTAAAAACGAATCAACAATAAATGTACCTTCAAAATTTCTCAATTCAAATAAACCTCGATAAACGGGTCAAGGTTAACTTAACCCGTCCTTTTATTTCGATCAAAAAGAAACCTTTTCAAAAGGGAACGACTCTACGTTTAACTACGATCGCGGTTGAAATTTCAAGTATATGCACCCCGTTGGTACCCTTCTGGTACCCTTTGGTCCCCTTTGAAGGTCCGAACGAAGTGACCACGAAAGGTTCCGATCTCGTTTCGATTCGTGTCACATCGGAGTTGGGAGCTTTTGGGTGTTTGTTGTGCCTACTTATTGGTGTTGTGATTATGTGTAATGGACTATAATGAAGTCGCTCTTTAGCGATAGCACCGCCAACTGCAAAAGTTATTTCTCTGAATCTAATTATTATTTGTACATACGCATGCAGTGATGCTGAAACAACTAAACAACTTTATAAATCTTTTCCAAGTGTTTTAGATTATATTTGTATTCATGTTAGTTATTAGTTAAGAAAGCAACATACCAATAGCAACCATCTGTGAATTATACATGATGATCCAAAACTCTACCCAAATTATAGAAAAGCCAAGACTCGGTGCATTTTCTCCCGATAAAGTCATAAAATACCCAATCGATACGCAGAGCACAACATAGGCGGGGGTAGACGGGATCAAAATGTATGCCATTTGTGTACGTATCACGTAGAATCAATTTAGAAGAACTCCAGCTGCGGGTCAAGCGATATATACGAGGAGCGCCTCGATTTATGAAGATTGTTTTACATTTTCCGGGCAAGTTGCGTGTATAAACTATAAACTTCGCATATAACTATAACCAGTATGGGAACTAATCCTAGTTTACATTTGAATTCAGAAATAATCATGACACGATAACTGATACAGTAGTACTAATGTAATGTTATGATGACAATAACAAGACTAATGAAATTTCTAAAAAGTTCGAAACATACAATTAAGCAATATAATACGATACATATACCTACCTACTATTGTGTCACGTCTAACTTCCTTTTACATTGGTAGATATCGGTAACTTTTTCACGTGCCCCTTACTGTTTCTAATGTGTAGTGTGTACATTTTAGTCCTAAATCACAAATAACATACTGGATACGAAACTTTGCCACGGTTTTCGGAGTCGGGGAAATGTTTATCGTAATCGTTAGGTAGTGCTAATTCGGTCTAATTTTTGGTTAGATATTATCGCGTAACCTGAATGTTTTCAGCTTCAGTTCTTCTGGCTGAATATCACTCACAAAAAAATGCAGGTAAACTTCATCGGTTAGTGGCATGTGAGCGTTTTTTTTGGTTTAAACAGACAACTACACATTTAATGGAGTTTTCCTTTTTTTTTTTTTAAACGTAGCCCCACACTAGGATTGCTCCTGTATCGTGGGTACTGCTTACAGACATATAATTTCACATACACATCACACCCAGACCAGAAACTAATATTTGTGGATCGCACTAATATTTGTCCCAGGCGGGAATCGAACCCACAACCCCTAGCGCAGCAATCCGATTGCTTAGTCACTACGCCAGACGAGCCGCCTTAACTTAGGCGCGCCAATTCTATAAGATATAATTATAGATATATTATAGAAGATGTCTATCGTTATACCAGGAGGGACAAAACCATTAAAGGATTGACAGATTCGTCCACCCTCTCGTCAAAAACGGGTCCCATGTGCAAATTCAATAATGCATGCACTGACACCCTTCGCTTTACTTCTATGGCATCAGATGTATCGTCATGTTGTCTCGCCTCCGTTTCCGATGTAGAATAGAGATGCAGTTGCCAAGTTATCGATATTATTTGGAACACTGGCTAGACGTTTTTGGTCTGCAGATTATATTTGGTATGCAGCGATGTACTACGTTTTGAGAACTCCGTATAGAAAACGATTTCATTCCTATGGCAACATTGTCTGTCTAACTCAGGCTTGCCTTTTCCATGGTTTCTGGACCCTTTGCTAACTTTAATCGACCGATAAGTGTATTGCTGTCTTTATCATTTGCTTAGTGCCAAATAGAGACAACGATAGCCTTATGGGCTAGTGGTTCAAAAACCAGGAAGATGCAAATAATAAAAATTTGGTTGATCTTTTCGTTTAAAAGACGTTACTTTTTTATGTAACTGTATAGCGAGACGTAACTGCTGAGCTGTTAACTGATGGTAATGGCCATACTTACTGATTGCCCTTAATAGTTACAATGCATTGGTACAACATAATTATTAGTTCTAAAGCCTTGAGTTTTGTTATAAGTGTGTGTTGTTTTAACCTATAGTATGAAATTGCTGTACTGATTAAAATTAAATACGGTTGCTTCCCCCACGACAAGTGCTAAGTGTATTAGTTGTGCATCGAGACGTCGGTCGGTACATGCAATAAATAACACTTTCCTGTCGGAAACGAACAGATGTTTTAGTGTAATAAGTGGAGATAAGAATGTCGCAGGATTTATGGTATGGGGTCCATGCTTTGCTATGCTCCAGTGAGATTATAACATACGTGACAAATAGGGTGCTTAATAACCGTTAACGTTAGGATACATGGTGAGGTTTCTCCTTTGGCCTATATATTGCAGAATTTTACTGCAAATGTTATAGTGACCTTTCTAATATGTGTAAGCAACGCACCTGCAATGCCTCTGATATTGTGGATATCCTAAGCAGCGGTGGTCACTTAGGTAGGCTGCACGCTAGCCACTAGTTTTACAAAAAAATACACTCCATATTCTGTGTAGGTATAAACAGCTCCTCCTCTATTCGTGTGGTCACTCACTGCTGAGCATCGTGATGATCCCAACCAATCGTTTCCCTGAGTATCTGGTGCCACCTCTGGCCGTCTTTGGTACAATGGATGGCATCGCTCAACTTGGTGTCCATCTGTTCAGACCATCGGACCATGTTCAGACCATGTTCGGACCATCTTTTTGGGCTTCTACCTTTTGACCTCTTGCCTTCCGCCTTCCCCGTCACTATGAGCTGCTCCAGGTTATCAGAGAGTGTTCGCGCAATATGGCCAAAGTATTGAAGTACCCGATGATGGCATGTGGCGGAAACTATAAACTATAACACTTCAATTTTAACCAACATCAAAAAGCAGAGGATGTTTTCAATTCAACGCGTATAATATCTTTAAATGAGCAATTCTTGTATATATATATATATATATATATATTATATTTACAAACTGCTATTTCGGTATATATTCTCATGGTGGTTAGTGACCCACGTCCACAATTGCCACCCACGACATTAAAGAACTCTTCACACGTACTCTCGTTCCTGAATCCTGTAAGTTTAAGGTAATTACTTTGTACATTGTATGTAATTCTACAATGGATTAATGTAGGAGCAACCCTAGTGTGGGGTTACGTTAAATAAAAAAAATACTACTTTTAAGGCTGACGCGCGTAAAATACAAATCATAACAAAATAATTCGATTGTAGTCTGTTTAACTCTATTTATTGTGGCAATTAACCGCGAACACATTTCACCCCGAATATTTTAATGAGTTCAACACTAATAATGGAATATAAACAATTTTGAATTAATGCCCCTAACTAAATTCCGTATTTACATTTATTTACAGTTAATTATACAAATAAATTGTTTGTGCAATAACGTTTGCAATGTTTGTATGATATTTGAATTAGGGGATTGATTAAAAATTTACGATACAGATACCATTTATTTTTGGGCTGTGGTGGTCGAGCTATGTCGATCCGTGGGATTGCTACCCTACCACACCGTGTTTGAATCCGCGACCAATGACATGATATTTGATCAATTATAGCTAATATACGATACGGCATTAGAGTCCCCGATCAAATATTACAAATCACTTGAATCTACTCAGCCGTGATAAAATAAACAGATTTATACCATTCAACACAAAAGCATCCATTAACAAAAAACTTAGCACCTGAGTCCCACGGCCCCAAAGATACTAAAAACATCACTCACCGGCTAGAATTTGTTCAACAACAAGGTGCAAAGTACTCGTACCACAGTGTATAATTTCAAGCAAATTTAAGGTGTTTACGTTACGCACACATGCGTCCTTTAATAATAAATGCTGATTCAACTTTCTGAATACAAAAGAACGCTTTTTTGTTTTTACTACATTTTTCTAGGTAAATATTCGATCGTTTTTTTACTACGGAATTCTTACTACACGCAACATTGTTACAGTTGTTCTATCATTGCTATTATTCTTAGCGAGTTTGTAACAACCCTACGGCATTTATAAATCGCAGCGTACCAGTTAGTGTTTCAACTAGCAAGAGTTTTGTTACTGGCCGCTAGCACTACACGATTAGTTACGCTGCTTCGAAAAATATACTACTCAAATTTAGGAGGGAACAAACTCTCGCAATGTGGTACAGTAATGCTCGTCAGCCCCTTGAATTTTTCATTCCCTTGTGGGCCGACGACTAGGCATTACCAAAATTGCGTCATATTTCTTTTCCCAACGCGGGGCGGGAAATAGTTGGGTGAATTACGGAGACTGAAGCCCATTGGCGGTAAGTGATGGTAATTATTTCAGGAATGATGTTATTGAATTTGGTAGTTTGGGTGGTACGGCGTAAAGTTTGATGTGATATGTACATTTGACATGCTACGTACCTATTTTATGTTTATGGTTCTCTTTGCTAATGAGAATTAGCTGTTTGACTTATAATAGTGCGATTTTATTGCCTATTTATACTCTTTAGTTATTTGAATTTGACTATAGTCTTGGTAGATAATAATTACATTATGGTTACGGAACAATAAAATGTTGTAGTTTAGAAAGAGTCACATTATGTCACTTTATTTTTTTAGCTAATATTTCTCCATAAATTAATAGTTTATATCATTTATATCTAAGCCTAGTCATACCAAATAATGTTTTGAAGGAAGTAGATGAGTTGTGTATGTGGCAATAATTTGCAAACTAGTCTCAATTAATACCAACGAAAATCACTTAGTATATTGATTAAACATACAAATCACTGAAGTAGAAGTTGTAATTCATTGAAACATTATTTCTTAATTTGAATTGTATGTTTCGATGGGAAATTTTCTTTTCTTGCGTCATACATCCTTAGAAATACACACAATATATAGCTATATAAGTACACGAAACCTTTCGTACTGTTTCATAGTAACACATAATATACCTGAACTCATAAGTTTTATATTTCTCGTTAGTACTCTATGCAATATTGAATTTCTCATAATATTCCCGTCGTAATATGCCTATGTCAATAGGCTGCGGCTTACCTAACCGACTGAAGTTTACGCGTCAGCTGAAATTAAAGAGTTACGAGCTCCAGACTGGGTGCTACTAAAGTCTCTTCGGCTGTGTACGAAATAGCTTCGTAACCAGTTGCGATCGAAGACTTTTTTTTACTTGTAAATTTTCGCGAACAGAAAACATAAAAAAGAAACGAATTAGCCCTTTTTTTAGGTAGGTAGTTAATATGTTTTATGGATTCCTTTTTGGATTTAATACTTAGAATTTTGTGATTATGTCCCTACTTAGAGCAGTAGTGATCGTGCATAGGTAATATTTTATCAAACACAGCACTTTAAAGTAATTATACATAATAACTTTAATGTGGCAGAGTATGTCAGGTGCACCATAATAATTTTACAACTGATATTTTACTCAATATAAGAGCGGGCTCAGTCTACAAAAGATGTATAATAAAATTAACGAATGGGTCAACTCATCCCCCGGGCACAGTTTTGGGTCAGTTGACGTAAGAGCCATAATTAAGTTGGTTTATTAAAGTTCATTAAACGAAATTGAACTGTATATATACAGCTAAATGACGTATAATTGAAAATATCGACAAGCTATTTTGAGGCCGAGTAATACTTACCTCAAAGCTGGTCATAGTAAATTGAACTGAAAGTAAGTTTGGTGGAATTGTGAAAATATAATTAAAAAGTAGCTAAATATATTTTCAACAATATCTTTTTATTACATTGCAAACATAATGCAAAAATTCAATATGCAATTTAAGTGTCATTTTGGAAAAAAGCTTAAACCAGTTTATTTTTAACATTTTAAATGGAATCGGATCGCAATGGTTCCGAAAATAAACGTCGCATTCGAAATCAGATTGGCAAGTTCGGACTGTGAGCTCGAATTTCGATCGAGTAGTATCAGTAGTAGTCCTCCTCATCACGTTTATTCATATCCCCGTGCAACCGAGTGCGCCTAATAAATATCGGGTCATCAATACTCGTAAATGAGAATCCTCGGTGCGTCGAAAACAACCTTCATCCGTCAATGAACCGAACACTTTCTATTTTTGTTTGTACGAGAAAGTGATTTGAAATGTATTTTATATTATGAGATATCTAGTTGTGCGCAATTTAATGCTATGATTTTCCTATTGTGAAATGAAAATACTGAAATATTATAATACTTGACACTGGTTAAATGCAGAAACGGTTCGAAGCCACACCTAAAACAAAATATATTATATTTTTAAACGCACGAATTTATTAAACTTACTTTAGCTTATATCGCATACCTAGTAATTTAATCCCGAAAAAAAAAAAACTTTTCTTGCAAATATAGGTCACAACAAAATACTCACATAAAACGTACCTACCTATTTGTAAGAATCTCTAACTGGTTAACCCAGAAATTTCTTTATTAGTATTTTATTGTAGATGGTAGAAACAAAACCAAGTATACAGTACAAATATCATCTCTACCGGATAACGTTGAAATTGGTTAGTGGTAAGCGAATTTCATTGCTGGCAAAATGCTGAGGTAATTTAATGGAACATTTACTTCAGTCCCTCAGTCCAAGGAAACTGTTTATGTTACCATGCGACCTCTTTGCTGTTGTGGTGGAAACAATACTTTTTAGTTTATTGTTATATTATAAATGTACTATTTGTAGTAGGTAGGTACCTACCATGGATGAACTACCCAAATCCATGGTACCTAAGTACCTACTGTGAGGTGAGGTAGATCACCTTCGTCATTATGGTGTTCGAAATTTCGAAGGACGAGGTATTTTAACTATGCTACATCTGTATCTGTATTGGCTTCGTAAAGGCGGGACAGATTTTGATGAAATTTGGTATGTATAGGTATAGATAGATAGATATTAAAGATCCTAAAATAACACAAAAGCTTTTCATTACATTCTACAAATCGCAATTCGCTTATAATATTGGAAGAATATAACTACTAACTAGGCTCTACAGACTGCACGTCTATAAGTAAAGGTATTAATTACACCTTTCTAATGAAAATCGAACGGATTGAACCAGTAAAAGCTGCCAACTAATGAAACTTGTTCGAAACTAAAACAGATTGTCTTAATTAGAACAAGATGAATGTGCCAAGTTTCTCTCAGCTGGGGGGATTATTGCAGGTGTCAACTCTATGGATTTGTACTCGGAGAATTTGCGGCCAGGAGAAGTGACTTGGTGAGAGTTCAATCCAACGTGGAGGTGATAGACGCGCCTCGTGACTTTACCCGGATGTAAAAATATCACCTGTATTATACTTGTATAATATGCTTCGATAAAATATACTATAGATACAAAATCTCTACGAAATCAAATCTCAAAAGTCTCCACCCGTCAAGCCATTATTGTTTCATATAATAATGAAACATAAGGCATTGCAATAGCGTTTACATTTGTGACGGTTTTATAAAACAAGGCATATTATGCATTTCATAATGAACCTTAACAAACTGTAATAGCGTTGTTCAAAACAAGGCATATAACGGCCATTTTGAAGCGACGATCAGTGATCTACCCTATTTTTCATCGTAGCTTGTATATACTAGTTTTCATTTATTTTCGTTTGCAATTTCTGTTTAGCCGCTACCTCAAGGGTGGACATCTGTACTCAAAAGGTACTCAAACCCATGGAAGAGAGAGACAACAAGCTCAATTTCATACAAACTGACAATCATGCTATCTCGCTTATGAGAGTGCCCCTACTTATCTTATCTTATATCTTTAAATGAGCAATTCTTGTATATATATATATATATATATATGTTGTATAATTGGAATTTCGGAATCGGCTCCAATGATTTTCATGAAACTCAGTATATAGGCGGTTTCGGGGGCGATAAATCGATCTAGCTAGGAATCATTTTTAGAAAATGTAATTTTTTTCGTGTTTTTTATGTTTTTTTCTTTAAATAACCAGTTAATATTTTTTTATTATTCTATCGGTAAGATTGAAAAATATTATTCATATTTCATCATTTTATTAGTAATTCGTACCTACTTAAATATAATTTCCAAAAAACACAATTCATAAAAAAAAAAATACCGAGCAAAGCTCGGTCATCCAGATATTAGGATATTAATATAGATATTCTGTGCGGTATAATAAATCAGTTAAAAGAGCTTCTTATCTGGCTTGATACTGCACACCCGAATGATATTTCTAATATTTGTTACAAACTGAGAAAAGGATCGTAGTAAAACTTTATTTCTGAGCAAACCTAAAGAAATTGGTTCAGGCAACGGCGAAAATTGGATAAGAAACGTAATTCTATTGCGAAACTAAAGTATTAAAATCATAATGCGTCGAATTGCTGTTTAAATTACCTTGATACTCATTATCAACAGAACAGAGTTGAATGGAATTCTTCGCTATCAAAACCGGCAAAATTAATAACAATCCCTTTATTTATTCCAACCTCAAGGCGTATCTATATCTGAATACAAAACAACTTAGAAATCTCGGAAGGCAGACGTTTCGCCAGCGAATAAATTACAAAGTCACTTAATTTCGTGTTGTTTTGTAATCCGCAAAATAATTTCTTTCAAGGCCTCATTTCAATCTGGGCCTGCGTCGTAACATTGGGGATTAAGAGTGATTTACGAGCCCCGAGAAATTATTATGAAACAATAACGAGCAGTGATATAATTATTAAATATTGTGACATATATTTTTAACTGATCTCTGTTTATTTCAAGTCGTTCCAGTATAATGTCCTTCAGAAAAAGCATTAAATAGTGGAGCATTTTTTATTCGATAGTATTGAATTAAAAACCGAAACAATATGAACAAAAACAACAGGTTTAAGAGGTTAGTTAGTTCTAGTTTTCTAATTTACTTAATATTTTTGTTTTATTATTTTTAATAAATAATGAAAAGGTTTAGATTTAGCGAGTATTAGTTATTTTATTATTTAATTTAATATAACATGTTTTCTTTCATCGAATAAGAAACTTAAGATTAAATCAGCGGTGGTACAGTGTATTCTCTTTTACTGTACTTTGATCCATATTCGTGATTGGTATTTTTTGAGAATAATAAATAATTAATTCCAAGTTGAGTTACCTGGATGGTTCTGTTGTTCTAGCACCTGAAAATAATCTTGTTTGATGAGTACTCGCCCTTCCCCACTTAGTATTGCATCTTCAAACTAACAACCAATTCTAGGCTATTTGATTCCTTCCACTGAGTACTACTTAAGTTGTTCAAACTACTAGTGGCAAGCTAGATAGTGAGTATCTACGGCGGTACTTCAAGTATAAGTTAGAAACTAAAGCAGTAGACAGACGGGGTTTTATTCACGTACTTACATGGTAATAAGGCTTTCAGATACTACAGTGACTATAAAAAAGGGAAAGTGAAAACGGTGACGACAGTTTTACACAACGAAAACGGATTAATTCTAATACTAGCTGTTGCCCGCGACTTCGTCCGCGCGAACTACATCAAAGTCCAATCTATCTACATGCCAAATTTCATTATGACCCGTGTAGTCGTGAAAAGGTAACAAACTCAAACATAAACAAAGTTACGATTGCATTTATAATATTAGTATGCGCAGCGCAGCTATGATTGTATATGTTTCTAATTTAAATTAAGATAGATATCGGTATTCGCAAAATTAAATTACAAAATTAAACAAATTGTTTTACACTTCTGCGACTCGCAACCGCAAAAATTAGCAAATGAAAAGAGATATTTCATGATAACATTCCTCTCATTGAAATTTAATTCAATTGGGTTTTTACCCAGTTTTACGCCTTTACAAACTAACAACTAACTATTACAAAATAAATGTACTAGTACCTGTACAATATTACTAGTACAATATTTTGAAAAACCATAACAGACGTGTAACCCACATGTTATTACCACTGTTGATATTGTCTAACGTATGCGCATGAGTACTTTATAATTATGTTGATTCACTTTCAAATCTTTTAGTATACCTACCAGGTTACTGGAATACCTAAGCTTGATCAATATAAATCCGTGAGCTAGCTCGCTCATCTGTCACTCACTTAACTGATCGCGATACGTACTCGTAGTGTGCGAGTTAAGTCGATTTGCGGCCTGTACCAGGATAAACTTCGCAGAGTGCGCTGCTTCGTATGTACTTTCTAACTTGCCAACATGCTAGTATTAATTCACTTGGCACGTAGTCACTAGGGGGCTATTTACATACATAGGTACAACCATGCCTTTGTCCCGTTGAGGTAGGCAGATACTACATATTTCACATGCTACGGTTTTGACACACTTCTTTTGCTTCTTCCGCTTTTATCAGTCTCTTCATACAATACTCGCCGGTTATGTGTACTTTTGATGTTCTCCATTTGATGGTGGTATGCCCGCCTGCGTCCACCTCTACCAACTTAGACCTATTATAAATCTGTTTCGTCAATCTTCCTTTCTCTATTTTCTCTATATGTCCAAACCATGGTTATTAATAAGAGGTAACTGAAAAAGGTATGTATTGGGCCTCGCATAGTGTGGGGGTTTGTACGAGTAAATACAGGGAGTTTAAAAAAAATATTGAAGTATGTTATTCACAGCAATTTTAATAAACACTTTCAGATATAATTTCTTGTCTCATATCTCGCCCAATATTCATTCTAGTTAAAATTACAAAACGTTTTGAGCAAGGTCACTCTTATGTTTCTTAAATACCTACTATACGGATAAGAAACTTCACAGTACGTATAATTATGTGATCCGACGTACCTATCCTAAGCAATTTATATTAAAACTAGCTGCGCCCCGCAGTTTCACCCGCGTTTCACATTATAAAACCTACAGGGCGGTGGCTATTAGATAGGACTTGTAACATTGTGTCAGAGAAAATACTGTAGTTAGGTCGTTTTTCACAGTTATTATTGCACTGATGGACAGGAAAACAGTGATAATGATGATGATGACTTGTAGCCTATATTGTGTCTCTAAACTATCTGCATACAACATTTCATGCAAATTAAGGTACTATTTCACAGTTTAGCCCACTGTCTATTGTGTAAGTTGGTGTATAAGTTATCAAAATACCAAATTTCAAAGATAACCTATCTGTGAACCAAATTATCTCCCCCCACTCTCCCCTATTCCCACTCTCCCCTATTTCTCCCCACTCTCCCCTATTTCCCCTCACTCTCCCCTCTTCCCCTGCTCCCCTATTTCCCCCCACTCTCCCCTCTTTCTCCCCCACTCTCCACTATTTCTCCCCTCACACTACCCTCTTTCTCCCTCCTCTCCCCTCTTCTTCCCCCCACTCTCCCCTCTTTCTCCCCGCTCTACCCTCTTTATCCCCCCACTCTACCCTCTTTCTCCCCCCATCTCTCCCTCTTTCGACCCCACTCTCCCCTCTTTCTCCCTCACTCTCCCCTCTTTCTCCCCGCTCTTCATTCTCTTTCTCCCCACTCTCCCCTCTTTCTCTCCCCACTCTTCCCTCTTTCTCCCCCACTCTCTCCTCTTTCTCCTCCCACCCTCCCCTCTTTCTCCCCGCTCTTTATCCCCACTCTCCGCTCTTTATCACCCCACTCTCCTCTCTTTCTCCCTCCACTCTTCCCTCTTTCTCCCCCCCCCCCCCCCCCCTCTCCCATCTTTCTACCCGCTCACCCTTCTCTTTCTCCCCACTCTCCCCTCTTTCTTCCCGCTCTCCCCGTCTTTTTCCCCAGTCTACCCTCTTCTCCCCCCACTCTACCATCTAATCCCCCTTTCCCCCCACTCTCCCTCTCCCCTCCCCCGCACTCTCCCCCCTCTCCTCCCATCGCACTCTCCCCCTTTAAATAACGATCCGTTCAGCCGTTTATTGTGGTCCGTTGGGGTGCATCTAAAGAATACCTCATAATTTCAACCCCCCTTGCTTTTCCCCCTTTAGGGATATATTTTGCAAAAAAGCTGAAACCCGTATTTACTTATATCTTACCAAAAGCCTAAATAAGAATTTTCAGATCCCTAACTTGAAGAATTATGGATTCCCCATACAAACTTTCAACCCCTATTTCATCCCCTTCGAGATTATTTTTGAGACAAAAGATATGTCCGTCTCATGAGCCTATGTCCGTCTCATAGGTCCAATCTACCCCTATACCAAATTTCATCGAAATCGGTCCAGCCGTTTGAGCGTGAAGAGGTAACAAACATACATACACACTCACAAACTTTCGGCTTTATAATATTAGTAAGATATCCACCCACTTCCTATTTCATAATAAAAAGGGGTTATCAAATATGTATAAGTATTCCGCGACAGGAATTAAACAAGGAAGCAATTTTCACCAACCATATTCAAATTACACTTATACGCCATGTTCCGCACAATGCGAAATAAATAATAACCGGGCCGACAAACACTTGGGAGGGTGCGTGTTAATTGAGTAATACCTTTAAGGCATATACTTTATGATTAACTAAGAACTCGTGAGAAACTTCGATGAGTTCGATTAGTTGTTAGTACGAGTTTACCTTATTTCCCTATTGCATCTATACACGGATATTACTTTTACAGGGTGTTTTAAGTATGTATGTATGTATTTATGTATTTGACGGCACGTTTGGCGTAGTGGCTGAGCAATCGGACTGCTGCGCTTGGGTGTCGCGGGTTCGATTCCCGACCGGAACAAATATGTGTACCGTCCACAAATATTTGTTTCTGGTCTGGGTGTGATGTGTATGTGAAATTATACGTCTGTAAGCGGTATCCAAGATACAGAAGCAATCCTAGTGTGGGACAAAATAATTAAAGAAAGGAAAGAAATAATGAAAGAAAGTAGAGACTACCTTTTGTTTTGTGACAGGTAAGGAATAGAAAACAATAACGCGTCACAATTACATACTTCATCCCTAACTAGGATCTCCGTATCTACTGAATCAGGAACTACGAAGACCATGGTTCCATAAACACCCAGATTCTGATCAAATGTATGTGGCTCATACAATCTATTGCCTGCGGGGGTCAAAGCCTTGACGTCACTCTTTCCATACGCTTCATCACCAACGGAGGCCGTCAATGTTACATGACACTGACTAGCATTAACTACTGGAAATTGGATATTATTATTTGCTATGCATTATTTGTAACACTGTAAAATCACTGTGTGTCGCAAGTACTGTTAATTGGAGCCAAAAGTTTGATATGCACTTCGGAGTACAGAAGCAGTGAGACGTGCCAGTAAACGATCACCGATCCAAGTCTTACGCTAAGACGAACGAATCAACGAATAATACTTCAAATGGAACAGAAGCAATTTAAATAAATAATGCAGCAAAACGTACACAAAGCCCATCGCCACCTCGAACAAAACTATCAACATTAGCTCCCACAATACATTACTCCGCCGCCATTTTCCGTAGTCAGTCGCCAGTTACGAAGTTATTTCGTAACTTTCAAAGCTCTACAATGACATAAGGGGCGCTTTGAAGCCGCTTCCGTCACTGCGTAGCTACCTAAATGGCATTATTATATTGTGACTGATAACTAGTCTATGACTCCCATATGTGGTAGAATAAACCGTAGGAATAAACAGTCGCTTTGAATTCATTTTGTTTATTCTTCTAATGCGTTTTGTATCGGTAATAGGGTTGACACCTTTGCAGAGTCTCGCGTTACTACTCGTAGTTACCTCGTAGCACGGGTCACGGGAAGCGATCCTAGAACTATACTAATACGTCTTGCATTCCAATTCATTCTTTGCATATCGAATAAACACACATAATAATAATGGTTGTAGCCACAGACCTGAAATTACGCATTTCAACTTAAAATAGGTACTACGTACGTAGTTATAAATTACCCTATATGCGTATGTAGGTAAGTTCTACGGAAATGTACTTGAAGATGCTCTCTGTATAATTTAAGCATCTACATTGACTCGCGTTACTTAGACCTCCCGCGTCTAACTTAAATTGGGTATGCACAAAGACAGAAGGAAGCTGCTTTTAAGTATTAATTTAATGCAGGCTGTGAAGTGCACTCTTATTTAAATACAATTACTTACAATAACTATACATTATTATACGTAGCAGACTTCTTATAGTCCGCGCGCAGTTTAATTTCCCGGAAATTTGATCGAAAGTAAACAGCATTCTCTATTTTGATCGATCTCTTTAGATATGAAGATTCGCGTTATTCCTATAAATTGCTAGCAAAGTTGCCGATTTGGATCGTTTCTGTTGAGAAACTCTTTCAAAATTGGCAACTAAGAAAGCGATTTGCAACGATAGCTCAATAGCTAACAGACATAAGGTACAGGTATCATAATAAAAGTAACAAAAAACCGGCTATGTGCGAGTCGGACTCACGCACGAAGGGTTCCGTACCATTATGTATAAAAACAGCAAAAAATCAATTTTGTTGTATCGTAGTTTATTTTAAGTATTTGTTTTATTCTGTTTTTTTTTGTATTTGTTGTTATAGCGGCAACAGAAATACATCATAATTGTGAACTAGCACTGTCTAATTATCACGGTTCATGAGTTACAGCCTGGTAAGAAACCGACAGACAGACAGACGGACAGCGGATTCTTAGTAATAGAGTCGCGTATTACCCTTTGGGCACGGAACTCTAAAAATAGGTAACCCAACATCAAATACACAAGCTCCTTAAGAAAGCAATAGTGTTGTAATGCAACTGACGACGTGTTATAACAACCGCAGTGTGTAGTTGGCAAGCGTCCGAGCGAAGCTTCAAGCGCGACGACACTTGTCGCGCGACAACATTGTCGCAAGGCGCTTGTTGTGATGTCGCGCCTCGAGATTGTTAGTGATGGTGGATTTGGCTCAAAAAAATCTTATTATCGATATTACTATAAATACTTATTAATTACTCGCGTGTAAATTAAACGACTACACACCTTTTTAAATGACACTTAATGCACACAACTAGTGCCTAGCTAAATAAAATGTTCTTGTATCAATTAGACACAACGCCAGAGTGCTGTTACATAGACAAATGATATCAAAGTTTTAATTTTCTCAGACTTTATAATTATGCGCGATGATTAACATTCTCGACTATCGCGAATACTTAGCATACCTAGTAGTATAGATACTGTATAAGATGATAATATAAATAGAAACGATTTTTCATGCTTAATGCTTAGGTACGCTATCGACATGTCTTCAGGACAACACTACTACGGTCCCTGAACGGTAATGCAACCGTATCCAATTCGTTATCGGATCCGACTTGGATTTGTCGACGTCTCGCGAGCTCGACGCTAAATTTTCAATACAACTAAACTACAAACCAGAAATTGTATGTCTTCTTTGCGGAAACTTGCAATAAAATCCAACCGCAATGAGCTTTGGAGTATTCCTACATGCCACTACTTGGTTCAAAGAAATCGTCTGCATGCAATTATCATCAATTCAGTAATACAATTCCATATCATTGCTTTTAAAAGGTATGATACCGATACCTATAATTTTAAATGGCCAACTCAAACAAGGCGAAACATCTCAATATTTTCACGAAATATGATTCTGATCGGGCACCGATACGTTAAAATTTACAACGTAAACACGGAACATCAATTTCATTAGCAAACAGGCATTAATCTCAACAACGATATGTAATAACTGCTAGAGTTGCACTGTATCCGGCCATTTTCTTATTAATTTCAACGCACAGAACGAACCCCTATTTCCCGAGACTTGAGTCACACAGAAAACAACATATTTAATGTTACAGGTACTGGTATAATAATTTAGCTACCTATCAAGTTCAGTGCCAATAATATTTTATAAAATACAATACACAGATATATATTATAATTCACATATAGATATTAGGATAAATAGATATTAAAATAATATATTTTCACTATATAAAATTATTTAATCACTTGGGTGTCATGCGCGAGACACGAGACCGGTGGACCCGACTTTAAAGATATATATATTCTAAAACTTTCATTCATTGATTTAAAAAGGATGACGAACAAGTTCTAGAAACTTTGACTGAATATCCGACTAAAACATGTGCGCTACATCACTAAATATACCTACTCCGCTATATTTACTCGGTAATTGCCTTCGGATATGCGTTTAATTAAACAGAAGTTGTTTGTGCTTTCTGAATAATCGATACGCGAGACTGAGTTTCACTAGTGGAGCGTTTGCAGTTGTTAGAGGTACTACAACAGCAATTGAACGAAGGGTGAATTGAAATTACAGAGGTTTTATATCCTCTAATTAGTCTTAATTTTCCATTAAATGATTTTTACGGGAAGAACGTCAGCTTTGTAAGCGGTTGCGATTTAAAATCCCAGTGCGGGCATGTATCACTGTGTTCCTTGGAAAAACATAAGGTTGGTATAATTATCACTCGCTTTTCGAAGAATTCACTAAGGTAACCCGCATACCTCGCAGAGGGTATGACCCAATGCTTCTCGCGAAAGGGAAGCGAGACCCGCTTACTCAGCACTGGGTAGATATGGATTGATGATAATGATGAGCTGATACAAAATAAATTGATAAAGACACTAAAAATGTAACTCAGGTAGGTAATCTCCTCAAATACCACTTTTTTAAAGATAATCTCCATGGTCTAAGGTGGAGACATTTCTAATACAAAGAGAACGCGTAGGTACAATAGTAAATCAACTTCCCCAAGCCAAGGCAAACAATAAAATAAAATGTAGCCAAGTGCCTAAATACATCGAGCAACAAATAATATAGCTCTAAAACGATTCCCAAGGATGAATTTGTGTAATTTCTCTAAAACAAAGACTCTTATCATACAATACGTAACAAAAGACCGTGAAACAGCGCTTTTGGAATGACCCAGATTTTGAAATTAATTTTTTTCTTATTACGGTGAGAGCAAGTTTTATTTACCTTCGGCCTAAACGCTTATCAATGTCCACGACGGCACTGGAAAGGTATAATTTAGGTATGCCGGTTGAGTTTGTTTAGCTTAGAACAATGGGAGATTTACTGCTTTTTATGTTACCTTTTTTCTATCCTCTTCTTTTTGTTTACATCCTAACAAGGACGGAAATTTCATCGCACATTTTATAATCTCTAGTCGAAGAAATCTTAGTCCTGTAAAGTACCGATTGGTGCGTCAAAAGTGTTTCAGTACTATAAATGGGTAGGTAATATCTTCGTAAGCCAATTTCTTTAAAAACCGCACTCAAAAAAAGTACATAAAAAGACACCGGAGTCAGTAAATTTTTGATATAGGACGGTCCACTTAAGCACCCCGCAAAAAAGTTTTGGTCAAAGACCACTTTATAGCTTTACGACTTATAGGGGCAAAGGTTCCGATAAAATTGTAATAGTAAATGCTGGAAATATCAATATTACTAGCTGATACCCGCAACTTCGTTCGCATTTTTATATAAAATGTAAACTGTTTAGAAAATCAATTGATGTCGCGGGGAACAGTTATAGGTAAGAATATATCTGTCTCTTTCTCACTCCCTTTTCCTCTATCTTTCTCCCTCTCTAGCTCTTTTTCTATCTTTCTCCCTCTTTCGCTCTTTCTATCTCTCTTCCTCTACCTCCATCTCTTTCCATCTCCCTATATCTCTATATCTTTCCCTATCTTTCTATCATTAATATCCCTCTCCACTCTCAATCTCTTGCGTTCCCTCTCCCTGTCCATCTCATCAATTATATTTATTTCCCTCACCCTCTCCGTCTATATCTCTTCCTTTCCCTCCTTCGCTCACTCCCTCTCCCTCTATTTCTATATATTTCGCACTCAATCTCTCTCACCTATTTCCCCCCACTCTCCCCTCCTTCTAGCCCCACTCTCCCCTCTTTCACTCCCACTCTCCACTCTTTCTCCCCCCACTCTACCCTCTTTTTCCCCCACTCTCCCCTCTTTCTCCCCCCACTCTCCCCTGTCCCTCCCTACTCTCCCCTCTTTCTCCCCCCACTCTCCCCCTTTCTCCCCCCCCACTCTCCCCTCTTTCTCCCCCCACTGTCTCATCTCTTTCTATTCACTCTACACTCTTTCTCACCCCTCTCTCCCCTCTTTCTCAACCCACTCTCCCCTCTTTCTCCCCCCACTTTCCCCTCTTCCCCCCCACCTTTCCCTCTTTCTCCCCCCACTCTCCCCTCTTCCCCCCACTCTTCCCTCTTTCTCCCCCCACTCTCCCCTCTTTCTCCCCCCACTATACTCTCATTCTCCCCGCTCTCCCCTCTCTATCTCCCCACTCTACCCTTTTTCTCAACCCACTCTCCCCACTTTCTCCCCCCAATCTCCCCTCTTTCTCACCCCACTCACCCCTCTTTATCCCCCACTCTCCCCTCTGTTTCTCCCCACTCTACTCTCTTTCTCACCCCACTCTTCCCTCTTTCTCACCCCACTCTCCCCTCTTTCTCCCCCCTCTAACCCTTTTCTCCCCCCACTCTCCCTTCTTTCTCCCCCCACTCTCCCCTATTTTTCCCCCACTCTGTCCGCTTTCTCCCCCCACTCTCCCCTCTTTCTCCCTCCACTCTAGCCTTTTTCTCACCCCACTCTCCCCTCTTTCTCCCCCCACTCTCCCCTCTTTTCCCCCCCCCACTCTGTCCGCTTTCTCCCCCACTCTCCCCTCTTTCTTCCCGCTCTCCCCTCTTTCTTCCCGCTCTCCCCTCTCTTTCTCCCCACTCTACCCTCTTCTCCCCTCACTCTACCATCTACTCCCCCTTTCCCCCCACTCTCCCCTTTCCCCCACTTTACCCCTTTCTCCGCCTCCTCCCATCGCACTCTCCCCCCTTAATTACTTTCCAATTTAAATTACGATCCGTTTAGCCGTTTATTGTGGTCCGTAGGGGGTGCATCTAAAGAATACCTCATAATTTCAACCCCCTTGCTTTTTCCCCCTTTAGGGATGATTTTGCAAAAAAGCTGAAACCCGTAATTATTTATTTCGTACCAAAAGCCTAAATAAGAATTTTCAGATCCCTAACTTGAAGAATTATGGATTCCCCATACAAACTTTCAACCCCTATTTCATCCCCTTCGAGATTATTTTTTAAGACAAAAGATAGCCTATGTCCGTCTCATAGGTCCAATCTACCCCTATACCAAATTTCATCGAAATCGGTCCACCCGTTTGAGCGTGAAGAGGTAACAAACATACACACATACACACACACTCACAAACTTTCGGCTTTATAATATTAGTAAGATAAGATTAGTTTCATAACCTCCGCTGAGGGACCGGGGTCCGTTTTCTTCAAGTAAAAATAAAAACAGTTTCCTATATTATTTTTGCTTTCCGAACTTTTGTCATGGCTCTACTCGTATTCTAATATTGTATTTTCATGACCCTCAGTTCGGTCATCGTGTAAGATACGACCAGTTTCTTTATGTTGGTTGGGTCGATGGCTGGTTAGTTTAGAAGATCCAGTTACTCACTCAACGGCTTTGACCTTTTGCTCCAAAGTAGACCGGGCCTTTTGCGTAGCGTTAGTTACGTGTAATGCCAATGGCAAATAGAGAACGGGACCGAACGACCACAGAACCACATAGTAAATAATAGTACTACCCAGAACCTCGAGGTAACGGTCTATCTTCGAGGTAGACTTCTGATCACGCGTCAGGTATCACGTCGACGGTGTGACGTCAGTGAAGTCAGTGATGCGGGCTCGTTGCTCGTAAGGTTAGAAACGGAACATGGTCCATACATTTATTATACTTTATCGCAAAAACGCGCGTGACATTGACGGGCGCGTCAGATGCCCGATGCGAGGATGGGAAGTCTACCTTTAGACAAGCGTAAGTTATGCCTATTTTTTATGATGCTTAGAAACATTCCGACACGTTCCGCAAGCTCGTGTTTAACTAATACAAGATTACAATAGCCCGTGATTATTATATCCTATATTAGTTATCACGGCTATTGCCCGAATTTCGGTATTAATTGCGTACTTATGGAGTCCCTTAATCAACGGGTGCTATCTACATTTTCAAGTCTTTACGATGACGAAGTATGTAGTTTAGTATTGCTTCGCCGATCATGAAGAATAATCTCGTTGTTTCACACCGAGCGTTTATGCCACGTTTACGAGGCAGACTATAACAAAATCTAATTCCCTTCCTCAATTTCATCGCTACTTTAATCGGCCAGGGAGTTGTGGCCCCAAGAAATAGTAGAAGGGGGGCCTTATTCTAATTTGCGTAGGAAGCTTACGACCATATTTTGTTGACTAAAATGTATGGAAAAGTAAATTAAATTAAGATATACACAGAAGTTACTGACGAGCAGGTAGTTCAAAATATACCTTAGGTTTATTATTGTTCAAAATTTTTTTTTGTCTGTCGTCTATTTATTCCGGCTAAGCTCCGAAACGTCTGGACCGTTTTTGACTGGACTTTCACTAGCATCATAGCTGATGTTAACAGGAGCTACTTAGGCTACTTCTATTTTAGAACTAGCCGCGCCTAGCGAAATCACCCGCGGGGCAATAATCAACGCGCATAGCTAGTCTGAAATAAACAAATCTGAAACATCTTACCCAACACCCTCGCTCGCTCCCCAACTATATAGGATAAAGTGGGTCATCTCTAACTACCTAGTCCCTGAGGATTAATAGCAGAGTAGCTTTCCCTAAATTCCTCTACCTGATATCATTTGCGGTGTATCTCCAGCTCGTAAAAGGTTATGAAGTTTTGTGATTGTAAACATGGGTGTCGACGTTTACATTCGTTTTAGCAAATGAGCAGTTTGGGAATTGGGTTCGTTTAGTCGACATTTGACAGATTCTACTTTGACGTCATAGTCTACATATGACAGATTATACATTGGATAGATTCTACATTGGACAGATTCTACATTGGACAGGTTCTACATTGGACAGATTCTACATATGACAGATTCTACATTGGACAGATTCTACATTGGACAGGTTCTACATTGGACAGATTCTACATATGACAGATTCTACATTGGACAGATTCTACATTGGACAGATTCTACATTGGACAGGTTCTACATTGGACAGATTCTACATATGACAGATTATACATTGGATAGATTCTACATTGGACAGATTCTACATTGGACAGGTTCTACATTGGACAGATTCTACATATGACAGATTCTACATTGGACAGATTCTACATTGGACAGATTCTACATTGGACAGATTCTACATTGGACAGATTCTACATTGGACAGATTCTACATTGGACAGATTCTACATATGACAGATTCTACATTGGACAGATTCTACATAATTATGACAGATTCTGCATTGCATAGATTCTAAATTATGAGGCAGATTTGACCTTGGCCAGATTTGAATAAAAAATAATACTGATTATGTAGTCATCACTTTTTGGATGCTCAATTAAGAAATAACAGGGTCAGTTTTTATCGTTATTTATGCTTACTTATATTGTAGGTATGTACCAAGATAATGAGAGTTGAGGGTCATCTCGGCCAAAAGAACGAAACAAATTACGATCAACTGCTAATTGCATTAGAAACTAGTATTGCAAGAAAAAGAAATACGAATGAATAAACATGCCATTCCTTACTCGAACTATATTTTTTGTTGGAAAAAAAATATCTCAAAGGGATAACTCAAAAATAATAGAAGAAAAATCGTCTAGATTTACCGCCCAAAGTTCTTTATCTTGAGACGTTGCCATCACAATTTCTTACAGGTAAGATGATATGGGGCTTAGTAGACAAGTGTCTAAAAGCGTAATACATTATTTTTCTTTAGGATATCTGCCTCCTTGAGACAACCTTACTTGCTTTATTTATTTTCATATCTTTTTATTTATGTTTAGTATTCTACTATTCCCACAATTATTGTTAATGCATAAGTATGTTTTTTATTATTATAAGTAGTATATATTTGTCCTTCAGGTCCGTAACAGCTAAAGGAATTTTGACCAACATTGGTATACTATGTAGATAGTGTTTGGAATATAATATGTAAGTATTATACTAGTATTAGTAAAATACTTTTTCTGTGCATATTTATCCTACTTATTGATGTAAACAAATACATGGATTTTTTTATACCCTTACAGGGGCGGATCCAGGATTTCATGGGGGGGGGGCATTTTGACAACGTTCGAAGGTAGGATTAAAATCACATGGGACCAAAAAAAAGAAGTTAATTACCTCGTATGTTTACCAAATAAAGTTTACTCGCCTAGTGCCGCTTTTAGTAAACCTATCAATAATTTTGTCAACATCAACTGGGACATCCCTGTGGATGTGTAGTGGTGCAAGCCCGCACAGCCGCTCTTCCCCTGTCCGCGTCATTATTATTATTACCTACCTACTACTACTACTACTCGTAACTTCATTCTTTATTTTAGTTTATAATAAGACATTCGGCATTTTCGACTTCACTTCATGAGTGAGTAAGTATGTATGTATGCTGTGTAAAACAAAATCCAGATGTAGATTAGTCGAAAATCTGATGTAATTCCCGAGTCGTCTGGGGGTGCCCCCCCCCCTGTATCCGCCAATGACCCCTTATCATAGTAAAGTTTAACGTAGGTAATATTAAAAACAAGAACTACCCCGATGAAAAAATTAAAGCTTTTACAAACCACAAAGAAATATCTTTTGATGTTGCCGTTACAAATCAAAAACAAGAAAATAATAAAATTATTAAATTAAGGAGTAGTACGTACCTGTTACTCACTCTCTCCTGAGTAACAAAGGGGGAAATATTTCCAACAAAAAGTATTCAACTTCTATTTTTGTTATTTACTCCACTTTTATAAATCAAATCAAATCAAATCAAATCATTCATTTATTCGCGTAGATGTGGTCATACAAGTTGTTACATAAAAAAATATAGAAGCACACATCACCAATTTAGGCATGCAAAAACTTAAAATTATTTACAAGTCAGATTATGTATATAGATTGGGTAATAAGAGTATATTATGGATTTAAATGTATTAATGTCATCGTTCAATTTATGTCCAATTTTAAGGTGTTATATTTAATTTGTGTAAGGCTAGAAAATCATTCACCGTGTAAAAACAGTTTTCCAATAACCAGGCCGACAATTTTTCTTTAAACTGTTTCCTAGGCAAAAGTTTTATTGCTTCTGGCAATTTATTAAATATCTTTACTGACATTGCATAACTATTACGCCTACATAACTCCGTTTTTATACTTGGTAGAATCAACTTGTTCGGAAATCTAGTATTGTATGTACAAGATTCCTTTGTGGTATTAAAAAGTAATGGATTGTTTTTAACAAAATTACAAGCCTCGAAGATGTACAGGCTAGGGAGTGTTAATAGTTTTAGTTCCTTGAATAAAGGCTTGCAAGTAGTCAAGGGCGAAGCATCGCATATAGCCCGCACACACTGTTTTTGGGCAATAAACGCTCGATTTGATTTTACAGAGTTTCCCCACAGAAGTAAGCCATACCTTATGTTCGAGGCAACATAGCCGTGGTAGGCTTTAAGTGCAGTGTTTCTATTTGAAATTTTTGTTAGCCTCCAAAGCGCATAAGCAAACCTGTTTATTTTGTTACACACCTTGTCTACATGGGAAATCCACGAAAATCTCTCATCCAAAACAAGACCCAAAAAAGTAGTTTCATTGCTCTCACGTAAAGTTTTACTGCCATAATGGAGGTCAAGTATTTGTTTATTACCGCCTCTGTTATGGAATTGAACACAATTACATTTTTCTACATTCACCTTTAAGTCATTGGCTTGAAGCCAATCAATAATGTTTTTAATGGTATCATTGATATTATCATTGTAATTACTTTTTAAATCCCTAGTGATGACAACGGAAATATCATCAGCAAACAGAGTACAATGATGTTTAGTTACTTTCGGTAAATCATTAATATATAACAGAAATAAAAGAGGTCCCAAGATACTGCCTTGGGGCACTCCAGCTCTATTTGTTCTAATGTTTGATTTCAAGGCGATTTCTTCTTTTTGAGCATTAATGGCAATTACTTCAACATATTGGGTTCTATTACTCAAATAGCTTTCCAACCACGATCGTACTCGACCTCTCAAACCATACTCTTCGCATTTACGCAATAACAGCTCATGAGAAACAAAATCAAATGCCTTGCTCATGTCAAAAAATATGGTAGTGGTAGGTATTTTTTTATTGACTTGTGTGACAATATGATTGACCAAATTAAATGCTGCCAAGGTCGTCGATTTGCCTTTTTGAAAACCATACTGTTCCACACATAAAACGTTAAACTTAGTGATAAAATTGGATATTCTTCTGTGCATAATTTTTTCAAATATTTTAGCTATGATAGAAATAAGAGCTATAGGTCTATAATTAATTGGTAATTCTTTGTCATCTTTTTTATATATAGGTTTTATTACAGTTGCTTTAAGCAAATCAGGAAAGATACCTTCATCAAACGAAATATTAACTAAATGTACTAAAATAGGAGTCAAAATGACTCTACTGATTTGCACAATGTTTGTTGGAATCTCATCATATCCTACTGCCTTTGTTGGTTTGAGTGTCTTTATTATCTTGTCAACCTCAGTATAATCCGTAGGGAACAAAAACATACTCGCGTCAACCGAATTCAGTTTATAGTTATACTTATTATCAATGTCTTTGTCTTTGTTTTCCTCATTGGTCGTCAGGTCAATATAATAGTCATTGAACGCATTTGCAATTTCATTTGGTTTTGTAAAAGAATTATTGTTATAAATCAATTTAGTAATTGTGCTTTTAGGTTTCTTTGGCATGGAAACAGAATTTATTATCTTCCACGAGGCTAAACAAACATTTTTTGCATTGTTAATAGATGACACATTCTTGATTTTTTGCGCCGTAAGAAGACACTTTTTAAATATTTTGTTGTACCGCAAATATTTTACTTTACTACTCATCATTTTATTACTATAATATGTAAATCTCAGTTTACGTTTGGTTTTTGCTGCAATTCTTATACCTTTAGAAATCCAGTTACATTTCTTGAATTTATTTGTTAACTTGATTCTTTTTTCCGGAAAACATAGTTTAAAAAATAAGAGTAATGTCGTATGAAATGTGTTGAACGCTAAATTCGTGTCAGTTTCACAATAAACTTCTGACCAAGAGAGATTCTGTATACTATTTAGAAATATATTAATATTATCTGAGCTGAAGTCACGTTTTAATATGTACCAATTACTTATCGGTGATAGTTTACTTTCCATAGGAATAGACAGAAACTGCGCCATCTCATGATCTGAAAGTCCCAATGGCAGAACAGACACATCGCAATCTTGAGCGTTGCTAATAATTTGATCCAAGCAAGAATCCAATCTAGTGGGGGTGGTTATGTGTATTTTAAAATTGTAATTCTGGGTTATTCTGCGAAATTCATTAAGAGGCTCGGATGGTTTCAAAAGATCAATATTAAAATCTCCTGCTATCACTATTTTCCAATTAGTCTTATTTTTTACTCTATTTAAGACTGTTTCCAAATTGCTGAGGAATAGAGTGGGGTTACTATAACACCTAAGTAGGTTCAGCTTTCAATTTCCCTTCTTGTTTCGTTTCTGGGCCATAAGCTCTTCGCAGTCAATTTAACATCGGTTATTTATTGCATCTTTGCCATACACTTAAAGTGTGTTTTATTTTTATTCTTCAAGTAAGTGTACCTGTAGCGTGGGCTACATAATAAATCTTTCTTTTAGAGACCTTAAGTGTGAAAACTAGGGGCTAATGTACAGGAAATAGAAATGGCTTTTCAGTTTTTTTTTCTTACGACGCCCGTCTAATGCCAAATTTACGGGAGGTAGAAAACATTTTCTTTCCGCTTCTGATTTAAAATTGAGCATTTTTAAATGGACTTGTTATTTTTGTTCGGTTTCTAAGAAATATTTAAGGAAATTATTACGTTTCTGGAGAAATGAGGCTGTTGATATATTATTATTTTTTCTTGTAAAAATAAAATTGTCGATGAAGTGTGTTTGGCTGTAACATCGTTATTATCAATAGGTAACGTAAATACATATTTTCTAAAACGTTAATAAAGCTATTCTTATTGTTTATTCGCGCACAGATTAGATTTTAAACTCAGCTATATAATAATATATACAGCTATATAATAATATACACAGCTAGTTAGTAATAATAAGCTGATAATTATAAATGGTGTCCAAACGACTGCCATATACTGTGTAATTTGAAATTTTCAATCTCTACCGTAAGGATAATTAATAAAAGTATCTGTAGAAGCTTTGTGCTAGTAATCAGCTTGTATGAAAATCTTAAGATTTTGTAAGGATGTTGCACATAAGCATCTAAATACTTTCCCATCAAGCCCTAGGAAGAGACGGCATACAATATAAAATAAACAAATTAACCCGAAGCCTCGTAGAGTCTGGACAGAAAGAGAGAGAGATAAAGAGAGAGAGAAAGAGAGAGAGGGAGAGGGAGAGAGAGAAAAGAGAGGAAAAGAGAGAGAGAGAGAGAGAAAGAGAGATAGAGAGAGAAAGAGAAAGAGAGAGAGAGATAGAGAGAGAGAAAGAGAAAGAGAGAGAGAGAAAGAGAGAGAAAAAGAGAGATAAAGAGAGAGATAGAGTTTACTCTCGCAGGGAGAGCTAGTGATCTCTCACTCGCCGTCAGAGATAGAGACAGCTCTCGTGTTTGCCATGGTACAATAATAATTATACTACACCAGGTACGGCATTCCGGACAAGATGGTGACTTGTGTGGCTCTTTCTACGTCATCAACTTACGTGTAATACCAATTCTAAACTCCCCGATGTGAGTTGACTGACGTAGAAAGACACAGCTACGTCACGATTTTGTCCGGAGTGGTATACCTTGTTTACTTGTATCATGGTGTTTGCCAAGCCTAGTTTTGGTTTGCAAAAGCCATTATGCACTCTAATATTATAGTGACGAGATTACTCAGATTACTATCACATATTTTTTTTATTATATATTTATACTAGCTGATACCCGCAACTTCGTTCGCATTTCTATATAAAATGTAAACTGTTTAAAAAATCAATTGATGTCGCAGGTAACAGCTAGGTAAGAAATTAAGAATATATCTGTCTCTTTCTCTCTCCCTTTTCCTCTATCTTTCTCCCTCTCTGGCTCTCTTTCTATCTTTTTACTTCTTTCGCTATTTCTATCTCTCTTCCTCTACCTCTATCTCTTTCCCTCTCCTTATATCTCTATATCTTTCCCTATCTTTCTATCATTAATATCCGTCTCCACTCTCAATCTCTCGCCTTCTCTCTCCCTGTCCATCTCATCCATTATATTTATTTCCCTCACCCTCACAGTCTATATCTCTCCCTTTCCCTCATTCGCTCACTCCCTCTCCCTCTATTTCTATATATTTCGCACTCAATCTCTCTTTCTCCCCCCACTCTACCCTATTTCCCCCCACTCTCCCCTTAGCCACTCTCCCCTCTTTCTCCCTCCACTCTCCCCTCTCTTTCTCCCCACTCTACTCTCTTTCTCACCCCACTCACCCCTCTTTCTCCCCCCCACTCTCACCTCTTTCTCCCCCACTCTCCCCTCCCTCTTTCTCCCTCACTCTCCCCTCCCTTTTTCTCCCTCACTCTCCCCTCCCTCTTTCTCCCTCACTCTCCTCTTTATCTCCCACTCTCCCGTCCTTTTCCCCACTCTCCCGTCTATCTACCCCCACTCTCCTCTATTTCTCCCCCCACTCTCCCATATTTATCTCCCAACTGTCCCCTTTTTCTCCCCGCTCTTTCTCCCTACTCTCCCCTCTTTCTACCCCCACTCTCCCCTCTTTTTCCCCCACTCTCCCCCTTTTCTCCCCGCACTCCCCTCTCTTTCTCCCCACTCTAACCTCTTTCTCCCCCTACCCTCCCCTTTCTCACCCCACTCTCCCCTCTTTCTCACCCCACTCTCCCCTCTTTCTCACCCCACTCTCCCCTCTATCTCACCCCATTCTCCCCTCTTTCTCACCCCACTCTCCCCTCTTTCTCACCCCACTCTCCCCTATTTCTTACCCCACTCTCCTCTCTTTCTCCCCCCACTCTCCCCTCTTTCTCACCCCACTCTCCTCTCTTTCCCCCCACTCTCTCCTCTTTCTCCCCCACTCTCCCCTGTTTCTCACCGCGCTCCCCTCTCTTTCCCCCCACTCTACCCTCTTTCCCTCCACTCTACCATCTACTCCCCTTTTCCCCCCACTCTCCCCTTTTCCCCCCACTCTCCCCTTTTCCCCCACTCTCCCCTTTTCCCCCCACTCACCCCCTCTCCTCCCCCGCACTCTCCCCTTCACCTCCCATCGCACTCTCCCCCTTTAAATTAGGATCCGTTCAGCCGTTTATTGTGGTGCGTTGGGGGTGCATCTAAAGAATACCTCATAATTTCAACCCCCTTGCTTTTCCCCCTTTAGGGATGATTTAGCAAAAAGGCGGAAACCCGTTTTTATTTATTTCTTACCAAAATTACTTACCTTACCTAAATACGAATTTTCAGATCCCTTACTTGAAGAATGATGGATTCCCCATACAAACTTTCAACCCCTATTTCATCCCCTTCGAGATTGTTTTTTGAGACAAAAGATAGCCTATGTCCGTCTCATAGGTTCAATCTACCCCTATACCAAATATCATCGAAATCGGTTCAGCCGTTTAGCCGTGAAAAGGTAACAAACAAACAGATAAACAGATATACAGATAAACAGATAAACAGAGTTACTTTCAGATTTATAATATTAGTATGGATAATTTGTGCATATATAATATTTGTGCTAGTGTGGAGCTACGTTTTTTAAAAACAAAAAGAGAAGCAGGAAACCAAATTCCATTTCGAAAAGTTTTATTTCATTAATTATTTATTGAATAATTTGTATTGAGACGTATTTTCCTTATCATTATATTAATGGCTGTTCAAAAGTTCTTGATTTCGAGAAAATAACTGGTCTACACGATACAAATCGAGGGTAGAATGTATAAATATTTATTGTACAGGTGGTATAAACCGCTTGAGGATATTGGAGGATAAATTGATTGTTCGGGGTCGGTTTTCCATTTAGATATGGAAATTTCCGGGATTGTGTACGAATATCTTCGATTTTACCTTTTTTCTCTAACAAATCACGCTAAGAGCAACCGCGGCTCTTGTTCCCCTTGCAATCCAATCATTATATTTTTGGTTGGACGTTTGGGGAATTGAAATCAGCTTTTATAATAGATGTGAATCCAAAATTTTAAATATTATGGCATTATCGAGTAATAACCATAAAATCAGAGGAAGTCACAGTCATGACCTGTAAAGGTGAGCAAGAATCTTTTGAGAAAGTATTCGTACCGATAACGTAATTTTTTAAATGAAATTTGATCAGCGCTCTTGCTATCGACAATAATTATACGTACGCGAACGTTTGATCCTTGATCGAGGTTACCCTATTGTAGGAGTACTGGTCAAATCTTACACAAATATTTACATTAACGTGACGAATACTTTCTCGATAGAGGTTCGTGCTCGCCCTACAGGACATCTGCTAGATCGGCTGCCTAGAAGCATCAAGAAAATGAGATGTTCATACTACTCGTAAATACGGCTGCGTAGAAGTATCAAAAACACGAAATCCTACGAATAAATACGGACACTTAGCAGTGCCGAGAACATGCTGGCTAGGGCGCGAAAGGACCTCCCAAAATATGTGTACGCAGCATGATAAAAATTCAAAGACAGTTTAACAACATCAAGGAGGAAAATAATTTACTTAATTTCGTTCGCTTTTTCTAGTTTGTAATGCATATTTCCCAATATATATATATTCACATTACATTATAATTATTATCTATTTTAAATCAGCTTGAACCCAGCACCGTCTACCATGGAAAAACAATTATTAGTAAAAATGTCGTCAATATGTCTGGTTTGGAAATTACTTAAGTTATATAGATATATGACAGTTCACAGTGTTGTGTAGGCAAATATTAACATCGCTGGATAGATCTTGAGAGTTTTTTTTCTATATGTTACTATATGAATGAATGATCAAGATGTTTCCTAACTTTATGAAACAACCCAATAGCATTAATAAAGTTATATAAACAATCATTTAAATAAGTTATGGTCTAACTGAAATTGGTCATTAATTCAAACCGTAAGTAGGCATAAACGTTTTATGTAAGCAATTTCATCCTAAAAGTCCTATAAATTTTTTGCCACCAACATAAAGCAAATATCCGTCACAAAAATTTCCGGCTATTTTATATCATGTCACAAAGATTACAATAAAACATATATTGCGACGTAAAACATATATCACTGTGACAAAAACGTGACCCTTTCAACCATTCTATTATTAGATTCTGGATGAATGTAACGAATAAAACTGCGACAAACGATTGACTACTTTAACAAAGGGATCACCCATACGAAATTAATTCAATAGAAAAGGTCAAAATAATATTTTCTTTTATTTTTCGCCACGTTTCGTACTTTTGATATTTGGGCGAGTGATATTGTTTTGTTATGATTTTTTCTTGTAAGTGAAATGGAAGTTTCAAACTGTATGCATGGCTCTGATTGGTTTAGAGTACCTATCTGGTTTATGATCATCTATCTATGAAGATTGCTACAGTTAAGTGATTCTGAAACGAATACCTCATAAATTGTACGATTTCGATTCAGGAATATGTTTTTGTTATGAATGTTGCCTATTATTAGAATGATTATTCTGCTGTGATATAATGTTATTTACCTAAGTTATTGATTATAGCATTGTTTTCTTTCTTTAAATGTGTGAATGTAATACATCAATGTATACCTACAGTGTGTTAAGCGTCAAATTGCCTGAAATAAATGTTTTTAGGGTTCCGTACCCATAGGGTTAAGCGGGGATCTTATTCCTGAGATTTCACTGTCCTACCGTCTGTCTGTTTGTTTGTTTATCTGTCCGTCTGTCACCAGGCTGTATCTCATTAACCGTGATGGTTAGACAGTTGAAATTTTTACATATACATATTATGATGTATATTTCTGCTGCCGCTATAACAACAAATACTGAAACATCGAATAAAATAAATATTTAAGGGGGCTCCGATACAACAAAATGATTTTTTTGCTCGTTTTTATACATTATTAGTACAGAACCCTTAGTGCGCGAATCCGACTCACACATGCTAGACTTTTATTTAATTAATTTCACCGACAACGAGGCCGCTTTTCATCAAATTATATAAGTGCCTACTAATTATTAGGATACTAGCTTAAATAACTTGGCTCGTAGATTTTTCTCAGAAGGAGCAACGACTGAAATATTGTTAGGTATAAAAACCATTTCTTGGCACGTTGAACTTGTTTCCAAAATCACTGTTTGTCATGTGAAGAACAAGCCATGACAAATAAATAGGTGCCATAAAATTCACCGTAATAATGCCACCAATTTCTAATTGTTACGGCCTCATAGATAATAATAAAGTTTACCAAACTTTGGTTAAATTCCTGCTATTCATGCCCAAAACTAAATTGAAACGAATGGCTCGAAGTTATATAGTAATTAGACTTAAGAACTTCATTCGTACGTCTCCTTAGAGTGTCGAAATTAGAGTTAAACTAAACTTGTTTACTTTCTTTGGAGCCACAGAGAAGTTTAGAAGAGACAGTACTCTAGCTGGCACAATATTTTCAAATAAACCGGTTCTTTAGGTATTTTAAACCTTACAATCTTTACTTTAAAGCGTATATTTCTACTTACAATGAGACAAAATATTACATTAGAAGCGACCAAAGCTTTTTATGGTTTCAAATTATAATCGGGCGAACTTATGTAACTGCTCAAATCTAGAAGGTAGGTAGATCTTTGTTAATCTACATGTATACGGACCTGGATAACTGGGTTTCAGGTTTTAAAGCTGTTTATATGAAACTTGGCTGATATTCTACCTTCGGGGAGGAACATTTCGTTGAAAGTGCCATACACAAAGTTTCTTAGTTCATTTCCGTGTACCCCGGGTAATTTGGTTGAAACCATTTGGGTTGTATGCAAATAAGTGACAGAGGTTAATTAATTGCGAGGAGTGTTGAGCTTACGATGGAGACATTTTTGTGATACAGTTTAAAATTGGTAAACTGAGTTGGCGGTTGGTTTTATATTTTGGTAACGACAGAACAAACGGTGTGCCATCTATTCTGCTTTAAACAATGCGGGTCGAGTTGACTACAAATCTAGCTAAAGTCCTGTGTTAGGCTCTTGACTTCAAAATAAGAAGACAAAATCTGAAGGCCATGATTTCAATATAATAGGTAGGTACATACGAAAGTAATTTAAGTATCAATCGGAATTCAACTAAATTCGAAGGGAAAAAAAAACATTTTCCCAATTTTGAATAACACTTCAGCGTCTCAATTCATCCCCAAACTTGAAATTGCGTGTGAAGAAATACCCGGGACTGAATATCATAATAATATAGACTTCTATTGTCTTCCCTCGATTTCCCTCAAAGTGATGGATTGGGAACCAAACTTCCCCCTCGTGTTTGTTACTTTTCCATCACTCCCAAGATAAACTTAGCGAGCAGTCAGACTATGAAATTGGAATATTATTCGACTTTGACATTTATGAATTGGAGTCTTTAAGACTTTTATTCGTTTATTGGTTCGTCGAGCTTGTTGTTCAACGTACTAATAAATTACGAGTCGGCATTGTTTTATACTCATTGATTAGATTTATTTTAACAGGAGTTGTAAAGTCAACATTTTTTTTAATAGAAAAACGAAGATATTTACCAATGTGCTATAAATAGGTTTCTCCTATTTCACTAAGATGTTCCAAGCAAGATCCTACTACTACTCACCAACTATTGGCCGAAATTAATAATCAATCCTAATCCAAATTTTGCTATCTGGGATTGATATCACAATCCATTTTTACGGTCAAACGTGCCAATAACCAATCCGTAGATTGGTTTATATAGGCACGGAGATTGGAGATCGATCGAACGATAGGCAGCAATCCAAGGTCAATTTCAATCTTGGATAGGAGATACAATATTAATTTCGGGCGTATATCTGGTAGGTATGTATTAACAGATGCAGTCCAAAATCACAGGAAATATTCTGCACGTTTCTGCTTATTATTTCACTACAGAAGATTACACCAGGTTAAAAAGTTAATACAAAGTGAAGTAGGTAGTCGACGAATATTATAATAAAAACAGCTTAGTCTCAGAACAATCACAGTAGATCAACTCACATGTTAATGTATAAGGTAGATAGATCGACAAACTTTTTACCAACAATCATTAAGTAAAAAAAACTTCAAACTAAAAGTTTGTTGCAGTTAGCGATTGTATGGCTCAGAGCAGAACAAACACTTCCAAACAACCATGCATGGAGAAAAATAACAAGACGTAGGCGCCATGCACGCTGCCATCTAGACAATAAGCATAAAACAAAAGCATATCCTAAATTTTAAAACCCTTTCAATATACAATGGAGAATATTTAAGAGTTATCAAGTCGATGAATTGATCACTGATGAGGTAGTAACTACCTTTGGGTAAAAGTTTGTCAGGCTGTTCATGTCTCTCTGACATGCCATAACAACTGCTATCAACGACCACAATGGCTTCAAGTCTGTTAGGTATTGAATAGCTAACAGAATACAATTCAATAGCTAACAGATGTGTGCCGCTAGGGATGTTACTTTACTTTTTCAGTCAAATTATATCAACGAGCGCTTCAATTAGTTTATATTTTGCGTACGCAGTTGTTTTACTGGCTGCTTAGTATATTGTGCCTTGAGGGACCCCCGGCCTAATGTTATATTAAGTTCTCTCTGCACTCTAAATTACCCGAGTAAAGAGGGAAATATATTTTTGAAAAGCTCTAATGCAAAGTATAATTTTATGTGTGTCTATAAATTTATTGCAAATTGCGAAGTCATGGCAATAAAGTTCACATATAGGTACATAGCATTTTTTTTAAATTTAGTGCAGCGCACATTCTAAAGATGTTTTGTTTGCTCTGGTTTTGTTGTTATGTACTTCCAGAAATATCAGTCTTCATAACGCTTTTCCTTCAAATCGACTTTACCCAACGCTTACAAAACTTCAACTTTAAATTAAAACACGAAGTTGAATATTTCTTACAATATTCATTCCAACAATGACACTAACAAAGTTATTTCAGTTCGGCTTTGTGGAGCTCAGAGGAGCTGACATTTTTAGCATTGTCCGTTGGTCCATCCGACGCTAACGAGGATTCTTGGAGACTGGGTTGTTAGGGAAACTGATTCTTGGGAATTTGTGTTAAAAGACAGACTTTGCGCCAAATTCTACCCAGACATAGGAGTACTTATTTTTATAACATTTATTATTATGTTTTATGATAGCTTTTTAGGTTTCGCTTACATGGTTGACATCGCGATATTCAACCAAAATTCCAAATATATTTTAATAACTCATATTTTCATAATGCCTTGATAGATCATCAAAATCTTAGGTGTACAGTCAGGAACATAATTAAATAATGAATCGAATGTAGGTGTACTCTCATGTCTGGGCAGCATTTGAACCAAAGTCCATACAAAGAATGACATTCTCCTTTGAAATAAATCTTGATACAGTAGTGTAATTTATATTATATGCTGGTGCACATTAATATTATGGTACACTGCGCATGTGCTACTTATTTATGTTAATTATAAAGATTGTGTGTGTTTGTGCCATAAACCTCGGCTTGGAATTCGGAGCTTAGTGGTTATGGTTGAGCATGGCTTGATTTATCAAAAGAAATACCTCAATATTTCCTATATAAAACCTTTTTAAAGCCATTCCAAATACGTCAATTTCAATTAATTATCTATTCACATCCATTTCCTACAGTTCGAGGTGTGCTTTGTAGCGAGTTAACAATAATAATTTATTGATCAACTCATTGTAGGCGCCTGTCGACGGTTGCCATAATTTAGCTTATTTTCTTGGGACATTCCTTTTTTGGTAATACTTTTGTAGAAAATCACTGTATTAAAAAGACTGATTGAAGGAATTTAAGAGGGAAATCAACCATGTATATGGTTTTGGATAATGTATTTTTTCTCTAACATTTATTGTTCGTTGTATCATCGGATGATAATGATGATAATGTATCATGTAATGTGAATTCCCATCAAAAACATTACATGTACAAAAATGCACAAGTCTCGCAACGCAGTTACATCGTCGATTTTGTGGAACGAAATTTTAGAAACATCTGTTTAACTTGGTCTAAACTTTTGTAGTAAGACGGATAAAATTAAACACAATAAAATAAAAACCTAAAACGTTAGACCACTTTTTGTATGATAATTAAAAAAACGTCTAGAGTACAACTGCAATTAATAGCATTTCGACTGTGTGGTTACCCTACGCCTAATTTTACTAATTGGTTCACGTTGAATGAACGTAAAAGGTGCTTTATGGCACTGGCATTTTGGTGCCGATAGAATTGTTCGGAAATAATTAAAGGAAAGAACTTCGAGGGGGTTCACTTTCCTACGAAATTCATTTATGACTTAACAGTTTTCAGAGTTTGTTTTGTTTTATGAGTAGTATTTGATGTTTTTTATTGGGACTGGCTGAATTTCAGTTTTTTTTTCACTGTTATTATATAAAGGTTATGCTCTCCACATTTCACATTGGTTTAAAATAAGCCACCTTTCATAATAAAGCCAATAAACTATGAAAGATGTTGTAACTGAATTTAATGATGAACTCATCATATTATTACGTGAGCCCGGAACCGCCCTAGGGACCAGGCGGGGAGCAAATAATTATAAGATCCACTGACTCGTTTAATTTTGCAGGGAGAAATTGACTTGTTTTTTTTTCGTGTTCTTTACAGCATATTATTTGACTACTATCTCACGGTCTTAAGTGACATCTTAAGTCTTAAGTGACAGTGATGGTCGAAGGCGGTAAACTTGTTCAATGTAACACCTGAACAAGGTGGATAGTCAAAAATAATAGATCATACCTAACTATGTCTAGACTTTATAATCACTCGATTATAAAGTCTAGACATAGTTACCTCTAGGTAATAATACCATACTTACTTGAGTATACATACTGACTTATTCTATATTAAGTTTATAGCATTAAGTTCATAGACATGATGATCATCAACCTCGCTCTGCCCATTTTTATGCACGGGTCTCTTCACTTTCAATATTTATCAAGGTTGTAACCTCTCGAAGCTCTACAATGCGTTTTGATCATCCGATATAGGATATAATAATTATGTGACACGCACGCTTATCCAGCGTTAAATATATGTTAGTAGGTACATTATATTACACATACTTAACTATTTTATAGAATATTATCCATACCAAGGCCCTATTCACATAATAAGTTATACGTAACAAGGTGAGAAATGTTACCGGTCAACCCAGTTTCCAGCCGATCTAGTTTTGCCTAGACCAAACTAGCGGAGGTATTTCGTATGAATATAAATAGTTGAAACAAAGGTATATATAACATTAGGCAAATATTTTTATTCGTGTGATAAATTTTTGCCTAAAAAAAACTAGATTGTCCTAACTCGCGTTTCCTATTATCGCGTTCCGCGTAGGAAAACCATGTTAAGTCTGAAGTCAAGATTGATCGGTAACATAGACATACCGCGCATAACACTAGATATCAGATGGTAATGTTATCCGAGCCGAAATATGGCGCGTGTGGCGGATTATCGAGGAAATGCGCGCACTCTCTCCGCTAAATAATATGATTTATGTATTTCCATCGAGTTGTTGGCATGGATTGGATAAAAGTTACACACCTTAAATATATGCTTATAGGTCTGCACAAACAAACACTCATCATTGGCTATTTCATCTACGAAAAATGTTTTAATCAGAACCAGAAAATGGTTTCACGATATCTTCAATGCTTAATGAAGCCTAGTGTTTTTTACCATTCCACCATGAAACATTTTATAAAGTTAAGTTTAATGTAGCTTTATTATTTTACATACAATTAACAAACATAGAGTCTTACTTTTTCCCGCTGAAGTCAGCAGAGCCTACAATTTTTTTTTACATGCTAGATCCTGACACGCCTCTTTCGCTTCTACCCTTACATGCTCGCCGGTTATAGATACTTTTGACTTGGCGTTTTGCATTATACTTTAATCCGCTCTAAAGCTGCATTAAGGTTGGCCTCCATCTGCTCAGACAGAATCAGATTTTACGTAGACGTCTATCCCTCTCTGTTGCTCAAAGACGTTGTTCGCAAGAGCGGCATGCAATGAAAAATACGTCTGCATGCTATTGTACCACAGAGAGTGCAGAAGTTAGGGCTACGGAAAATGCTACGGCGTGCGAGCATGTGGAGTCCAACCCTTAAGCGGCTGCTTCTCAGCTATTTGGGGTGAAATGCGTTTGCTATCGCGCTCCTCTTTCGGAATGTGCCTACTTTAATTTATAGCGACGTTTGGCTTTTGTGTAATCCGGTATTAAAATAAAATACAGGCTTTTTAAACCTACGCTAAGGTTTCGATGGACAGTCAAAAAAGAACGTTCGAGCCGAGGAGTGCAAAATAATGTAGTTCGTCTTACAAATGTGCGATAAACTTTAGTGTGAAAAAATGACGAATAGTACTAAATAGAACTAGAATAGAACTAAAACATGTACCTAATGTATTTTTTTTACAAAACCGTCATAGTTACTGTAAAATGTCCTTATCGTCCTTATCATCCTTATCGTCCTTATCATTTCAAGAATCATATTTCTATTTCACTATCTGATCGCACCAGATCCATTCAGCGTCGCTTTACTCTGTATCTCTTTGGCTCCGTGGAAATTTATATTTATTCAACATGCCCAACAACACAGAAACTAGTTTCATGCACAGGTTTTGTGTTCCACCAATGGATCTGATTACATGATGTCCCAGGAACACGTGAACTGAGAACTGAGAACGCCACTGTTTTCGGGAAATTTCCCAGATGCGCATTTAGCGATCCGATCAAGCCCCTGTTCTGTACAATACAGGTGGACGACGAAATAAGCGGCAATAGAGAAAAGCGCTGCTTTTGTCGGTGTTTCCGAAACGGTTTAAATGGTGGAAGGCGGGAGGGGCAAGCGCGCAAAATCTTTAACTTTGACCTGAATTGCGGTTTAATGTGACGCTTTTCTATTGATAAGTAAACATTGCAATATTAAAAACTTAATCAATGACAACTTACATCGAAATTTTAGTTTTGTTTGTTTTTGTGTTTTTTATTTTTTTTTACATTTCGTTGCATCGAAATTTTGGTCCATAAAACTACTACTTTTGTAAATAAACTTCTGACTTCGTTTGGACTTTAACTGTCTTACCATAAAAGATTAGACCAGAGATAAACATAAGTTCCTGAAATTTCGTTCTAGCAAACCGAGGTCTTAATTATTTTACTCAAAGTCAAAGCATTTATTGTAAATAGGCAATTAAATCGCACTTTTACAAGTCAAGCAGCTAATTCTCGTTAACAAAGAGAATCATAAAAACATTAAGTATGATACATTAAATTAAACAGTAATTGATTATGGTTTGAGTTTGAAAAAAAAGGATGTTTCCCTTTCAAGCACTGTACCAAGATTCTGGGACAGGAAAAGGAAACTCCATTGACTCCACCAGGGCTTCGGAATACGCCCGTTAGAGAAGAAAGCACCAAGAAACTCTACGGGGATGTCATTTTTGAACTTATTCTTTTTCAGGCGTATAGATTAACAAACTTGTCTTGTAAATTTGTTATTGAGTCGAGAATTAGACGTCGATTTGTAAAGAAAATTTACACTCATCTGTTCAACTTTGATTTAAATATTTTTTGGTAACACCGTAACAGATGTATATAGAGAGATAGACTCATATACAATACAGTTGCCACATAAATATGGTCTCGTTTAGGCCCATTACGTAGGACTTTAAAAACGCTTGCATTTAGTAGCAAGGCGACTACCGCTACATAGTCCATCATGCCGATGGCTCTTCATATAGTGCTCTTTTTAAAACGCTTCTTTTCATTACCATAGTAACATAAAACTCTCTGAAAATCTACGTTGATAATAATCCTCCTAAATAAGTCTTAAGAAAGTTCTGTCGCCAGAGCGATTATCGCCTAAAACGAAGTTAATCGCATCTCTTCATTACAACCACCCCCGCAAACTTTAGGAGACACCCTATAAACATATTAGTATTCAGGTGAGGTTGGGTAAGACGCCGACATTAACCTTTAAAAAGGGGTCAACGCGTGAATTTTGTCCCCTAATATCTTATTCTGGTGACGCGATTTCTGCGAGGACCGGTTTGAACAAATACCGACTTTGAATATTGATACCTCATTATGAAGACAATTAAAGTTGGGTGATGAGGTTTAAAAGATTTCAGGATGTTTATGACTTGTGAAATAAAACTTGTCTGTGTTTCCACTTGATGGGCTGGGTGACAGGTGGAGTGGGACGGTGACCTACGTAATGTAAAATGTAGAATTAATACTGTGTGCTGCGCTTGGTGTCGCGGGTTCGGTTCCCGTCCGGAAATAATTGTGCGATCCACAAATATTTGTTTCTGGTCTGGATGTGATGTATGTATATGTGAAATTATATTACGTATGTTTGTAAGTGGTACCAACAATTTATAAAATAAATGTTAAAATATTCTGAATTAGCCAAGATATATATTTTTATAGGTACATATATATGAGACAAAAACGGTTTATAACGATTTATATCAAAATGTTGTTTTGAGAAACCTAGCTCGACAATTCGACAAAGTTACATTAATTGTGATCGTGAAAATTTATTTATTCCGCAGTGCCTTGTGCCACCATCACATCACAAACCGTAAATCCTAGCGTACACCAACACCTACCCCCCTGACACATTATAAAATGCTATCTCTAACATAAAACAGATTTGCTGTCTAATATGTCTTTCTCAAACATTAAACAGATTTGCTGTCTACTATAATACCTTTATGTTTAGCGAGTGGGCGTTCGGAAATATTTAAAGCCTCTCCTAACGAATAGGTCAACGCATCCCTTGGACTCTGTTTGGAGCGGGCTCAGTTGACGTAAGAGCCTGCAAATTACAGCAACTCAAAGAATACTTGTTAAAAGAAACACGTCAAAACATACTTTACCACGGTAAATGGCGAACGATCGATTGACCGTTCCCTTTCTTGTAGCAATAATGCTTTAAAGGAATATCCACTTCCCACTCGGGTACATTTACGGTAAGTTCCAATGGCGAGTGACTCTGTCAGTTGAATAATAAATGTGGAGGAAGTCGTAGTGTGCTTTTATTTCAGTTACTCGAACTAAACATACGAGTACCTCGCTGGCAGTCCGTGTACTTCAGTTATCCATTTCACTCGAAATATAAACCTAACTAATCTAATGTGGTAGTTTATTGAAGCGAACATCGAACCAAGGAAACATCAACGATTGGAATATTTCATTTACAGTGTAACTTTCGCGCGAATGTACTCGTATTCACAATTGCTTATATTTTGTATACTTCCCTAATAATCGAATACCGAATCATCCTTTGATAGCACATAATCTTCTGTACTAAATTCTGTGAAAACTTATGTACTCACGAGAGTTTACAGTTCATGGTGATGTGTATCACCTCGCATTACATCCGATTAAAATACTCGAGGAAAACATTTCCACGTTGGAGGCTTTAAAACAATAATGGGAATGTGAAATAAAATCAAAAACAAGTAAGTATTTATCACGAAATAAGAGAGCAAAATCTTTTTTTGTATTGAAATGGGAATTGTGTAATGCAAATGGAACTTGAATGTAATGAAAATTGAATGGAAACCCAAACACTTTTGATTTCAGGAAAAGTAACGCCGAAAATAGGTGATAGTCTCAGTTACATATTATTGCCACTTCTTCAAATTCAACTCTTTTTCAGTGACTTCTACGGAATTTAATCCTTAATTTCTAAACCATAACCGTTTTCTAGGTGTAACTTTTACGGTCTTACCACAAAATATTTAAACTAGAGTTGAACACAATATGTGTCTAAATATTTTCTGAATTAATATTAATATTTTCTGCAATATTATCTCGAGATAGAAAATCAAATTATGACAGATTAGGTAATAAAAAAAAACGGTGCAGAAAAATAGACTTCCTTCAATCAAAGTCGGCAAACTCAAATGAAATCCAAAATTTGCGCTAAACAAAAGAACTGTCGGTCACAGACACAATAGGGATGTACTTAATAATAGCGATCCCACATAACAATGTCACTCGCATGAGTTGGGATTCAAAGCCGATCCTTGCTTTACGAGCATGTTCTAACAATACCAATTTTAGAGCCTTGTCTGGTTGCAGTAGTTACAGGCATTGTTCCGATTTAACGATGCCAGCATAGTCGGCAATGTGGAGATCTTCACAATTGTAACCGCTCGATTCGTGTTTCGCTCACACTTAATCACAGTTTCATAGTCAGATTTTGTTGCAACACACCACTATGTACCGTTTTATACCGTCTTATAACGTTGTTATAGTTCATTTTGAGTTAATGAGCGGCGGTAAAACTGAGGTTAACTATTTAAACGCCAAGGAAATATTAAAATTCAACCCACATTTTCTAATTTTCCCCAAAACTCAAACAACTTTGTTAAGCTTTTCAAGGATTTATTACTAATAAAGATTATAATATTTTCGTGGAATAAAACCGGGCAGCATGATTAAAGGTTTATGCAAAAACCCGTCGTAATACAAACCGGCGAGCGGTTTAAATCCAGTGGCAGAATAGGGCATTTTTTCTAATGAAGCAAACGTGCGCCATCGATCATCTTTAGGTGACGGTAAAAGTAATTCTTCATTTGTATAAGAACTTGTCGTTATTGATAACTGATCGATCATTGCGTTGTTATAAAAAGCGCTTGAATAGGGACCCGTATTTGTCGAAGTCAAGATTTCTATTGTAGAATCGGTGGTAGGTTTTGAAATTGAGATGTTTGTACTTACAGTAAAGTTTTGCCATTTGTTATCAAAAACTGGAGGAAGATCTTGATATGGTGATATCAAAGTTAATGAGATAGAATCGATATCACTATTGTTATATCCTGCAGGTGGGTATAACCCGCTCGATTCAGTAGTAGAGCTCACGTCAATGTATTCTTCAGTAACTTCTGCCATTTCAGTTTGGATTACGTTACTCGTACTGTTTTCCTTGTAAATGTCAGTGACGTTTACTGCATCGTTTTTCAGTCTCAATAATGTTGTAGCTTTTTGAGCTTCGGTCATCATTTTCTTAGTAATAACTGCACCTCTGTTTAACGTTTGTCTAAAGCTTACATCTATATCTTCATCGTCGATATTATTGATTAAAATATCCTGCAAATCTGGTATTTTTTTCACTATAGTACCCTTGCCCTGTTGCTCGACATTATTATCTTTATTTACACGTTTTCGGTCAGACAAAATTAGAGTTGTAAATATAAGTACAGGGGGAAGTAAAACTGATCCGTTTTGAACACTTTGCAAGTACCCAAGAATATCAATAAGACTCTTCGTATTTCTCTTAGTATCGTCTTTAGTCCCCACTGCAACACCTGCCGAAATAATACAATTATGCTACCACTAATATTCTATATTGATACTAATATTGTATAATAATATTCTCAATTTCACTATTAATGCTCACTCACAATATTCAAAACACAGCATTGATAATAATAAAAGCACAAATATACGTCTAGACAGCAACATGTTGGTTGGATAAATAATTTGAATGCTTGTTGAATAATGTATTATCAGGTAGCAGTAAATGTGAAAACGATAGATAAAATATGCATTGCGTAAAACACCAATGCTAAACACGCGAACACATTAGCGAGTGTAGAATTATAAAAGAGACAATAAAAATTTGTGTAGAATTTGTTGACCAATATTATTTCTAAAGACAACTTACCTCATTCCATGTATTTTTTAAACGATATCCCTGAAATTGGGTCGAAGATTAATTATAAAGAAACGTTCGTAAATTCCTACTGTAAAACAGTTCGTTCAAAATTTAAATACCTGAATTTTCAGTCTTTTATAATTTACAGTGATCTAGAGATCGTAACTTGTTTATCATTTTGTTGATCTCCCGTGAATTCTTAAAATGTATCTTGTAATCCAAAAGCTTTTCATCAAACCAACCTTGTTTCTCATGAAATGTTTTTGATTCATCTGTTTTTACTTACCTTTAATCTGATTATGATACCCTTTGCTTATTATACAAAGCGAAGTGAAATCGAAAATAAACATAAACGGGACAAAATGCGGGCTTACAACATGCAGGGAGATAGGATGCGAGCGTATGTCATTTTGATTACGAAATATTATTTTTCGAAAGTAAATAATGCATATAACACAAACGATACACATATTGTGTATTTACCTACAGTTGACAAAAGTGACAAGCATCTATCATTACGATTTTATACAATTTATAGCGTATACATTCCTTATTCCGACACCCTTTTTATAAAATAAAAATATATTCGTTGAAGAAATAATATCACGTTATCCAGCGGGAAGCGGAAACATGACTGACAGGGTATATATCTATACCTATAGAATATACTTGGAACATTTCTGTTTTTATTTGTTTTTGATATAAATACCTACATATTTTCATATTTATGCCTAAGCTGATGTATTTTTATCCTACTTGGAAGTTTTATATTTTTGAGTTGTACGTTTGTATGCATGTGTATATTGATTCTGAATTGATTATTTTTTCTATTTATTTATTTATTGACTGATTTATTTTATTAGTATTGTCAGTAATTGTCAGTGTTTCTTCTTGAGATGATTCAGTGGAAACAGTTGTCAAAGAGCATTGGAGATATAACGTTAACTTGTGAAATTTTCAATTCTCAGTCCTCACCCAATGACTTAAGTAGGTACTTTCACAAATCATATCATGCAAATTTTCATCACTCAATACTTAAAAGGAGCACATTTAGGCACAGGTATCGACCGTTACGATTAATAACGGTAGTTAAGCGACATCAGCTGCCTTTGAGCTGTATGATAAATAGACATCAAAGGCCAGAACTATGCAACAAACAGACAGACAGACTTGCGTGAGTGCGTAATTTTAGTTCGTTTACTTAGTGTTGTGCAGACTTTCCAGTGTATCCTGCCGCTTTAAATAAGGACCTATGCATAAATAATACTATGTGTAACTATAGATTTATGTTTATATCACGAAAAAGCAGCACGGCAAATCTTTTTCAGGTCTCAACAATATACGTTCGCTATGTGTACAACACTACACAATATACATTAATAATAAGTTTCGCTTCAACCCATATTTTACCAATTATAGTGTAGGTAAAGGAAAAGCTGATTGGTGGTAACCTAATTTACGAGTAGATCGTGCTGGGCAATTTTAGTCAAATATTCTAAACTTGATGTGTCGCTCCAACTGCAAGATGGGAATTGCAATTCGTACCTAACTCTGACAATACCTCTACTATATGTTATAGAAGTCACTAAGATGTTGAAAAGTAATTGAAAAATTCTGTAGGTATAATATAAATAAGCAGATAATTTGGGTACCTGCCTACTTAAAATAATTGTAATATTTGAATTTCATATCTATTTTAACAAATGTATTAAAGTGATGTAAAACTGTATGTGAGTAGGTACTTTGTAAGCAACGATATTTTTAACGGACATTCAAAAAAATATTTATGTATGAGATAAAAATATCATATTACGAATGAATTACTTGTAGAGCACATAAACACATACCTACCAATAATAATGTTGTGCCCACTGGGATATTGTTGTAAGCTTAGAAACAAAATGGCCGACGGCTCGTTAGGCGTAGTGGCTGAGCAATCGGACTGCTGCGCTAGGGGTTGCGGGTTCGATTCCCGCCTGGGACAAATATTTGTGCGATTCACAAATATTAGTTTCTGGTCTGGGTGTGATGTGTATGTGAAATTATATGTCTGTAAGCGGTACCCACGATACAGGAGCAATCCTAGTGTGTGGCTACGTTTTATAAAAAACAAGAAAAAAAAACAAGAAAATAGCCTAGTATGGTGAAATACATTATATTAGTCAATTTTGGTACGAAAAACAATAGTAAACTCGTTGAACACCGAACAAGAACTAAACTTCAGTGCGATAAGCTACTTCGAGCAAATTCCAGTATACCTATATTGAGATGTTAACAGCTCAGCAGGCGAGAACGTGCAGCTAAAGTAATACATTTAACTGTGTCTAGAAATCATTGTCTTTCATAAAATTATCTGTTTCCCCATAATTATTACCTGAGAGTCAATAAGTTACAAGTAACTAGGTTACTTCTAGGCAAGCGTGCACCAGCGTAAATCGTATCACTTTACGTCAGATGAGTTAATGAGCAAAAGCGCAAACAAAAAAGAATATATAACATAAAAAAGGAGTAATACTTCACATTTACCTGCACAGTTATATTACACTAAACTGATACAGTATTATAGTCCTTACACCGTTAGCTATTAGTTACAGAAGCTCTAGGCATATCTCGTCGAGGGTCACTCTCCTGAGACCGTTTTGATATCGATAGAGCAGTAACAAGGTCTATCCATTCCATAACTTGTGATCCCGGCTGGCCCTTGGCGGTCCATTACAATTATTATCTTCGGTGCTCACAATGTCTTCACAAATATCTGTTATAGATGATTTTTTATCTATGCAATATTTAATTTGGATACGTGTATTTTTAAGATAGTTTTGCTTATGTTTGGAAAGGTTATTCATTATTGTCCAAGCTGATATTTTTTAGTTTATTTATGCCTCGGTGTTTTTTAAGTGTTTTCTACGATTTTGCGATAGACTGTAGTACTCGTAGTTACGCAAGGAACTTAGTGAACAATAAAAATATATTGCAGTAGTGAAACTACTATTTTTTCGTACCTTACCAACAATGGAATTCTTATAAATTGTTGTTTAGTTCTGATTAGTCTCTGGACTGGCTTTCCAAATAATTTCCCAAGGAAGATATATTATGATGAATATTATTAGTATTATTTTTATCACATTTGCCTCTGATTCACCTAGTTATCTTAATTTCCTTGATCCAGTACTTGCGATACGGAGCGAGCGTAAAGGCGTTCCGATCTCGCATACCTTTTGTACCGTACGAATTTACATAAAGAGGCACCAAGTCCTCAGGGTCCCTTTCCGGTTTTCCATTTTGTGCTTGAATGCTGCGACGGTGCCCTAACTAAAGCCTGAATCTGGCAAAGCGACCGCGTCGTTTTATTTCGATCGAACCGCAAAAGGGTTGGTTTTTCCGTGGCTGACTGTACGGTTTTCGGTGATTGGAAGTATTCAACTTGGAGGTTTTACGGGGGTTTGGACGTGGAATGTACGTTTTAGAGTTTGATGGTCGTGAAGGGGCGTTTAATCAGGTTTGGGTAGTCGCGTACAATGTGTACCTTGACATAATAACGACTGGAAAGGGTTGGATTCAAGTTGGTTACTTTGAAGCCGTTGAAAATATTTGCGTAGTTATCTAAGTAAAATGTGCTGTTGTGCGTTGGTTTACCCAAGACGATTTATAATGATTATCACAAGTAGCCCTTTTCGGGATGGAAGAGTGCCTCCTAGTTATTTACTAATCCATTTTTAATATTTAAATTATTTTAAATTAAAATTGTATCTCGGAACCTACGTTTTCTCCGGTGTATAATGATGGTATTTTGGCCTCATTTTTATCAGCTTGCATTACTGAAAACGTATTGCGTAAATTTTTGAAAAAATATATTTTTCAACAAAACGGTGAGTTATATTTCCCGCAAGAGCCATCAAACCTTTCAGCTATCAAGCTGAAACAGACACCTATCTTATCCCCGAAGATATAGAATCCCCTAACCATGTTACGGCTGCTAAGAACGTAATTGAGCCTACTAAATGGCTTGACGTGAGGGATAGAGAAATAAAACGTTAGTTTTTTCCCTGCCAGCCTCCACCCGCGATTATTTGTGCCTTTTCGCAAACATTTTAAGAACTGGCGGACGGCAATCGCTACCGATTGCCTATTGCCAGACTCCGTATGAGAACAATGAGAAAGTGTTTTTTCTAGTTTGGTAGGGTTAGTTGAAAGGTTTTAGAGAGTTTAATATTTACACGACGGTTGGGAGATGTCGATTTGAAATTAATCGGCGGTCCGGTCAAATGTTGGTGGAACATTCGACACAAACTTTCGCGTTTTCATTAAATAAAACCTTTATTTAATAATAGTATAAATAAAATAAAATTAACTAAAACTAGCTTAAACTAAACTTTACAAATCTAATAAAAGAGGGTGTCCATGTGGCATGGTACCAAGAACGCTGGCTGCATTACCTCGCTGAATAGCAATGGCTATTCTCTGTGCGAGATAAGAGCCAGCCCTCTTGTCACCAGCGGCGTCGACCAGCCGAGGAAACAGATTGTTGAAAAATTTTTTGGAACTGGGACCCCATGGACCAAAAGTTTCGAAGCCAAGCGGCACAAATATGTAGTCACTTGAAAGTGTCACGTACTTGCGCCGCTTGGCCTCTTCTGCGGCTTCCGCCGCGGCTCCGGCCTTCAAGACAGATCCGCTGAGGCGAGAAGGGGCCAACGTGTCGACGCATGTAGCGTCCCACACGAGAGCCCTTCCCCGCTCCCAGGGGATCAAAGTGAGGCCATCGGGACGCTTGCCATCATCACGCACCATCCCGACAGGTTCGAGTGTAGAAGGTACGTTAATGGTGGCAAGCGCCCGTTTGATAATATCGTTAATGGAGCCGTGGCGGGAGAATCTACCTGCACTGCGTTGGCAGAAAAGTCCATGGAGTCCGTTCCTGTCGACGACGCTGCCACATGGACACCGGTGACTCTCGACAATGGCAGCACCCAGTCGGAGTCCGACGGCGATGCGGAAACTGCCATTGTCGAGCAGCGTTCCGAGGTTCGCAGAGGGAAGAGCGTGCAGCCGATGGTCCTGATTCGTGTTGCGAGACAGCTAGAAACCTTTCATTAAATTATTTTAAGTATTTTTTTTCTAGTTAGTAATTATTTGTTATTTACATTGTAACGCTAGAACCACAGTGTAAAAAACAATGTAGGTAGGTATAAAAAAACAACAAAATATGTAAAATGTTTTTGTTGACATATTGAATAGGTAGTGTAACATTTACAAATAAGTATGTGCAGTATTACATTTACGAACCAAGGATTACGTATTTTAATTCGAAACAGGATGAAACACCCAAAATTAATTCTTGGTTCTAATATCATCATACCCATGGCTGACCCTATTCCTATTACATCCACTGAACTATGTTAACCTTTGTTTCCTGTTCGTGTCATAAACCGAGGAAATGGCCTGCACAGTTATATAGCGTGGTAAAAGTAACTCAGTTTTTCACAATACATCTGGAATCTACATTCATAGGCGTATGTTTCAGTGCATCGATTGTGAAGACAAAATATACGCTCATAATTTGCCACCTTATCGGTATAATTTATGCTGTGCTAGCTCCAAACTGTTGACGTTGCTAATGTTTAAATGATTTCAGGTTTGTATGGTGACAAGGTACGACAATGGCAGGATTTAGCTATTCTGCCTATTTATTCAACTCTCTTTTGAATCCAGATATGGTAGAAATCTTGCTTTGTTTGTAATCCTAAGAGGGTATTTCCGTATTTCAGGGTATTTCTGGCTATTTCACGGTGCAAAAAAGAATACAGCGTCGCTGACAACGATTTCAAAATGACGTGATTTCTCATGAGATAAGCTTTATAAAACCGTGCATATTTTTCTTGGCAATATTCTAAATTTTTACATAGAACATAGATTTTAAACACAGAAAATGAAAAAAAGGTTGCTGAAATTGTGCATTTTAATGGTGAATGTGAGAACATTGGTATTTATTAATACTATACATATTTGTCAAAAAAAATTACAGTTGTGAGAACGTAAAAAATAAAATTACAGAATGTAAAAAATAAAAATTGAAAATTTATGGGTTTTTGTTCATTTCTAAGCGTTCGCGCACCGTTCAACTATAAGTTGAAAGTGTAGTGTATGTATACAATATTCAATGATTGTTAGGACATTTTTGAAATTTGTTCTTTTCGTGTGAAGCCACAGGTCTTAGTAATTTTGTGATAAGTAGATCTACTTAATTCGTTTTTACAAGAAGACTGAGTTCATTAGTTTTTTTTTAAACAATTATTATAATAGCGAATAAAAATAAATAGCCGAACGCAACGAGATTTTTACTTTATAATGTAGGACTTACTCCATCTTAATACAATGAAGAAACGTCGTGATCCCACTTCATAAATAAGGAAAATAAATCGTCTCAGCGGGAGGTACGAGTAGGTGCTGCACAGTACAAGCAGTAGAGAAAGTTCATGAAAAATTTGATGTTCCATACATTGATTTGATGTTCATTCAGATTGTGCCTATTTTTATAGTTGTACATATATAGCACTTGTATGTTATTGTAAGTAATTTTAGACCTATTACCTAGTTTTTTTTTTTATTTTGGCCTGGCTAAAGTACACTGTGCAAAATTGCTACCGAGAAGATATTTATCAAAATGAATGTGAAATTTTACATTGATCATAATACGAGGTTCACTATAGGCACATTACCGAATACTTACTTCATAACCATAAGGCTCAATTCGTATGTGAGAATACAGCACCATACCCAGAGCTGTTGAACAATGTAAAAATATCTAGATTTGTTCAGTAAGATTCACATTCACGTTTCTGTAGTTGTGCCTAAATTTTGCATAGTACCCACTCTGTATATGCACTGTATGAGCACGGTCCATATTTATAGGTAGGGCTCAAACACAGGTGGGCAAGTCTTAGTCTACGGTTTACGCTGCCCTTGGGGTAACCTGTCGTGACATATAGGCCTGGCGAGACCATTACATGTGTGACGCAATTTTAGACTGTATTGTATACCTCGATAAGGAATATAGACGTATGGAGATTTGAAAGATTAGACTTTAGACGCTAATGAACGACGCTACCTTACACAATACCTTACAAGCGAAACGGCGTAATGTAATTTAAAGAGAATCATGACGAGTCGTCTTAAACGCATACAACATTTTAGGTTCCTTTCGAATGTGTAGAATAATATAATAAGTGCTGTAAAATTTAGCGTATTTTTTGAGCGACTGTACGACTGTTTGTTTTAAAAACGAGTAAAAATATGTAGCTTTAATTTTGCCGAAATGTAGGATAGGTCAAACGACCTATATATGACGTAATCTTTTATACCTACTAACAAACCCCTTAGCTAATATTCGAAGCAGTAATAAGCATCCCTATTTATTAAAAGTCAACGCTCCTAAGTATGGCTAAGTAACTCTATGTAACCCCCACTCCCTAACTTACTACTAACTAACCACAAATCTGCAACCCAATATCTAAAATGACCGAACGTAAAATGAATAGAAACGGCAAACAGGCCGTATTTACCTTGTTTACTTCTACTTAACTATCCTATACTGAATAATATAAAAACTTAGTCCTATCCAAAAACATATCCGGTATCGACGTCTCTACACGAGACATGCGCAGGAGATGTTAAATCGTAGAGCGCTAGAAAGAAACTGAAGGTAAGTCCTTTTTTTTTAAATAAATGTCGTTGGACTCTAGCCGAACTTGACAGCGTGCTGACCGGCCCCTTTTTAACCAACTTCCAAAAAGGAAGAGGTTTTCAATTTTAGTGTATGTTATTTTTATAGTTGCCACGTTGTATACACACCACCACGCCTGCGCTACGATGTTGGTATTAGTTTTTTTGCAAGTCGTCGTTTTGTGATGCATTTTTGGAAAAAATTTCTAAAAAACTACGAAACTAGTATTCATCCAGATCTCAGCAAAGTAATTCGCCTTAAAGTCGCGTGATTCTATCAACTGTAAGTTTTATAACATGTTTAGTTTGCTAAAAGGCCAGATACATACTCTTGAAATGCATCCGTTACAGTAACTCAAGAGTATGGTGTTCGTACCTACATGTTATACGAATCGGAAATAGGTACCTTTCCTTATTCCAATATAGCACCTTTATCACCCGCACAGCTGGACATATTCCCGGGTCTCATCATAATTTCTCCCACGTAAAAAATAAAAGTTACCGGAGCTTCCTATTGTTATTTTTTGCTTTTAGTTCTGTTTGTTCAACGCTCAGGTGTTTACTCAAAAATATTGCAGCCGTTTTTAGAGAATGAGCATCGGAAATTGGAATTTCTTTTAGTACCTGCTTTTGTGAAGCGGAAAAAGCGCCTTTTGGAATTTTCACTTATTTGAGACTGAATTAAGATGATTGGGTTTATTTTAATAAACACCTCTCTTTATTATTATGACTAAAGTAGATCAATTTAAGCAGGTAAGTGGACATCTTTAACAAGAACATGACTCACTGCCACATCAATTGAGTACTTATCTTTTATACAATGAATGTCACATTTTTTATTGATTTGTAACATTGGTCCTTGGATCTTTATTTCTAGAATCAATTCATGCATAACTTTATATTGGAATCGTATTTTTTTAAATTAAGTAATACCACAGAATACCTATTAATACCCTAGCTAATACTTAACCGTTTAGATTCGACTCTCATTTATAAAAAAAGCGCTTTATAAACATTATCACAGTACGACGAAAGATGCATATTATAATATATATATTTAAATTCGCGGGTCAAGTTATCGTAGAATGTACACACGCACTTGCATGTGTAAGAAAGGCCATAAATAAATGCATGAATCAATAAAAAATGTTAACATAAAAATTTTAACATAATTAAAGGATTCTGTTCAATTGTATCCCCCTTTCATTTCGAATGCCGGCTATTATGTGCCCTCTGTATTCTTTGTAGGTCAGCCGGGCTGTCGAATGAGTCGGGACCTTTGATTTCCCAAGCGCATGGTTAAATCAAATGTGGTTTAGTTATGCTGGGGACTTGGTGTTGGTGTAAATATTAAACGGTAGTTTTCCTTATAAGAGCAGCACATTCGTTGATTTATATTATAGAATAAGAAGAATAAACTACTATGATTGTAGGATTGTAAATGTATGTAGGAAATAAGAAACTACAAAGCCTATAATCCCTACAAACACTCGGAGGAAATACCTGTGATTCGCCTGTTTCCTCTGTGCAGGGGTCGAACCCGCAGCCTCACGTAGCGCAAAAGGCGCATCACCAACTACGCTATGGAGGTCGTCGATAAGATTTATTCATCAAAAAATAAACAGGCCAATGATGTTCCTCTTCCTCCTTCTTGGAAGTATGTTAGTAATAAAGATTGTATTAAAATATTAATTTATCTTATACCTAATAGTATTTCTCGTTTACACCACCTACTTCTATTACTTTGTACCTCTTTTTATGCACAGATTGCTTGAATAGATCGCTTTTGCACTTTAGATTTATTAGTGATGCATATTTCTATAAGCACGTTGTGTGTTATCAAAAAACAAACGCGACTTCTAAAACAATATTAAAAAGCGAAATTAACTACTTACATTACAATTTAATGAATGAATGATTGAATATACCTAGCTAATGATTAATATTAAGCGTTTTCTGGGCTTCAAATATAAATTGTAACAATTTGTAGGTAAAATATTTGATAGGAAAAACCCGGCCAAGTGCGAATCGGACTCGCGCCCTTTAGGAAACCCTAATGAGATAGGTACCTATAAATCGAATGAGAGATACCTGTAAAAACGGCAAAATAATCACGTTTGCTACATCTGACTTGTAAGCCCCCTTATATAATACCTACTCGTATATTTTATTATATTTTTTAGTAAAGCGGCAACATAAATAGATCTTTATAATATAAAAATCAAATGCTGTTCGTGTGTCTCGCTAAAACTCGAGAACGGCTGGACCGATTTGGCTGATTTTGGTCTTGAATGATTTGTGGAAGTCCAGGGAAAGTTTAAAAGCTATGAACGCGGACGAAGTCGCGAGCACAGCTAGTCATGTATGAAAATTTCAACTGTCTAACTATCACGGTTCATGAGATACAGGCAGGTAACGACTCTTACTAATAGGCTCCCGTTTTATCCTTTGGGTATGGAACTCTAAATAGACATTACTATCTTATAGTGTTTTATTGCATGAATACCTTCTAGGTACCTTACATTTTACCAATCAAAATTCACCATAATCATACCGAGTGAGCTAACACCTATAACAAATACTGAATAATGTATAACCAGTATGTTCTAAGTATTCCTTCATTAATCAACCCCGTGTAGATTGCGGGCTACGATACTTAATCAAAATATCATCCTAAGTAAACACTTGACCCTAAATATTATACATTATTCAACAAGTTAAGATGTGGAATGTAGAATCAAATATTGGGAGGTTTCCCTGTATTTGAAGACCTACCAGATTCATGTGCCTGTGTTTCAAGCGACTGGTAGTTGTCTCACCTGCCCGATCCGATTTGTGTATTTTTGTGATACCATTTGCAATATGATAGGGTAGTTTTGAGCTACTATCGACGCCCGCTGGTATACGCACCAGTTCTCAACCTTCGTCAGAGCTGTAAAGCACGCTTGCTCACAGCAAAATCCAAATTGGGCCTGATTCCTCAAGTCTGCAGCCCCAAAATTAATAGGGCTTCGTCGGTAATGTGGTGCTTATTATTTAAGACAGTAATAATCAAACTTGTGTGGAACATTTAAACAATACGTGTCATACTTTTCCCGGGCGGCGGCGCCGCCTGTCCGAGGATCAGAGCTGGGAATCGGTGAGTAGGCTTGCCTTATTACTTCCCACTGAGGTTTCAAAGGTTAAAGATGTTTGCATCATCATATAATTACACAAGATTCTTCGACTCGTGGATGAGCAAACATTTACATAGTAGAATTCCTAGTATTTATTATATTCCTATTCTAGTATAGGTATATGGTACAAAAATCTTTTTGCTCAATCATCAGAAGCAGCAAGAAAGTCTTAGGCACGACTCTAGTGTTTTGTAATTTATAGTGTATAGTCTAGTTAAGGTAAATAGTACCTATATATTTCATTGTTATTGTGTTTTGTTTAGTTCATAAATTTGTATTTTTTGTTCTCTTTTATTTTAAGTATAAGATATTCTTTGTGATTTTAATTATTATTTTTAGATTTAGTTATCTTCCGTAACGCCAGCTAGTCCTGTCGGAAGATCAGCGTTGGACTCTAGCTTGCTAGTGTCCAACACATGCTGAGACAGTGCTATTTTTTTCAACATGCCCCTTATCTATAGTGTTTTTTCATTTGTAATGTGTTTGTGTGTTGAAAAAATAAAATAATTTGTTTGTTTGTTTGTTTGTTTGTTGTACAAAAACTTACCATAGCTACCTATTAACTCATTTTGATAATTTTGTCCAAAATAGTGGTAAGATAAAAACTTGTATTTGTTAGTGTGACTATTATTTTTAATTATGTATGAAATAATCGACCGTTAGACGAAAAAAGCAATCTCATCAATTTGAAACACACTTAGATTTCATTATCAGCTTCTGATATCAAACTAGTGGTTACAAAGTCAAAAACATTAGTAGAAAAGTCGTAAAAAGCTACTGCTATTGCCATTTCAAACTTTAAATTGATCTTTCTCTTTATATTCTCTGCGTTATACCAAAATCCTTGCTGGCTCGACATCATAAAAATAGGTATTGCAACGGCTTAAGTTCAAAATACTTTTAAAAGCTATTTTAGGTACTCGCTTACTTCAAGTTAGTAAAGTTTATTATTAAGGTACCTGCTTACCTAAGATACTTCAAGTTTAGTATAGTTTCAAACATTTTTCTTGAGCGCAAGCTGCTTTACAAATTTATATCTATGCTTAAGTTAGATGCAATATTAGTGAACTACACTTCCATCTTTTCGTATGCTGCAGTACATTGAACGAACTTTTGCAAGGAATCATAGGATTTATTAATTAGGATAGTGCATATAAAAAGTATACTTTTACCGAAAAGCGAGTAATAACTACGTACATACGTATGTTTTACAAGAAATATCGGTACGTGCCCGCTCTGGGATTTAAACTCGGTTTCCTTAGCAGGTGGACTTTCATCCACTAGGTTACGGAAGATACAGAAAACTTAACAGTAAAGCTATATAGTGGAATATCGAGACAGTTTAATGCAACTTTTCCTTTGCGTATGAAGGAATATGGGTAAAGGAAAAATTGCAGAAAACTGTCCGTACACAAGTGAAGATTTGTATTGATTTATAAGAGGAGTTGTGAGAAAATTCAAGACTTGTTAAAGCCGGTCTTATCATTGAAAAAGAAAAAGGATTAAAGTTGGTGAAGAAACGTAAATAACTGTAAGTACGCCGACTTAGATGGATATAAAACTTTTTATCAGACGAAAACAACTTTATCTCAAAGCTGCGATGCCGTTTCTTTGTTAAATCAAAACAGAGCCATACATTGTATGTTGTTTGTAATAATGAGACCTCTAGGTTCCAATGGTAGTTCTTACGTACATTTTAACATGCTGATGACGCTGTTTGGTTATTGCAATGAAATCTCTCACGATACTCATACCAAAGTGCATCGACGCTTGACATCATAAGTATCTCGAGCCATAATATGTAAAAAGATTTGCTTTTGCTTTTGCGGGAATCCGAACCAGCAGCCTAAAGCTGCTGTCGGCCCATCACCATAACGCACGGGCCCGTATATAATCGCACCGTATATCTCTAAGTGAAAAAGTAGTCGGCAAAAATGTAGGTATTAAGTACGAGTTCTGGATAGGCACCTACATAAATGGTAAACCAATAACTTTCGCCTAGTAAATGGTACTCAAATATTTATTTTCAATTATTTGGTCGAACTCCTACCGCGTATAAATTGGCACGGGCAATTTCAACCTATGTAAGTTAATTTCGTATAAATTCTTTAGTAAACGTCTTCCCTTCTATCATTTGCGATATTGATTTGTGGTTGTGGCTTCCAAATCTTACAGATTACACAAAATTTCAATGCGTTCAAGAGGTTCAGCAAGAACGTCTTCCGTTATTTGCAAGATTTGTTTGTAATGACTCGCAACGGAAATAATTCGACAACGTACCTACGAGAAGACAACATACTTACCAACTTTTGCCAACTGGTGTTACCTTAACTTTCTTCCTACATAAGGTATTTAGCCTTCATCCAAGAGTAAGATCTAAATCGAATTCGTACATAGAGCTAAGTGTAAGTTTATTTTACTTCTCGTGTAACCCTGTACTATGTGTCAATGTTTATATTATGAATTATGTTATACTGAGGAGACTTACGCGACTTAATGGATTAAACTACGTTGGAGCTGTCAGAAGCCTTGGCAACACCGTGGATAACAGTATATTAACTTTTCAAAACAGACAAATTTTCGCTGGTTGTGACACTGGTAATTAGTAAACCTCATCGTCAAAAAATACAAAGTTGTTTCATAGTGAAATGTCTTCGTTATTTTCAGATTTTAAACATTATATTTTGTTAAACATATATAATAATATGCACCATAATGCAGCATTTCGATGGAATTGTCATCTAGACATCTGCCTACAGCGAGTATATATACAATCTTTTGCTTTGTAAATTCTTGTACTAAGATTACCATTTGCTTCGATCGAAATCAAGAAGATTAAAAAATATGAACCAGCTGTGTTTTCCTAAAAACTTGTGAGCTTAGATGCCGTCTTCACATAGCTGCATCAGCACTGTCAGATACCCTCACGGGACGGGACCGACACGGGCACAATGCACGTCAAAAATATTCGGAACGGAATATCGAGTAGCTTTCGATGTGCTCTCTAGCTTTGTTGGTTTGGCACTGCGATTTTGAACACGTGTTTGAAAATAATAAAGCAAGCAAATGGTTTAAGGTTTCATTTTGTTTTTTTTTATAATAACCTAATGATTTTTTTCAATAAACTTCATCACATTGGTTTTAAAATCTGCTGTGATGGCAGCAATCTGTAAAAGTAATTAATGTCGTGTCTCACTGTTACTCTCAGTAAGTTCTCATTATTTTGTCTCTTTCACACGGTATCGCCTTTCACTGTGTTGTGAGAAGGCTACCACAAAATTCTTCGAACGATAGGTATAGGTAATCGTTTTCAATCGCCCATTTATAGTAGTAATATACACCGTTCAGACGAGAGTGGATGAGAAAGTTGATAAAAAAAATTGTGGTAGACACCCCACGACATCCGTTTGTGTGAACATGACTCAAATAATGAACGTCATTTGAGAAACATATATTATCAAAAAAGGGTGCAAATATTGCTAAGCGTGCTAAAGGATTTTTCTACCGATTTGTTTCTATGCTCCTCATTTTAGTTTGAAAGCGGAATAAATTCTGTTAGGACGAAAACGGCAAACCTCAACATAGATTCAAACCGTGTAAGCGCGTTCTTTCCCATTAAAAAAACACATACACTCGAATTGAAAACCTCCTAATTTTTGGAAGTCGGTTAAAAAGTAACACTATTCTATGAATGGCATCTTACAGTCGCGTTTTGCGACCTCCGCGTTACTGCAGTTTGCAGCGTCGTCGGTGTGCTAACGACGTCAATTAAAACTGAACATTTTTAACAAGTCTGCATTCAATTTTTGTACTAAGCTACCAACAAAAGCTTTTGTCACAAGCAAATTGTCATGGTGAAATAGATTTGTTTAAAAAGCGCATTGAATAGTTGTGAATTTTAGCGTATGTAAGTAAAGTAATCAATATTTCATAATATCGGCGTGAAGCCGCTATCAAGCTTCAATAAACGTTCAAAATGATTATAAGTAGGTAACGATGTATAAATAACTACATTCCATCGCATAACTACTCTTTAAACATCACAAAAGCAACAAAACCCTCATGGCAAAATCTTTTATTTATATTATGTAACGAGTACAAATATAACGAGTATACTTATATATAAGTCGTGTTAGTTACTTACACCATTTATAACTCAAGAACCGAACAAGTGCTCATGGACCGACTTTTTATGTTCTTTGCTTTGTTGGATTCGTCTCTGTTCCAAATAGCAGAGTAAGTTATAAAAAAATTGAAACAATCACGGAAATACCAAAAAATGATGCTTAATTTTCTCCTACATTTGTATGTTAAGACAAAGTCAATATAACGGCTTGATCAACAAAATCAATCAACAAATCAACAAAATCTCGTAATAATGAAACAGTTGCTCAGTTTTATAAAAAGATATCATCATTTTCAGTTCAGCTGTTTATGGAAAGAAAATTATTTGGAAAATATTTCGTCATAAACCTACTTGTACAAAAAAAAAATACGGACTTAAATTATTATTCCAAACTTCACGCTCCTGCAAATGTAGATAAAATGATTATACAAAAACCCTAATGATAAGTAATACAGAAATCCTAATTTAATTTTAAATGTGAATTCAAAATAATTTTACACAGTCCCGAAACGTTATTGTTTTCAAGATATAAAATTTATTCAAACAATAAATTAAAGATTTCCATTATTCATACTGTACTCTGTCATTTTCATTTCTTTGATTGAAGTGTATTGTTATGAAAATTGTTCGGTTTATAACAGAGCGCTATAAAAAGAGTCAAGCAATATAATTTCAAAACATTTTTGAATAAATTTGTTATAAAAACCATTGTGCCGTCAGCTGCAGTCCTATATAAATATTTATCCTGGGACATAAAATCTGGTTAGAATTAACAAACTTATTTTTTTAGTGTATCATTTATTTTCAATCCTCAGAGAGCTTTTTTGGATAACTCACACATGGAAAATGAGCATAATATTTTGTTTTTGTATAGGTACGTAGGTACACATCTTGTTGGAATCACTTATGTAATATTATTCGAACCAATATATCTTTTGAAATAAATAGAATTCTTAGCATTACAGTTCACTTCAGTCTTAGCATACCTTTAGTCTTAGGCTATTATGGTGCATCAAAATTAGGTGATTACCAAATAAAATGATTAAACCTAAAGTGTATAAACCTCGTATTAACATAGGCACCTAGAGGGCACTCGTGAAAGTTAATTCAACTTACCACCAGTTTCACAATATAATTATAACCAAACTAGAAGAACCGTCTAGCAACTAGTATTATTTTGGTGCTGTACTGAAAGTTTTAGACTTATATTATCATCATGTGTAGCAAGAAATTCCGGACGTAGCCGGACTGAAAGCGTAGCCGGAGGTGTCTTGTCATCAAATGGATATTGAAGGCTTCAGCGCAGGCTTCGTACAGGACAGCCACGCCTAAACATCTGGCTAAAACCGTCAGGCCACAACAATCGGGCCGCCTGTTGAGGCCACAGGCCGGGCCGGGCCGTGCGTAGCCGCTATTGTGATGTTTGATACGGAAACATCATGGAAACATCACCTAACTGGTGGGCATTGAGTTATGCGCTGCAAATCTCCCATTATCAAACTTATATTTAGCGGATTCAAACTTGCAATTAACTGGTATATTCTTACTCTAAATTCTTCAAGTATTTAAGAAATTAAATTAAAAAGAGACCAAAAATAAAATATTCCTATTTTCTTTGTGACTAACAGCGCTTCGCCGATTTTCTCACGTTCATATTATTTATCCACAGAAACGATAAAAAGTAGTCTATATCATGATCCAGTCATTTACATATATCTAATCTCTATTGAATAGAAATAACGTCAATACGTGCTTCAATGAAGTAGAAGAAATAACCAACAAACTCACTCGCATTTATAACATTCGTAGGACATTATGAATGAACACATTATGAACATAAAAGTCTCAGCTGCAACTCACTTTTTCACCTCCAACCTACATTCAGCGTCATCAAGATAGCGCCGCGGAAGTCAAATAGCGAATTTATTCCGGTATCTCGTATGTTTTCCTCATAAATAAGTGCAAGAGTGGAGGAGTGGTTGTGTGTCAAGATAGCGGGGCGACCGCCTGATGCTTCCGTCGCTCCCGCGGCGCCCGTGTGCATTACTGAAATTCTTTATTTTTCACTGTGGACTGTGGGGCGGCAGACGGGCGGATTTACCGCGGCGTTTATTTAAAAGTTTAAATTTTATCACCTCACTTAAGACCAGCAGAGATAGTGGTCAAATATTAGCCCGTACTGTATAAATAAAACAACTTGGTCGCGACTGAAAGCTGTCGTGTTATTGTTTTTTAAATACGTTGTAACTTCTCCTTCCAAAAGTGGGTATTTACCTACCATTTATTCTATAATTTGTTGTTATTATTGTAATCATGTTATTGTTTCCTTTGTTAATTAGCTCTAAATGGGAGTCTGTGAAATAGTTTTTTTGTTGGTGTGGGGTGCCAGGGCAGGCCTGAGTCAAGCAGGAATTGACGCTGCGGTTGTTTTTAATTAAAACTTGAGTTGGTTTGAAGCTTGTTATTTATAATAGAAATGTTAATCATCAAAATAATTCTTCCAGTGTCATGCGGTCAGCTTCAAAATAAAGTGATCACTAATTACCAGTAGTTTTAGCTCCTAATTAATAGTGGTCTACATGTTAATTAGAATTTAAACGGTTCTAATTTGCGCACAAACTAACATCAAAATATATAATTTTGACGGTACCTCGACATTTCGGTCGAGTTACATTGACCGTGGTCACGAAAAGGCTTAGACTTAGACTTAGGTTTAAATTCTTCGCGAAAGTTACATATTAATATACTGGTCTAATTTGCCACTTGTTAGTTTTACACGTCAGTATAAATATTAAATGTCAATAAATCGCCCGTCTGTATAATCTGGTGAATAAATCATTGTCTTCGAGACAAGAAGATAGTGCGTGTTCCTTTGGCCAATTCATTTTTACATTTTTCAGTCTTCGAATACAAAGACCTCCTATGCAGAGTCTCATTAGGTGGTTTCTCTCAGTTTTTTATTGTTTCTCTTGAGTAGGTACATGTCGTGTTCTCTCTCTTGTTTATTTTATTCTGAAAATGCAAACAAATACATGATTCGTCAAAGGCTTTAGGATAGTGAGTGGATGTGAATACATAGTGTCATCACAGATAAGGCGGTTCACACAAACACGATATTGTCCATTGATAATAACGCAAAAACGTGTCGCTCTGTGTTATGTTTTGCATCCCTTCGGTACATATTGCAATGTGTAAGAACACAAGCGTCTATCTACAAACTATACTCGTATACTAAAAAATAGTATACATATTGCCTAAGCGCCTAATTGGCGCGGGCTGAGGTTTAAAACTCGGTGGCATGATGTAGCATCGAATATCTGTCTTTAAAAAAATATTACCTATATGAATTTTATTATGTGAAACTCTGAAACTCAAGACGTAGCATGTATCAATAAGTTTGCTCTTAATTAAGTAAAGAAGCTTGGCTTTAAATTAATTACGTATCGTAATCTTCCACGTGTGCTTTGAATAGAATTTCCTGTTAATTACTGAAACACACAGTTTCAAATATCATCATTGCATATTCATAGAAACAGTACCTTACCTGGCGCAATATACATTCCCGATGTACAATAATAATTGGTGAAATATGTTTAAACTGGAATTAGTGCTTATATTATTATGCTTACTTCTACAACCCTTTGTGCATCGCGGCCTCTTCAACGCGACCTTCTCAAAGCGCCTCTTTAATTTCACTTTGTCTCTCGTCTCCTGTCTCCAAGATGTTCCACTTTGCTTTGTCTCTCGCCTCCCGTACCATTGTAACTGCATTTATTTTCATTTGCTAAATTACTATGCGGGCCAAATCAATATCACCCGTTTGCAGAACTTTATTGACTGGCTCACATATTTCTAATATTGCTTAAATTGGCAACACGTGTTGCTGATTCCATAATGTATATTAGGTGAGCTGAACGAGAACGTATCCAACGAGTGAACACAGATCACAAACGTTCACATTTGGGATGTGTGATCAGATAGAAAAACCTATTTCTCCTCATGACATTAATTAAATTATGTTTTTAGGAAAGCTTTTATAAAATACGGGTTTGGTAAACTAAGCAGAACAAGCCCAAATAGCATCACTATCAACCTGCAGTTAGTCACTGAGGAGTCCTGTCGTCTACCGCCCGTCTTCATCATCAGATCAGCTCACTGTCACCATAATATTGTATTAACATGTCAATTTTACAGACATAAATTATGAGTTACTTAGTATATATTTTTTAATAATCTGTATTTTCGTAAAAGTATCACGTACAAATCAAGCTATTGGTTCAAAAAAGGTGAAGAGATATATTAGTACGCATATGCCACCAAATTTTAATATCGATAAAATAATCAAAATAGATTTATTCGCGGATTATAGTCTTATAAAATAAATTCTTTTATTCGTAGCATTTTTGGAATTATTTTGGTACATGTGGTTTCTCTCCTTATCGCATAAATTAAAATATACTGTCACGATAATATAATAAAAGGGCATAAGAGCGATACAAATATCCTGAATAATCCATTCCTTTGATAAACCTAATATAGGCCTCGCGAATCCACGTCATTGACCCCTAAACCCAACTTTGAACTTCAACCTTTCGGTAATTGGAAAAGCGCGACCCATTCTATCAAAAGTTAATTTCAGAATTCCAAGAAGTGGTAAACAAGGTACCGTTAACACAGCATAAAGATGAGCACAAACAGGCGCCGGTTAATTGAATCCTCGAGCCTGAGCGAGTTCGTGGCGTATCGCTTCTGGAAACAATGTCGTTGGCGATGAAGTAGGTTCTCCCAGAGCTCGGGGAATGTGCTGAACTTGGCTTATTTCACCTTTATACTGTTTGGTTGCATGTCTTGGGAGATACGGCTATATTGGCCGTTTAAAAGACACTTTGTGGTTTATACGGTTTGCCATAAAAGTTGTTAGAATGTTAGGGGACTCGAAAGTTTCCAGCCCTTAATGTCTAACTAATACAGATAAATTTTGTAAACAATACGGCTTTTCGTTTTTCTAGCCAACATTTAGGTAATCAACGTATAGCCTACCTTATATGTAAGATTTGTTGTTATGAGTAGATAGACATTGTTTTAGTATGAATCATCATCATCATCACCATCACTGTTGAGCACAGGTTACGCTTCACCTTTGTGAGGAGTAGAAGGCCACAAACCAAAACTGGGGCTAGCCTTGATTCTTGGGTATGTGGGTAAGCTCCCAGTCGCGACGCATAAATATAGACTCGTTTAACTGTCATAAAGTGATGAAATGTTTCGATAATTTTATGGCTTTATATTTCGTATATCTAATCGTAACCTCCACCAGTCTATGCCCTCACCTTTATTATTACCGATTATAATGCCAGTTTTGTTACAAATTGTACCATTATTACTATTATGTTTCTACAGAAACCTTCTAACAATAATATTAGAACTCATTTTATCATAATATATTCTCAAGAAATGGGCCATTACGCCTTATTTATCGCCTAAACTCTGAAGTTTTTGCACCAATCCAACTCTTTTTCACCTCTCATAATAATTGTATGGTCGTAAATAAAAATGTCAGCTGAATATGTAGCTAGGCACAATAACACTGACTTATGTAGTCATTTTATTACATTTTCGTTATTTTTACGTTGCCTGCTAACGACCCCATTACTAAAAAGTCCTCCAAAATGTACAGACATAAAGATTACTTCAGAGAAGAAACATTTTACAAAAGAGATTTTTCTAGTGATATAGGATTGAATAAAACCAAAATACAAATCCAAATAGGCAGTCCCATTAAAACTCTCATAAACTGAAATTGAATATGTCCTAACAGCGGGTCCACCATGAAATGATAAAGGAACTTCTGAAGACGCCTTTTCCGGCCGAAGGGAATTAAATAGACTGCTTAGAGAAAAAAGTTGTTTGCGCTTATTGTTAGGGAATATTCCGCGTCCAAATATAAAAATGTTGCATCAACTCTAAAAGCGTTCTCAGCGCAAAAACTTCGAGGTTTTAAGCTTACTCAAACTGGAAAGTTAGGCAAATGACACCGCTGGGACAGAAATATTTCGCAATCTCAGACCGAGATGGGATGGTTTCTCCTTGGGAAGTTTTTCCTAAGGAAGTTGGCCTGAACAAGAGCCTTTGCCGGCTTCATAGCTCAAACAAGACAATAGATACAACGGGAATAGGCGAAATGCCGGCTTTTGTTCTTATTTTTTACATCTTGTTTGCTTTCAGAACCTTCGCTCGTTGTATTTTTACGGTTCCGAACTCAAAAAGACTGACTGTTCGTGCGTCTGTCACGTCGATTGGCTTACAGCTCCTAAATAACGAAGACAGCTATCCCACGCCTAACAAAATGGTGGCATCGCCGCCAGCAGATATCTGCTTACAAACTAAATCCATAGTTGTTTCCAAAATAACCAAAGATAAGAGCCAAAGATAAGGCTCTCAAAACACCTATTGACACGCGTTAACTGGAGTTCGGCTATTCCGTAAAGATCTTACCGATAACATTGCGTATCTCAGGAGCCTGTTACGTTAATGGAAGGTGTACGCTTGACTACGATTACAAAAGGGTATAAATCGACATTAACTTACGCTTCTTAGACGTAGTTCAATGTTTACGCATTTGCTTACCCTGTATACATCGACGGTAGTTGATCTGGAACACAATGATGATTCTGTTGGTTGTTAGACATTACAGCTATAGTGTTGCTGGACGAGCATAAAACATTATTTGCTCATTAAACCCGACGGCTCTTTTCAAATATCATTCCTGCACCACTGCACTGGCTTATTATAGCAATGTGCCAATTTGAAGTCACAACACAAAAATGACGAAGAAAATCTCTGTAAACACACCACCATGAAGGTATAAGAACATAATATTATCAAGGTACTTATGCAGAGTATGGTTTTAAGGTCAGAAGAAGAAGAAGAGAACGGAAATATCATCGGACGGATCCTCTATAAGGAAGATCGCTGGTATATCTCAGTAGTGGGTACGAATAGGCATGTCAGTCAGATCATGACTGACTGTGCAGTCCCAAGTTTTGACAGGGTCCCTAAAAATATCAGTTCAGAAACTTTATCTTAAATATGATTATGCATTTCTATCTAATGTTAAAGTAATGAAGACTCACTGAATAGGAACCAGTTTAAGGGATTTTACCGTACGCACGTTCCGGACGCTGAGTTATCAGCCCCCAAAAATTTCCTCCGACATAGTTTCTAGAAACTTAACCAACCATATAAACTACGCACACACACAGCTTCATTTTATCTCACGTTGCCGTAAGGGAGCTCTAAATCCAGATTAATTAATCCTGCCCGAAAGCACAGAATAACTAATAGTGGTACCGAAAGTACGGAATTTCCGACCGCTCGATATATCTATCTATGCGGTTCATACAAACTGTGCTGTACCTTACGTAGATATACTATAAGCCTTCACTGTAAATGTGTTGGTTTAGAGATGTCTGTTTGTTTGTTCCGGTTGCTGAATCATGAAACTCATGTAAACGGAGTTTATATGCAGTTTTGTTGCGTACAAGGGAATAAATGCAGATGGTTTTGTTTTATTAGTAGGAAGTTGGAATTCTAGTGAAGATGTTTTCTGAAATTCTGTTGATACATAAAAATCTGTTCAGCTGTTGCGAAGCTGAACTACAGACACCATTAACCAGCTTTCTGATACCAATAGGAATATTTACTTTTACGTAAATGTATATAATGTCGTATTCTCGTTTCGGGAGTCACGGGCCATAGCTAGATATTGTTGTAATTTATATTTGGTAGTTACACACATGGTAAATACGATTTATGTCGACGTTGCATATGGATTATGTATTCCGATATTTGTTACACTCGAGTGAACTGGATTTCAGTAGATTATATACTCGTAATATGGTATAGAGTAGGTACACGTGCGTGATGTGAATTTGAGACAACTTATGATTACAATGACTATAATGTATAATATATATAGGTATATGATAGATGAAGATTTTAGGCATAGATACGTAAAATATTGATGATTCAATGGTGTTTTTTTTTTAATTAGGTTAACAGTTCTATCAACATTCCATTACATGAGAGCCTAACAAATACAATTCCTAACAAAAAATGGCTACAGATAAAATTAATGAATAGAAGAGCAACCAACCAACCAACTTGTTGCAAATGGGATGTGTTGTTCCAAAAAGCTCAGGTGTTGGGGTTTCAATTTAGTGCCGCGCGACGGGCGCTCGCAGATTGTGACGCCGATTTCATTTTACTACTCAGCTGCGTACGTTTGTTATAATAGTAGTGAAATAATGGAAAATGTATATTGCGAGTAGATACTCATTTCGAACAGAACTCATAAAATAAAGGTAGGTACTACTTTATTTAATAAATAGAGTATTTATTCTGTCTACTATAAGACTTCTATCATATAATTTACGCCTTTCACCAAACTATCACAAAGTTGCATCCGACACCAAATTATCATACAATTTGCTTTCGGCACCAAATCGCAAAGTTGAATCCGCTAGCAAACTATAATATAATTTGTTCCTTCACCAAACTGTCACAAAGTTGCATCCAACACCAAATGACCATATAGCGTACCTTCGACACCAAACTATCGCAAATTTGCATCCGATACCAAATTATCACATACTTAGTTTGCATCAGACACCAAACTGTCGCAGAGTTGCAGCCGACACCAAACTATTGCGTAGTTTCATTCCTCACCAAACTATCACAAAGGCTCGTTCACTATCACATGGTCAGATCTCATCAACAAATCCATTTCCTGACTAGTCAAATCACGAAACTAATCTTAGCTGAGCAGCAATACCCATCACAGCATGACCATTGGCGAACGATATTGCACGGGCGGACGTATCCCATCAATCGTATTCATATTTGTATGATATTGCTAAGAGCAGCTCTGCCTATCATTAAAGGCGCTTACAGTGGTTTGGAGACACACGGTTGTTTTATTTGGCAAATAGAAAGAATTTCTCATTTATCAACAATAATTATGTAATTGAAAAACAATAGTTTGAAAACTGGCTTGTTCAAATTTGCTGACTGTTATCTCGGAATGTTGAAGTGCCAATTCCCAAACCCCGTTCGCCAGTACGTGAGAACGAAGCACTGAACTTCGATCTGTCTATTTGCAATGCTTCCCTATCATAATTCCACGAGCTGGATATTCGCACGGGACGCCCGTATTGCACGAAATGATACGAGGCAGTGCTATCTGCTAATTGGTCAGACCACCTTTGCCGGACCACTGTGCGGCTCCCATACAAAAGCACCATTGACATGAAACGGTGCGGCGCAATACGTGAAACGAGCCGAGAGGCGAGACGCTCGATTTCATATTGATTGCAATCTATTGTGTGCGGACGTCTTATATGTAATCGGGCAGGAGATTAGGTGTTTAGATCACACATGGCCGAATTAATGGTTACAGACGGTAATTGTAACTGCGGGTGCTGTTGTGTGAAATTCTCGTGAACTGATCAATTAAGTACCGCTTGATGATCTCATACTCGTAGGTACTCCTGATGGCTGGCTAACTAAGTCCCACTATATTTTACAAATCAATAACTACGATGGTCAAACAAGGTCCCACAAACACGTAATTTGATTTTAGGTGTTTGTTTTGTGATCCTCTTTGAGCAAATACCTGTGATTTAGGGTAAGTCCAGGATAGTTGCCATACTTTTTGAAAACGCTTTATATTTCCCTTTTTAATTAATAGATCTCAATATTTATCACATATGTTAATAGATTGGTCTTTCGACTACCACTTTGAAGGAAAAATAAAACATCAGTGTTGATATTTACTAATCTATATCGATTTTCCCAGACCTCTATTTTTGGAAGTATAGATGCCCTATAGTGGATAGTTGCTCCATGAGTCAAAACCAGTAATGGGATACATGCCTCATTGCTAAAAAACACTTTTTCAGATTAAAAATTAGTTATTCGTGATAAGGTGTAAAATCTAAACAAAGGCATTAATTAAAAAAGTTCGTAAAAAGTGTATTTTCTTTGTAATCATATTAGTAGTGTAGTTACATCGTTTGAAAATAATGGGAATTATTTGTTTTGTATGGTTAAACCTAGGCGAAAATAAATCGAGGCGTCTATCCTTTTCGTAGAGGATAGATGCCTTTTATGTTCAGGAATGTGTATTCAATAAATATTCTAAAAAAACTGATTTTAGTGTTAGTATACCAGTCCACTGTAACACTTGGATGCAAAATATAAATTATTTAGTCACCATTTCAAAAGTTCCAGTTCCTCAAAAATGCTGTAGAAAAAGAAGTAGCAATTTTTTCGTCGCACCAAATCTTTCATTGAGTATAGATGGAGTGCGCGACGGATCCGGGGTTATCTCGCGGGGGGTACCGGGTAGGTGCGGGGATGTCATTCGTTTGGCAATATCAACGACAGCAAAAACTAGCCGGGAAACCATAGTTTTTGAATTTGAGGCATCTATCCGACCCGGGCATCTATCCTGGAATTACCCTACACAAATCTTTGCCTTGTGAGGGATACGAATCCTCAAACTTACGCCATATAAGCCGTAAAACATGAAATGTTCAATTCCATAGTATACCATATTACTAAAACCGCAACAACTTTACAATATTCTGCAAAAGGGCATACCTAATATTATCTCTTAACTGAAATTTATAAGGAAACGAGCTTTCTCTCAATTAAAAAAACGCCAGGCTTTGTTCTAGTCTGCACTTTCCATTGTGTTCATAATTTGGTCCATCTTTCACGCGGAAATGAATTTGTTTGCTGAATTTAATTTCCTCTCTGATGACGGGACAAAGACGCTGGATGGATCAAAGAAGTTCTATCTCCCTCTATCGTAACTGATTGAAAAAATGGTTCCAGTAGTTGAAGGGGTGTCGCGGATAATATTAAAAAGTATACATACGTTATACAATATACCTATAATTTTTTAATGTAATAATTTTACCCATTAAGGACTAGGGTAACCGTACGGTAACGCTAGGCCCCTCATCGACTTTCTTATAAGGGAAAACATAAATATTTATAAAATATAATATATAAATAGTTATAATTTTGTCAGGGAAGGCCTCTGCCCAGCAGTGGGGCAGTACAGGCTGGATTATTATTTTATTATTAACGTAATAACTTACTTATGAAATAATTTTCATGCATATAATATTGTCCTTTGACTTCAGAAGCTAGTTATTCAATTCTTGAGTATTGAACAATGTTAGAATTTAGAAGAGCTAATGTTACTAGAACTAAAACAAAATTATTTCAAACTATCATTAAAATATAATTCGCTACGTCTTTTACTGTAATTATTGAAGGCAAACTAAATAACAGAAACTAATTTTATAATAGTAAACATCACCTTTCAATATCTAGCTACTTTCGATCTAGCAAACAATAAACGCTACAAGATGAATAACAATTCTAATCAGTACCACAACTGGGGACCCCATACTCAAAGCAGTTTCTTCCACCTAACTGCACTATTAACCCACCCATTATACAAAGAAGCGGTCCAGCGCGGTCGCTACAGGCTGGCTACACGCTACATATTTATGTAATTAATTTCCCAGGTGTACTCTAAACAACTACAACCCCGTTCAATGTTTATGCTCTACCCCGAGACTCTTTTATGAACGTATTAAACTGTCAAAGTTACAAAGAACTATTTTCTTAGCACGTTTGATTAGATTTGTATATTGATGAACGTCTGGTGAAAGTTTAGTCTTCTAATTGTTCTGTTTAGTTTATATTTTTTCTTTACTTTATCTACACTAATATTATAAAGAGGAAAACTTTGTTTGTTTGGTTGTAATGAATAGGCTCCGAAACTACTGAATCGATTTGAAAAATTATTTCACTGTTGGGAAGCTATGCTATCCCCAGGTGACATAGGCTACCTGTTATCCCGTAAAAATTAATGGTTCCCGCGGGATAGTAGTTAACGCAGGTGAAACCGCGTGGTGCTTCTAGTCTTCTTATAAACTAGCAATTGATCATTTTCTGGTTATGACGTGGTTGAAAGTGGTCAATATGATCTGCCGAGAATGGGGCTGGCTTTCAAAGACCGCTGCTGGAATACTCCGATAGGGGTTTGGCAACAGTATTGTACTTGAGGGTGGAACTAGCCAGGTGGGCACATAAGTGCCATACCTACCACGAAGGTTTTAAACGATGCGTTCTTTCATCAGCAGCGTATGCTTAATGTTTGCGGTCAGCACGAACTTTGGCAAAAATTGCCGTCAAATTTTGCTGGTACTTCTCGATTGGATATATTGTGGATCCTATGGTACAGTCAGGTAATTTTCATGAGTGCGCTCCTGCGAAGTCAAAATATGAATATGCCCTTGATCTCGTTCAAGAAACTCTGTAACAAAAGATCGGTGCATTAAAGGTAGGTATTGTACGGTACAATTGAGCGGTCAACTTCATCGAAGCTGATTTAGAAGCTTTCAAGTCAAGTAGTGCTTGGAACGGCAGCGGGCGTCTATGAAAACTCGAACGTTATCAAACTGCGAATGAGATGCTCATAAATTCGGAGAGGCCTTTTTGCTATAATGCCTTTCATATTTCTCCCGGCTCTGCGGGCGCCGTTCAAATAAATTACGGCCATCAATAAAAATCTCAACGTGGAGATCCCACGACTTATTTAATTTATATTCCATCACGGGCGTATTTATCAAACATCGCGGCTGCTGATTAGATATGCAGCAGACCGTGTTTTTGTCGGAGATCTGAATGACTATTCATTTTTAAAGTCAGCAATGCTTTTTGGCGAGTACCTTGTAAAGGTAAGAGTTATAATATGAGCAGTAATCTCTCAGCCTTGGAAGTTCGGAAGCTTATGATGCAATTTATTCATGCCACCTTTTCACACTGAATTCGGGCCACGTTTTATTACAGCGCGGCTCTTTATTATTAAGAACTTATAGCTATTTTAATTAGGATCCTTGTCAAAAAAAGTAACCGAAAATGTCAAACTTTATAAAATAAAGCATTTTATTAATTAAATTGTACATGTTAGACCAAATCTTGTGTTTTTGCACCCAGTTCGCTCAAAATTACCAAAAATAGTTGCCGGATAAGCAAATAGTCAAATACTTATAAGCTATCTCTGCATCTCTAATCTTCAATCCTGAGTATTGTTCAAACGTAGGTACGGTTTTATCGCTTTTTCGTGTTCGGATCTGTTCCGTTCATTTTATGAAATGACTGGATGAGACAGCTGGTTTATGCAAAAGAGATATTACCTGTCTTTCATTTGGATCCTTTGACGTTTTATGACAAAATTCAAGGTAGGTACTTTCGTATTGTTTGCGCAAAGAGACAAGAGATAAATCTTTGACGGTGCGTATATATTACACAATCTTTCATACCTACCTATTGGTTTAAAACCTGCTTTGTTGTACTATATAATACATGCTAGTGGGGAAAAGATGTTATGTCCGGTTCCCAGACTCTTATGTATTCTTTAAGTCGTAATGTATCATTCATTTTTCATTTACTACGCCGCGCCATAGAAATTAAAACTATATCATCATTGACGCCGCTGAAGTTTCCAATGTGTCAATTTAATTTAACATCGACCTAAATGCGACCAATCAATTGCCCCACAGATAGCTTCCTAATCACCGGCTCACACAACTCCGTGGTTGGCATTATCCATTTGATACGGTAGACGATCGCCGAGCAAAACCTCAAATAGCTATTTAACTATGCTCTTGTCCATAACGTAACGTATCGGATTAATTTTTACACATTCATCAATATTTCTCAACAGCGCAGTGAATGATGATAATTAACAAATCGTAAAACAAGTACCTCTGCATGTGCATTGTGCAACCACGACCAATTCTCATTTTTCATTCAATATTTATGCATTCCTCTATATTAGGTATGTAGTCGTGAATTTAATAGGGATCGACATTAATTGCCGCTTGTTAGACGCTATCGATGGTATTCGAGTCCATAGCAATCCACGAGGGCTCTTCAAATCGGGACTGAATAAGACTCGTGGTAGTTAATCAATTAAATGATTTTACTAAGTGGGAAACGAGGGTGATTTGTGCTCATTTTGAAAAACACATTTCTGCTGCCCGAAACGCGTTTGACCATTTTTGGCGGCTATTCACTTAGTACCCTCGTTAATAATACTCACGGCTTTGAAACATTTACCAAGAACAGCCAAGGCACTCCAAATGCGTACTTACTGCTAAGGAGTGGCACTCCTTGCCAGAGACTAAGTTTTCCGATAATCATAACCTGGAAGTCTTCAAGGCACGAGTAAATAATTTGCTTCTAGGTAAGCGTGCACCATCGTAGACCGCATTTTCGCTTTACTCCAATCGAGATAGTTCTCAAACGCGTACTGAGGTTACAAGTAATCAGGGGAACGCAGCTCTGTGAAAATGCTACTATCTAAATACCTTTGCGATGTTATCGAGCGATAATTACGCGCTCATTGTTGCTCATAGTGTCTTAAAACCACTGCTATAATGATATTCATTTATTTAACGTTGCCAATATATAGTGAGCCCACGTTATGAAGAACATTAATTAAGGTACAGTCCAAATGAAACATTGTAAGAAAGCTCAGTAGTAAATAGTTTAATGTTTGTAGACGGCTAAGTTAAACTCTTAGCTCGAAGCTGTGAACTTAGACGGTAGAACCTACACATACAGTGTGTAGTGAAACAAACATGGTGCAAATTGCAATTCAACACATTAAAACTAAGAGCATTATACAGCTTTTCAAGTAATTGACAAAGTGTATACCTACTAGTGTATTGAACAATGTTATACGTGAAGTTGTATCAAAAAAATATAATGCCTTCGAAAATGTTCAATGTTTTACATTGGTTCAATTACATTGGTAAATTTTCAATGGTTCTGTATTCCGTATTAGTTTACGTGTATTTTTGTTTACTTGATCCTTGTAGAAACATTTCTAATAATATTATTTGTAGGTAAGAGAATCGCCACTTAGTATAGATACCAACAAATTATTTCTTTGCACCAATTATACTCAAAATATAAAAAGCGGTATTGTATAAGTCAGAAAATGACTTATTATTTACAATTCATCAATTCCCAATTATAGAAAGAAAGGTTGCTAAGCAGCGAAATTATTCCCCGTTGTCAGGAAAGTCCGAACCTTTTTAGGGAATATTTGAGGTAAAGGGTGACTTCATTTATATTTACTGAAAATTTTACATAACTGGAAAGAAGTGAAGTCGAAAATAATTTTGCAATGTAATTTGTATTTCTCCATTTCGTTGAATAAAAACTGACCATGGTGATTAATTAAGTATAAATTGCCTAAATTTAAATATTATTAATTACAGCTTCTTTGTATTAGTATGTATATAAAATATAAAAGTAAGAATATATTATGCAAGTTAAGGTGCAAGTTTAGGTATATATTGTTATTATTTCTCTCCGCACCACTAACATCATATTTATAATATTCAGCTCCTGTAAGCGATAATGCCGTGATTAATGATTATTTCCTGTATTGTAACTTTTTATTATGATGTTAATAAAAATTATTGTATTGTATTGTATGTGAACCCACCACCGTACCATTACCATGAATAATATTTACCATTAGTTGTTATTCGCTTTTTCATGTAATGCCCAATTAAAAGTACTTTTAAAGTGTAAATACAAAGACACAGATAAAACATTGTAATTATGTAACATTTTGCCCTCTCGTAAAAAGTTAAGCGGGACGCCATAAATTATATTTTCTTTTATATTTATTAACACTTCACTGTTACCCGCGACTTCGTTCGCAGGATTTCATTATCTACTCCTGTGTTATAGAAAAGGCAGTTCTCCACTATTAGGCTGGGCGGCGAATGTACTGTCACCATGGTGGGTAAGTGCCAGAGGACGATGTCTACCAACGAATTCGTAGATAAAGGACTTATTCGCGCAATGAATAGTGACTACCAACAGTGTGTTTTATCAAGAGCTGGACTTCTTGAAGTTTTCAAAGAAAGATTTTTTTTTTTTTGCATGAACAATTTTTTTTTTTTACAAATTAACTAGCACAAGTGGATAAATTGTTACAATACGGTCCCAAGCTCATCGTGATACGGGACTTGAGCAACCGTTGCTTTATGACACAACGGTCATTGTTTTTAATCTGATTCTCATACTGCAATCCTGTGAAAACTGTATTGTAATTGATCCAGTAGATTTACAGTAAGGTGAAAATAAACAAATAAGTAGTTGATTCATATGTGAACAAACATAATTCAAAATTGTTATTATGTTCAGTAACATAATAACAATTCAAGGGTAGACCAAATTTATTTGTTCTTTTTATCATTGTACAGACTTTGTCCTTTCTGATTTATTGTAAGTATAGATAAAGAGAAATCACAAAAAGGCCCTAAAACTTTTTGAAGAGGCTAACTTTAGCATTAGAAAAGAAACTATTGCGGCACTGAGGTATAATTTCTTGAAGTTTTCTGAGCTAGGGTTAGCAGTAGGTAGGTAGTCATTTTTTATTGTGAGCTGAGAAGGGTCTAAACGAAAATTTCAGACAATGAATTACTTTCACATAATAGAAAAGTTTGTGAGATGGAGTGATAAAAGATTACTACCCACATTATGGAATACCTATTCAAGAGGGAGTAAGACAAAATAAGTTGAACATTAAAATAGCTACATATTACATAAAAATAAATACTCAAGTTCAATGACAAGCTTAAACTTGTCAATGAGGTAAGACATTGAACAATACCAAACAGATCCATAACAATTTTTGTTACAATTTTTTTTTATTGTAATGTTCCATTCTAGTAAGTATAAAAATATAAATAGAGGTATCTATACTAGCAACCCTAAGCTCATCCAAATCTCGGCTCTCGTTTCAGCAGTAGCCTTACATTACAGCTAATTATCGCACACGACACGGCACATGCCTGTATCTCCCTAGCCGGGCGTGAGTAGTGTAATACAGTACTTCAACTTCGTACAAAATGGATGGAAAAGTTTTAGTATCTCCATAATAAACTGACATTCATAAGGATCTTTCTAAGGACTTGTGTTATTCCCGAGCTGTGGGTACCGTCTTCTATTGTTTAACTTTGTCATAAAAAGTTTTATCACCATTAAAATAATTATATTCCAAATTTCCTTTACACAGGTATCGACAAGAATTGTATTGACGCTAAAGCATGATTGCAAAGTTTTATAAATTATTACATTTTTATAATATCATTTATCATCTATCATAAAGTGGAAGTGTTATATCGCCTTCATGCATTCATTTCAAGATTTCATATCACTACGCGCTCTAAAATCAGTAAAGCTATAGTACTGCTCACATAAATCCCGTGCTGTACTAGTGTAGGGACAGTCTAATTGACATCTCGACGGATGTCACTTAGAGACAGCGTTTCCGTCGCCTCCCGGTGTCACCCCGCGGAATTAGATGAAGACCCTTATTAGATTTACGTGTTATAGTTGATGGGCATCTCTTTTACCTTTGTGATCCTCTTTCCTTTGTTCTTTGGTAATTAAACGGGCGAAAAGTTGGGATTTAACGCGACTATGAAGTCTTACGAAGTATACGGTAAAGGTTTTCTGTTTATTCACTGTGCTGGAGGGCCATTATTCTCAAGTTAGGAGCACTTGCATAGCATAGATATTTCAATGCTTTGTTTTATCGATTTTTTTAATCTCCAATTACCGCTTCAAGAGACATTTGTTAAGGCAACGCTGATTTTGTTCTACCGCTCTTTGTGGTAAATCCACTGAAATATAGTTTTCATATATTCAGGATTTGGCAAGACAGTTTGCTTATCACAATATTGAACATCATAATAAAACCTCGTATATGTTTTTTCGAGTATTCCCAAAACGTTTATCCATAAACAAAGAGAACCGATATCGGATCGGGTTTCGCCGTGAAAGCAAACAGTTTATCTCAATAATCTTCGACATAAAACCTATATATTAGAACACTATCAACAGATAGTAAGAAATAGTCGCGGAGGTATCGGACAGCCACAACTCGAAAAACAGAGGCACGTATCGCGTTTATAAACTACATTCCAATTAGACCCTGAATTGAATTGATAAACACTGTAATGTTAATAGTGTCGTTCTATGTAATTGTACAGAATAAGACTGTTTAATATTTTATAGTGCGATCTTTGCTCCGAAATATACGTTACATAATTGAAACTCAGCGAGTTAGCCTCCTAGGCGTCAAGTTCACTCGAATATCATTGGTACGAAACATTTTTTCCCCATCAATTGAATACTATTTAGTATAATAATCTAGATGTAGTATAATGATATAACTTACAACGTAGGTAGTTATCACCATCAACATTATTATGTTATTCAGATAGCAGAGAGATATTTCTCTCTGCTCTGATTGTATCGATCCTTCGCTCCCGACCTACGTATAAAGGCGCATACATCAGAAGACTATCAGCAGATAGCAACAAACGTTTGTTCACCGGATGTTGCAGACATGATGTTAAAATAAATAAAGCGGGGCGTGCACAGCACTCGATTTCCGACGTTTCGCCGCTTACGTTGCGCTCCGCTGTTAGCTACTCGTATTAGAGAAGATATTTTCTCGCGTTAAATTATCAAGAGGTGGAAGCAATAATTCAAGTTTTAACCTCTCTATATTTATTCCTTGTTGTGGGGGGTAAATACGTGTGTAGTTTCAAAAGTTTGAAGATGACTGTTGTTGCAGTGCCGTTCGATACTTTGTTAAGAGTTAGCTAGTTTAGATCACGAATCGATATAAATTGGAAAATGTTTGTTCAGTGTTGGTTTCTAGACGCTGTTTACAGTTAGAGGCTCTACTACCTATTTTTGGCAAGTCCAAATCGTATAGGAATTTGTTACATTTCTTCAGTTGATGCAAAACCAAAAGTAGATATCAAAGTATGCTTGGCTTCCAGATAATACTCTCGATCAAGCTATTCAGTTTCAGCTCTAACGTTACAAAAACGACGAGGTCTAAAAACTCCACATTTAGTACCAATTTATCGTCTGGATATAAAATAAAACCTTTTCGAAACAGTTTACTCTTTACCCGGAGTTTTGAACGAGTCATAATTATATGTACCAGTTCCGCCAAAGTAAATTCTCACACACATAAGTCAAGAGCGGGCAGGCCGCTTTGCAAACAGCAGTTAGGCACGTACAATATTGACTTCCAATAGTTTCTGTATATTTGGTCAGACTTAGTGACATTAAAGTTTGTGCAAACAAGAAATAGGCCACCCGGCCCGCATCTGTACCCGGTCAAATTACATGCGCGTAAGTACCAACACACACCCAAAGTTCGGGGCGGGTGACACAGCGGTTCAATAGTTTAAAGTTTCTTTATTTGTTGTTACAACCGCGAGCTCAAAGCGATTTTCTATGTAAATGCGTGTTACATTTCGTCAACTTTGTTGGCGTTGCGCCCAAAAATAGTCGTAAACGAAATGTACCAGAGCGGCGAGACTGTACTATGATTGTACACAATATTCATTAGTCTGTATGGTCACAATCGCTCGAGTTGAAAATTTATTGAAAATGCCCTACTAAAAAGGGCGTATTTCGTAGCCATAGAGCTCTAATTACCCTCTTGATAAAGTTCTGCAAAGGCGCGACCAAATTTATAGTAAATATGTGACGTGGCAACTCCTAACTTTGATAGTTTACTTTCAAATTAGGAGCTTGAAATATATGAAACTCAGCGTAGCACTGTGGCTACGCTCGTAGAAGTTATATTAACATTTGTAGAGCAGCCGTTGAACTGCTACGCTTCTTTAGAATCAATAATTAAAGCGCCTTGAAAATCCACTCCTACACTATACTTATCTCAACTACGAACACCCTGAGAAGACTGCTTGACCACATTATTTTACTGTGGCTTAATTTTATTGAAAATCGCGGCTTGAGCCACAGTATAAAATGTTCAATATTATACGCCTAGTAGTAAAACTTTCTTTTTTACTGTGTCATAACTGCCCACGCTTATAATGTGGAGATAATATGTGTATTTTTGAGAGAGTTTGTACCATCGGATACCTTGTTAATTACTTAGACAAAATCAGCTGTTATGATGCAAATTAACTACGATTGGTTCTTGCTCCAACATGGCAGCCAACGCATCATCATTAGACACATTGTGTGATGAAATTGCAATAGCAAGGGATTTCAAGCAAACATCAATATTGGTAGCGCTTGTTTGTACTTGATGTCATTTAGTTAGATAATTGATAGTATAATTGACAAAGATAGTTTAGTACACGTTAACTTAATTATATTTTCTAGATTCAATTTGTTTTATATAAAACCCTACTTTCATGATTGGTGACTTATTAGTCTAGTTATAAGCGAGACCTTTTTAATTAGGTCACGGTAAAAGTACACAAAAATTCTTTCGGTATAAGTGGCGGTATTACGAGATTGGTTGAACTGTTATTTTTATAGCACTTAAGGATGTTGCCCCAAGTCAAAAGTTGATATCAGCAGGACTTATTAATTATGTTATTCAATTGAGTTGAAATTTTGCATTTAAGTTAGGTTCTACATATTATTTTATAACGGTTTAACTGTAATTGAACAATCGTAGCCAACAAAGTGTAACCAACGTGTCAGAACAGCTTTGAATTGGACACATCGGTAATTCAATTGCAAACTTGTACCAGATATTGGGCCACAAAATACATAATTCATCAGAATATCGGGCTATTTAGTGCCAATATCATTGAAACAGCGATCCGGCGATTAGAGCATTGCATGATCCAGTTTCTGTATAATCCACAGAATTGTATTGTGTGATTCCATCATTTTACAGTGACATTGTTATAACGCGTATAGCTACAATAAATGGGGCATTCTCTATGGAATGGACTAATCTCTGTCTCTCTGTGAGTCATGGGTTCTATGATACGAGTGTTAGGCCTAATGTGCGAACCAGGTAGGTACTCCTTCCATTTTTTTTTTAAACGTTGCTCCATACTAAGTTTGCTCCTGTATCGTGGGTACCGCTTACAGACATATAATTTCACATACATATCACACATACATTGTTGTTGAACCATAAGCATTGTCCAAATAAATAGTCAATTTTCATTTCCATTATTTCGCTGTGTTACATTAGTTATTTAGCAGTTTTAAATTAATGAGCTGATACGTGAGCACGTAGGTGTCTCGAAATTTTTTCGCACATTAAATAACTTAAATAACTTAACTTATTTTTTAACGTTTGGAATATGGATTTCCGCAGTACCTAACGCCTGATTCTATCAACTATCAGCAACTTACATAGTTTTATTATGAGCATGTTGTGTTTTCCTGTCGAAGTGGCTATTGTGGTTTCACTTGAAAGTAAATTGATAAATCTCATAAATAAAAACTAAAGCATATTTAGTTCAGTAATCTTCTTAATTTATAATTTATGTAAGGAGATTATCAAACAAACGTATTTATTTTTGTAATAAATATAATTGTTATTTTATTTGGTAGCTAAGCCCCAATATATATTTAAAAAAAAATTAACTAAACAAAATATTTCAGGACAACTGGAAAGCTGACGACAGAACTGCAAAGCTACCTTCTCAATAAATCTACAAAAACGACTCGAAACAAAAAAGCATTTGCGCTCCCTTCAGAGTTAATTTTCCGAAAACAACTGGACAGAGATAATGATTACAGTTCAATGAACCAAGAGTAATTGATAACACCTATAACTTAACACAAAGGTTAATATCTCAGTGTCACTAGACACAATCTGCTGCGACAAGGATAAATATATTTATCTCAATTTATAAACAAAATATATTTATCTCACGCTTGCCTTGATTGGTTTACGAACAACTAGGACGAACAATGATATAAAAAACTTTAATTAGCATTCCATCATTGTGACTGGTTGGTTGGAAAGATTTTTATGTAGTACAATTTATTTTATGATTGGGGCAAAACCGCGAATGGGGAAACTCACGCCTAATCCATAAAATGGTGACGAAAGTGGTATGAAAATGCAAGTAAAGTAAAGTGGTGACATTACATTACTACTGTTTCTTTAATCAGTACAAAAAACGTGGCTTTAGCCACACGTTTATTTTGGGTTTTCAATCAAGTTGGTTTTTAAAAGCGCACAGTATAAAAGAAAAAAAGCGTACTTACCTTGAGTAACCCACCTCAGATTACTTTGAAAGTGGCTCTTAGCAATAATTATTTTAATTTGTTTAAAAATAAAGATTTTATCTCCAATAGAAGCTTCAATAAGTAGATTAGATTGGTGATTTTCAATTTGTCTAAGTATCTTGGGCCATTTGATGGCACGTCGTAAGTTATTAGATGCACAGTCTACTTTTAAATCAAATCTTGTAAAATGGAACCACATTTTGACAATCTTGAAGTTTATCTGAGACAGCCCGATGGCTATCTTTTATCGATAAATTTGTTTCTCGGCACGATTTGAACTTAGGCAAATTAAATAATGACGAACCAACAACCTTTTAAGTACTTTTCCAAGTGAAAGTATTTAAACCTATCCCTTTAAGGCATGGTATGGTCATCCAACCAGAACTGATATGCTTTAGGATTACAGGTGGTATCGTTGTCGTACATTAACTTTACTGTGAGTAATTGCCGATGTGGTACCTTGTAGTGGTTGTGACCACCTACCTTTGTTACATACACCTCGTCCCACGTTGTACTCTATGCTTAACTATCATCGACCTTAAGACTAGATTTGAGGGTCGTGTTTTGATAATATGAAACAAACAGTGATATTTGAAAACCAAGTGGCGAAAGCGCGTAACGTATGTTGCAATGGTCATATTTTTTTTTCTTTTGACCTCGAGGGATTTAATAATTTGAAAACCAATGTTCTTGTGCGTAGTCACATTATTGTTTAATTACATAGAGTTCAATTCAAAGCAGTTGGAGAACACAATGTTCTTCTTGTCTACGAAATACCTGATGCCATTTAACTTTGCTCAAGCTATGCGCACCTTAAATTAACTCAAAAGATCTGTAGCACAAAAGCAAAACTTAATTGAAAATGTTCTAACAGTAACAACTTTGCACACTCCAAATATTTGCGACGCTATGTTAGCTGACATTGTAGCGTAACCGGCAAACTCTAAAGTATGAGTACATTATAAGCGATGTTGAACGGTAAAGGCAAAATCATAATTCAACAAAAATAATTTGCGACACGTCACGTCGTCGCACGTCTCGATAAGTGTATATAACCCAATGTTCCAGCTAGCTACATAATATGAAAAAGCATAAAAACATTACAGTTATCCATTATCCTTAGTATTTATTAAATACCTATCTAATATTTATTGGTATTTTCTTAAGAATGAGACGGAGGATTTCTAACAGAATAAACAAAACATCTAAGCATTAAATGTAGCTCCAAAGACTATTTATAAAAGTCGGTATATAGTCCTTATAATATGACCTTTGGAAATAAATTATTTTACCTTACATTAGCAAAGTATCAAAGTGACAATTCTCATCGCAATAACCTGTGAGAAGCGACCGTTAAAGATTAGACTAGGATCAAAGGCGTAGGATACGATCACTAGATTTATTTTCAGTGTGCCTAGTGCGAGTTTTGTCAATTTATTTACGCGCTCGGTCCGTTTGGCGTAAACTTGAAATTGTATGGAATAAGAGCAGCGCCATCTAGCGTCAGTGAATCAGTCACTAGATGGCGCTGCTATTATTCCATACAATTTCAAGTTTACGCCAAACGGACCGAGCGCGTAAATAAATTGTCAAAACTCGCACTAGGCACACAGTTGTGAACAAAATATCGGTAAACCTCTGATAAACTTAATTAATTTTGGATAAGAGTACAAAATCGCGTCATTCATCGAACAACGTGTAACGTACCCTTACCAGCAACGTAAAGTATCTTTACTCTGAGCAAAGGTGCTTCCACCTCGAAATTCTATTAAGAGGGCCTCGAGTTGTTTGTTTATGTTACATTCTTAGCTATTGTGTAACCTCTGTGCCAACTTACGATATGACAAAGTATTCGCAATTTCGTCCCCTGGCACTCATGTTACTAGGTGAAATTATGGCCCCCACCTGCTACTAATATGAAGTATTCAGTTAATATTCTCGCTAGCGAATTTTTGCAGACTATGGGCTAAATATAACCATTTTGGCTGTGTTACTTTTAGTAGCAGTTGAAATTCGTTTAATTAATATAGTTCCTCAATTTCGTGATAAGTTTATTAACAAGTGACAAAATACAACATCCACCTTTTTTGATTCCTTCCAAACTTGCGCACGTTTCTAAAGATGTTTCACAAATTAACTCTACGGATTGACAATAATAGAATGCATCAGATTTTTAGTATTTGTTTGTTGATAGAGGTCTCTGTTGCTACAGTTGGTCTAGCCACGAGACTCCGAGGCGGTTCAACAAATCTTCTTAATAACAACCGCGGTCGACAATTTAACGGGTCCTCCGAAGTGTGGAGCGATGATAATCCGCAAATTGCTTATAAAACTAAGTCACTGGCTGTTGGCGAGTAAGTAGAACTGACCACACCAGCCATGTTAAGTTTAGTTCCTCCTTAAATTCGTCACTCACCTTCTGTTCTGCAACTCAACTCACTGCAGCACATTTACTTACATACTTTCGATAAAGTTAAAGCACTCGTGAAACTGGAGAGAATGGCGTTTGCAAGGTAAGGAGACAGTTATCAAGATTTTCCAATCATCTTTTCTCGTCTCCATTCGTAAACTTGCACAATTCAATGCAAAATGGTTCCAATAAAGAATCTTGGCTATTTTCATATTTATATTTCGATGCCGAAAATATTCCAGATTCCGCGGAAAATTCCCGAGAACACGCTAATACTCCTAATCTCTTTTAATTTATATGTAAATTTGTTCTCAGCATATTATCTCTAGATAATATTCCAGCCAAATGTTCCGAGTTCCGAAAGTTTTTCGGGAAATATTTTAATATAATAGCAATCTGTGACTTCTCCCCTTTATTACCCGACTTTCTTTAATTCCAGACATTACATAGCAACGCAATGATTGGGGAGAATGGAATAAACGGGTGGAAGAAACAGAAAGAAAAATGTATAATGAAGTCCCGGGAACCCCACTCTCCCTGTTTTGTTGCCATTCTTTAAATCTAATCAAGGGTTACGCTGTGCTGGGATAAATGAGAAACGCAAATTTCTCCCAGAGGTATTTGCGCTGTATGTTTGTAATTATTTTTCCTGTACATTTTGACATAAACAATCCTTTTCCACCAGATTCTGTTTTACTGCAGTGCTTTGCCGTCTTTGTTGTTTATGTACTGTCAACGTAGCAATTGTAATATAAGGACCCGACCATAGCAAAATGGTCTAAACTCACCTATTACTGCTACTTACCCCCAGTTTCTGGAATGCATCTTGGCGTTGACAGTAGATTAAAACTATCGTTGTCTCTATTTGAGACTGAAGTAATGACAAGGATGGCAATATAATTAATCTGTAGTCAAAGTTGGTTGACGTTTCAGAAACCGGGTGTTAGCCTATGAAGAATTTACATATCAAGTCCGATCGACTTCAAGAGCGCGTTCTAAGCACCGCTAACTATATCAAACATAAACGTTACTACACGAAAATTCCACGTACATTAGGTACTACATTTTCTTCACAGTATACGATGTTGCCCTTCCGAAAATGGAGGAGCCAATAAATTTTTGTGCACAACTTCCTAAACACATTGATACATGCTCGGGTCGAACCCGCCACCTGCTTAAAATTTAATGCAGAAAGGTATATAGGGGTTTCGAATATATGTTTGTTCGTATAAAGTAGGAACTTTATGCTAGTACACGAAACTTGGTTGTGTTTTCACAGTTCGCAGGTTAATATAGAAAGTCCGTTAATCCCAGACTAATTAAGTTTTTACAAGTTCCAATGGTAACAAGTTTACCGATTGCCATTGTCGGGCTGGTGCAATGGTGGCTGCATTAGCTACAAAGTTATTTGCAAGTTTATTTTTATTACTTTTTTATGTTGCACATTTCATTTGAAAACTAAAAGGACTAAGATATTTCGAATAAAGTTTTTATATAAAAAAGTTTTCATATCATCTCCACCTTGAAACCTTTAAATGTACACTGGCAGTCTAGTTAAAAAAAAGCGTTACTATAACTGCGATAAATTAAATTTAGAACAACCTTTATGCCCACCGTAGCTAAGCCAAAGTATTTGCAAAAATAAAATCAATACATACAGGTACGCTTTATCACGAACAAAGCAAAACTTTTAAATCGAGCCATAAAAGCCTCTACACAAAACGTCTAGACAATTTAGAGTGCTTTTGTGGACGAATTTAGTCAACAACAGGTACCTAAACTGAATGAGAGAAAAAGTTCCAGCTAGATGTTAATCGGGCGATGTTAGCTAACAAATTAGTTTTTAAAGCAACCTCATCTTCAATGACGATGATTGATAAAGGGCATCCAATTACGTACCTTAATGGGACATCTGTTCAGAATACCCCATTTCCATGTAAGTGCAATGCTTATACCACGAGCGCATCGGTCAAGGAATCCAATCGAGATTAAGCCAACACATCAGACTTCAGACATACCATGCCCTGATAAATTGGCATCTTAGACACCAGTTAATCACTTTCAACTCCACTGTAGTTGCACGAAGACCACTGGTGGCTATCAGATAGTTAATTACCATCACTTGACATCGGAATCGCGGCTACCTGTTAGCCGTTAGCTAATTGACACCGGGACGGGTCGACAACCGAAGCCCGGATTTAACGTATTTTCCTACCCGCTATGGGTATGGTTAACTGCAGTTCTGAACAGTGGACAAACTCTGTACATTTTTTCTTCAATTGCAGATTTAATTCACTTACGTTTCACATTCATTTTCTTTGACACGATTACGGTAATAATGACGTTTTTAAACCCATTTCTAGTATAATAGATTGGTCAAGAATAAAACTAGAAAGTTATTACGATCTAAATATAGAACATTATGGCTTTATTTTTTTCCATTCTACCAAAAGATAGGCCATGCAGTATCGGAAAATATGTATGCACCTACGGGTACCTATCTGAAAATGTATTTTGGCTGTGTTAACTTCAAAGTGAGCACTCATTTATTTTTATCAGGATAGTTAACTAACTATCCTTAACGATGCTTAACAACTATGCTTGCTGCCAAGCAAGCATAGTCGCTAGTGTGTATGAACAAAACTCGCCATTTATTCGAAGGCACTGTACTACGCCATGTCCCCAACACCTGGTTTTGTAATATTCTGGTGGAAATACGCTGCGCATGGAAGCTGCGAATGGATGTTTTTTGATGGCGGATTTGATGGATGGGATTCGACCGTTAGGGATGGCATTTGTTGGGCTAGTTTTTTGCTAGTTTAATACCTGACACGTTGAAAAATCTCTGTAAAATAATGGATTGCTATTTCAAACCAGTTTCTCTAACTTACGACGGGTGTTACCTACTTATTCTCATTTTGTTTATTTTAATATTATGTAAAGAACACAATGTTAATGCAATACAATACGTTATGGTGTCCTTCCTATATTATATTACTCCATAAAGCCAAAAATGAAATAAATGTTAAATATTGACTTTATATGTTGTACAATGCACAATGCACATACATACACACATTTGATCGTGTGCAATAGTAAAAAATACTGTACAATACTTAAATCAATTACAATAACTTTATAGGTATCGCAAAATAAATATACCTACCACAAAAAGTATCTAATATGGATCCTACAACCTAACCGAGAGCTTTATAATGAACCTTGCAAAACACAAAATATCATCGCGAACATTTTCACGAAAACCCTAAAACATCCAATCAACATCCGATCCCAATATTTGTCCCCGCAAAAACCATGCAAAGCCAGCCGCCGCATAAAGGACCATGCTAAAGCTCCACGGCTACTTTGTCCGTTAATTAAATTCAGTGGGCCCCTCGCCACTTAGGAAATATTAATTTCCTGTTACCTAGGCACCTCAAATCTGAACAAAACCGTAGACTCTACGGCGTAGAGGGTTAAAACGCTAAGATTAACGGTGAGGTGCGATTTTATTAGCATTTTTTCCTCTTTCCGCTTTCCGTCGCGCTGCGCTCATTTCCTCTAGCGTAATTTATTACTTGGGTGGAAATTAGCGATATCAAATAGCAGTCATAAGACCCCCGTAGCAGTCGCAGACCCTTTCGTTGGGCTTCCTCGTGATTAGATTAAGATTCGAAGTGGAGAAGGGTAATCGGTTGGTGTGTGATGTAGTGTTGAGTTTGCTTGGTAGGTTAGTTTAGTTACCCCCAGTTTCTGAAACGTCAGTCAGCGTTGACAACAGATTAATTCTATTGCCATCCCTGTCATTTGTTTATTGTCAGATAGAGACAACGATAGTTTTAATCTACTGTCAACGCCAACAAACGTTCTAGAAACCGGGGGTTACTGTTACATACTTGTAATTAATCTGTGTTTATGTCTGGGGATAACTACTACCCAGTTTCGAATAGAAAACCTGAGTGTATAAAATGAAAATCAAATTCGACTATTTACTTTATTAGACGCATAGTTTCTGTAACACTTATGTATTATACTGATTACCAAAGACATGTTAAAATATAGCTAATCATTTTCTATACCTCAAATCCAGCTAGTTATCCAATATCTGCTATTTTAAGAACTACGAATGAGCTAAAAAAGCCACCCGCAGCTAACTAAATTTGCAAAGCTAACTTTTTCAAGTAAGCTTAGCCTCAGTAGGGTTGGCTTAGAGCTATCGAAACACCTATGCAGCCATTGCGACTGCATTGCAAAAGTGCTTAAAGGAAGCGGCCTTTTTTCCAATACCACGTGTCAGCTGCATCGATCAATAGTTACGCCGCCGGCCGACTTGTCGACTAGATACTACATAACGCACGCACAATTTATACATTTATATTTCATACATACAACGAACATCGGGTCACATTTATTGAGCGTAGAGTGAGTGAGAATGATAAGTCAAAAAACAAATAATTTTGAGTGATTAGGTTACCAATGTATTCTGAACAGTAGTTAATTGTATATTTGTATATTTTTTTCTAAATTAGTTTCATTCCCTATCACTTACACTAGACACCAATAGTGGTAAACGTTGGAACCGTGGGAAAAACAAGAATCAATTCAAAAACAATAACCAACAATATCACAAAAGTTTAGACCAGACTTAAACACTGATATTTCTAAAATTTCGTTTTACAAAATCGACGTCTATCATATCACTCGCGTTATCTTAATCCTGGTATTCTTAATTATTTTACTTGTGAATTTGTTGAGTTAGAAAAAGCGTGGGTTAGACATCGATTTGTGGAGAAAATATTAAGACTCATCAGTTCAACTCTGGTTTACATTTTTTGTGGTAAAGACCGTATTGGTTTAGCATAATTGGAATTAGCGTACCTGTCGAATAATGTCAGATTTGCAGTAGCATACATGGTCGCGCAGGTTTGACCGGTCCTTTTGCAATGACTCTGGATTCCCAGTTAATTAAATGGAAACAACGGAATGGCGGGACTTCTCGTCACAGTATCAATTGTAAGTTTTTGCTAAAGTTGGTTTTTAATTACGTATATCCTCGTATTGAACGCGTCGCCATTTTGTAATGAAGAGTAAATATTTTAACTCGTCGACTTTTACATTCAATAACCATTTTAAACTTTGGTTTGTTACTTAAAAGAGCATGCACCTGTTATGTTAGCTAAGAGTTAACTCGTTAAGTATTCAGAATCATACAAAAAAGTGTTGAAACAGTTTTTGCAACCAATTTGGCATTGACTTGGAGACATATTATGTTATTCATCCGGTGCTTATCCGGTGCTTTATTCCACAAAAATTAAAAAGTGCTGACAAATATAATTCGTCTTCCAAAGCTATCGTTTCAATTCAAGTTTATTTTTATAAATATGTCGGAATCACACGCCGTTAACCGCAACCGCACGCGTCACAATTTAGCGTGTTCCGACACAACTTTTGCATTCACTGTTATTTTTAAACTGTTCATTCGATGTTTTTATGTTCATTTCGCTGCAACATAACTAGCAGTAAGGACACAGTAGATTTAACTGTATCAGCTAATTTCTCGCAGCAATAATTAGAATCGCTAGAACCCCACACTGCCATGCTATCAAGTTCAACAGATTCCGTAGTAGCAGTAATACAAATAAGTTTCCAGACGTAGAGATCCAACCGCACTGGGGGTGTATCCATTAACTGTACCTACCATAATATTATGATACCCGGAACGTGTAATACTATAAATGATTTATTACATGGTTAAAGATTTGCGAATATAGCATGGCCTAATTAGATTTTCTGGAATCAATTGACTGCCACTGCTAGTTTCCTGAGAAACTGTTGTTGTATCGTGTGCTTAGGAATAAGCAATATTATATACATGGGTTTCCGGCAGCATGTAATGATAATGGCAACCATGGTCCCGTGCCTTCATTGTATGCACGACCACAGATACGTTAGGTATAGGTAGTAAGCACAACCCAAGTTGAGACGTGCTTGAGTAATTCCCCCTACTGTTTGTACATTGTGACTCGATGTTGAATTTATGGCTGACTTCCCTTCCGCTTTTTCGAAATCTATTACGGTGTTCGCGGGAATTATTCACAGTCAGGTACTAGCAATGAAAAATTTCACCCGGACCCGGCCCGTTCCCGGCACGGCGCTGTATATTTTCCGTTTAACAATGAAGCTTCATGCCAATTCTTTATCGAGAAGAGCGTCTGATGGTAATTGACGCCTATAGTTTGGGAGTAGAGCAATTTTTTCGGGAACTTCTTGTTTGCATAACTTTAAGACCTTATTTTATCGTTGTTGAGCACAAATGGAGAAAGTATGAATTCATGTTAATGTTTAATTGATGGTAGAGCTGCGCCGCACTACCCTGAGGTGTCAGTTTTATTCCATCTCCATATTTCAATTTAATTTCTCGCACATTTCCATGTGAAGGAAGCATGATTATCGAGCGGCTTACATAACTCCAGTTCATTGAACCCTGATCAAAGTTATCCTCAGTTGTGGTTGGTCGCGTGATCGCTCCCTTGGCGTGTCGTTATATTAACAGTCATTACAAAATATCCCAATAATAAGCTCGAAACATTAGCCGCCGTCGGCAACACGAAAACAGTACAACTTTGCGGTAATACAGTTCACCATCTGCGTAAAATGTCGGAAAAATTCAAACATTCTCATCCTGCGGTTGTAATCCGTAAATATGGCGTCATTAAGGCGGCCGCGATGCAAAATTGCCGCTTATTAAATCAGAAGTTTTTTGGGTTGTCTTGTACATTTTTCTCGTAATAAATAAGCAAATAACCTAAACTAACTAGATATTGCCACCAAATTAATAAAACTTTTAACATTAACATTTTGTACGTCATTTTAGGCCATACGGCAAACACTAAACTAATTTAGTAATGTGTGACTAAACAAAAAAAAATCTTTCTAAATAATAATAAGCTTTTTCGTTAAAATAATTCGTCTTTTTCATTTCTCGTACAAACCACTGAGTATGTCATTGCTTTGTTTCGTATCTAATCAGACCAACGCGACGTCACCATTATAATGATGTATAATTTAATTGTATTGTCATTGGAAATGGAATTAACGTTAGACTGAGAATAGAACGGACCACCTCTAATTAACAAGTAGAACTAAATATAGGTTTGTTATTTGTAATACCTAATGTGAATACCACTCTGATACTGAAGACGTATTTACTAGCTATCTGGGGACTCCGTGCGATATCGTCAGACCTCACCACGAATTTTTTTGACTACAAACAACTTTTGCGACACGTATATCGTGCGATGCCCGGCGACTGCATAAATTTACGTGATATCACATACATGACGCGGTGCATTTGTCCCCTATTGAATACGCGCTTTGAAAGCAAGCCATATTTTTGTAAGCCGTCCCGCATAATGTCGGTACTTATTTCAAATCAAATTCATCCGAAGCATTTCATACTTGGTCGTCCAGCCGGCCAAGTCTTGCATTACCGAAATTGCTTGGAAGCAATCTACTTTATGCGATACATTTGGACCATGGGATTTATTCCGCGTGGGGTTGCAATGTGGTAATATTTATGCCAGTGATTGATGGTAAAAACGAAACGGTAAATATTTGATCGGCGCTGTAATAAAATGGACTTGCATTTGGAGTGTTTTTAGTGGGAATGTAAAACAGAGCAAATGTAGGAAACTTTTAATTAAAAAGCACACCTTATGCTCCTGCAAAATGCTGATGAGATCAAAGCATCTAACGTACGCAATTTACATGAAGATATTAATAAGTATTATCTCGTTTTCATATCTTGTATCGCCTTTAATGTGTATGTGTTGGTTGTTGTGTACAGTCTTATCAGAATAAATGTTTTTCTTTCTTTCTTTCTTTTATATCCTGCAAATAATACCGCTTATTACAGTTGAGTACTTAAAATAGCTTATAAGGCATAGATCTAGAGTCTAGAGTAACAGAATTACTTATAATAGTCACCTAGTAAAGTAGTTATTATTCTAAGGGCACAGTTACTGTCTCTAAAATAAACCTTTTCTGACCTCTGTATCACAAAAGATGTCCCAATGAAATTAATAAAAGCCCTATTATGATTGTTAATCCTGTTTAGACATTGAGAAACAGAAATCAACACACCAACATGTTCATTACATCCACCTCGCAATATCGAACCCTCCGAGCAGCCAAGCTTTTAAATAATTTTAAGTAAATGAAACGATGGGTCCCTGGACACCGAACCAACCCAGACGTCACACTAATAGACACATTGATGTATATCCCACCGTAATGCACTGAGAACTGAATGGAAAGGTAACTTTGTTAAGTCCGTCCATGGTAAAGTAGGAAGTAAAAGTAGCTTATTGGTTACTTGTTTCGAGTAGAATTCAGAACCACTACAACCATTTTGGGGTTACCACGAAATAACCAATTCGTAATTATTGTTAACTAGAATTTGGTACTGGTGTTAGGTTGGTAAGCTCAATAAATTAGCTGTCATTGATTGCCCTTTTGGGCCTATGTAAATAGAGATTTTCAGCCTTACCACAAAACTTTAGAACAGAGTTAAACAGATGTTTGTAAAATTTAGTTCGAAAAAAAAACGACGTCTATCACTCGCGTTGCCTTGCTCAATCCTGGCATTCTTAATTATTTTACTTGTGAAATTGTTATTGAGTTAGAAAAAGCGAAGGTTAGACGTCGATTTGTGGAAAAATATAAATATTCTCATCTGTTCAACTCTGTTTTAAATCTTTTATGGTAAGACCGTAGAACATAGGTACCCATATAGCTTTTTAAGGATAAGCCTCAGAGGTAGCATAGCTCACATTTTAAGCAATAATGATGATGTCGAATTAGTGGTGAATAGTGAATAACTTAGTACTTATACATAAGCAATTTTGCTGTGTGTAATAATATAATATAAAAAAAATATAATCAATATGTCCACACAGAAGATAGTGTAGTTCGTCTCTTTCTTCCCTAGATTTCCGTAGTTGCCATTTACGAAGAAAAATACGAGTAAAAGAGAGAAAGCTGCCACGGGAGAGCAAGCTCGTTTATCTCCGTCCTAAAGGTGTATGCGTCATTTTAAATCCTTCCCCAGAACTCGCATCAATAAACACCTACTTATCGTATCCCATGCAAACACAAAAAGCGGGAATTCCAACATATGATGTGGAATCTAACAGATAAGAGCACCTTCATCCCATTCTAGTCCCACTCTCAACCATTTTTCATGTCTTTGTTGGGCTGAAATAGGCATTAGGGCGACGTGGATGCGCACTATCCCTTTTGTTGGGGGCTTTAATATTTTTTTTAAAGTTTACACGCGGCATAGAAATGTTGGGATTGAACAGGGTGTTAAGCTGTAAGTGTTAGGTTGGCTTATAAATATCAATCTTGACTTGAGATGCGCTCGCGAAGAAGCTCTGGACGATCCTAAAGCAGAGGAACCAAATATTTCTGAAAAGCTAGAACTAAGTACTTACTAGTAATATGACATTAAATGTCATTAATTTTTTTTTCCATATTTATTGCTATTTGAAATTTAATCTTGATCTCCATAGAGTTATGTTGGCATTTGTTTGGTACGTAGGTACTCGATACAGTGAACATCGTCTTTATGAGTGGTAGGTACGTAAAGTCAGCACTCTGCAGAAATTTATTTTATTAAAAATATATTTATGCCAGTATTATTTGGCTCTAACTAGCAACTGGCATGTTCAGCGTTTCCAGCAACTGGACTAACAACCTCCTTACTCAAGAATTAAAATATTTTAAAATTTTTAGTTTCACACACGCCAAAGCCGCGTTAAGGTTAAAGTTTCGTTGCATTTACAAGTTGGCGTGTCTCGCGTGCCAAGGAATTGGGGGTTTTTCTTGGTCCCGTGTCATTTCAGTATTAGTTATATGATTGATCGCTACTGCTTCAGTGTAGAAGGAATTTAAGCTTGCGTTTATTGAATTAGTTAAGTATTTTGTTGACTATGCCGTTGTAGCATCTACTACATTATTTTGGTAAGAATATTTTGATGTACATGTTTATTATTACAACGTTTAAAAATGCTATTTTATGCAGCTATAATCAGTAAGCATCGAATAGTTATCACAAATTGCTAGAAATATCATGCAAAATTTTCCAATACGTTAGTAGTAAAATTATCTGTTCAGTAGGTAGGTATATCTATAAATTATCCAGTAAATTATTTCAATGCACATATTTATCCGTTGATTAAGCGGACGTGATCCGAATGCTATTCACCTTTGCAAATCATTCGCGTTGACAAATTCAATGACACACGAATTAGCGTCAAATCATATAAATGAACATTTCAGTATGATGTTGACACATTTTGAGGTTCAATCGCGTTGTCCCTGAGAATTTTAACGCTGTTTGCTGTTTTATCAGTGTGTCTAGTGCGAGTTTTGTCAATTTATTTACGCGCTCGGTCCGTTTGGCGTAAACTTGAAATTGTATGGAATAAGAGCAGCGCCATCTAGCGTCAGTGAATCAGTCACTAGATGGCGCTGCTATTATTCCATACAATTTCAAGTTTACGCCAAACGGACCGAGCGCGTAAATAAATAGTCAAAACTCGCACTAGGCACACTGTACATTAACAAGTCTTGTATAATGAAGTATATATATTTTTTTACTTACCTAAAATACGGTACGTCAATTCGGCTAGCTATAATAACGATGGACGTATTTTAGGATCACGTAGGGGCGGAGGTGTTTAGGCTGCCAAGTTATTTTGGTAATATTTATTTGTACCAAAAGTCAGAGAAAAGTTATCAATTGCTGTTTGTACGTTCATGGATTAAACAGATTGATTTTGTCTGCGATAAAGATTTCTGATTTTGTATCTTATACTTGACTATTGCGAAAATTCCTTAGATAGGTACACATTGGCTGTCTTGTAGAGGTATGGGGCGTTCCGAACGACTCAAACGGCTCTTTGGAAAATTATTTTGTGGTAAAATATAATTTGTTTTAGTTACAGCAAAATAAAACGTAAATATCAAAGTGTAGAATTTATTGAATTTGCCTCATAATGTAGTTACGAATATTCTCCGTAAAACGTTTCAAATGACGATGTTATTTTGTTAAATAAAGACGCACAAAAATGAGCTTGTTTTTTATATAAATTGGTACCTACTATCTGAAAGTAATCATAATGAAAAACCTTTTACGGGTTTGAATGAGAATTATTAGTAGGCCGTCGTTAAATGTCGTCGGTGAAAACACCCGTATTCCCCAATCGGTTCTGCTAATAATAATTAATGGTTATTGTAATTATTATGCAAAGAAATGTTAAGACCAAGTTGTGTTAACTAACCATCAGAGGATTCTTTAAACATCAATAATCTAAAATGTTGGCTATCTAAAAATAATCATTGGGAAGTCATACTTCCCAAACTACATCGTCGTCATCATCATCATCATCAGCCTGAAGACGTCCACTGCTGAACAGCAATTTGCTACCTACATAATATAAAAATATAAAAAATATACTTAGCAAACAAAATCTGGTCATCTGTCTAGGAACCATTTAATCATAACAAAAGGGTTGTTAAAACAAAAGTTAAATAAAACGGAGATTCCATCTATTCTGGCATTCCCATAAAAAAGTGGGTAGATTCAAACGTGACTGCGATATGGCCGTGTTTAATTTTGAAACGGACAGAGGCGAAAGATTTTAATGAGAGATCAGATTTTTCAATTATCTCACTTCTTTTGCAAAGTTCCGCTTTGGATTTTTTATCGGCTACGTTAGGCTACTGAGGATCGGTCTGGCCACTCGGATTTGCAAGTTTTGTTTTAACTTTACTTTCAGCTCAATCGTGACTGTTCGCAAGAATCTCTGTGACAGTTTTCTACTTTTTGTGCCGATATAGTTTTGTAATTCAACAAATCGTTGGCTTTAGTGACTCGGCCTACGTTACTAAATTAATGTTGTTGGATAAGTCCTTGAATTAATAATACTTAACCTTTACTTTCTTTCAAGAATTGTTTTTTGGCAAGTAATTGTATCAGATATACCTACCTATTGAAAAAAAATTTGTCACATTCACACTGTTTTCAGAGGTTTGTACCGAGGGAACTCTGACTGAAATTCGTATGAGTTCTTTATCGCCCATCTATACCTACTAACACTTGCCTGAAATTTCAGTGCTCAACCTTGTAACAACTATATTTTTGTTGCTTGTACAATTTAATACAAAGTGACAATATTAGACACTAATTAATTGAATTATTAACTGATAAAAAGTAATTGGGCAGTCTTCTTAATTACCATATTTAATCTAATAACTTTCACGGATTTACGTAACGTTTAATGGCCAAAAAATTATGTTTTACGTTATCTCTCTCCCAGTGCGTGATGAATAGACAAAATTACTTTTAATCGCTGCGCAAAAGCTTCTAAACGACCTCTTGTGTTATAATTACTGGAATTTTAATGCCCTTTTCCTGTTACGTACCAAATTAATTGACATTTGTTTGATGACTTATAAAAATTTACTTTCAGGTCAATTTAGCGTAAGCATTGTAGTCGTAAAATTATAAATCTTACTTATTTCTGTATAGACATTCTTTGCAATAATATAGAATAGTTAATGTAGCGATATAAAAACACTTTAGATAAAACGTTAATACTTATATTTATCTTATTACTTAATGTGAATATTTGGGGTATCATAATAGCTATACCTAAATGAATTGGTCCTGTTCTAACAAAACAGTCAAACAAAGAATCTCCTCCTTTTTAAGTCGGTTATAAAAGTCTCTCCGAATTCCGCCGTTGAGAAAATGCTATATAAAGATATTAATCTTAGATCAATATCTTTGTATTTCAGAGGTTCATGTAAAATTCAAAAGAAGTACTATAGCTAACTCAGTCATCATTACGTAAACATCTTAGAAACCGACATCAAAGTCGTCTACCAACGAAGATTATTGGATTTATTTCGTATACCCAAGCCCTGGATAAAAGGAGTCTTTATGCTCTTTTTACATCGTTCGGTATACTTATAATAACATCAAGTCATAACGGGTCCCCTTTGGCTTGAAGATGTATTCGGTTTTTTACCATTTAAAACGCGGGGAGTTCATAAAAGTTGCGTGAATTTTGAAGGCAGGAAGTTGGGATGAAATCTCCGCTTTTTCATCACGCGATGCATGAAAAGAACTTTCTTTTGTTTATTTATGTTTTTTTTCATCTACCAAACATTTTCGAGGGGTTTTATTAAATGCCTTCTTCCATAATCAAGACTATAAACATAATAATATTACAAAACAATAGAAACAGTATTATGTCCGCATTTTAATATAAAATGTCAACTGTTAAGAAAATCAATTGATGTCGCAGGTAACAGCTACGTAAGAATATATCCGTCTCTATCTCTCTCCCTTTTCCCCTATCTATCTCCCTCTCTAGATCTCTTTCCATCTCTCTTTCTATTCCTCTATCTTTCTCCCTATTTCGCTCTTTCTATCTCTCCCTCTACCTCTATCTCTTTCCCTCAACTTATATCTGTATATATTTCCCTCTCTTTCTATCATTAATCTCCCTCTCCACTCTCAATCTCTTTCCCACTCCATCTCACCCATTATATTTATTTCCCTCTCCCTCTCCGTCTATATCTGTCCCGCTTCCTATTTCGCTCTCTCTCTCTATCTCACCCTCTTCTTCTATGTTTCTCCTTCTATTTCTATATATTTCACTCTTAATCCATTTCTCCCTCTCTCGCTCTCTCTCTCTCTCTCTCTATCATTTCCTCTTCCTCGATCTCTTTTCTTTTATATCTATAACATATTTCTCACTCACTCTATCTCTCCCTCTCTCTCTCTCTCTCTCCCTCCCTTTATCTCTATCTATATACTTCTCCCTCTATCTTTCCCTCTCACTATACAAGGTGTAACAGCAAGGTGTAGTAATACTGAAACTACGCATACACATATACATATTTCGAAGTAGTCTGGAGGTACTATTCCTAGTCAGGTCATAAATTCTGTCACATGTTTTATATAAAATAATTGAAACAAGTTTATTCATTATGTAACCATTTATATACCAAAATGAACTTAACAAAACATAGATTCTTATGACACTAAAGTTTATTCAAAATGACCTCCGTGATTTTGAATACAGGCCTTCAATCTGCGCGGCCAGTCGTCTATCGCAGCACGAACGAGGTCCATGTCAATATCGGCGGCTGCCTTAATCAAGGATGTCTTGAGTGACTCCAAATTGGGATGAGGCTTTGAGCACGCCTTTTCTTCCAAGTGTTGCCATATCTTGTAATCTAGCGGATTCAAATCTGGACTGGAGGAGGGCCAGTCTTCGTGCCGGATGAAGTCGATTTCACGCGCCGCCAGCCAGTCTTGTGTGCTCTTCGCTCTATGAGCTGGCGCCGAATCTTGTTGGAATACCCAGTGCCTGTTATTAAACATGGTATGAGAAACAGGTTCCACAAGGTTCGTCAGGACTGTATTTTGATACACAACTGCATTCGTTTTTACACCTTTCTCACAAAAATGTACCTCTGTTAAGCCCCAATAAGACACTCCCAACCATACCATGAGCGAGGATGGAAAATGACCTCGTTGGACACGCGGAATACGGTTGCTCGCTTCTTCACTACTGTGTGCGTACACCTTATCATTTTGTTTGTTGTAGCTCTCTTCTACGGTAAAAATTTTTTCATCCGAAAAAAGAATTACCGATATTTTTTTCCCGCGTAACGCTTCAACAAAGCGCGGCATCTCTTCAGTCTCAGGTCCATTAGACGAGCATTCAAATGATGTCCTGTTTTTCTCCGATATGCCCGAAGCCCTAAGTCTTCATTTAACACCCTTTTCACCGTGGTTCTGCTTAATCCCATCTGAAGGGCCAACAGTTTCTGCTTACGTTTGGGATTTCTTTGAATTCGCGCCTTCACAGCTTTTATCACTGCTGGAGTCCTAACAGACCGAGGGCGACCACTTCTTGACCTGTCATCTACACTAGAGTCTTCATTGTATCGTTTGATGGTACGATAAACGAATCTCTTGGTTATATTCAAATTTTTCAGTATGTCAAAAATTTGAATTGGCGCGTAACCGCAACGATGCAACGCAATAACTGCAACACGGTCTTCTTTAAGCGTCCACTCCATATTTAAAAATGAGTAAAATTCTAAAAAGTGTACATTTTTATTTTCATGAACAATTCGAAATTCGAATTCAATAAACTTTTTTGTGGCCAGCATTCTAAAAGAAAAGTTTTTACTGTGTGACAATACTTATGACCTGACTAAGTACTTATAAATCTGTAAGTAGTTACGGTTATGAATTATTTATTACACGTCAAATTTACTGCAAAACTAACCATCGTTCAACCCTAGTTATCAGCTGGGCAATGTCAGTGAACTTGAGGCATAGGCTAACATGTACAGTCTTACCCAACTTATATGGTGCGTCGTGAATCTTCGTTCGCGCAGAAAATAAAGTATGGTCCGAAGATTAACGAAAGAATGCTTAACACTTACAATCAACCTAAGATCACTATTATAAGGTTCATAATACACTGCAGCTGTTTCACATCGCAGTTCTACCTGCGCAGAAGATGAATTTTCAAAGCGCGGGGAATGCTATTGACCGCTATTGGTCGGCAGCCGCCCCGCCATCTTAGCGATCGCCGCGTGGCATGAGTGAGATGGAACTAACAGCTGCAGTGTATTATGAACCTTATAATGGTGATCTTAGGTTGATTGTAAGTGATAAGCATTCTTTCGTTAATCTTCGGACCATACTTTATTTTCTGCGCGAACGAAGATTCACGACGCACCATATAAGTTGGGTAAGACTGTACACCTCTAGCCGGCGGCATTACTCAAACAAAACTAGGTGTAGAAGTAAAGTTGTGGTAAAAGTCCCACCAAAAATTACTAGATGGCGCCAGGGCCGTTTCTAAGAAATCCTGCATCGCGCAAGCGTTGTGTGACCGGCGTAACGTGACGTCATCCGTATCATGTTAGGGTTGTAATATTTAGTTATTTTGTCAATTTGAGTGAAAAAATCGATTATCGATTTCAGGTTTTAGTACCCTGGCAAATGATTCATCACCAGGTACACATACCCACATTTCAATATTACTACACCTTGCCGATACACCCTGTATATCTCTTTCATTACTATCCGTTCAGCCTTTTCTTGTGGTCCGTAGGTGGTGTATCTAAAGAAAACCCCATAATTTAAATCCCTTGCTTTGCCCTCTTTAGGGATGTTTTTTTGCAAAATGTCTTTCCCGTATTTCTTTATTTCTCACCAAAAGCCTAATGAAAAGCCAAAAAACCAAAAGCCTATAAAATAAATTTCGATCAAATCCCTATACCTACCAAATTTCATCGAAATCGGTTCAGCCGTTTAGCCGTGAAACACAAACACAAACAGACAAACAAACAGAGTTACTTTCACATTTATAATATTAGTCAGGATGCTTGTCTAATATGGGTATGCTGGTATAATAATCCCTTACCTTGACTAAAATGTCTAGGTATCTAATAAATATGTATAGACGGATTCTTAGTAGTCCTTGGGCGACTAACCCATATCTATATACAGATATCAATATTGGAATATGCCAAATATTTGCCTCTGCGGAGAATTGTTTGACGTAATTTTACGGGTTTCTGCATTCCGGCCATTATTAGGTACACAATATACTCGTAGTACACGTTATTTGTAACCGCATTTAGTCGCGAAGATTACCTCAAATTCCAGATTTAAAAGGGTTTTCATTAGTTAGCATTGCAAATCAACTGGGCACAGAGCGGCTGCTTATATGTACAGCGTTTGAGTTATAAATAGACCTCGTACGGCAAATAGGCATATAACTAATTCAACTAATTGATTAAGTCGCTGAGTATATCCAACGTTTGTGGATCAGTTAATTATAAATTAAGCTTAGCGCTCGCGTTTCGATGAAGAATGACATCGCGAGGATATTCACATATCAGAGAATTGATTCGGAGTTATGTGATCAACCAATTTTTTTTAAATCGGTGCTTCGCACTAGGCTTTCTCCTGTGTCGTGGGTACCGTTTCTAGACATTTAATTTCATATACACATGACACCCAGACCAAAAACAAATATCTGTGGATCACACAAATATTATGTGTGTGCCGAGCGCGAACCCGCGACACCAAGCGCAGCAGTCCGAGTGCGCAGCCACTACGCCAAACGTGTCGTCAATTCAGACATAGTGATGAATTATGACCTAACCCACTTCACGAAAGTGAGGTAAGACCAGTGGTCAGTATAGTGGATGGATATAGGTTATGAAGATAGTATACTACAATTCAATTAAAATTATATCATTTACAGCGTGAAATTTTGTTTCGGAACAAAATAATCGTTGTACTCGCCTACAAAGCAAAACACTTCATCTATTTAGAGCAAACCAAGTCTACAGTTTAGTTAACACTTCTAGTTGTAGCAAGGCCTCCATATCTTAACACGTTTTTACCGGACCAGGGTAAATAAGCCAGTGTTTTGCGCCAGCTGTTTTTGCTGGGACGATAAATGACAGTTTCCTAAACAGGAAACCCGGTTTGTATTCCAGTTAATGTTAGCATTGTTATTGTTAAGTAAATTTAACGTTATCTACTAAGAATTATATTTTACATTCAACAGCAGAAATCGCTTAACTCTCAATCTGTAGGTAGGCGCACAAAATATAATCCACATACCGCAGTATCTACTTACCTACCTATCTTAGCAAAGTGTAAGCTTCTTGCGAATGTTACTACATAATTATGTAAGTGATAGCTGATACAAAACGAGGCCTAAGTTTAATTGATTAAACCCTAAAAATAAAGGCCTCAAACACTTTATTAATTACGTACCTTAACCGTAAAGACATAAATCGGTACACAGACTTTTAATTACTTATTTCAATTTCAACTCCATTGCAAGATAAACAGCCAACAGTGGGTTACGTTAGTTTCCTTTTCATTAAGTTGAAAGAGCTCGCTGCGATCTCTCAGTGGAGGTCAGACTGTTTGCTGACCGCTGCCCCGCTCCCGTTTATGGCTGAAACACTGACACACAACCACTAAAAGAGATTTATTTACACTCTATTTCAGTGGACACATGTTACAAGTCGGCCGTAAAAAGCAAATTTCGGCGCCGTAGAGTAAAAACTGAGGTTATTAAGGCGGTCGGGAAACTTTTCATTATTTGTTGAACTTTTGGCAAGTATGGTGACTACTTGACTAGATGAGTTCCTGTTGGTTTTCTGTATTCGTTGACAAACGGAGTCGATATCGGTGTCGGAATGTCCGTGTCAGCTTCTCTAACTGCGTCAGCGTTCGATTCTGTGACTGCGTGACTACATCGGCGCGGCGCCGGCGTCTGCATTGGCGGTAGTATATGTGACAAAGTCGGCGTCGCCATTTGCTTCGGGGTCGGCGTCTGTATCTACGTCTTAGTCGGGCTCAGAATTGGAGTTTGCGCCAATAGCGGCGTTTGCGATTGTGTCCTAATTCAGACGCAGTGACAGGCAGATTAGATGTATAAAATACAAATCTAATTATAACACAGAAGTCACCAAACACGTATTTTGATTTGCAGCCCATTTTTGACTTCGAATTGGAAGTTCTATCGTTACAAGACTGTAAATTTTAGTGAATGTGTCTCATTAAGAAATAGCAATGCTCGTTATACCCATTTTTACCAAGGAACAAATATAAACTTTTAATATTTGATCCTCCGAACTTAAAATGTATGTAGCCGCAAAATACCTTTCACTATTCTTTTGTCTTTTGACCTCTTTACTCGGCAAAGACATAGTTTTAATTGGACCCCTTTCGCTTTGGACTCTCAACTGATTAAAGTTTTACATTTCAAATGTGAAGACTTCATTTTACAGTAACTGTAAGATAATTGAATGAACTGTGTAATTTTATCACAGCAATTGAATGCTGAATACCAGCATATATAACTGAGAGATTTCTAAGAACTGTTGCAATGTATTATAGGTACGTTATCGACTAGAATAGTTTCCCAAAGTACCTTATTCAGGATATTGTGCTATATTCAAGCGTTACTTAGTTGTAATTTGAAAGGAGCTATTAATACTTGGAACTATTTGAAACTTCAAAGCTGTTAATCCACAAGGTTTGGAAATCAATACTTAATTACTATGTATAATGCCCGACCCTGGTTTTACACTAAGTATATCTACGGACGGATATTTATATAATTATAAGTATCTAAACCATCATGGGCAGACGATTTCAAAAGAGTCGCAGGCAATCGGTGGATGCAAGTGGCAAATTGTCGTTCGGTGTGGCGGTCTAAGGGGAAGGCCTATGTTCAGCAGTGGACGTCTTCAGTCTTAGTTATTGACCTTATTAGCAGTTTCTGAAATAAGCGCAAACAACATTCAAACGCGGTTCTAGAGTTTTTACTAAGGCTCCGCTGTCCGTCCATGCGTCCGTTCATCTGTCTGTGTGTCAGCAGGCTAAGAACCGCGTGATGGTTAGACGATGATGTATTATGTACGATATGTACTGTTGCCGCTATAACAACAAATACTTAAAAACAGATAAAATAAATATTAAAGGTGACTCTCATACAACAAACGCTATTGTTATGCCGTTTTTATACCCGACTCATAATAATTGTAGTTTTTTTTTAATAAACGTTTCATAGTTTAGTTCATAAAATCAGGTATTTTTATAATAACGAAGTGGCACTATACAAAACACAATACAAGGCACTAGACAGGTACATAGTGCGAGTAATTTTTTTTATATTTTCAAATTTTGATAACGTGAAAAATATGTGAAGGCATATCGTAATGGCTTTGCGTGGCATTATCCAAACGAGATTCTCATATACTCGCTCAATGTAAGAACTACGTTAATGAAAGTCATTGAACCAACAACAAAGCATCGGAAACTAACACAACGCAACGCGTAAACTCACGGAAGGTTGATGCAAGAACCCAATTAAAAGTTGGCTAATACTAGAAAGCGAAGATCGATTAGAACACTAAACTTTCCAAAATAGCCCGTATTCCATGTGGAGTTAGGTGCATTGTATTCGTGTCAATAGCACGGTACAAAGGCGTTATTGAAAGAAAGTATAGGTACCTAAGCTAGCTTAGTCCTGTCCAGTTAGATCTTGAGATCCTTTATTCCTTGTTATAAACGTTCCGCAGCTCTAAGCATTTCTTTGAATAATCTCTATTGATAGAATTCTGTATCAGCCAATAGGAATCTTAACGATGACTTGCTTTCGAAACTTCGAATCTACTAGTATATTATTATAATAGATCATTATTATCATAGTGCACCAACATAATAACAAAAGTTACCTTAATTCGCACGAAATTAAACATAAAAAAATAGCTAGTTTTATTACAAACGGGGAGTCAGGAAAATGATTAAGTCTATTGTATATAGTAAGGTAATTTCAGGAAAACGCTACTATAGATAAAAGGATATTAATCTGGTCATTTTTGGAACTCGCTATACTGTCAAAACAATTTTAAATGTGTTACCAATAAAATATAAAATTGTTAACAAAACGCAAATTGTGAACCCTATCACAGATTACTAAAATACCTATGCCTCAATAGCAATACGTTTATCAAAGAGAACGTAGACAAACAAAACGAGAAAATGTCTTCACTTGGAACCCTATCACCGTCGAAATACCGCACTATGTCCACTTTGATAGCTCAAACAGTTTCCACTACATGTTCGCTTTGATTTCGAACTCGACCAGCTTCAGAGGTCGAAGGAGCCAAGTCTCGGCCGCTGGCGAATTCGCAAGAATAAGTCCCTTCCCTCGGCGCGAACTTCCAGCGAACTCCGCAAATGACACCAACGAGACCGCGATAATTCACTGGCTAATGTCAAAGTTGGGACTTGTTAGAAAATTTTTACCAACATAAAGAAGTGCCATTATTCCCCATTCCATTTTCTTTCGTTTTTTCAATGGAAATTGTTTTATGGTGTACTTTGTTGGACAAGACGGTGCGGGTTTTATGCCTTTTGAGTTTCGCCTGTTAGCGAAGTTTTAGTGCCTACTGCATTCAATTTTATAGAAATTCTTGGTTGTTCCAGCCTGTGGTTCTGTGGAAGGTATTGGACGTTATTTTTAGACCAGACAGAACTTAACCTTGCACATTTTTAAATGTTTGTTTAGTTGTACCAACTTATATCTTTTTTAGGCATATAAAAATCCAATTAATGGAGTAAAGACTCGCGTTCCCCCTAAATGATCCATGTGAAAATGCAATAGTGATGCGACACAATTGCTGCGCTGCTCTATTAATTTATCAATGAATGAAGGTAAACAGCCTAGTTCAGCCAATGCTCTACTTCTCAGTTTCCAATATTTTCAACTTAGACATATTGGAAATTGAAATTCGACTGAGTGCGTTGTGTTGTTTTTATCGATTTTGACACATTACGATTCCTTTGGTAAATTCCATTCTGCATTCATCGTCACTTGTCGGCATATTACGAAATAATATATTATGAAATATTGTAGGTAGATAATTAATTTTCCTAAAATAACCGAATTACATGCTCCATTTGATAGTGCTCAATTATTAACCGGAAGCAACGAGTATAATTAATAATTACCGAACGGCTGCCGAAACTATTAAAAAGGGACTACCCGAAAACCGTACAAATTAAATTTTACCGTATAACCTTTATGAGTTTAAATTCAAAACCTGCTCGTGACAAATTTCGGTCCACTCGAAATATAAGGGTTAGTGTTGATTGTTGTTATATTATATAGGTTGTACTTTTTATATTAAATCGTGTTAGCTTCTTCATATCATTTCATTTATCACCTACGTTTACGTTGAAAATGTTACTTAACTATGATATAATATTGTCACTGGTAATCGTGTGTCACATTAGTGAATCCGTGCACAGTAGCGAACAATGATCTTGATACATATTGAGAACATAATACGGTTATCACAACCGACATGTAGGTAATAATTACCTATCAAAGATTTCACCGTCCACTAACTATATATAACAAAACGCGTTAATAATAACATTACAGTGATACGGTGTAGCAAAATGACGTAAGTTAGGACCCACCCTTATAATTATTATATTGGCGCAGTGACAAAAAAACGTTTTAATTTCATCGCTTTAAACTTTGAAATTAAAAGTTTTCGGGTTATATTTTATCAATGTCTCAAAATATTGTATAAACGTACTGCATTAATGCTGCAATTTTTACGGAAAAGTGTATAGATTCGTATGCTGTTTTGTAAATATGTAACTTCACATTTGTATAGTACAAACGTTCTTATCATTCATAGTCTAACGATAATACCGTTTATCCATACTTAATATTATAAATACGAAAGTAACTCTCTATGTTTGTTTGTTACCTTTTCATGACTAATCGGCTGAACGCATCGTAATGAAATATGGTACAGAGATAGATTTGACATTGAAGAATGACATAGGATTCTTTTTATTGCCATACAATGCAGTCCGCGCCGGCGAAGTCGTGGGGAACAGCTAGTGTCTAACAGGATAAACAACCAAATACGATGGAATAAAACATCCGTAATAAGTATCCCGAAACACTTATAAATGGATCGATTCCCTGAATTAATAGTTTTGTTTGACAGATAACCAAGTCACAGACACATTCCGTAATGACACATCCCTGAAGAGTCCCCGGCAAGTGTCGACTGTAAGAAACAAAGAGGTGTTGCGTTAATACTCAAGTGAAATGTATTATTCAGTACGAGCTTCGGAGACAATTCGACTTTTGTTTGAAGCTCAAATCATATAGAGACGGGATATGGGATGATATTCGTTTACGTCTTCTGTCTTTGCGAATTTTAAAGTTTGTTATACGTAGCTCTGGTTTCTTTGAGTTTGTGCACTGTAGACGTAGCCTAAGGCTTTGAGGATATTACCTACCGTATTTTATTTAAACAACCGCACTTTGTTATGTGCTCATTTAGTGGCATATCTTGCTCTTTAATGCTACAATGGTGTTATTTGTTACCGATTGCAGGCAGTGGTTAAGCATAAGTAATGTCTGAGGTTCTTGGACGGCCTGACGAAACTTACACCAAAAGATGCCACTAGGTACCTCATTGATGATCAATCGTTCTTACTGCGTGCATAACGCTCTGTTAGGTACAATGTCAACAAGCTAATAAGAAAATCATCCGAACTTAAAAACGGGTTACTAGAATCTCGGACAGTACAAAAATTAAATAGCAGTTCTTAAACTTTTGCGAACAGAAAACAAAACGGGTCTAATTCGCGTACAAACAAATATCAATTAGACCCAAATTAGACCCGTTTTAGTCAGTAAAAAATAGTTTAACAAATATCAGCACGTAACAGTTGCAGTAACAAAGCAGCGCACTGCATACTTTGTTACAAATCCTTCAACGATCCGAACCGTGTCAAAGCACTTACCCAACTCACAGTGCACGGTGTATCAAATAACCTGACACGTTTTGCTGAAGTGGCGTTCGCAAACACCTGCGAGCATTTGTCAACTTCACGGACACTGAACTCTCGGACACCGTGTTCTTGCAGTGTCGCGACACTCCTAACACTGCATCTCTATTATCCTGGACACTCGAGCACTGAATCTATTGGCACGTGTCAACAAACACGGACGCAGTGGACGCTCTATAAAGTCAGTGTCTGGTGACAACGCACTTCAATACCAGCGCTACGGATATTATTTATTGAATAAAATAGTGGTTTTGGAAAATAAATCTTTTCGGATGGATTATCTTTTCTATCTGTCCCGATAAAAGACACTCAAAAACCGGCCAAGCGCGAGTCGGGCTTGCGCACGAAAGTTTCAGTGACATTATCTATAAAACCGGCAAATCAATCACGTTTGTTCTATGGGAGCCCCCTTAAATATTTACTTTATTCTGTTTGTTATAGCCGCACCAGAAATACATCATCTGTGAAAATTTCAACTGTCTAACTATGACGGTTCATGAGATATTCATCAGTATTTCACTGATCAGGCTGTATCAGCCTGATCAGTGAAATACTGATAGACAGACAGACAGAGAGACAGACAGACAGACAGACAGACGGACGGACAGCGGAGTCTTAGTAATAGGGTCTCGTTTTACCTTTTGGGCACGGAACCCTAAAAAGAGAAGTAAAAAAGCTCGGCAAATTAGCACATAGTTCACCTGTGCACCTGCACATAGCTAATGATGTAAAGCTAATCGTAATCGTTTGCTAATTTCAGCAAATACGTTGCTATTTTGGTAGTCTTTGAAACCACAAGCTCGCCTCCCAAACAAGTCTTTGAAACCGCAAGCATCATCAAACATTAAATAGCGAGTTCTAGGTAAACCACTATTCGATGACACGTCTTAACGGTACTCGACTATATAGTCTCGATTTCATAGACATTCTCATCTATCTCTTACAAATTGTCGGATATATTATAATCATCTCATTCAATGACTATGACAATAAATGTCAAATCCATACCAATAACCAAACTTTCAGTTCATTGCGTAAAATACAAAAAAAAAAAACAATAAAGTCATAAGAGGTGATTTGTATTGGTTTTGCCTAATCTGAACAAAATTCCTCTTATCAAAAGGATTAGCGAGCAAAATTTTTCGGAAACACCATTTAAAATTTGTTATGCAAATGGAAAGCCTTATTACACTTCCTTAATTATTTCACAGGCTTTCACTACGAACAAAGTCCCCGTAATATTTTATGACGTAATTTAACAGACTGTCTTTGAAGGGAGTTTTAAGATGTCCTTAGACCCGTGAAAACATAATTTGTGTCCATTGTTTCATGCCTCGCCGAGATCACGGGGCCGAATATGAAAAAAAGTAAAAATAAATTTTCATTTACCTCGCGGCGGTAAATTGCCGGTAGGTGTAATATCCTCGGAGTTCTTTCTCTGATAAATGACTCGACTTTACTGCACCCAAAAAGCTCGAACGTTCCCTTTATCGCGGCAAAGACAAATCACGCAGAATTTTAGGATTACACGCGTACGAAACATTTTATCGGACTGACTCTGAAAGTTTTTTCGGAGATATCTAAAGCCCTCAATCTGGCTACAAAGAACTTGGCTTCAACTTTGCTTCCTGAAGCTTCAGTAATAGCTTTCTTGCGTATCGCACAAAACAATCTTCTAAGGTTTTTGTTCTGTTGGCCAGTGTTTTATTAAAGCTATAAGGTTAGGTCAAGGCAAATGAGCATGACAAAAAAAAATACAATCAATTTTAGTTGTTTTGCTCGCTTTTTCTGCGTTCAATCCCAGTCACCTGTACCGAAAGTGATTACGAGGTTCTCGCAACATACGAGTATAGTCGCTCAAGCGTGCCAAGTTAGTAGGAACGAGTCAGTAAAGGTTGGATATTTTTTCTGTGGCGTTGTACAAACATCAATCCTTCCCCGCATTGGTATGCAGGCGGCGTGGGACGAAATGCAAAACACTTACCCTCGCCTGGGTTCAAAGCGCAAACTTTTTCTGTCCCAGACATTATTCCAGTCTCGTAGTTTTGCAGCTTTGCGTGTTTGAGGTTTGGAGCATTTTTCGATAGGGCCTCTGGTTTCATTAAAAAGTTGGCACAACTAATGTTCAAAGTGATTGGGCAACTTTCAATTGCGGTGACAGAATTGTAAAGATGTCTTGTGCCGTTTAAAGTGGAGCGGTTTCAATTGTTTAAAGTTTTGGAATTCATTAGTTTCCAAATTATCAGTCTGCAGTCAGATTGAACTCGCCCAGAGTTTAACTTAATTTTAATTCGAATTCTCTCTCTAGTTTAAGAAGAATGACAATGTTTTCACTTCCCCCAAAAATGATTGCCTCATTTTTTCCTAGTCCCATTTCATCGCTAACCATTCCTTAGGAATATATATCACGAGGAATATACAAACATAAACTGCCCAATTTAACCTAACAACCCAAACGCCTACGCTATGGGCCGAAACTATTTATCCTAAACACTTGGGACTCAGCCTAAGATACCCCCAAGATATAACAATATGGGTATGTCTATTTGGGGTAAGTTCGAATTATTCATGTCCGTTGTGCCGCAATACTGAATCGTGTCAAGATTCATAGAACTACAATTATTTGCCTTAACATAACTCCTTACTATCTTATGGTGTAAGTACGAATCCTCTATACAATTACTATGAAGATAATTGTGGCATGCGTGTACAGTAATATTGTACCCATCAAAAACATTACATGTACAAAAATGCACAAGTCTCGCAACGCAGTTTATCTGCCGTAAAAAGTTGTGAGATCGAATGTAAACCAAGTCGGTTAATTTCAATACCTACCTATACCTATCTATGTGAGCAGTTATATCTTTATTTCTTTAGTAAATAGAGTGACTTGGCAATTGCACACGGCAACATAAATCTATGTTAAGCGCTTTGTGCTTGTATTTGTTTGAAAGTACACCTATACGAAAGACTATAAATTTAGATTGCCTAGTAGATTATGCTGCCGTGTACAATCGCCAAGACACTCTATTTATTAAAGAAATAAAGATATAACTGCTCACATAGATAGGTATAGGTAGGTATTGAAATTAACCGACTTGGTTTACATTCGATCTCACAACTTTTTACGGCAGATAAACTGCGTTGCGAGACTTGTGCATTTTTGTACATGTAATGTTTTTGATGGGATCTCATTTCTTTTTGTAGGTTTTCTTTCTTTATTTCGTTTTTTATCAAAACACGCATCAACGCGCGCCCCGCGCCTGTGCAGCCGGGGCCCCTTGCGACATAGGTCATGCTCATAGATTATTATGAACGAGTGTCTTTGCGTCTCCACAGATGCGTATTAGGTATAAGGTACCTAGGTACCTATTTTAATGTACCTAGGTAACGAATTTGTTCGACCTATAAAAGTGTAGGTAGACGTACTTATAGTACTTATAGGGATTTGTATCTCTCTATCTGCGGTAGGTGTACCTATCGTGGAAGTATTTAAAAAGCGCTCAACTGTCGAATTTCTCGAAGCCATTTCTCATTTTAACCCCTGTTACCCATTTCATTTAATTTCAAGGAAGTCTAATTATGAACTGTAAAAGTAACTTTGTAATCACATACAATTTAATGGGATTTATATGGGAATACAAAGTTATTTATGCAGATTATATATCTAGAAAACGGGATGAAAATTATGGAATGTCAGAATTTTTCCATGGTTTATAGGCTAAACAATAGCTATATTCAAAATTTGAAACTTGTGGGACGGCTAGAAGTACCTTAGAATTTTGATGATCGGTGAGTCAGTCAGTGGGCAGCAAAATTAAGGAACTTTGACTTGCAATCATTCTTAAACTACTAGTTCAAATTTGATGTAATTTGGATTATTATCTGTAGACGTGATGCCCTCTTGGTCACAAAAAATTTAGACTTCTAGTTTTATCCATAACGAAGTTACAGGTGGTCGAAAATGGCCCGAATCGCTTCGAGAAAAGGATAGTACGGCCGTGCCTTTTGTTTTGCTCGACTTGGCGGGGGCACTGCCGTGCCCCCAGATTTAAGTTCATGCAATAAATGTAGGCAGTTTCACACGTAAAGTGTTATTTTTATAACGCTTATAATATTCCGTAGCACTTCGTAGACATACTTACCATGCGCATCATATTTATAACGCAACTTGAAAGCATTGCAAAATTTACTACCTACTTTAAAATAGACAATCAACTTTGATCATCAGATCATCATCATCATCAAGCTTGTGTGTAAACACAAGAAATAAACTCTTGTTGGGACAATTTCTTAACATAGGGGTAATTTTAAAACTGTATACCGTCAATATCAATGGCATCCCCTTTCTTCTGCAGCACCCACTCTATTTTCTGTGGCCTAAAAAGAAAAAGGAGAGATTTATGGTAGTTTTTACAATTTTACGGTCAGCGAGTTCGGTTAGGACGCCAAGGGACACATTACCGGAGATATCTCAGATTTACTTCAAACTTGATGCCTTCTCTAGAGGGAAATCACGGAATGGGTAGTCATTGTGGAATGACTCATTCGACAGCCGAGAAATTGCGCTAGATTTTTGCCTGAAAGTACGTTTTTTAATGCGGGTAGTTTTTGAAGATACTATTAAATTTATTAGCAATCTCAAATTGAACTTAACATGTAAGAAAAAATATTAAAAGCGATCCCCCCGTAAACTCACAAAACGAGAATAATTATGCCTCTAGCATTACAATTGACAACATTACAAACATTTATTTTACCGACTTTATAGTCACATAAGCACAAATAGCCGCTTTATCTGATGCTCCGGACACAAAGAGTCCCATCAAATTGCATATCATGACATAAACTCGATAAGGCTACATTTTTGCTCCCTTTGAAACACACACGAGCACACACTCGAACAACACTCGCGTATATGAAACAGAAGTAGGTACAACTTAACGATTCCCTCGGTCGCACACAAACTGATATAGATTATCAACCCTTGGCCCTCCGCAAAGCCTTATCGGGGCCCTGGAAACACTTCAAAACAAAAGGATGGCTAAGAAGATTACAGCACTAGGACTTAGTAGAAAAATCAAATAGAATCAGTTTCAATTTTCAACCGACCTTGATAACGAAGACGTTGAGTGATTGAAAAAAGTAGAAAGCCTCTATTCGATAAAAATTGATTGAAAACAAATGTTGGAATACATTGTTGAAATTGTAGACGTCTCCGGAGTGATGTCGTCATCGATTTCGAAAATGGCGTCAAAAATATTTTATTTTTGCATGAGGGGCTCCAGTAATGGGGACGGTCCCCTATTCGTTATTCTGACTACGCATTTTGTAACGTCTATTTTCGAGCTAAATATGTTTCAAATTGCCATTTTCTCTCGATTGAATATGGCATAATATTCTTGTTTGAGAAATGAGTTCGTTATATGAACACAAAAAGCGAAAGAAAGTGACTTGTTTACGAAGCGAAATTTAATGTAAATTCGATTGTAGAACGTCGGTAAGTAGGTACCTATATTTGTTCACCAAAATTGAGGTCTCGTTTTACAAGCCGAAAGCTTAGTCTTGTTTAAATTAATTTTTAAAATTGCCTTTCGCTTTACATTTCTATAGCAAATCTAATTAAATTGCGAGCAAGAAAGCCATACATTTGCCGAAGTAAGAATTTCATTTCGTCATTGCCTAAACCTCATTTCTAATATTACAGTTAATTGGTCCTATGTGTATGATCTTTAACTTTAGCGTCACGCACGCCAAAAGAAAATAAAAGGAGCCACTTATTTGCTCTCTGATATCAAATGAATTTTTACGGCATCTGAAATCTCACGAGTTCGCTGAAAGACAAAGTTCCGGTGGTAGGCACATAATAGGATAATAATTGTGATAAGATGACGTAACGTCCCTTATATTTTCGATTACACTACCCCATTTCCAACGAGCCTATCTTAGAAAAAACCCTGAAAGCTTGCACAATAAATCTCCCGCGCACATAACATCGCTAATAAAGCGGGTGGCCCACAGCGGCGCAGCCCTTTCATCTCGACGTGGCAGTAAATCTAAGGCTAGCTAAGGATGGTGCTCTAATATCGATTATAGGAGATCCGATAATTTTGGATGCTATTAAGGTTTTTATTTTAAGATCGATGCATTTGATAGTGCCCTCGATGGACCCCGCTGACTCTGATGTTAGTGATGGATTAGAATGAGAATATCGATAGCATACGGAAAATCTGAATGTTATCTAACTTAGAAGTTTTAATCTAACATAATTAATGTAACTTTAATTGTCCTCCATTTTTTTATCATTGTAAATTGTAACGATTATGTTATATTTTCACAATAATCAACTAAGAAGATTATTTTTTAACTGACAACGACCCGTTACAAATTACATAAAGAAATCGATTATAACCTCTGATTCAGATATCGATTTTGCCAACACATCCGCCACCCCTTTTCCTTACTCGCTAGGTGCGCAGTGATGTATCCCCGACGTTAATGGAATTACGCGGGATACAAGGCACTTGTTGGGATAACAATTTGTATCGGCTTGTATTCTAGTATCTCATACCTTTGTGGGCAGGCTTGCGTGTGATCACTTGACCCGACACGAGACAAATGCTGTCCTTCCCATAATTTGCGGAGGTGTCTACTCTCGTTACACTTGTGCTTGTGTAAATGTTATGGAGAAATATAAACAAACGCACAAGAAATAGGTGACCGTTTTGTGAAAACACATCTGAGCGGTTCCTTGTTATAAAATACCGTTGGTCAAACATCACATTCCTTTGGACGGCCTGAGAAACCTACTGGTTATTGGCCAATCCTACTAATATTATAAACGCGAAAGTTTGTAAGTATGGATGGATGGATGTTTGTTACTCTTTCACGTAAAAACTACTGAATGGATTTTAATGAAACTTTACAATAATGTAGCTTACATATCAGAATAACACATAGGCTACAATTCATAAAGATATATCGTATATTATCCAAACGCGGGTGAAACCGCGGGGCGCATCTAGTATTTCATATAGGTACAAATTAATCCATTGACAAATATGGTAGAAGTTATCAAATCCAGCCGAAATTACGGCTCTGCACAACATACCTACTCATTATGACTCATTTTTGCGAAGATTCGCAAAAAAAATCTTTATTAGCTGGTACTTATAATATTAATATTCTATCAGCTGACAGGCCTCACTGACGACAATTCAAGTATTACAAATAATTATTCCTAAAGAAGAAAAGCAATCTTAAATAAATAGAATTGAAAATGATTTAGCGTGGCAACAGTCACGTAAGACGTATTTTCTCTTTCTACAAACAGAAGTACTGTTACGAACTTAATTAAAAGTGCTTCAAAGAACTCTCACCCTTCAACGAAGTGCGGCAACAGGAAATGTAACCTCAAAACTCATTTCATCAACGCCTGTTTCCACAAAAAAGTTTCACTCAAAAGTTAGCCATGTCATCGCCGACGTACGGGTATGTTTATATTGTATTACAATACACAATACATAGAAGTACATTGAGCTGTGTGCGGACGAGCACATTTACCAGAATAGGGCGTAAACGATCCCCCCGCAGCATCCGGCGAAATCACGTTTACGTATTTCATCATTCAGGTACCCGCTCGTAATACCCGCTACAATTTTTGTAAATCCTCAAAGTACTGAATTCGATTCCACTCCCAGTCCTGCGCGGTACCCTTTGAGAGCACGATGAAAACATCCTATCTTTTGCAGTGGAAAAATAACGAAAAAATCTATAATGAACTACGAATATCTACGTACCGCATGTGCGCGTTACATTTTATTTATTCCGTGTCTCCGTAATTAAAATACGGCTGCTATAAAACGAGTACTAGTGAACGTAAATTTGAGTTTTTTCTTTCACGCGTGGCACGTTTTTATTTCAGAACTTGCACTATTGTGAATACCTACGCGAATATGAAAATTTTAATATCCTCAAGACAAGCAAATCTGGCGCGCAGAAGGTCGGACTTCAATATTTTATGAACACTCAAAACTAAATTAGATTTTTCCAGGCTCTAAATTTTTTTATAGTTAACGTTCAACTTAAGCGTCTCTTTCAAATTATATTATTAAAGTTTCGCGGACAGTTTGTAGAGTTAATAATTAAAAGGTGATTTTACTCTGTAAGTCTCGGTTCAAATTAGTTTAGTTACTTGTAAAACACTTGGTAATTTCTTAATAAGTACTTAACTTTAAAACTGATTATATTAGAATGTCAACTTCATAATGATTTTAGATTTACTATAATAGTACTTGTGCACCGCGGTTTCACCCGTGTTGAATTTTATCTCATAGGATCCGGTAATTTTGTACGGGACAAAAAGATGGCTAACGATTAAAAATCAAAATATCGATATCAGGTATGGCAGGTATGGCAGACCAAAAAAAAACAAGATGGTGACTTTCGGCGTTTTTAAAATAGCTCCAGTAGCTCCACAAATTTAGTTCAAAGTAGGCGTAAATCAACCGGCCGGGACCGCAAGTGAACCAAACTCGGCTTATCCGGGTTACAAGATCCGGTCCGATCCGGGCCGGTTCTATCGAACACGGGTATTCCATTTGCATTGCATCCGTTAATGTTCCACGCATTAGGGAAACCGGTCAAACGTTAACTTGAGGTTGATTTAGTTGTTTCATGTTTGATGGATTTGGTCGTTCAAACTGTTTAGAATTAATTTAGGGTTAGGCAAAGTCTACAAATCTAGTATGCGAGAACCCTTTCTTCACAATGTAGAACTGTAGTATTTGAAACTAACAAGAAGAAAAATTCCTTAACTTACATTTTGTTATTCATTTAAACTGAGTATATGTACTCATTTCTACAGTTTATGTCCAGCCCAATAAAAAGCGAACATAAGAGATATTATGCGTATAAAATATTAGACATTCTGTATAAGTCCTGTCTTCCAAAATGACGCTATCAATATTGTATATCTATTTTACATCCCTTGTCCAACGCGCCCTTTGATAAAGACGCTACGAAGACGTCTAAGCTCAACGCTACACAAAGTTTATAGCAATACCTACCTATATCTAGATCAGAATCTATTGATGTGAACAGAGCTCCCACAAACGAAATTGAAACCATATCTCCGCTGGGATCAGGTGAGAGTAATTTCCAACCATCTTTGTATGTGTTACGAATATCCAATTCCAGAAAAATATTTGACAAAATACCGAGCCAGTGTCGTAACGAAAGGCGATAAGATAAAAATTTGAATGCTGCAAGTTACATTTATTTCCGGGCATTCAGGTAATATATTGTTAATATGTTATTAAACCCAAAAATTAATAATAATTCGTAAATATTGTAATAAATCGTGCCCTGCAAAAATGTAAGAATAGGTCGTATTATTGCTATGTACGCTGCATCTCGCTTCTTTGTTTTCCATCAGAGTTACCAAAGAAGAGTCTAACTGCCGGTTTCTGAAACGTCAATCAACTTTGACTACAGATTAATTCTGTTGCCATCCTTGTCATTTGTTTAGTGTCAGATAGAGACAACGACAGTTTTAATCTACTGTCAAAGCCAACAAACGTTCTAGAAACTGGGGGTAACCTTATTGATTTTCAGAAGTAATGGAGCTTACTATAACTATGTCAGACCTCACGCATTGCTCACTTAAGGTGTTGAAATTTTGAAACTTTTACGTTATGAATAAGCCAATGTTATTTTGACTAATTGATGACATAAACTGTCGATTATTTTATGACGTGGTGACTGTTGAAGTTAGATATCCCACGCCACCGCCGATTTGCGTCTGCATACGTCCTAAAGCCAGCTCTATGCAGACTAAATATTTAAATTTCTATTCCGTACTGCTTACGAACAAATAATATAAATAAAACCAGTAACAAAAGCACTTACAGGCCAACACCCCTCAAGGCTCTTTTCAATAACTAGTTAATAGCCACCAAGCGCGAGCCCAAACCGTAACGATACACGGAGACCAGGTGATAGCAATTCTACGGCATCTTTGTATGCATGACCGATATCAAATGCAAAGGCCGGACGAATTCAAAGATAGGTACGAGTAGTACGTACGTGGAATGTAAAAGGACAGGGGATAAACAAAAGCTAATATTTAGATAAGGCCACCATTCGCAACCACCGCGCCGTATGACCACCGAGTTGGGCAGAGATAACAACGGTACGGTACGGTACGGCGGCGTGGCGTACGTGCGCTTTCTTTGTGCTATAACATTAAGGACCTGTAGGCAGCGAGCTTCCGTAAAATGGGCGGTTTTTTGTCAAAAAGTTAAGCCGTAATTACAAATATTTATAAGCCAGAAAAAATACAGTGTATAGCCAAGTGTTTCAGTTAGCTAATAAATCAATAATATTGGACTAAAGTTGTCTAGTATCTTGAGAAAAAAATTCACGAGTAAGGACCCGAAAAAAATCTTTCGTCACATAATGCTCAACATTTTCAGCGACAACTATCATATTTATTGGAACCATAAAAAAGGCAATTTTATTTTCCAGTGAAATTTGAATTTTCCAATGAACTGAATCGATTCCGTTCTTCTAAATTAATAAAAACGACGAGAATATGATCAGTTTGAGCGCGTACTAGGCGGCTCAGTACCCGCTACGGCGTTTCAGAGTGAGGACGTATGTCGCTGTTCCTCAAAATTTTTTCGTCGAATTTACTGTTTGTTCTCCAAAAAAATAAAGCAAACAGAATCTCTACATGGTATACAACTGGTTTATTTACTTAGTTGCCGTAAATGACTTCCTTCGACGATTACTAAACTTTTATTATAACCTATAATACTTTGTATTTATTCTCCATTGTGTGTAAAGAATAATGGCTAATATGACTATTCTTCCACCACCTGTAACTGAAATTAGCAGCAAAAACGCGTTTTTAGATTGTTCACTTAAATAAAACTGGGATTTCTTATGATAGTTTGGAGTTAATCAAAGGAGCAGATTATGATTGTATATTAAAATGAAGATGTAGTGAACTTCCGTTTTCCATAATGGCGGATCTGGCGGATGCATATTCTGACGTTTTATTTTTAGCACACTTCCAGTAATCTTTCTGCTCAGCTGTGAGCCAGTTTTTTCAATGTTTTTGCTTCGCACGATTTGTGCATTTAGTCAATGTCAAATATTATAATGTAAATTCGAAAGTAACTCTGTTTCTGTGTTTGGCCGTTTATTTGTATGTTTATTTGTTTGTTACTTTTTATGGCTAAACGGCTGAACCGATTTCGATGAAATTAGGTATAGAGAGACAACAAAAATGAAAATGAAATTTGGTAGGTATATGGGAGAAGGAAAGATGAGGACCTGGGGAGATGGGGAGATGGAGAGCAGCAGCTGGAGAGATGAGGAGATAGGAGATCGGAGATGGATGAGGGATGGGAGATGAGATATTGGGAGTTGGGGAAAAAAGCGATGAAGAAATAGGAAGATAGAGATGTTTTAGGGATATTGACAGAGACGTGACGTGCCCGATTGATTTACAATAGCATACAAAGTTCACGCATATTGTGTTCTTACTAGCTGGATTCGATTTAAATGCAGACGAAGTCGCGGGTAACAGCTAGTATTCCATATTTTCACAACCTCGTGGTAAAGTAAATTTACAGTCATAGCCACGATTCAGTAAACTTTACTGAAACTAGCTTTTACGCGCGACTTCATCCGTATATGAAAAAGCAACTGTTTAGAAAATAAATATTGAAGTCTTTGTATCTGTATCCCTGTTCCTGTCCCTTTCCTTTTCCCTATCCTTAGTCTTAACCTTTATATTTTATCAAGAGCCTAAAATAATGAAGTGTCAGATCACCTACTTGAGAAATTATGAATTGCCCATATGAATTTTCAACTCCTATTTATTTGGATTCTAAGATCCCTATTTTTTCTGACGAAAAATAGCCTATACCCATCTCATAGGTCCAATCTTGGTCAAGATTGATTCAGCTGTTTAGACGTGAAAGGATGGCAAAAACTAAAAAAAAAACCAACAAACACACACACACACAGTTTCGCATTTATATGATCTTAGTACGGATGCCTGACACTGGCTAAATGCACAAATCTTTTACTCCGTCATTGTCATTGTCAAAATATATATCAAAAAGAAAATTATGGAAGTGGACTAAAGAGGATGTATCAAATGGACTTGACAAACGTGCATACCAGAAAGGACCAACACTAAATAAATTTAATACAACTTATTTAGGTGTGACTCCAATAATTCGTGTGGCATTCTAAATTTGATAGGATTATAGTCAAGGAGGTAATCATTTATGTAATTCTGGCGGTAATGTTGGTGCTTGGTGCGTACGCCAACAAAGATAAAACATTTAAATACATTATTTACCTACTACAGATTGTGTTTATTTTTCATTGTAACAAACTACTTATATACATACACCAAAACAAAAATCATACACAAAAAGTTTCCCGGCAGCAGGTTTCGAAACTTCGAAACTACGTCTTTAGGAACGGAACGTAGCATCTCAGACCGCTCGGCCAATCTGACATGTCATTACAGTGTCGAAATAATTGAATGCTTCAGACTAAAGCCTACGTAGTAACTATCTAGTAATCTGTGCTAAGGCCACGTGATGCCGTTAGTAAGAGTATAATATTATGAATTAGCTAGCGTTTTCGACTTGCCGTGAGCGCGGAGCCAGCGTGGCGCGCGGCCCGGCCAGGTAACTTTCATCTTCTAAAATACAGGAATCGTTCCTATATTAGCGCCTTAAAAATGGAATTTTTTTTTTGTTTATTGCGCTCTCATCTCTAGAGGTAAATTTTGGTGGCTTGACTTAGTGTATGACAACGTGTGGATGACTCACGGTATTACAACGCACGTTCGTTATGTATACACGTTCGTTTCTGTAGAGAAATAATTATATAAATAAGTAATTAATGTTGAAATCATCATAAAATCAAAAGTGGTGTTTACGGTTGTATGTATGAACATTTTACCTACAAAAAATAATTTTGAATTCTTTATTTATTGAGTTACACGCAAAATCATGCGGACATAAATATCAGCAACACGTGGTAGAATGTGAAAAGAAATAAATTATAATATGGAAAATAAATGCAATGTAAACGAAACACAGAGATGAAAGCGTACATCTATGCATTATGCAGCCCTCCTGTTTTGAGACAGGAAAAATCCCAGGTATTTCAAAGCGGGGGCTACCATGCGTTGTCAATTCCCAGGACAGTGTAACTAGTATTTTGTATATTTATATAGCCGTTATTTAAGTGATTGAGTAGCGTGGCAAGCAACTCGTTCTAATTAGAGGCTATCTCGCCCATATGTCACCTGAAGGAGCAAGTCCCCATTGAAATGTAGTACAGTGTACACCTGATGGTAACACTGATCATAACAGTTGTAGAGTGCCACCCAGTACGTTGCACTGCAAAATTTTGCGTGGCACTGCACTGCGCTCCTCACCTCGAGGCACTTGTTCTAAAGTCATAATAATAATATGCCCATTAATTTTGCTGCTCTTCAAACCGAAATTGAGATTGGGATAGTATTTTAGTTTACTTTGAACTATTGAGGCAGATTGAGAAAACTGACCGCACGAAAACTAACTCGTTGCTTGTTTAGGCTCGACTCCACAGTTAACGGGTTTCATTATCCTTTAATACAATCACATTTAGGTTTAATATTAGACCGACGTAAAATCGGCTTAGGAATTAGGAGGAAATGAATCTTCTTCTGATTTTAATGTGTGTGAATTTTGTTTTTTTTCTGCATATCCGATGTTTTTTTTCAAATCTATGGTGCCTCTGCTTTGTGACTGTCTATATTGAACAGTAAAATGTTGAAGGAGTTTAAAATATCAGAGCTTTATCATTGGAGCTCATGAATTTTGTATGAGTAGGGATTTGGTGTTAGGCGCAGTTCCTGTTATAGCTATATTGTATTATTTTTGAGCCTTTGAGTCTTAGATAGTATCCTAGTTGCACAATGCACACATTACTGACAATCTTACTAGGATGTTCTGTATTATAGGAATCAGGATCTACAAGGACTATAATATGGTCTCACAAACACTCATATCATTGCCCGTGGTTCACACAAATATTAATTTGGCCTGTGCAATCTGCAACCTCACACTTCACAGGAATCGTCCACTTACGCCCTGTGCCACGGAAGCCATAATTGCGTTTGCCCCATAACTTTGCTAGAAACTATGCAAATAAACAACAGCATCAACTTATTTTTTATTTCCTTCATCGTTTTGTACGACAACTAAAATAACGGAATCAAATCAAATTACACAGCAGCTTTTGCAAAGTAACCAGTACGGAACGACAAAAGCAACTAGTTATAAAACTAAAATCTTCTGAGCACGTAACGTTTTCATGGCACAAGCTGCAAAATTTCGTTCGAGATAACATCACCTGCATTATGCCTGCATTGTAGTTTAAGATTTTTATGTCTGCTTTTGTTGTTTTAAGCGTTTTAGTAAAAGGGGATATTCTGCACTCTCTTATCATATAATGAGATTTGTTTTTTTTTCGAGATAGCACCTGCATTGTCTGAGTCGCAATTTCATAACTTCATTATCGTACTTCTGTATAATAATAATTATGCTGGATCTTCTTTGGTAGGAGTCAACACTGAGGATGGTCGCTTTGGCGTAGTGACTGGGCAGTGGGCACTCGGGCATGGTGTCGCGGGTTCGATTTACGCCCGGAACAAATATTTGTGTTACTTATCCACAGATATTTGTTTCTGGTCTGGGTGGTATATGTATGTGAAATTATATGCCTGTAAACGGTACCCATGACACAAGAAATCCTAACGTGGTGCTACGTTTAGTAAAAAAAGACCCTATTATAAATACGCAGGAATAGCAAGGGTTCTCGGTTACGGCCTCAATATCATTGGATGCTAAGTGATGATGCGGTTGACGATAGTATAATCTTACCTTGATGTTACCTGTTCACTTGAGACCTGAGGGCTCTCAAGTTATAAGTGCTTATCACAAGAGACGTCGGCAATGATATGGCGGCTGTGTATTGAACGTAACACATTATTTATACCTACGGGTAAAACTCGTAAACATTCAGTTTAGTAATCTGTCCCAAACATCTAAATTGATACCCAATACTCGGAATCCTTTCCCATTTTCAAAGTTAATAAACACACACTGAAAGTTCCAAACATTAAATAGCCAATTGTAAGTTACATCGGAAGCTAAACAGTGGCCAATGAAGAATTTCATCTAATCGCCTGATCGCAAAGCAGTCTGAAAACAAAGATACCGACGCCGCAATGATTGAATGAAACCAGTGAGGTGTGTCTACATTGGTGTAGGGGAAAAAACCTTACGCGAGGATACTAACCGATGTATAATCTCTGTAGCTGGCGATATTTCCAGTGAACCGATAACGTTACAGTTATAAGATTTGCGGAATGAAAATTCAAGATACAGTTGTATTTTAATCATTCAGCGTCGACCACAATCAAAATAGATGCGTGAATATGTTTTAAAAAGAAATACGCGTGTTGCTAACCGCTACTCTAGACACGCCGCTAGGTTGTAATAGTTGGCAGAGACAGGCTTTGAACTCCTAACTCCGGCGCTTAATGAAAAGCCAGTTCGAAAACAGACGCGGGCCTTTTGTTTAGAGAAAATTGTCAAGTCCCTCAGCTCGGCGAAAAATTCGCACAAATTGGGAACGCGACGGATTATTAGTGTCCCGTAAACGTCGCCGGGATGAATCGGGTGATGAATTTCTGGAGGTTTACGACTGAGCTTTATCGCGGGTACTTGAACGTGTTTGTTTTAATTTATGATTTAGGGTTCCGCGTGTTTGGGGGCCGACTAAACGTTCCTGCTAGAAGTATTATCCTTTCAAGATTTCAGTTACTAAAACAGGATTGACATGTAACACGTGTCAAAGTTTCTGTAATGATTCTCATTCCGTTACATCCTAACAATTGTATCCTTCAAGACAATCTAAGCAGTAGTAACAGCATTCTCGACCGCAACATCAATCACCCGCTCTCAAACATACAATATTATAGAGCGCCAGCAATTATCCGCAAGCCTTTTCACCCTCTCGACTCTTTTATGTTCTTCAGCGGGCGAAGACATAGTTTTAATTGGACTCGTTTTAAAGCACGCAAAGAGACTTTTAATTAAAATTGTAACTCTTGATATTTAAAATAGTATGATGGTGGGTACAGTCTGCGGATTCAGAGTATCTCTTGGTCTTTTTATGAAATAAATGTCATTAGATTTTAAATTTGAAGGAAAGACATTTTTAAACTCTTGTGGTTTGCAAATTAAGAATGCAAGCAGCTGGCAATGCTTCTTTCTAAAGATCAGACTACGATTTTTTATTTTCTAGATAAGACATAAGTATAATAGTGTATATAATAACCTAGTATATAAATTTTAAATATTTATTCTTTCATATTGTGATACCCACCACCAGCAGCGGAGCAGGGTTAAGAGCTGCAAACAAAATAGGTAAGCTCACGATAATGATTATTAACCTAATTAAATACTATTATACTATAATTGTAGTTGAAATAATTTCGATGAATTACCACTGGTATTTTATGAACACAATATTAATGGAAATGTAACATCCAATTTGCAGACGAAACCTAAAGGCATTTGAGAGTACCTGGTAAAATCCGAGCAACTAGAAACTAGGTGATTTATTAGTGTAGCAAAACTATCTGAGCATTTACTTGCGCGGTTTCATGTCACCGTTATCAGAAACTTTGCTGGTACCTATCGCTCGTGAGCAATTACTTGGCTGGCTGAAACTCAACTCGGAGTTTCTATGGAAAATTAGGGTCCGCAACTTTGTTTAGATTATTATTTGTAAAATTATAGAAATCTCTGTTATTTTTCAGCAAGTATAACGCTGTATTTTTGAAGGTGGTGTTGCATAGTTTTCAAAATGACTGGGTGACGAGCGTAACTATACATTCACCTAATACGTAAACCAACGGGTTTGTAAACTCAGTGCCAATATATTTTACAAGTAACTATGGTTGTTTCCTTTCATACCCTATTGTTATCGGTTGATATCAGTACGTGACTCTGATACGAGACGTCAGCACTATTAACTCGATTTCGACAAATAAGCAAAAATTTTAAGATTACTAATGCTCTGTCAGTCTGATTCTTATTTAATTTTACGCTCGCTAAATTATGTTTTATTCATAGAATAGGAAATTAATCGCGGACTGTTCTACTACTTTTATTGCTTACAGTACCTACTTGACACTTAAAATTAACCTAAGAAGACTAATAACTCAACTCAATCTAGACAACATTCATCAACTGCTCATTTTCTAAAAAACATTTGTCTCCTTTATCATCACCTCAGTCGAACGCACCCCTTATATAATTAACTACGTCTCGAACCCCCTGTAGTCAGCTTTTCTAATGCATCTGAAAAGTGACTCTGCTCCCTTTGAACCGGTGAAATGAAGCTCATGAATTACCTTTTTCCACAGAATTAGGTGAGGAGCGTTGGGAATATAAATTTAACACACGCATTATGTTATTCAATTTCGTAGAACGCTAGAGATCCATCTGACTTGAGTTTTTTTTTTGTAATTTATTTTGATGCAATACCAATTGTTTTGTATTAAAATGTAGGCATTATTGCTTTATACGTACCTATTGTTTATGAAAATGGAATTTTTATATCATACAAGTTAACAAGATTACATACCGAAGTTCTGTGAAATGCATCGTGGGTGATCAATGATTTTACTAGTCCCGAAATCCTCTCAATCACACAACACAAATACGTTAGAAGAAATGCTAAGACGCATAGGAAATTACTGTCAAAATTATCGTTCAGAAGAAATATCGCTGTTTGATCGAGCGAGAATATTTCCGCATCAGAAAATAAAACACGCAACAGTTTTAAATATATTCTACCATACGGTTTTACTCAACGTATTTTTACGTTTTTACAAAATTTTGACTAGAGAATCAAACAACGTCTGTTCTCGACGTAATATTATAACACCATCGCACCCAACCTATCATGAATTACGTTTTTCAACCGAATGTAAATGTTTTCGAAGTTACCGTTGGCAGGTATAATTTAATTTCGTTTGAGGGGAGCCAGTTGATTATAAATTTAATTTTATGTGGGGTTGACGTCTGCACGGCACCACTTGGTATTCCGATGGCACCATCGGGGCCTTGATGAGCTACTTGACATCATATAGAGCAATTCCCTTTTTGAAGGCTGATTTGTGGAATCGACAAAATGATAACGAATTGTGTGATTTCAGGTATTGTAGAAGAAACGGCGTCTACGTTTCTTGTATAATTTGATTACATATTGGTTTTGTATTCGTATATACATTTGTTGTACATTTTTATAGTTTCCTTTACGATATTTTATTGGTAATAATAACTTATAAGGCCTAGTGAAGAAGCTTTCCAAAAATCTTTGCTTATCTAAATTTTACCAGATCCCTTAAGCAAATTTGAATTGCTTGTAATTCACTCGAAATAATAGTATGAAACTTTTAACAAACCTACTTTAATATAACGCCTACGCCAAATACTATCAAAACTAAAAAAATATATCAGTCTCAGTGCAAACAATTCACATTTATTCAAAACTAACAGACTAGTTTGTATTTACGTAAATCACGCTATAATTAAATGAAAATAAATCAATTTACCGAGCTACTAGGCTAGGGGAGGGAATTATTGAGCTTTGCACAAATGGCACTCCCGGGAATAAGTTATTTCCAAACTATGTTGACGAATAATTATTCTCTATTATCTTATACGTCTTGACTCTTTGAGGAAGTATTGTGTCCTCACATATTTGTTTCGTAGTATAGTTAGTTAGTACAGCTTCAAATGCTTCGTTACATGAATACAGGATAAGTTAGAAGCTTTCTTAAATTGTATTGTAACCTACTCATTTTTGAGTTTATGATTTGCATCGACGCCTAGTATCTACTTTTATCATTTCATTCTTTGTTTCCGAACTTAACCCTAATCTATGATTAGAATCGTATTTCCATCAATCTCTTTTGATACCGTTGTTATCTTTCTTCACTCTTTGTATGCTATCTCTAGCTCCCCTAAGATAAACGCAAAGCACTGCTAGCCTATTCAATACGAAATCGACGTTAATACCAATGCACTCGACATTTCCCCGCAAGTAAATGTTCGTACATCTAAAGCACTTTGCACGAGCGACCTCCATTATAGGAAAGCTTTAATCACGATATTGCTGTCATGTCGGTGCATTAGAAATATTGCTTCTATCCAAGAGATCTAGACTAGATAGGAGGTTTCAATTCAGTAGATGCTGATGTAGGCTCCCCATTAAAATTATTGTTATTATTTAACTAGTCTAAGAATTCAAAAATCCCCTACTGGAAATAGGAATTTCATTGAAGTTGAGCAAAATGTTACACAAATGCGTTTTTTACAGTGTCTTGTAAACTTTCACTAGTAAACTTAAATCGCTATGTAATAACCAGCAGTACTTGGTACTTACTTGTAGTCACATATTTTCACAGTAGAAAAGTATAATTAATACTCGTTCAGCAACAGAGTTAAAAAATCAAAGGAAATAATTAAAAAACTATCCTGAAAATCTTAAGTATAAGTATTTCATGAGCAGTTACGAGTTAGCCATAAATCTTGAATGCCATTATCCTAAGATGGTCATCTACAAATGGCGTTTCATTTATGCGAACAAAGGGATAAATCAAAATAAAGGACTATTCTCGGGTTCTTTTAGCGCAAAAAGCCCTTTTAAGTCAAGAATTTACACAATTATACTAAAATTATTCAAATTGGTCCACTTTACAAGTACTAAGTTTAGGGAAGGGGTGATAGTGGTTATGTCGAATAGACAAATTTGGCTTACGTACTCGTAGCTTACAAAACTATTATAGTTTTGTACTAACTATTATAGTTGTTTAAACTAATATTTTTGTAAACTACGAGTACGTATACTGATCAGAGTGTTTCCGACTACTTAACCAGTGTGTTACCATAAAAGATAGTACTAGTAGTGATATTACTATCTCTAACTATCACTACTAGTTCTATCTCTAATGGTAACACAGTGATAGTTAGATATATTACTATCACTTAGTACTATCTCTAATGGTAACACGGTGATCAATATTGGCCTATTTGAGATCCTTCGCATAGATCGCCTACGGCTGCGCCAGTTACAAATCACGTCATAATTATTTTAATTACTGCCAGTTTTGACGTATAGGTATATAATATTATATATTATTATATGTATATGCAGTAAAGTTGACCATAATAATTATTCCTACGCCGGTGCCGGATAGATAGCCGAATAAGGGCAACATCAACCAAAATTAATTTCTCATTAATTACGGTTCATTTTAAAGATTTGCCTGAAGTTGACTTTGACAGTGAACATTTCTGATAGGCGGGCTGACGCGCCTTGTCTTAGCTTGATATCAACGGTTCAAACTAACGATTGTGTAATTACATTTTTGGAGAAATGGATTTGCGATGCTCTTGAGACTAAAGCCTCGTTTTAAATAGCAAACAATTTAATTTTGAAAGGCACTTCAGTATTATATTTGTAAGTGGAAATTATTAATTACTGTCACGGAGTTGACAAGGCGCAATTTTGTTACGATTTATAAAGTAGGTAGGTAGTAGACAGACAGATTAGGTGAATAACGCTGAAATGGGTCACTCAACCAGCGTCCGTGATCCCCAATGACTGGGGAATTAATAGGTGCTTTCTATTCTAGCATGCTTCACCGCTTACTGACTAAAAAACTAGTGCGGTGACAGCATAGCAGATATCTAATGTATTTTAATGAGAGAGAGGCAGGTATCAGCCCTTTAGTGCAGAAAATCCCAGAGAACTCAATGCGAACGATCTACTGGAGGAAGGCTTACCATAAATAACGTTTAGTGCCCGGCAGAGAGGTGTTCAAATTGCTTCCGTGTGATATATCCCGCAGTGTAAGTACGTTTAGCCATATTGAATTTTTAAGCAAAGATGCCCCAGTTACACGCTCTCAGCCAGTGTCCTATTTTTTACTTTGCAAAGTACAATTTCTCAAGTTTTACTTAGACGCACTTGTAAATATTTGAGATTTTAATAAAAAAAATTGTCCAGATGAGTAGTTCAACCATAGTTTGACTTTTCATTTATAAGAAACACCGTTGATGGAAAATAAATATTATATTGCATTAAATTTGGTTGATGAAAATTTGTCAATCTGTAAAAAATACAATCTCTGAGGCTCTGGAAGAAAAGAACTGTATATATAACAATACATTTAGAAATACAGCACACAAATGATTCCCTTCGATAAGTGTTGTTTTTAAAACTTGTACAATGTAGGTACATTGAAATTAGAATGGGCCCTCGTTTTTGTGCGGTCATAAAGCAACCTTTTTAAATTGAGATAGGTCGGGTCCACCCAGGTGTTTTATGAAAATTTCACGTCCATAACTGACGCTCGTAGATGGAATGTCGTTTTGTGAAATGCATAAAGCCGGCTTTGAATTTTGACCGTGTGATACGCCGCGTTTGAATTGCCGTGCGCGAATTGGTTTCGTTGGCTTTGCACATGTTTTGGGCGGGCAAAGGTTATGGAGTTTAGACGGGCGTATTATTAGTTTATAATGTGACTTGACATATTATATGACTCAAAAAGTCTTGTGCTGGTTCAGCACAGAATGATCAACATCTTCATCAGCCGCTTACATTTTAGCAGCTCAGTCTTCTCTCGGACTACGTGCCCTTCAAGCGCAATGCTCTGCGTTTAGGACCAAAGTACATGACTTTTAAATTAAAGTAGCTAGAGCCGATTTTATACGTATATATTTAAGGTAAGTAAGCGTTACATTTATTACTCTTTTTGAAATACGTTCTAGTATCAGAAATCATTATCGGTGAAAAACTCACGCAGGTTAAATACAATGAATATAATTTCGATCGCCCGATTTAATCAAACATGCAAGCTGGGTTAGAAGTAACTAGCATTGACAGTATCATTGACTGAACAATCAAACCTTCTGTTAGAAGGATCCCAATGAATAGTTGAACAAGGCCACGGGCGGGTCACAGACAGAAGCGAGTAACAAGCGTCAAGACAAAAGAAACTCTCTCGCTAACGATGCGCGCTACACTTGACACGGCGACGACCGACGGCGACGGTGCTGCCGCATGCCGGCGCCATTTCAGGATTAAATTTTAAGCAACAATCTGTTTTGTGTCACTCCTATGCGGCAAGTGGGACTAGGGGATTTGGCGGGAAGCTCAAATTTTGACTTCGTTCTTTTTTGTGTTTTACTCAAATTTCAGTTTCTTCGTTTCTCCTTGTTGTTGCGTGTTGTTATGTTCGATGGTTTCCGTGAGCTAGTTATGTCATATTGGAGTTAGTAAACGTGCACGATAAGGCATGTGATATGAACGTAAAAGACGTGTAATTACGTGGTGTCTCCGAAACTACCAAGGAAATTTCAGAAGCATGCATCCCTTTACTATGTCGCGACGTCGACCGCAAGATGGCTGGAATACTTATTACTTGCTGAGGGTCGTCTTGGCTAATAATAACAAATATTACGCCAACACTAAAAAAACCAACGTCTAGATATAAACTTGTTCTAATTAGCATTACTTCGAGTTCAAATAGCTGCTATTTAGACCAAATAATAAGTATGTTCATTCAACATAGAAATGAAGCCACCATTTTGAATGTGTGTACAATTTTTTACTCTTTTAGGGTTTCGTTTTCTAACATGTTCCAAGTGTTTCCTATGTGCCCGCTTATCTGAAAAAGAGCTTTTGGTGCTTACTTCATAATAATTGCGAGTTATTTTATCACAAAATTGCTCCCAAATTCTAAAATGTTCATAAATTGCACCCAAAACATTTTTTATCGTTCGAGTTCGAGTCAATAAATCAGATTCCAATCGCTTCCCAACCATAACGACTAAGCCCTACGCCAAAAACCGATACTCATAGGTCATCGACATAATCCAGAACTCATTGGTCCTACTGCGGACAGCCGAACGAATCGCACTATATTAGCAGTAAGGACTAACCGAAGTGTAATATCATAGCACAGTATAGACGAATCATTTACGAGTATGTACGTGATTGTGACGTGTTATATATTTATTTTGTTACCTACAATTTTATATGATAGAGTTCTATGAACAAACACTGTCATATTAGTGCGGTTTTGATATAAGTGCAGTGAGTGTAGTGCAGTGACATGCAAGATGTTGCTATGCAAAGGATACCATTACAACCGTGGCTTTTATCATCAACTGAACGATCTGACGTCACGTTATTCTGTAGTACGAAAATAATACTTAAAAGTAGAGGGAATGAGGCACTTTTTATGCGTTAGTGTGTGTTCGTGTAATGAACCGATTGTTTGCAGTGTCTATACTGTTTATAGGTTGCGTCCATGACGCCTTGTCCTGGCGACCTTCCAAGCCAATGTTTTTAGGCGAACAAACTTTTCAACCACCCTGCTGTTAGTATTACTAGTCCGCAAAAAGTTTCAACTAATACTATTCTCTAAGGCCACGCTGAAATTTTTCAGTGACCGTTCCAGAATTTATTTGGACTCTACTGAGTTTTATCCCGCGTTGAATTCATTACATTTTGCATTGTGCAAGGCGACCTGGTATACAAATGAGAATTTTTGGAGATGCGGTAACCGAATGATCATCCAAGCGCCCCATTTGGTATACCGATCTCTTTATGGTGTAATGATTTATGCTATTGACATTGGGAACTGGACATTAGGACCTGTTTCATAAATTTATTGGTAGAAGATCTACTAAAGTTTGTGTATAATGCATTCCTATATCATTTTGTAGGTACTCAAGATGATTTTGCATCGCAAAGTTCTTTGAGGCACTGCAAATAATATGGGCGACCATCAGGCAAATGCCCTAATCGTCTCGTTACATATTTGTTTAAAATAAGGTACTTATACCCACATAATATTCATATTTGGGCAAATTTATTTAGAAATCACTCTTACGTAAAATGTTTAATTCAGTGGAAACAAAGTTCTGTCGTAGTTCAGTCCTCAACTGGAAACAAGATAACTATATAGGTCAACAATATTTCACTCGGAAAATTCGTTAATATTGCAACTGGCGGAATAGCCTCACGTTCCAACAAATACAACACTGCAAATAGAAAATTGTATCACGTAAGAAAACCGACAGAATCAACAACGAGCGTGCTGCACAAAACCTGACGCATTAACAACTTGGTGCGGATAAAACCGCTACAAGATGTGGCGAGCAACACTCCTGGTTTACAATAGAACGCGTACGATTAGGACTACACACACATACATACTGCTATTTTATTTTTTAGCTTTGGATTTGCACTATTTTTGCACTTGTTGTGCATCTAGCTGTAATACCTTGTGTATTTTTATAAATGGTGTGCAATAAAGTTTTTTCTATTCTATTTATACTGGCTAGAATTAAAAAAAAATACATTCAAAATGTATGGCTGTCAGTCTAGGCTATATCTGACGGCCGTCAACTGGCGGTACTGAAACCAAACAGTTTTAGAGAAAACACAATATAACAAGGTTTTAATAATTTGTTTTTACTTTTAATACACTTTAATACTAGTAAACACAAATTTTGAGAACTTGTGTGTCTTGAGCGTAGATGATTATGAAACGCGAAACAGAGGGAATGGTTCACAAAATTTTACACTTCTTCATCTTCATTGGAATGGGCTATTCGTATTTTAAATTTGAATACTATCGGGAGTGTTATTAATGTTCCAATGTCGCGTGACGGTAGTAATGTGACGCATAAGATACGGAAGATAATAAATAATATGGAGTGACTCATTTGTTTTTGTTTTTTTTTATTCTGGCAGGTTTAACAGCTTATTCTCAAGTTTGCCAGTGAACACCAGGCGCTAGACGGTGAGCGTTCATTACAGCACCAATTTGTCAAGTGTGCACCGACCGTTACTAACTTCATGTTTGTGGGGTGGTTCTACTGATGCACGTCGTAAACTTTACACGCTCTGTAACATTCTCTCCTGCTAATTATTTTTGTGTTCATCATCATCATCAACTTAACACGAACTTAATAAGATGGGGTTTAGTTTTGGGATTTATATCTTAACACCCAAGATATATTTTTATATACCGGAATTTTAAGTAAAACCTAGGAAATTGTTAACATATACGTATTATTATACATTGGTTAGCTTGCATATGAAAAACAATGGCTATTTACTTGAGCAAAAATTTCAAATACATATCTAATTAGTATTATTAATAAATGCTCGTGTGGAAATTGGAATAGATAAGACGAGAGGCCCATTATTTAATACTATGATAACAACATCTTGACAAAGTATCGGAAAGAGTAAATACGCTCTTTAGACTTTGATCAAGATAAGGATTATATTCCAGCACAAATACCGTAACTTACTTGCCCATCTTTTTGAGGAATAATGTTCCAATAATTATTTGATTTAAAATACATATTGCACACAAATTTTTTAAGATAATAATATGTTGTCATTAGAAGCATGCGGATATCAAATTCCCACTGATTTCTCGACTTAGTGACTTTTATCTGACGATAGCGAATGGCCAATGTTAAAAAAAACACGAATTTTTTTTTGCCGACGTGTTGAGAAGTTGCTCACGCGACAGAACTCTTCTGCACTTGCATTGTTCAAACGCTCTCGATAGAGAGGAGTCTCAAAAGACAATCCCGCATCAACCTACGCATGGAAACAGGAAGGTGCTTACCAAAAAAACTCAGCCCTGGCTTGTCATTCATTTTGAAGAAGGTAAAAAAAAACCAGAGATTAAAATCTCTTCCCCTTTTCTTTTACTGTGATTTTGAGGTCGCCCTTAAAAACGCCTGCCTAAAATCATAATTAAAATCTCTAAAAGGGGTAGACCAACAGATGTTAACTCAAAAAATATGGTAATTGTTAAAATTAAACAAGCAATCCTATTGTGTACTAAACGAGGTCCTTGGATGGCTTTCCGTGGAAATGGGCTATTGCCTTAAAAGGCGACGTATTAATAGAAACAGTATATCAGATTCAAAGTCTTTAACAGAGCCCTTTAGAAGTAAAGCTGATACAACATAAATATGAAGATGAACTCAGATTACTAGCAGCATACACAAAAAATATCTCACGGTATCTTTGCAATAAGTTCTATTCTGTAACTTTCTTAGTTGTAAGACACTACTAGATGTCGAATGTGATCCCGATATCTTCATTCGGAAATATAATATTCCTTAGAAACCAGGAACTTGAGGTACTGACTGTTGTTATATTATGCATTAAATGTACCAAGTTTAAACAGCGATTAGGATCAGGATTTAAAGTAATTTGCATCGTAATGCTAATGGTATCGGTTTATGACCTCCTTCAGGATATTAATTTCTATTTATAGATAGGTAGGTATTTACCTATCTAAGCTAAAGTCATGTCGGACCTCAGTGTAGCTTAGGGTTCCATCCAACGCCCTTCATAACTCCAAAAATTTCACAGGATATCACAAAAAAATTCATTGCGATTTCCAATAGTTACCCTATTTATTCAACTTTTCAACGTTAGGTCAAACAGATTAGAGACATAGAAACCATTAACGATTCGAGTTAAGCCTCACTTTGCAGACACGCTTTTAATTCAAACTGTTCTAGAGTATTGCTAAAAATGAACCTTAGCTTTTCTGTTTCACTTTTTCATCTTCCTAAGACGACTAAGCTCAAGTCGCCGCAGCTTATCAGCAGTGCCTCGTCGCATTGAAACCCGGGACTGCCACTTGTGAAGTACTCTTCGAATACTTTCTAGCTCTTTTAAGATCACTGCGTTACACTTTTTGCATGTAGGCACTTTTCTTTACTTAGGTACTAAGGCAAATTGTGCAGCATTATCTGGTGACGTGAATTTAATGTGAAGTAGTCAAACATGTTTTTTATTTTTATGTTCTTCTACTATTTAATTTTTCTTTGTCCTGGTGCTGTTCTATGTTCATGAACAGCTTATCACATTTTATACTGCCGTTGCTATGGTCTCATTTTGGCTTCGCTACCTATATACTTCACAATTACTATGGGATCGTCTTTTACGGTCTTACCACAAAATATTTAAACTAGTATTTAAACGGGTCTAACTTTCGCGAAGTGAATACATGTTAATTAGTATTTAAACGGGTCTAATTCACGCAAAAACTAATATCAAAATATATAATTTTGACATACTTCGACGTTTCGGCCGAGTTACATCGACCTCTTATAGTCTTTTCGTGACTACGGTCGTGAAGTTAGACCCGTTTAAATACTAGTTTAAATATTTTGTCTGTGAGTAAGGCTGTGACGATGTCAGTGGCTGGACTCTAAGAGGCTACTGTTTTGTATCTCCACTTGATCATCTCTCATCCATTACATATTTTCATGAAGAAGGATCTGAGTATCCTAGTGTATGCATTATGTAGATTTTAGTGTAGATAATAATTCCATTTTATTTAAAAATAAAATCAAACGAAACTCCTACCGTTTATTTTACGTATCTTGTATGTTAACTGAACCTCACTAATACTCTGAATTTCAGCGACCTTTTTCTTCAAATACGTTGCGGTCAAAGCCAAATGATTCAAGCATAAACCCCGGGGAATTTCTAAGAAAAATACACACCATCCTCTGCTATAGATGTAAATTAGGATGAAAATTCAAAAGAGCACTTAGTTTTAAACCGGAATCAGGCTACTTGAAGTATTAATTGCTTTTCGTAGCTCATTGTGATTCAGATCTGGCGGAGTGAGATGCAAATTACGATAAACTTTTCCAACTGCTCTACTTTTCTAACGGAAATGTGAAAAGTTTGGTGAAAAACAACGCGCGTTGTGGGATAGAAAAGTGTATTCGCAGTTTACAATAACCTGTTTTTGTTTGCTCCAGCATGCTCCATAAAGCTGTGTGTTTAATCCTGGAGTCTGGAACTTTTGACGGAATAGCTTTGGTCGACCTAGCAGTCGTCACTCTCTTTTTTTATTTATAGTTTGTCATATCGATACAGACGAGCGAATTGGTAGATGAATAACAGAAACTTTAAAAACAAATATATTTATTATTAGCTGCGCCCCGCGGTGTTACTCGCTGTTTTCGACATCAAAACATCGTAATCCAATGTATTAGCTACTTCCATACCAAATCGCATCAAAATTGGTTCAGCGATTTCAGCGTGAAGAAGTAACCATACCGACAAACTTTTACCTTTATAATATTAATAGGATTACATGCGCTATAAGTACATATATATTTTTTACTTTTTCGTTATTTATAAACAAGTGACAAAATATTCTATTACACCAGCTTATCTCTAAAGATAGATGGAGTTTCTTGAAGATGATCGATAATATTTTACTATTGTAAGTGCTGTTAACCCCGCCCTGATCAAATGATCACACAGATAATTTTCACTTGCTTTCATATATTACTGTCTCCTTTATTATAATCTGCAACGCCTCACGTAGTATGTCATCATATCAGACATTTTGTCATGCAATTAAGTTTAAAAATGATACAACCTCATTGTAACGCGCAATGTGGAGCAATGTGCAGCACGTTCGCTGAATAAGGAGTTAATTAGTGAAATTGGTGGATTGGTTTGTGAATTTTGTGATGTGTCAACCGGGATGGTGGGGAAGCTATAATGGTGGAGTAGTGGAAGATAGGCGATGTCCTAAATATAAAAAGTTTTTATTATATTACAATCTCTAAAGCAAAACACTAGTTGCTTTTTAAGGTTTGATGGCACAAGATGATGATTATGCCTCTTTGCCTCCTATGGTACCCTAATACTTCTACTACTGGTAGAGTCAACGGAGTTTCCTTTTCCTGTCCGAGATTCAATCCTGGACGAGTGATTGAAAGGGAAACATACTTTTTCAAACTCAAACCATAATCAATTAATTATAGTTTGTTTTCTTTTATGGTTTTATTAATTTGTTTATTAGATTGAAGTGTTTGACTTGTAAAAGTGCGATTTTATTGCCTATTTACAATAAATGATTTGACTTTTACTTTGACTTTGACTGGTACCAGAAGTACCAGGGTAGCATAGGTTTAGATCACATGATTTCATCCTCAATTCAGTGGGCTGCTAGCTGCAAGTTGACTGCATGCTATATCACAATTTAGCATCGCCTGCTGTACGTTACGAGGCGCATGAAAGCCTGGCTAATGAGAACGTAAATATTTCACGGCTACCCGCAATATTTTATTGATAACTGCACCGGTTCCATGCCGTTAGCCATTACGTACGAAATACGAATCATAGTTTGCAATTGATGCTTTCATATTCAGAATTACGCGGGCTCGACGCTTGTTATGCGGAAATGTTCTGAGGGACATTGTCGGTAGTATATTTATCCTGAAGCTGGGTTTCGGTGGGGAAAATATTATCTATTTTCATACTATTTATTTTCATATTATTCATTTTAGGCTTACTCAGGTTATGGATGCAAGAAAAGCTCCGCCAATAATGTGTACTACTGAGACTTTACGCCAAGATGTAAGGTTAAGGCCAAGGGTGCGTGGGCACTCCATACTGAAAAGGTACTCAAAGCCACGGAAGAGAGAGACAGCACGTTCAAATCATGCTATCTCGCTTTAATTTGAGAGTGGCCTTTCTACTAGCTAGGGTATTAATATAGTATAATTTCGGTGGTTAAGGTAACTAGTTCGTGCATAGAGAGGTTCAAGAGGTCTTATTTGGCAAAATTTGGAGATCTCAATTGCAATAGGAACAACAGAAGTCAATGAATACAAACATGTTATTACAAACATATTAGTAGAGTTAGGAGCAGGGCGCGACTTCGTGAAACGCACTAAGAAAAACAAATGTCATTTTTTAGGCCCGCCTAAGCAGTAGTCTATTTTTTGAGTCTCTAAGAATACAATTTCTACTGACTGTGTTGAGAACAGACCACTATGTTTGCCTTCAGGTGACTTCCTCGAAGTACTGCGACAGTACAGCAAAGTTCCTGCTCAGCTAATATATTTATAAGGCCGTCTGCAACTAACAATAGCGGATTGGATCGATTCGTCTTCCCTTCCATGAATAGCGCAAGTCTGCATCTGTGCTCGTGTTCTCCTTACAATATGCAGTACTTGTGGCTGACTGTTGACTTCGAGTTGTGGAGATACACCTTGCAAAATTTATTTATAAGCAAGTCTAGGCATATTGACCTATAAATTCTATAGCGGTCATACGTAGTAAAATACGAGTAGAACCCCCTCTACCACATCTGCTGTTTCACAATGCATTGAGACATCAAATAACAATATAGCGTAATCTATTCGATATCCAGCAAAACATATTAATATATTACGTACCTTATGACGCTTTATTAGCTCGTATTGCTACCACAATTTCATTACGTCAGTATTTCATGGCCCGGAAATAAATCTGAGGCACAAAGCTCCCGTCACCCTTTGATTAGAAAGTTATACACAATTGCATTTAATATTCCTTCTGTTTCACACAGTATACATCCTGTATACATATACATACACCCTTTCATAATATAACTATAGATAAGACAATTTCCATGCAGAAGCGCAACTGGGGTTATTATGTACCTAATAAACAATAACAAAGATCATGATGGACAATAAAGTGATATTTTAGTAGGAGTTTCGTGAAGACAGTGCTCGTTTTCACGCTTCTGTGTTTCGTTATATTATAGTATTTGCTTGGTTTGGTTACCGTGTGACTTTTGTGGATATGATTTTCACAGCTTTGCGCTTTGGAACCGAACGATGCAGAGTGTAAAACCTCAGCCCGTACCAATTACATAATTTCATGATAATACAGGCGTCTCATGTTTGAAAAAACTCTGGAAACTCGGTGATTCTTGGATATTGCCCCGTAGTTTCATCCGCGGTTAAAAAGTCTCTAGCATCTAAGTATATAATATGTATTTTTTATGAAAATCTGTTCAGCCATTACTAGGCTGATTGGTAACAAACATACATAAAAACTTACACACAAACTTTCGTATTTATAATATTATTGAAATTACTCATTTTGTTCTAGTTTCTATTTATTTATTTAATTATTTATTTATTTATTCAAACATAGACAGTAAGTAATATCACCCTGGACATTATAAATACACATTTACGAACACAATACACATTTTATGTGAATGAATTTAAACACCCTGAAACCCACGCGAAACGATTTCACAGAACGAAATTGCGTAACTCGTCAATTCCACACTAACCTTTCGTACAATACAATAATAACGGCTCCCTTTTGACGCACCCTATCACGTCTTATTAAAATATATATTCGCAGTAACTGGCATATTATTGAGACACGTACAATGACGCACATCTTCAGTCACTTTCACAATTTTAATAAAACTAAATTTGTTTTTGGTTAAAATAAATATTGCAACTTAATGTATTACCTACTTCAAAGTTTCACTGACTACAATAAAACTGAATTGAAACTTATCCTCGGCACATATAATACATATAACACATACATACACATATAATAAAGTATAATATACTTTATTGTATACCAGTTATAAAAGTACACAATACGTACAGAATGTAAATTGCAATGTTCATAGGTACTCAAATTATTACTAGAGTATAGATAGAGTATGGGAGTGAGAAGTGGGCGAGTAAGTACGTGACATTACTGTATCAGCGTAAGACTCAAAAACGTTGCATAAAGAATAACGTCAACTTTATAAATCAGCAAAACATTCGTAGCACGAAAGATTCGTAGTAAGTGTGTAATAGCGCGTTATTATATAAGTATTTTATGATATCGTTTAACATAACGTGTTTTGTATTCAAAGAGTTTCTAGACATGCTACATATTCTGATTTGGCCGGATCGTTTTTGAACCGGTAGGTACCTAATTTCCTAATTAGTCGAATTTTCTCGCGGGTGTTTTTGTTGTTCCCTAGAAACGGTTTACGCCAAATTTTTGTCGTAAAGACCTTAACTCTGCGTATTTTTAATAACTAAACGTGTGGTATCTAATAGATAAACACATATATGTTCCTTGAGAAGTAAGGACTAATAAAGAAGTTGGAAGTCAACTTGAATGGTTGGTGGTTTTAGACATTATTTGCATTCGTATTACCTATAAATTGTTCTTACCTAATAAACAACGTACGGATCATACCTACATGTATACCTATTTGATGTATCTGTTGTTAGCAACATCAACGTCACGCTATCTGGAGAAGCATATTGCATAATTTGGCTATAAATCCTTCCGCCACAGTGATTTCCTTCCGACATTTGTATACCTACTATAAAACATTTGTATCAAAACTAAACTAACATACAATACTTTACATTATTGTCATGTTGGCTTGTGTAGACGTATCATACTTAAAATTGACTCATTGGTAAGATCATTTATTTTGATACTAAATATTTATACTTACGCATCGCGCCTACGTATATATAATAAAATACGTGACGCGCGACCGCATATTGTTAAATTATTAATTTGATAATAAAATGAACTGATTACGATACACATTTTATGAGATAAATCTGAAATGCAAACATTGAATGCTCGTATTAAGGGAAGTGACAAGTGAAGTATTTAAGAATTAAAAGCAATCTGTGTATGTAAAACTTTTTGGACAATAAATGGATTTAGAATGCACGAATCATCGAGTTGTGGGCTGCCCTTAAAGTTTTAGCCGGATAGTTATACAGGAAGCTTCCTAAATTAGAGTACTATCACGATGCAACCCAGAACGACAGACAGACAAACAAGTAAGTCACTAATTATATTCGGCCGGAGTCTAGTACATCTCTAACTTCCGCCTGCTGGTTTAAGACGATAGAAACAAAGCTTTCTTACAATATACGTTTACGGAGCCGCTTCTGCTGGCTTCAATTACTTCCATTGCTGGGGATAATGGGAGGTGAGTATTACAAGACAAGTACACGAATAATTTGCCGCGAGTTAATTTGGATTTTCATTTCATTACGACAGTAATGAGGAACATACACGTCTCATTATTCTCATTTTTGATTGACATTTATGTCAGAATTTCTTGTTTCTACGTTTTACAAGCTGTGGGTAAAAACAATACATAACACTAATTAACGATAGCTATTATCGACGCTAATTAGAACAATACGTTCAAGAATATTTTTGTGATCATTTTTAATTTCAAAGCCCTAGCATAATTTGTCTGTTCCAAATCTACGATGTAGTGAAATCATCGAAAAAAAAAGTTATTGTATAACAAGGTTTTTAATTAGTTTAACAATCATAATAAAATGTATTTTGTTCCAATAGTCTTATACAATGCATAAACTTTCCATACAGGATAAAATATTGTTTTTCAGTTCCCTACCTAAAATGCTGCAATACCAGTGATCCCTTTACCCAAAATAAGAGCATGAATATCGTGAGTGCCTTCGTAGGTGTTCACCGCCTCAAGGTTCATAACATGTCTGATTATATGGTACTCGTCCGAAACCCCGTTACCTCCGAGCATGTCCCTTGCAACCCTTGCAATATCCAGGGCCTTACCACAGTTATTCCTTTTAATTAGGGATATTATCTCGGGAGCGGCTTTGCCTTCGTCTATAAGACGGCCGACCCTCAGGCACGCCTGGTACCCGATGCTTATCTCTGTCAACATGTCCGCCAGCTTCTTCTGTACGAGCTGATTCGAAGCTAGAGGTTTTCCAAATTGGTTCCTATCTAATGTGTACTGACGGGCGATCCGCAAACATGTTTCAGCAGCGCCGAGCGCGCCCCAGGCGATGCCGTATCTCGCGTTATTGAGACATCCGAACGGCCCCTTCAGACCCACTACGTTCGGCAATAAATTCTCCTCCGGTATAGCCACTTCGTCGAGCAATATCATGCCAGTAGCCGATGCTCTCAGAGAAAATTTTCCATTGATTTTAGGCGTATCCAAACCTTTTTTGACTTGCGACCGTTCGACTATAAATCCACGCACTTTGTCCTCCTCGTCTTTCGCCCATATTACGAGTACGTCCGCAATCGGAGAGTTGGTTATCCAGGTTTTGGAGCCGGATAAAATGTAGGTTTTGCTTTTGGCGTCGTATGTAGCTCTGGTGACTAATCCGCCGGCGTCGCTCCCATAATTTGGTTCAGTCAATCCGAAGCATCCCACGAGTTCACCCTTGGACATCTTTGGCAGAAATTTCTGCTTTTGCTCTTCCGATCCATACATGTATATGGCTCCCATGGCCAAGCTGCTCTGGACACTCATTGCAGATCGAAACGCCGAATCCACTCCATCCAGCTCCCTCGTAAGAAGTCCGTATGTGACATAGGAGACGCCGGGACATCCGTACCCTTTTATTGTGCATCCGAGTACTCCTAACTCACCCATTTCCTTGTAAATTTCCCGATCAAAGACTTCATTCCTGTTCGCGTCTACTATCCTCGGTAGCAATTTCTCGTTACAATAAGCTTTAAACGAGTCCCGAATCGCCTTTTCGTCGTCGTGTAATTGTCCATCTAAATTCAGTGGATCCTCCCAGTTGAAAGTTACTTTAGCATTTTTCGAACATGTGGTCGAGAGGGCTCGCAAATTTGTACTGCTTTTACACAACGCTGACAGTAATTTTGTAGTTTGTAACACAACCATGTTGAGTTATTCTCACTGTTTGATAAAGAAGTCGCCGGAGAGAGCACTTACTATCAGATGTGTACTGTTTCTTGGCGCTCGCTAAATTGTTTTACAGTCTCGCGGTATTTCGTGCCAACTTTCTTTGAATTTTACACACTTTTCCTGTATATTTCACTATAAATATCACTTTTGTTCTGTTTTTTAACTAAAAAAATTACCGATAACGTTGTTAACCTCGGCACTGACCTAATGACAGCGCTGCACTGATAGTTGAAATAATGTTCTGCGCCTATCTTCATTCATATCACTACGTCATATTATGAGCGTAACACTTTACGCTTGTGTGAGTTTGTTTATCAAGACGTCCGATACAATACGCAGTTATTGTATTTAGAGACCTATAGTTTTCCACATAAGAGTAATAATTGCATAACTACTATGCTTCGTGTGGTATCCATTTAATAACATCAGAATAGTGTTATCATCGAATAAATAATGATAACTAATGTTTTATTGATAAAAGTTGAATATCAGTAGCTCCATGATAAAGGCAGAACTGTATCTAGGCGCATTCTTTTAAAGGCAAACTTCACATTCCAAAAAATATTCTATACAAGTCCACTTATTCAAGCTCTTTTATAAACTCTTTTAAAAGCTCAGCGTGATAACGTCACTTTTTAAAATGTTAAATAAAGCTCGCCTCTTTGCCTTCCGACTAAAAACTTAAATAGGTGCACAGAAATGTCAAAAATGTCTATTAAAAAGTTTAATTCGCTGCTGAAATTCTAGTTGAACTTTTTCTAGGCCAGAGCCTGCATAGTTTAAACAACTTGCGTAGCGCAGTCGAGTGCAGTTATTACATAAGGCGCTAAGAACGTGGGAACTTGGTGCACCTTTAACACTGTTAACTATTGTAGTACTATTGAAATTATACTTGATAGTAAAACTTGTAACGTCAGTGTCGACTCAGCATTTTGATGTTTGAAGCTAAAAAATTGCAGCTCGCAGAACATACGACGTTTTTATTTCCTACTGAGTTCTAATACGTCTGTCAGTTGTTTTTACAGAGAGATAACTCGGTTTTGTTAGTTACCTTTGGGCAGTTCACTTGTGTATTGTAAGCGCATGGAAATGGGTGCATATAATATCGTGACACCAACTATACCGCATCTAAACTGAATACAGCTAAAATGCGTGGCAGCTGACCCACACAATAATAAAAAAAGAAGACTGTGGTACATATTGCGCGGACAGCGTCCACATATTTATGTCCTGAGGCAGATTCAGCGCGTTATGAATGCGAACAAAGTTGCAACTCAAAAACTACGTGTTTAAGTTTTTCTCTGCTGAGGGTAGAGAAATATTTAATTTAAATTAGCCAAGACTCGCTTGCGGCACCACTATTGTGGACTGAAACAAAGAGTTATTGTACTGGATTAGTACGGGCTTGTCGTCAGTGGAACAATGAACCTACGAAATATGGAGGCTTTATTTATAAATGGGGCTAAAAGTGGCGACAAGAAGTTTTCTCAGGAACAAGTTGACCTAGAATCTTATTACTAGCCCAGCCCTTCTAAAGATGATTTAATAAAAGTTGAGGACACGTTTGGCGTAGTGGCTGAGCACTCGGACTGCTGCGCTTGGTGTCGCGGCTTCGATTCCCGCCCGATACAAATATTTATGCGAGCCACAGATATCTGTTTCTGGTCTGGGCGTAATGTGTATGTGAAATTATATGTCATTAAACAGTAGCCGCTACACAGGAGAAATCCTAGTGTGGGGCTACGATTTTATAACAAAAAATTTAAATATATATATGGTTAGAAAATGACAAATCATTATTAATTTTGTAAACCTTCCTCAGGCCACTTACACACCCTACATTGCCACATTAAATGGCTCAGCCAGATCTCTCTTTTTTATTTATTTAGGTGGGTGGATACCCTTGAATTTCTTGTCATCCGATTTACCCAACAATGTGTACCCCAGTAATTCACGGGGGACGTATCTAGTATAAATTATTCAGTCTATATTTGCATGACAAACGACGGGGAAGCAAGGAGGGTCTAAGACCTTTAATGGCACTCTTCAGTCCTGGTTAACAGTGTTTCACTTACTCGACCCTTTCAGTGGTTCGGTGCAGTTTCTTCGCTACGTTACACTGGTAGTGTTCGGCCAAGTCTCGAGTTAAAGTCAGGTTGGGCTTATAGGTAGGTGAAGTGCTAACCATCTGGTAAACCACCAGTTTGTCTCACTTCGCTGTTTAAAGAACTATAACTTAAGTTTTACTATTTTATTTAGTCCTTTGTGTGGGATTGGTATTTTTGTGTATGATCAGTGCCCTGAGTACGAGTTTTCACTAGCTCGACATAGTACGCGTCAACTAGCTCTTTGTATGAAGATATTTCGTTCATAAACGCGCCGGTAGAGCGCTGTACAGAATCTTCATACAAAAGCGCTAGTTGGCGGGTTGTTGTGCTAGTAAAAACTCATACTAGGGGTACAGTTTGACCATTTGGCTGGCCTCTAATTTGAATAGTAGTTTTTCAAATGTCCTAGTGGTATAATGACGATGATGAGAGCTTTTCATGGTTTAAATTAAATCATACATGCATACTGGCCAGTACTCCTCCAGCAGCCCGAGAACCTCCACGCGTAAAGTATACCTATATACCATCCGTCCTTTCCCACTTGTACGACGCGACACTCTTTAATGGGCCAGTGATTTTTCCCAGTCATATGCTAATACTGGATTAGCATACATTTTATTCGGAGCTTCTGTTAGGTCCGGCGAGAATGTTGAGTATTAACAAGGCAAATTTTTCTTCGTGTTGCGAGTGCTTGTCCTTTGGCGGCTTTATTTTAATTTCTAGAACGTGTAAAATACTGGGAACGAGAGGTTTTCGTGTGAGCATAATTTTCCTTAGAAAGGGTTTTTGTACTAGAAGTTAGAGGGTTTATTAAATAAGTTGAAGTACGTATGTCAAGTTCTTTAGCGTTATCTATAATGTACACGAGGAGTGAATGAGATTTGAGGGTAGATAAACGTGCTTGAGGGGGGAAGTAAATGATAACTATACCCAGAAGATCACGAATTCAAGCAAAATATGCAAATCATTACCTATCTACTACTGATACAATCGAGAAACCCAAACAGCTACCAAGAGTAACGCTTCAAAAATGACAATTTGTATGACAATGTCTTATTTGTGTCCAAAATAAGAGCCGACGGTTTTGCCAATATCCTTGTGTAAAACTCACTTTCCGTTACATAACTCGCTGATAAACTTTACAAAATAAACCTTTACTACTCCTTAGTTATGTTCTCTTTTGTAACTGCACTCAATGCCTATATCGTCGGTCCAAATCAGTACTGGAACATTTCGAAAATCGTAGTTTGGAGAAAATCAGGTTTAAAGATTTTAGAAGTTTTCAAATGTAATTTTAACTATTATGAAATTAAGTATTTTTAATTACTTTTAGTTCATAATATGCAGATTTAACACGGTTTTATTGTGTGGTAGCTAAGGTTTAAGTATTATTTGCAGTTATTGAGTAATAGTTATATTTGTGAGATGTTCCAATAATGAACTAAAAATTTCTTGTATTAAATTAGAATAAAATGGAATATTTCCAAATGAGCTGGTAATCTAACTAACATTATTAAGTCGAAAGTTTGTGAGTGTGCGTGTGTGCATGTGTGTATGTTTGTTCGGTCGTCACGCTCAAAAAGCTGGACAGATTTGCATGAAATTTGGTGCGCAGTTAGGTTATCCCCAACTTAGGACATAAGCATCATCATCCCCGTTTTCCATCAGTGCGATTTAAACTGTGAAAATCTACCAATAATCATCATCATCATCATCATCATCACCCTGAAGACGTCCACTGCTGAACATAAGCCTCCCCCTTAGACCGCCACACTGAACGACAACTTGCCACTTGCATCCACCGGTTGCCTGCGACTCTTTAGATGTCATCGGCCCATCTAGTGGGAGGCCTTCCTACACTACGTCTTCCAGTCCGTGGTCGCCTTTCTAGAACCTTTCTTCCCCATCGGTTATCAGTTCTACGAGCGATGTGGCCTACCCTTGTCACTTCAGCTTGCAAACCTTGAGAGCTATGTCGTAAACTTTAGTTCTTTGACGAATATCCTCGTTCCGGATTTTATCGCGCAAAGAAGCTTCGAGCATACTAGCTCTTTCCCTTGCCCGCTGTGTGACTCTGAGCTTTTTCAAAACGCCAGCAGTTAAGGACCACGTCTCAGTTCCATAAGTCATTACTGGTAACACACACTGGTGGAAGACTCTTGTCTCCAGGCACTGTGAAATTATGGACGAGAAAATGTCACGTAACTTCCCGAACACTGGCATCCGAGTTAAATTCTTCGGGTGACCTCTTTGTTGAAGTTGGACCTGCCTAACTGGATAATCTGCCCAAGGTATCCGTTCCAGTCCAAGAGCTTTAAAACCTCCAATGCGTTCCTGAACAGTTTCGGAGAAATAACATCTCTCTCTCTCACGCCTTTCTGCAATAGAATAGGTTTCGTGCTCTCGTCCTGCAGTCGGATTGACACGGTGGGCGGTGTAATATACAAGCACTTCATTACTTCGATATACCTATATTCGATATGGCATCGCTGAAGAGGCTGCATTACTGCCCACTTGCCCAGTTCTCGATTGAATCGAAGGCTTTTTCATAGTTCACAAATATAATGGCCAATTATACTCCAGAGTCTTCTATATAATCAGCCGGAGCGTGTGTATGTGGTCTATGGTGCCAAAACCTTTCCGGAAACAGGCTTGTTCGGGAGGCTGGAAGTAATCAAACCTGCGGTCGAGGCGGTTCGAAAGGACTCTCGAGAACAGCTTATACCTACAAATTACTCGGGATTAAGTTGGGTCTATAATTCTTCAATAAGATAGTTACACCTTTTTTGAAGAAGAGCACCACCACACTCCTGTTCCATGCTTCTGGCGTGATACCCTCGAGAATTCAATAACTTCTGGAGGACTAAATGTATCGTTTATGAATCCACCCGCTCCGCAATTCCGCACGCAGATAGTTTATCCCGGAACTTAGGACATAGGCTATAAGTTATCATCATCATCAGCATCATCATCAACACTGTTTTCCATCAGTGCGACAAAACTGTAAAAACTGCCCAATTTTCATGAAATTTGGTATGCAGGTAGCTTACACCTCAATTTCACATAGATTACAAGTCATCATTATCATCATCACCGTTTTTCATAAGTGTGATAGTTAATTTATAGCAAAATCAAGCTGCATCAAACTAATTCACGCGGCGTCCAGAGCACCAACGGAGTAAAACGCACAAAAACAATATTCAACTTCTAATTAATTCAAAGTCATATTGGAACATTTCAAAAAATACTGTTAATGAACTCGTGATAGACTATGGATATCGAAGTTTGAGTGGGACATTTCGAAATAAGCTAATAATGAACACGAAAATAATAGTATTATTGTAAATAGTTATATCGGAATAAATGGTTTCCTGACAACTACAACTAAAGTTTGAGTTGTACCGTTAGTGATTTAGAAAGATTTTACGATTCCCTACCGTTTCTCATACTTATCTCAAAACACGTAATTTCGGATTTGTTCCGGTAATGAATCCGACCGACGATATTACCACAATCCGAATTCCCAATGTGTTTACGAAACATTCAAGCTCAAACATTTTCCAGACACCAACCCAAATAGGGAAAATCGTCGGAAAACTTCACCATAAATAATTTACTTACATAATTACCGCCATTCAGTATGTTAATGAGAGAAGTTCCAGGCTGCCACTTAAATATTAATGCTAATAAATCATTCAGGAGCGGGACTTCGGCAAGTGCATGTATATACAAAATGATAGTGGCACTCGGCAAGCTGCGTCAAGTTGTTTCAGGCAGGTGTTTCTACAGGAAATCGAAAGATCATGCCTAAGTTATATCTGTTTATAGCCCCTCCAAGAGCAGGCTCCTAAACCTGTGATTAATATAAAAAAAATGCTATCATTGTCTGAAAAATTCTGACCTTGATATAGAGTATTATTGCCGTAATTTTTTTTCAGGTTTAAACGAGTTGTACGAGAATATGTTTTTCAAAAATGTGAAGTAATTATTAGTATAATTTTTGTTAACTTTAATACAACTCTGCGAGCAGCAATGCTAAGCGTTTTGGGGTATTATTATGACTTTTGATTGTAGACGTTGGATTCGCTGCGTTTTTAAATAATTGGAAATACTTTTAGTAGTATATCTTTATTGAACTACAAATAAAGCTCAGTTAATTCCCGAGATAGACAACATTGTTCCGAAATCGCATCTTCTTTCTAATACTCAAAGAAAGACTCACAAGATACATAAATGGAATAGTCATGTAGTTCAGAAGCTGAGTTATACCACATAATACTTATAGTACGAGGTTATACGAGATAATCTGAGCGTGCACCGTCTAAGTCGAGAGTATGAAATTGACTTCAGTGCTAGCGTAGAGCGATTTCAAAATAGAAAAGCGGAAAATAATCCGTCGTGTTGAGAAAATAGCTGTTTTGAAATGGTGTCAGCATTTGTTGGAATGGGTCGAATTATTCTTTATAGCTGGAAAAACTTTTTGGGTCTTGTCTTCTCTTTTATTATAGACTAGCAGCCGAAATTAATATTGTATCTCCTATCCAAGATTGAAATCGATCTTGGATGCTGCCTATCGTTCGATCGATTTCCAATCTGCGTGCCTTTATAAATCAATCCACGGATCGGTTATTAGCGCGATTGAACCTAAAAATGGATTGTGATATCAATCCCAGATCGCAAAATTTGGATAGGATTGATTATTAATTTCGGCCGTAGGTTGGTGTGTGACCACTATATTCTGCCCTGAATTGGCCTTGTCTTAATAGCATCAACCATATACTATCGACATAAGGTCCAATTATTTTTAAAATATTGAATTGAAGTTAGTAAGTACCTTATTTTAATAACTAAGAGTAAAATTTTCAATCATCCGAAGAATTCTACTAATTTGACCGTTCCGAATCCGTTAAGAGCCGAAAATAAATCGAATCGCAAAATACTCCAGTGAAGATGTAACCGACTAAGCCCTACCCCCGTATATCCTTAGAGATTAATGTAATCAGCTATAATTAGCCCGAACCCAGAAATTGGCTCCCCGGCATCGCTTTATTAATTGATCAATTCAGTATGAAAAGATCCAAAGCAGTTGACTGTTAAGCGTGCCTTGATTAAAAGGGAAATTAATCGCCTGTGCTTATCGTAATATATTCTAATTTCGAAGGTAGAAAGTAAATTAGGTTGTCAAAGACCTTAGGCTTTATTTATGTGTTCATAAAAACTTGTCAGCTATAATTAATTATGCAAAAATCGAACCGGACGCGATCTTTTCTTTGAAATCAAAACGTATTTATATTTAATAAGGAAATGTTAATAAAACCCACAAACGTGAAAAGATACTTGTGTCGCGTCGTCGTGTAAGCAAAACCTTTCTTGGAGATATCTTAGATTGTTCAAATCAAGGGGTATTCTGACTTGTTGGAGTTTTTTATTACAAGCTTTATTACTTTGTGTTAATTAATTAGTATATGGTTTAGTTCAATTCATGCGCGTCAATTACGAACCAGTTTCCGTCGTGTTGAAATTTTCCATGCCTTTCAAGTTGGGATACCGGGTTGATCTGACGATAGAAACCGAAGGTAGACAACGGAATTTTCCAGTGGCTAACAGTAACAGTAGAGTGATTGTGTGTGGGCTCATGATACACATGATGCTTTTATATAACTAGTATCTTCTAAAGAGATAATAAATTGAATTCCTCGTAGTAGAAGTCGCCAACTCCGGCACAATATTACGCTTAATTTCGAAAACAACTCCTTAGTCCCGAACGTCCTTTATCCAGTTGTTCGCATGCTGAGAACTTTGCCTCGAACAAAATTAATGTTTAAACAAATTTCAATTGAACAAGTACGCGGCAAGTTTGATATTTAATGACTTCGGTTATGGACCAAGTTGTACAATGTAATGCTTTATGGGAAATTTATAAGGCACTCGTTAGGCGAAGTTATGTTTGAGTTTGAAGCGGAATCGTAAGCGGTCTTGATGAACATTAGGCTTCGGTGAAGCAGAGGTAGCTGATCTTGCAACAGGTTTAAACCTCGATCCTCTACCAATATCTTATTTATTAATTAATTTTTCCCGGAGCCGCTATCAATCGATAAGAACCGGGAACGAAAGTATGAAAACGCGCACATAAGTTACTAGGAGCCCTTGATGCCAGGCCGAGGATCGAACCCAGTGTCGCTAGGTTGTATAGAGCACATGCTACCGCTCGGTCAACATGCGTTTAATTTGTTTTTATATATACTCCTATATTTAGCAGGTATAATATAGGTACCTAGGTAGGTACTATTTTTATATGTGATTGTCATAAAGTTTTTACACACTTTGTGACGCCGAGCAAAAAAGCATCGCCTACAGAGAGCTTGATGGACGAAGCTAATAAACCAGACACATTAAAATGTGGACAAAAACAGACGTTTAAGTAAGGACTATGTTATTAAATGTAAAAAAAAACGAGAAGCACGACTCGATTCGTATAGAGTCAACTTATTACGTTCAAAATCAAACCAATACAACACGCAAAATTGCCGCGGCGAGGTTGATTTTCATTTGCGAACGTTCACGTCGGTGTTAGAGCCTCGGCAGACCTACACGAATAAAGCGACTCCAAACCGGGACTGGTATCTTTCTTATGGAACCAGCATAAAGCACTTGTGCTAACTATCTCATATGTCAAGCATCACTAGATTCCTCATATGCAGTCCTTTGCTCAATGCTGAGCGTCGTGATATTTCCAATCACTTCTATAAAATTAGGCCCACTCCAGAGTGAATCCCATTTTCCCCTAAGAACTGAATTTACCCAGAATAAACTCCGCTTATGTCACTCGAAAATAACATATAATTATTATCTGTAGTTGCTGAGATTATCATTATTTTTGTGAAATTCTCGATTGCGCGCAGCTACTGTGTATTTCTCGAAATCACCTACTTATAATCCCGTTTTTCGGTAAAAAAAAATAGAATCAGCAGTTATATAGGTATATTATAGTAACAAACGAACATCACCTGTTTATATTGTTAGGGCGCGTTCACAAATCGCGAGGCACGCGCGCCGCATGCCACGCGTTGTCTGAACGCGCCTTAGTGCTCAGAGTAGATGCGCCGTCTATTACAAGGAGATAGTAAATTGCAGAGCCGTCGCTCTATAGACGCTCAGGCAACGCCAGCTGTCACAATAATCGCCTTGTTATATCTGAAGCTTAATGCCGTACAAACGCCAGATCTCCAAGTTTTAATTGCAAACTCCTAATGAGGTGGGCTCGGAACGGAATCAAAGTCTATCCATTGCTCCATAATCTGTAGCCTATATAGTTGCGGATATCCGTGCTGGAGCAACTGTTGTAAAATGTGCTTGTAGGAGTAAAATAAATATTATTATTTAATTTGCAGTGTAATTGGTGAGCCAAACTCACTTGGCCTGTCCAAAATATGACAATAATTAGACATCATTAACCATTTTGGAGAGACTTTGAGCTGTTCGTTACATTGCAACAACGATTAGGTACTTATGTACTTACTCTAATAAATCACATTATGCTTGTTACATGGCAAAATCTTAGATAATAGTATTTGTCTTTTATAGCAAATTTCGAAGAAAATTTAAATCACTAAGCATTTAATATCCGTTCTAGACCTAATTTTATTTTAAAAAGTCATGTCAAAAGTTTTAAGCTGCTATAAATTATAAGTGCTTTCAAACATCGAGATACAGTAGGCTCAAAAGGGTAAAAATCTTTAATGCAGTGTTTAGACAGAGTAAGTGAGTAGGTAAGTATCGGAGACGGCGAAATTACCGAATTTATCGATCAGTAGCAATTCACCTTTTTATCACACGACTAGACACACGATCTACAATTATTTATTTTTTACTTCTTTTATACTTACAACAGGTTAGCGAGTCGAGCAGGTTACTCATGTGATGGTAAACACCTAGCCCGCCCACAACAGTATCTGGTAGGCAATTATGCTTGTTTTAATATAACTAAAAAAAATGTTTCATCCGACCATAACTAAACCACAATTTACTATTTAAGCAGACGAGTATGCTAGCGCGCTATGCTTGCACTGCATTACAGCTACTTTCAACTGGCCGGTCAACAACTGGAACATGTAAACTAAGCACTTAATGATTGAATAACGTTCAAAGTTTGGAAGCACATTGAAAGCCATTTAGCGTCAAGAGCGGAGTGAAATTTAAACTCGATGTTTGAGGGCGACGGAGGCAGACGTGTGAATAACCCTTTATAACAATGGATTACCTGCAAACACCGAGAACTAATATGTTTGAGTAATTGTGGCTCGATTCTGTATGGGTAACGAACTGGGTCATAACTAATGTGCCCCCACATAATTTCCCCTTAGCAGTACCTACATTGTCGACACATTTGTATCTTCCGATCGGGAGAACCTTCTGAATCGTGACGTGGCTAACTGATAAAAGAAGAAATGCATTGCTTTTTAGTGCTTTATAATGCTGATGATTTAGCTGCTGACTTACAAAGAATACCCCATCTATTTTCTCATATTGGTGCTTCTTTGAACATAGTCGCAGGAAGCAATTATATAACGTTTAGTTGTATCGCACTGTTTAATAAACCAATATTGGTGTCCTATAATGGAATAAAAATTACCCTATGTTACAAGTTACAATGCCAATAATAATTATAATATATTTTTGTATCAGATTTCTCTAAAATATGTTCAGCCATTTAGGCGTGTTTGAGTAACAAACAAACGAACGTCCACACGTCCTTATTGTTTAGTAGGAACATTATATTCAGAATTAGTAGAATAGGATAGTAGGTACCATACTAGGCTGAGCATGTTTACCACCTTGGACCACATCATCACTTAAGACCGGTGAAATAGTGATCAAATGCTAGCCTATAAAGTATGATAAAAGAAAGGAAGAAAGTAGAGTTGTATTCATTTTCCTCCACGTGCTGCTAATGATAGCGATCAAGGAAAGTAATAAACTCGGTTGTTAGTAGGTTGTTAGCACTTAATACACGAATTAATTCCCACAGTAAATGCAGTTTTGCCTACAATATTATATTATATTGAAACTAGCAGACACGGCCACGCGTTGCTGTGGCTAAAGTTGCTGATATTGCGACTATTAATTGAGATTTAAGCTACCTTATCTTTCAAGTTAGATCAAACTGCACGCGGTGTGCAAATTTGATTTAAGTAGTTTAGGAGTCCATCGCGGACAAACAACGTGACGTTTAATTTATATATTTTAAGATTAAGATTAAGATAAGGTCGTCTGAAGTTTGAAACGTAGCGATTATCATCATTCATACTCGTAAGTAGGCAAGTATGTACGACTGTACGTTGTTCAAACACTTTCTCTATTTACATAAGTACATTTACAAAAGAAAAAAATATCTCCATATTATCTACTTTAATGTACAAAAATCTAACCCTTTAACATTTCTTTTCACATAAAAAACACCACATAAGTCGTAGTTCAAAATCCATTTTACTGAAAAGCATTCATACATGGCAACACCGCGCGTGGGTTACGCAAACGAATATAAAATCAGTCTGCGTCTGTCATAAAAGGAAGAGAAACGACGCAATGGCTTCCAGTCAAGGCACATTTCGAATTCATAAGTCAGCCAGCAAACAAATGGGTAGAGATGGTGCACTTTGCACGAGAAATATACCTTGTCGTTTTAATAAACTATGTAACACTGGGTTTTCTGGAGTCTCTTTTCCACCAATTTTGTCCTCGAAAAGAACTTATTGGTAATCTGTGTATGTACCTACCTAACTATAATACGTCGCAATATGCGCATATTGGCAAAAAGTGGAAAATTCGGAGGAATTCAATGCAAATTACCATCCCATTTTCCATTCTTTTCCTTTTTCACATTTTTCTTCTGCTTCTTTCTGTTTTCTTCTTCTTTCTTCTTTTATATCACAAGCGGATATGGCATGAGGTTGAGACGCGGGGCGTATGTAAAAGCTTTCTTTACCAACACTGGAATAGCTAGTGTTCTAAACCTGGCTATTACCTTGGAAGTAAACTGAACCATCTCTAGTCATCCCCCGTTGACACTGCAATCCTACAATCTCTCGATGGACAAAAGCGGCCGCAGCACAGCCCTGTTCAAACACCAATGTTTCGTTCAAATATTTGTCTAATTACGGACGATTTTCCCTGGATGCCCTGCCCTCGCCTATAATGAAATTCGCGTTTATTAATAACTTTAAATTTATAATCGCGCCTTGACCAAATTCGTGAATATTATAGGTAAGAAATTATCTATAGAAAACTAAATTAAATTACTAATAGATTAAGAATGAAAGAGACCATAAATAATTTCCATCCCAGTTTTGACGCCTGGTTGATTTAAATTAACATACATTGGATACATAAACTTGTAATCTCTAATAATGCGATATCCTACATACATACTCGTCAACTGACTTGTAAATCACAGTACACACAGTAGAAACTTAATCTAGATACTACCTAATATATTTATTAATAGTTTTTTTTCTTCCTCATCTTTATGGTATGTTTTTTTCTAAACGTGTTCATTACAGTGGCAACAAATTTATAGAAAATGAAGATTATTCCTAAAACAACAACTAAAATAAAAGCGTAGACATCCAACATATTAAACGCAACCCAACTTAAATCAATCGCCGAATTCATCATGAACCTAGCTCCATTATTCCTTATGACATACTCTATCCAAAATACGGCTGTGTCTAACGGAGTCATAGGTCTATCTTTGAACCTGTCGGAGATAATTTTAGCATTGATTTTGTAAGATTCATTCGTGAGTACTTCATTCAGGATAGTTTCGAGTGATTCTTCATTAATGTTTTTGAATTCCAGTATTTTTCCGAAACCGTGGTTTACGGTTTGCATCAAGTTTTTATATTGATCTCCGTATATAGGGATTCCAACGATTGGCACACCATTGTATATTGCCTCTTGAGTGCCAATTAGACCTCCGTGCGATAGGAATACTTTGATGTTTGAATGGGCTGAAAACATTTACGAAATCGTTATTAAGTTAAGAATATTTGATATGACACATGACAAAATAAAATGGTCCGGCTCTATGTTTATACTCACATAAAATATCACTTTGCGGTAACCATTTTCTTATCACCACATTGTCTGGTTTATCAGGCAAATCATCATCTTCCCATTTCCAAATCACTGTGTGTTTCAATTTCCTGAATACGTTTAAAAACGCGTTCTTCTTGTCAACTGGTAACTCGGAGCTGCGTACGTTTGAACCAAAATTTACGTACACCACTCCTTCAGTCGCGTTATCTAGAATACGTTGAAGGTCCTGAAATAAAATGCAGTTTGGTACCGATTCTAATAACTACGTTAAATAATACCTACACTTATTATAGTCATTCAGTTTCTCAAAGGCCAAACTAAACAAAAATGCACACGAACTAAAATCTAATTACAATCCTTTAAAAATAAAGAAGAACAGTAATAAACGACAGTGAAGATAAGTATATTAAGTATACCCATGATTAAGTTAATAAGCTGCAAATTAGATGATAATGCAAGTAAGCAAGGTATCATTATTTTAGATGAGAATGAAAATGAATATTAATGTAATTCTGGCTCGGCTCATGTTATGTATTCTATGCTTATGTATAAATAACCGGATAATATGTATGTACATAAGTAATATTTTTGCAATAGGTATATTTAATTATATTCGCTTTTACGAATAGGATATTATGCCCGCATGTTTTTATTTCCACCACACTAATAGAGAGTGATCTCCATTGTAACGTTCGTTTCTATTCTTAAAATGCTTAGACACGTATAAAACAGTATGTCGATCTACTATACGAATATTATCACAAGTACGAAAAGTTGAATGAATATACCAAAGGAAATAATTATGAGTAGGTACAGTATGCGGAACGAGGTAGCAAATACAACGATATAGCAACGAGTATATTTATACTAAAGCGTTTTATCGCATCAGGAAATCTTAGTTATTTCCTATAAGAAGGGAATCAGGAAGCACGAGGAGCCAAGAGTTTAAAAACATGCGGGCATAAATGCTGATACAAATTCAACCATTAAACTTACAGCGGGAAGTTTCGTATCGCTCTTGCTAAGGTGAGATCCACCTATCTCCACAATATTGGGAAGATACGCGATAGGGCCACTAAAGCTGAAGTGTCTATTGACAAGCATCAATGCGGCATCCCTCTGCACTTCGTATAAACTAGGCACTGGCTGCGGCAAATTCGGAACGTACTTCTTTACAAGTTCCTCTTGCTGTTCTAAAAACCAATACTTCCACCACACGTATTCGTATACGGTGAAGTATAGATTCCTGAGCCTTGCTAAGAAACTGGACGGAGCATCGACGTCCAGGAACTCGGAGACTAATGTGGCTAGTTGCAAAGGGTTTCTGGTCACTATGTTATGCCTCATGCAGTTTCCGAAGGTTGTGATTAGAACTAATGGAGCGTTATACTTGTGAGCTAGGATGTTGAACGCTTCTACGAAGAACTGCTCGCTGATGACGACATCGAATTTGTTATTTTCAGCAAGAAACTTCTGGATCTGGCTCGAGTTCAAGGCCATTTCGGTAAAGGCCTTGCCACCTCCCCATAGAATTAGGTCGTGGAATTTTTCCGCTGATATCTGGACCATGTCAAAGACGTTTGGTCTACCTGTGCCTATAATAAAGCTCACGTTATTTTCGTTACTTATAAATTTAAAATTCAGCACTATCTTATATCTAACAGGTATTATAAAATTGATGGGAGACTCAAACATGTTTCCTTCGTGTTCTAATTTCGTATTAAGTACGAGTATATAGCTAAGGCTAAGGAATTTACCTTGTATGAGCATAAGCGTTTTTCATTAAAATGTATTAAAATAAACAAGTTATATAATGTAGGTTCATGTACACATAGTTGGGTCAAATATGACCTCACATAGGTACCACTATCGACTACGATCTTTCGATATTTAGACGCACGTGCATCCAGTTGTAACTTTTAATTGTTCATAATATTGCCAAATACATTATTTGTATCTAGTTAGATGCACCCCACCGAGCGTGTTGTTGGCCGAGCGACAGGACAGCCATGTATTATTATTATTTAAGGTGAAACGATTCTGTTGAGGTCATCAATTGGATCGCAATAAGACGCCATGGTAAGGCCCCAGGGCATAATAGTGATTTTGGTATCTAGCTCGGGTTAAAATTATTTTGTAAAAATGTGTATTATAACTAATCTTACCCATAACTTCCCAAATTTCTCCTTCATCCACCATAACCTGCCGGTAGTTAGGCGGAGGGTTCTTCTTTTTATGTGCAGTTATAACGGTCACGTTATGTCCTCTTCTTGCCAACTCCACAGCGATGGGCTTCAGCATTATGTCGTGCGATTTGGACGAAAACGGCACAACGTATAATATGTTGGCAGATTCGCATGATGATAGCACAGATAGGAGGAATACCAGTAATAGTTTTATCGGTTCCTGAGAGATAAATAGGTGTATTTACTCCAACTTCACAAAACAGACTGAAACTTGGTTAAAAAAATACAGAGCAGCATTCAATATAGTGGGCCTAAAAACTCTTTTTGGAACCTAGAAACAAAATGTAAGTACTTTGAAATTAACGGTATAAAACGTTTATTGTATTAAATATTATATAGGTATTGGCTATTCACAGATAACTCGTTATAATTATAGTAATAATTATTTGGACGAAATGAATGGTTTATTTAATTATGATTAACGTTTACGATACCTACCTAGTAATTTTAAAATTCTACAGATACCATAACAAAAACATGTAAATTGACTAACGCAGGTTCGCCATGAAAGAATCACTTTATTGCAAAATTTAAAAGGAAATAAACTGTTGATTTGAAACAAGAAATACATAATTATACGCACCATTTTATAAGTATTTTCCGTTAACGTTCACTCACATAATTATCACCACAGGTCTTGCCCACATCAGATCTTATTAGACATTGACAATCATAACAGACAGAGCTAGGTAGGTATCTAAATATTATATTTACTGGGACTTATGAAGCGTTCACACAGCTCACACACGTTTGATTCTACTGACATAATATGTTATGATCTTCCTCTATATATTGTATTCTTTGAGAAGGTCGAGTTGTAAATGTTGTATTCCCGAGATTTGTAACGGCCACATCATATTGAGACCAAAAATATTTATAATTTAAAGATTATTCTTATATTTTTTTAGATTCTAACTGGTTTTAAGTTTATAATGCTGCTATAAAAATATTGTCGGCGCTGTGGCTCATCGACACCACCAGTATTGTCAGAATGTTTTTAATCACTGAGTAAAAATATTTCCTTACGATTAACTAGTTATACGTATAAAATTCACGGCAAGCATCCTCTCAGTTTTAATTTTGAAACGCAACATGGCGTTATAATAATGCACTATGTAAGATGAAATGATATGTAAATGAAACCTGTCCTAATCATGAAAAATCTGACATTTATAATTTTAGGGATGTTGGAAATGTAGGTACACTATGTAACTATGTACCTACTTACTTGGTTCATAGAAGAACTGTTTCCAATAAATAATTGTACAACTTTGTGATATCTTCAAAATTTACCCGTAAAAATAAAATGATTTACCTATTAAAATAAATGAAGAACAGTTTAGTCTACTTTTCACAAGACTTTTCCTGATAGCTTCCACGTGTAATGTTTCATTGTTTATTAGGTATATGTCTGCAACCAAGGTTGACATAAGGTTGCATTATTATAGCAAGCTATAATAATTATCAGAACAATCAATAAAGAAATTTCATGCAATTGGTTGTAATTAGTGGAGGTAACACTGTGAGTAACATAGTCAGTAGATAAATACAAAAACTAATTTACGTGCACATTTAAAATATTTTATATCAGTAAAACTGTAACATTTACTGTTTTTATCCCAACTGAATAAATATACTTACCTACTTATATAGATAAGTACATTGTTTTTTTGTAACAAATTAACAAATCGAAGGACAGAAAATAGAACTTAAGTTTTTTTTTGCTCTTCTATATTGATTTCAATGTTTACCTGTTCAAATACTACCTAATAAATTATACATTACAAAATAGTTAATTCGTAACTTAGTAATTATTGAATAATGTAAGGCGGATTCGTACCTTGACAACCACAAGACCAATGTAGTACGAGGTAAGCGACCTAAACGTAATACGCAAATCCAGTTCTATTTATTCCAAACTCAAAAGCATCCTTATTTCATTTTACGACTACCCTCACAAATTGCGAAATTAGAATACACATAGAACCTTTAACAATTAGCCGTCCTTTAACGGCCATCCCACATATCCACGTTATTGTAACATTTGTGTTTTACAACAATACTCATTGTTGTCTGAACAATTGGTTCCGTGTAAGGATCCTTGTTAATTAGAGGGATTTGATAGATAAATAGGTACGGACAGGCCTGGTTACAGGGGATTGTTATGGTAAATTCTATGCCAATAATGGCAAGGAAATAGTTCGCGGTGGTACATTCTTAGGGTTTCGTACCCAAAGGGTGAAACAGACCCTATTACTAAGACTCCGCTGTCCGTCCGTCTGTCACCAGGCTGTATCTTATGAACCGTGATAGCTAGACAGTTGAAATTTTAAAAGATGATGTATTTCTGTTGCCGCTATAACAACAAATACTATAAAAACTAATAAACATATAAGGGGGCTCCCATACAACAAACGTGTTTTTTTTCCGTTTTTATAGATAACTAGCAGACACGGCCACGCGTTGCTGTGGATAAGGGTTTGATATTGTGACTATAAATTGAGATGTAAGCTATCCTATCTTTTAAGTTAGATTAAAATGCACACATTGTGAAAATTTGATTAAAACCGGCTAAGTAGTTTAGGAGTCTATCGCGGACAAACAACGTGACGCGTAATTTATATCCTACTGTACCCTTTGTGCACGAGTCCGACTCTTGGCCGGGTTAATGTCCATAGTAAAACCAGTTCGTGATTGTATAGTTTTTAATATTAGAATAATGCCACCATGCTAACTTAGACTGTCTACACTCGGCAATTACGTTTTTTTTAATAAAACTGCTCGTTTTGAGATATTGGTATTTTCATAGTATTTTTATGCTTTTTTTGTAGAGGGACAAAATATCGTCGCACTATCCCCTCCACCACGGAGGTGAAGGAAGGGGGTGTGCTGGGCTCGGACCTACTAAAAACCCTCCGTGAGCAGTCCTCCGCCGAAATAGGGCAAGATAGGATAAACCAAACTTACAACACGATTATTTCCTAGACTCCCATCTGCTCAAAATCAGTGGAACTATTTTGAGTGAAGCTCTGCCTAAGTGGAACTTACGTCTTCACATCTGCTGGTTCTTATGCTCAGTACCGTAGCAATAACCTAGATGGCGCTTTTAAAAATCATTCGCATAAAATATCACGTTTAAAAAGTTACTCCGCATAAAATATTAAAATTTTCAGCGTTGTTTGTGATTATTATACAATTTTATTTATTATTTCGAAGCAGTAGGTAAGTATACATAAGGTGGCAGTGGATTATGGTAAAAGGGGGTGGCCCTTGGGACACCCCTAAGCAGCATCAGTTGATCCACACTGTCCAAAAAGTGGATCTACTGAGACACCTTTTTCTCGCTAGATTCATGATGAATCTGGGCTACTTATATGGATCAAGTGAGATTGATCCGTGTACATAATATTATTATGAGTTTCTTATTGTTAGGGATGACAATATTATGAGAATAAATAGAAGGGCACCCAAATCATTAATTACGTCAATGCATTTCAGTTGTTCAAATCAAACTGTTTTAGTGTATACTCGTAGAATAATGAAATAAGCGAGCATTTGTCTCTGCTATTTTAATAATAAAACGTAACGTAGACGTGTAATGTGGTGCCTAATTATTATCCATACATCCCAGACGTCTGTCTCCATCTTGCCTAAAAGAAAAGACATCAAGAAATTATAAAATGGTATAGGTAAACCATAGAATCTCATACTTTAGTCTTTTTCGTCGTCTTACTGAAAGAAGTGTCATGTACGCCTACATTAGATGATTGGAGTATCTACTTATAAATAAAACAACAAATATTAGTGCGTATTAACACATTATAATTTTATTGATACATTTTTTATTTCATAAATCCATAACTAACATTATTGTCTCTTACAGTAACATTGTTAAAATAGTACCTAAGGCTATTCACAGAATTAAGGCTGTCAATATTTTATTAATATCTACCCGATTTTCGTAAATTCATGACTGGACGGAATCATACCAATATTAACAGTAAAATTAGTAAGCTCTATGACTTTTTACATGATTACACGATGAATTTTAAGTAAGTACATAAAATTCTGTTATTATTGTATTAGAACTTATTTAGAGTTAGATAACTTAACACCTAAAGCGCTTCGTACATTCAGTCTGTGAATGACTCTGATATCAAAAAATATATGGCATAAAATTCATTATTTACAATTAAAAGTTTAATAATCTCTTAACTTGTCGATAACTTTATAGTTACTACTTCTACGTTCGGTGTATAGGGGGGCTTTAGGCTCGTATCCGTGGGTCCTGATGCCTTTCTCGATATATTTAGCGGGTTCTTTGTAACCCCTGCTTTTAGTGACGGAGTTGATTTCTCGCGATTCAATAATCTCCTTGGAGCGTCCGTCTCTCGAAGGGACAACTTTTTTACTGACAGTCTCAACTGTGTCCGTTATGCTCGGGCGCTCGGGATCGCCAGATTTCGTCGTGTATCTGTAAGTCTCAGAGTAATTGTCGCTACTGTTGCTGCCTCTCCTTAGAGGTGACTTCACTCTGTTGTCCAGCCGAGAGACGAAAGGGCTCGTTTCCCTATTCAAAGATTCCGTTTTGTATAGAGGCACTTTCCGCTCCTCCGATATGCGCTCCTTGTAGTGAGGCGACGGAGTACCGTAGTGAGACGACAATCGGCTGCCGTCCGATTCGTCATCGGCATGCAACGTCTGATACAGCTCGGGCGCCCGTTCCCGCAGACCTTTCAGGAATATTTTCTTCTTGTCCGTTTCGTCGAACGATTTCGAGTATCCGTTGACGTGGCCGTTGCTCAGAGGCGTTTTTGCGTATCGCGCACCGAAGAGGCCGTCGCGCCTACGCTCCGTCTCTCTAGAGACGGCGTCGGCGAGGTCTCGCTGGCTGCGGTTGATGATGGACACGATGCCGGGACTCTTCAGCTGCTCGGGGGTCTCCACGAGCCGGCTCAGGTGGGGGTTGGATTTGTACATGGTGGAGTAGTTCCTATTCATAGAGGGCACGTAGCGCGGGTGGGTCTCTTGTTCTGGCGCGCCCATAGCAAAGCTCTTGCTCCGGTTGAGAGCTTTGTACGTCCGCGCGGGTTTCGCTGGACCCGGTGGGTATCCGTTGATTTTCCCGTCTGGCGACGCGGTCACGCTGTTCGATACGTTGACCGCGCTGCTCGACCTCTTGTTGGGAGTGAGGCGGTGCCAGTACTTGTTCGAGCTGGGCTTCTCGGTCTTCTCTTTCCTGTCGTGTAGCTTCCGCGGCAGGGTCTGCGCGCTGCGCGAGTAGTCCTCCTCGTCGACGCTGGGCTGCAGGCGGCTCGTCGAGTGGCTGAGTCGGCCCAACGTGTTCGACTGGCCCCTGGAAACGAAAACACGATCAATCCATTTTTTGCTTTCTAAGAAAGGATTTATTGGCATCGCATTATGAGGTGTGCCCACGTATTTTTATTGTTAACTCGTGCGGTGCAAAAAGTCGGCATTCTAGTGATTGGATTGAACGGGGATTCTCCTCCTACGCGAAGAGCCGCGCTTTGTTTAATATTATTAAGCTACGCCTTTGTTGCTTTATATTGTCAGTGCGACAAGTAGAATGAGTAATTGCGTGTAACGAGTCCAAGTGCGGCCTTGGTCGGCAGATCTACCGCGATCTGCAAAGATAATTGTATCACGCTAATTTGCATTGACCACCTCTACACCTGTTGTTTGTACGAACATTTCCTAGCGGTGAGTCACTAGCTCGGTGGTAGGTACATGTCATTATGAGCCGATATTTCTTAAAATGTGTGTTTCATTTGTCAAGCGCGCATGAGTCAGTACTGGTAGGCTAAATAAGGGCTGGTTTGCGAATAAAATGCTTATTTACCCTTAATTGGTACGGCCGTGGTCGGCACGCACCGAAAAAGGCAAGATATGCCGGAACGCAATGTCTTGATTAAAGTTGCGTCGCCGCTGTTTGTGTACTTAAGTAAAAAAAAAGTATTTTTTCATATAGGTTTCTTATTTTGTCGTAGACTTGAAATTGATATCCATCCAACACAATTACAGCAGTATAATTGACATAATAATATTTTGAATGATTGCATGTTGACAATAATTATCCGTTCTTTCCATATAATTTGACTACTATAATTACTTGATATACTATGCTACATTTGCAACATTTACGAGAATTATACAAAGCTATGTTTTATGCCACTAATGTACTAAAATGCACCAAATCTGTTACTTGTTACGTAACTAACATCCTTTTGAGAATTTGTGTCTAATTTCAAAGAATTAGAAACTAGTTTAGGTTGTGACCAAAAATAAATGTAACCAACAGTTTCTAACGTGATTTCCAAATTGAACTTTTAATTTCATTTTCTCTTTTGGAGTCTAGCGTAATATGACGTTTTGAGAGTTGTTTAATTAAAGAACTCTGAACATTAGCAGTTAAGATTAGATGGATTAGAACTACTAAGTACGTGTTAATTTATTACAACGTTTGTGATTGAAATGTTAATACGATATAATGAGAATCACATACACTACAAAACTCGTGTTATTCTTGTGTACATTTAAAGCCTGAGAATGTATAATGTTAATATATAAACCTATAAACATGTGATCAGATACAATTTATATAGGTACCCTTATATACACCTGTTGTCATTTTTGCGACCTCGGGCCAAGTATTTTTAGTTCCAAGAACATAATATTTTTAATTGCATCAATCAAATGTAGCTCCTACTTTCACATTTATGTCCAGATTTTATTAGTTTATCTTTTAAATTATTTAAATACTCACCTTTCCATGTCATTTTCGTTAGATGTACCTACTTTTAGATTTTAACATGTAATAAATAGGTAATAATTTACCTACTTTTATGTAAACTATAATTTAATCTCATGATTATAATTTATTGCTTCCCAGTTGAGATAATCGGCACTTTTATGAGTAGAAAAGCTCAAATCATATTCCACCCACTTGTGTTTGCATCAACGCGAATTCTGCCTTTATTACATTAGTTCCTATCAGATCGCCGTAACTCGATGATAATAGCTTACAGAAGCATTAATTAATTTTATGTTTGGTTCGTGTGACGGTGGGCGGACGCATGTATCGGTTGTACGACAACATTCTATTTAAGGCTCATTAGGTTTTTGTTTATGTGAACACAATCATATTTAATTGCTACAGAATCATGTATAAAATAAGGCTCCACTATTATGGAACGTCACGGTTGTCTCACATGGCCAGCCTTGTGTTCGAGCAATTAAACATCAACAGCGGAATAACTTAACATGAGCTTAGCATTACTTACTGGACAATTTAATTAGCGACGCGATCGATCCTTTGTTTTGATGAAGTTGACATAGATTAATTTTAACACATTTTATATACATAGATGGTGTACTCTATGGTGTGTACTCTGGTGGCCCTAAATGCCCGTGCATTTCGACATTTGCAAACAGCGTGATTGAAATTTTATAAAGTAAGGCAACGAAGAAAATACAGTGAGGACTCACCTGTCTCTGTGTTGTGGTTCGCGGGCGTCGTGCGCGGCGGCACGCCTCTGACTGCCCTCGTACTTGTGCTCGCGGCCGTAGATGCTGGGCGCGAAGGGGTCCTCTCCGAGGTAGTAGCGGTGCGGCGGCGCGGCGGGGGCTCCGGCGGGGGCGCCGGCGGGGGGCGCCAGCTCGCCGCCGTACTGCTTGTAGGTGCGCGACGAGTGCTCCGGCGACGGCGAGCGCGAAGTGCGCCAGCGCGCGCGCCTCTCCGCCGACGCCGAGCGGATCTTCCCCACCAGCTTCCGTATCGAGTTCCCGATCGCCGAGCCGACGGACTTGCGCGCCGGCGACTGCCGCCGACCTCCGTCCGCGAACCGCGTCTTCTGGTTCTGCTTGCGCTCGTCCCGGTCGCGGCGGCGCGGCGGCGTGCGGTCGCGCTCGGAGCTGCCGCGACGCTCGCGCGGCGGCGAGTAGTCCGGCGGGGGCTCGACGGCGCCCTCCTCGCGGCTGTCGCGGGAGCGGCCGGAGTTGTCGTTCCGCGAGGAGCTTCTGTAGCCGCTGTCGTATCGGTGGTCCTCGGAGAGCCGCTGCTTGAGGAGCCGCTTGCGCTCGGGCGCGACCGGCCGGTACTCCTCCTCGACGGAGGGCTCGCGGAACGAGCGATCTGCCTCCAGAGGCCGGAAGGGGGAGCCGCGCGGCGGGCTGTGCATCGTGGAGGAAGAGACGTAGGCGGAGTCGTCGCGGGACGGCGGATGGCGGCGCCCGAGCGGCGACGAGCGACCCTGTGGCGATTCGCGCTTGCCGTACGCGTGCCGCGGGGAGTCGATGCGGTCGTCGCTGGCGTACGGCGAACGTACGGTGGGCGGCGACGGCGACGAGCTACGCGGCTCCGGCATCCTGGGCTTGGTGGCGCGCCGCTGCGACCAGTCCGCGACTCCTTTGAAGTAGCCCCCGGTGCGGTTCGGCGGAGCGCTCGTTCGTTCGTCGGACGGCGTCGCCGACTTCGTCTTACGCAGGACTCGGTCCCCGTACACGGGCGGAGGAGGCGCCGCGGTGGTTTTCCCGTAGTACCCCTCGTCGTCGTTCGCCTTGGCTTTGTAGAAGGCGGGCTCCGGGCGGCGCTCTATTTCCTCGGCGATGGAGTCGTGCGAGGAGCGCGACTCGCTGCCGAAGTGGTTCTCGAGCCACTTGGAGGTTTCCTTCTTGCGCGTCTCCTCTTCGATGTCGAAGTCGACGGGCCGCTTGTAGTCCTTGTCGTCTGTAAGCAGAGACGTGCGTGAGTCGCGGCGGGGGCGGCGCGGCGGACGGGCGCGCGGGCTGCGAGTCGCGCCGGAGTGCGCTCGTCTCGCACATGTCGTGCCGCAACCGCACAGTCAATAAGTTTGCCAAACCAAACTACCGAAGGTCAATGCGATGCAAACTATAGACATCATCACTTGCCGTGAGACAGTGTTGACTTGGTGTGGCAAAATTATTCACTGAATGATAATTTGTAGGCCACTATTGTTTTAAGGTTTGTTTATAGTGGCAGGTAGACATTATAATTATGTAATTGCATTCTTGAAGCTAGTTTAAGGCGTCTTTTGACGTCGCATTCCTATTTATACAACGAACTACGCTAGTGCTTTCTTCTCCCAAACTAAAGGTTTTAATAAACTGAAAAGAAATGTTGTTTTAATTTTATGTGAATATTATTAAATAATGTAGAGGACTATTATTACAATTATGATTTTCAATGTCGCTATTCAAAGATAACAATGTAAGGTACGAATCAGCTGCTAGTATTCTTCACACACAATGTACGTAGGTAAATATTACACATAATTATGTTTATTGAAAATTTCATCAGGCTCTCCTTTGATTCACATTTACACATTGTTTGAATGTAACTGACTACACTTAGTTCAATAGTGATTCATTTATAAATAGGAGTCATATTGTAAATATTTTATACGTGCCTGTTTTATATGACTAACAATACGTGTTGAAGTGGGATGTGGTAAGCCGTTTAACTCGAGCCTGTATTTAGGTACTCGTGTGTGTTTACAAATAACAATTGCATTTGAGAATTGTCGAAAGTATGTTGGGAAATTGCAATGAGTGAATATGACACGTACCGCTACCTTTCGATCATGCTCTATAATTAAGTTTTAGTACTATTTTCTTGCTAGTTTCGTTATAGAGTAACTAGAGTTTCGTTACTTGCCCAGAAAAAACAATGAGATTATTGTCAGCACCCCAATTATCTTAATAATAGCGGGGTTGGACCAAAGATTCTATAACACGATAAATTATCCGTTAATTTAATTTATCATGTTTTATATTTTGATTGCTTTTTCTGTGTTTGACTTGAAAAAGTGCGACATTATTGCCTACTTTTTACGTTGTATAGTATGACAAAATATATTGACAACCATTTTATTTTCATTTTCAATTCTAGATATAATCAAAATACCATTGTTTTTATAATGAGCACGTCCCAACTCAACCGACTTCCAAGAGAGCGTAGGCAAGGATTAGGCAAGCCCATCGGCTCGCCTTAAAAGCCGCCTGTTGACATGTTTGTTTAAATTGCCCACTTATCCTTTACCAGGTAAGTACCGTGTACAAACTCTTTGTGTTGTTTGGATATGCGGTTGCCAAGTAACCTCTTATTTCGGACATTTATAGCTTCTATTTCGGCCGTGCAAGTACGTCGAAAACACTAGACCGGACTCTCACCGAGTGGAGTTTTAGTAAATCTATAGGTATACCCGTCATTCTAAATGGTTGAACTTGAAACATCGTCAAAAATGCTTCGATCAACAGGTACGTGCTTTGTTTCGTAGTTCGCAAAGCTGTCGCTTGTCGCAGTATCGTTTGTCAGTTGCGTTACTGTTACATTATACGCTCAGATAAATCATCTAACAGATATGACATTTATCTCAAGAATAACTGAAGCTACACCTAAATACCGTGTATTAAATTTATTCCATTTATAAGTTGCAACCAAGTTGTGTCCCTTGTCAAGTCTATTTATGATACTAGGACTACGGGTGATACGTTATGTTAGTAGTGTTGAATGAAGTTTCAGTTTGTCGGGGTGTCAGAGCCTAGGGCATCTCGAGTGCTATCAATCGATAACAACCGGGATCGAAATTATAGTAGAAAGCACGTTAAACTTTCGATATATAGTGATTCTAGTAGTAACACTATGTTGAAAATTCAATGTGCCCTGCAAAGCAGGGAGGAATGGAAATGAGCACGTAACCAATGACAAGATCGAGTCTGTTACCTACTCTACTATCTACTAATAATATATCTATACAAATAAAATAACATTGAAGTGTCTGTCTGAAATGTTAAATTAACAGCTTTTTATATAATATGAAAGTAGGTATAGATTATTTATTATACGTTAGGTAAATACATATAAAAAAAAAAATCTCTGTCAACCTGTTAGTTCCAGCTAATCCTCGAAAAGGCTGGACCGATTTTGATAACATTTTCTCTGGAAAATAGCTTGGTACTTTTATTTTAAAATCAGCTTTGCCCCGCGGGATAATAGTAAACGCAAGTGAAACCGTGGGGCACAACGTGTATAACATAGCTGTAGTTTAGTACTAGCTTACGCACTCTAGTTCACAACAAGACGTGATGGTTAACTGGTTACCCCATTCCCAAGACAGAATGTGTATACGCCACCTACCACATTCGCCTGGAAAGTAAATGACGCATCGACCTAGTAAGTATATAGTGGGACACTGAGACAATGGATTATGGTCATTTGTAATAATAATTAATCTCTTTTTACAAGCTCTGCTTTCTACTCCTACGTGCAAATGTAAAGAATATCAGCGCAAATGAACCTACCAACGGATTTCATTGAGGTCAAAGTCTGAAATTGAATTGAAATCAGTTACCTACTTTATTAAGTATTAATTTTATTAACCCTAGTTGATTCACAGATACATCAGAACCGTCGCGAGATAATGAGAAGGTATAAATTGCAAGCAGATGATATCATAGTTAGTAGAACCAGGCGCTACCTACTTCGCGGAAATTCATATTAAAAATGATGAGCAAAAATAATTATAGCTTGAATTCCTCCAAACGTAGCCAGACGAATTAAAGATAGACAATACTATACTAGTTCAATAAAGTCAATTCCCATGTTAAATAAGTACCTAAATTATAGAGACCCTATCTACTAATCTCTTCCTACCATTTACACCCAAATTTTAAAGAAGAAGACCGATTGAACGAAGCATCGATCACATAATAAGCTAATGTAGCGCTACAATTAATTATATAGGTACCTAAATAACATCGCACTATATCCAAATAAGCCGCTTGGATGTTGAAACCACTGAGGTCTAAAGGCAAAAGAACTGAATAACGCTTTACACCCTAAACCGTATTTACTTTACATCAAGTGTTATAATGGTCAACCTTGTCTAGGTAGAATAAAAGAGTCTAATTTATTCATGCATGTGACATAATGCCCATGGACAAGTGCGTCAGACAAAGCCCGCCGGTAAGGCATAATTGTCTAACGACATGGCCTGGTATCCGCCCACGGCGCCACCGCCGTCGCCAGATCCATTCAATGTGAGCTTTTATGGCAACTCGCCCGGTTCCAACGCGCCTTTGCTAATACCATGCTAATTTACCCTAGTTAACTGGTATTAATGATACAACGGCCACTGCAAGCGTTACGCATGCATGGTGTCAACTGTGGAAGATTATAAAGACTGACTCTACCTACCTAGAAACTCTACGTACCAAGAAATAATCTAAGTTATCCAGACTGACTCTACCTATAAACCTACCAAGAAGTAATATTATAAGTTAATATTTAAATCTATCTGGTGATTGTTTATTTACTGAAGTATGACAGCAAAGATTATATACTTACTAATGAAACATTAATAGCCTTTCGCGCAAAGATATAAATCATGTCACTAATACACAACTATACCTAGTGGTGATGATAGATAAAGGTTTTCTTATTCTAGCAATACGTGTCTAACTAAAGTGTCTGAAACAAAAACGATATTACCTATCTACAATAATATGCAGAAACGTCTTCGAGTAATATAAGTTCTATGCTACTTTTAATGTAATTACGCCTTACTTTCATACTACTTAGTTATATACGTAAATATATGAAAACATTTCAGTTTAACTCTTTTTACCTGAAATAATGATATTTAATGTACCACCTACCTTAAAACAAAGGAAAGTCCAAAAAAAATATCACCGACACAAACCAATGCTGAAACCTAGCTTCACGATAGATTGCATTATAATGGATTGAATATAGGTAAACACGGTATTGTCTCGCGACACGGAACGTTTTGCGACCAAGGCAAACAACTCGATACTGCCGGCGACTCTATTAGCATTCTTGATCGTTGTAAACTCCGATCAAACAGGTACATATTTGAAATACCAAATTCGGATCGTTAAACTATGAATGGACATTCTGACATAGGATACCAATTAGGTAAGTACCTGTTTTACACGATATGGTGGGCATGAGCATGAACAAATTGAGCGAATTGGATGTGGTAGGACTCGGCGGCGATAGTACAGTAGGCTGGATGGTTGGTAAGTCCAAGCCCAGGGACACTGTATTTTAACCCTCTTTTGGTACCACTGAAGAGCAGTTAAGTAGGTACACCTTTATTGAACAAATTTTATTTATCGCAGGTAGAGTGGAGAGGAACGAAAAATCCCCTTGGCAAGGGATGGTCTAGCTAGATGGTCCGAAATGATTGGACATCGTTGTCACTGAAAACGAACAATTTCTAAATGGCAAGTAGGTACCTACCTATTATTTTTTTGTATACATACTCGTATAAGTAACAATATACTTAGGTACTACCGTATCTTGATCCCATACAATAGATCCTTTTTGACCCCTAAACTAGGGATCGCTGTATGTATAAAGAGAATCAGGAACTACGAGGACTATCTATGGTCCTATAAACACCCGGACTCAAAGCAAATGCCTGGCTCACACAAATATTTGTGGTCCTGAGGATTCGAACCCGCAACATCACGCTTCACAGTTGGCTCATCCATTACCAACTTTGTCATGGATCTACTATTTTATGGTTTAATTAATGTATGTTCTTAACCTTTCTTCAATCATCATATAATTTGTTATTCATGCCACACTAACTGGAGCATCACACCTACTTGTTTACAATTCAGACGTGAAAAAAATAGTTTTGATTATAATGCCATCTGTTGAGATGTCACTACACTACTAAGCAACCTGACAAACTAAAGGAAAAAGATGTATTCTGCCATCTGTTGTCGAGTAGCGTAACCGTTTTAGTTCCAGTTCTTACCATTCTGTCTGAGGCGGCGCTGGCGTCGCATTCTCACTGATAGACTGTCCCAATCGTCATCCATTTTCGGTTTGCCTTCCCTTTCAACTGCAACAATGATAATTGTTTAAGTTTACGTAGCTTGATCATGATTCTGATCTAATTGACTAGGACTCGCTTATATGACTTCTACTAAGTATTAAAAACAAAAAAAGAGTTATGGATCATAATAGATCAAGAATGGTCCTCAATGATCAAAAAAGATCGTTCGTAATCGGTTTGTGCGTCCGCGATCACCTTGCCTGCTGGTCCTAATCTCGGGCGGGACATAAGTGAAAAAAGATTATGTGTTTGAGGTAATGTTAATACCTACTAGCATGCACACTATACTGTATTGCGATAATGAGCAGCAGGTATCTTATGTCCCCAAGGTTCAGACAGACTCTTAACACATCATGATATTTTTTTTATATTTTTTTTTAAATAGATACCTATAATATACTAGCAAACCCGGCGAACTCCGTTTCGCCACCAGATGGCTTCAAACAGTGTATCACTCACCGGCGCCATCTATACTTAAAATGTTGGTTTGTCCTGAATTTTTCGTGAATTTTCTTTGCTATAAACCTCACGGAGCCCGAGACCTTTCCAACGAATGCAAAACCGTGGAAATCGGTTCGTGCGTTCTGGAGTTATAGCGTCAGGAAGGAAACCCCGACTTATTTTTATATGTATATAGTATAATTATTATGTGTAAGTAAAGTGTGTGTTTACCTTCGTCGGTGCGCGTGCGCGAGTGTACCTGCGTGGCGACGCGCAGCCCGCCCGCCATCAGGTCGGTGCTGCGTTCCACCTCCACCCGCTTGCGCTTCTCCGTGCCGCCCGTCTGCTCCGCCACGCTCTGATCGCTGCGCAGCGACTTCGCCTGGGAACAGAATGGGAGAAACATGTCTTACGGCCGAAATTAATAATCAATCCTAATCCAAATTTTGCTATCTGGGATTGATATCACAATCCATTTTTAGGGTCAAACGTGGCAATTACCGATCCCTGGATTGGTTTATAAAGGCACGCAGATTGGAGGATTGGAGATCGATCGAACGATAGGCAGCAATCCAAAATCGATTTCAATCTTGGATAGGAGATACAATATTAATTTCGGGCGTTAGTGCTTCGTTAGAGAGATACCTATCTCTCTACTGACACCAAGATACTCGTATATACAGAACACAGAGAGGACAAACTTAATGATAGGCACATGGGCGGTCTTATCGCTTAAAGCGATCTCCACCAGATAACCTATGGTATGTTGTTGTGTTGTGACGCACTATAATTATGTACTTTTACTCACTTATTTTGTTTGTGAATAGAACTCAATTGTTCAAGTCCTAATTAGAGGTCGGGTGACGCGTTTATTATAGGTACCTACTTAATATTAAATTAATGAAAATCTATTCAGGTATTTTGCCATGATTAAGTGACAAACAAACACAATATCCATAGTTTGACATTGACTAATCGACATTTAGCCTCAATGATCACTCACCTCTTCCTTAGACAGCTCTTCGTCGCACAGCCGCTCTTGCTCCTTCGTGTGTCGAGTCTCCGTTACGATCGTCCCATCCGGCCGAAGTGCTCGCAACTCCTCCTATAATATAAAAATAATACATTGATTTTATTGAAAGCTGAATTGTTGTCGCTTTGGAAACAAACTACGCCTATGCAATTTTTTTTCAAGTAAAACTTTTGGCACTTATGAGTGAAAAATAAAACGAGAAAGAGTTACGTTTAATCAGTGACCTTTCTCTCTTTCTCTAATAGCCAGTTACGTTTCATATACCTAATATCTAAGACACAGTGCTGTATCATAGATGGATATAAAGAAGTTTTACTTCAGTAGTGTGGTGTAAAGCACCCTCGTTTTTTTTTAATGCTCGGGTAGAGTCCTTTCTTGCCCACTTGTTCATTTGTTAGATGTTTTCGTGAGTTATAAAATATATTATGCTCTAACCGTATCATCAGTAGTGACGGTGGTGTTGTACGCGACTGTATCCTTCACGAGCTGCGGCCCGAGTGGCACGAGCGCCAGTTGGTGTTCAGTCTGCACCTTCAGAGCATCTCGGATGTCTTCCTCCTTGGTCTCATTCACCGCTGAGATCAGAGCCTGGAACAATGGAAACATTCTTATTGACAAATCGATCGACGATCCAAACTTATATATTGATAACCGTTATAAAATGACATAATACTAGATAGTGATAAAGGTACTACACTATATGTTAACCAATTTTGACATGTAAGAATGTTTTCCTTATCAATAAAAAATAAATAGACACATGAGAATTGGTAAGTACCTACTTTATTAGTTTATTGTTCATTTTAGGGAACATAATTACTATAATGCGCGTCTCAATTATAGGTTCGGGTTCCTGCCACCTATCTACGATTTCCTCTGTCACTCTAGCTAGGGAATTGAACTATGAGCAAACGCTTTACAAAATATTTGTCATGTGCGGGAATCGAGCTAAAGCCGCTACACCACGCAGTCGACTCATGTATGACAATCATAATGATAGACAACGGAAATCGACAGTTCCAGCCGGTAATACATCCTGTACAAGATCTCTGACATATTCTATTAAGTAAATAGAGTAGATATTAGCTTGAAAACGAATTAAGTATTTGGTACCTACTCAAAAACCGATTTCAAACAAAAAGGAAAAGAGGCAATTTAACTAGGCTAGAGCAATGTGCAATGCGGTTGCAGGCATTACAATTAGACTAGCCTCATTAGATCTAGACAAGGTTTTTTAAACCTTTTTTTAATATAATTTTATTTAGTTCACCACTGCGGAATAAGCCTTACCTACTTAATTAATGAGTTAATTCCAAAACTGACATTTACATGGACATAATCATAGAGAAAATAAATACTACTTACGTAAAGACATAAGTACTAATCAAAATCAAACAAGCATCAAACACATAATAGTAGTCAAGTATTTAAGCATTTTCCTCGTGCATTACTGTAAAAGCGATGCGTAAATGGTATAAAGAATCCGCGAGTTACTGGTCTAAAGTGCCGGCGACCGTAGACGGCGTGCTAGGTGGTTACGGACACATTTCGGACATTGACATCGAAGGCTCCAAAGCGTTATTAGAACAAGTATTCGCGCTCGAAACCCCGCCAGGCACTAAGAGGGCTCTAGACTGTGGTGCTGGAATTGGTCGCAGCAGCAAACACCTGCTAATACCGCGATTCGACAAGGTAGACCTGGTTGAACAAGATGAGAAGTTCATTCGCGCTGCAAAACAGTTCATAGGGGAAGACAATGCCAAGCTAGGAACGCTCTACCGAATTGGTATACAGAACTTTATTTTTGAGAAGAAATACGACGTTGTCTGGTGTCAGTGGGTACTGGGGCATATAGACGATCTCGATTTGCTTGACTTTTTAAAGAAATGTGCGAAGGGATTAACAGATAATGGTGTTATTGTGATTAAAGAAAATGTAACTTTTTCTGGCGATTTGGAATTTGACGATAATGATTCAACAGTTACAAGGCACGTGGATCTGTTGACTTATTTGTTCGATGCCGCGGAACTAAAAGTAGTGCTTACTGATGTTCAAAAAGGATTCCCCGATGATATTTACCCAGTTCAGTCATTTGTGTTGGTTCCGTTTAAACCATTAAGTTCTGAAGCCGCAACAGCTGCACTTGAGAATGTATAAAAATACGATACTCAATTAAATTTCTTCAACTAACAAAATTTCTACTCTTTTATTTATTCAACTTTGTATCAACTATGAGCAAAGTAATGTATTCTTTAGAATAGAACGAATTTGCATTTGATTAAGTGGAGGATCGTGGGTTGAATTCGTGATTGCGTCGTTTAATAAAGTGTAAGATCCATGGCGTGCCGTGGTGTTGCGACTTGTGACTATGCTCGCTAGCGCAACCTCTCGTCTTAGTTACAATAGTTTCGGTTGCATCACAAGCTATACTGCTATCGTGTATTCTTCAAACAATTATTTCATTCCCTTCTTTATCAACAATACACACACTACTTACACTAAGCTTTACAAGTTTTACTATGTCATTAAACATTTCCGTATAACGGCTAACACCATGAGCTATAAAGACGGAATTTCAATTGAAAGGGGTTAGCTGTATAATGGCGTATCTGCAGTAATTAGCCGTCGATCGGTGAGGTTCAATCATAGAACAGTTAGCGATGAATATCGCACAGCGCTCTATTATTAGGGCTTCGGTAATCTTGCTGCTTTGTGGTTTGCCTCTGGCCCAGCAATTTCATGTTACAGTTACATTCTAAAAGCTTTGAAACTTACGGTATCTGTTTTAATATCAGCTTATGTATGTTTACTGTGTCTGTCGTACGGAGGTGAGTTTCTACTAAACTTTGGAAGTAGCTATTAGGGAAAACCTCGAGCTCAATAATTTTAATAGTAAACGTTGTAGCATTGTGTTAATGATTATCGTCAATACGGTTGAAAAGGCCACCGTGACCTAAAATAGTAATGTGCTTACTAATGTTTACAATTTCTCTTCACATAGATTCGTCACGTCAAGATGTAACGTTACTTACGTTTGTACCTTTGAATTAAATGCGTGCAACGTGGTGGTCACGACTAACAGTAAATTATTAGTATTTACTATGCGAAATAAAAAATAAATTGGTAGGCACAGATACGAAATACTTAATTGTAGAATTAGCTACGTCCGCTCCATTACACTTTTTTTTGTCTGGCTGCACGATGAAGTTAATGTTCATTTATCTACGAAGGCAATGAACTCTACGGTAAAACTTTGTTTCTATAATTATTTATTGGCTAATAATACATTTTTTTTAATAATGGTGCCATACTACCAAAGTTTCCGGAAAGGTAAAATTTCAGCAAATAAACATACCTACTTAATTGATTTGATTGAGATAACTAGAAGCGCCTCGGGGTTTCACCCACGTTCACTACTATCCCGCGGGAACCGTTAATTTTCACGGGATAAAAAGTAGCCTATGTCACCCGGGGATGGTGTAGCTTCCCAACAGTGAAAGAATTTTTCAAATTGGGTCAGTAGTTTCGGAGCCTATTCAATGCAAACAAACAAACAAACAATCAAAAATTTCCTCTTTATAATATTAGTATAGATAACGTAATAACAAGAATAGCCTCGTTTTTCAGTTGAGATATCTTTCATCCAAGTTGAGGTAAAAACTTTAGTTTAAGAACGCTGTTTTTAAGACGTTGGAAGATAAAATAAGTTTAAGGTAAAACGTGACTGGCTTTGGAAGCAAAATCTTTGTAATGTAGGAACGTGTTCGCGAAACTTTAAAATATATACTTCTTATTGTAATTACTTGCGGTTTTCGTAACTTATTTTGGCTACTGTCGTGACCTCTCCAAGTCAGTAATAATATTCGTCATATATTTCTATAAGGCTAGTCTAGTACCTAGGTATATGTCTAGTGTAGGTCTACAAGCAGGCAGGACATTGACCGTCTTATAACAAAAGATTAGACCAGAGTTAAACAGATGTTTCTACTCGTAAAACATCGTTCCACAAAATCGACGTCTATCACTCGCGTTGTCTTACTCAATCCTGGCATTCCTAATTATTTCACTTGTGAATTTGTTATTCAGTTATAAAAGCGAGCGTTAGACGTCGATTTGTGAAGAAAATATTTTACTCATAATATCTGTTCTACTCAGGTTTAAATCTTTGAGGTAAGACTTTTGTATAAGTAGTCGTAGTAACAGTCAACAACAAAATTGATTGAACATTTCTAGACTTTCAACTTCGTAGTACTTATTTTATGCCAAACTATGTAATTGTTTGCGTAAAATTTAATTGGAGAACATGTTCAGTGACTTTTTATAATGACTGTACCATACATCAAATTCACCCAGAAATTATGGCAACAAACACATACTTATGTACTTTCACACTTGCAATCTGGGATAATATTGCAGAAAGAAAGATATTATCATTATAAGGCTATAATTACACACGTCACACACAGCCTGTACGGGCGTTTTTGTGGTGTACACGCAGGTGCGTTTTTATCGGCCGAAATTTACGCACGATATTGACAACGTCAACGACGTCGTTTGCCTAAGAGGAAAGACGCAGGAACACAGCGCTTTGTATTTTGTTTTGCGTCGCGTCATGTATCGCAAAAACGGAAAACGTAACAGTGGGAACGCGTGCATCCCTCCCCATACAACGTGACAGTTCGATTAAATCGGCCGATAAAAATCACAAGCTGAACGCGCGCGTTTCCATACAAAAAAGTGACACAGCTATTTTATCGGCCGATAAAAAGCACCTGTCGGATGTCGTCGGCCGTCGGTAGGTACTCATGTACATGCGAATGTTGACAAATTCCAGTTCCACATAAAAAGGAGGTGATGGATATCTTAATAATGTTCCGTTGAGTTTTTTTTCATGTCACACTTTTTATGAGACCGTGCGAGAATGCATTGTGAAAGGTAAATGGAACCGTTGACGGATTTTGGCAAAATTTATGATCTTGCGTTGATGTATTTCACGACTTTTTCTTTTGAACTGTTAAAATTTGAGTCTTGGTGATTATTTACCGAAAATTATTCGCATTTCGTTTAAATTAAAGTGATTTGAACAGTATAAGAACACTTTATCATAAGATACATTTTAATTTGATTTGTAGATAATATTTTAACGCATAGAAACTTTCTAAGAAAGCTGTACTTAGGTACCTAAGTTTGTATACTTGCCGGTTAGATCTTATCTGACGATTTATAATTATTACTACTACCAGTTGATATGAGACACGATTTCTATTTTCTACTTTCAAAGGTCGCCCTATGTGAGACCTAGCTATATAATATTCTAGTTTCAAACACGCCTCGCCTAGCCGTCCCATACGATAACTGTGAGATTTAATAAAACGCAGTTAATTTCATACCCTCCTTATATAAGGTTGGGCTTCTAATGATTATCTACAATATGAGAAAGAATATGTACCTATTTTCTTGTAACTTATTTGATTGAGTGGATCCTAGTTTAATAAGACCTGGGGGCTATTGCCTTACCATGACGTCTTATTGCGATCCAATTGAGGACAATAGTAAGGCTTTCGATATCATTCAGTTAAATAATAGTAATACATGGCTTTCGATATAATTCAGGAAGGCGTCAATCCCTTTAGATTTAAAATCAACCTAAGTTGAGCGTCAAGATGTCACAACAAGACGTCACGGTACGAATAAGTACCTAGTAAAAGTTTAGGTCCTCAATTGGATAGCAATAAGACGTCATGATACGGCCCCTGCACTCACTTGTATGTTTAGAAATGGAACTAGTTAGAAATTACTAAAATAATCAAGAACATTTGTTTTCTATTGATTAAATAATGGCCAATGTCTATATTTTCTATTCTAAATTTCTCGCGGCTCTGTACCTACCTACTTCTCGCACAGTGAAGTCCGAAGCTCGGTTATTATTCTGCCTTTATAAAACTAACTGTAAAGCATTTACATCGTGTAATTGTATCAATTACAAAGTGATATTTATATACTTATGTATAAATATTTAAAGTTAAAATGTGAATGTATAAAGATATGTCGTTTATAAAGATTTAATTGGTGCAATAAACTCTCCAAAGGGACGAACACGACAATCCACTTAGTTGGAGTTTGCTGCGTATATTCCACATGAATTTAGGATCTCACATGAAATTATCCATGATGTTATCTGTCTGTGACTTTCCTAAGTCAAGGTGTTATCTGTACTTTATGATAGATAACTTTTCGACACAGACTTATTTTATACCAAATTCATGGGTGTAAGGCACTTCTAAACATAAGTACCTACTTATTTTAATATGACAGCATACTCATTGCACGCTACAACTTTTCAATAGGTAGGTATGTTGATCAAACATAGGACATAACATGCATATGTTTTCTGATTAAAACATTAATTTCTGTCCGAATAATATCGTACGAAGTTATTCACAAAGCAGATAAATTACATCCGGCCATTCCGACGTGTCAACACTTTATAAGCCAAGAAAAGTTACCAACGAGTAATTGATTAATAAGCAGAATTATAACGAGCGGATGTAGGTAATGTGTCAAAGAATAAAATTGGAAGTGGCAAATGGAAATAGAATAGAACTTGACTGACTAAACATGGATGACACATCGTCAATTTGTTTTGAAACCTTCTTTAGTTTTATTGAAATACCGCCAAGATTTATTTTAAGACTTCATTTGAAAAAAATACATGTTATGACTCCAAATAATAATTTAATATCATCTCAGTAATAACATATACGGTTAATAGTTGTAGGTATAAATTGTATTAATCTTGAAAGCAATAATATAAATCAAAGTAATGCCTAAATAAGATTAAAATCAAACCGTCTATCATAATTCAAAATAAACATGAGGCTTAGAACAAAACCTAGGATTTAATTGGACGGTATCTCGATAATCGCAGCACAGTATCGTGAGATAAAATCTCTTGACATTTATCACCTTGCTAATAGACAGTGGTTTAGCTTTATAAATGATCCCGAGGTAAATAGAAGAAGATATTGGTGTGAGAGAGCTGAGACCAGCTCTCTCTCACCAGCTCTGCTGTGTCTAGGGTGGGATCCCACACGAAACCTAAATGTAATGTTGCGCACTATTTAACATTTATCCCACTTCGGAAGATAAAACTAATTAGCAAAACGGAGGTGGCTAGTTCAAATCCCAGTGCAGGCACGTACCAATGTGTTTCTTGTTAAACATATGTACGTAATTATAACTCGCTTTTCGGTGAAGGAAAACATCGTGAGGAAACCAACATGCCCGATAATTATTTCGGAGGCATGTTATCCTCCGTGGTGGTTTTGACCTAACCCTCCTCACGATAGTGAGGGGAGTGCCCAGCAGTGGGACAGTTACAGGCTGAATTATTATTATTTATTACATTCTAGTTAATATGTATTTCAGTATTTTGATATTAGTTTGTGCGCGAATTAGACCCGTTTAAATTCTACATACAAACTGGGTATATTATCTCTTAAACCCCCATTTTCGTATATACGAGAATCTGTATAAGTATTGAAGCTGGTAATAAAGACAGTAAAGGGGAAAACTAAGCAACCGAGAATTGTATAAAATTATAACCGTGTAGTTTGTGAGAAATTTTCCAGCACCACCATTACTTTTACGAGGGCTGTTAAGTTAACTCAATCTAGTATTGAATACTAGTTGCAAGCTTTCTCGAGGTTTTATTGCTTTCTGTTCAATATGTTACGCATGTTTTTAGATTGTATAAACCAATAGAGATTATAGCTTTTCACGAATTTTCTATGTTGAAATTTGTCATTTTTGAATATCGTTATTAGATAAAAATCAGCAAATATAGCTAACTGTAGTAAAAGAACCGCAAACCCAAGGATTAAAATTTCCCATAATAATGTTTAACATAGCTTGGTGCGTTGCGTTGTTTTGTTGAAAAGTCGTATGCAAAGAATGCGGAATAATGCGGAAGGCTTATTGAACAAGACAACCTTGCCGCGGCCTTATCGGCAGACTTTCCCGTGACATCTGCCGTGCTAGATAAAACACTCATGATGAGCGTCAGAATTCTTTTCAATTTCACACGACACTCGAAGGGTTGTACTATTGTCATACCTTCTTATAATAAAGCACTAAAAGACAGAAAAGCTGTAGACTAGTTGTAAATTTGTCAAATAATAATTTTAATTAATAAGTACATGAACCATTTGTTAAATCTTTTTTGTAAAATAGTAAATCAACAATTCATATTTTTGGTAAATATTGGATAAGAAGAGAATATTTATAAATTAAATTATATAATAATATTTTTTTTTTTTTATAATATAATAATTCAGCCTGTAACTGTCCCACTGCTGGGCAAAGGCCTCCCCTCACTATCGTGAGGAGGGTTAGGCCATAATCCACCACGGGGGCCTAGTCCGGATTGGTGGATAACATGCCTCCGAAATAATTCTCGGGCATGTTGGTTTCCTCACGATGTTTTCCTTCACCGAAAAGCGAGTGATAATTACGTACATATGTTTTAACAAGAAACACATTGGTACGTGCCCGCACTGGGATTTGAACTCGCCACCTCCGTTTTCGAAGGCGCACGTTCGCCCACTAGGCTACCACCGCTATAAATTAAATTAAATTATTAATTTTTAATTAATAAGTAAAATGACAGGGTAAACTGTTCGCAAATAGTGTCGGCTTTCTAGATATAGTGGGGGCGTGCGGTATGTGAACTGAGCTTTGAGGGAAAACTATATTCAATATCAAATTTAAAAATATCCACCGTGAATAAGATCGCTGCTAGCAGCTTATTTAGACAAATGTGTCATCTTATCATAATAATATCATATTTTTTACCATAAATAGAGTGTTATGATTTCATAACTGCGAATAACCCGCAAATGCGTGGGTATGGGTATATATGTATATAGTGTCATCAAACACTGCAGGACGTATTTTTGGATCATTCCAAACCACACCTTGGCCTTACAAAATGTAATAAGAGCTCGAAATGTTATACCGTTGCACAAAATCAATCGAATGTCCAACCTTCGACACCGGACCGACCCGACGCACACAGCTAGAATATTTTACCATTTTACTATAAACGCTGTAAGTTTGTAGCATTTTAAAAACCTAGATGATGAAATTTACTGCTATTAGGAAGTAGGTACCTACTTTTATAATAAAAACTGAGCATTCAGTGAGCTAGATCAATATCGAAATTAACCGGATAGCCCAATTATTTCAACGAATGAGTGATTTATAGCGTCTATTATAGAATGTGTTTCACTGGCCCGTTCAATTAGGCAATCAAATGGAACGATTCATACAGTAACTATCTGGGTATGTATATCTATAGGACCATTAAAAATAATCGCCGCATTTTCCGCACCAGAACTGGCAGGAACACAGGTGGGGTCGAACACAGCACGACTCTCGAGATATCTAACTTGTGCATCGGCCTTGAGAGTGCCGCGGCTGCGCTGCCATAGTAGAACCGCCTTCTCTGTGCGCGGTGACCTTTCCGCTCCTCTCCTACGAAGTTATTTATTGCCACCAAACGGCGCGATAAACTCCCAACATCTGTGCCGGTACATCCGCGTTGTCTGCACTGTTGCCCTCACGTGAAATAGGTAACGAATCGTCTCGCGGTAGCTTTGAAAACGTTGACAACTGCCAACCCCTGATTTATGCCTCACGATTGATTATAATGTAGCATCTCGAATGTAATAAGTAATAGAGAAGTCGTTACCGCGACACACGCTCGCAACAATAGCAGGGAGAAATGCTTGAATAATGGACAGTTACAGTCAATTCTATGGACTGTAAATTTTATTACGAAACATGTATCGCATTGTAACAACTAGGAAACAAAACTGCCCTTTCCCGCTGGGGCATAGACTGGTCCGGGCTTCCCGAGATCTCTTATCAACTTTCAACTTTGTACCGCTTGTGGCAGCAGGCTTTTATCAACAACGGAAACGTTATTTATTGGGGACCGCATTGTCGGCTCATGAATATCGAGATGAACTTGGACATAAGGAACTGACTGCGATACGTCGCATTCGAGTGATATTTGAAAGTATAAATGCATTTATACTGCGTGCAACCTCGTATTTGACAAAGCATTAAACAAACTCAACTGGTTCAGTCAGTCACACAACAGCTCGCTTCGTGGACAAGCTACAAGTCAACTGCTCTCTTTCGCAGCATGCAATTTGATTCAAGTCGAGTAGGGTGAAACCACTCATTACTAGTCGCCTACTTGTTGCGAAGAAAAGAAAATGCGCGAGTTCTTCGTCGTCCGTTGGTGGAGAAATTACCAAGGGCCGACAAGGTGAACCAGTCTCTGTTATGGGCCGTGAAAGTTATTACTTTTACGATGGGCGGACGTGTAACTTGATTCGCTAATACTTGGCTAAACAGTTTTATTGATCTACATCCTCCTATTTATTGACGGCGTACGTGAAAGTTGGCTGCAGCGCGGACAATTCACATCACATACCTAAACGTCTGAGCTGCTTACACGTAAGAGACCTCGAGCTAATCACTGTAATAGGAACGCTGGTGGTAATAGGAACAAAAAATAGAGCGATTTATCCAATGCTTCTTTGATTAGTCCTGTGGCCGGCAGGACCGTATGTCTCCATTGTTAGCGTGAAATGTTCCCACGAGAGCGCCGACAAAGAACAAAAACACAAGTGAAGCGTAATCATGATTCGAGTCCTTGACAATCACATTGACGAGGTTTGAGATGTTGGATTGATTATTTTTTTTAACAATGACGATACTAGTCTGCGATCGTTTGGAATTCAATTTATTTCCTTAATTATTTTTTTAACGAGCATGTGCCTAATTGCTACACGTGTTTTTAAAACTGTTGAGCACTATATAAATTCAATTATTCGACTATAGTTATGGAAGCTTTCAAAAAAATGTTTTTATTTAATAACGCCGCGATGGCTATTGGCCTACAAAGAAGTCTCTTTAAAACCTAGAGGTCAAACGTCTAATGGTCAGACTCAGACTAAATGTTTTAATGTTTTATTTCTCAAAATCGAGTCCATACATTTGTATTCATAAGCTGTATACCGTTCCAAGAATACAACTTGTTTGTGTTCAATCTGTGCCCATAAAACATCATTTGTATTCAGTATCGGTTCTTAAATGTTTTACAATCCTCGGTATTCCGCTGATATGTTAGGAATGAAATTGATTTTGATGAACTGCTATGCCGAATGCAGTCAATATAAGTAGGCCAAGTGTTGTCCGTAGAATAGACAAACCGAACTTTACAAAGCTTATACCTGAGAATGTAATTTTCAGCCTTCACTAATACACTATTATAATAGCGCCAATATTTCAACCACCCAACTCTCCAACTTCCCAATACTTTCCCATAAACTTAGCAATTCCACACAGAAAACCCACAATGCAATGCAACATCTTGCACGGCATATTGTACTATGCTCGTTGCTGAGACGGTGTTCATATAACATCTGCTATTTCAGATTCAATTAAACTGGCATTCATTTAAAATGTTTCCACGTTCATTCAAGCTACCGATCTTGGCGCCACAGTAATTTTATTAGACTAAACGATTCAGTGGAATTAAAATGTACGAACTGGTTTTAATAGAGTCTAGTTTGAGATGGTAGCGAGTTTTTCTTGTACCTATATGACGGGATGTTGGAGCGAGACTCGACTGCAACGGTCATCATACTTGAGATTTCTGACAGAGTTCTATAGAAGCTCATAGTAAGTACTTTTAAACAGTTAATTTCTCTCATAGTTCTCATCTGTACAAGCGGTTGGAAAGTTTGACTGATAAGACGGAGATTGCGTCTTCAATGTCAAATACATGGTAGGTACATATAAAGTTGCACAGAGATCATTCAAAATTTGTGTTTGTTAAAAAAAATGTGTATGCTCAGAAATCCTCATTTGTTTTATTAGGCCTCAGACGTTTTTAGTAGCATAAACATAAAACAGTCGTCAGCTTATGCATGTTTTGCGCTTAGTCGTTAACTAACTATATGAATAACTATCTCATAAGGCTAACTTTATCGGAATTCACACACGTATCAAAGCGCTAACATTAATAAGCAGCGAGTGAGAATTTCTCTTTGTCTACGTGCAGCCATCAAAACATACCTGTCCCAAAGGAAGCACAATTACATTCGGTTTCCCGTTAAGTAAACTCGGCGAGTTGTAGGAAACCGGCCTACTTTTATCAAGACTAAAAGTTATTTAATATGAGTGCAAATTGGTTAAACTTTTAAATCGACCCTCTCAACAAATTGATTTAGAATAAGTCTATATAATATGTATGAACTACGAGATGTTCGAACGTAGAATTAATTCCTTCACATAACCGTGTACGGCAAATCAACAGAATGAAGTAACTTCTGTTCTGGAGATCTAATAATAACTTGATTCTTGGGACAACTTGCGGGACTTGCTACAAGACACAAGCACCGCACAAGTGGTTTATTAATCAGTTCCTCAATAACTTTAGCAAGTTGGCATGCCACAGGAACATTTATATTCAAAGAGTAGACTCTCCACTGGGCGGCCATGTGGCGACTATTAGTTATTTGAATCGTGTACAAGCACCCGGCCGTCGGACACAATAATATGTGATAACTTTGCTAACATTTCGACACAATGGTGATATTGTCATATAAATGACTCTTAAATACTTGAGGACTGAAAATATTTATTATTTATTTGTATAATATGCATATTCTATGACTTCTGTAATTGTATAAATGTGTGGGTATACACTCACCCAATATTTATTTCTTAATTGTCTTACCTAGATAGTGTTGAATCGTGGTCTTTGGTAAAATAATTATACTGATTATTAAGTTTTGGTACAATATAATATTGTTATTGTTGTTATTTTCAGCCAAAAATGTCTCACGAAACACATTATTGTATCATCGAACAATGCTTAACATTCTATCAATCATTCAATAATCATCAATTCAATTCAAATCAATTTAATCATTCAATTAAATTTTCAATCTACCATGTAAAAAATATTGTCGATTGTTTCAAAACCATTACGACTTCACGTAACATATTATTTACTAGGTATTTATTTAAGGGCAAGTATGCAAATCAATTAGAGAAAACATTCACAAGGAAGCGAAGTATGTAGATCTAACTTCCAATACTTCCGATAATCTAGTAACAGGAAATTGGTACAGTGCTTAGACACAATTTATATAATGAGATAAGACTAAAAAGCAAAATGCTACCACGAGTACGTCAGAACAAATTGCTACATTGTTTAACATCTTCCGCTTGTCGACGATGACAGAATAAAGCACGTGGTAACATAATTGTCACACATTACTTATGCAATATGCTATGAAATATATAGGTAGCTGGAAAGTTATTTTAATTTGACGTACATAATAAAAAAAATTTTCCAATGCAAGCTTTCAGACGAGACTGTGTAGCAAAGGTCGCTACACATCATTTAGAAATTCTCCTTCATTTACAATTTTACATGAATAATTCTTAAATAATATTATGCAGTTTGTAACTACCTGTCGCGAGTTACGACCCGCGGATCAGACTATGATATCGATTGACAATATAACTTGAGAATCACTTATGCATGGGCCACACCTATCGTAATCGTCAACAGCCAAATCCAAAATAAACCAAAATCAAAAAAACAAGTGAACGTCAATAATTTGATATTCAACGGCAATAACAATGCCATATCCCGATTATGTGGCCACACACATCGATGGGCTACACGGCTACACTTACGGCGAACGTCAAATGACGTCAAACAACGGGATAATCAATGAGATATCACGATAGGTGTGGCCGATGCATCACGAATAGCTCTGTGATTATAATCGTTGTTACTGAACTGTGGTCATGCTAAGGCCCTATTTACCCTTGTGTGGTCTCGTTTAAATGTTTTAAAATTATCCCCTTTTATAATTAGTTCTAATGCAAAATAAACTTGTTTGAAAACACACCGAGAGATCCACGGCGACTTTAAATTGCAAATAATCTCGCTTAATCTCATTTACTTTTTCCCCCTTGTTTTTATAATCACGACACTTGATTCCTGTCGGAAAAAAGTTAATGGAGCTAAAAATATCCAGCTGCACGTACCGAAGCCTGTTTGCTTACTAATAACGCCAGCAAATAGAGCTGAACCTCTTTAAAGCCGGCATGAGTCGAGACTCGACTAGTATAATCGCGCTAAATGCTCCGACATGGATGTTGGTAGCCAAGTTTATCTTTTGCGGGAGAAAGGTTGGCATAGCATCAATGCAAACAATTCCACAAGCATGGAACTATGGATCACAATTGTGGTTAATTCGGTTGCGCGGCCCACAGTCGGTGGATGCGCTCTCCTTGATACTTATATGCAATTGTGAGCTTCATATTCTCACGTGTGAGCACCACAATGGAATGCACACCGAGGTTGCTCACCTCCATTGTACTTGACTATCTAACACTATGATGTCGCATAATCAGACGAGAGTTGATCGCATCGATACGCCGTCATCTCTTTGCATGCACATTAGATGCGGGGGGGCATTGTAATGATAGACTGGTGTACATTCTAGCTTGTTAATTGGTTCATTGCCTTTGTCTTATTACCTGTCATTGTTTGCTTCTCAGATCAACAATCTGTTTATTTTTTTTGAATCCCCCAAGAGGAATGTGAGCCGGTGCCATGAAACTCGTTGTCATTATTTATAGCCAATGGTTGGTACGTCTCATTGATAAATATTTTAACCTAGAATTTTGCTATAGGAATCCAATCTCAGTTCATCAATCGATATCAAAACGGATTAGCATAATCTTCTAAGGAGAACATAAGGACGCTCCCCGAGCATTGTTTTCATTTACCCAGAGTTATTTGGAAGGTATATACTTCCCACCATTCAATCTGACGAATTACGCCCGTCAGTGGTTCGAGTATATGTTCAACCCCAAACACAAAAAATTAAGAATCGGCTACGTTGAATAATCTGTGAATGTTATCAGCGTATGTTAAAATGTGTAAACAGCGTTACTAATGCGTATAAATGATCCGTGTAATCTGTTCATCAAGTCGAACCGACCGGCGCAGGCGCAAGTGATTTTCCGAAGAGTGGTCACGACATCACGCGTGGCGCTTCACTCTCGTTTCCACCATGCATGAAACCACAGTAGCGCAATTTATTACAATAATTGTCCAAAGTGAATCCACATTATAAATTAAAGCACTTAAATTGTTTAACAAACTTCAGCCAGTGCTCATAATTTTAAATATTTTAACTGCAACTATAGACGACGATTACGAGTTGAATGTTTTAACATATGAAACTAGTTATTTTCTTTGGAACATTTTGACAAGTTCTTGATTAGTGAGCCGACCTAGGAATCAAACAATTGGATCTTATCAGACCTTTACTTTTAACATTGAAACAATGAAGTCACCATCTGCATCTATTATATTTTAATAAAGAGACACAAATTCCATTATGCGTATTACGTAATCAGCAATTCAATGAACACCATGGGATTATACATTCGGAAGCTATCTCAAACCAATCTGCATGTTGAAGATTTAAGCGGATCGTTTTATGTAAATTCGCTGCTCGTATCAATAATGATGGTTAAATATGTTTAAAACTTCGAATCAATTCGAGGTGTGCCAAAGCTCGACACTGAACAATTAGCTAAGTCGCCTTGAGGTATTGGAATTATTTAGAAAGGAGAACAGAACACTTTATATTCGCATTTAATTATTTGTTTGTTTAGAAAATCAAAATTTAGAATCCTCGAGAAATCTCAGAAGGGTATTTCGTGAAAAAGAAACAATCCCTTAAACTGTGTCCCAAACAACGTTTTTATTCGGTATCATTGGTATACTTACACATTATAATAAGTTATTCTCATATGTGATCCTATTGCCCTGAAATACATATATTATTATAATTATTGTGTATGAGGTGTGCATATTGCTTAGTTGCCAGGTGATAGATGTTCATTAATGCCCTATTGTTTCCACTAGGGAAGAAAGTGGTCATTGCGTAGACACAAGCCTCTTTCTCTGAAAAAACGCATGAGTCATGTACAAGAATATTTTATTCTTACCGTCAGTCATGATCCGCAAAATTGTCGTTCCGCAATTTAGACACAGTAAAATTAATAAGTATTTTCAAGCAATAGAAAAAGAAACGTGTTCGCGTTTCTTGCCGCTTCTTCTCAAATAGGTATTCCGCGGTTGTAGAGAAAGATAACTTTTCTGTGAATAAAGATTTTAGATTTTGCTTCTGAAGTGAATGAATAGAAAACTCATATTTTAATTACAAGTTGTTTAAACATGAAAAATTACATTTAAACCGTGTCAGTTCACATTACATCCAGTAATTGGGTACAAACAATGCCTGTGTCAAATTCTAAAAGTCGAGTGAGATCATTGTTTCTCTACTTCCGCAGCTCTCAGCGGTTTTTGCTTTAATTTCACTATTCTAGGTCGGCCATTGAAAGCTTTCCAGCAAAGCAACGCGCCCGTAGAGTTTTCATGAAATATACTATAATAATGGTAGTACTATGAGTGAAAGAGTTAGTTCTTTTCCTGAAACCATCTATCCTGAAAGTTTAGAAGTTTAGCATGATATTTTCTTTTAATTTTTATTTTTTTTTCTAATAAAATGGCTGTGGATTCGTCTTTGAACATAGGCAAGAAAATATTTTTAGACCCTGAATGAAACAGTATCAGGAAATTAGTGTGCTAAGAAGTAATTTATTCAAATACTTACTACATATTAAAGAATCACGATTTTTTTCTTAACTGCTTGCGAACTGTAACATTTCATAGTCCATAATTGCAGCTTTAATGAACGTATGTTGATATCAGTGATAATCAGTGGGACTGGTTTTCGTATTTGGTTTTCTGCGGTACCATTGGTAAACCAGTGCAAGAATTATACAGCTATAAATATTATTTGCGCTCGTTATATTTTCCCTATTTTTTAACTATTTTTCTAAATATTATATAATTTGAGTAAAAATGTCTTAAATTTCACTGCCATACATAAATCACAATTACTAAAAAAATAAAAGTAGAACCCCTTTATCCATTTTAAATATGTTTTGCAACTTTTTTTTGGAACGTTACATGATACATACAAAGTCTCTCCTAATTTGGTAACCTACTAAAAAGCCCTAGGTACTCGTAGAGTAAATCTCTACATCGAACCATGATTGAATAACTAGAACAAGTTCCGTCTAGAGCGCTCGTTAATACTGCACACTTGCACGGGGTATCTACCATTTGACATGCAATAAGAGTAAAGTTACCTCGAATCATTATTTAGTGGTAGCGATTAAAGTGAATCAACGTGGGCTTGTGATTAACTGTAGGGCCGAGAGCGCTTGCGCTCCGAACCTGTGCGCTGCGGGCGCGACAAACCGCCGCTTCCTCATTGCGCGCTGGCGGTTAACCTTTTCACGCCACAGTCATCAATACATGACAACTCAAAACGTGTTTTGCACGCCGTCGTCATGACATGACTGATCCTTTGTGGATTTAATAGGAGGGCTCGTTTTTTCCCAAAATATTGTCGGTCAAAAGATTAACGCGCCGAAGTCCGCCTCTCTAGGCTCTACCAGAGCTTCTCAGGGTTATCCCCTTCAATCCGAAAGGATCATTGAGAATAACCGATCGAAAACGACCTTAACTTCATATCCATTAAGAAACAACATCAACACAAAAGTTTCCTTGTTGTCGGATCAAAATAACCATCTAGTAACGAGCTAGACAGCACGACTTCATTTTAAGAATGTTTATTGAATTTGAAATTGTTTGTAAGAATCTATAATATGAAGTTAAAAAAATATAATAAACCTAGTCCTAATACTAACCACTACCGGTAGGCAGGCAGTGTTCCCAATATAGTTGTAGCATTGCCGCCTTATCAGGGCAATGCTTAAAGCTAATGTTTTTCAACTAAATATTATGTAAAAGTCAATACGTACGAATAGTGAGTTTAATACTTAAGATAGACATGTTAGATTATTTCGCTCTTTTTTCCTACATTTTAATCACAGGTTTCTCACGCTAATCATTAAGAATTGAATAACCTTTCAATCAGCAACGTTCTAAGCTTCAAAGCGGTCCGTTCCACCTCAGCGTTAAAATTGTAAATAATATTAGCCGTTACACGATAGCTCGATTTTGTACGTGTTGAAGAACGCGAAGATCGTACAAATTAAATATTTGATTACAGTTAACTTTACAGTCGATTGGAGGTCAATAGCTTGCAATAACGGTGTTGGTCGGAAACTTACATTATGTGGTCTATTGAACACACGCTTACTTGTGTTGTGCTTTTGAAAGGGCCAAAAATCTAACTTACATAGAGGGCTTCATTGCTTACATTTTGCAAATTGACTAGTTATGGTTGGGTTTTAAGTTTAAGTATCTTTGTTAGAAAGTGCATGATACTAACATAAGAACTGTCATTACTGTCAAAAAATATATGGATATTATAAAAAAAATACTTCAAACTAAGTATCTTTGTTTAGGTCTAAGCTACTGAAACGTAAAACTAACTAACTAACGTAAAACAACCTTACAAGCCATTACAGAAATTGATTAAAAATAACGTGACTGAAGTCAAAATATTCCACCTACAATAATAAAATTTACACAAAATTACTACTCGTAAAGCAAGAATTCATACATCAAAAATGACAAAACGTGCATGACCGTTCATTTGAATATTTTCTAAAATAATTTACGCAACTTCTGCAGCTGCTAGAAGTAAGTATATTATATGCATTGTAACTAACTTTCAAAAACAACGCCGAGCCGAGGTAACTTTTATCAGCTGCAGGCTGGTTAAAAGTGCGTTAAGCACTTCAAAAAAAAAACTTTACAGACTATTAATGTCATTCTGTCTTAAACAATTGTAATCTTACACTTAAGATATAACTTATCCTTTTATTGCTTACAATAATTAATGCTTATTAGCGGGATGGTTACACGCAATTGAATAAATAAAAAATGAACAATCTATTATTGCAGATTGTAGTTTCAGGTTTAATTAAGCCTCGACTTCATCATTTGAACGACGTGTGTGGTTCTTGATAATGCGCAATAATTATGCTAGTCGTTTTGAGATAAACCAGACGGCAATATGCCCGGTTTCAATTCAATATTGATTGCCGCGGTCGAACGACACTACCTCTTGATTATATTTTCATATGATTAGCTGAAACTGTTCTCAAATTAACATTATGCAATCACTTTCACCGTTCGACTCGGCACCGTTGTTTGCACACACCTTCAATTAGCATCGGTAAAGTATATTGTTGCTAAGACCTCGTGTATTCTTCTCCATTTTTACAACTTGTAACCGTTGCGTAACTCTATGTGTGAGTGTACTTTGTCCGAGTTGAAATTGAAGCGGATTTGAACTGTAATTGGAACAGTACCAATCAACGACTTGAATGAACAAACATTGAAGAAGGTTTACTAGGAAACTGAACTGTTGTATGAATCAATCACGGAAGCCTGGCTTTATCGTCGTACAAGGCACGTAGCCAAAAAGAGATATATATACCATTCATATAAAAAACCGAGCTCTGAGAATAACTAATAATGTCCCATGAAACAAAAGATTTACGCTTAAATTAGACGCGTCCCGTAGGTACTTAAATGTCCAGATATTTTACCAAATACGATTCGGAGAACAATAAAACGACGAAATCTAAAACGCGGCAAAAGCTTTTCCTATCTATCTTCTAATTTAAAAAGTCAAAACTGACAATAGCAGAGTTTCTGATCCAAGATTGGAACGGTTCGCTCCGAATTCGTGATCATTAAATTTAAAGGATTCGATTCAGAGAACTTTTTATTATGTCGTCCAAAAGTTAGCAAATCTTTTTTTAAACAAATCAAAAAGTATAGTTAGAGTGCAAGCAGAAGTTGCATTGGATATAAGTAACGGATAATCTGTTAAATACATATATCCCTATATATAGGTAGATACTAGATACCTACCTTACTTCTCATATTCCTTTAACAAAATGAACGATCGTAGTAAGCTTAGTTTTTTATCTCAACCACTTACATCTTCAACACCTGCTGCAATCAACTCAAGATATATAGTTTTCAAATAACACCTTATCTGACCGGAGAAATCGGAGCAGCACGTTAGAAAATCTAAGAGTTGCAATATCTAAGGTAATAAATAGATGGCAGGGAGGAAATATCGTTTCGCCGGTGCTTCAGGGGGTAATCAACCGTTGCTTCACGGTGCGGTGCTACCTTTTGTTTCAGTTCGCCGACATCTCCGCTAGATAACATCGGTATTTTCTATTGCAAACTCAAAAACAAAACAAAAGTAATATCCTTATTGTGCTGTAAAGATAATGGTGAAATAAAATATAGGTAAGTTGTTGGTAGTGAGTGTTTATTGCATTAGACACTTTTTAAGCCACATATTTTCTTCTTCTGTATTAATAATAAAACAGTGAAGGACAAGAAGTCACTGTGAACACAGTGAGCCACTGGCAAGCAAAGTTATTCATAATTTTAAAGACAGTATCTCAATACAATGCTTATCTATGCCCGGTATCTGTAGTAGATTAATAGATTATCTACTACTTACGTAAACAAACGTGTTCAAAAAACCTAACCTCTGAACTCTCTTGTATGCATTATGTAAATCCGCCGTTATCTAAGCGAATTAAAATAATAGACATATTAAATAAGTCTTTATCGTTGACTTGTTATGCAACAAGATCGATGGCCGTAACGAAGTACAATCGAATAACGACAGTATAAAATTTACAAAGACGTTTGACTACGCACTCGCCACAATATTGCTCGCGGCTATAAACTTGGATAAGCAACAGCAATAACAGTAATATTTACGGACTACAAAAAAAGGAGGTTTTATATCAGCTCAAAGTTATTTAATTAGCTTGGTCTCTTCCACATAAATGCCGTTTTGATATTTGCTTTTTCGTCAAATGATGAATAATTATAATCTGTTTTAAATCTTAGAGCTAGATACAGGTCCGCTACGGATTAGCTTTAGTATTAGCATTAATTACGTGTAGCTGCCTACATGTAATTAATGCTTTTTGAAAGTCTTGTAGTAACAATATTAATTTATTCCATTTTGAAACTGTGTCTTAAAAGTGGCGCCGCAACAATCTAGTCTAGTGCGTAGCCCGAAACTTTAGAATAAAACTGTTGTAAATTGAAGCGAATGAATGGGGCAAGAAATACGACAATACTATTTAACACCCACTAGATAACGATCTACAAGAGCAACTTTCTCAAAAGCCTACGTGCACTAATGTTCAAGTTTTGTGTAACCCGGCTACAAAAAAAGCTTACAGCTTGATTATGAAATGTCCAAGTCATCAACTTGTCGTAACTCAAGGAGTCAGCATTTTATGAAGCGTGAGGAAATTGTTTAGAATTCAACCTGACATTTAGTAACTTTTTACGAAATAAAGAACTTTTTAATGGTGTGGGCCGAAAAATTGGGACGAATATGAACATAAATCTATTAAAATGAGTACTGTTTCCTGAAATTTGTTTCGAAATAGGTAGAACATTTGAAGTCGGAACCCAATAATTCTGCTTTGGGTATTCCAGAAGGTTATTACTTTAGTTTCAGATTGGCACTAACTAGTGAAGTGACAGCATTATGAATATCGATACTGCCTCACCTCATATATCGATAGTACGTTATTTTATACATTGTTAGTGCAACTCGGAGGCACAGACCATCAATAATGAAAGCCGGCGGGCGATACCCAGCGATATATCACTGAGATACTATCGCCAACTAAATATCGCAGACTATAGTCTGGGAAAAGGTACAAACGGTAACCGTTTTCTCGGTATTTTAATAATTTTAATTAATATTAACGCAATGTTGAATACATAAGAAATTTATGAAATTATTTAGATATTTTAATTTAGTTGCAATTGGAAAATCTCATGACGTTAAATTAATCAAGACGTGGTCGAAAAGGGTAAGTAATAAAATTTTTAAATTATAGAGTAGGCACTTGCTAATATCCACTGCCAGACAATAATATATTTGACGGAAACAGTTCAACTGATTAGAAAAAAGCTTTTCTTTTAATAAGAGATATTAAAAAATATTCAGACAGTGTTATCATAATGTAATCATCATCAGCATGAAAACGTCCACTGCTGAATATAGGCCTCCCCTTAGACCGCCACACCGAATGAAAATTAGCCACTTGCATCCACCGGTTGCCTGCGACTCTTTTGATGTCGTCGGTCTATCTAGTGGGAAGCCTACCTAACCTACACTGCGTCTTTCAGTCCGTGGTCGCCACTCTAGAACCTTTCTTCCCCATGGTTTATCAGTTCTACGTGAGATGTGGCATGCCTATTGCCACTTCAGCTAGCAAACCCTGAGAATCATAATGTCACCCGCAACCAATAACGGCAATTATTAGATAAACACGGTTTCAACGCACCCGCCTGAAACAATAACCTTCCACGCGTGTTAAACACAGCAATAGGATTTCCTATGGTCGTAATTCTAATGTGTGAAATAGGGCACGTTTGTTTCAAAGCGTTAGAAATCACTCGTTGTACGGGTTGGGGTAATAAAACTGGTAAATTCTACTTAAGTTTATGGTTATATGTGGCATTTCAAGTGAGACTGAACTCCAAGGGTCTAACCATAAAATATTTAAACAAGAGTTGAACAGATGTGTCTAAATATTTTCTAACTCAATAACAAATTCACTAGTAAAATAATAAGGAATACCAGGAAAACGCGAGTGGTAGACATCGATTATGTGTAACGAAATTTTAGAAACATCTGTTCAACTCTGGTTTAAATGTTTGTGGTAAGACGGCAAGCGGTTAGTAACATTAAGTAACTGTACATAATCTCGCAAACATTTCTGCCAAAATAAAATGTTCGTCACGAAACCAGCTTGATAAGCAAAATACATAGAAATCGGCGCAATATAATCTCGTCATCGTTTCGGCTAGCACATTTGGCAAAATAGCAAATTAGAATAAAAATATTTAGTTAAACCCTTTTTCGAGTCACTACCGCTAGCTCTACTTATCGCTAAGTACCTACATATTATTTAGTAGGTACATAAATATTTTACGGACTTGACCATTTAATATGACGTACACAAAACACTTACACAAAAAAAGAAAAAAGAAAAAGAAAAAAGTATATTAGGAAAACTGAAAGTATTATTTCTGCGCCTCGTCATGGCGCAGCCACCCCTTTTCTCTTATTTTTCACAAATCGTATTCCTTTATTAGACACGTACGAACGAAATGAGCGTTGTAATAGAATTTGAACTTGATAGAATATTTTTACACTGACGCGCTACTTACTATAATGGATAGAAATTGCTTGGCTGTCCACGTCTCACGATATTTGTGCCTATCAAACAAGAAAGCTTACATACCTATATTTTTCCCATTTGTTTTTATGACAGAGTAAAGAAGAACTGATAGTACATACAAACTCGAGCAATTTCAATTGTGGTGATCTAGTAATCTCTGCATTATTTAAACGAAATTACATATTATGATCACTGTAAAGATTTACGTAACGTAACGCGTTACGACACTTATGACGGGTATATAATTTACGTACAAAGGTTTACTTCGCCATTTTATCGTTGTGGTAATTTGATTTAATTACACTCATAAAATATGACCATTCAATAAAATATTACGAGACACCTTCTCTATATGGCCACCTGAGATACAAACGTTACAAGGCATCTTTCAAGGGCCTCAGGGCGTGGTAATGAAAATTAATTGAGAATGTTATATCTAATCGTCGCCCTCGAAACAAATGTTCAAATAACGTAACGCAGTCGTAATCGGTCGATTTTCTAACAAGTTCACGTTTACGCAACCTGTGGTCAGATGCCTTTCTCCGTTCGTTGACCCTCAAGGCCAGGCGATCATTTATAAAGCGTTGCAGTTTGGTTAATTAAGCTTTTTGTGTAGTTTAATTAGTTTTTAGAAGCGTTAATTGAACAGGCACGACTGATACTATTTTTAATAGCACTGAGTTTAGCTGATCATCAATCTTTTATTAATTTTCAAAAAGCTATAAGTATATTTGTTATATATTACAGAGAAATATTAAAAATGTGATGTAAGTATCTATGTATTAAAAATTTAACAAACATTTAGCACATTCTGCATTACGACGTAAAATGTTTATTTTTTTAACTTTGCCGGATGTAATAACTCTAAGCATAGCTCTACTGAACTGTAATCTGTATGAACATTCTAAGCACGTTTAAAGTTGGTATTCGTCAAAGGATGAGCTTAGTTATTATGCTCTGCTCGTGCATTTATCATTTCTCACATAAATATTATCATTGAATAAATTGTCAAACTTTTCTTGTTAGAATTACTTTTAAAGGAATAAACATGAACTATAATATTTAATATTATGAAGGTATTTTTCTTAATTGTATAACTCTGAAGCTAACGAAAGTTTACATAAAACAATTGAGTAGGTACATAATACCTACCCTAAATTCAAATCGCTACCAATACTAACAGTAGGCATTTTTTTATGACTTCTACTTATTTTGTTACATTTTATTTATCTGCTTTCTAACACAACTTTTATTTTATTGCTTGCGATCAACAACCAATGACTATTGTACATTATCCCGCGGGCGTATCACGCTTCGCTCAATTTCCGCTTACTACGTTTTTGCTTAGTAGATTACGCAACGCCGTCACGGCGACTCTACGGTCATTATCACACCATGAAACTTGACTTAACCAAGATATCACTGTCAATTTTCTGAATAATTCGTATTTCTATAAACTCGTTCGTTTTTATCCGTTTATAACCTGTTTTTATAATAATAATAATAATTTTATTGCAACACCTCGTAAGTAGGTACTAATAGGAATCTTTTAAATGGTTTTCTGGTCATCGACTTTGTATCAATTGCATCGCACAATAATTGTGCAGCTTTAAAAAGAAGAAGTAAAAAACCCCTGTATCTATACTTTAGCTAGATCAATGACATGTTTTTCAATACCTTCCAATAGTAATTTGCGTTTCCCTATCACCGCCCGGATCTGCCTGCGCATCTGCTTTTTCATCTTACCCAAATCTTTTCGTCTTTATCGACCAATGACTTCGATGTTTACAAAAACATTGCATGGTCAATTTACGCCCGCTGCGTTTTTGCTTACATTACGTAACACCGTCATGGCGAGTCACCGGTCATTAACACAACAAAAGTTTACAGACTGACGAAAACTTTATCAGTATTACCACAAAAGATTTAAATTTCAGATGAACAGATGAGTCTATTAAAATTTTCTTCACAAATCCACGTCCAACCCTCGCCTTTTCTAATAACAAATCTAAGTAAAATCATTAGAAATGCCAGTACGAAAACGCGAGTGATATCTAGACGTCGATTGTGGGGCACGAAATTTTAGAAATATCTGTTTAACTCTGGTCTAAACTTTTGTAGTAAGACGGTATAAGTTGTTGCAACCACATACCAGTTTTGCTTTTATATAGTTGGGTAGGTATTTATTTTAACTCATTAGCATCTCTACCAACCCGCAGTAAACCAACGTTATATTATGTCAAAGTTCTGGATAACTCACAGCCCGAAATAAATACAAAATTATGCCAAAGCCGTGTCGACATCACTTTGACTATTGAACCTTTCTTAGTATATTTGAATAAGCTTTAGATTTTATCAAAATAATAACCACAGAAGTTATGTCCAAAATTAAGCAATATTTGACGCCGATAAGGTACTCAAATCAAGTAGAAAAATGACCAAAACCTTACTTCAATTTGTGACGTGGTAGGTATCGTATACTAAATTGTAACTATATACTTAGGTACTTCACAAATCTGCAAACTTGCAAGTCATTACAGGTTTTGTCAGTCCACTGTGATAGTTATTTCTCCAAGCAACGTTTTGCGGATATTTCGTAACTCTTTCACGGTAAACCAGCATTCATTATCGTAGTTCAGCGTTCAGGACCTACTAAGAATTTGCAAACAAGTGACTTTCCTTCCTGCACGGAACCGTTTGCTATGCTCATTGTTTCCACAAACCCAGGCGTCTTTTAGCACTTGATAACGGTTAACAGTCGCCGACTCCGTCTTGACTTATGTTTTATGAATGAACTAGCTGTGCTCCGTGGTTTCTCCCGGGTTGACTATCCGATATGATGTAGCTACATTCATGTATGAAATTGGATCTAAATTCGTTCGGCCGTTACGGCGTGAAGAGATCACAAACATCCAAAATTCCAAACATACTTACAAACTTTCACAATTATAACACTAGTAGAATAGATTGATAATAATTAACGATCGTAATCGCATGCCTCAATACAACTTCAACTCTTTTAGGCTGTATTCGAGTTGTTTTCCTCTCTAATAAATAATTGTGGATGTCAAAATACTTTAGATCGTAATTGTCTACGTAATGCCCCATAACATCTTCACTTTTCAAACATCAACAGAAAGCGGTGAAATGACTTTCAACATTTCTTCCGTCTGTCAGCACCGGCTTTATAAGACTGAATGCACACAACTAAATTATTAAAGCGATGACTCACTGTTGCATAAGGCTCCGTGCCCATCGAAGGCTTAGTCCAAATGTCAAGTCATTCCGGCGTTTAGTTGTGATTAAGTCTAGTAGTTAAGTATACCAGAAAATGACCACAAATTGGAAATATTTGCGCCATAAGTAAAGCTTTTTAACCGCGCTACTTTTCGTCACGAACTCATAAATTACCTATTTCGAATGCATTCGTGTACTGCCTGTCAATGAATCTTATGATGATGAATTATTATACTTCACGATATTTTGTGAATTGGATATTGAATCTAGTTTTTCCGTTGAACCGAACCTACTTAAAATAAAACCATTATAACAACTTCTCTCAAAATTGATACCACGCGAATGAAACAAAAGCTACGTCTCGCCCGCAAAAAATTCGGCCTGATACACATTGCAATTCAAGGGGCAACATTTAAATGATTACAAAAGATACAAGAGAGATGCCTTAACGATGGGCGTCCCCCCGCTCCCGCCGGTCCGACAGGCTCGCAAGAATGCAGGCTGAGGCTTGCTTTCGAAATAGCCTTCAGGTCGCGACGAGGGAGCAATGCCGTAAGCTGCATCGCTAATTATTGTCACCGGTGTGAACCTAGCTTTACTTCTTTAGAAAACTCAAATAGATACTAAAAATAAAAAGAAGTTAAAACCTTCACCCTATTTAACAACAATAAGGCTAGTCAATAGATAGCCTGGTTTATTCAAAACAGTTTTAGAAGTTATATGAAACGTGACTTAATTAATTAATTTACATATAGATATGTTGTCGGTAATAAATCACAGTAAATTGATAAGGAAACTTTGACTTAATTAGGCAGTTATATAAGATGAAAGCCTAGGTATTATCTGTGCTTATAGACAACTTAATAAAAACATCAATCAAAAAAGAAAATGTTAACTTAATTTGGCAATTATATAAGATATATAATATATACGAGTATAGGCTTATAATTTATGGTCAAGTATATTATACATATCCGCTAACTAGAAATCTGGTGTTGATTAAAAAATATCATAGCTATCCCAAGTAACAAAATTTGGTACTATAAAAGTCCTGAGAACGTTTTAGAACGTGCTAGTTAGTGTTCAAGATTAGTACTATAATGATGTTGTAAACGTTTACAAAACCCCGAAAAGGCCCTAGTTTTATCACTGATTTATTATAAAAACATTACATAAAGGCTCTTACGGTGATAAATCAGCTCTATAGTTGAAATGTAAAAGTGTCGAGAAACGCTTTTTAGTACTAAAATAGTGCTGTCTGCAACTTTTATATCACAAATTTGCACTATTAAAGTAACCAAAACATGTTTATAGTGCTATATGGCACCGTAAACGATTCCAGTGATCTTTATTATCACACTTGTTTGCAATTTTGTTCGTGTTGTGGTTTCGTCGTGAGTATAGACTATACACATAATATATTATACAGAGAGTCGTGAGTGTTCCCCAAGAAAATAAAATAAATCGGTAAGTTATTCTCTATGTCATTTGCCATGTTTGCTTAGCGTAATATGTAATAAGGACATACTAAAAAAATTTAACTCTGCCATAAATTGCACTTGCGAAAATAATTGTATCGATAAAATCATTATGCTGATTTAAAATTTGACGACGCGCCCTCATATTTTTTATGTTTTAATAAAATTTTAATTAATAAAATAAGGACTTGTCCCGACTATGGCTGCTATAGTACATATTGGCTCCAGACGTGCTGCTAATGTGTTATCAAGGCAGAAAACAGCAGCCATCTTATTTTCACCACAAGCGAATTAGGAATTAGTACATTTATATTACGGTTTAGTCTCGTAGCAGTAACAAAAACTCACCAATAGAGCTATTTAGAATTTAAATTATTTAGCAACTGCACCAGGAGTCGCTATGGTGCTATTTAGTACTATAGAAGAGTGTTCATTACTTTTACATAACTACCCCATAGCGATGTTGAAGGAGCTCTTAAGAAGCTAACAGGTTACGTAATGGTTTCGCAAGGTACTTTTATAGTGCAGATTGATCCTGTAATAGTATTTTCGATACTGCTACAATACTAGCACTGTAAAAGTTATTTTGACGTATTATTAGTGCAAAATAGATACATACAAGTGTCAGTAAGATCATCTATAGTACTAAATAGTACCATCATGGCTTTTTCATATCTATTACAGTGCAACACTTTAAAGATTCTTTTGTATGGTCCTGTAAGCGTTTTAAGAGCTAACTTATAGAACTTAAATGCTCCTTAATCTTATAGAATCCAAACGCTCTGTTAAAAACCTTTATAGTACAAGCAGTCACAATGGTTACCATTATATGGTTACTATATCACTGTTTGGTGATAAAATGCCTAGGTTATAGAAGCTTTTGCTACTTGGGTAATCTTCCTAGAAAACGGTGTATTTTACTCTAACGGACGATCCAGCTCTCAAAATTGTTTGATCTACCTTAGATAAATCTATCATCTACCCTTCGATACCAACATTTCTCATATCAAACTATGTGATTTAAGCTATAATGATGTGATTTTGGGCGGCAGTCTTACAAATAAATACACTGATACTGAAACTTATTTGAACACCTTGTTCGCATTCACGATGCATTTATGTAAATGAATGGAAGCTTTATATTACCATTGCATAAACGATGACAAACACCGATAAAATAGGAAAATACTAGTACATTATTATTTATAAACTAACACCCATCATCACACAAGCGTGGTGCGGGACCGTTCGACCATTCTAACTTAAGTCGATGAGCCGAAATTGTCAATCGGTCGGAACTAGTAGAACACAGGCAAGTGTGAGGGAAATATTTTTACGGAGCAAACGAGCCGCGTTCGAATAGCGCCACGTTTCTGCGGGCCGCGATTATACGCGCTCGGCATTTGCGGGGACGGAGGTTACGCTTAAATACCTAACCACCTTAGTACAACCTGGCCTTAAAAAGTTCAAAAAGTTGAAAGCACCTAAAGCTCGCCTTTTCAAGTGTCACAACTTACAAAATCGTTTAAACACTGATCACAATCACACGTTAGTCAAATATATAATCACTAGTTTATTAAAAAGATAATGTAAAGTGCATGGGCGATTTGCCTGAAATATTTCAAAGTCCAAAATGGGGCCCTGCAAAAGAATTCAACGAGTTCGAGCGAGCTCTCACTTCGCCGGCCCGCCGACAACTGAACTAGCCGCGCCGTACACTATCTCTTCTCGGCTCAAGGCACCTGATAACGCATACCAAGAATCATCTTGGTACTTGCCTTTTTTGCCTCTAAAAATACATTTTTGTATTGCCACACACTTTTTTTTTTTTAAGTTGGACTATGGCGTTTTTGTATTTATAATTTAATGCGAGCGCGGTCGCGAGGTATGCGGTCGATTGATACAATCATGGGCGAAAAGTAAATGGTTCTTAATAAACGGCGCACCGCAAGTGCAGTAACTTAACCTTTTTATCTGGAGCTTTAAGCGAGGCGGTAAGTTTATATGAAGTAGTTTCTAAATATAACCGCGTATCTGGACACGGCATTGGCAGGTGCGAGCCTATGCGTCTCTCCTTTTTACCAGCATCCTCACTTTTTACCCTATTTCTCCGTGGAGACAATTTTATAATTAAAGTTAGTGCGTTTATCGCATCGAGTAGTCTTACCGAGAAACCGCAGTGATGATATCTGTGCCTATCTTATCCGTACGACATACTGCAATGCAAAATGGTAATTAATTTTATTTATTAACAGGCCGTGCTTTGTTTTATTCTTTTGAAGATTTAGCTGATAATTAAGCTGGTTAATCATGTATCGTTTATGAAGTTTTATTTTTCTGTTTATTATGACCTTAGCGGGTGATATAGGCGATCATTCATGAACAAGACAAGGTTGGATTATCCCATATTTTTGTAATATATCATAGGTACAGTGAGTAATGTTTTTATTGTATTTATAAGCACCTGGACGTAAACCAGTCAAGTAAATTGTACGTCAAACATAAAAATGCTTGAGAACCTTTTTTACCCAGTAATTAACACATTTCATATCCATTTTGAAATAAGCGCACCTATAATTGCGTGTCTCAGCTACGAGTTATTGGTATGTTTATTAAAATAGTTCGTAATACTAAATACAAGCTACCATAATTAACAAGCAATGGTGTACTTCATCTTCTATTTTATTTAAATTACTTTAACTTTTCGAGAAAGCACTCTATTTTAAATAGTAGGTTGTGTGAGTAAATTATTTGTGAACAGTAGTGATGCACTGTAAAGCAGCGAATGAACATTATACATTTGTATCACCGATTTTTTTATCTACGATAATTATATTTATTCTTTATCTAATACAGTACCAGACTTATAACTAACTTCTACAATTATATTCAACAGCTGGACAACTTCTACAACTATATAACCGACTTTTAGGTAGCTCAAGTGTCCAAATACCAGTTGTACCAGTACCTATAACCGACCACGTCATAGCCTCGTTAAACTGAATATACTGACAAAACCATAGCAACTTTTTATACTTAACAACAAAATATATATTAAAACTAATTCGCGCACTTACTCGCATACCCAATCATCATGGCAGCTGTTTACTTATGAATCTATTCTGATAAATCGCACAAGCAATTTTATCAGCTCGCGGTAAAAAATAAATCGAAAAAGAACATAACATTAGAATTTTTCAAATTTTCACCTTGAGTTAAAAAAAATAATAGTAAAAGAAAATAACATATTAATAAAATAAAAAAGGAAAAGTAAATAAAATATGGTATCTAAGAGAAATATTTATGACGCATCATAATGCAGACGACATGTCATAGACACAAACATGTTATCTATACCTTTAACTTTCGAAGCTTTGCTACTGTCCAGACGTAATTAAACAGTAGTGTAATAATTAAAATCGTGAATTGCGCCTTAGGTCTCACGGCAGACCGTTATCGCGAGGTAGAGAGCTAATGAAACACAGGGAAAATAACACCTACTCGCGCCCGCCATGAAGTGAGACGAGAAGACGAGAGCGATTTCATGGAAGATAACGTTTCGTAGTACCTTCCTAAGTTGTCACCAGTGGTTACTGATTTTAGATTAGTGACAAGTAGCTTTAGTTATACTTACATCATGAGATTATGTCGCAAGAACATTTATAAAAGAGTACATACTCTCTACTTTTTCATGTTTTCAAGTTAATTATGTCGCAAGAACATTTATAAAAGAGTAAATACTCTCTACTTTTTCATGTTTTTAAGTAAATTATTTGCCAAACGGTTTAAGGTGAAAGCTACGACTACCTACCTACAAACTACTCGAGGTATGATCGTTTGTAACAAGAACTTCATATAAGCTGGCAGTTGCGTAAACTGTACCTATTATATAGTTTGCTGATCTCAATCACTATTCGGGTCAGCTTTTTTATAGTCTGTCTCTCAAGTGGTAATAGAAGGATTAGGATTTAAATGAAACCCTGGAATAGTCGGTAAATTGGATGTCCAGCGGCTTTTTAGTTTGTTCGTGTTTGAGTTTGAGCCTGGATTCAACTCTCTCCCGCTAACGTTTTCTTTTTATGCCAAACAGCACAACTTTTACTTACGGTCGCTTAAATTCCTACTAATCTCAACATGACTTTATCTTATCTGAGATCGTGTCGTCAACCTTTTAATTTGTGGGTGTAACATCTCGCATTTCGTTTAACGTTTCACGTAGAACGGCTACTTTCTGAGCACTTTGAGTTTTCTTAGGAAAAATATATCCTACTTTGGGATTGAAGTTCTTAAACTTTCGCGAACTGAATACATGTTAATTAGTATTTAATTAGACCCGTTTAAATACTAATTAACATGTACTTTGGGATTGTTTTTGAGGTAACCGTGATCAGCTGCTTTTTAATTTTCCTCTTTAAAGTTTTTGGAAAATAAAGACAAGTTACTTATGCTTAGACATTTTAAAATCGAAAACAGCAGACGGAGTAATTCACCCTATTGTTTTTAGACAAAATGCTTTACATAATCGTTGTGTGGATGTCAACTTTGATCTTGATCTATGATATGTCAGAATAAGTTCAAAAATCATCTAGAGACCAAACAGCTGGTAATGCATGCTCGCAATTAAATGATTCCGAGGAAAGAATGAGCAGTATTCAGGTGGAAAGCATCGTCACGGTTTCCACATGACATCGGGGTCACCTATTGTTGAGCACACCCATTGTCTAGTTTCTGCTTATAATTGCTCATTGGGCATTAATGTTGGGCGATACGATAATATTAACCGTCTTACCACAGAAGATTTAAACAGATGAGTCTAAATATTTTATTTATTACTATATCTAAATATTATATATCTATATCACTATATCTAAATATTTATTACTAAATAATTAGGAGTGCCAGATTTGAGTAAGACAACGCGAGTGATAGACGTCAATTTAGTGGAACGAAATTTTAGAAACAGCCGAGTTGAACTCTGGTGTAAACTTTTGTGGTATATAAGACGATGTTTAAGTTTTTGATAGGTACTAGTTTATGAACTAACTAAAAACGGGTCTGATTCGCTCACAAACTAATTTCAAAATATATAATTTTTATATATTTTTTGAAACCTCGACGTTTCGGCCGAGTTACATCGACCGTAGTCACGAGAAGACTAGGTACTGATTTGGTAACGCTTATTTAAACACCATTTTCATTCGATTATACTGTTTATTCCAGATAACAATAGTATTATAACGGGGTGTACGTCAAACAAAAGCTGAACAGTGACGGCAACATTAAATACCGCGCGTGCAAAATCGTGAGTTAGAACCAGTCATTAAATAGTGTTCTTTTGTCTGCAAGGGGTTATATAAAATATTAACAGCTAATTTTGTTTTTAAATATATTTAAATATCCAGCTCTAGCAATAAAGATCAAGATGGATCATCTTTTTATCTTCATTAATAAATAATTTCAGTGAGCTTAATAAAGTTAAATTCCGTGTCACATAATTCGTGGGCGTCAGTCACACTCGCAGACGATTCGTTTTGACTGCAAAAATCCCGCGTATCGACGACACAATACACACTTATTCTGAATAGACCGATCGTGACAAAATAAACGCGAGCTTTCCTCTCTCGATTAGTCATCAAACGCAGTACGTAGACCACCGCAGACCGTCATTTTCACGGTCCACATTACCGGATCCGCTGACGTAGATGGATCGCGCGGCTGCCGCTGCGCAGGCGCACTAATGATCGCTATCTGAAGAACTATCGATCTCACGCGAGATCTAACCGCTCTCGTGTATCGCCTGCTACTTCACCGTGGGTACAAAAAGAGAACAGGTAATTAACAGGTGTGTCGGAGATTTTTCGCGTTAAGCCGTTTTATTGATAGCGATCTGTGTGAGAGTAGTGAAGACATTATTGAGTTAGCCGTTCTAAAAGAAAAGTCTTTGGTTATTATTGAACGTAGTATTTTTACTGGTGGTTCTGTGAACAGTAGACCGCACGATCAGAGCTTCATCAATATCATGGTGATATGCATCCCCCCTTTTCGCCCCCGTTTTCCCCATATTTAAAAACTTTATTTCACATCAACTTTTACAACTACAGAAACAACAACTACTTTAACAACTACAGAATTTAACACGTAAGATTTCCACCAAATATCATATAACTCTAGGCTAGGCCAATAAATGACGCACCAGCAAACTTTTTTTGCCCCCATTTTTCCCCTATCAAAAATGGCTCTCGACAAAAAAAGCAATAAAAATCAAAGAACCTGTAAACCAAATATTGTAAAATTCGGTTGAGAAATGCGATCTGAAGCCCGGAATAAATATACATTATACATCCGGACAAAAGCAAAAACGGCCAGTCAAAATGCAGATCAAAGCTCACTACGTTCGCTCGGTTACTAAAATTAAAACGTAACAAAAAAAGACAAAGGTACGTTTTAACGATTACAAAATTCACAAACTACGTTATTTGGAAAATAAATCTGAATGTCTTCAAGTCTAAGGTGAACAGGTGTGTTCTAAGCAAGCATGACCTACAGTTTGATCGTGCCGTCAAACCTATTCAGCAAAAAAACAAGAAATTCATTTTCAATATTTTATATTACTTTCAATATTTATTCGCCATAAAACCTTAGCGGCCTGAAACTGGTCCAGTTTTGCATATTTATCGTAAGTATTAAGTACAAGATATGCATTAACATTTCTAATGACGTAAATCAGTAGACATCCTCTCGAAACAAAAAGATCGCAGGCCGCCGTTCGCAAATTAGTGCTAATAACCTGCAAATTCCGAGAATGAGTTCTAATACGAGCAAAGCACGCAATATTGAATAAAAAACCAGCCAAGTGCGAGTTGGACTCGCGCACAAATGGTTCCGTACTATTATCTAAAACAACGAGTCAAAAAATCACGTTTGTTGTATGTGAACCCCCTTATATAATCTATTTTATTCTGTTTTTTTTGTATTTGTTGTTATAGCAACAACATACATGCATCAACTGTAAAAAAAATTACTGTGTAACTATCACGGTTTATGAGATACAGCCTGGTGACAGACGGACAGACAGACAGACAGACAGACAGACGGACGGACGGACAGCAAAGTTTTAGTAATAGGGTCCCGTTTTGCCCTTTGGGTACGGAACCCTAAAAAAGGTTAGTAATCGACGATAGCGTAATAATACAACCGGACTTGGGTGCGAAATTGTCTTGTGATTTCGAATAAAAAAAAGAGAACGGAGACGCAGCCAGTACCTGAGGGGTGATTTTTGAAAGACATCGGTGGTTTGATGTCACCAAAATGGCTGATATTTTAATTTATTTTCATAATTTACCGCGGATAGTGACAAGTTACAACCATGCGTTTGTCAGTGGTAAAAGCTGTAAATATCTTGTATGTTAAAATAACCATCAAAAATACTATCTTTTTTACGAATCACCGATGACTTTAAAAAATCACCCCTTTAACCTTAATAACTATACAGTTTCTATTTATTAATTTATAGCACCGTGCGACCTAAACCCGCACTTAGGTCACGCTTTGCGCTGTTCAAAGTAGCACATTTTTAAACGGCCTGATGTTCACTAACTTCACACCGTTTAAGAATACAGTACTGACCCAAAGCTACTCAGTCATACATTTTTACACCACTCACAAACTCATAGTAAGCAAGAGAAGATACGTATAACCTGTAACGTGTGGGACCGAAACGCCAATGTCTTTGGCGCCATATTTCTGCATGTTTTCATTTTGGTCTTCGTCGAACAATATTACTAATTACGAGAAAACGCTATAGGTACCTATGTTAGCGATAGTAACCGTATACTGTACCTTTGTTATAAAATTTCTTATCCGATTATATAATTATTGAAACATACGAATACCTACTTACTTGATTTCGGTATGTTGCGTTTCTTTGTTGTTTACATAAAATGTAATCGACACATGAACTATTTTCACTGAATACACACACTTTCAATTAGTGAATACATTTATGCACAAACCAGGTCAATCACAGATTCGTTACGATAAAGATTCGGTTACAAAATGAAGCGCTACAATATTGATATTTTTCACTGTTTTTACTTGAAACCTGTTTGACTATTATTTAAACTGAACAATAAATCTGAAACAATATCACATTAAGCAATTCACGAACAATAAATATGCATCCAAAAATATACTAATAACCTAAACAAACAAATCTAGAAGTGATACGGGTAGGTGTAAATTGTGTTTTCCCATTCTCTTCTGTTGGAATGCCAACCTACCCACATTAAAATTTGTGTGTTTATTACTAAGAGTCAAATAAGCATCTTTTCATTTCATTAATTAGAAGATAATTTTTAAATAAATTAGATATATGGCGGGTTTATGTCGCACGTGCTATAAAATAGTATACGATACTCGCTTCGTAAGTAAGTCTATTAAATACACGGCGGTTAGCACCCTCGCTTCGCTCGGGCGCTAACTTCACGCCGCCGTGTATTAATATACTACTTAGACAGCTAGTATCGTAATGTACTATTTTAGTACCACATAAGGTTGAATAGTACTAAACTTCAATAGCCCGGTACTTGCCAAATCTTAGGTTAGTAGGTACTACTGATGTGATACAAAAGATTTTAGTATTTAGCATTTTAAATTGCTCATTTAGTCGGTCTATCATTAATAATTTCTCAGCAGGGTCGAGGGAAGTTGTGGTCCAAGTTCACACAAAGAAGCGCATCTAATGGCATGCATTGTGTGCACTCACGGATTATATTGGCGGTTCACGTTCATAGGCGTGGCTAGTTCTATACACAGGTGGGCATTCAACCTAACTTACTTTGGAAATAGCCTTATAAAACTAAGTGTGAATGATAGAGAAGGCTATAATTGAACTATTCAGCAACATATTGGTCGTAAACGAACAATCGAGGTAATCTACTAGACTAACGGCCGAAATTAATAATCAATCCAATCCAATTTTTGCTATCTGGGATTGATATCACAATCCATTTTTAGGGTCAAACGTGCCAATAACTGATCCGTGGATTGGTTTATAAAGGCACGCAGATTGGAAATCGATCGAACGATAGGCAGCAATCCAAGATCGATTTCAATCTTGGATAGGAGGTACAATATTAATTTCAGCTGGAACTCTACAGAATACTTTGAAAAAGAAGCATTCAGTACAAAGTATTATCAATTACTTGCCGATCAAACTTGATACATGATCTAAACTTACACAACAGCTTAGAAGTAGGTGATATACATAATAGGTATATAAATTTATACACATATATTTCTTAATCTATACTTAAGACCTCCCAACCTCGTCGCCTTACGTACGTAATAACCTATATATAAGTAAAATGTTCTGTAAATCCGGTACTGCGTTAACAACAGCTTATATATTGTTCTTGTCGGATCTGAATGGATAATAGCGTAAACTGCAGTCGGCTCTTCTATTAGAGAAGGAAACACTCCCGCCCCTCACCCGGCAACAAGGAATCGAACCTTGTACTTAACTCTAATTGCTTACATGTTTTTGCAATTCACCCGGTCCTGAAATCAACGTTTAATAGGCCAGTTAAGACCCGAGTTGTGCCGCCAGCCGCTAAAATTTGAAAATGCCGACCGTTGAATAACAAAATCTTTATTATTGACTCTGTTAACGTTAGTATTTATCAAGGTTGATTTACTTATTACACTACACTAACCCCCAGTTTCTGGAACGTTTGATGGCTTTGACAGTAGATTAAACTATTGTTGTCTCTGTCTGACACTAACCAAACGACAAGGATGGCAATATAATTAATCTGTAGTCAAAGTTGACTGACGTTTCAGAAACCGGCAGTACGATTCAGAGACGTAACTAAGCGTATAGACGAATGTTTCATAAATCAAAAAAGGTTACCTTTAATCTCAAGATTTAGGCAGAGAGTGAACACTTAGACATTTTAATAGAAGTGGTGAAACCGTGGCTTAGAGAGACTAAGTATATAGGTATAGGCTGTTAGGTAGGTACCAAAAAAATCTATTGCTATATCTTTAAGCAACTTGCTACGTTTATGTAACCGATGTAACCGATATTATGTACTTGTTGAACATTGATTATTAATAACATGCAATTATTAATTCAGTTCTATGTATTTGTAATCTGACCCACTAATATTGGAGTCAGGTTAAATAAACTTTGGCAATAAACGATTTAGTTTTGTTACGCATCATGTGATTTTAGCAAAGTATAATTTAAAGCAATTGAGTAGATTATATAACTACAGTTGAAGTGTGTAATGAAAGCTTAGCTGTTCTCACAGCATTTTTTTCATAAGTAGGCATGTATGCCACTGTGCAAAATTGATTTCAGGATAAACACGATTGCTCTAGGAAAAATATCCGACATATTATACGATTTCATAAATGTGGGAGGTTGACGAGATGTAGGTAAGTTTATCCGTGAAAATGTAACAAACAAATAAACTAACAAACAGACATGTCATTAATGGTATTAAGTGTGACGGATGCAGTAGCCGTGTCATGGTAGCATAGCACTTAAAATAGAATAATATGATGAGTGTTTACAAAATTTCTTATGTGTGCTATTTGACTATTGGCGAGTTTCTTTATCTGGAGCTAATCCTGAATATCATGTTTGTCATAAAAATGCACTGTCATCGGAACTGAACCATCATACGAAAACTCAAATCCGTAGGACTAGTGGTTCTAATCGAACTTGCAAAATTAAGCCTAATCATTAATTAAAAAAACGTATCCTAAATTCCAGACAACACCGCGCTGGCAATAACTGTTATAATATGTTATAATAAACTGATATAATAAAGATATAAATCTTTATTCTAGATCAAGCTAGATTATCCAGAAACGCATTATGACCGGTAACATGTTGATACATAATAGAGAACCCGATACATTCATCATCAATCCATTTGAATACCTGCTCACTAAATTGCTTCACGCACGCGAATATCCTATATAACTTTTTTCTCTTTGTTTTCAATTCTAATGTGCGATGAGAAACGACTTGTGTGGAATTGTGATGCCTAATAATGATAGCCGTCGAGTCTGAATGAGATCATGAAAAACTTGGTGCTTGAAACTACCACGTACTTATAACAAAGTTATGACAAGGCCAAATAAGGTTAAGTATGTGATATGAATGCACATGCAAATAGTTTTAATATTCTATTTAATGGGAGGGTTAAATATAGGGAGTATTTATATAAGACCCGTCAAAACATTAGCTATACAATAAAACATGAAGCCTAAAACCCCTATGAAACGAGATTATTTGAATTTGATTTCCCTTGTTCAATCGCGCTCTAAAGTGTCTTCTAAAGAACACATTTGATTTTGATGTTTCGATCAAAGTTGATGAAAATATTACAAGTGTATACATAGTATACAAGCCTCCACCCGCCCCAATCAGATATATAAAAATACATATATATATATGTATAATATATATAGATAGGAAGAAGAAAAGTTCCTGCTAATTGCAAATCCTATGCAGCCAGCTTCTGCCAGATCATCACTGTCACATAAAAATGTATTCAATTTCGAAGAGTGAGAACACACTTTCGTAACGTGAATTTCACTTCACTGGAACAAATGAAATGTTGTCTGCACAACTATCACTGTAAGCTTTGATGAAGTGTTGATCAATTATATTTATTGCAAAGATATTTGATTGGTATTCAGTGTGTTCACGGAATACCAATCAGCGAGGTGTTGGCGTAATATAGGTACTATTATTAATATTTTAGTATTTATGTATATCATATTATTAAATTATATTATATGTTATTATCAGTGGTTATCTGTAAATAGCCCTTTTGAATAAAGCGAAATTAATGCGATCGCACGTAAACCTTTTCATGAACATTAAAAATTCAATATTTCTTCCGAGCTTAATCACAAAGAGCATATTTATTTAGAAATAGCAAATAACCAATTTATCCTTAATTTCCTAAGCATTTATTTAGCTTAACTTACGACGTACATTAATTATAAAATTAATTAAATTATAACAACGCGTTAACACGGAATCAAATAAAAGAAGTACCGACAGCAATGTAATTAACTTTAACTATTCATTGTGGAGTAGTAGTGCTATCGTAAATTTTGATTTATCGATAAACGTACGCAAATCATTCCTTGTTGTTCGAAAAGTCAAGGCCGATGATCAACCAGACCCCACGAATGATTTATTCATTGGAAACAATGCAAATAACTTAACAATGATCCGCAAACGAGAGGTAGGTATGCGTCGTAAACAAAGTGAATTAAGTACAATCAAGTCAATAAGCAGCTATGTTATACGAGTTGTCTTGAATTGTTTCATTTATGTATGGTTGGTGCACAACCAAACGCGAATAAAGCTCAGCCCTATTCAAATTAAATCATTTCGCGGCCCGTTTCCAGAGCCCCCTGTAAAATGAAATGGTCTCCATAAATATTAATATACAAATAAGACGAGCGAGCTCCGCGGGCTGCAGATATTCATAATCTATGACAATGAACAGGTGCCGTAGTAGAAGATAATTTTTCGTAACATCACCTCTCGGAGGATATATCTAAGATTGAATCTAGGGGGTGATCACATGAATTCTTGGGCACACCGCACTGCGCTTGTAGATTTTATCTAAACATCTTAAATTATTGTCTCGAGTGCGGCTACCTCGGCGCTCATCTAGCGCTATAATCGTGTAGGTGAATACAAAATGCTGAGCCGCGGATGAGGCAATGCCGCCCGTAAACATGTCCAATCGGGTGGCTTCCAATTTTAGCGTCAAACGCTTTAGTAATATATAGGTAAACGAGACCGTTACAGTGTACGTGGACAGAGTTTGTAAACTGGTAAAATGTAGAGAAGTCCCAATCTATTCGATACGTTGTATTGGAAATAAAGTCAATAGCGTTTGCGAGGTATGTCTAGATGTATAGCAGGTAGCAGGAAATAAACTTTATAGGCACAATATATTTAAGAAAAACAAAGGGCCACATCCAGTATTTCGTAGTATTTTGTAAATGTGAAGCCCATATTTTATGGTTTTATTGGTATCCGCGTTGAAAGCGCGCCGGGTACTCCTACTAATGCTCGGCGTGAGGTCAAATTACTAGCCGAGCTGCGAACCCCAGTGCTTAGATACACTCCGCTCAAATTGCGCTGAATAAAAATAGGTTTAGTGGGATTGCAAGTGTATCCAATCGACTTTTAAAACGAGCAACCAGCCTTTTAAATCGCGCTTTTGTTTCTTTTTGCTCCAGTACTCACAATTCGATCTGTAATTGAAAATATTGAGGCGTTTCTACCGGCGAAATTAAAGCTTTAGAGTCGTCAAAGTTTTATTGCAAAAAGTAATTAATAGTAGAGGATTAATTTAAATAACGCATAAATGATTGCGCCCAATCGGTTTCTCGGAAGTTGCGTCACAGCCACATGATTATAGCAGTTCAAATATCAAAATCGTTGGTGATGTAACGTTGCCGCTTGTCAGAAACTGGTATCGGGTCCGGGGTGATAAAATGCGAGTGTTTGTGCTTCGCCGGGGGCGACAGTTGGCGGGCACGATACAAGCCAAGATATGGGCGATCACTTTCGTTGGAGATCACTGTTTGTGGCGCAATATGCCGCGGCTGGGCACACGCTTGCATATTCTGTGCCTCGGCTGGGGAGTGGAGATGTGACCAGTATCCTTTAATCTGTGATGTGACCACCATTTGGAGCGATGCGTATTGTAATACCGACGGTGCTTATGCGGATTGCATTATACAGATGTATTCCTAAATTGGTCTGATTGTTTGCGATTGCGAAAATGTTACAAGTCGCAATGCAAAAAAAATGCAACATCACGAGGGCCTAGCTTGAATTCTTAGTAGAATGCATTGCAATATTGTTTATGTAAATATTTCATTACACTTGAACGGAGGCGTAAGAAATATTGAGCCTATTTGGCATCAGTTCCCATAACACGTCTGTAATCTAATACTAATTGACAGGTTCTGCAATGGATTGGGCAAAATGAATGCTAACAAGTATCAATGCTAAAAACATGATGGCACATAAGCAAACAATTTGATAATGTGATTTGATCACAAATAAACATCTTGCTCAAATATGGTTGCAACATTATCGAGCCTCCATAGTAAACCTAACATACTTTTGCTGTTTGTAAAGATCGACAAGTTTAGTTGCCCCTGGTTGGTACATATTTTCTTAATCATGAGCCAAAACGTTAGCAAACATGAGATCTAAAGGCCAAGGAGATACGGTGACACTTAAAAGCCATTTAGGTCTTTAAAGCGACTCTGACGTCAGGTATACTTATACGATGACCAAATCGGCACTCCCTTGTATCTGTTTTTCTCACATAATTAATAACGATAAAATGCACTATAAGGAATATTTTATATTCGTATTTTCTATTATCAAAAACTCGTTAACTAAAGAATATTGTATCATAATTTATTTCTTTGAATGCATGCGCTAATATCGTCGCCATGTTAGGCGGTATAGTGCAGTTGGTAACATCATTACTCTCAAAACACAATAGGTACGACTTCGCGACTAGGTACGATCAAATGAAACCGGATAGGCGGATAGGCCAGTAAAACTGGGAATTTATTTTAAAAATGGCTTTGGAAAGTCAAAATAAAAAGAGTAAGGTAACAAGTAAAAAATGTATTCGTACGAAGCGGTGTTACAATCCGAGTACGAGGAGTGGGCACTGAGCAAGGCGCCCGCGGCGGCCCATCTCCATGAACAAATTATAGTTTCAAAATCCGCGTCGATTTATGTGAACGCTCATCTGAATAAAGCACTGCTCTATTTTACCCTTCATGCATTACTATTGTTTCTCTTTTAAAATGTAATACACATTTATATTCTGGCTGCGGCGGGTGAAGCGCTCGTCTACACTAATATTATAAAGAGGAAAACTTTGTTTGTTTGGTTGTAGTGAATAGGCTCCGAAACTATTGAACCGATTTGAAAAATTATTTCACTGTTGGGAAGCTATGCTATCCCCGGTACACATAGGCTACCTTTTATCCCGTAAAAATTAATGGTTCCTGCGGGACAGTAGTTAACGCGGGTGAAACCGCGAGGTGCTTCTCTTATAGTATATAAAGGGTGTATATTATACGTATATTTTATTATGAAGTTATTTTGAGAGTTCTAAGTAATCGGTTTTATGTGTAAAAAACCTTTACCTACCAATATAAATATAATCCTAGCCGTTTATATAAAGAAATCTACAGTGATTGCGAGAGAAAACCAATCTCGGCTCAGCATTTTAATTGCCTATTTAGATCTCGAGACAACATTATTTCAAGAACGTCTACAATTTTATAGCTTTCGGAGTAAACTGTGAAGCTAGTAAAACATCGCTGTAAATAAAAACATGTGTGGAGGCAATCAAGTTTGACAAAACTGGTTGCAATGTTTGGTTTGGAATACAACGTATTTCTAAAGTCGTAGGTCTGCGAATATCTCTATTCTCTACTGAGTTAAGAATAAGTCTATCTAGCAAGAAAAACGACGCAACACGTCTAGACTTCGTCTCCCAGGGGTCCATTAGCGTGTATCACGTTATCTGAACACTTGCTTGAACCGAATCGCACCCCGACGCAGCATCGACACGTCCATTTCACACGATAGTGCTGTCATAGCCCGTCTGCCTTTAAAAGCCTTCGTATATTGTTAAGATGAAGTTATTGGCCGTAAGTTTCAGAAGATTATGAGTCGCGAGTTTATAAGTATTTTTAGTTATCCCTAGAGAGTACGGAGTATTGTTTATTGTCTTGACGCTGATGTATCGACGCGTCCATTTTACGATAGTCGCATCTAGAGCTGTCTGCTAACAAACGCTTTTAAAGGATAAAAGAAAATATACGATAATTTTATTATATATGAAATCCAAAATAGAAAAACAGACGTAGGTCTTTCGACAACGATAATTCAAATACCAGCTTTGTAACTCCTATCCTACTAGTCCTACTAATATTATAAACGCGAAAGTTTGTGAGTATGTATAGTACGTTTGTTGCTCTTTCACGCAAAAACTACTGAATTGATTTTGATAAAACTTCACAATAATATAGTTTACATATCAGAATAACACATAGGCTATATACAATTCATAAAAATACATCGTATATTATCGAAACGCGGGTGAAACCGCGGGGCGCAGCTAGTTATAGGTACATAATAAGTTATATATTTTTTCTTTAAAAAAACGTAGCCCCACACTAGGATTGCTCCTGTATCGTGGGTACCGCTTACAGACATATAATTTCACATACACATAACATCCAGACCAGAAACAAATATTTTGTGGATCGCACAAATATTTGTCCCACGCAGAATCGAACCCGTAACCCCTAGCGCAGCAGTCCGATTGCTCAGCCACTACGCCAAACGAGCCGTCAAAATATGTTAAGATCTCACCTGATGAGTGGTGTCACCGCGATGGATGCTCTCTTCGGTCTCCTTCAGCTGTTCCGTGACGTTCCTCGTGAGGACCTTCAGGTCTCGGCTCTCGCGCACTTTGCCGTCCGGGTTGGCGACCACCCGGGCCGACAAAACCACCTTGGCACCGGCCGGGGCGAGCTCTCCGCCTGGACCGTCGACTTCTGTAGCAGGAAGGGATAAGTACATAAAAAAGGAGGAAAAAGATTCCAACGCTTTATTTTTTATTTTTTTTATCTAGAAGTTTTTTTTTTTAAAGTAGGTTTTCTTTATAACACTAGGATTATTATAACACTGGGATTGCTCTTGTATCGTGGGTAACGCTTACAGACATATAATTTCACATACACATCACCACACCCAGACTAGAAACAAATATTTGAGGGTCGCATAAATAAAATGTTACGGGCGGGAATCGAACCCGCGACACCAAGCGCAGCAGTCAGATAGCTCAGCCACTACGCCAACGTGCCGTCCAAATAAATGAGAAGGTAGAAAACCATAATATAATCATGTATAATATTTATCCATACTTCGTAGCCTTCATCCTAATATTATAAATGCGTACATGTATTTTTTGATTGTTTGTTGAATCGTTAGCTTAGGGCAAATATATCTGGATGGATAAATATGTGGAGAAAGCATTCTAATGACTATGCATATACATACGTGCTCATCATAATTTTTTCAAAAGGAGGTGTTTCGTATTTTCGTCTGTTAATATCTTTTTTACTTGTTTTTTACCTGACCATTTTATTAATTTTTCTTTTATGTAGCGAGATATTTACCATCGACAGGTGCTCCTATCGCCCCGTTGACTTGACCGGTGACTTCAGGGTTGACTGCTCCTTCAGGTTGGTCTTCAGGCACTCGATGCTATTAAAAAACAATTCGTAAAAAAAAAATATAACCCGAACCAACTGCACCTACGAAGCGCGGAGCAATGGGAATACTCACATACCTAGCTTACGAAAAGTCATAGCCGCTGGGCCGAGGATCGAACCCGGGGTCGTTGGCTCGCAAAGCGCACGAGTTACCGCTTGGCTATTTCTCTGTCTCTATCATGAGAACTTCTCTATGCAGGCAGTTGAATTAAAATATCGAGGTGTAATCACTAGATTGATTAGCTTATTATAGGTCTTTAGTTTTTCGTGATATTTGAAACACTCACCTCAGTCTGTTGATAGTTGGTTGTGTGGGTGTCTTCGTTCACAGATGTAGATACTTTCGGTCCCGAATCGCGTAATATTCGTCCATCTTCCAAAACCAGCTCGCGCTTCACTCGTGTAGCGATTTGACGCGTTGTCGTGACTTCGCTTGTCTTTTTTGTCACCCATTCCTCTGTAAAAATCGTTATTAGATAGGTAGGTACTATTACATAATTATGTGAGCAGATATAAGAATACTAAAAACGAATTCTAAAAGTATTATCTCCTATTTATATTAGTTCTACCTATGTACCAAATATACTTAGTACAAAAAATACTTCACACTTATTTTAAAAGTAGGAACGAAAATGTTTAATTTAATCGTGTTCTTTTGTTTCTATTTTCGAGATGTTAAAAAAATATGGTTTCCTTCAAATTCATAGCAGCCAGTACCTTTACGTATCAGTACCTACTTATAAAAACTAAATTAAACGCACCTTCTTTGGTTGTTGCTATTGTGTCTCCTGGTTCAGCCTGAAACAAAAGAAAAATATTTTACTAAAATAGGTACCTACTTAAAAAAATCTTAAATAATGTCCTGTGTTTTTCACAGTCGCTATAATATTAGACCTCCGTCAGGCATAAAACACGTCAATTGATAACAGCGCCACCTCTTACCGAGTAGCGGAATTGGCACACCTCGTTATCAGCGTAGTCAGGCGTCTCAGAAAGATACCGTAAAAGTACGCGAGGCCTCCGCTTGACGGCGCCATGATCGCTCAACGAGAAAACTGTCACCATTAACGCTCATAAAATCCGTCTCGTCTTCATCGAAATTTTCATACACTGCACTTTCTGTTATGAGGTGTTGTTTAATTAATTTCACACTAATTTCCACATCTACACAATCAAATCACTTATTATTATTAATACAGGCACAAAATACATTAGAGGCACTTATTTGTACAAAGGCGCTATGAAAAACTAGGTAAAATCAAATAATATCGTGTTTCCTTTTAGTCTGTTAGTGATCGACTGAAGGAAAATCAAGGCTTAGCAGTTATTTAATTAATGAGTATTGGATTAACATTTGCTTTTGGCGCACAATACAGCTACGCGTTAGGCATTCTGTTTGTATGCCAGCACTTCCTTTGGGACTGTACGATTATATTGAACTGTTTGAACTCTAATTGGCTGAGAGTTATGGGTAGGACTTTGTTACAATACAGCTTTAATAGTCTCTTTTGAAATGTAGAGCTCACGTAAGATATTGTTGGTTTGACAAAGTTCATTCGGCTTGTGGTGATTTATAGACGTTATGGTGCAGGAACAGTCCTTCCTAGGTGAAGGTGTGAGGTAATAGACGAGGGGATCTGTGGTAAGCTGATACATTATAATATGACACTAGAGAATTACAATTATTGGCTATGTTCCGGTTTATAGATACCTATCTAGTTGTATAGGATAGGTATTATAAGTACCTACATAACAGTGTGTACATACTTATGGACTTCTGTTAGTACCTACCTAATCATAATTCTATAAAGAATGAAAGAGAAACTACACTTTGCAAAAATATACTCATTCCATACCTGCCAAAATAAACATCTCACCATAAGAATAGATATAATCAGAAACTCAAATCAATAAATCTTTAAAATAAGACCCACCGTATTTGCCACGTTAATTAACACACACTCAAACACCCATAAATCCTAATAAGGCTAACTTAAAACCTCAGACAAGCAATTTTTTAATTTTCGGTCAACGACACTGCCAAAGTCGTGCAAGATACGGCCACAAAAGCAACACCTATAATTAGTGACAAATAGTCACTCTACTGAATGATTAACGGCCATGTCTGTCTAGTCAGTGGTAGAGTAGTGAGCGTAGTTTGTGTTGACATTATCAATATTATCAGATCTATTCAAATGGAGTAGCCCGTCTAGTTTGTAAACATCTTTGTTAGGATCAATTCATCCATCATTCTTTGTTTATTTCTTTGGCTGTCCAAATAAACAAGGTGATGCAGTTGTTTGTACACGTGATATTACGCTATCTGGAATGTTATTATTTTGTTTTAATTTTACTAACGAACTGGGGGAATAAAAGAGAAACACGTAACGTACCTATTCTGTTTTATAATACTTATTGTGTACCTATAAAACTGTGGTTACTAGACAGTTGAAATTGATTAGCTAGCTGGTAAGAAGGTAGGTACCCATACATCACAGTAAATACCTAGGTATTATACCTACATATTTTTGTAATTCTCCAAAATACTTTTCTCTATTTATATATTATAGACGTGAATTGTAATTAATTACAAGTCCGTACTCCAGTGGTCTTGTCGATTTTCTTACTTTTCTGGTTAGTTTTTCTCTCTTTGAATCTTCTTTGCTTTTTATAGAGGATAGAAAATTTGTAAAATTTTATTTTGGAACTTTGTCATATAATCAGATATGTCCTCGCAGCTGCTCTATCGGATTTTTTATATAATAGTTTACCTATCAGCTATGGCCTGCTATCTCAGAAGCAGATAATAATAGTAAATTAAAGTATAGGACTGACTGTCATGAAATACTACTGTAAGAAACATCTCCACTAGCTAACCAGCCGGACATTGCTGCTACTGGGCTACTGAGCCTTACATCATGAACTTTTACCCTTTCAAGTGAATAAAGGCGACTTTTATGTTTCTCATTAAATGCATAATGAGCGCATCCATTGTAGCGCTGGTAACACACAGGGTGCACACAATGCAGCGGCGCGGCCTTGCCGTCGCGCTGCGCCGACCGCGGCAAGGGCGCGGCCTCTACCATTGACACCTAACTGATGTCCTACATGAGACGTATGACCTGTATGTATTACCCTTTAGCACCTGTTAAAACGAGCTCGTAATTACGCTTGACAAACGTCATCTTAATTAACGTATGAGATAAGACGGTCGGTCATTGGTTTCGTTCTAATGATAATTGCAATTTGTAGTGATACTCAATGATATTCTGTATACCAGTTGCGACCTAAATCGCGGGTGCAACGTATCATACCTATTATCCGTTAGGGTCGATATCGTACAACATTTCATCAAAATCTCTCTATACGTCTCAGTATTATGTGGGAACAAACATAAACGTTTTCTCGATAAACTGCGTCGTTAGCCACTATTTACACTAGAAAAAGTGTGAACTTTACTGGGTGATTTTCGAAATTGCGTCATAATTATGTGAAATACGTTATTTTAATGATGACAACAGCACGAGAATAGATGACTAAACAATGAAAAAAAACTTAATATATACGAAATAAATGTTGACGTATATACGACATTAACGTCCGGAATTAAATATAAAAGTTATTTTAATAAACACAGATCTAGACAACTTACTGGAGTTTACCGAACCATTAACGCGTTTAATTAAACTTGGTGTTCCGGTGGAATGACCTTACGAACCTTGCATTCTTGTAAGAGAAGAAAAATGCGTCATTATAGAGCAAAAAACACAAGCAGCTTTTATGACAATGCCATAACGTAAAACGTAGTGAAGCTAGAATTCGTTTGTTAAATCTTGTACTTTTAATTATTGTAAAAAAGTATCTGCCTGTCTGTATAATACAGAAAAATTATAAAATCATTCGAATACACACAGAAATAGACCGAAAAGAAACCGGATAATCGCCCGACGAGTGTAACCGTTTCTATTTACTTATACTTTTTATTCCGCGATCAGCCGTTCTTCTCGCCATTGCTAAAGCTGAAAAGTATATATTAACTGAATATCCCTAAGGAAATTGCCTTCAATTTTGAATGATAATACGAATGAAATTATCTTTCTCTGTGACCTTCTCTTGTGTACATTATGTTATGCTTTATGAAGTACTTCCAATGCTATAGCTAGACAGCGCATAGACTACGGGAGTGCTCCACCTCGGTGGGTGTATGTATCGGGGCCGTCCATCAATTTCGGACACATGCACAAGTTGGAAACAATGAAGTGTTTGGGACGGAGTTCATGCACAATACAATATCTAGCCGTGCGCTAATGGTACCGCCTTCTACAGGGTTGCTACTTTATCTTCCTAAACTTGACTGCGATTTAATAAACGCCATCGGCAGCTGACAGTGTCAGCGCGCCGTACGCCGCGACACGATGTACTATAGAAATGTACGCTGACATCAGCGCGTGAATAGACCACAACAGTAGGTACATTTCTATGGTAAGTATCGTGACGCGGCGTACCGCGTACGGCGTTACGTTGAAGGCGGCCGATGGCGTATATAGGAGACTACTGCCCTTTATGCCGCATCATTGCCTTTTCGTGGTCTGTAAGTGAGTCACGATGACCTTATATTATAGCTCTTGGTTGGTCTTCTAGGTTTTGTAGAACTAGACTAGTAAAGAGTTAATTGAAATCATAGATGACAATTTTTGTTTTACTACTGCAAAACGTAAATTAAGGATCTGATATAGAAACAGTAAATATATTTGCAAGCAACGAGCGGAAAATCCATCGTGTATTAACAAGAAAATTTAGCATGAATTTTCAATAATACGAAGAAAAAAACCTTGGAAGTAGGTCTCTTTCCTACACCGTGACTCTCAAGTCATCCTGTTGAATGCATAAATCTTAATACCGTATCATTGAAGGCAACATCCCTGCGCGTATCCGAAGTTCCGAACACAATAGAGAAGCTATCGGGCCAATCTAACTTGTTCGATGTAATGGAACGGAGGCGGCCCATAAAATTGACAGGGGACCAACTGACAAGGTCTTTATGGGATCGATTTGATGTCATAACTCAACTTGTGGAAGTGGAAGGGTTTGATGTGTGCATTTAGGCAGTGTGTATTAAATTACACGCCACGATTAGGTACAAATGCAAATCCTGACTACATTTTAGTTTGAACTAATCAGTCTTAGTCTTATCTTAATGACGGTTTTATAATCAGTCATGTAGGACTAGGGCTTTAAGGAATCAGGAAACTATGGTAAGTTTCAAGCAAAATTGCCTTATAAAAAAAGAATGTGTCCTGGCACTTTACGGAAACATTAGTTATTTTTGATCTGTCATGTTTTCAGCAATCTTATCAAATCGCTATCACTGTCACGTTTCAGTAAAGTAGTCAACTACTGCTGCAGTTACCCTGGCTGACAAGCAGTGAAACATCAGTTGCATTGAGCCTTACAAAGTTACAACCCTAGTCTGACGTTGATTAATCATTTCCAAGATAGGAGAGACAGGAACCGTAATATTTGACATAAAGCCGGTATCCAATGTCGCTGCAGGCGGACCGTTTACGAAACAGGCACGAAAGGTCGCACCAAATAAAGTCAGATGGATTGCCAAAAATAATGAAGTACGAAACAAAGCTGGTATTAAGTGGCAAAGGTCGCTGCTCGCATAATTTCAATTGGCTATTGTGCTACGATAATTTTGTTATGATAGCTTTCCAATATCCACTTGGGCAATCATAACAAGACTTAAGCCTCTTTGACCTCGATCAATATTTACCTATATTATTATGAATTGATGTGCCAGTTTTGCTCGTAGGTACATGTGTAACTTTGTACATGTGTAACATTAAGATGTGTGACGTGTAAGATATGAGCAATAGCAAATAATTTTCTTGTCTTCAAGAAAAATTAGATCCCGTGTTTACATGAATAATTAGAAACAAAAACAATCTGAAGAGTAGGTATAAATAATAGTTTGAAATTAATAAATTAATTGCCTGCACTTAGTGGAAGATTTTAATTAAATGGTCCACAAGGTTAGGCAACCCGTTGAAGTCTTTTGTTCTTCAGGATGATAATTAATAACTACACTCATAGTTTAACAGGTTTATTATATTTAAAACTATGCAGATATACATTAGACAATGTGTTATATACTTACCTACATAAATATTTGCAAAACCGAAAAAACCGAATAGTGGGCTTCAATAATAAAATTAAGTATTACATGGAATAATATAAAATAAGTTTGTAGTAAATAAAATAAAGGTATATAAAACAAAAAAAAGTTATCCTTACGTATAGACCTGTCAAGGCATTGGTAAAATAATATAGACATTCATTGACAAGTACTACAAAAGTAATAATATTCGACTATTACACAATTATTCCTACCATTGATAGGGATTTAACTATTAAGAAAAGATCGGGCAGAGAAAAACAATAAAATAAAAACAACCCAGTAGCTACCATCGCCGACTCCATTGAAACAAACAATAACTTAAGTTAGAGGACAGTCAAAGCTTCCTGCAGCTATTACCGAAGCACCTGCTGAGCTTATAATAGATCTCTCATTCGATAATCCGAGTAGGCTTAATGCCTCGCTCACAATCGTTAGTCTTGTCGCCTTATCTCCCGGTTGCATAACGCCGAACATCCATCGTTCATTTGAAACCGAGAGTGAATTAGTAATAGTTGTGTTATGCTGACAGTATGGACACATTAAGACTGTATTTGATCATGCACACAAGGAGTTGCATTCGTTCATATGTAATTAATTCATTGCGCTATGACAGGGATAGTTTTTGAATCCGATGAGTGATTATAACTGATTTATTTTCGTTCGGAAACAGTATACGAGGGATAACTTAAAAAACCCCCTGAAAATAAAACTAGTAGGCCGGAACGGCGACGCTTGTGAGTTTGTTGTTGTGGTAAGAAATGATATGACTAATTTCGCTCAGTACACGTACAAATCTAATAAATACACTTCGACATTTCTGTAACTGCACACTCCACGACTATTATTTCAGCTTGAAAAGCTACTTATCTTGATACCATTGCTCATTAACAGCAGTCGTTGACCCGAACAACAATGAAGCGTATTTAAATATTGACTTATGTATTTGGGGTGAAGTGAGTCAGACTCCTTACTGCCGTACAAGTGTACAGTGATAGTACAAACCGAGAGTAGCATTGTACGATTTGGCCCATTGACCGGCCGGCTGACCCATGCCGCAAGGCCGTTCACTTCTGTTCCATGGCAGCACAGGTAGACAACGGGCATTCTTTGGAGATGGAACTAATCTAGAAGAATCTAGGTAAAACTCGTGAATAGAGGTGCTTGAGATGTTTGAACATAATATTATCGTGCTTGGGGAATCTATTGTTTTCTTTCGGTCTGCGGGGCATTCGTGGTATTGAGGGTCGCGTACTACGCTACGAATGAATCATAATATCAGGGGTTCTTGAATCCCTAATCCCCCGAAATCCCGGGATAATAATATTTACGGTACTCGCTCCGATCCGGATCAGTTGCGGTAATCTCTATCTAAAAGCGCGATACAAATAACGCTATAATGCGAAAATTGGAAAGACCTGCTAAACATATCGTTACCCGGCATGTGAAGGAATCGTGCGTTATTAAAGTTCGTAAATATTGGTACTAAAAAGGCATTACAGACGACCATAGTATTGTGTCAACAACCAAGTACCGATAACCGCTATGACGGCGATGGTCGCTCTATAAGAGAACCACTACAAACCACGAAGGTTTAAGAGTGTATTTAATTTTGAAAATAAACTAAAAAAGACTAAATAAATAAGGACACAAATAAGACAGTGAGATAGTGCAAATTACATTGAATAATAATTATAATTTGTAGTCAACTAATAATCATCAAGCATTGACGTTACTAAACAGATTCGGTATGAGCCATGATCTAACACAATGCATGGCTGAACAAAACCTACGCATAATAATTTTAATAGATACATAATAACAGGTGCTTGCGTGACCAATGAAGCCCTCTTTGTGTGTAGAACCGCAGAGATTTAATCAACACAAAGTAGAACACGGTGAAAATATTACGGTTTAAAACCGGTATAACATAAACAATGTTACGGTACGTACGGTACGTTCATTATTCTGCGTGTTTCATCGATTGTCAAAACATTGTCAGAAAAGATAGTCCACCGTGAGTTGGAATTGGAAAATCTACGGAACATATTTATATCTAAAATTAAAAATGTACGTAGGCCTCTAACCAAAAATGTAATCGTTTTATTATTACCGTTATTATATGTACCGTTATTTTTAGGTAATTTAGTCCTTGGACCGACGCGTGTGTGTGCGATTACGCATCTTTTGTTTCATTTTTCCTGATTGTCGTATTTGGGGCAGGTTATTCAGTTATTCAGCTTATTCCTTTGTTGGCAAAACGTAGGGTTTTGTCTTGCGGCCTTCGATTTATACGTAGCGTGAGCCTTGATCAAAAAACAATGCGGTGTTGATTGGTTAAACGTTGTAAGTTTAGAACACGCATACATGGACTTACGAGTGTTATTTTGACGTATCTTTGCAGAGTTTCAAATCAGATTATCTAAACAGTTTATTTTGCCTAAGGAACAATTAATAGCTGACAGTAATTAGACGGTAACAAATGGATTCATATTTTATTTCCTCAACTAAACTATAATAATTTCTGTAAATGTACGAGTATGTATGAATCAAGCAAACCTGGCTATAGGTACCTACTAGAACGCTACTAACGCTACTAACTACGTAGACGCCAGCATTTCATTTTCCCCTAAACTGCCTGCTTTTTTGTAGCATCAAGATATAACTTTACGGTCTTGCCACAACAGATTTAAACCAGAGTTCAACAGATATGTCTATATATTTTCTCCACAAATCAACGTCTAACCCTCGCTTTTTCTACCTCTATAACAAATTCACAAGTAAAATAATTAGAAATGCCAGGTTTGAGTAAGAAAACGCGATTGATAGACATCGATTCTGTGGAACGAAATTTTAGAAACATCTGTTCAACTCAGGGTCTAAACATCTGTGGTAAGACGGTTAGGGTTTCTGTATACCTGTATAAAAAAAGAAAGCATCGACTCTAGGTCAATTCAAATCTATCATACAGTGTTTATACACGGCAAGCTACTGTATCGAGTTACAACTGAGTCACCGCAAAGCGATCCCTCTTGCAAGGTGAATGCGCTAACTCGGGTATTCGTATATATTACAACCTGACATGAGGCCTGACGTTAGCCCGACATTATGACATATTGTGATTGATTTCTGACGACCGAATTTGAGTTGAAATTGTTGCTCATGTTTGATGATGGACAAATTAATTGAAACGCTCGTAGTGTTCAATCCGTAATGCCTGGTTTCTGAAACCCTAGTTAACTTTGATACAACAACAACAGATTAGTGTATTGCTGTCTTTGTCGTATATTTACTACTAGATAGAGATAACGATAGACTTATGTTGGTCAAAGTTAACTAGGGCTCAGGAACAGGGCATAAGTTACCTTCCTTCTAAAAGTATGTCTCCCGTCTCCCAATCATCAGTCTCGAACACTCACATCAGTATTCACCGACATTTCATTATACAGGTACTAAGAAAATTATTTAAAATACCTTGTACATATTGAAATTTTCTGGTTATTGTCTCGCAACCGGCTAGGTAAATATTTACCATTGTTTCATTAAATAATGTTTCTGTATTCTCAAATATAGGAAGCGATCTTAAGGAAACGAGCATCGATTAGAATTGTTCTTAAACAATAAGATTGTTATTTTCTTGGATACCCGTGCATACAATTATAACATAGATAGACATACATACATTTTATGTTAAGTAAGTAGATGTAATGTTTATGTTATACGGCGATATGACTTCATACTTGACCTTAAGACACAAGTTGTCATTCACACGTGATCAATTTTATACTTCCATGTAAAAACTTAGAAAAAAATTAATAAACCACCGACAACAAGTATTGTTTAAGAAAAAATTACGAAATTATTTGTTGGCCTTATTTAGTTGATATTAGCGTCGCCCCCATCGTTTTTCGTCGGGGATAAAAAATATAAAATTACTTATGCAGGTTTAATCGTAAGAACGATTAGGTTATTTGTGATTTGGTATTCAATTTACTATACATCCAGATACATGCAACTTTTTTTGTAAATTCTATTGCAATGGTACTAATATTAACGATTCATGTTACTAAAAAATCGAAACGCCAAACTCACTAAAGCCCTGAAAATAAATGACGACACATCTAGTAGCCTAGTTTCAGCTATCAACCTAATTACTTTAACAACCATTAACCAGCCGTTGTCAGTGAGATAAGCCACATAATAGCCAAAGCCACTGAGCTGACTTATCAGTGAAATGGAAACAGAGCTAGGAAAGTTCCGATTTTAGAATACTTAGCAGATATTATTTGAAACCGGTCTCAAAAAAGGTTTTTTGTTATTGGTTTTCTGTGTTTTTTTCGAAAAGAAATCATTTTCTTCTATTTAAATTTACCTATTTGCTATCAGTGACATATTTTTAGTTCACAGTTAACCGGGTTGTCTCTTATTATTAAGGCTTATTAAGCTTATTAAGGCTCTTATTTGCCTGAAAACGGCCTCTACGTTTAATTTGACTAAAATTCACACGACGTAGAAATGCGGTAGTAACGTAAAATTTACATAAAGGCTCCCACGAAGAGGCAAGGTGAACTGGTACTCTTGAATTGTCGCTGTTACGTTGTGTTGCGTAATAGTGATAACGTATTAACGGCAGTTTTTACGTACCTATACGCTAGCACGTTCATGTGGTAAACTATTAATTAGTGTTTTGAGCTAATCGGATTATAGAACGACACTATAAATAACAATAAGCGGTCTTACATAAAAAATATCTCGTAGTTATCAAATAAAAAACAAACGAACGTAGCAGCATATACATGAACTTTTTTCAAACCGTCATAAATTAAGACTAAGCCATATTTACCATAACTAACGTAATTACTATGCCGTAAAGTGTCGTAATGAGCAGTTAGCTAAGAGAGGGAGGGGGGGGGTATGCCCATCTTAAATGAGCTGTATAAAGTAAAAGTTAGCTCACACCTTTCTACGTTGCATGCGTTGCATCTCATAAGAATGATAATTGAGTACTCTCTTTAGGTTTTTATGAAAAATACTATCGTAAATGCCCCTCGGCTTCGGCCGCGTGAATAGTGTTAACAGTACGAGTCTGAGTTGTACGAAAATACGCACTTAAATTGTATATTATACATCTACTCATTCACGGTTGACAAAATGTATTTTGGGATTAATGTATGTATTATTATTTTTCTTCTGCAACCTTGAAGAATGTAATTCCTAACATTTCTACGAAAAACTCGAAATTACGAGACGAAATTCGTTAATAAGAATTAGGTGCGTAATTATACTAGTCCGACTTGTTGTCTACGAATTTTAAGAGGAGCAAAAAATAGGCATGCTCATGGAAAAATACTTTTACGAACAATATTGTTTGGGATTCGTATTTCTTCGAATATATTGGGTTATAAACCAAAACTTGGCTCAAATAAAAATCTTGGCTGCCTTTTCAGTTGAACCGTACAAGGAAATATATCTATGATGCAATAATGCAACAACATAAATGGACTAGAAAACATTCTATTGTCATGTTAAATTATACGTGGAACATTTGAGCGACGCAAAACGTATATTTTAACTGGCTTTAACTTCAGTATATGAGCATTTTAATGAGGCAAGATGGATGTAAACTGAAAGAAAGTTTTTAATTAGTCTATAGATATGAATAACGACTCATTTAAAATTTCGGAATGTTCGCTCTGTGAGAAAAAAAACACGCCAAAAGATCGAAGCTATCAACGGTTAAATTAGATCTCACTCGAAAAATCAAGGCCCCAATTACGGCAAATTGCGGCCGCACGCGATCGTTTCACGGATTAATTCAAATAACGCCTTTATACAAACATCAATTTACACAGATATCCGTTCAAGTACCACTATTAACCGAGCAATCCTTAAAATTCCCTCCCACCACGATTATTATCACTCAACCGATAACACTTCACTGTAGTCACGATTATACAACTGGTTTAATATTGCACTTTTATATCATTATTTACGTAAATATTCTGTAACTTAAACGTATATTTTTACGTTCGTGATAGCTCGCGAGAGAAGGCCGTTTGCGTTCGTCGGAAGCTGGGAACAACACTAAACTACTAAGCTATTGTATGCAAGTGGATTGTACTCGGTTTGCGTTATTATGGACATTTTCCATTCGCAGTGGGGCAATCGCTAAGTCCACAGTGCGAGCTAAACGTTAATACGCGATGTCTTTTTAGACTTCAGAAGTAGACTGGTGAACAGGTAGACTTTTGGTTTTGGCAATACGTGCGCAAATCGCGTGTCAAGGCGATAAGAAATTAGCATAGCAAATCAATGTTTGCAAGATTTGTACATAATATGTAACCGCTAAAAGATGAGATCTTTAAATGTTTCTTCATTTCTGCGTTTATCAATTATACGTAGCTTCAAATGTTAAGCTGACAAATGTGTTTCTAATAAGTTATGCGGCGGTTATTTGCAGCGTAAATTGAAATCGTAATTATTCAGTTAACGGAATACGATTTATTTACTTAGGTACTTATCGGCTTCTGCCGATTAAATAACACGGCATAATGGCATCGTCAATAATTACCGGTAAATAATATACTTACATCCTTGCTTGTTATGAGTTCTTCGATAAGATTTAGGGAAACAAATATACTAATTTTGCTTCACACGGACTTGGTTGATTTATTATCGTTATTATTCCAAATACTTAACCCACGATTTTTTATCAGCATCGCGTATCCTATTAGCAGTGATGACAGTAAATTTAAAGAATACAGTTTCGATGACTAGCTTCATTTCGTGTCCATCCGGCTTTTTGTCTGTTTTAGTTTTTGTGCATATCATTTAAGATGTTAGATCAAGTGTCAGCTACAAGGACCTACTTACAGACAGGTTTATAGACATAGTGAATCTATATATAGTATACAATACTGTAATACGCAGTTATCTACATACATAAGGGCTTTATAGCAATATTCATTCAAGATCCTAAAGTATTGTTCTTTTTAAGAGAATGATTACACCTGATTGATTACACAATGCAGCACCTAGCGCCAATGTAGGTTTCTTTGATAGAGCTACCGAGACAAGGGCTTGTTTCCTCTCGTTATCAAGTGGCAAGTTGCAGCTAAATTAACGGTGCGAAGCGATCAGTGGCCATTGTAAGCTATGGAGATCGCTACCATTAGTGGTTTGTGCAATCTGCCTTTTACTGCACTGCACTCGGTGAGCAAACAACGAATGGTGGATGCAACTGTCAGGAGTTTGCTCGGTATATTTAGGGAAAACTTACAGTTGATACGAAAATGGGGACTTACCATGGCGTCGTATTGCGATCCAATTGAGGACCAAAACAGAATTGTTTCATTTAAAATAATGGTAATACATGGCTTTTGTTATCATTTAGATAGACGTCAATCCCTTTAGATTTAAAATCAATTCCAATTGAGCTACAAGATGTCACAACACGACGCCGTGGTACGAATAAGTAGTAAAATGATTCTGTTTAGGTCTTCAATTCGATCGCAATAAGACGTCATGGTAAGCCCCCTGGATCGGAAATTAACAGATGATACAATCGGAAGTGATGGCGTACTAAAATGGAGGCAACAAATCTCTTCAACAAGCGTGTAACAGTTGAGAAGTTACACCAAACTTGTCACAAAGTAATAAGCAATTGGCAAGAAAAATAGATGTACACATATTAGACGGTTGTTGTAAATATTTCCATCGGTCAATTTAACAATCAAAACATGTACCTACTACTAACGTTCATAAGGCATAAACATTAACAGATCACGTTTTTAAAAACTCTTTATGAAACGTTGTATTAAACACCTACACTAATTAGAGTCAGAACGTGGCTTATCGCAGAACTAATCTGCATTTAACGATCAACGAAAGATATAAGCCATTCCAGGTAGACTATTATTTGGCTGTTAGCCCCAGGTAACGCCGAGATGGGCGTCGTTTACCAAAATGTTCTTGTTTCATTTAGGCGATTGAGGTATGGGCTCGACTAAAAGGCATCTAAAGTGGTCACTAACAAAAAATACCGATAAAACCGGTACAATATTTTTAGAAAACGGTATCTATACCAACGCAGTATGACAACTGCTGTAACGTGGTGATGTACTAAGCTAAAACAATACATACAGTAGCTAGCGCCTCTTCATATGTGGCGGAGTACAGGGGCGGCGACGCAGGTGGAGTCTCGCGCGAGATTGCGGCGATCGGCATCTTAACGCATTACTGGATCACTCCTGAAAAAATATAAAAAACGGATGTTATATTGATTGCTAAAATAATGTTATACATTATATTAATCATAATTTTAAATCAGAAGGTTTGAGCGTGCATAACTAAGACATAGAGCGCAAACCCGTAAAAATGTATAGTGGCGAGTTGTTTTGTATGTATCTAATTGGCTGAACCCAATACATTTATTTGTATTACGATTACTTCTACATCAATCAGCAGCTGTTTTGTGGAATTCCAATTACAAGTTACTGTAACTCGCACTTCCCCAAACAAGGATAAAACGTAGATAGTGCATGTGCTTTACCGATTCACAAAGACGTGTGCGGTGCGAGGGGACCGAGGCGATAAGCAAAGTTGGATTATGGGTGTTCAAAATGGTGTTTACAATAGTCATGGTGACCTTGGCACGTGTGGCGACGCTATGACGACTCTACAAATATCCATTACCATATTTCAAGACTCCGTAGTTCCCCGTGACTGAAGTATAGAATGAAGTATTTGTATCTTCATAGGAACTAAAGTTTTTGATTTGTTTTCGTTTGTGAATCTATTGTAGGCGTGGTGTGTTTGAATAATAATAGGTAAGTATATGAACTAGACTTCATGGGCGGTTAGAATAATTTTAACTTTTAGCTGTACAGTAAACATATTTAGGTGCAAAATTCACTGTTCTAATTGGTATTTTTAATGCTCAAATTAAGATATTTGGATAGGTCAGCACAGCACCAAAAAATGTTCCACGGCCTGACCATCAGGCAGGCGTATGCATCTCAGTCTCTGTCCGTCTCTTGGCCACCTTTCCGTCGTAGTGGTCCACAAAGCAAACGAAAATATCAAATTGCCATTACTCAACTGTATTTCCTCTCAGATGCGACAGCAACAAATTACACAATCTACTCGTAAATCAAGAGAATTCAACGCGAATATGTCCCACCCAATGAGATAATAGGTTGGCCATTTGTCCTATTTGGCATGGACAGTATTGGACAGTGATGATAATTCAAGGTATGCGGAAAACTAGGCACAGAAGGGGTTTCATTAAATTTGTGTTCTACTTATTTACTTTCCTGGATAAGGTTGTTATAAGATTAGTAAATCAATACTGCATTTTTATCACTAACATTTTTAAAAATATAGATTCCAGGCAGACGCCTTGTAGTTACTGAGTCCCTAGGCGCTGTACATCAAGATATAAGTGATCGTGAACAAAACGTATTTACGTATGTGCGGATGCACAGTATGAAACTGTCACATACAACATACCAATAGTATAAAAACACAGTCTTTGTCTAAAATATAAGTTGGTCACCACAATGGGACATAAACTGCATACCGAACGGTACAACTGATGGGCATCTGACCCAAGAATTAGAGACGTGATAAACCGTCTATTACCATTAAATATATCTTATAATGACAAATTACCGTTTGTCTCTAAACGTGAGTTTCTAGCTGTCGCTAAGTCGGAAAAGGATTTAATCTGCATTTGGAGTTGGCACAGATTAGCTGCATGATTTACATTTTATCGCGCTTGCTCAATTTCTAAATGGCTATATTTGGAATAGAGGTATTTTCAATATTGGCATTCAGACTGTACTTAAATTGGAAACAAAAGCAACCGCCCGGGCGATCTCGTGTCGTCTAAAGGATGTTGGCTTTTTATGGTGTGCATTATTTTTGAATTGTTAAATGTATTAAGGTTCTATCTTGTTTTAATTTTTTGTTGGCAATGGTACCTATAGAACAAAAAAACAACGCACATTTAGTTTCAACAAACAGTTTGTAAACAACATGCTGTCCGCATCTATCACTAAATAATGCCCATTAATAATTAATAAACATAAAATGAAAATGTATAAATGTTTACATAATTACAAAATTAGTTAGGTACTATCTCATAAAAATTAATAAATTAATGACATCACAACGAGTATAGATATTCAAAACCAAAATATTCTCAACATGAAGAAGATACGGTTCGTTCTGACTTCAAGAAGGCTTTGGAGGCCTTCTCTAAGGAAATATTTACTCACCTTTCGCCATGGCTCGTATTTTTTTTAACGTAGTCCCACACTAGGATCGCTCCTGTATCGTGGGTGCCGCTTACAGATATACAATTTCACATACACATCACACCCAGACCAGAAACAAATATTTGTGGATCGCACAAATGTTTGTTCCGGGTGAGAATCGAACCCGCGACACCAAGCCGATTACTCAGCACTACGCCAAAGGTGCCATAAAACCACAGATAGAATAATAGTGCGACGGCATCAGAATTCTCCTCACTTCCTCATCAGTAAGACCCTCACGCACCAACGAGCCTATAATCACAGGAATAACAATAAATCAGAAATACCCTTATATAGATGAAGGCTATTGGACATCATTTCCTTTTGCTAATCGTTAATTGAATAATTCGTTATGGTTATTACTCGCTTGGATTAATTTATTCAGATGATGTGACGGAAGGAGTGCCTACGTGTTTTGAAAGGTAATTATTTAATCATATCTTTGTAGTTAAATCCTTAACTATGTTTTGATTTTGATTAACAAGTTCTTAGGTTTTGTTAATTTAGTCATATAAAGTAATATAGGTAATAGTTTGTCTAATTGAAGGTCAAGATTTAGATTTTCAGCGTCAATAGTGTAGTTGTTTCTCAGTCAAAGTCACGACATATTAATTGGTTGACCGATTCTTCCAAGGGCAGTTTTGCAGTGAACACATAATCTTTTTTTTTCTTGTTTCTTTAATAAGAAAACTCAGCCCCACACTATCGGATCGGTTATTTAGAGCTTGTATTATTTCCCACACTCATAAAAGATGATATAAAAGTAATTGAAGCACGTTCACCGAATACATACAGTTGATGGATCGAGAAATCTACACGCAACCTTCGTTCCTTAAAAGAGCTTGGACATCTTGAATTGACTGGTGACTCGTGAGTCACACGGTTAAAGACAGGAAAGTTGGCCCCCATCGGGAAAGGAAACTTGTCTTGTGCTTTCTTCGGGTGCGACGTTCGATTAAATTAAATGGTGACAATATATTATTGAACTAGCTGATACCCGCAACTTCGTTCGCATTTTTATATAACATGTAAACTGTTTAAAAAATCAATTGATGTCGCGGATACAGCTAGGTAAGAATATATCTGTCTCTTTCTCTCTCCCTTTTCCTCTATCTTTCTCCCTCTCTGGCTCTCTTTCTATCTTTCTCCTTCTTTCGCTATTTCTATTTCTCTTCCTCTACCTCTATCTCTTTCCCTCTCCTTATATCTCTATATCTTTCCCTATCTTTCTATAATTAATATCCCTCTCCACTCTCAATCTCTCGCCTTCTCTCTCCCTGTCCATCTCATCCATTATATTTATTTCCCTCATCCTCTCAGTCTATATCTCTCCCTTTCCCTCCTTCGCTCACTCCCTCTCCCTCTATTTTTATATATTTCGCACTCAATCGCTCTTTCTCTCCCCACTCTCCCCTATTTCCCCCAACTCTCCCCTCATTCTACCCCCACTCTCCCCTCTTTCTCCCTCCACTCTCCCCTCTCTCCCCACTCTACTCTCTTTCTCACCCCACTCACCCCTCTTTCTCCCCCCACTTTAACCTCTTTCTCCCCCACTCTTCCCCACTCTCCTCTTTTTATCTCCCACGCTCCCCTTTTTCTCTCCACCCTCCCCTATTTCTCACCCCACTTTCCCTCTTTCTCACCCCACTCTCCCCTCTTTCTCACCCCACTCTCCCCTCTTTCTCCCCCCACTCTCCCCTCTTTCTCACCCCACTCCCCTCTTTCTCACCCCACTCTCCCCTCTTTCTCACCCCACTCTCCCCTCTTTCTCACCCCACTCTCCCCTCTTTCTCCCCCCACTCTCCCCTCTTTCTCACCCCACTCTCCCCTCTTTCTCCCCCCACTCTCCCCTATTTCTCCCTCCACTCTCCTGTCTTTCTCCCCACTCTCCCCTTTTTCTCCCCACCCTCCCCTCTTTCTCACCCCACTTTCCCCTCTTTCTCACCCCACTCTCCCCTATTTCTCCCCCCACTCTCCCCTCTTTCTCCCTCTACTCTCCTGTCTTTCTCTCCCCACTCTCCTCTTTTTCTCCCCACCCTCCCCTCTTTCTTACCCCACTTTCCCCTCTTTCTCACCCCACTCTCCCCTCTTTCTCACCCCACTCTCCCCTATTTCTCACCCCACTCTCCCCCATTCCTCACCCCACTCTCCTCTCTTTCTCACCCCACTCTCCCCTATTTCTCACCCCACTCTACTCTCTTTCTCCCCGCGCTCCCCTCTCTTTCCCCCCACTCTACCCTCTTTCCCTCCACTCTACCATCTACTCCCCTTTTTCCCCACTCTCCCCCTCCCCTGCCACGCACTCTCCCCCTCTCCTCCCATCGCACTCTCCCCCTTTAAATTACGATCCGTTCAGCCGTTTATTGTGGTCCGTTGGGGATGCATCTAAAGAATACCTCATAATTTCAACCCCCTTGCTTTTCCCCCTTTAGGGATGATTTAGCAAAAAGGCGGAAACCCGTATTTATTTATTTCTTACCAAAAGCCTAAATAAGAATTTTCAGATCCCTAACTTGAAGAATTATGGATTCCCCATACAAACTTTCAACCCCTATTTCATCCCCTTCGAGATTGTTTTTTGAGAAAAAAGATAGCCTATGTCCGTCTCATAGGTCCAATCTACCCCTATACCAAATTTCATCGAAATCGGTTCAGCCGTTTAGCCGTGAAAAGGTAACAAACAAACAGACAAACAGATATACAGATAAACAGATAAACAGAGTTACTTTCAGATTTATAATATTAGTATGGATTTGAAAAAACCCTTCTATATTATGCGGTGTTTTTCAAGTTTCGTTTAGTATTGTAAAATAATTACATCGTAAGCTTTAATTACTCTATTAACGCTCCCGTATACCTTAGTCACAGACGGAGTAACTGATAGTACTCCGTACACTTAAGTCACAATGCTTAGTTTTTAGAGATATCAATCTGAAACAATACTCACAGGTTATGCTAAGACAAACCAGTAGCAAAGTTAATTTATTCGAACACGTTACAATGCAGTTGTTACTACATTACTACTCGTATATAGAGATGTCGTAACGAATGATGAACTAATCGTTGGTTACGAGTTACAACTCTATTTCTATCCCTAGTGGCACACTGCGGCTGCGCTGGGATTTAAGTATCTTATTTTTCCGTGAAATTGTTGCACGAGTAAAGAGCCCCGTTTTTATAAAGTTATCGGAAATTTACAGGCATACACTTTCAAATCTAATAAAAATAAAACAAACATCCTAATATTACTAAGATTGAGTTAAATTGGTACACGTAGCTTTTAGTGGTTGTAGACGAAATTATTCCTGGTATTTCAAGAAATAAATTCAACCGCCCTGCCACCAACCGAATATAAATGTTTGCGTTGCATGTTGCACAGCGTCAATTGAATACTATTTAATGTAGGTACCATGTATGAAATAAACAACTTATGTTTACGATCCATATTTTATCCTCATATCGCATAATTAAAATAGATTTATAACGCAATTGAATCGTAACCAATAAATTGGGCTAATAAGGCGCTAGGATTTCCTGTTTGGAATAAACTTTATTCACACGCCCTTGAGATATCAAGGTGTTTAATTACAGTTTAATTCGTACATAACGTATTTATGACGACTTATTTGCAATCGTTTGGACATTGGGAAACCCAGAGCTTATCTTGCCGATAATGTTTGGTTGTTCTCGGTATTCAAATTACTGTGATGGTCACGATTTATTCTAATACAGGGAAATTTATAAAAAATACGAATATATACATATCTTTATTGTTATGCTTTTATTGTACCCGATATAATTAAGTAAAGTGTAGCTAAGTAATTGGTAATTAATTCACTGCCATATTATTGTACATTTTATTGTTTTAAACAAAACATATGAATCAATTCATTTATGGAAATAAAAAACCGTCCGAGTGCAAGTCAGACTCGCGTACGAAGGGTTCCATAGCATTATGTAAAAAATCACGTTTGTTGAATGGGAGCCCCCTTAAATGTATATTTTATTATATTTTTTAGTATTTGTTGTTATAGCGGCAACAGAAATACATCATCTGTGAAAATGTCATCAGTCTAACTATCGCAGTTTACTTATGAGATACAGCCTGGTGACAGACGGACAGACAGACAGACAGACTGACAGACAGACGGACAGCGGAGCCTTAGTAATAGGGTCCCGTTTTACCCTTTGGGTATGGAACCCTAAAAAAGAAACCTTAGCAGATCGAAGCATTAGTATAGTTTGACTGGCATGAAAATGTAACGGGCGGGGTTATGAATATATAAGTACTAGCTGATACCCGCAACTTCGTTCGCATTTTTATATAAAATGTAAACTGTTTAGAAAATCAATTGATGTCGCGGGGAACAGTTATAGGTAAGAATATATCTGTCTCTTTCTCTCTCCCTTTTCCTCTATCTTTCTCCCTCTCTAGCTCTTTTTCTATCTTTCTCCCTCTTTCGCTTTTTCTATTTCTCTTCCTCTACCTCCATCTCTTTCCCTCTGCCTATATCTCTATATCTTTCCCTATCTTTCTATCATTAATATCCCTCTCCACTCTCAATCTCTTGCGTTCCCTCTCCCTGCCCATCTCATCCATTATATTTATTTCCCTCACCCTCTCCGTCTATATCTCTTCCTTTCCCTCCTTCGCTCACTCCCTCTCCCTCTATTTCTATATATTTCGCACTCAATCTCTCTCACCTATTTCCCCCACTCTCCCCTCCTTCTAGCCCCACTCTCCCCTCTTTCACTCCCACTCTCCACTCTTTCTCCCCCCACTCTACCCTCTTTCTCCCCCACTCTCCCCTCTTTCTCCCCCCACTCTCCCCTTTTCTCCCCCCCCACTCTCCCCTCTTTCTCCCCCCACTGTCTCATGTCTTTCTATTCACTCTACACTCTTTCTCACCCCACTCTCCCCTCTTTCACTCCCACTCTCCACTCTTTCTCCCCCCACTCTACCCTCTTTCTCCCCCACTCTCCCCTCTTTCTCCCCCCACTCTCCCCTTTTCTCCCCCCCACTCTCCCCTCTTTCTCCCCCCACTGTCTCATCTCTTTCTATTCACTCTACACTCTTTCTCACCCCACTCTCCCCTCTTTCTCACCCCACTCTCCCCTCTTTCTCACCCACTCTCCCCTCTCTATCTCCCCACTCTACCCTTTTTCTCACCCCACTCTCCCCTCTTTCTCCCCCCACTCTCCCCTCTTTCTCCCCCCACTCTCCCCTCTTTCTCCCCCCACTCTCCCCTCTTTCTCCCCTCACTCTCCCCTCTTTCTCCCCCCACTCTCCCCTCTTTCTCCCCCACTCTCCCCTCTTTCTCACCCCAGTCTCCCCTCTTTCTCCCCCCACTCACCCCTCTTTATCCCCCCACTCTCCCCTCTCTTTCTCCCTACTCTACTCTCTTTCTCACCCCACTCTCCCCTCTTTCTCCCCCCTCTAACCTTTTTCTCACCCCACTCTCCCCTATTTATCACCCCACTCTCCCCTATTTCTCCCCCCACTCTCCCCTCTTTCCCCCCCCACTCTGTCAGCTTTCTCCCCCCACTCTCCCCTCTTTCTCCCCCCACTAACCTTTTTCTCACCCCACTCTCCCCTCTTTTCCCCCCACTCTGTCAGCTTTCTCCCCCCACTCTTCCCTCTTTCTTCCCGCTCTCCCCTCTCTTTCTCCCCACTCTACCCTCTTCTCCCCTCACTCTACCATCTACTCCCCCTTTCCTCCCACTCTCCCCTTTACCCCACTTTCCCCCTTTCTCCCCCTCCTCCCATCGCACTCTCCCCCCTTAATTACTTTCCAATTTAAATTACGATCCGTTTAGCCGTTTATTGTGGTCCGTAGGGGGTGCATCTAAAGAATACCTCATAATTTCAACCCCCTTGATTTTCCCCCTTTAGGAATGATTTTGCAAAAAAGCTGAAACCCGTATTTATTTATTTCTTACCAAAAGCCTAAATAAGAATTTTCAGATCCCTAACTTGAGGAATTATGGATTCCCCATACAAACTTTCAACCCCTATTTCATCCCCTTCGAGATTATTTTTTGAGACAAAAGATAGCCTATGTCCGTCTCATAGGTCCAATCTACCCCTATACCAAATTTCATCGAAATCGGTTCAGCCGTTTAGCCGTGAAAAGGTAACAAACAAACAGACAAACAGATATACAGATAAACAGATAAACAGATAAACAGACAAACAGATAAACAGAGTTACTTTCAGATTTATAATATTATAGTATGGAGTATGGATTTTGCGGTAATTATATCTTAATATATATAAATCTCGTGTCACAATGTTTGTCCTCAATGGACTCCTAAACTACTTGACCGATTTTAATCAAATTTGCACAGCGCGTGCAGTTTGATCTAACTTGAAAGATAGGGTAGCTTACATCTCAATTTATAGTCGCAATAACAAAAACCTTAGCCACAGCAACGCGTGGCCGTGTCTGCTAGTAAACTATATAAACATGTAATTCCCCATAAGGTGCCTTGTAACTTGACATTACTTACACTTACACCCTAGCGCATACTTAATAGTACCAAAAAGCTTGCGCAAGCGCCGTATCTATGGAACAATATCCTCCCGTGAAACAAGCGACGTTAATTGCAGATACCATAGACTAATTACCCGTGAAGGTTGTTCTATGTTCTGCCTTTACTGGCTATTTCTTAGTTCAATTATTACCATTGACAAGTAATTAGTAAACAAAACTTAAATGCAAGAGTAACATAGGTGTGGAGGGTATTAATAGGTATTCTGTGGGTGTGGCTACAATTAATATAATATGTAGATATGCAGCCAGAGTTTAGAGTATGCAGCAATGACAAGAAAATAACAATAGTTTTTGATGATTTATACCTAAAACGTTCGCTTCAGTCACTTTTGGTAGTTATAACTGAATCTTAATCGCATAGTTTATGAGTGGTTTTTCTGGTAAATAAGAAAATTACTCACGTCCTTGACGGGAGTAATAAAACTAGAATTTCGATGAAATCTTTAACAAAATATAATTGTTGTAAAATCCGTAGTTGTAACTCCAATAAACACGCTATACTTTTTTGTTGAAATAAATAAATGTCACTGGACTTCCAACAATGGAATAGAAAAAATAACAACAATCAATCAAATAAACTACACCTACTTTATGATGTAACAGAAAGATTAAAATAACAAATTTATTATTAATTAATCGTAGCTCCAACCAACTGAAATAAGATGTTACTCAAGTACAGGTACTACTAGGTATACGACAAGTATCGATGAGTCAACTCTTACAAATGGAAGTATCAGTCAATGTCTCATTCGAGACGTTATCAGATTTAAAAATGAATGTAATATGCATACAGAAACCTGCTCGGAGGTTATAATGCTCAATCGATTTTCGAAATCGCCAAACATCGATATCAGATTCGGTGTCGATAAATAATTCATGAGAACCGCACAATAGGCTCGGCTGGATCAATATTTTATGGTGGGTAAAAAATATGCAAAATTTCGAGTTTGCCTGCTCAGACCAAAATTATAGGATGAGTTCGCTCGAAACCTGATTTGGGAAATTGAAATTCGGAAATCTCGGATTCTTCGTGTCAGGGGAGCGGCATGATGAAGTGAGTGAGGATTTATTTTTAGAACCCTAATTTAGGTTTCTTAATATAGAGCTTTTTACTTTGTTGTTCTGTCTTATCTATATAATAATCATACAAATATTTATGTAGTAAGTAATATAATCATAATTTAATTTACGTGTTAATGGATTAACAACATTTGTGAGCATATAATATTAATAAGTACAAAAACTACTGATACTGCTAAGACACCATCGTTATTTCCAAAAGTTGAATGTGAAGTGTTGTCGATTGTTTAACTTAAAAATAAGAAATTCACAAATATTACATTCCTTCTGAACTTAAACCTCAATTATAATACTGAATGTTGATTTATACGCCTGCTTGGCAAGATCATAATATTCGAAATAAAATTTTTTGAACTGATTTTAGATATCGAACGGTATTTGAATTCACTATAAATATGTACATGTAAGATAAACAAGCCAAACTACGAGTATGGCTCACTCTGAAGTGCCTACTCAAGTTCTTATTAACTCGTAATTTTTTACGCCCCTACTTAGCATTGTTCGGTAACAACGCGGTGATCCCATTGTATGCGAAATGGTTCTAAATGCATCCCGCGTGTGGTCCAGAACCCTGACTCTTAAACAAGCCACATTTTTCGAAGCACTGACGAGTAGATGTATATTACGAGTATGTGTAAGCTACCTAGCTACATAGTTGTGTTTTTACGTCACCAGTATTGGGCTAAAAAACTTACACCATCTTACCACAAAAGTTTAGACCAGACTTAAACAGATGTTTCTAAAATTTCGTTCGACAAAATCGACGTCTATCACTCGCGTTTCCTTACTCAATCGTGGCATTCGTAATTATTTTACTTGTGAATTTGTTATTGACTTTTAAAAAAGGAAGGGAGGGATTTGTGGATAAAATATTTAGACACGCCTATTCAACTGTTGTTTAAATCTTTTGTGGGAAGACGGCGAGTTTGTAATTATAAGTAAGGAAATGTCCGCTGACTGTACTATTACAACTTATTGTACTTCTCAAAGTAAAGTACGAGTACAGTGAAGGGATCCTGACATTTAGTTGGTTCATTCCAGTGCTAATCATAGGCGCGGCTCGTGACTAGCTCATCCGCTTGTCATTATCCTGGCAATGTGTTAACCTACTAACATAGAATCATACTAACATACCCATAGAGTATAATATAATTTATGCTAAAAAGAAAATAAATCCGTTTTAATTGTTATTTTTTTTATTTAATTTAAATTTCAACGTTAGTTAGATCACAAATGGATTCGGGCAGAAATCTAATGCCTAGACTTTTGCTAAATATCACATAATTTTTCATATTCGTTTCATTTAATTTACTGACGGCATTCACAAAAAAGTGTGTATATTTAACGTTTTAGCAATTATCACTATGACGATATCTAATTATGTACTCTATCCAAAAAGGAAATGGCATGTACTGAATAACGGAAATGACAAAAGTGCTAACAGTTTACCTTCACAATATACGGCATATACGACACACCCATCAAAATTATGTACTTACCTGTACGTATGTTAAAGTGTTTGCAAAATTACTTTGCTTTGCATCATTGTAACTAGGAGCTGAAAACAATGTAAAAGGTAAATGGACTAACTCTAACTTCAGTTATTGTTCTCAGAACGGACTACAGAATCCTGGTTCATACATTGACCCAAAAGAATATAAATGAGTTCCATACACACCGATTTTCTACTACCTATTTCCAATTCTAAGTGCGTAGATACTTATCTAGAACGCTTTATGTCGTCTTACGCAGCGAGATTGAGTAAACCACGAGTAAGCTCAGCTTCAACTAGGTATACCTTTACGTCATACGTAACGTTAACATATTTTGACATCGTGTCATCTCTATTAATACATACTTCTTGAACACAACCATTACAATGAGATCTCTGTTATCATTAGCCAGTATTAGAAGTACAGCTCATTAGAACTTGGGTGTAAGTAGAGTACAGCCGTGGGAAAAATACTTGAGGCATTAGAATAAGAGGTTCGACACTTGTTTTATGCTGATCTAGAGATACAGGTCAGTTGCCTACACACGTTTTTTCAATTAGGTTTCATAATTGCTGGAAAGTTAGAGGCAAGGTATGCAAAAATTATCATGTTTCGCTGTTCTTGTTTTCTTGCCTTATATTACTTACTTCACCATAGCGGCATGATACTTGGATGGATGGATGATCGTTTAGTGGCATAATGTCCGAATCTTTTCGTGCTTTTGAGGGCACGTTAAACCATGTTGTTATCTATTGGTAGCTCTGACTGACGCGTGTACCTACTTTGACACCGACGCCACCACGTCATTTAAAAGCTTTATATCCGTAAGTTCAACTCATCTTTCATCATCTCACACACAATAATGGTTTTTCTGACCTGCAGAGAAACACACTCACGGTACTGCGTTACGGTTGCAAATTAACCATTACAGCTACGCTCTATCGATCATCGAAAGACCTTGAGCAAAGGCATCTATGCTCAAAGTAGGTACTCGCAATTAGTATACTTTTTATCGCATACTCTTAATTTAAATGACAAGGAAAATAAATGACTATTTGCCGTAACCGAGAAAAAAACAAATGACGCGCCTATTTAAAAATAGCTCTCAATTCACACGGCAAATTAATGTTCAGGCTCGATTACGTGATAGAACAATAAGACGATTTCGTGTTCACGTCCTTTGTTGTCACTTTTATAAATAGGTATTCCGCGTTACATGTTTGCATTAAGTCATCGATCTTCAAGGTATTTCCCTAATATTGCTTATGATAATAAATAATGGTTTGACCAAGTTCATTGTAAATATTTAGATCTTCATTCCTATATAAAAAGGTGTGATACTTATTTGATGCTTTCGGTAGCACATCTCATTAGTATTCTAAAATCATCCTTTCAGCACGTATCGAAATCACTGCTAGACATAGGCCCTTTCTCTATATAGCCATCTAACTTTATTGTTTCTTACGTTCTTGAGATTTCCCAAGCTTCATCACTCATTCATAATGTGCACCAACACACACATAAGGTAAAACTCCAAAATCTGACTCATTTGATATGCCGCTCGTCATTTGACACTGAAAAACTGTGTAAGGACCTTCATATTCGCGAATACGTGGGCATAAGGGCACTCCGAGGGTCGTGTATGTCAACCCGAGACATTGAGCTAAGTAAGTGAGATTAGTCAAGTGCCATTAGAAGGTTGCATGTTCTACTATTTTAGAAACTTGAGTGCTTACTCAAAAGTGTTTTTACAATCATACTACTAATGACTACGCTTAGAACATTGATTGGTACCAGAATCTAATGTAATGAAAACTCTATAAAGATATGTTACGGATTGCAGTACCCGTTGGTGTACTGGTAACATTTTGGTAGTTATTAGTTTAGCAGAAAGAGATTTATTAGTCATGTAGAGAATGCTAGATACTTTTAATACTTTCATATCGCCACGAAAGAAGAGAAGAGAATTAACGAAGATTCAATAGGCCATTTTGATACAGTTTCTGTAATTTCAAATCGTATTTTGGTCACAAAAAGTACGCTGTGGTCATGGGCTTACTATACTTACTCCAAATTTCTAGAGTAGCCTTCATTCCATGAAATGGTAACATATGGTATGCAGTGGTCATGGTATTTCACCATCACGCCTTTGGAATTTCCCACACAAAGCTCCATTCCATAAAACATTGAGCCTTCGCCAATCCACCATCCGCGTGACGAACACCGAAACAGCGTGAGGTGAATAACAATGAACGATGTGCTTTGTGGTTCAATGTCACTCGCGCGATTCTCACCGATATTTAAACGCGTACTGGTATTTCATTCAGAGTTCATATGACTTAGTAGACGGAGAAAGGCTCGCGCACGTCTATTTTGATTGAGCTAAAATACTGATTGGTCCGAAACTATAAAGACAACTAAAGTCAAGGTGTGTGTTTAAACGGAGCTACTCTATATAAACAGCGGTAGATTATCTCCGAAACGTGCAGGTGGAGAACTGCGCAAATGCCGCAAATTGTCATAACAAGTTAGTTGGCGAACAGCCCCTTATTTTTATACACGTGGATATACTTTTATTTTTTGCATTTTGGTTTGAGTGACACATATAACAGTGTAGGCGGTACCTACACGTTGGATTGGAACACTTTCATGACATGGAGGTGTTTATTATTATGGATAAAATTCTGTATGTATTTTTTAACATTATCCTGCTTTCCAGGCCCGTAAGAAATATTGTGTCAGAATTTCAAACATATGAACACTAATACGAACAAATTAGTCTCTTTTGCAATATTCTAAGGTCTCTTTTGAGCTGCAAATTCATTAAATGTCATCTAATGCTGTCACTCAATCCCAATACTAGAACACAAATTTATCACCCGTCCTTTAAAATGCTAATAAAAACATACTGTCAAGCTTTGAATGATCATCTATCATTCCTTTGAGCTCCAACTTGTCATTGGTGTTTTGACATCATTCATCATCGCGATTGTCATCGATGATAGACGTGCAAAGTAGTTGTAAAAACCTTCTAATAAATACGACATAATAGCGATGCTTTGTAGCATAAGTAGGTACAGTTTAGAAGCTCTCCCAGTTTTGGCAAAAGGTAAATATAAGACACAATTTATATGTCATCAAATACAAGTTCTTTATAAAACAGTACTTAATTATATGAAGTATTATATTATTATGTATAATAGCCTATACTAGATGTCAAGCGGACTGGATGCGCTTGAGTTGTTAAAAAGCAAAAAAGTTGACGAGGCTAGCTTAGCTAGGCTAGCGAGGCAACATACCCTGAAGGTTTAGCTTTGTCCTAGCTTGAGGTCCTATGTTGTGCCAGATGAAGTGAGAAAATAAGGAAATGAAGCTTAGGTACTTTGGTTGCTTTTTGATAGGTCATTTTATAACACGAAGGTTGCTGATTTACACAACCAATTTCTTATCGATAACCATTTAATGTAAGTTTTCACAACCGAGTGTGGAACTGAGCGGTGTACGTTGTAAATATTAGGTGTATTTGTCTCTGTATATCGGTGAAAATTCAGTAAATAAAACTAGGGATCCGTACTAATATTCATGATATTATTCATCACAGTTCAAGCATTGCAGCTTTGTCTACATTGACTCCCGCACACAGACCAATGAACATTTATACAATATATTATTCATGTAATGCGAAAATGGCGGAAATCACCATCCATATTAATGCTCGTTGGCCTTCTGCAGGTTCATCTTATAGGTGTGTTGACAAGTATGGGGTTTTCAAGGTAGACAGGCAACACTGGCAGTGATGTCTAGTGCAGACAGAGATATGACTGCAAAGTGTAGTACCTGTTACAGCCTACTATGCTATCTTTATACCATAATACCTATCAAGATATTAATTTTAAAACAGCACTCATTGTTAGGTAACGTCCCTGATACGAGTATGTTCACTCTAAACAAACAGGCCAAAGGCACTAGGCCACGACCTTACCCGCACTTGTATTGGGCTGTCGGACGCTAAATCATTTAGACTTAGAGTGGCCTTAAGATTAATGCCCATCAATTAGCATCTTTTATTTCTTGTTCATTTTGATATTTAAGTCGTTATTGAACCCGTTGAGATAACAACATTCCTTAGTCAGAGCTTTCAAGCGTTTCTGTATCTGTAGCCAGCTGTTACCGCGCTTTTGGATTAGGTAATCCGTCCTAAAAGCGTTCGGATGTAGAATCGGACGTCGATCATATAATATTGTAATGCAGATGCATGACGTCTCAGTGGTTGTGACTTCCTGGTCCTTTTAAACCACTTATTCATTGTTATATAACCGTCATTGATAGCTCAATTCGCCCACTTTAGGACAAAAATGTTTGGTCACTGACCCTAATTATTTTCATAGTTCATTATTTCATTGAGTGTTCTTTATTTTCTACGGTTGTGCTTTTTCTACAGGTGCCAGCAATTGGCGAGGTTTGGATAAGAAACATATATTTATCGCGGCATCAGCGTATAAGAACAGAATGCACTGTACCAGCCAATTTCAAATTTTAACGGTGTCTAATAAAAGCAATCGAACATCAATCTTACTACGTACTACCTACTGCATTTATGTTCCACTAACAACCAGCCAAGTTAAGCAATCGTAGGGCCTAGAACTAGTAAATAACCACCTGACATGGCCGAGGCAGGAATGCTTGCCTCCAGCCTTTACTGCCTCCTAACTGGCTTCGGGTATAATACGAACTATAAACTGAAACGGTAAATAATTGAGGCTAGTTAAGTGTCTCGTTGTGTTTAAGTGCAAGTAGCAAAATAGGCGATCAAGTTAGGACTAAAATTCTTGAATAATTTGAGTGTTGCGCGGAACACATCACACGTGGTCTGAAATCGTTTATCTAGAACCGAAGGCGAAGTGGAGTCAATAGGTAAACTGAAAATATAGCTGTGGCAGTCGCACTAGGGACGAGAAGTAGCCTCTGAAGATAAAATACCCCACTGCGGTGACCGAGGCGGTAGCAGTGAACAAATATGTTCGAATATAGATTTACCATACAAAAATAAGTAAGTATGTCGTCGCCTAAGCATCGCCGGTCACAACACTACAGGAAAATCTATGCAAATCAAATTCATACTATCGGATCGGTAGATTACGTACTCGTATTTACGTAGGAAGCGTGTTGTTATCCTAACTAACATAAACAAAGTGGCAGATATTTTAACAAGCAATGAACAATATTGCTGCCGAGTAAACAACCAACTCGAACAAATATATTATGTTTCTTAGAGATACATAATTATGCATGGTGGTAGGTAGTAGTAGTAGTACTTAACTCGAGGATGGATAGTATAACGAGAGATAAAGGAAGTTGTATTGTATGGCTTCCCAGTAAAGCATGAGCCGATGAAGTCATTACTGCTTGTTTATTTACGCAAAATCCTCTCTCACTAATGCTATAAAAGCACGCAGAAAGTAGATAAGTAGATTTTTTAAACAATTAACATCACTTAGCAGCACATCACTTCCTTCTCCTTTGTCCGAGCGACTCATGCGTGGTAAGGCAAACAGAGTGTCGCCAAGATGCCTCAAACAGCTAAGCACATAAACGTATGATTAGGGTAGCAAGATTTTTGGGGTCAAATCAGGACACCTTTTTTTATGACGGGGGAGAGAATGGAAATCTTCAACCAAGATACCCGACTACTTTGGGGTACCGTCGGGTTATGTAGGATTTTTTACCCACTAAAACTACCGACGGTGCCCTGTCTCTATGGTATTTTGAGAGTGCACTATATAGGATCTACAAAGAACCGCGTTTGTGCCCTCCTTGTTGTGAGCGTTTGCTCTCATCCCGAGGGAAATTGGGACACCTAATGGCGTTAAATTTAATATCCTTGATGAAAAATGTATCAAGCTAAATATTATTATTTTGATTGATAATTTGTCGGGTGCAAAGTTGACGTTATTGCCGATAGGTTGGGAATGGAACAGGGAATGACTGGACAACTATCATACAAACAAAATGTATAACAGGCCTAGCGGAAGTAACCCTAATTATGGCTGTATTGCATTGCAAAAATCGAGTACTAATTAAATACCTAGAATACATACTTACTGCATGTATTTTAAATTTTAATCCATCAAAGGGAGACAGTCTCAGTGAAGTGAAACGTCTAGTCACTCTAGTAACGTTATATGACAAAATATTCTTAGAACACGATCGCTTATCGTATCTGTGGATGTGATGTGAGTAACATAAATCCTGTGCGTTTTTTGGTACGCAAGAAAACCCACGTGACGAATGCTAACTTTGTCACACTTATTGTTAGCTTAGATTTCTGGTGTCCGATAAGGTTACACCGAAAATGGCGCAATTCAATGTTTGTTAGTTGCCTGAAAGAAAACACCTTAAATTTGTCGTTCTTAGTGAAGAATATTTATGGGTGTCATAATTAATGACAATAGATTCCTGATAAAATAAACGATGACAACGATCATTAACTTAATTGCGCATAAATAATTTCATATAGTGCCATTCTCATTTATTTGCGTATAAAACAGAATTCATTCATTCAAAACTAGTTTCGGATAACAGTGATCTTAAATCAACAGCCAATGTCATAGTGCATTGATCTCTTGTAGGTAGGTAGGTACTTATTGTACATATTAAAAACAATACATTTCTAAATACTTGTATTGTTCTGCGGATGCTCGTAGGCGAATTGACAGGCACTGTCATTATGTTTCAATCTAATATAATAACGCCCTCGTCAAATGTTTTGCGCCAAGTTTTTGTCAAAATTAGTAATCATTATTATTACAGTCTCACTATAATGACGCTTTGGTATGATAATAATTGTTCGTTCTTGATTGTGATACGTGTAATGGCTCATTTGAGTTTAAGGGTCTTAAGAGGTCGGCGATGCGATGAGACACGAATTATTTACGAAAATAATTATGTTGCCACTTGGGTAACGAATTAACGATGCTGATGTTCTGAAGTCGAAGTAACGAAATTCTTAAATTTTTATAGTGACCTCGAGTTAAGTCGAATTATTTTGACTCTTAACCTTCACCTAGGTAGTCGACCTAGCCATTATTTTCTTACCAGCTATCATTTTCTTTACGAAATCGTACGAGTAAATGAGTAAATAGTATTATTCAATTTTTTTTTACTATACTTTTTTCGTACAGGAACTGTAAAACCAATATTAAAGAACACCTATAAAAATAGATCTCTGAAGACACGGGGGTCATAAATTTATCTCTTGCTTTTAACTAATAATCTAACTAAAATTTAAATTAATGTTAGATTTTAGCGTCACCATAAAAGAGGCTCCCATAACAATATGTAACTTAAAACACGTTTTTAATTACTTGAGATTCAAGTTATATTGAAAGTTATTAGACGATTTAGGTCTGATGCCTTTGATTATAGCAATGATTTCAATTTGTACCTATATATAGATGGTATATGTATGTATTTTTTTAATACATTTTTATAATATTCGTTTTTTGCTAAACTAGTTGTATAGAAAATAAAGATACGAACATTTACTGTGCTCACAATAGAAAAGTACACCCTACTAAAAGTAGGATAATTTATAAATTTGTTATTATTATATCTAGCTAAAAATCCGAGTTTTATTTTTAATTGGGCGAGTTTTTTATTTGCCAGAACCAATTAAATGTGTTAGAAATAAATCGATTACGAATTACGACCACACCAAAAAAGGTGTCTACGTATCGATCTATCGATCCAGCTGGTTTCCTGTCCCCTTTGGGGCCGCGGCATCAGTAACAGTAACATTGAGCAACTATTATTCTAACCTGTTCAGGTATTTATTTGTTGAACACTTGGATAGATTAGGCTTGGTTCAATTTGGGAGGAAAGGATGAAAGATATATTGAACTGCTTTTGATTTACTTACATGATCATTAAATTATTCAGAAAAACTAACAACATCATGTACAAATATCCAATAAAAGTTTTGTACAGGAATCTGCTGAAATCTGTCGCCTAGCAATTTAAATGAGCGTGTTAATTGTAATTTTTCCATAATAAGACACGGAATGACTAAAGCTTCAAAGTAATTTTACCATATTTTGCAAAACAATGACGTCATTCTCGGGAAATCGTCCCCAACATTTTTAGGACCATACTTTTATTCAAAACTACAATGCAAGTCGAGTTTGAATGTAGATCATGTTTTTTTTCGCAAACGTCACAGCATCCTACATAGTGCTAATTTTACTGATGCGGATTTGATACGAATACCTCTTCGATCTACGCATTATTTATGGCAATCATGCTACTTTGACCTCATTACTGTACCCTTATTACAGTAGGTATAAGGGTTAACGGTACCGGATAAGAGCTCGTCGTGAGCGTAAGAGCGTAAGAGCGTCGTGTTAATTAATGTTATTTACCCTCAAAATGCGGTCCTTGCAGCACCCATCGTCTACAGCTACACCTACATACGTCAGCGTACATCATATTTGCATAAGCCATACACGGGTTATGTCACTGGCAACCTTAGCTAACCTTACCGAACAACGCCGGAAAATCAGCATCGCATCCTTGCGTCACTAAACATGTTTACGCATAATTGGGAAAACGTTTAGAAGGTGAATTTAAAACGCATGTGATCATAACATACTATACCTATCTACCAATCGCTTATTATGCTACGTATGACTCAAGCTGTTTCAGTTGATGACTCAATTAAGTATAGGTTGACATTATGTAACGTTTATACAACAAATTCTCCGATATACACATGGGATTGTCGAGGAAAAGCGTGACCTATATTCGATATTCGAAACTGCAGTAAAGTTAAGAATGTCGAAATACAACATTATCTGTTGCGTTTCCAACATAAACCGCTTTAGCCCTACGACTAAAGGAATTCGTTTGAAGCTTATGAAACACTATAAAGTTTTACTACGTCTGACGAAAATAATTCAAGTTAGGCGATTCAATTTCATTAACATAAAATTTATGTGACCATTTCACAATTCCCCTACACTAACAACCTACATCATAAGAACAAGGTTGTGTAAACAATACGCACCTGAATGAAAACAAATTTTTCGGACTCACTCAATTTACACAAAACTTTATCACCGACACTGAAACTGAACACAACAATAGACTATTCAACTTTATGGCACACGAATTAAGGGTCGTTTTTCACTTGCTTTTCATTGAAGAAAAGTTGGCGAAACGTATCGCGATCGATGTTTGAGATCGAGCGATCGATGTGGTCGATCGCGCGCGCTGCGAGTGGGACAGAGAGACTACGACTATGCTGCGACATGCGCACGCGCAGGCGCGGCCGCGGAAACTTCGCAGAGTGGGGGCCGCTAGGACATGGAAAACTGCGTGGACGCTGCCTTGATCGTGGTGATACGGGAAGAACAAGGTGTGATCCTGTGTTCTTTTTGCGTTTTAGGTTATATCAAACAAAATAAGTACTATTCATTTTGTACGCTATCAACAGTAACTATACAAACTGGATTTTAGTTTTAAAATAGTTACAAATAAAACTGTGGTCGTATGCATCGTCAATACGAGCGATGTCTGTTCTTCCGCCCGTCTGACACGTGCTCTGTCATTATAATGTGACAAGAGACAATTTGCGACAGCATTGTCGTTTTTTACATGTTAGTGATTCTAAATTCTAAACTTGTTCTATAAACAGGCAATTTCGCGACAATATTACTTTTATTAAGCTGCCAAACGTGTATAGATGTCCTTGATACGTTTAGGTAAAATTTAAATGTATAATTCAATATCTAACACCTTTTACTCATTTAAATAACGTATTTTTGTCATCTAAAGTGTCTATATACTTATCTTTTATCCTTGAATAGGTTTAACCGCTTTTGAAACATGATTTTTTTTCTGGATACACTTAGGTACATAATGCTTAATTTCACGGTTTTAGCAACCTAAGAAACCACAAACCAACCAACCAAATCTAAATGAAATAAAGTAAAATAATCAAATGTATGAACACCATCTAGTATATTCATATTTAGTAATATGGATACTAGATAAATGGACAAATAGTTTTGTCCATTTTAAAACTAGCTTGGTAACTTTGGGCAGGGCATCTGCCCGACCCAAGTATCTACCAGGTACAATATTGGAACTAACTAAAAAATAGATAAAGTTAAGAGGAGACTAACCAAACCAAAGATACACATTAAAATTCTGCTCGTAGGTATAGTCTATCAGTAGATACCCTGCACGTCTAACAAAATGTTGAATACTATGTATTTTAAATGTCGGCTGAGTTGTCTCATACAAGCAAGAGTTAAAATTCAACAGGGAGAGCTCGGCCGTTCGTCTTACATTATTTTGGCTGAGATGACCCTCAACTCTTTCCACGGGAGCTGTTCATTAATCAAACAGGAGCTAGAAACTTGTCCCAGGAAGTTTAGAGATAGACTTAAGTTACAAAGAAGAAAGGAGAGAGGTTACAATTCGTACAATTCCTGAGTTAGTCAAGTAGAGTAAGGAGAGTTGTTTTGAGATAAACTTGCGAATACAGCCGCAACAAGCTGTGACATCTAATTGTAAGCGAGAAAGCCTGAATTTCCATGAATTCTCAATTGTTCTTCCCTATAGTTTCACCAAAGTTACATAGTTTATAAGTACTCCTCGACACACTATCGACATTGCCTCTCAGCGTCATACACTGACGATCTTAGTGTTATGACAACTGCGTAATGTTTATGCAAAACGGCGCCCACGCGTCGGCTGCGCCTGCGCAGTCCGCGGGACCGGCGATAAATACGAGGGGCCGGTCCTCCCACCGGCCTACTCCGGCTTCGGGTTAGTGGAATTAATAAGGCTTCAACTAGTTTCGATGAAGCTTTGTTGAATTCTTGAATAATTAATGACCTAATAACATGATGTAGCTTTTAGAAGACAAATTCGATTTATGAACGTCCAAGCAGCGAAATTAAATTTGTTATGTAATTTATCTGTCTTTACAGAGCATCGAAAGCATTAATATGTTAGAGGGCCAATATATAACTTGACCAATATATAAATAAATATATAACAATATATATTAATAACAATGCATTTAGTACATTAACATTTATAAAATAATATTGTTTAGCTTAGGCTTTGACTTCTGCAATCAACACTTGTGTGGTCTATTCTACGAGTTTATGATAAGGCTTTCCAACTTGGCTGGCGACCTTTTTGCTTCATACCCAAGATTCAACACTTTGCATCCTATTGTGAACAGTTCGCAACATGCCTCCACTTTTTGCGCGTCAAATTAATAAAAACACTCCGCCCGCCCACACGCGTAAAATCTATCTCTTGCTATTATTTCTGAGGTTAAAAATAAGTTCTGATTACATTCAAGGACCACTCTATTATGGTCAAAGGTCGAAACCCATCGAAACCTATTTATTGTTTTTAGAATAGGAAATATATTGAAGAAACGTTAAAACTTCAGGAACATTGGTAATGGTACCGCAAGCCTCTGCTATTTGCAAACTCATTTTATTCTACACGTAGACACTCTTATCCTGAAAATCTGGTGAGTTTTGAGCCTACGGATGTTCGAGTATTTTTCTGATTAATTAATTTTGAAATCAATCTTACCGAATCGAATTCAAGCACCTACAGGTAATTTATCCGCAGCATCGTTATGATGTCTGGTTAGAGGTTCAATGATTTACGAGCCGAAACAGTAATTAGTGATACAGAATTGGCAAAAACAAATGTTTTGCATGAAAGAAGTGATTATTTCGTGATTATAATAATTGCACCAACATCGTAGAACTTACGAGACGGTTTTTATCGTGACCGGACTGCGTTTGATCACCATAACATCACCTAACGTAAAAAAATAAAAGTTAAAACATGCACCAATAAAATGATGTTCAACCAACAAGTAAACTTTTTTGCAGGAACCGAATGCTGCCTATGGCGTATCTCCAGCTGACAAGATGAAAACATAAAGTAAGCAGACCAGATGAAGCGATCCCAAATAAATTGCCGCCATTAGGTACTCCCATGGACAAAGAATCACTGAGTCAGTGGATCCATTTTGTCGTCCGTGGTCCTTTTATATGCCCCGCAAATGGGAATGGGAGCTATCTTGATGTGCCGTAGCCAAGCGATAAGCTTGAGAACACATTTCATTTGCAATTTAAAGACGTACATGTCATCTTCGAGGCGTGCCAGCGTTTGTGTGATGTGAGGGGCTATGAGTGTGCAGTGGCAATTCATCCGGCGTTTATCTTCGTGCTTACATCAACTGCGTCGCTCCGGCCAAGTTCAAGGATTGTGGACAGTATGACATTGATGTAAGTATGTACTTCATTTATCTATAGATAGTATACGTCTGCCGCCTTCTCTAACATTTTATTAACCAGAATGACAACAAAGTAAGCAGTTGGATGGGTTTTTATCATCACAGCAAAAGAGCGTTATCTATTTTTTTAAACCTATTGTGTGATCTGAGGATAAACTTAAGAATTTATCTCCCGTTTCATTTTAATGGCCTCACTATAATCTGCGGAATAAAATACATTGAAAGCTCATAATTATTTAAAGATTAATTTTAATCGCATCGTAAACAGCAATTTCCCAAGAATGATTTTGAGAAAAGACTCTTGTCGTGCTTAAGATACCTATTATGAGATAACATTTATTAACTCGCTACGTTCTTGCATTAAAGGTTATATTTTCCTCGTAAAATCTGATTCATAAAATAGTCATTAGGCTGTGATACCTACCGGTCCTAGTGTAGAGTAGCCATGGGTTTAAGAAAAATGAGCCATTTGTGTACACGAGTTATTCTCGTCATCATCATCATCATCATATGTTGTCACCTACTGATGACAATATCTGTCTATTGCTACAAAGTTAAACCAATATATGGATTTATATCAATTGCTGGTACTGTGGAGTGTGGGTCTCTTCTATATAAATTACTTTACTCAACCCTAACATAATATATAGAGCACATTGTTTTCGACGTAGTGTTTTTCTATTTGCCGACGGATTTTACAATTATTTCTATCCCTGAAAAATCATTATAAATTATACATTTATACCTATCTATGTATACTAATACCTATATTAAATGCGAATATTACTCAGTTTGTGTATTTTTTTGTTAACTTAATTCACGGCTACACGGTTAAACCGATTTAGATGAATTTTGATAACGAGATAAGTAGATTGTATAGATCCTGGAAAAGAGATTCGGATATTTATCATCGGCATTAAATGTAAATCACGCGGACGAACTCGCGTGCAAGCGCCAGTTTTCTATGATACCATAATATCCCACTGACAGCTGACAGTTGAAAGCTCTCATCAGCTGACTATTATCACTATCACTATCACTACATAGTATAAAACAAAGTCGCTTTCTCTGTCCCTATATCCCTACGCTTAAATCTTTAAAACTACGCAACGGATTTTGATGCGGTTTTTTTAATAGATAGAGTGATTGAAGAGGAAGGTTTATATGTAACAATAACGTACTGATACCCGTGTGAAGCCGGAGCGGGCCGCTAGTATGTAATAACATAATGTAATATAGTCAACTGATGAAAAGATTACTTAGTATTTTAGAGTTTATACCCGCCTGGTAACCCTATCCAGATAGAGGTAATCTTACTTTGACCGCTCTGTGGTTAGTCGGTGTCTTTGCCTTACTTTTTCGTATATTTTTTCTATAAGATTTGTGTATAAAATAATATGGCGCTTCGTAACGATTTCTGCCGCCTAATTGGATGTGGACTGTTTTTATAACATACACGATATAATGTAGGTAGGTATCTATTTAGTGGCCCAATAATGATTTGAGGCGATTTTTATGAAGACATTATAAAATAATGAAACTATATTTTTTACTGCACAGACGATGACACCACTATGGATATAGAATCGTGTAGTAAGTACGTAGCTATAATGTACTTAATGAAAATAGGCAAGATTTTTCGGCAATTCCCACATGTTCGAGAACAACACTAATTTCACAGAGGCAACTCATAACTCGCTACTATTTATAGACAATCGCCTTCCACTTGCCGCCACAAGCTCATTGCTTATGCTGACATCAAACAAGTTGCCGATTATTACCACACAATTGAATCTACACAACCTAAGTACCTGGTTAAATTAGAAATGAGTATCGATTAAATGTAGCCTCCAGGCGCATAGTTAATCTAGAGCACAAACATAATAAATGATAAATGCTATCCAGCTAACGCACTCGTAGCAAGATAAACAAATTATCGTGCTTTAATACCCTGCCTCAATAAGAAAATATTACTGGTGAGTATACCTACTAGTAATCTGTAGGGTGAGCAGGAACCTCTATCGGGAAAGTACCTACTCGTAACGTTGACTGTCAAATTGGTTTTGGATTTGATCAGTACCTAGGTACTCCTACAATAGGGCAAGCACGAAAATTTTATCGCATCGATCAAGCTAACCGCTCGCGTACGCATCTTGTCAATATTGCAAGTTGAAAAAAGTTGACAGTTAACGTATCGCATAATTTCTCGATAGATAAATATACCTTACTATGTATTGCGGCAAAGTAACAAATTGATAAGGTATTAGCATAATACTTGTAGTAAGTAGGTGAGTACAGTTACTATTAGCAAAAAGCTCTAAAAGTCTTCACTAATGTTTTCGCTTTTATACTCGTAATAAAGGGAGGTAAGTCATTTAATGTAAAAAATTGCTCAGTGCCTGAAGACAAGGGTCTTAAAACAGTGTTTGTTACCAGTGATGACATATGGAACTGAGACGTGGTCCTTAACTGCTGGCCTTTTGGAGCAGCTCACAGTCATACAGCGGGCAATGGAGAGAGCTATGCTCGGAGTTTCATTGAAAATCCAGAAATCCGAAACGAGGGTATTCGCCAAAGAACTAAAGTTTACGACATAGCAGGGTTTGCAAGCAGAATTGAAGATTTGAACCCGCTTTAATAGCTAATTACAATGCTAGCTCACTTACAAATTAGAACCACCGACACAAGTGCATTCATTGTCTTTAAAATCAGAATAATTAAACATCTAGCGCCATTCTTCTAGGTTCGATTAAATTAATTGGCACACTAAACAATAGGTGTTAAACACTACCCGGTGTTCTATTAGAGCTAAACGTCATTATTAGTCACTAAACACAATAGCTGTAGCACCAAATAAGTATAAGAGAGACTCGAACTGACGCAAACAAGACCTTGTCTCTGATATGCGGGGGCTCATCATAAATTGTTTTTATACAGGCTTACATTTGATTTGTTCATTTTGATGTAGGTAATTAACTAGAAGACGAAAAGATTTTTTAATGCAAATTAATTCTCATTGAGGCCTACTGTCCACATTTCAGGATAAGTTAGACTTTGTGATTTAGGTAAAATATTAAAAATCTTATTTAAAAATGTGGGCCAAAATTTCGGGTAATTGTTTTATATCGTCTATATTATTATAGTGCATACCCTTGATGTGTCGACGCGCCGTGTCCTTCATGTCATTGTAACGAACGTCGTTTCTCATTTAAGACAATCGCAATAGGTAGGTATACCTAAATAGGAGCGAGCAAAATGCCAATCGTCCTACTTCAGCCGCCGAGGCTGTCCTCCCACACGGGCGGCATTGCCAATTTTAAAACAATAACCATATACAATGTGAAAAATGTGACAAAAACTTTCGCTTTAGGGACGTACTCTTTCGTTCACCGTTGCTTGGGTTGGGCCGCAATATTTATTTAAAATGTATCAAGCTAACATGGGAATAAGTCGAGGAAAAATAAAAGGCAACGTCTCTAGCCACCTTATATATTATTAGAATGATTATTGCAAAAAAAAATAATTTAAAAATAAAAAAAATAAAAAATAAAAACTGATTAGTTAGAGCGTCTATTGATCAGGATTTCAGAAAGCACCTCGAAGCTCCCAAAGTGCTGTCAAGTTTAATAAAACTGACAATGCTAAATCGGCTATTCATTATTCTAAGGCTGCGTGACCACGTCACTTTAGTTAGACGATTATGAAGCCGCTGGCTTAGCCGGTCGGTAGCCATAATCGGTGCCAACTTGAAATAGCTCTAAATTAATAGCTCGTAAATTGCGTTTGTGAATTGGCGAATCAAAGCGACAAGACTGAGTAATAGACGGATTTAAATTATGTCCTGTGTATACACTTGGCGCTTTTTGCATCAATCGTCGACTTCATTGTGACGTAAATACTCCCTCACTCCCTACTCCTTGTACTCTATATTCCTCGTAGGTGTGGTCAAAGGTAACATGCACAGCCTAGAATGGAACTGGTTCTTAAGGACCGCTGCCAGAACACCCTGATGAGAAGTTGACGACGATTTTCTACTTGAGGGTGGCAGTTAAGGCACGAACGATATTTTCGTTCATCGAAAGTCAAGCTCAGTTTTTGCGGACAGCTGGTTTCGAACTCGCATCCCCCTAGCGGCATCTGATCCAATGACAGTACCAACTGGGCTATCATCGCTTCAAATAACCATAATATTTGTGATGATATTTCAACAAAGATATTATATCCAATAGGCGCTCAGTATTGTAATCAGTATCAAGTGTGCGTAGAGCGCTAGGTTAGCGGATTAGTATGGAATCAGGTCTGGCATCGCATGTTAGAATGTGTAAGTCAAAAGTTATTGGTTAATGTATGCCTGGCTAACGATGATTGTCTGCGATATTTAATATTAAGTAAGTTCGGCTGCCTCCGGCTAAGGTAATTTGCGTTTGATTTATTCCATATATCAAGAGAACGCAACGTTTAATGGGATACTTTCGTTTTTGTTGGTTTTATTTCTAAGTAAGTTGCGACATGCTACAAAAATCATAGGAAATAATATAATCAATAGCCCTAGGGCATATAATAATACTAACCAATGTAATTTTGTTATCATTTCAATAATATTTTAAGCTTCATAACCTGACGGGACGGCAATGATCTCATTACATCCCACACGACGGCATTGTTTACTGTCAGTCACCAGTTATTACGCATTATCACGTGCAATCTGGTCATAAAGGCGAGCAAAGCTGAACACAAAGCATAATCATATGTTTTAATATATTACACGTGTTGCTGTCAACGGGTATTCTGATGGAAGAAAATACATACTGTGCGAACCGTCAATCGGGTCTTAGCGAGAACTCGGAGATGCAGTGATAAATATATACCTAGTCGTCCATGAGTGAGCAACTGTGTAGTCAGTGTAGTAATTTAGGCTGAATATCTTTGTGACTAGGTACGTGAAATAAAGAGTATTGTGTTATCACCCGTTGACAAGTACTATAGGTACACATATCCCAGTCTCGAGTATATACCTAGTCAGGTCATAAATTCTGTCACATGTTTTATATAAAATAATTGAAACAAGTTTATTCATTATGTAACCATTTATATACCAAAATGAACTTAACAAAACATAGATTCTTATGACACTAAAGTTTATTCAAAATTACCTCCGTGATTTTGAATACAGGCCTTCAATCTGCGCGGCCAGTCGTCTATCGCAGCACGAACGAGGTCCATGTCAATATCGGCGGCTGCCTTAATCAAGGATGTCTTGAGTGACTCCAAATTGGGATGAGGCTTTGAGCACGCCTTTTCCTCCAAGTGTTGCCATATCTTGTAATCTAGCGGATTCAAATCTGGACTGGAGGAGGGCCAGTCTTCGTGCCGGATGAAGTCGATTTCACGCGCCGCCAGCCAGTCTTGTGTGCTCTTCGCTCTATGAGCTGGCGCCGAATCTTGTTGGAATACCCAGTGCCTGTTATTAAACATGGTATGAGAAACAGGTTCCACAAGGTTCGTCAGGACTGTATTTTGATACACAACTGCATTCGTTTTTACACCTTTCTCACAAAAATGTACCTCTGTTAAGCTCCAATAAGACACTCCCAACCATACCATGAGCGAGGATGGAAAATGACCTCGTTGGACGCGGAATACGGTTGCTCGCTTCTTCACTACTGTGTGCGTACACCTTATCATTTTGTTTGTTGTAGCTCTCTTCTACGGTAAAAATTTTTTCATCCGAAAAAAGAATTTCCCGATATTTTTTTCCCGCGTACCGCTTCAACAAAGCGCGGCATCTCTTCAGTCTCAGGTCCATTAGACGAGCATTCAAATGATGTCCTGTTTTTCTTCGATATGCCCGAAGCCCTAAGTCTTCATTTAACACCCTTTTCACCGTGGTTCTGCTTAATCCCATCTGAAGGGCCAACAGTTTCTGCTTACGTTTGGGATTTCTTTGAATTCGCGCCTTCACAGCTTTTATCACTGCTGGAGTCCTAACAGACCGAGGGCGACCACTTCTTGACCTGTCATCTACACTAGTCTTCATTGTATCGTTTGATGGTACGATAAACGAATCTCTTGGTTATATTCAAATTTTTCAGCATGTCAAAAATTTGAATTGGCGCGTAACCGCAACGATGCAACGCAATAACTGCAACACGGTCTTCTTTAAGCGTCCACTCCATATTTAAAAATGAGTAAAATTCTAAAAAGTATACATTTTTATTTTCATGAACAATTCGATTCAATAAACTTTTTTGTGGCCAGCATTCTAAAAGAAAAGTTTTTACTGTGTGACAATACTTATGACCTGACTAAGTATATTTATGTAGAATCCCAATCAGTCAAGTTGTATGAAGGTAGGGTAGCCTAGTCAAGTTGCAGTCAAATTGATAATTCAGCAAAGTGGTGAAAGGTCACTGAAACTTCCTACGCAATTTCGGAGAGAACAAAATGACGGTGGGTAGCTCTGTTCGACACACATTTTTATTGATCATTCTGAACCCCCGGTTCACTACACAGACTCCTTTTAGGGCACAATTCGCGTTCATACGAGCCAGTTATTATACAGCCGAGGACATTTAAGAGCTATTATTTAATACGGCCACAGATTGGATTATAGTAAATACAACATGTACGTACGGCCTCTAAGCCTGCTCCTATGCATATATGGAGGTCTAGCAACGTTGAGATTTGACATAGATTAAAGAAACGTCTTTGAATGCTCCAAATATGAATGTGAAGTTGTAAACAAGTTTACGTCGGTGACATTGAAATTAAATTAGAGTAATTATACATACCTATATATTATGTACTTTAAATCCCTAAGTACTTAAATATTATAATATATGGCTGTGGTAATGTTTGGGGCATTTTTAAACAGCGTAAATATATGTTTTTGTAAAGATTGAAAGCCTGCAGGTTTGATTCCTGTGTAGAGCAAATCTTTTTGTGTTTCATTTATTATGGTACACTAGTATTAAATTCCTAAGCTGGGTAGGGACTATTATCCTCGTCGTTTCTGGTAGGTACTCGTGTAGTGTGAGTAGATCCTACCTACCTGGTAGGTACCAGGGAATCCTTGTCAGGTTTTATTTATAATTCAGATAAGTATGTAGTAGTTACTTCCTGTAAGTATTAACATATTATTATTATTAAAACGATGAACATTAGGTTTGTTGAAGACTATTGTGTGGGTGGGTGGGTTGTTTGTCCGTTGTAGGTACCTATGTAATTATGCGAGTGGGATAAAAAACTAGATCATTAAAAGCATTAGTAATCTTCTGTATTGGTAAACTAGGAGTGCCTAGGTACTTAGTTGTGGCCTGAAGTTGCACCCGCAATTTTTACCACTGGTGGTACTATTATTGCAGGAACCGTTGATTGCGGGTGAAACCGCGAGGCTCTGCTAGTTTGCAGACAAAAGTAGCCTATGAATGCCATTGTAATTTTCTTCAAATTCGGAGAATAGCTAGAACATACTGATTTTATGATTATGGAAGATTTAGATAACTCGACACAGACACACACACAATACACATACCTACCTGTGCCTTTAACTGACACGACTGTTATCCTGTGGGATAGGTTATGTTAGAGGATACTTTGCGTATCATCCTACTATATTTTATTTGATGTTTAAATATATGTAAGTATATAGGTATTATTAGTACCTAGGTAATTTAGCAAATCACCAATTTTTCCATCCAAATAAAATATGTTTTTTAATGTTTTCTGTGTTGCAATTTATTTTAATCGGGTACAGTTATTCGCTAATTATATAATAATAATGGAAAATGTGGAACACGTATAAAATGTCCGAATATTATAACCTTACATTTTCCATTATTGTTATAATCTAGCGAATAACTGTACTCGATTAAATAAAATGAAATACGAAATACATAAAAAATAAGTTTTGCTACTAGTCACAAGATGGCGCTAATATTTATTTATTTTAGCGCCATCTTGTAGCATTCACACAAACTCATTTATTTTCGATAGATGGCGGTAGATATTGTGAAAGTTTTAGTGGTTTGGCTACTCCACGCTAGATGGCGTAAGCTCAAAAGAAAAACAAAGTTTTGTATGTAATTTATTCTAAGTAAGTGTAACCGTTTTATTTCATTTTTGTAATCAGTGTATTTTTCTTCTTATTGGTTAGCAGAACCAAAGAAGCGTTGACAAAGTATGTGGACACGCAAACGATACAAAAGTCGCGTAGAACGAAAGCTAAGAGGTAGGCCAGATACACACTCGAGGCAGCAGACGCTAAAGCCAAGAAGAACTGAAGTCGCACCAATGGGAGGTAGTCAAACGTACCTGGAACACAGATAAATAATTAATTTTCGTATTGAATTATAAAATAGACCATCTATTCCAAACGAATTCATAATATTCTAATACCAATAGTACTTCTCATTTTTAACATAAGTACTTATCCATACTAATATTATAAATCTGAAAGTAACTCTGTTTATCTGTTCGTCTGTTTATCTGTTTATCTGTTTATCTGTATATCTGTTTGTCTGTTTGTTTGTTACCTTTTCACGGCTAAACGGCTGAACCGATTTAGATGAAATTTGGTATAAGGGTAGATTGGACCTATGAGAAGGACATAGGCTATCTTTTGTCTCAAAAAACAATCTCGAAGGGGATGAAATAGGGGTTGAAAGTTTGTATGGGGAATCCATAATTCTTCAAGTTAGGGATCTGAAATTTCTTATTTAGGCTTTTGGTAAGAAATAAATAAATACGAGTTCCCGCCTTTTTGCTAAATCATCCCTAAAGGGGGAAAAGCAAGGGGGTTGAAATTATGAGGTATTCTTTAGATGCACCCCCAACCCAACGGACCACAATAAACGGCTGAACGGATCGTAATTTAAAGGGGGAGAGTGCGATGGGAGAAGTGGAGAGTGCGGGGGAGGGGAGGGGGAGAGTGGGAGAAAAGGGGAGAGTGGGGGGAAAAGGGGAGTAGATGGTAGAGTGGAGGGAAAGAGAGGGGAGCGCGGGGAGAAAGAGGGGAGAGTGGGGGAGAAAGAGGGGAGAGTGGGGTGATAAAGAGGTGAGAGTGGGGTGATAAAGAGGGGAGAGTGGGGTGAGAAAGACGGGAGAGTGGGGTGAGAAAGAGGGGAGAGTGGGGTGAGAAACAGGGGAGAGTGGGGTGATAAAGAGGGGACAGTGGGGTGAGAAATAGGGGAGAGTGGTAGAGAAAGAAGGAAGACTGTGAGATTAAACGAGGAGAGCAGGGGAGAGTGGGGGAGAAAGAGGCGAGAGTGGGGGGAGAAAGAGGGGTCAGTGGGGTGAGAAAGAGAGTAGAGTGGGGAGAATGAGAGGGGATAGTGTAGGGAGAAAGAGGGGAGAGTGGGGGTAGAATGAGGGGAAATAGGGGAGAGTGGGGGGAGAAAGAGAGATTTAGTGCGAAATATATAGAAATAGAGGGAGAGGGAGTGAGCGAAGGAGGCAAAGGGAGAGATATAGACAGAGGGTGAGGGAAATAAATATAATGGATGAGATGGACAGGGAGAGAGAAGGCGAGAGATTGAGAGTGGAGAGGGATATTAATGATAGAAAGATAGGGAAAGATAATAATATAGAGGTAGAGGAAGAGAGATATTATAAATAGCGAAAGAAGAAGAAAGATAGAAAGAGAGCCAGAGAGGGAGAAAGATAGAGGAAAAGGGAGAGAGAAAGAGACAGATATATTCTTACCTAGCTGTTACCCGCGACTACAATTATTTTTTTAAACAGTTTACATTTTATATAAAAATGCGAAAGAAGTTGCGGGTATCAGCTAGTTTATTTTATATTCCAAACGAATACCTAGGTACCTACCAATTTTGTACTTTTTAAAAACTAAAAAATTAAATATTTAATAACAATTCCAAATGAAAACCTAAACATGCCTTTATGGTATCGTAGGTATACCTATACTTGCTTAATTATTATATAACAAAATAGTAACGTTTAGTAGGTAATGTAATGTGCTTCATCTTGTGGCTCCACTCCTTTGCTATTTTAAAACCGTTAAGTACCTACCTAGGTATACTGCTATTGTCTTTATACTTATGTAAGCAGGTAAGGACGTATATTAATAGGTATAAATCATTACATTTTACGTCTGTATTTTATAATCTCACGTGAACAGTCGCTTCGTAAATATGGTAGGTAATAGGCAGACTTTAGAGACAATAGTCAACTAACTAGTAAACAATTAACAAGCATTCAGACAACAATCGTGTTTATCAGCAATGGAATTACAAATTGCACGGCTTTAAATACCTAAATAACTTATCAAACAGAAAAGTACCTACCTAAGCTAATACAACTAGGTACATAGGTATTTAAGAAAATTTATATGGAAACTAGTTGCACCCAGTCCACAATGAGCCGCTATCAACTTGCATCAGGTAGGTACAAATAAATAATCATTCAGCGTTCATAAACTAGCTTTGAGGATTGAACAAAGCTACCTACTCCGGCTTATATTTTCAATACAGTTTCAATAACATAGCGAAACAATGGCCACTACGAATCCGGCCATTTACGAGCGTGTTCCAGGGAATTAACATTTTAGCGGTGCCATAAAAGCTCACGCGAGCTTACTAAATATTCAAATAGAGATGATACACTGTTATAGAATGTAACTACATCATACATGAATCTTATACAACAATGTAGGTACGTATAAATGCTATTCCATAATATTATGTGGTAACGTTTTAAAATAGCTTACTGCTTGCTGCGACGTTTTGTAAGTTTCTTGGGAATGAAAGCTTTGCAAGTTGTCCGGTTACGAAGGCTAGTATAGAAGTAGCAAAAACATTTGAATTACACGTTTACCACGTAAATTATATTTTCAATTATTTTAATTGTTGTACTACTTAATCGTATTGTCATCGGAGTAGATTTATTAATCATATACATAAACGAATAACCACGGTAGTAGAAACTATAAGTACCTACATTATCTACAACGAAGCGTACAATTTATTTACCAAACGCAAAAGGGTAAGCTTTTGCAAGCTTCATCTACAAGTTCTCACCATCCCGACAACATAACGATTTGCAATCTCAGAAGGAAAGTTCGAAGCCGCAACAATCATAAACACGAAGGGAACTAACCGCCCGCATAAACAACACTCGGCACTTCCCGAACATTACGATAACAGTTATTCACAGCTCGTGAGCTACCAAATAGGCGGGCTGTGAGTCTGCGAGTTTCGCAAGATTTTTCTCGTGGTAAAGTCACGAAGTCTTAGTAACCGCGCGCCGCACGCGGTGCGAAACGTGGGCGGGCGGAGTAAACCGCTTAAATTACATCTGGCATTCAAATTACAGAATTTAGGATTGTAACCTAGAAATATAATGTACCTAGAAATATAGTATAATGAAAAGGTTTATTCATATTATAGGTTTTTATTTATGCATGATGCTCGCATTTTAGTCAGTCGAAGAACATGAATATCCTACTACCTACTCTTAAAAGTAAAATTTATAATATTGCGGGCAAATAGTATAGACTCAAATGTACCTAAGTACGTAGGTACCTATTACTACATTCTATGTTTATTTAGAACTAGATAGAGTACCATACGACCTCGCCGACAAGAGGTAATATCATTGAATGCAAATATGCACGCAATGTTATTTGATATTTACGATAGAAAATATATCTTCAGATTTATTGCCTACTTGTAGTTGCCTAGTGGGTGGTCTTCAAACGATTGCTAAGCGTGAGCACGGAAGAAAGTAAGTAATGTGTAAGTTTCATTTATAGTCCATAAATATAAATGAAATTGGAACTAGGTAGGTACTATATAAGAAAATCTATAAGTAATACAATTAGACAAACATTAACGATGATTGCGGTAACCTGGACAATCACCGGCAGCAGCTGAGACATTGCATTGCATTGCAGACTCTGACACCTAGCTCGGACCTCAATAACTCAATAACTAGCAAGGCGCTAGTTTTTTGTCGTCTGGACTATTCTTAATAATCTTTGATCGCGGCCCTACTCTACTGTACTAACTTGTGTTTGATATTTTTGCCTAGGTATAACCCAAATTGCAGTTACATACTTATTAGGTAAACTGCTAACTTATACAATTACGAAATCTTCAAATACCTTATGTAATAGCATCAAAAAATATGATTATGTGCAAACTTGTTATTGCATTGAAATGCCAAGTGTAATGTAAAAGGTAATAATACCTACGTTCAATATAGCCTTAGGTAAGTACTATTTGCCTCACATATAGTATGTTCCAGATTATTAAGGTGCAGCCTCGCTCTCATAAATTGAGACATGTGTTTATTACAAATGATAAAGCCCCATTTAAGGCATATTGACACTACTTATATTTCTTCATTGAATAACAAATTATTAAGTACCTATATTCGTACTCTCCGTATAGGACGCTGCTATTTATAATGAACAAAATAATTAAGTACTTACCTAAGACGATAAGATGACAAAAACAAAATTACGTTAGCACGTACATTATTAATTTTGTAAGTCTATATACCTACTCACAGTTTAATCACAAACAATCGTTAATAATATACTTATTAAAATATCTGGAGGTAGATATGTATTAGGTAGGTACCACCCTACTCGATAAAAGCTAGCTGCTGTAATCTCCGATAAGCTATTTCGAGAACATTGTTTAACTTAAGGTTAATCGTAAATGTAAACGAACGGTTAACATGCACAAGTAAAGTCGATAAAATTGTAAATGTTGGATTCGACAGCTCCAATATTACCTAGCTGTACTAACCGTTTGATATGGTTTAAAATGCACGAAGAATTAAATTTAATAGAACGGGGGGTTCTTTATCTGTCTGTGTGCTATTTTATTGTCTGATAGGTTTATCGACCCGTGCATTTAAACGAGGAGAAAAAGGGAAAAATATGGCCTTTCTCCCCACTATAAAATAGGCACAACTGCGGAAAAAATAAAATATTACCTCTAGGCACATTTCTTCGCGTATTGGGGCAATATCAGTATGTTTAGTAAAAACTTTTAAGTTTTTATCGCGCAATAATGCTGATGATTGGAGAATATCATTATTTTATGTAGGCATCATGGACATTAATTATTATTCATGGTAGTCATCTAAACACAGAAGATAAGTAGGTATGATAGTATCCTCTAATCTGTAATTCTGTGCACGGAACCATCTAAAATAAAAAACTAGTAAGAAGGTGTATAGTAGTAGTACCTAGTAGCTTGGTAGGTACCTACTTACCTATAACAGTACCTATTTAAGATAAATAAAACTTTGCACAATTTTTTATTACGTAAATTCAGAGTTCTGAATGCATTTCCATAATTGTTTTCGTATTCTAAATATGGATAAAATACTCACTTAAAAATATCATGATAGAGTAAAAAACTATCCCGTAGATGCAATTAGGTACGGCGAACGCAGATTTTTCTGGCAAAATACCAAATGCTTTGGAATACCTGCAAAACAAAGTTGTAAATACAGCTGGTGATGTCGAACTGCAGCAAACAGATATTATTTATTCCATAGTTAAAAGCTGATAGCAGTAGGTAGGTACCACCGGTAACCACGGCATGGGTGTTTACCGGGGCAGTCGGCACCGATCAAGACTATTTCTGTGCCATCCGCCCCGATATCAGAATGACTATCTTAAGAAGCATTTTCTAGCAATAGTCCATAGCTGCAACACCACTTATCCAGTGGAAATTAAACTTACTCGGAAGTCAGGACACGGGTGCAGCTGGCGTGCTGAGAGATGTCACACATGGCTTCATATCCAGGATGAGCCTCGGCTGACATTTCCACATACAAGGCATACGTGGAGACCAGCACACCAATAATGGCCGTCAATATGGTGGCTCGGTCATAAGTTCTGGTCTTCATGTTTAGGAGAACACTGTAAGGAAGAGAGAAGAGTAATGTATTAATGGATTCCTCGTATCTTAGAGAATAATAGTACTACCATTACAAAATTGGATTCAGAACGCTGGTTCCAAAAAATTCTGAGAATTCGAGAAAAGCTAAGTCTGGCATTCTTACTATATAGAGGATACCTACCATAGAATCCCGAAAAATAGGATACCTACTTCTAATCCATACTAAAATTATAAGCTAGTACAGCAAAATTATATAATCAGCATCGTTCTTTACAATATCATAGCTAAAAATAGTTACATTACTCTAAGTGGAGCAGATGTAATGCAAAATAAAAACCCGTAACCGTAGTGCATAAGTCACAAGAACTAATAATCTCGAAAATCAATTCACACGCACTCGAATCAATTTTATTTTCGAGGGGAGCTCACCGCTCACTCGGGGAAAGAATAAAAAAGCATCTAAAAAAAGTCCATTTAACCCGGCGGTCGTCGGTCTGCTTCTTTTTGCCACCCCTCGACGCTGACGCGTTTGACGGCAGTATAAAAATTAAAAAGAAAATAAACAAAGCACGTTCGGCCGGCGGTCTAGCGTTTTATTAGCATAAACAACCAAGACCGTAATCGTATTAGCACTCGGAGTTTAGAGGAACACAGTTTTTCTTATAAATATTAAAGCGTAAAATTAGTGGGACAATAATTGGACTTGTAAGAGACAAAAGCCTTCCTTCTCGTAAGTATACTTTACGCGTTTACCACTTTTGGTAACAAGGCTCGCACGTGCTCATGACCTTATCTAAATAAGAAAACTAAAATTGCCTGATAGGTAGTACCTACCTATATACAGTAATGTTACGACCGACAGTAAGTTCTGAATTATAATTAAAATAGAATGTATAACATAAACTATTCGCTACTACTATATCGGAGCATCCGTGATATTATATAATAATAGCACGCTTAACAAAACAGAAATAACAAAATATCATTATTTTATTAGATTAGAATATTATGCAGGAAATTAAGTCACTCGCTACGCATATTTAAATGATTGCAATTTAAAACCAATAAGTAGGTATAATTATAGTACCTACTTATATTAAAATATAACGATAATATATACCCATTATTTTCATACCAAATCGATTATACTTTTAGAATAATACCTATTGTATTATGAATATCATACACCACTCACCCGTTCCAAAACGTATCAGAAAACGTTAAAAGTGATTAGATAACAATGTTATACTCGTAGCTCGCACAGGCATAGGTCAGTATTTCATATTTATTGTGTGAATTATCGATATTTGATGTAAATTATTATCGTAAACTGCTCGATTAAAGACGCGATAACGCGGCCACAAGGCGTGATCTCTCACAGCTGACTGGCGTATCTACATATTAATAAATTAAAATTATTAATGATGGGATAGATCGGGCGTATCGTATCGCGCCACGGCTGGTTCGCTCGGCGGTGCGAATCGCCCCCGTCTCTTTCGCACCATTCCTATTGCGGTGCGAACCGACCTGCCTACTCACTCATTTTGCATTGATCGTTTCGCTCCACAAATAAAAGTTTGTAAATCTGTAAGTAAGATGAGGTATTTCAAACTAGTACTTAACTACGAGTAGGCACTTACCTACTTATTTAATAATTCCCAATAAATAATTATTGTCAAACAGTCATGTTATTTTATTATAAATTAAGTTTACCTATAGCAGGTACTTACGTAAGATCACTAGGTAATAAATACCTTCCATGAACAGTTGTATCACCTGGAGTAAGTGTAAGTACCTACTATACACTTACAATAAATGGCATAATATTTAAGTACCATGTTGGCAAATGATAATTAAGTACCTATGATTTATTTATTTGTACTATTTTTCAACTAAAATTTTTAAATTATTTATACGGTCGGGTAAGAAACAGGAGCAAAGTCGACGGCGTTTTATACAGTTTGTATAATAATATTCGATACTTGGCGTAGACCTTTCTAAAAGACGTCAACGTGCTACGAGTCAGTGAACAATTACTTGTTTATTTTGTATCTGAACACTTCGATTTGCATAACAAATAGATAGGTAAAGTTATCAGAGGAATATTTAATCTTCTATGTAGGTTTAATCATAGTAGGTACCTACTTAGTTTGAAAATGTACCTATTAAATTTTTACTAACCTCCCTGTGGAAAAAAAATGTTACAATATTGTTACATTATGGATGTTAATTTACGTTTTAGGCGTTATTGAAGATCGCCAACTACTTAAACAGTTGGTAATGTTTTATGCTGGCCTAATTGACTGTATAATGTATATTATACCTACTTAAAGCAATATAATATTATGCAAAGAAATGGTACCAACCTTGAAGAAGAGCATAGGTATTCTATCTTCTTCCATATATAAATATAATAAAAATTGTAACGGAATAGCACCCAAAACAATGATTGTTAGAATTTTTGTCTGTTTGTCTGTACGTTTGTGCGTTTGTGCACGCTAATCTCAGAAACAGTTTATCCGATTTAGATGTGGTTTTGACTAATATATTGTGATAAGCTTCACTGTTTGTTTCATGTCAATCGGTTCATAAATAAAAAAGTTACGCCAACCTTTCAAATAGCTACTTATAGGCTATAGGTGTTGTATAATTTTTTAACGCGGGTAAAACCGCGGGGCGCAGCTGCGCCCCGCGGTTTTACCCTAGTAACTAGCTAGTTACTATAATAAATTTAAATAACTAAATAATAACTGAAAAAGTTTGTTTCGTAGAACTTGCTACGCCGGGAGCTACGATGTGAAAAAGCTTGAAGGTAGCAAAAGGCAACATACTTTTTTTTTAAATATATATTATGTAGTTACCAAAAAATTAACTTATCTACCTACCTATATTCTAAGCAATGGATAATAATTATTGATTAATATTATGGCTACATCCCCTTTCATAAAGATCCTAATTATATTTAATGTAGTAAACCGTTTATTATTGTTTCGTGCTTCCTAGCTACCACCTATACTTGAAAAAATTATATCGGATATCAGTCATAAAAATACTGCAATGTAGATTTTCGAAATCAGCTGATAAAGAAAAATAAAGAGGTCATTTGCCGCACTGACATAGGCAGGAGTCAAGGTCCCATTATTTATAGGTAGCTCATCAAGATTTTTGAACAATCCACTGTATAGCGTTAACTTTATCATGAACGCATCCTAACATTGAAACGTCAAAAGAACCTAGCATTGCACAAACTTCAATTTATTACAGGCAATTCAACATCAAACTAAAGAACAGTGTGTCGTTCAAACCTCGAAGAGGCGTTCGAAATAGGCCCTCAGATTAACACAGTGTCTATAGTTGGAAGCCACTCTGACTTTTGTTACCAACATACGGAATGAAATATTCATATCCTGACATTTCTCCAGTTGCAACTCTTTTAACTAATCAAGTAGTTAAACTTAGAATATAATATAATTGAAAGCCTTTATTAATTATATAGATTATTTATAAAGTCATTGTGATTTCATTTATTAACGGCAATACAATTTGATACAGTCTGTGTGAGCGAGATCCACCTATACGACAAAAGGAGATAGCCGAGCGCCACATTGCTAATGACGCCCGACGTCGCGGAATGTCGTTTTGCCATGTTGGTACGGTAGCTTTTAGTTCACCATCGCGACCGCAACGCAGCGTTGGAGTCGCAGTCAACACCTTTCATTGTATTGACTATTGACTGATTCTGAACACAGAGAATAATGTATAAAGTAATTTTAACGTATTATTGTTTTAGTTCTTATTAAAATATGTCATAGTATGTGTTAGTATAAGTAGAATAATGCCTCCGTTCACGTGAATGTGAAACGAGACAGCCCGTGGAGTGCTACGCGGCCATTTTACTTGCAATGCGGCAACGGTGTACGATCCGCCATTGGAAACGGCCTGTGTCTTTTTCTGTGTGCAAGATTTGTATTTTGTTTGTTATCTTTCATTAGAAACGTCGGTTCACCATGTGTGATAAATGTGTAGTGCGGACTTTAGTGTAGTGAAGCGCGGTGGTCGAGTGATTTTCGAATAATGTGCGAACGATGGAAAACGAAGTGAAGCAGCGCAATCAGAGAAACAGGCGAAGGGAGCGGGCACAGCGCATGCAAGCACAGCGAGAGAGCAAAGTTAAGGATGGGGACAGCGGCGAGGACGAGTCTCCGGCGAGAGAGAAGCCGCCTCGTCCTCCGGCCAGGAGAAAGAAGTCGAAAGAGCCGCTTGGAGAGGAAGACATCATCGATGGTTTCGCCATAATGGCATTTCGCACCTACGAAGACCTCGAGGTAAGTCGCTTTTGATTACACGCGCTCTAAACCGCAAGTTTCACTACAGTACATTACGATAACAAAAGCTCAACTCGGTTACCGAGAGAGGTATTCAGCTAATTGCTTTCCTATACGTACCTACTTACCTATTTTGTACGTGTATGTCATACCGACGTTGTTTACATTTACATAATGACCCACAAACCTTGCAATTATCGTTAGTATGTTGGAGACAACAATTAATATCGTGATTGTTTTACCTAGGTAATAGCTACATACGTAAGACTTCAATTATTCTCAAAATAATAAAACACCTTTGTATGCTAATCGTTTCGTTACGCAAATGTTGTAGGTAAACTAATCGATTTCGTGCAGCAGGATGTTCAATTTCTTCTTTATTTGTATCCCATTATAAAAACGGCGCTCGGTAATCGCTTTGGTCGTCGCCTCGGAAGTGCATTGACCCATCGTTTGAACCCTACGTGTAAAAAGAAAGAGGCAGTGAGCTAATAAAGTTTTAGTGATTAGTTGTTCAATGAACGTAGATGTACATACCTACGATCACTGTATTTGATTACCTGCGCGCTAATAGTCGTAGTCAGTGCAGTGCATTGTTATCTCTGCGAAGCGAGCGTGTTCGTGCGTGTGTGTGTGTCGAGCAGCTGACTGTCGGGCTCGCCTGCGGAGCGCGGGCTCGCTGCAGCCGCGGTCTCCCACAAAGTGTAAATTTGGTCTAAGTGCCTTTCGCTCGTTTGTGCTCATTTATCGCGCCGTCCGAATGGCAATATGTCGAGCACGTTAGGTCTTGTATATGTGAACAATAAAACTACATTCCCCACTATCGTTTTAAATTATGGTGACAGGCATGCCGTTCGTGGCTCATTGGAGTGGCGCGCGTACGTTTAAAGCTCAAACTGGTTCCTTTGCTCCTATTTAATTTGCCACATACGGTGTGGTGTGCAATGTAATAATTTCATTGTGCAATTTCTGCTTACAATGGTTTTAAGTTCATTTTGCAGTCAATACATGTAATTTAATATGTACATGTAAAGTTTTATTGTAGCCAGCATATCTTCAAAGAAGTATGTTGTTAACTTTAGACGAACAAAATAGTATTTGGTATCGATAAGACATGCGTATTGTATCCTGTATGATCATGTATCTAACAGTTGAACAGACGGTAGGAAAGTTGCCGATTTTAGCAGGTTCACATTCACACTAGAATTCTGTTGCTGCATCAGATTCAATCGCTGGACTGAAATACTACTGGAATAATGTGAACCAGTCATTAAATCAAAATCATAAGCATTATCTTTTAAATGGCTCGTACATCAACTGAGCCCACTCCAAACTGAGCCTGCGGGATCAGTTAACCTATCCTACAGAGTATATAGTATAACTAAACAACTGCTGCCTGTATTTTGTTACTTATTTCTCTCACTAAAACAAATTTGTAGGTAACACCTTCTCTTTACTAAACAAATTCAATACACCTGCTAAAGATTTCTAAATAGGTATATATAGGTATTCTTTCCTCGATGCAATGCTCTTTTTGACAGCACATAAAAAATTGTTAACATAACTTTGCAAAAGCGTCTAACAAATTATATCCCATACAAATGAATAATATGTTTGATCTAGTAGGTATTATCTCAAGGTTATGTCAATTTGAAGAAAGTGGTAAATCTGAAAATGCAGAATCAATTGATTATGAGCTCTTCGCCTATATGGTGGCTTATCTACCTTAATGTTTGGTTTTGTACATCAAAATAATATCATTGTCATTCATAACCAAATATTTAAATACTTATCTATTTTACATACCTACAACATATTATAACTTTTAATATTATGTAATATTATTATTTTGTTGTCTTAAAATGCCAAACTATCTTTGTCTGATGAGTTTTTGCCTCAGCTGGTTATAAAATGTTGTTGCTCTGTTATATTGTCGAAAGCAATATCTCCTTTGTCTAAAGCAATCCGATTATATGAATCTTCTTGTCCTTTGGTAAATATTCTACTTAACAATGTACTGTGCTTATTATGTATTTTTGCATTTTGCATTTGGATCATTTTTTCAATCATCCTACATACCAATTAGTGTCAAAAATAGAATTGACAGTAGAAATGTTCTGATGCAGCAACCACTGTATGAATAGTATAAATGTAATGTCTGCTTTAACTATTCTAAATGTTTATAAAATATTAATAATAGTTTAATTCAAGTATAGTTTTTCCATCTATTAGTGATTTCCTACCGTCACACAATGTTGTATTAATGTATGTGTGATAAGCTCTTATCAATTCAACTTATTGCCTAGCATTATTTTTCTGTACAATATTCCTACTTACCAAATGCTTTTTGTATGCATTAAAATGTATTAATTAGGATTTATTAATTATAACTTGATTGAATTCAATATAAACAACCTAAGATAAAGTATGTATATTGGGTTTAAAAAATAAATGAAAAACTTCAATTGAAATTAACGGATACTTATTGGATTGTAGTGTGTGACAATTTACTTATTTACTATATTATATACCTGTAATAAATACCCATTTATAATTAAAACAAGAAAGTGAATGGAGATCACTGAGTATAGTGGTAAATAACTATGTGCTGAAGTAAGATATCTGTTTTAAGTGGAATGTTCTACATTACGAGTCGAGTGGTGGAATAACTCACACTGATTTATTACATGTAAAGAAGATATTTGGCACATTTAAACAGTAGGAAATGGATTCAAGACTAATAATTGAAACAATGCCATTGCGCTAAAAGATTTGATAATTTTAGAGTAACGTCTAAATAGAATTTGTATGCTTTCATCATTATTTAAAGATACGCCTGAATAAATGTGTGGGCTAAATAATTAGTGCAGCATCGCAGTTAACTATGATTAAACTAACTCATAAAAGTGTTTTAAATATACATATAAATACTTGTAGATAAGTAGGTATATAAATACTTTGGCATAACTGACATATCTCCCAAGTTAGTCCAACTATATATTGAGTATGCATATGTCGACTATAAAGTGAAGTCTAGATGAGTATGAATTCAATTTCCAATAAAGTAATTTCAGTATTAAGTCAGTGTTGTTGTACTGATGTAAAGTTTATGTTAAACATACCGGGATCAACTGTTTGGAGTTTGGAGATCACAGAAAAAAATAATTCCCTAACTAAATAGAGTATGATTGTAAATTGTTATGAGAATTATTCCTATTTTCACTGTGGTTTGCCAGGTTTGGTGAATAAAAGTTTAACATGATAAAACTTAGTGCTTTTATTATGCTTTGAAGAAATATAGGAATCTTTCTACCTAAAATCTTATTGAATATGATAAGAGAGCACTGCTTTATAATAGCTGAAATTATAATTAAAAAAATCTAATCAAATTAAAATAAAGCTAAAATTTAGCAAAATTTTTACAATAAATAATAATAATAATTTATGTGTGCCTGTGTACAGTAATACTCATAATTATTGTTCTCTTAAATCCGATGCCAGTTCTAGCAATCACAGATTACCTTCTCGAAAAAATATGTAATTCGAGTTCACAATCACATCAAATTATTTAAAATCGTTTATGTATATGTTATATATGTTATGTATAGGTTATGTTAGTAGGTATATTCCTTCAATATTTTGTTACCCGAATTCGCCTTTACAAAACCGAATGATCAACTTTTCCGACGATGCCCGACCACTTTTGAAAACTATACTAACTAATAGTATAAAGAGGAAAGATTTGAACTAATTTGAAAAATTATTTCACTGTTGGGAAGCTTCACTATCCCGGGTGGCATAGGCTACTTTTTATCCCGTAAACATTAACGGTTCCCGCGGAGTAGTAGGTAACGCGGGTGAAACCGCGAGGCGCTTCTAGTGTAAATGTACATCAGCAATACATAAGTCAACCGTGACCGTGTCATTTGACGCCTGCGGTGCGGCGAAAGACTACTTCAATACTAACAATTACGCACCATGGTGCTTAGTTACCGTTTTCCCACGGGTAAAGTCGCACAAAGGGTCTGTACATTTATCTTGATTAGGGCTATGAACTATTTTGGGCTGATATAGTTATAATAATATACTAATGTGTCAAAATCCCTGTCTAGTACTCTGTTTCGATCGTTTGTTAACAACTTACTATTTAAATAGAACTAAGTTGTTTCTGTGTGGCCAGTTTTAAATGTTTTATATTGAAAAAACTACACATCAGGTCTTGTTTTTTGTTCAAAATGTTAGCCTCGCGTAGTTGGAACTTTTGCCCACCCAAACCAAAGATGAATAAAAGCTTCCTAACTTTGTTTATAAAAAATGTAGCATGTTCAAAACTAATTTGAAAAGTTTGACAAGCCCCGTCTACCTGATAAGCGCGGTCGAGAAAGATTGGATATGGCACGAAGAAGTTGGCGGGCGTGAAATATTGTATACTTACGCGAATTCAGTGAGGACGGCCATCGCTTTTTAGTTTTTTAGGGCGCTCTTTTGTTTTATTATAAATGGGACGTTCTTTTCTAGATTTATATCTAGTTATCTACACCACATTCAATAGTGCCTCATTATCCAAATGAATGAATATAATCTCTTGTTATCGAAGTTATAACACAAAGCCAGTCGTTTCTCAATTTACTCGTAAAATCATTAGATGTAGCTTTTTTAGTCTAATAAATGAACTATGTATTCTATGTATAGCTTAGTTCACCTTTCTAATACCTACTTAATTTAAAACTAGTCGTTGTTAATAAACGCGTTCATAATATCATAAAATCATAAACATGACTGCTTAAATTGTTCACACTTTAAGAGAAAAGATACTCCGATAAACTGGGATATTGTCCAGGGACCAATAAAGCTTCAATAAGTTAGTAGCTACAGTAATTGACCTGAACTAGTACGAGCACGTCGGGGGTAAGCAATAGGGTTGATACACGTGTCGAATGCACTGGGATTGGGTTCCAGTGTGTGCTTAGATAAAATCAATATCGGCCACCTTAGAGGACAAGCCGCAACGATCGAGATCACCGACCGAACAGACTGTCTCGGCGGTCTCGGTACGGTGCGGTGGTAGGGCCGAGACACCCCTGCGACCCATCCCCCTTGTAGCGTCCCCAGATGTTAGCACGTTGTGACATAAATACTTACCTGGGTAAAGTTTAAACCGCTTCGTTTCGTTTTTATTACCGCTCCCAGTAGCTGTTTGGATTTTTAACTTTAACCCACTTAGATTTTCCAACGCATATGTAGTATCTAACTTTTGGAATGCTTAACATTGCTAGTTATGGTACTCTTTTCGTGAAGATTATTTATATTGTATTGCTATCTATTGTCTAAAATTCTAAGCTACTAAAGCGTAAATGTTAAGCGTAATTCTATTGTTGCCTGAATCACTTTTTTTATATCATCCATTTACTCGTTTGTTATACAAAGAAAATGTGTTCTTTGAAGTCTATAAATATTTACGCCTTACGTAGCCGTAGATTGAAGATGTACAAGTTAATAAATGCCTCACAAACACGTTTAGATAAGATTGATTGATAATGGCAATCAGAATCATGCGGCTGATAAATAAGAAGTCGTAAGGTACTGTGTGAAGTAGTTTTATGTGTTTGTCTGTCGTAAAATGTAATGTCATGTTACTAGAAACAATGGCATAAGCATTGTGTTACGGATTACGGACTTGGTTTAGCATGATGTGTTTAGATCTAGGTGTAATCTTGACGGATTTGCTTTGAAGATGCGCGGATTTATTAACGTAATTTATTTTGAACCTTTAAATCGCTACAAAAAATATATAAGACGATTGAGACGGTCTGTAAGGATGATTAAGGTCACTAAAACCAGTGGGTTGAAGGTGGGCTGAAATTGCACAAATTGCTGCTGACCGCCCGTCACCAGGCATCACGGGTACGCCCTTGATCGTGCTAACCTATCTGACAGCGTTTTACGATGCGGATCAACACATCAGGTTTCGAATAAAATAAGGTAGAATTCGTATAATATACCCGCAGTTTACAGTTTTATCTACCATTGTAAGTACGCAAGATTGGTTAGAACAAAGATTTATTCATTTCCAGAATATAAGACATGTGCATCACCATAAAGTGAGGTATACTTTTGTAATAAGAACGCTTCTCGTAATTCCTTTACGTAGGTGTAGTACCTACCTACAAAATAAATATTTCCCAATAATAAGCATTTTGAGTATGCAAGCGTATATCTGGGTGTAGGTAATCGACTTAATACTTTTTTCAGTTGTTTATACTCAACCGTGCGTAAAGTTATAAAGCTCTCAGCACTTCACTTAAAATTTTATTACTTCGGGTCTTTTACTGTTTATTCTCCCATCCCACCGGCCGGCGGGCGTCTTCCTCAATTCGTCTCCCCCTTGGCCCCCTTTCGTAGACTGAGAGTAGTTTTGCATCTGGCGGTGATATTTGCTTGCAGGAATCCTTAGTTCTAGTCGTGCATTTACGGTACCAACACTTCTGTAGGTACCTAAAAATCCTGCAGATCCAGATGGTGTTGTATTATTTTTAAATGTATTTATTTTCCTAGAGATACTATTAAATCATTTAACTTGATTCTAAAATAACCCATTATAAAGTTAATTGAATAAATTTCACATAATTCATACGTAAATTATTACTCTTGTGTTACCGGTCATATTTTTAAGTCATACATAATTATGTGATTAAGATTGTTTAGTGTCACATTTATAATAGGTGTTTATTCAAGATTCCCGCTGGGTGGATATATTCAATAGACATGAGTTATAACGAAACACCAAATTAACATTTAAATGCTCCTGAGAATAATTAAGTAATGAAAACAGTAGCATACGAAACGATGACAGCAATGAAACGAAAAGGCTTTTAAGCAGGAGATCAAAGGAAATAAAACTTCTCTCAGTGCTGATCTTAATGGCAAACGTTACCTCGCACTCCAGGGACTCGTTATGAGGAGTGCCAAGTGCCTCGAGTGGCGAGAATTGCGATTTCGTCGCTCAAGTGTGCCGCCGACGTGAAAGGTGCACAAAAATGTTCCTTATTTATTGGAAAATTATGTTATTATGACCCTAATTTCCGAGAGGGGTGCTTTTGGCAACGTTGTCGAAAGGGTACGTTCGGTGACTGCAGACTCGCGACGTATCTCGGCGATCTGCCACGATCGACCGCGGCCACTCGCGTCCATCGTGATACTTTGAAGAGACGTCGCCGGAACACTCCTTTATGAACACCCTCGAGAACTTCGAGAGCACTTGTTTGCATCACTTCGCGTTCCTGCTCGGCGATAAGTCATTTAATTACCCATAAAATAACTTTCAGCGTCTTGTTTATTCAACATCGTTTGTAATAGAAACTACTATCAAGCGGCTATACAAATCAAATACACTCTAAAACTACTCATACTCAAGTGTGTGTATTAGTTCTTACGAGTCAATCGCGCTGTTAACAAATCATACTTTGACATCATACGCACAGGCATACATAAATTAGGTAATATAGTGGAATTACCGGTTCATAATGTTCACACTAAAAGGAAATAAGTTTGCTCTGTGTAATAAAATGCCTGCTGACATTTACTAGACGTGGTTACGTTACTTTACGGTTTGCTTTCATTTATTATTTGGAAAGTGGCAGTGAGCGCTCGGTTACCCCACATTAGCTTCCGCAATGGTCCCGGTTAATGGATATGCGCTGGGGCTTACCGCCTGATAAATTAATTTAGAACTTGTGTGTATTTGATTCACTTTGAGTTGAGCTAGGGTTCAAACTTATAAACCTTATCCGAGCTATGCACCGTCAGATTTTGCTGTTCAATTGAACAGTTCGGATAAATCTGTTGTGAAGTTACTTTCACGTATCGCATAGAGATTAATATTCTAACCCACAACTCAGTTTATAATCATGAACGGAATGTAATCCAGTAAGTAGATAGGTATTTTCAATCTGGACATTAGCGTTAATTTCCCGAAATAACATAAACATTCGTTACATATTACCCATTATCCCTGAATCACAGACTATGCAATAGTTACGGACTAAACACGTCAGGCCAAAGTAAATGTTTACTGAGAAGACGAAGTTAGCTGCGGCTATGTCGGTCGAGAGCGTACATGTACTCGTATATACCTCGCTTCGATTGTCTGAGATTGGTAACCAAACAAACTAAATCACTACACATTACTCACTAACTCTATCGCCTCAGTGAGTTGATAATTAGTTTAGCTGTTTTGTCTGTAATACGTTTATTCGTACCTACTTGTCAGAAATATGTGAATCGTAAATAAGTATTGCGTGTTGTGTAGACAAGCTCAATTAATGACGCTGGGCCAGGCGAATCGATCATGATGATTTGCCGATAGAAACTGGTCGTTAAGAATCGATATTCGAACTAAACCAAGTTCATTAGAGAAGGCCGCTGTTCAACACTTATCAAATTTATTCAATGTTAAATCGCAAATAGTTTACGATTAATCCATTGAAAACTATAATATTATGTCCTTATCTCGAAATTTGCCAGTAAAATTAGCAAAATCATTACAACTAGTATAAAATAAAACTGTATAAATCTACATCGTAGTGTCTTCATAATTACTTATTATTAGTTAGAAAAAACGCAATTATAATAATTTAGTGCAGTTAGTAAAATGTTAAAACTGCATTCAGATAGCTTGCTATTGCAGATAGATACTATTGTCAGACAGGTACTAATTTACCTACTAAAGTTCTGGTGGAATGCAAAGAGTTAACTTTCACGTGAAATGTAGACTTTATTCCCTGTAGGTGTAGACTACAGTGAGGGGGTGGAGCGCCGCCGTTGCTAGCCAGGTAATGGCCCCGTGACACGCGACACCCGTTTACAAACATTTCGATTACATCCCTCATATTCGTTTCCACGCGCTATTTCTCCCCACTCGATTACATTTCTAAGTCGTCGAAAGAAATATCGCGCCACTATTTCACAGTCAATAGGATTTGTTCGCGCGCTGACATAGGACTTGTTCGTGATTGCCTCTCTATGGCCAGGCTATGTGGTTCTAGCCACTACCATTACGGGTATTTCGATTGAAATACCTGGTCTACTACTGCGCGTTCTTGGCGCTGTAAACGAAATGATTTGTTAATTGAGTAGATAAAATCTTTATGCTGCTGGTTTACAATGTAAACTTTCTAGGCCTCGTAAAATGTCGGCTAAAATATCTCATGAACAAAAAGTTGAGTGGCAAGCTCAGTAAGATTTTTTTATTTTACAAATAAATAATGTTCTATTCATCCATCCATAACTATTTACTTTTTGCTAAAGATCGTATTTTTTATACCTTTCCTCAACATCAGTTAACTACTCTATAGAAATCTTTCTTTTGTAGTTAAGTTTTTGCGATATTTTTTGTGCGTGTTGCTGCCGTCAATTTTTTTGCTCCCTGGTGATTATTGGGTGTTCGGTATCATTGACAATAATTGTTTACACAATAGCTGCATCCGGAGTAAAATGTGGTTTCTTATGAAACGCATAATTTACTTCTTTCCCAATGAAAGTGAACAGAACAGCTGTTATTTTAACGAAGTTCCTTTTTGGAAGTTATTTATTTACGTAAAATAAAAACGTGGATATAAATACGTACGTTCATTTTGATACATATTTTTGCAGGCATGTGGTGGTGTGTCTTTTAAAAGGGCCAACCACGAATTAAAATGAATCATTCTATAGAGTATGGTATAACTAACACCTATCAGTACCAACGTAATTACAGATGGTTGGCTTTTTCCTTTAAACTTAATTACAGTTCTTTAGCAGACACTTAAAAGTAGATAGTGTACAAAGCATAAAACAAATAGTCCCAAAATTACCGCCTATATTTTCATTTTGTAACTAACTACACAGTTTATTAGTCCGATATGGCAATATGTAAATGTGTGCGTGTAAAATACGTGTGGCTTAGTAGGTGGTTGAATTTATAAGGAAAAACTCGCGATGTAATTAAATATCATTTAAATTAAATGACGTTGAATAGGGTAATTTTCTTATTCATTAATTCATGTGCAGAAAGAAACCCATACCTAAAAAATTCACTATGGATAAATTATACATGAAATGTTGTAAAATTAATGGTTTTTAGCCGCTAAAAATAAAAATAATATACCAACTGCACACTCGTAGAAGTGTGAATAAATATGAGACGTATGCAATTTATAAGATTAGGTTTAACCGTGATAAAAAACTGCAAAAACTTATATTACAAAAACTGAAGCCAATGTACCTAACGTCACAGAATAAATAATGTTATTTAGGAAGTACCGGTAACTATATAATAAAACAATTTGCTGTTGAATATAAAGTCTTAAATTTGCATCGACATTTGAATTAAATCAGGCTTGACGTCCCTTGTCCCCCCGCAATCCCTTAGCCCCCCGTTTTACCCGGTACTCTTATTTATTGAAGTGATTGGTATGTATGACGTTGGTTATTTTTGTGTAGCTTGTCAATAGTCTGAGCTAATAAAATATATGGCATTTTGTCTGTTTGGATGGCTTGCAACAATATACATTACATCTAAATCCAACGAGTTGAAATCGAGTTATTGATAAAAACGGTTTGGAGGCGGCGCGGCAGAGCGTGTCGGCATGGGCCACCGGGCTTTGGTGGGAAACTGTCATCAATGTAAAAAATTCCACCGTGAACAAAGCCGCGTACAACAGCTAGTATTTATTAAAACCAATAAATACTAATGTCTTCAATTGCACATGATTACACTGTTCGCGCCATTTAAACATTGGTTTTGATAACTAAATTATGATGATTATCAATAGCGCCTGCTCCGCGTAATGTAGCCGACCCCCAGTAACCGATTTTTCCCCATCGATAATTAAAATCTATATCCTATATAAATAATTTACGTGCTACCCCTCAATTACTAAATGAATAACTCATAATCTAATTCTTATAAAGTAAGTGGCACTGCAATTTTGCTCCACCGCAACTTTACCTCCCATTTTCCGTACCTATAAGATTATCATTAATTACCGCTGTATCTAATCCTCGGCGAGGTAAGCCGCAGTAGCTTGTCTGATGACTTAATTAATGACCCGCCCGTGTCGCTGTTAATTACAACAGCCCAGGCAAATTAAACAGCTCGGGCAAATTGAAGTTCCGCGCCACCTCGCGGCTGCCATGCCAGCAGATTAAAAACAAAATGCAATTTGGTGCGAACCGACAGCGACCCGGATGAGGAGTGATTATGTCGGCAAGGTCGTATGCATCGCCTTAGCTGTCTCGTGTACTTGCTGTGATATTTTCCTAACGAGTTTTTTAACTAGAGGTGGTGGATAGAAAAAAACACCTAAAAACAAGACGAGAAACTTCGTGAAAGAAAAGGTAACTGAAGGGTCAATCAATAAGTAGTTGTTCGAAATTATTCATATCAATAAATTGGCCGACTCTCTTATAGTACATTACGATACGTGCTGTCTAAGTAGTATATTAATACACGGCGGCGTGAAGTTAGCGCCCGAGCGAAGCGAGGGTGCTAACCGCCGTGTATTTAATAGACTTACTTACGCAGCGAGTATCGTATACTATTTTATAGCACGTGCGACATAAACCCGCCATCTATTTAATTTATTTAAAAATAATCTCCTAATTACTGCAATGAAAAGATGTTCATTTGACTCTTAGTAATAAACACACAAATTTTAATGTGGGTAGGTTGACATTCCACCAGTAGAGAACGGGAAAACACAATTTACACCTACCCGTATCACTTCTAGATTTGTTATTTTAGTTTATTAGTATTTTTGGATGCATATCTATTGTTCGTGGATTGCTTAATGTGATATTGTTTTAGATTTAATATTGTTCACTTTAAATAATAGTCAAACAGGTTTCAAGTAAAAAACAGTGAAAAATATCAATATTGTAGGGCTTCATTTTGTAACCAAATCTTTGTCGTAACGTGAATACCTACTTAATATAGGAATCTGTGATTGATCTGGTTTGTGCATAAATGTATTCACTATGAGACTATATTTTATAATATTAGATATGGTGTATAATAATTGAAAGTGTGTGTATTGAGTGAAAATGCAACATTGCTAAATCAAGTAAGTATTCTTATGTTTCTATAATTATATAATCGGTAAATATAGCGTTTCAACGTAATAAATAATATTGTCCGAAGACCAAAATGAAAACATGTAGAAATATGGCGCCAAAGGCATTGGCGTTTCGGTCCCACACGTTACAGTTTATACGTATCTTCTCTTGCTTACTATGAGTTTGTGAGTGGTGTAAAAATGTATGACTGATTAGCTTTGGTTCAGTATTACACTCGCAACGATGGGTATATTCTTGAACGGTGTGAAGTTAGTGAACATCAGGCCGTTTAAAAATGTGCTACTTTGAACAGCGCAAAGCGTGACCTAAGTGCGGGTTTAGGTCTCACGGTGCTATAAAATCTATTTATTTGGCTACATCGGCCATCTATGTTTATTTATGAATGTTTCCTAGATCATAAATATAATATGTATTTGATTTATTTGGAGTTTACTGGAATATCTGTTTTAAAAGTTATCGTGGCGTAATCGAACCAAATATTTACAAAATATTATTTCTTGTATCATCTTTATTTCATAAACAATAATTTTATATTTCACATTATCTTCATTTAACATACCTACATTTTAAAACATACATTTTAAGGTAAATCGCATGTTATTGCCTTGTTATTAATTATATTATATTTACTTAAGTACCTATTTCTACAATTATATATATAATTTATTTCAACAAATCGTTGGGTAATATAAAAATAAAATGATAACTAAAAACTAAAACGAAATAAACCTAATTATATATCGTAGGTACCTACTAATAATATCCTATTAGATGTTAAGTTTAGAGAATTGCTATTCTGGAATGTCACCTCAACTAAATTAAGTGCGGTTTGACACCTGCTTTACACAGTCTTGTAAATTAAATTCAACTAAAGTTGCCGATGCAATATATTATGTTGTTGGAGACCGGTTTCTGAGAAAACGACTCCAATGTGTTAAATATCATTCTAACTGAAAAGGAAATTAATGTGTACTTACCTACTATGTCATTGATTCTATTAGGTAAGTAATGACAAATTAATAAATGTATTAATCTTACTTCATATCTAATACTAAGGGTTAATTAAAGCGTTTATTTCTCATTTAAACATGTAGCAACAATTTTTTTTAGTCTGGAGCTTAGTATAGGTACAAAGTTACTCTAAGAAGCTTCTTTCTATCATATTTCAAAAGAAGATAATTGTGATTATTTGTTTAAATAAAAATGAAAATAATATAACGTAATATATATATCAGAGGGCCAATTCTGGTAATTTAATATGTTCAAAATCTAGTTCCGATCAACTTATAATCTCATTAAAGTCTAAAATCGTATTCTCGTAAATTGAAAAGTGACATTTAACTTTCGCTTGATCGAAATGATATCGTAATGTAACCGAACGCTAAAATGGTATTCTAGTAACAAAAATGAGTTGAAGGCACTGGAAGTTGACTACAATTTGGTATTCTCGTATTTGAATAAACGTCAAATATGAGATTATAAGTTGACTTTGAGTGGACTGAAATGAGATTGAGACAAAGTTACAATTTTCTATGTTTTGTAGTTGTGTTTTCGACAATAAATTTAAAAATGAGTGGTTTTACGGCTTGGAGTGGCTGTTTTTGCGTACCGCTCAGTGAGAAGGCGGTGCAGCGGCAAGGGAAATACGCGTCGAACGGTTGGGTACCGCCGTCGACTCGATGAAAATGCGTTTGCAATAAGCAACCGCGAGTTCGTGAAAAGTTAAAACCTACCGCCTTACAAAGCCGCTCACCATAAATCTCATTAAAGAGCTAAACCCCCACACCCCGAGAGGGACAATTTGAGGAGATGGGTTGAATGCTGTAGCCAAAAAGTAAGTCTTTATAAGCACTTTATCTTCCTCAGTATAGTATACCTACTTACTAACTAGTTAGGTAACTACCATTCATGATTTACACTTCATTGTTCTCCCTTCCTTTTGTAAGTAGGTACCTACGTACCTTGTATATGTAGCGGTGTAAAAATAGCATTTTCTATTGACTTTTTCTAGGTTATGATTGTACTTGCATTTTTTGCAGCGGGGCTTACCAATCTATGGCAAGCGAGAGAGCATAGCACACACTGGTGCCACCGAGTGTTTCCAGAGTGGTTAAAGAGGGCACCGAAGCGTGGAGAGGATGATAGCAGTGCTCAAGGCGAGATTCAGGTTGGCTACTAAATAATGATTACTAATTGTAGGAGTAATAGTAAAGAACCCCTAAAGATAATTAATACTAATTTGTATAGCTTATAAATGTTTATTAATACCACAAAAATAGTTAACAATAGTAATTATTTCATTTTTGCAGGTGCCATTTGATAGCGCTGCATGAAGAAACTTATCCTGGCACCCCCAACGCAGGCTGCCACCACTGCCGCTGCACGCATGCACTGATCCAAATCTGTGGGCCAATAGAAACAGGAATTAAATTAATGTGACCCACCACTCTGGACTGTGTATTGTGGAGTAGGTATTATGGCCTAATCCTCCTCACAGAAGTGAAGGGAGACCGTGCACAGCAGTGGAGGAAAAAAATAGTTGTTAATTATTTGATAATAGTTGATAATAGTTGTTATCTAATAATTTTGTACCTACCTATCTATTATGTAAATAAATTATTTTCTATTTTATTCTATTTCCATGGTTTTCATTACATACCTATTTACTTTGATTTGACTTTTGTTCGAAGACATATCTGTGTAATGATTAAACTCATTGACATGATCTTTGATCGCACTTGCTTGCCAATTTATTTGTATCACTGGGCTGCTCCATGTCCACTGCCAAGCGGGCCTCTTCCATCACAGCCACTAAAGCCCAGCTTTCTCGAATCCGGACGTCGGCTTTGACGTCCTTCAATATCCTCCCTGCAAATAAGTTAGTGATAAATCAACACCTACTGTGTGTGCATAATACTGTAGATAAATACATAAAACAAAAACTATAAGATTTACCTTTGTGGCCGCTCCCGCTCCCTTTCTCTGCGAGTGCCGCCTCCACAATGCTATATCACAACAAACTCCAAGAACTCGAGGCTTCGAGGAGTAGTAGGGAGCTCCAATTGGCGAGTCGCAGTTAGCTGGTTCAACCAAACTATTTCAAAAATACAAACCAACACCTTGTGACTTGCTTGGTTGTTTGTTTTGCATAATGCCTAAGTACCTTACCTACCTACTACTTAGTTTGACAATTAATTTGAATAATTTGAAGTGTCAAAATACAAATGACAATGACATTGCGTTCAGTTTTTTCCTATTTTATCTATGGTTTCGTCTGTTTTAGCCTAAATGGGCATATGTTTCAAGTACACGTAAATATTTACGTTATATGTCATAGACAATGGGTTGACTTAACTGTAACTAGATCGTAAGTTGATTATACCGAGATGAAGTTGTAAATTTATGGGAGCAGAATACGAATTCTCAGTCTAGTCATAATCCAATCTCATTTTGGTCAACTTTCGTTCAACTTATTGTGTAATTACGAGAATTGAGCCCCAGGTATATAATACTATTTTCGTTTTTATTTAAAAAATAAATCATAATTATCCTCTTTTGAAATATGATAGGTACGAGTAGAAAGAAGCTTCTTAGAGTACTAACTTTGTAAACTAAGCTCCAGCCAGACTATAAAAAATCTTTTTAGTTTTTGGTAAAATCGGTGATCGTTCTCCGGTATCGTAGATTACCTATTATAATAATATCAAAATGATTTTCAACAGGTCCTGAAGAGATCCTTCCTAATCAATGTAGATTGTCATTTTTAAAATGAAGTGATATAAATGCATCTTGCTCGTACAGAAAGAAAAAAGCTACGAAAAATGAATTTTCTTGAGTAAGTAAATTAAAGAGGATTCCCTTTTCAGAATAATTATATATACCTACATGATATTTCCATCGATTCTGCCACGTGTAATCAAAAAATTCAAGAAATTTCATTTATAATAGTATAATAGTTTTACAATGAACATAATGAACATTGGTCGAAGGCACCGGAATCCAGTAAACGCTAAAAGCTGTAGGTAACACGCAAAGTAATAAGACAAGTTGCCAAGTGCGGTATTGGTGACCACCCGACAGCCCGACCGACTGTTTAGCGGAGGTAATTGAGCATGTAATGAGCATTTACTCCAAGCTAATCCCAAAACAACGATCACGAACTCGACCAAAATCGTGTAACCGCCTATTCAGGTATTAAATTATGATATCGTGCGGATGACAAGGTTGACAAATTACCTGCTTATTTACAACCTAGAATACCTGGTCCGCTACACAAACAAACACCATTATTAAACCGTTTCCCTCACTAACCGCTTATTTAATTAATTAAAGTGCTAATTAATTTTATGAGCGATGATTGCTATAATCATAACTTTACATTCGAAAGTTTACATATGCTTAACATGCAGTATTCAGCCATAAAAGGTATTAATTTGCATAGCCATGTCATAAACCCACAAATTTATTGGTCCGTCGATTTAATGAAATAATCATGAGCCGGACATAACAAATTGCTACAACGGAGCATTATGATGTTATTATTTTTTAATTACGATATCGGGCGCTGTCACATTAGTGATTAATTCGTTGGTGGAGCAATTACAGTAAATGACCGTCGTCGTCTGTCGGCGAGGTGTGACCGCTCAAGCGCGGGCAGGCAAGGTGGACGATTACCAAGCGGCCCACTGTGTTATTGACCGATGCTAATTATTTGACGGCGTCTTGTAAACACAGTTTGAAACGTTTAGTTATGGGGCGTCAACATGTTAATTAGACATACACGGAATTCACTAGCTATTCCGTCATCTTCTTATGCATGATTTATTCGTAGTACATCTCTGGCTCGAACGATTTTTTAAAAGTGTATTAACTTTACAATGAAGCTGAAATGATGTTATGGTCGATAGCATCTACGTGGAATTAGGCTGCCATTCCCACGGGGCGTTTCGCCGCCGGCAGAAAAATAGCTCGCCCGATTTCTGTGAATTCGTGATAACTTTTTTATGAGACTGAAATGAATTGTATAAAATCTTTTGTGGAAGTCACATAAAGATCTCGAGAGAATTTTGCTTTCGTCGCAGTCTTGCGGACATTTGTACGATGTAGAATTAAGTTAACTTTCTGCGATTTTCTTTTAAATGCCATATTTGTGATCGTCGTTTTAGTTTTGTTCTCTTGAAACAGTAAAAATAAATTACTTACATATTTGTCGATTGTTGCTCGAAAGAATAAATAAGTAAGTACCTTGGTAAAATAAGTCCTTCAATAAACAATTTCAGAGGTTAAATATTGTATTGAACACGCAAAACCATTGTTATAAAATTAATACTGTTGTTTTAATGAAGTGCTATTATGCTAAGTAGATTGTTGTTAAATTAATATTTACAATTGGTGTGAGCCACCAGCTGCGTGCGTGGAAGGTTGTATTTTTGTATTATTTATTCAAAATTCACATTAACATTGGCAGCGGTCGCGGTAGCACGTGCCGGGTGCCGTGGCGCGTGCCACCGAGATGATGCCCCTAGATATTTTGTTTCGTGACTTATTCTATCCCTTGTTCCCAGCCCTCGATAAACGCTCTCACGCCAATTAACCGCAAACACAGGCGCTATTTAATTAAAGGGTACCTAGACGAGGGTTGACTACCGTGCTTACTACATAGCTTTCATTTTGTAATTTCCTCCGTAATCCCAGGGCTTAATTATAATGTTAAACATACATTTATTCGAGTATGCCAACAACATCTTAACATGTTTAAGTATCAAAACAATGCGTGTCGAATTATTCAGAAGTTAGAGCTACAACAAAACGACACCTGAAACAAGGATAAAAGCTATCTTTCATCGTTAAAGTCAGTTGTTATACGAGTCTACATGTCACGGCATATGCATGCAGCGTGGCAGTTGACAGTGACTGCGATCACATATAATGGTTATGGTAATATCCCCTTTGTGCCACCCATCGGCCACCCCCCTCTCTGAAACCGGTCGGCTACGAAGGATCAGTGTTGCCCGGAGGCTGTGACGTACGCCCTACCTACATGCCACGAGTTACCCCAACGGACCTGATAATTTTTTTTGTTATGCTCATTCAAAAAATGTGTCACTGGGGACCCTCGTTTGTGCTACTCCCGTGACGCTCGTACGTCACCCCAATGAATACAAAACACAAATTGATATAGTGCGTGCGATCGTGTTGATTTGATGGCGGTGTTTACGTGTAATTTCCGCTTTTATTTGAGTCTATAATGTTAAACATAGCTATTAAATCTGACTAGTCTATATTAACGTGTCTAAAGTAATCCAGAGACCTATTACTATTTAATTCGTGCACAAACAAAGCATTTTTCTAACTAATAAACATTAATAATTTATAAACCACTTAAAGCAAACGTTCATCGTTCCCCTCCTCTTAGCGTAAACATGAGATTAGCTACGGTCACAACAACGTTTTTATTTGCTTTGTCAACCACTTCCTTTCGCTCTTACCTTTGTCCGGCATTTATTTTATCTCGTTGCGGGTATCATCGTTCTTCACAATAGGGAAGTCGATATTGTGCTCGTGTCGGTCGCTCCTTGCCGTTATTGCCGACGACCGTTTCACTCAATGTGATTCAGACCCGCTCAATACTTGATCCGATTGCCGATCGCTCATGTCGTAATTTGACGTGCTATCCCTCCAGGTTCATTGTAACTGACTTTTTTATTCCTCTTCGAACTGGTGATTTATTCATTGTCTATTCATTGAATTTCAAACGAGACGCGTGCATTATTTGTTTTGTTTTATTATTCGATCCTGATGTTGAGCTGACAGTAATTTGAGTAGTGTGAGCTCTCGGTGAAATCCTTTTACACATTCACAAGATTGTCTCAACCGTCGTAAGTGGTCTCACTAGACTAGCAAGTCAAAAGCTTAGCACGTTCCCGTACCGAGGATGAAACGCTCTCGTCTGTCGTAAACGGGAAGCTGAATTCTTAGGCACTTACCCGACACATACTCGTGTCTTGCTCGAGCAGACTAGCCAAGCGAAGCGGAGCGAATGGGACTTGGTATAATTAAGTGTGGGCCATATCACTAACTTGAATTCGTACTCCATTACGTACGTTTCCCGAGCTCTATTTGTGATGCAACTTAAGTTTATTTAACGTTCCAAAAGCGGAACTCTATCTTTCTTTTGGTGTTCTTGTTTAATAGAGTGTAACACAGTGCACGGTCATTATGATACCTAAATGTATTACCTAATGTTTGGATTGTAATGTTATTTATGCATGATTTGGTGGATTATTTGGAGTAGTTTAAGTCGAGATCGAATCTCCGTCCAGTCAGGCTGATAGCGTAATCCATTCAGTAGATTACGTTTCCCGCTGTTTGCACCCACTGGAAGTTAATCTGATTAGGCTGGTAGAGTTCAAGTTTGCATATAAAGTGCTTTTAAAGGAAACAAGTTTCCTTTTACCCTTCCATTTTTACTCTTCCATCTGTTGTAACTCAAAACTCGGTTGCTATGAAAAGGCATAGATTGTTTAATGCTCAGAACACGTAGTTTGCGGTCGTACCAAATCTACCCAGTTAAATTGATAGCGTATAATCCATTTCATGCATCCTGATTCCAGTCTTCTATACCGTCGAGAGATTGCTTGCGGCTGTTTCATCTTTTACTGATTTGATCACATTATGGCGAGTTCACGCTAATATAACAACTGTTTAGTTAATGGACTCGAAGGAAAACTTTCTTGATTTGAGCATAGCTTCTCATCGATAGCCAAAGTAAATTCAAACCTAATTTAGGTTTAGGCAAAGTTGGACGGACTCGGCGACGAAATGTCTCCAAAGTCGAAACTTAGGCAAACTTAGACAAGGTTCGCAGTTGTTAGTAGGTGAACTGAAACTTGTAAACCTAGGTTTGTCCATTTAATACTTTAGGGAAATTACACGTCTAGCGTTATAATGACCAGTTTGGACTAGGTAGGTACTATGTGGCTAATCATAACATAATCTTTTGATGAATGTTATAAATCAATGGTCTACAAAGTAACTAAGTGCTCTGTTTTCGCATTCATTTAACATCGAGGCGCGCCAGTATTAGGAAACGATACAACGAATAAAAAATGTAGTCGCGGGTAAACCTCAAAACGCTATCTCTAATACGTTGGTACTATAATGATAATTATAGTACCAACGTATTACTAACGGTACTAACCTCAGAAAATATTAAAACAGTGACTCTAATTACCTAACTAACCTATGCTTGTCGTCCCCAGGCTGCTGTGAAATGTGCTTCCTCGCCCCGTACGAACGCGCTGTCGACTAAGCCCCGGTTGCCCCTGGCCGCCTTAGCATCCGACGCGGCGCGGAACCACCCACCCAACAATGTCAACTCTCATGTAAGTATTCCCGCACCGTTTCTGACTTTAGCTCGCTTTTTTGTTAGTAAGAACGCTACAGCATCCACCAGAGTGAAGGTATTTGATGAATGCGAATTTATGATGGTGCCTTCGCCAGACATCTATTCGTAAAGCAGTAGGGGGTAAACATTAGGCACTGTGTGCCGATTTCAAGAAACTTTCAAGCTAAATTAATGGGCATATTATAGGTATGTCTCAGTGTAGTCAGCGAGTCGAGCGGACACAGCGCAAGATTATGCAATATAAAGTACTGGACGGGCTTGGCGTTTATCATCAGGTGAACGACCGATCCCGTCTTGGTAGTCTCTGTAGTATACACAAACTATGTGCAATACGTCACCCATTATGTATCATAATGACATTAAATTATTACTATTAAATAAATAAAAAATACTCAATCAACACTCTGGTGGATGGCGGTGCTAACTTCCGTTATAAGTAACGCTGTTTCACGTAGTATCGAAACAAACAGCTAAACAATTTTACAACCGTTAAGATTTGATCATCTTTGATCCTAAAGCGTTTCTCTCAATGCAATAAATATTTCGTACAGAATAAAAGGACGCACCGGAAAACGATTCTTACCCACACTGCCGGTTCGGTATTTACGTTTATTTGATTTCGCTATTCGTACCTACCTCCGAAATGACTTCATGTGTTGATTTTACAATGTGTTTATTATATATGCATGTCAACACATAACAAACAGTTTCGTGCGCTTTTCAACGCCGTTAACGAAGCAAATGCGCCGGGTGATCTCATACGGCTAAATGCAGGGCGGCTAAATCTGTAAGCCATTCGCCGTGCCTCTTCCGGGATCCGCTTTCTCGCCAAACGCATAAAACGTACGCAAACTGCCAATCGGCCTGTCAACGAGCCGAGCTTCGACTCGAGACGGTTACTAAATCAACACACGCGAAATGCGAACCTTGTTTACTTAGCTTAAACAGTTTGCCAAACCATTAACCACTGAGCGATGAAAAAGCAAATATCGTCTAGTCCTTTAGCGTAAACAAGCTGAAGTTTATCCTATCTAAACTGAAAACAAAGAACGATAAATCAGATACCGCCGGCTTCGGTATAACGTCAAAAGAGGTAGAGATAATATCCTTCAGATTCATCCGCTATGAACAAAAAAGAAATATCACGTGCTATTTCAGAAAGATTAAAGTGTACAAAAAAACATTTTTTTTTTATAATCACACGTATGGGATTATGAATGCAGGTAGTCGTGCCATTTTTTGTTTGTAATAGCTACCATGCACACGTGAGAGGAACAACAGTGCTACAATAGAGACAACATTGTTTCATTGAATAATATAATACGTAATTAAAAAAAATATGCAGTAAACCGTATTTAATAGCCGTTTCTTTAATAGAAGTCGCATTTTCATTCCGTCCCTTTTAATACGCTTTAAATGAAAGCAGCGCCCGCTGCGGTTGTTTTTGTGCAAGTCCTTGATTGCGGCGAAAGTACTAACACGGTAGTGAATCACAATGCGCTCCAATCTCGCAAAGGGAGGCTCGAGCGAAGCAAGCAAGATCGGGGAGTGTAGCCGGAGCGTGCCGCAGACACGATATTGAAATAAAATACCGAACAAAACCACTGCCAGAACGGCGGCATGGCAAAGTAATTCACAATGGTACCAATAGTTTACCAATACTTGGCAACGTTTGCTTAGTTGGCTTCTTCGATGTTACTTAGATGAAACAGCTTCAGTAAAGCTAAATAAATATCCGCTATAAATGTAAAATAAGGTGTCAAATGAATGGAAATGTTTTAATATTAAACTGTGAAATAGCGAAGCTTACGGCGAGATTTGTATAGAATACCGGAATTACTTATTCAGCTGTTGGCGGACAGCGTTTGCCGCCAGTCAGACGGCCAGCGGCTCGACTATTTAATTGGCCGCATGAAAGCTTTATTTGCTTAAAACACCATCTTTTACCGTCGTTATTCTATAGTCTGACGTTTAGAAACTTTATAACGCAATAAACTCGCTGCACAAGAAATAAACACTACCTTATAATTATTATAACTTAATCGAAAAGGTACGCAAGTCATAAAACGCTATTTCATGTTAAATTCTCGGATAGTTCTTTTCCCGCATGAGATTATGCTCGAGCTCTAAATAGGTTCACATTTCCGATTCGAAAGGAGCACTCCAGGCAGAATGCGAGCAGTTTACCCTGTGTGCTCCCTCGTGCATTTCGACAGCTCGCCGCCGCCAGCCAAGATATGTCGCAATCCCATCCAATTTGCCTCCACCGCCGTTCGTGCTATTGCTCGAATAAAGCGGAAAATCTTGCCTGCACACAGGAGAATAAATTATGTCAACTCCAATATAAAACATTTGGTCAAAGAGAATAGTAGGCATTCACTGCATTCCTAAGCCCATAGATCTAGACAGCTGCATGTTAAGCACAATTAAATCTTCTGCGTAATAGTGCAAGCTTCGCATAACGTTCAACATGATAAGGCTTTATATTGCCGTTGCATACATTTTCTAAGCCAAAATGCTGTCATAGCCGCGGCTTAGCCATGTTTGTCGTTTAGTTTTATACCTACTCTGTTGGTAGCTTGCAGTTTACAGACTATCTCACGGTTTAAACAATATCTAGCGAGTTGAGCGGGAAATGAGCAGGATCGTTTGGCACGAGCCGAGAATGCGCTGCGGTGTCGGCTAATAGCTCTTCGCAGATTCAATTTGCCGTCGAATAGAATATAGCGTCCCGGTGCGCCGTACGCGATCATTAAGTTACGCTCTCGTCTCTTCCCAACTCGAACAAGTTCTAGCTGAAATTCGCTTCAAACACCTACTCTACTACCGCGCCCTCGAACCAACTGGCTTCTAACGTGAATTAATTCAATTCACTCCCCAATTACTTGGTAATTATGTTACTGCGGTTACACTTACTTTAAAAATTTAATGAAAGTGGTTTCTTGTTTGTGCTGGGATTTAAGCAGGTCGTTAAATGGAAAGGACGATCTATACATTATCATTTATCAGCTGATCGACTTGTTGTACAGGACAATAAGGAAAGTTCTCTTCCAAAATCACATAACAACGCGACGGAACACCGTAATATTTATACTCAATACCGTAAAACTCTCAAACAAAAAGTAACCATAGCATAAAATTCCTTCAGTAAAATAATTCTGCCTGTACTGGTCCCACTGCTGGGCAAAACCTCACCTCACGTACGCCTTCTGCTCCAGCTGTTATGGAGTCGAAATGTAAATATGCAAACATTTTAAAACCTATTTCGGCTAGTCGAGATAAAGCTGATGCAAGTCTCGTTTGGTCAGATCGCGGCAGCATTTACCTGGGGTCGTGTTATTCTCGGTACAGCATCGTTTGTGGCAAACACGGATTGGTTTCGATAGAGCGTGCTCCTTATTGTGTTGTCTCTGGGAAGCTGGCGCTCGGCCACGGAACTCACACACCCGCCACTGCCAAATGTTTTTTACTTCACGCCACCCGGTTCCGGTCGATATTGCCGTTTGCTCGCGATGCCCTCCACTTCACTCGATTTATCGTGAAAAACGGCACTCGAATTGCAACATCGAAGACTTCCGATGTATGATTACTTACATTCTACTCTTATCGAATTTAAAACATACCTACTTGAGTGTAATACTTAAGCTAGGACTATTTTTGGCCTGATTTGGGGTTGTCTTTCCGGGAAATCAATAAAAATATAGTCAAACAAAATATTAAGATTAAAAGTTACTGTATATAAATAAGTCTTTCATCTTCAAACATGATGAGGGTAAAGCTTCTAGCTCTGCGTTTCGCGTCGCAAAAAGATTAGTAGATAAAAGAGATTTCTCTGAATAATATTAAATACTGGATAACATTATTGCTAAATCTATGATGAAGTTCTAAATATTGTTCATCTATCTATTCAATTATTGATAAAGGCTAATTTTGTATTCAAACTGTCTGCATGCGTAAATGTATGTTTACTTATTAAGCCGTACATTTGGCATTGTTGTTTCAACTGTGAAATAATTCAATTAAACGCGTACCTAGGTATATTTATTAATTCAACCACAAATAAATCCGTTAGCATAATGCTTATTTGCTGAAAACTCTGAATATTGAAATGATTTATTGGTAAATTACGTCTTCATTGAACTTTAATTGGAATTCGACAACGGTTCACAATTTAACCAACGTACGACTCGATTTCCAGCGAGCCGTGCGAGTGAAATTCAATAATAATAATATCATAGGAATGAATGTCATGTCCGGCCAATGTTTCTCCACTCCGGTGCTTTTATTAATTAAAATCCACCGATTAATTCGCTTGTTATTTTATTATAACATTTCTGTTTCTGAAATGGTTGCCTGCGGCGCTGGCGGCAACGAACGAGGCTATTTGCATGCGGGGTTTTTGAGCCTCTTTGTTGATGCAAATGGTATGTTTAGTCCGCTGCCTTGTGGCTAGATGGCGTTATAAGATCTCAAAACCAGACTATATCAATAACAAATTTTGTATGTAAAAGTATAGGTAATATCGTTACATCATTTTGTAAATAAGCAAACGTGTTCTTGAGAGGTGGCACCAATACTGGTACTAACTTATTTATAAATATAACCTACCATTATATATTGTTTACGTATTTCGTTGCACAATTTCGTGACAGTAACAAGGATTACGTATCACCAGCTATTTCTTTACACTGTCAGTTAAAATAAATAAAAGTCGTTATTTTTTTATTGTCTTTAGAGACTGAACGACCTTTAAAATGACAATGTTATAGGTTTACTTGCGAAGTCGTGACTAACTGTAAATAAGTTACGATCTGTGCATAAACTGGAAGCGATTCTGTCTATAGGAGGTACTTATTTACTTCATAGCAGTTCAAATCGCCTGAATAGCCATTGCATTGTGAAGTTTATAGTGTTTCGTGATATCTAGCTTTTGCCCGATGTACGAGTAACATCTAAGTTAAAATAATAATTATGCTCATTACTCGTACTTGTTTTGTTTGTTATTCTGTGGGCATACCTTTTTACTAGAATAACTTAGCGATCGTATGTTAATTTAATCTAGCGATAGTCAATCAGTTTCACGAAAGTCTCGCCGCTGACGTCGCAATATTTTAGTCTGAAAGCGGATGTTGCAAATCCAAGTGGGAATAACGCTAGCGAATGCCGCCCGTTCATGTCAACGTTGTCGGATCAATGTGATTCGAGTTGAGCCGAGGCGATGTAGCGCTCAATCGGCAAAAAACAACACGTTTTTCACTCCATAAGGTCACTGATTTGAGACTGAAGTTAGAAAATACAGTGTTGGTCATTCAAAGTCGCTTTTTAACTATTGAAAGTCTAAACCTCTATCCTCTAAACGCCGTATATTAGGATTAAAGGAAGACTAATGAACACGAACTAAACCCGAGGAAGCTGTCACGGCCCGGATTCACGTTTGCCTAATTCCACTGTGCTTAACGGTAACGACCCTCAGTTAATAAACTGTCGGAATTTTCTAATTAACGATACGGGAGGGTATAATCAAAAAGTTATAAAGCTAGTGTAAATAATGCGTTGAAATTAAATATTTAGCGTGGTTGTTAACGTTGGTAAGTCGGGCTCGGTGTAATTAGAACATGGCCGCAGTAAGTTCCAACAAGAGGAGCAACGTGCTGGGACATAAATAAATTATGCAACGCGTCACTTAACCACACCGCACCCTGCCACACCACCCGCCTCTTACACTCGGTAAATAAATAACTATCATTACGCACTTATCTCCTTTGCACCTGATTTATTATTATTATCATCCACAAGGTTCCAATAAAATCAGCGTTCTGAACACTCGCCACAAACGTAAACTAGATAAACCGGCCGTGCGGCTCCACCGGCTGTAGTGAAATTCAACGCCTTATAAAGCTTTATCACGTGTGAATTATCGCCGCATCTCGATAGCGTATAATGTGAGGTATCTTTTTCATGAAAAATGTAATTCAATGATTTATCTGGTCGGTCACGTTCCGCCGCCGTATGGAGTTCTCATGAATAAGTAATGGTTGGAAGCGGTCGTTGTTTCAATTAGCGGCTGCGTCGCCGGTCTGGCACGACCGCCACTTCGCGACCGACGACCGATACGACCCCGGCCATTCTCATAAAGAACAGATTCAGTGGTCTGAGCAATTGACCGCATTCACAGAAGCGCGTTAGGAATTTCGATACCGCACGAACATCGGTTTGCCGGGTAATTGGCTTACATGCTTTACTTTTAACCTGTATTGCGACTTTCTCGACACGTTGCAGATCCTAGCAGGAAGGATATAATTTTTTGTTACGACTTTTGAAGTCGGCCGGCACTACATCATTCCAAACATAAAATAATCGAGTCTCACAGGAAGTTTTAGTAACAAAAATTTATATTGCGAATGTATAGTTTTTGTATGTTAATGTATAGTTACTGAGCTATCGAATCTTTGGAGGATTTACCTGTAATAATACTATGAACGAAACACAAAATAAATACCGTGTCGCCTGCTCATGTAGATATTTATAACCTGTTATAAATAAGATTGTTTTTCGCGTCTCCACTTTGTATGGCTTTATTAAAAAATAATTTACTATTATATATTATTATGTTTAAGAGGAAGAACAAAGCAATATTATCAAAGATATATTGTAGAAAGTATTTTACGTGCAATGCAAGTACTTACATACCGCACGCCATAAAATAAGGCTGAGTATACAAATCGGTTATGTTTGGGTCGGGCATAATGAGGAAAGTAATTATGTGGCAACATTCGCCATTAAATCCCCGTAAGCACGACCCATCCACGGATTATAGGGATCTCGCATACGCGTTACGGATTAAATTGATATGTGCGAGTCTGCTCCACTCGTTTATCTATGTAAAGGGACCCTTTTATTACAATTGGGGGCATAATCGTGCGCGTATGTCTTATTGTTGTCTATTATGCTAAGGGGAAGCGAAACGTATTCAACTTTTATTGTTTTCTTCCAGTTGACAACTTGAGATGCTCTCAAGTCGGGGCCCGTTATTATGCTCTTGTTTATTGTAGTGATCGTATCTTTATGGGATATCAAGTGCTCAACATAATAATACCATGTTTGCCGCTCTACAAATCAGGTTTTTAGTGGTTTGAATTCTGCTGGTAGCCAGCGGTTCCCGGAACCCGACGCCATTTGTTTAAAGGTCTAAACCGGCTGCGAGTTATGGCCTCTATTGCACATTCGTACTCGGTCCGAATTGGCTCTTTTCACCAGAATGTTTACGGCAATATTAAAACGGCACCGCAATTTTAATTTCATTTGATTACGTTTACATTTTTTCTCCCACTCAATGATCCAGATTTGATAACATAAATCAAGAAAGCTTCTTGTCTCGTTATTGTGCAAACATTAAATATTTTAATTTCAAGTAAATTGATACTAAATGAAATCTCATCCGAAGCCCCGCACTCACCAAAGTTCCTTTGACATAAAAAACATATTAACGTGGGGAAGTTCATTGAGGAAGGGCGGTCGGGGAAGATGTCCATTTACAGAAAGTTACTCCCGCTTTATTCTTTTTTGGAGGTCCCGAAGAGCGTCGTCGCTGAGCATCACGGTCCCTTGCTCGAGCGCTCTTTTCGAACCCTACCGTAAAATAGACGCGAAATGTGATAAATGGAAAACTCTTTTTATTGTCTGGCCCCGGGCACGTTACGTTATGGGTCGGCTCTTCTCGTCCCGGCGCGCCCTCGCTCTCCCTGCCCGTCTTATCAAGTTTTCTTATATCCTAGTTACCGCTCAATTTTGCGAGCTTTATATAAAAAGCTTTCCCTGTGCTCCGCTCCCTACACGAGCGAATTGCTTTTAAAATATCGCTACACGGACTGCCGGCGTTTTATAAAAGGTTAGGTGTAAGTGAAACTATTTCTATCGGATTTATGAAGTGTTCCTTATTTTTACACTGTAAATCCTTGTGCAGGGCATTACGCTGCTTCAAGACGCTGGCACGTCGGATGATAGCGGACGGGCATCGGAAAGGCTTACGGGTAGTTCGGTGGCGCCCCGCGATCCCGATTCTTCCCGCGACCGCCTTAGTGACGTAAGTACTTCGTCGCCACCTCATTTACCGTTCATCTGCTGTTGATCTTCTTCCGCTATACATTTCATTATATAAATCGCGGTATTTTGAAATGGAAATAAGTTTAATTAAATCTCGAGGACCTCCACTAGGCATTCAAAATATTTACGAACAATAGACTCCAACGAACTTCACTCTCATTGTGCTCCCTCAAATCAGTCGAAACGTGACAGGATTTTTAAAGTGAATACACTTTTTTCTGTTCTATGCTATCCTAAGTAAAGAGTATCTTACTGTATTTTTTTAATTACCGTATCCTGGCCCTGGCTGCTAAGAATCGATTTCCTTTATGTTCCATAAATTTCAATGTGTCTACAATTAGGTCTGATATAATATTATTTTCCTTCGAAGAGCATTTGAATTTATTCAAGACGCATGTATAATATTATTACTTTGTGTTGTATATTTCCTGTTAGATCTATGTTAAAAAAATGTCAATGTTCAATGTTTTTGTGTATTTCGTTGCTTCTCTCGTCTCTCCTACCTCCGCACGCATGCTTTAGGATTAAATTAACAAGTATCGCATAAAAATAAAATCTGTTTGTAAAAAACACGGGACAAAAAGCGACAAAACATTTTGTATCCAAAGACGACGTAAAAGCAATTTAAATCCGATCTGTATCACTCCGGTTACGCCGATCAAAGAATAACGCCGCGAATGTAGGGAGAGACGGGACAATCACCACCCAGTCACTCCACTTATATGTTCGCTTTCTCTCTCCTGCCTACAGGCCAGTAGCCGCTGTAGTTCCGGAAAAGGCTATATCGTGAGTACACTCATTGTTGTCCTTATTTAACGTACAGTTTCTCTGGTTCTGGTATGCGCCTCGCACGACCATACGACTACGTTTACGCTTGCTGTTTGTTCCGGTTTTAATTGCGTAATCGAATCATGCATGACATTTACCGGTCTTCTAGTCAAACTTTCCCGCTTACTTCCTCCTAAATCAGGTTGTCCCCTTCCTTTCGACCATGCCTCGATATATTTTGCCATACCTCTTATTAGCATTCACAACAACTTCGATAAATTAGCGTCGGTAGTCGTTGGCTTTACAGATGAGATACAATAGTACATGTAATGGCTATAATTCTCTATTACTGTGTGCAAATTTACCCAGCTCACGCAACACACATAGAAGCTATTCGATATTCGGCGCGTATCGCTGCTAAATCACGAGATTTGTCGGGGCGGTGCCGCGCCGTACTACATAACATTACCTGCGCCCGCCCTGAATACTTCATGCTCTGTATTTATTTGAAATTGTAATATCTCCGGCTGATCCCTTGTTGTTTCCCTCGGCGCGAACTTACCTCGTAAATAACGCGTAACGTATTCGTCGATTTATGTTACGATAATAGTGTCTTCTCCCACGAGTATTCCACTTTTTTTCAATTTTCTATCTCCATGAACGTCAAACGTTATTCATATGGATTATGTTAAAATGGTTCTACAAGGTTCCCTTACACGTCGCGCGGTCACTCACTGCATGTCGCACAGAGCGAAACGCGAAAACTGAAGTCGTGCTATCTACGTAATATTATATTACATCTATCTATTTGTACATCACAAACATTTCATTTATGTACATTTGATGAATGCCAGGAGGTAATATTAAAAATAGCTATCAACTATTCCCACCCTTACTAATTTTAACATACTAGCGCAAAAAACGACAATTGTAATAATATGAAATGGCTCTAGCTACAACAGATAAAGCGACCTAATCGATGGAAAATGTAATGCATACAAATATGGCTAATTTGACTACCTGACTTCGAACTAAAACTTTTAAGTCAAGTGTGACTTGAGCAGCTTATATTATTAATTTGGATATTTTATCGTAGAAACTATAATATTATACTAATTTGTGTACGGTTCCAAAACGCAGGGGTACTTAGATTTGGGAATTGTAGACATTGGCTGAGATTTACTTGCATGATACAACTGATATGCAAAGCGAAAGCTTTCTATGTGTATTAACATTTGTTTTTCTTGTTACAGTGTGATAGTGAGGGCGACGACGATAAGGCAAGTACTCTTTATTATTTCGCGGGTGTAAACTCCGCAGCTGATGCTCTCGAGCGATATTTACGAATCGCGTAAATTAATTAAACCAGTCTCTCGGCTGCCGGCTCTTTGAGAGTTGGAAAAGTTGAAACAGAGCGTTGAAAATAAATGTCCGTGTAATGTAAGTGGCGAAGTTGCTCGTTCCCGGTTTATTACCCGCCTGACTCGCCCGTGATTAATCTCACGGGGCGGGCGTCCCTTGCACCTGTTTGCAAATTGTTTACTTAGGATACTTACTAGATTTAATTGGAACGTTTCAAATCGACCGAAATTACACTTCCGAATGCGTTCCCCTAAACAAATATTATTCGAAACAATTTAGCTAGAGGGAGGGTTAAATAGCAAATTTCGCTCGTGCGCTCGGACTGTACTGTACACGCTCTATGGACTTAACTAACTCGTCAACAGGTTGTGAAATGCGAGTCAAAAGCGAGTCGAGTTTGTACGTAGAGCGCCCTCTGACGCGTGTCGACGTGGCAAAGGGCGCTGATTACGCGCCGGTGCTCGGTTCCCTAATTACTAGATTGGCGCAGGCTGCAAGTGGCCGTAATTAAATACATTACACCGCGCCTTTGCCGACGGGCGACGGGTGCCGCCGCCCGCAGCCGCAATATTGTGTGCGCAAGCCCGAATATCATCATAAAATTAACCTTTATTTTTACAACTTCCCCGGCTTTTAACGTTGTTTTAGTGAGGTATTTGGTGTAAACATCTTTATGCTACACGTGTTTAACGGAATGCCTGGATAATGTGTGATAATTATGGTACCTAAATGTAATAAAAAAGTTGCCTTAAATTAGTAAAAATATATATTAAACTCAAAAACCAATTAAAGCTGCTAAGAAAGTCTCGCGATAAAACGTCTTGTGGAAACTTAAACCAACTTGGAAGTAGTAAACTTTAAAAGACTAGATTGTCAAACAGAGCTCAGTTGTGCAATCGGTGGCAGCAGTCGTGCAAATCCAACGCTTTAGTGTGATAGCATTGTTCGGGCGGCCGCAACCCCGGCCGGACCACGCTCCCCTTAATCTAATTATCTGGCCGCTTCGTTGCCGTCTCGCACCGAATCACCCCACCCTCAATTTCTCTCAATTTTCTCAAACGAGAAAGCTAAGCATAAAAGTATTTTATTAAGCGATCCATCCCTTAACGTTGAATAGAATCTCGGAATTTAAATGAGTTTCCAGATGTCAAGCTTTCACAGTGTAACAACTTTTTAATAAGCAATTACTTTTAAATAGATGCAAGGAAAATTGTGTAGTTTGCATCTCATGAAATTCTAATAAAGCTAATTTATTTTCGACTTTGACATACCATTTATAAAAAACGACACGTAATTTGATGTTTTCTTTCCTCTGAGTAGCCCATGAAATAAAATTTGGAACTAATTCATGTTTTATTATTACGCAGATATAAAAAAGCAAGTTGAAGCCTTTTCTTTACTATGGTAGAGTCCATCCACCAGACACGATTCAAACATTCGCATTTCATGGCTAATGCTATGACTCGTAAAGCTATAAGTTCCTAATTGAGGTTGTAATATCTGATGTTTTAATCGTCTCCGACATAGCATAATCTAATATTAAGTTGAGTGGCACAATAATGGCGGTAAATGGATATCTGAGGAGGAAAGCAGTCGGAGCCCCGGCGCCGGTGTTGTACCGTAGTCGATTAATTAAATTGTACCTACTGGGAGAGCTTGGGAGAGTTGGAGGCAGCGCCGAGCGAATCCTGGAGCGACACGGGCCAGATCCGAGCGCCTAGTGGCTGAGCCGAGTGGAACTGGGCCGGGCATGCCGATTGCCGGCAGCTAGTGTTCGCTACACTCAGCCGGAGAGCGCCACTAACTCGATCCGATTCCACTTGGGCTATTTGCGCTCCGAGTTCAATTATGCTTCCACTTTGATATGCAAATCCGTTCGCTTTGGCTAATTACGTAGACGCTTCCTCGTAGTAGCGTTTCAAATGTCAACTTACACTGCCTTGAGTACAATTTACCTGGTACAAGAGCACGCACACTCCTATTTCCGCTAGATTAAAACAGAATGTTTGTTGCTTATTGCATCGGCTTATTGCATTAACTAACTGCTTAGGTACTGTTAATACTTAGTAAACTTTGCTCGGAAGTATACGTGCAATTTTGGACTATGCTGCGACCTGCGTACGAGTTTAAACAATGAAATATAACGGGAACGACATTTATTGGAGGCAGAATAAGTTATGCTTTTGTAAACCCATAAATTATATTGGCATACCTTCTATCGTTATGTTTGAAAGCTGGGTTACAAGAGCTACAATATGAATGTGCAATCTCTGTTATAATCCTAGTAACACTGGGGTATCAAGTAATGCATTTCAATGGTTAATTTGTTCAGCTTCTAACCAAAGTCTATTTAGAAAGGAGATTTGACGAAGGTAATCAATTTCTATCAGATCTTAATTTATTAACGTTTTGTGATTAGTACAATATGATAATCAGTGCAAACAGACCCGAAGCTTCTGAATAGCTAATGGCATTTATCTATGCTATGCCTGATGAACATACACCAAAGCTTAGCGCAATACTAACAAAACAACGAATATCTCATTTTTGGGTCAACTACGCTTCGAATAATGGTTCTATCCCTAAAAACGAACATCCAAACAAAAATCCAGATATTCCGTCTCCCCAACTCGGTTACAAATTATGAATACAAAATGTATAATATGTATATAGGCACATAATACACGTACACACAATTTGTTAAAACCCCGTAATTCGTCCGCATGAAACATTCACGACAGATTAAATATGGACATATTATTATTCTCATTCAAACAACATTACGCAGGCAATATAAATTGTCATTCACGCTCATTTCAATTTAAACGAGTAATTTAAATTGCGGTCACAAATTAAAGCGTGATCCGGCTTATTAATGGTTATATTGCGGATTATTACTATTTAATGCTGTTTAATTTATGATGTAAATCGGTCGGTATCCGAGGTAGGCCGTATCACTTCTGCTCGATTTCATCGCTCTTTGTTGAAAGTGGGAGGTGTTGTGGTAATGGTAGGGATGGGGATAGAGTTTATCAAAAACCTGGTATTGTATCGATAGCAGTAAAGGTGCTGGTTTATTCACCTACCTGTAAAATCTTTCTAGTAATTTTTAAAGTTTTTCATTTTATGAGCAGTTATTTTCCTCGTTCTGTAGCAAATATTGGACTTGATCCAAATTATTTTTCAGACGAGGGATTATTATAAGTGAACATAGTATAGTATACGTCTAGAGATGTTGGACCGATATTCAAAACAAAGTATACCTATTATTCTTTGTTTATTGCTTATTTATTTTACTTTCTTATTTGCATCACGGATTCATTCGGTATATTATTATATCGTAAGGATATGAAATAATACCATGTAAAATGGATATTAAAAATATTATATTTTTATAAATACGAGTAGTATCTATAAAATCGTCATTCAAGTGTTTATCGATATGTGAAGCTGATTCTGCATCCCAACGTCAAGTGAAGGCACAATCTGTGGGCGCCGGAATCCGCCAGGGAGGCTCGGCGGTACATTAATAAGTTCATGAATACTGATCGGCCAGCCAACACGCCACGAAGATTCTATCAACAACGCGTTGACTTAACGTAATTTTGAATTACATAGTATCATCTATTGTTCTATTGTACCCGATTTGAATGCACTAAGCTTACGTTGCGGTAACTAAGCCACATCTGTACATAGAACATTATGTTTAAAGATCACGAAACTATTGAATGGCCGAAAAAAGTGCCGCAAGCCAAATAACGTAACACATCGAAGATGATATCACCCGCCTACATAACTAAGTGATAGTTTATCTTATCCAATAAAAAGCTCAACCGTGCCAGTAGATGCTTGTCTCCTTTTCACCTATCGTTGATAGACCTACACCGGTTCACGATTCATCCTACGAACCTTTTTTTAATAACTTGAAAATCAAAAGCCCTACTCGTCTGTTTGACTTGTCTACACTTCTGGTTTTTAATAAAACCTCATTTTTTAAATTAACCTGTAGTTGCCCGCGGGAAGTAACAGAAATGAATAAAATATGTTGCAGTGTGCGGTGGAGCTCTCGCCACTTGGCGGAATTTACCTTAAGCAAACCTACCTTCGTTAATTGAAAGAGCTTCTTTGGTTTGGTGTAATATTTCAGGGCACGAAGTCACCCCGGCGGCGGTGCGGTAAGTGGAAACGATCCCACTCCGATGTACACAAACTCTATTTAGCCATCTCGCGCCGCCAGGCCGCTTACGACTTTTCATAAATACATCTCCAAGAAGCAACAAGAAAATAATTTAATCTACTCCACGGAATCGGAATATAAATTTGTTTTCAACATTATCTTAATCGCTACTCCTATTTTATCATCTTTCATCGTTGGCTTATTTCTAAGAATTCTTTTCGCTTTCATTTCCTTTGAATGAAAAATACCTTTAGGAAAGCGTTTTATAAATCAGCAATTACCGCTGAAGTTTCCCCAGATTGCCTTTTTATTAAAATTCCTTTGTAACCTTGAGTTTTGGAAATAACATTTTTATGAACGTCTCAAGTATGTACCGGATGTAATCGTGCGATAAACGGTTTAGCATTAGTGGAATAGCCGGTAAGAGGTTGTGATAATTAGCGGGGAGCTGGCGGTTCGCGGTTGCGAGTGTGCGGCGCGGTTACATGCTGGTCAGGCAATAAATTGGCCGCTCCCACGACGCGGTGCTGCGGCACGCGAGATAAGCTCGCCGCAACACCATTAACTAACTACAATGTCACAGCGCCACCGATCAACTGCATAAACCCCTCGGCTCGAACTGCCGCCGCCCGCCCACTATATGCTTTATGGCTCCTAACACCTAATAACTTTTATTTAACCTATCACAGTTTCGTATTATCTTCTCTACTCTACTCTACCAAACGTTATTAAGTGCCACCGAATTCGTAATATGCAACATAACTACGTGATTAACATAATGTTCCTAGAATGTTCTACTTTTGTCTTGTAAACGAGCATAAAGTGAAAGAACAAATTGCGAGTTTCCCCAGTATTTTCCTCGCTCGGAAAAATATATGTTTTATTAAAGCTCGGCATTTCCGAGAGCGAGGCAACCCTCGGGGTAGGGGTGGCGGGTGGCCGGGGTGGTTCGGCGGCGCGCCAGTGTATAACAGACAGTAGAGGGATATAAAACATATTTACGCGCCTATAAAGTACTCTCGTACGTTCGCTCTCCACCATTTTCTTTTGTTCCTCGCTCGCAGCCAATGATAATGCTTTCTCCCGTTCGGTTAAACTTATTTCTCTGCCGTCTTATCTGGCTTTTCTTCGGCACTTTTATTTATAACCGGAGTGGTGAAACGTGAAGTAAACGATTCTCGTATCGACTTGCCTTTTGACATACGTTGTATTGTGTGGTTGGGATCCTGATACCTTTTTGCTCGTAAAACTGAATCGAGCTCAAATAAATCTATATTGTCAACCGTGATTTTCTAGAACCTAATATCATTCGTGTGATGAATATTCTGATTTGTTGTCATATAATTTACTGTTGTTTTATTCTGGCAACGTTTTGAACGTGCGTCTTTGATCATGACCATAAAAATATTTAACTATAAAAACGTGTCCACTTAACTTTAACTGAGACTAATAAGTAAAGCAGAGCTATTTGCTTACAATGCTGAATTTGAATTTACATGTCAGAGAACATAACATCTGCCAACTAAACAACCCTAATAGTATAATGAAGATGAAACCTTTTCACAGCCAACCCTATAAAAAGATTTAGTCGTTGTACCGTTAAAGTAGGTATCTACATACTTTGGATCGCATTCTATTAAAGTCAGCCAACAGAAAGTGGAGGACGTACTCGACGCTATTCAGAACGAGTAGAACGGAAGCCAGAGCGTTAACAGCAAAGCGAGTAGCGTCTTAATCTTGCGCGACAGTACAGCTCGGAGCAGAAACCCCTTGCGTAGGTGAGAGGGTGTAATAACAAGAGTCGTCCCTCCCTCGCTTCGCCCCATACTCGCCCGCAGGCTTAGCCGCTCGAAAACTTCTACGGAGATTCGTATTACTCCGCTGCGCTCTCGTCTCTAACCGCCCTGACTCGCGTAAGACCTAACTGGAACGATGTAAACTGAACCTTAAGTACGCAGCTTACAACTATCACAATTCAAGCTTTCGCTACCGAACCGGAACGGTTATTTGTATCGTTATATAAATGTTTACTATCTGTTATTGGCTACGATACGAATTCTTTCAATTACTTCCAAATAGTTACTGTTATTGTGTCGCGGAAAAATGTGTTTGTATTTTCTTTTTTCCCTTTTTTGCTCACGTAAAGAGAAAGCTCGGAAAGTAAAAACATTGTTGCCACTTTCGGGGCGTATGTGACAAAGAGCCATCGTCAAAGGACCGTAATTATCCGTAGGCAGGCGAGTGTTAGCACTCGACGCCGAGGTCGAGATATCTCTCGGCGGATCAGCGGCTCACTCGGGATGCACTCTGCGATTCCGTTTGTCACTGCACCCGACTGCGGTCTGAGCTCTCGCTCTGATAAACGCATGTCAACGTGCCTTGAATGCTGAGCGCATTTAACCACTGTAAGCCTGTGGATTGCCGACAAGCTCACTGGCATGCTGTATTATTAGTCAGACGGATTAATTATCTCGTATGAATGAAAATAACATAGTTATCAAAATCTTTGATGTTAGACTTTGACTACTCAAATCGATAAAGTATGTTGAATTATTTTTATCATTTTTTTGCCACAAATTGATAATATAATCAGCCGATCAACACTATCAGGTTATTAATGTATCAATAATTATAATCCATGTTTGCAATAATGCATCTTATCTGATTTCCTGTGACCCTTATCGGATTCATCAACAATTTGTTCGTACTATCGTGGGGCCTTGTAAATAATGAGATATTCATTTAATGTTATGAAATCACCGGCTTTTAAATTATTGCTCACTATTCTTATCATTTACTAAATAATACAATCGAAGGACTTCCTCTACTTTTTTACCACGTTCACAGCATTCCAGAGACTACTTACAAATAATGTTTTCAAATAGTATTCTTTCTTTTTTATCAATTAATCTTTCTCCCTAGTTCTTTGAACACACTCTATATCAGTATCGACGGTTCCAGCGCAGTAGTAGTAACGGCGATGTTTCCACCCGACCGTGGTGAACCGGCACAACACGCAGATAAGCCGTTTGGCTGTTTGCACGTCGTGTGTGGACGCGGGGCCGTCCGTAATTAGTACGCCGCAAAGTTCACCGGAACGCTGCACTGACACCCTAACGTCCCCGACTGAATCTCCCCCTCGATGCCCAAACACATACGATTTAAAGTACAAGCACCTAAAATATATCTGTAACAGTGATGGAAAAAAAAGCGGAATCAATTATAATTTTGGTTTAGCACTGCAATGAATAACGTAACCGTTTAGAAAATCCTTGCTTTCTATTAGTAAGAAACTGATGATTGATTTAGACGTCACGATAAAATGTTGGCGGTTTTCTAGCGTTAATGAATGCATACACGTCACGGGATACTCGATCAAGTCGGTAAGCAGGTGTAAGTGCAAAGTTGTCGGGCGTGCCATCCCTCACTGATTACTCCGCGTCTTCCTAATGACTTTTAGTTCCGATCGCTATCTCATACACATAAGTAACACCGCGTTATCTGTTACAAACGAGCTTCAATTTAAACTTCTTCTTATCTACTAGTTCTTTGCTAGCGTTCAGTTTCTTAGGAATCAGAATGCATGTCCATTAAATCGAAATAAAATGTCAATCATTAACGTCGATGACATCAGTTTCCTTTGCACTTTAAGTTACCATCAAGGAAATTCAATGAAACTCAAGAATATACGAGGTATACCACACTATTTTAACATTAACGTACAAAGTGTAATGGCAATGTGGTTGCGTTGTTTTAAAGTCATATTATATCAAGTATCACGAACATAGCGAGAGCATCCGCTCGAGAAAGATAAGACTTTTAACGGTTCAAGTTTCAGCGGTCGTTATTTGTGTCGTAAATTGTCGTAGATCGTTAGTGGCGTATGGCGCTAGCGAACGAGGAAAACAAACATGCGACGACAATGTGATAAAACGGCAAAATCCACCGTCGCGCTTCATCGTGAGTTCAACCATTAATAATTCGCTAACTTCGCGACAACAGCCAATTTATACATTCCGTCTGGAGCGAAATTTCAGGGAATTATTATAAAGTAATCTAAGTTAGACGACCCGAACGGCAACGAGGGGGTTGACAGGTGTTTAAATATACCTCAGCAGCTTCCCCTTCCCTTAGAATTTCTCCGTATTACACACAAGACGAAGTCGTTCGAGCGTGCGGTTGCAAGAGCTTTCGGAGCTTACCCATTAATTGGTAGCTTGTTATGAGGACACGCAAACTTAATAGACGAACAACTAGCTGGTTCGCCTTCACCGCGGTTACGCAACGCCATTGAAACCATAACACCATTCTATCCGTTTGCGTACAGATAACGTGACATAACTTTTTGTTTTCTTTTTCTTGTTGACGATTGATTAAAATCTGCTGATTCTATATCAAACTAAGAAAGTTATTACGCTACCTATCAAGAGAAGAAATAGGCTTTTATCTAGATCTACATTGTTCAATGCAGTTACAAGTTTTTCAAAAGTATAACCCATTCGACAGTTTCAATAAAGGTCGCATAGATAATAAATAAATATGGGCACTTAAAAGGATGACTCTAATTCAATTTCAATTCTAAACCTATTAGAGATTAAAATGGTATATTAATGGTATTACGAGAGCGAGCGGAACCGGTCGTGACGGCGCGGGCGCTCATGTAACATCGACAGTGAACATTCTCGCGAGCTCATTTAAGGTTTTTGTCCTCGTCTTCGTGTTTATCTTTTTACTGCCCTGCTATTGAACCGGACCCCTATCGTTTACATCGCCACCGACTGTGTCGAATTATCATAGTCCCGCTTTCTTCCACACGTCCACTTCACTAATCTTAATTAATCGGATACGACGCGGACGGCCAGATACAATCTCGGCGCTTGCCCATTTATCTCTAGGTGTTATCGCCTGATGGAATTGTCTCACTAACTCAATTCCAAATCCGAACACTATGGTAATAACGTCGATTTATCTGTGAATTTACATTGTGCCGGTAACTCAGTTCGTGAGCCAAGCCCACGAAGTTCAGTGCTGCTAATTGTATCGATAAGCAGCAAATATGTTACAAATCGTGCTCTAAAAACTTGTAACTGCCTTCGATTTAGCTACAAAGAAGGCGCTAAGTTATATTGACCATTTTTACACGGTGTCGGTGGTGTTGGGTCATAAATAACTTTCCTTATCGACTCCGACACGCCGCTATCTTCCCCATCTAATCCGGCGCCCACGCCTACAGCCACGACCACCGTTTAAAGTAATTTGTCGTCGGAAAAACATTAATCCGCCACTTCATTACCAAATCGTGATTGATATCGTTTTTCTATGAAAACAATAATGAACCCGTAAGCGTTTCGTTTGTAAACCGCTTCTAAATAAGTTTACGACACAATAACGTGTAAGAAGAGAGATCATTATTATTTATATGGATCCTAAAGTAGTGCTCGACGGCACTTTAGCGTTCTTGTCGGATTATTTCCCGCTTTATGCGAGCGAGCGAGATGCGTCGACCACTTTGTTGTTTTATACTTCGTCTCGGAGCGACTTTATGCATCGCCTCATTGCTCTTCGCCGTTTCGCTTAGTTTCCCCTCTCTATTTTCAACTCACGTTACTATGTAAATTTATTTTGAAACTGGCTATTCGTTGGCAGCTTTATACGTCGCTTTACTTGCTTCACTCTTGCCCTATGTTTTTACAATTATCTTGTAAAAGTTTATACGGTCTCTTGATAAAAGCTTAGATTAAAAAATAATGTGAACCTTACAAAAAAACTACGGCATGTTGATGTTATAGAGATCTGGTCACATCTTTGCAATATAATATATTCTAATAAATATCGTTCTTTTTGGAAAGTTTTTGTAAATACCTCAAATGGCTGCGGGCAGGGCCTTGTCTTATTGTAAAACTGTATTTTATTATCTATGTTTTATTTTATCTAACTTTCGTAAACATGAGCATAGAAATTCTAACCGATGTCCTAAAGAATTATAGCCAATTAAGATTAGATTCGAATAATCCAACGATAAATCAAATAAACTGCAAAATTTGTTTGAGTATTCGACTACAAAGAGCGGGCATTGCTAAAAACGTAATAATACAAGCCGCCCACAATCGGAGCGCCCGCCAGCGCCGGCCGTCGACAAACGCTCAGAAACAAACTACATTTTTATACGGAGAGCAAACAAAATGAGTTAGCGGTGCCGTTGTCGAGCTTTTCCTCGTATTCCCGACGAGCTTGAAAATTCGCTTTAATACCTTTGTTTTACAGCGCTTTACAGCTCTCGTGTTGCGCTGAAATATTTTCAAAGTTTTAGTCTACGCGCGAGTATTCCACACCACCTGAAACCTTTTCGCCGATTCTTGTTTTAATATTTTAAATCTTTGTTGTTTCCGCATCGAAAGTCGAAACCCTCTTTAATGCTCGAGGGAGAACGCAGTATTATGCAAAACGGTCGTTACGTACGATTTCTCAATCTCAAAAGCTTTATTTTCATATCATCCCTTCGGCAAGTCACGCTGTCATGAGCTTAAGGTTTCTATACCACCCGCCGCCGCCGGTACGTTATATCGGTTTTCATTAAAGTTGCACGAAGAATTGCCTTGTTTATTTTGTCTAACACCATTTCACAGTCTTGATATAATTATATTAAAATTTTAAACGCGTAAAAACGTGAAAAATTATTATTCTAACGTAACCTTTGAAATATTACCTTGTAAAGTAACGTTTAATTACTGAAATAGCATTATAACTTTCCACAGAAGCATTAAATCCTGTTAATCAGTTTGGCGAGTGTTGAAGGTATGATCACTCTTCGTGGAATTAAATAAAATGATAGAATCTCCCGGTTGAGTTTATTCATTACGTCCCGCCGCGAGGCCGGGCGGCGGGGGGCCCACCCTCTGCTCCACTCGCTTTATGGATATAACCTCGACAAAATACCCCTAAAATTGCACTGTTTTTATTACGTTCTCTCTTTATCTCTTTGGTTTGTTGCTCCTTTTTACGGAGTTATTATTTTATTAGCGAATAGGGCAAGTTAAAGATACGAAAAATTAACCAGTCTTTAAGATTGAGCAATGGTTCCGTAATGGGAATTATTTGAATCAAAAATAATAATAAATATTATGTTTTTACGTTCGTACATAACACTGTTGAGTCTTCTCTCTCCCGTCTAATCGACTAAATCTAAATAACTATCCATCTAAAGCGATTTCATTTAATCCGTAGCGTAATTAAATAAGTTAATCCGTAAAGAAAATAGCTTTATTAAAATATTAAAGAAGCTACGTCAATTAAGCATTTTTTGCGAAAACAGCAAAAGTAAACAACTTGCCAGTATTATACGGGTAGAGATTAAAAGTTGTTCCATGAGTTAGTAAGATCTCACCAGACGAGGCTAGGGGCGAAGTTTAAAATACGATGGAGATGAATTTACTTAGCTACCGGCAAGTCGCGGCTGCGGCAGCGCTCGCGCACTGCCTCGTGATTAATTACCGAACCATTACGACGTGTCGGCTGTAGGCCTTTGTCGTATTAACCAAGGACTGTAAGACTTCAATCAATTATCATTTTTATGTCGTGGTGGTAGTACTATAACCCTAAAAATAAAATGGAATTATTTATTTCACATAATTTCCACAGTAGAGATCACGTAAATTATTTTCTACAGTATGTCCGAAACAGTTGTGCAATCAATATATTCAAGTAACTGAAAAACCAGCAGTCGAATGAGTACAACTTCCTTTTTTGGAGTCGGTAAAAAAGAAAAAACCTAACAGGAAAACGTGTTACTATACTACACCTAACCTTTTTCGTTCACAAAGCGACTCGCCATTAATAATAAATGTTCCAACCGAACTGGCAACCGACAACACATTGAAATGTCTCGTGTGATTTTTCTGTATCATTAAATGAAAACATTGTTTAGATGCCAAATAGTTGGCGAGGGCGATAAAACAAAGCGACTGGCAGAGAACCAAGTCGACACGAGTGGATGGGCGCGCGATTTGCATCGCGAACTGTGCACTGAACACCGGTTACTCGCTGCACAGTGCACAGTCGCACCGTGATGGCGCGTCGGCTGCCGCCACCCTACCCTCTCACAGTGCTTAGCGCAGATTTGCACGGGTACGTTTTAAACGGTGCCGCCAGCGCCAGATCGCAATAACGCTCCCTTTGAGTTTGCGGAATGCGTTACGTATGACATTCAATTCAATTTAGCGCACAAAGCCAGCGTCAAAATTCTCTTTCTCTTTGACCAAAGCCTCTTATGCAACAAGGCTTTGCTTGCGAAATGGCAGAAAACTGCTAACAGCCTATGTTAGTAACGTGCATATTTGTAGAATTCTTATGGCTTAGGAGCCGTAGTGACGCTTGACAATTATCTACATTATCGATTATCACTTTAATGGGAAACATATTGTGTCAATCCTCGTTGTGCTATTATATGGTATTATTATGTTATATAATCTCGTGAAAGAGAAATCGCATAACTGTGTACATTTATTATTCCACAAATGTAATGGAGCCACGGTCCGCTCACATCGCTTTTGAACAACCTCATATAATGGTTGTTGACACAGCATTTTGTTAAACTGCGGAATGGTATTTGATTGTTGCGATTAAGCCATTGTGGTGTGCTATATGTATATATTTCTCGCGCGGTGCATTGTGCCTATTCTCTGTAGTCTTTTCAAACGCCGGCGGAGGCCGGGCGCGCCAGAATGTCGGACGTGTCGTCCACCTGGCACACGCATCATCACTACGCCTTTGAAGTCCATCGGCATACCATACCTACCACATACCGCACACCTCTCACACCTCGGAACGCATCGACCCACATTAATAAACGTTGCCGCTAATTGTTTTCATCTCCTCTCGATTACATTATAAATCGATATATAATTCAAGACATTAATGCCTAAAATTGATCTTGGGAGCCATTTATGAACGCCCTATTGTAGAACATAAATCAAGCTTGTCTTGTTTACGTGTTTGTTTTGTATATTAATCATGCCCGTTGTATTATTGAGATTAACTCGAGCTGAGAGCAAAATTTTATGATTAATTGAAATTGGTGCGCTGGTTTTATACAACTTATGGCCAATAAATGCAAATGTTTGACAACATTTGTATTGTAAATGTATTGGCTAATTTCGTAATCTATGAATATTGAGATGTATTTATATTGGAAGTCGTAAAAGGTTATGATGACGATGAATTAATTATATCTATTGATAGAAGATTAAACTAATGATCTTGACGCCACAAATAGCCAGTCACGTCACAACGATTTACCAAAATCTTATGATGACATTTTTAATAATCGAAATTATTGAGCAATCCGATTAAATATCACTTTCATATTTTTATAACGTTAAAATATGTTGATCTTAATTAAAACTTTCTCACGAATGTTGGGTTAAGTTAATCCCTATATACATACGTATCGTTTGTAAATATTATATGTGGGGTTAAGTCGTTGTTAATTAATTTAAGCCGAGCGAGGTGAGGCTCGATTAGCGGAATAAATTGAGCTTGCGGCGGGCGCAATCCCCGCGCCGTAAACAGGGCCGACAACAAAGGCAGGCCGGCACTCCGGCAGCCGCCAGCCCCCGACGCGCCTTCCCGAGCTTAATGCTTACTCATTATTTATTCACATCTATAACGAGATTGTCAGTGCTCCCCGTGTCTACCTCCGCTGCCTGCCCGCTTTATTTGTCTCTACTTGTACCGTCGCGTCGACGCCATATTATTTACTCTCCCGCTCGCTCATTTTGCTCAGATTATTTTCTTTTCCATCGAGTTATAAAGCTATTACTGTCTCCTTTTAAGTTCTCCGGCTTGAATTTACTCGTTCCTCGAACGCATAGTAACTCTTGTACCGATATGGTGTTATTGAAATACATTTTCCCGGCCGAACGTTTGCTTTATTTGCATACATACATTGATACGAATATCTTCTGAATACTCGATATGCGACCGCGCTGAAACAATATGGGTACTTACAGATACAGCAGCGTTCGATATTTGAGAAATATGTTTTGCACGAGTGGGGCTTATGTTGTTTCTGTTACCGTCATTCGAGTGCCAATTTTGTTATGGGTAAATATGCATTTTTGTGGAACTTAAACATCAGATTTATTTGCCGTACCAAGAACTTCCTTGGCAAGTTTTCTTGAAACTTTTTCTACTATGATACTATGTACTTGATGCGGCTTGTTCTTGATAACCCTACTAGGATTTTCTACTCTTTTCATATTTTATAATAGTAAACTTTCCTTAGTGACATTTTAAGCACCCACAATTTAAATAATCCAAACTCATAACGTAAAATAAAAAACAAAACAAAGCGTCATAAATACATAAAGAAAATGCACTTAAAGTTATAATAACAGCCGCCAGAAAAGTAGCAGAGAGTTATATTGTACGAATTTTTATTCAAAGATATGAAAAGCTGTGGAGCACTCGCAAACGGCTAGATAATGCCATCAAATACTCAGCGCACTCGTTGAAAATTTTATGTCGCTTTACGGCGCATCCTCCACTGCGTTTCACCCCCGTGTTGTGATGCCGAACCCCTGTAGTGCTACAGTGCTGACGTAGTTCGTGCTATGCTTGTGTATATTCGCCCACAGGGCGGTAATTACAGCTTTCATAATGTTGTACTCGTAGCCTACGTATACAAATATCCATTTTGACGATTATTCATACTCATCCATTTTGATGACAGCTTCTGAAAATGTTTCTGACATACCTACTGACGTTTAAAACAGTCACAGAGCCTGTAGATTCATCCACAATCGGAATCATGCACGCTGTTAGCGTTAAATATCAATAGGAAAGTATTTTTTCCGCGCCTATTCAATTTAAACGGGCAAACAAAACTTCAATAACGTGAATAGCTAAGCTCCCACCTGCTCCAATACCGGGGGCTACACAAAATAAGAGGGTAGTATCTATTCTAACACAGTTTTTATTGTAGCCTGTACCACACGTTGTGCGAGATTACTCCGGCTTTAGAGAAATCCGGAGCACCGAGCATCCCTTTGTGCTTTCGACGCTCCTCCGTTTTTCCGCCTTCCCTCGTTTCGCCTTCACAAATACAGATTGCGATTCCTACACCGCGAAACGACACCGCAATTTTAAAACTCCCGTTTTCTTTAAGAAGATCGTCTTGAAATTCTGACTGGATACTGTTCTTTTCAGTTATGATATAATTTGCATATTGCTATCTAATACTTCCTCATTAGCACCGTAAAGTTGCTTTGTTTGATATAGCTCACAATGGTGAGCTTCAATGGTGTAACTTTACCCTCTAGCTTGTACTAAGTGTTAAGAAGTGTCTGTGCTTAACTCTCATCTAATATGTCTTGCAGTGGGGCGAGACAAGTTTCGCCTGTCCTCATTAGAATTCCGACTATGCAGTCACGAGTCATATACACTTTGTATGTGTTGTATGCTACTCGCCGTCTCGCTTTGTTATGTATGTCCTCGTCCATTATCTAGCAACACTTTCAAATTTTTTACCGTCGCTTTCTCTTTTAACAGTCATTCTTTTAACGCCGCCCAATTATGAATTCAACTTTTACAACGGAAATAATAAATCTATTTCAAAAATTGACGTACCATAAATATTTGCATACGCGCACAGTAAATAACCAAAAACATTTTGTACATAAAATACAGTTTACACAAATATGTGTACAATACAAAAAAGCAATTCGACAACAATACGTTTACCACAAATTGAATGAGGCTCGAAATAAATCCTGCGGTCGTTTTCTGACTCCCAATACCGCCCGTCCGTATCTCTCACCCCTGTTTGTCGTTGTTCGCGTTTCATTGGACCAAAAAATACCCACATGTTCATACCGTGCGTACATAACTTATTTTACTGCCTTAATCCCGACTCCCACGAGGATAGCGAGTTTTTACAAGAAAAATATTCTTTGTGAATCCCTGTTTCGCGTAAAACCCGAATTCAGTGTATTACTTTTTATGTTAGCTGCGAATAAAATAATGGACCTCAAAAACTTATAATCGTTGCCCGATGGTTATCGAGGGTTGTTTTCCCTCCCTCATTAGAGACTGGGGATAAACCTCCGTACCCGAGGGTCGAGCGTCATAAACCGAGCGCTCTAGTGTATCGTAAGTGTTAATTACTTTTGTCACTCCGCCGGCGGGTGGTTAACAAATCTCGTCGTTACATAATTCCGCCGCTGAGTACTGTAATTTACATGGACTGACGCAACATTGTTTGTACAATAAATTATTATGCCTTGGAGCGATCTTAACGGGCGGCTAAATCGATAAGCGTCGTTTTTATAGCACCATTAACAGACTGCGCGGAGGGGCGAACGATTTCAATCTGCGTAATCAACACCGAATTGCACTCGACGATATCTAATTGCTGTTAATAATTCAAAACCCCTTCAAAATCTTCACGAGCCATGGTTTTTGGCACTATATTCATTATATCGTTATAAAAATCTCATTCATTATACAAAAACAATATTTACACACATGTTTGTATTAAATTAATACAATGATGACAAGCGAAAAATAAATACGATGCGACATTTTATGAAAACATACGCGGTTCGGTGGGCACATTATTGTTCGTACATTTTTTAATAATCTAAAAAATGTATGTTCTGCTAGTTTTAATCATCTTCGCTCTTTGTTATTGTTGCCAAAAATGGGAAAACGAGGGGTAAAAATAAACACCACGTTGCTGTCGCGAGCGAGCAAATTTCCGGCTCACTGCCGTTTGGGACGTTTTCAATTTACAAAATATAAACTTTTGCCTTATGCTGGCGCTCGTAACAATCGGCTGACGTCGATTTATGAACGTATATAATCATTCGCGATAAAAAGTGAATAATTCTGACGAATAGAGCAATTTGTAACGCAAATACTCTCAGGGACAATAAAAGGTTTTAGATGTGCTAAATTATAAAAAAAGGAAAATAAAAATAAATGTTTTGTACGAATTTGAGATCATCAAGATTTACACCACACAGTTTGGACACAAATAGTTTTTTTTATATGTCGTAAATTGTTGTTCCAGTCTTTGATATTTTAAAACGTGTTCATATAGTTATAAAACTGCGTTTGGAGTTCACAAGAATAACATGAAGAAATGTATAATAAAGATCCCCCTACAAATGTAGTTACATACAAAAATTATAATATGCTTTTCTTTCATTGGAAACAATAAATTTAATCAAGTAATATATTTCCTGGAAGTATAGGAAATGGAGCCGTTGAACTCACTTTGATCCAAGCTTTTTGTGTGTTTATACTAGGATTCATATCGCTTTAATTTCCCCTCGGCATTATACCTACGCTAATATTTTACGTGAAATCACAATTCTGCGCAAAAAATAATCTGTTCCTCCCGTTAGGGAAAACTCTCATAAAACGCTCTTATATTTATAGATATTTTTATAGAGACAGTTACCGAAGACAAGTCGAGATTTATCTCGCTTATCCCGACCGCTTCACCGTCGCGTCCCGCTCAAATGGGGACTCTTTATACTTTTTTATTCTCGTATAAATGGTTTCAAATTAGTATTTTCGTGGGGTGTTTTTATTACATTCTTTTGTGATTCTTCATTTAGTGAAACGAGGGGAGAGGTTTACTTAATATTATTAGAAGACGTTCGCATTAATTAAACAAGTTTGAAACGGTAATTTATAAATATATAAAAGGTTATATGTTAACGATTATTATAGTGGTATTAAAATTATTAACATTATTAGATTTATTTTGTGACCAGATGTAGTAAATAAGATTTAGTAAGATGTAGTCTTTGCCTACTCCAATGGGAAAAAGGCGTGACTGTATGTATGTATGTATGTAAATGGCAAATTAACCGCAGCATCACTGAAAAGAAACTCCTCTTTTCACCACGTATCTATGGTTACCCTACATCGGCTGCATTAATCGTAGTCGTAAAGCAATAAGTTATAAAACGAATATAAATAAATCGGTTTATGGCTGTTTTACTGCTTTTCGCGAATGTGTTATTGCTAAGAACGGACGCAATGCGCTCGTAATATACGTGTTATATCTATCGACGACATAGATTAATGTTCCTACAGCGGAGACGTCCGCTGATGCTGCTCCGATGAGCCGCTGCCACCAGACATCATAAACTGACAGATACAGAGCACCTGCTATGAAATGTTTACTATTCAGATTTTTATTTGGCACCCGAGTCGATATTCGCTAAGACAATCCCTTTATCAAACCGCGTTTCTTTTCTTTTATCATGTCCATCTGATATAATATTCCTAAGATGATTTTGGATTAGAACTGTTAGACATCTAATATGTCACAGTGTATAATATACTTACAATTTTTCAAACGGGAAAATACTCAGGCAAATAACTAAACCGACTCAAATCCGATAAGTTAACTTTTCCCCCTATGAAACATTTTTGTCAGCTTGTATTAGCTTCCGAAAGCAGTTAACATGTGTAACATCCAAGATATACTCGCCTGGGTGGTTTGTTGGGCGGGCGGCAGCGCCAACGGCGGGCGGGCGGCGCGTGCGCGAGGCGCGGGGCGCGGGACCAGTGCGACGACCGCGCCACTCTCGCCCCAGCTGCTGGGCGGATCGCGCGCGTCCCGGCCGCACGTTTTCAACTTCTTTGTCTCGCGTTCGCGATCGTCGCGCGCTCCATCGTTATTTTTGCTCAGTGACGGACCAATTAAGCGAACCCATATCGGATGCCACACCAATTGGATTTCAGTGCACAAGGATTGCAGTGATTTATCAATTGGATTTTATTGTTGCTGCTGTTTTGGGAAGTGTCATAACAAAGTGGGAGTAGGTACGCTGGTTTGGATGAAGTGCTAGTGATCACCACTAAATAAATCCGCTTGATTTATTTTATGTGTTTCTTGTTATAATATTAATGTGTTCTTTGAATAGTGCAATATAAACATCGATATATTATAATATTTAATTTGTGCGGAGTCGCTGACAGTTGCCATAGTGAGGATCAAAGATAACCCCAAAAGCAATGCTGAAGGCGGCGTCAAAAAAGAAGGCAAAAGAAAAACAAACAAACAAAAGACAGCGGCTAAACTGGCTAACAATACGGTGACTAGCAACAAGAACGAAAAGACAGCTGTGAACCTCGTCAAGGAAAAGGAGGGTCGGAAAAAATCGCCACCCAAAGATGTACAACAGAAACAGGTAAATCAACCTCAAACACAATGCTGTCTCTGCCGAATAAAAGAAAAAACAAGAAACCTGTCTTCATAAAATGTGAAGATGATAATACAAAAAACGAGAAAATATTACTTGGCAAGATATTCATGCAATAACACTTAACATTGTCGGTCAACATTACGTGACCGGAATAGTTAACGTTGCATTTGTTAGATTAGCCTGAACAATGGAACAAGCTATTATAGAATACCAATTTTAATTTACACTTATTCGCATTGAACAACTAACGCCATCGTTATTGCTGTTAGTCACGAAATCGACTGAAACGCAAACATGCGTCGCTTTTACTGATATTACGTTACTTTTAACAAGCTAAAGCCTCAATAGATCGCTCAGAACTCCAGTCGAGGAACGTAATTACAGGCTATTACCGCTATAACAAACAACCACTATGTCGGTTTTATTTTTTATTATTGCCCGCTATTTGTATCTGGGTTAATAAGCGCCTTCGCGTCTTGTCGAAAATTTATAATAGTATTGTCTCGATTGTCTTGTCTACAGTATTAAATAATGCTTCCGTTTCAACTTTTTATTGCTACGTTATTGATGATGTTCGTTTACGGTTCTCTATAAAGTTTTTATTGTTCAGACTTGGTTGTTTAGTTTTATGATGAGATTCAGTACCAGTATGTTTTCTATTTGAAAAATAGAAAACATAAATTTGTAATATCTTGTATTGTTTAAAATTCCTTTATAAATTAAATATCAACTAGACTAATATACAACTAGACAAGCTAGTTTACGATGAACAAAGTTTTCGAAATATTAAATTACTTATTTTAGCTTTAAAGAAATAATAAATTTTACAAGTCTGCAGTTTCAAACATTTTTTTTTTTAATAGACATGACAATATACATATAATATTGTTGTAAGATACTTAGACGCTTATTGTGTTTGATTCAGAATGTGTCGAGTCGAAAGACATAGACGTAGACGTAGTAGTAGTACCTAGTTGCAGTAGTAAGACTAGTCTTGAAACAAAATATTACCCACCTTCGGAAGTAGTGTAAAAATATAAGCTTAGCCAGTTCCCATCGATCGCGTAGCTCATTTATGTAGCTAAAGACCGATTTACTAGCTTGTTAAAACAACGGCAAATACAGTAAATTAAACGTAATTGCTAGTTATTATTGTGATGTTAAAAACAAATTGTAGCATGCTATTAAACTATTTCTGCTAACAAAAAACGTAATCGCAAAAGTTAGAATGTCAAGAATCTTTGTGATAACTTTTAATTTGTATGACAAGGAGTTTAAAATAAATCAGCATTAAATACAACCTGGAAAAAATACTCGTAGCTTATTATAAAAATATCGTTTTATTCAATTTATACAAAAGATCTTCTCGTGGGAATTGATCGGACAAAGTGTTATAACACAATTCGCTTTATAAAGTTGTCACTATCCCCGTCTAGTATTTTATTTATGAACGACAACCGGTTCGCTAACTGGATTATTGGTTTGGAAACGGGCCACTTATTACTCAGATGTTGGTCGACACTCGAATGGTCGACATGTTGTGCATTATGGGTAATTGTAAACCATTATGATTTATTAACTCGTACAACAGGTGGTTAGAGTTATAAAGCGGCTCCATTACTGGCTATATTATACTTGAAATTACTGCAATTTTATAGCGATGCCCGTTTCTCTTACGTACTTTATTATTATTGGCTCTTTACTCTCCATAAAGATTTGTCATTACGTAAGGTTGTATTTCAATGGCAATATTTTAATAAACATTGCACATTATACGACTTTACAATTAACATTCAAATAAGGGTGAATGTATAGGATCACAATACAATTTGCATGATATGATATCACTCCCCCATGTATCGAAACTAATGAGTTGAATTGGAACCATTGTAATGCGAATGCAGCGTGGTGCATGATCAAATAGCAAACTATGCTCAGCCCCCACTTGCGGTGATTTGTAACCTCCACGCATCCTCAATACATGTCGCCTATCTGTTTATCATGCATGAACTGTGACTGCGCACAAATTTAGTATGCAGCATTAAATTCAGGTCATGAACAAACAACTTTTAACTAAATATTCACAGCGGGTATCTTGTGTGCCTTTCGCGTTAAAAGATAAATGAGGCTTACGTTTGTTTTCGCCGAGATTAACGCAACATATGTTTTTGTGTGTTATTAAAATAGTCGTCATTCGATAAAATGTAATACAAATATTTACAAAACATTATATTGTTGTATAGCTACATTAATGGCTTGTCATTTCGACAGGGCAGTCTGCCAAATCGACCAGCGACTCGATACTAATTGTAAATTCTATATTAAATTACAGACGTTGAAAATAATAGCCATGAATTATTCATATAAATTAATCTACACACAAGACGTAGGTACCTTTGGACATAAACTTTTTATTGCGGTAGGTATAATTATTTATTTGATTGGTATGCAGCAGTCGTATTTTAATTATAATATAACAGGTCTTTGTATTTTATAAACCTATTCCGAAAATAAAGCGGAGATATTAATTAACGTTTCATGCTGTAGGTACTGTATGATATCCTGTCGTCTTTGTATAAGATCAAGGGGTTTTGTGTTAACTTTACCGAGATGATTTTCTACTTGAATGTTCAAGTCCCATCCTATTAAAAGTTTGGAAAAGTATTAGAATTTCGAATGAGGGGCGAAAAGCTATCACGCCATTTTTTTCTTTCCCCTATTTCGCTACCGAATGAAGGACCGAGGGGTCGATCTCGGGCGGTCTCCAATTGAGATTTTGTTTCTCAGCTATTTTCAATTTGGAATATTTAATGAAGTAATTTCATTTTGCATAGTGATGTGTTTTTTATAAAGTAATCATGTTAACTACTATATTCTCGTTATTTTTCTTTGCAATGGAAATGTTACGATGAGTAACGACAGACTCCAAAACAAAAAATATGGATATAAAAAAACATTACCAACCGTTGTTTTTATTTGCAATGGAAATGTTACAATGAGTAACGACAGACTCCAAAACAAAAAAATATGGATATAATAAAACATACCAACCACTTTACAAAAGAACACCTTTGAAATGTAGATCGTGTAAATATTTGTAGTTTATTTTGACAACGTTGACTAATGCGCTCGTTTATTTTTATAGCTAGTTTATTTGAAAGTCGCGTGTGTTACTCCTCAGAGGTGGGCTCAAGCGGCTATTATTACTTGCCGACACGACATCACTCATCGCGCTAATACCGCGCTGAATTATTAACTATTTTATGTAACATACTCTTGACGTCCGGCCAAATTTCATTGGCGTTGACGGACATACCCTAAAATACATACGCGCATAATCATTGACAGGCGAAAAATGCACAAGTGCACACCTAATTAGCACTGCTGACGGCAAACTTGGCGCAATATCTCTTATATCAAACTGCGGTTCATTGGAAATTGTACTATTGATTATATCCGCGAGCATAGCGACACGAGGAAATCGTCTCGATGACATCCTCAATAGAAATCTTTGTGAATTCAATTTACGTATAACTACTATTAATAATAATTTACCAGTAAACGACCAACTTACGTGGTAGTCCACTGCGGCATGACAAGTGAGCTTAATTAAAATTAGCGGCCGGTCTGGAACGAGTTGTAGTAATGTCTGAGCGCGCGCTTTTAGCGAGAAATGTGACGGAAACAAAAAGGGGTGGCAGGTATATTATAAGCGGCACCTTTGAAAATCCTCATTGTGCGGAGACAGGCCGGACGCGGCAGCCGGCAGCTGGCTGGCACGCGCGGCCCATACTTGATTTATCACTCCATTGTTGCGGAGCGACGACCCACCCCCGCCGGATAAGGCTAAACATTCAATTGCCGGAACGCTCCCGAAACGATTAGTTCTCTCCCCCTTCACTCAATACGATCGATTGACTATTTTCTTCCGGCCGTCTCGGATATTTAAGTGTGAATCTGCAAAGCTCACGCGACTTTAATTGTTGTAGATAATAAAATGTTTGTTATAACTTATCTTATTTCGTATTTTAAGCTACGTATTGTGTTGTGTTTTATGGATGGTATGCCGGCTTTCTTTGTTTGGTTTGAATTTATCAAGTCAATATGACCGCAATTTTTCTTAGTAGCAATATAAAAGAAAAATATGACTTAACTTTCGTTCGTTAATTATAACGAAATCATCACCGATCATTTACATCCTCCTTAGCATAGATTTTGCGTTGACTGTGACTAGGTGGGTATTTTTGGGACCATGGTCTGGGTAACTCTGGATTATCTTGCCAGAAGTGTCTAGACGGAAGAAATCCTAGTTAAGGGGTCTTAGATAATGTCTATGATCTTGCTCTTGTCGATTTACATAGCATGAAATTACTTGACCCGTGAGTGTATCGCAAAAGACCCCGTAAAATGTAAGCCCTAAAACCATTTTGCTTTCTCTTACACTATCAGTTTATGCAGAACTATCTCCACTCAGTGCAGATCGTACAACCAATAAAGGAGTGGGTTAAGAGACAATAGTAGTTAAATTGCGGGCATCGTAAACGGCGCGGTCGGCCAACTAGTTTTATTGAGTCGTTCGCGCGCCCGCTCGTAAATATCCCCGCGTAATTACTCCCATTCCCTTTAAACTCCAGCACCGTGAGGTAATAAAATAACTGAAAATATTCTCTCAATACGCGGAGGATCCACTCGGATTGTTCAAAGAGATCTTGATGTGTTTTTGGTGTGAGCGAATCGCGATTTACGGCACAACGGTTGAACCAAATGAAATATATTGCGTGAAGACTGCGGATGAGACTAACTAAACATGTTCCAGGAAAATAACCATTGGGAAATCTGATTAGCAAGTGGCGGATAATATGTGGGATGGGCCTTGATATTTGTTATTCGCTTATCGTATTTTTAACTACTTAGGTGTCGATTGTATTAACCAGGACAATTAGTGTTGCCGTTCCTTTATGGTATTCCACAAAATACGTTAAAAATTTTATCACATTCAAGTTACAATAAATATTATACCTATCTAACGTTGAAATCGTTATACTATAAGACGTTTTTAGACTTAAATGTAACATGCAATTAAAACCAAAGCAGTAGGTACCTAATTATCAGTGCCATTTAAAGTCAGCAGTAAAAATTGCTATTCATAAATTCATTTTATTCTTAGAACAAACACGCCTTGAAAAAAAAAAAATTTTTCGCTTAAGTTTCAATGTGATTAGCGATCGGTTTTGAGTAAAACTTGAAAGCCTTTGTAAATATTTCCAAGTATTAAGAATTTTGCGCACCACTGTTGGATAAACACGAAATTAGAAATCATTTGTATACTGATAGGACTAGGTAGGTATACTTATATTATGTTATTTTCTGTTATAATTTGTTTGACTTGTATAAAGGAATTATTGAAAAATATTATGTTACCGAATATAATTTCTATCCTTTTCTAATAGTTACATTAACATTGAATATTATGTTTATTGAAACAATATTATCTCAACGAATATTATCATAACCAAGTTGTACAAGTTAGTTCTGTTTTTGCTTCAGTTTTGCCATGAAACGTATTGGTTTACGTGTTATGGTTACGCGTGTAATGAAATCACATGGTTATATAAAGTGTCCTGTGTTCCATAATGAATCCGGAGCTACTTACTTCTTTTGTCTGGCGAACATAATACATATAATGTTTTATACAAAAAAATCATTCCCCATTACCACAACTTCAAAATATCCACAATTAATAATCATAATTTTAGACGCAGATGACCTCTATTAAAGTCTCAGTTGGCGAATTACAAATTCAGATTTATGCAAAACTCAGTTCAGCTAGATTTCTAATAGCATAACTAAGTTCTCACGGATATACATTCATCATTATGCAACGCTCATAACAGTAAATTGTTTTTTTAACGTCGTACTTTGGTTATATTTCTCATTAACATGTCTTGATGTGTCAGACGTGAATTCATCTTCATCCGATGAATACAAAAAGCTCGTGGGCGGTTATTGTGTTAGGTTTGAACAATAGTCGCGCATAGCTGGAATACTAATGGCACATAATACAGGCCGACCGTACATGTCGTCATCACCTAATGTGTTTTCATGACTTACGCACTACCACTTCCAGTTAAAACGAGCAAAAAATTATAAATGAATGCGAACAAAAACTGAACATATTTATTATTGCACACGATTGCCAATAGTTCAATTTGCGTAAGGAATTCCTACTCTTAAACAAAGTTATCCCATTTCCTAATTTGATGGCGCGACGGTCGTTGCGTAACCTGGCGATGACTCAACTACGTAGCGTGAGTTTGTAGGTTCGATTCACGAGCAGGGAAAATATAGCCACTAGTGTTTGCTCTGAGCCTGAGTGTTTATGGGGCCATATTCCTCGCATGTTCTTCTGTTCCATGTTTTGTAATTACTGGCACCCTCGACGAAAGGAAGACGAAAGATAGCTATGATTAGTTACGGGGCTGGATCTATCTACAAAACTTGACGCATTGTTTTATTCTTAATGTCATAATGGTTTTTATTTGTTACAGGCGAGCCCCGAAAATAGCAGAAATGCTTCGCCTAGGTATCACGATGCATCGATGGATGACGTAAGTTTTCAACCTTAATTGGTTTGATTGATCGTTTATAGTTAGTTCGGATGAGTTAGTTACCGTTACATTGGCCCACTTTTCTGTTGTATTGCTGGCAGCGCGAGAAGTAGTGCGCGGTAAATTTAAGATTAAAACACACGCAAGTTGAAATATTGGGTTGGTCCAGCCAGCCAGTGCCATTTACTCATTATTATGTACGGATTTGAAACACTATGTTATCTTCCAAACTGGAATAGCATGGTGTATCTGATGTGATGGATGAGTGATGGATATATTTTTTATCTATGCTATGGTTGATTCTCGCCCTTTTTACGCTGTAATAAGCCTCCCTCCATTGTAATGCTATAGTTTTGAATGGACTCATATGAAACATTTCAACCTTAGGCGAGGTTTTACTCAATATCGAAGTATTTAAGTTTATTGATACTTTAATTGTCACCTACAGCTAAAGGATTCCATCATGAAACCACGTGAAAGTTTTACCTTTACGTAGGGCTTTTTATATAGGAAGGGATTGGGATCATACGTTTTCTAATTTCGTTATTAAGGTTTTCCAATAAATAACTACATACAAAAACTAGCAGTTCAAGCGCTCGCGGCCATTTGCCAATACCACCAGTATAAACACCAGGGCCCCAAGTCTGCTATTTGAATTGATTATGGATTATCAATGATTTCAGCCATTATGGTTACTTTTGACACTTCCGGTAGCCTGTTAACAATTGACATTTCAATTGCATTACCATTGTGATCATAGCAAAGAAATTGAAAAATCCGTAGTACGTCCGTAGTCTAATAGATAATTGCATTTCAATCTCGGCAAAAACCTCTAGTCCACTATTTTTTGACAGCTTTTCCTATGGCTAATTGTCTATGGAATCACAATTGTGAAAACATTGCTGTTTATCAATTGTTCTAGTGCGAATTGTACGTAATTTAATTAAAATTACTATTTTATTTAATAAATTCCAAAGAATTTCTTAAAGTTAAATATGAGTGGCTTAGCGAGGTGGCTTAGCAAGCCAAATAGATTTTATTTCGCTGTTTTCGCGGACAAAAACACTTCACTTGGACCACAGATTACCTAAACTTGAGGAATTTGTGGCATTTGACATTGACATTTGGGCATTATTTGAAGTAAGTCCATAGCTTTTTTTTTAATTTAAATAATACACATCGTAACTAGAAGCTAGAGCTCTATGACTTTCATGGGAGTCGACAACTCCCACAATTTGAAAACGAGACAATTGTAATTCAATGAAGTTACGATTGATAATCTACCAGACTACCGACTTTAGCCAAAATTAACATTGCATATTGATTGCATTGTTTTTCAATCGCAAATTGTTGCCAAATAGCCGACTTGAGGCCCAGTATAACCTGGGCATAATGGTATATTAACTTATGCAATATATTCAATGGTAAATCATTTTGTTAACAGGCATCGGACGCAGGCTCTCTGTTCCGGGTGACAGGCGCGGCAGGCGCTGGCGGTGGTGGCGGCGGGGGAGGGAAGAATGAGCTCGTGGCGCGGGGAGGAAGTGGTGGCGCGCTGGCTCTGTCGCGGGCACCCGTCGGTGGTAGCGCGAGCCCCGCGCCAGCGCCCCTGCCGCAGCCGGCGCCCTCCCCCGCTCCTGCCGCGCTGCCGCCGCCGGCACTGCCACCGCCGCCTTTCCGTGCCGACACGCCGCACAGGCCCAACGGCGCTCACATTCCTGCTATCGATGGGCACGCGGCCACGCAGATACCGGCCAGGCCGGTCGGCGCAGCCTCCGGGCCGGACACGCCCGAGCGACCCGCCAGCAACAGCAATAAGCTACAGCCGGGCGCGCGTGCCGCCGCCGACAGCCCGACTCCGGCGCCGCCCGCGCCGCCGGCGCCTTCTCCGCTCTTCCCCACACACACCGCCTACCAGTCGCAGTCTCAGTCGCACGCAGCCGCCGCGCTGCCCGACTACCGACACACAAACCACGAGACGCGGACCGAGCCGCCGCCGCCCGACCCGCCGCCGCCCGCGCCGCTGGACCTGCACGCGCACCACGCGCCGCGCCCGCCGCCGCACCCCGGCCTCCCCGGCCGCGGCCTCCCCCCGCACGCCGCGACGGCCGGCCCGGACGTGCGAACCCCTGCGACGCCGACCCCCGCCCAGTCCTCCGTTCCTACCTCGTTCCCGAGTCGGGTCAACGGCGCGCCGCCCGGCGCCGCGCCGCACTCGACGCCCTCCTCGATCTCGAGCTGTCTTCCGAGTCAACCGCTCGCCGGCCGGCCGCATTCCCCGGCGGCGCCGATCTCCCGCCCCTCCTATCCTCCCCCCGCTATCGGGTCTAGTCACGTAAACTCGAGTATAAGTTCCAGTATTCACGGTCACACGATACCCTACCAGAGTCAGGCGAATCTACAGAAACATTCCGTTCAGTCCGCGTACCCGAGCAGACCTTCACATCTCGCGCCGTTCAGCGTCGCCGGTCACCTCTCGAGTCACGCTCCGACGACGGCGGCGAGCCAGCCGCTCGGGCCGCACGCGCCGCACCCGCCGCACCCGCCGGGCGGACACTCCATCGCGAGCCACGCGGCGAGCCACCGCCCGCCGAGCAGCCCGGCCGCGGTGCCGACGTCGACGCCGAGCCACATGGGGCTCCCGCCGCCGGCCGCGTGCGCCGCCGCGGGCGCGGTGCCCAGCTACACGCCGAGCCTGAAGCACCCCGGCCTGAGCGCCGCGCCGCCCGCCGCCGCGCACCACCCGGCGAGCCACGTGGAGGCCTCGGCGACGCAGGTGGCGAACTCCGCGCCCGCGATCGTCACCTCGGCGGCGACGGGGAACTCGCACCCGCTGATGCCGGCGGCGTCGGTGGACTCGCGGCCCGAGCTACCGGCGCGCACGTCGAGCCCGGCGGTGGTGTCGGCGGGGCTGGCCTCCAACGGCTTCCCGCCGCCCGCCGTGTACTCGGGCGCCGCCTACCCGCCTCTGTACGCGCCCTACGCCACCACGCTGCAGCACAGCCCCTACCTACCTCCGGCTGCGGCTTCGCCTCGCAACACCACAGATGCGGTGAGTTCCAAACTCGTAATCACAAGTCCGTCGTATTGTTCACGTGTGGAACGTGCAGCCTATTGAAATACCTAAGTCACATGGTAACCCTTCACATAAATTGTCTATTTCAGAGAACAAGCTTACCCGCATCCCCGCTGGTGGCGCCGAAGACGCCAAAGGGCGTGCGGCCTCACACGCCGGGCTCGACGGGTGCTGCGGGCGCTGCGCTCACATCTTATTCGCCGAGAGGGCCCAGTCCCACGAGAGAGCGGGAGAGTTTCAGGTAATTTTCAAATTTTAATACATTTATTTAAAATCCTTTAAAAAAATCCTGTTTTTACTCGCTGAAATTGACTTACACGTCAACTGGAGTGAACCGAGCGCGTTGTTGTCCGCAGCAATATCAGCAGCCTATCGCGCAGCACGCCGGCGTCGTCCGCGAGCGCACCGGCGTCGGCCGCCCCGCTCGCTCCCACGCTCGTCGCTCCGCTCGCCGCTCCGCTCGCACCACCCTTAGCCGCTCCCTTACCGGTATGAAGGCCTCATCCATTACACTTACTTCAATGTTCTACACTGAATCTGATCACTAGAATTTCTAAAGCTATTTCGACAGTCCACATTGGTTATAGAAAAACAAGATGATGAAGTGTTCTTCGAGCCAGAGAACACGATCTTACGAGCTAGAGTAAACGGTGCTGTTATTTAATAAAATATACATTTACACTTATATACCAAAAACCATCGTACTCATACTTCATCATACATACATCCCTTGGCCCTTAGAAACCCGCTAAGTCACAGATAGTCATTTCCGCGAACTCGTATGTAACACAGTGAACTATACATTCCAGGGCCCGCTCCCCGCCCCGCTGGCGCCGCTGGGCGGGCTGACGGCCCCGCTGGCCGCGCCCACGCCCACACCCGCGGCGCCCACGCCCACGCACCTGTCCCACTCGCTGGCGCCCGTGCCCACGGTGCCCAGCATCAGCTCCAGTGCCAAACCGCCCGCGCACTGGGGGGTAACGTGAGTACACCCACAAACTTTTATCTTCACCCTTATAGCGTATGTTCGTACTTCGGCGGGCCGTTAAGCCGTCGGTCGATTGATAGCAATCGTTAAGTCACATCAAAGGCCCTTGGGTGGATTAGCAAATTGACACTTGAGATCGCCACTATCTCATTTGGCAAACGAACAACTAGCGTACCTATAAGCAGTATATTATATTATCAGAATCTCAAGCGCCTCATCTAACTGTATAAAATTCGATCAGATATACTAATATGAACAGTAAATAGAAGAAAACGTCGAGATTGCTGGCAATTTTTCTCGGAGTCCTGTGTCGATAGAGAGAGAGTCGGTTAACTTTCATGAATGCTGTTGATTTTGAACTCTATTTTATTTAACGTGTCACAAATTCACGTTCACATATTATATTATGTATACATAGACCCCGACTCAGCTCGGGTGTGCAAAGGGTCGCCGTGACATAAGTAGCCACATCTGTTGTCTGATGTTATCCTATTGATGTGTGTAGTGAGCGGCTCGTTGTATGGTGCGCATTTGTTTCCAGCAGGCCGACGCCGGCGGACCGCGGCGGCGGCTTCGCGCCCGTGCCACCCCTTTTCGGGGCTCCGCTCGCGCCTGCGAACCCAAACCCATTCTCCGCGGAGTCGCTCTTCCAGACAAGTGTGTATACATCCTTACTTTTTATAGAACTTCGTATTGAATGGCTTTCATTTATAGAGAACTAGAGGTATACCTAGTAGGATTTGAAAGATGTCAGTTACATTGCATCAAGTGTAGTAGAAGTACAAAAGTGGGACCGTCGGCAATATTTCATTGCGATAGAGCTATTTTACAGTTTAGATGATGAGGTCTCGGTGACAAATACAGTGCCAGCTGCAAAGCCTACTTTTCCATCAAGTGGTCTCTTTGGTTAGACTTAAAACAAAAATATATTAACTAAATCCTTGTGTGTTTTATATATTCAATGAATTCCGGACGATTGGCAAAACCGCCGACACCGTCTATTCCCCAAGAAAAGATCGAAAAGACATGATAAGATTAATCGGTAGAACTGGACCACCCGGACACAAGTTTGATTATTTCAACTATTTATAAAAAAAATCCAATAGAAAGAAATCACAAAAGAAGTAAACATTGAAGTAATGTAGTGGGTATATTAGTAACCGTTATGTTCCTCAGGCCCGGGCGCGGATCTGCTGCGGCGCGAGCTGGACTCGCGGTTCCTGGCGGCGGCGGGCGCGGCGGGCGCGGGCGCGGGCGCGGCCGCGGCCGGCGCCGTGCGGGAGATGCACCACCATCAGCACCAGCACACGCACGTGCACCAGCACCCGCCGCCGCCCGCGCCGCACCCGCACCACCCGCACCACCCGCACCACCCGCACCACCTGCTCGTGCCGCATCCGCCGCTCGTACGTACCACTCTACACTAGTGTACAGTTACACCGCAGCCACACATCAGTCCATTAGTGTGCGGTTGAGCCGACGGTCCCGGTTGTTATCGATCGGAGGCCCTGATAAATTGACACTATGAACTAGCACAAGCTCACACGGCATTGCCCGTTGTTTCGATCTACTATTACCTGTTTCGACGATCGCCATGTATCTCTGGACTCTCATCGAGTATCAGCATTTAACATTGAATATTTTGTGTTCCAGTTCAAAGATGTCAGCAAAATATCATCGCTGTATCGGTCCGGCATCGGGCTCGGCTATCCGTACTCGTCGAGTTTGCTGCACCCTGCCGCACCCTACGTACCACCTACGCCGCTTTCATACGCGCCCACTAAGGTAAAAACCACATTTTGTACTAATTTCTGTTCACGATAGCTTTTTCCATGTCATTTTCAATTCCCATTCAGATTTACCGCTAGAAATACTTGTCCATTTCACTTACCTACACACTTTTCTTAAAACTTGTTCTCTTCGATATGGCTACTAACTGGTGTAAATATATATTTACTACTATTTAATTCTGTTTTGTAAGGTTTTTAATTTTGAAGCCACTACAAGTACTACAATCTCTTCTTAGCTTTATAGTGCTTATATTTGTAAACTTTTGTTGCTGTAACCATTAACCCTGCCTCGCTTCGTGTTAACAGCCCGTAGTGTCGGCCGCAAGCGACTCCGCTCCTAAACCACCACCACGTCCCGCCGTCGCGGTAGGTCTTTTTCAACGCACTTCATTATCTCACGCATGCACTCTCTGTTTTCTGTTTTATTTTTAGAATCGATTCATTTAATTATATAAAGAAATGAAATATTTTACATGTTGTTTCGTTTGTCGTATGAGGTTGTGCTACCCTCTTTTGTCTATTTTAAATAAGAAGTACACGCACATTATTTAAACAATGCATCTTTAAAACTACAAGTACTACCATATTTCTTGCAGAAATCTGGCAAGTGGAACGCGATGCACGTGAGAATAGCGTGGGAAATCTACAATCATCAGCAGAAAGAGAAGTCCGGCGGCAACAGCGCGGTGGCGGCCGCCGCCGCCGCCGCCGCCGCCGCCGCCAGCGAGAAGGACAAGATGCGCGCGTTCCCCGCGCCCGCGCCGCCGCCGCCCTCCGCCTACCGCTCGCCGTACGAGCTGCCCGCGCCCTACCTGCAGCACCACCCGCACCTAGGTACGCGCTACGACGAGCGCGCCGCCTACGCCGCGTCCCTCGCCCAGCACACTGACCGCGGCTTGCGCGTTGCAGGGGTATCACCGTTCGCGCGGTACGGCCCCGCCGGATACCCCGGCGCGCCGCCCGGCTTCCCGCTCTCCGCGTACGGACGGGAGCTCGCGCTCTCGTCCTCGCTGCACGGGGTGCACCACGCGCCGCTCGCCGCGCTGCACGACCCGTGGCGCGCGGCGCCCGCGCGGCCGCCGCCCGCGCTCGCCGCCGCCGACGCCGTGCGCCGCGACCACGAGGAGCGCGAGCGCGCGCGCCGCGACCGCGAGGAGAGGGAGAGGCGCGAGAGAGACGAGCGCGAGCGGCGGAAGGCTCGCGAGCAAAGAGACCAACGCGATCGTGAAATGGAAAGGGCGCGCGTCAGGTCGCCGCTTCGAAACGGAACGGTCGAACCGAAGGAGGAGCGCAAGGAGATGCCGCGGCATCCGCCGACCGCGATGCCCGGCTACGGGCCCCCGCCGGGCCCGGCGTGGGACCCGTACCGCGCGTTCGACCCGCTGCAGCACATGCGGTTCGCGCCGCTGATGGAGGCGGCGATCCGCGCCGACGAGGACCGCGCCAAGATGCTGTCGGCGTACGCGCACCACCAGCAGATGAAGGCGAGCCCGTTGTCGCGCGGGCTGCCGCCGCTGGGCCCGCACTCGATGCCGCTCCCGCCGCTGGCGCCGCCGCTCGCGCCGCTGGCGCCCCTCGACCTACTCAAGAAGGAGGAGCCGCGATGATAGCGCCCCCCCACGCCCGACACTGTACATAGCGTAGAGTGAGTGACGTCGCGAGTGACACTAGAGCGTATTTAATGTATATCGTTTCCCATTATCGGTTTAGAGAATTATTTATTGTATCGTCGCTTTGGGGATCGTGGGGGGCGGCGGGCGCGGGCGCGAGGCGCTCGACTTGTGCAATATTGGAGAGGACACTGGCGCCGCCGACACATACTGCTTGTTTATTTACATGAGAATATCTATCGACTTGTTATTGTGACCATTATTAGTTAATTATACATCAGATCGCTGATTATGTGAAGGATAGGATTATCGGAATCGCTATCGATATAGTTATACATATTTATATATACTTATAAATAAAGTGTAAATATTAGAATGTAAACTAGTGTTAAAGTATAGAAATTGGTTTATTTAACGTCAAACAAAGGAAAATCCCATAAATTATTATTGTACCGGGAGTTTAATTTACACTTCCGTTAAAACAAAATCTCAATGGTTTTTCAATTGTACCAGTGGAGTTTTATTTATTTATTCGTGCTCCTCTAGTGATCGACAAATCTAGAACCCATTTCCGTTATAGCAGTTGATATTTCGTTTTTATTGCATTTAAAAGTATGTGATATTATTGTATTGTGAAATACAACATTTTGTCTGACTTCAAAGTAATGTCTATTCTCAGATAACTAGATCTATAAATTATGTAAATGATGTTCAAGATCTTTGCAACTCAATGTTATACGAAATTTCATATTGTATTGTTTTGTCATTATATCATAGTATCCAATTCTACATTTTATGTGCCATTGAATCAGAACTAAGGGCATTGAGTCAGACAAAATTGGATTTGAATCATGTCTCGGTAAGGCACATCTGATGGTTTGTGTTGTATCTCGTAGAAGTGTCTCAGAAGTGTATTATAGTTTATACAAGATCATTCTGTATACTAAAAAGTAAATGAAAAAGCTTGGTGCGATTCAGAAAATACCATTAAAACTTTTGATTTTTATACCAATAAGATTTTTTTTGTCCCATCCTCAACCTTCCCTGATTTTCAGTTTAAACCTGTGTGGTCTTTTTCCCTGTGTTTGTCATGGAATTAAATTTAGCTTAAGCGTTGTTGTCCAGAAAGCATCCAGTAGTAGGAAGTATTATCCTAGGTCAGCAAAACAGGTTAATAATTCATAATCCCCTCTGGTGGTTTTTGGATTCTTGTATAATATTTATAGCTAACGCACTATTTATAGTTAAGTAGTGGCATATGACACAAGGCCCCTCATTTTCAATGCTGTATCTGTTTTAGAAGTAGTATAATATAAGCTAATAGTAGGATAGCATAGAGAAGGCCTCATTTCCAGTGGCATCCGGTATGACTGCTGTATTTTATTGAGAGCTTATTTATAACAGAAGTACCAGGGCAGCATAGGACACAAGGAAGCCTCTTGCGCCATCCTGTATGAGTACCTACCTAACATATTTTCACCAGAAGTACCAGGGTTGCATGGGGCGCAAGGAGGTCTCTCTTCCACATGTTCCATCAAGTATGATTGTGTTTTGGAGCTATCATATTTATATCAGAAGTACTAGGGTAGCATAGGACACAAGGTGGCATCATTTTTTGTACCATCTATTTTTTTTGTTGTAGATTCTACTGTCTTTTAGAACTCGTACCAGTAGTGCCAGCCAGGGTAGCATAGGACACAAGGTCTCTCATACCACATTTTCCATCAAGTAGGTGACAATACTATGACTTTTATTTTGACATACCTCGACGTTTCGACCAAGTTACATCAGCCGTGGTCACGAGAAAGTCAGTGGAGTCAGTTCGCGAAAGCTTAAGAACTTCTAATACTATGACTGTTTTGGAACTAATATAGTATTGCCAGTAGTAGGTCACAGCTTATTAGCAGTGCTTAATTACATAAGAGTGAATACAATGACATTGACTCCAGCCCTCACCTCACAACCTTACTTTTTCGCCAGATTTTATTATATATTATATTAGCAAAATTGACACAATATAATACCTAGTCAGGTCATAAATTCTGTCACATGTTTTATATAAAATAATTGAAACAAGTTTATTCATTATGTAACCATTAATATACCAAAATGAACTTAACAAAACATAGATTCTTATTACACTAAAGTTTATTCAAAATGACCTCCGTGATTTTGAATACAGGCCTTCAATCTGCGCGGCCAGTCGTCTATCGCAGCACGAACGAGGTCCATGTCAATATCGGCGGCTGCCTTAATCAAGGATGTCTTGAGTGACTCCAAATTGGGATGAGGCTTTGAGCACGCCTTTTCCTCCAAGTGTTGCCATATCTTGTAATCTAGCGGATTCAAATCTGGACTGGAGGAGGGCCCAGTCTTCGTGCCGGATGAAGTCGATTTCACGCGCCGCCAGCCAGTCTTGTGTGCTCTTCGCTCTATGAGCTGGCGCCGAATCTTGTTGGAATACCCAGTGCCTGTTATTAAACATGGTATGAGAAACAGGTTCCACAAGGTTCGTCAGGACTGTATTTTGATACACAACTGCATTCGTTTTTACACCTTTCTCACAAAAATGTACCTCTGTTAATTAAGCCCCAATAAGACACTCCCAACCATACCATGAGCGAGGATGGAAAATGACCTCGTTGGACACGCGGAATACGGTTGCTCGCTTCTTCACTACTGTGTGCGTACACCTTATCATTTTGTTTGTTGTAGCTCTCTTCTACGGTAAAAATTTTTTCATCCGAAAAAAGAATTTCCCGATATTTTTTTCCCGCGTACCGCTTCAACAAAGCGCGGCATCTCTTCAGTCTCAGGTCCATTAGACGAGCATTCAAATGATGTCCTGTTTTTCTTCGATATGCCCGAAGCCCTAAGTCTTCATTTAACAACCTTTTCACCGTGGTTCTGCTTAATCCCATCTGAAGGGCCAACAGTTTCTGCTTACGTTTGGGAATTCTTTGAATTCGCGCCTTCACAGCTTTTATCACTGCTGGAGTCCTAACAGACCGAGGGCGACCACTTCTTGACCTGTCATCTACACTAGAGTCTTCATTGTATCGTTTGATGGTACGATAAACGAATCTCTTGGTTATATTCAAATTTTTCAGTATGTCAAAAATTTGAATTGGCGTGTAACCGCAACGATGCAACGCAATAACTGCAACACGGTCTTCTTTAAGCGTCCACTCCATATTTAAAAATGAGTAAAATTCTAAAAAGTATACATATTTATTTTCATGAACAATTCGAAATTCGAATTCAATAAACTTTTTTGTGGCCAGCATTCTAAAAGAAAAGTTTTTACTGTGTGACAATACTTATGACCTGACTAAGTAGTTATATTTACATAGTGTTCCTTAAATGATGTCTCATATTTCTTACGTAGCCACAGCTGTTACGTAATTATAATTTTCATTAACTGTAGTTTGGTAGCCATGATAATGAAACCCTACTAATATTATACATACTTAGGTACAGGCGATAGTTTGTGAGTGTTTGTATGTTTATTACTTCTTCGTCACTCAAACAGCTGGACCAATTTTGATAAATTTTGGTGGAGTTGGCTAACACCTGCATTAACACAGGCTACTTTTATTCCGAAAACAGCAGGTAACACCGGGGGCGCAGCTAGTAAAGTAGGTACTAAAGACAAGCATGAATATTAATGTTGAGGAGATGAACTGAAGTGCCACATAATACTGTAGGTAACCCATGTATTAAAATGATACATTATATTATGCATAATATAAATGGAGTGATTTTTCTATCCAACTCACTACCCAAACTCAACTATTGTCTAGATTCCAATTGAACTTTTTTTATTGGTTTTAGAATTGGAAAAGAAATAAGATACATGGTGAAATATATGCAAAGACTGGCCTGTTTCCAATAATCATATTATGTCTACATAATTAGTTCAACATGTAAATAAAAATGTAAAAGATGCTTCCACTACTCTATATTTGCAAAGTTTATATTACATTATTTAAAAAATCAAATGGTGATCTAGCTACTCTGAGATGTTTATTTCCTGTACCATATCTGAATACTCTTCATTCGCTTCACTTTCTTCTGCAACTGGAGAACACCATATAGAAGAGCTTCGGCAGTTGGTGGACATCCGGGCACGTAAATATCGACAGGTACGATACGGTCACATCCTCTGAAATAAGTAAAAATGTCTTTGTTAATAACTTCTGCAAGTGATTCGACAATGAATAGAACCATTCACAAATATATTATTTTATCAATGTATATGGTGGTGGATTATGGCCTAACCCTCCTCACGATAGTGAGGGGAGGCCTTTGCCCAGCAGTGGGACAGTTACAGGCTGAATTATTATTATTATTATATCAATGTATATCACACATGTTGACCTGTAGCTTCCAGTATCTAATTACTCATACCTAGTCACAAAAGCTGATTGCAGTAAACCAAAACAATCTATAGACATGACTCAATTAAAATTATCAAATGATTTACCTTACAACTGAGTAAGAATAGTGATAATATCCACCACCATTGGCACAGCTGCCCATAGAAATCACCCATCTAGGGTCAGGCATTTGGTCATACACCTTCCTCAAAGCCGGTGCCATTTTGTTGGTCAAAGTTCCAGCAACAATCATCACATCGGCTTGACGTGGGGAAGCACGGAACACGACACCATATCTGCAAAAAATTCAATGCAGCAGTTTGAATAATTTCAGGGTCTCATGGTACAATATCAGTTAAAATTGTTGGAACATTAGACCAATGATCTGGTAATCTAAACCAGTAACTATTTTCTTGTACATCACACATGTCATGTCCAAACACAGCATTTGACTAACATGTATGAGCCAGTAGGACAGCTATTATAACTATTTTTAATAAAACTAGTATAATAGGTAGTCCTTCACATTTTTAGAGTACAGATTCTATACATCTTATCATACCTGTCCATGTCATATCGTGGTGCCGCAATGTGCATCATCTCTACGGCACAACAAGCCAACCCGAATGTCATGGGCCACATAGAATTTTTCCTTCCCCAGTTAAGCAAGTCATCTAGCCTGGCTACAGCCATCTCGGCCATGTTAGAGGCATCTTGGAAGGGAGAGTAAGGGCGTTTTTCGGTAGGGCTAGGCGCAGGCAAATGAGTTTGACGTATCTGCTCCACCACAGGAGCGAAAGCCCCTTTTTTAATTGCTGAGAGAATAGAGTTAGGAGCCGCAGCTGACAGAGCCTTAATAGCCTGCATGTTACCTGGAAAAACTGATAATAAGTCAACCAAAATATTGATCGTAACAACAACAGAGATCCCTCTTAGATTGTTATCGAATATACTCATCATCGAAATACTGTATCATACTTACAAGCTTAAAACATCAAATGTTGCGATATAATGCCGTCTTACTGATTTTATTCACGGTAAATTCACTTAAAACCTAAAATACAGATTGCTACAAATTTTACGTAATGTAAGATTGATTTGAGAGGAGGGTTTACGTTTACGAAGATTGAGAATATTGATATGCAGAATAATATAATAATGTGTATCTGTGCTTGTGTGGCTAGACTAACACAATATAAAACGCGATGGATGTCTTGGTCGAAATATGGTCTATTTCACGTTTATTAGACTTGGAAGCTGAGGATAATATAATTCAAAATTATTATTGTCTAAATAAAATCAAGTAGTTCTAACTTGACTTGATATAACATTATGTTCTCTGTAAACAGCACCCCTAATGTCTTCAATGCATCTGGCCAACCTTATAAAAGGAGTTTTGGCGGGAATCCGATAGTGAGACGTTGTTGGTTTTGTACTATTAGCTCAAACTTGTGTTTCTTCGAGTGTTAATGTGTAATATTGGTGGAATATTAACCATTAAGTGTTCGTTAACGTGCACGAGTGTAGGCGAATGATATAAACTCAAAAAACGTGTCATTTCGCATTTTTTCCAAAACTCCCAAGAAGTTTCAGTAAAGCATCCACTACTTTACTGAATCATGACTGACGATGTAAATAATTGACTTGACTACTTGACCACGATTGCTATAACATTGCTGTGACTTTCTTAATGTGAAATTAAGAAATACTTAAAATAAAACACTTGACACTGGCTATATGCACAAACCGTGCGAAGCCATAACTAAAACAAAAAAAAAAAAAAAAAAAAAAAAAAACACTACTAAAGGGTTTTTGGCGGGAATCCGATAGTGAGACGTTGTTGGTTTTGTATTATTTTCTCAAACTTGTGTTTCTTCGAGTGTTCATGTGTAATATTGGTGGAATATTAACCATTAAGTGTTCGTTAACGTGCACGAGTGTGGGCGAATGATATAAACTCAAAAAACGTGTCATTTCGCATTTTTTCCAATACTCCCAAGAAGTTTCAGTAAAGCATCCACTACTTTACTGAATCGTGACTTTGACTATGTAAATAATTGACTTGACTACTTGACCACGATTGCTACATATTGCTGTGACTTTTATAATACTTATATAATAAAATACTTGACACTGGCTATATGCACAAACCGTGCGAAGCCATTAAACTAAAACAAAAAAAAAAAAAAACACTACTAAAAGTACTAAAGGAGTTTTGGCGGGAATCCGATAGTGAGACGTTGTTGGTTTTGTATTATTTTCTCAAACTTGTGTTTCTTCGAGTGTTAATGTGTAATATTGGTGGAATATTAATCATTAAGTGTTCGTTAACGTGCACGAGTGTAGGCGAATGATATAAAGTCAAAAAACGTGTCATTTCGCATTTTTTCCAATACTCCCAGGAAGTTTCAGTAAAGCATCCACTACTTTACTGAATCGTGACTTTGACGATGTAAATAATTGACTTGACTACTTGACCACGATTGCTATATTGCTGTGACTTTCTTAATGAGAAATTAAGAAATACTTATTATAATAAAATACTTGACACTGGCTATATGCACAAACCGTGCGAAGCCATTACTAAAACAAATAAAAAAAACTAACTAAAACTATCTAAGGCAGAGATCGGAATCAGAATATGTATGTAGGGTACCTATGTTTTATTAAAATTGTGTACCTACTACTTGGTCTGTGGATAATAGACTGACTTCCCTCTTCCCCATTCAAGCATTAGAGAACGAACTTTTGAATAAAACCTTTGTAGGTAGGTAGTAAGACTCGTAGAAGTCTCTCTCGTTCGTGAGTTATAATAATGTGCTAGGTAGTAGGTCCGTAACGTGGGCAATATTATATTTACTATACGATGTCTACGGCTAATAAGAAGGTAAGAAATAAGTCGCGTTTACTACATTATGAAGCCTGCTTTTTTTATTTATCATACCGTGTACCTACATAGATAATTATTTTCAGACAAGGAAATGGTTTAATCCTATGGTAGAGTTTGATGACGATGCTCCAAAGAAAAATAAAAAGGAAACCTCTAAAAGCATACACTGCCATACACAGCCACCAAATGAGGTAAAATTCTCAGTTCAATGTAAGTATGTATATAATGTTGAATTTTGGATAGGTAAGGTATACTTACCTAATCAAAGAACTAATTAAATGTATTATTAATTGGTGTTACACAGCATCAACATTCCACTCAAAATGGTAACAATAATAAATTAGCCAGTATCAGTTCTAAAAACTGGATGAAGAATTTTGATCCAACATCAGTAGCAGATTTGGCTGTTCACCATAAGAAAATTCAAGAAATTGAGGAATGGTTCAACATGGTCCAGAACAGGAATTGTAGCGACATGCTTCTATTAACAGGACCAGTAGGATGTGGGAAGACCGCCACACTGCACACTTTAGCAGCAAAACATAGTATCAAAGTAACTGAATGGATTACCCCACTGGATATTGATATGCCTACTGAGTATGGTAATGTTGTTTCTGGATTTTTTTTGTTAAGTACTACATCATACATCTAACAACAGTTTTTAAGGATATATTTTTGTTTTTACTTTTTTGCAGGAGACTTTGAGTTCAAAGAGAAGCAATCTAAAACATTTTTTGACTTCATTCTAAATGCTGCTAATTTTACATCACTATTAGACAACAACAGCAAGAAGTTGGTGTTGGTTGAAGACTTTCCCAACACATTTATAAGAACCCCTTCAGAATTTGCTGATGTATTACAGTAAGTATAATTATAGTCAGTAAAGTTAGTTCAGTGTCAGTTACTGCACTTTTTTGGGCATTCAAATACTTGTGTGAATAACACATATTGCTATCATAAAAATTATCCATAAGAGACATTCAAGCAATTCACTATTGATTTCAGACGGTACAAATTAAGAGCCAAGTCACCAATTGTTTTTGTATGTTCTGAATCTCACACAGACAGTAAAAATACTGCAGCAAATTTGTTCACGCCAAGCTTGAAGGAACAACTCGGTATACACCATGTATCGTAAGTATTTAAAACTGTTGTACTGGTAATATGATCCAGCAATTTGTATTTACTCTGTTCCATTTGTATGCTTACCTTATATTGGTCTCTATTTGACACTCTATAACTAATTTTCAGGTTTAACAGTCTCTCAATCACAGGCCTGAAGGCAGCTTTAAAGCGGGTTTCTGAAATTATAAGTAGAAAGCACACAGCAGTGTACAACATTCCAACTAGTGACATGATAGAATGTGTAGTCAACTCATCTGCTGGTGATGTGAGGTCCGCAGTCTTGAACCTCCATTTTGCTTGTTTGAAAGGTTAGTTAACATGTTGTTTACCATTGTACCCACTACTTATTTGTATGTCTAATTGTCTATGTTCCGAGATTGTATGGTATTGAATTAACACTACAATTTAGAGCAAGCTTTGAACAGAATTGAGACCATCAATAAAAACAATGTTGAGTTAAATTTTACACAATATTTTTAGGTTCCAATCAGTGTTTAGAAACCAGCTTGATAGCAGAGAAAGAAACTAAAAATAAAACAACAAATAAAAGGAAACATGCATCTAGCAAATTTATATCCTTAGGAAAAGACCAAACTGTTAGCATTTTACATGGTGTGGGCCGAGTACTAAATCCAAAATGTAAGTATATTAATGTGTCTTATCACCTTAATTAATATTTGATATGCTCATTCTTTAGCCAACAACTCAACTTCTGAACTATATAATATATTGTTCCAGTGGTCATCAAGAATGGGCAGCAAAAGTTATCACACTCTCCAGAGGAAATTATTGAGCAGTTTATAACTCAGCCTACTTCCTTTGTGAATTTCTTGGAAGAGAACTACCTCCCGCATTTTTCTAGTATAGACCACGCTGAGAAAGCTGCGTCGGCGTTGAGTGACGCCGACTTTATGCTGGCAGAGTGGAGGGTAAGAAGAATACTTGTATCACTAATCATTGTATTATTGAATACTAGGTTAATGCATTGGTGTGTGACACTTAACCGCTACCAGATAAATACCAATATTTGCTGGTTACACTACTTACCAAGCTGCCAACCAGACAGTGAGTCTGCTGTGTGGTCTGCTGCCACAAAAGTTGTTTTGTACTTTCCATTCCATTTGGAGTTTTAATTGCCCATTTCTGTAAAACTTATATCAAAATAAAAGTGTAACACCTAAAAATATAATATTGGGTTATTTCCAGTAATCGTCACTTGGAAATAAACCCACAATCTGTGGCCCCTACTTCTTCTACTCAACTCAAGAGTTAAAAATATATACTTGTATTGCTAAATATTTTCCAGGAAAAAATGGTTCAAGAGTATGGTTTATACACTTCAGTCGCCGGTCTGATGCTCTCTAACAAGGCACCAGTGTCAGCCTGGAATCCAGTCAGAGGACCAAAGAATATGAGGATTCAGTACCCGTAAGCATTCATCCTTTAATGTTATACTTTGCAATGATCTAGTCAAAATTAGTTTCATCTTACTTCTGTTGGTTAAACCTAAGTTTTTGCATGTGTTCCCATTATCATGTAATAGTGTCATTATAGATGATGTATATTGCATAATTTTGTTTCAGGTCACCGAAAGAAATGCCTCTCTTGGAAACAAATTTACTGTACAAAGGCAAAATTCTAGTGACTGATTATCAAACATATTGTAAAATTATCGGAAGCCAAACAGATATGTAGATCTATACTAATTTGCATGATCTGATAATTCTGTGATATGAATAAAACAAATTGATTTAACAACCTTCTTTATTCAGAAACACATTTTATTTTTATCTGTACATTACTTGCTAATTGGGGACAGGATCATTGGATCTGGGAATAAAAATAAAAATATCGAATTAATACCGATACAATTTATTAGTAAAGTCAAAAGTTCTTTCAGCAAAGTACATTTAGAAAGTAGTTACACTTCACTAATAGTCAGTTTTTACATTCGGTTTCTCACTTCACTCTCACAGTTCAGTTCCCATTTTGCAAGCTTTTGATAACAAGAAAAAATTTATTAGAAAATCATGCCAAGTCTACAGTTTACACAGACAGGTCAGACAGTAGCCATACTTACCTGTGATAAACTACAGTTCTACATTACATAGGCGAACGTCGAGAAGCGCAAAAATATGTATACTTACCTCTGGAGTAGCTTCGGCAATGTCTCGAGAGTCATGCGGAAGTTGCAATGAGTTAAGATTGGTGTAGTGTGGCAGGCAGTGTCTTCCAGGGAAAAATTGTGTGGATATGTAGCGCGAGTCGTAAGCAGCCAATACAATAACGGAGAATGGTGGTAAGGATAATATTGTTATGCTCATTACCCTCACCACAAATTCCAAATTTTGTCTCGCCTTCAAAAAGGAATAATGAACACATGGCGCGAGTGGAAAATCTAATCACAAAAAATAGCGAAAAAGTTGCAAATTCATATCCAAATAATTTCCTCTAGTAAAACGTCTCATGTGGGTGTGTGTGTATCAGTGTGCAGTGGATGGTTATCGGGAGGAAGAGGAGGAGGACCTGGAACGGCGGCGGCGCGGCGCCGCGCGCGGCGACCGAGAGCGCGTGCGCCGGCGCCGCGGTGGCGAGCGCCGGCGAGGGGGCGGGCTGCGCCGCCGGTACCTGGCGAACAAGTTGCATTATAATTTATTATTAACTAGCAGTCGCTGTAACTAAGGAATTAAAAACTTTCACCAGCATGACCCATACCCCAAATACGGAACAAACACTATGCATTAACAATAAGATATTATGCAAAAGTTAGTTGAACATAAACATGTGCACTATTGCGTCAGTTTTCTACATGTCTATTATTGTAACAACATTCTGTGAACGCATGAAGGTTTACTTACCGCGGCGGGGAGTGGCGTCGAGGCGGCGCGTGACGCGGCGGCATGGGACGTGGCGAAGGGCGGCGCGGCCGCGACGGAATCAGCACAGGCGCCGCCGTTATCTCCTGACCGTCTATTTGCCCTGAATACAAAAATGAATCCAAATATAGGACCAATACAGCACAGAGCACCACTTTAAAGCCTATGCTTCTATGGAAATGAAGGCAAAATCTTTACAAAGCCAGGATCCCTAGTCTTTACATGTAAATAATTTACTTTTTGAATATATTTGGAATTACATGATAATTTGACACTTTTTACTCAGATCCTGGTGGTAATTACTAAAAAAAGTATAATTAATTCACCTCCATCCATATGCTTCATAGCATTTTCTGCTTCATCTGCATTACTGAACTCCACATAGGCATATCCTCTCCCATTGTGTGGGTGCAGTCTATCCGGCGGGAACTCCACATTCTTGACAGCTCCATACGTGGCGAATATCTCTAGGATGTGCTCCCTGGACACATTCAGCGTCAGACGACCGATGTGGATGCGCGTGGGGCGCGGCGGCGGCGAGCGTTCGCGCTTCTTGCGCCCTGGTGACCTGGAAATATTACATATCAAATGTTAGTGTCGGAAGTGAAACTTTTTAAATGGCCATTCAATAATCGGTAAATGAGAATTTATAGTGAAATTTTATAGATTCACCATGTTTAGGCACATTTCATTGAGATTTCATTTTCATGTTTAGGCACATTTCATTGATATTTCGATTTCATTTCATTGTATGAGAAATATTTTTTTTTCTATGAAATGTAGATAGAAAGAGAGTAGGACAAAGCTTACGTCACAGAATACCTAAACCTATATTAAATACACTATAAGAAGGGACACTATTAAAGTGAGATAGCATGATCATGATTTTGTATGTCATTTGAGCATGTTGTTTCTCTTGTGGGTTTGAGTACCTTTTGAGTATAGAGTGTCCGCCCTGGGTTTTAAGTCTCACCTGTCTTGTTTATCCTTGCTCTTGAGCCTGTCACCAGAAGGTACAGATTTCTTTTTGTCCCCAAGTGGGGACCTATCTCTACCCTTGTCTCTGTCTGGCTCACGTCTGTCCTTATTTGGACTCTTGGTTGGTGAAGTTCTAGAAAGAAAATGCATTTATGTAATTATAATATGACACTGTTATGATGCGATGTAGACTCGTGATCTAGAGGAAATTAGACTTAACATCCATCGTCCTCATGTCCTAGAGACAATAGTGTCGATTCTGTTTACTATAAAATTCAGCAACTCTAAAAATGTATTCTGCCACTTTCCAACATTATGAAAATAAAACGGGGTGTCTGCAAAGAATACAGCATCAAGCAACTATGTTTTCTGTCATAATATGAGTCACGACTTTGGACATTATGTTCTTTAGAGTGAAGATTCTGAGTTCCTCTGCTTACTTCTTCTTTGGTCTGGAGCGGTCGTTGTTGCTGCTGCTGCTGCTGGACGAGCTCGAGCTGGACGACGACCGCGAGGAGCTGCCGGAGCTGCTGGACGACGACCGTGAGGACCTAGACGAGCTGCTATCAGACGAACTGAAATTTTAGGTGAATGTATCAACTAGCTTTGTTTACAAACTACTACATAGGCTACGATTCCAGGGGAATGTACGGACATTATAAATACATACTTTTGTATTTGATTTGCTATTTTGTTTTACTAAATCACCTATTTACCCTTTACAATCAAGTAGTAGGTACCTACAAAAGCGGCGTCGTAAATGAGTATAACCTAACTTCATGGTTGGCTTTCAAGTAATAAGAGAACGCTTATGTGATGTGGTATTTACCTGCCGCTGCTACTGCTGCTGGATCCGGATTCACCTTTTTTCTTTTTGCTCTCTTTTGGCTTCTTTTTCTCCTTTTCGGCGACAGCCGATGGAGATTTATTCCGTGCCCTAAAAGTAAATCACAACATTGTTTAGGAGCGGCACACACCAGTTTTAGAGCTAAGATAATTTTTGATAATGAATCGACATACATTTTATAAGAATATTTCACAATCCAAATCACAAAACAATTTTTAGCGTCTGCATCAACGCGCCATCGCCATTTTATGTGAATGACAATGAATGAATGATTTACGTAGTATTTATTTCTTCTATGGAATGATGATGAATGATTTGAATGAATGAGAGTTTTTTTTAATTTTGTTTTAGACCTTTTAGTTATGACTTCGCACGGTTTGTGCATTAAGCCAGTGCCAAATAATATAATTATATTTCCACATTATATTTCTTATTTTCACAATCGGAAAGCCATAGTAATAAAGTAATCCTCGTGGTCAAGTAGTCTAGTCAATTATTTACGTAGTTAAAGTCACGATTCAGTAAAGTGGGGGATGCTTTACTGATACTTCCTGGGAATTTTGGAAAAAATGCGAAATTACACCCTTTTTGGGTTTGTATCATTTGCCCACACTCTTGCACGTTACCGAACACTCAATGACTAATATTCCAACAATATTACACACCAGCTTCATTTGAATGCTGAACTGCTGAACTGCTAAGTTATTGCCTATTACTATACCTACCCTAGACTTTTTTATATGACCATAGGTAGGTAGGTAGGTACGTGGTGAATTTAGCGACGTGTACAAACAGTGCCACTCCTTTGTTTTGAACAAACCTAAATAGAAAGCAATAACTACAAAGCGTATATGTACCTACTCTGGGTAATCACTCTCCACTACAACGGCCGTTAAGTGGCCAAAATGATCCGCCATCTGCCCCATGGAGCGCGACACGGGCCGCACATTAGCGCTATGGGACGCCGCCGTGTTGCAGTTATCAAAAGTCCTCTGTCCACTGCGAGAGAGCGAACTCTATAGATCAGTACATTATTTATTGATCGAGGCTACAAACGCACAAACCGGCAAACTACCAAAAGTACCTAAACTTCATAGAACCTGTATTAATACATGGAATTAGGGATGAACATTGAACAGTTCCGCTTACCTATGAATATAAAAATAGGTAGCTAAGTGAAATATGAAATACCTACATGGGTAAGCGGAACGGGTCCGATTCCATGGATGAATACAAGTTCTACTTATAGTAGACTCTAGGTACTGAGGAAATAAAGTGAAGCTTATCGTTAATTCGTGCCTGAAACTTGCGACGCTTCCGTAGCGTAAGTTGGTGATGAGCTGAATGCTACGCGTGAGGTTGCCTATTGGATTCCGGCGCAGAGCGAATGTTTGATAAAATAGATAAGAAAACCAGATAGATATGAATATCCTGGATATAATATGTAGTAGCTATATTCATCACAATACATTTTATAATGTAAGCAAGACAGACACATATTGGGGTAGCTTTATGTCGTAGGTAAGTAAGTTATTAGGTAAGGTGTAAGTATAGGTATTCAGTAGGTAAGTTTGTTAGTTTATCGAATGAGGTAACCGGCCTCAGGCGCCAGAGTTTAGACGCTTGGTATTATTTATCACTTCTAATAACTGGTCTACGTTACCTAAATATTTTTCGAGAAATAAATAGATAATGATGACGTAAGTATACCTACTTATGTAGGTTTTATGAAATATCTGAATTATTGTGTATACGTAACATTGAAGAAATATATAATTTTCTCAAAGCTACGTAAACGTAAATTACTCCGGCATCCTACCTGCCTACACATACATACTTATTTCATTAGAAAATAAATTATATATTTCTACATGTTCATGGAAAATAGATTGGAAATATTTTCATCGCAATAAAGTAATAATAACCAAATAATATATATTTTCAGCGAACGTGTAGGTGCATAAATAATCTTTATTTTATGAAGTCCACCGACTCCGTACCAAAACAATTAATAAGAAGCTAGATAATTTATAACTTCATATTAGGTATATCTAAACTATATGGATCTAAACTATAAAAATTAGCTACAAAAATCAACATGACAGAGATAGATCTCAAAGGAGCGAACTTGTTTTTTTAAACATCACAAAATAAAACAAAGATAGTTAAGCTGATTTGTAGAGTAGAGTGGTTATATAGAAAGCAAACCCCTGGCCAATCTAATCCATATTGAAGTACCTATATAACTTGAAGATAACTATAATCACGGTTATTTCTAAAAAGCAGACTAGCACCTTCTTCTCTTTTCATATATATTTCCTATTTAGATAAGTACCTGCCTACAATCTACCTAATTAATGCCTATCTAATTAATTATGGTATATAATATACTAGCTGTGCCCGCGGCTTTACCTGCGGATGAAATTGTCTTGTGAGTAATTCTAGAACCTTCAATATTTCTGAATTAGCTTAGTAAGAGCTAAACGTAGCTCTTACTACGCTAAGTGGCATGAAACAACTATACCTACTTAGTACACGTATAAATAACTTGGAAGATTTGTTTGTTTCCTGTCATAAAAACTCTTCTGCACGATGAGTTATTTGGACAACCGTCGGATCAATAAGTTATTATTTTGGTGTCTTCAATATCTGTCTATCCGATGAGAAAGGCGTACTATCAAGATCACTCAGGAACTTTCTCACAATCGTTGTCACCGACGATATTTTCCCACCGTTTATTGGGTAGATACGCAGAAATCTTTCAACATCGATAGCTTTTTTATAGTTTTAACAGTAACATATATACCTACTTGAGACCGACTATTTTTCCATGACCGGTGCCGTTTTCTGTAACTAACCGTCATAGATTTACTACCTTAGAAGCTAACCGTATATTATCTATCGCGGCTTGTATGTAAACTTCCCCGTATAAATGACAGTTGATACGGCACAGAAGCGCGCGCTGCAGCAAAATTAAAATTGTGGCATTGTTCATGTGGGTACCCAGATCGGACGCCCTACGTTCGAGTGTGGGTAATAATACGTGGTTCCCCGTAATCCCCGGATTTGATAAGGGGAAATACGTCCGCGCACTATTTTTGAAGTATTAAGTAGTTTGTTGATACCGTTGGTATCGATGAAAGTCCATCGGGAGCTTTTTCCGCCCTTTCGGACATGATGAATGAGTATTAGAAGTATATTGGTTTTAGAAGTTTTAGAGTTCCATAAAAAAAATAAGAAACTTATTAGTAAAATATGTTCTAAACAAATAATTTTGTTTTTTCTACTATAATTATTTTATTTCAGAGGCACAGTGAAACAAGATTTTTAAACGATATCTACAGGTACCGGATTCAAAGTATTTAGACAAAGTAGCCAATAACTTTGATACTAAAAATGGAACAATGCGACAAAACAATGAAACATTAAACAATGTATCTAGCAAAGAAAGTATTAACAAAAATTATTGAAGGAATAATGAGAAAAAAGTAATACCATTTCGTAATTATAGTGGGTGCGGATAAAATCTCCACAAGCAAGTGCACCCTGCACTTGCTTGTTTTTTATACAAAACAAACATACAACACGGGCAATTCTTTATTATTTTTGTTACTATTTTAATATGCGTAATGGTTGCAGGATAATCTCAGCTTTGTGGCGACCTCGATGAAACGAAGGAAAGATTTAGCTCTATTTATGATTAAATATCTGGATGACCGAGTTAACTCAGTATTTTTTTTTTATGAATTGTGTTTTTTGGAAATTATATTTAAGTACGAATTACTAATAAAATGATGAAACATGAATAATATTTTTCGATCTTACCGATAGAATAATAAAAAATATGAACTAGTTATAAGAAAAAATCATAAAAAATCACGAATCAAATGACATTTTCTAAAAATGATTCCTAGCTAGATCGATTTATCGCCCCCGAAACCCCCTATGTACTGAATTTCATGAAAATCGTTGGAGCCGATTCCGAGATTCCAATTATATATATACAAGAATTGCTCATTTAAAGATATAAGATAAGATAAGCGGTGGTAGCCTACTGGGCGAACGTTCTACCAAAATGGAGGTGGCTAGTTCAAATCCCAGTGCGGGCACGTACCAATATGTTTCTTGTTAAACATATTTATGTACATACGTAATTATCACTCCCTTTTCGATGAAGGAAAACACCGTGAGGAAACCAACATGCCCGAGAAATCTACCAATCCGGATTAGGCCCCCGTGGTTGGATTATGGCCTAACCCTCCTCACGAAAGCGAGGCCTTTGCCTAGCAGTGGGACAGTTACAGGCTGAATTATTATTATTATTATGATTCATAAAATACGGTCAAGAAGCAACCCGTACCTACTAAGCATAGTCGACCCCGACGAAGGTTGTGTGACGAACTGGGTTCACACAGGAACAATAGTAGCAAGTGACAGAGACTGGTGGTAGGAGGAAAGGGAGGCATTAGGCTGAAAAAATATAAATCAGGAATCAATGTGAGGATATTTAGAGTTCGGTTTATGACAAATAATTCGTAGGTTTATTTCCGCCGCAGACAAAATAACTGCGAAAACAAGATATCGGAGCAAATATTTGGTCCGTTTTCTGGTTCTGGTGCTGCTATATCCGGAGTTAGTGGTTACCGATTCCCTGGAGTCCTTTAAAGAAAAGGGCGATAAATCGTATCTATTTGTTTTGTTTTATTGCTTATATTATGGTTAATGGATCATTCGATTTAAATCACAGGTATAGACTACGCATCAGTGAAACCACCTTTTCCATACAAGCTTTTATAAAACAGGTATTCGGTTGTGCAATCTGATGAAAAAGAGCCTAAATAGTAGTTCCGTTGTCTACATAAAAGTACATAGTACTAAAAATAGGTACCTAGTAGGACTTCCGTACGAACTAGCACAATGACCTAAATATAATACTACAAAAAATATTTTATAATAGGTATTATATTTAGGTGTATTGGTTCTAAAAATACTTTTACAAGAAGGTCGCGTAGCAAAATTTTTACATCCAATGAAAAGGACATCTTCAAATGTGCGTGACGAGAAAATGCTGACACTCCCTTCATGTAAGTTGATACATTCTTTGAGAAGATTGATGCGTTTTTAATCACACGTCTCGTGGGCTCCATTTTTATGACCTCGTTTTCTTACATGCATTTGGAATAAGGTTTTTTTATTTACAAATATAAAAAATATACTTATACGGATTTACGATTAGAGATCTACCGAAAAACTAACAATGTATACTATAGAATTATCTGTTCTCCGAGATTTCGTTCACATTTCTATTTACGTTCTCTTCGATGTTTGAGAACAGTTTCTCACCAAAACCCGTTGATCTAGTCCGGCGAGCCGCTGCCTTCTAACACTTTTTATCACTACTGCTTAGCTTCTACTAGTTAGATTATCAATTTCCTTCCTCCAGATCTGGGGTAACGGTATAAGGAACCTCGTTACAGGTGAAGCATGTGACATGAATACGTTACGAACCAATGATTAGGGAATTCAGTTTTCCGTAGTTTAAGCGTAGCACGTCTACGGGTCCGCGGCCTTATTGTGAAACGACAATATACAATAAAAATGAAACTGAAATTAATTTAACGTTTTTAGTGCCGGGAAAATACAATAAGGCCGCTAGCACTATAAATCTTCTGTGAATCTCTCTTGATAGTTTCAAGGTAACATTATGTAGTGAAGATAGGTATACGGATAATTTAAAGAACTTCAAAAATCCCTACTCAAAAAAAATGAGGATTATAATATTTTCTCGACTGAACCGCGCGGTTTTTAGGGGCATTGCCTACCTGCTATTTATTAATATTTGTCGTTTATATAGTATTTTATCGTTTCCATTTAGAGTGGTCAACTAAACTATTTACGCACGCCATAGGTACTTGCTATCTCCTTCATTATCCTTTTCAATAATAAGTGCCGCCATGTGTGTATAGTATCAGGGCGGGCATATAAAGGCTTGGGCGGCGCCGTACGGGCTATTTAACTTTCCGAGCTTACGGGGGCTGCTCGTGCTGAGTAACTGTTATAACGATATCGAAGTAAAACAACAATACAACCGTTACAACAAACGTTGCGAGCTACGGTTTGCGCGCAACAGGTTTGCGGCTATTTGGCGGAAGTGCGAGAGAAAAGAAGACTTCTTTTCTATTTTGTGAGTCTTTTTTTGGAAGCTTACTGTTAATTTTAGTAATTAATTATTCTTTTGAAGTAGGCATATTATTATATGATTATTACTTAATAGGGTCAACATAAGGGTGTGTGAACGTGACGTGTGTATTTTTATAAATTAATGTTAATAATTATTTTATTACAATAGCAGGTATCAAAAGTATCAATAAATATTTTTATATCGTGATAGAAAATCAATACTACTTACTTTCGTTTTATCCTCTGAATACATTTTATTTAAATTAAATACCATTTTGTAAGATCAAATTATATTTGCTTCCTGTAAAATGTTTAGAATTAACAATTACAGTCAATAAATAGATTTACATTAAAAACACTGATCTCGTGAACTAGAAGTTTTCGTATCTGCCAAATTTGTCAATTAATGCGTTTAGCTGAGCTGGTAGCGTAGATTTATTTTGTACATTTAGTATAATATGAACCAACAATAAAATACCACCACATAATTAATAATTATGTACTATTTTTCATATAGTTTCGCCGATGAGTCAGAGTTTAGTGTAGGTACACCTACCATTATATTTTTGGATTCTTTGTCGGTGTGTTACTTCTAATTATGACTCCACGTATACTTAATATTTACTTAGAACATTTTACGATGCTAAAATAATATAAATACAATTATATATTATGGCATATCTATTAGATGTAAGTATAAGGTATATTATTTATTCGATGAAAGAAAACAAGTCAAATTAAATTAAATAAAAAAAAAACAAAAACTAGCTAAATCTAAACCTTAAAAATCTAACAAAAGTGGGTGTCCATGTGGCACGGTGCCCAAAACACCGCTGCATGTCCTCGCTGAATAGCAATGGCTATATATTCTCTGTGCGAGATATGAACCAGCACTCTTGTCACCAACGGCAAAATAATGCAATGTATATAAGTAAATGCTATATATATGCGAATTCAAATCCCAGTGCAGGCGCATACCTACCACTGTGTTATTTAGCAAAAACATACTCGTATTTACTCATACGTAAGTATCACTCGCAATTCAGTGAAGGAAAACATCGAGAAGAAACCCACACGCGCGAGAATGAATTCGGAGTTATATGAGCCACCGCTCCGAACCAGGCTCTCTACGTAGGTCGAATTATCAAAATTATTGGCCCTATATTTTTCAAAACTCTAATTGGTCAATATGTTGTTAGGAACAGCCACTTCTGTCTTCGATTCCAATGTCTAATATTAGATAGTAGGTAATTAATTATCTTCATAGTGTCGCTTTCCTCAATTTCCTACACAAACAAACGCTTCTGTTTCCAAGGGGTATTTTTATTATTTGGTACCTATGGCAACAATAGAATTGCACCTTGAAGAAATGGGAATGTCTCAGAACTATTCAGGGTACGCAAATATTATGTTTCCAAAGATACTGAACCCGTTTATTACCCTTAAAGTTTATTATTTACCGAGTCATACTAAAATATCGAAAACAATAGTTCGCGGGTCGAACAGCGGAATTGGAACACCTATGAAGCGGCTTACATTTGAGCTCCGTTTATGGGAGATGACAGGCTACTTATTACTTTTAGAGAGATAATCCCGTCATTTTATTTATACGTTTGATACAAGCTTTTGGACCGTGTAATATGTATTTTCAATAAGAATTGTGTGTAAGTACTCAAATAGATACAACAACCTATAATTGATCTAGTTCGAGGTATGAAATCCCGATGTATTTACGCTATAATATCAAAAGTACATGAGCTCGATGCGCAGGATAGCTGTTATTGAAGGTGTTTTGAAATAACTATTTGATTTCCTATGGAAACGTTAGTAATGTACTTACAAATCATAACTGTCGAATGTAATTTTAAAGCTTAGTAGAAATTTACAAGATTTTACACCATGGTTGTCATCTTCTTGTATTGCCAACAGGAGTCAAATGAGTGATGGTCACCCCAAGATGATGAGTTCGATACCGCTATTGGTTCTGGCCCTGACCACGGCCTTCGCCGCCCCTGCTGCTATATACGATGATTATACCGTAAGTACCAACATTTTAAGCCCATAATCGCATTTGCTACGTACCATCGTCATAAACCGTTTGGTAACCAGTGGTAAGGTATACCACCATGGGTACTATTTTCAGGTCGTTTTATCGTAGAAACCGTTAGGCGGCTGGCGTAACAGAATTATATAGGCAGATAAATACTTCTAGTTCATATTCTTACCTTCTATATTACGGTATTCTGATCTCATTGCGACAATTATTATCAGTAAAAAAGAACCCAATAAAAATAATTATTTACATAATGTAAGACTTTAATGTCACCTGTGAAATTTTATTTACGAGTAGTCAGGTATTTTCGTATATATTCCGTAGTAGGTATGTGTTGTAAAACTATTCTCTACCCTGATTATCTGTGCCATATAATTTGATTAGGAAGATTTTAAAACTTGATATACAGCTTTATTGGAAACATTCAAACGGATTCAAGTTACAAAGTGTGGGCTCACTAAGCCCAATTTACACAAATATTTTAGGAAGGTGAGTGATCCCTTTCTGATCTGTCGGCGGCTACTGTTTTTGGTAATAAAGCTCCATTTTTATTGGTCTATTATTATATGTTATTACTATATTGTTATACTGTATAAACAGCCATCAGCTTGTTAAGTGAACCGGTGTTAGTACAACATTTGAATTATATATCTACCAACAGCCCGCATTGCTCCGGCCAATTTATCTCGCTCGCTCAGGGGAAAAGGAAAAATTACGTGAACCTGCATAATGTTGGTTTTCCGTATAAACATACCCATATCCAATTATTTACGTTATTACGAGACGTTTACTGGTCTCGGTATTACACCCACGATGAAGATTACGTGTTTTGTACGTTTGACGTAGGGCACCGTAGCTAATAAGTTCTTAGTATTTATCATTTAAGTGGCTGCGCCCCGCGCTTACTCTTTGGACCCGTTGTTTTCGGAATAATATTTCAGCTATGCGCCAAGCTAGGGAGCTACATTCTTACCAAATTTCATCAAAATTATTCCAGACATTTGAACACGAAGAAGTAACAAATATAACACACACTCACAAACTTTCGCCTTTATAACATTAGCAGGATCTTGGAGATGGACATGAAAACGAATCATTGCCAATAGTATCCCCTAATCTTACGTAGTCGGACTGCGAAGGTTGCCGATTCCCGGATATAAGAACAACAAACAACAAATCAATGAATGTTGTTCAGAACAATGATATAAATAATATGATATTAATATATTGTTTTGGATCTCATCACTTTTAAGTATAATTCGCGGGACGATGATCGAGCTATGTGTAATTGTCATTAGGAACAGGTGCCTCAGAAGCGCGCGGCGCTAGTACTGGACCGCTTGTTGATCGCGCTGCAGAAGGCTCTGCACGAAGAAGCCAACTCGGCGTCGTACGAGCGCCTCGACCGGGACGAGCCGCGGACGGCGCCGCTCCGCATCGCCGACGACGGCATCGCTGATAATATGGTGACAACTATTTTTATTGCTAATAGTGCAATTGGACTTCTACCAATTAATCGCCCACGTTAAGAGGAATTTAGACAGAGAAGTTAAAATTTTTTAAACCTAGGTTTTAAATAAGAAGTTTAGGATTTAGAAGATAGTCTTCTATATATTTTTTTGGTATATAAAAACGTAGCACCACACTAAATTTATCCTGTATCGTGGGTACCGTTTACAGACATATCATTGCACATACACATAACACCCAGACCAGAAACAAATATCTGTGGATCGCACAAATATTTGTTCCGGGCGGGAATCAAACCCGCGACACCAAGCGCAGCAGTCCGAGTGCTCAGGCACTACGCCAAACGTGTTTAGTGATAACTCATTAAATTCACACAAAGTCGAATTGCAAGAATCTGTAAATATATTATAGCCAGGGCAGTATAATGTGTCAAGTTCAAAACCATTACGGTGTAGGTTTATGCATTCATAATTAACTATACGAGATGTTCTATTGCTGATTTTCACCATTGTTGATGGAATTGTTAGTTTCGTAGCAGATGCTACGAAAATGCTACGAGGTGCACCGCGTCACATTGGCTTTTATCTGGGGTGTCAAAACATTATAGGCTATAGTTAGTTATAGTTCCAAAAATATATTAATTCAAGTAATATATACTATTGCATAAAATAAAATAGTGCAAACATTATACTATGTTTAAAAATGTGTGTACTTGTAATAAAAATCTATCTTAGTATCGTAGATCTTACTTACATTTTGTCTCCATTCTACGACTACGTAGCACATAAGTGTAGCACCGTAGCACTTTGAGATGGAGTCACGGAATACGAATATATTTCTGGTATGTAATGCTGGTATATATAATATTAACATTCCTGTTGACTTTCAGAGTTCGTTGGAGCGCCGTGGTCAGAACAACCCTGGCAGAGGCCGCGTCCTTCGCTGTTACTTCAACGCAGTCACATGCTTTTAACTAAATAAATATAATAATAATAATATGTCCTAAGAATATGATAATGTACTAAGAATATCTTAATATTATAAGCCAATGGCAGCTACTTAATTAGGTACTATTTCATTTATATTTTAAATGTCTTTCCCATAAGTATATAAGTGAAACTGAGCGCACATTTTGACTACGAGTACCTATACGATTATCGGATTTTCGTTCGAATAAAAATATTGAAATAATGAAAGCAGATTGCTAACGCAGAATTAAGTGCATATTTATTCAATTGAGTATAACGTTACATTCTCACGTACAACCATTCCAAAGCAACTCCAAAACATTGTATGCTTGATTAAACCAGTCAAAGTGAAAAGCATATTTCATATTTTACTGAAACCAGGGGGCATAAAACGGCCACTTTGAGCAATTCATCTAAAATCAATTCATAATATGAATTAATATTCAGATCATAAGCAATTCTACTATTTTTGGTAAAATGGTCACAGATTTCGTTGAATCACACTCAATTCATCTGGTTTCCATACATAACTGTCAAACAGATGAATGACTGAATATGAAATGCACGCAGATCATATTAATATGAATTGTCGATGAAGCGGTCATTTTATCATTTGTAAGCTGAATCATATTATGATTCATACAAAGCGGCCGTTGTAGGCCCCCAGATTGCGTAGCTTAAAGATATGTAACTGAACTTTGTATCAACTATTCTGGATCAATTAAGTATTTTTGTATCGATCCTATACCCGCCACAGTGGAAAGGTGATGTCACTAGATATGTATATATATAGGGAATTTATCTGAATATATACGACCAGAAACTTATTACTAATCAGATATGAACATATTTTATATACCTACGAGTATTACGAAGATTTATCTAATAATAAAAAATTAGTACCAGATACTTCATAAAATCATAGTAATACTTTTAATTATTATATTCTATTATTTATCACGCACGAGTCATAATGACGTAACATTATGGGAAGGCATAAAATGTTTATGTTCGATTTCACCCTTGTTTACTGTACAATCGAGAAGAAAAGTACGCTTACAATATTAAATAGTTCAAACAGGAAGACAGCGCGCTACAGGTAAATTGTAAAATTCCAAAAATGAATAATAATATTTATGATTTTTACGTTATTTACGTTATGTACGTAGTCCAGTTACATTCAAAGTTTACCTAAGGTCGGTAAATGATTCAATATCTTAAAAGTTTGTAGTCTTCGACATACCTTATTTTTGTAGCTTTACGATTGTTTTCAATTAACAACTAATTTCTTCTATACTTGTATTATCAATCTTATTTTCTACACTAGAACGTATACAATTGACTGTAAATAAAATAAAATCTATCGCAACATAATTATGTAATATTTTGTTACCCTTTTTATCCTTCACTAGCTGTGCCGACAGACGTCGTCCTGTCAAAAAATGTGAGAAAATAACTTATTATTTTTATCCCTTTTATGATTTTTTTGTTTTTAATATTTATTCTTCTATTTGGAGCGGAGATAATCTAATCAAGCAAAGATCATAAAAACCGGTGCAGCCGTTCTCGAGTTATAGATGGTGTAACTAACACGACTCTGTTTTATATACGTAATATATGTATATATAACATACATTATAGCTAAAAAGATTAGTGCTTTTACTAGGTTATATTATTCAGTATTATAATTTTGGTAATTTATGCACACTAAGTTATTTACAAGTATGATAAAAATAAACATATTTATATTATTCAGAGCATTATATATTGCTAGTTAATACAAACAAACTTATAAACCTTTCAAAACATGAAATGTTTATGTAGGGCTCAAAATATTTACGTAAAAGCTAACCGCGTGTAGTTAAAATAAGCCCACTACCATCCTACTGTTTTATTTCATAGTCCTTGCCACTGTAGGTATCTAGTAAATTTTTAGTAAGAATAATTTTCAACAAAAGTTACTAAATATTTTGGGCATAAAAATATTAAAATAAGTAGTAGGTATACTTAGTGTAAATTGAAAGTTCGGACCGTCTAGCAATTGTTATCACTGACTTTCTACTGTAGTCAGATTTTGCAACTATAACATCCCACTTTTCCTTCCCTATACCTACTTATAGTTTATAGGTTAACAAAGGCAAAGATTACTCTTACAGCATAATATTACATTTTCCTACGGTATCATAATTAGACCGTTAGTGTCAGCCATAATTTACGTTGCTCTCACCAGAACTCGTGTTATCGTCCAACACTGAATATGAGCTCAGAAAGTCTCGTACGTGTTACAAGAAATTACAAAACAAAATAAGCTATAAGGTTTTTCAACATAATGTGTGATATTAGCGTCGAAACAATCCCATGTCAGTTTTAACAAGATCAAGGTTATAATGATTTGTCTGTCCATAAAACAAAAATGTACAATGTAGGTACATACTTTAACGCGTAAGTTTTGTTATAGCTACAGATCAATAAAATGCATATTACGAGTATAATATTACAAAAGTCAGGTTCATAATAAAAAATAACAAGGTATGATTAATTATTTACGATAATAACAATACAATATCTATGGTTAAATGCATTTAAATACAATATTTTACATTCGACGCTATATTATTCGTAAGTTGCTTTGAAGAGACACCTAGGGGTAGTCCTGAGAAACATTATACGTATCAACTTGATCCTGTAAGACGCCGACGTCAGGTGTTTTTGTGTGGAACTAATTGTGATCAATGTAGTTACTGAGAATCCACCTTACATGGTTTTCTCACTGGTATGATGTTGGTAGTTAGAAGGATAGGGTGTGTTCTTTATTCGCAGCTCCTATATTCGCATTGTTACGCTAGAGGTCGCTACTAGTTTTAAAAAAGGTGAAAAAAGGGAATTGCAATAATTATAATATTAGTATTAAATTCAACAAGTGATTCTTCTGTTTACGTAATTTAAGCTTAATATTTTTTAACATTGTAGTTTTAGTTTAAAATTAATAATATATTTTTTTAATATACACATCAAAAAGTCTAAGCTACATGCATGCATAACATGGACCCAGGAACAATGAGATAAAATTATGCTTTCCGATGAGTCGCGATTCGGGTTTAGGCCTGATACAAGAAGGGTGCGAGTGTACCGTCGGCCCGGAAATACTGAAAGGCTCAGGTGCGTTCAGGAAGTTTATCCATACAGCGGCTCAACAGTTATAGTATGGGCGGGTATTATGAAGAACAGGCGAACTGAGCTCGTTTTTGTAAATGGAAACATGAACGCTGAAAATTACGTTGAGGATATTCTCAGACCTTATGTCCATCCATTTGCACAAACCTTTGGCTCCAATTTTACGTTAATGCATGACAATGCGCGTCCACATACAGCTCGGCGAACCAGAAAAGAACCAGAAATTAGTACATGTGTCTTAGACTTTTTTGATGTGTGTAGTTTAATTACAAAGCAGGAACAGTGTAATATTACATGCCATCTTAACTAAGGTGATAGTTAATAGATCATATCATGGATAGCATTAATCACTAGACTAAATTTAAGTTAAAATATACTAGTTATTATAGTTATTATTTACAAAATGGTATCCAGAGTACAGTCTGAATGTGCCTTTTATAGCGATTGTGTAATTTTCCATTTTCTAAAACGCACAGTGATGTGTGCAACAGAATGTCGGATGCTGTCACCGCCTTCGTCCATTTCAGCGTCACTTTTGTTCTCCTGCATAAAGAAGCGAGAGACCGTCCTGTTGTAAAGACATTTGTAACGACAATTCGATAGAAATACGTTAGTTAGATTTACAGATACGCATGGATTTGTTATATCGCAATATTCGTAACATATTATTCGGGAAAATGAGGGTAGAAAATGATCAATTAATGTGAGTGAGTATTTCAAAGATCCCTTGAAATAATAGACAACATTTGCATTGTAAAAAGTAAATGACTCTGTTTCACAATTTAGTATTCTTATTTTATGGCTATGCAACAATTGCTAATAGTCAGATCATTCAACCTGAGACGGTATCGTTTAAACTTGAAACTATAACATCTCAGGTAAATTGATATTTGCTTTAAATTTTAAAGTAAATATCTATTTACCCACAATTTTCATGAAAACTTTGGTTGGCGTTTGTCAAGCACAATTAATTTGATAAAAATAAAGAGTTTCGCGAATAACCTTTTAAACCTTTTAAAAATACACCTTTTGATCTTGCTAGGAGCCACTATCCAATTATCCGGATGATAGGGTGAATCCAAGGTGAATCAGAGTCACCTGATATGGTAGCACTGATTAAGCGATGCGATACTCTGCGCAGCCCTAGCAAACGTGCCCCCATGTGTTGATGAACAACGTTATGAAACGTATTTACGGCAAACTAATAAACTGTCGTTATATCGTCGTGTTGGTAATAATGAATTATCGGTGTCTATAGACCTGACGGCAACTATATTTCTGTTGAACTGTTCACAACAGTGTACTGTACAAAAAAACTGAGACGAGACCTCCAAATAGAATATGTAGGTAGATGTACATTTTGAAGTCTAATTGAACATGAGTAAATTTATATATGCAATGTAGAAAATGCATAGACACACATCATCACGCTTAGGTAAATCTATTTAAAGCTTTTGGCACTCATACAATCGGATCTTATCACTTTTCTTCTTAACAAGACCTTGCGACACAGGATATAAAAGTGCAACAAATATCGTAGTTTTTAGGCTGTAAGAATGTAGTCCATAATCCTGTACTTTAATCCTTACATAATTATAGCTTAACTGTAAGCCTATAACATTATGTAGATACCTACGTAAATAAATATATATATAATGTGTTCCAAACATTTCACTTCAATTTACGGTTAACTTAAAGCACTTTACATATAAGGGAAAACTTTATCACAAACCCAAGTGTTATGTAATCGGAATTAAAGTAATTATCAGTTGGTAAGTTGCTCTGTAATTTGGAGACCTTAGGGGTCTCAACTTATATTGCTTCGCGACTTTAAATTGGGTTACTCTGACCTTCCCTTTCTTGATTACTACTGTCAAATCGAATTCCCATACGCCAGTGGCTTTCTTGGTCTACTGCGTAGGACTTAGTGTTGGAATGTAATTGGGAACATGTTGTCAACAATTCAAACTCTTCAAGAATTCGTTAAGCGTTAGGTAAGTAGACAAATTACTTTTTTATACGTAAAACTTGACTAGAGTACTGCCAAAACTATTTACAGCCTACGAGCACAGTTGACAGATATGAGCCGTCAAAAGAAGGAATCATAGCTAACTACAGGGCTCAATAAATCACAACTCAACGATTTATCGATGTTACTGTTGTCGCATTTCCTAATAGACGTAGAACTTTAGGGAAAATGGAGCTTTTGATCTCATTAATTACATCTTTGTAATGTACTAACAAGGAAACTATTCCAAGCAAAAGAACCATACAATCCCCCGTAGACAAGTTAAGGAGCGATCAAGAAATCGTTTCTACAAGTCGTAAATAATAAAAGGCTTGTAATGGGCTCCACTATACGATGGCGCTTGTAATGGCGTTTGATGGAGAAATTACCCAACATGTGAGGTAGTCGAGTCGCTACCGATCATTACTATAACACGATATTACTGTAGCTGCCTGGAGGGCTATTCATAGCAAATTGAAGATGAGGGTAATTAAAACATAAAGGGGTCCTTTCGCTGGTATTCTGAATATGATTCTCTGCTAATCGCGCCCACGTGCCATGTGAACTAACTTGTGACTTTTAACAAGCACACCTACATTTAAGAATTGTTTTAAAAAACCCTCTCATGCCATGCGACTTGGTCACGTGGAAATATTTAATGCGTCGACGTTTCGAACGAGTTACATCAACCATGGTCACCAGGGGTATAGGTACCTAACACATCGCTAACACATAGGTGTTTGTTTTTTTATTAGGCAGTTGATAGGAACCACCCATTGTTCAAGCTTTTAAAGCACTCAGTATCCATTATAAATTATTACCACGGCCGGGTAACAGTTACTGTTAACGTTAGGTTTTATTACCACCATGCTATCGTATCCACGCTGAGAACATTTTGATAAAGTTTTTAAACATTCACTGGTACCCCGCTGTGGAACTTAATGCACAGTTAGTGTTGCATAACAAGTGTAACAATGTTGTATAGCTATATTTTGTTTTATAGTTTTCTTATTTTTTATATTGGCGATTAAAACTGTATAGGAACGTCACAACTCATTATAACTATGTATGTTTAGGAAAATAGTACTTTGTTTTACAAGGGACGAAAATGACTCATTCATACTCGATATTTTGCCTCATAAGCTTAGCGAGTGTGGTACATAGAATCAAGTATGGCTGAGTTGTTTGAGATCCGCGTAAAACACAGAATTTTTCACACCGAGATTGCGAGAAATAAAATAAGTAGGTATACAATTAAAAAAAGCTAAGAATATTTCCAAGTAGTCACGTTCACTTTCAATTAAAAAACAATGGAATTAAATCTTTTTTAACCAATTTGATGAAACCAATGATCGCCAAAAATGTATACCAAAATTAGTTTCATTTAAAAAAGTGAACTGTTTAGCCTTCGCATGGTTTGCACATTAAGATACTCTTCTTTTTTTTCGAAGTAATTATGTCAAAATGGAAAATTTACAAGTCGAATCTTCAGCCTGTTGATAATAGCGAGTACAATTTAAAAAACTACTTTCACTCCCTAGTGCGCAACTACCTCGTTTAGGCCCGCTAAGCTGAGCTAATATGACACACTTTTTGAGCATGAGGTGTGAAAAATACATTGCATATTGGTTGCTCGCCTAAACAGCTACCTACATAATTATTATATTGTATCTATGAAAAACTGCTTTCTACTACCTACTGTAAAATTAAGCAAAATAAAGTAAAATATGAAATAGTAATACTGAATCGGTACGTTTTTATGGACAGAATTCCAAGAACACTATATCTAATGCATAGACGATTGTCCATATTACATACCCATTGATCTTATATTTTCGTTTTCTACAACAAATTGCGTGTTAAATATTTATAAGATCCTATGACACTTACTCTCGACACCTACTCTTACGTACGAAAGTAACTAAGAATATTTCAAAGAGTGACCAACACTTAGAATTTATAGGTGCTTTGACAGAAGGAAGATATTACTTACAAATAACTTTAATCAATTATTGAATACCGTTCCTAATCCTTGGTTTGATTACATTAGGGACCTTTTTAGAAACTTTTCGCATTATAATATTTACTGATACATCAATAACATACGAATATGGCAATATTTTTTTAGTATGCTTATTTACATCTTTTCTCTTTGAAGTGGAATGTTGTTATTTTTATTTATGAAGTTTTTGCCCTTATGTTTACGCGTGTTTGGTAAGTAAATACAAAGTAAATGGCATTTACCTGCTCCGTAGCTAGAGTTTTCTTCAACAAATTCATGAAATAAAGGTATATTGGCATGACACCTACAAACGAGTTAAACTTAGGTACCATCAACTACATAAATTTGTTAACTAATAGATACCAACGATCAAGTTAGTATATGAAAGAACGGCGAGAGGGAAAATATTTTAGCTACAAGAATTAAAAATAACAAAATTAAGCCAAGATTTTGTAGTTGTCTGTACATATTATATGGAATTATAGGATAGGAAATGTCAACTGAAAGTCATTACAATGTGTGACTTGGCACATTTTCTGACATCAATTTATACGAGTACAGTAGGTCGTAGGCTGTTTGAAGGTAACGAACCTGTCATTTACATAATTTAATTTATAAAATGAACTTGACTAGATACGACACAATTACGTCATCATGATACTGTAGCATAGACAAAATATCACATACTGTAGGGATATGGAAAAATGGTCAGTGTGAAATATTTCACAATGACTTTATCACGCTTTTCATACAACCATTTCCATCTATCCAAAAGTTAGACTGTGGCACACAAAGGTGTGCCAATCTGGATAGATGCGCGTGAATAGGGATTCACAGTTACTGAGTTACAGTCACAGTCACAAATGAGTTTTGAAATTAATAGTAACATTTATTCAATAAACGAAGCATACAAATATTTTCGTTAAATTCCAAATCTAAATTATTATTGGAAACTAAACCTAATCTAACAAAGCCACTACGAATAACGTTGTATGAAAATGTTTAATTATACAATAATTGTACAATGTACAGGCCTACACAACACTGCAAGCACTGCACACTTGTGTTTATCCAGCTCTACTAACTAAAGAGCCGGATCCTACCACAAACGTCAGGAATCGCTACTACCGATTCCGACAGTCGGGTTACTCCTACTTAGGAGTTGGTTGAAGAAAACAACGGAGCACGTACCATTAGTTAACTTGTTTATTATTCAAACTATTCAAACTATGCCGCGGCACCGGAGAATCTTGTCACCGCGATTCAGCTTTTTGCTTCCCCAAAATTGTGTCCATCTAGCGTAAATTACCGGAACTAAATTAACAACGTCATCGGCTTCAGATTATTATTGCTAGTGATTTTCGCTAGATGGCGCTAATAACAAAGTTGCTTATACATATCGCCCACCAAGGACAAGCTGAGCCTTGTTCTTAAGAAATAAAATACATCGCCCACCATGAGGCTAAAATTACAATATGACAAGTCTTATCTAACTTACATCTTATTGAAAGTGTAGGTATCTCAACTTTTAACAATAAACCAATACACTTAAACCAATCTAACAATAAACAATACACAACAAACCAATCTAACAATAAAACAATACACAAAAAACCAGTACACAATAAAACAATACACGAATAGCTAAATTAACAATATCTATCTTAACATTAACTTAAGTTGTAATAGGAAGAAGACACAGTTTATTTACTGGCCTTTTAATCGTACCGTTTTTTGTCTTTAGAGTTACAACTCTAATCAGATTGTCGTGACCAGGATGAGTAGCAATCACTCCGCCATAAACCCATCTACAGACTGGTAAATTGTCTTCACGCACTACAACGACATCACCTATACAAGGTTGAGGCATCTGAGAAGGCCAACGATATCGTTTATAATACTTGGTCAAATACTGTTGTGACCATTGACGCCAGAAGTCTTGAGTCATTCTTTGAGTGTACTGCCACCTCCGCAACGAACTTAAATTTGTAGACTCGAAGTTTTTGTCAGGCGGAGTGACTAAAGCTTCGCCAACAATAAAATGACCTGGAGTCAAAATGGTGAGCTGTTCATCATCATTTCCGCTAAGCACCGAGAGCGGCCTCGAATTTAAATAGGCTTCTATTTGTGCCAACACAGTCGACATCTCCTCATAAGTCAATGTTGATTGACCAATCACCCGCTTGAGGTGATATTTGACCGATTTTACTCCGCTTTCCCACAAACCACCGAAATTGGGTGAACTGGGGGGAATAAAGTGCCAAGAACATCCATTTGTAGCCAGTGCTTCCGCAATTTCTGGAAGTATGGAGTTTTTCTCATTCCTAAATAATTTGGCCAATTCACTAGCGGCTCCAGTGAAGTTTGTACCGTTGTCACTCCATATTTCAGTGCAATAACCTCGCCTGGATACAAACCTTTTGAAAGCTTGTAAAAAACCTTCCGTCGTGAGATCGGTGACGACCTCAAGATGTACTGCTCGGGTGACCATGCACACGAACAGACAGATATAGCCCTTGTGTGACTTGTGGCCGCGACCCTTAGCTGTCCGTATGTGAACAGGACCAGCGTAGTCAACTCCACTAGAGCTGAAAGGTCGAGCTGGAGTCGATCTTGCTGATGGCAATTGCCCCATCAATTGCGTCTGTGTCTTTCCACAATTCTTCACACATGTCACACAGCTACGAAAATACGACTTTACAAGTCGTCCAACTCTTAAGATCCAGTACTTGCTCTGCACGTAGAATAACATGAGTTGTGGGCCGCCATGGCATGTCACTTGAGCCTCTTGGATGAGAAGCTTAGTGTCTGAATCTCTGCTTTCTCTCCACAGGATTCTTTGACAGTCGGCGTCTTCCATTGCAATTTTTACCTGCTGGTACATCTTCACAATGTCGGCTGACATGCAGATCGGTGGCAATCTCCATTGCATGATGATGTGTCTCAGTACTGGTTGCAAGGTGGGTCCTACCAACAACTGTTCATTTAATGAAATACCGTTCATTCCCTTACAGGATCCGTCATACACAACTCTCACCTTCGTGGTCTTCTTATCATTTCTTACTACCGCGTGATGAGGTAAGTAGATTGCCTTTGGATTTTTCATTTCTTCTGCAGGTACTATCTCCATATGATCCAGATCTAAATACTCATGTATTACTTCCTGATATTTCACTTTTAACATTTCATCTTTACTTAGTCTTTGTTCTAATGACCTTAACCGTTTGTCAGCAATCTCTCGCGATCCAGTTACTTTAGGAGCGTCGTTCTTGAAAGGAAGACGTACGATGTATCTGCCGTTTTCATCCCTCCGAGTTGTCTCGGCGAAGTGTTGCTCACAGCGTTTCTCCTCTTCAGTGAACATCGATTCTTTCGGCTGTTGTATATCTGACTCTAATTCCCAAAACCTTTTAAGCATCTCGTTGTCTTCCGTACAACAGTGCATCACCTTGATATGGGAAGAGGGTTTGGTAGTTGCGTTTACAACGCCGGACAAAATCCATCCAAAGCTGGTAGCTTGTGCTATAGCTGTACCAAGCGGACCTCTTTTTACCCCGTCCTGAAGTATTTGACTGTATACTTCTGCTCCCAAAAGAAGATCGATTCGATTGGGAGTGTGGTATTCAGGATCAGCCAATACCAACTCGCCGAGTTCCTTCCATTCTACTGCCTCAAATCTTCTCGTTGGAAGAAGAGAAGTTATACTGTTAAGTACATGTGCTTTCACTGAAATCTTCACGTTCGGATCATTCCGTGAACGAATTTGTATGACCACCATCGCACTGGAGACCACTTTATCACCACCCAAGCCTGACACCTGGCCTGTTGATGGTTTCCTGATTTTCTTCAATCCTAAGTACTGAACTGTTGACTCAGTAACGAAGGATGCCTGCGACCCCTGGTCTAGGAGCGCTCGAATGTTGTAGCCTTCCCCGTTTTTAGACATGCCCGTAACAAGTGCTGTAGCGAGCAAGACTTGTTGGTGAACCTTACCCGTGGCAAAACATGACACTATGTGGGAAGTTTGTTCAGCATTCGATGACGTTGTGGCACCGTCTGATGACGTGGTAGTACCTTCCTTCCTATTGACCTCCTCAGATGAATATGAACTCTTAGGATGTAATAGCGAATGATGGTTGCGCTTACAAATTCGACATCTCCAATTAGTTCGGCAGTCTTTGGCGGAATGATTTACCCAAGCAATTAAAACACGCTTTTTTGTCATAGACAAACTTGCGTCGAGCATCAACTGTTTCATTGTAAAACCCCTTACACTGAGTTAATTTATGCCCTTCCGTACAAAACGGACATGAAACAGAAGTTGCGTTTGTTACATGAAGTGACTTAACTTTACCGGTATGGCCTCTATATCCTGAAACTGATTTGGTATCCAGAAACTCAATCGCGCGAAATCTCTTAGTCAAGAACTCTTCGAATTGTCTATATGTCGGTAGCTCTTCGTTACTGTCTACTACGTGGAACTCCCACTGACGTCGAGTCTCTGGATCCAACTTCATTGTCAGGATATGGATGACTAATACATCCCAACTTCTAACATCTATACCTATGTTTGAAAGAGTGGCCAAACATTCATTGGTCGTGTCCACAATTTCTTTCAAACCGTTAGCGTTTTCCGCGTTTAAGTTTCTTTGTGACATAAGTCTTTTGAGTGCTTGATTGCAAATGAACTTTTTATTGTTATACCGATCTTCCAATAAATTCCAACAACGATCGAAATTGGTTGACTCTATTGGGATATGTCGTAACAGCTGTTCAGCTTCACCTTCGAGATATCCCTTCAAATAATGCAACCGTTGGACATTGTCCAATGACTCATTATGCACTATCAATGATTTGAACAAATCTCTGAAAGTCATCCAATCACCATAGCTTCCCGAGAAATTTGGAATATTGATTTTGGGCAGTCGGACCATATTATTGTGTCGTACATGTTTCGTGTTAGTTTCTGACTCGTTATTAGTTTTTAGTTCGTCCAATTGTCCTAACTTAGATTTTAATTCCGTTTTGAACTCTAGGTATATTTCTTCTGTTTCACTATATTTATCTGACATAACATAAGCCGATGCATTTAATTCATTTGGTTTGTAATTCCTCATTAAATCTTTATGGCCAGTTAAGAACTCAACCCATAGCTGATCGGCAGCCTCCAATCTTCCTTCTACATATAACTTAGTTACGCGTTCTTTGGGACATTTCTTAAAATTTAGTTTCGCTTTATTAATACGTGAACATAAGTCATTTTGAAAGTTGATTAGGGACTCCATCGTTAACAATTTATGCAAATTTTAAAGTTTTGAAAATTAATTATTTTAGTTCAAATTATTCTAAGTGTTTGACCAATAGTCCAAACGAAAATCGGGCGTAGGTTCCCCGTACCTTCGTTTTTATCGAAACTATTCTAAGTTCAAAACATGCACACAAGAAATTTATAGAAATATTAGATTTTAAAATAAAAGAATAACATAACCTTTATAGTTTTAACTGACACGATAACACTTTAATAAACTTTAAAAGTACTTACAGTTTTTAATGCACTTTACTTAATTCCACTTCCACTCACGATCCTGATCCACTGCTCGTCTTAGGTCGGGGTCTCCGACTTCTCCCGGCACCGTCTGCAAGATGACGTCTCCTGGACACCAACTTCGCCCGGCTGCTTATCTTGATGATGTTCACCTGACAGGACAGTCTCCTCCAAGCATGAAGAAGCTGTCGGAAGTCAGTCGGCACTGTTCCAGCACAGTACTACCCACTGCAGTACGCGCTGAGCACAGCCTCTCTGGCTTCCGGCTTGCGTTAGCGACGGCGATCCACCGTCCGCAAGCACCGTAGAGCTCACACTCCCTGGTATCAGTCACAATACACTGCGACTTCAACCGGCTACGAAGGACCATGTACAATGTACAGGCCTACACAACACTGCAAGCACTGCACACTTGTGTTTATCCAGCTCTACTAACTAAAGAGTAAAGAGCCGGATCCTACCACAAACGTCAGGAATCGCTACTACCGATTCCGACAGTCGGGTTACTCCTACTTAGGAGTTGGTTGAAGAAAACAACGGAGCACGTACCATTAGTTAACTTGTTTATTATTCAAACTATTCAAACTATGCCGCGGCACCGGAGAATCTTGTCACCGCGATTCAGCTTTTTGCTTCCCCAAAATTGTGTCCATCTAGCGTAAATTACCGGAACTAAATTAACAACGTCATCGGCTTCAGATTATTATTGCTAGTGATTTTCGCTAGATGGCGCTAATAACAAAGTTGCTTATACAATAATGGTGGGTATAGACACATACATGTACCTACCGCTTCAATCAGTCAAACGCGGACGTTCAGAGAGTTTGTATAAATTTACAATACATGGACATCCGTCCCCCACGGTTCCGGCGATTCAACCCCAATAGGGGCAAATAAATAGTGCGCTACAGTAACGCCTTTTGAGTGTCTTCGCTGATTCAGCTGGCCTAATTCGGTGTTCCCGAAAGAAGTGAGAGTGCAAGGGTAACTACGCAAGTAGCGTCTCACAACACGACTGCCGGCATCTCTCAAGAAAGAGAGTTGCATTTTTTCATTTTTCATTCAGACGGATCTTTTACTATCTCTAGAAAGAGAATATCAACAGGTTGTTTTTTCATCGTCACGCATTGACTTTCCATTATAATTAATTTTCTCTCTGTAGGTAGAGCTCGTTGGTATTTTATATAATGGATTTTTAAACGATTACAAACATTGTCATTTCTTGTAATTTAAACGTTACAGTTCGTGAAGACATCGAGGTTATCTTACTTCCACAATGGTCACATGAAATTGGTATAGGTTTTGAAAGTCTATGGTGAACAGTGCTAGCAAAATATGTGAGAAGGGCAGACTTTTGTCAAACAATGCCCGCTAATTTCAGGCAGATTTTGGCTGTACTGATCTATGACAGTTCGACATAAAACTTTATAAACCGCGGTGTAAACAACTGAAGTTACAATTTGATCTCTTAGTTACTTTGATTTATTAATTAGTTAGGTACTGCTATTGTATTCCTACGGGGAAAACAAATCTGTTGGTATTTTGCAGAAATAAGAGTAAGTAGTGCATGAAAACAGTTATTAGAAAATATAACGTCCCTTTGACTAAGATTAACAACATTTTGGTATAAATTATGTAGGGTAAGAAAACTAAAAGAAAACGTGCACGTAGCCATATCTTGCTTAATTATTTCATGAAAATTATACCCGTTCAGTTTATTTCTTATCTTTCTGTAGCGAGTCAAAATAACAAATTCAAAAGCTGTTGGGTAGAACGCCTCGTGTAGAAACAAACACGTGTAGAATGTTGATACCTACTAAAAATACAACCATCGCCCCCCAAGCGCAATGAATGTAACCTTAGAATGCAGTAATTACCGTTGACATTTATAGAATCCCTCGCTCAGAATCTCTATTTACTCATTATTGTGTAACATTACATTTAAGTTAGATGAAGGTAGTATATAATACAGTGCTAATATGCATTAAGATCGCCTATCTAGTGATATTCTTGCACATCATATAGTAATATTCTATAGCATACCACTCGTATAACGTTGCATTATCTCAGATTCATGTTGTAATAAAATATTTATCAATTAACTGAAAACGCATAATAAGTTACCTGAGTTTTAAAATATGCGATGCCAACAAGATGAGAATCATAACAATATAATAATATATATGATCATTAATTATGTTGACAAAGGAACCTTTTACTTGTAAATGTCCTTTGTTCACGTACCACACTGTGGGTGACACATACGCTTACGTTCTAGTAAATTTAATTTTCAAAAAATGGAAAAAGTTGATCTCCCCAGTACTTTTGTACTGTTTTATTTTAACGTGATTGCACTGTTATCCATAAGATCACAATAAATTATAAGAAAATTCAGCCTGTGCTGACCCACTGCTCACTTTCGTGAGGAGAATTAGGCCACAATCCACCACTGGTGCCCGGTTCGGATTGGTGGATAGCATGCCTACGAAATAATTCTCGGGCATGTTGGTTTCCTCACGATGTTTAACATAAGATAATGACGTAAACATTTTTAGGTTTTTTATGTTTCTTAACTTAAATAGTTGAAGTCATCCTTTCTTGTATCTATGTTATTAGGGTTGCGTACCCAAAGGGTAAAACGGGGTCCTATTACTAAGGCTCCGCTGTCCGTCCGTCCGTCTGTCTGTCAGTCTGTCTGTTTGTCTGTCCGTCTGTCGCCAGGATGTATCTCATGAACCGTGACAGTAAGGTAGATGATGTATTTCTGTTGCCGCTATAACAACAAATACAAAGAATAGAATGAAATAAATATTTAAGGGGCTCCCATATTACATATAACAAACGTGATTTTTTCCGTTTTTATAGATAATGTTACAGAACCCTTCGTGCACGAGTGCAACTCACGTACGACCGTTTTTTTAAATTTGTGTTTCCTAAAATCGCAAGTAAATTCTTTCAAAACAAGAAAAAGACTTCAATTTAGGTACTTCAAAATGTGATTATAAGTAGTGCACCTACTTATAACTTTTACATTTATAATATTAGTAGCATTATCATAAGCCATTATTTTTGTATTACCAAAAGCCGCCAGTGTTCCATGGAATAAAACATGATGTTAAAAATATACTGTGAAGGCGTGCAATATATATATATTTTTTTATTTATTTAATCAGATAATAACACCATAACAGGTTTTTTTATGATAATATAATAATATAGGTAATATAGGTAATATAAAGAGGTGACATCATTATTTGTAAATGTTTTTCTTCCATTGTATGAGATTTCCGGTTTTTCTTTGTTTCACAATACAGTATGACGAATAAGCATGCAAAATGGAGGCAGGCAATGTAAAAAAATAATTAAAATGAGTGCTGCTTAAAAATGAATGAATGAATCGGAGTGTAAAATACGATAACTAACATTTATTACTCATAAAAATCCACCCAAAATCATATCCTTTATAGATTATGTATCAAGCGTGATTCAGTAGAAGAGATAAAAGCCCCAAGCTTAACTCCACGCAATAATATCAACGAATATTTGTCATTTTTATCATGAATCTGTTTGCTGAAGCATACAAAATAATCGGGGCCACTCATTCATATCCCAGATTGTTATTAATGCCTATCTTGTCATTCGATGATAATGCGGACATGAGTTTTGATGGATTGTTAGCCATGCTATTACACATAAATGGGCACTCAATTGATTTGTTTATAATGGATGAAATGCATTTTGTTTTTATATGCTTTGTATCGCTAAGTGTGGAATATAACGAAGTCAGACATTATATTCCTCTCTACGGAATATTCTATACATAAATACTTCTACTTCTATCGTTATAATTGTTTGTAGTGCATTCTAGCCCCTATAGGGTATGGATACTAGGACTAACATTATAGCCTGTTACGGAATCCAATTCGTTCCTACGTGGTATCCGATATCACACAACCATCGATGTATTATATCATCGATGATTTATTTCCGAAGTAAATAACTTTCGTTTTATTTAAAGTACGATTTACCAAAAATAAAAAGTAACCGAGATCGGTTCGTAAGCAATATTTCAAATCTACGCCGTAGCTTCGTAGCACCGAAGAGCTGTAGCACCAAAGAGCCGTAGCAGTGTAGCAGCACTACGCGCTACATGACACCTACGCGAGAACACAAACTGTAGCACCGCATCCGTATATAAGCGCGCGTCTACACCTCTCGAAGCTCATTTGGTTGGCGACCCCCGAGTTGACACAGGAAGAACAACCCTTCAACGTAAAGTGCCCTCAGCTTTAACATTCGTTAAACTTCTTTTGAGTGAACTTCATATACGTAAGTATTTTTTAATCTTTTTAATTTTGTTATAGTTTCAGTCACTATATACGTATAAAGCATACATTTTTTTATTATGATTTTAATTTGTCTCATTTTGCAGCATCTGTTTTAAAGTGACTAGAATAGTCGTTACCTACTTTAGTTTTGTGCAGTACGAATAATTCGGGAACGCAAACAGTTTTTGGGATGTTTCAAAATATTCGATTGGTTTATAGGTAAAATGTAGGATGGTACATAATTCAATTATATTTATTTTTTAATAGTGCTGACGTGTTGAAGATTAATCATTTTTCACGCACGACTTTATTGAGATACTATTATAAATTGAATCTGAAATACAACATTTACTTGTTAGAAAAATTATTTGTACAATTATTGTTGTGTATAAAATTCAGTTAGTAGTTGCTATTTATTTTGTCTCTTGTTTTCGCCGTTTCTTTTTTATTTTGTCACGAACTCACTTGTAAGGTAATCTAATCAACGTGCTCGTTAAAGGCAACGAAAATCGATAGACGACCACAACAACAAAATATTATTCTGCTCAAATCATCCCAATTAATTTAAACGAAGTACTTTAAATAATGTTGAATTATGTAATAAAATTACTGTAAATGAACAAATATTATTTTTAACAACGCTATCCTATACATACATTACAATTAACATTACGTGTCGATTGAAGTAGCAGCGTTATTCGTTATACGAATTTTTAGCTTTCAATAACAATACACGACTTGATTACTACCAAAATAACGAACACATTGGAATAAGCGTCAAATGACATCAACGTTAATGGGTTCTAGTAAAACCTTGAACGCTTTCTACCAAATTACGAATGGTTATAGTTTTTAATGTATGTGAGAAGTAAACATCATTAAGCCACTGTTCAATATCAGAAACGTTACGAACTTTACTAATATCGAGTTAGCAGAGCGCGCAGAACTTTATACGTAGTAACACTTTCAAACACGCGTAAAATATGAAGAACTTACATCGTGTGTATAGTCGATGAGAAAAATATAAAACTATTTCTGTATCGTATTCAGTAATTGCGAATTTTCCGAACGAATTTTGTAATTTACGGGACACTATTTCTAATATTTTATTGTTAGATTGGGTACTTTTTTGTTTTGAGCTGGAAAATTGAAACATACATAAAATTACGAGTATTTTTTGATAATGTTACGCTGAATTATTTTAACAATTGATATTAATTCATAAACGTGATTACGTAAAGTTGTGTTTCAAATATAGGAAGAAATTAGTTTTGCAAAACAACTAGTTTTGTAACTAAACTGAGTTCCCTGAGTTCAGTGACGATAAAAAAAACCATAACTTTCATAAAATGCTGTCATGTGATTTTGTGTTCTATTGGCAAAATATAACCTATTTCGTAATAAGCCTATAAAAAAAGAAAACGAATATAGTAACGTCTAATCTTGATGAATTTGTTATAATAATTAATATACCTACTGCATTATACACCAAAACAATTAAGGGTATTATTAATCATTAGAGACCACCATCAACACAAATAATACAGTGTTCGTCTACTTGATATGGCCTTTTGAAACCTAAATCTGAAAGTATCTCGTGATAAAAGGTTTTTCAAGAGACTCACGATTTTGATATTGGATCCCAGGTAGGGGACAATGGCATACCAGATTGTCAACCTATATATTGAAGAGATTCTCAAACGAATCCGATATTTCAATGTTTAATCAAAGGACACTATTCAACAAACTTTACCAATTTCGGAAAGTCAAGAATTTGCCCCGCGTCAAACTAAAATGTGCTACGATCGAAAGAGATAGGTAATGCCAATTATCTAGCCATTTATTTCTATTACTCTCGTTATACTCATACTGAAGTTTGATACTTTATTTTTGTTGTATTAGTCATGTTTGCTGTACATTATTTATTGGCACTTGCAGAACTATATTTTTAACCGACGATAAAAACGGAGGAGGTTCTCAAATTGACGCGTATATTTTTTATTAAATGCGATAACTAGCGATAGTGGTTGGATATTGGAATGGCCAAAAAAAATTAAATAAATTTTTGTTATATTATATGTTCCGATCCAATTTGTGTTTTCATCTTCGTTGCCATTTGCGTAGGTATTTATCATGTGTGTTGAATTATTACAACGCAAAAAGTTTTACGTAAAAAATGTATGAGACTGAAAATTTACTATAAAATGTTAAGCCATTGGCAGAAATAAATAATTTCAACAGTTGAATATTACAAAAAGTTTACGTTTATAAATGAGCGTTGTGCCTTTGCAACGTAATAAATAATTTAACAAGCAAACAATTTCATAATTATTAAGCTTATTAGCGAACCCCAGAAAGACCCTCTTTAAATTCAAACAATTGTGAAAAGTCAGTCAACACTTTCACAATATTGTAACTTTGCCTCAAGAAAACATGAATTTGCGACAAAAAACAGGGATGTTCTATGTTTTTATCGCAAATGACGCACAATTAACCTTTTTTCCACGACGGTCCAAAAGGAGGTTTAACTCACTTTTGGAATGTAATAATGTTCCTTGGGCAGTTTTTAAATGGCTTAAAAATATTGTGTCATTGGATTTAATTTAAATCTCAAGAGTAATATAATCGCCGGGGAAACTAACATGATTCTTATAAAATATGAAACCTTACAGTAAAATATAAAATTAAGCCCCCTTATTAAAAAAGGCATTTAAAAGACCATTATACAATTGTATCTCTTTTTTAATATTTTTATGTCATATATTATTACTTAGAGGTTCTTAATACTTTTAGAGTTAAGAAACTTAAATACCTACTATATTGCAAAAACCAGACCCTAGCCATGTAATGTTTAAAGTAACCAAAATAAATAGCACAACCTGTCAAGTGTCAAAGTTACGGAGTTAAAATTAGTTTGCCGTCAGTCTGAGAAACAAAATTGAAAGTTCTAACAACACTGTAAAAGTTAAACAACACAGTTAACTATTATAATATAATTACTGTACGTATATTTGTAACTAGGGTTACCCGTGAATTCGGCCTAAACCCACTAAAGCCCACCATAAGCATTTCGCCGCCTAGGTGGGGCAAGATAGGATCACGCTAGCCTTCAAAATCTTGCCCCGGCCCTGTTGAGATACTCTGCCCTATAGGTACAAGTAAAGTTGAAAGTGTGAAAATATTCACCAACTCCGTAATTTTAATTACCATATTTCATATTTTCATCTTCATTATCCAGTCTACCTGAATAATGTAGGATCATTCATATACTCGTAAATGAGTAATGGCGTTCCGATGCGTAACTTTTCAATTTCCGCCCAGATGAAGACAAAAATTTATAAATTTTCCCTTCTTAATTATATTCACTTATACACTTAATTTATTAATCATATTATATAGAAGTTCGAGTGGCGTAATTTTCCATCTTTAATATTATTGCGTACACTTATGTGTGAACTTCGAACCTTTTCTTTAAGAGTTACATAGTACTGGTGTAATCTAAAAATTACTTGCTAAACAATTATGTATCCTTAAACTTTCGCGAACTGAATACATGTTAATTAGTATTTAAACGGGTCTAATTCGCGCACAAACTAATATCAAAATATATAATTTTGACATAACGTCGAGGTATGTCAAAATTATATATTTTGATATTAGTTTGTGCGCGAATTAGACCCGTTTAAATACTAATTAACAATTATGTATCCAGCTGAAACGGCCAAAAAGATTTAGATGAAGTTTGGTTTGTTTGATTTTGGTTATCTGTCTACCTATTTTGTCCTGAAATGACGCATAAAATACTTAATGTCGATAATCTCGATAATGGCCCAAATCCATATCATATATAGGGTGATTATAGTCCGTGAAACCACGAGTTAATATATTTGCAATAAAAATTATAAAAAGAGTAATAGCTATATTATAAAAATAGAACAATCTATAAAAGCAACACTTACAGTAATTGGATCGTGCAGTCGCTGGCCCTGACTGCATTAATAGATGCTCGTTAGAGAAATCCGAGGTACGAGAGCAAGGAGGCAGCAATATTGTGCTTCCTACGCACACCTACTCGTACATAATATTATCTGATTGTGAAATTTTATTTAAGTGACATTTTCAATAACAGATATTATATATTATTACTATATAATATCTGTTATACTATATAATATCATTATATATTATTACTATACACTTCAGTTACACTTGTGTATATTATTTGACCTGTACATTTATTGTTAATTGACACCGGAATATATAAATTACGATACAAAAATGAATACCACATTGTAATGTATAGGTAGGTACTCCTAATGCAAAAATTTACTGCTAGCTCTAGATAAAACACTCAAGAAATATCAGTGATGACAATACATAGGCTACCTTAATTCGTACACGTAGGTAGACTATCACAACGTGTGACGTCATTATGACAACTCTAGCCCAGTCGTCAAATCTTTTCCCGCAGCTCGCGGAACATAATATGGGTTCAGCAATGTTGGACGCGGTACCCACATTTTAGCAAATTTTAAAAGTTGTCACTTACTTATGAAACCTAACCTAACCAAAATGTCGAAACTCCCATCAAAATCCGTCCCGTAGTTTCTAAGTTCTAAGGTAACAAACAAACAAAACAACAGAAACACATTTTAAAAAGCTCATTTTCTGGTTCTGGCTCCTTTAAATAGTCGATCTCTGTTAGTTCGCACTTTGAGGTCTATTTTCCAGTGTTATAAGAGTTGCGGTTAAGGTTGAGGGATGCCAGGTATTGAAATATTATAATTATAGATACTTAACTTCATATTACTTTTAAAAGATAAATACCCTAGCCACTATAACAATATTTGTGTAAATAAATTCTAAATACTCGTAAAACGCCAAAGCCAAGTCAAGGCAATTTTATTCTAAAGGGAATGGAAAATTAAGCCAACCCATTAAAATCACGTAAGGGGGATTGCGTCGAGATAGTAATTTATATTTAATTGCATGCAAGAAGAGGCGTTTTATGCATCGGATTCGTTCGGCTTGATCGCTTCTGCATATTAATATGTCGCAGAGTCTGAAAACCTTGGACAGAAATGCTTTATGGGAAAGGTGATTGCTTTTGCGAATATTTGATTATTAATCCATCGTGAGCTTGTGCTTTGAGCGCAGTGGAAATAAGCACAATGTACGTGTCACGTAACTATATTGTAGCTTTAAGTGTCACGTAGTAAACAACACTCAACTGCAACAGATTAATGAGTTCTCAAAGGGGAATTATAATAAAATATATCATAGTATATAGGCACATTCTAGTAAAATAATTTAATCATACTTTTGATTAGTTGTAGATGCTTAAGATTCACAACTATCAAAAATGTTTTAAGCCTTCGTCCTAGACACACAAAGGTGAATGAAAGTTTATTCAAATCCGTCAGTGTACATAATAAGTTTTCTAACAATGTAAAATAGTTAATATTATCATATTCAAATTATAATACATTAATTATATTAATATTTTAATGCAACATAAGCCCTCATTACTAACCTACTTTTTAATAAAAATTAATTGATAAACTTTTAATTCTAATGAAGATTCATAAAACTGTACAAAGGGACAAAATTACTTAAATTCTTTGCGCCAAACTTATTTAGAGTTTGTCAAAGAGATTTCTTCGTTGCTTTTCTACTCGTCCACCATTTCCTGCTAAGACCTTTGGGTCAGTTAAGCCAAAGGTCAAACGTTGACTTACAAGATCACGAAATACAGCAACTTTTGTAGGTATAATTTTAGTGACTCTTTCTTCTTATCTACCCGCTTTAAAAGTAAAGATATTTATAAAAACCCTTTCGAGTTCCGGTAGTAATCCCAAAGTATGTACGCTATTCTATTTGTTTAGTACCTTCCATCACATCAGGTGAGATTGTATTTATTTAAAATGTAAAATCTAGATGGTAACTATTTAATAAAAATAAAATAGAGTTATTTAAGAACCATAGATATTACGTAGGTAATGAAAAGTCAGCGTTTGACAAAGTATTTTTTAATCCTCTTTGGTTTTACGGCAGCCAAATATAGACAATGGGCTTAGTTGAAACAGTCGTGTTCATTTCAAAAGATTCTTTATTACAATACCTGCGCATTTTGTTCACCTTTCTTTCTTTTATGATAGAAGCTCATGCGAAGACAACTTCGTTTTTGTTAAAAATACCAAATGTGAGTGCCTACTTGTATCGCTGCGTCTCTTTCAATAGATAATCAGTTTGTTTCTAACATTGACACAGGTATACCTAATTAGTTTTTAGTATTTATTTTGTGTTTGTGTAAGTTGGAAATAAAACCTACATGATATCGAAAAAAAAAACACTAGAACATATACATAAATATTTACATAACTACATGAGCATTTATTTTACCGAAGTCTTCCTTTAGTTTACTTTACGTACTAGTTATCTTGTTCCGTTTGATTTGTTTCGATATACAAGGCTTGCCTTCAATTTAAATAGCTGTTTAATTTAATTGGATGCGTTCATGCAAAGAACATGCGACTTGCCTCCGTTTTTCGTTCAAGGATACTTGGAAATAATATGGTTGGTACACTATGAGTACAGTGTATCTATTATATTCATATTCAATTAATGTTATAATTTTTTTTTACATAGCCGCAATTTTGTCTCATTCACACCCTATACATGTCTCTTTCTAACATGTTGTCAAAGAACAGCTGCCTGTCTTACGACACGCCAATTGAATGTGGGGTCTTGAGTCTATTGTTTGACGTGTGCTATTAATAGAGTTTTTAAGGGTCATATTTAAACCATCATAGCTTCGAAAATATTTAACTTAGGACCTTGATGTAAGATTTATTTTAATGGAAATATTTTGTACTATGATAATACAATTTAAAAAAAATAGCTTGACAGGTTAGTTTTCATAAAAAAATTAAAAAACTAAAAAAATTGCAATAAATAAATACGATTTTTATTTTGTTAATATTGTTATGTTATTTTGTGAAAAAGATATTGAATAAAATGTATCATAAATTAATTGTCTTCATTGTTAGCTTTCAAATGATACCTCTTTCGTCTTCCTAAGACGTCTACATCGATAGCAATGATTAAATCAGTGTAGGCGTCTGAGCTGCGAAGTAAAAAAAACAAAATGGCTGCCATTTTAGTATGGAGAGGCCAAGAGAAAATCGAGATAGTGATTTGTCGATAAAAATCCCCATATTTAACCCCCCTTAAGTCTCCGACACCGGTGACCAGACACATTGTATAATATAATATACTATGGTGGGTGTGTCAATGAACTTGAGGCCAAGTTTACTATACGGAAATGTAATTTATTCAATAAAAGACTATGACATTATTAGGTGTAAATAACATCTCACAAATCCAATTATCAGTCAAGGCGAGTGTCAATCCTTCGGGTGAATATCGTCACGTTTTTGTGGTACCAAATCCCATGGGTAACTAGCCAGAGATGTACAATGAACAGATATATTATACTAGCACCAGCAGTATCAAAGATTCATCAGAAGGTAACTTTGTACTGTGACATGGAAGAATGATAATTAACATTACAAATATCTGTATTTCGCCATGTCTTCTGATCTCGATATTTTAAAATTTCCTACATAACTACTGCACAAAGAAGCAACTCAAATCAATTCTGTCTATCTCTTCTCTCTCTCTCTCTCTCTCTCTCGTCTTTATCACTCTTTTCTATGACTGTCCGAGTATTTGGTGACAATTTTTTTAATGGAAACCGATACTAAAATCCGTGGGTACGGCGTACTGCGGCTACGAACGGATCGCACAATCCGTCACTACAAACCCCCATTTCGCTATAGGTACTCACGAAGATAATAATTCAGATAAGATTATAGATACTCCTCCTAATAGTATATTGTAATTTGTGTATTTATATCACGAATACTTTGAGAAATGGTACCCCGGTACATTGACCACATTCCGACGAAATGTGTGGACAAGATCAATTTAGATTATTTTTTTCGCTAGTGACTCTTTCTTCTTATCTACCCGCTTTAAAAGTAAAGATATTTATAAAAACCCTTTCGAGTTCCGGTAGTAATCCCAAAGTATGTACGCTATTCTATTTGTTTAGTACCTTCCATCACATCAGGTGAGATTGTATTTATTTAAAATGTAAAATCTAGATGGTAACTATTTAATAAAAATAAAATAGAGTTATTTAAGAACCATAGATATTACGTAGGTAATGAAAAGTCAGCGTTTGACAAAGTATTTTTTAATCCTCTTTGGTTTTACGGCAGCCAAATATAGACAATGGGCTTAGTTGAAACAGTCGTGTTCATTTCAAAAGATTCTTTATTACAATACCTGCGCATTTTGTTCACCTTTCTTTCTTTTATGATAGAAGCTCATGCGAAGACAACTTCGTTTTTGTTAAAAATACCAAATGTGAGTGCCTACTTGTATCGCTGCGTCTCTTTCAATAGATAATCAGTTTGTTTCTAACATTGACACAGGTATACCTAATTAGTTTTTAGTATTTATTTTGTGTTTGTGTAAGTTGGAAATAAAACCTACATGATATCGAAAAAAAAAACACTAGAACATATACATAAATATTTACATAACTACATGAGCATTTATTTTACCGAAGTCTTCCTTTAGTTTACTTTACGTACTAGTTATCTTGTTCCGTTTGATTTGTTTCGATATACAAGGCTTGCCTTCAATTTAAATAGCTGTTTAATTTAATTGGATGCGTTCATGCAAAGAACATGCGACTTGCCTCCGTTTTTCGTTCAAGGATACTTGGAAATAATATGGTTGGTACACTATGAGTACAGTGTATCTATTATATTCATATTCAATTAATGTTATAATTTTTTTTTACATAGCCGCAATTTTGTCTCATTCACACCCTATACATGTCTCTTTCTAACATGTTGTCAAAGAACAGCTGCCTGTCTTACGACACGCCAATTGAATGTGGGGTCTTGAGTCTATTGTTTGACGTGTGCTATTAATAGAGTTTTTAAGGGTCATATTTAAACCATCATAGCTTCGAAAATATTTAACTTAGGACCTTGATGTAAGATTTATTTTAATGGAAATATTTTGTACTATGATAATACAATTTAAAAAAAATAGCTTGACAGGTTAGTTTTCATAAAAAAATTAAAAAACTAAAAAAATTGCAATAAATAAATACGATTTTTATTTTGTTAATATTGTTATGTTATTTTGTGAAAAAGATATTGAATAAAATGTATCATAAATTAATTGTCTTCATTGTTAGCTTTCAAATGATACCTCTTTCGTCTTCCTAAGACGTCTACATCGATAGCAATGATTAAATCAGTGTAGGCGTCTGAGCTGCGAAGTAAAAAAAACAAAATGGCTGCCATTTTAGTATGGAGAGGCCAAGAGAAAATCGAGATAGTGATTTGTCGATAAAAATCCCCATATTTAACCCCCCTTAAGTCTCCGACACCGGTGACCAGACACATTGTATAATATAATATACTATGGTGGGTGTGTCAATGAACTTGAGGCCAAGTTTACTATACGGAAATGTAATTTATTCAATAAAAGACTATGACATTATTAGGTGTAAATAACATCTCACAAATCCAATTATCAGTCAAGGCGAGTGTCAATCCTTCGGGTGAATATCGTCACGTTTTTGTGGTACCAAATCCCATGGGTAACTAGCCAGAGATGTACAATGAACAGATATATTATACTAGCACCAGCAGTATCAAAGATTCATCAGAAGGTAACTTTGTACTGTGACATGGAAGAATGATAATTAACATTACAAATATCTGTATTTCGCCATGTCTTCTGATCTCGATATTTTAAAATTTCCTACATAACTACTGCACAAAGAAGCAACTCAAATCAATTCTGTCTATCTCTTCTCTCTCTCTCTCTCTCTCTCTCGTCTTTATCACTCTTTTCTATGACTGTCCGAGTATTTGGTGACAATTTTTTTAATGGAAACCGATACTAAAATCCGTGGGTACGGCGTACTGCGGCTACGAACGGATCGCACAATCCGTCACTACAAACCCCCATTTCGCTATAGGTACTCACGAAGATAATAATTCAGATAAGATTATAGATACTCCTCCTAATAGTATATTGTAATTTGTGTATTTATATCACGAATACTTTGAGAAATGGTACCCCGGTACATTGACCACATTCCGACGAAATGTGTGGACAAGATCAATTTAGATTATTTTTTTCGCGAGGGTAAGATTAACTGCTATACTGTAACCTTAAATTGAAAAGGAGATTTAGGTTAAGTTTAATCTGATAGGGGAAATCTGAAGTAAAAGAGTGGTTCAATTTATTTTCTAAAGTCAGCAATTTGGATTTATTTTCTAGTGGCTGCGAGCGAAGTTTACACATATTATTTTTTTCTGTAAAAATATAAATTTTATGTAGGCAGCTTTTATTGTGCTTCATAACACCAAGCTGATTAGCTTTTATAAAACATTAAAAAATAATAACAAGGCTGCGTTTTTCTTTTGTCTTTGTTCTTCGGCAGTATACCCCGGTCTTCATGAAAATTTTCTATGAAATAACAAAGGCATGAAATACAAAAGTGAAATAAAGAAACGGGGTTTTGAATACACTTACAGTCAGGGTCCGGAAAACACGCTTCGAATTTCATAAAGTGACATCAGGTTGTTGAGGCCGCCTGTACGCTCCGACGATTCATTAAAAATAAACATCAATTAAAACGATTCCTACACCTGAAACATTGCATATTATTGTGTCTGAAGTTGACATACCTATTGACATCGGAGAAGGTGTGTGCTGATAAAATAAAACCGTTAGCAAATGTCCGGCGACTGTCTCCACCAGCATGCCTTATGTCCGCCGTAAGCAGTGTTTTGAAATGTGTGTGGTGTGGGCAGTGGACATAATATAAGTATCTAATCTACCTACAAAGTTGATTATGTCGAGAATCTGGATTTAGAAATGGTTTAGACAGATGGATCATCGGCATATCATCTCAATTGTACCGTTACAAATACTGGAGGTAGGTATAATAGAATAGAATAGAAAATAATTTATTGTACAAATGTACACTAGTTATAAAAATACACAAGGTATATGCAGAAGGAGCTTTAACTAAACCTAAATTAAAATGGGTGGGCTTATGGCTCAAAGCGATATCTCTTCCAGTCAACCAGTCAGTTCTCCTTCAGTCTGTCATAAAAACTTATTCAAGTTGTATTCTGATGAAATTGAAACATGGTCGAAACTATTCATTATTTCCATTTTTTTTTGTAATATTATCTGTTAATTGATTTTTAACACCATTGTGTTTAATATCAGAAAATAAATCAGATATAGAGACATTTCAGTACCATCGTAATTGTAATTCAGATGGTGCGGTGAACGAATACTACTGTAAACATAATAATAAGGTTTCATAGAACAAGTTTTTGCTTAATTGAGTTTGCACGCTATGTCACATCAAACATTCAGGCCACAAACAGGCCACATCAAAATTGATCAAAACAATATTATTTACAAGGGGTATAAGGTTAAGGGATAATACCTTCGGATTCAATGATCAAATACATTTCCTATAGTCCTTTGTTCTGTTAGCTGAATGCGTTTTGATAACATTACAATGGATATTCTACACACATGAACAAGTTTTGGTAACGTAATAGAAACCCATCATGGCAAGACCCAAACGTAAGAATGTAGCTTTTGCTTTTATTTTTTTTTATTTATTAGGTTCACTTAACTGGATATACACAGGCAAAGCTTAAAACAAGGTAGGTATCTATATAATCATTATCGTATTATGTGGTGTACGTCCTTCTTGGAGTAAATGTGTCCTCTTTAGGCATAAGATAAAATATTATGAAAGCCTTTAATTGAATTCGAATTATTCATCCTCCAATATAATATGTGTATTTATGTTTCTGTGTACTCAATCATGTAATCAACCCTGAAACGACTGAACGAAATTTTGAGTCCTACTTTACATCATCGTCATCCATAGGGTTTTGTCATTGTCAACGCGGCTGAAACCGTGGGCCACTGCTTGTAGATAACCGTGTTAGAAGGCGCCGGTGACATTAAAACGAAAAATTGTACAGTAACATGTAAAAGGATTATTCTGTAACTGGATTTTATTTCACAGTTGTTGGATGTTTTAGGGTTAACAAACAGACGAGTTCGATAATTATATTGACATTTTCCGTATACCTCTTGAATAATATAGATTTTCGGTTTTCCTCTTATAATAGAAGTTCAGTCTCTTAGAGCACAATCAATGTAGTACTTACTAACTGTGTCCGCATCAACATACCCGAAATGAAAACGTAAAGAAAAATTAAACCAGCCAACTGAGAGTCGGACACGCGCACAAGGGGTTCCTAACTATTATCTATTACAACGACAAAACAAATCACGTTTTTTTTTGTATGGGAGCCCCCTTTAATATTTATTTTATTCTGTTTTTTAGCATTTACTGTTATAGCGGCAGCAGAAATACATGATCTGTGAAAATGTGAACTGTCTAACTATCACGGTTCATGAGATACAACCTAGTGACAGACAGACGAGCAGACAGACAGACCGACGAACAGCTGAGTCTTAGTAATAGGGTCCCGTTTTACCTTTTGGGTACGGAACCCTAAAAAACACATCGCACACATTCAACGTTGGCGCATAACTTATTTATTATCTGTTTGTTCACAGCTGAAAGCACTACGATGAAGGCTTCCGCAAGCAACGCTACCATTGGCGCGCTGGTGTGCACATTCGGTTTGCTGCTCATGACAGTCCACACAGCTCCCTTGGTAAGTTACCGAATAGACAATACCGACGACTATTGTATAATGTCCAACATCGCTCGGTGTCGCTCAAAAACGAACAATGTATTGCGGCAGGACATTGCGAATGATACAGGTTTTTAGCTACTTATTTTTATGCTGCAACAGTAACCGGTTGGTAGGTGATTATTGGGTGGTAAGCACTAGCTTTGTTATGACACCCAATACTTCCACCATACTGTATTGCGCCAACACACTGACATATTAGCCGATTATATTATCTTGTAATAAGTTATAAAGAACACAGGAAGGACAAACTTAAAAATAGGTGCAATGGGCCTGTCTTATCGCTTAAAGCTATCTCTTCCAGACAACCTTTGGATAGACAAGATATATAGTTATTGAAAGGTTTGTTTCTTATAAATAATTAAACGATTGTGCAAATTTGTTTTTATTTTCATAATGGGTTTAGTTGAAAACATCAAATTTCAGTATCTTTACTAGCCATCTAATTATATTCTTCTTTATTACCAGTACTTGCTTATATAAATCTTCAAAATAGACAAACAACAACAAATTAAACAGGAATATAGTTATATATTTACTAATCTCATCAACTTCTCTAACTCGCCTTTCGACCCAGGCCCGCTTCTGTTACGGCTCACCCGTGTGTACAAATATTATTGTGCCTAACTTTACAACTATAAAAGTTAGCATTATTGTTTGTTACCCTCAAGGGCGGTATCCATTTTGATTAGGCGTTTCTTCGTGCTAACGAGACCACCATTACATTAACATGCCATCCGCGGAAGCAGCTGTTAAAAGTTTCCTAACATATCCACTCTATCCTACGCTCCAAAATTTAATTTCGGGAGGAGAACATTAGATGCTAACAAAGATAAAATAATACAGTACAAAATTATAGTATAATTGTTACAACTCCAAACACGCTGTAAAATATTATAGCGTCTTAAAAAGTTATTGTAGTGTAATTATGATGATAGGACTCTGTGTTAGGAACCAATGGAACGATCCGAAACAGTGAGCCCACAATTATTATATATATATATCGGTCAAAACAATAGGTTAGGTTTGTTTTTTGTAGATGGTTGACATTGATATCAATAAGAATTGAGTTAGTAGCGAGATATTTGCCGGACGGGACTAGATGGGATTGATGAATCCAAAGACATTGTAAAACGAGATATTTACTTACTTCGCTTCCCTCTCTCGTATATGCGAACATATTAGTTCCCCTTGTTGTTGACGTAGGTATATATAATCTTTAAATTTTCCTTAATATAATTTAATTAAATAATATTACAATTAAAAATTGTTTACTGACAGAACAATTATTACAGCTAGAGGCTCCACGACAACATGACCCCGGATAAACTAGTGTAGCTCTGCGCGATAACATGACCAGCCGCTTCAAAATATGTACCTACCTTTACCTACTGTATACCTTCGATGAGTGCAATGATAATCAATATCGTCATGTGGCTTTAAAAATTAGCTCTTGCTTAAACAGGACCCAGAGGACGAGCAAGTAGACAATGGATTGGCAGTGGCGCATCCAGACAACATGGGGGACATGTCGGGCCAGTGGGACGCAATCAATACCGAGGCCCTTCGCAAGCTGCTGATGCAGCTCGACGAGGAAAGGTTTGTGCCCTATGTGACGACAATTTGTATTTACTAGATATCTGCATTATTAGCCGCTTTCTATATCTTCAGAGGTTGCTGCAACCAGTGTGCTTCTGATACATTTTTATAAATTAATTGCAGTGTGTTTGTGCAGAGGGATCTCTGTAAACACACACACGCACACACACAAATAAATACCCTCACTCACACGCGCACATATACACATACACATGGCCCTTATCACTTTTTAAGTTTTAAGCGTTAACAGAACGTCCAATAACCAAACGTTATTATTAATTTTATTCCGGTCACGATTCACGAAGTACTAACGAAATTCCAGAAGCATGACAATGCAATAGTTTACAACTGTAGGTACACCAATAAACGTGCGTGTGTTCAGAATATACGCTTCAGTGCCGAAAAGTTACCAAAGCCGAATTAGGAACTCCTGTTCTGTTTATTCTGTTCGCGTTCTACGTATTCTTAGTATACTAGATTTCAATCGGAAATGTAGGTACTCACATCACTATCACATATCGCTCACTTTGCCTAATCGATTTAAATCATTTCGATTGTAACCAAAATTAAATGGGGTGCTGGTCATTGCAATTATTTTTAACCCCAGAATGATAAAAATGTATAATTACTCGTTCTTACGAGTAAGTAAACATTAGTAAGTAGGTAGGTATAGGTATACATTCTCACTATTAAAAATAGGTAGGAATGTAACTACCATCTACAATTATTATAGTGTTTACGTTTACTTATTTTTAGCCGTTAATTTTTATTTTGTGTTTTAACTTAATATATATAATATGAACGTATTTAAGCGTTAGTGTAAGAATAAAGCCTGCCAAAGCGTTATAAACCTAAAACTATATGATTTTTGGTTAAAATTTCCGGCATTTTAGGCACCCATTATTCGTCTGGCACGCTACGAACATTATTTGTACTACTGTATGTTTATTTTAGGTTCAGGTGGTTTTTCGAGTGTTAGTTATTCAACTAAACTTTTAGAACCGTGTAGGTAGAGTAACTGAATGAAAAGAAAACATAGGTTACGCAGGCTGCAAAAGCACCGGCAAAACGTAAACAAAAATATTGTTTTACGACCTCTCTAAACATTACAGAAAAAAACAACTCGTGTTCAAATACAAATTTGCTAACAAGTACTCGGTCTAACCGTTGGTTTCCAATATAATCATTGTTTATTCCCACGTCCATCCCACTCAAGTCTATGTTGAAGTGCCTATCTTTATCAACCATAAAAAGCTATTACATCATTTATAAGTTTAAAAGGGGCTTGAAAGCGGTCATTTGCGACACCTTATTACTTAAAGTTCTGTGTTTGTGCCTCCCATTATATTCCTGTCAGATAACGGTGCCGTGTCAAAAGAGCCAAAATACACGGTGCTCGTTATGAGAATTAAAAACCAGTGTCAAAGGAAAACGTAGGTACGTTGCAATTGCATAATATGTAGTACATAAGGAGACAGCGTTCTGCCTCGCACTGAACGGTAGTTCGTAAGCAGACGCTGGGAACTTTAATCACTAAGCACCAGAGCTAGAGTTACTTTGTCATTAGTGTTGCGGTCTTTTTGCTTTACCAGGAAATGGCTGTTGGGTAAAATGGCACAGGCGAGATATTAAGCCACTATATATGTGACATATGCCTGTTTTAATGTAAATCAGGATATATGCAAAATATTTTATAAATAGAAAGGTAAGACGGCAGTGAGGTCTATTTGTTTTGTAAAGATAAGTATTAAGTAATAACTTGTGTATTTAATTTTCTATTTGGTGTACAATGTTTTACAATGGTGTACAATGTCATAATGGTTCTCGACTTCGCCAAATTATACTAGTTAGCAAAAGAAACTGTAGGTTCGCAAATTCACAAAACTTTTTTATTTCACTTAGGCGGTTTTTCAGCGTGATCATGATAATGCGTAAGTGTACACATGGCCACATGGGGCAGTATTAGGTACATATTAAACTTTCGAAGTAAAGTCTTACAAGACATTTGAGCAGACTTTACGGACTAGGATAAAAAGGATCAAGAGCACCTGTTTCTAACTACACTTAATTCTTATAGCATAAGTAGCTCGGGCTACTTAGATATGCTATCAGAATTAAGAGATCTCAACTTATAACTAAGTATACCTATATTTGTTAACTGTATATGTATCGTTCCTTGTTTCGTCAAATAATTTGATTCTACTTATTAAGAAAATGTGGTCAGGAATCCACTATAACATAACTCACATTTCGGACACTTTTGAATTTGAACTTACAATATATAGGTATATATTTATTTATAGAAACTGAAGGACCTCGTTGGGTAATCAAGGAAAATAGTGCGACTGTATGAAATAAATGCTCATTTATACGGGTTTAATGGTGCGATCGGAACTGCATCTTATTTCACTTCAGCTTAATTGGAAACGTTTTGTTTACAAACTATGGCCTCTTATTATGAGTGCTAGATTTATCGCTATTGTAAGTTGTTTATTTTAAGCAAGGACGACGTAATGTAATGCAAACATAGCCGTGAAATTTTAATATTGCAAAAATAATGTTAATATGTTTTGTTGATACTAGCTTGAACTGTGGGCTTGACCCTTTCAAAGTAATTAAATAGGTTACGTATACTCTTCGAAAATATATTCTACATAAAATTACAACAGACATTATGTGCCTTTTGTGTGCGAACCCTAAATGCTGTATAAAATAATATATTTGTGCGCCAAAAAATACTTCATTATGCTTGTTTAATAAATATAATTGGGACTTTTGTGACATGCCATGTTTACTAAGTTTTACGTACTTTATTATAAATAATTTACGTGCAAAAAAAAATACTTCCTTATATTCTCATTTATATTAAATGGCATAAAAGTATGTATACGTGAAAGTTTATAATATAGTGAAAGATTATTTTTAAAATATTATAAGGTTATATTTAAAATACCTAATATGCAATGTTGGAAACACTCGATTTCGTTCGTTACAAGTAGGTAGATAAAATATTGTGATAACAACATGACAGTTAGATTTTGTCGATCCGTGATCAAAATTAATACCCGATACAAAATAGGTAAGATCTATTTTTCAAAATATATAATACCTACCAATATAGGTACCTACCAAATTGTTGAGATCAACATTGCTTATACTTAGTGTTCATTTTACTGTAATATACTTACCTAATATACAATATACATATTGCTTATGAAAAAACGTATCTAGGGAAGGAACTTTAACGTCATGATTTAAATATCATTCGATTATTGCATGCATTAAATGAATTTTGTACATTACGTACCTAACAAACCTTTCCTATTGGAAAATAAGGATCACGTAGCTAATATATGAGTTCCGTTCCCACGATACGTATATTACAGAATCACATCTCGGTACAAATAGGAGAAAAATGAGATCTCGGATCTCATTTTTCCGAAGTCCGAACCGAAATGAAACGAGCGATTTATCTAACCCCATTTGTTTGAATTTGATATTGCTGAATTTGTAACAGAAATCGCATTGATAAAATGACGGAATACGCATTTGTATGAATATTTGTACATCAACTCAGATTGCTAACGCTGGTGTTTCGTTTGCCTTGAGAAAATCTGATTTATGTTTGTAGCTTTTTTCCCCAATGTTCAAGTATTTTTTAGTTAGAGTTAACAACATGAAAACACACTAAAATGATCGCTCGTTCCCTTTTAACTGTAACATTGGTCGAATTCTGGTGAAATTTCTATTTCTCGTGGTTAGAAAATTAACTTACGTAGTGTGCTCATTTTAATTGGTTCTACTAGACAGCTATATTCAGGTTTCTCATTCCTTGTGACAGCGTGATTACGGAAATATCGAATTACGGATATTATCCGTTATTTTGAGTAACAGTTCACGAACAATTCAATTAGGTGTAAGTATATTATGTTTGTTTGTTACCTTTCTTACCTAAATGTTTGTAACTTACTATGGTCTTAGTACTTAGTGCTCGCCGAAACTCAATTAAGTACAGACCTCAAGTTTGTTAGCAAGACAAACAAAAACCTACCTAATTCGTAGCGGTATGTGGTACAAGGCACCATCATGGCCTTTTATCTTACCTACGCATGCGATTTATGGGTAACATTTATTTTATTACATTTCGCCACCATTAGGATACACCTACAGGCAGACATGGCGACGTGACTTGTGTCACGCGGAATTTTGGCTTCAATAGACTTCTATTATTAATGATTGGAAGAAAATAAACTCCGTTTCTATTGACTTATCCATGTACAATTGTTCGCTTTTGCACCAAATAAAAATAGTTATATTTTAATTGATGCACGGTTCATATGTTTACTATACGTTTCTTTTATTAGGCACTATACGTAAACTCACGGCCTAGGCAACCCAGCAATTTAATGTCATTATGTCATATATATTTTGAGCACTTTCATATCATTTCGATATTCGCATAATATATTCGATAAAAAAACTTGCAAAGTCTACAGATTTACAAAAGAAGTTCAGTTTCGAAATTTATTATTACGTGCCATTTAACAATGGCTCATATAATATTATACAGTCCAAACGTTCTGAACTTTTTTGTCATTGTAATATATTTTGTTTTTGTATTTACGTTCTAAAATGAGTTTCCTATATATAAAATGTATAAATTAGGTAGGCAAGTGCGCAAAATGGGGTTAAACTTACAAAAGGTTGGTTTCTAAAACACATTATCCGTTTATCACACTTGTGACAATCAACTTTCTAGAGTCACTTGTTTATCATCTTCTTTCTAAAACCAAATCTTACACACGCACACAAAGCAAAACTTAGACACGGGTTTTAAAATAAAAAAAAATAATTAAGCACCCAGTATGTTAGTTTGAAGTTTGAAGGCTTAAAGCCAAGTCAACCAACCGTAACCATAACGGCATTTATACCTCCTAACTAACCGTAATAGATTAACTAAGATTAATGGGGTTTCCAGTTCAATATTCTGAGCGCACGTAATATTTAAACAATCACGTTAGAAATTCTAATTTAATATTAGCCTGGAGACATTTGGTTGCCTTTAAACCACAAAATATACACATGCTGACTATAATATTGAATTATTATAATCTTCTATCATATTATATTGTCAGAGGTGTAGATAGATTGAGGTATAAGCGGAAGCTAAGGGAAATGCCCACTATTGCTTTTTGTAGATTACCTTTGCCTTTGTTAGTTACACAAAGGCGTTAAGAAATCCAAAAATTTGAATAGATTGGTTAGTAAAAGGTGATGTTTTAGTGAGACTGTGTTAACGTATTTCGGTCTAACGACATTCACCTAAATTTTGTGCTGTTACAATATTTTGGCATTATAAACTCAAAACAAAATAATTACTGCCCACTAATTAAAAAGATAGCGTGGGTGCAGTAACAGGTTTACAACTCGAATATCCAATAGTTCTATAGCCACGACTAACGGTTCCCGTATTCTAGGATGGTGCGCGCCTCCCGCTCGTGGCCGCAAGCGGAGCCCCGCGGCTGGGGGCTGCGCAACATCGACGGCCGCATCGCCCGGCAGTGGCGAGCTGACAAGCGCCAGGTGCGCTTCCGGCAGTGCTACTTCAACCCCATCTCCTGCTTCCGGAAGTAAACGACGACCATGGCCTAGCCGTATCCCACGACAGAATTCTCTGACCATTACTACACGTGTGACTATGTCATCTTCAACGGTTACGTAGTACCTGCATAAATGATTTAAGAATGTATCCGCTCTAGCAGTTCAGGCATTTTTTATTAACTATGTATTATATTGGGAAGATTTAGCTCCGTCTCGTCTGGAGTTTTGCAAGGTTCAATATGTTGTCACTAATCCTACGACACACGTTCGTTCATGTAAATAGGTAAATAAAAAACTAATTCACTTCTAAAACTTCAGTCCTACTATTTCTTGGTTAGCCGTGTTTGATGTTGTTATCTCTGTATCACATACGTTTTCAATAAAATTGACAAAATGAGAATGAATACATTTGTATTTGAAAGCCAATGCCTACTTGCTCTTAAGGCCTCCTAACGTTAAGAGCTCCTCAGTACCCTACTTAAGACGACACAGCTGTTTCTACATTTGATTCGGTCCATTTCATTATAGTATATAAACAGTAGGACATTGTGTAGAATAAAATCTTGGAACGTTGTTATGTGAACTCTTTGTAATAAATATACGTGTGTACTTCACACGGTAGCCCTATATAAATGCTTTAATATGTTTCATGAAGTTCTCGGCTTATTAGTTCTATCCCTATTAGTACTATATTTTACTAACCCGTAAAATTATGTGTCTTCATATTGCACACTAATATGTTATTGTATGTCGACATCGTAATCTGACATCCTTATTGCCAAAGTTAATATTGTATTATGATACAAAAAATTACTTAGTTGTACGAGTAGATAAATGTTATTTCAATTAAGGTAACGAGTCTAGTCAATGAAATAAATTAATGTTTGTCTAATCAATTGTTTTTTACTTTTGACTTCCCGTTTGTAATCAAATTGAATCCACACCGAAGTAATTATAAACAGCCGACTCATCGCTGATTAGTGGCTCATCACTGATTACTAATGAGTTGAGTTAGCTTTACGACCGATATAATGGCTGTATGGTTTAACATTAGTCTCCGTCTGCGATAGAAACTAAAGATAGATTTCATTTATTTATTTATTTTTCGTGTAAATCAATAGTTAACAACACTTGTAAATAGTGCAGCAATGTATAAAAATCTGCCCACGAAAGGTTTTTCATTGCATGGCATGGTAGCGGAGAATTGGATTTGAACAATACATCATTCATATTTTACAAGTATAAAACCGATTAATTAAAACCCGTAAACATTGAAAAAGAAAACGATGACGGCGCGCCGCTATAAGGTGGAAAACTATCATCTTATATCAGTACCTATCATCATCACCCTGGAGACGTCCACTGCTGAACATAGGCCTCCCCCTTAGATCGCCACACCGAACGACAATTTGCCACTTGCATCCACTTGCATCCATCAGTACCTATATGGAAATTATATACCAATGCGAACGAAGATAAGAGCAACTGTATATGTAATTAGTATTGTAAGTATAATATAAAGACCGTGTCTCCTCCATGCGATAATGTTCACCGTGGCAGCAGCAGCGCAACCACGTGTAAGTACCCCTATAAAGGCTCCAAAAGATCGAGAGTCAATAGATATAAGTCCATTTGTAGCAAATATCTAATCAAACTCAAAGTCGAAGTCAAATCATTTATTGTAAATAAATAGGCAATAAAATCGCACTTTTACAAGTCAAACACTTCAATAGAGTAACATAGTGCATAACATGTAGCTAAATTACAGATATTATAGAGTCTTCTCGTGACCAAGGCCGATGTAACTCGGTCGAAACGTCGAGGTATGTCAAAATTATATATTTTGATATTAGTTTGTACGCGAATTAGACCCGTTTAATTACTAATTAACATAAATTACACCAATTATTTGTTGTGGTAGGTAGAAGAGTATTTTAAGTATTTATTTTAAGGGTCTAAATAAACATAATATAACAACCAAGTTCAGTCATAAAATCTCTAAAACCAAAAGTAAATGCCGTATTTTTCCATTACCATTTCATGGCAAAGTCCTTCAGAGAAGGCACTTCGGGTTACTTCTCAAATTAAAATGAATTCGAGTTGAAGAGTAAAATTCTGCTTTCTCTGTGTTTATAATGCGGTACGGACAATAAAAAATTAAATGAGTGGCTTTTCGCTGTTACTGATGTGTTAATAATGTTCCCTATTTTCAGTTGCTTTTAATATTTTATGCTGCGGTGAGGCGTAGACAGCGATGTTTTGCTAGCCTCTCAAAATAAAGGGTTGATTTGAATTTGATTAAATGTTATAAGTACCTATGTGTTTTTCCTCATTCATTAATCTCTAATTTTTTTATGGAATAACAGATTTAAGTGATAAAATGATGATGATTTTGATTAAAAGTGTGGTAAATAAAATGAACAAGTGTGGTAAATAAAATGAAAAAGTGTGGTAAGTAAATGAAATGAACTCGTTAAATCAAAAGTTAGAATATCAACGGCACAAGCGTACATGACGCCAATTTGTTTGTACGTAGCCCAAGCACGTCGTAGAGTTGCTACGACGCTACATCGTGCTACGAATACGCATAGTTATGTAACTTTATGTTACGGGAATCCGTAGCCGGCACCTACGCCGTCAGCGAGTAGTCACTAAATTATGTATGTAAATTGATAAACGAAATTCCTTATCTCACATAGCCTTACATAATAAGTCGACCTGAAATGCTCAGCATCATTAGAATTTTGCGGCTTATTGGAGCTACCTCAGAGATATTTGTGTTGCTAATGTCCCACTAGACCTCGATTAGACGATCGCTCCTTTGAAATAAAGACAGTGAGATTTGCATGTATTTGCAATGAGAGTTTTACATGGACTGTGTTGCCGACCGATTTACTATATTTTTTAGATCGAGCTTTTCTTGAACATGTACATAGCTAGTTAAATATATACATTGTGTATAATTTAGGTAAGTATATCTTGATCATCATCATCATCGACCTATGATGTTCCGACAGCTCAGACACAAGCCTTCTCTCAGAGAAAGAGGACGGACTATGTTGGTCCATGCGGTTTTGTGGATATCTCGTGTCCTTTAATTTTGAGGTTCTTGGATCTATCAGTTTCTTCGCAATGGCTTTCGCCTTTTAGATCTTTAAGTTTAGTAATGTACGTAAACGATGCGTTATTTACGCTACATTAATCACCTAATCAATGAGTAGTCTTGTTTCAGTTACCTATAGTTACACAATTAACATTACGTATAATATTATTAGTTTGTATTGTTATTTTGTTACAGTTACAATGACAGCTTTTATCAGCGCTGACGCGCGGAAAAAAATAAACTTCTGTTTATTGTAATAAAAAAAACATTTCTTTCCCTAAGGTAAGGCTCAAAACTTCAAACTGCCTCCATACCAAATAATTTCAAAGTTGCGCGGAGCAAACGATAAAGTTACCTTCACTTTTATAAATAACTATTTAGAAGCACCTCGCGGTTTCACCCGCGTTAACTACTATCCCGCGGGAACCATTAATTTTTACTGGATAAAAAGGCAGCCTATGTCACCCGGGGATAGCATAGCTTCCCAACAGTGAAAGAATTTTTCAAATCGGTTCAGTAGTTTCGGAGCCTATTCATTACAACCAAACAAACAAAGTTTTCCTCTTTATAATATTATATTAGTGTAGTGAAAGAATTGTTGAAATCGGCACAGTTGTTTTTTGAGTTTATTAATTACAAACATAAACACATAAATAAAAAAAAATGTCCTCTTTATAATAGTAGTGTAGAAGTGTAGATTATGAGAGCACATTTGCATTTATTTTATTAATTTTCAAACCAACGCAAAACTCATCTTATAACAGTTATCCCACAACTCTAGTCATTAAATAGTTATTAATGAATAAACTTGGAATACATAAAAGTTATAACAATTGAAACGAGAGTAGGTTACACGTGGTGATATCGTTAATATACTTTACTTCCAAGGATCGTCACAAAATTTGCACCTTCTTGCCTATCTCACTTGCTAGTTAATTAAACTTGAGATTAACTCCTTAAATTTTCTCTTGCAATAGAGCAAAGGAATAGATTACAATTTCAACGTCAGTCTTGTATCAAAACTCACATGCGTTTGTGGATACAGAGTTTGTATGATAAAAAAACAATTATAGACTATAGTTTGATTCCGATTTCAAATTAATTCGATTACATACCTAATATATTTGCTTTGAGTTAGGTGATTGTGTATGGTTCGCGATTCTCTACAGATCATTTTAGCTACGGCTCAATTTGACGCATTATTATTTTAGTATCATGTTGCGAGTTACGTTACTGTAACTATGTAGCAGTCTAGCTGATGTTACCTATACTTATACGTAGTCGTTACATCTTATTCAAAACATAATAATTTTCTCTGCGGGAACTAACGAAGGTATTCTATTATTATTATACCTTTTCTATAAGAATTAATCAGACCTCTTTTAAAAATTATATCTTCTGATTTACTACTCTTTGGAATAATATGATAAACCAAAAGATAATTATTCTAATAAGAGAATTAAACAGTATGTTACAAATTGCTTAGTTTTTAAAGCCAATACTTGTATATGTAAATTGTTTAGCCTTCTCGGAGCGCAGCTCTTCAACTTTATTTTTATAGTTCTTTATACATTTAGTACTTATCTATAATTATGAAAATTATTCAAAATAAGTGAACATGAAATGAATGTGACACATTCGTACTTCACAACATTGTTTTGACACAGAAAATGTAGTGACTTAATGTAGTCAAATGTAGTCCTTTGTAAATAAATAATCAAAGACGCGTCTATTTTTGAAAAAAAAACACGCTTTCTGCTAATTATCTACAATCTTTAATTTGAAAACACTTGAAATCAAATATCAAATAATATCTACTAAAGTTTTGTTGTTGTTCAATGTAGTAACATGCTGTATAAGAAGTTGATAGTGATAATACAAATGTGTTTTTGCAAATCAGCGTCTGGAAACTTGAATGGATATCTAACAAGACCTTAATTTGGGTAGATCGTAATGCGATTCGTTAGCTACCTTTAACAAGGTAGGTATGAACGAAATAAATTGGTTAACCTATTTGGGTAACAATTTTATCGGCGAGATTGGCCTCGTTAGCGGTGATCTGTTGATCCGTAGTATGTTCGTCTTTGAAAAGGAACGCCCAAAATAAAATCTAGAATCAAGCCTATAGAAAACTCAAAAGTCTGATCTTGGTAGGTGAAGTTCATTTCAGGCGCCCAGCAGTAGGTTGCAACATTACTGATATGAGGAGTAGGTACCTACTGTTTCCAGTTTAATTACTGGGCAGTTAGAATCAATGCCTCAAGTTGACAAGTGTAGTGCAGTGCCGCGCAAGATGATGTGCAGCATTGCAACGTTCTAGGTGACAATTATTATGAGAAGGCATACGTAAACCTGCCCCATGTTTATACAAACATACCTATTAAAATCAACATATACACAGGTTTCGATTTCGTGTACAGGACCCACAAAAGAAGACTTACTCCCATTGCATAATAATGTATGCTGATTACCGCAAAAAAAAAAATATTCTACGTACCTAATAGATAGGCTAGCCAATTAGTCATACCGTCTGTGGCTAAAAGATTTGTTAATTATTACAAAGTTAATATACCTATCTACCTAATATCCCCGCTAATATCGACGTTATGATTTTAAATTAGTAGCCATGACCATGATACTATTGTAACTTTGTTACCATCATCTATATTCCACAAAATGCTGGCATAGGCCTCGCCTATGTTGTTTATTACAAATCTCTCACACGAATGCGTGCTGAGAGTTTAAAATAATTATATACCGTAACTAAATAATACAGACACTTAAAAACTTTGTTCTCGTGTCACTGCTGTCAAAAGCTTGTGAATAAATAATATAGGTTGACGAAGTTTCGCCGCTAGCTACAGAACAAAAGTATAAGTAGATCTACAACGAAAAGTTTTAGACTATTATAAAAGTAGGCAATAGCCACTACTTTTACTGCCAGCTATCTGTATAGGGTATCTGTTAGAACAATAACATTCTGCCAGTGACCAAGTCAACTGACAAAAGAAGAAAAGCAACAATGTGTCACAACTTCACTCACAACGTTGGCTGAGGAAATTACTTTGCAAGTCGCTAATCTTAAAATAATTATATAGAATGACACGCAGTTCACAACAATTTGTATAATGACTTTCTGATACTTTGTTAAAATCTGGCTTAATTTCAAAGTTTGCAAAGGTTTGTTATCGTCATCGTGCAAAAATCGGTATGAATTTCGAGAAGAGTTCTAAAAGTGGTTTATTAATAAGCCAACGAGTTTATGTTACAATATTTAACTCACATGAAATCGACGAGTAAATCATTGAGGCACAGGCAAGATGCTCTAAATAATGATATCCCTACATTCCAAAACCATTAGGTATAAAACGTTTAATTACCTACGTGGTTAATGAAATGTAGAATCAACGAAGTTATTACTAATGATATACCTACCTATTGTGTTTTTGGCTAAGGGTTTTTATGCTTAAATATAATTTAATTAAATAATAATAGAATAATTTACCTAACTACCTACTCAGTAGATATTATTACAGACAACTTCTAAAGGTTTATTTAGGTTTTCACGCAGATTTTATGGAGGTATTTTATTTATATAAGTGATTCAAGCAGAAGTAAAAAGTAAATATAGCCGCTGTTGTCGCATGCATACACCGACATAGGTGTTATGCCGTTTACCTCTACTGCCACTACATTATCATAATTATCGCAGCAAGCTCATAGTATATAGGTACCTACCTAGGTGGGCAGTTTCTAAATTGATAACATAAGTAGGTAATAGGTACGGAACGCTAGCAAATAAGTCGACTAAATTAGTAACTAGGAAAAAGGCTCGTTACAGTCAATTTAAGTTAGAGGATTTACAGTCAACTTTTGGTACTCAAATGAAACTTTTAATGAACCAACGAGACTTTAGGGGAAACAGTGCAGTCACGTGTTCAATATTCCTAAGTCCGTAGGTACATTACGAGGTCTCACATTGAAATGTCACGAGGTCTATCGCGTCCACATGCAAAAATACGATAAATAAAATATTGTTTCAATAACATTGTTATGACATACCACTTAGGTACATTGTGTTGAATTGAGGTTCTCCTCTCATCGCGTCACTTGCGCTCCGCTTGGGGTTGTTTTTTTGGGTCGTAGGTGGGTAGTTTTACTAACTACGGCCCAAGGTCGGTAATAGTGTAGGTGCTACCTACACTAAGTATTTCAGAGAATTCACTCTGGCGCACACTTCATATTATTATTATTATGCTCCGTCCATAGTCCGCACAATAAATTGAAAGCAAAAATAAATTGTGCTATGAATTTTCAACCTTACCTATAGGTATACCTACAATACTAAGTATTTATATCTCACAATCACAACTACTTACTCACAAGTTGAAGACAGTGAGTTTTAAACTTGCTCCTGTCTAGTGTCTATAGGTAGCTACCATTAGGTAGGTAGGTACCTACTGCTTAGGTACCTATACATAAGAGCAAGTTTAGTGAACAGAGACTAGAATTACCATTCTCAATCGCCTAGCTTTATTAGGCTGTACCTCCACTACCTACATTAACAATAGGTCCATCTGCCTGCCATCATAATGATAAATAATGTACAATATATTTTTTTTACAAAGTTGGTATAATTGATATTGCCATTATTTGTTCATTCCGGTTGTTTCGCACGTACAAGTTACGTTCTTTTTGTTCATATTCATACATTCAGATAAATTATCTGTGCTCAACAAGTTTGGCGTGCGCCTGCTTCATTATTTTAAAGCCGGTGAAATCAAAAATAATAACACTCACTATTTAACAACATAAATGTGAAACAAACGGAACGAATATAAGCAGAATGGGAGACGAAACAGAGAATACTCAGACGCAAACCCAAAACTCACAGATTGACTGGAGTCAACACAATACTCCATCTTGCATCCCTAATATTTGGGGGAGATTGTATTCGACGAAAGTATCCTTGAATGGAAAACATTGCTGGAAGAATGACAACAATCCTGAGTACTTTGGTACGTATTCGTTTACTTTATTTACAAAAACCGCACTGCTAAGTCGTAGACTCGTAGGTACCCTCAGTCTGCAGCCCTCAACAGACTCAACTACCTACCTACCTACATCTAAATAACGTGGTCAAAAACAAAACATATACTCACTAAAATGCATTAGCTCTGCTTACTATAAAATACCTGAAAGAAACATCCACCCAACATGTGAATTATTGCCATCTAATTGTGATTTACAACTGAGTATCAAACCATCCCTTACGTACCTAACTATCTAGCTGCATTACGGTCAAATGGCCTAGCGGCAATGCTATGAGTGAAGTCGTTGCATAAATACAGTAAATGTGGTTTATCATGGGGCAATTTACCTGTGCGAATAAACTTATAAATTAATTTCCACATGTACCTCCATTTTCTACATTTCTAGATCTCATACAACCTGAATTCAGCCTCGGTAGGGCACTCAACTGCACCTATCCAATGAAAAAGGAAACAATTAAAGACAATATCATCAAGAATGTTAGCAAACTCCACTTCACCATCAAGAGAGACTTATCGTAAGTTACTAAGCCAGTTGATGGTAAATGTTTTAAAAGTTATTTATGCAGGTATCAATGTATCATGCCACATGACTTTAACATTTGACTTAACCCATAAATGTTCTGTATGTTTCTTTGGAACTATAAAACTAAGATACACCACATCTAGAAATATTAGTAAATATTCCTACTATAGTTGAAATAGAACCTGCAATTTCAGTATTATGTATTGTTATTTTGTACAATATATGTAATGTTATGAGACAGCAAGAGTTTGTATCATGGTTACATCCTTTTTAGTAACACAATCCTCTCTACAGGGAACCTCTCTGTCCAGCTATTATTGGTGACTTATCATACAACGGCACATTTGTTAATGGACAAAAAATAGGCAAGGGAAACAGCAGGGTTTTGGATGACAATGATGAAATTGCTGTCACTCATCCAATTGTGAAAAGTAAGTTTATATTAACGTCTATGCATCTTATTCATAAACATTTATTAAACTTAACTTACTAAGTGTCATCACTCTCAATATTGTGTTTGTGTAATACAGTTCAGTGCTCACATAATAAGCCTTAAATATTTTTTTTGTGGATAAGGGGGTTGTGTTTGCACTATAAACATGTGAGTTATCACTATGATTTGTACTTTAGGTTACTACATCTTGAATATTGCACCCTGAAGCCTCTGAAAAATGCAGCTGTATAAAAATTATAAAGTGTAATTTGATTTTTGTTTATTTATGTTTTTTTGAGTTTTTCATTTTCTTTACAGTTTTTGTTTTCAAAGATTTGCTCAAAAACGAGCAAGACCAAGCACCCAAAGAGATCTCACAGAAGTATTACATATCCAGGGTATTGGGACAAGGAGCTTGCGGACTAGTCAAATTAGTCTATGATAAAGTATGATTTGTTACAGACATTGCTATGGTTGTGGTTCAGTGTACATGCACATTGTTAAAGTGTGTATAAGCTTAAGATTTCTCAGTCGTGAGGTGCACATACAAGAGGTTACCTTCTGTAAACGTCACTAGTACAGCCTGGGCTAAATGATCTTTGTGAAATAGATTATTTGTAATGAATTAATATAAAAAAGAGTATCTCTGTTGGTCACAGTTTCCATTTGAAATTGATTACACACATGCACTAACTAAAGCTTAAATATAACAGCAGATTATTTTTACCAGTCAGTCAGGTTTCCAACATCCATCCACAATAAGTAAACATTGGTTGTAAACTTTTCTTGTATTACTGAATTCAACATATTTCAGACAAAATGCACAAAGCATGCAATGAAAATAATTAAGAAGAGCCGACTGACAAACGGTCAAATCAATCACTTGACTGACCCTGAGAAAATTATGAACGAAATTAACATCATGAAAGCACTGAAACATGTAAGACAATACCATGCATGCATACTGCTTTTTATAAAACCTAAAGTACAATAGGTATATAAACAAATTTTTCGTTTGTAGCCATGTATTATCTCAACTGAAGAGGTGTTTGATTCCCGCGATGCAGTCTACATTATCCTGGAACTGATGCAAGGTGGAGAGCTTTTTGACCGCATCACAAAGCATGGTCACCTGCCCGAGATGCTCACAAGGTTCTTGTTCAGGCAAATGGTGCTGGCTGTCAAGTATCTTCACTCTCAGGGCATCACACACAGAGACCTTAAGGTCAGTTGTTTCTCATTATATGCTGAGCTAGTATAGTGTGGGCTTTACAAACAACTCAGGTGACAGAAAAAAAATGCGTTTTCATTGGTCAGGCGCTCTGACAAGTTGATAAGGTGTTGCAGTACTGACATGGATGGAATGAGATAACTTTGTTGTACAGAAAAGGCAAAATTGTATGTCAACCTAAACAAAAAAGTATGCCTCGTTTACTAGCGGCGTAAGCCCTATTTGGCTACCAATCTGTATGGACTGTAGCAGTCCCTACTTTTCTATGATGGGGCTGGCTAACTGCTATATAGCTGCTATATTGCATGGTTTCATTCTATATTTCAGCCTGAGAATGTGCTACTGGAGAGTAAGGATGAAGAGAGTCTAGTCAAGATCACTGACTTCGGCCTGAGCAAGTTTGTCGGCGAGGACAGCTTCATGAAGACTGTGTGCGGAACCCCTCTGTATCTGGCGCCGGAGGTGATCCGCTCCAACGGAGTCAAGTGCTATGGACCTGAGGTTGACGTATGGAGCTTGGGAGTCATTTTCTTTGTATGGTAATTATTTGAACAAAATAATATTAATTTGGGATTTGTAATTTTTCGTTATGGTATCATCCCATGGTACAATTTAAAATAGTCCCATTTGGGAGAAGCATGCAAGAAAGTTTGTTGTCCATCGATTTTTTCTGACTCAAAATCAATCATGGTGGACGGGTTTGTTTTGTTATTTCATCAATTTAGTAGTATTTATTTTCTCTATGTTCATTGGCTATGTTCGGACTGGCATTGTTTGTGTTTCAAAAAATCAAGATCTATGATTTTCGATTCTTATCTTCTTCATACTGGTTGAGTAAAGAAAGTATTAAAACCTACCCTATATATTTTTTTCTGTGTTCCTAACAACATCGTCTGTTCCAGCCTCGTTGGCTACCTGCCATTCTCGTCCGACTACAAGGATCTGTCGCTCACGGAACAGATCCTCAGCGGCAGATACCGATTCTCGCACGAGCACTGGAAGAGCATCAGTTTGCCGGCCAAACTGCTCATGAAGAGAATGCTTACAGTACAAGTGAATAGGAGGATCACGCTCAACCAAATATTGAACCATCAGTGGATGCAGGTTAATATCAGTTCATTTAATTATACATAGTCTCTTGGAGGCAATAAGGTACATACATTTTATGAGTAAAAAGTATTCCAAGTCCTTCGCCAGGGTTCAAACTATATCTATACCGAACTTTATCACAATCTGTTAAGCCATTTAGACATGAAAAACACGCGAGCATATTTATATGCGCTTTTATAATATTGACAGGATTTCAGTTTCCGAAATCATTGATTTATCGTAGTACATAATAATATGATTATGACTCATTATTTCTATTAATGTAAAGTTTTGTCTTAGTTAAATCTAGTGGAATAATGTTTACTGAATATAGTATACTAAAAAAAAAATGCTTATTTGTCTTTTTAGCACAACGACACTATCATAAGGGTAGAAAAGCTGCTGTCCCTCAAAATTCAAGCAATGGGCACCCCACAACTCATGGACAGCCCGCAGACAGTTACATCGACATGCACCGAAGATGAGAACAGCAGCAATGCCGACAGCATCACCATTATAAGACTGCTGGCCACGGGGAAGCGAGCCCTCAGTGATAGCTTTAACTCCTTTGAACCTATCCCAAAAAAGTTTAGAATCGGGCTGCAGGACAAGGACGACGATACCATCTCGACAAACAGCTGTTGTTCGGAGGAATGAAAGGAGGAAAGACCATAAGATTCGCAATCCTAGTGTTCATGTACAAGAGCCATTTCCACCAGTGAATGTACAAGAATAATCCGCCTTACTAGATAGTAAGTAGTAGTTTACTAGATAGTGAGTACATACTTAATTAAAAGAATTTTATCATAATAAAGCATAGCAGTGTTTTTATAAGTACGGCTCCTACAAAGTACAGATTTTGGTGCTTTTTAGGTATAATTATTTGCAGTGAGGAGTTATTTCGTTTCATAAAGCAGTGACCGGCTTTTAAATTTCTGCATTATTGGTACTTATTGAATTTTAGGCTCTAATGCCTGTTTACATTGATACAATATTGTGTTGTGTGGAACGCTACATTCGTCTTAACATTTCGTGAATAGTTAAAATTGACTACCATGAACGTTTTATGTTGCACTCGAAACGCGGACGCTCTGGCTACGCGGCTTTGCGCTAAAATTACGAGAAAATTCGCAAATTAGTTATCGGTTTCATCACAAAACCGACCCAATTAGTAAAAGTAGTAAAAATAAATGTTTTTATTTGAAAGTCCTTACAGATACGTGCGTTGTTTACAAAGATTATTATCGAATAAAGCGCACAACACAATTTTTACTATTGGACGCAGCTTATAAATGTCCATAATGTTGCAATACGAGTTTATGTTGTTTTATGAATGTTTGTAAACCACTGCAGCTCTAGGTATAAAATTAGTATTGAGATAATGGGTATTAATTAAGCCTTTACACAATTTTAATTCCTAATTCTGTGTGTGATAATTGTTATTTCTGTGTTAATTTTAAATTGTTAGTTTTGCTAGATTTGACGTAAGATTTATCTTTCTAGAATGTTGAAAGTTTCAGTACTGAATAATGTGCCATTATTAATCCACTTGTTTTGCAAGGCTGATATTAAGCTAAGCATCCACTAAAGCAGATCAGTAAACCACTGTGCAAGGAATCTTGTACTACTTGGAAGTTATATACTTTTTAATACGTCTATGTTTCTATGTTCCGATTTACTTTAGTGGAAATTTTAAGTTTTGGTGTGGTCCACACTGAAACAACCAATATTACTAATCTCTATAACCTTAATATATTAAATATTCGAACAAAGACTTCACGTAATGCTGACGTAATAGTAATTAATAGTGATATTTTATTAAGAAATAAAATTGTTTCAGTGTGTACTAACCTAGCTTTCTATTTAAAAATGTTAAGTGTCGAGAAATTAAGTGGACGTGATTTTATGTCACAATCTGTGATTGAATACATACCTCATAGTGTGAGGTGTTTTATTGTTGATTTTGATTATTCCATTAGTATAATGTTGTTATTACCATACTATATTGTTGTATTGTTTAACAAAATTTGTATTACTGCCCTAGCCGATTTATTTAGGTAATTATTAAAGTTCACTTTACCTAAATCGGAAGTTTGTTAAGATTCAAATTGACTCAATTTGACCCACCGTTTTTTTAATTCGTGTAGTATATTGGCAAGGGTTGATTTTTAATTATAATTTCCAAATGGTACTACGTTTTATTTATCAATAAAACCGATGTTATCCAAAATAAATTATCTTTTATTTCAATTCCACTTTCTGTACACGATAATAATATGTACATTTACTAGAAATTAATTTAGGCAAACATTAAATTAATTCAGTCTTATTGTACATCATATCCAGTACAGTTTAACTTGCTCTATAAGATAAAGGCAACACCGGCATCGCTATGAACAAATCTACGGAAATAGGAACTATAAAAGAAGCTATTGTCACCTGCCACAATATTCGAATTGGCATTTACCGAATGAAGTCTCATTTTTGTACTCTTCATAGACTTGTTACTAAACAGGTACCTACCAACAGTCTGGCCAATTCCTAAGTGCTAGTTCACGGAAACTAGCGGGCGCGGGTGCGGTCGCGGTAGACGTGGCTTAGACCGCACGTGAAATTTATACGTGAACACTTGTATAGTACGCCATATTGTTTGATATTTCGCGCCCGCGAGTAAGCGTGATCGAGCACTATCAGTCACAATGGTTAAACTGTACGAACATTTAAAAACAGAAATATAGTAAAATAAGGTAGTTGTTATAACATTAACAACCGGTGTATTTAAAATATAATATATAAATTGACATTAATAATGAAACAAATTCTAATAATAAATTAGATTGAAACTGAATTATAAAATAATATTTTAAGGTATATGCAACAACAAATATATACATCCGACATCAGGCGAACTTCTTTATAATGCTATGTACTTATTTGTAATTAAGATTTTGAAGATAATCTGCGACTGACAAATCATTCTCACATGTAGGCACAATTTCTTAACATTTAACAGGTTGCTGCGCTGCCTACCTATTGCTTACATAAAATTTCCACACAATTACTTTAACAACACACTATATCCACGCAACGCTTCACTATTCAGTCTTCTACATAAAGGTTTCCACTTTAAATTCACTAGCTTTTATTTTTCGTAGCATTTTCTTTAGTGAAGTAGATAACACCACACTCAAATCATACGTCTATAAATGTTCCATGTAACTCATGTAAGTTACATAATATATTAGAGCTAACGTATTTTGATAGTACGCTCGAAGCTCCACAGATCTCCAGGACCGAGGTAATACCGACACTACAGCCCCACAACTATTCGCCACCAGCGACATCTTCTTGAGCTGAACTATGCGATGGTTCTCTGCTTCCCGCTTCGGCTTCTGTGAACGTAACATCGTATAGATAAAGATAGTGTCAATCTATAATTACGCGTCACGTTTGTCCGCTAATCGCTATGAGCTCCTAAACTACTTAACTGATTTTAATCAAATTTGCACACCGTGTGCAGTTTGGTCTTACTAAAGATACGATAGCTTACATCTCAACCATCAACACAAAAACATTAGCCACAGAAACGCGTGGCCGTGTCTGCTATTTATTATATAAAACAAAAAATCGATTTTCATGATCTTTGCTTTGTTGGATTCATCTCCGTTCCGAATAGCAGAAATACTATTTAAACATGGGGAAAATTCACGAAAATGGAAATAATATGATAATTAATTTCGTACATTTTAGGAACGGCTTCACAGTTAACAGGACAACATCTGTCTGACCAGCTAGTAAGGATTAGAACATCCTTTTGAGAAGTGATTAGGAAGGGAAATAGAGTATGAGTCCCCATACAGATGTTACACAACCAGTGCACAGTAAGCGCGTAACGTACAACTCACCTAAACACTAACTAGAAGACTAAACAACTTTTGAGGTAACTGAAACAATGGAATGAAATAAATTGGGAATAAAAACATTCACATGTAAAAAGCCGTTACGAAAAGTGTAAGATAATAACATCGGAAAGTAAAGAATTAAAAAATAATATCAGGTACATAGGCTGTAGAGACAAAATCATGAAGAAGAAAAACTAATAATAATATGGCAACTATATATAATATACAGAGAACAAATTATTTCTAGTTATATTTAGGCTAGTTAGAAGTATCTTGACAGCTTGCAAGTACACTAACACACAAGACAACCCTTGAAGAAAAGTGGTAGAATAAAATAACTTGAAAACGAAAACGCGGTACAAAAAAAGACTGATAGAGTTGTTATTGAAACTAGTCGTGAATTGTATTATTCTACCAGTAAGAGAAGGGGAGGTTCTTACCAGCAATGGCTCTGTCGACTCTCTGCTTATCCCTGACGATATAGATAGCTGTCAACAGGAAAAATACGCCTCCAATGACCTCAACGAAGCACGTCACAAACAACGCGTACTGCAGCGATTTGAACTTCACGAGGTTGCTGACTTCTGTTGCCGATGCCGGTGAGAGTGCTCTTTTCAAACTTTCTGATACCTGTAAAGAAAATGGTGGATTTAGAACAGTTTACAGAAGAAACTTTACCTATATTATATTAGACAAATAATAGGTAGGATACAAGAATGACTTTGGTAACGGTGAGAAAAAAAAAGATATTTATTTTTACTAAATATCTTGTACAACAGAAAACCATGGTAACGTTACTTTGTACATACCTACATACATAGTTATGAGAGTGTATTTTAACTCACCACACCAACTAAGTAGGGACTGCCAGCATCTCCAAACATGTGAGATATTAATATTTGGAAAGCTTCCGCTGTCGATCTTCGAGGCGGCACCACGACATACTGGAATGTAAACACAAATTTTTACATGTGTTTTTGCATGTTTTAATTTGTCAATTTATTATTTTCTCGAGAACAGGTATAACTGTAAATTTTCTGTTTAAGTTTATCCTAACCAAGCCATTTTAATAAGGATTAGAGGCAAAGGGGCGAGGGTCAATATTATAAAATGTATAGTCACAGCTCGCATGAGCACCACAATAAGCATGCAAAAGAGGACAAAATTTCAAACTTGCCGCAAAACATTTACTTATACTAAGCGCCATCTGTTCAAATATTCGCGTACTACGTTCAAGATATCATTTCAATTAGCAAAATCACATCGTGCTATCTACGTATGTCAACAGATGGCGCTTTACGCAAAAAAATTGAAACCAGTCCACTCAGTCCAAACGTTGCAAAATTTTAATAATAATAATATTCCCATGAGACAACACAACTTTACAGTTATCGTTACTTATCACAACCAGGCAATGAGTGAGCCGTAATATGTGCTAATGAGTGACTGATGTCAATTTGCAAGCGCCAAATACAAAGCAAATAAGAAATAAATAGCTACATAATAATTATTATTATCATGCAAAACTTCATGCACCGACAACCACCTCCGCACTACAAAAAAAAACTCAACAGTCCAACTAGCTACGCAACAAAACAAAAAAAAAAACAACTTCGTAGGATCGCCTCGCGATGCGATTGACTTAGGCAAGGCAATGGCACGAGAGAAGCGATCGCGGAAGGCGGTCTCTTACCAGCGACATATCGGCCACTATTGCCCAGTTGAGATTCAAAGCTACTTCGCCGAGGAACATGAGGGCGAAGGGCGCGTAGTAATAGCCCTGCGTTAGGACGATGCCGAGGGTCATGGCGGGCGCGGAGACGAGCAGCCCCGCGGCGCAGATGAGCGGGTGCGCGCGCGGACACCGCTTCAGCAGCGCCGCGCCCAGCCACGCGCCCGCCGGCACGCCCAGCACGCCGGACAACATCGTGATCGCGCCGAACGTTAGCGACACCCTTCGTGCAAATCATCGCTAGTCAATACATGCACCGTTCCCGGCCAATTGTGGCGGTCTCGCACCGCGCCGTTCAATCTAACCACATCGAGGTCGGGTTCGATAGCTGAAACGCTTTTAGGACTGGAAAAATATACGACTTCCAGGCATGTTGTGGAAACGCGATTTATTATTGCAAGTTCCAAAACGGTATAGGCTTCAGCTAGCGATACTGACGTTAATGTGGTTTGAATTGACGTCGGGTTACAGAAACGTGCCATTTAAGGGAGGAATAAATTTGGATTTTTATTTAAAAAGAATTATCGAGCACGTTCCATGCTCGTTTATAATCCCATTGAAAGGGGGTTTTCGGAAAGGCGCAGTGGCGGTAGCGGCACCTTTATTAGGTAGTTTTGCCTACTTTTATTAACAGTACGTTACCGTCACCGCCGTTACGTCATTTCGTACCCATACATATATGGTTAAGAGTCTCGTCATGCTCATTTAATGCTATAATAAATAATATGTGTAACAAAATAAATATTTGGAAGCTTTTATAATGGTCGTGGTAGTGTTTATATAAAAGCGTCATTCCTGTGTAATAGCATGATGAATGATTCGTAATAGTTAGGAACATAGGGGAGTTATAAATCGTCTCATCGGAATATTATCATTGTAACGTTCGGACTGGTGGACGATTTCTGCTTTACAGCGCTTGCTTTCGAGCAAGCGAGGGCTTAGGGAAATATCGGTCACTTTCGTTTCCGTATTAATATGACTTCATCTACATTTTATTGCAGGAAATTATGTGAAAGTGACGGATATTCACCGGCTTATGTGTGCAGTTCTATAGACCATTTTTTACGATGGTCTCTCGAATTCTAAACTTCTACTACCGTCACGAGAACTGCACGCAAAAGTGAACCCTATGGCAGAGTCAGAAATCGCTCACCAGTATGATGTCGGCCACGATCGACCACGTCAGGTTGAGAGTGAGCATGCCGAGGAAGACGAGCAGGTAGGCGAGGCCGACGCGGCTCTGCACCGCCAGCAGCGCGAGGTACACGAGCGGGGCGGACGCGAGCAGCGCCAGCCCGCAGATGTGCGGGTCGCAGGCCGGCGCGCGCGCGCGGAGCCGCGTGGCCAGCGCCGCGCCCAGCGGGACGCCCAGCGCGCCCGCGCACATGCCCACGATGCCGAACTTGTACGACACGCTGTCGACATGTCCGGTTTACGCGCGTGCTTATTGTATGTTTATTTGTTATGCTAGGTATTACTAAATCGGTTGGCTAGAACCAAAACCATTTTTTTTACTAAGAAACTCGTACCTATTTTAAGTTTTTATAACACTTTTGACTTAAGCGTGTTTATTTGTTATGATGATTGTTGATTATACTTAATTAAATTTTTTTTTTTTTAATCTTTCAAGAAAATGCTAATTCGTTTAATTCTCGAATTAATCGTTAGAATCAAGTGATGAATTGATTTTTTTTCAATTCATCACTTGATTGTATTTATTTTTACTCGGAGATGTAAATTTCTTAAAGTATTATTACATAAAATTGTGCGAGTTGATTTTATAAGCGTACCTAACTTTAATAATGTTCATTTTCTATCTCTTTTATTTTTATCATGAACCTAAAGTACTTGTAATTTTAACTAAATCGTATTTTATGAATTGTATAATTATGTCATGTCATCGCAGCATACAATACATCTATTATGAAAACTAGTAGGTTAAATAGGTGATGTAATAAATTTACACACCTACGTTATGTGAGTCAATTGGACTTCTTTATGAACCAGTTTTACTTGTATCGTACAGTGGCATTGATTATAATTATCAGCAGGTACAACTTAAAGTGCATCAGTTATTCAGGTTCGTTTAATTAATTTATTTTTTTTAATATTTTTATGTACGTATACAGTTATAATACGTTAAATACAATGGCGGGTACCAACTTACCAAGTTACCTGCCACTAATGAATTTGAGTTACAAAAAAAATTTACTGTCTGATGTTTTTTATTATATCGAGTTTCTACTTTTATAAACTTGCAACAATAATATTAGTTTATGTCACTAAGGCTTGATGTAAAACATATATTTTCTAAATATTCCAAGTAATTCGACTTCGAACCATCGATGTACGTCTACGTACCCCTTTGTATCAGACACTGGATTGCACAATTTATGCATTTTAAACAGGACACAAGTATGAGACGGGTACCCGGTACAATGCTTACCTCTCGAGAGTGATGTCAACGTTGGGCTGCATCTGGAGCCCTAGGAATATGAACTGTGGGCCCCACCAGGCGAGCGCGCCCGTCACGAACGCGACGCAAGTGAACGCAAGCGTCGACAGCATGAACGACGGGCTGGAATGAGACAAGGGTAAATTAATCATTAGTATTGACACTTGACACTTGCTAAATACACGAACCGTGCGAAGTCAAAAGTAAAGAAAAACTTTTGTGTTTTTTTTTACTATACTTCTGATCATGTTGATGTTGCATGATGTATGATTATGCCAATTTCAAGTTAGAATATTTAAATTACGTAGTGTAATTTTTTTTAATTGGCATTAGTGTTACTAATATTGTACCAAAATGTCTTAGAAGATGTATTCGAAGGTGGTATAACGGTAAACCTAGAATGGGATTGGCCCTCGAGGATTGCTACGGACACACCCCAAAAGGGGCTTCGACTAGAATCCATAAGTATAGTAATGTTTAAAAACATTTCACACAACAATGTATCTACTAGGTACTACCTGCTAGTTAGTTACGTCATGTAACGGTGTCTCAAATAGATTTGTCACACATGTGACTCGAGTGACCTCAATTTGGGACAGGACATGATAATTATTACTGTTAAAAAGCCCACACCGTTGGATGATTCAAAAAATATTGCGTTAATTATTCTAATTGAAATATCGTATGACTATTTCTAAATACGGCAAATAATGTATTAGACGAAGACTGAAGCAAAGATTACCTATACACTTATTCTATAAATTGAGGCCTTCTTTTTCTACTAATAATACAGTTATGTCTTTTTCTATTGCGAATATCTACTAATTACTGTCTTATCTATTGTATGTATTATCTATGTATCTAATCTGATTATTTAGACATTTTACAAGTGACGTCCTTTATAAACGTCACTACTAAAATGAATAATGTACCTTTTATCGCTGACTAAAAAGCAAAACAATAAAACTTATGTTCCTAGCTGCAGCCCGGTTTCACCACCATAATTTCCGTAGTCCCTACCGAAGCCAAACTTACGACAACTTATAACCAGTGATTATACCTACTTTAAAATCTATTATCTTCATTGTATAATACTAGATCAAATCTGAATATAGTACAACTGCAAGCAGTGTTAAGTAATAGTTTATTGAAACATTTAGCTACGTCATTTGAATCACGCCACTTTTTTTATACAGCAGTATTTCAGAGTTTCAATGCCTAGTTTCAAACTATAAAAAATACATTTTTATTTAAATTAACAAACAATGTAAAGGTCCATTTCGTAACAACAATGTTTTTAAGGTTCCATAGCAACTCATTCACTGAAAACGTGCAGATATGTTTGGATAGTAATCTACATACGTTTAGGAATCAATCAAAGCACATCGAAATCAAGATAATTGATAATACGATAATTGGCGTAACATCCCAGACTACTTGAGAGGTAAGAGAGCGAGCCTTATGCATTGCAGTGGGTGTAATGAGCAGTGTATGATGTCATTTATACCTGCAAATATAGCTTACACCAACAAAATCAGAAATGGCTCAGATAATAACACTTCATTATTGGCGTCAACGATTTACGTCAATTATATTGCCTAAGATAAAATATTGCTTATCCCTGGATACAATACTAAAAAGAAAAATAAAAGAACGAAAGTGCGTGAGATTGATAAATTTTCGCTATGCTGTCAAACGCTGTGATTCTTGTGAAGCCTACGGAACTGTAGCGACACATTATTGCGTTTGCATTGCATTCTGCTGACGCGAGTTAATGCAATGCAATGTGCAGGTGGGGCGCATCAGTCGTCACCCCCCGGGCACGATAGGTAGACGTAGTTTTCTGTGATTGATTTTTAATATACCGCTTGACCTACTTAAATAGTATTTTCTTTTCTAAACACCACGTTAGGAAAGAACGGACGGCAGATAACTAAGCACCGAATCTCTCATTCTATTTAGGTAGGTATACGCACACATATAAAAGCGGTAAAGAACCATAATTATGAGTGTACGACATACACTTGACGGGTTTATTTTATAATTAACACCTTGATATTCTTCAGTACAATTTATTTCATCAACCTGGTTTCGTAGTATCGAGGCCAATTAACTTACACGACTCGTGGGACGTCTTGCATGTTGGATGTGCTTTACACGCGGAGTCGCCTTTCAATCAGAATTTTAAATGCGCGCCCTTGAGCTATTTCTTTTTCTATTTTTCTGCTATAAATACATATTATGTGATGTTTCGTTTTAAAAACCGGCCTTGAATTTGTCAAACGCGATCCTACCGGTGCAAATTTACAACACACAAGGTTCTGCGCAAAATGCTGCATAATGAATACAAAATAAATGAGAACCGAATTCATGGAAAAAAACTAAAATCTGGCTAAAATTATAATGGCATTTAGCGTGAAACGTCAATTCTGCATGTCTGTATATTTTTTTATTTGTAAGATGCACATTATTTTGGTGATAAATAAATAAATAAATAAAATATTTCTCGGATACAAAACACTTACTTCCTAATCAAAGAGCGTAAGTCGTCGCCGTAAGAGGTGGGCTTCATTTGGCTGTCCTCCGCGTGGCCTCGAGGCGGGTCGTGCATGACCCATCCGATGAGGGCCACGGCCACTGCGCCCAGGAACGGGGTCACCCGCAGACCCCAGCGCCAGTCCCCGGCGGCCGCTCCCGCCACCGACCCGACAATGTAGCCCAGACCACTGTCAAACACAAGCTTTAGTTCTAAACTGCCCTAATGTCCCACTATTATAGCCCTAAACTCGGGCTAACGAGACTTCCTCTACGCCTTACTAAGTTATCGCGAAAACCAGAGAGAGAGAGAGAGAGAGAGAGAGAGAGAGAGAGACACACAGATACAATAGCCGTGTATCTAGTACCCAACTTATAAGGCGCGTCGTGAATCTTCGTACGCGCGGAAAAGAAAGTATGGTCCGAAGATTAACGAAAGAATGCTTAAAACTTACAATCAACCTAAGATCACTATTATAAGGTTCATAATACACTGCAGCTGTTAGTTCCATCTCACTCTAAGCTCGCTAAGATGGCGGCGGCTGCCGACCAATAGCGGTCAATAGCATTTCCCGCGCTTTGAAAATTCATCTTCTGCGCAGGTACATCGGTAAGCCATATCAGTTGGGTACTACTGTACCATTGACAGCCCGTTGGCACTGTCTTCGTATTCTACTATCACATACAGCCTCGAGCCGTGGTCCACGTATGGAACGTACCTTCCAACCGGTATAGCGAAGTAGAAGAACGCTAGCATCTTCGAGCGCACATTGCCGACAAACAGGTCACTGATGATGGTCGGCGCTATGGTGGAGTAGGAAGCCTCGCCGATGCCCACCAGGCCGCGAAACAAAGTAAACAAACCAAAGTTCTGAAAAAAAAAACATGGTTTGGTTTAGTGAAAGTCATAACGTGGGTACTTACTTATATTGGAAAGTTATAGTAGAGTGGCGAATAGTACGCCAACCTTTCCTCCTCAATCTGTCTTGTTTGCCTGTTGACTGTGAGTTCCACCGTTGTTTTGTAAGGATGACCTCATTCAGGTACAAATAAAATCTGTGCCGTGTCTGGGAGTTGTGACCTTCGTACGCGGAGGTAGTGTCTTTTTATTCAAAGCGGACTTAAGTCTTAGGGTTGATAGTTGCTCGCACGGAACCGCATTTTTTCCATAGCTTTATAGCGAACAACGTTGAAAGCCCGACAAAGCAACCCTAATAGCCTATGCCCTCTCTGAGTAAAGTCTAGAGTTCCATGTAAGTAACATAATACGAGATAACTTAACTATTTTACATAAGACGAGATAACTTAATTTAAATAAATAATTGGGTATACAGCGTGTGTGTGAGCATGAACTTTACCACACATGAGATCAACATTTTTCGTAACCTTTTGACGTAAACAGGCCAATTAAGTTCACGATTTATTAATCACAGGCATAATAAAATGTTGTAATACCAATCAAAGGCAATCTAGTCGTGGCATTCGTTTAAAAAAGGTGCTGCAAAAACTCTTTTTAAAATCAAGGTTTACTCAAATATCTAAAAATCTCCCAGTTCATTCCAATAAAAAAAAATACAGAACTGAATTGAAAAAAACTCAGACAAATTGCTATAAAACAGGACACACGTTCCAAAGTCTTGGTTTTAGATTTCATCCCGCAAATATGGCATGTCCATAGTAAAACAAATCAAAAAATGCGTCGCGAGTGCATCTAGTGCAGATGTAGTAATACTGATAAAATATGCTCACGGTAATGAAGGATCCAGTGAAGGTTGTGAGGCTCCACAGCGCGACCCCAAAAGCCATGATGATACGTCTGGAGTACCGGTCTCCCAAGTACCCGAAGACCGGAGCAAACACCATGTACGCGACCACGAATACGGTTTGCAGCAGCCCGGCTCTGTCATCGCCGATATCAAATTCCTTTGTGACATCGTCAAGAACACCTGGAACAAAGAGAGATTTCTTAGGCCGAGTAAGTAGATAGAGCAATTATAGGATCTCGTCTAGAAGGAAGGAAAGGCATGGATTAGGTTAAAATATGACCGCATTCGTGGGAAATAAGGCCTATCTATACTCAGCAGTGGGTAGACAGTAAGGCTGTAAATGGTTTGATGCTGACGCTGACGATGATGCTGATGTTGATGATGGTAATGATGAGATAGATGGGTGTTACTAATCAGAGCTAGGACAAAGGACGTGGCTAGTATCGGCGTCTCTCAGAGGGGTTCTTTCGTAGGTCAGATCAGTCGGACACATGGGGATAATTATATCACTACGTAAAATACATATTGTCGACGGGCATGTTTCCCCAATCGTTAAAATAGTTAAAATAATATATTTAATTATGAAATAGTTAGAAATAATAATTAGCTTCCTGTTACAAAAAATAATTAGAAAACCCCCAACACATAGTACAGGATAACGCTACTACTAATTATTTATTTAACCTTCTGAATGTCATCGGGTCACCAGGTATCCAATCTCCACAAATATTGCGGCATCAACAGGTAATTATTTTGTCACGATCATTGCCGAACTAAAAGTGAAATCGCACGCAATTAAAATCTTATTTCGTTCAGGTATACCGAACGACCATCCGAAATGATTTGGTTATTGTCGTTACTAGACCATTTTACACATTTTATGATGTTTCATATCAAGTTCACGTAAACGACCATGATTTAGTATTATTAAGAACACCTAGCTGTACCTCACGATTTTACCCGCGTTTTTCTTGCGTTAGGTACTGCTATATAAACTTTTACAACCCAAGGAATAGACTATCATTCAATCCTGTTCAGTTGTTTGGCACGGTAGGTTAAAAAAGAAACATTAAAATTTTATATTATTTGCATAATATCTCTTCAGAGGAAATCCGTTCACATATTTATTCATCGTGTCACCATAGTAGTATTCATAGAACTGATCTCTACTAGGCAGTACCACCTACTATTGACCACGGCCACATAGCTATACGTTAGAATGAAATTCTTCGAATTAAATCGGAAGATGCAGAACCACCAGGTAAAAAACTTAAGCAGTCGTGACGGGCCGAATTTAAATTGGCCTTGTGAAGGTGAGTGGCCCCACATTTTGCCAGCGCGACGAAGTGGAACCGGTGGCAGGCCCACAAACAATTTTTATTTGCACCATCGAAAGTTAGTTGGTTGCAAACACTCAAAGATTTGGGTTAGGAAGAGGTGAGAGACCAAGAAAAATACTGCGGTTCGCTTATTTTCGATCCAAATAATATGGTCGAGTGTTGATATTGGAAATGCGAACGTAGGAGGAAGGGTGTGGTTTGCAAGCATCACGCCACTTGGCACTGCCCGATAAAGCTAAACAAACATCCTCAGGGCCGCGGGAGAGCTGTTTACACTACTAGAGGACTGAAACGTATTACCCATATAACACGACTGTAACTATTGCCTCGAAAGCATTGAGGATTTTATATAACCTCAATGCTTAAAAGACAACGATATTAAAATATGTGTACCTAATGACCGTTAATAATATATAATTGATTGGTGTCAGCGTGAGGCTCTCACTAGCCTCACTACGCTGTTTGTGGCACAAGAGTATTTTTTAATCTAAAAGTACCTAAATGTCCCTGAATAAAACTCGGTCCTATCATTTTGACACTGCAATAAATCATTTCTTATATTACTTGTTCCCTGTGCCCTATTGTCCGCCAGTTTATTTGCTGCCCCTTCTTCTATTCCTTATTTTTTTACCTGTTTTTACGACACCATGCGACGGCTGCAGGGTAACACGGAATATTACGGAATATCATTTTTGAAGGTAAAATGAGACTGCTCACCCTACTGTTTGTTTGACGTAAACGTTAATACTTACCTAATCTATCAAGTAACTATCACTACTATTCAAAGGTGCTACATTGGCATGAATATGCGCACGTGCTTTTCGACCTTGCAGATTTGCAATAATTATTGCTTTCAAAATAATTCAGGATTACATAGTTATAATTGGCAGTGAGGTGTTGCAATAATCCGTGGCTATTCGATTGCTAGTATCGCTAGGTGTTCAACCTACTGACTGAACGTTGGTTATTCATAAAAAAATTGGCAATCATTCGACTTTTATTACCTGCCATCTACTTTTAACGGTGAATCTGTACACGGCACACAACACAGTTCAGCTGTTGCCAAAAATAGAACCGATTAGCCATCCCAATACCATAGCTGATTATATGCATATTTTAACTGAATTTTAAGATAAGAATCCAAATAACAATTAAACACCTATCCACAGGTAAAAAGTAAATCAATATGTAAAACCACCGCAAGAATAGGTAAGTACCTAGAAAATAAAGTTTAGAAGGAAAATAGGTAACACATACTAATCGCGCTCAATTGTTACATATGATTATAATAATGATTGTATTTAATTTTTTAGAAGGAAAAGAGGTAATAGGTACGTATACTTATCGAGCTCGGCTGTAAATTAATTAATTTGTACAAATACAGATATTCCCGCCATCGTTATTCGGCATCAGGCCAGGGGCGTGACGTGAGGTCATAATGACGCAAACGAGCGTTCACGGTCAGTTCACGGTCGGTTGATCAAGATTATAATGTTTTACATTAAACTTTTGCTAATATCACAAATTCACCACTATTCATCATCGTCGTGATTTTAAAATAGGACTGTTTCCTTATACAGTTCCTTGTAGAATTTCCTAAAGACATCAACGTGCATGCATTTAGAAATGTCTATCTTTAAATACACTTCAAAATGAGCCGGTAGATTAGGTACATAACCGGTAAGGTAGGTAGGTGGTAGGTACTCATACTATCTTCACAGTCATTCATCTTTGTGTTGATAAAAGCTATAATTACCAAAAAAGAAGTGTCATTATACCGACCTGCACTTAGAATTTATCGGCCAATATAATGACATCTCTTCTGCCAAACTATCTCTCTAGCACTGTTGCACCCATACAAATTATGCTTCGATGAAACGGATGATTGGCTAGTCATGTTCCGCTGGGTATTTATCTCTGTGTGCACTGAACGAATTTTTTTACTCTTCCCTGAGTACAGTTGACTTTCACATTAATTATACAGTTCCTTCTAATTATCTCTCTCAAGTTATTACTGCCGGTGGACTTTTTAATTCACTCTTGGACTACGCTGATTGTGTTGTAATTTCGTTAATACATAGTACATGTTACTTATGTTACTAAGTATATTTATATTAAGTACTGTTCTTTTATAAGTAGGTATTGGAAGTCATATTAGATAATAGTTCATTACAATTATGCTTATTTGATAAGAGGTCGGTCATTGCCACAATCCTGAAGATAACTGCAACCATTTTTATTTGTGTCCGAAGTTGACTCATTCATCCGGTCTCAATCAATCACATCCAATTGTTCACATTTATTATCAGATTTGTCTCCATCGAGATTAGTGCGGTGACCTTCACGGTGAGTGAGCGTATGATAGCATTGATAGCGCGTGGCGTGATCGAAAAGAACCGTACGGCGAGACGTCATCGACAGCCAGCTGGGGCCAGGTGGCAGCACTGTCTGGGTACGCGACGCGCACGCGCCTCCGACCTCCGTATCGTAACATCACGCCACGTTCGTAGACCAATCGGCGTCGAGATACTCGTGGCGCGAACGCAACGTGAATGTGAAACGTTGGTCGAGCAGGGGCGGCTCTCCGACGCGACGACTCGTGACGAACGAAGTCACTCAGCGGCGTTAGATTTCTCAGTCAGCTCATGTATTATGACAACACGATGACGATAATTCCATATTACAGGCGCAAACATTTTCATTGACCCACGATCAATTCAGAACATTGCGATCGAATGATTAATGAATAGGGAGTGAAGAGAGTGAAAATACCATTCCAATCAATGTGCTATGCGGGTGGTTAATGAGTTTTTCACGTCACTGCCGTCAGTAACCTAGTCGATAGAAAATAGGACGAGTGAGCGAACGTCGGGTTTAATTTCCGGGATCTACGGGGGTCTTATTTGCTGTAGCTGAACTGAATGACGTGTCTAAACAGAGGGCTGGACTGTCAATAAGATGGAATCCAAAATGTGAATAAAATACCTGTTGTTCCAACTGCAATTATTAACGATAAAATGATCAGCTTAGCCTTGGAGATAGAAATAATAAATTATGTAGGTAGGTATTATGTTTAACAAAAAATGGTCTTTGAACACGAAACCAAACAGAATTATTGTAAAATAATTACCTATCATCGATATGTTTTTTTCAATATGTAAGTAGAGAACGTGTCAAAATTTACTAAATTTACATAACATAATACATTCAGCAGTTACTTAATATTGAATTAAAATTACAATTAAGTATAAATCATTCCATACATTGTATTAAGTGTGCGCTACAGTTGTTTTAAATATAATTTTCCATACTCGTTACATACCGGCTACACAATGTTCTGAGAAAGAATTGTGAAATTCCTGAGAACTTGACAGTAAGTGCTGATGATAATTACGATGACTACACTATTATATGTAACTTATCTGGATATAATTTACCATCACTTGACTGAAATAGTAGTATCGTTGGCGAGACAATTATTGGTGCAATATTAGCTGTAGTAATTGCATGATGAAACCGGTAGGTAGGTGTAAAGTTTCCTAAATTATGTATTTCAGGAGCGTATACAATGTAGATGAAAAAATCGAACAAGCTACTTATAAGAATACGATATGGAAGGTAAAGTATTTGGTGTAGCTGAAACAAATTACGTTTAAAAAAGTAAAATTTTTTTGAAAAAAAAAAGAGCTGATGGTGCGATGTAAGAGACACGAACCGAGAAAAACTATTTAGTACACAGACAAGTGACATAAATACTAACAAAAATATGCTAGAGAACAGTTCTAGTGAGCTGCTAATGTGGCGTACAAAATATATGCGACAGAATAGAAACAGTTGGTGAAGACGTCGACAGACACGTCTAACACAAATATAATGTTAGTAAAAAATTGTCGGTAACAGTAAGATGAGAACGTAGGTATATTTATAGTACCTACAGTGATATTTTCAGTGCCAGGTCATCTGCCATCTATAAATAGAGTACCTTGGTATGCTGGCAACGAATGTGTCAATAGCTTGTCGCGTAAACTACATGTGAGGAGGTCCCATCATAAAGTGATTAACTATGGTAAGTAGATATCACTTTAATGCGAACATTCAGATTTTGATAAAAATTAAGCCATATATAAGCCATATATTTGTAAAATTAATTAAAAGTTTATTATGATTAATGCAACAATATTATTAATAAAACACAATTTAGTCACAGTTTTCATGTTGTAGATAACGTGCGTGTCTGATGATGAGATAGCTAAGTAAGATACACGTGTTGAAAATCATACGAATAGAAGTTAAATCCAGTACTTCACTCCGAATTGAAAATCATACAAATAGAAGTTAAATCCACTACTTCAGCAAAAACGTTTATAAGTAGGTATTTCACAAATAGATTAATTAATTACCTATTAGAATTAGTTCTCCGTGGTGGTCCTAGAGTCCTAGATAGATACCCAGTCATGTTTGTACAATTTGTACATTCTTGGATTTTCGGTTTTGAAATTAAAATAAACATTTGTTCAGAGTAAAACTTGTAATAACTTCATAGGTACTACATACGAGTACACTTTTGGCTGTTATCTTCACAATCGACGGGATAAACATTTTGTGAAAGTAGATAGTAAAGGTAAGTAAGAAAGAACCTAATTAAATTAGACTTAGATAATTGTGAAACCGACGACAAATTAAATTTGGGTGAAGGTGACGTCGCTGGCTATAAAATCTATTGTTTAGAAGCAAACTATATAGGTACTTACAACGATAGCAGAGTTCATGAAAGACAATCGACTACGCAAGGAACTAGTTTGTTTATAGGTACCTACCTTCAACTTCAATGATATTATGTAGGTATGGTGTAACACAATGGACTGAGTAGGTGCACTTCCTTTACTTAGAACGCAGCGTAAGGCAATGTCGCCTGACATATCAACTTACACGGAACATCGAGTACTACCTGACTTAAGTAACTGGAAATTTGTTCACGGATCTAAATTACGCTTACCGAGCAACATCAAAATTTAAAGAATTGAATTCGGTGAAGAATGCAATTAAAATCGAGGAAGTCAATGAGTTGAAGGCACCGGGTTACGTTACGCCACTTGAATAATTATCACGAAATTATACCTACTTGCTCCGTAAATAGTGGTCTCGGTAATGGTAATGTAATAAAAGTAGGAAGTTTAATTGCTCAACAGTAATTATGTTTAAAAGCATAGCCGGCAGCTGAAGCTTGTTTAAATAAGGGGTTTAAAGATATAGGGGACTATTGTTCGACTATGATTAGAGTGATATAAGCATTTTTTGTAAGTTACAATAGAGTGACTCGTCCGTTTTTTTCGTTCGTAGATATCCCTGCATGGAGCTCTTTTGTAAATTGTTGCACTCTAAACAGGCATTTTATAGCTAGGAAAATGTTAAACTGTAGGAGAATATTAAGCGTCTACGTTAATTTTATGACCTCTTAACAAACTGCTTCCTGAGGCTAAATATTCAAGACGTTATAAAAGTAGCAGGCAGTTAAAAGTTGAGATTAATTTACAGAGACATGTTGAATCTATTTCGGTGGATCCGGTGCATACGGTTCTTTTAACGATAAAGTGGAGTGTATGGCGTCGTCTAGTCGACTGTTATCAATAAAAATCGGCCAAGTGCGTGTCGGACTCGCGCACGAAGGGTTCCGTACCATTATCGATAAAAACGGCAAAAAATACGTTTGTTTTATGGGAGTCCCCTTAAATATTTATTTTATTGTGTTTTCTTAGTATTTGTTGTTATAGCGGCAACAGAAATACATAATCTGTGAAAATTTCAACTGTCTTACTATCAAGGTTCATGAAATAAATCCTGGCGACAGAGAGGCAGCGAAGTCTTAGTAATAGGGTCCCGTTTTATCCATTGGGCAAAGAACTCTAAAAACTGACGCCGCTTAGTGCAAAAAACGGTGTGAAGCGAGGGAGCTTTTGAAAGGGCGACTGTGTCAACGTTCCATTCCCACAACACTTCTCACACCGCCATAACTTTCTCTGCTATTCAATAATACTGTCCTACAATAGCTAGGTCGGATGTTTGATACAATCAAGTATGCATTCGAATTCAATCCTACGGGCATTTCATTCAATTTGAAATCAGTTATTAGGTGAATTGCAGAGTGCAATTTCCTCTCCCACAATAACCCCACTGAAAATTGTATTACGTAGGTACCTAATTATTAAAAACGTATGCGCCTTCTACAGATACGAGTATCTGAGGTTAACTACACCTAGAAGTAGGCAATAAAAGTAGCATCAATCTTCGTGTTATCATTAGGCATAACATAACCGAGGGAAATAAACAAGGTCCCGACCCAGCGGTAGTAATATTAATTTACTTAAGAGCTTTATTTAAATAAGAACGGTCGTAATTTATGAAGCAAAGCTGTTTTCTTTAGAACCTACATTTAATTTTGTTGAAGCAGCGTTGCAGCGATGCCGACTAGATAAATTTATTTCTGACGAGCTTTAGAAAACTGACTCAACCATGTTACACTATTGTGCAGTGAATGCACACTACATCAAACAATATAAAATCGTATGGGCAACTATAATAATGACTAAGTATTTTCAACTGTTTGATATTTTTTTTGATAATGACAGTTAGAAGGCTCGATTGGCCATTTCGTTTTGTCTCATTTGATTACATAATTATTAGAAGATTATTAGTATACTCCATCCCACAGATCAAAGAGAAGTACTTACTTAAATAAACGAAATAACTAAATCTTTTATTTTAAACATAATTTTTGACCACAGAGTCGGGATACTTTGCATTTCCATGTAAACTTATACAGGAATAAGTTTTTAGTAGGAAAATATATTAAACACTAAGATTTCATAAATACGTAAGTATCCAGTAGTGCTGGCTCATCACAATGAGCCAAAACTCCCAAAATCTAGAATTTTTGTCACTAAGGACTTCAAACGTGAGCCCAAACTCTCAAACACTATAACTTATGTCAATAAGGACTTCAAATGTCTACCTTCGGTGTCTAGCATCACTATCACTTCCTATTATGTATTGTACTAAGATTTATCTCAAATTAAACAAACAACACAATTATTTAAAAAAAAAACTTTTTGGAAAATCCGGTAAATTGAGATGAGATGATAAAACGTTGCGAGAGATGCGGATCTTAGGTTTATCTCAAAGCAAAATAACCACGGAGCAGTCTTGTGCCAGGCCAATTTGTTTTGATAGCAATCTCAACATGACGTCACATGTTGCATGCAAAAACATTGGTACACTAGAATAACTTGAACAAGAGTGGAATGGAAAGGAATCTCAGGAATGAACGCAGATAATACCGAGTAATGCGACTTTGTAACTTTCTCCACACTACATTCAGGCGAGACATTATGGCTAAAACTAAAAAGTATTTACTTTTAAAGAAGCTAAATTACTCTGAAAATTTCAATCATAGATAGGTACTTGGAAAATGGAATGGTACGTTGTGAACTTTCTACGAACATTTGAAAGATCGAAAAGACGTGAAAGATTTTTTATAATAAAGAACAGAATATGAACGTAATTGAACGTATCCCTGATTACTTTTACTAAAATATAGAAAAACACATAATGTAGACACACACATAAAATACACATCACAGACTTCAGTGCCAGTTTGTCGGACTTTTTAACGACCATCTTTGTTTTTATATCTTTTCATGGGAAATACAGACATTGTGTAGGTAAGTGGGTTAACACCTGTATGCTCCTCGTAAGTAATCTAATACTACTGCTGTTTCTACGGTTCTATTGACTCATCGGGCATTTTAAAATGTAAAAAAAATCTCACTCCATAACAAAAGTGACTAAAACACAGCTTCATTCACTTTGAATGTAGCTATTTTTAGAAGTGGGAGCAAAGATTTACTTTAAAAAAATTACCCTATAGTACATACAATATTACCCTTCTTTCCCCGAACAATCTAAACCATATCGATAATGATGTTTCCTTTATCACATTTTATTTCAATTTTGCCCACTTGACGACAAGATGCCTGCATTTATTTTGCCTAGATCGAACTTTGTTACCTTTACTGTCCATAAAGAATTTGGTCAGACTGGAACAAGAATTAGCTGACCCAAACAATGGCCATGAAACCTTTGTAAAACTTCTAATTGGTGACCACAAAACCTGCAGACGTTCTGTGTGTAAGTACAAGGCAGGCATAATAACCTTTACAAAGCATAGCTCGTCGGTGAAACTTCGAGAGCAGAACTAAATTGGTATATCAAGTATCTCGGTGCCCACTCGAGTCTTCTGATGCGCCGCCATTCAAAATGCCTCAGTCCGTTCATTCCGGTTCATAAGTGTATGGCTCAGTCCCGAATCAATCCAGTGCATAAATCCAGTGTACTCCATCCTTATACATGGCTCAGCTCCGTGCATGGTTTAAGTGTATGGTTGAGTCTAATATCTCGTAAATCGACGCAGCTGCATCTGATCAGCGTTCAAGCACCACTGTCTACAGTTTACGTTCATAATCTCCTCAACTGGCAGATTGAGTTTAGTAAAAGGTTTGGTGAAAGGTTTGCAAGTGCGCGATCATTTGTAGACTCAAGCAAAATTACAAGTCAGTCAGAGTACTAAATACTGTAAGAGTAGTCGATAAGAATAAATATACTCTTAACAAAACCCTCTTAAAAGCACTAAAGCTAAAAAATTGTGCACACAAACATTAACCAAAAAACACAGCATTAAGTATAGCGTATCTTTACAAGAATCTCTCGTGGAAAATTCGAAGCCGCGGCGGACCACCCGCATGAAAAAGTGTTATTTATCTCCAAACTTGTATCATTAAACTTGAGAGACAGCGTATAAACAGAGCCGAGCCAGTCATGGTGGCATTATCCGAAAGAGATAACGTCTTCAAGTGCACTGAGAAATCAATTCCAGGATAATGTAAGCGGGCATTGAGAACATTAGGGACAGACGGACGAACCGACTGACTCCAATCACACACACATTCGAGCCATCGATGTGGAATGAAATGGTACTTATAGTAGGGCTATTATAATATTTTGTGCCTACAGAAAAACCAACCGTATTGACGTTTTCACTGTTACGACAGTCATGATATTACAAAATTACAAAAGCGTGTGTTAGGTCATCTGATTTTATACAAACGAAGCTTGAGTAAAAAATAATAATCCTGGCTTTATATACAATTTAGGAATTATCCCTTTTCATTCCCCGTTCCGATGTGTCACATTCGTTTAATCCTCTCGATTAATGTGACAAATTGAAAGTGGGTACTGTAGGGGATCATGGGCTTACCTCGCTGCAAGGGTGTGTGTCATGTTTGCTCATAAAAAGTTATCATTATTTATGAGAGCATGTGCTGTCTAAAAAGTTATAATCCTGTAACGCAATGATTACGATACTTATACGATCCGTATACGATTTCCAAAGAAAACTGCGTTTGGTTTTGTGACTTTGTGGGAAATAATTTAGTCCTTGGACGTCGCGTTTACGATTTCAAGTTAATAGCCATTTAACTAAAACCTATTAAATTTATCGCATGCTGCGTGCTGTGCGTATAGATAGCCGAGTCTTCAGTCTTCAACAAAGGTTTACATCGACATCAGAATCCTTAATAGGGAAAGAAGTCATTTCAAACAAGATATATTTTATTAGCTTTAAAAAGAAACTTGTAAGGTGAAATAACGCTCATAAAATGTTAGACAAAACCAATAAAAAGTTGGTTCAATGATCATAACCACAGGCACCCTCTCGCTACGTCCAACCGCATTTTTAACCCCTCACTGCGCCTAAACCAATGTCACACATGAGCTTTCCCATATTTTATTCATCATGCGATGTGCACACACCGCGCGTGGACTAAAAGGCTTTATGGGCTCATTTATTCATAGCAAGCCGTGCCGTGAGAATTTTGAGGCCAACGATCATTACTATAACAAACCTTAATGCAATCGATGCGATGACGTAGAATATTTACGAATTCGCATGCAAAAAATAAAATATACAAAAAATTTTACATTGTTTCTCTACGTGATGGAATCTAGAGTGACTTGATGCTTGTAGGTACTTATATTTGTGCATTAAGAGAATTAGGGAATCGCAGTAAAGGGTAGACTTATATATGAATATTACCTAGTCAGGTCATAAATTCTGTCACATGTTTTATGGTAGGGGAGCCCAAGCGGGGATTTCGGGATTTACTAAAGCGCGGCAGATTAATATACAGGGGGATACCTTGTACCCGGTTAAGTACCTCCACAAAACATGAGGCCCATATATAAGGCCGCCCGTGAAGGATACAGGATCAGATTAGTAAAAAAAAATTGACCATCAGAAATTCTCGAGCGCGTCAGATTAAGGTAGGATGAGTTAATTACATCCTAAAAAGTGTATATTCCACTAATCTGACAATTTGAGAGAGACGTAAAAAAATGGGAGGGCAACAAAGTTGTAAAAAAAAAACGTCATCTCGACATTCTCGAGCGTAGCTAAATTTTTTTTTATTTTGAAGGAAATAATTCAAGAATAATGAAAAATATATAATCTGACGATTTCCGCAAGCCGAAATAACAAAAATTCGTCGATAAAGTTAAATGCGTGCAGCTGCGTGATGCCTACATTTCCTTCTCCGCGTTTCTGATTTCCTGTGAATTTGAACCGATTCGGACGAATTTTGAGAAATTTTTAAAAATCTCAAAAAAAAACAGATTTTTTTTTTTAAAGTGTTTTTTTTTTTGGAATAACTTTTAACCGGCTTTATCGATCAACTTCAAAAACTAATCCGTCTTTGAGCTTAAAAAACCACGTCGATCGCCACCAAGCTGGTCAAAAGCGGTTGATTCGTTCGAGAGATATCGTGAACGAAAGAAACCCGAAAAAGTGTTTTTTCGGGATTACTCCGAAATTTGTGGTTCGATCAATTAAAATTGCAAAATTACTTATGAGGATGATAAAACTGCGTCAAATGCCGTCAACCGCGTGAAAATTGGTTGATCCATTCAAAAGTTATTGCGGTTTGAAAATTCCAAAAATAGTGTTCTATGAAACTTCTATCAGACTTTCGAGCTGGGAGCGCTCAAAATATCACATAAATTATATTTTGGGCTCAAAAATGTCATAAGTACAATTTTAAGCGCCCAGGAATGGAATTAGCGGGAAGTTGCAGGGATGGCCTTTAAGGTGAACCGTTTTTCTAATTTTTTTTTGTCAGATCAGGCGAATCCCTCTAGATAATCGTCAGATTATGAGACAGTACGTTTAGAACATAAAGATGAACCATATATATCTTAATCTGACGCGCTTGAGTATTTCAAAATGGCGAATTTTTTTTGCACATTATGAAAATGGCCGCGAGTTTGCGTCCCATCGAAATCGTCAGATTAGTGAATAATAGCTTTTTTTTGGTGCACTTAACACTCCCTAAGAAAATCTGACGCGCTCGATAATTTTTTTTTTTTTTTCATTTTCAATCCTTAAATACAACCACCCGCATCATGCAAACGATCAGATTAACATACGTACATTATTAAAAATACGTAGGGCATTGATGCTATCAATATCTGACGCGCTCGAGGATGCCCATGCAACAGTTTTTTTTTACATATTTAAAAATCTATAGCCGCTTCCCCCACCGATGTAAAGGTATATATTATATAACATTTTTTTCTTCTTATCATCTAAGCTTTGCATCCCAATAGGTCTCTACGACGCTCGAGTAAATCCCCATTTAGCATCGTGGGCTCCCCTACTATATAAAATAATTGAAACAAGTTTATTCATTATGTAACCATTTATATACCAAAATGAACTTAACAAAACATAGATTCTTATGACACTAAAGTTTATTCAAAATGACCTCCGGGATTTTGAATACAGGCCTTCAATCTGCGCGGCCAGTCGTCTATCGCAGCACGAACGAGGTCCATGTCAATATCGGCGGCTGCCTTAATCAAAGATGTCTTGAGTGACTCCAAATTGGGATGAGGCTTTGAGCACGCCTTTTCCTCCAAGTGTTGCCATATCTTGTAATCTAGCGGATTCAAATCTGGACTGGAGGAGGGCCAGTCTTCGTGCCGGATGAAGTCGATTTCACGCGCCGCCAGCCAGTCTTGTGTGCTCTTCGCTCTATGAGCTGGCGCCGAATCTTGTTGGAATACCCAGTGCCTGTTATTAAACATGGTATGAGAAACAGGTTCCACAAGGTTCGTCAGGACTGTATTTTGATACACAACTGCATTCGTTTTTACACCTTTCTCACAAAAATGTACCTCTGTTAAGCCCCAATAAGACACTCCCAACCATACCATGAGCGAGGATGGAAAATGACCTCGTTGGACACGCGGAATACGGTTGCTCGCTTCTTCACTACTGTGTGCGTACACCTTATCATTTTGTTTGTGGTAGCTCTCTTCTACGGTAAAAATTTTTTCATCCGAAAAAAGAATTTACCGATATTTTTTTCCCGCGTACCGCTTCAACAAAGCGCGGCATCTCTTCAGTCTCAGGTCCATTAGACGAGCATCCAAATGATGTCCTGTTTTTCTTCGATATGCCCGAAGCCCTAAGTCTTCATTTAACACCCTTTTCACCGTGGTTCTGCTTAATCCCATCTGAAGGGCCAACAGTTTCTGCTTACGTTTGGGATTTCTTTGAATTCGCGCCTTCACAGCTTTTATTACTGCTGGAGTCCTAACAGACCGAGGGCGACCACTTCTTGACCTGTCATCTACACTAGAGTCTTCATTGTATCGTTTGATGGTACGATAAACGAATCTCTTGGTTATATTCAAATTTTTCAGTATGTCAAAAATTTGAATTGGCGCGTAACCGCAACGATGCAACGCAATAACTGCAACACGGTCTTCTTTAAGCGTCCACTCCATATTTAAAAATGAGTAAAATTCTAAAAAGTATACATTTTTATTTTCATGAACAATTCGAAATTCGAATTCAATAAACTTTTTTGTGGCCAGCATTCTAAAAGAAAAGTTTTTACTGTGTGACAATACTTATGACCTGACTAAGTATATTAGGTTAGGGTATTAGTAATAATTATGGTAAGCGCTCATAAAATATTAATCTATATTATTTTAACATATCGGAATAGGTGACGTACTTACAACGATATTTAAGAAGACAAGTTAAATACATAGTATAAGGCCGCTACAATATAACAAATAATGTCTTGACATACTTATTCAACCAAATATTGACAATACTAGTGCGTGACGTATACCTATACGCCGCACACGAAATTTTAGTAATCATAATCTATGACACACCGCACGACCTATGCCAAACAATGTAGTAGATGACTAAACAAACCTGAGACAATCAGTGAGACAGGTAAAAACAATTTTTAGGAGACGATAATATAACAAGACAAGCTGATAACTAAATTTACGCAACGACGAGATAATGAATGGTAATCAATGACTGAAATAGGCAAATGGTGATAAGTATCTTAACTATCCAGTTAGTCAGCTAGTCGGTGAGTAAGTTCTCAAGTGGGTAATTAGTAGATAACTAATGTAGAGTCTTCATTTAGAAGATTTTAGACCTACAAAAACCGTTCCAAGGTCATTCAAGTATTCATAATATTATGTTTTTCTTGATAGGTTCCTCTAACTTCTTAAAATATTATAGTAAGTATCTATGCACAGATTTACATGTCAATGATGTCTTTGAAGATTAAATATATCGAAATGCCACTGATCGATTCTAATAATATTATGTAGGTAATGACTTCTTAGTTGATTACCACAAGTACCTCAAAAACCTCAAAATCCTCAAATGACTTCCTTTATAGTCCAATTGAAATCGTAAATCCACCAGCTTATTTCAAAATTATATCTCACAACTGCTTTAAGCAAATTGTGAATCTGATTGCTTTCAGATTTTAATCAAGATAAGGGCAATCGAGGGCTCTAAAGTGCGGTGGCAACGCGACGATCGCACCCTAGGGAAATTAACCAGCACACTTGGTGGAAACCCATCATGTCCGCGGTAAACTTTCATCAGTAAATACATTAGGAACGTATTGTTGCATCTTATGTATATACTGATCAAAAGCGTTAAGAACCATTAGAACCAGTACATATTACATTACATGCCATACTATTATTGCTTTCTCTGCGGCTTCTCGAACGTGTCGAGAACAACCAATAGCGGGTAACAGAATCGGATGTTTGAGTTTCTTAGAACCACGTCGCATGCTCGGTCATTATTTATACCGAAACACAATCGGCCTAAAGCCTGACATACCTCTTACATATTTAAGGGCAACATTGTGTTCATTGAATGGGGAGCGTAATACCTACGTGGGCAGACACTGGAGATTAGTTCTCCGATTACGTGATGAGATCGCACCCTGGAGGTTCACCATTCATTACCAGTTTAATAGACGTCTACTTGGTGTCTACGCATACTACGCAAGTTATTATCCCATGCCGAACATTCGACACGGGGATACTTGGCGCCCTTATAGCATTTTAAAAGACGACTTCACTGCAGCCATACAAGTTCTCATTGATTTTTTTACGTGGCCGGGAAAGCATTCCGATGTTTCGAGTGTCGAGACGGGAACTAACTAATTTGAGTACACGCCATCACGTTGAAACGTGGACTGACCATAGGAATGCGTTCCTTTATTTACATTTAGAGGTCCTGGGAACACAAGTCAACGACACGGTCCAAGGCTTGAGCAGTAAACATTACGCAGCAGTCGCCGACTTGTGTGATGTGCCGGAGTTGCGTAACCAGCTTGCCTATTGTAAGCCAACGGGAGATAAAGATGATTACAGGTTTAGAGACATATTACAAGGTAATCTGGCTTAATCCTAGTAAGTCAGTAAGCAGAGGCGGAGATGCAGCTTGGATGACGTTGTTGCGACATCATAATAATATTTAGGTAGGTATACATACATACATACGCCTTTAAAATGCGAACGGCGGGAGCTACACTTCGCTTTTTAGCATTTTTTTGCGTTAGCGATGGTTTATTAAAGCTAATGTAAGTAAGTATTTACGGCACTTGCGACAAAAACGCTTTTATATGTACGGTTTGTGTCTGTTTGTTCCAGCTTATCTATGAAATGGCTGGACCGACTTTGACGGGACTTTCACTGGCTGATAGATGATGTTACAGGGAGTAGCATTAGTAACATATAGGCTACTTTTGTTTTACAACTAGCTGCGCCCCGCGTTTTCACACACAAGTAAAGGTTCCTATGGGGTAATACTGGTAATAGTATATGGGTGGAAATCCTGGGCACAACTAAGTAGATATAATATAAAAAAATCATACAATATTATATCAACTTATCTACCTGTAATTTTAGAAAAATATGTATATATATTTGCATCAACACATCTGTTTTATCAAAAAGGGGTAAGGTTTTTATTAATTCTATGCAACCTATGCATAGAATTAATAAAGGGGTATGCCAGTAACAAAAATTCAATATTTATTTACTTTATTATATGTTACAAATGGAGAAATGGAATGGCTGATTTCAATAAAACAAAAAGTAATCTACAGGTGCTGAAACAGTTCCAAATTTAATGTTATTTATTAGACTAGGATCAAAGTAGGGCTGCACGGCCCTATCTTGCTGTCCCCTGAGCCTGATCTGTATGGGCAAATATTTATTTTTTATTTTAGTTTACCACAAAGAGTTTAAAAATATAATTTTGACATCCCTCAGCATTTCTCATGACCACGGTTAATGAAACTTGATCGAGAGACCAAAAATAAAACATTAAGATAACACCTTGAGATAACATAACAAAATATTATATTTTGTAAGATAATAAATCAATCTGTAATTATAATACTGCAATGCAATCATTATTATTACAATGATAAGGTGAAGTTCCTTACTGGGTTCACTAGAATAAAATAACCAATATGTTATTGTTCCATACGCCTCCTTGCTCTGTCAATATTGGCTCTAATCGTTCACTGCTTTTCAGGGGCCAAGTTATTTGCTATACGTAAATAAACCATGTTGTCAATACAACGTTTGACAAATCACATAAGGCAAACAATATTTGACTTATGTGAATAAATGGACCTAAGGAATGATGGGATAGGAAAATTGTCACTTACCCGCTAGGGTGAATCTGTCCATATAATTGATGAGGTTAACGAAACACAGTATTCCCACGGTCATGAATTCGAGGAAGGTCACTTCCCTCAGAGAATCTCGTCTTCTCGTCTGCTTCTCTTGGAGTAACGCCGTCGCCGAGTCATTGTCTGCGTTTGCCACTAACTGCTGATTCGAAGTGTTCGGAGTTATACCACTTTGGTCCATCGTGACAACACACTAACACCAAGTCTTCCGCGACACCACCGGCCACTTTCAAAACTTTGACGCCGATTTCCAAATCTTATTGGATTGGAGGTTAGTCACTTGACATAATTTATATTCGATACAACTCATACAACTGACGGTAATGGTATTACAAAAATAAGGGTAATGTTTATGGAACAATGAAAATCCTGAATTTACAAATTGTACACGAGAAAGAGTAAGCAGATTTGTAGAAACAGTAACGTGACAACTATTCAAGGTTCGTGATGTGAGTGAAATGAAACGAAATGAATTTTCGTTCGTAAATTTAAAATTGACATTTGATATGTATTTGACGTTGTCTTGTCTGACGTGTACGCTCAATGTTACCACTTCTGAAAACCAAATAAAAAAAATAACAGTTATTCGATAAAAGAAAACAACATGGATTAAATAAAATAAAAAACTCAAAGTATCTAAATCTAAACCTTCTAAAATCTACCAAGAATGGGTGTCCATGTGGCATTGTGCCAAGAACACTGGCTGCATTACCTTGCTGAATACTTGTTGTTTTTTAGTAATGGCTTCGCACGGTTTGCTCATATAGCCAGTGTCAAGTATTTTATTATAATAAGTATAATTCTTCATTTCACATTAAAAGTCACAGCAATATAGCAATCGTGGTCAAGTAGTCAAGTCAATTATTTACATCGTCAAAGTCACGATTCAGTAAAGTAGTGGATGCTTTACTGAAACTTCCTGGGAGTTTTGGAAAAAATGCGAAATGACACGTTTTTTGAGTTTATATCATTCGCCTACACTCGTGCACGTTAACGATCACTTAATGATTAATATTCCACCAATATTACACATTAACACTCGAAGAAACAAAAGTTTGAGAAAATGATATAAAACCAACAACGTCTCACTATCGGATTCCCGCCAAAACTCCTGCTGAATACTTATCAATGACTATTCTCTTCTCGTTATCTGAGCAAGAGTGTCATAATAATATAATGTCAGCTGTCAACTGCGTGTCTGTCATTCAAACAACGTCTTATTAGCTCCATTTAGCTAAAAATCAACATCATCAGCTATTCTGCCTATTAAATTCTGCCAAGCTATACGTGTGTTTAAATATTTTACAAATTTAGCTTTTTTATTCGCTCGGCCAAGTGCTAGTTGCGACGCGCATGAAGGGTTCTGTACCATTATCTATAAAAACAGAAAAAAACATGTTTGTTTTATGGGAGCCCCCTTAGGGTTCATACGCACTATGTGGGTAGCCGCATTGCGGCTAGCCGTCCGGCTGACCGCAAGCACAATTATGTACGTAATATTCATTTCTATGCGCACTGCGATGCGGCTACCCGCAGACTCCGGTCGCTCGGAGAGCTGCGGCCCGAGTGACGGCCAGCCGGACGGTTGCTATACGCACTGTGCGGTTCAGTCTGCGGCTGCCCGCCATATGCCGAAAAATATTGCAAAATGCTTGCTCTCATCTCGTGTTTGCAAATAAGGATGCACCCAGTACTTCTTTCTTTGTTTTTTCTCCTTTACGTAACGTGTATAAATGTAGTAAATAGCTGGAACTTCTTCCACGTCCATCTTTAAAATGGATCGACATGACCGCAAATCGCAACGCACCCGCACAACCAACCACCTTCAACCGCACGTTGCGGTTGCGAATGCGGCTACCCGCGATCCGGCTGGCCGCATTCGCAACCGCATCCTGCGGTCAGCCGCGCGGCTAGCCGTAATGCGGCTACCCGCATAGTGCGTATGAACCCAAATGTGAATTTTGTTGTAATAACTAGATTTAAACGGGGCTAAGTCACGCACAAACTAGGTAATATCAAAATATATCTGGGGGCACGGCAGTGCCCCCGCCAAGTCGAGCAAAACAAAAGGCGCGGCCGTACTATCCTTTTCTCGAAGCGATTCGGGCCATTTTCGACCCTCTATAACTTCGTTATGGATAAAACTAGAAGCCTAAATTTTTAGTGACCAAGAGGGCATCACGTCTACAGATAATAATCCAAGTTACATCAAATTTGAACCAGTAGTTTAAGAATTATTGCAAGTCAAAGTTCCTTAATTTTGCTGCCCACTGACTGACTGACTCACCGATCATCAAAATTCTAAGGTACTTCTAGCCGTCCCACAAGTTTCAAATTTTGAATATAGCTATTGTTTAGCCTATAAACCATGGAAAAATTCTGACATTTCATAATTTTCATCCCGTTTTCTAGATATATGATCTGCATAAATAACTTTGTGTTCCCATATAAATCCTATTAAATTGTATGTGATTACAAAGTTACTTTTACAGATTATAATTAGACTCCATTGAAATTGAATGAAATGGGTAACAGGGGTTAAAAATGAGAAATGGCTTGGAGAAATTCGACAGTTGAGCGCTTTTTAAAAACTTCAACGATAGATAGAGAGATACAAATCCCTATACTATACCTACCTACCTACACTTTTATAGGTCGAACAACTTCGTTACCTAGGTATATTAAAATAGGTACCTGGGTACCTTATACCTAATACGCATCTGTGGAGACGCAAAGACACTCGTTCATTATAATCTATGAGCATGACCTATGTCGCAAGGGGCCCCGGCCTCGCAGGCGCGGGGCGCGCATTGATGCGTGTTTTGCAATAAAACGAAATAAAGAAAGAAAACCTACAAAAAGAAATGAGATCCCATCAAAAACATTACATGTACAAAAATGCACAAGTCTCGCAACGCAGTTTATCTGCTGTAAAAAGTTGTGAGATCGAATGTAAACCAAGTCGGTTAATTTCAATACCTACCTATACCTATCTATAGGAGAAGTTATATCGTTATTTCTTTAGTAAATAGAGTGCCTTGGCGATTGTACATGTCAGCATAATCTACTAGACATTCTAAATATAGTCTTCCGTATAGGTGTTACTTTCAAACAAATACAAGCTCAAAGCGCTTAACATAGATTTATGTTGCCGTGTGCAATTGCCAAGTCACTCTATTTACTAAAGAAATAAAGATATAACTGCTCCCATAGATAGGTATAGGTAGGTATTGAAATTAACCGACTTGGTTTACATTCGATCTCACAACTTTTTACAGCAGATAAACTGCGTTGCGAGACTTGTGCATTTTTGTACATGTAATGTTTTTGATGGGATAATTTTGACATCCTCGAACATCGGCCGAGTAACATCGACTATGGTCACAAGAAGACTCGTAGAAATAGAACCGTTTAAATCTGGTTAAATTAATTATGTTTCCTGTTCACGAAAGTTTAAGAACTAATTTTATTATGTTTTTAGTATCTACCTATTTATTGATAATAGTCGCAAAAGAAACAAAATATCATCTGCGAAAATTTCAACTATCACGGTTCATGAGAGAAAGCCTGGTGACAGACGGACGGACAGTTAAGTCCCGTTTACCCTTTGGGTCAGAACCATAATAAGCCCTACATAGGTGTAGAAATGTTAAGCCCAGAATGACATCCCCGTAGAGTTTCTTGGCGCTGTCTTCTCTAACGGGCGTATTCCGAAGCACTGGCAGAGTCAACGGAGTTTCCTTTTCCTGTCCTGAATCTCTGTACAGTGCTTGAAAAGGAAACATTATTTTTTCAAACTCAAACCATAATCAATTACTGTTTAATTTGATGTATCATACTTTGTTTTTATGATTCTCTTTGTTAACGAGAATTAGCTGTTTGACTTGTAAAAGTGCGATTTATTTGCCTATTTACAATAAATGCTTTGACTTTGACTTTAAATGGTGACCAGTCTGTTATATCTCGGTTAGTGACAAAGATATCATAATAAAATAATATTATATTATATTATAATAATTCAGCCTGTACCTAACTGTCCCTCAGCTGGACAAAAGCCTCCCCTCACTGTCGTGAAGAGGATTAGGCCAAAATCCACCATAGCCTCCGAAATAATTCTCGGGCATGTTGGTTTCCTCGCGATGTTTTCGTTCATCGACAAGCGAGTGAGAATTACGTAGGTACATAATAATATTATTATGTTTAACAAGAAACACATTGGTACGTGCCCGCACTGGGATTTGAACTCACCACCTCCGCTTTGGCAGGCATACGTTCACCCACTAGGCTGGCACCACTTTTTCATAGATAGCATTTTATTGGAATTAAACATTAATGTGATATACAAAGAAAAATAACATTGCTAAAATAATTTTTAACATAAATGAAACCAAAGAACACAGTTCCCACTCGTAAGTAGGTCCATTACAGTTTGAACAAACAATATTATTGTGATTCTGATTGTGACTGTGACATTCATTTACATGGCGCCCATAATATAGTGTAGGTACCTACTCAAATATATAAATTGTTTGTATTTTAAAATACGAATTCCGCTAAATAAAGGGAAATTCAGCTAACTATTGGAATTAGAGCAGGCAACACTCCCTGCTGTCATACTGTTAATAGGTTTCGGCGGCTAAAATTACTTACCTATCTAAAACAAAAAAAAAACAAATTGCTAAGTTTAAGTTTGCTTTCAACTTCAACTTTAACTTTTTTGTTATGGCTTCTGCGGAGTAAGTTAGCTTTCATTAGCTGTCTTCTGTTCTGTTCTGACTGTCACTAGTGTCACTTGTCACTTCTGTCACGCCGCCTCCGCAGGGCGCATTCGTAGTTTGTAGATTTTTATAAAAAATTATTTCAAGTCATATACCTAGGTAGTTTGTAGTTTTGTTTGTAGCGTTTGTATTCTCTTTGGTTTCATTTGTAGTTTGTACTGTTTGTAGGCGGCCGGGTGTCATTTTCAGACGGGGCAATAAAATTGTTTGTTTAGTAAAAATGAATAAACTACTGTGCTTTTTGTTTCTTCTATGTTGTTCCGTTACTTTAGCGAAGAAACGTCATGACGAGGAGAAGCCAGCTTGGGCCAAGAAAGACATTCGAGATTACTCTGATGCGGACATGGAAAGGTTTGTTTCATTTATTTAAAATCATGTTTTCAGTATCAACAATAATAAACAGCCCAACCATGTAGGTATTCTTGTTGTGCCAGTAGGTATATTGTGGGGTTTTAGGTAGGTATTAAAATCTTAGGGGTTATCATTTTAAATTAATTAAATACGGTATCATTTAAATACGGTAGGTATACCTTACTAAAATTCAAACACTGTTTTCCTGGTAGGTACTGTGAGAGTTTCCTAGCGGAAAATAATATAAAACTCATTATATTTTATTCTGCACATAGTTTCAGTCTTTATCAGTTGTTTATGCACTCTTATTATTATCTCAATAAAATATGTGTTTTTGTAACCTTGCAACTTGGTAACTAAAACAAAATGCAGCTTAATTTTTATTTCTATCTTTTAGGAGTAATTGATAACTGTATGTTGCTATAACTGTATGTGTATTTGTTATTGTGTGAAGTTATGACTATACTTTGAAAGGAATTTCTTTGCATAGTTAATTCCATTGTCAAAGGACAAAAGTGGTCACAATGAGGCTGTTCTTTAGTTTGAATAAACTCAAGGGCCCTGGGGCTCACTGCTGGCACAACATCGTCATGGTAAACGCCTTCATTTTATGAACCAAATGTATAGACATCTTATGTCAAATCCAAATGTTTACCATTACAATGTGCAAATGCATATTAGCAGTTTAAGAGCTGTTGTAGCGATATTAAGTTTATTTTCATTTTATTTCCAGATTACTTGACCAATGGGATGAGGATGAAGAGCCTCTACCAGAAGATGAACTGCCAGAACACCTAAGGAAACCGCCATCAATAGACTTTACTAAAATGGACATGTCAAACCCAGAGTCAGTGTTACAAGCTACAAAAAAAGGACAAACACTGATGATGTTTGTCTCAGTTGCAAATAAACCCTCAAAAGCAAGGTCAGAGGAACTGACAAAAATCTGGCAATCAGGGCTTTGGAGCAACCACATCCAAGCTGAAAGGTATAAGTACACTTTACTAATAAATTTGATACAATAATTAAGAATCAAAATAAGCATAGAACATGACAAAATCCTACCTATTTATTATCTCAGTCAAATGACAAATAATATTAGTGTGATTGTTTATAAATAATACTTAGACAATCAGCATTAGTTTCCTGACAAATTGTACTCTTACAGATACCTTGTTGATGATGATCGAGCCATATTCATGTTCAAAGATGGCTCTCAAGCCTGGACAGCTAAGGAATACCTTCTAGAACAAGATGAACTCAAAGAAGTACAGCTTGAAAGTCAAACATATCCTGGCAAGAACCCTAATGTCAAAAACAAAGCTATTAGAGATGAACTATAGAAGATCTGAGGACATTCTGCGGAACTAAGTTAATGTAGTTCTGATTTGAGCATACGTGGATTTTTTTTTCTGTTCAAGATTTAATGGGAAATCATTAATCTAATCAAGTGTGTTGATAGTATCAACTCTTCAATCACTACTACCACTATTTTCAGATGAATTTAGCCTTCAATAGTATGTACTAATACTTCTGCATTTAGTATGTAAAATAAACAAATTATTTTCTTGTTGTTAAGTTTTTATTTATGAAAGAAGATTTTTTATTCTGCGCTGAAGTGCCAGCCTATGTGCAACTTTAAGAGTAATTCAGTACATATCTTAAAATACAGATAGGGTAAAGAATACTAGAATGCATCAGTGGCTCGGAAGTGTTCTTCGTCAATAGTTGAGTAGATATGACCTTCTCCACACATCCATTCCAAAATGTTTCTGAAATAAACCAATTGTTGTATAAAACATACAATATACATACAATATCCAAATCCAAGTACTAAAGGCTCATAAAATGGATGGAATAATGAAGAAAGAAACAAGTTCTATACTAACTCAAACTCTATTTGTGGCATCTTATCCTTTAGTGTTGCGTACATATCATGTTTGCTGATGCCCTGCTCCAATGTTGATACTCTGATGAGATTGAACACCATCATCTGTCTGGGGTTCAGACCATTAACAGAGCCACTGCCAGTGTCACCCATGGCCACCATGGAATTTGCAGGCATTGCACTGGTGTTAAAGGTTGGATTGTTGTTGGCTACTTTTTCCTGGAAGCACATGATTAATAATGATGGTTGAATTCTTATATATATTTCTCAAATTAATCTTTTTCACACCAAAAACAAAACTGCTTTTAACAGACAGAAACAAGATGATACATAATAGGTAAATAGTCTACCCACATAAATTGTTATAATATGTATAATAGGTACTCTGAACAAATATTATATGCTTCAATTAAGCAAGTCCAACAGTTTCATTGCACAATATTAGAATGATTGCCAAACATCAGCATTGTATGTAGGTCTACAATTTAATTAAAATCAAATTTTATTACCTTCTTAGATTCCGCTTCCATTTTGACCTTATTGTTGATACATTGCAAGTAATGGAATGTTATTATATTCACATCTGTTATGGGCATTATTTTGAATGCCATTAGGACCTTCTTTCCCTTATTTGCTTTCACATTTCCATAGATTTGAATATAATCGTTCACTTGCACTTTTGGCACTGAAGTATCCTAAGGATATGTTATGAAATTAATAAACAAGTTTTCCGGTAGTTCAGTAGGTACACTATAGATTGGATTTACAAGTACCACTTAGTTTAATGAACTTACATCTTCCTCCATAGCTTCCTGGTCCATCCACAGTACAGCCCGCATTCTCCCAGTGATATCTTGAATGGTGTAAGTGATTTTTGTGCTTTGCATCCGAATGTTGCGCACACGAGCCACCACTGACACTATTTGAATTTCTGTACCCCATATTTTGACGCCGTCGTCACCACTGTGTAGTGCTTGTTTTATCACGATGGGTGCAGTTCGTGAGGCCCTCCGTCCCTGTGGATTACAAGGTTAAGATAAGTACACACACAAACAGTTTTTAACTGGGACCAAAATAAATTTAACGTAGAAACACTTACGGTTTTCTGTTGTTGATTAGGCGTATTAAAATTGCCGAATTGGTTACCAGAATTGAGGAATCCGCCGCCAACCGTAGATTGATCTAAGCGTCAAAAGTTTATGGTTTTATCAAGTTTTGTTCAAGAAGTTGACGAAACAATTGAAAAATTACTTACCGTTCCACATTATTCCAAACAATAGCGGTGAAATTACGTAGGTAATAGCTAAATAAAAAGCAAAGTTTTAGAAATTATTAAAATTATTGATATGATAACTTCTGACTTTGACGTTTCGCTTTTCGCGCGGGAAAAACACACTTTTTTGTTTTAGTTATGACTTCACACGGTTTGTGCATTTAGCACATTCACGCTTTCTCAGACCTACCGAACCATCAACCAAGTTACAACAGTTTTTTATAATAACAGGTATAGAATGCTAATGTACCTACCTACCTAATTTAGCAGCACAAGTTTTGTAATACCGATATTTATTGGTATCGAAAAAAAGTTGTTTCAGTACCAAATTACTTACCTATAATATAATTTATCAATACCATAATACCAGTACTGTAGGTGGTATCGGTATTATATCGATACTCAACACTGATAAATCACCAACACTATACAAGTGAAGGTTGTTACAGAATGAAACTAGATTCTATGGCATCTGGCAACTTCTCATTGCTGTTTAGAAAGTATGTATATTTTACTCCAAGTAGGTACCGATTAAAATATCGATATACGTATCGATACAATAATGCCGATCTAAGATAATATACCGATAAAAGTAATGAAACCTATCTAAGTATCGATAAAGTCTGTCAAGCGAAAGAAGGCCCTGATAAATCGCGGCAAATTCAAAAAATATTAGTATGGCAATACATTAAGTAATAGGATAACTTGGAATTACATAATTTGATACTTTAATATTATTCTAAATAAATATACTTACATAATTTTTTGATGATGATGAGTAAGTAGATGATATACTCCAATATAAACAAGTAATATTCTTCAGAGTACCTACACGCCCAGGGTGCATCTTAGAAATATCTTAGTGTAGGTAATAAATAAAAAAGGCTCAATTATAAAGTTTTTTTTTATTCGTCGTAATCAAAATCTGAATCTAAAAATTCCACTTGAAGTGATAAATCGGAGTCACTGGTATCATCACTGCTATTTTCTCCCATATTAATTATAAAACGTTCTAAATTATCTTCTGTAATTCTGTCTCTTTCTTTGTATTTTGCTTCTATGTTGATTACGTGTTGAGTCATTTTTTTCCAATCATCCGCTGTTATGCTTTCAAATGACTCCTTAACAACTTCTTCAAATTGTGCCGCAGTCAAGTTCACATTTCTCATGGCCACCTTTCTTTTGGCCAAACTCCATATGAGTTCAATTGGGTTCAAGTCGCAGTGATATGGGGGAAGTCTTAATACCTCACGACCATGCTGTTTTAAAATTTCATCTGCTTCATAAATTCGTTCTGGTGTATTTTGTTTTACAAAACATAGCAGTTCTGCTTTGGTGTGGTATTCTTCAAATGCAACACCATTCAACGTAAGCCATTCTCTTATTTCTGGTTTGCGGGTTTGAGCGGTAGGTGTTTTGTTATTAATGACCGAATGATATGAGGCATTATCCATTACTATCAGACTTGGCCCATTCAAATTTGGCAGGAGTTTTTCTTGTAGCCATTTATTGAAATTCGCAGCGTTCATATCGTGATGGTAGTCCGCCATTTTCGATTTAGTGCTAAACACTAACAATGAATTCGGAACAGGGCCTCTCTCCGATCCAGCATGGACAATGATGTAGCGTTTACCCGATGAAATATTTTCAACTACACCGCTTGTTGATGGGCCTTGCCAACACTTCTTGGGCTTGTACGATTTGTGGATATAAGTCTCATCTAAATAAATGATGGGTTTTCCTTCCAAACGCTTTGAAGCTATTGTCCGTAAAAATCGATGTCTCCATGCAGAGATATCATAACGCTCGATCAACAACGAACGTTCATTTTTGTTTTTCTTGAATTCATAGCCACTCTTCAATAGTATTTGACGAAGAGTCTCATGAGATCCACTGAATTCAATGCTTTCTTTTAGTTCCGCCAACAAAGTTCTTAATGTGGGGACTTGTTTTCTTACAATGTAGAACTCGTTTAGTTTATTCCGGATAACATCCATGTCAAAACTATCCAGGTTTGACACTGTGGACTGGTGAGGTCTTTTTTACCCGGAGTACTCCAGACACCTTCATTCTCCACACCTTCATTTTTAATCCTCTTTAATGTTCTGACACTTACTTCTGCAAATACAATAAAATAAATGTATGAAAGTGGTCAGGCAGATCTGAGCAACATATTTTCCATTTGGAAACACAACAGTAGTTAGGTACAGGTGGAGCTAAGTAAAAACTTACCAGTGAGTGAAGATATTTCATCCAAGAACTCGTTCTGGGATTTTATCCTTACTTTACTTTCCAAATCAGTTAGCTTCTCAATTGTACGCATTATTTCGGTAATTCCTGCTACTTCCTTCAGATTAGCTGTAAAATAACAATAATTCATAAATTATACCTAATGCAATTTTTATTTTTCCAAATGTGTAGTATGCTATTAATGTTATTAAGATATAATAAAAGAAGACAACAGTATTTTAATAAAAGTCGAGAACCACAAAAATGTTATCAAAGTATCAAAATATTTGTGAAATACAAACCTAAGAAATCGACCACAATACGTAAACAATCCTGTTTCTGCAGGAATACAGCTTCTTTTTCCTGCTGCTTCTCCTGATACTTGGATATCATACAGAATAATAACTTTCGCACGCCACTCTTGATTGTTTTAGGCATTTTAACACGCAAAAAACTCAAAATGTATTCTCAAACAAACCACACCAACAATGCTTTAAGCCGCCATCTTATAAACATCAAAGAGAATACAAACGCTACGCTAATAAACATTGAGGGGACCAGTACTGCCACACACCGATACCAATTTTCCCTAATGTTTTGGAAAAGTCTATGTACTAAAATATGTATGTACCCCACGTGTTTGCGTATTTTTCCGATTCAGGATAAAAAAATAATAAAAAGGTTTATTTCATAAGTTCATTAGAGTGAGTTAAAATTCGTTATTAACAATTATTATTTTATGCCACCCTGACTTTACCCCGTTAAAGGACATAGTGTCCGTAGGTGGAAACACATTAGTATTGCCATGTAAAAAGTTACGTAAAAAATCGAGTGCCTTCTTTCGCTTGACAGACTCTACCTACCATTATCAGTATTTCAACAGACAATACCGAAATCGTTTATAATATTGATAATGATCCCTGCTAAATACTGGCACACGCGAAACCAAAATTATTAAAATATTAAAAAGTCTTGGATGTAGGTAGATCACAGACAGCCAAGTTCATCCAGGAGTGACCAGGAGTTTTGGCGGGAATCCGATAGTGAGACGTTGTTGGTTTTGTATTATTAGCTCAAACTTGTGTTTCTTCGAGTGTTAATGTGTAATATTGGTGGAATATTAACCATTAAGTGTTCGTTAACGTGCACGAGTGTAGGCGAATGATATAAACTCAAAAAACGTGTCATTTCGCATTTTTTCCAAAACTCCCAGGAAGTTTCAGTAAAGCATCCACTACTTTACTGAATCGTGACTGACGATGTAAATAATTGACTTGACTACTTGACCACGATTGCTATAATATTGCTGTGACTTTCTTAATGTGAAATTAAGAAATACTTAAAATAAAATACTTGACACTGGCTATATGCACAAACCGTGCGAAGCCATAACTAAAAAATAAAAAAAAATAAAAAAGTTCATCCAATGTCAATGTCAATTATTGACTATTGTCAATGTCAACAATGTTTGTTTGCTTTGCTTGTTGCTGTTTTCTTGACGAGTGTAGATTTGAATTGAAACCACTCAACATTGCGGAAATAAATGCAAATAACTTAAGAATTGTAAGATAATACTTACACTTTAATGTGTTAATTACTTAAACATGGCTTGTAAAAGTTTCCACAAAGGAAAATATTATATAACCTTCAAACGCGGCTTTGAAGATTCCAAGAAAGACATCACTTTATCCGTTGATAAAGTTTTTGAAACTGATAGTTTGGTAAGGAATGCATAACATTAATAAAATTACATTTCGGTGCTTACTAGTTAGTACCTGCGTTTCTTACCTAATTTTCAGTACCTGTGGTAAATTTGTCTTGTTCCTAGTTTGAGCAGCTGGAGGTATATTTATCGCACCAATATTTCAGAAAATATCGCTATCAGATGACGACAGCCCACAATTTTTGTGCGTGCTCATTATAACTCGTTTAGATTATGAAGACTTAAAGAAACAGCAGGGCCTGCTGGTGGACTTTGATAACTTCCCTTCACAGCTTGTGAGACTGTTGCAACAATGTGCCTCGAACAATATGTGAGTAGTAGCAACATAGATACATACTACAGTCATGCATTTTTCCTGTGGGAGAGGCAGAGAATATATCTTACCACATGCCTGACATACCTCTTTCCATTTTTCCACATTTGTGAGTCCATTTTATACATGCTCACCAGTTATAGGTACTTTTGTAATGGCCTTTCCTTAGAGGTTTCTCTATGTGATTGTAGTACTTGTGCCCACGTCTACTGCTACCATCTGGTCTGTTCATACTACATCCATAAATCTACCTTTATCCATCCTCTCTAGATGTATGAGAATAGTATAAAATAATAACAATAATAATAATCATTTATTGACATTGTCAGCAAGCAAAAATTAACAAAAAGTAGCAATAATAAGCATGCAAATACATGAGTAGGTTTATACTGAGTCCTGTATTCTCAAATTCGATTTGCAGTTATAGTGTTGACTTGTCAGTCAATTCAGATATTTTAAATCATATGCAGCATTTTATTAAAACTCCTCTCGAGGGTGCTTTACTTTGTAGTTAATTTTCAAATGAATAACTGATTGATTGCAAATATCAGTACGTCAAATGTCAGCATTTTGCTAATATTCAATAAAATTTAGTGATATTATGTTCAGTTTGACTCAAATTTAACCACAGGTATATTGTTTCTGCAGGTTTTTGATAATGCAGCAATCAAATCCAGTGCAATATTACTTAGAAGTAGTGGAGCACAATGAATTCAAAAGGCTTGTTCATTTGTCGCTGAGGACGGGACCAGCAACTGATGCTGACATTAAACAACACATGGCTGACACCATAACTCATTTGAAAGTAATTGATTTTGGCTATTGTAAAACTCGGTCCTACTTTCCATGTTGTTTTTTTTTAAGTTTTAAGTTAATTATGTTTTGAATTTCATAGAGATCATTGTCATCATTAAAATCCACATCATCAAGTACTGAAGCTCTTCTCAATGACAAATGCATCAATCTAGACAGGAAAGTACATGACTTATCTCATGTGGTAACGAAAATGGAAGAAGACAAGATCAGGCAAGAAATGGAGTTTCAAGAAACTCTGAAGCATGAACGGGAAAGATTAGATATGGTAACTTAACACAGTAATATTTTTTTACATGATACACTAATTCCTATTAGGGACTTTGTGATAGAATTTATTTTTGTGTGATTATTTGTACAAATAATTTTTATATGAAGTATCAATCTGACTGAAAAAAATGTCTGTCTATACATTATGTTGATAGAGTTACTGTAGACATAGCAGCTTCGTAATAAACTGTTGCAATAATTGCTTGTTATATGGTACCATAAAATACACTGAAAATATTTTTTCTGCAAATTGTGAAGCACACCCACATTATTGCAAATCCTTGTCAAAGGGCATGAAAGACAGCTAGCATTCCTCCAAACATTGGGTCTGTCATTAAATTCCGCAATGTCGGCAGTCGAAGTAGAAAACTATATTGTAACAATTAAAATTACAGGAAAGGCAGCAATGGAAGAAGAATGCAGATGTCAACATGAAGGCCCAAATGGGTGATTTCCAGGAGAGCCTGAACAGAAAAGAGAAACAAGTTGAAGAAATGAACACCATTTGTAAACAAATGAAAGAAAAAATTATGCTATTGGAAAATCAAATAAGGTAGCTCTAGTGGGTAGTATACTGATGTTGATATGGCTGTGGGTGTCACTATCAGATATAATTATATAAGACTTGCTAGTACTCAGTTAAAAAAGTATAACATGTGAAGTTTACTGTGCCTCAGTTTGAAGGCTTGTGTTTCCAGTGAAAGCATTGAGCATTTAGTCTCGGAGTGACAGGCATACTGCAATACTGAGCAAGTTTATGCAATGCGAATTTATGGCTGGCTCTGTAACTGTTATGGGCAGATGAATTGCTCAGCTTAATGCTCAGCAAAAACAAATTAATGTTTCAGTGAAAAATCCCAACGCCTATCTTGTATAGAGAATGAAGTTCAGAAAACTCATATTGAAGTGGCGACGCTGAAAGCCAAGAACGCGACGCTTGAACGAGATGTTGCTGAAAAGGATAAACAATGCAGTCAACAGATTTCTAGATGTACTTATTTAGAAAAGGTGAAAAAGAAGAAACCTAAGTTTTTCTATATTGTAAAGGCATTTTACCTCTTTTTTACTTGTGAGAAATGGTGGTATCAAAGGAAACATGTAAATCATTGAATGTCTGAAAACTGACAGATTTTCTACTTTAGGGTATACCTAGGCAGTAAAACTCCCACCTTGACTTTTATTGATGTTTTTCTTCATCCGAATCTCATGCTAACTTTTTATAGTCAGCTAGCTAGTTAATAGGCAGTCAGCTAGTTTAGAACCGATGCATGCATGTAATCCATTAGAGAGCTCAATCCTTGATCAGGTTATGACACCATTTGTTTTTCAAGACTTGAGTCTGACCACTTAGCCTGATGTGGTTTCGCGATCTAATTTGGCCAAAGATGAGGTGAAGATAAATAATACTCTTTGAACTATATAACTTGCTATTACACTACATCACTATTTTGTTACAGATGGTTAAGGAAAATTCAGACACAATTAAGGAGTTAAATAACAATTTAATAATACTACGGAAAGAGAAGGTAAACAGGGTTCTTCAACAGGTGTTTAACTGTTGAACTATACTATTTGTATGGCCACATAAATTTCAATGGTGAAATTGTAAAAGTATTTGTTTTGTTTTCTAGTCGAGCTTAGAAGAAAGGCTAGCTCTAAGTGAGTCTCTATCTAACAAGAACAATGAAGTGGTTCATTCTACATCAGAGCAACTGTTGAAAGCAAATCAAATAATATCAAAACAGAATGCAGATCTTATTGAAATGAAAGAAAAGGTGAGAAAATAATAAAATTCTAGATCAGCTCGCTATCGCCATGATGTTGCAATGTCATCAGAACTAGTCAGTCATGCAAAGTTTCAAATTGAATCAAAGAAACTAGTTCAATAGAATTAGCACAAATAATAAACATGAGTTAATATCGACAATGACATCTCAGCACATCTCATCCCTGTGCATCTCCACTTCCCCAATCTATGTTATAGAGAAGAAGATAAATTAAAATAGAAAGATGAACTTGTTATTTGATGTTGTTCAAGCAAATGTTTGATTCCAGCTTCTGTGTAGAACCGCAATAGCGCTTGAACAAGAAAAAGTTATTGAAAGGAACAGCAAAGAAATGGAAGAACTCAAATCGCAAATATGTACGACAAACCAACAAATGGACAAGCTGATGCAAGAATTGAACAGCATCAAAGATAAATATGGCGCCAATGAGATAGCACTGAAAGAGCGAGACGAAACTATAAAGAATAATAACATGGGTATGGAATATCCAACTACACACATCAAAAAAGTCTAAGCAACATGTTCTAATTTCTGGTTCTTTTCTGGTTCGCCGAGCTGTATGTGGACGCGCATTGTCATGCATTAACGTAAAATCGGAGCCAAAGGTTTGTGCAAATGGATGGACATAAGGTCTGAGAATATCCTCAACGTAATTTTCAGCGTTCATGTTTCCATTTACAAAAACGAGCTCAGTTCGCCTGTTCTTCATAATACCCGCCCATACCATAACTGTTGAGCCGCTGTATGGATGAACTTCCTGAACGCACATGAGCCTTTCAGTATTTCCGGGCCGACGGTACACTCGCACCTTTCTTGTATCAGGCCTAAACCCGAATCGCGACTCATCGGAAAACATAATTTTATCCCATTGTTCCTGGGTCCATGTTATGCATGCATGTTGCTTAGACTTTTTTGATCTGTATATTTTTACTAAAAATAAATGTTTGAGCCAGTCGTTTTGTTTCTCCATATATCGCTATTCGCTATGTAAATGCGAATTAGTTTTCAATAACACTCTGTAGGTGGCGCCATAGAGGAAATAAATACTACGGGTGGCGCTTCAAATTGAGTAAAAATATCAACTAGTCCAGTACTTAAAAACCATTATAAAAATAGTTTAAAAATAAAATAGTGTAGGTACATAAGTTTCTGAGGTAAGTAGGTAGTGTAAATAATACTTGTTTTCCAGTGATTCAATGGCTACATAAGAAGTTAGAGGACAACTGCGGGCCCAGCGACATGCTGCCCACGAGCGGTAGAGGTGGCGCGCCAGCTGCTGCCAGCTCCACGCCATATTTCCTATCGAAGAATCACACTGTATCGTCGCATGGCGTGTCGGATGAGTCCATTGACTTTTATGGAACTTCGAAGTTGTAAGATATTTGTATACTTTATTGCATACTTTGACGGCACATTTGGCGAAGCGGCTGAGCAACCGGGCTGCAGCGCTTAGTGTCACGGGTACGATTCCCGCCCGGAACGAATATTTGTGCGATCCACAGATATTTGTTTCTAGTCTGGATGTGATGTGTATGTGAAATTATATGTCTGTAAGCGATACCCACGATACAAGAGCGATCCTAGTGTGGGCTATGTTTAAAAAAAAAAACATTATCACTGACTTGCCAGTTCTAAGGTGAATCTGGGTATCTTGCCTTACGTATTGTTGCATGTATAGTCCCAACTGCTGTATGATGTGACACCTGTACATTTGTTGTGAATCTGTATACAAAATGTAGGTATATTTCTGGTTGGGTTAAAGAAAACATAATAAAATCTAATTTCAGGTCAAATATAGAAGATAGTCCTGGGCCAGACATGCAAGACAAAAGTGGAAAAGTTGGATTGGATCCAAAATATTTAAGGCCTGCACCTAGCGACAACCAAGTCACAACTAACAAAAGTATACTACTGCATAAACTACCAATAATTACCATAAAAATTAATTCATGATAAGATTGTCAAATGTTTTTAATTAAATTGGCGTTGATCCAAGCTCAGGTTTTATAAAAAGGATGAGATAATTATATGAGTTGTGATATATTCTTACCATTAAATTAATTGATAATTATTTTTTCCAGTTGTAAAGAAGCTGGCTGAAAATCAAGGAAAAAATGGAAAAGAAAACATGAACGTAAATCTACCTAAAGTGGATTATAGAGAGAAAAAGTCTGCTCGAACATACCGAGCGACTCCTGTGTCCGCGTATTTTCCGCGGTAGGTTGTACATAATATTATAAAATAGCATTTTAATGAAGTGTGCAATATATTATATTAAACTACCTACTTGGAAAGTTGTTTAATTATTATAATGGTTGCTTATCCCATGTTAATGCGGTGGTAGCTTAGTGGGCGAACGTCCGCCTGCCAAAGCAGGAGATGTCGAGTTCACATCCCAGTGCGGGCACGTACCAATGTGTATCTTGTCAAAAACATATTATTATTACCTAAGTATCTACATAATTATCACTCGCTTTTCGGTGAAGGAAAACATCGTGAGGAAACCAACACGCCCAAGTGGTGGATTATGGCCTAACCCTCCTCCCTAGGTAGGTACTAGATAAAATACGGGTAAATCAACCAAATTTTGTATAGTTATGGCTTCGCACGGTTTATGCATTTAGCAAGTGTCAAGTACTACCTATTAAAATATTTTTTATTAACACAATAGGAAAGTAATGCCATTCTAATTATAGCAATCTTCGTGGTCAAGTAGTCAAAACACTTTACAGCCGTCGCGTCGCTGTCTAAAAAAACATCAGTAGGTATAACCATGGACACAATACCTATTTAATACCCTAGCATCCATATACTACCCAAATGGATTGAGTACTGCGAAAAATAAACGTGCCGACAAGGATGGCCACAACGAGCATTGCATCTCTTTTTCGTCAACGCATATGTAGTAGCCATGACTCAATAAAACAATTATTATTGCCAGTAGAAAAAAAATATTACACGAGGATTTTAAATTACGATGTATATATTATTCTTTTAACTATTTATCACTAGCAAAATAATGGGCAATTTATAATTTATTCTGACCTACCTGTAGTTTTCATATTATTATCATTTTCTTAAAATATAGACCATTTTAAGGGCAATTGCCTTTGGCTACGGAACCCTGAAAATGAACAATGCCCACTATGACCATAACAATATGCTAATTTTTTTTTTTACATTTTATATCAGTAATTATCGCAGTCATTATAATTATCACCTGACATTTAAAATGTATACTTAATCATTTAAATTTAACGCCATAATATTATTTATTTTTTTATTCTTTGAAAGAAAACAAGTAAAATAAATAAACTTGGTTTTAAAATAAACGCCTAGTATTGAAAATATCACTGATACCAGCAATGTAAATTGAAATAATACGAAAATGTATATCGATTTCCTTTCCGTATTGTCTATGTGTACTTTACTTTTCTACGGTTGGTGCACATGTAAAAATCTATCTCTTTTATGTAAACAATTTATTGACTGTAGGTAGAGCTCTAACTCAAAGATGTAAGGTTTATTTTTACTTTGCAGTTTTGTAAATCTGTTTGTTCTTGAATCAGCTGTCAAAAAAAAACAAAAAAAAAACAAAATGACGGGAATTGGAGTTGGACGGGATTCACGGGATTGGGTGGGGAAGGAATATTATTTTGTTTGAGTGATTCATTACCGTGTAATTTTATAATATTTAGTATAATCTCGGTTTCGTGACTTGTTTTGCTTTGACTAACTACAAAAGTATAAAACTCATATCGGGACCTACGCATCAGTAAAGATATGGAGCATGATTGATGGGCTGGATACAAAAAAACTTGTGATTTCTCGTGTGCGGTTAGAAGTGTGTATCAAAACTATGCCATTCGATTTCTTATGCTGCGTGAGGCCAGGCGTTGAGGATGTTGTGGAGCTGGATTACTCCCACCAGACGCTCGTGGATTTTCCCACTGAAGTGTTTGTTTACGAACGGACGCTCGAAGTCTTGCATTCCCAAAGCAATCGTATCAGCGAGCTGCCGAGACAACTGTTCATGTGCCATGGCCTCAAATACCTCGATCTTAGTGACAATGAGGTCGCAGCGATACCAGCTGCAGTCTCATCTCTCTCCAATCTTCAACACCTCAACATAAGCAGAAACTCGCTCACATGTATACCAGAAACTATGAAAGCCTTGAAGTACCTGATGTTTTTGGATTTGAGCGTCAATCCATTGGAAAAACTTCCAGATGCCATCACTAACCTCGTAGCCTTGCAAGATCTTTACCTCAATGACACCTACCTAGAGTACCTCCCAGGAAACTTTGGGCGGCTGGCAAATCTACGTATCTTAGAACTGAGAGATAATTATTTAATGATTTTGCCAAAATCACTGTCTCGCTCGACTGAATTAGTGAGGTTGGATATTGGCCAAAATGACTTTCAACAGTTCCCGGAAGTAATCGGACGGTTTACAAAATTGAAAGAATTGTGGATTGACAGTAACAGTTTGACGAGCATAACTGGTGTTATCAAACCATTGGAGAACCTAATACATTTAGAAGCCAATAATAATATGATTGAAGAGCTTGCACCAGAAATAGGATATTGTACACAATTGGAAGCTATATCTTTATCACTTAACAATCTTACTCAGCTTCCTGACTCCATTGGCCAACTTAACAATCTGACAACCCTTAAGCTAGATAATAATAAATTATATTGTTTACCCGAGACCCTAGGCCAACTCACAAACCTAGAAGAGTTGATGCTCATGAGTAACTATTTGGACAAAATACCTTCATCTATTGGACTGCTTAGAAAACTACAATACCTCAATGTAGATGAAAATATGCTACGATCAATCCCGCCGGAGATTGGTAGCTGTACCAAATTGTCTGTGCTATCACTACGAGCAAACAAACTCATAAAAATCCCTCCAGAAGTTGGCCATTTGAGCTCACTTAAAGTGTTAAATTTAGTGCGGAACTCGCTGAGTTGTCTTCCGCAATCCTTATTAAATTGTGAGAATTTAGTAGCCCTGTGGCTGTCAGAAAATCAAAGTAAGCCTCTAGTGCCTATGCATTCTGAGGTAGATCCTCATACCTATGAACAGGTCCTTACTTGTTTCCTCTTCCCCCAAGTGCCTTTGAATCCAATTGAGTTAAAGATGGAGAATAATAATAAAGACGAAAATACTGAGAACCAACCTGCAGCTCGCCATATCAGTTTTGTAGACATGAAAGCTGCTCCCAAAATACCTGAAAAGCCTGGACAGTTACGAAGAGCTCCTACACCTTATCCTAAAGAGTTGAGAGCTTTGGCCAAGCATGCCAGGAATATACATAAAGATGGAGCGCAAGATGTCACACCTATGCAAAATGCAGTGCATATTAAAGCAGCCAAGATAACTCCAACATTACAACAGAGATTTGCATCTGACAACAAAAAAGAACTAGTAATTAGCACCAAGGACTCATGTGAAGATATAAACCAAGATCCAATGAAGGTATCCGTTTACGATAATCTTCCCACAGAAAATACATATGATAAGCCCTTAGACCTTACTTATGAACCAAATAAAACATACAGGAGTGTGGATCATGCCCTTTATACTGAAAACAATGGGGGCACAGATGAGTACAAAGATGATCATCCTGATGAGTTTTGTCCTCCACAAAGACCAATCAGTATGAAATCAAATGATAAAATATATTCATCAAGACAGGATGTTGATCGAATGGCAACACCGATACAACAGATGCCCCAAAATATTTATGGTAGTCATATGGAACCTAAAAACTACCCAGTTGTAGAAAACAATTTCAGAAGTAGCTTAGAGGAAACACGGAATCGTTTGCAAAGACTAAGTTTGAGCTCTCAAGACCGACACACCTGTAATGAGGCAATTTTGTCCCCACATTATAATGAGGGCTCTTACAATTCTCGAGCAGTTGTGGAGAATGTGCCTGTTTTTGAGCCAATGTACACAAGGAAAGATCATGTGTGCCATTCCGCATCTGACAACAGTTATCATGAAAGCGGATATAGTAGTGAAACATATGCCCGAGCCAAAGAGAAGATTTATGGGCAACGTAACTATGATGCTTATGGTTATCATGCACATGTCAGTAGAGACGCACCAAGTCCAAGATTGCATACTGTGAGCCAAGTGGTCAGTTCAAATACAATGCCCAACTTAAGTAACTATAATAATTTGTATGGACAAAATGCAGAAGGACACAGTCATGATTACCATGGCTCAATTCATCAGACTGGTACTCCTAATGCTAACATATATGGCATGTCTGCTTCAGCATCAAGTCCAACATATGTAGCTAACCAATCACCAGACTTATATTCACCAACTGGCCATACAAATACAACAAATCCATACCGTATGACAACCACTCCACTCATATCAGATGACGGCAGCTATAGTCATGTCCACATGCACTCTCCAACTAGTCAGAATATGTATGATTTATATGAAGCCATTCCAGCATCGTCTAATCCACCGAGTGTTATAAGCCATCGCCACAGTCCAAATGGTTTACCAGAACCAGTGTATGTCCGGGGCCAGCCCCCACCATACCACATTGCAGCACCTTACACAAAACATGCTCAATATTTTAATGGGACAGGTGGATAGTATTGCCATATACATGGAAAACGACAGTGTTTTCTGCAAAGGATGCATTCACATGAACGTTTTTAGTGTTTTATACAATTAAATGTGTTTCGCCATACAATCAGTCCGGATGACTCTGGATGAGCAATTTAAATGTGATAATGTAATAACTATTGTTAGATGACTATGTGACATGGAAATTAAATAGTTAAGGTGCTAATTTTAAGGGGTGGATAATATTGTTGGAAATTTTTAAATGTTTATGCAAGGCAGCATGAAATTAAAATGAATGGAATGAGAATATAAATACTGAAGTTTGTACACGATGTACCTATTTGATAAAATGTAATTTGGCACATGGATGAAAGTGTAGGTACTTCTTAGTACAACATGTAACAACTGTGTTGTTTGAAAAACAAAAAACTTGATGTACTTATTAGAAATTAAAAATGATTAACAAATTATGTAATAAAATTATGTTTAATGATGAACCGAAATTTAAAAATAAATTGTCATAACTGCCTTTTGTACATAAGTACGGCATGTAAGTTATCAGAATCTGTACAGGAATCCTAGACTTAATAATAATAAAATAAGTAAATTATGTACTTATAAATAAATTGACGATAGTTTTAGACCTTAGTACTTAATATCACAATACATTTCAGAGCCTAATTTCTAAATACAGGCTAAACAAAAGCCCCATTAATGTGAAAATGTTATTTAAAGCTCTTCAACACTTAAAAAAAAAAACTAACGAAACTGTAAATGAAGTTTCTAATTTTTGAAGTTGTAAAGTAAAGAGTTGCGAAGTATTTTTTAATATTAGCTCTGAGGTAAGAGTCGCCCAGTAATATTATTTTTATATAAATGGCTTGCAATTTCTAAAGTGAATCAACTCCTATCTATGTGATACTATGTACGTAAATGTGTGCACTGTGCATTATTTTAATATTTATATGTATTAAATGTTTATAATAATTTTTATTCTGAAGCTGATCAAAGTGTTTTAGATGAAGCTGATGATGGCCGAAGTTAGCATCACAATATTTAAACTTATTATAATACATAATACAACTCTACATTCTTAAATTTTAATAAAATCTGCACAGAATGGTGCATTTATTTTTAAATTTATTTTATTAAAGCAATTGCATTTTAATAATATTGCACGTAGTACCTACATATATATTTTTCTATTGTTATGTTATCTAACTAATTTTAGCTAAATAATTTTGACGTTTAGTTTTTGCGATCAAAGTAGAGTGTAAGAGTAGGTTAGAACCTACTTTTTTTTTTATTAAATAACGCGTTACGTAATAAAGTAATAATAATGTATTTTTTAAGTTGGTCAGAAGTACAGGATTTTATTCCACCTACTTTGATTGCATTGCAACCTAATAGGGGTGTTATTGTTTTGTTAGTCAATTAGTTCAAATAACAATCAGCAATTTATAAAATTATACAATTTATATACAGGGTGCTAATTTAATCACACGAACTTATACTTCATTAATTTGTATTGTACCTATGACTGCTACATTTATGAGTTTAAGATAATGGCAGTTCTATACGCACACAAATTATTATTAAAATAATATTTTGATCAATTTTATTTTACTGCTGAAACTATAAAGTATATAGGTTACCGAGTATATTTCAATTGGTAACATTTCCACAAAAAAATCTTTTTCTATTACATGTATATATATACATTTGTATTTATATTTCATTTTATGTTAAATCATAACGCCTAGCATCTCTTTAAATTATTGCCCTGTTTTTATAATTAGTACACAACAAATGCTCTCTATACAGTATAACATAATTAGTTAAAATAGCTAGAAAAAGGTTATAATGTATGTACCTACTACTGTGTAGTCTGTTACATAAAATTACGTTAAAGTATTTGTCACAATAGTAGAGATGTTTCTGTATTGAAGCATTTCGTCCATAGGATATTTACTGCACACTTACCTCGGTGTTTTCGTGCTTTTACGGTTGACTGTAGAAAAAAACATTATTTGATAAAATAGATTCGATCGTGCTTGAGACGTTAGTTAGAAAATATTTATTTGCACACAATGCACTAGAAAGAATTGGTTACATCGTATTGAAACATCACTAATATGCACATAGCTACTATATGTAATTTATAAATTATAAGCGTCATTCGTTTTAGGCATTCGATAGATAATAATTTATTGAAATCGGGTATTTTTATTTAACTACAAGAATTTATTTTGCTTAATTATTGTTAGTAACTAACTGCTGTAGGTAGGTACATGTTAAAGACAAAATTAAATCTATACGTGAAAAAGATCTGATTGTCTACAACGAGAAACGATAATATTTTATTATCGTCGTAATTAAATTATTATTGTCACGGTGTCCACTGTTATATAAATGCTTACGCAGCGCTGCTGGAGGGATTAACAATAATTTTAACGAATATCGTTTTTCGGAGTAGACAGACAGATTACTTCATATCCTGTCCGCTTATTACATAATAATTATAATGTAAGTACTGAATTTTTCAACAAAACATTTTGACAAAGCATTTAATCATCTCACATAAGATTTTTCTGTTAATAATAGAGGCAATGCTATTTCACCTACGATAATACTGTTATGTTACACATTATAATAACCTTAACGTAAAGAGCAAGTTTAATAATTTGTGACTAATGAAATATGTACCTGTTTTATAGGTCCTTAAGTACATCAATACAATGAGTTTATTTCACTAAAATATAAATAAATTAAATTGAAAATGTAAATAACCCCGACAAAAACTATTGATTAAAAATTAAATAAACATAACATGATTTGTTGGTCTTATTTTAATTTGATATAAGCGTCCTAGTCACGTCGGGGGACCTTTAAATAAATAATGAAAATCCCTTCGCTTTTCCAGACCTAGTATTTAGTCACATACAAATTTTATTGTCGGTAATTTACACTTCACAACCTCTCTAGCCTTGTCTCTATTATTAATTTATATTATTACTTTATTTTTTTATATTATTTGTGACCGTTGCAGATACTGCCATTATTATTTATTAATAAGACATTATTAAAAACCAATATAATTATGAATATGTATATAATTATAATTTCAAAAAATATGAATACTAGACCCATTGTTGTCTTGATACTAAAACTTATATTACATTTGGAAATAAAATATTTTTTTCTAATATAAATCATAGTTAATTTGATTTTAATAAGTTTGTACCTATACACAAATTACCCTATTTTCTAGTAAGAATTATACCTTTCTACAACAAAAGTTTATTTTTTAGATTAACGAATACTCGGCACTTTATACATTTTACAAGGCTAGTTTTCATTAACAGTTACTTATCTATATTGCAGTACCTTTGATCATAACATAGAACATAATATTATCTGTAGGGGTAGGGTAGGTGTCTACATAATCGAAGTATACACCACAGGCATAGAATACCCCTACCACCTACATAGGTAAAAATATTACTGACTGGCAGTTACAACTTTACTAGTCTACTTCATATTCGACCAACTTGTATCAAGTAGGTAGGCCCGCTTACAAAGCCATTATGCATTCGTAGGATGCAACCCGTAAACAAGGGCATAGAAGTTGAAAGCTAAGCTGTGGCCCTATCAAGAAATCGATTAGGTGCGCGCGCCGCGGTCTTCAAGCGACAGCCTGGCTAACGCAATGTGGGTCTGAAGTCTAAGCCTTCTCAAATACCGTCAGCTGAGCGGAGCGTGCGAGATCCATTACAAATTATAAGAACACTATCATAAACCTGGTATAATCCAAAACTATTAGTGGTGAAAATTTTATGGTGTAATTTGCTGAAGTGGTCCTACAGATCTGTAAGTACATGTAACATTGGACCTTGTAATTTTATTACTGTTTGAAGTATTTTTATTAGGTCAGTTAAATCTAAATTTAGCCTGTCTACGCGTATTCCACCCCTCTTTCATTTTCTTGGAAACTTGCATGCTTTACATACCTACCCAGCCAATAGGTACGTAGGGTAAGTAAGTAATTAATTTCTTTGTGTAGTCTTCTATTCCGGAATTATATGATCCCCAAAAAGAGATAAAAAATATACGTCACGAAATGTCAATAAAGCTCAGATACTGCATACTTTACTACATACAGTAGGTACTAACAGCTCAGATAACAAAAGCACAAGTAGAGACTTAGAGATTAAAAGCCTTGCGCGATATTAACATGTAACTAACTGGGTTGTCAGCTTTGCGTGATAATGTGATGAACTTTAGTAGGTACCTACACATTTCGTTATAGAATAATTCACCAATTTCATTATGCTCTCTGATTTTCTTTCTTTTTCTTTCTAGCCGATCATGCCGGGCGCTAGGCACAAGATTTTGGGGCATGTCCTCTCTGGATTTTGCCATAAGATGAATCGCCGTAAAGGACTTTACGGCGATGGGATGGACACTTCTCTGAATCGATGCCTCACTACATTGGACATCACTTTGCTTGGTAAGGTACCATTTTAATGTTTCTACATTGTAGGTACGGAGTCACTTGGACACATACTAGAAGTGTTAAAATATTTGAAGTTTTCCGTAACATGATAACATCCTGTGTTGTGTTATAATCTGATCATACAATTTTAGGTGTGGGGCATATGGTTGGTGCCGGAATCTATGTTCTAACTGGCGCCGTCGCACGCAACATGGCAGGCCCAGCGACTGCCTTGAGCTTTCTCCTTGCCGGAATAGCTTCTACGCTCGCAGCTCTTTGCTACGCAGAGTTTGGAACTAGAATACCAAGGGCTGGCAGCGCATATGCGTACACGTACGTTAGCATCGGCGAGTTCTGGGCTTTTATTATTGGATGGAACATCATTCTGGAGTACATGATAGGTATAGTAATCTCTTGCAAATTTGAGCTCTTTAGATCCGTCCGTATTACTTATTAGATGCTAAAATGATAATATCCATTTCAGGAGCGGCGTCAGTAGCAAGAGCTTGGTCGGGATATTTGGATGCAATGCTCGGCGGAGCCATAACCAACGCGACGATCTCCATCACAGGAGAAGTTCACGAAACCCTCTTGAGCACATATCCGGACGTTCTCGCGTTTCTCATATGCATCGTTGCGTCCCTGATACTCGCAGTTGGAGTCAAAACCACTGCCTATATTAATAACGGTCTCACTGTTTTGAACCTTTTAGTTATTTCTCTAGTCATATGCTTGGGCTTCTATTACGCCGATATCAAGAATTGGTCTGTAGAGAATGGAGGATTTGCGCCGAAAGGTTATTCGGGGGTCATCGCCGGAGCAGCAACATGTTTTTACGCGTTCGTGGGCTTCGACAGTATATCAGCATCGAGCGAGGAGGCTAAAGATCCAACACGGTCTATTCCTTTAGCCACAATCTTATCCATGGGGCTGGTTGCTATCATTTATATTCTCGTGGCTTTAGCTTTGACTCTGATGGTTCCGTATAAAAGTATCGATCCAGACGCGGCATTGCCTCATGCGTTGAATGCGGTGCATGCAGGATGGGCAGGGTATGCCGTCGCGGTCGGAGCTGTATGTGGCATGACGACTACTCTATTAGGTTCTTTGTTCTCCCTGCCGCGTTGCTTGTATGCTATGTCTGCGGACGGTCTTCTGTTTGGATTTCTCAGTGACGTCAACAACAAGTCGCTTCCGCTCGCCAATCTCATTGTTTCTGGGTTTTATTCGGCAATAATTGCTCTATTGTTTGATCTGGAGAAATTGGTAGAGTTTATGTCTATCGGGACGCTGTTGGCATACACCATCGTGAGCGCCGCTGTGATCATATTACGCTATCGCCCCATACCGCCGATGGACGACAAAAGCTTTACGCCGCAGCTTGACTCACCTGGAGACCGCGAGGATAGCTCTGCGACTGGTACGCCGGGCACCGATGGAGGATCCTCATCTTCTGAGGTAGATTTATGATTAATTCAGTCTGCAGCTCCTGAAATTGTGCAAGTCTTATGCGTTGGGTATTTACACCAACTTATTGTGTTGTAGATGCTCGAAACCCTGACGGTTGGTCGCCTGCGCGCCAATTACACTTGGCTCGCGCCACTCGTTGGGGGCAGAGCGCCTGGCGCAGTAGTGACGACCTGCGTTTACATCTTCATAATATGTGCGGCTGCACTTTGTATCCATGGCAACTTCTTCGTGGTCCCGACTGGTCTTTGGGGGCTGTTGCCCGTTACTGTGCTTGTTTTAACGATGGCTGCTAGTAAGTACATAATAATCGAGTTAAAATAAGCCATGATTTTAATTATTTTTTTAGTAATTAACTACACACATCAAAAAAGTCTAAGCAACATGTACTAATTTCTGGTTCGCCGAGCTGTATGTGGACGCGCATTGTCATGCATTAATGTAAAATCGGAGCCAAAGGTTTGTGCAAATGGATGGACATAAGGTCTGAGAATATCCTCAACGTAATTTTCAGCGTTCATGTTTCCATTTACAAAAACGAGCTCAGTTCGCCTGTTCTTCATAATACCCGCCCATAATATACCATAACTGTTGAGCCGCTGTATCGATGAACTTCCTGAACGCACATGAGCCTTTCAGTATTTCCGGGCCGACGGTACACTCGCACCCTTCTTGTATCAGGCCTAAACCCGAATCGCGACTCATCGGAAAACATAATTTTATCCCATTGTTCCTGGGTCCATGTTATGCATGCATGTTGCTTAGACTTTTTTGATGTGTATATGTCCAAGAGAATATTAATCCTAGAGATGCAGCCGGCCAAGACAGAGTAAGGGCCGAATTTAGGACCCTACCTTACAGTACTTTAAAGATGAATAGCTGACCTTGTTCTAAAACAAAATTCGATCTAGACCTGATAATATTCAAGGGCTCAAATTCAGCTATTCAAAAATACTGGCACTGGCGACGAAGGAAGTATCACGCAAACCTTTAAAAGATAGAAACTAAAATATAAAACTCACTACTCTCGTATTTTCCAGGTATCTTCATAATCTCGGCGCACCAGCAGAGCCCTGCGCGGTTGCCGTTCCGAGTGCCGATGGTGCCGCTTCTCCCAGCATGCAGCGTCATGATGAACGTGGAACTGATGGCAAACCTGGGCGCCCTCACCTGGGCTCGCTTTGCTATTTGGATGACTATTGGTAAGTAGAGGCTTTGTGTGTAATTTTGAAGTGTTACGTTGTCATGTTGTTAAGTTTGTAAACTAGCAGAAAGTGGTGTGACAATTATCACAGGTCATCAAACTTAGCTCGTGACACAGTTGAATAAATATTTGATTAGCCTTTAGAGAAGATCTTACCTCATTTATTGTCGATTCAAGTATAGTTATCTTGAAGAATAATTACACTCACATTACACCTACATAAATCCAACGAAAAGAAACAGCTATTGATAAAATAATTTGATCTTGAAACATATATTTTCCAGACAAAATTTTATGAAAAAATGAGCTACAAATTGTAGTGATTCTTTCAAAGATATGCGTAAGATCTCGCGAAGAGCCTAGGCTATAGAAAGAACCACCAGGATGAAATCGCGAGCGCTATTACTGATATAAAAATAATAACACTGCGAACAAATAATCCGGTAACGGGTAGCGCGTAGTTGAGTAGATGTTATAGTCATCTCAAACTTCCAGGGTTACTCCTTTACTTCCTGTACGGGATCCACCACAGCAAGCTCGGCGAGGGCGTGACGGGCCTTCTCTCTCGCTCAGCGAGCGGCGGCGGCGGCGGCGGCGGCAGCAGCGGCTGGGGAGCCGTCGAGAAGACCAGCGCTTTAGCCAGGCGCGTGGGCCGCTTCGGCCGCGGCAGCAAAAGCGACGATCGCAAACCTATCATAAGCGACGACGAGCTCTCAAGGCGAGACCCGTGATTCGACACGTGTTTTCCTTCGTTCATTGGAGCCAACATTGAACAAAGTATGTTTTGCCCTCATCAGTGTGTCCCGTTAAATACATAATACCAAGGTGTGTTTGAGTAGGGAATGGTTATATTTTAGGAAAAGCTTGCTATATCACAGCACCACGTCGTGATACTTAGCGTTGGCCTTGCACCCGAGTATATAAGAAAACAATACTGTGGGGTTATTGGCGATACTCTACGGTTGTCTCAAGCCGATGTCCGTGTCATACTGTATGAAACATTTACTTCTAGCACTGAAACGAGCAATCCGTAAAAACAGTGTATTATAAATACACGCAGTTTAATGTGTAATGAATCTGACGAGTTTCTCCCGTATATTCAATATAGAATATTCAATTCGGTTCAATCTTCGTCGATTGTTCAAAGAAGCTCTATCACGAAGACTTCTAGATATGAAATTGAGCTATAATGGATAATAGCTAATCACATTTTTATAACAGAAACTATCCGCCATATAATTGTCATTTGTTGGCTCCAATGCGGCTGTTGTCTGCGTAAACTGACTGGCAATGTTCGTATTATAAATCGTCACGAGGACCTATGGACCCAATGATTACATTACGTCGAAATCGATACCTACCTATTTATCATGACTTGCTTGAAAAATATCAAGTTTTTAACGTAGGCATTAAATAACTATTTAGTCCTCTAAAGCAAACAGTCGCAGATTAGAAATAAATTATTTATTAAGCCGGCTAATTCGCTTTGGACGGCGATATGTATGTAGGTATATGTTATTCAAAAATATATGTGTGTTAGATTTTAGTTAGTTATTCTTATGACTGTTTAGTTAGAGCCTATTGTTAGTTAGAGCCTACTTTCAATTGGGTTTGCTTTGGGTCAGTAGCACAAAACTCTGAACAGAAGGCTATATTGGCCTTTGCACAATCGATAAATTATTGTTATAAAAGAGGATAGATTTTTATAAGCTCAGAAATCAAATAAGCAAATATTTGTCTCTGGTCTGGGTGTGATGTCTATGTGAAATTATGTGTCTGTAAGCGGTACCTACGATACAGGAGCAATCCTAGTGTGGGGCTACGTTTTAAAAGAAAAGAAAGAAAGAATTATAGTATTTTATCGTGAGTGTTGACGAATAATAAACGTTTTGTTTAAGCATAAAATACTTCTCACCAGCTGCATGTTATTTATAGTAGTGACTTTAAATGGGCCATGTTTACCTACTCACTTGCGGTTCTGGCGACCGCAAAGCATGAGTTGGCTATCCAAAGATGATGGTACCTATATAGTTAAATACAGTGTTATTAACATAATTATATTCTTATTCAAATTTACTATTTCGATAGTCATGCACAAAGGGAACGAAATGTATGTGTAGGTACATATTTTATTCAGTCCGATTTACTAAACTTATAAACTTTTTTAAAATAATTTCACTATAAATTGGATTAATAATACATACAAACATTCACGCCTTTTTCCATACGGGAAGGCAGAGAACTACATCTTACCACATGAATATTTCTTTTTTTCCCATTTGGATGAATATTCGCAGTTGGGTAGATGGATATAGATCGCTATACCTTTTGTGTGATAAAATAGAAATATGTGTCAAATAGGATGCTTGTTATGTATTAAATGCACAAAATGTTAATTGTGAATACAAAATATAGATATTTATTAGATTTTATTTACGGTTGTAATCAACTGTTTTTTTACAATTTGTAGATTGTTAGATAACACCTAAATGTTGTCAATACCAGTGATATTATAAAGACAGCACAAATATGAAACCAATAATTATGTTGTAGGTACTTATGTTATATAAAAAAAAAAGACTTTTATTGGATCAATTTATTTATTATGTAATTCGTTTACAAAATGGAATATTATACTATATTATTATTGGAGCATTATTGTTAAACTATTCTGTATATTCTAAGTGTTGATGTGTACATAAAATAAATAGAAATCAGTATAATATTTTTTCCCTGTATTTTAATTTCGAATACAATTACATAGACAACTACTATAATATTTAAATGATCAATATAAATTAAATACCTATTAATAATACAATTTTCTTTAAAATAAATTAAAATTAAACTAGGGCATTATTATGTAGTCAAATTAACACGAAAGTGTTATAATTTAAGTATCTGGACGGATTTTGGTGTAATTTTACTAGTTTTTAGAGATTAAATAAAGTTTAAAAATACAAATATTGCATGATTTGCAATGTGGTTGTAATATAATATTATGTAGGAATTATTACATTGGTAGGGTGAAAATCCTTTATACGTACTAAGCAATTTAGTTGTTATAACGTAATTGGCCACGGCCGTGTAATTAATCTGAATAAATAAATAAATAAACGCCTATTCACACGTTGTTAGTGCACATATCGATTGTTTTCTATTTTCTTCATACAATTAGACTAGGATCAAACAACTTGATAAGTGATATAAACTACTATTTAATAATAATGTATTGTATATTACATATATTTTCATAGATTTTTCCAAAATAACGAATTCGTTTGTCAAGTGTGAACAGAGTTAAATAAAGACCGGTGCACAAATCTTAAAAACTCTTAAAAAGTGTAATTGACTGAAAAACTTATAAAATTACTTGCCATTTCATATTGCTATCCGTCCATTATAAGAAGTCACAAATACTTTCCTACGGTTTTGAGTACTTAAAGTACTCATTTATTTCAATACATGTATCACAACAACTCGCTTATATATCTAACACGTCAAAGGTAAGTCTTTGCCACACAGCGACCGTACCGAAGCTCGATATAGTGCTGTTTAGCTGCATCAAGGGTTTGCGTGTAGATTCCAGATTCCAACTGGGGCCCTCATGAGTATCCGCGCATAGTATATAATATACGAAGAAGAATCGTCGAATTGAAATGATCAGGATTTAATTTAATTGGGTAAGGATTTGAGTTGGACTAAAGATAAAAAATATACAGCGTGAATCTGGAGCAGGTACTACATGACATACATGACAGAGTCCTAGTAGTGGGTTGTCTTACGGGCATTGGAAGAAATTATTACGTTTATTCGTTTTCAATCGGATATCCGAAAGTATTGGATAATTTCGGATAGGGTTTATGTGCTTTTGAAATACCTTACCCAGACGTGTATCACACAAAATAAAATCAATATAGTTTAAGCTCTTACTTATCATCAAGTTTATCTTGATTTACACAGCACGCATGAAGTCTCGAGCATGTGCGTCGTTGGTGGTAAGTGGTGATCATGAGTAGGCCACTTGATATCAGAAACGCTAGATTGTAGCTCGACAGATAGATTCAACATTCTAATCTGGCTGTCCAAAGTTCCAAACTGCTGAATTTGTTAATTTTGTATTATGGGCACCTATATTTTTTCAATGTACAGTCAGCGTCTTAAGTGTCAGAACATTTAATAACTTCCAATTTAAATTCACGCAAGCAAAATAGTTGTTTTTTTTAGATACATTTTAAGTTGGAGCTGTGGTTATGTTCATTTACATTGTGATCGAGGTTTACCAGCTTGTAGCACTCTAACATGGAACACAGGAATATGGAGCCCTTAATACAATTGAATTAGGTATAATATCAAGTCAGGTTCAAGTTTTCTTATATACTCTATTGGTATTGGAATGATTTGGTAAGACTTTTGGTAGGTTACTTGTGCACTAAAAGATAAACACTAACACCCGAAATTAATATTGTATCTCCTATCCAAGATTGAAATCGATCTTGGATTGCTGCCTATCGTTCGATCGATTTCCAATCTGCGTGCCTTTATAAACCAATCCAGGGATCGGTTATTGGCACGTTTGACCCTAAAAATGGATTGTGATATCAATCTCAGATAGCAAAATTTGGATTGGATTGATTATTAATTTCGGCCGTTAGTAAATATAAAAAATAGCGTGAACTTTAGAATTAGTGGCAGATTGCATGATGTTTTATTAGATTGAAACTTTTATGATTTAGTGGAAACTTTCTGCAATAGTAAACACACTAATCCAATCAAAATAGTGAGAACGAGGGCTTCACTCAAACTTCACTCATGAAAGTGTTTTTTTTAATTCTATTTATTCCATTATAACTTTGACAATTGTATAGTTATCGCTATCTCTTTCCTTAGCATAAGGTTAGTTACTATAATTTTGGCTTGTTTCTGATAAAAAAGGGACACCTCTGCCTACGATTTCATTCAAAGATTATTGGGTAAGTTTAAAAATTGTGTCTAACTTGGATTAGGGTAGGATATAAAAATACTATACACCTCTCACTCCCACACAGTCTAAATCTATTCATATTTTTTGCTGAAAGAGTGACACGCAGATATTGCTCTGGTATTTCAAAGATAGTTTGAGCGGAATCTGACGTAATAACAAATAACAGTTCAGCGAAGTCATATCATAAAAATAATGGTACCTTGGGGCTCTAGCGATAAAAAATATTATGTGTTTGCATTTAGAAATACAGTATTATGCAAGCATGATTTTTCATCAAAACCGACTTATACTTTTTAAAGAAATGGGACTCAGAGCTGCTATAAAGGGTAGATACGATTAGTACAACCGATACGATATCGAATCGAATCGATTCATTTCCTACCAACTTCCGAAGCCCAAAGCGACATGAGTAGACAGGGCTTAACACACTTCCAGAAGTTTCCATACAACCAGCAAACAAGTACCTACCGTTCTCATTCACCGTAACAACGAACTAAAAGGTAGTAAAGAGATTCAGTCTTATCTGTTAAGCCTTCCTATCTGCCACGCGGAGGGCGGCAGGCGCTGCAGCCGGCCGATGGTGGGGCGCCCCCACTGCAGCCACAGGAACCCCACCACCAGGCATATCGTCGTCTCTATGTAGAACCCGTCGATGCGCGTCACGCACGTGCCGTCCTTCGCCTTGCACAGCTGTGGGACAGACGAGTTCTTTCATTGGCGCTGTTGGTCGTAGCGGGAGTTATTGGAACTAACATGACGTAAAGTTCGCAAATGACAGCCTGACGCGACGATTGTATTGGTAGTAGGTAACGGAAATTATAATGTTGGCTAATAACTCATTGTCGTAAAAACGATAATAATAATATGTGGCGTTATTTATTTTCTTTTTTTTAGGACAAATGTTACAATAATAATTAAAAACGCGTAATTTCGTGTTCTCTTTAAAACTGCCCAGAATGCATTCATTATTCAGCCTAATGCATTCAACACTTTACTGAATTATAACATTCGTCACGGGACTCTATTGAAGTAACAACCGAGTTTTTACTGACCATAACTCAACATTTTGACAACACATTACAAAAAATGGATACACTACATTATTATATTATACTGGCTGCGCCCCGCGGTTTCACTCGCATTTTGATAATATACGATTTATCTTTGTGTATTGTATGTAGCCTATACGTTTTTCTGATAATAATATGTAAACTATATTATTTTTAAGTTTCATCAAAATCCATTCAGTAGTTTTTGCGTGTAAGAGCAATAAACATACATACATACTCACAAACTTTGGCGTTTATAATATTAGTAGGATTATCATCTAGATACTGCCTACTGGCTGAAAGCACAAATCGTGTGACACCAAACTTTACTATACACTTACAGCCGAAATTAATATTGTATCTCCTATCCAAGATTGAAATCGATTTTGGATTGCTGCCTATCGTTCGATCGATTTCCAATCTGTGTGCCTTTATAAACCAATCCACGGATCGGTTATTGGCACGTTTGACCCTAAAAATGGATTGTGATATCAATCCCAGATAGAAAAATTTGGATTGGATTGATTATTAATTTCGGCCGTTAGTAATCATTCGCACTCACCTCAGTCTCCAATGGCGTCGAACATGTGTTATCGGCCAACTCTGGCAGTGAACAGCTTTTGTATGTGAGATGGTCGATGGCCCACAGCGCCAACGTGTTGGGCCAGTTGGTGCCCAAGTTGGACACGGTGTTCAGCAGCGTCATGTAAGTACCGCCCACCGCCGGGTCCGACACTTTAGCGAAGAACGCCATTACGGCGACGAACATGCAATAGAGGCAAGTCTGAAAGCGAAATGAATAATATTGTTTTATCTCAAGTAAAAAACAATTTTTTGCCTATACTGTCCTACTGCTGGGCAAAGGCCTCCCCTCACTTTCGTGGGGAGGGTGAGGCCATAATCCACCACGAGGGCCTAGTGCGGATTGGTGGATAACATATGCCTCAGAAATCATTCTCGGGCATGTTGGTTTCCTTACGATGTTTTCCTTCACCGAAAAGCGAGTGATAAGCAGTGGGACGGTTACAGGCTGAATTATTATTATATACGGGTCTTCTATTACTAATAATTAATTAATTATAGTAATTTTGTATCTATACCACATACAGTAGTATTAAATATATTTGAGATCCCAGCCAATACCTAGCATAAGCAAACTCTTGGGGCCTATGCAAAAAAAGATTTTTCACTTAATCTGACTCCGTTATACATACCTGATGGAAAACATACAGCATCATCAACACGAAGAGGTAGGAGTAGGAAGGGCCCGCGTCTCCCAACAGCTTCGGTGTCAGTGCGACCAACGCCGCAGCCAGCGGGCCCACCAGTAGCCGCAGCGGATACGCACGCAGCCATAACGACAGCGGCGCCGGCCCCGTGGTGTGCTTCGCTAGTATCTGCGAAAAAAAAGTATACTTACATGTGTCACGAAATATCAAACATGGCGCAATATCCAAGTGTTCACGTACAAAACGAACGTGCGGTCTAAGCCACGTCTACCGCGCCCGCACCCGCCACCGCGCCCGCGAGTTAACGTGATCGAGCACTGTGTATGTAACGAGTTTATTTTCTTCGTTTATGTTGTCGGTCGTCTTTCATTGTTAACAATCCTATAAAATAAATGGGAAGCAAAGAATAGGCTATGAAAAAAAGATCCGATTTGGCCATCAATAGTTTGTTCACCTTTTCCCATTTTAGAAATCAGCGCTGAATTAGCACTGCCATGTGAAAAGCATTAGACTTTGTGAATAAAATTCTGAATATCACACTAGATGGGGAAACATGGTCATAATAAATTATAATCATTAACAACAATTCTCATATAATTTGACAAATTTAAATTCTTCATAATGTAATAACTTTTTGCTTCTCTATCAGTCAGTAGGTATATAAACCCTGAACGGTAGTAATATTTATGACACATGTAATACTCAATTGTAAATCCCACTTGTAATACTATTTGTAATGCTAATTTTAAACGCCGACAGTGAGCATCCAAATAAAATGAATGAACATGTATTATGTTTACAGTTATTTAAACATTATGACCAAAATAACTTACCAAAGGCATTATAATTTGTACTGGGACTAAAGGAATAGCTAATAATGCCAAATCTTCCCGTGGCACTCCTGCTTCTACCAGCTTCAGTCCTGATACAGCATCACTGGCACTGAATCCAAGCTGGAAACCAGTTTAAAAATAACATTACTAATTGTTGTTTGTTTTGCACTAAACATGACTATTGCGGTTCACAGAAGACAGTTCACCAAGATTCAAGATTGATGTCCTAAGAGTGTCCTAGATAAAGGGCTGTTACGTTATAGGGCTATGAGCATATAGAGAATAATTTATATGAATGAAACTAAGTTTGTTTTTTGTGTTTTATACATTTAGATGTCTATAAAGAGTTATCTATCTATCTATATTGCTTTTGTAAGGGTTCCATTTTTGCCAGTTAGAACCTTAAAGCAACAAATTTGAATACAATATAAGCTTAGTTAATTTTGCAACTATTAGGGCACATTCCCTCTTACCTTGGCAGTAAATAAAACGAGGGCCAAAATTCTTACAGATGGCAGTTTAACAATTGTATACAACTGTTTGTACGCATTAACAATGTCTTTCATTCCTCTTATATTGTTTTCTCTTGTGGGGACCGTATCATTGGCTTCGTGTTTGAAGAAAGCTATCAGCGTAGTTGATATGATGAACATCCATCCCCAGAATAAAAGGAAGCTAGCGAGGGTCACAAGGCCAGTCTCTTCAGGCTCCGAGCGAAGATACTTGTTGCAGAAGTATGGAGATTCCAGTGCTAGGAATAGGACGTATCCAAGGAAGAAACCAGCTGTTTGGCCGACGCTGTTGCATGTAGACGCGTGGCCAACATTGCACCTGGAATTTCAAATTATGGGTCACTCATTACACAACTATATCAGTTGTGCTTCGTGTCACCACCTCGTCTACTATTTATTCTTGATTACCAGTTAGGGTATGACGTAAAAATGCGTGGCAAGATGCTAAGATAGAAACTACTAATGATTTTGATAGTAATAGAGAGATAAGAGTAATTCAATCGGTAAAAGTATTAATACCATTATCTTATCTCTAATTTAATTGCGATGACTGTCAAGCAATAATTATCATATCACAATCACAAACTGTAATGGCCTCCATCCCACCCTCTCTGAAACCTTGTTGATTTTTCTTTCTTTGTCACATAAACATTTTTTTATTGAAACGCATACCCCCGGTTTCTAGAACGCTAGTTGGCTTTGACAGTAGATTAGAACTATCGTTGTCTCTATCTAACACTAAACAAATGACAAGGATGGCAATAGAATTAATCTGTTGTTAACGTTGACTGACGTTTCAGAAACTGGGGGTTAAATTTTTAGAGGCAGTTTCAACCAGTCAATCATTACTAGTAATGAAAGATTACCTTTTCAACATTGTAAGCGCCCAACCATCAACGGCAATGTCTTGAGTTGCCGCCAAGAAGTTTAAAAACAGAAATGAAATTGTAAGTATCATCATCGACGGAGCATGATCATCAGATCCCAACCAATCCGTTATACTGCTGGACATGATGATCATTACTATTCCGATTAAATACTGCACGGGGACTAGCCATGTCTTCCTTCTTCCAAACTCTGGCCAGAAGAGAGCATCTACTATAGGTGCCCATAGTAACTTCACACTGAACGGCCAGTTTACAAAACTGAATTCTGCCTGAAAGGGAAAATATAATTACGAAAATAATCTCCACTCAAATTATTAGAAAGCAACTATGCTGAAGTGAGGCATGGGTTTATATAGGAAAACAGTTTATAACAAAAATGAGCATATTTGCACACAGAACTTTCTTCAAAACATGAAACAAAGTGGCGTACCTAGTTATAAAATGTCTAAACAAAAACAGAACAACTATGCAAACATGCAGTTGGTGGGGTTGGTGTGGCACTTAAGTACCCACCTGTCTCTTATTTTAAGCATAAAAACTATCATCAAGTCTGTAACGTTACAGAATAAGCCCTATTCAAAAATAAGTTGCCTATTCTTAACTTCTTCAACATCAGGTACATGTATCAATGATTTTAGTTAGACACCAATACTTAGGTTACCTACTTCTAGCTAGAAAATCAATTTATGGAAAATATATTTTTCATGAAGACAGGTGCATTAAAATACACCTGTTATAAATTATTGCCCTCAGTAAACATTAATAACCTTCATTCCAAGACATGATAGGTATACTCTGATAATTCACATGGAAAAAAGCATGAGTGTGTCAATTGATTATCCTGTTCTACCTATAAAATTAATTTGAAACCAGTATGCAGATAAGGTTTATTGGCGAATTATAGAGATGTCTAACAGTAAATTATTTCTGGGTAGGTATGATTTTTATGGTTGTAAAAACTTTCAAGGTTTTTGAAGCGAGTTTACCTGTTGTGTGTATGTAATTCCTCGATTTTGAAGTAGCATAGGCACAGCTCCAGCGAGGCCCAGCGGTATACCTTGCAGCGTGTACAGAAATAACAAAACTGCGATGTTTAGTTCGTCTCCTTTGATGTTGCTGCGACCAACATCGGCCAGCGCCTCTCCATTGACTCCATTCTCTATCAACTCTTCCCTCTCTTCCGACTGTTTACGCTTCGTTAGGGTCATAATTATTGCATTAAGGGACTGAAAAATAAATTCGCAATACAAATCTAGTGCCACATTTCACTCCAACCCAACAAATACACGTCATTGTATTGATATTGGTTTCATACCTTAATTTTCACAGCTTCTTCAAAGTTATTTATGAAATGTGCTGTTATGATGTCGGGCACATATAAATTGATTGATCACCTAGTAAAAAACGGAACTATTTAGTCATAATTCCTTCGCATGTTTTAGGAAAATTGCCTCGAAAAGGTATGGTACCACTACAATGATTACCAATCACGCAATGGAAGGAAATTGATGGAATGAAAGATTGATTATATTATTGACAATTTGACAAGTTTGACAATTTTGTCCGAACATGACATGACCGTGGACCGATGTTCTTTCACTTTCACAGTCATGGTAACTGTGACAGTGACATTTCTATTTTCTTGTCGGTCAAATGTGCCCTTCGACTTTTTTTTTTGAGACAAAAGATAGCCTATGTCTGTCTCATAGGTCCAATCTACCCCTATACCAAATTTCATCGAAATCGGTTCAGCCGTTTAGCCGTGAAAAGGTAACAAACAAACAAACAGACAAACAGATATACAGATAAACAGATAAACAGAGTTACTTTCAGATTTATAGTATTAGTATGGATAAAATACTTGACACTGGCTATATGCACAAACCGTGCGAAGCCAATACTATACAAAAAAAAAAAAAAATATATAGTGTGTGTCAATCAATACTCACAACACAATGTAGGAGACGTGTCATTTCGCATTTTTTCCAAAACTCCCAAGAAGTTTCAGTAAAGCATCCACTACTTTACTGAATCATGACTGACGATGTAAATAATTGACTTGACTACTTGACCACGATTGCTATAACATTGCTGTGACTTTCTTAATGTGAAATTAAGAAATACTTAAAATAAAACACTTGACACTGGCTATATGCACAAACCGTGCGAAGCCATAACTAAAACAAAAAAAAAAAAAAAATGTAGGAGTTTTGGCGGGAATACGATAGTGAGACGTTGTTGGTTTTGTGTTATTTTCTTAAACTTGTGTTTCTTCGAGTGTTAATGTGTAATATTGGTGGAATATTAACCATTAAGTGTTCGTTAACGTGCACGAGTGTGGGCGAATGATACAAACTCAAAAAGCGTGTCATTTCGTATTTTTTCCAAAACTCCCAGGAAGTTTCAGTAAAGCATCCACCACTTTACTGAATCGTGACTTTGACTATGTAAATAATTGACTTGACTACTTGACCACGAGGATTGCTTTAAAGCTATTACTTTCCTAATGTGAAAATAAAAATATTATGTACTTACGTTATTATTATAATACTTGACACTGGCTATATGCACAAACCGTGCGAAGCCATAATTAAACAAAAAAAAAAAAAAAAAACACAATGTAGGCACTCACAAAAACAAAATGATTCGTGAAATCGTGATCGTGATCAGATGATCACAAAACGAAGATCGATCAAGATTTATTACCACGAAGTTTACTTCTAACTTTTTGAAGACGAAGTTACACACAAACCGTAATACAAAACAGCTAAACTCGTGTTTTCCCCAGTCAAGTTTATGATCGGTCTATGTTTCCAGTTCAGTCTGCACAGATGACACGCCAGTGTTATTTAAAATGCCTTCTGGATTCGCATTCACCTATTAAATTGCTTCACAACGTTGAAACTATAATAGGGCGTAATAGAATAACTAAGATCAAAGATCAGTCTTGTTCTCGCCACCAAAGTAAGTAACCTGAACTTATGTCGAAGGGTATGTGTGAAGGAATTCATCGTAGAGTCAGTGTTTCATCAGCACTACCACTATTTCATGCATAGAACACTTTTACCTTGGTTCTTTTAGCAGAGGTTTCATGTATCAGACCAAGTGTTGGATTTTTGTCTGAGTTGTAAATTAAACACTTTACTGGGCATTATAATACTAAATGAAACCGGACAAGTGCGAGTCGGACTCGCGCACGAAGGGTTCCCTTGGTACCTTATTTATAAAAACAGCAAAAGAATCACATTGTTGTATGAGAGCCCTCTAAATATTTATTTTATTCTGTGTTTTAGTAATTTTTGTTATAGCGGTAACATAAATACATTACCTGTGAAAATTTCAACTTGGCTAACTATCACGGTTCATGAGATACAGCCTGGTGACAGAAGGACAGACAGGCAGACAGACAGACAGACAGACAGATGGACAAACAACAAAGTCTTAGTAATAGGGTCCCAGTTTACCCCTTGGGTATGGAATCCTAAAAACTACTTCAGTGTGTAATAGTAATACCAAATCATGTTAGACACTAATCCAATGTCACTTTAACTCCAATGTTTCTTTTGCTGCCTTACTGGCAATCTTAAAACACTATTTAAAGTCGGATCCCAGCCTATAGTATAAAGGACTGCACCGAATACAATGCACATCGATTTATATACATGTTTTTAGTTAGCCTTACAGCAGATTGTGAAGAATGTCTAGTAGAAATTAAGCAGTTGGGAATCAATCCATCCGGTCTAGACGGATTCTCATTGAAGAAAGATGGAGTTTATAAAGTGAAGCATGGATCTAGGATTGAAGTCTTGTTCAACAATTATTTCCATATTATTGAGTTTGATCCACCACCTGGCGATGGGAACAAGCCTGAACTCGGTACTAAAAGAAAATTAGAGGAAGACGAATTGTCACCTAGAAAAAAGAAAAACTTAAATTCCGGAATGAAGGCTGAAGTATCAAATACTGTACCGATCGCACCTGAGGATACATGGGAGGGTATTGATAGAGGTCAACTGTATGTTTTCACTTCAAAAGGAGTCAAATCCAGTTCTAAAATAGCATCGTTTGATATGGACGGTACCCTGATTAAGACCAAATCTGGTAAAGTTCATCCAGTTGATACCAAAGACTGGCAGATTATATTTCCTACAGTTGCATCCAAACTTAAGGAGCAGTTAGACAATGGATACAAAGTAGTCATATTGAGTAACCAGGCTCCTATCGGTAATGGAAGAGTTAAAATTGATGACTTCAAGAGGAAGATTGAAAAGATTGTGGAGAAACTGAATGTACCGATCCAAGCTTATATAGCTACTGGAAAAACTATCTACAGAAAACCAACGACTGGAATGTGGAAAGTTTTGACAGAACAGGTACTGTCAACTGTCTGTAGGTAGAATATCTGAACTTTGCTACTGTTGACGGTATCTTCAAGTGTTTTATAAAACTTCAATTTCTTTACAGAAAAATGATGGTGTAGAAATAGATATGGGCCAAAGTTTCTACTGTGGTGATGCTGCTGGCAGAGCCGCTAATTGGGCTCCAGGAAAAAAGAAAGACCATTCCATGGCAGATAAACTGATGGCTGAGAATCTGGGACTCAAGTTCTATACTCCTGAGCAGTTCTTCTTAGGACATTCCATTGCCAATGTGCCAATAAACGAACCAGAGTTCAAACCGAAGAATGTAAATGCGGAGCCATTCAATGATAAACTGATAAATGCAAAGCAGGAGGTAAAATAATTATGTCTTTTGATAACTTATAGGTAATAATAGTATCAAAATGCAATGTAAATATACAGGCTCAGTTACGTGATGATTGCTCAGTTGGTTCTTTTAATTGCTCAACACAGCGTGAAGGTTCCAGCTAACTACCCAAATGAACTTGTCCTTCAATGAAGGAAACATTTTAGTTACATAACTTATTTGTTTTCTCGTTGCAGATTCTTGTTCTAGTAGGTTTTCCTGGCAGCGGTAAATCGTTTGTGGCAAAGCAAATCGAAAAAAAATCTGGTTACAGATATGTAGCCGTGTGCCGGGATGTTTTAGGTTCTTGGCAGAAATGTGCGGCCGAAGCCAGGAAGCTTTTGCCGGTCGGTATATAATTATTTCTATTATTAGCGCGTATTATAGCGGTATATATTATTAGCACCTACTTATTTATAAGTTCTTTTCTTTGGTTTACTGTCATAATGCCACCAAGTTGCCCCCCTTATTAGGGGCGAGTGTAACAATTTGGTTTCAATAATAGGCTCCCCACCGGAAATGTCAATGCTTATTGGGGAATTATGAGATATCATAGTCATAGTTAAAAAAGAAGAACAGGCGTCAACCCTGTCAGCCAATACGACTATTGTGAAACATCAGAATCAATTATGCTGATTGCTTAGTCATTACTGATTTCCCAATGCAGCACATTATTGTAACAAGCTGTACCAGTGAATATAACGAAACGATCCGCGACGTCCTATCAAAAATATGTATCTTTATTTCCGGCTGAATTAAAGCTAAGTACATAATGTTTGTGCTTCTCATCGTTTTGAATATGGATTTCCGCAAAGTAATGCCTGGTTCTATCAACTATAACCACAGGTTGGACACTCCATACAAACGGCTGAATCCAACAAAAGCCAAGCGAAACTGTATGCGAAGCAATAGCGTCGTCAGCGATGATACTTAAAACGCTCAAAATGTCATACAAAATCCTGATTGATCTCGCTTTAATTTAAAAATAGTGACGTTAGTCCTTCGTCTAGGGTATTAATAGGTATTATATGATTTAACATAAAAATATCTTCAACAGCAAGGCAAAAGCGTCATAGTGGACAGCACGAACCCCGACGCCGAGTCTCGCGGCCGCTGGACCGCCCTGGCCGAGGAGATGGCAGTAGAGTGCCGCTGCGCCAAGATGGCCGTGACTAAGGCCCACGCTCTACACAACAACAAGTTCAGAGAGCTGATGAAAACCAACCACGCGCCCGTCAACGACATTGTTTTCCACTCTTACAAGTAAGCTTCGCGGAATAACTAATTGTGTTGGTGCTTTTTAATTGAACTGTTGACAGAAATATTTATGGAATTATGTCATATTAATTAGCTCTAATGACGAGCGCGGCCATATTGCGCAAGATTTTGGGAATAGCAACGTTCTGTGGCATTCGGTTTAGGGGATGGTGTGCCGTTTACCATCAGCTAAGCGATGGGGAATCATAGGTTAGTCTTGTTACTCTGTCATAGAAAAGATTCTAATGTTTTTTTTGTTTTTAAAAGGTCCTTACTGTTTTAGTAGTTCGTATCAAGTATGAGACAATGGAACACGATATATCAGCAGGTTTTTATAAAACTGAATTTGCTTGTTATAGGAAAAAGTTCACCGAACCAACGCAGGCTGAGGGGTTTAAAGAAATCATCGAAGTCAAATTCAACCCCCTATTCGTCGACAAAGAAGCGGAAGATTTATATAGAATGCATTTATTAGAAAATTGAGGTATGTTGTGAATTAAACAAGTTATTTAATTTAGCAACTTTTTTATTGCAACCGATCCTTGAGACTATAGGCGTAAAGTTTATATTTAGGTAGGCCTAGAATGACTTATGGTACCTTTTCATTTTGTGTTCTGAGTTGTTCATAAAACTATTTGTACTATCAGTAAGGGTTCTCGCGTACTAGTCAATCCTGAGCCTGGCCGAGATTTAGTTTTAAACGATTCTAAAACAAACTGAAAAGATAGCTCAAAACACAAAATACAAGTTTGAGAAGGTAACACATTAATTTAACAGCTAAGGCAATTCAGTATTTGAAAAATATTTATCTTTTAACAATGTATTGTGTTCTTATTTTTATTAAGCATTTTAAGGCAAAGCGTGCCCAATGGCAATGACGGTATGGACGGATGTATTCATGATTTAAAAGCCACATCCTATACAAGATTCACAGAATGGCGTATTTCCATGAACATTTTAAAAAGCCTCATACAATTATAGTACAATCGAAAGTTTGTCTACTGACTTCATAACCTTTTCTTTTGCTTCTTTACAATATAACTTGAATCTTAATTACATATCGAAACGATTATTTCGATTCCATACATACCTACTCCTTACCAAAAAATTGCATCTTACTCAAGAGGCGTACCGTCATAGATCTAACATCTCGGATATCTATGCGTAATCTGCTCTAAAACTCTTTGACATAATTGGATATAAACCAACTGTATAACTAAGCCTTGAAACACCACGATGAGTGAAATAATTAGACTGGTTTTTTTTCAAAGTAAGTCGGTAACAATCAGCTCCGACATTAAATACCGAATACCGATTACCAATAATAAATATACTGGGTAAAATGATCTTGTGCTCTTGGCACTTTGAAATATGACCGCTCATCCGGCCACTCGTAGCAATGACCACATAGAGGAAAATACCGACCGTCTCATATGACTAAAACCAGTGTAATCAGTAAAGCTGCCTTACACCCACTAGTTCGAAACAAGATCTACATATTATCGTCAGCATCAATTCAAATCCAAAGTACTACGTTCACGTGCATGGATATAACCATTCAACAATGAGAGCTAGTTTATACTGCATAATTATGTCCAACGTTACTGCGAATAAAGCTGATATTATAGAAAATACTGTCACGAAGTTAACGTCGCGCAAGTCTTACACAACTTTATTTTTCATATTTGACCGACGAGTAGAAATTTAGCAACGGGTTATTTTATGTTCGCGCACGTTGCATTTAAATCTAAGAAGGTACAAGTCAGTGGTTTCCAATGTTTCATAACAACCGAGGCGACGATAATATTCTCGTGAAAGTAATCACTTGCGCAAAAGTTTAATTACCTCTTATGAAAACATTATCACAAATGAGACCAAATGATGACGATCTACCGTACAAAATTGAAGCGACCATCATTACGTGCCGTTTCATCGTTCATAATTCCCCCATAATATCTAAAATTTTAATGAAAGCACTTAAATAGTAATCTTAGATCTTACCTCTATGTGTGAAAAATAGCAGTTGGCATATAATTTGAAATATGTAATTAGGTTGGTACACAAGAGACTAATAAAGCTAGTTTTAAATTAGGTAGTACTTTAGTAATTTTAACTAGTAGCCTGCAAGAATTTGAGCAATTCAGAGTAGCACACAAAATGTTACGAAACTAATTACGTGGAACCCTATGTACTGGCAGAAGCACTAGTCACAATTTGTAATTGCATTTGTCCTATACTTATAGGTACCTATAATTAATGACTATATCCAATTATGATTGACTCCTAACTCTTTCCTAGGTATTTCCCTCATTGCTTATAATAATTTAACACTAATAGGTAAAGGAGTCCTCATCACCAATTCACATGACATTTTTGGCCATCGTCATCATTATTCACGTAACGTACCTAACTATAACGAGCACGTTTTGCCTCTTGCACACTCGGTTCTGCAGTTGGGAAACATTATCATGAAGAGGTCCCCAAAGAATTCAAACCCGTTAAAAGTTGAAGTTATTCATGCTTTGAGAGCCTCATAATGTCGTAGGGTTTTATGTCTCAAGGGTTTTGAGGGGTGATGATAACGATGGCGTCCGCTTGCTGTCATTCCTCGTCAGGGTCATGTTCTTCATCATCGAGTAGGTTATCCAGACTCGAATCCGAGTCATCCTCATGTCATCTAGAATGCACAAATATTACAAGTCATTTTTGGGGAGGTTCTAAAGTCAACTTTGTAGCTACTTGTTAAATGATTGTTAATTACACTGGATTGGTAATAGCCATTCCGCATGATGATTAATTTATTAGGGAAAGTCATTGAACGCTTCGAAAATAAGTTACAATTAGTTTCTAAATAAGTTGCATCAAGCTAATTGCTGGTATCTCGTAGACTTTATAGTTACCTGGTGATGTACACGGTATCTATGTGAGCCAGACGCGCGCCATCCAGGGGCACGGTAGCAGACACGGGACGCAGCTTACGTTTTTCCAATGCGCTACGAGCTTGCTGCACGGCTAGGTCGCCGCACCAGCGTTCACAACGAGCGTAGATTACTACACCTAGAACATTAAAGCCACCTTTTACTTTGCCTGCTCGCAAACTAGCGAAGAATTCAACGTCTCGAAGGACCAATTTCCAAATACCGAATATTTTATATCGTACCAGCACCAGCAAAGAGAGTGATGGCAGGCCAAGAGTCCAACATCAAGGGTGTCAGGAATAGTAATGCTGTCAGCATCACGATAGGACCTCCAGCTCCTTGCGCCTTCCTCATAGCGAGGCTGTGTGCCGGTTGCCATGAGCTTGTGAATGTTCCAGCTAGCCACACTGTAACGTTCGGGGTTAAATATTCATTTTACTTACTTTTACGATAGTATAGATTTGCTTTACAGGGTTTCGAATACGGCTTCTAAAAGAGTAACATAACAATTGGTCACAAATCATTGTTTTATATACAATAAAACATTCGTCTTTCCTCTGGATGTTTCAACTTTTATGCCATCAAATGACCTGTTTTGATGAAAACATCGATGAGCCAGCTAAACAGATGTAAAACAGCGTCTGTTTTTTTATCGATTTCCTATGACTTTACCCTGTTTTAATAGGTAAATTAGAAAAAAAAACGTTTAAAAACGTTGGAGACTAACATAACTGACCGTCCACATTTAAGTGAATTCTGTCGAACACTCACAAGGTATCCCCGTGGCGAACATAGGCACTCTGATAGCTTCGTTGCAGAAGGCAGCAGATATGAAACAGTCTGCTACAACTTGCACGACCGCACCAGCTGCCGCCCAGCGTGCCCCTCGCACGCTCGGTGGAAGCGGCGCACTGGCTTCAGGAGTCGAAGTCACCACCTGAGACGTTAGAAGGAGATGTACTTGTACACCCCAAACCTAAAGGCTTAAAAAGTTAAAGAAAGGGGAGGAAGCAGAAATAATTTAATGTAGTAGTGTCGGCCATGTTATGTTCTTTACATTGGGTTGGGATTACCGGAGCGTATAAAGAAAATAGACCAAGAACGGTCGCTAAGTCTAAGCTAAGCAGCTATTGGATTACTTGTTTTGTTAATCGGATTATCCTAACTATGGCCTTGACTAAAAACGTATAGGTATTTCCTAGTTTGGGATTTAAGTATCTTAGCGGCAGAGTCTCCGACATAAAGCTTATAACATTAGATTCACGTATACGGCATACTTAGGTACAGACATCATTTGAACGTTATTTAAAGTTTAAGAATTGTAAATACAGTAGGTACTTACATTAGTAAAAGTTAGGGATCCACTTTTTATCACTGCGCCTATTTTATCATGTTCAACCTCTATGAGTTTGAGTAGTTACCTGTATCCTGTCCCTATACTCTTTCACTACGGCATCAATATCAGTCGAGTCGTCACCCGAAGACAGTTCTCCCTCGCTCGCTTCTACGTCGGATACAACGTCACCGACTTCCGCAGTCGTCATTTCCCTGGCTCCACTGCTGCAGCTGGGATCCATCTCTTCGGCTGGACATCCTCCATACTCGTCTAGCAGAAGACATTCGCGTTCTTCCGTTTCTGGAAACATCACGTTGTGTCTTATCGATTTGTGTTGAAATGATTGAAGCAAATTATGAGAATCGAACTGATATACAATTTACTAGGACATAATATTAATTCACTGACGCCCACGTGCGTTCATGCTGAGATCTCAGATAAAAGTCGTAAAAACTTCAGTAGATTCTATCTTGGACTTTCAGTCAAAGTCTTTAAAACGAACGATCGTCACAGTAACAATTTACCTTTGGCGGTAACCTTAGACTTAATACTCTCTAGGGTTTTAGTATGACGTATTGCCGAGGGTATAAACCATAGCCCTCGCTTGGCCTTGCTCCCAGAAGATTTAGAACCCCTCGCTGTCGCTTCCTTGCCCAAACGTTTGTACTCCACATCTGAAATGAGAATTGGCACGAGTAATTTGCATTGCAATTATATAGTGGAATATACAAGGTCTTACCGAATTGGTGTGATCCAAAATACGTTCGAGACATTCTTGGCAAAGATCAATGAACGGAAATACCTATAGTTAACATAAAATGTGCTTTATTTACTAACCGCCGGCTTCTTTCTGCTCGGGCGTTGGCACACATCTCATGATGATGAAATGAAATGCTTGGATGGATATTCCGAGGAGGTGACTTGCGTTCATCAGCGTTATCATATGGGAGAGTGGACAGGCGAAGGCTAGTATTGCAGCTAGGCTCCCTGGAAACATAAACGAGTATGTTACGTAATAGGTAACTCCTAAAAGGACTCAATAGCAATGTATCCAAAGAATTAATGGAAGCAAGAATCATTTGAACCTATAGAAACTGCTTGGAGAAAGACGACTCAATATCTTTGCTTACCTGCCGTAAATACAGCTAGTACGGGACTTCCAGTAGTTGTGCTTTCATAAGTCATCGATCTCGTTAGGACTTTCCATTCTGGGGAAGCTAATGCCACCAGTACAGTGAACAGTAAAGGGCACAGCTCTGTCAGAGCCAGGCAGACTCCTCCAACGGTAACTGCAGCTAGCAGCGGGCAGATCCAACCCACATCCCTGGCTTCTAGGAGAGTGGTCACTGGTAACGCTGCGTCTATTCTGCTTCTGTGTTTTGGAGTAAAAGATTAAATTACACATAATCATAATCATCCTGATGAATTATGAAACTGGCAGAATGATTCATCGCTTACCCTTTCAGCATATTTGAATACAGAAAACACAATCCAGACAGGATTATTGTCGGTAATCCGATCATCAGAAATAGGTTCTTTTTCAGTGAACCACTCTCCTTTGGAGGCAGTATTACACTAAAAGCGTAAGAAATTGGTGCACCAGCTGCGAAAAGCTGTAAAACATAAATAAACATAGGTAAATAGATCACAATCACAAATTACTGTAACGAATAAGTAAATAGTTACCTCATAAATAGTGATCGGTATTGGGATTTTAATATTGGCAATGTCCAAATTAATGAGGCCAATTATAGCGAAAAATTGGCTAAATATGTACAGAAGAATTAATAGCAGGAACGTGAACATCATGCTTTCCTGAAACGATACAAACGATGATGTTATTATGAATCATAATTAATTACGACGAATGCATGACGTTAAAATTGCTCATCCAAAGAGATTCGAGACAGTAGGCACGTGATCTGGTCATGTTTTTTCTGCACTGAGCTCGATTCCATTAGCTAATCGTTTTAATTGGTGGCATTCGCAGACTGTTAATCAAATCTCTCACCGGTTTTAAGGTGCTTTTTTCCATTAAATTAAAACGGAGATTCACCTCTAATCCGCACATGAACATGGCACAGACTACCATCACAACCGTGACCCCCAGCACGTCAGGCCATGGCTCCCCTAAGGCCCGCGTCTCATATCCAAACAGCCACTTCCTGGTCCTGCCCTCTGTGACGTGATCGGCCGTAGCACTTAGTATCCTCGCACATATGGCTACAGCTACTAGGTGAGAGAGGAAGGTCATCCACATCGCCATGAAATCAGCGAAAGATCGCAAGTTTCTCTTGCGCCGTCCTCTCGCTGTTTTCGGAGGTGGAAGTATCTCGGCCAACTTCTTGAGGTCTTTGCATGTGAAGGCTGCAAAAATAAACTCGTTGAAACAGTAAGGAACTTACTGAATAAAGACATGGTATAAAGCTCTTGGAAAGTTTATGAAGCGATTGATGATAGTGATCGAAAGCGATGAAGTTGACTCACTGGCAGCAGTGATAAAGGCAGAGAGCAGCATCACGGCCGGGACGGCGCAGTAGCTGGAGTTTGCAGCAGTGAGTGGTGCCAGGAGTAGCGCTCCCAGCGTCCACCGCGCGCCCCAAGCCTCGCTGCCGCCAAACGCACTCAACGTGCTGCTCATCTTACTTAGGTCTCTTGGTTCCGACATGACTTTTTACACTGAAACCAAAACGTGGATGATCAGTTTGAAGCTTTTGTAGCCAGTGTTTACTATATTTCTCAGTCTATAATATAATAGTCTACTTTTAAATTGGCCCTTTAGGCCTGTAGATAATTGACCGTGAACAGACTTTTTGAAGTTATATATTCGTGAGGTACCTAGGTTTGTTATATGTATACCCTCTGCAGATTCAGATTCTCACATTTATATTATTCAGTCGTTTCCTTCAGTACTACCTAATAATATATTATGAAACACTTAAGTCAAGGAAGATTACCGTTATCTCTTGGGTAAATAAATATAGAGCGTATAAAAGCGAGAAAATTACATCTACACCAGTAATCATATTCTTATAAAGGATAATATCATATTATAATATTGAAAGCTTCATAATATTTTGTACGGGTTTTTGGTTATGAGTTTTCATAGATGGTAAAATTTAATATCAATAAAGTGTACCTAAGCTTTCGATAATTAAAATGAAATATTCTTGTCTTTGAACAAATTTATTTTGTCGAAGTTATATAATCCACAGGCATACCTATATAAAAAACTAGATAATATTATGTCGGTGTGATATGTACCTATAGCTCCTGAAAGTATCGAATATAATTTACGTATGGGGTAATAATAAAAACAAGGCCGTGCAAACTTACCATTATCTTCTAATAGGGATTTTGGGGGGGTGTCTACGATGGAAGCTCTTTCGATTACATTTTTCACTCGATTTTTGCACTACACCACCACTTCTGGCACCTTTGGATCAATTTATTGGCAAATTTCACTATGATCGGTGTATCGCCACTGATCGCCGGTAAATAAGATCGTGTTTTCAAGTTTCATGCGGCAAAGGAACGGTGTGGATGTATACCTATGTCTCTCTTGTGCTCTCCGGATCGATACGCGCCGGTCGCTGGGGTGACCATCGCTCATGTGGAAATTCAATGACTTTTCATGAAAAAGAGCGTCTTTTGTTGTAACTGGCAAGCGATTGCGTGAAGTCTGGACGCACAGTGATTATGATTAATGTTGGCAACTATGAGGAGTTTTCTGTAGATAATTAGTATTCATAGTTGGGTTGGTATATTTACTGTTGCGCTTTGAAAATTCACTGATTAGCAAAAGCTTTTCTTGACATTGATAGAAAGAATAATAAGTTTTGATATGTAGGTACATATGCACATTTTAATTGTCGTGATTTATTGAGAACAATAGGTAGGTATATGCTATGGTTTCATGAGAACAGCCCTAATATTTCGTTAAGTTATTCATTAAAATCAATCTAAGATAACACATTTCCTACATTTCCCTATAATTTATTTTCTAATAGATATTATAATATATTATGATAATATTATAATATTACTAGAGTATAATCACTTAATCACTAATCAGCCCAATCATGTATTTAAAAATTGCATCCTGCAACTTCACCTGAGAAGCTGAGACTGATGATGATAGTGCTGCTGAAAAGTCTCACATAATATGTCTCAGCATTTAAAGTAGGTACTTAGGTACTATATTATGATGTGAAACTTCACTAAAATCGGTTCTGAGTGATATCACACAGACACACACACACAGATATTTCTATAGTAAGATTTAGACCCAGGCTTTAGTATTATGTCCTAGTATCGTGTGGTAACCACATACACTAGTAGGTACTAATTTGCTAAGGCTTCTCACTAAAAGGTTTGCTTTGTCTGTCTTACCTTGCTCGTGCAATTCTTCGCTTCCTATGTCTAATTTAATATTTCTAATTAATAGCTCTTATGTGAGATAACCGTTTATATAACGCTGGGAGGCGAATTGATTAATCATTGGTTATGTATTACTACATTATTTTCCTGTGTGATAAAGTACCTTAGCGCTTTTGTCATCGATGTTTTTCGGAACTTTTTGTACTTAACGTAACCTTTCCAAATATAAAATAATCATCGGAATTGTTTCAGAGATCTTAGATCAGTGCGTGAAACATGTGTACATAATAGTATTCACTCCTTGTATTATACACACTTCACAGCAAACAAATTTATCTTCACACTTCCAAAACTTTTAATGCAAATCCAAGCGTCGCGCGGTTAGGGTAGGTAAACACTAAACAGAAGAAAACAAATGATTGTTACATTGTTTTGTTTCAGATTTATTATTACGAGAATATTTTAGGATTTTAATTAGATGCTGCAACAACTGCTGCCTGACGTAACCATGAGTAAATAGTTCAAAAACTAACAATAGGCACTAAAATAAAGTGGTGTCATAATAAAATTTGTCCGTCTGATTAAACAAAAAAATATAAACTAATATAAATAATGATAATAACCATTTTGAAGTGGATTCACGTAGAGTTCGTACCTAGAGTTCAAAATCAGGCTTGGATTACCGGGAATAATTCTAGAAACGGTGTCAAAGGACACATGCAGCTCTCACATGACGTGTTTAGGAAGTTAACGCATTAAACGGTTAAATCCAATTATTATCTGACTCAATGGCTGTAGTTAACTAGTACCTAACTACCTCTTTGCAGTTCACGGAAGAATTAAGTATACACGAACTTGTAGGATCGTGATTCCTGTCCTATATTGGGTTTCAGACAAACAGTTTAATTAAAGCAGTTTACAGATGCGGTGTGGAAACCTCGGACTGAATTGCTGTCAGTCTAGCCAGCTGGATGGTTCGCGAAACTTTGCTGCTTTGGTTCATGGGTTTTAACGTTTTTAGATTTTTTAGGGTAGGTTATGGGATTAAAAAGTTTTGAGAACAAAAGAATGGAGTACTCTGGGAATAGCCCGTCCCGTTGACTGAATTATACCTGCTGACTCAATTTATACTTAGTGTTGATTGAATTTGCTAGGTATATTAATTAACTAAGTAGGTATATTAATTAACTAACTGGTAGGTATATTCTGCTGACATGCCGCTCGACAATTCATACTAAGTAGAACATGGTCAGTGGTAAGTTATATATGTAAAATATAATTTTAACTAACGTAGTAGGTACCTACTCGGCGAGCCAGTTTCCTAGTTGTACCTACCTAGCTAACATTCGTACAAACTTGCAAAAAAAAATATTACATAATATGAAAGAGCAAAACTTTTAAATAAAATACCCTAACCCTACGTATAAAAAATGTATATTCATTGAATGCATTGAAATCTAAACTAACTAAACACCTTTAAATTAATAATACAGTGTTAGATCAGTAGGTGCCTTAAATTTTTCGCAATGGATCGACGGATTTAATTTATTGTATAAATTCACTATGTTCTCATTTACGTGACTTTGGTCTTTTTTGAGAATAAGTAAATATCTTTAAACCTAAACCTATGTAATAATATTGTCTAAAATATCAGTAGAGTTACCGGGCATAGTACCTACCTATACCCGGAAAGAAACCTCTTGATTCGTAGAATCGCAAGCACAGTACATTGTAGAGTTACTTACCTACTTATTTAAACGTAATGTATCTAGTCTGCTACTACAACATTGTACTGCTACAAATATTTTGTGGCTTTACATACCTACCTAAAATTATGTACCTACCTACTTATTATCTACTTTTCAATATATTCTAGATAGCATAATATATAGTAGAGCAACCTAACTCTCTCTGTCATTCCAACTAATAATGGTGATAACATCGCAGAATCCCAACGAAGAATAAATCGCAGATAACATCTTACTATTTCAGACTGAATAATAAAAATGACTTCAAAGGCTATCCATGATATAAGTAGGTACAAGCTCAGAAACAATCAATCTATATTGAAGAATTTTCTATTTTGCTTGGAAAATTGAAATACATTTTCAATCACAAATTGACTTGTTTGGTACTCGTTGTTGTTTGCAGTCTTTTACAGTAAAAATAGTGAGGATATCTGTTTGAAATTAGTTTTGAAAACGAAGCCATGATGACGCGGCTTCAGCCCTTTACGAGTCGCGCGATTTCTCTACCACACCGTCGTATATTTTTCATTTGATAGACTCTTAGCATATATATCTATACATATATACGTATGTAAGATCACTGTATTATATAATTCGAGGTATGCCTACCTAAAATGAAACCTTCAATGTAATTAGTCCATTAATAATTAAGTAGGTTTAGTTTTAGGCACCTAATAAATTTATCTAAATACCTACACTGTAGACGTGTTCTACACCAATACAAAATCAAATAGTGTAATAGCAAATCATTGCATATAACTATTCTGGGAGCTAAATAAAATAGTCCCATATTGTATCTGCTTTGTGACCATGGAGACAAGCCGTACCTAATAAATCAATATTTTTGTAGGCACAGCTTTTCAGTGATTGATATGATTTGATTGATATGATAGTAGAATTATAAGTATACATTCCATTAGTTTCTTGAAATGAAGCAAGATGCAGAAATCGCCGCCCGCTCCGCTCCGCTACTACATCCCGAGTCCGCTGTTCTTCAATCTGGATGCACGTCGGGAAGAAAGTGCGTAGGCGTTCGTATTCCTTTATAAACCACCGGACCGCTTCTCTATCCCGGCACAGCACGGGAATTACTCGCACCCGCACCACGTCACTCGGACTGTAATTTACGTTTACGTGCAAGTTTGCGTTTCAGTTTCTTTCAGTAAGCGCTACAATGAAGTTCAGTCATGTTTGTTTGTTGCTCGGACTTATATTGTGTTTGGTGATCGTAAGCGAAACTAAACCGTTTAGAAGTGGAAGAAACATGGATTATGTGAGTATTAAAATGTAGCTTTTGATTAGCTATAGGTATATTGTTTTTGTGTGTGACTAATATTCTATGGCGCATGGCGTCTATAAAATTATGCCGATTTTTGTAACTAGCCCTTTTAGGAACATTATAATTTTCACGGACATAACTGCAATATAATACTGTAGCTGCATGCGATATTTCTTGTAAATAACTAGTGCTACCTTTTACCGCTAGTCAAGATTTTATTTGTTGTATATAACTACATATACCTAGTCAGGTCATAAATTCTGTCACATGTTTTATATAAAATAATTGAAACAAGTTTATTCAGTATGTAACCATTTATATACCAAAATGAACTTAACAAAACATAGATTCTTATGACACTAAAGTTTATTCAAAATCACCCCCGTGATTTTGAATACAGGCCTTCAATCTGCGCGGCCAGTCGTCTATCGCAGCACGAACGAGGTCCATGTCAATATCGGCGGCTGCCTTAATCAAGGATGTCTTGAGTGACTCCAAATTGGGATGAGGCTTTGAGCACGCCTTTTCCTCCAAGTGTTGCCATATCTTGTAATCTAGCGGATTCAAATCTGGACTGGAGGAGGGCCAGTCTTCGTGCCGGATGAAGTCGATTTCACGCGCCGCCAGCCAGTCTTGTGTGCTCTTCGCTCTATGAGCTGGCGCCGAATCTTGTTGGAATACCCAGTGCCTGTTATTAAACATGGTATGAGAAACAGGTTCCACAAGGTTCGTCAGGACTGTATTTTGATACACAACTGCATTCGTTTTTACACCTTTCTCACAAAAATGTACCTCTGTTAAGCCCCAATAAGACACTCCCAACCATACCATGAGCGAGGATGGAAAATGACCTCGTTGGACACGCGGAATACGGTTGCTCGCTTCTTCACTTCTGTGTGCGTACACCTTATCATTTTGTTTGTTGTAGCTCTCTTCTACGGTAAAAATTTTTTCATCCGAAAAAAGAATTTCTCGATATTTTTTTCCCGCGTACCGCTTCAACAAAGCGCAGCATCTCTTCAGTCTCAGGTCCATTAGACGAGCATTCAAATGATGTCCTGTTTTTCTTCGATATGCCCGATGCCCTAAGTCTTCATTTAACACCCTTTTCACCGTGGTTCTGCTTAATCCCATCTGAAGGGCCAACAGTTTCTGCTTACGTTTGGGATTTCTTTGAATTCGCGCCTTCACAGCTTTTATCACTGCTGGAGTCCTAACAGACCGAGGGCGACCACTTCTTGACCTGTCATCTACACTAGAGTCTTCATTGTATCGTTTGATGGTACGATAAACGAATCTCTTGGTTATATTCAAATTTTTCAGTATGTCAAAAATTTGAATTGGCGCGTAACCGCAACGATGCAAGGCAATAACTGCAACACGGTCTTCTTTAAGCGTCCACTCCATATTTAAAAATGAGTAAAATTCTAAAAAGTATACATTTTTATTTTCATGAACAATTCGAAATTCGAATTCAATAAACTTTTTTGTGGCCAGCATTCTAAAAGAAAAGTTTTTACTGTGTGACAATACTTATGACCTGACTAAGTATATTATATTACTTGGGTGGTACCTACTTCCGAACCGGCTTTTCTTGCCTACCACAGTCTAGCAAGACAATGGAGGTTCCGATTTCGATTCCTATGAAGACTTCACTATTTCATGCATCGAAAAATTAGGCAGTACCTACCTACTAGTAGGTACCTTATACCTACTACCCAAAGTTAAATTTAGTTAAAGTTCAGTAATTTTTTCGTGTTTGTTGTAATCCAGTTAGGATAAATAGAAGTTATTGAGGGTTGCCTTAAAAATATAATCGTATAATTAGTTTCCACAGCACGGAAGGTAATCACCCTCGCACCCAGTGCAATACATTTCACGTTTCAACACATTTCATCAATAGTGTAGATATAACTCCACCAGTTCTGACTTCACATTTCCCTTCGCAGCTGGAAGCCCTACGCCGAATGCAGCAGATTCCCCAATGGCACTGCATGCGCTACCGCAAGTTCCAGCTCCACGGGCACTGCAACCGCTGGCTGCTCACGAGGAGGACCTGATATACGGGGAGACACCCCTGGAGACACTGAAAACGCGATTCGGCCTGTCTTTTGATGCCTCGAGAACCACGGAGAGCGAAAACTAATCATTGCCCATTAATGCCCATCGATGACTATGTTTAAGCGTTTTACGTAGATAGCGGCTGTGAGGCGTAAATGGTTACGTCGCTTTCGGTAGCTCTTCGTACTTTCCGAGGCTTTAAAAGTTTATGCTCCGAGTAGGTTTTATGTTTCAGGAACTATCATTTTATGGATTTTAAATGTAACATGTCACCAAGAATTTAAACAGGTAGAAATATATACGAGCTGGGGGCTTTATCTGACTCTATGGACCGTATTAATAAATGGAACTCAATAGCGCTACCAAGTGCGCTACCAGCTGATCTACACTCAAAATGTAATCTACATCTTGAAATCGTTGCTATTTAATAAATGGATATTGAGATGTAGCACTGGCCACTAGATACTGTCTTGTATGTGTCAATTGTGTCATAATCGGATAGCACTTAACCGATGAGTGTCATTTATTAATTTGCCAGAGATCATAATAATAATAATAATAATAACTCGTATGTACTGTATTAAAACTGTAACTGAGCCAGGTCTCCTGCGTTTGTTTTTACGGAAGATTACACAAAAACAGCGCAACAAAACAAAAAAACGCAGGAGACCCGGCTTTCACCATCCATCGCGGGAAACATAAAACATTGTTTGCTCATAGACAAACGAAATCTTCTACCGTTTGCATAGACAAATGTGTATAGCCACGCCTCTTTGTTTTGACGTTTTTTTTGTTTTGTTGCGCTCTTTTTGTGTAATGTTCCGTCAAAACACACGCAGAAGACCCGGACAGTAACTGATGTCTTGTAAATCATGCACCATCTTTAGCTTTTTAATTATTGTGTATACCTCGAGATTACTTTACATGATGATTCCATTTGAAGTCAAAGTCAAAGTCAAAGTCAAAGTCAAAGCATTTATTGTAAATAGGCAATTAAATCGCACTTTTACAAGTCAAACAAAAGTTACAAGTTATATAGGTAACTACGTTTATGATAAATATTCTTATGTACCTACCTACAAAGAGTATTGTTTTGTAAGACTAAGTATTTAACTATAGGGAGTAACTTTTAATTGAGATTTTTTTTATTGGATAAGAATTATTAAATACCTACTAGTATTATCATTGGAGATGGAATATTTACCATGATAACCACAATATTTTATTACATTATTTTCTATTTCATATTTATTTATTATAAACTAGCTGATACCCGCAACTTCGTTCGCATTTTTGTAAACTGTTTAAAAAATCAATTGATGTTGCGGGTAACAGCTAGGTAAGAATATATCTGTCTCTTTCTCTCTCCCTTTTCCTCTATCTTTCTCCCTCTCTGGCTCTCGTTCTATCTTTCTCCTTCTTTCGCTATTTCTATCTCTCTTCCTCTACCTCTATCTCTTTCCCTCTCCTAATATCTCTATATCTTTCCCTATCTTTCTATCATGAATATCCCTCTCCACTCTCAATCTCTCGCCTTCTCTATCCCTGTCCATCTCATCCATTATATTTATTTCCATAACCCTCTCAGTCTATATCTCTCCCTTTCCCTCTATTTCTATATATTTCGCACTCAATCTCTCTTTCTCCCCCCACTCTCCCACATTTCTCCCCACTCTCCCCTATTTCTCCCCGCTCTCCCCTCTCTTTCTCCCCACTCTACCTCTTTTCCCCCCCACTCTCCCCTCTTTCTCCCCTCATTCTACCCCCATTCTCTCCTCTTTCTCCCTCCACTCTCCCCTCTTTTTCTCCCCACTCACCCCTATTTCTCCCCGCTCTTTCTCCCCACTCTCTCCTCTTTCTCCCTCCACTCTCCCCTCTTTCTCCCCCCACTCTCCCCTGTCTCCCCTCACTCTCCTCTCTTTCCCCCCCACTCTCCCCTCTTTCTCCCACCACTCGCCCCTTTTTCTCCCCCCACTCTCCCCTCTTTCTCCTCGCACTCCCCTCTCTTTCCCCCACTCTACCCTCTTTCCCTCCACTCTACCATCTACTCCCCTTTTCCCCCCACTCTCCCCCTTTCCCCCCACTCTCCCCCTCCCCTTCCCGCACTCTCCCCCTCTCCTCCCATCGCACTCTCCTCCTTTAAATTACGATCCTTTCAGCCGTATATTATGGTGCGTTGGGGGTGCATCAAAAGAATACCTCATAATTTCAACCCCTTGTTTTCCCCCTTTAGGGATGATTTAGAAAAAAGGCGGAAACCCGTATTTATTTATTTCTTACCAAAAGCCTAAATAAGAATTTTCAGATCCCTATGTTGAAGAATTATGGATTCCCCATACAAACTTTCAACCCCTATTTCATCCCCTTCGAGATTGTTTTTTGAGACAAAAGATAGCCTATGTCCGTCTCATAGGTCCAATCTACCGCTATTCCAAATTTCATCGAAATCGGTTCAGCCGTTTAGCCGTGAAAAGGTAACAAACAAACAGACAAACAGATATACAGATAAACAGATAAACAGATAAACAGAGTTACTTTCAGATTTATAATATTAGTATGGATAAGTTATGAGTAATTTTGTGTCAGGAGTTTCGGGTGGGCAAGAATACTCTATAATTATTATGTATTAAAAAAATATTTCGAAATATTTGTATTTTACAGAAAATAAGTATTTTTTATGGTTTTTATCAGTTTTTTGGAAAATGGTGATATTGTTGTGATGGCATAAATATAATAAATTTTAATGTTAACTTCTAGATTTGGCAATGTTATTTAAACTATTTGTAGACCCAATTGGAATTAATTAATTTACATTTGTACTTATGTAATTTAAAATTTCAGTATTATTAGTATACGTGTGTAAATCTAGAGTTTTATTTAGCAGTTAAAAATATAAAATAAACCTACATAAGTAAATGAATTAAAAGTGTTTTCGTTTTCTAAACTTAGTTAAGTATTACCTACCTAATAGTTATGTTTACAACTCCAATAACATGATTATATAAGTACCTACCTCGTACATTCTAGTTATGAAAAGTATCGCAAACACCGTTTACGTAAAAGAAACAAGAAATGCACAATCAATTTTGAGCATACAAGTACTGCACTGATACGAGTATGTGTCAAAAAGGGCCATTCTAGACTAATCTAATCAAGACATGGCTTAGACGTAATCGTTTTCTTCCTGCTTGTAATAAGTATTTCATAACTGGGCCACATCCAGACTGACCCCTTGTATCGGTGAATGTCCCATGACGTAATGTCTGTGATTCATGTTCAACTTATGTAATGGGTTATAAGAAATGTGAAGGTGTTGTTACGAGATGCACTTTCCTAGGCTTCCTTGTATCGATTCAGTTTAGTAATCTAGTTCATACTTTGCCGTGACATATGACTAATATGACTATATATGCAATATCCACAATAACAATTATTTATTGAAAACCTTAATAATCGTTGTCTACATAAAATACACAACCAAAGCACTAAAAATGTATTAGTAGAGGATACAGATTTTATTAAAAAATATTCTATCCTGCTTTGTAAGAAGTACGTAAAGATAAAATTGGTTTGATGTGATCCGATGATAGATTGCGATTGGTGGTAGGTTGCGCATTACATTTTAACTAAATACTACAGTGATCGAAATATAATTGTCTTCGATTCTAGCTGTATAATATAGATACAAAATAATTGTTATAGGCCTAAATCAATCTGTTGATTACATAAGGCGCTTTCATATACATTTCTCAATTGGGGCTGATCGGATACTAGGATAGCTCTTGCAGTATAAACATTTTTCTGTTTAGCAATCACGCGTTTGCGACGCTGGCGGTCCATCATAATGTTGCTGAAATAGCGTACTGTGAAGAAGAATATCAGCTCCACGAAGCTGAGGACGCTGGCACCAACTAAGAGGCCTGTTGTTCCCCCAATAGACACTGGAAACATTCGTAAAATTTGTTAACAGTATGATCCGGATTTCCGTTTGCAATGAACCTCGGATCAAATCTACTCAGCACCTAACGGCGTTTGCTCAACGTATTCACTATAGGCCTCGTTACCCTAACATGGTTTGGTGCCTACCAACTAAATCCATACGGCTTCTTACAACATTCCTCTTAAATCTTTCCGTAGCTAAATATGCTAGCATCACTTCAACTCGCGATTTCTTCTTATTCGCTTTGCCTTTCATCCTGAAAAAAGTAATTGGAAGGTTAATGTCAAATCTACATTCGTCAACCAGATATCTATATCAGTTATTTTGGTCTGCTTACGTATAATCGCCGTCCTTAATGACGGTGATCTCGGTCTCATCACAAGAGGGCAAGCAGTCGCAAGCGAGGCCCGGACGGTCGCCCCAGCTAGGCTTGAGTGTGGTCAAATGCATCGCGTAGTTGTGGAGACATGCCACTCCTGATATGTTGCAACGCTCAGAGTCAGCTATAATATTAAGGATTCACTATTAATGTGGCCAGGGATTCAATGAATATAGAGATATGAGAGAAAAGTACTACGCACCAAGAATGGGCGACCATGCACTGGTTTGGTCATTGTGTCTAGCTCTTGCAAATGATGTTCCTGAGACGGAAAGGAAAAGAGCTATGGATAAAGGTCTACTTACTTGTTCCAACCATAAAGTGATCATTACAGCCACATTTTTCCACTTGTGCTTTCTTCCTACAACGTACAGTGCAGGCGCTGTAAGAGTATTCAGGGTACACTGCGTTTTCGTTTTCATCGTGAAACCTACACGCGCGCTGCTCTTGTGTGTTATCCACTATGAGGGGATCATTTTCTATATTGCGAACTGTTACCTGCCGACTAAACAAAATAAATAAGTCAGACGTTAAGCTACGTTACTTATTTCTTATTTCAATTTTTTGATGATTTGCCTACATTTTACTTTACCCTACATTTCAATTATGTATTTCTCACTGTGTAGGGGAGAATGGGTCACAGTGGATCTCGGGGTACAATGGATCAAGCACAATAACTTTGTATTTATTACGCGTACGCACACAAACAAATCCCCGAATGCCGCTCTCAGAGACCCCCCCGCTACCTAGTCAGTTGTCGGCACGCTATCAATGCGGGATGTCGCTCTGCGACGCTTCACTCAACAGGCAAGTGTCAAAGTATTTTCTCGCGTGTTTTTTAAATTTGTTTTACCATCCATTTGTTTAAAAATCACAGTGTTAAGCTTAATTAATATGTTCATTACTTCTTACATTAGTATGACACTGTATCGGTATGTGCTTAAGAGTGTAATTTTTTTTAATGGAGTTTTTTTAATTGTTTTACCGTCTTTGGGTCACAATGGATAATTTTGTTTTGGGTCACAGTGGATCGCCGATCCACTGTTACCCGTTTGTGATTCACTATAACCTATAAAGTAAACACTTATTGAGTATTTTTATAGGTCAAAATGCCTCGAAACAGACAAAGGAAAACCAGTATTGGACTTCACACTGCGGACCAGATGAGTAACGCTTTACAGCTTATATCCGATGGTCAGAAAATAAGATCTGTGGCAAAAACAACTTTTCACGACTTTACAAAGGTATCACCAAAAATGCCTAAAGAACCTTGATCCTGAGAAACCAATTAGGCTTGCACCAAATTATGCAGTCCATAAGATATTCGCCGATGCACAAGAAAAAGATATCGTTGACTATATCCTAAAATGTAGCGAAATGTTCTATGGGCTCACAGTGATGGACGTCCGAAAGTTAATTTACGAGGTAGCAGTGATGAACCAAACTAGTGCCAGAAAAATGGCATAAAACGAAGCTAGCTGGGATAGAATATCTATTATAATCTCAGAAAAAGAGATAACAGACTATCTTTGCGAACTCCTGAAGGATGTAGCTTAAGTAGAGCTACATCTTTTAACCGCCACATTGTCAGTCTATTTATTGACAATTTAGAAGACGTGATGTCTAGACAAGCAGTTTTTGGCAATGGAACGAGAATTGTCAATCTAGACTATGATTGTAACTGACACACCTAATAAACAAGAACTGGAAAAATGAGATGAGAAAAAACGGAAACAGTAAACTCTTTTCATATGCCCAACGTGCCAGATATTGCCACAGTTGCATTACATGATGTTAAGGTGATTTTGCCTGTACAGAAGTGTTCTGGCAATACGACGAGGAAACAAAGCCTCGTACTTCGAAGTTGACTTTTCTAATATAGATTTACGTTAGTGATTCCGAAGATTTTGTGCGTTGTGTTTTACGTATTAGTATTTTTACTTTAAGTTTCCTGATACCTATAGGTGTTTTTGATTTCAATTTATAACGTTTGAATACTGATTTTATAATGTTGTTAACTGCTTCTATGGTTGTTTAGATCTAATCGTAGTTGACTATGTTTGAACACTGGTGCTGATTTGTTCAAAACATATTAGGGTCTATGTTGAAAATTATGTGATCTTCTTAAGCTTTTGTAAGACTGATTTGAAGGCTGTTTAATGGTAAGAAATAAATGATCAATATTTTGAAAATAGTAATCTTTACTGTACTAATTATACCTATTGATCCAGCCTACCCCAGTCGATTCACAGTAACCCATGTATCGATCCAAAGTGACCCAGGAATGGGGAACAGTGGATCGTTCCACAATTTTTTTTTCAAAGCCTACAACTTTTAAATTTATCTATTTTTCGCAAAAAATTACAATTCTCGGTGTAGATAAAAAACTCATCTAAAGATTTTATTACAGAGAACAATGATTCAGCGACACACTTTAACACTGCATGAGTTAGAAAAAAAAATGATTCACTGTAACCCATTCTCCCCTACTTAGTTACAGTGACCTGCCCATAAATAGAGTCCACTATCAAAGCCCTCATCTTTATTATTCCTTAATTGCAGTTCGACAGGTAGGTATAAATATGTATAGCATTCATCTAGCCACTCGAGATATAGGGCAAGATCATGCCCTAAATGATGCCACCGGAATCATAAACTGACATCCGCTACTTAACCTAATTCGTCACTTCGAAATCGCGTGCTCAGAGCTCATTGTATTAGGATTATCAGCAGCATCAAAGGACTACGGACCTATTAAAGATTTAGGTCTAGGCAAGTGAAGTTACGGTAATTGATGGATGCTAACATGTTTAATGTTTACCCACCGGTAGTGGTGTCCAAGTTGTATTCGCAAAGTGGATGATTGCAGTGATGTAATGCTCGGTACTTCGTCTTCTCCCAATGTATATATCTGAATTGAAAGGTTAAAGGTAATCAATGTGGAAACGAAATAGAATTGCTACTAGTTTTGTGAAGGTCATTTTAATTTCTCAAATATATTGTATTGCCCGACTACAATAATTAATGCTGAAGGTTTATCTTTCATCCACGCAGTAGGAGGTTTGGATATCTGATCACTTGACAGTTATACTAAAAGTCGTAGCTAAAACATAATAATATAATGTTTTCTCTGAATACGATGATAATACTCGTAACTCACCATAGATGAAATCAAGACCTCAAACTTTAATATCCCTCGTTTTTGTTTCAAGTTGCTTATCATCGGGTAGGGTTTCGGGTTTCTGTAATAAAGACTTTAGTTTGTTTTACAGTCAACAGTAACAATCTCAATATCATAGATATCACGATATCATCATGACCGTGTGTCCAATCCTTTACCGAAGACTTACTTAGTCTGTATAGAATTAATGATATAACAGGTTCCGATGTCGGTGTCGATCGGTTGGAAGTATTCACAGCACGGAAACGTCTCATCGTTGTAAGAGCAGGCCTGCATCGTCTGTTCGCAGTCACTGCGGATCAGGTCCACGTAGTAGCGGAAGTTAGCGATAGGGCATAAGGGGTCCGGGTGCTTGGTATTGTAGCAAATATCTACGAGGGTGTAGCTTACTCCTCGAAAATAGGCAATGTCTTTCAGAGCATCCTCCAAATCGAAAATATGTCCCGGAGGCCAGATTCTGAAAATGGGCTGTTTAGGGATCAACCATTCAATGCCTATTTCGAAACAAAATACTTTATTGATTCAATTATTGAAGAGTCAGTACCATATAAAATACCAGATTTAAAGATCTAAGAGTCAGCCGAAGGTTGAACTACTTACTTATCAGCGACTGCGTAAAGCTTATCGTCATTAGACATTTCGCAAACAGCCACAGCTGGCATTTTAGTATTCCAGTTGAGATAGGTTGTCTCCACGCCGAAGCTGATAGGGTTGGCGACGAAGGCGTCCCATGCCGCGATGATGAGCAACGCTGAACCGTACCAGGAAAGGATTACTAGGACGAGCCATAGCAATCTGAAAGTATCAAACGCCAAGGGAAAGTTTCAGTGTTGTGAAGACTGCCTACTTATAGTCTCTAGGGGCCTATTTGTAGCCAAGCTTTGTAGAAAGGATATTAAAGCCACAAATATCTATAAATGATGTGAAGGTATTGTATAAGTAAGAAACAGTAGATAATAGTAACAGTAGTTTAGTAGGTGCAAGGATCTTTGATTGAGATGACCCAGAGTATAGAGAAAATAGTGCTAGTAGGGCTAACGGCCAGACCCGTACTAATTATTGATAAATAAATAAAAAATGTAATTATTGTATACATTTACTGTATTACCTTTCAGTCCAATGTTTGGTCTCATCAGCAATAAAATGAACTCCAGCAAAAGTACAGTTCGCACAATAATCTTTTATCAAAGCTTTACAGTTGCCACTTCTGTTAGAGGTCATGACTAGCTTTTGATCGATGATTTATCATTGACTTATGACTTTCTCCTATACTTGGTTCGATGATTGTTTCAAAGGGACTGTAACAAAACGTAGAATGATTAGAAGCTTATGTTTAGTTTGAAAAGTTTTCAATCCATTTTCTAATGTAGGTATCATGTTGTGCAAATGTTATGAATAATTTAGCTAATAATTGCTCCGTATTGTGCAATCACGTGATTATGGGCAATCGCGAGCTAACATTCAACTTCAAGGTTCTAGTATTGTGAAATAAAAATAACGGTGTTGGCGTTTAATAATTCGTTTATTTTAGACCCTAGTGGTTATGATTCGTGGTAGTCTAGCTCAAGCTTTTGTAATAAACGATCCATCGTATATATCTACATCACATTAACGAGACGAGCGTTCGTTCTCATGATGGTGAGCGCCCCGCCTTCCCTTGATAAAAAAAAATAAACAACAATGTACAAAATGTATCTATTGATAAACTAATTTAGTAGGTAGTTCAATGCCACCCAGAACTTCACATCACTTCGAGCACAAAGCTCTATCGAGAGAGTATAAAACTTTAAATGAGATTTGATCAGGGCCCTTGCTATCGACAAGATGCGTACGCGAATGGTTAACTTGATCCATTAGATTGAAGTGTTTGACTTGTAAAAGTGCGATTTTATTGCCTATTTACAATTTACAATAAATGATTTGACTTTGACTTTGATCAATACGTTAACTATATGAATGAACCTTTAAAAATTTTGTGTTTGCTCTATTATTGTAGGGGTACTTACCTATAAGTATACTGATCAAAGCGAATACTTTCTAAATAGAAGTTCGTGCTCGCCCTACAGTAATTTTAATTAATTACAGTAAGAATAGGTACCTACATCTATTTTACCTATATACCATTAAAAAATCTAGGTAACGACTTATTACAGTATTTACATTTTACACATCTACATCATCTTGCTTATTCTTATCTTTACAAAAGACTTAAATGCTGTCGAACATTGTATCTACTACATTTTCATAACACGCAGTAATATTATAGCTACCATTACAATATTATTATCTTATTAAATTAAACCTACAGTTACGGAGTACTAACTATTTAGTCATCTGTACCACGGCCTACGGTATACATACAGAATACGTATGACCAATATGACCATAACGGCTAGAGTAATAGGTACCAATGCTTTGACTCCTTGCTAAAACTTATAAGTATTGCAGAAGTTCCTGAGATTGCAAGAAAGGCGGGTTCCAAATGTCAGGGTCAGAGGTCTTTTGAACAGCTGGTCGGTGCAGGTCTCCGTGTGTCTGGGGGCTCCGCCTGGGGATGAACCCGGCGTGCGTGAGGATGTTGTAGATCTCTTTACGGGAGACGTTATGCGCTTCACGATCGAACACCTGGGAAGAGGGAAGTAAACAGGTTTACATTTAGGTAAGAGTAGGTCTCCAGAATCTACTAAACGTTCTCTTAACTGTAGGTTAATATAAATCTATATACAAAGATACTGACTGATTCTAAAGAAAAAGTAAACAATAAGATATGCTTGCCTCAATATGGTATTGTTAGGTACTGTGCAATAATAATTGTCTCTGAAAAGCGATGTTATAGTGCACTTGTTCTGAAAAAGCACAGGGCCGGTTTAATTCTGCTAAACCAATTACCTACTAAATTTTTTCAATTTACACCGATCTCCGTCAATAAACTAAATCTCACCAGTTTCTCTCCATGATGCAGCAAGCTGGCTAGAGGCAGCACATCCTGTAGGTGTGGGTTGTGCAGCGCTCGGCTGCGCAGGTGGGGTGGCAGACGTGACTCCTCTTGCCTTACCGCCAGCACATCGGGGTGTGGCGGAGGAAGACCGGCCACCAGGTAGATGCACACCAGCAGCGGCAGTATGGACCTCATTGTCGACAGATGCTTGTATGGAATGGGAAATGTGAGTATATCAGTGTCGTTAGCGAATATTATAAATGCATCTACCTATCTATTCTGCAGGTGAACATATAATGGAGATTATAGAAATACGTATACAGGGTAATTGGTAGCGGGGAACAACGCTTACAGCTTGCATAGACCATTTTTCGTCTTAGACATAGTCGTACCTACTGTTTTTTTAAAGCTAATTTATTTGGTTATTGACGAAAAATCTCATGATGGCCAGTTTGAATGATAAATCAATTTCTTTTTATTTAATTTTGTAATGTTCTTTCTTTTGAATTATCATTTACGCCTCACAAACTATATTCAAATGACGACCTACAAAATTCATTGAGGGGAAAAATAAATTTTTTCGGCTGACCAATAAAATAACATAGGCAACTCATGACCTTCTCATTGGAGGAATGACAGCTCAGTTGGTTCCGTTTTCGGATCACACGCCGCTGGGCATGAGTTCGAATCGAAATCCAGCGGATCCCAAAACCTGAGCTTGAGCTTCCGAACAAAGAAAACATATTTGAAAATCTCGCATTAATCTTATTTGAATGAGATATATGTACTAGAAAATAGGCTTTATTTTAGATTTTAACTGAGACGTCAACAATAAAATGAAGGGTTTTATTGAAACTATATGTCCTACCTATCCCACCATTGGCATTGGCACAATTTGAATGACTAGAAATCCACAAAATATACAAAATATAGACAGCTTGAAGCTGTGGGTGCATGTGTCAAACACCCCTAGTCTGTTAAGAAATATGTACCTATATTGATAGATATACTGATGAAGTTAGACATAGACACTCTTTGTTTCGCCTGTACAAAGCGACTCTGCCATTTATACCCTTGTTGTAACAAAGAACTTCGTTGCATGTATGGGCAAACTAGGACAGTCGGTACGACAAGTCTATTGTTACAAAGTGTTCTGCAAGCTAAATGGACTGGGGTGGTATTGTCTGCGACTTAGTTATAGAACTAAGTATGTGTCATTTGTGTTTCTATTATGATTCGCTTCTGTTGTATGCCATAAAGGGTAGCCAGTATTCTGCAAGATTAATATAAGTAAGTATATTTCATGCTGAACATAATTCCCTCGACATGTGACTCTTTTCGTTTGTAATAATATCGATAATGACCAGACGTTTGTGAGTTGTTTTGATTTTATTCTTCATTACTATTCTACTAGTATTAAAACCCTTGCTATTAGTTATTTGATATGATAAGTAGATCACCTACATACCTACCTAAAAATATCACTAGCTTGCTATTATGATTCGGAAGCTCTCACTCGATCTTAGTACAAGCTATTTAAATAATCTTTCAAGACACTTTAGGTAATTTATTCGAACCCTGTACCATTATCCGAAATAATAATAATATGTGAAAATACAAAACCACGCCATAAAGCAAGTATGTAATCCATCATAATGAGCTTTTAGGTATCTAGTCGGAAGCAATTAACATGAAAGGAAAATTGGATTTTCAGGTCCAACATATAAATAAAACTAATGGAAATTTTAAGGCTTTGCCCATAGTTTCAGATTGCCTTAGAAACGGAAGCTATTTAGAAATATAAAATATTTAAAAATAGCTTCCGTTTCAGCGAACATAGAAAAGTTTACCTATAACTGTCCTTTGACATATTATATTAGACTATAGTTGGGTGACCTACTTGCTGCAGTAGATAGAATATACTCGTAAATTTGACATAAACGTTTATACTCGTAGTTACTACCAATATAGAATGTAATTTATTCGTTTTTGTAAGTACCTACTAAGATAAAGTTAAGTATTCAAAATCAAGATATTAGGCAGGAAAACATACCTAATCGATCCCGCACCGGGCACTTCAATCGCACAATGATAAACTACCGATTTATCGCACTCCTACAAAGTTTTCAAGATCTAGAATCCACAATTTATCAAGCTTAGAATTGACATCATAACTTGACACTATCAAAGTGCTATCAATTCGTGCTATCACAATCCGAGTCCTTTGAAACAGTGGCTGGTACGTCGAAGCGAGGTTGGTCAGCATTTGGTAAGTCGAGCCCAAGAGAGCGGCCAGATGCAACCACCACCACCACGGAGTTGTCGCAACGTCTTCTCGAGCACCACTCTAGTTAATTAGAGGTTGCTTTGTTTCGTGTTGTTTTGATAGAATATGAAGGAAATTGCTAAACTGCGAATAAGTAGGTATAAATATAAATTGATTATTCTAAATTATGAAAATTGTTCAAACACTTCGTGCCGAGTGTTGTTAAAGCTTGTTGCTTAGAAGAATCGCCACTAGGTAGGTACATGAACATTTTTTTATGGTGAAATATGAGTTGTGTGGCGAGGCATCACTTAGATTGCACTTCATACCTAATGTGTAAACAATGTAGAAGCAAGTAGGAACAAAGTCCAATCTGAGCATGACTTGCTATTTCCAAATTACGAAGATTCTTGCATTGCAACGGAGATTTCCGTAGGTTACGTGGTGGTATTTGGAGGGTATTGTAGAGGTGGTATTTAAGTATGCTCCTATGTTACGGAGGGTAGATTGATGCCCCTAATAATTATAGTGTGTAGACACTAACCAACCTGTTTTGTTTTACATAATTATTGTCGATGACAAAATTATGCGTAAATGGAACTTATGTTTCAAATATAAATAATTGGTTAAACTTTTACGTCTCATCATGTTAGGCAATTTTATGAAGAACCGAAACAATTATTGGGCAAAAGCGGTATCACAACATTTTTATTGTCGTCCTATGCAGATGAGGTTGGCACATGATCGGCCGAAGGCTGCGCGGGGGCATTCGCACGGTTTGGATGAGGAAAGGATGACAAGCCGCTGAACTATTGCTGTCATGGTACTCTTAGATTCGGTAAAAGTAAACGATAAAAGTAATAGGATATTGTTTGGGAGAATTTTAAGGACGGCGAATAAAAAATCAACTCTATGCCTATTACTTACTAGCTTGACCAGGCAAAATAGGTATGAACCAATAGTGATACAAAGTCGCCGTTACTGCAAATCTAATATTTGCATCTAATTAAGTATTTTTGTTGATAATTTATGCAGCAGATTGAGATTATAATGTTATATTTGGTGTAGTGGAAAGGTGAAAAATTAATTCTAAATGCAATTTATTGTAAGTACGTATTTAGGCTAAGATTTTACGATAGTAGCATAATTAAATGGATCCAAAAATTTCCACATGTATGGTTTAAACTTTCAGTTCACCTACCTATCGTGAATAATGATCACAATTTATCCCGCGATAGCCCACGGTACATAAAACAACCGTATTCGTCCGTATTTCTCAACATGAGTAAATTAATTCCTACCTAATTAGATTTTGTTAGGTAATGTTTATTTTTGCAACGTTTGTTGTGGTTTGTTTCAGGTCAATCATAAGTGTATTGTTCGTGGCGACTTGCGATAGGTACGAGTAGATAACCAGACCATGCATGTGAATCACGCTTACCACACCTCAAACAAAAATAATTATAAGAGGTTGTAGGGTTTTTTATTCATATATATTTTTACGCAATTTCTACTATATAAATAATTAATTGCGTAATGCAATTAATTGACGTTACAAAAATATATAAGTACCTAAGCGGTTGCTTCCAGAGTTAGATTAGAAGTAGGTACAATATTATATTATATCTTTCCAGAGTTAGATTAGAAGTAGGTACAATATTATATTATATCTTTCCAGAGTTAGATTAGAAGTAGGTACAATATTATATTATATCTTTCCAGAGTTAGATTAGAAGTAGGTACAATATTATATTATATCTTTCCAGAGTTAGATTAGAAGTAGGTACAATATTATATTATATCTTTCCAGAGTTAGATTAGAAGTAGGTACAATATTATATTATATCTAGAGTCTTGACTTACAGATTTTTGTGATAGGTGGTCTACAGGGCAGAGAAGAATAATTTCATGTAAAACTTCAACTGAATAAGACAAAAAAGACTGAATAAGCTGCCTATTTTTAGGCATCTTTTGGAATAGGAAAATGCAAATGAAAGTTGTAGAACACCTACGCTAACATCACCACTGGGGTTCTTTCAATAGACGATCAAACTGACTGCGTAGATTTAGATTTTTAAGTAATTAAATCCTAAAATTCATTCCTTAGGGGCCTATACAAAGTGAATAAGAGGTAAGTAAGATATTAAAATTAATATCTCAGAATTTGTAGTGCTTCCATATTGTTTTTTTTCACGACGTGGCTAATCATTGTGTAGACTAGTAGCTATTTCAATGTCAACACCATCGTTATTTACTTTTATCATCAATAATACTTACCTACACCAAATATAAAAACCAATAGCACGAGAAGAAACAATCAATCACAGCAATTAACCACACGTCAATGCGATGTTATCGTGGAATAGAATATTTTACAGCTGCTATTTACTTGCTCGTAAAGGGTTCGTACCTATATTGGTCTAGCAGCAGCCGTGCTAAAGGGCCAAATTTAACTTATAAATAAATTGATCAATAACGCAGAACATTCAGAATAGACTGATTGTAGCCACATAAAATGGCTGAAAAAGTGATCAAACCTCATAAGTTTTCATACCGGTACCGTAGAAAACCTAAAATAGCATCAAATTTGGAGATCTTGAAAAAATGTGCTAAAACAATTAGCATAGAGTATTGCACGGAGTCGTCTATCTGTGGACTTAAACACCTTGTTAATGACGACACACCCTTTTTTGAAAGGTAAGAGAAGCTTATACTTACTGCGTTTACACAGTTACCAGTTACGCGCGTTACCAAGCGTGCGCTTCAAACCCCTAATGTGTACCAGGCCTTAATCCCAGTCAGTTTACGCTGTAAACTGAACTGCCTGGCTAGGTATTTCGTATTATGAACTCCTAATGCTAGCCAGTAACGTCACGTGACAGTCAACCTACTTCAGACCTAATAACAGGCTAGTAGTTTCGCATTACGAACTTTAATTTGATGTACTTAATGTAGGTCATAAGGTGAATCAACAAACAAAAAACCAGTTAACGGCCGTAAAAAGAATTGCCTGGAACTTGCCTAGTTTTCAATAAGTTCATAATACGCCCCCTGCATTGTTTAAGTACTTGCACCGAATGAAATAGTCCTATGACTTCTAAACCTTCGAAGATCTTCACATTATACTCGTTGTTGCTATGAACTCGTGTGACCTTTCAATTTCATAAAATGCACGTATATATTTATTGATTGAAATGTTGGTAATTTATTTAAGTAGTACGGAGCTTGATGTGCTTAGACTATCGCTATTGGCAAAGTATTACCAACTTGTTGTGGACTTGTTCAGTTCCCAGATGGCTTGATTGTCGCAACGGTCACTTTTTATAATATGTGGTCGAGCTTGTGTTACGTCACTCGTGCGTGACCACTTGCGATTATGTCACAAATTATGTAGGGTCGATGCAAAACAAATGATGTCGCGTGTTTTTTTTAATGAAATAGTTACTGCATGTCGTCAAGTATTATCCTTCTCTAACCTTTTCAGTTCACCTGACAGGCCCATGCCTAAGTGTGCCCATGTCTTTTGCATTGCCATCTAGTTTGCTAGATCTTGCGCACATTTATTATACACTGCGCTCATTGACATTTTTTTTTACCTCAGTAAGTGCAAACTGAAACAAGGTGTGAGATTGAATATCCAGCGAACCTATTTCCCCAGGCGCACTTTTGCGAGAAATCGAATTCGATAGATACTTCAACTACGATATACCTACCTAGCACTATTAGGTATACATTGGCTTACTCGCTCCGTTTCTCAATAATTCCTGTCTGCTACTAACTGTAGCTTATTGCAGCGATATTTAATACGTGATAGTTCACGGCTTCATACTTTATATTACTGCATGATCTTTACAATATGTTTTTGTTCTCACCGTCATCAATTCATCACTACAATTGTCATTTGAATATAAATCTTATTACAGAGTGCTTTGGGTGATAATCCTGATCATCGGATTCATCTCCTCCGTCCTGTTAGTCTGGATGACCTCTCAAAAGTATTATACAGCGCCACTGGTGACCACTCAGATGCCTGAAGGAGTTCCGATCAGTACAATAATATTTCCAGCTGTAGGCATTTGCACCAATAACAGAATTAGTAAACGAGCTGTCACTGAATTAGCGAAACGATTGTAAGTACCTAAAGAAATATACCTCGAGAACTATAAAAAGTGATTGGGGGCATGTTTGCGTGGCGCTATTCTACGACCAATCAAATTCTACGCAGAAAGTTCTGTCTTCACTTACGCTGTTCATGAAGTAATTATATAAAAAGGAACCGAATGCCGTCTATGTTGGTGCCAATTCAGTAGGTATTCTACTGTTATAATATGTGTCTGACCTGTGTCTGTCATCAGAACTGTTCATCTGACTTTACGGATTGCATAGTGCATATTATGCAAATATGACGTTGTCTTGTCATTGTCTCTATCTTTCTTCTCTCCCTCTACATGTCTCACTCGCTCTCTCTGCCTCATCCGCTATCTTTCTCCCTATATTTCTATCTTTCTCTCTCACTTTATTTCTTTCTTCCTCTATCTTTGTCTTCTCTCTATCGTTTTCACTGTCACTCTATCTACCGTATCGGATTGCATAATTATAAGCAATCACTATTCTCAAAATTGACTGAACTAGGCACAAGTCTACATGTAGTCTGGCTGTAAAATCATGATGATGCTATTCAACAGAATAAAAGAAGAACGCAACAAAAACTACACGGAAGATGACATGTTGTCCATGCTGTTTGGACTGGGCCAGTTGTACGGCCAGCCTATGAACGACATCATTCCGTCGATGAAGCTGCACCAGGTCCTGGGAGATTATGAGGTCCACGACCTGATAAGAAACGTATGTAGTCCGTCAGTCTAAATATCTGTTTTCATAACCATTTTATTAGACAATTAACAGTAGTATACAAGGTCGAAATTTAGCACATGTACTTACACAATTAGTATATATAATACATGTACATACACAGATGAGGCTATGACATGAATTGAATATGGATGAGGTCGCAAAGCGTGGCAACAGCGAAAAGAAGCATATACTCAGCATTGGGTAAAGGAGAGCTAAAAATGTATGATGATGGTAGATATTTATAACCGCTGTATATCCCTACTTACTCAAAGTCTTTATAAAACTTTAGGATACATTATGGGACTATGTAAAACATAACTGCTCCTCTATGAGCCAGCAGAGCGAGGAGTTAGGTACAGATAAACACCTAATTTATCGGCAGACCCTGACATTTGTGAAAATCCATATTATTACGACCACAAAACAGTTCGCTTTCATAATTAACATGCGACAGTTACCGACGCATATGAGCATAACAACAATTATGTAACTGTAAACAGTCAAGGTCAGTGAAATAATGATTCAACCATTAGGCCGCCGACGGCGTGCGTTGTTCGGAGATGGAAGAGTTGGTGCTGCTTTTTAACGCCTCTATTTATCAAGTTCCAAATTAGTTGTGCTAAGTGAATATATTTCGAAAGGGTATGCAAACCAAGAAGTTATTGTGACATGAGTTTAGGTAGCTCACAATTTTGAAAATTACCTACCTTTCAAACTCGGTAGTCTATGTAGGCGCTTTTTACAGCAAGAGAAAAGAATAGGAACGAACATGACCTGCAAAGTTCTCAAACAAAATATCATGGGGTCCTATCCTAACCCCATAATACTTTGTCCTAACTATAGACGAAATCATTCTTGGATTAGAAAATTTTGATGTTCGCTTAAGTCACTCATATGAGTGTGCTGTGCATATTATGAACGTCATAAGGGTATATTTGGGATTGTAATGTAACATATTAATACATTACGTAGGTACCTACTCTATATTCCAAAAAAAACATCGAGAAGAGGTAGAACAAGGTGGTTATGTTTTTAAACGAAACAAGATAACCGGAGTCGCAGCTATTTAGCAAGCACATACCTACATTGAGTAAATGTGGTGTCTACCAGGTCCCTCACAAGTTTACCTGTTTAAGTGTGGTCTAATATTTGCAGTTGACACCTCGATGCGACGACCTTCTTGTCAGGTGTGTTTGGAATAACGAACCCAAGAACTGTCTCGAATTGTTTGACTTTCGGCTAACGGTTAACGGCTACTGCTGCACCTTTAACTATCTGCGCCAGTCAGATGTTAAGTTTAATGAGTAAGTTAAGTAAAATTCAAACTTTATGGCGGATGTGAAGTTAGGGTTCAAGACGATGTGCAAAAAATAAACATAGGTCAATGTAAATAGGCGATTTGAATGGAGATATATCCGTGCGCAAAGTCGCATTAGCAGTGCACTTCACAGCCGCCAATAACTTTGCGTGCTAATGTATATCCTACTCGTAATACTGTACTTGTATGTATGTACTAAAATAACGACGATCAAATGCATGGAGAACATCTAAATTTTTGAAACCTACACCATACAATTGGAGAATTAATCGGAATTGGCTCTAATTGAAAATTTGACCGCATATTTTTTAGAAAAGACGGCGAGTCTTTCACCACCGATATGTACAATCAAGGAAACAAATCCACATTTGACTTTGACCAAGGATTGAAAGTGTTGCTTCGGTTGAATGAGAGCGACGACTTCTTCTACAACACACCCTTGCAGGGTGCCCAGGTTTGTGTCTATATAGTACGTACCTACTAAGTAAGTAAGTATAGGCACTACCATACGTGAGTGCGAATTTCCGCAGGCCTGGCCTCTCTTCTCCATTATCCCGCTTACTCCTCAAATTTGCTTATTTGGCTAGTGCGCAACGTCTTGTGCCTAGTTTCACAGCTGCCACTAAATAAAGAACTTGCACATCATGCACATCATCATGTAGTCATGTCATTATCATGTGCATCGTCACATGCGTCCGAAAGAAACATACCTACCTACCATACGTTAAGGTACATCAAACAAAAGCTTAATTATCACGTTTAGTGTAGGTACAAGGTACACTATAGTTATAATTCATATTGCCCTCGGAAAATTATGAAATACTTATCCATACATACAAGAATATAATAAAAGATAGATACATAATATTTTCAGCTTCAATTGTCAGATGCCTACGATTTCCCAGACGCAGCCAGTGGAAGCTTTGCCATGCAGATAATAAGCCCGAGCGTGCAAGTAAGTATCTACCCACTTTGTACCAGTATTCGAACCTACCAAAATAAGCGCGTCCACTGGGATGTAATAACAAGTTTCCGAATGAACAACCCCTTTGCTTGAGTGACTAGATGTAGGCTTTGAGTGTGTGTATTGTTAAGGTAGGTACTAAGCTGTACGTTTTTGGGTTCCGTAGTCAAATGACAAAAACAAACCCCATTGAAAGTTATGTCCACGTGTCCGTATATGCCACAGACTTTTTATACACTATTGGGACAACAATTTGTTGTTTGGCACGTAAATGTTTTCGCCATACAGGCGTGCCGTTACTTTCAACGAAAATAACTTTATGAACAAATGTCGACTAAAAGGTCTCGAGACGAGTTGGACCAGTCGCTGTCTACCATTTTATTTTATAGATGACAGTTCTGGTGTCGGCCAGCTTCACCGACGCTTCCCGAGACATCCAGCATGTGCCTGTAAAGCTGAGGAAGTGTCGTTTCTACGACGAGTCGTCGTACCTTCCATTTTATACGTACAGTGATTGTATGTTGAAGTGCAGGATGTTCTTTCTGCTTGACAAATGTAACTGCACACCGTTCAACATGCCGAAGATGGAGAGTGCCAAGACGTGTGACATGAGTGATGTGGTTTGCTTGCATAAATATTATGGTAGGTGTTAGAAAATTGTTACTGTATTCGGTACAATACTAAGCTGACCGTTGTCCATTGTTTTATTGTCACCCAGTGGCCTGTTTTATTTGTTCGTTCACGTCCACGGGTGAAAGATAAACATGCAGATTTAACTAACCAGGAATTGTTTTATATCAACCGTATCTTCCAGAACAATCCATAACAGTGCGTCCGGACGTAGAGCCAGTTCCTTCAGAGTTAGAACTGGACATGGTTGGAGGTGGTATCTTCTGCCCGATGTGCTGCCCGACCTGCTCCAAGACTGCCTACAGCTATGACTTCAACAACGTCGTCATCTATCCGGAGTACATGAATGATGTGCCCGATGAAGATAGACTTGACTGGCTGTGAGTAAAATGTATAGATAAAGGGTATCCGAGGGATATGCACGCACATATAGTTATAAATAGGTACACCACATTTGTTCGAAGACTTTGTCTAGGCCGTCTATAAGCCTATATTCTTCCCGAAGTCATCCGACTAGTAAGTACTTACAGCGTCGACAAATTCTACATTAAGCAAATTTTTGAAACTAAACTGTGAAGTAAACAAAGTTAGCTTACAAGTAGGTACTTATATTTGTCAAAACTGAATAGATCATAGATCAAAATACCTACACTCCTACACAATTTCATCGACGTATCTCAAAAGTTCTAAAGGCACAACTATTGATTGGCCCTTCGTTTCTAAAGGCAGCTTTGTCAATCTTCGACTTTGGACTCCCAATTTTTTGTAGCCATATTTTCATATCCTCGATAGCGCCTGTGGCTCCTTGCAGCTGACCGATGACGGTGCCTTGCGAAGTATTCATAACCCATCCTCTTAGACCCAAATCGGTAGCTTTCTTCTGAGTATATTTCCTAAAGTACACTCCTTGCACTTTGCCATATACCTCAAAATCCGTTGTTGTTATAGCATTTTTCTTGTTGAGGCCAGCCATTATGGAATTTGTATCATTTACCTATAATTCAAAAAGTGTTGCTTTAGTTTTGATCACGGAGGAAATAATTACTGCGTTTTGATGTCATTTTCCACATGTCTTCGTTTTATTTGTTTGGCGGTTGTTCCGGTAACGCGAAACCAAATATTATCATCGGGTGCCTTCAAACTTGCACTGCGAAGGTTGTTATGGAAATAACAAGGTAGTATAGTATAGTATCATTGATTCGTGTGTCTCAAGCTTCCTAGAATATTGAAAATGGTCCGACCTCAAGCTCTGAATGAAATTAATGGAAAACTTATTCTAGGTCATATTTTATTTCAACAATAAAAAAAAACTTTGGTTTATTATCTTTTCGTCTCCCTTGTCTGTTGTTCTAGTTACATTCCATGAATTTTCAAGTTATTGTCTAAGTATAGCGGAGCTACAAATATAATAAGTACTACAAACAAATGAAGGGAAAAGAAGCTCCACAATACACAATTTCCGAACTGAAATAGAGCCTAGGTTATATACATTGTTTCAAATTCAAGTTTCAAAGTCGATGTAAACATTCGTAAACTATAGGTATAATATTATATACGTCATTCTATAAGTTGTGTGGTTATTGCTAGAGGCATAAAAAGCTTGTCGGTATTTTCTAAATTAGTAATATAATTTTAAATAGTTTTGGTATTGTGGTTTATGGTAAGGTGTAGTTGGCTGGTAGATATAGTTACTACACCTTACCAGTACCACATACCGTCAGTCTACTGTACACCTACAGTAATACCTACATAATTATACCTACCCTCCATATTTTTGCAGGATAGACGTGAATTTCACTGATGCTTCTATCATTCACGTGAAGTATTCGAGGGAAGTGGCGGACTGTTATGGACAAAACGTCATCATGAAGTGGTTTGATTTAATTAGTAAGTAAATATTTCATATACTACCTATGGATACTAGCAGACACGGCCACGCGTTGTTGTGGCAAAGGTTTTTGTAATGCCGACTATAAATTCAGATGTAAGCTATCCTATCTTTTAAGTTAGACCAAACTGCACTCGGTTAAGTAGTTTAGAAGTCCATCGCGGACAAACAACGTGACGCGTCGTTTATATACCTATTATATTAAGATGAATAATATTATGTAGTTCACCTTCTTCCACGTCGCGGCGCAACCGAGGATTATATCTGATATATAGATAAGATAGTAAATTAATGCTTTACCTCTGTTATTACATAAATCAATCTGGTGTGATGTAACTCAGGGTAAGCCCTCGTATGCAACATCACATTACATTACATAATGGGCATATCTAACAGGTCGAAGGAAACGCTACTACCTGTTCGCCTTCACCGATCGCCTTACCTTACGTAAATAAAACCACGCGAGTGACCGATGAAAGTAACAAGTTGCTTCGTAATCCTAAGCATTTTAAGTTTGCAGTTGCCCGTGAATACGTTTACGGTGCAATTGCAATATTCCTCTAAAAAATTACTAGCAATACGAAATATACCTAAGTAATTACATTCGGCGGGGAACTTGAATTAAAAATATGCAGTGACAGTGCCTGCATGATAACGGATTATTCATAAATTAGGTCACACCATAAGAGGGAGGAAGGGTGTCGTCGAAGTGTAACATTGTGTAACAAGGGGGGGGGGGGGGGGGTACGGGTCCTAAGATTCGGGACGTTACATTTCAAAATCTTACACACCTATAGTAAAAAATAATACATGTGACCAACTGTGACAAGGACGGGGAAGGGGTCAAAAAGTACTTTATTGATGACCCTTGATATAGATTTGTTATTCATACTTAGTATATTATAATATACCCTATAACTGCATGCTGTGTTCACATTATTAGGAATTACGCCGTACTTATAATGGCAATAAGCAAGACTTCAGCTAGAGTAAGATTTGTGTACTTATATTCCAAGTTGTGAACCAAATAATAATAATTAAAAAAAAAAAACTATTAAACAGGTAACATCGGCTCGACCTGCGGCTTCGTCACCGGCTTCAGTTTCTTGTCAGTTCTAGAATTCACTTACTTCTTCACTGTAAAGCTCATCCGAGAGATCTCCGCCAGACGGCGTAAGAGAATCAGTGCGGCGTCCACCGTTGTAGTTACTGCCTCTGCGTCTTTATCGAAATATAGGCCTATCTATTGGAATGAAATTACCAGATCAACAAAATATATCGGTAGTAATATTCAGTCCTTAGAGAAAGTTAGAGAACTACCCACCTACGAGTATAGCACACGCACGTAAGCAATTCTAAATGTGGTTTTGAAAAGTCTTTAATTTTGTAACTGTATAATGAAATTTTCTTTATACATGTGCGTATGATGAAACGTGATGAAAGGTTTTTTTTCTGGAGGAGGAAACTTGTTTTGGTAATCTACATAGCTATGGAGACATGCTGATAAGTATAGCGTGGTAGAGATGGTGGCATGGCGGTAGTGGTATTTGGCATCTGATTGTTCCGTGGTCCAACCGGTTCGAAATAGCGGGTGACCACGGCTCGGTAGTTACTTGAGACATTTCTATTTGTATAGTTAGGTACCTACAGTATCGCGTGAGTATTTAGTGTTAGTATACTTTACATACTTTCAGAGGCAAAGTATATATCCTACTTTATAACTTCTGAATAGATTTCATGGTCACCATCATAATGGAATTTCGATAAAGTAGATCTTGTGTTGAGATTGTGTCAATGATTATTAGAGTAATTATAGTAATTGTTACAAAAACCGAAAAAATCACGAGTAAAAAACTGAACACCTGTGTTATTCTCTTCGTGATAATGGTCTGTTAGATTTAGGTGCTATTGTAATTTACATAAATACAAGTATACTCAAATATTTAGTGATCTATGTTGTTTATTGTTACGCACGAAAAGAAGAATATAAAACTGTTATTTCTAAAAGTTGAGTTACATTTTCCCGCACGCAACAGAACTGTCACACTTTATACTGATAGGTTCTTAGTGTTGATATTGTCAAGGAATATGGGTTCCAAAGAGTCTATGAAGAGATATGTTGAAATATGGTGGAATGGAATTAAGAGCTTGCCTGAGACGACCTCTATTCATGGATTTAGATTTATTGCAGACTCTACCAGGCATTGGACCGAAAGGTAACTAAGAACTAACCTAACTAAGAACTAGTGATTACTTCGTACTCTAACCTAATGTGATTTAAGTATGTATAGCGCCATAATAGGCTAAGTAGTAAACACGCTAAGACTATAGAATGCGAGTAGCTCTCAACGATTCAGATTTTGGCTTGAAAGTTAGATATTCACTATATTATTAGTGCCTAGCACCAAGGGTTTTAAGATGTTGTCCTTCATCGAGCCGACGCTCTGCTGCGTCGAGACCAACATAGTATTCCAGCACTGTTTGAGTAGAAAATATCATTACACGTTCAATGAAACTAAAACCCAGCCAGAAAAGTAGGTAGGGGTTTTTCCTAATAAACCTTACATTATTTGTAGAATATTCTGGCTAATATTTGTCGCCCTGTCGTGGTACGGGTCATCCCTGCTCATCGCAGCACAATATGATGCGTTCCAAAACAATCCCATTTCATTCGTAGTGGAAACCACTTACAAAGATTGGGACACGATGTTCCCTTCTATTGTGGTCTGTGAGAATGACAACACGGCCCGCATTGAAGAAATATCTGATGGGTAAGTCACCTTTCCAAAAATATCTAAGGAATTAGTTGTAGTAGGAATTACCAATCTTAGCATCTCATCCATAATGTAAGTACCTACTATTCGCAACATCAGATTAAGAGAGTTAAATGGATTGGATGCGCAAACCATTGAGCTAGCTTGCTACATATCTAGGTACGGTGTAGGTATGCAAATCTACTATGTAATTTTTTGTAGACTACTATTTGTTTCAGTTTGTGGGGAGAAGATCACGATTTCAATATGGAAGAAGTACTGAAAGAAATTGCATATTTCAAAGGTATCACGTATTACATTTCCGAATTTTGTAATCTGGAGGATCCATTGCCAGACTGCATCAAAACTAACTTTACACATTACGCAAACCTGGTAAGTGAAGCTAATTCAATTAGTTTGCGGACTGCATTGACCACGGTATCGGGGATGTTTGGAATCTAGGAATACCCTCATGAGCGTAGAATCCGTGTCCTCGTTGACGGATGCGCTTCGCGGCTCATGACTGTGAATGCCGGAGTCCCACAAGGCTCCGTTTTATCGCCCACCCTCTTTCTTCTGCATATCAATGACATGCTGCATCTCGGTGACATCCATTGCTATGCTGATGATAGTACGGTCCATGGGCGATATCTTGGACGTCCAGCAGCTGGAAAGGCGGATACTTTAAATAAGCGTGAGAATCTTGTTGTTGAACTGAATCAGACGTTGGATCTTATTAATAAATGGGGTACTAACAACCTGGTTCAGTTCAATGCCAAAAAAACCCAAGTGTGCGCGTTCACGGCGAAAACTTCACCTTTCCTTCCTATTCCCAGTCTGCAGAGCACCCCCCTTGATATGCGACGGAGCCTGAACATGTTGGGTGTTGACATTAGCAGCGACCTCAACCAGCGCAATTACATTGAGTCTGTTATCACCACTGCGTCACGAAAACTGGGGATCCTGAACAGGGTGCGCCGGTTTTTCGTGCCCGAGCAGCTTTGTAATTTATATAAGACACAAGTACGCCCTTGCGTGGAATACTGCTCGCATCTCTGGGATGGGTCTGCCAGGTACCTTCTCGACGCCCTCGATGTATTGCAGCGTAGGGCCATTCGCATAATAGGCGATAAACAGGTGACAAAAAATTTGGAGCCTCTTCAACTACGTCGAGACATTGCTTCGCTCAGTGTATTTTATCGCCTTTATCATGGGGAGTGTTCTGAAGAACTATTTTCCATTATCCCACCCTCCCTTTTCCGCCATAGGACTACGCGTGCTGGTATGCGTTGTCACAGTTTTACCGTCGAAAATATCCCGACGCGTACTAAGAAGTTCGGCAACTCCTTTCTTTGTCGCACAGTTAAGCTGTGGAACTCATTGCCGGCTCATGTATTTCCCCCATCCTACAACCTAGGATCCTTTAAACGAAGCGTGAAAAAGCATCTCGTGGGCCAGCATGGCTGTGCTAACTGACCGATGACCGGTGTCCTCTGCCAGTTTAGCATAGTGACTTGGGCCTCGCTCTGGCTTACCATCAGGCGGAGGGAGGTCAATATGATGCGCTACTATAAAAAAAAAAAAAAAGAAAAAAACCCTGGTTCTCCCATATACCTTTCAGCTGGTTAACATTTATTTTTATTTAACTACTTACTCAGAAAATAGTTATGTAGGTAATTAATTATTATGTAGTATAACCTAACCTAACCTAACTAGGTATATGTCTATACGACGCTATTAGTCTGTATACCTAGGTCTATATCCTACTAATATTATAAACGCGAAAGTTTGTAAGTATGTATGGATGGATGGATGTTTGTTACTCTTTCACGTAAAAACTACTGAATGGATTATAATGAAACTTTACAATAATGTAGCTTATACATCTGAATAACTTATAAAGATATTGTGTGAATTGTTCAAAATATGACGATAAGTGTCAAGTAAGTCATTATTTATTGTTAGTTCTTTTCTACTTACGCCACGCTAATATAGGTAAGTTACTCGAATTACTACCTAATCCTGCGCAGACGAAGTCGCGGGCACCAGCTAGTACGTAATAATTATACCTACCTACTACTGGATTACTGAAAGCTTGTTTGCGTCTTTTCAGTTGTGGTCGCAGATGGGTTTTTGTTTTTTTTAATAATTAACTCTTTGAATGATCGTCATTTGTCTGTAAATACATATAACCTTTTTGACGTGATTTCAGGTTCGAAGCACTTGTACAGATGTCATTTCGGATTGTTCCTGGAACGGTGAAGAATTTGATTGCTGCTCCTACTTTAGACCCATGGATACTGAACTGGGCACTTGTTATGCTATTAACACTTTACAAGGAAGGTAAGCCAGCGACTTGGAAGTCATGTATCCCCTAGGTCTAAAATTAAACTTAAAAATAATTTAATTATACTTATACTCAAAATACCTCACCTACCTATATCGAATTCGAACTTTTCCAAGCTTGCTGTGGTAAGTTTGTACTTAGTGGACACAAGTTTGTTTTCTTTATCTTCCAAGTCAAATATGACCCAGTTTCCGAATTACAAATTGTATTAAACAATATTTAGGTAAAATCAACCTGAGAATACTATTATCACAGCTTGCAGCATGAATATGTACCTATTTTATAAAAACTTGTCTGGAAAAATATCTACATTTTCAACAAAAGAAAATGTAAAAGCTTTGGACCACTATCTTTGCTGTTGTTTCTTAAGGGAAAAGAATCCACCACGTTTGCTGATGGTTAGTAACAGAACTACAGGTCCTGGGCTTATAAAGTTTAACCTAAAGGTAACGTCTAACGTCTATGCCCTAAATGAGGAGGAAGTACCCGCATTGACCACCATTGGATCTGATGTTTTGCATGTTGGACCCGAAATGTATTACAGGTAAGTTAGTAAGGAGGTAAAGAATAGATACTACCGCTAGTATTATTCTTAGTCATTGCTTGTATTATCGAGCTGACTCGTATGCAAAGGTAAAAGGATATGCACTTTTCAACAATATAGGTAAGTACTACCTACCTATCTAACTTATATAACTCTAGCACAGGCAAACTAGATCGACAGTTAAAGTAAGTTACCATTGCAGGCGTTTTATTTCAATCCGCAACATCGAGAACGACGCAGGCGCTCGCATGATCGTTCCTAAAAAGCGCAAATGCCGGTACACCGACGAGAACTTCCTCCAGGTCTACCGGCACTACTCCTACACTGCCTGCACAGTGCAATGTAGGAAGAACGCGCAATTAAAATTCTGCAACTGCACCAATTACTTCATGCCGAATGTTCCTGAGGACATGAAGTGTAACGTCAGCGGCATCATATGCCTCAATAACAACGTCAATGTTCTGTCTGTGAGTTTCAGAACTTTCTAATGCTATTAAACTATTAATATGTTATTTATGAAACAAAATAGTCGTACCGATGTGTGATCAATTTTACCATTGCCAATATCATGGATTTCCCCTGAAAATTAAGTACCTTAATTAAAAATTTGATATGGCTCTTCTACAGGTTCTTAGAGCTCCGTGGTCGTCACGCGATGGTCTGTACTGCAACTGTTTACCATCCTGCACTGAAGCTGAAATTTCCATTGTCAAAGATTTCAAAACGGTGACAACGGATAGCTTTGCCATTGTAGAAATTGGACTAGCTATGCTACCCAGTGAGAGGTACCGAAGGAATGTAGTACGGGGTGTTCTGGATTTAGTGGGTGAGCATATTGATACACATAATATCTAGAAGCAATGGTAGAGAAATCATGTTATTTATTCCGAGATATTTTAAATATTACAACATTTACAGTGTCCACCGGAGGAACAGGCGGTCTCTTCCTTGGAGCCAGCCTCCTAAGCTTCGTCGAATTGCTCTACATTCTCCTGATCCGTCCTTTCTGCGATATCTACAGCCAGAGAGATGACGATCCGTGGCATAGGAGATTTGGAACTCGTCTACTCGCAGACAACAAATTCACCAGAAATTGGGACTGGACCTTCTTTAAGACTAAGCCTGGCAATATAAATAATCTAGACTACAAGACAAATCCTGTCAATTTCAAAAAGTAGGAGTTAAAGCACAGACACTTGTGAAACTAATTACTAGCTACTAAATTTAATACGCTGTTAATTTGCACTTCAAAGTTTTTATGCAACTTATACGACATACAAATATGTATTACAAGTATCAATAAATGTTTGAACTTTGATGAACCATCTTCCGTAGTCTAGTACATCGTAGTACTAGGAAAATATTTTTTTTTCCGTTCGCGACCTGATTATCTACTGAACCGTACCATGGGCAAAGAGCGATATTTAAAACTCCTGAAACAGTTAACTTCATGGGTAGATTACAGACAATATCTCTCCACAATCTCTTCAAAAATACTATATACTTTTTCTTTATAATCGGGGTCGGACTTCATCATTTTTATAATAAACGCCGATTTATTCTTCGAAAGTATATCATCGAACTGAGCAGTGTCACTAAAAATCTCAGTCGTTAGATCATCGTTGATCCAAAACTGTGGCGTTAAACATGCGCAGACAACTATACCCCACTGCCTTTGTTTCTCTGCAGACTCGAAAAACTTTTCCCTGTCGACAATACCGTCTTCAATTCCAGCATCATTTAGAATCCTTTCGAGTTCTTGAAGATAGAAATCCAAGAATTTCTCTAGATTGTCTTCCCTAAACTCTGGATCTAAGTTACAGTAAAGAAGCAGCATAACGTCGCCAGCGGGCGGTTGGTATCTGGCAGCTTGAAAATCTACAAGTACACAATGATCTGGTGTTCCCTCATTGTAATGAAACATCAAGTTATTGTTCCATAAATCGCGGTGGCATATCACGTTTCTGTATTCCGCCGAGGCATTAGCAAGAGTCAAGCCTGAGGACCAAATGTTAAACCAACAACTTTCAATTTTGTTTATCTGCTCTTCACTATAATTTGAAAATTGTTTGATTGCTTCTAAAGCTCCATTCATGCATTGGAGAAACCAGTTATCTGTATCTATGTAGCCACATTCATGCAACTGTTCGTGAAATTCTTCATTTAAAGAAAACTTACGTCTTAGCTGTTTGGTTCTCTTTTCCTCGTAAATAATAGAGGACGCATGAAATCTGGTTAAGGTTCGCAACGCTTCTAAAGTGTGCGCCATGTCAAACCTCTTGAATTTGTCTCGCAACTTATATTGAAGGGAATTCATATCTTCAAACACCATTGCGTTTCCCAAGTCTGCTACAAATCCTGCACTCCAGGGCCTTATCTCTGTAATGGGTAGGTATATTTAACATTTGTATTATTATGGTATAAATAAGTTGAAAATTCTCATTTTCTTATTGCGATTGCTTACAAACTCACCTGGCAAATCAATCTTTTGTTTGATAACTGAATAGAAGTACAACTCTTTCTCATACAATTTCAATTGTTTTACCATTTCAGCTTTAGCAGCATTTTCCACGGAAATAGCTTTTATGAAATATTGAAGTACTTTTTTACGAGGGCCCAGGCGTACTTGGAGTTTCCAATAATCACAAAGAAATCCCAGCATTTTATCACTTGCATTTCTAATTTCATAATTTTCTATAACACTTTCAATACTTCCTACTCCTTTGAATACAATCAACTTAATGTTTTCTTCTGACAAATATATAGTATCATGTTGTTCTACTCTTGCGAGTTCCATGGCTTTCAAATATCTACGAGTAGGTATTTAGTATACGCACAATAAACAGTACGCATAAATAACAGTAACATATAATACGCATGAACAATAATATATCGTTTGAAAGACTGGTCGTATAATTATTTCTAAGTATGTTTATACTTAATAGTATTACAAACAAAAGACATTATATCTTTTGCAATCTAAATTATATTTAGTTGGCACCTTCTGTCTGCATAATAATATAGCAGATTACATTTTATTTATCTCTGTTCAGATACAAATAAACTGTTAACTTTGAAATACTCTTGTAATCCTACGGCACAAACTTTGCATAATGATAAATGCCTAATCAAATATTCAACAGAGTAAGTATATGATAAGAAGCCATGTTGTTACCTGATGTAACATTAGTATCAAGTAATGGTTAAAACAAACAAAGGTAAAGTAAAAGTACTAAGTCAATAACATTAACCTCTCACCACATCACATACATGTATGGATACGCAACACGTAAAAACTACTACTCGCCCTCATACGATAGACATTAATTAGCACTCAAACATAGACCTAGTATTAGATGATGAGTCTGAGTAAGTACTCAAATGTATTTTTTTATATATCGTAGCCCCACACTAGGATAGCTCCTGTATCGTGGGTACCGCTTACAGACATATAATTTCACATACACATCACACGCAGACCAGAAACAAATATTTGTGGATCGCACAAATATTTGTTCCGAGCGGGAATCGAACCCGCGACACCAAGCGCAGCAGTCCAATTGCTCAGCCACTACGCTAACGGTGCCGTCAAATCAATTTACTATACATATTTCAAAACTATTGTTATCCTCCGTTGGGTAAATGTATTTTTCAACAAGTTCATCGAATAATTCAAGTAATCTCTCGCAGTAAACCGGATCTTCTTTGGCTATATGTATAAATTCTTCGCTTCGCGATACTACATTAGCTCTTACACTTCTTTCCGGGTCACAAAATATTTGTTCTCTCATTTTACTATTCATTGCAATAATAGGTACGATTATAGAAGCTTGAGTCATACCAAAAACTAGACTTTCGTTGTAAGCATTCATAAGATTTTCTCTCGGGAAAATGGTATCAGCATTCATTCCCGCTTCTTGAAGTATCGCCGTAAGTGTTTCGTAGTATATTATAATTAGGTCTTTACTGAAAGCGTCTCGGCTTGAGCGGTCTGTATTAAAATAAATCAGTGATGACAAATCCAGCATCGGAGAAGCATACAAAATTGTTTGGAAATCTATTATTAACGCATGAGGCTCAGGATGTCCTCTTTTAATGAATATATTGTTAGTCCAAAGATCTCGATGAATTACTACATTGCGATATTCAGCACTAGGCTTCATTAGCCTCAATGCACTATCGAACAACTGTGGCGTAACATACTCTACTTTATTCATGAATTGTGGCCTCTGTTTATATTTAGAGAACACCCTCAGGTACTCGATGACAGCATTTCTGCCTGCATCGCGCCAAGGTTGGCCCTTAACAGGCTCCTGTAAATATTCACTGAAATCATCCCAAATTCTATACGGTTTCCCGAGTTCTTCGCTTTTTTTTTCCTCATAAATGTATGATTGCGCGTGGAACCTCGCTAACGTTTTTACAGTTGCTTTTAGATACTCGAGCGGCATGGTTTCTTGGTGATGCGGCATCTTGTATCCAAGTAGACTAACATCTTCGAAAACGAATAAGTTATCTCTTATATAATAAAGTTTAGGACGCCACTTTTCTTCGCCTGTAAAAGGAAGTTCATTTAGCAAAACTAAAATCGGATTTACCTTACCTATATACAACAATCGGATTTACTTTATAGTACAACAGTAGATTGGAAGATAGAGTTTGTAAATTTCAACCAAGTAAATAATTGTAATTAGGGATTAATTCGTAAAAGTTACCACAGACAGCCATTCCACTAGAAAATTCTAAACCGTTTGCACACATCGGTTAATCCATCTATAACGTTTCAAATATCAGAATAAGTAAAAGGTTTATTACCTTCCCCATTCTGGAACTCTTTAAACAGCCTGCTCAGCATGATAAATTCCTTGTAGAAAAACTTCAACTCTTCTAAGTACTTCGACTTCCATTCATCGAATCTGGGCATGCACTTCAAAAAAAGCTTCAATTCCGATTTCACTCCTTCATTCTCCGCCTCTATTATTAACTTCAAGTGATCTCCGAGATAGCCTATAACTTTGTCTGGAATCTCTTCGATTTGCCATTTCAACGGCTTAGTTAGTCCGAATTGTTCAATGATTAGGTTTATTTCATTTTCGTTTAGCAGCTCCATTTTGTACAAACAATATCTTATAATTGTAATTCATATGCCACATGACATTGTAATGCTAAGCTATCTAGAGACCAACTAGGTACTTGACAATTTGAGTTGTCTTAACTCGGTAAACAAAACACATCGGAAAACACACCTAGTCTGCATTTGAACACTATTTTTGAGAGCACACGAAGTAATTGCTTGCACAGGAATTATTTATTTAAGTGAAATATTACATGTTTATAGCATAGGTACACAACTGATACAGTTTGCTGTCATTATCTTAAGTAGATATAGCGTTTGTTTGATTTAGGTACGAGTAGAAATAGCAGAAATAAATAAAATAACAACATACTGTCAACATTTATTAAAAATACTCTCTGAATAGTCAAATACCGAATAAACTGCTGGTAGAAGACAAATCCAAGAAGGGTTCTTTCATAATTTTATTCAGCTTCTTTTGTTTGACTGCTTCATAGTTAGGGGTCCAGAGTTCCATTGCTCTCGGAGAAGGTCCGATCAGTTTCGGTTTCTCTTCTTCGTCGTCGCTGGACTGTTCTTCCACTTCCATCTTCTCCTCAGTCGGTTCTTCAACTTCTTCGGACTTCTTTGAACCAGATATTTGTTGCAAGAACGGTGAGACCAGCAGACTCAGTGGAGGCATCATGTGAGCGGAAGCTGCGGTGATCTAAAACAAGGTACATTACACGTCGGACAAGTTGTTCTGGTACAGATAACAAAATCTGAATGTTAAACAAAAATTGGATAACTTTATACCAAATAACGTAGAGGTGTCGCAACATTTCGTCACAACGCATCAGAGTGCCAGCAATGTATCTCATTCTCGCGAATGTAGTCTCAGAGAACCAAAAAGGGATAGAGATACGAAAAACTACGGTTCTATGGAGCAAGTGGAGACGATAAACGCAGCGTAGGTGTCGTGCAGGGTACATTTTTGGATGTTTATTAAATATTTCAGTTACAATTGACAGAGGGTCGTAATCTACGCAATATTAAATACGATTTGTTTATCGGTATTAAAGTATTATCCAAGTGGAAATAACTGACTGAAACGAATTTTGCTTGGCTTAAAAACCATTACATTTAATAATAAAAACATCAAATTAACTTACATTTTGCTTTTCAGATAAAAGGTATTTTCCTCAGTCCTTTCGCGTTTTAGACGACGCGATCATAAGGATAAGATATCACCTATGTGAAATGGTTCAGAGGTGAAATGAGGATACTTTTTCCACTTTGTATACCTAGGTGAGTTCACACAGGTGAACAAAGTGGAATAACCAAAAAAACTGACCTCGGACACAGCATTGCTGGTGGCCTTGTCCAAGTCCATCTCCTCGAGCTGGGCCGCCTCCGCCGCCTGCACCTCCGACAGCTGCTGCACCGCGACCATGGCGCCGAACGTCGACGTCGGTTGCTTTTGCCACGACACCGCTTCCAGATAATTATTCTCTTCTGCTTTCTCTGGCTCAATGGTGTAGATCTCCTGTGAAAAGTTAATATTTTTATTCGATTTTTTTGGTGCTGTTAGGGGTAGCCCTAGCCATACCATATCCTACTAATATTATACACGTGAAAGATTGTGAGATATGTTTGTTCCATCTTCACGCTCAAACGGCTGGACCAATTTTGATAACATTTGGTATGGAGGTAGCTTACACCGTGGATTAACATTTATATTATTATTCCATAGTGGAGAGATTTTTTTTCAGTTTGTCCTTACTGGCTACTCAAAAAGAAAACGAAAGGATGTTATCGTTAGAAGAGTGACAATTTTAGGACACAAATACATAATGTAATGTGTGAGTATAGGACTTGTAGGTAGGGGCATAAAGGCGCTTATTGAGACTTAATTATTACAAAATACTGACCGAATTATTTCTCATCAGGAAAAGTCTGATATCATCGCCAGAACTGGGCCCAAAGGTGATCTGTTTGAACACTCCTGTTTCTGGACTCAGGAGCCGCTTCCTGGATAGAATCGGCGTCGGACTGTGCGGTGTGAATATAAATACTGAAACAAAATACATAATTATATAAGTCAGTTACACACTCAACTGTTTCAATGTGAACTAACTTTTTTACAACTGAATGCGATAAACGTTCTTTCACAGAATAAATAGCGACTGTTTAAAAAAAAAGTAAATCATGGCCTGTATGTAGGTACGTGAGATGTGTTTTAGTAGCTATTGAGAACAAATTCTCAAAGGTAAAATGCTTACAATGAATTTTGTTGCATATTGGGTAGAATCTTTCTACCCACCATGGAGTAAATGATGGGCCAGTGGGGAGAAACTGGTGTTTCCGTAAATGCGAAAACTCACCGTCATTCTCTTGGGTGACGACCGCCATTTTGTTGGAGTGCTTGTCCGCTGCTAAGCAAGTGGGCTTGATTTGGACCATCCATTTCATAGTCAGCGACAGAAGACTCCAGACGGCGAGGCAAGTTTCCGTTGTGCAGACCAACTTGAACCATAAAGGACAAGTGTTATATGCTTAACGTTGGACATAAGACCTTTTGAAACCAATACACATTACCAAGAGTTTGTAGTGGCGTCGTAATACTTAATTCTGCTGCAGTCTATCACAACGCGACCAAAATAATCAGAATGACAGGGGGTCAATTCTGCTAATTTAAGAACGCTAAAATCAAATCTCAATGGAGTGGCTTCGGAATAGTTTGTGACATAATGGAAGTCTGCTATGTTTTTTATTAGTCTGCTAGTCAAACATGAACATTTGAAATCAATGTCACAAACTATTCCAAAGCCACTCCATTCAGATTCCATTGAAGCATGCTTAAATTAGCAGAATTTACCCCCTGGTTTGGTTACCTGCGCCTGTTTTGATTGTACATTCAGTGACTAGTCTTCCTATACGATCGTAATAAACTTACATAATGTGCTGCATCCTTGCTGCCGAACGTAACTTGAACGCCACGAGGCCTCAACGCTGGATGAGCCAGCGTCGTCCTAATATTGCACGAATGCGAGTCCCACAATGTCAGCTTGCATCCAAACCACGCAGCGATCAACGACCCGTCCTGCGAGATCGCCACACCACCCATTTCAGAGTCATCACATTTCTTCATGCCACTACTCAAAATGTCAGAACCAACCAAAGCCCGCTCCTTGTGAATGTTCACCAGCTTCAACACGACATCGTCTTCGGCAATTTCTCTCAAATACGGATGCTTATCTTTCCCATACGTGTTCACGTTATGATGTTTAACGTTGTTCAATATGTCATGGGAGAGGTACTGGCCGATGCCCGAGGAGTAATAGCAGGCGGTGAGGCATATGAAGTATCGCAACCTTTTGTTCGTGGAAGATTGGTTTTCTTTCTTCCATATTCGGAACTTCTGGTCGGTGCCGGCGGAGATGCAGTAGTTGCCTTGGTGGTCGAACGCAAGCGCGACCACGTTGCATCCTCCGTGGGATAGATTTACACAAGTGTTCAGTACAAAGGGCGTTTTCCCCTTTAGCTCGGCGTACCAGAACTTGAGTTTTTCTTCGGGGTAGTTGATGCCATCGTTTCTGTATTCGGATGTGGCGAGAAAATTGCCGTTCGCGCTCACCGCGGCGCATGTCACTTCCGTCTCTATCGGCAGGAGATTGTATCTCTCTGATGGCAACTCGTTCAATTGCGTTACATCAAACTAGAAGTGAAATAGAGGATGTTATTGATCTAACGCTGAGCAATACATAATAAACTAGCGGACACGGCCACGCGTTGCTGTGGCTAAGGTTTATGTTATTGCGACTATAAATTGAGATGTAAGCTACCCTATCTTTCAAGTTAAATCAAACCGCACATGGTGTGAAAATTTGATTAAAATCCGTTAAGTAGTTCAGGAGTCCATCGCGGACAAACAACGTGACGCGTAATTTATATATATTAAGATAACAAGACACAAAGTAAAAGTAATAATGTAAATCAGGCATTTTAGATCTGTAGTAGGGGGCTATAAAACCCATTTAACCATTTATTGTATGTAGGCACTAGCACTTTTACAAGTCAATCGCTAAAGATATATAAAACCAATGACTCTTACATTGTACAGAACTTTGTCTGTAGTAGTAGAGTACAATTGCAAGTGACCAGTGCGCCCCGGCATCAGTAGTCCTCCCAAACGTGGATGGTAGATCAGATTGCCGCCAAGCTCTCGCATCATGGGCGACAAACCGCCACATTCTAGTATAGTGCCTATTGTACGCATCTGCGCATTGGCTATGACGATAGCTGTAAAAGAAATGGACTATAATATAACTATTTGGTACAAACATACCTTCGCTTTTAATTTGAGTTTCGGAAAATCATTCTTTGAAGAGTTTTACCATAACTGGTTTTGGGGTAGAGGTGACACAATCTTTGACCCAATCTTCCGAGTAATAACTATTCATTTGGGTTGCAAATTTTTTTATTGATATAAGGTAAGGCTAATAGATAGCACAGCTTGGATGCAGGAGCTAATACGACACAGATGTGTGTTCTTCATGAGTGTGTGTACTCTAATTCAAGATTAGCAAACTAAGTAACTCTTCCAAAATCGTGGTTGCATATTTTGTGATACTATAGTAATTAAGGGACATTTAGTGGAGCTGCTAATCTACATGCATATGGCTGCCTTTATCCAACTGTTCAGTTACTGTAAGGAAGCCTAGTTTCTGAAGGCAGGACATACTTACAGTTATTGCTACAAGTGACAGCGACATGAGAGTTGTTTGTTGCAATATATCTGATGTTTCCTGGGAGACGCGGTATGAAACTCTTCTCGTGGGCTCTACAGGCATTACTGCTGATTGTCCATTTGACCAGAACTTTTTCCAATCCACCAGAGTAGACAAAGTTTCCTTAAAAATATTATAAAATTTTACTGACAAATAAGGGCCATTTCACGAAATCCTAATCTAGTGTTTTTAAAACCATAAGTCATATAAGGCAAATCAATGCATTCACTTACCCTGCAAAGAAAATGCAACACTTAGCACGGGGAGGAAGTGCCAATGCAGTACCTCCCTTCCTAAGGGCCTTTTGTTATCAAGTATGGAGCCCCGTAGAATGCTCACTCGGCCCAGGGCATCTGTGATGGCAATTGTACCATTGTGAGTTGCAACTGATATTAATCGAATGTAAGTGTGATTCATTATTCTGAAAATACAGGTTTATATGTTTGGACGTCTTCATTTCTTGTATAAATGCACATATTATACACAGTAATTTATTTAAGAGTGCTAAAATCTGATGCTGCATCCATGGTGGTATCCATGATGGATAACCCTAACCCCGCCCGGGTTAGAGTTATCCATCATAATTAGCTAAAAGCTATTAAGTTTTTTTTTATCCTAGATAGAGGAAATCCTAGCAGGCAGTTAGGATCTATATGTGTGATATTGGCTTTGGCAGCCATTGCCCGCACATCAAGAGCTAACAAGGTTTTCCATTGACAGATACATCTAGAAGGACATCATGGATAGTGACAAATTATTGTTAATGTATTTATTTTAATGTAAAATATTACTTACTGCTCCCTAATTTGTGGCTGAGTCAAGTTTTGTACAAACAGTATTTTTGTTCCATTAGTCATTGCCGCAAATCTGTCTTCATTGTACCATCCCAAAGAAACACATACCATATCATGGTATAGTGCTTGGGTTCCCTTGTAGTGGACTTCTGCTTGGCCAGTTTTGATGGAAAATGCCACGAGTTGGATGTGTTTTTCAGAGCGGGAGCCCAACGTCAGTAGACAAAGATTACTATTCATGAGATTGAATGTCAGGATTTTCCACTTATCTTGTCTTTGAAGTTTCTGGAAAGAGAGTGCAATAAAAGTATACTATTTCATTTTCTGAAAGTGATTGCTATGTATGAGAATTTATTATTACTTATAATATTTTTTTATTACACACTTTTTCTCTGAGTACAGTTCCATTTTCCCATGTCCATATTGTGACGTAGCCATTAACAGCGCACCCGTATAGGTTGTGTGGTTCATCACTTGGAAACTCAATAGCAATTAGGTGTTCAGAATGGCACTCGGTTTCGAGTACCCTCACGCAGTCCCCAGTTTGAATGTTGTAGCATCGAACCGTGTTCTCTACTACAACTGCTAATAGTCTGAAATTTAATTTCAAGCTTCATATAAATAATTAGGTCTATTTGAGGTTATGTGATGAATATCGTTTTAAATTCTATCGCTCATTTAAAAGACGAATGCAATGTAATCGAATACAAGTATTACTGTTTTTAATGTATTCGTTTAGTTTTTGAATAGTTGTTAGAAAAAGTCTTACTCTCCATCAGGCGAAAATACAGGACGCCGTTCAATGATACTTTTACCGCCTTTTCTGTTGAAGTTATACTTAGTTTCACGAACGGCACAGGGCTTCTGTGGTTTCACAACCATTTTAATTAGGTTTTCACAGAATTATACTACATGAACATAATGTTTGAGCGTTCTCAGAAATCAAAACAAAGTTTAGCCCATACGACGACATAACCTCAAATTAATCAGTCAGTATTGCGATTGTGTTGTGTTGTGACATTTTGACATTGACTTCATACCAAATTTGACATTTGTATGGATGGGGTAATATTTTTTTCAGTTGCTCCGACTCGCAATGTGGAAGGGTCTCGAACAGGTACCGAAATTACGATATTTTTGAGCGATCTATAAAAAATGCCGATATTTTCGGTAAAGCATCCACCACTTAACTGAATCCTGACTTTGAATATATGCAAATAATCGACTTGACTATTTGACAACGAGGATTGCTTTATTACTATAACGTTCCTATGGTGAAAATAAGAAATACCTATTTAAAAAATATAATACTTGACAGTGTCTCAATGCACAAACCATGCGAAGCCATAACTAAAACAAAAAAGACAATAACGGCAGTCAATCAATCTCAAGTCAAAGCAAGCTTTCAATGTCAAATAATTTAAATATTTATTTCGATTCTCGTGGTGCTCGTGTGTGTTCCCACTCATGGTTATATTTGTTTTTATTGCGATTATTATTCACTTCAATGAGCAAACCTTATCAGAATTACAATAGAAGTTACAGAAATGTCTAACGAAGCTACAGAAGCGCAGATACAAGTGCGATTTGTCACTAAACAGGAACAGTGAGTTACACTATTAGGCGGCATGGTGGCTTGATTTTATTCAAGCTAATAACCGCTAATTTACCCGTTTTATTACACAGGTATGCTGTTCCCGACAATCCGTATGCTATCCAGAGCAATGTTCAGTCATCGGATTTGAACAACGTAGTAAACGCATTGCTGAAAGAAACAGTTTCTTCATTTGAGAAAGCTGTAGTATTTGACTTCCTAGTATGCGGGGAACTTCTCTGTTCGCCGCTCTCAGAGCATCTGCAAGAGAAGGGAGTATCCACAGAGGAGACTTTAGAGATAGAGTACTTGGAAAGGTTTCCTGCGCCAACCCCACAAGATTGTTTGATGCACGATGACTGGGTTTCTACAGTACAGTCACATGGCCAGTGGTAAGGGTCCTGCTAGCTACTGCTTTTACTATTGATGGTGATACTTTTATTCTTCAATATTGTCTGCATCATAACCTTAAAAAGTTGAAGTATCTTAACTTTTTAAACCAATTTTAATCATATTTGCACACAGTGTGCAGTTTGATCTAACTTGAAAGATAGGATAGCTTACATCTCAATTTATAGTTGCAATAACAAAAACCTTAGCCACAGCAATGTGTGAGTGGCCGTGTCTGCTAGTAATATATAATATGTTATTGAATTTTAGCTACTGGCATACCCCCTAACAGCTTTAACTTTAATTCCAGGATTCTCTCAGGCAGTTATGATAACAGTATTCACATTTGGAGCACAAAAGGACAACACAAGCTTGCAATTCCTGGTCACACATCACCTGTAAAGGCAGTCTCATGGGTGTCATTCAACAGTGATCAGGCAGTATTTGCAAGGTATATTTTATTTGTAGTGTTTAAGTATATAGGGGTTGTTGTATGAATAAATGTATCTATTAACTAGCTGTTACATCTATTTTTTAAACGGTCTGTTGATTTATTTTGATAGCATGTAATAGGTGGCCTGATTGCAATGTGGTTTTTATTGAATAGTAACTTGAAATCTGTCTTGCTCTACGAAATCCTTAAAAACTCATTTCAATGAGTGGAAACAGAGTAATTGATTAAAAGCTTTTCATAGACAGTGAATATACAGCTATGAAAACTAATATCTAGTATAGCTATGTGTATAACAATTATTGGTAGTTCTAAAACTTCTCTCTCCATCAGCGGTTCACACGACCAGTCATCAATGCTGTGGGTTTGGAATGTGGCGAAGAACTCTGTAGACTGTGTGGTGACTTGCCGAGGACATGATAAAGGGATTGAATGCCTTGCAGTGTCAGCCGATGCTGGACGTTTTGCTACTGGCAGCTGGGATAATAATATCTGCTTGTGGAGTGCCAGTAAGTAAAAATTAGAAGATTTATAGAAGAATTAAAAAAGTATCAAGTGCAATCCAAATTACCATAAAGCCTGTTTCGTAATTAAAAATGGTTCTCCTAGTCAATAACTACCGTAATAACTGCAAGATCTTTTGGTTAAACAAATATTTAAATTTTTTTAGGTTTATCAGATGAAGACAATGTTCCAGCTAAAAAGAAAAGCAAACCAGAACATAGTAACACAAGAGTATGTATCAAACAGCATAATACTGATGTTATGTGACAAATATTCTTATATGCATATAAATTACTCTCATACCAACATATTATATTAGCTGCCTTTATGTATTCATGTTTGAATACACTCAATATCGCAATTTTGGTCTGCAATAGTAAAAAAGATTGAAACCAGTAGCCGACATATTAGCAGAGAATAAAAAAGTGGAGAGATATCACATTCTGTAGCATTGATTATGTTTTAGGAGCCTCTAACTACATTGAAAGGACACAGAGAGGCAGTGTCCGGAGTGCAATGGATGGACTTCAACACAGTTATTTCCAGTGGCTGGGACCATCTTCTTAAACTATGGGACTGTGAACTCGGCGCCATCAAACAGGAGATTGCCGGTATGTTATAAACATATAACATTTACCCCCAGTTTCTGAAAAGTCAGCCAACTTTGACTACAGATTAATTCTATTGCCTTGTCATTTGTTTATTGTCAGATAGAGATAACGATAGTTTTAATCTACTGTCAAAGCCAACAAATGTTCCAGAAACTGAGGTTTACTATACCATGTTTACGGCTATCCATAGGGAAACCCAATAATTTTCAGCATCACCGAATTTATACTTAAACTGAGGCTCATACAAGCAAAGTTTATGCACTACATAAAAATAGCTTGTAAGTGCTAGTTTAAGTATTTGCATCTAACAATATATTTTCTAAATTATTTTAAATTGTAATTGACTGTAAAATGATTCAATTTGCAATATATTTCAAAAATATTTGATGGATTAAAATGATTAATGAAATGGATAATTTGCAGCATTTAAAGAGTAGTTAGGCAATGGAGTCTAACAATTTAGGTGTTTGTATGAAGTATAATTATTTTCATTATTTATGGAAACTCAACAACTGTTTGGCGGCGCCGATACAGATAATGTACATTGGTAATCAATAAACTAAATTCATAATTGTTTCTTTTTCAGGCAACAAGGCATTCTTTGATGTGGATTGGTCTCCACTGAATAACAACGTTCTTGCAGCATCAGCTGACAGACACATTCGCTTGTTTGATCCTAGATCAACAGGTAATCTATGCATGACTATGTCATAGATAGTGTTTACTGACAGATAGCTGGGTGTTTAATGGAGTAACTTTTTAGTAGCCAATGCGGGTGAAACCTCCAGGCACTGCTAGTAGTGTAATAAATAACTCATTCTTTTCTTAAATTAATCTAAATATTAAAAGTTATCTATATTTAAATCTGCCAACTAAACTTTCATTGGCATTAAACACCTAGATCTTTCTGTATATTTATTTATTAAACTAGTACAGCCACATCATACACATTAGCACAAGTGCTGAATCTTTTAACATAAGCAATATTCCAATATGTACAACAAGTGCGGTGCACATAGCGTTCGCCATGGATGCTCGATGAGCAAAAACAAATACTAAATCAAAATTAGTTAATATAAAAGAAATCTACCAATTCAATATGTGTAACATAATGATTTTAATATGTTTAAATTAGCATTAGATCTCTCTCAATATCGGAGTTGCCATGTAAAACTTAGTAATTGAATACAAAGAAGTGTGAAATATGTATCATACTCTTTCAGAGAGCATTGTGAAGACTACATTTACATCCCACACGGGCTGGGTGCAGTCTGTACGGTGGTCCAAGACACGAGACACACTATTCTTGTCTGCCGGCTATGATGGACAAGTTAAGCTTTGGGAAACTAGAAGGTGAGCCCGGCGTTTGTTTCAGTAAATAACTTGTTGAGAGACATTCTAACCCCGACCCAACCCTATTCCTGCTGTCTATCTTATCCAGCCAAAGGTTGCCTGGTAGAGATCGCTTTAAGCTATAAGTCCGCCAATTGTACTTATTTTTAAGTTTATTCTTCCTGTGCTCTTTATTATGTTGGTTTAAGAATTATCTATCTGTTCACGATATCATATCTACCTTGATGGTTTAGTAGTTAATTGTTATGAGGCAGTGTTTTGGCCCACGCTTTATAGTTAAATTTTAGCTCAGTAGACATCTCTTTTTTCTGTCACATGCATAAAAAATAAAATGGTTAAGTAACGGCGAAGATTTGTGTGATGCAAAGGTTTTTGCTAACATTTGGTTGGTTGGGGAGGATGATAAAATATACCAGTTTACGAGCAAATATAAAAATAGAGGGATAATATTAAAATGATATAATAAGAGAAATGTAAGATATAGTTATTTGCCTAAGTAGTTCAGTAGCTTTGTAAATTACAAATAAAAAACTCACGGTGTTACTACAAAAGATTAGACCAGAGTTAAACATATGTTACTAAAATTTCGTTCCGCAAAATCGACGTCAATCACTCGCATTTTCTTACTTAGTCCAGGCATTCCTAATTATTTTACATGTGAATTTGTTATTGAGTTGTAAAAAGCGAGGGTTAGGCGTCGATATGTGGAGAAAATATTTAAACACATCTGTTTAACTCTGGTTTAAATATTTTGTGGTAAGACGGTAAATGTATTTTTTTTTTTTAGGAATTAAATTTAAATATTATTATATTAAAGCGTGCCATTCTCCTTGCAGCCCCCGCACGCCACTCTACGACTTGAGCGGCCACGAGGACAAAGTCCTCTGCTGCGATTGGTCCAACCCATCTCTTCTCGTCAGTGGCTCCTGCGACAACACTCTCAGGATATTCAAGGCGAAACACGCCGTTGGCAGCGCTTGAGGTTTATATCTCTCCATGATACATTTTAAGACCTTCATTGCAAATATGGTTTATTCTGGAAACGCATTCCCACTACTTCTATAAATCTCCACTTGAGCCTTGGGGCCCAGCTATATGTATTTTTTGTCTAACTAGTGTCGACCTCTAGTGTCAGTTTGTCAGGCTGCCTAACGGCTTCTGACGTGGCTTAAACGCGTCGTAACGATCGTAGTATAGAACAGTATAGACCACACCACGCGACGTCGAGTGACAGTCATCGTCGTCGTGTGATGCCACGCGACGTCGCGTGTTTGTAAATGAGAACATAATGTAGGTAGTTGTTATATAAAAACTATATACAGTTGTTAGGAATTTAATGGGTTAGAATTGCATTTTAGCACTTACCGTCTTTCATATCGATGATCTTCCTTAGAAGTAGAAAAACAAAATATCTTTAACTGTTAGAGAAACCAATATTTGCATTTACTTTGCCCATACCTATCATTTTATCTGTAATAGTTACGAGTAGGCTCGTCACTTACCATCTGACAATGACCTGCACGACTTGTCAATAAATTGTACACAGTCATATTTGAAGCACATCAATGTTTTACTTTTGTTGGTATCGTCGTAGCATTTAAAATGATCAGAATAAGAATAAAAATATTGTATTGAAAACAAATGCCCAAGTTTTATCATTTGAACCACCTTCGACAATATCGTCACTTACGACTTTACGACCGATTAGAAGTAACAAACAAATGACTACAAGGTGAAGATCGTAGAAAAACCAGAATACTAAATAATGTTCACTACCTACTTAACTAATCCGAAAGAAAAATTTACAATCGAAGCAGAGTTGCCTACACTATTTGTCATTAAAATGAGTATGGTGTTTAATACATAATTATTGTATTATTGTAGATGTATTTACAGCATAATAAATGTATACTTAGGGGAAGAAAGGAAATAATGAAATAACGAACTAAATTTGGTTTCGCTTGTTTTATTCAATCATTTGCTCTTACAAAATATGTTCAATGCAAAGGAACATGACTCGTCACAATAAAACATGCTTCTTAGTACCATTTTTATTTATATATTACTTTAGTCCATTCAGCATAACTATAAATAATGAGGGTCGCGTAAAATGCTCATAGCACTATCTAGACACATGGAAACACTTTGTAACAAAATAGACAATACTTAACCTCACCTTGTCCCTTTCTCTGCGAGAAATGCTCTTACTATTAGTCATAGTTATGCCAAACTGCCGTCCCATAACACAACGAAGCAACATGTTCCTTAAAAATATTCTTTCTTACCAACAATTTCATTTCAATTTTTTTTTACATTTTATGAAGTTTTTATTTTTGCATTTTCGTATTACTAGGCTACCTAACTAAATTTTTAACTAAACTATTCTACTTCTAGACTAGTTTGCCGGGTAGAACACCACACTAAATTAGTACACATGGACAAATACGTTCGTATCCACACTTCCGTCTGATTTTTTTAGTTTTTCTTTTGTTTACGCTTAGTCAACTACATAACAAAAGAGGTGAAAGCATAACGTTGTTCAACTGAAACTTATCTCAAGAATGTGTTCAACTAATTCGCTTACCGACTAAAGCCGCGGTGCGTACGGCCAGCGAGCCCACTTCAGTCCATTGAAATTAAATTATTTAATAAACTAACAAAGGAAACTACCCTAGACTGAGCCCGTCGGGACGCACGCAGCCCGCACGCCTTGGAAATATATTAATCTAGGGCGCTATTCTTACCTTACCTTACCGTCGAAACTTTTTTTTTTACTATAGTAACCTATCTATAGTAAGCTTAACTCTATGAACTAGCCATCTTGTATCCGTCGTTCCCATAGCTTCACTTCACAGTTTAAAAACTTGTCAAACATTCACTTAACATTAACGACTTACATTTAAAAACATTTAGTACTTAACGCTTCACCATATTCATCGACATGATGCATTTGAATCTTAGTTTTGGTTTTCGTGGATTGGTATCCATTATATCTTTCATTTGTGCTCTCAAGATTTGCATAGCTCTCATTGTAACGCACAAATGCCGTAATCTCAAAGTATATTTTGTCACACGTGTTTAGAACGCAGCGGAATCACTAGGAACATCTAAGATTTCACTTCTGAGCTCGTTTTACCACCATGTATGAACGATGCAACGATAAGACAGCCACACTGTCCGTTATTAGATGTTAATACAAAACTATTTTTTTATTAAACATAGTTTTTACATTACCACTACGTTTATGAAATACGGTATGTTCTCTATTACCTGTAAAAATATTGTTTTAAGCACACGCAACTTCTACATATTGTATTCATTTACTTTATTTAAAGGAAGCAGAAGGCACTACCATCAAATTAATTTTATTGCTTAAGTGGAAGAAAGCATTAGAAAAATAATTATGTGCTATAAAATATGTTCGCTTTTGACGGTAATTTATTCTACGCGGGAATCTGCCACTCTAAGTCACTACAAGTCACTTAATCGGTGTCTGGGTCTACTCTATACTATATATTTTTTTCATATACATCGAGGGAACAACGATCTATATTGTGGAATGAAATAAATTGGGGAAGTCTTTAGGATAAAGGAGTTAAACTGGACGTCGAAAGTCCTAATATACGACGCCGTCTCATACAAAATTTATATCTTGACATCAATTTAAATGCAACTTTAGCGGAAGTATCTATATCGGAAGACTGCATTTACAGGAAGCCACAGTGTAGTGAATCACTATACGTTCACTTAACTAAGTACCGCGACACTCGGTACTACATTGCACTTTATGGTACCTATTATATTTTTTTCACAAGAAGTAAAAAAGGCGGTTTTTAAATCAGTTCAAAAAATTTGGCTTGATCAGAAGTTATACGAAGATAACACTGATCTGCGGAGTAGTGTGGAACGAAGAAGTTTTTTAATGATTTTGTTAATAAATCTCTCTCACTTTAGTTAGCCCTTGCAAAGTGAGCATTGTTAATAAGTTGGCGTTGTTATAAAGTCTGCATTTTTGTAGTAGGTGTAGTCAGGCAGTCAGCTAGAATAACTACGGGTGGGTGTGTTTTCGTATTGTCTTTACTTGTTGGGTAAGTACTGGATATTGCGCCTCTACTTTGTTGTTTAGCTGAAAAATCACGTCCTACTTATGTACAATCCCAAAAAGTTTATCGTTACGGAACAAACAGTACAATTTCAGCCTTTTTCCTGAACGAAACAAACAAATAAAATAGTACAGATCTACATTATTCGTCGAAAATCTACGTAATTCATTCAAAACCTGTTGTTACTAGTGTCAGTTCCTGTATTCGTTAAGTCGGTTCACAGGTTTTGAACAAAAATGTAACCGCTTAATCGTCAGTTATAATACAGTTAATATATCAAACATTTAACTAGTCTTCAGTCCCTGGTTGTATAAATATTTCCCTACTTCTTACTCGACTTTAATGATTTGTATACTTTGGTTCTGATGAAACTCTTGACGTGCCAAAATAGAATTAAACAGTTGCGATATAGTAGGCTTTACTCGTACCCATCAACAATGTATATACATGTATACATTTCCATGTATAATTTATATATATTCAATATAAAAATATCAAATTTCATATAAAGTCATAAAGTGTACCCAAAACCTACGAGATGGTACAAAAGTGCTCATCCGCGCCAATACGGCGCTCACACTCGGATTTGAAATCCTTTACAATTCATAATGTGGAAATCAAATCAACCGTGGAGTTTTGTTTTGAAGTTTTCTAGTGGAATGTGCCGACCGCCTACAAAATAACAACTACAGTTGATTCAGTACACGATTCTCAAAAAAGGATCACTTCAATAATCATGTGTCCGAACACGAGTTACCAACTTACAAAAAATTGTATAGACTCGTAAAATGTATAAATAGAATTTACATACAACTGCTTATTGCTAAATGTTGCCGTATTGTTGGCACGGTTGTGCCACATAAGCGCAGAAGTTACGTCTGGAAGTAATTCACCCTATGCGGGAAGGGTCATAGGTAATCTACTTTAATACGCAATACGCCCATACTTCGAACATCAAAACATACTTTCAAAAGTTGATTTATTTTAATATTAGTATTTATTGAAAATGTTCTATACTTAACATTGTTATAATTCATGTTTTAGATAGATTCACGTACATAGAAAAGTTCGACTTTGTGTCTGAAAAGCCGGCCATACACGTTATACTGCATACTGCTAAGTTGGGATTTTATCTTCACGGATTTACTGGGCGATACTTGTTCAAAAGTCATCCTAACCCACATACCAACATCGTGCTAAATCTCAAAATTTGCGCAAAAAGACAGTTACGTGTACGTTCAGTCGACGGCATAAAGGTGTTATTCCGCTGCTACCCGCAAGAAGCATGGGCGTATCCCGTCCAAAGTCGCTAACCCAGCGTTTCTTTAGTTAATGCCACATCGTTTACCGAGAGCTAAGTACAGTTCCTATATAATACGGAACACTAAAAACAAATATGGAAGTCAACAGTAGGTATACATAAATTCAGTCTGTGTTCGGGATTGGCAACGACTTTATTGTTATTAAGAGTAGAGTTACTTTTAAACCTATCTATGTGATGTCGATAAATTATGCGGAAAGTAATTATTGCAACAGATTCGGTAACTATTGAAGAGACACGAACGATGTATCCAGTAGGACACCTCGAAATACCGTATCAAGCTTTATGCCTGAAAAACGTCTAGCTTATATACGTCTCAAATCACCGTATCGAGCTTATAAACGCCTGAAAAACCGTCTCAAGCATGTTTGCCTGAAATCACCTCATCAAGCTTATACGGCTGAAAAACCGTATCAAATGCTTGATTATTTATTATTTACTTACTATAAACTGAATGAACTGCTTTTTGGAAGACTGCGCCTGTGTATGAATCATGACATATGAGACTAATACTGTATTAAGAATAGAAATTTTTGAAAAGAAAAAAAAGCACCACGCTTATTTATTGAACATGTACCTACGTTATACATTATTAGAAACCTCCACAAAGTGGCGGTCAAGGACCCTCCGAAATCGTCAACTGTAAATTTCAAATTCGCTTCTAGAAGCTGCCTCAATTTTTCAACAAAACGTAACAAAATTTATCTTCTATTGTATTTTTAAAATACTTATTTTCCATTGAAGATTCTAAATCTTCGGCATAACTTTTACTCGATCCTACTCGGTGTTGCCACCCTTAACCAATACACACATAAAGCCATCTCAATAACGTCCTACTATATTCGTTAGTAAATATCTTTGATTCTTTGATTCCACATGATATGACCATTTTATCTTATCCCACTATTCAACTCCATCCAGATATTGCCTAACCTTCTTATGCCGATGTGAATATAAATATAAAATCATAAAATGTTTTCTTTTAATTTCAAAATAATCTGTGATATAAAATAATATGTATGCTCCGATTGCACTTTCAGTTTCATTGTCGTCGATTATCCAATTGTAAACGAATTACAACACTTACATTTTATATGACACTGAAAAAATTAAATAAAAAAAGAATGCCCCAGGGCAAATCAAAAATATACCGTCTCGACTGAAATTAAACTATGCTAAAAATAAATACCTAACTATCTTAAATAAATCTTGTCAACATATTCAAAATCTGCGCCTAAAATCTTAAATTTATTTCTCCGTAAAACAATAATAAAATTATAATGTAAAAACACATTTAAAAATTGCAGCTATCTCTATACCATCAAATCTTTCCGTTGTACCGTCAAAGGACCTCATCAAAACACCACAGCGTCGTACGGCAGGGGACGAAGCAAGTCAGCCGAGGGAACGGTTCAAGCGAATCAAATAAATAGAAGGCGCCGGCGTTGGCGACGCGGAGCTTCGATGACGTCTATGACGGCCGCAAATTAAAACTAAAACAAATTAACATTGTAAAAAGTCACAGTTGCTTTGAATTTTTGGCTCGTGTACAGCACGTTTAGTTGCAGCGTGGGTTGTCTACTTGGGTGGCGGGTAGGGCTGGTAGGCCTCGTCGGGGGACGCCGCGGTCGACGCGTGCTCGCTCTCCATCGGCATCTGGATGATCGGCGGGGTCGGGCCCGTGAAGTACTGGTACGGGTGCGACGCGAAATACTGGAAACAACACGACACGGTCTCAAGGCGCGGTCGCAACAACGACGGCGGCGAGACATCGCACTGTAAACGGTCGCGACACACTTCTGATAGAAAAGCATTGCGATCGCACCGTGCGATGTCTCCGTGCGAGACACAGCGGCACATAAAAGCAATCCCTGTTAAATATTATCATTGTATCGTCGGATATTGCATCTATGAGTATATATCAGGCGGGGTACACATAGCGGCGGTGTCACATAAAGCGTAAGGATAGCGCTTCAATGGATCGCAGGCAGGTTACGGAAGGTTAGCACATTCTACAACTTCAAGCACTCACGTATAATTCGCTATCCGGCCTTAAGCTGTCCCAGTTTACCTGGAAAACAGAGATTCGCCGTCAGTCGTTTGTATTGTTTTTGTTTGACTGGATTCCCCTCTTTGTGCTGCTGCGTTGTTTCAGGCCGTTTTAATTGAGATATTTTGTGCTAACCACCGCGCTTTTGTACTCTCATTTCATTGTTGCAAGTTTTAATCTGGCGTATTTGCCATTACGGTCATTATTCGTGTGCACAGTCTAAAGAGAAACAGTTGGAGTTATTGCAGCGCACTTAATTGTAATGCGCAGAAACATTCGCATACTCGTTCGAGATGTCGGATGGTGTTATTCTCGCGTCGACTACAGTTTAGCCACCCAACACTATTCTGCTTTCTATTTAGACTGTGTCATAGAATCACAAGTCACAAAACAAAACACTCACGTATTGGCTAGGCACGGAGTCCATCGGTATGTGAGTGGGATGTGCCTGGTGAGCCGCATGGTGAGTCGGGTGCGTCGGCGGGATCAGGGCCGCGTAGGGCGCCAGCCAGGTGGCCGGGTGCGCCGCGTGGTGGTGGTGGTGCAGCTGCGGGTGGTGGTGGAACGCAGCCACACCGTACACCCCTGCCCCGCCGCGGTACACCCCCGCGCAGTCGCCGCCGGCGCCGCCACCGCCCACTCCGCCTGCGTACACCGAGCTAACGGCCATCGCCTGCAAAGTCAAAGAATACGCCTATCCTTGAATGAGTATGCATTGTCACTCTCTATGTAAAGGCACTTGTATAGTTTCCTACTGAATTAACTTAAATCTTCAACAATTTATACTTTGATCGGTAGGAGTTCAAATGGACTCCGTGCATTGAGCACTTCACTACGCCAAACAAGATGCTACAAAGCTAAAGCTTTTCCAATCCCTTCATGAAGAAGTTTATGCAAATATCACGATTCGCCAGTGTACAGAAATATTCGTGGTTCCCTTGAGATGCAGACTCCATTTTCGAACCTATGATACACAACATTTTCAAACGATACTACAAAAACAACTTTCTTGTTACAATCATACAAGGTACCACTATCTATGTAAAGCAGGGCCGACTAACTTGCTATGTTACTAGTTGTAGATCTACATAGACTAGGTACCTACTCGTAGGTGTGTTCATTTCATGTCGCAACAACATTTACTTACTTACATACATTTCACAAGTAAAACAATTATTAATAAAACTAATGATATACCTAAACAAGTTATTAGTATGTACATTAATCATCAGTTTATGTTAATCACAAAATACTCCCGCCGTTAAAATGCATGCAGAGTTGCATCGTGCCGATAAACTGGCTCCGTACGTCGCAGCCGGAAAGCGTTTTATGTAAATTTTATTGCTAATGAAGACATAGCATTGTAAACGTACGTACTTGCACATTATCGTTACGCGTTATGAAGGCATCGGTTCTCAGGGAAATACTCTTGGAGAGCTAATAATCCAAGGATTTTGAATAGTCGACGCTCTCTAGTCTTGTGTTGCAAGAATATTTCCATTGAATAAGTATTTCTAACTCCGAAATTAGTAGACAAAGTTTTTTTTAATGAAAAGTTATCTGGTCAAGATTAAATTTTAATGCAAAACAAAAGAGTTGTAGCTTCCACTTATTTACTTGTAGTGCAGAGTAGGTAATCAAGCCATTCATTCCAAAATTATGTCAAGAGTAATTGTCATGCGTTGACTGAATCAGGGTTAGCAGCAGTGAAAAGTTAGAAAACCCAATATGCAAGGAGGTCGTGACACTCACTTGCGAGATGGAGTCGTTGTTGTCCCGCCAGATGCGACCGGTGCCGTCGTTCTTGTACAGCGATTTCTTTTTGTTGCCGCCGTCGGCGAACTTCACTAGCAACGGGTCTTTGGCACCCGGGATCGGGGTGCCGTTGAACATCTGGAAATGCTAACATCGTAAGTTTTAATTTGAGGGGGAAATGTTCGCCGCACAGGACTCGAGTCCGCGATTTCTGATGAGTCACGCTTTATCCAGGAATCGCTGCTGCGTATCCCGCTGTGCCAGGATGTTTAGAATGTTTAATTGAAATGTCTAAGAGAACATTAAATACAAGCTAAAAGCGGTTTTGTTTTGCAAGACCAAACGCGGGTAGTTGGAAACAACACCTGCCGCTCCGGACGGTGATACCCGCATTCTCCAGTCTTCTCGTAACCACGGTCAATGTAACTTGGCCGAAACGTCGAGGAATGTCAATATTGTATATTTTGATATTCGTTTGTGCGCGAATTAGACCCGTTTTTACCCAGTTAATATGTTTTCTGTTCGCGAAAGTTTAAGAACATTTAAAAGTTAAAGGATGGATCACACTTGTTCAAAGTGCAGTATTAGGTAGACGGGATAAGCCTTTGTAGTCATAAGTCGCCTCTAATTTAACAGGCTTCCCTGCCCTTCAAATCGTGACGTGTAGGTGAAACAGATCACGTTGTTTATCCGGTAAATGCTGACCGGTGAGTTGGTTCAAGTATTAAGTGATTATTTGCATGCCATTTCTACGACTTCCAGAAAATATAGGGGCTCGCTATTTAAAACAAATCAAGGTAGCAGGTATCTTGTAGAAACTAGACAAGCTTATGTGCTTTTCGATTAAAAGTTATTGTGCCAGATATACATAATACCTTAAGTGGTTAAATATATTGTTTGTAAGATAGAGACGTTTTAGGTACTTACCTGGATGATCTGTTCGCATTTCTCCCTAGATTCCATCCGTGCGAAGCCGACACCCTTGCTTTGGCCGTGGGTGTCGCGTAAGATCCTCGTGGACACAACTTGCCCGAACTTGGCCAGCAAATTGTCAACGTCATTCTCTTTGAAGTGTGGCGGCAAATTGGCCATGTACAGGTTCGTCGGATCCTGCTCTTGTTGCTGGAAACACCCATTAAAATATGTGTAGCAATCGTCCTGTAGCTCACTAAACATATCTATCTTATCAAAAGTTACAAGTTCTTTGACTCGAAATGTTGAGAGTTATTTAACAGGAAGTTAAGTAAACTTTGACAAGGTCATGAATATAAATATTTTGTAACAGTTATTACAACTTTACAGACAAAACAAAACCTTTAATTTGTTTCTTCGACACGTTGTGAAACTTTCAGCAGAGTCGGGTTGACGTGCCTTTTGTTCTATTTACAGAAACCAGTACAGTTTCAAGAATTTTACATAAACAGTTCAGAGACGTTCATAATACTCAGGCGATAATAAGACTTTGGCGTAGTTGTTGTTATGAAGCGTTAATCGTTAACAATGTGAAGGCTGTTTTTGAGAATGTTAAAAGTAGCTTGAAGCCCGCATAGATTATCTAGACACTGAAGCGTCAGCACTGACGTAAATCAGCATATCGATCTAAATATACTAAATAATATTACGTATGTAGGTGTTATCAACGACATGGGCATAATACATCAGCATAGAGATTATGAAGCTAGTCAAAACTCGCATACACACTAATTTAATATCGAAAGCATAGAAATACCCGAGCCCAGTAGCGAATACATTGTTTAACGCTGAAGCAACGACAATAGATAGAATTAACAGGATGAAATGTCTGAAGTATAGAATTAAGTAAGCGTTATTTGCGTCCAATATGCGCACCATTTAGGGAGTGAATACTTACAACACATTAGTGTTAGACCTTTCTGTTCGATAACTCGACGAACCGAATAACCACTCGTGACGTCCCCACAAATGGACTGACAAATGAATGATCGGAAATTCCGGTGACGATGAATTTTTCACCGTGACATTGTTAAACATGACTCGCCCATTTATGTCGATGATCTAAACACAGGACCTACTTCATCTAGACACTTTCAAAATCTATTGAATCAAACAAACATTGGCATTATCTTGCTGTTAAACTATTCACCTCGATAGGACAGGATCTTGCTACAATGCATCAACTTTCAAATCTAGCAAGTTGTACGGATAGAGAACACGACTTTTAGTTTAATGCTCAATAGAGAATTATAGCATTTTTCAAGAGATAACAGGGTACAGTACTAAAGCTATAAGTAAAGGTAGAAGGAATAAGGGATGGGACTGAAGGCAGACTGCAAATGCAAATGTTAGTGTAATCTGTATAAATCGTGAAAGGCACTAAGGTTGTATATATGTTTCAGCTGCCTCGTAACTGTTATAAGGCGTGACTGTTTTATTTGTTTAAACAGCTATAATCTCCGTGTAATGCTTCTTGCTTTAATTTCACACTTGCCTTCCCCCTTACGCTTAATGGTTTTGTTTAATTTATGTTGTTGGAAATAATGGAGTTCAGGAGCTTTATAGTACGGGTCCCCCAGTGTTCGTAGGTGGAATGTTATTGTAGGAAAAAGACAGCGGATTAGGAGCAGGCGGTTAGTCATAATAGTATTACTTGCATGCACAACGTACACGGTTCAGTCTACGCAGGAACCAGATACCCACTTTAGCCATCTGGGCCTGAACACCTTTGGCTTGTAATCCTTTTACAGCGGCTTCCGCTGACGCGATCGTTTCAAAATCTACAAAACCGTAACCTGTGAAAAGAAAGTGAAATATAACGTGAAATAACGCGCTTACCTCAGTCGCTCGAGTAAGGTAAAACGTCATTTATAAGTTGGATGATTCATGCTTCGTTACACTGAATTTCTAGGAAACGACTAGAGAGTAGAGAACGTCAGAAATATGTTTCTAATGAACACGAATATTGCCAAGTCGAGAGTAGCGTGATGGTCATGTGACGAGTTGAACACTTGTGGCATTACATTCACTTACTGTGCAATATTTTGAAAATATATATAAAAGTTAGTATCATCTGTGCTTTGTTTGGTGCAATAATATTGTGAAGATGATATCTATCGAAATACAGATTATTCATGTAAAATAAATATTAGGTAAGTATAAGAATGGAAATATCATAAATATGAATAAAATCGAATGTATCTAGTGTTCGTGCATATATTGGAAAAAAGTCTCACCATAGATGGATTAGTTTAATGAAGGTAGGTATATGGTATTCTAGAAAATATTAATATTTTTTTTAATCAATCAATTGTCATAGATGCAGTAATCTATTCGTATATAATAATACAATTAAAAAGAACTTTCATACATACGTGAAAATACTATGCACAGGTTTATCACTAGAAGTATAATGTAATCATAAAATGTCGTCATAGACATAATATTATCTGCTATGATAGTGTTAAAGGACGTACTTTTATGAATATTCTTTACCTTTACATTTATTCGTATTTTTATCCAATATTGCTTTCGTTGAAATTATGTTGCCATACCTGGAAAATAAAACAGAGATCGTTAACAAAAATTCGCATACCCATTCCGATATCAGCGACAAGTAAATTGATACTTACATCTGGCACATTTGGACGAGGTCCTTATCGGTGGTGTTCTGGTTGAGGCCTCGGATGTACAAGTTGGTGCGGCTGAGCTGTTCGCCCCCCAGGCCGATGGTGGAGGCCGAGGAGGCCGGCGGCGGCGGCGCGGTGCTCAGGCTGGTGGAGCGCGTGCCGCCGGCGGAGCCCGTGTTAGATGACGAGGATGACGCCGTGTTCGCCGGAGACGCGGCGGTGGGGACGCGAGTCCCGGTCGCCGCGCATCCGCCGCCCATCGTCGCGCCGGTGTACTGCAACAACAAACAAATCAAATAAATAACACGTTAGTCACATAAATATTCTATACTTAGACATAAGTACCTTTATATCGCATGAATTCCTTGTATCATATAAATATTGGAAACTATAAACACCGTGGTTTTACAAACACCGCGCTGCAAAAAATTCCACGTAAGTATATAAAAATACTTTATCTTATACTAGTTGTTTAATTTTATATTTTTTCATCTTATTTTCAATAAAAACTTATACGTTACATAGTTACATTAATATCAAGTCCCAGCGTACTGTTATAGGGCTTAGGGGATGAGCCTTTTTAAAAAAGAAATAAAAATACTTAATTGAATTTAGTAAGACAACCGTCTGGTTTGGATGTTGGATGAAGACTAAGGTGAGTGGATGGGTGTCTGAAATACTAAGAAAGGGAAAGTGATGATTAGGTGGAATTAGGGATGAGTCTGCCATAAAGGGTGCAGGCGGAGTATATAACACCTCCCAGGGGTGGACTAAACTTCGGGGTTGAAATTTCGAAGTTTAGGAAAGTTATATATTTATTCTAATGCTGGGGGATGGAATGTCCTTTGGGCTGTGGTCTTGTTTACTGACCTTGACGGGGATGACAGGTTTGGGAGTATTGGTCAATTCTACAGGGGGGTCAACTGGAACTGGTCGGGAAAGCTTAGGAAAGCGATAGGTGAGACGGTTGTGCGATTTAATACACAAAAACAATTTGTAAATGAAAAAAATAAAAATGGTACAAGTAATCAAGATTAAAATAATTGAGTAATGAGTCTCGTATTTAATAATTTGATGTTGGTCTAGTATTTTACCGGTTTCTTCTGACAGAGATTTGAGTTTGGACTTTGTTTCAAGTGTGAAGATATCTAAATCGATGTTTTGTAATTTTATACCAGGGTCATAACTCATTTCCGTTTTAAACTTATCTAGGGTACAACACGAATCATTAATTATATTAAAGTCGGAACGGTACACAGTAGCGTTGATGTTATAGTTATTATATTTCGGTATTAATTTGGTACTTTTACAGTATGCAAAACAGTTGTTTGGTATGTTTACAATTCCTGTCCCGATAATATTTAATTCTAAGCTTTTCTGACTGGGACATTCGATATACAATTTATTGTTCTGCGATTGTACATAAATCCAGTTATTGTTGGAAAGTGGTTTCCATATATCTAGATGTCCATAAATGAAGTCAGTTTGACACTGCGGTGGTAGAACACTTATTACGTTTGAAATAAGTTCACTTTCACAACTGGGATTCGCGCTGGTTGGGTACACGGTCATGACGTCACAGATAAACTCGCGAGGGTTTATCACTCTGCATTCATTCAGTGATTCAAGATTGCAATATTCCGATTTGTCCTTGGTCAAAGCGATGTACTTACTGCTAGGTACTATGAAAATAAATGAGTTCGGTTTTACATTGTTATGCGGGGTAGGCAGAGCTATACTATGGTATAAACTATATTTCTTAGAGGATATCAGAGGTATTCTTAAAACAAAAATAATCTTATTGTCTAAACTATAACAAATTACATTAGATATGTTCATTAACATATGAATTTGACTTAACTCTAAGGCAATAGGTAAGTTAAGGTCAGCCGGTAAGTACCTATAGTTATCAGCGAGTTCCTGATATAATTGCGTGGGAGTTAAAACAGCTGGGTGAAGAATGTTTTGGCTGCTAAACATAACTGCATTAACTATGTCTTCTAATTGAAATGATAAGGCGAGCACAGTGGCTTCCAAACTGTTAAAGATTGAGTTAATATTTGCTTTTGTTTTTAAATCATCATAGGCTTGTGAGACATTTTTCAATTTTGATGATAGGTTTTCGATGCCTTCAGTAAGTTTAGCTTCATTCATATTTATTGTATGTAATGTTTTGTTGAATTTGGACAAGGTAGAGGCTGTAACCAAAATGTTTTCTCTTATCAGGGAAGCGAGCCTTTTTTCATTATTTTGCAGACTTCGTATGGCGCTATCATACTTGACAGCGTCATCCTCGTCTAGGGTTCCAAATATTGCTTTGGATAGAGTGCCAACACCGCCTATCCAGGCACTGCGTTTAAACCTATTGATGCCGGTAAGGTGAGCGATGGATGAATATGCGGAAGTAATATCTTTGTACCTGACCGCCAGTGGTTCTAACACGTTATGACACTCTAGCTGACTAGTGGTTTCAATTTGAATCTGGTTACATAAGAAACGTATTGTACTAAGTATTGAGTTAATGTTTTGAATATGAGGTTCGATGTGTGATACATCTAACGGAGTAACTACGTCTAGATGACCAATATTTATTTTCAGTTCGCCAATTGGATCAAAATATATGCCGGAGCTCGAGTTGATTGGTTGGACATACTCATGGTGACCTTGAACCAGTACGCTGTAATGAAAAGAAATGTCGGAGTTACGGACACTTAAATATCAGACTTACCTAAGGTTATTTAAAACTACGAGTACTTATGTAATCTAATCGCTTAATGAGCGTTAATTATTAAAACTAAATTAAGTGTATAAAAATAAAATATTCTAAGTGGGAGATGCGTTACGATCTTCCACGTGCTTAACTTCATCGTAATGATGCTTCACATGGCGTCTATTAATTAGTAAGGATAGGGTATGATTACCATGTATTTTAACGACTTTGTATGGGCCTTTCCATAAAGGCGACAAGGCTTTGCGCATCCTTAGGTGATTCTTTAACATGACGTAATCACCTGTCTTATATTCAACAGGACGAGTCCTTGAGTCGTAGTACCTTTTGGAAGCTTCTTTAGATTTATGAATGTATTCTAGAGCTTTATCGCGTGCGTGTTTCATGCGATGTTGCAGAAGTTTGACATATTCAGGATATGTGGTATCGGAGTTGTCATTGTATACCGAGTCTGGTATGTGTGGCTTATGCCCGAACAATAGTTCGTATGGAGAGTAGTGTGTAGTTGAATGTACGGCAGAGTTATATGCCAACATAGAGGTGTAGACATATTGGGGCCAATTGTCCTGATCTTCGTTAGTGTAAGATTTTAAATATTCCTTGAGAGTGGAATGAGACCTTTCTAATGCACCTTGAGTCTGCGGATGGTAGGGTGATGACCATAGTTGTTTGATCTTCAGGAATTGGCATGTCCTTTTAAAGAGATCCGCGGTAAAATTAGTACCTTGGTCAGTTAGTATATGTTTAGGAATTCCGAATAGGGATATAAAATGAAGAAGGCAATCACTTGCCTCTGCCGCTGTGTTACTGCGAAGAGGATATGCTAGCGAAAACTTTGTTAAGTCGTCTTGCATAGTCAGAATGTACTTGAGATTGGCTGTGCCGGATTCGGGCAGAGGACCTACAATGTCGAGGGCTAATCTTTCGAATGGAGATGTGGAAGTAGATGTTATAACCATAGGTGCCCTATTTATTTTACGCAATGCTTTATTGGATTGGCATGATGGGCATGCCTTAACATAGTTCTCTACGTCACTACGCATATTCTTCCAGGAGAATCTCTCCTTGATGCGATTTAACATTCTCGAGGATCCTAAATGTCCTGCAATTGGGATATCATGATTCTCTTTCAAGATTTTGGGTATTTCGCTAGGCGAAGGGAATATAATATTATTATGGTAAATGTGGATTTTTATATTGGTGCCATCGAATAAATATGTCAGCATGTTGTAAATTTTTGTGAAAGAATGTCTGTCAAAAGGATTTCTAAAATCCGTTATGCTGATTGCATTTACCGTGGGATAAGACATGATTATTTCGTCACGGGCATACTTTAGGCACTTGAATATGTCGGGGTATGAGTGGTCATCGAAGTGGTGCACCTTTGTGAATAGGAAAAGGTAAGTTTTGTCTCCGATTGTGAGAGGTAAAAACGTATGTAGATTTCTTTCTAATTTCAGGAATTCGTCGCGTTCAGTACTTGGACAGTTAGCAAGAATTTCTTGAACGTAGGGCATGGATTCATCCATGTCTATAGAGGTAGGTATTATTATTAGTTTTTGTACTCCTTTCAGTAAATCTTCGTTGTGTTCTGTAATTTGAGTATTGTACGACCTTACAGGTGATTTTAAGAATTTGTTATAGGTTTCGTCGGGTAAAGGTAAGGTTTCAGGTATTGGAGAAGTTCCGGGTCCACGATCAGCAGATGTGGATGCAGGTAAGTTGTTAGGGTTCTGCCAACTGGTTGAAGGTTGAGGATCTGGTTCTGTTTCAGGTTGTGGATCAGTCAGCGTGGAAACGAGGTCACCAGGGATAGGAGGAGATACGAATATAGGAGGATCTACAGCAGTATCAGGATTTACAGCAGTAGGAGGAGACAGGGGACTGAAGTCAAGGTCGAAACCATCTACTGGGCTAAAGTCTGTTCTCAAGATTTCATCAAGGCTTTCTTGAGGAATCTCTGCAAGAGGTTGCAGGGGAGTGTCATCAACAGGGTTTGGATTTAAATTATTTTTATTTTCAGGAAAGATCGGATTTACAGGGTATCTAGAAAGAGCGTCTGCTGCGCAGTTTAATTTACCCTTACGATAAATTATTTCGTATTCATACTCTTCAAGCTTTAGTCGCCAACGTTGGAGTTTGCTGCTGGGGTCCTTGTGGTTAAATAACCATTTTAAAGGTCTATGATCGGTTACTATTCGGAACTTATTTCCGTAGAGATAGGGACGAAAGGTTTTACACCCGTATAGGATGGCTAGTAACTCCTTTTCTGTCGTACTATAGTTGGATTCACTCTTATTGAGAGTGCGTGACGCAAAAGCCACAGGTTGGTCTTTACCAATCTGTCCTTGGGAAAGGACAGCTCCCACGGCGTAATTCGAGGCGTCGCAGGTTAGTATAAAGGGTTTGGTAAAATCGGGGTAAATTAGTAGGGGCGCAGTCGTTAATTTACGTTTCAGTGTATCGAAGGCAAGCTGTTCTTGATTTTCCCATTTAAAGGTTGCTTCCTTTTTCAGAAGATTGGTGAGGGTCTTGGCAGTTTTTGAAAATTCAGGTATGAAACGGCGGTAATAAGAAACCAGGCCAAGAAATGATTTGATATCTCTAGCAGATTTTGGCTCTGGATATTCAGTAACGGCTTTGATTTTGTCGGGATTAGGCTTTACGCCTTGCTCTGTAATGACATGACCCAAATAACACACTTCTCGTCGCAGGAATTCGCATTTATCTGGTTGTAGTTTTAGATTAAAGTCTCGGATTCTTTGGAAGATTGATGTGAGGTTTACAATATGGGACTGGAGGTCATACGCGTAACAGACTATATCGTCAAGATATACGAAGCATCGCATGCCTTGGAGCCCGGATAAGGCTGAATTCATCAGTCTTTGAAAGGTAGAAGGGGCGTTTTTTAGCCCAAATGGCATTCTCAGGAATTGGAAGTGTCCTTCTGGGACGGTAAAGGCTGTTTTAGTTTTATCCGCTTCATTTAACCGGATCTGATGAAACCCGGATGCCAGATCTAAAGTCGAAAAGTATTTGCTACAACCGAGCTGATCCAGGATTTCTGTGATCTGAGGTATGGGATAAGTGTCACCAATCGTGACATCGTTGAGTTTTCTGTAGTCTATTACGACTCGCCATTTTTGTGTATTAGACGCGTCGAGTTTTTTGGGGACGACCCATATCGGTGACGACCATGGGGAGTCGGATGGCTCTATAATATTTTGTTCTAGCATTTTGTCAACTTGTTTCCGGACTTCGGCCTTGTGAACTTCTGGGAATCGGTAAGTTTTTGTGTGGATCGGTGTTTCGGTTGTCGTTTTTATGTCGTGTTTTAGAGCGTTTGTACAGGATAGTTTTTCACCGGGAAGATGGAAAATATCGGAAAATTCCGAACAAAGTTGCATGAGAGCATCCTTTTCTTCACCATTGAGGTGAGAGACACGCAATTGTTTTAGCACCTCTTCGGTGCGTGAGACGCAGTCAGTTGTAGGACTTATATGGTTTACAGAAATGGAAGGGCGTTCTTGGAACTCTAAAGAATCAATAGGGGTAAGTTTCAGGTTAAGATTTGATTTCAGTGTAACGGGTTCTTCAGAGGTGTTTACTACGGATATATTTATTCTGTTATTTTCTTTTACACGGACAACGCTATTCGCGAATAAAAGTGTTTTGGAGAATTTCTGATCGAGGATCATTCCTACTTTTACTTCTGGGTTACGGACAGAGCATTCGATGATTGTTTCTGTTCTTGCAGGGATCAAGTACGCAGGATCATGAAAGCGCAGTTTCAGAGACGATTTACCGAGGCAAAGTAAGTTATTAGTATAGTCAATGTTGCAGCTATGTGCGTTGAGCATGTCGGAGCCTATGATTCCATCATAAGGTAAGTGTATCTTATCAATTACGTGGAATTGGTGAGATATGTTAGATTTAGGCAATTGTATTTTCAGTTGAAAGTGGCCTCGGGTTTGGATAGATTCTTCTGACGAATCAATGCCTTTTAGTTGAATTTTCTCCCTTACTAACTTTGGATGTTTTTCCATACAGGAATGTTTCAACAGACTTACTGAAGATCCCGAGTCTACGAGTAAGGACAGAGGAATGTCGGACACAGAGGACTCGACGAGTACATGAGGCAATAACATAATCGCAGGATTATTTGTGATCTCAAACACATTGGATTCAGTGGATTTTGGCAGGGTAATGCCCTGCGAGGATACAGTGGATTTTGGCAGTTCATCATGTAGCGATGACTGCAAGGATTTAGAAGGGTCCATAAGTTGAGCTCCATGTGGCGGAGTCAGTTTAGGTCGAGGAGACATAGGAGTTAGGGTGCCGATTTTTAAATCTCGAGGTCCCGTACGACACCGGGACGAGACGGCTACTCGTTTTTTGGTTCGGCATCGACAGTGTCGTAACCTTCCTCTGATTCAGCTGGAAACTGATCTTCGAGGGCATCGGAAACAAAATGAACACGCTGAGGTGTTCTTGATGGGTTTTGTTCAACCCTGAATCGGTTGTTGTTATATTGTCGTTTACGGCATTGTTCCAGGGTATGACCTGGTGCTTTGCAGTATCTGCAGATGGGAGTAGAAGGGTTGTTACTCGTATTATTGGTCGGTTGGTTGGAGAAGTTCGGCCTAGATTGGTTAGAGGTCGATGGATATTGTTGATTTTGATCACGGCGTGCAGGTTGGAGATTAGATCGCGGGAAGTTTGTTTTTTCCGGGCGTGAACCAGGTAAGTTCTGTTTGTATAGATACTGTTGTATCTTCTCCTCCGAAATGGCTATGTTGATAGCTTCGTTAAGAGTTTTGGGCGACTTACATCTAACGATGTTTGATATGCGGGTTATTAACCCCATCTGGAAATGGTGGAGGGCTAGTTCCTCCATGGCTGCTGTGCGTCCTATCATTTCTCTACTTTTATGGCCATGTGAAATTGATATTTCTGTGAGTAATCGAGAGAGACATGTTTCAATTCTTAAAGCGTACTGGCTCACCGGTTCATTGTTTTGTTGTTTGCATTCCTGAAGGTCGGTGAGCAAATGGGCATAGTGCTTTCTCTCACTGAACTGTGTCTTAAGAAATTCTTTGAGTTGTAACCAATTCGCAAATTCTTTAACCGAACAAGCGGTTTGAGCCTTGCCCTGCAGTTGACATAGAATGTACTTGAATAGGATATCTTTTTGAGGTTCCGTGGCTAACTCATAGGCATTGCTGCAATTTACCAGAAAGGAACTAAGCGCTTCTCTAGATCCATCAAATGGTTTTATGAATTTGAGTAATGTGGAAAGGTCTAGCTCTACTTTAATGGTTGCAGTGTTTTTCTTTTTCGTGACTGACCTTGTAGTCGGACCCGGAATACAAAAATTATCGTCTTCCGTATCCGTAACGGTGACTTCGGGTCTTTCCGGTTTCGGACTTGTGGATCTACTTTCGGACATTTTGAGATGTTATAGCCAACAGTACAATGGAAGTAAGAGTAAATAGTACACAAAGTAAATCACAATTCACACACAATCAATAAAAATTAGATCAGTAAAATAAATTCGTAAAATGACAATATTAAAAGTTTGAGAAACGCGATGACCAAGAACCACTCACTTGAATACGGACAGAGTAATAACAAGCGTTATCATTTCTTCGAAGCTCTCGCACGGTGGGTGAGATGTAGTCGCGCAGGATGCAGATAAGAGTCGTGCGGCGGATCGTCGCCGCGTCGCGTCGAATGAGCTTGCCTGTCGTCGGATGGTCGATAGCGGTCACAGCATTAACTTATGCGTGACAGTGGGTATGACTCGCTGCCTCCGGAAAATGGCTGCGGCTGGCTGCAGCACAAGCAGTGTGCAGCGGTAGGCCTTTCACAGAACTTGGTTCTGGGTAAACGGGCTGGTTGGTTTGATGCACTTCACTTTTTGGATGAATTAGTAGCGCACAACGAAACTTGCTTTTTCACACACAACAGACACGTTATAATTATATACGGCACTCACACGGAATTCGCGTATGTATTTGGAAGGATGGAGACGGTACCGGGGATTTCAATTTTTTAAAATCCCTTAAGCTGCCACCAAATGTTATAGGGCTTAGGGGATGAGCCTTTTTAAAAAAGAAATAAAAATACTTAATTGAATTTAGTAAGACAACCGTCTGGTTTGGATGTTGGATGAAGACTAAGGTGAGTGGATGGGTGTCTGAAATACTAAGAAAGGGAAAGTGATGATTAGGTGGAATTAGGGATGAGTCTGCCATAAAGGGTGCAGGCGGAGTATATAACAGTACGCTATGTTGTCATGTTAAATTATATTTCAGGACTGAAATATCATACCTTTGCAAAGACAACTGTTTCATCTGCTGAATATTAAACTCCTTATACTGTAGTCGGATGTTCGTTTTGTAGGCGGAGTCTCATCGTCGTTACTAAGTATAGTTATATATTTAGGTATAGTAGAAAGGTCAGTAGGTACCCTAGTTTATATATTGTATGAACTACATTGTCATAGCTCTGTTCTACTAGCTCCGTCGGCACTGTCCACAATAGGGAATATATACGTTTATTCCAGCTTTTGTGAACTTTAAACAGTATTCCACTTTACAGACAATATTTTTCATCGTTTTAACTAGTCTTGGATTAGTTCTGTAGGTTCTGTATGGGTTTATTTGATTTAAAGTTTTCTTCAACACGAGATTTAAAGCAAACTAAGTGACAATCCGGACTTTTAGGTGTCGTAAAATCAAGAAATTTCTACTCTAAGCTTACAAAGTAGAAGTCTTAGGAAGCGAACTTCCAATCCTAATAGTAACGATAGCAGTTTGACGTCTTTGGGTCCCTTTTGGCTGTGTTCCATTTGTTTGGAACTTTTGCCTTGAATCGGTATAACTGATTTATCCTTAGATATAAGTAATAAAAGCGTAGTTTGGTGAATTATGCAAATGAACATGAGAGAATGAAATGTGCCTGATAACTCATATTATTATTCGTGGGGTTGAGCGAGGTGCCACTACTACCTATAAACACTGTCAGTGATGTGTTAGTGCCTTAGATGGTTAATTTTTCAATTCTACAAATAACTATCCATCTAAATCTATAAAAATGTAGGATCATAATTGATAACGGAAAGGTCTTCTAAGCTGTTATTTAGGAAAACTAAACATAACTGATCCTATATAGGATCAGTTATGTTTAGTTTTAAATATCGATAAAGTTTGAAGATTTTGGTAGAGCGAAGTTCTACATTTCGATAGAGTTTAGAATTTCTAGACTTAGTATATGTACACCTAACAGTAGATACACTGGAACACTTGGTGATTTTCAAATTTTACCCTTAGGTACCAGACTCGTCTGAAATAAATTCGTTGGCTTTCACATGGCATTATCTAATCTACTGACAGTTTGTGTTATATTATTTAGAATTCGACAAAATGGGTATAGATCCTATTGGATATCTTCTATATTTAGAATGACGCTCTTTTCGTTATTCAAATAACAATCAAACTAAGGCAGAATCCAGGAATGAAGTAAGTATCATCATCATCATCATCATTTCAGCCCGAAGAAGTCCACTGCTGGACATAGGCCTCCCCTACACATTTCCAGGAAGAACGATTCTGAGCCCTTTCCATCAATCGACTTCCCGCGATCTTAACAATGTCGTCGGTCCATCTGGTGGGTGTGCGCCCTACGCTTCGTCTTCCGGTTCGTGGTCGCCATTCGAGAACCTTTATTCCCCAACGGTTGTCGGTTCTTCGAGCTATATGGCCTGCTCATTGCCACTTCAACTTACTAACTCTACGAGCTATGTCGGTGACCTTGGTTCTTCTACGGATATCCTCATTTCTGATTCTATCACGTAGTGAAACTCCCAGCATAGCTCTCTCCATAGCTCGTTGCGCGACTTTGAGCTTGTGCACGAGGCCAATAGTTAGCGACCACGTCTCAGTTCCATAAGTCATCACTGGCAACACGCACTGATTATAGACTTTTGTCTTGAGGCTCTGCGGTATCTGCGATGAGAAGATGTGGCGCAGTTTCCCGAACGCTGCCCATCCGAGTTGGATTCGTCGGCTGACCTCTTTACTGAAGTTGGCTCTACCTAATTGGATCGTCTGACCCAAATAAACATAGTGGTCCACAACTTCGATGATATCGCTCCCAACATGTACCGGCATGGGTGTGACATGAGCATTTGACATGATTTTTGTCTTGCTCATGTTCATATTTAGACCCACCTGTTGGGAGACAATATTGAGGTCTCTAAGCATTGTGCCTAAGTCTTCCAGCGACTCCGCCATTATGACTACGTCGTCGGCAAATCGAAGGTGAGTGATGAATTCGCCATTGATGTTGATGCCATACCTTGTCCAGGACACGAGCTTGAAAATATCCTCCAGTGCCGAGGTGAACAGTTTCGGAGATATTACATCTCCCTGTCTCACCCCTTTTTGCATGTGGATTGGATTTGTACTCTGGTCCTGAAGTCGGATAGACATTGTGGCATTCCTGTAGAGACATTTCAACACTTCGATATACCGATAGTCAATTTGACACCGCTGGAGGGACTGTAGCACTGCCCAGGTTTCGACTGAATCAAAGGCTTTCTCATAGTCCACAAACGCTAAGCAAAGTGGCCGATTATACTCCTCGGTCTTCTGTATAATCTGCCGTAGCGTATGGATGTGGTCTATGGTACTGAAGCCTTTTCGGAACCCGGCTTGTTCGGGAGGCTGAAATTCGTCAAACCTACGAGCGAGACGATTAGTAACTACTCTCGAAAACAGCTTATAAACGTGGCTAAGCAAGGAGATCGGCCTATAATTTTTCAAGAGGGTGTTATCACCTTTCTTGAAAAAAAGCACCACTACGCTCTTGCCCCACGCCTCAGGCGTCGTACCTTCGATGATGACAGAATTAAATAGCTTCTGAAGGACCTTAAGTATCGGCGTTCCGCCCGCTTTCAGAAGCTCTGTCGTTATTCCGTCTTCCCCGGGTGCCTTGTTACTTTTAAGCTGCTTGAGAGCCGTTCTAATCTCGTATAGGCTGACGTCCGGGATATCTTCTGTGTAGTGTCGGGTTAAACGGGCTCTTGCATCGCTAGTCGTGCTTGTAGCAGGACTTTGCGATGAGGTGTATAGTTGTCCATAGAACTTCTCGAGCTCTCTTAAAATTTCCGGCTTCGAGGAAACGATGCTGCCACTATCGGTCTTCAGTTTCGTCAACTGACTTTGCCCAACAGACAGATCTCTAGCGAACACTTTCGAGCCCCTATTGCGTTCTATCGCCTTTTGAATACAATTAGTATTAAAAAGGCGAAGATCGTGTCGCATGGACTTCGAGATCTGTTTATTGAGCAAGCCGTATTTCGACCTGTCCACTGAAGACTGCAACCTCATTTCACTGCGGTCTGCCAGAAGTTTAAGAGTATGCTCAGAGAGTTTCTGAGTTCTATTTTTGCGTTGGGTCTTATAGAACTCTGACCCTACCGCTTGGACAATTTCCACCAGCCCGTTGTTTAGTTCGTCCACTGTTTCGCAATCTGTGAGGCATTGGAAGCGATTTTCGAGCTCCAACTGAAAGCTCTCGGGGTTTTGGATTTGGGCAGGACTTGGGCGAAGAGTAGATTTCACCAAACGAGACCTTTCAAGCTTGACGTTGAGATTCAATGTGCCTCTTACCATGCGGTGATCACTGCCGGTTCACACCCTGTTGATCACGGAGACATCATTGAATATATGCGTATTCGTCGTTAAAATGAAATCTATTTCGCGTTTGTGTCCACCGGGGTGCAGCCACGTCCATTTCCTGGACGACCGCTTCTTGAAGAAGGAGTTCATCATGAAGAGTCCCTCCTTTTCCATGAAGTCGGCCAATCGCTGACCTCGGTGGTTCCGCTGTCCAAATCCGAATTGCCCCACTCTCAGTTCATCGCCAATCCTCACGCCTAACCGCGCGTTGAAGTCCCCCATCACCACCGTAAAGTGTGTTTTCGAAGCTTGTATGGCGATTGAAATATCGTCATACATTGCCTCCACTTCATCGTCCGGGCGTTTCGAGTGAGGGGCGTATACCTGTATGACCTTCAGCGAATACCGACTGGTGATTCTGAGTATAAGGTATATAACCCTGTTCGAAACGCTTTCGATCTTTACGATGTTATTGACGAGGGACTTATGAACGATAAACCCGACACCATGTTGGGATTGCTGGTCTCCCTCCCGGTAGTAGAGCAAGTTGCCGGAATTTAGAATTATCGTGTCCTCCCCCTCTCTTCGGACTTCTGATAATCCTATCACATCCCAGCGCAACTTACTGACTACTTCTTCCAGCTCAATCAGCTTCTCATCGGTCCTCAGTGTGCGTGCGTTATATGTTGCCAGGGCCAAGGGTCTTTGTTTTGGGGGTTGGTGGCTGGATCTCTGCCGGAGATTCTTCGCACCCCTTGTTCTGCCGTTACCATGGCCGCCACCTGTGCCAGGAATAGCAGAACTGCCGGGGACTAGGGGCCGTCTCGTGTTCGTGTTCATTTCAATTTTGCCATAGTCACCACGCTTGGCAGGCGGATTGGTGACCGCAGTATTGGTGGTATGTACATTTAGGAAATGCTGCTGCCCATTTCCCGGTTGTGTTCCCTTAGTCGCCTTTTACGACATCCACGGGAGGTGATGGAGAGGTCCTATTCTTTGCCGGGACCCCACGGGCGGAGGTAAGTATATACAGCCAGAATCTAGAGACGTGACGAACACATTTAGCTTTACCGTATTAGTGCGCGGTCTAGCGGAAAAAATATTTATGCCACGTATAAAACTTATCCCAAGTGTTAATAAGAAATAAGTGATTCTCGACTTAGCGAAACGACGTGAGCGGAGTGGCGTCGCGCGTAACCGTACGTACGTAGGTACATTTACATTGAAAATAACTGTTCCCGACGAATGCAATTAGTTATTTAGACGAGTAATGAGAGGGAGTAATGAACGCATGCCGATTCTACGCGCGTAGCTACCGAGCGCACCGAGTCCTGCTATTGTGTCTATGAAATGACGCAGGACTTTGAAGCTTATTGGCAGTTTGTATTTACACATTAATCAAATAATTGAAGCTACTGTCTGAGAAAGTGACGAGAATCGATATTTTCCTTGTGGTATGAACGTTGGAGATATAAAAATAAAAAACGTCCCCACTAGCATGACGACCGACGCGGTTTAGGTGCAAACGAAAGCCGTATTAGGTAGTAGGTACTTAGGTATACCTAATTAATTATATTACCATTCAATTTTATAAATGTATTTACGTTATAATTGTGTTTATAATACTCTTTCACGACAAGATAAGCTCTAACAAGGTTTACGTAATTGGGGAAGAGGCTAGCACGCGAAAGTTAATCTACCAGAAATATAAATTCTGAGGTTAGAAGCCATTCGGAAAGCTAACAGTCTTTGCAACATAAACATTTTTACTATAAACAAATGACATACGTAACCTATATGGACCTTGAAGATTTCTCGCAAACAGTCATCATGGAGTTCGAATTACGTGCCGCATTTTCCACAAGCCAGTGAAGCAGAATTTTCTCTCTGAAGAGCGATACCTAGAAATACTTACGTACAATAGCGTAGTGCGATTGCGTGCGTGGTTTTTGTTACCGACGCGGTCCAACTCATGCCTAAAACACGACTATACCAACTGGCACTAAGTACTATGAGAGCGAATAAAACCGATAGTAACTTTTATAGAAATATATATTATATAATAGTCCTCCGTTAAATCAACAACTTCACTAATCTGTATGAGTAAGAATGCAAGGAACATTTTATTTATTTGCCGTATAATACCTACGTGAAAGGCTGAATCTATGACACGTGTTTCAAGCATCGCTACACATTGTACATTTAGTTTAAACTAACGAACATATTCGTGGCGAACTAGCAATACCATTTTGGTTCGATATACAAGTATTTAACGAGATACTAATGACTGTAAAATACCTAATATTATATATAATATTATGTATACCTACTATTGGGTGTTGTGTGTTGAATGGGTTTAATTAAATGACTTATCTACAAGATGATGAGTTGGATAATAATTTATACCTAGTGGTGCGTGGGTGTTGTGGAAACTGTCTAGATACTATCGATCCAAATAATAATTTGATTAACTACAGGCGAAAGTAGTTGGTAAAGTAAGGCTTACGTTTCTTTGCCGAATACTTACAAGACTTTTAAGAATATCTGGGCGCTTATCTGTTTGTTTCTCAAATGAGGTTGTGTCAGCCTCTAGTGACAGTCAGGCCGCCTAATGAAATGAAATTAGCTCATTTCACGAAAATAGAGTACCTACTTACAGTGAAGGTCTAAAAATTATTTATAGGTTTTTCTATTTTGCCTAAGGTATTATTATCTAACAAATATTGATTGTTTCTAAGATGATAAATGGGAATAGAAAGACTATTTTCTCAGTAGGTAGGATATACTACAATTTAAATTATTAGGTAGGTACACATTATACCTACCGTTTATACCGTTACAATTAAAAGTTAACTAGATGTGGGCTATAATGATCGTGTTAAATGAAATAACTCGCGTTACGATGTAATTCACTTAATTTTATACGATTCTTGCTTCAACTTCACGCTCTATTAAATAACGTAGCAAAGTGCTTTACTTATTTAAAAAATAAATTAATAACAACGATGCAGGGGTTTTTTTTCTATAAAAGTACTTAATAAATGTAACAGGACTGTACAATGTACATAACTGTGTACCTAGGGTAAGTCCAGGATAGTTGCCATACTTTTTGAAAACGCTTTATATTTCCCATTTTAATTAATGGATCTGAATGATTGTCACACATGTTAATAGATTGGTCTTTCGACTACCACTTTGAAGGAAAAATAAAACATCTGGGTTGATATTTACTAATCTATATCGATTTTCCCAGACCTCTATTTTTGGAAGTATAGATGCCCTATAGCGGATAGTTGCTCCATGAGTCAAAACCAGTTATGGGATACATGCCTCATTGATAAAAAAAAACTTTTTCAGTTTGAAATTAGGTATTCGTGATGGGAAGTAAAATCGAAACACAGACATTAATTAAAAATGTTCGTAAAATGTGTATTTTCTTTATAATCATATTAGGGTATAGAAGACTCACAAAATAAGTTTCCTTCCTGAGGCATCTATACCCTAATGTAGTTACATCGTTTGAAAATAATAGGAATTATTTGTTTTGTATGGTTAAACATAGGCGAAAATAAATCGAGGCGTCTATCCTTTTCGTAGAGGATAGATGCCTTTTATATTCAGGAATGTGTATTCAATAAATATTCTAAAAAAAACTGATTTTAGTGTTAATATACAGTCCACTGTAACATTTAGATACAAAATATAAATTATTTAATCACCATGTAAAAAGTTCCAGCACCTCAAAAAGGTTGTAGAAAAAGAATTAGCAATTTTTTCGTCGCACCAAATCTTTCATTGAGTATAGATGGAATGCACGACGGGTCAGGGGTTACCTCGCGGGGGGTACCGGGTAGGTGCGGGGATGTCTCTCGTTTGGCAATATCAACGACAGCAAAAACAAGCCGGGAAATCATAGTTTTTGAATTTGAGGCATCTATCCGAGCCGGGCATCTATCCTGGAATTACCCTACATGTGCACTTGTGCAGTGTGCACGCTAGGCCGCGCCAGCATTTTAGACTGCCACGCACATTACGGGGCCTTACCATAACGTCTTATTGCAATCCAATTGAGGACCTAAACATAATGGTTTTACTACTTATTCGTACCATGGCGTCTTGTTGTGACATCTTGACGCTCAATTTAGGTTGATTTGAAATCTAAAGGGATTGACGCCTACCTAAATGATATCGAATGTCATGTATTACTATGATTTAAAGTAAAACGTTTCTGTTTAGGGCCTCATTTGGATCTCAATAAGACGTCATGTTAAGCCTCCAGGTCCAGTAGCTATGGTGAGTAACTGTACCTACTAATATCGATATAAAATACCGCAAAGCCGCAAACGGAGTTGTGAGGATAAAAATAAAACGCTATTCCTTGAATCGCTTAAAACTTCATACAATACAACAACAATAAAACTGTCATGAAACTAAGATAAGTGTACAAAATTAGTTACACGTTTAACTTAGGTAATAATTTGTTACCCTGTTGGCTTAACTTGGAACGCAAACTTGACATAACTTGATTTAACCCTATATAACTCCTAAATTCGGTATTAGAGCATCTTTGAGGATATTTAATGTACAAATTTAGAATGTAGGATGCCCCGTACACGAATTTAGATTTGTAATCTAATTGGAGTATTGCAGGGTCAAAGGCCACAACGGTAAAGCAAAAATTTACAAGAATACCCAATAGAAATGTTCTGTTTACAACGGCCTGGGGCGTTCCAAAATGAGGCTTGGGTGAAACCGACTTTTAACCTTGATTGAGGATGTTATCATACGAAGTAGGTATTGTTTTTTGCCCTTTCTAGATAAGTATACAATTCAATTAGATTCTAAGGGACTGTTTTAGTTGTTAAATGTATTAAACATAAAATTTTAGTTCATTTCCATCTAATTGCTGCTACAGCTTGCATGATATATCTGTAAACTTCAAGCTGTAACTGTTACTGTTAACATCAGGTATACCTGATGTTATTTACTACTACTCCTACTATTTTTCTATATTTACTATTTACTACTACTACTACTGTTATTTACGACTTTAATTTAGAATTATTAGAGTCAATAGAAACTACCTCTGCTATGCTAAAGCCAACTCTACAAATCAAAGATCTCTAGATAATGAACAACTTCTTTGTAATTCGAGTCATTTTACCTCCCGTACCAAAGCTTGCTTTCAGTAAGTACTAAAGTTGATAGTATGTTTTTAGATCTTATTATGCCTTATGGACTAGTGGGTTTATAGCCTACGACTGAGATAGGTAATTGTGGCAATTCCCGGTAACTGCCGGAACGACCACCGCTGTGGTACACGTCTGAAATGGAGCTAATACCTAAATGAGGACGTTAATATTGCATGTTTTGAATACTGAATTGGCCAAAACTTTCAGTACCCTAATAGGTATGCATATTTGTGCTGCAAACTCAATGTGAACTATCAGCTAATACCATAATATAGTATTATCTGAGAACTTGTCAGGCAAGTTAAATTTCAACTCGATTGAACGACTGAAAGTGGATCAAAATTGACTTTGAACTAAACTCTTTCAGAAACATTGAATAAAAAGAAAATCAAACTGACGTCGACGTTGTGGTATTACTTGGAATGAAATTTATTCATTTCATTTTTTCTATTTGACATTGTTTAGGAGATGAGTCTATTATCTACTTTATTGAGTAGAAGTTAGGACAGTTTTACATTATATATAATTTATAAAGTTAGAGTTTTTAAACTTTTGTGTTTTTTTTTTATTGACCTTGCATTAGTGATTTAATGTAACAATCGCCAATTACCACCTATCCCAAAAATATATCCGTGTGAAATATTCTCAAAACACTAAATTACAAATCTGCAATTTCTTTAAACCATTTTCTCACCGAAAAGTTTTAAGAGAATTGATCGCCTTTTGTTTAATATTTTAACAAGCAACATCTATCAAGCCCGCCGATATATTTAGCTCATGCTCAGGTTTTTTAACGGTTGTGTTTTTATTAAAACGAGGCAGAGATAATCACATTAGCTTCGAGCGTCGTTCAGCCATTATGTAAGCCCGATCGGATAGTCGCATGACAAATACTGCCGTTAAACTGCGTCGCGTCGAGTCGACGTCATGTTGGCCACCTGTAATTTAGTCAATTTAACTTTATTATCTGCTGGCCATTTCAGAGAGCTAATTAAGTGAGTCAGAGGCATTCTCGCGGGACAGTTAGGGTTACCAGGCGGCCCAGCTAACGGAGTTACCATACCGGATCAAGTATAAATTGAAGATTGACTATTATGAAATAGAGTTGTCGTGGTAAAACATTTTGCAACGAAGAACTACAAGAGTTATGAAAATATATTTTCAGCCCAAACTCTAATTTCTAAAGATATATATCATCCGAATTTTAGCCTTAGTTTTAGCAAGGCAAATGTACGTTCATAAAAATAAGCCATCTAAATACGCCAATCTGGCTGTCGATGAGTCTATATTGTAAATTGTACCTAACGAAAATCTACCGACTAACCACCACATTTTATGGACTGAACACGAAAACTTCAGTTCCATTAATTTCCTTTTTTGGATTTCTTCCTACAACTAGTTGCACTTAAAACTAGGACCATGTCCTTAGAGAAATAGGAAATGTCGCCACCTCCGCTGCAGTAGTAGGTACAGTAAGTTTTGTTACACAGTGGTAGAGGAAATTCCAGTGTTTTGGCGGGATTTAAGACCACTTCGACGCTCCGTAGAGACATGGCCGACTGAAATTAAACGTAATGCTTCAGCAGAATTAAATGCCGTATTGCGGGATGAAGCTGTGAACTGTCTGGGAATTAGAGGTAACAAAAGATTTATTGCTTCCAGGAGATGATTGCTTGGTTTGCTTGAATAAGCTTTACACAAAGCCAGGCTGCACAAATCAAGTCGAAAGTTTCATTACAATTTTTTGCTATATAGTGCCTAGGATTTGATTACAGAGGTTTTATCTTGGTTCAGGTTTTAGAACCTCCTGAATCTAGTGATTTGAATATGAAACATAATGAAAATTAATGTTACATTAATTTCTTGAATAAATAGGAAGTAAAATGATTTCATTTTCGCAGTTCTAAAGTTATCTACCTATGATCGCGCCAAAATAGTTTATGATGTAATCTTCGACAAAATGAACAAGTTAGGCTATAGGTAGGTATTAATTTGGTACGTACAACGAAAGGCGGAGAGGAGGGAAAGATGGGAGCATGTAGCACAATACCTTCGTACAGCAGCGTCTCCGGGCGTGGTAGGTAGGACACACAAGTCACACGCCAGTCCAGTCCAGCAGTCCAGAGGCACGAGCGGCGGCGTAAGTATAGGTATCGCGTGGCGGGCCCGCCTAACCCAGGGGCAGTTCCCAGAGTCCTCAACACACTTCAGCAGCACTCGCGAACGGCACGATCACAGAAAAAGAGTTACTAGGCCTCAATGGCACGGGGAAACAGAAGAAAACACTTCCGGCGGCGCGTTTGTCATAAATCGACGAGTTCATCTCGCAGTTGAAACGGAACTAAAAAACAATGGCGGCGAATTGACCGCTCGCCTTGCACTCACACATCCACACGCTAGATGGCGTACCCGGCGTGTCGTCGAAAGTGCATACATGCTTTAGGCAGAGGAAAGGGTTAAAGGAATGTACCATTCAAATAAGTATTAATTAAATTTATATTAAGTATTTGGCGTTACCATTTCCGCCCGCCCTTAATGGGTCACCTTTAAAGACAACCATAAGCGAGAAAATAAATAAATAAAATATTCTATGACTCTAGGGGGGCGCTCAATACGTAAAGTTATAGATATCAGAAAGATTTCGTAGAGTCACGGCGAAGCGGTAATATACAAAGATTAATTATATATAATATAAAGTAAAGAGATAAGGATCATATTACAAGCTAAACTGCCGGTATATGATATTTAAGGTTATTGTTTTGGGAGAGGACATAAACGTACGACTGGGCGAAGATACGTTCCCTTAGAAGTTCTCACAGTAGCAACGCGCACGATGCCGTCTTTAGAAGGATGGACCTCGTCTACAATCGCTAACGGCCAGGCTAAGGTCGGAGTGTTGTCGCTCATTATAACAACGACAGTCCCGGGAGTAATAGGAGTGGAAGGAGTGTTCCACTTCTGCCTAACCTGCAAACTGTGCAGATATTCCATCCTCCAGCGATCCCAAAACGACTGGACCAATTTATCCAGTAGAGAATGCCTGTGAAGCAAATTGACAGGGTCAGATTTGACTTCAGGCGAGGGCAATGATAGAAGCGGGGCAGTATGTAAAAAGTGACTCGGCGTAAGTGCAGAGAGATCACTTGGCGAGGAACTGAGAACAGTCAACGGTCGGCTGTTGAGCACGCACTCAATCTGGGCGAGAACAGTACAAAGTTCCTCGTAGGAAAGAAGTTGTTGTCCGATTATTTTATACAGAAAATTCTTTATAACCTTAACCATACTTTCCCACGCGCCACCAAAGTGAGGTGAGCTGGGACAGATAAATTTCCATGTTATGCGACTCTCAGCACATTCCTGCTCTAGCTTCGGGCGATACTCATCGTTAAGAAATTTATAAAGATCGCGGAGATACGAAGCACTCCCTTTGTAATTAGTCGCATTGTCAGAATGCAGAACCTGAACAGGTCCGCGTCGAGAGAGGAAGCGCTTTAACGCGGCAAGGAAGCTGGGCGTGCTGAGGTCTGTGGCAACTTCAATGTGCACTGCACGAGTCGTAAGACATGTGAAAATGCACAAATACGCTTTCTCGCTGCGGACGCCACGACGACGCACAGGAGTGTAGGCGATGGGACCGGCGTAATCGCAACCCGTGTGCGTGAATGCCTTAATGACCGGACGCGTGCGAACATCAGGTAAGTCTGCCATCAGCGGGTAAGTTGGACGCGGCTTTAATCGGAAGCAGGTATTACACATGTGGACACGTTGTCTCACGATGCGGCGTGCGGACAGAATCCAGAATTTTTGGCGGAGCAGCGACATTAACAATTCTGGTCCGGCGTGTAGATGTGTGACATGATAATAATCAATGATTATGTTCACTACATGATCATTGCGCGGTAGAATAACGGGATGCATTTGTGCATATTCCAGGGCAGAATTAGAGAGGCGACCTCCGACAAGTATCAGGCCGTCTTTTATAAAAGGTCTCAAGCGATTGAGAGCCGGTGAGCAACATTTATTACTCATTATATTTGAGTACTCATCTGCAAAGTATTGTCTTTGCAGGGCGCGAAGTATTATAATCTCAGCGAAATTAAAGTCATCAGCAGTCACTGCAGTAGTGCTGCTACGGGCCAATAACTTTGCAAACTTGCATACGTACGCAGTTATACGGAGAAGTTTACTCCAAGAGGAGAATCTCAAGGATGATCAGGACATAGAGAGGGAACGCAGAGCGCTAGCAGTTAGATGCAATATGCTTGCCCGTAGGTTTGCTCGATGTACTGATGAAGTCAAAATTGCTTTATTTAAGGCGTTTTGTCAATCGTTTTACTCGAGCAGCCTATGGGTAAAATATACGCAGAAGGCTTATAGCGCTCTGAGAGTCCAATATAATAACGCGTTTCGGCTGCTGTTGAGGCTGCCCCGCTTTTGCAGCGCGTCGGGGATGTTCGCACAGGCACGAACAGATGGCTTTCACGCCATTATGAGAAAAAAAGCTCATTCCCTGCTCAGCAGATTGCGCGGCAGCAACAATCGCATCCTGATAGCTATTACTGACAAACCTGACTGTCCTATCTTAAAGTATTGGGTTAAGCTGATGATAGGTATAACCTAATGTGAGACTGGTCAATGATGACCTTTATGTGTATTTTAATGTATAATATTTAGTTGTCTGTGTACCTACATAACTAAGATAACTCGAATATGGATCTCTGGTCATCTGAAATAAAGTTTTATTATTATTATTATTATTATTATTAAGTAGGTACATACAGCTCTCTTTTCCGCTTATTGTAATATATACAACACAATCTCTTTTTTTTGTAAATTACCCTCAAAATATATTACAAAGAAATGAGTAATTTGCTTCAGAGTAAAGTTCAAAGAACAGTTTATCCGCACAGACAGGCTCGCAAATGACTCTACCCACGCCCGCCTGGCTCATCAACCCGAGAAGACTTCAAATCAGTCTGGCTCAGCTTCGACAGGTGTCATGTCAAGAATTGGAGGTAGAAAGCCCCCCCCCCCCCACCCCTTCCACGGCTCCCGCATCCCTCCCCCCCTCTTCCACGGGAGGGTGACAACCGACGAAAGTAATCACGGAGCATGGAACTTACCAAAACTTCGTCGTCGACTTAACAAGTTCGTGAATAAAGCGGTTTTTTGTGAAACCGCGAAACGCGTTTTCATATCGGGATCGATTTCGAAAAGTTGGGGAAAGATTACGCGGTGTCCCTTCCGGATGTTGTATAAATAACTTTGGGAAAATCGAACGACGAGCTTGTGCTTTTACATCTTTTTATTCCTTTAAAAGCAGTGTTTTATTTATACTTATCTTCAAATAGTTTTAGACTCTTGAGGGATAGCGCGATATACAATATTTTTATTCCAATTTTTGAAAATTTAATACACAACCTGTCCAATTTCAGTTTGATTAGGATGGGTTACATAAAACTAAGGGCTGTATTCGAAGGCGACCCATATATTTTCAAGCAATTTATCAGTTGTTACCGAAATAAAAAAACTTAACAAGCTACCTTGAGGCAAACTATCCAACTAATATAAGATTTTTTAGTAACTAAGTAGCTAAGTATGTATAATTACGAAAATTACTCTAACTTTCTGATATAGCTGTAAATAGTCGCACATAATTATAGTTGTAGATTTTTTGTAATTTTTTTTTTAACTTTGTACCAAACTAGTATTTTCATTTCGAAGAATAATTGCGTAAATTGCTTTCCATCTTATTATGGGTAGCGGGATTCAAACAGTATAAGTCTCAATTACAAAGTATGCATGGTCAATACATATAATACTTACTTGTAACTATAATGTTCTTCAAAGAAAAACTAAACTCGGCCACAAAAAATTTGCCCATATAATAATATGTATTATACTTACGAGTATCTACAGATGATGCTTATATTTCCTGTACTTACCGCTTAATCCATTTCCTTCCAATACCTAGAAATTCTTTTTTCTTTTTTTTTTTTCTTCTTTAAAAAAACGTAGCCCCACACTAGGATTGCTCCTGTATCGTGGGTACCGCTTACAGACATATAATTTCACATACACAACACACCCTAGAAATTCTGTTTCTCTATTTTATTTACTATTATTTATAAAAAAAACAATAGATACAAAGTGTGTGTAGTAACGTCGATCTGTCGGCACGATTAATTATTCTGGAGTCGAAGATAAGTGACCAGTAAAGAGAGAGCAATGGCGTAAAATGCGGACTGACAAAGATTGATTTCGATTATGGGCCCAATAAATCGAAAGCGATTTCGCTCTAAGAGGAAATAAGATTCTTTTCCGTGGAAAAGTGCAAGTTAACTACTGAAGTGGGGCACATTAGAAGTCTGCTGTATCACGGCCGCGATAGGTTATTCAAATCACTGTATTTACTATGATTGGCTAATTTATTAGTAGGTCGGTCGAGTTTATTTAGGTACAGCTCGTGAATGTAAAGAATGTTGGAGACCCAATAACCACTAATTCGTGATTTTATCAAAACCGTTAAACCCACTTTAATAACAGGTAATAGCTTATATCTATACTAGTAATCTAATCAAGATTTATAAACAAATGCGAGGCCAAAATGTACCTAATAATCCCTGAAAAAATATATTTTGGAGACAATGTTTCAATAGGCGAGTCCCTCAGCAATAACTATTAATAACATGAGTCATAATCATATGTTAATATTATATTGCTCCATATTATATTGCTTCAATTGAATTCGAATTTGGGGCGATAGATTCGATATCGAATCGATAGATTCGGATACGAAAATCCCGCACGATCATGCCATAACATCAATTAGACAAAGTAGAGCCTATACCCAGTATTTACATTCCTTCTAATAGCTATACTTAACTCCCTAAAAGACTCACAGGAAAATTTCACTCAATAAAACACATCCACATAATTTCAGGTTGTTACATTACATTGAAAATTGATAGCGTGCCATTTTCCGAGTTTTGTTACACAGCCGAATTTAACGATACGATAACGACCACACACACACTGGCACACACACAATGTGCCTATAGGAAATGACGTAATGATGTTGATGACGTCACGCACAGGGGGAGGCGTATCTCGTATAGCTAGGGGTGGCACATAAGTACGGCTGACGACTGTTATTGGCTCAGAAAAATATTTTATGTGTGGTATACTTATTAGATTCGCACATAGGATAGAGTCACACAACCCACACAGTAAATTTAGTTATATCATTCTGATGGTACTGGTTTATATACAGAGCGAAGCTTTGTCGTGTGACTCGTGAGTCAAGTGTAGGTAAGTATTTGTGAATGCATTGATATTTTGTCGGTCAACATGTAAATATATTTATTTGAGAAAGTGTTAGGTTTAAAATTTTTATATATTTTAGTCATGCGTGATTCAAACAGCACAAACAAAGCACGTTGATTCAAAAATTAAAAATTCTTGTTATTTTTCTTGTTACACCTCACAAGACCAGACTCAGCCCTATTTTTTTTTCTTCTTACTCGAGGGTTTTGGCGTCGCACTTCTGATGCATTCGCCAGCTCAGCCCTAATTCAACAGTTGTTCTTTCGAGCGCGTGCGTGCCACGTCACGGCCACAGTTCAGTTATCAGTCAGCGCCATGGCCACGCGATCCCGTAAATACATTCCACATCAATAATTATTCAAGTACCAATCAGCGTTAATTAGTAACATGTGTGAATGGGCGCGATTTATGTCCGCGACAGTTCGGGCTTAAATTTATGAATTTCGGTCTACTGTTGGTTTTCAAGCGCTGCTGACAAGCAATGTTATGCGGAGATTTTGCTGTGACATCCGGTCGCCGTGTGTGCGCATATTTTAGGTCAAATACCTTTTTGACTGTAGCCGAATCTATTTGCGCACAAACGAATGCTTCAAATAACAAAATGATATGTATGTGAATATAGTAACAAATAGGTTGTATAAATGTATGGACGTAAAATAATACAGTGTGAAGTAGGTAATGTTAATTTACCGTCCTCGAAGATCCTCGGAAGCCCAGTCCATCCCTCTTCTTCCAAGCGTAAAGCAGCGAATAAAGAAAAAGCAGAACATAATTACAAGATACATAGTGCGCGTAATAAAAACAATATTGGTTTGCTAAAGCTTAGGGGAGTGAGGGGTAATATTGGGCTAGTTACTAGGATAGGACAAAAATGGCGACGACACCGGGATCATAGAATATCTATTTATACCCTAGAAAAAGGGGCACATTCTCTATTTTTAAATAAAAGCGAATAACACGAGCGTGATTTTGTATGACATTTTGTGCGTGCTGGGTGACCTATTGAGTACCAACACATTCACAACGCGGACGACGCTATTGCTTCGCATACAGTTTTGCTTGTCTTTTGTCCGATTCAGCCGTTTGTATGGAGTGTCCACCCTGTGCCGGGATGTTATATTATGTAACTTAGATTTTGTAATTTATACACACCGGAGAAAATTAAGCTAATAAATTAAATCTTCCAAAAGTTGGAAGAGCTAAAATTTTTTTACGAACAATTATAGCCACCCCCTATCGCAATAACTATTTCTCCTTAAGACTCTAATTTGACATCAATTTCCAAATTGTGAACTTGGCTAGGAGCAACATACAAATGACTAGCACCCGCCGCCAAGCCCAGTCGATCAGTGCGAAGCTCATGAAATGAAACATAAATCCATTCAATCTATTTAAATTGAGCACTCCATTTGTTTTATCGCCATTTCAATCAGGGAATCGATAAATTCATTCGGTCTACGGCGAGACAGAACGCTTGTTAGAGCGTCTGTGAAATAGTTTTGTTAAGTTATTTGCAGCTTCTCTTTAATGGTTTAATTTAGGCATATAATATACGCAAGTACACAAACATTCTCACTTACAAAATTACGCAACTTATGCATTCTACTAAGTTTCGTGTCTGACGAGACCATGAAATTCCCGACTAAATGCCAAGTATTTTCAACAGCCAAAACATATAATGTGGTTACTGATGTGTCTTACCTATATTATATGTTATTTTGATGTATAATTTCAAACAGCGTAACATAATATTCTAGAAATATCGAAAATAAATAGACAAAATTAAAGATGGCCGATATTTTCTTACAAACGAAGAACAAGCAATGTGTTCGGAGAATATTGAAGACGGTCTCAAGGGTTTCCTTCGCGGCAACAATTAGCAATCAGCGCTAGAAGGCGGCTGAATGCAAGGTAATTCAATTTGGCCATCCATCAGGAGCGGGACTGCGAATCTCTTCAATTATCTAGTGTTAATTCTGTTAAGTGTCTATTTGTGTAACAGATCTTATATTCAAGGAGTTTCGTTTATTCTAAGAATATATTTTCAGCGCGCAACGTCTCTCCACAAGTTCTGAGTACAATTGTGGTTTTGGTTCGTTTGGATCGATACGATAAGCTAAGCTTATTCCTTCAAGCTGGAACATACCTGCAACACGCAAGCTCCTTCGCTTTTTTCTCTATCAGCTCCGTTAACTGCTTTGCATTCAGCGCTATTTCTCTTAAAAGTTGAAACTAAAAAGACACCGAACTAATTAAGTGCACTCGCGAGCGATGATTCACAGCTACACTGTTGCCGAGCTCGTCCGTAGACGGTTCAACTAAAGAAATTAAACGGAGAAAAATGAAGCAGCGAGGTGAAATATTACTCACCCTTGTTTCCCGTCTTTGTAATAAATAGGTAGGGTCAAGCGCGAGCTGAAAAAAATTGCTCGCAGTTCGAATTTAAATATCGGCAGCGGACCTAGCCCGCGTCACTCCAGCATTAACATAATTCAACAAAAAAACACCCCAAGGAAAAAATTCTCCGTTTTTTCAGCGAGTCCCGACCTGACCCGATCGCCCCTCAGGGCCGGTAGTTCACAATATTGGACAAGTTCCATAAAATTGTTTTATCTTCTTTATTCCTAGGTTTGCTAAGAGAGACAACCCTTGTTAAGTATAAAAATATGGGAGATAGATTTTACTGTACCTAAGTCGTGACAAGATTGGGTGATTGCTGAAAGAACCTTTAATTTGAATCTTTGGTTGCCTAGATAAGATCGTTGCTCAGTAATAGAACCGTCGATGGCTCTAATTTAAGAACTTTAATTTAATACATCTCTCTGCTTTTAGGATATAATTTAGGTACTTGTAGTACCTAGGTAAATATGGTGATTTATACTGTCATTCATAATTCATAATTCTTAGTACTCTGTAATACGAGTAGTAAGAACTAAAACAATGTGTCCTTAGTGGATTTCACCTTCAATGTTTTCAACGGAAAAAGATGTAAATTCTCCGAAAGCCATTTATCCTTGATCCGTTGACAAAGTACCCCAAAAATAATGCCCCGAGTGGCTCATCACTAATGGTGCGAAAAAAACACTGTTTATTCGAGATATGTTTTTAAGGCGCTCGGGGTGAACAACCCCAAGACTTCCGGTGTGGCTGAAATAAATCTAATTCCTCGGATGACAGATATCAGCAAGCCTTGTTTATTTATACTTTCACCCCTACTTTAGGGTCGCACGCACATGTGGACCTCTTGTACAGAAATAAACTATTATGCTTTCGGTGTAAAACTGTAAACGCATGGTTAGGGGTCACCGATTTGGTACATCGATAGTAGTTTGAAAAGTTTTTTTGGCAACCAGGTGACGATCACCCTCTAAGCAATCTCTATCGAGAATACACACGATGCGCTTTGAATAATAACGGTGGTTTATACTTCGATAGAGTTCATCTTGGCGATATTTTAACTTTTAGTTTTAGTAGGTACGTGTTTCAGTAGATAAACAAACAATAATTACCATCAAACGATGAATGGAACAGTTTAAAACGTACGAAAACTGGAGCACTATAAACCTGCCCAAACAGTGTAGTATTTCGCCTCAAAAATAGGTCTACCGGAGACACGAGTAGATTCAGCTATGAGTACGAGTATTTCAGTCGTTGTAACGCGGCCAGACCTCTATCTAGCGTTGTAAAATACCAGGTACTCGCATAACTCAAAGCTCTCGACATGAAAAAGGTACTCCCAAATAAAAATTTATTCGGGTAAAGCGAAACCCCGCGAATAAATGTGGTAGGTAATTTCATTTACAAAATTTTTATTCCGTGCCGCTTTCATTTTAATATATCAGCATAATCTTTGAGTGCGTGAGAAACCACGTGACTTGAGTGGTTGGTTAGGCTATCCAGACGCGTCTGACAAAGTATAAGTATTATTTAGACTTTATGGAATGTTGTTGAGAAATATGTCAGATTATACCCACTTATCTATATAAATTGACGACTAGAAGAAGTCTACAGTGAGTGTTTCAAAAGACATATGGGGTGTGTTTGCAAGTTCTATACCCTTTAAACATTTTAATACGAATAAATATTGTTAAACTCACTCTTCATAAATAACAGCTTATAGTTGCTATATTGTGTAAAAGGAATTACAAAAGGCAAGCTTAAATCTACTGAATATCGCACGCAAAACAAACGATTCCACATATTATGTGTGTGAGGCACGAAGTAACCGTTTTCGATAATTAATTAACTCAATAAATTATTATGTCTCTAGTTATGTCTCTGTAACTAGGACTCTCCGCAGGGAATCAGGAACTAATGGCTGAACCGTGGTTCGTCACTAACTATAACTAATTAATAATAATACACTAATCTTATCGAAGTGGATAGAAGAACTAGGAGATAAACCACGATAACATGGCTAGCGGCAGCCAGTCAAATATCTAAGAATAAAAAGAACATCAATAATGATTTTTTGTAGAGACTTAGCACCCCTTTGCGTAAAGCTTGGTGATGTACGTACATTACCTTATTTATATGATGACAAATGCATTCCTTTTTGGAGCTACATAGGTATCATACCGTCGTGGTTTATCTAAGTCTTCTCTCTAATCCACTAGGGTAGGATTATGCATGGAACACGCGACGCATTAAGGAATTAGGATGACACTTACAACGAGATAAAAACTCGGGTTCCTCACCAAAAAAGCTTTTCTATCTAAGTCTCCCACACACGGGGGGCGCGACGAATCTAACAAGCTCCCAGTTGTGACACCAGTGACAGCTGACGTATGCGGATCGTTAATCAAACGGTCATAGATGTATGTTACAGCTCGGCTCGGGACAACCGAGTTCAGCCTACGAATCGGATACGGAGTCGTAAAAACATGGAACAATAAAATTATTGGTCCCATTACACTTTTGCTTACGACGGCTAGAAGGCACTGTTTTTTCTTGTAAAGCTTTAACGGTTATTGTTTTGTAAATTAATAAGATACCTATCAAGACTTGTCATGGACATACAATTGTACGAGTATATCTAACCTTACGTAGGTTATTAGAGGTAACTGTGGTTTAGAAATTATACAATCTTTTGATTCGGCAATCGAGTTTATTATTTACTGATAAATTATAAAGTTAGGTTTAATTTGAATAATTAATTAAATAATCAAACCTGCCTGTCTGCCTGATGTAGTTATCGAATTTTATACTTACCGTTTATCGTAAAACATTGTCTCATTCAGGTGGTGTATAGAGTAACTACTTCAACACCGCACAACGGCACAAGCACTAAAACACAAAGTAACAAAACAAAATCGCTGGCCGGAATCCTTTTCAAATCCTATAAAAAAACGAGCTCCGCGGGCGCCGGCGACCATGAGATAAATCCTGAAGGAGTCTCGTAATAAAACACGTACGACGCGGACGCTACATTTTATTTCAGAAAGCGATAAGGGGCGAGAAATTCCTTTTACGATACTTGTGGAGTTTGAGTCGTGCATGGGTGTAGCCAGGGCTGGGGGCTACCCCACCACACTCAGAACAAAAGCGAAAAGCCAATGTTTTCTTAAATATTGTGAGTACAATTCCCTTTCTCCCATATGAAATCATTGCCAAGTCCGGGACGGATATTCTCATATTTTATTCGTCATTAATCCCCCAAAGTGCAATCCTGAGTTCGTCAATGCTCGTGTCGATGCAGTGTGGAACTGTGGACGCCTTTGTGGAACATCTGGTTTATGTCTGGTAAACCGAGAGTCGGGGCTGAGAAATGTGATGATTGCTTCTATGGATAACAGAAAAAGATGGAGCAAAAAGTCAGTATCAGTGTTAATGACCTTTGTTATTGTGATGCAGACAGGCAGAACACATTACGGCACGTGCTTAGACGAGTTCTTGTAACGATTACTATAATTTATGTGTTGATTAAATTAATTGTGCTTTGATGCTTTAGCTCTACTTTATTTGTTTAGTCGTTCGACAACTTGAATGACTAAGCGTACAAAAGCAAATCTTAATAGGTAGATAGATAGGTATTCAAATTCATAGACACGAAGAAGTTAAATTCATGTCTTAATCAATTCATGTCATCAAGTAACTTGCTAGTTCTAACACAATTTCTACATTAACTAGTTTTATGCAAATCACTGCGTACTGTTGTTTTAAGTGCTCCCGCAAAACATTAATCACTTAATATTGTAATATTGTTTGGTAATGCATAACGAGGCCGCAGAAATTGATGGAGAGATGTCAACAAGCGGACTTGGAGGTTAATTAACCAACTCGAGGCTCCGTCGGAAATTAGCTCGCCGTTTTCTAAACAAATATTTGCCTATTCCGTCCCGTTACGAAATTGCAAGAGAAACCAGATAATACAGGGATTGTACGTGGAATACTTATTACTAGATCATTCTTGTGGCTTGTGGCATCAAATCCTTTTTTTGTATAAAGAACGTTCTTCAAATAGGGAATTTTCTATGATTCTATAAGATAGATTAACGATTTCTGCTAAAGCTTTTCCTATTATCAAAATGTGTGGCACACAACAGACAGCGGGTCTCGCTCGTAAAATTGGTCGTAAACTTAAATACAGCTCATTAGAACATGTAGAAGATGGCGCCAGTTAAACATCAGTTTATTTACGGTCTTCTCGCGACGCAGTAAAGTATCCCTACTTTGCCGAGGGCCGCGTAATACGGGATGAAAAATAACCCGTGATTATTGGGCAAGGCATGTGTTTTGGGGCACGTTTCGCCACACATATTTTATGCTCCTTTGTAAAAGAATAAACGGGTCGGAACGAGCGCGGACGGAACTTATACCAGCCATTTCAGAGAACAGATACGGGATCATCGATGACTCAGTGGTTGAGATTCAGACGTTAATATTGACTTTTGAATTTACTAATAATAGTTTTTATTTGCAAACCACACACCGTCTACGTCTGTTTGATAATCTTTGGAGCGGTAATAAATACATAGGTAACAAATATATAGTTTTCAAGTTGCAAAATTTAAGGTACCTATTATTATGAAAGAGACGCTTTGTTAACAGTCTCAACTGACTATGGCTTTAGAAATAATTTTGTTTGTCACTTTACATTGTTCACATTATTTGCAAGAACCATGATTTTGTGAACAAGACACCGATGTTGGAAAACAGTGCATAATGGAACTGTATAAATTACCTGATGAGGCGTATAAGGGCTTGGAGCCGCCGCGTACTGCTGCGGTTGCGGCGGCGGATACCGGCAGGGTTGCGGCGCATACGCCGCCGCCCACTGCTGGCCGCCGCGGAACTGTGCGCCCGCGCTCGCCATGCGCGCTGCGCACGCGCCTGCGCCCGCGCCCGCTCCCGCGACCGTCACCGCGCCCACGGCCGCGCCGCTTGCGGAACGACAACCGCTGGTATTCTGTAACAAATTAATCCTATTAGTCAAAGAAAGCGGTCAGACTCCACGTTGTCGCTGCAAAGTTGAACTAAGAAATACTTATCCCAAAATCGAGATTCAATCGAGAATCAAAATCTCTTTAGGTAGGTAGGGTATATAATTTAATGAAAGAATATTAATATTGACAATATATTACACTAAAGTTCAACGTTATCTATCCTACATCTTCCTTAGCACACGTATTTTTTATTTCGCGTTCCTGATTGTGTTTCACACAGTGGTTATCCTTCTATAGTAGAAACATACAATTCCTGCGAGTTGCAAACAATAGCCAACGACACCATTCTTAGATAGAAGTGGCGCCACTTTGTACTATCAATAAGACACGTACCTAAACAGCATGGTAATAATACCTGAATTCAGCCCAGTAAAATAGAAAATGTTAACCAAAAAATCAGCGACATCCCGACTTGACCCCATGTTGGACATAGGAGCCTAGAGAGAACGTCGTTGACGACGTTTATGCGATTCCAAGTAATAAACCCTCACGTGTGTTGACTGCAAATTGGAAGGTAGGTACCTATCTCGTTTTCGTTCCACTGTTGTGTGATTTTTATTGGTGCCTTCAACGTAAACAGCAAGTTTGTCTACGCAAAGAAATATTAGATTTCTCGACTCCTGACGATTTATTTTCTCATTTGACCAACGCCATTCATTACATCAAGCATCAGGCACATTTGACCTGATTCTGTCACAATATCCAATTTAGCCGACAACCAAAAAACCCTCGGCGAAACTCCCTGAGGACATCAAAATGAGGGACCGAATCTAAATCCCGGGAATGCTCACAACAAACCCAATAACATTCTAAAAAGTTAGTACGTTCTCCCATGGTCACAGACTGCGTAGGCACTTCGTTTGGAAGATAGAGGCCCTCGACTGTTTTAATGGTGTACAGGAAAAATCTCTACAAGAATCGTTTGACAAATTAGAGCTTCGAGTCGTGATTACACGTTCGTGTTCGCTTCCAATATAAATTGGGCATTTGTCTAAAAACCAAGTTCGAAATAGGATACGGGATGAAAAAGTATTTTATACAACGCCTCAGCGGGCAAATGTTACTCTATTAAAAATCGAAACTGGTGGTGCCTACACGATTAACATGTACCATAACTCATGTGAACCAAAAATGTGCATCCGTAAAACCGTAACGACTGGCTGCTGCTACATCCGGCATATGAATCCTAATCACAAGTGTCAACTTGGATAGTTTAGAGTAGCGCTCAATCTCATCCAAGTTGGTTTCACGTCTGAAGCATTTTTACAAAGATATTGCGTCACTAGACACATGACTAGAACCGATTGGCATCTACACCGGGTGCATAGCCGTGACGGCCGACTGCACTTTCGCAACCGTCTGGCATACCTTATGTAGCGGATGTAGGCGCGGATCTTAGTCGCATGTGAAAACTACTGATGTGAAGCTATTTACGGTCGATAGTTATTTTAAAGTACCTCTACAAGGATGTCGATCGAGGCAATTTTGTATCGAGTTCATAACAATTATCACCTTCGCTTGAAATTATTGGTAGCAAGTGAGAGAAAGCAATTGAAAAGCACGAAGACTGTAGTAAATAGTGAAGCATTGTAACAGATTAACGTGTACGTGTGCGTGTCGTGACGTTACTGAGAGATTCCGAGGTTATGCACGGATTCCGGAAAAATATGCCGTTTTTGTGGAACAATAGCCAACGCAGCTTAAATCGCCGTGCGCAGCTGTAGTGTATGAATATAAAAGTTATTTGTCATTGAAAAGTAGAACAAATAAAACCGATCTATCTTAGAAAAAAATAGACAATGAATCATTAGCCTTAATAGCATTGTCACTGCTTGTAGTACAGTCATGGACGCCACAGAATTAAAATGAAATGCCTTGGACGTCCTTGAATCAAGAAAACAAAAGGCTATAAGTACGCATGTCGACGACAAGAATACGAATACTGTTGATATTAATAAAACTATACCGACCTTACGCGTTACAAATGTAACAATGTTTTAACATTTCTACTGGCTGTATTTGTTATTCAGAGCCACGCGTTCACAAAAATAAGACTTATAGTGGGCAATAACAATGTATAATTTCACGGCGACCCTTATTTTTATATTTAATTATTAGTGTCACGGAATTCGATAAAAAACATGAGGAAAGTTCGAGGGATTTGGGCTTTGTCGTAAAAAATAAATAACTATGGTTTTTTTCTGCTACTGTAAAAAAATAGGTGAGTTTGCCTTGTCCGTAAGGCGATAAGCCGGCAATCCGCTTATGCTGTGTGGGAGTAAGGGCTGGCCAAGGAATTAGGGTAAGTATAGGAGAGTGCCGATAGGCAGACGTTGGTCGTGGCTATTCATTGTGGACAATGCATTTGAGCTGTTGATTGAACTAACTTATGGAAGTTGTAACTTCGTTATAAAAATAATAAAAGAAGATAACGTTGAAACAAAACTAAATGTTATAAAAGAAGTTTGAAGCCTTTGGTATTACTTTACATATCGAGCGAAACTCAATCCAAACATAAACTCATTTTTTGCTTTGAAACTCAAAGTTTATTTGGAGTCGTCGCACACGCGTCGATAGTTTCCCTACATTACTCGAATAAGAATCACGAAGTACAGTAACAGAAATTCAAATCACTTTGAGTCACCGCACTTCAGAGCAAGACAAATAAACGGGACCACCAGAAAGCACCGAATTGACACTCGAGACAGTGTTCACGTCGTCGTCTTGGTGAGTGCTATCGCGTTTTCTCGACTCCAGTCTTGGAGATTTAGTTTTATGTTGAGTGGGATTGTTGGCGTCGTCGGGACGCGCCGCTTCCGTCTCGACGCCCTAGCTTGTTGCTGCCTCCTCTTTAGCCTCCCACACGCCACCCCGGGGGGTGGGGGAGGGGTGGTTGGGGACGTTGACTAAACCCAGATGAAACCAATCTGGATGAGACAGCCGTGCCAAAGTGTGACCCGTTCTGAATTAATACATCATTACGCATCACATCGAGAACGTAAACAACATTGGAACATTTAAACAGATATCGTCGACGGAACGGGTAATAAACCAGAAAAGGCTCAAGGAAAATGTAATAAATTATTCTGAGCCCCGATCATAAAAGATGTGATTTCCGAGAAGTTCATTCCGCAGGAGACCTACACGCTTCTAACCTTATAAGAATGTTTGGGCGTCGATACTAGTGACGTACTTAGGATGAGATTCAAGAGCCGGAACAACTTTACCCTCGCAGACTTATCAGGAGTTTATTAGGTAGAAACTTTCATACAGAGCGCTATATAATTCTCGGCAAAGACCTCTCGCGCCGAACTAACAAAGTTATTGTCCATTCAAACTTCGATGGACATAAATTCGATACGAGCACGAATCAAAATCTAATTCGACGCGAAGCGGAATAGCTACCTACTATATAGCTATGTATATAGTGTCTTATTCCCCGTTTTTATTGTTTCGTATTTATTTAAAGTGCAAGTCCGTATATTGAGATTTCACTGGTCGTTTAAACGGAATTACGGTCGAATATAGCACTGGAGTCTGAACATTTTATTTATATTGAGGCTCGTATATAGGAGAGGTTTAATGTTGTCACTTTAAAAGCTAGCCAATAAGAGGTAATAAAATTTGTCCCCGTGGCTTTACACTCCTAGACTCGCCACTGGAACTAGCTTAAATAAAGTGAAGATTTACTAAGACTGGAGAAGAAATCCTCGCATTTTACAGTCATGATGCCTTTTACCTTTTACGACAACGCTTTATTTCAATTGATTTTCTAATTAAAACCTCAGTATGTCTAGGTAGATATGCTGTAGCATAGTGTAGGTGTTAATATGGAGTTAATATAAAACTATTATTAGCTTTAACGTAGTATCAGACGATGCCCTATAATCTAAAAGACGCCTGGCCTTATAAAAACTAAGTGAGTTAAGTGAATCCTCGCGGAGAAATTAGGTAGGTACCTACATCCCTATAAAGTGAGGCGAGGTCAATCGTAGTCTCCGCAAATTAGAAGCCAGACATTTCAACTAGTCACAGCACAGCCCCCCCATTTCCCCCCTCGGCTGATTACCAGTCGGTATAGCCCCGGTTGTGGCCGCAAACAAAGCCTCTGTGACGAGCCACGAGTAGTTGTCTCTGGATTCCGGATACCGAACCGCTGAGCGATGTAAATAATTCGTTCCTCTCCCTCTATAATCTCTAACGCACCAATTAGGGATGCAGTCTGAGTTTTGTCTGGAAAGTAATCAGACGGCTTTGCAAAGCGGGCTGCAAACAAGCTGGTTGTTTTAAAATGTATCTGTTAATTTAGGACTACGTCTCTACTTAGCAGTTTGGGCGTAGTTTCCTACGTACCTAAGCTTCTTAGGCGCGAGTATTATTTATTAGTAAAAGACGTATCTAAGTAGGGAACATAGTTCTACATAATAATAATGTTCTGTGGTAGGGGATTAAGTGTTGGCTAAGTTCTTAATGTAATTAAATAAATAGTGTCTAGACGCGGCGGGTATAAGTAAGTACTTACCGAACATGCCACAAAGCATTTCGGTCGAATGGGAAATGACAAACAGGTAAAATATTAGTATTGGAAACCAGTTTATCTCGGACAGGTCAGTTGACACAAAAGCGCGGCGAGCAGTTTACTACTTTGCAAATGGGTCGACGTTTAAACAAACAAACAGTCATGTCATATGAAGCGACCGTTTCAGCAATAAAACGAGCACAGAATCAGCTGCGACTCATCGCAAATTGCATTCGCTTCGAATAAACATACAGAGCTTTCATGTGCTTTACCGACTGTAAGTCAGCCTTTACGGACAGCCGTTACATTGTTTTCATACGTTTTGCGTATATAGGTAAGTGTAAAGCACTACGTGAAATTTCAGTAAAGTTCTTTACAAGCAATGGCGTCGAGTATTTTTTTCTTCTTTAGCCGTAGCGTGCATGTCACCCGAGCCGCAATCGAGTGACGCAGTTGGCACATGCCAGCAACTCGATCTGGAATACTGATCCGTCTGCCAGTCGTATCGAACGCGACAGCCCTAGACACATTAGTCTCTCTTTGAATAAATAATTCCGCCATATAATATAGCGGGCTGAGAGTAATGCGCAAGATGATGTTGTAAAATGCATAGAGCGTGCCGTGACTGCATCATTACGTGCGGTATAAAGCTCGTACGATTGCAGTGAGGGGATATTATTCAGCAGTTTTTGCAGCGGCTGGCGGCGCATTTGTATGCAATTCGCTCCGGCGGCGGTCGCTGCGAGATTAGCGCCTGCCAGCGCACACCCTGCGTGATTCAACAGTTTCCGCGTCGGAGATATTTTACTCTACCCGCTCGCCGCGCCGTATCCAGCAACGTAACATTCAACGATCCTCTCATAATTTACACGATAATGTTCCGATATTTGTTATAAGCGAGCGATAGCATAGCAGAGCCACAGTATGCAGCTGGCTGCGGAACTGCTTCGAAACTATTTTGTGAATGCAACGTGTTGCATCGTAATAAGAAATTCCAGCGTTAGCTAGCGGTATACCGACACCCCCACGAAGGCGTACTGCAAAAGTGCCTTACGTAGTCGAGTGTTAATGTGTTGTTGCACACACACAGAGTCGGTACGTGTCGGTATGTGTGCCATCTCGGGTGTAGTGGTGCGGAGCGGAATGCGGCCGCGTCCTTCGCCGTACGCCTCGGTTCATTTGCACATAGGCAGTCGCGGCGTGCCTCCTACCAACCAATCCAGGCAGACATTTTATTACTTCCCAATTATCATTTAGATATCAGTAGGTAGATACCTATATTGTTTTAACGATTTCAGAGAACCGGGGGCCATATTTTTACATGGAACTGTCGTCATTAATCATGCGGCGCTTGCATCGTCGAATGCAATCGTACGCTTGTAACACCCGTCAACTCGACACCAACTTTTTACAGAATTTACATTCGGTGGGTTTTTTTCACTTTTACACTGAGCAAAGTTCTCTGAATGTTGTCTGGAAAATAAAATAATCATTAATCTTGTTTATACTTATATGTCCTTTAGGGAATGTTCGAATACTTATTTATATTGTAATTTCCAAGTCACTTATAAGAACTACGTAGGGACGTGCAAAATTTTGTGGAACTCTTTCCAAACAAGTCAAGTCGTGACTGATCAATTGTATAAATAGGAACTTACTCTAGGTACATATTAACTAAATATTATTTTATGTACCAATAATGTAATATTAGCATTACCACTTTTACAAAAAGGTAGGTATTGTAGCGGATGCAAATTCGTATTGTGTCTCATTCTTGACACTCCATTTTTCACTGCAAAGAATTCTTTATAAACTGAGCAGCGGGGTAAAGTTAGTTACTAACTTAAGTTAGTCTGTAAAATTTGCAATGTCTTCTAAAAGAAGTAATTGTGAATAGGAAGCTCCCTGCTTGAATGCAGACTACGTTGCGGTAAAAGTACAATTTATGGGAGGCTCGCGCCAGAATACCGCAGCCAAAGTGCAAGTCTGCGGACTGCCCAAATATGAATGTCGCCAGTCTATACCCATAAAAATTCTTTACAAAAGCTAATGTCCTATAATTTGAGTCTATAATTTGTCCACGCAAATGCTTCTTGAGACATTGGTTCAGTGTATTTAATTCATATATAACAGTCTTTATTTAGGGTAGAAGGAAGTAAGGCTGCGCGGAAGTGTGAATGTGCAGGGATAATTTCGCGATACTTAGAAAACGAAGTGCCTATTACAATTTGTCAAATATTTTTCACGACAAGATCCAGTCTCCGAATGCAAAGCTGTCGTCACAAGAAGTAATTACTAAACTGCTTTGCGAGATACTACAAGGAATTTCATAATCTTGGAATAGCAGAAACAATTTTAATCAACTTTTCAACTGATAACTGAAAGCCATCAAATTGTGAAGCTTGTGAAGTTTAAGATCGCTTCCGAAGCTTTGAATACTTCTGCCAAAGTAATTCCTACCCCAATCGGACTCGTCGTTGGATTTAAAATACCGCTCGCTTTTTCCGAGAATTCTTGTAACCTACACCTATAATCCTAAATATCAATTTCTCTGTAAAAGATGGAATTTCAAAACGAATAGAAAATGTTATGCAATAAATTATTTCAATCTCCGCTTTGTAAGGATTTGTGGAAGGAAAGGCAACAAAGAATATACATATTTATTATACATGTTCGGCATGGATACTGATATCTGAATGATTACTTAATTAACTGGAACTGGTTTTGTTTCTTTAAGCACATTAAATAGCGCACTGGTCTGGGTGGCCAAAAAATAAAAATCAAAGTCACCCATTTTGAAGCCTAGATTAATGTCGGAAAATTCTGCTTCATATTTCTCCAGCGTTAACAAACCTTTTAAAGCTAAAGTTTTTTTTCGTTGTGAATTTTTTCTTCTTACTTATGCATGTTTTAGTTACAATCAAGATAAAGCATATTAAAAAGTAAGTAAATATATTATGCGTTAAACTACCATGACCGCTTTATCATTCATTTATCATTCTGGTATTTATTGTTTTTACTCTGTTACACGCGTTTTACTATTCGGGTAATACGGTGGTTTCTACAGTATAATATAGAGCCGATAATGTCATAAAATAATTAATCCAGCCTTAATCTAAACGAATGGCAAAATTAACTGATCAAGATTACAAAATTAGATTTCACAAAGCTAATAATAAAACACTCGGCATACGTAATAACGTTTGAAGTGGCAAGGGGAGGTAGGAACGTCCAGACGGTCACGCGAGCCCCCGCTGTTCACCGTTCAGCCCTTGTTTGGATACCAGACCACATGGAAATGAGGTCGCCGACGCATTGTGTACGTAGGTACTATATGTGTAGCTATTTATGTCTGTATTACCACAAGCTGCTAACGTGATAAATCTGTGGAATCCCCTGGCTTGATTAGCTGTCGTTCGCTTTGCAAATTCATTAAAAGTTGTCTACTGATGATGATGGCAGATAGAGGAAGTTTTTTTAACCGAGTAGTAACCAAGAGTTAATGCGAGGAATGTAAATGAGGTTAACATTGGCTGCAAAGCGCGACAACAGCACTGCAAAGAAGACCTTTACCCAGCGGTGAATAGAGTAGGGCTGCAAATTATGATGATGATAGTCAACTGTTTTTTAACCGGATTCTTTACGATGTCCATCCGTATCGTAAAATATGCTTGTACAAATCAGTGGTTATCATTTACAGGTTACCTATTGCTGATGTCTCTAAAGTTAACGATTCCGCAATTAAGTACTGTCATACTGTGATAAGAATTATGTTCCGTGACGTTGATATGTTATTTACGATAAATTACATACATTAGTTAGGTACATGCTAAGTATTCTTATTTAGTGTGATGTGTCATAAGTTGACGTAATTGTTCTCGCATATTGTTTAACCTTTACCTACCACTAATACCTAATGACGTCAATAGTTATACAGTCTTCTAAACATATTTCAAAAGGCTGTTATGATTAACTGAGATTATTGTGATTGTTATCACGTGAAGGGGAAATGTAGGGTTCGGTACATTTTAATTTACTTTATGGCCTTCTTTTCTCCTTTCCACTGACCCCTGATGGGCATTCAAATTTTGAACCTAGATTTTCTTGATGATGAAGTCACTAGCTGCTGCTAGGTACAAAGAAATATTTAAGATCGATTTAAACAATTAATATGTAATTGTTAATTTCACAATAGGTAAAAATGGAAAAACACAGTAGATAGGTATTTATCAGTATGAATGTACCTACAAATGACACTCAAAGTTGACGATAATATATAATTATTTTATGAAAACTTTTCATGGGGTATCTATCTCCCAATGTATCCCCGAAACGCGTCAAATGGGAAAACAAAATAAATACAATCACCTGTTAGGACAAAACTAAGTTTTGGCATGCTTAATTGTCAAAATCGATTACAGTCCATTGCGCCCCAAGACGGAGTCGCGTCTGCTGTCTCAGACTGCGATTAGTGGCTATTGCGCGTGCTCTATAGTCGCACAATTATAGTTATATTCACAGAAATTGCAAGTGGCTTCACAAATTTCATATAATTCACAGAACAACTTAGCTAATTTAAAAGTGTCTGTAAAGTTACGAGGGTGAATGACGATGAAGCAAATTAAAATCTAATCATTAAAATCTAAACCCATTACGTCGATTAAACAAACACAATGTCATCCCCACTCGCATCAAACACGGAAGTGTAATCAAGCGCAAAACCTCAATCAGGGTAAAATCTCCAGAACGCAAACATATGCGGGGCTAATCGGTGCGAATAAAAGAGCTCATTTGTGTCCGTCTGGTTTCGATCCACGTGGCCTGAACAATAGAAGGCCGGCGAGTCCGGTGCCCCGTGGTCCGACGTCATCAATCAAAGTCCCCGTGGTTTCTTCCACCCTTACTTGCCCCAGGTAAATGTACTAAATATAGTTAACCCTTCCGAATGCACTAGTGAAATATCTAAATACTCGTACATGTACGTTGGGTTAGGGTGGAAGTGGAACTGGTTTGGATAGAGTAATCCACTTCAGTGTTTTATAATTAGTGATTGCGCTAAATGTTAAAGTCCAGAGTCCATGCTTGGATATAAGAAATACATTGGAATCGATTGCTTCCTATTCATGCCTGTAGGTACTTATTTTTCAAGAAGTTAAAGTGGTTTACATGTATACACGAACATGTCACATAAAACACTGTTCTTCGTATTTGTTATCCTAAATTGGAAGTTGTTAAATTCAATTGTTTTTATCAGGAGAATTATAGATTTTGGATTTAAACGCATCCGTCATAGCATGAATCACCCTTATGGTACTCATGGCGATCACGGACCGGAAGGCGTGGTGTAGGACGCCCCCCACGTGCTGGGCCGACGACCTGGTGGGAGACAGGGGGAGTTGGGATCCACTATGCAAACAGCGAAAGCTCGTTGTGTCATCCTACAGGGGAGGACTGTTCAGTCATTGAATACCTACGAATACCCTAGAAGAAGGTGCACTCTCTCTGCACCAACGCGGTATCAACGCGGACGGCGCTATTGCTTCACATACAGTTTCGCTTGTCTTTTGTTCGATTCAGCCATTTGTATGGAGTGCCCCCCCCCCCCCCCCCCCCCCCTGTGGTTCAGCAATGGACGTCTTCGGGTTCGTTCTTCCGGCTGATGATGATGATGATGATCATTATACATTCCGGACAGGTAATAGTTTTGTGTCCGTGTTGTTTTACCAATTCTATTTTAAGATCATCACTTAGGTTTTAACTGTGTGTCAGAGTTTGCCTATTTGTGTTCACTTCAATGTTTGATTGTGTTTGATTCTACTGAGCACAGTTTGGATTAAAAATTATATGTAGCTTCGGAATTCACAAATCAGCTTCTGCTCTTATCCAATATAATATCATAAAAGACAGTAAAAGGTTTAATTTACACCCATGGCGTTTACATACCTATACATACCTATGTAAACGCCATCATTGATCTGAATCGGGCTACTTATTTAGCACCATTCCAATATTTTTTTTATAACAGATTGTGATGTTATTGACAGTGAGCTCAGTACCGATATATAATTATGGACGCGGGCCAGTAAACCTTACATAATAAATATCTTGTGAACATTTATGTCTTCATCCATCATTCATAGATATATTATCAGAATATGTTCAGCACATGCATTCAACATGATTCATAAACAGTAACTGTGAGCCATTAGTAAGATTTGTTTGGCATTTTTTATGGCCAACATAATGGTTTGATAAACAACAGGAGCACTAACTTTAAGTTTATTGCTGCTCAGATTACGGAGGCAGTTAAAGAAGTGGATAATTTAAACGTACGACTGTTCCAAAGACTTTGTAATGAAAATGGAAAACAACTTGAGTTCTACAATTTTATAATTGTATCAAGTTTTATTTGTGGCTAGAATATTTATCATTTTGTACATTGTTAGAGCTGTCGATGGTGTCAATTATTAATGCCTTAATTGAAACTAACCTTTATTTGCATGTAGATCCTACTAATTATTTTATATGATATTATGCAAAAGTTTATGTAAGTTAGTTTAGTTAAATAGATACATGTATTATTCCAAAGGCAGTATGGATTATAATGAAAGAAATACATCTTTAGTAAGTTAAAAACGTAGAACGGATTATAAAGAAAGGAATGATGGTACCTACTACTATAAGTCCTGAAATAATACAAAGGAAACTTTTATCCAGGAAAATGGCTCCATTGCTGTGGGATTATTATTCAGGTGAAGTCTCGGCACAAAACTCTTACAATTACAACCCTTATCATGGTCTTAAATCGAGAGACATTACGCAAACAAACGGCATACGTTCCATCTCGTACTCTGATTTCCATACTCGATTCCCGACAATTAAGATTCAAATTGACAAATCCTTAGCAAACAACAATGTCATTTCTATTATTAGAAACCCAAATTAAATAAATATATCATTGTCATTTCACAGTTCCATTTTAGTTCGAAAAGTGATTATTCTGGCGACAGATGTTTATTTATCAAAGCTGTCTCTCTGCTATTGTGTGGGTGGAACAAAAAATACAAGCTAGATAAGGGCGCGTAGAAAGGAAACTTTGAAATCCCCGACGATCGGGATTACTGGCGAACTAAAAGCATTGTGCTCAATGTGGCCACACGTTTGCTTTCCGACTGATTTATGTGTTCGTGGCATGCCATGCTCAATAATGGCAAGTATCATTGCGATTTATTAAATCGGTGTTGAAAGAATAGCGGACTTGCTGTTGAAAATGTTGCAGAATAAAGACTGATAGGTATGTTTTTGCGTCGTAACGAGCATTTGACCATTACGTATAGATATCACTAGTGTTTAGTGACGATACTGGTAATAAATAAAACGAAACTAAAATAATTTGAAGCACTGTATTACATTGTGACTAAGAGTAGCGTTAAGGCTTTATAATAATAAAATTAATATTGGTTTTGTCATCGAAAATATGACGCTTTACGTAGGTATTTATTAGATAGTTATTATGATTCATAGTCGTCTACGAAGTTCTTAGATTTAATAAAGTCCTTCTCTCCATTTCCGTTACAACCATGGCTCATGTAACCATAACAGATATTGGGAACAATAGTAGGCACAACAATGCGTAAGTATGCTGAAATGTGACGCATAAGTTATCGATTTTTAATCAAACGCCCCCGCTGGGCGATCGCCGCCATTTGTGACGTGAGCGAATGCTGAGCCCTACTTAGCTCTATATCTATTGGCTCGGCTCTATGGTTATTGTTCTTGGAAAGGTCTGGAAAAAAGTTAGTCTAGAAGTACGAGAATGTACAGTTGTTTGTACATCGTATTAACCAGTTAGGACCGGATTTGTGGTCGTTATTTTCTTATCCAAAATTTAATGTATTAATTGTTAGGTACAGTGCCTAAGTGCCTACTGGCCAGCATTCTTCTTCTGTCGCCCACTTCAGGGCATAGGCTTCCCCCACAATGACCGGTTTTGTGCTTCCCTCATGGAGCGGTTCCACGCATTAGGCGAGAATTAGGAATAATTATTTAGACGTCGTCGAGTTTCTTGTCGATTCGTCTCTAGTGGTTGTATTCCGAATCTAGTGGTAGAGTTAATGGGTCTATGTAAATAATGACATTTGGTTTGATGTCACTTGAATTGTAAATATTGTGCGATTATTATCACTGCTACATAGTCAAATATGAATACATTATCAACCGCAATAATAATTATGTAGGTAGGTATATGAGTGCGTCGCCATCATTTTGTCAGAAGTACTTAAAATCTTAGAAGCAACCCGCGTTGTATATTTAACACATTTACATTTTAATGTTATATTTTATGTTACGAAATTTCTGGCGTGCCTTATAACGTAAACAGTGTAAAGAGGGAAAATTCTAATGCTGCATATATACTTAATAATAATATAATATATTAAATTCCGGACGCCATTCATATTTTATACCTTCAAAGATCAATGGCTGAAACAGGAAAGGCTACGTAAAACCTTATGCTGTATAATAATTCATACCATAATTCTTAGGTAGGGAGTTAAGGTATATATTGTTATAATTTCTCTCCATAAGTATATTAGCACCACTAACCGTATATTTATAATATTATGCTAGCAGATATGGCCACGCGTTGCTGTGGCTAAGGTTTTTGTTATTGCAACTATACATTGAGATGTATAGCTATCCTATTTTTTAAGTTAGACCAAACTGCACACGGTGTGCAAATTTAATTAAAATCGGTTCAGTAGTTTAGGTGTCCATCGCGGACAAACAACGTGACACGTAATTTATATATATTAAGACAGTTCTTGTCTATCCATAGGTTGCCCGTAAGAAATAGCTATAAACGATAAGGCCGCCCAGAGTACAACATATTTTTAGTGATTATTTCCTGTATTGTAACTTTTATTATGGTGTCTATAAAACATTATTGTATTGTATTGTATTGTACCTACCTAATTTATTTTATTCAAACATTTATATCCTATTTCGACTTTATGGACGTATTTTTAATGTTTAATTTATTACTTTCGAAGACTGTCGTTCTAAAAGGGATCCAGAACCAATTCTAATTAATACATAAAGTTGTAGTATTTAAATCCAACTTGTCCTTTCAATTTACGCCCAATTTAAGTAGATGCTATACTAATGCGTCCCTACGATACAATAAGATTTTAACAGTTTAAAACTTAAGTTATTTAAACACACTTCGAAGTTAAGTAATAGAGGAATAAGATGCCAAAATTTTATTTGTAAAATGTCCAAAAATTCTATTCCAAAGCCGTATTCCAAATGACAAAGTTTGCCTCGGCACTTATCCAAGTGGCTAAAGCTAAACTTACGAAATAACTATAAAAGGATCACTGAAACGGCTCCCTAAACTGTATTCATGCAACAACCGACTCCTCGTACGTTGCAGCAAACGCGACAATCTCTCCCAAATCATAAAAATAACGATGTTTGCGTCAAATAAGTGTTGTCAACACAACAACGTCTCCAAACAAACAAATGAACTGTAAGAAATTTCTCGAGAGGGTAGCCGTACAAATATGAGTCGTGCGAGTGCAAGGCTCCGAAGTCGCGCCACCAAATAGGTTGGAAAATAACTTCATTCCCTGAGGCGCCTTGGATTCAATCAACTCCCTTCACTCACTCACTCCCAGAATTTCGGAGTTCATTTATTGACTGCTACAGCAAAAACGGTGATAGCGAGTGGATCGGTTTACGGTATGGAGCTAATGTGACGTTGGTTCCTTGCATAGTCAATTAAACATCGTGCGATAGGAAACCCGCTCGGTTGGAGTTCATCGGATTATGTCGAGACCTCCGTATTGTTATTTGACGATATCCGTTCGATGTCCTCAAAACATGTTTGACTAGTTCTCTATAATTCATAAAAGATAACTTGGAAAACTGTTAAAGCGTGGAAAACAATGTTATATCAGGTTTCAAAGATGTAGATAAATAATTATTTAGAGTGATCATTATAAGGAAGCGACTAAGCTAAGTAGTGGGTAGGTAAGCATTTAGCCACCGTCTCATTTATTTCCGTCAACGCATTTAAAAACGAGGAAATGAATTTGTAAAACTATGTAATCCAAATAATATTATGTCGGTACCAACAGAAAACTTTCAGACGTGTTGTAATTTGTTCAGCGACGAAAGCTATCTGCTCACAATTTTATTCGATGCCCTCATGAGGTATGCAAAGGATTTTCATATCTGAGAAACGTCTAGATAGTCCTTTATTCAAATAATAATAGCGAGACTTACTACATACACATAGCATTGAGCCGTTTGAAGACATGAATTGCAAATAGAGATGGGAAGTGGTTCCAATCATACGGATGCTTAGGTCGCAATACCCCTCCTTGCTCAAGAGGATGCCGGCTGCCAATTAAACCACAATATTGTATTTCTAATTTAGTGGCTTGCTTGTGTTCGGATCAGAAGTGGAGTAGATTAAATTTGCGATAGCGTTTATGGTTCTTAGACTAGAAAGACTTCAATCGCGCCACCTATTCTCTTGTTTTCCCCGGTTCAAATAATGTAATAACTTTGATACAAATTCAAATCCAGTTCGTCGTGTGAATTTTATCCAAAATTAGAATATATCTGCTTGTTCGTGTTAGGCATATAATCACTAATACGGGTAAGGATTAGTAACATAATCAATAAATAAATTCCACTTCCAATTTATATAATATGTTGTCAGATTTTATAATACCGAACTCAGGAGTGTTCAAATAAAAGAGTCTCATTATACAAGAATCGCTCAGAGATGTTCGCTCATAAATAACTACAATTTACGATCAATTAAATGTAAAGCGCAGGCCAACACTCTCGCAAGACATGGAAGAATTTGTTGTGTACGTGATAGCACCCGTGTAATTACAAAATTAAGGCTAGTGAATTGAACACTCAAAACTGGTTGTCGATAACGGAACGCGTACGTGCTCGAAGTTTGCAGACTGGGAAGTAATACCCGATTTTAATTACGAGTATTTTATGGTTTAGTTAGATTAAGTAGAAAGTTTTCACGTCATGTCTTGAATTATCTAGGGCCTCATAGAATAGATGACGAACGACGTAAATAGACATATCTAATGTTGGTGCATAAGCTTTAAAACAAACAAACCATTATTAGCAAATCTATAAATTTGTAACACCTGCCGATGGTCTATCCTAGCTAGTAGTGCTAGGTAATATAATAGGATACGGACTTTCACTCATACGAGTCCGCTAAATACAATGTTATAAAGTCGGCAACATTTTCGTATACAGTTTTCATACGTTTTAATTACGGCGATACTTTTCAGATTGTTCATATTGCAGCGTGCACTCTCGTATATTGTACGAACAATATGTTTCAAGGCCTGCGTTTTGGCTCGCTTTCGCCGGTCGTTCGCCTCCCCCCCTATAAATACTTCGACCAGATGCACACAAACATTTTAATTTTAATGACTAACCAATTTCATATTACACATTTCTGCTGGGGTTTTAACTATGCACTATGCAGGCACCCGCCTTTGTCTGGGTTTCCTGTCCACCTCATCACGTTAAAGCCACAAATGCAATACGTAATTCCCTAGTAACCGCTAATTTTAACATGAAATAGAAACCATTCGTCATCCTACTAATATAATTCAACTATTTACCTTTATATATTTTGTCAAAGTGCGGTATACCTGCAATATATCAATTTAGAACTAAAGCTAACCGTATCGCAGAACTGGCTCACTAATCGGATATTGGCACTTAATATAGGGATTTGATTAATTATTCCGTACCCAATAAACAGAACCTCTTAAAATATTCAAGCAGTCCGGTTCGAAAAACCTCGGCCGCAATCCGATTTACTGCGAGACGATCCGGCACCGATTCCGTGTAAATCGGCATTACACGCCGCAAATCTAGAGTAAAAGGAAAACAATTAATTAACTCATTTCCCGCAATTAGCCGGGGACGGACACGAAGTTACTTAAGCATCTCTGGCCAATCGAGCAAGGCAGTGGAAGACAGAGTTCAACCTCTACAATTGTAATTAATATAAACTAAATAGCGTTCGTGAAAAAAACACTTCAAAGAGGTTATCTCACGCCTACCGCCTCGACTACTTCTTTTCGGTCCTACTATGCTTAATATTGTATTGAACGTAAAATGAGCTTGTTGGTTAGCTATTCTTTCACGCAGCAATTGATTGACGGATTGACGCGTTTGCATAAAGACATAACAGCTGGAGAGTGACATAGGCAATCTGTATTTCAGATGAAGGTGCATAACCTCTACTAGCCTAGAGCCTTTCGCAAGCAAATCTATCCGAGCTTGGATACTGGAATACGAGTATTTATTGTAAAACGGGTATCCGAGGCTCGTTCTGGCGACTCCGGTTAGCGCAAACCGGCTTTCCCCGCGCCAATCGCGCGATTGCCGACGTCTCGCTTCCCCCGCCCTTTGTCACTCCTAACAACAATAAACTGCTTTCGGTAAATGCTGCTCTTTTAAACAAACGACAGTCGCCCGCGTTTTTGACAGCCTATTGTTTCCTTTTCTTTTCTAATCATTGTTCCTATACCTAATTGTATCTGTGACAGCTAAAAAGCGGCGAAAAGGGAGCGACCGTGGCTAACAAAACAAATTGTTTTTGATCCCCAACCAGCTATTTGTTTGTTCTCGTAAAACATACCAGATTTACTCTCCCCGTTAAAAAGCAACTTCAATTAAAATCAGAAACAAGTTAGTAACGGAACTTGAGTTGCACAAACCTCAAAGATTAGAATACCGTGAAATTCCTCTGTGGGATCCGATTCACTGTTTTTAACTTGTTACAAAAGAGAAACTGCGTGTTCAATTAAGTTACAACTCTTTGTGCAGCGCTCGATTGACCTACGGAAGGATAACCGTAGTCCGCACCAGATTGTTCAAAGGAGTTCGATTTCAAAGAACGGACCCAGAGCGAGGGTCGTAGAAAGGCCCGTTCCGCGAAAATAATCGTAAACTGTTTCAGTCTCCGTCGTGTATACAAACAAGCATTTAATTGACGCAGGAATTCCAAACACAGCGGCGGTGAAGGAAAACATGGCTCCCTCCCTATAGCCTTTTCAAGCCAGCCTTTTGCGCTTATACCCACAATTTTGCAAGAGAAATTGTAACAGAGAAAGTACCTAATTGGCTAACTTGGTAAAATATGTAATTTAATAAACGCTTGCCGTAATTATTCGTAGCGATCGCGTGAAAGATTAAAATGAAACATTTGTAAGGGTTGTCACAATGAGTTTTGGGCCGCGGCTCTGTCTGGAGATTGTTATCGTAGGGATTGCTGCATATTCCCGACGCTAAAGTAGCTTGGAACTGGCATCGAAACATGAAAGCACCCTGTTTTGATAAAGGGTACCTATTCGAAGAAATAAAGTCGAGAGCGATTCAAAGCAAACATCATGGCTCCCTTACGAATTCATGTAGAGGTAAACGCACCTAACTTCGAACACAAAGAGGCTAAAATATTTAAGCTCCGTGTATGCAAAAATATAAAACAGGGTACGCAGAATTGTAAAGGAAGTAAAAGGACAAACATGACAAAGTAAATTGTGAGTTTATAAAGCTCTTTATGTCTCTGGCACCTACACCATGCATTATTCACTGAAGAGAATATTCTGTATACTAAGAATACAATGTTTTGTACCTTACACAGCGGGGAGGCTGTTCTCTTTTATTTTAGATGAAGTCCCCTTTGTTTGCTTAATTGGGTATGTAAGTATCAAACTTGCTAAGCAATGAATGTGAGCATTTTGAAGCAATAATCTTATCTAGATAAGTTGTGTATTAGAGTTAGGTGGGGATCATCTCGGTGGTTGGAATAACATCTATTCGGTTAATTAGCTAAAAACGGGTCTAATTCTCAACAAACACGTGACCACGGTCGATGTCCCTCGGCCGAAGCGTAGGTATGTCAAAGTTATATATTTTGATATAAGTTTGTGCGCGAATTAGACCCGTTTTTAGCTAGTGAATAATATATTTTCTGTTCTGTAAATTTTAAAAACATCTATTCTGTTATTCTACTTGGAAAGGAGAATGACGATGCCAACGTTTGGACGGATTATGTATCGGTTGTATTGAAAAGTCCTTGCATTCAACATAAGGAAAAGTTTGATTTATCTCTCACAGGCCATAATAATATGAACTTCTCAATAAAATATTAATTAAGTATGTAATGCTCTATGTTTACCCGCGATTTCGTTCGCGGCGGTATTTGTTTTAATATCGCTACAGTATATCGCGATAAAAACTTTTATTTGTCATTCTCCAAGGTTCAATTCATCTCTATCTATAGGTACCAATCTTCATCAAAATTACATCAGCGATATAGACGTAAGAAGGTAACCAACAGACACACTTCATTTATAACATTAGGTATGATGTTAGCTATGTATATGCATATATTCTAAGCATATGCAGCATATTATGTTCCTCAATTTAGGTAGATGAAGACTTTTCATTTATTTACTGCTTTATTATAACTATGTATGTACAGACAATGTTAGCTCCACATCAGACAAAAGACAGTATAATCGCACGACGAAAAGCAACCGACGCTCACAAAGACAGAAACAATTTGATCCTGAAAGATTTATAACCGTCCGACCGGCGGGATTATTTCTTGCAAATTCGAGACAACCGGTGTCAGTTTGTCTGAATATTCATCAGTCGCACACAGAAACAAGGAGTGGGGGAACTAAGGATACCCCGACGACTAAATTGCTAGCGTATAGTCTCTTACACATAATAATGTTTTCTAAATACATTTATATTGTTATTTAGCTCTTTAAATAAACGCCATACAACCCGATAGAACACTGACGCGGCAATGCTTTTAGATTTTACTTTTGCTGTTAGAGTAAACGGGAATCTTTTGCTACACTTTCTCGACATTAACCAGTTTTGATAAAAACTTACAAATGGTAAATTGTAATATTCTGTAATTGTATTATTATTACATCTATGTTGGTATTTACTGTCTATGGGGCTATGAAACAGAAGCCTACTTATTCAAAAATGTTACGAAAGATACTAATTCTGTAAAGATATTAATTATATCTCTCGACTGACGTAATATCGCTAGATTGTATATAATATTAATTATGAACGCATGATTATTTGATAAATATAATAGATTATTTATAAATAGTTATAACACGCACTACCTACATTTTACATGCCAAATTCATGGAAACAAATGAACAACGTTATTGACCGACGCTTATTGCAGCGGTGGTGGTATCAACCCTTGACCGGAATGTCTACGCAAAATTACAATGTAGTAGTTTCGACTAATGTAAATTAGCCTACTGCTGTGACCGTAGCAGGGGGACTTAATACCACATCCGTTATAGCAGATATTACCGACTCTGAGTATTAATCTGATATTTTGGAGAGGGATAAACGATACAGTTTGGATGGACGTATCGTTCGTTGTATTGCTTAGTTATTTTTTCATGTAGCCCGTTTAGTTTCGGCATGCTTTGCTTGGTAAAGTTACTTTATAAATTCAGTAGCTAAAGGAAGATTCGTATTTAGGTTCGAATTTATGGTTTAAATACAGATTTTGACCCGGTGTTTTCGGTTGTGTTTGCACGTCAGATGCGAGTTGGCATTCATAGGAGGCCCTTTTAAGCTGATTAAATAAATTTGGATCCACGAAGAGGCCTATTATTAACAATGCGACCTAAAACGAGAGAGAAACCATGAACATTACACCACCCGTAAATATATAATGACGAGGCAGAGCCAGGAAATCCCGTTCGCTTATTTAAAGCGTTAAAGTTCATCCGCGCAATAATACCTAGTCAGGTCATAAATTCTGTCACATGTTTTATATAAAATAATTGAAACAAGTTTATTCATTATGTAACCATTTATATACCAAAATGAACTTAACAAAACATAGATTCTTATGACACTAAAGTTTATTCAAAATGACCTCCGCGATTTTGAATACAGGCCTTCAATCTGCGCGGCCAGTCGTCTATCGCAGCACGAACGAGGTCCATGTCAATATCGGCGGCTGCCTTAATCAAGGTTGTCTTGAGTGACTCCAAATTGGGATGAGGCTTTGAGCACGCCTTTTCCTCCAAGTGTTGCCATATCTTGTAATCTAGCGGATTCAAATCTGGACTGGAGGAGGGCCAGTCTTCGTGCCGGATGAAGTCGATTTCACGCGCCGCCAGCCAGTCTTGTGTGCTCTTCGCTCTATGAGCTGGCGCCGAATCTTGTTGGAATACCCAGTGCCTGTTATTAAACATGGTATGAGAAACAGGTTCCACAAGGTTCGTCAGGACTGTATTTTGATACACAACTGCATTCGATTTTACACCTTTCTCACAAAAATGTACCTCTGTTAAGCCCCAATAAGACACTCCCAACCATACCATGAGCGAGGATGGAAAATGACCTCGTTGGACACGCGGAATACGGTTGCTCGCTTCTTCACTACTGTGTGCGTACACCTTATCATTTTGTTTGTTGTAGCTCTCTTCTACGGTAAAATTTTTTTCATCCGAAAAAAGAATTTCCCGATATTTTTTTCCCGCGTACCGCTTCAACAAAGCGCGGCATCTCTTCAGTCTCAGGTCCATTAGACGAGCATTCAAATGATGTCCTGTTTTTCTTCGATATGCCCGAAGCCCTAAGTCTTCATTTAACACCCTTTTCACCGTGGTTCTGCTTAATCCCATCTGAAGGGCCAACAGTTTCTGCTTACGTTTGGGATTTCTTTGAATTCGCGCCTTCACAGCTTTTATCACTGCTGGAGTCCTAACAGACCGAGGGCGACCACTTCTTGACCTGTCATCTACACTAGAGTCTTCATTGTATCGTTTGATGGTACGATAAACGAATCTCTTGGTTATATTCAAATTTTTCAGTATGTCAAAAATTTGAATTGGCGCGTAACCGCAACGATGCAACGCAATAACTGCAACACGGTCTTCTTTGAGCGTCCACTCCATATTTAAAAATGAGTAAAATTCTAAAAAGTATACATTTTTATTTTCATGAACAATTCGAAATTCGAATTCAAAAAACTTTTTTGTGGCCAGCATTCTAAAAGAAAAGTTTTTACTGTGTGACAATACTTATGACCTGACTAAGTATAGAGCATCGCATCAACTATTCAGGCGAAGAGAGGCGCATAGCGGCGCTTACCTTCACAAACACTAAAACCAAACTTAAATCGTCTCACAAAGCCACGAGAAAACTCGGTGGGTGGAAGCCGTAGACCGTTTTAAGTAAAATATTAAATGCGCCGTAGGATTTGTTCGGGTGCGGCCATGGACCGAGTTTTAATATTTGATAAAGCGGCGTACCGGCAACGACGTTTTGTCTGGCCCTTAATTGCGGGCTGATGTGTCCGCGGCTCCCACCTCGGCACTCGCCACTCCGAGAGAAAATATTAAAAAAGCCCCGTAGCCAGCGATACTAACCGTTCACAGCCGGCCTAGAGACTTTAACGCCCATAAATTTAATGTGTGTTCACAATGCCGCAGTAAAATGTTGCAATACCGGCAAATCTCGTTGTTTTTCTTAAGAATTAAAAGAAAAATGTGTTTTGGCCTGTTGGAATTGGTTTTCCTTTGCAAGCTGTGAAGCGGGTGCAAAGTGGCGGCGCGTTTGTGAATACAATCGATTGTAATTTCCGAACGGATGTGGGGTGCAGACAGACGTTTTGCAGCTAAACAATTTATATATATACATATACGAGATTATACAGTAGGACGTCGACTATCCGGATGTCGGTCATCGGAGCGTATGTGTCAAATCGAGGGATAGGTACTTAATAGGTATTTTACATTTGGTTCTTAAAATACATTTTGTACACATTTATGTTATTACATACTATTTCGTACTGTAATAAACGAGATTTATGCACACTGACTTTCCAATCGTAAAAGCGCACAACATCCGAACAAAACAAGAGTTTAGACAACGGACAAATAAACAGACAAACAATTGACGCTCTACTGTAAGCTGAATGACCTGTCTATACATCTGCGCAATAAAAGTGAACCTACATAATACATTAATTTTATAATATATAGGTAGGTATCTACTTACTATATTAAAGATAATCTCAGCTAAGGCAATTCTAATAGGTAGTACTTTATCTTAGTTCAAACCTCAAATGGAAAATGTAATGATTACAAAAACAAAACGTGATATCAATAATGTAGCTTTGTTTTCAGTAGAATGTATAATCGAATTACAACGAATACTTAGTACCAACTTAAATTACTAATTGTAAAATACATTATAAAGCCCCTACCTACATAGTATATTAGCTATTACTATTTAGCCTAATTTGATCCTATAATCTATCAAAGAACCGCTGAATAGGGCCTATTATTCCTAAAACCAAATACCTATATACTCGTACTCGTAGATTCAAATATTATTATATAGCAATTATTACCACTAATCATGTAGATGTTCGTTAATTTTGCTTAATGAAAGGAAATACGTCTCACGTGAGATGTAATGGAGTGGAGCAAGCTTATGACGTGTTATTGACTAATTCTGCGGAAAGGGGGTACAGACGGATAGGTATAGTGAATTGCCTTATATGAGCTATTTACCTATAAGTTGTTATAATATATTAATTATTGGATTTAAGTACCCATGTTAAAGAATACGCACTATAGTCATTGGGCAACATAATATGTGAATACATGTTGACAATTTAATTTAAGAATCTTCAATCATGTGTATATAGTGCTTATAATGATTGTATACGAATAAATAACTGCATAAATACTACGATTAAATAAATCTTCAGCCAGTATTTGTACACTCTTCGATGAGACAGGAGTGTCAATAGTCGGAGAAGATGCTACGTGTACAGTACAAAGCACATTCCTAGCACCGCTTGCATACCGTAGCGTGCCGTAAGCTAAACGTGGTTACGGGATATTATACTACTAGTAAGTCAACTTCTTCAACGTACTTAGGCAAGACTTTTTTTATGTGTTTTATGTATTTTTTTATGGATTTAACAAGTGGAATAGTCGGGTTGGTTAACGGCACCTTGCAGGTTCCAATTACTTTGATCGAGTCCGTGTTGACTTGAAACGCAGCCAGTCCAGTATCGCCAATATCGTTTTCAAGTGTATGTAAGAAGTAGTAGAAAAATTATGTTCATGAAAACAGCATGAGTTGAGTTATTAATAAAAAGAAGTTTTTAATTGTTTTAATAAATTAAGTGATAAATAAACATAAGGCACAATTACACACAACTTACCCATGACTATTTATAAAATCTTGAAAACTTACCAGTCATCGTGTTAAAATTACAAACAAGGTTTTTATCTAGATCTTTTTAATAGGGAAATTATAATGTGCGACGTCAATGTGGCGTGAATACTGTTGTAAAACAACTACCTAGTTTCATATAAGGGATACGCACTGTTGGTTGCGTTACACCTCTGATGAGTTATGTGTACTGTCTTCAAAATCTGGAAAGCCAGGAATTCTTACTCCATTCCACGAATACGCGGGATTTCACTGTGCTATGTACTTTATACACGTCAACTTAACATTATTAAAATAATGTTCACTTCAGAGACTACCTACTGATAAAATAGGAACACATTTCGTAATTCTACTATTGGTAGTTAATAGAAGCTGAACCTTTGCCATTAAGTCATCATTATGATGTTATATACGTAAAGGCTTAAAGGCTTCGAAGTATATAAGTTATGTCATAACTGCTGATCACGTAACATGAAGCTTTCACTGAAAACTGTGATACTAATGACTGAGCGGTTGAAAGTACCTACGAAAATGAAAACAGCGTTCATACATTGATAGCATGTTTTCTCTAAGAAGCTTTTTTGCGGGTTCAAACGCGCGTCAACTTTTTATCTACCAATAATGTTGTTAAAATATTTGACAAAGATTTGCAATTCCTTTTTTTGTCTACGTCGCCAACAACTAAAATATACTGACGCCAAAAACTGATAATAACGAATAAAATAGAAAATGCACGCAATCCTGTAATGCACCCATCAATTCCGAAGCAAAGCCCATATATTTGTTACGAGATAACCTATGAATGCCTTTTTGTTCGAACCTAATCTATCTGAAACCCTTTTCAATTAGTGCTTCTGTCGGGTCGTCTGTCTCCCATTAGCTATCAACATTTTAGTACCTATAGTTGTATGTATATAGTCGTCTTTGGTATCTGTGTGGTGTCTGTGTTCCCATAGATTAAAGGGTTAGTAGTATTTCATATATAAAATAAAACGTACGAGAGGAAGATACCATTTTATGGTGTTAGTTTGAGGAAAACAATTTGAAGATAAATCGGAAAAGCTCATGTCTGGTACATAACATTCATGGTATACTATACAATGAGTAAGTTAATAGGTATGTACGAGTATATTGTAGGTAACTATGGAACGCAATAAACAAGCCCTTTCCCTAATTCTGTTTTAACAATTCCAGTCGTAATCTCATTTAAATACAGTCAAAAGGCGTGAAAATTTCATGATTATCGTATCATACAAATGAACTCTTCATACTCACTCCACTGGATCGCAACTGTACTGTATGGGCGGAGTGCTTCCAGAATATTAATCAGACACGTACCTGAAAGAGGAAAAAAAGGTAGGTTATAATAAAGTCTGGGTATTTGATGAGGTTGAAATTATTTTCACAGGAATAAAATTATGTGAACCTATTTTAAAATTTTGCCAATATTTCATTAGCTAACGACGCAGCCGTTCGCAAAAGAGTTCTATTTCGAGTTATATTCGAGGTAGGTATAGAAAAATTAACAATATTGGAAACAATATCGATAAAAGCCCTGACTTCTCGCAATTTATGGTGTTGATAGCCGTGATTCAATATTAATATTATGTCATAAAAATTATCATTTACAACAGCAGCGGCTAATTCGTAGATAATCTACTCAATTACAATAAGTGTAGGTAGAGGTAATGCAAGATTTTGCAGCCCAATATTCTATGATACATTGGAAGTATTGTAATTACTGTTAGGTATAGAAAGTTGTAGCGTTTACTATCAGCCGAACAATCCGTTCACCTCATGGCTCAGTTATTTAAACTACTTGATGAAAACTCTATTTTTGTTTCTGGCATTCTTATTTAGGTACTCGTATTTATTCATTCCAATTTACAGTAATTTCTTATTTGCATTCACCTCAAATTCCAATTCAAATTGAATCAACAGACAATTTTTAGTTATTGTAACTCGTAATTATTGGAAATTTAAAACTTCCAATTTTAATGTAGGATCTATGATAAACAATAATTTTAACGGCTCCAGGGGCGTAAACGAGAAACTCACTCAATTACTGTTATGAAATATTTTTTTTATTTTAATTATTTAATTGCGTTTTGCCGCGTTTTTTAATGTGTTGCGTGAATAATTTATTGCAAGTTTAATTCAGTACTTTGGTTAATTAACAAATATTCTATATCACGAAATCTATTTGGCTATGATTGTTGTGACACGTTTATCTGTCTTTACTCTTACTACTTTATTATTACTAGCGGAGGTTGTGAAATAGAATATCTATAATAATATGACATTATTGTTCAATTTTAATTATAGTTACGGACGGCTACGGTTTGTATTAGATCTTTATATTAAAGAGCTATATCCGTAATTCCGTTCATAGGCTTACTTTTACCGGACCCATGCACCACTATTTACTAGCATGAATCATGCGTAGCGTAATGCAATGGACGCAAACCAATTACGTATCAAACTGTTACTAATTATCATTTCCTCGGCTCCACCATACGGAAAACTATGTTTAGTATGTTCTATTCACCAATTAGTAACTTCACTACCGTACGCTACTGTGAACATAGTTATGGAAGACATAAATTGTGGAAAGCTTTTTAAATGTTTCGTATAGCAACACCGCATTGGAATGTACGCTGAGCACGAGGTTGCTACGTATTTCTCCGTGTGGCAACACTGCGCTGGAATCATCAGAATGTATTTAATGTGTAGGTAGAGTGTAATATTTAAAACAAAACGGTATATTTATAAATGTAAGCAATTATAATATAGGTGCTGTAACTATAATTAGGCTGCGTACATTTTAACATAATGTGATTATGCGGTGAAGAATTAAAAAGCGTCGAATAATAAAATTTGAAACTTGAATAATGTCCTACTTGTGTCGTGGAAACCAAAGTCATGGAGATTATGACAACAATTTCCATAGTAAGTGTTGTTTTTATTCATATCTTCGTACATCAATTAATGTCCATTAGGTATTCAATTTGAATATTTTTTAATTTTTTACTCCTCCTGAAAACGTCAAGTAGGTACAAATTGTTTCAATGTTGACTTTATATAATCTCAATGGTACCAATAATATTTTTTTCTAAACTCTACAATTTATTTCATTTTCTAGACTTAGATATATTCTATGTATATTTTTATAGAGCCTGTATACTACGAGTCCATTATCGCTAACCAGGCCGTGGTTTGTCATGTATCACGAAAGGACACACATTGCCTTGGGCTTCGCCATTCAAGAACTCACAAAGCAGAATATGCTAATAACACATTTGCAATTAAGATAGGGACGCCCCTGGGGACGCTATTGTTTCATATATGCGAAACGTCATTAGGTACTTAAATGCGACTACTCGATTTTCCTCTGATGCGATAATTCTAATCGATTAGTATGAGATGAGATGGGACTTTATAAGAATCAGAGGAGATCCGTAGGAAAGAGTATTTTGAATAATCGTTATTTCTCAAGTATTCTTGACCTTGTTTGAATTCGAAATGTAAGCGTAAGTATGTAACGATAATTTATTTTTCTTTAACAGAAATCTAGCCTAATCCTCTTCTATCTAGTCCTCTTTGAATCTCACTATTACTATCATAGAATAATATGTGCTACGTACTATAAATAAATCTATGAGTAGCATAATAGTTTCAACACACTTTGCAAGCATCGAACGTTCGATAGCAAAACGATACGAAATGACGTAACGCTGTGATTATGAAAACATTTCAAACAAACTTTCATCGGATACTAATGGAAGGAATTTTCAAAGTAAAAGTTGTACAACAAGCAATCTCCTGGCATGGAAAGTTTAGCTGAATTTCAGTGAGCCGAGCATCACCGAAAGAATGTAATAAGGCGCAGGTACCGCGACTTCTTTATTGGATTTCTCACGTTCCCCGTCGACGTGTTTGATGGCCAGAACATTCTTGCAAAACTCTTTGTAGGCGCCTATTAATTTCTCCCCAAATGATCTTAGCTATTACAGCCCGGTGTCCGAAGTGGGTCAAGTGGAAAGGGTGTCTTTTTGCGGCGACGATTGGCTTCGTTTCTTGGCGCTCCTTATAATGAATAGATTGGAAAATTGGAAAATTTTGGATTGTTTGGGAAAAAGTAGTTCGTTGAACGGCATATTTGTTGAATCGGCATTTACGTAGTTTTCCTGGAATTCATTATGACATTGATTATGAACGCGACTTTCCTCGAATACTCATTGCTTGAGCCATCTAATTATCACAACTTATTCAGAATTATACAGCATAAAGGAAAGTGTAACAACAATTCTTAAAACTCATTAGTGTCGCAAATGCATTCCAACTGAGAAACGACAGTAAAAATGTGTAGGCCCAGACGGCGGCGGAGGCGCGCAGCCGTGTCACGAGGTCGGCCGAAAAGTGTTTCGCGGCGAGCGACGCGACGACCGAAAGGAAAAGTATAAGCCGCGGCACTGCACGCTCGCCGAGTCATTGACACATGCAAATCGGACCACATCGGCACCCCAGGTCATCGAACCCTCCATTCAATGACTGTCGAAAGTTGCCCGTGAATAATGACGACCGTACTCCACAGAAAGCTCTATCACGCGATTATAGCATCTAACCTCGTATAAATAAATCTAACTTACTGTCGACCGTTCGCAAGGCCGTTCGAGAGCACTGAATTATGGTCTAGTTCTTCAAATGGTTTACAAGCTGAATGCGGTCTTCTCGCAAGGGCATAAAGCCTTATATATGTCGGCCACCGGACTGCATCAGACACATAGGGCGGCACACAAGGTGCGTCTGGCCATTGTATTATTAGCATTGCGAATTTCGACAAGCTGAGCGCTATACCATTCGCAAATACAAACGGGGATATGCAAATCATTCTTGTCTTTAGGATGACATTTACATGGCTTGTTAGGTGAAGCCTCATAATACGCTAGAGTCCGTGCCGGTACTGTTATACCGCTATCGGCACCCAATATCCCTCGATCCTAAACACTAACAGGAAAGTAATAAAGCGCTTCGTAGCTTTTCCGACATAAGCCTCGACGTGGAATATACTTCATGTTATTATGTTTGCAAAGCGCGCATCATAATGGACGCGGGATGGCCGGCGAGATAACGAAGTGGTGGCCTTGTCCGCTGGAAGTAAAAACTGAAAGGACGAACTGAACACCGACGTGCGATGAGCTGTCCTAGATCATGTTGATTGTTCACCTACTTTATGACGTGTGTGACGTCATGCTGCATCGACGCGGGGCCAGACGGCGGCGGCGTGTTAACTCTTTAAATATACACTGATTCATGCTCCAGCTTTAGGTATAGACGGCGATGAAAGTTTTAGCATAATATACTCCACTATCTACAGAAATGTTACTTGAAATCTGAATAATTGAATTCTCACCGAATAGGATTAGGCCCCGAGATCACAGTTCTGCAAAATAACATGCAGATTTAAAATGGTGTCAAATTTATTTCTCTCCAGAGCGGTAAATTATGCAGCTCCAGATTCAGTCAAGTTCAGTTCTCGCTTAATGATTTCCTTCTTCCCGTTTCACTTTTCAGTTCATTTCATTTTCTTTTCTATTTTCGGTGCGCTGTAGCGGGAATATTTTAAATCTCGTTGGAACTTTTAACGTCGACTCAGAAAATGACATTTGGTCCTTCGCTGGCAGGTAAATACGGAAGAAATCGTAGAACTTGCTCAGTGGAATTTTTACAGGCATTTTCTTCTTATTTATGCTAGTACTCGTAGGTATTCGTTAACCTATTTTTTTTGTTATAGTTCATAGAGTTTTGCCGGCGAGAACCTTTTATCAAACGTGGTTATATCTGAATTTGTTTTTTACTGTGGTATAGGCCACCATTTCACCTCAGTCTCATCTGATAACAGACCAACATCTGCCGGTATCTCATTTTCTTATCTAATAGTACGTTTTGATCAGAATACATTTACATCCATACACATCCATAGGCCCATATAATGATGCCCCCAGATTGCCTCTCAGTCAATCTCGCAACACTCAGACATTCAAGAAACAATGACACGACATTTATCTGTCATAACCTCGTTAAGAATGTTTATACGAGTATAGGACATTGCACCGTGTCCGGTATATATTTGCTATAACTGAGATAAGATTACGTAGTGATTGATTATGAAATATGGTTTTGCAAGGCTGATAAACATCCTTTCTAAGGAAAGTTCGCTTGACATTCCTTTGTGAAATGTGCATTGGAATGTTAATGAATACTTATCTCCCATCCATGCGCGTGACTCACCCACAGTTATCTTCACGAACTAGTTATCTTCCTTCGAGCCGGTCACAAAACACGCTACAAACAGAAGGCGAGAAATTACTAATAAGCTATGTATGTTAATGCATTTACTGTTTCCTCAATTGATTCATGCCTTATTTGGACATTCGCTAGACAAGTGTTCGTTTGACGCAGACCGTTGTTTGTTCAAACTGCATACATAAGCAGTCTCCCTTCAGTTTTATTCTCTTTTATCACGACGACGACGTCACAGCGTCTTTCTCCAGTAAGTATTGTATGGATAATGCATGTGCGTAGAGTAATTGCGGTGTAGTCGGAGACGTCTGCAGGCGCGGCGGCTTTGGCCCCACCGCTGGTCACTGGCCGCATTCCTTTCGCTTGAAAGCAACGTATCCGGCTGCAAAAATCGCAACGAGATTCTGCTGCGGTGTTCACGCTCACTTGACTTTTATTAGACTGCTGTCCGATTACTGAGATTGAGTCGAACCAATGAGTGAATAGACAGAGGTGGAAAGGTTATGTTCTGAAGATCTACCACGAGATTCGATAAACGATATAGCGGTGTCATAATCGTTATATTTGTTCATACTTGTAAAAATAAATCAAGTACCTAGGTACTCTTTTCTCTTAGTAGGTATATCTATTATTATCTATCTCACACTTCGACAATATTTATTTTTTTATTTGACTGTTTAGTATTTAATAACACTTATGTGTTTAAAAACACATAAGTAACTGTAGTATAGATTCATACTGCAAAATTTCAGAGGGTTCCTAAAACAAATTAAGACTTGAGCAATGTTTAATGTTTACAAACCATACATATTCCCGTTATAAATTTCTAAATACTTGTAAACCTAGACAGAAGCTAGATATCGGGCCGCTGTTGCCGTGGCGGTAGATTTCCCTAAAGTCACGAGTACCAGATGCTATCAAAGGATGATTTAGGTGATAAGTGTCAATGTAATATTAATGAACTAACGTCGCGACGGCGTGTTCCGGAAAGTTCAACAGCCCCAAGCGGTTCTAAAGGTTCAGTTTGCAAAAGCGATTCGATTTTATCAAGTTTGTTAAGTTAATTTTCACGCAATAAGAAAATTGAGTTATTTTAATGGGATTATTTTTGTCATTAGAATTCCTAGACAGATAATTACGAATAAAAAGTGTGCAAAACAGCATTATCGATCAAAACCAAATAATTTGCACACCGAGAATTAATAAGAACTAAAAGTTCTGAAATAGGAACTAGACAATAATTATATCAAATTTATTTCGGTAGTCTAAAAAGCAGCCTTTTATAAAATGTTTATCCATGCATCAGTGTCTAAAGATACATATGGACATTATATTGCTGCGCGCCAAGCTGTATTACTATCAAACATTTGAATATTATACGAGTTACTACATTCATTATTCATATTCAATGTTTCAAAACAAAAAAAATACTACTTTATAGCTGAACAATAAATCAATCTAACAAAATTTGAATATCCTCAGCCCATGTCCAACCTACCAAAGTAGGTACTTATATCCGTTTATACAGCCTTATTAATACGTACATAGTTCGATGAACTGTAGTAAACGCAACTTCCTACTGATTATGAATATCTATTAATAGGAAAGCATTTACTCGGCTCGTGGCAGACTCGATTCTCGAATTTAATTTTTTTTTCGAATGATTATTTATGATAGAATTGATTTACATAAATATCACATACGTAACAATAAGGCATTGCTATCTGTTTGGCACATAAGGGTACGAAACACAACATTCATAATTAACTTTCTGTATATTTTTTGTAGCACACGCGTAGTTTAAAGTTATAAAGAAGTGAAGCTTACACTCAAAATAATTATTTGAGAGAATCTGCTCATAAGAAAAAATAGTAGACAGGTAATAGCGCAAAATAAAGGATCAAATGCCCAGTACAAAATGTTCTGTTTATAGATATTTGCATCGTATAAACATCGTTTGATTCACGATTCAAAAGGAATCGAATCTTTGTTATGTCTGCGTCAAACAGAGCAGGTGCGTTTCGGATCTTGCGGATTTAACAATGCACGCCGGCGGGCTTTGTCGAAGGGACGAGCCAGACATCGCTTGGAGGATGAGAGATCCTCGTATTTATAAATGAACGGATTTGTGGTTTGCGTAGTGTTTGATCGTAGGACGTCATTCTGGGACCAATAGCGGCTGGGTAACCGAAAATTACATTTTGCCACGCGACACGCTATTCTCCCATAAATTTAGCAAAATTCATTTGAAAATCCTAAATCACATAAATTTATAATGCATAAAATTTGATTTCAATCTACCAACGAAAGTATTATATTATAATAGTAGTCTACACTAATATTATAAAGAGGAAAACTTTGTTTGTTTGGTTGTAATGAATAGGCTCCGAAACTATTGAACCGATTAAAAAAAATATTTCACTGTTGGGAAGCTATGCTATCCCCGGGTGACATAGGCTACCTTTTATCCCGTAAAAATTAATGGTTCCCGCGGGATAGTAGTTAACGCGGGTGAAGCCGCGAGGTGCTTCTAGTAAAGTATAAAGTAATATATAAGTAATTATAAAGTATTATATTATGGTATCATATTATATCGTAGAATCTAAACATGAAAAAAAAGAAAACAACCGTAATTCCGACAAAACACAAAAGGACAGACGTCAAATATGTTATACTGGTAAAGCTTTGGTCAAACGTGATCAATCGGCAACGAACAAGGCTGCGTAGTCATCTTTAGCTTATACTTAAAAATAATGATTATATGTAATGCTTCAAAGATTAAAATCAGCAGAGGCATAGATTACTAAATAGTTACTTCGTAAGCAGAGGTACTCTTATATATAAGGTAAGTCATCTTTCTTCATGATAACAACTTTCAAACGAAAAAGCTTTCAAGGTCCATTCATGCAGGCTACGAGTAACAGCAATTCGTTTTTTCATTAACGTAACAAAACGGTACAAAACATTACAATAGCAAGTCGCGTGCGTCGCAGTGGGACCAAATTACGACTCGAATGAAAGTGTGCAATTCTTTTCCTGTACGATTTGGGAAGTTCTGTACAACATTCCACGTTTAGTAATGCACTTTGCAGTGAGGAAATAAAGGTGAGTTCGGATTGTTCGGTTTTAATACGTTGTGGTTGACTGTATCCGTCGTGCGATTGCTTTGCGCGAGTTTTTTGCTCGTCTGGCTCGCAGGTGGTTCGTTGAAGGTAAGGTTGTCGAATGCCGGGAACCGACACTTAATTTTTTTCACTATAGCCTTCGACCGGAGTCAGATTCAATGTTTGTTTTGATCGTTTTTGTTAATATCTCATCGCCTCATGACGTATGATTACGTACGCGGTTTAAGAAGAATAGATTTTTTGCATTATTGCATTTATGTGTTGAATAGTTTCTATTATGTAATTAAAATTGATGCCTTTTAAAATTAATTTAACCTCTGTTGCAAACAGTGTACGGTAAAACAAGTTAGAACTTTGTAAAATAACGACGTGATGTTTAAAAAGTTTTTTAAAACTAATTTACCACGAGCTACGCTGCACGGTCTCGATCAAAGTTACGATAAAATATGATCAATTAATTGTTAAATACAGCTGCACCAATCTCGCCAAACTCATATTTTTTATTGAGAGCCAGTTTCGTTTCCTATCTGCAATCAGCGATCGTCGAGTCGTTTGTAGTGGTTCAAAACCACACGCGTTCGATAAAATGTTTTAGTCATCATACTGCTATTTGGAACCTTAGATCGAAGAACACACTAGATATACAGACCGCGTCGCTGGTATGCCAAGTAAAATAAGGCCACACTCGAAACACGCCATACTCGTATTGTATAATATATCTAGATTTGCAAAAGTCAAACATGTAACTGTTGCGCAAGCCTATAAAGACCGGTGAACAGCATTCAGCCTACTATTGTCCAAGAAAGCTTCAAATCTGGTCGAACTGTACCGAGTGACTGCTGCTCAATCTACGTAGAGGTGGTTCCCAAGCCTTAGGGCGAGGGCCCGTTATCTTGCGGCCATCAGTGGTACGGAACGGGCCGCCGGCCGGAACTGTCGTATACGGCACGCACGCCTCGCCTCACTGGCACCTGACGTGCTTCGACGAGTACTTGTTATGACTTTAATGATTTTACTTTCGAGTTATCGCTGGTAATTTACACTGATTTGTTCAATGATCTCGACACGTGTATTGCGATGCGACATTGTTATTTATTGCTGTTGGCTATGAACTGGTTTTTAGGCCGTATTCGCAACACTGTACGAGGTTTACACGTTTTGTTACGTTTACACAGGGCTTTTGCTACATTGTCATTTTGTGTTTTAGACGACCCGATCATGCAAGGGTTCAATCACGACATTTATAGTGATTTTCTTACAAGCAAAACAATTCAACGCACACTTTTTCGCATAATTTACACATCCCTACAATGTATGAAATGTAGCTCGATACTAAAAGTTGTAAAATATACTTGATCCTGATATTGATCGAGTCACGCGCTATCTTCGATCTTTATTGTTAAATCATCTACCATTCAAGGCGTAATAATACCCTTAAAACTCATTGAACGCCTACAAAAAGTTAATAGTTGCTGATGCACTGACAATAGAGTCGATTGACGATTCAATCTGTGTAATTAATTGTTCGTTCCTATTATGGTGGTGCCCGTATAGTATCTATAGCCGACAGGGTGAACACTCGCAGTAAAAAACACCAACTTGACCAGTAAATTTAAACGCGTATATATTTTCCACAATGTAGGGTAGCCGAACAAAATTACTATAGGCAGCGCGCGACGTGCGCTTGAGGTGATTCGACTACGACTGCCCTGCGGCCGGTTTCCCCGCGCCTCCGTACACACCCCGCGCGCTCCCTTTGACAAATCGAAAACACATAATAAGATGCAATAAGTAGATACAGGTATATATTGAATACTACTAGCGATGCATCGCTAACACGCCCCACCCTAGTGCTGTATCAGCAGCACTCATTTTCCATAGGTATACGAGCGACGCGTGCAGGTGACCTGATAAGAACGCCAGATTTAGTTTTAATTTGAATCGTACGTACTCGGCCATCTTTGCCAGGCCAAACCTCTTGTACTAAGCCTCTCGGCCACAGGTTGCGGGGACCGTCTGGATCTACTACGAGTACGAGGTCCCCCACTTGCAGTTTCCTCTGCTCATCCTGCCATTTAGTGCGCGGTAACATGTCTGGTAGTATTTCTTTTACCCATCTGCGCCAGTACATGTCCGCCAATCTTTGCGAGGTTCGCCATTGTTTCCGTAGGTACAGGTCTGAGTCATCGTACATTCCGATGATAGGCAAGCTGGACGTTGACCCTACGAGAAAATGGTTTGGAGTCAACGTCTCAGGGCTGGTCGGGGACACTGAAACGTGGGTCAAAGGTCGGCTGTTGACGATATTTTCCACTTCAGCCAGGAGCGTATTCAAGGTCTCGTCTTTAGGTGCCCGTTCGTTCAGCACAACTTTCAGGCTAGTTTTCACGCTTCTTATGAGCCTTTCCCAGGCCCCACCCCAGTGTGGACTCGCGGGTGGGATGAATGTCCATTTAGTGCCATAGTTTAAGGCTTCCTTTTCCAGGTACTCTTCGTCTAGAGCTTGAATTGACCTTTTAAGTTCTGTGTCAGCGCCCTTTAGGTTTGTCCCATTGTCTGAGAAGATGAATTTAGGCCAGGTACGTCTCGCGGCCATTCTTCTTATCGCCATGATCAATGCGTCCGAGGTAAGTGAAGCCACAACTTCTAAGTGGATGGCGCGCACAGTCATGCAAGTGAAAAGAACTCCATATCTCTTTTCTCGGCGTCTACCGACTGTGACCTCCATAGGGCCGAATAAATCTATGCCGCAGTAGGTGAAAGGTCGTTGGTGATGAGCCATTCTGGCGGCAGGTAAATCTCCCATCCTAGGTACTTCCGGTTTGCTTTTCCTTATTCTGCACAACATGCACTGAGACGTAATTGTTTTGGTTACAGGTCTCAGTCTTGTGATCCAGTATTTTTGTTTCACTTCGTTCACTACCGTTTCTTGGTTTCCGTGGGCAAAATAGTGATGGTAGTACTTCACGATTAATCTGGCAACGTGACTTCGTCCGTCTAATATTATAGGGTTTTTGTTTCAGGTAGTACTCCAGGAGCAGCACTGATACGGCCGTCTACGCGCAGGACTCCTTGTTCATCCAGGTAAGGCGATAAGGTAAGTAATTTACTAGTTTTTGATACACATCTATTGTATTTAATTTCAGTTATCTCTTTCTCAAATGACTGTGATTGTGATTGTTTCAGTAACAACACTTCAGCTCTTTCCATGGTGTCGTCGAAAGGGTTAGTAAGCTTCTTACATTTGTTTATAAATTTCAGGACCACAGAAGTAGATCGAAGTAAGCGAAGCCACGACGAAAATCGAGTAACATCAGGTACGGGTAAGCTCACATCTTTGTTTATCTTCTGTGCGATATTAATGTATTCCGTGTCTAATTGTGATTGTTTTATTTCAGGTTGAAGAAGCAAGAAGTCACGGGGCCACTCATCCTCTACGCAGTGAAGAAAACCTGGACCATGCATCCATTCTCTCCCCAATACTGAGCAGTCATATGATTCCCGAGTTGCGACGTCGGCGATGTTGAGCTTCGTAGGTACGTATCTCCACTCGTCTATTTCAGTTAATTCGTCTATTTCGCCGAGTCGATGTGCGACGTACTGTTTATAATTACGCGCCGTATTTCTTATCCAGGTGAGTACCGTGCTAGAATCGCACCAAAATATTTTTCTTTCTGGCTTCATCTTGTGTTCATTTATTATCGTTTCCGCCAGTCTAGCGGCCATCACGGCAGCCTGAAGTTCCAAGCGCGGTACTGAGACAGGTTTGACGGGGGCGACGCGGCATCGGCTAGTTATAAATGCTACGCGCACACAACCGTTGTCAACCCAGCGCCAATACCCGACGATAGACATCGCTTTAGTGCTAGCGTCGCAAAAGATATGTAGCTGTAGGCATGCATAGCTTTTCTGCAGCGGAGCTCCTTGTTGCATCTCCTGCGTCGGCCGACTGGGGACCGGTTTTCTCTCCGTCTCGCTCGCATTCACACTTGTTGTCGCGCTCGGATAGTGCCTAGGTAGGCTCACGTGTCTTATCGATTGTAGTAATGATATCCATTTGACCCATTTATCAAATATTATGTCAGGCACATGATCGTCCCAGCTGATTTTATGTTTCCATGTTTCTTGTAATATTATTTTACCGTTTATAGTATACGGTGACAGGAAGCCGAAGACATCAAATATAGACATAATCACTTTTAGCATCTCCCTTTTGGTGGGTCTCCGAGTTCCGTTGATTAGGCTTTCAGGAATTTTCTTGAACGATACGTCGAATCTGAGCGTATCATCGCTCGGATTCCATATTAATCCGAGGGTTCGTTCGCCATCGTATTGTTGACCGATTTTGAACTTTACAGCCGCATCTCCCAGCGTTTCTTTAGGTAGACTATTCAGCACTTGTTTACTGTTGCTAGTCCAGTTCCGTATTTCGAAGCCGCCTTTCTTGTGGATGGACATGACGTCATGGACTAGTCTTATTGCGGTTTCTTCATCAGGTAGGCTGTCTATATAGTCATCCATGTAATGTTGTGTGTATATAGCGGCGGCGGCAGCGGGCATCGTTGTTTCGTATAACCGAGCGTTTTTGTTTTTGACATATTGGGCTATAAATGGACTGCAGTTGGCACCGAAGATCAGTGACGTCATAACGCAAGTATTCAAGGGCCCCTCGGGTTCATCTCTGTATAGAAATCGAAAGGCGTTTCGGTCTTCTGATCTTATTTTGACTCTGAGGAACATATCATTTATGTCGCCGGTCACTGCTACAGGGTTTTCTCTGAACCGTAACATAATGCCAAGCAGTGACGTCAGTAGGTCAGGTCCTTTCAGTAAATAATCGTTCAGACTCAAACCGTTCGTTTCTGAGGCAGCGTCGAATACTAGTCTTAATTTCTTCTTATTTGGATTGTCGACGCCGAAGTGTGGTAAGTACCAAGTCTTTGATGTAGAGCCTGCTGAGCTGCTAAGTTTTTCAGCGTAATCGTTTTCGAATAAGTGGTTTATGCGTTCTTTATATCGCTGTGCATATTCTTTATTTTTCTTCATTTTCTGTTCAACTCCTTTGAGTCTAGATAAGGCAGTTGAATATGAATCTGGCATTAAACTTTTCTCGTCCTTCCAGGGTAGGCCGACATGCCATCGACCATCAATTAATGTAGAAGTTCTTTCTAGGATACTTTCAGCACGTAGATCTTCCGAGTTCTGCCTTGGCTTGGCAGATATGCCCATAGACTCGATGGTGAACGACCTTCGCACTTCCTCCTGGATTTCACGCAGGATACTTTCAGGTTCTCTGGCGTCTCCATCATCATAATAGGTGACGAACAACGTCGAGTGACGTTCAGGACCAGGTAAGTAAGCAGGTACCCTTCCATGCAGGCACCAACCCAGAGGAGTCCGGGTGGCACAGGGTTCATTGGGTCGACCCATCTTCGTTTCCAAAGGTAAGAGCAGGTGGTAATTGTCTTGGCCAATTAAAACTTGTGGTTTTAGTTGTTCTGTACATAGCCTACGGCTAATATTACGTAAGTGGTTATAGTTTTTCACATTTATAGTCGTTAAGTTTTGTTTAGGTAAGTTAAGTAATCAACAATGCGCGCACTGATTGTAAACAGTTTGTTATCAGCACCGGACAACGACAGGTTCGTCAGCTGAGCGTCGCACACTAGTTCAGTATTGTCCCATGCGCCACGCACACGCAAGCATTCCCGGCGGCCGCTCAGCCCCACCCGTGCAGCGAGCGGCGCGCTTATCAGCGACACTGTCGACCCATCGTCAAGTAGAGCGGTCGCACTTTCGATACCGTTAGGGCCGTGAATGTTTATTGGAATCACTTTTAATAGCACGGAACTGTTAATGTTTATATGATTCACTGTTTCACTGCCTACTGTTTTCACTGGAACGGGTTCACTAGTGTCCTTTCGCGGTTCGTAATGCAGTAAACGGTGATGAGATTGTCCGCAATTGTTTACATCACAGCTAGCAGCGGGGCATGTTTCTCTGCTATGATGCGCTATTAGACACTTATAACAGATACCGAATCGCTTTGCGTGCGCCCATCTGTCCTTACGGAGCGATTTTTTAAACTTTTTGCACTCCGGTAGCTTGTGAACATGAATACGACAGTAACGGCACTTTTCATCACTTTCATCGTCTAACTTTGGCACTGTTTGTATATTGTTCACTTTATCGTATTGTTTACGCTTGAAAATATCACATTTATGTTCGATTAATGTTGCACTGCACGTAGATATTTTCACAGCTTCTTCGGTGAGGAAATCGGATAGTATATCCAGCCTCGGCTTAGGTGTGTCGGCGATGATAAGCGGGTAACTATAATCCGCCCATTTGGCCAGCAGAGTAGTAGGTAGCTTGGATAATACGTTAGTAGCTATCTCCATTCCTTGTAGGTACTCTTCACGGCCGAGGGCACGTACCGCCGCCACGTAGTTCTTCACCTTGATGGAAAAGGGAACGATCTCTTTGTAGTAGTCTGGTGATACACTGCTCATTTTCTTTATGTCTGTCATAATGCGGGATAGGATGACGTCAGCGTTCCCGAATTGTAACGCTAACGTAGACATCACGACTGCAGGCGAGGTACCACTGATGAGTAACGATGCTACAGCTTCCTGTGCGGGACCTCGTAGACATTTTCTTAGGCGCCACAGGTTCTCTTTTTCAGAGAAAGTGCACACTTCAGTGGATTCCTGGTATGCTTGTTTAAACTGTAGCCATTCCATCGGGTTCCCGCCGAAGATAGGAAGTTCTTTCGGCGTGCTGAGACGACTGAGCAGGTGAGTGTTCTGTTGCATAGTCGAGGAGGTGACCATGTCTTTGAGCGCACTGACCAATTGGGTAACTGGTACGTCTTTGTCGGTGTGACCCGACTTATGCGGCTTGCCTTTGTCGTTACCAATCATAGTGCCATGCTGCATATTATTCAGCTCCTGTTGGCTGCGCTCCACCCACTTCGCGATATCACTACCGCGACTGGGCTCCGATATTTCTGATGGTGGACTGTATTCTTCATCTAGGTCGGCTAGGTCCGCCGCTAGTTGTTTATCTATAAGCTCCATTGCAATTTGTGCCTTCGCCTTAGCTGCTTCTAGTTCCAGTTTCTTTATCTGGGCTTGTTTAGTTGACGACGATGAAGGTTTCTTGGACTTGGCGGTATGACGTGAAGTTTGTGAAGTCGGTTTAGTTACCAATCGTTCCGATTTCACTACACTACCAGCGCAAGATTTTGACAACTTTGTTCCATCATCATCAGCTGCTTTTGGTACAGGTGTAGGCGTAGGTGGTGGCATTTCTTGTGCTCTGGCAACCGCTTGTTGCTTGAGCTTTTCGTTTTCCAGTAACTTGCTGGTCGTGCTGCGGGTGTTTACCATGGTTTTCTTCGGCGGCGGAGTGGTGAACATGAAAGTATTCGGCTCGAGGACCACTTTATAGCCGACAGGGTGAACACTCGCAGTAAAAAACACCAACTTGACCAGTAAATTTAAACGCGTATATATTTTCCACAATGTAGGGTAGCCGAACAAAATTACTATAGGCAGCGCGCGACGTGCGCTTGAGGTGATTCGACTACGACTGCCCTGCGGCCGGTTTCCCCGCGCCTCCGTACACACCCCGCGCGCTCCCTTTGACAAATCGAAAACACATAATAAGATGCAATAAGTAGATACAGGTATATATTGAATACTACTAGCGATGCATCGCTAACAGTATCTATATATGACTATATCAGTGAGTATGTGTGTGAATGCGTATACGCAAGACCGGTAGAAAGATAGACTCAATGCAAGTAGTACCTATTGTCATACTTTCGTGCAAGAGTGGTTTTTTCGCTTATTGTCTTTTTATTCTTGTACATTAGTTTATTATAAATACTAATACAAGATAAGTCGTTACTTTACATGTTTTAATTGTGCTAAGGCAATTTGAAAACATTACTAGTTAATTTATACGATAACCGTGCAACGTATGCGCAGGAGTAGTATCGCTTTTTATGTGCAAGCATTTATTGTAGTGATGAAGACCGATATTTCTTATTCATTACTTTACTTATTTCACAGTCCATTGATTTTAATAGGGCTATCAACACTGATAAATGGAGTTTATTATTTAGATACCTATTAGGTATGTAAGATTTTACGATTTTAAAACACTGTTAGTTAAGCTCTAGTTTTGAAATAAATTGTGTTCATAATATTGGTTTTCAATTTTAATTTAACGTCGTAGGCGCAAAAACGAATTCACGATTTTTTCAACATTCGAACTACCTATCCCAAAATAACTTGTCCATAAAAGGCTGTCAATAGGAAGCTTTTACACAATAAGCACTGACAAACGACAAATGTATCCAACATCGAAGTCAAATCTTTCAAACGAAATACGCGTGAATAAAGTGTGAGCATTCAACACACAAAACAATAAAGGTGAAGAGGTCCCACACGACCTAACGATAACACTTACGGATTTACCCAGAGTCTTTCCAATTAATCTAAGAAAGGGCCCTTCATTGAGGGCCTTAACATACCCTACTAAAGGGCCTCAATGAACAAGGGAAGGTCCGCAAGCGCTAAATACTGAAAAGATTGTGTCAAAATTAAGAGGTGTTACAAATATAAGGGTCAAAGGAAACTGCCTAACCACGGAACAAATATATTTGGGAATTTAAATTAAGGTTTGTCTCCACAACAAAGGTATTTACAATCAGGTTTAATTGTGGGCTTTTTAGGTAGAGAAAGGGGTTCGAACAAAAGTAAAGTGAAATGCGAAGTATTTTTGGGTAGATTGGTCGTTAAATTCATTTGTTTCTTTTTTATACTATCTTGGGGTATTAGGTAAGCACCCTAAGGTGAATGGTTTATGCGATTAAAAATATCATTAACGTCTGAAGCTCACAAATTATTTTATTAAGATAGAGGTGATCGTCTTGTGTAGATTTCACGGCAACAAATTATTATTAGCGTAATTTGCAACGTATCTACCTACTTAATTACTTCTTATGTAAGTAATTTAATTTATGAAATAAGTTCCTTCCTCCTTTTTCATATATTATAACTAATCCGAAATATGTATAATACTTATAAGTATCATGAAACGGCATTAAAAACAAATCCAATGCGCGTATTCATAAAAATATTTTCTAAACTTTTCCCCTCTCGTCAGTGATAAAAAAAATATTTCTTCCTAGTGATTTGTTCACACTCCGCTGAAATTTCTAAAGAATTCCACAGCAGGCCGTGATGAGATGACTCTACGTCATTGTTTCTACTGGCACAATGTTTTTTTCAATAGCATTTTGTAACTGTTGCAGTGTCACCGTGACTCGCGTTCATTAATTTTGCTTTAGCGGGATTTCTTCCCCTTTTCATCCGTCCGCTCGGAGTTTCGAAGGCCCCATAGGACCATAAATTGATTCTATTATTTTCGTCTGTTTGTCGAATATACACCTAAATTATTTCCTTTCATGAGTAATGTTTAATTTGGACGAGGTCAATAAAATTCTATTACGTTTGTTTGTTATGTGTTGGCTACAAATTTTTATTTTTCCAGTCGTGTGCGCTGTGCTCGTATTATTATTTGATTGCCCATACTTATTGGAAAGCTTTCTGATTTATTTTTATATCCATTGGTGTTTTTATAGGTTTTCAATTTTATGAATGTTTGACTGATATAAAATTCGTAAATTCAAATATTTAGTTTCGTTAAATATCAAAGTCGAATTTACTTACCTGGCCTTTGCATTTTACAGTAATCTTGAACGACCAATGATTGGCGAAACTGATTATCTATTGATTTTAAAAATTGTAGCACTTTTCCTAAGATAATTTTTACTACCTCAACCTTTAGTAAAAAATAGGTCACAATCATTATCTGATATTAATCTACCGCAACAGTGTCACTCTGCTGCAATATATCAAGCAAATCTTTCATTGCAACCGGAGCGCGACCGCGGACGCCATCTCATATGTCGCCAGGTTCCTCGTACGTCCATAATAGGACTACTTTGGTAGTGTATGACAGAGGTTGAGATGTATACAAATAACACTTGGCAAGTTACGCACACAGTCATGTACGCGAAGCTACGAGTTCGGTCCTGTGATGCCAAAAAGTAAGATAGAAGTCCTAATGAAACCTATTGGTATGGCGATTTGGTTACTTTCACGCATGAACCTTAATAGTTCGTGAGCTTACCAACTTACGACTCTCATCTGGGCATCTCACATAGTCTCTGCAGTTCGTTACGATTTCTAAAATGTTCTTATAGGATTACACAATTCTTATAGGACTGCTCAATTATTGACAGTCGTTGAAATTCTCATCTTATTGTTACAGCCAGCTTGGATACATTATCATATGAGAAACAAGCCATGAACCGTCACTGACTGGTTAGATATACTGGAACTTCGAGGTGGTCCGGCCGTTTCTAGAATTAATGTGCTTAAGGCGCGCATATTTGTGCAGATTTCATGATGATAGCATTTTATCTTGGATCGTATCCGTAACTGGATACGAGGGTTGGCGCGAATACTTGACTACTCGGCACACGCATACTTTCAACACCCGTTACATGATCGTAAACACCTAACAGTAGGTTCGCGTACTTAGGTATATTTACATTCGTAGTAACTGGCTGGGTAGACCATGATTTAACAAACGGCACTGGCAAGAATGTCTTTTCCATTTTCTATGAACTTATGTGAAGTTAAAGAAACTTCTACAAATGTTCTATTCTTCTTTATACCACATGAAAATACGTTACTCTCTAAATTCAAAGAAACAATAGCGACACCCAACATGAGTTCTGATCTGCTTTAGTAGAGCTTATAGGTATTATGTGGTTGCTACGCGTACTTCAAAGAAGAAATAACGTGGATCTTCGTTGCTAATGTGGATGTGACCTCATTATAAACAACTAGGGCGTTAGCTAATTGCACGGCCCTTGAGATTCACAGAATATATCCGATGAATCACTCGACTGACGCCTATTTCAATAATCGTGTATGGCGATGAAGGAGATGATTACGGTACGGTGAGCAGGAACCTCTATCGAGAAAGTATTCGAAACGTTAACTGTCAAATTTGTTTTATATTTGATCAGTACTCCTACAATAGGGCCAGCACGAAAATTATAACGGTTCGTATCGTTAACCATGGTTCGTATCGATCAAGGTAACCGTTCGCGTGCGCGTCTTGTCGATATTGCAAGGAACTGATCAAATCTAAAATAAATTTGATAGTTAACGTATATAATACTTTTTCGATAGAGGTTCCTGCACGCCCTACTAAGTGCGATAATAATGGTGACTTACTATTTCCTAGCACACCCTTAAAATCACACGTACTTCATAAAAAATCAGTATTTATGATATAATATGAATAATATTCATAAACGCTGACAATGCCAGCTGTTTAAGTTTAAATCATAATTTTTAAGAAGCCTTTTTTGAAGAAAACGTATTCACACGCGTTATTAAATATAACCAGTGCTTAACTACACCCATTTAAAATCTGACAGTTTAATAGCTCGGTATGTGTTGTTTCCAGTAAAATTTTACATAAATACAGCCACAGTTGTCTGTACTGACACGCAACGTCACATAACTATTCGTAAAATTAGGCTTCCTCTAGAAATCGCAGAGAGCGTTTTTTCGAATTATTAGGACAAGTTTTCTATACCAAAAGTGCCTACCTATCGTAAAAGTTGATTAGGCGATACCAAGGAATATAAATTACTTTCTTAAGGTGTGACCACACAGCGATGGCATATAGTCCCCGATCATTTTCCGTAGACTTCAGCGGCAATGCCACTTCACCTTTTTGTTGAATTTGCACAGTTGCGACTACTCACACTGGAACAATGACAGATAATGGTCGAACTGGACAAAAATGTGAACAAAGTGTCGGAATCAAACTTTGGGTGACAATCCAGTGATTACTAGTGAAAAGCCAATATAATAGGTGCCAGCAGCCATTGGATATGCCCCCATCAAATGGGTAGTACTCGTAGATGTGTCGGGCATCCATCCACCATTCCCCACGGACCCGATTCATGCATTTTAACTTCCCGTCGTGCGTTAGCCTTTGTCCCTAATGGCTGCCATTGACTAACGGTGACTGAGTGCGGTGAGTTAGGCAAGTTTCCAGCGTACGTGGGCAAACAGACGCCAATTTCCCTAATTAACTAGCCATAGAATATGCAAACAGTAAGGGCAGTACACAATAACCATCCGATTTCACTACCGAGTTCTTGTAGCTTGAATGAGAAGCTGCATTGACTCTAACAAAGTACGGAGATGACATTCCAGCAAGACCACATAAGTTTGTGCAATAGTCCGAAATTCTCATGGTCTATATCCGGCTTTGGAACTATAATTCTCATTTCATGCTCATAACCACTTCTCACGCTTTCGTAGTTACATGGCAGCAATAGTACCTATATTCACTATTATTCATACTGTTCATAGTGCCCATACTGTTTTTACGTTGTGCCTATAGAGTGCATAGATAGTGTTTGCATTGCGACGCACGGTGGATGCTTTCGTAAATAAGTTACACATTTGACAACGACTCGTATTTTGTAGACATTAGTGATTGCAGTCGGACACAACGTTTACCGTCAAAGTTGCTCATTTTGTGTCGTTACACGTGACGGTTATCTATCAAAATAAATTAATTACGTCCTAAGCAAAAAGAGTCGCGTAACGAACTGTCATACGAACCAATGGCATCCAAATGGTTGAAAATAGAGGGTATAATATACTTCCATATTATTATTATAATGTTGATTATACGCATTGGATAAATAGTAAACACATCATAAACACGAGTAACGTACCAACACGGTCGAGCAATAATACTCGTGCGTCTATTATTAGAAGGTTACACATTACATTGTGCTACGAAACATTGACGCTCAACGATGTTTACCAACAAAACGAAGAGAAGAAATATTATATACGCAATATGTAATATGTAAGAGACAATTCAACGCTAGAGACAAGAAATGTAAAAGTCAGTTTAAAAATTGAAAAGATTTGATATTGCCATTTATTGTGTACAGTCAATGCCATTTTATTTCAAGCAATAAAATGCAGATAGTAGTGCAGTGTCGTGTGCAGGCGCATGGCGCGCGGGCGGCGCGGCGGCGCGTGCGCAGCCCTGGCACGGCAAGGTCAATGGCACGCGCCTCTCCCGCTCGCACACCGGAATTCCATATTTAAATCTCGTCCGCAGAAAAATGGCGGTCGACTCCATTCCGCGGCCGCACCGCGCCGTGTATACGGAGAATTAATAAAACATGCCTCTCCACCTTTTTGTACAACTTTTTTCCACGTATCGTTAACAACTCGGTAACAGTGCGGTTGCAGTTATGTTGCGTCCACCAGAACGCCGTATGAAGTAAATAAATATTATACTTTATTATGCTTTTGAATTTTTGTGCCGGCGTTTCTTACTATGTCGGTAACGGGTCTTAAAACGCCAATAAAGTTGAAGCGCTGTTATTTGTATAACACGGCTGCCTACTTAACGAGGAACGCTATAACACGTCATAAAGGCATCTATTAATATACGTCAGTGTGTAGCGGGTAGTGCATTAGCGTCGGTTTTGGTACATTTAAGTTTCGTAGCCCCGCTACGACGTTTATAATGCGGGTACGGGTATAGCCGTGGACACAATTAACTCGGCACAGTGAAGTGCAAGTCATTGGCAATCGGAGACGCTCAGATTTCAGCACAAAGAGGGATGGCGACGTGAATTAGGGGCCCGAACCTACACAGCTACGAGCGCTACGCCACTAATGTGATCGACAATAGAGGAGAAAAACGTCCGCCCGAAGTTCATTAGCTTCATGTATTTATGTTTATACTTAGCGGCTATATCGAAATATGCTGTCGAGTTATTTACGAGCTCGCAGGTCACTCGGAACGTTTGAGGGTGAACAAACTAATCCAGCATTGATTGAGGCGAATATTTTTGCGCAATTTTCGATCAAAGATCTCATTTGTGGCCATAAAAAGTAATTACAGTATCGTTATCAAATCCTATCACAAGAAGCAAAAAGTTTGAGTCCTAACATGGATAAAGGACAACAAAAAATGGTAAAAGAGACAGTCACTTCGAATGTGGGACGAAATTAATTAATGTTCCCTCTGTGTGGTTGGAAATGTTTTAACACCATCGATTCTTAGAGGGGCGTAGAGTAATGCAAGTCATTGGCTCCGCTCTCGCTGAATTTACAGCGCAATAAATTCGAACGGAGAAACAGTGGAAGCCTTATCTGCTAACAGAGCAAATGAACTGTCTCGACAAGCAAGAAATAACTCCGAGGCCGGATCGGTAAACGCAGAAATCACGATCGGAGCTGTGTTTAGCACCGTGGAAGAAAAGATTCTTGTGTAAGAAACAATGCCCGGTTTCAATTAAAGCCACAGAATATCCACTACGTGCTTAAGTAAAGCTGGGAGCGCTAAATCAACTAAGCCTGCGGATGTGCGCCTCGAATTCACTTAGCTTACTTAGTTATAACTTGAGTGTGTTTGTCAGTGTTCAACCAAAATTAAATTTAATAAACGAAGAAATTTAATGTCAAGACCACAGATTGGGGTACTTGTGTCTAGACAGTGTTTATCAATTAGGTGTTCAATTAGTCAATTGAATAATTGTTCAAAAAAGTATCTTATCGCAAATTTTACCTGACACAGTTTTCGTGTAGTTAATGTTTAATTTAGAGTTTATCTAAAAGAAGGCGATAATGTTTTCATAAATTAACCGACTTCCATTACGGTACTTAAATTACGTTATCAGTTGACATAGTGTACAATTAAGATAGCATGGCGACACATTGTGAAAACGTATACAGCTAAAAGGTATTGAATCTTTGCAAGAGTTCTACAGTTATTTTAGTTTGGCGAATGAAATTAGTGGATATTTTGAGTCATTAATACTAACATCTCAAGTAAACGAAAGCAGTCAATTGCTGTGCCTATTTTGGTAGGCAAAGCTCTGAATGACACTTACTGAAATGGTGTAGGCACTAGGCAGGCTACCCGAGAAAATAATCTAAAACATTTTTATTTCGTTAAGTTATTTGAACGTAGTATAATATATGCCTGAAACGTGTTTTACCGTTAATAATGATGAAACGGCAGGTGTTCCATAATTATTTAAATTTATTTCATATCATGAATTATTTACACCTAGAATATTTTCAGTACTCATATGGAGTTTATAAAAACATTTTACAAGTTAAAATCTTCAAGCGTTTCAGTAGCTTGTTTATGGAGCGTGCAAGGTGCTTTTTTATCTGAATTATAGTCTTATTAAGTAAAATATAATTACGTACCTACCTACTATTTTATCTTGGAAATTATATTGGAGGCACCTAAACCTGATATCAGATTGTATTACAAAATTCAATAAACTCGGACACCAATTCTACCTTGTTCGTGTTCGTGTTGAAAACGTGTTCAAATGAAGAGATTATTAATAACGGTGCTAATAACATTAGCATCGCTGTGGAACAATAAGTGTATAAAATAACGTGGCCCGATTTAATAAATGGATCCTGATTCCTAATCAGGATTATTTACTATGTATCCAGGGAATCAGGAACTGTGAGTACAATGGACTCACAAACACTCACGGTCTTACCACAAAATACTACTACCGAGTTGAACAGATGAGTCTAAATATTTTCTCCACAAATCAATGTCTAACCTCATGTTTTTTTAGCTCAATAACAAATTCAAATGCGAAATAATTAGGAATGCCAGGACTGAGTAAAAAACGCAAGTGATTGACGTTGATTTTGTCGAACAGAATTTTAGAAACCTCTGTTTAACTCTGGTCTAATCTTTTGTGGTGAGACCGTCAGACAGAGTAAATACGTGTGTTTCACACAATTCTATAAAACGAATTGATCAATTGCTCTGCTCTTAATGGAATGAACATTCGTTCACACGTGTCAGACTGTCAGGCCGTTGTCGTTTTCAGCGGCGTCCGGGCGCGCATACAAGCACGAGTGACGCTGTCACTCCGCCTGGTCGTCGCCACGTATATGCAGATTCATAGCTTTTTAGATTAAAAATATCTATGTGTGTGGCGAAGTTATCAATTGCTCTTAGCAGAGTCCGCGTTTACGTTTGCGTTGGTATTGTCAAGCTGTCACGCCGTTTTCAGCCACAATGCATACCCGGATGGGATTTGATACAATCAAACGCAAACGATTTAATCACCACTTTTAAATTGAATTATCGTTTGTTTTATATTATAGTATTTTTGTAACACTCATCAACACAGACTGGCATAATATTATCAGGATTTGAGATACTATTTTCATGACAATCTTTAAACTATACTTTCATAGCTCGTATGCACTTAGTAAAAGAGCACTTTTCAATATCAGATTTCTGTTGACTTTACTTTTTCTACAATGTCAGTAAAGTAAGCTAGCGGGAGGGCTGTCTAATGTATCCAACTGCGATTGAGTGCCCGGGTGGAGTGACACCGGAGATGAGAGCCAGGCGCGATCGCATTTCAACCCGATTTTCAACCTCATCAGCATTTGAAGGGGTGTAGCTGTAGGCGTGAGGAGATCCATCCCAATTTCAAGAGAGATACCCACTTACGTCATCAAGTTTTCAGTTTTCCAATTTTCACACGAAACGAACGTCTACCTACATATAGACCTAAAAATAATACTAAATAAAATTAAAAAATACCTAGACGTGTGATGGACGATTTATTAGAAAAAAAGCAATGTTTCCTCTAAGAACCGGAGAACCTAAAGATTTACTTTTTGAAATACGTCTCGATTTCTATGAAACCGCTTACAATACCATATGCACAATTTCTAATTATTTTAAGGTAACTTTGTGTTACGTTGAGTTCGTATATTACATACTAAGTTGTGGTATCTACATAATGAATTATTGACAGATTATATCTGTTGTACATAATAAGTAGTCTCGCGCGATTCTACTTGCACTTCCTACTTAACATTTGCTATTTTTAAATATGAATACTTACGCGCCGTAAATTTGGTTATACAACCAAATTAGATCCTACGAATTTTCCACATTATACAGCCATTCTAAGTAACCCGTAGTCTGAGATTCACTGTGGTTATCAGCTTGGCCTCCGCTCTAATCTAAGCTCTCCGGGAAGTAACTATTATTTAAACTACGAGTACCTACACAATATCTCTGCAGCAAACCTTCCTTACCGTGCCTGCATTTTGCACATCGTAAATTTCAAGCAGGATTATCACAGTGTTGCGGACATAGACTTTAGTAGCACCTGGAGGTATTATGGGTATATTGAATATGTTAAAAAAGAAAGCTAATCAATTAGTGCCAAGATATAAGTAGGTACGCAAGTAATGTTTAAAAATTATTATCATTCCGCAAAATAAAAAATGTTAGAAAGGTGAAAATATTGCGGGTACTTATAGCCGGCCGGCATTCAGATTTATGAATTCACTTTACGGTTTGATAGCAAAAACGTTTCGGTCCGCGGGTATTTATTGTATTCGAAAATTAAAAGGAAGATAGGAATTCCCCCGGCGTGGGCGGGGTGGTGGCAGCGGCGGTGCAAGCAATCAGAGCACGCCGGTGGATGGCAACCTTAAATACCAGACTTAATTGAACTCCTTCCGGCTCTCCTTGCTCGGCGACTACATAAATACATTTCACGGAAGTATTTTCCCGCAAGGTATTTCTCTCTAAACATTATATCCCCTTTGTATAGGTACGGCGCACAGATACAAAACGCTCCCGTAAGCAGATATTTCTCAATTTCAGAAATCTAGAATTTCTAAATGCTCCTTTGATAGTCTGGCTCTGCGGAGTACATATAGTATTTTGAACGCAGCCCGCATTTTAAAAAGAAAGGAGCAGCAACTAAATCGCAGTTTCATGTTTTGGCTCTCGTAGAGCGGACGCACGCATACGGAAACTGAAACAAAGCCATAAATTCCTTGTAGTACTTACGTTGAACAGCTAGCTAATGACGTTATAAATCAGCTGGAGTATGGCAAGTACTTTTAGTATAACGTATTGCACTTTTTCAAACGTATCTTCAACAATTTACTGCAATATTTTGTCTGGTGTTTGAGAAACATGAAAGAGTAGAGAAGTCTGGACGCAGAATATCGAGCTATACCGTTATGATTGATTAAATTATCTCCGCTCTGCAAAACTTATTAAAACATGAAAATCTGTTTAACCCATTCCAGATTGAGAGTGCTTTAATTTTGGAGTGTAAATTTGAATGGCAATAACGCCGAAGCGTGCTTTGAAAGAGGTTCGCGGAAGCTTAAAATAATATTTTTGAGAGCATCGCTCGTCGGGCCGGGAGTTATCAGGAAATGAGTGTCTTTGCCCTTCGGGAAATTGTCCCTCCCAATCATAACGCTCTAGAATCTCCCTGCTTTGAGAGACTTGAGAGACTTTAAAAACGGGACAGATTTGTCTCCCGGTGTATTACTGGGAGTACCGAGTCCGCTTTAAAGGCTTTTATGTAATGTAATTCGACGTTTCCTTTACTGCTTGCAAAATATTACGGATCCCGGGATTATTCAGAGAGGAGTTGGACGTTTTTAATTTTTGTGAAATATGAAACAGATCTAGCTTAGGCTTCACGCAAATTGAAAATATGTGTTTTTCCACTGATATTATTTTGTGCATTCAAATTAATTTATTGCAACCTAGGCTCATATTTTGGCATATTCAGCGACTATATTTTTAACACATACCTATATAAGGCTCAAGAAGTAAATAAATTACCACCCTCTACAGTAAAACATTCAAATTCAAGCAGAACACAATGCAAAGCAAAATATACGGTACAACCAACCTTGCAGGATGATTTAAAGTATTTAATCAATAGACGCCGGCCGATATCTTTCTGGTTCCTCGGCAATATTTGCGATGTGCACCGACATCGGGCAGTTTCGTGGTTCAAAAGGACCGTGTCGGACTGTCGGTCGGCCTACATGTCGGGTCGACGCATCCGCCAGCCGCATCCGATTGAATTAATCACAGGGAAACGATCTGTACGAACGATATATGTCCCTACACACAGATAATACGGGCCAACAATTTAAACGTGGTTAGATATGTTCACATCTCTCTACACGTGGCTTGACAATTTGTACGTGGTTCATCGAAATGGTTCTGTATTTTTAGACTGTGTTCTAATGTGATTTTTGCTTAGCTATGGCGAAACCGGAACGGAAACGGATCTAACAAAGCAAAGATCATGCAAATTTGTTCAGCCGTTCTCGAGTTATAAATGGATGACTTTGTTGTACCTATATAGTTATTATATATAGACAGTCATAATCGCCTATGCCGTATATAACACAATAGTGTTTTATCGTAGAACAGTACGTACTGGATACGTTGGTCTGGCGCAGAACGAAATATTATCGAAAAAATATGTTAGCTGTTTCCATTGAGTTTGGATTGTAAAAAGTTCGTTTAAATTAAATTCACTCTAACCTGAATGATTGAAAGGGTTTCAATTTACATTTCCGAACGTAAAGTCTTTTGATATTTGAGTCATCCTGTCAATTTGTCAGTACATTTAGGTTACGTTTATCTAAAAACCAGCGTCTATATGTATTTATGTTATACCTCAGATTATTCATCCAATACTATAATACATAGATGCATTGTGCATTTATGATTCTGAGCACAGCCATCTTTTTGGTACACAGGTTTTTTCATTCTATGAAATGCATTGAACGAATGAAAATATAGTGTGACCGTAACTAGACTTTTATATAGTATGACTTGTTCCCACTGAATTAGAAGGCACCAATAACTAACACTGAAACTAAATTTTACTAAAAGCGATACTACCAAATATCATGCTATTTATAATATAATACTTATTCTTAGCTGAACATTGATTATTATCAACAAATATCTGACTCACAATACACCCGAGCTCTGGGAGTGATTGAAATAATAAAATCTGTAAGTAGGTATAGTTTAATGAAATAAAAGACAATGTGACCACATATAAATATAGGTACACCCATAAATTCATAATCATGCATTATTTAAGCAGCCAGAGAAAACACAAACGTCATTTCAATACTTATTTATATTATGCAGGAATTCAAAGTGTTATTAATAACCAATTTAGTTCTGAATAGACCAATTTATACGTAGGTACTTACTTATTTATAGACCAAGGGAAATGACGAGATGACTACAAAAGACCAATTGTTGGGACAATTGACAGACGCCGGGATGGAGTGGCGTGACATATCACACACTTGTGATCTGCTTCAAAAAATTGGTCTAACATGGCTTTGAGAAGTCTTCCCAACGGACTAAAAGGATAATAACCAATCAACTATTTTTATATTACGTACATAATTCTTAATTTTTGATAGATCAAATATCTACGATACGAAGTGGGCGGCTTTAGAAAACCGTTCTAACTGAAACTGCTTGTGGTTTTGAATATGTTTTTTTTCTTCTCGCTTTTTATTTAAATCTTACATGATATTTAGGTCTAAGGGTTTGCTCCTAGCAGGATCTCAAGCTTGCTCTAACGCATCAAAAAGGGGGTTTCCATGAAAAGAGAAACAAAAATAGGTACTTTGAAGAAAGCATTTACGTTTGACGATAGCTCAATAACTAGTTTTACGATGACTAAGGGTCTCTTAGTTTTATGTCGATTCTTTGCTATAAATAGTTAGATTTTATGGCTTCTATCTATATATAGTTGTATGAAATAGGGCAGGAAAGGCTGGAGATAGGGCGAGGGCGTATACAGCCAGATGGCCGACGATGAATGAAGTGTTAACGAGATACGAACCTGGTACACGGTTAAAGGCAAGGCCGGGTAATGAATAATAGTGATGGACGCGCATAATGAATGGGACGACTCATTTAAAATTTAAAGCAACATTATGGTACACGGGAATATGGGTTTAGTTAGAGGTTTTATATTGTGATGATTTTTACTGTTTTATATGGTATTTTATTATCTACAATTTTTTTTTAAGAAATTAATACATTACTACTTTGTAACTTTGATCACACCGTTATACCTAAAGGTGGAGTGGCATCACTGTGGAACTTGGCACAAATTGAACAACATTTTACAAAAATAACAATCGGAATGAACAAAATCGTTTTGTAAGCAGCACAGTAGCGTATTCCAAAGCCTGGGGGCGGAAGTTTTATCTTTTATTACATTAATGTCACATCTAGCCTGGTTAGTCCGAAGTTCCATCAGATAATAACTAAGCGTAGGAAGGATAGTGATTTCGTCGAACAACCGGGATGCGCCCAATTCTCGCCAATAAACGCCCTCCAAATATATCGACCTCAACGCACGACAGGTCGTCGTGCGATCACAACCTCTATATTTAACACTATAAAGGTGGCATTCGCTTATTATATGTGACGGTTATCGCTTTCCATGATAGATAGTCTCTGAATTGACCAGCGTATTCTCTCGCGCGCATACCGCACATTCCGCGCGCTTACACATAGACGATTGACTGATAGCGGAACCATTAAATATGGATGTACGATTTAGAACGAGATGTGAGCATCTATATAAATTCCTTTTGCACACGTGATCACGTTTCTTTCATTACTTATTCATTGGCAATTTCGTTAGAGATAAATTCTGCGTGGAGAAAAATGTTTGAGTGTTCGCATAAAACCTTCGTAGAAAAATACATCGCTTCCATTAGCTCGGCAAACACCGTCAACCAGCTGTTTTCTTGCAAAAGCAATTTGCGAGCGCAAAAACCGCGCGTAGATGACTATCGCAGCTTTCGACATGCTGTTATTTGTAAACAAAAACATGTGGTCAGCCGAACTGCACCACCTGTGGTGTGGTCGTTAAATTTAGAGTTCATTTTCGCCGGCATTTACAATTTCAACACGACGGCTAACGCTACAGTAATAGTTTTACTAAAACACTTAATAAATCAATAACGATAGACACGATTTTGGGCGAAAGCTGTACAATGTAACATATAAAAACCGGCCAAGTGCGAGTCGGACCCTCACACAAGCAAAAAAAAAGTCACGTTTGTTGTATGAGAGCCTCCTTTAATATTTATTTTATTCTGTTTTTAGTATTTGTTGTTATAGCGGTACCCAAAATACATCATCCGTGAAAATTTCAACTGTCTAATTATCACGGTTCATGAGATACAGTATGGTGACAGACGGACAGACGCACATACAGACAGACAGTCTTACTAATAGGATCCCTTTTTACCCTTTGGGTACGGAACCCTAAAAAATAAATAAAGTCGTCCATCCATGCCATACAGCCAAGAAAGTCCATTTATCATAAAAAAAACACAAACAGAAGCGAGAAGAACACCGTGAACGGGTATTTCTACGCTTCTACGTAGCGATTCGATTCAGGCTCCCACAACGTAATGCGGTATGACGGCATCGTAACGCCACGTGACCTCAGGATCGCAGTCCGTACTGGAACCAACCGCAAATCCTACGCCCATTTTCACCTTACCACCTATAAAACAAAGTCTATTATACTCTGACTGTAGCGTTGATAGTATTTAGTCGTGAATCATGGCTGGTCGGGCGCCTCGCATTCCTTCCTCAGCCGCATAGGTAAGGTAATAGGAAATGCCATATTGTAATAAATTCGCATAGACTATGCTGATAATTTAACTGCAGCCTAGCTGCAACGCACTTGTGACCTTTTAATATTGAAGTTGTTGCCAGAATTGGCTCATTAGTTATCAAAAAGGTCAGTTATTAAGGGATTTCAGAATTTAAATGGGGTTATAAATATAAATAAATTACTATATTGGAATTGAAGATGGTTGGCTACGCTTTAGTGGTGTCTCCAAGTTTGTTTTCCGAAGATGATATCATGGCAGATTTATTTCAAGACAAACACCCTACACCCTAGTGATTTTCAACGGAACCGTTAGATCGATGATAAGCCCTATCAATATATTAATTAATTGTATGAAGTCGATAAGTGGTAACGATAATTATATATCAAGATTAGAAGACAAGCGTGTACATAAGTACTAAACTACAAATACTTGTTAGATTAAAATTGCATCACGGAAACAATGTTAAAGTAGGTAAGTAAAGGTGCCAAGCGGGAAATTATCAAAATAAATTGTGATTACTCATGATCTATCAAGGAAGTGTCTGATTGACAAATATAGGATCCACATTTAGAACCATAACAGTCCTCATTTTAATTAAAACTATCTAACCCGGCAGACGTTGTCCTGTCATGGTCTCTATTTTTCTTCCTCTCTCTCCGGCTCTTTCCTTCTCACTCTTTCTCTCTCCCTCTCCCTCTAGCTCCCTCTATCTCTTTCTAGTCGCTAAGTTTTCTTAAATTTTATCATGTTCCGCTAAGCTTCTTTTTAATATTTTTAATCCATCCTGGCAATAACAAACACAACAAAAAAATATTTCGAAAAATTAGTCCAGCTGTTCACGTGTGATGCCGTGACCAAGGGAAATTGGGATTCATTATTGTATAATAGAAATTCAATCTTAAAGTTTAATATTGCAGTTCCATTTAGTGACGCCTAATCTGTGCACGATTTCTGAAGCATATTCCGTTGTTAGAGCCGACTAGCGCGGACGCAACTTTCGCAAACGTGTTAGTACGTATAGTTGATATGGATAGGGTTACCGTTTACGTGTTTTGTTGTTTTATGTGTTTTATAATAATCTGAAACATCCGGCACCTATTGAAATAGAACGTTGGAAATTATAGCTGTACACATCATTGTTTGTTACAGTATTGTTCGCTATAAACTATTTATTGGTATAGCGGCACTGTAGCGCCAAGCAGTGGGATAACTATGGAACCGCATATTTTTATGGGCTAAAAAAATATGTCCTATGTCCTAAACCGGAACGAAAGTATGTACTAAACATTGAAATTTCTTCAGCCGTGTATGAGTAAGTAAGAAGTAACAACAAACTTTTCAATTCATTATATTGGTTAGGATTTGTGGATTGGTTTTAAGAATCACACACATAAAAGGTACTTTAAGATGTTTCCACATCCCCTTTTGACTCGTAATCATATCGCGATATAACAATAAAGTGTCTAATAGCATCACACATTAGATAACATACTTGACTATCTGATAAAATAATTTTATTTAGGCATACGTGTTAATTTTTTCCTAGTAAATGACAGCCCTATGTAAATTTGTACTCCTACTCATCACAACATGGTATTTCACACTCATTCAATCCATACAATCGTAAATCCAACGAACATACATTATGAAATAGGTAATTAAAATTAATTCAACCATGGTATGGCTAGGGTATTTATAGGTATTCTGTGGTATTGGCAAACCGTGATTAAGAGAAAAGTATTCATGATGTAACTGTTACATAGTTGCCATAAATTCATATAATTTTTCACTAAAATTTTGCTGCTGTTTATTATACAGTGAAGAATAAGGAAAAAATATATTATTATGGTATCATTTGTTCCAGCAGCAGCATATTATAAAATTTTAAGCTTCATAGTTGTTTTAATACCAGCTGCACGACAATGTCTCACTACATGTCATGCATCCTCTACTGCAAAGCAAGTCATTCCACCCCTAGGGCAGGAATTACGTATGAAATTTACAAGGGCAAAAATGTGATTTACATTGGGAACATCAAAATATGAATGAAAACTCTGGCATAATACAAATAACTTAATACAATAGCAATACGGGCATTGTAAAAATAATTTACCCGAAAATAGAACTGGCCGCCTAGACAGAACAAAAATAAAGGAAAAAATGCGCAATGCGCTGACCTCTAAAATAAATATTTTAATAAACGTAGGTACATACCCTGATGTCGTACCTAATTATTCGTTCATAATACAAATTTATGTCGTCAGTGCCTAAGTGTTAACATTAATTTACATCAGGCGGTAAAGTTTTAATTAGTGGTGAAAAGGGGGAGTCTAGCCACCCCGTCGGTTTTTGCTACTTTTCCGGTGCAACTGTGTAAAACTGCTTTTGTAAGCCAAAATAATTGCTGATAATTAAGCATTGTGTGTGTGTACTATATGTTAGAAATATAGTATATGTTAGAAAATGTTTTTATTCCATAAGCAACTGGTTAGTGTTAAAGTAAAGCATTGAAATAAGACTTGGGTACTGAAACCTGAACGGTTTCAGATGTTTCTCATCTATAAATCACTTTTATTCATGTTCCACTACTTTTGCCATAACCAAATTTCATTCCCACCCCGTAACCATTTATCCCATAGCAATATCTATCCAATATTTTTCATATACGAGCAAATATGCACACTCCCCCAAGTGTAAACTTAAAGGCGTCTCCAATAAGAAAGTACCGTCATAGCGTGCAGTGTTTTGCAAAGGCTATCATATGGCTGTCAATAAGGTCGATCGGTTACTCTACAAATATTTGCGCTATAAGATCGAACCGAACCCACCGCGTCTACGTACTTTAATCCCTGGTAACAAGTGCGGTTTTCCCTTGTGTTGCCGTTGCGGTCAACAAATACGGTATCGAGTAATACCGGGACGGCGAGACGGTCACCTCGGTTCCAATACACCTAGTCCACTTACTTGGGATGATAATGTGGGCTCCATTTATGCTGGCTTGTGGATAAAACTTGACGGGAGAGATTCCGGATACGGAACATTGTTACCGGAAAATGTACCTAATAACATTTTGTTCAATGTAAAACCGCGCAAATTTTACAATCTAAGCGCTACATTTTTACAATAAAACTGAATAGACTCGTAGACATTTTCACTATGTAGGTACCGTAATAAATTATTGCTTTTACGTATTTTCAGCCAGCATTACTGTACTTACTACCTACTATAATATAAAGTGTTTATTTGTGGAGTAAAAAGACAAGTCCACTAACAAGATTAAATCCAATTAACTAAGAGAAACCATAAACGACGGCGACTAAGTCGTACAAAGAAAATACCCACCTTCATACATACATTTATTGTTTCAGCTTTTCTTGATTTACACGAAATACTTTTATTTAGATACAGCACATACACTTTAACACGTACACAAAAACTGATATGAGGAATGTCGACCTTCAGGTCAAAACAATAAGAACCCGCCATTTAAAAAGCAATTTAACAGTGTCATTAATTTGAATAAGGTTAGAAATCCCTCGGTCCATGAGGCTATCACGTATCGTATAATTCGTATATTTGGTACATTTGACTCGTATATATTGTAGGATCGAGTAGCAAAACAGATATTTTTAAAATTATTCACGTTGTCGGTGGTTTGTTAAAATATTTTAATACACATACATATGTCAATACACAGGAAATAAAAAAAGTAAAGAAACGTGTTGACACTCATATAAAAAGACTTTACTGCCTAATTCGACAATCGATACCTAATCGATTGATCGAATGAAAAAAAAACATTTAGACAAAGTTTTCTTTTGAGACTATTTAATCATGTTTCCGAAATCACAGTAGTATTAATAATCGTGTATTCGTAAATTCGTTCCTGTACACTTAATGCTCTAAGCCTGAGCGTGATTGGCTCTCCGCTCTCCACTAGGACGATGCGGGCTCCGATAGACAGAGGTTATGAACCCCTGATTTAATTGAAGATTCAACAGCCCCCACAGGCCACGCATTGTCCGCGGCCCGACCAGAATGTGAATACGATTTGTTATTATGTCTGTCGTATCTATTCATGTACACGAAGGTCAGGATTGTTACACAGATTATACGGCGGCACGGCTGTAGTGTACAGATGGTGTTAGTTTTGAAATGGTAGGAAAGCAAACTAAGTCATAGGATAATATACGGAGTGTTGAAATGTTTGTAGAGGTATTAAGTTCCTGCGCGTTGAGCTTTAAATACGTACTTAGTACTTACGCATGCACAACCGAGCTGCTTAGTGAACATACCTGAAACAGAAATAGGATAAAATAAGCACCTCAGGATCAACAATAACAAGATAAGTAACATAAAATAAACAATGTTACTAATATAGGGTTCGAAATTCGTTTGCAAAACTTTGAACACGTCGTCTCACCACAGCCGCAATCTATTAAAAAAAGGTGTCGAATGGAAACTTCATCTTACACTTTCCTTTGTGCAGTTTAGAACAGCGAGAAACGAAAATAATATGAATTAAGTAAAATAAGAATTTATTATATTCAAAAACTTGCACGTAGGAGTTTATAAAAGAGATAAATTAATGAATTAGGTACCTTGATACATGCCGAATACTCAATAACGTCGATATTCCAGCGCTATTGTAAAATATTGCAAGTTGTTTATGTTTAGTCAGAATGGAAGCATAGACAAAAAATAATTTAAATTTGTGCCATTCCAAATTTAATCAGTATACTTGGTAGCCATTCGAACCATTGTCCCCAAAGACATTCCGTAGTCACATAAGGTACGAAGCCACCGAATAGACAGAAAACACGCTCAAATGTCATACAAAATCCCAATTCTGCTATCTCGCTTTAATTGAGAGTTTCTAGGTTATTAATATAGGTATTCTGTGCTTTTGTATAAAAACCACGCTTGTTAAACTTTGTTCGACACAAAAGGTAACTTATTAATACCGTTGGACCGGTGTTTAAAGCTGCTTATAGTCCACGATACTCCTAAACAATTTAACGTCGTCAGGCAGTCGAGACACCAGTGAATAGGGTTGTCAAATAACATTTCATCGCAGTGGTAGGTACTGGAGTGAACTGTTTTTTTTTCGCGTGATTTATTTAATAATTCTGACTGTACGGCTAAGGCCTAGCCGGTTGTCTATTACATTAAATATAATTACCTGGGATAAGATTATATAGCCTCAATGTGCCTCTCTAGAAGTCATAAATTCTTTCACATTATTATCAGTTGTTAGTGTTGTACCTACTCTGTACAAAATTTAAACAAAATCGATCCAGCCGTTAGGGCGTGAAAACAAACAACATACAGACCACGTTTCACTTTTGTAAATTCGTAGGGTTACCCCTAGGAAATTATCACAGCGAAATACAAGCTGGCAAACCGACGAACGCTATTCAAAAAGAGGTATTACTAGATTTTTTAAAACATAACCCTCCTTCGGCGGTTGGGTAATAATGATCTATAACACAATCTGTTTATTATATGCCTACGGGTAACAACTACGCGAATAGGGTCATCAAAAAAGCTGTATTTGTATAATAAAATGAAACAATTAGATATTAACATAGATTTCATTAAAACTAACTCCAGTTATCCACTGAGCAACCTTTCACGAGTGCATCCTTTAACAAAAGGGATAAGCAAAAAAAACGAGAAGCAAACCCTTCTGAATGATAGTTGTCAATTAAAAGTTTTTTGTGAACGTTGAATTGTTATTATTCACAGGAATCGCAGGGTTGTAATTGTTAGTCCAATTATTTTTTTTGTAGGTAATTGTCAAACCCGACACCTGGCAGCCCTACCACCTAATGGCCCCAATTATCGGCCACGCTCCAAGGGTGCCATTACCCCGGCCAGCTTCCTGAAGCCGAGAGCTTTTCACTGCCACTGGGCTCCACTGGAAATCATTAAAATCTAGGCCGTGAATATCTTATTATAGCTTTGTCTTGACGGCATGAAAAGCAAAAATGGCTAAGATTAATTGATAAGTTTCATTTGACTGTAGCAATAAATTTATCCATTCATTCTATAGGGAGAAATAAAATGTTAATATAAAAAACTCTACAAATTTATACCAACTTTAAATCTTTGATTGATCTGTTGATTTGAAGAATGCTAGCTGGTAATAATATTATATTTTATATAAGGCCCGAGATCTCTAAAAAAATACGTTTTGTTTGAAATATGAAGTAGGGTTTAGTGTCGTCTTCTTCACTAAAAAGAGTATATACTCGTACTCGTATATATTGCAGGTTACTTGTTAGATTCCAACCCTAGAAATAACAAGTTCGAACACGAACGTCTGCAATCCGGGAGACATATCGGCGAACTTTTTAAAACCGTGAGTTGTCAAACTTTTAAAATTACTACAGCAACACCTATTGCAACGATTTATGGGCAGCAATAAACGGCAATGCAATGACGCGTGAGTCACTCGGAATGTAGGGGGCGTTTGCAATAAACTTGGGACGGGAAATAATAATACACCGCGTAGGGTTAATGATAATGACGATGGTAATCTTTGTTTATATGTTCCGAGAACGGTTAGAGTGAAGTCATGTACGATTACGAATAATAGTTTTGTTGTATATTTTTGCTGTGATTTTCTGACCTATCATTCCACTGGTTTTGGTAACATTAAGTAACTTTTAATAGTCTGGATCTATGGACAATTCATCATGGTTCGACTGGTCCTTCAATTTATATTTCGTTTTGAATGCTTCGTAAATCATACCAAACCTGACACAACTACTTATAGCATAATAATGTTCTATTTACGAGAAATCCAGATGTAATCTCACATTGTATATTATCAGTTGAGTTAGGTAACATTGTCGCGTATAAAGCCCTTATCGCTCGCATCCGCGGCCCCCGTGACGAGGGACACGTGTTTTCTATTTCGTGACGGATGACAACCCTAACGAGGTATATGGCGGCAATCATAGGCTGAATTTGCCTTACGTAATAAATAAGTTTAAAAATAGCTATAATAGTACATTCAATTCTCCAACTAATAATCTAGTAGATAACCTACCGGGCAACTTAGAAAAGAATTCATACTCATAATGTTCATGTTCATTCTAGGGAACACTAGACTATACACTATAATATATAATTATGATCTGTACGCTACAAGCGAGCTTGAAACAAGTCAAAACAGCTGCTAGTGAATTCTGTACAACAACATGAATCATAATTCTTGAGAAACCTGAAGAAAACCTTACTTATTCTAAGCAACAGTAATTGCTGGGCGATGGAATTCTACACTATAAACTTAGTTGTTTAATGAACATTAATTCACATATCTAAAGTGTATTGAGGTAATAACATCAAAATACTCATATCACATATTAGTGCAATTTGGTAACACCGCGTTTAGAAATCTCTATTTTACAGAACTTATTTGTATTTGTTTGAGAATTACTGCGTTCCAATGATGTTAATATTTTAGGTTGATTTTAAATGTGTTTGGACGTACGTACTTCCTAAGTACCTATAACAAATATAATATAGTAAATAGACACCTATTTTGCTATAGATAACTATTTTGCTATATAATAAACAACGTTGACGATATTGTAAAGATTATTAAACCTAAATTCGATGGAAACTAATTAAGAGACTAATATTATATCATGATAGAAGATAGTTGTGATCTTGGGATGAAAGATATGAAGCTGATAATAAGTTTACAACTAACAACGTACCTAACTCAAAGGTTTTAAGTTATATCGTATATATATTATCGCACATTTTCCTAAATGATGAACCTGGACGGACACCCATGTACTTTTATTCAATAGACAAGCACTGTAACTTTACGGCGATAAAGTTTCATCGCCGTACAATAGAATACCTGTGTTAGATAGAAGTGTCGTGCCTTAGTAACTAACATAAAAGTTGTTATCGCCACGGCCCTCGAAGCGCCTCTTATTTTATCGGGAATAGTAACAAAGTATTCGCCGATAACACAATATAGTAAAAATAGAAAAGTACCTACTATATTTTATGACGTCAATGTTCCTATGTGCTTAGATCGGTGGTCCTCAAAGTCCCGTTCAAAACTGTAAGGCGATTCTGTACAAAACTCACTTACGTGGCAGCGCTGAATCCGCGCTGCGGTACGTCAGTGTCAGATTGGTGACGTACCTACCGCAGCGCGGATTCAGCGCTGCCACGTAAGTGAGTTTTGTACAGAATCGCCTTACTGATGGCTATGGGCCGTATTAATAAATGAACCTCAATAGCGCTACCAAGTCCGTTATCAGCTGATCCACTCTCAAAATGTAATCTACATCTTGGAATCGCTGCTATTTAATAAAGCGCCAATGATATAATTTAAATAGATAATTTTAGCATAAACCACAATTTTTTTGGACAAATTGATATTTGTGGATAATATTTTGACAGATGTGTTTGAGTTAATAGACTCCAGCAGTTTATTAACTCAATTCCCGCTACGGCAATAACACGTGCACCGATCAGAAAGCGCAAGCATTTGCTCATGAGCATATAATATGTTCTAAAACCATTGTACTAGTAACTATCAATTCTCCGGAGTACGGATGTAGTAGAGTGGAGAACGGATCTACGGATTATTGGCACTATTTACTTTTGTGATATATGGCTGTCCTAATATCATGTAATCATACTAATGAAAAAGCGCAAATCCTTCAAAAGCCAGCAAAGCGATGGGAGAACTATCCGATTCCGTTTTCACAGTTTTTACTTGCTACCACGTATTATTTATTAACCTTTATGCCCTTTTTATTAAGTAATGTTTTTGAAAGGTACTACTTGATATCAGTATTGTGGATTAAAAGTACAGCCAGGATGGATCCCTTAAAGTTCTGCGAAAAGCTTTTATCGAGAAAACATGTCAAAGTGCTCGACCTACACCAAATATTTGCGATTCGTACAAAAAGAAATCCCACAAAATGCCTAATGGAAAGGCCATCGCCGACAGCCTTGGGTCACATTGAGTTATTGTAATAACTCCTCGACGGGGAGCCCTATAAAAGTAAATGAAAAGCGCCATGGACCATTCTGGTGAAACTGAAAATTCCTACCTAGTAATCTTCTACTTAGTCGTATGATGAAATAGAGCACGTATCTAAAACATGTCTCCCATTCGAACACTACTCTCTCATCAAATGATTAAATCTCTGAAATTAACAACAAAGCAGTACTCGTCAAGCATGATAGACAGGAAAACAGATAAAAGGTAGTTCTGACATAAAATCAGGCCTTCGTAACCTAATCCTTATAATTTATCGCAATTAGGTCGTGGCCTTCCGTAGAAGTGTTCATCTCTAGATAGCAATTTAAAAGGCTCACGTATCTGTTTTTTTCTTTAGTTACAAGATATTCATGATTCTGGTATATATTGGCGGTGACGTCATTGGAATAAAACAGCGTGACAGAGACGCGATGAGTCTGCGGATGTAATAGCGTCAGACCTAGCCGGCGCCGCCGCGGCCGACGCACCCCGACTCCAGACTAACTACGTAGGAGTCAGCGGTTATTCGGAACCAGTGGCGGACTTGCTGTAGGCAAATGGGGCGAAACTATAGTGATCCACCACCATTCATGACGGCATTTCTATTCGCTCATGCATTTCTATCTATATATCAAAAACCCCGTCAGCATCGGAAGTTCAAATTCGACGACGAAAAACTTTACCAAAATAATATGAACTATATTATTGAGTTAATAACAATGTATTGTGACTACAACTGAATTTACAAAATTACGTAGATACCCTGCTCTTAACCCACGCACCTAAACGAATCTTTCAACGGACATGCACTTTTGCAAACAGCTGTGATACTTGTGGGTTGATCAGGACGCATCGCTAAGCCCCCTGAGTTCGCCCCTGGCACGCCTTCCTTCACATCCGATATGGTATTCCATGAGCATGACATGACATATAAATTATTATGATAATAATCTTGCTGGCAAAAATACGGACACTAGACTTTCCGCATAGATTGACCTATTTCATATTTGTGTTTTATCATTGTAGCAAAACACATTTTTTCAGATACGCTATTACGCAATACACATTCGATAGGTACTACGAGTTGATCAATCTAAGCCTCTATTCAAAGTTTCGTCGTGTACCTTCCATCTCTATACGTAATTAGATAGACTCGCCGTCACCATAATATTGTATACACATCAAAACTTGCCCGTGAATATTTGTGTACATTGAATTACGGAAACTAAGTCAAAATTTACTTACGAGATTTAACCTAACATACGAACACACTAAATGCACGAACTACATTTTAAGACTGACCTGTGCAATTGTGCATATGTTACCAGAATTTGCACGGACTCAAAAATCACGTTTAAAAATACGCATATTTTTAGAGAAAAGTAACGCAGGAGGTTCTTATCCGGATTTTAGCTGCTTTATTTTATTAGGTTCACCTTTTATTATGCTTCGCACGATAAAGCGACACACCGAACCGAGAATTTCCTCCCTGTATATTGAGCATATCGCTACTTCCCTATTCTTCCCATCGGACCCATAAAGCTCAGCAAGGAACGTCTGCAATCAACTTCACTGCAGCGCATGAACAAAGAGTCTTTGGGGAAAAATCCTTCCAGCCAACACTCTATTATGTATTCTGCGCCCACACCGTCTGATCACTGCGGGAACTACCTACACAAGAAGGTTCGTCCGCACAGATTAGGCGGTAGTTGCCGTCGGCTGATAAATTATGGCTTAACGTGAGACGCTGGCCTTAATTGGTGTCAAGTAAATTTTCTGTTTGCGGATCTTCTAAGTAGGAATCTGGAACCACTTGCGGTGTCGCGTGCCGGATCGCCGATGTTGGGTGGGTTGCCGGAATTTGATCTATACGTATGGTGAGAACAAGGTACGTATACAAGAAGTAATGCCAAAAATGAATACGCATTACACAATTACAAATAGAGTTTGAATTGTGGTTCGAAGCATATACAATCCCATAATACTTGACGCTTTCGGACGTTCGTGAACTCTTCGTAACTGTTTTGGCCCTATCATCAATAAAGCCTAATCTCAAATAATGCTTGAATCGTAATCAAAAATATACAGCCATGGATCCGCAGATTGGCACAGCCACATAAGATAGGCACAGTGAGACCACGTGTGAGCACTTAGGATGTAACTTCCTGGGCACCCGTGGAAAGTCTTCACGGTGCGAAGGCTGCGTGCCGAAACTGTGACAGGGTGTTGGTGTAGGTCAGGCGTGGACTGCATTCCTGCAGCCGCGCCGCCACGCCCGCGAGTCGCTCACTAAATATAGCCTGCGGTGAACGAACGCGCCACAGCCGATACGCGCTGCGCCGCGAATCATTGCTAAAACAGCGTTTTATTTAACTAACGAGTTAGGTGAGATTTGAAACCTTTCAAACATGGTTTACGTGGAATTGTTCATACTTTTTAAAGCCACTGTAGTTTTACCATGGTTCAATGGAGTAGAAGCATACACGATGTTTGTAGAACAACGGTAGGTATAGTAATTAAAATGTGTATCCGAAAGAAAACTCTTCGTAAGACTTCATTACCATTATGTATCTACAGCCATCTTTTAACTTTCTACGTTTTATGTTATTTCAAAAGTATTGTTTCCGTTAAATCTACATGCAGTCAATTTTAGGCCTATTTATAATTTATTGTTATTATCTTGTTCAATTTGATAGTGCTTGTTTTTCGGTCGAAAATTTGAATTGAGCTGGCAACCTCTAAAGGGGGAAATTAACAAAATACAACCGTATCACTGCAAGAATCAGAAAAAAACTGCGCCCTACAATGATAATAAAATGTGCATAGATTTATACATTACATATACTTAATTTAGCATACACTCGAAGCTTAATACGCATTTTATATAACTAACTATTAACGAACTTGACTGACTAGATTTGTATGATCGTATTATGTATGCATTTTCCATAAATTATTTGTAATATAAGCAAATCAAATAAAATTCATCGTGTTCAAATAAAATTCTGCTATTGAGATTGAAACGTAACGAAACAATAAAAGTATATTGATCACAAAATATATTTCTACAAAATGTCTCCATACCATGGTATTAGTAAATAGCAATCTAACTTTGCTCATTATTGCAGTGCCAAAGTTAGAACGTCAAAGTCAAACCCATTTCAGACACAGTTTGCAAATACCGAAGTCAAATTGAGATTGTTTATGACATATGGGCTACAATTTCGGCAACATCTCGTAGCACGTCGTAGCTTCGCTTCGTAGACGTAGACTCGAATAATGTAGCCATACTCTTGTGCATTACTAGTTTTTCTTGAAACATTTTATTCAAAGTGTTTTGATTTTATTCAATGATTTGTGTTTGTTATTTGAAGCACATTTTTTACTCTTATAATGTGTAATTAAACTTCAACACGTGTGCATTTATGTGAATATAATCAGTGCATTTGTATTTGTTAAGAATGTCACGTGTTCTGAGATTGACAAATTACTGGGGGTTTAAATGAAAACTGAAGACTCCTCACTCCTACACAAATTATTCTATAAATGAAGATTAAATATTTATTCAAGAAATAAAAACAGACTAAAACACCCGGAAAACCAATACTGGTAAATATTTTTTTATATTAATGTGCAAAAACCATTGAATCGCATTCCGCGATCCCACCAGACCACAATCCTGCCACCAGGCGTCACACAAAACATTCTTTATAGCCTATAAAAAGCGGACAAGCATCAAGCGACAAGTTTGACGACATCAGAACGGGCATTTATTTGCTTATCGGCCATTATAATGCGCTAACCGCACTTGATAACGGAACAATGAGTGTAAACTGGCCGCATGGATACCTACATTAGTGTACACTCAGATACGCCTCTTATCTCGCTATGTCAATACTCTTTTGTACCGAAGATACGGGAGTCTATTTGCCCTTAATGCCCCGGGCGCATTCTTCGATGTTGAATAACCCTCTGACAATGGTGTGATCCATTAGTCGACGGATTGGATACATTTTTTTTTAAGTTTATCTGTAAAAATGAACGAGGAATGTGCCGTATTATCTGTCACTAGACATGTTTAGCGTTATCGGGCCTGTTACATAAATAAAGTGGCCTCGTAGTTCTAGGTAAACATTTATAGCAGCACGCGTTTGTTTTGATGATCTTAAAATTTGCAGACCGGTCCGCTGGGCGTACGGCGATGACCAGTTGGATGTGTTTAGCACTTCATATCATACGCGTGTAAGGTGAACTTCATTTAACGGTAATACGTGTTTTTGCGGAGATACTCAAATTCTTGACATCTTCCATGTGGACTTTGATACAAGCTAAGCAATAGCCCGAATGACATTGTTAATGTTTACCAAATCCTCCCTTGTAAGTCTCGAAACCAATTAGAACCACAAATATAGGTTCATTAGGAGTGATAACAAAATGCGTTAGTTTTCCGGCACTGCAACAATCAATTCTGTTATCATTTTTGACGGCTGTCTCGATAGCAATAATGTACGACGTTAATGAAAATCAAATAATGAACAATATTTGATCTTTGCTTTCATGTCATGTAACGACTGCTATACGTGTTAATGATTTCATGTTGACCCACGAACGTTACTAATTTGTAACGATTAATAACTTATTACACTAATGATATGTTATCAGACCGCTGACTTCTATCAAAATAACTATAAAGATTACAAATAAGAAATGATAAGTTGTGATACAATTAGATTTTTATGTTCAAATTGAAGTTTTAGTGGTTTCATTCAGTACCTACATATTGTATTATTCGTATACCTACTTACATTTATTTTTTACCCATTAAATATTTTTTATAAAAATAGTAACAAAATAAAATTGGATATAAAATAATTATTATTAAATTAAAACCTTTAGGTGCATTATCATAGTAGTTCTTAACTAACTAGTGGTTTTAGCTACTTAATAATCTTCATGATGTTTAGTGCCAAGAACACGTGCTGTCTAAAATTGATCTAGAGTATCAAAAAATTTAAGTATATTAATCTAAGAATATTACAAAGATCCTCAGCAATTATAATATGCGCAAAATATGCGTAAATGTTACAAAAACCTAATTTCTGATATAATTACTTGAACATAAAACTTCAATATTCAAGATCATCAAGATCACAAAATATGTGCAAAATATGCGCAAATGTAACAAAAATCTAATTTCTGATATACTTACTTGAACATAAAACTTCAATATTCAAGATCGTCACCAGTCCCATGTGTTAAGAATTAGTATTTGTTATTTATTTTGTCATTGATTTTGATAACAATATTTATCATTTGGAAATTAGTGGTACAATATCCTTTTGATTGGTGGCAACACACGGAGATTTGAGGTGTCTATGCAATAGTCTATGGTACGAAAAATTGTGACTTGAATTATATAACGGTTAGAGATTCGAAACGTCTATGTTGAGAGCTGTGCAGAGAATAACAATAAAACCGATTAAGTTGAAGTTAATCCTTGTTTATTTTCTGAATCTTTAACAATTCAGAAGTGCGATGCAATGAACCCATTCGCATTATCGGCTGTAAGGTAAAATTGGCGATATTTTGGTAAGTTGCATACCTCTTAATAATAAAGAATTGTGATGACCACGTGCATGAACACTGATAATAATTAAATGATTACACTTTTTATGTGCGACGAAGCGTGCTAACGCTAACTAAGTATTGTTACAACATGAAACTGTTTACATAAAATGTGTGAGGGGTGATGTTTCAATTTACCTTCCTTTTACCGAAACCTAACATTTTACAAAGGCACCTTCGACCTTTTGCGCCGATTTTAATGACTTAGTTCAGATATTAAAACGCCATTCTTAGTCATTTGCGTACACAATGTTAATGTAGTTTTGATTCAGTGAACACGATTATAAATACCACATAATTTTATTTTCTATACAGTTTTTATTTTGCTAATTATGTGAACTTAATTGTTACCATAATAAACTGCCACTCTTCTATTAGCTCTTCACGTTTTCAATAGGCAGTTGTTTTTCTTGTTTGTTTTCATACCCACCCCATGTTATTTTAACAGAAAGACGGCAATAAGTACCTGATATTACATTTAAGTGACAGGCTATTTAAACGTGTGAATGTTTCAGCAATCAGTTCATTCCTTCTTATCCCTGTGTGTTAAATATGAACCCTGATATTATACCAGAACAAATGAACGCCTCTATTACACCTGAAGGCACTCCTCCATATCGCAAATCACGTTCTCGTAGCAACCATAGGATTTTAGAAGTTCATAGACGTAGATCTCGAGTCAGGTCAAGTCACCGCCGATCCCGTCACGATGATAGCAGTTGCGGGCGGTTATCTGAATCACCACGATGCCGCGGTAGGCGTCGGAGCCACTCGCCTTCGGCACAACCACGGCGGCGGAAACGAAATGCTAGCCGGTCGCCTAGGTCATTGCGGAATAGAGAGCGAAATAGTCGTCAATCGCGGGTCAGTAACGGCACGCCTTCACGGCGACGTGATCGAGGCGCTAACCGTAGTTGTGCCCGTGGTAGTAGTAGTACTTCGTCGTCACAGGATAGGTTAGGTAGATACAAAAATAAAAAACGTACCGCACGTAGCAGAAAACGATATCTTTCTGATTCAGACTCTTCTCTGTCTTCTGGTTATAATTACCGTCCTATTAAAAAGCGTCGTGGTCCACGTAATACAGATAGGTTAGCGTCAGCGACGACAGTAGAAGCTACGCTTCTAGAAAAGCTAGTCAACGCGTTGAGTGATCGGAATCCAGGTTCATCAGGAGTAGCGGTGATGCATGGCGCTCAGAACGTAATACCGGATTTCGATCCTCAGGCTAAATCACAGACAATGAAAGATTGGCTATCCAAAATTAATGAGTCAGCGCATGTTTATGGGTGGTCAGAACGCCAAACAATATTTTACGCTTTGCCAAAATTAAAAGGGCTGGCCAAGCGCTGGTTTGATGGATTAACAAGTGTGAAATATTCTTGGGCGGAATGGCAGATAAAACTAATTGCCGCTTTTCCATGTGAGCAAAACTACGGTGACCTTCTTTCTGATATGTTGTCAAGAAAAACTCGCCGTAACGAAACCTTAGAAGAATACTACTATGATAAGGTTATGCTTATGAATAGGTGTGAACTGAAAGGAAAACAGGCCGTTGATTGTCTTACTCACGGTATTTACGATTCAAATGTAAAAATGAACGTGCAGGGTGCCAACATTCAGGAACCTGAAGAGGTTTTAAAATATTTCCGTAACATCTCGAGTAAGAATTCTGAAAGTTTTAGAAAATTCATTCCTATAACTCGTGAAAGTGGCGAACAAGTGACCTCAAAGAAATTAACTGATTTTAATACTAAGAAGCCATTCGTGGTTACGTGCTATAATTGCGGCGAGACAGGTCACACTGTCTCCCGATGTCTTAAAGAGGTAATCAAATGCAAAAAGTGTCGACGTTTTGGTCACTCTGAAAAGAACTGTACAGGATTTAATAGTTTTAACACTCATACTGACAAACGAGATAATATACCAACAACGGTGACATCACAGAACGTGAACGCGACGAAGAATATTCTTAATATAACAAGTAACGGGAATGGTAACGACAAGTACTTTAAGCAAATAAAGGTTAACGGTCGACCTATGTCAAGTTTTGTTGACTTAGGGAGCCAGTGTACGTTATTGAGACAAGATTACGCGGCACAGTTAAATCTTAATATTGATAATACCGATTTGCCGACGTTGAAAGGTTTCGCTAGCGGGACTTTAGTTCCATATGGTAGGGTAACAATTACGGTGGCTCTCGACGGGTTAAACGAAAATGTAGAAGCTTACCTGGTAGAGCCGAACCTTTTGCCTGCAGACGTACTCATTGGGCAGTCCTTGACAGAACAGTCAAATGTCAGAGCATATAAAACGGATACACTTTTATTATTCTACAAAGAAGTATCCACGGATAAAGAGAAATTGCCAGTCACTGTTTCGCAAGATACAGTTGTGTCGGGGGTCCATACGGTGGAGGTTCATACGACGTCAGGCGTAAATGGATCTGTGTATTTCACTACTGATGCATGCTTACAGATAGGAAAAGAGTACATGATAGTTCCCGGAGTATACTCATTTAAAGATGGCAAAAGTTCCATAATCGTCATGAGCTTAGCTTCAGAGCCATTCAAGCTTTGTCGAAATACCTTAATCGCCCGCGCAACACTAATTTCAAATAAAGAGTTACCCGATATCCCGCAAACCGAAACGTTGGTACTAAATGTAAACAGCGTAGCAATTGACAGTTCCCCAAACACGATAACAATAGATCAACTCAGTGTTGATAATGATTTAGCTCCAAACGTAAAGGAACAGTTATGCAAATTAGTAAACTCACGTCGTGATTGTTTTGCGTTTACACTCAAAGAGCTGGGTGAAACACCTTTAGCTGAAATGCACATTAAACTCAAGGACGATGACCCAGTTACGTACCGACCTTATAGACTCTCAATGTCCGAGCGAGAGAAAGTCAACACTATTATTGGTGACATGCTGGCCAATGGAATAATTCGTGAGTCTCAGTCTGAATATGCCAGCCCAATCATTTTAGTAGCAAAGAAGAACGGCGAGGCTAGGCTCTGCGTCGATTACCGAGCCTTAAATAGGAAAACTATTAAAGACAAGTTCCCAATGCCACTGATTGATGATCAGATTGATAGTCTCTCAGGTCAGGTATATTTTACATCACTAGATCTTACATCCGGCTACCATCAAGTGCCGGTTGCAGAGGGGTCTAAGCCTCTGACAGCGTTCGTTACCCCCGATGGGCACTACGAGTACAATCGTATGCCCTTCGGGCTAACGAACGCGCCAGCAGTGTTTCAAAGACTGATTCTGAAGATGTTGAAGCGTAGAAATATCCCTGGTGTTCTAGCGTACATGGATGACATCATAATTGCGTCCCATACAATCGGGGAAGGGATAGAGAAATTGCAATTGGTTCTTGATTTATTAAAAGAAGCAAATCTTACGCTGAACTTAGCTAAATGCAATTTCTTCAAAAAGTCGATCGATTATTTGGGGTTTGAGATATCGCGTGAAAGTGTGAGGCCAGGGATGCGAAAAGTAGAAGCTGTTTCGAATTTTAAGACCCCACAGAACGTACACGAAGTGCGTCAGTTTGTCGGTCTTTCTAGTTTTTTTCGCCGGTTTGTCCCTAGTTTTGCGGCAATCGCGAGACCATTAACTTCGCTTACTAAGTCTAATGTCAAGTGGTCTTGGGGCGTTGAACAGGCCAAGGCCTTTGACGAGCTCAAAAGGATATTAACGACGCGGCCCGTATTAGCAATATACAATCCGAAGTACGAGACCGAATTGCATACGGACGCAAGTTCTATGGGGTTGGGTGGAGTATTGCTTCAACGGCCGAATCCAGGATCCGCTTTTCAGCCTGTCGCTTACTTCAGTCGGCAAACGTCGGCTGAAGAGCAGCACTTTCACTCGTATGAACTAGAGACTTTGGCGGTTGTCGCATCTCTGGACCGTTTTAGAGTTTACCTTCTTGGCATAGAATTTAAAGTAATTACTGATTGTAACGCCTTGCGCACGACCTTAACAAAGAGGGATCTTATTCCAAGAATCGCCCGGTGGTGGCTCTTGGTTCAAGAATTTTCATTCTCAATTGAATATCGCCCTGGAGCACAGTTAGCCCACGCAGATGCATTAAGTCGTAACTCAATCCCCGCCCCCGATTCAAATCGTTCTTTTGAAGCAGGCGTGACTATTCTATAAGTACAAGAAGTACACTGGTTACAATCTGTTCAATTGAGTGACCCTAGACTAAGTCACATTAAAGCTGTGCTAGATAGCAACGGCCAGGAAGCGAAGGATATACGAAACAATTATGTGTTAAAGGATAGCAAGATCTATAGAAAAGTAGATGGGCAATTACGATGGGCAGTTCCGAAAGAGGCACGTTGGAAAATTTGCCAATTATGCCACGACGAAACTGGTCATTTTTCCTATGAGAAGACATTGGAAAAGATGAAACGGGATTACTGGTTTCCAAGACTGACGCAATTTGTAAAAAAATATGTTAGAGCTTGTATTCCATGCGCTCACGCGAAACAACCCGGAGGAAAGAGACAAGGTTTCCTCCATCCCATTCCAAAGCCTAGTGGCCCTTTTCAATGTTTTCACATAGACCACCTCGGGCCGTTTGTTAAAAGTAAACGTGGAAACATGTACATTCTCGGTATCATCGATAGTTTTACTAAATTCATTATTTTGAAAGCGGTCAGAAATACAAAAACCAAAACATCGATTAATGTACTTCGGGATACTTTCGGGCTATTCGGTACCCCGCGAAGTTTGATATCAGACCGTGGCACAAGCTTCACATCGAATGATTTCAAGTCGTTCATGGACTCATTAGGAATTAAGCACACATTGAATGCGGTCGCTACGCCGCGAGCTAATGGCCAGATCGAGCGATACAACCGCTCGATATTGGCATCGCTGGTAGCTTTATGTCACGGCGATGATGATAGGGATTGGGATCTCCATGTTAGTAAAGTTCAGTGGAGCCTTAACAATACTATCAACCAGAGCACTGGCAAAAGTCCATCTGAGATCATCTTCGGAAAGAATTCTGTAAATGAGGCTGAAGGGCATTTACATGAAATTAATCTGTCCGAAGAAATCTCCCCAGATAAAGTACAGGAAATTCGGACGGAGGTCAGTGCAAATATTGCGGTGCAACAGGATAAAATGAAGGCTCGTTATGATCGAAAAAGGTGCGCAGCCAAAGTATATAAGGTTGGTGATTTAGTAATGGCCCAAAAGAATTCTAAGACACCTGGGGAGAGTCAAAAACTCGTTCCGCCTTTTAGTGGACCCTTCCGGGTGACGGCGGTTCTGGATCACGACCGCTATGAGATTAGCAGTGTAGACGGTTATTCAAAAAAGAAGTACAAAAATGTTTTCCCCGTGGATAAAATTAAACCATGGATGAGATTTGACGAGTCCGAGTCAGAAAGTGATTATGGAGATAGTGATAATAATTAATGAGTTACAGGATCAATAAATGGTTGTAGTCTGATCGGGCCCATTGTCAGTTATTTATCGCAGATTTTACCAAATGTTGAATAGTAAGATTATTAGATTATAAAAACATGCCTCAAATGTTTTAGTTACCATTATAGTAATTAAGGTTTAAATAGTTGGTGTTCGTTCGGCTCTGGTGCACATAACCCATACCTTTCACCACTCCGTACTTGTCCTTATATGAACTGCGCAGTGGATGCCTGCTGCCTATAATACGTCGATGGGACGTGTCCTCGCCTTCGATTGATAGAGGCAGCATTGACAGCCAACTTAGCACTTCCGATCTGGAGGAGGCCGAAGCACCTGGTGTGTGCAAGCGGTACCCAGACGAACTATATTTCCCCTCTGGAGGAGGCCGAAGCACCTGGTGTGTGCAAGCGGTACCCAGACTAACTATATTTCCCCTCTGGAGGAGGCCGAAGCACCTTGTGTGTGCAAGCGGTACCCAGACGAACTATATTTACCCTCTGGAGGAGGCCGAAGCACCTTGTGTGTGCAAGCGGTACCCAGACAAGCTTTTTATTTATACTCCGGAAGAGGCCGAAGCTACTAGCACCTCCAAGCGGTACCTGGACAGCTCAACTGTTTTCGACATCGAGACTGAAGCACCTTGTGCGTGCAAGCAGTGTCAGCTGTAATATATGTACCTATTTAAAATCCATGCGACCACTAACGTTCTGATTTTTGTTGCGTCGTGTGTGACATTAAGTTAGTTTTGATTTTACTCAATATAATTAGTTGATTAAAAACTTTGTCACATTTTAATTTTGCTGGCACATTAAGATATGATAAAAGAAAAAGAAATTTAACAAAATTTGTATTTAGTAGGGTACTGACTATTATTTCGATAATATTATATTGAATTTGAGATAAAATAATCATTGTTCAGCTTCTTTACTTGGAATGAGGACATTCTAGCTACCAGGATGGCCGGAGAACATTAATGTAGTATTATTATGATGTACTTAATATTGAATGTATATACATACCTAAATATTGCAGTTCTGTAGTTACTTACTCTGTTTGCCGTTACATTATTAGGTACTTGCTAGTCAGTGAGGAATACCTCATGAATTTCGAAGTTTATCGTTTAGTATTAGGCCTATAATCTACCTTCACAGTATTAGTTTTGTTTAAACATAAGTACCTAAGTTATATAATGTCATATTTTAATTAGGTACCTATTTCCTTCTGTATAAACTTAATTATGACCTAACTTTTAATTTATTGTCCATGTAGCTATTTATTTTGGATAATAATATTATCGGCCCTGAGTTAGAGTCTGTTCTTTAGATTTTATGATACAAATTTGTGTCCCCACTTAATCCAGTGCCTGGGACAGACACTGATGCAGGATGGCCGACTGTTAAGAATTAGTATTTGTTATTTATTTTGTCATTGATTTTGATAACAATATTTATCATTTGGAAATTAGTGGTACAATATCCTTTTGATTGGTGGCAACACACGGAGATTTGAGGTGTCTATGCAATAGTCTATGGTACGAAAAATTGTGACTTGAATTATATAACGGTTAGAGATTCGAAACGTCTATGTTGAGAGCTGTGCAGAGAATAACAATAAAACCGATTAAGTTGAAGTTAATCCTTGTTTATTTTCTGAATCTTTAACACATGTATACACTTGGTACTAACCGTCTTGTAAGTTCTTTTTATCAAACTTATGGAAATCAATGGTTTACCCTCCTCGCGAAAGTGAGGGGAGGCCATTGCCCAGCACTGGGACAGTTGCAGGCTGTATTAATATATTATATTATGGACATCAGGAGCCGAGTTAGCACTAGCTCCTCGCACTAGTTAGTTGCCTAAGAAGTCGTTATCGACACCAAGTTTTCAAGTGAAATGGTTATTTTATACAGCACGTAACTGTTTTATGGATGTTGCGGAATTATCTAATTCGTATTCTATCGAACGGGCTTAGTCCTACTTGTAATTGGTTATTACTCTAAGTTGATTCTAACGTTAAATTTTTATGTTAAGCGATTATGTAAGGCGTTTTATTGTTTTGCTGTTTTTAATCATAATCTTTATTATTGTGTCTTTGACCTCTAGTATTTTTAGTATTTTATTATTGTATAAATTTATGTTCTCTGGATTTTGATTTAAAAAGAATTTTTGAGTTTTCTTTTTTAATACATTCATAATTTCTTTATTCAATTATTTAATCTTGATTTTATAGTTTTATTAAATAATATCATATTATTATCAGCAGCACAACAATAATATAGTGCAACTAAGTTATGATCAAGTATATTTACGCACGGATAAGGTTTTCTAAACGCTCTATCAGATTTTTCAGCTACTGGAGACCATGTTATCAGTTCGACCTTCACAAGAGCAGATTGATAAGAGATAACAGGTTTTTATATCGTGTATGGTTATATGACGAACCAAAAATTTTTGTTTTATAGAAAAGTGATTTAGTGGAATTACCTCACCTAAGAATATTGAGCAGAACATGAACGGTAACGATTACTATGGTTTTTCCGATTAAAATTCTATTTCTATGCCGTTTTAATATACGATATTGAAACAAAGATTCATATTACGGTCTAGAGTTCTAGACAGAAAGTTAGTGCAGAGCTAGTTTGGAGAGGTCGGCATTGCGAGACTTTGCATTATGTGCATCGCTGCAATCCGCCACCGCCGCCGTCACTCAACGGGATGTCGATTGTCGGCGGGCGCTGGTCTGCGATCCGCTTAGAACTCCACACTTATTCACCCACATGCACTCACGGCATGTTATACATTAGAATCCATTCATTTTCATAATCGAACCCAAACTTCCGCAATCCATTCGATGTTTCCACGGACCACGCTCGTAACCAGACGTCAGGTAAGTTGACACTGTTTATCAACACGGCCGATCGCACGACACTTGGAGCATCGGCGCAATTCCACCGTGAAATCATCACACCCTTTGGCAAGTATCTTGGCCGGCGATGTATGACACGCGTGCTGATCCATCCATCGGGAGCCGTTTCGCGAGCGACTCGAAATAGACACGTAAAGCGAAGTCGAGCGCGTGCATGCAGCGATCGGTCGCACTCACCGTGCGCTCGCAGCAGTCGCGCCGGCGATCAGCTGAGACGTCAGCTGGGTAGCGCGAGGTGCCGGTGTCACGCTGGTGCGGGCGCTGTGGCTCTGTGCCGGACTCGGGTACCGACGGGCTGCACTGGATGCGGGGGCACTGCACGCGGCTCAACGAGCTCCGATCTCGACAACGAGAGGGCACACACACACGGATCGCGACTGAATGCGTCAAGCGTAGGCGACTTGCATCGCGGCTCTCGCGTGCTGGCGGCGAGAGTGTCGGCGAGCGACTGAGAGCCGCGCGGGGGGCTCCACCGGCACCCGCGCCCCCCTCGCCGCCCACTTCCTCCGATGAATGACAATAATGGAAGACGTTCAACTCGCCCGCAAACCGAATAATATGAATCATTGCATTAGGGTGCAGCCCCGCCCGAGTCCGGCCCGCGAATCTCCGGTCCGCGCATTATCGCGATAAATATTCATGAAGGGCTACGAGCCACGGAAATCTCCTGTAATGGGCGCACCGGACGGTATCACGTTCGAGAAACGTTCGATACGTTTTTGGGATGCCCTTTAATGTTGGTCCTACGGTAAGGCGCAGTTGTAGTCCCACGTGACGCTGCATGGCAGCGGTGTCATGCGGGTAGTGTGCCAGCGCGGTGACGTCGTCGCGGTGCCACCGCCGCCGTGCAGCAGCCGGCCGGTGACGTTGCGCTGGGTGGAGTTTGCAATTAGTGGTTCACATGGCAGACGGCTGCGGCGCGCTTGCGACGCCACTAATCTTATCTCCGCTAATCTAATCCAGCGCGACGCCCTCTCTTGTGTTTTCTTCCAATTGTGTCCACTCGGGGTAAATTAGAGGTTTTCTCCCGGGAGTTCACAATAAACTCTGAGTTCATTGTTCGTTTAGAAAAATCTCATTTCAACAGCTTTTGTTTTAAATCTATCTATCTGAATGCAAGTGATTCTACAGCAGACATCTTGATGTGCGATCTTGATAACATTTCTGACGCTCTCTGCTGTACCTTTCAGTTGCGAGTTGTTGAGTAATATAACTAGTTTTGAACTATGCAAGTGGCAACGGAATGAACGGATGGAAAGGAGAGTCACATGCTTACAGGATAAGTTGTAGCACTGTAGATATATCATCATCATAATAGGGAAGGAAAATTGGAGAACTAATCCAGGATGATCCAATCAACATTAATAAACGATACTGGCAGTTTTAATTCAAAGAACATTGATCCGTACACATCGCCTTTTAAATGTAAACTAACTGATTCAATCGGTAAATAACGACCCACACAGAAATGAAACTAAAATTATACAGAACCTTCACAAAAGATCAGACATTGAAAATTTCAGAAAAAAAAGCTCTACACGCAACCGTCGCGTCGAGCCGCCGCGTCGCTTCGTCGTTCCTAAAATTGTCTTTGATGTGGACAAAAAAGGGAGGCTTCAAATTGTTTTAAATTCCTTTTAAATTGTACTAAATCAACCCACTTCTAAAATCAGACGTTAAGAGGACCGTCCCGGGTTCGGTGTCGCGATATAGCATGCGAACTTTTATTTTATTTGGTCGGATCTTTAAAGTTCATCTCGTCTAGACCGGTTAGTGCGCCCACGCCCGCACAGATTTCTGCATCTTGCAACCGGCCCGCCGTACAAGTTACTTTAATACCCTTTTTATTGTTTTGCAATACACTGAGATATTGGCCTCTTCAAAGCGTTAATAGCGAAACATACATAGCATAAAACCATGTTGAGAAATGAGCCTACCGCTTTGCCTTTCAATAGGAGCACAACTATACAAAAAAAAATACAACAAAATTAAGAACGTCCTCCTTTATTAAAGTCGGTTAAAATCTATTATACTTTATAATATTATACTCTGCATGTTAGTTATTATCACATCACATCACTTATAATAATAATAATAATCAGTTATGAGTTCCCTTCCAAGCGCCAGATCAATATCCGTAGTATTCCGTAGGTAGCTCCATTATGTATGTACCTTGTGTACTTTTATAATTGGTGTGCAATAAAGTATTTTCTATTCTATTATATTCATTCAATTTATTTCAGAGCTCACATTTCACTGTCCAGTTCAATAATGGTTCCATACATTCACACGACGTGACCATGTTAGCTTTGCGATAACGTGCATAACATTGTTTTCGAAAAAAATATTTACATCAACGCGATAGGGCATATCTATTTGTAGTCTAGTCATAACATTATCACAAACGACATCATTAGGGACTGGGGCCATTTTCTCTGTAGCCCTGTTATCGTAATAAAGGCATGATTTCCGAATGTTTGCAACGGCACAACAAGCCTCGAATGCGAAAATTCATAACACGACCGTAGTACAGCGTTACGAACATGTTATGAAAGATTGGTGACATTGTTACTCGCGGTTTTTTATGATTTTATTATGACAGTAACATGAACGTTTGCTATTGTTTTATCACATGATTAAAATGATTTTGATTCTCGAAACGAGTATGTCTCCACAATAATTTTCGTTGAAATCAACGAAGTTATAAAGCGGTCAAAAGTTTACACGGTATATAGCAAAAAATATACACGAAAACAATAATCGTGTTTACCTTGTATTGTTGTTTCTTTATGTTATTGTGTTCAATAAAGGATTATTGTAATGTATTCCTTCCCTAGATACTGGGAATATTAAAGAATTGGTATGCGATCACGACACGTTACCACTTATCATCATTTCAAGTACCTAATATTCTTTCATGTAACCTACCTAATGTGAAAAACTTCAATACAAAACCGTAAACCTGTACTGTTGAAGTCCTTTTGTTGTTTTTGAACGAAATACGTATATTAATTTAATAACCTTGCGTTCGTTTTCGAACGTACAAATTATCGACAGTTTTGAGGGTCGTTAAAGTTTGTACCGAATTGTTTTACTTAGAATATTTTATGGAATCAGTGAGGGTAGTTTTGAGTCGTAATTGCCGCTCGCTGGTTCACTCACCAGTTCTAACGTAGCGTTTGTATTCTCTATACGTTTGGTAACAAAATATCTAAACTCGACCTTACATCTGAAGTTTCTAGCCTCATCGCAATAGGGCTTCGTCGGTGGTGTGGTGATACGAAAAATAAACAAATCTGTGAGAAACACTTCAATAATACCTAACGGACGGCGCCATCTAATCGAGAACCTGAGCTAAAAACCGGTGAGTAGGTTGCGTTCATTTCTCCCTACTGAGCCATTCAAATAGTAAATTGTTGCATCGAATTGGGCATCATCACCCGAATTCCGCGAACGCTCTTTCGACTCGCGGAAGACCCAACATGCATGTACAGTCATTATTATTATAGCACTGAGGGACCTCAACTAAGACACTATGATATTAAGACTTTAACTAGGTTATATTTTAATCTAACACAACGCTCGAGATATTAATTTAATATTAGCAGCATTATCCCGACTAAATTCCCCAGACTGTGAAGGAGCTGGCACACTTTACGTAAAGGTCGCGCGACAGCATGCATGCAGGCAACAAAGTAACTCATTTTAATCCTCACAAGAATAGCGCTTGCTTTGTGAGCCTAGAACGAATGGCTTCGGGTTAAATTATGCCTTTTGCTCTGGCGGCTCTGGGTGATTACGGTCGATAAGGACTTTGAGGAATGCGATTAAATCTGCATAAGAAATTATTGATTTTACATAGATTAATGTCGTGCTGTGAATGCTTTAAAAACGTAACAACTAACGAAAACTTATCTATGGAAACCAAACGAGTTAGCTTTTAGTAACTGAAAAGACTAACAAAAAATTAGAGGACGGTGTTCATTTAATTCGCACGTGGGCAATGTAAAGGCTTACATTACAGCACAGACCAAACAACCAAGCTTACGGTCTATTTGTTTGAAAAGGCACGAGCCTCGGAAGTAGGCACGTTCTAGGTCTTATTTAGATAAATAATAACATTAACTTTAATTACGCGCTGTAAATTATGGCGCAGAGCACGAAATAGCTAACTTCAGTAATAACAAATGAATAATTACGTAAGAAACATTTTGTATTTTTTTGTTAAATTTCTATTAAAAGTTTACCATCATTCGTTGCATTACGTACCTTCATTTATCTTTCCTTAAACCTAGCTAGGGGTAGCATGCCGCCGTTGACATTACGTTCATTTCTCAAATCTTATTACCGACTTTGTACAACTTTATCCAATCATAAATCTACTTAGGGAACAGTTTGTTTTTTTTTATTCCTCGGCGGAGTAAGCTTGCATGACTAATTTTCTGATGCTTGGGTGCTACGAGGTTGAATAGATTTATTAGGAAATTCATTGTTAGGCTGATATTAAATGGGATATTTTAATGTTTACTTAATTTTAAAATCTCATATTGTTTCCGATATGCAGTATGATAGGTAGGTACCTACAGTACTTTCTGGATGAAAGGTGGTGACTCGCAGGCGAATTTATTGCGGTCGAGATATACAAACGAAATAACAACCAACTGCAATTAATAAGTATGTCATTTTATTTGTTTCTGTATAATACAAATAATAAGTTATAATGAAAATACCAATGTTTTCATAAAAAAAATTGGGAGAGGCACTCTGCTAATAAACAATTTTGAATTCACATTTAATTATTTTTATAGCACCGTGCGACCTAAACCCGCACTTAGGTCACGCTTTGCGCTGTTCAAAGTAGCACATTTTTAAACGGCCTGATGTTCACTAACTTCACACCGTTGAAGAATATAGCCATCGTTGCGAGCGTAATACTGAACCAAAGCTAATCAGTCATACATTTTTACACCACTCACAAGCTCATAGTAAGTAAGAGAAGATACGTATAACCTGTAACGTGTCGGACCGAAACGCCAATGTTCCATAGATGCCATATTTCTGCATGTTTTCATTTTGGTCTTCGTCGGACAAAATTACGTGAAAACGCTATACCTAAGTTAGCGATATTAACCGTACACTGTACATTTTATTCAATTTCTAATACGATTATATAATTATTCAAACATAAGAATAGGTACTTACTTGATTTAGAAATGTTGCGTTTTTTGTTGTTTACATAAAATGTAACCGACACATGAACTATTTTCACTGAATACACACACTTTCAATTATTATACACCATATTATATAATATAGTCTCATAGTGAATACATTTATTCACAAACCAGATCAATCACAGATTCCTATATTAAGTAGGTATTCACGTTACGATAAAGATTCGGTTACAAAATGAAGCCATACACTACTGATATTTTTTCACTGTTTTTTAGTTGAAACCTGTTTGACTATTATTTAAACTGAACAATATTAAATCTGAAACAATATCACATTAAGCAATCCACGAACAATAAATATGCATCCAAAAATGCTAATAACCTAAAAAACAAATCTAGAAGTGATACGGGTAGGTGTAAATTGTGTTTTCCCGTTCTCTACTGGTGGAATGCCAACCTACCCGCTTTCAAATTTGTGTGTTTATTACTAAGAGTCAAATGAACATCTTTTCATTGCATTAATTAGAAGATTATTTTTAAATAAATTAAATGGATGGCGGGTTTATGTCGCACGTGCTATAAAATAGTATACGATACTCGCTGCACAAGTAAGTATATTAAATACACGGCGGTTAGCACCCTCGCTTCGCTCGGGCGCTAACTTCACGCCGCCGTGTATTAATATACAACTTAGACAGCTTGTATCGTAATGTACTATTTTTCGATATCTGTAGAAAATACACATCACCAATCAAACTTCAACTTCGCTCACTCACAACATCCGAAACTTAAATTACTAGAAGAAAATCTAGTAAATTTCCTGCGAGAGCGATAACAAAACCACGAAATTGGATTTCCCGATATAATCTGATGCTGGTAGTGACAGCGAGCCGAGACGGCCGGAGTCGGGGCCGCGCCATTATAGCATCGGGTTTATTTCGTGCAAATCTTTTTGGTGAGTTGAAATTAGCAGCGATGTCCTTTTAAGGTATCGAAAGAATACGAGATTTAAGGTAAAGATTACTTATCTGCCTTTGAAAATTTGTGCGATTCGACTTACGACTTACGCGGAACGTTTTTATGGCTTCATTCTTTTAGAATCTCCACGTAAAATTGGAGTTGGTAGCGTGTTAGTTTTTTCGTAATTATGAGTAGGTATATTCCAATCTGAACCTTTATATATTGGCTAGAAGTAATATATTCACTTGTGCGTGCTGTTCGTATACTAGAATGTGTATGTATGTATGAGTTCAGTGAAATTATACTATAGATGTACTCGTAAGACCTACGATTTGTTAATTATAGAATTCAATTAATGTCGTTTAGCCGTCTAGAATTTAAATACCTCAAAGGGCAAAAGCCAATAAGCAGACATAATTGTGTACCTAATTAGGTACTCAATAACAAGAAACAACGGAATAGCGTAAGTAGTTTCTAGGAAAATATCTATAGTTCCTTTGGTGATAAAACAGATACAATCCGGTCAAGCATGAGAAGTACGAATGCGCAGAGATTTCCAAACCTAACAAATGAAATTGCAAATTGTCTGTATTTTCTATTATGGGTTCTAAATGAAATGAATGGTAGAAGATAATTATAAAATAAAATTTTAATTTATTATTGCTGTGAACTTACAAGGAACTTTGTAGCCATCTTTATAAGGTAAAAGGAGAAAATAAACGAAACAGCGTTTTTTATAAACCGTGTCGCGTAGAATGAATTTGGTCAAGTCCGTATCTCAAAATGTTCAAAATAAGTAAAGTGCCCATGTAATGCATGCAAACATCCATGGCATTAAATCTGGACGAGAGATTTCGCACCTGGTAGAGTCCCGGGCGGCGGCTACTTACTTTATGGGTTTGGAACTCTAATGACTTCATCTTTATCAATAATGTCTGTCGACTTTTTCAACTACATACTTATCTTGATTACGGGTAACCGTAACAATAACAAAAACAGATACGAGTAGAAGAGTTATTCATTCCTTTGTAATGTACCTAGTTCGTTAAAATTTAAATTTATCTACGAATGCAGATTGATAAGCTTGCCAAGTATTTATTTATTTATTTGTTTATTATTTATTTAATAAATGCAGAAAATGTATAATATACGTAAGTACTATTTAATTTCACATTCTTTTACACAACGTGTAAGTATGTAAACTTGACGATATTTTAATATTTACCGATAAATATCATACACAATATATAGGTAATTTATCAAGAGATGATGGAACAGTTTCTTATATTACTTGGGCTGATCTTCCGATTGTAATCTTGCCTACGAATACAAAGGATTCCATTGTTCCTGAACATATATTCAGAGAAATGGGATAAGGAAACAGAAAATAGATTTATATGCTGACTATAATATTATATGCTAACTATTGTTTACTATCTTCGTTGCTATTATTTAGTAGTATAATTCTAGGATTTACTGATTGTTCAACACAGAAATAAAGTTCGTAACTTGTGATGTAGTCTAGTGATGTTATTTTTTTTAAAGAATTATTATATTTATTATATTATCACATTTAAGTATTGCATTGAATTATTTTATTTTGTACATTATTAATATTTTCTAGCCATATTAAGTAAACCGGAATGTTCACTAGTCAGGAACCTCTAAGTACATTTAGCGCCCACCAATAAAGCTGGCGATGTGGATTCTTACCTTGTTCTAGAAAAGAACATTTTACAAATTAGCTTTGTTCCAAAAAACTAACCCCATCACCTGTTAGTCGAACAAGTATAAAACGAAATATAGTAAAATTATAAACCCACCAAAACATAATTAATGGAGGAACAAAGTCATTCCTGTTTACACCCTCGTTGGTCTCATAAGACCCTCAATTTTCCATTCCCCAATCCCTGTAAACAGTTCCCAAATAAAATCATAGTAAGTACGTAATGAAACCATAATGACATAAAGTTGGAGGAGTCCCTGAACGGCCGTGAACTTTCAAGCACAGCCAGATAAGCAGGGTATTGTGCCTGAATAAAAAGAATACCAACATTTCCTTTCCTTTGCCAACACATTATTTTCTGCAAAACGGCGAGGCTCTCAACTATTTTGTAATTTTATGGTAGGCACTTAAGTGCTCGCCGTCTTATTCAGAGGCTAGCTAAATAGCTGCGAATTATTAAGTTGAGACATGTCTGATTTAAAACTGTACGTACATGGGCATGGTAAAGATGTAGAGATGCGATCTGCATTTTCTATTGGAATGCAATGACGAAGCAGTACGCGCACAGTTCGCGTACTTACTAAACTCTGTCCAAATAAAGACCCTAGTTTCTATTCAAGCTTCAATCATACCAACTATGATGGTTGAATCGTGTGTAGAGAATGCTGCTTTGTATTGACAGCCTTAACATGAGGAGACTGAAGCTAATTTATTTTATGTACGCAGATTAAAGTAGGTAACGTAACCTACGCGCTTAAATTAATAATCGGCTATACATTACTCCAAAAAAGCCTTTTTTCAACCACGAGAGAAGACAAAACAACAAAAGAACACAACCAATTAACCCTACCCCTCTTCGTAGTCTCTTGTAATTAAGTGTCTCCTAACATACTTGAGAACGACCTAATTTGGATCTAACACAATGAACGTGGTGTTTGTTATAGGTAAGGACTTAGGACCACGTATGAGCCTATCTATATAATATAAAGGCACCGAGCATGCATACTAATAGTTAACTCAACACAATGCTCAACGGAAAATCAAAAATACCTAATAATTGAAATACTTTGCCTGACACAAAAGTGATTCTCTATTATTCACAAGATTAACATAGTTATTTTAAACTTTACTCCACCTGCATAAAAGTGGCAATACTTCAAAACCCTCGTCTCTGTACGTATATCCACTCTAGTCTACCTAGTCAGGTCATAAATTCTGTCACATGTTTTATATAAAATAATTGAAACAAGTTTATTCATTATGTAACCATTTATATACCAAAATGAACTTAACAAAACATAGATTCTTATGACACTAAAGTTTATTCAAAATGACCTCCGTGATTTTGAATACAGGCCTTCAATCTGCGCGGCCAGTCGTCTATCGCAGCACGAACGAGGTCCATGTCAATATCGGCGGCTGCCTTAATTAATCAAGGATGTCTTGAGTGACTCCAAATTGGGATGAGGCTTTGAGCACGCCTTTTCCTCCAAGTGTTGCCATATCTTGTAATCTAGCGGATTCAAATCTGGACTGGAGGAGGGCCAGTCTTCGTGCCGGATGAAGTCGATTTCACGCGCCGCCAGCCAGTCTTGTGTGCTCTTCGCTCTATGAGCTGGCGCCGAATCTTGTTGGAATACCCAGTGCCTGTTATTAAACATGGTATGAGAAACAGGTTCCACAAGGTTCGTCAGGACTGTATTTTGATACACAACTGCATTCGTTTTTACACCTTTCTCACAAAAATGTACCTCTGTTAAGCCCCAATAAGACACTCCCAACCATACCATGAGCGAGGATGGAAAATGACCTCGTTGGACACGCGGAATACGGTTGCTCGCTTCTTCACTACTGTGTGCGTACACCTTATCATTTTGTTTGTTGTAGCTCTCTTCTACGGTAAAAATTTTTTCATCCGAAAAAAGAATTTCCCGATATTTTTTTTCCCGCGTACCGCTTCAACAAAGCGCGGCATCTCTTCAGTGTCAGGTCCATTAGACGAGCATTCAAATGATGTCCTGTTTTTCTTCGATATGCCCGAAGCCCTAAGTCTTCATTTAACACCCTTTTCACCGTGGTTCTGCTTAATCCCATCTGAAGGGCCAACAGTTTCTGCTTACGTTTGGGATTTCTTTGAATTCGCGCCTTCACAGCTTTTATCACGGCTGGAGTCCTAACAGACCGAGGGCGACCACTTCTTGACCTGTCATCTACACTAGAGTCTTCATTGTATCGTTTGATGGTACCATAAACGAATCTCTTGGTTATATTCAAATTTTTCAGTATGTCAAAAATTTTAATTGGCGCGTAACCGCAACGATGCAACGCAATAACTGCAACACGGTCTTCTTTAAGCGTCCACTCCATATTTAAAAATGAATAAAATTCTAAAAAGTATACATTTTTATTTTCATGAACAATTCGAAATTCGAATTCAATAAACTTTTTTGTGGCCAGCATTCTAAAAGAAAAGTTTTTACTGTGTGACAATACTTATGACCTGACTAAGTATTATTTAAACGGTCTGTGACAACATTCCGTCCCGAAGAAATAGTTTGCAGTCTTCAGGAGTTTGCCAACTTCCAGATTAACTAGGGATAAGAGATTAAATTCACCTCTATGTACCCTAGGAGCTGTCGGCAAAGAAACTTGAAGTGCTTTACAAATCGTAAAATTTTGCGTAATTAGACATTGTCATATTATCATTCATCGATTTATTTGTAACCTCGTGCGCATTATGTTTTTGTTCGTTTTTATCAAGTTTTGTAATTTAAGTTGATATTTCGAAAAAGTGTTAGCTACATTTAATATCTAGCTTACAACCGTGAGTTTAAAGTGTAATAAAACCGTCCAAATGATTTTACAAATAAACTCCGTTCGGTTATTGGGTACCTACCCAAAGAAACGAGCACGTCGTTCAAGTGAATTCTCGTGTTTCCTGTTTTCACAACATTATGGGATTACTGTGGAAGTGCAACCAATTTGGTTCAATAATACGCGTACTATACGAAATGACATACAAAAAATTGTGGTGATGGCTCCTAGTCTAACACGAGTATGCCTGGGAAACTTGATACGCTTATACGATTAGATTAGTAAAATACGCGGCAATCTTACTTGAATATACCATAATTCTTAGAATAAAGTCACAAAGGGGCTTACATCAAATTGTATCTCAGGCTGTAGTATATACCCCATAATTAGAAGACCATTTTGTTTGTAGATTACCATCGTGTTGTCTACGATCATAGATTTTTGATAATAGCTTCAATACAAAACATTGGGCCACAATAAATATCACAAAATCCGGCCTATTCCACACGAACCAATCTAAATCAGTAATCGCCGCAAGTCATTTAGTATCAAGACATCTCATCCAAGAACTGAGACCGGAAGACGAGCAGCGTTGTTCTCGGAAAGCGTACGTAGGCCATCGGCCATCGCGGTTGCGGTTGAGCCACAGAACGGTCAACAGTTACTTGGTAAAAGCCACAGTTTCAGCAACAGCCACTATGATAGAGAACTACCAGTCACGGCACACTTACAGATTGACCAACAGTTACTGGAGGTATCTACGTAGCGGTATCCTAAATGGAACGAGTAGTGACTGACTGGTTATCTATCGGATGTGTGGCTGAGATTCCTGGGCTTCTGATGGTGCTAGTTGAGGTCATGGGAAGCTCCTTTTGCGGTACACAGTCGGCTTCAAAACATATCCTAACTAAAAGTTCAGCTGTACGAAGAATGGGAAATTCAAAGTTCATTTAAATTCAAAGGAAATATTCTGCAACTTTTTTGCTGTTGATCATAGTTAGATACTACCAGCTGCGAATGTGTTGAATGCAATGATTATTATAGATGGGACAGTGGATTTGATGGCATTAACCCACCCAGGGCCTTGTATTGTAACATAGGGCCCTTCAGCTGGACCTCCGTAAAGTTTGCACAGTAGGTACTGCTTGGTGGATGGATAACTGCTAGACGCTAAGATTATATTGGTATTGGGATGGGTAGGTCTGTAAATAAATCTCAGATACAGTTGGTTAGAGTCCTGAAAAGGGTCTTCGTCTAGTTACCAAAGATGCGCCGGACGCTTTGAGAATCGAAGGGTCCGCCTGTTTTACACAGGTTTCAGATAAAATTACCTAAACCTGATTATTGTCTAACCTAACGATTTGAGGTACAAAATGTACGTACTGAAATAACATACACACACAATGTACATTGTTATAATTGAAAACAGAAAGCTTATTTAGTATAAATATTATTTTGTCATGATTGCAACTAATATTGCATTATTTAGTCACGTTACAATAGGGCATAAAAATACAATTTCAAAGTGAGTACTGCCATTTGCGACATACTGGTATCCTTTAATCTGTGATTGCCACCATCGCTGTCACATTCTGAAAGTCTAAAGTTATAGAAATCACAAAATTAGACGGCAGCACTGAATAATTCAAAGCAAATTCAAGTAATCATAGCGTAAACAGCCAACGTTTTATGTAGACGGCACCTTAAATCTCTTTAATGCGACACATACGGTGTCACATTAAGCTTAACATCCGAAGAATATAAAATTAGAATAAACCGGTTTCAAGGTCTTAGAAAATATAGCCAATTTAAGTATTCACACGTAGGTATAGGTTTACTTGATTGTAGTCGCTGTTCGTGAGGTCTAGGGTCTAATCTAACTTTATGAGTTCTTTCGTTTGAATAATTACTTTTAGAAATAGCTATACAACAGCTATAATGCTATAAGCAGAAAAAGAAAAACACCTTACTTTTTTGGCAAATCTTATTTTTATACTATAGACTCAGGGCCTAGTATGATTCTCCACAATATTGGTTTAAAGAAGAAAAATATATAAAAATGAGTAAAACAGTCATTTCAGTATCTTGCCGGGAATCTTTTGAGAACCACCGCTGAAGCAGTCTGAAACAGTCGATTCTAAAGACGCTCAATAGCACATAATTGTTTCCTTAACAAAATTGGAATTGCGTGACGCTATTTCCGATTAGCTTATATAATCCAAGTGATGTCCACTGCTTAACAAAATCACAACACAAAAAAAATGTGTTGGCTTTTCATACGGCACTCTGATTCCGCCCTAGGTGGTCATGTTTTCTGATTACATGTTCTTACTTATATCCTTTTCATTTTCGGTTTCCCGTTCTCGAAAATACTTCAATCAAATCTGACCCTTGCCCTTTTTGTTACGTTTAGGAGGATGTGGCGACCTTAAAGCCATATATTTGGTTATTCTCAGGAAACGAGCACAACATCTTACACATAAAAAACCAAAACAGACAGTAATTACTACATAATTACTACTTACATCATCATTTCTAATTAGAGATGTTGGTGCTGTTAAGACGTACCCTGCCCAATAACTTTTATCCATACTATAATGTTGTAATTTGTATGGTTTTATGTTATTGTATGTTGCTTGAGTTGATCCGATATGACCGCTTATTTTACATACTTTTAACCTTCTGTTTTTTTTTAATCTTGTGGATTGGTGTCAAGAACGAGCTTTGATTTATATTATTTTCAAATGTTATTCGGTTTTATGCCTATTTTACAGCATCGTAAATTGGTATCATCGAATTCGGACCTACGATAATAATACTATATGTACTTAAACTTATACTTATACCATCTTTTCACAATAAACATCCATTAATACTAATAGAGCAATTCTCTCTATCTCTCCATTGACAGTTTAATGTGTTTTCCAAGCAACTGCACGCAACAACGTTGTAAACGATGCGCATATGGAGTCGTGTTTCTTAGAACTAGAACTGGTCTCAATCTTGGATGCATTACGACTGTAGGTGTAGGTATACCTACTAGGACTTTGAAAATAATTTTATCTTGCATATTGCTAACACGTCAATTACACTTCCACCGCTAGGTTCAAGCCTTCTATCACAGATTTATTAGTAATACAGATTGGTAGTCTGTGATTACCATGCTGGATTCATAGATGCCATCATAGCCTAACAATATTGATGTTTATGATTTCTTAATTTTTTCTACAATTTGTTCCGTAAAAGATACGAGTATTATAAAAGTTCCACGAGCTAACTTTCCTATCACGTCGCCGGCCGCCGCCCGCACACCACAATTGTATTTCAACGATATTGACGAAATAAAGGAGTACTGTGTAAGGTTTTATAAAGAATGGACAAATCGATGCGGTAGTGAAAGTGCCTACTAGCGATACCGATGAAATTTGGAAAAAATACTTACCTTGAATTTATAGGGTTCGACTATACCGCTGCGCCCGCCCCCGAAGTGATCTGTCCGTACCTGAAACAAATACAAAAATGGAATAAAGTAATCGTCATTTTACAGTGTTTGCTATGTGTTTCTCTCTAGTACTAAGTTCAAAGTACACATGACCGAGCTTCACTGAAATCTTGAAACGCATTTTTATTCCCTGAAGATAGTAAACGTACCTACCGACGGGTTTATTTCTGTTCCGATTGTCTTTCGAAAACTAAAGCATGCTTATTTTTAGCAACAGAAGTTCGTGAGGTTTTATCACAATGCATGCTGTGCCGCAATATTGTAAGCATAATGTACATGCACAATATCTACGTTACGTGGCGCATGGCGGAAGGGGAGTAAATGAGAAAATGATTCTAGGACGAGGCCACATCCCGCTGTGCTTTGCAGCTATACCATGCGACCATCGCACTCTCCATCAAATGTACATTCCACTTTTTACTGATGTTATAAAATGAACACTCCGCTTTATATCAAATTTAGTCGTACAGCAGAACGCATTCACAGATCTATTTGGAATGCAGTATTTTTCATTGCGAATAATTCTTAACGGCCAGTATTTCCTTATGAGAAACAAAAGTTACCCGTAGAGTAAGAAAGTTTTTAATTGGATACATGTTACTTAATAAAATTTTAAAAGTAGAACCCAACTAATATAGAGAAAAGAGGTCAGTAGGTAGGTAGGTACTATATAACGTAACACGATGGTGGCATCAATCAATTGTTTTGAATTCGTGAGAATATCCACCACTGCTGTCGTCGCTGTGTCCGTCACGGCCTGATTGCACCTTATTCTTAGTATACACCTACTTAGTAATTTCGATAAACTGTTACTAGACAGAATAATATGTATATTGTAAACAACAAGTGGTCTTCAGAATGCCTCAGGTTATAAGTAAGTATTTTAAAATCGAAAAACATAGTACGAGTACCTAATCATTGTTTGAAATAGAGCATAGATCAATGTAGGTACTTCTTTATGGGATTACAAAATATTTTAAACATAATAATAGAATATTCTGTGCATTACACCTATGTTTGAGAACCGATAAGTTAGTAACTAAGATATATATATTTACATAAACATGTTCGGTTATCATATAATTTTTATTTATATAATAATGTACCTACATATTTAGAATGAATGAATAGAATTAATTTAATTGATACTATATTTCCGAAAGACTTAGTTATTATGAAGTCACGCAACACCACATGATCCGAACTTCTCACGTCATCTACAAATTGAACAGTTATTATCCATTAAATGCTCATAGGCGTATCTTGCACGAACGCATCTAAAATTGTAAAAAACACCATGTCAAGGTCGGATTATATCACCGCGATATCACTATCAAGCCTCGTCTATTTCTGGGCTTGCAGCGGTCAGACAATCTAGTTCTACGTTGCTAAATTAAGAAGCCGCTTCTAAAACGGTGCTCAGTGTAGTATGGGGCTATTTTAATTCGTACGGGATGTCGGGAGAGTATCGTCATTGCTATACAGTACCTAAGCTCATCAGAATTTGAGCCCACAGTCACAGCAGGGCCTTACTACCTACTTATGTGAACAGCTTATCATGCCCACGCGTGGGTATATATTTGTGGTATATAATATTGTGGGTATATAATAAACACTGATGTCGTTGTAGTGAAAAAAATAGCGACAATAGCGACTTTCACAGTGACGCACGTTTCATTGTGCGTAAATCGAGTGTACCTACTTGGCAAATGACGCAGCCCACGTGTATACTATGGAAATTATACGCTAGTGTGTACCATCACTTATTTTTTATTTAAATGGAGCAAACATTAAATTTTACTTTAACGGTCTGACCACCTAACCGATCAGTTGTAACCTTGTGACTTACAAGTCCACCAGAATGGGTCTCTAGAACTAAGGAAAAAATCTTCTTAGATTATAGTCTAGCGTGTAATCGCTCCCTCCTACCCTTGAGCTGTAAGGTGAGCAGGAACCTGAAACCTCTATCGAGAAACTACTCGATACGTTAACTGTCAAATTGGTTTTAAATTTGATCCGTACTCCTTATTATTATTATTATTGTTACTCCTACAATAGGGCAAGCATGATAATTTTAACGGTTCGTGCCGTTAATTTGTCAAATCTAAAACAAATTTGACAGTTAACATATATAATACTTTCTCGATAGGGGTTCCTGCTCACCCTACGGGACCCGTTCGGCTATCATAGATATGGATTTGTAGTTAGCTCTCTGTCAATAAATGAACCTAGTGGTATCGTGCGATGCGGTCACTCAACTGCCTCAGAAGTCCGTTACGTCAGCGGCACGCCGCAATTAGATCACATACTAGACTGCAATGGCTAGACCAGACACCAATCGTCTATATTTTTAGTACCGTTATAAACTGGCTCTATGCATTGCAGCGGATGGTATTCCGTCATTTGAAGGCGTTATTTCTCGTCAACATTATAATGCCTGTCACACGGTAGAATAGCTCATTATGTAAAAGGTGGTCTGGACGAGGAAGATATAACATTATGTTGGTACGTACGTCTATCTACTTTGATTACTGTCGTCTTTTTATTCTAGAAAGAAGTGTCGAAGTGAACGCATTTTATGACATGTACTTAGGTACTTGAACAATGTAGGTACATTGTACGTATACCTATACTACAAACACACAAACTCAATAGATATGTTATGGATTATGGGATTTGGGTGTTTGTAGGATCATGACCCTCGTGTTTCTTGTTACTTTTTTCTACATACAAGGAATCCCAGTTTATTATCAAGGCCAATCATATATATAAATTACATTGCACTTGATCGAGACGCACTAACAATTTTATATAATATTATATATATTGACGACTTTTTCATGCTTAAGTTGCATGTTGTATAGATTGGGAAAAGTATCGTTATCGTTATGAAACGTATGTACCAGTAGCATAACAAACAACTCCGAATAATAAGTTTGTTTGTTTGTGGAATTTATTTTTGTGTAATTAACTAATTTGGCTTTTGATTTGTTCTACACAAGCAAACAATTCCAAGATGATTATTGTATCTTAACTAGATATTTTTATTGTATCCATCAGACGCAAACGGTCTTAGCATCTCGCACAAAACTCCGTGAATAATTTAAAATGGTTTGAATGACTGTAATGTTAACGAGCAAAATTTAAAATGCAATTTAAAGTTTAACTACAAACAAGTCGGTTTACATTCCCTTTGGTAAGCCGGCGTCTAGTCGAGTTCGTGGTTAGTCCATTCTAAGTTGGTCTTTCTTTGTGGAGCATTCGCAAGTTTCAGGTAATTGGCTCGCATTTAAATGGCTTCACAATATATTTTCGTAACTATTTATCGTTCAGACACATGTTTCAAAAGAGATATAGCAGGTACTTGGCAATGCCATAGGAAACTTTGATGGGATGTGGGACGATCTACCGGCTAAGGTGTTTCAGCTGAATAACATGCGGAGATTTAGGAGAAGTATGAAAACAAAACATCTAATAGCAAAGAGCTATTATAAACTTGACGAAGCTTTTGCTGATACTAAATTTACTTGTATAGAGTGATTCAAATTTAATTCCATGTTTTATGTTATTTTAATAATTATGTTATCTTTTATACTGACATTGCTTTTGCAGAAAACTGACAATAATTTATTCATTTAAATATGTTTGTACAATTTTGTATTTTATGGTATGTGTCCTACTCAATATAATTATTATAATTGCCTATCCTATGTACCTAATCTGACCTGTCTGAGAACATGTAATATGTCAAAAGATATGAATAAATGAAAATGAAAAATGAAATGAAAATGAAATAGTTCCTCTAAGCAGAACAACACAAAGGCAATGCTCCTAGTGCTGCAAATAAGCGGTGCTGACCATTTATCATCTTCGAACTGTTTCTTGTGTGCAAATATATATATATGTAAAGGTTTTTCGTGTCTACTACGTTGTAAGTCAAATAATTGTCAAGCCCTAATCAAAAGAAAATATTGGGATTAGTTTATATCTGATACTATAAAGTTACACACACACGCACTCATTATAAAGCACTCACAAACACACACAAGACTAGAACTCAATTAAACACAATTGATCAGTCAATAGGTCTCCGCAGCTATACAGACTAGTTACCTCGTAGATATTGCGGTAAGCAGAAATTGATTACATTAGGATAGGTCGTCTGGGCATGCCGGCGTGACGTCATATCCTGGTCTACTCTTTAGGTAACTTTTTCGTTATAGTGCAGGTTTAAGTCGTCTGTGAATTTAATAGAGGATGCAGGCAGTTATTAATAACAAAAATATTAAATTTGCTCTAAGTATGCCGTTCTAAAGAGTGCTTGCTCTTAGTAGATACTCGTGTTTAGCATCGTTTAGAATACTGAAAACAGAAATGGTAAAAGTTAATTAATTCAGCCAGTACCTGTCCCACTGCTGGGCACAGGCCTCCCCTCACTTTCGTGAGGAGGGTTAGGCCATAATCCACCACGGGGGCCTAGTCCAGATTGTTCGATAACATACCTAATAATGATAAAAGTAAAGTGTAGGAATCCAACAATCTGAAACTATAACTGCTGTGAACTTCCGAGTTCCGACTGCAATTCACAGCATCCTCACCACCGTCACTTTCCATCAAAACACCACTGGATTGTTCTCATTCTCACAGTAATTATGACCCGGATTACCGAAAACACTAGACTTTTGCGTAATTTTTCATTCCTTAGTCCGACATTGAAATCTTGGGAACCACAAGGACCTCTGGTGAGCCAATATGAATAAACAAAAAGCTGTAGCTATAGATGGTAATGCAAAGACAGCAAGATGAATGACCCACTTCGATAAGATTGCCACAGATCGTAGGCAAAGAAGAAACGATAAACTTTGCCTAGCTCCAGCGGTAAAATATCTTAAGATATGAGAGGAGTCAGCCAGACTATTTGCAAAAACGATTCTCTGAGTCAGCCTTATTTTGAAAACTACATGAGCCCAATTATGAAATATCGTAAGAAATTGGGCGCAGAGCTTATTGTGTTTCACAACATAAAAGGATTTTACGGATCTATGTCCACTACTGGACTGACAATCGCCAATGATGAGGATGATGAGGGTTTATATAATGGGTATACGTTTTTTCTAAATAAGTACTACCTACCATCCAATAATATAAGCTCGTGATCTGCTAATTGTAAGACGAAACTGCCAATAAATCATTGGCATCTAATCAGATAATTCATGTGTTAGGCCGTTTCAAATGTAGAGAGTGCGAAGTAGGCCATGGCCGAACACCCGCTTCTCAGCGATCATCTTTTACTACAGTTATTAGTGTACTTTTATACTTGGTGCAGTCGGTGCCAAACAAAAAAGAAAACATGTTTTTAGAGAAGCTGGTGCCTGTAGTAGGCTTAAAACCTGTTTTACAGGTCAGCAGAATATTAAAAAAGTATAATTATACGTTTTTTTTAGTATAAGGTAAGTATTAGTAAGTGCGTTCGTAAAATATAGAGAAGAATAGATGGAAGATAAGATGAGTGAGCCTAGGTGAACTGGTTACAAACACGTAATAAAGAGATTTATCTACCAAATCTGCATCACGATATTCCTGAGCAGACAATGGTGATGCGGCGGTCGAGGGCCGATCGAGTGTTGGCCCTTCAGACGAGCGCCTTGCAGCCGAGACCTCTGTACATACTTAGAGCTGCTAGGAATAGGAAACATGCGCCATTCAAATTAACCTACACTGTGTAGGAGATATTAATTCAACGTTAAAGGACAATGTACATTTTATGATTTTTATATAGTGCAGAATATCAACAGGATTTATAACTTTCAGGACTATCTAACATTTCTGATCGTAACGATATATATAGTGGCTGTACTTTAGTATATTTAAATCTCGGTAGCACCTCACATCAAAATTGAAATTCTCGAATCGTACTATACAATTTCTCCAATGGGCCTTAATTTCTGAAGTCCGTTAGGCCAATTTAGTTCGCATTAAATTCCGAAGCTTTCACGGAGCTTTGAAGGCTCCTCAAATTTTAACAATTGTTGATGTAATTGGGTATAATTGTTCTCTTGAAATCGTGACATTTCTGAATTCGCATCTCTATCGGCAGCTGCGATCATCAAATATCACTGCGCAATATTCTGCATAGTTATTGAATATTAGTGGCTGCCGATTCTACCACGGCGGCGGTTGGCATAGCATTCTATAAATACCCGCTTTGAAGAAAGCCCATTGTTAAATTAGGTATCGTAGACTACGAGAGCCATTGCAAAATCTTGGCTATGCCGAACCAGTTGTGAATATCAATCTCCTTTATAAATAAGTGCTAGTTATTAGTTTCCGTCACTTTTTCGCTAATCACTGTACACATTTATAAGTTTAAAAATTAATTGAGTAATTACAGCAACATTTTAACTACGGTAATATTTTAAACTACCGATTGAAGGAATAAAGACCAAACCGACCTCTATTTATCAGCATAATTTAATCTCGCCGAGAACAAACGAATTTTGCATGATTCCAGACAAGCGCATTGAATAAAAAAGTTTAAATAACTAGTTGACCGCTCGGTAATCACTTTATACGGCCAGATGCCTGCATAATCGTTCGAGAAACCGCAATTGTGATTGAGCTGGCGGCAAACAACAAGTGGCTAAAAATAAACAAATTGCCTCACATTATTTTTCTTCATTAGGTACATTGACGATCGTAGTAGTGTGTGAGGAAAACTTTGTAGTGTACCTTGGTTAGCCATTTCTGCAAGAGTGCAATGCTACACAAGAAAAGAAGACGGTACCTACCTACGTTATTATACCGAATTACAGAGACAAGTCAAAATGTTCTACAAGCCGGGCTTAAGATGGCTCATTCAGAGTATGTTACCCTTTAAAAATGAAAATAATGTAATGCAATTAATATTATAACGGTAGTAGGTAGACATTTCCTTAGTATTAAAAATATAAGTCAAGTTTAATAATTATTAGACTGCCCATTTTAGATTTTCCACTCCCACTCTCCAACATGTCCAATTTTACGTAACCACACAGTCTCAAAAACATTATTATCTTTTTAATCCGGATTTGCGAGCTCCATCTAAAAGCGCACATCCGCACACGCCCCGTATGCAATTCCCTCGGCGCGGCGCGCGGTGGTCGCAAGTACGCGCTCGCATACTCGCGTCCCTCATGCAATGACTCGGCCACTGCAATTCAACACATGCCCGCCATTGTCCGCCGAACAAAGAACCGCATGACACTATGAGGAGAACCGAGAACTTCGAGAGAACTTAAAAAAACTTGAATGGAAGTATTCCGTCCGCATTTTCTTGAGCAATATAAAAGTTTCTATGGCGCGGTGTGGCGGGTCGCAATTACGGGCAGTGTCGCACGGTTTCGATAGGCGCGTACCGTGACGTGGCGCGGGCGGCGTCGGCAAATAGTACAGCGTAATTCGTAAACAGTGGTCAATGAAATGGCCAGAACATGCCAAATGATTATACTTCGTCAATGGTCCACGAATATGTATATATAATTTTAACGGTTCACTAATGGTTGACCAAAATACTTATTACAAAATATTACATTACAACCAACGTTTCGTATACAGTTCATTTCTTACATGTTATTTCACAAATGATTCATTTTACTAACAATGTTTCGAATACAGCTCGTTTCAAAAACCTCTTATTTTAGTAATGTTTTGTTTCGCAAACAATCACGTTACAATTATCTATTTCACAAATGCTTCTCTTGTAAATCAAGCGCATAAAAATAAATAAAATCATTAATAATTCGTTTTGTCGCAGTTCAAATCTAATCTAACCTAATATTGGAGCCACAATATTTATTAAATAATATAATAAATATAAAATGAACCGTTTGTCAGATGTCACGTTGTGAAATGTAAATTTGTCGAATCATCATTTCAATAAATGCACCATTTGCAAAATTTTTGTTTGTAAAATAATTACTTGACAATTCATATTTTTGGTAAATGTTGGTTATGAAGCGAACATTTATAAATGAAAAGGTGGTAAAATGGCAGGATACCAATTTTAACACCTTTCCAAATAATATAACATCGTAAGCTCCTATCTGGTTTGGGCAGCAGCAGCAAAAGACTAGTATAAAAGAAGGATCAAAAGGAATTATTAAGTAATCCGTGTCTCTTTTTGTCTAACTCACCAACTGGACACGAGCGACTGGACACGCGTGTATACAGTAACTTTATAACTTTACCAGCGACTTCTATTGATTTTCTTTAAAATGCGAATGAAGTCGCGGGATCAGCTATTTTATACTATAAGTAAAATGTTAAGACAGCATTTATAATTGTATCAACTGCAACTGTACTTGTGCTTTTACTATTCTTATTTTATATTGAATTTTGCTCTCGGGGATAAATGCGCAATTTTATTTATATTATTATTCGGGGTTAACCGCGAATGGGGCAAATCGCTACTAACCCGATACTTAAAATTTCTGATGAATCAATGTTCAATTGTTTCCATTGGTCGACAAAATGGAAATATTCTGACCAAGTAAAAATAATAACGGTATTCTTCTATGCCTGACACTGTAAACCAAATCGTCGAAAAACTTAGTTGTTACAATAAAATTCGACAATATTGATGAACTAAACTTGACCCAACCGCGATCCCTAATCAATCACTGGCTTCAAAAGTTATTACTTGTGCGTTTGGTTTTATTTCATAACGAAGTGAACTCTTATATTTTTTGCTATGATATCGTATTAATGAAACCTTTAGTTCACCAGGCGTACTTAAGGTCGTTAACCCAGTAAGTAGTACAGTATTAGTTCATCAGATCATTTTACATGTGGGAAAAACTCGGGGGCGTTGGTCTCGGACGGCACTTAAGAACTATTGATAACTTAATAAGTAACTTGTGTGGTGCTTCTGTTCTTCTCACTTACAAACGAATACTATAGTTAAGATTAATTATTGTGACTTATATGATTGAGTCACAACTGTTTCTTAGCTGTGATATAAAATTAATCATTATATAGTGTTCAATTTTTATTATGTACGAATATGAACCTTGTAACTAGGGCTACAATAATCGGTTTATGTAATTGCAATATGTCTAAATAATCTTGTAAAAAATAGCAAATACCATTTTAGTTGTGAAATAAGTTTCCAGGCAGTATTTTATACTTACAACATTTTGTATGCGGCACAGTAAGCTACTCAAAACTAGCCGAACAATATAAATTTACAGTTAGTTAATATTAATACTTCAAATATCTACCTCCCGTATTTATCATCCGATCACCGCATTATCAATACTATATCATCTTGCCATGAAGGCATGAAATGCCATAGCTGTTCAACTCAATGGAACATCGGAAGTGGGTCAAACTAAGTTCAATTGCAAAAGACCTAACCATGGATGCATCCATTCATACTAAAAAGCTTGTCAAAGACACCTACTGCTCACATTATGTCCGTACTTCGTCCGCTCCACGCATCTGTTCACGAAGAACATGACTCACGTGACATTCTTCTCAATTTTGGGGTCAAAACGCTTAATCTTGTCGGTTTCGTTAATTTACTCTTGATCATTAAGCACGTTAGTCTCCACGAATTCCATTTTTGTCCAGTTTTAAAACTCCATATGATTTCAAACGATTACAAATCGGTCGATAAATAATAACGGAGTGAGGTATATATTTATGAGCTCTAAACTGGTACACTGATGATAGATAGATGAATAAATTAATTAGTAATTTATAGATAGATAGTTCAAAAATAAAGAAATATCATGACACGAAATGTGTTTTGCAGGATGATATAATAATATAAAAACAATGGTTTTACTTAGAATTTTGGGTTAAGTATTATTAGTGTAATATAAAACGTTAATTAGGTAAGTAGGCACGCGTAAGGTCCAGGATTAGACTACAGACGATGACGTTTAACTTATTAATGATAAATATCCCATCATCCAAACTTTCACATGTAAGTATATAATTAGTAAATAATTTATTTATTCAGTTATGCCTATCATCGATCATATTAAGCTATCTACTGACATAATATTATTAATTACTCGATTTATCATTGTTTGTTACTCCGTCAGTATCACAGCAAAACTAAATTTTAAAATTAATCTACTTTATTTGGGATTGCAACAATGTAGGTAGGTATAACGTTCTAAAAATCTATACGATACGTAAAGGGGGAAATGGTGTATCATTATTTTATAAGGCAGAAAAAGAAGTAAACTACAGAAACTAGTTTCAATTAAACAAAATGTATTACGTAAAACAGGTAGGTATATTATGTAATAATTTAAGTACATGCAACATACCTACATTGAACCATTAGATATATCACGAGAGAAAAACCGCGGGTTACCGACTTCTCAGGACGTTTTCACATAATGTGTGTGAGAACGTAATCGTGTTTATTTATCAATTAAGTACCTATTTAGTTAACTTCATGAAATATGAAGGCTAAATATTTACATGTTCATTTAGATTGACGGCCAAACGGATAACTGTGATTGTTTATTTATAGTTTGGGTTTTTATTGCCAATACGAGTAAATAGGGAAATTCGTTTGAAATCATTAGGTATTTATAATAGGTATTGTGATAAGTAATGGAACTTTAATTATGGCACGAGTTATATAATTAGTTAAGTATACCCCCCTATTCGCTTGAAGTGCCCCTCCACTATTGTTAATCACAACTCACAACACCTTTACGAACAGAGACTGTCCCATTTTTAAGAATTACACGGATAATTTCGATGAAAAGTCGAATTCGATAAGTAAATAAGTGCATTATATGTAAACTTATATAAACAATATCGAACGTAGGTACTACACGAACTCACAACAAAATTGGCGAGCCTCCCGTCCGAACACAATAAAGTATTTCTGTCGCGTAGTGGTGGACGTCAGAAATAGCGGCATTGTCGTATACCACGATCGATTGTCTAATGAGTCGGCTGACAATTCTTCACGGATTAAACGAGACAATTTATGAGACAGGTTTCAACGGTAGGTTTCCTACTGTTAAATCATCAACAAGTGTCTTGTAATTATTAATGTGTGTACGTAAACAATCCTGCTCACAGACACAGAGAGATAATGTATTATGTTTTTGTATATTGTATAATCATAGATACACCTAATCATGAATACGCCTTAGAATAAGAATAAGAAGAATAAGAATAACTTTATTGTTCGTTTATAGTACTATGATTAGTATAGCCTATAAATTGCATGATAGTCTTATCATCAGTGACAAAACGCCATAGTTAGAGGTGGCATAGTGAACTGGCGGCATGGTGAAATGATGACAAGACAGCATCATGGTGATGTAATACTTATTTCACATTGCTCAATAGGTAATCTGGCCAAAATTCAATCATCAACCGCAAACTGCTAATGTCAGTCATCAACATGGCAATGAAGTAAAAATGAGGTTTGTAATCGTTCTATTCCAGTCCCGGGAAAGTCCCACACAAAGCGGGATGTGTGGCCACACCGCTAATGAGTCAGTCGACATGGTAGTGCACTTGGCGGGCCCGCTCGCGTGATGGATGACAAATCGCTTTTAGATCCCGCGATCCTGTTTGCGATCCCCAAATTGCCTACGGTTAAGTCTTTTAGCGATGTTAAATGGATTTTCCTTTTTTATTTCTTTTGCGTTGTACTTAGGCGATTATAACTACGAGAACGGATATGTAGAATGTTCTGCAATTTTGTTGTTGAAATGTAGAGTTTATTGTCTCGTTATTTCACACCTCAATTCATAATCCTGAATGTTGTAAATTATGAAAAAAAATAATTGCACCTATAGATATAGTTAAGATTTTTTGTTCTGTAAGTCACCTTGCTATGTATTTCTAATTTACATACAAAATCTTTATACATTATAAAGTATTTTATATTCTATTCTATTTTAGTGATACTTTTAAAAAAAGATACTGCATTAATATTTTCTAAAGAAATTTTCAGTAGCTACCGTAGTTGGCTCCATCCGAGAACAATGCACGCTTGCGAATGACTCCTTCCACCGTTTGACACGAATGTGATACAAAGAACACGTCACTTACAAGCGGTTACAGAATTCTTGGGACGCTTTATTTTTCTCGGAACCGCAGGAACTAAAGAAACCTTCACAACACTTATTATTTCTATTTAAAAAGAAAAAATGAGAAATCTTTTTTTTAGAAGCCAATTTTGTAAGAAGCCTTGACTCGCTCAAATCCTTGAAGATTATCCAAAGCGAAGGTCAATCGACCCTTAACGTAAGCTTGGCCATAATTTAAACTTGAATCCTATTTATCATCATTTTCATGATGTTATAATCGAAGATGTTACCGAAGGTTTTCAAGCCATTAAAGTTGTGCGGGTGCTAAGTAAAGACGTCACCAAATAACCACTAAGTCGACATTGGCACAGTTTCAGACTTGGGGCTCAGAGATTTCTAAGTTTCTGAAAATGTGCCAATATCGTTTTACCGCAGCAGTTGGTACTTTGGTGCCTGCTCTAGAACCTTTTATGGACTTACTGGTCTGTCTATTTCATGCTGTTAATGCCATTGAAAATAGGTCACAGTAGATGCTCCCACAGTTTTCGCGCAATATTTTTGTAATCAAATTGTGGAGCATGTTGCGTACTACTCTACGTGGACACTCGACGGATGGACGGATGAATATTAAAGCGGTAGGATCCCTGTCCGCAAACCTATGCCACCCAAAGTGGACGTGACAGCCGTGTTTCTGTAATCACATTAAGTAAAGAGGAATTTAGAGAATGTTGTTAGGCACGGCACTACAAACTTCCTTAGAACCAAGCGGAATTCAATAAAGGCCCGAAAACGGAGCGGGTTTTCTTAAAGTGAGAATTATACGTTCCGAAAAAACTACAATGTTCTGTAAAGTAGGGATCCCTCTGCTGTAACTTTTCTTAAAGGATAAGGGAATTACTTACGACCGACAAGGGGGAAACAAAGTAGGAAAACAACATAACTTGTTGTGTTTGATGCTACCCTCTCTGATGGTGCTATCTAGAGAGACCGTTATGTGTAGCACTAATACATATTTTTGAATACATTATGCATGCGTAATCGTGCCGTTGACAGGACGCGTGGGACGTACCTACGCAAAATGCCGCATCACGGTGTACCCACCGCTTGAACAACTAATTATAAATGGAGGTCAATATACCGCAGGGAATGCAAACTGCCGAGTACAAGGCAGATTGAACCAGAAGGCTGATCTAGTGCAGCACCGCTGAGCCGCTGATTACGCAAAACACAGGCTTTGATTGAGCTTAAGGCAGACGGAGAAAGAGTATTTTTGCACAATATAGACAAACAACGATAGCGTAAACCTAAACCTGAATACATTTAAAATGGACGACCCACGCGCGACTATAATTTTTTACCGCCGTCTCGCTGAAATATTACAAACCCCTTGGCATCGGTAAAAAGTGTCTGGAAAAGGGGGAATCTCGTAAAAACTGTGTGCAAACTCGAATTAAATAGTCGTATCTCTGTAGTGACAGTGAGAATCCATCAGCGGTCTCGATTGCAGCGATAACCACCCCCTGCCTCCCCCTGAGCGCAAAAAAATAAATCGTAATTTAATAGCGACCCCTCCGTACCTAAAGCTTTAGTCGACGACCAAAGAACAAAATGTTAATGGAATGGATATCGTTTAGCGTCGGAAAATCGGCTGTGGTCGATTAAGATTTCCCTTTTGTTTCGTTATTCTTTTCACAGTGTATGATTCTACTTCTCTAAGTATATATTATCCAAACGTGAGATGTAGGAAACTCGATCATAGTAAATAACCAAAAACTATAATTAAAAAAGTCAATGGAGCGCTTATACAATCATCATCACCACCATAATCATTATCACCATCATCGCCATCATCATCATCAACAACCCATATCCGCCCACTACTGAGCACCCCGCCCCCTCCCCCTTCACTTTCGTGAAAAGAATTAGGTCATAATCCACGGGAGCCTGGTCCGAATAGATGGATAATATGCCTCCGAAATAATTCTCAGGCAATACTTAATAGATAGATATACTTATCTAACGCTATCTAGGCAAAATATTACACTACAATTATTATTTATGAAGCACGAATGTACTTCTATTTCCGTCCCCTCTTTATCAAATCAACATTTCACCACAAATATTATAATAATTTTGGACAATAACCGCGCCTGACATAACATCCTCCGTGCGCCGTGTCATCGCGCCTTCATTACTCACATCAGAGCATTCATTACTCACTAGGAATTCTAGATTACACACTAGGAGGCTATATTTATGGCTAGATAGTAGATATATCTACAGGCTCTGTGGAGCTTTAATAGCTAGAGAGCTCGCAGTAGGAAGAATATTGGTAGCGTGGGGGTCAGGGCCCACATGTGTGCCACCTACGCGGAATGATATACTACAGGGTCCCACGGTCACGGTATAACCACAGCCTAACAATATATTTCAGGCTGCGGTCTGACCGCAGTTCTGGTAACAGTTTACCGGTTTTCCCGCAAGAACTGTGCATTCTTTACGATGAAAAGATAGATTGCTTGGGTCCGGAAAACGGCGATTTAGCTTAGAAATTGTTAGTGGACATTTGAACTACCCATTATAATTGTACGACAATAAATACACGTTCGCAAACTCAACGCTTGTTGTAAGCTGTTACCCTCAGTGGCGTATTGGTAGACTGAGAACCGTGAGATTACGGGTTCAAGTCTCACATAACGCAAAGAGTTGTATGAAACATAGGTATTTGCTCTCAACCTTGCTGTTTGTAAGACCATGATTCTCGTAGTTCCTGGCCTACATTTACCAGCGAATCAGGACCAACCAACTCAGACTGAGTAGTAGTACTCAGGGGGCATACCATGACGTCTTATTGCGATCCAATTGAGGACCTAAACAGAATCGTTTCACTGAATTTCGATATTATTTAGGCAGACGTATTTAAAATCAACCTAAATTAAGCGTCAAGATGACACAACAAGACGTCATGGTAAAGGAATCCCTATAAGTATACCATAGCCAAGACTCTACGACCATTATTAGCCACTAACTCGTTCGATATTCCGTTAAAAGCTATTGCTTTGACAACTTTCTCGTACATAAAGGCAAACTGCTAACAAACAAGTTAAGGTTCCAAAGTCGGCGAGACAGACGACTTGGGTAATTAAACTTCACCCAATACCTATCTCTGGTAAAATACCCAAGGCGTGCCTTGATGAAACTTTTATTTTACGACCGTTTTTAATACAATAAAGATTTAGGAGACATTTATAAATAGTTGCAATATTATTATTTATGTAGCTATAAAACAGACGACCTAAAGCACCCATTGCCAAACAAGCAAAAGCATTACTTACCCTATTATTATAAATGGGATTTATTTATGTATGTTGGTTACACTGCACTGACACAGCAAAACTGGTTTCGATGGGATATTCCCGGCGGATCCAGATCTTTTCAAGTTTGACTGTCGACAACGCGGACTGGAAGAATGTAAGATTGAACATGTAATGTCGACCTTAGTTTCTTTATAATCTTGATATTCTGATGCCATCCTACTTATAATAATATGCAGGGAATGTAGCTATAATTACCTACATGTATTTTGCGATAATACCTCGAGGCCGGGTCATCCGCTTATATATATCGCAGATTCACGCTTATCGCACAAATGTTTCACCGATGATCGGTGAACCGATAATATAGATAAGTCATGAATAAGTTTGCAATAGGATCAGTTTATATGCTCAGATAGCGAGGCCGGTACAAAAGGTTTCCTATCGCTTTGTTCCTGGAGTTAGGAGAGTTTGGTGTGAATAATCACAGTTATTAAGAATTTAGCATTGTTTTATTCTATTCTACTAAATCCTATCTTATTTACCTACTAAATAATATATCAAAAAGTTTGGGTATTTGTTTGTTCGGTGGATGTGGTACAAAAATAGGGTATATTGGGGTTGTAAGATAGGGCAATTTGTTATCCATAAGGGCTGAACTTTTTTTGGTAAAATCGAAAACTATACGTAATAATATGATAGTGTATTTCATCAATCTTCACCCGCATAAATCCAAGACGCGTGTGTCTTGTACTTTTTGCCTAAAGCCATAAAATAACTAATTGTACCTAACTACCGTAATTCCGATAAAAACCATAACAATTTAATATAATGATTGAACAAAAATTTACTAAATAACAATTACCTGAGCTAGTCAATAGCTTGAAGTGCTTATTTCACGCTGAAAGAATCGAGGTGCTCTAAAGCCTAATGTCCAAAGGCAAAATGGGCTCGCGACGCGCCCCGTTTGACTTACGACAAATAAACTTCATAGAGAATTGCCTCCACCGAGATTGAGTGAGAACGAGTGAAGAGGAATCAGTGATGGTCCGTTCCGCTTACTTATTTCCTGCTCATTACCCTTTCGGAAAGCTGCGTGTGTGAATATTATGTGAGTAGGGATAAATGCTCCACTCGTTTGCACAAATAAACATAATATGAGCTTGGGCCCACGCAGCTCGCAAAAGGTTAAAGGGTACCTACCTATCCATTGCCGTGTTTTGATACAAAGAAAATGCGATTATAAAATGCCTACAATGTTTCGCTTTCTTGAGCGAGTTATTTTGCCAGTCAAAAACAACTTTCTGTCTAAACATTTTTGACAATGGTCCTTAATTTTTAAGATTAAAATTACATTATACTTTATACCTGTATTTCAAGATAATATTTTATAAACTTTACGATTCCTTGTGGGTACTTAAAAATACACGTGATTGTGAGGGGGCTAGTCTTATACATCACCACGTATCACCATATTTGGGCTAAATATGCTAAAAAACATCACGTGAACGACCCTTAAGAACCACCTGTAACGTTTGTAGGTTGTTTAACTGTTACATTACAATTAGTTAGTTGTACGTAATAAAATAATATAACAAATGTATTAGCCAGTAAATTATTTACTATTTTGTCCAATACATCTAGGGAGAGTATCATAACAAAGTTGCCCGTCCGATAAACCATATAACAAGTACGCCAAACTACCAAAATCACAGTACAATAAGTCCAATCTGATTAAAGGTTGCCACCATAGATGTTTAGGGCACATTTACACGAGCTGGCACGGATCCTTGACCCTTGGTTAGGTCGGAGACAGGCGGGCCAGACGTCGGCCGGCGCCCTTCCCGGACAAATAAATATCAGGCGCATTCTGCCTACTATGTACCTACATCTATACCCTAGTATGCCTACACAGTCAACATGCAATGGGGGAGCTATTTTGAAAGCAGTTGGATACATCTTGCTATAACTGTTTTTTTTTTAATACAAACTTGATTCACTTGTTATTAATTATAGTTCTGTTCAGATTCATCTATGTTGGTATGTATTGATGGTCAATATTTTAGTGGGGAAAATTTCAGCGTCAAGACTACCACATAATATTATACGTATTTATTCTACTTGTGATATTTACTTCCAAAAACGATTTAGTTTTGTTTCTATTTAGATAATTTGTTCCAGAAACAATACCCAAAGTCTATAATAATATATTATTATGCCCTACAAAAGAACTAGACATCACCAAAAGAAACCAAAATTACACCAAGATCCTATATCACACTTACACAGCAATGGTAAAATGTTTTCAATTTCACCCCGTAGTAGGTAGCTCGTACTCCACTCTCCCCGAGTTGTCGATGCGAACCAATAATACACATTCCGCTTCAGCAATAATAAAATAATTCTAGCAACGGAAGGCAATTTGTGTTTCATTGACGATATTGGTCTGAGAGTCAATAGTCGCAGACCTTTTTAATTTGACGTGAACGTAGGAGCAGATGTTGTTTTACTGCTGTTTCAATTTACTGCGGCTACACTGGACGCTTTGTTTGGTTTTTTTTTATACTAAATGTGAACTATGCGCCCTATAATCTTATCTTTCGATTTGGTACTGGAATGTGTACAATGTACAATGTACATGCCCGCTTGGGTGTTGGAACCGAGTTGGGGTGAATATAGAAAACAATTGAAATGTTTATGACTCATCGGCAAAGGTATAGATGGACCACCTTATCAGTAGAAGAAGAAAAAACAATGAGCCACATAATGCCACAACGGAATATTGTGTGGCGCCTTGCTAATTTCAAAAGATTCTTTATATAAGTTGCTTGATCTACATATTTTATTACATATATAAACGTGCATGAAATCTCTTACGGAAACTGTACATTTAGTATATTTTCCTTGTTCCCCCCATCACCATACTCATGCAAAATATATTTCAGATATTCACTTATTCAAATCTTCACAGAATACAGAAACACAACAATAAATAACCATGATAAATAAATACCCTAGGTTTTGTAAAGCAGTGTTCACAATCCCCATAGACAGCCATATTTCTCTATAGCTGTAGATATATGCCGGCCATTCTTTTCATGGCCATGGCATTCTACCAAGGGACTTTTTTATTCAACTACAAGCCTGTGGTAGGGGTACAATCAATACTCAAAGATCGCCTAAGCATCTTTTTATTTCTCTTTTGGATGCTATTAAAGGCGAATTCCAATTGCTTAGATATTAAATATTGATTGCGCTGGTTGCGAAAGAAATGAGTATTTTATAGGATGTAAAATGTAGGTTAAAGACGCTTTGTTACCATACCTATCGAATTGAAAATGAAATATTAGTTTAATAAGAAATCGAATACGTTTTTATCAGTTTTAAACCGTTTCAAGACGACATTATATAGAAATCAATTATAAGGTGTTCTTTAAACGAAATAATACGTTAACAAAATATAACGAAAACCGTAACTACAAATTATTATTTACTTTCATAAGTACGTACCTACTTAAATTATTGCGCTTTGAAAACTCAGCAGTACATAACACTTACAAAAATTGGCCTTCGTCTAACATTACATCGTGTTTGTTACAATCTGAAAGGGATGTTTTCGGATATTCCACGCTTCAAGGACTGAAATAGATGTTAGGTACAGTTACAAGTTTTCTACAAACAACTCGTTTTCGAAGATAATTCTTGAGCGGAACGTTGTTTTATGGCAAGGTTGAGACGTGCTATGGCGGTAAACACATTTGTCATATCAAAGCCTTGTCATTTTATGTGTTGGACATTACATATTACATTGGCTGGGTAAGTGGAAAACATGAGTAACACGACGCTACGCTATAAATAGGGATCCATATTCCATATATACCAGACAAAAGCAGTCAAGTTTGTTCGCAGATTAATGTGAAAATATCTCGTCGTTTCTAAGAAAAGACCTTCCATTATTTCCGAGTACTTATATTTGCATTACAGGAAAATTACACTATTGAAAGGTTGGTTTGGGCTTTTAGACAATTACTCTTACACATCTACGAGTATACTTACTAAATACCTAAGTACCTACTAAACTCACTTTTATGGCCTAATGCCATTGAGAAATTATATAACTTAACAGTCAAAGGAATTTGTTGTCCCGTTAATAACACCGTATGTTGTAATTGGTAATAATTTCCTCGTAATAAAGTTATTAATTAGTTAGTTCATGACGTTTTGGCGCCTATGACGTCACGTAATTATTTGTTAAAGCAGATAATTAATAGTGTAGCAAAGGTTGCCAGATTCCAACGAAGTGGATATTATGTGTAACTTGTGAATTGGCTTATAGTTTTTGTTGAAAACAAATTCACATAAATAAGCTTTTACACAATATCTACTATAATAACATTCAGTTACTGCAAGGTGATTTAAATGCGCACATACACCTTAGAATGTGTGACTATCAATATACTGATACTTAGTTGCTGAGGACTGCTTACTTCTGTTCCCTAGCTTCCATCTCCATGAGGTCGCTCTCACCAAAATATTATCACAGTGTAAAGACTGATATCATAATATCGTCGTTGGAGCTTGACAAACGTGCTATTTAAAAAAAAGCAACTATGTCAAAATAGAGTCGCAAGATTTTACCTAAACATACGAGTACACCTAGATATCCATGGAGGGTTTATTAGGTTGTGACTATACTACGTATGATATTTATTGTGATAGTTTAAAAAGTACATTATATTATTTACTAGCTGTTACCCGCAACTTCGTTCGCATTTTTATATAAAATGTAAACTGTTTAGAAAATCAATTGATGTCGCGGGGAACAGTTATAGGTAAGAATATATCTGTCTCTTTCTCTCTCCCTTTTCCTCTATCTTTCTCCCTCTCTAGCTCTTTTTCTATCTTTCTCCCTCTTTCGCTCTTTCTATCTCTCTTCCTCTACCTCCATCTCTTTCCCTCTCCCTATATCTCTATATCTTTCCCTATCTTTCTATCATTAATATCCCTCTCCACTCTCAATCTCTTGCGTTCCCTCTCCCTGTCCATCTCATCCATTATATTAAAATTTATTTCCCTCACCCTCTCCGTCTATATCTCTTCCTTTCCCTCCTTCGCTCACTCCCTCTCCCTCTATTTCTATATATTTCGCACTCAATCTCTCTCACCTATTTCCCCCCACTCTCCCCTCCTTCTAGCACCACTCTCCCCTCTTTCACTCCCACTCTCCACTCTTTCTCACCCCACTCTACCCTCTTTCTCCCCCACTCTACCCTCTTTCTCCCCCCACTCCCCTTTTCTCCCCCCCACTCTCCCCTCTTTCTCCCCCCACTGTCTCATCTCTTTCTATTCACTCTACACTCTTTCTCACCCCACTCTCCCCTCTTTCTCACCCACTCTCCCCTCTCTACTCTCTTTCTCACCCCACTCTCCCCTCTTTCTCAACCCACTCTCCCCTCTTTCTCCCCCCACTCTCCCCTCTTTCTCCCCCCACTCTCCCCTCTTTCTCCCCCCACTATACTCTCATTCTCCCCGCTCTCCCCTCTCTATCTCCCCACTCTACCCTTTTTCTCACTCCACTCTTCCCTCTTTCTCCCCCCACTCTATCCTCATTCTCCCCTCTAGCCTCATACCCCTTGCTCCCTTCTCTATCTCCCCACTCTACCCTTTTTCTCACCCCACTCTCCCCCCTTTCTCCCCCACTCTCCTCTCTTTCTCCCCCCACTCTCCCCTCTTTCTCACCCCACTCTCCCCTCTTTCTCCCCCCACTCACCCCTCTTTATCCCCCCACTCTCCCCTCTCGTTCTCTCCACTCTACTATCTTTCTCACCCCACTCTCCCCTCTTTCTCACCCCACTCTCCCCTCTTTCTCCCCCCCCTCTAACCTTTTTCTCACCCCACTCTACCCTCTTTCTCCCCCCACTCTCCCCTCTTTCCCCCCCACTTTGTCCGCTTTCTCCCCCCACTTTGTCCGCTTTCTCCCCCCACTCTCCCCTCTTTCTCCCCCCACTCTAACCTTTTTCTCACCCCACTCTGTCCGCTTTCTCCCCCCACTCTCCCCTCTTTTTCCCCCCACTCTGTCCGCTTTCTCCCCCCACTCTCCCCTTTTTCTTCCCGCTCTACCCTCTTCTCCCCTCACTCTACCATCTACTCCCCCTTTCCCCCCACTCTCCCCTTTCCCCCTTTCTCCCCCTCCTCCCATCGCACTCTCCCCCCTTAATTACTTTCCAATTTAAATTACGATCCGTTTAGCCGTTTATTGTGGTCCGTAGGGGGTGCACCTACCCCCTTGCTTTTCCCCCTTTAGGGATGATTTTGCAAAAAAGCTGAAACCCGTATTTATTTATTTCTTACCAAAAGCCTAAATAAAAGAATAGAATAAAAGAAGAATAAAAGAATTTTCAGATCCCTAACTTGAAGAATTATGGATTCCCCATACAAACTTTCAACCCCTATTTCATCCCCTTCGAGATTATTTTTTGAGACAAAAAATAGCCTATGTCCGTTTCATTGGTCCAATCTACCCCTATACCACATTTCATCGAAATCGGTTCAGCCGTTTAGCCGTGAAAAGGTAACAAACAAACAGACAAACAGATATACAGATAAACAGAGTTACTTTCAGATTTATAATATTGGTATGGATTTGCAGACAAATATCGCACAGGTCAGGTATTCCACATTTACCGTAACTACACGCGTCAAAGTAAAAATAATCATACGACGATACATAATACGCTAAGTATAATGTGGTTTATCTGCGGTTGTAGCTCTGATTACTAACCTGATATATTTTTTACATTTGACAAGGTTATGTCGAACGGCTACCTCACTAAATGCGACCGAAAATCTTTGTTTTGCCAATTTAATGCCATGTGAAAGACATAACAACAGAGAATAAGCCCAGTTCCAAACATTAAAAAAAAAAAGTTGTAACACGAAAAGTCCCAAAATATGTAGGTATGTTTTAAAACGGACAGCGACAACGACAACCCGAGAGCAAAAAACAAAACTTTCTCAGACAAAATGATTAGCGAACTCAAACAATACACCATAGCCTGACGCAGTAAAGCCCTGCAAACTTTCGTGATTAACATTTTTTTTCGCCAAAGAAAATTACAGAAACCTTTTAAGGTCCTACAGAAGTAGTTGACCAATGGCAATGGAGAAAGATAAAGTTGGGATTTCTTTCGAAGTATGATCTGGATTCCAGATAGTAACAAAACCCTTAGTTTTGTAAGGATTACATCGTATCTACAGACTTGGATAGATTAGATAAATATTTTAATCTCAAAATGAGTGTGCTAGACTAGCGGGTAACGAATAAAATATATACATATTTTTAGTAACAGATAAAATGTTCTGTGATTATTAAAAAAAATCCAACCATTATTATAAGTGAGGCAGTCAAAAGCACCTGCTTCCAGGATAGCTGTACCTAAAACTGTCTACTAGTGAATAAACGCATGTTTTTACTCTAGATTACGTACCTACACGGAATCCTAAGAAGTGCCTAACTAGCTAGTACCTACCATTTTATGAATTATTTAATTCTGACTGTCGTTCTTCCATCACTATCAAATATTATTCACTTTATAAAACGCTGTGTTTATGCATACCAATACCTACCAAACCTAAATTAGGCACAAATGGCCACGTTTTGATAACAAGGTGTGTTTAATTTTCCAGCGTCGCGTTTGCTGAAATAATAATTGTGGTTAGCATGGTGTCCGGATGTTCGTTACAGTGCGTGTCACGCTGTCTGTTCGCATAATTACGGATGTGCCGACGGCTTGATACATTTCTATTTTGGGAATTTATATTAAATGTCATGGAGATGGAGTGATGCAGGCAAAATGGCGAATCCAATACAAAAACATTTAGTGCACTTTAGAATGGTCATAATACTTATAGTATAATTACCGATGTGAAATATACGCATACAACAGTATATTAAAATAAAAATAAGAATGATATGGTATATTAGTTAGGTAAATTTCTCACTTTCTGCAAAATTTCTCACTTTGTGTGTAACGCGTAAACTATAGAAAAAGATAGCAAAAGGAAAACAAACGAATTCTACCAATTTTCAATGAAGTAGTCTAAAAGTCCTTGGTCACCAAAGTTTTTTTTTAACGTACGTTTTGACTACTGACTGTTACCATATCGTAGAGTATTATAATTAATATTCTGCGGTAATATGGAAAGAAGTCACTTGAAAATACTACGCAAAATATAAAACCCATAGACATCGCGATAAAAACAATTCCTCAGTAACATCAATGCTGTTAACGAACAATAAAACTGAATATGGTTTGCAGTTTTATTAAGAGAGATCTCGTTAACCACCGACATAGGCGAGGGAGGGGGAGTTTCCCCTTCCCCGCTCTCCCCAGCCTCCCACGCATTTGAAAGGTTAAGGGCAAACTATTGATGCATTCTCCCTCACAGCGTTCATTGTGAATCTGCGAAACTCGAATGCTATTGACGTCGTACTAAAACGACTGATATTAAAATCGTAGTTTGAGACGGAATTTCTTTCAACTAAAAGCATGGAAACTGATTTCCTGAAATGGGTTCGTAAAGTTTATGGGTTTCTTGATAGTTATCGCTCCGCATATTTGTTCATGAGCCCACAGCGTCAACATAGAGTTGCGATTTGTATTGCAGATTTCCTATTTGTGATTTAACCTACGCTCAAAGTGCATAAACGTTAAATTCCACACGAACAGCTCCATCGGTTTTATTGATCCAATCTCGAACATAGTGGGAAATGTTAGTAAAACCTTGATGTCTCTCTCTGAACATTATTACTCAGACCCCGACTGCTCAAAACGAAGGTTATTTTTTGTAAGCAACATTCCGCAAAAAACTGTAACTTGCTTCCCTAGATTCAGAAAATGATGAACATTTTAAATGTGCGAGCTAGCAAGGAAACCAGGTCCGATCATAATTCTAAATGTGCAGGTTAAAAAAAAATGCAGGTTTATAGCCCTATTATGAGTAGGTACTTATCACTACGATCTCTAAGTGTTTACGTTGCGGTGTCGCAGTGGAAACAAATCATCGAATTTTCCTGACTAATATTTTTGTGGAAAATATAATTTGAACACAGTCGCAATTGAGTATATTTTTATTATACTACTCTTGCTCGCACAATGCTCTACATTTTGTAATTGTAATCGTGGACTTCAGTAGTAGGTAAGTTCTTTCATTTTTTTTCCTAATTATTATATGAATTTGTATTACAATATAATATACACATTTGTCGATATTCAAGTCAATTTCCGCTACCGTTCGTTAATTAGGCACTCGTGCATTTGTGTAGTTAATGTTATCTACAAACATCATGTTCGATTAATTGACATTGAAAACGAAGCCAATGCACTAAGGATGCCCTCCACACTCGTTAGCAGATAAGTACAGAAATTATAACTACCTAGGTGCCTTAAAACCCTGTCTCGGTTCAAATAATTTGGTAATGTTGTAAATGTTGAAGGAGAACTCAGATTGAGCAACAATGACATGGTACTAAAGCGCCATAATATTGTGAATACAAAAGGTATAAACAATGTGCAGTTGAGCGTGCTATTGTTTAAAAATGTGTCATAATAATGATTAATGCGATAAACTGGGAATTAGACGGTAACCTGAAATGAGTTCATTTTCGCACACCTAACGGCTGGCAAGGATTTGGTGGAAACAGAATTTATATTTTACAACATTTTTGGCGTAGGCAAAACAACTTACCTACCTGCCGCGTTCGTTATTTTGTGTTGCTGGTATTTTCATTTATCTACTTATTTAGAGGCTATAATTTAATGCAGTCAACCACCAAGGTTCGACAACCTAATTAGGTACGCGACTGTTTAGTTAACCACTCATCATGTCGATAACATGTAGGTTACCATGTACACATACACATAACATGTGCACCTAGTTATTTAGGTACTTACACATAGATTTAGTTATGTTAATTTATTATGTGTGTCGCGATATATTATATGCGCTTGTTTTAACCTTATCACATATTAAATAATATGTTCATACATCATTAAATTAAAATTATGTAGGTAAATTCATTCTAACAGTTTTTTTTTCAAGCAAGCTGAGAAAAGCATTTGTTCCACACACGATGTATTCATGCGTTCAAGATAATACAAACTGTAATATTATGTATAACTTGTTCAATACAATGTTTACGTGAGCTATCACCGCTGTTCATTGACCATTTGTATATAAACAAGCAGATAAATATTATTTATATTATATATTGCACCAACTAATTACATCTACAATGTATATCCAATTTAAACTCCGCTCGCTCTTGAACGTAGCTGATCATTTTGCAAGACTTTTGATTAGTGTAAATCTCGATACAAACGTCAACTATACTTGGTGATTAGCACTGAATTTCGAATAAATTAGGGATTTTCGTGGATCGTTTCGTACTCTAAAACACCTATATGTGACTGACCTGATATATTGATTGGTAACGGACACCCTTTGTGCCTTTGATGATTAAATCATTCTTAGTTTGGTTTAGGTAAGTAGACTGTAATTAATTATATCCTACTGATATTATAAAATGCAGTTGTCGGTGTGTATGTTCGTTGCTTTTATATTCAGCCCTGAAATCTGAACGGATGAATGATGGTGATGAATCTGAATGGTGAAAATTTGTAAACGCGGTTTAGATAATATTAGGAATTGGAGTCATACGAATACATCCAAACTGTAGTAGAGGGTAAAATTATTGGGCTAATTCTAGATTTTATTGACGCAAGCCAAAAACTACGGTACATTATTCCTTTGTTATCAAAATGTAAGACAAAAATGGTAAATAGTTAGTTTAAGTGGCCAATGCTTGTACTCACAAGCACTGACTCAACCTTCTGAGATTCAACGTTCTAAGTGCTAATGACAATACATTATCCAGCACTAAGGCCGTTAAAAGCTCCACTCTCTCTAACTCTAAACGTAATGGTATCTCTGCTTTTATACTTCCCTACTACGGCACGCGTTAACATACTAGGTGCCTACTTATGAAGCATCATCATCGTCGTCAACGTCATCATCGTCATTACGTGATGACGAATAGATAATAATATTAGTTAATTGCAATGACAGACTCCGTTCCTTGATTTCAGAATTGAATTGGCGTCGAATGACATACGATGCTGCGTTTCTTGATTTCAGAAAAGAATTGTTTTGTATATGTAGACTTAGACTTAAGATGAAATTATTAGATTTAATTGTTACCCGTGACTTCGTTCGCGGTGGTATGTTTTTTATTAATATCGTTGTTAGAAAACCATTTCTCAAAAGCCGGTAGCAAAGATACTTACCTACATATCTACATACTCATAGAATATGTAGGTATATCAGCACGACCTACAAATAGTTTTTTTCAATAGCTTGGTTTCTATGCGTTGGATTTGTTATATTATACATACATCTATCTATAATTAAACAACTCAGATTCTTAACTACCAAACAGCAAATACTTCATTGCAATTGGATCAGCAGTTCTGATGTTTTATGAAAATAAACAGACAGATACCAGTTCCAAAAATTGTCTTGTTTTACAGCGTATTTAACGTAAAATTTGTTTAATTTATCCCGTTACTGATTTATTACAAGTTTGTTATAGTCTATAACACATTGGAATATATAATTTCTATAGCCCATGAACACATAAAATAAAAATAATAAAATAAAAAAGCCTTTTATTTCCTGTAGACTTACATTACTTGTGACTTATGGATATTTTGTTAGTTTTGTTCTATTCTATGTTATATTATTATTATTATTTTCTTTTTATTTATGTTTTAATCTACCGGAACCCCATATTGGGTATAGGCCTCCTCCAGTGATGTCCATTTGTCTCTGTCTTGAGCTACTTGTTTCCAATTTGGACCAGCTAGTGCTTTTATATCATCTTCCCATCGTGTAATAGGTCTCCCTCTTGTTCTTTTGCCTATTGGGCCGTTCCAGAATGTTACTTGTTTGGTCCATCTAAGATCAGTTAGTCGCGCAACATGTCCTGCCCACTTCCATTTCAATCTTTGTGCGAAGTTTAGTGCGTTTGTTGCTTTAGTTATTTTACTAATTTTTGTGTGTCGTATTTTATCTAGCTTCTTTATCTTTAGCATACTTCTTTCGATTCCTCTCTGGCATACGATGATCTTTTTTTTTGTTTCGGCAGTGAATTTCCACGTTTGGCATCCATATGTCAAACATGGCAAGAGGCTCGAGTTCATGACTTTAGTTTTAATAGCTTGAGGCATTTTACTTTTAAAAATGTCCTTCAGACTCCAATATTTATTCCAAGTTAATTGGATTCTTCTTTCTACTTCTATGTTCTTATTTTTTCTGTCAAAACTAATAGTTTTACCCAAATAGACATATTTTTCAACATATTCCAATGGTTTGCCATTTACTATTATTGGTATTTTCAAGCTATTGGTCATTGTCTTGGTTTTCATAATATTCATTTCTAGTCCCACTCTTATGCTAGCTAAGTGTAGAGTTTTTATCATGAACTGTAGTTGGGAGGATGACTCTGATAGCAGCACTAGGTCATCAGCGAATCTCAGGTGACTTAAGTAGGTGTTATTTATGTATAGTCCGCGTTTGCTCCAGTCTAGTTTGTTGATGATCGTTTCGAGGACAGCTATAAAAATTATTGGTGATAGCGGATCGCCTTGTCTCACTCCCCTTTCTATTGGGAAGCTAGGGCCTAAGGTTTCTAGTTTGATTCTTCCCGTATTGTTGTTATATATTGATTTGATGGTTCTTACATATATTTCCTCTACTCCTTGTTCCTTTAGGCTTTCCCATATACTTGAATGTGTAATTGTATCAAACGCTTTTTGGTAGTCGATGAATGCTACATAGAGTGTTCTTTGTTTTTCATGATACTTTTCAATAATTAATTCTAGTGTGTGGATATGGTCGACTGTCGAAAACCCCTTTCTGAAGCCAGCTTGCTCCACCGGTTGCATTTTTTCCAATGTGTCACTAATCCTTGTATTTATAATTGTGGAGAATAGTTTGTATAGGCTCGGTAGCAGACTAATTGGTCGGTAGTTTCCTATGTCCTTTGGATCTCCTTTTTTATATATTAATATGATGTTGGATTCGGACCATTGGGCCGGTGTTATAGAGTTTTGCAGGATCGTGTTAAACAGTTCCGCTAAAGGTGTTGCTAGAGTCATGTGTGCTTTTTTCAATGCTTCATTCGTAATGTTATCTGAACCAGGGCTTTTTTCTAGCTTTAATTTCTTTATTCCGTTTATTATTTCTGTTGCGTCTATTGATTTAATGTTTTTTTCGTGTGCACCGTCTATTTTTTTGTTGAAATTTGTGGTAGTTGTGTCTTCTTTGCTGTATAGATTTCTGTAAAATTCTGTTGCGATAGTTATGATATCGCCCCTAGTGCATATCTCTGTACCTTGTTTTCTCAGTCCTTCTATCCATGTTTTATTCGTTCTAAGTTTCCTATAGGCTTTTTTTGTACTTCCGGTATTTTGAAGATGTTTTTTTATTGTGTCTTGTCTATATTTCGCGTAATCCGCTTTTATATATTTGTTCACTACTTTATATAGTGCGGAAAGTTCATTTTTATCGCTTCTTGATTTGTTTTTAGTTCTTTGTAGTTTCTCTCTTCTCTTTAATAGTCTTATTGTACATGCTGATAGTATTTTGTGTTGTCTGTTTTCCTCTTTCTTTGGGCGTGCTTTTTCTAAGCTTATAGTGATGGCGTTTTCTAACCTGTCGTAGCCTTGTTGTACTGTGGAATTTCCCACGGGTGTTGGATTTGCAGATAACTGTGATATTAGGATTTCATTGTACTTGCTTATTTCGTCTTCTCTCTTAAGTCGACTGAATTGGTTATTTGTAAATTTGGCTCTAGATATTTTTTGTTTGGTTAGTGTTATTGTCGATCTGATTAGTCTATGGTCTGAGTTGTAATTCAGGTTCAACGTCTCGATGTTTTGAAATATTTCTGGTTGGTTTGACATGATAAAATCGATTTCGTTTTTATACTGACCGTCAGGTGATCGCCAGGTCCATCTTCGATTTTGTTTTTTTTTAAAGCATGTGTTAATTATTGTTAGTTTATGTTGGAGCGCAAAGTCTATCAGTCTCTGTCCTCTTTCGTTTCTTACGCCGTATCCGTGCTTTTTAGTTACTAAATATTCTTCCGCTTTGGGGATTCCAATCTTAGCGTTAAAATCTCCCATTAGTATTGTGGTTTTGTGGGCTGTATTCAGGGCTATCTCGATAGTATTGTAGAATTCTTCAATGTCGTATTCACTTGCTGATTCCGTTGGTGCATAGACTTGTATGAGGGATATCTTTTGACCTTGTATGTTTATATTTAGTGTTGCGACTCGTTCTGTTATTCCATTGAAACCTATTATGTTGTTTTTGAGGGTCTTATTTATTATAAAGCCTACCCCATATTTACCCAGAGTTTGTCCTATGTAGCACATTATAAAGTTATCGTATTCTTTTATTTTGTTTCCATGTCTTCTCATTTCCGCTATTCCAATTATATCATATGTTATGTTTCTTGTAGCCTCTTCAAATTCAAGCAAGCGATCATATGATGAAAGAGTCCGTACATTGTATGTTGCAATCTTTAGTTGATATTTGTGTGTGGTTTTATTTTTCTCAGATGGAGTATTTATTGGAGGGTTTTGGTCATATTCTTCCACGGTGACCAGCCGGATTGGAAGATTTTTTAAGTTATGTTTTGGTTTGTTCTTTTGTTCATTTTTAGCATCTGTGTGGGAGGAGGGGTGTAATTGCTATGTATTCTCACTTTTGTTTTCATGGTTGTTGATAGTTTTGGTTACGTTTTTGTTGACCAAGAAGTTGAGCATGCTTGGCTTTATAACTCCTTCTGAAATGCTGTTTGACCTAGCAACTGTTCTGCTGGTCTGTTGTGTTTTGTTTTTTTTGCTAGCTTGAGTGTGTTTGTCCGTTTTATTTGTAGGGGATTCAGATAGGTTCCTTTTATTTAACTGGTTGCGAGGTATGTGTTTGTTGTTGTTGTACACAATAAGTTTATCGTATTTAATAAAAGCAGTATTACCGGCTTCTTTTTCAATCTGTAGTTGAGCTTGGAGCTCTTTGCGCTTGTTTAGAACATCTATTGGATAGTCTTCCTTTATGTAGTATGGTGTATTTTGTAGGCAAGACTTAATTTTCTGAATTTGTATTTTAAAACCCATCGTAGTGAATGTTATTATAACCGGTCTGATTTTTTCGCCTTTCTTCCCCATTCTTCTGACAGCTTCAATGTTGTTTTTGTCACTTGCAATTTTAAAGTAGGTGTTTATTATGTTGCATATCGAGTCTTCTAGATCGTGGTAGGATTTTTCGCTCTCTTCTACTCCAAACATGACTAGGTTTTTGCGTCTGTTATGCCTTTCTAGGTAATTTATTTTTATGTTTTGTTCCTCTATTTTTTTCTCTAAAATGTCGTTTTTCACCTCTAGCCTGTTAAATTTGTCGTTAATGTTGTTAATTATTGCCTCTTTTATATCTTCCTTCATTTCTAGCATGTCTTGTTTTTGTTGTTTCATATCCTTTTGCATTCCCAATAGCATTTGTTTTAATTCTTCCATTGTTTGTATTAGACTTAGTTGCACTGAGGAACACCTCGTTACTACTAGCGACCTCTATGGAGGATTTGATGTTGGATTGGATTGGCGTATTGGCTTGGCCTAGAATGTTTGTTTAGTAGATCAGGCTTTCATTTGATCTGATAGCAAGTTATGTCGGCGAGTGGCGCTAGATGGCAGCACCCATTAGTCTTCGATCGATAGGCAAAGTTCGTATCGGGGCTAGGCTAAAAAGTTGCGACGAATGGCACGAGATGTCGTTGCTGGGGATGTGTTTAGTTATTATTGCAGAGTCATTATTAGGCACTTTTAAGGTTATAGATATTTATACTTTTTAAATGAGCACTTTCATAGTTCTTAATTTAAATGACTGACCGTATCATTCTCACTCATCAATGGCATCCTGCACAAATTGAGCACTTCTGGAATACAATACCAATTTGGAACATCGTTATTTTTGAGCTGTTTACACTGTTTTTATAGATGTTACACTGTAGTCTTTATGTTACCCAAGGGGTTTTAATCACTGTTTATATAAATTAGCACTTTTTACACTTATTTATGCACTTGGTTATTTATAAAGTTACCTAGTTTAAATACGAGTACGATGTCAACAGTGGCACTGTGGCGCCCTCTCTCATGAACACATAGCAGTCAATAATCATCAATGCCTCCTCGTGGGGCCCGCGGCCTGCCACAGTTCAACACCCTTTTTAAGAGTCCTATTTATAGGCGAAATTTTAATAGAGGTAGGTGCTTTGCACGTGACGCTTTGTGACGCGCATTGAACCATCTCTCTATTGTAGTGAAATGTTGTTTGTGTTGGTACAAAATCATCAACATCACCGTGACACGGCAAATCGGTGAATATGCTTAGACTACATAAATAGCTGACTTGATAGCTGCAGTTCTCATTTGATGGAAAGCTAACACACAGACAGGTAGGTATCATATAAAAGTATAAAATAAAATATTATTGTTCAATAGCTTATTTTAAGTCAACTAAACAATTTTATAAGCATGGAATACAAGTATAATAATATCGGCAATGCGCGTATTCCATAAGTACCTACCTATCTACGGTATTTTAAATAAGCCTACCTAAATGGCCTACCTTCATTTTATCAGATCTGAAAAGAAATCAAAAAGTTACTTTTTTTATACCACCTCTGGGAGACCTCTTCTGGTGAAAGTCTCCGATATTTCTTTAACAAAAAGAAAAAGGCGAGAAAATTATTTATGTTTTACTACCAAATACGTGTAAACAGCCTATAGTAGATACCTATTGCCTAAACGCATAATACGATGTTAAACTTAATTCGCCGTGAAAAAAAATCAAATCACATAATATATAGGTATAATTGGAGTACAAACACCTTTATTTCCGTCCCGAACAAGTATTTATAGGGAATGGTAACCACCTACTTATAGGTAAGTGTAGGCATATAAGTAGGTAGATTATAGATTTATTATGATTTCGTAATGTTAATCTGTAGGTAGCAAGCTTTACAAACCACGAGTATTAAAAAAAAAACAAAATAAAACTACACAAATTAGTTCCTTCCTTATAAAGTGCATTTTTCTCTAAAAGAGCCTCTCCGCTTTTCAAGTAAGCTCAAATAAGTTGCTTGCTCTGAAAAAAATCAAAGGCGTTCGTTATTGCTCGCAGTTTGCTTGAGGAGCTCTCTTGCTTCTCTTAACTTTAATATTTTGTTTATAAGAGTATTCCGTAGAACAACAACTTGAAAATGTTTAATGGACATTTAATTCTAGGAATATCATGAATAACCTTTAGTTACAGTTGTTTGTTTACCGTGAATGGATAATAACTTAGTTAGGTACGTATGGTAAGTATAAGTCAGTCTAACATTCTTTTGGAAAATAAATGAAGTATATCGACTGAAATAGTGTATTAAATGAAATGGATATGCCTGCCTACCCGTTAAAATTGGTGTAACTTTACACCAAGCAAGTTAGAAACCAAGCATCCCTTCCGAGGTATTTGAAATCTCTAGGTACTAACGATAGAATAAAAGTGTCTGTCTGTGATTTCATAATTAATGACCAAATTTAGACCGTTCTAAGTCTTTTTCCGTCTTACTACAAAAGTTTAGACCAGAGTTAAACAGATGCTTCTAAAATTTCGTTCCACAAAATCGACATCTATCACTCGCGTTTTCTTACTCAATCCTGGCATTCCTAATTATTTTACTTGTGAATTTGTTATTGAGTTAGAAAAAAGCGAGGATTATAGACGTCGTTTTGTGGAGAAAATGTTTAGACTCATCCGTTCAACTCTGGTTTAAATCTTATGTGGTAAGACTGTTTCTGTCTGACTGTCTGAAGGTTTGTTTTGAATAGGCTCCGTTCATGGAGATCCTTTGTGCCGTCACGTTATTGCTGAAAATTTCCTGTATAAGTACCTGGGTCAGGACCAAATTCTTTGCAGGGTTGCACAACGGAAATCACAACGGAAAATGTCACAACGGAAAATTATGTAGCACACTGGAATCATAAAGGTGTGTGTACACATAGTTGAGGTTGTCTACCGCCGATACAGTGACTGTAAGTAGGCGAAAATAGTTCCCTTTTAGTAGCGTAATAAAACAGTATAGTCAAAAATAATATAGTATATTATGTAGGTACAATGTACATAGTAGGTATGTTAGTCTGTAGTGTAGGTAGGTATAATTATGATATCAGTCTTAAGATAAAAATATTTTTAGTAGCCACTAACTGCTATTCTGAGATCTAACATAATTCTTCAGGTTAGGTTATTAAAAGGACTAAAAATAAAATTTAAGTAGGTAAGCAAATATTTATTATCACAAAAACACAAGTAAGGTCAATGTGGGGAAGTCCGGCATACCTTTCTTCAAATTTAAGTTCAAGTCAACATAATGAGTCGAAATATGCTTTTTAAAATAATTTGTGTAGTTGGAAAAGGTGAATAATATATTGATTTACCTGTAATAGTCAAAAAATAAGATCAATTGTAATGATCCTTAGATTTATAGCATTTTTTTTAAAAGCTCGGCGTGTAGACGGTCTTCCCATGTAGTTTGAGGTAAGTCCGTCTAGCAGCAATAAAATCATAAGTTGTGGGGCAATATGTTATATGTATGAAAAGTTGCACTGATGGTAACCTGGTGATGAAATATGTGTCGTATCTGCCCGCCCTAAAGTTTACATTTCAAAGATAATTAATTTTATTTAATTTTTGGGTAAGACCGTCATATTTTTCATGACAGTAGTTGCAAACATTTTCACAAAAATTTAAGTGACTCAAAATAACCAAATGACAAAAAATAATCTTCAAATTCAAAATTAGTGGCAAAATCAATAATGAACTTTGATCATTTAATTATATTTTATCGTATTACAATTATTTTTTCTTGGCAACGTGCCCCACATGAGCACTCACTTTTGTTTTTGAGAAGATAATATTATTAATTCATAATACAAAATAATGTAGGACATTACTAAATAATAACAGGAATATGAAGTGGGTTATAACTTTATAAGCGAAAACCGTTATTGTTGGTTTAAACTTTTAAAATCGGTTTGTCAATAAACCATCGATCCCCAAAATATCGCCATAATGTGAAAAGCTACATGGCTCATAATCATTTCTGAAAAAAATAATGGATTGGATAGTTTTTAGTGGACTACTTACTACTTCTAAGTATAATAGCAAGTAAATAGTAATACTATAATTATATGAGTCATAAGTATTATTATAGCGTTCATTCATCCATAAAATATGTGCTGTTGAAAATGTTGACAATATCTGCCTTTGGGGCAAGACCGGCATATGACGGACTTTCCTTTAGCTTGGTAGACGGTCTTCCAAATTGTTACATGTTAATGTTAACAATTTGTTGTAGGTTAAAATTACGAAATTAAAGCGTTTATAATGAATTCAAGACCAGGAATAATCGTATGGATCATCAAACGATTTGAGAAATCATAGAACCTCTAAAAACTCTGTAGTTTTTCCGCCTTTTTTTTCAATTTTTAAAGAGACGTCACACTCCATATTCAAGTACAAAACGCGAAAAAAAATTAACAGTAAATTTCTCCTAACATAAGGATATGAGTGACATCTATGATTTTCAGTTCGAAGTAGCTCCATAATATTGGTTTACTGACCAAGCCCTATGGCGCTAGCTATTCAAAAAAGGAAGTTATTGCCGCTAGACGGACTTACCGCCTAGACGGACTTCCCCACATTGACCTTATATCAAAATACAAGTTAAAATGAGATCTAAAAAAAACACGATGTAATAGCAAACAAAAATTAAAGTTTAAAGTAAACTTTTCATATCAACTATTATTATTATACACCGTTTTTGCTTTTGCCGCGTTCTTTTGTTTCATTGCTTCCAATTTTTCAGGATTTTGTTGTTTTAGTTTTTTATGGTATTTTTGTCATCTTTCTGTAGAAGATAAAGGCATCTGAAAAAAAAAGTGAATTATTCAATTTATTAAACCACTATTTACTTAAATGCTTATTCGTGTTGATGAGTGGGGGAACACTATATTATTCCAAGACCTTTTTTTAAGTCTGCAATTTTCGGACCACGCACGCGACGCATAAAGCTCGTCGAAAAATTGTATGGTCTACGCGTATGAATTTACGGACACAAGAATATGTTATCAGAATAATGTATATACATACCTTTAGAAATTTCCGTTGTGACACGTAGCACAATTCGTGTCACTCGTCGCACAATGGAATAGAAATACTTCACGACTTTACCTAAAATGCTTCACATAGGCTAAATTAAACAGAAAAACTAACTATCTTTGGGATATTTCCGAAGTCGAATACATAATAGTTCATTCTTAAACGTTCGTATTTAAAAGATCTTATAGAAATCACTAGAATCTTCAATCAAAGTCACAAAATTTTAACGACCTGTGGTGCACAACAAACATGACAAAAATCTGACAAAAAAACTACATGGCGGAAGTGTGCGAAATTGTCTTGACAGTTCGGAGTCAGTGCTGCCATCATTATAATTTAAAAACCTACCGACATTACGTTGTGGTTTCCCCGTTGGGTCGTCGCACACCTGAAGTAGCACAACGGAGGTTAATTTGAGACATACATAAAATATATGCTAAATTAAAAACTATATAGGTTATTCCATATAATTGAACAGAAATACGTTAGACAATTCAAAAAACAATATATTATGCAATAAATTATAAGTTTAACTGTTTAGTTTTCAAATAAAACCACAATATTTCATGGTTGTCTCATTTGGGACATGCCCATTTTGTATGAAGAGTTTAAAAATATAAAATAAATATTGCTAAATAATTTACAATTTTGTTTAAAAATAATGTTATTCTTCTGAGTAATTGATCTTTAGTAGAACTGATAATGTGTTACCAATTTCACAAAGTATTCACTGATACAATGCATTACTTATTTTTAGGTAGAAAGGCTGTGGACAAAATATTATACCAGTTTTTGCAAAGAATTTGGTCCTGACCCACCTACCTTTAATGCTTCGCGAAAAATTCGCGGGGACAACTAATCAATCAAAATAATACTGAGATTTGTTTAGGTAAAATAGGTGATGCATCACACAGGGCGCCCACGGCCAATAAATAAAGTATGTTTGCTCATCAAATGGAAACGAAAATCGTGTTTACATTACAGCTTTGCAATTACAAGTCTCTTCAATACGTCACACGAAGTCACGGCACGGGGATAGAAGACGGGCGAAGGCGAGGGTGTGCGACAGCCCTCATTAAAATACGAACTGGCTGACTGAAATTCATGTAGGTACTTATATAAGAATGGGTTGTCTTAATTACTACTTCTGAGTTTCTGAATTCTTATTTTATACCATGTGTTACGGTCTCGTGTAAAGAGTTAGGCGAGGAAATGTTTTCTGTTCAATGGTTATTCGGAAAATAGTTTATTCTTCGAATAGATCAACTAGGTGAAAAATTTCTTCGGTGAACAGATTCGGAAAACAATTATTAAGCGAAAACATTGTTCTTATAGTAAAAATACAAAAAAACATACAACTAACATACTTAATTGCTACAGCCAGTTGACAGCATTATCCAAGATACTGGAAGCATTGTGGCGTTATAAGGAGTATAGACTGATTTTTTACGTGAGACTACGGTTTTTACCACTTAGGCTAAATACACATACTGCATGCTTGTACTGCATGCGCTTACTCGCGAAACTCGTGTTCGCGGTTGTGTACGTGGCTGTGTAACTTAACTAATTTATAAGTCTATCTCATTTTATTTTCATTATATGTTCTCATGTTGTTTTTATGTTACAATCTTTGGTTTGCAATCCAGTTCAAAACAATCCTAATTTTTAAGTTCTACCTCTGTATATGATTGTATTGTATAAGTACTGTCTTCTGTATAATAAAGTAAACAAATACAGGTACCTACCACAAAGAAACAGTTATTCAAATTAGTCAAAGATAATGTACGTGGCTAGTTTTACTGTGTAAGTTTACATAATAATAATTAATCAATACAGACCAACCAACCTATATGACGTAAAATACCCAACACCTTTGTAATTCTAAGGGCATTGACACTTAGATCTTTTTAATCGCTTTTGCACACGTTCCAAAGTTCACAGAAGATGCGATAGGTACCAATATCGATGATCACCGTTAATGGGTGTGGTGTCTACATTAAATTTGCACGTGTAAGGTGCAAAGACCTCAGCAACACAAACAAAACTGTCTAGTAGTCTGCGACTTCAAAACTAAAGAAAACCAGACTGTCGAGTGGTCTTGAACTCAAATCGTTTGGGAGTTCACTTCAGTTTGTTTACACAGGTCAAATGAAGTACTTTTTTTTATTCAGCCTGTTTGTACGCGAGTTTATTGCGGTCGAGTTGATAACCAACTCAATGCGTTTGGATGTTATTTAAAGTCTTCTTGTGATTGGAAAATAGACGGCTGACTAGGTAAGGAAACTAGTATTTAATATATAGAGGGAAAGGTGAAGTTGATACTGTAATATTTAGTCTCTTTTGGCATATAATATACCTACAGCTAACGCTCTTATATTAATTTTTAAATTAACTATGCAGAGCCCGGCAAGTAATGTGAGGTACGATCAAGTCAACATAAGTAAATACAGCACATCTAAACACCAGTTACCCAAAAACACAAGCATCCGCTTAACATTGTTACGTCGACAAGAGTAACAGGGATGTAGCGAGGCATTCCGGCATTTCCGACGACATTCGGTCATGTTTTTAGTCTTAATTGAGGCGAGAACAGGCCCAACTTGGCTGCCAGTGCTCATTAAGAACAACAAACAAGTAACTAAGTACTGCTGGAAGGCACAAACGAACTAATCGGCTTCAGCAGCGGAACGCCCAAAATGCTAGGACCATTTCGGGGGCGCTTCTCCATTGATTTACATACAGTAATGTGGCAATGACAAAAAGGGAGGGAGGAGCCCGTGATTTAGGGACGCTCTTATGGCTCGTTTACATCGTTGATAAGGCCGCGGCATGTGTTAGATTTTGTGTAAGGGTTTAATGGACTAGGAGCGTACCCTGCATTTTGACAGAGAGACACCGAGCAAAAATATTATGCATGTGGATTGAAGCGATGGAAATTGCGATACTTTTTAAGGTGATGAAATGTAACGATGGTCTTTGTTTGGTAGGTATGTGAAAATACATTTCATTTTAAATAATGTTAGTCGTCTCGTCTCACCGAAAATATCGCTCTGCATCAAACAATAGCTAAATATCATATCGCGCAGGTTAAACTAGTATATCGAATTTTGGCTAATTGCTGCAAATAAACATAGAGCCATTTTAGTGTTCTATTACTTATTCTATTGAAGATACCTTATAAGTACCTGTTGTATACGACTTGAAGTTCGATTTTCTACCACTCGTACATCATGATAATGTACATCAGAAACAATGTATATAGATGATTCGGGCCGTATTATAATAAATGAACCTCAATAGCGCTACCAAGTGCACTACCAGCTGATCCAAACTCAAAATGTAATCTGCATCTTGAGATCGTTGCTATTTAATAAATGGATATTGAGATGTAGCACTGCGGCTACTAGATACTGTCTTGTATGTGTCAATTGTGTCATAATCGGATAGCACTTAACCGCTGAGTGTCATTTATTAATTTGCCATAGATCATGTAAGTTTCTGTTCCTAATCTACAACTTAAGATGTATTTATTAAATAGAACAAAAGAGCAAGTGCACACTGAAGATAGCTCTCAGAGCTAAGTTTGATTTATTACTCGTAATACGGACCTTAGACAGTTCTTTATTTGTTTTTAATTTTGTTTCGTATCGTAATCATTTGTTTTAGTAGCGGAGGTAGCATATATATTATTTACTTAGAACATACGAAACCGACACTTGTAAGGTTATAATAACTTGCACCATTAGGGATCTAAACAAAAACTCCGTTCTCTGTGGTATTCAAAGTTGAGGAACTCGCGTGGGTACCGAACAACTGTTATGAGCGGAAATCTTTACAAGCCTCGAATAAGGGTCGATACATGCCAAGATCGCACCAAATAGAGAAACACGTCAAAATTTACAGCTCTGTTATATGGCAATAGCGAATATTCCTCAATATGAGTTTTACGGACATATCACACACGGGCACGTGGTTTTTCTTGCGACGATTAAGTTTGACTCCGTTTAAAACGCATGAAGCTGGCTAGATTAATTAGCTCTACATAGTTCTACCAAATGTTTGGGTTTAAAGATCGTGCCCACTTGGTGACTGGATAAGTCAATCCATTTCGACCGGTTTTTGCTATTGAAACCATTTTCATTCATTTCTTAGTACGTACACCTTACTTGAATTCATCTCTTCGCATGACGCGATCACGTCACAACCTTTAACACTAATTTTATCCTTCACTGATGCTACTATCGACTTGCTTTAAGGACGCAAAAAATGTGATATATTATTTAATTTAAGTGAGCAAGGTGTGTTTCAGTCCTCGTGTACGGAAATCTTTTCAATCCTCGTATAAAATTTCTTCAGGAAAAGGCAGAAGTGATTTATGTATGTAGCTTTCTTTTGTTGGGATCGAAGAAATACTTTACAATCCTCGGCTACATTAGCAAAATATTTATGGGGAGAGAATAACAATTGGAATGGTCGTTACAATAATTTCCCTTGTTGTTGTGTAGCTTAGGGGTAACTTGTTGACACTTATGAGGTACCACGCCACAGACGACGATATAACGTATGGCAATACCATATCGACCAGCATTAGGCAGAATAAAGCGAAGTCCTCAACGTATCACCTCGAGAAAAACATAGTGTATATTATATAAGTCTATATTGGTAAGTGGTATATTTATATATCACTATAAGTATATTATAAAAAAAAAAAAACGTATTTAACTCTTGTTTAAATCTTTTGAGGTAAACCGTAATAGACGGACTGACAGATTTAGAGACAAACAAAAACCATATCCAATCTTTCAATACTTAACACTCAATAGTTAATTGCAACACTTTATTATGTTTATACATCTTTTATATGTCGTTAGTGAACATAATATGACCCTGTTCAGTCCACTCTTTGACGCAATATGACGTTATGAATGCGCATAATTTATAAATAATAATATAAACAATTGGCATGATAACCAAGAATAAAGCTCTAGATCTAACAAACCGCTTTCAATAGCGAAATAAAATGATGTAAGCTAAAATGATACCATACTTTGTTTTAATGCATAAAGTACATACTCGTATATAGGTAGTAAAACCTGAATAAGTAGGGCACAAATAATCCACTTAGTAAAAAGTTAAGCTTATCTTATCTGTCTGAACGTAGTGTTCCAAGGATTCGGGCAGCAGTGGCCAAAATCGATTTAAAATTAAATTCCGCCGACGAATTGTAATCCTTACAATCAATTCAGGAAGCCGCGAGCCAATTATTGTTGGGGTAATTCAGGATTATCGGGTTACCGGGAACAAACGTTAAATTAATTATTGACATTCACAAGTATAAAGGCTGATTGGCGCCGACTCCAAATTACTTAGGTTTACCTACGTACATTAGTTTAAGAACTTAGTTATAAAGGTTAATTAACAAGTAATTCAATTAACAATCGAAAAAACTCGCTAAAGATAATATCGTTGATTTTTTAAAAGTTAAAGGGGCTATTTTGGATTTGGTTGTCATGGTGTAGGTATAGTATTCTACTTGTCAAGCCCTTTCATTTAATACCCATATTGAGGGAGTTGTGAAAAAAATATGACTACCGCCATTTAGTGGCGGCAGCAAACTTGGAATGATTTTCATAAAACATAGCTTATGAAGACACACGCTAAAGAACACTCCTGACTAATTCACTTTTGAAACAATTTTTTTTAACGAACTTGGTTTTGCAGTATTATTAAGCGGTTATGGTTATGTAAGTATGATTAATAGCGGCAAAGTTTGACAAATACCTAGGCAGTGCCTCCCTTTAGTGCTCCAATATATCAAAAAATCTAACAAAGAGTTAGGTACTAGTTTGTAGCAAGGAAAGATATTCTTCACGTTATTATTTATCCATCAATTTCAAAACATTATTGTAAGATCCTAAGCATATTTCCGATAGCATGGGTAAAGAAGCTAAAGCAAGCATGATTAAATAAAGGGTCTGTATAGTAGCGACCCTTTCGTGCAGATCCACATGAAGTCACCTTTACATGTGCGTCGAGAGAGACTGCCAAGATTTACAAGATAAGCAATAAAATGTTATACGTAACTTAAGTTGAAGGGTGTAGCCAGGTACAGTCAACGACAAAACTCACAGAACATGCCTTAATTTCCAGCTAAGATTTATGCAAACAAGATACAGTAGAAAATTCAATTCTACGAAAATATAAATATTTTGCATGTGTAAAATAAAATGTAAATTAGGATATGCTCAACTACTTCTGAGGCTGACTGTAAGAATAAGTGGATACTTATCATATGAACTGAAAGTTTGAAATGGTTTAACTATTTTGGAGGCTGGCTGGATTTAAGAAACGTCTGGGTAGGGTAGACTTCAATGACAAAATGTTATTGCCTTTTATAATAATAATAATTTGTAAGCTTTTGTTTTGGTAATATTAGGTATAGAAGCTTTTATTGAAATCACCGAATGTTTGGGCGCATTTTAATCGGATTGCAGTTTATACGTAAGAACATATTTAACACATAATATAAGCGTATCCGGAAAACTATACATGACATCCAGAAAAATCTTGTGACATTTCAGTCATGGAACCAGAATAACTGCTATTATTATGCTTAGCTATTTGAATTTCTAATGCCCCGTTTTTCGGATATAATAACCTAAGTAGCTCCTGCTATACATAAATTTGTTTACAGGTGACTGCATACCTACAGTTTGATTTAAACAGAGTTACTGCTTACAATTACAACATGTGCTTAAAACGTAACACCCTATTAAATAAGATTAATGTTTTATTTAAGCCATATCAAGGCACGTGGAATGCGTAGGTGCCGTCATGTGAAGATCAAAATTGTCTTTGTGATACTAAGAACGAGTAGAGTGAATGTTATTCGTTTTACCTCCTAGGGTCGCACAGTAAGGCGTCTATGTAAGTATATGTGAGATGGGTAATTCACAATGAGGCTATTGTGTTATTTAATATGTTTATTCACATTGAGGCTAATATAAATTTAATGTGTTTCTTCGACCATTTTTTTTATATGTATTTATTTCTATAGAACATACAGAGTGCGAAAAGCTCCTTGTCTAAGATCCATCAATTCTCATTATGCCGGATGTCCGATAAAATATATAACGCAACTTCCTAAAGATTCGTAAAGATCGTATTCAGTAAGCTATTTTTATAGGTTTGCTATTCAACATAGTGTAAATCAGCTGTTTCTGAGTATTAGTATACATACAGAAATATGTGTGTGCTATAAAGTGGCATACCTACCTATATTATTGGAATGAAAAACCATTGTTCTCAAAAGTGCACTTTTGTCTAACTTTTGGCTCCAAAAGAGTTATGGAACTATTGCCAGCAAATTTCGCATGTGTATAATAATATATGGATGGGGATAAAATTGTAAATAGGTAGGTACCTACATGATTTAACTAAACGTGTCTTACCTACATAGATCCCTTATTACCTTCAGTCTATTCTAGGAAGCGTTCAAAATGATTTCGAAGTCGGGATTAGAATTCATAATCTTTACACAAAGTATACCTAACCTCAAAAACAACGATGTAAGGCTAAAAATACCAACGAACAACGTTTCAAATTAGTAAGTACGCCTAAACACAAAAGGGATCGCAGATTAGGCTGAATAAATTTAGCTTAAATCGAGTATTAGGGACTAAGTAGATACAAAATTAATTAACTAAGTACCTACGTTCTTATCTCGGTGTTTCTTTAATTATTTAGTTAGTCCAACTTTACGCAAGAGATAAGTTAGCTTTGAAGCCTCCGTGGCTTCTTTTAAACGTTTATTTTGCTTACGTTTCTGCAAATAAATGTGACTAGAAATACTGTAAAGATTATATTTGGTACACCCCGATCGGAAAGGTAGATTACGCTTCTAAGCCCCTTAGCATAGTAATATATCTACACTAATATTATAAAGAGGAAAACTTTGTTTGTTTGGCTGCAATGAATAGGCTCCGAAACTACTGAACCGATTTGAAAAAATCTTTCACTGTTGGGAAGCTATGCTATCCCCGGGTGACATAGGCTACCTTTTATCCCGTAAAAATTAATGGTTCCCGCGGGATATAAGAGTGTGTGCTTTAAATTTTGTGGCATTTTTTTCGTGCATGTAGCAACTCTGATAATTTACAGCTTTCATGTATGAATGCGTTATCATTGTGAAATCCATTTTAAAAATGAATAAAGTACGCTAAGATATCTTGCGAACTTTTGGTCGAGATTGTGCATTCGGCATTCGTTACAGAAACAAGATAACGGAGTTCTTGTGGCCTCTTCTATAGACGACATGGATCTAGACGACATGTGGTTTGAGTTATCCTAACCTAACCTGCTACACTGCGCATGAAAAAAATCCATTTATTGCAGCAACGATTTACATACGAAATTCTGATGTCGACTGGCCACCAAAATCATGCGATTTAGCGCTGTGCGATTTCTTCCTTTGGGGGTTTTGTGAAATCTCGGGTTTTTGCGAATAAGCCAGAATCAATTACTAAGCTTAACGCCGAGATCCAACGCGGCATCAATGAGATACAGCCACATCTTTGTCAAAAAGTCATCGAAAATTTCATGAAAAGAACAATGTATCATCAAAGCCGTGAGGGCCATATTCCGGATATTTTATTTCATACTTAAGGCGAGGTTTTACTCAATTTCGAAATTTTGTAAACTCAGAAATAAACCAATTAAAATATAAAATTATGAGTGATTTATTTTAAATAAAATTATCATAGATACAATGAAGACGATTGAGGAGACAAAAACGCGAATATGAATAATTGGATCAATAGAGAAAAAAAAAGGAATTTGATTTCCTGCGTCATCCATTCTAAAGTTTCCAGCCAAACTAACAGATTTACATTATAATATTCTACACCCGAGTCTAATACATAATTATTGGCATGTCAACTGTAGCTGCTCTAAAGTTAAATTTAAATCTACCTCAACGATAAACTTGAAATTATGAAGTTTTTAGACAAGACGGGCTCATCATGGCGTCCGGAGGCGTCGAGAGAAATATGTTTCTTATTCATTTTACAAAGATGCTTGGTGTCGGTTGATAAATATTTCATAGTTACATAAAAGGGAGTTATAATTTAGAAGTTCATAACATGCAAGTTTAGCAGCATTATGTAGGTACGTTGCGTACAATAATGGCGCACAAACAACTATGCTCATTTTCTAAATTTAAAATTATAAAAATGAGTGTAGGTATAACGTCTAATTCAATAGCAACATTTATTCAAATTTGTATTATTATTAAAATTTCTATATATTCATTTTATTTTGTAAAATGAGTTTTGATTTTTAAGTTGTACTCTTTTGCCTTCTTAACGAATAAATTACACATATAAAATCGACACTGTAAACAGTGTAAATAAAAAATCTATGTGTACCTAATATATTATTGTATAATTCTTATGTCCACGTCTTAATCCGCGATAGGAAAGGTCAGGAGTGTCAGGACCTTTCCAAAGTTCGTAGGATACTCACCAAACGCCTACAACGTGAATTAGAAACCTTTGGCGTCGTTTGAATCATCCTCAATTATAGCCCGGTACCTACTTAAAACGAGATACGGAAAGGTTACGATTCAAGTTAGTTCCTTTTAATGGCCGATGATAATACCTACAAAATAGTAAAGTTTTTGACAAGTTTTTATTTAGCATTAAGGCAATCGTAATTATTAAAAAAAAAAAAGTGCAAGCGATTAAGTTCACGTTGACTTGTAAATATACCGTGAATGTATGTGCGACAATGTGCGTAGGGTGCTTTATGTCGTCGAATGAAAAGTCAAGCCATAAAAATATAGATGTATATCTATGTATCTCTAAAAATTAACATGTTTACCCGTATGTAAAAACGCTAACAATGTGTATGTCCCGAATAAAACAAGCCGACGGCGGCGTAGCGTCCCTAACAAGTGTTTATTTACTTGGTTACGCGGCTATAGCCTTCCGGTTATAACTTCTCAAATTATACAACTTTGTTTCATAACAAGTACGATTACAGGCGGCCAGTAGATTCATTGCGGAAATGAAGGGTTTCCAAACGTAGTCGCGTAGTCAGGGGCTACGCGCTCGTAGCGGCCACCATATGTTCCGACCACGCGGGCGGCGATCGATACGCAAGGCGGGCGGCATCGGCGGCATGCACTCACCGTGGTCAGCTTGTAGCTCAGCTTTCGCTGCAACGCCGTCTCCAGATGCAGCGCCATGTCGATTTCACGGAGTAACGACTCAATGATTAAGTAATGTTCGTATAGGCACTATAAAATAGCCCGGTGAGCCGGTTTCGAGTAACAGGTTCGCGCGTGACGTACGTAGTAGCTCAGCGTGGCGGATCGCGTGTTCACGAAGCCATTTTAGTCGCCTGTCAAAAGTTACGTGTTTCCGCCGCGCAGCGCCACCGTCGACGTAGTACGGCTGCGCAAAAATAGCCTGCCATGCGTGCCTCGTACTGACTGCTTGCTATTCTGTGGCGTGGGGTGTAGGGTTGCATTGCCACAGGTTACGAGACTCCACCAATTGATTTATAGTCGAACTTGTAATTGAGTTAAAAGTTACAGTTACGTGACATATTGCTTGGTTTATTTCAATATTGAACGCGTTTTGCGTCGAACATTTTTTGTTAGACATTGTAAGGCGTATACTTTTATTAGGAAAAGTTTAATTAGTTTTCAACAACAGTATTATGGTTTCGTTAAAAATCTTATCTTCCTTCAATCTTTGTAAGGAAACTATAAAGCTAAATTGTAGTCACACGAAGCTTTCCCGTCTAAATTAAAGCAAAAACACGATTTCTGATTATTTTGATACGCTGGTCCAGTTTATGAGCTTTTTAGTGCGGCATTACCATGTTAATGAGCATTTTGATCAGGCGACCATAACATTTATCTATATACCTACCCATAATATTATTATGTACCTACCTAATGTGTCGTATTCTGAACAAGTTTCTTACTGAATGAATTAATGATAGGGTAAAACACTGGTGAAAAAACTGGTGAAACCATAAATGCTGCTGAAAAATGCAAATAGGAACATTTTGCAACAAAGAGATTGTATGAAAATTGTTAGATTAAAGTTCCACTGTTTTCATTGAAAATGCCAGAAAAAAAACTGTGCATTTTGAATTGAGCGTTGTTTAGTTTCGCTTTTCCTTTTTTACCACGGCGCACCGCCATGGCAAAAATTCAGACCGTGTTGTGCGTTTATCGAGTTACCGGACATTCCATACGAATAAGCACTTTTATGCAATTTCTATATGTTAATTGAAAAGCTTTTGGATTAGTTTTGTATTTGGTTTTTGAGCATTTTTAAGTTTATTTCCAAATAAATCGCAATCATATTTTTTGGTAACTTTTTCTGGTATGTGCATGTACCTAGTAGGTAGGTAATTACCAAAAAACAGTTTAATATTTTGCCCGTTTTCATCCCGCATTAGTTTAATAATAAAAATAATAAGTCAGCCTGTACTATCCCACTGCTAAGCAAAGGCTTCTCCTCACTTTCGTGAAGAGGATAAGGCCATAATCTTTCACGTTGCTATAAATTGACATAGTAATTATTAAATGGCAATTTTACTTAAGTGGAAACTGTTTCTTATGGTGTGTAACAATTACGTTACATTGTAAATCTATAGTGAAGCGTTCTGTAATATAGCTAGGATAGTGTAGCTATCCATCTGTCTTCTTTACTGAAGCAACTCCCAGTACTTACTCCCCACCACTAGCTCGGTAATTCGTTTTTGATGTCTCACGCTGTAATATACAGAGCGCTAATCAAAATATATTGCCCGGTCCTTTGTTGGCATTCTCGCAGTACTATGGACCGGAGTGACGATACTCGGTTTCGTTGGCTTGGGAACGACGATACTGTATCATGGACTATAACACATCTAACAAATTACGTCATTTTGTATGGAGAGTGAATGAAAAATAAATATCAGTACAGCACTATAAGCTCTCAATTTGTTTGAGTTTTTACGGCCACCGTTCACGTATTTTTCCCAAACATAAGTAAAGTCTACTTCACTATTTCTAAATAAAACTCTTAGCTTTATCATTGAAACAAGTAAATTGCACTAAGATTACATAGGTACGTGATAACGAACCAAAACCGAACACATACAAAGTCCATGTCAACTGGCTGTCAGTGGAAAATTAATACATCGATTGAAGTTACAAAAATCATTTAAACACAGACAGGAACAACTTCACCAACCCCACTCCACGACGCTCAAGTCATAGAAGAGTGAACCCACAGCTCAACGCATGAGTGAACTAACGGAAACTCAATGTGAATAAGCCGACGCGATCGCTGAAACTTCGCACCAGCCTCACGTGAGACATTAATGAGTTCGAATCACGTTAGGTACACAAACGTTAGGTAAACCATTTGAATCGAGGCTTCGAGTGTGTCATTTACTAGTTGCAAGTAGAGAGCTGGTCTTAGTGTCGGCGGATTGTTTTCTTTTACAACTGCGAGATGAGGCCGCCACGTGGTATATCTAATGATAAGTTGCAGTGCCATGTAGCGGAGAAAGAAGTTACGTAATATTATATCTGCTACAACAGTGTGTTGTAGTCATTTATTTTCTCTCCTCATATCTTGTGTATACTGTATATTCTACCGTACCAATACTGTTTGTTACTTAACTAGTTTAGATAGGATACCGAAGTTTCACATTAGCTAATTAATACATTCCCGCGGCTGGAACACAGGCTATCTCTCAGAAATTAGGTTAGAATATTTGCTTTTGGCTCGTACGTGGCAGTTGCCTCTCGTCATTTGCCTGTTTTTCTCGGCAAAGGAAAATATTGTCACAACTTTTGACGCTTACAATTTATTAATGATTTTTCTTAGTTGTGTTATGTGTACAATAACGCTAGCACACGGACTCTACCATCGAACAGTTCGTGTCGACTCATGTGTGTGTGAATGCAAACGGAAACTCTTCGCAGCGCTTCAGCCTTCAGCCAGACTTGTGGAAATGATAAGAGTCACATATAGCTGGTTCAAGACAAACTCCGCTTCAATGGAGGTAAAGTCTGATCTGGAACTTAGACACCTCGTTCTATGTAGGTCAAAAAGTAAGCTATACCTAAGTAATGTTTAGTTTACGTTAAATACTGCTTAGATTGTGTCTTTTTATAAACCTTTATGAAAACAATAGCGGTAATTACGGCACTTTTACAAGTCAAACGAGCAGCTAGAATAGTATAAACTTGGAATATCACTAATAGACTTTAAAATTACTTCATTATGGGACTCATTATAGAGCTTGAAAATGAAATTTTCTTTTACGTACAGATTCGTGACTGAACATCGCGAAGAGTAAAATTCAATGATATGACGCCACGTTCGTCACGTTGCGCGTCGCAGAATACCTCGAACAACCTTCATATATACTATTCTTAGAGCAAACTACTGGTAGAGCTCTAGTTTCTCTTGACTGAATCCTTGAAAGAAATTGAATAAAACATGAAATCTATGAAACTGCACAACTTCGTTATAAAGATTCATCGTTCGAAATACTCAGTTAAACTGCTTTTGTGACTGTACTCAGCCGGGCGGAAAATGCGCTTTTATATAAAGCAAGCACCAGTATGTAGTCTATGCACCATAATATTATATAATTCCGTTTCTTTAGAGTACTTGAAATTAAAAAATATCTAACATTAAGTAAGTATATTATACTACAATAATAATCAGAAAATTGGAATAAGAATTGGGATGTAGATTAACTAAACTTACATGAATGGCTTTTAGGACCCTTGTAAAGAAATATACGACTTGATATGACTGATATGTATACATGACACAGTAAGAGTTATATATTAGGCTCAGTTATTAGGTTACAATTGCACTCGGTTGGGAGGCGGTTAACAATAAACCGTTATGTTAACTTACAGACTTGTAAAATTGTATGCACGTCCAACTCACTAGATTTATACGCGATGGAATTGCTTTTACTTACGGTTAAAATGATTTACTAAATCCAAAGAACGATAATAAAATAGTAGAAATGGTGTTATTTAAGTTTGTAACAGCGAATAAGCTTAAAGAAATACGAGTAGCACATTGTACTAAATCATATTTCTACATTATTTTGTTAAGTTATGTAAACAGTCTATAAAATATTTTGTACTCGTTTCTGAATATTTATGTGAATTACAGGTATTTACACGTACAGATTTTCTAGATATAGGGTACCTATAATATTATTCTAGTTATTATAGAGATCTGTATATATATTATAATGCATGTCATGCATTTTTGTATTTTTAGTCATTCGTCATGATTAGGAGATAGATTCTAATTATATAAGTCTTGTTACTTGTCATGCTATATCTCATAATGTACGTGAAGTAATTTATTTATTTGGGATAAAAAAACAGTAATACAGTATCACTTAAATAAACGAATTACAAAATAACTGTATCACCAACAGTAATATCCACCAGTTACGCAATTTCACAAACTTCTATGTATATCATCAATTCTTTTTTCTTTCTTTTTGTTAGTTGACTATGACCCTGACCAGGTGCACGAGGTTTCAACTTCTCTCAATATTGTGCCATGCCCCCATTTTGAAATTGCGCAATCTTATACAAACGATTATAAAACGTTATACAGGGTGATTGGTAGTTGGAGCTTTAGGTTACAGCTAGCATGGACCAATTAGAACCATTTGAGCCATGGTTGTCTTAGATGAAGTCTGACTTTTTTAATAGTATGGTTAAGTATGGTATGGTAGAAACTTGCTTCCCTTGCAGTACCTGTTCTTATGTACTGATATACACTTACAGTGATAGCGATATAAAATACAAGTGAAATACAAGTCACGCCTTAACGATTAGGGTGCGACCACACCGGTGTTCATTCGGTGAGCGATTGTGAGATGCTTGACAATGAGCTTCATCGGTACCATTGCAGAAGGCACGAAAGACGTATTCATTTTTAAAGTATAAATGAAGGGGGAAGATACATATAATTCGAAAGTATAGGTACCAATATGCTATATAAACTAACAATTCAACCGTTAAAATGGTTCTACCAATTATTTATTTTAGTGGTTTAGGAAATCAACTCAACTTGCGTTAATTCAATTTAATACAATTTTTTCATGAAATTGCCTATCATAGAAGTTATTATATTTATCTCTCTTTATACATAGAAATGTATAGAGAGATAATAAAGTACCATTACAGAGGCAATACTAAAAGGACCTTCACACTATAGCTACTTCAAACAACAGTACTCTTCTTTCCATTATGATTGTTGTGTTAACCGACTCTATTGTCTATAAAAATCATAAGTTAAACAAGTCTCCCCTGTAATCACGATTAGAACAACAGAACACAAGTGCTCACCAAACTGGGAAAGAACAATGGCCACACTCGTAGGCCCTTCGTTCTTAACAACAAATCTTCCCTCCCTATGCTACTGAAGCACATCGCTACAATCTACAACCAGTATAAGTAACGCTGCGTCAGCGCACTAACCAGTGCGAGTGAGAGGTAGGACAGGCACAACTGAACGGCGCTGTCTTGATCTTGCTTACTACTAACTTCTCTTGCTTACTACTTCTCGCGTACTAAGTAAATGCCATAAAATACAGAAATGTTCGCATCACACAATATATACTAGGTCTTACCCCCAGTTTCTAGAACGTTTGTTGGCTTTGACAGTAGATTAAAACTATCGTTGTCTCTATCTGACACTAAACAAATGACAAGGACGGCAATATAATTAATCTGTAGTCAAAGTTGATTGACGTTTCAGAAACCGGCAGTTAATTTCTCAGTTCTATCAAATGAACACAGCCGTTAATGTTTTGGCTTGTAAAATTATATGGTGCCTTTTCTGTTCCTTTGCAGTCGTTTGGAATGGTTTGAAAGGTTTAAAGGAGCGATTTACTCCCTTACTGTGTATTAAATATACTGCACGTGTAGTTTGCTCATTTGGAAGAAATGAAAAACCCTTGTCTGGCCTAGTCTTTTGTGATGAACGCGTTTGTTCGTCGACCATTCCACTAATTGCGGCCACGTGCTTTTGTCTTCGCAAATTAGATTGGACCCCCGGATTGCTCTCGTTAAATGATTTGAATAAAGGTGGGATTATTATATACTATATAGATATAGGTAGGTTTAATATTTACATGTGATGATCTAGGTTCATAATTATTATGGTGATTATAGTAGAGAAAGAAAAAATTGTATACAATATCTACAGTTATGAAAACAATATCTCTTGTAATTGAAACATCATTTGTAGGTACCTACCTAGGCAACTTAGCAACGACCTACGGAACTCTGAAACGCAACCACTTCACGCTAGAGACACTTGGATCCGTTCGAAAATATACATAGCTCTACAAAATTCAGCCTTTAACACAAACATTGCTACATTCAAAACTGTCTGCAAACACAGACGGAATGCTGGATTCCATATAAAGCTATAAAATATGTACCAAAGCTTATCTACAACATGTTTCACCGACCTGTGCAAGTTCTCCGTCAGCGTAATTTTTGGGACCATGTCACTGTAAACTGTAATCGTATCTTATTGTCTTTATCATGTAAAATATTGATTTTGAAAGAATTAAAGCTGTCATGATTTTGCCTCTGGAGAGAGTCCGTAAAGTTTCGTTGGGAACAGTTAACCGAGGATCAAGTAGCAAAAGGATCAAGAATATATGATGTTCTAATTTGGTAGCGACTGTTTTTCGATAACTTTTGTGAACGACGTTAACTGTCATAGCTCGAGAAGATTTATTAGTTTCCCAATGAAAAAGTCTTATGAAGGTGCCGATATATTTACTGCATTTTACAACCTATGAAACTTATTAGGATACGTAGGATAACGTTTAGGATAAAATCACGCCCAATAAAATTGTCACAGTGACAAAGTGCTAGAGCATCAACTGTAATGCACACAGCTGACTGTATTTTATCAACATAGGTAATACATATTCGTCTCGTCTCGAATGTTTACAAAGTTCTCCATACGTAGAGAAACCAGACGTTACGCTTTTGTCGGATTAGTTGCAGACATGCGGGTAGGTGGATAAATGAAAGGGAGGATTATATTGAAGTCGTAATAAAATACTTACCTGTATTATTTGAATCTTCGTTCATTGGAACTGATGGGAAATGTCATGAAACGTAATAGCTGACTCATCTGATTGTGAATGTAGGAATAAAAATACATTAATCTGAATTCTTCTGAGTCTTAGAAGATGTCTCTATAAGAAGTGATAATTGAAAATGGTGATATTCCGTTACAAAAATAATCTTCCAGAAATGTTCACCAAGGTTTTCACTTACTTGTGTACAAATAAGTTTTTAGGTACATTCGATACAAATTGGTAAAATATATGGACACTATAAGTTTTCCATACACGCCCCCCCCCCCCTTCCTATACAAGCTGATCCCGTGCCAGAATAATCTGAATGCATCGGCTCGAACCTTCGACGTGCTTTTTGGTGGAGGTACAGTAAAGAAGCCACTCGACGTTTTAATGCTCGATTAATAACACGAACACCACTTTGCAACTAGAAAAGGTTAAAGCTCGTAGGAGTTATTCAAATTGTTGAAAAAGCATTTTGTCATGTTGACAAAAACAATCGTCTTGCCGAAATCCATCATAATTATTATTCAAATTAGATGAAAAAGAGGAATATGAAGCTTTACTTGTTTGTCTAAGGTGCCAACTTTTCCACCACCAATCTGAGAAACGATCGATCCTACTACGAAATAAAGCCTGACTTTAAGTGGTCTTATAAACTCCATCGCTGACGTTTATTTCTTTTTATCACTTTATGCGTTCAATATTAATCGCTACCCTGAGTAGGTAAGACCAATTTACCGATTCCAGTCCGCATGGCTGACCCCTTTGTAATGAAACGAGCTATTACAAACCGTTCGATTATTCTGCCTAACTACCTGAGAGGTCTTTGAGGCTTCGTTGACAATACCTTATCTTTGGCATGAGTAGCTATAGAAATAAGAGTAGGTACTTCGGAGTTTTAAGGTTATTTTCCGATCTTTGTTATGAGAAGGTAGCTACAGAAATTAGTTCTTCGTAGTCATCGTAGGCTCTTCTACGACGTAAACTGTAGATGGTAACAATATGTGCGTAGTGTTGTCTAAGCGAGAAGTTGCTGGTTCTATTATCGCACTGGGCAAAAAGTTGTGTAAATCACAGTTAATTTCCCTGAGTCTGTATGTTTGTATCTCCGCGCAGTTCCTAATTGATAAAGGGAATCCTGATAAGGGATAAGGAATTGTGAAAACACAACAATCTTACATTTGCTATTCTACTAAACTAATCATTATCTACCTAACTAGTCTGTGTATTATAAACAGTTACTATAGCATCTCCAAGAATTTGAAAAGCTGTCGTTAGTTAGACCAATGTTATGAGTAATTCAAATTAATTCAATATAGCGCCAAGTCTACAAAATATGATGCTAATGTGATTCACGATGATTCACCGTTAAACCCCACGGAAAATCTGATTGTGATACAACGCTTTGTTGAAGGAATTACAAGCGGATTAATATTTTCCTGGCTGTAACAGCCGGGTATCGTGGAAGTTTGGTGCCTCCCGGCGTTTCGCTCGCCGATGTTTGCGGAGTACTTGTTTAGGTTCTCACACCTCGCAACTTGTAACGAAGGCTTTTCTGAATTCGTTCAGCGTTAGACACCGACGAAAAAGCTGTAAGTATTTTGTAGCTTGTGTTTTTTATTTAATTTTGAATCGAACTTTGGTCTGGAATTTGTATGTGTTTTATACCACTGAGTGATGAAATAGCTGTACGGTTTTCGATGTATGCTTTAGGTCCTAAAAACGTTCATCAGTAACATCACTATTCAGTCAGCGTAGTACATATTATATTTATATTTTCCGCTCTCATCGTATTATAGGTATTTCAAAAGTAGGAAAGCTCTTATTTAAAGCCTTGGCACTAGATCATCATAATACTTGTTCCAATTTAATAAACAATACTCACCAAGTATAAATATTATATTTTATGTTTCAGTACTGACAATAACCAACTGTAAGCATGAATTCGTACCAGCGATCATTCCTCTAGCTACTGTTCCATCAGAATCGAAATTTATCAACATTTAAAAGCAATTGCAACAGTTTTGAACCAAACTAAGTGCATGGAGTTGTAGAGCGGATTTACCGGAAGCGGCGTCGACAGCGACCGTCGCTGCAGGATCGCAACACGCTTTCATTCATCCCTCAGATACACCCTTTCGCCACCGAGCACGGCTTTACGCGGAAACTCTACACTAGGCATCAGCCTCCCACCACTCGCCCCCCTCTCGCTCGCACCAACGCGTAAATCCTACAACAGAATGAAAAGAGAAAACAAAATCAATACTGTCTGGAACCGCCCACCGGTTCAACTCGGTAACTGCGCTTCCTCACTGGAAATTCGATAAAATAAAACTCGCTAAAATATCATCAAAATTGCGTGCCGATGTTAAACGAAGCTATGTTAGCTGGCAACGTGATTATCTGTTAGATAGTTCGCGAGCTTGCGCCAGTTCAGATGGCACGGGGTCACGTGATTCCCACGTGGTCGACTCACGTTACAATGTTTACCTGCGACCGCCTGACGGTCAGGTGAGATCTCTACAACTCTTCTATCTATAGATACGGCCACCCCGCCAGCTGACTCCCCAAATGGGTATTACGGAGCGAATTCCACTACTTTTCCCGGAATATTAGATGATCTCGTGAAAGTTAGGCAAATTGTTTGCGAGTCGCAAAGAGCAAATAGTCTTAAAATGTAATCTTGTCTTGGTGATACCCATATTCAGTGAACGTCGGAGACAGCGAGCCCGCGGCTATGGTTTGCATTTTTATCAACCATCGACGACAGCGGCAACATTTTATTTTTCCGTCATAAATATGGAACTAGTGAAGACGAACACATGCCTGAATATACAACGTCTTCATGCAAACTTATCTGAAACTATGCATAAGTAAGCGGCAACGAAACGAAGCCTCTTACATTCAGCGGAAAAATAAAAGTTAGTCCATGATTCTTTATTTCCTGCGTAACGTTTTCGTGCTCTTTGCAATTTTCTTTGCTCACATAAAAATTTGTTTTATTTCGTGTCTTCAACTTTTGTTTTACGTAGAGTTTTATGTGTCGGAAATTATTTATACGATAGAATATAGCGACACCAATATTTTATGGCTTCATATTTTTTGTGGAGTTACCCAACAAAAATATATTTAAATATTAAAGCACTTACAGAACTAAAGAAAACTTATCAATGAAATAAAGTTACTAATAAATAAATAAAATTACCAATGAAAATAAATTAAAGCAACAATTATGTTTGTTTGTCGTATGAGCTTGACCTAGCCCTAGTGTCAGAGTTTATCAGGCCGTCCGAGGATTAAAACACTTTTTCCGTGACTGTATAAATTGAAAATTTTGTTAATGGGTTCAGTTGACCGATGCAAATATTCATTAGATCAACTGATCCCGCGGAGACACAGTTTGGAGCGGGCTTAGTTGACGTACGAGCCGTGCCAATGACTTAGAACAACATAGAACAAATTATTACAGTAAATAAAAATAAAATCCATCTTACAAGATAAATGACACCTTAACTTGAAAATATGTAGGTAGGTAATAGAAAAGTTCTGCACCTGAAACTCAACTTCTATTTTATAAGGGTAATATAAAAGTATCCGGAAAACTAATGGTCGTACAGAGCACATGATTTATCTTAACATTCGTGGATTTGTCAAACACAGGTGGACCTAAAATATGTGTCTAAAGTACTTTGGTCTATAGGTACATGGAAACTTCTGCATGGACCGGAATGGGGCTTTTTTTTAGTTAGAGCACATTAAATTTATTTTATTTCATTCGAATCTTTGGAATAATAAAACGTCACGATCCAGACTCCTAACTAGAATTCCATGTATCTAGAAAGCAGAAACTACAGGACTATGGTCCCACAAACACTAGTCTCAAAGCAAATACCTGTGATTGCCAGAAATATTTACCCTGTGTAGGAATCGAACATGAAACCTCGCTTCGCTCTCAGCTCACCCCTACTTACGCCATTAAACTAACCGACTTTAAAAAGTGATAGCTTCTCAATTCTAATATGTTTTTTTTTTGTTATACGACGTAGTGGGGATCAGCCAAAACTCTGGCGACTTTCTATAACAGACCACTTCAATTACCTTTGTTTGTTCACATAGTTTCCTACGTCGGTTGCTTTTATTATAACTTAAGCATTATATAGCTTTCCTCAGAAATACCTAAAATTGCCAGTCGTGTTTCCTCGGAGTGTGCCTATGCGAAATGAATACAGGATGAGATGTCCCCATCCTTTTGATATGTTGGAAACGAGATTTAGTGGAATCAGATACCGCAAGTTCAATGAATCGAGTGAAGCTAATCATGTCACAACGTAGTAGGGATACCTAGTCTGTGGTGTCACAATTTTTTTTATTTGATTACCTACGTTTTGTGACTATAGCGATTTCTTTCAACTAATAGGCATATAATACCTATTTACACTCTATGGGCTTATTACAGACTTATTTTTAGATAATTCAAAAGGAATCTGGACTGCGATTTTATATACTATAGGTATTCTCATTCATAAACCTATTTACTTTTCCTAATTATTTGGTGGTACGTATAAATAATCATTTGCGGTGTCTATTCTTTGTTTATCTGTGTTTTGGACACATATATAATATATTGAGAACAATAAGACTGCCTTATTTATTACTTGCCATTATAAGCCTTGGAGTATAAAATATGATGGGGATAGGTAGGTCTGAGAAAACAATAAAATTTATTACGGAGTTTTAATTCTGTAAATACCTTTTATGGTGATTTTTTAATTAGTGTGGGGATCAACTTACGGTACAAACCTACATAATATTATGTAAAAGTTATCTTGAATATATTTTCTTCCTTTTGTGTTTATGCATCCTGATATCTCGATATCCCTGTCTGCAAAATACACAAACTCTAAATAATTATTATAATATCTGTCTACATACAAAAAATCATTTAGATCGAATCGGTGGGGTCTAGGGCTATCGCAGGAAAACTATGCATATTATGACGTACCTATACACAAACAGCTTACAATATGCATGCAAACGCCAACTATATTTTCGATTCGTTCAAATGTATTTTGCCCTCGCTTTTCAGTAAATTTACGGTAGAGTTTCGCTTCTATTTACTGAAACACGAGTGTTTAGTGTATTGTTAGGAAGGCATTTATTTATAAATTAGTGTGAACCATACAGAAGTTAACTATATTTGAAAACATATTGCTAGACACTGCATACATATTAAACGTGCGAAGCTGAGAAATAATTTATCGTCAATACATAGAGGTACATTTTAAATACAACTAATTCTATACTTCTAAATATGCATTCCAAGAATATCTAATAATAACTTCAGTTACTACTAGTTTGTTACCTACAAATTTATTTAGGTAGTTAACAACTTCAGTAAGCCTCATTAATTCTTTAACTTTAGTGCATAAGTTAAAGCTTTCGTACAAACTTCGGAGAGGCATACGTTCCTTATTTACTGTGCAAAGTGACTTGTTTCCTTAAACTTGGTATATCGATGAAAATTATTGCATTTTCCGCTTTATATTATATTACTTATTTTAGATACAAATACAGTGGTTAATTCGTATACAGATAAAAAAGCGAAAAGAATCGATTCGTATACAGTTAAAAAAGCGAATTACAGCTTCATATAAAATGTGGCCGACGCCATCGCGTTAGTGTTATTCAAATCGATTGTTGTTTCCACTAATAAAGTTGAAATTTGCATTATATTTTTACAGAGAATTATAAAATATAATGTTCTTCTTCTACCTATCACTTCACAAAAAGAGTCACGACGAGCTCAGCGACATTTTCGTGTATGAGAGTGCTTGGCTTAGATTTTTATACATCTTAGAAAGGTCTAACTCTTCCAATATTATGTCAAAAAACAGTTATTTTTTAACGTAGTTTGTCTGAAATATTATGTATTTCACCTATTTTGTTTCTTAGCGATCTCGCATTTTCGATTTAGTTCCTAAATCAGAGGACTACGGAACATACCTACGCGTTAACTTAAAGTCTATTTCCGCTTCCCCCGCGATGAAAACCATACAGCTATAGCCACCTCACCTACTACGTTATTGGTATATACCATTACCCATGTATCTAGTAAAATCTGTCTCTATACCTCCCTTATTTTCCCATTACCTACCCCCGGATTTGCGAAGACGTCCAATCTTTCCAGTTTTATTGCACTGCAACGTAACGCATTCAGAGTGATTTGTTCGCTTGCAAACAGTATAATTGCCACATTTAGTACGAAACTAGCAGGCGATGTAAAACAGTGACTAAGATTTATACTTTTTATTTTTATATAACGCTACTTAATGATAATCGATATTTTGCTCCATAAATAACCACTCAACTTTGTAATAATTATTATACTCGTACCTATTATTACCTAGCGCATCATCATCTGAACTGTTACTACAGTTTATATTTATTATTTGGACTAAGAACTGCGATTTTAGAAGTAATAAGTCGTCTTTTTTTTGTTCATTCTTCTTTTGCTTAGCCATGAGTACATCACGGCTTATATTGTATTTACTGTCCTTTCAACATATTTTAAACTAGGTATAGTCATTTATTTCGACAAAAAACTACAAACCTAATCTAATAAACCGATACCATTTAAGCTTATATTAATTATTAACCTTGATCTTACGTACTGCCTCGTAAATTTAGGGCAGCAGTAGGAAGCAATAAATGGCAGAATGTTCTTGGGCGCACCACAATCCATGTTTGCAGGCGTATTATCAAAGGATATTAAACTTGTTTTTATTAAAGAACTTAGATATGTTTGAGGAGGAACTAAAATGGTGTATATGCTATTTCCTAAAAAAGCGTATATTTTAATAACTTTATCCTGTAATTTTTGCCCGGTGACTGTTATTTGTTTCATTTGATTTGAGTACTCTTTTACTTATTTTAAATTTTGTATTCAATGAGAGAAACCTTTCGGCTGGTAGATTATGGCCAATTTAGCACAATGAGTAGTGTAAGAAGAAAACAAAATATTATTTTCAGCACTTAACTGGTTTCTATTAACAAAACTGCCATGATCCATAAAGAAAACTTATTATAAGTTCATCTTGTTATCTACTTACAAGAAACTGAATGTTCAACACAATGTTTTTAAAATAATGGCAATATTGCCTAAGCATACTTGGTGCTATACATTTATTATGCATGTTGGCACCTAGCCTATGATCATTTCAGTTATGTTAGTATCCTTATTTATTTAAAGGGTTCAGTGCACCCATTTACAATATTCACCCCCACTACATTTTTGAACGCAAATTTCACATTAACCACCGGATACCGGCGCATAATTAAAATTTGCGTTAGGTTACGCCAGCCATTAATTATTTAGCGTAGTTTGAACATCTTTAGAGGCGAGCCGACACGACCTGCAATAAATGGGCCTTATATTCCCTATATTCAGAGGACAGAGGCTGCGCGTGCCGTGAATGTGTAAACTGGGAGGCTAGGGATGTGCTGTGAGTTATTGAGTCGCAAGTCTCGCGGTGCTCTTTAATTAGTATGCGTTAAATTTGATTCGATTTATTACCATTCTCATATAATATAATTCACGACAATGTTGCCAATATTATCGGCACCATGCCTCATGGACACCGACTTTCATTCAATTTTGTTTAGGTTAGGGTTAATTTTTTTATTCTAGTTTTATTTATGTCAATTATTATTGTTGTGTTGATTTATTCACAAATTCATTACTTTAATTCATAATATTACATTTATATACTCAATAAATTATTATCAAGAATTTTAATATCTGGTAGTAAGTGAGAGCTAAGGAAAGAACTGTTCGCTTCGATGCTGAACTTGAAAGCTAATTTCTTGCGGGACTATGAAAGCTATTATTGTATTCAATTATGTGACAGTGAAATGAATACGACAAATTTGCGAAAAATTGGATAGGTCTATACAGCTTCTACATGCCCCCTTCCTTAAAAAAATTATCGTAGCACTATTGGCAATAAAGGTATTCTTACAAGTCACAATCAACTTTGATCATCATCAAAGAAAAATTTCCTCATAAATCTTGAATTGGAAATAGCGCTATTTCAAAGAATTTTTTTTCTCCTAGTTTATGAAGTAGCTACCTACATATTTGGCACTGTCTATTATAGAATAGGTAAACCTCAACCGATGATTGAATGATTGAAAATTTATCAACCCCATTCGAACCGTAACGTGAGTAACCGCCACCCCAACGTGTCGCATCCCTACGTAAAGCCCCCGTCTACATAAAGATTTATTCCTGTAACTGAGAAGACTACGCGACACTTTTTCCCAATTATGAGGTAAAGCGCACCATTTATTAACACCTCATCAGAAGAATCACGAACTGTACATTTTTCTGGATGATATGCTCCGGTATGCTGAAACCTTTGCAAAGCTTTTTAATTAATTTCTTATGTGGTTTTAAAAGAAGCTCTCTGCATTAAGTTTATTTATTACGGAATAGAATAACAGTTACGGTGAATATGTTATGTTAATTAACGAGATTATCTTTGGCCTCCATGGTTTCATCGTCTTGGAAAACTTTAGTAAATTAATTAAATCACTGCATATAAAGCTTTCCCGGTAAATATCTACATAAGCCTCCGATATTCGTTAAAAATGTTAACGAAGTGTGCTTTAAGCCCACACACGCGATGTTCACACACACATTGTGGCAAACAATCATTGCTCTATTTCGTTCTCATTATTTTTTAAAACTGCAACAAATTTTAATAGGTATGGGTACACTAAAATGTTTTTAAGTGCAGCAATACCACAGTATAGAACAGAGCTATAGCTCAATACAACAACTCCCAAGTTAAACAAAAACATTTAATAAGACATAATATTTCACTTATAAAACTAAAAATATGTTACTATAATAAGTTCTTGTAACCCGACAGTATTTTATGAGAACATTGTGATCGATTACAATTTTAAAGCAAAAGTTTATGATATTGTTCGGATTCCATCTCAATTTTTTTTGAATCATAATAATTCTTGTTAATTGAAACGTTATGATCTTCAATACTGTTCTTTCGAATATACCTAGTGAAGCATTACCGTGTACCACCGTGTAATTGCGCCCATCTGCCGCTCTAACAATTACGTTGTTTTAATAACACTTTTTTTAAGGAAACAAACGTTTATGGAGATGTTTTTACTAGGGAACTGCACTTGTACAGTTAGAGCATTGCGAGACTAGCTTTTAAGTGAAATATTAGGGTAAAATTATACTTTACGTGGTACCGTAGAGCCTCTATGATAAAACACGAACTGGGAAAGCTAGTTTGTGGCTAGAATGTTAACGAAGTTTGAAACATTGTGTTATACTATTTCTGAACACTATCGCTCCTCTAATGTAGTGGTCATAGTAGCACAGAATACTTAGTAGTATGTATGGCGTAGCCGTAGAACAAATTATAGTACTACGCCGTAGCTACGGCATTTATACTGCAAAATGCTACGCGTAGGCTAAACTACAGTACATCACTAATTAGCTTATTGTTGGTAATAATGACGTTGGCGAAACGAGCTTCTATTCGCGTTTAAAAAAAAACTTTTTATATTCCGCTAAAACTGCCACCATAAACCAGCCGCTGCTTGTTGTTTCGCCCTTAACTCGAAGTATACAATGTTACATTATTATTCACTCGTATGTACAGCGCAGTACTAATACTTATATGTAAACATTAGATATCAAACCAAGTCGGGAGAGGAATAAAAAAGAATCTGTGTCACATCTGTCCGATGGAAGCGAAGTGTTGTGTAAGGCGTGTCCCGAACTTCGGAAGTTGTCCGCCGTCCGACCACCGCGAGTTTCTTGCGGTTATAGAAAAGGAGTCACTGGAAAATCTTTTTACTGACGAAACTTCCCAATACCAATATATTAGATAAATCGGTTATTGGAACAAGTTATATTTCTCCTTCTCCGAATGATTTAAGATTAAATTATAGAATATGGTTTTACTTTGTTTCATATTAGGGTACTTTTTTCGTTGAATTTTGTGTAATAGGTGTTTTATATATATTTTTTCTAAGTAATATCCTTCCACTAAATAAACTGCTTTAAAAATTAATTTCACATTTCACGGCGAAAAATCATACTAACTTCAGAATAAATTTCTCATACATATCCCACGAAATCAAATGATCCATCTGCTGCTGATCTACAAATGTCTTTTCAACTCGTAGGTGCAAGAACGGCTCGTTTTCTTTGCCGTTAAAATGCTTTAGTGGCTCAATATGCCTGCTTTACGGCAGGTGATAATGTTCACTGAGTGAGAGTTGGGCAATTTCGAACTTATAGTGAATTACCTCCTTTGCCCTATGGTGTCTCGGTAATTTCCGTAAATTATTGGAATAAAAATTAATGATTGTTTAAAAAAAAATCATTACATGTGATGTTTTAGATACTCTTGGATACAATACCTGTACGTACCTATAAAAATATATAAAGGTAGTACGTCGGCCCTGTAGACGTTTTACTATCTGTCTACCATTTTTTTATATATCTATCTTGTATAACTGAAAACACCGATGTTTTGAACAATTGTTATAAGGAATTAAGTTGACTCGCGTAGGCCTATTTCAATACATACCTTACATACTTGTTTAGATATATTAAGAAACATCGGTCACATCTAATATCGGACGCGAGAGCCATAATAACAGCTGTTACAGCCAGAAACTTTCCTCATTTCCATTAGCGTAACGCAAACTCCATTTTCAATCTAAACGCCCCTCATTGTCTGCGCATTACAAAGTAATAATGGCACAACGCACCGCCGACAGGAAGCACCACCTACATATACGTACGTATAGATAATAACAATTAATACAATGCAACTCCGTATTCATTTCAAACTCGGGGCACAATGTAAAAACGGGACGGCGGAGTCTCTGTAGCCTTAATATCCGCTGTTACAGACTCGTAACCGGCTAACAATATTGCATTGCGTACGCCACGCGCTAGTTCCGTACTTATCGCGAAAGTTTCAGCCGGGCGGCGGCGCGAGGGGGCGCCCCCACGCTCGGGGGACCGCCCGCTGCAGTATCGATCGCGTCTGCAGCACGTTGAAACGCTGTCTTCCGCAGATCAGTCCTTATCGTCCGCCAGAACGAGCCTTCTACAGCCGAGCACTAAAAAGGCTTTGCGAATCTAACACAGAGACTCACGCACGCCGCGCCGAGCAGACGTAGCATCGAAGCGTCTCCTCACGCTTCACGGCGCTAATCTTGTTTATTGAAAACTGTTCACTGTTATGTCCCGCTTCGCCACCTACGCGATCTACTCGCGATTTATTGGAACATAAATACGAGTATAGTAAAGTTGCAATACAATGAATTACCAAAGACATATCGCTGCTTTGTGTCAGAGTTGATTAATTTAGAAATAAACCATAGAAATCCCGCTTGAGGAAGAAGACGCGAATTTGTGCAACAAGTTTGAAAGTATACAGACGCGTTCCATGACAATTGGCTCGGTCATTAGAGGCGAGGTAGTGTTTGAGTATAACCCAACAACGCTCGCGGCTACCTATGAAATTTATAACTAACGAGTGAGGCGAAAGTTGCGAGCGTTGAAAATATTGTAAACTGCACTCTTTGGGGCAAATTAAATGAAAAACGAAGTTTTGAAGCGTGGCGGACGAAGTTGGCCACTCAAGTTTCAAGCTGGGTGGAGGCTCGCATACATAGCTAGCACTCTGTCTGTTCGTACTAAGTTGCACTATTTTGTATTATATTAAAAAGACTTCGCGGCTGCAGCAAGCTTTACGGCGATAACTCACATAAAAATCTGCATCTGTAAGCAGTAGTAAACATGCAATATTAATTTTGAATTACCTTTACCTACGCCGCTGATCGCGATAATTTGGAACAAACATAAAAATAAAAGTTCTAAAAAATTTACAAAAATCTATAAAAATAACTTTAAGAAAATACCCGAACAAACAAAACTAGGACTGGGGGTGGGCAACTGCGTTCGTTTTTTTTTAACTAACGTATTCACGTAGTAACAACGGATATGTTACAATAATAACAGATAGATATTTAATAAAAAGGACGTTCATCAATAAGGACAAAGGTGTTAACCAAGGCCTATACATATTACGGCTATACGGAGCCACGGTGGTGAGGTAATATGTGTTAAGCCAACCAAAGACATCGTTAACCCTATAGACAGGTAATAATCGCCATTCCGGCTTTGTAAGGGATCCCAGAACAAACTTAAACACAGAATTTATGGATCTCACGTAGTATGCAACGAGGTTCTTCGAGCAAATTAAAGTTAAGTTAACTTCGTCTTGAATTAGCAGCTTTTTTGCGAAGTTCTACTTATTGTATTGTAAAACATTATGTATACCTACTAATACAAAATATCTTGATATTCGAAGCTAGCAATTGTGAAAATATATTTTTCAACTTAGTCTTGGTACCATGTAGTTTTAGTTTGTTGTATTTTATTTTATTTATATTTGATAAAAAGTCGAATTGTTTAATACTCTACCATTGTACACAAACTGCAAGTAGAGCTGAGCCGATGTACTAGGTTAATAGCTAGTAAAGTCACAAAGTCTATTCTTTATTCGTTTTACTGCAACTTCACACTATAGTTACGCTTTGCTCTACGTACATTTTCACGCTACATTGAAAGCATTTACTCCACATTTTTATTACTGGCAAAAAGTTTATTTCGTTCCTAATTTGGAGCAAAATAATCGCAAAACATGTGTTTGTGCGCGGTACAATGAAAGATAAATGAATCAAAATAACAATATTAAGTGCCCAGAACCGCTTGAAACATATATTTATGTCTAATCTGTAATTTCGCAAGCAACATTGCTATTCAAAAAACACGAATAATATTTACGCACTATTGTTCGACAAATACATACCTAAACGGACTCTTGAGCAGAGAAGGGACTTACTGAAACCTGAGGTGCTCGATAGGTGTTTCAGTAAGAAACCAGAATGTGAATTAATCGATTTGATGGCTATATAGACTGCAGTCAAGATCCTCATACCCGTCACTATGATATTTTTTCTTTTTAATCAAAGGTGTTAATCATGCTCATCTTACACATATAATGGGACTGGCTGTCAGGGGCCGTTGCCGGAACACTCCGATGTGGCGAAAGATTTTCTACTTTTAAATTTTAAATATTTTAAAGGTGGTGGATTATGGCCCAACCCTCCTCACGATAGTGAGGGGAGGCCTTTGCCCAGCAGTGAGACAGCTACAGGCTGAATTATTATATAAATTTTGTAAACAAAAATACACGTCATAAAAAATACAGCCCATCTCAGAGCCTATAAACCTTTGAAACGACACGAAAGAAAAATACTGTAAAAACTAAATTCTTAATCCAATACACTTTTCCGTGTTAAGAGAACGTTATTGGTAAAACTTGAAGCACCGCTATTAGCCAATCCGCGGTAAAGTTCGGCCAGTGACTACGGCGCAATCTGCGGCGGAGTGCCCGAGCTCGGCTGGCGAACATCCAACCGTTGTCGCCTCTATCGATTGCACTCAATGGACTGGAATTTCTACTAACACAACACTGTAAATATTATGTGTACGCAGACGCATCGTACCTAGATATATCATATAATATAACCAAGTACATGTATGTTTACCTAGCTAGCAGAATTTGACCGAATAAGGTTTAAGTTAAATGGTGTATTTACCTAATTATTTAGCGGTTAATTATGATGATGAAACTAAGGTATGTACAAACGGTAATCCCAATGACGATATTGGTTTTGTGGGTTTGATTGAATTGCCGTCGGCAATAGTGATAACGTCAGGCGCCAGCTTCTGAATTATAATCGGTATCTGTATCTGCGTCACTGGTCGGCACATACGCAGTTCGGAATCATGTAAGGGTAAGGGTTAAAATAGATTATGACGTTTTGTTTGTATTTTTGCGGATTGAACTAGGTCTGCTTACCTAAAGAACTTTAATTTTCTGTATCACTAGTTTGCCTAAAAACAGTAAACTTTGTTAGACTATCAGAGAAACACATACATGAAAAGCGTAGCAGTTGAAGCGTTGGCAATATTTGCTACGAACTGCTACGCTGGAGCTACGCCAGATTGAATAAAATTATCATCACAACCGCACGCAGTTTATTAACTAAATAGTGTCCGAAAAAGGTATAATGGGTATACTCGTACTAGCGGGCTCGACGCTGCGCGTTCAATTCCCAAAGACAAATTATTTGTGTCAGCCACAGAGGTATTTGCTCCACGTCTGGATATTTGAGGACAATGGTGTTCGTAGTCTGTAAATGCGGGGAATCGTAATTAGGAGTCAAGATCTATGTATGGAATTGCGTTGTGTTTTAGGTCGTTATTACAAAATTAATCTGTGGCTGTATGAACTTTTACTCCAATACTATATTTCTAGCATAAAGTAAGTAAATTAATAGGTAGCCAGGGAAGCTCGATGAATACTTTGAATACGAAAGGGATTCATATTTCAAACCGTCAGCTATCTATCAGACGTCAGATTTATGCGCACATATTCTGTGATAGAAGATATTATAAGCATTTTTACGAAGTTTAGATAGTTTGCCCAGGTTTGAAGTTTGTTTCTTCACTGTTGGAAAATTTCGGCGATATACGATACTTAGCAAGTTATTTTACTTTGAGTTTGCATATTTTAAAGAACTGTCTGATTTCGAGATGTTATTGCAGGATCAAAATATAATGTTTAATGATGCACTATGGAAGTGATCGTAATATGACCCTCTACCAGTCTAAAAACTTGAATAATCATTTGATTTAACGTTAGTGAGGATATATAATTATACATATTTACCGCGCAACCACCGGATATATTCGATCTCAGGCTTCAAGGTTATCCAGAACCTCGGCACGCCAACATACGTCTTATTAAACATCGTACAATACATATTAATCGTTAATAATAAATTCACATAATTGAGATAATTATGGAAGAGTTGGTAGCAATTAGCGTCAGTAGAGGGCGCTCCTCGCGAGTGCCATCTGGCGGGGCTCCAACGTACTCCTCAACACGAGGCGGCGGCATTCGCTCGGGCTGCGAGGAACGGAGAAAATGGAAGAAGTGACATACCAACTGCACCACTGCTTCTAAAATGACGTGTTCACAAAATAACACATTCAGTTTATTGAGATTATTCTGGCTCCGTGCGAAAGATCGCAATAATGCTTCAGCACAAAGTTAGAAATTATATTCACAGACTTATCCTAGAATATACCGGCCTATTTTAAAAATATTTGAGGTTTGGTTTTGGTAGAATTTCTTCACTGAATAACTTCTATATACATTTAATAGCCTAGGTCAGCGGTACTCTAAGTGTGTTCCGCGGATCCCTAGGGTTCCACGCTACCCCTGTAGGGGTTCCGCAAGAATTTAGAAAAAAAATCAAACCTGATATCAACCAATTAAGTTAGTAACCATTAGTTAAGATTTTTTCATTTTTAATATCTTCTATTATTGTACTAAGTACTTGCCATGTGGTAAAGTAAGTAATAATTAGTAACTGTTACATTGTACTTTTATAATGCTTATACTTATAATAAAGAATACACTTTTCAAAACTATTGTTTTATTGTAGGGTTCTGTCAAGTATTTTGCTTGTCGAAAGGGTTCCGTGACCAAAAAAGTTTGAGAACCGCTGGCCTAGGTAATCCAAGTCCAGTATTGTTGGAAGCGTAAAAAACAATTCATTTTGAAATTCTTTTTCTCGTAGAGCTGCATCATGCTGCATCTAGTTTATACATCCGAGGTGCAGCTTTAACTGTTCCACAATGACGATTTCACTTCAAGAAAATATAAAACGTGAAAATGTCGCCGTGAACGGCACAGTCGTTATGTGGCATTGGGACTGAAGTTCAGAGTTCAAATGTGTTACTTTACGACCGGCAGATGTACCTTCAGTCAGAAAATACGTGGTGAGATGAATGTTACATTGTTGTGTCGTATATTCGTATCTACATAAATATTATTTGATGTATATTATTATCACTAAACCTTAGTATACTTCTTCTTATTTCCTGCACTATAATCCCTTATCGGCTCTGACTTTCTCAAAGAGTTGAGTCCATTATCCTTCGATCTCCATTATGTTTCCTGGTTTTCTGGCCTCTAACGCAATAAATAAATACAAAAACATGCTAAAATATCGAGAACTCTGAACAAACGCTTCAAAAACTAATATAAACAATATGATAAGTACCTATTATTACCTGTACTTACAGGAGCGATTTCCCATCAGTCCTCGTAATAAAAATAAATCATGGGACTCTAAGATTCGTTCTACCCATTACGATATTCGATAGATAGAACCAGCAAAAAAAAACTTACAGTTAAATAAATAGGACCTATTTAGTGGCAACCAATAATATTATTGATTATTTTCCATCATTCTATTCTCAGGCAATAATCGCCCAGTTAAAATAATAACCCTCCTTCAGCAGTCAATAAAAAAAATGTCTACACAATAAAGCTTCGTTCGCGATTAAATTTCACTGTGACATTTGGCCCAATATTGAAAAAAATAACCGCTATGTTTCTATATTTTCCAATATAATTTATGTGTTTACTATCTATCTGCTTGTTAAAAATACCTTCCTCTATAGCAGTTCCAAATAGTTCCAATTCGTGTGTTGTTTCCTGTAACATTGACTACTTCCTGGAATATCAACCTGTATCCAAAGGTTTTGACGTTGGAGAGCAGCCAAACCGCAATGTCTGCACAGTGTTGGATACACCATACCTCTTCTTATAGTTAATTGCTGTACAGATGGTATCGACTACAAATTTACTTTCTATTTGAGCCACTACTTACTGCAGACGTAATTGACAAAGCAATTGAAGATAACCGTGTAGATTATACGATGAATCGATATGAAACCACATTTTGTAAGAGCTTGCCTACACAAACGCATCACTGTCCGATTTCTAAGGTCTTTTTATGAGAGAGTTATCTGTTCAATGGCGCTATTGGTTGATCACTTTTGGCTGCGGTAAATCCATAATTGAAAACCTGTCTTCGTAGCTAAAAAGTAAGCCGTTACTCAATTAATATATTATAAAGTGTCCAGCATCCTATCACGCATCAGCTTTTGACTATCAGTGTCTACTCAGCAAAGTATTGTGCAGCAGCCGCTAGTGTCGCCATTCTTTCTTAATTTCATGAATAACAGTTTAGCGACTATCTTTCGAAAATTCTCAAGGCGATGCGAGCGGTGCCGAGTAAAATTTTGCAATTCAAAGTTCTGAGCGGCCCTGTAACCTAATTATTGTGGGCGGGTGTGATACTAGCCATTAATCGAACGCCCTTCTAATGTCGTCAATCAGTAGCGTAAAAATGTTTGGTTGCAATATAATAATTGACTTAAAAATGTCAAAAGTCCATTAGAATAGAATAGAACAGAAAACTCTATAATGCACACCAAAAATTACAATACAGAAAAAAATACAATCGGTAGGTAAACGGGGGTAGTACAATGGTCTTAACGAACGATAAAACTGCATTAATAATTTGCTTACTATCGTATTCATGTAGGTTCGGGACAAAACTAACGAAGTTTAATTTTACAACGCCAGAAACGTGCTAAAATTATTCATCTTGCAAGTTTCTCACCTGTCCTACATTTGTAAAAAGGATAGTTGCCCTACCTCCCACCCACTTTCCCAACAAAGCGGCTCTCCCGCCGCTACGTTTTATTTGGTCCATGGGAAGGCTCTCGCACACTTGACCGCAACAGATGGCTTCGCTACCCACCCATCCATACGATAGTGTAACTAATAGAAGATACATTAGAGGGCTTCTTTTGAAGTTGCAAAGGCTGTGGAAAAATCTACTGTCTGCCTAGTACGCTCGTGATGTCGCAATCTAAATTCAACATTGATATTTGATACCTGCTGAAAGAGTTTTTTTAGTGAGTTAAATCGGGCATCACACGGGTAGTATAATCCATTCGATACCCAAAACATCATGTTATGTGAGTGCTTAAATTGTCTATCTTCATTCAAGCCCTTTCTGCCTCACAAGCAATAAAGTCCACCTGTCTAGGCACAAAAGTAACAAAAGCAAAATCCTCATACTACATAGTTAAGTACGTAGTTAACTATCGATATTGCTTATTAACTAGACTAGAAGCGTCGCTTTGTTGTCTATAGATATATTTTTATTATAAACCATGCCGGGAGCTTGCTATTCTCATAAACAGCGCCTTTTATGGTCACGGGAAAACCTGGCGACAGTTTAGATTTTCGATCACAATATTATGGACTTGCCTTTCATTTTGTGTTAACGAAAGTGTCGATACTACACTCTACTTTATGTACTCGTAGTAGTGATACGTGTGTGGAGAAGGGAGATACGGTTAACCTCAGATTGTGATAAATAATTTGTTGATGGTTGAAGGTTTTATTTGAATCAAATCATTTCATAATTTGTACGTTCCTTATGTGATTTTAAATAAGATACAAGTTGATCATCTACTTCATTTAACGCTACATCAAAGCAACATACTCAAGACTGCCTAAAAATACTAAGTACCTACATTCATTTTCTAAGCTAAGCACCTAAGTAGGACGATTTTTCTCTAAGTAACTCCTAGTTTGTTGACCCGCTACCAAGTCATAAATAACACTGTAGCTGCTCCAACTCCGCAAACCTCATACGAACACAAATCCGGGAACTGAAACATGAATAAAAACGATACAAAAATGAGGTCGTTTATATCACACGTCGGTCTCGGGCAATGAGACGGGAAGCACGCAGCCGGTGGCTGCATTTCCTAACGCATCGCTCGTTCAATATCCGCAAGGATTGTTTGCAGAATACCGTCACCCCCTCCCTACCCCCACAAGCCCCGCCAATACCCACCGCCTCTAATGGAGCGCGGGTGTCTAGTTTTAGAAATAGACTCCGTGATAAAATGAAATTCTCAAGAAGGAAGCTTGAAAGTAAGCTCGTTCGGTTTCCTGAAATTGCGTGAGGGTGCGATTATCTCGTAACGTAATGTTGTTGCTTGGAAGTTTTGTTGAATGTAAAAATAGGGATTGATGTAAAAGCGGGTTTATTGTGTAAGTAGGTAGTAATTTCTGTTCAACAATAAATGTCTTAACATACTTTTCAACATCAAAAGAAGAGGATAGTGCTTACCCACTCACATTATATAGATACCGACTCACTATAAGTAAAGGAGCCTCGCGCGTACAGAATTATAATCAAAGCATTTCAGATAAACGTGAGACAAGTAACTGCGCTTCCGAAACCGAAAAACCTTTTTTGTCATAAATATAAGGGCTACTATATTTTTCATTTGACGGACTAGAACGGAAGAACGATATAAATATTTTACACAACGGTAAAGTCCGGTAGATGTGTTCTAACAAGTCAAGCTTAGTACAATATCTAAAAGAATAACTTAACCTATATTTTGTAACAATGTCACTAGCTTTACAAAATGCTAAGTACCTACTTATGTTAATTCAAATAATCAGTCTCATTTTAACCCTAACAGTTTATCCCGACTCTCCCCTTCCAAGTTCCAACCATGTGGACTGGAATCTGAATAGTTATTCAGGATTATTCCTGAAAGGACTGGTCCTTGAGCTTTCGATCCGGATTAATGCACTCACTGGGAGCTTTGATGGCAACTGTCTTATGTCCCGTCCCCGTGCGATACGGACAGATGCTATATTCATCTTTATAGGTACATGCTATAACATTTATTTCCGTGTGGTACTTATATACATACATCTCACTGTACCTACCTACCGACTTTCTTGAGAGAGAGATAACGTCACTCTTATCTAGTTAACCTATCGTAAGTCTTGAATTTCCTCTAGCTAGACTCTAGTTCTGTCTAAGTAGTTCTAGTTTTCTAATTAACTTGATTAACTATTCGTATCTAAAGTTGGGAACTTACTAGTTGCAAACTTCAAAGAGATTTATTCTAGCGAACTTTTGAGTCAATTTGACGGAATAAACTTGAAACTATACCTACCTAATACTTTGTACCTACTCATTTTATGTGGGACTTCCCACATTCCCAATTATTGTAATTGTGAATTTGTTATTGAGTTATAAAAAGCGAGAGTTAAACGTAGATTTCTGGAGAATATATTTCGAAACATCTGTTAAACTCTAGTTTAAATCTTTTGTGGTAAGAGCGTTACAGCCTACGTCATCGCCGTCATGGTCAACCCCTAGCCGCCCACTGTTGAGCAGGAGTCTCCTCTCACTGACCTGAGAAGGAATAGTAGGCCATATCCACCACGGAAGCCCGCTCCTGCTTGGTGGGCATAACATGCCTCCGAAATAATTCTCGGTTATGTAGATTTCCTCACGATTTTTCGATGTGTTACAACAGCCTACGAATAACGTAATATGTAATATAATTTGTAGCATAGGTGACAATATGATAATTCGAGTATTATTATATTGTGTTGCTCTGTGGCGGGCCTATGTGGCGTAAGTGGGTGATGAGCCGACTGGGAAGGGCGAGGATGCGGTTTCGGTCCCCGCGATTAGTAATGTGATAGTGATGTGATGATGATGATGATGGTTAGTGTGAACCAGGTATTTGCTCTGAATCGTATTTGTGGGACCATGGTTCGCGTAGTTCCCGATACCCTGTAGTACATACAGGACATCCTAATTACGAGTTGAGTCTGGATCTATGTAAGTGATCGTGAATTCGTGACGCATTACTAACTTTAGTCATGGTTCATGAGATGGCTCTATGAAGGTATACATCCGTCATAATATCCGTGTGTATTTACACAAGTAAACGCGACTCCCCGTTACCAATGAGACACTGTACCCGTTCAAAGTACCGGCATGTACGTACAACGGAACTGTCAAAGTAACATCTCAGACATCTGCACGGTAGCGTGTACCTATATCTGCAAACGTAACTTCGGAAACTCGGCGCGAGTTGCAGCCGATTTTAGAACTGTCGCCTGATACCTGCCTAGTAGCTTGTTGGTACTTTGTTTGTGCACGCCTCCGCCAGTTTATATCGTGATGTAACTAAACAAGCAACCTTGTGGGGACAAGGTTTCGGGTTGGGGATGTGTATAAATTAATTTAGACCGGACTTTCTACTGACTCTCTTGTTGCTTTCCGTATACCTAGCTGTTGGTACTGACTATCATGCCTCTTCAGTACCCACTACCCACTACCCACAGGCAATCGAGTCTTGCGGTGCATAACTTACCTACTGCTTTTGTCACAGATTAGGTACCTAGGTAGGTACTAATAAGTACCTAACTCCTATAGTGCTTATAAAATCTTGGTGGAAGTTATAATTTTAGAGGTAGGTATCTAGGTGTGGAATATTATTGTAGGTTAGCAGCTGTGCCCGCGACTTCGTCCGCGTGGAATATAGGTAGTGACTTTGGGCAACGTTTTTTGTATAGGTAAGCAAGTAATACTTACATAATTTTTTTATATTATCTTTTGGTTTATTTTGGATTATTATCTAAACGCCTTCGTTTGTTTTTGCCTTCCATGTACAGGCAGCGATCTGTTACATTTTTATTATATTGTGTAATAGGTAGGTATAGAATATTAGATGGTAGGTAATGTATATTATCATACCTATATGCCTATAGGGTAGGTACATCTATTAGGGCTGTAAGTATACCTATTAGGGTACAATAATAGTACCTATACTTACTAAAAGAAAAGACCTAACTCTACCAATCTTCAAGACTACCTAAGTACCTAGGTACCTACCATAAAAAAGTAGCAAAATAGAAGTACCTACCCAGTACCTACCTACTTACTATCTTATCTTTACGTATAGGTACCTAGATGCGTAGGTAACTGTTATTTATAAATTTTCAACTTGGGGCCATCCCGCCTGCGGGACGTCTTTAATGACCCATAGAATCGTTTTTATGATGTTTACTTTGATCAGAGAACAGCATCAAAACGTCTTTTATGGCGCAATAACGTACAATTCGACAGAATATTGGAAGTTTCCACCTGTACCTACCATCTACCACCCCTGTTAGGTAGGTACCTACTGGAGGTAGGTCGGTAGGACCTAGGTAGGTTACCTACCTAAGTAGGTATTACCTACTTTCGACGTTTTAATAGGTACCTATTGTGACTGTATACGAACATACCTACCTAGGTAGGTACTTATAAAGATACGTACTTACGAGAATAATAATAATAAGCAAACATGAATATAATATACCTACACATACAGGGCTTCCCACGGATATGCCACATGGAGAGAAAGTGCCTTGAATATTGTAGATATGGAACATTTTACTGAAAGAAGACATTATTTGAATTTTAAAAACAATTTAATTTACTGCATTATTGATATTTAAATAATTACATCAATTAAGTATAATAATGATATATTTACATAATTACATTAAGTAAATAAATACCGGGAATCGAACCACGACAAAAATAATCACCTGTAGCTTTATCATACCAATCGTAATATCATCTTAAAGGATTATTTTTGCTAACCAACACAGTCAGAAATAAAAGGAAGACCATGAATTTCCATTCCATCTAAGGTGAAAACAAAAAAACAACTCTAGACGAGCTGTCTCCTTTGTCAAATGTCAATGTCATTTTACTTTCATTCATTCTCAGGCAGTCACTGTCACTGCACTCTGCAGTGTCAGTGTCAGTTTCAGTTTCAGTATCATTTCGTTTGTTTTCACGAACATGTTTTTAGTTTTGATTTTCGGAAATAAAATCATTTAGCTAATCCTGAGAGAAATACAATAAATTACAATTTATCTTTAAACTCATGGAAGATTCTTCCAGTGACAAACGACCACAATTCGGCAACAGGTTCTTGGAAAATGTTGATGAAGTTTTCAAGCACAACGCGTGGTACCGTATTTCGATCATTTTCTAGTCCTTTTAGGAATACCACAAGCTGTTTCTGTGCAAAAATACCAGATTTAGAGAGCACTCGACATAGAAAGAAACCCACAGGCGGCTCACGCTTCTTGAACGATAAAAAACAAGTGTTTCTTTTTAATGCTTGGTACTTTATCTTTATAATATTATCAGTGGCGGATCCAGGGGGGGGGCCATGGGGGCCATGGCCCCCCCAGAAGACCCAGGAATTACATCACATTTTCGACACATCTTCAGGTGTACTTTTTTTACACAGCATACATACCTACTCACTCATGAAGTGAATTCGAAAATGCCGAATGTCTTTATTATAAACTAAAATAAAGAATGAAGTTAGTAGGTAATAATAATAATGACGCGACGGTGTCCAAGCAGGTAGTAGCGGCGCGCGCGGGCCGCGGAGATAGGCCTGCCGCCCTGCAATTAGAACGCTAATACATAATTATTTTAGCTACATTGCCAGTGAGAGTTGCCACTTCCGAAAGGTCCTTTTCCACTTTACGCCGCTTAAAAACATGGCTGCGTACGTACAGTGCCGTAAATAGGGCGGTGCCGCCGGTGCCCAGGCACAGGGCGTAGACTCTGAGGGGCACAAGAATTAAATGGGCAGACTAGGCAGGACTATTATTTTTTCGGTTTGCTCCTGATAAGTTCCCGCTGCGCCCCTAGTGCAGCACTAGGGGCACAACTTATCACACTGATAAATACCCCAAAAAAAATTCAGCGCTCGCTGCGCTCGCGCATTTATATTTGGATTTGTATTTCATTCAGCACACTGATAAAACCCCTAAAAAAATTTCAGCGCTCGCTACGCTCGCGCATTTCTATTTGGAATTATGTTGCATTCAGCACACTGATAAATATCCCAAAAAAATTTCAGCGCTCGCTATGCTTGCGCATTTATACTTGGAATTGTTTTTCATTCAGCACACTGATAAATACCCAAAAAAATTCAGCGCTCGCTACGCTCGCGCATTTATATTTGGGATTGTATTTCATTCAGCACACTGATAAATACCCCTTAAAATTTTCGCGTTTAGTGTGTTGGATGTATTTGTATGTTGTTCACTTTTAATTTTAGCCTAAATATAAAACTAGATCAGGATAGTACATACAATTAGAGAGGAATGATAATGTGTTTCGAAATAAATATTTTGCGCAATTTTTTTTCATTTCGTTACGTTTTTGCTCACTAACACCAACATTATAATTTTAACAAAAGGGCGGCAAATTATAACTCCGCTCCGGGCGACAGTGACTCAAGCTACGCCACTGAGTAGGCCTATACAGTATACATAGCAATGATCTGGCTAAGGCACCTATAATATCTAAAAAAAACAAGGGCGCTGTTATAGAAGCTCGCACAGGGCGCAGAAAAGGCTATTGACGGCACTGCCGTACGTACGCGGACAGGGCGGGAAGAGCGGCTGTGCAGGCTTGCACTACTACACATCCACAGGGATGTCCGAGTTGATGTTGACAAAATAGGCGTGGCGACAGTATCAAAGAATCGTCGATTTAATCATTTTAGGGCAATCTACATAATAAAATAATTTAAAACACGGGTTAAGTTTTATTTAAAGTAATCAGATTATTAAGATTTTCAATAAAATAAAACATTAAAATATTGCAATCGGCCATTTTGATTGAAACACCAATCACAGCGCATGACGTCACACTTAGGTGAGCTCCGCTGTTTAGTACTGTCATTCACTGTATTTTGTTGTTGTGAATACTGTTTTGCGCTTTTGGAGTGTTTTTTTATTGTTTAAACGTGTGATTTATCGACTATAATCAACGATATAACAATGGAACCAAGCTTTGTTAAGGCAAATAGCTCTAATTTGCCTAGGATTGACATATTAATGTTGGGCGATTTCCTCGCAACAAATAAAGAATTTTGCTCGTCTGAGTTCCGCAACGTGAAGACTTCTTTGTGAGTAAATTTTGTATTTAACTTTACCTCAGATATAATCAAACTCTTCATTCGAGTTTAATTTATTTATTTTCATGGTTATTTTTACATAAACTTGTCATTATTTCATTTTGAGGTTAGCTTCCTCACAGCTTGTAAGTGATTAGAATCAATACAATATTTTCTGATAAATCCCTAAGTCAATGTATATGTATTTGTTCTAATTAATTTCAATAATTTCAGGTCTTCAAGACCATCATATGGGGATGATGCAATCAGTTATGTGCAACTAAAAAGAGTAGGAAACATTTGTACAGTAAAGTGCAAGATTTGCCCAGAACATAAAGTACATGCAAAACTATATGCTGTTACACTAACAGTTGATGAAGATGAGGAAAAAGTCATATCCATTGAATGCCATGACTGTGTTGCTGCCCAGGGTGGATGTAAGCATGCCATAGCGCTGCTTATGTGGATCCATAGGCGAAGCGAAGAACCTTCATGTACAGAAGTTCAATGTTACTGGCGGAAATCAAAACTATCAAGAGTTGGCACTACGTTGAAATTTACAACTGCAAAAGACTTATCCAAAGGTAGCCCTGTATTGCCTTCTAACTCCACAGTTTTCGAAAAATTTATTGAAGAAGGAAAGAAAAGAAAACTTGATAACTGTGAGCTACTAAAATATCAACAAGATTATAATTGTATTGAATTACTTAGCGTCTCAATGCACCAACTTGTACTTAAATATAAAGAAGAGTGTTGTGACTTATTTTTAACTAAAATTAATTTAAGTGTTGATCTCATCAACAAGATTGAAACTGAAACCAGGGACCAGTCCAAAAATAGCCTTTGGTTTGAACTGAGGTATGGCAGGATAACAGCTTCTAAAGCTTATGAAGTGAGTCGGTGCCAGACCAATGATGGGACTCTAATTTCTAGTATCATGGGGGGGAAGATACCAGACACACCAGCAATGAAACGGGGTAGATATTTAGAAAATGAAGTTAGAGAAATTGTTAGTAAGAAACTAGGGGCAAAAATAAAAAATACTGGACTGTTCATATCCCAAAAACATCCAATGATAGCAGGCTCCCCGGATGGAATATGTCAAGATAGCATTGTGGAGATAAAATGTCCTATAAGCGACAAAACTTATCTCAATTATATAAAAAATGGTAAACCCAGCAAGAAATGCTTTGCCCAGATTCAAATGCAAATGTACGTAAGTGGTCTAAATAAGTGTTACTTTTGTGTTGCAGACCCAAACTTTTCGACTAATAAAAATGTAGAAATTATAAGTATACATTTTGATCAACAATATATGTCATGCTTTCTTGACAGTGTTATTAAATTTTGGAAAACCAATGTGTATCCATTGTTGTACAAAAGTATAGAATAGAAAATAAAAATTCAGAAATATCATTTGTGTTTTATTTAATAAGAGAGTCTTGTATATTAATCAAACCACAAGCTATAGTTATCACATCATCAAGCACTTTAACCAAATTTAAATTAAGACAGGCATGTGGTTTTAACATGTTGAATTCACGTAACCGTCTTATCACCCGCTCAACATGAATTCTTAAGCTAGCTATTTGTTTGGTTTCTTTTGCTTCAGCTTTAGTAAACTTGCCTGTAGATACAACACTTGGAGGCCGTACTAATCGCACGCCCATTTTTCTTAAATACACTTCTACATGTTTAAATCCTCTATCTGCCATGACCCACATATTAGGATGCAAACATTTTGAAAAGTCAGAAGTTTCAACAATGCAAGTGTCTGTTATTCGGCCTCCATAGCCATTTGAAATATAATTTACCAAACCATTAGGTGTACAAGATATGAGGTACTTAATGGTATTGGCTTTCTTGTAATCCGACCAGGAAAGAGCTTGATTTAAGGCCTTTGAAGGCTTTTGTACTTCAATCTCTAAACAGTCTATTATACAAGTCACATTATTGTATTTATGCCTAAAAGCCATAGGTAAATTTTTTTTAATCAATTCCTTATCTAATGATACAATAAAAGGACGCATTACACTTGCTATAATGGGTATATTTTTAAAAAAAATTTTGCTCGGGTAAGATCTATCTATGCCAAAGTCATCAGCAAGTTCACGGAATGATTTATTTAATCTAATCTTTTTTAGACATAGTAAAATATTGTTAAATGGTATATTTGTCTGTTCTTGAATCAAGTTAACTAAATAATAACAATGTAATGGAATGCCAATATAAGAACGAGGGTTCTTTTTAATTTTCTTCAAGGTAGACTCTAAAGCGTTTAAATCTTCTCTCCTTTTGACATCCTCTATCATCTCGCTACAGTCCGAAGTAGACTCTATTTGAAGAGACTTTACAGATATTGATGATTCTGTGTGAGTTACAGAGGGAGTATATGAAGTATCACTATCGGATTGTTCTATTTTTTTACCTATTTTACTGAAATAATTTACACTTGGTCTTGATGGTTTACAATTAACACCATGATGCTTGATTTTAAATGGTGATGTAGAAACAGAATGTAGAAATGGCTTCAATGGTGATGTCACCTGATCTACCGAACTGATTTCTGTTTGATTAACTTTACTTCTGAATGTTTTCCCGATGTATACTTGAATTGATTTATCCAACAGTCTTGGTGTTAACTGGGGAACTTCTATATTTTGCTGAACTGTAAAACAAATATTTTGTTATAATATAAGTATACTTACAATAACTTAAGTATAATTATTATGAACATAAATAGGAGATTACTAATTAAGTTCATAATATTTACCTGAACTATGGGATGCAATTGCTTCAAAACTTGATTGTTTTGTAACTGTACATTTTTCTTCGAATTCCTTTTTACACTCTTCGAGAATCATCATTCTTCGTTTCTTAGCTATATAGGGTCGCTCAGTTGTGTCGGATGTTCGTGTTTTTCTGTCTGGTTGGCATGTAAATTTATGCGGCATACATCCTGGTTTCATACGTACTTGTGATACTGATCCCATCACATGATATTCCATATAATTTTCCATGTCATTTGGCAACTGAAAAAAGAATACGAATAAAAATTGAATGATACCCAAGACCAAAACAAACATAACCTCAATAAATGAGTTATTTCATAGCTTCATTGATTCAACTATAACAAGTCAAACAAACATTTTAAGACCTATCATTACATGATAACATACTCACATCAAAGTGGTCTTCACAGAAATAAAGTGGTGAATTCGTGACTACGTCGTTTGGGTTTCGCCGTGCGAGCTTTAACCACTTATCTCTTACTATTTTCTTGTTTGGAACATGTACAAACACTTTGTTGGGTGTTCTTATTGATGTGTTTTTACACTGCGGTACTGCACACCACTTATAAACTTTGGAATTCATTTTTAACACAATATTAACTAAATGTTTTGATCACATTCGTCGTAACGCAGAGGCACAATGACATTGTTTACCTAAGCGTGACATCACAGCCGACGCCATGACACCGGCGAACTGTTTTGGCGCACTATTTGAAATAATATTAGGAAAATTGTTTTAAACTTCGTTAAACTCATGTTTATTACCGAAATAAAGGGTTTTCCGTAAATAGTAAATATGTACCGCCATTATGGAAGAGGATTTCAAAATCTTTCGCCACGCCGTTTGCTAAAAGCGGCACTAGGCGAGTAAACATTATTTTGTAAACATACAAGGTAATTAACTTCTTTTTTTGTTCCCTTGTGATTTTAACCTTCGAACCTTGTCAAAATAGCCCCCCCCAAAATGAAATCCTGGATCCGCCCCTGAATATTATGTTCCTGTTTTATAAGTTTTATGCGCATGGGCTTATTACTTTCCAATTCCAGGGACAACGTGCAATGGGACGAAGACCAAGAAAAAGTTGCCAAAGAGAAGGTGCAACAAAACTCGCAGATAACATTCACAGAAGAAAGATTAAAATCATTGGATGAAAATGCGGATAAACATTGGGATGCTTTCTACGATATCCACCAAAATAGGTAAAATTTTTTTGTGTATATAATCAAGCACTACCTACTTTAGAAACATAGCTGGTCCAGCAGACTTGTTCTGTCCTTCCCTACTTAGCAAACCTTATCACACCAAGCTCTGAACCATCAAATAAATTGTACAGGTAAATATAATATGACTACAGGTGGACTTCACATGTTTCATTTAATACAGGCACACATATACAGTAACGGCATAAAGAGAAGTGAAATTGAAGTTTTTTGGACCCAAATTTTACTTCTATCCAAGCCTGTAGGTACACAAAGATTGTAATTTACAGGTTCTTCAAAGACCGCCACTGGCTGTTCACCGAGTTTCCCGAGCTAGCCCCTGACTACACTGCAGCACCAGTAAGAGTATACCCTGATGGTGACAACAGTATACCATCGAACAATGCCTCTGTACAGTCCCCGAATACCAAGCGTTTCATATTCGAAATAGGATGTGGAGTCGGAAACACAATCTTCCCAATACTACAGTACAGTCAAGACCCAAACCTCTTTATCTACGGGTGTGATTTCTCATCAACAGCGATAGAGATAATGAGACAAAATGAGCTGTATGATACAAAGAGGTGTAGTGTATTTGTCTTGGATGCAACTCTAGAATGGAAGGTGCCCTTCGAAGAAAATTCCTTGGATATTATTGTGCTGATTTTTGTATTGTCTGCTATTGACCCTGCCAAGTAAGTACATGCTTAAATAACCAAGAAGTATGATATTTGCCTCCCTTGGTTTCATTTCTATCTATCCTTCCTACATAGGTATACTAGTACCCAACTTATAAGGTGCGTCAGCTGTTAGTTCCATCTCACTCTAAGCTCGCTAAGATGGCGGCGGCTGCCGACCAATAGCGGTCAATAGCATTTCCCGCGCTTTGAAAATTCATCTTCTGCGCAGGTACATCGGTAAGCCATATCAGTTGGGTACTACTATACTAATGTGTTGTTTGAAGGTGGTATTTTTAATACCACAAAGTGCTGAAACTTATTATGACATGGTATGGATAGAGTTAACGAGCAAGCCATTGTTCTGATTGTAACCTCTAAGACTTACCATAATTAATAAGTAATTGGCTGAATGGATTATTCAAATATGTAGGTCTTGGAATAACACATCTACACTTTCAATTTTATGATCATCATCAACGTGGGTAAGTTAATAAATGTCTGTAATTATTTAAAAAATATGTGTGTGCCTTTCCTCTGTAGGTCCCAAAACTTTAGTTGAAGGCACAACCCTGCTGTAATGTTACTAATCCTTTTTAATCTGTATTTGTATCTATTCCAGAATGCCAACAGTGATCAAACAGATCCACAAATACCTAAAACCTGGAGGCCTAGTGGTGTTTCGGGACTATGGTTTATATGATTTGGCGCAGCTGAGATTCAAGAAAGGCAGATGTATATCAGAGAACTTCTATGCGAGAGGAGACAATACAAGAGTATATTTCTTCACTCAGGAAGAAATTGCACAGTTGTTTAAAGCTGAAGGCTTTGTTGAAGATCAGAACTTGATTGATAGAAGACTGCAGGTTAATAGAGGAAAGATGTTAACTATGTATAGAATTTGGATACAAGCAAAGTATAGGAAACCATTATAATAACTGGGATTTTTACTGGGTTAGTAGAAACTTGAATCTATAATTTACGTTTATAAGTAAATAGTGTGTTAATTACAATTAATTCTATGGATCTTAATACATAAAATACATTATTAATGTGTAAGTTTTGCTTACATTACAATTTAGTGGGGCATTTGTACCAACTAACTGAAAACATAATAAGTCATAGTGTATCTATTTAATTATATACTATCTGTAGTGACCTTTTTAATGTAGGTTCTTTAGGAGTATATTAAGGTTTCTGCAGTGAAATTTAAACAAACCTTTTTTGAGTAAGATAATTGTATGTTCTTCTATAAATAATTCATAAAACATATGTATCAAAAAATTCACTGCATTATTTAACTACTAGAAAAGTGATTTTAAATTATCATACCTACTTACAAAAATCAACTCAAGCGGGTTCAAATTTGATACGGTAAGGGTTTTCCATAGAATTCATCAACTTGGTTTTAACTTGTAATGGTGGCCCTTCCCACGTTATTTTGAATTCGTCAAGTAACTTCTTCACAAATATTTCTATTTCCAACTCGGCAATTCGCCTGCCTATACAACTCCTGACACCAAAACCGAAGGGTAAGTTTACCATAGGATGGGCGTTTCCGTGGTACAGGGGATCATCTTTATTAACCAGCCATCTTTCTGGTAAGAACTCCTTTGAACGTGGGTAGTATTCATCAGTATTCGAAAGATACTGGTTTGGTGCTATCACATCAATCTGAAAAAAAAACAAAGACGGAATAGTGTGTATCAAATGAAACTACCTAGGTATATGAGAGAGAAAAATATCTGGGCTAAATCAGACCTTCGGACCTTGGTTTCTGCCACGCTATTTAAGTTTTGGCCAGAAAAACACAGAGGCGCATACCGACAAGTACTTACTCCTTTCGGTATATGGTAGCCACCAACAACGTGTTCCTTGCTCGTCCGCCTGAGATTAGCCGGAACCACGTGCCAAATTCTCAGCGATTCCTTCAAGCAAGCCCTCAGATATCGATTGCTATTATCCGAACGGATCTCTTGTCGTAATTTGTCTTGAGTATTTGGGTTCGCTGCCAAATGGTATAGCAGGCTCATGGTTGAAAACGCTACCTGCAAGATAATTATTATGGTATATTATGTTATGATTAAGTATTATGATATCTATATTTACCGTGTCTATTCCAGCTAGGAGCATTTCGTTCGCCATCATGACGGCCACTTTCTCATCAATGGCCAATAATTTCTCGATGATACTTTTGTCGTCTTCCAGAACATCGTGAGTTCTAGCTTTTATAGTTTTCTTCGCCTCGTTAACATATACACAGCTTACGCTAAAAGTTTTACGCATAAATTGTTAGAATGGGCGAGGTTTTTCCGGACACTATAGTATGAGATATTTGGTGCATTTGCATCTACATCTTCGATTCCAGAAGATCGTATACGCTACTCTATTTTATATACTTAGTACCTAGCTGATTAATATGATTATGTTTGTGTGCACGCAATTCTAAATCCAATTTACAAGAACCTTTCTTACATACAAGACTTTATTGCGTGTAGCTGAAAGTACTACCTACCCTGTGCAACACCGCAACACGGTAATGCGAATTTCACTAGAAATTAATTGCGTTTGTCAACCTCTGCCTTGGTAGTCGATAATTAGGTACTAAAAAAAATATATTATTAGGTAACTTACTCCCATTGCGTATCGAAAACTTTGACGATCTTCTTAAAATTGGGCGTAGATATGTACTTCCATAGGCTTGGTATGAACTCCAGTTTAAACGATAATTCAATTATGTCTTTTGCACACTGCATCAGTTTCAAAGCGGGATGGTCTGCAGGTAGGTCGTCTCGCAAACTTCCCAGCCTCGCGCCTAAGCCAACTAGCGCCACAGATTCTAGAGACCACTTCGTCATTTCCAGCTCAAAGTTCTCCTGGAGGGAATCTTTATCGTCCTTTAGCTTTGCTATCCTGATAAAAAAGAACCGTCAAATAATTGCGAAAACTACCTAAAAATCCCAATCTAACAAACAGCAGGTAGCGATCCCTTAGCCTTCACGCTTGAAGCTTTCATTGGAACAGTTTTGCTTTACGTTATATATAGGTATATTTCAAGCAAAGGAAGTGTGGATTACTTTGCAACCATCTCGTCGGCAATTTCTTCAAGACCCGGCGCATAAAGTTTGATAAGTTTTGGCTTCAACATAGCAGGGTTAACTTTTGTACGAAACTCGCGCCATTGAGGTCCTTGTCTGCAAAAAGAACTGTTGTACAACCTGAATGCACAATTTCATAACAAATAATATAAATAGTCTTACGCAGTCGTCAGTCCATAAACTCCCTCAAAAGTAGACTTTCTCATCTCCTCTCTGTAATATGAAAGGGTTTGGAATCCAGGTCGTAGTGGATTTGTCTCTTCAGCTTTGTAAACCTTTAACAAATGAAGACTGAGAATGAATTCAAAAGAATCGACGTAGCTCTAAAACAATAACAACAAAATCAAAAAAGTCCTGCCTGTTCAAAATGTTCCGGCACAAATAGAAATACTAAATCGGCTCTGCCAAATATTCCAGCCATTTTCATGATCGGACCATATTTGGCTCGCAATTTATCAAATCTTTGGAACAGCTGTCCGTCGGGTCCTATTTCACCTGTAGATAAACTGTATAATCAAAAGGGGTCCCTGTAAAAATTACCAAAAGGCAAGTGACACGGTCAAGGAATTCTACAATGCGAGGAATCAGGTATATTTTTAATTCCTCCGCTGCCGCATCTGTATCTTCCCCTGCCGCCATCGTCATCGCCGATGTGATTATTTTCTAGACATCCTTCGTAGGATGCAGTTCAAGAATTCGGTTTAACTCATATTATATGCAGTTTCTTAGAGCCTATTAGAAGAAGTAACTAGGTATTTAGTAATTTGTGGCTTAGGTAACTTCGTCACTATAATAACTAAACGATAAAACACTAAACGGTAGAAACAAAAGAGAATCAGTTATTTTCCCCATATATTTTGCGCCTTACCCTGGCTTATTCGTGTTATTTTAACCGGAAAAAAAATCGTAACTAACCGACCACTGGCAAGAAGTGATGTAAGGGTCCAATAAGTGGTAAGCCTGAGAGGCCTGGCATAGACTCAAAAGGTTTGACGTCTTTTGGAAGCGCTTGCGTTGATATTGATCTTTGATGTCCATTTCTGAAAACCAGAACAATATTAATAATGCAGTCGCTGTACCTACCTACAGCATGTGGTGAGTTGGTGACCCTGCCACTCAGTGTAAGTATGTACTATGTGGTAACAAAGAATAATAACATACCTATAGGTACAGGATGTAATACTAACTAACTAGCTCGGCTAGTCATGACGAATGGAGCGTTGTCGGCACCTAATTTTATTTTGTGTCACTTCTGTATACATGTTAGTCTTTGCCACAAATTCATTGGCATTGCCCAGCTGGATAACTAGGGTTGAGCGATGGTTAGTTTTGCAGTATACTTTGACGTGTCTTAATTCGTTACCGTAACTACTTACTGATTTAAAGTAGGTACCTAACTACCTACCTTACTACCACCTTACTGTTACACCCTGTATACAGGGCGTCCCACGGATATGCCATATTGAGGGCAAGTACCTTGAATATTGTAGGTGGAAGATTTTCTGAATGAAGACATTATTTTAATTGAAAACACAATTTATACTGCATTCATCGATATTTAAAGAATTACATGGTTGAACCGGGAATCGAGCCTGTTACACGAGAAAAATAACCACCCTGTAGCTTTATCATACCGATCGAAAGGCTTCATCATAGGAATACTTTTTGCTAAATAACATAGTTTCCGAAATAAAAGGAAGACCATGAAGTGCGCTTGCCAAATCCGGTATGTGGAATATCGACAAAAAAAAATATTGATAAATTTGTTTAATTTTGTACGTCGCATCTATTACAAATTGTTACTGTATCTCGATTTGGCAAAACCAGTAAGTGGAATGGCGTGAAGAATATCGCTATAAAAAGCAGTTAAGTGGATCAAATGGCAAAATTCAGAGCTCATAACAAGATTTTCCTATAACATAATTGCACATAGCAGATTGAGTATGTGCACCGACGTGACACATGTCTAACTTGTTTCGCATAGGTACGTCCGAAATTAATATTATTGTATCTTCTATCCAAGATTAAAATCGATCTTGGATTGCTGCCTATCGTTCCAGCCTGCGTGCCTTCATAAACCAATCCACGGATCGGTTATTGGCACATTTGACACTAAAATGGATTGTGATATCAATCCCAGATAGCAAAATGTGGGTTGGGATTGATTATTATTTTCGGCCGTTAGTAGGCGTCATGTGGCGCCGTTAACTATTTTGTCGCGGGAGGAAAAACGTCTAAGTGCTAGTGCGGTCGTACAAAATCTAATGTGTGCAAAAATAATGCAAAAAATGATATTTTGTCCTTAAATGAGGTAACATTACAAAATGCATTTAACGACTCTATAAAAATTAATGACTTTGCCATCATTTTGCATTTCTAGATTTCTCATAAGTTTATTGGTTTACAAATAAAAGTTTTTTCTGCCTCCCGAATAGTTGATTAAATCCACATACGGCATTTGGCAAGCGTGCCGACGATATGACGTAATGACAGTTGTCTTCCTTGAGTAAAATGTTCCATCTACAATATTCAATGTAGGTACTTCCCTCCATGTGGCATATCCGTGGGACACCCTGTATATCGGCTTAGCTCCGTAACAGCCTACGAAACTTGGTAAATATAGGCATTTAAATAATTAAAATATAGTATTTCGATCATTTTTGTACACTCGGCAGCTGAATCTGCGTAGCACTAACCTAGGTCATTCCGACATTCATTGCTCTTTTGAAAATCCTCCTATAACAGATAAGTAATGCCTACCTACTAAAGAAACCATAAAGCCAAAGTAGGTACTAGAATTTACTTACCGATATGCAGTCCTTGTTTGTATAGTAAATTTTACGTAAGAATCGCTGTAATACTTTGATCTCATTTTCTCAGATATTATATTATTATCTAACCTGAGATGAATTGAGTATCTAAACAACACGGCCTGACAACGCAGAGGGAAACACGCACACTGGTTAGTGTTTGCTTGCTAGAGCTGTAGCAAACCGTATGTATTCGGTACTCAGTAACGGGTGCGCCATCTAGTACCGAGTAGCAAAACGGTACTGGCGAATCCGTTTCGTTATTCGCATGTTTCGTATGCGTGGTATGGGTGCACCGACCGCACCAACACTGTTCGAGCTCACGCAAGTAAGTACGCACGCAAGTGATACGTGTATTGAAACGTTTGCTGATCGTATGTTTTACGCATGCGTATTGCGCGCGCAAAATCGTATGAATTTGAAAAGTACGTTACGTTACAAAGAACGATGTTTGTTTGTTTTGTTTTTGTGAAGTAATCATTTAGAAAATCTTCGTCCTAAAATTAAAATAATACTGTTTGTTTGTTTAAGAGAGGTATAAATTGTGTGTGTAGAGTAGTGAAGTGTGTTGATTGGAACTATTTGAAACAGAAAAAAGGTAATAAAGACTTTTGTACAAATTACAAATAGGTATGGTTATGTTTTTGTTTTTTATTCCAGGTTTTTTGTTCTTGTAGACATAATATTATAATAAAGCTACCTTCATACTCTAATGAGATTTAATTGTTTCTTGGTAAACAAAAGCTGTTATTTAAATTGTTCTCAATATTCGGTTTATTATTATTTACACTAACATATTTATTTTTTACATTTCAGTTTACCTGCTACAATTATTGATAAGAGAAGAAGTAAATTATAGGGTTTTTTTCGACTACAGGCATTATGGCAAAATGTGATCTTTGTAATTCGTTGTATTCAGTGAAAGGCGGAAAGTAACTAGTAACGATACGACAGTAACGGGTGCTCATTGCTAAAGTAACGAATACATACGGGTATGCTTTTTTTCGTTACTTTTACACCTCTATTGCTTGCTCAAAAGTAAACTTGATTTGTTTGACCTTGATAAGAGACTGCCCCGCCCCGCCGCCGCCGCCGCCACCACCGCGCCGCTATGCCATATTTATTACCTAGGTACCGAAAGGAATATTTAACGCTGCGCATCCGAGTTGGATTCTTCTGGCGACATCTTTGTCCAAGTTGGACCAATTTTTTTTTTATACCGGATACCACCAAGCCGAAGGGGCAGCAAGGTGGTTATGTCGGGCTTACACTGACTAAAAAGCCTCACGATTGTCCCTCTCTGCACCATGAGTGTCGGGGCTGCGGGGAATCTTACGAATTACTTCCGCGGCTCCGACGGTGCTGGTCCTCACGGACCCCGTCCCGGCTAGGGGGTGGAGAGTTTGACTTCTCCACCCCCGGTCCCACTGAGGGTCTATCCCTATACCAAATTTCATCGAAATCGGTTCAGCCGTGTAGCCGTGAAAAGGTAACAAACAAACAGATAAATAAACAGAGTGACTTTCACATTTATAATATTAGTATGGATTATCAAAATGTTCACGTGCAAAACGCACGTGCAGCCAAGCTACGTCTACCGTGCCCGCGCCCGGGACGCGAGTTAACGTGATCGAGCACAAGCTTGCCTATATTACGGATCGATATTGACATTTTCCATAATAATATGGAATGGAAAATGTCAATATCGATATTGTATATGTGATATAATTATTGCCAATACATACCTATAATGATATCGATACTTACCGTAATACCAATATTTTTTATCGAATTTTGTCTTTACTTATAATACTGGTATTATGGTACCTTTTCCGATAATTTGATTAGAAATATCCATATTCCGTAGACTGTGATGCGACGTGGCCAGATGCCATATAGTTTCATTCAGTAACAACTTTGCCCTTTTCCAATTTGGTTGAATTATCGGCATTTCAGTATCTGTACCAAATACAATCGATAGCTATTTTAGAAGTATCGCGATTATGGTATTGATTATTATGTCGATACTTATATTGGTGTTTCGATACTGAAAGTATCGGTATGTTTATGTCGCTCTCATAAATATCGGTATTTCGTAGCCTGATAATAAATAATACCTGGCAGTTGCAATAAATCGCACAAAGCTATAACCTTAAAAAGATTTGAGTCAAGCGGCATGACAGTGACAGCTACTAGTTTAATGAAATTGACAAGACCTACGTTAAAAATATTTTGGTGTTGGTTTGGTTGAGGTTAATGGTCGACACGGAGTGTGGTGCAAAACTAAATTGCTTATATTAAGAAAAAGCTCAACAATATTAATATGTAAAATCTTAAAGCAAACTCAAAGTAGATGTATATTCCTTAATCCAGTGCTATCCTAATCCCTGCTGAGTTTATTAGACCTGATACATAAAGTTTCTTTGTCATGAGAATAGTTTCGCTCTAACTATCGATCGATTACGAAATATCTAGCGTTTTGCTTTTATTGTTTTGTAAATTGGCATTTTCAGTTCTATTTCGCGCGGTAAACAAGCCAGCGTCGGTAGAATACGTGATCTGTTAATGTAAGCTAGTGAGTGTATAAAATATAATGTGTTTACGTGCACTGTTTCGTTAATACGAGGTCATAATTTACTAAAATCGGCACAAATAGTACAGTGTAGTGTATCGATTCGTATGTAAAATGATATAAAAGGGCCGGCAGTTATTGTCCACAACCGTTCCTCACATTACGTCCATGTATTGTTGCTCGTTCCTGTAAGTAATATTACTATATTATACCTATTCCTTATATTATGCGCTTATTTAGCTACATATCTACCTGCACAATTCATAAATTATATTACATCTACACACTATTATTGCAGTATGTGTAATACAATAAATCACTGCACAATCATTTTGATATAAGTACCTATGTTTTAAGTACTAAATTATAGCACTTTATTTCCAATTAAGTATATACAAAAAAAACAAACACAAAACTAGCAATCACAGAACAAGGAATGTATAAGATTAGTATCAAGTTATCAACACAACAATGGTCAACAACCTCTGAATGTTTGTTTGCATGAATTATGTTGAGAATATTGGACATTTACTACCATTTTCTGTTAAAAGTCTTGGAAGTTTTACTAACTGTAACAATAATTTTTCAATCTCTATTGATGAATATAAGTTATACTTTGTTTCTTGTTTGCATCTTCATAATTGTTAGGTAAATATTCATAGAAAATAAGTCTATCTTTAAACAAGCGTACAATGTACATAATAATATAATACTTACTTACTTCAAATGAGTAAGTAGAATGTATAATAAGAAAAACAAAACATTATAATATTCAGTCAGATCCCTTTTACAAGTTCTGAGTCATCCATTGTGCTACATTTACCTATTGATCAAAAGCACATTACAGACATACCCTTACAATGTATGATATATATGTTGAAATACGTAATTACACGCTTCATTCAATTGAAGGCAATGAAATGAAACGAGAGCAATCTGCAATGATTGGTTGAATCACATGCCGCTTGTGTTTTGAGCTCATTATCTCACATTAACTAACCTAGTTAGTTGATTTTGTAATGTGACATCTCTGGCTACAATAATTTGTTTGATAATACACATATCAGCTATGTTCTCATTGTTTCACCAGATAAGTTTGATGTAAGTTACCGCAGTTCATTATGTATTGATCTCTATTTGTTCTAATCTAAAGCTGATAATTAGTTTTTTGTTGACAATATATGCTTCCAATATTTGGTTGGAACTGCAAGCTGATGGAACTTATATTGTTATTTACTAGCAATGATATTATCATTGTATTTTTTTGGAACATAAACATTGGTATATGCATCCATCCTTACTAGCACAGTCAATTAGGTACCTAATGAAACAGATACTGCTTAAAAAATATACTTTTCATATTCAACATAATGTACCTCAACCACTTACAAGTTATTCTAAGTTTATATTATATTAAGCTGTAGTTTTTGCTATGTTTTGCAGATGTATCCACATCAAACAAGATGTACCTATTTATGAAAGCAAGTTTACAAAACAGGTTTATTAATCTTTGTAATAATTATATATATATGTATATCATATAATACATATACCTATATTGTGGCTATGTTTTGGTTAAATAACTAAGCCATTCACCTTTTTATAATATTTATCACATAATAGCATAATATTGATAGTTCTGGTTTTCCTTGAGTCAGAAGGTTGCAATACATAACCTTTAAGCCGTAGTTGTTTTTATAAATATCTTTTATGTACTTTAATCATTAGTCGTTAGGAATGATACTTGTGTTTATTTGTTGTTACCTACTTTATTGACTCATTGGTGTTTGTTCTACTAATTCTGTACAGTTTAGGTACTAATTTGTTATTGCCTAATGTATTAATGTTCCTCAAAGTTTGAATATATTCCTAAGAATATCCCATTCGACCCTTTGTTTGTTGCCACTTAACACTATACAAAGAAATACTAGAGGTCTGTGGAATGGAGTCCATAATACATTAGTTCTAAATGAATCCCTATCCACTCTACTGCTATATATTTGATGCAGAATATACCTCAAAGGGGATGCCAGTGCGAGCCTTATTATTTCAGTCTGAAATGTATTGTATCGCAAACTAAATGTGCTACCTGTATGCCTATGCTACTTTTGTTAACACTGATTGAAATGCACATCAATCTTTTATCAAATACATGATAATCTATATAAATATGCCTGAATATTATGCCTATTATAATATGAATATTATGAATGCCTGATAGAAGCTTGGTGTTTTATAGGAATGAGTCATGTTATTCAAATTGTAAAAAACTTTGTAACAGGAAGAAATAACTCAAACCAAGCCCATGAATCTATAGCTATTGACATGTGTCGATAATATATATATATGGACAATAATAATTGGGTGTGCATTTGTGCAATGTGGTGTTTTGTGCAGTCTTCCTTCATAAAGCACTTCATCTTCATTCTTGCATCTTACAAAACGTCTTTGCATAAGCCAAATTACCAATACTATCATCAGACATACCCGGTATACCCACTGCTGATAGGAAGAGACTTCAGAGAGTATGGGTAATTTTCCGTACATTATAAGTAGGTAATATTTAGTTTTTAATAATATTGTCATGGTTACAGAACTAAGCATTTCGTGACTGAGAAATATAAGCTCACGCGCACTAAAACAAAATGTGCATGTAAACGAATATTGTGAGATAGGTTGTGAGATATTGTGAGATACTGTATCAATAATGTATGTTATGACATTGTGGCAGCTCGCGGCTGGGCGTCGGGATGGCTAGCATGAGCTCCACGCTCGTCGAGACCGTCTCCATCAACTACGAGGATTTTAACGAGAGCTTCCTCACCTGCGGCACGTGTTTATGTTAGTACACTGCTCTTCTATGGCCCATATTAATAAATCAATCTCAGCTCTGAGAGCTATCTTGAGTGTGCACTTGCTATATCTTAAGTTGTAGATTAGGAACTGAAACTTACATGATATCTGGCAAATTAATAAATGACAGTCAGTGATTAAGTGCTATCCGATTATGACACAATGTACTAATGTATACAAGACAGTATCTAGTAGCCAGTGCTACATCTCAATATCCATTTATTAAATAACAACGATTTGAAGATGTAGATTTAATTTTGAGTGTGGATCAGCTGATAGCGCACATGGTAGCGCTATTGAGGTTCATTTATTAATACGGCCCTGTGTCTTTTAGGACGAAAATACAAAGCGCTGTGCGGCGCCGCAAGTAAGTTTGCACTACACGGAGCGGTAGTGAAGCTTTTACGTTGCGGCGCCGCATTGTTTTGTTGTGTTTCCGTCCTTACACATTCATGTACGTACATGTATTATGAGCACGTCATTCAGTCAAGTAAATTTTGGAGATATGTTTTTGGACCTTTATGGACCTAGATTATATTGTGGCTATTAGATTAGTTTCCCTATATTTTGAGAGCCATCGTCGTCGTTACAACGTTCCGCCCAGAAATACTAGTTCGAACAATTTTTAGTTTTAGGTTTTATTATAAGAAAGCGGTTCAATATAATGAAATTGTTGAAATTATCTGATTCTCGGTGAAACTAACTGCAACATACGATGACTGAAAATGCGAACAGCCTCAGTTAACCAACATACTTAAATAACTATAAAATTTAATTAAGGAAGCTGTACTATTTCCAGGCACCTACGATGGCGGCGAGCATACGCCGAAGCTACTGCCGTGTTCACACACAGTCTGCTTGCATTGCCTGACCCGAATAGCGGCGTCGCAAAACCGAAACGCTAACAGTTTTCGATGCCCCATCTGTCGAGAACTCATCAACATACCTCGAGGGGGCGTCGCGGCTTTACCTCCTTCGTTTCTCGTGAACCAGCTGCTAGATTTAATGGCAAGACAGCGCAGAGAGGTCATACCGCAGTGCAGTTCGCATCCCGGCAGAGAATTGCTATTCTGTGAGACATGCGATTGTGTGTTCTGTCGGCATTGTGCCGACGGGCCGCACAGTGACACACCTTGCGACCACACCGTTGTACCATTTTCGATCGCTTTGAAAAGAATGTCAGAGATACTTCTGTACAGAGCGAACGAATGCCTTAGTAAGTTGGGTTCGGCTAGAGATGCTGTCGCCAGCGAGTTGCGAAGGCTCGAAACTGCGGCCTCGGCGGCAGACGAAGCCATTGACCGACATTTCGCCGAACTAAAAGCGGCGATAGATATGCGACATAACGAGTTGAAATCCGCCGCGGCCGCCGCCGCCACTCACAAGCGAAAGTTGCTAGAAGAACAGCTGAAGTTGATCGACGCCGAAAAAGCCAAAGTGAGTCTCGAATATGCAAATAGCTTAATTGTTTTGTTTGCGACAAGTTGTAACAACGAGTGAAAGTTAAGCGTCTCGAGTTACTAATGGCTGCCATTTGTGTTTCTCCGATAGGGCTTACTGATTTCACATTGTGCTTATAACAGCTGGACGGTATTATAATTTGTCGTTATGGGTTTAACGGCTACATAATATAAGCGCTGTGGCAAGTCGCGTCGTAATTAGACACATATATTTATATCGAATAGCTGAGGTTTAAATTTGAAGGTCACAGTGGTCTAGCTAGAAATCACTAGTGTTTTTTAGTAAACATAAATAAAGGTAAAATGCCCTTTCATTCTATGGGTACTTAGTTAAAATGTGGCATATCTTGAATACGCTGACTTGATTCAGCCATCAAATGTCTGCAGATCGTTATATCATCTTATAAATAAGGGGGCAATCACTTCTCGATCCTTTCAGGTGGAAGCAGAATGTTCAGGGCTTCAGCAGCAGGTGGAAGTGCGCGAGGTGAGCAGTCGGGCGGCCGCATTGGGCGCCCGGCTCGGCGACGCGGCCGCTCTAGCCGAGCCCAGGGAGAACGCCTTCCTAGCGGTGGACTTCGCTCACAACGACGCTCAGCAGAGGTTCGGCGAGGCCCTGGCGGCGCTGGGGCGGGTCCGGACCAGCACGACCTTCCCCGGCCTTTGTACGTTAGCTTTAGGTGAGTGATACGGTCCAGAGGTGGTTTCGAGCCGAGAGAAGTAGTTACAAACGATGAGTTATAAAAAAAAACGTGCACTCGAATTGAGAACCTCCTCCTTTTTGGAAGTTGGTTTAACAATAAAAAGCTTACAGGTGTTAAAAGCTACCTTTGTCTTGAAAACAGTTTCTACAGGCTACTAGATGCGAAATATGTTTCCGCTCAGCAATGTAATGTCATTATGCCAATCGCTTATGTGCTATGTGCGAAGAGGCAAATTGATTATATTATGTTATCGATTTCAGAATCGGCTTGCGTGAGCGGCTTAGAGACGATAGTGATGCTCCACACGGTGGACTACCACGGCGAAGCGCGCAGCACCGGCGGGGACCCGGTCACCGCCGCCGCCACCATCAACGATGCGCCTTTGCCCTGCACCGTTACCGATTTGGACACCGGCATTTATAGGTAAATCTGCACATATAATAGAATGAGAGACATTTTGTGAGATTGCAGGTGGTGATCAACGGAAATATTGATCATATTATGACAATCATTTCAGCTCAATGCGTTTTATACAATATCCACGAATTTGCTAAATCTTGACTGACCGCGGGTTCCTTTATTTTGAATTGTGAAACATTTTATTTAAAAGACTTGAAATATCTTGACATTGACACTGGCTAATTAGCCAGGATTAATCACGCATCAACGTCGAAAAAATTCATAGACGCCGATTTTTATTTTTGCATAAACAATCTGTGCTAAAATGCGCAAATTGTGCGAAGCCGAAACTTATAGTTAAAAACAGTAATCGTATTGTAGGATCGCGATGCGTCCGTGGACGACGGGCGGCATCGCGCTGCGCGTGCTGGTGTTCTCCCGCGCCGTGCGGGACTCCCCGCTGCGGCTGTGCGCGGCGCCGACGCACGCGCCGCTGCTGGTGTGGGGCGGCCGCGGCACCGGCAAGGAACAGCTCAGCCAGCCCGTCGCTGTGGCGAGGTCGGTAGGATACACGACTCATTTTTCCCCCTTTTTTATTATACAATATGAAACGACTATTTTATTATATTGTATGTAATATCAAAGTATATAATTTTGACATACCTAGACCTTTTGGCCGAGGTTCAAAGACCGTGGTCACAAGAAGACTCTTTTATATAATATTTTGATATCAGTTTGTGCACGTATTAGACCCGTTTAAATCTAGTTAATAATTATGTTTTCTGTTCGCGAAAGTTTAAGAACTTCTGAATTTAATCGCGATAGTTTAAAAACTTCGAACATTCAGAACCCTTCGATAACTCTGCTATCGACAGATTCTGTTTTGACTTTATTCGACTTAATACATTTTTATGCCTCTATAGGAAACATTATAGAAGTTAAATGGTAGGTTAATTTGTCTTTACAGGTGTCCAAAGCGTCGTGAAATATACGTACTAGACGCAGGCAATTCCAGAGTCAAGGTGTTGGACGACGAAACATTTGCATTTAAAACTCATATTGTAAATGAAGGTATGACAATTGTACGTACATAAACAATCTAAATGGAATTATCAATCAAATCACTATACCGAACGGCAAACCTCTCGAAACTTTAGAAGCATTAATTTGTTCCAAATATTTATTGTCTTCTCATTGTGTGCTGAAACATTTCAGGCTTAGCGGGTCGCAGTTGTACGGGGATCGCGGTCACTGCGGAGGGCGTGGTGGTAGTCAATTGGCGGACAAGGACTCTCACTGAGGTAAGAACAGTTCCATTAGGTGCTATCGTAGTTGCAGCTGCGTATCGCATATATCTATGTATGTAATTGTTAGTTTCGTAAAATCTCGGCTCTAGCGATTTTATTCGCTCACGAAAAGCCTTTATTCACAAATAAATCCACAAAGCAGTATTGTAGGGGTACTGGTGGTGGTTTCCAGGTGAACGTGGACGGCACGACGCTGCGCACCATCCGCTCGGCGCGGCTGCTGGAGCCGGTGTGCGTGGCCGCGGCCGCCGGCGCCGCGCGCCGCCTCGCCGTCGCGGACAACGGCGCGCGCGCCGTCTTCGTGTTCGACAAGCACGGGAACATCGAGAGGGAGGTGCGCCCTCTATTGCACTCTACGTACTAGTATCACGTTCCGAACTGAAGAATCACTGAAGAATCGACTATCATTCGATTTGATTTCGATTCATTCGATCATCGATCATCGGTCGAATGAAGTGTACAGCCGAATATGCGTCGCGCTTTATAGTCACTGCGACATGTAAAAGATTCGCTTCCCGTTCGAAATCTCTTGTAATTATTTGTCAAAACCGCGAGTTCGTATAATCAGATGACTCAAGCAATAATCTTGTTAAAAACAAATCGTTTACAGATCGGCAATGGGGAGCTCGGTCTGATTGGCGGCTTGGCTCTATCCGATGATCTGATCGTGATAGCGGATGTGGCCGTCAGGGTGTACGACTCCGAAGGAAACCCACAAGCTACACTCGCACCGGTGCCTAAAGGTATTTTTTTATTACGTATTATCTCTAATTAAAACTCCGAATTAGCGTTGATTAGAAACGGATGGATTTAAATTTAAAATACTAACCGATCGTCACTTAACGTAAGGCTACAGGTGTTGAACAACCGTAAGTCTATTCGATGTTTAAATAAACACGCTTTTCTTTAACAATAGCCACATTTCAGGTCGAGGCGGCTACGGCGGGATAGCGCTGGAAGAGTCCGACGCGGGCTACCGCATAGTCTGCGCCCGCTCGGTGCGAGGCCGGCCCGCCATAGTGGTGCTGGAGCCCGACGCCGGCGGGCGAGTGCTGGCGGCGTGCGAGCTGGCGGAGCGCCGCCCGAGGCGAGTGGCTGGCATCGCCCTCCTGCCCAACAACCGGGTGCTGCTGGCCGATCTGGCGGGAGACTGTTTGAGACTGCACACTTATTGGTGAATGGTGAGTTGACGTTTTGTGATTGCTGGGTGGATTGGCGCAGTCGGTAGGATACGCGTAATTTTTTTCGCTTCGTTCCGTCAGTTTAGTTCAGTTGCTCGAGAAATGAAACTCGTTAAATTAACGATGTTGATGTAATTGGAAAAATGATGACACACTCCAAGTCGTATAAGTTTTCATTTCAAATGTGAGCACTGGTATGTTTCGTCTTTTTTACATACGTCGTTACTGTCATGACTGAATAATCGTAATCGTTAATAAAAAACAATTGTGTGTTTCAGTTAGGAGGGTAAAGTGGGATTAAAGAAGAATTACGCCGCAGCGTAAACGAATTTCATGCTAGTCCAATATGTAACGAAAGAACGAAACGTTGGCCATACTCGAGCGGGAGCACTTGCACCAAAGTCTTTAGTCGGCCGCACGCCGGCCCACTATATCTTACTTTAAGGTATCGCTTAGTACTTACAGTATTTATTTTGTATTAAGTTTTAATTAGGCTATGTTATTTTTAACATTTTTTTGCGTCGACTTTTTTCGACCCATTGACTATCGTGACTGATTTTGCTTTTTTTTATTTTTCCATGTGTCGAAACTTTTGTTTATAATGTTTTATCATTCATGTTTTGTTTTTCATACCTTACCTGAAATGCGAAAGATTGTTTTTTAAATGGTCCCCTTTAAAACAGACAATTTCAGGCAAAAACATCGCAACTTGGTTAACTTTAAAGCCTGTTAATCTAACCTTTTGTTGTATTTAATAATTCAGCCTGGAACTGTCCCACTGCTGGGCAAAGGCCTTCCCTCACTATCGTGAGGAGGGTTAGGCCATAATCCACCACGGGGGCCTAGTCCGGGTTGTTGTATTTACATGAGTATACAACTAGAGTTGCATTTTTTTGTTAAAGTCTCAGTTACGTTGCCATGTCTGTTTTTTATTTTATTTCAACTTGTGGTCATTTATCGTTGCTTATTTGCGATCAGTCGTGTTTTTAATATTGGCATTTAAATTATAAATTGGTGTCTCGAGTTGTCACGCTTGTACCTACTAGTCTTATGGCAAAAACATTTGTTGTATAAAATATTTTGGTGTCTCAAACACTTTTATAAGACTTGGTGACAATATTAACATAGAAAAATATTCAACATCAAAAATTGCTTCAAAACCTATTCGATTTTCTACATCATTAAAATTTTCCTTTAAAAATAACATAAAGTGTAACGAATCATTTTTAGCAAGACGCAATGTACCTATAATGTACGAACAAAATCGTAGGTATCGCACCTTAGTCAATCACTTTATATTTTTAACTATATAAATTGCTCAATAACATGTAACACCATATCACACGGATCATGCTAGAGCTTAGATGATAATTATTATAGAAGTGGGTCACTGATTAGTTAAACATATATATTATACTGGACATTTGGAACCGGGTGCCCAGTATGAAGTTTCAACCCATTTAATTATCGGAAATCGGAATTTGCATAACGACATTATACATCCAATCACGTTACGACCAAGTTTTTAATCGTGGTGTTTCAATACACTGCCACCAGAGGCCACCACTCTCCGTTCCAAAAGAAATAAGTCTTATGTAGGGATATCAAAATTGGCAGATACAATTCTAGCTGAAAGTATTTTTAAACTACTCCAGAGTTATTCTAGTTTTACACCATAGTGTCCATAGTGCATGTATTTGGCCGTCTTGAGTTCCTTCTTTGCACTGTTACTGATCTATATGTCAGTGTAGAAATTATTCCATTTAACTCGCTAGTTAGTTCAAACTGCCATCTTTATCCATAACAGTAAATGCACATTATCAGATGCTTAATATTGAAATATCATAGTTAAAACCTGAATTATTTGAAATATATACACATAATGTATAAGTTAAGCCATTTGTCAAAAACCGCCTGAACGGAATTTTTCTTTTCATCTAATAAACCGAATTATATTTAGTTGTAAGAATCAAGTTTCATTTAATCGATGAAAACATTGGAAGTATGAATCTCGAATATTAAAGGGTTATAGTAAGATAAGAAAATTACAACACCACAGCATTTATAAATAATCTTTAAATTAACCCTTTACCATTAAATAACACCATTTGCTTTCTATTGTTCTTACGAGACATTAAAATCTTTACTATGAGTATTTAGCCCACAACTTGTAGATATCTAGAATTATCTTTTATTTAAAGATCTGACTGTTAGACAGACTGTTGTATGTGTTGCACGTATTATTGCGTGTTTCGCCATAAAGCTTTCACTAGACAGCGGGCGGAGCGGCGATATGCCCCGTTCCGCCCCACCCGCTGCCTGGCGAATACAATATCAAGTTTGCACCGGTGCAAGATGTACCGTACAATCTTTTGTGTATAAAAAAAAGAAACACTCGAATTGAGAACCTTATCCTTTTTGGAAGTCGGTTAAAAATAAGTTGCAAGTATGCAACGAAACGCCGTCAATTGTTTTAGAATTTTTGGTTCTTTCTTCGTTCTATTGAAACCCCCACTACTACTACATAACCTACGAATAAGTAATACTTATTAATAAGTATTACTTATTCGTAGTACATAACAGCGCTCATCTCCGCAAAACTCTTAAAAATTATATGCTATATCGACAAAGAGCTTAATAGCTGTTTTTGTAATACAACACACGCTAGAAGTTGCTATAGATAGATCAGTAGCTAATAAAGTAATAAATCCTAAAGATTCCACTGTTAAATTAGCAATAGAAATAAGATTTGTACGTATGTATGTACCTATATGTAAAGTTTTGCTGTTAGTCAGATGCCTGTTTTAGTTGTGTTAATATGTTATATTTATATAATACCTAACAAATTTATGATAAGTACCTAAAGCTGTATAAGTACATGTCTTATTGCAAATTATGAAAGCTTTGGCACCACTCAGGCATGACATGCAAATTAGTATTATGTTACGGCCTTAGATTAAGTTTATTAACTTCGATTGTGGCGAAGTTTGCTGACTCGTCGATGGTGGCCTTATGAATAATAATAAAATATTCGTATTATTCTGGTTATGGTCATCAAGTAAAGGAAAAGTATATGAATCGTAAATAGTAAAAGTCATCGTTGGACGTTTTTACACTGGTAAAATGTCAATCTGAATACGTTTAGCTTTACAACGTGTATCAGCGCTCCAGGGCTATTGGCGCTGATCATAACAGTTTAATGTAAAATCGTTAAAACCAAAACGCTTGCTTACATGCTAAAATATTCATTATACAAACCACATGAAGCATAACGTACTATATGACTTAAAAATACAAATATATGCGTTCAAATTATATTTGTTAAAATTCCTGTTTAGTTAGTTTGAGTTCAGAGTTAGAACTCTGAGACCGTGTAGTCACGTTCCGTATTTTTCTATGTATGCTGTTGTTGAAAAGTTATAATATTTAAGGCTAAGTAAACTAATCATAATAAACATGTCAATGTAGCGACTGAATGTATTGACAAAGGAATCGAGGATAAGTACTAGTCTGGTAAAGGGAACAAGGAAGTTTAAAATTGTTGGTATGCCATTTTTACGCACATCGAGCACGAGATAAGGATTGATAAAATTGTAGCGTTGACTTCTTAATATGTGGTGGGCATATTATGTGTGAATCGTCTCTCACAAAATGAATATTGTTTTTACACTCGAATTGTATTGATATGAAGGCTTATTATGGTCACCGACATTAGTATTTATCAATGGGATATTTAAGAGCTTTCGACACCGATGCTTTAACCGGTTAAACTGTGACATCCGTACCGATCTACCTACAGTGTCGCACGTACTTACGGACAATAGTACTCCGCCCGGAACACGGTACATCTGCCCATAATAATTGCCTACCCGCAAGAAGTGTTGAATTGCAATTAGCCATTACTGGATTTCCTTGAACTGGCAGCACCGACTCAGTGCTAACCATACGCGTAATGATCGGTGTATTCAACTGTATTCGACAAACAAGCCGGTGTTTTTGCCTCCATGACCTTTGGTGACTATGGCGTTATTTCTTATTCTTATTCTGATGCTATTGTTGCTGGCCGATGTACGCAGCCTGTAATCGAACTGAGACTTATCTGATATATTCTAATGATTGTATTCATGGGCTATAATAAAAATCTCATAATAATGTACATTGCCTTAGATATTTAGTCCAAATATGGACAGCTGCCAAGATTGGGCTAATTGTTAAAAAAATAGTATAAATACGTTTAAGTTATTTCATTCAAGAAAACTAAAACTGTTATGTATTTGATTAGATGTAAAATGTTTAACCCACCTCTGAAAAATAACCCAATCCTATATAATAGATTGTAAAAACGTTACGGTTACCAGTCCAGCTGATATCTAGATAATTTATTTATTATCCTGATATCTGTATATCCTGATATCTGTATTATTTATATCCTGTACATCTGAAAAGGTACGTAATTTTGTTACTGTAATAGTCCAAGTTAGCAGAATCAAGACATATTTCTATGCCTTGATTTAATCGATGCAAACTCTAATTGTACACTCGTACGACTTGTTATTAAAAATTCAGTGATTTCATTGTGAATGCCTTACCGATCTATCTTTATTATTACAACTTAGTTATATTCATGAAGCGTTTACTGAACAGCTAGCTTAAATCTTATCATTGCATACAGATGAAAAATCAAAAGCCGTTAATTTTGACTATAAGTATGTAAATATAAGTACTTCGTTATGTAGTGTGCCTTTACTGTAAGAGAATGTTTTTCGATACTAGAAGTGGATACGCGTTCACAAATGTCACAAGTTTCTAGCGTCACTGCCTCTTATAATTTTAAAGGTTCAGGGTGTGAACGAAAACTCGACTTAGATCCAGCATCTAAACAAAATAAGCTAAAACAAGCAGACAATTTATTCATAGATGCCTCTGAGTCCATGGTACTTTTAATTTTATTGTTATCGAAACTGGACTCTATTCATATTCGTAATTTTTTGTTTCAAAAAATAAATTGTCTGCAATGTATAAAAGTGTCATAAATGATATGAATATAATATCTAACATGTATTTCGTTGAATAATTTTGAATGCAGCGTTCGGACTACTCCGAGCTTATTTTGCTTTCTTGTTCAGACCAGCACCAGCGACACTATACGTTTTTGTATACAGTACAACTTCGATGTATACAGCGGGCTGCCGTGCCCACTAGCGCAGCCGTCTGTTTGTACCTGTACAAGCATATTGGTGGATCCAAATGAATTTGTGTAAAATACCAAGCACTTATGTTGAACACATATCCATGTCGAGTATACACACCCAATTTTGTCTCCATTTATTGACACAAATGTTATTAGTTGTCAAGCGTACCCGTAAATACTATGTATTATTATTTCACTTAGGTTTCTTTTCAGTGAAATTGCCCTTTCAAATTAGCTTATATGCATCATAGGTAATGCAGTAGTTGACTATATATTAGTGTAAACAGAAACATATTTTGTCGATTCTATTCTATGTGATCCTTTCCAAAATTATTTACCAGTTGATTCAGAAATATTTTTGTAATACCTACGGTTACAACAGCAAATTGGTACAAAACATATTTAGTGATTAATATTTAAGGGAAATACGTTAATTGCATAATAGATGTTCAATTTAAATCTAAATTATGTGAATAGTCTAGGAGTCAAAGAAAATCAAATCTATTTTGGCACAGTTTCTATTTTTGACAAAGTGTATGGAATTGATCGGGAACTCATTATTATGCATGGAGCTGGTGTATATTTATTTATCAAAAGCTGTGAAACTGTACTTAAAATTATAATCGCAGAGTATCTCAGTGTATTGTCGATAAAGCCACTTTTGTGCGAAACACAATAAAGTTAAAAATATTGAATGTACTTTGTTTCAATTAAATCCTGTTGTTTTAGATAGTTGGTAAACTAACTGCCAACATCAGAGAGATGAGAGCTCCTTCTAGCATAATAATATGAATTAACTACGGTTTCATCTTCTGTTTCTTATCCTTCCGTCTTACTTTTTAGTAGAATTTTTCGTTTCTCACTAGTTCGACTTATTTGTACGGTCGTCGATTTTTTTTGTTCTCATTCATTCGCCTGTTGTAAGTAGGAACTTATTTTCATAGAAACTAAAAACAATAAAACAACTTCTGGTACAAACTGGTATTATCTCCAAAACAGTCGAACTAGATGGAAAAGACATCAGAAAGACCTCCTTACGTCCTATGCTCTCGTAGTACTAATGGTATAAATATGTCAGCTTTAAAACACTGTAGTTTATATGAAAATAAGTACCAACAACAGTTGCACAAATTACAAAAAAAATCTTACCAGTTCGATGATCGAACTTACTGAGAATTATTTTCTCACTAGTTCGACACATTTGTTAAACGTCGAACAAACGCGAATAGATGATGATAATGAAGAGCTGGCAAATAAAAAACAACATTATTCTGTATAATCTTAGTTTACTGAAAATAATTATGTCACACGATCTTCACAGGTGATGGTTACAAATTCATTGGCCTTTCAGTTTTCAGCTATTATTATTGACAGTTTGAAAAAGTAACAGTAATGTTGCCAGGAGTAAGACATTGACAGGAAATAATTATTAAATAAAAATATAACTTAAATGCTACAGTTAAATGCATCTCTTATAAACTTTACTACAACTTACATTTGCGTTAGGTGTGGTCGAGTTTATCGCTCTCATGTAGGTCTGTCTGTAGCCATCCAAAAATATCAAGGAACAAATGTTGCTAAAAAGTCTGCTACAGACGTATGAGCACATTTACGCATGTATACTTAAATGCATTGTAAAATCTAATATTACTAAATAAGTTTATTAATAAATCTTTGACATGACATACTGGGTTACTGGGATAGAAGTAGCCTCAGAAGAAATTAATGAATGTTCAAGAATATCCCAGTGGCTATTGATAAATCAGTCTCGATTATTTTAAAAATATCCGGCGGGATATCCTTGGCAAATGTTTCAACTAAATAGCAAAAAGGTTGAACCATCGACACAAAACGTCCATCGGGAAAAATATTAATTACAAACAATATTCATACACGTCAGTGGCAATGGCAATTTTCAAATCACATAGGCAATGGTATACGTATGTGCTTAAATAATCCATTTTGCAAACTTATTCAGTTCTTAAGCAAAGATACAATAAAACCAAATAATATATTTTTTGTGAACAGTACACAGATATAGCAACGCTATCTCGCGGGACAAATATAAGTCAAACAAACACCCGATCTGCCATCTCGCTGTAATTTAAAAATAGACAGTATCCCTCTTTTAGGTATTAATTGTATTATATTGTCAGGTGAGAAGACGTTTGTTACCAACTATGCGATATTTTACCGTGTATAGATTACTGACAATTTGTATAGGAACTAATGTGAGGACTTGGTGTGTTACGCAGCCACAGTACTAAATCTATACACAAATATGTTGTATAATGTAACGTATCATTCATCAAACATAAATGAATAGCAATAACATAATAATTGACATGCAAATTACGGCTTACATGTTTTTTTTTCAATAAGATCGTAACATTATTTTTCCTGAGCGTGTTTGCTTTGCATTAGCAACCATATTTCTCTTAAAAATACTTACTTAAATTCTTATGAGCTTAAACATTTGGACCGAGATCTTGAAAATGTAGAGACCAAAATAGGTAAAATAGATATAAAAATACGAATGTGTGTATATAAGTTTGGAAATAAATGCAAGTTGACGTCATTGGGTAAGATTTGATGTTTGACGTCAATCCGGTGCTCGGAAATATTAAATACAATGTGAAAGAAGAGAATCTGATTAATTGACACTGGGGGTCAATAGTTTTAGTTCATAGTCAAAACGTATGAAGACGATAAATATGCTTTGCATAGGTACATTTTGACCGTTCATTTTGTTTATGGATGACAATCAGCTCCAATCAATGACTTACAGGGTTTTGGAAAAAGTGGTCAAACCACGGTTTGTTTCCACTACAGTTATTCTACGAAGAGCGTTCAGCGCAGGATTTAATAAAGTTGGTACGTGTATGTACTACATATAATATTATTATCTGTGTGTGCGTCATTGCAGAGGTCCTGAACCCACGCACACTAAAGCATGCATGCTCACGTTACAGCCGAACGGTTTTCGAAGAGAATATCTGTTACTATCACAGACATAATATAAAAGGAAGCAGGGCGAAAATTACAGATACCTAGTAAAGTCAGAAAAAAAAATTTGTTTGCAGTGCCGAACTAAGGCTGACAAAGACAACTTTGAATAATATTTAACTGAGATTAAAATTCGTGCTGAATCCAACCTAATATTTTTAAAAGTAGAACGAGCTGTCACAATGTCGCTAGGGTCACTCATCAATATGGCGGCCGGCAACACGACTGGCTTCGCTAGATATCTGTAACGGTCGGTCTGCTTCTTCTTGTATATCTGTTATAATGTTAGCGTCAGTCTTTACTTTCCAAAATTAGAGAGAGTTTCCTGGCATTCCTTGATAGTCTTGTTGAGGCGTTCCACCGTGGCGGAGGTTTGCTTGGTGCCGAGCAGCCTGTGGCAGCTGGCGATGGTGGTGAAGTATCCGCAGACGTTGTGCAGGATCCGCACCGCGCGGTCGCCGCTCACGAACAAATATTTGCCGCTTGCGTCGAACTTCAAATCGTTAATGAGACCTGGAAAGAGACGAAAGTAGATATGAGCTTTAGATGTAATCGAACTTACTACTGAACGGATTCTAAAAATTCTTTCAATGATATAAAATTAGGCGAGCTGATCTGATGATTGTGACGGAAGGTAGACAACGGAGCTTTTCAGAAACGAACACTTGGATTGTTCGCGTGTCGGTAAATTTTCATCTGCTTACAATACCAGCCGAATAATGTACTTAATTTATAAAAGCTCGCGTAGAGAACACATGGTTATCAAGCAGCATTACGTTCCACCCCATAATTTCAGTGTTCAGTTTATGAACAGTGACATTGTAGAAAGGCACGGGACACGTATGCGTTCTAAATGCGGCTGTGATCGATAGCGAGGCGCCTTGAAACACTGTTCAATAATTCAGATATCCTCGGCCAGTTTGGCCTTAGTGGCGGTAAAAAATTTAAAAATTACAGTTTCAATGACGCGCCTGCACCTCCTCCAGCTATCTTATTGTGCACTGACATTGCTGCTACCTAGTTGTACCTAGTGTGCTGTTGGGGTAGTCTAGAAACTTGGTTAATTTTTACCAATAGTGGCAGTCGGCTAAAAATGTTCTAACGCACTCAAGCTTCAAGCACACAATCCGCTTGATCCGATTAATATTTTGACGAAATAATTGAAATGCCAGTACGGGCAGTTACGTCAATATAATTGTTACCAGTTTCGTGTAACTCCTTTGAGCAAGAAAAAATCTCATGAAGATCGTACGAATCTTTATTTACAGGTAAAACTGTAAAGATGTTCCATAGAACACAACCACCAAGGGCATAGTGTTATCCAAATGACAAGCCGATGTCGTGTCGCTTTATGGCCACAATAAAAATGCGAAAAGACATACTTTATTATTGTTTTGACGTTAAAAGGCAAACAAAATGCGACGACCGACACGCGAGGAGAGATAGCGCCATGTTGTTGTCCATTGACGCTTCGCTACAGATATCTAGACGCAATTCACCTTGTATAGCCGTCAATGGGTATTGATTTGACTCAAGGTCTTCCTTACGTGCCATCTTTTGTTTTTCAGCTAGCGCTACTGTTTTCGTACATACTACTGCGTATTCTGTAACATTTTCTAGTAAATTGTTAGTCTCAAAAAGTGCCGATGTTATTAAATGCTAAAAATATGATGATATTGTTTACCACATCAGTTGGCATAAATGACGTTGTTAGTTTGATGGCGTTGTTTTACACCACCTTGATGCAATAGTTCGTGATGTTTCGTCATTTTTCTATAATTAATACCTATTCCAAATTGTTTTAATGTATTGTGTTTGTGGGTAACTACCTACCTAGTATAGTCACCTATTTCGACATCCAAAGGTTGTGAAAAAGGAACTAACCTACTTTCCTTAAGTATAGGTATATAGTTAACATAGGAAGTATATTAATTGTGCCTATACTTACCTGAGAAACTTGATTTTGGCTAATTTTGTTGAGGAATATGAATATTGTCGATTGGCTTAAAATTTCTAGTAAGTAATATAACAATAATAGTTTTCCCAATAGCAAATAAACCAAACAAATTAGAACCCAGTTAGAACCTATATTACGCCTCCTTTGGCAGTTGTAAGGAAGTAGGTAACTATTATTTGTACCTACACATAAAATAGTGGCACTAATCACGCAGGTATTACAAACAAATTGTTATGTATTTATTGATGTCCTTTTTGGGCAAACGATATAATAAGAAATCCGTTTCTTTGATTTTTATTATTATTCAACTTTTAACTAGGGCAGAGTGATTCCACAACGCTAAATGAATGACTAATTTGTTCAAATCACGCATCCGCCGAATATAAAATTACACTGGACTCATCAAATTACATAAGCTCATTCTTTTTTAGCTGCAACATCAAAATAAACGCTCGTATTTACTGCACCATAAAGTCTAACATTGTAACACAAATACGTTTACAGTTTATCACTTTGACGCAATCAGTTTTGTGTAACCGGTTATGACAATGCAAATAAATGTTTGCAATTCTAATTGCGACAGAGTTGTAATATTTTAATTTGTTCTCGTATTATGGTTAGTGTCACAATGATGATTGGCAGAGACAAACTTTGAAGGCTCATTAGGTCAAGGTTCCATCATTCATTATACGAGCGCCGTACCTAGGACTCGAAATATGACGTTGTTACGCAGGAAAATCTTGTTTGAGGACACTGGAACACGGAATTCAAAATGGAATATCTTATTAATATTATTATGATATTCATTGATAGAGGCATGGTTCTAGATCCTACCAATAAAGTCATTAAGATACTCTAATATTATACATTCGAAAGTGTTTGTTGGTTTGTACTTCTTTCGCTGCATCGCATTGACGTGTTTTTTAAAGACATACATAGAGCTGGAGTGTCATAATTTTTATCCCGGTAAAATGAACCAGCGCGGGTGGAACCGCGGACCGCAGCTAGCTATATATTTATTATTAGAAACATGGCCTATTCAATTGTTATTTATAAAAAGACTTCCGTTCTAGATATTTAGTTAAGGCTTTAATACGAGATTAAACTGTTTAAAGTTCCTAAAGCACAGTACAAACGTATTTCATGTGATTGCTATTGACTTAGGTGGCTTTATATTAGCTCAATTCCGCGTGGAAATATTTAATCAGACTTTTGTGAAGACGTTAGTGACCGTGAAGCTGTTGTTTTTTCTTTTCATTATTGGAAACATTTTTAATTAGTCTGAGTTTACTAAGTAGTTTACGAGTTTTCTTGAGGAAACTACATTTTCCGAGATGACATGTAGCGTACTAGCTAAGAAGGCGTAATGATATCGGTGGATCAGTTACCTACGTGTAGTATTTATTTCCTCTATGGATCACGGCCGAATCTTCCTCACGGAAGCGAGGCGTCATCAGCAACGCACGGATATGTTTTGCGATACGATTGTTATTTAAAATTTGTGTTTATTCTAGCCTACCCCCGTATTGTTAGTCGTTACCTCCAAATTTCTTTCACTCCACTCAACGTCACTTGTTTGGTTTGTTAGGTATCGTTAGTTGGCAACATTTCCTCCACTAGGATGTTCAGCAAAATTCACCTCGACAATAATCCTCGAACGAATGAAACAAACCATCTGTCAGCTCAAGGTACCTCGCGACGTACCTTGAGGATTCTTCGAAGCCGCTGCTCTACGATCATTTGTGTTAAAATGGAGTACCTTTTGGATAACTTTTGGGGGGAGTTTCGAGGTCTCTCAGCAAAGGTCGAGTGAAATAAATTTGGAGATAACGACTAACGATACGGGGATAAGTTTATTTTGTTCTGCGGTGTTTCAATAAAGAGTTTCTCTATCTTATCTATGACGAGTATCATCTAGGATTTTATTTTTACCTGAATAGATATGTTCCACGGTGTCGTACAGTTTGCCGGTGTACGTGTCGTAGAACTCGACGGAGTTGTCGACCGCGACAGCCAGCACCTCCGCGTTGGGCGACAGGGCGATGCGAGGCGGGTTCGCAGTCTGCGTGTAAGTACCCGTTTCTAGCACGTGCGGGGACTCCCCCCGGGAATATTCAACTGGAAATAAACAATATTGACGATAAATGAGCCGTCGAATTTATTTTATAGATGTAAGAGACCCACGATGAAGTTTACACTACGGGTAAACGTCATCGTGGGCCATATGGGTTGCTCGTCTTGTCGAATATTTCTCACACTTATCTCATACTTACTAGTATAATAGAGCTAACACACTACACTACTACACTACTACTACACTACTATAGAGCACACTTATCTCATACTTACTAGTATAATAGAGCTAACACACTACACTACTACACTACTACTACACTACTATAGAGCACACTTATCTCATACTTACTAGTATAAAGCTAACACACTATACTACTACCGACCCGAGGCAATTGCTTGTCCCGAGACAGCTGCTCGACCCGAGGCTGCCGCATGCCCGAGGCAGCCGCTCGACCCGAGGCAGACGTTCGTCCCGAGGCAGACGCTCGACCTGAGTCTAACGCTCGCCCCGAGGCAGCCACTCACCCTGAGGCAGCCGCTCAACCTGAGGCAGACGCTCGACCCGATGCAGCTGCTCCACCTAAGGCAGCCGCTTGCCCGAGGCAACCGCTTGACTCGGGGCAGCCGCTCGTCCCGAGGCAGCCGTTCGACACGAGGCAGCCACTCAACCCAAGACAGCCGCTCAACCCGAGACAGCCACTCATCCCGAGGCAGCCGCTCAACACGAGGCAACCACTCAACCTGAGGCAGCCGCTCAACCCGAGGCAGACGCTCGACCCGAGGCAGCCACTCGACCCGAGGCAGACGCTCGACCCGAGGCAGACGCTCGACCCGAGGCAGACGCTCAACCCGAGGCAGCGGTTGGACCTGAGGCAGCCGCTCGACCCGAGGCAGCCACTACACCCGAGGCAGATGCTCGACCCGAGGCAGATGCTCGACCCGAGGCATATGCTCGAACCGAGGCAGACGCTCGACCCGAGGCAGACGCTCAACCCGAGGCAGCCGCTCAACCCAAGGCAGACGCTCGACCCGAGGCAGCCAATTGTACCGAGGCAGCTGCTCGACCCGAGGCAGCCGTTTGCCCGAGGCAGACGCTCGACTCGAGGCAGCTACTTGTACCGAGGCAGCTGCTCGACCCGGGGCAGCCGCTTGCCCGAGGCAACCGCTGGACCCAAGGCAGACGCTCGACCCGAGGCAGCCACTCAACCCGAATGCTCGACCCGAGGCATACGCTCAACCCGAGGCAGACGCTCGACCCGAGGCAGCTACTTGTACCGAGGCAGCTGCTCGACCCGAGGCAGCCGCTTGCCCGAGGCAACCGCTGGACTCGAGGCAGACGCTCAATCCGAGGCAGCCGCTCAACCCGAGTCTAACGCTCGACCCGAGGCAGCAACTTGTACCGAGGAAGCCGCTCGACTCGAGGCAACCGCTCGACCCGAGGCAGACGCTCGACCCGAGGCCGACGCTCAACCCGAGGCAGACGCTCGACCCGAGGCAGCTACTTGTACCGAGGCAGCCGCTCAAACCGAGGCAGCCGCTCAACCCCTGAGGCAGCCGCTTGCCCGAGGCAACCGTTCGACTCGAGGCTACCGCTCGTCCCGAGGCAGCCGCTCGTCCCGAGGCAGCCACTCAACCCGAGGCAGCCGCTCAACCCGAGGCAGCCCCTCAACCCGAGGCAGACGCTCGACCCGAGGCAGACGCTCGACCCGAGGCAGCCAATTGTACCGAGGCAGCTGCTCGACCCGAGGCAGCTACTTGTACCGAGGCAGCTGCTCGACCCGAGGCAGCCGCTTGCCCGAGGCAACCGCTCGACCCGCTGCAGACGCTCGACCCGAGGCAGCCACTCAACCCGAGGCAGACGCTCAACCCGGGGCAGACGCTCGACCCGAGGCAGACGCTCAACCCGAGGCATTCGCATAACTCGAGGCAGCCGCTTGTCCCGAGGCAGGCGCTCGTCCCGAGGCAGCCGTTCGACCCGAGGCAGCCACTCAACCCGAGGCAGCCACTCAACCCGAGGCAGCGAGTTGACCTGAGGCAGCCGCTTGTCCCGAGGCAGCCGCTCAACACGAGGCAGCCGCTTGTCCCCAGGCAGCCGCTCAACCCGAGGCAGCCACTCGATCCGAGGCAGCTGCTTGTCTCGAGGCAGACGCTCGACCCGAGGCAGACGCTCGACCCGAGTCTAACGCTCGCCCCGAGGCAGCCACTTGTCCCGAAGCAGCCGCTTGGACCGAAGCAGCCGCTTGTTCCGAGGCAGCTGCTTGTCCCGAGGCAGCCGCTTGTCCCGAAGCAGACGCTCAACCCGAGAGAGCTGCTCGGGTTTTTGATCAGCGGCGATTATTTATTGTTCGACGCCCGCCGCCGATGGATTTTTCATCGGCGTATTCATATAACTCAGGCCTCAGAAGTGGCTGACAGTGTACGTGTTCTTATTTCCAATTGAATTGTACCTACTCGAGCAACATGTTGTTTTGCGTAGAATACGAAATGTTAAGTATGTTCAGCTACTGTAGTGTACATTTAAGGTCAACAGTACTCCGTTGCTTCCCGATTTTAATCTGTCTATCGAACGAATTTGCGGGTAACCGCTAGCATAACTGAAAAAGTTTAATGTTTAAGGAACTACGAACCTTCCGGGATTGTTTATTTAAATTTTATATACTTTGTTTAGTCTTTTTCGATTCGGTTGTAAAACACGGCTCTTATGAATCATAAACGAATCAAAAAGCATAAATACCTAAACTTTTGACAATTTAATTAAATGCAAGTTTGATACTCGTACTTGTTGGATAAATATAATAAAACAATCTATAAATGTAGGTTATAAAACTGCCGCCTGTTAGTATTTTAAAATTAATTAATGATTGCCTGTCAATTATTTAATTAGACACATTGCCAAAATTAGATACGTACTTAGATAAAATTATATACCTACCTACTTAATTTTTGATAAGTTGTTACAAGCGTTGATTGATACGAATCATAGATTTATATCACACAAACCGTAGCGTACGGTTGGTTAGATAATTTATTTATTAGTAACTATTTTATCAATCGGCACTACATTATAATAATATTCATTTTCCAAGAAAAAAATTATATTCAATAGTCACGGCAAATTCTACGCAAAGTTTCCGGTACACGGTCTGGGAAACACCACGAGCAATCTACAGATAAAAACTTATAAATATTTTATAACACGAGCATTATAATATATGCGAGATAAAATATGGCATTGCGACCGGGCAGACCCAACATGACGTATAGAGGCGTACGTGGAGTTTTATCATCGTATTTTCCTACGCTTTTGCAACATACCGGTTGCGCGGATACCGGGCGTCATCATGACGGTTCATTCAAGTTTTAAGTTAGCAAACAAACAGGAGATAACATGTTGATGTGTTTACCATTTGCGCCACAATTTGAGTCCAATCAAAACAATTCAGCCAGTACATAGTGCGTCGTGCGTGTGGATTCGTCATGAATCATACCTCTCGTTAGCCCCGAGTAGAGGTAGAAATCTTCTACAAAAGTCCACCTGTGGAAGTATCACTGCACTTCTGCGAGATATTGAGCAGGTGTGCGCAACCATTACTGTGTTACGGTTTGACAAGCACTATAGGCTGTATCCAACGAAATTACTGGGCGTATGACACATTACAACCAATGGAGACGAGCACAGTGCACTGCCGTTTTCCAGTTGAACGACACTGCTCGACTCGTTACCCAGTACCTAATTTAAAATAAAAAGTTATGCTTCTAATATTCCAACGCGTTGCCAGCTCTACGCGATGTATACTGTAACAGGATACCCTTGGAACATCTGGCCGAGTGTTCATTAGACTTTTATGTAGCTATTATAGACGATGCACTTCTGCATCGATGTTATGTAATAAGGAGTATACTATTACAGTGCCTGGAATATGCCAGTAGTCCGTAGGTACCGAACCAATACTATACACGCACTTTACAACTAGCTCGAAATTAGGTCAGGAACCGTTGGTAGAGTTGTTACTCTACCGACATTATGTAGTGCTCGAAGAGTACAAAGCATATGCGCGAAGGTATAAATAGCTATGGAGTCGCTTCGTTCTGTTTTAGAAAGCCAAACTTAGACAAAATTGCTTTGTGTTAGTTGCTATCGTTCATCGCACATCGCCTTCGTAGTTAAGCTAACTCGATAAGCTGGTATTAGCCTGAGAGCTACATGACCCGACGTGTAGAACTTGAACAACAATTCTATTGTTAGATTACGAATAACGTGTATAATTTAAAAACGCTGGTGTTTACGCTACTTATCACCTTCAAAGGTCTCACAGTTCAAACATCGAGAAAAATCCACCGAGTTGGTTGATACCTATGCCGCAAATTTTAGAGACCGGTTAATCCAATATAAACAAACTTTTTTGCTATAGGATAGAATTTTACCACTATCTCATCTGTACCCCTACTGTGAGTTTTTACGAGCTCGACATAGTACGCGTCTTAAATAGCGATGTAGTCGAAATATGAATGTGGCATAATAATTATGAAGAATGGAATGTGAGGCGTTGCGTTGCAAGGCAATATAATATGCATTGGATTCAGGCTTTAAGGGAGCGAGCTCTTTTAAACAGTATTCTTTAAGATAACCTGTGTGCAAAACACGCTGACGTAATTCATGTACTTAAAAGTTACGCTCCACCATAACTAATATCTTCCCGAGTCACGTATAAGGACAGCGCACCCGTCAAACGCGTTATCTATTTACGTTGTGCGCATCTGACTCGACAACGAATACTCACTCTTTGTGTGATAAAGCTTCCACGTGCCATCTTTGGATATGGTGGCGATGTGTGACGTGTCCACGTCGAAGGCTACGTCGTATATTCCAGAAGAGTGTCCCGACAACTCGAAGGCTTTAGTGACTTGTTTGAAGTCGCCGTTCTTGGCGAACACGACTTCCATGATCTTGACGTCTGGCGAGAAGCCGGTGGCGACTACGAACCGGCCGCACGGCGATATCTTTGCCGAGTAGGTGCTCATGAGGTAAGTGTCGAGCCTGTCTAGCTGTGCCCCCTTGAGGTCCCATAGGACCATGTCAGTCTTGCAGGAGCAGGACATCATGAACTTTCCGTTGCTGGAAATGCCGAAGCCGACTATGTCTTCAACGTGCACCTGTAAATATATGAAACATTTGAAAAATTCCAGTTTCAAAATGGGGGCTTGAGAGATTCAAGAGAATAAAGGTAGACGAACGTATACTATGGTTAAAGACAATATCAAGTTTGTGCATGTGGTCTCCACCATGTCAAAATAGAAAACAGTAAGTATATTTTGTTGATATTGTGTTGTAGTGTTCAAACTCGAAATCGCTTCTCAGTCGTAGCCAGTAGCAAAATGGGCATCACCCCAATTCAAAGCATATACAAATTCAAAAATAACCTTATCGTAGACGGTTTCCTTTGAATTTGAGATATGTTTAGTACATTTTAAATAAACTTGAATAATTATATTTTATTTTGAATTGCTATAGGTATATGCTACATTACTTGCGTTTATTTTAGCACATGTAAATTTCCTTTGTTAGTGTTAAGACATTTTACATAATTATCTACCACAACAAAACGCAAATTAGTACGCACGCTCAGGAACTCAGAACAAAGGTAAAGGACGACAAATAAATCGTTTAGGTACAAGCATTGCAGACTTAATAGTACAAGGTAGTCCTAATACGGAACTACATAGGTATTAGGTACGTATTAGCATTGAATATTCAGCGTGTTCCAGACAAACATATGCATCATGTTTTATTAAAGCATACGATGCGAAGTACCGAGGAAAACGGCCGCGGAACCTTCCTGTGGCTAAAAATAATATTTTCGAGGCTGCGCGTGCGACGATCCGACAGTAGACTGCGAGTTAATATACTTACTATTGTATACAATCGACAGGGGTATGATGACCGGAGATGACATTGCCATGCAATACTGTACTTTATTGCATCTGCATTCTGCGTCTAGACAGTGTTGTTGTTCCCTCAAAAATGATTCTACGTACACGTTATTAAAAATTATATTTAAAACAGTCAGTAAATATCAAAATAAAAATGTAATTGTTCGCCAATGTATACAAATTGACTGGATGTCGATAGCAAACATTTAGTGAGATACGTTTTATGTATTATTTTTCAATTTCATGGAGACACTTCGTTCGTGCCCTAACCTATACATATAAATGAGTAATACCACTGCACTCCAAAGCTATTGTTCTCAGAAGCGCAACTGTCCATAGATAATTACATGACTGTCGAACGTCGAGTGATACGTTCATAGTTATCTTTTCAAACCTAACATACATAAGCGTGACCTTATTTCCCTCAAGACAGCCACGCAACAGCACAATCTCGTTAGACTGTGCGGCAGTACCCACATGAAAGAGCCATTGTTAATGTGGAAGGTCTTTTTTTAATCGTCTGCCCGCATATGTGTGCCTACACAAGTTAGATACAAGCAGACGTAGAGACCCAGATACACGCAAGATTTGCGACATTATCGACGTATAACTTGAATAAATATCGCGACCTGGATGACTGGATGACGCAAGGACCCGTTTTATTTCAGCCTGCTCAATACTTACGGGTTTCAGGGCAAATCATAATTACGAAGTTATTTATTAGGAGCATACAGAAAATTTTCCCTTAACGATATAAGTGGGCACGCGGTAGGTATGACCTACTTTCGTAAAATATTTTCTAATTTACTTATTGTGAATATTCCAAGCTTTCCCAATTTTATCCTGTATTTTCTGAAAATGAGCTCTAATCTATAAGTAAGTAGAACTATTATTTGGCAATGTTCGAAACGAAAGACGACCGTATAATAAAGGTGGGCGACTGACGTCATTCAAGCCTCTTACTTTGATTTTATTTTTGTCGGAGTCGTCTGGCCCTTTATAAAGACCCAGCCAGCTTTAGGAGGGTGTTGTTTGAATACACGTGCCAGGCAGGTTTTCGATTGAGTTACAACCACGCGTTGTCCTCAATCAAAGCTGGCAATATTGGTTTATATTTTTTTACAACCTTCCTAATTATTATACCAGCTACAAGCGTATCAATTACAACACCTGCTCAGTCATTCAGCGCAAAAAACACTTTATTGATACTCAGACGTTATTTAAAGGTAGAAAACGAAACGCGAAACGAAAAAAAACGCCGAGCAGTTTTCTTCATGATAATGATGGGAATACATCGTTAAGACAGAGCGCCGAGATTGCTAGAGAGCTCATTTAGGTGCATAGCGAAATCTTGTGATCGTATCTGTATGTTACAACAATGACAATCCAGTAAAAAATATGTATGAAGACAATTTAAGAAAACACAACAAGAGACTGGATGTGTGTGTATTGCGACGTGCTAAACAATTGTTTTCATACAATATTTGTATGATTCCGTTGAAGGTTCATTGCCGAACGTACAAGGTTGTTCACTTCGCGAAATATGACGAAATGATCATCAGACTGGCGTGAACGACATTGGATACGGATGCCTAAACGATCGGTGACTAACACTTTCGGTTGAATTTGGTAACGTAGCGGAAATAACGCCTTTGCAACTATATTTTGACTTAGGCAAGAAGATGCACACCTTTGAGGACGCCAATCTTATAACTCTGCATAGTATTAACAAAACACTATTCAAGAACTTAAATAATACAATTGTATTACATACTAAAAATGATGATATCTAAATTCGTATTAAATTACAGAAGCATAAGCAGAAAACTGATGACTGCATTGATAAAGCGTGAGATATATAAGAACTAAAAATAAAACAATACAATCCGACGCGTGGATTCATAATAAAGATAATAACAGTAATTTCATACAAAGACCAAATCAAACTAACGTGTTAATGATTAGGAAAACTGAGATCACATGCTAAGAAAATACATCATCAGAGATCAAAAAACAAAGAGATCTTTGTCATTTGCAAGTGCCATCCGTTAATGAAAACGTGTTTATCGGCACGTCAATAATTTAGATATTGTTTTCATAGTATTTCTGTTGTATCTCAGGCTGATTGAGTGGTATTATGTAACTTTGTGGGATTTCATAATGTTCCATCATGCATTTCACAGGGGCCGGCGCATGTTGCGTTTGCCAGATATTTTTAATGGCGATGAAGATTTTAACTGACTCATTGCAACAAGGTACCACTTAAATTCTTACAGTTTCGCCGAGTGAACCAAAATTCATCTTCCAACGCAAGACGTTATTTTAGAAATCTTGACCCGAATTTTCCCCTACTGCTTTATTTATCTCATATTTATCGCATATTTATCGATCTAGAAATTAAAATATTATAATCTCAATCTACCCTACGGTTGTATTAATTAATTGCGCATTATAGGTGCTAATTTAAATCTATCTTTTATCTACATAGACTTAAAATCTAGAACAATCCATCAATTTAGATCAATTTTGTGAACACTTACAAAATTGATAATTGTGGTGATATTTAAACTTAAGTATTGTTTAATGGCCTTATTCCTTCCTGTGGTGGTAACGGTTGAAGGAAAACGTACGTAGTCGATGCTTTACCTACTTATAAGAGGAACCAATTATGACCGTCCGTCGATAGGTATATTAACTGATGCCATAAATAAAAGCAGTTGAGATTGAAGATATAAAAACCTGGCACAGTGCACAAATGATAAGCCCAATGAAATCCCGCAATTTTATTGCTGAATGTTATTAGATTCTGATTTGCTATGTGTATTATCATCTGGTTTATACGATACATCTGGTAGTATATGGGAGCAGTGGCGGCCAAGCGATGCACCAATGATTTCATAAGTTAATGTGCTGATTGCCATCGATCCGTGCTTGGACAGGTACGCTGTCCCGGTCGATCGATGACCGTCAAAGGCCCTTGGGCAGTTCGACAAACTGTGTCACCGAAGGTCAGAAAACACCAAGTAGTATAGAGTATTTTTTAATGCTATACTATTTATACGAGAGCCCACGACACCAAAACCTAGTTCGATAAAATTCCCAGATGACATATTTATAAAAGGACACGTCGTTAATGGCAAACACGAAATAGTTGCCAGCTTTTTCGCATTGCAGCATTACCATTTCGTGGTTAAGGCATTAACGACCTGTCTTACTATATTGTATAATACCATCTGGGAATCTTATCGAACTAGGTTTTGTGTCGTGGGCTCTCTTATGGTTATGCATACTCATCACATCATCATCATCATCAGCCTGAAGACGTCCACTGTTGAACATAGGCCCCTTAGACCGCCACAACGAACGACAATTTGCCACTTGCATCCACCGGTTGCCTGCGACTCTTTTGATGTCGTCGGCCCATCTAGTGGGAGGCCTACCTACACTGCGTCTTCCAGTCCGTGGTCGCCACTCTAGAACCTTTCTTCCCCATCGGTTGTCAGTTCTACGAGCGATGTGACCTGCCCATTGCCACTTCAGCATGCAAAGCCTGAGAGCTATGTCGTAAACTTTAGTTCTTTGTTCTTTTACTCATCACAACTCAATGCAAACTAGTAAGCGTCTAATTGTTTTCGTACTTACGTTATTTCGAAGTCAATTTCAAATACAAGTTTACAAATTACGAGGAGAAATTACAACATTAAAATCACTATGGACACCGACTTTCGTATCATAACCATTTCGAAATACAACCACAGATTTATAATAGCACTAAAACCGTTGGACCGGTTATAAAAAGTTGCAAGTTCATCTCAAGGTCTGAGTTCACGCACTTTTATTCCAAGTAGGCTCTGCTCAACCGCCTAGGGGTCGTCTGTATGTTAAGCGTGCAGAGAGTATTGTACCTTAACAATATGTAATTGAAGCGTAGGTGGTTTATATTTATAAAAAATGGGGTTGCTAAAGAAAACCCATAAAACATATCGGATTTTCTACAATACAATCACGAACAACCCGTCAAAAATGAGTTTTCACACCTTAACAATAATAAAATTCAAACATATTTAGTATCATCATCATCGTGCCATATAATCTATCATATTCAGACAGTTGTTTAAATATCATAATGATGATGTCAGCTAAAGGTAGTTAATAATAATATGTAAGGATTAGCAACAGAACCTTGTAATCTGACAAGTTCAACTCAAGGTCTGAGTTCGCACACCTAAACGGTTCCACCATTTTGGCAGAGCAGTCTTTGTTGGCAGGAATATATCCGTATCGTAACAAATGTCTTGAGCCGTCGCACCAGCCTTGATGAGTCAGCGGGGACGTTCAACTTACGATATAGGTACCAACATATTTGCATTTACGAGTTCCTTGTTCTATTGTCTGGGCGTGAGGGCATTAGCGTTTTGAATGTTTGTGGTGGTATAAAAAGTGAAATGTATTAGGCACGGAAGTAAGCGTCAAGCGTTAGTACCATCAGGAAGTTCTTGTGCGGTTGCTACAGTCGAACGTTTGCTAACAGCCTCATCATCGACTGTTACATATTATTGAACTTATGATAGGCTGGCCAGTGAATGGCAACAAACAGACTGACAGACTAATGGCAGATTGAATGGGCATCCAAGTCAGTTCGAACGTGGTTAATACTTTACAACTGATCTGTTTTAGATATATTTTTGTGGAATACAAACAGAGACTTAAAAATTACATGAAACAAATAAAAATAAATACTTAAATCAAGTATTCATACTATTTTCTTGTGAATCATACATTTTAAATTCGGTCGGAAACGCTAATCCTCGTCCGTCAAAGTTACTACTTATATAACATATTTAGTTAGTATAGCTACCCATAAAGTTAGTACGTACTCGTAGTATACGTATTATTACGTATACAAGGTAAGATCATGATCGGAAGCACGCCTGAAAGCTCTCAGAACGAGGAACCACGGTTCATTACGTGCTTCCTAGAACATTGACAGGCTTTCCTGGCATTACGCTATGAACATTCGTTAGGAGAACAGAAAACTTCACAATAACATCCCATCCTATTGTAGGCTGAGCAATCTGAGCATGTTAACCGCCTTCGACAACTTCGTCATTAAGACAAATGTCAAATGCTAGGTTAAGAAATAATGTGGGCGTGTTACCCCAGTTATACTTACCTAATAGCCACAGAATAACGTTTGTAATAGGTATAATGATCACAAGTGCCAGGAAAGATAAGAATAATTTTCAAAATCCAGAGATTAGTGTATTTATTTCCAAATATAAAGTCATATTAATCATACTATTACACTATGAGGCAAAAGTACAAGAACGGTAACAAAAAATAATAAAAAATCGAAGAGAGAAGAGAGCTTTTTTTTCTACGGTGAGATTAATAATAAGGCAAATGTAAATTAATTTGGTTACGTATCTTTATACCTATTAGTTCAGTATTAGGCCTTACTAACAATCCCAGGACCATTCTTTAAATTCAAGATACCTTTACAAGAATTACCTACATGTCTCTCTCGATGATAAATCTAAAAAGGTTTTGCTGAATACTGGAGTTAAATGAGGCTAAGTTATGTATAATAAGTAGGTAATATAGATAAACCAGAAAAGTATGTCAAAGAATAAGTTCTGTGGCTTACATCAGAGGCGGTCGACATAGATTTCGTATAGATATGAAATCATTCGGAGCTCCGCAAGTTTACGTGGGCCGATATGTAAATTTGTAACGGAACAGCTACCTCAATTCGGATATATACAAGTGGCACCTCTCTTCTATGCCTATATTAGTATGATTTAGGAAACGCAAGACTAGTTTTATTTTCTTTTATTAGGCTAAAAGGTAACTTCCCTACCTACCTAGTGTTCTAAAATATCTAAATACAAATCGATGATCGCGTTTTACCGTTGTTATTAAAACAGAAGTTGAATAAAGGTGTTGAATTTGTAAGTAGGCTATGCTTCATAATGATAGAACGGATTCTGATCGTCCCGTAATACTATAAAGGACATTTTCCTCATAACCGACACAGTATAATAGCACATAGCCGATATTCTATATACGAGGGTGAATCAAAAAGTTCTTAGAAGTGCATATATATGAAACCTTTTTGGATCAAGTTCGATATTCAAATTAAAGAGTGTCTATCACACTATATTTATGCAGACTGTCACTTGTTTTTGTCAGTTCGTTCGCATGTAATAAATTTTTTTGTGCAACGAGTTGCTAAAAAGTCAAAATTATGGATAAAAGTGAGTTACGTGCGGTGATAAAATATCTCAGTTTGAAAAAAATGTCTACGAAGGAAATTTTTTTGGACATTCAGCAGACATTAGGGGGTGATGCTGTACCCTATTCTACGGTTGCGTACTGGGTGGCTGAATTTAAAAGAGGTAGATCAAGCTGTAAAGATGACCCGTGTTCTGGGCGGCCTTCAACCTCCGTTACAGAAGAAAATGTCAAAAAGGTTGAGAATCTGGTTTTGGAAGACAGAAGAATGACTATAAAACATATAGCTGAGATCCTAAAGATATCTTTTGGTAGCGTTCAATCCATTTTAATTGATTCACTGGGGTTCAAAAAAGTGTCTGCAAGATGGGTGCCACGAATGTTAACCGACGAAAACAAAAAGCGACGTTTGGAAATTTCCAAGCGTAATCTCGAAATGTTCCAGCGTGATTCGGATAATTTTTGCCGTCGTCTTGTCACCATGGATGAAACGTGGGTCCACCATTTTGATCCTGAAACTAAAAGACAAAGCATGTCTTGGAAACGACCATCCTCTCCATCCATTAAGAAATTTCGAGTTGCTCCTACCGCTGGCAAAGTTATGGCCTCTGTGTTCTGGGATAGTGAAGGAATCCTTTTTATTGATTACATGCCAAAAGGCCAGACGATTACTGGACCCTATTATGCAAATTTAATCCCGAAAGTGCGTGAAGCGATTAAAGAAAAACGTCGTGGAAAACTGTCGTTGGGCGTGTTGTTCCTTCAAGATAACGCTCCTGCTCATCGATCGGAAGTTGCGCTCAACGCAATCCGCTGTGCTGGCTTCAATCTCCTTGACCACCCACCATATTCTCCGGACTTAGCCCCAAGTGATTTTCACTTATTTCCAAAATTAAAAGAGGAAATTCGTGGAACAAAATTTCACGATAATGACGCGGTTATAGCTGCCGTAGAGGACTTTTTCGAGAGTCAAGAAAATAATTTTTTTTCACAAGGAATAAGGAAGTTAGAAACGCGTTATTCTAAATGCATTGCATTGGAGGGAGATTATGTAGAAAAATAAAATATTATTATTTAAATCTTTGCATTTTTTAATATTGATTCCAAGAATTTTTTGATTCACCCTCGTATAAATGATCGCCTACGAAATGCCAACGAAATCTGTTCGATCGATAAGTATGTTCCATTATGAAACATAGAATAAAATGAGCTTTGCTACAGCTGTTTCAAACGTTACGAGTATAATTCGTAACTAACATGGGTTAATAACTAGACGCACTTCGTGCACTATATAAGTATAGTGCCATAGAAATGATTAAGAGGCAACACAATGGTCCGCTTATCACTGAATGTATGACTTTATGACTCACTTTGTAAACTAAACGCTCATTTTCAGTCACAGTCGCAATTAATGAGGTGTGTCGATTGCAGGCTAATTTAGGACATTGCCATTGCCACAGTTATATAATATGTTTCAAGTTTTTAATGCCGATCAATTCCTTCAAAGTAAATTTCAACAGCAGCGTATTACAATGTTGCCTCTCCCAGAAATATTGATTGAGTTTTAGTCAGCGGGTAACGAAAATTTGTTCTCATTAACAGTCACAGTTACACAGCTTCTTATATATAACGCTTATATAGCTCCGTCGGAGGTAAAAGCAGAAGCCATACATATTGCCAGAAGCTTTCAAGTATATTGCGTAAAACTTCCTTTCAATGACGAGAAAAAGAAGCCATACAAATATTCCTGCTGAAAGTCTTGCGAAATAGTATTCCTGAATTGACTGTCGTCATAACGAGCGGTAAACATTTAATTTTCTCTCGGTGAAACTGAAGTATGCTTTTTTACCTATTGCATAAGCAGTAGGCAGATACTGGAAATAAATGTTTCAGCTATATTTAATCCCCAGAAAGATTTAATTACAAAGTGTTTATGAAAGCTTACGGGAAACGGGTAACTTTACAGGTGAAAACCAGCTAGTTTATCGAGTTTCCCATTTCCCTCAAGAAGGTTTTTAGCTGTACCGAGAAACACCCACGTTGTTTACTGCTAAGGGAGCTGTCAGGCGCGATGCGTATCTCTGAATAATAGAAGGTACCAGGCGAATGAAAAGCTTTTGAAGCGTTATGAAAGGCAGGGCTTTTCATAAGATAGGAAATTTCCTAGTAGAGGAGTCGGTCGAATTCGTCCTAAATGATTTTCATAGAATAGAAGAATGTTGTTTGCAGGAAAACCACAAGTTATAATAAAACTAATGATTGACCTACTTAACAAGATTCGTTACCATCATTTTGTGTGGCAAATGACAGTCGTTTCGCCTGCGGCCACTAACCTTATGCCCTTGATTATTGACAAGCAACAGTCGGCTTGCCCGAGAATTATTTCGGAGGCCAACAATCTGGACCGGGCCCCCGTCGTGGATTATGGCCTAATCCTCGCACGAAGGTGAGAGGAGGCCTTTGCCCAGCAGTGGAACAGTACAGGCTGATTTATTTTAGCAGCTTTCATTTTAATTTTTCCTTTCTTGGGATTGCTTTATACTTTTCAGATCACAATCATAGTCTTGTGTTACATTTATAATGAACCACCTGCACCCAGCAGTTTCACGCGCGTCGTCTACTATCTCACAAGAATCGTACATTATTTTGCGATTAAAAGTAGCTACTATCCAGTCATTAATTATCTCTATGCAAAATACTATCTCACTTATACTTAAGCTTTGATTGTTGTTACATGTAAGCACATAGTTTTTACCCGAATGCCAAGGAAGGGTTATAGCAAATATGCGTAGCATCAGAATCTCTAAGCACAATCCATCTGTAAATGTCACTTCTACGTACAAAGCTGAGCTGTCGTCGTAAAGTTGAATACTAGGTATATCTATAGTAGGTACCTACCTACCCTCAGAATTCAGTGGCTATCTATATTCTTCGTCAATATTTCCAACTACATGCAATACTTGCACTTTCATCGGGTTTTCCTGTTGATTCAATTGCGGTGGACAGGATGTTTAGGTGATTTAGGAAACCATGAAGTGGTCGTAAACACCTATCGACCACAATAACGATGCATGTATACGCTGTACGGTACGTAAGTACATTAGTTAACTAGTTTCTGTCCGCGATTTCGTACGCGTGTACTATCAAGATAAGTGACGGACAACACGTAATCCGTCTTACCACAAAAGTTTAAACCAGAGGTAAACAGATGTTAGGTACTAAAATTTCGTTCCACAAAATTGACGTCTATCACTCGCGTTGTCTTAATAAATCCTGGCATTCCTAATTATTTTACTTGTGAATTTGTTATTGAGTTAGATAAAGCGAGGGTTAGACGTCGATTTGTGGTGAAAATATTTAGACACTGTTCAACTGCTAGTTTGGCGTAGTGGCTGAGATATTGGACTGGTGCGCTAGGGGTCGCGGGTTCGATTCCCGCTTGGAACAAATATTTGTGCGATCCACCAATATTTGTTTCTGGTCTGGGTGTGACGTGTATGTAAAATTATATGTCTGTATGCGGTACCCTACTACGCTACGTTTTTTGAAGAAAAGAACGTAAAAAAAACAACTCTGGTACATCTTTTGTGACCGAATTTCAGCCGATTTCCATAATTCGTAAAATATACTGCTGACAGAAAATATAATACAAATAAATTGAAATGGATTCTGATACCATAGAACTTGGGCCAAATGTGTATTCCTTTACATTTTGTTCTAAGAAAGCACAAAGAACATTAATGTGGGCTGTAATCACAAGAATTATGTTATGCCCCCGTTCGTGTAATTTTATCAGGTATAAATATGTAATGTATGATCGCAACGTGAATATCCTCATCATTTACCTACAAGCACCAAACATGAAACCTTTGTATCAAGTCTCAACTCGTATTTCAATTTGAGCTTTACCATATTAATTCATAATAATGAGAAAGATAATATAATAAGGTCCTTTCTACTTTCTATTTCAAGCGGTTGAGTGTGTGAGTTCCACGTGTTTTCTGTGAAATGTTTTGTTCCCTTTTGTGTAAACAGTTCCCACGACCCTCGGAAAATAAGATATTGTACCAATAATACAAAGGTACCTCTTGTTATTGTAGATACCTACGCCCACGCTTCGCTTATACCCTGCTATACAATAAATTACTTATACTTATACGTAGATTTATGATTGTTTAACCTTTATCGAACGATAACACTTCCTGGACCAGAAATATTAAGACCGCTTTCACTTCAAAGTGAAATTAAAATGTAATGTAAAAAGTTACGAAAACAAAGCCTGCCGCACTTTGGTTACATAAATCAGTTTAATTTATATCGAATTGATTATGGCAATAGGCCGGTTACACACGGCCAACTTGAAGCAGTCAACCGACCGCTTCAAGCAGATAATGCTTAGCGAACTTATAGTCTTCCTTACTTAATATAATGTAAGTATATCGGTCCGTATACCATACATAAGATAATTATGTTCCAGCAGTATTTGTCATCTGCACTAGGAGTTTCAAGAGATACTGACTATTCTTGACTTCTCGAGTTATCGACCTGTTTTGTTGCAGTGTGCCGACGGTTAGTGCATGTTGTTCAACGAACAACTGCTCAAGCTATCCGTGTATGGCTGGCCTTAGTAGTCATTGGTTCCGCCGACATCGCTAGTTTGGAGTGTACTTATAACTGTTATGTACGTTGAATGAAATGTTAATTTAAGTGTCTGGTCACACATCATTAGATAAGATTTGGATGCAAAGTGCAGATGAATTGGTGCATATATGACTTAAGAGTAGAAAGGGCTTTACCATGGACATTCAGACCAGACAAGCTTGCTTAAAATAATTATTCGGTACAGCAATCTGATCAAAATGAGCCGAAACACCATACTATCTACTGCTGAGCTCTGAGAAAATAAGTAGTACCTAGAGTAAGTAAGTAGAGTAGTAATAGACGTGTTCTAAGAAAATGTTATAAAATACCAATACAAGTTTCTAGGAAAATATACTTCATTAAGAAAAAATAACGTAATAAAATACTTTACCGAGTACCTACTTTCCCTCACGAGGTAGGTAGTACCTACCTCGCGAGGGATAGAAAGGTTGTTGATTCTATAAAAATACAATAAACAAAAACATTTCTAACGAAGACAAAATAAATCCTGTTTATCCATAACAGAAAGCTTTTTTCCTTTCCAATACAGATCACGTTTCTTAAGGGCCTTCTATACACTAATACCCAATTATTTTTCCTTCGCTAATCCATCTTTGCGATCTCCTTGGCGTCGCAGATAAATAACGCTTCAGTGCCCTAATTGGACTTGAGTTTATTTGATATCAACAATACAACATCTATTCTAGAATTAGAGAAGTCTCTAGAAACGATAAAGACATCTATTCTAGAATTAAGTAGGTACGATGGGAAAAATAAACACCTGAATTATTATAGAATTATACTTACGCATTTGAAAGCATGAGAATATGATAATAATTCATTAATGAGGCATTACGCATGTTGAGGTTCGTCGCCTATTTACGGAGCTAGCTGGGAATTGTGTAGGAGTTTAGTATGAAGGTGAAACTTGACTCTTAGCGAGGTACCCACATTTTTAGCCTTCAATAATCCGCGTGCGTGGCACTTTCTATTTTCCCTGTATGTAATGTTATGTGAAAATAGTGTGATTAAAATTATGTGATTATTTAGTTAGGCAGAACATAAAGGAAAACATGGGACAATTTATTGTTACAGCTTAGGTTATCAGTATGCAGAATAAGGTAAATTAATAGTAATAGCTGATGATAACTTAGGGAAAATTTATAATTCTAGTTACTAGGGAATCGGGACTATAGCCCTATATAATAAGTTCATCGAGCGAAAGAACAAATTAAAACTAGGTACATTAATCGTAGATGATCTACTCATTCATTATCTGCCTATAATAGTCCACTGCTGGACATAGGCCTCTCCTAATGTGCGCCATAGCGCCCTGTCTTCAATTTGACGCATCCAGCATCTGCCTGCAGTCTTTCGCAGATCGTCATCCCACATGGCCCGAAGGCGTCCTACACTACGTTTGCCGAGTCGCGGTCTCCACTCAAGAACACGTTTACATCAGCGGTTATCGGTTCTTCGCAAGATATGGCCGGCCCATGATGATCTTCTAACCATCGGCAATAAGTCTGTGAAACTGTAGGGGAAAACAGGGTGGCTCCGTACAGAGGGAGCCTTCGTACAGTACGTATATCTCCACTATTAGTTATTTAGGCGCGTTAATCTTTTTATGCCTGATTGCCACTCGTATGCAGCTACTAATTAGCGGGACAAAACATCAGTATGGCTGGCATCGTTGAAATAAATTCAAATATGTTTTCGCGCCGCGAAAGTAATATTTGGACTTGAATTCAAACTCATGTAGCTCTAGTAAGTTTTACTGAAATTGTGTAAGTAATTCATTGTAATTGAGGAACATATCCATTAGTTTATTATGTATTCGTAAATTTTGAGATACAGCTTAATGCATATTTATTTTCATTAGAATTGTGTAATTAATTTGGTTGGGGTACCTTCGTACACATGTGTGTGGGTTACATTCGTACTATATAAATGCTTCGTGAAAATATTTTTCAGCCTGCAATGGCCATATTAATATTTGATTACCACGATTATGTCATGTTATCGTTATTATTTATGTTGATTCTTACTCAGTAGACTATTTTAAATGACTTTTTAATTTAAAAGAAGATTTTTTGTGACATACTGCTGCATTAGTACTACTACATCTAAAGGCTGATAATTTACTCAATTTTATGTTATTTGAAAATCAAACTGATGAATATTTATAGTTATTTGATGATAAACGTATGTATTTTTATTTTAAATAACTTTTATTACTGTGTTTGCTGTGTACGAAGGTACCCGAAGTATGGGGTGCCTTGGTACGTTTTTAATTTTTTAGTAAATCCATCATTACTCAGTCAATTATGCTGTATCGATACTTATCCACACTACATTTTATAGCCAGATAATGTGTGTAACATACCAGCATTGAAATGAGTTTGAAATAGCTGTTAGTTTTATTTTTACAAGGCCTAATGTAAAAACTGCACGAAGCCACCCTGTTTTCCCCTACCGTTAATGGTCCACAAAGGGTTGGTTGGATCAATAAAAAATCTGGGATTGTTTTGTTAGTATTGTGAAAGTCCGTGATCGTAAACTGTTAACCATTTACGTTGGTCGTCTTCTATTGTTGCTTTCTTGGAATATAATTAAAGACATTTCACCCTCAGCGACTGACTACCTGCATCACTAATACTAATACAATAATAGCCAATGCTTAAGATAGTGCAGTTGTTGTATAGGTTGGAGCTTATAGCTAGTTTTAGCAAGTCTTCATTAGAACTTCAACGCATTGTTTTATATACAGGTAAATTCATCTTTGTTTCCGAGTAGCGTGAAATATAGATATATACATAAGGTTCGCCCTCAATAGGTTCTAGTAGAGCACAAAATTTTGTTATCAATGAGTCATTACTCATAACTAGTCATAACTGACTGCTTACAGCTGTTAAAAACAATGACTAACGCCTGTAGTAACGATTCAGGGGCAGACTGTTGACATGGCACGATCTGCGTTAACAGTTATTTACCTAAGGTTATGAGTAATAACATATGACACATGCCTAAAGATGTCCCCAATGCAATTGCATAAAATATGTAGGTATCTTATCTGGCCATATTTGTTAGCTCTGTCATTATATTATATCTAGTTCTTAGCTGGGCGTGGAATTTGTAAGACCTGTTTTAACTGTATGGTGCATTACAATTATTTTAGTATATTCAACCGCAAATTCGCTAGAAGTGATAACGGTTTCGTAACCACTGTTTGAACGTTAATATTGTCATAAACTTTAACAAGTATACCTAGTACTTAATTAACAATCATTAAAAATCAATTAAGACATTAAACACACTTAATAATAATATGTCGTGTCAAAACATCAATTTGTCATTTAATATGGGTCACTAAAAAGTTACCTTTAGAACACATTAGTGACCTATAAGATCGCTCCTATCTACGGGCTTTACTTACGTCATTGTTTGACATGATCCACTAACCTCACTGATAATAATTTAACACTTACACTTACTTGGCTTTAGATAACAATTATATCGGGTGAGATTACAATCTAACCCTTGTAGCTAAATGGAAAGTTTAACCGATAAATGAGGTCTTATTGGTACTACTACCGGTAACACATCGAGTCTTTTGTCCTCGTTAGCAGCGATGGGTTTACGAGCTGAGGTCATGAGGTCAGATGCAAGCACCGATGAAATGCTGACGAAGACCTATCCCATCAAAATTGTTGTGGAACAATATTATGGCCGTTCTGAAACTATGCTCTACCCAAAGGTTATCCTAGTATAGAGCTAGCAATTTGAAAATCATGTTGCCATTCGGAAAATAGTTTTCATATTTGTGTCTGAACCCCTTGCGTAAACTCAGAATTGTAGCGCATAGCGTGAAGTGAAAGGCTACTGCCTAAAATTCGGACCGGTACTTATTGGGTAGGTGATTTTCCAACACGTGGGAAAATGTAGGCCTTCAAAGTCAAGCAATTGGAAATAACCGTCTCAAATTTTACAATCGCAAAGCAGAAAAACTAGTTTCTGTTAGACACAAGCAACCTTGTCAGCAGTTTTTGTGACTCTGCCGTCATTCTACCATACACGGCGGAGCCGCATGACAATATTAACATAGTTTTTATGTTAGGACAAATACCTATTTTAAGATAGGTTAGGACCCCATAGTTAGTTATATCTTGATGACAATCTCTTTGTAATAAATCTAACCTTAATTTTTTTTTAAACAGATGTAAGTCGTCCATTCTTTTGGGAGCTATGATGCCATAGACAGATACAAAGGTTTCACACTATTATTTCCTCTTTTTGATTAAAAAGGGAAGTTATCGTGACTGCCCTTAGGCCGGCCGATGAGCAGCTCGAACAGCTAATTGTCAAACAACGTAGGTATAAAGATTTGAACTCACGATGGAATTTCACCGTGCTGCTGACCGCCCAAAGTGGCCGCAACTGCTCAAACAACCAAATGCAAGTCAATGCAAGGAAGACTTCTAGTTCCCTATTCAGGTGCAGCGTAAGCGGAAGGTTAAGGCGGCTTCGAGCTTCCAGTGGGTGACTGCCCTTAGACTTCTTTATACAAGTATAAGGAACATGTGCCAAGTAAGTGTCACTGCCAGTTAGAAAGCTACCCTTTGTCGCATAAAACGTGGTCGATTACTACATACGAGTACACACTTACACGCGTTTATCAATACAACACTGATTTCTTCTTCGGTCTTACGGAAAAGAAACTCAAATTAAGGTAACGCTTAGTACAAGAGCTTGCGTCATATTTTATACACTTGCCTCTGTCTGAAATAAGTTATCTTAGGTAAGTACTAATAGCTTATTGGACCTAGGACGGCCCAAGTTTACCCGCCTACAATTGAACTGAAATCAACATAAAATTAGTATTCACCGTGACTGCGGCATTTTTGTATAAGGGTAACAATTGGTTTGCTCAGCAAGGGCTGAGCAGTGCCTGACAGTGACAAAAGAATAGCCATACTTGTACAAATTACTCACTCTCCAATACTTATATACACAGGCATACAAATTGTCTTTGAAAATGCTATTTCCAAATAAACAAACAGCCGATTCGGAACACTGAAAAATACGACGCCTTTTCACAAAGGAAAAGCCACGGAAAATTGGCACAGTATTTTATATACCTAGGTAGGTATGTGGAGAAAATGAAATAAGCACGGATTATAGCAATTGCGAGCTTGCGAACGACAGTCACTGTCCGGTGCGGATTGCAATGATTGTCGATCATCGTTTGCGTAATAGATAAGGTACTATCGAACAGTACCAAGCTATCGGCTGAGCGTACAACAAAGGCTGGTAAGACCAAGGTTATCGGCCGTGGTAACCGGCGGACGACAATTAAACAGTATAACAAAGACTGCTGTTGCTTTTCTCGTAGGTACATGGAAACTCGAAAGGCTTTTGTTATGCGGAATCTTTTCTTGTATCGGGGAACGATAGCTATTATAAATGAGGCTAGCAGGTCTAGAATACACAGCTACGATACGGATGCGTAGCAACAGTTGCGTGGATGAGAACTCTTTAAGCTTTTCCTATTTTTTATTAGCTTATCGTTTGATCACATCTCACCTCTGTTGTTAATAATAACGATGTATTCAAAGATGGTGAACATGCTACGCATAGAACGGACTGGCTCTCAAACACTGCCACCGAAGCACCCTCTAAGGGCGACAAATATTCTAATCATTAGTAATAAGAGTAAGTGTACGTGTGAGCGTAAGTGTAAGTGTAAGTACCTAAGTAGATAATTCATAGAAATAGCATGAACTATTTCGTTGCCACAGGCCACCGTGAAACTTTTAGACATAGGTATATTTACTCTGGCAGATAAATATCAACGTCACCAAAGCCAAACTAAACAGGATATGATGCATTGATACCATTGCCATGAATTATAAGTCATCAGCCTGTCATCACGAAGAGTTTTATCTCCCTTTATTATTAACTCTCTCAGATCCGTTATTCACCTCCATTTTTCCTTCCTTAATCGAATACAATGGTTATTACGCGTACATAATAATTTCAAAGTAAATGTAGATTTTCCTGCAAGAGGGAGGCAAACGTATTTTCTATTTCCAAGTGAAGTATTTTTATTAGTATCTTCTGAGGCGAAGTACCTACAAATATTTGTTCAGCGACATAACGTTTGCTTCACACTTAAGTTATTAGCTTGAGCGCTAATTTGCACTGGAAACTTCCTTATTAACTTGCAATCGTAAAAGATAACAAATATATGAATGGTGTTGATTAATAATATTGCCTATTCGGCATTGACTCCTGCAAATGTTTGCACACTAAACCCATAATGGGATATGCAAAAGCCGCAGGGGTGTTCCTGTTAGGTTATTGGAAAACCCAATATTGTAGCTATGAAAACGTAAACTCCAACATGAAAGTGTCCTTGGAAAAATTTAAACTTTAATAAAACCTTAGCAACTTATCATTATAATCAACTACCCATCCGCGCACTGCTAAGCATGGGTTAAGCATGGTAAGAGGGCTGGCCTGCGAGCCTTGTCCAATAAGATATATTTTGTGCGTGTAAGTGTATTGTGAGCACCCATAAGGTTCGATTTCATAAGATCCGTAGTTGTGTTGGCAGTGTACCTACTTATTGTCGACCTTTATATAAGTCCAATGTTTCAAAATGTAGAATTTCTCAACCGAAGGAACATTTGACGCGTAAACCGGTAAACCACATCTTGGCACGAGTTTCAATCTAAATTTGAGAATTATCTTTATTATTATTATATGAATTTGCGTTGTACTCGATCTGTTCGAAACCTCGTCATTTTTGAATTCAATAATTGCTAAACGCTTTATCGGCAAAAGATCAAGAGATTCGATCTCATGAAAGATACACTATATCATGGCACATAGCTCGTAGAGTCGTTAACGAATGCGGACGAGAAATTCACGAATGGCGACCACGGACTGGAAGACGTATTTACCGCTGGATCGCCCCCGAGATGAACTGACGACCTGGTAAATCGCGGGGAACTACAGTGGCAGGTCAATGATTATAGTTGCTTCGGGTAATTTAACCAACTGCTGACTTTACATCCAGAATCCAGATGTACTACGTCAGTGAAGCTCACGAAACCTGTGGGGAGCAGTTCCCGGGCTACGTAAACGCACTGGAAGACATTTTAGATGTTAGACATAGCGCAGGACTGCCTCCCGAGGTAGACTGATGACCTGGTGCGTTGCGGGGAACTACTGGCAGAGCTGTTTCAGCTGTTCTAAAAATGTTATCCAGATGTTCTCTTACGTCAGTAGAGTTCGCGACAAGAGCGGTTCCCAAGTTACGTAAGTAAAGATAGAGGAACGAATCACGTTGCTTTACAAATAGTATTTTTTTATAGATATCTATTGAAAATGAATGTGTTCGTAAGATACATAATGTATGAAATAAACCTACATAAATCAATATCGAGGCGTTGATTACGAATAACAACTCGTAGATAAAAAACTAAATACTGAATATGATGCCTGTAAATAAATGGATTGAAATAATTCGATGTTGTTATGCGTATAAAAATAAATACTTAAACAATTAAACACTTGTTAAACTGCGAAGATACCTACCGTATATCAGCTGGTTGGATTAGAAATACGTAGTAGGTTCAAAAACCTACCTTTATGTTTTCAATAAAGTTTAAGACACCGATTGCTTATAAATAAATAATATAGAGGTAACATGTTTTAAACCAAACGTTGACCTTATAGTGATCATCGAGACGTCATTGCGGTATATTTCCATATTATTCCTTCTCTATCAATTTCCTTTTTCGCTTCTGGTTTAATGTATTTTCAGATATTGTCTATTTATGTTTTTGTTCCATTTCTTGCTACATACATAGTGCTCTAACCAGTGCTCTACAAAATGCTTTGTAATAAAGTTTTTGAATCTTAAACTTTAGACGCTATTGCACGGAATAACCAAGAATTACTAATTGTACTTACTTACTTACCTCCCGAACAAAGAACAGTAGAATGTAAGTATAGAAAGCTTTTAGGGCATTTTTGTAAATGTTGTATTGCTTCATTGGCACGAAATCTATTTCGGCAAACTAAACACCGCAGCCACTTCAATTTCAATTTTCAGCGGCGGCCATTGCTCTGTGCGCGTGTGCTGTGTACATTTCAGTGGGAATACCGGACGCCCACCTATTTTCGTCCGAGTTAAATTTAAAATATATATTCCACGTTATTGCGTCTAATAATTCTAACTCCCGGTCAAAACACTCGTAGATGTGACATTGAAATCTTATAAACAAACTTGATCTTGATATGTGAAATAAAAGTCAAAAAACATCGCGTCTCTCGATAGGCGGACCAAAAGTTGGTTAAAATGTGTAATCAGAACAGCGTACGTTGAATAAAACTTGCCTAACTTTTTTTATTACTGCCAAGTAGGGCAAAATGGGCAGTAATCTAAATAATTAATGTTCGTAGCGCAGCCGTCCGCACTCTTGGCTTCCTATACGAAAATTATGAGATCCCTTAGCATTGTGGTTAGTGATTACGTGACTAACAAGTAATACATTATGAAAACAAAAGTTAGTTAATATGTAATAGTCGGTAAGAGATTATTTTTATAACGTCGTGTTGCGTCTACGTACCCGTTGTTCTAGTTTCCAGCGCTCTGATATAGGCCAAAGGTGGCTGGTTGACCTGTAACTGCACTCGCAGGCTGCCAGTACAACGCGTTTATTGATTCTACGTACGTACAACTAGATGGCCGTATTTACTGTTATGATAACTAGTGATAACAACACAGTATGTTACATAATATAACACAGAATATAGAACAGAAACATCAGTTGCGTGTGCCGCGACTATAAACAGAGCAATAATAGACAATAGAAACGAACTAGAATGGCGTTTGAAGTATGCCAAGAAAATGTGGTTGCATTAAACGTATTGACTTAATTAGCACCTTGGATATTGGGGTAGATCCTAAAGATAATACAGCTCAGTTCGGCTTGGCGTAGATACGGCTACATCACGATGAGTTACAGAATTATGTGTCTGCAGCTTTTTCATGTCGTAGCTTCGCGTTTCCCTGGAATGTCCTGGATCTCTCGAAAGTCGCGCGTAGGTTTTGAACAAAAGAAAACAAACAGAAGATTCCACGTGCGACACGCGACCGGTTACATCGTATGAGAAGTGCTACAGGTATAAAACCGCAAACATAAGCTTCTAATGCCGAGGGGAGTTCAAAAGGTTTTCACTGAAACGTATGTAGTATGTATTTACGTAAGTTTGTACACGTGTATTTCGCTCGTGTCATGACGCTAGCGGAGCGGACGTGTGCTGGAAGTCTCGGAAAGAACAAAAATCTGTAACATATACCTACGATACGGTACGATATACCGTATTATTAATTGTATTTTCTCCATTTCGAGATTGTCTAAAAGATTCCAAAATCGGTTTTTTATATATTCAATACTCTGTTACTATTTTTCCTAAATGTGTGCTATTTAAACATTATTATTATCATAAAGTATTTATTTTTATAAGTCAAAATTGTTACTTTTTATACTTAGCTTTACACACCGTTGTTTTCTCGCTGGTTGCAGTTTTAATTCTCTTTCATCTTGCTTTTTACAGTTGGGAAATCCCGTTAAAGGTCGCCATTGTTTGTTCATAATTGAACTATGTGATTCGTTGTAGTAACTATGGATTACAATCAACAAAGGTAAAAAACATAAGTTAATTGCATATCTACTAGTAGCTATGCAGGCGAACAAGTATGTTAATACATGTAAGTATGTAATTATTACTCGCATTTCAGCGAAGGTAAACAATGCTAGCAAACTAACATACCCAAGAATACACCTCATGAAATTGAGACGAGAGCTGGGCTTGACCATGGGCGGATATGGGGTGTGATTGTGGTGAACTTATAATGACTAAAAAGTATGACTCGTAGTTATGCTAAAAAAAACTTCAATTCCGATTCGAGGTTTTTCAGTAAATCAGTTGACAGGGTGCCCCGAACGTTTTTAGAATTCAGGTAAACTGCGTCATCGCATATTTCAGTGGCTAATTTTGTCACTTAAGAACAAAGAAAAACATTAACTTGCAACATCACAAACAACAATAATGTAACATGTCTCCGATGTTTCTTTCGTCCAAATTGCATAATATACGCCCAGAAGTCACCGTAACTACACGTGAGGCAACATATGCACAAGAACGACATCGAATACATAACTTCCCTTTAGCGACGAACCGCGTATCATGACAGCAACAACACCACCGTCATGTCTCATCTACAATTCTGTGTAACATGGCAACATTGCATCGCATTTAGGCTTGACAGAAACGCTTTTTGCCGTATTGTCGTAAACCCACTGTAGCGTAGCGCACCATTCTTACGGACTACAAAAGCGAAGGTTCTTATTTTATTATATTTTAAGCATATAAAAAGCACCTTACGATTGTTTTAATTTAGTTTTAATGTTTTACTGTGGGAAATGCTCTCTAACAGTATAATAAACACTAGATAAAGTCATTGCACTTTCTTTTTAGGTTACGTTATTTTAGAGATCTCTTATGTTAGACTAAACATAATCGCGTATCACACCTGCTCGGAACTTTGTAAAAATAACATCGCAGTTGTTACCTATTTTCGTTTAAATTGTTTAAAACGGATTCAATGTTGGCGACGCGACAGTCAAATTGCATGCCTCGGCGAGATATATCCAGCTTTTAGGGCAAGAATATAAGCGGATAAAATTAGCAGAGCTCTGAAATCGAGCTTTCTGCTTTTAGGCCTGCAAATTTTTAATATGTTGAACAATGTTTGCGGGGTAAAATGATAAAAGCATGTTCAAGTAAATGCTAAAAAGTTTTGTCAATTATTCTGAAACCCGAAATATCAATATAATTGTACTATAGGATTACAGAATTTCGAAAGAAGAGTTAAAATGGCATTGTCCTGACGATGATAATTATTGTACTGATTGGTTAATTATCGCTTAATGAAGTAGGTATGTATTTATGTATATATACTCGTCCTAGTATGCATAGCAAAATCCTTGTTAAATCCATAAACTTTTTGTCAGCAAGTAAAAGGTTCCAAGCACTACAGTCAGTAGGTACTGCGTAATGCTCATACATTTTCAACAGCAGGTTGTTTATGAGACTCTACCCCCCGGTTTCTAGAACGTTTGTTAGCGTTGACAGTAGATTAAAACTATCGTTGCCTCTATCTGACTATAAACAAATGACAAGGATGGCAATAGAATTAATCTGCTGTCAACGTTGACTGACGTTTCAGAAACTGGGGGTACGTCTGTCATTTTGTGTTTACCTCAGAACTTGAATAGGTATAGGTAAGGTTTTTTCTAAAAATGTAGCGACATATTCTGAACCACGAATGGTGTGGTATGCTAAAAGTGAATCGACGTATGCACAAGACAGATATTTGACGAATCATCATCAGACTTATTATTATATTATACACTTATACACACACAAGAGAATTAGTGCTTACACTACAATGAATTTAATAAACATACCTTATCGAAGAAGATGCCTGGCGCCGCCGAAGCGATGGTCCCATCCTTCTTCTTCTCTATCTTGTACACGATGATGTGGTTATCCCTCACCGTGTGCACGATGAAGGCCTTGGAGTCAGGACTCCAGGCCACATGCGACGCGTAGTCGAACTCGATGTTCACTCGCAGAGTCTTGTGCTCTTTCACAGTCAGGTCGCGAATGTCCCAGAGGATGACTGAGCCATCTGCATGGAGACATCGACTTATCAAACATTTGCAAGGACTTCTTGAAATGAATAAGGAGTAGGTTGTATGTAAGCCTAGTGATGGATACATGCAAGATATAGCGTGTGATCAGGCAGGACGGCACAAAACTCACTCAACGCATAGAGAGGTATAATGTAGATGTACAGTAGTGCAATATCAAAAGTTAGGGATGATTTTGCATGATCGTTCATGTAAGCACAAAAGAAAATAACTGTGGTCATTTTAGTCAAAGAGCCTAAAGTAACGCCACTGTTTGGTAATTTATGGTAAGTGCGTAAGTAGGAAGTTTCTTATTTACCCAGCAGTTTAAATAATCTTCCGCCCATAAAACTTTTAGGTGACGTAATAAACGCATAGCAAGGTACCTAATTAAGATATAATTAGTCAGCAATTATTTTAGAGCACTGAACTACGACTAGTAAAGTTTATGAGATAATTTGTAATGTACATCTGGGATTAATCGAATTTCCTTGGAAATACACGTTACTAAATGTAGCCAAGAATAGCAGAGTACTTAGAGGAAATTGCAGAAGGGAATTCAGAAAAGACTATGGAAAGAAAAATAGAAGGAAAATACAATGTTCAATGCCCTCTGGGGAGAACGACACTCGAACGACAAATCTCAGCTCAGCGACATTCTGGTTCAACCCGCTTAGGTTGCAGCAACCCTTATGAAATCTTCGAAGGTGCAACCTACACATAAATCAAAACATCGACCATAGAGAATATAAATACATCGAAATCAAATCAAGAAACAAATGGACAGTGTTACCAGTGCTGGTAGGCAATTTCGGGTGGTAGGTTGCTTCAAAAGAGACGGTTGAAAGGTTGAAAAGGTTTAAGATATAAAGGGATGGTTTAAGTAGATATTATCGCCGTCAAAGACATCTACGAATTAACTTTATCAAATCGAAACGTGAACAACAAATGATGACGTGTCCGTTATAAATAAGTTTCGATGTAGGTACATATATTCTTTATTCCTAAGTCATTGCTCTTGTCAGTAGCCGCGTATCTATAACATACAGGCACTTATTGCTAATTGCCCAAGCTAATCCTTGATTAAAACTTGACGATCCGCCTTGTCATACCCGCCGTTTTTCAGACAACAAAACCTCGGATAAGTTTATTCACATTGTCAGCCGAATAAAGAGAATAACTTATTGTTTCCGTGGGATTCATGTCGGAACCGGCCGATTACAAATATTTACCTTCAAAATAAACTCCGAGCCAATCTCCCGTGCAGACCTTGTTCTTTTGCAGAAATAAACTTCCCCAGTTTTATATGTATACTGTACATTTCAAGACTAAATTTTAGCTCGTCCTCAACACAAACACACAACAGCGTGCGAGTAAAACGTTTCGGTTTCCTAAAACTATTTCGTCGTATTTACTCGTCAAATATTATTGTTCAATCATGGATAGAGGTCGTCAGACACGAAACGTATGTGTTCGTTTGTTTAAGCTATTGATTTGGTTTCGTAGACTGTGAAGTAAATATAAATAGGTTCAATATGGTTAATGTAGCGCAACTAATGTCACACGAATGTGGGTATAGTAAATAAAGCATGCAGCAATATGCTGAGCGGTAAAAGGTCAACGGACCACTTTAGATATCGTAACCGAGTCACTGTATCAAGGCCTGCGGATTTCAGGTGAGCACTGGGCGAATCTAGCGCGCTACGTTCGGCGGTCGTAGCCGTATAATTTCACGCTTGGTGTTACATTACAATCGTTAAACTTTAACACCTATATTTTTGAACTAGTCACACTTCGTATAAACATTTATAAGTTCATGACGGTATTAATAGCGCTTGATTTAACCTAATGATACAGGGCAAGGTGCGCGGAAGTCATATACTTAAATAGGTGCTTATTACTATACCTACCTATAATTATTTATTTAAGTATTTCAGTCGTCGTTTGTTAACAAAGAATAACACCTGTAGATAAACTTAGCTGTAAGTATATACGTACGTGTATTAGGTAGATATAAGTAAGGATTACTTATATTCCAGATGCTTGATATGTTTTGTCATGTTAAAACTTAAAGAAAACATATGTGGAATTTGAACAGCTCTTTCTATTTATAACTTCTATTCTGTCAGTAGGTAGCTATTGAACAATAATGTACTTACTGTCATATCTGTTATTTATTTATTAATAAACAGAAAGTAATCCAGAACACTCCGTTTAGTTCATCAGAAGGCTAGGATATCATTGTAACAATAAATAGTGCTTTACATTACTGCATTTGAATTCGTAGACAATGCCATTTCAAGCATAATTATTATTCAGGAAACATTAACTCAAGCTTTGTCCTCTGCTAATTACCTTCGTACTGGAATACTTGCTTAATATAGGCAATTGTCTAAATAGCTAGGGATATTATTTCTTGATTCATTATTAACAATTGCAGCATTCTTGAGTGAATTGAGTCTATCGTGTACTTAAGTACTTATTTAATTTTGTAGATCGTTAACTGTTTAAGTGTCTAGCCACAGCCTACCTAACGCCATGTTTTTTTTTAATTTCTAGTACATACTAACTTGTTTCAATTCCGAAAAAAATACTTAATTTAAGCGCGTTGATGTCTTTTGCTTGAGGAGAAATTAAATGATAAATGAAGCCACTAAAACAGCATTAGAATCTAAGACAAAGTTCTCCAACAACAGCGTAATGAATATGTTTTAACAAAACGACAGATATTTAAGTTACCTCAATCATTAACATCTTGTAAGCCAGCTCAAGGAAACTAGGAAGCATTTTGCTTTATTATAATATGGTTACAAAAAATTACAAAAGTCATCATCATAGCTACAAACGTATGTGTGTACATAAATAGTGTGTTTATTTAAAATAATCACGACTGTCGGTTCATACATACATAATGAAGTCTCTGATTCTTATCCGAGGCTTGGGCGAGACTAAAAAAAACTCGTCCGTCTCTGATACTTACATAAAACATGCGATCCGTCTGCAGTTCAAACCGATGCATTTGGATATCAATCTATCTATACTTACCTACATTGAATTACCTGAAACTATCCTCATCCGAAAAATAATTTGTAGACGCAACTTTCAATAAGTAACTCACTTATCGCAATAAATTATGTAATTACAAAGATAATTTTGACAAAGCGTGGAATAAGGCGAAGACGGAGATAAAACTTCAGTAAAACCTAGAAAAAGTGGATGCTAAAGATTTAACCTTACGCACTTACTGACAGACATACATTAAGACGTTGGTTCATAATGTTTAAAGATTCAAGGTCCACAGTATTGTCGGTGCTGAGGCCATGTAACATCGCCGATTTAGACACGGTTGCGGTGGGCAGAGAGTAGGCAGTCTGTAGCCTTAATTGGCCAACCTTTTGTCAGAAATATTAATGGTCTTTACAGAATATTTTAGTCATCAGTCAATCATTCGTAACATGAATGTCTACTCTGTACATATTATTAAGTTGTCGAATTAAGCCGATTTATTGTAGGAATATTCTAGTATCTAGAATAGAGATACACTAATCTTCCAGTACTTGTTATATCATTTCAATGTATTATGATCAATGAATACAGGTTATTTTTTTACCTTTGATCGGGGCTGCTATGACCGCATCTGTCTAGTAGACCAGTTTCGAGCTACACAATCAAGCCTTTAAAAACAAATCCACTGGCTACAACAAAGCCGCATTGGGCCTATAATATAACTTCATCAGTGAGTACATACATAGGTGGCGAACGTTTGCATAATACATCAATCTACCTAATAGGTGCAGCTGCATCGATCCGTCTGAAATTCACATACACGTGGCCGAATCCCGGGCGAGCGCCCGATGCGAATCGCGCACGTGTGAGTGGGAGAGCCGATGCTGCCCTGATTTCCCCATGTTACAGGGAAGCTGGTTGAGAGATCTGAATAATTGTATGTGCCAGACGTCATTCATTAGCATTGTAACTTCTCCGCGCTTTTGCCTCATTTTCTGCTACCATTCATCTTTGGGATTGGGAACATAAAAGTTAAATTGGCTTTCAGTAGCATGGCTACGAAAGTAAAGCTACCGACTATTATAACGATAACATGCGCTACAGCTTTAATAGCAACAAATCAGAAGCATCTGGTTCAGTTTATTGAAATGAACAAGTTCAGTGTAATTCAGTTTAATTACCGGTATAAATAAAAACATTTGCTCACTGCAATATGGATAAGTAAGTATACTTACAAGTTTTCTTAAAGTTCTCTTTACTGACTCACTTTATCAAAAACCAGAAGCCAGAACTTTGATGCTTCCTTTGTCCCTAAGTAACTCGTACCTCGATCTTGGAGTCTCATTAGGTCTCCCGCCTTTGTTTGAAATCTGCGAAATAGGTCACCTGTAGACGTAGAAACCGGACGCAGTATCATTGCGTCCGCAGAAGCATCCCTCGCAATCAAACCGTGTACTCAATTCTAGACCTTGCGATCTTCACGCAGAAACGATTTCAGCGCCGCTTTGACATTAAAAACAACGTTCGACTGCAAATAACCGAGTGCGTGGCCCATAGTGGGGGCCCGTGTACCCGAGTAGGCGTGTAGAAGTGTGTACGATGACGAAACAGCACCTTATTTTGTGCAAGAGCCTTATTGTGAAAGAGGTATTAACGGTGGCAAGCTGGACGGCGCCATAGAGGTCGAGACGACTCCATGCAAACTGTTCTGTTTACATTTATGAGTTGTATTCAAATTTCACACCTCAAATGAGCTTTGTTCAAATAATGGCACTTTAGTTACGAAAATCCCTTTAATGTCTTAAACACTAATGAATTCGTTCGTAAAGGTTCTCCAAATATTTGTTGAGGTTTGTAGTCTAAACCTCAACAAATATTTGGAGAATGCGATCAAACAAGTTGAACTATTATTACAAAATCAGATAATAAATAGCCCAAGGCTATTTCCGAACTAGAGTCCACTACAAAGTTATTGTAAGAATGCCCGGGACCACCGAAGAAGTTACAAACAAACAAAGGATGAACCAGTAGCAAAAAGATACATAAAAAGTCGGGTCGACTCGCCTTCCTTTTTGAAAACAAGTAAAATATTTGAAGTGGATCGTGGCAGGTCCCAATTAACAAGAACTTTGCATGCGTGCGTGCATGCCTCGTAAAATTGTTTCGAATATCGCACAAACATAGCTCTAAATATTCTTGATTTATCACTCAAGTGAACGATTACGATTCTGAATGAGCACCCAGGTTTCCTTAGAAATCACTATTCATGTCGTTCGACATGCATTTAGCACACAACAATGGACGGATCCGACTGTCAACCGAGGTGACACTTATCTTTTATCAGCTCTTTGCTTTAATTCTTATGTTGAGTAATGTGTACTTACTTGTGTTTGTTAAGATTTATTTTTGGCAACGCTTTCGATACGCTCTCCAGTGAGGGGGCGGCCGTCGTCTGCTCACATTCACGTAGGACAGCGACGTCACAGCGCAGCGTTGATCTTCATATCAACGGATGTAGAATATCCAAGAACTCTCATATCATACTCGACGCTGTCATTCATAAACATAACAACCGGTGTTAACCAAAATAGTGTTTCGTTTGTTATTGTGTAATAAACACGCATGTTACAAGTAAACATTTAAGTAAGTTCCTATAAATATTATGTCATTATAAGTAAGTATACCTATACTGATTGCAATTTGTACAGCTGTTGATATTACGTTATAATAATAATAAAAAGATAAGATAGCACCAAACGGCGCATCTCACTCAATACTCCAGGTCGATGGGACTCATAGACTCATATCAATTGAGGAACTCGACATAATTTGTCCTCAATTATTGGAGATAAGGTGTTCCTATTAGATTGCAAGGTAATCTTTGACTGTGTCGACGGTAGAGAATGAATTAAGTGGAAGTAGATAAGTTAGTATGTTATGATGTCGGTAAGTGCGTACAATTTCTATATACTCTGGTAACCCACACAAACATATTTTGGCGATACGATACATAAACATACCGCGTATACAGACGACCGGGCGCGCGGCCATTGCTCCTACTCGACTGATATAATTCGCATCTATTCTAACGTATTAATATAACAACAACAATAAGGAGACTTTAATACGCAGTTATCAAGTCTCGCACATGCATAGTAGAGTTTCTAAATCTCTACAAGAGAGCTGCGCTGACAAAAAGCAATGTTAACGTTTTCTAATAGGAACGTAGTCTTTAAAGTAATTTCGCAGGCGAACCAAGGTGGAAGTTATTAAGTTGGCTCATCTTATAAACTGTTTCGTCATTCGCTTATGTAAGCAGGTTAAGTTATGTAACTTCACTAGAGTGCACGGTCGTTTAATGTTGTTTGATTGGTCTGAATGTCTGTGGTCTGAATTAACTCGTTCTTAAATTAATAAGTTTTGTTAGTAGGTTTTCTTTAGTATTAAGCGTTGCACATCAGGCTTTGTTCGTCCTCAGAATTATTCTGATCAGTTCATGAATCATATGTTTCCATCGGTAACCTCAGATTTTCTTGGGAAGCAATATATTTAGGCTGACTCAGTTCTTGAGAATATGAAAACGAGCGTTCTTATAAACCAGCGTTAGTCACTCGGCCGAACGCGTATGAAAATAAGATAACACGTGTGATTATTGATTACAATGCATCATTACAGATGTATCAGTGTTTTTGCATAATTTCCTGCTAAGTACTTTACTTATTTGGCAATAAAAATGCGTTCCGTTTTCCTGTTTATTTTCAATTAATATTAGTGAATCATGAGACACCACTAACAATAGTTAGTCATTTGGGAATTCCTCGCGTCAGAGAAATCTATCAAATTAGCTAAATATATATATAAATGACTTCAGGTTTAAGCTATTAGTCAAGATTTGTGGCACGATATCAAAGCTACAGCCAGCGTTAGGTAGGTTACGTGCCACAGCTAACAACTACTCGTTACGTAGTGGAGAAACCTAGCACAGTGAAAGTTTTTATGGCTCTACTGTGACACAAAAATAGACTCAAGTTCTGACTTGATATTTGAATAACTGTTGATCCTGATAAAACTGGAGAACTATAACATTTTTGCTATTGACAGTATAAGATTACTCACGCTAGATGTTGGAGAAGGGAAAATAAACAAATTTTTCGGGGAAAAAAAAATCACGTTTATTGCTGTAAGTGCAATTCGAAGGCACATACTGGGTGCAGTACGCGCGCTCCGTCAACGTAACTAATCTGTCACTCTTGAATGGTCGAATTTGAATCATCATCATCATACTCGTCAACACATTTCATGTCCATTGAACAATTGTCTTTGTATAACATTTTTATATCACTCAACATTTAGGCGGCACTGATCAAAGGATCGTAGGGTTGTAACATGGGCAGTTGGTTGGTAAGACGTTCGTTGGCGGCTCGATCCCGGTGCACCTTGAGCAGCACCAGGTCCATGGCTGCGCGCGCATCCTCCAGCGGCGAGTGGCCGGTGCAGCCGCGCTGCACGCTGCGCCCCAAGAGCTCCTCCGACAGAGCACGCAGCGATCGACGTAACGGGAAGCCTCTTGCGTGCGGGTACAGCGCGCATGTATCCACTACGGCGAAGTGTAGCAATTTCAGCGCCCGCAAATCATTCTCCAGCGCGTGCCCAATCAAAATCGTATCTGTTCCCACGAATCCAAGTATATCGTTCTGCACATCTCGAAGCGTCTTGGTCGCGCGCGCCAAGTCGCGCGGCCTGATGCCTGAGAAACGAGTGTTGTGGTCGACGACAGGTGAACTGGGTTTTACTAGTGATCTATATACGAGTCGGCCATCGGCGGCTATGACCGCGATACTAGCTAATTCCAATCCTGCTGTAGTGTAGCACATCTCGGCGTCTATGGCGTACACCCCGCCGCGAGGTGAACGTGCACGCACATAACCCTCCAAAGGTCCATTCATACCGGGACGGGTTCCGCTCCAGACGTGAAAACGGGCCGTACTGCAGCCTCTGGAACCGAGCGGCATCTTACAGCAAGCGTAGTAATCTCCACTGAGGCGTCCCCAGTGATAAATGCACGGTTCCTCTTTCACATATTCACCATCACGAGTTATTCTGAACATCTTATCACACCGCACGCACAAGTGTTCCGTCGAATCCGCCTCTTCATCACTGTCGGAACGCGGCGTGGAGCCCAGGGATCCGCGTCCGCTGTCACCCTGCGAGCCGGGCACGAACTCGGGAGCGTTCACGTCCCAAGTGGTAGCCGGCAGTGGCCTAGGTCGGGGCGGCGGGTTAATATACACCACCGCTTTCGACGAGTTGGGCTCGATCTCCAGGGGGTACCCCAAAGCCCACATGCGCTTCGGTGAGAGCAGATGGGGACGGAGGGCATCCCTTAATTCTTCAGTTGTGAATCTCGGCGGCGTCGACGGCGTCGGCGGCGAGGGCGGGGGGCGGCGTCGATCACGCGGCTTGCGCCGGCGTGCTGCGGCGCTGGCAGCATCCCCCGTCGCGAGGGACTCTTGATAAAACCAATCGTGCAATTGAATACAAAAATGCATGTTTCCCGGCTGGCTTGTGTACACATAGAGTCGAGATATTGAGCGCGGAGCGTCAAAGATACGTGCTATCGCGCGCGCGGGCGCTGTACTAATGGCGCGCTGGTGGGGCAGCCCACGCTTTATACGTACGTAGGTAGAGCGCGTTCGTTAACGGGACACGCCAATCGACCGGCCTATTCTCATTTTTCTAAACAATAACAAAAGTTTTCTTCACTCAACAAAAACACAAAGCGACCCGTCTCATAGCAGGTAACTCTTGGAACTAATGCTCTACACCAACTTAGCTATCCTAATGTCGCGGAGAAAGTCCCGCACGCCCCGTTTGTTTGTTTACTTTGATCAGCTGATGTGCCCGCCGTCCGCGTTGTATTTTATTTGAAGCCAAAAATTAAATGCGTACTGTTTTTAATGCATGCGCTTCTAGTTAATGGGAATGCATTAGCATTATCTTGATTATTATTATGTCGAATTAATAAACTATGGAATGAGTTGGTTGCTACTGATAACGATATTCAGAAAATATAAGCTTTCATTTTTTGTTTATCGAAACTCTAGAGGAGAACGACAATGCTTACTGGATTAAAATATATATACTGCAAGGGGTGAGGGGCGGGGTGCATAGGAAGGACGGGCGTTGCTCTGAAAACGTCTGGCCATCATTTAAAAATAAACTTTCATTGATTGTGCGAGGCGCTCGTTCCACGAAGGCATCCGAAGCTATCAAAACGTGAAATATTGAAGGAGAACCTGTTACACGCGATTATTGTTGAGGAAAACTGGCATTTAATGACAAATGTCGAGAAATGTGGCATGTACTATGGTGTGACGTGGTCATATTCCCCGTAGGTTATACGAGACAGACAACAAATAAATTACAGTTTGGAATAACATTAGACTTTAACTAAAATTAATTAATCAAGTCAATAAAGAGAACACATTTAAAGTCGGTAACGTCATCGTATATGTTGACGTGACTGAAGACAGATACTAACATCCTGAGGCGATAAGTAAAAACGTTATGGCTTAGTAAACGTAAGTAAATATGAGATGACACGCTTTCTACTCTTTAACTATTTAATCATCTCTGACAACGAATCGTAAAGGTATTATTTCTACGTAACCTGATGTTTTAGTCTAGACTGCTCCTTGGACTTACGAGTTCATTGTACAAGTTTATTAGGATACCAATGAACCCGCTCCAGACGCGACAGAATGAGAAAGATGCCTTTTTAGCGACCGACTACGTCTGGTTGGTACTTGAGTACTTGATAGCTAGTAGGTATATTTTTTATGGAAATTAATTAAAATGCTAAAATATATTTTTTCAATCTCACCTTGTAGACGCATAGTTTTGAATGTACGTAGATTGTAGTGCACATGCACATTTATATTGTTTCTTGTGTATATTATTACACATACAATTACGTAGTTTTTCTCTTTGTCTCCCATGTTATGATTATAAGTGCCAACACACAAAGGGATGAGTACATTATCAGTTTGGAAAAATAACAGATTATTTCTTAATTAACGTCCGATAACGATGACCATAATAATGAAAAACAGCTTATTTGTTAACTGTACCAGCGTAGTACTTTATTTGTTGCTTCTTATTTGACTATAAATTTCCACGCCTGTTGATTGACGTACTTATTAGGATCAATATAATAATCTGAATTGAACCTCACTATCTTCACTGAAATAATTTGCGCATGAATTTTCGTTTGAGGCAGGACTGCGTCCTCAGAACGTTTATGTTCAAGAGTAGTGATCATGTCGTTGTGATATTCTAAAATAGACTCAACGCCAATTGTCTAGTCAATTGGGTCAGATCCTTCCCGCCAATGTCATAGTCATTGTTAGACCGCTCGTCGTCACGTCGTCAAAACATTAGTTTTTAAACTACGAATATAATCTCTGATAGTGATCAGGATAAGAATGATCCTACTAGCACATTATGATTTGAAATTTCCTAATTCCTTATCGTACGAAAATAATTATGATTCACTGTCTGATGTAACTGCAGAGTAATAGGAAATTGCGTTAGTAATTGATAAAAATAATATTTGTCACTGTTAATAATAGGACGACATCTGTTGACAATTATGTACCTACTTTAGATGATGCATGCGTAACGCAGAGAGAGCCAACTAATTAGCTAATTTTACGTCGTAAGTACGTACTTTAAAGTTACTTAAATCGCCATTAATATAATAATATGAGGGCCATTAGTTATTAGTAATTACGTAAGACTAATAGACAACGTCAATTTATACAAATTGAGGAAGCGACTCAAAAATAACAAATTCTTACTCTATCCAATTCAGAATCTATTCGTGATGCTCAAGAGAGGAGGTAAACGCGATCATTATTAAGATTCAGTCTCTAATTTGCAACCAGCATTGAATTCCAAGGACCCATGTTTCGAATGGAAATTAGTTCGGTGCAAAAAGAGCCAACTAGACTTTCCGCGAAGCTCCCAACAAATCCTAGTGTTCCAACCAAACACAGCGGCGGCGCGGCGGCGCGGCGGAGCGTCCATGTGAGCGTGCGTTGTTTGTATACAGAATCGCGTGTGGGCGCGGCGCGCGTCGCTCTGGTCGCTGACACCAAAGATAACCTTCGGAGGTTCGGCGTCCAACCCGCCGGCCAACGGTACCGACACTACAGAACGCGAATTTGGCGTAAATTTACGAATTAACACTGGTATACCCAAGTTGGAATTTTTACAGCCATCCAAATAATTGTTACTCCCAAACAATTTTCCCAAATGAGTAATTCCCAATTTTGGTATCGGTAGTCATCAGTGAAGAACTATCCAAACGAAGCAAGAAATCAATAACACTGGGCTCGAGACTATTTTAAAACCAGTTTATTCTGCCAACCTACATTTCAATTTATTTTGTAAACATTGTATAGATTAGTACTGTAGCATATTTGCCATGGGAAACCACAATTTTGGTGGTACGGCGAATCAAAAGAGATTTGATTCACCGATTCGGTAATGCCCCACCCACGTTTCCGAGTTTCCCTAGTTGATACTGATTCATTGTATGTATTGATATTCCATGTCTGCCTCTTTGATACTAGTCAAAACTGGTCTCTCACATCTAAGCTACAGAAAACAATTCGTTTTTAGGAAAACTATGTAACTGTAGGTTGGGTGTCCGTAGACGTGTTTCAAATAATGTGGCACGGATGCCGACACATCATTATATGTACGATAACGGTTATCTCTTAGGTTTGCGACTCCCCGTGTGTAAAGATACTAATTTCCGCTAGATAAGTGGAATCTCACTCCGTACATTCTGATTTTACAATATTATACTAATGTAACGAGCTCTTTGTCTTGTGATTTCTAACACTAATCTCTGCAAACGACATACTTAGATAAGAATTAATTACTACGTTGACCAAATTAAACTAAGTCCATACCAGACTCAGATAAGGAAAGAAAAGGAATCGACCAGTGGTTTTGGAATTGTAACATAAGAATCTTATACTATTTCTAGATAAGGAACACATAGCGTTACTTGGTTAAGAAGTCGTGAGAGCGAGAGGTAATAACTGTGATAATAAGGATAGGGCTTAGAATCGGGTCGACATAGCGGCTGCACTCGTGCACCGTAGATTCCGTGAAATACGCGACACTTTACCAAGACAGGAAAATCCAGATAAGAAGTGGAAATGTTGAGACAACTACACGAGTAGTGATAGGATAGAGAAACGGAGAATTGCAAACTTGCAAGTTGCTTAAACAAATATCACAACAGGTTTTATAACAAAGCACCAATCAGGTTTAAAAAGTTAAACTCAAGAGGCTCGTTTTTACTATACACGTTTACGCCTACATATCCATCAGTATAATGTTCTACTCGCGAACGCGGTCAGTGTGCCACGGCAGCCGATGAACATTACCGGAACATACGATTTTAAAGCTACAAGAGACCTTGACAGTAAACCCACTGCATTTTGCCAATTAAATAACTATGACATTGGAGAGTTGGCAAAAAAACTTTTAACATAATTAACGTCAACCGCAATTTGCGTATTTATCACATTGTGAAACCAGATGTTCGTAGCTCACGGTCGTGGTCAAATCGTCATTTTGATAGACTTAATAATGTGTTAATTGTTGCACAAATGTTTGGCTTTAACTATCTGTCACGTCACGAACTCAAGTTCTGGTTTTCAAAGGGCATCTACGTAGTAAGTGTGACGCGATATGGTTTTGGTGAAAGTTGTCCATCACCGGCGCATACAGCGAACGGAGTTCTGACCACCGTCACGATGAACAGTGTATGTGGGTCAAGGAGGCCGCGTACCTAGTGACTAAGCTCTGCATGAATAGTTGACAGATTTTCAAGCAATGAATAAGCTCAAGCGAAAGTTTGTTTTGGAAATTGTATTACGAAACTAGCAACCAAGATCTTGGTTACAAAACACTTAACGACAGAGATCATTAAACAATCACCATTTTCGCAACAGATGATCATTCAAGGAACCTCAAGATTTATTAGTTGAAACTGCTATTCCAACATTGGCAATAAAACTTCGAAATTATTGTTAACGTTGACACTGTGGGTATTTGGGTAACGGTCATTTTGTCCGAGCCAGAACTAGTATGCTGAGTTCCAACAAACCGGAAAAATAACGTTTTCGGGGCACGTTCACACAAAAAGATCGCGGTGTGCACGCACCAACACTACCTGATACGAGACATGAATGTGGCACTGGTTTAATTCGTACAGATGTCTGATTCCGTCAAAACATAAGCCTGAAGAGACAAATGCTCGGAATAATTTCACTGAGACATTTTTGTTAGTTTTTTTATAGTACCAGACAGCCAAGATGTTGTACAAAGGTTTTATTCAAATTAAAGTGGCATAGTCTCTACCAAAGTATTTGTAATGAATTTGTAACGGCCAAGTAAATAAATATTAAATACAACTAACAAAAGTAGAGAAACAAACATAATGTGGAAAAATCAGTGGATTAATATATTTCTAAACTATGGCTAACGTTTATATGGCTTAGATATTTAAGGAATATTTTTATAAACGATAATTAATCTTTTAATAGGAATTGCACAAAACCATCTTATTAAGGCATTGATGTTCGCAATTATCGTACAATGCCTTATACTCTCAAAGTCAAAGATAAGTGAGTTGATTGATGTTTTGAATTGATGTTTAAAAAATTCAGGGACGTCTTTTAATAACGTCCCAACATTTCCTAAGATGCAAATAAATCGTTTCATTTCATTTCATAAAAATTTCATTCAGATCTTTTTTATAATGTATAAAAATGGATGTCCTGTAACACTGGTAATAAAATAAGAAATATTCATATAGGAATCATTGTGATTCAGACTTTACATTATTGATAATGTTAATGTGGCTGTAATTATTAATTTAATCGGCGTTTTATTAATAGGTGCAATCAAAAGTGGATATAATGAGTGTCCTCTGTTCGATGCAGACAGCGACCCGTCTGCAACTATATTTATTGTGATTACAACGAACGGTGTTTCCTACTTTAACCGTTTATCTGCAAAATATTGCGCAGTAATATGCAGAGATAAAATTCTTATGTACTTTTCCTCAATTTAGTAATAAGATCATTAAAATAACTAGCCTCCATGATAAGAACTACATAATATTTAGTCGGAGAATTCAAATAAAGAATAAAATGCGTTGTTGGCATACAATTATTACCAACGTTCTTTTTTCAGAATAGCCGATGAAGTGTTTCTAATTATTATTTTGATCTATGACTACGAATGCTGTCCAAGATACAACAAATATTTATTTCTGTTACAGTGATGAAGACATTTTCAAGGTAGAGGGCAAACGACACGCGCCGGTCGATTGACCGAGTGGTAAGGAATTGTGCGGTTGGACTCTTGCCAATTTTAATACGTCAATTGACTTTAATAATACATGTATGTAATTAATAATTAGCGAGCGTGATATGTACCTGAATGAATTTAATAGCCATCATATTTTTAGCGTGCGATACGCTGATTACATGTTTGAGAAAGTTTGGCCTTTGGAAGCTAAGAACGGGTCTAATTCACGCACAAACTAATATCAAAATATCTTGGGCATGTAATATCTACAATACTATACGGAGTGTTGAAATCATTCCTATTCTATAGTTTCTATTATAAATAGTGAACCAGTCTTAAGTTTTTGCCGGTCGTCACGATCACTGCCCCTATAGAAAAGGTTTTGTGGTCTGCGACAACAGGTTATTTGAGTAAACATATATCTTGCGCGTGTGTGATTTTATGCTAGGTGGCTGTCGAAGTAACCGTTTAACATCGCGGTCATCGCCCTTGTATGTTCATGAGCGGGTGTGTCGTCGTTATACATATGCAAATTGTTCCGCACTAATTTATGGAAGAACACAATGCCGTCGCCTTTGGCATCAATCAACAGCCGATCTATCTTTTATGTAGATATGTGTATCATATTTCTTTGACCAATACCTATATTATTTTTCACGCGCTATATCCGCCGTAATTACATCAAGTTACTTTTTAAATCAAAAAGGAAGAAGAAGAGTACATCAACCAATAATTTTCAAGTTTAAACATTATTAAGTCACATATATAAACAATTTATATCAACGTGGAACACCAGTAGACACTACGCAGTTTTTTCATGAGGAAACTAAGCATCTGACTAAACTTCAATACAAAAGTAAAGGACGAACTGTATGTAAGTACATTGAAGGTACATACATACATACATATATAGGTACATCGACCTGCTGCAATCTGCTGATTGCAGAGCGAGACTCTGTGGTAGTACACAGATGGTCAATTCCTAACACAGAACCTACCATTCACCTGCTGTCTGATAATATTTGTCAATTTGTATACTTGCGAACAATTGTATCTGGGTCTGGTATATTCCTCCTACACCACTTAGCAGTCACATAATTTATGAACCGTCTCCGGTCCCCGTTCGCACGACTTGACGCGCATCGACCGTTATCCGTAGTATAGATGCTAGCATAGCATGGTAATATGGAGCCGTAGTTAGATTACACCGGAGGGCTGCCTGATAATCACATTGAGTGTGTCACCATAAGAGACAAGGATGTGGCCGAGATACGAGGATACTAGCAATAATATTAGCGTCAAATGACGTCATCACCATCTCGGTTAGCGTCCGTAGATTTTCCGAATGATAAACAACGAAGTTAACGTGCGCTAGGGAAATCCGTATCACACACAATTCACGGATTTTTTAAGATAAATAGTTTGAGCCAAATCTCGGAAGTTCCCCTGTCAAATTTAACATGAAATTTTGCAACAGAAATGAGTCAGATCATTAGTTTTAGCTAGGAGATAGGTATCATGTTATGTTTCATTTAATGTTAGTTGAATATCATTAAGTGGAACATAGCAATATAATAATAATGACACAAATTCAATGAACCGTTTGCATTAAAATCACACTAAAATGACCACTTTTAAAACACAGAAAATATTTTTTAATGCGACCTCAATATCATAAGCCGGCTAGTTGTATAAACGTGTTTTACAATACAACGATAATAGAGAATCTTACCAACAATACATTGATTACTGATTGGCCTCTACAACTACCCTTGAGTGGCTGTGTCGTACATGAGACGTATTGTCGGATTGCTTAACAGTATGAACAGTTGGTTTCCAAACGGAAACTCAAGCAGTACCGTCAGTACTCTTATTTATTCTGTGGCAGTACTGTACACCTATGTAAGCTTGGCTTGTAAGAGTGCGATGTGTTAGGCAACTCGCCATCCATGTAATGGTACGAAGGTCTCACATTATACTTCAGTGGGCGAGCCGTTTAACACTTGAACACTCGTATCCTAACACTGATTGATTACCTAACAGTACCTACGTCCTGCCTACGCATTGCTTTTCAACCTGCCCGAATGTAACTTCTTTAGCGACTTATTAATTAACTTATTTATGCGAGTATCAATAAGTTGAAAACTTTCATTTTATCATAATACGGATTATATTACTCGTATACACGCCAATAAAAATCTCTCACGCACGAGTACCATCGAATAGCCCTTCAGATAAATAATCCGACCTTTGTGAACAATATATCTTAGACTCAGAAGTGGGATGCTTGGGCTGTATGTAGTGCAATTTTTATCGTAACATCTCTTGAAGATACGTCTTGTCATTCTCTAAGCTTAATCATAAAGCTAGTCTCACGAAACTCATCAATCATGGTCTTTGTGACTTTTCGAAACCACTGTACTACGAACATATTAACCAGACTTTCGCTCTACCATACACCCGTTTACATAAGCAGTAATTTGTAATACTCTCTTAATATCTCGTATATAGGTAATACTGTATTTTTTTCTCTTATTGACTTCTCTTTATCTATGTTTGATACGTCATAGTATCAGAATTTATAAATATTTGAGTGTAGATAACTTAGGCATACTCTATACCACCCATAAATTTCAATTAGCAAATCAGTATTTAGGTCGCATAATCGCGATGTACCCACTGTTTTATTCAACATCCAGCGTGACGTTGGCGGAAGCAACGGAACGGGAGCCAACTCTTTTGTTCTCAGCTGTTAATTTGTGTGTCATGAACTCATGAATGATGATTAGTGTCGAATTCGCCTCCACATTAACATACGCACGGGTCGTACGTCACACATACAATTGGTTCCGAAACATGGATTTAGAAAACTATGTTTGCATAGTTTAAATCTTTTGTCAATAAGTTATGATATGACAAGCCTGTACAAGTGAAAACTGTTGAACTGCTGAAAAGGTCGTTGCTAGATTTCACTTTGCTTTTTTTTCTCGCCCTCTTATTTCTCTTTCACGAAATACGAAAGCAAGCAGCATTGTGAAAAGAATCTTCATCACGGCAGCGCCGCATAATTACATTGCGCAACAAAGTTTCTTCGACCGAATGTGTAACATAGACAACTAAAATGAGCGGAGCGCAGGTTGAATAACAGTAACCCGTTGTAAACTCTATTCAATTCAACCGCACGCAATTTGTGTGGAAACCGTCACGGAAAGAAGGTTGCTACCTCGTAGCCACGAAGCCTTTTACCGGCTAATATTGAAACCGGCCGAGCAAAGCGATTTCGGCGGCCGTGGCCTTATGCAAACTTGCGCTAGTGACAAAACAAACCGTGGTTTAAGTCAATGAGAAATTCGCAAATATTAGAAATTCGCGATCTATAACTACGCTGTGAAATCTAAGATTTATCTTGGCAAGTTTGCGGCTAACAGCAATACTACTTCTGATAACATTTGGTGAAATGTCACTCAGCTAATCGGGCACTGAACTGAATACATAAATAATTTAAAATCTCTTAGCGCGTATCACATATTGTCTGGTACGTGCACTTCTCGTATTACAAATAAAAACAAATGTATGATTGGGTTTAGTGCTGTTCAGACTGCAACTGCATAATATGCAATAATAATTATGCATGTACTTGAACTGCTACGACTTTTTAAATAGGAACTGTCAGAGATAGAAGACGTTCATATGCGCATTTATTCTATGAGACCACATGTCATTGTAGCTTGTTCTATTACATAAGGTCATAGTGCACAAACTCTCATTGTAATGATCTTTATTATTTGTGTCGTATCCTAACGAGCCCTCAATGACGAGACTCGTGACTCTGCCGACCCTGTCAATGTTCTCTATAATGTATTCATAATGCTGAGCTTTCATAAGTGCTATTGATTTGTTAAGATCCGTTTGAATACATAAAAATACTTGTATTGTTACAATCCCCGTTCATGACCGAAAACCTACTTGAATGTCTTAATCAGCACAAACGTAGTATAGTAAGCGGCTCGAGTGTCATCATCAATTCCTACTTCCTTATAACCATTTGTTTTGTTCCGTAACAACATGCTGCCGTGACGTCTGCGAACGGTACTAGACTAGAGCCTTGAGATTGAAATATTTGTCAACAAAAATATGGGTTCTTCAAGAAGCTTTGTACGTTGAAACGATTGATAGATCGATAGCATCATGAAAATACATCAAGAGTTCATTGTGAGAAATAAAGGCGGTCGATAGATTTCATGACGTCGATTCGTAACGGTACAAATTTGAACTAACCAGATTTGGGATATTTAAGTTCCTTGGTTTCAGTGATACCAAAACAACAGCTACACTTTCTTCATAAAAAAACGAGACAGTGGAAAGTAACCGACGTCTTTATGCTCAATACATAATGAAAATAGTAGTTACCTACTGAATAATATTTCAAAAGTTAGCCAATAACGATGTCAATCATTGTTTTTATGATTGACATCGTCGGTATAGGGACCTCCATACGAAAACATTAACCTTGTATGGCTTGATGATGCTTGGTGTATGACTTTACAAATTATAGATTTTATAAAAGTGATTGCGATCACTTTCATAGCTTTTAGTGAGACTTTAAACTTGCCATGAACAACGCTAATCTCTCTGCTTTTACTTCAGCGCACACGGCTTGGAGTGGCGTACTTAGCTAAAAATATTTAAACGGTGAACGTTCGAAGGTTGCTTTGCAATTTTTTCAGTAACATTTCAATGACATTGAAAAATTCGAATTACTCTTTAGCCTCGAGGTTTGCCAAGAACCTGAACGGCTCAGGCGCCTACCTATACCTAGTTATTGGTTAACAGTCACGTTACAGCACGTTAGCTCACGCAATTCAATTGAAATTTCTCGACTCAATGTAGGTACAACAAGCCTAAAGAAATACTTAAATTTAACTCTTATTACAATACCATCACCATTGGTTAATAAGTAAAGCGTATGTATGTACGTTGTTAATACACAAAGAAGTCTGTCATGTGTAGTTCCGATGGTCCAAACGGTCGCTATTATATAAGTTAATAATAGTAATATACGAGTACATATTAGGAAAATATATTGTATTATTAAAATGTTAGATATGTACTTACATGAATATATTCAGATTTAATTAAGAACAAATTTTATCGTATACAAAAAAAAAGAATTAAGAAGGCACATCAAAGAAAGGTAAATATATATATATATATATTTAAATATATAGGTAGGTACTTAGGAGTCATTATTAATCAGTAAAATGTCATCATAATTCGATAATGCCTAGATGCACTTTGTTTGCGAATATTATAATATCATAGACTTTTTTTTCTGTATCGTACGATAGACTAGCATTTGAATACATCACTCGCTGAATTGCATGTGTTAAACCACGATGTGATTGAAGACATAGATCTCGAGATCTCTATGCTATATCCCCAGAAAGGGATTTGCTCAAAGACTACTCAAGTAACCCCCAAAAACGGGCATTTTGGCATTACTAATAATATAATTGAAACTAGTTATTACTTGCTGTCTTTACGTGATGAGAAAACCAACAGACATAATTATATTTCCCTGCAGTGAGTTTAAACTTTTCTATATTTTTTTATACCTAATAATAGGTAATTAGGTACCGAATTTTGCAGAGAAACTTTTTTATATATAGATAAGCTCGATACCTCGCTTTAGTCCTCTATCTCACCTGATGCTAACCGACATTGAGATTTTACGTTTGGAAGTAGAATAAAACGAGAATATTAAATATAATATTTAGTACTACGAGTATAATTTCAATTCCATAAATAGATACGATAATCTAGTCTCTTTAATGAATAGTTAGAGCTAATAAGGCAGTGAACATTATACTGTAACGATCACATTACTTCGATTTACATCATAATCCATTAGCATTAATTATTCTGTCTGGGGGCAGGTACGGTAGTGACACTTTAGTAGGTATAAGGTCATTTATATTTATATGTACTTATTCGGTACATACTTATTCATAAGATTATTTTTTATGTGAGGTAAGTATTGCCGATTCGGTGCAGGACTCAAGTAACTTACTATGTGGACCGTTCGTGCCAAATTCGGCATTAGATTTATGAGAAAAGACACTGATGGCACGTTATATAAATATGTTTCAGTTCCATTCTGTCCAGCATATTGTAAATACCATTGTCTAAAAATGATTTATTACAAAGGATATTTAAAAATCTATGCACCTTTTAGAAAAAAAGGTGAATTTGGACGTAGCTATAATGTGCAATGTTTGCATAACTGTGTAAACATTGTTTTTCAGTGGTGCTGTATAATCCTTTTCTATACCGTTTTAATATTTCTTTAGCAGCTGAGCTCATTGTAGTTGATAGATATATCAGCGAAGGACTCGGAAGCAGTCACAGTTCCAAAGTAAATTGTAAATGTGCACAATCAAGGTTGTATAGACGAGGACCTTCCGCACTTTGGGTGTTTGCTTCGGAGACAAAAGCCTCGATATTCTTTTCCTAGTTTTTATCTAAGCGCCCTTGAATGCCATTTACCTAAACCGTACATTTTATTGCTGATGCAAAAACGAAATTGTAAACAATGTAAACCTATCCTTATCTTATCATATTCAGTCTTTCGCATTACTTAGTTGTTTACAAAAACAATGTTTACACGCGTTTCTCATTTCATGTCTGCATAAACTGGGTTATTCGTTGCTATCAATTAATTCGCTATTTAGATAAAGGTAGACTGGCTTTGATTTTACGATTTTGATAAGATTCTATGATAATATAGTAAAACACTAATGTAACTACGTGGCGCCATCTCGGAGAGCGGCCCGAAACTACGTTAATATTACTCTACACAAAGGTCAGTCTCGACTTCTCGAGGTCTCGATTTAGCAGTAGCGACTGTTTCAGCGTAACTTTGTAGATGAAGCATAGATGGCGGTAATTAAAACTTTAAGTGAAACATGTATAATAATATTATTAGGACAGGATCATGAACATCAATTATTTGTCTACAAACAGTTTTTGTTATTCAAATTAATTTGATATACTAATCGAATCTGGTCATGATAGAATTTAGATCAAAAATAAGAGAAATCTGACGGAGATCTACATCCAAAATATCAAACTACACACAACAAAACTAGCGATAGATACACAACGTAAGTACACAAAACAAAAATAAATTATGCGAATAATTTAATACTTGCAGAGCACGTGTTGGCCGTAAACACATGCGTAGTTGTTTACACGAGCGTTTATACTAACTTATGGCACATTATATTGGTCAAGCAAGTCGCCTCACTGACACTCATTAAAATATTACTTTTTTCGTAGGATAACAAATGATAAGTCACGTCACACATTTCTTTTTTTCATAATTAATTACTTGGATATCATCTAGATAATTATATACCATGTTGTTGTGTGTACGTACCTACTTATAAATAGTTTACCTATATATAAATATACGTATATGTATTACGTTGAAACTCCTCGAGGAACATCCAAAATAGTCAATTAGAGGGGACAGAACAACTAGTTATATATCGCCTAAGAATTTAAGCACTTATGTACTCGTATATAAAAATAAATGATTCATCAACTCGGATGACTAATTTACATTCGACGAGTTCATTCACATCAGCAGCATCTTTGATTCACAGTATAGTCGGACAGAACAGTTATAATGACCAAAAAAATAATAAAGTACATCGTATAGAATGCCGTCTACCGCCTTACATTGAACTTATGTCTCAGATGTACTAGTACCTAGTCAGGTCATAAGTATTGTCACACAGTAAAAACTTTTCTTTTAGAATGCTGGCCACAAAAAAGTTTATTGAATTCGAATTTCGAATTGTTCATGAAAATAAAAATGTATACTTTTTAGAATTTTACTCATTTTTAAATATGGAGTGGACGCAAGAAGACCGTGTTGCAGTTATTGCGTTGCATCGTTGCGGTTACGCGCCAATTCAAATTTTTGACATACTGAAAAATTTGAATATAACCAAGAGATTCGTTTATCGTACCATCAAACGATACAATGAAGACTCTAGTGTATGATGACAGGTCAAGAAGTGGTCGCCCTCGGTCTGTTAGGACTCCAGCAGTGATAAAAGCTGTGAAAGCGCGAATTCAAAGAAATCCCAAACGTAAGCAGAAACTGTTGGCCCTTCAGATGGGATTAAGCAGAACCACGGTGAAAAGGGTGTTAAATGAAGACTTAGGGCTTCGGGCATATCGAAGAAAAACAGGACATCATTTGAATGCTCGTCTAATGGACCTGAGACTGAAGAGATGCCGCGCTTTGTTGAAGCGGTACGCGGGAAAAAAATATCGGGAAATTCTTTTTTCGGATGAAAAAATTTTTACCGTAGAAGAGAGCTACAACAAACAAAATGATAAGGTGTACGCACACAGTAGTGAAGAAGCGAGCAACCGTATTCCGCGTGTCCAACGAGGTCATTTTCCATCCTCGCTCATGGTATGGTTGGGAGTGTCTTATTGGGGCTTAACAGAGGTACATTTTAGTGAGAAAGGTGTAAAAACGAATGCAGTTGTGTATCAAAATACAGTCCTGACGAACCTTGTGGAACCTGTTTCTCATACCATGTTTAATAACAGGCACTGGGTATTCCAACAAGATTCGGCGCCAGCTCATAGAGCGAAGAGCACACAAGACTGGCTGGCGGCGCGTGAAATCGACTTCATCCGGCACGAAGACTGGCCCTCCTCCAGTCCAGATTTGAATCCGCTAGATTACAAGATATGGCAACACTTGGAGGAAAAGGCGTGCTCAAAGCCTCATCCCAATTTGGAGTCACTCAAGACATCCTTGATTAAGGCAGCCGCCGATATTGACATGGACCTCGTTCGTGCTGCGATAGACGACTGGCCGCGCAGATTGAAGGCCTGTATTCAAAATCACGGAGGTCATTTTGAATAAACTTTAGTGTCATAAGAATCTATGTTTTGTTAAGTTCATTTTGGTATATAAATGGTTACATAATGAATAAACTTGTTTCAATTATTTTATATAAAACATGTGACAGAATTTATGACCTGACTAGGTATGTGATAATGTTGTACAAAATTATATACGTACCTACTTATCGTGTTTATAATCCCTTTTATGCTATTTTTGTAATGTTTACGCAGTATTCGGTACGCATATTTTTAGTTGCCACGAGGTATTGCGTTATCATAAACGATATAGAAGTTCTACTCTGTACTTTGGTAAGACTAACTAGATGCACCAAAAGCGAAAGTGGATAGACTAGTTTAATATCTAACATTCAGCTTAGGCTTTTAACAGCGCTTTCCAACAGCTTTACTATATAAACACCTATAGCACTGTACGTTCAAATTCCGTATATTTTGGAATGCCACGTGGAATGGATATTATATCATAGATAATAATTATTATCAACACAACACAAACTTAAATGATAAAACACGTAATAACACGGCGTTATCGCGGCAAGTTAATTTATAACAATGTTGAAATCATTTCGTTTTAAAAGCATGCCCGATTCAAGATGCCAAAAGTGATATGGAGTGATCGTGTGAAGCACGGATAATAATCCACTACTTTTAAGCATAATGATATGTAGGTATCTATTTTCAGTGAACAAAATTTGGATTATTTATACATAGTAGGTATGTGATTCCGGCCGAGATACAATAGGATGTTACTTGGCAGTAGATGCTTAGCGAAAGGACATCATTAGAATCGTTCGTTCTAAAAGGCGTTGTAACTGGCGTTATTCCTGAATCGTAACCATTACGTTTCGTATTATTATTTGGTTTCAATTCTAATAAAATAATAATAATATAATAATTCAGCCTGTACCTGTCCCACTGCTGGGCAAAGGCCTCCCCTCACTTTCGTGAAGAGGATTAGGCCATAATCCACCACGGGGCCCAGTTCGGGTTGGTGGATAACATAATATGCCGCCGAAATAATTCTCGGGCATGTTGATTTCCTCACCATGTTTTCCTTCATCCTAATAAAAGCTTACTAAAAGTCGTAGTGATGTGATTATGAAATCAGGGTAGTAGGGGCTCAGTATGAAAGCTAAATAATGAAATTGATATAGAAATAATTGTGAAAATGATAATATTTATAAAATCTGAGAATAGGAACTAGGAAGTAGTATTATATTATTCTTTGGCATGCAGAGCCAGTGCGACTGCTTGTGCTGAACCATAGAAAGTGCGAACTGAGACAACTTTCGCGACCGAATTCGAGAGAAAGTAGTCCGGGCCGCGGCGCCGCATACATTATATCACTTCATTCGACTCAAGGATTATATCACAGCCGATATTCATGTTTACAAAATATACAAATATAATAACAAACAACTGCAAGAGTATGTTGCAACAGCATAATTTCTACTTGCTAGCTGAATGGATACATGCAGAGCTCCTGAATAACGGTCTTTAAAAACGCCTAACAATACCTTGAAAATGCTGTGACCTAGTTGTAAATTACAAGAGTTACGGTGCAGATAATTTTTTTCGTTGATCGGATAATTTCCCACGAAACATTTTAAATTGACAAATGAGTAACGGGCATTAACGAAAATGCAACAAAACGGTAATGCTTTCGGCTTCGACAACAGTAATTGTCGCCAAGCGGAACTTTCAATGGTCATATCCGTTTAGGCTGGCGTATCTTTTGTTCAAAAATATCACCTTTCGCTTTCATATTGCCGGTTGGCGCAGCATCCGCGGAAACCGTGTGCGCCAAATTAACACGTCCGCGCACTAAACACCATCTATTTACAGAAACGAACAACGGAAGGTCAGGATCTGGTGGTACACTTCAATGAGGAGAATTCTTTAGGGATAACATAATATTAGGATCTCACAAATACACATACAAATACACAAACGCCCGATGTTGGCTCTACAAACAATGTGAATTGAAACAACTTGTCAACAGGTTGATATCAGCCGCTGTAGGCACAGGGGTATTGAGAAGTCAATCACGTCTGTGAAGAAGCAGAGCAGATTCATGTCCTAGCAAAAATTCAGACAATGTGACAGACGTGATGCCTTATTGAAATGCTTTGATTTGCCAACAGCAAGATCACTGTGTTCAGGAATAGCTAGGTGCGGCCTGTGTACTCGTATAGTATATAAGTGAAGAAAACATTTAGATACAAAATGCGTACGATTCAATGAAGAGATACAAGAGATCAAGCCACTTCTACAGATAATAAATTGACACTAGCGGGGCGCTCTTAACTAACAAAAACTGTCAGCGCAGTAACGTTTTCCCATAACTTTCCGTTGAAATCTCATTAGTTCCATTCCATTTTCTCATTCTACAGATAAGTTGGTCAATCTATCTATACAGACAGCTAACATTGTTGCTACAGATCTCTAATGACTCTTTATGGGCTAAGAGATTCTACAGTTATTATGTGGGTCGACCTATAGGCCTTTTCGTTGTCTTAAGGATCATAAATAGTTGGATAATAATAGCGATTGATCTTTCTTTCGTTTGCGACTATCAGATAAATATATGTCATATTTCGAGGAGATGACGGATTGTAGCTATGCAACTATGCGCAAATGTCGATTCCGAAGATTTATGAAATTGGGTTTATTTATCTAATGGTTGCAGCAAGTCAGGCAAATGTCAAGGTTACAATACTACGATAACATTAACGTAAAATATTGCGTTTCAAACTGGAAAGATCAACGTGATATAATATAATATACTCACGCGACAACATTGTATTTTAGGTCAATGTAGCTCGATTGATGACCAATGCAATTCGTTCGACCGATAAAAAGCAATGGTTTTCCATTGGTTATATTTTCAGTTCATTGACTTAACAGTTGATAAACAGAAGAGGATGTTGATAATTATACCTACACCAACGTAAAAATTACAATCCAAAATAAATGCAGCATCATTTCAACCATTAAGGAAGTACAAGATTCATTCAAGAATTTTATAAAATGTAAGAAGATTGGAAACGTAAACAAGCACTTAGGAAGCGGATCATATTAAAACTGATGTTTTTGTGAGGGGCTGATAGCATATTCGCATCTCTGACGCAGATGCGAATATAACGTGTACACGCATTGTCACTATGAGATCAGCGATGATGGAGGCGCTAGTAAGGTCAGGTGCAAATATGGACCTAGTTCGTACGGTTTAATGAGCTATTGACAAATAGATCTTTATGCATACGTAATATAACAAAGGCCCCTTTGAATGTATGAACAATATTAACTGTCATTAACAAGTTATACCATTTAGATCGGAAAAACTATAGTACATTACAATACCGACGTACTTATTCGTACATACCATAACGTCTTGTTATGACATCTTGACGATCAATTTAGGTTGTATTTAAATGTAAAGGGATTGACGTCTACCTAAATGATATCGAAAGAAATGTATTACTATTATTTAAAGTGAAACAATTCTTTCAGGTCCTCAATTGGATCGCAATAAGGCGTCATGGTAAGTAATCCCCCTGAACGTAATAGTGTTCCGCTTAACTTATACATCGGAATACTAATAATAAAAATCATTTGTAGCACCAAGGACATGCGTACGTATCAAGTTTATCATCTCCAATAAAAATAATATGTTGTTTTATACTGTTCGCATTTTATGGGTAAAGCGTGAATTAACTATCAGTATTATTCCATGATCATTCAAAAATTAAGATACTGGTTACTTTATTTGCGTTCATGGGGTCATGAGGTCACACTTCCGGTTATTTATCGTTTCTTGTTAACTGCATATTAAATGATACTCCAATTCCATGATGTGACAATTATATAAGTATATGGCCTGACAGTGTGACCGATAACCTTGAAACCCAACCAACACTAACACGCTTATATATACAAATTATGGAAAAAGCTTAAGTGCTTATCCGTAAAATTCTGTTGTAATGTGACCTGCCTGACAACAAAACATTAACTAATACGAGAAGATTGAGGTAAGCAAATTGAACGAGTGTCTACAGTTTTTAAGCACTTTTGGGTCTAATAAGATCCAAAGACCTCTAACATTCAATAGGCAAAAAGAACTGTATAAGTAGTAGCCACAAACAGTTAGAAGTGAGCGGCTGAATGTAAAAATGCGAACGACGCCACAAGATGGTAGGGGGAAGTCCCCTAACGCCGGACGGCACCTAGCGTCGGACACTTCCAGTATCTTGGCAAGTCGCAATGCGTTCGTTTCAAAAACTGTTGAAAGGGGTGCAGGGGACCGGTACAATACCCGGACGCGGGACGCGGCTCACGTATGACTCGCGAGGCGAAGGTGGGAGCGATCGTTTGCTACTTTTAGTGAGAATGCACTGCGTCGCACAAGATTGAAGTGAGTATCTACTGCTACGTTTTTGTGATTAAGTGTCTTTAATATTTTTATTATACGTAGTGTTCTATAAATATTCATATTACGTGAAATGATTTAATGATTTCAAAAGAAGTTTTGGGATAAATAATGTCATTTAGTGGACTTCCTGTCCCCTTGTACCGGACACAAAATCGTCCCTTAACGTCGGACAGTTAAAAAGTGTTTTTTTCTTATCCGTATTGAAACTTTTTATAGTAACTATTATATATACCTTGTTTTAGAACATACAAGTACTGAGAGAAATCCAAATGGAAGAGGTGAAAAAGAAAGGAAAATGGGATCAACAAGAAAATAAAAAGAACCGTTACGCAACAAAGAAATAAATATGAAACAATATCAGAAAAACTTTAGAAATGAAGGGGAAATCAACCAAAGAAGTAAAGGTCAAAAGCAAAAGTGGAGAAAAAGGAAACAAAATGGAACCATTAAAGCAGAATCATCAGTCAGATAGCACAGAAACTACTTGCGCCGTGTGCTTAGAGGAGTACAATGAACATTGGATACAATGCTTTAGCTGCCGTGGGTGGGCGCATGAAGCATGCGCAAACATCCCTGAAAGTTCAGGAGCCTAAATAACTGATCGATACATGATCATTTGATGATGTTTCGAAGGTGTCCGGCGCTAGGGGTTCGAAGATAAAGCTGTCCGGTACTAGGTGCCACTTGTAGTAATTGCAATTTTTGTTGCCAAAGTTTGACTTCAGTTTTTAAGTAATTTTTAAGCAGTGGTTGCATTTTTATTTACTTCATTTGATTTTAAATTTTGTTGACATAGCTAAACAATACATAAAAGTACTTTTCTCAAAACAGTTTTTTTGTTATTGTCTTAAAACCTTAGGTGTCCGCCACTGGGGGACTTCCCCCTACATCAGCAAGCATCACACATCCTTTTATATACAGTGTGACCATAATAAGTTCACTATGTAATGCCGTGGAGCACTTCGATGGCATCCAGTCCATTAGAATTTCTCATTTACATGTTTCTATGGACAACAAATCTTTAACTTCAGATTACAGTAAAACCTCATAGTCGCTGAATCAATGACTAATAAATCGAAAACGACGACGGGGTGCGAATGAAAATTGCGAGGAATGCTATCAGAATATAGAAAATATATACGCAATTAATGGGTAATCGTATTTCGAATAGTAATTTACAAGAAACAGCAGAATATTAAAAAATCGTATGCAATTAAAGACGCGGAAAATAAATCCTCAACATACCAGTTAGTGATTCGTCACATCCAAATATGGCCCGAGACAATATATTCTAATATACAGAGTTTCCATATGAATTTATGTTACGTAATTTTGAAGTAATAATTATCGTTCAACTAGGAAATCAGTAAAGAGCCGAATCGTCGAAGGCGAGTCACGTCGTGAGATGACGCTATATCGCAATGACTAAACTTATCGCGATTGTCTGATAATACGATAAAAAAATACACCTATCGTACGCAATACGAAATAAGAGGTGTGCCCGTACTTAATCAATTCAAGGAATAAATTAATTATAATTCAAATGAACTTAATTTCCACGCAATGTCAAGGAATCAATATACTGATATTTTTACAAGTGAGGTCATTGCTATTTACAATAACAACACAAAGGTGAAAGATCTAATAAAACTCAAACACCAAATTTTAAGAGCTCCTAATATTCGCTGTTTGTCAACGCCAAAACAATATTATAGGTACCTAAGTAGAAGCTTTTCATATTTAGTTGAACCCCGCTGTTTTACCCGCGTTGACCAGACAGGAGCCGTGCATTTTACCAGGATTCAAGTTGCCTATGTCAGTCGGCCCGGAGTCCCTTATACGAGGGGAGGTCAAAAAGTCCGCGGAATGGAAGGGTTAAGAAGGAACGGGGCATTTTTTTTTTACCTGGTATTTTCCAAGTACTCAATACAGGTATAAATACCAAATTTTAGAAAAATAGGGTCATTAACAAATTAGTTATCACAACATTAGCAGTTCAATCGGGTTAAAATCGTTAAACATGGACAACATTGAGTTTCGTGCTGTTATAAAGTTCCTTACTAAGCAAGGAAAGACACCTCAGATCATTTTGGAAGAAATGTCACTGTTTACGGGGACTCTTGCCCTGGAAAAACAATGATTTATAAGTGGCATGGTTTATTCAAGCAAGGCAGGGAGTCAATTGAAGAAGACCATCGCCCGGGCCGGCCAATCGAGGCCACCTCCTCAGATATTATCGAAAAAGTCGAAAAACTTGTACTTGAAGATGCCCGACTAAAGAAGAAACAACTTGCAGAAATGGTTGGAGTATCATCTACAACTATTTTGAATATCCTCCATGACCATCTTGGCATGTCTAAGGTCAGTGCAAGATGGGTGCCGAAAATGCTCTCAGCGGTTCAAAACCAGCAGCGTGTCGAGTGTTCACGCGAGTTTTTGGAGCTCTGTAGTGAGAACAAGGACGAAATTTTGAACCGGATTATTACTGGAGATGAAACTTGGGTTCATCATTATGAGCCTGAATCAAAACAGGAGTCCATGCGGTGGCAGAAAAAAGGCACAGCACCCCCTAAGAAATTCAAGGTGTCACAATCGGCCGGAAAGATCATGGCAACGGTTTTTTGGGATTCAGAGGGGATTTTGTTAATCGACTACAAAGAAAAAGGATTGAATATCACAGGGGGATACTATGCCACTCTACTGGAAAAATTAAAAGATGCCATCGAGGAAAAACGACGGGGAAAATGGACTCGAGGCGTGCTGCTTTTGCACGACAACGCACCCGTTCACAAGAGCCATGTTGCGATGGCTGCCATGCAAAAATGTGGCTACGAAACTATTAACCACCCTCCCTATAGTCCAGATCTAGCTCCTTCTGATTATTATTTGTTTCCAAAATTGAAAAAAGAACTTCGTGGAAAAAAGTTTACTGACGATGAAGAAGTTAAGTCGACAATTTCAGCCTATTTTGAAGGCCTTGACAAAACTTTTTTTTTCGAAGGGATAAGCAAACTTTTTGACAGATCTGAAAAATGTATTAGGCTTAAGGGAGAATATATTGAAAAGGAAAAATAAAAAATCATTTAATTTAGCTTCTCTTCCCTGCCATTCCGCGGACTTTTTGACCTCCCCTCGTATATCTCAAAAAAAAGCCACGTCAATCTGTTGCCCCATTCGCGTGAAAAAAAGAAAACCAACAAACACACTTTCGCACCACATATTTATATTGTTATGGTATGAGTTTAAGCCCATCAGATTTACTAAGTTATTGACCTGTGTTCTAATTCAATTCTCAAATAACAATATAATTCTAATAAAAACTCCTAATCAGTTAAACAATGCAGATTTGAATATGACACATAATTCGTAGATTTTAATGGATATGCAAAAAATCGATAAATCATTCAGTTTTATCAATGAGACGTACAATACTATATCAGAACCATTAATCACTTAGGCCATTGAAATGAATTCACATACAACAATAATATTATATTCTTATAAGCAATCAATTAAGTAATTTAAATAAATTAAAATATCCAACTGAGAATAAAACTGAAGAGGCTGCAGTCACGTGAAAAATAGAGATGTTTACCGGTTGTATTGATCGCGGGTATCGATAAACGGCTTGCTGACATCCATGAAATTAAATCAGGCTCGTCTGTAGATGATGCTCTAGAACCGTGCCAAGGCGATCTTCCACTTCTGATGGGTCTAGCTACTGCTAATTGCAACCAATTCCCATAATTCAAGTTCTTAATTAATTCTACAAACGTTTAATCGCGCTATTTAAATAACATTAAATTACAACCTACTAACGAACACAAATCAGCAGCTTGCAAAACATGATAATAATATTAATAATCTCTAATTTTATACATTTCAATAAGAGATATACGAATTCATGTACTTAACTGGAGTTATTTAATACCATAACAGATTTATGTATAAATAAATCATTAAAATATGCAACGGTAGTTTCTAATTTATCATTAGAAACTATTGTTTTGAGTTCTTCTGCTATCATAATATAACTGGCTTACAAAAGACAGCCGATATATATTTTATTTTATTTTCCTTAAAAAACAGTAAAATTAAAAACCATGAACAAGTGGCATAAAAACTTTTGTCAAATAAAATGTGAAAACTAGCACGCTTTGCGACCAGAACTAGCGGTCACTGTGGTAGCACAATTTGTATTTTTGATACCACCTGAACCATAACATCTAAATCAATATCCCCAATGTCATCCAGAAAGTAAATCGAAGACGATTATATTATCTTCATGCGGTCTCGGAGGTCGCAACGTCAGCTAGCGTGTCTGACAACTCGGTCGTGACAGTCCCGGTGGTATAATTTAATTACCCATTGTTTTCGATACGGGTTGCCTAGTGCCTAGGCGGAGATACTTAGCAGAGGTAGGTAACGTAATCAAACTGTAGCTCTGAATTTAAAGTGATAAGACAACGCTAAAGAATACATTGTATACAGTTAATCATAACGTCGAGAACGAAGCACTTTGAATCTGAGGCTTGAGATGACCCAAAACTAGAAGAGTTTATATCGAAAATAAATTATATGCCTGCGATCAATGGAGGTAGGTACACAATGTGCATAATAGTTTACAACTTCTTTTGAAGCGAATCATGGCGCGTGTACAGGTAATTGTAACAAGGAATACTCGCAAACGAGTATCATTTACATTATGAAACTTGAATAACAAACGCATAACACGGTCACAGCTAAAAAGCAATAAAAAAGTAAGTACGATTTATAAAACAATTACGAGCCGAGGCGATTACGTTGAAAACCAACAATATGGATTACATTTCCACGATTTAGATAATATTACTGGATATTGTAAAAGGTAAACGAACAAGTGCTACACTATCTTGACCAAGTCGATTTTATTTTTAATCTATTTATACTGTTTAGGGACAAACCTAACTGTCTCCGCAAAAGTTTAAAATACTTATAACTTATAAGAGCCAGTTAATATAATGTAGATCACATCTAATACTTCTATACTAATATGTATTATAAAGAGGAAAGATTTGATTGTTTGTTTGCATTGAATAGGCTCCGAAACTACTGAACCAATTTGAAAAATTATTTCACTGGGAAGTTACACTATGCCCGGGTGACATTGGCTCTTTTTTGTCCCGTAACAGCCCGTAATAATTAACGGTATCCGCGGGGTAGTGGTTAACGCGGGTGAAACCACGAAGCGCTTCTAGTTGGAAATAAGTAAATTGGAACAGAAAAGCATTAAATCCCATAACGTTCTAAGATAAAAAAATAACACCTTACACATTATAATAGAGGTCATTTGTAATTCAACAGCATTAGCAGCATTTGACTTAATGGTACTTAAGATCTTCCTAGGGTAATTAATATTCCGCAATAAACCAACGAATTTTGTTCTGTGCAGCTATTTGTCACTTTGTCACTATACACTTGACTGTTTATCTCAACTCAAATTATTCTGGGGGTAATGTTTGACATCATACCTTGAAAACATCATCACAATAAGGACGTGACATCCGTCGGTCAGGCGATGTTTAACAGACGAATCTTAACCAGGAAGCGTTAACCGCGATGGAAGATAACTCTTATCATGCTCCTAAGTAAATTCGCATAGGAAAACTATGCCAATTTACAAAGTAGATGATAACTTGGGGTTTAATATATATACGAGGGTGAATCAAAAAGTTCTTAGAAGTGCATATATATGAAACCTTTTTGGATCAAGTTCGATATTCAAATTAAAGAGTGTCTATCACACTATATTTATGCAGACTGTCACTTGTTTTTGTCAGTTCGTTCGCATGTAATAAATTTTTTTGTGCAACGAGTTGCTAAAAAGTCAAAATTATGGATAAAAGTGAGTTACGTGCGGTGATAAAATATCTCAGTTTGAAAAAAATGTCTACGAAGGAAATTTTTTTGGACATTCAGCAGACATTAGGGGGTGATGCTGTACCCTATTCTACGGTTGCGTACTGGGTGGCTGAATTTAAAAGAGGTAGATCAAGCTGTAAAGATGACCCGCGTTCTGGGCGGCCTTCAACCTCCGTTACAGAAGAAAATGTCAAAAAGGTTGAGAATCTGGTTTTGGAAGACAGAAGAATGACTATAAAACATATAGCTGAGATCCTAAAGATATCTTTTGGTAGCGTTCAATCCATTTTAATTGATTCACTGGGGTTCAAAAAAGTGTCTGCAAGATGGGTGCCACGAATGTTAACCGACGAAAACAAAAAGCGACGTTTGGAAATTTCCAAGCGTAATCTCGAAATGTTCCAGCGTGATTCGGATAATTTTTGCCGTCGTCTTGTCACCATGGATGAAACGTGGGTCCACCATTTTGATCCTGAAACTAAAAGACAAAGCATGTCTTGGAAACGACCATCCTCTCCATCCATTAAGAAATGTCGAGTTGCTCCTACCGCTGGCAAAGTTATGGCCTCTGTGTTCTGGGATAGTGAAGGAATCCTTTTTATTGATTACATGCCAAAAGGCCAGACGATTACTGGACCCTATTATGCAAATTTAATCCCGAAAGTGCGTGAAGCGATTAAAGAAAAACGTCGTGGAAAACTGTCGTTGGGCGTGTTGTTCCTTCAAGATAACGCTCCTGCTCATCGATCGGAAGTTGCGCTCAACGCAATCCGCTGTGCTGGCTTCAATCTCCTTGACCACCCACCATATTCTCCGGACTTAGCCCCAAGTGATTTTCACTTATTTCCAAAATTAAAAGAGGAAATTCGTGGAACAAAATTTCACGATAATGACGCGGTTATAGCTGCCGTAGAGGACTTTTTCGAGAGTCAAGAAAATAATTTTTTTTCACAAGGAATAAGGAAGTTAGAAACGCGTTATTCTAAATGCATTGCATTGGAGGGAGATTATGTAGAAAAATAAAATATTATTATTTAAATCTTTGCATTTTTTAATATTGATTCCAAGAATTTTTTGATTCACCCTCGTATATCAGAGATAAGGCAGTGAGGCAACATTAAACGTCACTATAATAATTATTTTCACATTACATACAATCATAATTTACATTAATTTTAGAATATAAATTCAACTGACAGTCATCATGATCACCATGCTTGGAACATAATTGTAGCCTTAGCTTGAAAATTTACTTATATAACTTATTCAAACTTACGTATTCATACCTACCGAATTAAATCTTCAATGATTATAGTAAAAAAAATAAGAAAAACTACCGCTTTGTTAAATACTTGACGTAACTAGTGGTTATATTAAGTTTTTTTTTATCATGTTTCAGCTAATTACATTGTTTTAAACAAATTACTGCCTCGTGGCTGCTCGGATCACGCAATGCCAGACCCTGACAAGATGACTTAATACCAATACTAACGGACAATATGAACAAGTTCAACCAAAAGCATGCCAAAGAGGCATGAGTACATCGTCTGTTCTGTAATTAGTTCGAGGCCTACAATTAGAGCAGGCTCCTTAACACAACGCGAAGTCGTTACTGCTGCCCATTCTTTTCATTGTAGCAAACCCTGAAATCAGTGCACAGGTTTGTTTACAATGGTCACGAGTCACTCTCCGGGTCTGTTGTAGGTTATACAACGAGCGATGACGCGTGAAGCTTGGCCATGGGCCGACCTAGGGCGAACGTCCTCGTCGGCGCACTGATCGACCATAACGACATTTATATAGCCACAAAACATTATTACATTGTTCCGGTACAATTTCGAAGATCTAATCAACGTCAAATTGATGTTGCTCAAGCGTTTTTCAACAACTATTAAACTATTAAATCTTCTTGCTTTTCAAGTTGATTTGTTTTAATTATCAGAAGATACGTGAATCAGAAACCAAAAGTATGTTATACGATTACAAAACATTAACTGAAGATAGTCATTTAAGTACCTCACATTGAATATATGGATGTGTAACTGTTGCTAGAGGCTGTGCAATATTGAATAGAAAGCTCGGATTGAAACGAAATATCTCAAATTCTAAAAATAATGGAATCAATACTCAAGGCTATTACTAAACTAGGATACTGAAACTTAGCTCTTGAAAGGTGAAAAGGATTTATTTAGACGGTACCTAAGTAAATGCCCAATATATATAAAAGTAATTAAATATAATGGTGTTTTATTTCAGTGCTAAATAAGAAAAATAATTAGTGTCATTTATTGATTTCATAAATTATTCGTTTCCGAATAGTACCTATTATTCTAGACACGGTAGAAAGTATAACGATTAAAAATTACTTATTAAGGAACGAAAATATAAATGTTATGTCCGCGTACGTAATAGATTTCATGAGGCTGACACAATTTATTTTAGAAACCACAACTGTAATACGAATACCTATAGCGATTTGCATAAATTGCCATTTATGAGGTCTCACGCTCTTAAATTTAAGCCGATACTATTGTGAATATGAACGACTAAGCTTTACGCCATGTCAGTACGTACTCTGTAAATATGAATTATTTATGTTGAAGCGCACGTTAATATGTAGCTCACGAGCTCATGGTACGATTAAAATTTAAAATATGACTGCCTTCCGGAATGCCTGCCTGAAGACTTGCGTGGATGGTAACGTTTGAGTTTGACACAAATTATCATAATTGGGTAAACAGGTAAGTAATAATTTTAATAAGGGTATTGGATGATAAAATCTAATGACTAGAGCTGATTATTATTAAAATTGATGTGTGCTTGCGTCAACTGCAGTTAGCATAATGACTAACTAATCTATTACTCTGGATAATGTAGGAGTTCATCTAGAGTTAGTAATTAATTACGTCTGAGCTGGTGAGCTGCAATGGGCCTAAGAAAGTGCGTTGATCATGACAAAATTTAAAATCAAATGTAAAGGCGAATATTTTCGTATCGACGATGATAGCCCACTGAAATTTTAAAATTAGGAAACCTCTATTTGATTGGGATAAACTCAATTTCAAGACAGTAGATACCTTATTCCATCTCGCTAACATCGAAGCCATCTGCACAAAGGTAACAAGTTACAGGTAAAATAACAGGTCCTCACCATCAAAACTGGACTATAAAGGCCGGGCCACACAACGCGACTTGCTAATCGCGACTACGACCCACTTGGTGGTTGGTTAGGTATAAACAAAGCCTGTCCGAACAGGGTCACAGCATGCGAGGTGACCGACCCCGTGTATCGTGACCATGCATACCACCGGTTGCAAACTTATCGACGGGCACATACAGGCACGCCGCTGCATCACCAAATGTGCGCTTTTGTAGTTTCTATCGCGACGATATTCTCGTGTCACCTACAGCATCACGATAACACGGAAGTAAAATGCATGGAAATAATATATGAAAACGCTTTTGAAATTCCGTCCAGGATAACGTTATAAATGCACGCCCCCTTTATTATGCCGCTTTATTTTTCAAATTTGGGCCCAGTCTAGGGTATCAAAGGTATTCTGTGACACAAATTTAAAGAACAAAGGACTGTGTTTTTGTTGTATTAACAACGTTTGGCTATCACTGTGTAACTACACAAAAGCAAATAGAGCGGAAAAGCGATTCTTCACACGAATTTTTCAGGTACCATAAATATTATGTGTAAGTATTTCAGTTTTTTTTTTAAAGATGAGGATAACAATCCTCGTATTTCAGTAAACCAGCCTGCGTATAAGTACTACATGTGAATTTAACTTTTATATATATTATTACTAGCAGACACGGCCACGCGTTGCTGTGGATAAGGTTATTGTTATTGCGATTATAAATTGAGATGTAAGCTATCCTATCTTTTAAGTTAGATCAAACTACACACGGTGTGCAATTTGATTAAAATCGGTTAAGTAGTTTAGGAGTCCATCGCGGACAAACAACGTGACACGTAATTTATATTTTATTAAGATGTATAAATATACATGCATTAATAAATCAACTCGATAAGTACTTAATTGCTATACCTACCTATAGCAACCACATGATAAGATCCCAGTGATCCACAATTATTCTTTGTCGTGAACTAGATTTTTACTGCCTCACTCATGTTATTAATACTAAGTCAGAGTCAAAGTCATTATATGATTCATGGCACAAATTGATAAGTTTCTTCAGTCGTATCATTTGGGTCTGTAGGTACCAATTTGACCACATTTCTATGGACCCAGAAATCTCAATTAGTTCGATAATGTTAATGGCAGGATATCTATTAAGTTATTGGACTAGATTATAAAATGCGATAAGTTATTTTTAAAACTAGTCCTTGTAACGTCACGGCAAATTTTTACAAAAATGTTTTGTAAACAGACATGCTAAAGAATCGATTAATAAATATGTAAAAAAAACCATGCGGAAATAATTGACATCTGGATGGAAATTTTCATGATGAATCTCTCGATAGGTGTATAATGTGTATATTCGTGTCAGTATACACTTTTTATGGATGGATACAAAAAATGATCACGATGAACTGATCCTTTTAAAAAAGTATTTAAGTATTTATTTATTCAATGGCAACAAAAATCAAACAAAACAGAACTTTTAAAATGATTATGAAAAGCAAGATTTTACCACAATTAGTATTCCCTTGTTACACGTGTCGTAATGTAACAATATCAGTTTAGTTCTTATTACGATTTTGATAACAGTTGCCTAAACGTCATCGTACTGGTCTAAGTACTGTTTGTGATGCGATACGACGAAATCTGTACAGATAATACTCAGATTGATATCAAGCAATGATACGGCTTTTCTATATGGGTAAAAAGTATTACATGTAGGTATATTACTTATGTGTAAATGCAACAATGATAGGTAAGGATCGGCAGCCCGGCGGAAAAAACTGTTCACTTCACACCTAACAAGGTTTGGTGGGAATCAATTAAAAGGTGGACGCTCTCTAAATTCGAGGCTTGCCTTTTTCTTCCAACGAATATTTTAAATTTTGTTTATTAACTAAAATCAATTCTGTTTTCGACCCATTGAAAAATAATATTCATCTGATTTATACGTTTTGTCGCTACTGAGTTATGTAAGTGTGATGGTAAAGTAACGCTATTTCCTTGCCATTCACGGAAAATACATGATGATATGCAGTCAGCCTTAGAATTTTTTACTACCAAAGCTATTGCTAGAATCGGGCGTTTCACTTCCACGTATACCTATTATAAATCTAAGAGTTGTTGCATTATTATCTGCTTTAACCAATTATAAATTGAATTATTCACACTCAGCGTCTAATGCTAATTAGAAAATTATTTATGAAGAAAAAAGATTTGAATATCGTTTTAAAATCGCATACTTAATCGGTACAAGATCGCTTTGATTACATAAATCTAACTTTATTTACAGCGCGATCTATTTCCGCAGGGAACTGTGTTTAGTCTGAAAGCCGGTAAATCGTAATCAATTTCACATAATTTTCCACGCCTTTCACTAGACAGAGGCACAGTTTATTCCGCAGTTTCTATTCCAGTAAAGGCGGCTGTAGTAGCTAATATTAGAAATAGTGTGGGAAGGGATTTAACCCCGGCTGCGGTCAGGTTACACTTTCATTTTGCGTAATCGTGTGTTGTTACCGCTGCCGGTAACCTTTATTTAACAAGACATGGTTGAATGGGAACTGAACGTAATACCAAGTCAAGCTAATACAGAAACCCACTCGAAAGTTATGTTTCTATTCGATTCAAGCATAGTGCGTTTCAGAGATGTGTGTTCCTAAATGAAAATATGAATAAACAAAATCTTAAACATAATAATCAGTGTTAAAAGCTTCTTTCGAGTCTCTAGAAACCGTTTGTGGAGTCTTGTTTCAATGTTCAGTCGGATGTTAAGGCACTTCGCTTTTCCCATAAGCTTTATCAAAGTCTAGGACCTAGAAAAGCTAAAACTCTATGATCTATGATGATTAATAAAATGCATGGGTGAATCTAAAGCTTTCATGAACCAAACTGTGCGCAACAAAACTTTGACTTAAACTGATACCTTCGATACTTGAGATTGAAAAGGCATGCTTTGCGCTTCAATTGAATAAATCTACGTACGTCAAAACTACGACACCAAATTCGGCAAATATAATTGATTCCGTTGTATATCGGGATAATTGCTGGTAAAGCATCAGCCTTGATGGCTTCGACCGGTGGACCTCCAAATTACACATAACAGTGGCGTGGCGGAGTGGGACAAAAAGCGCAAGGTCTCACGAAGATCCCCGCTGCCGCTTCCACTTGCCTTGCAACCATCGGACGATGCTTCTTTATCATTTACTTTGCCTGTGGTTTGCATCAATACGAGCTGCTTTAGTCAAATTTAATTTCGGCAGCGCTATCTCTCAGTTTAGAACGCGTGAACTTTGAACAGTCAATGACTTATCAAAACATATTTCCTAATTAACGATTGCAAGATTGGAACACCACAGCACAGTTATGTAGCCGAGAGTCTTGTCCGATGGTTGCACGATAAGCGATGATAAGGCTTGAACACACGGCATAGTTCAACTTCAGTTTGACAAGTTCAATTGAACAGATGTCTCAAATAATGTCTTGTATTTGGACAGCAGTGTATTCACGCCCAAATTAAGTGACATTGAATTGATAGCCATAACTTCCTTCTTGATTGTGATATAGCTTCAACACAATTATGGCCACTTCCTATGTTTACGAATGATAGAAAGATGACAACATTTACAGCTTAAAACAGTAACCTTCCACACTATCGTGGTGTTAATTGTCATCTTCCTAGTTATGATTTAGAATTTTAGACAATAAATATAGCAGGAAATCGTCAGAACTATTTCACTGGTACTGTTATCTACGTGGCCTTTTTTACGGATTTTCTGATTCTGAAAGAGTGCTAACAAACTTTCCTGCTACATTAATTTCTACGATAACAGCTTATAATAATATTAACATTACGTAGGCAAAATTATTTAATTAAGATATCTAATTAAAGAAAAAGCTGTGTTGACTGTGGCGACGAAAATGTAATAAACGAGAATGATGCAAAACTGATGAATAAACTTCATAAAAAATTTGAGTATGATTATGAAAAGCAGTTATCATAAAAAAAAAAATTCCATGATAAATGTATTGAACAGGCAATCGCACATTGACCAATATAAGAATGTTTAAAATACCTACATAATTATAATAAAATCAAATCAAACAATATTTTGACAAGCTCCTTGATATATGTGTAAAGATTTTAGAAAATGATAGCTCATATTAGCAGTGTGCGAAGACTATACAAAAAGCCGGTCTGGATCTTTGAAAAACGTGACATTTAAATACAAAAGATTTAAGTTTCGGCTGCTTTCAGAATCTTAGTGAACGCGATAAAGCTACACCTCATTCTGCCGCAGAAAATTCAGCAGAATTCAACAGCGTTTTCGCCAATAAAATCAAGATTGCAAACTTTCAAGGGTTCAGACCAGCTTCCATGGCAACATAGACGGCTACGACTAAATAAGTACTTGTTAGAAACTTACCATCACAGGTAGCGGCCATGAACTTGCCGTTCGACGAGAAGTCCACCAGGAGCACTGTGCCGGGGTGTCCCTTGAGATTCTTCAACAACCAAGGATGGCTGAACTCTGACTTTCCTTTCCATGTCGCCCGCTTTTTGCTCTTTCCCTTGGATTGACCTTCGGTAGCGTTAGTCTCGGAGGACGGTTCTTCGACGGGAGCATCTGTAATTGGGGAATAATTTTTCAATACTTGATAAGGGTGTGAGAGCAAGGGAATAGCGACACAGATATTATCAATGTGTATGTGAAGTCTAGCGGACCTCAAAACAGAGCATGTTATATCCACTATCTCTCACTAGGCCAGTGATGGATTATGACACATCTTTCTCTTCTGAGAGAAGGCCTGTGTTCCACCCTGTTTCTACTAAGAACCACCTGCGAGATTCTAATAGGCTGATAACTGCCGCAGTCAACGCATGTCGCGAAGTAAAAGTACCATCCTACGTACTATATTTTAATTAAAGCTGATCGACTTCTGCGTCTATATTATACTCCCGATATAATCCTAGGAAGATGTGTCGTGTTGGGACACTCAATATGAGACTTTAGAATTCAACAATTTCGTTGTTGCGCAGGTCAGACACAGGTATTGTTAAATCAGAGATCAATATACTTTTCAGACTGTTACTTTACCATAGAAATATGTATAAAGTGGCTAATGGTAGATTTTTCGTCATGAATGTTTATGTCATGCTGATAATTATTACGGTTATGTTTTTACGACACATGATTATGCTCACTTCGATTCATTACGCGTGAACAAAAGGAATATTTACTATTGACATAATTACCTATTACACCTTAGAATAATAACAATTGTCAGTAGTGGGCATGTTGTAGTCATTACGAAACTGCATTTTGTGTCATCAGTGTTGATATCACGTTTGGAGTTACTGACTAATTATTTAATCTCTATCATTGAGCACAGCTGTCGAATCAAACTATAAGTAACTAAAATATAACCTGCCTACACAAAAGTATGATTTTAATACGTGCTGTATCATTTTCTCGGTGCACGTTTTTGATCGATAAGCAATCGGAGACGTCTCGATTGTCATTCGATTTCGGGATGTTTTGGTTCCATTCACTTGGTTGTTATTGTTTGGGGAGATAATGAATGAATCAAGTTAACTGCGCAATAATTGATTCAATGTTACATTTTGTGTTCATAATAATTTGTCGGTAATTTTAATTAAATGGGCAATAACTATGTACGCTGAATATTGAAATATACTCGTATACATAGGGAAATAGTATGTAAGGTATCAGTTGGTTGCCAAAAATGAGGCGAGTCAGGAAGAAGCTACGAAAACATTGATATTTTTGTGCGTAATACAGATAACAAAGCTTCGACAAACTTCCAACTTCCTGAAGATATTTTTAATCTGAGCTTTGCGTAAATATGGTGCATGACATGTCGCATAGGTAAGGGAATATTCAGAGGTTTTCTGAAAGATCAAATCAGCAATGTGGATTCCGTCTTATCAGACTCATTCAACACAGCCAATCATCCACAGATAGATTACTCGTATGTGACGTGGCCGCTTACAAGCTTGTATAAATGTAACTCCGCTAAATATAGATGTACCTACTCGTTTCATTCAATAACTATGAGTAAGCTTTTCCTCCTATATTTTTGAATTTGCCATGCATCCGTATGGTAGGAATCCGATGGGTATCTTCGTAAGTGAATGACTCAGTATTGCTCATGGGACAGTGCAATGACGTAGACACGTATTTTCTTGGAATTCCATGATGCCCCGTACACATGCGGCTGGTATCGAAGACTTATCTATGTCTTCATTTGACTACTTATTAGATTGTTTGTCTGACGGATACAGATCAGACATATACCTACAGCAAAAAGTGAATTAGTAGGTTTTAAGTTTTGCTCGCGATTTGAAAAAGACAGCGGTAAGGTTTTATGGTGTAGGACAAATAAATTAATCTTTCTTATAAGCAAACTTTTATACAGGCATGTCTAGAGACCGGCCGGCCGGTCTCGCGCCGATGCATGCGAGATGGTGGCGCAACCTCAAGAACGAGGCCGCCGATGGGGTCAACATTCGCTTTTTCTTTTACATTGAATCCTCGTTTATACGGCCCGATGGGCAATGTATACAAAAGTATACTATGTATATCACGTTGAATATTAGCAATATATTTGTGTCTGGAGTTGCACCGGCCAGCGCTACGCGAGTCAAAGCGGCGTTACCTACGTTCCGGCCAGTGGGCATCATCAAATCCAAAAACCCATATTATGCTCCTGCTGACACGAGTCTCGCGGTGGGATTCTCAGCGTTTCACTAACCTCCTCACCAGTGGCGACGCTGAGAATTGTTTTTCTCAGCATGTGAACGCCGCCATTTACAATGTTAGTGAGGATGATGGGATTTTTTTATTTATCAGCGTCCCTGACAAATATTAATGATTAGTTTTCTCGTGAGCCTGAGATGTGATAGACGGCAAACTAGATACGATGAAAGGCAATCGTCAGATTCAAATACAGGAAGTTAAACTTTGGCATGTGATCTAACTAACCCAAATCGAATTGTAAAAGAATTGTAAAAACCTCCTACCTATAATAAACCTATGTATATTTCAAAGATTTTTAAATATAATATGTATAATAATTATAACTGTTCTTCCTGAGCACTTCCCGAGCTTGGTGTGGGATTATAGCTCATATTTTCCTTCTTCTAGTCTTTTCCCTATGTAGAGCATATTGCCTTGCTATGAGGAAAATTGATGTTGTTGTTTTTTAAGCGGACACATTCCGTTGTCCCAGCAGATTATCGACGTAAATTCCCACATACCTACAAAATTAATCTCTGTAAAAGGGTGTGCCTACCAACCTCATTCAACTACAATCGAATATTAGTTGAATAATTTAATTAAGTAAGTACCTACATATTTTTGTGTACCTATATACTTTTTATATTAGTGACAAAGAGGCAAAGAAAATCATGTAGGTAATTTATAAAAAAAACCTTTGTAGCATACATACATAAATCTTCATTTTATTACTTTACCAATAAAGGCGAGTTAAACCCAAATCAATAAAAAAATTATAAGTTTTAATGTTTCGAAAGTAAATTGCAAGCTAACTTGTTGCACAACAGTTGAGTTTATCCAGTGAAAGTGAGGTTGCACAAGATTTATTTAAAGCACTGACTTCAAGTCCTATGTGCTCCAGGTTCCAGCCGAGCACCTGGAGATGTTAATGGCAATGCAATATTTCAAAATAGAGGTTCACATCTTGCTCATGGTTTGCATCAACCAGACACTCAGATAATTCTTAAGAATATAATATTGTACTAATATGTATTCTATTAAATTTATGAGCTTAAAACCAACAATTACCCATTTCTCAGAGGTACAACAAATATAATTCATACTTCTGCCGTTTCTTTCATTCAAATGTGACCCCAATAAATAATCCATTTGATGTTTAAAATATGATGAATCATACTTTTGAGCTTTGTTTGTCTGGAGAACTAAGAATTTTGTACGTAGGTAGGTATAAATACATTTCAAAATGTTTATTATAACTTTAGAACTTTGTCACAAAAAGATTTATGAACATTTTATCATTTTTAACTAACTTGTAAGAAATTAATACAGGTGCCATACCAGTTTGTAATGACAAAGTTCTTGTTAACAATCATTGTTGTATACTAAGTAAATACATTGTAGGCACCAGTTATATACACCTATATATTCAATAATATTTGAACAGTTGCTGAATGTCATGTTGCGGTGAATTGAAACGTAATAAATATGTTATTATTATTAACTGGTACCATACTTATGCAATAATATTAATATTTTTATTGTATGGTCAATTGATTAAAATAGCAAATAAGCACTGTTTTCTTACACAATTAGTGTAGGTATTGGTATATTGTATTATTTAATAGACAGTAGGCACCTCTTTATGCATGTTCAAATGCTATTTTTTTCTATTGACTGGGTATATTCATGTAGAAGTATTTTTTTCATACATTAGGTAGGTACAGTTCCATTTTGGTAATACTATGTTTTCACAATTATTTGTAGTTGCATACGAAATTATGATGCATTTTTGTACATAAATGGACTAAAGTGAATGATGAATAATTAGGTATTCAAATCAAAATCTGGTTGAGTAGACCTACCTACTTTTATGTATGAAATATAAAATATAATATGGAGTATTTTAATGAGATAGGTAGGTAGGTGGTTACAATTTATAGCACATAGCCCTATCTATTTAGATATACCTAAACAATTACTGATGCAGTGGTTTCTGGGTGACCCATGCTACCTTATGAATGTGAGTTTCCTTCGGGGTAAGTAATCAACCTACATTTATTTTTGTTAGAACATCAATGACTTTTCTCATCCATGTGTTTAGTTTTTAGGTGTTACTTATGCCAGAGAAAAAGGTGTAATAATCATTACTTAGCTGAAACGTTTTAAAATAATAACAGTGCAGTTGCAGTCTATTACTTAACCCTCTAAAAAGTACTAATTTTACCCTCCAGCCCTACAGGCTATGAGCAGGAATAGGTCAATGACATCGTGAATGGTCAGTAAACTGATCATGAGAACATAATGCTAAGTGTGTCAGCTGCATTCTTCGGATACAGTTAGACCATCCGTTCATGTAGCGTCTATCCGATCATTTTTAGTCTCGACTAGCTAGCTAGTATAACGGTAACCGGTAAAAACCCCGCACACGTGGGAGACTTTTCTACCACATTTTGCCGCCAAAACAATTTTATAACCCCTTAGACAAAATAAAAGAGCAAATCTTACCCAAATCGCTCGCAGCTTCATGCTTTAGCGCTTCCTTTTTCTTCGCACCGAAGATGGTGTTGTATAAAAAGTGTAATATTACACATGACAATACCGTAAATCCTGCTAAGAGGAATACGTTAGAATTCTGACCGGCTTCAATATCGCCCATTTTCACTCAATATTCTTTACGAAATTCCAAAAACTATCACCGATTTCAGACACAAGAAAACAGTAATCACGCGGTCGGTCGACATCGACAACTACATACAAGAAGTAAGAACTAACCGTCCACAGATATTATAACTCCTGCATGAACGGAATTTATTGAATGAAGTGTAAGAAGATAATATTATTCCGGCTGATAGTTTTCATATTTCGTTCCGCGAATAGGGCCGCTCTACAGCTATCAACTATTGCACTTACACATCACCATTTCTGTGTTCGAAGGTGATAAATGAGAATTATAATAGATACCTAATACTTTTACCATACATATTGTATCTTTACATAAAATAAATCTGTACCTATTCATATCTTTCGGTACCTAAATGGTGCAAAAAGAAGATGTTCAAATTTCAAATTAATGCCAAGGAACGATACTATATACTATACGTACCTAGTAGGTACACGGAAGATAGACCAACATCGTTGTTCAACATTAATAATAATTGTTTCGTGGTAGGTATATACAGACATGGTATAATTTATAAAGTAAAACCTCGTTTCAACACCATAATATTATTTTTATTTTTGTGCAAATAATATTATAAGCATGCAGTGCTATATAATGCAGTGTCATTCGTAGTATCCCATAATCTGTGGACGTAGTATTTATTTCATAAATAGAACCTGTGGTGTAATTTAGACACAGTATAATAATAATTATTATAGCATCGATAGTATACTACCCAAATGGATTCGGTAGGTACTGCGAAAAATTTAGACTATGGAAAGTTACTTTATTTTTATGGCATTTAAGTCTATTTTCCGTTGCGCTTCTCACAGAGGCTAATCTGTGCCGAGAAGGATAGTTACAACAGAGCGGTTTGTCCTTGTCGTTTCATGTTGCCTGCCTTCAAAAATGTGGTTGATTCAAATATTGGATAAATCAATATTTTCAATACCTACGCGTTTATTTTAATGCTATTATAGCAAGTTTATTTATTTTAACTCGTTTTCCTTCATCAATACAAAATAAATATTATTATGATGTTATATTCAAATGATTATACATTTTAATATCAGGTGGTATTATGACTCCGATAAGTGATATAAAATGTAAAACAAATTGTTAACATTGTAGTCATAATGGGCATTGCTCATGTTTTTAAGTTAGTGATTACAAATCCATTTCGAGGAATAGATTCGCCGATCAAAAAACAACAGTTTTTATTACATTTTAATTCCTAATGTCGGATATTATTGAATAAATATGAATGACTTTGATTTTCGAAAATGACGTTACCGTCGGCATAATCTCACGCAGTGGCAATGGCGGTGTATGGTATTCTACCAATGACGACATCAGCATGCTACCAGTTTAAAAAAAACATAAAAAAATAATCATGGAAAACTAAAATATTCAAATTAGTTTCTGAATAATGATTATGATCTATATTTTAAGACAATGATAAAAAACTATAGGTCAGTAAATTTAAACAATGCCCATTATTTTGCTAGATAGACAAAGTAAAAAAAAAATTATCATTTAAAATCCTCTTGTAACATTTTTTTACTGGTAATTATTTCATTGAGTCATGGCTGCTATATTATGCGTTGACGAAAAAGAGATGCAATGCTTTGTTGTGGCCATCCTTGTCAGCACGTTTATTTTTCGCAGTAGGTACTCAATCCATTTGGGTAGTATATCGATGGTATATAAGTAGGTACAAAGCATAGATTTACTACCTAGTACGTAGTTAATATTAATATGCCCAGTACAAAGAGACCAACATTCATTCTTTTAACGTTTTAGGTACCCCCAGGTACCCCATAGATCAAAGACACTGTAGGCACCTACCAGAATGAATAATATAATTTTCGAATAAAAATGCCGGCGGGTCGTAGTAAAAGCAAGTAAGTACATGTATGTATACCTAATAAAGTATTACAAAAACATAATGATTTGCAAATTTCGTTTTGAACATCAATTATCTTTAATATTCATTTTGATCGAACAAGAAACATACCTAGACTGCCTAGAGGAAATAAATATAAGTAATATCGTTTATCCTGGTTTACCTATGTAGGCTACCTATAAGTACACGTTTTGTTGTGTCGGCATAGGTTTCCAAAGCGTAATAAAATTAATAAATAAAATAGTAGGTACATATGTACTCAAACGGGGTTTTCTGTTTGTTTTGTTTTAGTTATGGCTTCGCACGGGTTGTGGGTACATTTAGCCAGTTTCAAGTATTATCATATTTTAAGTACCTAATTCTTATTTTCACAATAGGAAAGTAAGATAATCGTCGTGGTCAAGTACACAACACAGGGGGTTTCAACCTTTTTTGCATGGTGGTCCCTCCGGATTATACAATACCTAATGAATTTCATACATTTCATTTTCATGCCCCCCTATATTTTTCTTCAGCGCAGTTTTGTGATCATGGTCCATTGGCATAGATATATACTTAGATATTTTGAGGAATTGATTTATTTTATTTTAATTGCGTGATAGAACAAAATAGTGTTAAAGTACCTAGTTATCTGTGTGTGTGTTTTAAATAATAAACAATGCTAAGTAATTAGATAAAAATATTCGGACACTACATGCCCCCCCCCCCCCCCCCCCTACGATCTCTACGACATTTTAAAGTCGCAAGAATGATTGGACGTGTTGCAATACATTTATCCGATTTATAAATTGCAGCCAAGGTGTGTCCCTTTCCGGTAATATACGCTTTTGTCAAGACTATTTCAGGTACATACTACGTCTATGGCACAGCACCACAGCACCAATCCACTTCACTCACTCACATTGACAGTTGACAGTGTTGACACCCGCTCGACTCTGACTGAGCCCTGCCTGACACTTCATTCATTCAGTCAACCGACACTCAGTCGATTGTCAAATAGAACGCGAGTCCCATAATTCGAATAATTCTGCGCTGTTCCTAAATCAATCAAAACTCGAGCGTTGTGTGAATTATTATTGTGAAGTGCTAACGTTAAAATCATTTACAATGCCTAGAAGAGGTCGTTCTGCTAGTCCTCCTCCTGCGCCACAGCGAAGGTAAGTTATTCATAAACGTAACATTGTTTTGAATTGACATCATGGGAGGATAACCTACGAGTGATTTTTCAGGGCTCCTGCACCTGCTCCTAGCCGTAATGTGCCCGCTCGTGCCCCGCCGTCAACCCCGGCTCCTATGGGAGCTCAGCCGCAGCAGCCTTCCATGTTCCAACAGATGGCTGCTACAGCTGGAGGCGTAGCGGTCGGATCTGCCGTGGTGCGTAAATTGTCATTACGTAACAATAATGAATTTCGACTTTGATCTGCGATCGAAGCGTAATTTACGGCTTATTTCACATTCACGCACATATTGCAACATGTTGAAATAGTGGGAAATATAATTTCTTTTCAGTGACGACCTTGGCGAGAAGCCAAAGTGGTCAGAAGATGGTCACATGTTATCGTGACGTTATCGTGATGCAGTGCCGTGTTTTGTCAATATGATTGTTTTGCACAATATATTTTTTGCATCTTTATGACTTGACTATCTAGAAAGTTCTTTTGTGTAGGTAATGAGTTTGTCATAAATTAATGTATTTTTTTATTACATTGCAGGGTCATGTTGCTGGTAGCGCTTTAACTGGCATGTTCGGTGGTGGCGGTGGCAGCGAGCCAGCACAGCATGCAGAAGCGCCTCCGGCTCAGCAGACTTACAACCAACTAGAGGGCCAGAAGCCTCAGGGACCTTGCGCTTGGGAGATCAAACAGTTCATTGAATGTGCTCAACAACAACATGACCTTACTCTCTGCGAGGGATTCAACGAGGCTCTACGCCAATGCAAAGTCATCAACCACATGTAGATCTAAATTAGACAATGGTGCCATCATGATCATGATCAAAATTCAATGACAAAATTGTATAATAATATATTTGTGCACATAGGTTTTTCTTCAAAGGCTACCTCAGTATAAAACATTCTTGTTTGATTGCCACATGAGGCACCTACCCAGTAGCTATTATGTATAGTAGGGAAATAAAATTTCCAAACATTTATTTTACACATTTTTTGATATTTTAGTGCATACCTATATATTATGTTACTGAAATTGTGATGTAGAATTCTTAGCAAACAATTTATCCAATTTACTTAACTTACGTAATTTTTAGCAATTAATAAAATATACCAACCAATCAGTTGCAGTTTCATTTTTGATTCAGGTATAGGCTTATTTATTGATATTATGGTTCCTGAGGTTAAAGGCTTAGCTTAGGCATATTAATATCAGTTGTTAGGTTTGTTCCGGCATTTTGTTCAAACTAGTTGGACAATTTTGTCTCGTCGTTAAAGTTGCTTCGCCCCTATTTATTGGTAACTAGGAAAAGTTGTTCATCAGGAAGTACCCTTCTTCTGTAGGGCTACCAAGAAGTTATCCTATTGACTACAGATAATAATTAATAGTGATCAGTCCATGTTACAATGTCAGGATTAGTACGCTAGCTATTCATTATTCAGTTATGGTGTTTAGACCAACACATCATGAAATAATTGTAGGTAATTGATGTAATGTGTGAAATTAGACTCAATTACAGCTATAGCTAGCTACCTATATTAGCATTTACTATAGGTATCTATCTATGTATCCTCACGATAGTGAGGGGAGGTCTTTGCCCAGCAGTGGGACAGTTACAGGCTGAATTATTATTATAGGTATGTAACTCAAGTGTTGTGTTGTGTGGTGTAGTGCATTTCTTGCTTCTTTCTCTGCTGCAGTGGTGGTGGCCGCTCCCGCTACAGCAGCCGTGATCAACATGCACCCGCTCGGCCACCTCCCATTATCGTCACTCCAATGCCACGAAGGTCCATCTTCAGGGACGCTGCAGCCGTCGCTGGAGGTGTCACCGTGGGCACAACAATGGTACCTACCTACATATTTTTTCTGACCTATACGGAAAAAAGAAGTGATCTGACGAAAGTTGAATCTGACGGATGTGTATTAAATCTTTTTTTTAATAATTATCAATACTTGATTCCTGTAAAATGGCAATGTTCTGGCTGTACACATTGTTACAACTATTCTATAGTTGAAGTAACAAACGTGCCACAGAAGGTTTGAACTTGCACGAGGCGTTTTTGCATTAGGTACACTACATAGCATAGGGACCTATATTATTCCCAGTTGTCTCCACTGCGGACAAATGGTAAAAACATCCCATACATTGCCACTGTAGATAAATGGGAAAAAGTTCCCGATCGTTACCAGTGGTGACGAGTGGCACATAAAACAGAAGCTATACTTGAACACTTTGTAGGGTCATCTGGCGGGAGAGGCCATAAGTAGCCTGTTCGGGGGAAGGCGGGGCCAGGAGGTCCAGGCGGCTCTACCGCGGGACTATGATCCTCAGAACCCCCCTCAAGGGCCTTGCGCGTACGAGATCGCGCAGTTCCTCAATTGCGCTACCAACCGCGACAACTTGGAGGACTGTGAACAGTTCAACGACGCTCTGAGGGACTGTAAGAGGCGTAACAGTATGTACAATGAATTACATATATCAAGTTTATGTAAAGAAAGTTCACGACTCCAAACCAATTCCCGTCATGAAAAATAGCATAACCCCTTTGCCTTTAATCTGCTACTATTACAGGGCATCACATAGTAGGGCTCACTGATGCAAATAGGCGTGTCGACAGTATCAAAGAATCGTCGATTTAATAACTTTAGGGCAATCCACATACTAAAATAATTTAAAACACGGGTTAAGTTTTATTTATAATAATCAGATTATTAAGATTTTCAATAAAATAAAACATTAAAATATTGCTATCGGCCATTTTGATTGAAACACCAATCACAGCGCATGACGTCACGCTTAGGTAAACTCCGCTGATACCACTGTATTTTGTTGTTGTGAATACTGCTTTGCGCTTTTGGAGTGGGTTTTTTAATTATTTAACGTGTGATTTATCGACTTTAATCTACAATATAACAATGGAACCAAGCTTTGTTAAGGCAAATAGCTCTAATGTGCCTAGGATTGATATATAATGTTGGGTGATTTCCTCGCAACAAATAAAGATTATTGCTCGTCTGAGTTCGGAAACGTGAAGACTTCTTTGTAAGTAACTTCAAGAACCATCATTCTTCGTTTCTTAGCTTATAAGGTCGCTCAGTTGTGTCGGATGTTCGTATTTTCCTGTCTGATTGGCGTGTCAATTTATGGGACAAACATTCTGGTTTCATACGTACTGGTGATACTGATACCATCACATTATACTCAATATAATTTTCCATGTAATTTGGCACCTCAAAAAATAAAACTAATTTTGTTAAGGAATGATAGCCAAGGCTAAAACAAACATAACCTCAATAAGTTAATTATTCCATAGCCGCATTAATTCAACTATTTCCAGTCAAACAAACATTTTAATACCTATAATTACATGATAACATACTCACATCAAAGTGGTCTTCACAGAAGTTTCGCCGTACGAGCTTTAACCACTTAACTCTTATTATTTTCTTGTTTGGAAAATGTACAAACACTTTGTTGGGTGTTCTTATTGATGTGTTTTTACACTGCGGTACTGCACACCACTTATAAACTTCGGAATTCATTTGTATCACACTAAGTATCTAAATGTTTTGTTTAAATTCTTCGTAACGCATAGACATAATTACATGTTTACCTAAGCGTGACGTCAGAGCCGACGCCATGACACCGCGAGCTGTTTGGGCGCACTATTTGAAAAAATATTAGAAAAAGGGTTTTAACTTCGTTAAACTCAAATTTATTACCGAAATAAAGGTTTTTTCGTAAATAGTAAATATGTACCGCTATTATGGAAGAGGATTTCAAAATCTTTCGACACGCCTATTGTATCTACTCCCTAAGATAATGGATAGATGGCGTTTCAATGTCTTTTTTTTTTCAGGGCTTCCATAAGATGATGAATATCAACCAAATACCACAAATAAATAAATATCAAGCCAGCCACACGTTCAAACTTCAAAATAAACTTCTACCACATACTTTATTACTTTCTTTCGACTTTTTCTAAGTAGCTTGGAAGTGTTAAAAGTCACGTTTGTTTGGAGGACTGCCCCTGAATATAAATCGTCATTAAGATTTTAGAGGACATATTTATTTGGAATAAAACGAGAAATTGTACAGGTGTATACATTTAAACTTAAAATTTATTTACACCTACATACATGTTGTGACGTTTTGCAGCATAAATAATAATCAAATTAACGTATCTGAACAAATAAACTAGATTCGAGGTTGTATAGAATATTCGAGATAGGTAATCGTTTCGTTTGTAGAAGTAAACTTTAAACATAAGTACAAATTTAAAATACATTTAAATCATGCCATTTTGAAATAGTTTATAATAATTGAAAGTTTGTGCGTGACATTCCAGATTTTCAATATCGTTTAAAAATATTAAGCCACATTTAACTAGGAGAAAAATATCCTAGGACACATCACTAGACTTTTATGGTTGATTTTGGCACAATTGAAAACATCTTGTGGATTAATGCCAGCATGAATTACATTTTTATCTTTGGACTGAGCAAAACCAGTATGTACATACAATCCGTAGTTATTACTGACCGAAAACAACAATCTAACAACTAACAGACATAGACTTGATAGGAAAATCAACTGCGGAAGGAACAATACTGTGCTGCGAAGTTAACAGTTACATTACATGAAACAGTCAAAATCATAACAGGTAAAATTGTCTAATGTAAATTGACTCTCTTCAGTGTGATTTCAAAACAATTTGTTCATAATCAATCCGACAATTTTGTTGAGGGGAAGACCAATTTATACTAGACAATCAGAGAAATAACAAGTCATTGGTTCTGAATCGCGCGTAAACGCTTCGTTTAACAATTGTGTATATAATTCGTTCGAACATCTTAATTGCTAAAATTCAACTAATAATATACTATATTGCTTAAGCTAAATCAGTCTAATTCTTAAAGCGACATTAAACACAGTGTCTAACAATAAAGCTTAAAGAAATGTTAATCACACACTGGAAATTTTCATGAAGTAAGGCCACTATTTCTTTACTGTTAATACACTGATAGAAGAACAATTTACACCCAAAATAAGAATTAACCAATTAAACACGAAAAAGAATTTAAAGATCAAATTTAAAAACTACTGTACATTTTTAGTTGATATTATAATATGACGGAGTAGTTAAAATTTTACAGAACTTTATTCTAATCTAGATTAATAAGGCGGTAAAATTAATTAAATATACAAATTGAGATTTTTTGCTAGCAGAATTTTTTGTTCAAACACCTACTTTACGAATATAACAAAACACCAATGAGCTTAATTTATTTCATTCATAAATATTATTTAGTTAACTTCACTGTTACCAATTTAGAAACTAGAACACGATCAAAAATATAATGCACCAACATTTAAATATAATAATAATATAAACCAATGTAAACATCGGGCTATTGAAAAGCTAAGCCCAAACATCGAAAAATAATTTAAAGCTTATCACATGTAAATTTTTCATATCATTTTCGCTGAACTGACAAATATATAACAATATTTAGTAAATAGCACAATCATAACCCTAACGTGTTAATAGCCCTTTACAATATGGAATTTACAGTCAACGTAATATATTTACACGTCGTTGGACTTAATATGACACAAAAACGCAGACCCCGATGGGTCTTACGAGCCTCACGTAAGAATACGCGCGTAATGCAACTGGAACTTTGAGTTGTCAGTTTGTCACAAGCGCATTTCCCAGAGGATGAGATGCGCGTCTTTAGGATTTAGGTCGGCGGCCGTGGCCGGCCTTTCCGCCGCGTCGGCAGTCTGTCGCCAGTCGACGTAGCCGCGTCCGCCCATTATAGTGACGACCGACCGCCTCGCCGCGCTTTCGCCTACTATATAGTCGGAGCCGCGAAGACTTCTCGCCGCGCTCTTGTTAGCGATTCTCGCCTCCGCAGCGTTCGAAGAGTCGCTTCGGGAAATCGAGCGGTCGGAAGCCGTCGATTTACTCGAGGACGAGTCGGGGGTGGATACGGCTACGGGGGCCAGGTTCGCGGCGCCCGATGCTCCCGAACTAGTTCGCGATACGCCACGGAGCGCCATAGATTCCTCGCTACCCGACGACGTGCACAAACTAGAGGCCCTAGAATCGACAGACCAGTTCGACAAGTCGAGACTTCTGGGCCGTCCCGCGCGCATCCTCAACCGTCGATCTAAAGTGCTAACACGGAAAGGAATAGCCGCCAACTCGGGATCACTTCTCCGTAGGGATTCCCCCCCGGAGCCATTTACGTCACCTTCCCCCACGCAATCTTTTACGAACATCAAGTCTCCGAATAGACCGTAAACGTCACACGCGTTCAGGTTAGCGCACTTCGGCAACGTTTTGCTGAGACGCACGTCTCCCGGCTTCTTTCTTCTTAGGACGGCAGATTGCACCCGCTGCGGCCTGTAAGGACTGGATTCCTCGGAAATCCGCCTTTCCAGTTTCGGCTTATCATCGTCTTTGCTTTCCTCCTCCTTGAATTCGTGTAGCACCGAAGTGTCGGCCAACGCGCGGACGTTGGACAGGTTACGTCGGACGACGTTGACGTCGATCTCTCTGGATTCCGGAACCAGCGAGAGCAGGAACGTGACCGGGCCCGCGTGGGCGTGGTACGAGACGCCTATCTGGCCGCCCAGCAGCGGAAGCCCCTCGAGCTTCGGCAGCGGCACCGTGACGCTGACGCCGGCCGTAGTCCCGACCCACAGCAACCCCTGTCCGGCTAACAGCGCGGATATGTGAGCGGGCTTGCTCCCCTCCCGCGCACCGATAGTCTTCGCCACGTCGGCGGCGATGTCGATATTCTGCAGGTGTTCGAACGTCTCCGCATGGTAGAGACTCACGTAAGTGGAATCGGAGAAGGCGGTCCAGAGGCCGACGCCGGAGTGCGCCAAGTACTTGACGGATTTGTCCCCCTCGCCCTTGAGTTCCAGGATGCGCATGATTTCAGCCGTGAGCGCGTTGACGGCGAAGATCCGCCGCGTGCACGTGGCGTACACGACGCCGTCGACGGGCAGCACGCAGTGCACGGGCTTGTCCCCCAGCTCTACGGCGAGCGGCTCCTGCAGCGCCCACGAGTCGTCGTGGCTCCGCCGGTACACCGACACTCTGCCGTTGGAGAGGCCGACGAACATCGCGTCGCAGTGATACTTGATCTGCGTCACTGCGGCGACGGTGGCGACCTCCACCAGTTTCTCCTGCTTCTCGGGTTCGACGCCGGAGAATATGATGATCTTCTTGTCTTCGGTGCCGAGCCACACTGTGTCGCCGCACAGCGTGGTCACTTGTCGTATCCCTTTGGCGTACTCCATCGCGGTAACCTGTGAACGGGACGCCAACTATTATTTCGTCGCTAAGATTTAGAAACAATTTCGAGTCGGGACTTGGTACTTTACAAAGTCAAAGTTGATAGGTACCGCGTCGAAGGCGCTCGGGTATGCCGATAAACTTGACACCAGATGTCGACAGTATCGCATTTGACAAGTCTAGTGGATCTCCGAGAGTGCGACGTACCTTGGTGTCGGGCAGGTCGAGCGTGACGAGCGTCTTGAGCTTGGCGGCGCGGTGCGTGAGCACGGCCACGTGGCTGTCGGCGCCGCCCGCGCACAGCCACACCAGCGAGCGCAAGCGCCGCGGAGCCGCGCCGCGGTTGCCGCTCGACGTGTAGAAGCAGCCGCAGCGGACCTAGGGGGCGGACGAACGAGTAATCATTTATATTGGAAATAGCCAACTAAATTGCACTTTTACAAGTCAAACACTTCAATCAAATTAATAGTACCATAAAAGAAAAGAAAATATAATTAATTTATTATGGTTTGAGTTTGAAGGATGTTTCCCTTTCAAACACCAGGTCAGGTTTGGTCCTGGATTGAACCTCGGGCAGGAAAAGAAAACTCCGTTGACTCTACCACTGCTTCGGAGTACGCCCGTTACAAAAGACATCACCAAGAAACTCTACGGGGGATGTCGTTACTACGCATGTGCAGCTGTGCACCCGTCGTCGGGGTGTTCCAGTCCAATCCTCCGACCGCGTCATTGCTCAACAACCAGATGCGAAAGTGGTCAAATCCTAGCCAATAAAATAGGAGTATTTGAAAACGATCACGTTTGCTGAGAAACAAACTTTACGATAAAAATAGTCTACCCCAAACCCCAGTCTAAAAACCGCTACAGACAGGCGACGTAAAAATAACAAAATACATATTATGTTGGCTGAACGCTACTGTCGACCTAGGTCAACTCTTGCGTACATGCGGTATATGGCGCAGCATATAAGAGCAGCCTCTACGCGGAAAGTTGACCGACGCCTACGCCGAACAAAAGCTGTAGCAACTCACCTCAGTCAACTGTTTCGAGGAGTAGACGGGCGTAGCGGCTACGAACAGGGGCATCTTGTGCGGTGGCGCGTTGTGTGGTGCGGGCAGGCGCCAGGCGGGCGAGTTGGCGGACGCCTGCGCCAACTGCGCCAGCCGCAGCTCCGTGGCCCAGGCGAGGCGCGCGCCAGGCTCGCTGGCGCGGAAGGTGATCGGCTCGTCGCGCCCGCGGATCTTCAGCTGGAGGCAGCAGGAGTCCACCCAGGCCATTTCGTCGTCCTTTTTCTGTGGAGATGGATAGCGGTCAGTATGGTAGTTGTTGTTGTACGGAAAGAAATTACGTTTTATTACAACATGGTGATGTAAGAATTATCATCTACCTACATAGTGTTGTTTTAGAAGTTACTAGGAACAAATATTTGAATAAATTGATATATTTTGATTTCAGCAGTAGAGTCGGTGATGGGAATAAAGATATTTGAAAATTAAAAAAATTGTCGTTTTACTACTCATCCAGGCTACCTAGCCTGGACGAGTAGTAAAGTAACATTATACCTGTATACTTTGCTGTATATTTTGCAGCAGGGTTCTGAACATCTCCGGCGCCAGCTCCGGGTACGGCGTCCGCAGCGAGGCCGCCAGGTCGGCGATCCGCGACACGGTCTCGTAGTCGTGCATGAGCGCCGACATCTCGCTGCACAGGGAGTCCCCGGTGGAGGCGCTCATCTGGTCCTGGCTGGACGAGGAGCGCAGGCTGCCGCTGCGGTTCGTGCCTAAGAGAGACACGAGAATGAGTATAAAGTGACGGATTTTCGGATGCGCGAGATGAACGAGACAAGATCTACAGTGTTACCATTAAAGATTTAAACAAGAGTTGAACAGATGTCTTAAATTTCGTTGCACAGTACGACGTCTAACGCTCGCGTAGTCTAACTCACAAACTCACAAGTTAAATAATTATCAGCAATGACAGTATTGATTTTGACAACGCGAGCGTTAGACGTCGTATCGCGGAACGCAACTTTAGACATCTATTCAACTCGTGTTTAAATCTTTCGTAGTAGGAACTCGAAAGTAGCGTTTCGTTTCACAAATGAGACTCACCTTGCGCCAGCACGCGGCTGAGCGTGGGCGAGGTGCCGGTGTCCACCACGTCCACGTCCTGCACGGCGTGCGCCCACTTCAGGCCGAGGCGCTCCGCGTCGTCGCCGCCGCCCACCGACACGCACACCACCAGATCGTTCAGCAGCAGCAGCCGCCGCGGCTTGCACTTCGACAGCCCGCCCGACGCGCTGAACTCCTGCAAGAACGCCCCCAAGGTTACATGTAGACACGCGCTGCTACGGAAGCCGCTACGGCAGCTTGTCGCTACCATTCACGGCAGTCCGATCGCTCTTTTCATTCAGTGATTTTATAGTGACGCCGAATGCGCTACGATACGTTCTGCTACGCCACGCTACGTATATATGTATTACGTAAATATTACCTTACACGCCATATAAAGCAGCAACGACGCTTTTCGCAGTAACACTGTGCACCTCACTATACTCGCACCTCGCTTTACACAGCTCGAATTCTCACAAGAAGGATTCTCACTTGTTCCATCATCTCGGTGCCCCATGGCGTTCTACTGGAACACCCTATAAGGGGCCTAGCAAAGAGAGATTGAACGAACAAACTTACCAATTGCAAGAGATCGTCCTGCCGCAGCAGATGGCGCTTGTCGGCGCGGGAGGCTAGCAGCCGCGCGGCGCCGAAGCGCGCAGCGGTGCCGGCGCCGCCCGCGCCCGCCACGCCGCCGCGCGTCAGCCGCCTCAGCGCTGCACGGAAGGCCTGCCAACAAATACCTTTACTAAACATTGCTGGAGCAAAATGATACTAATTACTGATGTCATAAGACACTTTTTTATGTACTCTCCGAGTGGCGTTTTATAAAATCGATCCCTATGGTTCTAAACACGCCTGCATAGCTGTATCCTGACTAGTTAGACGGCATATTCCTACGTTGTACGGAAGGCCTGCCTATAAACTACCTTTATTAAACATTGCTGGGGGGAAAAAATAATAGTGATGTCATAAGATACGTTTATATTTACACTCTCCGAGTGGCGTTTTAAATCGATCCCTATGGTTCTAAATACGCCGGTGTTCTGACCAGTTAGACGGCATATTCCTGGCAAACTATAGTGCCTTTCGTCGTCGATAAATTGTATAATTCGGCATTTTACAAACGTAGAAATGGCGTCGTTACTTTCTAATCGCTCGCTGGTTCGATAATTCAAGAATTTTCCAGTCTTATCATCAAAACTATGGCTATTTTATTTAGTATCTGTCTGATACATTAAATATATGTCATATAAAACTACTTTTCTACTTAATATCTGCCTGATACATTGAATCTATGTCATATAAAACCTCAGGGCATAATGAGCGAAAGTCATGACGCCCGAAGGACCATTATTACATGAAATTCGTACCTGAGTTCTTTCCGCGTCCCGTTTCCTCTCGTTCAACGCGTCGGCCAACGCCTCGAGCCTCGTCAGGGCGCGTTGTAAAGCGACGCGGTCCGCGTGACCAGGAGGCGTGTGTTTCAGTAAATCCTGAAAAGATATATACAATAAGATACACCATGAATTTAAAGGAAAAGCGCAGTATCGAGAGTATCAGTTAGTAATTATATTATTTTTATATCGTTATTTTATTTTTCTGTTTGTTGATATGAGGCTTATGAGTAAGTGCTGCCTCTATTGACTGATTTACGAGTGAAGCGTCGCGTGACGTTACCAAAGAAATCATACTAGAAGAACTTATTCTAATATCAAACAGTACCACCATACTTCCAGCAGTCAGTAGTATGGAAGAAATTACTGTTAGCAATGAGGCTGCCCCAATCATGTGTTTATTTGTATACTTTTCTTTATCTGTCTTGGAGTGCAATAAAGATTTGTTATCTTACCTGTAGAAACATAATGAACTGTGGAAACCTCTGTACCGGCTTCACCATCAGCCCGAAGAAGGACAGCCTGTCGTGAGCGCTGATCTGCTTCACTTTGAAGAAGTCAGCCAGAGCCGACTTGCGTTTCGACTCCATCTTAGCCAGCTCCATCGCCACAGAGAAGTTGTTGATGAAATCTGAATACACGTCCAGCACCACGGCCTTGGAGAACGCGCTTAGGAAGACCTCGCCTGGAAACGAGGACAATGTCGGTGTTAAGAGACTAATATGGGAACGAGATTTGTGGGCGACAGTCGAATACATACATACAGTATTACCCAACTGATATGGTTACCGATGTACCTGCGCAGAAGATGAATTTTCAAAGCGTGGGAAATGCTATTGACCGCTATTGGTCGGCACCCACCGCCATCTTAGCGAGCTTAGAGTGAGATGGAACTAACAGCTGCAGTGTATTATGAACCTTATAATAGTGATCTTAGGTTGATTGTAAGTTTTAAGCATTCTTTCGTTAATCTTCGGACCATACTTTCTTTTCTGCGCGAACGAAGATTCACGACGCGCCTTATAAGTTGGGGTAGGCAGAGACTACATCTATCCACCTGCTACGATCCCGACACACCTCTTTCGCTTCTTCTACTTTCATGACTTGCTTCATACACGCTCTCCGGCTATGGGTACTCTTGACTTGACCTTTCCTTAAGACGTCTTCGATTTGATCGTGGTACGTCCGTCTACGTCAACCCCTACCAGCTGGTCCATTCACACTAGGTCCATAAATCTGTTTCGTAAATCTACTTTCATCCATCCTCTCTAGATGTCGAATAAACATAAGAATAAAGATTATAAGACGTATTCATTATTGAGGCATGCGTGTTGTTTACAGACTTTGCACCCACAAATGTATGACACGGTGGTACCTTATCAATAGGTGATAAGATGGTGTGGTACCAATTCTGTTGGCACAAACTATACTAAAGCTGGTTGCCCACAAACAGCATCATGCTAAGCTTGGGGCTATAATGTAAAATTTTGTATAAGTATTTCTATTTCGTATGTTCCGTATGATTTATTGTTACAAATAAATCTATTTTTATTTTCTTTCTTTCTAAAGTTAATGCCATGTAAAATTGAAAAGTGGCAACGAATCATGTGTTGGATGTTCTGATGATGCGCAGATAGTTACAGCTAAGTTAGTTGGTCATATTTTTGGTATATAACATATTACGCATAAAAAAACATAATAAAATTAGTCCGGTCGGCATCAAAAGTAGCGTAACATTTTTTAGTTTCCAATTCCATTGTAGATACGCGAAATGTACATTTTTAGAGTGTATATTAAATTTAAGATACGGAGATGTTAAGCTACTGTTACGTACCTAGCAAAGATACAGTCATTGACACACCAACTGTTTTTATTCCACTTTACCCAGGATAATCTAATTTCGTGTTATGATACACATGTCAACAACCCATTGATTAAAAAATGGAGTCAACAACGTGTTATTCAAACATAGTTTTTTTCTCTGTAGCAATTCAACCTTGTCTTTTATTTACAGGAAAATCGTATAAAACACATTTATTTTTCACATGTAAACACGCCTAAAGCTACATTTAGACGGCACATTAAAAATAACATTTATTACTTATTTAGAACGAACGGTGTCAAGTCCGTGAGTATAAATACTCGAGAATTCTCATGGATTATTCACATAATACACGCGAATCTAACACAGAAAGACATTTAAAAATCGCTCAAAATACCCAATTAGCGTGCAACGTTTTTCAACAAAACAATAGGAGCCAATTTCCGTTGCCCTTGGTCAGTTTTTACAAGAATGTTTTATTGCACTAGTCTATCGTTGAATAGTCAAGGAGATTTCTTGCGTGGTTAACTAAATCTTATAATACGAGTATGTTGCTGATTCTAAATAAAATTGTAAGAGATCAAGTATTATACTTTTTTTTCTCAAATTGTCTGGCTAAGTACTGTGTGCGATAAGTTAGAAAGCATTTTCAAACAGAGAGTTTAGATGCTTATTGCTTACTCGTATTTAGAAACAAGGAGCCTCGCCGAGTGGTGGCTCTTTGGTCAAATAAAAAGCCAAACAATTCTCATTCAGCATCGTCATTCTCACGAAAGTGAGGGGAGGCCTTTGCCCAGCAGTGGGACAGTACAGGATGAGTTATTATTATTAGCATCATCATCATCATCATCATCGAAAGCTTTACGGATACGAAGAAAAAGTTTGAGAGACAAAAACGTGATAGCATTTCCACAATCAAACCTTGACAAAGACCGCCCATAGAAACGGATCATTTTTATCGAACGTGAACGTGTGAATGTTAGAACGCTAACAGAAACTTTTAGTGTTCCGTAGACAGAGTAATGGGCCATACGGGTATAAAATGCGGCGCAAAAGCCATTCAAGTGATAGATATTGGCGCTAGAGACTATTAACGTAAATTTTCATGTCTCGACCCGTATTCGTGGCTGTAAATAATTGTGGACAATAAACCCACTTGATTCGCTCCGATGAGTCACAGACCGACCACGTACGTCGGTGGCGACTTTTGGGAACATTTATTAATAAAGATATTTAGTTAAAAAGATGAATTTTTTTTATGCAGTCTCATCAGAACATGTATATCAAATACTTCGTTGTCATCGGCATAATATCAATATGTGCAAAATTTTGAACACCGAGGTCTAATGAAAGTGTTTTATGAAGGATCTGTCTGTGTTGATAGTCAGCCGTTTTAAACATGATACGTTTTTTGAGCCGTCATGCTTGAGATCTTCCGAGTTGCGTTCAAAAAAGCGATAAGTATTTAGTTGGTAGTAGTTCGTAAGATCTTGTGTTAGAACATATAATTTGCCGTAAGTACAAGCTCTTATAAAATCCGTATTCAGTACAAGTGCTGATCAAAATGAGTTCAAAACCATAAATATAAAGTTAGTCACTAAGGACGTCCGTTATCTATCATCAAATCAGCTCACTGCGCTGACACCATACCATTGTATTGTCATCGGAACTTGATAGGCATTAGGCAATTTAGGCATGCCAAATTTCCACTCAATTGAGCAACTAGAACTAGGTCAAAATCGGCACAAACATACATACTAGCCTACTATTACAACTTGTACTATTATTTCCATTTGTATTAAATGACCGGCGCACCCTAAGAAGCTAGATAGACACAGACTACATTATAGCGTCTCGCTGGCTTTAGAAATGTATGGTAATTATAGCATTTTCTTCTATTCATTACTTTTCACGCTTTCAAACATGCTCGCAACGATGTTAAATATGCACTGCAATAGATGAACAAAAACAACTGGACTCGAGAGAATGAGAAATTGATTACTGCGGGCGTATTAACAATGGAAAAACTGGTGATGTTTTTTAGGAGTACCTACTCTTCTACTCCTGTGATCACAGCAGAATCGAGGAAGGTAGGGACATGATAACAAAGAGTTTGAAATGTTTCTATACTCATCGTCTTTGCTAAAGATTTGACGCGTGAAATTCCAAAACAAAAAGTAAGATTCAAAAGCGCGCCTGGCATAACTGTGGCATCCGAGCCATTGAAATAGACGTTGAAGTTTGCAAAGAAAACGTCCTGAGCAAAATTACCATTTCACATGTTATGGAGACGGCACGTCGGGTTCTTTTCACATCAAGTCGTTGTCGAGTGCAAATTAGTCGCGGTCGACATCCTGACACCTTTTGTTCAACCAGCCGTTTATTCGTGTCGAGTTGTACGGCGATGACGCAGAATGATCGAGACAATACTGACACTGCTTTGCTAATACGACGCCGGCGCCGCACTGCCAGCGCCTAGAATACATAACCGAGAAGTGAACCAGTGCTTCTAACAACATAATGTGGCACTGCCTTAGCAACCTATCACAACACACAGACACAACCATCGCGTACTAATATTTTCAAGCTTGAAGTTTGTTTCTAAAAGCTTATCTCGGACTGCTCCTGCCACTCTCTTTGCCGGCAATAATTCCCTCAAGAGAAGTGTGTAACTGTGTATTCACATTCTGCTCTACAATTCATTTCGATTTCACTATCGCCAGGCATCACGAGGAGCAGTATCAGGGGCATGAGAAGCATCGTGTCAACATTCTCGTCCTGTACCCCTAGTATGAGTTTTTACTAGCTCGACATAGTACGCGTCAACTAGCGCTTTTTTATGAAGATCCTGTGCAGCGCCCCTACCGGCGCGTTTATGAGCGAAAAATCTTCGTACAAAGACTTTCTCAGGGCACTGCTCACTGCCCTGCCCACTTTCCTGCTCACTGTTGTTGAGTGTAAGTTACGCCTTACACTAATGCTGGGTCCACACGTATCGTCATCGTCGACGGCCTAAATCAGTACAAACAACGTGGAAATATGCTTTATCGCCATAAATTTGACTGGCCACACTATCGTCATCGCCAACGCCCAAATTCAAAAAACAAATGAACGTCAATAATCGGGATATTCAACGGCAATGCCAATGCCATATCCCGATTTTGTGGCAACACTTACGGCGAACGTCAAATGACGACAAACAACGGGATAGTCAATGAGATATCACGGTACGCGTGGCCCGTGCATAATAGAAAGCTACCGATTCCCAAGCGGCATGGCACATTATATTCACCTATTTTTTCATCGCGGTCCCACGTGCGCGCGCAGTCGGCAAGCGCGGTGCGGAAGTGCAGGTGGCACTGCAAGATGTCTGGCAGCCGGTGGAACAGCGTTTGTATCTTGCTGCCGTTTAGTATCGGCGGACTGCTCTCCTCTAGAGGTTTCTTGTAGTCCTAGAAAAAAAACGACACTGTTTATTTATCACATATTATTATGAATAATTGATGTTTTTAATTTTGATCATTATACTGGATCTACCTATATAGCTGATATAACTAGTTATGTTTTGACTACGATGCATAATTCAAGTTTGACAAGTAAATAAATTCAGCAATAGGATGTTTTTACGATCTACAAATATGCGATGTTTAGTCGTCAGAAAAAAAACTACAAAAACATCAAAAGCAACAACAAAACTAACAAAACCTAACTACTCAAATGTTAATTTGTATCTTCTTTGAGTACGTATTAAAGTCCCCTTGGGTACTAACTTTTATCTATTCTACTGCAATCAAAGTCTAGAATAAAAACCTCATAATTCCGTCATATTGTCATAGAATAGCCAGCAGTACGTGTGCCACTGTCATAGCTCAAAATAACTCGGCGTGTATTGAATATTAAGTAAACACGGGTTTACTTCAGACCTTGTTCAGTGTCAAGTCAAGTTACATTGAAGATTGAAGACGGAATGACTAGAATAGAATAGAATAGAAAATACATTATTGCACACCAGTTATAAAAATACACAAGGTTTTACAGAAGGAGCTTTATCTACATCTAAAGTACAATGGGTCAACTTATCGCTAAAAGCGATCTCTTCCAGTCACCCATAGACCAGACTATAGTATTAGATGACCATAATAATCATTCTTGTGTTTAAGTTACGATGAGGTGAAGGTGGTAAATACGCTGTGCCTACAATGAGTCTGGCTCTCAAGTAATACTGTTAGAACCCCCTGAAAGGGGTTTGACGACACTGCATGAATGACTATCCTCAAACCACACGACTGTGACCAATAACTAAAAAGAAGATTAAAATATATACTTAAAAAAAATGATATGTAGCGCTAAAAATATTATTTACTGTTAGAATAGAATGTATCATAAGTTTCACGGCTCTTTGTCCAGGTATGACTTACCAATTAGCTAACACCAGCATAGCGATACATAATGTGCAATTTTGCTTCCGCGGTTGCGTCATATTACACAAACAAAGCGCCGGGCCGCTGTTGTCATAGGGCACATGAGAATTTACATTATAAACATTATTAAAAGGAGTAGCCAGGGCTGTATAAGGCCAGGTGGAATGGCGGAATGCATTTATTAAATCTTTATACTCGGAAAATATCAAGTAAATGAAGTGACAAATCAATCTTCTGATAATATCTACGACGTAATTCGAAATTGCGATTGCTCAGATGGTTGTAACGAAAGGTCGTGGGATCAAAACCGACTAACCGTGCTAAAATGAGCATGATCTTTTTATGGTTAAAAACCGGTTACGCGATTGTCCTCGGCATAGCCTATGGACTATTGACCACCATTGTCACTAACACTAGGTTGGACAGCGGTCAAGAGGCAAACAAAAAAGATCTTATGTAGAAACAATCGAATAAGATATCACCGGATGCTCGATTTGGAAATAGGACTGTACTTGAGACATTCGCCTACGTGTCTCGCTTTAGAATTTCGAATGACAAGATCGAATAGCGAATGATTTTAACTGGGACTCGTGATTGGTTAATCCAGAGCCCGACCTCGGACTACATTTGACATCTCTTTGTTACCGTTGTTCAGTAAGTTTAGTCAGGCCATACACCAGAGCAGTAAATAGATGATAATCTTAGCTAGAACGAAGCTGATTGATGTTAGGTTTATTCCATGTTTTGTTATAAGACTGGTATTTAGCCAGCTAATCTCTTTGAAGGTCCCTAAAAGGGAATAATAGCTCATAAACGTATATGAACTACAATTGGATGCTTTCCTAAAGAGTCAAAGAAAGAAAGAAATAAAAGATATCAATAACAGGATAGGAAAAACCAGTTCATGTGTACTTCTACATAATCGATCACATTGTTTTTACCAATTCAGTTTGTGGCTAAAGCCGACGTCAGCCAATGTAAAAAAACCCAGTTAATCCAAACAACTCACCGCTTACATTACACAGAAAGCAGCGTAAAATACTTCACATCAATATAGCTAACACTTACTTAGTTGTTGTCTGCACAATGAAGCGTGATGATAGCCACAGAAGCATGAAATGAGGTAAACGAAACATTCACTATGTATTAATGCAATATATTGAAGTCGCTCAAGCAAGGATAATGAGGCATGTCTAAGCATAAATAGAAAAGATGGAAGCAAACAGTGTTCCATTTAATTTGTTGTATGACGAATGACGAGTCGGCTTCTGGTGGCAGTTTGTCGGATCAATCGAAGGCCTTTGACCAGGCTTAGCGAGTGCTATCAATAGATAAATATGGTTACGTATATACAAATAGTTTGTATGCTTATTTTAGTGTAGTATCTGGATAATATTCCAGTTCGTTAAAACGACTAAACTAATCTTTAGACAACAAGACGAATCAATAATGACTAGATATGAATTATGACAGCTATCAAATCTATCAATTATTAGTAACTTTGTATTGTAATCGGATCATCGCATTGATCGATATCACATTAAATTCGCCAATTGATTAGGATTAACTAAATCACAATCACAACAAATCATGAGCTAACAAAGTCTCAGTCAGACATAAAGTCATAAAATGTGTGAATTAAAGTTTATTAATACAAGATTTAATAATCATAAAACACTTGTTTAAGATGACAGAATCCAGTATTCATGTTTCTGCTTAAATTGAGGATAAACAATGCTCAACACTTGTTTATTTAGTATTGTGTTATGAAATTATTGGTTTTGGCTAGATTGTATTATTTTATTGTAGTGACGTTTGGAATATTATTTAATGGGGTGTCTTCATGTGATGAGACGAAAACCTTGTTTATGAAATAAACAACAACCAACAGTGAACAATGGTTGGTAAAAGAATTCATTTCAGACTTTATTTGAATGTACATTTAGTTGACCATCAATATAGTTATACAATACATAGGTTTTGTACAATATCTAACTCAAATAAACAAAGAAACAGCGATTCGGCACAGTGTAGGATCTACACTGTAGATAAATAGATGGGTTAGATTTAGTAGGGTCATTTTTCATTTCATTACTATTGTCGCGTCTTTCCAGTTTAGTGGACATTTCGGGCCGGGCTTTCAACTAGTCTAAGTTTAAGCAAGGACCTAAAAAAATACAGCCCGTATTTCATTGTCAAACGGCCTCCCTAGTTGTATTAAGCCCTATGATAAATAGTAAACATGACGGATCCATGCAACACACCCGTTCTATTGCAAACGCCCCATTTCCCAATATGCAAATAAGCCTCATGTGAATTGTGCACGAGACAATACCAATGTGGGGCATACATGTTAATATTTAAATACATAAAAGTAATGTTTTGTTGAGATTTTAGACGTCTGTAGGTACCGTACGTCGCGACATCTCGTTCGTTACAGATCGACCAACATAACTCTTCATGAGAAATGGCGCCACTGTCTTTGTAAAACAACAAGGTTTATTAGAGAAAAACTGTCGTCTATATTCGCCGCACGCAAAAACAACTTTGCACCGGTGTGGGTTGCAAACAATAGAAATTATGAGAAAACAGAAAAGAAAGCTACCGAATTAGATGCGGCCATCAAAAAAGGACCTGAAAGGTGCTTTCACAAGAATGGAAACTTTCTAAAGGAAGCGTCCAAATACCAAAATGAATTTACGTTAAAATAAGTTAATGAAACATGTGCAAATTCGACGAACCAAGTGTTCGTCGTCGTGTTCGTCATGCAAAAGAGGCGTGGTACCAGCGATGACATACATTAAGTGGAACCGTTATTCTACCAACTGGTTTGCTAGATATTCATGAGCGCAATAAAAACTCATAACACGGTACAGGTTTTCAAAGACACGCTGACGTTATGTAAGAGACAGTAGTAGCTTCTACTGTATCTAACCACTTTCTGATCTCATTAAAATTAACACCTAGTCAAGTCTTACGCCTAGTCAATCTGGTATTGCAATTACATACTGTTTAATAGTCTGTCCCGACGAGATGGTGGCACCTCCTTTGTGGCGAACAAAGTGCAACATTGGCGGTTCAGTTCACTATTATAATCAAGTTATGTAATAGGAACTGTTATTATGATTGAATTATAATTGCCGGTTGTTTAGACATCAATCTGGGCTCACTTCCTTGCCGATCACGAATTTCTCCGGAGTCATGAGAAATGTCAGCGTGTGTTATGTACAGAGGATACTCGCAAACCGGTTGGCCGCTGACTTGTGTAACTTGTCCGTTTGCGTTTAGAGAGTACTTTAGTTTACCCATAATCTCGCAAAACAAACATTTGTACTGGCAGTAGATAACCCAACCAGAATAAACAAAACTTTGCTGTTTCTGTCAAAACAAAAGAGCGTCACATTTTCTCGTAACGATACGGCGATAAACGGTTTAAACTTTGCACTCAGCTGTACGGTTAATTACAAGCCATTTCCAAAAGATAAACGTCTGTAAACATTAGCAGACTTCTTGTTGCGAATCGATGGTTCCGCCGCGCTTTCTAATGGGAACGATTTGGCTTGACCTGACCTAGGTATTTCTTGAACCTAGAACAATACTGCCTTGGGAATACGAGAACTAAGTAACCACACCACCGTCCCTACCGGCCACCTAGGCGAACTAATAGCCGAGTCGTGACTCGTGATGATTGTCATTTGTTCGTTATTAAATTCGTACTTACATTGACGAGCCTTTGTAGCGTGGCAACGTACGAGTTCTCGCTGTGTATGATTGCCGCAACCACGTGCCGTCGCCGCAGCTGCACCGGCGAGAGCGAATCCGGCGCACCGCCCAACGACGGTGGCGGCACCCGCCCACCGCGCACCTCTCCACCGCATGAGAACAGATCCTCTTCCAGCTGCAAAACGGACACAATTTCAACACTTCACAACACACATGTTCCTAAAGCTAATCGATGAGCCGATTCAGAAATAGCGCGCTCAATTCACAAGGACGCCGCAGTGAACGTAATTCCAAACGGCACGACCTTGCCGCACGTCACGAGTCGCGTCATCGAAACACTGTCTCACAAACACGCAAACGTCAAAAGCACCATCAAAGTCTTCACGTCACTTACGGCATAGCTCGACAAACAATATTCGGCTTTATCGTGAAGCAGTCGCATGCACGACGGACAAAACATGGCTGACCGGACGCGAAACAACGGAAAACTAATCAACTTTTGACATTTACGTAGGTATCACACGTTGTACGCGTAGACACACTAAAAATAAACTGAATGAAGAAAATTACAATCGTATACATGAATCCGCTATGGTAGCTGACAGGCCTCACGGGGTACCAATCTGACATCATTATATCACATGTTAAAATAGATTTGCTTGTTCAGCGACTTGAGACCTCCGTACTCCGTAGAGACGAGACGCAGCGACGCGATCGACACGTTACTGCGGTTTGTTATTCAATGCGTACTCAATGGCCGGATCATGAATCATATAAAATATAATTGTGAATCATGCGGGGTAACATAATATACGTCATAAATTTTACAGTCCGTTAAATAAATGAAGGATAACTGGCAGTGAAGCGAGCGTTATAATTCCAGAAATGTCATCGCCGCCGGCCGGCACTCGTGAGTCAATGACCAAACTGTTTAAAAGGCACAACGTCCGCTTCATAACTTACCGTATATGTATACTCTTATGAGCTTCTATTAATTGAAAACTGTATGTGTTGAATGGTAGATGATGAGAGGAGTCATTAATTTTACTAAGATAACGGCTCCAAAGAAAGTTGAATGTACTAGTGTTAGATAAATACCTACTGAAGATTGATTTCACCTTTCTTTAGAACAGGTGTCACGTTATTTTCTAGTTTGAATATGTTCTAGGCAGTGACTTATGATGATTCCATAATAATTAACAGCCTCATATTCAATATTAAACTTTCTTCAATATTTAAGAATTTCTATGTTACATCAGCTATAATATACTTTATAGATAAATTGTGCAAAATAGTCGTCTCAATATTTGATAAATGTGAAAAAAAAAGAATTTACGAACTTATCCCTTCCAAGCATACGCAGATATCGGGTGTATGATCGTCGTCTTTCAGTAGTTCACTTTACGTGCACTTCCATACGTAAATGTCCTAAGGCGCTTACTAGTTCCCAACCTACCCTTGATAGCCAGAAAGCATCGCCACAGCAAGAGGTTCTACCAGAACCCTTCGGATGCGGAGTTCAAAAATTATTCAGGCAAGATACTAACCTCAGGCAGCTTCGGCATCTTGTCGTTCTCGTGCGTGTTCATATCATATTGATGCGTTGATCCTCTCCTCACGCTAAACCACCTGGCGAGCCTTCCCCCTCCCTCGTCGTCGGGCGGGGGTGCGGGAGGGGTGGGAGTCGCAGCACCACTGCGCCATCGCTCGCACAGCTCCCGAGCCCGGCTGAGCGTGTTGCGCAACTGCCCGCTGGTCCTGAATGAAGGGAAATTAAATGAATTAGGTGGACAGCTGGGTGGTGGCAGACCGGAAGGTGCAAAGGTGATGAGTCATGTTTACTGGAATGTGGACGCAGGACGTTTTGAAATCCTTATATATAAAAATGCATCTCAATTTCCCGTGGTCACGGACGGCATCACGTGTGAACGGCTGGACCAATTTGGCTAATTCTTTTTTTGTTGTTTGTTACTGTCAGAAGGTTCTTATGAAAGAAAAAATAAAAAAGTTACGCGCACATTAGAAAATTAGAGGAAACTTCACGACCACATTAACTTTTGTAATGTAACTTTGTTGACAGGAATAATGAAAATTACAGGACAATGTCTGTCGGGTCAGATAGTACTAGGCCAGAAGGTGCAGAAGCGATGAATGGTGGTACTGTTGACTGTAGTTCATTCGTTCAATAATCTCATTACCTTCTGAAAGATATCAGCTAGGTACGCGTGTCTCGGGGCTTGCAGCAAATAAATTTTAACAAATAGCACGAGCCCAACACCAATTTATTCGGGTGATAAATATATTTCAGCACTCCGCATCGACTAGGTAATCCATTGGAATGGTCTTGCCAATAAAGCGACATTCTATAAGCTATTGGATTACTCAATGGCGTGCAGAACGGTCTTTCAGTCTTGCGCTATCAAGTTATAGTTAAAATTCCTTAATTTAATAAATGTTTATGTTTCTGAATAGTGTTTTTGAAACAATTAAATGGTATATCGTGTTACGTGATTAAATTTGTAATGGAATCTGGAGGTTTTCCACAGGGTAGTGTTCTTGTTACAGTTAGGTTTACTCATAGATTGCAATTTTTCATTATGAAAAATATACATCTAGAAATATCCGCTACTTACTTATGTATAGACTATTCTGATATTATTGAGTTAAGTTTCCACGAAAAGGAACTCCTTGTTTGAATAAACGATAAAACCTCTTGATGTATACGCTACCACAATCTCCTTGTTTATTTCTTAACGAGCATAATGTTATAGGACAGTCAAAGGTCAGAATGTGTAGAAATAAGCTTGAGAATGCAATTCCTACAAGTTGTTTACATCTGCACAGTTTTATTATTTTTAGAGATTAACGAGATAACATTAAAGAGATTCAACAGGATTGATGTTACATACTGTATTCTTAGAGTCATCTTAATACTATATAAATTACGTGTCACGTTGTTTGTTCGCGATGGACTCCTAAACTACTTACTTAACTGATTTTAATTAAATTTGCACACCGTGTGCAGTTTGATCTAACTTGAAAGATAGGATAACTTACATCTCAATTTATAGTAGCAATATCAAAATCAAGTGTCTGCTAGTAATATTATAGGTTCTACTTTACTTATCTTAGTTATTGCAAGTTAACTCTTCACAATGTTCTCAATTACCTACATGTTAATAGTTACGTAACTTACCTCTCAATTATGTACAATGTTTTTTCGCGGATCCCGCTTTATATAACCGATAGATTAACATGTTACCAATTTATTGGCTCCGAATTACTTTATTGGCCGTATGATTGTCAGGATACGGTCAATTAAGAAGATACGGAAGAGGCTCAATTAACCATACAAATTGGCGTTTTGTAACCATATTTCGTAACTTAAAGCAATATTATACCATGATTATATTATCAAAATGGACATACAAAAACTTTATGTAGGTAAGTACAAAAAATTTACAACCTTATGAAGCTCGGTACTTAATTCAATATTTTTTCAGTAGGCTGCTTTAAGAGTAGTCTCAATAAAAGCTAACATTTAACTAAACTAATGAAGATTGAAATATAGGCCCAATTAATTACTTTGCCATTGACATATTGAGTATCATAAATAACATAATCAAACTGACAAAACCAAATCAAACAATTGATCAATAACAATAAAGCAATTAAGATGACGATACCCGAGACAGAAAAAAAAATGTATATACTTACTGAACAAAGAATTATGTCGAAGGTTGTCACAACAGATCTACTGCAAATGCAAACATACATTAGATCGCATTTGGTAATGTGATGAAAGATAGAGTAAATATTGTCTTTGTGAGATTGCTTCACTCACCGAAGCAATCTCAGTAATGCAATTTTATCATGAGGTATCGGTTACGGTACTCACGGACTCGTGTTTATGTAAAAGTGTTTCTGTATTTGGAATGTGTTTACATAGACATGTGAAGCAAACAAAGTACTTCCAAGTTTATTTTTACAACACTCATATATTAATTCAGATTGCAATAAAACCTTCATGCTTTTAGGGCGAAATATTTCGGTTGCGGCATCATATCACTACCAGCGGAGCGTTTTCCCGAATCTGCGCTACACAATCGGACGACTGCTTCCATGCAATAGAGAAAAGAGGTTTGCAGACAAGCAGACAAGCCACGTTCAGATGGAATTTGTACCCACACCCGTATCCGGGTAGTGAAGGAAATTTGCGGTATTTATTTTACGGGTAATTGATATAATGATTGCAAAACATGTAAACCTGTTCGCCTTTGCACCTTTGAAATAGCAAACAAAGTAATCGATGTTTGATCTTCACAAGCCATCGCGAAAATTAGGTATGCGCCGCGAATATCGCTAAAACAATTTTCTACAAATTGATGCCGTGATGTTGGAGCATGTAGCTATTATAGTGGTGATCCTTAGGTCAAACGGCGCTCGTTTGACTTTTCCAACCGAGTCGTGGGTTAACGATCAATATTTATGATTAGGCAAATTAGTCACTTGCCTCTTATTGCAGAAAATTAACTTTTCCCTTTAGATTGCAGCACAATGCGCAGGTATTTCATCTACTTTATTATATACTACTGACATGCAGTGACCTTTCTACACCAATATAGTTTAGCAATGTTTACACAACGAAAAGTATCCACATAAGGTATCGCTAATTAGAAATCTATGGTCGCTATCTATTGGACTGTCATGAATCGAAAGGTCAACTGAGATATATGAAATAAAATGAGCAGAAACATTTAGCATTGTTGCAAACCGAAGTACAGAATATAAATCACTGAATAAGCAACAATGAAACAGGAGACGCACTGTCTACGCTCGACAAGCTTATCTATTACATTGACCTCAGTGGTGTGTCATAATCATAAATATGCAATAACATGAGTGTTTATTTAAATTACTTAATCATAAAACCAATATTCATCAAATATTTTTGGAGAAACATAAAGAAAGAAAAATACAGCTGGAACTCAGGTCGGTCGTAAAATACAGTTTCAATTTGTATTTTATGCTGTTTTTTGGTTTATTTACGTGTTATAGTTATCTATGCAATAATTCACGCGTTGTAAAAAGTAATTTCCTCTATTCATCATGGGTTGTAAAGCTAACAGGCATTTGACCTCAATTAGAGAAAATAAAAACTGTAGTCAATGGCGAAACAATTAGTGTTAATGAATTGGCTCTCAGATTGGTTAGTTAGTTGTTGGTTACCATATTATGACTGTTTATTTTTAGGTTTGTTATGTCTAGTACTATTTTAATTCACACCTATAACAAAGCCACTATAATTATAGTCTTAGCAGCATTATTTTGAGATGGTGCTTGCTGCGCACACGTGCATTGAGTAGATTTGTTAAATAGCTAATTATTGTAAGTTCCTCTTGACCTTTCGAAACCTCGTAAGCATCTGTGTATCTAGAATAAATGAAGCTACTCTAGGTACATGAATCATTGTTATTTTCAAGGTCAGGTCAGGATCAGTGCGTTCGAAACCAATATAAATTGAGTCGCTTTCGATATGTTGACAATAGGGGTGTGAATAATTACGCTTCTACAAACACGTAGGTAATATTATGGTGTGAGTTTATCGCCAACGCAAATGCAAATGGACAACCAACAGTCTCATCGGACCTTGACATTATTCTTGTTTGGTGTATAATGTCACATGTCGGTTTGGTCGATAAGTTTGCACGTGGATGTAAAACAGCATTTGTTGAGGAAATTTTTCATTCATCGTTGGCCACTCCTTAGATTTATTTGTCACCATGCTCAAGTCGAAGTTGGCTTTTAGCTACCATGTCAATGTGGTTCTCTGTAAAATCAATATTCCCATTTCGAACAAAATACACCTTTTGTCTACACAACATTATGAATTCCGGTACACACATGTAAGTGTCTCTCACATGCATTTTTGTGATCAGCTATTCAGGTTAGCGAACCGTGACATCAGAGTTACAGCCAGACAAATCAACATATGACATTAATATCTCTTTGACTCTAGTTCAGTGTGCCACTTAGAAGACATTTAGAAAACACAAGTCCTACATAGCTTCATGTGCAGAGTACAATAGCGTATGTGCGCGATCATTTGTTGAGGCAGTGCCCTGAGTTGGCCTCCAGTTTGAACACAGGAAATTCATGTTAATTGCCAGCGCGACACTGCTAATTGTTCGGCGGAGACCACACGAGCAGAACGTTACAGCGGCGGTAGTTCATCTCCCAAGGATTCTGAAGCCACGACCATTGCGCTCATTATATATCTGAGTAACTTGGAAATCTAGAGTACATGATTCTCCAAAATGCTTCCCTTTGGTCTCGATCACATTGGTCTAGATTCGACCTGCCTTGTTATCAATTTCAAGCAAACTACGACGGTAATTATAGCTGTTTTCAAGTTCTAATGAACGAATTAAGACGTTTGTATTGATGGTACTTTAGTAAATTACCTCAAACGAGCATGCAAGCATCTTTTGAGCGGTCAACGTGGATCAAAACAATAGTATATTTTAGCAGCTTCAAGTCAAGTGTGTTCCCGTTAAATGTCAGTACCACCACAGCCTCTATTAATACCACGACGTGCGTGAGGTGAGAGCATGTGGGTGTACGTACGTATGTAAGAACGAAGTCAATCCACTCGAGCGAGGGTTGACAACGGGAAGCAGCATTCCCTAACTGTCAACTACACACTCGAGAACGGAACTGCTGTCTCGCATTATGTTATTACCATGTTGTTACCTAATAGCCGCAATTACGGTTGACCGCAAATAAATTATGTGGGATGTTATCTACATCCTCCCTGATGTAATCTCCCAAGGTGGTCTCCGTCGTTATACAAGCATAGGACTTTTACGCTATCTGATTGCAATATAATAGACAAGTAGCTTTAAGCGCACTTTAATTTCTGACGTCTTCAGCAACGTGTTAATTTGTAGAATTTCTACTCTATTTATGTTTGCTTTGTTTTCTTGGCGATATGTTTTTTGTGGTTTGTCTGATATAGATTACCGAACTAACTATTATAAGAGTAAGTGCACATATTTTTTTCCATCGCTAGGTACCTAACTTTTTATTGATTTATTACATAATATATTCTAAGTTTTCAGCGCAGACCAAGCGGTGGATGCAATGTAACGACTGGTAGATGGATAAATAGGTCTCACAATAGTGTGTAAGGAAATCAGTTTGAGATAAGCAGGAATTCAACTTTGCACTTTGCCTCAGTAATTAGGATCGGTAAAATACTCGTATGATACTAGAGCGTAGATTGTACCCAGCGACCTAAATTATAGTACACATTTACAAAGTAATCATACTTTAAATTATCTATGAAAATATGTTCAACTGATGAACACAATAAAACTACGGAAGTAACCGAACGCCTTGTACCTACTTTACTTGAGGTGCTAATGATGAGGATTTCCTTAGAGTAAAATAAAATGTCGAAATATTTTGGTGTGATGTAAAATGTTTCAGGGCTAAGGAATTCGTGCCACATTTTCATCACATGTTAATTAGAGATGAGGATTTCCTTACAACAAACTATATTTCTGTTAATTAGTGAGATACGATGCAGTTAAGTTGTAGACACACCATAGCAACCAGAGCTATTCTGCAACTATAGGGTCTGCTCATCGTATCGATGTTAAACGATTATGCTTGAAACATAGTGTTAGCAGAATGAACAACTTATCGCGATTATGTCACCTAGACGTCCAGGGTCTGCCGGACATTTTTAGTCATAGGGATCGATTTATGGCACGACACTAGAAGAGGCTTAGAAGTGCACTTGTTATCACTCGGTCACCATCGCTCTCACATTATATTTATGCAGCTACCTATAAACTGAAGTCATTTGTCCTTGCGACTTTCATTGCGTGAACAATCTAGTCGCATGTGTCTGCTTTGTTAGCTTTAGTCTGAAACTCGACACATTCGTCCCGTTTTAGACCCGTCCCTCTAAAAGGCGAGAATTGGTTCTAATTCTGTGGCCGCGATCAATCATTATTAGGTGTGACGGTGCGCCGCCCCCGTTTCAGCTTTGTGTCGTTATTTCATGTGTTTTGGGAAATTAATTCACCGTCCATGTTTCTCATTTAGGATAGGAAATTTCCGATCAACTTCAGATGTTTGGTTTGACCACTTTTCATTATTCTTAATTATTTGTCACGATTCATCACAAGCACTTGACTATATCTTTACTTACTTTACTTTGGAGTTATTATTGGCATTTATTGGCACCAGTTGTATTAGTCTAAGCTTTACACACTACACGTTAAACGATCTATTGCCACTCTCGAATCCTATGAAAACACAGGAATAGCCAGAAATGTACAGATGCACATTTTAATTCTAGAGGTTTCTGGACTTTCTAGTATCAAGATTGGTATGGAGTCAGCGACAGACTCGCTTAACGTTTCCAAGCTTACAATTTACTATTCAAAGTTAAACGTTGGCACTCTGATTACATTCAGCTATAATGTAAGTTGGGACATGTTGCTGACGGTACAATTGTTGTGCTGTACTAACCTGGAGTCCAGCGTGGAGTTGAGCCTCTGGGAGCGACGGAGTGGTGCGTTTCGCACTGCACTCACCGGCTCCTCCCAACTCCCGCCCGCCGACCGATGCTCATCTGGAGAAGAGAACAGACACGTTTTATCATATTACAATTTCAAAGTCTGTAAAGAAGGATATTGCTTGGAAGGAAGCCGTATGTAACTTATCGAAACTACAAATCGAAGACCGGTTGGTATTATTGGTGAGGCATAACAAAGATGTATCTAACATATTTGAAGTAGTTCCGGTGTGTTGCTTAAGTTCGCTTTATGTGGGCATTGGTGTCGAATTCGTGAGATGAAAGATTAGAGAAAGATTTAAGCTAAATGCCAAGTGACATTAAAAATAATTGAGATATAAACGTTTTCGCAATACTTACCTATAAATATATGCATATTGCGATGACTAATACATTTAATTATTCGTGTATCTGGGATGTTAGTAATAAAGAGGAGAATTCTACAAAATATATTTTATATTGTTTTCCAAGATACAATAGGTTGCCTAAAGCGTTACCTAATGCTAATGACAATGTAACTAAAGATAATTAATTTAAATAATGAAATGTAAAATAATAAGTACTTATCTTAAATTAATAAGAAATATAATAAATAAGAAATTGTTTAGATTCATAAAACGCATTATTTCCGAGGTAACAGGTACAATTCAAACATTTAAAATATTCAAATATTTTGGACAATTTAAATATTTAAATATTTCTCAAATAAATACCTTACTAGTAATTTATTTCTATTGCTTTATGTTATGTTAATATGATAGTGGCAAAAACGAAATGTCAATTAACTGAGTATGAGACCTTGAAGCCGCCAAGTGTAGGCGGTGTGTTTGTAGGAGGGATACCACGTTTTGTTCAAAATACCACGTTGTTTCAAACCAATACTTCGAGTACTACACCAAATACATCGTTTCTGATATCACTTCCAACGGTAATTTGACCAACAATAAAGTTATAACGTTTAAATAGTTATAATGTTTAATTGACGTGGTCACTTGAACCTAACCGCAAAGTTTAACAGCTCAACCCACAAACAGAATCAGTAATTACCTACTTAGTTTATATTTCTTTATCAATTTGTGTTTTATTTTGGATATTTTGTTGCCCTTCCTCGCTCGCTTCATATTGTCACATCGTTTCTCCATCACGTTTTCCCACTTCACGACTCAGTTACGCAACATCGCCTTCAACTTGAAGATCAAGGTTTACTGTCTATTTAACATTTAAAACTTCACATTTAATTATGTAAAGCACTTATACAACACTTATACGTAACTTTGCACTGGAATTTAATTTGTAGCTTATCACACTTTATTGCCTTGGCAGTCACCACGTGTCGCCTCCGCAATGTTTGAACACATACTAAACCGAAAACTTACTTCTCAACTTCTCAATGAACTAACTAATTATTGCTAATGATATCACAGTGACCATACAGTAATTTCCTCGATGATGATTGACTCGGTAGGCATTTCTATACTAGGGTTCTGTTTCTACTATGGTGGAGGTTGCCGACCTACTTTAATTTCGTATACAATTCTTCACAGCTCACTTTGCACAGATGTTAATTGATTGTGTGTTACGAATTAATTTGGTAGGTATCTGGTCCAATTCGTTAAGCTTAATTGTGCTTGAAATCGTTAAGAAATAAATAAGTAAGTATATTACTTATGAGGAATTTAGTACAAATTGTTTTATAAACATGAGATAATTTATCAAATTTTTGTATAGATATTTATATATCTATACAAAACATATAGTAATCGCTGATGGCAGCCCTAGCTGGCACCAACTACGGATGGTATTAAGACGTATAACATCCTGAACAGTGTTGACCTCCCTTTCGAGATAGTGCTGCGCTATTGAACATAACTCATATCGCCCCAGAGAGATAGCACCAGTTCCTTGAGTTGCCGGTACATGCACAAGTTATATCGGTAGGTACGTAGGTGAGCACTTCACCCTTTATAGACAGTACGTACAGGCGCAGGAATTCGTTATAGCGATTGTAAACACGAGTCGTATTGAGTCTTATAGCCCCGCCAATAACATTAATGAATTTACCGCTGGTGGATTTCACAACTCATAATCTACAGTCGGCCATGTATTGCTTTTGAAATCGCACATACTAATAAAACAAATTACAACGATATACATCGAAGTTGTAAGTTATGGGCTTGCAGATAACCCCGTTAGATGGGAACAACCTGTTGCTGGTAAATGTAAATATCGAAATATCAGGTCCATAACAAGAATCGATTTATGTACGGTCAGTACTCGGTACGTATCTGGAGATCTCTGTAAGAGTTAGTATCGACCGTGTGTCGGAGTGGGTCGAGGCACCGAGATCTGAGATGCCGCGCCGCGCCCCGTCACTCACGGACTCATTGTTTCGCTCGCCTAGAGCTTGTGATTCATAATATTACAAGTCTCAGATAAGAATGCAGCAAATAGGCCGTTGCAAGCGAACAATCGCGTCCGATCTGGGCGTTATGCGCTTGACACAATTCCTGGCGCTGTGTGCGGGAACGTTATACGGGTTCATTGTATCAGAAATTCAGAATTATATTGAACAGTATACATCGCGAATGACGTCAATGAAGCTAGTCATCACAAAGCTTAGTGGAACTCTGTAGAAAATTACGTTGAATCGGAAGACCACAACCACAATGATTAATGTGTTTGTTAAGGAAAAGACGGGCCTAAGAAAAAGGTAGTCTGCTAGCAGTTCAACGAACCACGAAAGTAAAAGTTTAATCTGCAACATAGAACATTGCTTTTATGAGAGTATCAGTACAATGACGATGTTACAATAAATTGGGATAGGTACCCGTACTGTTAAACAGCAGCAGCTGCCGGGATAATTAACTCTTAAAACATCCCACCAAGCATCGCCTGCACTGCGATCGTGGAGAAGGAGCCGCCCTACTTATCTCTATTGGACATAACTCCTCCAAACAATGATTAGCAGCCGAGGGCAATTGCAGCATCGGAGCCAACACCCGACGGTAGATGAGGGCAATGGGTCGATAGAAATTGTCCAATTACATTTATTCAGATGGTTACGAATGTCACTTACAATATCGGTGCTGTCTTGCCACACAATTGGTAAGGTACTTTCTATTCCGCAGCTGGAATATACCATTCATAAAATTTAAAATTTCTGTTGATACGATTCAATGAATGCGGCAATTTGGTCTATCTTTGTGTGTTATTTTTTCAGAGGCAACTGATCTCACGGCTCGTTATGACTCGTATGATTACGAAGTTACTTACCGAAACATTATTTTGGTTTACAAAATATATTTCCGTCTGGTTTATTTTAAAAGTTTTATCGCTGTGTTCCAGTTTAAATAATATTTTAATTGGAATTTTATACTCATAACGAATTTCAATGCCACGAAATATCTATCAAAAGATTGTTAAGGTCGAGTTCCAAAATTGATAAGCATTTAACCATACAGTGACAGTTGACTAGTTCGGCATAGAATGATCATTACTTCGATTACCTATCAGGCAAATATGGCTTGTGATTAAAAACTAGAGAACCCTATTGATTGCACAAAGTTATCGCAAAACAGATGCCCCCCTAAGTACGTTCTGGACGACTCGCAGCAATTATATGAACAGCACAACCGTTACCTATTTGTTTGATCGGCTCCTCCGTCACCGGACATAACTTCACTTTGTTTACAACGATCACCAAAGTAAACTGCATTGTCTCACAGCACAGACACACGCGCAAAAGCAAATCGATATTCTCACATGGTCGTCACACATTAACATATTCATCGTTTGACGCGTCAACCTAACCCCGATGTCGGTATAAAACTAAGGCCGGATTAACATAGTTTCCGAGTGCACATGTCAATTGTCGAGCCTACAGTTACTTGACTACCAGCATTGGCTCATGTCCAGAGTGAAACAATTATTATGAAGCTCCCAAAGCTAATTGTAAATATGCGTGGCTCCCGCATCAATTGGGCTCATTCGGAGCGACGCACGACGGGAGAACTTTCAGTGACGAATATAAACACAATTGCGGCTATTTCTAGAAATGGCAAGAACCCGACTGGAAGCAAAACATTCTGCGATGAGCTTTTAGACTTTGACTCAGATTTAGACGGAAATCAACAGATGAGTTGTTTTGCACGCAGATACTTGTGCGCAGAATTGACGCTCAACAAGTGTTAAACAAATGAAATTGAATGTTGATTATCTACCTAAAATAGATTAAAGGTAGTTTAACTGCGTATAATATTACTAGTGTATCTACGTTATTGTATACATCTATACCTACACATAAATAAAGAGCGAACAAAATAACAAACATCCGTTACAGCACGATTAATGACCCATGTGTCTACTGAATACCACTGATACGCTATAAGTCCTTTACAACATCGAAAATAATGAATTTCACGGTTTTCTTAATTACACTTAGTCCTCGTCCAAAAATAAGAATTAACTAACATTCAGAATCTCTGTCAAACGTTATTCACAATGAGGATAGACACAAAACGGATGAACATACAGGCAAATCGAGTAGCTATGGCTAGCCAAGCCAACAACACTGCGTACTCTAATGGATGTGGTAATGGGGATCGGTCCAAAAATAATTCAGAAGCATACGAGTCTTAAGCCAGTCGTAAATAAAATACTGCGCAAGATTGATGATTACAACGCGACTACTAAGAGACTATTATTAGCACTTAGGAGTCTATGTTCAAGTGCGCTTTTTGCATCAATACAAATGCATCTGATGTCATGCTATCGGTCGTAGTTAGAAGGCATACATAAACCTGATGATGCTGATGACCTATGGAGTCATGGAGTCATGGACATATTCTATGGAGTTGAAAGAGAAGTTCTGAATATTGAGCTCAGAAGGGCACTTTATTATGTGAACCACCAAATGTCAATCGGTGGATTAATATGGCTTAATTTGATAATACGAATTAAGAGCTTTAAATATTGTCTAAGACATTATAATAAGAAAGACACAAAGAAAATTAAACAGATAACCTTATTCATAGGAATCGCGATAAGTTTGTATGTAATTTGAGCTTCAGTGATAAGGAATAGCTGAAGTAACTAAGGCTGACTTAGGGTTAAATTATACTTACTTATGAATACCCTATTGGCTCTACGTCCATATTAGAAAACGCCTAAGAAAATTAACATAACAGTTGTGTACATATTGAATAACATGTTAAATTAGGTTAATTAAAGCTTAATGTTATAACACACGTAGGTGTAATGGCTCTAACATTCGTTGGGTGTATTTATATGTGTTCTGTGAAAATAACAGGAGGTACTATTATTATTAGACTTCTATTGATGTTATAGTAAATAGTCATATTTTACATGTTGTTCTCGTGTTGTGTCTGTGTACTTTGTGCTCTAACATAAGGTTATAATATGTTAATGATAATGTTATACAAATTATTATAATCTTCTTGGCTAGTCGTAGTATAGCCCGTAAAATGAATTGCACTATTCAGACTAGCAGCGATTTCTACGTCTTTCTAACGATTATTTGTTATGAAGGCAGGCTAATTTGGAATACAGTTGAATTTTGGGTTCATTTGACTCTGCACAGATTTCTTTGACTTTGATATCAATCTTTACGACGCAGATTACTTTTCTGAGGCCACAATAAACTAAGTATATATTATATATATATATATGTGAAATATCGACACAAAAATGAACACAATAATTTGAAATTGGTTTCCTAAAAAGCTTAACAACATAATATAAGAACACACATTCAATTCTATGTAAATTTCGGATATGTTCGGCGTTATATTTCTGTGATACGTGTTCAGTGATAGTAGGTACCATGTTTGTTTTAGATTTTAGTTAGATTATAATAGGTATATTGCAAGTTTTGACCTAGTTTCTATTGTTAAATTTATTTAAAACTGTACGCCTGCCAAGTTTCGATTTCAATACAAAATCATAGTGACGGCGAGCTGGTCTGATGATAGAGACGTAAGGTAGACAACATAACTCCACAGTGACACGAGGACAATTGATAGCGTTTGCGCCCTTTTTTCAGCATGCAGCCGAAAATGAATACTTAAGGTTTTCCTAGGAAGAATTACTTAGGCATTTCCGAATCAAGTAGCCTTGTAGTGAAACCTACAAACTCTCTCTGCCATTGCGTATCTCAGCCAACCAAAACAAAGTAGAACCCTAAATCAAATTATATGCCCTAGCCCGCAGCAGTTCAGCGCTATAGCGCATTCATTATGAACACGTACTTTACAGGTCCCTGACATAATTTAGTATGTCGCATATAATAACTGACATTACTTATGACCCACATTGGGGAAGGTGGGTGTAATACTTACATTTAATGAGTACCACCGAGTCGTGGGGCTCGCATTGCACCTGGGTGGCGTTCATGGCTAGCAGGGTCCCGCCGCCCGGCCCGCCACCCGCGCTGCTCGCCTCCCTTCAAATACAATTAGGTACCTTAAAATGACATGGTGAAAGAAGTACATTACGTTTATTGTCACAGAATATGCCTCGTAGAGATAATTAAGCTGCAGATGTTGTAGCAGTTGGCAAGTGATACTCTCAGCGATTTGGATCAAGCATAATTAATATTAAAGTGTCAACTGCATCGATGATGATAAGTGTAGCTGCCAATATCTATGCAGTAGCCCCTTTCGGCGCGTGCGCGTTAGTCGTTTATTTTCTCTCGTTTGTCGTAGGTATATAATATGTTGTGCCAAATAATCGTACTTGGATTCCTAATAAAGCTATTAGTATTTATAACTAGTGTAGGTAGGTAGCTATTTAAGTTGATGTTTAAACCTTTGCTATCCATACACAAATGGCATATTCAAGTTAAAATAAAACACAATCGTAAATCATAAGGATTTGTAAACATGATTAAGTATGTACTGGGGGTTTCGAGGTCATCAACCTTGAACTGTGGCCTTAATAAATGTTTCAAAAAATCCTTGAAGTTGGTTGCGACTTCCAAGGATTCTCGACCACGACACGATTATCATTTGAATTCAGTAATGAGGTGATATTAATCTAAATTACTTTTTTAAAGATGCATTTGGTTTGAGGATTTGTACCTACTTAAGAATTAGGAAATTTGAAGAAGGTACCAACATTAAAATATTTGTTGCATTACATTTTCTTTATGGGCTTTTTGGAATCTGTAGATTATAGTTAGGTACATCTAATAAAAGATCTAAGTCTACTAAAAGAGTTAAAGTCGCAAGCAGCCGGTGGATGCAAATGGCAAATTGTCGTTCGGTGTGGCGGTCTAAGGGGGAGGCCTATGTTCAGCAGTGGACATCTTCAGGCTGATGATGATGATGTGGCGGTCTAAGGGGGAGGCATATATTCAGCAGTGGACGTCTTCAGGCTTGATGATGATGATGATGAAGTATAATAACATTGTAACAAATGTATTGTTATGTGGGGTTCAAATACGTACATACCAGATTTTACGGTTAAGAGCCAAACCACTCAGTTCCCCAAATGCCAAATTATGAGTCATGTCATGGACCATTTCTACAATGCACCATGAATTTGACATGAAGTGTCCAATGACATATTTTTATTAAGGGCATGGGGTAATTTTCCACTGTGCAAACAATCAATAATATTATTTATCATTTCCATGGGAACCAAATGAAGTAATGGCAATTAAGCTGAGGAGTGATGTAACTTTTATAATGGCTAACAGGTGCCGCAGATGTGTGTAAGTAGTGTGACTAACGCGGCAATGTTTCATACAATAGTTATAATTATGTAGGCTGGAAATGATATTGATTAGCCATTGAACAATGGTTCGATAATTACATACTTACTTTGTTCAATAAAAAATATAATTAATACTTCAATTGCAGTATTATGATGAAGTATATGGAAATGAGATAAAAATGAGTAGTTTGTGATAAAATTAATAAGCCAAAAATGAACTTGAATTAATTTCTCATTGGTATTTTCATACTATTTCCAATTTAATAAGTCCCTTCATTTCCGAGATTGTAATTTTATGGGCAAAATTAAAAACAAGAAACAGCAAGAGATTCTCTATTCTGCAGTTGGAAATAAAGTTGTCAACAGAATATGCAATTTCAGTACATTATTATATGAAACACTATTTAAATTTCTGAGTGATAGTTTAGCAACATAAATAATTTAGCAATAACATTCTCTGTCCATTGAAGTTTATCTCTATATTAGAATCTATCAGAGGAATTAATGCCGCGAGGTAAGAGGCAGAGGTTACAGGGTCACTGACATAGCAACCAAAATATCAATTGTATATAATATGAACAGTTTCTACTTGTACAAATTTCTAGGTATTTAGTATTTGTGTTGACAGGGGTGATAATGATGTAGGTATTTATGTTATAAATGACAAGTTCAATATTAAAAAGTACCTAGCTCCACTCACAATCACTGTTGGTTAGTAGCTAGAATAATATTTACTTTATGGTTATTAGAACTTGTGTAGTCTGATTACTGTAACATGTGTAATATCTATACTATGAGGCTTATCTACCCACTTCACCATCAGACTAATAACTAATGGGGTTTTGTCAATATGGCTTGCTCGAGGTACCTACCTATATTAAGTTTAGATTTTCTTATACATATATACTGATAACTGAAGTCTCCTTGGATTGTAGTTTATGTATGTAGCAATGAAATAATAGTTACATTATAGAAAAATAAAAGAAGTATATTCATGACTTAATAAAGTTTAATTAGAAAGTTGAAACTGCAGCTGTGTAAAGCTTGTAACTTCACACTCCCCTAACTAATCCCAAAATAGAAAGAAACATTTACTAAAAGAACTTCAAGTGTGAACATATGGTTTGATAATAAAACTCACTTTTAGCTGCATGCTTTGAGGTTGCTCATAATATGTTACTATAAGACTTTTAAATTACCGGATTGGTGGGAAACACCCCTTTTGTAAATGCTAGTGCAAGTTTTTGACTTATTTAACGGGCAAGTGGTCTACAGTAAGATCCCTTACTATACATTAATGTAAATAAAATTATCACAGTGTGCTTTAATTTCTGAACTGTCACTTAAACAGTTTAAACAAAAGAAAACAAACATTCCTCATAATATGAGAGACTGGATAAGATAATAAGTGTATAGTTAATTAAATACCTGATCTACATCTCCTAGGTTCAGTTCTGGATCTAATCACAAAATATGTGTCTATAATATTAATACCCTACACCTAGTTAAAAAACTAGGTTTAATACATACTTACCTAAATTAAAAAGAAGGTTATTATGGATTAGACTGGACAACATTTGGCAAAATACATATTTACAAATGATTTAAAAGTTATTACAACTGCCACTGTTAAAAAAAAGCCGAATTTCATCATTTGTATGAACATCCAATCCAATTATTTTTAGTTAGCACAATTAATTTCACATTTCATTGGATTCTGGACAAATAAAGTCGTCTAAATGAGGGAAACTCTGGTAATTTTTAGCAGTTTTCTAGGGCACCAATTATAGTTACAATGGTGCATATTGGTCTGCTATGATTCATACTGAACCTATCATAAAAGCAAACAAAGCTAGGACTGTTTAAACGAAGTAGAATTCTATTAACAGGCACTCAGAATTTATAAGCCCTTTTTAAAAACAAGGTGTTTGAAATAATATTAAAGTTTATGTTATTTGCCATTATTCAAGACAGTTTTAAATTTAAACTACATCCCAGTTGTTTCCATATAACTAGTCTAGTACATTAGATATTTATCTAGTTACCTAGGAAGCTTGATATTATAAACTACTAACACTTGATTGTGTGCAGAGATTCGAACAAACACTACACTCAGAATAAGGTTTTTACTGAAGTTAATCTAGGCAATTTCAATTTAGATATAGTTTCAGGTGCCAATAGGAAAACCAGGTAGGTATATCAATATTTGTAAACACTAGTAACAACAAATAAGCACCTCGCCTTACTGATGACAAGCAGAACTTTCACAAAGTGAATCCCTTCATATGACAAACAGAGCTGTATCCAGTATACCATCACCAGTAATGTTAATAATAAATGGTTTTATGACATTTATTTGTATGAAAATAGTTACAGAAAGCTTAATTTAACATAGAAGACTACCTACCTACGGGCTGGACCACATGAAATTAATACAATATACAACAGTTTGTATATTGTATTAATTTCATGTGGTCCAGCCCGTAGGAGCAGCATCCGAGGAGTATTTTATTGAGTTTGCCACCCTGATTTGCTGTCCCAATCAATTTCCTGAGTTTATAATCAGAGGTGGCCTCTATTTGGCTCTATAAATTCTCATCATTTCACTTGCAGTGATAGGACGTGTTGACATTTGACACTGGGCTAGTAAACTCGTTGTCAGCATTGTCACAATTTTAGGTCAAAGTACGATGAACTTGAATGCGCTTTACTCACCGTAAAATGCTTAATGCCGCCACTTGCGTCCCTGCGGAATGCGTGCAGGTCGGGCCCGCATTCGCTAGGAAAGCATTACTGTTTTATGCACGTTTGGAAAGTTTCCTCAGTGGAAACCGGCCACGACAACAACCACTGGTCACACTGCTGCCTCCGCAGGCGTTCAACCTGACAGTAACGTACTCAAACACCACCACCTCTCGTAAAATCCACTGTTTTCAACAAAAGCCACTGGAATCCATGCAATGAACACATCCGATAGTTCATCACTGCACTGGTAGTATACAGGTAATTGTTTTGTATCAGATTGGCGTCGGCAACGGTGCACACGCGGAGTCCTATGTAAACAAACTTGATTACTTCAATTTAAACAGGAAAATAAAGAATGGAACGTCGGTCGCACCGCAAAATCCGAAAAACACAAGACGCGCAGCTGGCTGGCTGTCGCCGCTCGCTCGTGTGCGGGGGTGAAGGCGGGTGGGCGGGGCAGGCGACCGCTCCTACCGCGCCCCCTATCCTTCCCGCCTCGCCTCACAAGTCATTTCATTATTTTACGTTACGTTCATTTTATTTTGAAGCTCCGTCTGCGTTCGCTGTCTGTAGACGCGAGATATTTATGAACTGCACTTGCATTAATTATTTTGCAGGTGTAGGTAAGAAAATAAGTGGATTAATTTTATAACCATTGCAAGATTTTCTGTCATGATGTATTTGATAGCTCTATAATTTGATAATATGTTTTTGCATAGCTCGGAGTGCAATTATCCGACTTTGTATATATTGGAAGAGAGGTTCAATGTTCCCAAGTTTGAATCACCACCATGATCATACTAAATACAGCGACCACCACGAGTTGGGACACGATACCTACGATACCTAGTATTCCTAGTAGGTAGGTACCTACCTATCCTTTATTCTGTGGTTGTTTGGGACTATTATTTCCAGGTATTGTTGGCTAAGGTGCTAAAACCAATGGTGCAGGTGCTTTCCGGACATGGCTGTTTTGGAAAGTACCTGTACCAAATCGCGAGGCGGGAAGCGACCCCAGCCTGTCACGAATGTGGGGTGCTGGAAGACACGGCGCCTCACACGCTGGAGGCGTGTGCCGCATGGTCCCCGCAGCGGCACACGCTTTCAGCGCTCGTGGGACAGGATCTCTCTCTGCCGAGTGTGGTAAACGCCATGCTTGGCAGTGAGAGATCGTGGCAGGCGGTGGCCTCCTTCTGCGAAGCCGTTATGAAACAGAAGGAGGCCGCGGAGCGGGCCAGAGAGGAAGACGTCCATGCTGACCCGCTCCGACGCAGACGTCCAGGGGGAAGGAGGAGGCGGTTCGGTCGCCTCCTTCGTCCTCCATAGTGGTGCCACTGGTGGGGGGTCGGGGGACCCCCCGCCGGCTTGCACGGCACCACGCGTCTGGGGGGATGGCCTTGGTGAGCAAGGTCATCCCCTCCCTAGGCGTAGTGGCCCGGTAGTCCCACCGGGCCGGCCGCTGGGGCGAGATGGTGAATGCCAACACGACCCCATCTCGCCCCACTCCAGGCGGATCGACGGCTCACGGGGGGGTTTTAGTGGGTTCAAGTCCCACACACCCCTTTCCACCACCCCCGTGGCGGAAGGGAAGTGCGAAGGCATTTCCCCCCCTAAAAAAAAAAAAAAAAAAAAAAGGTGCTAAAACCAATTAACCAACCTGAATCCGCCCTTGTCTTGTTACGATATTAATCACAGCAAAACAATAATCGTCGTACCTACTAGTCAGCCGTAGTTATCAGTCTATTGAAGTGGTCGAACGAGTCGCTGGAACGCAGTATGCGTAAATGGAAAATATAAACAAGAACTTCGCCGATAAAAGCACGCGCACCCCGCACCCGTGCCGTGCGGTGTGGTTGGCCTTCACCAGTAGTATTCTCCGCAAACCACATATTTTCGAAAAAACAAAAACAATTTCACACGACACACTTTCAGGCAATTTTCGAGAAAGTATTTTAATCCTTCATTGGCGATCTATCAGAAGTTTCTCCTTTATCATTACGCTCGGACAACCACCCCTGTGGCCCTGTAATTATCGGTAGGGCCGGCAGATGAGTAAATGCCTTAAATTCTGGGTTGTTGGGAAAGTGAAGTGTTAATGGGACACTTGCGACAGCTTGATCATAGTGTTTAGTTCCCTTCTACTCGGAACACTTGGAAGCAGAAAGGGATTGGCGATCAGTGCAGCGTCGCGCGTTGGAGTCGCGCGCAACGGTGATTTTCTACTAATTTCTTGACGAAATTGCTTAGCAACCAGTGACCAATACTATATGAACGACGTAATAATAAAATATATTACGTCGATGTTAGCAACCATAATTATGTATTAATATTTACGTTACCTCAGTTTATAGGTATTCTCCAATGTCTTATCATATAATATGCCACTGCCAAGATGAAAATCAGTCTGTTCTGTTTACTTGTTTAACCGGTTAACCGCAGCGTAGCTTCCCAGAGACTTGGAACATCTGCTTCAGTTTTTGCCAGTAACAATAAAGTTTACCCCAATTCGTCGAACGGAAGTAGGGTGCGGGCTGGGTGCGTCCTTGAGAGCTCATTGTAACCGGAAGTGTCTATTCCATTGAGTGCATTTTGTTTATAGTGGTTTGTTTTGTTATGTTTCATTGATTTGTCTAGCTAGTTCAAGCAGAACCTCTCATGCTATGAGCCATACCAACAAAGCTGCAAGATCATCGCACTTAGTACCTACTCCCTCTTTCAAAAGTGCATCTTCTGTTAGGTACCTAGGTATACCCTTCTGTATTATGTGTTACCTACTACTAAATGTTTATTCTAGATTAGAATAGGCTTTAGACTTGCACTATTTGACCATGAAATAGAACTATGAAAAGAAAAATGTACACAATACATAACCTATTTGAACTGCTTTCCAGTATGCAGCATGCTCTACAAAACTATAGAGCAAAATTTTTGAAAAATCTATTTCCAATATAACAGTGAGTCTACCACCCCACAAAATACAAAGCACAAAATTTTATTTATTACTGGAATCTACAAATCTATAAATGTAGGCAGATTATTGATGTTGATAATGATTCAAATCCACATTATCAGCACATCAATACCATAAAGGACATATCAAATGATTTGTACTGCGTGTCTAATGCTCATATTAAGTTCATACAGTTCAAACGGATATCCTTTCTATTTCGGTCCAAGGATAAACGTTAATGGTTACCAGCGCAGTTGTTCAATATTTCACCTCTTTGTCAACGTGCCTATTGTCTGAGGTAACCGTTCTGTTCTGTTTACAATTACGTAAGTACATACACTTTGGCCTTATTTAATTCAAGGGTATTAATATTAATAATGAGCATCTATAATAATTATATGATCTGATAGAGGGGAGTGATTCTATAATTTTTTGCTTCTGTGGAAAGGAAAGAGTATAGGTTATACTAAGCAGAAGGCATTATTTAGTTCTGCCAATGACGGATGATTATGGTCTGCAAGCCAGAGTAGCGTGGACTCTGTTGGGTGGATTTGTGGTCTGGGGTTAGATTGGTACCTACTGGAAAGCTCTCGTGTAAAAGTCTAGGTAAGGTAGGTATAATAATAATGACATGGTAAACATAAACCCTGGACATAAACCCATGGTGGACATAAACACTGCCTTTCCGACGCTCTTTGAGGATTGTAGCAGCTTTACGCGTGGGCTCTATTTTATGATGCTTGTTGGTACCTGCAGTCAAATTAGTTATATTAAAACAATAATTTTTACCATTATACCTACTGTGGGATAATGAAAAATAAATGGTGGTACCTATAGTGATATCTTCAATTATTTTTATTTTGCGTGGTCGTTATTCGTTTTCCCATGGACTTAACGATCATTGATAAACTACTTATATACTTACTTCTGTAAATTTAACTCACTTCACGTATAAAATACCATTGATATAATTATTATTTAAAGAGACCACAACGTGCGTATGCATCGACAATCTAAGAAGGAATGCCGACAAGCGTTCCCTAGCTCTTACTCTAGGATGAAATATAAACAAAACCACTTCACGTTAGCTAACATTCGGCCATCCTGAACTCTGCCTGTCCTCAGGCACTATTTATTTATAAAAACCAATGGCATAAACGTTATGGCAAAACATAAAAGGCACTTTTAACTGAGTATAAATATAACAGTGCAAAGGTAAACAATTTACAAAGTCACAATATCTGAGTATCATTTTACATGTCACTATTTGAGGAAATATTAAGGTAGGTGTGTATCCACAACAAGAACATTACAAATATAAAATAAAAGGATAATTATACAAATTAAATAATTATGCAGTACCCAGGTAAATAATATCTAAGCAGGTATCGCTATCTACATGTCAATATTTAAGAAACTTTCAAAGGACATGAGTAAGATTGTCATTACCATTAAAATAAATAGATAGGTAAATTAAAAAGAAATGTAGTACACAATATGTTTACAATATCTAAGTAAACCTTACACCTCAGTCCTTTTACACAACAATATAAAAATTGTAAAATAAATGAGCCATTGAGCTATTTTATCAAAGTTAAAGCAAATCAATAGGTAACCTAACCTAACCTAACGCTACACGAAGCATCGCAACAATAACCAGAATATAAGGAGGTAGGAGGTACAATGAAGATTGACTAATATGCTGTGTGCTAAGGTAATCATGAACTTTAATAAAAAGAAATATTCACAATTATTATTGTCATTATAATTTTTAATCTCTTATTTTGCACTTCAGTTTTTACTTATTTGCTTCGTGTTTCGGCCATCCATTAACACTTGAATGTCCTCATTCAATATCTTTGTACATACATAAGTAAGAGATTGTACCAAATATATATATATATATATATTTAAACAGTAGGTTTCGTATAGGTCGCACGCACAACGTACACGTATGCACGAGTATGAGAGGGGTTTGTCTTCCAAGGGATGTCAGCAGGAAGAATTAATCTCCAGACTACCTATGTATATTGATAATTCGGTGTTAGACTGCTGTGCTATGTGCTTCAGTCACATGTGGGTGTAGTCACCAAGTTGACCACGGTCATGAGTTGCGTGCATGCACACTGCACAGGATGCCTCCATGCAGATCTGAAACCAAAATACAAAAAAAAAAACACATCTGATATCACGTGAATGAGGCGTGCTAGCCTCCAGGGGTGGAACGGGAAGGGAACCTGTTTCCGCTTGCACTCACAGGGTGATCGGCCTACAGGGGTGAAAAGGGAAGGGAACCTGTTTCCGCTTGCACTCACAGGGTGATCGGCCTACAGGGGTGAAACGGGAAGGGAACCTGTTTCCGCTTGCACTCACAGGGTGATCGGCCTACAGGGGTGAAACGGGAAAGGAACCTGTTTCCGCTTGCACTCACAGGGTGATCGGCCTACAGGGGTGAAAAGGGAAGGGAACCTGTTTCCGCTTGCACTCACAGGGTGATCGGCCTACAGGGGTGAAACGGGAAGGGAACCTGTTTCCGCTTGCACTCACAGGGTGATCGGCCTACAGGGGTGAAACGGGAAGGGAACCTGTTACCGCTTGCTCGCACAGGGTGATCGGCCTCTAAGATGGAACAGGAACTGCATCTGGTGCCGCGTACACGCACCGGTTGCCCTTCATGCAGATCGGTGACGGCGCCCAAACACAGGATGATCGGCCTCCAAGGTGGAACAGGATCTGCATCTGGTGCTGGTGCCGCGTACACGCACAGGATGCCCACCATACAGATCTGAAATAAAACTAAGATATAGCACTCTGTTATTGCATGAATGCGTGAGACGTAATAGCCTCCAGGGGTGGAACGGGAAGGGAACCTGGTACCGCTTGCACGCACTAGGTGATCGGCCTCCAGGGGTAGAACGGAAAGGGAACCTGGTACCGCTTGCACGCACTAGTTGATCGGCCTCCAGGGGTAGAACGGAAAGGGAACCTGGTACCGCTTGCACGCACTAGTTGATCGGCCTCCAGGGGTAGAACGGAAAGGGAACCTGGTACCGCTTGCACGCACTAGTTGATCGGCCTCCAGGGGTAGAACGGAAAGGGAACCTGGTACCGCTTGCACGCACTAGTTGATCGGCCTCCAGGGGTAGAACGGAAAGGGAACCTGGTACCGCTTGCACGCACTAGTTGATCGGCCTCCAGGGGTAGAACGGAAAGGGAACCTGGTACCGCTTGCACGCACTAGTTGATCGGCCTCCAGGGGTAGAACGAAAAGGGAACCTGGTACCGCTTGCACGCACTAGTTGATCGGCCTCCAGGGGTAGAACGAAAAGGGAACCTGGTACCGCTTGCACGCACTAGGTGATCGGCCTCCAGGTTGCTCCGTTAAGTGTCATCATCTCGTAAGTGCATTTTGTAGCCGCCAGGTAGTAACAGCCGCCCAGTACGACGCGAAGAATTACTTAGCTTCGGCTCACCGTAAAATACAGGTATTACTCGTAAAAATAGCTTGGTATTGAACTAGGTACATTATATAATCCATATAGCATAATATATATCACATACAATATGAAATGTTCAATTTTCGTTACATACAGATTGTTTTATGTAATAATTATAATAGACACAACTGGTATTATTCACTATCAGAACAGAAACTTTCACTATTAGGGTCATTTTTGGAATCTTTGTTGGGACTTAATCGCATCCAGGGTTTCATTTTATCCGCAGAGTAAACATTCTTATATTTTCTAGACGAAAATCCATTTACACTACTAACTTCATAACGGTCATTCCCTTTTTCCGCGGATACTCTGTAGGGTCCGCTGTATGGGGCACTAGTTGATGGTTATTCCCATTTACAATAAACATTATTCTAGTCTATTCTATTCTATTCTAGTGTTGCATGCGCTGTTTCAACTATAAACAAAACTAGACCACCAACTTGTATTTCACAGTGGCATATCTCTTTTTATCAAACCGAGTCTTCAATAAATAGGTCGTCTTCATTTATTCTTGTCGTTTGTTAATATCAGGCGAAACTTACTCACAAAATCTTATCGATATTTCGATCTAAATCACTATTTTCATAGGCGTCATGAAAACAGGTTACGTTACGGCAGTCTTTATTTACAGTAGGTATCTTTAGAAACCACTTGAGCCGAAGTTTAGTTAATGTCCTTGCTTATTGTGTTTCCATTTTTATGTTTTACTATTGAACTTTCAGTCCCAGTGTCGATCATCTTTATAAATTACTAGCAGACACGGCCACGCGTTGCTGTGGCTACTATAAATTGAGATGAAAGCTATCTTATCTTTAAAGTCAGATTAAGCTGCACACGGTGTGCGAATTTGATTAAAATCGGTTAAGTAGTTTAGGTGTCCATCGCGGACAAACAACGTGACGCATAATTTATATATATTAAGATTATTAAGGCATGTTAACAAACAGGTCAAGGTCAAGATTAAGGGTTATACCCCTTCATTTTATTACTTGTATCAAGTGTTACCTAGTATACAGTATGCCACAGGTTCTATGTAATTATATTACAGTCAATCAACAATTTGAACATAATATACCTACTACTTAGATGTGAAAGTAGTGCTTTGGAGATTATGCGATTACCATTTAGTGAACTAAACATCTTCATGAACTTGCGTAATTTAATTAAACTTAATCATAAATAGTCGAATCAATGTCTTATTATTATTATTTGTTTATTTATTTTTTTATTTTTTTATTTTTAGTTTTTCGGGGACCCATAATTATACCAGAGGCTATTCTGTATTAGGATTAGTTACCAGTTACAACACTGATCTATTAACTGACGTGACAGTATCACGTACTTATCCTCGCGTTGTTAGTTTTGTAGTGAGCTATCAGATTTACAATTTGCCCTACCTTTTGTCATTTACGCTATGACCATAACGATAACATTTGTTGCACTTACGTATTTCCGTATGTTCAGATTATTTATGATTAGAACAAGTCACAATGATTATACCTATATGATTATGTTGACACTAGCTGCGTCCCGCGGTTTCACCCGCGTTTGGACAGCATACAATAATATATCTCTATGAACTGTAGCCTATGTGTTATTCTGACATGTAAGCTATATAATTGTGAAGTTTCATCAAAATCCATTGAGCAGTCCCTGCGTGAAAGAGCAACAAACATCCATCCATCCATCCATCCATCCATTCTCATAAACTTTCGCGTTTATAATATTAAGTAGGATTGTTTCGATTATATTCGTGTATTTGCTTATTGGATTGTCTGAATTATATCAATCATAGCCTTCAAAATGTGTCTTTTGAATCAATGTATAGGGCTCAGTTTTGTTATAGGTATGATATTATTATGTTACGAAGATAACCTAGTACATGGTGTGGATTATCATATTCCCTGTACTCACATCCTAATATTGGGATCATAGGTCTCTGGCTAAAGCGATCTACTGCTTCCCGACATCTAAGTTGATAAAGATTTCATTTTATCATCATAATCTTATCATAATAATACTCCACCAGCGTTTTGTTGCGTCAACTCTTACAATTCAACATTTCGGTTAATAAATCATCGTAGTTTAGATCACAAAGAAACTCAGTTAGTAATTTATGTTGCCATTCCATCTAGCTATACCCACTTGACGGTTGTGAACCAATCGTAGGTAGGTACCATTTTTTTTTGTTTTTTCAAAGTCCACTTAACTTAGGCAATCCAAAGTGATCGTTTGCTGCTCTCACCAACCATAGATTTGAGTTGTTTATTTTCGTATATTCAAATCTATTATTGTCTGAAAGGTAACGCTAGGATCAAAGTTTAACATAACATTTGGTGAGTCTTGGACATGAGACCTAAGATCACGAGACGCCAAGACGTTCACTTGAAGAGCACTCACTAATTTTCGAAGTATTGAATCAGTATAATTACTCTGAGATTCTTCTTTACGACTGTGATAATTTAGGCTTAGCAATCGTGAGAGTGTTGCTAGCGGGGATTACTAGAATGTGTTGTTCGACACCGTGAACGAACTCCACGAGGAGAATATCGATATTGGTTCAAACACTTGTTAAAGTTACAATGACCATGTCTGGCTCTCGCACATAAATGCGTGCTCGTTGCGAAGATAAATCGTTATCTAGGTTTTTATTGCGTTTTAAAATTTACATTTACTTACATTGAGTTTTACTGGTGGCCCCCACAATAGGTCACAGCCTGTCTCGTGGGGCCTTTTACAAGATGTGAATACTACGGTAACTTTTATTTCTTTATTCAATTCAATAACTGATAAGGCTTAACCAATTACATCAATTATAAAATTACATTCATAATACTTTTTTTTTTTTTTTTTTTTTTTTTTTTTTTTCCCAGGTATCCTCATGAGCTATATAAATTATGCAATATTGTATAAAATACAGTTAAATAATAGTCATGCCCGTGGGCACCTTCCCAGTTCTACTTTGTTTGTTGGACAGAATAGCTGAATTTAATTTAGGGTTGTCCCGCCAGCACTTACAAGCTTATAATGACAAAATTACATAGATTACTAACGTGTCAGAAACCACCTATAGGCAATGTGCTTGGTCTGGTTGACTGGACCGACCAATTGTTATTTTCCTTTGAACGTGAATTTGAACGTTGGTGCTGTATTTTAAAACGACGGGAATCTTTTGACCTCGACGATCCTTAGTCAAAGTCAAAGCATTTACCTATTGTAAATAGGCAATAAAATAGCACTTTTACAAGTCAAACAGCTAATTCTCGTTAACAAAGAGAATTATAAACCATAAAGTATGATAAATTGAATTAGACAGTATTTGATTATGGTTTGAGTTTGCAATCCAGTTCGAACCAACCCTAGTTGTTTTTTTTTTTTTTTGTTCTCCCTCTGTATAATATGATTGTATACTGTCTCGCGTATAAACAATAAATAAATAAAACAGCAGACAGTTAGGTGGTAAATAATATTTTGTTATTTAGACATTCAGCCCTAACAAAAATATATGTAATGAGTGATAAACTAATCGACAAAAACCATGGATATTAAGAACAATCTAGTTGAGATGTTGTGGGAAAATAATTGAATGAATACCTACCATTATAAATACAAGCGAACCGAAACAAAGCTTAAAATACGTTATTCCTGAGAATAATAACTTCTGTTAAACATTGAACTCAGGTAAGTTAAAAGCAGCTATAGCCTCGCAGGCGAACTTCCGCCTACCAAGCAGAGGGTCGCGAGTTCGTATCCCAGTACGGGCACCCGACGTGTTTTTTTTTCAGAACATAATTATGTGGTGGTGCGCGACCATCACTTGCCTCTTGTCGAATAAAAACATTGTAAAGAAACCCACATGTACAAACTATATAATAATATCAGTTTAAAATTAGTAGATTGATCAGATCTAGTTGGTACCGAGTCCAAAGTTCAGAACGAGCTCATGTACTAAAATTATTATTTTACTAATTAACGAACAACAAATCCACTCATACACCGGCCGGCTAACACCGACATAGAGGCACGGATACACCCCGCGGCGGCGACATCTTGACGCCACGTTAGCAGTTTCGCTGTAAGTGTACGTGGATAGGCGTCCGGGCGGGCACCGCTATGTTAAGTACCTAGGGTACTATTATGAATTTTGTGGCTGTATATTTAATAACTATCTGGAATATTTCAGCCTTGAAACATGAATTTAACTTGGTGACACTACTTATTTATTTTTATTTGAGTTATGTTTTGTATTTATAAAGTAAAGACAGTAATTTATGTCTGTTACACTGTTTTGCAAACATGACACAATCTAAAAGAAAATACCGTTTGATTGGTAAATGGAATAAGACTTGATCTTAAAGTTACACACAAAACATAATAATACTAATATAGACGTAAGCGCAATATGTCACTGGCGGTAGGTAAAATAACTTGAAGAAAATACTGATGATCACTTACCAATGTACTGCTACTGATAAAATGTTATATACAACCTTTTATTTGTGCGTGAATTATGCACATCCCACTTCTGAAATGTAAATTTAACTCACTTCACGTATAAAATACCATTGATATAATTATTATTTAAAGAGACCACAACGTGCGTATGCATCGACAATCTAAGAAGGAATGCCGACAAGCGTTCCCTAGCTCTTACTCTAGGATGAAATATAAACAAAACCACTTCACGTTAGCTAACACTTCAAAGAAGTTGCAACTTGCTAATGTTCACAACTTATTAACATAAAGTTAAGTAGCGTCTGAAGAGCGTCAAAGTTCAAGTAATGATAATCAATTAAAACAGTTTCTCACTTTATTAACATTCCGAACACAAGTGCTTTAGAACGTAAAATACTTATCTATCGCGTGCCGCGTGGGTGTACTGCGTTTAGTGCTTAGTAGAGACAGAGATGGTTTGTCATACCCAAGGAACGTACCTAAGTATAATATTGATATGTCGGTACTTTATTACTGCCATTCATAACGGTATTTAGGTAGGGTCGTTGCGCTGGTTGGCGGCCTTTTAGTCGCCTATCCAACTTTGCTTCTTGAAATTAGTATGATATGTCCATAATTTAGGTTCTAATTGTTTATGTAGGCGTAGCAGATATCGTTAAGTTATTTTTCGTATTATGTATTGGAGGAAGAATGCAACAGTTTTTTTTTAAATAAATTAATACCTGAAATTTACCCAAAATGCCGGTTGGCGGCCACTTTTTTCGGTTCGCGGCCATCCTAGACTTAATTGGCGGCCGCCAGTTTTACATACAATATTGACTTACGAGTGTTTCATACTTTTTGCGCTTTCGTACACTTTTCAGCATATAATGGACCTATTATACATTTCCACACCATTGGGCATATGATCGCGATTGTCATTCGAATGCATTTTACTCTTAAAAAGTACGTTCTCTTCAATATTCATCCCTTTCTTGTGCTCTAACCTAACCTTATACCTTACACTGTTCTAACATCTCTGATTTCCACAGCATTTGTTCTTCTAGTCTGGGTTCACGCACTACAATCTCGTAATTTAGCAATCTACCTACAGCATTTTACCTTCTCCTAACTCATCATCATTTTTAATGACTGCAACATAAATTCTTCTCTCTGTCCTTTCTTCGTTCATCCTTTCTTTCCTTACTTGAAACTCTTAATCTCTAATGCATTTACTCTTCTTCCATACTTCATTTTCATTCATCTACCTATGTATATTATCTATTTACTGCATTTATTCTTCTCTCGTTGTTAAACACATTACATTAATATTATCTCTAGGTACAAATAATGAAATAAAGAAACTACCTACGTTTTATAATCAATTTATATATATTGCAACAAATTAAGTAGGTAGGTATGGTTAATATTAACATTTTGTTCTTATTAAATATAACTTAAGTAATACTCCACATAATTTGAGCGTATTATAGACTAGTACTTATTTTAAATAGTCAACATTTTTATAAATGTATTAATTAACTCGTTAACAGTAACTATTAGAAATCAGTCTTTAACAATTTCTATAACGAGTAATCAGTAAGTGTCAATAAGAATAAAAAACCTATTTTAAAGCAATAATGCACATGTTACACTTGGATGGTTTATCTTTAACATCATCATAATTCAGGCCTATAAAATCAGTGCACTTCAAATGAAACCATTTAGCACAAAAATCACAGCCAACATTTTTGTTTTCATCGTCCTCAGTGTCACTGTTTAAGATATCTACGCATTGGCCACAATTTTGTTTAATATTTTGTTTTGATGCTTTATAGGCTTTAAAAGTTTTCCTTTTTTAAGTTTCTTGGCTTTATATATTTCTTTTTTTTGCTTTGCTTCCTCTTGTTTACGCTTCACGGCTTGCTTTCTAGATTCTTTAGCTTTTTCTTTCTCTTCATTCTTTTCTTTTTTAGCTTTTTCTTTTAGTAGATGGTATTCTGGCCATTTTTTCCCTGATATCGCCGATTGAATACAAGCTTTGGATACCATTTTTTTTACTTTTCTAGAGGTTGGGGTATAAACAGATGTTGCTCGAATACTGTGTTTGGATCTATGGAAATTTTGTTGTTGGCGGATGCGGGTGTAAATGTGGAAGATGATGATTTGTTTGGCAGAACGTCACGAGAATCTAAATGTTCTGATACAGTTGGAATAACTGTAACATCATCCAGTGATAAAAGAGACCTTCTTTCTAGTTGCTAGCAAGTGACGCCAAAAGTCATAATTTTATTTTCTCCTTCCGATTTTTCTGTGGTAGTGACGGTACATAATAGCAGCTTGTCTTGTAAAGTTGAGATAATGTTACTGAGTTGGTGTCACGATTTTCAGATCCTAGTTGCTCTTTTGGGCTAATATGTGGAACTAATTCGGTGCCAGTTTTGAAACTTCGAAGTTCATCTGTAATCTGCATTTGGTGTATCTGTTCCGTGCATAGAGAGACGTTATTTGAGTCCGATTTTGAAGGTAGATAGATTTCATTAGGGTCTAGAGATTTGGGGCTTAGGTTTCGGCTCTTGGGTGGGGTGTGCTGGTTTGGAACGGTATGACCAAAATATCGTCCAGTGATACCACTGTTCCCAACTCAAGACCGCTAAAATCTGATGTGACTAAATTCGACAAGCCGTGATTCGGAAGACTCTCTGTTCTGGACATCTGTAATAACTAAAAATATCTAAACACCAACCGAAATAGTCTGTGTGAAAGAAGTGGCCGTAAACTGACACCTCTATTTTCAAATAGTCAGATATCGGCCGTCTATTTTGCATATGATTTTCCGACGGCCGCGAACCAGATTTGTTTTGTTAGCATGTGTTAGTTTGCGGCCACAGTAAGCTATAAATCTGTATAAAATTCTATTTTGGCGGCCGTGAACTAACCATATCATTTAAACCAACCCCAATCATACAAAAATGTTGCACAAAGCTAAGCTTTATTGACATTATAATAGGAAAGAAAGCAAACTTATTTCATTCAGTGAGCTAGTGCCGCGGCCACCCGGCCGTATACCAACTCTACTAAAAAATTATTGTGTTGGTTGGCGGCCACCAAATATAACTGGTATTAAAGTCATTTACTCCCGAAATAAATGGAAAATTACATGAAACAAACAACTATGATCACACAAAAACAATCACACTAATAATTAAGTAATTGTAAACTACAAATACTTACTTTTGAAGCGGGACCTGGTTGCTATTTTTTTCGCAGTTTTGCGCACGTGTGTGCGCTGACAGCGCGGCTGACAAAATGGAAGATTTATTTCCGGCACATGGTTTAAGATAACCGATCAATTTGAATAGGCAGTACATCCTGCAACTATTCAACTTTTCTAAATACCACAACACGTTGGGAAGAGTGAGATAGAAATCTTATTATTGCAATATTTATACGGTTGGTCCTCTAAAAGGCCGCGAAACAACGCAGGGCCGCGATCCAGCGTAATGACCCTACTCCCTTTATTATGATTTTGAACTCGCCTTACTTTTAAGTTGAACTAAGGACTAATAAGTGGCTCACGGGGCTCACCACAGCCTGCTCTCCCTTCCTTGGAATCTAACTTCAGGATGTTTTATCAATACACTACCAGTCCGTCATAAGGAAGGATTGAAACTTTTTATTATAACTTTATTTACCACGGAAGATTTCGTTATCATCATCATCTTATGAAGCTTATAAGCCTACTCATTTTTATGGATAAGCCTACCTACTCCCTCTTATAGGTACCTACCATAATATTCGTTCTCGTTTTTGAGCCTTTCTGATCCAGGTCCTGATAATTTCAGGTATAACCTACCTACCAAAGAGTAAAACCGGTATTAAGTAATCTGAAACGTTTTAGCAAATATATAGTTTCTCATACCAACCTTTTTCGAGAATCATGTCGCTATCACACCGTGGGATGCGGGCTTGAGTAGAGTACATTTTATTTATATTACCCACCTACCTAAGGAGTCGCATGTTCGAAGCGCCTTGCTCAAAATATCGCGGCGCGGCGGTTGGCGACTTCCGTCGATTCAGAGTTGTTTAGTGTTTGTTTCCACAAGACGATGTGTCAACGACATTTAATGAGAAACCTTTGTATTAATTTATTTTAACGTGGGTAATTATTATATTTTATGTAAGTTTCACTGTTTGCTCGTGGTACGGTTCAGTTGTTTAGGTAGGTAGGTATACTAAGTTGTATAGTGAGGGTAGATTTACTTTACTTAGTTCAGTCTTTAGTTTGTAATTTGTGTTCATACATAATAATAATATTATAGTATAATTTTGTAGATATTAGGTACTGAAGCATAGTATTGAAGCATATTAGTCACAATTGATTTAAATTCTTAGAAACAAGATATTCGGACAAAAGCTAAGCCAAGCTATTAGACTCGCGTAGTTGTCACGTCGAAAATAATAATCAAGAGCAGCGCAGTGAGTCAATTTTAGGCGCAGTTCTGTGTCATGCAATGAATAAACATTCACGGCCACTATTATCATCAATGCAGATAATTTTCAGACTAAAATAACAAACTTTACTTACGCCTGTTTTGTGAGTCAAAGCACCCATCCTGCCTTGAGGTATATTAAGCAAGGTTAAATGGTATTTTCATGTATTACCTATAAGCCGACTACCTACTACCTATGCACAAAACTTTATGGAATGTATTTTTCTATGGGTCAATAACATTGTTCGCGTTTATCCATGCAATTTGATCATTTAGTTAGTTTAGTTTGTTATTACGAGTAAGTAGTGCTGATGAAACAGCAGGGTAAGAATTTTGAAAAAGATTTGCTAAGCATTTGTTGAAATATGGAACCTCGCTGTTTTCCGTTGTAAAGGAGCCATAATCGTCCTTTTAGTCCATTGCCGTATTTCATTGGAGATGTGCGTGCCACGTTTTTTGTGTTCCGTTTTTATATGAACATTGTTCGGAGTCTCGACTGAAGACGATGAGCTGTAATCAGACTTTGGACACTTGAGTGCCCATGCTTTTTGTTGTTAAAACTGATTGGATTGGAAACGAACTTAGAATTAGGTATACCTAGTCAGTTATATAAATAAGCTATCAAGACTCTACCAGCTGTATTACCTATACCTACTCTAGCTAGTCATGATAGAAATAGGTACCTACCTATACACAAAGTTTTTATAAGGAAAAACTGAGGGCAATTACAGAAGTGTTTTTGTAACTGTTCCTAAAGCAAACAAATATTAGGTAGGTAACTTAGTAAGTATAGCGTAAATAGTATATCGTCAGTTGCAGGTTCAATTGGGGTAACTGACAAACCACGTAAAATAAGTCGAATATACAGTTATAATCCGTTTTTTACTGCTCTTTAGAGTGGTATATTTAAAAAAATGTAGAATAAAAAAAAGTCAGTTACACCACAAATTTTAGCACTCGATTTTGCAACGTTTTAAAATGATGTTGTAACTGATTATAATATTATCCATTTGCACAAGTCAATTTGGTATATTTGCAGTAAAATTTATTGGCATAACCTAATTTTTTCCAAGAAATACACCATACTTTGACTTGAGAGATTTTAAAAGTTCTGAAGTAAATAATAATATGGTGCATGTCATGAGTTTGAAAAAAAATTGGTGTAACAGAAAATTATTTCAGAAAATAAGGGTATTTGATTAAATTCTACATTTAGGCTGATTAATTACGTAATTTTAAGCATTAATTGCGTAATTTGCGCAATTTTTTCAAAACAGTCAAAATAGATCCAAAAAGGACCATACGGAGAAATACGTTATAGTTATTAGTTAAATGTATCACATTAAACCCCTATAAGTAAATACTTATTCTACTGAAAAGTCATATTTTGTCAGTTACCCCAATTTAACCTGCAACTGAAGATACGTTAGATATTTATGGTGTACATTATCATTCTTGGGTTTAATAAATCAGGAAATCAATATTATACAGGTCTGGTGAAATCTTGGGTAAAAAATAGAACAACAGGAGAAATACTGCCGATTCCAGTTTTGACGTCGATAAGGGTGTTAAAGAACTAAATGGGTGCTGTCAACTAATAACATTTGTCTTGAACCCTCATTTTACAGGTAGAGACGTTTTTATGCAGACTACAACCTTGCGGGAACAAAAAACGGTTGAGTGGATTTTGCTGCAAGTTGTAACGGAGACTCGTCAAGTGTTTTGGTGTTTGGGAAGAAATAACATGGATCGAAATATAGTGCGTGCTTTATTTAAACGCTGCTTTTATGGGATGTTCAGAGCAGCGAACACTGCCATCCCACTTTTCCTCTGGCCCCACACCAATGGAGGCACCTTCAGTCAAAGCTCGTGGAAACTAAATCATATCTAGTGCTAAACTTCATTACACTTTTTAGTGAATAACTTGGACTTTTGATTTAGAGAGGCAAAAAGATCAGTAGGCAGACCCCCAGCCAGATGGATCGATGACATCGTTAGATTTCAGGGCAGAACGTGGATGAGATCGACGCAGGGCGCAAAAAGAGTGGTGTACCATGGCAAGGAAGAGGACTACGAGTACGTCCAGCAGTGGAACAATACGGGCTGATATGATGAACTTTTACCATTCCGATTACGATGTGTCTACGGCAGACCACAATTTCGTTTGGAAAATCAATTCAATATCAAATCAATAGCACTTTCAGATAAATCACTGAACCAATTAAAGGGGCATTAGCGAATTGAATGGCTCGTCAATACGGCCCATTGTTAAGGCCCAACAGCACGCCACGGCCCATTTAACCTGGACCACAGAGAACTCATAGTACCTATGTAGGTACCAGTGTTATCAAACGGTGACGAACGGCGGCAGGTCAACGTACCTTGAACCTTTGTTGATGGAGTTATTTGGTTCCTGGAAGAGGACGGGTGAAATGGCATCTTCTAGGCTGTAAGACTAGCTGAGATGTATTCATTATCCCTGAGAAGTATAGTATCCCATACTGAAAACGGATGGAGCTTACATGAACACCTACTGGCTACAACTCTAGCCTCCCCGATTGTTGAAGTGCTTCCCAATCGATTCACAAATGAAACACCTACTTACTAAGTAACAGTAAATAGGTACTGTTCTCAAAATATTTTGCCTTTCATTTTCATAGAAGCTCATGACATAACACATAATTTTAATATTCATTAAATTACTCACCTAATGATAATATTTACCATAAACTATAATTAATTAATTTAATAACGCACTCCATAGCTTTTGGAATGAAGGCGTGGTTTTGACTTTTACTCATAAATAATAACAATATCTGTTCGTTTTTAAAATATTTTTTATCAATAATTTTACGTAACTGTTATTAGTTATATCGAGTCTGATAATTGGATAAGGTATATAGAGAAGAGCTTAGAAATAAACTACATTAGAGTTTTAGCCTACCTACCTGTAAGTTTTACCAATATCGCGAGAGCAATTTTGATTTTGATCTTTATCAAAATTGAGAACATGCATAGTCGTCTACATAGAAACATAACTGATGCATAACTTCTTGACCATTTAGGTAATCGATTGAGCTAGGTGACTTACTGAAACGTATTTACTATCTGGGAGCTTCGAAATTCTGCGGGTTCACAGCGTCACACTAATTTTGGAAACTACCTATAATTATATAGGTACTATATAATCTACTTTAAAACATAACAAACCAGCATTTCAGAAAGCGCTCCCATGAGTGCCGTGTGAATTATAATCGTCTCAATAAGCACGGAGAAAAATGGTCGGCTGAACTTCAGAGCTGGATTCAGCAGCTCTAATAATGAAAAGCATCTACGAATGATAAGTCTCTTATCTTTTGCATTAGTTATTTTTTTATGTTTTATCATCGTCGTCGATGTTTTTTGCTTGTGGCGCCCAAGCTCTGCTAGTAATTTAAAATTTGTTATAAAGTATGTATAAATTATTGTATTCATCCCGCGTTCATCGATGTTGTTCAAATTGAACAACAAAATTTATTTAATAAAATTGAAAGAATGGTTTTAAATAGGTACACCGTGTTTTTCCAATCCTGAGTCCACTCTTCACCAACACAAAGACAAATGTCTGCTTTCTTTCTCAATCGAAGACTAGCAAGAAAGTTCACCGCACACAATAGTTCTGCGCAATGACATTCTTTCTTCTTATCGAGTCATCATATGCTGACTCATTCCTTATACAATTCATGTTAATTATTATAATTTCCGTACGCAAACTCATCTGCTATGTAACTAGCGTAGTGTTGCCATATGTACCGATCTCAAAATCTGCTTAAAATGCACTCAAAATTCGTAAACAGTTACGTTTTTACTTGTTCATGCACGTTAGGTAACGATTTCCAATTTCTTTGTCATAATGTCATACATCATATCATTCACATGTATTATGAATTTGAGAGGAGCAGCATTGTTTGTGCAGAACGATTACCCTTATAACGGATGTCTACTTAGCAACCAAAATTTCTTACAATTTTAGAACTGATAAACCACAAATTTTAGGAAACACTTCCAGCCAGGCAACACTGGCTAGTGGCACCACTACTCGCTTATAGTGAAAGTATTCTGGATTAATCACTCGATCTAAAGCCGCAAGTTCAATGCCTCGATTATGACTGTTAAATTATAATATTCTTTTGCTTTCTTACGAGATGAATGGGGCAGGTGGGTGCCGTAACCGCATACACGTAAGATCGCGTAAGACCGAACATTAACTTTCTGACTCCTCTGACATCTTCGTATTTTTCTACGCGTCAAATTGTCAACTGCGATGTGACTTGACTCTCTTATCTCAGATCCGGCTACAATTAATTAAGATCGCTGCAGATTTGAATAATCATGTGTTGTAATTAGTATCTCAACTGCGCAAGACTGCTGCTCCAAGGTTCATTTGAAACTAAGTAGTGATTGAAGTGAATGTGCAGTAAAAAGTTCTGCAAAGTTTTTTTTTGTTGAATGTAATATCTAGATACTAACAAGCGATAAGTCAATAACATTGCTACACGTATGCATGACTAATCAATTGGAGAAATGGCAATCGGAGTGCTCCCGATTGACAATCACGCGTATTCCATGTTCTAGAGTGGGTATAACGCTATAGGCGTAAGTAATGTCGTAACACTTGTAAGTTGGCGTTTGTAATAGCCCCCGTCACAGATTCATAACCAGTTGCTAGTTCTTGGTATTCCAGCCTCACAGGCGATTCGCTGATTTGCTTTATTTTCTATAACGTACCAGTTTTTTCCTCTAAGCAACAAACGACGTGTAGCTAACACTAGCAGATCCTACTTTGAAGTTTTCGTATAAATATACAGTAATCCAGGTAATAAAGGTGAAATACTACTGTGGTCTAGTTATTTGTAAGATATAATGATAGACTGTGATACAAAACAAACAGTATTTAGTGGTTAAATGAAGATACTTGATGGAAGACGTATCATGAATTTAGCTTAGGTGACATAATAATATAGCTCTTTCTTTCTACCTACCTACATTTGAGAGATGTCGTGAGAGTAGGTACTCTATTTATTATAATATTACGTTAAATTGTTACTTATAGATATTTAAGAGAATACATACAGCTGACTCAAAAATACCATTTCGAGAGCTGGTTGGTCATTCCGTGCCAAAGTCGAAAGTATTCATTCATAATTATAGGCCTAATCTTACTTCAGCAATATTGATGTTTATAATATACCCCATTTCACGTTTTTGAAGATAAAGTATCTAAGTGCTTTAAACAATAACTAGGAATTACTTATTGCGAAAGGCTCAGAATCACTATTCTAACGATAGATGCTAACGAACGATTATAAGAACGGCCTTTCATCTCATTATTGGTATTCCTCAAAGGGAATCTCGGCCATGGGTGCTGAATGCATGTAAATAAATCAAGATGGACCGTGAGATACAACGCAATACACGATTTACAATCCTCATTGTTTTCTCTCTATGGAATGCTAAATATTTAGAATGCATTTAGAAAAAGAAAGGAGAACTAATGAATGTTCTCTGTAAACTATTTACATCTTTAGTTTGAATAACATTTCTTCGGCACATCAAAAGAAAGAAAATGTCTTGAGTATTGGTATCACATCATTCACATCTGTGTCTCTTTTGAACATTATTTTGAGATAGGTTCTAAAGTAGACACGTTAAGTAGGTACCATAATACATACCCATGGAAAACATAAACGACATCAGAAATTGTGATTATCGATGTTATATTACCATTAAAGTCAATCACTTCTTTAGGGTGAGCAAGATTTAATACGAGTAGAGAGCACACCGCTACTTTTTCTGACTCAAATTCATCAATCCTTTCAAGCTCTTTCACTAATAAAGGTTACTTTAGTACTTTATCAAACATTTCGTAGCTTACAATTAAACCAATTTGTATAGGAATTTTTAAAAAGTCTTATTACGTACATACTCTACCTCTGCTTCTATCAAGTCTTTGCCGAATGTTATGCACAATGCACAGTACTGCGCTATGTTTTTACTTCGGTTGTCACCACTGATTTAGCAACTGTGTCTAGTTGCTCACGTTCCTATCGAATCTTCTAACTAAGAATGCGTGTTTTTAACAGTTCCATGTACATAATTTCTTGCTCCACAGTCACAAAGTCCTGAAGATGGCCTGACCGATTACAAGAGCAACGTAACGGTTGAGCCCACATAATGGCTGGCCACACGCAAGATAGCAAGGTTAACGGAGCGGACGCCTGTGGCATGCTTAATAGGAATCAAGAACTGTCTACTATGTCAGAAATTAACAGATTCTATAATAATAAGAAGGCTACTTATACTTATTGAAGGCTACATACAAAAATATTATCTATTACCCACCTACTAGGGAATGACTTTACTCTCTGCGGGATCTGCTGATTTATGTAAAATGGCATTCCCATATTATTGTAGGCACACATCTGCATTCGACATAGTAGGAATAGGCAGTCACCGAGATGTTTTGGTAATCCAAAAGAAGAATTGCAATGAAATGTTACTATTATTGCTACGCACATAGAGTGTTATTGGTCAGAATACGAAGGAGTATATTATTGCTCAATTACATTTGTGTTAGGGGCTATCATTGATGCCCCATTGAGATAATTGTAGGTACTTAATAAGAAAATATGTATGTCTTTTCGAAGTGTAGCAGGGTTTCTCATATCTTTATTTATGATACCTTATGTAAGATACCACTGTCCTTGACAAACAATATGGTGCTGTAAGTTTTCAAAATGAACCGTACCAAATATGTACCTACCTAGATATTTCTGAGCATTGCTTGATAAGGTCAGCCTAATATGCTCAACCTGAAAGGCTTATTTCATAAACCTTATGCAAATAAGGTTTGGAGTCATTTGAGATCTGCATCACATGTACCTAGCTTTCGTTTGGCATTCCATCATTTTTACAGGTCAAGGCGTTAAATAGAAATCAATTCGCAGCAGATACTACTGCTCAGTAAGTCCTTCAAACACTTGAGACAAAGGCGCTGCAGAAACCAGTTACCCATGTCCTTTTCTGACAGAACATGATATTAAAATATCTTAAACAAAGCACTTGTTGCATAAGACTTTAAAGAACCAGGGCAAACGTGATGCTAAAGAAAACATAATAGTGCGCTGAACTAGTCACTTTCTTAGCTTAGTATTACGGAAGATAATATAGGTAATGTACGAGTAGCTGAACTGTAACAGAGACTATTATAACTTATTAGTACACTTCGATCATCCTTCAATTCAATAATAACTAGAGTTTACGAAAATAATTCAAGTTTCAGAAAGGTAGATAGTACCTTCTCAATGGAGTTAGCAATCGTAAGCGGTAAAAATCTGCTTAAGGCTATAGGTAAAGTAACAAAGACGTAACTTCATCCTGTTGTTATGTAAAGTTGCTTTTATGTAAAGGTTCTGCGAGTACCTGGCCATCCGGGCAGTATTGCTGCGGGGCTCGTGAAGATAAGACCAGTGAAAGTGCCTCCAACTAGGACCTCTTATGAACAACAAGTATTGTTGTGTGATCGCAGTCACGCTCCGCTAATTCGAATGCAAGCATGAATTTAATAGAATAATCTCGCTGATTGATAGTCTTATTATATGACGATGTGGTTCCAGGAAAGTCTGCATTGTCCAAACACCGGCGCACCCGTTCACAATTTGTTAAAGATATACCGTTAGATACTACAAAGTAATTGAAAAATTACATTACGTAACTTCAAAGCCGTAAAGTCATAGAGAAATTGTGAAGGTCCGCCTTCAGACGTTAAAATGCTTCAGGCGTTTTTCTTTATTCGGCCGCTACCAACGTAATATTTTTATAACGGTCATCGACCTCACCAATTTTATGGTCAAAGTAATATATTGAATCGATAATGGTCTAAACGTTATGAACCCGGTCTACGGTGTGTGAAAATCCACAACATTAATATTATAAAAGATACTCTAGTGGCAGCACTGTGATGGTTATCAGTCAATTTATTTTGATTGGTAGAAAACTAGAAATTTATACATTCCCAGAGTGAGGTGAACAATGCGGCAAATTGATACCGTCCATTCTATCAACTAGCAGTCGACGACTTGTTAATAAAATACTTTGCGACTCGATTAATTTGAAACGTTATGTGCACGTATCGCAGAAACTATTTGAGTTGATTAATCTTTATTGTAAAATCTATTGGAGCGAATTGAGAATAATGGAGTCAAGTGGGCCTCAGCCGTTGCCTAGCGATCTTTCCAATAAAAGTTAGTTAAGAAGCTTATTAAGATGAAGGGGTGTAGCTTTTTGTTCGGAAGTGCTTAGATGCGTAAGTGTTGTTACTTTCACTATACTCCAACTATTTGTGTTGGCGCAAAAAGTTCGCAATTTATTTCTTTTTGTGCTCTACATAGAGTCACGACGCGCCGCCGTCGTAGTTAGGTAGGTACTTGGCCGTAGTAGGTACGGTTTCGTACCAAGGTCGAAAACCGGATGGTATTACAATACAGTATTATCTCAACTTTCGTGCTCGATCGACGAAAGCGAATGCTACGACTCCCGTTTCGGTGACAACTTTCTGTATATATTCCGAACCACTTTTTATCCTTTCCAAATCGGAACTCTGTCAGTACATCAATGGGGCATGAGTGGTTGGTTTCGACAGGTCCACTTTCCATAGTTACGTAAGCAATACAACCTTCAATGCTTAAGATAACTCAAAGAAAGGCCCTTAATTAATGCGTAGGTGTTTTACTGTCCTGCAGTGATTGCAGCACAAGATACAATAACATTGTAAATGATACGATAGCTGAATAAAGGTCTCTGGATTAGCATATTGCGACTAGAATTTATTGATGCTTACTGTCGGATCAGAATCAATATCCTACCTACTCAGATCTGGATTTATAGTAGTGAGTATGAAATCTGCAGGTAAGTTTTACGAGTAGTCACCAAGTCACAATAATATAGGTAATTCATGTAAATCGGGGAGCGAAATTAAATCGACTCAGGAACTTGCTAAACGTAAATAAATGAGGACTTTAATCGTATTGCCGGAAGCAACACCGCGGAAGGACTGTGAAAATATTTTTCGTTGTTTCCATAAGAATTCAATAGGTGTTTACAATGACCTTAATATTAGCTCAATGGGTGTTTACATTACAAAACGAATCGATCCGTAAATAAGCACGCGAGAAAACGTTTGAGAGAGTGAAAATAAACATGATCATATTTAGCTGGCCCATAAACAAAATCCTTTAACACAATGGTGTATCCATTTCAACGCGACCATTTAGAAATTGGGTCAGCCATATTATGATAGTGGGAAATAAAATAAAATTGGCCTTGACATAATAATATTTAATTCTGGACAATTAATTTAACTGCGCTGAAGCTGGTTCAATGATAATGCCATTGATCTATGACAAATGAATCGTGTTGAACAAATAGATGGTGTCGATGATTTGTCTAGGCCGAAATGTCATGAGAACTATGACGATGGTAGGCTAAGTAGCTATAAATGTTTGGCATAGTTCAAGATAAACTGTACCTACTTGTGTTTTACAGCTATGCTTCATGATGTTCAAATTGAAGTAAACTACTTTATGTCTTCAGAATTTCGTGACATCTTGAAATAAGAATCCCGACGAAGCACGTGCTGACCCACACGCAAAATGCAAGGTGCCGTAATCCGTATCTTGTTCAAAACATTCGTTTACGTGGAATCTCTATTAGGTGTTGCACAGTTGTTATTTGTGTTTGATGGATCTGTTATAAATAGTACTACATAACTAATTATAACTATTTCACCAAATATTCATCATAATAGACTTTTGCTACACGAGGAAGCTAAAAGCATAGCAAAAAAAGGGGCCAAGAGACTCACGAAGCATTGCGGCACAGTAGATGGATAAAGCCACTTTCCTTTGTGATTGAAATAGTAGGTATGTCGCAGGTCAAAGTTGTTACATTTAACAATTACAAAACTATTACAACTGCTCGAGTGAAAGACCTTGCTTTCGGACCAGTGCACTGGTTGCTTATGGGACTTTTATATCGGCACATGTACAATTTGATTATCTTATTTCAACGTTATGGTATTTATTGGTCGTTAATTAATTTGCAAATCGCTCAGCATTTGTGCAATAATAAAAACAGGGTGGCCTTAAACTAAATCCTGAGGCTATAAACGTAAAGGCTATCAAAATTTACATCGATCGTCCCGATTTGCGAATTCATGGAGCGTTATGTGGGTGCCGAGCTTTAAACGGTTGGTTGTGAATTTTGCGTAGTTTCTAAAATGGTGGTTACACAGGGTATGAAGAGTATGAGCAGTAGGCACAATAATCTAAGCAACACATAGCACAAGTGGGTTAAAATAACAATTTATTATTTGGGTATGATATGTAGTAACGTAATCGGATGCTATCATCATCAACATCAAAGGGAAATGCCATAAGTAGTAGCTCTTCTGATGTCCTTTGAAAATGCAGGTATAGTGCCCGTACTGTGTCTATGCTACATTGGTCGACTGTGGGAGCAGTCGGCGGCAAGGTTGAGGTCGTCAGTAAATAAATTACTGTCGCTCTCAAGTCATTGCGCAAACACCAAGCACATCATTTGCGTTGCTCTTCAGACTCTTACCGAAGTCCACTCACTAAATTCCAGAGCTACAAGTAAAATTTTAGCGTGGCATCATAAATCACATACAAATGCACTTCACTAAACGACACCACATCAATCAAGAGGTTCAATCAGCCCATAATGACCTACAGTTTCACTTTCCTTTGTATCTGGAACGAGGTGATAACACTCGATTGAAGACAACATTGTGGACCCATTTCCGAGTGGGTGTGCTCTGTATTTCAAATAGGCAATGTAAATCACTCAATGGTTACCATCAAGGCGAAATTTTGTAATAAATTGTTGCGGAAGTGTATAACGTTATGCAGTTTGTATGCCCAATGTTTTGGACGACCTTACACGAATAGTTTCGTCTGGTTAATGCTATCCTGATTATATTTTAATAGTTGTTCTGTTAATAATAATATGAGGAAGATACTTTCGCAATCCAAAGGTTCCCCAGTTTCTGTAGTACAGATTTCAACATTTGTGTGTGGTCTTGTTCAAGGCTGCTTCTGAAAGTCCAAGACTACGTTGCAAATAGGTAGGTTTTATGTTTAAAAAATAGGCTGAGTCTATTCATACGGGTACTGTACGAACAATTTATAATTATTAATACAGTTACCGTACGAATAATTTATAATTATTAATACGGGTACTGGACAAACAATTTATTATTATTCGTACATAAGTCGGACGAATAATTCTATTTTATCATCTAGAGTGCAAAAAAAAAAATGCGTTCCACTCTCCCCTCTTTCTCCCCACTCTCCCCTCTTTCTCCTCCCACTCTCCCCTCTTTCTCCCCGTTCTCCCTTCTCTTTCTCCCTACTCTATCCTCTTTCTCCCCCCACTCTCCCCTCTTTATCACCCCACTCTCCCCTCTTTCTCCCCCCACTCTCACCTCTTTATCCCCCACTCTCCCCTCTTTCTTCCCGCTCTCCCAGTCTTTCTCCCCACTCTACCCTCTTCTCCCCCCACTCTACCATCTACTCCCCCCTTCCCCCCCACTCTCCCTTTTCCCCCCACTCTCCTTCTTTCTCCTTCTCCCCTCCCCGCACTCTCCCCCTTTAAATAACGATCCGTTCAGCAGTATATTATTGTCCGTTGGGGGTGCATCTAAAGAATACCTCATAATTTCAACCCCCTTGCTTTTCCCACTTTAGGGATGATTTTTCAAAAAAGCTGAAACTCGTATTTATTTATTTCTTACCAAAAGCCTAAATAAGAATTACAAACTTTTTAAAATTATTATCTAATGCTCGCAAACGCACAGTACACATAGCATACATCCTATGATCGCCAAAAATGTAGACGAGAATTACACTTTCATTTAAAAAAGTAAACTGTTTAGGCTTCGCACGGATACTCTTCTTTGTTTTTCGAAGTAATTATGTCAAAATGGAAAATTGAAAAGTCGAATCTTCAGCCTGTTGATAATGGCGAGTACAATGTACGAATAAATATAATTTATTCATCCAGTATCCGTACAAATAGTCACACTCTAAAAAATAATATTGAAAATTTTCAGGATTATTGTCATCGTCGTTGTCATAAAAACGTACGTACATAATTATTATAAGGAGAAATAGAAAGCATTTTCTGAGCTAAAGTTAAAAGTAGGCAGGTACCCACTCTTCCCAACTTTATAGAGATTTTATTACTCACAGTTATGGGTAATAACTAATAATATACGCAATCGTAGAGCCTACGCATCCGCGTTTATTGCGAATACCCAATACAAGAATTATGAAAAGTGCTAGCGATCATCAGTAGGCCCGTTGCAAAAACAAATATTTACCTTATTGTATAATGCAAACTGCGAATATTTGCTGCAGACGAGTCAATTTAGTCAGCCAGTCTTTATAGAATTTATATTTTCTATGCGCACTGGTAAAGTTTTATATTCCTTTAAAATCCCAGCTCCAGATCTTCAGTTTTAATTTCCGTTATAGTTAGGTCATTATAAACCAAAAAGTCGATAAGTACTTTTTCATGACGATTGCAAAATCTTCTTATTATGTACTTATCTTTTTTTGCGTTGCAGAAATGAAATAATTTTAGAAATCTCAATTGCGTACCTATTTTAGATTATCTTCAGCTAATATATTATAACAAATATTTTCAGCATTCAAGATATTGCTATTCCATTATCTCACACTACTTTCTTAACTTTTTAGATATAAAATATTTATGTGTAATTAAAGATATTTCGACGATAGAATCGATTCCCAAGCCAGACCAAATCGTTGAACCTGCGTCAGACAGACAGACAAATCTGCCGTTCGTTGGTACTAAATGTTAAAGTAAATAATACCACTTAGGGTTGTCCAAAATGGTAGCGCATAATTCATGTGGATACTGCATAGGGAAGTGCGGATTGAAACACAAATACATTTAGGTATACGTTATAATTAAGGCTTGTATAGTTCGCTGATTTTGCACCTTTCAAAAAGTTACTATATGTAAGAAGTGAGATCATACATCCATATTAGCCAATTAGTGAATCGATTGGAATAATAGCTTATATTCGAAAGGCTTTATTATTTGTAAAAGTATAAGTATTTAAAAACCCCTCTCTATAGCATAGAGATGATACGGCAAATAAAATATTGCGGGTATGGTATGTAGCCCTAATGAAGTGAGAGGTATTTTATTGGTCGGTGTACAAACGTCTTATTTCTGATGCAATGCTTACCGTACACAGTAAACGCGTATAACAAAACACGTATCGAATTCGCTACAGCATTCCTTTTCCTTTCCAGGCAACTTGTCATGCCAGAAGCGATTTATATACTACCGTTTATACCACGATTTAATATGGAAAAACTGGTAACAGTTTAAAGAAATTGTTATGGTTTATGAACAATGACTTATCCAAGTTTATACGTTACCCCGCTGTAACTTATCTTTGTACGCTATACCATGAGATAAAGGGAACCACTAATCTGTCATAGATACGGATGATGTTTTTAGCTTACCAGATTGTAACGGGTCAAAATGTTCACATATTAGCAAGAAATTATTTACCCGGAATGATGTTGCAACTGTAGCTCATAAACAAAGCTCAGAGGCACATCGCAACTGACTCCAACACCATTGACATAATATCGTCAACCGGCCGAATAGGCGTTTCAAATCAATTTCCACGAATACAAACCTACCTTGCAGGCTGTTCTATTTACTAACATGATTTAAACAAAGGAATTGAAAGCCTGCTTTAGTAAAGTGCCGTAAATCATTCCAAGTACTATGCATTTTTAAGTCGAATTATGTTCGCATATCTTGAAAATATCGGTAAGGGTTACGTCAAGGAGTTCCCAAGCAAATGCACCTACTTAAAAAACAGTGATCTTATGTCTAAAAATGCGGGTCGAACCGTGACGATGATGGTAAGCCGCCTTCGGCGTTGGTGGGACGTCGTGAGATCGTGGTTTGCAAGTATTGCATGCGTGCAGCCAACAATGGTTTGAAAAATGAGAACACATTACATAGGATAAGGTACAATATCTTGCATAATGCGAGTACCTCCTTGTGTCTAGACGCTAGCCTTTTGTGAATAAATTCACAGTTCATTCTCATCGTGGGAGCGTCGAGAGCCCTTTTCGTGTTTATTTTATAATAGGTACGGTGTAACAAACATGCATGGCTTTTATACCATCTACCCATTTAGAAGTCAGTATCGTGGACGAGGCTACTACATGGCAGATGTGTAAAAGCGGAAATAGATGTTTAATTGTTACATGGTCCGTAAGGATCAGTGCAGGCGCAGTGTTGTATTTCAGAAAGTATGTACAGATACTTGTACGAAGAAGAATATACTACATTGTGGGAAACAATGTAGCTATGGGGCAATTAGGCACTCACTTACTGTACCCGATGTAGTGGCGCTAAATTGACAAGAATGTAGCCTACTCGGAAAAATAACATACAGAAGCAATAAAACGTTTATGAATTCAGAAAACATTGTGGGCATGAGAAAGGTCATGGTTGTTTTGCATAATCAGATGTTGTAGGGTACGAGATTGTTGAGTGTTCGATAAATATTTTGACGTCGTGTTCAAGGTTTTGCAAGTAATGTAAATAAATGCATTTATTTTCTTTTCAATTTAATTCAAGTCCTTTGATTCGATCGTGAAGCATCGTGATCGTGTAAATGTGTTTATTTGAGCGTCCGACAGACAGACTGACATTTTAAATGTGTGTAGTAAATTTAGTTAGCTATATTGTTTCTTCTTTTCATCGGGTGGGACAATCAAACAAAAACAGAAAATTGCAAGATACCTAATAAGGTTAATATAGTTGGTACGTATATTATATTTTCTGTGTGTCTAATTTAATTTACCTAACACACCTAAGTTGGAGGCTGTGTCTTTGTTTAATCTCGTAACTAAGGAAGGGAAGACTATTAAAAACATATTGAGGAAATGAGAAACTGCACATGAAACGGATGTCTTTACGACATAATTGATATACAGAGTAATATCTGTTTCAATGATATACAGAGTAGGTACTGAAGTACTTACCAAATGCAAGATCGGCCCAGTTGAGGATCAAGTTCAGTTGTGGACCATGCAATAGGCCTATGATAGGGGCGGGCCTGGGTTTATCCGTCACTGACGCATAAACCCAGGCCTTCCGTACTCATCCCGGATGGGTGCGGAGGCGTCGGTCTTGAGGGAGAGCGCAAGTCGTGATGATCCTCAAGGCAAGTCCAGGGTAATCCTTCACGTGGTTGCTGCCTGTTATTGGTCTGGTCCCCTCTGGAACAGACGTAACTAAAACCCTGGGCGCCGCGGTGTCGTCCATGGGGCTCCGTGTCGTGTTTTCACGGCACGGGGTCTCATGGGCGATTGGGGTGGCCTTTCCGCGTGTCCCTCTGACTAGCAGAGGGCACAGTGGAGGGGCCAGGGGGGGGTCTGGGCAGAGGGAGGGTGGTCTGCCCGGACGGTTATGTATATATGTATGTTTATTTATTATTATATGTATTTGTCTCATAATCATCCATCTCATCTCATCATCATTTTCATATTTTATTGTGTTGTTCTGTGTATTTGTTTCATCTTTTTCTGGTTTGTTCGTGTATCATTCATTTCTTGCGTTTTCATTTGTGTCTTTTGTTCTTTTTTCTCGTATTATTTCTTGTTCCATTTTTCCATGACGTTTGGTGGACAGGCTGTCGAGCCTTAAAACTGACAAAAAATGAAATGGCGAATTCTCAAACATGTATACCCCAGGAAGGTACCAGCCTCTCCGAGGCTGGAGAATCCTTTGGTGCTTCGGCACTCAGCCCCTCGTACTCTGGGGGGGGCAAGAACCGCCATGAGGGCCTCGGCCCTCAACCCGACGACCCAAGCTCACTCTTAGCGGATTCCGAAATGGCAAGTGTTACTTTGCCTGTTGTGGCGAAGGAGGCGCGCGTCCTATTGACGCGTTGCCCTACTCCAGGTGTGGAGAAGGGAGAGGGAGGAGACGGCCGTGCGGCGAGAACGGGCAACCTGTCGGACGAGGACGAGAGTTGGCAGACCGTTGCGTCGCGGGCCTTGGAGCTGGTTCTTAGAGCAAGTCCGGCTCGGGAAAGTGGCACGCGCCTTTTGTCGCGGAGCCCTACCCCTGGTGAGAAGAAGGGAGCGGGTCATGTGGTGCCACGGCCTCGAACTCTGTCCGAGTCGTCTTCGGCTTCGGGCATGAGCTTCGAGACCGTGGCATCGCGGACGTCGTCGCCGATTGGGTGGCGCAAGCGGCAGCGGGCCGCCGTCGTCGACTCCGACGACTACGACGACGCATCGCCGTCGGCGAAATCACGCGACAGGAGGGGAAGTGGTTGTCCCCCCTCTACGGAAGAGGATTATGTGGGCCTGGCTAGGGCAAAAGCCCAGCTCAACGCGGTCGAAGCCGAGGAGCTACGGCTGGAGGCCGAGAGAGGCATGGCGGAGGACGCGAGGCGGAGGAGGGAGACGCGAGTCGCCCTCTCACGCAAGACCCCGGCATTGACGAAAAAGGGCAGAGAGGAACCTGAAACCCTCGACCTGGAGAGAGTGGTGTCCGACTCTCTTGACACCATTCGCCAGGTCGCGGAGACTTCCAGGCACCTCAAGGGCACCTTTGTGCGTGCCCTGAATGAGGCGGCCGAGGCCATCAAGACGTCGTTCGTGGAGATGAGGTCCCGAACGATGTCCGAAGAAGTGGCTCGGCTGGAGGCGGCGAACGCGCAGCTGGCGGCAGAACTGGCCGAGGTCCGGAGGGAGCTGGCCCGTTTACAGCCAGCTCCAGCTCCGGCACCGTCAGTAGAGGAGATCGCCCGGGCGTGCATGGTCCAGTGTGGGACCATGCTCAACGCGCGGCTTGAGGGCCTGGAGGAGCGTTTGCTTCCGGCCAAACGTCTGCGGCCGCCACTGGCCGCAGACAGTAAAAAGTTGGCGACGGTGCCTGCGGCTGCTGCTGCTCCTGCAGCGGCACGACGCCCCACCCGCCCTCCACCAATTGAGACCGCGGTGGATGCCGCTCCCACGCCATCCACCAAACCGGCCAGGAGAAAGGCTGCGACGAAGAGGGTGGCTGCAGAGCCGACCCCCCCTCCGCCAGAGTCTCAGCCTCAACCCCAGCGTCGGCCCCAGCCCACGGAGGAGCCGTGGAGCGTGGTGGTCCGGAAAGGGGGCAACAAGAAGAAGAAGTCCGCCGGGAAACCCGCAGTAGAGCCCGCCCCTGCTCCTGCGGCACCCAAGAAAAAGGCGGCGCCACCGAAGAGGAGGGTGACCAAGCTCCACGCGCCTCGCACGACTGCAGTCATGCTGAACCTGCAGCCGGAGGCAGTGGAGCGTGGGGTCACCTACTTGCAGGTGCTCGCAGAGGCCAAACGGCGAATTAACCTAAAAGACATCGGCATCGATGGACTGCGCTTTGGGACCGCAGCCACCGGTGCCCGCCTCCTAATCCTCCCTGGCGCTGGGAGTGCCGAAAAAGCGGACGCCCTAGCGTCGCGAATTAAGGAGGCCGTCGGCGAGGACATTGTCCGAGTCTCCAGGCCTGAGAAGTGCGTGGACATGCGCATCTCGGGCCTGGATGACTCGGTCACCAAGGACGAGTTGGTGGAGGCCGTGGCCGAGGCCGGTGGCTGCGCCACGACAGCCATAAGGGCGGGCGAGGTTACTCGCTCTGGAAGGAACGGGCAGATCTTCCTGAGCTGCCCAATCGCCGCGGCCAAAATAGTCGCGGCGAAACGACTGCGAGTGGGGTGGGTCTCGGTCCAGGCCAAAATCCTGGACCGCAAAACGCCCCGGTGTTACCGGTGTCTGGAGCCCGGGCACGTGGGGGCGAATTGCGAGTCGAGCCTTGACCGCAGCGGACTGTGCTTCTGCTGCGGTAAGGCCGGCCACAAAGCGGCGCAATGCTCTGCAGAGCCGCACTGCGCCGTGTGCGAAGCAGCCGGGAGGCCCGCCAACCACCGCATAGGCGGGAAGGCTTGCCCCAGGGCGCCTCCAAAAAGGAGGACCGGGAGAGGGACGGCTGGCGGGGGCTCTAGGGCCCCCCCCGTACCGTCATAATTGGGGACTTTCGGGTGGCGGATCGGGGGATCCGTCACCCGAACTTTACAAGAGTCCCGAGCTGAAATGCGCTCCGTACCGTGTTCCGGAGCGCATTTAGCGGAGAACGGAGGCAAAACTCCCGTGCCGAGCCCCATCAGGGCCCCCGCAGGTGTGGTCGCGGAGCGTGCGTTAGCGATCCCGTGGCCACACCACATGCGGCGAGAGAACACCCCAGGTTTTTAGTGGGTATACCCGTCCTCTTCCAGGGCGTGGGACTCCCACATAACCACCCCGCCCCCCCGGGCCGGGTGGTATCCATAAAGGATTTTCCTGGGTAAAAAAAAAAAAAAAAAAAAAAAAAAAAAAAAAAAAAAAAAAAAAAAAAAAAAAAAAAAAAAAAAAAAAAAAGGCCTATGATAGCGCCGTTTTAAAAACTATTATTTCATTTAACTTCAGTGACTAGTTGGGCCGACGACAGCAAAAGAGTTGCAGGCAACCGGGGGATGCAAGTGGCAAATTGTCGTTCGGTGTGGTGGTCTAAGGGAAGGCCTATGTTCAGTAGTGGACGTCTTCAGGCTGATGATGATGATGTTAAGTGAGTAGTTGGGGTTGTTCAGCATGATAAGCCTAGGATGAAAATGCAGGTCTCAAGCACTGCTACTGGAACTTGTGTCAGATATTGTAACTGTTGCTTATGATGAGCATCACAAATATTGTCAATACGACACGTACTTAATCCATTAAAAACTTGTATCAGATATTTTTATATCTTTTTACATATCATTAATAATAAAAGTCAAGAAGTATCATGGAAAGTAGATTGATTCCACCAAAATCTTTGGACTTACAGCTTATGCAGCTAGGTGCTATCGTGTCGTATGATATAGACAAAAAATACCTAGTCCCCATAATTTGTGCTTTAGTACTTACAAAGACGGAACGGAGTAGAAACCGACTTTAAAATTCGATGGACAAAAAGTAACGACACGCGACATAACTCATTCATGCTGCTGTAATTGTGACCCATGGTGATCAGATGAGATAACATTATAGAAAATAAACCATCGACGCGCAAACTGCCTGGGTGGCCATGGCGGACATCGCGTTTCTCGACCAGTACTTGGAGACCTATCCATGTTTCCCATCCACACTTTACTACAACACTATAGTGGAAGACGGATAGTGTATAAGGGGTCTTGCGGGAGTGGCCGACGCCAGCACGGCTCGGCCAAATGACTCCAAACTGTCTCAGCGAAAGTGTGTGAATGTACGCTGGCGTTCTTTGCATAATTTCTCGTAATTCATCAGAATATTCTGCTATGTAATCGCAGTGGGTGGCAGGCACGCTTGCATATTCTGGACTTGTACTCTATAAAAATAGGATCGTATCGATTTACGTGTATCGATTGAAGATTAATGGAATCAGTGTAGCATAGCACGAGACTATAAGTACCCATTACACTGACTTTGCTGTTGTAAAAGTGGGTTAGTAATCTATTATTATTAAGCACACGTGAAAATGATTTGTCTGCCTTTATCAGTGCTGGGCTCCGTGTTATCAGTGTATCTATGCGCCCTAGATTTTGGACCAAAACATTACATGCTCTTATCTACTGAGTTCAACACCTGATCAATATATTAACTAGCTAAAAACGGGTCAAATTCGCGCACAAACTAATATCAAAAATATATATTTCCTTAAGTATAAAGACCGAGGTCACGAGATCTTCTCGGGACCACGGTCGATGTAACTCGGCCGAAACGTCGAGGTAAAATTATAGCTGTTCATGTGTTTTTTGTAAGAACTTGTGATCAATAGGTATAAATGAGAACTAATAATTACTTTAGCAATGATATGCATGTCTACTACTTGAAGTCTACTTCACCTAGCTGCTTAAATAGTGTCTTTATTATTTTCTGCAACTCTCACACCAAATTTTATCTGCCAGAAAATAACAACTCTTTCACCGATGTTTGCCTCAAAACCTGTAAATTTGTTAACCTTTTTGAAGATTCGACATCTAGTAATCAGTAAACAAAGCTCGTTATCCTTTTGTTTCCATAAATCCCCAGCTGTAGTAACCACGAGAATGACGAGCGAGGTGTGTGGCCCCCCGTCCGCAGAAACAGGTTTGTAGCCAGCGCCCGCGACCATGCCCGTAAAAAAACCATTCAAAATTTAACGACGCACTCTAACAAGTAACGCGGGCACGGGCGTCGTCGGCTAACTTACATCCACGTGCACGGCACTTCTTCATAGATCCTCCAATACACTCACTTTCCGTAGCACAGTAACATACTGATACCATCTCCGCGTTACGTTCCATGTCGCAACTCCACCATAGCATAAATAATCTGCAACGACATTTATTTTGTTACAAGTAGCTTTAAGAACAGATGTTCTCGTGTAGATAAAACGTATTCAACTGTCATAACACTTTGTTATGTCTGTTTGTAACATTACAGGATGACGACATTTCGTTTCTCTAGCCCTCCTAAACATGGTAATCTATTTATTGAGAAACTTGCTCGTCCACATGCTGTACGATCAAACTGTTATTAATATCAGTTACAGTATCATTAATCTTTCAGTATAATCAACTCGGTATGCAATTATTCAGATTAGTTTTAAAGCGACCTTGCTAAATACGTAAGCACTATTTTAATGATAGACTAGAGATGAAATTTTAATGACCTTTTAGTGACTGATTTCCTTGATACTTTTCTGCGTCGTCTGATGATTGCGAGTAATGGTAGTTGGAATCTTTGTATCTTTGACGCTACATTTCATTCACAGTAATTGTGTACCATTCAGCCTACAGGGTTTACACACAAGACGGATGGTAATGACAGTAAAGCAAATGTCCGTCGATGCTTCACCTATGGAGGGTCGGGCGCGAATGTCGATGGTCCTCTAGCTGGGCTTACAATAATAAGTAAAGAATGACGTTCCCGTCTGCCGGTCACGTGTGTCCGGGGGCCCGAAATGAAAGTGGTAGCGTGGGCGGTAACGAGCTCGACCATTGATACGGACCACTTGACTATCGTGAGAATGGAACGTGACAAGCCTGTCCTTCCACTCGCTACCACATTCCCACTTAGTCTTGGAACAACTGAGCAACTGACATTACCACTCGATGTTTGAATAAGCGTTGCGAATAATTGAATTTGGTGGGCAAAAAGTTGTTCACCATTGAACAAGGTTAGGCTGAATTTATCTCAGTGACCGTGGATCAAATCGTTAGTTTCAGTCGTGGGCGTACCTGGCATATGCACTCATAATTGGGGTGGAGAGTTGTTGGTGTTTCTGACGACTCATTGGCTATTTATAGATCGGATGAAGATCAAAACATTTCGCAGTTCAAACAAAACGTAACTTCATTAGAACAAAGTATTTTGGAACGCTGCTTTGAAACTGAGGAAGCGGTGACGGAGTAGTGATGCATTATATAAATTCCGTTGCATTTCTATTCATAATTTGTGATAGAACCATGGATTTTAAGTATGTACTTATTATAAAATTTATATTCTAAATCTTCATTTCTTTCACCGCCTTTCAATATCTTTGAATTAATCATAGAGCTCATTTGTTCCGGTTATAACATTGATTACCGCATTGTTTCCTCTATTAACATAATTTGCATTGGCTTTGTATCGTAGATGATTTGTGGCAAGCGCCAAGCTCATCAGGTAGTCTGCAAACGAGGCGTGCTCTTGACCCCCACTCGATGTGACTCATGGGCGCGCCTCCATGATGCATTATGTGGGAATCTAAAGGAAGGAACTCGGATTCTTTGTTAGAAAAAAAGTTGGAAGACGCCCGAATTATCCTACTAATAATAAAAATGCGAAAGTTTGCGAGTGTGTTTGTATGTCGGTTACTTCTTTACGCTCAAACGGCTAAACCAATTTTGATGAAATTTGGTGTGGAGGTAGCTGATACCCTGGATTAACACATATGCTACTTTTTATGTCAAAAACAGCGGGTAGCAACACTGGGCGCGGCTAGTCTAAGTATACAGGCAAAAAATTGTGTGAGAAGGTCGAGAGTTCTCTGTTATACCTACTCATAGTCTATCTAGATCTGTTTCACTGAGTTAACTCTTCAACTCTTTAGAAGTGTATTGGATACTGACATCACGTTGTATTGTTTTCGATTCAATGAAAGAGTTCACGCTTGATTCGTTAATTCCACCACCAGCCTTGATATCGGCTGACCAGTAATAATATCCTTAACCAACGCTATAATAAATAGTCTACACAATATTGGAGTCGGAGCCAATGTCGGTTGAAACTTAATTTAAGTACGACGGGTATTTATTCTTGCTTCTTATTCATGAAGATATCTTCGATGTTTATAAATTCTTAACAGGCACTATGGATTGATTAACTCACTTTTAAGGAATAACGAATCGAAAACCAATTTCTATTCACTTTCGGACATGTTTAAAGCAATGAATAATTACCGTCCATTCATTAAACTAACTCCAAACTCGTCCAATTCGACTCATAGCTACGAAAGAAAGTTCACCGAAAGATTATTTAATTTATAAGCCCTTAATCAACTTTATTGCCAGCACTTATCCGAGCGCTCTCCCTCAAATGACTTCGAAACTAAGCTTCCATAGATGTTTACGGTTGCACTCATAAATTTCACTTTCACTAATAATATATTTACGAGTTGAATCATTAAAGATAACAACATAATTTAAGTGTTAATCTGTGAATGAGTAAAGTAAAAACTCATTAAACGCGTCAAAGAATTAAGACTGTTGTTTTGCTTACTTTACTAAATAGGCGGGCATGGAGTCATGAGCACGGAGATATTTAATATTACCTGGCTTGTATCATACACTTACCTATCATGCTGGAATACGAAAACCTATGTAGATACGTTTAGTTTACTTCGTTAGTACAGGCACCATCCTATGTCACACTATTCACATTCGTTGCATTCAGCCCATAAATATAGATTTAAAGAAAGACAATTATTCAAGTCTCTCAACCCTCCCGGTTAAATGACCAACCAAAAAAAAATGCTTGATGCTTGACGCAAGTATCCTGTGTTCCTGTACCATTCTTGTCATCTAAATGCGAGGCACGAGTCTTGTGATTGTGTTGGTACGTCTGACAAATGCCTCGTGGCCGCTCTTTGTCGGCAGTGTGTCGACGCACGAGACATCCCTCTGTGATACTTATGTATGTGTATGAACTCTTCCGGGGAAACCGAGTGTTGAGTCGTTAACGTAATGGATATGAGCTTTTGGATGTATCATGTTATGTTTGGTAATTGAACGACCATAACTTTATTAACGTCGTCTTTAATTGAGTTAACCATTTTGAAGAATTGTATTGGTCTGTAGCTGGATAAATAATTATCCATCACAGTGGTCGATCCCAAAATGATTGATTATAAATTACCCAAGAATAGGTAATATGTTTCTAGACTAGATTAAATAAAATGTATTTTCTTTATCAAGACTGTATTGGTTTTTCACTTAGCGGCGAGATATTTGACAACTCATATCAAATTTCATCACTATTATCCCGTTGTCTATGGCGTAGGCGTAGGGTCTAAGTTCCAAGATAACATTCGTGTTACACGGATTAAAGTTAATAATCTCAAGACTCTTCTCAGTCTTCAAACATTTTAGTGACCGGAACAAACAAATGTCGCTCAACTCACAGTGTTGGGCAACAAACAGGACTGCACCGTTAAATCTACTTCCAGTTTTTCGGAGATTCATTTGCTTTGCCCCAGTTTCGAGAAAGACGCGTCTGTCGTTCGCTCCGGTAAGTTTGTATTGCATCACTTTATTACTCGCCGAAGATACGCTTTGATCAGCACGAATTCGAGTTGTTCAACCGTGAGGCGCTAAGGCCGAATTATTTTCGACGCATATTATTAAAGCTGCATGAAGTTTGCCAATTAATTTGTAATTAAGACGTAAATGACGACGGGACAAAGTAAATTCCTCGAACACGCGTGCGGTCAATTACCTGCCAATACTCATCGAGTAGGTAGCGGTATACTAAGGAATGTTTCTGGTGGCCTGCATTTCGCCACGATACTAAAGAACCGGGTACGGGGTTTGGCAATAATGTTTACACGCGGGTTTCTGCGAACCTGCGGTTTCCGGTGACGTCTGCCACCAATACGGACGGTGAAGACCAAACGCGAGCTCCCGTGCCCATCCGCCGGACGGACTCTTCGAACACTCACATAAAATGTAGCCGTAAAAATTACGGCTTTCACAAGATTTGGCACTCGAACGAGGAAGATCATGCATATTAATTTTATGCTGGAAATGTCCAACAACTGTCTCTAGGTTAAAAATGTTCCAGGAAACCTTGAATTTTCTTCCACGAGTTATTTTTTAGCTTGCAATGTTATGAATCGTTGAAATAATATTATACAAGCAAGCTAGCGTTATCTGTTAGCGCAAATGAAGGTATCAATTACCATAATATGGTACATTATATAAACACTTAGGCTATGCTAATACTAAAATTATTATTTTAAATATATATTTAATATTATAAGTATTACGTACATAAAACGTAATTTTGTATTTTTAGCGGTATAGGCCCAAGCTTTCAGCTACAAACTCCATAAAACAATGTCTATTACTTTTGATTAAACCTTACTCTCATCTCATGCCTAACTTTAAAGCCTCGGCTCTTGAAGGCTTCTTCATCTTCTGTGCCTTTGTTTTCTCTAAGGTTGTTAACGTTCCTTAGTTACAGGAATTAGGAAGCTAATGAAGGTTCCAACTTACTGATGTTCTCTTTCCACTTTTCACCTGATAATTATGCGGTAAAAATGAAATAAAACTTGTTTAGGACTTTCTATATACCAACTGAGATGAGATATCAATGCTTATACTTTACTTATAATAAAGATGTAACATCCCATAATGATGGGTTATTCACAGAACCTAATGGTTGGTTGTATCATAACTTGTATGTATTTTTGATTTTTTAATGTCCATATGAACAAGTATATTAAATCCACTTGAGAAATCACTTCCTCACCGTTACTCATGGAGGTAGGTTCTTTTTTAAGAAAGTAAGTAAAGCACTTCTCGCTCAGAAGGTAGATCTAGACGTCTTGGAATAATTATTTCAGACTTTCCTTGAAATATATTTATTTATAAGAATTTTAGGTAGTTATGTGCAAATATGGTGTAGCAGTTCTTTCCCATTAAAATACAAATATTAAATTAAAGTAAATTAATTATATATGATTAACAAAATATAAAATTGAAAATAATATAAAATTGAATGTATTGAAATTAGTGGGCATATTACAATATGTTGTAAAGGTTCTAGATGGCACAATTCAATATTACCAAGAAGGAAGTCGTAAGTACATTTGATCTACGTTAACAATAATGCAACAGGTGTAAAAGTAACTAACACCTTCATGACGGTGATTGGCGTTTCTAGATCATCGTATTATGATATTTCACGGTGATTAGCATCCAGTTCGAAAGAGATAGGTAGACGTATATGTAGCGGTATCACTTAGTTTCGCACGAAAGGAATCGACCATATACCACTTTGATCAAGCAAAAATACTTTGCCGAACGAGGCTGATGAATTTATTTTAGAGGCATACTTACATGCTAGTCAACAAAGTTCACCATTTTGAAATACAACACATATGTTATTAAACTGATATTATTATCTCAAGTAAATTTTGAATTCGTCCATGCCATGGCATTTATAATCTGCATACTAACCAAATCCAACCAAGCCGTTGCCAATATCAAAGATATATGCCAGAGTATGGGATGCCTTGAGAAATGCAAATTCACAAAGAATTATCTGGAGAATTTTTTTAAATTCTGATTTACACCTAAGTACCTACTTCACGTGAACCTAGCCTAGTACTCACATTTAAATTAATATTTACACTCAAGAGAAAATACATAACAATGCATGAGTGATAGCCATGATCAGTGGACTCTGTGTATAAACATGAAGTTTCTTTAATTTATTAATAGCCACATCACGTGTGGAGCTCGCAACACTACCGTATAAGCAGAGGAGATAAAAACTGGCTAGTGCTCTTCCAGCAAAATAATCTTAGCAATTCATTACGCCCAGCCCGTGAAAGTACTTATACTATGAAAGTCAAGCGCGGAGAAAATGATCGATCAGCTACTTCTGTTTCTATTGAAATGTAAACGCTAGACGATGATTCAATTTTAAGCATCAAATTAGAATGCGAGAACACCTTTCGTTCTGATCGAAAAGAAATTAATTCGAGGAAATTAAACAGCGAATAGATAGCCTGATACACATTACGTAACGATATCGATATAGTATCGGAGACGAAGAATTCTCACGAAAATTTTATGGTTGTTATGATTGATAGGTGTACGTGGGCGGCTTTCATTAAATTTCGCCGGGTTTTTTTTTCTATAACTTGTATGAAAATTCATGTACAACTGATGGGTTGAAGGAATGTTAACGAGGCAGGTTGTCTTCAGAGAAAACAGTGTCAGAAACCTGCCGAGGTTGCGGTGTCAATCATTGATTGTCAGGGCTATCTGGACGTTATCGAATTGTCGTATAATTTGTTGAATAACATTATCGATGTTTCGTAACACTGACTCTGCCCGAGGCTGTTCACACTGGACTGGAGATAACCAATTTGTTTCTCTTTGATAATGATAGTTATTATGTTATTGTCGGTGAAGGTGTGCTGATAGAATGGGTTAGCGTTAGAAAATTATGGAAGATTTATTTGAATTTTCAATGGTAAAACCGTTTTAATAGTTTGTAGACAGTTTGAACTCTGTATATAATTGTTATTTCTTACGAGTAAGTATAACAGACAGGCACCATTGTCAAAGTACATTTTTGTTCAGCAGCTTCTTCTTCTTCTTTGAGCCTTAAATATAAAAAGTCTATAGTTATTCATTCTAAGTCCAATATATTTTATTAATTACCCACATAACAAGTATATAACTTCACAAACTTGTATATCAAAAAAAGTCGAAAATGCTACAATTATTTCTGATGGGTAAAATTACTTACCTACGATAGCTCTCTAGTAACAGCAAGCTATATTAGGTTCGTCGGTAAAGCTTTTTGCATTCCAATTACTGGTGTGATGTAATCGTATTAAATAGGCTTACTATAGGCAGTTCCAACTTTGATTACAACTAAGTAAGTACGTAGGTACTTTTTTCACTTCCGTTCTAGAACTTTCGTTCAAGTAAGTTTCATATTTTTTTCTTTTTTTATGTTGGTGAGTAATTTTAGTTTTAGAATTTAATAAGAGGTGGTAGCCCAGTAGGCGAAGGTCCGTCTACAAAAGCAGGAGATGGCGAGTTCAAATCCCAGTGCGGGCACGTACCAACGTGTTTACATTATGTACGTAATTATCACTCGCTTTTAGGTAAAGAAAAACATAGTAAGGATACCAACGTGCCCGTGAATTATTGCGGCGGCATGTTATCCACCAATCCGGACCGGCGTCTCCTCACGAAAGAGAGGCCTTTGCCCAGCTGTGGTCCACTACAGACTAATTATTATTTATTTAAATCCAATTATGTGTTCGAGTGTAGCAGTCGTGTTACATAGTAGGTACGTACTCGTATCATACGATATTTTAGCATAAAAACGTTTTCAAATTCGGAAGTTCGTTCGTTTTGGTGAATTGAGTGTACTTAGGTAAGTACTTAATTAGGCTTTATTATCTAGATTTTTTCTAACTGACCTAAAAACAACGTGAGCTAATAATATTTGGTAATCTAACAATTCATGGAAAGACAAGGCGCATTTGCGTAATTCCAATAGTGAATAAATGCAGATTTACGATTGCACATGCACGTGGGCTTTTCTCAGAATTCAAAGTCAGGCGTGAAAATATCGATCTAATATAGGTTTATATTTTCATATTATAGCTAGTTGGAAAATTCCGTGATCAACATCTGCGTTTACATGACGCATATGGTACAGGAAATCTTCATTCATGGAAAATAACGAAATTTTGTAACTGCTAATTTTACCTTACCTACCTCTTAAAATTATGGGTTCGATATACTAAAATAATTGTTCTTTCGTTTATTATGTAGTAATTGCCTTATTTATTTTTATATGTTACGCGTCAAAGTGTATACAACTAAAGTTACAAACCAAACCTTTTGTGAAACCAAACCTGTTTCTCAAAATTAAGAATGTTTTCGGCACTTATTGTTTATTTAACTTATTTTCTTTCATTTGAATTCAATAATATAAACACCTCCAATGGTGAAAACCACGATAAAGATTTATTTCCGCACTTGTATTTATTTGAAACGTATAATTCTCAATCGAAAACAGCAGCGTTTGCCAACGATCTCGCTTGATGCTAAGCAAGCAAAGATACAGCCTTGGATTGTGACTCGCAAACTTAACTTACGTTCCTTACTCCCCATATTTACTTTAACTTTGACGAGAAGATTTCATAATGATTGGAACTTAAATTATTTCTAGTCATACTGTAAGTAATTATTGAAATCTATTACAACTTATAATATTAGAATACCTACCTACTAGTTGCAGCGTACAAACACTCTACAGTAATGTTTTTACAAGCTATGGAGCTTTTCACATTACCTGTAAGGTCTAAATAGCCTATAATACTATAACAACAGTATGTTATGATAATATCTCAAAAAGAAGTCACCACCATAGATAAAACTCAATGCTCTAGTAAATCATTTGTATAACTGTGTAATCGAGACGGTTTTAATCTTAATCGTTAAAAAACCGTATCCACTTAAGATTGTGCGACGGAGTGTGTTAAAACAAAATTAAATCCGACACAGTATCCTAACTTAACAGGTATCGGTCATAACGAACTGCCACTCACACAATCACAATGGTAAAGTTTACATGCAAACATATTTTGTGAAACATGTTAATACAATGTTCATAATTAAGAAAAACATTACTAACATACCTAATAAAAACAACTGAATTATTTAGGTACCCGACTGTTTCGTTGAACTTGTAATACTGATTACGAGTAGTAGTAGGTAGTAGGTACTTCAGCACTACGGCAGGTTCAACGCTACTTTGACATGGAATCTGACGATGAGTCACCAGCAGGTTTCCGCCGCGGTATCTGGTCAATGCACAAGAACCTGATAATTTTATTGATGGATTAATGTAATTTTGGTCAAAATTGCTGCTGAAAAGACCACCACAGGAGAAACACTGGAAATCTTGTGGAACGAGAAAGAGTAGGTAACTCAAAAGTCAGTCAGTAACCATGAACCTTTCAAAAGGAGGACAGTGCGATGATGGGCGCGAAAGTGAAGCACCTACAGACATAACCTAGTCTGCAGGTCTTCGATCGAAGCTGTGGGTACTACATCATCAGTTGATTATGTGCAAATTATGGAATTATAAAGCCCTTAGACTGTGTCACAGAATAAATTGACTGTGCTGTGTCGCCTCTAGCACTCTGTATTATCATTCTATGGAAAAGCGCAGTGCGCTGGAATCATAAGCTTGAGACGTATTGTCTACCATGAAACTACGTTCCTTAGAAAAGAACGCCAAAAAAAGCTCCTCATAGAAAGGTCAAAAACCACAGTACATCCTCGTTTACATCGAACAAAAAGAAACCAAAACAATACAATTTTACTCGCCGCTAATAAACGTACCTACTCGACTGGTCGCCATCTAGCTCAAGAATCTAGTCATTATCTCGATGCCGACAAGCAACAATAATTATTAGCCCTTCTGTTTTCAAGACGCACTTAATTACACACAAGCATATTATTGTTATTGCTATTCTATCCTTCAGTCTTTCAATGGTTGTTTATGTCCATTCCAGCCGCTTGAGCAAACACTAAAGTCATTGCGACCATTCATGTTTTCAGAGTATCCATAGTGATTTTACTTGTTTGCTCGATATACGAGTACAACCCAATAACATGAGCTTTTGTTAACATAACGACTATGGAAATGGCTGCAAATCTTTAGCTCTATTGTCTGGGTAAGCGTCTAAAGCTCCTATAGGTATAATTTATGAGGCAGAATAAATGTTTGGCTCATGAGTAGAAGTAGGAATATTGCAGAAAATTATTTGTAGCCTAGCTAATCATTAAAGATTTCGAAACCAATTTCGAATGATTCAGTGCTTCGAAAAATACTGCAATTGCGCTCCTCTAATTGCATTGTGCTCTGGCTGAACTAGAATTTACAGCTACCTACAATTTGCACATAGTCTCTGTAAGCAGCAGAACCATCGCACAATAATGATTATCACTGACATCACCGTTGGTAGTACAGCTATGGGCATGGATACTGTCGTGAATGGAATTCGCAGAGGCTAATTTTGGACCAAGTCGCGTCCGTTGACTGCCGGACGTCGTAAAACGCAGGATCCTGATGGTTTGGTTTGTTTAGGTTAAGGTGAAATGTACCTATATGGTTTACTGAAACGAATGACTAGAATAAGGTAATTTTTAAAGGCCATTTACACATTATTAATGATTATAGTTGATGTATGACTATGATTAATTTAACTATTGCTAGTTTCTGAACCCCTATCAAAATTTGTATTGTTGTCTTACTCATTTGCATCGTGCCACATAGAGACAACGATAGACATAAAGTTTGGTCAAAGTTAAGTAGGGGCACATAATACCTAATTATACCCTAGGTAGGGGTTAAGAAACTGGGCATTAGTTCGGTCTTGCATGAACAACGACTCCAAGATTTTTGTGAAAAGCTGTATCCTCAAATAAATCTTAGTATCTATAGTAGCCACATAAAATAGACATCATAAACCAGCTCCTTTTAACACTATCGATCCCCAACTTTATCAAGAGTTGTGTGGCCACTGTCCCACATTTACCTACCTAATCTTATCAATGGGACTAAGGTAAGTAAATTCACTTGTCAAACGGCGAATTCCTGTATTTAAACCGGTAATGGAATGCGATTTTGTTATGCAACCAGCCGATTTAGAAATTGGTGTTGGCATATTGAGGCTTTTGCTCCTGTAGCTAAAGCTGTTTATACTTATTGCTTAAACATAGGTTCAGGTAAGTGCAAATGAATATTGCATCTGGTACAAATTTTTCAATGTTTTCTTTTGTGTATAATAATTTATTTACAATACATTATCTGGCAGTCTAACTTGTATCGCTTGCTCAATAAAAACCAAACCAACCAGAAGCAAAGATTATCAAATAGCAATAAAAGCTCTTCGCAGAATCAAGTTAATCTGGTTCCTATCCTAGGACCTTGAATAGACAATGGACGAATTTTTCACGACAACTCCTGGTTATTGACGTTGTCTATGAATTGATAATTTATTGATTTACATGCTTGAATAATGATGAAGGCATCATTGGATATGTTGCTTGGTTTATCACCTGTTGGAGTTAGCGGCTTGCTAAATTAGGTTTTGTTTAATGTTTTTCATTTGTTTTAATAGTTATAAACTAGTTAATTCAAATGACCATTAGGAAATAGTTAAATTATTTTTCTGATATTAGTCTGCTTCAGGTGATAAAATGTAATAACCTATGGGCGGACTAACAATGGCTGGCTTCCGCGAATTGTCAATATTTAATACTACAGACTCAAAGCTACATCTCTGACGTCTTTGATGTCAGAATATTAAGTACACCTACAGCAAAGCAAATTTTTTACATATCCCAGGGGAGAATATATTTTGCTATCTGAAGATAAAGCTGTCGATGTCGGTACAGTTGACGCTAACATTATCGGTAACATCGTTTCCTCCTTCCGGTATCTAAATAATGAAATAACAAAATAATTTTCATATCAAGAACACCGTGCCAATAGGCCAATGGGGTGCTAATTTATATTACAATCGCATAAAATTATCATCGGAACGATTAGCGAAATCTAGTTTTGAAGGTCACGGAAGCCGTTACCATCACAAAGGCTATGTTAATACTGGCAGTGGGCGACAGTGACGTGACTCATTGGTTGTGGGTAGAGCTGATGAAGGCTGGATAGGTGAGGCTTGGTCAACGGTAACGTACAGTTTCGAAAAATTGGGTGCCGGTGCATTGTTTGATCATACAGATAGTGTTTTTGTTTCTCTAGAGAGAATATTGAAATCAAGCCTTGAAAGTATGGCTGGTATGCAATTTAATGTTGCTTGAGTAGGTATTAGTGTGCCGAAACTGCTGAACGAATTACTGAATACAAATAAAAGTATTTGTAACTTCGAACTACTACGAGCGAAATTTATTTAAATACGAGTTTCTGGATTTATGGTATTCGAAAGCATTCGCAATGCAAGGAAGGATAATGAAAGAAAATGCCAGTCAGTAGTAGGTAGGAACAAATTACATGGTCTTCCTTTCCTTCTGTTTAGAAAGATAGATAAGTACCAACCTACCTACCTACCTACTCTATATTATTATCTGTTAATATTGATAGGGGTGAACTTGACATGATCGATTGCCATCGATACTCGATGAAAACGTTAAACCGTCTCCGGTCTCGGATCCGTGACACGAAAACATTAATGCTCAAAGCCACGTGCTAGCAATAACAGATTTCAATTCAAGTTTTTATTCAACGAATTTGCGTGATGTGATTTAATAAGAGAATTGTGTAGGCGGATTATCAAGTTCGATTCTATAATTCGAAAGATCGAGGCTGTTAGAATGTGCAATATTCTTATTGTCAGCATTGTTTGATACGAATTCACAATGATAATAGGTACATTTTATTTTATTTTATTTTATCTGTAAGCTAACTTGTTGTATTGTGTGATATCAAGCCAGTTATCATACCTAGTTTTATCGTTCTGCAAATTGCTGATAAGATGTCCGGTGTGGATGTTTATTTGGCGAAGTGTTAAACCGGGTGAAGTGGTTTTAGGTCATCTCTGATCGTGTAAGTATTAACATCAGTGTCTCTAGTTCTACTCTATGATTTCAATTGAATACCTGCCATAGCTGGGCTTGGCTATATATGCCTGGGCTATGTTACTATTACTACATTTTATTTACAAGCCAGCATTTTCTTCTGCGCTCCACTTTATCCTAGATCTATTTGACTGTTTAACTTGGCCTGTGGCGGTACAGTTACGCTGACACAGAATATACCCGTGAGTCACTCTCAGGCCTCAGGTGAGGGACGCCGCAGAAAAACGCGAGCTTACACTAGTCTAGTCACTGGAATTAGTTGGTGCCTACTACCTACCTACTACTGGGATATACATTTATGCATTGATCTCTCCCATTGTTCACTGCAAATCAAGATGTCGTTATTTTATAGGCTATGATAATATATGCGAATTTAGAAATCTAAATCTAACAATCTAAAAAACTAAATCTAAAAATTTGTGGAAATGCGCTTCTTTGTCAATATTACTACACAATAATTATACTGTCTTATGTAGGAAAATCTTGGACTTCATGGTCTTGTCACAAGACAATATTTTTGAAACATACTGAAATTCTTAGAGTCAAAATATACTCTTCTTCCAAGAACCTTGCCTTTGACGTAAAATGTAATTAATTAAATTAAACTGCACAATATGTAAAGTCTAGTAGGACTGTACTGGACATTCAGTACATTACAGTACATTCAGCTTGAATGTTTCAAAGCGTCTATCTCACCATTTAGATGCACCTTGTAGATTCGACGCCGCTGGTGATTTGTTCCGCGATCTCTGATGATACCTTTGGATCCCACCGCTTATAGGGTCGACTCAGAACTTTTAGGGCTGTAAAAGAAAAAAAAATACAAATAATTATACCCCCTGAGATAATAATGGTACCAAAATAGCTGTGCTCGCGATTTCATATGCCACAGAAACAGGAGAAAAAGCCCTAATTAATTACCAAGACAATAAATAATTAAATACACTTAATTACGAAACTGAGTAGTAACAAACATTTACACACATAGTACCTAAGTAGGTTTAGAAACACATTTTTGTAATTATTATAGTAGGTAATACCTAAGTCAGGATATTTTTATACTGTCTTGAATTATTATCACATAATTATAATATTTTAGAAACCAGTCAGGTAACAAATGTACCTTTTATATATAAGTATTTTTTTTTTACTAAAACAATTTTATACTTTTTCAAATTACGGCTTTACGGCTGTGAGTGACGTAACAATAAATTCTTGCCAATAACAGTACGGTAGGCAGCCCTAATCGCGTGAGTAACGGGTGGGTACCAGACAAGAATGCTTGGGGTCAAATCCGAGGTTCCATCGATTGGTGTCAGTGTTCCACGTTTTCTCTTGTATGTCATCGGCGACCCCTTTCTGGCCTGGAGCCTTTGCTTTCGTATGAAGATGATGTAATAGGTATAAATACCTAGCTTGTTGTTAGAAACTGACTGATTAGCGAGCATAGGTAGATACACTAGTTTATTACGTTGTCTGTACCTACTAATCTGTTAACTCTGGGTATTTGTCTGGCCAGATTTACTATCTTGATTTTTGGCGTGCTATTGAGAATGGCTCGTACCTTCCTACTTCATGACATTCAGCGTAGGAAGATCTTTTCTCAAAGTGAGAATGGGATATCCACTATCGCCCAGCCCTTGGATCCTTGGTTTCTAAGATATATGCTGGGTTCCTCGTGTTAACATTTGTCATTTTATAGAAATCTGCTGCAGTAACTGCCGCAAGGCCGAAGTACCAGTTACCAAGACGTTTTACCTGGTAAGACGTACTTCGCTAAATTCTTGAAGCTCGTAATAGGTCTTCGGTCAGCACAAGCTAGACGTGAGCTTTCTAGAAATTTAAGCACAGCGCCATCTATGCAATCTCTTTGGTACCTACGAGGTAATACAGTGCTTTATCAAAATTATTGTACTCGTACAGTGTACACTGTGTAGGTTGGTTCAAATAATATAGTCGTAGGTGTATCGAGCTACGTAGTGTGAGGCCCAAACTACAGATGGCACTGTTTAACATAATATATAAATAATAGCACCTCAAAAAGTTAAAACGTATTCGGTAGGTAGGTATGTTGTGTTGTGAGAGAGCTTATGATGAGCTTTTGTTGAAAGAAAGAATGAAATAAAAAACAAAAACATTTAAGTACTTGTGATAGGTACACGACAGATATATTAGGTATAATTATTAAATGAAATAAAATAAAATATGTATAAAACGAGATAAAAACAGTAGGTAGGTACACACGAACAAAATAAATATAATAATACATTCAGGCAATACTGCAGGTAGTATAATACTAGGTAGGTACCTACCAAACACATAAGTAGTGTAGGTATATAAATACTCCACTTGCTTTACAAACGTAGGTATAGTAACTATACCTAGACTTACAGCAATTTAGGTAGGTAGGTACCTACATGAAAACATAAATCATAATTCGCACGTGGAGAGTATTACGAGTACATGCTATCAATACATGTCGGTTTTTATATTATTCTTTTTTTACTAAGTAGTACCTATAGTCTAATCCTCGTTCAATTTGTGCGTGATTTTTATTCCGCAACATTTGAGTTTTGTGACACCGTAGGCTTACAAAAATATATTGCCACATTTATCTTTTTGGCTGTAGTTTTAGTCAGTCCAGTTTTTACTGGCAATACAGATTATTGTTATTAAATTTTTGGAGCGTGAGCTAGTCAGATATAGGGTCAGTGCGTTGGTTTCCCGGCCACCTTTGGTTTTCGGCCTTTGGGCTGGTGTTACAGTATAATTAAGATTATAGCAATAAATGAAGGTGCCTGAAAAAATAATTTTGATTGAATCATCTGAAATTAGTTGCCTAATATCTGACAATATTTTTGGTCTGACAGCTCTGACCAGGAATTTCTAATTAATTATTCAGTTTGACACCAGCAACAGAGGTGCCACAAGATGTGCAATTGAACGAAAAAAATAGTGGCGCACGTGATGATTAAATCATTTTTTTAGGCTTTTTATAAGTAAAAAACGATGACATGCATGTTATTCATTAAATAAATGATTGATTATCATACTTCTAGCTTGTTTATTGTCATAATTGATAAAAATACACAATAATTTTGGTGGCCAAATATTAACATGGTAATTTCTTCAAATATTTAGTGTTCGGCCGGGTGGCCGAGAACGAAGTTGTCATAGCTTGTTATACTTTGTCTCTTTTATTTATTTGGTGGCTAACATCATGGGACTACTCTTTTCTCTCATATAGTAACCGTCATGAAAGATCTAATTGTTATTTTTCGGCCGCCAAATTACAGTTGTATGATTAAATTATGGTGCCACTAAGATGACCATTTTTTCGGGGCCGAAAACTAGCACACCATATAAAAATCTAGGTTAGTTTTCGGCCTACCGAAACTTGTATGGAACAAAATGTGGCCGAAAACTGAGTGATGTTTCCACTTATCGGCCATATCATGAAAATAGTGAACAAATTTAGATTAACACTAGTGCAAATCGAACTGGGTTCTCCCTATTTACTGAAACTTGACAGATATCGATTCATACAGTTTAAGAATGTCTTTCTCCAGATGGCACCTCCAAAATTTTAACAAAAACACGGCGTTCAGCATTATCACTACGACGAGCCAAAGGAATAAATAGAGCGAGGGCTCGTGTTACGGAGGAGTCGATCAAGCTCTGGTTCCGAGAGCTTGAATAATTCCTGGTGGAAAAACCACCAAGACATATTGGAAAGACTAGAGCGGATGTTCAATGGTGATCAGAGTGGCTTCGCATTTTGCCCAACAGCTTAATAGCTTCTAGCTAGAAGGCCTTAGTCCAAGAGGGTTCCCCAACCTTTATGTATCAAATAAAAAATAGCAGTGCGTAGGATAACTTAACTCTGCTGAAGCACAAATATCATCATCATTGCTTCAACAACATCATCAGTTTGAAGACGTCCACCTCCGTCCTCCCACTTAGACCGCCACACCGAAGGACAATTTGCCACTTGCAGCCACTGATTATGCCAGCGACGCTTTTGATGTCGTCGGCCCATTTAGTAGGAGGCCTACCTATGCTGCGTCTTCCAGGTCGTGGTCGCCACTCTAGAACCTTTGATCTCCATCGGTTATAAGTTCTACGAGCGATGTGGCCTGCCCATTGCCACTTCAGCTTGCAAACCCTGAGAGCTATGTCGTAAACTTTAGGTGTTTGGCCAATATCCTCGTCTCGGATTTTATCGCGCAAAGAAACTGCGAGCATATATCTCTCCATTGCCCGCTGTATGACTGAGCTTCTCCAAAAGGCCAACCGTTAGGGACCACGTCTCAGTTTCTTATGCTATCACTAGTAACACACATTGGTTCAAGACCCTTGTCTTTAGGCACTGTGGAATTTTGGACGAGTAAATGTCACGTTACTTTCCAAACACTGCCCATCCGAGTTGGACTCTTCGGGTGACCTCTTTGTTGAAGTTGGATCTGCCTAACTGGACAATCTGCCCAAGGTATATCTGTACTGGTCAACAGCTTCGAGAGTATCGTTCCCAACGATTACCGGCTGTATACCTGGACATTTGACATGAAAGTCTTGTTCATGTTAATTTTAGACCACCTGTTGGGAAACGCCACTGAGATCACTGACCCTATGCTCAGATATTAAGACCTTCAGCGACTCTGCCATGATGACTATATCATCGGCAAAAAGAGGGTGAGTGATGTATTCACCATTGATGTCGATGCCGAATCCGTTCCAGTCCAAGAGCTTGAACTTGAAACGTTGAAACACAAATAATTATGTCCACCATTAATTGTATTTTCATACATTCGCCCACCAAAACGTGTTGTACACATGCCACCAAATTGGGTCTTAGGCAAGTCGGAAAGCAGATGGGCGCGTGATGATGTATTTTTCGAATACATTTTTACCTTTTTATGCAGGGTTTTGATATTAAAGTAATGGCATTTTACCTTTAATATAGCGCGATGTAACGGCCGAAAACTAAACATGATCTGGCCGAGAACTGAAATTTGAACTAGCATTTTAGCACTTTTCAGTCGTTTCTTTTTTTATAAAAAAAGCTGTAGTATTTAACGTCCTCACATTAACTCCAACATAAACTTCAGTGTTTACACTATCAAAAACAAAAATAAGTACGGCTATACATCAGCCCAATTATTTTAAATGCAATTTTAAAGTTGACGTCTGCGCTAAAAGGCCGAAAACTAACGCAATGACCCTACACGCTCGTTAGGTAAATCGAAATAGGTCCATAACTAATTCGTATAAAGTTAGATAGAGTAGTTTATTCCTTGCTCAAAATGGCAGATGGCGGATGGTGTGGTGGTAATCCGCGTTCGCACGAACCCGTCCTGGGAAATTGAAAACTTAATCCTCCTTCTGGTATTCGGGTAGAAATCTATGACTTGGAGTAACGTGATTCCTTTAAGATTTACAATAAACTGTAAACAAATATATGCTTATGTTACCTATATTTTAAAGACATCGCTCGCTGCTGTAGGAAAAATAAACTTCTTTGTGTTTACAGGCGGCACAAGTCAGTGCTTCATAATTTCCATTATGCACATAGAAATTGTGTGGAAACAAAACAGACCGCTTCTAGAACAAGTCGTTTGTAACGTGGAAAAGGGTTACCTTCGGTTTTGTTTTCATGGGATAATGTTACTTCACCAAATTACTTATTGTATCGTAACTTCGCACCGGGTGAGGTAGTTGTCAAATGAAAGCAAAAGGTTTAAGAGGTATATATGTATTTAAAAATCCTACTTAAAAATTGAATAAGATAGCTGGTCGGTTTAGGCTAACCGAGGGTTTGGGATAAGGAAAAGCATACCAAATGTAACTTATATGGCGGGTATTGAACCATTAGTAAGCTCGTAGCATTGTTCAATCAGTAAAATTTAGAATGAGCTACACACAGTTAGTCTGGTGTCAGAGTTTGTCAGACCGAGTATGGGCTTCCGACGTGACTTAATAGGTACCTTCTACCTTCCATTTTTATGAGCTATATACTCTATATAGGCTATAAAAATGAGAGATACTTAATAATATGAGTAATACATACCCCTTTGTCCTAATTTTAGAAAAACAAGAGGTTGTAACCTATTCGCTCACCACACAATATTGTTATAACGTTAGAACTCGGAGGTTTCATGTTTTGACTCGTAAATTAATATATTTACATAGGGAAAGCAATCAAGGATTTTGATTGGCCCTGAGAAAACATGTTTTACGTAAATGTTGATGAATGGAAAAGGTAGGTGTGGCTGGTTTTAAACCTTTGGATTGTTTTAAATTACCTATCATAATGAAACAGGTTGGACAATAGGTATATTATTATTTTACAATAATAACAAAAAAATGTAATGGGTGCCTAATAATTATAGAATTGTATTCTATACTCACACATTTGCGAAGTTATGACCACGATATTTTAAATAATGTAGCACGCTTCATAATGCAATTGCGATAAAATTGGATGAGAATAGGACACAAATACAGCACTGAATTGGCACGCAATACAAACATATTCAATACATAAATGCTTAGAACATTGAAATTAATTAACAAAGCCAAACAAAAAAGAAACAGTGATAAAAACATATAGGGATATAATAATATAGGACCTAATAAGATAGGACAGATAAAAGCATATAGGATAGGAAGAGTTTAACCTATAATGTATGCCGTGTAATCAGTAAATTTAAAACATCACCTCGGCCTCACAGAACATAAAAATAAACCATTTGGAAAGGCTATCTGATTAGCGTCTCATACTCATAATACATAAAACTACCAGAATAATAGTAACACAATTAGTGAAGTGAAGATTGTGTGATGAGATAATATTTACACTGAGTAACAATAAAATTAGTAAATGTTACAACAGATTTTAAACGTAACAATCAAGACAATTTCATTGTTTAAACTCTAACAAAAGCACTTAAAACCATTATCAGGGACCACAAGAATCAAGCAAGCATAAAATATTCAGGGACTCAGGGTGACCACAATTCACCGACCACTTAAGTAAGGTAAGCTTCCAAAACATCAGGTCGTGGACTACGGAACCCTCAAATTAAGTTAATTGCGATTGTAATTGGCCCGCACAGGGGACCGGAATAAAAGGAAAATATTTTCATTAACCTCCCAGTGCGGAACTCTGAAAATTTGAGGACAGACACAATATACAAATTAAGTAGTAAGTGATGTAGGATCAAGCAAGACTAGTGTTGCGTTGAAATTTTGATATATTTAACAACTATAATAATAATAATATTATATAAATTATTTTTTCATTAGAGATTTTACAGCCGATCGCAGAAACACAGTGACCCGTGGTTCAGTGAGTTATTAATCATTCAAGACGTACTGTTAAAGAGGTGCAATATTATTAGAGTTGGTCGTGATCCTTTTGTACTCTACTTAAGTTTTATCATGAACCAGTTCAGCTCAACCCTACGTATTCAATAAAAAAATCAAGCGCTCCTACTTACACAACGTTCCTTCTCATGCTACTGTAGCAGACTTACTCCAGAGAAGCTGAATAAAGGAAAACAAAATAAAATACAGATGGACGGAAAATAGTAAATTACAGCAACAAAGACGCACTCAACGTTTAATTCCGTTGAATAAAACGAGAAAGTTACAAATGAGTCTGGTTCTATGATAAAAACTCTGGAACACAACCAAAGCTCTGTTTTGTTGGATAAAACTCAAACACGTCGAGATTAAGCGTATTTTAAACTGCAAATTCTGTCTTTGTTACATTTTTATCTAGATTTTTATTTCGTATTATCTAGGTCAGTTACTTTAAAGCGATACTGTTTTTGGAAAAAAAATTGCTAATAATGTGTACCTACGTACTTAATAATGTAACTACGTACCTACTTAGAAAAGCACTAGCGATATTAGAAAAGAAAACAGAAAAGAATAGAATAGAAACAATTAAGTACTAGCGATATTAGAAAAGAGGAAATAAATTTGGCCACCCCATCATAAAAGGGAAGGTAGAAGGGAAGATAGGAGAATGCAGACCTAGAAGGACATACGAATACACAGATCACATAAAAGACAAGGCAAATGTCATAACGTTTAAAGAAGTCAAAAGCGTTGATTCCACCGACAAGACCACCGAAAAATAAAAAGTAAAGCCACTAATGACTTTAAAAGAACCGTTTATAAAAATAAATATGATGAATACCTCGAAAAAAGCTTTTATTCAAATATTAGTAACATTTCCTTATTAAATATAAATAAAATAAACTAAAACTAGCTTAAACTAAACCTTACAAATCTAACAAAAGAGGGTGTCCATGTGGCATGGTACCAAAAACACTGGCTGCATTACCTCGCTGAATAGCAATGGCTATTCTCTGTGCGAGATAAGAGCCAGCCATGAATTGTAAACCTGACTGTACCTACGTGTAACGTGTGAGCGAGTCGCCCCCTACACTTGAATGGGAACAGCTCAGCCATTTGGGCGACATTCCTCTGGTCGGGATGACCACCAACTCGCGGATGAGAAATTTTTTTACCTGCCTTTAATCTTCTATGTAAACATAGCCTACAATGTTTATTTTCGCCATTGGCCATGCAGAAGAAAACAAGCTAATAATATTTCCTGATGTCTCTTTTCAACATTAAACAGTCCTCCGTTCCACAAGGGTTGTTACTCGACAATATTTTTCAAAACGAACAATTGGCACGGACTCAATTAGTATAATCTAATTAAGTGCAAACGGCCGTCGACTGTTTCAAATAAAAGAAAAATATTATCTTTGCTCCTAGAGGAGGCTCTACAAGATTGTCACTGGGTGTTAATAGGCTATTCCAGAGCCATTTTAACGGTTTATTCAAGTTTATTCAAAGGGTTTTCGACGGTTTTATTCGCTTCGGTTCGTTAACGGCAGGAGCGTTGGCTTCTATTTATTAGATTTTTTGCTCCCTTGTTGTGTCGCTTTGAAACAGTTATGAACGTTTTATTGACTGTTATGGTTTTCTATGGCGATGGTGATACTTTCGGCCTATGAAATGTATTTAAGTTGAACAGGAAACCCTGAAACCAAGATGCATAGATTTTTGCTTAGCCCAGCGAAGGGTTTAACTTAACTCATCATTTAAAACATTACTTTAGTTAGGCTCACAAATTTAAAAATATATTAACAGCTGTTCGGTTCACCGTTAGGTGAATTCGAATAATAACAGAAAAAAAACGTTACCTACTAAACTAATTCTTTCGCTTAGCATCTATCAATCTATTTCAGCCTAATAAAGTTTTTGCGATAAACAGTGGGAAGTAATTTTATGACAGACTACCTCTATATCTCGTATGACGTAAGCATCACCTCATATACCTCAGTATGTAAGTGTGATGTCTCCATAAATCAGCGGAATGGGTTCTCAAGGAGACGGCGGCACGTGTTATCAGTCATTACTCATTTACCTTCCTTCTATGCGTACACCTACCTATATACCAATGGGCGCAAAATAAGAAATCATTGCTTGAATTTGAGTGGTAAAAAATAAAACTTCTCCCTGCCGAAAAACACAACCATTAAATTACTTTTCAAGTTTCTTTTATTACTTTGTTTTGACATTTAAAACAAACAACATTACTCCATTTCACAAAATACATCTTATTAGCTAAAAGAGGAAGAGCTAGAAGATTCACTCTGTTGGCTCTGGACGTAGAGAATTGTTATCTACCTCAATGTGTGCTGAAAACTTTCTTTATACAACGATAATGAAGAAAATATGGCATGAATATACAGCATTTGAAATGACCCGTTGGATTTTCATAATATGCAAATTGACAAGAAAAGAAAGATATGCAGTCATCTTCATGCAAAACCTTCGGAATAAACATAAAAGTTTAAGTACAAAATCTGCTTATTGTTGTTATTATGCTCTATATAAGTACATTTAAATGCCGAAACATACAGTAGAGACGGTAGCGGATGATAATCCATGGAATTTAAAGGACTAACAGTCTCAAAAACGAATACAAATCAATAATTAATTTGTCCTAGGCCAAGTTTTGGGTACAAAAAGATAATAATAATATACATGGAAAGGTGCTAGTAAATTACAAGGAGTCTAAAGAACCTTGATTACATATAATATCTGCCTACATCAAATAATGATTGTATGTACCTATTGGTCAAATATTTCCTTGCTCCGTGAACCTGGTTTTAATTTTAAATAATTATATTCGGATTGGTGCGAAGTATGTAATGTAACCTACCGATTAATTAAATAGGAATTAGACAAAGGTTTGTGACAGATGTGTGAACGGATATTAAGACCGTGGAGGATTATAATTAACGTTAGTGATACGCGTGCACATCATAAGCTAATTACGTTCTCATTGTGGAAATCAGGCCTTGAATATGGATTTATTCCACCAAGCTGGTCCACTGCAAGTGACCTAGTTTAGTTTGTTTATAACAATTTCTCAAACCACCACGCCAGCTTGGTTTTTAATGGCCATCCAATGTTTCTACACTACACTATTTTATTAGGTGGTAGAACTCTTCGGTTTAGAGATGTTTCTTATGATTCGTGGCACATCTGTCGCAGACCTATGCCTAATTTCTATTTATTCAGTGGCATGCAATGTTTAGTGCCTTCTTATTATATTATCCTTCTTATTATATATGTTATAGCGATATAATTATTGCTATACAATTCAGAATTGTATAGCAATAATTATATCGCCTTCTTATTATATTATCAGCTAGTGGTCTAAACATTGCATGCCACTGAATAAATAGAAATTAGGCATAGGTCTGCGACAGATGTGCCAACGGATATTAAGACGCGGCGTCCGGATATTGCTACCGTCTTCGTTACAGCTGATTCACTTGGTAAATAATTGAGATTATGCTTGCGGTTTTCTTAGAAAATATGATTTGACAAGTTTTTGTTTACTTTCTACAAGCTTCAAGATCAAAAGTGAGGTTTAAAGTTTTTTTTCTAGTAACTATCATGACTTGCACTGATGCTACTAGTTCGACATGCTATTTTATACAGGGTGAACGCAACAACACTTAACACCCGGTTTCTGAAACTTCAGTCAACGTTGACAACAGATTAATTCTATTGCCATCCTTGTCATTTGTTTAGTGTCAGATAGAGACAACGATAGTTTTAATCTACTGTCAAAGCCAACAAACGTTCCAGAAACTAGGGGATAGTGTCACATTATATATCTACATCTTGAGTCAAGTACAGAGTGATTATCATCGGTTATCGTCAACTTCGGGATATTTGATGAGATTTTTTCCTATGCGATACACTCCGATGAACTTGTCCAATGATTAAAGGAGATGTCTTCGTTCTTGTGCTAGTTTGGTTCTAAAACACTGGTGACTAAGTACCTACTCAAATAATTATAGTCTATGATTAATTCTTCCACTTCCTAAGGGGCTAATTATAACAAGCAACAGTGGCGCGTGTCGAACTGTCGATAAAATTTAATGAGGATAATTTCTTCGTAACGATGTAATAAGTGCCACGGGGTTGTAAAACATACTAGATAGGTATATACCAAGGCCCGGTATGCTCACTAGATTCGGGTCTTATATTCTTGGAATAGATTCTAAAAGCAGAGTGAAGCTTTTTCGATCCGTACTTATAACTTAAGAGTCTTTGTTTTAAATTCTGTTGTGGTCAAGTACTAAATTAATCCTGAATTCAAAGTATGGATTTCTCATATTTCAAGATGAGGGTTTCACTGTAAGGTACTTACTACAACTTTAGTTCCATAATATCCACACATGGAGTATGTAGGTAACCTATTTTTATAAGGCCATATCAGTCTGCTGTTATTTGTAGGTACCTACGTACTAAAGTATGCAAGACAGTTACACTTCCCAGCCAAATGTCAATGTAAAGGGCGTGGCATTTGTCGCGTGATTCCAACAAATGTTATTCTTCAAGAGTGAGAAAACTGAAACATTTATAATTCAAACAAAAGTTATACCTATAGAAAATGTGTGATAGTCTCGAACTAACTTAAAATTGCTTAACAGATAAGCAAAGGGCTAATAATTGATCTAATGAACTCGTGATGAGAACAAACAAACATTTTGAGGGGGTATTTGCATGGATAGTGTGTAAGACCGAACTTATCCAAGAGACATTAATTTTGCCATAATACCCTTCAATGCATACATTGCTGCATATCGCTGTTTCCGTTAAGTTCACATCCAGAACAGCTAGCAAGAAAGCGTCCAAGAAAGTCGGCAGTGCCGTAACTGCGCTCGTTGGCAATGCCTTTGCCTCGTTGATCATTGAAGATTGCATGAGAACGTTCCGTCAGCACCGCATATTATCACCAAGTGGATCCAAATGAACAGTCCCCACACTAAAACCCTACAGACCCCGGACCCTGTGGACCTTCATAACCGTAGAATATTACGTAAGGGCGGTAAGGGAGTGTAAATTAGGGTTCCGAATACCTATTTATAGAGATTGCCTGTCCGTTTTGGAACAAGTCACGTAATAATGTCGCGTTCGCCGCAATCGTCCCGACGTGGGGCTAGGTTATTTGCATTTGATAAATGTGTAGTGGGGATTACAAATATTTTTATGAGTTTCTACTGAATTATAAGAAATATTTATGGGTTCAACGTTACCTAAACGCTATCAGGTGGGGTTGTATACTTTAAAACTTTCTTAGGAATAATCCTGCTGTGGCCGGAGCAATCTTGCTCCTCGTTTTAGGCGGTCCTATAAGTACTATAGGTACCTACTTACCGATATTGGTATTACTCGGTCTTGCCATAAGATTGGTGATTTGTAATGAGTGATGATTTCTAAACCTACCCCGTTTGTACCCGCCTAACGAAGTTATCTAGTTTTTTAATCGTAGTGCTTCAAACTCACCTGCAGCAATGCTAGGTGCTGGTAGCGACTACAAAAATAGTATACTCGTACATACAAATAATTCCATTAGTGATGCCTCCCATTCAAAGATATTTTTGAATGTTCCAAATATGTTTCAAATTGTGCAAACTGGGGGAAAGAAATCAAATCTTCAGCGCAAACGAGAATCAGAATTGTTACATCATTGTAAACGGTTCTCCCCTCTTGACATTAGAATTTCATATTGGATTCGTGTGATGTGGCTATTAGGGTCCGCTTACTGCGAGCTAGCGACTAAACGGGTTTTTATACTGGAACTTGAAAAATACGAGCTACTTGTACAATAAAGGTAAATTAATAAATCTTTTTAAATACATATTTTGTTCAATAAATAGCTTATCAATATTTCTATATTATATGATGAAGAATAAAATATAATTGTACAACAAAGGAAACATCATAATACTCGTATTTCAGGATAATATTTTCAGAAAAAATCTTTGTGGGTAATAACGTGTAGCTATCGTTACCAGTAAGCGGTTTGCGTAATTTAGTAATAAAAAGGATAAGGTATATAAAATATGTTATAATATATGGTAGGTACCTAAAGCTAGGGTATTAATAGGTATTCCGTGCCTAAAGCTTTAATTCCGTAAAAGCTGAATATTTTACTTCATCAGTTTGAATCTTATAAAACGGTGTTTAGTTGTTTATGGGTTGTGTTGGAAATCAAAATTGAGCTGTAACTTTGAACGCCAAGGATAGCTTAATCGATCAAGATGCTGGATGGATGTAGGTATGTATTTTTTGACTGCCAGTTGACGGTTCGTCACAAGAGTCGTGCAGATTCGATAATCTTCGCATAGGCCGCCGCCTATGTGAAGAAATAATCAAGAGTTTTCTATTCTATTCTAAGGTGCCTATATTTTTTTTGAAACGTTCACTCGCAATGTTATCAGCCGCTTCGGTAACATTATATTATTATTATTCTGTAAGTTTGTATTTCAAAATAATAATATTTCACTGAACATACAAATTAATCAATGCACAAAAATAGCATTCTAAACTCCCGTACAGTATTACAGTACAATAAAAAGTACAATGAGGAAAAAGTGTTGACAAAAAGTTAGCGGTGCGCTTGCAGAACAATAAATGACGGAGTGTAAATGAGACGCTGCTTATTTTCTCTTTCGAGACAACGAGGGCCTTTACCTCGACAATATCACCCCCGAGGACAACAGAAATAAGTAGGAAAATATGAAAATATCTATCCAAATTGAATTTTTCATTGTATAAGGTTTATTAAATTCGTGGAATGGGTAAACTAAGAGAAAATCTGTGCGTTGCCTTGCGTTACTTAGAATTATATTTTTTGTTGTACATTGTAGTATTTTTGTCATAATATAATTAAAAATTGTCTAGCTACACAGTTAAGAAAAGTTGGGTCTATCTATTGGTTCGTAAAACACTAAATAATTACGGTATCTCAGTTGTTGTTTAGTTCTGTGAGTACAGTAGGTATATATTTATAAACGTTTTTCATCACAGTATACCGAAAAAACATGCCTTTCAATTTCACAGTTCAAGCGGCTAGTTACTTATATTTACTCATTTTTATTCCTACAAAATTGTATTAAAGTCGTTGAATAGATGCGCCATGAAATGCAATCACCACCTGATTTGCATTAGTTGGAACGATGAAAGAGCACAAAGAGCCAAGTCTGAAGAGACCGTTCTGCAGTCAAAGGCTGATGCAGTCGAATCTCGATAGACGAAGCAAGGAAAGTAGCGATTTATTAGATTTCATTCGCGACCCTTTGCGCAACTTCTACTAAGATATTCAATAGAGCATCGTGTTTATGCCAACCAATGATTAAGTATTCAAGTTCTCGGATACACTTTAGGTGCCGTCAAATGGGGTAAATAGGACTCTAGGGGTAAATAGGTACAAAACTTGGGAAGCCTTTTAGGCTATACTAACATCGGCCTTCATTATCCTGGTGACCTTTAGGTACTATGAAAAGTGGTAATTGGGCCCAAAACGAATTTATTTCTATTTGCCTCACTTGAGTCCTAATTATACCCCGTTTCATTACCTATGCATACAGTACATACATAATAAAAATGTATCGTTCATAACCCAAACACTACTTTCTCCCATTTGATTTATACAGCAGTTTATTGACAATGATAAAGGTCCTGCATTGGCGCTGACATTTCGTTATGTGAGGGTGAAAAATGGCGTGTCTGCGATATCCGTGTCGTATTAGCTTGTTTGTCGGTGACGTGTTGTAGAGTTGTTTGTTTTTGTGAACCGCAGAACGTGAATTATTTAATTGCGTAACGCTGTCGGCCGTTTTTAGTGTATTCGGAACTGACGGGCATCGGCGTGGGAATATGAACTATTAGAAAAAAAAATGCAGAAATATATTTATGCGGATTTTTTTTTGTGCCGAGTACTTTTCGGGGTGTACTGGGATTCTTTATATACATCCTGGGTATATCGCGCATAAACTTGTTCGCCCACATAGTATCTAACACGAGTGATGTGTGATGGTTCGTTTTGATAGAAAAGCACCTACCTAAATAGTTTTGTTGCTCTACGTAAACACTCTCAAATTTCACAGTATTTATGTGAAATGTTATGGTCCATCGACACTTACAGGATTTAATTATTTGACATTATACGTAATTGAAATGATTCTCCATTTCATTAAGTAAAATTCCATGAAACCAGTCTTCCAGTCCGAGTTCTAATCCCGGGATTTAGTTTATGGAGTGAATTGCGAGATTCCTAACGTCTCGCACAGCTTTGTCCCGGAGTTCTAGATGCAAATCAATTGTACACTGTGTTGCCATGGTTGTGCTTCAAAAGCTCTTATTTCATTTGATCTTTTGCTTCAAAGCTTTTATAATCTCTCTACCATAATCAAAGTATTTTAGTAAATTTGCGATATTATTTTTTAATTGTTTTGAGCTACAATAAAAAAAGCCATAATATATTTTTTTACTTATTCGATATTCTATTACAATTTTATTATTAAAATAGATTTAAACATCGAGAAAGTTGAAAGTCAAAGCATTTATTGTAAGTAAACACCATAACAATACTACACATTTTATACATTTTTCTGTTTCGCACTTTATCGTTCGCCTGTCACAATTATTAAGGATTCAAATTAAGTTACCTACTTACTTCAAAGGAAAATCCCTATCCTAGCAACACCGTTTGACAATCCCCGACCACCTCTCACTTCATAAAGCGATTGCACGAATACCTAAGATCCTTGCACTCTCTCGAAAAAGGAGATCGCTACGAATAACGCATACCACGCGGGAAATTTTATGGGAAATATAAAACAGACAACTGAGAACTGCTTTTACGAGGGCCATTCAACTTTATAACTAGCGTGCGGTCGGCCTTATTTTATGTTATTTTTGGGGTTTATGTAAAATAATATTATAACGACAAAATTTTAAATAAAGTGGGGCCATCATAAATGGAAACGATGAACTTATATGGCCGCCTACGCGGATGAGTTACAGTTAGTCTTCTCATCACTTTAAAGAAGGTTTAAATATTTTTGTATTTTTAATATTCCTGCACCCCTCTTGTATTTGAAGCAACCGCGTTTCACAAATCATTAATTAAAAAACTTTTCTATTTTGCATTCATACAATTGAATTGCCATTTTCGTCACTCATCCTCCCCAAAATTGTGGCACATTTCTTTCAAAACATTCCGGGTGAAATCTTCGGAGGGGAAATTCAACGGCCCCGATAAGGGAAGTAACGTAGTTCTGGGCCCGCAATCTGCAACGGGCGACCGATGGCTGATGAAACCATACGAGTATTGTTGGTTACTGTTAATTTGTAGAAGGAGGACGTCATAAAGGGCAGAGTTGAGGCAGAAAGATGCTAGAAATAAAATATTTTGATTTGTATGCAGAAGCTGAGAAGAGAGAAAAACTACAAATCTATTTTATTCATGAACATGAAAGTAGTTTTTTTAAAACGACCTTATGATACACGTTCTGCCTCCCTTTGTAGATAGACACAGACATATCCAGAGCCTAATAAATCCTTATTTACACTGTGGACTTTGAATTTCATCAGTCTGAATTTGGAATAATTTATCAAATTGCTGTGTGCATGCCGGCACTGCCGGCTCAGCTGCGCTCGGTCGCAGTCGCAGGCAATTTTTTATCTCCCTCCGTCTACCCCTCGTTTTATCCTTGACGTCAACGCTACTAGATCCTTGGGGAACAAATACCCCCGGGGAGGGAAGAATTCTTGTATTGTGGTATGGAACCGAAGCCGCCTTAGATGTCGGATGATAAGCGAATATAAATTGGTCGGTGCTTGCGAATTACCACCGGTGTTCACGAATTTACGTCAATATACGGCTCCAAAAGTTTAGGGAAACAGATAGAAGTGATGTCATCTCGCGTATGTTTTCCTAAATGGCCTTCAAATATTTGGGATTAACTTCGGTGGATATCCATCATAACATTTTTATTATAATACTATTGTCAGAAATCATTAATTTTCAGCGGATCTTTTTAAGTAATCGACCTGCTGGCTCTATAGCGGTTACGAGAGGCTGAAACAACTAATCCTTTAACTAATATTAATGACCGCTCATTGTACTGTACTATTTTATTAACGTTTGTTACCTAGAGTCCCTGGTGTTCATGGTGAAATATAATACTTAATTGAATTTGCGAACGAAATTGCCTATCTATTGCCGAAAGACATTTAGGTATATACCTACTCGTAGGACTGTGTTGTATAATTGGTTTGAATTTTCCATTGAAGTATATTTTATAATCTCTGATAATTTGTGTGAGAGGGAGCGGCAGGTATTCATCGGTTTTATAGTATGCTACCTACGCCCAGCTGCTTCACCTGCGTGGACAATGATATCACTAGAATCTTTCAAAATTCCAGAATAAAAAGATCAGCCCAGATGAATCAGAAATCAAAAATCAGCTAATACATAAAAAAAACTACATACATTATTTCTTGAAAATCCGTTCTGTCATTATAGTGTCAACATAGGGTAATTCCAGGATAGATGCCCGGCTCGGATAGATGCCTCAAATTCAAAAACTATGATTTCCCGGCTTGTTTATGCTGTCGTTGATATTGCCAAGCGAGAGACATCCCCGCACCTACCCGGTACCCCCCGCGAGGTAGCCCCTGACCCGTCGTGCATTCCATCTATACTCAATGAAAGATTTGGTGCGACGAAAAAATTGCTAATTCTTTTTCTACAGCCTTTTTGAGGTGCTGGAACTTTTTACATGGGGACTAAATAATTTATATTTTGTATCTAAATGTTACAATGGGCTGTATACTAACACTAAAATCAGTTTTTTTTGAATATTTATTGAACACACATTCCTGAATATAAAAGGCATCAATCCTCTACGAAAAGGATAGACGCCTCGATTTATTTTCGCCTATGTTAAACCATACAAAACAAATAATTCCCATTATTTTCAAAAGATGTAACTACATTAGGGTATAGATGCCTCAGGAAGGAAACTTATTTTGTGAGGCATCTATACCCTTATATGATTATAAAGTAAATACACTTTTTACGAACATTTTTAATTAATGTCTGTGTTTAGATTTTACTTCCCATCACGAATACCTAATTTCAAACTGAAAAAGTGTTTTTTTTATCAATGAGGCATGTATCCCATAACTGGTTTTGACGCATGGAGCAATTATCCGCTATAGGGCATCTATACTTCCAAAAATAGAGGTCTGGGAAAATCGATATAGATTAGTAAATATCAACACTGATGTTTTCTTTTTCCTTCAAAGTGGTAGTCGAAAGACCAATCTATTAACATGTGTGAAAAACATTGAGATCCATTAATTAGAATGAGAAATATAAAGCGTTTTCAAAAAGTATGGCAACTATCCTGGACTTACCCTACATGACGTATAGGCTACAGAAGCATACAAAACTTTCACATTATTGTTGCTTATACGTTGGATAAAAATATAATTTAATATGCTTACTGATCATAATACTTACCAATCGTATGTCATCTTCTTATGAACATATTTATAATTTAAAATCATTTATGTACCTAATCTACACTTACACCACTGTAAAATCATAATTTGTAGGTTACTGTAAAAACATTGTAATAATTACGATGACGAATTATCGATTTTGAATGTTTTATAATAATATTATAGTACTCTCCAACGTTAATAAAAACTTACATAACATTACATTATTAACCATAATGCATTCAACTTTCAGTCAATTTCGATATTAACTTTGGAGTTTCATCGATAAAACCGCTGTCACTCTATTAATAAATGACTCGATGATATCCGTTGAAATACATTTTTAATTACTCAGATCCGATAATCACTTTAACTTAATTAACTCGTACTTAGTGCCATGGGCGTAGTTAAGGGTTGACGACACAGCCCTTGGCAAGTACACGATTCCGTTCTAGTATTTGTTGCTACGACAAAAATATGGTGGCGTATACTTATGTGTCTTGTTCTTGTTAGTGTTGTGTGTTTTGTGCTATAAAGAGTTGCTCTTTGATTGCGTTACTGCCCTTTAGCTACGCAAATCTACAAACACAAACTGTAGTTACGTTAATTAATAACAAATAAGAATAAAACATTCAAAAGTTGACTTAAAATCTATATAGTTAAGAAACTGTAGTTGCATAAATAAATTCACGTATTTCCTGTTCTTAGGTAATGTTCACGGTTTCATTGAGATTCTCTGAATTTGGAGCAAAAGTAGCTTACTATTTTTAGCTTACAACGCAGGGTAGTTTAATTATATTTTTATCGGTTTAACTTACTTTTAACATCTTTAACCGTGTCTGAAGAGTTTAAGATCCAATTCATTAGAAGCGTTCATACGTGAGCTCTCGACTGACACGTGTATTGAATCCTAAGCAGGATCTCTGCGAGAAAATAATAGGACCGTTATTTTTTCTGCAACGAAACGGGTACTTTTCGTACGACTTTTAACAAATTCACCATTGCCTCGAGAAGGAATTGGTTTATATTGGAAAAGTTTTATCAGGCAACATGACGATAATGTATAGATAGTATTGTTCGGATACTGTTAATATATTTTTTTAGGAGTAAGCTGAAATCGATTTTAATTTTTTAACAATAATCGATTCGAACGTGAACCAGTAAATTTTCTCAAAAAGGGGTTACCAAGTTAATTATTCAATTACCATTTTCTTGAATCGATTTATTTTAGGAAGGGTTTCCTGAAAGCCAACCCCCAGCCTTCAACCCTAGTTGGTGTCTGATTCCAGTACCCAGGGAGGGAGCAGCAGAGCTTGTAATTAATTTGCACCGAGTCACAGGTACGAGTAATTAATTGAGAATCGACTTCGTTCCGTGCCGATATCACATTAGTATAGGCAGTATGTTAAGTCACACCTATATCTTTAAAAACGCTATTATATTAATTCGTTGCAAGGGGAAGGGTTGCTAATGTAAATAGGATCTAGTAATTGGCCACACACACACACACACACACACACACACACACACACACACACACACACACACACACACAAAACTAGTAGTAACAAGTAGGTATCGTGGGTACCGCTTACAGACATAATATAATTTCACATGCACATAACACCGAGACCAGAAACAAATATTTATGGATCGCACAAACATTTGTTCCGGGCGGGAATCGAACCCGCGACACCAAGCGCAGCAGTCCGATTGCTCAGTCACTACGCCAAGCGTGCCGTCGACCCGTTTTCTATTTCTGTTCGCAAAAGTTTAAGAACTTCTACTTTTTATTGGTACCTACTTTGAACCATTTATTCATTCTTTATTGGTATTTGATTATAAAACGTTGGAACCGGAACTCGGAACTCTGAACTAAGCTATATATTGCCTATCTAGTGTGAGTATCTAGATAATTTTCTCAAAAGGTAGGCACAAGACAAAAAAAACATCTTACATGCGCTACTGTCTCCATGGAAGCTGTCCCAATATCCTGATTATTTCTACCTGCATCCCTAATTACATTCCCTAATTGAACCAACCAACTAATTGGTGCTAGTATTTTTAGAGTTCCGCAAATGGTATACGAAAACTGCTGATCTAAGCTGCTAGTTACTACTCCAATCGTTGGTGCTCGGTGGTTGTAACCGCTTAGTTCAAAGTAGATGTAATTGCTTGACTACAATTGCTTTTCTATCCTTGATACCATTTGGTTGTCACACTTGAAATGGGACAACTAGAGATGGCTGTTGGGTAAATGCTGTTTGTTTTGTTGTTTGAACTCTATTAGAGATCTCAAAAGAAAATTGGATCAAAAGATGGATTTTGCGTGAATGAGCGAGGAAAAGCTTGAGAATATGCCCTGTTTCTGGCTTTGCATGTTAATCACTTTTGATTACAATCGCCACTTAACACCAGGTAAGATAGCAGTCCAATGCTACTTAATCGTTAATTAAAACATAACAGATAAACCTTCTATTCATAATTCTTCTAAATTATAAGCCAGTTAAGATATTGATTCCTCACTACTTAAAAACAAATAGTGCATTATTAATGCTAATGGTAATGTTTAAAGGCTACCTACTTCACCAATCAATCTACAATAATTATACATCATAAATTCAGTCAGAGGCCAACGTCTCACTACTTTGCAAGAGCTTGAGTACTGATAGGTATATACGTAGGTATAATAAGCACTGGCCTTCAAGTTATTTTAAGTTACGTAGATACAGTTTCATTCAAAACTGATCTCACCCTTGAGCTCTCGCCTAAATTATTTTTTAAAGAGTTTTCCCGGCCGCTGGTCCTGCAAAATGAGGCCTCCACAGCACTTGAAGCTTAAAAGGTTCATGTCATAATTACACGAGGGTTTTCATCATATTAAAAAGCTGTGTACGAGAATGTGAGTTAGAATCGTTTTTTTGACGAGAATTACACGCTGGACTGGGTTTAATCACAATTACAGACTTGGGGATTTATTTGCTTAATTTTTATCAGTGCTTGGAGTTCTTTATTTTTTTTTTGTAATTTTTAGTTTGAATTTAGAAGCGGCGCCTCGAGGTTTCACTGAGGTCGGCTAATAAGCACATTTTTCTAGGATAAAAGTAGCATTATGGCATTCACCAGCCCTTTATCTATATATTTCATGCGAAAAAGCACATCAGTACGTTAGTCCCGTTTCTAAGTAAAAAGCCACCAAATTACTAAGTACGTAATTGTAAACCTTAATTTTTGACGTACATAATAGGATTACTTAGTATCTACTTTGGTGGCTTTGGTGGATGTGAACGCTATTATAATATAGATTATAAAGGGGCAGTGACATCTAAACATGGTAACTGCAATTATCATAATAAGTATAATCGTAATATGAAACCATTTCAAATCTTTTATATTGTGGTCACAAAATTATTTCCTACATATAGTTGGAGTTGACATTGCACAACTAACAACGTGCCAACTTTTTCCCACTACAAGCAACGACATCAGAAACAAATCATCAACAACCTTGGCTGTTTCCGAAAGTAAATATTCGGAACCCCGTCACGTGCCAGCTTATTTCTCCATTTTCGACCACGTGGAACTGTAATGGAAACGTGAGGGAAAAATACTTGAAAATACGTCCGTTGCTCGCCCACGTGAGAGGATCATTTTATATTGTCTACTCTAACCTTGTTCAAGGACCATTGTATTGTAAATATGTCTAACAGGGTTACTGGGCTATTGTCCCTATTACGATTATATGATAAATTGGTATGTGAAGGTAAGTAATAAGTATACGCCATTGTGATTTTATTCTACCATTCTGTGAATTTCTGTCTACGGATGGGGCGAAATTCCATAAAGGTAACAGAACAAAATAAAAAAAAACACGATCCAGAAAATGTTGCCGTCTTACCACAAAAGTTTAGACCAGAGTTAAACAGATGTTTCTAAAATTTCGTTCCACAAAATCGACGTCTATCACTCGCGTCTTCTAACTCAAACCTGTCATTCCTAATTATTTGACTTGTGAATTTGTGATTGAGCGAGGGTTAGACGTCGATTTGTGGAGAAAATATTTAGACACATCTGTTTAACTGACTTATTGTGGAGTCTAACAATTAGAGACCAATAATTTATATATCACTCTCTACGCCATAGAAACACATTGATTAATTTTCACTTGCGGGCGAAATTGTGAAATTGTCGCAGCTAACTATTGTTGAATACAATAATGGGTTAATTATATTTATTAAATAACGAGCCTAGGCTAGACTGTGTGCATATAATTTCAAAACTATCACCTGATACGCCAACATTATAAACAAACGTCGTCGCGCCCGATATGTCACCTAAACGCAGGCTGACATTTTCATTTCAAAGCTTTGTGGACTCAACTCAAACAATTTTAATTGAGTGACGCGCCGACATCAAAGTGGACATGTTAATTTAAAATCGTACAACTTTTTTTTCCCGCCCAAATTTGTATTTATTAGACTTTACGTTGTCTATGTATTTACCATGGAAGGTAATCGATGTGGTGGTAGAGACATAAATAAAAATAACGAGAACTACCTACCTACCAAGAATTTATCGCCTGATATCGTGGTTAGTCGGTAGAATGTATACCTCTAGGTATTATACTTCCAATTATTAATAATTCTACTAATATTACAAAAGCTTGTGCGTAGTTGTTGCAAGTCTCCGGTAAAATGGTTAAATAAATTGTCATGACATTTCGTATCTTATATCTTTAACGGGCTGAATATTGCTACTGACATTTCACTATCCGACTGCAGCGCACGAAGAAACAGCGGCGAAACGGCGTAATAAAAGTTTCAGCTACGCGACCTTGAACTACCGGCTCTTACTACCAAAGAATATTGTACTATTAGAACGGTAAGTTACGCGCCGGCGATCTGTTAAATAAGCGGTTTAGCTAATAAAAGTTGGTCATTATTTTATTGAAAGAATAATATTATGTAGGTACATAACCGTTTAGACTTAAATAATATATTATACAATCAATGTACCTACTCGTATTAAGATGTGAAATTATATTTTCTCATTCCAACCCAATATAACAAAGAGCTAAATTAGATGAACGGTCCTTCTACATTAACAGTTTTATTATTTAACTGATAAAATCCCAGAGTCCAAAATATGAAAATTCTTAAATAATATTTATAATCCATACTAATATTAGAAATGTGAAAGTCACTCAATTATTTAGGTATCTGTTTATTGTCTGTTTGTTACCTTTTCACGGCTAAACGGCTGAACGGATTTCGATGAAATTTGGTAGGTATAGGTATAGATTGGACCTATGAGATGGACATAGGCTATCTTGTGTCTCAAAAAGATTGCCACTATGCGACGTTGACACACTAGGGCCGTGGGAGCAAGAAGACATTACTTTGTGTGAGCATATCCGCGATATAATCGCAGCGTAATCGGGCGAATTACGAAGGCTACAGCCGGAGGATGCAAAAAAATACAAAATTTAATTTAAAGTTAAAATTTATTTTATAAAAAATTACAAATTAATTATAATTAAAGACGCGACTATTCTTCGAAGTGTGAAGTAAAAGTGCGGTTTCCACGAGGCTCCGTCCGGTGTCCGGTAGGCGGTAGATCCGCTGCGTCGGCGCCTCGTGCCGGCTTGACCTCGTTACGATGCACGTTCCGCTGCACCGGCAGTTTACGTAGCTTGCACTTATTTATTGCGTGGTTACCAAGTGCGCAGTTTTAGGGTTCCGTGAATGTGTAACACCTCCCCCCAAAGATCAGCGATTAATTGAGAACCTTGTTCGAGAAGGTCGCTGAGAGGTTTCTGTGGTCCACCCTTATTTGATTAGGGTTAATGTGTCTTGGTCCTGGGGTTGCATATTGTACTTCAGGAACATCGCTGCTGGTTTCTGTAGTCTGCTGTCTGTTCTGTAGACTTTTTGTTCGTAGTCGACGGAGCAGTAGTGCAAGGATAAGTGCGCCTGCACTTATTAGTATTAGATAGACTGGAATTGTAGTATGGTATATCGCTGGATCGGTGATCTTCTTGAGATGAACAGGGGCTTCGGTTATAATCCTGGCATTCAGGGCGTGAAGGCTCTGCAGGTTTGGTGAGTTTAGGATAACAGGCTGATGATCTGAATGCTTCGACTCGTCAAACTGGGGCATTTCCGTTATCCTGATGACGTGTCCTTTGATCCGGTCGTTCATGTTGGATATGGTGAATCCTGGCGTCTTCAGGTTGCAATTCTGTGGAATGACTGCTAGGTAGCTGCCATGTAAAGTCCGGTATTGTTCTTGGCCGCAGGATATCTTGACCTTGGTTGGAGTGGGGAAGTTCAGAGTATAATGTTTATCGTCTAACGCTTCCAGGGCTTCGTTCGTCAGGACGACGGGAGTTAGTTTGCAGGATTTTTGAAGTTCCTGCTGGGCGATGAGCTGCTGGACACAGTCGGGCTTGTCCTGGATCTTGTAGTTGGCCTTCGATTCGCAGAGAAACCATGAATTTACCTTCGGACATTCTGTCTCCATGTACCTAGAGTCTTTGCTAGAGAGTGCTACGAAAGGTAGGGTAGGTATTAGGACTTCGTGATTTTTGTTAGGGACAAGGGACAGTTTGTACAAGTCATAAGTTAGGGAGTTAACGATCGGAACCTTGATAACTATAACTATCTGCTTATTTAAATAGAAATAACCTAATTTAATTATTTCATAAAAATTCCTACAGTCTATGTCCAGGATTTCATCCTTCGAATATAAAATCCTTAGTTTGCTTAATATATCCTTAATTTGTTCTAAACTAACTATCGTATATGGGGTGCTCGATGCACGAATAAACGACAAAGTATTTTCTAAGTTACTTATCTCTTCAGATAAATCTTCTATATTATCTCCTAAAATTAAAAGATGCTGTGCCAGATGGGCGTACTTAATTAAATCGGTTTCCCGTTGAGCATCGCTTTCCATGATTGAGTTTAATGTTTTACCTAACTTATTCTGATTTTCTAAAATGCTATTAATAATTTTTGAACTATGTGAAATCCAATCTTTATTTAAGCTGACGTGATTATTAAGTTCTGATTCTAATTTTTGTTCATTGTCTTGTAAGAGAGATAAAGCGTTTTCATATTTAATGGCGTCAGTGTAATCTAGATTACCGGATATACTTTTAATAACTGACCCGAGGCCGTCAATGAGTCCTCTTTTTATACGAACTGATTCAAACGTGTCGAGTTGATTTGAGATGCTCGTGATTTTGTTGCTGAGATGTTCAATGTGAGGATCGAAAAGAGATAAAGTTTTATTATTTAAAAGAGGCCGGAGTTCAAACATTTGATTTTTAACTGAGTCTATCTGTGAGCGGATGCTGTCTAAGTCGACGTAATTAAGAAATGAGTGATAGTGAGAGATGATTTTCGTAGCTCCAAGTTTAAAGGGAAGTAATCCGGGTCCATTGTCAAGCGAGTCAATCATTACATCTTGTCCTTGGGTCGGTTGAAGTAGAAAGGTCACCAGTAGTAGTGTCCTGTAACAAAGTGGGATTTTTAGGACTTCGCTTAAGGCGTGATTTAGCGACTGGGCCGCGTTTCTTTTTGGTATAAATGTGAATAGGGAGATCGGCCAGCACGGTGTCCTGCGTATAACGCGGGGCTAATTTTTGTCTCGACGCCATAGGGTTGCGTACGAATACTTGTTGGTCGGGGGTGTATTCCTTTTCAGGTTCCCTGTCTTTGTTTCGGTTTTCAGTCAGTTGAGTCCTGTCGTGTAAAGAAGTCTCGTTGATAAGGTCGTATACTTGATTAATTCGTTTCCTATGGTCTTGTAAGTATTGCTGTAGTAAATGTTCAGTCAGGTCAATGTCTAACGGGTCACGTGGGTCAAAGTGTCCAGTTATTAGGTCTAAGGGTCGACATTTGGTAAAGCTATGAATAGAGCTATTGTAAGCTAGAACTGCGTAGGGCATAAGGTTAACAACTGGTTCGTTTCTTTTCTCGAGTTTCAATATCCTTAGATGCTCAAGGATCGTAGAATGGAATCTTTCTACTATTCCGTTATCGTTTGGAGAGTGAGCAAGGATCTTGTGGTGTTGAATTTTGTGAAGCTTGGTAAACTCTGAAAATATCTGGTTCGTGAACTCAGGACCTTGGTCCGTGACTAAAGTAATAGGGACGCCGTGATGTGAACAGAATATTAAGAAAGCTTGAACAACACTAAGGGCTGTACCGTCTCTAAGATGATAGGACTGGGCGTATTTTGAAAAGGCATCTACGATGGTAAGATACTTCTCATTCTGAGCCGTGAAGAGATCGAGATGGACTATCTCAAAGGGCTTAGAAGGTGGTGGTACAACTGAGAATCTTTGTTTAATAGGACTTCGGTCATATTTGGCTTGACCGCAGATGTTACAGTCATTAATGTATTTTGTAATACATTCCTTCATTTTAGGCCAGAAGTACCGAGAAGACAGAGCCAAATAGCATTCTGTTATACCGCGGTGGTTGGTTTTACCCTCGTGATATTTTCGAATAATTTCTTGCTGGCGTAAGTACTCTTTAACATTCTCTAGTTCGACTTTAGTTAAAACAAGATTCATTGCGGAGCTTTTGAAGTTATCTTGAATGATTGGAATAATTTTGTACATTGCCAGAGGGGGATGGATTATTATGCCAGTTTTAACCTTAGGATTTACAAATTCTTTGACTGCGTTGATGACGTCATTTGTCAAGTTGGATTCAGAAAGTTGAATAGTTGTCCGGGTATGAGTCTCGAAAGGTTTTGTCACAGTCGGTCGTTTCTTAATGTCACCTACAAGCACAAAACAAATCTGTCTGCTAAATTTATTAAGTGGGTCGTCTGAAATTGGGACTTCTAAAATTGGGTTCTCAGCACTTGTATGAGCTGTTGCGGTGCTTGAGCCTGCCTCGGATGGAGGTCCTTCATTAACGTCAGTAATAGCGGTCACGGTTGTAGAGCCCGCTGGTGATGGAGGTCTTTCGGATGGATTTACAATAAGAGAGCTAGTGTCACCGATATTAATTTCAATGCGGGATAAAGCATCGGCGTTGGTGTTATGTTTGCCTTGCTTATAAACCGTAGTGAAGTTATACTCGCTCAGTTTAAGTCTCCAACGTGTAAGTCTTGAACCTGGCTCTTTAAGATTCATAACCCACTGAAGAGGTCTATGGTCAGTTACAATTTTGAATTTCCTACCAAATAAATAAGGTCGAAAATATTTGGTAGCCCAGACGATAGCTAAAAGTTCCTTTTCGATTGTGCTATAGTTACATTCGCTCGAATTTAAAGTTCGTGACGCATACGCTATAGGTTTGTCACTGCCTATAGCTCCTTGAGAAAGGATACCACCTATAGCAAAGTTGGATGCGTCAGTCGTCAGTATAAAGTCCTTGGTAAAGTCAGGATATTGTAGTATAGGGTCATTCGTCAGTAGTAGTTTACATTTTTCAAAGCAGTTGATGTAGTTTGCGTCGTTAAATGTAATCTTAGAGCCCTTTTTCAAGCATTGTGTCATAGGTTTCGTTATACGAGCAAAGTCGGGGATGAACTTTCTATAGTACCCGAGTAAACCGAGGAAACGTTTTATTTCGGTTGCGGTTTTTGGCAACGGGAATTTCTGGATAGCTGTAATTTTGTCGGGGTTCGGTTTAATGCCGTCTTTACTAATAATGTGACCTAGGTATGCGGTCTCTAGCTTTAAAAACTCCGACTTATCCATTTGGATCTTGAAGTTCGATTCTCTCAGTCTCTTGAACACTTTCTCTAAATTGACTATGTGCTCCTGTAACGAGACACTGAATACGATGATGTCATCAAGGTAAACTAGGCATACTACGTTTTGGAGGTCTCTAAGGACATTGTCCATTACGCGTTGGAAAGTAGATGGTGAGTTCTTAAGACCCATAGGCATTCTCAAAAATTCGAAGTGCCCATGCTCTACATTAAAGGCTGTCTTGTGGATGTCCTCTGGATTCATTTCCACTTGATAGAACCCGCTCGCGAGATCTAGCGTTGTAAAGTAGTGACAGTTGCCTAGTTTGTCTAGTACGTCATTGATGTTAGGTATGGGGTACTTGTCGTCAATAGTTTTTTCATTAACTTTTCTAAAGTCGACAACGATGCGCCATTTGACCTTCCCTGATGCATCGGCTTTCTTGGGAACCACCCATATAGGGGAGCTCCAGGCTGACTGAGAGGGGCGTATTATTCCCTGATCTAACATCTTTGAAATTTGTTCCTGAACTTCCTGTCTGTGAACGAAGGGGTATCTATAGGTTTTAGTATAGACAGGTAATTCATCTGTGGTGCGAATGCTGTGTTTAATTTTATTGGTGAAAGTTAGAGGTTCACCTTCAAGATAAAAGACATCAGCGTATTGAGCGCAGAGAGATTCCAAATTCGTTCGTTCTTCAGGATTCAAATGGTTAGTACGTAAGCGCGAAAGTACTTCGGACGCGCGATCGGATGGTTGTTCGGTGCGCGTGCACTGAGCGTTGAAAAGTTCCGCACTAACTGGCTGGTCCATAGAGAACACTACGTCATGTCTAGTTGGGTTAACGACTTCAATGTAACCGCGATTATTTTTTACTGCAGTGACGCAATCACATATGATGCAATTAGATATTATTTGTTCCGTCACTAGTACGTCACCATCGTGGAAATTAATTGGAACGCGAATCATCTTAGATGTATTAGCCGGTATTATTTCCTCATATAAGTTACAGTTCCGTGAGTCGTACATACGCAAGGGGTTGGTGGATTGCCGTGTAATTAAAACCTTATTTTTCAGGTCGATGCTAGATTCTAACTTCTCTAACAGATCTAAACCGATTAGGCCATCAAAGAAATCGTGGAATTTATAAATGAACAGGGTAATGTCACTATCTTCATTAAATTCCCGAAAACATGGTAGAGTGATAGAGTAATCACTTCTGGTGGTTGCGTGGATGTTAGTGACTTCAAACGGGTCGTAGTTACATGGTATGTGTCGAAAGAAATTTCCTACAGATTCGGGGCTTATAAACGATTGATTGGCACCCGTATCGATTAATAGCTTTAAAGGCGGATCTGCTATTTGTATGTAGGGAAGTTGACGTTGCGTTTGTAGATTAATTTCTATTTTCGCTTTTCGGATTTCGTAGCCGCCTGAAAATCCTGATTTTCAGCGGGGGCTTCATCGTGAGCTTCCTCAACATATGCCGGGACGTACTCTGGATGAAGGGACTGTTGTTCGTATGACAAGTCAAAAGTCTGTTCAAAGTATGTCGGCTCATAGTCATTACAGTTGTAGTCACTGTAGTAGTCGGCGTAAGGGTCGTAGTAGTCATATGAGTCACCGAACTCGTTAAAGTTCATCTCACGTGTCTTGAAGTAGTTTGACGGGGGCGGATTCCCGTGTCGAGTCCAGTCATGTCCAGTCATGGGTCTAGAACCCATGGGCTTCGCTACATAGTGGCTAACGCCACTCATAGGCTGAGGGCCTACGTTATTAGAGGGTTGATAGCCTGTTCTAGGTTGGGGCATTCTAAAAACGTTACTCTGGGGTCTGTAATTAGGCGGGGGCGCGCCAAACATTTGTTGAGTTCTGGTGGGGCCACGATTAAAAGGCATTTGGGGTCTCCAAATTGGCATTGGCCTTGGTGGCTGAAAATTCATGGGCTTAGAAGGGCCTGGCATATTATTAAACGCGGGTGGAAAAGTAAATGGTCGCGAGGGTGGCAGGGCCACAGGCGTTTGAAAGCTAAAAGAAGGTTTATTTGCATTAGGATTAAATGAAGACGCAGAATGCGTTCTTCTCTCAGGAAGATGATCATTTCTCTGCTGCAGATATAACGTGTTCATCTCGTCGTGCACAAATTCAAGAGCTTTCTCTATTGTATCAGGTCGCATGCACCGAATCCGTGAACCTAGGGGGTCTCGAAGACCGCGTAGGTATGCCTGAAGGGTTAACTTTTTATAAAGCGCTCGCTTTGCTTCGATGGTGCTAAACACGGTTTCATGCAAACTGATATATGTCATTATAATGCTAAAAAGATTTTGACACTTTTCGTAAAATTCCTGAGGGGTCGCGGCACCCTGAGTCAGGAGAGACAAATCATTGTATAAAGAGGTCTCATCGCGCTGGTCAGCAAAGTTATTAATGAGCGCGTTACGTATCCCTAGCCAATTTTCAGGAATGCCGTTCGAATTTATTGTGCGGGCCGCGGGCCCGGTGACTTTATTCAGGATCCCGTTTAGCAAAGCCAAATTACTAAGTTCGAACCCTTCCTCTGTTCTCATATACTGCGCCACTAATTGGTCGCATAAGTGAATGAACCGGGTGAGAACATTCGAGTTACCATCAAACTCGGGAACAAGCCGTAGGGCTTTAAAAATCTGATCTACGAGTACATCACACATTATGACAGATTTTATAACCACTTGTCTATCAGGATTAATTAAATCTATATTTTCCGTATCTTCTAAAATACTATCTAAATTCCTATTTGCATCTGCTTGCAACGTTCTACGTGAATTAACTAACCTAGGGGACCGTGATTTTCGTGGAAAGAAAATTTTGGAAACACAAAATGGAACACTTAGGAAAGAACACAAGGATAAGCAACTCTAGTAAGATCTAGGTACTTACCACATTTCGTATTTCTCTGCGTGTATCGATTTCTGGATACTCCTCCCAACCGTAGCTCCTGTAGGTTCGGATAGCCGACGCCCGTGATCGATTCACTGACTCTAATTTGACTATCCTACCGACTGCGCCAATTACGAAGGCTACAGCCGGAGGATGCAAAAAAATACAAAATTTAATTTAAAGTTAAAATTTATTTTATAAAAAATTACAAATTAATTATAATTAAAGACGCGACTATTCTTCGAAGTGTGAAGTAAAAGTGCGGTTTCCACGAGGCTCCGTCCGGTGTCCGGTAGGCGGTAGATCCGCTGCGTCGGCGCCTCGTGCCGGCTTGACCTCGTTACGATGCACGTTCCGCTGCACCGGCAGTTTACGTAGCTTGCACTTATTTATTGCGTGGTTACCAAGTGCGCAGTTTTAGGGTTCCGTGAATGTGTAACAGGCGTTGCCGTTTCGTATTATGTAATTAAATATGTAATTCAAAATAATAAAATAAGCGCCATGTGACGTATCCAATACAATGCTGCCAGAATCTTGCACGTGGTAGATTTTGTGTCACTTACTACATTATCACTTTTACTCTCGTACTATACTATAACTGAATGTAATATTTTGGACATTTTTTCTTAAAGATATGAATAATTTGTATTGTAGAACGTGTTTACTTAGAACAAGTTAATTAATTATATAGGTTTAAAGTTTTCATCGATATCATCAACAAAGAAAATTAATGAGCCAGGTATACCAGTAAACAGATAAGAGCAAAAGAGACTTAAATAATTAAATAAGTATTTTATCTTAAATACCTACGTTATTTTGTTTCAATAATTATAGCAATAACTCGATTGGTTCTCGACGACAAAGACGACGCGATGACGATATGACGTGTTCAATCAAAGCAGAGTACAATACCTGTGGTACAACTGGTGCAGTACTTTTGACTGTTGTGCACTGGCAAGGCAATACAGTAATTATCAACTGGTACCTCCTTGATCGTGACGCGACACTGTCTGTCAGTGTCAGACTGTCACGTTTCGTTCTCTGTAGTCACCGGCTTTGGGGTAAATAAAAATTGTAAGATTCAAGAGTTGACGATATTTCATATTATGTTCAGTGTTGTGAACCGTGAAAACCGTTTTATTTTTCTATCACATACGTATTAAGAACATTCCAACATTTTAAATATAATTATTTTGATTTTTAGGTTGGGTCGGAGAGTTCCTGTTTTCACGGACGATGCTAAAAATGTATAGAGCAAAAACATCAAAAACGAGCTCACAGTTATTCTGGACCTGTATGTAGCTGAAAACGTGTTCGTGCTGCGCTCAAGCGTTTCCATGGCGAAGATGTTTCGTAAGTATTGAACACATTGTTAACGTGCAACAAATTTCTTGGTACAAAGACCAACCTGAAAATTCTGTACTGTGCAGATGTTATTTCTTTTATACAGACGAGATGAAATGATTGTAATGTAAACCTGTGATTATTTATGTTCAGTTGTTATGTACCTCTACTCAAGACATTATACGCTACTACAGAAATGAATAGGGGTGGTGTGGTACCAACATTAGCAAATAACGAAGCCCTATTTATAGTACATCCAAATTTGTGTAGGCATTTAAAAGTTATGGAGTTATTTTGGATTACAGGTACAAGGGCAGCTAAGAATCGCAAGAAAGAAAAATTTTACTTTGTGTGCTTCATTTCACCAGTGGAACCTATATACCTACCAGAACTTGTTCTGAGAAGGGTTAAAAAAATGCAAAATGCATAGATTTTTAATATAGGATATCTGTAAATAAATATTTTTAAACCTAATGTAATCTTTCATTTCACTAATCGATCTAATATAATAATACGCAGTCATAGTCCGAACCTATTGAGTTTCGGGCTGCACCACGATGCACCACACCACACGATGACTGTCAAAATATCCTCGTTGGCTGGCTGTTAGAAAGCGTATTGATTGTGGTTCTAAAAAGCAGAAAAACTAGGTGGGTAATCTAGGCGCAATGGATAACCAAAAGGTCAAGAAAAATATTTTCCAACAAAACCAAACTACGGCGATCGAGAACCGAACTCCGGCTCGTCGTATCATAAATCCATCATAGTTACAACTATGCTATATTGCAATTTTAAAGACCGTCAAATTTTGATGTTCATATACTTCAGTTTTTCCATTTGCATATGACGTGTGCGTGTCATTCGTGTTCATTTAAATAGGATTAAGTTTTGATTGAGCTACTCTCAAAAGTGTAGGCATGAATTCATAGATTCAAATATGTTTGATATGTGCTGAGACCAAGTTGGAAAACCTGCGAAGTTACCTAAATTAAGTTTATCTCTCGCAAATACAAATTACAAGTAAGTTTCCAAGAGTACAAATACTCTTGGAAATCTCTTGCTTAGCGACACCAGACTTTTTCATAACAATACCTATAATAAGCACCAATGACGATGATGCTATAAGAACTAGGTGGTCATTGCGAAGCTCACACGCATGTACTTAGATTGAATCGTCAAGATGGCCTACACAAAGATTGTCTCGTTATGTAGGTAATAACGGGAGCAACGTGACTGCTTGGCACTTCTATTTAAATTCTATTGTAATAAACGGGCTAGAAAAACAAAACACAGCCGCCACTGGCCGCGCCGCATCCAATGCTTGTTTTGCCTAATCAGTGCCTTGACAGACCAAACATGACAAGCGATGGATGCGGTCCAGTATTTCGGAAAAATTAAATTACGTAAAAAAATAATTGAAAAAAGTGACACAGGTCCGTCTAGCGGCGCGCCGCAGCGACTACTGTCGAATCGTATGGAAATGATAGAGAGGACATAACATGGCGGCTGGCGCGTCATTCTACTTGAACGAAAATTCACTCAAATATGTTTTCTTGAATGAAAATTGGCGCATAGTTGCTATATTATACACCAAAAACCTTTATTATTGTACAATGATTTCAAGTTCTTTCGATTTGAATAATGTTCTCTCATAAATTAGTGAGATTGAATTTAAATTGCTATTTTGAAGAGGTTACTTTGTAATTTTTTTCTATCGAGAAAATATCTTGTAATTGTGTTTCTGATACATCACGCCTAGAAAGTATATGTTCGAAATTAACATATATTTTTTCCACATTCCCAAGTTGTACGGATTTGTCGTAAGTGGCGTTCAAAATATGTGTAATCATCTCTACTCTCGACCTCAATTCTTGTATATATATATATATATATATAATTGGAATCTCGGAATCGGCTCCAGCGATTTTCATGAAATTCAGCATAGGGGGTTTCGGGGGCGATAAATCGATCTAGCTAGGAATCATTTCTAGAAAATGTCATTTTATTCGTGTTATTTTATGATTTCCAGTTCATATTTTTTTATTATTCTATCGGTAAGATCGAAAAATATTATTCATATTTCATCATTTTATTAGTAATTCGTACTTAAATATAATTTCCATAAATTACAATTTATTAATAAAAAAAAAATACCGAGCAAAGCTCGGTCATCCAGATATTTTATAATAAAATAAAAAGGTTCCTTTTTTGAAAGATGCACCTTGTTTGTGTTGGGTTGCCCTTCACCGTAATCAATATGAAATTAACAACTAAAACATTAATGCAGAATGTAGCCAAAGTATCTATCACCGTTGCCTAAACTCACGGTGACATGACAGTTTGAGCCTCAGTAAATAATCGTTTGTAGGCGCCCTTTCAGCGCACTACAAAGGAAGTCAGTACTCTAACTCTGAAGGTGTTATAATACAATCTAAGTACATAAATGTGATTCAGTGTCATCCGGTAGTTTGGCTTTATCGCGCTCGCTTAGATGCTCTGAGTTTGCCGAAGACTACTAAATATCCTGCAGTTCCTAATATTGCCTTTTCTTGAACATTGATACGTGAATCTGTACCTAATAAATAGGGTAGTACTTACCCTTAGTGTGCACTGAACACTCTCAGTGTCAGTTTTTTACCCTCAGTCGGGAAAAACAACACACAATATAACAATCCCTAGCTTCCATGAAAACTAGAATAAAGTCCGTTTGAGGTCTTTTCAGATATTTTGTATGAAGATTCTCGACTGGTCTTATTTGTACATTCACTAAGCTTAGCTTATCAAGATAAATTATTCAGTCAAGATATTGATGGACCTCACCTAATAATACTGTGGACGACTTTATCAATTTTACTTTACCTTCTGATTTTACAGGAAATTGATTGCTGCTGTGAAAAATGTTTATGAAGTTCCGCGACGGGGGCGGCGATGCATATTTTTAATATTGTTCGTGAGAGAAAAATGGCGTGAAGATGCTCCAAGAAAATATCTGGAAGGAAGAGTTATAGTATAGGCATATAGCGTAGGTACATTTTCATAATATCTGACTAGTATTATAAGAAATAGAGTGAGCGATTCTAGAATAAGACTGAATCTTGAACAAAACCATACCTACCTGATTGTTTTCCTACGCTCGTCATGGAGACAATAGTTAATTACTCTGCTGCACATATTAGGGTTTTGAGCAGATAATTGAAGTTGGATACCACCAAGAAAATCTCAAGGTACAATCAGAAAATGAGTAGGTAGCGGGCTCGATATCTGACACTAACTCGTTCGACAAACAAAAAACAGCGAGTTGATGGATTGCTGAAGGTAATGATATCGCTTTAGCTTAAAAGATCTAACAGCTTTACTAACAGCCCACAACGACATTACTCCCAGATATTACAAGATGATAGAGGGAATAATTAGTGCAATCAAAACACAAAGGCCATGATAGTGCCGAGACGAGGAAGGGGCTTATCTCGAATTCGGGTACCTATAAATTAGGCGGGTCTTAAGAGCTTACTTGTCACTGAACCCCTGAAACAAACCTGTGTAATTATGTATGTAAGTGTCTGGATTACAATTATTGGGAAAATGTTTTTTATTTTTTATTTGTTAGGGTTGATATGAAAGTAATATATACATAATAAAACCCAAAACATCACACATAAAGAAAGCTCTGGCAGATTTTTGATGATTAATATATGTATAATATTATGACGGAATTATTGTCGGAAAAAGTAAGTATTCTTGTAGAAGATACGACACGATAGTTACGTTTTCCGACAATAATGCATTTAGATGCACTGTACGATAATAATCTTGCTACCCAATTAGTACTACATATTGTATCAGTGTTCATAAGCCACAAGAGCTAATATAAATTAGCAAAACCATTTAAACTGTACCTAAGGCGTAGAGCGCATTAGTTTGGCTGTACCACGCTAGTTTGATACCAGGCAGCCGCGACACGTTTCCCTTGGGCTCTCGTTTCATCTCAGTTTAACAACTATGTCCATTTGCCTTCACAGATTGTAGACTAAATTTTGTGAAGATGAGAAATGATGACAACTTAGTCCGAAACCTAAGTCCATAGACGAATTTTACAATAATTTGAGAAGTAGTTTAGTGGGAAAAGGATTAGAACGACCCACGGTCGTCATTTCGACCTAACTTCTCATTGCAAACTTCACTGCAAGTTGTAAACCAAGCTTTAGCATCATGCTCATTTCTCCTCTCATTCCAACCCATTGACAAGTCGTTAGTAAGATCAAGGCACACTACAGGAGCAACAATACCAACATGCGGTGCCAGTGCACAAGCTAAAGGATGTACCGCTTAATCTACGGCATTTTGGTAGACTGTGAAAATCGAGCTACAAATTTTAAAGATGCTAGTGTTGTAGCTGAAAGATTACAAGTCGTAGTACTATCGAATTCAAATGATTGACATAGTTCATTACTCGCTTATGTAACATATTATACCAAGAGTTATACTTGTTATACTTCCTTAACTTTGTATGCGTCTCGCCTAAAGTGTAAGCTCCAACTTAATTGACGAACTTCCGGACTTTGGCTACGTGCTATATTACTCGATGAGGATTGCTCCCAGGTGCTCTATCGCTTTGATATTATTACTAAGGCCAAGTATCCATCACAGCGGAATTGGGCAGAAGAGAGATCTAAGAGCAATCAATTGCGTTAGATACTCTACAAGCGTGATCTACTCTGCACTATGAAGAATACCCTCGAGATTTCTTTCCATTCGTTATGTGGTCTCATAAATTTCTGCCCTTTGGTTTTTTAAATCGCTAACATAGTCGATATTTATAACACTTGACTTGAACACACTATGAGTATATTGTGTTCTCTCTCCTTGGACCCATTATAATCATAATCTTTAATTTCAAAATCACACTCTGGTATAAATTTAAATACTCGTTCAGTACTATGTTGACAGGACAATTTGGTGACGTTATAATACACATATCTTTGGGAGTCTAAAGACGTCGACACGTAGGTATCCTGTTTTCGATTTGCAGCTGGTTAAACTAGACCTGTCATTACGATGTTTTATCCAAAACAATCCATGTCAGGGTACAATACAAAATAATATGCGAATTCCCTTCACGGTCTATATTCCTGGATACTAGGGCTGAATATAATTACTAACACTTGACATTTGCCAAGAAAATGGCACGCCATTACGAATGATACGTTTTCCCAGAACCTCTAATCCATTTCGTATTTTACCAGCTGCTTAGGAAATCCTTTGGTTGATTTACCTTTTCTGCTTTTTCTCTTGTTACTGTCGGTTTGTTTCCGTATATTTCTTCGGTAAACCAAACCACATTACGGAGAAAAGCTAGCAAGTAAATAAAATCAGGAAGTTGACAAGCGTTCGCGGTGGAGACACTGAAATTGGGAACGTCTGAATAAATCTTTGCTTTTCATAAAACTCGGAAGTTTGATTGCTTATTTCGGTTTCCCAATAACGAATCTATGTCCATATTGTCAATAAGTCGATACCATTAACATAATAATAATAAAATGTACTAACTACAGCCGGCGGCAACAACGACTGAACATGACCTGAATTAAAATAAAGCTTTAAATACGTTGCTAATATTTTTGCAAATTAGTAATTATCAGGTAGGTAGGTACATGGTGCAACGAGTGGTTCCGGGTTGCCCAACTTTAGTACCTACTTACTCCGATGGAAGAAGATCTAGACCAGAAAGAAAATGAGGTGTTAACGGTAACACCTCTCATGGATAATGTGACTTGCTTTGATTTAAAGACGTAGGCGAGTCTGAACTGGACGGAGTAACAGTCGTAGTATTTGTCTTATACTATATATATTAATATACTATATATATTAATATAATAATATATAGTATAAGACAAAGTAATAAATATTACATATTGCCACAGAGATTTTTGTCCACGTTTCCGCAAGACTACTAAGGTCGCACTTAATTTGATCGCCTTATTTATAAGTGAAAAGTCCCTCGAACTTTTGGTCCCATCCACAATTGTCAGAGGTTCAAAATCGATGGCATAAATCGATTTCGTCAATTTAACGCGTTATTACACACCAAAGGCGAATTAAACCAATATCCTGGCTTCCTAGTTTGACAGTCGCAAAAAGGGGAAAAAACGAATAATGGAAACATGGGAAAATTGTTCACAGGCTCGAATTAAATTCTATTGTTATTCAAAAAACGCGCTTCTAAAGGGAGTCGAATACAATCTTCGGGCACACGTTTTATTAGTAAGCTTCACATTTTACGAGTGGGTTCAAAACCTAAATAAAAAGAGGCTTCCTCATAATATGGACTCCCTTTGTCATATTTTACGGTGGGTTGTCAAAGGCTTTACGATTTCATCTTTAGTCGGTCGGCGTTATACGTTACCTAATACCTGAAACCCTGAAAAGACATGCTTGCTTTTTAATGACAATGTTATTTTTGCTTTGATCTTACTTTTTCCTATCTTACTATTGGTTGTAAATATTTATGTGAACGTTGGTGTTTATTTATTCGTTAATCACAAACAGCTGAATGAATTACAAGAAATGGTGCAAAAGCCAATTTTGTTTCAAAATTCTTCCCCAAAAAGGATGAAAATGTTCAAAGTTCATATGGAATAAAATTTGTAAAAATATTGAAAACGCAGTTAGAGCCTTAAGGATTGATGGAGCTATCAATAAGTATGGGATGTAACGTGACTAATAGGTAGGTTAGTACCTATTAAAACCTTGAACTGAACCTTCATTTCTTATACCATTCTACAACTTTCTTGAGCAAACGTCTAAAAGTTGCTGTGATTGTTACAAAATATATCGATAAGTCACACAAAGAAGTTGAAATATAAGTTTTCATCTCAGTTCTGTAGCTCAGTGGCGAGTGGAGGGCAAACAAATTCAATGACCACAAAAAGTTACGGGAAAACTTTATCAGAGTAGGATCCACATACAAATTTATGGGGAGTACTCAAGTTCTCTAAGTTTTAATGGTTTATTCCCATAATATCCTTTTGTTTGACAAATACTAAAAAGCTGGAAACTTTTCATCAACTGGAACATTTTCGGATCCACTGATACTTTATTCTTTTCAATAATTTATATTTATATACTCGTATTATAAACGCTTTGCCTCTGTTACTATTGATAGTTATATAATATAGTTACATTTATAATGTGCATTATTTCCATGTGAAAAACATATAAAAACTTCATTTACTCACACTGTATTTCATAAATATTGTTTCGATAGTAACGTGTGGTTTCGACGGAACTAAATAACTGCATTTCATGGTATAAGTACTGAGGGTACGCCGCGAGCAACTTGGGCGTAAAAATATTATACAAACAACGTAAAAGGAAAAAAGTTAGAGTAATTTTTCAACGGGAAATTGTTTAGCATTTTCAGTAGAGAGCTTTTTAAAGTTTAGCGAATTACCTACCTGAAACTGTTATGTATGTGAGTGCGGAACTTTGCTGACCAGTTTAGGGCGACGACAGTCAAAACTCTATTATATACGAAGTTGGTAGATTTCTTGAAGGCAAATCACAACTCATCGACGGCATAATTATGCAACTTAATCTAAACATCGAGCACAATATGCGAATATTTTTCTGTAAATTAGCATGGAATAAAAAAATATCATATCGAATATCAAGTTTAGTTAAACATCAACTTTAGAATCATAATTTCTTACAGCAGCGTCACAAATGTGTTTATCCAATAAACAACTGCGAGCAGAGTGAGCCGAATCCCCGGTGGACGTGATTTGAGCCCGAGGCGGCATAAATGGATCGAGAAGCGATCGACGCCGGGAGCTTTGTCAAGATTTCATGGTAGAACCCTTTGTATCTGTCCAGGCCCGTACCCAGAAAATCTTGGGGGCAAAAGACAAATTAATTTGAACAGAGATTTCGCTACAAACAAAGATATTATTTTGTATTGCCGCAAGTACCTACTTATTACGGATAGTGACTGTGCGACCGTGGATATCAATTAGTCATCGATCCAAAATTCCAATCTTATCCCCCGCATACCTAGTACCTACGGAATGTTTATTGTGTTATGACCGCTGGGCATCCCCCGATTTTTCTATTATATGTGGCTCTGTGCTAGTATCATCGGAGTAGATAAACTGTTACATCTGTTATTAACTTAGGATTGCAACATTTTTCAGCCATACCGCCTAGCGATCGACTTCTGGATTGTAGATCGAAATCACTCACTACCCTGCGACCCTGTGTTTGTATAGCTATTGCAATTTATTATGGATGTTTAGAGGATTTTGCGATGTGAATAATTGGTGTGCGGAAGCTTTATTTCTTGTAGGGGAATTAAATATTTTCTTAACATTTTTGAAACTTTTTTCTGTTAATAGAATAGATAAGCAGATATAGTAGATATAATATTAGATATTGTTTAACGTTCGTGTGTATTGTAATCGTTCTTTGAAAGTTTTCTAATATGTAAGATGTGTATATAATGTAATAAAATATAAATTATATATAAATATATATAAATACATATTATAATAATGCCTTTGTGTATCCACCCTTAGTTGGCGATTCTAAATGGCATACAAAGTAATTTACTTCACAACCTTGATCTGTTTGCACGTTTACTTATTTGAGGTAGGATATTTTGTACCGTGGCGATTTATTTAAAAAATACAGTCAATTTATATTGCGTTTATTTCTGCAACAGAAACTGGAGATTCTCGTTACAAGTCCAACCTAGCATCCACTTATTTATTCCCGACAGCTTCAGGTTACAGGAGTGGTTCTTATTCAGTTTCTGTATACCGTTTTAGAACTACACAGCCTTTTCAGTATATCTCTCAATTTGAATGGCACCGCCGTACTAAGTTTGAATGCTAAATAGACACTCTCAAACGCGCAGCTTTTGGTAATTTTGGTAGAAATAGCTGTTTCTACAATGGTAATGCATTTTGTTAACAACTTCTATGAAGGCTTCGCAGTATAGTAGAAGGTAATATTATTAACAAATAATAATTAGTATTACACGCCATTCAACATTTTTGACAGGACCGTACTTTGTTTGGTAGTTTTTATAGAAATAGGTGATATTTAAATGATAGTAATTTGACATATTATTGCGAGTAGCTATTTGCACTAAACATTTTCAATAATGTTAGCAAATATGAAACAAGGGCGGTAAGAACGTAACGTATTGATAGGTACCTGATGCTATGTTTAATCACACTGCTATTAAAAAATATGAATACCTACTTAAAACTGAGTTTATAATGATAAACAGCATAACTGACTGATACGTTAATTTGAAATACAAGCTTTCAGTTTTAGCGCAGCGAGGTGTCTAATTCTAGCACAGTCACATAGTGTTACCAGTAGTATGCTTTTAGTAGAAATAGGTACGAATTCCAAAATAGGTGGGTAGCGTGTACTTGTAACATAAATACTAATATAGGTATCTGTTATTTGCGCTCTGATAATCATAATTTAGTTTGTAACGGTAGTTAGCAAACTAGCTGGTGGGTTTTAATAGACAATTAGCCTATTGATGGTGCATTGAAGCGCGAGCTCGGTAGCGTGTAACGTGTTTAGGAATTCTCTATTGTTCGAGTTTGGTGTACTAACTACCTTATTTATGATATTCAATGACAAAATATGGTTATTAAAGCTAGAGTCTAAATGAGGATATTCATAGATTCAATTGATTTTAATAAAGTTTTTGTTGAATAAAAAATAATAATGATTTACCGGCTGTAGACTAAAACAACACTTTTTCAGAAGAGTCAATAAATATTGTTGGGTTACTTACCTTACTTGAATAATATTGATAAAGGGTAATTTAGATCACCGTGCATATTTATAGACTATATTTTTTAATGTTTTAATTAATTAACATTGTAAATGCAAGTTAAATGTTGTATTTTCATCAACACTGGCACTTTTTCGTTTTGTGTGGTAACTATTCAAAACTATGGTGGGGTTTCATCATACACAAATAGTATAATACTTAATTAATGTCATCATTCACTTCTCTACGCGTCAAGTAGCACATCGGTATGATGTTAGGCACAGCTAGAATCGATCGAGTCGACTCCCGTCGGACCCTAATAAATCTCCCTTGACCTGTGTTCATTAATTTGCCTCTGTCAAGTCCGTATCTGAAATTGTTGATGTTTTGCGCGTGTTTGCCGCCAAAATTTATTGGACCAATCATTCGCGGCCTCAAAGTTGGGTGCTTGAGATGGATTTTCATAATTGGTTTTGTGTTTGAGTTGGATTACATGAACATTCTGATCCTAATTCGTTTCTAAAGAAATTGGGCCTACAACAGACTGATATTACATTTCAGAACTACCGGTATTGTTTCAGTGTGCGAAATTGGAATAGATCTTCGTACCTATTATTGTAATTCTGTTTTCAGCTGCGAGTATGACGCGCACACAGTAATATGTACAACTTCTATACGGCTGAACTGATTTGGATGCGGAATCGACTTTATAACAGTAGTAGCACAGTACGGTAGTAGTAAGTATGCGAAATAAACTGTCGCATTGTGAATGGAGTTGTGTGTGAACGTGGGGACCACGTCTAGTTTTTCTAGTCTGGCTCATACCAAAGGAACGTAGAGCCTAAATTAATTAAATAACCACTAGCTCGGCCCCGCGACTTCACTCGGTATCATACTTTCGCATAACATTAGTAGGATAAACAGGATCCGCTTCCAGAATCCCTTTAATAACACATTTGTAACCATGTAGTATCCTGCTTCATTAATTTACTCTCAATTGTAAAGGACCAGTTAAGGAAGGAATAACCCTGACATAACAATTATAGTCCCGCTTATACAACTTCCTTATACTCAGGAGTAACTGCCATACCCGTAGGAAGGGACTATGGGGCTACATGGGCCCCATAAAATTTTAAGACTCCGAAAGGTTTAGCTAGGTAATTAAAAGTGTGCAATTTGATGAGAATAGGGCAAAGTGATACCTTGATCATTTGATGTAAGATGAAATTAAAACTGTGTAAATGTAAACCCTTAAAAAATTACATGAGGTGGTCTACGGTATTCAGAAATTTGTGAATGTTCTCTTTCGATAACTGTAGTTATGTACGAGTATGTACCCAATTTCCTATTTATTTAATCGAATCTGGGTGAGATAGGTGACTAGGTGTTTGGTGGTTGGTAGCGATTGAGTTTCTGTCCATCCAACGGGACAACCGGGGAAGCTTATGCCACTAGAATTATATACCCTTGTGATCTGGTCTGTGAGACGGCCACCCATTCAAATGTGCTTAGCAGTAAATTTTAAGTTATTTTGTATAGTTTCTTCTGATTTCTCTACATGAAGGTGAGGCGAGACACGCATTTAGCAATGGGCGAACATGGGCTGTGATTGTGAGCGTAAACAAAGATTCAGATATGTAATAAATATACCCACTATTGGGCCTATTCAAAGGCATTAACAAAGTGGCATTGTTTACAACTATGTTCTCGATAAGATCGCAGACACATAAATACATTATAATGAGCACTAAATCAGGCTATACACTATTCAGTGAATCACTAGAGTAGATATTTCGTACACTAACACATATTATAGGTGAAATGAAATATAACTTTCTGTCTGAAATATTCTAGGCAGAAACATGGTATTGGAAAGGTTATCTAAATGTTCATGTGATTTTTATCCGTTAAAGTTAGTTATCAATTCATTGCTTATCCTAAAATAATTTTGACGTGAATACTGAATATGATTATGTCTGTAAATAAAGGACAAGGAGAAATGTAGGTCTCAGCGTTTTTCGGCGAAATTAAAAAACGGACTCAGGATTCGTACAAAGTAACCTATCTAATATTTTGTACTGAATGCAATATCGCAAGGTCAACTGAGTGCTTACAAGTACTTACTAGAAATAAGCAATTTTATTGATATTATAAAGCTTTTATTGGGGTTTTATTACTCGTTAAGTTTTATGGATTCTCAGCTACGCAGTAATAGAGAAGTATATAGGTACCACCTTAGTAGCTATCAAACAGGCTTTACTCTGATTGGTAAATTTAACCTATACTTACGAGTAAATATACATTGTTTATTTTATCGTTCGACAAACACAAGTTTGGAATATTACTACCGTCTCTACCTACTTCTAATAACCCCGACATAGCAATAAGTAAGAATTAAAAATGTTCATATCATTTCATGTTATATATACCTACTAGTAGACACGGCCACGCGTTGCTGTGGCTAAGGTTTTTGTTTTTGCGACTGTAAATTGAGATGTAAACTATCCTATACTTCAAGTTAGATCAAATGCACACGGTGTGCAGATTAGATTCAAATCGGGGACTCCATCGCGGACAAACAACACAAATAATAGTTCCAACGTAATAATAAATATCTTTCATTAGACACATCCAGTATTAATCAATGAAATTCATATGGCAGCCCAGCAAGTGCATAAAAATATATAGGAATAAAGGCTGCATTACCTATAGATCGTTTGTTTGTGATCGCTATGGTGTACTAATTTGTGCACACAGCCAAAATAAATCAAGACCACCCTTTGCAGCCCTGTCAATATTGCCATGCTTATTTTATTTAAATAAACCTATCAGCCATGAATCACATTACATCGACGTGAAACATCATTACAAAAAATGCAGAAGGGGCCAAGAATAAATTGAATAAACCGTAGCCGTCAGAAAACGGACGAAGCACGAAGTTATTTTACTTAGAATATTTTTCATAGCGAAGCGGCACTCGTGAAGTGTTTTCAGAGAAATCACGAAGCGGATCTCCGAAAATTCACCGCTGGCTTCCACTTTTCCACTCGCAGCACAATAATAACAAACGCAATAAGTAGGTAAGTAGGAACTTTTTGAAGAAAAAATATTAGTTTTTCGGACCATCGGAGTTTAAGAGGGCCGAAAGACAACAATAGCTTGTAATTCATTTACTCCGCGTTTTTAAAGTTGAGTTAAACTTTTCTTGTTATGATCGATGTTCTAATACAGCGACGGGGTTGTGCGAACTTCTGCCCTTAATATTTTCCCGTTGAACAGTTTTGCAAAGATTTTCCCGGGAATTTAAGCTACGAAGTTTTATTAGTCGTTGTTAAAAGTGAATAGGACCACTTAATTATTTTTTATTAGGGCTAAACACGTAAACAAAATGTTTCTGAGAATAGTCCCATGTAGATTTTTAATTTTGTAAAATGTTTCACCGGGGTTTCTTTCCCAGCCAATTAGGTTTACGTATTTTTCAGTAAAGAGACGCAGCATAACTTTTTGACGAACTGCTGTTCTGAGAAGAGTAATTCGATAAACAGTATTATCTGGGTACTCGTAAGTTGTGATCTCGGAAACCTACCACATAATAGTTAATCAAAAAGTTACGTCTTTTTACACGAGTGTTCTGTGTAATGTTCTTTCCCATAGTTTGCACCATTAACGCTGTTTCCAATTTTCTCCTCGGTTTCAATCTAACTTAAAAGGGGTTACCATCAAATGGTGTGTATATTGGAAATCCATTGAAGTAATTTGAGGCAAGCCGAAACGACATTGTCGCTAAGCGATTGTATGGGACCGCTGGGACCTACACGACGATTTGAATTTAAGGGGCTTAATGTTAGCATCTGTGACATGGAGCTGAACATTTTACATCAAAAATCTATCTATAAGTATAATATTATCTGTGCTCTAACATTGTTCGACAAATAGCACCAAATATGTTATATTCATATCTTATAGCCCTGCAAGATTTGTGGCGTTTCGAAGCGTACCTATTTGAAACATATTTTCAGGCAGTCACAAAAACTAAGACCGGTTTTATGCCTAGGCACCATGTCAGAATTCACTTTATTTTGAAATCACAGACAGATACTGATTACATGAAGCAGTAAAGGGCAGACACTATAATACCTTATCTGCTAAAATATAATATATAAAAGCTTTAGAAATTGAATATAATTATACATATTTTAGTTGGGCGGTCCTCCGTTGGTTTTTGTATTACATAGTATACCCTAAATTACTGGGTCGATTGAATACTGGTGTTCACTATTAAATGGCATGGAAATTGGCTTTTTGCGGATATGTTTATACTTATAGCATTTAGATGCAAAGGTTACCTCAATATATATTTAGTTTTTTTGTTGTTGTTAAACGTGGACGCTAAAAAAGCGAAGATGCGGTCTGGCACTGTAAAACTGTTATTAAATCCATTTTTAATACCTATCTGTACAAAAGCAATACCCCGACATTCGAGGTCGCAGGTAACAGCTAGTTCACATTGGCTCACGTTATGATATTTAAAATTGTTTTTAGATTTTGATGGTTTTGAAACCAATCAGTCTCTATATAGTTTGCGAAGTTAATCAATTTGATAAATGATTTCAAGACCTTACAAGTTATTAAAAGGGAATAATATAAGTATAACCTACCGATATAATGTACGTATCTAACAGTGCTGGATTTGGAAACTTTACATTTACAGTGATTTAGACTGTGGGCAAAATATTTAGATATTTACTACTCGCGATACCTGCATAAATAGAACAATGCAAGTTTCATGTTGCAATTCCCTATACGGACGAACTTAATGAATGAAGGATCTTCTAAGTTCTTGCGTCTATGCAGTTTTTTTTTAAGAATGCTTTGAGAGTGTGGATGGCGCTGGTAAAAAGACTTGGACAGTCTTAGGGCGTGAGTTGCGCCGGTGGTGCTTCAAGACTCTGCACTGGCTTTAGAGTGCCGCGATTTGTTTTCATGTATTTAAAGTCAATGTTCACATTTTATTGAGCGAGTGTCCGAGACGCTTTGAAAGCTCTAGAAGTGCGGCGTTTCTTACGAACGACTCTGGTGCTTTCAGCACCAGAGACGTTACAGCCCCGATTCTGTCGATACCTCAGGCCATAGGTGAGCTTATTTTACAATATCTTATTGAGTGAAAACATATATAACAATCATTTTAAAATAAGTTACATCTACAAGTTTTTATATGCCCTACTTTATGGCCATTTTACTATCTCTCTCGTTTTTATTTGCTAACGAAAAAATAGGACCTAATACTTTAAACAAGACCATATTTTTTGCAGTCACAGCTCAGCTGCAAATCAGCCGTGGACCAATCAGAAAAATTTATGGAAAATATTCAAGCGTTTTTTACGTCGTGTTACCTGACGATTGTGTTAGTATAATACAGTGGTAAAGTTTTAAACGAATTGTAGAGTTGGTAGTTCAGTTAGGATTTATATGGGATGGAGACAGGCTAGGTGGACTGTTTTCGCACCCTTTTGGTGAAAGGGGTGTACTACAAATACATGGAACTACTACTGTGATACACCCACGCCCTTATATTTGTGAACTAATTTTATTTTAATTGAATTGTAAATTGCGTAAAAACATGTGATCGAATTAGACTACAACCGTCTTACCACAAAAGTTTAGACCAGAGTTAAACATTATTATGTTTCTAAAATTTCGTTCCACAAAATCGATGTCTATCACTCGCGTTTTCTTACTCAAACCTGGCATTCCTAATTATTTCACTTGTGAATTTGTTATTGAGTTAGAAAAAGCGAGAGTTAGACGTCGATTTGGGGAAAAAATATTTAGACTCATCTGTTCAACTCTGGTTTAAATTTTTTGTAGTAAGACAGCAATGGTTGTGTAAATGTGTATCTACCAACAAAAGTAAGTATGCACTCATTGAGATTTGCGACATATTTTGTTGGTAATTTTTACCGACCTCAACTTATTACATGAGGAAGAAGAAGACCAACTTCAAGTACTGTCTGCATTACATATATCGACAACGTGACGAAAAATCCAATTGCTCGAATTAATATACCTTCATCTCCGTGTAATGGCAGGGCGTACCTCCTTCGTTGTGAAAAATGGAATCACGGCAATGGATAATTTGTCATTTTAATGTTTTCATGTTCGCAACCGTGGGATTATGGATAGACGATTTATAACGTGTCATGTGGGCATGCCATTGTGTGGGAAGGCGAAACGTCTAGTGAGGACGGGCTTGCTATTTGTTGTGGCGTGTGTCATTTATTTATGTATACAATACAATCTGTCTTGTAATGCCCTCTGTCTGTTGTGCGAGTGAATAGAATGCTGTGTTTCAATGCGAAAGTGGTTCACGGGACGTAGGGAAATGAGTTACGGATATGGTCCTTACTGAAATACTTATGACCCAATTTGTAAATTCATCAAGAAACTGGGCTCTTTTACGAAGTTCCAGAGATAGTGCTACTGGATTTACACATCACAGAATTGTGCCTGAGACGACGACGTAAAACCCATCATTCGGTTTTATAGCTCCGAACACTAGGTTTGTACTGTGTCCCAGATACTTGCAGACTAGTAGTATATTTGAAGATTTGCTTCTTCGTATGTTTCCGCTAATAAAACATCGTGGAATGTTTCTAATTGATGATTTGATTTCGGAACTTTAACAACTTACATTTTTTAAACGTACAACTATATTTTATAACTAAGTAGAAGCGTCTCGCAGTTTCACCCGCGTTAACTACTGTCCCGCGGGAATCGTTTTAATTTTTATGGGATAAAAAGTAGCCTATGTTACTTGTGGATAATGTAGCTTTCGAATGGTGAAAGAATGTTTATTAACGGTCCAGAAGTTTTTGAGCCTATTTATTACAACCAAACAAACAAAGTTTTCCTCTTTATAATATTAGTGTATGGTGTGAATTTCGTGTCTTATGAAGCTTATGTAATGTATTTTCAAAAGTAAAGTATTCTTATTGCGTATATAATTCCCATTTCATATCATTGAGACATTCCCACTCCATTAAATTGGCAGCAGAAAAAAATAAAATAAAATATTTTCCGTCACGGAAACAGGAAAATTTTAAACGTGATTGGCTGGTTATTAACAATCCTAAAAGTAAAAGGTACCCTCACGTTTTGAAGATTTCGAGTAAGTACCAAAGCTCTCGGATTCCAATATTTTACTAGGATCGTTCCGTTACGAGTAAAAGTTTCGACCTCGTTCAGAGGTCATTGCCGAAAAGTTCCCTTATTTGCGAGCCACTCGTGAATTTGTACAGTCAGTTGTGAAAGTATACCTATATTATATCTGAAGAACCAAAGATCTCGTTTTCACCCTTTAGGTTTATTTTTCGACTGTACTTACTATTGGGCAGTGTCGTAGTCAGTAGACCCATAGACACTTTCTTACGTTTAAAACCTAATTTTGCTGCTAAATCGGTTGGTCAATACTTGTGTGATATTTTGTCTTATCTGAAAAACAAATTCATAATCATAACGAGCAAAAAAACATGTTCAGTAAACAGTGTGTACTTTTCACAGTACCGTTATCAATTGGTGACGCCACGCTATGGCGTAGTGGCTGAACACTCGGACTGCTGCGCTTGGTGTCGCGAGTTCGATTCCCGCCCAGAACAAATATTTGTGTGATCTACAGATATTTATTTCTGGTCTGGGTGTTACGTGCATGTGAAATTATATGTCTGTAAACAATACCTACCCACGACACAGGAGAAATCCTAGATTGGGGCAACGGTTAAAAAAAGGCTTTGTAGAATAAAATTGGCTGCAATATCGATAATTTTTTTCATAAATACGAAACTTTTGTAGGAGTTTGTAGCCAAATTGCAACGGCCTCTGCCCACCCGTAAGTTCTTTTTATAAAAACTTCCCCTATTGTAGCTGACTGTACGATTTCTTCAGTAACTTCCTTAGTTCGCGAAGTTCATTTGGGAAACATTTACATCTACTTGAGCATACTGAAAGAATTTCTTGGGTATTATTGAATAGGCTGTATTTTCCCCATCAGAAAATAATTAAGTGGCCTTAGAGCGAAAAGAAGAGAATAACACGATAAGTTCTCCTCTTAATTTTACGAGTATGATTCAATGATTTTTTTTTTCTTACGTAACCCTACACTAGGATTGCTCCTGTGTCGTGGGTACCGCTTACAGACATATAATTTCACATGCACATCACACCAAGACCAAAAACAAATATTTGTGGATCGTAGAAATATTTGTTCCAAGCGGGAATCGAACCCGCGACCCTAAAGCACAGCAGTACGATTGCTCAGCCACTACGCCAAACGAGCCGTCAAATTAAAACATAGGAACAAAATAGTTTGCCATGATTGTAGTCCCTTGGGTTGGGTGGCCACATACACTTTGACACTAGGTATAGATCTGTTTCTACTAAGAGACTTTAACGACACCATGATTAATGACTAGACTAAAACGACAACTTTCAAAACTTACAAATTGTAGAACAGTGATAAAATAATATGCTATAGAGATTGTACTTTACCATATTGTATAGTATCAACACGCATAGAGCTGCAAAGTTTTGCTTCGCCCTGGTCCTTAAGTATAGTTTAATTCCACAATAACACAAAGAGGAAACACTAATTCACGTACAAACGATGTCTCCCAAGCTAGTTGGTATCATAATAATTTACACGAGTAAAAATTCCCTTCTGTGTTACCTACGTAAAGAATTTCTCATTTCAGGGCGTAGAGAGCACTCATGATATATAAATTTAATTATGGAAGAACGCTGGCTTCGTGTTGAAATAAAATTGCGACCAATTAAGGAAAACAAGGTGGCCGTGCCTTCGGATTAATGTTCTTAATTAACGGTTAAGGAGCGAGGGATCATAAAAGCGAAGTAACTGACAGTAAACCAGAGTGAAATAACGATATAGATCGACTGTGATAAAGAATATCTAATACGCTTTTAATATGATTGTAATAAAGAGAGACAGAAATGTAAGTTAATTATTGTTTAGTGCATCTACTTAAATCTCATTACTGTTTATTTAATGTTACCAAACAGTTTTGACTATAATGATAAGGCCTTACAACCTAAAAGTTTATTAAAATGCAAAAAATTTTAGAATCTCCTCTGACATTGTTCAGAGAGAATTTAACGTATTTAGTTTTAATAGCATTAACTTAGAAATTAACAGTAAATTAAATGTTATAAACCAGTTAAAATAAAATTATAGTAAATATATTTATATTTATATTACTATTATAAACTAATTACTGTATTATAAACTAATTACAGAAATGAACAGCGGATGCAGCTTGTTTGTAGTAAAATTATAATAATCATAATAAATAGTATATATATCACGTACCTAAGTAATATTAAATGACAAAAAACAGAACCGAAATTTCTATTTCTTGGTTGGGCTTAGTTCTGTTTCTAAACTCTTTTATTTAGACGCAGATTACACCTATCTAAAATATTGCATGTTAAGTGAAACCGGAAAAAAGGAGGTTGATAATAGAATTATTTTTCTGAGCATCGCCGAATCAGCGGGGGTCGTTATTCAATTACTGGGGGAGGAAAATTCGCGTTGTTTACCTGAGACACGTGAAGTTATCTTACCAGTACCTAAACCTTCGCAGCTGCTGTATGCATACAAGCCTTGTCTGTGATAATATAAACTTGATTCAAAAGTTTAAATAAGGCGAAAAAATGTAAAAGAAATGTGAATTATGTGCGATAAAAATTCAGTCCTGCTAAAAAGAGATTCCACAGACAGCTACTAAGTTTTTATAGGGGTATCTAGGGTTCGTAGGAACTATGGCGTAGAAATACCACATTGTAGATTGGATTTGAAGCCAAACAACTTTTAAAAACTAGGTCACTGCCTCACACTGAGTTTGCGTCGCTGCAGGCCATTCTACTGAATCTTCCGGTCTAAACAACATTTTAAGTAAAACAGGAAAACAAGGCGAAATATGCATGCTACTTTTTGATTATACATACAGGGCAATGTAACAAATCCACTCAATGGTGTTTAGGCCTATAATGCTTCTTGTATCATACATTATATTTTAAAGACACCAGTGATTTCACAATTAAAATGAGCACAAAGTGACACAGAGTTTGAAAACATAAGCCAAAAAACTGGAAACTTTCAAGTCTAATGAATTCAATCACAATCACGTATACTCAACGGTGTACGTGCACCAAATAGCATTTTGCAAATGTCGGCCGCTATGTTCGGGATATCGAAAAGCATTTTTGTCATTTATTCGCAATAATCCAATATGGAAGCGGTTGCGCGTGATCTCATTGACACTAAGCTTCGCTACGGGTAGCTATCCATAATTCATGGTACAAAGTTCAGGAGTTGAGAGTACCTAAGCTTTGACTCTAAAGAAGGATCCCTCCTCCTTTAAGGTCAAAGCTACATTATTCTGTGACTTACATTTACATTACATAAGTACGTAGTTTTGGTAACAAATCTGCAGCAAATTAAATGCGTTTTTGCACATGTACGTACTTACGTCTGTCGTGTATTTTAAATATTCGGTATAAATGCAATAAATGGTAGTACCTATTTGTATTTAGCGCGTAATTTTACTGAGTCACCTTTATGACAATAGCGAAATATGATAAAATTCACAATGTTTATGTAAGAAAATAGTGCGAAGACAAAATTTAAAAAAAACTTAATAGGGATTGAATAAATGCAGTTGTAACTGGTCAAGGTTGTCTAAGACGGCAACAATTAGCAGTGTAGACAACTACATAGTTATAAGACCGTAACTTGTTCGAAGCTCAGTCACTGTTTTTGTCAATACCTCGACGGACGTGAATAATATTTGATGTGGCTTTGAAATGGCGGTGTTAGGTATTTCGGTGTATCCGAATCCGAACTTAGTTTGCCTCATTACGGGAAGCGATGAAGTGGGCAAGCTAACTTTATGGGGTGAAATGGGATGTTTGAGCTACCAAAGCTAGATTCGCATTGGATTTAATTACTTTTTCATAAATACTTTGTCTGTCAAATCAATACGCAGGAATTAGGAGTAAAGCATTATATAGTGTCATTTAGTGTTTCGTCTTACGGCTAAATGAGACGAAACACTGAATTGGTAAGTTTAATTTGGTTCGTCCCACACTACTGCTTTTTTTCTAATTAATAAAAGTAATGTCAGCTACAGCAGGATACAAAATACACCCATTCGAGATAGGACCCGCAAACAGACACTGACACTTGACAGTTCATTTACCACTCAACTTCACTAGTATATTATAATAAATTATTTGTATACATTTCATAAACTTGTAATAATGCGGTAACAAGTTGTCCTGAGGACACGGAATCTTTCCGTAGTACCGCGTAAATCATAGCTTAGAAAAAAATATATATTTTACGTGTCTACATAAATAAATTAAAAAAAGCCTCCGAAACCTCTCGTGTTTATTTTCCTGCGACTTGTACTGTATCACACTGTAGATTGAACCTCTTTTAAAATTAAGTATTTATATAAGGGACTTTTATAAGCATATTATGTATGTACCTATCGTTTAGATAAAAATGTAAGCACACATATTGTAGGTACGTACACCTTCTCTAATCTTAGCCTATAAAATAAATGTTGCTATAGACTTCTTATCGAGAATTTCCGGCACTTTGAGCAACCGAAAATAGCTCAGAAAATTGGTGTGACACTCATAATATGAGATTAATGATAATACGACGAAGGCCACACTTGTCGTTTATAAGATTTATTTATAAGTTGTATCGCCGCCATCGTTATTGTGATTCTAGATAATAATATAACTAGGTAACTGCATGAGTCGTGCGTGACCAAGGATGGAGGAAACAGATTAAGAAAATAATTATTACAAGTATAAACTTCATAAATTAAGTTTCTTTAAAATGTTCAGTAGTTCAATCTTTAACCTCAAATTACAGAACAAAAGGTCAATAACTAATTCGATAAACAGACATACTTAGTTTGTACGATTCTCACTTACTGAATAGGACACACCATCGGATAGTTATGAACTTTCATGTTCGATTAATGATTAAAAAACCAATTATTCATCCATGAACTTCACAGAGTTGCTGTTTCATTGCATTATAAATATTCATGAAACTTACGCCCCGTATCTTGGTTCAACTTGCATGACAGGAAATAGGCGTGCCCCTATGACACATGCCATAATGCCAGCCAATACGACTTGGCATTGCAAAAACTTGCAACACGACCATATAAAAAACTACGTTAACGTGAAAAGAAAAGGAGCAATATTCGTTTTATACGAACGATCTGCGTCTACAAATCTATTAATCATTACTTACGAGGTTATTGCATGATAATTATTATCGCTTGAGACATGATTAACGTCATTTTCTGACAATGCCCCAAATGGTCTCAGTGCGACGCAGATGTCCTGTTTAACAACAGGTTAATCTTAGATTAGAAGCTATGCCAACCAAAGCCTAGATTGCGGCAGTCCTGACTAACAGTACTTAGCCCTTGGTGTGGTGAAGCTGGTAAACCGAAAGCCTGCTATGTGATTTGATGTGCAGTAATTTTAACTGATATTATAATATGAAGACCCGTGTGAGTTTTGGCGGGAATCCGATAGTGAGACGTTGTTGGTTTTGTTTATTTTTTTCTCCAACTTGTGTTTCTTCGAGTGTTAATGTGTGATGTTGGTGGAATATGAATCATTGAATGGAATATGAAAATGATATAAAGGCAAAAAAACGTGTCGTTTCGCATTTTTTTTCAAAACTCCCAGGAAGTTTTAGTAAAGTCACTTTACTGAGTCGACCATGAGGATTGCTTTAATGCTACGATTTTCCTATTATGAAAATAATAAATCTCAAACATTATAATACTCGCACTGGCTTAATGCACAAACCATGCAAAGCCATAACTAAAACAAAAAAGAAAGACCCGTGTTGATCCTAGTGCCCCTTCAAGACTTATATTAAAGTTACATTTAAGCTAGGGTACTGTGATTTAAGCGCGAAATCAGTCAAAATGAAAGGCTACTATTTTACTCAAAATACACAAGGCTTGTAGAGCTACCTCCTGAAAAAGGGCACTGACTGGATTAGTACAGGTAGGTAGGTAAACAATATGCACGTTATTAAATACATTATGAGCCCCCGTTCAACCCCTGTATTTTACGAACTTTGTTTATTCTATCGATCGATTTATTAGAACCTTCGTTTTATCCTTCGGGTACGGGATTGCTTATTTTACGACGGAACAAAAAAATAATCAGGCCTTTCTGCTGATGACATAAATCTGATTAATCTCATTTTATTACGTGGTGGAGCGATTTTGTTTAAGCAATTCATAACATAATTATATCGATCTAACATAAAAAATAAACATATTTTTCCAATTACAAATGTCATACGAATAGCATTAATAGTCTTAGGGTTAGACGGAATGATCAAGTTCACCAATATTTGGTCTGGGGCTGAACACCAGTTCTCTCAAGATGGTCAACATTTAGGACAACATGCCTTGGAAACCGGTTGTTAAAAATGTTTTATGTAACGAAGAACATGAAGCCCTATCAGCTGTGAAATGATCCTTCATGCAAGCTCAACGTCAGTTTAGTACTAGTAAATTAACTCTAGCTTAACTCTACACTTTACTAACTATGCAGTATATTAGACTGTATTGTTGTATGCTTCAGTGCACATGCTGGTGCATAGTAATTAATCATTTGTTAGTTTGTTGCCGGCCGTCCAATTACCCGCATGGAAGAGGGTGTGCCTAAACTAGTTCCGAGTTAGATTAGGAGCTGGATGCTTTGTAACTTGCAGTGTTTTAGTTTTCATAAAGTTTAATGTTTTAAATCATACATGAAAATTGCGATAATTACAAAATATTGTGTACCGCAATAGTGTTTTTTGTAAGCTACCATGGACAGCCTGATAAACTCTGGCGCCATAGAGATGGAGGACCGCTGATAGTATAAAGGCGAAAATTTGTTGTGCGAAGTGTGTTTGTACGTGTGTAACTTCTTCACTGATGAATGATTTGCATGAAATTTGGTATGCAGATAGCTGATATGTTACTCCAACTTACCAAATAGGCTACTTTTTATTGCGAAAACAGCGGGTAACATCGCGGGGCGTTGCTAGTTAATAATATGCCTCAAATTCACTACTAGTTTTCCATTTTCCCAAGCCCTTCATTAAATACATAACGAAATGTATAAGAGTTCTTAAACTTTAGCGAACAGAAAACATATTATAACTAGCTAAGACGGGTCTAATACGGCGCACAAAATAATATCAAAATATAAAAATTTTGACATACGAGCTCGACGCTTCGGCCGAGTTACATCGACCGTGGTCACGAGAAGACTCAGTCTTCTTATGACCACGGTCGTAAGACCCGTTTGAACTAGTTAAAATGTATAGGCTCTCCTAGTATTTCTTCTGGGCCTAATATAATTACCTATTACGTATAGGCTTAAAACGTTTTTTTTTCAAAACGAAATGGTGTAAGTTGTTACGCCACCGGCTCTTAATCTATTATTACGAAGCCTGTTCTTTAGTCTCTGGTGATTATGACCAGGCTTTTATTAATATTATCCGTTTTATTTACTGGCGCGTCGGTTCGGCGGTTACGCGCCTGGGTAATATCTGTGGTGAGATAAACTGGTGATGAAGGTAAGCCATGATAAGTGGTTTTGGAAGAAAATGGGGAAATGTTTTTCCGAATAACTGACTCTGAAGGCTTAGTGGCCTTAGATATCATACAAAGATCAGTATCATTTCGCTCTGCGAATGTCAAATTATTATGTTGTGTAGTGGGCTTCTGAATAATCTCTTGTAGGAATCAGGGATCTTTCTAGCCTGCAAATATTTAACTATGATAATATACACTAATCGATAACCCACAAAACTACAAGGCCATGTTGTAAGTACATAAATTAAATATTTCGGTCATTGCTACTGATTTTTCATGGCGGTCTACACTATTTAAACTATTAATTACTACACCATCACAACTCATCCACATAGCCTTAGTTGTCGTTCTATAATCTTATATCTAATTATAATTCAAACAACTCCATCGGTTCCCCCGTTTCCTGACCCGATATCGTATGTTCTAGGCACTGATATATTCTATAGCCTAAGTTTAAAATCGTGCTAAGGCTTAAATACAAATTGGATAGGCTAACTGAATTGGGCGGCGGCGACATGAGCAAACCGGGGATTAAGTTAGCCCTGTTGCCTTATAAAGGCCGGCCATGACAATGACAGTTAGCTTCACTTGTTCCCTCTTGCCATCTTACTTGATCACTTACCAGCTGCAAGTTTCTGGGGAAAACCACCCTAATTTCCTAGTGCGTAATGCGTTATGGTGTGGAAAATCTCTTTGTGCGGGTAATGGAATTACGTGGTTTAAGCATGTTAAGCCAAGTTTCAGCCGACCTCGGCCTGTGACGAGCTTCTCGTAAATAGAACTTGTATTAATATTCAATTTACTTGACAGTTTTGATTATTGTGACATTTGTTTTGTGAGGCCTGAAGAAGTAGGTAGTGAATTACAGTTCCAGATCTAAGGCTGAAAATAGTGTTACGTTTGATAATTGTCACGTACTCATCTCGAAGGCTGCGATGTGTTCACAAGAGGGTATAAAACAAAAAAACTGTGGATATACTGTAGCGTTGACAGCAGCGCATGTAACATACATTGCTATGCACTACTGAAGTTAGCGAAAGACATTCGTGTACCTTACACTATCGTATATTTCCAGCTGTTATTGAGCTATTGCCGTTTGTACATTCAACAACAATATACACCAAAAATTCATGAATAATGTTGTGGCATACAATAAATTAATCTCAGTTCTATTTTATAATTCCGATGTTAAAAAGCGAATAACAAAGACTTTGACGGACAGTAACAGTAGCAATTTAAATTGCTAGTAAAAGGCACAGTTCGTTTTCAACAAGCGTAAGCTGCTCGGAGCCTAGTGTAATCCTAAAATCCCTGTAAAATAACGATCAGACCGAGCGAGCGAAAAAAGCAAACAAGTGGATTCCGCGTTTTAAACTGTCTAGCGCATTTAATGCTCTTTTGAGTACCTAATGTGTTAGTAAAGTCAGCAAATGAACCTATTAAATCTGAGCCTCATAAATGTTGGTGTAAGTGAGACATTTGTCAGAATTATTCTTTGATGGCTGGGTGCGATTTACTTACCGTGATTTACTGGTGCAGGTACTGTTACTTGTGATAGGCCCGCCTAGTTTCTAATAACATAAATCGGGCAAAGTTTCGAGCAAATTCAGGACAAAAAATACTTGTAATAATCAAACAAGTGTCGTGTACAAAATCAGTCAAACAAACTCTAGATTTGTATGTAAACACAACAACAAAATCAACGGTTAAAATGCTGTAACTAATGCCTCTTTTGTAAATGTAACTTTCCAACGGATTACAACGTTTTAAGGTTTCAGCAACTTCCCCAGCCCCTGTACATTGGCGGGCACCACTATTAATTATTCTATGCCAACAGCTACACTAAAATCAATGAAGTTAATTGGATAAGTATGGGGAGCGGGGGCTAATTGGATTACCGTCGGGTCACTGATCAGCAGTGACTTGGTTCTCTTTGATATGCTTCTTATGTTGTGTTGGATTTCACTGAGCGGTTCCAAATTAGTTGTAGATAGTGAACAGGTATTATATATATACCTATTAATGTAATAATAATGTGTGGGTTCACGTCAGAGCCCGGCTCTTCGAAGCTAGTACTACCAGAACATACGACAAACAAAACAAACTTGTGTGGGTTGAACCGTAAGGTCAAGATTATTACTAACTAGAGCCATGCTGGCGCCCACGCAAATGGTTCTCTTTTCCAGCGGTGGTTATCACAAGAATTGAGATTACAAATTTCGCATTATATGTTTCAGAAGGTCCTAAAGAAGTGAAAGCTTGACTTCAGGTTGCGTTCGTGGATAATTCATCCAAACAGTTTCGCAGACTAAGTAGTGTCTGACACTTCAATTCCAACAACAAACAACAACGTTTCCAAAATGTTGGCAGCATGCCACGTTGAATGACAATGCTACGTCTTTGACCAAAGTAAAGAGCCAGCATTAGACGCTTAAAAAGGTCTTTGGAAACTCGATGGCCTCCTGTCATCTTAAAATATATAAATTACGCATCACGTTATTTGTCCGCGATGGACTCCTAAACTACAGAACCGATTTTAATCAAATTTGCACACCGTGTGCAGTTTGGTCTAACTTAAAAGATAGGATAGCTTACGTCTCAATTTATAGTCGCAATAACAAAAAACTTAGCCACAGCAACGCGTAGCCGTGTCTGCTAGTACTATATGGATATTGGCATTGTAACATTTGTAACCTGCAAGTTCCACCGCCACCGTGAAAGTAGGCGACACTGAAACAAAGCACCTTGCATTGAGTGTTATTCTGCGGCACAGTGCGAGCGTGTTTGATGTACCGGGAAGTGATAGAACGGGCGCACCACGCTATTTGCACTGGAATAATACAGGCACGCCTGCGAGACAACGACAAAATGCGCAATTCGAAGGATCACTTGTGCAGATCGTTCCAGATATTGCATAAAACTTGTTCTCGCAACTTCTGTACCTACACAATAAAGTAAGGACAAACAATCTGTACATCGAAAATTATAAAACAACGTTCCAAAACACGTGTAGTTAATTTAACAGTAGCAAACATTGCTGTCAAAACTAATCGACCATTATGTATTGAAAAGGTATTATAATTAGAGATCATTCGAAACAAAGCCGAATTAAAATTAACGTACAATTAATTATATTTGCAATCATAGAAAGCTAAATAAACTTATTTTCTACAAACATGGTTTTATTTTATTTTATCCGGCGTATTAAAGGAATAGAATATTTTTGTTCATTATAAGACTTGTATTCGAAACAATTTATATCTACAAAAGCTGAAGGCAAAACATGCCTTTTGAGATTTAATTAAGAAGGCAACATTTTTCTGGAATTACTTGTTATTAACTTGTATCGTAATCCGAATAAGGGGGGGCCTTCATACAACGCGATGGGATTCAGCACCTATCGAACATGTTTTGTTACTTACGTTAGAGTTTTATTTGGTCGAAAATAATTGTAATAAGCTTCAATCAGATAGTATAGTATACTAGTTACTGCTCCATGAATTTGTTAAAATAAATAAAATGTTATGAAATACTAAATTAATATCCTTTATTTAGGTATCGTAGGTACATCTAGCAGCTTCGAGTTTGTTAGGCCGCTAATGCCCCTCTGGCGTGGCCCGGGTATACCCTATAATATTATAATGTATTAATTTTGTTCGTAACGGATAGTGTTATTAAATTCAAAATGATCTTTGTAAATACTTTATATTGCAAACAATTAGAACGTATACGTACCTAAGTATATAAAACGTTGCATCATATAAACGCTGCCTAAAGTGGAAAAGAGAGCAATGCCTGTCGGATAATGAGATTTTCCAGAAACACGATCGCTTATAGTGACCTAATTTGTACAAAAAATACCTTGGCTACGGCTATTTTTTTTTCGATCACTAAACATCACCAGCGCTGGGCTCTTTATAACAGCTGGTTAACTGATCTAACATTCATATTATGTTGCATATTAGTATAAATATATTTAATAAATTTGCTTACCTAATATTTTTTATTGAAGACAATTTGGAAAATTTATGGATACCTAATCCAATGCAATTTTTTTAGTGACACAGTTATATGATACATTTTCTATAACTTATTATTATGTCAGACAGATTCACCAATATCCTGCCTAATATGAAGTAAACTAATACAGTCAGCGACAAAAGTACCTCAATATTTGGATACATTTCTGACTGTACTTACCTTGTTAATTCTAGTTTCATTTTATCAAGCCCGCACTCAACGAGTCAAGACATATATAATATTTATCCTAAATGCACTTAAAGATCGTCATGACGCCTGCAGCAAACTCTTTTACAGTTACAAAAATATATTCAACATATTAAATTATATTTGCGTCGTTAAAATCTCAAGTGCCAGTGCTTACGGATGGAAAAGCAAAAGGCAGCACCACAAATAGTGAAGTGAATGTTTAAGGAACTATAAATCTTAATCCCTCAGGATTAGAATCATAATGCAAATATAGTTGAACTGCAAAATTAACGCTTAGGGGTATCGTGAATGTCGACTAACACGCAGTAACTAAATCTGCCACTGCTCGGATTAAATCCAGCTTAAGCCAAAAGTAATAGCTGAGAAAAGTAATAGTAGACGATCATGTGGAAAACTTTGAGACAGTCGATCGATCTCGAGTATACAGTAGTATCGTCTTCTTGTGTCAGAGGTTGTAAGAGGCTACCTTATACTTCTGCCATGGATCAATCAACAACATGCTTTATTTAATTAGGATCAGTCCGAACTCTGGTGTCAGATTTTGTCATGTCGCCGCTCGAAGGGCTCTGACATAGCTTAGAGTACATACCTACTATAAATACGTTATCTTTGAAAATTTATTTAAAAACACTCTATAATCAAATTTATAACAACAGGGTGAACGAATGCATACATATCTATTATCAGCACTAAACGGTACAAGGTTAATATTTATACTAGGTAACAATTTTAAATTCAAAGAGAAAGCTCTTCCTTTGATGTCGCTAAGTCTGCGTTAAGTCTTAATTAGTGGTTAATCTCAAGACACGAGTGTGTAATAAGCCACATAATTCGTAGGAACTTGTAATAATATAATTTCTAGGAATAAAATGTAATCTAAAATGAATGTTTTTAGTACAAACGAGTACACGAGCACGTAAATCTGTCCATGCTTCTTGAGGGATCTTTTTACATAATATTTTCTTTATTTTCTTTGAGTAGAACAAAACATAAATAATGGGATGAAATCGGTTCTTACAACTACCATAAATAGGTTAACTTACCAATAAATGTAGATCTCTTACACTGTACTCGTACAATCATGTACAAAACCTGCAAATCTCCTATAATCCTAACCCAACCTTTCTTTAAGTTCCATTCCATTTATCCACTCCTCACCCTGCAATAAACGATATTCTTTCCCTACCATTCGGAAAGGTCAGTTTCCAAGATAGGGATGCATGATATCATTATATTTCATTACCTTCATAACCGACTGTCTCGGTCCTCACGAAGGGCAGTCCGGGCCCTGTTTTTCGAATATACAAGTAGACAAGTAAGAGTTGCTATTTGTTACTTTTGACTGAACATTTAGACATCAAAGCTGTTAGAGAGTAAAGGAGTAAATGTGAGTGAGTACATTTACTCCTTCTATTAGCTTTGGTTTATCTTCTTTGCTCTTTATATTTCTCTTTGCGAAGGTACTCTATGGTGTGTCTGTCTCATTATTCGCAGATCGTTGTTATTATGTAGGTATTAACCACATTATTTTTCTAGTGATTTACCAGCACTGAAAGATGACTTTCAGTTCAACGAACTTAGTAAAATAATATAAAAGGGCGATTTGTCCGCCACAATTAGACGAAAGACAAACGTAGCGCATCTTCCATCAGCTACTCGTTAGTATGGCAGAAACGTCAAAAATATTGTTTTATAATCTACTATAGGTGTTAGAGTTTAGTTACGTTTCAGGTCTAGGGGAAAGCGTGGTTTCGAAGCGAAGCTCGTAATTTGCGATATTTACTCGTATTTGTGGAACAGGCCATCCAAAAGGTTCAATCAAATTGCGCATACGATTCAATGAGGTCTGAACGCGGCAGTTTCCGGTGCAGACGGGTGGATGACGTCGTGGCAAGCTGGTAACAAGTTGATAGCTAAAGCCTTATTTACGTATTACAATTTTGTTGCAGCAACATTGAACGCAATTTTAGTGAGATAATATTTGCTTTCAGCCTATATTTTCATGCCCGCTTCACATAATATGATCCGTGAATGGCCGCGACTATGTCTGTGAATGGTTTTGCGGGTTTTTGTTGTCGCGTCTAAGGATTTACAACGCGAATTCAATGCTTCAATTTTATTGTACTGGCAACTGAATTTGTTTTTGTAAATAGCCTACCGATGGGAAAATAATTAAGGTCAGACATAAATCTGACAGGACTCGGTTGTGTTGGGCAAAAGATCTTATTCCCTTCACAAAAGGAGATGGCAATTTATTTCGACACATAATTTTCGGGCTTCCATTTAAAGGGTCAGCTGACAATTATGAAACGAGACATGGTTGGACAGATGTCCCGGACCGAACACCATGACCTACTTCCTGAATCGTAGGAAATACTCCTGAAATGGATCACCACCATTCCATCACCTGAATCTGACCGCTGCCTTTTACATCGACGCAACATCTTTTTCCTACCTCTTGTTCTGTTATCAAGGGTAGACCAAGTAAACCGTAATAAGGGCTGAGGAAAGAATATATGATTTCTGTTGACGTTGGCACAAGATCGAAAAGCAAAACACCAGTCATTCCGAACAGTTGGCAACAAAACGGAAACCAATAAAATCAATACACTAAAATTCCGAAGGCTGTTACGTATTTTAGTTGAAGGGGGATCAAGCACAAAGCATCCTTCCCGGATAATCCGCTCGATTTGCTAATCCTTTTTATCCGCGCTTCAGCAATTTATCAATTGGCTATGGAGCGGACGGTGGAAGATATTCTTTTTATTGCTATGCCCTGACAGATTTCAAGAGAATTTGTAATTTATTTCACGGTAAAAACCTGAAATTACTCTTTTGCCTACCTGCTCATGCATTTTAAGAGGTTTATGTAGATGATAAAAGTAACAAAAGGGCTCATGCTTTATACTCTATTTCAGTACTTTTTTCATATAACATTTATAGGAGGAATTTAAACAAGGCTACAGTTTGCGCAACGACATAACTATATACCTAATAGATAGTAATGAAAACGCGTCTGCGTAATCGACAAACGATCCTTCTTTCCCCAATAAATGCACCTACAAAAATATCAATGAATGCAAATAAAAATAGCCAATACGAATACCGAACATGCGCTATCGAATAAAACAACAATTGTTATAGATCGAAAATATTTCGAGCGTTACATCGCTGGAACATTCGAAAAAATATTGTCTCCTGACATTGTCCGAATGTAACGACCCGTGCGACGGTGCATTTTCAATCAGATTTATATAGAAGTGGATTAAAAATTTAACGAGTTATCCTCGTACCGAGTGGCTACTACGTATGGACAATCCAGACTACGTACGAACTACGTGCAGTACGGACCTGCATTCAAATCTTATTTCACAGTTTATGCCAACCTCACAGTGGCCTAGCGCTGGTGGCCAAGGTGCAAAAATATGTTAAACTAAATTCCGATCCGCTCTAATTATTCCGAAATACTTATTTCGGAATATATGAGCGGATGCCCATTTTCTATCGCTCCACGTTTCTAGAGACAAAGGATAGTTCTAGAGAAAGTTGTCATATTCTTTTATAAATTATATTCTATTTAATTGTATTCTATTGGTCCCGAATTTTACTTATTGGTAGCAGTCAGCGCGTCAGAGCCATTTGGGTGGTCTGTCTGTATTACTTATAAATTATGTCAATAAATAAATATGTATTGAACTGAAAAATAAAGCCAACCATATCTACTGCTGACATTCGGTATGTGCGTCCGATCTACTCGTCTTTGTGAAGCAGCCGTTGTTGAAACGCCGAATGCGATAGCGAAATAAAAGGAAACCCTACAAGTACCATCAGTTTATTTCAACGTGTATTGAAAACTGTTCAATGACAGTATTTACTATTCTGTTCATATTATAATGGACTGTGCATGTAATGTCTGTTGGGATCGAATTTATTTTCATTGGTAAAATTATTTTGAATTATAAATACGGCCCGCAGCTGTTGTAAATCGATACCTCCTGCAAATACTATTGTTTTTTTTTATGTGATAGTGTGGCATGCAAGCTGTCGGCCTGTCTGATGCGAAACAGTCACCATCGCTTATAGACAACAGTCTGCAACACTCGGAACGTTGTCGATGCGTTGCATACTGCTCTATAAAATCCTTTCTATCCTCTCTTTTTCATTCTCTTTTTTTCACTGATTTGACTTCCCATTGTTTTTGTAAAAATTGATTTTCAACTAATTTTACAGTATGAGGATAGTAACGAATGTTTATACCTAGAAACATTGCCTACTTGTATCATAAATAGTAAATACCATAACGATATTACGTAGGCAACTGTTCCATTGTTTTAAAATTAACTTCCCTTGTGAATACCGTTTGTAATGCCCGAAACAACACTGACAAAAGCTAATGAGACTGAAAAAAACATTTTACAAAAGTTTAATCTGTTTACTTTAATTACCATCAATGCTTGCATCCGACTCTCTGTTAAGCCGGTTACACGCCCACTTTCGCAGGTTAATCAATTTTGACTTCATCCAGATAAATAAAATAAATTTCAGTAGTCAGTCTGTGTATCAGGTACCTACTGCTTATATGTAACCTAACCTTGTTTCGCTACCAATAGGGTCTAAAATCAGCGGCATTATTCTGGAACCGAGTTGAAATTGGGTAGGTATTGTCATTGTGATGTTTCGTACCTACTCAATCGGAATCTGATTGGATTTCGTTCGAATTTAGTGCGCAGAAAACATATTTAGGCGAGGGTGCTTATAATTATTGTGGACTTGTTTCCTCCCATAAACAGTACTAAAAATGAATTAAAATAATAAAAATACCCAAAAATATGATCAACCTATTTCAGTGTTTGAGATTTTAGTACTTTTATGTAGAGACTAATATAAAAAAAACATTAATAAAGTAGGGTAAAATTTCGCCTCTCACGCCGATCTGTCAGAAGAAAAACGGGAACGAACCGATATTACCCTTCAAGGTCAAGTTGTCGCGAGGGTAAAATAAATTACGTTGAGAGTGGAGACGAACTAGGGAAAGCTCTAATGGAACATGTATCGGAAATGTATTTTTCCTATCGCGAAGTATCTAGCTACCCACATAATACGTACGTACATGCTAGTATTTTTCATATCAGTGGGTAGGTCCTAAACTTTTACCCCTCTACATAAGAAAGTTAACAGATGCCACTAAGTATTATGCACAGTAGGTAGTCTAGGTAGGTAACTCTACAATATTTGTAGTGCGCAGTTTTACACCTTCTAATTAATAATTATTATATCGATGTTTTCAGCACGACACTCAAAGGGATCAGGTAGAATAAATAAAATAATTATAGGTACCTTGCTCAGAAGGTATACTTATTTGTTTTTATTATACCTAATAAAAAAATATCGTTACGTACATTTTTTGTTAGTAATAATTTGTCACACATTTATAATTCATATTTAGCATCCAATGATGTTGGAAAAGCTTCTAGCTGAGTTACGGCTGCCTCTCAGATATTGTACACGCCTCATATTATTCCCTTGCCCGCAGGGTTGCCATGTGTTTCCCGGAAAATCTTACCAGAATATAAAAACTTACGAATACTTGTCAGTAAAGCGACATCAATATTATTATGCTGAGCCACTGGGTCATAATAAATATATTTCAGAAAATAAACATGCATAAGTTAGGGGCTGTTAATTTTTTTCATTACGATGATAAAACATGGCGAATGCGTGCATGGAGAGATTGTTTGTAAATACAAACAAAAGGAACTTAAAAACCCCAATTTTAAAGTGGTCCTTGAAAAATTCGTACACGGTTTTTAAGGAAACGTCATCCTATATAGCAACACTTGCTCCGTGTTATATTCGAGATATTGTAGCTCCCAACCGTAGGCATTTGTTATTCGAATGTTGCCCCTATAATGTGCCCTAGATAAATATTGTGAACCCTTTTTTACGTCCGCGGATGCGTAGCGGTCTAATTTTGAATATATTTTGTAATATTTCTCGTGAAAATGTGAGATAGGAGAATCTGACATATGACGGTGATACAGTTTTCCGCTTACTAAAATATTGTATGTAACACAAGAGGTTTAGTGCAATATATCTTTATAGCTTGTTCTACATTTATACTGTTAGTCTGTACAATTTATTAGGTTTTGTCGATGTAGGCTATTGCCATTATTTTCGTCTCGTACAGTTTTAGTTCATAATGTCACATGGATAACTTATAAATAAGTTCAAAAAATCCAGTATATTGATAGAACTGGTAAGTCAAAATAGTTCATGAAAAATATTGATCAATATTACACTGAATCCAAATAAACTAATGATTTCAACCAAATTTTAATAGAAGTTCTTAAACTTTCGCGAACTGAATACATGTTAATTAGTATTTAAACGGGTCTAATTCAGTCTTCTCGTGACCACGGCCGATGTAACTCGGTCGAAACGTCGAGGTATGTCAAAATTATATATTTTGATATTAGTTTGTGCGCGAATTAGACCCGTTTAAATACTAATTAACAAATTTTAATATCCAATTGAATCCAACCAAATCAACTATGTATTTCAAAATGATTGTTGTTTCATAGCCATTGTCACAGTAACGTTCATTAATTATGTTATGTAATGAATGTATCTACGTTGCATGTAACTAAGTAGCAAAAAAGTTTCCCAGAAGATGTCAGTAGGTACTCAAATTTTACCCAAACCACCAAAACGGCGCAATGAAGAATTAAATTAAAACGTCGTAAATTGAAACCAAACCGCGTTTCAAAACGCGTCAGTCGACGGCATTCGGTCGGAATAATCTGATTAGGATTGTAATTTCCTGTGTCGCTGACGATTCCCCGTCGCATTTGACTAAACATTCCATCAGTATTAATAGAATATATCTACAAATTATATGACAAGGACCTTTCGAATGTTCAGATCGATGTTGTTTAGTTTATCCTGTTATTTGTGCTGAATCAATGATCTCCGCTTTACTATATCGATATTGTATTTAAAAGTTTTGATTCCAACTCTCTGTGTTGCTTAGTATGGAATATGGATATCTACTCAAAATTTCCAATATTTTCAATACTGTCCTCCCAGATTCGACTGAAACATTTGTTTAGGTGTTCAAATCAAATCTTGGATTATTGACCTAGTTTAGAAATAAATATTATGCACATTATTGTACACCTGTAATAAATAATAATAGATAATAACTAAATGAAGCACAAAAAGGAGAATGGTGATGATGATGGTGGTGGTGGCAATTGTGATGGTGATGGAGGTGAGCGTGGATCAAACGGTGGTGCAGTTACAGTAGACTGATGACGTAATCAGCGAAAAATAAAACTTACATAGCATAGCCGTAGGCATTGTGCGGAATTTGTGACCCTTATAAATCAGTTTTATGCTGTGCTCGGTGCTGATTACATTACTTACAGTGCATTGATTAATGACAGAATTCTGCCAAAGCGTTTAAACTGGTAACGGACACTCGCAAGATATAATAGGCTCTAAGCACCTACCGAATCTAGCAATTTAGTTATTTTATTACAATTACGAGAATTTTATGGATAGAGCTAAGCAACAGGCGCGTGAAGCGAAAATGATAGGTAGCTCGTTTTGCTCTCAGAACTCCCTTTTCTCCCCTTTTCACTTTTATTCCAAGACGATAATAGAAAATTGCTTTGCTAAGCAACGACGATCTTTGTCCTAAAAGCTAGCTTTTAAGAGCTTAGTCTCCTTAGTAACCCACTTAAACTAGTGACCTTTCTAAAACAGCACCTAAAGAGATAAAACTGGACAAATTGCTCTGCGTCCAACGGAATCGACAAAATGAGTTAAGCCATTTTCAGTGCACGAAAAACATGTGAGCCCACGATTTACGGTATCACTAAACTTCCAGTATCTGTGCTAAAACGCTCTCTATATCTTCATTTAGGCCGGGAGTGGCGTACCTGCGCAGCATTTATTTTGCAAATTATTAACATCACTCGCGGAGGGTGACCCATCGTAAAGGCCCTTTCAATTACGTGGTCACGTGTGTAATACACTAATGATACAGTTTCGTGACCGGTGTTCGGGTTTAGTGTGCCATTTGCGCCATTTTCGAGGTGTAAATGGAAGTTACATGTCGGTGGAGACGTGATATCATCTGTGACGCTGCGGTCGACAGGCTCGGTCTCGTTTCGGAGCCTGTGGCGAAGTTACAGCAATCCGAATGAGATGCGTGCGAGTGTTGCTATTTCTATTTTGAAAAGAGGTGAGCTAAAAATACTGGAGTACTTACTAATTTTGTTGTATAACTAAATATTGGAAAGATGGCGGAGCAGCAAAATATGGCAGTGAAATAAAATATGGCCCAGGGAAATGATTAATTCGTTTGGTCTTCGTTCTCACCCCTGCGAGTATGTTATCGAAGAAGATCTGAGAAATTACGTTCTTGCTCAATTGCGCAACAAATTAATCATCTCCCAGGTCAATGTGATTCAGTTTCTGCGATGAGCATCGTTGCTTATATTATTTCTCAGCTTGCTTGTCCAAAGCTGAATATTTCATAACCACTCTACATATTACCTGCAGCGCTAATACGGCGTCACCTCTAGAATTACATTAGAAGACTTTGCCAAGCCAAGTATAATGCATGGCGCTAATATTATATAAGGCCATTAAGTACACTTAAGTCTTAAAACCCATGTAGCCTCTTTGGAAGAAAATGTTTGTCAACAGTCCATAAATTGAAACATTTTAAACCGACTTCAAAAAAAGGAGGAGGGTGTGTCCTCTACCTATCGGATTTTATCAGGCCCTCTCTAGTGGTTAAATGATTGATATCAAATTACCTAATTGTTAATGACAATTAGGACCAATACGGTGCAAATACGGTGAAACGCTGAGCTCCTATATACTTCGAACATATCAAGGGTTCACAAATTTTTGACACAACCCCATTCTCTTTTGTCCTCCATTAATTTAACAAAGCTTGCGATATGTGCCGCCACGAAATCACATGCAACATGTACACTTTCATAGTCCACTCTAGCCAAGCCCGGCAGGTTCCGAATTTCACCTGTCCCATATGAATTAAGCAAATTGAAGGAGAGGAGTAGACCGTTAAATCTTTTTATGGCTTAATTTCGGGGCTGGCACAGCGGAATTAGCTCTGAAAATGATTTGGGGGCGTTAGAGAGCTGAACAAAATCTGTAAAATTTTGCCGGACTTGACTCCTGGAGTAATTTTTATTTACAACGGCTGTACATATTCTGTAATTGAGATAAATATACTTACGCTTCATAGTCAATTTCCAGTGCGCTAATCAGTAGATTCTAAATATCGATCAAAACATTACTTTTCCTATCCTAACCAAACTACGAATTTTTAGGCGAAGAATAATAATTCCAAAAGTTATGAACTTATGACTGAAGTTAAGGAAACGCGGCGTTTATAACTTTGCCAATCACGGTCTTTTCGTTTAGCACCTGCATACTCATAGTCTCGTCTATCTAGATCTTGAGATGAGGGTCTAAAATTTAAATAATATGTAGAGCGAAGTTTGCTTTCTAAGCCGAGTTTTTACAGGTACAATCTCAGATTTGTACCATGAACACATTGAACAGGGGCGTTACCATGACGTCTTATTGCGATCCAATTGAAGACCTAAACAGAATCGTTTTGCTACTTATTAGTACGATGACGTCTTGTTGTGGCACCTGGACGCTCAATTTAGGTTGATTTTCAATGTAAAGGGATACGCCTACCTACATTATAACGAAAGTCATGTAGGTATTACTATTATTTAAAGTGAAACGATTCTGTTTACGTCCTCAACTGGATTACAATAAGACGTCACGGTAAGCCCCCTGAGCAAAGCTTTGAGTAAAAATTATATCATTTTGATCTCACCTAACTTTCAAGTTAAGACGGAGATAATAATATTCGCTGTGTAGATTTCTTTTTTCTTTATTTATTTTTACTTACACACTGGCTCACCCTAATCCAGCCTTATTCCTCCTACTAACACTGGATAGTACTGCGGGAAGGTATGTACCTATATGTTACTATTCTCCTATTGAAGTAGAGGTATGCAAACAAATATGGCTGACCCTTATAGAGCCTACCCAATATTCTTGCCTAAATCCGTATTTCATTGATTCATCAATGAAACTCGGATTTAGGAGTGCCCGTTTTTATTAGCATACCGTACTTTGCCCCTGTTAATGCTGTTCGAATTTTATGTTGTAATTCAATTTTTGGGTTTAGGGGTTTATGTCTTTTTTATGCAAGAATTATAAAGTGCAAATTAGTTCTGTACGCAATGAAGATTTATTGTTATTTCATTTAAACTGGCTGGGTGCCTACTTAATTTAATTCGATTATATGCCTTTCTCTTTTTTTTCTTATAATTTTAATAATTAATTTAGCCTTTACATACGATATCGATCTCGACTCCATAAAATACTACTTTAACGAAATTGTCCACGATTCTAGTTAAGTACATTGTATACATAAGTGGCTTAACGCAGTATGTTTTTGACGGTCTACGAAAAGGGCTACTTAGTTGTAACTCCTCGACTATAATAATGCCTTAAGTGAATTGTACACTTATGTAGTTCTGTTCATAAATATAATTGTACATACTGAATATTGAATATTATGTGCGTAGCTAAAGCTACGTACATAATTACGTCATAAGGGCTTATGAAGCGCTTTTTAGGATATCCAGTCTCTATTCGGTACGTCTTTGTCATGGGTTCTCTTCACCGAAATTAAGCAAAGTTTCATGCAATAGGTAAATACAGTAGAGTTGTACGCTGTACCACCTAATATAACACAGGGCCGTATTTCAACTAGTTTCACGTAGGCTCCATGTTGGTAACGAACCCAGGTATATTCGCTGTAAATTATATATCCGCACTTGGTCCGAATCCTGTTAGTTAGCTCGCCGTACCTACAATGTACAGGATATAGCGTGCAATAGTTAGTTTAACAAATCTCCGATGCAGGCTCCTTGCTATATTATACTTTGCTATATTATACCTACGGCGATTTTTACCTTTTATGGTGACGTTTAAATAATGTGAGCTTACATGTGCTTAAATATAATTTACCTGTAAAAATTGCGAATAAAACGCATATTTTGTAGAAAGTGGTAGAACACTTGGCATCTTACCACAAATGATTTAAACAGGATTTGAACAGATGTGTCTGAATACTTTCTCCACAAATCGATGTCTAACCCTCGCTTTTTCTAACTCAAAATTCACGAGTAAAATAATTAGGAATGCCAGGATTGAGTAAGACAACGCGAGTGATAGACGTCGATTTTGTCGAAAGAAATTTTAGTAACATATGTTTAACTCTGGTCTAAACTTTTGTGGTAAGACGATTGTAGTTTGTATAAGTATTACGTGAGTATTTGTATGTGTGTTACTTCTTCATGCTCAAACAGCTAAACCAATTTTGATGAAATTTGGTAGGAAGGTAGCTAACACCTTAGATTAACACATACGCTTTATTTTTTATCTCATCAAAGTTAACGGATCCTGTGGGATAATAGCAAACGCGGATGAAAAGCGCAGCGTAACTGGAATACAGTAGTTATTGGACATCTCTTTTTCCCTATAATTTGTATCAGTTACTTACAAGCTAAGTATATAAATTTTATACAATCTTCATACTTCAGATTGATGCCCATGAATGGACTAGAATCACCTCCCGACAATTACATTAGCCAAATTGTATTTGAATGAAAGCCCGAGTCGCCGCAATAAAATGAATTTAATTTCTTTGAGTGAACCCCGGGCCATATTCTTGGTGTTTATTTATCAAAAGTGGAAATAAAGACAATTTGTAGTACGCGACTGCTTTTGACTGGTACAAAATATGTATTTTCTCATATTTACTACCGACAGTGCAGGGTACATTACATATTACTACGGGAATTACATAGTCTACTTATTTCACGCTTTAATTTTGTATGACTAATATTTAGAATTTTTATTAGAAATATTTTCATCATCCACGTGGATAATGTTTAAATGCAGTTTTGTATTCATTTTATATGTTATAGTCGTACTTACCAAATTTTGAAACACATAATATACTTATAGATAAATAGTTTAAGGGCACCAAAGAGCGTGGAATTTGTTCCAACAAAATACTAGGTAGGTATTTATATAAGTCTTGAGTGAAGAGGTATTCGATAAAACCTTATAGGGTTCGATAAAGGGACAATCTTCGGCCGGTTTAATCCCAGTCAGGTTCAGGTGAGAACTTGATCGAACGTTAAAAAACATTGTGGCAGCCCTATGCCATTGACCGTGTTCTACGCAACATAACACATTTCTTCTTTAGAACCCTATACCGGCATTTTTCGACGTCTCAAAATAAAGATAGTAATATTCCTTACACATTGTCTTTATCGGTACACAGGACATCCACAGAAGCAGGGGCGCATTTTATCTCTTCCACTACATGCTCCACCCTCAGGGGTGTTTGTTTCCCGCGATACATACACATTCGGGCCACCACCCTGCCATCTACGTGACGTCACTGATCTTCGACACTTGACGCGGTAGACGGCTATGTGGTCTCTTGAAAACTTTATTCGAACATCAAAGGAAATCTATAGGTACTTAGCCGAAAAAATCAACATGGTGGTCACTTGCCGCCTTAATATTACTCCACATTAGTGGATAAAATGAAATTTACCGACGCACAGCTAAATATTAGATATTGATTAAAAAAATATTACTTGATTGTATTTGTTTTGTTCCTGTTTATCAAACAGAAAGTAACATTTATGATTGTCAGCCTTATTCCATTTAAAGCATTTTTTTTTGTAATAGTTACCCGTAACCAGGTACATAAATATTGCCTTGATTAACAACTCAACCCGCAAGAAGTGATTTCAGAACATTTTCGCAAAGGAAGGGTTATTTTCCTTCAAAATATATAGCAATTTGGAAAATGTTCCATTCCATTCATATCCTTTGTAATTATGGTGGTTATTTATTCACCACCAAATTGGAATAAAAGTATTCTAATGTCTCGAGGTTTTCTTAACAATCTCTACGGGGAAACTCTTTCTTATTTCGTATTTTAATCCGACCTGAGACGCAGTATATTGGAGAACCAGTAAACAATCTAACTTGCTTTGGACATCTGCTTGCTTTCGAAAGCGATATGACTGTTTTTTGTGGCGATTATCTCCATATTTGATCAACCTATTTGAATGATTGTATTATTTTATTTGTAAATGACCTCCAAAATAGGAATATACCTACTTATAATGCCATGAAACTTGTTCATGAGAAAGCCAAATGTAGGTATATCAATAACATGAGCATTGAGCATTATTATACTCGATCGTTGCAATAGGCTGTGTTTGACAGACCAGGAGGTGTGATTCCCTACTGACTTTAATACCTTCATACCAAGGAAAGGTAATATTTATCACGGGGTATTAAATAAGGGGCCATAATGGAATAACAAATGCGCTGCCGGCGGCGCGCTACACGACAATGCCTCTGTATATCTGGGTTTCCGCAACTTCTTGAGGTAATATTAGATTTGGTTGAAAAATTAGACGCGCTCAAGAAATCCTAAATTACATGCACATCTATGGGATTACCCATAGATGTGCATGTAAGACTAGGAGAGTAGGTAGGTACTTACCCATTAGGGTACCTACCTACTCGGCAGGGTGTATGTATACGCGTAGATTGGTTATTCGCAAAAGTTCATTATCATTGATTAATGACGTATACCCATTGTTTGTGATGTACCACCCACCGTGGTTTACCTCATTGAAAAAAGATTAACTATATATTATGTAACTATACAAGTTGCTTCAGCGCCTATGCATAATATATTTCTTAAACTTTCGCGAACTGAATACATGTTAATTAGTATTTAAACGGGTCTAATTCGCGCACAAACGAATATCAAAATATATCACGTCGAAACGTCGAGGTATGTCAAAATTATATATTTTGATATTCGTTTGTGCGCGAATTAGACCCGTTTAAATACTAATTAACACATAATATATTTTCCTTCACTTACAGTTTTAAACGATAATCATAAAAATTAGACTGTAAACACACCCTGTGTTGAAAACAGTTGCGCTCAGAAACAAATATATTGATAGCAAAGTCTAAGAAAAAGAGGGTTTTAGAGCCCATCGGTCTCATACGTATGCGGATACCTTGCCAATTCGTAACACCAGCGCTTACATGCTTATCGCATTCATCAGCGTCACAGATAGCAGTTACGGTAAGCTCGGCACTTCGCATCACGGTGACATGTCGCTGAAGGCATGTTTTGTACTCACTAGATCAGACCAGTGCCCTGAGTATGAGTTTTTACTAGCTCGACATAGTACGCGTCAACTAGCCCTTTGTATGAAGATTTTTCCGTTCTCGTTCATAAACGCGCAGGTTGGGGCGCTGTACAGAATCTTCATACAATAGCGCTAGTTGACGAGCCAGTAAAACTCATACTAGCGGTACCGTTCAGTGAGAATATAAACCGGTGCTAACAGATTAGATATTAGTTCATGGTTAGAATACCCTATCGAGACTGCAATTGCTTTGAAGTCGCATTGTTGAGCAGAATAACGAAGGTGCCTAAACTTATAGGTACATACAATACTGCAATATAAGCGAGTAGGTAATCGCTATTAGCCTAGATTGAAACCCACGGTGCACGTTTTTCATCTACTCGTAGCTTAGGGAACAAGCGTCATAATATTTATTTTTTTAATTGTAACATCTAGCTTTTTTATGTTACTGTATAAGGACAGGTGCAAGGCGCTCGCCTGATGGGCAGTGCCACGGCTGATTATACTCGTAACAGTAACAGTGCGACCCTTTGCATTACATTATCGAAGCCTTTCGTTCAATCGAATGCAGTGGGTATGCCATGACGCGGTGACACGTCGCGTCGTATCGCAGTGATACACGCGTATCACAGTGATACACGCATATCATGGTGATACACGCGTATCGCACGCACCGCGTGGATAAACGACGCGGCTAAAGGCGAGTGTTTATCACGCTGTTAATGTTGCTGTAATAATACCGTCGAGGTTAAGTGAAAGACGCGAGTGTGGGGTTATGTGTTATATTGTGTAGACTTTTTCGTTGTGTTTGACGAAGATTTATTTCGTCTCCTATAGAGTACATTAAAAGAAAACAATGTAGCCCTTGCAATGTAACTACTCCCGAGTTTGGTTGTTCGTCTGCCATAACTGTTTATCAGAGCTGTTAGATCGAGGTTTATACAGAAAATACAGAGGACTAACAAGTTGAAAAGGTCGCATGAAAAGGTGGGAAAATAATTACGTAATATAACATAAGTATAAGGTAGGTAATGTTAAAAGATAAACCTCTAAAACTGCGCACCATCGTTTCTGATCTCCATTTTGCAGGTACCAAAGCAAAAGGAAATAAAGCTAGTAACACAAAGGTCGCATCAGTCTGTCCCGAATAACGTTTCTATTCAATTTTCGAGTTCCTATCAGACTGAATACCGGGAATTTTTCATCGGCTTGCCATCTTGTGCAATCACAATTCACATTCTGTTTCCATAAGACGTTAGGTATCTATTTGTTTTTCAGATCAAGAGCAATATAACTTCATCGTTTATCTGCCCTGAAGTTAGTTTTTACATTATTTCTCTAAATTATGTTTTTCTTTTTCTTCGTTTTTTTTTTCAATATATACATTGGTTAAGTATTTAATATGTATTCATGTTTTCAGGACGAAGTTGACAATGTAAATTACAAAAATATAAGCGTAACCATGGTTTATAATGTTCCCTACCCCATATACATTAAGGAAGACTTACTCGTACTGTACCCATGCTTTACCCATATCACGTTAAATCCTTTCCCCTAAACCTGACGTTCGCAAACTAACAACACTAATTCAAAACACGACACAACAAAATGACAGAGCGGCACAACGGCATAAACCCAGTGGATGTTAATCTAATCTAATTTAAAATTAATCTGCGAGATGAAAAGGCCCGAGGCTGACCGGGTTGTGGAAATTGAGATGTTACGGCTTGCCCGTAAATTTCATTAGGCTGACTGTACCGCGGTGGCTATTTAAAAAGAAATACGGGCTTGATGTATTGAAATCGAAGCTCTTGTGAGATGTACTGGTTAAATGAAGGATTTTTTTATTTATTTTCAGGTCAACATCTTCGTGTGATTACACTCGGGTATCTTTCTGATCCTGGTTATCTAGCTGTTACATGTTTTAGGTATACTGTAATAAGTGCTCTCATAATTTCAAGAGCTTATAACATTTGGTATGTTATAGTTTTTTTCACTTAGTATAAATATATTACCATCGTTTGAAAGCTATGCCGATGATGAATGGATGCTACGATATAATTAATTTTCAGAGATCTGTCCAGTGAGCGATAATAATTTGTGACCCTGTTTTCAGCGGTGGGCATTGACTTGCCGAGAAATACCTTGGTAATGTACTAAGTCCTATAACTAGCTGATAAAAATACTGAAAATTCGCATAACCACAATAAAATCTATCCATAGACAAACGTGCTAATTATGGATTGCTCAGTTATTTTGTTCCTACAAAATACCATTTAACTGGTAAAGAGGGAAAGAGACAAATAGTTTAATTTACAGGAGCGACTATCGTTACACAGGGTGATATTTTAAGGTCACCGAAAACGAGCCAGTTGTCGTAAAAGTCGATGGTGAGCTCACAAAATATTCACACTTTCGCAGCGATATGTAGCCGTCGAAAGCGACGATAAAGATTTACGATCCAATAATACTTTGATTATTTCGCAGATTCGTGGAAGTTGAATTTTATGAGGCGTACGGCTCCTTATTTAGGCAATAATGTGTCGTTATTGCCATCCCGCAATTCCGTTTGAGTTGGTAGATCAATATTTTATGTGATTTTTGATTTGGGTATGTTAGAGACGTTTGGAGCCAGTTGGGCTACTAAGTTTTTGGTTCGGCATGTATAATAATATTATATAGGTTTTATTGACCTAGTTAGGAAGAATGCACACTAGTGGGTGTGGTAGCTCTGCCATACCTAATCTGCGCGGTTTGCAGCCTAACGACATTGGGTTAAATCTCCTCAGTCGGTCAAAATATATCCAGACAAGCGTTTAAAACGTGTTAGAGCCTGCAACCTTCTCATAATGAGCCCAAACACCATCAATTTAGTGTTACTCACTGAGGAGTCCCGATTTGCTATCCATCTTTGTAATAGGATCAGCTCGGGGCATAATGAAACCATACAATAATGACTTTATCTCATTATTTATCTTCCAAATAAGAAAATTTCATACTTACTCCTCTCGTCACAGTGGAGACGAGTTAAGTGCCTACACCGAGCTCAAGGGAATAATGCGATGTTAAAATTTAATTATCATACGTATAATTTAAATACTCGACATTTTATACGGCATTTACGAGCCATATCTAGATTTATTGCCCGTGACAAATTATTCACCCAAGCCGTTAGCTGAGTTAGGACTTTGTGTACCGGTTTGCAAGTTAACCGGTTTCCCATGTACATACAGTTGGTAACATACAGCTTTTTTCCGGGTTCCTATTTGTTTTCACGTTTGTCTGAATTATCGTCATCATAACCCATATCCGTCTGCTTCTGAAGACGGGTCTCGTCTCTCTTTAGTGAGAGGATAGAGGCATAATCACGGGACCCGGTCCGGATCGGTGGATCTATACCTCCGTCACAGTTTTAGGCCATGTGGTTCTGAATTATAACCATCCCAATTTTTTTAAATTGATTATCTGTTACATCTAGAGTTTTGGCGGGAATCCGAAAGTGAGACCTTGTTGATTTTTTTGTTTTTTTCTCAAACTTGTGTCTTTTTTCGGGTGTTCGTTAACGTGCGCAAGTTGACAAATGATATTTAAACCCAAAAAACGTTTCATTTCACATTTTTACCAAAACTCCCTAGAAGTTTCAGGAAACATCCACTAATTGCATACTGAATCGTGACTTTGACTGGGAATTGACTCTACTACTTGACTCAAGCTATAATAATATAAGCTTAGTAATAATAATAAATAAGAGAATAACTCAATGCCCAAACTATGCGATGCCAAAATAAATAAAAAACTTAACTAAATCTTTGTTTTTTTCCTGCCGATGTTTCAAAAATTTTGCGATATACTTGGATTGTTTTATCGCTTTCATGACACTGTAATATAAAAAATACCCGAGGGTATATAAAAGACACTATTTTTTTTATTTCGTTGCAAAGCCCTGCTTCACTGTTGCCACGATATCTTAATACCAATACCGCGTTCTAGACAGCCTTACCTAGTCTGTGGTGGTAGACATTATTATATCGAAATTTACTATTTATTAATTTTAATTGAAACGCGTAGACTAGGTTTTAGTCTACGCGTTTCAATTAAAAAATAATCGAAAAATTAATAAGGGCTTACATTTTCGTCGCTTGTTCATCGGAGGTTATTAATATACTTAGTATTAATTTACACAAGTGGGTGAAACTACTTAAATATGTCGTGTTTTTATTGATTCGCCTACTTTGGTACAAAATACTATAACAATTTAATACTTACCCACTGTGCAGTGGGCAGTGGGTGGTGCAGTGGGCAGTGGGTCTGTTTAAAATAAAATAGTAATTTTGTTTTGTGTTACATTTATATTGATGATAAACCGATAAGAAGATATAATAAAACAAGATTATTCATAAATATTTTTAGAAGTATGTACACCTCTTACTCTCTATCTTTAAAAAAAATGGTGGTGTACAGTCATTTAGATTCTAGACAAACAGACTTCCTTACTCCGTAACGTGTCAGCTAGAAGTACTTTTACATCTGCGCCCGTAACTGTTATCAGCAAAATTACGTTTCAGGTATTCAGGTAAATGTAACCATTTCCCTGCCACGTCCGCACCATTTCCTACATTAATCATCTCCAAACTTAGCCGAAAGAGTTTCGAAATGTGACTTCACGTTTAATGTTCTAAATTGAAGCGCGAACGTACGGGTAACAGCGAGCACATTTTAAATTCTACGTAAATGTAGCTAAAAATGGATCTAATTCGCAAACAAACTAATATCAAAAGAAATAATGTTGACATAGGTAAGTACCTGGATGTTTCGGCCGAGTTACATCGACCGTGGTCAAGAGCTGAGCAGACTGGAGAATGCGGGTATCACCGTCCGGAGCGGCGCGGCAGGTGTTGTTTCCAACTACCCGCGTTTAGTCTTGCAAAGCATAACCGTCACGAGTACAACATCAGTTTTCTATGTCCCGAGAGAATAAAACCCCCGTTTTTAGCTAGTTTATGTTTTCTATTCGCGTGCTAATCCAACGTATGCCAATAAAGCTTTGATTGGTTGACTTAAAAATAAGCACTCTAATTATGCATAAGCCATACGGCATAATTAACGCTAAACCGTCCACATAGGTAGTATTTGATTGATTCTACCCTACTTTATCAATTTGCGTATTTGCTCGCCATAATATTAATAGAAAAGCTGATTAATTATGAAACGCGATCCAAACTGACCATTAGCTAATTACACCTACAGCGAGTAAACAAATAATTCAACTTAAAATCGGTATCATTAAGCTTAATGTACCAGAGTCAGAGTTATCGGCCACCAGTGCTTCCAAAATATTAAGGTGAGGTGTCTCTAAAACATTGTTCCTCTCATCTTGCACAGGGGCTGGAAAGATTATGATGGTTAGGGACTAACTAGATATGTTTTTATTATGTTTATTACAGAAAAAAAACTGACAATAACATTAAAATAGTTTCAAAGTTATTTTAGTAGTCTACCTTTGACATAAAAATACATTTAGTTTAGAGATCTTTGACGCAATTTTTACTGTAATGCGAATACTTATTCTATAGTTTCGCAACATGTTTTTAGATAGGTATAATACGAATTACATATTTATGTGTTTCATATTAAAAATGTGTTATTCAAGGCCCTAAGAAAACATCAAAATACAACCAGCCGTCTCTGCGCCGCGTGGTTTCAAACACATCTAAACTACTCGTATCTTACGTTGAATATTTCTAATACAGATAGTGAGACGGGATATCATATTCTTACGAGTTTAGAAAATGATCCAAAATTGGTTAATATAGAATACCTGGCCTTAACAACATGACAATGCACCGTGTATTAGCAATACAACGGCGCAGAACGCTATTGGTCTAAGTTCCAAGACGGCGGTGTGAACACAGCTTTACAATAATAACCGTGGATATAAAGTTACCGGTGGCCTAAAGGTGTACTTTGAGATAATAGTTTTGTTAACTTTAGCAATGAAAATTAAATGCAGTTCGGATAAATACACGTTTTGTGGCTAGAACGTGGAAATTGGTGAATCCATTATTACTTACATAATGGTATTGGAGAATAACTTACTTCTCTCTTTCTATCTGCCATGATTACAAATCTTAAATTCTAAATAATACAATTGTCTATGCCCCATGCATGTTGAACGCTGCCAACTGGAAGTGGCTTAAAACATCTGAGTTACCTACAAGCCTGCACTGTGATGGCTCATAAGTTGTCCAACTGTAGTCAGCCAGTTCAAAACCAGAGCGCATCTAGAGGTTATAACATGTAACTCTTCGCTCTGACCGTCGGTCGTGTCTGTCTAGTAATTGATGACACGCAATAATTCATCGTTTGTGTTGAGTCTCACGCTCGCCGCTCGGAACCCGGGCTCATTGCTCTATATCTAATGTTGTGGATTAGAGAACAAGCGTGCTATAAAGGAGATGAAGTTACAGAGAAAATGCTTGTATTTTATGTTCATTTTCAGCGAAAATTAAGCAGGAACTAAATATGTTAAGAGTTATGAAAGCAAGATTAAGTAAAATTTTGCTGAATGTCGTCTGGGACTCGAAAGAGCGTAAAGTGGTGATGATGCCCAATTCGATGCCGACAATTTACTCTCTGTATAGCTCTGAGGGGAGTAATGAACGGAAAGCCTACTCACCGATTTCCAAGTCAGGTCCTCGATTAGACGGCGCCGTCCATAGATATTAAAAGGTGTATGAAATAATCCACACAAAACCTTTGATTGTTTGTCATAGCACCACAATGACACTACCGACGTAGCCCTAGCGATGGGGTTGTAAACTTGGGTTGTTCGTTCGAGTTCAGATATTTCTGTTAGCAAGAGTACCTCTCAGATCCGACCTTGGTTTGGGCGAACAATCGAGCGGCAAATACTTACGACTAAAAACTACCGTCACCACTGAATATAATAATATAAGCAAAATAAATCGGTACAAACTACCCTCAAAACGGTCGATTATTATAAAACGTTCGAAAACGACGCAAGGTTATCAATATTAACGTAGTTATTTCGTTCAAAAACAATGAAGACGCTTCAATACTTGGCGTTTTGTTCGAATTCAACTTGTGTTTTGTAAAGCTAAATCGAAATGTTGATTTCCATCGGATGGGCACTGGTTAGAAGTAGTTACAAAATTTTGTAGTGATGATCAGGAATCGGTCTAGGTGGTGATGAAAACGATTAAAATCGGGCCTATTGCCAGACTATTTCTGTAGAGACGCGCGATGCGAAATGCAAAATGCGATTGATGACTTCGTTTCATAATAATTAGTGATGATAATTCGCTCTTTTGGAGTGCGGGGCGTGGCTAAATGACTATAAACTTTGACTATAAAATTCACTGTACCCAGTCCATTACAATAACGAATGAAACAGATATGTGATTTACCACTATATACCACTTGTGATTTGTACCGTGCAGTAAAAGTATAAGTGCGTATTTAATTTAAAACACCCAAAATCAAGCGTTTTTAATATAGACCTATTATATAAAATACAAAAAAGAAACAGTTCGTTTACTTAATTTTAAGAGTAAGTATAGTAATACTTCTGTATGAACAAAATTACAGAGTCCTATTTCATCGGGCATCCCACGCACTTCGCTTCTCATAAAAGATAAAACCACGGAAACAATGTGATGATATGACGTCACAAAAACATTTTGACGAAAACGGGCAGCCGTTTGCGTTTGATAACGTCAACAATGCAAGTTATGTAAAAATATTCAACCACGCACTGAGTAGGTACCTAAAAAATCAAATCATTTATTGTAAATAGGCAATAAAATCGCTTTTACAAGTCAAATACTTCAATTTCATTAACAAATAAAACAAAATATAATTAATTGACGCTGATTATAATTATTGAGTTCGAATCAAGAGGTTGGTTTCCCTTTCAAGTAATAGTAACAGAGTGTACTCTCTTCCTCTATATGAGAAGAGGTCGGCATTCCCGCAATTATAGCCCATATAGTTATAGGAAGACAATGATGATTAAAGTTCTTGTCTATATTGATGTTCGAATAACTGATACAAATGGAACCCCTGGGTGTTGGTACAGGTTGACCCATGCGGGGTGCGAAGAAGAACAGAGAACCCCCCCGCGGTGCACCCTGGAAACTGTCTGGACCCGGTAACGCAGGTGTCCAGCAGGCCAATACTCTGTCTGTCGCAGCAAAACACGCCTTCTCTGTGACAATGTCGGTTCCCCCACGCGAACAGAAAGGACGACTAAAAGGCCCTTCTCAGGGCCACCCCAACGGCCCTTCTCAGGGCCACCCAGAAGCTCCAGCGATGGACCTCCGGGACGTCCTAGAGGTCGTTTGTAGAGCAGATGTCAAATCCGTCTCTGCTATGGAGACTGAGTTGTTGAGCGGTGTGGAGTCCGCTAGTGAGGCGGGAAGCTGCCGAAAGCGGCCGTGCTCCCTGTTTCCAGATGTGCCCGGGTACCTGGACACGGACACGGAGACAGAGGAGACGGTGACCGCTAAGGTGAGCACCGCAAGGAGAGGGAAAGGAAGGATCCTCAGGAGCACCCCTACTAGGGAGAGGTTCATGAAACCTCCAACTCCAGTGGCATCTGACGGAGACCTGGAGGTGCTCCTCAAAACGAGGAAGTATAAGAAGGGGCCGGACGCTGCTGCTGCCGACCTTGTAACCGACACAGGAAGTGATTCCGACGTTGGCGAGGTCGGCGACCTTAGCGTCATGAACGCTCAGCAATTAAAGGCGCAGGCGGGCACAGAGCTCGCCCGCATTATCGAGGTTACCAGAAAATCTGGTAACCTCAAGGGCGAGTTTGTGGGCCGTCTCAAAAGGGCGACAACCTGCATCAGGGATGTGGTTAATGCCCTGACAGACAGGAGTGAGGCAGAGGAGACGCGACGGTTGAGAGCCGAGAACAGTCGTCTGCTCCTTGAAGTCCAGGCCGGAAAGGCGGAGGTGAAGGCGCTGCGTCGCGACTTCACCGAGGCCAAGACAGAAGCTGCTGCAGCCACTGCGGCAGCAGCAGCAGCCAATATTGCTGCCGTCACCGCTGTACCTGCGAACCTGCAGGCGGCGGAATTAGTGGAGGAGCTGAAGCGGTACCTCACTATCACATTCGGGCAAATGCTCAATGCCCGAATCGAGGGGCTGGAGGGCCGTCTCCTGCCTGCCCCGATCGTGCGTCCGCCACTGCGGTCGGACGCCAAGAGAGTGGCGGAGGTGGCTGTGCCGCCAAAGCCAGTTCCGGTGGTCGCACCACCGATGCCGACGCCGGAGTCAACCCGCAAGCCCGCACGTAAAGCGGGCAAAGGGCCCGCTCTTGCAATGAAGACCACCGCCGCCCCCTCAGTGGCGTCGGTAGCGGGTCCCTCAGGCGCTGGAGGGGCCCAGGGCGCCAACAGTGCTACCACGGTTGTTCATGATGAATCCTGGGCAACTGTGGTAGGGAAAGGTAAAGGGAAAGGCAAGGGCAAGGGAAAGGGAAAGGCTTCCCTTCCCTCAGTGGCGCCCGCAATTTCCTCCTTGGTCCGTGTCGCCGCCGCAACGCCGAGGCCCAAGCCTAAGGTGGCGCCCAAGCCCAACTCTAAGGTGGCCCCCAAGCCCAACCCTAAGGTGGCGCCCAAGCCCAAGCCGAAGAAGATTGCGCTGGTGGCCCCCAAATCCGCGGCTGTTGTTGTATTGCTACAGCCCGAAGCCGCGGAAAAGGGAGTCACGTACAAAGACGTCCTCCAAATGGCGGAAGAGAGGGTCAATCTCCAGGAGCTGGGGATTGACCATATCCGCTGCCGGCCGACTGCGACGGGAGCTAGGAAGTTGGAAATTCCTGGCTCCCAAAAGGGAGAGATGGCGGGCAGACTCGCGGAGAAGCTCCGCGTGGCTCTGTCTGAGGTGGCCAGCGTCGCCATTCCCGTCAGATATGCTGACTTCAGTGTGACGGGTCTGAGCGATGCGGCTACCAAAGAGCAGGTAGCGGCGGCAGTCGCGAAAGCTGGTGGCTGCGACCCGCAGCTAGTGAAGGCCGGAGAAATCAGTGCCGGATCCACCTTTATCTCCTGCCCGATCACGGCAGCTAAAGAGCTGTCGAAGAAGGGCAGAATTCTAGTCGGATGGAGCTCTGCCCGACTGGTGACGTTGGAGGCACGCCCCCTGCGCTGTTTTAGGTGCTTGGGACTGGGGCACACGCGCCCTCAGTGCCCATCCGCTGCAGACAGGGGGGAACTGTGCTTCCGATGTGGAGGCGCTGGCCATAGGGCAGCCAGCTGCCGGAAGGAGGCACGATGCGCGATATGCGCGGAGTCGGGGCGGCCTTCTGGCCATGTGATGGGGGGACGCAGTTGCACTCCCCCGACGACGAAGGGGGTAGACCTAAGCAGGACCCAGGCCACCCCCGCGGCAACTCACCAGGCCGCCCCCATGGAGGTGTCACGTCCAGCGACGTGCGAGGAGGTTCTGATGTCTGATTAATGGATCAAGTTGGACATCTGAACTTCCTCCAGACGAACCTGAACCACTGCGCCCGGGCTCAAGACCTGCTTATGCAGTCTCTGGCGCAGTGGAAAATAGACGTGGCGGTAGCGGCGGAGCCGTACTACGTTCCCCCTCATTCCTGCTGGGCTGGGGACCTGGACGACTCCGTCGCCATAATAGGACGGTCGGGTGGGAGCCCCCCTCTATCAGTTCAAGAGAGGGGCTCAGGATATGTGGTCGCCAAATGGGGGGAGTATGCGGTTGTCGGCACATATTTCTCCCCCAATAGAACTGCTGCGGAGCTGGAGGTCTATATGGACCTCCTGGCCGCGGCCGTAAGAAGACAGGCACCGCGTCAGGTCCTCCTATTAGGGGACCTAAATGCGAAGGCCCGGGATTGGGGCAACCCCTCCACTAACGTTCGTGGTGAGATCGTTAGGGAGTGGGCAGTTGCCTCAGGACTGACTCTCTTAAACAGAGGGTCAGCCCACACGTGCGTGCGACACAACGGGGGGTCCGTGGTGGACGTCTCGTTCGCCGCCCCGTCTGTTGCAGCACGTGTCCGGGCCTGGAGGGTCATGTCGGAGGTGGAGACTCTCTCGGACCACAAATATATACGGTTCGAGATCTCCACCTCCCACAGTCAGGGAGGGGCTCAACGCGTAGGGCGAGTGGAGTTCCCGCGCTGGGCGGTTAGTCACCTCGACGCCGAACTGGCACATGAGGCGGCGATTGTCCAGGAGTGGTGTGCTGCCCCCCTACATCCGGAGGTGGACGTTGCAGCGGCCCATTTCCGCGACGCCGTTGTGGACGTGTGCGACGCGTCGATGCCGAGATCCCGACGCCGTCCCGATCGCCGCGAGGTGTACTGGTGGAGTGTCGGGATCGCGGAACTCCGAGCCGCGTGCTCGGAGGTGCGACGGCGCTATGGCCGTTGCAGGAGGCGACGGCATGGCAGGACCGACAGCCAGCTGTCGTCGGAGGAGCTGGCTGCCGAGGGCCAGCTGCACAGCGCTTACCGCGACGCAAAGCGGGAGCTGCAGCTGGCCATCGGCAAAGCCAAGTCCCAGGCCTGGGCCGAGGCTCTGGAGGGACTGGACAGGGATCCCTGGGGCCGGCCTTACAGGGCCGCCCGGAACAAGTTCCGGGGCCAAACGGCCCCAGTCGCAGAGTCTATGGAGCCTGAGCTCCTAGACATGGTGTTGAGGGGGCTTTTCCCCCATAATGACCCCCTTTACACCCCTCCGACGATGGCCCCTCCTCTCCCGGACGAGGAGATGGACCCGGCTTCCATCCCACCAGTGTCGGAGGCGGAGATGGAGGTCGCGGTAACTCGCCTGAGAGGCAAGAGGACCGCACCGGGTCCTGATGGGATTCCGGGAAGGGTCCTTGGGATAGCCCTACGGGAGTTGGACACACGGCTTCGGGAACTTTTCGATATATGCCTATCGTCAGCGCGATTCCAAAAGCCGTGGAAAGACGGGAGGTTGTGCCTGTTGCGGAAGGAGGGTCGTGCTGCTGACTCGCCTTCCGCATACAGGCCCATCGTGTTGCTCGATGACACGGGTAAGTTGCTAGAGAGAGTGGTAGCTGCCCGTGTCATCCGGCACTTAGAAAGTACAGGGCCTGGACTTTCCGAGGCCCAGTTCGGGTTTAGGGCGGGGTGTTCCACCATTGGCGCCCTGCTTTGGCTTAAGAGCTGGACCCAAGAGGCGGTCAGTCGAAGGGAGAGGGCGTTGGCTGTCTCGCTTGACATAGCCAACGCCTTCAACAGCCTCCCGCACAGCACAATACAGGAGGCGCTTCGATATCACAGAGTGCCCCTGTATCTGCGAAGGCTGCTGGAAGATTACCTCCGGGACCGTGAGGTCCTGGTAGGAGGACGCGACGGACTAATACGTCGTCGCGTCACGTGCGGGGTTCCACAGGGGTCAGTCTTAGGACCGCTCCTGTGGAACATAGGCTACGACTGGGTGTTGCGTGGCACGCTTCCCGCTAGCATAGGGATTGCGTGCTACGCGGACGACACCTTAGTCGTAGCCAAGGGGAGGGACCTCGGGGAGGCGATGCGGTGGGCCACAGTGGAAACAACTCTCGTGGTCGGCCGCATTCGTGCCCTGGGTCTGGAGGTCGCCCTCTCCAAAACCGAGGCCCTACTGTTTCATGGGCCTCGGGGGGGACCCCCTCCAGGATCGCGAGTAATACTGGACGGGGTCCCAGTGCCCGTTGGGACCCAGATGAAATATCTGGGTCTCATTCTGGACGGGCGGTGGACTTTTCGGGCCCACTTTACCCAATTGGGCCCGAGGGTCACGGGAGCCGCGGCTGCCCTAGGGAGACTGCTGCCCAACGTCGGAGGTCCTAACGCCACCTGTCGCCGATTATACTCCGGAGTGATCCGGAGTATGGCCCTCTATGGGGCACCGGTCTGGGTCGATGCCCTCGGTCGCGATAATAAGACTCTGCTGCGACGTCCGCAGCGAGTCATCGCGACGAGGGCAATACGAGGATACCGGACGGTGTCCTGGACGGCGGCGTGCGTGCTCGCCAGTGATCCCCCCTGGGAGCTCCAAGCAGAGATCCTCGCCGAAGTGTACCACTTCGTGGCGGCGAGGAGATCCCGCGGGGAGCCTCCAGCGTGGGAGGAGGTGCGACGCAGACGTGCAGGGAGAAGGAGGAGGCGGTTCGGTCGCCTCCTTCGTCCTCCATAGGGGTGCCACTGGTGGGGGGTCGGGGGACCTTCCACCGGCTTGCACGGCACCACACGTCTGGGGGGATGGCCTTGGTGAGCAAGGTCATCCCCTCCCTAGGCGTAGTGGCCCGGTAGTCCCACCGGGCCAGCCGCTGGGGCGAGATGGTGAATGCCAACACGACCCCATCTCGCCCCACTCCAGGCGGATCGACGGCTCACGGGGGGGTTTTAGTGGGTTCAAGTCCCACACGCCCCTCTTCCGCCACCCCCATGGTGGAAGGGATAGTGCGAAGGCATTTCCCCCCCTCAAAAAAAAAAAAAAAGGTTGACCCATGCATCACTAGCTTTAGATCGCACTGCAAACATTCCATTATGGCGTAGCGAGCGTGCTGTTGACATTTCGACTGCAGTGCTCCTTGTCAGCCGACACTTCATTGCAGTGTGTCTAAACACTGAACGTGGGCTTGTCACTGTGATGGGAAATCGACGCTGATGTTGCACTGTTAAGCGTTGTCTGTGTTTACTATCAATAAAACTTGGTACGCGCCTCACGGCCTTCGAGATTTGGCAGACCGTTGAACTTGATACATAAGATAGCTACGAGCGTCTATTGCGTTGTTATATACTCGTATATACCAATAACTTGGTATATACGATACTTGGTAGTGGCTACCGCGTTGTATATGTATATTATGCTTGCATTGAACGTCCAGGTTCGCGGTATCAACAAACTTTAACGAGCTGATAGTTTTCGTGGTTTTGCATAAAATTCTCTGTTATTATTTGATAATAATAGCCTTCCAATAAAGCTATGTTCTCTCATAATTTACTATACTGACTTATTTACAATTTTCATAGTAAATCGTTTTTAAAGATAACAGTGGTAAAATGATCACTTAAAAACTCATAAATATATAATTCACTATTAAACCGCGCGAGTTCGAAGAAAAAGAAAATACTTGTGACTCACCTGAAAACTCCATTAAAACTTTTGAGTAAGTGTAGCGGTGTGAAAGCTCGATGTCACATTGAAGTTATTAGTATTCGATTAGGCTTCTTATTGGTACTTGTTTTGTGTTCTAATATAAGTATCTAAACCATATGATTTTGAATGGTCGTATGAACACGTGTAAGTATACAATTAGTGATTTTAAATTTCAATTTATTTTAACTTAGCCACTAACACGAAGTAATAAAATCATAATTATTGTTCAGTTTCTTAGAATTATTTTCCAATAATGATCATGTAAAATATTCCGCAAACCTACACCGTAACATTAAGGTCAATTAACTCAAGGATGACTAACAATGTTAGTTCTACTGGCTGAAAACACTCGCCATACGAAAAAACTTTTCGAAACTTTTTTAATTAAAACTTGGCGTCGATCAGTATTTTCTGCGTATTTGTCGGAGTCGGCGCTCTCATCACGTAGGGTTTCATATGTCGGCTAATTAGGAGGTTTTACGGCTTCGTAATGTATATGAAAGTTATCAAGTATATAGGAGCTTGAAAATAAGTACCTACCGTTTCCTTTATCTTTCTACCATGTGAAGGTTTATTAAATATCTACAGTCGCCTTTGCATCAAATAAGATAGGTAGGTACATTTTATTCCGAAAATTATTCAATTTGATTTCCTTGTAGTACTTGATGTAGCCTTTAATCTATATAATATAAAAGCCAAAACTGACTGACTGATTGACTGACTGACTGACTGACTGATCGATCAACGCACAGCCGAAACCGCTGGGTCTAGAACCATGAAATTTTGCACAAATATTCCTTATGTGACGTAGGCGAGCAATAAGAAAGGATTTTTGAAAATTTAACCCCTAAAGGGGTGAAAAGGGGTTACAAAGTTTGTATGGAGCAACGTGTTTTCTTAGTCCGATCAACTTCAAACTTGGCATTTATATTCTTTAAAAGATTTAATTAAACACGTGTTTCATCGTTTTTGAATATTCAACCCCTAAATTGAGAATAAGGGGTTGCAACATATTTTCATCCGATTTAGTTCATAATTTAAATTTGGATCAATTATTATGCCATAAGTGACATAGGAGTGCACTTCAATATGATTTTTAAATTCAACCCCTAAAGGGGTGAAAAGGGGTTGTAATGTTTGTGTGTCACAACGTGTTTTCTTTGTCTAATCTGCTTCAAACTTGGCTTTTACATTATTTAAAAGATTTATTTAAATATTTCATAGTTTTTTAATATTCAACCCCTAAAATAATAAAGAGGGGTTGCAAAATATTTTTCATCAGATTTTGTTCGAAACTGAAATTTTGCACAAATATTCCTTAAAAGACGTAGGTGTGCACTAAGTTTCTTTTTTTTTTAATTCAACCCCTAAGTGGGTGAAAAGGGGTTTCAAAGTTTGGATGGAACAACGTGTTTTATCGGTTTGATCAACTACAAACTTGGCATCTATATCCTTTAAAGATTTTAAACACGTGTTTTATCTGGTTTTAATAATGAACTAAATGAATCCTAAATTGTAGGTAGAAAGTGGTAGATTTTGTAGAAAATGATTAATTTAAAGTAGGAAATGGTAGTTTTTAGTAGGAAATGGTAGATTATTGGTAATAATGGTAGATTTTTGGTAATAGTGGTAGATTTTGTAAGGAATTGTAGCTTTTGGTAGATAATAGTGAATTTGGAATTAAAATGGTAGATTTTGGTTAAAATGCTAATTTGGTAGAAATGATAAATTTGGTAGCTTTTGATGAAAACGGTAAATTTTGGAAAAAAAGGAAGCTTTGGTTAAAAATGGTACTTTTTGGTAGAAAATGGTAGATTCTGATTGGAAATGGTAGGTTCTGGTAGGAAATGGTAGCTTTTGGTAGAAAATAATACATTTAGTAAGAAAATAATAGATTTAGAAACAAAATTTTAGATTGTGGTAGAAAATTTTAGATTTTAGTAGGTAGATAATGGTAGCTTATGGGTAAAACATGGTATTTTGGTAGAAAATGGTAGATTTTGTTAGGAAATGGTAAATTTTGTATGAAATGTTAGATTTTGGTATAAAATGCTAGATTTTTATATAAGATAGTAATTTTGATAGAAGATGGTGGATGTCGTACGAGCATGTTGGATATCGCATATCGGATGTCGATGTCGAACACGAGGTCATGGTCTATTTTTAGTTAAGTATTTGGAATTATGGTAAAATATATAGTCCGCGCGGACGAAGTCGCGGGCAACAGCTAGTAATAATATATATATACACAGGGCCTAAAATTTTTAGATAGGTATTTGTGTTGAGCGCTGTGTTGTGATTCATATAATAAACTAGCTGTTGCCCGCGACTTCGTCCGCGCGGACTATAGTATACTTTACCATAATTCCAAATAACTAAAAATAGACCATGACCTCGAGTTCGACATCGACATCCGATATGCGATATCCAACATTCTCGTACGACATCCACCATCTTCTATCAAAATTACCATTTTATACAAAAACCTGGCATTTTATACCAAAATCTATCATTTCATACAAAAATCTACCATTTCCTACCAAAATCTACCATTTTCTACCAAAATACCATGTTCTACCAAAAGCTAACATTTTCTACTAAAGTCTAAAATTTTCTACCACAATCTAAAATTTTGTTTCTAAATCTATTATTTTCTTTCTAAATGTGCTAATTTCTACCAAAAGCTACCATTTCCTACCAGAAACTACCATGTCCTACAAAAAACTACCATTTCCTAAATTAAATCTACCATTTTAACCGTAATCTACCATTTTACCATAATCTACCATTTTAATTTCAAATTCACTAATATCTACCAAAAGCTACCATTCGTTCCAAAATCTACCATTATTACCAAAAATCTACCATTTCCTACCAAAAATCTACCATTTTCTACCTTTAATTTATCATTTTCTACCAAAATCTACCACTTCCTACCTTTTAAAGAACATAGATACCTACTAAGTTTGAAATTGATCAAACCAATAAAACACGTTGTTCCATCCAAGCTTTGCAACCCCTTTTCACCCACCTAGGGGTTAAATTTTAAAAAAAAATCTTAGTGCCCACGTACGTCTCTTAAGGAATATGTGTACAAAATTTAAGTTTTGAACTCAATATTTTGCATTGCATTGTTCAGTTTTGAACTAAATTTTCTGATGAAAAATATTTTGCAACCCCTCTTTATCATTTAAGGGGCTTAATGTTATTAAACTATGAATGTATTTAAATAAATCTTTTATATAATGTAAATGCCAAGTTTGAAGCTGATCAGACAAAGAAAACACGTTGTTACACATAAACGATACAACCCCTTTTCACCCCTTTAGGGGCTGAATTTTAAAAATCACATTTTAGTGCATTCCTATGTCACTTATAGCATAATTGAGCCAAATTTCAAATATGAACTAAATCTGATGAAAATATCTTGCAACCCCTTTTTCTCACTTTAGGGGTTGAATATTAGAAAACGATGAAATACGTGTTTAATAAAATGTTTTAAAGAAGATAAATGCTAAGTTTGAAGTTGATCGGCCCAAGAAAACACGTTGCTCCATACAAACTTTGTAACCCCTTTTCACCCCTTTAGGGGTGGAATTTTCAAAAATCCTTTCTTATTGCTCGCCTACGTCACATAAGGAATATTAGTGCAAAATGTCATGGTTCTAGACCAAGTGGTTTCGGCTGTGCGTTGATCGATCAGTCAGTCAGTCAGTCAGTCAGTCAGTCAGTCAGTCAGTTCTTGCTTTTATATATATAGATAACTACCTACTCTCTGCAGTTTCACCCGCGTAGTTCCAGATTCCCCACAGGGACTCTGCATTCGCCCGAGGTAATATATAGTTCGCACATCACCCGCAAATAGTGTAGGCATAGTTAGTTATATACCCGTTAAAGAATTTACATAATCGTACCAGTAGTTTCAGAGGTTAGCCGTAACAAACTTTACCTCTTTAATAATTATGTGTATAAATTATAATTATTATGTATTCTAAAGTACTGGGTGGCACAGAAATCGATTAGGTAACTAGGCACTATCATGTCCAGAATCCGCATGTTTCGTCATGCGTGTAAAGATATCGATTATTTATCGATATAATAAATAAGTTATCATAGAGGACGTGATTGGTAGCATGAATGTATATTTGTATAATCACGCCGCTTGCAACCAAGCACCCTCACTGACATTATTTAGGCGACATGCACACTATCCGACCGCCCCGATCCGGCAGCACGGTTGCATTTACCCCGGGGCCCGGGACACTTGACATGAATTAAAAATGCACGTTGCATTAGTGCGCCAATAGAGGCCGCTCCGGCGTAGATGTGAAATGAGACTCGTCTCCCGGCGCTGCGCTTGTATAGTGTATTTGGTGCTTTATTGTGTGAAGTTAGAGAAATCGGTAGGTAGAATTTGAGCATTGTGAGATTTGACATAAAAATTAAATAAATATATAAAAGTTGTTTTCTAGAGACACTAGATTTAAAACTTTAAATATACTAAATTTTATGTATATAATTATGATATATTAGTTAGAGGAGCCAGACTCTGAAGTGTATTTTGTATTATTTCTACCAATAAATAATAGCAAAAAAGTTTACGTTACGCTACATACTAAACAAAAATACACATTTTATACCAACGTATCATAACTCACACACAGCCTTTTTTCGGCATTATCTATACTGGTTCCAAAAAACATGAACTCTCCAATTTGTTTGAAAAATTCCCCGCAAAGGTTTAGAGTTTTATTTTCCACGCTAAATTCACGTCCACTCGATTTTATATATTCCACGTAGAGTTTTAAAAATATTGTAGTCTGCACGATAGTAAAATACTGGAAATCACACTGGGGCAAAATATTCTCCAATGCAACAAGCGAAGGAAAGCTGAAATCTTTGGGATGAAAAGGTATTTTCTTTTCCGAGATACCTACTTACCCTTTGACGGCACAGCTCTATTTTGCGGGGGTAATGTTAATTATTGTTTGAATTCTTTTTGAAATACATACCTAATTACCTACCATTCTCGACTAGGTTGTCCTTATATCGTTGTTGACTCGTTACTAAATATAGTTATGGTATAGGCCCTATTTGGCAATACCAATCTAAAAATGTACCTAATAATTAAACATTATCGTCGTTAGAAGTTCTTAAACTTTCGCGAACTGAATACTCATGTTAATTAGTATTTAAACGGGTCTAATTCGCGCACAAACTAATATATAATTTTGACATACGAGTACCTCGACGTTTCGACCGAGTTACATCGGCCGTGGTCACGAGAAGACTGACGACAAAATTATATATTTGATATTAGTTTGTGCGCGAATTAGACCCGTTTAAATACTAATTAACATTATCGTCGTTATTCTCGGTATTGTCTTACGTTTTTAATAAAATGGAAAATATGGAATTTAAGTTCGGGGAAATTCTAATTTCGTGGGTAAGTGGCAGGTTAAAATGCATTTTATATGGTAACACATTGTTGCTGCAGATTTTTACTTCCAGTATCATTTTAATATGTAGTGTTCAGTGTCCAATTCTTATCGGTCAGCAGCATGCTATATGATGCCATCCAACACGGGTGAAATGGGTTTAAATAAGTACTTCCTCACGCTCCTTTTCAGCGGAAGTCCTTGACCGTAATAATAAAATATCTACCATAGAATTAGGTTGCAGCCTGGTACTAATGAGCAAGCGCTAAATATCTTTTAAGTCGCCATAATGCGGCCGGTCGCTTATCTCACCCAGCCTGTTTTCCGTTGATTTTTGCTCGCCATTTCGGAGAAATTTATCAAGGCCGAAGGCTGTTTGGGATTACTAATACTGTGTTCTTTATTCGATATGTCTGTGAAATCCATGAAAGGGCAGTCTTGAAACGGAACTTGAATAAAAGTGGTGGGGGCAGTGATAATTGAATAAACCAAAATTACGCTTCGAGGTGACCGTAAAACTGCCATGTAGATTATGTATCACGTATTTGTAGATTCTTTACAGTAGCCGCGGCGGACTTGTTCTTGTTATTTCATGTATTTACTTTTTACACACACATGTGTATTCACAACACAAAAATACTAATAACAACACATAATCAAGTTTTAGCCATCTTATATAAAGCGTCGGTATTTCAGCAATTAGGTGCGGGGTAACGCACCACCCTAATTACCCGCCAACACTTCTGCTAAAATCTTACCCTGCTCTCTATCTGCAAAGCCAGAAATTAACCAGCCTTCGTTCCTTCAATTTATTGCGGCAAATTATCTTTGTTGACCCACGCGCCTCTGCCAAGGTGCTTAATTTTTTTCAGCGCTCTTTGTAAGCGCTTTTTCATATTCCCGACGTCCTTTTGCCGTGCACGCTTATTAATTAGGAAGGTGTTTATGAGGGAAAGGTAATTGCCGACGTAAAAATAGTTCCGGCTATTTAATTGCGTATCTTTTCGCTTCTGTCTAGCGAACGAGTTATGAAAAATTGCTGCTATAATCATTTTTAAAGCGCTTTTTAAATTTTGCATTGCTTTGTTACTATGATTGTGGCTTATTGTGTATCATTAGTGATTTAACAAATTCATGGTATTTGTTCAGATAGTATCTGGCAGAACAGTTTTGTCATCTGATAATATTTAAAAGGTTGTCTTGGTAAGTGAAAAATAATACATTTTATTTATACCAGTGACCTGTCTACGTAGAAAGACGTAAAAAATAATATCTTTCATATTTACAGTATGCTCGCCGCAAAATTGCATTTTCTCGGCAAAAATACATTTGTAAGATCGAATAATCTCGAGTCAGACCTTTGCCACGTTTGAGGACGTTAGAGAATCGAATAGAAAAGAAGATTGGTGCAGACGGTAATGGTTTTTGCATTGCTTGTTTTTGATCAGAATTACAATGTATATTATAATGTGATATATCTTAGAGAAGTTATGGCTTACGATAAGAAGGCCTGTTATTTAATGTCTATGTGTCGGCGTCGACGTCGGTGTCGGCGTCGGCGTCGACGTCGGCGTAATCATCGTTGTTGCAAACCCACTCCGTCCGTTATAATTTCCAGAGCCAAGTCAGAATTTCTCTGTATGGACATAATACTTATTATTATTATTATTATCAGCCGTGGTCGTCCCACTGCAGGGCAAAGGCCTCCCTACCCCCCTCCATTCATCTCGACACAAAGATCTCTGCGGCCAATAGGTATACTTACAGTTGGTAATTATTTCTAATAGCTTAGTGTGAAAAGACACTATATTTTACACTTATGTCGCTTCTCTTCTAACTCGTGTGCTAATAAGCGCAGTTATTATCGAAGTTATTTTTTTTATACATTTTTCATTTCACGCACCGTTTGTAAGGTAAGCACCTTCAGAACGCATAAGTTAGTATAAAAGATTAGTGACAAAGTGCAGTGTGCACGTGTGTCATTAGTAGTAACTACATGTAACATAGTGCAACGTAATAGCTTTGTACTTGCCCATCCATCACACATAACTCAGTTAAGGCTCATCACTCAAGTAATGACGCGGGCGACAATACTAATAATTGCATTTATCCCGTAATCTTCGAGTTGATGATTGAATTACGTCGGTAAATTAATGTTTACATACTAGTATTATTTTGCGAAGGCGAAATGCTTTGTCACGTTGATTTACAATGGTTTTATTTGGCCTAATTAGTAGCCAGTTATTGGCCAAAGCAACTAATGTATTACTAACCTTATGTATTAACTATATACTATACAAACCCACGTATTAGTCTTAGGGGACTGTTCACTTTTCCCTAATAGTACAGCCTAATTAATCTCTATGTAGTATTTACCGTGTACAAATAGTGCCAATTTCACTAATAGCGTCAATGTAACGCTGCTTTACCTACATACTCTGCCACACCCACAGATACATAATTATGTACTTCATATATTTTTTCTATGTAGAGTACCATATTTCTTTAGCGGTAATTGGGGTATTCGAGTAAGGAAGTAGAGATTATTATTAAAGCTGCATGCGTACTGAATTATTCACATGCACGGCAACTGTTCGCCACTAATTATTACTACACTAATTATGCAATTAATATACTGCAATTATAATTATTTTTAATTACAATTATAATTATACTGCAATAACTACACTGACTCTTGCCCACCGTCACTGGATCTACATTTATTCCGTCTGGATCTAACCACATCGCCAAAGTCAAGGGGAAATCTAATCCCACACACATAATTAGTACATAATAAAATGTAATATTGACTGGGAATAAGTTCGATCCTACTCGTTTCAGCTCCACAAAACCAAATTCATTGTCTGATTTTTCATTGTTTTTTGATGTAACTGATTATTTTTACAACAAGGTTATGGTACCGAATTCCATCAAAAAGTGGGAATATACCTCTTGTACCAGACAATGAGAAAATGTTTCACAGTGCAGCTAGCATGAGGTTGCCACTGCCCAATTTAAATTTATTCCCTACGACCGCATCGTTAAATTCAAAGACGCTTTCCGCATCCATTTACTTATGTCGAAATAAACCTACAGAAAATCTCCCAGATTCTATAGAACAGTTTACAAAAGTAAGCTACTTTCATAACGTAACAAACGATGGGCATTTCACAGTGCAGTTAGCTGCAACACTGACCCATGAACGCCGTTGCCCAATTTAAATTTATTCCGTACGACCGCATCGTTAAAGTCAAGGGCGCGCCTATACAGTCCCGCACCCATTTACTTAATATATGGGTATGAGCAATCGGAGTTCTGTTGTTTCAAGGGCCGAATGCCCGTTCTTATAATTGCTAAATAGCTCGTGCTTGAGTTAATGTCGATGAGTGAAATCGTTCTTTGTTTCCGCCATTTTAGAGAGAGCTTTGGTGGAAAATTATGGAGCGATCTTTTTGCGCACAGTTGACTCTTTAGCATTATTGCCACACAATTTAAATCGGTTCAAAAATTGTGCTGAAAATTTTCGTTCAACTACTTTTTTTACAATTCGGCCCACTGTTGCGTTAAACTTTCAATAGCCAAAACTGAGTTTTTTATAGAATTTTTAAACAGTCAATTACAAGTTGTTTATTTTAAAACATGGATGTAAATAAGAGGGCTGTGTTTGCGCAGAGTTGATTGCCTCTATCAGAGTGAGGGACGCATCTATTTTCGAACATATGTAAATTTTCAACAAGCCTTTTCGATCCGCAGCACGCGTCCAATCCAACAGCGAATGGTACTGAAATGGGAAAATCGCCGAGAGTCATGTACGGACTTTTTTTTGTTGGTGTTTGATGAAATAATACTCCCGACGGGCTTTGGACAGCGTAGAAAGGCTTTTAATGGTGATTCTTGAACGGCCTTTGGACGAGCGGCGATCGAGTTTCGACATTTTTGAAGCGAGGTGCACGGTTTACAATTTCAATGAAGATCGATTAGAGGTAGCTAAGTGGGAGTGTAATATAAATAAGGCATTTTAGTTTGAGCATCGCACGCTGTAAAAGCGATTTATTAGACTGTGGTAATTACATGTTTGTTTCGTTTAGTCTCTACTCTCATTTTATTTTGGGATCTAGCGGCATTTTACAATGTTTTAAATTAAATATTATTGTACATACATAGTCCTACGTATTTTTAATCACGAAATTCTGATACAAGAATTTGTAATTCGTAATTGGCCAAAAAATATTTACGTCTTCAGACTGAATTTTATAAAGAAAAAGACACTACAGAAGTACAAAACGAGAGAACAGAAAATGTTCATTTTGTTGCATATCGTCAGGTGCGGCTAGGTATTTCAAGCATTCTGCAGTATTCCAGCTAATAATGAAACTGTGGAGCATTGGGTGCTTCAAACAGAATGTCGCTTAATGTAATAAATTTATATTGCAAATTCTGTAATAATGTTAGAAACACGTGTAGCAGTATGTAGGTATAATAATAATTGCGAAAAGCACACAATATGTAAAAGTGGAACATCTTCACCAAGTGAATTCTCCTTTTTAGGATTCCGTACCCAAAGGGTAAAACGGACCCTATTACTAAGACTTCGCTTTCCGTCTGCCACCAGGTTAAATAGTTAGATAGGTAGTTGAAATGTTCACAGATGTTGTATTTCTGTTGGCTCTATATCAACAAACCCCTATTAAAATATTGAATTTAATAAAATATATAAAGGGGTTCCCGTACAACAAACTTGTTTTTTTTTTTGCCGTTTTTATAGACAATGGTACGGAATCCTTCGTGCTCGAGTCCGACTCGCACTTGGCCGGTTTTTTAACTGTCATAATCAAATAATACTAATTAGATCCTGTATCCTGCTAAGAACGGGTCTAATTAGCGTAAAAACGAATATACATTTATAATTTAACTTTTAGAACACAATACTACTTACTTTCCTGGAAGGTCTTGGTCTTTATTGAAACAAAACAGAGCATCTGCTATAATTCAATGATGAGCAGATTAAACAAAGAGAGGCCACTATCCTATACAACAAGTGAGAGAGGGACGAAGATATCGTCCCTTCTAGTACAGAATAATAAAATGAACAGTGCCACCGGTATTGGAAAAAGCTGGCTAACTATTGCTATAATTATTTATGGTGTAGCTGAAATTATAATGTATTATTTCAATCAATTATATTTGAATGTAGGTAGGTAGGTAGGTTTTTCATTAACATTGCACATTTCTGAATGAATGAATGACTTGCTGTGGTTAGTTATTTTATTTTAAACCTTGAATCCGCTCGTATCTAAAATTGGATTGTCTCCATAATGCTTCGTTATGCGTTCGTGCGTGCGTTCGTGCTTCGCTGTTAGTCCACCAACGAGCAGCAAATGACATTTCCTACTGTATTGACACTGTGCCAAAGGAAAATAAACACCCGTAATAATTGAATGAGTTCCGAAGCAATTTTCTCAACAAAGATGTATTATGAACCGGTTGGTTTATTTTTAACATTAAGCGTTGTTAGGTCAATTTGTTGTTCCTACTTTGTTGTTTGAACTGTAATAAGCAGTTTCAGAAACGTTTGAAAGAGTTTACATTTTAAATGAAGTTGCTAACAGCATAAGTTTAGAAGCCTTGAAAGGTGAAATTTACATTAATTTATATTGAATTTAAATTTTGACATTACATACAAACAGGTGAGCAAACAAACAAAAAATTCAGGTAATGTTTAATTGGAATAATGACATCTTCGGATTACTTTCCTTTATGTAGTTCACCCTACTTTAGCAGAAATATATTGAATGACGAAAAGTTTCGCCATTTACTGTTCTTTGACGGTAAATAAAGTAAGTATATAAGCTGACAATGCCTAATTAAAACTACAGAAACAACACAAATCGATATTTTTGGTCATTGATCTTTGAATGTGTAATTAAATATTATACAAGCGCAGGTATTGTTGTGGGGAACAAAGGCTTCCCGATCGCAACCCGGTGGGTGCATGTTTCGTTTTAATTGTATAGTTTGATACCTTTATTTTGTGTGAAGTATTTCACTCCATTATCGTATAGATAGCTGCAGCTACTCTAAGTAACGAGACTAGTAACATAATTGTATTTTACAGATCATTTTTAATTTTAGCCATTCGTAAATCCGTAGGTACCAATAGTGTCTTACGATTTTGCTATTATTCATTCAACTTGAAATAATTCTAATTATATTAACATTATCACCATCGTTACAAACACGCTATCTTTTCTCTTTCCCTCTCCTGAAAGATAACCTGTATCGTGTATCATGTACCTGTATCATGATGATCATAACGAACGGGCGATGAGACTGCCACAGTTTTTACGAAACAAATGCAAGCACAAATATGAAATCAGGCGTACACACAAACGAAGCATAAAGGTGTGTTATCCAACCGGAAGGTATAGTTAAAAATAACACACAAATTCTACCCATTGCGTTCGCAACTTTACACCGATTTGTTTGCTTAGCAAAAAGATAAAAAAAACCTATAACATGACAGGTTTGAATATATTGCGTAGCATCCGGACGCGCCACGTGTGCGACGATGTCTTCTCGCCTTATTAATACTGTAAATTAGTCTTGGTGGTCCGAACCACCCAGTTGCAGTCTTCGAAATAGATGGGTGTGTTTGTGATTTAAATTTAGCGCATATTTTGGATGGAAATGTGAGATTTTGTAGAGTATTTATGGGTTGGCCGTTTTAGTTTGTTTGTAGGTACTTCTTATTTCAAAATACCATGCTTTTCCTATTGGTATGCTCAAGATTATTTTTTTTTGACGCGTAACGACTAATGCAAAATGAGTAGGTAGATTGGACTCGGTTCGCAAAACAAAACTCGGGCACCGTACCGACTACAAAAATGATTTGGTACGAAAGAACGAATTCAAAATAGACTGGGTCAACTCGCACCATGGTGTGTAGTGGCCATGGTGCAAAGCGTCCCATTATCCACAATTATGGACGGACATCAATCTCATCTGTGGACATCAATGTAACTTTATTTTCACCGAATGATATATGGTGCGATTCTTCGAAGCCGAATATTGCTAGTGTAAAAAGAAAGAATTCGAACAAAAATTCCGCTACTATAGGGCCAACTAGATTTATTTGTTAGGGCCCAAATAACTTCAAGTCCCAAACAGAGGACGGTGACCTGTAAAACAAATCTGAACTAAGCTAAGTTTTTTGGGCTTAGTCGTAACTTTTTATCCAAAGTAACTTATCTAGCATTGTATAATTGCCAAAGTATGTTTTTTACCAAACTGCTTGGCTAATGGATCTTTGATGATATAATTGTGGTAGTATAGTATATAGATAGGCACACTAGGTCCTGGAGTCTTGTGGGAAACCCATTAGCCAGCATTGAAAGAAAATGAGGTAGGTAACAAAATAATATTAAAGAATAAGCCCATATTCCGATTATTTTATTACATTTCCTATAGTCTAAGTAAACCTAGGCTACGAATATAGGTATTCTGTAACTAAACATAAGTACAATAAAACATTATTTTACAAACCTACGCAGACTTAGTGTACCTACAGATTTTTCTAACTCGTTTGTTGCAAAGACTAATGAGGGAAACGATCCAGGTACAATGTATTCTTTGTGAATTCATGGAAATGATTTCAACAGATAATATTTGAAGAGAACACTTGGCGAATATTTTCTTTGTACAGCCTGAAATCTGAAGATAAATATGGGCGGTTTATCTACTCCAAATCTGGGAGCCTTTGACTTTGTCTTGTGGAATGAGGTTACCAGTGTTGCTACATAGGGTATTTTTACTGTAAAATGGGGAATGATTTCTGATTTTTTTTATGTTGTACATATAATTTGTCATGATTACTGTAAAATGGGAAGTGATATCTGATTTTTTTATGATGTATACATAATAATTTATGTCATGATTTTGAATATAGGACAAAATAATAAAACTTAAAAAATACTTACTTAGATACATTAATAATATTTACTGGGCAGTTAGAACTTGGAAATTTATATCAAAATATCATGTAGTTTTATTTGAACTGAGGATAATAAATTATAATTACTGTTTTTTAACACTTTATTTTTATTTTATACGAAGTAATTAGAATTATTTGATAGATAGATAAACTCTTTATTGAAACACCACAGAAAAAAGAAAAACTTAAGGCTAGAACAGAACAATAAATAACAAAAATAAGCGTTACAATGGGCGGTCTTATCTCGATCTCTTCCAGACATCCATCAGAATTGTTTGCCTGATTCTATAATTACATTTCTAATTAGTATCTTAAATCAATAGAAACCAAAGGCACAGAATAAAAGAACTTTATTAATTAAGAAATTAAAAACTACTACATACTACTAGTGAGCAGCAAATGTGTATCTATAATAATATTTGTATTTTTTGAATACTAATACTTACTCGTCAGTATTAGGAAACTTCAAAGATATGGCAACACTGAAGGATTGTAAAAAGAATGTAATAGAGACACAAGAACACGAGTTTTCCAGCCAAGTAGTTCGGTGGAAAAGAGGTCGGGAGGCTTGTTAATTTCCCAGCTAAGCGACGACGTTTAATGCAATGATAGTGACAGTAACTTTAGTCCAAAGAAACTACACGCTCAACTATAGGCATATATATAACGAGACTCGTAACATGCATATAGGTACATTACCACTTGTAATATTTTTTGGGTATTCGTTTTATTTGCAAGACAGTTTCAATACGAGATTTTGGTGAGTATTAAGGTTATCTGCAGTGGTTGATCAATATTCTTGACATATTATGTAGAAATGTTCTAAACTTTTTGAGTAAAAATATTATGACCTCTTTAGTTACCCTACTGTTCGTTTAGTGTAGCTACTTAACAGTTTGCGAGGGTAGGTACGACAAGACCCCCGACGATTTGGCTCATACGTGTCATAAGCACGCACTGAGCCATTTTTTTAAAGCAAATAACTCATCTAGTTTATATATTTTGTGACAGCACTGACCTTTTTAAATGTAATCACTTCAAAGCCATGCTCTCCTTTGATACGTATTTGCGGTGTACGTATGTATGTAGGTACCTACACCTTTTATAAAATACAAAATGAGTGTAAGGACGGAAGTGTCGAAATATGAGCCTCGCTGTACGCGTCAAGAATACAAATTAGGGAAAGGTTTTATTTTGTGGAAGATTGAATTTCTCAGCGAGTTTGACTAATATTATCATGTTTTTTTAGTTTCATTTTGAGTTGAGTGCGTATCTGTTTATCATTGCGTTGTGTATTGCCTTTCCCATTCATTTTGTGTTGTCCTGGAATAATAATATATAATAAATATGTTGAATAATAATATGAATACGTTTAGTTATGTTAAGTTTTTTATTTTTAGGCGTGACACAAATGTACGTGACACAAATACGTATTATATTTATAATAACTGTTACGCTAACATTTACCCTATGGTTTAATCAAAGAAGTTTGCAACTTTTTTATACTCGTATATAATAGGTACCTACCTATTCAAGGCGCAACAAAATACAATTGCTAGTTATTCAAGGCGAGTTAAATCAGCGCCTTATCACAAAAGGTCAATGGCACTAAAACAATATGTAAGGACCAGGGAACATTCCGGACCCCTGGGGTACCGAAGTTTCCGGCCCGAAACTGTACTCGTATGTTTGCCACGCTTCAGGCATATAACCGAAATTTCAGTGTAGATCTATGCAGTACATAAAGTCAACAAATAATTAATTCGCGTCACAATCACAAACTTAGATCCTGAAACTAAACTAAGAATCTTTTTATCTAACAGCTGACGGAAAATATGGAATAACTCACCTGTCCACTGTGTTCACAATCTGTATAGGATTGATATTACTTCAATCCGCACAAAGCGATCGATTTATTATTTAGAAATTTAAGAAATACAACACCCTACGGTCTTGATTTCCCGATAAGGTGGCGTTAAGCATGACATTAAGCACCCCACTCCGCTTAGCGTTTGTCAATGGAAATCTGTCGATCTCAAACTGAGTTTCTCATAGAGATGAGACATATCACGATCGCGGCTCTGCGATCGAGTTTCTTGTCCGAAGTTTAGACACTGTTGTACACAGATTTTGCTCAAGTCGTTACAAGCCAGATGTTGCAGGACTGCTTGTTATCGGTATTGTTACATAACCTGTAATTTGAGTATTGTTTTCTTGATACTTGGTTAGTAAGTTGTAGGAAGTTTTCTTCGTAAATTACAAAGATAATTAAATTATGTTTGTTTTAGAAACTATGTACCTAGTTGAGTGAAACCTTTGCCTTGCTTTGGACTTGCCAAATACAAAATCAGAATATGCGTTCATCTTAGATTTATGCTTGGTATTCCTGCTAAAATTCCTTCATATTCTCTCTCACTTCAACTCTCATTTCAGTACAGCGCAGCGCTATATGCATAAAATGCTGCTTGATATTGGGATGCAAAAAGCTATTCTTTTCTTACTCGTAATATATATAAACCCTACCAACAAGTGTTCTATGTAATCCGTAGATACTGCGAAATAAATAAATTTAAAAAGTAACCTATAGAACCTCAACGTTCATAAAACGTCAACTATGAAAGTGAATCCGCCTCTATAAAATAGAAGGTCAATAACAGCGTCCGCTCGGGGTCGATACCGGAAGTCGGCCGGCGGTACTTACCGGAAGTGACGATGTCTGTCGGTGAATTCTTTTTTCTTGATTGACAGCGGGGTGGCCAGTTTAGTGAATTTGAATGTTTTAGGTAGGTGCTATAACACTATGTAGCTTTTTACGATAACATTGATTTTATGTATACATTTAGGTAGGTACTGAAGATTTAGGAGGTTGCTATTATTTATTTGTCTACCTACAATATTCAAATAACATTGCAAAAGTAGGTACGTACGTGTGTAAGCGATTAGGTTTATTTACGAAATAAGTTCTCGTAGTATACCTTTATAAGCTATAGTGATTATTATATTGTTACGGATGGGATTTCTTCGGCATTTCATACATCTACATTTTTTTTGGTTTAATTAGATATTACAATATTACATTACAAAATCATAAGACGAAAAAATAACAAAATAATAGAAGCAATTTCACAAATTCGAGCCCAATCGTAATTGTTTTTCAGGCAATTTAGAGTCTGCGCAAGAACAATAAACAAGCGAATGAAAACTGTAGAAAATACAAACCGAGAAGAAAACTACAAACAACAATGAACTGTAAATAGTTTATTTTCCATTATAACCTTGAAAGAACCGAAAACAAACTGTTTTTATGTTAGTATCACCTAGATACTATTACCATAGTACTATTACTTTATTATCAAAGAGTTTATATGCCTCAATAAGGTGGAATATTTATATACAAGTAGGCACGTTTAAAAGCCCTTCAGCGATCTTGTTGCCTACCTCTGAAAATACGGGTGGATTAACCATCATTAAGTAAGCTTATAGCTGTAGGTAAGAATTATCTACTGAAGCAGTGCTACAGAAGCATCTAAGCCGTGTAAATATCGCTAAGAGAGCATTATCCTCAGTATTGATTTTGAAAATCTTGGATATTGTACAATTCTGTACACCGGTTACATGAAATGCTCAGGAAGGTATTATTTTAATATAGTTTTTCTCACGGCTTCACCCGAGTGTTAATGATGGTGGTAAAAGTATACTAGGTATGTGTTATTCCAGGCTCCAAAGTTTGTGTATAATTTCATCCAAATTCGTTCAACCGTTTCACCACTGCCTACAACAAACGTACACACACATATTATGTACACGCTTGAACTTTCACATTTATAATACTAAGCAGGTAGCGTAGGATATTGTCAAAACCAATTTCACCGTTTTTGTGTTCAAGAACCAATGAAAAGCGATCCTGAAAAAGGCGACCCCATATTTCGCGCGTTTAGCCGTATTGTTAGCTCGTGACAATTGGGTGAAAAAGTATCTCAAACGGAGGTCCAAAATGTATTTCCACCCTGCCCTCTTCAGCCCAACAACACTCCACACAAAGTATGTTACGCGGTTTGAATATTAAAAACCTTTCTAACTTTTTTACATACGTTGGCATTAAGGAGTCTTAAAAACAGTCCTCTAGCGTTTCTCATCAGAACAGGGCGTTCAGGAATACCTTATCTTTCTTAGTGTATATACCTCAATCACGCCATTGAACAATCGACATTATTCGCAAAGATAAAAGGCTTAGTTTCGCACGGTGTGAGAGTGCAGTTTAGTTGAAACGGTCACCACGATGAGCGGAGCTAAGTGACAGAAAATGAGGTGCGACATTTGGACGCTGAACGCCGAGCGATACAAGCTTTTGACCCAAATTTTAGCACTCGACTGTTACGGCTTATACGAACTAATTTGCTGGTTTGGCAAGTCGACAGAATTTTAAATATTTGTAAAGTTACATTATACAGAGAGGTTTTTATTTGACGAGCGATACCGTACGAATATTACAATTTATGACTAACTTTTATATTTTCTTTATTATACACTATAGTGCATATTGCACACGTCACAATTCTTTATCGTGACCTGGATGTAAGTTACTAACCGATTTACGCCACCATTTTTGAGCCGGCTACGACTGCTACGAGTAGTGCTACGACGTCACCGTTCATCTGTAGGCTTCCTACTGAGTAATGATTTTTCCGTCATCCACTTTGAATCAGTGCAGTATTTCAGAATTTAGGTTCGAACTCGATCTGTCCTTTTCACGCCCAGTACGCTGCTGCCTGCTACACTAACTTCTTGGCTCTCTGGCAAACTTTCAGTAGTGTTAATTAGTACCTCGACCAACGACAATACTTACGCATTCATAAGTGTTTGTAGGATGATTTTTGCATGGTTACGCCAAACTACAGACTGCATAGATACAGGAGTGTACTGTATACTTTTATTTATAGTTTTTTAAACTGAACATAGTTAGGTATATACTCGTACTTTGAATATAAAACACGCGTTCAGTTTAAACAAAATAAAACCAAACATATCCACAAACTACTCCATATGAGACACGATTATATTCTGGACAACGTACTACCGCAAAGAGTTGACGTAAACCTTTCAACCTGTCTGAAAAACGGGTAATCTACCTTCGTTATCGGACACAAAAACAAAGGTTCAGATTAACTGCCAGAATAATTGAGCCCAGTTTCGTAACTCCCACAAAGGACGCAAAATGTTTATGGAAACTTATCTGGGATATAAAGAGCACTGATGGCCACGCCAGTCGGATAGACAGACTTCGTATATATCCATACTAATATTATAAATCTGAAAGTAACTCTGTTTATCTGTTTATCTGTATATCTGTTTGTCTGTTTGTTTGTTTGTTACCTTTTCACGGCTAAACGGCTGAACCGATTTCGATGAAATTTGGTATAGGGGTAGATTGGACCTATGAGACGGACATAGGCTATCTTTTGTCTCAAAAAATAATCTTTAAGGGGATGAAATAGGGGTTGAAAGTTTAAACTAACTTGAGGAATTATGGATTCCTAACTTGAGGAATCCATAATTCCTCAAGTTAGGGATCTGAAAATTCTTATTTAGGCTTTTGGTAAGAAATAAATAAATACGGGTTTCAGCTTTTTTGCAAAATCATCCCTAAAGAGGGAAAAGCAAGGGGGTTGAAATTATGAGGTATTCTTTAGATGCACCCCCTACGGACCACAATAAACGGCTAAACGGATCGTAATTTAAATTGGAAAGTAATTAAGGGGGAGAGTGCGATGGGAGGAGGGGGAGAAAGGGGTAAAGTGGGGGAAAGGGGGAGTAGATGGTAGAGTGAGGGGAGAAGAGGGTAGAGTGGGGAGAAAGAGAGGGGAGAGGGGGAAGAAAGAGGGGAGAGTGGGGGGAGAAAGCGGACAGAGTGGGGGGGAAAAGAGGGGAGAGTGGGGTGAGAAAGAGAGTAGAGTGGGGAGAAAGAGAGGGGAGAGTAGGGTGAGAAAAAGGGTAGAGTGGGGAGATAGAGAGGGGAGAGTGGGGTATGAGGGTAGAGGGGAGAATGAGGATAGAACGGGGGAGAAATAGGGGAGAGTGGGGGGAGAAAGCGGGAAGAGTGGGGGGAAGAGGGGAGAGTGGGGGGAGAAAGAGGGGAGAGTGGGGGGAAGAGGGGAGAGTGGGGGGAGAAAGAGGGGAGAGTGGGGGGAGAGAGAGGGATGAGTGGGGGGGAAGAGGGGAGAGTGGTGGGAGAAAGAGGGGAGAGTGGGTTGAGAAAGAGGAGAGAGTGGGGTGAGAAAGAGTGTAGAGTGAATAGAAAGTGATGATACAGTGGGGGGAGAAAGAGGGAAGAGTGGGGGGGAGGAAAGGGGAGAGAGGGGGAGGAAGAGGGGATAGTGGGGGGAGAAAAGGGGAGAGTGGGGGGAGAAAGAGGGGAGAGTGGGGGATAAAGAGGGGTGAGTGGGGTGAGAAAGAGGGGAGAGTGGGGGGAGAAAGAGGGGTGAGTGGGGTGAGAAATAGGGGAGAGTGGGGGATAAAGAGGGGTGAGTGGGGTGAGAAAGAGGGGAGAGTGGGGGGAGAAAGAGAGGAGAGTAGGGTGAGAAAAAGGGTAGAGTGGGGAGATAGAGAGGGGAGAGTGGGGTATGAGGGTAGAGGGGAGAATGAGGATAGAACGGGGGAGAAATAGGGGAGAGTGGGGAGATAGAGAGGGGAGAGTGGGGTATGAGGGTAGAGGGGAGAATGAGGATAGAACGGGGGAGAAATAGGGGAGAGTGGGGTGAGAAAAAGGGTAGAGTGGGGAGATAGAGAGGGGAGAGCGGGGAGAATGAGAGTATAGTGGGGGGAGAAAGAGGGGAGAGTGGGGGGGAGAAAGCGGGAAGAGTGGGGGGAAGAGGGGAGAGTGGGGGGAGAAAGAGGGGAGAGTGGGGGGAGAAAGAGGGAAGAGTGGGGGGGAAGAGGGGAGAGTGTTGGGAGAAAGAGGGGAGAGTGGGTTGAGAAAGAGGGGAGAGTGGGGTGAGAAAGAGTGTAGAGTGAATAGAAAATGATGATACAGTGGGGGAGAAAGAGGGAAGAGTGGGGGGGAGAAAAGGGGAGAGAGGGGGAGGAAGAGGGGATAGTGAGGGGAGAAAAGGGGAGAGTGGGGGGAGAAAGAGGGGAGAGTGGGGGAGAAAGAGGGTAGAGTGGGGGGAGACAGTGGAGAGTAGGAGTGAAAGAGGGGAGAGTGGGGCTAGAAGGAGGGGAGAGTGGGTGGAAATAGGTGAGAGAGATTGAGTGCGAAATATATAGAAATAGAGGGAGAGGGAGTGAGCGAAGGAGGGAAAGGAAGAGATATAGACGGAGAGGGTGAGGGAAATAAATATAATGGATGAGATGGACAGGGAGAGGGAACGCAAGAGATTGAGAGTGGAGAGGGATATTAATGATAGAAAGATAGGGAAAGATATAGAGATATAGGGAGAGGGAAAGAGATGGAGGTAGAGGAAGAGAGATAGAAAGAGCGAAAGAGGGAGAAAGATAGAAAAAGAGCTAGAGAGGGAGAAAGATAGAGGAAAAGGGAGTGAGAAAGAGACAGATATATTCTTACCTATAACTGTTCCCCGCGACATCAATTGATTTTCTAAACAGTTTACATTTTATATAAAAATGCGAACGAAGTTGCGGGTATCAGCTAGTATCATATAAATTATATCTCTGGTTAAATACAAAAAAATAGATTGATAAATTAATGAAGGAGTAGGCTGCATACTTACATGGGATAATACGCATAATAACAACCTTTAATTATTATTTGTAACGAATAGCGATATTCTGACTCTGCAAGCAATTTAAATTTAACCCCTAGCGCTCGATGACATAATTGAGATGAGGAATTTTAATTGATCACCAAAATTATTAATCTACGCTGCTGGGAAGCAGCATACTTGGATGTGTAACCGTTTAGTGCTTAAATGTTTTCTTGCTTCGTAGCGTAAGTCATGAACACTGTAGCTCCCGGTAGTTATAGGTTTATTGTAGTCGTTAAGTCATATTAGAGGCTCTTAGACAACTTGAGAAACTCTGTTCCCAAAGGACGTCACTATCGAGGACACGAATGAGAATTCGAGAGTCATCGATTGAAGTTTAAAACTGAATTCGAAGTTTGTAAGTTTGAAATGAAGTAGCTTCGGTGCGTTTATCATGCAAGTGTAAATGTCACAATTCATATTCGAGGAATCTACCTAAGTTCGATGGCTAGATGCGTAGTTTTTCCCGGCTAGGCATACTGCTGGCTCAGCGCCAGATCAAATACTCTAGAGTATGGATGGAAGCAGGAGGTATGTGGGACGACACTTAAATTTTAGATTCTTCAACAAATGCGACCGCTCTCTCTCTCTCTCTGTTGGAATTGCGGAATGTTGCAGTTACTTTCTTCTATTAGAATTTTGTTGGAGTTAAAATCACTTTGTATTTAGGTAGGTAGTTGTGTTAGATAATTTATTAGTTCCTTATCTGGCATTGGCCAACTGATCTTGAAATATAAGCTAGGGTGTGGTTGCGCTACGGTTCTGAGGTGATGAACCCCAATGAACATACATGTTTAGTTTTTCAGTAAAGAATCATGATTTAACAGGATTTTGTATATGCTGGAATTTGAAATCATTGTTACCGTTACGCAATACATTTTTTAGGTTTCATTTCAATATATTGTGTAATCTAGAGTTATTCTAGTGCATCAGAGGTGTGGAAGTGGTTCATGCTGTGGTGTAGCAATCAGTGCCTGCTGCTAGTTCTAGGATCCACATAGTTTATAATTCCGTGCGGTTGCAATTCGCATAACTTACAAGCTACGTGGAATCTTGTGAAAATCTCACGCATGCAAATGAGCTCAGTATATCTCTGATTGCGGTTTAAGAGGCATTTAAATGCAGCGGGCAAATTCATAATGCGGATATTATTGTGTATGGTAATAAGAATACATGAAGAACCGCGACAACCATTTTTTTTTAAATATTGATATCCTATATTGAAATATATTATACAAATATAAAAAAAAAACAAACGAACAGGCAGAGTTACTTTTGGATTTATAATTATAGTATGGATGAAGTTGCTGCATTCACCTCTTCAACGCATAATCTCTTGCGTATACGTCTTATGCGGAACGCATAAGGCTCTGTTTGCTTTGTTATCTTAGATATTTAGTGTTAAATAATATTAATTTGCTCCAAAAATATATAACAATTTTGGAATTGTATTAGCATAAAAACATAGGTAGTCTTTTATATTTTTTAGATACAATTATGTAGGTACGGCAAATGTAGATGAATATATTGCGCATATAACTTCTAAAAGTTATTTCAAAACATCTGACGCTGCATATACTCGTAGAAGCCGGAACAAAAAGTCATCGGGCACAGTTAAACAATTCACATTTCTGTCACGAGTTGCGAGCACTGTTTAATTTATTGTCAAAATTCAAACTGTGGTCTGACGCCTCGGCATTGCAACGTTACTGCTTGACAGTACATTGAGTACTGCAGTTTTAGTTAAAGTAGCTGAAATTTTACAGCTCCAAAGCAATGAGAAGAATTATATTGTGACCTAACTAAAACAGCTTCCTGCTTCACAGCAGGCAACTTCCAGCAGTGAAGAGGCACTGCCTGAAGAATAAACAGTAAGCGAATTACACTGTTTGGCGGAAAATGCAAGGCGCCCCAACTGATCTAATATTTGGCTAATTAAAATATTATTACATTTGATAGAATCAGGCGTTACTTTGCGGAAATCCATATTCAAAACAATGAAGTAGAAATATTATGTAGTTGTAAGTCTTTTGATAGGTTCTTGGATGGGAGTAAGTCTTTTTATTTTATTTATTTTACGTTCGGTCATTTTTTGTACTGGGTTTCAGATTAGAGGGGACACAGGGCTTTGTGGATTATTAGGGGACGGTGTTTTTTCATAAAAATTTTTTGGGCATAATTAGGGGGTAGAGTACTGTTTGGGATATTAGCTAGGTTTTTTCAGGGGGTTATTAGTATACAAGATTACGACATCAGTCATCTAGCCAACATTGATCAGACGAATTTTTGGCGGGATTAAAACTACATATATTTCTACTTCATTGTTTTTATTATTACATTTCTAAATCCTAATGTAAAATATTGTAAGTTTAGTTCGAACTGAAGAACTCATCTACCCTATTGTACGAAATTGGCATTGGAGATTCCTTTTGCTGCGATGTGTGACGTTATGCGTAAGCGAGAATTTGTTTGAAGCTTAGTCCCTGTTTTTCCGTATATGACTCCGGCAAAGCTCGCTCTTTGCGGTACAATTAAAATTTCATGGCAAAGCTTTTCGGCTCAGCCAGTCTTCGTAGGCTTCGCAATTAGAATTGAATTGCGAGTGAGTGAAATTAGTTTTGTACAAGGTGTGTTATTTTTTTACCATACAAACCCTTCCTGGTGTTATTTTAAAGTTTTGTCCCTAGAATTAATTTACAACTTTGAGTAAAATACGTGTTCGATTATTGATACCCGCTTGTATTGCACCCGTGGATTTACCTGCGTTTAAAACATACATGTATTCGTATTTAACCAGACTAACCAGATTTTATTAAAATCCGTTCTGCTGTTACGGAACTGTGTGAGTATTTACACGGGTACAAAATATGATTAACTAAAAAAAACATATATTGTTAATAAAATTTACGTTAATTACTACTATTATGGAGCTGCAGGCACTGAGGCCATGCATTTTTATATGCCATCTACCACCACATTTATACGTTCAGAGTTTGTATGTCAAAGCATTGAAGGTAAAGCGCCACGCTCGTCAAAACACTAGCTGCGCCCCGCGGTTTCACACACTTCGGACAATATATACTATATATCTTTATTAATTGTAGCCTGTGTGTTATTTTGATGTATAAGCTATATTATTGTAAAGTTTCATTAAAATCCGTTCAGTAGTTTTTACGTGATAGAGTAACAAACATCCATCCATACTTACAAACTTTCGCGTTTATAATATTAATAGGATAGGATAAAACATAGCTATAGGTACTAGGTACCTAATAGCCATAGCCAATAGGTACCTAATGGGTTGGAAATCATTTTGAAGACAATTATAAAAATAATCATATCCAAAAAATAGCAAATACAAACAATCGCACTTCCATTCGATAGATGGATTCGATAGATTCGATTATACAAAACTTGCACGCATAATGGAAAAGTTTTTTTAGTTTAAAAAAGAGCACAACAGACGGCTTCTTAATAACGCCGTCACGTAATTCGCCCCTAATGAAAATTGTTCCGTGAATTTCCAGTCTTTTTATTCTGGGTGATGTACATCAAACAAATGTAATTGGAACTTACTTCTGTATATTTATGTTGATATCAAGAGGGATAATGAGATGACTTGGCGGCAAGACAGATATTTGATTTGTTCACGCAAATAAGAAATGTAGGAGTTGGTTATAATTGCTTCTTTTACTTTATCTTCAACAGTCGACACGCCTACAACTAAAACGTGAACAACAGATAAACGACAGTTCAAGTTATCAATGTTTGATCTCAATACTAGACTTTAGGGTAAATAACATTACTTAGTTTATATGTGGTATACAGTTTATATATGACTAGCTGCGCCCTGCGGCGTTATCCACTGTTTTCTGAATAAAAAATAGCCTATGTGTTAAGCCAGGGTGGTAGCTACCTCTATACCAAATTTCATCAAAATAGGTCCAGCCGTTTGAGCGTGAACAGGTAACAAACATATTATTATAAACTGTGACGGCTCGTTTGGCGTAGTGGCTGAGCAATCGGGCTGCTGCGCTAGGGGTTGCGGGTTCGATTCCCGCCTGGGACAAATATTTGTGCGATCCACAAATATTAGTTTCTGGTCTGGGTGTGAGATGTGGTGTATGTGAAATTATATGTCTGTAAGCGGTACCCACGATACAGGAGCAATCCTAGTGTGGGACTACGTTTTTATTAAAATAAAAAAAAATAAAAATAAAAAAAAAAACTTTCCCATTAATAATATAAGAAGGACACTACGCTCTATATTTATATTAACATTATAATGAAATAATTGTAAACTTCAGTCTCGTACCTACCTAATAATCGATTATATTGTAGACCAAGATCTAAAAATAAATTCTTTAGTTTATCGTGACGAGTTATTATTCTATTCTAAATGAATTAATATTAATGGAACTAAAGACTTAGGACACTGTAACAAGACCCATGATTTAATTTCGGAAATCTCCTAGATAAAGTTCACTTATTCAAATATCTAACAACTGGTCGATCACTCCACTTGCCGTCAACTCACTTCAGATTGAAAGAAACAGCTAAAAGCTTCCTATTACTAACTAATTATCAACGGTCAAGGGGCCCCTCTTAATTATCGCGTAAGAAAACATTCAGTGTAAGCACCAAGTTCCTTATTAGAACGGCCTCCCTCAAAGTAATTGGAAAATACGGCCCGGGAAGGTTTCATAACACTATTATTACCTCGGTGTTAGTGTTAAAAACTAATTTAGCCGGCGGAATGGAGGTTGGACTATACCAACTCAGATAATGTTTACTTGAGTCCAAGTTACTGTGATAGTATGTGGCTATTTGAGCTTCACTGACTATGTACGATACGATTTGTTACGTGTTTAATAATGGTTGATCGCGTTGTTGATTTAATCGCTTTGAGACGAAGTTTTTCAATTTTGCAAGGTATGTTAAAAAAATCCGCCAAGTGCGAGTCGGGGTTGCGTTCCGTACTATTTATTATCTATGAAAATGGCAAAAAATCATGTTTGTTGTATGAGAGCCGCCAATATTGATTTTATACTGATTTTTAGTATTTGTCGTTATAGCGGCAACAAAAATACATCATCTGTGAAAAATTCAAATGTCTAACTATCACGGTTCATGAGATACAGCCTGGTGACAGACGGACAGACGGACACCGGGACCTTAGTAATAGGGCCCCCCGTTTTATCCTTTGGGCACGGAACCCTAAAAACGAATAATTCTATTTTGTCTATTGCCACGTACAGGTCCCTGCTCCCCAAACGCCACAGCTATAAATATAGGCATTGGTCATCTGTCGGTACCGATTCGTGACAAACAGTAATCTTTGTCGACGTTATTAATTACTAATGCCCGTTTTCAGAAGCCTTGTGTGACACCAGATTCTTGCGTATCAACAACCTACAAAGTCGCGCAAGATAATGCAACGCATAGTTTTGGGTGGCGTTCAAAATCAGGAACTAACTTCCTCGTCTTGTTACTTAGTATTTAAAAAGTCTCTTCCAACAACATAAATAGTTAAGTTATCTGAGATCCCTTTGTACGATCGGATAGCAAGCTGTAAGTCTTAAGTTTACATAAGTTCGGGAGATTCGTGAAACAAAAACAAGAACCCGGCGGCGTTTATCGTTACGAACTTATCTATAATACATGTAGTTATCTTTAAATATTATATTATGTTGTATTATACATAGCTGTTCTGCGTTTATTAATTTCCCTTCGTGGTTTTTGGGGTAAACTCCAGTTGAATGTTTGGTCTATATGTTTATAGATGGAACACTAACGGCCTCATTGGCTCTATTTATTTAGGTATTTTAGTTATTTTGTTTTAAACCTATGGAGTCAGTGATTTATATTTGATGCTTGGAAATTATTTGCATGAAACTGGTCTCGCGTAGTAATTTCTTATTAAGTTAATTCTTCTATCCTGGTCTCTAAATAGACTTCATGGTAAGTATATGTTTTCTTCTACAATGATAGAATTCTACTTTTTCCAATGACACTGCTTCACTGACTTCACGAGTTAAGATAAACTTTAGAATAGAATAGAAAATAATAGGTATTTTATGGTGTACCAGTTTATAAAATAAACATGAAACTTACATACCACTATAAGGCATAGCCATAAAGTAGGTTGGTAGGTAGGTATACATAGGTATAGCATGGGTGGACTTATAATAAAAATCTTTAATTACCGGTCAACAAATTTGTCAACAAAGCATGCAATTGCTGTTATATAACTTAACTTTGGAAATAAGTTTTGGCATTATTTCGAAAGAAGCCTCCAAAGGCTTGTATAGATTAGTTAGTGGAAATAACAAACAAGTAAAACTAACGAACGGACGACGTCGTGGTCGTTCGATGTTTATGTACTAAGGCCACAGCGCAAAATGATTTTTCTAATAAAATAATGTTTATTGTCGCGCAATATTTTACTTAATTGAAACCACTTGCTACCTACAAAACCTACATCTCTCATTCCCATCTTTCAAAGGAATAACAAACGTCCGCAGAACTGCCAGGAAATCGCTTTAACAATACTAATGAAGAGGGCAAATCCAAGAGGATCACAACGAGCCATTATATTTTGTTTTCCTACTCATTAGACATTCCAAACAAGTAATAATATCCTGACAATTATGAGTACAAATATAGGTTTATATCTGACGAGATTATTGTTTGTATAAGCTTAGGAGAATTGTGAGACAGCTGCCTTTTGGGATTCAGAAGTAGGAAAGCTTTGATGACGATGATGTATTGCCGTTTTATGTGGAACTCGACTGATGAGATTTGCAAATCAAAGTTCCATTTCGGTGTCGTGCCGGTCTACCTTGTTATAAAGAACTTTCATTTCGCGTTTTACTTAATATAATACTTCATCATCATCAGCCTGAATACGCCCACTGCTGAACATAGGCCTCCCCCTTAGACCGCCACACCATACAAAAATTTGCCACTTGCATCCACCGGTTGCCTGCGACTCTTTTGATGTCGTCGGCCCGGATACATACTTATCTACCTATTTTTTAAAAGTGTTCACTGCATTTTACTTTGATTGCTTTAAGTTTTTTCATTTATTGGTAGGCACAATTTTATACATTTTAAAGAGGACTAGTAGTTTTTACGTTATCTTACTTATTTGGTGCAGTTTTATTCTTGCGTTGTAAGGTACGAAATTCCTGATCTAATTTTAGATCTCTTCATCCACTATTTTTACAGAAGGTACAAGGACACATACATACATAATGAAATATCAGTAAGTACGTGTACGCATAATATAGTAAAGTAACTCTACTTGTACTACAGTTACATAAATAAACCAACCATAAATTATTTTTTGTGTAATCTCTATTCCCAACAACCACCTCCGGCTAAAATAACTTCACTGTATTGGTAACACAGTATATCTCTGACTAGTGGTTATAGAATAGCTGTAGAGTCGTATAACGAATACATCAATGTTGCGTGTTTGTCTCTAATTTATTGGAGCGGCATTCATTCAGACAAACAATATGATACTGTCACTATTCGCGTGTTATAGGTACACTGGGTGAAATGAAAAAAATGAAATAGCATCCTTTTTTTAAACTCAAAAAATAATCAATTACCTGTTTAATATAATGTATCATACTTTATGTTTTTATGATTCTCTTTGTTAATGAGAATTAGCGGGTTGACTTGTAAAAGTTAATTGCCTATTTACAATAAACGCTTTGACTTTGACTTTGAATGTTTAAGGTAAAACACAGTCGAGTATGTAGTGTAAGAAATGATGGAGATACAGGTAGCCTCGTGTGGTGCTACACCTAGGACATCATCAGAGAGATGCCATGACGTCGGTATGGTGCTACGCCTGTGACGTCATCAGCTACGCCATGACGTCAGTGCCGCGCCGTAGTCATCCCAGCGCTACGCGAGGGGAAGATGCGGGGAAGGACGGCATTCCTATTCGAGCTTTCCTTTTGAATGAACGTGTGTCGATGGTCAATCGAATTATAAGTGATTGGAAACCTTAAACTTAGTCGTCTTATTTCAACATCTCTAACAGTAGGTATGTAGACTAAAAACAAAATATGTATTTAACCGTATAAAATTCTAACTCTAGTTATGTCTTTCTTACTTTATTATTCTCTTTTCTTCTTAGTTTCTATATTATGCTTTAAAATAAACAACGTTTTTATTGTATTTAGTACGTTAGTATGCTTAAACAAAATATCTTGCAAGACATGCTTAACACATTTGTTCAAAGTTAAATTGTTGGGCCGTTGAGATGTTCGATTAATTTTATTATACTTTGATTGCTGGTACAATATTAGGGATACAACGAGCTGATCTGATGACCGAAATGGAAGGTAAACAACTGAAAACCTCAGAGACTATAACAACAGATTGATGGCGTTCGAGTTAAATATGGACAGCGTGCAGTAACCGAATATTATGTATTTTATAAAATCTTGTATTTCAGCATTAATTGATACACGGACACATCTACAAGTGATAGGAAAACAATATATCAGAGCCTTTCATCGATAAACAGCTTAAACATCATATTTTCTCCATTTAAAATAAAATTCCTCTCGTCTCATTGCAATATCTACATATGCCCCCAGCTTTACACCCGCCTTCTGTATGGAATTGTGTATGGTATGCTCAAATCCCGTCCCGCTATATTGATATTAATTGGATGACACAAAAACCGCCCTATAGGGAACGAACAACAGATTAATAAAGGAATAAAGGCCAATCTCGATTGTAGGTATTCCCTTAGAGAATTTGGGAGATACGCGCCTCTAATAAATCCCACCGACAAAGGAAATTTTATAGATAGCTACATTTTTTATTTCGATTCGTAACGCGTTTTTGCTTTGATGAAATTGAACGTTTGAGTACTGCGCTGAGCTGAGATGTCATTTGGCATCAAAGAAGTCTACAACGTTACTGTGGATTAGGTTCTATTGCTTCGTCCTAGAAACCAATATACTTATCTGCTTGTTAAATAAGAGTGTCGAGAAATATGTGACTAGCATGCGCGATCGACATCTCGACAAGTTGTAGGGGTAAGTACCTAGTACAAACTTACATACTGTCTTCTCTTTACCGATTTCAAAAAACAATAACCGGCCAAGAGCGAGTCGGACCCGCGCACGAAAAAATATTTATAATACGTTTGTAGTATGGGAGCCTCCTTAAATATTTATTTTATTATGTTTGTTAGTATTTGTTGTTATAGCGGCAACAGAAATACATCATCAGTGAACATTTCAACTGTCTAACTATTACGGTTCATGAGCTACAGCCTGGTGACAGACGGACAGACAGACAGACAGACGGACGGACAGCGAAGTCTTAGTAATAGTGTACCGTTTTATTCTTTGCGTACGGAACCCTAAAAAGGAAATTTTTAATTCAACACGTAATATGTATGTAATAGGTATTATTGGAACTGCAAAATAATCACATAATAATAATATGATGATCTACAAAGGCTTTCAAACACATGTACAGTAGTACCCAACTTATATGGCTTACCGATGTACCTGCGCAGAAGATGAATTTTCAAAGCGCGGGAAATGCTATTGACCGCTATTGGTCGGCAGCCGGCCGCCATCTTAGCGATCGCCGCGTGGCATGAGTGAGATGAAACTAACAGCTGCAGTGTATTATGAACCTTATAATAGTGATCTTAGGTTGATTGTAAGTTTTAAGCATTCTTTCGTTAATCTTCGGACCATACTTTCTTTTCTGCGCGAACGAAGATTCACGACGCGCCATATAAGTTGGGTACTACTGTACTAAATTTCGTAGGTGTATTGTATGTATTTTTGTATTGTGTATGTTTGTATGTTTCTCCGCACATTTCTTCATAACTTTAATCGAATTGTGACGGTTATTTTGGCTTGCATTTACCTTAATGGGAACAGTGCAAGTGCAGTTATTAAAATCGGTTCAGTGGTTTTCAAGATAATTATGGACTTGTACGTGTAAGTGTGACCGGCTTATTAATACGAGCAACGGGTGGGTAACGCAAAATACAATTAATATATTTTCAGTGTACGTACTATTATTTTTCGCTTTTTAGTGCCTTTTTGTCTCATGCGTCTGTTTAGTTCTTAGCACAGATTACCTATGACCGTTGATTGCTTCATCGATGAACGGTAGTGCGAAAAAACGTCTGTGCGATAATCGTTAGTACTAAAGAACGCTTGTGCGACGAACGTCAGTAGTCGATTTATTTGTATTTTTTTTTATTATTCTGCTTCCCTCTTTCTGATTTTTACTTGCATTACTTGTAAAATAGTTGTGCTGTACTCACCTTTTGGCGTGTTTTTCGTCTTTTCTGCCAATTTCGTCTTTTCTTTTTTAAACTATGAGGGTACGCAAATTATAAAAAACACTAAACTGATTGTTTCTATAAAATTGAGTATGATTGCGATTGACCACTATCTCATCTAACGATGGCGCTTTTTAACCAAGACTAAGCACAGAATAGTTAATAGTAGGTATGTGGATCTATACGCCTTCAGTGACAAAATAATAATAACGCGTGACGATACTGTACCCTTAACCTCTATATTTCCTTGTAGGTATCTAAAGAATCAAGAACTACAAAAACCACGATCTCATATACACCCAGAAAAATTATTGGCTCCGTATCCCTAAACATTTATAAAACGTCACTTAATATTGCGCAGTAAAAATTTTGCGAATTTTAATAAGCCTTACACCAATTTTTATAAATAAGGGGGGGAGGGGGTAGTTCGTCAGTTCCAATATTAAATCAGTCAAAATCGTTTTACCAAACGGCAGCTGGCCTTTAACACGAGTGAATGCTCCGTTTTATTTTGATTGGCAATTAAACAATTAAGCCATTGTGGAGAGAACAGAAGAGCCTCCCCACTGTACAGTATACAGCGAAATTTTATGCTCATTGATATGGTATTTTAAGGTTCAATATGGGGGCTTTATAATGAATGTAAGCAGTGATTTAGAAAACAAATTGAGGAACTCTCACAGCGGGTACCGAATAGTTAAATATAAATTAGGTGGGTATGAATATTATGTGAGAAACTTTCGCAGCGGTGTGCTCGTATTGAGTGTGGTTTTAGGTCTCTTTGTGTTTATATTTCTTAATTTTTTTGTTGTTTTGTATTTATTTTACCCCGTAGGGTTTTATCACGTAGGGAGCTACGTGATTTTTGACTACGACATTACCCAGTTATAATGTTGAAGCTGTAAAATGTAGTTGCGCCAGAAGAGTATCACTAACTATCTAATGAAATGAACCTATCTAATTATCAACGTACTTAATCAACCAGCTCTACATATATAACTTGCTTGCTTCGGAAAGGTAAACAGACGTAATGAATAAAATCACAAAAACATTTTCCACGATTTATTTAATAAAAATCTCTTTTGACTTGAACACGATCACTAAATTACAGACAAAGAAATATTTCATGTAACATTGAGACTATTTACGTTGTATCAGTCGAATATCTTAGCGCAGTTACAGTTAGACTCTCACTGACTGACTGAAACAAATTTTAATATTACACTGATGCTTAGCTATTTACATTAATTCGACGGTAATTTTTAAATGGCAACACAAAAAAGACTGCGAAGTAATGACAATTTGCGTAGCCAGGTATTTAGGATCCTTTATTCTTTCACAAATATACTAAAATCAAACAGTTTTCTTAAACGATCATGACAATCCTCTGATCATATAAATATTTTGACAAGTTGTGTGTGAGGTTTAAGGATTTAATAAACACAATTATTTCTACGGAGACCCTCGGCTAATATGGCAATGCAAAGTGTTTATTTTTTATTATTTTCTTATTTAGTGTTTATTTTATTCTTGAATACAAATATAAAACTAATTAAATGCTTAAGTGATTGTATACATACATACGTATTATGTACAAGAGTAACTAAAGAGTGCACCATTTTAATTATTTACAACATTTACAACTATACTAACAATTATTAACAATGACGTCATCTCAAAAAATTACACTAGATTTACGCAACAAATATTTTACTGACGAAGTAATAAATAAATTGGACCTTTCGTACCTACTAATTCTTTTGAGGGTAGTTTCCAACAATTTACAGCTGATTTAAAAAAGTTTCACAAACTTGTTAAATTGTAAATCTTTTTATGCAAATGTATAGTCTTAATATTTTAAGAGCACATGTAGTACGTACATTTAGATTGTCAAAAACAAATTACCACTTCATAGCCGAAAAGTAGTCATTCAAATTTAAAACATTCTAAAAGCTATTAATATTAATTTAACGTAGTTATTTATTAATCCAAAATTATTTCATTTAAATTACCAGCATTTGATAAACATTACCTTATTAAAATTTACAAATAGATAATGCGCTAGATGTAGAAAAGGTTCCAAAAAAATTGTAATCCAAAAATCATTCGACTAAAATGGCAGCATTGTTTCCTCATACAAAATCCGCTTCTTCAGTTATCAGCCTTTTCATCACCTATTATTATCTACAAAAACTTGATAAGTAACATAAGGTATTATACTGAGAGGAAAATATGGCACCTCGGATAAAACAAAACTTAAAAGTCACAGAAAAATAAATTGTATTTAGAACAGATCCATATCTTCAAAAGTGGGTCTAGTTTACTCAATTTATAACAGCTATTCATTGGACAATAATTAAATGTATTCTGCTGTTATATACGTGTTTTGTTATTATCATCAGGGTGTCATAATTTTCTCAAGGTATATAGGTGTATAATCATTTCGTTTCTATGAAACGATCGTCGTAACGATACAAATAATTAATTAGGCTTTTCTATCACTTCGACGTATACCTTCCCTTTACAATCAACCCTATTTACAACAGCTGCGCTTAAAAATAGTCTTTGAGACTGGTGTCACTGAAATTTTCGCCATTATAGAAATCAAATGGAATGTTTCGTTTTCACGCGTGGTTAAAGAAAAAAAGTATTTTCAATATCATCAAACGAAAAAAAAGTTGTAGGAAAAAGTGAAGTCTTCCAAACGAATAATTCAACGTGATCGATAAAAACGTACATCACACACACCTGTGCTTAAGGTGACCTCACTTTCTCTACAGGAAGTATAACATTTTCTTTGTTCACCAAAGCGTTTTCTACGATTCGATTTGCAGGCATGTTCATCCGAATACTTTCGCACTAAGCAGACCCTCCAACTAAAGAGTTCGAAGCAGGGATCACGAGGGGCCGTAACCCCTCAGCTTTGTGCTAGGGTATCCAGCGGCACCACCAGTTTTCCGTTGGAGTAGCTATAACAAAGAAACAGGAATATGAGAAATTAATTAAACTCCAAGCTTGAGCTTATTGGAAAAATTCGCCTTTGGAAGTTCGGAGCAAACAACTTGAAGAAAGATACAATATATTATTTATTAGTCAGTTAGTATAAATAAATATATAAAAGGAAACGTTATTAACCTGTATGGTATAGTAGATGTCCTGGATTTAGCCCTGCTTGGCCTACAGGACTCATCTGTAACCAAGACATTTTTAATTTAAACTACCGTGGTATAATTAGTGTTTGTCTTGGCGGATTAATCCGAAGTTCCCGGTTGTTCATAGTTTATACCCTATCGACGGGTTTAATTAAGTGGTAGCTCACGCTATTGTCTCGGTTCTTGCGGAACAGTATTTATCTCAGGCTGAAGTTGCAGAAGTAATATCGGAGATACCTTAATGAGGGAACTTTGTATTGACTTCGTTAATCGCCTGACCCGACCGCGTCCCATCGCGATGTTATCATTCCAATATTACATTTTTAACACTCCGTGCTTAGTTTGATTAATGAAATATTATGAAGGGTAAAATAAAAAGTAAAATGAATCGGAAATCCTCAGCGAAGAAACTGAGCGATGAAATTTTAAATGGACGCGCATTTGCCAATTGAAGATAAAAATAAACAAGGTAATGTTTACTGGTAGAAAGCACGAAAGGCAAACAGCTCATTGGAAATGCATGACGCCTTTTGCTTTGAATTTGTTTGTACTTTCTGCCAGCAATGTGTGAAGTGTGTGGGGACCCTTACCATAGTGCGGCTAGCAACGTTGTGAGAGGCACGCATCGCATTTGACGGGCTCGGCACGCCGCTTGCCCTGAGAGCCTTGCGAGCCGGACTTACGCCGAAAAGTGTACCTAACGAGCAGACCTGCAATGCAAAACGCGGCACCGTTAACAAAACAAACAAACAAACCAAAATGAAAACGACAAACATTGAACCACGCGCGCGCGTCCATCTGAAAAACGCCTATGGGCGGACGAAAGCGGGCGAAATAAAAAAGAAATGATGCTCTCAGGGTTTTCATGACTTGATACCGCTCGGATTCATTCACGTTTTATGTGAGAATGGGACTTTATGCTCAGTGCATTTTTGCTCTAGATTTTATTTGTTGTGACGTGTGATGAAGATATGGAAATGGTGGCCTAAATGACGATTGTTTTACTTTGAATGTCGTTTTGTTCGAGCTAAATACAGAAGATAAAATAGCTTGGGTTTTATGAAGCAGAATTTGCGTTAGTTGAACTGTTAGATAGCTAAGACGCATGCATCTAAATATAATACTATCGGCCTTACCACAAAATATTTATAAACAAGAGTTGAAGACATGTGTCTAAAATTTCGTTCCGTAAATCGACGTCTAACCTAACACTCGTGATGTAAACTTTTGTGGTAAGACAGTGTAAGATAGATAACCCACCTGTGAGACCGGCCTTGTTGATGCTGTTCGAGCTTGAGAACCCAGATATTTTCTTCCACGTTTTTTTGTTCCAAAATCCGCTGACTTTAGCATCTCCGCAGCTAGAACTTCGAGGCGAAGTCGCATCTCTACAACGAGCGCCACACTCGTCAGCGCCCAGTATGCGGACGCCAGCTCCTCGGGTCCCGTAGGCTACTGCGGGCAAGTGAGGCACGGATCCAGTGGGTTTCCGCCGCAAGCTGCCCACGTAGCTCGCGCCGCTACTACTTCCACTGAATCCACTATCTAAATCCGGCGGGTTACAACTCGCCGGTGACAACAACTCGTCCGTTGGACCGACTCTTAACAGCTCCTCGATGTTATCCCTATCCTCAGCTCGCTCCGAATCTGGTGACTCGCATTCGGGCATCAGCATCGCTTCTACGCTGAGATTTAACTCTCCGAGAATCCTTTTATGCCTCGATTCCACTCTGCGCACCTCCTCTTCAACGACACTCCTATCTAACGAAACGAGTGACTGCCTCGGAACGTAGCGATGCTTGGGGCATGTTCTAGAGCCATCTGTGATCTCCTCATAAATATTTTCTTCAGTGCCATACCTCGTGACGTAGTTGTGACGAGAAGTGCGTTCGCGTGGTATACCACCACGGCCACGTTGACGATTCGATTTTCTTGAGGATGAAGGCATGGATAAATGGTGATCGTAGTACGCATAAGAATAATCTACCGGTTCGAATCGTTCCATGGTTGCAGCGATGTTGCTCCTGTTCCACGTTTGTGGAGGCGGTTCCCTTGATAAATTGACGGCTGCTAGTCTAGCCGGTAAAATTTCATCCAAATCTCTAGCGCATCGTTCATCGAGTGACTGAGCTTCGTCGTCCTCTTCCCGCCTGTGTTTTCTATGCGGCCGCCGAGATGTTTGCGAGCGATGCGCTCGATCGCAGTCCGAGCCATGACCGTGATTGTAATCTGGAGTATGACTCCGATTATAATCTACCGGTCGGTGCTTGCAGTCTATTGTGTGATGGTATTCCGGAGTGTGCCTGAGGCTATAACTGGATGTTCCTTCGTAATCGGATCGATCGTAGCAGGGGCTATCGTCAGCGTTGCCGCTGTGCGGGTGTGGGCAGTCTGCGGCTATTCCGGATTCGGACGAAGGATAGTCGTGTACTTCCGCCGTGGTAAGCACGCGGTCGTCGGGTCGCGCCGGTTCAGAGGTCGCGTGGCGATGGTGTGGCCGCGGTCGTGTCGCCTCACGGCAGCTGGCGAAGGTTCTCTGCAGAGAAGGCTGGTGTGGATACCGCCCACAACGGGAGTCGAACACCGCCTCCCCCGGCTCGTCGGGGCTTGGCGGCGCGCTGCGTGATTCCATGGCTCATCCTCTCATGCCCAATTTGTACCTGCAATAAAGACAGTTTTATCTTTAGCAAAAATGCGTAGTAAGGAATATTTTTCTTTTAATAAAAGCGGTCGACACGGGCGGCGCGGTCGCCCGAGGGCAATGAATCCGAAATTACATGCTCCGTGATAAGGGTAGGGTAAGTGACGATCAACACAGCAGCCGACGTCGATATATCATCATCAGTCGCCGGGTAATAAATCGGGGACTCGGCTCCGTGTTTACATTTTATATTATGGCACATTTCGACGTCCTGTTGGTTTTGGGTGCAATATTGCGATAGATAAACGCAAATATGGTTGGGGTTCGCTACCCTTACGAGAATAAGTTTTATCAACAGAAAATAATTCCACTTCTTTGAAACTACATCGATTACTCAGATATTTCAATGAGAAAAGTTTACGTCAGAGTCTAGACGTCAGCAAGCAAACACGCATTTATTAATAAAATAACAATACAGACAGACCAAAAGGGAATCAGAAACTTATAGAGACAAGTTGTGGGCGACCGGAACGATTATGTTAATACATGGCAGTACATCAAAACTCATAGACGCTCTATCACAAAGGGATACCGCATCAACATTTTTATTGCGTATTCCAGAAAGTTATTGCGAGAATTCCAGACCAATTTATTACGATAACGATAAGTGTCCGTGAACTAGTGTCGTGAGGGTGAGCCCTTAACCGTTGCTAGGCAACGCTCTGCGTATACAGGCTGTAGTAAGACATTGGGGTTCGTTAATATACATGTATATATATGTATGTCGTTTAATTACATGTTGTGATCGGATATTATGTTTATAATGTACCTACCAACTAATTCTGGAGTAAGTACCTACTCTGCAGAATCCCGCTCCTGACGAAATAAATTTAGTGGTAGCTTTTGACATTAGCTATATTCTACCCATTGTTGGGGTTATAAGCGTCGTTTCGATGAAGCCAGTTTCTACGACCCTCTGATAATCTCACGGATAAATCATGTTTTATTTATATTTCGACAAAATTTTGTTCTTCAACCATTGCTACATTTCTTTTTACATTGACTGGCCCTATACACCATAACCTCAAGGCCCGGACAAGGGACGCGACATAGGGCGACAAATTGCATCGTCCGGAGCTGCCGGTCAGCAGTTTACGAGTTCCCTAGCTGATGATGATTTAGATGCAGGGGAGCGTAAGCAGATAAGTATGGGTTGTAACCGCACTTATACTGTAAGTCGTGAATACGTCTATGACATTATTATGATGCTAGTTTTTTTTTCACTATTTTCATGAAGCTTCAGCATTCGGCAAAATAAATAGGTACCTACGTATATTCAACCTTTACCGTCTTACCACAAAATATTTAAAGCAAAGTTGAACAGATGTGTCCTAAATATTTTCTCCTCAAATCGACGTCTAAACCTCGCTTTTCTAACTCAATAACAAATTCACAAGTAAATCTCACTTGTCGGTGACTCAATTGATAGTGTTCGATGATGTTGCAGTACCAAATGCTGTTTTAATAAAAGCTAATCAATAAAATCTTATTATTTATCTCTCCCCCCCGTTTTTTTGTGTATAGGTATGGTATATCAACGTGTATTAAACGTGTATGAAAACGAGCAAAACTAACCCAATATAAAAATATCGCACAACCCCTATATAATCCACTTATCTAAATTTCATTCCAACGGAAGACGATTGCATTGCCTTGTACTCGCAGGGTGCATGATATCAGCACATTTTCGCTCCCTTTGCGCGGCCCCCTTTCTAATGCTCGCTTTTGGAATATATTACTCACATACTGAGGGTGAAAAAAAATCATGCAACAGTGCTAATAGTATCGTAATTGTAATAATAAAATGTAACAACCGCTGGAACATGTATGACTTTAGATAAAGCGCGGTTTTTAGAGTTCCCAACAAGAATGGAAATAATGAAAATTTTGTGGTCGATTTTTAGGGTTCCGTACCTCTAAAAGGTACGACGGGACCCTAAGACTCCGCTTTCTACCCGTCTGTCACAGTTAGACAGTTGACATTTTCACAAATGATGTATTTCGGGTGCCGCTATAACAACAAATACTAAAAAACAGAATAAAATAGATATTTAAGGGGGGTTCCCATTACAACAAACATTATTTTTTGCCGTTTTTATAGATAATGGTACGGAATCCTTCGTGCGTGAGTCCAACTCGCACGTGGCCGGTTTTTTCCATTTTTCGCACCATGCTCTCACGTACGATATTATGTTGGAAGAAAACCGGAAAAGTCAGACATGCGTGTGTACTTTGTTGCCTAAATTCAAAGTTTGGTTTTTTCGTGTATCTCAAAATAAAGGTACGCGTGTTACAAGTATATATAAACAAATTATTGAGTAACAAAATTTTGGTGCCGGTTCATGAAATTGATTTTGAATCTAGGCAATAAAGTTACTCAACATCACTTATATTATGATTAAATTTTGAAACACACTATCGCATATTTTATAAGGTGACACTATAAGCTTCACCTTCCGTTTTACATAAAAAACCAGTCACCACCTCCTCAATACAAAATTAATTTCACGCCAATTAAACCCTGGAATTCTCTTCAATTCCACGTCATTACGTTAATCATCATCAATCACGGGCGATAAAATAATAAGCGTTTTCACTCTCTATGCACCCCACATCGACGCTCATTATGGATAATAGCATTTTTGTAGGGCACATGTGATGTGCATGTAGTAAGCAGGATTAAGTATTAATCGTATTCGAAGTCTTCCAATGGAAGAATTCTGATTGGTAAAGTCCATAAATTTTCTTCGCGATATCACGCGAAATTTTTGTTTCAATGAGTAGGTATAATAGGTACGTACCTATAATAAATGTCTAAAACACTATAATGATAAAAAATCACGCCTCAGTCTGCCTCGAACCGCCGGACTGTTCGCACTTCCAGAAAAACTTCATTTTGTCAAGTGAACTTAGTGTTGCTAAATAATGCGTCAAGAAAACCAGATCACCATGGTGATGATGTTCGTGATGTAATCAACGCTCTACTCACACCCCTATTTTTATTAAAAAAAAACAACTAACGCTGGCCCGTTATAATACGAGTATTATTAAGATAGTTGGGGTTCTTGTGGCTTTTAAGGCATTGTTGTAGAAAATTAGTTTGATTTGTTTCTATCTCGTAGGATAGGCAAATCCGATTTACTTTTCGTACTGAAATGTGGTAAAAATGAGACCCATCTGTCTCTATCTTTTATCAGGACCGCTAAAGTGTCGAATCCTCTACAAATTCTGTGAAAAAATCGGAAATTTCATGGGCACTTCCGTCGCATATTTTCTAAATATTTGATTGACAATAATTTATGCAGGATGTTTTCGTAGTGAATATTAATGGTGTCTGGAGCCACGTCCTCGGGTCACTGGCTTTTGTACCGTCGAGTGAAAAAGTGGCGTTAAATTATTCGACTAACAAAACCTTAAGGAAAATATGAAATAAGTATTTTAATTTAGACAGTAATCTTTGCCACTTTTTGAAGGTGTCAAATATGAACGGTGATACAGAGAAGTGGTCGAGAATTAGTAGACGATGTTTGCCCAGTAAACTGAGTTAGTTGTTATCTCGACCGCAATAAACTCGCCCATGCGGTCGAGTCACCACTTTTAATTTTAGTTGTAGTGAACTCGACCGCACCCGACAGGTGTAAAGTACAGTCAGTTGAAAAATTGGTATCAATAGAATAATGATAAAAATATAAAAGTTGTAATAATTTCTTCATAAGCTTTGTTAGTATTAGTATGTAATATGAATGCATATTTCTGATAAATCTTTCAAATCTATTTTGCCCCAGTTTCCGTTGTTTCATTGAGTTGAAATGCAATAGTTAATTATTTATTTATTAACAACAACAACGACATGCCAATTACACTCATTTTCAGAATTAATCAAGGTAAGAAAATAACACAATAAATGAAATTCAAAAATAAATTAATAATTGCATAAATTAATATAATTATTATTCATATTATTGTTGTACATATGATAATTAACGTGTCCTACCCTCATACTACAATAATTCTGTACTGTCCACCAGGGTTCCATGTTATCAGATTCTAAGCTGCATTATCTTAAGACCTAACAATATACATGTGGAAACAGAACAATAAATGAATATGAATATGTATACATATTTGAAGCATCACATTGTTATGTTGACCTGTACCTACCATTAATAATGGAATCGATAAATATTTTATTGTCGTGCCAAGATGGGATTACTCAACGCCAGTTTGAATTCTTGTCACGTTTTAATTGTTAACTGACCTACAATTGACCCGCACTGTTACACATAATATAAGGCAGATATTGGACAAGGATAGGAAAAGGGACGGACCCACTTTCATATTCATATTTATGTAGACTTAAAGAGGGCATTGATCCTACCCTCATAGCTAGTCAACTGGTCAACGAATAAAACTTTACAAGGTACTACGCAAACATTTTATTAATAAGACAATTTTGGTTATACTTAGTTTAATAACAGGGGTTGGAATGGGTTAAGTTTTTAATACGAAATGACGTCAGATTCTAGTCAAATAAGAAAACCAAAACGTTTTTATTTACTCAGTTTTGTGTTCAACCTAAGCAAGGAAACTATAGATGACGTTTTTAGCAATATCAATATACTCGGCATATTCATAGCGAATATCATAGTACTAATATTATAATGAGGAAAATTTTATTGTTTTTTGATTGTTTGCATTGAATAGCCTGCAAACATACTGAACAGTGAACAGATTAGAAAAAATATTTCACTGTTGGGAAGCTACACTACTTTTGATCCCGTAAAAGTTAATGGTTCCTGCGGGATAGTAGTTAACGCGAGTGAAACCGCGAGGCGCTTGTAGTAGTTTATATTAGTTATAAACTTGATGTCATTTGATACTCAAAAACAGTTAAGATCCCTGCGAATAATTCTGTGTGATTATAATTCGTTACGTACTTATTGAAAACTCATAACGTAAAACTCGTATAATTTTATCGACGAAACGAATACAGCTGTAATGAGTTCGCAAAAATATTTAACAACGCCAGCACTCCCACTTCCCAATAAACGTCAATAAAAATGCAATTGGCTTTATATCCAAGACTATAAGCTATTTATATACTATAAGTATTATTTTAACAGTTCCGTATCGCCTTAAATACCCGTTTAATGTTATTTGAAATCATTTTGGTTATGGTCTGATTTGAACGCAAGTTTTCAACCGGTATCTTGCAGGATAATTCCCATGCCAGGAAAAAATATATCCGACAAACAATCTACTTACTACATTGATCTATTAGTATGAAATACCAAAACTATATAGAAAAAACAATGCCATTTAACTTTAATCTATGTTTCATGGAATATTTAATTAATTTTGAGAAGATATCAACACAAACTTGGATTAGTTATACCAACGTAACAAAAATACATTCAATACCTTAAGTAGAGCACAATTAGATACATTTTCGCAACAAAAATAATCTGATCGTTGTGTACTTATACCATCACAATCGACCGGAATGTATCCCTTCCACGATACCTACACAAAAGATATTGGAAATCCATTAAGGATCCGGAACGAATCTTCATAATAAACATAAATACTCGTAGACTGTAGTAAAGGATAACATTGTTCTTGTCGATATAATATTCAAAAAAGTTTAATTAAGTTGATGTGAAGCCTTTTTCTCTTTGTATAATCTAATCACAATATAAGAGTAGGTAGTTGTTTATAAAACCGGGGTTTTGCTTCTTGTACACGAATAAAAATAATAGAAAAAGATGTTTTAAATGGACACAAAAAGATAATATTGTTAAGCGTTGATAATATCTAATAAATAAAAACTAACCCAATTGAAACGAAAAACCTCGATCTGTATATTCTTCGGAAAAAGTACAAATAATATACATATTTTATATGTACAGCATATTTTACAGATTTTACCTTAAACCGCTTAGAATTTTTTTATTAAACATTATTCTGTTCCATTGTGTCGCCTCAGACCTTTGTGTCTTTCTGGAATCTATTTATGACTTCCCAATGTTCTTATATTATTAAGTTATAGAACGGATTCGTTAATGTAAAGAAAATTTCAAATAAATGTTACCTAGCAGTCATAATTTCTACGTATTCAAATGTGTATAGGTCACTTCACTACTACCCGCTGCGCTCAAATTACGATCTCAAACACGAATAACTGGATTCAAGCAAGAATGCAAGACAAATATTGAATTTGTATGTTGGTAAAACAACAATTACACACTCAATTTTGTAGAACAAATACGGGCTCCACCGTGGAGGTTATGAAACTGTGCCAGCCCTAATTTGTATAATAAAACGAGAATAAACTGAGGCGTAATTGCTAAGCCAGGGAATAGTAGCATATGGCATATAATGTGAAGCAGTAGCTGAGTATGAACCATTTTTGGTGAAGTCATACCAATTCAGCTCGAGCTGGGAGGTTTTGTAATGCAATTTATGAATAGTTGTTGAGTTCTATTTTATTGTCAATCATTATTATGCATCTATAAAAGCTTTAATAGTTTCGTTAAAAGCTCTCGGGAAAAACGTCTGAACGAAGTATAGAGTTCACTGTACGGTATGTGTTTATTAACTACATACCTACTCGTACATATATATTATACACACCTTCTTTAGTTGATTGTGTTAATTACTTAGTGCTCGTACTTACGTAAAATCTATAATTAATACGTAAATAAATGACAGACAACAAGATAAATAAATTATCAACTTAAATATGTCGAATATTATTAAGCTTACAATAATGTACTAGTTCATAATAGCATAATTTTTACATTTTAGTGTGACATGGTTCGTCCACTCTACCTTCAAGATTAACACTCCCTTATATTCGACACTAAAGTTTCAAATACTGTCTCACATTTACATCATAATTGTGCTCTCGATTCTAATGCGTTCTGAGCTTTACTTAATTTTAATGATGCTCCGACATGGTAGACGAAATCTCTTGATTTCAAATTATGTGCGCGGTGAAAACGTCAAACTCTCTTAAAACTTGGAACACGCTTGATTAGGGGAGCCTTTGTTATGTGTCAGATTTCGCAGTCAAATGTAGATATGCATTTTAATGAAGAGCATTTACTATATTGCTCGTATATACGTAGGTAGGCATGTGCGTGAACTCTGTCATCATTTAAGTGATTTTAAGCGCTTTAGATTTTGAATGAGATCTGTGACAATAATTGTAATGACATATAAGAGTTGTAAGACTAAGACGGACGTCATAGAAACTTCATGTGTTTGAGTACAAATATAAGTATAAGGCGGACGAGAGTTTGGAAGCGAGAAGCTCCTACTCGTATGTGCAAAACAATGCCCTCTTTCGGCATTCGAGTAAAAACTGGCTTACCTCATTTGAAGGGGTTTGTATAGTTAGAAAAATATTTGTATTATTTTTTTGTTAAAATTACGCGAAAGAATGTTATGTATGTTTCAAAGAAACTTTAACCCCTCTTGGAGCGCTCAGATTTCAGTTAACTTTTGTAAAAATGAGGAAAATTATTGTGGCCTATAGGCCAGTTGGTCGTATTCAACCTTGTAATATTGTGTAGGTATATCTCCTTATTCACAAGTTCTTAGTTGTTACCTTGTTTTACATACTTTCTCCCATAACGTTAAGAAAATAAATCCAATAAACATTTCTTCACATAGCCGGAGACAGCGTCACATATTGATAAAATCCTATGAGAGCACAGAAGTTTTCTAATATCACGACGATACGCGCAAACTTTTAGGCCTTCGCTCCACCAAAAACAAAATTGCGTTACGATGATAACCCTCTCGTAACGTCAGTATAATAAGAATATAAACACAATCTTACCTATAATATTATGAAGTACTCGCACTTTACGATCGAGATTTTCTGAAGGTGTACGCGTGACTTTACCGCCTTTAATATCGGCTGGGACTCCAATAACACATTTTTAAGGATTTGTGTCAGGATCGTTTTATCCAAAAGGGAAAATATTTTCGTAGGTGAACGGCGAAATTAGGCTTTAAGAAATCTCCCTTTTCATCTTAAGCGACAAATTGCTTTCGGGGAAAAATGGTACGTTCATTGAAGACTTTATGAAAGAACCGTGATGTAAGTTTATTAAAGACCAAATAAGACGACAGAATGAAAATCAACGTGAAATTTTAGGGGCACGTTTCTTAGCAGTTAGTAACTATATTTAAAAGGCTACAGTTTGTTGCGAATAGGATTACAAATTGTATAGCTTTTATTAGATTAATGGTGATAAAGAGATCAGAATTGAATTTGTTAAGACGTTTAGTTAGCAGGTAAAATATAGAATACGAAAAAAGTTGCTAAGTCAGGTCAGGTAGTCAGAAACTAAGTTAAGTTGTAACCGTATATAGCTCAACTTCATTCCACTAATGCTGCCAAAGTGACTCAGCGCACTACGATGAAAACTCCTAACAAGGTTATGTTACACTTAAATGTGTATCCAATAAAATAACACTAAAATCGTTCGCATTTTCTAAGTGAAAATTTGCCGTCAACTCTAAGGAAACGAGCCGGTGAATTGGCTACCAGCCCATAAAATGTAACGTCACATTCATTTGCAATTCAAGAGTCCTCAGCCTGTATTATGCCTAATAAAATTTACATATTTAAATTAAACTGAGAAATAACAAGACACTGAAGCCATCATGGCGTTTAGATTGCTCGGACTCGGACGCTTTCCTTCAACATGCCTCTGTAAATAATACAAATAGAGTTCCGCCAGGTTTGGCCAATTCCCGGAACGCGGAAACGAATTCCGGAACTGATGTGGTTGTAATGATTGGTAGAATATTAGTGTCCAACAACTGGATATAACTCATAGTTATACGACAGTTATGAACTTTCTACTCTATGGTATCATTTATGTTCTAATCATAATTACCATACTAAAATTTTAAACAGAATGCGATAACAGACATGTTTACTTCGCGATCAATGCTATACAAAGTACTAGGCTAACTTTATTATTTTCCACAACAAAACCACCAGATGATATTATTATTGTAAATCTTTTTTTGTTACATTAAATCCTGTGAATTCTCGTAGGTGTATTTTATTTACATCCCATCCTGTAAGGCGAAAAACAGATATTATAATCCCAATTTGAAACAAAATTTCTCGTACTATGACAATTAATGTGTGAACCACTAACGATATACGTTCACTGATAAAATGATTCATAATAACGACTGACGCCCTTTGACATCAATCAGTCTGTTAACTGATTGTACTCAAATGCATCAAACATATAAAAACATTGCATGGTGTACTTCATGTCACACCGATGAGTCTATAGTGTGAATATCAAGAGCTTATTGCAGACAAACAGCCCTAGAAAATAGTGTGTGAGCAAAACCAAAAGCAATAATGTATAAAGGTGGAAACAGTACTGACAGTAACAGTTACTGACGCAATACTAAAACCAGAAAACGTTTTACTTTAATAACTACTGCTACAGCTGTCAAAAAACCTAGTAACTAAATATTTTATGATCAATGAAACCTCATCATATTGTACTCGAAGAACCTCTTTCAAATCATTTATGACATGCACTTGTGCGCTACACAAAAACCTTTAAAAAAAGCTTTAAAATGTTTACCACACCTTAACTAGGAAATAAAACGCAGATATTCAAATTATGAACCCATGAAAGATGAATTACAAAGGGACATACCTATCCAGTGGGCGAATAAAATACTCATGAAGCAACCCACTAAAACTGGGTACAATAATTTTACAGACTTTTATTATCCAATTACGGAATGGTGTGACGAGGGGCCAATTTTATTGCACCAGTCGACGATACATCCAATCAGAGGTATAGGTAGGCATGTATTGTCTGTTGTATAGGTAGACAGCTATCTTTTGTTACGTGGAATGGATACACGAAGAGAATGAAATTTTGGTAATTAAATAGGAGTGTATTATTTCAAGTGAAATTATGCGCGAAGGAACAATATAAATAGAATAGCGTAATTGACAGGCGTTGAAATTAAATTTTCATTTATAAGCAATGCTCATAATTTTTTCTCCGAAAATAATACAAACATTATAGTGCTTCTGCAAAAAAAAACACGAATTTCGCTTCCATTTGACGCTTTTAGAGAATTATTAGCATCATATTTAATCTCTTCAACCTGACTTTATAAAGTTTCAAAGTATTATATTTAGACGCGCCAGACTGTAAGGCTAGCAAATGCATTCGCCATTTGCTACTTTCAGACCAACTGAAACTTTGACATTAAAGCTAACTTTTAGAAGTTACCCGACCGACAGTGGCATTATGTTTTATCGTTTTATTAAATTGGTCTACGTTTACAATGTTATTAATTAGTGAAGAATTCTTACGTCAATTTACAACCTTTTATGGGATATCTCTACTGTCGAAATGAGTCAATTTGGGCAGTTTAAACTTTTATGAGGGTAATAAAGAGCCGAAAGAACAAACAAATAAAAGCATGGGTCTAAAAACGTAATTAGAGTAATGCAGTCACTGAATCTCGGGTAGGTAGCTGTTTTAATGTGGTCGGTGAAATAAGGGGCGTAAAAGGTGATAATGTAAGCATAACGCAGTTGCTTAGTTTCGGACAAACGAGTTCACAAACTCATACCTAAACTCGTATTGTTTACGAATCATGACTATTATTATTTTCGAATCACCGGTGGGGTTGAGAGAGTGCATGAATTACGAAAATGTCTAAAAATGAAACATAAGGTCTCATGGTCTAAAATAAGGTCGACTCTGATTTTCTATATTAAGTACTTACTAAGAAGGTAAAATAAGTTTAAATAATTGCGTAAACGTAATAAATAACATGAAAATTGCTCTTGCAGTTACTCAGTAAATCCGTTTTTGTTTTGGTCGGTTAATGTCAGTTTTAACTTCGATGATGGTCAATGTATATTACGCTTTGTGCCAGCTGCAAAGTATTGAAAGTCTGTATATTTGTTCTGGGTTTATCTACTGTCTAATGCTTCACTGTGTATATGGGAGCGTCCAGTGACATTCGCTTTTAGCTTTTACCTCCTGCAAGTCACGTGTGCTAATGAATCCACTCAACTTAAAGTGGGCAGGAGGCTTTGTAAATAATTTAATCAATGAGCCTACTTTGACACGTCACAAATTAAAGACCGTACAAAGAGTCCGAATGTATGTTTGCTGAAAGATGGGACTCTGGGTTAGCGAATTCACACTTTTACTGGACAAACATGCCCAGTAAAAGTCCTGGTGTTTTATGTTGCTTGATGGCTGATTAGCGAAACGGTAGATACAAGCAAATCCAGAGAAGTATGTCACATGAAAATGAATTGAAATTACTTTCAATTATGATGTGACATAATTTCAAGTATGATGTGCAGCTAGGTACCTACCTTATGGTTGAAATATATAAAGCGTAATTATATCGTTGAAAAGCTGTTAGTTTCTCATTTTTGACACCCATAAATTAGATTGGGTGGTAAAAGGACATACTTACCTAAGTACTTATCTAACATTTTTATTTCGTATTTTGGCGAAGAAACGTTAATTATCTCAGCAAAGGTTTTAAAGCGTCAAGCCACCTCAAATCCTTAAAAGTAACTTTTACATACGTAGTATTATATTCTTATTTGCTCCTTTGGAAGTACCTCAGTGAGCACTTTATTCTGTTAACCACCATATAAATTAATTGTCCTTCAGTTCTTTTTCAAAGAGCTCCATTAACCTTATTGTAGGGACTGCGCCCTGCAAGTCACCATAGTAATGAATTCTGGGGTTAGCACACGCGAGTTCGCAACAGTTACTGAGAAAGGCATGGAGTCGTTTTTCACAAAATTATTAAATAATTGAAAGAATTATTATTTATATAATAAATTGTTAATTTATTAATTATTTATGGATTATTTATTTATATAATAAACAACAAAACAGTCGAATTGAGAACCTCCTTCTCCGAGTCTATCACAAAAACAAATGTGTAATATTACCGATGGGTTTTCAACGATTATTCCGTTCGTCTAAATCTTGTGGTAGGTGTTTACAATTCACCGCTACCATTAGGTACTCCTACACTCTATTATAGATGCTCTATATGCGCGTGAGTCATCGTACCATGGATTATAATATACGTGTAGTTTACCTACCATTATGCTACAGACATGCCTTGTGGTTTCCAGTATGAACTGCGCGAGTCTAGAAGAACATTACTTTCTATTCGTGATGTACTAGGTAAATAATAATTATAACCAGATGACGCTTGCGCACACCAATAACTGCGAACAATTACGTTTAACGCAGTATTTTATAACCTCATGCTTATCTACACTAATATTATAAAGAGGAAAACTTTGTTTGTTTGGTTGTAATGAATAGGCTCCGAAACTACTGAACCAATTTGAAAAATTCTTTCACTGTTGGGAAGCTATGCTATCCCCGGGTGACATAGGCTACCTTTTATCCCGTAAAAGTTCATGGTTCCCGCGGGATAGTAGTTAACGCGGGTGAAACCGCGAGGTGCTTCTAGTTGATTATAAAATTAGAAGATTAGGTAAGTTAAAAGAAATCCTACTGATATTACAAAATGTACACTGGCAGTGTAAGTACCTACTATTAACTGGACGGAAATAGAGTTGCTTGCAGTAAAGGTTTATAGATTAGTCTACTATATTAGTAAACTGCACAGTGCTAAAAGGTTATTGTTGAACAAATGGATTCGCGAAAAACTAAATTCGTTAGAACATTACTTTAATGAGTTAAACACTGTACAAGCACTGCATGTTTATTACTAGTGGTAAGCTATTTAGAGGTTCTCGTAATAAAAGAAGCACGAGCAAGGTGTAAAACTTGATAGACATTTTGTTCTAGAAATCGGAAATGTGAACACATTGGATTAAAGTCAGTTAGTTTGATTTGTATGTTTTTGGTTTTCAATTCGGCGTTGCAAAAGTATGAAAACGAGTGCTTTATTTCGATTGAACAAATTATATATCACCTGAAAAAATATAATTTTGGTGATTATTAACCTTATTAAGGTGAAAGTTGCCAGCAAGATGAAAAGGTTTTTAAATTCAGCGAATAAAGGCGAATGTGACGTGACTTTGTTGTCTTACAAAAATGAATACATTCGATTATACAAAAAAGTTATCAGAGAATTGAAGCGAACAGCCGTTGAAAAAGAAATAGATAAGGCTGACAATAAGACCAAAGAAATATGGAAAGTAGTCAATAGGCATAGAAATAAAAGTAAATTAAATGCAAATGACAAATATATGCTAAAAATTAATAACGTAATTATTGACGAACCACGAAAGATTGCTGATATACTTGCAGAACAGTATAATCATCATGGTAATGTTGCTCATCACCATCAAAATGCAGCTCTTACGTTACTTCAAAATCATTCGAAACGGGTCGACGCCGAGATTGATATGAAGCTGACTAATGCAAATGAAATAAGGAAAATGGTAAATAAAATGAAGTCAAAAACTTCATGTGGTTATGATGTATGGTTATGAATACCAATCACAGTAATTAAAGACAATATAGACATTTTAGCGGAACCTCTAGCAGTTTTCGTTAACCACTGTCTTGCCGCCTGTGTTTTCCCAGAACAACTAAAAATTGCACGAGTCCTTCCAATTTTTAAAAAGGGAAGCAAAACAGACCCCAAAAATTATCGCCCCATCTCTTTGCTGCCCATAGTGTCCAAAGTGCTCGAGAATGTTCTCAAGGATAGATTAGTGTCACACCTTAATGTAAATGGTGTACTGGACAGACGTCAGTTCGGCTATCAAAAATCTATCGGAACTGTTGATGCCGTTGATCTACTTGTTAATGAAGTGGTGGACAAGCTGAATCTGAAATTGAAAGTTGCAGGAGTTTTCCTTGATTTAAGCGCTGCTTTTGACATGGTGGATCATGGTATTCTGGTTTCAAAGTTGGAACACTATGGTGTCAGAGGTGAAGCCATGCGGATGTTTGCGTCGTATCTGAATAACAGAAAATACTTTGTGGAAATAAAAAGTATGGTTGATAGATGCGAAGTCGCTACTAAGTCGAGCTTAGTTGATATCAACCGCGGAGTCCCACAAGGTTCTATATTGGGTCCAATATTCTTCATAATTTTCATGAATGATCTCATAGGCTACATAACCGATATAGTTCCCAACATTCAGGTAGTAGTTTATGCAGATGATACCAATGCAATCATATCATCCCATAACATGCATGACTTGGAAGCTAAAGTAAACTATGCTCTTAATGCATTTAATTACTGGTTTGACGCAAATAATTTAAGACTAAATACGAAAAAAACCAAGTCGATACTTTTTAAATCGACGGCACGGAATTGTCATACTATGAGTAATATGCTTAATGGGGAAATTATTGACATGGTTGAATGCGTAAAGTTTCTTGGTGTACACATGGATCAACATTTAAACTGGAAAACTGAATTAGAGGCAATTGAAAACCACATTAGCTCTGCATGCTACGCCTTGAGAAGTTTGCGTGACGAAGTGAGCATCAAACAGCTCAAGTTGGTTTACTTTGCTCTCGTGGAATCTAAACTGAGGTATAGTGTTCGATGGTGGGGCTGCAGCTATGACTACAACCTTATTATTTATTCTTGTTTCCTTTCTTTATAACTGTTCTAGATAAACATGGGCCACTACATCGTAAATTATTAACACCAAGTAAGTATAAAATACTTTTTAAAAGTACATAAATAGAAATGTCAGTGACATTGAAGGAATCCCTCAGATCTATCGGAAACATTGAAATGTCCTCAAGTTCTTTCATCATTTTGACAGCATCTGTCCACAACAAAGCTTTATAAAGCTGCCGACAGACAAACCCGCGAGACTGACAGAGAAACGACCGCGACCTAACTTGTGCGAAGCTAAAAACAGACGAGAGACTCACTGGCAACTGGGAAGCCATGAAGCTAGCGTTTGAAGACTTCCATTTGGCGTCACAGCACTGTCAGTTTTGAAATTCTCTTACTGTTTTCCGGGCTTGATGCATTTGTTTGCGATACTTCTAGAGCGTGTAAACCTACACTCAGCGACTGAAATTGCCAGAAATGGAACTACTATTATTTAATATGCTAGCATGTCAAGAGATACCTATCCACTCCTGACTCACACACCTCATTCTGACTGAGTTTTATTTTAATAGGAAACGAAGGCAACACCACTAGCACAATTAAATAATTCAAAGTCTTCAAGGAGTATATTATGTAAGTTATTAAACCATTAGCTACACACAAAAATAGCTTTAGAACAAGCCGGCAGATGTACGTACACACTAGTAATTAATAAAGGATAACGAAATTACGTTAATAGTTACGGTCCCCAGCCCAGGGAGTGGTTACGGCATCAATCATTTTCTCATCCACTTTCTGTCACTTCGAATTTTGATAGTACGATGATGGATCGCCGCTATATTACGGATACGGCAACTTAAAATCTTAATATAATATTATTATGTTGTTGGAGAAGAACTGAAGATGGCGCTGCTGTTGACTACGGTCGCAGTAGGAGAAACACCTTCAAGGCGTTCTAGGCTGCTTGCGGCTGAAGTAGGGAACGGGCGCAACTTCACTGCGTAATAGGGACTCGGTGCGAAACGGACGTGCTGGTGCTATTTTTTTTTTTGTAATTTAGTTATGGTGTTTTTCTTTGTTTTCCGTTTTTGATATGTTTTCCTTATAATGTAGTAAACAAAGTCGTGTTAGTTACACCATTTATAACTGAGGAACAGTGCCCTGAGTATGAGTTTTTACTAGCTCGACATACTTAGTAGTACGCGTCAAGTAGCTCTTTGTATGAAGATTTTTCGTTCATAAACGCACCGGTACAGGGTACAGGGTCTTCATACAAAAGGGCTAGTTGACGCGTACTAGCTGTAACTAGCTGTAGCTGTGTACTATCGAGCTAGTAAAAACTCATACTAGGGCTACTGCTGGACCGACAAACGAGGCCGGAGTATCTACCTTATTCTATAAGCTAACAAGAGCTAATTTATATACGAAAATAAAGAACTGTAATTTAAAATGCATGACGCTTTTTATGGTCGTTGAATAAAATAATGAACCGTGTTGCAAAAAACTTAGGGGAAATTAAATCAGCGACTCATGTTTCCCCCTTAACATTTCGAACACAAATGTGACTGCGTCACTGCACTTGCCTCTTTTGTCTGCGTTCCTTTCAAGAGTTTCAAGTCCCAAGGCACGGTTGTCTGCGGGCGGATAGATAAATTTAATTTAGACGATGCCTACACTCAACGTAAGTATAAAATCAAAGTTTTTTAAGTCTCAGTTTACGATAAAAGAGAACTATTGTCACCGCGCTTGGTGACTAAAGCGACGGCAGTACAAAACGAAGAAAATGAGATTTCTCCCACCGTCTACGAAATGTTTAAGGGATTGTTCGAGAATGGCGCACTGTTGTTGTTTAAGTATACATAAATCGTGAAAAGTTTCTTATGATACAATCATAATACTTATAAGAGGCAGTAGCGCTATTTAGACGGATAATACTTATAAGAGGCAGTAGCGCTATTTAGACGGAGAACAACAGAAAATAATGCAACAAAAATAATGGCAACGCAGCCAGCATTTTGGGTGGGCTTACAGGACATAAAATATCGCTTTTATATACTTACTTTTAGATTATTTTTGGTTTCAGATTATTTATTTTATAGTTCCCTTATTTTCATTTTAGTTCATATATGTCTACACTAATATTATAAAGAGGAAAACTTTGTTTGTTTGGTTGTAATGAATAGGCTCCGAAACTACTGAACTGATTTGAGAAATTATTTAACTGTTGGGAAGTTATGCTATCCCCGGTACACATAGGCTACCTTTTATCCTGTAAAAATTAATGGTTCCCGCGGGATAGTAGCTAACGCGGGTGAAACCGCGAGGTGCTTCTAGTATTTTATAAAGAAACTCTCACCTTTCTAGGAACGCAATTCAAAGTAAGTCTGGATGCTACCTACGAGTATTTACCAAATACTCGTAAACGCTCGAGTTTGTAAATCAAAACTGCAATGACCTATGTTTTTAGTGCATCAACATTACGAAGATAAGTTTTATCTTCGTAAACGTTAACAAACAGAAAGTATACAACTAGACCAGCTGCAGTGTAAATTTACCAAAAAAGTTCTGCTTAAAATTTTGCATCCATTATGTAAAAATGTGAAAACTATTGATTTGAAAGGGCTGTGCCTAGCCAATAACCACTGATGTGTTTCATGCTTGTCGATTACAGCCAATGGTTTCGATAATCGGACAAAATGGTCAATTAGTTGTGAAATAGCGGCCGCAGCGGACGGCAGTGGTGACGCGCAGTTTACGCTCTTCGCACACTCACCATTTTTTTACCGGCAACTAGATCCTCTGACCGTGACTTAAAAGTCGATCAGAATTAACTAGATATTAGCCTTTTTAAAGGAATACCTAATATTTTTGTAAAACGGTACCTAAATCACTTTTGATCAGTTGGCAATTGATGTTTTTCAAACCATATTGACTAATTTATTCACATATTTATTTTAGTGACCAATCGAAAATTAATCATGAAATAGAGTCGAAAGCTTCAGTAAAAAAATGTGTTGCATTAATTTGGTTATATGCTGTTTAACCAAATTTTAGTGTAAAAAATTCGCAAAATTGATGAATGGTACGAGATAAAATATAATACAGTAATAAAATCAACGCCATTTGCAATAACGCAAATAATTGAATGATAGTAATGTGCTTAAATTTATCACGCTACACTAGTTTATTAGAAATTGCGAAAATTGTAAAGTCAGTACCTATTGATTTTTTACTGGAAAATAATTTCCGTTTATCTTAGAGTAGAATCTAGGTTGAATGAGTGATCCAAACGCAGTCGCGAAATCACTGGCCACTAAAGCATCGAGTATGCGAAGGGATGAAGCGCCCGCGCCCGTGGAAAAATGAACCTCTCATGAAATTTAATGTGGAAATGTCTTGAAACGACGCCAAACCCGAGCTTGAATTATTTATGATCTGCTATTTTAATGGCGTCGCCGTTCGTTCATTACAGTAAGAGGGTTTCTTAATTTTGAATGCGAACGGCTGCGATTTCGTTATTGTGCATGCGGCGTTCGAGTTATTTGTTATTGTGATGCTGATCACTTCGCTAAAGCACTTTAATATTTAAATGTGTGCTTAATGTTCTAAGAGCTCGACGTTATACCGATACCTACCGCGTTATAATTTCGGCGTTGCGACATAAATTTTTTCATCTAAACTTTTGCTCTCTTGACCCTATGAATTCGTATGAAGTCTTGAACCACGTTGGCTCAGACATTTTCTCCTATTTTTTCTTTCTACCTTAGTGCTAAAAAAATACTATTTTAGCTGTATCCTCGCGATGATATATAGGATTAATCAGGTGTGAGTAACTGGCCAGTATGCGCTGGACATTTTTAGAAACGATGCTTGGGGAGGCTTTTTATTACTAAGGTCATGCATGACACAAACCGCAAGTGAATGATTAGCTCATCTCATTAGCCAGTTATATAATTAAAAATCACTTCGTAACCTGCCTTCTTAGTATTATCGGCTCAGTGTGACACAGAATCGAATTTAATTAAAGGCCGAAATCCCATAAAAAAATATTGCGCTCCAATATCTTGAATCGAAAGAAACGGCAAAATCCGTTCCGTTTCTCAAAAAACCCGGCACAAGGAGGTAATAAAAACAAGGATACGAGAAATCCTTTAAAGCCAACGCACAGGTTTATGATGCAGTCAACAAGCTTTGCAGGATTTTCTCGACTGACAACCGAAGCTATTTAGGGAAAGCACCCGGGAAAATTTAAGAGACATAAAATTAAATGTATATTTTGTCATTTATCAACGTGAACGGTAAACTGGTTGGTATTTAAATTGTGGGTTTTATTTATATGGAATTAGGTTCCAATCACTGGTTATAATTATGTATCATATAAATCATAATATACTCAGTGGTTTCGCCCGCGGTCAATTAGTATTCATGATTTACCGGTATAGGTATCTACGTATATTTCTATTGAAATCTGTTCATTTTTTTGTTGTACTCATTACAGACAAACATCCTAACTTTAGGACAGGAAAATGGGGTTTATTTTAAAACCACATCAATTAACCCCTTATTCTCTTCCTTATATGTGATATAAACGTCGATATATTGCAGTTATTGTGTAGGATTACGGACCAAAATTTTATGAAATAAACTGCATTAAGTCTTTGCCAGTGCAGGGTAAGAGCACCCATTGTCGAACACAATCGTCGTAAATCAACCGCCCACGCAACAGGCTACCATATTATGTCCGTGATTCTCGACCGTCAGAAGTAGCTTTCTCGTAAACCTATCATTGGTAACTTATAAAGTGCACAAAGGCGCAGGCGTCTGTGCAATAAAATAAATAAGCATTTATCAGTTGCGAACGTCCGAACGCAAATACAGATGTCAGCTATTCGAAAATAATGTCAAACATTGAGCCCAAAGTTATTTATACGAAAGTGCATGTCCAGTAACTTACGCTCCGAAAGTATGTAGGAGTTGGCAAATATATCGTCGGAGCAACAAATACTATATTTGGCAGCTCCACTGAAACTCGCAAACATACTTACTAAGGCTTAACTTTGCTGGACTTTGAATAGTTTTTTGGAGCGGAAACGGACAAATAAAACGAGTCGCATAAACTGTTAGCGCGTCATTTCTAAGTAAATAACTTGGTAACAAATCCAAGTTCATGGAAGCGCTGTGAAGTCGACACGGCAGCGGTGGCACGGAAATGTTGTGTAAACAGCGGCGTGTCTGTCACCCTGGACCGAGGTCACCCTACTGAATAAATAACGCTTAAGCAAAGTAAACTCAAACAAAGGTAAATTTATTCACCAAATACGGCGATTAATACACAATTTCGCGACAGACGATTTGGTGCTGAAAACAGGTATGTTTACCCTGCTGGTAGACAATGGACATGATTAAATTAAACTGGATATTCATGACTTACTTGTCAAGGTCCAATACTATAAATTGATAGTAAGCATTTGCATGACTTTAGTTAGTCCCAGTGAAAAATATAATTAAATAGCATACATAGCTCTTTAACAGTGTTATTAGTAGTATCTAGTAATAATATAATCGTACAACTTAACTACTGAGTCACCTAGGACTTAACATTTACACAATTTTAAACAAAAACTTGAAATTGTACAAATGCACTAGTTAAATTCATATAATTAAATAGGGTTTGGGGCCGGTAACCCAAGAAAAATATTTTGATTATTTTTTTGGGTTACTGGATTTTTGAACTTGATTGTTGAGTGTCACTTTCTTATCAGTTTGATGATCAAGGACACTGAAGGATATCATTATTTGGGAATGCTTTTCTTGATCGAGAATACTCTGAGCCAACTCAAGGAACCATGGCATACTTTGCAAGACCATTGCAAAGATTGAATAGTTTAGCTTGAAGCAAAATTTTATTATATAACTCGCCGGTTGCTTAATAAAGTCTTCCTTCGGGATAAACTTCATTACAATAACTCCATTGCCTGATGGAAGGTAGCTGAAACAGTCACTTCCGGAGTGCGCTGGCGCTTGCCGAGTGCGGAACTTCAATTTCCTCCAATTTGCTATTTGATTTTCCTTAAAAAAGAGGCCTAGGGAAGATCCGACGTTTTCCACCTTTTAGTGTTTATGAAATGCTGGCAAGCTGGCAGTACGCTCAATACTCAGATTTATGCCTATTTATTTAAAAATACGCGGCTAATGAATAGGTTCTGATAACATGCCAATTTAATGTAACTCAATGTGACGTAAAATTTCCAACATTGTAAATAACGACCTAACTTATGAGTTACGTCCGACTTAACACGAAAACGATACGTAAATAAATAATTCTACATAACGCACTACATACATCTTGCTAAACATAACAAAAGGCAGTGAGGTAAAATCGACGGTTGTATATTCGAACTTCACTAAGCTAATACAAAACTACCGAACAACTTTATTTGTTCCAAGAAGAATAACAAATTCTAACAACCACGCGACCGCATATTCTGAGGGGATGTTATCATAGGGGCCAAAATAAACAAAATTTAAATAGTCCGGGGCGCACTGGGTGATAAAATTACGTCAAAACATGACACTTTACGGTGAATAAATTAAATAGGGAAGTGGAACTAAACTATCAACGGTGGTTTATCACCACTGATGTCTCAAGCAGACTATTGTACCTTGACTATTGTATGCACCTTGAGGTAAACAATATCAAAAACAAAAATCATAGCTTCAACGAGTAATTTACAAAGACATTGGCTTCTTGTCTACGAGGGCTTAAAACAAACATATTTTTACAGCATATGTTGTTATTTCTATGAACATTTTGTTGTTTAACAAAATATAGATTAAACATTCCAGGAATTTCTCATGGATACATACACATGTGAGCCGAAAGGTCGTTTAAAATGATTTAATGGAATCTTCCGCATTAAAGAAATAATCTCTGAAAGGAATGCATGAACATAGTGTTTGAAGACTTTACGCTTGACTTTTGACCTTTGTATCCATTTGTGTTAGTGATAGGATTCGATTCAGCTAGCTCAAATTAACCGACTTCAAAAAAGGAGGAGGTTCTCAATGCGACTTTTTATAGGATAAGTTTATTGTTGTTGGTTGTTTGTTTGTTTTGCGATACCCAAATAAACAATGTTATGGTTTATGCTGTCAATGTTTTTTTTTAAGTTAATTTACTATGTTCTTACAACTTTGCCGTTACCTACAATGAACGTAGCTTATCATTACTAGCAATAAAAAGTGCTTAAGTTTCTTCAAGAACCTCAACTGGAATGCTCCTGAAATCTAAGTAAACACAACAAATCACGATTTTAGCAAAACGTCTGGGCTTAAAGGAAGCACTGACTTATACAAAGAACAGGATTATACCGTAATCTCGGACGGCTATGCCGAGACACGTCTCGAACCCACATTAAACCCGCATTAGCTCTCCATCGATTACAAACTTGACGTTTTGGGAAAGATTCTGTGTGATTTTCACGGGAATATGTCATTGAAATTGCGGGGAAATATGAGCGGGCTCGTAGCGAGGCGTATGTCTAGAGTATGATATATTGGTTTTACCTGAAAACTGGAAATGTTCTGTTATATGTTTACTGGTAAACTTGTCTCTTTCTCTACAGGGAAATCGATTACTTATTTATTGCTGAGTCCTTTTGTGTATTTTTGATTATTATTATTTATTTTTTTTTGTACAGTTTGGAATATTTGTTGTTTAATGGTTTCATTTTCTTTATCAATCAAAAGTTATGAACGCATTGGAAATGTTTTAAAACTTTACATTCGAATTGAAAAAGTGTCCAAATGGAACGGGGGTTTTTTAACATGCCGTATTTTTGTTATTGCTGTTTTTATCTCGGATTCTGTTATTGCTTTTATAAACAATGCGTTATTGCGTTGTTGCGTCTAAACTATTGATCTATCTCAAAATATCTATGGTGTACTCACTAACCCATCGATATTTTGACTAGACTTCACAAAATTTTAGTGCATTGTAATCGTGTAAAATCGGATGATTAGAATTACTGAATTTATTTACCAAAGTCTTGTAACTGCGTTTGTATAATGTATTATTGGTATCTGTGGGAAAACTAGGGCAACATCAAGGGGTAGGTTACCTAACACAGAATTGGTCAGTTCGGTTCCAAAATGAAATTTGAAAGATCCCGTATTCAGCCAAACTCTTTGCTTATTCACTTAGAACTGTTTATTTTAGTGATTGGCACCTAGCCTGTTCCAATATCTTCACTATTATCTTACAAAATGTCTACTTCAGCCGAATTGAAATAGCTTGTTCGGTGGAATTTAGAGTAGGCATTTATTCAAATAAAAGCCCTTTCGTTCAATATTGAACAGAATTTTGATAGTACATGGCTTCGAAATGGTTCATATGTTGACATTTGTGTAGGTAATTGAAATTGGTAACAAAATAGAACAGAATTGAACTCTGCAGGTTACTCCAAAATAAAGTGAAAGGCAGCAATAGATCATACTTAGTGGAAGTAACACAGTAAGTTTGGCGATCTTATAGCTTTGAGTGATTTTTCCATACAGCATTTGGGCATACATTAATTGTTTGTAAAGTGTATTTCAAATTGATTAAAATCAATTACATATGTATTATATAAATATTTCGGCAAATTTAGTTAAAGTTCCGTTTGTATAAAGTGATATTAGATATTATATGATAAAAAATATTCATAAATTTATGTACTTACAGATTTGGACAATGCCTTTTTTATACAACAGTGAGCAAACAAGTAGGCGGCCATCCTATGTAAGTTGTCAACGCCTCCTATTGACATCTTCAAAGTCGAGTTGGTTGTTATCTCGACCGCAATAAACTCGCCCTTGCGGTCGAGTCACCACTTTAAATTTTAGTAGTAGTGAACTCGACCGCTCATGCAAAGTACAGTCAGTCGAAAAAGTGATATCAATCATATGATTATAAAACGGTGCCTGCCCGTGACCTGTGATAAATAAGTGTACCTATATTGTAGTTTGATAGTTAAAAATACTATCGTACTTTTACAAAAGCCCCAAGTTTTAAGCCTACACCGTACGAAAACCGATTTCGGCGGCACTTGACTGGCAGCGCGTCCAGCACAAAGCAATGAAAGCAGCTTAGACCAGAGAAAGGGGATTAGAGTATAATCTGCGGGGTGACATACGCCCGCGGCGAGCTGCCGGTTTAGTGTGCGCTGCGCCTTAGTTAATGGTGAGACAGTGACTTAGGAAGTTTAAGTGAACTTCGGACATTTCCTGGTTGAAGTTTTCTATTTTGGACTTGGTTTAGTTTACAGGCAGCTACGTCGTTGAACTTATACTTTATTGAGTGCAAATAAGCTTTGTGTTTTCCCCTAACATTTTCTCGTTCTGAATTCTTATTTATAAAAAAATACTATAGTCATTTTCTCTGCGTAGCACAGAAGACATGATACGCACATAAGACATAAGACACAAGCACAAAATAAAGAAGAAGAAGCACATAAGACGCTAATTTTATCATCATTGAGTAATCTTTAATTTTACCTTATGACATGTTTAAGTTGCTGTGTCTGCAGATATTTTGTGATCTGAAACAAGACAATAAATGTATTAGGTCATATTATATTTACGTTTTCACTTTTACGTTATTTTTTCATAACATTTTCGTAACTTGCGTTTTCAATATCAGTTGAAAACAAAAGTGATCTTCCTACCTTCCTACTTATTACAAGGATGAAAAATAAGAACAATTTAAAGTTAAGACGCAATTTTAAGTGACTGAATGTCAAACTAAATGTACGACGCAATTACATGCCTTTTATGCAATGTCTTGACCGCTTATTACGATGCTTTGTAGATACAGGACAGATAGACTAAGGCACTTCGAGAACCATTGCATCACAAACAACCAGACTTAATCCCTAAATTATTTTAAGACGTTCAATGGACACTCAATTGTAGTTTGTTAATAATAGACAGCTCAATAACTGGACGATAAAATAGGAATAAAAATATCGTCAACGCAACAAGGAAGGCATGCGTCAAGTGATTGTGGACTGAGTCACCGGTCAGCCGTGAGAGTTTGACCAAACACTGGCCTATGTCAGGGTTGGCGATACTCAGAGCTTTTACATTATTTGAAATCTATTTAATATTTAAAAATCTTAGTAGTAGTGGCTGAGCAATCGGACTGCTGCGCTTGGTGTCGCGGGTTCGATTCCCGTCTGGAACAAATATTTGTGCGAACCGCAAATATTTGTTTCTGGTCTGGGTGTGATGTGTATGTGAAATTATGTCAGTAAGCGGTACCTACGATACAGGAGCAATCCTAGTGTGGGGCTACGTTAACTAAAATAAAAACTTTTAATTCTACTTTGTATTATTGTCTACAAAGGCAAACGTAATGCTAATAACTATCATCTTCGGGCTAACTTAGCGTCAGTTCTACACACACAACGAACTGAATTATAATGAGCTGGGAGTTTTTTTTGTGTATGATAGGCTTAAGTACAGCAGCTGCTGTCTAGTACTCGGAAATTTAAATGGCACCTACTCGTTATTATGTATTATAGTAGCAACCCTGGACAAACGACAAATTGACCATAATAGGGCACCCACCCACATACGGGAGTATTGACTTACAATAAAAGTCACATTTCTCTTAATGGACAAACACCTTAACAAACTGTCAGGACGATTGGTTCCGGTTATTAAAGCTTAGATAGCAATTTAAACATGTTTACAAGAAATTTTAATCAACACGGTACAAAATGTAATTTGTCACTAAAGTAGTGTATACATTGTATACACTACTTTATGTGTATACAATGTAAACATGAATAGAGTAATAATGATACATAATAATTCAGCCAATACTGTACCACTGCTGGGCAAAGGTCTCCCCTCGCTTTCGTGAGTAGTTTTTAGGCCATAATCCACTACAGGAGCCCGGTTTGGATTGGTGGATAGCATGAAAAATAAGTAGGCACTTATCTGATGTAACATAACAGAAAGTAAATTAAGTATGTATAAGTAAGGCATGGTAAGATTAACGTTTTACGATTCAAGCATTACAACCTAGAACCTATCAGGCTGTTGCAACTGAAAGTAATAAAATACTAGCATATAAAGTTAAAAAGAAAAATAAAAAGATAATAATACGTACATATTATTATATATATTCATAGTTAAATTTCATTCTTTGTCGTTATTCTAATGGAATGCCGTGAGGGAACACGTTTACATTGCATTAGTTATAATTTCTCTATCAACTATGCCGACATGATGTCAATTAAATCATTACTTGTGAGCAATTTCCTTGACAGCATGTTATAATATTGAAAGGTGCCTAATTAATTGGTTACACTGTGAAATTATTACGTAACAGCCCTTTCTAAAAGAAATTATATTATTAGTCTGCGCTATCAATGTGTAAACTTACTTGTTACTCGTAAAAATAAAGCGAATAATAATAGACGCTTTCACTATTAGTAAAAGCATTCTCAGATTCACTAATTGAATTTAGGTGTAATATTTTAGATTTTAATAAATTGGGGTAGAAACTCGAAAGATGTACTCGTATTATCGATGACAAGGATCAGTGCAGACCAAAATGTAATCTTAGTTTGGTCCTACATACTTACATAGAGACTAGGAACATTATAAAAATTCTTAAACCATATTATATCTATAAACAGTCCATTTCTGGTTTATATTTAGGTAATACCTCTCACAAAAGAATTTGTACTAGCAGAGTAAATTCCCTTAATTTAAGAACCTCTTTAAAACCAATAAGTACACTTCAGCAAGTATAAAATGTGTCAAGACTACCTCTTCCTAACAAAATCCTAAAAAACACTGACTTTTTTAAAATTTCCTTTTCACACTAAACGTATAAATAAGTACTTACTTCATGATATTTAGATATTATGTAAAAGTGATATTTTACGGTGCTTACTTACAATAGATACCTACCCTATTTTCATTATCCGATTTGGAACTGCATCTCTCCCCTTAAGTAATTACCACATTTTAAATAACAGTATAATATAAATAAGATCTGAAATGCATTTCAATTTGTACAATATTAGTACCTTCTCAAATGCCTGAATACACAAATCAGCTTTCGTGTTTAAAACACATAACTCCTCTCGATTTATATTCACTACGTTTTCTAAAGTGAGAATTACATTTCTTTGAAGTCTATCTAATATTATCTTAGATTATCTTATTCGTTGCCAAATGATTTATCAGATATCGGCAACAGCTAGGAATCGTTTAAAGTCCGAACGCACGAAAGCCATATTTCAACATGCCGCCGCTATCGGCATCGAAAAACCCATTTGAATTATAAATCTATTCATGTCTAATGCCAAAAAGGTGCCGGTGAACAAACTGCTTATTATTCTCGAGTATTTAGCCGATAAAGATCTATCAAAGCTGTTTGCTTAGCGGTCTAATTCGTATAAAAGGGCCGTCACCTGACTGGAGGCATTATAATTATGTGTCCGACATAGATAAAGCATTTTAGGGTTCTCTCTAACGCATCAAGTAGTACGGAGTTCACTAAACAAGAAATTAAAAAATCGAGTTACTTATTGATGTATACTTTTACTCATACATTTTATTTCTATGTATAAAATTATGTATTCCTCATTGTATTTGCGTGTTTAGCTTTTTCTTTCAGAAGCATTAACTACATATTATAGTTTTAAGGCTAGTTGCCTGAAAAATATCGTCAACAATTTTCAGGTGTCAGACACATCCTACAGAACGCAACCTCCTCTACACTAGGAAACCAACTTTATTATTATAATCTACGCTGGCGTGCGACTCATTGAATTTCGATGAAGGTTAATCCACACCCACGCATGTTCACGAAATTCTCTAATCGTTCATTCGGATTATCATCATTATGTCGGTGTGAGGCAGTATATTAGTAACTTGAAAATTTAATTAGTTTTTATACTTGATGAACATTAATTATATTTGTTTTTGTTAAGGTCTGAAATTCGCAGACGACATAAATCAAGCAATCTTCAATGACATCACTTTTCATTTGACATTATTTACTTATTTGTCGATAAGTAGGCCTTTGTCTAAAAGATAACCCAATCCTAAATAAGACGGCAGAACGTCGCTAAGCAAAAAAAAAACATACTTTTCTTTAATAATACACAATATCTGTAATATCTAACTTAGCTTCGAAAAAAAACACTGGATTTATAGTACTGTAACAATCAGTATAGAGTAATTATCTGAACGAATATGCATGAGAATGCTATCGTGCCATTGATTGGATAACCGTTGGAATGAACCAAGACTTAAACAAGTGGTGACTAAGCCTGGTGATGTGGTCATGGTGACTATTTAATATTAGGTAATATGATAACTGTGGTTAGATTACAAACACAAAATAACATTCCTATAAATTCCGCTAGGAATAGCAATATACGTATACCTAACTAAAAACTTTATTTGAGTAGGTATAGCTATTAGCTCTTCTTCCGCTAAGTGCTCGATCACGGTAACTCGCGGGTGCGGTAGACGTGGCTTAGACCGCACGTGCGATTTGTACACTTGCATATTACTTCATGTTTGATATTTTGCGCCCGCGCCCGCGTTCCCGAGTTGCTGTGATCGAGCACTAAAGCATTCTTTGAGATGTAAATATTATGTACTTTTCACCAACTTCCAAAAAGAGGAGGTTCTCAATTCGAGTGTATGTTTTTTTTTCTAGTAAATATTCTATTGACCTGAACATAATTTATATCTTTATATTTTTGCCCTTTATTTTACTCGCGCCACGTGCCACTGAATAACGAGTATGTCTAGCGCCGGCCCTTCCTACGCATCGGACTCCAATGGCCAAGAATTCGGATTAGATAATTGCTAGATCTCATTTATCTTCCCACCGCTGTCACTTTCAGACCTCAGGCACAAAGGGTCTCGCTACATGTGAAGCTGTCTTGATGGGTGCAGAGATACGGTTCTATTTAATTACATCTATTAAAAGATAATTCAATTAGATATTGTAAAATTGACGTAAAAGTTGGTCACGTCACAAACGGCTGAACGAATATGCCAGCTAGACCAGTGTGCCTAGTGCGAGTTTTGACAATTTATTTACGCGCTCGGTCCGTTTGGCGTAAACTTGAAATTGTATGGAATAAGAGCAGCGCCATCTAGCGTCAGTGAATCAGTCACTAGTCTCACTAGATGGCGCTGCTATTATTCCATACAATTTCAAGTTTACGCCAAACGGACCGAGCGCGTAAATAAATTGACAAAACTCGCACTAGGCACACAGCTTGTGGATTATGACGGGCTCTCACTCACTCTCTCTCCCTCTGACTTTCGTTTCCCAACAGTGACAAGATAGAGGACTAAAAAGAAATTATTTCTTACTGCATCAGTATCATATTTAGTAATGAGCTCTAAGTACATTAATAATTATAAATACTGTGATCTACTTATACTTCCGAAGCACTGGTAGAATCAAACGGAGTTTCCTTTTCCTGTCTGAGATTCAATCCTGGACTTGAAAGGGAAACATCCTTTTTCAACTCAAACCATACCTAATCAATTAATTATACTTTGTTTTCTTTTATGATTTTATTAATTTGTTTATTAGATTGAAGTGTTTGACTTGTAAAAGTGCGATTTTATTGCCTATTTACAATAAATGATTTGACTTTGACTTTGACTACTTACCCTTCATATACTTACAATAATACGTAACCTACTCGTAAATGTTGAGTAAATTTCGAAAAAAGAAAATTACTGGACATGACATCTACATTACTATCTCTTGTAATAAAATCCACCCACCGCTTCTAACCTACGGGCGACAATGGCAAGGGGTCTGACAAAGAGGTCTAAAATTTCACCGTTCTTCCGAGACGAGGATGAATTGAGACCATTATTTTTGGAAGGTTGCGTGTCCTTGTCGGTTAAATAATCGGGATATTAATGTTGATGAATGGATCTGATAATTAATATTCATCGTAGCGAGGTATAAAGGAAAGTTAAATTGAGGGTACCGTGTTTTATAGTTGAATGTGTAAAATAGTTTTACCAACCGTTTATTTACAGAACGAATACCAAACTTTATAGGTAGGTACTTACCCTACGACGTATTCGCCAGATTTATAATTGAAAAGTATTCTATATTATTGTATCGTAATTTTTTCGTAGTCGTAAGTAGGTACCGTAACATAATTATTATATACTGGATCAGTGAAAAAAAATCTGGTGTAATAGGGCCTCTCTCAGAGAAGAGTGCATGTTAGAATATTCTGGAGTTCCGTCAAATTCTACAAACATTTTAAGCATAATAATAAAATTATATTATTAGCTAGCATTCGGATTTAGCGAAAAAAATCTACTTGAGGTAATTATTTAGCCAGGCGGACACTTAATGTTCTTCATCGAAAGCTCCCGCCGTTTTTTTCGTTCAACTGATTTCGGTTCAATCAAACCCTATATCAGTGCACAAAGCTCCAAACATCAACACGCATAAAAAGAGAAGAACGGAATTTTAGCTATATACAGATTGTTGGCTTGTAACCACACGCTAGTTACTAATTAGTAACCTGTGGTGACGTGTAAAATCAATAGTAATCAAATGCGGTAATTAATCTGAGTAATGACCATGTATAGCTACCTACCGTTAGCAATACTAATAGATGCGGCAGTTACTCCGCTGATGGTGCATAATTAACAAATTTGTGTGATGTAAACACGAGTGTTAATTAGGTATAATATTAATATTAAAGTGTATTATGTATGTATACTAGTAAATGCAAAAGCGCAACTTAAAAGACAAATCAGCCAGTCATAATTTTGAATAATATGCTCTCTAAAGAGAGAGATATGAAATATACTAGGTATACCTATTTATTTTATTTGTATAATTATAATACCTTGTACTTATATTTTTCGAAGTATTCGCGCTATTACCACATCTAATAAATCATCCATAATAGTCGTATTACATACTGGAACCAAGAACAAGCGAATTCACTAAGTACATTATTTTGTACCAGATCCGGGAATACTTGGTGTGGGTGTTATGTGTATGTGAAATTATATGTCTGCAAACGGTGCCCACGACACAAAAGAAATCCTAGTGTGGGGCTATAACTAAAAAAAAAAAAAAAACTTCATCACTATCAGTTCATCACAACTATCACAAGATCCGTTTTCGTATCCATCGTCATTGCTATCACGTTGTCACGGCGAGTGCACTCTGAATAAGCAATACAGAGTGTCAATTAGTGATTGGCAGCGTCACCTCTGCCCATCAACTATCGGAACAATTATCTGGCTATTAGCCGGAGCATCATCAATATGCATTCAGCATTGCGCTCCAACGAAAGGGGAGATGTAAAAATATTGATTACAGCAATTTTTTTAATACAGATGTTTTCAGCAATGTGATAAGGGTAATGATGACCCTTATGCCATCAATGGATAGTAAGGTTTAATAAAATGTAAATATTATTACTGCCATGATATAAAATTTGCCTACGAGTACAAGTACTGGTACCAGCGAAAGAGTAGTAAAACAAAACCCCGCAGTATTTGTTACTTCCTCCGTCGGGGAAGCTATCTCCAAGCGGTATACGGAGTCGTACCTTACTTTGGGCAATAATTGAAATAAAACAGGTGACATTACGGCGGTCGGTCACGAACCGCTGATGTATCGCGCCGGGCCGTAACGATCCGGTAATTCGCAGGCACACTGTAAAACAGTAACCAACAAGTAACAAGTAACAGTAAAAAGTAACAAGTAACAGTAAAAAGTAACAGTAAGTAACAAGTAACAGTAAGTACAGTAAAAAGTTAGAAGTAACAGTTTTGGGTTTGGTTCTGTCGACAACCCCCTATCGGGCTGTCCCGGCAGCGGTTCTTGAGAGACAGTCCCATTCTAGGCTCGACCACATCGTAACTTAAGACCAGGTGAGATAGTGTTAAAATGCTAGCTTATAACGTCTTTAAAATACGAAACAACTCGTAAAAAAAAAAAATGCTGCACTATACGACAGCTTAACAAACTCTACACGGAAGTTCTACAAAGTTGAGCGGACCTGTGATTGGCATCACAACATAATAGTTACCACTGACGTGGTAGTGGATAACCACTAACGAGTAATCTGTGTGTGTTGAGTACACGTCTTATTCTGAGAAATACAGTGTTTTTGGCAATCTGTGTAAGACAGCGTAAACTGCGGTTGAAGTGTGCTGAGTGAATTTGAGTCCCAAGTTTGGTTACTGTTATGTAATTCCACTGAGTTGTATCTTCACAAGGGCTCCGTGATTCGTAACGTTGCGGTATAAAGGGATTTCGGGATTTAGTATATAAATACGGTTGTTACGGAGATAGCGGACTTAGGCTTTTAGCAAAGCTTTTAATGCTAAAATTACAAAGTTAATGACTTTAAAACACATAAACTGAACAATGGAAAAAGTTAGTTTATTTTCTCTTTACTGCAGAAAGTTCCAGAACTATCACGTGTTGGCTTTTCTTTTTGAATATCTGAAAGATCTAAAATTACTTTTCCGAGTATTTAGACTTACCAAATTGTATTATATCTAGTCCAAATGAAGAGTTTTATTTTATTTTTGTGATGTAAATGATATATTTAGATTAGACTCTACGACCAAAGTTGTCAGTTTCTCTATCAATAGAAGCGCAAGTTAACAACAATAATAGAGGTAGGTAGGTATTTAAAAACCTGTAAATCTGTTTTTGCGACATCGTATTTCACATTGCAGAATGAAGAAAGCTGCTCACAAGATTTAAGTAAGTAGGTACATACTTCAATACATATTCATATTAGAACAAAGCTCAATCCCTCTTACTAACAAGCTACTTAAGATGAATATAAACAGACACTCTGATAATACTTGACATCATTAGTGTACTCGTAAATCGTGTGGCACTTCCATTATGAGTAATTGTGCAATGCGGTCGCTGTCTGCGTACGAGTAGGTACAGTAGGCGTGTGCGTAAGGTTTGCATATCAATAAGTGTCTGGTGTAGTGGTGGAATATTAATCTGAGTGTTTTTCAACGAAGGAAAAAAGGGGGCCAATGACATAAGTCCATAAAACTTATCATTACGTGTTCTTTTATAATGCTTCGGTAAAACACACCCGGTAAAATACACACATAACATACATGGAGGCCTTGTTAAAAATAAACATAATAACTAGATATGAAAATAAAAGGACAAATACCACGCTTGTTTTCTTTCATCGAATAATAAATTATACTCGTTGTTCGCTAAAGCCGCTTGTGTATCTGTTACTAAAACTGACTCACTGAGTACCTAGTTATATTGATTGATGTACGCAGATGTAGTACATAACTATGCACGTACGTACGCAGCACCAATAAGTCGTGACCTCCTTTTGCATTCTCCAGCGCGCGGATTCAGTGCGAGCCAATAATAAAGTCTGAGCCACTTCAACTCAACATCGATGGCCCTTCAGTCTTTGAGCAGGCCTGCTCCACTGATGACGAAACAAAATGAAAAGCGAATTATTTTTATTCCTCACTAAACAACCTCCCGGCGAGGGGAGCCTTCGCCGCCCCCGGCATACCCTTTGTCGCTAAAACAAAATGCTTTATAAAAATCACCTTTTGAATTCCCTCCGCAAAATTTTCGTATTATGAGATTGAATAATGAATTTATTATCTTTTTTAAGTGCTCATTGGCTTTGTTTTTTCTGGAGTATTTGGAATTTATGTTTTACGGAAGTTATTTTTAATTCATTTTTGTTTTTTAATACTTTATAGGTTCACAGTGTCTCACCCAGTGACGATGTCATCAAACAAGAATTTAAGTTCAGAATGGAACTGACTCTCTAAAATAGCACCAATACTTCAAAAGGGATCTTAAAAATATCAGCTGATAACATAAATTCGCCCATCCTAGTGAAAAAAAAACTAGAGATAACTAATACCGCTTCCTTTTTTTATACCAATTGCTTTCAAGCAAATGATCGGAATATAAAACTATTTTCACATTCTGTTATGGCGCAAAAGAAACGCAGGAATTACGCAAGTTTCCGGTATAAACATAGTATACTCTTCGAACAGAATTCAAGAGTATCGAAACAAGCCGTTTTAGAATATTCAATATGAGATACTCGTATATCGGCTCCCAAGGAAATATGTGGACCCAATTTGTCTTCCAGCTCACGTCTCCCACAATTTGGAGAATGTGGAGTTACGTAATGCCTTAGATTCATGCATATTTCTATATTGACACACATACCGAGGTCTCTGTTCGTAGAAAAGGAAGATTTTTGTGTAAATATCTTTTTCTGTTGTTTGGTTAGTGTGGATTTCGTGAGTTACTGCCAAATGGAATATTTTAGTGATTTTCAATCCTATGCACGTGGTACGTTTTATAACATTCATTTATATTCTTATTTACTGCGCAAAATAATGTAATTTCAGATAATTTATGTGTTGTTCTTGAATTTTAATATTTTATTAATACCTACTACAAACAGAGTAACGAGAGCAAGCCATTTATTTGATGGCAAGCGCCACGCCTGCCCATAACCGTTGTAGTGCCATTCAATGCTTTGTGAAGTCTTACACGGCACAGCTTCACACAGCGGCACAGCTACAATGAATTATCTAAATTACTTTTCGCACACCACGCTTTATCAAGGGAAAACAACAAATTTAAAATGGCGCTCGTTAGCCGCCATTTTACATCAACCGTTTACTTCATCATCCTCTAGAACTTTCTGCGCAATTAATCCCACCTCAAATCTATGGCTTTACTTTCAATGTTATAACAAAGTTTTGTCTCCAAAAGTGCTGTCTAATTTTCTTTTTAATCTGCAACCCGGGATTCGCAAACAAAATCCGACTAATTGTTTAACTTTTATCAAGAAATTACGGGACTTAAAAGATTATAATTTGTTGCCTCCACAGTCGACGGCGAGACACCTAAATCAGGGAGCAGGGCGATAGGGTGCTAGGGGTCAACTGCATGAGGCGATGGGGTGGTAAAAGGTAAGGGCTGAGACAAGACTTTACTACCGGCTTAGCGAAAGTCAACCTCAGCGTTTTGTTTTCATGCCCTGAAATGCGCTTACGCGTCTTCCTTCGCTCTGGTTGGCTTAGATATCAAATAGAACTGCTTGGCTGTGGGGTTTTAAGAATTCATTCCTTCAAAACATGATAAGTAATACTTTTTATTAAACTAACTTACTGGTGAGTAATAATGTAGTTAATACTCGTGAATAACAATTTATAATGGTAAACAAGATTAAATTATACATAAATCAGTGTGGCATTCCGGCCGGAATCTGACACCATTATTTATTATGCTACAGGATCTGAAAATCTGGGATAAATAGTTTGTAGATAAACATCGCCGATGATATTATTTAGAAAACTACTTTGTAAATAATTTTACCAACGAAAATTTTCGGTTACGAATGGAACTCGAACCCAAATCCGACAACGCGTATGTCCTATAACAAATTAAAATGCAAAAAGATCTATACCTACTATGTATTGGGCGGAGGCAGTCTGACTCTCCAAAAGTTTCCGGTAATCTTGTATGACTCAGTATTATGTCCTCTTATTATGTCGATGAAATAAACCAGGCAGACAAATGATTCAGACTCAAGTTATTTAGAGTGGTTGGTATCAAGAATAGCTTTCCGAAAGCTCCGCCATTCTCGATGCAATACCGTAGTGGCATAAAATAAAAAAGCTATTTTAATCAGCGGCAGCGTTTAAAATAAAATCATATCCATCTCTTTGGTACTTCGAGTTTTCGGGGCAAAATGCGAACCTTTCTATGTAAAATTTTATTTATATTATTATTTGGGTTTCCCCAAATGGGGAAAATCGCTAGCCCCTTCGATATTTTTGTAATGATAAACGTTCTTTTGTCTATTTAACTAATGCCGACGCCGGACACCGAGTGCGGTGGCGGCGCGACGCGGGCTTGATGGGAGCAGTTCAGCAATTGTAATTTACTAGAATGTATGTAAAAAATCCGTCGCGTCCAGCGTGGCTCTAGCGGTCGCCAACTTCGCGCCGCGTCCCGTCCCGCCCCGTTGCGCTTGGTGTGTGACTTGAGCTTAATGCATATACTTATTATGAATCCGGTAAATGACTCAGTTAACCTTCATGAATGCTCCTCTTAGGATCTATGTGACCAGCATGTTTCAGACTGATCCCAGAAATTAATAATTTTCTTATTACCAAGATCCACTTGTATTTAGTCTACTTAATTAATTTGCTTTTGAAATTTTTTTTCTGTACAACTCGTTGGTTCCACACGATGTGAGTACAAATGATCATATTACATGGCACAATCAACGAAACCTCTGCCGTTAAAAATCCTAGCATTAGCAGTAATTTAGGGTTGCGCCTACACCGACGCGATCGACACGCAGATACGTACAAAACGCTTCCTGGACGAGCCAGTGCACACCCTAATTATGATCTACACTCTACGTACATGCAGTAGATTGAAAGTAGATTAGCTATGATAAACTATGGTTACGTTTGTTTTCGTAATGTATCGTGTCAGTTGCCACGGTGTTCAATAGATTGTCATCGCCACAACTGTTATACTACTCATACCTATGTAAAGATACGAGTACTGTGTGTCTAGTGCGAGTTTTGTCAAAGTCAAAGTCAAAGTCAAATCATTTATTGTAAATAGGCAATAAAATCGCACTTTTACAAGTCAAACACTTCAATCTAATAAACAAATTAATAAAATCATAAAAGAAAACAAACTATAATTAATTGATTAGGTATGGTTTGAGTTTGAAAAAGGATGTTTCCCTTTCAAGTCCAGGATTGAATCTCAGACAGGAAAAGGAAACTCCGTTTGATTCTACCAGTGCTTCGGAATACGCCCGTTAGAGAAGACAGCACCAAGAAACTCTACGGGGATGTCATATTTTTTTTTCTCATAATGTATAATTTTCTTTTTTTTTTCAATCACAATATTTACATTGGTATAAATATGACCATCAATATAAAAATTTCAAAACATATTAATAAAATTCACGTTAATTATTACTACCATGGAGCTGGGGGCATTGAGGCCATGCATTTTTATCTTTAATATAGTCATTAACAGTGTAATAGGCTTTCTTTATGAGATTAGCCTTAATAAAAGTTTTAAATCTTTGCATGGATAATTGATCAATTCCCTCTGGCAACTTATTATAAAAGCGTATACAGTTCCCCATAAATGAACCACTAACCTTCTGCAACCGAAATCTTGGTACATTGAGTTTATTTTTATTTCTAGTGTTGAAATTATGTACGTCACAATTTTTAGCAAACTTGTTAACAATTTTGTGTCAATTTATTTACGCGCTCGGTCCGTTTGGCGTAAACTTGAAATTGTATGGAATAATAGCAGCGCCATCTAGTGACTGATTCACTGACGCTAGATGGCGCTGCTCTTATTCCATACAATTTCAAGTTTACGCCAAACGGACCGAGCGCGTAAATAAATTGTCAAAACTCGCACTAGTGCACACAGTAGTGATGATGACAACTTACAAGGAGACGGCAAGGGTGTAGGGTCCTCAAATGAAACTTAGGCTCAGCGTGTAGTTAGCACTCAGTGAGTGTATTCATATACTCAAACCCTAGAGCGCACTATTAGTAGTTGACTACTAGGGGACTACTAGGGTTTGAGTATATGAATACACTCACTGAGTGCTAACTACACGCGGAACCTAAGTTTGATTTGAGGACCCCACACCCTTGCCGTCTCCTTTGAGCTGCTATACAAACACATACGTTCGTATTTATATCAATTATACTTACAGTTCTATAATTCCAGTAGCAATTACGCCCTAAAAACCAGAGCCGTTCTTAAGCCGTGCTTACGCTTTAGTTAAGTAGAGTCAAAAGGAAAACAATGGTAGGTATTGAAGTTCTTAAATTTTCGCGAACAAAAAACATGCTAAAAACACTAATATGCTCACAAACTAATATAAAAAATCAGAAATCTGGTATTTTATATAATATGAAATCCATTTAGGCTTTTCCCGGAAAAGATCTTTCATAACTATTCATTCCCGACTCAAGTTCCCTGTATATGCATATGCATATCGCCGGCAATTTGTAAGTTTCATACACCGAAGATTTATTGGAGGTTCGTGTCATTTCACTGAGTCAGGATTACATAAAATGTTCCTGAGAATAGGGTTATCACATAAGGCGTCTTAATTTTCCCTTTTAAATGGATTTATAGCGATTGAGTTATTTGAAACAGATTTAGTTCTTCTATCGTCATGCATAGGACAACCTTAATAAAATCGAATGTTTGAAGACAATGAATAATGTTCATTTTACATCAATATTGAATAAATCGATACCTACCTTGGCTTATACACCAATTTTTTCATGTATAAGTACAAACAAAGAAATGCTACCGTAATCTATCAAAAAATACATAATTACATACGTCAAACCATATTTATAGATAGTATTTTTTTTTTTTGATTACAAGTAACCTTTTAGACTAAATTATAAATTCTAGAATATAATATAAATCATTATTTTATTCTGATCATAAATGTATTTTTAATACACAGATACGCACAATAAACTCTAGGTACTTACAAGGGCAATAGTTTAACGTTTTCGCGATGCTTTTCCAAATATTTTATCCGGAAAGTTCACAAACTGGTAACCCTGCTCAAAACGTAAAAGTGTTGCCTTCTCAGCCGTATTCGGTTAAATATATTCGTTTAGCCCCCGGCTTTAAGGGGTGATGATTAATGAAATACTCCCCTGTGTCTGGCCACCTACTTACCCCTTACTTACGTGTATAAGTAAAACTTGGCTACTAAGAATTCGTTGATTTAAGTAAAGCTTTCATAAATACATATATCTATAGATAATGGGGGATACAGAAATGGCATCCATAAATTTGCAGAGTAAGAAAGACCACTAGATAGATATTCTGTGCCATTAATAAGTAAAAGTCTCGAAGAAAACCTCAAACTACCGATCAAACTACCGGTATTTTGTTTTTCAAAAAATATCTCAGGTTTATTTTTCGTATACATTAAGACCACTGAAGAGTTATTTTTCTTCAAACCCCTGCGTTTCTCGAACATTTGTTCACTTTGACAAAAGATCGAGTCTATTCTGTCCTTGTGATTTTTTAGAGCGAGATAAATTCAGCTAGACATCATTGTCACTTGTATTAAGTCTCGTTCTGACTTTGGTTCATACTAAATAGAAACTATCGTCAAAGTTAACCAACATTCGAGAACCCACCCCACCTTTAGGTTTACGGCTGACAGTCTGTCACAGCCAATTTTTTGATTACAGCTCGTATAACTCACTGCTATCATCTTGAAGCACATTCTTAGCCTCAAGGGCTTGCCAAAATATATCTCCCGTAATATTTTTATCGCGTGCATACTAAGCATAAGGATTTGTAACCGAAATGGTTCTTCGGTGGCTGTCACCATCCAAATTGAATACAATTTATCATGCAATACTTAGAGGAGCACTGTATTTACTGTCGTAAGATGGGTTGGTGTATAGTTAGCGCTAGCTGGATCGTAAAAAATGTGCATAAAAGCATTCAAAGTACTTTGTAAATGTAGTTTATATTATATTATCTACGTTTTTTTAATATTGTTGAAATGTATAAAACTTCCCGAGAACAATAATAATTAGTATCACACATAAATTCAAGTCACATGATTGAATATTATGCAATTAAACTTTTTATGGTCGATCATGTTTAATGTGGTAGATACTTATGCGATGATAGTAAGGAAAATGATTTGGAAAATTATTTTAAGTACAGCGGTTAACATAATATAATTAACGGTTAGTAATTAAAATATATAATGCGAATAATAAGCGGCTACACTAAAAACAAATTTGTCACAATTATGGTTTATTTTTACCTAAGAGCTATTTAGTTCTTGCCGCAAAGATTACCTCTCAGCAGATACTTACGTCGAGAAAAATATAATGGGTTTCAGAATAATAATAAAAAACATATCGAATAAAAATAATATCTTTTCTAGTTCACTCTAAGCGTGGGGCTTCTTACAGCTATATATAATCTGCCTAATGATACCAGGTTCGAAACCTCTGCCCCACAACATAATATGCAAGCTAAGTATATGCGGATATCCATTATTCCTTGCTTCGGAGTGTACATAACGACATCGCTCCCAGCTTTTATCTATTGACTAGTTGGTGCCCGCGACTTTGTCTGCGCAGGATTAGTATTTAGAGCAGCTTATAATTATTAACGTGACGTAGAAAAGAACTAACGTTATGACAATGACATTAAAATCACACGTTTTGATGGTTCACTATTTTGGCTATAATGGCTTACACATAAGATATAGATAATATATACTGTGGCGGGCTTTTTTGTACAACTATTTAAGATAAACATTTCCATCAACATTACATTATGTATAGCTCTAGCGGTTTTGGCAGCGCACGCCTGAATAGCGCGCAGATGGTAGATTTTTTCCTACTTACTTGACACTTATCGTCATATTTTAGATAATTCACACTAGCTGTATAAATTGTAGCCTATGTGTTATTCTGATGTATAAGCTATATTATTGTAAAGTTTTATTAAAATCCATTCAGTAGTTTTTACGTGAAAGAGTAACAAACATCCATCCATCCATCCATACTTACAAACTTTCGCGTTTATAATATTAAGTAAGATAGCAGTCGCTGCACATCAGAAGCCATCAGAATGCCTGACAAACGCTGACACTAGAGACTGCGATATAAGAAAAGCAACAAATACCTGGTGTATTTTCTAAGTTATACTTCATTCCAAAGAGAAAATCGAAAGAAGAAAATGATCACGTGCAAATATCTCCACCAACAAAGCAACACGCTACGCCGTCCGCTGAGAGTACACAAAAGAACCTAAACGTGTTTTAAAATTAAGTTGTAAGGAACATTTTCTCCGAGAGAAAAATAAAGACAGAACCTATTTGTTCTCATTCTCTTTAGTGATTTACAAGATAACGTCTTTAGACTGTAAAAGAAATTTGTGATACACTTTAGTAAATGGACATTGAAAACGGCCGGGTATCAAATATCAATGTCTTTTTAATTGACTCAATGTGTTTTATTGAATCGTATAGCCACAAAATACACAGAATATCGGGGAGTTTAATGCACCATATAACGAACTCATAAATTGTTGTTAATCATCACTAATTGGTAGGACATAAGGAGAAGACACATAGTTAATATCAATAGAAGGCATAGAGCACAAATGGGTACGGGTGGTCCCATAAACTCTCGGGCTTTTATATTGTTTGATAATAGCTAAAAGGTGACCCACATAAAAATTAAGATAACAGTGGCATTTCAAAAGCTAAATAAAACCGTCGTTAATTCTACTTTTATTAAAATTCGTGCGTCGGTCACATAACGTAAGACGATAAGCAAAATGTTCGAGCTATTTATGAGACAAAACAAGAATTGTGGAGCCAGTGGTTTAGTTTGGAGACAGAGAAATCACCAATCAAGTTAATTGTGGAGGAGAGGCAGCTTAGTGAAACCCTTCATTAAAGTTATCCGAGAATCTAAGCCGGAATCCGTGTAACGTAATCGATTTCGGAACGAGAAGCCGCGAAGGACAAAGTGCGGTCACGAATTTACATATAAATTCGGGATTATTTTAATTTAAAACGCATTTGGAAAGTTTATTTGCATTTATATGAGGAGCCATTACCGTTTCTTTGTCGCGACTAATATAGCAGTTCAGTGAGCTTACACATTATAGACTGGGAACGCCGAGGGTCGAAGCGAGAAGTGATTTATAACCAGCTTCATTGAAGGATCCAATTCGAATTTCCTTTCTCGCTTTCTCAATTTAAAAGCTGTATTATGCAAGCGAGATGCATATAGCCCATTAGCTACCCCTAATATTTCTTTCTGGTTGTAGGTACTTTTGTAAACAAACTAAGCCGATATGGTGACCACTTAATAAAATTACCCAATTTATTAATGTACCGTGTTTACTTAGGGCGGATAGTCATTAATCTAATTAATTAAGTAAATTTGGATGGCCAAAGTTCCCAAGTTGTAAAGCATTATGTTTAAGGTTAAAGGGAAAACGGTCAACTGTAAAGTTTAGTCCATTATTTCCGTTCCTAATAAATTTATAACTCAGCTTAGTCAATACTTTGATCTCTGATGAAATGTCACATTAGTTTTATTAGTGGGTGATATAATTACCTTTATTGTCTTACATTTCCTTCCTAAAACATAATTATCGCATCGTACCAAAATCCGTGTATCGTTTAACATCAAAGGGCACGAAAACACGTTAGTATTAGAGATGTGACATTATTTAATACCGGTTTAATCCTGTGCCAGTATTAAATCAGTCATTCGCTAACAGACGCTAGACATCCGAGCTTCCTCCTATGTGTGAGTATAAATACTTATATATTTGTTCTTGCACTAATAGCTCGTAAATATTTCAGCGCAAGCGGCGGACACACATGTGCCTCTAGACAAATGGTCGCGTATAAAATATATATGTTGCCGTCACTCTGAGCATTCCCATTCGTTACGTTCCCGGCGACTGAAATAACAATACTGGGCTATTACCGAAGTCGCTGGTTTAAAAATTTCCAACGGAAATGTTCCTGCCATCCATCACTTTTAGCCAGCAGTCTTTAAAGCAGCAGCAGCTGTGAACCATCGGTGTGGTATTTTAACAATACACGTAATGAAGTTGGACTGTAACGTTACACTCTAGTGGAATCTTTGTTCGGGATAGTTCATTAGAGTTGGTTAACTTGTAGAGTAGGGATAATGCAGTAGTTAGTGTGAGGTTTCAATATCAAGCAGATGTCTTAGCTCTCGCCTAATTGATCTTTGGCTTTGAGGTTTTTGTTTCACTTTGTTGTGTGTAACTTAATTGAAAAGTTTGGTATTACGCAGCTCGTATTAAACAAAGTTGAGTTAAAACATCTATTTGGTGAACTTATACGCAATTGTCATTACAGGGTAATTACAGGGTATATTCAGATTCATAATACGATAACGTTGAATATTTCGTGCAGCTTAATACAAATTATTTGGTTAATTCCGAAATTATGTACATTTGTATAATATAAGACATTTGTACAAAGCAAAGCTTGTCTTTAACATTACCTTAAAAAGGTTTTATAGAAAAGCAACACTGGCTTACCTGAAAGAATAAAAAAAGATTTTAATTCTACAAAAATGCTTATAAACTCTGAAAGAATATAGAATGAAACAAGGTGGGAGGTGCCGGCCGTCCTTCATTCCCGACAGAGTCCCAGGGCACATCGCGTCTCTAACAGATTTTATGGAGACACCTTCAGGATTAAGCCACGTGGTGTAAGGAGTTTTGCGACATCCGGATGAATACGCCTCTCCGGGGATGACTCGTTTTAGACTTTTAGACGTTTTCCTTGTGAGATAAAGTTATGATATTTTAACTGTTGTTAGATTTTTTTGGGTTTGCATTTTCGCACATATCGTACACACAAGATTATTTCAACTGAAGGTATATAAGTATAGTTTATAATTATTCGCAAATTCGTGACATATATTCTTGGGCAGACTGTAATACAATTTTTTAGTTCACATACTTTTATTTGATGTAGATAAAAGGAAAGCTAACACAAAAACGATAAAATCAACTTTCCGAAAGTCAATATTACGAGAGAAATTAATCTGAATCTAAAAGGAACCCTCGAAACTTATCGGCGAAGGAAGCCGTAGCGAGAGCATGACCTCACAATCAAATGTCAAAGAAAGTTTTATCAGGGGAAAGTTGACAAATAAATCCCTGGTCCCGTTGCCGAACTTTTCTCATACTCTACGCAGTGGTACGTGATTTGGCCAACTCTATCGGGTTCTTATTGTGCTCGGGGCATCGCTGGCGTGCTTTTGCATCACAATACGTTCATGATGTGGGGAATCCCGATCGAGTTTCTGGAAGACGGGGACTGATGCGCACTTTGCTTTACGTTTATTTAACGCGCCTAAATTTCACGAAACCCGTAAGATGGAGTCACGAGTACTTGTAACAGCCGGTAAATGGACCAAACTATTCAGCGAGAGAAATGTTTTCCCCAAGGATGTGGAAAATAAAATAAAAACATAGTTATTATGTTAGTACCTAATTTAAATACTTGTTTAAAGGATTCGAATAATACTATTACTACAGTTGTACGAAATATATAAGTAGGTAAGTACCTATACCAACATATTATATTATACATAAATATTATATCATAAACGTAAAAATGGCTATCCATTAGTCGGTAAACAAACTTAATAAATATTTAGTATTAATTAAATACATTAACTAAATTAGCATTCATCCTCTTTGTCGACCCCAAGGACCACTTAGTTTAACGATATGCAATCTCACTATTCCGTGCTAACTCATAAACGTTCCTCTTTAACATTGTGAATGCTAAGCACGAAGATACGTTGATATCCGAGTTGAAATATAGCGTCCTCGCGATTCTCCTTTATCATATAATAGAGAGAAAGAAACAGGAGCGTAGACGGACGGGCGCCAAGACGAATTACATATTATGTGTGGTATGACGTAGGTAGGCTAAACACCTTTATTTATCATCATTCCCTTTTATGAAGCTTTGTCGTATGTTGTGTAATCAACAGTTACGAAACCCCTTGAATTTACAATTTGCACATGAACGGAGAATTTGCGGAGTGTAAATGCGTCTTGCTTTGCAGTTTATTCCTACACTTTCACCTAACAGTACGTTTGCAGATTTTACCCTTTCTCTCCACTGAGGATACAAACCGATGGAAGAAAAATAACACAAAATTAGAAAGGATAATTATTGGTAAGTACATTTATACTTACATAACATACATTTGTACCTACGTATAAGGTGCGATTCGTATTCGCAATCAATCGCAAAACATGTCATTGTAGAGTATTACGGCTGATTAGCTGACATAAATTGAAGTTAGTAATGAGTGAATTGTAACATGTATAACTAACCCGTAATCACACATTTCAATGTCTCTCGAGGAAATCGGCAGAATAACAAGACAGAAATGTTCTTATTACGATTACACAACTAATGTTGAAAACACTAAAAGACTCCTTGTTAAAAATGTTTATTCAGTGACTATTTTATATGGTTTCCAATGCTTCAGATTGGTTATACTATCAGAACGTGAAACTCAGAAAGTGTCTGAATAATAATCTTTTATTCTGAGACTAAAATTAATTGAAAGGATTATTATACTTTAACAATCATTTGATAAAAACTGTCTGCATTCTTAGCAGACGATAACTTCACTTTTGAATATGGATTCACTTGAAAAATATGTTGAGTGCAAATATTGGTTTATATAGAGTAGATGAGAAGAATTTAAGTGTCGGTCTTTTTTCGATTGAGACATACAACTAAGGTTTTGTAAATTAGATTTTTTAATTCATCGTGGTGAGTTACATGATTTTAAAACTCTCTTTAGCCTGTAACATGAAGACAGAGATCATGCATCTAGTCGCGGTGGTCTAGCCACCGTCGAAGTTCGAAACGATATTTCACACACAGTTAACGATCTATTTACACGTGACTTCATGTTCGTCTCGGAGAGCGCACCTCAAAGGAATGCTATAAAGGCTCGGAAGTTGACAAATCCCCGACGTTATTTCTGTACTAATTAGGCAAGAAGGCGTGGGCGTCCTCAGAATGACAAACGTAAGGCGACACGTACTAGAGTTCACACAAATAAATTCATTTGTTGATCACTTCGGCCGAGCTTCGGCATTTCAAAAAGTGACGTTTGTTAAACACATTCATTTGTTTTAGGTGTCACGTCGGGACACGTCGGCGATAAGATGTGGTTGTTGATCAACGCAGTTGAGCGTGGGTGGTGACGGCCTTCTGCACATTAATGAAATGGTGATTGGTTTGCTTGCCTACGACTATTTTTCATGAATATTCATTGCTGCATTAACGGATTTGGTGCGGAGTCTTTGTAAGGTTCCGAAAGGAAGTCGACCGCACGATGAAGTGTCTACGTTAAAGAAACGCTGTGTATAAAACTATAATATTACTATGATGGTGACATCCTCAATGTACATAAAAAGCAAATAGTATAGTACTTATTTATGAGCTTGGTGTTTTGTTAAAGAACTTCTGTTTCATCTTCCCGTTGCTATGTTTCCGGTTCAAATTTTCGTAGTCATTATGAGAGCTGTAGTAGGTGTTTGAAATAGTAACTAAAAAATCAGGCCTATTAAAATATGTAAAACGGCAATAAATTACGTTATTCATATTTAAATATTAATAACACTCGCCTTAGAAGTTTTCAAACTTTAAGTTATGCAGGAATGTTGCAGGTATATACTAAAAAGCAACTTCTTCCCATCTCATCGAAGAAACAAAAGGTGTAAGTTATAATTAAATATTTTGCTGTGTTGGTCTAGTCAGCGGCAATTTGTCGCTCATCGTTTCAGCGCTTTCTCATTTAGCACGCATAATTCTCAAAAGTGACGAAAATTTGTAGAAAAGTTTTAAAATATAGAAAGCAAACCTTTTAGTTGTGCATTTATACACAACTGCAACGCCTCGGGTGTGGTGTATAAATGTCAAAATTTCCAAAATTATAAATGTTTGAACATTAACAGCACCTAATTTTATTGAATTCACCACGGTTGATAATATAATTATTATGTCATTACCATATCCAATGTCGCTGTAAATAACTCATTAATCGAACTCTATTATAATTGGTCTCATGATATTTCCATTCATGTCGATGGGTGTCAAATGGACGAATGCATTTAACATTATTTTTTTACGTTTCAACTTCGGAGCTTATGATGTTTTTGCTTTGGGGATGTACACCAGCTAACTTTTAGTTTGTCATACATTTATTAAATGCACATAATATATTAATCAACATATTATTAATATTTGTAGATTTGACAGTTTCTTAATTACGAGTAGAAATTATCACAAATTCTTAAGAGCCATTTTGATGTTAAATTTAACTATTGTCATCATATTAACCACACAAGCTTTAATTTAATAAACCAGAATTCCAATGTAGCAAGCCCCGATTATGTTCTCAGTTGATATTACCAAGTGCTATTAGGTACTCTGTGATATTTAGTAGAAAATTTACCTCGACAGTGGAGAACAAAGGGTAATTTTCATTTATTACCAGCCTTATTATAACAGTGAGTTTGTTTTCGGCCCACTGTCTCAGCCATTACGAAAACAAGCACCTTATTACACAGTTATTAAACTTATTTCTAACGAATAGGGATGGGAAAGATCAAAATTTATTTTTAGGTTGATCTTTATTACAATATTTATTATGTTGTTGTCGATCTTTAGCTATGTTATGTAATCGGATAATAATTTCGGGGTAATGTGACGGTACTACATTTGATATTATGGTAATTGAGTAAATATGCGTAGGATCGTATTTAAGTATACCTATCTATTTTGCGGAAAAGTTATCTTCATGTTTAGTTATATCGTAATGTGGCTTGATATTTATGTGTATGGTTACTGAGTTATGTATTATAGTGATTTGTGTGATGCAACATGTAGTGTTTGTATTTTCGTAACTAAGAAATATCTGTCGATCATTTCGGTAGCTCATAAAATGAGCGGAACCATGCCGGATGTAAACTCAAAATAATTCATTTGTCTTGCTTCTTATTACGGCGACCTGTTTGTTACTCACGTACACAAAAAAATCCAAAAAACGAATTATCCGAGATTAATAATATCCATAGTTGGTTCCAAACGTGAAATATGAGATTCAGATAGAGCAACGAAAGGAATAGAGCACTGCGGATATCAGTAGGAAACATAACATCCAATATTATACCCTCTGCTCTACGAGTAGGTATATCCAAACTGAATATTAATTCATAACATCCCTAATTTAAATATGACATGAGGTATTTGTCCGTAGTATTATATACCTTTGAATTAAATTTACCAATCATTAGATAATAAGTCTTTATTTGGTAAGTACCTACCAACGCGAATCGTGAGTATAGTTTATTGATTCTAAATTTGAAGTAATGACGATATTATATAGGTAATACAATACTATGTATCACAAAATAATTTTATCGACAAAATGGTTGCGTCTCTATCAACTAAACTGTGATAATTATCTCCCCAGCAATGATTGTAAAGAGCTTATGCTCTGAATTTATTACTGTACAAGCAAAATAAATTATACGAAGAGCAATTACAAGGTTATTACTAGTAATGGGAGCTGATTGAAGACTTTGACGGTCTTCTTTGTAAAAAGATGATTGGGTATCACGGAGAACATCAATTTTCTATGCACTAAACCAATTATTAATGTGGAAGCTACGGCTATGTTCTTCTGCTTGAAAATTATACATCTTGAAAACTAATTTCCATAAGCACCAGAATTTGCTTTTACAACTGGGGAAAAACACAGTAGCACAGAACAGAATAATTATGCACAAAATGACTACAAAATCAGTACTTACTTATTTTTTTTTTATTAGGTTTGTCTGAAAATCAATATTCTATATTGATTACTTTTGAATTGATTGAAATAAGAGCACGCAATAGCCTTACATGATCAATAAATATGATCACGCAAGAGCCTTATGCATTTTTTTAATATTTTTTGTCGTTTATACGATATCAAAAATCGGACGTAACTGATGCGATTACAACAGAATTAGACAGAAAGACATAATATTAAGCTTGATATAAATATACACGTAAAATCCTTCATAATCTCTCTTTGAGAATCAGCCGCTTTTTATACCTACCTCTATAATTAAAGTTTTAAAGCACCACCAGGTACATGGAGATAATCTGTCTATATTAGCATAGTATTTTAATAAAATAGGTTTAGGTATCACAAATTAAGTCTTTGAGACATGGCACAGCTGCCGACTGCGGTTCTCATCTAGAAGATAATATTTTGTTTTAACTTTCCGCTGGGTGGGGTAAAATAACTTAGGTACTGGCTGATACAACTTTTTTTTGTTATTCACTCAACATAATTGGCCACATTTACGAAACTGCAACGCAAGGCCCCAGAGAAGCCGACACGCCTCAGCTCTGCATCTGTTTGACAGCACCACAATGCTTATACATTTATGTACATGTTATTTATGAAAAAAAATGGTATTCCTGTCCCAAAACAAGCTTGTCAGTGCAACCACTGTAAGGGGCGGCGGTCGGTAACGGCGTGGCTGATTGTCGAAGTGTATGGCCGGTACGAATTAGCTGCTCAATTAGAATCACATTACTTGGAACAATTTACCGCTAACCGGTCGTGGGGCGCTCGATGCGCTTGGAATAACAAAATGGCTGGTCAGGCGAGACGGACGCAGGGAGTCCGTTGGGGTTAAATTGGCTCTGGCGATTGGCTAACGTAACATAGGTATTTGGTTTATCTTGTATTATAATAATTATAATACCTTCATAAAAAATGTAGTTGCCATTAATAAATTAGGCATGTAAGTACTCACTACTACTTACATGTACCTAATTTAAAATTATGGTAACATTGTAAAAGATAATTTTTGATTGTATCACAGCTTTTGTATGAAATGCTTACAATATTATGGGGAAAGAAATGAAATATTAATTAATTTATGCATTACGAGTTTAAAAAAACGTTTGCCATTGTTTGTGAGGTTAAGTATGTAAAACGTTTTACACTTCTATTCTAAGAGATTTAATTCTAAGAAATATGCGTATCATTTAATACGTTACTTTGATTTCGATTGTATTTACCATTTATTGATTTTCAATGCGCATAATAAGTCCGTCATAATCAGCAAAAAAATGTAGGTACAGTTACAGGGAAAAATATTAGAAAAATAAATTTGGTGGGTCACTTTTCATTACGAGTTTTCGATGGGGCATTAGCCCCTGCCCCTTGGCTTGACGCCACACTCAGGCTCTGGTTCCAAGCTTGCGGCTCCAGAGATACGAAGATGGGAGCTAGTAGAATGGACATAAAACGTTATTGGGCTCTTGGCGAACTTACGAGTATATTTGCGCCGAGTAGTCGCGTGATACCTGTGCATGAGTCATACCAGGTGCAGAACAACCGTCTGCATTTGCAGAAAAAATAAAATATTGTAGGTATAACGCGGGGCCCCAGTAAAAAAATGGTTCTTGGCGGGTATTTAGCGTGCTTGGATGTGATTACTTTACTACATAAAGTTCGCGATATAAGTGTAGGTAATATACGAGCGATAGTAAAGGGTTGGCTAGCCACGTACCATATTTAAACACACACTTTTGACTTTATACCTAATATTACTAGAACTTTTATAAAATAGTTAATTACTGAAAAAAAAAACTAAACACAATTTCAAAAATGACACATTTAGTAAAAATTGTAGGCCAACAAAAAGAAAAAGGTTAGACAGTATCTGGTGATCACACAAGCTTTTCTAGTTCCTGTTGCATTGCCCTTTTAAATCACAAAAGTACCACATAGGATACAATCTGTGGTAGTAGCCGGGACAATGGACACAAATAAAAAAGAATTACCACCACCTATTTTTACTTCGAAGTTCCGTACCAAACTATGAAAGACCCACATACTCGTAGATAACATAAAATATATTATTCTGCGATCTAATAAGCGTTAAACATTTAACCCACTCACCTTCCAATATCACCAAACCAAACCGATTTCTAACTCTGCGCTCCAATCACTGGAACTCATTGGTCGAACATCCAAAAAATCGTGATCGGACCACCCACAGCCTCTGCGAGAAGGCAAATAAAATAAAAAGACGATAAATAACAGTGCCCTCGCATAATTGATCACAAATTAAAACTCGCAGCGCGTCCGAAATGTTAAACGAACGTTGCCGAAAGCGAAATTAGTGTCTGCGTACAAATACGAAGTCACGCACACATGCAAAATTTCGGCTAGGGCTATCTCTGAGATATAAAGTTTCAGAAGTGTCACTTTTCATTTCGGCGTATTCGGACGTTCCAGGTTTATAGATGAGGATGTAATTTCGAAGCTTATGGACATAGGGCGTACTTATACACATATTTCTTTTATGCATGACAGGTGGTCATAGAGAGAGTAATATTATTATAGTTCAATTTTCAGGTTATTCTTATTTAACTAACATGAATCAAAATGACATTTCGCTGATTTATGTGCTCGCTCAAAAATTGGTCGTAAAACACATAACAAAATATCATTAATGGTAACCCTATCTGTTTTACATCATCACACTCACGGCCTGTTTGCTGCCTGGCTCCAACAAAGGGCCGCATTCAGTACAATATGCTACTAAAATAAATTGTTTTTAATATACTATGAGCGCTTAAGTCGAAATACGGTCATTATTTTTGGAGATGTAAACCTTAATTAATATTTTGTATTAATTGTAATCGTAAAATACTATGGATATAAACTGGGGGAACAAAGCTCTATAAAGTCAATAGATTCTAATAGCTGTTCTTTTGTCAGCTTTTTATAAATATGTATTAGCAAGTTCGCAAACTTTTCTTTTCTTGGTTCTGTAAAATGTTATTAACAAGCTGGGAAACAAACTTCCATTCTTTTCAGTTTAGGTATTTTTTATAATTATATCATTTCGTTTGTATTTATTTTTCTGTGATGTTCTTTTCATCTTTTACTTGGAAATTTATAAGCAGTTTCTTTGAAAGTCGAGACGAAGACCAGATATCTGGGGGCACGGCAGTGCCCCCGCCAAGTCGAGCAAAACAAAAGGCACGGCCGTACTATCCTTTTCTCGAAGCGAATCGGGCCATTTTCGACCCCCTGTAACTTCGTTATGGATAAAACTAGAAGCCTAAATTTTTAGTGACCAAGAGGGCATCACGTCTACAGATAATAATCCAAGTTACATCAAATTTGAATCAGTAGTTTAAGAGTTATTGCAAGTCAAAGTTCCTTAATTTTGCTGCCCACTGACTGACTGACTGACTGACTGACTCACCGATCATCAAAATTCTAAGGTGCTTCTAGCCGTCCCACAAGTTTCAAATTTTGAATATAGCTATTGTTTAGCCTATAAACCATGGAAAAATTCTGACATTCCATAATTTTCATCCCGTTTTCTAGATATATAATCTGCATAAATAACTTTGTATTCCCATATAAATCCTATTAAATTGTATGTGATTACAAAGTTACTTTTACAGTTCATAATTAGACTTCATTGAAATTGCACGAAATGGGTAACAGGGGTTAAAAATGAGAAATGGCTTCGAGAAATTCGACAGTTGAGCGCTTTTTAAAACCTTCCACGATAGATAGAGATATACAAATCCCTATACATACCTACCTACACTTTTATAGGTCGAACAAATTCGTTACCTAGGTACCTAGGTACCTTATACCTAATACGCATCTGTGGAGACGCAAAGACACTCGTTCATGATAATCTATGAGCATGACCTATGTCGCAAGGGGCCCCGGCCGCACAGGAGCGGGGCGCGCGTTGATGCGTGTTTCGCAAAAACCAGAAATAAAGAAAGAAAACCTACAAAAAGAAATGAGATCCCATCAAAAACATTACATGTACAAAAATGCACAAGTCTCGCAACGCAGTTTATCTGCCGTAAGAAGTTGTGAGATCGAATGTAAACCAAGTCGGTTAATTTCAATACCTACCTATGCCTATCTATGGGAGCAGTTATATCTTTATTTCTTTAGTAAATAGAGTGTCTTGGCGATTGTACACGGTAGCATAATCTACTAGGCAATCTAAATAATTATAGTTTCCGTATAGGTGTACTTTCAAACAAATACAAGCACAAAGCGCTTAATAGATTTATGTTGCCGTGTGCAATTGCCAATGCACTCTATTTACTAAAGAAAAAAGTTATAACTGCTCCCATAGATAGGCATAGGTAGGTATTGAAATTAACCGACTTGGTTTACATTCGATCTCACAACTTCTTACGGCAGATAAACTGCGTTGCGAGACTTGTGCATTTTTGTACATGTAATGTTTTTGATGGGATATATTATCCGCTAGATGTTTGATCAACTCAATAGCCGTGTACAATTTTGAACATTTTCACTGTTCATGTTGTAACTTGTATTTTCCGTTGAATTAAAACACCTTTATCGGACGAAAAACTGAAGAAATTCCATAAAACTCATTCCAAACATTAAAACCTATGCATCTGGCCGTGTCACTACAAAGAGAAAAAACCTTTAACACCGGATTACACACCTTTATCTAATTACAATCGTAGACCCCAATCTATAAAATATGTTCTCGGAATATCTAACCGCTGCGTCTGTGTAAGCAGTATACAAATGTCGACGAATTTCGCTCACACACACAGACACACAACGTCCGTGTGATTCAGCTATGTTGGCTAGGCGTATTCTGTGTACCAAATACCACATTTGCGGCTTCTCGCCGTAATTGTTTGAAAACTAGAACGAAAGTGGGTTAATTAAAAAATGTGCTGAACAAATTAGATTATCATAATTAAAGCTTTACAAATACGAGTTACAATGTGGTTTCTACACCACACCCGTCGCGTTTGTAAATTATGGTGGTACATTTCGATCGATACAGGTTTTTATTTGGTATATAGCATGTCAAAAAAATATGCGTCAAGTATTTTCGTTGTAAAAAACATTTTGACAAATCCCATTACAATTGAACTAATACGAATCTTAGTTAAGTATCACTTGCCATGAGATACTCGATATTTGTTACTGCGTGAAATTAACATTCTGTGTCTAGCTGAATTACGAGGCTGGCGCGTTCCTCGAAGGCGTAATATTAGGTATAATAATTCTTCCAAGGGAAAGATCGTAACAGCGATAGCAATGCACTTCAAACAACTCACTGGTTTTACTTAGAATTCAGGCGCATTTCTGTTAGAAAATATTTCGGAGGTAGAAAACTTAGGTAAAATTGCACCTATTTTTAGAGGTACAGAAGAGTGAAACGAGTTAAGTTATCTTTGCTCTGCTGAATTCCTTTCGCCAACTCTGTAATTTACAACTTTTCTATTCTTGAGTTCAAGTTGTCTTGAAGTTGTAATGTATTTCTTCGCCCTCAATCAGAAAGTCTATTGCCAAACCTTATTCGGACCTAATTTGTACATACTAAAACAGGACAAGCTCTTTAATTGATTCCTTCCTGGTACCTATATAATTACTGGTTTACTGGTGGGAAATTTCCACTGATACCGTACCACAGTTATTAATAAAATGTTTGTAGGTTGGGTAAGTATTCTTTTTTTGTATCGTTAAGTATAAACACTCCTACGCACTACATAGGTAAACATGATACATTTCTGATATCAATGATGATAGGTAGGTACATATTATATCGGGGCCGACACCTACTAGGCTCATTTGAAATGAAATATTATTTCTTAAATACAATTCTCGCAAACAGCCAACCTATTAATCTAAGTCTGTGAGAGCGGCCCGATGTGTTCATTTCCCGAACTCAATAGAGAATGTCAATTTTCATATGAGTATTTTATAAATATAGCTTAGTTTCAATTCGGGTGAACTTATTAACACATGTTCATTTAAGCTGCAAACAAAACTTGCTACTGTTGTTTCATTTTAATTATGACGCATCACAAATGATTAGTTTGTGCAATAAATATAATAATGGAAAGTTACTTCGCTACCAAACAGAATTCGGTTAGTGGTCGGCTAGTGAATTTTGGATAAAAAAGCATTCAGTCGAACTGAGAACCTCGCCATTTTTTTAACGTGGTTAAAACTGGTTTGTCACCAAGATACTACTGTGTTTCATTCGTTACTTTGCAATTTAGATTGTGCGTCTAAATTATGACGATCACAAATAATACAAATTTACAAAGTAATCGGCAATATTTCGCAAATTGATGTCAGGCTGCGTAGTACCAAAGCAAAAAGAGGATCTTTTAAGTTGTTACAAGCAATTCTTATCAATCTAACTGCAGCATTAAGAGCCGGGACGAGATAACTACACGGAATAATGCGCAGTTTTATTTTAGTTTTGTCCTTGCGGTCGACGAGAGCGTCATTCGCTTCCCTATCGCGACAACAAATCAGAGCCTCTGTGGGGCTGCCAGATAAACCTAAAAATAAGAGGATGAACCTTAATCCCGCGTGATATGATTGGTTTTCGAATAGCGTAAACGACATCTACACTAGCGAAGAGCTTGTGCTATGCAGTTTGCCAAGGGACGGTGCATTTTGAGTCAGTGAAGAAGATGCGTCAAATTCCTTATTTTAGTTGCCATCTATTATAACAAATTAATACATTTTATTGTATAGTGATGGTAGAAAAGTTAATCGAGATTGAGCCAGACTGGTAAACAATGTCTTGCACTTTATGTTTATTAAAAGGCTTGTGTCCCAGCTGTGGTAAAGTAATGGGGAAATACATTATAATGATGGGTAATAACGATTATATATCACAACAAAATACTTCACAAAGATACAATTTAAATTTATTTATCAATTATTTATCAGCTCAACCACCTACTAACATTACACTAAATTGCATTTTCACTGACACGAAAGAAAAACGACGGTTGTGTCTAACAATCAATAACTTTAATTTATATAGGCTCTAAACGGTCACTTACGTAGTTCACTGCTGTGTGTATATTTTATTTAAATTTTCGGTGACATGCTAGGCATAATGCTAGGCATAGTATGACAGTGATCAATTTAGAGCGCACGGCTAGCCTACCCACAATTGCGTGTAGATTATTCACTGGTACCAATGTACTGTGGCATTTACGGCCAATGCTTATCGGACCATGGCAATCTACGAACACTATTTTGTTATTTTTGCAGAAGTAATGTAGATGAAGGAGGAAATATTACACGGTTTGCCATTAAGCGGATATTTATTGGCGGTACAATGTTTTCCTTGGCGGTGTTGAAATTATTAATGGAGCATTGCGCTATGGTGGTAAAAAGTGCAGCCTTATATTACAGCTGGCGTGAGTGCCGCAGTGTCATAAATGTTAAGCTTATTAAAAACTCTGAGTGCTCTATTTCAGAAGAATCGCGCTTTGGTTTTTTCTTTTTTTTCTGGATAAGGGGCTTTGCCTGCCTATCTTTCATAACATTTAAGTCGGTAGTTGTTGCGGATTGCTGTTGTTTGGATCACTGTGTTTTTACGGAACGTCAATGTAACATGAGATTATCATTTTCATTCAACATTTGCCCCAAACTGTATGTAACTTTTAATTAAATTATATTTAAAATTAAAAATTATACTACCCGTAATTTCAAAATTTGTTAGGTAGGTTACCTATAATTATAAACTTGGACAGCTACATAATTAGCCCATTTACCCAACATTTTATAATTCACTTCATTATGTTATAACTAATAATCAGAATATTGACATTCTGTAATTTATTATGAAAAAGTATCACCAAAACGGTTTATCAATAGTTAGTAAATTTACCAAGTTTGATTTGATACCTAAATAACAAAGTTTGTTAATTCCGATCTATTTAACAACGTGAAAGCACGTTCTAAAATTTTCGTTTGTTATTTTATAACAAACGAACATTATCGTTAACTCCCTTTTCGTTACCCGTTACCTCGTTACCCATATCATCGTTGATGCCATTAATTGATTTGTTATGAACTTTGTAATTTAATTTTATCGTCGAATATTCGATAATTGTATTTTAACTAGTGTAATTTTATTATATCATGTTTAAAGCACAAACATGCTTTAAGCAGTAAATTTGTTTGGTATTGGATTAATTCATTGGTATGTTTAAATTTGCGTGTTTGATGAAGTATATTTAATTAATATTCATCAATACACCTATTCATAGGGCTGGTACCAGCGCAAGTAAGTGTGAATGTTAATTAGTGTATTTGTGTATTAAAGGACGGTTTTTGATAAAATTCAGTAAGAATAGTCCCTGAATGAAAACTTACTGTGACATGAACAAAATATCTCTAGATGTACTTATATTTGTTTTTGTTTGTTTTCAGACTCTATTCCGTCAAATGTAAGACTTGCACCCGGTTTCTGAAACGTCAGTCAACTTTGACTACAGATTAATTATGTTGCGATCCTTGTCATTTGTTTAGTGTTAGATAGAGACAACGATAGTTTTAATCTACTGTCAACGCCAACAAACGTTCTAGAAACTGGGGGTTGGTGGTATATAATGTAAAATTGTTACGAATTCGTCAATCGTAGATTTTCTTTGAGGCCACGTGTCATGTTATCGTAATATTTTTTATACTAATGTCATGAGATCATAAGCTAAATGTTTTTTTTTTTGACATTAATAACTGTCTCACGCCTGTAATTTATCATAATTAAAACCCCAATTCACTTCCCAGACAATATACGTAAGTAGATACCTAACTAATCATTACCATTTAAAATGTTCACACTAACCTTGAATATAGTTTTTGTCTACTGGTGAATCAAATACTGTACAAAAACGGTTTCTTGCGGAGCTTAAATCTAGACTTATGACAGTAACTCATATCAATACGAGCGGCTAAAACCTTATCCTAAGTTGCTATCTTATATTACCTTTAAGAATACGTATTCCATACTTCAAGCAGATCAAAATAAGCGCTATCACCACTGATAATATCCTGAGGAGCTTCATCGTCTTCCTCCCATCTCTTTGAGTATCATCAGATCAATGCGCTTGCTTGTACAAAGTTTTACCAAGCATTTGCAACAAAGAAAAGTCTTTGCTGTGTTTTAGAGGTGCTTGTCACATTTCTTTTATGGCTTATATACACCGCAAACTTAATATATATATTACTGTTTGTGACTTATATATAATAATATATCTAAGTAACTGTTAAAACAGATAGATCCGTATCTACTCACAAAAGGTAATATCGCTCCTCGTCAAGTTTCAAACGAGATCAAAATATTAGGAGTAAGATTGTACAAATAAATCAAAACTGACCCCCGTGACCTCGTATCAGATGGGAGCCGATCTCGAGATTACTTTTTCACATCACAGCAGCTTGTTTCCACTGTGCCGCGTGAGGCACGATAAAAAATCGAACGGTATCGAGATTTTTTATTCGGTCTTATAAGGCGGAGCAATGCCATCATCTATTAAACACTAGGCTTATTTTCTAGATAGAGAAACCATGATCTACAGTCACAAAACTAAAAATCTAATGATTTCTGTTAGAAGTTCCTAAACTTTCTTAAAAATGGGTCTAATTTGCGCACATACAAATATCAAAATATATAATTTTGACATACCTCGACATTTTGGCCGAGTTACATCGACCGTGGTCACGATTTCTGTTAGAACAAGGTTTCAGTGTATCAGCACTGCTCATTGCTCAAGTGCTAAGCAGATATTGCGCCACTGTCGCCTATGGCGATCCACTTGTTAGATCCTCATCCGAACTCGGGAACCTCCCCGATTTTCGACTTCAAGACCGGTTCGATTTGAATCGTGGCCACAGCTAATAAGTGGATACAGGATATTAGGCCGCAGGCGGTTACCGGCTTTATTTTACTACGATAATGGAATCAAATTACAAAAATTAATTCAGCAGATTAAAAAAAACTGCTGAGCTTGTAAAGCTTAAATACGCTTTACTTCCTGTCTCTTTTTTTCCACTGCAAAAAGAACGTTCGAAACTTTTATCCTGGCCCGAGCACCGAGTGATTTTAACGAGCTTTTATTCGGCGACTTTTTATTCGCAGCCAGAAAGGTATTTTTATGAAACTAATGAATGTCAAAGAGAACTTAATTACTTTCATTTGCGATCGATGGACGAGGTTTTTGGTACAGATAGCGAATCAAATTCATGGTCTCTTTGAACATTAATCTGGTGACTGTAGATTGGACGCTTCTTATTTATAGGTACCAAGATGAGATGTTTAGTCATGAACCTGTCAAACGAACTGTTTTGAAAAGGAATTGGATTGTTAGACGTAATAAATAATAATAATTGTAGTAGGTACCTATAGTTATTACAAAAGCTGTTACAGTATTTCAAATAAATATTATAATCTGTCGTACCTGGTTTGTAATCTTTGCCATTGTGGTTATTTTATAACTCACGCATTATGAAAATAAACCAGGAAAAATAAAAATAATTCAAAGGCAATCTCCGTGAAATGATCACCAGAATAAAATATTGAAGTAACAATGTCGGTTATAAAGTTACAGTTGCTAGTACTAAAAAAATACCTATACCCATACATGTCAGGTAATTAATGTTGTTATCGAATCTGATCGCAATTCAACAAAGAGTAGCTGGGCCTATCTAATATCGCTTCCAAATCACGTCCGAATCACCCCACGCGGCGTCTATCCTAAACCAATCCAAAACACGATCAAAACTCAATAATTATAATCGCATTACGTGGCGTCTTACTAAACCGTGCGTTAAAATTTAATTACGAAATTACGCTTCCGAAAATGGCCGGTTTCCGAGATATTATTCAAAAGTAAGTATAAGCTGTGATGCGCGTGGGCACGTATTTAGTCACGGGCATGGTCCATGATCCATCCCACCATAACTGTGGCTGCTTAATACACGTACACTCCACTACGCTCGCTTGCATCTCACTGCAATATCACCTCTATTATAAAGAGGATAAGAGTGAGTCGTCTGAACGGGTTCGTACTATGGGTGCATTGTGGGTAGAGGGTTCACACTGGAAACTATTTCCCCGGTGCGGCGATATAACCGGTTTGGACGACCAAAGACACTTAAAGCCAAACACTTAGTGAGGGCATACCTTTATTTCTTACATGTTCTTTACGATGAGAAGCAAAGTTGAATGCTTGTAAGTCTTGTTTTATGTCACGATCGTCGATGGCTGCGTCGTGGCCTTTAATGAGCGTGTTTTAAAATGCAATCAATATCGCCTTTTTACACCCGATCTTTAAAAAGGGGTGGAATTTGTATCGCATATCTGTGTCCTCGACTGAGAAGAACAAAGAGTTAATTCTAAAAAAGACAATTTCACACATAAAGTTCTTCGTAAAATGTACTCCTTACCAGGTAATGCGTTTCAGCACCAGCTTAATATATCAATTACAACAGTAGCAGCAACAAACTTGCTGTAAGTATTATTGAATGTTCATCGTTTTTTTTATTGCAAAAGAAACTACCATAACAATACTTAACTTTCAATTGCCCATATCAATTCATGTTCCATAAACCTTCAAACGAGTAATTTTTTCAATTCATACGAAATAACCTACTCCATCATCATATCTAACTCTAATACCATTATAAATCACAGTTTCTACAGCATCTATCATCTTAACCGAGTACCTATTGAACTGCCGCTCCATATAAACATACAGCATACTGACGAAGAACAGTTACGAATGTACATACTATATTTATACCAGCAAGAGGTTTCATATATCACATAAACTCAAGTGCATCTACTTTGACAATACCCATGTTGCCCATGTTTCAGTGAGGGTTGCCATGGGCAAGGCAACATGACATTTAGACCTTTGGAAATAGATTTTTGGATGAATTTCCATAATTAACAGGAAATGGAAAACGAATCGTACGATTTCGTGTTCTCTCTTAAAATAACTTAAATACCCTGGTAGAAAAGTTTTGCGTACCGACTCCTAAGCTTTAAATGCAGTTAGCACCCGAACATAAGATTATCTACTGACTACAAGTTCTACGGCGATATACAAGCATATGGTTATTGTATCCACTTAAACCCAGCGGTAACCTGTACTTTCATGCAATTAAAATTTATTAATTTCAGTCTAAGCTTTTTATTTTATGTCGTTAATGCGCAACCGGGCGTCCCGTATGAGGCCAACCCTTTTTTATTTAACGACCTGCTATTGGAAAATAAAATCTGGTTTACGGAAATACCTACAAAAGTAAGGGTGACTTAGAGGATTACCACTTAGGTTCGTGCATTTTAATTTTAACTCTAAAGCGAGTGTCATTAAGGTGTTAATTTTTTTTTGTTTGTTTGCTATTTCCATTTTATGGCGGAAGTAGAGCTGATAATAGTAGATAGTTCGTTTTAGTTAAATCGAGCACACACACACATTAAGTAAATGTGAAGTTTGTGTGCGTCTGTGTCTAGAAACACACATAGTTATGTACTATTTTTCTTGTTTTACAGAAAGGTGGCGGCGTTGCAAAGTGCATATAGAATATATAATATAAATATGCTTTATGTCACACCAAATAAAAAGAAACACGTACCTACACGTGGCACGTGTCTAACGGCCGAAATTAATAATCAATCCAATTCAAATTTTGCTATCTGGGATTGATATCACAATCCATTTTTAGGGTCAAACGTGCCAATATCCGATCCGTGGATTGATTTATAAAGGCACGCAGATTGGAAATCGATCGAACGATAGGCAGCAATCCAAGATCGATTTCAATCTTGGATAGGAGATACAATATTAATTTCGGCTGTAAGACGACTGATCTGTCATAATATTGCTGTAGTCCCTCTATTGGAGCACTGTTCGTAATATTAGGGATCAACTTGTAGGTACCTAACAGATGTTTAAACGTTTCCAATAAGTGTGTTGAAATAACAATGTCTAGCAAGCAACACTGTCAGTATAAAATGAAGTCAAAGTCTAGAAAGCATTTTAAGTAGAGTACAATACGAGCAATTGTGCTCTACTTAAAAATAAATTGAATGAAAATAAATTAAGTTTCTTAGAGCAACAACAGCGAAGCTTGTTCGAGAGCCATTGTTGTCGAAGTTCAACCGAAGCCATTGTAACGAAAAACTTTTCTCATACTTCGGTCGCCCATAAAAACATAAACAGTTACGAAGTTAAAAATACTTGAGAGTTTTTGTGAAACGAAAACATTCATAATAAGCGGTAGAATGTCAGCCGTCTAAACCGTTTCATCCTCGACGAAGCCATCCGTTCGAAAAGCAACGTTTTTTTCTCATGTTTTTTTTTCATGTACAGGTGAAGCGGCGAACCCACACTTAGTCGGCGTTAACCTGTAATCTAAATTCATTTCTCGATCCGACCCACCAGGGCCATATCTCCGTTTTATTATATGCCTTGAGCCCATTTGCTGGCTTTTTTTTAGTCTAAACAAATTACCCATTATTCACGTTGCCCGTCGATCTCATTATCCGACGACAGAAGAGGGCTTTTTTGTTCTGTTTGAAATATAACAGTTTATAAACTTGAAATATTCAACAATGTCGGCCGACGTCGTAAAGCATCCGAATCGATTTGCGTTCATTGAGTCGAGTAATTGCAATGATTCCTCTGACGTGCTCGATTTTATTTTCTTCTATCTCGAAAAACGGTTGAGGATTAACAACCACCATACCGTGGCCCGGGACAATGTGACTTGGCATAGTTTTGTAATATAAGTTCACAAAATGTCAAAAGTCACTTGGATGAACATTAATTTGCCCAACTCGCCTATCTGCATATTCATAAGGTCCGATCTAATTTAATACCTATTTTATGTACTGACACCCAACTTCGGGGGAAGAGGCACCTTTTTATATTTTTATAGAAATGTGTCAGTTGTTGTTCTTGTTATCTTTCAACCCAACCGTAATTAGCAAGAGTTACTTCTCCATTTTGGTATTTTTAGCGGTCTCATGGGATAAAAACTTCCATTTTTCTTGCAACACTTCCTATTAGCCGCTGACTGTTCCCTCATTTGTTTCTAGTACAAATTTTGATAGTTCCATGTAAAGGATTACCCAATAATTGGGAGGTGTTCATGTGGGATTGAAAGAAATAGTGTTTGTATTTGTATTTGGCTCACTGTGGCAGTGACAGTGAAGCTATCATCTTGCAATGCTCCCAGGTCCAGGTGGGTTATGGCCCTCATTGTCCTTATTATTGGGGTAAAGGCTTGTTAAATATGTATTAGTCGACGGTCTGTCCCACCGAATAGACGACGATATCGAACGTATGAATTATTTAAAAAGCTATGTGTCATACAATATTCATTTCTTGATGTCTTTCATGATGTTTAAATTGAAGAGGTATTGACGTCGGGGACAATTTATAGCCAGGATTGGTGATCTGATTAACACGGTGGCTAAAGGTATGCTGCAGCTTCACACAGCTTGGCAGAGATAAGTTTTATTATAGGTAACCTACCTTTAGCCATCACTCGAATCATTTCTTTATGGGGTAATTATTTTCGTATCATTATTCTAGCGGTGACGTGTCTCATATAATAGGAAGGTTAATTTGTTTGTTTGTCTGTAAGGTTGTGCTAGCCACTAGTGTCAGAGTTTATCCGGGCCGCCCAAGGGCCTCTGACGTGCCCTAACGACTGTTATCAATCGCTAACAACTGGGACCGACGGCTTAACGTGCCCTCCGAAGTACGGAGATATGGAAAACCGCGCATAAATTACGAAAAGCCATTGATGCGGGGATTGAACCCGGTATTGTCGGATTCTGAATCGCGTAAGTTACCGCTCGGCCACCATCTCTTAAAATATATAAAAATGATATATTCTGTGCGTGCGACAATCAGGCGATTCAGAACTATTAGGGTCTTCTATATGACAGTAAAATGTACATGTAAAAATATTCAAAGAGTAGAAGAGCGTACAAAAGATTTGCAAAGAATGAATCAACATTTCTGCATTCTTAGATGCCTTTGTATGCAGATGTGATGGGTATTCAGATAAGCAATTGATACTCAAATGATCGGATATTTTGAAGCTCAGTTTGATATTATCAGCACCTTCTTAACAACAAACATGAGAGAATTGGAGAGATTCATATCTTTTGCATACAACAGTACAAGTACCTACGACACAAGCTGGTCTTTTACCTTCCTATTGATAGCTCAAAATACTTTTTACAAGCTTATAATTATGTAATAACTATAATATAACATAACGTTGGATAATATCTCCAAAGATTTAAGTAGGTACCTACTATTCTCTTGGAAAATTTAATCCGCCATTAAAAGATAGACTTACAAACTTCCAACATATAGACATACGTAGAGTCCTAAACTCATTACCCTTGACTCTTGGCTTTACAGCAGTCTGGTAAAAAGTATTCCTTGATTGCCAAAAGAAAGACAAAAACACATTATCTTATATTTCAATGGTCATGAGAATCAACTTCAAATGTATAATGATCCATGACAGATTTGAATCTTCCCAAATTTACTTTACGACTGTCATAAAGTAACACTCCATCAGATGCTGTGAGGCGTGTAGATAGGTATTATTAATTTATTGCTTAGATAACACTTCGTTGCGTGATAAAGCTAGATTAAGTACTTTTGTGATGGATCACATCGCTTTGCTTCACCAATATTATCGTTGGTCTAACGACTTTAAAAGCTGTGGAGCACGTATGTCTTCTAACATTTTTATGACATTAAAAACACGGAAACATTATTGTTTTAACGTGTTAATTGCAAGCTGAAAAAATACTATACTAGATATTAATTTATATGAAAAAGGAAATTACAACTACGCGTTTCCTCGGTTTAGTGAAAACAGTTGTAACGACCGTTAGTAACGACCTAAAATCTTATTATACGAGTATTCGATCATTAAATAAAATTTTTGCTTTGTTAACTAGAATTTAAACGGGTCTAATTCGCGCACAAACAGATATCAAAATGTATAATTTTGACATACCTCGACGTTTCAGCCGAGTTACATCGACCGAGGTCACGAGAAGACTCCAAGACTCCAAGACTTCAAGACTCTAGAATTAGACCCGATGTATTCAGTTCACGAAAATTTAAGAACTTAATCTGTTAATCTTTTTACATTGTTTTTTTTTATAAAAAAACGAATAATTAAAACTTACGTTCTCAAAATACAGGCAGCATTTGTGCAAAAATAAATAAAATACTCCGTAAACTTTTAACAAATTAGAAATTCCACAACTGCCCTTTTCAAAAATACCCTCACTCCTGTTGTTTATAGTCTCCAGGAAGGGCAAAATTATAACTAAATGGAGATAGTTTATTCTCATTATAACGAGTAATAATTTCTAAGTAACCCACATCAGTTATACAGAGTCACATGCGTGCGGCACGCCATTCTAAATACGATATTTTTAATTGTTCTTCGTCATTTGCTACTTTTCTAAGGATTAGTTTTCGTATTGTGAACCAATTTTTTTCTTAGTTTTATTAGTTTAGAAGCATAGCTCATTTTGACCCAAAAGATAAAGGCAGAATATAAAGGGAATAGGAAATCTCATAGTCGATAGAGCGTGACGTAATACGAGATTATCTATCAAATGCTAGACTGGGCTTCTCTACGTGAACTGAAAATCAAGCCTTAGGTATCAAAGTACGAACGTACTTTGTATGTGGTTATGTTAGAGATCATTTACAAATATTGTCGAAAGATTTTTAGATTTCTATTTCCTCTCTGTGAAACTCGAAAACAATAGATATCCTTCCAATATCGTTTCTTAGTAGGTATCTATAGAAATCGAATGACACATTTATAAAGTAGAACCCGCCCCATCACTCAATGATAAATATTACGGTAGCTTTCATAGATATTTATGGTCCCGTATTTCATTTATATTTCCCTTTCAAAACGCAATTCTTTTACCATGTAACTGTTTGGGAGAATAATATTGGAGAAATATGATCTTGGGAGAACCACTTTACAATATCCATCTGTCTGCCCGTCCAACTCTAAAGTTTAACGCCGGAGCTATCATCTGGTATGGAAACGAGAGTAATGAAGTCTGAAATAAATGCAGTAACGTTATATCGCAGTGAATTCCGTTGGTACTCAATGATGAAAAGACATACGTGAAATGAGTTTAGATGTAACACGTTTTATTGTGACAAAAACGCGCGTTTGTGACGTCGTCAGTACCCAATTAGTACATTCCAACAAATTGGTAGCATGTAATAAAGAGGATCTATATAAAATCTCAATGGAAACATCACTTAGCTGATAGTGTTTCTCAGATATTAGATAGTGGCGGCCAGTTGGCTACGAGTAATGTATGAAGATTCTACAGATAAGTTGGTCAACCTGTTAGGCAGGAACTATGTAAATATATTGAAGCGCTTAAAATGTCAGCGTTGTGTAGAAGTCTAGCTTAGGCTTAATTATTGCTGTATGGTTATGAAGCAGGTAAGCGATTACAAATGGTAAGTTAGACTATCAAGCGTATCATACAAAGAGAAGTGAACGTACTTATTGGACTTATTTATCAGAAAGGATATCTATTTCATTTTGAAATGCAATATAGTGGTAGGTATTTAATACAACTTTGGTTTCATCAAACAGTGTCACAAAACTATAATATGGAGAATAATTTAACTTTAGCGTTTCGCTTTCGGTCTGCACCCATATTCTCAACCTCAAATATTTTGAAACCAGTAGTACAAAGTACAAAGCCAATTCATACACCAGCATAATGCGTATGAAAAGAAAATTCTTAATCGCTAATTCAAGATAAAACAAAGCGGTGTATTACAAAGAGCAAGAACGACCAATCAGGGCCTACAATCAGTAAAGGGCGTGGCCAATCTTTGCTTTAATCTTTACACAGTGTGAACAAAGCAACGCTATACAATTTGCGAAGGAATGAAAAAAATAATAATAATTAAAGCATTGAATGTTAAGACGCGGTTTTGGATATAAAGGCCTTTATTCTCATGAAAAGAAACGAGAACTGCGTCCCTAAGTAGGTACCTATAAAGGTTGAGGTTTGTGAAATAGCTGGTTAATAAAACTTGCTGAGTTACGGCCACGTAAAAGTTCCTGTTACAGGTTTGCTCATCAAACTTGAAGAAATTTGCATAATTTGGTCCGATTAAGCAACGGTAACTTTTATTAGTGCGTCTGGTTCTTATATAGATTCAAAACAAATACATAATTTGACGTTTAATTAGTCACACTGTAAACCTTGCAAAACCAACTGATGGCATAGAGACTATAGCTAGTGATAGTAATAATATATACTAGTATAAATAATTAGTAGTTTATTGCATAATTTTGTTAAAAAACACAGTATTCATATGACTTATCATTATAATGTAATAGAAAGCCTCTGACCCCTGACTCTCCATTATATCTCTCCATCCAAAAGTTGACTGGAAGAGATTGCTTTAAACTTTAAGCGATAAGTCCGCCCATTAACTTTAGATGTGGATAAAGCTCCTGCTGTAACACCTTGTGTATTTATATAAATAACTGATGTGCAATAAAGTATTTAAAATTATGTTCATTTTTAATGTATGTATTAAACACTATAAAGCCTATTACCACTATTTTCCTACATCAACCGCATCTTTCATAAAGTAATTTTCATAAAACTCCGCTTACATTGTGCGCAAACGCATTTACATGCAAATAGTGGGAGTCACGTAATTATCGTTATAATGGCTATTTATAAACAATTTTCTATACATAAGCATATTACTTATATATTTTACGAAACAGTACCTACCTACCAAATATTACACAATTTTAAAACATAGAGTAATCAAAATTATGTAATATTATATGTTTGTAAGCGGTGTACCCACGATACAGGAGCAATCCTAGAGCGGGGCTAAGTTTTAAAAAACGAAAAAAAAATTCTTCAAGATTACACCCATTAAGATACGAGTAATTGTTTGAGGGCACGTCAAAAATTATAATAACAATCATTAAGAGGTATCTAAAGCCAAAATACCTATTATGTTTTGATAACATAGCTAGATTATAATCAACCAAACCATAATAATACCTCTGATGTGTAGGGGGGGCCATTTGCAAAAGCTGTCACGCTTTGTCGTCACGTTGCGCTAATAGAAGTGATATAATATACGAGTAGGTACAGCTACCGATTTCGTTATCATTGCTGGAGGCGGAAGAGAAATGCTCTCTCTCTCTTCAAAAGTTTGATCACTGTCTTACACTACGTAATTACTGGTCCGATGCACTTTAAATTAATTTTCCTAGACTGACGAGCTATTAACTTTCGATATTAAATCCTGATACAATAATAAGCACTTGACTTCACCATTTTATGGGTGGCTAAGTTGAGCTTATAATGGTAAAGAATATTATCGTAAATTTTTGCCGGCACCGATTCGTTTTCAGGTTATGGAAATAAACCATTTTTAATAATATCTTAAATATTTTACGTGTAAAGAAAAAGGTGTAATATTATGCTATACTGCGTTAGTCTGCTATTTAATCAATGTAAAATTTGGTATACTATAGGTACCTATAGTTTGTTGTTTTTTCCATACAATGATAAAATACAGTGTGAGTCATATCGTTCATCAAAGTTAGCAAAATTTCAGATACCGATCCCCCCCCCCCCCCCCCCCCCCGCCCCTGTAAGTAGCCTACAATTTGCTTTGAATACCTACATAACGAAACAAATTAATTTAATTCTTAAAACAATGTTCACTATAACAATGCTTTTATGTACAAATAGTAGGTACATGCATACCTAATTCTCTTGAAACATTTTTAATAAGTGACACAATATGATTTTGACTTTGACCTATGGCAGTTACATTTTGTACGTGGGCTGAAATTCGTTTAAATATTCAAAGGTATCTAAAATATTCCCGGTATTTTAATTTTATTGTCAAAGTCGGGCATACGACGACATCACGATTCAAAGTTATTCTCAACACTGTAGTATACTCAACGGTAATTGTTCGTCAACTCTGTGATTTTATTGTTCCTCTAAATAATTTCATTATGGAAGTAAACAAACGCGATAAATATTTAAATTGATACAATTTGGAAACAGGTTTGCGTCTTATATGGGTATTTGAATTTAAAGACCATACATTTTAATGCAAGGGGCCCATTACAGTCAAGCTTGCGGCAATTATTAGATGACTCTGGTTTTAGAGTTTAGACTGCAGGTGGTAGTTAATCGACGACCTTCTTTAGAGTTACGAGTAATCGTAAGATTTTAATGGATTTGAGACAGAGGCGTGGCGTATAAACAGTAAGGTATCGCTCAGTGTCATACTGAGTTAACATATTTGGGGTGAAGACGAAGGATGTTTATTTTAGCATGTGCTAAACCTTATCGTTCAAGACATTAGTTTAACTTTTGTCGAAATATAGAATAATAGTTTAAAGATATGGAATATACATTTTTACCATGGTGTGTTTAAGTATTGAATAAAAGTTGGCCCTTAGTACCCATTAGGACTGGCAAGGTGTTTGGTAAACCCTAATAAAGTCATTTAAATGTTGTATCTAAATGTTAAATAATATACAGTTTTATAACAAGTAGTTGAAGAATACAAAGCTTTTCTTCCAGCCCGTAGTAAAATACAGCACTTTTAATAGTGAGTGAGACCCCAAGCTGGTTTTTATAAAACATCCATACTGTTAATACTGTGTCAGTGTCCTATCACATTTTTGAGACGTTCAATCGTTTAATGGAGATTACGCACGCCTACCTTGTTCCACCTCATTTGGCTGATATGATAACGAAATGATCGTGACAGTTCGAAGAGATTACACTTGAGTTTTTTACTCATAGAAAGAACAGGAGATTAATCTTTGAGGCATATTTTACAAATATCTTTAGCTGGCTCAAAACTGAAGTTAGTGGAAATAGAGTGACTCTTTGGGACAAGCAAAACTATTCCGCGAAGTCTCCTATGATTATCCCATTAGCGTGCCAGCAGAGGTAGGTCTAAGACAACATACATTTGGTAATGTTGCTGATAAATTTTAAACTTTTTAAATTACCACTGTATGAATAAGTCGCACATATTTTTAAAGTTTTTAACTTACTACTGTAACAACACTATCACTCAACTACTAATAAGTAAGAATCATATTTTAAAACGACACGTTCATCAGCCTGAATAAAGATAAAACTTTGAATACTATATACTGTGGTTTTTCAAAGCTACTTTTGTAAATAATACAGTAAATAAAGAGGTCTAAATCTGGTAGATAAGATTTAATATTATTTTATTGTGGCTTAATTAATGACGTATTCAATCTACCTCGACACAAGGCCCTGAATGCTTTTTAAAAGCTCTAAATATGCATTAAATTATAATCCAGTGTTATGTCACAGTGTATAGTAGAACAGTGGTGGGATTTCTTAGACGTTTTTGTTATTTTTTTGTCCATTGTACTGTTATCGAAAGGACAAAATACATACACAATAATAAAACTTAATTATCTTGGTACAATATATTGTACTAATACAAATAATTGTTACCTACCGACATACCTACTTGACTTGTTATTATTGTTATATTGCATTGTTAATTATTTTCAAATGTAATATTTCTCAATCACTTACGATTTTTCTGTTATATAATTTATATTGATATTGGAAAAGTTGTATATATTTCATGGATGAAACCTTTTAAATACAAACAGGGCTCGTCTTTTAATTAACGTACGAAATCCCAAAAAGCGTTGGCAAAAAGCTACTTGCAGAGACTAGTCTAAGATACGATCCATCATTAAAAATACGATAAAACAGATTTTATATTAAATAGGACAGTAAAAATAGCTGCAAATTTTACTGTCCTACTTAATTCAAAGCCTATGACTATGCGCTTGGCTGGCATGAAACATGATCGGTATAAAAACGGACTTCGCCCAATATTCAACGGGTGGGCTACAAATCGTGCTTCGTGCGTGAACTTTCTTCACTGACTATAAATGCGCTGTCAGGCCTGGCGTAGGCGACAATCATAAAAATAAAATTAATTCCATATACCTAAAAGCATGAGATTCTTTCTTCGTGAATACGCCCGTGACAAAATATTTAATGACTATTTATTGGGAGTTTCGACGCGATTCGTGAGAATTCAATCGATAATCGATTTTTGTTGCCAGCTAATGGAATTTGATATTAGGCCTCATTTATAATAGACAAAGCTCAGTCGTAAAAATATGATCACGGCGTAAGTGCTTTTGTGCTATGTTTGTGCGTCATAAATGGGGAATTTTCCACCTAGTTTAATAAAAGTGAAAAGTTTCCTTCTTTTATTTTTAAATTTCCTCAGCTAGTTTAAGAACCTATAATAGTTGTAAATTGGCTAAAATAAAAAACTTACCACCCAGAATTTCCAGTTCCCCTTACAATTTCACACAACTAATGGCTTGTATTTAACCAAATGCCCGGTTAAAGCCCGGCTAACAAATATCTCCTAATATACCGCAACCATATTACACGCAACCCCGGCGAAGTGGAACCGCATGGAAGCCCGGGATCATTAATAAAAATTTCGTAAAGGCAACAAGTTCCGATGTGACTAAGCATTTTACGCACCTTCATAACATTAACTTAAACAAACATGGTCCTTCGAGCTGTCGGAGTAAGGTTCAAATTGCTCAGGCTGCTTGTACGCAAAGTCAGCTGTAATATTCGCTTGCGTTTTGATACGTTTTATCTTTTATTCTTGTTATCTTTTAAGGGTTCGGGGTGCATAATATAATCTTTGTAAAATAATTGAAATCGTCTGATTCACATGCGTTTCATAGGATATTCGAATTGAGATTATTCAAGATATTCAATTTATATAGGTATATTCAGAATTAAATTTACTGATAAACTATTTTATATCTTATGATTGGGGTATAAATATAATTACGCCTAGTATGTAATTAAACGAATGAAAATGCTAACGATTACAAAGAGCCATCGCATCAAGCCGGTATAATACAATAAAATTCAAATTTGATCATCATCGGCGCATAAAACGAACTCGAAATATCTGGCCAAGCGCGAATAGCGTCTAACTCATCAGTTCTGTAGTTCAAATATTATCATAACGTATTTTATTTGTATTTACCTACAAAATCTTCATATTATTTTAAAACCACATAATATTACAAATGTATACCATACCTACTTTAGGAACTACAAGCCTGTGACAGTCAAATCGGTGGACGGACTGAGAAAAAGAAAAAACAGCATTGCCAAGGCAATAGTGTTTCTTAAGATCCACTGAGCACGGAACCCTAAAAAAACTAGCACGCTCCATATCTTCCTTGCGCAAGATCCATTTATTAATACCCTACAAAACCATTGTGAAGGTGAATGCTTAGTCAAATGGTCGCCTTTTCCCATTCCGCCTTTAACGGGCTATTGTCACGATGTTAACGCATCATTGTCATGTCACAGTCTTAAATAAGGCTTTTGAGAGTTCGAAAGTTACAACATTTAACCTCTCCTTAACCAATGGTTACCTCGAAATTTTTCTTTTCTTTTCGTGTTAACCACGATTTAACAACAGATTAAATGGTGGTGAATGCGGGCCTTAGCGGCCAGTAACTGTATGTTAATTTAAGGCGGTCACAGCTGACGAAACACATGTCGATTGTTCGTCTACTGTCAAAAACTGTTTAAAAAACCGATACATGTAATGTATGTAAACTGTAAACTGATAACGTCGGAAGGTCATTTGTTATGATAAAACATTTCCGGTTCGTTATTCAAATTATTTTGACTGACATAAATATTATCTGGAATTATCTGGAATAATATAATGAAACAGATACATTGGGTTGGGAGTCTAAATAACCAGAAAGGTACGTACTTTATTTTCGAGACAGATTCTTCGTTTTTGGGAGTCAAATGTTACGACAATTGGACGCGAAGACTAAATTTATTTATAAAAACTATTCAAGTATTTTTTTCGAATTAATCCAGCGAGCTGAGCTCGGATCCAAATAACTTTGCCAGAATAAAGCCTCACTATTTCGCGTTCCCACACCACCCAGCAGCGGTGGAAAGTTACTGCGAAAAAGGCCGAATTCCCGGCGAGGCGGGCAACTCGGCCGAAGTCTGGTTAGATCACGCTCCCACTCAACCACTACTTTTAACTAAATTGAAGTTGCGGGCAAAGACTGCGCCCGAATGCACGTGACGTAGCCCTCTGTCCGTTTGTAAGTAGTTTTTACGTGAGTGGATTGCACCGAAGCTCTTTATTCAATGGTGCGGTCTAGTTTCCAAGAACGTTTGTGGTCTCAGTTGATCGACGGTGCAAGTATTTGCCGAACGTCGTCTTTTGTGTTGCGGCAACTAATTTCGCTTGGTTCGTTTGCATCTGAGTTGTTGTTTTTTCATTACCACCGAGTAATCAATGACGTCACAAGATAATTAGTATGGAGAATGGTAGGGCATAAAAATATGACGATTCCGACAAAGGTACTTTGCCAATCTTGACTGCTGTGATAACATGTGAACCATACAATGTTTGATTACACTGCTCATGTATTTACTCTCGGGTTTTATTTAAATACTCGCGTTGAAACACTTGTGCTGAAATTAGTTTTCTCGGATCTAGCCAAAATAAAAATAAAACGAAGTTTTGTTGAGATTACTTTCTCTGCGCCAAGTTATAAAAATAGTACGATGATGAAAACTGCAAATACTACAAGAAAAATAAGAACACTATAAGAAAAATAATTGTAACAAACCTAGAGAAATTTAAGCGGTAAGCCACTATTTTACCTACATTTCGCCGCTTTATTAATTGCAGAATATTACCTGAAAAGAAGAAAAACTTTATTAGAGTAGTGAAATTTATTTAAATAGTCACGTTCATTAAAAAAAGTAAAACCAGGTGGTATTGATCGCCACGACCCACGTTTTCATGTATATTCCATTTCCATCCTCGTCATACATTCCACGCTTCCATCTATAGAGAGTAGAGATAATCAGATATCGAACTGCACTGCGCGCGCAAGTATAATATTGAGCTTCTGGACAAGTTTTTTTAGTTATGGCTTCGCACGGTTTGTGCATTTAGCCAGCGTCAAGTATTATAATATTTAAGTATTTATTATTTTCACAATAGGAAATTCATAGCATATCAATCCTCGTTCTCAAGTAGTCAAGTCAAGTATTTACATAGTCAAAGTCACGACTCGGTAAAGTGGTGAAGGTTTACTGAAACTTCCTGGGAGTTTTGGAATAAATGCTAAATAACACAAATTTTTGATTTACATCATTTTCCCACACTCGTGCACGTTAACGAACACTCAATAGTTAATATTCCACCAATATTACACATGAAAACTCGATGAAACACAAGTTTGAGAAAAGTATACAAAATCAACAACGTCTCATTTTCGGATTCCCGTCAAAATTTCGCGTAACGCTTTATCATTTACCTTCAGATGATGAGTATGATAAGTATGATTATTTAGTTACAAAAATAGTATTTACATCATACATCATGCCCTTCGAGGACGCCAGATGTTAAAAGCACAAAATCAATACCAATAGCAATATGTTAACACAAACAAGTCAATCACTTAAATCTCAAATAAAACAAAATATAAATCAAGTTAAGGAGTACCTAATTGATTTATGGTTTGCGTTTAAAAAGGATGTATCACTATCATGCGCTGATCAATGACTGAATCTCGGACTGGAAAAGGAAACTTGACTCTACCAACACTTAGGAAATACGCTCGTTAGAGTTTTCTCTAGCATCAATAACTAACTATACGTGGATATCAATTTTAAAACATTTGTCTTTTTATTCAACAATAATTGACACTGTACCATGCATACCAATCATTTGATATCATGGACCCGTAATCCCATAAGGACGCGCTCACCTGCATTAATCCCATTCCGAAATACCCATACAGAAATCCTAATAGACCGAAAATATCTATTTCGACATACACTGGCTGAAACTAACAGAATTTCCGTCAGTCTAATGCGGTCTGAAATGTCTCCAATATAGTAAAACTAATCCCATCAAAAACATTACATGTACAAAAATGCACAAGTCTCGCAACGCAGCTTATCTGCCGTAAAAAGTTGTGAGATCGAATGTAAACCAAGTCGGTTAATTTCAATACCTACCTTTGCCTATCTATGGGAGCAGTTATATCTTTATTTCTTTAGTAAATAGAGTGACTTGGCAATTGCACACGGCAACATAAATCTATGTTAAGCGCTTTGTGCTTGTATTTGTTTGAAAGTACACCTACAGCGTTATCAATTCTACTTACACAAATATTTACGAAGGAAGCTAAGTACGTTTCGAAAATTAATTAGTTCGAATAATTCCGGCATGACCGAAGATATTTAGATTGCCTAGTAGATTATGCTGCAGGTACCTATTTTAATGTACCTATGTAGGTAACGATTTTGTTCGACCTATAAAAGTGTAGGTAGGTATAGTATATAGGGATTTGTATATCTCTATCTATCGTAGAAGTTTTTAAAAAGCGCTCAAGTGTCGAATTTCTCAAAGCCATTTCTCATTTTTAACACCTGTTACCCATTTCTTTCAATTTCAATGAAGCCTAATTATGAACTGTAAAAGTAACTTTGTAATCACATACAATTTAATAGGATTTATAAGGGAATACAAAGTTATTTATGTAGATTATATATCTAGAAAACGGTATGAAAATTATGGAATGTCAGAATTTTTCCATGGTTTATAGGCTAAACAATAGCTATATTCAAAATTTGAAACTTGTGGGACGGCTAGAAGTACCTTAGAATTTTGATGATCGGTGAGCCAGTCAGTCAGTCAGTCAGTGGGCAGCAAAATTAAGGAACTTTGACTTGCAATAATTCCTAAACTACTGGTTCAAATTTGATGTAATTTGGATTATTATCTGTAGACGTGATGCCCTCTTGGTCACTAAAAATTTAGGCTTCTAGTTTTATCCATAACGAAGTTACAGGGGGTCGAAAATAGCCCGAATCGCTTCGAGAAAAGGATAGTACGGCCGTGCCTTTTGTTTTGCTCGACTTGGCGGGGGCACTGCCGTGCCCCCAGATTTCAATGGGCACGAAACTACGGGCTATTACTGGTTATAGGGCTGCCGTCACACTCAATTATGAATGAAGCCTAATGAAAAGCCTACGTTTAGACATAGGCATAGGCTAGCCTATCGTGCCTGTACAGTTACAGGCTTGATTGTAGAACTGTAATATCCTCGGAAAGAGCCTTACGCGTTGGTAATGTAGGCAATTTTTTGAAAATATAGATTCTTTCATTTAGATGACCGTAAATTTGTTAGGCAAGTAAGTGTGTCTGTGCAAACTATATACTTTTTTAAACCTATTACAGATATAAATGGTGTAACACGACACGATTTTCCTCTACGAGCATTGTGGTTTAAAAACGTATGACATCTCAAATCTGCTGCTGACGTTAACCAGTGGAATTATGGTAAAAACCCAAATTCAATGACAGTTATTTGCTCGAACACGCTAAAGAAGGTGCAAGCACGAATGAAATTATTAATAATGCAAGGTCCCAATGAATAATATGAATACCATCTTGATATTTCTCTTCGTTATAAATCACCGCTCTAAAACTATAACTCGACAACTCTACAGGGACTGTTAACCCCACGATGCCAGTGGAGTGGGCACAACAAAAGCAAGTGACAGTGACAATAGTTGTGGGCGGTAAAGTTGGGCACATGCACTGAGGCGTATCAAATAGATAGGTAATTACAATTTTTATGTCCCCTAACAAGAGACTTTACATCTCGATTATCATTATCAGGTTATCGATTCAGTGCAGTTAGGTATTAACTTTATTTCCTTCTATATCGCTGCTACTTGCCGATAGAGCATTTACATAATTTCATTACACATTTTTACTCTGGCAAAAGAACGCTATGACCTTAAGGTCACGTGAGTTAACATGGTACAGGTAAAAGTAATTATACGGCTAAACATAAACAGTTGAATTTATTTAATGGATTAATTCAGAATGTAAGCAAAGCGAACCTCTTTAGTTCAACAAAATCACATTTTAATGTTAAAATACTTTCCGTTACTAACAAGAATTCTGACTCAATAAACTCTCGAGCCCTGAATAGTTTGTTAGGGTTGTCAAGGCAAGCGCTTGCGAGCGCGCGGCTAATTGACAGCTTGGAGTGTAGAGTAGTATATAGGCTGATGTCGCATGTCGCCCACATCTATGTGAAAACTTGACTATTGAAGAATTCTACCTAGAATTGGCAATAAATCATTATTATTCATAAAATTGCAAGTATGTGATTTCAGGGAGTGTTGTATTTATAAGCGAGTTTATATTAACTATGATGTTATTATTTTTAACATAATTACGTAAGAAAATTCAAGTTACATTTTGGAATAATTTTAAAATGACTTACTTAAAATATATATTTACCAAAAATATGTTTATCTAAATCAAGCAGTCTGAATGCCCAAATCTATTATGTTTGTTCCAAGTCTGGCAACAGATTTAATTCTTATAAACCGCATTTTAATTGTATTTTACTATCGCTATTAATTGAAGCACTTCTAGTATTTAGCTGATTCAAGACTTATTAAGGTTTACCATTGTCATAATCAATACTGTCAACCCTAAAGTTAAAGTTTTCAAAGCTCGCGGTTGGAACGAGTAACGAGTAACTAATTGACAGTTACACTCAAGGGCGATGCACTACCTGCAACACTAGTTACTAGATACTTGCTAAGATGCTAAGTCACTAGCATGACAAAATTTGCTTTTACTTGTGTCTGCACTGTGCCTTTACTCCTTTGCCGCATTGTGTGAATATGTAGCCATTTTCGGTCCACCTGAATAGTTTATTCGAACTGTGGTCAGCTGGTGCCCGTTGTTTGGCACCGGCCGGACGGACGTATCAAGATGTGTCGCCGGTGCAACGATCGGTCCGTGTGGATCCATTTCGTGGAATGGAACTTCGTACAATCAATAGTTCTACGCCGAGTGGTTTGAAGTCGGTTGAATAGTGACTTGCCGTACTGAGTTCCTTTTGGATATTCATATTAGATTTTATTCAACTTGCTGTATTAGTATGATGGTATAGAATGTAGATAGATCGATGAATATTTATTTAGGTAAAACATTCAGATCAATTTTGATGCAGTTGAGTTTAAATGGTACACGCCTGTCAAGTTCCGATACCAATACAATACTATTGTAACAGCTGATGTGATGATAGAGACGAAAGGTAGATTCTGGAACTCCTCAGAGACAGTCGGTTGATATATACATCAGCAAAAAAACAGTAAAAGTCACTCGTCAAAAATTATCACTTATCATGGGGTTCTATTGCATAAGGGACTCAACAAAACAATAAAAGTTTACATACTATAACCATCAAACACCAAGGTTTTACCCAACATAAATTAACCAAGAGGGTCAAAACACGTCTAAAATGTTTTACGGCTGTTTTACACAGAGTTTTACAACGTCCCCAGAACGTTCCAAAAATAGCGGAGCCATCATCACCCTTCCCTTGCTCTTATTACATCCGTATCCGTTACAAGTTTAAAATTTAATTTCTTTATTATTTGCATAAAGGGCTAATCCTTGGAGATCGTGGCAACAGGCTGTGCTGGGTATCTACCAGCGGGAGGCGGCTTGAGCCCGTGAGACGGCGAAATTAGTGGAAGCGTGTAGAGGCATGTTACCCTTCCTCTGCCCCCTACCGGTTGACGTAATAGCGCCCCAGCACGTGAACCTGGAGGTTGGAGAGCCGCCGGTCGTTCTAGATTGGTTGTAATTAAAAGGTTAAGTGGTGTACGTAAATCGAGTATAGCTAGCGGCGACAACTGGGAATGTACGTACAGTTGGTAAGATTTCGACCCAAAAAGTAGAAAAAAGTAGGTAAGTACTTTTTACAACGTTTTATAATACCTAGGTTGCCAGGACACCAGGTAGGTATATTTATAGTTGGGGGTTGTTTCTCTTCTTGTCCATGAATTGTAAGTCTCGCAGATATTTTTTAGTTTTGGTGCTACAAAAGTATGATAATATCCTACATTATTAGCATTATGTAATCTTACTAAAATACCATAATTAAAACGACCACCGGCTCTCAAGCTACGGTTTCACCCGTTTCAAGCATCACATCGCAAAGCCCCGCCACTTGACGGTGAGACGTACAAACACAAAAAATATACACACATAAAATTATACGAGAACGAATATGACTCGAGTTTCGTGCCAAAAATCGTTTTGAGATCCGACATTTGTCGTAAATGTAATGCTCTGCTGTTATATACGATAGATATATACGGAAAACGGTTAACTTGTAATGTTGCCAGAGAAATGAAAATGTTCACGAAGGCTTTGGAAGGTACGATTCGAGTACCTTTCAGTATCTAACTGAATGATTCAGACCATGCAACTATCCCTTTATTGGCAATCGATAGAAGTGTTGATGCTAAAAACTTTAATAATGGATGTTCAATTGTTATTCTAATTTGAAAGTATTTTTTTAACTTTGTGCTGTTTGGTCGTTGAAACTAACCAAACCATCATCAAACCTTATAAAACCGTTCGACATTGTTGAAGATGATTAATATTATGCTAGCAGACTAATGCAGGAATCATGTCAGCACCAGAATAATTCAGCGTGACGTTACCTACGAAAAGGGAATATTCAATTGGCCCAATTTTTCGCAAATCGTCTGATGTGGTATATTTATATTTATTTATGTAGAAACATTTTAATACTTAACATGAGAGAGCGAGGTGTTACAGTCGTAGCGTTTTTATGAGTTTGGGTTTATGAGTCTTCATAGCTGTGCTGTGTCAGAGGTGTCGTTAACTTCTTGCATATATACATACCCTGTATTATGCTTCTATTATATTCCGACAAATTGGCCAGTTAGCTTGAAGCAAACATTATAGTCTGACTCAGGTTTTTTAGGTAGTTAGAGATAGTATTTGTACATGTACTACCAGTCCAGTCTAATATGTCACTATTTTCAACCTGAATAGATCAGAATTTTGCCCAACTTATAGGTATTGACTGTACCTTACTATTTCCTGTACATGAAGTTTAGTATAGTCTCATTAATCCTGTCTTCAACTTAAACTTTACATCAAAAATATGAAACACCTCCAATTTCTTCCACCACCGAGCAAACTAGACTCATTGCATTTTATTATGATAAAATATAGGCTTCCAAAACATCTCAAATTGGTTAAAAGGTTGGCAAGCACGTCATTGTTTCCTCGCGCTCGAAGTCGCACGGCGTGAGTAAACTACAGAACAATTTGCCTCTGTTTGTATTCATAATAACAATAACAGTTATCGAATTACGCGGCCGACTCGAAGATACCTACTGCAAGGAAGGGAAATGGTGGAGTGCCATCTGTCTGGCGCAAAATATAATCAACATTGAACACAGCCTCTTGTTATCGAATAAGCACTGCTCATTAATCATACAACATATTTTGATCTGAGCAGAACCATCACGAGCTTGTTTTCAGTGTAGCTGGTTCCACTCTACTACTCACACAGTTCTGTGGTTCATGTTATTTTTGAGGGTTGATTATTTTGTAGGTTAGTGGTTCTTGGTTCGCTTTTCAAGCGTGAACACCATCAAATCCTAAAAGTATCTTTTGTGTGGCATTTTTGAGACTCCAAAGTTCACATTCACTTGTCATACGCTATTTGTCCTGAAAATAATATTTGTCTATTTAATATTAAGCAACTTTTGTCCATTACTATCATTAGTCCCGCTTCAGCTTGTGAATTTGATATCACCCCAAACAACACCTGATATGTTGCATGTTAAAATGCACCCGAAACATTTGCTCCTACTGATATATTCCTAAAGCTTGCAAAAGGCTTTCAGGGCGTCGCGTGTTGTTACGTGTTTGCATCCGTAATTTGTTTGGCGGCGGTACGCGGCTGACTACATTAATGGATCTGAGCTCTGCACGCGACCAGACAATCCAGACATGACACTCACACAAGCTGGCTATTGCATAGTCAGGACACTCACACAGAGCTGTTCCTAGACGTGCTACTCACGCATATACGCCATTCTTGAGTAGTTTGTTTCAAGTCTCTGTCTACTCATAAGTCTTGAAATAGTTTCTGGGATTGCCCGTAGAAAGCTTAAAATCTTTTACAATAATAAGCAGACCAAACTTGATATCACTTATAAATTCAGTTTTAACCAAAATGTAGGTAGGTTTTCACTGGGTTTATTGTATTGCTTTAATCTTAGAGATCAGTATAAACTGTGAATGCGTTGTACTAAATATACATTTTGATATTCCAGAACATCTACGAGTGTCGCCCGAAGGACCAATTCCTCAAAGCCTAACAACCTAAGCGAGCAGCACGACTTCAAAACAGCGCTACAACAATCTAAGACCATTACAAAAATATAATAATTCCTTTTAATTTGTATGTGGGTTGTCATAGACGTTTTTCTCCGGGCTTCACTAGTGACACACAATACAGGTAAGTAACTTAGAAATCCATAAACATTCGTCAACAGAAAACTAGATTTAAACGAGTCTAATTCGCGCACAAACTAGTAACAAAATATATAATTTTGGACATACCTCGACGTTTCGGCCGAGTTACATCGACGGTGGTCACGAGAAGACTGAAGAATGCGGGTACCACGGTCCGGAGCGGCAGATGTTGTTTCCAACTACCCGCGTCAGAACATGTCAACTTATCAATCCAAAAATAAACAAAAGGTCAGTAAATAATTCAACGTAGTTAAACTACTAATAAAGTTCTTAATCTCATTGATACAATGGCTACAATAATATCTGAGAAATTCCATAGAAAAAAAGGCCGCCCCTTGTCACCTCCTTTCCGCAGCCATCGCTTAGGTCTATCTGAAACGAAGCGGGTCTCTAGACAGTATCGACTGAATCCCTAACTAGTGTTAAAGTTAAACAAACCGCAACTCTCAGTTCCGATCTATTCCAATCGCAGCCATTTAACTGTTTGAACACAACTAATACATATTAAATAGGTTGTCTAAAGTTATGCAGCAATTTAAATGCTTTTACAAAGCGAAGTAAATGCTTCGAGAAATGCAACGGTTTTCATTAATGAGGTTTAGTTACGAACGCTCCTATCAAAATGCATTGCTGCGCTCCCGAAGGCTGGGGTTTACGTAGGTTGAAAATTGGCTACAATCTAGATAGATACAACAAGAATACATTTCGGAAATAGCTACATTTAAAGTTAGTCCAGGTTTTCGTATCCAGCTGTACGTGACAAAAATCGAAATTTATGCGCTGTTGACGGCGGCGTAGAGATACGTAATCCACGATATTTCAGGATTAAAATTGGATGGTATATTTTTAGAAAATTTGTTGCTTGAATTTCCTACGGCAATCCCGTGATCATAGACTTGAATGCTAAAAGGAATATTCTGGTCCAACTATGTCAATTCGAGGCAATTGATAGAAACTACTTATTATTATATTTTGAACCATATTATAGTCAAACCTTAGCAGCTTTTGTGCGTGCCTAAAAGAAAAGTATTCATTCCCGTTGGGAAATGAAATTCTCATCTTCTCCAATAATGGGAAAAATAATCTCAGCGTTCCCACTGATGATGGGGCGGTTAGTGGTTGGAAATAAGCCAAAAACTTGACCAAAATAAATTAGCTAAAGGTAACTAGCTAGATATTTTTCATTTGCATACCTACAAATCATTTGTTAAACATAATTTTGAGAATTGTACATTTTGATTGTTCTTTGTAGGTACACTCAATTTTGTAATTGATTGTTATTTTGATAAAACTTTAAGTTTCATAGAAGATAACACAATCTTGTTAGTGAAACATGTTAGTGCTACTTTCAAGAATGCAAGTTATAAAATGGTTATACTGCACGTTCCCGTCAGCCAACTAGTTAAGATCTTTGATAGCAACACTATGAAAGCCGACTAGTTTAACACGGACGGCCAGCTAGTTTCAAATAAAAATGTCGTTTTATCAGTATAATAAATTCTGAACGCAATGATGTATAATATTCATTAGGGGCTGAGATATCTGCATAGTTTTTTTCTGTCTGAATATTCCTAATGTATTAAAGGTTTTCTTGCAAGTGGTGTTCGTAATGGTGAGCGGCCCCGTCCTGTTACACAAAATTTTCAACGAACAAATTCTATCAGAAATCGTAAGGAACTGCCCATTTCGAAAGAATTATTGCGGCGCTTCTTCGGCCACATTTAGAAGTATCCACAAATTGGAAATAAGTCTAATGTAAATTACAATTATTTACTGGGCGTTAAACATGAGATAATAAACTGAATAAACTGAAACAGTGCGCATAAACGTATGCCACGGATTTTAATGACTTATGCCCCTATACAAATAAGCCAGTAAGGTCATCCATAGTAAACGAATATACTTTAAAACAGACTTAGTCATAATTATGGTGAATTACTACACTCTAGGTACTCTACCAACCCTATCCTATCTTAAAAGCTGGCACAACGACACGCAGCGTGGCTGGCCAATTAAACGGGCTTGCCTCGCGCCTGCAGGAATGTCTAGTTGGCTTCCGTCATACAACCTTTAAACCTGGGGAGCTTGACCCTGTGGCAGTTTCACAGACAGAATTACTTAGGGTCTAAAATAGGAGGCGTGTTTCTTTCAGTTCAATATTTAGTACTGTGTTAGTACTACTATGTATTCTGTGACTGTGTGAACCTGTGTCACTCTTGCTTCATGATAATTAAATCTGTTAGCGTTGAGGGAAGCAAAAATGCTATTCCTTTTTTAGGACAAGTTTAAAAGACTAGCATTTATTATCTCATCTGGTGTTATGTGAAGGTGTGGTCGAATGTGGAAAATATGTTTGACGACAGATTATCTACTTGAGCGCGCCCTACTACCAAGAGTTTTTACGATGGTTTACTTTATTAGAAGCTAAAGCTCGTGATTTTGCAGTCAGCTGGTTTTGAACCGATTCAAACTAACGCCATGCTGCGAGCGACGGCAAAGTAAAGTATGAAAGATTTTTTTTAATTTAATAATAATTGTAAGAGTAGACGCAATAACCACAATTGCAAAATACACTCAAACTCTATCTTTATCATTACATTTGAAATAATTAATTGAGCATAATGCATATCGTATGTATCAATAAAAAGACAATAAACTAGTCGTTAAATGAATATGCCTCAACACATCAGATACCAACTTAATTTAATAGTCTTGTGGTGGCTACAGGAAACACCACTTCTAAGAAAATATATTGTAATATCGAAGAACTGGCTGTAAAAGAGCACTTTGAGGTATCTAATAACAATAAACCCATCAACCTTACACGTTTGTAAGTCACTTGTCGTGTCGCCGACACTGAGCTCCGTACACCCTTGACTATAAATCCATCAAATGAAATGGTCTCTATTCGTAGTTACTACACGCTTCCGGTCCTTGCCCTCGATGTAGCCGTGTTAGCTTGTAATATTGATATTTGCGGACAATATTTTACTAATGGAATTCGATGGAGGAAACCTTTTACGATAGTCTGTCCAAAAATACTTTGTGAAGGGAAAAATTTGAGCTACATTTTTATACCTACGTAAGCTAGGAGAGAAATTGCTAATTCATTATTTAGATATAAAAAAGGAATTAGATTTTTCTTCAAACGTTGGCTTAACATGATGAATTCAGTACTTATAGAAAATTGTTTCTTTCTCAAAAATAAAACTCGTTTGTTTTCATAAACCCTAAAGTTACGAGGAGAGGGGCACTCACTACTCACCCACATATTGGCTTACATACGTAGCTTACACGTAAAAATAGTAACAATTATGAACGATCAAAGTCGTCAAACCCGTTCGATATAATAATCCAATTACACAATCCAACGGTTAGACTTAACTTCGAAGACAAGCGGTCGCCTGCGGACCAACTTTGTCGTGTGTTGACAAGGAGTTCACCTGACTTCATTCATTATTTATTCACGGCGAAACCTCGGGACCATTGCGGGATCTCACATAAGTGGGGAAACTTCACACTATCGTTTTATAAAGGTAAAATGTACGCGGAACTCGCGCAGACTTTTATTTTAGTTCTGATTTAAAAAGGTGGTATGAGAGCTCCTGAGATATCTGTTGAATGGTAGAAAATGCAAGAATGTTAGAGGTCGAAAAGTTTTAGCCTCGGTGAACTGACTTTACTAAACCTATGATTTGCTTTTTTTATTATTTTATTACAATTTAATATACCTGCCTACATAGCTCGTAAAACTAATAACCATTGGTGAAGGAAAAGAAGAAATAAAAGTTCGAAATAGTATGACAACACAAACATCCTAACTCAGGATAGTATACTAGTAGGTATAAGTACCTACTCGTATCTCTAGAAAATAGTTCTTTCTTTCAAGCTGTTCTTTACGTAGGTAAGTGACACGAAAATGAATGAAAAATTATATTTCTATATAAACTGCCTTGAATAGACGCACATAGCATAAAATTTGATAGGCATTTTGGAGGATAAATCGCTGTAGGCATTTTGCTACGGTTCTTACCCGCACTCGTTGATGTGAAAACATCAATGTCACGCATTAAACTTTCGTGAACAAATTGTCTGTTTAATTTACGAAGGTTCGTAAAGGTTTCATAAAGAAGAAAGTGCAATCTTTTTATCAAAGTAGAGGCAATATACGAGTACGAGTTCATTACAAAAATTTACATAAATTACCATTCATGCATTTCCTTCTTTGTTATTACTCTTCATACATAACCTCTAACTTAGTTACGGGCTACAAGAAATGCATGATTTAGTACAAAACAGTATACTTTACTTATCCCAAACATACAATACAACATAAAGCCATAAAGCGTTATTCACATGTCACCAAACCTAAAATATGGTGGGTACTTATGCCAAAGTTTCACTTTTGCCCTAAATAATAATGTTTTCCAAAGTAGAAGTGGAACGTTCAAAAGCTAAGTTGCGAATTACTCAGCGGGACGCAAACACATTGTACCAAAGGCACACCAATCCATGGAATGTACATACAGCACAACAAAACTTAGAAGCTCCATCGTCAAGTTCACCAACCCGAACTTTACCGAGCGAAATGTGACATTCTGTATTTACTTCGAGCTATATGCTTCACAAATCTATAGCATATTTTCTGTGACGGCATTATAACTCGTTACTCTACAGAAAGCAGAACATGCTACCAATAAGTTGTAAAGTCAATATTTACCATTGTTACACTGTACTTTTCAACTTAAAGTTCTACAGCTCTACATTCTAAGTTAACAGACGTGAAAAAACTGTGTTTTCTTAAGAAACATCTGAACTGAGTCGTACTATACAACAATACGGGCCCTTTCCAGTAAATGCCCATTATTGTAGAGTGTGTATAGGAATACGTCACGACTCTGTACCGGCAGATGCTACCAGCAATAGGAAATAGTTGACTGCACGCCAATAGTTGGTTGCTTTGTAAATAAAAGAACAATTGTCACGACCATGCTCTTTGACTTAGCACTGAGAAATATAAAAGTCAATGTTATGCTGAAGTTAGGTCATAAAGGGCCAGTGGCACAGAATTGCAGTGAAAATAAAATCTTCATTAACTCTTTCTCAACTTTAATTCAAAATGTAATTTTACCAAGAATCCAATTATAAGCTACCAAATCAGTTTGTTATACCTAGCAGAAGATTTAAATTGACTATACTGGGTCTTATATTGGCCGTGGTGCGAAACTCCCCATGCCCTATAACTTCGCAGTTTGGACCAAAAGCATTTGGCACGTACCAGTTAAATTATAATTTTCATTAATTTTAATGTCTTCCTTGTTGATATTGCTAATGTACATAATATTTTGGCAATGAAACACTTTGCTATATACAAATGCAGCTCAATTAGGTAGGTACTCTATTTTAGCCGGTAATTCTTCTTATCTCGTTCGAAAGCAACCACAATCATAGGCGTAAAACCACGAAATAATATCCAACTATTCCCAAGCGTGACTAACAATGCCTTTTTAGTTTCTTTCACGAACTAAAACACCTATTGTTATGCAACTTGGGTCACTAAATCTGTATTCAGTTAAATACGGCAATTATTCAAGCAAGGCAGAGTCTCATTGTGCTCGCCTTCCCTTGCTCTCCATCACTCTATAATGCTCTATAAATTCGGATTTTCATGCCTTGTCATCCCACATAAGTGTTTTAATACGGTCACTGGGAATTCATATTTTAATAGCGTGTCACATTGATGGGATGACATACATATTTCACTTACCCCGTTTATTTACGTATGAATATTAAAGTGTAGTCAATTGGAAAGGTGATAACTTGTGCTATTGACTCGTGTAACTAATAATCTCCCGTACAAATGTAACCAGAAATGATGTCGCTGGAAACAATGAAAGATAATCAAGATTCAAACTGAGTTGCGAGCTGAGTGATATAAATAGTTTTCTATTTGGAATAATTCTACCAGCTCATCTTTCTGAAAGTTGAATGACTGGCTCAACGACAATTCGTCCACGAGGAGGGAATAATACACCACGAATTTTGAAAAGATCTCATTAATAGAATTGGATACGACCCCAGCGATCGATCCGAGATAAGAGACGTTACCAGAGAAACGTTTCTCTTCTAACTCTACGTTCATGCCAATATTAAACTGAGATGATTCACAAAAAATGAGCACACAGATCTCGAAGATGTTTATCGCATTAATATAATACGGCATTAAGATTACAATGGGTCGGCTCAAGAGAGGTCCAATATAAGGAGCTCAGAGGCTCCGCGTGCTTTGTTGTGAAAATAACTTTATGCCTCGGAAGGCGGGGACAGAGCAGCCATGGCTTTCAATAAGCCCAATGGCCGCTCTAAGAGATGCCGTATTCATTTCACTGTTCATATCCTTTGTGCAATAATGCAGTGCATTGTGCTATTATAGACTTCGTGTTGTATCACGCGAACTGTCACTGTTGTTTATTTTAGAGCATGGTATCGTTAAAAGTGGTATATCACTGACCGTAAAGGCTGACACGCAAGACCACGCTAAAGGTAGGAACTGCGTGGAGCCTGGCACAATCCTGATTGCCATCTAACGCCGCCCTTATACCACCAGCTAACCGCGCTGCAATTACAATCGAGTTATTTACAGCACTACTCAACGGAGATATTTTAAGCTCATGCCTAATCTATTGATCCACGCAAAGGACTGACCTTAAACGCGATGTATTTAGTCGCAATGAAATCCAATTTAGGCGCAGACGAGCCAGAGGCGAGACATTAATCATTGTTGGAAGTGAACTCCTTAATATCTCACCTTTCAGAACTCGACTTGGAGGAACGGTCTTTATTTAGGTACTTGGAACTTGCACGAATGAAAATGTACGCTCGACCGGCATGAAAAGATCGAATTTATTACTTCATAAGTCATGAGGGTTAAGTAATAATCGTCGACAATGGGCGATAAAGACTTTATAGGCAGTAAATTTCGATCCGGTCGCACGTCCGTACCTCACAGTCAATTGCACGAAATTCTGAATTATTGATGTTTCCTAGTCACTTGGAGGCATGAAACCACACCTTAGCGCTATAAAAGCACTATTAAAAATATTCAAATGTAATTACTCTAATGAATTCGATTCTCTTGTTTAGTACTGACGACCTATGCGATTACGCCATTAACACATACATTTTACGACTTGATTGAGTTCGAATCAATAGCGTTTGTCAAGAGTGTAATAAAATACAAGAATTAAAAGTAACGATGTTTGTAAATAACAGAATAATTATTAACGCGACGCCGTAAACGTTTTTACGTCGAATTTAATGTTTAACATAAAATACCGATGTGAATGTTATCTTATTTTAAATATAAATTACCAAAACGTTTGTCCACAAACAATTCCGTGGTGCAACGTTGTTGGTATAATTCAAAACCCGTTATTGGTTAACGAGAAGACACAAGTTACTTACAGCTGCCTTCATCTGTTGTAAGCTCGTAAAATTATTTAATGACAAGCTTTCATCCACTGATTTCATATTAACTGATGAATTTACTTTGATGTCAGGTTAAACGGCTTATGAACCCAACTTGGGAGAGGTTTGTAAATCAAGAGCTTCGCTTGTTACGAAAGTGGTAGAGATGGTTTTAAAATTAAGATGGTAAACAATGTGAAGGAGGTAAAATCTGGTGTATAGCATTACAGAGAATATAATCTTCCACAGCTGCGGTTGTATGTTTAACAAACACGGATGGGTTGCTGTCAAAACATTTAGTGTTTTGATTTTGAAAATAGCGTTCGTCGTAACCTCACCTACTGAATTATGTTTGAACTCACGTAAGCTTTGTGTACATACGGAATTACAAACACTAGATTGTATAACATAATAATTGCAAGTGACAAAGGCCTAATTGAGTCTACATCGATGTAAAACACGCTTTTGTGTGTCATACTCATCAGTGCATCAATCTATTGTCTGATATACGTACTAAACGTACGCGTTTAAAATTTTCCAGAACGAAGCCCTTGCAAATTATAATTTATGAAATTGCGTCTAGATCTAATGAAAGTTTCATCACGAGCTTTTCTCATTTCGTCCATAGACAACATACGATTATAAAGGGTGAAAAATGAAGTTAAAATTGGTATCTGCAATATTATGCCGTAAGTTATTCATTATCATTCACCAGAATAGAAGAATAATAAAATTGAAAACTATTACACAAAACCAAGATTCATAACTTTTGGGTTAGGTACTAACAACATAGAATTTTAGTGTTCTTGGCTGTAATTTGTAAAATAACTTTGCAAAACTATTTAGTAAATAACTGCTTAGGCAGGTGAATCAGTCTATGATTACGGTACCTTGTTGTTTTGCGTTTCGTGTTGTGTTATATCCCTATAATTTTAACGTCTATTTGTATATTAACATTTATATTGTTCTAAACTGTTCTGAATCTATAATCACAAACTAAATTATTTTTGTTTATAAAATAATGGTTATAATGATGACCATATTATTTTCCATTTCATTCATGGAATGTTCAAGGAAGAATAAATCTGACGATGTATTAATAATCATGTATTTAACCTTGATCCAAATATGTGTAGAGACTGCAACACTTTTTTGCAAATTAAATGGACCACCAACCGAGTCTGGAAAGTTAAAGCAAAGGTTGAAGTAAAAAAATTCAAAAGTAAAGTCTACTAACGTAACAGGTTTTTTCAGTCTGTGGGATAATGGTCCTAGATACAGATAATCCTAGTTAGAAGTAGTATGTTGTCGTGATGATTTTACTTATTTTTGACTTTGATTATAATTAAACATAACGAAGAGTTATAAGTTCAATGGATACAAGTAATGTGCCCTATAATTAACCGAATACGTCGACATGGACAGATATGTATGTATTATCAAAAGAAAAACTTGATACAAGTATTTTAAACCGAAGTCAGTATCGTTTATAAATTAAATCCGTTTTCTATCTACAGAACCATTTCGTCTAATTAACTGTGTATAGAGTTATTTAAACACTCTTAAATGAACACTTCTAATTTTATTAACTTAATTAAGTTTTAAACCATTTATATACATTTTTATGTAGAGAGCCAAGTAATAAAGAGTAATGAACCGACTCTTTAAGTAAAGAAAACAACTCTTTAAATCCCAGGTGATTGTTTCTTAACGGAAAAACAATCACCTGGGATTAGAAGCGTCTGCATTGAGACGCATTATGAATAATTCATGTAAAAATTAGTTTATCAATATTTATGCTCCAGAATTAAACTCTAGAAGCATCCAAGAAGCAAACCGTATAAAGGCTGAACAAACATAATAAAAGGGTTTGCTAGCCGATGGACTCCAGACGGGGCGCGTCGAGAAACGTAACAATATAAAAATGCAACTTCTTTCTCTCGACATAGCACACACATTTGACCGTGCGGAGAAAAGAACACAAAGATTTTACACCGCCAAAATATTGTGTGAAGCCGCTGTGAAACTTTATTGTTATAAACTCGCTCTTTACACTGCAGTAATAAGATGTAAAATCCCTCACTGGATTGCGCATATTTCATTTCGTAAGGATCGTAAAGATTCCCTTACCTGCTTGTTTGTTGTGAGTAGAAAACGGGGCCGTCGGGCGTAGAACCTTTTTTTTTATCATTCAATTTTATGTGTGGGAATTTTAATGTGGGCCCAAAATGGCACGTTCTGTCTCCGCAGCTGGCTTGCACTCGGTGACGATTCGTCGCGGAACATGTGGCGCAAAATCACAAAGTGAGTAATGCTCTTTTCAAGCACTAAACTGGTTGCAATTTGCGTATTGATATTGTTTTTGTTATTTCTGTAAGTATTTATTTATTGTTTCAACTGCAATCTGTTGTTTATTTTCAATTACTTTCAGATGATTGATGCGCGGGAAAGAACAGTGTCTGTCCACACTCAAACTGGTTTATCGTCGGTTCGTTGCAATCGATAGTGGCTCTCACTATTAATTTTATCAGTGAAGGCTGGGATCTCGCAAGCGGCGGCGAGAAATGCAACGTCATCCATCTCGCACCCGCCTTCGGAGCCCTCTGTTGAACCCTCAGAATTACTTCAATAATTTAAAATAAACACCGCTTCTTCGAAATGTGGAGAGTGTAGCCCTCGTCTGATCACAAAATCCCTTTTGATTTATGATGTAAGTAGTTCGACATGTTGTTTCCCTTACACCTGCCGATTTTATGTAGGGTATACTATAATGTCTTCAATATGTTTTCTTTTACATTCGTCAAACGGGGAGAAAATTTAAATGATTCTTGTTCTTTTTTGAAACAATTTAACTTAAGTACCCACCTAAATGAAATACGAGATAAAGGATAATGTATGTTGTACAAACAAGGTTGCGTATAAAATGAAATACGAGTATGTACAAAATAGAACTTGAAATAAAAATATTGCGAGCAGAGAACGTGCAAGCCCAAGAGACTACCCAAGTGAGACGGTAACTCTAGAAATCATAACAAAAATACGAGTCCATGAACATTTCCCATCTTAAATTGAACGTAACATTTAATTTCTATCGTAATCAACAAATAAGAGGTAAGTAATGGTTAAAACAGCTGGAATTCTAGCAAGAAATCCAACGGGCGGCGCTCAGCGGGACGCCTCCACAATGGCAACCAAATTAAAAGGAACCGTAAATGTTTCGACTTGAGCCTTGCTAAAATTTATTGCCCTGAGCTTTTTTCTCTTGTTTCACTTGCTAATGAGATTCGAATGCTGCAGCTGTATTATTTCCGATGTCGAGCGAAGATTAAAAAAATCTGGCCAACAGTTCCTATTTACGGCACGAGGAAAGATGTTTACCGCAAATTAAAGTATTTTGCTTTATTTTCTGGTTCCTTAACGGCGATTGTATTTTTAATGAAATGAGACTGGGATGTAAAATATTTTCTCGGTATGCATATCGAAATTTGCGGAGAAGACGCGAGTCGATTGTAGAGCGCCTTATTGCAAGCTATAGATACGAGTAGATAGAGGTACCGTGAGAGATGAAAATCTTGATTTGAAATTCTATCTCGGTGCTATAAAGCTGGTATTGAATCGAGGGCTCATCTACGCGGGTGGTCCTTTACACTGTTGGCTATTGAAGCAAAGCGAGAATGCAAATTTCACCTGTGTGACTACTCCATGTTCTTGAACTCGGTACGACAAAATGGAAGCTATTAACGGTAAAGACGAACTAGAGAAACATAATTAACCCGAGGGTTTATTGATGAATAAATCCACGATCAATGATATGCCGGTTTTCACTCATAACGAATTGTGTACAAAATGTCTGATACGCTATCGGCGGACCAATCGCCGGAGCGATCGGTGATCGGTGTAAAAAACGGAATGGTGTGGAACGAATGATGCAATACGAATTAAGTGCGGCAAACTAGATCCATGGGTATAAAGAGCCGCTCTTTTTGATAGGCTGATGGAGCTAAGAACGGACAAAGGGACAATGGTGAAAGACCAAGTACCGAAGCGTGGCAATCCAGGGCCTGCTTCCGGCAACGTGGGAACGCCTTTTTATAGCTATCGATAATTTCTTTGTCGATATTCGATATTCTTGAATGCCCTGCCCTACTCTCCAAAGAGTTTGTCGGTGGAGAAGTCAAACAAGAGTATTTCTGTACTAATATTATTCAATGCTAAGTTAGGTAAATGGGTAACCTATTTCGCAAACTTACTAAGACTGGTATGAAAGTTGCCATAGAATTTAATAGCTAGGCGACTGTGTAGACTGTAAAACTGTGTAGACTTTTATAATTTTCCAGTTAAGAATTATGTACTGACAAGAAGGAAATTACGTTACGATAATTAACTTTATTACATGACAATGGTGGCTGAACGGAAATTTCTGCGCTTAAACCCACCGACAAGGGGTTTGGTTCTAGATCACAGCACTAATGACTAGTCATAACTCGTAAGTAGGGTCACAGATTACTTAATAGTTACCTCGTAAATAGTGTGCTATATAATAGTATAATAGTGCGCAGGCAATCGGTGGATGCAAGTGGCAAATTGTTCGGTGTGGCGGTCTAAGGACGAGGCCTACGTTCAGCAGTGGACGTCTTTAGGCTGATGATGATGATAATGATGATGATGTTGATGATGAAAGAGTGTGCTAAAGAGCATGTTAATCTGTCGGTCTCGGTTGTTTTCAAATGATAGTCGTTAAGACTCAAGATGTGTCAGAGACACTTGGTCGTCATTTTGAACCAGAGGTCAGCGCTTCCTTAATCGATAAACACCATCAACAACCGACAATTTGACTAAAGTTATGATTTTCAGAAATAGACAAGGTTTTAACCATAATTTTGTGTTGATATAAGCAATAGTTTTGTTTCCTTCGAAATCGATTTTAAGTCTAATAACTAGAAATCTATCGGTCTTACCACAAAAGATTTAAACCAGAGTTGAACTAGAGAGTCTAAATATTATCTCCACAAATCGACGCCTAACCTTCGTTTTTTCTAACTCAGTAACAAATTCACAAGTAAAATACGTAGGAATGACAGGATCTAGTAAGAAAACACGTGTTAGACGTCGATTTAATCGAATGAAATTTTAGAAAAATCTGTTTAACTCTGATCTAATCTTTTGTGGTAAGAAGGTATGTGTCTAAAGCTTTATTGAATGTATCTCAGTAAACATTAAAGGCTATGAGCGTTGATAACGAGGGTGTGCCCGAAAATTTCCAATATCCTATAGGGAACGGTTTTCAATGAAGCAAAATTTAATGAACACAAACGAAAATAAAAATTTACTTACAAGACCCTAAAATTCTTGCGTGCTTTTTTTTCAAGACCAATTTAAATGAATCAACTCAACAACTTTATTTAGTTCACATTACAATATAACTATATTTACTCTTTACTGAGAAAATAAAATGGATTCCGAGTTTCCGATAGAAAACCAGTAGCAAAGCCTATGGCTTTAGCTTACGCTGAAATTGCTGAGTCGGGACCTGTTTGTGGTAACACACAGTAGGTTTTTACCTCATTATATGCCTTTTACTATTTCTTCGTATTACAAAATATTCGTGTTCCGTGTTGTGGCACAACAACATTTTTTCTTTTATTTCAGTGTATTTATCAATCATACCAGTTAGTTTCTATGAGTTAATTAATTTCTTATTCATCATCCGAATAATAAAGATGTTAAGCTTAAGAAAGAGTTTTATGTTAATAAGATTAACAATAATACCCATGTAATATTTCACCACCTGTACAATCGTGTGACGTCACAAAACAGGTCACAGATAATTATTTGCAGACACATCGCGACGCGACAAATCCACTATCGGCACCCGCCCGCTTGTGTATCTGGCTTTACTACGTCCTTGATCCGCAAACAATAGTTCATCAGACACTCACAATATACTCAAGGTATACTGAACATTTAACCTTTTATTTTGTTGGATTTAACAGGTGTCTAACAATTCTGTACAAAATACAAAAATTACATAAAGGGGCTGTGACGACAATTAACTGTAATAGCTCGCGGCTATGGCATACCTGCAAGTTCCACGCGACAAATCGCATCACTGATCAAACCTACAACAACTGACAACCGATGGGGAAGAAAGGTTCTAGAGTGGCGACCACGGACTGGAAGACGCAGTGTAGGTACGCTCCCACAAGATGGGCCGACGACATCAAAAGAGTCGCAGGCAACTTGGTGGACGCAAGTGGCAAATTATTGTCGTTCGGTGTGGCGGTCTAAGGGATATGTCTATGTTCAGCAGTGGACGTCTTCAGGCTGATGATGATGATGACGATGATCAAACCTAGCATCGCATTTCTAACGCATAGGAACGTATTATGCTATCTAAAAAATAACTGTCTTTTGCTTGTTTTATTTTTTATTTTGACCATTAGTTTAAATTAACTACCAATTAACCTTCATTTTACGTCTTTCTCATTTGATTGTAGTAGTTAATTTCTAGGGATCATTAGGTATAATTATGACATCCTACTATTCTCTTACATAGGTACTACATGAAACACAATAGGCCATCTATCCAGTAAGTATGTATGTGCATAATACAAGTATACTGGTAAACTTTCATCATTTCACACTACTTTCTATTATTAGAAACTCTTAGATAACACTATCAATGTTCTAATTTAATTTGAACGGTTACCTATAAATTACAGTTACATTGCGACCATGTCTCGATCACTTACGAATAGGTGCCTATAATTTAAAACAGGTCATCAGCAGATGACCCTTGTTATTTATATTTAGCCCTACATATATATAATGCAATCAATAATATAACTAATGTAATATATCATGTTTCAATTCACTATTACATAAGTAGATACTATATAAACATAATTATGGAAATAATTACACAAGTCATACATTATACAACTTTGGGTTGATTAATTTCAGAAACAACCGTTGTTCGAAATTGGTTTTTGGAGGAACTGACATAATTAAAATGACGTAAATAAAATTGTGTAGTCAAAATTAGGTCAGAAGCGTACTCTCAAAGTATAGAAAATACTACTAAAATACTTCGACATAATATTTATGTAATGAAGAATTTTTCGTTATCTTCCCAGGTTACGGACACTCTTCTTGTAAGTTAGACCTACTATACGAGTAAATAATATTATTATTATGATTTTTAATCGTCGTCATCGCTCTAGACTCTATTATTAACATCTTTTAATAAAAGTTTCATGCCGGTTTTATTCATGACTTTTTTCTTCGTTATACTGTACATAAAGAAGGTAACTAGCGTCTATAGCCAAGTTACTATAGTGCCCCTTCTTTGAAACAATTCTAATACCGCATTTACATTTCATTTTTACTCTTTTGGTCTTCCATGTCTGTCTTAGCTTTGAAGGCACCACTTCTTATTTCTCTCTCGCAATCGATCGCAGACTCCAGATAAGTGTATCAGACAAAACTAACATGTATGGGAGGTCTGCCAAACACTACCCTCGCATCGAAACCCCCTCTCGGTCGGGAAACGCGAGATTTATCGGCTAAACTTGCACCATTACTCATCTCACCATTCGTTATTCCAATAAAAAGAACGTCTACCAATAATTTATTGGGGGTAACTATGGATTTTTTATCATAGAATGTCTATTTTAGAGCTCTCTTCGAGTTATTAGTTCGTAAATAAAAGGTATGATTTAATGTCGCCTCGAAGCATTAAAGTTTTGAGTGCTCGTACCTATGAAGTTTTTTACCGTCTTGTTTGAAAGAAAAGGAGTATCTACATACCTTTTTATTTCTGTTCTCTTTTGTGGATTATATCTTTGTTGTCGTCTCTTCTTACATTGTTTTTCATTTTATTGATCGGAAGTCATATAACTTCATATCTTTTATATTTCAAGTTATCTTAATGGGAACTTTTGGGTTCAAGTGTTTCCTGTGTGTAATTTGATAATATTTTGTCCGGTTCATATATTGTAGGGCAGCTGGCATTAAAAGCAGGTGGAGACATTGTATAAATAAACAAGGTGAAAAGATAAGGAATTTGTGAAAGCAATATAACTAGTGACAACAATTTTAAACATTAAACGGAACTTCAAGCAGTAAAGAAGCAAAAATGAAGCAAAAATGTTACTGTACCTTCAAAGTTATGACCATCAAACGTCAACCTGGTCCAGGGCACGTGTCCACAAACAGTAATTAGTAAAGTATTTACTGAATTACTATCAAAGCTTCATGTCAAACCTGTCTTGCAACTCAAGCAACGCGGCACTTAAATCACGATCACGATGAATAATACGGTTCGTGTCACTTTATAACTTTACACTGACACGGGAATTAAACTTGAGGAAACTTATCACTTCACTAAAGATAGTTCAATTCACTTTGGAATGTTAAGACGATTCAATAAACAAAGTTTTGTTATTGTAGTCTGATAGCACTGCACAAATTGTTGTCGGTTGGGCTCGCGCGACGTGTGATCGCGAGCGGGCGGGCCAGCCGGTCGTGGGTCGTGGAGCGAGCGGAGGCCGCAAGGACAGGCGTTCATTCGCCGCGAGCTCGCGACTCTCTCTGCCTGCACCGCGAAGCGAAGCGAAGCCCCACCGGGCGGCGAGGGGGCCGATAGACGAAAATGGCTTCACAAGTTAATTTTTTTCTCTTTCCTCCTTTAATATTCCGCATATGCCGTGCGCGGCCGGCGGTGCACGCGCATGCGTCTGGCTTAGACGGGCATGTAGGGGTTGTAATGTGACGCGATGCACTCGCACTTTACATAACTTATTGGGTCGTTTATTGAAGCCACTGCTTAATACCCTTCCCGTGTCGGCTTTGTGCGTTGTTACATGTATAATCCGGAGGTCAGGGAATCGAACCCGCAACTCTCCGGTGAATGTATTACCTACCTAAGTTCAGCTAAGGTTTTGTAAATGAAATACCAGAAATAGTAATGCCCAAACGAAATTGTTTATTAAAATAATTGAATTTATACAATGAGAATGGAGGCCTCCAGTGAGACCTCAGTTCCGTGGAAGACGGGGCTTTATTACAGTAAAGATCTTATAATTTAAATACTCTCCTACCTATTCAGTGTGCCAATGGTTGCAATTTTGATATATATGAAAGGCCTAATCGGAGCCGGATAGCTCGCGGTTAAATTTAGATAAAGATTAATGCCAGGGTTGCTCTCGAGTAAGGCAGAAGGTTCGAGCGCCACCCAGCGTGGGCGCTGGGACCTTGTGGTTATATAAATGAAGGTACGAAGGTGGGATTGGTACTGTCCTGTACGGCACGCCGGCACGCAGAAGGAAGCGACGACCTGGCGGGCCTGGTACGCTCGCCGTTGAAGGTCGCAGGCCGACGGCGTCACGCCACTAGATGGAGGGCAGCGGGCGCTCACCGCACTCGAGGGTCTCCGCTCAAAATGGGGGTCCTCCAACGAACTGGGGGTCCTCCAACGAACTGGGGGTCCTCCAACGACCCTGGAACGCGCCGTCCAAAAGACACGTTACAAGTTGTAAAATGACGAAAATCTCCTGCCGGGGCGGAGACCCGGCATAGGAGGAAGAGGTTAAACAAGGTTAGGGCTGGAAGCCCTAAATGATTGAAAAGATTTGAAGTGATTTGGCACGCTTGACGACGCCGCGGTTTATGCACGCGGGCCGAATAACAAAAAAATGGCTCACCTTTAAATCAGGGTAAAAGAAGGCGTGACCTCGCGGCGGATCCGCGCCGGCCGCGTGGTCGAAAAGAAGGGCAGTCTTCGCCCTTTTGGAACCCGCGGGACGCACGTGGACAACGTGTAAACGTTCGTCGGGTTTGCTGTAAAGAATAGGCGTGATTAGCATTACGAACGAGCCAGGGGCGCCCGAGAATCGAGGCGAGGGGCAAACCACGCGCACTTTGACGGCGCTCCAGCAGCGACTCCCGCGCACGGGAAGGCCCGCCGACAGGTAAGCACCGCGTGGTTTTCCCCTCGCCTCGATTCTCGGGCGCCTCTGGCTCGTTCGTAATGCTAATCACGCCTATTCTTTACAGCAAACCCGACGAACGTTTACACGTTGTCCACGTGCGTCCCGCGGGTTCCAAAAGGGCGAAGACTGCCCTTCTTTTCGACCACGCGGCCGGCGCGGATCCGCCGCGAGGTCACGCCTTCTTTTACCCTGATTTAAAGGTGAGCCATTTTTTTGTTATTCGGCCCGCGTGCATAAACCGCGGCGTCGTCAAGCGTGCCAAATCACTTCAAATCTTTTCAATCATTTAGGGCTTCCAGCCCTAACCTTGTTTAACCTCTTCCTCCTATGCCGGGTCTCCGCCCCGGCAGGAGATTTTCGTCATTTTACAACTTGTAACGTGTCTTTTGGACGGCGCGTTCCAGGGTCGTTGGAGGACCCCCAGTTCGTTGGAGGACCCCCATTTTGAGCGGAGACCCTCGAGTGCGGTGAGCGCCCGCTGCCCTCCATCTAGTGGCGTGACGCCGTCGGCCTGCGACCTTCAACGGCGAGCGTACCAGGCCCGCCAGGTCGTCGCTTCCTTCTGCGTGCCGGCGTGCCGTACAGGACAGTACCAATCCCACCTTCGTACCTTCATTTATATAACCACAAGGTCCCAGCGCCCACGCTGGGTGGCGCTCGAACCTTCTGCCTTACTCGAGAGCAACCCTGGCATTAATCTTTATCTAAATTTAACCGCGAGCTATCCGGCTCCGATTAGGCCTTTCATATATATCAAAATTGCAACCATTGGCACACTGAATAGGTAGGAGAGTATTTAAATTATAAGATCTTTACTGTAATAAAGCCCCGTCTTCCACGGAACTGAGGTCTCACTGGAGGCCTCCATTCTCATTGTATAAATTCAATTATTTTAATAAACAATTTCGTTTGGGCATTACTATTTCTGGTATTTCATTTACAAAACCTTAGCTGAACTTAGGTAGGTAATACATTCACCGGAGAGTTGCGGGTTCGATTCCCTGACCTCCGGATTATACATGTAACAGTGGCGCCACGAACAGGGAACCTTTTGCTCTCGAGATCCAACCACAGTGCCTTCTGCACCGAGGAAGGAAAGGCAAATTTTTTTTCTTTTTGTACTAACCTTTTAGAAACTTAACTTTTACTTGTGGTTTTACTATTTACATTTATTGCTGTGACAATTCTATTGTGCTATTGTGTACTAGGGTGTATTTGCAATTTGTTTTAGAATCTATACCTTAGACACATTTATTATTTTAATCATTGTTAACATTGTGCCAACGGTGTAGTCGCAGTATATACATTTAAGTTCACTTTTCACAATGGAGCACCATATTGCCATGGGCTCCGCAGCTATGAACTGGGGTTGCAGTACTAGTATCTGGTGGTCGATTAGGAATAATTCAAATATTAAATTGCATAATCCAATTCATTCATAACGGTGCATTAATTCCATTATCTTACATTATGCAATTATTTAGACAGTTGTAATGCATGGTTGATTTTTATTATAGATATTATTGAATGTTGACTTTTATAATTTCATTGATGCAATTCTTTTTACAAATTCAATGTTTACAATTTCGCCTCTATTGGGTAATTTTTTTTTGTTGTTTGTTGAATGTTGACAATTCTATTTAATTTTGAATGGTTATAGAATAGTTTATGAAGTTTTCAGTTGGAGTAATCATTTTAGTAGGTAGGTACCTTGGATTTGGACAATTTCCTGTTTTCTTTTTGTTTTCAAAAATAATTTTTTCTTTCCATTACAAGTAGTGAGTCTGTTTTGTCATTTCAAACCTTTTGCCACCCCCTTTTGGTCTATTTTTGGGACATTATTAGATTTTTCCAACGTTTTATTTTTTCACGGATTGAGGAGGCTTGAATTTTGGTTTGTTTTTGGAAAGCAGGGGTTTTTGAAAAGCTTCGCCCCACCTTTTGTCTCTATTGGAGAGGGACGTTTTTTCCGGTTTGCTGGGTTCGGGTACTTTTATTTTTCAGTTTTCGGACCGGCAGATTTTTTCGGATTTTGCGGTGCGAGCTTCAACCCTGTTTTGGTAACGAGTCACACTGGCCTTTAGCGTTTTCTCGCTCTTTTTTCTATGGTGTCAATTTTCTTTCATTTGACACCGTAGGACATTCTGTCATTCAGCCCCACCCCGGGATGAGTGAAGCCAAGGTGACCGTTTCCTTTCCTTTTTCACATTCTTCCAAGCCTTCCCCTTTTTACTTTTTCTCTTTTCTACCCTCTTTTTAGGGTCTTCACAGGTCGATTCGAGTTCTTCTCGAGGTTTCTATTTTTTTTTCAAGATGAGCTATTCATTTTGGCTCATTTGAAATCTGTGAGCTTAGTTGAGCGTCTTGTTTATGCTTATTTTGCATACTGGGACAAAGAATTGTTTCTTTTTCATTATCAACTTTAAGTGGGGTATGGTTGTGAGTGGAAAATTGTTTTCATCATTGAATTAGGTTGTGTAACCGAGGTTAAGCTTCATCGCGTTCGGTTCCGGCCGCTGGGGTATCAACCCCTCGCTTATTTCAAATTAAGTATACTTTCTTTCACAGAATTCTTTTAACAATTACTTTCTTCCTCGTTGGCTCGGGGCGACAAAATTAAAACACAACAATTTATAACTTTTGGAATAGGGAAACAAACAATTTAATTAACAAACCTTTAATAGTATTTGACAACAAACCTTTTACTAACTAAATTACTTATTTCAAAGCGGTCCATAACTTTCATAAAGCCTTATATGTCAAGCGGTGCATAACTTGTAAAACAAGCCTTATATGTGTAACGGTACCCAACTTGAGATAATAAATGCCATTGAGTACCGGGTCTTTTTCTTCCTTTAGAATCAAAATTTTGCCTCTACCAATTAAAATACATTAGAATGTTACCACCCCCCCCCTCTATTGGTAGTCTGTAGTTGTCATCAGTAAATTTCAATTTTTTTTTATTAGCTTTGCCCTTCCTAAATTTACTTCTTTCCAAGCGGTACATAACTTGTAAAATTAAGCCTTATATGTCAAGCGGTGCATAACTTGTAAAACAAGCCTTATATGTGTAACGGTGCCCAACTTGAGCCAATAAATGCCATTGGATACCGGGTCTTTTCCTTCCTTTCGAATTGCAACTAAAATTCAAAACTGTACCAATAAAACCATCCTTCAAGCGCTTCACGCCAGGATTAATTAAATAAAAAAAAAAAAAAAATACTTTGTTGTTAATTAATTAATTAAAATCGTAATTAACATCCTAAACTTGAGTCCACGGGGTAAGAAATCATTAAACTAGTTTTCCTACCCAAATATTAGGTTGTCCTTATACTACAATATGATGACCACTCACAATGCATAACCCCCTCGTTGTAAACAATTCCTCTTAGGTAATGTAGGTCTTTTGTTACAGATCGACAAACATTAAATAGCCCTAGGTCCTATTTATAATTTAACTAAGCTTTCAATTTAGAAATAACCTCGGCTTTCGGATTGGCAAAGAGGGAACCCTTTTAATTTTTAGGTGTTTTCAGCGCGGAAATTGTTTTTTTTAGGTTTTACTTTTTTGACCATGGCGTGGTCTGACCCAGAAATTGTGGGCTTTGCGCTGGATTTTTTGTATTTTATGGCAGAATGGACGGGACAGATCGCTACCACTAAAGTTTAAATGGTTAGGTTTTGTTTTTATGGTTCTCTTACAGAAACATTTTCAAGACGGGCTTCGCGATAGAAGTTACCGCACCTTATAACACGCTTTTGGTTTGATAGGCGTTACGATTCAGTTCCGCATGGGCTGATCGTAGCTACCAAGATCGAACCATCCTTTTCATGTTCCTCCTCTAGAAACATCTTCAAGACGGGCTTCGCGATAGGAGTTACCGCAATTTAAACTTTAATTTCAACTGTTATTTCAACTTTAATTTCAACTTTAATTTCAATTTTAATTTCAACCGTATGGTACGCATTGGCAGGTAATTCTTTTTTTTGCATTCCTGAGTTCCGGAGGAGACCGTAAACAAGTGTCACCCTTATTTAAATTCCAGGTAACCGTTTTATTTTAGCGCCCTCTGTCGGTTAGCGGTGGAACAACTTGAAGATCGCGAATCGATACGTTACGCCGTCGATTCTCTTACCGTTTCAACCGTTAGATATCACTATTCTCGTGAGGATTTTGTTGAGCTGGATTGTTTTGAGACTGTTCCGAGCGTACGGCCCGGTTTAAATATAGTTTACTACTGGATAGGAAGGTACCATCGTAAATTTTGAAAATAATAATCTAAATATTAACGTTTTGAATTATGCTGGTTCTGATTTACTGGCTTCAGTTTAACTTCGCCTGGTCCGATTTGGACAGGTCTTACGAGCAGAACAAGACCCCTTCCGTGGCTCGATCGGACGCTTTATGATGGAACTCATGTATTTTCGGTAACACCACCCATATCAACCTACACTTACTCATACACTACTCATACACACCCCTATCAACAGATCCACACTTACACGTCTAAACACCATCACGCATTTATACCCACTCGTCAACATAGTCACCCCTACGTACGTAACCATACATCCATGCGCCTCGACACGAAAGCTCCCTTCGCTCAAGCCTTTAAAATTATTTTAAATAAACAGCTCAGCTTGCATCGGTAATAATTTATTTGATATAACTTCAGAGGACAGGTGTTTACAGAATTAATACTAAATTATCATGTTATACTTTGCAGTTTGTTGTTACTCTTGACAAAGGTAATGTAGATCTTCGTTAGGACTATGACGGCCTTTTCGCTAATCTTTAGTCGGCCTTTCCGTAACCGCTCCACCTATCGGCGTGCGCCGGGACTATCTCAAAGCGAAACAGCTTCGATTCGTAGTTTCAATCTATCTATGACAACACCCGCGGTCAACCGATAGATGGCGTTAATATTCATTCTTGAATTTTTTTTGTTCGTTTCAGTTAAAATTTGTTATCCTCTTCATTTTCTTTCTTACAGGTCAAGATTCTAAACATAGTGATCGGCATTCTGTTTGCTCCGATTGATCAAACAGGTTTAGTGTCGTTTTCCGTTTCGTTTCTTTTAAGCTTCGGAGAGTTCTCTTCAGGTGAACTGTTGCCCTCCACCTACTGTGTGAGGCCGCTTCACGATTGGAGTAGTTACCTACGCTTATGGGCGTGGAGCCCGCTCGACGCTTTTCGATCCGACGAGTCCGGGTTCGATCCAGAGCTCGTCCTCTTCACCTTCGGGGATCGGGTAGTTTCGAGCTGGGGTCCAGCTCAGGATTTTCTCTTGCTTTATCCCGATAAAATCCTTATCGGGGAAGGGGGTGTTGTTACGTATGTTTTTTCACACTCACCCTTTAAACATTAACTTATAGTCATTCTTTCCACAAGGCCTTCTCACCCCTGTAATTTCGGGGATTGTTTTTTACTTTTGTTTACGAGTCTTGCTTGAAAACTCAGCGGTGACAGATTGACTGCGCCGACGACGGGTGACAGATTGACCGCGCCGATGACGGGCGACAAGTTGACAGTTCGCGTTCCTTTTTCTTTTGGTTTGGCTTCGCCCGGTCGCGCAAATGTCGCCACTCGACTAAATACCGATATCGATCTCTACTAAAGTTAATTCCGGCGGGCGCGTCTGCCATCTTTGGATTGCCGCCGAGTATTATAATCGACTAAATTTGAGAATCGATATCAGTTGATGTTTGGTGCGGCAGATGTCAGCCCCGCCCTTCAGGTCCTACCGATTTTTTTTTTCCCAGCACAACGATATGTATAAAACCGACGCGCAACGGACCTCGAGCCTTTTTATTTTTCCGAATTTACGCGGAGCCCCGGTCGTTTTGCTGTCGGTGTTTAGGGCTCCCTTGTGCTTGTGCGTGGTTTGTGCCGAGTTGAATTGTTGTGCGCGTAGTGAGTTCCAAGTTTCGACGGCGCTCCATCGGCAAACCACGCGCACTTTGACGGCGCTCCAGCAGCGACTCCCGCGCACGGGAAGGCCCGCCGACAGGTAAGCACCGCGTGGTTTTCCCCTCGCCTCGATTCTCGGGCGCCTCTGGCTCGTTCGTAATGCTAATCACGCCTATTCTTTACAGCAAACCCGACGAACGTTTACACGTTGTCCACGTGCGTCCCGCGGGTTCCAAAAGGGCGAAGACTGCCCTTCTTTTCGACCACGCGGCCGGCGCGGATCCGCCGCGAGGTCACGCCTTCTTTTACCCTGATTTAAAGGTGAGCCATTTTTTTGTTATTCGGCCCGCGTGCATAAACCGCGGCGTCGTCAAGCGTGCCAAATCACTTCAAATCTTTTCAATCATTTAGGGCTTCCAGCCCTAACCTTGTTTAACCTCTTCCTCCTATGCCGGGTCTCCGCCCCGGCAGGAGATTTTCGTCATTTTACAACTTGTAACGTGTCTTTTGGACGGCGCGTTCCAGGGTCGTTGGAGGACCCCCAGTTCGTTGGAGGACCCCCAGTTCGTTGGAGGACCCCCATTTTGAGCGGAGACCCTCGAGTGCGGTGAGCGCCCGCTGCCCTCCATCTAGTGGCGTGACGCCGTCGGCCTGCGACCTTCAACGGCGAGCGTACCAGGCCCGCCAGGTCGTCGCTTCCTTCTGCGTGCCGGCGTGCCGTACAGGACAGTACCAATCCCACCTTCGTACCTTCATTTATATAACCACAAGGTCCCAGCGCCCACGCTGGGTGGCGCTCGAACCTTCTGCCTTACTCGAGAGCAACCCTGGCATTAATCTTTATCTAAATTTAACCGCGAGCTATCCGGCTCCGATTAGGCCTTTCATATATATCAAAATTGCAACCATTGGCACACTGAATAGGTAGGAGAGTATTTAAATTATAAGATCTTTACTGTAATAAAGCCCCGTCTTCCACGGAACTGAGGTCTCACTGGAGGCCTCCATTCTCATTGTATAAATTCAATTATTTTAATAAACAATTTCGTTTGGGCATTACTATTTCTGGTATTTCATTTACAAAACCTTAGCTGAACTTAGGTAGGTAATACATTCACCGGAGAGTTGCGGGTTCGATTCCCTGACCTCCGGATTATACATGTAACAGCGTAGCTTCCTTTACGGTGCTAGTGAAAATTAATCCTTGTACAAAATGTTTCACCCGTGCCGTAGGTTCATTAATCTCAATGTAAACGTCTGTTTAAACTTAAAGTTTAAGTTTAACTTTAAACAGAACGTTAGTTGTCGTAAATTGGATATACCTAAACAGAAGCCGCATTTAGATCAACTAAATTATGCTACTATTATATCTGAATTTCACCTAGTATCAGAGTAAAATGATTAAAAGATTACTAAATTAATAAATAATGGGCATTGGTCAAGATGTCGTGTGCCAGCCTGAAATAAACATCTTCATTCCCTTGGAAGTACTTTCTGGAATATAACTTAATGATTTATTTCAGTATAGCTTTTAATTCTTCATTAAAAGCATTTCTTTACCCGGGAATCCTGTGAGCATCAATTATTAATGATCTGAACTGGACGGCTATTAGGGGGACTATTGAATAAAATGAGCTTCCGATTCCCAATTTAACGTTTCACAGGTAACGTAACATTTTAATTAAATTTTTTACAGCTCTGTCGTAACTATGAATATAAAAATGTAGTATATTATGACAACTGGCTCGCGACGTACGTTGTATTTATATAATACCTGTTTCTACTATGGCAGTAGTTTTCTGAAGCGGTTTCATAGTTTTATATAAAACTCGCTTTTCAGCCTTGATCCGCCTCTCGCTAAAAGCGATCTTTTACGGACTAATGTACCTAGTCAGGTCATAAATTCTGTCACATGTTTTATATAAAATAATTGAAACAAGTTTATTCATTATGTAACCATTTATATACCAAAATGAACTTAACAAAACATAGATTCTTATGACACTAAAGTTTATTCAAAATGACCTCCGTGATTTTGAATACAGGCCTTCAATCTGCGCGGCCAGTCGTCTATCGCAGCACGAACGAGGTCCATGTCAATATCGGCGGCTGCCTTAATCAAGGATGTCTTGAGTGACTCCAAATTGGGATGAGGCTTTGAGCACGCCTTTTCCTCCAAGTGTTGCCATATCTTGTAATCTAGCGGATTCAAATCTGGACTGGAGGAGGGCCAGTCTTCGTGCCGGATGAAGTCGATTTCACGCGCCGCCAGCCAGTCTTGTGTGCTCTTCGCTCTATGAGCTGGCGCCGAATCTTGTTGGAATACCCAGTGCCTGTTATTAAACATGGTATGAGAAACAGGTTCCACAAGGTTCGTCAGGACTGTATTTTGATACACAACTGCATTCGTTTTTACACCTTTCTCACAAAAATGTACCTCTGTTAAGCCCCAATAAGACACTCCCAACCATACCATGAGCGAGGATGGAAAATGACCTCGTTGGACACGCGGAATACGGTTGCTCGCTTCTTCACTACTGTGTGCGTACACCTTATCATTTTGTTTGTTGTAGCTCTCTTCTACGGTAAACATTTTTTCATCCGAAAAAAGAATTTCCCGATTTTTTTTTCCCGCGTACCGCTTCAACAAAGCGCGGCATCTCTTCAGTCTCAGGTCCATTAGACGAGCATTCAAATGATGTCCTGTTTTTCTTCGATATGCCCGAAGCCCTAAGTCTTCATTTAACACCCTTTTCACCGTGGTTCTGCTTAATCCCATCTGAAGGGCCAACAGTTTCTGCTTACGTTTGGGATTTCTTTGAATTCGCGCCTTCACAGCTTTTATCACTGCTGGAGTCCTAACAGACCGAGGGCGACCACTTCTTGACCTGTCATCTACACTAGAGTCTTCATTGTATCGTTTGATGGTACGATAAACGAATCTCTTGGTTATATTCAAAATTTTCAGTATGTCAAAAATTTGAATTGGCGCGTAACCGCAACGATGCAACGCAATAACTGCAACACGGTCTTCTTTAAGCGTCCACTCCATATTTAAAAATGAGTAAAATTCTAAAAAGTATACATTTTATTTTCATGAACAATTCGAAATTCGAATTCAATAAACTTTTTTGTGGCCAGCATTCTAAAAGAAAAGTTTTTACTGTGTGACAATACTTATGACCTGACTAAGTACCTAATTTGGAAATCCATGAAAATTTAAATAATCTTTTTACAATTAAATAAGTATTTCCAAACTTTAGTTTTTCAAGTTTTTCTGTGTAACTCTGCTGTTCCGAAGATAAGAAGAATACGGAAGAGATTTAAGTGAATGTTATCAAAATGTTGTCGTTATGTTCATCACAACCCACATAATATTATACTCGTATAAGCATGTACTCACTATTCAGTTAACAACGGGGCGCACCTCACTTTCGTGAGAAAAATAATAGTGTACCTAATAAGATGTGTTACACATATTCGGTCTTACCACAAAATATTTAAACAACAGTTGAAGAGAAGAAGTCTAAATATTTTCTCCACAAATCGACGTCTATCGCTCGCTTTTTCTAACTCAATAACAAATTTACAAGTAGAATAATTAGGAATGCCAGGATTAAGTAAGAAAACGCGATTGAAAGACGTCGATTTTGTCAAACGTAATTTTAGAAACATCTGTTTAACTTTGGTCTAAACTTTCGTGGTAAGACAAGGGTTTATTTTCATCACGCCGTAGTTAAAACACCAAAAAACCTGCAGCCTTTTTACATACATCAAGGTACCAGAAGCGACGGCACACAACTGTCCAGCCGTTGACAGGAACTGAACCGAAATGCGGTGGCAGAATTAGCATACAGTTCCCATGTGAGCCGTCAAACGGCTATTCCGAGTGCAGCGTAGTTTAGGTCTTTTGTGTCATCATTGACCAATTTTTCAATTGTTTTTATTTTAGTTGTGCGAAGTTGATCTCTCTTGGGCAATCACCTACGCGCCTGGAATGCGTTTTTCAACGAGTGACGAGTGCACCTTGAGTTTTGGTGAACTATCAACTGCACAAAAACTACTACGTAATACCACAGTTTTGAAACAAAATAAAGTTGAGGTATAACTAGGTGTTATGTACACGTACAGGTGTAAGGTATGAGGTATAGGTATAAAGACTGGTAGTTGTTTTAGTAACTAAAGCCTTTTTTGAAATATTAACGTCGCTCAGGTCCGATTCAAAATTATAGATACCATGAAAACGTTAACCCCATTTCAAGTTTTCGAATCAAAGTGAATAAAATAAATTGACTTCTTTGTGAGTTGAATGAGCACCTAAAAACACGGAAGCTTGGAATCGTATTGTCGAGGTGCTAAAACCAAGTTTTGATATGCATTCATTGCTGGTGATTGTGGGATCGCGTGTGCCGGCTTGATAACTAAAAGCGCAATCTGTAGCTTACTATGGACATGGGCGCGGGCATGCCGTTAAATAAAAGTAATCTTTGAATATATATAATATCAGCAGCATATACCATGCCACTGGTCTTCTCTCATCGAGAGTATTGGCTAAGTATGTCCACTTCGCTAGCTCAAGGCAGATATGTGGATTTCGCATTCCTTGATTTTTTTATTGAACATACCAGTTTACTCTAACAACAAAAAGCAAATGTTCAGGTTTAACGCGTGGAATGGCGTGACACGTGGAAAATGGTTTGTAAGGACTGGATCAAGAGAGTCGCGCTCAATGTTCGTTCACTACAAAAATATTACTTTAAACTGGACGAACACAGCAAATAAATCTATGTCACATGCCCGTGGGCTGCCTACCAAACTTACACCAGGCGCCTCTACCACCTTGTTCAAGATAGATGGAAAGAAATGACAGAAGCTTATCCCCTCAATTCTTTCCCAAAATTTTCCAAGCATAGTTCGCCGTCGTCGCTTGCACGTAAACAAAATGCCATTAAAACCTGAATAACGTCGCTTTACACTGACGCCATTGCTTTTTTTCAGTTCCATTTCATCGAAAGATTTTAGTTATGATAGTATCCAAAGAATTAGTGATCAAATCGTTGCACACTTTAGGGGTGTTCAAATAATGAGAAATATTTCTGGACTGTGTAATTTAGTTTTCTATTGTACGGAATTACGAATTTCTCGCACCAGGATACGACAAACGTCCAGACTCATAGCAAATAACTGTGATTTACACAAATATTTGCCCAGCGTCGGAATCAAATTCTCAGTTTCAAGGGATTTCTTCATAATTAGAGATTGTCCAAAGCGTATAAAAATGACTTAGGTACTTTATTCTTAGACCGAGCTACGTGTAGTAAGTTACTCTTTTTAGTCAAAACACGTGCCATCGTTGAAACATTGCTTGTCGCTAATTAATCTTTTTTATAAAATGTACCATTATATTTCGTAGTATAATACTTAATTCTATATGTCCTTTTTCACCGTTGCACACTACGAATAATCTAAATCAAATTTACAGAAAAAGTTACGGCAATACTTACCAAATCATTTTAAAAACGATTGGTATCTAAGCTGTAGAACTTTAAAAGTAACATAAGTTGGACTTTTAAATTATGTATGCTCTTTTTAACTGCATCGTTATTGTACTATATATTATATGATATAAATGGATCCACGTGTTCAGAACCTATAAACAAGTTTGACCGACAACTTTCTTTTGAAGTGGTCAGTTGATTAAGCCGTCAAATCAACTAAAGTGTGAAATTAAAGAGCACGGATTGTTTGACTTTTATAATAATTATTCTTATGTCTAGTCTACACTAATATTATAAAGAGGAAAACTTTGTTTGTTTGGTTGTTATGAATAGGCTCCGAAACTACTGAACCGATTTGAAAAATTATTTCACTGTTGGAAAGCTAATATGCTATCCCCGGTACACATAGGCTACCTTTTATCCCGTAAAAATTAATGGTTCCCGTGGGATAGTAGTTAACGCGGGTGAAACCGCGAGGTGCTTCTAGTAATTAATATATATAAAGGCTGTTTTATCTCTGTAACAGATTTTATCCATTCCAGTCCATTCAGGCAGTACTAACAAGATTCTTAGAGCTCAGCCTGCCGTTAAACGACTTCGATCCTGGGATATGTTCCGGACATAATAGATTGCATAAATTATCACAAATCACTCTATTTACACTTGCACTAGGCACACTGGACACTAGTGGACACACTATATTTTACACTTGTTAATAGTTGTTGTAATTACACAGTTATAACCGGTATAAGGCGTTAGAACTAACCACCCCATTTGATAGAGGCAGATAGCGTGTCTGAGAATAGTGTTTAGCACATTGATAGGCGCTGGCTAAATAGATTACGGTGAAAATAGACTGGAGTTTGCATTTACTATTTGCACAAATGAAGGCTGACGCTTTTGCTAGTAGATATTGTGACGATCACGTTTCTGTATCGTAATTGCTATTTTATTCTTTTTAACGATGAAGAGTAAGTTCGAAAGAATGTTTGTGCTATGAACGCTAGTGCGAAATAATGTTTGTGAGATGAGTGTTAGTGTTAACTAATGGGCCTTAGTGTTAGTGTTGGTGCGAAAAAATCATAGCCACGGTGCCGCAATAATTTTCTTGATCCTTTTCGTTTCCCTTTTAAAGTCGAGCTCACTTACCTAAGTGCTTCTCATTTATTTCAATATCCTAGGTTGGCTAGATTGTATGATATTGTTTTAGAATCTAGCTTTTATTATAGTTAAATGGAAAGTTAAACCCGTGAACATTTAATACGTCGATATGATTACATTATGTTTTTATTGGTCACACCTATAAAACATAAATTATCATATTGAATATTAAGAGGAAAAAATCTTCTTCGAATTGCTAAGTTTTCTGCTTTCCTCATTAAACCTAAGATATTGGTGATAAAATATAAGGAATGTCGTAAATGACTCATCGAATTTAAAGTAACAGTTTACGAAATTTTAATAAATTACATTAAAACAGCTCATTAAAATGTATCATGTAGGTACAGGCAGCGACAAAAGACACTGAACATTACCCATAATAATAATAATAATAATCTACTGTTTTAGTTATTCGCGTACGTAAAGCAGAAAAATATTACTCTAACGTACGAGTTATTACATACTATAACATAAACGCAGTTATTAAAACACCATCAAACAATGAAATTATATTATCATCATAATAATATTACAGTAACCCATACCTATAATAACTGTAACATATATATTTGCACCTACAATAGCATAATTTATAAAGAGGTAAAGTTTGTGATTTTATCACTTTCACTTTGTACCTTAAGCTATGATCCCCGAAACTAATGATCCGATACTGAAATTTTTTTCACAGATAGACAACTATACTATTAGGTAGAATTATATCTGAGCGCTATTTCCCGGGAAAGTGCTAAGTTCCTGCCAAAAAACGGGAATTACGTAGATCAAACCGCGAGGCGCCACAATAATAGTACCTTCTCTCAATAATAGTACCTACCTTCTCTCAATAATAGTACCTTCTCTCAATAATAGTACTTACTCTGACTCGTAGCATGTATTTTCCTTGTCACTCACACCAGTGTCGGCCCAAAAGGGCGCCGATCTCAAGTTTTCCGCCATAAAGACGTTGATATTCATGGCGCTTGCGGCCGCCACTCATCCCAGACGTCGGCTAAATTGCTTTATTGCGAGCCGATAGGTAAATATGAGCAAACGTCAAGCCGTATACGTGGGGGCCTTTGATCGCTTTGACCTCAGCCACCCTTGATTTAGAACATTTTGTTGCATGTTAGGTACTTCTTCTTGTTGATGTTTCAATTCAATCATAGTGCCTTAAGGTATTTTTTGGTTGAAATATTGTGTGCCCGGGTTTTTTTATAATTTATAGTATAGCTTTTGACCACTATGTACGTTAGAGTGCTTAAGTTGGTTATTTAAGTTTGAATATATATGTTGATGAAGCTAGATATGTATTTAATTACAGAATGCAAGACAGACATCGTAGTTGACATCGTCAAAAAAACTTGTTCTCCTCCTTCTATCTATATGTATACATCTTACACCTTCCATTTTGACTCATGGGAATATAATAAACTCTAAATTTGAAACCACTATAGCATCAACTACAACGATTTCAAATCATCAATATCAGTCAAGTTACAAGTTGACAAAACAACCTACATTACCCATAGGTACAATGGTCATTTAAAATGTTAAAGATATCCATTATCAAAGTACCTACTTCATTGTCTAGTTCTGAGCGTCCCCATACATCATCTATGAGATGAAAAGAATGGGTACACTTGGTCACGAATACCATTATTTAATATTGTAAGAATAGTATCGTCGGCGTATTATTTGTAGAGGCGATCGTTCATTTCGTCTACAGGAGTAGATAAATACAGAAGTGAGGAGAGACAACGGTAATATTTAGTACGGTGCTTTAAGACTTGATTTAATTTCAGTGGGTATGCTATAGTGCTACTTCCAGAAATCAATGTCTTGCGGTTTATCGTCTTAGATCAAGTCAATTGCAAGAACAGAGCAATCTAAGGCTTATAAGATTAAAACGATCGGATAAAATCTAAAAGTGCGACCGTGCGGGAAACGCCACCATTGACAACCCCTAGGCATGGCTATCAACCACATTCCACCTTAATATTAACCACTGCCAGCTCTTCGCCTAATGTTTTTATAGTACCGAGTAAAGAACCCTCACGCGAACCGGCAATCATCGCTATTCACGAGTTTCGATGCAGCAAATCGAAACACACGGATATTCCGTTTAATACGAAAACGCGATAAGTGATCTTTCATTATTTAGTGGAAGCCGACTTGTTATATTGGATAATAATAAAATACGTTGTGTTTATTACACAACATTACTCAGAAATAAGACTGTAGTGAATAAATAGATGATCTAGTGTTACCTACAAAATATGTTACCTTAATTACGCGTATGAATTACGTACTCGTAAGTAGAGGCAAGAAGGCAGTTATTTAGTTCATTGTAATTGCTTTATAACGTGGACATGCAGCCAGTGTTCTTGGCGCCATGCCTCGGGAACAGCTTGAGATATTTGAGGTTTCTCTTTTTAATTTAATTGAAATGTAACGCTCAATTGTTATTATTAATTAGTTAAATTGAGTTTCGCAAGGACCACCCACGCTTCCCCTGTTTCTTTGTTTATTAAAACAGTGCGAGAAGTACTAAAGTTTCCTTGAAAGCTTCTCATAACTTGACATTTTCGTAATTCGCAATTTCATTTAGTGGCCCCACCACGTCTTATTTATGTTTATCTTCAGGAACTTCGGCCATAATCATTATAATCTAAAACTTGTTCTGTGACAACTTCGGGTAAGTTAAACAATTTTGCGTTTATGAAATCATTATATTTCAGTTTGTTTCGGATAAAGCTAACCCCCCGTTAACCGTTTGTCAAAGAGATGGGTGAGAAAGCTATTGGTAATGTTTGTTTGCTGACTGTACAAGACCAAGGTTATGGAAATGGTCTCCAACTAATCTAATTACTTTTTTAGTATTTTTATATTAGGTACCTACAAATTACATACCACTGTTGGAAAAAAGTTAATTGTTGGGTTTAATTTCATTATGAGGCTAAAGTATTACATTTATAATCTTTAATTATTCTTCTTCAGTATTTCTCTTTTCTTCTTTCTCATATCTTTAATTTATAAATTTTTATTCCTGTCTTCTCATAAGAATGTTTCTGAATTGATAAAAAGGCAAGACCTTTGTTCTTTCTGTATCCGATGATACAATTTTAGTTAATAACTCTTTCATCTTACGTCCATTATCCTATGATGTAGGTTCATTTGCATTCATATATTTGACCTCCATGTAGTTTAATAATGTGCTATAATATCCCAGTTGTGGAAGATTTTGTGATGGATATTCGCTTTATGCCCTTTGTTTTACTATTTGTCTTGAATAATGTAGGTACATTACATATTTAGAAAACGCCGGATTTTGATAATATTGTTACAAACGTTGTTAAGACTGGTACTAATACAACTTTTTTGTACTTACGTTGTTCTTGATTGTTGCGGATTCTTCAGAAGAAAATTTTATAGGTATAATAATAATTATTGTAGGTGTTATGATGAAAAATTGGGAGTAAGCACAGGGCAAAAAGGTATTGCCAAGCCTACCCGCTTTGTTTCGTTGCGTGTTACTCTCAGACTAAATATCCATTTGGTTCGTGATTCGGTTTCACCATCAATTCCCATTAGGTATGTGAAAATCCAACTGGTTTTATTGCGTTGCCGTAAATAGAAAATCTATCGGTAAACAAGTTTCGCGTTTGGTATCGAAAAAGATGAAATATATTTATATTGCGCTCAAAAAGTTGATTTGAATCTGATATTGTTTGTCCATCACACGTTACGGTAAATATTGTGACACATGACAAATTTTTTAATAACAATAAATTTTTTTTTGCAAATGCAACCTAAAACTAGCAGCAGACAGGTGAGATATAACTGTATAACGTTGCCAGTTATCCCTTGTAAATCGTATGTAGTCTTGAAGACAGATTATATTAGACAGGAAGCAAAGAGGATAGTAAGGAATTCCATTTCCCAATACGAACTATGAAGGTAGAACCGAATCGCTTCGTACGAAATGGTGGAATGTTAACTATGCAGGGTTGGTATGTCACTAGTATTAGCGCCTCACTCCTATTGTTTATGATGGAAAGGTTCTTCAACTGAAAATAATTATGAACGTAGAACCAAGTAACGTTCATCTTATCAAGTATCTAGCACTACTAAAGTATAATTCATATTGCGCTACAGAAGTCGCGAATTAACATCACCCTGTTTTGAAATCCGTCCATTCAGTACAGAATAGTTATAGAACAGTTTACTGTGGCAAAGCCTGAAACCTTTTTACGCAAGCACACAAGATCAGGCTAACAATAAGTAAACATAAATAAACTTAGAAGTTAACTCCTAACAAACCATAATTCCCCACTTTGAGAGACTGAATTGTCTTTACAATAAAACCTCGTGTACGGAACACCTAAAGCAGGGGTCTTAACGAGAAAATAGTGGTCGTAAATCACGGGAAATTCGTTCTTATTGAATTTCCTTTTGTCGGCTAACGGAAGCAGTGTCGGTTTTTGTTCCAAATGGACGCTCGCAGACACGGCGGGTTTTTTGATACGCTGCCGGTCCTGATTGTTGATAAAGCACGATTCATCGCATATATTTTTGGGTGATAAATAGCGATTGTGGCAAATACATACATATATTTAAATGTGAGCACGCTTATTTTTGATGTAATATATTTTTTGTGTATCTCGGGTAATTAGTTGTCGATAAGAAAGGAAACAAATCTATCCATTACATATTGTCAATGCGCTGTTATAAAGAGACAAATAACGAGCACAATTCAAGTTACCTTAGATAAGGCTATGTATGGGCCTTTAGTTTGAGTTAGAAACTTCTGAGAACCATCTCAAAGTTCTACCATTTCATTTTCGTCATCTATCTTTTCCTAATACACTTGCAAGCCATGGAATAATTTACCAGGACGTTCATCAAAATCCACATAATTTACCCATGCATTTTAAAGCTTCACTGAAAATATAAAGGCGTCCGCTTCAACATGTTCGGATAAAATATGATGGATCCTCTCCAAAGTACTCCAAGAACATTTTATTGCACCCAAGTTACTGAAATAAAGAAGTTGAGAATTGAAAAATTAGGTCATCAGTGCAAACCGGATCTTTATTTGAAAAGTTTTATATCTTTGCCGGTTTACACGGAGCTTTTATTTGCTTTAGGTTTATTCTATTGAACAGTGTGAGAGTCAAAACTTATCATTTGTTTTAAACTTGAAAATATTCAGTACTTTATGTGGAATATAATTATATGGAATAAACTCTACATTTTAAAACTAATAAAAGGTTTAGATTTAGCTACTTTTAGTTTAATTTATTATATTTATGTCAACTTGTTATCTAACATTGTAAAATATGAGAATAATTATAAAAATTGTGAACATTTTCTAGGCATTATAAATACATACCTGATACTATATTAAAAACAGTTCCAGCTCACAACCATACAAATTCGTTACTAAAGCAAAAATTCTAAACCTCATTTTATATGGTTAAAATTAAAAACATATTTTAATACACATTTCATAACGCGTACCAACCTGCAAAGTGATTAAACTCGTAAAAGTCGAGTTTAAAAAGTCTTCCAAAGGTAAAAAATTTAAAACACATTTCATACCGAGGCACGTGCAGATCTTAATTGCACATGCTCAAGCAATGAAACATTTACACTCGCCGTTTTAGTACAACCATCAGTTTTAAAAATTATTAAGTACCTTTACCTTTTAAAGGTAGGTACTTTATTGTCCACCCGACAGTAGATGCCTATGGCTGGTGTGGAGGCATTATATGTTCTAACGATCTATTTCAAATGAATACCACAATGGTATTTCTTTTAATCATACGAGTATAACAATACCAAATGAGATTTTGCACGTACCAACATATTCACAATTCCTATTTTAGCTATTATGTAAATGTACCCGCGTCTTATATGAACGGTATTACCAACTATTGATGTATTGTCAACCGACACATATTTAAAACCCTGCCACCGTACGCGTTGTTAAGACTACTTTTTTTGGCTTTAAGATTGTTTTATAATGAATACTTAAAGTGGTGTGCATGTTTAATTAAACGGGTAACCAACCGGCAAGAATATACGTGAACAAAATTTGTCTCACAACTTTAAAAATTGACAACAGCTTTCATCCGAACAAAACCGATCATGAAAATTTAATACCACTTCGAAAACGCCAATAGATCAGACCAAAATGTATCCATAATACGAAATCCCAGTAATAAATCAAGCAACTTCTATAACGCCGAGTTTGGAGAGTTAAGCAGAAGTGCAGTACATTAAACTACACAAATAAGTTATCAATTTAGAGCGATGTCACAATAAATGTTTGGATGATTGTAACGGATGCTATATGATGTTATGTTATCTTTTTATTGAGAGTAAGTACTAAAGGGTTTATAAACATTGTGGTTGACTCCACATTCAGTGTGACAGAATTTCAGCAGTAAATCTGCAGTGTGCAACATAGCGCTATCTTTTCCGACATATTTGGCAAGAGAGGCGGACTAGCAGCCAACTGTGACAATACCGCAATATATTCAGCAAGACAGTAGCTACTCTCCCAATTTGTTTAGGCTTTTGTTTCTTCACGTTTCTTTTTCAGACCGCGAGACGTATGCATTGTTTTCCGTAGGATTGCTATATGCATTTAAAGGTCCATGGATCAATGCGCTTTCAGTCCGCCTGCGCGTGTCTCTGTGCGCCTTCTCTCAGTTGCAAGCTTATATACTGGTCTATGAATGTAAGTCACTGTGTTCTGTTCGCCTTCACTGTTCCACTACGGCATGGACACTTATCTGATCGGCTGGCTCTAGATTAATACGTACTTACGATACACTGGCTTCTTTTTATGTCAAGCTATCTGCAATGGTAGAGCGCCAAGCTTAATAGCCGTGGCAACACAGCGATGCCGTTTCACTACTAGAATAAAATTATGTATATTATAAGGTAACAATTTATAGGCACTTCGCTTTTTCATATTACCTATGTCCGTATGAGCACTGAGAAACGTAACACAAAGGAAAACTTTCTTCAAGTCCACAGTTCCAAAGTTCATCAAGTATTTTCATATAAACGGTCTTGGAATCCAGTTCTTTTATTTAAGCGAGCAAGTGGGACTTGTTAGACCTCGGAAATATGAAACTAGAAGGTTCTCGGAGCCATTAGACGATTTCCCAAGAGTGTATTTAGAAAATCGCAGGAGTTTAGAGATACAAAAAGTATATTATGAAATGTATAATATTGTGAAATTACATCGAAGAAACAGGATATGTGTCATCCTATTTTGGTAAAATGAATATGAACACTATTGCTAACTACACACGTGTGAAGTTACGGTGTTCAAGTATTTCACAAAAGAACACTATCATTTCAAAGTCCAAGTCTACACGCATGTGACTCCAAAAGGCCCGAAAAAGGAAAACTCAAGACCGGTGAAAGTTTTTATAAGAAAATTTCACACATAAATAACGTCACATGCGTTCAGGTCCTCCATTATTTGGCCTCAGTGAAGTTTGTCTGCGTATATTTTTACAATGTTTCCAAAGCGATGTAATTTGTCTTGGGGTGTCTTCCTTGATACGACTCTTTTGAACGTTTCAGAGCCCTGCTTGTGTTAAACTTGTGTAGACAGATGAATCGCGATGAAAATAATTTAGAAGGAATCTTAACGCAAGTGGTTTTTATTCTCAACCATACAAATCGTCTACGCATACTTTCAATAGAATATTAATGAGCATATTAATGTCCCTTCATTGAAAATTTTAAGAGATCATTTCAAATAAATGGTATGGAAACGCAAAATTACGAGTATAATAGTTTGTTAACTAGTACCCAACTTATAAGGCGCGTCGTGAATCTTCGTTCGCGCAGAAAATAAAGTATGGTCCGATGATTAACGAAAGAATGCTTAAAACTTACAATCAACCTAAGATCACTTTTATAAGGTTCATAATACACTGCAGCTGTTAGTTCCATCTCACTCATGCCACGCGGCGATCGCTAAGATGGCGGCGGCTGCCGACCAATAGCGGTCAATCCGTGCTTTGAAAATTCATCTTCTGCGCAGGTACATCGGTAAGCCATATCAGTTAGGTACTACTTTATACCTTTATGGACCATCAATCATCACTTAGTTATATCCGCTGTTATGAATGATTATTTATTGGAAGTTGCATACAGAGCGGTGGATATGGTATTCATGACGAATACGGTACGAACAGTACGTACGAAATACGATTACGGTGCAAACGGTTTCGAACTAAATAATTTAAACACGATCGATGGCTACTTTGAAATCAAAAGTCTGGAAACTACAAACATAAATTTTAACTAAGTACGAAAGTTTTTATTTATCTTAAAAACGTCTACCCTCCAATTCATTATCCTAGGAAAGATCAATTTCTTCAAAGCTTCCCCGGGCGCCTCCGCGTTTCGGGACACCTTGTTTATCTATTGCCTCAAACAGAGGGTTCGTCACCTGTCCTCCATTTGTCGCATTATCAAAATTGTTTTGCAAGTTGTGTGTTTTTCGTGTGATACGTACCTATATATATTATATATTTCTAAAAATATACTCGAACGATCGTTGATCGCAGCATTCATGAAATTCCGCTAGACTTTTACTGCTAAATTATACATTAAATTATCTGGTAAAGTTGGTTAGCTCGTCTTCGTGTTATGAAGTACTTACTGTTTAACGAAACTTCTGGAAACCGACTCGACTTCATTCAAAAGTTTTTAAAATTTTGCGTTTTTGGGCTCTTGATTTGTTTTTTCATTTTGTACCCGTCATTTTTTAGGGTTCCGTACCCAAAGAGTAAAACGGGACCCTATTACTAAGGCTCCGCTGTCCGTCCGTCTGTCTGTCCGTCTGTCACCAGACTGTATCTTATGAACCGTGATAGTTGGACTGTTGAAATTTTCATAGATGATTTATTTCTCTTGCTGCTTTAACAACAAATACTAAGAAACAGAGTAAAACAAATATTCAAGGGGGCTTCCATACAAAAAAACGTGATATTTTTGGCGTTTTCTAAATAATGATACGGAACCCTTAGTGTACGAGTCCGACACGCACTTGGTCGGGTTTTGCGTTAATCTGTATACTCTGTATATTTTACCAATCCTATAAAGACTCACTCAACACGTCCTTCCACAAACAATAGCAATGTTTGTAGTACTGGCAATGCATTATCCCCGACACAATCTATTTGTCTCTACTAAGTGGACATCGTTATGATATCGTCTTACTAATTAATTAGGCCCCAAGCCCAATTCAATCAATAGTCATATCATGTAACTTTGATCCGTTATATACATATTATACTTATTATAAACTATAGCATCGAATATACTTACGTACTCATAGCATCGAATTACCATGTTATTTAATGGCATGCCTGAAATGTGGATGTCATTAGCTAAGCTTATGCATATAAGACTGAAGCATCTGATGTTACGCCAGAAATACCAAAGTACTTCGGATGCTTTTTAGAAACATTGATGCGAATTAACATACCTACTTTGTATTGTATCAGAATCATTATAATTTGTTATTTACAATCTACATAGTTACTGATCTTTATTTATTACAATCTGATCTGATTATTTACAATTTAAGAGTGTACGTACAATGTACATACTTTGAAATTTAACTTTTATGTTCGTATATTAATTACTATTATGTTTGTACTCACATGGAATTGTGCTCGCTTACAATTTCAATAAATGACTATCATTATTAAAAAAAATACAGTCTTTATATTTCGTTTGGAGCTTGTAATATTGCCAGAAAAGTGAGAAAACAGCTTGCGGTCTTTCATTGTTAACATTGTCCAAAGCTTTGATATACTCAAAACTGTATAACTGCAAACCAAATCCTTTCACCATGGCCTTTCACTCACTTCCGTACCATGCTTTTACAATAATTACAACTGACTTCATAATACAATCCTTTATAACATAAAATTTGAAAGTCCACTATGCGTCGTCACATTCGTTTAGTCTTTTGAGTTTTATTCCAATTATGCCAACGTACTTTCAGCATAATTTAACAGCACCGACATTCAAACACGACGGTGCAAGTTTGCAATACTGTTCAACATTTACCTTGTAAATCTCGAAGTTGGTGCCAAGGCGCGCTTGCATATGCGGGGTCCGCGCTCAGTGTTTGGATAATCGATCCGCCATGCATGCGATGAGAACTGTGTTAGCCGTGGAAGTTGGGGCGCATATCATGCACGATTGACCTAGGGTAAACAGGACTAAAGGGTAAAGAGTCCGCCTGGTGAAGTGCCACGACTTCATACATCTACCATTACCTATCTTCATATGTGTCGCCCATCTACTTACGTCTATGCCCATCCGTCTTCCTACGTAAGTAAATCTATGCATTTATAATAATAATAACAAATTTCTTTTTTGAAGGATTTTCAAAAATGTTTCTTTTAGTTATGCTTGTTACTTTTCTTTCTAAAGTAAAACTTTGCCGTATATGCATTCGATAAGCAGCAGTACGCTAACATTATAATCTATTTGATTCTTTTTGCAGCACTTTTTAATGTTTACTTTTCAGCATTCTTTGAAATTAAACCGATGCATCAAACTACATACACTCCTGAACAAAACCAATTTGTACTGAAGAACTAAATCGCTCCGCTAATCAATCTTTGTCGAACTAATACGAGTGGTGTTTGTGCTAGTCGCAGCGGTGGAAGTTTTCCACTAAACCACGGCACTTGTCGCATCAACAACTCAGGAGGCGAGTTCTATCACTCGTCGTTTGGAAGCTAATGTCAGTCACAATCGCGACTGTATCTATTCTTTAGACTTTGGTATCTTTATGTTCGTGATACTTATTTAGATTTGAATACACTTATAATAATGTATATCCTCCGGAGAAATTGGAGTTTACATTACCTCGTGGACGAACCTTTGTACGTGATAGACGCTTTAGTAAAATCAGGTAATGTATGAGAACTTAAGGCAGTAACTGTTTAAATTTTAAATACCTTGGTCCAATTAATGTTAGTGAAATATCGAGTTAATTAATTTTCGAGATCATTAGTGATAATCGTAACTGGCCATGTCTACTTAGATAGAATCATAGTCTCGGGGGGACGAGCGCAGTGCAGTGCTGCGTAGAATTCATTCCAGGTCAGCATCGTAACACAGCAACAACGAACGCATCTACTCTACATACCAGATATGTACCTGGTATATAAAGTAAATGATTGTATGAGTAGTATACTACTCATACAATAATCCAACCGAATTGAACCTACCCGAATTTTCATTAATTCACAAATCGTACCTAATAACAAAAGTAAAGACTACGAAACGATTTCACACACAATGCATTACAGATTTATTACGTTTTGAACAAAAACAGTTTGCGAGCTGAGCTCCAACGGGTGGAGTTACCTCGCACTACCAGCCTTTGATGCACTTAGATATTTATTGAATCTCTACCTACTGTTGGGAAATACAATGGCAGTGAGAAAGGAATATACGGCTGCTTCAGAGATAATTTGCAGTTTAAAGTGCCTACGTGAAGTACGTAATCCGTGAGATATTGATGCTTTACTTGTCCTCTGAGGATTTAGAGATCTCTGTTTCATTTCAACTAAGTTCTAGAGGTAGGTATCTCATTTCGTTAGTGAGTTATTTGTGTGTTACAAAAATAGATTAGAGATTTGTACAGGGATTTAGGTGAAAAGATCCATTCCCAGACGTTTCCATGGCGCGGTGGTTCCATATAATTTACCTAAAAATTTATCAAGTAGCAGTTAAGTCGATTTTAATAATAATTCTAAGGTGAAAATTTATAATAATATCTATATTAATTAAACAGCATAAAGTTATACTTAAAGAAATGATATATATATATACATACCTAAATCCCATCAATCCGGACTTGATAACCTTTTACTTACGTCCATCAAGGTTGTTACGTTACAGTAGATTTGTTTACAGATTTCCCTTTTTCTTCCAAGTGTCCCTCAGGAGTTTAGATAAACAATGTACAGATATCCCTGCAAAAGGCAACTCAGAGATAAATGTAGTGACTTTACTCTTTTCCGGTAACTTTTACAAGGAAAAAAGATCGGCCGCAGTCACGAGTTAGTGATTCTTTTATACAGGGTTATTTTATTGGGTACGTGATAACGATAAATGAAAATGTAATCGAAGATGATTATATTATGCTCAAGATGTGTGTTTGATACATCAAAGATATAACTATATCATCTACTATATACCTACACATATTATTATAGCATCTTTTTAAAGAACTTTTGAAAATATAGCATTGGCATTTACAATCATATCTCGATGTTCGATGTTAGATGTATGAATTTCATTTTCTCAACAGAGTAAAGGTGTAAAGCATTTATATTTTTTTCTATTAGCTATCAGGTACTTGGTAAGAATCAAAATAAGCGGCGACTAAGTATACATACAGATGATGACTCAATATTTAGTGCAGCTGGCATTTTTAATCTTCTCCATAGTAGGTTTATAACGCAAAATTATTTAGTTTCTGGCAATTAAAGTTAACCAGATCATAAAATAGGTACTAGAAATAATGCTAAACTTTTATAGAAAAAATAAAACGGGCAACTAGTATTGCGTGGCGAAATAGTTGCGTTTGCAAATTTGAACGGTCGGATTCTCAATTTTCCTGTTAAACTGACATTTTTATCTCAGGTACCTACGTTGCCACGGATTTAAGCAAAATAAGTCCGATTCCACCGCACCAAACGTGACAAATGTGAAATGGAGCGGTGGCCGTCCCGCGGGATGTGGGTACTGATAAAAAACCTCCATTGTCCTGCCTTCCTTATGATTAATGCAGTTCTGGCGTGGTGCCGACACTCGCACTTTGGCGGAAGTTGGTATGTGTCTACACAGTATTTAAAGTCGCACGTTTGTGATGCGTAACTAAATTATTGCCGCTATTAGCCACCAGAATCTGTTTGAGTGTTGTCCATCAGCTGAGCTGAACTATAGAAGACGAAAATGATTACAGGTAGGTTTTATTCTGGACGATTGCTATTGGCTACGTACTTGGTAACATTGACTAATAATTAATTATCAGAATAACTTATAGGTAAGTACATAATAATGCATATCAGCTCAAACATTGACAGATTTTATTAGTGCAAATTAACAGTTTATTTACATACAATATTATTATTATGTATATTATTTTTTTAATGTTATCTTGTTTAAATATAATATTATATTCAACATGTATTTTATATCCAATAATAATAAAGTTCATAGACATCATTTTGAAGAAATAGCTCCATTTGTACCAAATCCAACTTTGCTAACAATATCAAGCTATTCGATACCAATATCCGATATTAGAACCACACATCGCGTACAATGTACGTTATGACACGACCCAAGGTACTGTTTCGAAGTATATAACTTTGCTTTGGGCACGTTTTAGTGACAAGTACAGAGACGTGTTTCGGTGTTCATGTGAGCACATTTTGCGGACGCGTGTTACGAATTCTGTTTGTACTCACAAAGTTTGTGTACTTACAAAGTTGACTGTAGTTTAAAATTAATTTCAAAGGAGCCCGGAAGTACGGAAAGCTTTTGTCGGGTTACGTTTTCCCCGGGGTTTTGATGTCTCAGCAGTCTCTAGCCAGAGTTGGACTCTCAAAATCGGGTAAAAATGAACTTCTTTACAGATATACCTAATCCATGAAATCATTGTCCTGTAAAATATGTTTAATTTATGCATTCGTTGAATTACCTGCTCATCTAGATTGTTTATATTCGGGAAAAGTCTATTCCCTATTTTAATACTACTTACTGGTTTTATATTTTGTATGAACTTGTATATAAATAAAGTTTTATAGGTCGCTACTAGGTTACCCATATTCAAGACCTAAATACAAGTAGGAAACAGTTATTCACATTCACTGCAAGTACCAGGTTATCATGAAGCATTAAGAGGCTTGAATTTAGAGTGCTCTCGATAGCCTGGCAAGGGTTGGGCTGAGCCTGAGTAAGCCTCAACAATCGCTACTGTGAACTCATTACCGAAGGATTAGCGCTGACTTTGAGCGATGGCCGCCATTTTGCCGACGGCAGATCAGATACGGCAAAATGACGATCAATCCGAGAGTTTTTGTTATAAACGTTAATTGATCCTCTCGTAACTAACACATTCACGAGCTGTTAACCAAATCCGTCAAGTCATTCTAGTGAACGGTGCTGCTTGTGGAGACAGGTCCAACCTAGTTTTTGTATAACGGTACTTCGTTCACTTTCTTTGTTTATATAGTTCATTTGATTTTATAATAATAAGTTGTTTTTTTTCTACAGCCCTCCGGTTGATGCAATCAGCATAAACTGAAATCGGTGAAAATATATAATTACCACTAGTTGCAGCGCCACCTAGTAAGTAGGTAAGTAGTTCGAATTGCAAAATTGCAAAAACAAAAACACGTCTCGAAATATTGACGGAACGTCTATTTAGACCTCAGTTTGGCAGCATAGAGTAACTTTGTTTGGCAGCGCTGCGTACAGACTTGTAATGGCAATGTAACGAATCGTTAGACATCTTTCGAGCTCCATCACTTGCATCTGAAGTAATCACACACAAGAACCCCACATTTACTTCGAACTTTCTACGAGTCATACACATGTTTATTTTTGCGAAATCGTAACAATTTTGCGAGGGAACACTTACGCTTTTCTTTGTACACGGCTTGTGCATGCAAGACGTACAGGCATGAACAACGTGCATCATTTTGCATCTGATGTTGCAGCCATGTGTATACGGCAAACTCTTGCATGACTGTTACATTGCCTCAGCCTGTCACCCAGTGCACATATCGCAAAGTGAGCAATCTAGTCTGACCCGTCTGTACACGGCATTACAGTAAGCCAATAGTTCCCACAAATGGCTCTGTAAAATAGGTTGGCATGGAAGTTAGAATGCACCTCAACCGCTGCAGAATAGCCTAGGAGTTGATATACCTGACTCGAGCCTGTGTAAATATTGGACCAGCGAGAGCCGTGTTTGTGAAAGGAATAAATTGGGACGCTATTGGATGGTGACGGTTGAACCGCTTTTCCATCATTTATTTGTTTTTTGACAGGCTATCGTTCCGGTTCGTGCACTTAAATTTTAATAGTTCGTTTCCTAGTTTGAATACCAGAATATTCAAGAAGTATCAGTCAACCAGTCACAGAATAGGTGTATGTACCTATGTAGACTTCTGCAGTCGCGGCTTTAGTTACCTTAAGAAATTATTTTAAAATCTTCTGGAATCAGGCTACGAGGCATTGGCTAAAACTGGAACATAAATGCAGATATTTTTTAAGCCAAACGAATTGGTTCTTGTTGTAAATTATTGTAGAAAAACGATGTTGTTATTGTAAATTGTATATTTTGAGTGACAAGGAAAAAGAACTTAGTATACACTATACATTTGAATTTAAATAATTATGCCAGTTACAAGTATAGTAACAAACAGTTTTAATTAAGTAGTATAAAATAAGGTAGTATTTTACAACATCCTCCCTTAATTAAAACTCTCTAAAAACCTAAGGCTAAACTTGTTACACACCTTTTATGTGCAACTCTCCCCAAAGGTTTTGTGAAGATATCAGCATAATTAAGTTCTGATCTGACGAACCGAATATCTATACATCCGTCAGACACCTTTTCCCTAATGAAATGATACTTGGTATCTATATGCTTCGTCCTTTCATGGTGGATAGGATTGTGTACCAAACTCTGTGCACTCTGGCTATCGTTATACATGACAACTATATCGCTCTTACCTGTAGTTTCTGAAATAAACCTTCTAAGGTAACAAGCTTCTTTAGCCGCAGCTGTGAGTGCCATGTACTCCGCTTCTGTCGAAGATAGTGCCACAGTTGGCTGTTTCTTGGCTTGCCACGCAATAGGACTTCCGGCCAACGTAAAATAGTAGCCCGTGTATGACCTGCGATCAATGCTACAGTTAGCCCAATCTGCGTCTGTGTACCCTTGCAGGTACTCTCCAACCTTCCTGTAAGTAAGAGAGTAATCGATTGTACCCTTCAGATACTGTAGGACTCTTTTCGCCGCAGTCCAATGTTCCTTACTGTATTTGGTATTGAACTGACTCAAATAGCATGTAACAAAAGCTATATCAGGACGAGTGTTGACTGATAGGAACATCAGACACCCGATTAAGTTCTGATATGGGTAAGACTCATCTTGACCAGTTACAGCATCCAGTTTTTTCAGACTCGATGGTGTGTCAACAGCCTTACAATTTTCCATACCAAACCTTTTCAACAGGTTTAATATAAATGTTCGTTGATTTACCTTGATTTCGCTATCTTTTCTGACAATATTCAGTCCCAAATAATAATTTACTTCTCCAAGATCTTTCAACGAAAACATTTTTTCCAAATCAGACTTCACTTTTTGACATGTCTCGTCACTTGTATGAAAGACAATAATGTCATCTACATAGACTGCCAACAAGACAAGTTCCTGACCAAAAAGTTTTCTATATACGCATGGTTCCGAAGGAGTTTTCGTAAAACCCAACTTTAGTAGAGTTTTGTCCAACATCATGTTCCATGCTCGGGGCGCTTGTTTCAGCCCATATAAGGATTTCTGCAGCAGACAAACTTGACCTTCATGACCTTTCTTCATAAAGCCTTGAGGTTGTTCCATAAAAACTTCCTCTTCAAGGTCTCCATTGAGGAAAGCTGTGTCAACGACCAAGTGCCTCATCTTGAGATCCAACTCTGCAGCCAAAGCAAATAATGCACGGAGTGAAGAATGGCGAATTACCGGAGCAAAAGTTTCATTGTAGTCTACTTCCTTTACCTGCTTGAAACCTTTCGCCACAAGCCTTGCCTTATACTTCATAATGTTACCGTCAGCATCTGTCTTCACTTTATAAACCCATTTGCATGGTATCACCTTCTTATTTTTCTCAGGCTTATCAACAAGTTTCCACGTCCCTAATTTAATGAGTGAATTATATTCATTATTCATAGCTGTACGCCATTCATCAGCATCTTTAGCATTAACTGCCTCTAAATAACTATTCGGCTCATTTATATCATCAGCTGATACCATATTGGTATAAAAGTCCGGTTGTCTACGAGCCCTAGTAGGATACCTACATACTTGCTGATCTGCGCTTGATCTTTGTTCAGGACTCGTAGGACCTTCCGATTCAGCGGAATCGAAGTCCACTTCATCATCACTGCGCCCAGAATTTTCTTGAAGTACAACCACGTTCTTGTCTGTCTTCTGCTCAACATCAATCACCACCACTTCTTTGTCCTTCTGCCTGACATCATCAAAAAGAATGATAGCTTCCGGTTTTGCAGTTTCAACGACATTACTTTTCAGTTGATTAAAGCGGTCTTCAAAAAACGTCACATCTCTGGACTTCTGCAGTTGCCTTGGATTTGAAGCATCTCTAAAGAAATATCCGTTTGGATCTTCTGAGTATCCAACAAAAATTACTTCTTTAGCTTTCATATCCAGCTTCTTTCTATTACATGCGGGAATTTGTATCAGCGCTCGACATCCAAATACACGCAAATGGCTCAGATCTACCTTTTGTCCGTTCCATTTCTCGAATGGTGTCTGCCTCTCTAAGGCCCGATGCGGCGACCTGTTCTTCAAGTATACCGCCACCTTGAATGCATCTTCCCAGTACGCCTTCGACAAAGAGCTCCCAGCAAGCATTGAGCGCGCTTTCTCCACTATGGAGCGATTGGTCCGCTCTGCCACGCCGTTGGACTGAGGACTGTACCCAACAGTTGTCTCATGCGTCACGCCTTTCGAAGTTAAATACTGTAAAAAATCCTTATTGACGTACTCCTTTCCGCAGTCAGTTCTCAATACTTTTATTTGAGCACCAGTTTGCCTTTCTACCAGCGCTTGGAAAGAACAAAACTTATCTTTCACCTCTGCTTTTGAAGCAATGAAATACGGATAAACCATCCGCGAATAATCATCTACGAATAATAGAACGTACCTATTACCCTGCAATGACGTCACAGACATTGGTCCACATATATCTGAGTGGATCAATTCTAGTTTAGACGTAGCTTTCTTATACGCAATTGCCTTGAAGGGTTTTCTACTTTGCTTACCTTCAACACAGGCAATGCATTTGGTTGTATCTACACTTTTGTAATCAATGCCTACATGAGCGTTCTTCAATTGGTCCATACCTATACGACATAAGTGACCTAACCGTTTGTGCCATAGTTGGTACCTGCTTAACGAGTTGTCAGAGTGCACATCGTACGCCACATTTCGGGAGGAATTGGTAGTACAATTTAGATTGTACAGTCCACCACTGCTGGCCGAACCATGTAGAACCACCTCACCTTGAACAGAGCAATCATCATTTTTATAAAAGCTACAACCATCTTTATTAAAAACTACTACAAAACCTTTATCCACAACTTTCTTTATAGAAATTAAGTTGCTTGTCAGATCAGGAACATGAACTACACCCTCTATTCTATTTACTGGAGAGTCTGTATCAATAAATACATCACCAACACCCAAAGTCGCAATCTTATGTCCATTTGCCACTGTAATAGTTCCGCCTTCTATTTGTCGGTAATTATTCAGCCACTCCTTGTGTGGAGTCATATGAACAGTTGCTCCAGCATCTATTATCCACTTCTGGTTACTTGGTACAGGTGTGGAGAGAGCCATGCCTGTTGTCACATGCGCCTCTTCCTCTTCCAATTTCAAAGAACAATCTGTGCCTTTATGTTCAACCCTCTCTGATACGCTAAATGCCTTCTTTTCCTTCTTCAAAGGGCAATCAGGACTTTTGTGTCCAGGTTCTCTACACTTGTAGCAGATTATAGGCTTTTTCTTCCTTATTCCAGAACTATTCGATTTCAAAGCCGCTACATGATCATCTTGCTGAACATCTTTAGACATCTCATTCAGTAATCTAGACTTTACTAAATCAGTTGTTACCTCAACATTGCTATTTTCTAATGCCATTATTAGGGGCTCATATCTAGAAGTAAGACCTCCTAATAAAATCGCAGCAATCGAAGTATCTTCTATTACCTTGCCGATGTCAGCCAAGTCTTGTGCTGTACTCAAAACAGCGTTGACATACGTTTCAATGTTTCGAAAATCATTCAGCGAGAGCCTGTAAAGTTTTCTCTCTAACGCTAGCCGTCTGCCCATGCCTTTATCTTCATAGGCTCCCTGTAACGCCTTCCAGGCATCTTGGGCAGTTTTGGCGCTTCTAATATGCGTTATTGCAGACCCGTCGACTGCCAAGCATATTTTTGCTAATGCTCTCTGATCGTTCCTGATTTTTGTGGCTGCAGGCATGGCAACATCAGTGCCATCTACACTGCTCCACAAATCCTCATGGATCAGATACTGTCTCATCTTGAATTTCCACGACGGATAGCCTTCTCTACTAGTGAGAAGTATTGCCGGAATAGGTGAAGACCATCTTACCGTACCCGAATCACCACTATTCGCCATTTTGGAACTTTTTCAAAGATAAACAATTTTCGACTTAAAATATATTATTACTTATTGCACAACATCTTTCTATTTGAATTTCCACTATAATTCTTCGTGCTGATAACGTGTTGTAAATTATTGTAGAAAAACGATGTTGTTATTGTAAATTGTATATTTTGAGTGACAAGGAAAAAGAACTTAGTATACACTATACATTTGAATTTAAATAATTATGCCAGTTACAAGTATAGTAACAAACAGTTTTAATTAAGTAGTATAAAATAAGGTAGTATTTTACAACAGTTCTTTTTACTATAATGCAGTGATTTCATTAGGTTTGGGTAGAGTGTTCTTTTATTCAAAAAATATAGAAACCACTGAAAAGGATTTTTTTTTTTATTTAATTTCAATTATACATTTGTGTAAAAATACTGAGTTTTAGAGCCAGAGGTAGGCAGCGCCAACCGCCGCCACTAGTATTGGGAAAGTTCAATATCCCCTTCTTAAATAAGGTTTGTTTTTAACCCATAGGCAGTAACTCAAAGACCTGAATAGTGCTCTCGTAGATTCGAACAAAGAGATTTTTGTTAATTAGTATTTAACGGGTATTTAACGTCGAGGTATGTCAAAATTATATATTTTGATATTCGTTTGTGCGCGAATTAGACCCGTTTAAATACTAATTAACATGTATTCAGTTCGCGAAAGTTTAAGAACTTCTATTGCAAACCGATAAAAGAGATTTTTATTCACAAACATGCACATTTGAGTCTTTCTAACAATAAAATCCCTTTTCCCCTACTCATTGGTGCACTCTAACCATCTTTGCATAGAATGCGTGCATGACTTTATTGGAAGTCAGAGCCTAAGAAATTATAGACACAGCATATTATTTTAATGCATGACGGGCATGTGTTTTTAGCGAGCCGAATCACAAATGACGGCTAAATATAGAACACATTATTACAATAATTATGTAGGTCTATCTATTTAGTCATTTATAATATTAAGAGTTTTTTTTACCTCAATCCATGCTGCAGCTTCACTATTTACATTGTAGGTAGTTTTATCATAGGCCGCTTGGGGTTTAAAAAGTCATAATTTCACGAATACTTTTTCACCAGTTAACAGATTATGTGACATCAACGCATCATAACGCTAATAATAATTTTTTTATGGTGCTATTGTCTCCAGTAGTCAATCAAAAAGTGCAATGCTGCATTTGACGTCTAGCAGAGTTTCCAAGTCTATGCAGGAGGGAAGCGAGGGGTACTTGAAAACGGAAATTGAAGGCAATTCAGCAATCTCGTCGGACGTAGTGCCTCATAATATACTTAAGGGGCTCTTTCTTTGTGACGGCGTATCTCAAACTGTTTTACTGACTTTTACGTTCCTCCTGGTCTAATGGGTTGTAATTTATGCAGTTACTGCGCAGGGTACCTGAGAAAACTAACTGTTTGGCTTTTATATTTGCAAACACTGTCTATTTACAAAGAAAAATAATGTAATTGGAGAACTAAAGGTATCCTATATATATCTATAACTATGTTTAATTACAGTGGTCCCGGAAATCGAAATGATTGTGCTTGAAGTAAAATATTTGTTCACCAGCTATATTGGAAACTATTCTACATAATAAATATTGTAATCTTTTATTCCGAACTATTCTTATGAATAACTTTTGTAGTAGGCTGAGGTAGGTACTTAGTAGGTACTTATTAAGCTGAGATATCATCTTTCGAGAAAATTTATTTTATGTAGGTTAGTGGTGCTTGAACTTGGCTCTCGTATAGGTCCTATCCATATCAATATAGTCTACTTGTCTCGGCATTGGTAGAGTCATGAGAAAAAATATAGATACAATTTGAATATAATTTTACCACGGGACGGACATAGTTTCATAAATGTCACATACACTACTTGAGGCGCCTTATTAAATACGAGCTTTCTTGACAAGCGATTTGTAACTTACATCTGATATAAAAACAAACATGTGGTACAAACGCCCAGCGCGTTTATATACTTCTATGTAAGGCTCCATTAAAATATCTATAATAGTAAAACCTATCCCACATAGTCGGCATTAAAATCGGTACATCCACCCCGGGGTCTATAAAGTTATATGTTGCGGAAATTATGGTGTTATCGACATGCCACGGCTACTTTAAAATGTTTGCAGACAAAACAAATCGTTAAAGAACACTTCGCAGTAAAAAATGTGGTTTTAGGTGATAGTTTGAAAATATAATGACTTTTTAGTGTGTTTTTATAACAGTTTTGCATAGTTTTTACATCAAACATCATAGTTACATTAAACGCAATTTAGCACTCGTTAGGGCTGTATAATTATCTTATTTTAATTTAAGCACAAAACTATAGTGTTATTTGATATGTTTCATTTAACTTCAAAATCAAAATGAAAGTTTCACACAGAGTTCCTTTCAACCATATTTTTGTTGTTTTCAAGTTATTTGACTAACTGCCGCACGTGTTTTAGTAGTAGCACACTAAGAAAAAAGGATTAAATAAATTAATTTGTCGTTTCTTGTATAACTTTTGAGTTCCCAGCGGAACAACTTGCAAGCTTTCATTAAGCACAAAGCTCGCAAGCTGTCTGAAAATCTGTAGTACAGTGTTAAGAACAGATAACATTGTCTTAGTGCAGGTTGCTGAATAAACTATTAGTTTCCTCGAGAACTTTTCTACTTGCAGAAGTAATATTTTTTAATGATGATAAAATAGATGTAAAGGGAGACCTAGTAATAATGATACAATATTAATACCAACTTTGACGCGACAATAACCCCCATTGCTTAGTAGTTTACGTGCTTATATGCTATATACCTAGATGCGGCTTCTTAAAATAAAAGATATAAATATACTAGCGGATCCGACAGACGTTGTCCTGCATAATATTATAAATGCAAAATAGATAAATAACCTAGATACCGACTGCAGCGCCATCTGCCGGACTAATGTGTGAATCTAAACCATCCAAGGCACCATCCTAACGCATACAAAAAAACATTAATATTGTTCCAGCCGTTTAGGAGTAGTTCAGTGGCATACACACGTACAGTAGAATTATATATATAAAAGAAGATAATAATATTATTTCAAAAGTTTTTAGAGAATAAACGATAAAAATATGTGTACTTAGGTACTATTTCTATTTCATTTCAAAATTAAATCACGGCGAGAGTTATAAAAGTTACAAACTTTTCAACTAAACTCAAATAAAAGTTTGTAGACTCATAACTTACAAACGTTTTATGAAACATTCAGACGTTACCAACGAAATATGTTTCGACATTTTGTATCACACAAAAGAGTGGATGATTTTGTGACAAGGTGACATTTTGTTACACGGTGACTTTGCCCTAAATTCGTGGCGTAAATTGGACGCTTTATAAATATTTCTTCGCTTTATAAATATCTCTTTATTTCGTTTTATAATATTTCCATAATGTGACAATGTTTACTTTTACAATTGTTCCACGTGTTTTATGCAGTGCTTATATCCGTGGGGTTAGTGTAATTTGGTCATAATGCAATTTGGACATATATTTTCAGCTTCATGCATTGAGTGCAATTTGGTCACATGCCAAGTTTAATCGAAATAAATATTATTTTTAGTGTAAATTACCTGTTTTCACCAAAAATAACAAATTAAAATGCAATGAGACATCAAGTCGTCAGGTTTAAGTACACGCTACTTTTTATACTAAGAAATTTACGGACATAATATGTGGCTAACTGGATAAACCTAAACGAATAAAAATTGCTCAAGTATTTTCCTAATTGTTAAATCGACACGAACATGCAATAACGACAGTAACCTGACCAGCTAACTGAAAACGATTTGAATAATCGAATGATCACATTCTCCTATAACGTCCGAGATTATTAAAAAGTTTTCCATACCAATCCCAGTCAAAATGGACATCGAGTTACAATCGGAGGGTAATCAAAATTTTAATCTGCTATAACCCAATTACTGAACGGTAGATATTAAATTTAAAAAAAACTCTGAGCTCGTGGCACAGAAATGATTTTTATAACGAGCTCTTGAGAATTAGGTCGATCTAGTTTACATGACGCGGTGAGCTCACATGATGATGACATGGGGTGTATGAGGAGTGCAGGGGGTGGATTTGTGAATATCTGCGACTTTCATAGAATACGCTGGCTAGTGACCATTTTTGTGACCATTTTTGACGTTGGAGTGACAGATATAGCCAACGGTACCTAACCTAGAATATTGGACTGCTGCGCTTGGTGTCGCGAGTTCGATTCTCGTCCGGAACAAATATTTGTGCAATCCACAAACGTTTGTTTCTGATCTGGGCGTGATGTGTATGTGAAATTATATTTCTGTAAGCGGTACCCACGATACAGGAGCAAGCCTAGTGTGGGGCTACGTATTAAAGAAAAGAAAAAGTATCTACCAACATTTATTTCAACATTGTGTGGTAATATAAAAAACAAAATGAAACGTCTTACTTTAATAAATCTGACAGTTGAAATTACATTTGTACATATACTCGTAGTATACATCATATACATGATCAGAGGCGTGTTAAAAAACGTTGTAGGTAGGCAGGCACTCGTGCCATACAGGAACGATTTTTATAGCAAACTCCGAATTAGGGCGACCTCGTTTATGTGACGTCGCGAGCTCACTTGATGACGAAACGGATGGCTTAGAGCCTCCTCGTAGGTATAATAATATAGCTTATAAGTATGCTTATAAGTATATAAGAGTACTTCACGAAAGAGGTTGTTAAGTCTTATGATGTTTTCTTGTACTTAGCTTTTTCTTGGACGTCGCGCGGGTTAAATATGATAGTTTATAATACTTTTTAAGGAACATAAGTACATACAATTTTATAGCTAAATAAAGTTAGGAGCGTCTATAATGCATGACTAGCTAGCTAGCTGCGCCTTACTGCTTTACCTGCACAGATAATGATGTAAATTATCCTATAACTAATATAATGTATAATTCCAGGACCTAACAATTATATTATATATTTAACTAGAAGCCTCGCGGTTTCGACCGCGTTAACTACTATCCCACGGGAACCATTAATATTTACGGGGTAAAAGGTAGCCTATGTCCACCCGAGGATAGCATAGCTTCCAAACAGTGAAAGAATTTTTCAAATCGGTTCAGTAGTTTCGGAACCTATTCATTACAACCAAACAAACAAAGTTTTCCTCTTTATAATATTAGAGTAGACAAACATTTTACGTTCTTACTTCCCGATTTACTTTTCAAAGATAACTTTATTTTATTAACCTCTTTTTTCGATAACTTTTGGGTCAACATTGTAAATCAGTTTGGGGCTGCGGAATTCAGCCGAAACTGGACAACACAAATGTATTATTTTAGTAATCTATAGAATTTCAATAGTTTTATACAAGCGTTGTACCTATATTTATATTGTGTTACAATAATATAGTAGTATTTTTGTTGTTATTGTTATAAAATACTCGTTTACAGTATTTTTCTGCACTTGCTTTACATAATCATTTTGCTTTTAATCCATATTTTCCAGTCCATTATAGTCTTGATTGAAAACCCTTTGGGAGTCTTGGTTTCGCAGCTCATCCGTACTTTCACTCTAGGTTTATGCCTCGGTCTATAGTTACTAAAATGGGGCCTGTTGGGAAATCACCTGTAATCCAAGCAATCTTTTCTGTGATTACAAACTTTAGATTTTGCTTTTTTTCAATCGAAAACTGATGGAAGTTGGATCAAGACGTCTTCTACACTTTATTAACATTTTACGACATGTAGGTATACAGATAGGCAAACACACACTTAAAACGCTACATATTCGAAATAAAAAAATAATTAAAGTTTACATATTATTGTAAAATATTTTTTTTTTACTAAAGTGCTTTTCTGTTTGACCAATGACGTAATGTCGGCCTCTAGTTTTGGAGTTGGTCAGAACGCTCAAGAGCCTCTGACGTGGTTTACTAAGAAAATCAACAAAATTGCTTTAAAATACAAGTAGTAAATGTATTAATATTAAATATTTATTGATATGTATATTTATTCATTCATTGATTATTGTTATAATGAGTTCATTCTGATTTTTTTATGAAATAATTTTACATAATATTCTAAATAACTTCTACATAATTCAAATAAACTTACCAAGTGCAAATAAATGTAAAAATATTTCCAAGTCCCAATTACAAAACGAAGGTTGCTCAAAGCATTACAAGCATCCAGCGCCGGTCCCTTTAAGCCCACTTTCCCGAGGCTTTATTCCAAACCTACCTTCAATAAAATTCATAATTAGTTAACTAATTCAATTTGTCACAAAGGGAAAACGGGATTAAGTTTGCGATAACGAGTGGAATTTGACTCGAATTCCGAGTAATAATCGAGATGCCGCGAGTTGGTCTTGCTGTAATCACAGTTTGGAAACCAGTAGAGGTACTCTACAAAATACTCTACTCTCTCTACTTGATATAATTATCCAATAGAAAAGACTACTTTAGCTCTCTACTCTCTATTAAACTTGACTTAATGTTTTATGCGACTACAATTAATTTGGTCCTTCAATAAACTCATTATTTATTAGGATTCTGTAACTGTGTAGACAATCAAAAACGAATGGCAACGAAGTCCTAATACACGCAGCCTCTACTATCTAGACTATAGATCCTACATAACATTCTAGGCATTGTAGAGTAGTGACAAATAATTATGTTATTTACGAGATTGTTTCCCATTTGTCGCCAGTGGGGACGAAGCCAGTGGCAACAACTGGGAAAATGACAATCTTGCCCTATTTTGCTCCATTTAAACAAAAGGAAATCTGTTCCCCTACTGCTTACTAATGGTACTGTATTATAATGGCCGAAACTTTTGAACCCTGATTGACGAAGTAAACTAACTCGGCAAACTGGAAAATTAACTTTGATAAACTAACACCATGTATGCCCGAAGCACTTTCATTAGTTTCACACCAGTCAGTGCTTATACGGGGTGCTTGTTCCAGTGATTACATCTTTAGGTTGAGTGCACTCTCGTACCTTGAATTTCGTACTTTCGTTATGATATACTTTTGAAATGGTGCAACTGTAATGAAAATGCTTAGCATGGCCTTTGCTTTTAGGTTTACTTACACTCAAGGGAAAAAAGTTAACCTTATAAGACTACTTTCATGTTAGTTTACACAGCTGTTTATATAAAAAACTATCAAATCAAAATCACGAGTATAAAATGTATTTCTTTACAATAAAATTAAATATCGCTACGGAAAGTTTGGCGAGGGTAAAGTACATAGGCTAGAGACTTTTTAAATCATTGACGTTATCTGAGGAAAACGTTACCATAGTTACCATAATTCTAATATTATTCACTATATCGCTGAAAAGCCTTACCGTCTTTACAATAAGATAATTCACTAACACTCAAGGGTTATTAAAACTCTTGGTTTCTCTCGTATTTCCATTTTCCAAGCCCTTAGTATAACATATATGCCACGTTCCAAGAAATCGTTCCACTTGAGTTACCAAGGTTTTTAAAACAATATTATTAAATGGCAAAAGCATTTACCGGGCTCCAAGAAATGTGTTATAAGTAGTTCAATTGCCATCATAATAATTCAGCCTGTAACTGTACCACTGCTGGGCAAAGGCCTCCCCTCACTTTCGTGATGAGGATTAGGCCATATTCCACCACGGGGGCCTAGTCCGGGTTGGTGGATAACATGCCTCCCAAATAATTCACCGAAAGGCGTGACGAGGGATAAAAAATTACGGACATATATTTTTACAAGAATCACATTGGTACTGGAATTTAAACTCACTCGATTTGCTTAGCCAGGCGGCCGTTCGCCTACTAAGCTACAACCGCTACAAAACCGCTTAAAACTGTTAAAAATAAATAATAATAACATATTATTAACACCCTGTATAGTTCCATATTAAATTCTGTACATTGTGTATGTGTATGGGAGAACAATATCCGCTTACTGTGTTTGTTAGGCGAGGTTCGGAAATAAAGCCATGCAAACTATGAATAAGCTTACGCTCTATACTAGAGATATCCACAGAAGTATGTATGAAGAGCGAGTTTTCGGCAAGCCCACGGGTTATGTTATTTTCCATTCTATTACCGATGAAAGTTCGAGGTTAATTATCTACTCAACTTTAGACCTACGGCTGTAGTGGAAGGAATTCAATCTTAATAAATCAGCCAGTAACTGACCCACTGCTGGGCAAAGATCTCCTCTCATTCTTGTGGGAAAAATTAGGGCTGAATCCACTACGGGGCCCAGTCCGGATTGGTAGTAAATATGCCTCTGTAATTATTTTCTGGGCCATGTTGGTTTCCTCACGATGTTTTCCTTCACCGAAAAGCGAGTGATAATTAAGTACGTACATATTATTATGTTTACCAAGAAACACGGTACGTGCCCGCACTGGGATTTGAACTCGCCACCCTTCATTTAGAAGGAGGACGTTCGCCCACTAGGCTATCACCGCCAATATACAAAAGTATAATACACAATTTTACAACGTGTATGTAAAAGTTTAGCTTTGTTGTATACATTTGGTAGGTACGCATAAAACCTTATAATATTTATAGTAGTTACTGTTAACAAAACGATTTTCAATACATGAATTCTTAAACCCAATACAATACCATTCAAAAATTAGATCAAAAATATTTAATTTCAAAAATTTTAGAAACAGATACGAGCAATAAAACCATATTCTTTATTAACGAACTAAGCACTATGTCATCAATATCAGTGTAACATGTCGTTCATATAATATTCAAATCTCTATGCAATATTATCCTAGGTGTCATATTTATGTTAATTTAATATGACTTTAATATGCTCATAAGCGACCTATGCCTATCGGCAATATGCGTAATATGTTTTCTCAATTACCGATTAGTGTCACTTTGGTAGTTTTCGAAGATGATATTGGATCTTTCTTGGATAAAGAGTTAAAATATGACCAGGGGTATGTAATATTTTGTGGAAATAGGTGTTACACCTCTGACTGCGTACGTTTTTACATTCTTCTTCATATCGTGTTAATGGTTCCGTCAGTTTTTTTTATTCATTCTTCACTTTTAACCGATGTGTCATACAAAGAAAATTAGAAATCGATCATCTTATCTCGATGTTTTCTATGGGAAATCAGAAAATGTTTGTGCTACTTTAAAAAAAGTTACGGGCAGTATGTCCTGCCGCGTAATTATTTCGCGCAATCAAAACAAAGATCCATATCTGACAGACACACGCATACGCGTAACAAGCCCTATAAAGCTACTAAGCGAGGCGTCAATTACTCATTCACATTGAAGCAGGGCTTCCCTTTGAATGCCATCGAATACTCGCTGTAAAGTGGAATTCTCCCTGATATTTGTATTCCCCGCGACTCGGTCCCCGCGTCTCTTGGTCCCTACCGAAAACAGTGTAAAACAGTACAGTGATTCTACTACATATGTAGATTCTGCTACAGTCTTCAGCAAAAATTAAAACGTTCGCTCAGGTCCGAACCTAGCTAAGGTACGGACGAAGCTCGCAATGCAAAATAATACCTACCTACAGTTTATATGCATTAGTTTACGTTGCATCCGTCGCTGCCGTCCAACCGATGAATCGTCTTCAAACTACGTAACTTAGGTACTGCTTAAATAAAGTAGATTGTAGTACTATCCAGTCAAGTCGCGGGCGCGCTGGTAGATTGCACTCGGGGCGCAGGTCGCCTCACACAAAATATCTGGTAGACGATAGCGTTTGACGACATACGGATGAAATGTTATCGATATCAATCTACACTACTATTATAAAGAGGAAAGATTTGTATTTTTATGTTTGTAATGAATAAGCTCAAAACTACTGTGCCGATTTCAAAAACCCTTTCATCATTGGAAAGCTACATTCGCCCTGAGTAACATAGGCTACTTTTTCTCCCGTAAAAATTAAATCGATTCCCGAGGGATAGTAGTTAACGCGAGTGAAAGCGCGAGGCACTTCTAGTGTATTATAAAGAGAAATACGCACAGTATGAAGTCAAGGCGGATGCGGTAGCGGTGACTGTGTATATAAACTTAATTATACAGATCATAAAGTCAAACTCGCTTTAGATCTTTTTTATTGTGGTAGGTACGGACGAAGCCGTGCGCGCGTTAGAAATTCGCTTTCTCAACTCCTTTTCTTATCCGGACTCAAACTAAAAAGAAGAAGGGTCAAGTGCCTCTTCTGCTGATTTTGTATGAGATAGAACGGCGAACGAGGTAACGGCCCGCCTAATGGTAAACGGTTACCGGAGGCAAACTATAGAACTGCAATACTCCAGAGCTAAGTGGTCGGTTTCTAACATAGAAAAAATATCGCCTAATACATGCCCCTAACTTAGATCCCAAATAGTAAGTAATGGATCATGTAAATCATCCAATACCACATCCCTAGCCGGCTACTGCGGCGGCGTAGGGTAATTTCCCCCAAGTGCGACAGTTGCAGCACTAGAGACTGCAATCACATGACAAGTGCATGTGACATCACCCTTGCTGTCTTAAAAACAACATTAGAATGATAGTGAGGGTCTGTAATCTGAAGATCTCCCACGACAACAAATAAGTGCCTAATTTATCTCCGTTCTAAATTCTCAAGCACCTTCTAATCGTAGTCTCCTGTCGCTATAATAACGTCTGGGCAAATTGATTGTTACGCTACTATTTCTTTGTCTAGTGATGTAAACGGCAAACGTGTTGTCACTATAGGTAAAAGTTCATAATCGCATAACTTAAATCACAGAATACAAAGGGATAGTATGTATTGTAGACTGCTATAAGAGGTAAATTTCAAGTTTAGTGAAAGTCATGTGACTACACTCGTTGGTATAAGACTTCCTTCGGCGTAGGTACTTAAAATCCAATACAGAAAACTATGAGATTTATCTGAGAAGAAAATCGCATGAGTCGCTTCCCTTGACAGCCAAAGGCGATACAGAAATATTTTCCGTTTTACTTACGCCCCGTATAGTGTAGCAGTTCCTGTTTAATCTAATCACGAGATGGCGTTAGCGATTTCTGTGATAAGAAAAATACTTACCTACTAACGTTGCAATATAGGATGAGATAGTAGTAGGGGTTTACATTTATTAAGCTTTTTCATTGCAAACATTAGCTTTTGCAGATGCTTTTACGTATGCCGAGCATTGCGTAATTTAATATTATGCACAATCAATCAAACTGTGATTTTTTTCGTGCCGGAAATATATTGTTTAATTTTTGATGTTACATCGGCATTTAACTAATTACAAATAACTGTTGGAAAACTTACAAGAACTTGTAGTTTTTAAACGTAATAAAAGTCGCTAGGTAATGTAAATAAACAGTTGTTCTAGCCCACTACCAATTAACAGCGTAAATGCCAACTAATCTTAGTTTCGGGCAGTAACAAAACTCTCCAACAGCACCCATACTACTCTTAGTTCGTGTGACACGGTGCTAACACAATTCAGAATTTATTTTCCATCCTGGCACCGATTTGCGACGATGCCACGTGCGCTGAGAATCGCGAGTGAAGTAACACGGTCTCGGTTAATAACCGCTCACAGGTTAGCACGAATGGTGCCTTCGAACGGTGGGTATCGATTGGAAGAAAACATTTTTAGTCGCAACTTTGATTTGAGTATGCAAAATCAAAACTATTTTATTATTTAAATACAACTGTTAATTTATGTAGGTGGTGTCTGAGTTAGTTAGATTACCCAAGAGTCAGTCCTGCATGTTGTATACTAGTATCATTCAGTGCTTGCTGTAAGTCCCGATAACCGGGGCCAACGGTTTTATATAGGTAGTAGCATGAAAAAAATATATAGTACAGGCACAGGTAGAGAATATATACTCCGCAAAGTAATTTAAATAAATAGCGACTAGTGCTACGACGGCAATAGCAAGTACAAATAATAATGTAAATTTTACTTTGTACGGTCACTACAAATGAGCCAGGAACACTATTATTACGTTAGGGCTATTATTTAGTCATAGTTTAGTGCAGTTTTCCGCCGTGAAAATGTACTACAATCTACATCCGGCGCACGTTCGCCAATGTCGCCAGTATTAGAATTATGTTATGCGCTGGCTTTATAGAAGTTTGCTGTTGGATACAGACTACAGTGTATCTAAGATAGGAAACTACAGCTACAACTTGTATCATAGCTGTGGTGCAAGCGATGGTGGCCGAACTGTAATCTGTGACCATCTCTCCTAGCTTTGGAAGGCATGTTGCGTCACCTCAGAGGCTTTGGCCGGCCTAAAACTCTTAGACCAGAGGCTTGCACTATCCTATTCGAAAAACATATTATATACATTTGACGGCACGTTTGGCGTAGTGGATGAGCAATCGGACTAGGTGTAGTGGGTTCGATTCCCGCCCAGAACAAATATTTGTGCGATCCACAAGTGCCTACCTATTCGTTTCTGGTCTGGGTGTGATGTTTATATGAAATTTTAAGTCTGTAAGCGGTACCCACGATACAGGAGCAATTCTAGTGTGTGGCTACGTTTTTATAAATAAAAAATAAAATATAAAAAATTCTACCCACATTTTCACAGCAGTTTGTCTACAAGATAAACAAGCGGTGTTTAGTCGTCAATGAGGATAATGAGCAGTTTGCTAAATGACTATTGCTTATTGGAAGTACTTACCTTGTTTATTTCACTCATCCAGAGTTCCAGACCGCACAAATAGAAATTTTCATTAAGTATTATATACCTTAATGTTATAATAACTTTATATCATAGATTTTATTTTATTCTCTGATTTTATTACGTTAGAGGAATGTTGAAAGCTAATCTAGACAGAGTAATTAGAAGCGTTAAACTGTGTAGGGTAAGTCCAGGATAGTTGCCATACTTTTTGAAAACGCTTTATATTTCCCATTTTAATTAATGGATCTGAATGATTGTCACACATGTTAATAGATTGGTCTTTCGACTACCACTTTGAAGGAAAAAGAAAACATCAGTGTTGATATTTACTAATCTATATCGATTTTCCCAGACCTCTATTTTTGGAAGTATAGATGCCCTATAGCGGATAGTTGCTCCATGCGTCAAAACCAGTTATGGGATACATGCCTCATTGATAAAAAAACACTTTTTCAGTTTGAAATTAGGTATTCGTGATGGGAAGTAAAATCTAAACGCAGACGTTGATTAAAAATGTTCGTAAAAAGTGTATTTTCTTTATAATCATATTAGGGTATAGATGCCTCACAAAATAAGTTTCCTTCCTGAGGCATCTATACCCTAATGTAGTTACATCGTTTGAAAATAATGGGAATTATTTGTTTTGTATGGTTAAACATAGGCGAAAATAAATCGAGGCGTCTATCCTTTTCGTAGAGGATAGATGCCTTTTATATTCAGGAATGTGTATTCAATAAATACTCTAAAAAAACTGATTTTAGTGTTAATATACAGTCCACTGTAACATTTAGATACAAAATATAAATTATTTAGTCACAATGTAAAAAGTTCCAGCACCTCAAAAAGGCTGTAGAAAAAGAATTAGCAATTTTTTCGTCGCACCAAATCTTTCATTGAGTATAGATGGAATGCACGACGGGTCAGGGGTTACCTCGCGGGGGGTACCGGGTAGGTGCGGGGATGTCTCTCGCTTGGCAATATCAACGACAGCAAAAACAAGCCGGGAAATCATAGTTTTTGAATTTGAGGCATCTATCCGAGCCGGGCATCTATCCTGGAATTACCCTACGCTTGAAGAAACCACATCACTGAAGAAAACTATCAAAATCTTTTAATTAAGTAAGCCGAGTAACGAGCTAATGTTACACGCGTCTTATCAAGTTCTCTGAAGTTTCTTAGGTATTATTCACATGTACTCAATGTAATCAATGATTCTGTATCGTAAAATGCGATGTAAATTTTGACTGTACTTTCTTGACAAGCATAACCATATCTCAACTAAACGAAATAAAATAAGACCAAAAACCCGATAATTCTAAATTCAAGTACCCGTTTCGTATAGGTCTGGCTGGACGCTCAAAGACTACCCCCAACAAATAATAGCGTTCACACAAACAAATCTAATAATATCGTACGATATCGCAGCGTGTGAACACAGCCTAACTTCACTTATTTAGGAGTAACTTCATCAAGAGAGGCCATCGACACTGAACGCTAACTTCTTGTTCGTGGCTAACTTCTGATAGAGATAAGTTGTTGAAAATTTGCGCTGTGTTGTATGAGTATAAACATGGTAACTGATTTTGTATGTAAGTAATTAAAGTTAGTAACTACTTAGATATAAGCTGGAATTGGACTGCGATGAAATTATCTTCAAAGTTATCAGTTTCAATATTTTTTTCACGGTTATGCTTGAGACGTTTTGTTTTTTAGCGTTCCGTAGTCAAGTATGTATAAACCAAATGTAATGTCACAACTTTTTATTCTGAGACTATTTAATTAAAAAGCAGCACCTTTCATTAATCTCTTCAACTAAGAACAGATACAGTGAGATATATATATTTTTTATGGTTTATTGTTTTGTTTATGAGACGCGGCGTTTTTGTTATGTGCTACATAGTTACGGAAACATAATACGTATGATGACACATAGCTAAGAGTTCTTATTTCTAGGAAATTAAGAACGACTAGAAACTGAGTACTAGGTATTTTCTATTAGGTATGTATCTGGCTATGTAGTCTATATAACTTCTCCCAACGTGCTCTTGTAAAAGAGTCTTACCACTACAACTTTACTGTTATCGTTATTAAAACGTATCTACGGAACATCCAATAGCATGATATTCAAATGCACCTGCTCACATAATATTATGGTCCACAGCAGTAAATTCTTCGCGAAATGTTGTGTCCTAGCGTTCTCAATATGCATGCAAGAGTAGTCGCCATTTATTACGTCGATAGCGCAGCTACATACTGTTTAAATGAGTATGTAACACTAGATAATAGTTAACAGTAGCTAAGCTTCGGCCATTTTTTAATTGGACAGAACACGACATGTCATAGTGACAACGTTACGTGAAAAAATAAATCTAATAAGTTTCTTAGCTGACATGTTTATTTTAAATAACACTGTAACATTAAGTAAGTATGTTAAACACTTAAAATAATTATACAAAACGTGTTTGATCTTTGACCAATGAGATATTTTTAAAAGTGAGGTAGGTAGGTGCTGATTTCTATCACCCTGCTTCGGAAAACACGCGCGTCGGTTCCATTTGTTATCGATTGATTGGAATTGAAACTTGCAAGTATTTTTGTATGTGTTGTGTTTTTTCTATGAAGTTGAAGCACTGTCCTAAACTGCCGCTAGGTACAAGCGAGCTCTCAACCTATCACATCATGTCCGATATTTAAGTGCTCGATTGATATTCAATTAAAATACGTAAATTATTGCCGTAGTGTATTGCCTTGTCACGAAGCAAACTTCAAAAGCAAATTGCAGGGATCGCACATTTATCTGACGAACACAGAAAGCGCCCATTAGTCTCACCGAGGCACCGAAATGGATATATGCACTTTACATTTGCTCGTCACCGCTCGATGTATCTTGTCTCTCTTTCTAGATATGAGAATATTGTATGTTCGTACAATTTACAACAAAGGTAACACTGAAAATGCGAACTTTATAACAGCAAACGCTCCAATACTATTAGATACGTTAGAGGACGCGGCTGAAGCCTTGGCGCATAGTAAAAATAATAGCCGTAACCGCGGGTACAATTTAGTATAAATAATTACCTAATTAACCAAGTATAACAAGTTAAAAGCTTGAAAACTAACTCAGCCAAAGTTAGAACAAAATTCCCTAACGTTGTCTTCTCTCGCAAAATTACAGGACTCGTGTTCCTTGATATACTAACTTCTACAATCCTTGTTAAATTTTTTGCCACTAACATCCAAGAAAAGTTTAAATTTTAATTGAGGTCTGTCAAATTATCAAGTGCATCGATTTTGACTACAACAGACTTCGAGACAGAGGTAGGTATCTCGATGGCTACATAGCATAAACCTGATTCCTTCGTTACTTGGATTTTGATTGATAGTAGGGTAGGGTGGTGTAAGGCTGCGCGGTCGATAAGACTGCGCATACGTCTTTTCTCAAAATCAGAGCGAAGTTAGTAGCCAACTTCGGTGTTATTTTGAAGGATCTATCAACCGGACATTGCTCCCGGAAAATCATTTAATTGACGTGAAAATACAATTGCCCAGGTAAGGTTGAAGTTTTTATTACAATTTCATCTTATTTTCTCTCAATTTGAATGACGTGTTGTAACACCCTACTAAATAGAAAACAAAAGATATTTCTTTTGATTTGGCAAGTAAAACGAGTCGTGATATGGCTATAATCATTTTAATCTAGAGCATTCCGGATAGATGGCGGCACCAACATTAACAAGTGAAAATGGGCAGTTGTGTAAGAGTGCGCAGGAAAAGGTCGTGTAAGAATGCGCGCGTACACTTACACCTCATTAACTATATTTATGTTGAAAATGATTGTAACTTTTCAAAATAATGTTTTAATAGACAAAATGACGTCTAGAAGATTCAAGAAAACAAAAAGATCGATTTGTCTGACCTTAAATAATAAAAAGGGCACGTAAGCAGGTTGAAGACGGCGTGAGTAAAGAACTTGGTAGGTATGGCAGAGTCTATGTTGCGACTATGGTTAAATAGAGTTAAATAGATAAAAAAGATAAAAATCGAAGCAACAGCAAGCACGAGCCGCTTAAATACTGAAAAAATGAAGCCAAACATAGGCACAGGTAAACCAAACCTTACGTTCAACCTCATGAAAACTTGGAAATTTCCTGAGGAAATGTATGTGGAGAATTTTACAAGGAGCTCAAAATCGAAGATTGCAATGAATGCGTTGACTATAAGGAGTGGTGGCGTAAGAAATACACCACTTATCTTGGTGCTGGACCAATTTTAGTGCGATTTGTGTAAGTGCGTAGTCTTACACATACCCGCGCAGTTTTACCGATCTCACTGCGCAATCTTACACAACAGGTAGTGTAAGAGTGCGCATTTCTCATTTTTGAATTATTGTCTAATTGCTCAAGAACTGTTGATCTCATGATAAAAAGTCTTTATAATAATGTTGCCTAATGATTAAGGTTTAAGAATAATACATTTTGATTCTTGTAATATTCTCAGTTTTTGTTCTATAGCCACTGAAAAGTTAAGTGCGCAGTCTTAGACCACCCTACCCTAACTCTAAAAAACATACAAAAGAAATTCACATTACAGGACAATCCCTATTATCCTCCCTTACGTACCTCTATTAGCAAGCAAACAGCACACTTAACAAGCTCATTAACACCTACAAAAGCTTCCATAACAGCTTACACCAGTAAAAAGAAATCAAAAAAAGGAAAAAACTGGAATTTCTCGCTAAACAAGCTGAGTCGACGGAAGCTCCAGGCACTACTGCTTCCGATTTAGAAAACAATATAAAGCTGACGATGTTTTTCCAACCGATATTTCATTGATAATGATGTTTATATAACTTGCTAGACAGTCTCTGTTCTCGGCTGTAATCGACCTTTTACACTACACAACCTACCTTTATTTCCTTTCTTAGAAGGGACAGTATCTAACTTTTCTTCGATCGTTATTTATTCCGTCTGCCTTTTATTTGGAACGAAATATCAACAACATCTTGTTTTTTAGCCATTGTAATTCAAATTCAGACTGTTTGTTCATTTCAAATGTTTATAACATTTTAAAGAACTACGAATTCTGGTCAGCCGTCTGTTCATCAGGTTAATACCTTCATACTCAGATTAATCATCTAACAGATATGACATTTAACTCAAGATCCAAGGAAGAAAAGAGACAAGTGTATACAAATAGACAAAGGAGTAAGTAGGATATTACGATGATGGCTTGTCTTTGTCCGCGTATGCACTAATTCTTTGCTGTCCTGCAAACCAATGTTGACATTTTAGAATGTTGCACGATTCATTGGAGCACCGCCTAAATATCGTGTATTAAATTTATCCGATTTATAGGGGTACCCAGCCATCTTGACATTTTAGAATGTCGCACAAATGATTCGAGCTACACCTAAATAACATGGATCAAATTTATCCGATTTATATATAGATTGTAGCCAAGGTGTGTCCCTTTTGGGTATACTTTTTTATCAAGTTTATTTCTGATACTAGGTCTATGTCTCCATTATATTCTATTTAACTCTAATGCCAATGTTATCCAGCTAGCAAGAAGGTAGGATGCCTATTAAAACAAACGAGGCTAAGACCATTGCCGCTAAATACACTTTAAAGCGCACTCCCACCGTCATTACCTCCGTAATGCATGAGAATCGGTGCCTGGCGACTCTTGTGGACAATACAAAGACGTGATTATGACAAACTAACGCACTGAATGTTGCAGCTTATGGACTTGCGGTACTTGGAAGTTCTGCAAGGTGGATGTATGCAATATCGGGATCTGGAGAAATATATTTTCAGTAGAATATAAATTGGTTAACGTTTACGAGTGATTTAGTAAAAGATTTTGAATCCCGTGCCTGATTCCGCGTTGCTCGATACCTTTAACGTGGGAATAGACGAATAATTATATGAATGTCTCCTTTGGACGTAGATTCAACAAGGTATATTATGCTGTACCTACAACCTGATGTCTAACGGTGCCTTTAAGTGGTTTGCGTCTTAAATACCATCCCTTGGGCTACACAGCCTCCATTGTATTATATTTGGAGTCGTCAACCCTGACTAAGCGGTCACTAATCATGGTTATAAGATTGTATTTAAGGTCTCTTTTGCCATTCTCTACAAACGAAATGAACAACCGAAACCGTAACAACTCGTCAATAATTATTTTGTGATCTATATTAAGTTATGAAGGTTACTAATAGTTATGGTCAATAATCATGGTTAAGAGATTAGTCATCAGGTCTCTCTAAGGTATCTTTTGCCGTTCTCTACATATAAAAACACGACCAGAAAATAATTATAAAAACACGTCTACAATTATTTGCTGATCGAAATATGTAATTATGAGTATATTACCTAAATTTTGCCGTTCTCTACATATAAAAACACGACCAGAAAATAATTATAAAAACACGTCTACAATTATTTGCTGATCGAAATATGTAATTATGAGTATATTACCTAAAAAAGTTCATAAAAATTAACATAAAAAGAAAAATTATACTCAGACCGTCTCCCACAGTTGGAGAAACCTGACAACACTAGCCGTTGTGGTAGGATAACGCCCTCTATATTACCCGAGCGGGTAGTTGGCTATTTGCCTCCGCCCGCAAACCGCATAGATACCTCAAAAGCTTTGTTTCAGTAACAGCTTCCCTCTCACGGGACTTAAGGACTTAATATTTAAGGGAAGATTAGTCTCAATTGGCATAAATAGTGACCCAGGATTGTGACGTCATGTTAATTAAGGGCAGGTTTAGGGTACCTTCGCGACTTGAAGGGTTAGGGAAGAAACTGCGGCTTTTAACAGAATGGTAATTGACTGAGCGAAGTGAAGTTACACAATCAACTTAGATTAATTCCTTCCTTTCACTTGGATCCATCTAATGGACGCGTGTTTGTATGTTAATGTATCTTTGTACAACGATAACTCTCCAACTATTGATTTGAATTTCATGACAGCAAAGAGGTATTCAGAATAGAGTTCTTATGTTTGCATATAAGTAGTAAGTCAGATTACGAGCAAGTGTCTAACTTTACCAACCAAATACAACTACCTACCAACGAACAATTTCAGTTAAACAACCAATAAGACATTAAAGGCCTAGCGTTTTGCTCCACTACCTAATAGTTAGATTAAGGATTGTTTTAATATTGTAGTTAGGTAGGTACATGTTATGGCTTGGTAAATAATATACCCAAGAGTACTTATCTACATTTTGACGTGTTCTATGTTTTTTTGGTATCCCTATCCATACAGCATCATCGCTGTGCTAAAGCCAAACTTCCACGAAGCCAAGCAAAATGACGCTGTCAACATTAAAGATAAAAAACCTAAGGATAAAACATAGCCCACGTGTATTACCAACTCACACACTGTACAACACCCCCGCGAATTGGGAATCGAGCGTGTCTCCCAACTCCTTTCAGGGCGTCGTCAAAGGCGGGTCGTATTAGACCAGGACAAAACATCCGATAGTGTTCTTTGCGCACAGAAGAAGCTAATTTTGCTTAAGTGGGCTACTCGCGACGCGTAGGGGGCTCCCTAGCGCGCCCTGTATTTGACTCCGGCGGGGGTAAGATGCTGCTAAAGGTTAATTGATACGGTTGGAGAACATAAACTAAACAGGTAAACACCAAGGTAAACTAGCGTTAGTCAGTAAGTTTAAAGCATAAGTTAATTGGCTTTATACATGTTACTAACTAAACGATTTGCATAGTAAATTCAAGTTGGTAGCATAACACACAAAATGCTATTCACACAAATACCAACTAAAAACTAAATAAAACTAAGTAAACCTAATTTAAAAACCACGCTACCATTGGGCAACGTTCCCAAAATGCTGGCTGCATTGCCACGTTGTTAGGCACGGTGTAAGACTTAATCTTTGACCAAAATAAAGGCCAGCATTTTGGTCACGAGTATGGCTTCGACCAGATAGGTATTTAAAAATATTGTGGGCTTATAATTGTAGGTATATACTGTTTGGTACATGTTTAAATGTGTTCTGATGATGTGGCTTGAAATTAGGTGTGCTCTTAATATTTTCGTGGTAGCTCTGGTAATTTGTTTATATCATACCTATCATAATACTTAGGTATACTTAGTCTGCATTTTTTGGTAATTAGTGATTGATATGCAGCATTTTACAGTCCTCGACACTTGAGTTGGTTGCGATGACGAGCATTGTTTAGCTGCAAGCACGCATGTACCCCCTCGCGTGTGCAATACTTATGAATTTCCTAGGGGATGTTTTTATTGTGCTGCACATACGACAACAACTAAATGTAGGTAGGTATACATATATATATGTAGATATACATTCGTAGGTACGTTTTACATACGAATGAATGCAACTACTCTACTAGTGCATTGTTTAGGGCTTTTAGATTGGATTTAGTTCATGTTATTCGATGGGGTTCGCTGTTTTGTGGTATGTAAGGATGTGTTGGAGGGTGTTGTCGTATGGCTGATCAGTGAAGTTATATTACTAGAAATATTATAAAAGCTAGTTTAAAATTTTAAAGATAAATATATCGACGTAGTAGAATAATATCAAGAAACTTTTTTGGTATTGGGATGTGTTAAACTATTTTTCAATTATTTTTAATTGTGGAATAGACTAGCGTTTGACGAAGCCGAAGCCACTCCACTGAGATTCTATTGAAGCATTCAAATTAGCAGACTTCACCCCCCTGTAATGGGACTGGCTAGGACTATTGCGTTTTTACAATCGCAACAGTGACCAAAAAGCTGATAACTTTGCATATTTTAAATTTATTATATTTTACTGTTGCTGTTTACCAAGCATTAGCTAAACTTACAATGAAACGTAAAAAGGACCTAAAAATAAATATCGCAATCCCACTTCTGATACTTTGTAGAAGCTTGGCATTGTTTCTTGATGTTTCACAACAAATCCGCATTTACGGCAAGCGCCTGCGATTCAATTACAGCCAAAGTGCGGCAGCGGTGCGTATTGCATCGTAAACTGAGCTATAAGGCGTTATGACTCCGAACGAAATAAAATCTAGTTGGAAGCCCTGTAACTACTTCTGACCTGAATAATCGAAGTGTCGATCAAATCAAATTGTTAGGGAAGGTTTATTTCGAACGGTACGGATGGTTGAAGGTTAAACCTTACGCAACTTGGAATATTTTATCATTATTATTTTTTTATTATTCAATTGAAAGGGCTTTTGAACAACATGTTCATGCCACCCCTGTAGATCCTTATTATAGGTACACCATACACAATTACACATACTTATTTCAGAGTAGGTTAGGTATACATAATTTTGCCTTATAACTACTTAATTAACGTAAATAGTATGAATAAATTAGTTGTTATGTTCGTTTATAAGTTAGGAAGTATAATTACTTACCTTAAATGTCGTTCATTGTTTATCAATAAAAGGAATTTTAGCGGTTACCGGAAATCGGACTTGTTTAATTTGTATTTTCCTGTATTAACTAATACTACGATAATTGTTTCATTTCAAGTTCTCTCGTAAACTAACCGTGAAATTTCATAGTAAAGAATTTGCAACTTTACTGAATTGTGTTTTGGGTAGGCCTGATTACGAGACTCAACATTATTGCTGAATTTACTTAACCGAATCAAGATAATAATTGACACTGTAATGGCTACTGGCGAAATGTATAAATGGTGAAGAGTATAAATGGTGCATAAAAACGTTTTACATAAAACATTTATTAAGAACACTAGTGCCACTGAAATTGTTTGTTAACCGTAGAAACTTAAACCATTTGTCTGAAACTGTAGGTAGAATATGACTAGAAAATGAGCAGCATAGCCCGTGACCAACAAAAAGCCTGAACGGAACAAATTCAATTGAAAATGAAATTTATGTTTCAAATCATAAAAACTCCAAAAACCTCACCAAGTCCCATTCGGAGCCAAAGTTTCCCGTCAAGTTGCAACTTTTTATTAATCCCACAGATGCAGCTTGCAACAATCGGAAGTTGTTCGTTCTCGCCCGGAGCGTTGCGTGCTACTTTTTAAAATATTCGTTCATGTGTCCCAGTTTTCATAATAAAACAGTTTTCATAGCTCCGATACAGTTTATTGTGTTGACACATGAATGCTGCGGCTTCTCGTAAAAACACGTCGCATTCCTAGCTTTTACACACTTTTATTCATTTTCATAACGCCCGTTGTAAAAACGTAACTTTACTTTAATAAAACTTCTGAATTTCGAAATGGTACAAATCCGTAATTTTAGTTGGAGTCCTTAATTTATGGAATTGTGTAACGAGTTTCATGAATCGCTTAACTTTTCCGTGTTACGACTTCTTAGCTTATAAAATAGGCAGAGCCAGTGCTTGAGTTATGAAAGTGCTTTACTTTAGGCACTTCAGCAATGATTGTGGCTTTTATTTCTTATTCAACAACGTTCATTTTGATCTACAGATATAATATATAAATTGGTATATGCTTTGTTTAGTAATCTGTTTTTTTAATAATTAAAGTGGCATAAAGGCCAGTGAGTATACCTACGTTTCTCAGCTTTCGATGCCTGGAGCCTTCACGGGTGTGCTTCTCCAAGGCCGCCGCTAGTAGAGTATTCCTTCCACTAGATAAGCTTAGCAAAATGATCCTACTCATAATGTTCTTGTAATTTTCGAAGAGAAAACAAAGCTTTTATTCCAAGAAAACAATTTATAATAAACAACAATCTATCCTTTTACTTTGGTCTTTTGTGCCAACCGGATATCCACAAAAGGTAAGTCTACTTACCTACCTCCGTGTACGCACTTCATTGACTCCATTCTCTGAACTTTTATGAGCGTCGTGTAACGTAAACTGTGAATCCCATTTGCGTATTTATTTCTTGAAGATTCAAATATACTCCCAAAAGATCAGAGCAATAAACTGCGACCTATTGTAATTTTGTTTCGCAAAGTTCTCGCCTTTAGTCCGAACAAAGTTTGCGCGTTTGGCGAAACACCGACGATTCACATAAATTCATGAGCCCACAAAATGAAATTTAATTCTTGCAATAACGCTGGATCATTTGAACTTAACAAACTATGGTGACAAAGTGGAGAGTTTGATGGTAACCTTTTTAGGGGAAAACTGGGGCAAGGCCGAGAAAATGAAACCAAACACGAATAATAAATGATCAGTGGCGAATCGGTGCCAACTTTTGTACGGTCTGTAAAGTTCTTATTTGCGTATGCACGAAAGTAAAAACACTTGATTTTCACAATCTATTGAATATGTAGGTACAATAGTGGATAACCCTCAAAAACGGCAAGCTAGAGAGTTGCATTTCAACGTCGGCATAGGCTTTATGATTCATGGATAGTGCGTCTTATGTTTTCTCCTTTAGTGTCAATGTTTTGAAACGAGCTTTGGTTGAAATGTATCTTCCTATAACGCAGCGAAGCTGATGCTATGCCAGACACTATAAGAATTCTAGGGATCAATCGCTGTTGACAGAAGCCGCTCCTGATCATTTAACCTTTTCATGAGAAAAGTTTTTCTAGTAACATAACATACATAATTCCCTATAAAATAGTATCAACCGATTTTAATCGGTTTACCATAATGAAAATGCACTGTAAGGTATAGTGGGCGATGACGGAGCAGCCCCGGCTAGTGATAGATGGTGCGACATCCTCCAAGCGGCTCGACCATCGCGGGATTATACAGGGACGGTGACGGATTGCCGCTCCTCTTCTGAATCCACCATTCCATCGATTTAAAACTTCGGACGGACCGCCATTTGGCAGGATTAGGCTCCCGTGAGTTATTCCTCTGTAGTTTGATACTAGCTTTTCGGACTCTGAAGGGCTCAGAGTAATATAGTTCGTCTGAGTACCCTCGAATGTCTAGAACTAGATGATCGATAAGGTATTGGATAGATTCGTCCAGTATTTTCGGGCGGTTGATGGTTCATTCGAAACGACTTATTGCAAATTGTTTAATAAACTTTGAACTTGAGTATCTAGATAGATATAATAAACTAAAATATGATTACGAAACTATTTGTTTTCGTTTTAAATAGGGCTTTTTGAAACGTCTGCATAAAGTACAAGTAGTAATCTCGTTCAAACGAACGATCTTCCTTTATTTTCACACTAATTACTAAGCAGCCTCTCGTAAAAACCGGCAAATAATGTAGTAAAGGAAAACTACCACAAATATCGGGTTAGCGGCGCGCATCTGGTGCCGAATCAATTTATCGTTCACACGTGAGGTTGCTGTAGCGAGACGGGATGTGTTTCAATGAAATTCTTTACTTACTAGCTTCCACTAGTAGTCGCACTTGCACTATTTTATCAGATTCAGTTAGTAATTGTAGAAACTGTCATGTGGCTATAGTTTTTCGACCTATATCTTCGCCGATACCAACGTGTCGTAGCGGTGGGGATTTCTGATTTCTGATATCTGAAAATAAATGACAGAATCACTGTTAATTACATATTCTTTTGATTTGTTTATTTTTTCTACAGATAAACACCGTTTAAAAGCTGAACTATATAGGCTATAAGAACTTTTTTTTGCGTTTATGAGTGCAATGTCTAAGTACTATACTATACTTACATCATTATGAAAGTGCAAGATATATTGTAAAATTATAAGAATTATTATTCGTGTATGACATCTTACGAGGACTTGTAAATTTAAAAGAATCGATTTTTAGCTTTAGAATTTCCAAAGAAATATTCTGTTTAAACAATTCATTTGAAATTTCATCATCATATTCAGAACTATTCCGGAGCATACTAACTAGATTTTAACGGTTAATATATTTTCTGTTCTCGAAAGTTTAAGAACTACTATTCTGGAGCAGTATTTTGATTCGTGCTAAAGTTGTAATGCGCTTGGCTCAATACTGAACTTGTAGACGCCTTTGCCGAGTTTTACCAGAGATGGCTTACTTATACGTATCAGAAAACTCGGTCAAACATGGTAGCTAAGACTCTAGAATTAAGCATCAATTACCACGTTAAGAAGCTAATAGCGAACATCGGGCGAAACGTTCAAACCATTATTTTAATGACAATATAAATTGGTTCTGAGTTTGATGAGTAGCTAACGTTACCTATATATTATTATAATACCTATCCTGTCCTGTCTATACTTTGTATTGTTGCCTCTTTATGTTATTGTAGTTCGATAAAGAATTATTGTATTTCGATATAGCGTACATCGTGATTTCATAGTTCGAACTAGAGAAATATAGGTATTGTATAATATGATGTGTATGCATAATCTATCAAGTTAAATTAAAATAAAAAATGCGTAATATAACTACTGAAAGAGGCTTCATAACAGATTTTCAAGTTCAGTACAAAACACTTATTTTACAGAACCAGCTATAAAAGTCCAACTCTTCAACGTTTGCTAGACAACCCGACTTGCTCGGTAGGTAAGATAAAATTTCCACACTCCAAACACACCAAATAAACACGCGAGCCCTGTCAGATGGGCGTGTGGCAAACAAGCTGGCGTACCGGAAGCAACGTCAGTTTCCGGCCCAGGCGGCCCGGAAATCTACCGCTAGCATTAACGTCGTCAGAGAAAGAACTTTCAGTTGACAGGCGCTCTCATACAAGCAGAGATCGTTTTAAAGAATGAAGCGATATTAGGATAATTATTATCGTTAAGAATGGAAGAAAGTGATGGTGACCGAACGGTAACTTGTGCGATTTACAATCGTACGATACTGGGTTCAAGCCCCGGCGCCGCACCAATGACTTTTCATAAGTTATGCGCAGTTTCCCATCTCTCGGTGCTTCGGAGCGCACGTTTATTTTATTTATATTTTATGTATCTCTTCGTCCATTTTATATTGTTTTCATTGGTATTGTTTAATGTAATTTTTATTATTCCTGTTAATTTAATTTTAATGTTATTGTATTTTAATTGTTAACTAGGTATCTACCGTTGAAATGTAACGCATTGGTAAACTGTAATGTTACTTTTTATATGGAAATAAATGAACGAATAAAAGTTAACCTGTCGGTCTTGGTCGTTATGGTTTGATAGCAGTCGGTAAGCCACGTCAGAGACCCTTGAGCGGCCTGAATAACAAACACTTTTCACGAAGCTTTTATTTACTAAATACCTTACATATTATATAAAAGCTAGCCTGCAATTAAAAAATACTCTTTTATAGTAAGGTGTCCTTTATCAAGAACTTATTCGTACATAGAAGTGTACGAAACAGGATCTTGACCAAACGACGTGAAAAGGGATCCATATTTCTCATGCTGTTAACAAGGCTCTCTGCCTCTAACCGCCTCCGTAAGATCCCTTGGAACAATAACCTTGTGAAAGAATGGACGGACACAGCACTCCAGTTACGCAGGCTTTTAACGTCTATCCCATAGGCTTTTATAACGTGTTTAGGAAGTAATCATGTGAAAGACTTCTGATAATATAGACGTTGATGTTTATTATATGCAAACATAATATAAAATAGACGTTATTTTTGACGCGTTAGGAACCATAATTACTAATTATTGTTTTTACTTATCATGATTAGCATTTCAAGATATTATAATGATCCACTGCTGGACATAGATCTCTTGACACCGCTCTCTCACACACACTATTTCATATAGAAAAGGCTGTAATGATATTTTCTGAATATGACTGTCATTCTACACGAGGGTATACGTACCGTTTTACTCTACTTGTGCCATCGCCATTTTCCCTCTGCCAGTTGTTTGTTTCTCCATCTCTTATTATGTCTTCTCTTCATCTGTCCTGAGCTGAATAACTAACGAAGCAGATCACAATTCCCCGAATTCGAAACGTCACACAATCACAACATGCAATTTAATCTTCTTTAAACCCAATATTAGACGATTTGCACGTTGAGTGATTATTTGAAAGGCTATAAAGCTATGACAAGCGACGCATAAACGTGGCGGGGGCTAGAAATGGCCCATAAAACGGCATTAAAGGCTTTACGAGACCACTGGTTTACTGCTAAACAACAATGTCTCCGGCAGTCCGACTTGCGCCATCGCAATCGGCGTAAGTGTAAAACTAGCGAGCGTAGACTAAAACTAATAGTGGGAAGTGGCGACATAGTTGGAAAGTAGTCAGTTAATAAAAATATAGGCCTACAATCTCTGTACAAAATGACTTATTTGGGGTGGAAATAATGTTACCTGCTGAGCTTTTCCTTTCTTTAACAGGATTCATGTAATAAATTGTTTTTTCTGCAGTCTATTTAGTTGAACGGTGAGAGTAATACAAGAATTCTGCTACATAGTTTCAGAGACAAAACAAGTTATTATTAAATCTAGCACGAAATTAAGTTATTCCAAATCACATCACGTTTATTCATCCAGTAACAAAATAACGGAACATTCAAAAGCCATCAAAACAAATTGACAGGCAACTTTGTTTCCTTCAATATGTGTTCAGAAACTTGATTTATGATTGATTTCCCGACGCGCTTACGTTTCCCGCCGCGCCGCGTGCTCCCGATAGTTGATGTACTCCGAAATAACTTGACAGGAAGCTATTTGAAACCAATTTTTCGTGTACAGACCGCACTGTGCGTTTATCGATTCTATTTTTAGTGTCAATTGAAACGCAAATTCTTCAACCTTTCATCTTATGTTATGAATACAATATCTAAAAATGCCAATGACTATCCCGATGTTGGTCGTTCGCCATAGGTAGTGTGGCCACTTAATTTATGAAGAAGAATCATCGGGTGATGATGACCATTTGCGATCACGGTAGCGTAAGTAGGTGGAACATTACAAGTAGGTATAGGGCGGTTGTCAGATTGTAAGAATGTTATGAAAAATTCAAACATTAGCAAAAAAAGTATCTGCACATGTCCAAGCACCGATTTATTAGTTTACGCAAAATACGAGTGCTTTGGGTACATTGAAACGTTAGACAATTTTTGTTGCTCATTTACAATACGCCATTTACCAATGTGTTGATAAACCTTCATAATTTCATTCATTTTGTCTATTATTCAAACAATAATGTTGTATATAATATAACTTTAAGTAGAGCAATACCATCAAAGACATTAAAATGACTTGCTAGTCAAAATAATAACCACGGTAAACACTTATAGGCTATGTAAATCAATAATTTTACATTCACCTTCGTTCATAAACAGTTACATCCCCCAGGAAGTTTCAGGAAAGCATCCACCGCTTACTTAATCGTGACTTTGACTATGTAAATACTCGTAATTGACTTGACCACGAGGATTGCTTTAATGTTATGACTCTCTTATTGTGAAAATAATAAATACTGAATTATAATAATACCTACTTGACACTGGTTAAATGCACAAACCGTGCGAAACCATATCTAAAAAAACGTCGGAAAGATATCTGTATTATCTAATAACTTTTAATTTACGTAGGACTTAAATTCAATTTGCGTATTCTAAGAGTGATTTTTTTAGATTGTTGGAACCAATTTTCTGTGCGAACTGGATTTTAGTTAAGAGCATCTTGGCTTCTTGGAATATTTATAAATTAAGTTTTCGAGAAATGTCTGAGTTTGATGAACAATTTCTTCGGTAATTTATTATAAGAATAGATCCGTTTTAAATATTGCTATTCAATGACGAGCCAGCGTTCTTGACACCATGCCTGACAGACACCAACTATTTTTAATTGGGATTTAATATTTACCACCTTCGGTCACATCGTCACTTTAAACCAAATGAAATATAAATTGTGTATAGATAAGTGAGTACAAAGAATATCTGGGCATTTCTATTGGAATATCACATCATTGAATCATTTTGAATATTAAATGATGTATACTCGTAGTATGCTAGAGTCAACTGAACAAATGGCACCAACGAATTCCGAAGTCGCTCTTACAAAACCTCGGTCTTCGCTGGTTGCAAATAAAATTACTCGCAATTTCTCAAATGTAAGCACAACACGGATATCTCGCCCGAGTTCGAACTTCGAATCCCAGTAGAAACTACTTTTAATTAAATTGAGCGCTCTTACCTGCGCTTTGAAACACTTTTAAGTGATTTCGCGATAAACTTGGAAACAAACTGAAACAATACTTAGCCACTTGCTGGCGAAGAATACAGCTTACTTTGCATTTGTTTAATAAATTGCAGAATTCATTTGTGAATAAAACTAGGAGTTAATGCTGTATAGGTGTATGATGAAGCGTAATACTAAATAAACCCCTTTATTAGGCAAAAACCCCATTCAAAGGACCTGTTTGAAGGAACTTATGAAAGCTGAAAAAGTGAAAGAGGTGTGTCAGGATCGTAGCATGTACAAAAATGTAGCCACTGCCTACCCCAACGGGAAAAAGACGTGACTCTGTATGTGTATAATATACCATATTATGTGTTTAGGTGCAAGACCCCGTCAGGCAATTTTATCGCCAACACAAAGCATATCTAGCCTTGTAGCAGCAGACATCCAATTACCTGCATCGCTGTGAAATGACAAAATTCCAGTGTAGACACTAATTAATTGACAGCGAACAAGTACGTTAGATGCGTCAGCTATTTGTTACATCCGATAGTGATAAACAATGGAGAGTTTTCTTGGGAAGCCAAATGTGTGTCTCTGTTGATTTTTTTTTCTGAAACTTGTGTTTCTTAATTTGTGGCCTTTCAAAACACCCAGAAGAGAACCCAGAGTTACGGTGAAGCATCCGCCCCCTTACTGACTCGTGAGTTTGTTACATTTGCGCTCTGCGTCCACATAAGCGTAGACATCGGCGTAGGTATCAGCATATTAAGCGTCTATGGCAGCATGCGTGAGAAGACGACAGCGTAAGCGTTGGCGTAGCAAATGGTTTAGCGCAGATGACGGCGTAGGCATTGACGTAGGCTTCGGCGTAGGCATAGATAGACGTAGGTAGGCGTTGGCGTAGACATACACCATGAAGCACATTTTGCTAAAATATTTCAACAACGGCTAAAGCTAAATTTGTTCTGTCTCTAACATGTCTGTTTGTAAAGCAAACAGACATGTTAGAGACAGAACAAATTTAGCGCCGCGCCATACGGCGGGGCCTGCTCGTTACTGGTCTACATTAATATACTACATAGGGCGTAGTCGGAGTACTAACATAGTTAGGAATTTTACTCACACTGTCCGATACTTCAAGTATGTAATTGTTAGCGTATTTGCCACTCACTCAAACGTATAAAAAAGTGACCAAACCGACATGTCCAAAACCACAAAAAGGACGTGTGACGTCTTCTGCCAGCTCCACGGAATCAACGTGGTTAAATTTGTGTGCAATAACGATGATAAAGAAAAGGAAAAAATGCTTTTATCGTTTCTTCAATAGCATAATGATAGTTTAGAGATTTTTAGTGTCCTGTTCTCTTCTCAGAAGTTTAACTTTTTCCATAAATATATTATCGTCATCGGATCCGCACCTGTGAGTAACACCTTGACGTTCTGATACGCATTCATAGGATTCAACTGTGCATATTCCAGAGGCTTCACCGCAGTTACTCTGATTACATATTCAAGTGATGCAATAAATCTACGAAATGGACACTTGCCTTAATATGAACTTGTGGAGAGACGGATCGTTTGATTGTGCTGAGTTGCGGGCTGATGTGACGGTGAAGTTTATTTGTGGGTCTGTTAGCCTCTTTGCTTTGACGGCATTCATTACTTAAATGGCATGACAACGACAATTCATTAAATGGATAAAAACATACATCAAAACAATGAAATAGCGATTCGGACAGTCTCACAATGTGAACTGAGAAATGTGATTGCCAACCTTCATCAATGAAGTAGCTCTTAGAGAAGACAAAGGCAGGACGGACTCCTATAACTATGCGCGTCACTATTTTTATTTAATTTTTGAAAAACGTGGCCCCACACTAGGATTGCTCCTGTATCGTGGGTACCGCTTACAGACATATAATTTCAAATGCACATCACACCCAGACCAGATTTGTAGATAGCACAAATATTTTATTCAGGCGGGAATCGAACCCGCGACCCCAAGCGCAGCAGCCCGATTGCTCAGCCACTACGGCAAACGTGCCGTCAATCATATCATATCATATAATATAATATAAAGCTTTACAAGTGGACCATGGTCCGACAAACACATACACACGGAGCAAATAAACATCTATTATCATGATTATTATAGTTTTGATTCGTAAATAATGCGCAAGCAATTCGCTTATGAACACGTTAATCGTCCACAGAGCTTTTGTAATTAGCGTTTCGTACCGTCGTATTCATTCAAACCTGATATCGAAACTTACAACCTCAATTTAGAATAATAAAATGCGCCCAACATAATGTAAAAACGAGAGAACAGCTTTCCAGAGCTTTTCCTTCCAAAATAACATCGGACCTGTTCGTAACAAGGAACAAAGCACCGTAACTAACTGACAGTTAACGTAGCTCTTAAAAAAACACCGTTTTATCCCCGACATTATACTTACGCGTCGTTATAAAGCAAGCTACAGACCATTTGAGCTCGGTGCCAGGGTAACATAATATAAAGGGGACGCCACGCGATGTGTATTTTGTGGCGTAGTTTTATAGGACCGGCAAAATTATTTTTGTTGTTTTATATTTTCGCGGAAGTGTGATGGATGTTTGTGTTACGTTTAAAAAACCGTTTATTTTTATATAGTTTATATTAAACAAGTACCAGGTCAGTTATATTAATTGTTGAAATGATTCCTTTGTTGTTTATCCCTTGAGTCTCATGCGGTCCGATGAAATTAAAAAATAAAAAGAAAAAAAAATATGTGCGACACGCGACTGCCTTTTGTTTTGAGAGAACCCATTCTCACCCTTATCAAGAAAGAGTACACTAATGTAGGAAGTATGTTAGTCCACTGGAATAAATTAACCTTGTCCTAACACTATTATTATCCTGGGGCTGCGTATTCTTCTGGCTACACCTTAACATCTACAATGTTATTTTTATACGAATGCCCGAGTGGACTACAAATCAAGATAACAAGCAGAGATAGGGTCAGGCGGAAATATTTACACATTGCTCTATGCTTTATGCGGGAGAGCTCAAATAAATAATTGTAGTTACACGTGCTAGGATTATTAAAGAAGAAATGTTGCCTGAAAGAAAATATAACAACTGTTTGTTAGTGAAAGCATATTATTCATTCACTATACAATGTATACAACTATACAAATATATATAATACTCAAACGTGAAAAACCTATTAGGCTGGTAGAAAGAAAGATTTTGCATGTATAGAAAATAAAGTATGGTATCGTGTAAGGGTCTCTGACGCGTGGCTTAAAAGTTTAATTAAGAGTGTACCATAAAAGCGCTAATAATGAATTAAAGGTAGGGGGGATGATGCCCAATGCATTATAGCAGCCTAGATTGATAACCTCCTTTAGCAAGCCCAAAGTGACCGACGTGACGAAACTTATGAACATACCAAGGTCATCGGTGCATGGCGGAGGTTTCGAACCCGGCGCCGTCTCCACCGCTTCTTCTTCTACTTTCTCTTTAAAGCTAGCTTTGCTTTAAAATACCAAGAAGTAGAACATAGTTGGTCGGTACTCAAACTGATTAGGCAATCGTATCAAGGATTAAATTTATCAAATTCAAATTCTAATTATTTATTGCATCACACATGTTCATGTATACAACAGGTCTTAATAATTATTATAGCATATAATATGTACCCGCTAGGGCATTGCAATATAATGGGTGGGAGCAGACAGACTTGGATACTAAAATATAATCAGTTATATTATTGTATCCTTAAAAAACTCTTCCAAAGTGTAATAGCATTTAGCTAGTAATAATGTCTTCAGGCTATTGAGAAATAACTTATCTTTTGGTTCCTTTTTAATTATGTCGGGTAGTTATCACTTTCTCGCTGTGAATTAAAGTAAAATGACATATCTTTGTGTTTTCCAACACCATCACACCATAATATCTACAATTCAATGCGAAGGAAACTCTATTTTTATAAGAGAAATCGATTATCTTTCGCTGCTCTTGTTTTGTTACTTGGAAAAACAAGGCGGGAGCAGGATGTTTGGTTTATAAACATCTACGGGACTACTCCTTAGTTTTAGTGGGTTCTAAGCAAAACACCACTCCGTCTGTGAGGATGGGGCCCCCGGTGGGGTTATGCCTCGAGAATATACTGTCAGTTTGACATTTGTTTTCCGTTTTCCTTGTTTACAACAAAGGCTATTTGGTATCAGTTCAGGATCGGAAGAAAGGTTATTATCAAATTTACAAAGGCCCTAAGAAATGTTATGTCAATAATAACTTGATATTTTACCAAAATAATAGAATATAGATTTGAGTGAAAAGAATCCATGGTAATAAAGATTTTTAACATTTCAATAAATATTCACACAAATACAAGAAACAAGTTTGTTGAAGTTTCCAAACCAAGTGAATATTTGAAATCATATTCACCGTCAATACGCCTGACTCCCACTCATTTCCACGGCTAACTTCTGAATAAGTGATTCATCCAAATAACAACTTTATTACTTCCAAGTCGTCGAATGCAAAGGTCTTGGATTCCAGTCACAATGAGGGCAATTACAGAAATCATAAAGATTCGATAAACGGTTTTCGTCATTTTCAGACGGGTCATTTGTCGAACTCCCGGGTAGTGATTAAATTTTAAAACGAATGCTGAAAACGCTATAATTGGGTTGAAACACTTTTGGAAATTAATTTTGTAGTTGTGTAACGGCTCCTTGCACTGGAACCAAAATAAATAAATGAATGAGTTAGTTTAATTTGCTGAGTACGATGTGAATCATTTCTATTTCCAAGGAGTAAAAAAGCTCTATGAAAATAAGGTATAAAATAAAGAATAAATAATAAGACAGGCAACGCATAAACAACTACCGGAATCTTGCCAACTAGAGGGCGCGTTTGTCATTTTATAAAACAAGACAATGGCTCTTTCAATTAACAGCGCAACATGTAAAATATTCCTAACATACGAGTATAACGTACTCTAGTTTCACGAGGCGCTATGACAGGTAAGAAAAGCTATTCCGACGAGTCGAACACTATCGAACCAAGCTCTCCACTGTGCACGGCTCTACCTACAAAATACCTACATTTCACACACGAAATCCAGTCGAGATACATTTATCCTGTTCGCGCCCAACTCGCGGTTTGTTATCTGAGCGTCTGAAGCGGTGCATAACAAGACCCGAAGACAATTTCCCCTTTTGTATTCCACTCCACGTATACTCGAAATAACAAGGACTCTATTTTCAATACCTCAATACTCGTTCTATTCGTCTTATAAGCACATGTACCCTCAGATGCAAGATTTTTGCATACATGAGCGGGTTCTTTCAAATTTCCCTCGCGCAAGCGATTACGGAATGAGAATTGAATATTTAGATTCCATTACAAAATTTAAATGCGGTTAGGATTCCCTGCATGTGTAATCTAAGTTCGAATGTCTTGTACGTGGAGTTTTGCATTTTACAAATGGAATCTCGAGCATAATCGATTTCGTTTCTTTTTATGTTTTTTCTACGTTTTAGCTGCAAGATAGGAGCATCCAAGAGTGCTATTATGAATAAATTGATCCCTATGATTATAAGGATGTCTGGTTTTCTTCAACGGTTCAAAGTTAAACATCAACTAGAAAGGTTTTGATAGCAAAACAATAAATTCCTATACACTTTTTTTTGTAAATTGGTCGTTGGTAGGTACATTATTATTCCTACCTGAACAGTGAACATGCACAAGTATAGCCAAGCCAAAAAGTAAAAAATGTGGAAAGTCAAATTGTGAAGAAAATCTATTCAAAAATAAGTACATAAGTAGATGCCGATGTTGACACGCATTATACGAGATATTATGTGTTAGACACTAGAGATGAGGTATTTTACAGCTCCACATTTTGCACTGTAATCATAAATCCGAATACATTATGATTTCCCCGTCATCTAGAATGTTCGCACGCTCGTTACGTTGTCGACGCGACGCAGCGAGCGATTCCACGGTGCTTTGTTTCATTGCTGAACGCACCCAGCTATTTGTCAAAGAATTCAGCTAAACGCTTGGCTATTATGCGGAAACACTTGACGACTGCTTTTTGAACGCGAGTTTTGGCGGTGATTAATATATATCATACTCGATTATATGAATATAGCACTTTACCGTTACCGTCTGGAAGTGAAATAGGAGGATTAATCTTGCGAATGTTATTAATTTACGTTTATTTTCAGTTGCCAGTTCTTATATAAATAATTATCTGTCCTAGCATATCTGAACTACTGAAGAAAATTACCCATGGTACCATGGGTACGGTACGTACCTATATATACCTAAGTTAAGGTTTGTCGGTTGTCCAACTGTTGTATGATGTAAGTTCGTAAGTGGAACCTTGTGGTTCGTTGAAAATATAACAATAAATGCATCTCATGAGGATTAATGACATACAATATTTATTTCCACATTACAACTTTAGATTTTTTAAGAATGTTTTTATTTTCCTGTTGTATTTTTTGTAATTATCACTCGCTTTTTGGTGAAGGAAAACATCATGAGGAAACTAACATGCCCGAAAATTATTTCGGAGTTATCCAGCACTCTGGCCCGGGTCCCGCGGTGTATTATGGCCTAATCATTCACAAAGGTGTGGAAAGGCCAATTAACAAAGCTTTCGACAGTACAGACTGAATCATTATTATTATTACTATTCACACTATTTATTGTATAATCTTAAATTTATTTCTTTTTCAATATTTTTATAAAAACCTAAACACATTATAAAAAACTTAAACTATTATTACCGCTAACTATTAACTTACTTATTATTATATACTTATGCTTTTTTTTGTCTCATATTGATGTAACCGTAAAAGGCAATTTCCTACAACACATTCTTGAAGGCCACTCAAATAATACTCATGTACTCACACAGACATATATCATTACACACTTGTCTTGTCTACCCCAAGAACTCGGTACAGTCAGTAACAAATGCCACTGAAAATGTTCTGTTCTACCGTCCAATTAAGCTTTATGTAAAATTCCTTAGTATCTTAGTAGTTGAGCGCCTCCGTTGTGTAATTTGGTAATGAGCCGACTTCGAAGCGTTAAGTTGCGGAATCGATATCCGAACATGTAAATAATTACCTAAGTATTTAGTTAGGCTGTGATAATATTAAGTGTTTACGAGAATGTGATGGTGACGTTGCAAAAAGAACTAAAATCCAATTTCCAATCGGATTTTTCAATATCCATTTTCGATAGGTACCTATTAGTTTGTACGCGAATTAGACCCGCTCCTAGCTAGTAAGTACCTACTATCAGTTGCGTAGTATGGTAAATTGAAAGTTTGGATAAATTTTGTAGCTGATTGTACATCCACAGAAAATTGCATCCGTGTACGGCGATATAACTTATTAATTTGTCGTCTCGCAGTACGACCCTCGTCTTTGTTTGATAAATTGCCTGGTTGTAGTGCGAAGTGCGACGCGGGGATTTCCCAAATTGGGTGGTTGGGGCTCTAGTAATTTAGCTGTTGACATAACGGCTGTGTTATGGGGACATTAGGAGTCGTGGTTGGCCGCTAATGTAGGTAAACTTTAGTTGTCATAGTGCATTTAAATTATATCTATAGAGTTGCGCCCTCTGTGCCTGTACGGCTAATTCCAATTTTAGTCCCGCAGAAACTTTGTATATTATTATTATTAGTATTACATTTTATTCTGTTACACTATACGTTCTGATTTGCATCTCTTTCTTTGTGTTTCCATTATTACGTGTATAAATTAAGTGGCCCCATGATTGGCTATTTAGTTGAAACATCTTGCTGAAAGGATTAGCTATTACAAGTAAGTATGCTGCAATTATGCAGTCTTACTGCTCAAGAAGTTGCGGATGCGACGTTCCTAGAATAGCAGAAAATTGAATGTCACTGGGAAGTGATATTTATGTAACACATGATTTATGTACCCTCATAATATGTATTATGTACTATTTATGTACACTCATATCAGAATACATGCACCACATATCCTACAGTATTTCATTTCTAGAAAAAACACTGCAATATTCTAAATTAAAATAGGAATTCTGCTAAACATTTTCTGGTTGAAAAACAATGCTTTCAGGGGAAAATACTCCTGGGTTTTGGACAATATGCAAAACGCATGAACAGAATTTCAAAATGAATTTTTTTTCGTGGTGAAAACCATCACAATTTTGATGTCTACGTTACTTTTATGTTTTTCGTAATGTACAATACTGGGTACCTACGCGAGTGTTATAAAGAAATACATATTCTTAATTAAAAGCAAAATCAGTATTGCCGTATTTTTTTTACATAATATTAAAATGTAATGACAATTTATCAGTCCTAGTAAAGGCTAACATTTAAGCTTCAAAGCTCAGACCGTTAGAACCAGGGCCTATCTATATCAAATCAAATTAAGCTTAATCTTCAAAAATAGGACGACGGAATCAATTTATAACTTGGATTCGACAGTTGCGTCGGTCCAGCGGCGGCCGAGGCTCAAGTGGCGGCCATCCGTCACTGTCCAGAGTAAAGCCCCTTAAATGCGTTCTTAAATACGCCACGGTACGCCACGCTACGTCCGCCCACGTCGTCTGTCCACTCCGATGCTCCCTCCAATCGATAAAATAGTCCTTTATAATACACCCGGTCCGCTATTTTCGCGCAAAAAGATCTATTAATCAGACTGTGTCACAGATAGTGGACGAGTGTCGAACAAGTTGTTAACGATTCTTAATCGCTGCGGTAATGTTTTTGGTGAAACTGATAGAATATATAACAAGGCGACAGGATTATTAGTTTCAGTAGGAAAATACGTTTTCGGTTATAGGTACTGCACGGCGATGAACATGAAGTAAGTACTGTTACTGAGGAGTTAAACTATCTTGTTGAGCTTTTGTCTCTATTATCAAACCTCCTATTACAAAACCTCGTGGTCACGATAATATTGTATTGTCAGGCATCTCGAATGACAACCACAGAAACTGGGTTATAATTTTTTCTCTCTAGATTTTTCTCAAACTTAGATCTGAACTGGTGTTCAAGAAACAAATGTATATGAATGTGGAGTTAAATAAAATTATTTTTTAATAAATAGCCGCTATAAATTAGTGACCGAGAATTAAAATTTGCTTCGACACCTGAGAGAAACATGGTGTCTGTACACAGAAAATACGTAATAGTGCTGTACGAGTAGAAATGAGCAAATAAATCTATTACACACCACCGCGAGCAGCGCCGCGGGATATAATTGAATTTGTACCTACTCAAACACCCCGGGGGCCGATCGCCTGTTTATTGTCTAACATTTCTTCAATTGACTGTACTTCGAGTACATAATGTAGCAACCGTTATCACCAAGCTATATGAGCCATGCCCTCAGTAGCAATTGACTTACTCAAATCTGTAACGCTGTACCTGTGAAAAACACTTAGAAAATGGATGATATATCTTTGTCAAGTTTAATCGTGGACTACTCAACAAGTTCAACCCGAAGGTATACAAAATACCTCATCTGCTGCTCAATAACATTAATTAGTTCTCGTGTCTCCATTTCGTAAGACGAGCTGTTAAAGGAAGGAATTAAAATAAGGATTTTTTTCGCGCATAGCTGAGAGAAGGTTATAAATTATATTCCTGCGAATTTTCGCGTAGTACAATCATAATTAGCAGTCTTGCACTCTAGTTTTTAGAAATAATGCCCAATACCAGCCTAATTCATATAAAACAAAAAAGCTAAATAAAGAGCAGTAAACAGTTGTTATCTTACCTTAACTTACCTTATCTTAAAACCTCACATACTGTCTCAATAAAATTTGTGAGTTCACTATGTCTTACATTTCTCCATTTCACGAGAAAAACTGACGGAGCTTGAAACAGCAGATATCAACAGGAAATAATTAACCATCACTGCCGGGAAAACCTATTATATTTCCTATTTCGAAATGTGTGGGATCTTTCCTATATTTCATTGAGTTGGTTATCTGATGTTGAAGTGTGATATGTAATTTTCATGTGCAGTGGATAAGTATTTGCATAAAAAGAGCTTGAAAGCACCGGTGAATTGGCAAGCGTACTTCAGGGCTGTTACATAACTATTTTGCATGATTATTATATTAAGTTGGTTACTACATAATTATGTAACTTAACTACTATACTAGTAATTAGCAACTCTAGAGTTTATTGGCATTTTCTAAATTAACATATTGCGACTATTAATAATATCATGCGAAAACATTTAATATAATTTAAAATGGTAATGATTTCATTTTTAAAGCAGCTGAATGTTTAATAATATGTTTGGTATATACATATAATTTCCACATAAATAAGTTCTTCCTTTACATTGGCAATTCACATTTTAAATTTAAATAATTCTTATCCGGTTCGTACATCAAAGAGAATCGTTTCATCGCCAATTTAAATAAAACTGGTAGGTAAGTCATAAAATTTATCCTCAAATCTTTGTCGCCTCACTTTCCCCTGCCTTGGTAACTTCGAATAACTCGGTAAAGTTAGATTATTTGCTTGTTAGCTGCGGAAAACAAATGGAATATTTTGTAGTATACATTATATATACATTATACATACACCTAGTAAACTATTTGCATAAACGTGGTCTCAAGAACTTGTTAGCGCACGAGGGCGGTGGTATGAAAACATATAGCAGCGCGGATAAAAACTTACGATGGTACCTACATTGATTTTTACCTCTAACAAAGATTTCTTCTATCTCGAGAATAAGAAACTACGAGGATGATGCTTCTACAAACACTAAAACTCACAGGAGTCACAGATAACATCTGGGGTTCATATATAATAATTTCTTTTGAGCAATGACACGAACTTAGAATACTGCAATTGGGCTTACGTAGGTACAGCTTTTTCGTACGTTTATGTATTATAAAAATAAACTTCTTTCACAACCACTATGTTAAAAAAGAATTATAAAACTCTAAATTCTACATACTTACGTGGTATGAAAATGCATGAGCCCGAACCAAGAGTTTTCTCTACCTATAGACCATTATATCAAGACCTAGACATTCAACTACACTTACGCGATTAGAAGTCGTTATAACACCAACAATATTCTAACTCGTGTTAAAACTACACGTGAGTGTGCAGTTTGCATAATATTACCTAGATTACCTTGAGTCCTGGATTTTCTAAGTTATATCTGATATCCCGGGATGACCAGACGTCCTCTTTGCCGGGATTACGGTACTTAGAAGTACTTTAGTCCGTACCAGTCTTGATACTTAGTAGGCTCGGCGCTGTTCGACCAAGCTTTGCGAGGAAACGATATTGAAATTGTTTATCGAAGAACTTTCTTTATAGATTTATGAGATAATAAACTAAGTAGCACAGAGCCTAGCTTGTAGGCTCAAAAATGAGTTGGTTCGATGGAGTGATGCGCGTGAAAATGTCACCTTTTTTGCCAAGAAAGTGTTAGTATGAGTTGACAACTTTATAACAAGTCTCTTAAAAATACAACGGCTACTTAATGTAAAAAAAACGCTCCTTGACACTGTGTTGGTCTAGAACAACGGCCCCAACACTAGGATAGGTGGCATAACATCTAAGTGCTTCCGTGCTTTGAAGTTGTTCCAACCGATTGTAGTCGTTAAGCCATGTCAGAGACCCTAGGGGGCCCGACAAGCTCTGACACCAGAGGACTCATTAGATAGATTGATCAGGGGAGAACAAGCCTCTTTGTCAAAACAAATCGACTAAGCACTTGCACTCCCACTAGACATAATCGTTCCAAGACCGACGTCCTATCACGGGTATTACAGACCATCAGACCACGTTGCGAGCAAACGGACTGTGAAAATAATGGACGCAGGGTAATGCGCTTCTTAAATCGACTAATGCACTCTCCGTCCCGTTCCGGTGCTCGATTTGTGCTCTAATTCGTGAACGAGCATTAGATCGTAGAATCTCGACGAATGGAGAGTTTCTGCGGCTGCGTGCGACGTTTGTAAAATAATTTCGTTATGGCAGAATTACAGGAAAATAGCAAATATTTTGGTTTATATTCGTTTCAATTACGATGGTTGATATGATCATTTCCTTATTTAGTTTTAAAACTAGATGACCACGGTGAGACACGAAGCGTTTGCTGTCCCCCTCTTTGATAGTACCTACATTCTGAGTGATTAGTTAATCATTGTTTGCTCTAGACTTAGTAGTTGTAGGACTAGAAACCTTAATATATTTAGGTAGCCCATGAATATTTACTTCTATATTTGTAAAATTAATGCTTTGTTAATTCGTGATATTTTTACAACTGCGTACTTTACCGTCCACAGTTCTCGCATTCCTAAATCTTCTCCGCCCTACTATCGGAACAAAAATCTTATAAAACTGCAATCAGGGAGTTTTCTTCGGCGCAAAAACAAGAAGTACTCCTCCCCGTCGCCAAACTTAACAAGTGGCTCCTTAAAAGTTCCCATCTGTAATTGGAAGAAAGTCTCACGAGCTTCACAAGAAAAGTATGGACTAGGCATACTTTTTAATAAGGTGAAGGTCGGAGATTTAGCCAATAAAATGGTATTTTTTGTTATGTTTTTAAAAGCGTAGCGAGTACATTTCCAACCTCAATTTATTATTACACTTTAGGTTATACCTTCTCCATTTCTATTTGGTAGCTCTTGTACCAGATTCTTTCCTTACGTAACTATTTTTCATCGTCCTTCAGTTCTCAAAAGTTACATTACTAATATATCTGTTCAATACAATACATCAACCCTATCAGATCTATTGATATTTTCGAAATACTAATAGGCATAATACAAATATTATTTTTAAAGCGAACACCACATGGAACACCATATAATTTAGTAGCCCAAAAGTTATAAATTCTACAAATACCGGATAACATTCCCAAATAATACGCAGTTAAAAGCGAGGTAAAACTAAAAGGTGGAAGCGAGCGCTATGCGCGCTTATACAGGGCGTTACATTTTAGCCTTTTGTCGTACCTCCGACAGATATGTACATAGGTTGTTTGCCCAACAAACTATTTCCTCGGTGAAAGCGCTCCGGAAATTAAAACCAGAGAAAAGTCTCCCGGGACATTAACTCGTTGAGAGAAAGGATTTAATTTTAAATTTGTTTCGTGGCTGTACCCATTTGTTTGTGGGAAGATGAATAAGCACCCTATTTTGCACTTAGAAGTTAAATGTGTTTTGTGATAATCCACACAAGTAAGGTACAGTATTATTTCAGACATTTTAACGTCCAAATCTCTGAAACAGTTTCGTAGAAATCGTACTGTACCTAATTTCCACAGTTTTACACGTACGAAAAATGATCGCACTAAATGATCACAAAGAGAGACCAAAAAAGTAAGGATTATAAGGATCGTAAAAAAGATAATAATAGTTACCTGAGCGAAGGCATTGAATTCAGAAAACAGAAGAAGATAGAAGGAAATGGATAAAAATACTTATTGTACTCACTCCACATATCAGCAACATGAGGGTACAAGACTATACAGTTGCCACTACAAATACTACGGCAATACGTAGGCCACAAGTAAACGCAACAAAAAACGCCACAGCCAAATATTTCGCCACCAAACCGGAAAATCTAAACCTAGCTCAACAAGCACGCAGTACCCATAGCGACACATCTCTTTTCTTTTTTTTTCATTCCTCTATATCATTCCGACCGATGACATGACCGATGACGTCACAACACTGGCTGCAAACTCACAATCCCTGGATAAAATAAATCCTCTACTAATCAGACAGTTTTGTGTTCACGTGCAGCTAACTGGAGCATGTTGAAGTTGTTAACTGCATTAGGGGTGCTAGCTAGCTTGTTATGAGCACGCTTCGTGTATATATTTATTTTTATTCTAAAGCGAGTGAAAGACCCACTGATACTCTTTGTAGGTCAGTTTGTTATGGGCATTGTTAGCTGCGGCCTCTTACGTTAGGATAATGCGCTCTCTTGTTTTTTTACTCACAAGTGCATATAATATGAATGGTGCCATTTTAGAAAATTTTGGTTTCGCACGGTTTGTGCATTTTTGTGCAATAATATTGAATTATTTCTTATTATCACAATAAATCATAGCATTATACTCGTAGCAATCCACGTGGTCAAGTAATCAAGTCAATTATTTACATAGTCAAAGCCACGATTCAGTAAAGTGGTGGATGCTGTACTGGCCCTCCCTGGGAGTTTTGGAATGAATGCGAAATGATACGTTTCTTGGGTTTAAGTCATTTTACCACACTCGTGCACATTAATGAACACTCAATGATTAATATTCCACCAGTCTTACACATTAACACTCGAAAAAAACACTAGTCTGGCAAAATAATACAAAAGCAAAAACGTCTCTTTTTCGGATTCCCCGCAAAACTCCTCGGGTCATGTTATCACTGACTATATTTAACTATCAATATTCAATTTGATTATTTTCTTCATTCTACCATGTTTGATGCCTGTTAAATATTATAAATGCACCATTAGAGGTACATTACTTACTTCTTCATTCTGCATCCATGTTCAAAATAACTTATGATTACTGAGTGACAAATTTTAACACAGCAATAAAACTCACTAATGAAAAAGTATAAGGAAGTTAACAATAAAAAAATACTTTTGTTTGTAGAATTAGAAAAGCTACACAAACAAACCCAATAGGACACATTTTTCAAAAACAAGCACATTACAGCAAAGTTTTTCTTCACTGGTTTGACCTCGCCTCTGAAGAAAATAAATGGTAGACTAATCAGACTGTCATAGTTTAACTCTAGGGTCACGAGAGTTTGCCATGACCTAGCGTCTTTGTAATACTATTAAGCGAGAATGTATCCTCTCTGGCGAGGCAATTTATGTTTTGGCATAATAACATGAGTTAAATGCGCCATATATTTATGTTTATATCATGTTATTTTTTCTATGTAGGTAGGTACATATTATATCGTTGCTTAACGAGTACCTACAATACGTTTTCTAAATTAAAAATGTACAAGATGAGAAATAAGATACAATACCCCATTAAAAACATATTAGTCTGGTTCTGTAAGTTTATATTTAGTCTTCTAGGAGATTTTTTTTATTTTTTTCTATAACTGACTAACACCCGGTTTCTGAAACGTCAGTCAACTTTGACTACAGATTAATTATGTTGCCATCCTTGTCATTTGTTTAGTGTCAGATAGAGACAACGATAGTTTTAATCTACTGTCAACGCCAACAAACGTTCTAGAAACTGGGGGTATGACTCTGACTTTCTGTCCTATACTAATAATTTATTAAAAGCGTAGATGGTATACCTACTATACTCGTAGTCTAATTAATCTAGAACCATAGATTTAGACCACACTTCGTACTCAAAAGGTATTCAAACCCATGGAAGAGAGAGACAACACGCTCAAATGGGTTATACCCAGAGTACAGTAGTACCCAACTGATATGGCTTACCGATGTACCTGCGCAGAAGATGAATTTACAAAGCGCGGGAAATGCTATTGACCGCTATTGGTCGGCAGCCGCCGCCATCTTAGCGATCGCCGCGTGGCATGAGTGAGATGGAACTAACAGCTGCAGTGTATTATGAACCTTATAATAGTGATCTTAGGTTGATTGTAAGTTTTAAGCATTCTTTCGTTAATCTTCGGACCATACTTTCTTTTCTGCGCGAACGAAGATTTGCGACGCGCCATATAAGTTGGGTACTACTGTACCTACTTCATGAAAATTTTCCAATCTACTCCACGAAAAAAGTGTCACAAAAATATTTTATGAATTAAATTTCATTCTACTCCACAATGTCATACAAAATCTCAATTATGCTATCACGCTTTAATTCAGTTGAGAGTGTCCCTTCTTCTAGGGTATTATAGCAATTCTGTGACTTAGATAAAATAATTTGGCAAGTTGCTACCAAAAACAACTTTGAAGTAATCTAAAGCCGGCACTTTATCTATTTGTCTTTCTTGTTGATTTGTTTCTATCACGATGAATTATTTCAACTTCAAGATTGCAAGATTATTATAAAGATCTATAATGCCTACCCTCAAAAATCTATGCATTACATTGTATCAATAAGTATTTCTTCTAATAGGTCTACTTCTATCATGAGACTCGTTTATAATTAACATAGATAGATAACAAACGCGTTTGCAGTAATATTTACTGCTGTGCTCTTTGACCATTATCAGAACATAAACATAGGAATATAGTTCATTTAGTATATCAGTGATGGTAAATTCAGTTGAGTTCGAGGTGTATCGTGAGTGCACGCATAAGTGATAATAATTTTGATCTCTAAACGGTGAGTGCGTTATTATTTGCGTGTATTTTAAAATTTTACATTTATTTGGAAAATTATTAGATCGTATGAAGAGTGTTGTGCAAAAGAGTATTTCAATAACATCGAGTTCGGTTGATGATGATATTTTTTTATCATGGGTAGAGAGGTACCTATCAAATTTGACTAAACTCTTGAAGTCATGATTTGGGTCGTTTTCTATCAAGAACAATAATGCATATTATATATTTAGAAACGTGCACAGCCATAACAATGCATATAGAAACTATATTATGCTAACTTTGAATTTCATCTATAACCCTGATAAAGTGGTGATAGCCTAGTGGGCGAACGTCTGGTCCAAACAAAGGGTGCCGAGTTCAAATCCCAGTGTGGGCACGTGCCAATGTGTTTCTTGTTAAACATGTGTACGTTACCATACCTATCACAAACATTGTGAAATAAAACATTGCGAAGAAACCAACATGCCCGAGAATTATTTCGGAGGCATGTTTATCCACCAATCCGGGCTGGGCCCCCGTGGTGGATTATGGCCTAATCCTCCTCACGAAAGTGAGGGGAGGCCTGTGCCCAGCAGTGCAACAGTTACAGGCTGATTATTATTATTATAACCATACCCATAGGTATTAGATATGCGATGCCCATATCCCGGTTCTTTAAGTTTATGAGCATTTGTCTTTTCATGTTCAGAAAGGAGTTCACTTTATATCGATGCAGCCTTTCCCAACGAACGGAGCCTGTAAATATTTATCTCAAGCGTTTCACGCTTGATCCGCTAGAGATGACACTCGGTCGCATTATTTGCTCGTGGCGTCCCGAGAGCTTCAAGCCGGGAGCATCGAGCATCCAACTACAGTCGCGGAGGGATACGAATCAATTTGTTGACGGCGTTGCCCCCGTTCTATCTCGGGCACGCGTCTTACTGATACAGCGAGGAATTGGGGATGTTGAATTCCCCCGTCAAGAGGTTGATCAAAATAGTGGCATGTTCCATGTAGATCTATTAATGGAGCTACTACAATTTGGTTAAGAAAAGTTTACAACTTATTCCTAATCGATAATTTTACGTATAGGCAGTTCGTTGATTTAGGATAAAATCTCCCTTATTACAATGTAAGTATAGTTATAAAACATTTCAACTTTAACGAGTGGGTTCAGTTAAAATATAGAGTTGTGACAACATTAGCTTGAAATTCAGTTTGGAAAGAAAATGAAAAGATTTTTTTCGACTCTGCGATAGCGATGATGGCTGAATATAAGGGGCTATGTTTCACGCTTGATTCGACGCGGCGTACAGATGACACTTGCCTACGTCGTGTTCGCCGATGTCACAACACGCAGTCAGCTACAGTCTCAAAGGGAATCAAATCAATTTGTGGACGATAGCGGGATCGTAGCCCCACGTCTCACTGATACACTGCGCGGGATGTTGCGAACAAGAAATAGGGCACATCAGAAGCAGAATTTATGTGGTATAGTTTGATAGACTGTATTTTATTGAGCTTCGACGTTTTCGATGGACCGACGACATTGTTAAGATCGCGGGAAGTCGGTGGATGGAAACGACTCAAAATCGTTCTTCCTGGAAATGTATAGGGGAGGCCTATGTCCAGCAGTAGACTTCTTCCGGCTGATGATGATGATGAGATGTTTTGTGTTTATGATAGGTATTAGGTAGTTCTAAATATAGCTGTAACAGATACAAAACGGACCCACAAACGCGAGAGTTTAAAAAGGGTTGTTACTCCTTATGTGCACAAAGACAAAGACCACTAGAAATGGCATGTAATAAATATAGAGTAACTGTTCCACAGATGAATCATCGCGTGCGGGGAAGAAAAATATAGTATGGAATACACATTACCTACATACGACACGGCACAGACGGCAGACATTACCAACGCGAATTCGTGTCCAAATATGATTTTTCGCTAGTTGCCGTGGCATAGCCGGCCTTTGGCATATGGGTACTAGCCCACACTTCACACCAGACACCACGTAACTTTACAATAAAAATGTACCAGGCGTAAAACAATTGTAAAACCGCAGCGGGTACTAGCATGCGGAACAAATATGGCTGGCAACCGAGGCGGGCCGGGAACCGCGCACTTGCCAAATGTGCCATCCGATAGCGCCAGAACATTGTTGCAAATTTACAGCTACCCTATTAGCACTAAATCTAAACATTAACCCGATTTCGTAACCAAACTTCACGGCTACTGCGCGAATGTCGGTCAGGAGGGTTAATTTCACTCGACGCCCGCTTTTGGCGAGCGGCGGACAATAAAGTCCCGATTCGGGAATGGAAAAAAGGCATTTTAATGGGATATTGGACGATCTAGAAGTCCGTATAATAGCGATAGTTATTGGATCACCATAATTTAAGTTAGGGCTATTCTCAGACTTCTCAGTCTTATCTAATGCCAACAAATCCAACTCAGATTGTTTTAGAGAGGGAGAGTCCTAGAGTAATAATATTTGGAAGATAACAGAGAAAAAAAATAGAGTTAAGAAATAATAATATCTAATCGTAGAGCAGTAACGTACCTGCTTTAATTTTGCTGTGAAAAAAACAGTTTATTTAATCGTCTTCAATATTTAAATGCACTCAAATACTCAACTCTCGTACAAGATGTTTTACAATATTTAACAATATTAAAATCTTTCTCACAAAAAAGTGGTTGTTACGATGCTCAGCTGATACTTGGGCTACATAATAATGATAATGGTGATAACCCTATTAACCCAGGCGCATATTGTAATATCGTATATATATATATTAGTAAGTATAGCATGTTGAAAGACTTTTCCTCCGGTGATGTTAATTATCCAACTAAAATAAAGAAATTTTGGTAAATAAGCCAAAATATTAATTATATCTCGTACTGTATCGTCAGCGCTCTCTTTGGGCATAATACCCCACTGAAAGAAAACCGAGTCTCTTTTAGCCCCAAAATGTATGTATAAAGTAAAAGTTGACTTATTTTCTCGATCTACTTTGCCGGCCGACGCATCAAAAGAGTCGCAGGTAACCAGGCAGGTGGATGCAACTGGCAAATTGTCGTTTGGTGGTTTAAGGGGGAGGCCTATGTTCAGCAGTGGACGTCTTCAGGCTGATGACGATGACTTTGCCGGACTACCACTGCCGCTGGTTAATAACATGGCCTACAGAGTATGCATAGCAGTTTTCTCTGTTTCAGTGAACAACAAGTAAGATGCAGTCAAATAACTTGCTGGTGCAGGTTCCTGCGATCGTAGAACGTCAGTTCAAGAAACCTCTCTTCTGTGGGCCAGGTCCCTGCGACGTCTGGCCTTCCGTGCAGGAGGCTTATTCAAAACCGGTCATCTCTCCGATGTGCGATGAGTACTTTAACGTGAGTATTATTTAGTGAAGACAATATGAAAGATTATACGATTGCTTAACAATATTTTTTTTTAAACGGAAGCCTTTTTTTTACTTAGGGTTTCTCCTGTGTCGTAGGTACCGTTTACAGACATGTAATTTCACACACATATAACACCCAGACCAGAAACAAATATTTGTGGATCACACCAATATTAATTCCAGGCGGGAATCGAACCCGCGACACCAAGCGCAGCAGTCCGAATGCTCATGCAGCCACTATGCCAAACGTGTCGTTATATGGAACAGTAAGATATAAGGTCAAATTCTCTGCCATTTCTAAAAACATTATTATGTAAATAAGCCCTTGGCTGTGTCCTCGCGTTATATGAACCCAAAGGAACAGTTATATTTTACGGATAAAAATATCCTATTATCCTACTTATTTCAGGACTATTTAAATACCAAAATTAAAACACGTTTGGCCATCGTGGCGTGAAGAGGGAACAGCCATCGAAACATACAAATTATAGTACAATTCATGCCCCGAATGAAACTAACTTTTGGATGCCAATAAAGTTAAAAAAGTGCACAAAAGAATAAAATCTAATATAAAGAACTATTCATGACGGCGAAGACGAATGTCGCGTACTGCTTGTACTTTATCTTTAACTCCACTATTCCCACAAAAAGAAAATTCAAATAAAAATACCGAATTACCATTGAAATCACACATACAACTCACAAGTCACAGATCAAAGCAATAAATTCTACATCTGCCACTGGATCTCGTAAGTTTTATTCAGAACCGGCAAACAAGTCGGGGGTACTGGACTCGTATGTATCACGACCTCGCAAGGTCAATCCTGTGATTTCTCAAGAGATACGCTTAAGCTCCAGTCACATCTAAGCGGGCAGCGTGGTTACTATACAAAACAATTTGGTGTAACGATGTGTTTATTTGAAGAATACGTTAGACTCGGGCAAATACTCGTAAATAGAATACTGCTCTGATAGGAAGCGATCTAAATGGTTTTTGGATATTGGATATTGGGAACAGTTAAAACGCCGACGATAATACCTACGACTTTTTAGATATTTGTTTGTTTTCTATGGCGGATAAGGTATAGTAATGCAATATTTATGCTGTCAATTGAAATCAAAAGGCTTTGATTTTCAGAACTATTTTTATGTTATATTATTTATTATTATGTTAACTATTTCATCAATATACTGACTTAAAAAAGGTAAAAAAAATACTGTTAGTGAAATCGTATTATTTTCCTAAACAGTCACGTTGAATGGTTAAGTTTATCCAAAGCTTTAAACTTTCCCTTCTGTGAAATGCAATGGGCTCTTCGTTCCGAGATATTATTTGGATTATATTTGAAATTATGTTGCCATTTCTTTAATAGGTTCCTCTCGGCTTCGGCCCGTAATGGCTTCGAAGAGCTTTATGGGCATTACAATTAGATTATCTAAATTATTATCTTGCTTTATGACAAGTTTTATGTGTTCGGAATGATGATATAAAGCAATCTAATGAAGAGAATGGGTAACTTTGACACAATACAGAATACATAGTATAATTGGATGCTAGAATTTTGGGAACGTAACGTCATTGATACCTAGCGGCTTGTTAGATTTCGGGCTTGTAAGTAATATAAATAATTGGCACTGCATAGATCGTGCCGAACCCCAAAAATCTTGTCGAAGCCAAAACTCAAACAAAACAAAAGGGGTAAAATTATTTCACACATGGACGTCACGCATCCGCTAAGTAGGATTACGAGTATAATATAACTTATGCCTAGTTAAATTTGACCAACAGATAAGTCTATCGTTGTCTCTATCTAGCACTAAACAAATGACAAAGACAACAATACACTTATCGTATGATCAAAGTTAACTGAGTTCTGAAACCGGACATACTCAAGTACAAAATTATTAAATTCAGGTGATGGATGACATTCGTGCTGGGATCCAGTACATGTTCCAAACCCGGAGCCGTCTGGTCTTAGCCATGAGCGGCTCCGGCCACATCGGCATGGAAGCCGTCATCACCAACCTGGTGCTACCGCAGGAAACCCTACTGATAGCTTCGAGGGGGATATGGGATGAACGGGCCTTGAACATTGCTGAGAGATATGGTAAAAGTACCTGGATGAATTTGAACCGATTGCATACCTTTTAACTGACTTAAACAGAAAGAGGTTCTGCATTCGGTTAAGCATTCTCAACGTGACGGTACCTAATTGTTTGTGATACCTCATATCTCTGGTATTTGTGAGCTGATTTGGTTGATCTGTTTAACTAGAAAATTAACCTCCAAACAAGGTGGTGTAATAATGTAATAAAAAATTGATTTAATAAGTACCTACAATACCATGTATGATTTTAGCAAAACTGTTTATACCTAGTCGCTTATTTGGCTCAAAGGATAAAATCAGCAAAAAATCGGTAAAACTAATTTTGAGACGCTGATAGACTGCTTTTTCATATCGATAACTGAATTACCAAAAACATACAATTGATTTATTACCTTCATGTGTAACTTATGTCAACATTATCTTTTCAGGAATTAAAACAGCAATCACAAGGGTTCCAATGCACACTACCTTCAGCTTGGTACAGTTGGAGTCAGAACTGAAAAAAGTCCGCCCTCATGCCCTGTTCATCACACACGGCGACTCGTCTACCGGCACGCTACAGAACCTACAGGGGCTTGGAGAACTATGTCACAAGTTGGTATAATCATGCTTTGTAATCTAGAAATCAAGGGGTTTAAAAATAAGCAAAGAAAAAGAAGAATATAAAAGTTTAAGCTAACAAAGAAGAAGAACAAACGAGTTGACGAAAATTTACGTCTTTCAGATCTTCCGATTGCCGTTAGGTTGTGGCTTTAGATGTACTCACACGGCTACGCATATGAAACTAAATAATCATGATATCACCAATCACGTTTATATCTTTCAACGAGCTTTTTTCAACAGTGCTCAAGATTCATGAACCAGTAGAAAACTTTGTCAAATCAAAAAGAAAATCCGCTAGCGAGCAAAACTAGTAGTTTTCTCTACTATCATGTCAAGCGAACGTTAAAACCATTAACACAAGCGCTCTTTTCAGTTCCAAACTAAAAAGCATAGAACTTTAGCAGAAAAACTATTTGATTGCCCCAAGAATACCGAGACCGAGACAGGGGAGTTGAACAATTTAATTACATTCGCCCTCTCTTTCGCTCGTGACTTGGCTTTTTAGCACGATAAATAGGTGGTGTCTTGGTAATGAACTGAGCGATGAGCGGGCGAAGAGCGTAATTGTACCACACATCATGCAATCTTAAAAGTTCATAAGTTTTAATTCACAAAACGCGGTGTCCATGATGACGAGAGTTCACGGAGAATATAAACGAAAAAAATAATCTTTTCTGACAATATACTACAATCTGACTGAAATATATAACAATTAATTTAAATTAAGACGCGTGCTTCGACAATCACTGCATTACGGAAAACGCTCCGCTGATCGCTACACGCCACCCGTCGGCATAACTTGGAAGATCTGGGTCCCTGAATACGGTTCGAGTTGGGATCTCTTTAATTGCATCCTGCGAAGGAGTCCGCAATTAGCATGCAGTGGAAAATGCCAGCAGTGAAAGTCGAGATGGAACTTTTCGGCTCTGATTAAAATAAATTATGATACAAATTAATTTTATGAAGTTTGAGCGCGAGCAGTCAGTTTAACGACGGTTATAAAGAGGGCTGTAGGCCAGCAATAAAAGCATTATCGAGGTTTAAATGAAATCACGCTAACCGAACAACAGCCTTCGGTTTTTTTTCCTTTATTTGTACCCTTTATCATGTCTCAGCTCGTAAAATGAATCGTAGATACAAATTATTTACATAAAATATTGTTCTAAAAAAATTTTGCTATGAATGAACATGTTGCGGACTTGATGAAATAATATACTAGTTATCCTAAAAAATTGGTAGATAATTATCATATAATCATTCCCACATAATATATATTATCATTTATCTGAAAATATCTACCAGACTATGTAATTTTATTGTATGAACTACTTTACTGTAACAAGATGGTACGTCGATATTATAGCTGTTATATTTTCAAAACTGATTTAACTAGAAATAATTATAAGAGTATCACAGAAAGTCTAAGTATAAATCCCGAATCGTACATTAAATCAAAGCACTGAACTTAGAAAGTACCTACGATATCAAAAGTCACAAGTGCGAACATAATATTTGGAGCTCAAAGTGAGTTTATATTACTAAAAAGAAGTTATTACATTTATGAAATAGAAGGCAAAAATAAAATGCCTTTTTTGTGAGTTATCCCTTTTCCAGTGAATACATTTTCAAGAAGATAATAGTGTCTACATTTTGTAACATTAGGTACTAGGATTGCCCTCGAAAAAAACTTTAGTTTATCTCGATAAATACCTTATCTTGTCCTTTTAGTCGGTACTACCAAAGGTTCAAACTATAGTCAAAACAATTTCATTATTTCATAATCTGTCCAGCCATTTACATTGTAAAATAGACGCATACAGCCAGAGCGGCAGAAATGTTCGATTTTTTCTATTATTATATCACATTTTTTCTTTTTTTTTTTGTCGATACCTACTTATTTTGACTCATTATTTCCACAGATACGGTGCTCTTCTCCTTGTAGATACCGTGGTGTCTCTTGTAGGAGTGCCGTTCTTTATGGATGAATGGGGAGTCGACGGCGTATACTCGTCTACGCAAAAAGCACTCAGTGGACCAGCTGGAATCTCCGCCGTCGGATTCAGTGCTCGCGCTGAGTAAGTGACAGCTGCACATAGTATAGATAAACCTAGAAAATTAAATGCCTAGGGACGCTAGTTTTTTTATTGTATTTTTTTAAGCGTACTGGTAGTGTACACTACCAGATCAGAAACAAATATTTGTGTTTGTGTTTTACCAAATATTGGTTCTAGGCGGGAATCGAACCCGCGACCCCAAGCGCAGCAGTCCGATTGCTCGGCCACTACGCAAAATGATCGTCAAGTTGAGGTGCTCATCAGAATAAAACGACCTATCTATCAATCATTGGTGTTTGTGATTGATTAAAATTATGACTCCACAAAATATGTGTTTGATGATTAGTTTGAAATGAGAAACATTTATCAATTAGGTCCAAATTATGATAAACGCATTTTCTTCCTAGGACCTTATGGTATGTAATCATGGTAATATGTATATACTACTTCTCCTTTTGGCGTTTTTTTTTTCTTTGATGTACCATCATTTCAATTTAGTTACCTACTCATAACGTTTATTTTTTCAGGAAAAAAATTAATAACAGGACACACGAGCCATCATTCTACATGGACATCAAACTTTTAGCCCAGCAGTGGAACTGCTACGGTAACACTAGACTGTAAGTAGCTGATGTACGCTGCATTCACGATTACTTCATAAAACATCGATAGTAAATCCAAATCAATAACTCCTACATGGTTCATATTGATGATGTTTTAACGAATTAATTTATATATTATAATATGTATATTATGTATATATGGCGTCAACCACAAATTAAACACAATAAAAATGATCTTATAGATATTATGAACATTTGACGTCGATTCGACAATTACGGCTCTAAACCTTATTCTTCTGGATACGAGACTGCAATTAATGGGGAGTATTCTTTCAAGTCAAAATTTCACTCGACCATTGCAACTTATGACCACCTCTTTTCACTAGTTACCACCACACCCTGAGCCCGCCCATGGTATGGGCTCTCCGCGCTTGTATAAAGGAGATCTGCAAGGAGACCTTACCTGTAGCCTGGAGGCGCCACGCCGCCACCACCGCGCACTTCCACAATCGGCTGGAACAGCTGTCCCTCAAACTCATGGTGCCGAACCCTGACGAACGCCTGACAACCGTGACAACGGTGATACTTCCGAAAGGATATGATTATTTGCAGTTTTCAAAGACCATGAGAGCTAAGTAAGTAAACCTGATTAGATTAATCCGTTGAGTGTCGCGTACAGTAATATTATGCTTACATCTTCGTAGGTACATTAACGATTACTACGCGTCAATTAATTTATTTACTTTATTTTCCTTTAGCCACAACATCCTAATCTTCCCCGGGTTGGGCCCAACGGTGGGCAAAGCGCTGCGTATCGGCCTCATGGGAATCAATTCCACCATAGAAGTGGCTGATGCAATTGCCGACGCCATGGCTGAAACTTTGCGAGTTTTGAAGAAATCATCACTGTAACTTACGAAGAAGGCGCGCAGACTTATCCTAGGGAAAAACCTGAAGATTGAGGTATAAATTAGTATAATAATCTTATATCTATAAAGAAGTTGATAAAAGTCTAAAGTGCCTAAAAGTGCCTATAAGACATTATAATGACAATAAATAAAATGAACAATAGTATTTTATAAACATAGTTAGAATCGAAGAGTAAACGGGAACAATAAAATTTTGCAATATTCACAGGTCATTTATTTCATATTATTGTAGATGATTTACAAACTATTCACTGGATGCTCATTGAATATCCAAATTATGCATAAATAGGTTTACAATTTCATCAAACTTTTGATATGTTTCAGGAATTTAATGTTGATATCAAATTAATTATCTACATATAATGATATTATAATTCCGTTAACAGCCCTACATTTAGGCATAATGATTTACTATATAGAAAAAACAATGCAATACAAGCGAGTTCATAGTATTCATATAATGGCCATTAGTTATGTTATTCGCAAGCCGTAGGTGACTACTTCTCTATTGTTAGATTATACAAAAAAATATTAAATCAAGATAAATCTTGTGCTTAGTCGAGTTTCCATAAAACGTTATATTATAATTATAGCCAATAATTGTTAACACTATAAATACAAACTCCTCACAATTTTGATGGACTAGAACCCACAACGTAACGAGAAAAATTTATTTATACCTACAAAGTTTACAAATTTTTGGCAATATTCCTTGAGAAAATGTTCAATTCATTGAAATTCATGACTTTACAAATAAATTATTTGAATTTATCTTCAGACCTCATCTTGTAACACAAGACTATATACAGTGTCTTTGCATAAATGTTTCATTATACAAAAACCTCGCCTTCTTACCAACGGTCTATACATCTCTACATTTTAGACTTACATTTCCTAATAATACCTTTATAGTTTCACCTCCATTGATGAGGTCGTCGATACAAAGTAAACGATTCTTAAAAGAAACGTATCGCTAGCTACATGGCATTCATTTCCATCACATCGAAACAATTGGACTAGCTTCCTTAATTACCTAACTAAACCGTCAAACTAGTAATTAAACAAAACTAGTCACGAAATTCACTTTTAACTTACATTATCATAATAATCATTATGATTTGTATCAACGGTACAATCCGTAACCTAACTGATGTTAAAACAAAGTCTGTATAATAAAATATTATTTTACTATTTACAAATTTTATCTTCACGACAAACGCATCACCATCGTAAATTTAAAATGATTAGAAATATGAGTTACATTATTAAATGATTTAAAAATAAATTCTACCTGCAAAATAAAGCGTGAAACGATCATAAAACGAAATATTAAGAAACGGGCCCAGAGCAAAACCCTGAGGCAGTAACTCACACTTGCAATCGATTTGTTCCTACATAAAGTACCTAATATTTATATAAATCCTATTTCGACACAACTTTTAAACTAGAACTAAGACTAAAGTGTAGGTAATAAACGATTCAGTTAGGTTTTAATTACAATTGTATGGTACTAAAATATGATATACAAAACTAGAAGCAAATGCACAAACAAGGCGACCAATACAATGTGTGATGGTTTACACGATTACCTACAGGTGCGTGCCCATATTAAAATAGAAACGTAAATAAATATGCACATAAGTAGTTATTATTATTTATATTTACATTTAAGAAAATATGGCACATCATTTATCGACCGCGCTCGCACCTCCGTTTATTGTAATGCTCGAGCGTTCGAGCTTATTCACTAAAATACTATACGAATCAGTGGGACGACTCTGAACTGACTAATTACCGTAACTACCGTACCGTAATTACCGTAACGTCGCCAATACAAACATATTATATTGAATTATGAATCAAAAACTTGTTAAAGTTCATATTATTCAAAACGTATTGTATAATTATGATCATTGTTGTATATTTCACGTTATCAAGCAAATAGATCTTTTCAAAATCGCCTCTATAATATCAGATGATAATGTAATGCGCCTATAAAATTTCGTGTTATTATAATACCAATTAAAATACCGGTGGGTAAGTATATTCATCGCCGTTCCGTACTCAGTAAAGCTACGTCGATCGACACCTGCCGTCGCGCGGCCGACCTTCCTTACCGTCTACAATGCCTGTCAGTTGATGCTGTGATGGAGTCAGTAGACTGGATAGAGTTTCGCCTACCATTAACAAAAAATAATCTTAGCCCCTAAGGATTGCGTCTGGGTGCTCTTGGAGCACGTTTCGTGCAGTTTATCTTAGATTGCAAGTAGTGCTAATTAGGAGTCAGAATGTCTTGGATTATTGGACATTATTATTGCTATCAGCCAACATTCGTACAAGTAACGGATTTATTCTTCCCACTGAAGGCTCTAAGTGAGGAAGTATGATTGGTATCACAAGTATGGTGGTATACTAAAGTTTTGTAAATAACTGTACTGATCAAGATAAAGAAAAACAATAGATGAAAATATCAATACTCGTATTTTTAAAGAACTATCAATTTATGTGTAGACGAAGATTAACCTGGAACTTAAAGTTTAAATAGTAGCACAGTATTAACTGAAACAATAAGGTAAACGAGAGTGGTGGTAGACAAAAATTGGTGAAATTAAAATCCAGTATTCCAACTACGTCACAGTCCATCAACCAACACTTAATAACTAGAGACACATTCGAATCGCAGAGTACATAAAAATACGTCAGTCTATAGAGCGAGTCACTCACTTAGCCTACGCAGTTGGATAGACGGGATGGGGCACCACAGCCTACCTCGCTCTATTCGGCTAGCGCTTCTAAACAAATACTCTTTGACATGACTACGACCGAAGGACCAAAATATATAACATAAAGATTTATCAGAACGGGATTCATTTGACGTCTGATGCAGCTGTCAAATTGAAGCCATATTCTGATAGGTTGCGAAAATTATCCTCAAAGTGTAAATAGGTGGTTACATATCGGTGGCGGATATTCGGGAATGATAAATGATTTTAATGAAATGATACTTTCTTAGACACCTCTTTATACCTAACCTACGTACTAATAATGTATTTGAAGTGACTCATAGATGAACTACTTCTAAAAGCTCAATGCTTAGGTTCCAGACCACAGTAATGCAAAGGTTCTATTTAGAAGCCGTAACCGGTAACCCTACATCGTACGTGGGCGAAACATCACGTCTAGTGCGCAGTTCGGGTCTAAGCTATGACTATTGCCGGCAGATACAGCCTCGACAGAGTCCAGTATAATAAATACACATTATAGTTTCATTAAATCTAAAATAAAGATGATTCGCATAAGAGTGAAGAGAATAAGTCCAGCTTCATCACTCATCAACACAAAAAGAGCATCTTTATATGGTAGCCGATTGGTTTTAGCCTGAACAATAATGGCATTAATGGCTTCAGCCTCCTACAATTTGGGTTCCCCCTACGCTAGAGCTGTATGCTGTAGCACTCGCGCTTCGCCCACGTGCGACGTATCCTACAACCGCCGGTGCGGAACGTGCGTCCGTCGCGTCGGTCCGCGGGGGCGCTCAGCTGGCGGGGGGCGCCAGGGGGGCGGGGGGCGCGCGTGCGGCGAGGCGCTGCCGCCGGTGCCGTGCGCACGCGCAGCACGAGTCGGCGCGCCGCCGCTTCTGGCACGCCGCACGCCCGCACCTCTTGCGGACGCACGTCACTTCACCGTCCTGCAATAAATTCCCAAAATTCAGTTCATACAAAGCCACCATGTGTGTTGTTGGGTACATTGTTGACGGCTGTGATGTTCGTCTTGTTACTCTATGGTATAAAAATATTGTATTACCTAGTTCTGGGATAAAACACTGCACAATCTTTTTACCTAGAGGTAGAATGAGGAAGCTTAATTTCTTGACCGCACTGAAACTTCATCCGGTTAAATCTCTAATGGACGGTCAACCTTAAAAACGTATGTGCCTACCACCCTGTTTGTCTTGCACTTCTCGAATATAAACTTTTATGAATGCGGTCTTAGGTGCTACATGAGCAAAGATTCTGGAAATAAAAATTGTCCAAAATAAACATATTGAATTGTTACCTTGCATCTACAGGTGACACATCTCTGCTCCCCGTGCGAGTGTATTGACGGATGGACCTCCTTGCCGTTGGGCAAAGGTCCATCGGGAAACTTGCAGCCACCTTCCGCTAAGATCTCTTCTGCTGTCTTCGGTAGACCTTGGTCTTTAAGGGTTTCTTCGTCTGGTTTCTTCGCTTTAGGCTGAAAAATTACATAAGAATTTATATTATTTGCCTGTGCAATACACTAATAGGATAGTTTTTGCCTGGATTCGAAAAAATCAAGCATACGGCATAGGTGTTCACCACATACCAAGTAGAGGAGCTGTTGTAATGGTTTTACCTCGGGACACACGCGACAGCAGGCCTTCTTGTCAGGCCTGTAGGCTTCTTTTTCGCTGCAGTGCAGGGCAGGGCAGCGCACCCGAGGGCAGTGTATCTGCCTGGTCTCGAAGTTGCAGGTGCAAGTGGCGCAGGTGTCGTAGCCGCCCGGCACCAGGTACGGGTGCCAGGAGGACCCAGGCGCGTACTTCTGGCCGGCTAGCATGCAACTGCCGCTGTCGCTCCATACTGCTGTGGTTGAGTCTGGAAGTAACAGATTCGAAGATATCGCTTAGTGAAACTGTGTACAAGTTCTTTGGAGGACTTCTTTCGTGTCAAGTTGGGATGTTCTGGCAACAGTTTTGGAGGGCTAGTCCCGTCCTAAGCTTAGCGCGCCCGTCATGCCATTTAACAATGATGTATTCCAATTTAACACCAGATAAGATGGTCTAGTTATAGAATGTGCTCAAATTCGGTATTCGTGTTAATGTTCAATGATTACTCACTAGTGCATATGGGGCAGCACTGTCCCGGCGGCATGAGGACTGGAGTCAGGCAGTACACGGGCGGGCACTGCACCGGCTCGCATCGTGGCATCCCGTTGATGCACACGCATTTCATACATGTCTGAAATTAAACATGTAATTGGAAAAGGGAATAAAAACATCGTTGTCAAATTATATGAAATCGATATTTCGATATTATCTAGTCAACAAAAACGAAATATTTACTATGTCAATCTCACGTTTTTTTTATCACAACACAACAATCGTTGTTGACATCAACCACATTTATGAGTTGATTCTTCCGAAACAATTGCCTTATCATCTGACAGACATGACAAACCTGTTTATATCATTATGTAACTTGGCTCTTTACCTCGGTATCAGTCCAAGTCTCGCCAGATCTATATAGCTTGTCTCCTTGCGAGCAGAACTCCTTCTTCAGTCTGGACTGCCAGATAGCATTGTCGGAGAACGGCGGTTCTTCTGAAGACCCAGGAGTGTATCTGGTGTTCAGCTCGTTGTCAACCGTCCCAGGCATAGTGGGCAGGCAAGAAATCGGCACGCTTATCTGGAATATACAGTTATAAAAAAATGAATATCAGAACAGGTTTACCAACCTACTCTCAGTATTTTCCGGTACCAGTTTGCGTGAGCTAATCTCCCTCTTTGAGCTTTTCAAAATAGTATGATAGTCACAGTTTAATGACATTTATCACACCACCTGTACTTTGGAGCATAACTGGATAAAAATAGATTAACTGATCAATCAAACACAGATAAGAACACTGGAATCACTGTCAGTGCAAACACACTCGTATGTTGTATCTGCGATTTCATTTAAGAAGGAAGTGCCGGCTTATATTGTTTCCAAAATAACATTTAATCAGTTCTTTAAATAATAGTCTCACCTTTCCACTGTCCATGACCAAGCAGCGTGAACAGATAAGAATAGTACAATATGAATTTCATGAAACAAGAGAAACATAGAACGATTACATTCTTAAACATTTTCTGGAACACTTAACTAATATATTATCTGCTTGTTCCCACCAAGTGGATTGCTTTTCTGCTGTTTATGAGCTTACGTAATCCTGTTCGTGATGTTTCTCCATAAACCGTCTAAGACATCATTCGACATAAAACGATCTGGGAACTTTATTATCTTAGAAATATCCCACATATATACAGACCCGCAAGGATTGAACCTTTGATCCGTAAGTAGCTATTTGTGACTCGTAAGCACCTGTGGTACTCGCGTGCGCATGAGCACGGTGACGTTGTCGTTAGACCGGAGCTCCAGGTAGGCGGCGCCGACGTGCAGCGCCACCAGCTCGGCTCCGGTGGGCTCCAGCACCCAGCCTTCCTCGGGGCCCAGCTCCCGCGCGTTCCCTTCCACCCCGGCGTGCGTCTCCAGCCACCAGGAGGATCGGGAGCGGGCGTTGCTGCCAACTACTGTGGTCTAGAAGACGAGAGAGTATGATTTCATAAAGGAGAAGGCATATAATGACATATTTTTTATTTTCCTGAGAATTTTTATATAATACTTCCACAACGGTTCAACGTACATTTCACAAAAGTCGTTTAAGAAGATTTTTTAGTAAGGCCATCAAATTTTTAAAAATCACCAACCTTGAGGTTGCCTTAGCAGTTTTTTCTAAAAAACGATATTTAGTAGGTACCTACCTCGTAATACAATCCGCACAAAGTATCGACGGACACCCAAGCCAGTGCCGCCATGGTGGTCGGGAGACGGATTTGGCTGGTCCTTTTCAGAAGTGCTGGCCCAGAGCCTGCCGCGTCCGGTAGCAGTCTTGAGGTAAGTCTGCCTCGGAGGATTGGAGGACCTAGACAAAGATAACACTTAAGCCAAGAAAAGGAGGAGGATAAAGAAGCGTACTTACCTATTTCCTTGTTATTCCTTTTGTTCTTACAAGAAGAGCACTATAGCGTACAAAATAACGGAGCAAAGTTGAGCATAGCAACAACACAGTAGTGTCGTGCAATCAAATTGTAGGGCTAGTATCTGTACTCAATACAAACCCCCCTTTTCATCCCGTACCTATTTTATTAAGGAGGTAGTTAATTAATATGGAGTGTAAGAATTATATAAGATAATTTCCTCCGCCGTGCTTCAAACTAGCTTAAAAGATAAAAGCGTCAGGTGACAGAGTTGATGTAAAATTATTATAACCATAAAATACACTACCTGTATCAGCACCGATGTGGACAGCGAGTTGATCTTCATACAATGGCTGGAAGATTCTAGCACTGGGCCTAGCCAGCACTCCGACACGTGTGTCCAGGATCTCCACCTGGGAATGTCTCTTCCCTTGTTCTTCGACTAGTGTGATTTTAGGATCGTTTGCGCCCAAATTGTCTATCTGCAAATAGGAAAGAGGATAGTTAGTTACATACTAAAGAAATGTTTGATGCTTTTAATCTGGGTCCAACTGCAAATATAAACGAAAGTCATGATGCCTAAATAAAAATAAACTTGACTATTCTATAATCGTTAGCCTTCTAGAGACTAAGACGAGGCAGAATGGGCATAGAATATATCCCTTATTTCCGCTGAGTCTGCAACCATTTGGATCGGTATTCAAAAATAAACGTGACTAATGACTATCCCATGCAGCTACTCTATACCAGAAAATAAACTGTAATCACAATGCATATTTTACAGTAGCTAACAAATAGAAATTACAAAACGTTGGGATTCTACTAACCATAACCAGACGGTATCCCGGCATATAAATCCCTGGTTTATTTCCGCTAAGTCTGCAATGATCTGGAGTATGTGTGATCCCTTGCTATGCCATGTTTTCTCACCTGAATATCATAGACAAGAGATCCTTCCTTATCAATATACAGCAACGCCAGCCCTTCAGGGGACAAGCTAGCCGGCGCCCTCTCAGCAACCAAAGGCGCATGGAACAGCTCGCATGCTGCCTTCTGCCTCACGCTTCCTGAGATCCTCCTTTCGGGAGCTCCAACCGCTTCCACTGTGAGCGACAGACGGCCGCGAGCCAGGGAGCGTAGCTCGGCGGCTGATACGGGTGTGGACACCTCGAGAACGTTCAAGTGGTAGTCGGGCTTGTTTATTCTTTGGACCTGTAAGAAAACTTGGATTAAATCAGATGCTTTATTTGTAGCAGTATGTCAAAAAATAAAAGAATCTTTAAGCTCGCACAATAAAACCTTGCTAGGTAAACCCTAAACAATGTTTACTGTAGTAAGACTATTAATAAATTGTTAGTCAATGGGTCACGGAATATACTTTTATAATAGGTATATGTTTTGAATGATTATGATTTTATATGTCCGTAATAAAGTCAGTACTTTTCCAACATGATTTTCATTCATGCAGCTAATCACGTAGCCAAGAAATCATTCACCTAATTTTCTATTTCCCTAATTGCGCAGTAGAAAGCTATAGGAATAAAAAGCAGTTGTTTATATTCATCCGTTTGCATCGAGCAAACAAGTCACGATGGGTTCAACACGGTCAGGCTACAGTGCAATTAGTAAACATGTTTCATTGACGATGTTAATTGAAATTAGGGCTGCAAACAACGACAAATTACTGACTGACACACAAACAAGATAGTACAATTATTATTATGCCCACTGAATAATAGTTATACTTATCTAAAGCTATATCAATATCTCGAAAACAGCATGATAAATTTATTGATACAAATAAAACTTCTCGTCAGTTCTCGTTTTGGTTAAGAGAAGTCATGCAAAAAGGATATAATTATTTATCTACTTTTTTAAATTGTTGCATATTTATTCATGTACCTGATCAATAATGGTCTGGTTCTTTTCCGGGAGTGTCAAGACTACCTTCACCAAGTGAGCAGTGGCTGCTGTTTTGGGGAAAACACCATTGAAGACCAGAGCCAAATATAAGCTCGGCGTAGCTCCGGCAACTCCCGTGATCACAGCGGTACCTCCCCACCAGCCATCTTCCTGGTCATTCGTCACGTAGTCACGACATGCTCCTTGCCCTAACGACGGTGGAGGAATCTCCGGCTCCAAAAGAGTCGTAAACATCTCCGATGTCAATGCGGGGTATCTGTAATACACATTCATTCATTTCGCAGAATATTGCGTGGGTTTTCCACCAGCTATTAATTCAAATATTCAAAGGATAACTCATGACAAATCAAAACTTATTAACACATAAAAGAACACCCATTGATCGAAGACGAACAAACGATTACCAATTCCGAGAAGCAAGGCTTCATACCGAGCAAATCAATTGAGTTTTTGCTTTGAACCTTATGCCGATGGAGCTTACATACTTATACTAGTATAATATGCTCACGTCAGTCTTTTCCAAGAGTTATTTCTAATGAAACCGAATGATTTCCGTTATTAATCACACGGCTAATTTAATTTACGATCTAAAGCGAGTAAGTCCACTTGTGTTTTTCTCGGGATCGGTGCTTCAATCATTCGCTGCATAATACAATCCAATAGCATAAGTTTCTATGCTCACCCGATGCACGCAATTGACCTTTGATCTAGGCCTTTTGTAAATTTTATAATAAGTTTCGTACCTACCTCTCGATTCGACCGCTGAGTGCGATGTCTATGGAATTATTACGTTCGTTGCCCCACAGTAGCGCGACATGCAGCTCCCCGTCCCGTAACAAACTTTTGTATTGACGAGGCACTCGACGCCACACGCCGCATAACTGTAGAGAAGACAACAGTGAAAATACAACCATTTGTAAATATACTGCACACCTTGCATATCTTAAGCCGAGGCTTAGATGCATGCTAACTGTATCTATCAATATTTATACGTATGGGTAGGTGACTTATATGTAAATACCTTATCAGTTTTTTCTTCGTAAGTGGCATGAATTCCAGGAATTCTCTTAAGAGGTTGTTCGAGGAGCACTCGACCGACTCGATCTAAGAAAGCGAGTGCACGTGGTTGCGTCGTTATTGAAGGGCTCTGAAGGACGGACCAGTAGAGGTGACGTCGGCTCAGAGTGAAGCGAGCTGTGGCAACCCCTGATGCAACCGGTACTCCTGACATGTCGTCACGGCGGACACATAGCGGAGACCGTCCCGTTAGAACGGAACCGAAATCTGTAAGATAAGAGATGTGTACTCAGATTTTTCTCTCGTTTGTATGTGCACACTTTTAGTATGTGCATGATCTACGGTCTTAAAAAAAAACTACTCACATTTGTTATTGTGTTGCTCATCATCTTCTGCTGTGATGACCATAGGACTGTCTTCTTGGACGATATCAGGCGCTGCAACAAAAGAGATACGGTTCAAGATTCTATGCACGTGTGTGGCCACAGGATGTTACTGGTTTATTTACCTTAACTAAATGGTAATTGTCATTTCTACAGTAGGCCCGTGGCTGACGGGTGCGGCGCCTAGAGATATCAACTTACTGAGAGTAAACTTACTTCACAACTACAACCTAGACTATGACCACGGTGTGCAATGATAATAAAATAATTGCCACGAGCCTGAATATAAGATAGATGCCGTCAATTTACGTAGGCATACAGACCTAGAAGGACCGTTTAATTTAGATAAAGCGCCCGCTTCCCTATGTCGTAAAGGTATATGGGCACTTTCTCTTGTCGATGTAATGGCACATAAAAACCAGTGGTTCGATCAATTGATCGTGAGTGACGTCCGTTCGCCAGACCCTCGACCCCTCCATTCGGGTTGATTGGATCAAATATTATTCAATCGCAACAGGATCAGCGGCGTCTAGACGGCGACAGCAGAATTTGCGCTTTGCATAGCTTTCTTGTTGGGTCTGCTATGTACAGAAATAGAGAGAGCACTGACATTTAGAGCGGACACTTTGATTTCAACCCGATTTGTGTATGCGCAATTGTAAAACACTAATAATTAAAATATATGTTATTTCCATTGAAGGCTTAAGGAAGCGCTTACTAGATCGAAGTCTTCTAACGAGTGATCAATTATTTAATACATTTATCACCACTAACGCATATGTAACTTATCTCGCATTTCCTCTGAATTAAAGTTGCTATTCCATTCATACAGACAAAACGCACAGACCAACACCACGAAGTGGCGGATCGTATCGTCGGAAGCAAAGACTCATTTTGGGTCATTGCACCATCCTTGTTAGTTACTTATTCCAGTCATAAAAGTCACTAGAGTGGAAAATCCGAGAATAAGTCAAACATCGACGAAGTTTAAAAATATCCCTGCGCGTTGTAAAACAAAACAACCCAACATGTTTTATGTCATAATCTAGATTGCTAAAATCATAACATAGGTGTAGTACGTAACTTAATAAATCGTGTTATCTGATCAGCGTAGGAAGGCAGGGGAATGACATGATAAACAAGCGCCAACAACAAACAGTAGGTATGATGAGCAGACTGTTTACGCTACTAGCTATATCCGAAGGCAGATTGTGATCTGGCGCGGTCCGGCGCCAGTATTCATAATTCACTTCGTAAATTCATTACATACCCGAGACAGCCCTAAATTTATTTGCAAATGGCGCCAACGCGATGAGTGGCTCTAGGATATTTGCAAGTACAATAAACAGGGCTGAGATGATCTGACAAATACGAGAAACTTCTATGTACCTAACTATATAATAATAACCTAAATATATATTATATATTTTGTTGAAATAAAATAAATGTTACGCAAAAAAAAAAATATAATAGCAGGATTCTGCATTTGAATATGGTAAATTTGTTTATAAATTTTTTGTACATTTGAATTATTATTATTTTATTTTAGTAATTTATACTAGCACATATATACGAGCTGGCAACATTGTTGTAATAATATTACGGGCACAGCAAATGTTGGCCGCGGACCCACTTTTGAGCCAAATTTTAAAAGTCGTCACTTTTATTATGAAACCTGTACCGTTGATGTACTCAAAACGGAAGCTACCAAATGCCAAAACTCCCATCAAAATCTGTACATAGAGTAGTATAAGTATTTGGTCCAGTAGTTTTTAAGGTAACAAACAAAATAACAGACAATAATTTTTGAAATCACAGTTTAGGGTTCAGTGACTTTAATTATTTGATCCCAGTAAGTGTATTCAAAAATATGTCCAATGTACAGACATGGCTCAGGTTTATACTAGTATTCCTATACAAGTTTAAATAATAGTATAGATTATTTATTCTATGCTATTTATGGGTATTGACTGTTGACACCCGAAATAAATGAATTTCCATTTCATTTCATTCAATATTTTAGGTCAAAAAATACCTACCTATTGAAAAGTCACGTACCTATACTAACTTATAAAATAAACACGCAAGTACATTTCAGTGACGTATAAAGAACAATATTTTATGATTAACCGTATTGCCTTAATAATACATCTCATGAAAAAAATATGCTGAAGTAGAACACGAAGGGTTTCTTAGGAATCGCTAGCCCTACCACTAAAGACGACACCAGCATTGAAGCACCTTTGACTCGCAGGCTTGGCTCACACGTCGCGCCTGCTCGAGTATGAATATTTATGCGTTTGCATACCTTAAAACACACTGAAGCGCGCGGCGTCTCCCTGACCGACACCACTCATTAATGTCATTTAGCGTAAATTTAAACTTTTGAAAGCAACCTCGAGAGAGACGTGACGGGACTAGAGCCGTGAAAACTTCATTCTGAGTCTAGTCGCAGCTTAACTCTTTAGGCCTCTCCGGACGCGACGAGTTTTCCAATCGCGTGACGTAACCAGGCGCCACTTTGACGACGCTCGATATTTCCAGTGCTATTAAAGAGAACAGAAATTGCTTACACACGGCGCATTACTGGAATAGTTCTCTACTGATTGCTATTCCATTTATGTATTATGCTAAACTGTGAACCCTAGACGAGCAGGTAAGGGTAACGTAGGACTTGACTATTCATAAACGGACTTCTTTATTTGCCTACGTGTGTGTTACAATGTACGCGGCAATCTGATAATAATGTTAGCGTTTTACAAGACTGTCTACAAAGTCTAGAACGTCTATTACGTAGGTAAATTTATGTTACAACCGCTAGATAATTTCAAGCCTAGACTGTTTACTATAATGTCACAAAGCGCACTTAATTAAAAGCGGTGAATTGCGTGACTGCACAACACGTAGTTCCACCTAATTCGCGAGATTTAAAGCCAATCTGTGTCTTAACACAATACAATTTGAGAGCAGAACAACGGTCCGTAGACACAAACATTGGTGCGCCGGCGCCGCCTCGTGGCGAAATGAATCTAACTAACAGACAAATCAGCCGGCCGATTGACAACACACAGCAGTCAACACGATCGATCTAGTTCAACATAAGGCCTAGCTTACACAACTTTTCGAAGTCGTCATAAACAACGTCACTAACATACGGACGGACACTATACTCATCAGTTCCGAGTCAGAAAAATTGGACCAGACTTCATGAGATTAAACATAGTAGTGGTAGCTAGATTAAATCCAGGCATTCCGACCACCAGATTTCCGTCTATCGTATCGTAAATAAAACTGCGAATGTAAATAATTCTGCTGAACTAACCTAACATTTTATAAAGGACACCGAATACAAGCAATAAACGGATTTACACAGTGCAAGTAGCAGTATACATAGATATAACGTTATACCCATGTAAAGCAGGCCTTAAAGCGGTTCAATCGTTTACTGATTGCACAATCGATCGGGCCAATAAACAGCATCTTAGACAACTTAGTGTTCCTAGGGCTCTGCATATTTATAAGACGTTAACGGAGGATTAGATAAATAACATGAATACTTGCATAGTAAGCTCGTTTCAGTGTTTCTCTGAACCTGTTGGCTTCTTTGAATGTGTTCACACTTTAAAAGCTAAGCTTGTTTCTAGTCTGGGAATTTAGTGCGGACCATAATAGGGGGCAAAATTGATACCGCGAATTACCTACCAGCTTTGTAATTGGTGTTTTGTAATTTGTGCCACCTAAACCTATACCAAATTTGATAGCTCCAACTATTTTAGGATAAAATAGTTTAAGGGTAGGTGCGGTGCACTGCGGTGACCATTCAATGTGCTTAACGTACCTAACCCCATCAATTCAAATCATAATTATTTTTTCCCGTCGGAACCGCCAACTTCCAATTATAAACTGGCAATAATTTACACTCTTTAGCTGAACATGGTACATTGGCAGGTGCCTCTACAGGCGGTAAGTAATCACAGCAAGCCATGAACGGCTGCAACATTGTAGTAGCCGTGCGTCACTGATGCTCTCTGTTTTCACACTTCGGGAGAGATAATAAAATAAAGCAGTAGGTACCGATGTTCTTGATGATTTATGTACCTACCATAATATAACTTCAGGAATTTTGTTTGAAATCTGTATTAACTATCAATATCAATACGAGTCATTATGATCGGAATTATAGGAGCAGCTGCTTTAAAATTATATCAATATAAATTGTTGTTAAAAGCTTTTATTTTTATAACCGTAGTCGGAGAGTGAGTATAGGTACGTAAGCATTAACATTAAAATAATGATTTCAAAAGGCCAAGATATATAATTTCAATCTCGTTGTGGAATATATAATAAACAGATCATATACAGAAGGATAATAACTACATATTTATGTAGATTGGCTTCCCGTGCAGATAAACGTACTTACGCGACATTTGCCAAATGTTACGGCAACTAGCGGAACTGTTGCATATTTTCATCAAAAGTTCTGCTTCTTTGAAGAGGCAGTCTATAAATGTCAGAATTTAAATTTTATCATCAATTTACTCCCATCAATTTAAATGTAGGTAGTGCCTTCTAGACAGTTTGTTATCTTGAAAAATAACTAGAACTCGCGTAGACAGTGAAATGTGGATTTTAGTCAGTGTTGCATGACGAAAGATTGTTGGCTGTGACGGATGGCGCCGGCGGCGCCGAAATTCAATCAAAAGTTTTACGACTTGGCGGTAGGTATTATGTATACGCTCTATTCTAAGCCTAATTAATAATTGCGCTAAATAAGTTTATGGCCACGATCTCGTTTCTTACTTCATTTGCTATGTGTACGGCGATGTCGACCGGCTTCCTAGATAACGTTATGCCAAAATATGAATGTCCAACTGAAGCATAAGTAGGCGGTCTAAATCGCTCGCAGCCCACAGAACCTGGTAACAAGCCTGGACGCACCAATATACTGACATGTTGAGCTGACAGAGTGGCGGCGAGTGACACCTTGACCTCGGCTAGTTTTGTAAAAAATGTAAAATTCAGCTAATGTCGCGCATCGCACGGTGGCTGCCACGGCGAAGCTGAAATGACGAGGCGTCTGGTGACGTGACGTACACATTCGCTAAAATTATAGCAGGCATTTTAATATTGGACATAGTATACTCGTATCTTTACGCCAGGTACAACACGTTCAAATTTCCTGATGGTTTGGCGAAAATATATAAGATGACGAAGTTTGAGCCAGTCTAATCAAATTATATCTACTGAAATAATAACGATTTCCGCCTTCTGATTACGAAGACTATTTTGAATGCTTTGGATTAGTTTTTTTTTAATCTCTTTTTTACACGATTTGAAATAAATTTTTGCTCTTATCTCTTAGGTTTCGAGCCCGAAAATAGTTCAAACCGTAGTCTCTACATTTTGTAAAAAAACCTTATGGCAATACCATAATTATGCCATATTTCTCTTTTATCATTAGGCCCTAAGAGTTTATGAACAAAAAAGAAGAATAACGAATTAAGATTATTTGTAATAATTACAAATCCATTGTCATAGCACAATTAAGCACACATAATTATGTCAATTAGTAATCATTTTACTCAGGTACGTTATAGCGTGCGAGTGCTCATAGCATCAAACGGTACTAATGCCACTAATTCCCTGGCTTACGGGTATAGTGTACATAATAAGGTATAATATACCAAATACCATAACTCTCTTACCTAATCTAGTGTACTTAAATTATGTAAACAGAACTCTAGCTCACTGTCACCTCTTGTCACCTGGTGGGCATCAAGTCTGTCTGCCGTTGTAACTGTGCCAGGTTCATATCTCACACTTGATTATCGCATTTTACGTTATTTCCTCACTGTCCGATGTAAGACAGTGTAGTGGCATTGGCTAGTACGGTCAGCAGCAAAGGGCGCTTATACCATTCAAATTGTCTTTCAAGATCATACTTCAAAGATTAAAGATTTAATTATCACCCATTTGGTGTGTTTCTCGGCTGAACAATGTACGAAATAGAATGTAGCTCTCCCTACTAATATTACAAATGCTAAAGTGTGATTTTTTTGCCTCTGTTTCGCACTGCAGCCGAGCAATGGGATTTTGTATAGAGAATATAGATATTGGTATAGAGACAGGATAGAATATAGACTAGAGAGCGGCATCGGTTACTTTTTATACGGCATAAATGTATGTTCCTGTGGGGTAGTGAACGTGGGTATAACAACGTAATAGATAATTTCTTTAGCCGTGGGGCACAGCTAGTTATCTATAATTTAACTACGTATTACAGACTATGAGTGAGTAGCTTCAGACAAGACCATGTCCTGATTGACTAGTAGGTAAGGCAGAATGATGTGAAAACTTGGATGCGAAAACTTCACCTACAAACGGATTTTTAATCTTGTGGAGTAAAAATCTCTCTATGCCTCTCTCTTTCTCATATCATCGCATCTCATTTCGAAAATTAGACTATAGTGTCGTAATTATTGTTGCTAAAATACACAATGTGCGTGCATCAGGCAGTCAATAGAGCTTCGCATCGCAGGTGAGTACTCGACCCAATTCGCCATTAACCTACATGCTGTAGATAACACTGATACATCGTGCGGCATTGTCTTATAATTTGTGCAATTTTCTTATCACGAACTAAATGAGTTATCATGCATGAATGAAAGTAAGAACGGTTGGTTTATCGTAGTCGATGATTGTTACGGAAAGAACTAGTCCAGCTGCAGTGAAAGAACCAACTTTACTGTTGAAGTTAGTTAAGTACCAATGAAAGTAAATTAAATTGTAAGTTATAAACCAGCGCGCACGTGAAGCAAGACTAATTAATAAAACGATCAGAGTTAGGGCAGTGTAAAGATGATGCAAGCCGCGATATGCGCGTGCAAGTATTCTTTAGAGGCAGCACTCGAGCTCGATGCTCATTGCGAATTCTCTCAACGGCAAGCGGCATGTTTGCAGTCGGCTCCGTGCTAATTTATAGGTTATATTCGTAATGATTGTGGCAAAGAATGTTTATGGCACAAGGCGCGGTCTTATTGTTGTCGATAGGCATGCCGCCGCCCCGGCCCTGGTGCGCTGTTAGTGCCCGCACACACGCGCGCATAACTGTCGCACTGCGAGAATGCTACAAGCGTTGGCTTCGATTCAACATCCATTTCCATAAAACATAATTTCACTAACACGCCCTGAATGCATCTCGCTCGACGCGAATCATTCTGTGTACATTTAAGCGCTCCGTTCGCAGATTGCGAAAGTTTATGCGCGTGACGTAAACGGCTCGATGTCCGAATAGGAGCGCTACAATTTTGTACGCCGACGCAGTCATACAAGTTTGCACAACACTTAAAGTGTGTGATTTTTAAGCGAACCATAATGGATTGCGTGTGTGTACGTACATATACGCGATTGGAAAATATTGGATATGCGGATCGGTCCGTTCACGGGTGCGATTCCCATGTACGGATGCGGCGGCGCCGAACGAGGTATTGTGCCGCCCGCGGTATTTCTTGCGGCGGCCTATGCACAGCCGTTTACGGACGACCGTTTACCCAAAAAAGTAGAACAGCAAACCACGTCCATGCTGTTTACAAGACGCACAACACTTAGGCCGTATTGTCGTGCGGTGAAACGACGCCGATTTGCATTTAACGCCTGCAGCGCGTATGCGCCGCGTGCCGCCCGAGACAGCCATGTTTTGCATTTCTCTCCACTCCATGCCGGTCCATATTTGCTTTTATTTAACATACAATGTTCATATTGTTCATTACTAATTACCGAGAAAAATCGGTCTCTGATATCTTATGGATCAATACTTCCTGCTACCCGGTAATCAATAAATTCAAGTTGGCAAATAATATGGCAAACACGACACGTCGCATACAGACGCCTTTGCGGTTTCTCGTACAGGTCCCAAGCTTTAAACTCATATGGAAACGTATTTGCTCTTTTAGATAAGCAAACACAATAATTGATGAGATTGCTGACGAGCGCCGAAGATTATCCGCCTCTTATTGATGTTTGTTAAAATATGTTTTTCTATATTATCCCATTGAGCAACTGACTCGAAATCGGTATATTTTTGACATTATTTTAAGCCTTATTAATAAGCCTGTTTAAATATGTCTCTGAAAATATGGTTCGCAAAACAAGTTGCAAAACATAAATCTTTATTCGTGGCTCAAAGATATGATGGGTGCCGATGGAGCTCGTTGATGGAATTTAATTAGAAATGAGGCGAGCGAGTGCTGATTGGTAAATGACGGCGCATCATCGGTATCAGACATTTGAGGCCGCCGACGGCGCCCGAGGTTCGGCGTCTATTCTGAATATACAAGTAAAAAAGCACTATATTGTGAATCATTAATTACGAAGATCACATGGCAACACAATCTTGCGATACCATCTGGCCGTAACTTGGATGCCATTAATTTTGTTTGACAGATTTACTTGTTGATAATACACAAACATAGTTCTACTCCAGCTATAAAGGAAGACATTTGAAATCGATAAAATTTTAGTATTGCAATTAATGCGCTTACAAAAAATGAAACAACTTTTTGAAACCAGTGGCATTACTTTGATTTTCTGATTGATGAACAGGATTGATAGAGATAATTATTTATTTTCAAAACAGAAGCGAAATAATATTTAATAAGTATATTATTATCCATACTAATATTATAAATCTGAAAGTAACTCTGTTTATCTGTTTATCTGTTTGTCTGTTTGTTTGTTACCTTTTCACGGCTAAACGGCTGAACCGATTTCGATGAAATTTGGTATAGGGCTAGATTGGACCTATGAGACGGACATAGGCTATCTTTTGTCTCAAAAAACAATCTCGAAGGGGATGAAATAGGGGTTGAAAGTTTGTATGGGGAATCCATAATTCTTTAAGTTAGGGATCTGAAAATTCTTATTTAGGCTTTTGGTAAGAAATAAATAAATACGGGTTTCCACCTTTTTTCTAAATCGTCCCTAAAGGGGGAAAACAAGGGGGTTGAAATTATGAGGTATTCTTTTGATGCACCCCCAACGCACCATAATATACGGCTGAACGGATCGTAATTTAAAGGGGGAGAGTGCGATGGGAGGAGAGGGGGAGAGTGCGGGGGAGGGGAGGGGGAGAGTGGGGGAAAAAGGGGACAGTGGGGGGAAAAGGGGAGTAGATGGTAGAGTGGAGGGAAAGAGGGTAGAGTGGGGGAAAGAGAGGGGAGTGCGAGGAGAAAGAGGGGAGAGTGGGGGAGTAAGAGGGGAGAGTGGGGGGAGAAAGAGAGGAGAGTGAGGTGAGAAAGAGGGGAGAGTGGGGGGAGAAAGAGAGGAGAGTGGGGGGAGAAAGAGAGGAGAGTGGGGTGAGAAAGAGCGGAGAGTGGGGTGAGAAAGAGGGGAGGGTGGGGGGGGGGAAGAGAGGAGAGTGAGGGGAGACAGGGGAGAGTGGGGGGAGAAAGAGAGGGGAGAGTGGGGAGAAAGAGAGGGGAGAGCGGGGAGAAATAGGGGAGAGTGGGGGAAAAGGGGGGAGAGTGGGGGGATAGAGAGGAGAGTGAGGGGAGACAGGGGAGAGTGAGAGGAGAAAGAGAGGGGAGAGTGGGGAGAAATAGGAGAGAGCGGGGAGAATAAGGGGAGAGTGGGGAGAAAAAGAGAGGAGAGTGGAGGGAGAAAGAGGAGAGAGTGGGGGTAGAATGAGGGGAGAAAGAGGGGAAAGTAGGGGAAAAGAGGGTAGAGTGGGGAGAAAGAGAGGGCAGAGCGGGGAGAAATAGGGGAGAGTGGGGAGAAAAAGAGGGGAGAGTTGGGGGAAAGAGAGGAGAGTGGGGGGAGACAGGGGAGAGTGGGGGGAGAAAGAGAGGGGAGAGTGGGGAGAAATAGGGGAGAGTGGGGAGAAAAAGAGGGGAGAGTGGAGGGAGAAAGAGGAGAGAGTGGGGAGAAAGAGAGGGGAGAGCGGGGAGAATAAGGGGAGAGTGGGGAGAAAAAGAGGGGTGATTGGAGGGAGAAAGAGGAGAGAGTGGGGGTAGAATGAGGGGAGAAAGAGGGGAGAGTAGGGGAAAAAGATGGTAGAGTGGGGAGAAAGAGAGGGGAGAGCGGGGAGAAATAGGGGAGAGTGGGGAGAAAAAGAGGGGAGAGTGGAGGGAGAAAGAGGAGAGAGTGGAGGGAGAAAGAGGAGAGAGTGGGGGTAGAATGAGGGGAGCGTGGGGGGAAATAGGGGAGAGTGGGGGGAGAAAGAGAGATTGAGTGCGAAATATATAGAAATAGAGGGAGAGGGAGTGAGCGAAGGAGGGAAAGGGAGAGATATAGACTGAGAGGGTGATGAAAATAAATATAATGGATGAGATGGACAGGGATAGAGAAGGCGAAAGATTGAGAGTGGAGTGGAGAGGGATATTAATGATAGAAAGATAGGGAAAGATATAGAGATATTAGGAGAGGGAAAGAGATAGAGGTAGAGGAAGAGAGATAGAAATAGCGAAAGAAGGAGAAAGATAGAACGAGAGCCAGCGAGGGAGAAAGATAGAGGAAAAGGGAGAGAGAAAGAGACAGATATATTCTTACCTAGCTGTTACCCGCAACATCAGTTGATTTTTTAAACAGTTTACAAAAATGCGAACGAAGTTGCGGGTATCAGCTAGTTTATACATATAGTATATCAATACAAATGGGTATGAGTGGTGTGTGTTTCCATATACTAACATAGGTAACGTAATGCTACAATATAAATACGGGAGTGATGGCACGTAAGTACCTACAGTTAATTGTATATCCCATGTTAATGATATTACTAGGTTTATACTCTAAAAAATACTTTGGTACTATTTCACGGTACATTTACAATAATGTACAATTGTACATACTCTACATACTAGATAGGTATATATAATGAATAGCTGCCTATTTCATTCAGCGATCAGATCACCTATCAAAATAGAAAAATTATCACCTGATACTTATCAATACTATGTGATGGTATCTAGTCGTCAGTGTACCTACCGTTCACGCTCAATTAAATTATATATTATACATATTTTTATTGCTAAATAACTGAAATTTAGAAAACTTCAAAAATTAATTCCCGACAATAATATGCGGTCGATCATTATCGAATATTAGAAGATTATACTGTAAATTCGCCGCGTTCAATCTGTAGTATTAGTTCTGTATCGCGCTTACGTACCGGGAGCTAAAATAAAATAGAACAGGCATATCTAGACTGCTTTTGGATTGTTAATAAATAACATTACACTCATCAATCTTCATTATAGCGTTTATTTTAGAAAGGATGCACAGAAATGCGGTTTGCAGTAATTACCGCGCTACTGAAGGCGCCACAGATATATTTCAGTCACTTGACATTGTACTTTTAAATCAATATGTTCGTCATGTAACATACTCGTAATAAAGAGGGAAGATAAACGTTTTCATTGATAGCAAAAAGTATTTCCTGGTCATTAGATATATAACATTTAAAACTATTAAGTGTTATGACTAACACTAAAACTTTATTGCTAAAAAAATTACTGCACTTACTCATTTATCAACCTTCAACTTTCGACATTATGAAGAGACAAGGTCAATCTAATAAACAACATTGCGGGGTAATATATAACGAATTCGATTCAACGGTATGATGTTCGATCTAAATATTCCACGCCGTAATTGCCGATGAACGCATATAGCTAGAAAATTATGACTACTTGAGAACTAATCTATACTTGCCTACCTACAGGCACGTATTGAGTCTATCATCGATGAATCATTCAGGCAAAAATGTCAATCGACGAACCCTCAGACAAAGGTCAGTAAGATTAAAAACACCGCCGGGTCGTATAAACAAAACAATGATTTCAAAACAAACACAATGGACTTGTATCGCCTCTTCAATATAAATAAGTTACAGATTATGTACCTATTGTTCATTCAGTAACCGTTGGTCTTTGGAACCTTATAAAGTATGACGAGAATGCCAAATGCGGAAAAGGTGAACATGAACTTAATTCGTCTTCTATGGGCATGAGAGAGAGTTGCTCTCAGAGTTTTGGAAGCATGGAGGGCGGCGGCGACGTAGCAACAATGCCTCTTGCCTCAGCAAACTGCTTACCGACGCACGACAAGGGTGTGATTTACAATCTCCGACAAGTTGTGCGTGATTTTTTGAGCTCAAACCTCATTAGGTACCTATATCCGCAATTAATGACGGTGGATTGGAATTTTCCATGGCTTTTTTTTATTTTAGGCTTGTAACCTTTCACTTATTATTCTATTACTTTGATACTTTACTAAAATTTGCTAAGAAAAGGTACGTTTAAAGCTCACGAAAAACAGTTCTTTGTGTGATATACAGCCACTGAACAAGGAAAACGCAGTACTAAGAATTTCCCAGACATGCTTTTTCAATCAAGACCAACATTGATCTTGACTGGGTAGCCAGCGTACGTCGGTAGTACGCGAATAGAGATCGTGCTCTGGTTCCACGATGGCTTGAATGGTGGTCATTGTCTCCGGAAGCGGCCATCTGGCGCCTCAGCCAGGCGCCACCGCTTGACCATGAAACATGGAACACGAGGGTCAAAGTTCTAACTCCGTGACCTCTAAAACGATACCCTCAAATCCCCACTATTATACACCAAAATACTTAAAAGCAAGGAATAAATAACCAGATTTGTATCGTTAAAAAAACATTTTATTACGGTTGTAAATTTAAAATTTGAATTTATAATTAAAAATAACTAGTGCTAATATTTGAATATCACGCTTTTATTAAACTGGATTTTGCATCAGGTGCAGAAATTGGCTCAAGTGTTTATAACACGTCGATACGAGTGGTGGATTATTATTAAAGATTTATTGACGATTATATAAGTATATAGACACTGATAGACGAATCCACGCCTCATATCGTCATAAACTACGACAACATAGACTTTATCACACAGTCACAGGGCAAGTCAGATTAGCCATGTAATATTTAAATCAACAGGTTACAAGTTTATCTGTAAGTAGCACATTAGATGGGTATCTACGCATTCTGCATATTTTAACAGCTTGGATGTACAAAACAATAATGTTGTGTTTGTAAAAACATTGACTTTAGTGGAAAAGCGGACAAACACAGGTTGAGCATACGTAATTACCTCGAAGTTATGTTCACTGTTTACTGGAAAACGTATATCTATACCTACTTGCATACCTGCGTTTTGAAAAGGTACTGCATAAATCACACATTTAGCTTGCAGATGTGGAAAACTATTAGGAAGCGTATGAACGGAAACATAGTGTTTAGATGACCCCTCTTTTGAGCTAAGACTAACAAATCATGAAGTAAATAATAGATAATTGACCAGTAATAAATCATTAAACAACTTCTATGCCAATGTATAATATTCATTAAACGTTTTATAAGATAAATCATTTTGGCTCGAGTATCCATTAAACTTAAATTGCCGAGGCAATATCTACTATTGATTAGCAATTGTAAACGTACCTATAACTTAGTCCCGATTACTAAACGAAAACTGGAATTTAAAGTAGTACTTACCTAGTCTACGGAATGATGTGCTCGGTATTCAGATAATTCAGTGTTAGAACAGCGTATTTATTTATTTCCAGGTTTTTTTGAGGCATTTTTGACCTATGCATTCTACTCAAGATAAAATTACGTAATCAACATTGTGTATGTTCCATTTGAACTAATTTTGATTGGCTACGAGAAATGATTATATTATAAAGATATGAGAAAGCTCACGTTATAAAATGTACCTTTAAGAATTAGCTTTTTTGCCCAACTGCCCAAGGAGGATAATGTTGTATTGAATCAAGGTCGCACTAAACTTTAATTCTGTCGGGATGTAGGCACCTATAACCTTCAGATTACGGTCATGAATTCATATTAAGTTACAGTAACTGTCAGATAGTAATCCTATTATAGTCGTTATCTATAGAAATCTGATCGTGGGACCGCTCTGCTTAGCCTACTTATGGCGTAGTATCGAATCTGGGTTATGAAAGGAGGAAAATTCTAGAATGATTTGATGTTTTGGGAACAGACGCACCGAGCATACACCATTTTGCTACATGTTAAAATTTTAGACGAAACTATGAGTTTGTAAATATTTAAAAGTATTTAAAATGGGCTCTTTGTAATAGTATACACATAATTGTAATATTTTTAGGAGATAAGCATAGACTCTTCGCTAACGGTTAATTTTCCTCCAAACTCTTTGGCGAGAAAATCGTCATAGATTGGCACATTTGCACAGTTTACTGAGGTATAAATGGCATATTTTATAGCATTGCTAGTGATAAAAAGCTAAAGCAGGAATAAAGTTATGATGAAGATCCAAGCGTCGTATTTTATCTCAAGAATGTCATTAAGAAGTAGGATAGCGAATGACACAAAAATGTTTAAAAGGAATTGTCATGAGCGTGAGTTATGGCTAATTAGTTTTAAATTGCTGTGACATAACAAGATAAGCACAAAGAGAAGCTCACGGAATGTCTAACGATTTTTTTCATTCATTATTTTCGGATGTATATAAATAATCCTAATAATATAACAACATGAGCTACGATCATTCTTAAAACTCTATTTTTTAGATTTACCTACTCATAACAGAGCTTAAACTATTTAGGCGCATCCATAATTCAAACGGTCTACAAGTCAATCGTTGCCGGCTAAACAGTGTGGTACGCGTAGATAAGGATAAATCGTTCAACGCGTGCAAGCCATAATACTCGTACAGTGCAAAGTATCCAACACACAATGTTTAAATGTTTATAAATCCCTCTCATCGGCCGTTCGCACTAACATAGTTCAATAAACACTGCCAGCCGCTAGTAATTTAAACTTCTTTAGGTATCCTCGACGTATATTAACACTCACTTATTTAATCTGAACGACCTTATTACACCAGATTCCGAGAAATAGATGTATTATCGTATGGAACGAGAGGATAAACTCTCTCAAATATAAATTTGAAATAACGATTCTTACGTAAATCTCGATGTGACCCCATTCTCATGCAAAAATGGCTCGTGAGTCAGGTTCCTGATCCGATGGTGCACTTACTGTAAATTGGATTGAGTAACTGGATGTTTATTGACTCTGTCGATGCGTTTCCGACGAAGAACACCACCGCGGGAAAAGCGTTGTTATGGCTGAAAGACGCTACGGGGGAATTCGGAGCACGTAAACAAATTCTTGAGAAATTTTAAAATTCCGAACGGTCCGAGGACGTTAGGCTCTATTTGCATTCAAGAAGCGGACTGAAGTGCAGAGAAAACGGCATTCGCAGGTTTCGCATCATAAAATAACATTTGAACGAGTTACCGTCCGGGGCGGGCGGCGCGGCGGCGCGGCGGCGGCGCCAACATTCTATGAACAATGAAATGTCAATCGGCGCCAATCTCTAAATCATAGGCAGCGCACGCGCGTATCATAAAATTGCTTATATTAGCGTTCAGACTTTACATTTACGACCTGATTGTGGTACGTCCTTTAACTTTGCTCTTTTCTTTTTAGGTAACATGTTGAATGTTCATGATGTCCATTCAAGTAGTTGTGATTTGAATGTTTTCAGCTTAATAGATTTTTCTCAAAATTGTTACAATGATCAATTGAACCCTGTTTCATCAGCGACTGAGTACCTAAGTATAATAATATGCTATTAGGACGCGTCGATTGCTCTACTTCTTCCTAATTGATTAATTCATCTGTTTCACCCGCCACCTATTCACTGCTGTCAAAATAAACTAATTTATACCAAGCATTGTGATGGTAGTCCATATTAAATTTAAGTGTGTAAGTACATGATCATATTTTATATATTTTGTATCTTAATAATTATGAATCTAAAACTTCTTTGAAAAAACAAGTCAGATTACACCTTCTACCAAACCAATTGCCAAAACGACTGTGATTGCTGAAGGATTTTATCACCTGATTAAAAACCCATACAAGAAGAGCCTTATAAAAAAATGGAAACACCTTATAAAGAAAACTTTGAATAATATAGCCTACGAGTACAAACTTATATGAGTCTACTTAGTTCTCTCCACTTTAGTGTGTTATAGCTACGAGTAACAACTAATAAACAAGTAGAGTTATTAGACTACATTAGCTGAGAGGCTAGGTCACATAACCATTATCTATTTGCATTTGAAATAGGCCTCTTGATCTCTCTACGCAGTTACAATAATAGATTAGGAAACTTTCAAGACTGCGAGACTACTTTCGAAGTCGGTTCAACGGGCTCGCTGAAGTCACATTTCTATATCGTAATCACGAAAATCGAGCCACTCCTATAACTTTATAAGGGCAGCCACATTCTCCTGCTATTAAATTCTTGGAGTATTTAGGTATGCTGAGCGACCTACAGTTTGACCGCGCTTATACAAATGTAACATTCTAGAGACATGCTAATGGTGCAAGTATTGTGAACTGTCAAGAATGTAGAGTAGGCATACTAATTATTCCTCTACTTTAGACTGAGGTGAGCAAATTTAACTCAGGTACACATTCTATGTTTTAGTTGTGATCTTTTACCACGAAAACGTGTAGCCACTGAACTAGCAAAGGCTCACCTTTGTTACAAAATTTGAAATACTTCTTCAGATAAATTTGAAGCCGTCTCTCCCAGCGCATTTAGAATCTATGTGATAGGAATTCCTAGGAATATAGTTCAAGGTTGTCATTGCGACTTCTCATCGTGTTCTCGACGTACCTAGGTATACCTCTAGCAATCTACAAAATTTGAACGAGCGCCGCCGTTGGCGCCAGACCACTTTCCGTGCAACCTTCGCGTCTAGCCTGTGACCTTTTACGCGTAATACATGTCTTACCGCGGTTGGTCGCTCTTAGCCTATAAACTAATCACTAGTACAGTAATTAATATTGGAGACCATCTATTGTAAAACGAATTGCGGTTAACAGATTATAACAGCTCGATGCAGATCGGTGCAAAATCGAACGAATTCAGTCAGCTCGCTCGGTCAGCTTTAAGAGCATTTAAACTTTATAGAGATTCTTTGAAATAGTACACTACATCTAAATCAAGGTTATAATAATCTAACTATTAATCTTGTGTTTCTACTAATCTGTGTAGGTACTGTTATATGTACCTGTTCAGTGTAATTATCTGTTCAGCTGATGAAAATAATAGTTAAAGACAATATCTATAAGGAATCTCATTAATAAAAGCTTTATAAAAATATGAGAATAAATAATATTTTAACAAAACGAGTATCAGAACCTTACGTTGCATCTTCGCTACTTGCATGATGCAATAAAGATATAGATAATTACGCACAACACAATACTATTTTAGGAATGGGATAACTAAGTAGAATTACTATCACTTGTAATTTAATGCCACTCTGAGTGATAACGATACCAGTCCGTCGACATAACAATCTACTACCTAGTACTAGAGTACAATTAGGTACTGTGCGCTTTTACGATAAACGCATAGATTTATGCCTTAAATTTATTTTTTCCAAAAAAAAATACCTTACGAAAATGCCTGTATTATTTATAAAACTAAAATCTCCTCCACAAAACAAGTTAAGTACGTTCTAAAATGTGCAAAAACATAAAACATGTTGTAGTGTATGCGCGTGTCAGTTTTTTTTTTGTGGTATGCAAATTAATATGCAGGAGTAGGAGACAGCTTGAGTGTGAAATCAATTGTCTATGTGTAAGATTTTTTGTGTAATGTTCCGTAAATACCAGCGCAGGAACTTCCGCTTTTATATTCATTTTACCCGATCTATTCTACTAATGTTTCAAAACCATCACACCTAATCTTAATAAATATATAGGTAGGTACGCATGCACATTGTAGGTATAACAAAATAATAAGTCTTATATATATGCCAATTATAATGCCCTGGCTAAAGTGACATGTCCGTTCACATAACGACTAACATCGCATATAAATTACTTCGTCTTGTAAGAAACTGTTGCATAGCGACAAAACATAGTCAAAGTGAGACATTTCAACCATAAATCGTTAAAATTAGTAATAAAACCGATTCAAACGCGGTGACTAAAATTGAAAGCATACACGATTAAATTCGTAACATCTTCAGCTTTTACGACTGCCCATAGTTATGAATATTATGCAAGCTTTTAGAAGATGATATTGTTGCAAAGTGACGATAAACAAAAATGTAACATCCCGAACATCTGCGACAGATAGGCGACAGTTGCATAGCAGAGTGCAGTGTCGCAGCGTCGTAAAGTGTAAAACACAATTAGCATTAGTACATACAGTGAACATTAACCCGCATATTCGTGGCGCCAATATCTGTCGTCTGTTTCCATTGCATCTTACAAGATTTTTATCTCATTTCAACCAACACAAAACTCATAAAGGAATAATTATTAGACTGTTTAAATTTTCATTAATCAAAATTCTGATTTTCGCAGATTATTAATTTTATATTATTAACAATAACAATTGTGTTATAATATAGCATGGAAACGTTAAGGGACACAAAATGTTTATTGTTGTATTGTGTGTGTGTGTGTGTGTGTGTGTTTAGTGACTGTGTTTTTTGTAGTTTCTGCGATAAAATTCATTCGTTTTTTTAGAGGTTTATTTTGTGCTCGTGACATTAGATATCTGCAAATTTTTAATAATTCTATCTACAACAAATTTGTATACTGGTGATGAGGGATTTATCTCAAATATTAGAAACCAGGTATATTTTTAAATGAAAAATATGGTAGTCGACATCCGTTAGAATTTGGCACAGGAAGAAAATAATTCAAAAACTATTTACGATATAAAAACGACACAAAACGAAATATATGAAAGCATTTTCGAATTCATATTGAAAAAGTCTTTTAATTACAATAAATGTCTGTTAGTCTTTTGCAATTTATCAAATAAGAACCTAACTGCACCAAATTCTAAGTACCTACCCATTTTCCTACATAATAATATGTCCTATATAATGTCCTCTTGCAAACAACAACATAGGTAGGTAATTGTTAGATATACCTACGTAGATATCTACTGAAATTAATAACATGCGAAGCACCGTTAAGGTCATAAGGCAACACATAGTCGCTTCGAGTATTCCTTGATTCAATTACTATATTTAGTTATCTACATGACATGAATATTAATTGTGGCATCGATACGAGTACCTAATAACTCGCTGCGTGTGCGCACTGCGCACGCAAATATTCTAGAATTTCTTTATCAAGTTGTGTGTTATGTAATTTAATCTTATATCCAAAATTTACTATAATGTTGTCATTTATTCTAAATTCACTGTTGTAGATTCTGGAGCTGTTAGGATAGTGTTCAATATCAGACATCGCTCATTGCCAAGTCAAAAAATGTTGTATTGTACACTCAAGCAGAAGACGTTTTAACCAAATTTACCACACTGTGAATAATAAACCTTTTAAAATGTATTCGTAATTTCGGCCCCAAAAATCAAAATCTACATCCGTGTCATTTTATACAGTGCAAGTCTCATACAATCTTGAAGCACTTCTAGGGCGATTAATGATTTAGTAAATTAAAACACGTATATTATTTGTAACATCGTTGTCGTGTCCTCGGAGCGGCGCCGACGCTCCCGGCGCCGCTCGTCGCGACGCGACGCTGCGATGTTTGCACGTCGCGTAACTCCTCTATTTACGCAACTACGTTTTCGCATTATTACGATAAACACCTCTAACACCAAAATTATCTTGGGACGTTACTGAAAATCGCCTGAACATTTTTAGGGTTCCGTAACCAATGGGTAAAACGGGACCCTATCACTAAGGCTCCGCTATCCATCTGTCACCAGGCTGTATCTCATGAACAGTGATAGTTAGACGGTTGTAATTTTCACAGATGATGTATTTCTGTTGCCGCTGTAACAAAAAATACAAAAACATAAAATAAAGTAATTATTCAAGGGGGCTCCCATACACCAAACGTGACTTTTTGCCGTTTTTCTAGATAATGGTACGGAACCCTTCGCGCGCGAATTCGACTTGCACTTGGCCGGTTTTATTTCTATTTCTGCAACTAGTCGACCTTCCTTCCATTGAAACAAACCCTGCACGAAATTTACTTTCCCATTCCCAATGTGATTATCGCCTTTCCGCTAATTTTATAACTACACTCTGGCAGCGGCTCGGTTCACCATAATCGGAGCCATAATAAGATATTATTATGTAAGTAGACTGTGGGTTATATTCAAATGTCACTTCGATTTTATATAGAACCAACCGACCCGGTTAATGAAAAGATTAATGTTTGAGGTAAATGAGAAAGGGTCTGGCGCCACCGAAGTAGAATGCAGGCTATAACGTCGAGTCACGCGCGGTTCGCACCACTAACCGTTCCGCTATTATTCACGATAAGCATACACTAAGCGTGTTCACTAACTCCACCTCATTAGCTTACAATTAAAATAATGAAAAAACCGACCAAGTGCGAGTTGGACTCGCTCACGAAGGGTTCCGTGCTATAATTTACCAAAACGGCAAAAAAGTCATATTTATTGTATGGGAGTTCCCTTAAATATTTATTTTATTCTGTTTATTAGTAGGTAAGTATATGTTGTTATAGTGGCAACAGAAATACATCATCTGTGAAAATTTCAACTGTCTAGCTTTCACGGATCATGAGATACAGGCTGGTGACAGACGGACGGACGGACAGCGGAGCTTTAGGGCACGGAACCCTAAAAAAGGAAGAACAGTTGCTACTACTGCATTAATGACGGTTTAACTGCTTATGGCCATCCCATTCATACAGCTTAAGGTACCATCGGCTTCGATGAGGAGGAATCCGTAACAAAAGTAATAATATCGAGCTCGCTGTGCGCTTACACCTACTTCGAATTAAACGATCGTGCGATTCCACTCTGCAAGTCGATTATCATACATATTAAACGAGGCTGTTACAACAAAAAGAAAGCTCGCCTCGGACATCAAAGAGTTCTTTTAGCGGTGAACGGCGCAAAAGGCGCAAACAAAATTATGCAGCGAGGAATGCGTTGCGAAGGCAGAGACACCGATCTCACAAAAATAAAACGTCGATTGTACTCAGCATCGGCACATCGCATCGGCGTGCACAAAACAAATTCCTCTGAGGCACACTGCACACTGAATTAGACACACTCGTGATCGACTGGTCGCCGCCGCCGTGCCGTCGAGCGGTGCGTCGCGCATTCAGCCGTGAACGCATCCACTGACACGCACTATGTCACTTCATCTAAGATTCCCTGTTTTACACCCTCAAGTTGGGTACGAAAAACATAGAAAGTAATTCTCATGTGTGTAATCAAATCTTACAGACTACCATCGATATATTATTATTGCCACATAAAAAATAAAAAATATAGATCCTACTAATATTATAACCGCGAAAGTTTGTCTGTATGGATGGATGTTTGTTACTCTTTCACGCAAAAACTACTGAATGGATTTTGATGAAACTTCACAATAATATAGCTTATACATCAGAATAACACATAGGCTACAATTCATAAAGATATATCGTATATTATCCAAACGCGGGTGAAACCGCGGGGCGCAGCTAGTTCATAATATTATCAAAACGGTTGATTGTGTGTTACCGTTTTCGTTTTACTATCTATATTGCGGTCAGATAGAAGGAAAGAAGTACCTTACAGAAGTTAGATTGTTTAGCGTAAGAGCACCAGTAAACTCGTGATCCATAGTTGCAATGAAAGCTGAAAAACGATGGTATATCCTTCGTATAACTTCTTTCGTAAAGAACTCATCACGCCTATCAATACCGAGACAATGTTAGCAAAGAGGTGATAACAACCTCAATAACTACATTTCAATTTGCATGTTAGCGAAGTTCTAACCGCAAAGTATACGCTCACGGTAACACTCTGTCGTGATTACTCATTTGTCAAATAAATTATCTCGAATGCTCTCGGGGATCTACTGCCACAGAGATAACTCTCGCTTCACTGACATCTCGAGCCATTTGCCGTCTATAGGCATGAAATTCGTTTGTTTTATTACACCGACACCTGGCTGAGATTCAATTAAAAATTATCCGTTTTACAGTCTCCGTATGGTACTGCGGATTTATTAAAAGCACGATAAAGTATATTATTACGGCGAGCCGCGCCGGCAGACGGCCAACTGGAGCTCTCACAAAGGCAACTGTGAATCAGATTTGATGCGTTTTATAGTTACGAGCTTCAGATAGACTTTACGGCCGGCTTAGAGTTCCGCCATGCCATGCCACGCTTATAAACTATATTAATATCCACATTGCCATTCGTGTAAAAAGGTTAAATTTACTATAATGTGTGCAATAAGAGCACGACTACAAAATAGAGTAAAAAGCACATACCTCTGATGTCCTTCGACATTCAAGTATGCACAGAGGTATGCACGTAGACAGTAATCATGTGAATGGTGATAAACGGCACGTAGACAGTTCTTTTGAAGAGATCGGCGTAAAGAATTTCGTGATGAATCACACTGAAATACCGCCGCGTATTCTGGATGTGTCTTGAAATAGCCTTGAATTATAGGCGCGAGTCAACATTGTTTTCTTAGAAACGTCATAATAAATGTAGTAAAAGAGCGCGTACGTTGACATCGGCTATATATTTTTTCGCAAAAAATGCGTGAGTTCGTGAGTGGTGTTCGCTAAAAAGGCGAGCAGACGGCGTCGCGGCGACGGGTCGACGGCCGCGCCCGGAATAGCCAGCACCAGCAGCTATATTTGCAGCAGCAGCGGCGCGGGCGCAGGGGGCGCACCACCGCGTGCCATTTCTGCACCAACTCCCGGTGCATCTGAGTAATGCCATTGTAATGCTCTCGATATAGGCCTAATGAGTGGATGCGGCGGCCAGACGCGGCGTCGGCGACGTCGCACGGGGCTCTGCACGCTCCCCTGACCCAGCCTGCTGCATCCACTCTCGTAAATCACACTATGTCGTCGCTGGCACCGAGACCAAAGGTAACGCATTGCCAATAATGTGACATTACGATTTATTTCTCATTGAATAGTTAAGAATTCACTTGCGTCTCAAAGATGATGATGAAGTTAAGGTGCAAGCGCGGCGCCTACGCCTGCGAAGGTATACCTAATGTATATTGATGAGAGGAGTCGTGGGAGCCGCCGCTCACCGCTGCACAGTCATTTGTCATCGCAAGTGTCACGTCGTGTAGGTACGCATGCTTTCATACGATCCGCAATTACCTTTTGCTGTCGGCACTTTTGCCGGTTCAATAAAAAACACAAAGTAGTACCTATAATGAAATGATGACCCATGACAATCAGAAAGCTCTCGTAGCACTTGCATTAAATGCCGCAAAAAAATGTATACGGTATTGGACATGTCATGACTACAATATTCAGCCAGGCATACAACATTAAGCTTAAAAAAAATAACGAAAAAATAAGAAATAAAATTAAAATGTCACGATTAAATTCAAAAATATGTTGTTAATTATAATAAAATACTGATGCTATTAATTATTGATCAAAAACCTATTTAAATTAATTCAATTGATTCAACATTTTGTCTTTATTTAATTAATTAAGAACATTATGTTAGAATTTATGGAAGTATCATATTACACGGGTAGCACAGGTTGTTCGAATATGGTACTTAATAGCTGTGATCAAAAATAATATTGGCAAAAAGACTGAAGTTTGTATAATGTAGACCGTTAGATTTCCACATGTGTAGAGTTTTCGCAACAGATGGCTTGTGACTCACCACTCACCACTTATCAACCTGTTCCCAACGGTATTCATTTCCAATGTAATCGAGATGACAATAATTATAAATCAAAGGAATATTAGATAACTTAATAAAATACTAGAAGCGATATTTAAATTAACTTATTAGTGGTAAATTAAACATCATTAGCCACTTTAGAACAAAGTTCGTTGAAAATTTGACATATCGAATTTCAAACCGAAAAAGCTATGACATCACTAGACTGCTGTTGAAAATTACATCATTGGAAAATTAAAATTGATTGATATACCTACCTACTTCATGCTTCTCCATCGAAGGCAGTCATGAGGAATTTTTTTGCTGAAACTCATCATGATGGTACATAAAATACCATGGTTTGACTCACGTGATACGTAATGCCAATCTACTGGCTACCCCCAGTTACTAATAGTATCTAATTGTAGACAATTGCATTTCAAATTGTCTCTAAGGCGTTTTCTGAAGACACGTTTGTGCTTCGAGAACTTGTAGCAGTACTACTTCGTCTGTCACATAAACCCGAGAGTGATAGTGTCCAAACTCCAGACACGAAAGTGTATGTAGGTACTTATAGTACCTCCCTTCTTATAACAAGAAAACAAGTGAAGTATACTCGTAAGAAATAATAAAATAAAAAAACCGTAAATAATAATGTATGTCATTAAGTTGTGAGCCAGAGTTGCAAGATTCCACCCGGAACGACAGACAGACAAAAAAGAAAGTGACTGAACAAAAAACCTGGTAAAAACTATAATATGTATAAACATTTTGTAGAAAATTAATGGAAAAAGATATTGACGATATTATGTAGAGTGAAAAAATAGTTAACTAGTAGTTAATAACTGAAGATTCCTAAGCGGTGTCCACTCAGCATTATGTCTGCATTAAGACTGATTGTTCACAATTAACGTTCCTTTATGTCAATGCTCTGTCAGTAATTGCCAGTTGCCAATGTTCCAAAGTCTGGACGTGGATTGATATCGGTCGACAATCTAACTAACTCAGTACCTACAAAACGCAGATTTTAAAAGTTTACATAATATGCAACATATTGTTAGATTTTGGGACAACATCACACAAAATGGGCCGATATCCGGCATAGGTACCTAGTAGCGAAAAACAGCCTACACACTAAATACCAAGTAAGTGTTGAGACATTTTCCAGCGTATCATAAATTATGGAGTATGAGTAATGATATCACCTCGCCGCACAATGAGCCATGATTTACTTAGTAGATTTTTCAATCCTAGATCGAATATTACTTAGTTTACAAATTGAATCACAGATTAAAAGCAAACATTAATGAGGAAATGAAGTATAAAGTTTCTAAGCAAGAAAGTCCCTACCTACATAATAATTTGCAAATCTAGTAGAAAGGCAATACACGCATAGTAACGTTTTTAATATGCGTAAGAAGCGAATTCTTTGCAATGGCGGTTGGGAACCTGAAAGGTGACCTTATCAGTCATGTTACTTATTTTATGAGAATATTAACTTGGCGGCAAAGCACTAGACTCTATTTCAGTTGGGAGCGAGTCGGTACAATTCAACCTATTTTGATTAAATTACACGTAGATAGAATATATTATCACACATTACCTCATTATATCGTTCATCCCTATTAAATAAAAATGAATCCCAATTTCCCTTGGTCACTGCATCACTCGAGAACGGCTGGATAAGAAATCAATATTGCGAATTCTTTTTGGTTGTTTGTTATTGTCAGGAAAAGATTCTTATGAAAGAAAAAAAATTAAAAGTTACGCCGAACATTATTAAACTAGAGGAAACTTCACGACCACATTAAGTTTTGTAATGTAACTTTTTTGACAGGAAAAATGTCAAAAAAGTTACTTACATGACAATGTCTATCGGGTCAGCTAGTCCTACTTATTATAAACGCGAAAGTTTGTAAGTATGGATGGATGGATGGATGGATGGATGGATGGATGGATGGATAGATGGATGGATGGATGGATTGATGGATGGATGGATGTTTGTTACTCTTTCACGTAAAAACTACTCAATGGATTTTAATGAAACTTTACAATAATATAGCTTATACATCAGAATAACACATAGGCTACAATTCATAAAGATATATCGTATATTATCCAAACGCGGGTGAAACCGCAGGACGCTGCTAGTCACTTATGAAAATCTGAGCTATCAGCTAAGCGTGAAATGTGGGGTCGGTACCTGCACACTACTGCACAGTTCAGATATTTGTGTTGTTGTTCTGAGTCCAGGAGGATTTTTCGGACCATGGCCCTCGTAGATCCTAATTCCCTAGATGCAGGCGGAATCTTTACTCGTATGTGATCGTGACGGTTATTATTTATAAAGTAATTGAATGCAACTTACAATTAACATCGCCAGGACAGGTCTTGCAGCACCGTCCAGGCAGCAGCACAGGGGTGTCACAGGAAGGTTCAGGGCACTCGTTTTTGATGTTCCGGCAGTGCACCTTAGCCACCACTCGCCGCTTTTTTTGCACCTGAAGATAGAGGCCAATTTTGAATGTCTTCTAGAAGTATACACCTTAACGATCTTTTATCAAATATAATGGTAGCCTTACTCCCATAGTTCTAGCCATAGTTCTCGTATATTACGTATCATTACAACATACGCCAAAGTTTGTTCGCCAAAAATCTAATCAAAAGCCGGTACACAATTGAGTCGTGGTGTCAAGTACCTAGGTAGGTATATTCCAAACAGTTGTGTGGTGGCTAAAAGCGATTATACGGGTTCCTTTTGAAAGAGCCGTGGCCGTTTTCCGCTTATCGCCAAATCATCGTTAATTTCAAATCATGAAAGATAGCTGACTTCGTCGCAGCGGCCTGACCTCCCGGAACCTACTCGTAATTTAACAGTGCAGGGTAATAACCTACGTGGCGAGCGAAATTCCGAGTGAAAGTTATTTCGCAATAAAAAGATTTCTTTACGGTTTCTATTTGAAGTTCAATTGTAATAAAGTGTTCCTGGCTGCAGACTGCTTATACTCGTATCTACCTACTGTGCTACGGGCTAAGGCCAAGGTGCAGAGTAATTTATAAAGTCCCGCAAGATAATTAGTGGCGCTCCTTGTTGTCCTGCTATTTGGTTTCACTGTGAATCGCCGCTAAATGTGCTTTGATGATGCTTGTATTGAAATACAGGCCTTTGATACAAGCACACTCATGCATTTTGCACTGTGCACATTTTACCATTGTGAGCTTAACTTTCTGCATAAGCGGGTCATCAGCTCTAACTATGTTGCGTTCATACATTGGGAAGTAAGTGCGTTCAGTGCGAAAGACCGACACTTGTAGTCTAGTAATGTGCGAACGCAACATATCATTTATCAATGTTCAATGTGCCAACCTTGCCCAGGTCTTACCAGGTCTTAAAATTACACTTGATGTCATCAAAAGTGTTGTTAATACGTACCGCTACACACTCACATTTGATGCAGTACATTACGCCGAATGGTGGGCCGAGGTCTGCGAACCATTTGGAACCGAGCTCCATAGCTTGCTTGCCGAATAGGCACTCTGGAACAACACAGAAAATTTTTCGATAAATAACTTGTTTTCCTTTCAAACTCTACTTATCAAAACTGTCTTCTATTATTCAGCGTGCTACATAGTTTTTGCTATAAATCCCGCCCAATACTTCATGTGTGAGTGAGCCACAAAAATAAATGCGTGTTCTTTGTAACAACAGAAGTGGGAAGGATAAAGGACACAAACTGATGAGATAGATGAAACTGTAAACGATTTTGCTAGCCCGCCACATAGCAAGCCATACCGCAAGCATAGTATACGTCAACGAATTCCTAAATGTTATAGTAAAACATTCCACCAGCGCGTGATCTAGAGCAAAGCAAAAACCTTTAGGTAAGCTACATTTAAATGCAATAATGTAGTTAACAATATAACTTGTGAGGGCACAAGCGCAGGTTAACATTAACAAGACACATTTACATACTGAACTCGTGAGCAACGTCTAAAAATAAAAGTTGCAAATAGTAATGTTAAAATGAAGGTATGTCGCCCTCACACCAGCATGTATGCGGCAGATGATCGCACCATATTGGTCAGGCCTGGATGTCTACAGCCATAATGGTAAAGTTTAGAATTACAATGACGCGTCGCAAACGCTCATAATAGAAGACATGTCTTGTTGTTCTCATTATCTTCTATCTATCTTTATCTATACATGTAATAAAAATGTAACAGATCGCTGTCTGTAAATGGAAGAAATATGAGAAAAATATTATTCGGACCTTTATCAAAGCAAATAGCACCCAAAACAATGATTGATAGATTTTTTTTCTTTATGTCTGTTTGTCTGTGCGTTTGTGCACGATAATCTCAGAAACGGCTTATCCGATTTAGATGTGATTTTCAGATATATATTGTGGTAAGCTATATTTAACATTTAGTGTTTTTTTCATGTCAATCTGTTAATAAATAAAAAAGTTACGCCAACCTTTGAAATAGCTATAGGTGTTGTATATGTAACGCGGGTGAAATCGCGGGGCGCAGCTAGTTTCACATATCTAAGTAGAATGTAGATAGGTTAGTTGTAACTAATATCACTGATTAAGAACTATTCCTTTAGCCTAGGTACCTAAGTTCCAAAAATTAAATATTAACTTCAATGACATCCGATCAATTCAACGCTTATACGCAGAGATAAAGTATGGAATACATTTCTATGACCTTCTAAGTAGGTACATTATAACAAACAAAACGTGAATCCATTCCATCTAAGCTTACAAAAAGATGTTGTTTGAAGAAAAATAACAAGTATATGAATTACTCGACGACAAAAAGCATTGCGTAGCGTCGCTGATAGATCGACAATCAGATGCCACGGGTCGATAAGTTGCCGGCCTCAGAACGCAGGCGTCACTCTTATCTGTCACTTAACTATTTAATTAACCTCATGCAAGAGTGCACTGATAACGGGGACATTTTGCGTGAGAACATATTGCTCTTCAAGCCGATTCCACGCATACATTGTTGCATTTCGTGCATGTTAAAAAGTCCTTTGATTCGGCGCGTGCAATTAAATTTGGGTCAGTGTTGTTCAATGCAGTTGTAAGACCGTTTATTGGAATGTGCCTATTAAAATGCAAGGCTCGTTGGCAACTTTGTTACAAGGAAGTTTAGTTAGATCGAAGATCTTGAAAGTATTTTGTTTCTTTCCAAGAATATATACGCCTGATGGTCGTGCATACTAATCGACATAAAGTATGCAATTATACCACAAAACTGTTATTTGATATCGAGTCGGATGAAAACTAGCTGGATGCAAATGATAATTGTTTCTCCTATTCATTTTGGTCCAGGGAACCTTTGCATACGGTTAAAAACAGTGTACAAATTAAGATCAAAAGGTGAAGATCCTCATGATAGCGAAATTACCAGGATCAATGCAGACGCACCCATAATAAGGAAGGAGGGTGACGGCGCCTACGCGGCGTGTTCAGGATGCAGCAATCATGTATCGTGTCATGCATTAACTAGTTCGGTTATACGTACCGGCTCACCTCCTCCTACATATGAAACAATTCACTTGGGATATGATAAGGATGAAATTATACTACAGGAAATTGCCTTTGACGCCTCTTGCTTTCAAATATATTTAGCTTACGAAATAACAGTTGACAACGACTAATCCGTCTGGTTTCCAGTTTTTTTTAACTTTAGCCACCTTGTCCAAAGAGTGCCAAGAAAATATTGCGTCCTGCCACTCACGTCTAATTGTTACTCGTCGGGAGCTGGCAGTCGTGCACTCAATCTCTCAAACAACTTCTCTATGTTGATGTTTTGGTTTCATAAAAATAGAAGAAAATTTTATAAGTGACATGATTTAGGCATATAAAGTGTGGCGAGACATCGCGTAACCTTCCTTTCGTTTTCTCGGAAACGTTGGCTGAGGGCCATAAACGCTTCGCCAGGGAAATGAAGTATTGGCGACGCCCGTCTTCTGCTTCATTCACGACCTGTTTATGGAATTTGTACCCGATACGACCCGATGTTTATTTTGATTTTAACTTACGTACACCGACGGGCTTTGCATAAATACATATCTAGACGTCTAAACACGGCTTCTGAATCAATAGCCTGCACACTTTATTGCTATCAAAATATAATAAAACTACCGAATATATCCCCGTTTACGGTTGAAACATAAGCGCATAATTGATTGTCGTCATTCCGTTCCTAATATAAATGGTTCCTTCACGAGCTCCTTACTTTTGTTTGATGATATGTGTATTGGGATATCGCCGGCGTGTATAGACATGGTACAATTTGTAATCTGTGAAGCGTGGCATGCACAGCCGCGGCCTCACGGCTGCATTGTCATACCTGGCATAGATCACGATAAGTATGAGCTACATGTCAACCGGCCAGAGGTATGTTCTGCTCATTGAAGCGTGCGCAAGTCGCTTCAATAAATCCTCTACATAAAATGGTTGAAAGAGGCGTGCGCCGTATTTCAGTGAGCGTGGGCAGCGCATAAATTGTACGCTCTGAATTAGCCTTAAGCAGGATATTTTGACGTTCGTTCTGTAGACACGCTGACTAGTTTACACTCTCTCTCCAACTGTGGTTATACTTCATAGTAAGATCGAAAGGATTAGACCCCAGTCAATTAATCAATCTGTACCTTCGCATGTTGTAGCGTCTCTGCGGCTTAATTTATGTTTGTGTTTATCGTTTCCTATTTTGAATTGGTCCAAGTTTGCATTTGTGACGGGTTTCATCTTGTCTATTTTTGTGCTATTTAAGTGGTCTCGCTTGTGAAACAGACGTAGAGATAGCCCTGTTTCTGTATGAAGCGTGAGTCAGCGATGGTGCGGTAGCGGGCGATCCGACTCGGCGTGTAGGCGACGACGTTCCCCGCAGATCAGTTAATTTACTTTGATCATTGTATCATTACACACACCCACGGGCTGAATGATGGCTCATTGTGCCGCCCCTTCATTACGTGATCGTATTGTGACGATATGTTTGCGTTTGAAAGTATCTCGGATACGATCATTTGTTTGTTTATCCGGGAGCGTTAAGAAATTGTGTTTTCAATCGTGAATCTGTTATTTTCGAGCGCGATGAATAAACTGCCAGTTGAATTTATTTGAGAAATTACACATACCTACATTCATGTGTTTTTGAAAAATATTTTTAGTACAGATAAACTGCAGAGATTTACTGCTCTCCATTAATCAGATAATCTGAATTGCTAAGAGACAGAGCTCCACAGTGTAGCGTACTTAATGTTTATTCAGAATGTGTTTAAAGATCGAGACGAAGAAAAATAACAGCTGTTTTCAACATCACAAGTGACGATGTAATCGACATGAAACGGTAGCAACCGTAGCGAGCTTTGTTTGATACCTACTACTCGTACAACAGTGACAGAGTCTATTCTCCTTACAGACAGACAAAATCGCAATAGAGAAGTGCACCTCTTCAGACGTAAATAAAAATACTTTTCCTTCAGAGCACGTTACGGCTTTGATTTGCGCCAACGTCAAGTGTCTATGATCTCAGGGCCTCAGGTGTTTAGCATCACCGCAGGCGAGACTCCGGTATTATGTAAAACGGCAAGTATAAACGCACTGGTGTCGGGTGTCACTAACAGGTGTCTATCGCAGATTGTTATAACAACTGAATCACTGTTGCACATTGATTTGCTAAGTTGACCTATTGTACATTGCTTAGTTAAAAATTAATTAACGCTTCAAATTGACCAAAAAGCAGAAATTTGACAAGGTTGCCCGGAATGTAATATCTTTATTTTCAAATAAAAAAAACGATTTGATTTGATTTTATTTCCCGTCAGCAGCCAAATTGGCAACCTAAACGGTTTTATTAATTCGGATTTTATTAGTGGCGTTCTACTTAATTGAATTTCAATAATTGGTATATATTTTATTTTATTTTTTAGGGTCCCGACCTAAAGGGGACAACGGGATCCTATTACTAAGAATTCGCTGTCCGTCCGTCTGGCTGTCTGTCTATCTGTCCGTCTGTCACCAGGCTGTATCTCAGGAACCGAGACAGTTTAAATTTTCACAGATGGTGTATTTCTGTTGCCGCTATACTCGTACTTAACGACAAATCTAAAAAACAGAATAAAATAAATACTTAAGGGGGCTTCCATACAACAAACGTAATTTGTATATGGAGTTTTATAGATAATGGTACGGGACCCTTCGTGCGTGAGTCCGACTCGCACTTGGCCGGTTTTTTTACATGAGACGACCCCGACGACTCGTTTAAGCTATTTGTTTACTCTCCACTCCCGCAGCTGTATTAAACACATCGAATATATATTATACACCGTAATATGAATACTTCTTAGGTTTCACACACGTGATAATAATATATACTCATAGCATAATTGTACGTATATATTTAGATGCAATATTATGTTATACGCAATGCCACGAAAATCTTATAAAAGATTTGCTATCACAAGGGTAAAGTTCTGAGAATCGTGTGGAAATAAATTATTGCCATGTAAAGGTGTGCTATATAGTAATTGATTCAATAAAACTGTTAATGTCTTGTAGCAAAATACACTATATTATTATGTTTCTACAACCGTCATGACAAAAGGCCTTAAATCAGTAGAGCTGCATACCGGCGCTCATTAATGACATTCTAACGGCCGTTTACTGAACATAAAACTCGAGATTCTTAACTAATCGAGTAACTTTTATAGTCAATAATAAAAACTTGTGTAAAAGACCACTGCAATTTTTAGCACGGAAATTTATATTATATCTCTTTATGTCAAGGTGGATTTATTTTTATTCACAAAAAAACCTTGGTGCTCTAGTTAACCCTTTGGAATTAGACGCATAATATAAAGCTTATCTACATGACCTATGCAGAAATGAAAAAACTTGATCTTTACTTATGCGCTCTTCCCTCTCCTGTAAGATAGAGCCGGTGCAAATTATTTCAGTAGCGATAGATAGGATTCATAGGAGGATTCATAGGGGTAGGAGCATTCAATCCCAATTATTAACATGCGAATACAGGCTTACTATTTGGCCGCGAAAATAAATGGAACCAAAAAGTTATTACCCAATAATTGGTATTGGCATTTAATCGTATTTCAATTGAAATCGTAACATGTATTCCCACATCTGCATATAAAACGCTCTAAGCTCGTGAAACTTCTTATTAAAATAGTACCAGGCGGTGGTTCCATGATAAATGCTTAATAAATTCAATAACATCGTAGACACAGTTTGTTATAGATACTCTTAATATGTCATCGATGGGGCTCCGGGCGGTCAGTAAATTATATTTATGAAATACGACCAGTTGAATATAAACATAAATTGTCGCTTGGATATATTTTTGAATATGTACGAAGGGAGATTTCAATATTATTGTATCTGGTAAATTGCATTACGATTTGTTGTTTTTTTTAGCTTGTATACCTACTTGTATAGTACCTACCTATATAGTGCACGGCAAAGCCGGTGGCATTGACTAGGTACGCACCTTCCTGATTCTGTAAGCGTATCCATAACTGATGTTTTCTTACTGGTGGTCTCACAAAAGTAACTGTTGATTACTTTATTAATGATCTTCCATTAATTATGTTTCATTTTCTTACCTATAAGCTCCGTCCACGTATCGTTTTAATTTCATTTGTGAGAATCAAGCAACTAATTGTACTTATATATCTTTTCTCAGTTCTATACATTACATTTTTAATAAATTGTCTGCAACCGTGTTAATCGTTATGATCTCCCAAACAAGTTTTCCCAGAAGGCGTCTATTTTAGTGATGCCTACTCGTATTTTTTTTATGATCTTAACAATTAGTGAACATTTGGTTGTTTAACAATTGTCTGATAGGTATCTATAATTAAGATAGATTTTTCAATTAATTAATAATGTCATTTATAAACAAAACACGGAGTGGTTGTAAATGTTTGTTAGTTGGGTTTGTGATGTAAAAAAATTGTCTGTGTAGGTATTATTAGAATCACGTTTCCCTCAACTTTTATTTATTATTGTAGACTCCATTGACTGGGGCCGGCGCCTGCTTGTCGCAATTGTGACTGGTTCTTCTCGTTCTATATGCCCATAATTCAACTTATATATGTTTATTTCCAGTGTATTCTGATTAACATGCAAGAAGGCAGAGACCGTTCACATTGTCAAACCAATTAGTAGGAACTATAAAAATCATACAAATCATTCGCCTTCCTTATTGAGCGTTTTTGTTGACCGCCGGCGTGATCTTTACACTGTTATATTTTGGAAAGACATTTATATTGAGACAGTTTTACGAGGTGTAGACAGTTTAAGTGGCACAAGGTACACTTTAAGCGGTACTCAACGCCATATCGGGAGCGTCTTCGGCGGAGACGGCTTTCAGTATTCACTTTTCGTAGATACAATTATGAGCGAGCGCCCCGTAAAGCCGTTGTCAAACTTAATGGCATATTATTAGTATGATAAGATAATGTCCAGGAGCAGACAGTGGCCGTGAGCCAACCTACTCAACAAAAATATCGCAGTTAATTTATTGAGTATCATTCTACGAATGCTTTGGAAGTGAGTGTCGTACAGTTGCACCTCATAAAAACAAACTTAAAAAATATTTCGCGAGCATGTGTCGCCATCGAGCAACGGAATCGGCCAGCGATGCATATTACGTTGCTTGAGGAAAATAATATATCTGTCATTTTAGAATAGTTACGGTCTGGAAAACAAATGAGGGGACATTACTTTCCATCGAAATAGAACGTCTGGGACGTTGTGGAAGGAATGTCCTTTATAAATTCACAAGGTCGATCCGTCAATCATCAAAATGCGTAACAACTTGTTTACTATACGCCTATCGAACGAAGTTATCAATCAGTGGGTGAGAATGCAAATTTTAACTGTGGCCGGGCTCGGTGTCTGTCGCGCGATATTATGTTCGCAATTTATTAGATCGCGGAGGCGCGCGCAGTCACGGGGCGGAGCGAGTCTCACGCACAGACCCGGGCGGCAGACAACCGCCAATTATGAATAAACTAGCTCTACTACTATGGTAATAAGACTTGAGATTTTTCCTCGGCGATTTCACCGAGCTACTACGCTCATTAATGGTTTTGTGACTCCGTTATCAGACCTCTAGAAAGCCCTGCCATGTAATAATCTGTTAGTGTTTGCTTACTTTATATGTACACTTCAGTGCAAAATGTTAACTGTTAACGCCGATATATTTGCTGCCAGTATTTGCATGGCATGCATGTGTAAACATTATGTTGATTGTCAATTTGATATTATAATACTAAAAAATGCCAACATTTAAAATGCTACGAAGAGTAGTCTTGGTATCTTGAACTTTCCAGCCGAGAGGTTTCGGCGTGGTCCGAGAGGGCGAGACGGTACGGGATCGCCGCCCGCGCCGGCCCCGTTTCCTGCGCTAAATATATTTTTACTTGATCATTTCATTATATGGAGATTAATGGGCGGCGGAGATGCCAACGTTCACGTTAATAAACGGCACGATATGGCGTGAAACATTCACTATTGAACACGGCAGTCGACGAGATGGGACCGCGTGGACTAGAGCACGCATTGTTTACTGATATTAATATTATGTTGCCGCCTGAAGCGTTTATTTTTGCTACTATGTGTTATTACATGTAGTAAGTATACCTTAACCTTCATAAAAAGGTTTTTTTTTGTTTTTGTTGAATATGATTTAGTAAGTTCTCATTCCCCTTTAAAAGATGGATTTCCGCATAACAACGCCTGAGAACATACAATATAACAAGGTAATTATTAATTTAACGTATGAAAAAATATAAATCTGAGACTATGTAATATTTATGTGCTACCATACAAGTTGCTCAATAGTTAATTAATCTTCTACCTTCTTCTTCTATCTATATCTATATATTATCTTCTTCTATATATCTATATTCTATATATATATATATATAGAAATAATAGAAAAGAAAGTCGTGTTAGTTACACTACTTATAACTCAAGAAAGGCTGAACCGATTTGGCTGAAAATTGGTGAGGAGGTAGTTGAGAACCAGGAGACGGATAGGTATATAGGATACTTTTTATCCCGTTACCATGGGAATATTTTTGAAACTGGGAATAATCTATCTGATAAAATCGGGTTGTACAGTTGACAGCTGTCACTTAGTTTGAAAGCTGGGGCAGGGAGAGAGACAGAGGGAGAGGAAGAGAGATAGAGTACGTGGGAAATAGATGGATATAGAGCGAGAGAGATAGAGTGCGGGAAAAAGAGGTAGATATAGAGGGAGAGAGATAGAAGGAGAGGTAGCTTTTTCTTTGACTGTACTATACTTAGTCTAGAGTACTTACAAAAGTAGTACGTACCCGAGTATATTAAAACCGGGTACGCATAATATTATTTTGATGCATAATTTTGTGAAACATGTAAATTGAGTGAGTCCTAACCTAAGCAATAGTGTCACTATACGACATTATCTTTACAAAGTAACAATAATCGCTATGAGGTAATTTAGGCTACAAACTTATAATACTAAAATACAATTATTCGGGTCAGTAATGCGTCCATTTTCGGTATACTACGCTGCCAGCGGATAATTTTTAGTGTATTTATTTTTAATCTCTGTGTACCTCATGTGTCGCCAATGATAATATACATATTATACTGAGACAAAACATATAAATTTTCGTATTCTGTCCAAATCTTTGCATTCACCACTCTACTAAATCGTGACGAAGGCGATTTGAGTACACTATGCACTGGGAGTCTGGGCATTTGACTCAGATATTGGCTAAATGAACAAATCGTGCAAATAACCAGGTACTGATGGTATGTACCTACAACATACTTATTATTATAATATTGTATTCCGTGGTACTGACTTATCATAAACTCCAATAGTGAAATATCAATGAAGTTATCTTTTATAACAAGTGTGATTTATTAAAATGTTTTAATCGGATCGCATGTTATTTGCATAATATACCGTTTGATATGAAATGAGCTCATTTATTGCAAGATTATACGTTTACGCTATACTAAATCTGATACGGATTTCTTATCAGCTGCTCTCTATTTCTCGCAAATTCACACTTTCGGTAATCTGTCAAGATAATCTGATAACAGTGATAAGTGGTAATCGTTATCTGCGTTACTTTTATATTTCTCAAAACTCCCTATCGAAGTAGTACGATCAACCACAATTTCGACGGTAATTACAAGGAAGACAAACCACCAATAGCATTAATTATCTGCAAGCCCTTCTTGAAAATTTAACTCATTTGTTTTCAAGTCAAAATTGCATTCATTGCAAATTGTATTTATTCAATTGTCACCGATATAAAAAGGTTGTTTTATGGATCATACGTTTAATCAGAATTATTAAAATGATTATTTGAGGAGCGTGACGAAAGAGGTGCAGCAGACGCCGAGCTAAAAGCGTTATTTATACGTGTGTGGTGACACGGCGCCTGCTCTGTGCCTTTCGGGCGTCCTAATTAAAATTTAAATTTGGATCCCCGCCTTTAGAACTAATTTAGGCATCCTTTATGCGAAGTTTTGTCATTAATTTTAACACAATTAACAATAAATTACTATTGCATGCAGAAACCTACCAAAACCCACCCGCCGCCGTAATTATGGTCTGACAGGATCAATGATATACTTACAAAGCAATCATGCAAGACGTGGGAAGATATGACAGTGTGTTTTTATTTTTACAGTTACCTACGTAACCTACGTTTATTGCGGGGCTGAATAATATGGAGAGTTGGAGACAAATAAACTTTCCTTTCGATGGCCGTTCACAAATTACATAATGATTGAAGTAACATGCGGAAAAATCAAAAAGAAATATGAAACGAGGCCGGAGGGCGTGTCGGGCAAGTTTGAGTAATGACCCGAAGGCGCTGCGCGACGCAGGCGCAGCGCTGGTGACGCGCCGGGATTTGAATACAATGCCGCGATAGCTCAGGGCCGCCCGCGTGCTCGCATACATAATCCTTCGCCATTTATTTAAAAACTGCCACATTCTCCGAGAGAGTGATGGGCGCATCTATGATTATGCATTACCTAAAGCGCCGCAGAAGAGTCCGCGCTTTCAAAAGTCGATTATCCGTCCGGTACCACGTTCGATACGAATCGCCACGGTCGCCAATCGAGTGCAATCGAAGTTATTGACTCCATATGTATTTCTTCCATTAAGCCTTAACGATCATTGTCCAAGGCTGCATAAGCAGCATTCCACGATGTGGCACGACGGGCGGCTGGCTATGCCAGGTCATATATGACAATAAACTTTCTGTGACCACGGGTACCTACTCGTTGACAGAAATGTTCCTATAAATATGTCTCGAATGAAGATAAACTCGCTTTTGAAGCGCTTCTAATATTAACATAGCTCTTGAGAGTGGTGACAGTGGGTGTCACTGTTAACGCCCTCTGGACTGCGCCGCGAAGTGTTTACCATTCAATAGATTACGACTTATTGCAGTTCTTTATTAAAATTATAAAATCCATTGTTTCAATTGTAAAAGCACAGTGCGAAACGATACAAAGGTAAATAAAGAATGAATGACAGTTGGCCTCAGCAACATTTATTCATGACGATTGCTAACGAGATATTCCTGATGATGCAAAGTTTCGATTGCGATGATAATGGTGCAATATTAGTAAAAAGTGCGTAGACAATGGAAAGAGGCGAGCAGGTCGTGCGTCCTCGATAGCTGCGTGGTGGCAGCCAACGGCCCGACCGATGCCTATTTGGGAGAAGCCCCTATTTGGAAGGCTGCGCTTCGAGTCGAGATCGATATCGAGCGCGGCAACGACGCCGTCCCGCCGTCAGCAAGCCGTCACCCTGCTACAGCCACGTTTATGGTTATTTTATGTTATAGTTCAACACATCGATTTAGTACAAGTGTAAGGGACCAATTAACGGATATATTAACACTTGCACTGAAGCGTAGATTAACTAATGGTAGGTACAAGTGTGAAACTGGACAGTAGATGAGATAAAAAAAATACTTCATAATTCTTTTGATTTTCATAATTATTTTTGGCGCAGACGGCCGCAACCGCAGTCTTTTAACACCGTCTGCGTAAGCGACACTTAAAATACAGTGAAACGACACCAACATTGTAAGTAGTAGAGCATACCTGCAGATCAACGCGCCACGCCATGTGACCGAATTACTTCGTCGAAGCCCGACTGTTTTCATCGCATTCTGTTCTAATATCAAATACCTCGTAAAATGTCTGGGCATTCACGTAAACTGTACTAATAAATTTATGATCCAACATACATTAAGTCGTTAAAAATCACACAAATTTTACAACAATTTATACCTACAGTTGTAAAAAGTTCATAGTACTGAAAAATTTTCCGCGCTTTATTAGCTTTCACTTTGTATTTGGCCGATGTAGTTTTCCTCATGCAGCTTTGTTTACGGCCTATTTTATAGATATGACTTCGTGGTAATATGAATTAGTTTATTTTCAAAAGTTTCAGGTGATTAAAATAGATTAGGTATTTGTACAGAAAATACCTGTTTGCAAATACGCAGTCGATCTTGACTTACTTTGTCATTAATATTCAATATGTTCTTATCTTTTTCACTACTAAGCAGTTTCCTTGTGTTAAGATTTTTTCTGAATCGATCGTTATTACGCGTATGGTTGTTAAGTTTCTAGGTTCCTTGGCACGGTGTAGTTTGCGGTTTACCAACTCTCTCGACTGCATGTGTATATGCAGCGCAGGATGCGCGGTTACCGCCCGCTGCCAAATCGAGCTGAGCTAACGCGTCTACGGCTCGTTGATCTTTGGAAATTATTGCAAATTACTAATCTTACTAATATTATAAAGCCGAAAGTTTGTGAGTGTGTGTGTGTGTGTGTGTGTGTGTGTGTATGTGTGTATGTTTGTTAGCTCTTCACGCTCAAACGGCTGGACCGTTTTCGATGAAATTTGGTATAGGGGTAGATTGGAACTATGAGACGGACATAGGCTATCTTTTGTCTCAAAAAATAATCTCTAAGGGGATGAAATAGGGGTTGAAAGTTTGTATGGGTGATTTATAATTCTTCAAGCTAGGAATCTGAAAATGTATATTTAGGCTTTTGGTAAGAAATAAAGAAATACGGGTTTCAGCTTTTTTGCAAAATCATCCCTAAAGGGGGCAAGGCAAGGGGTTGAAATTATGAGGTATTCTTTAGATGCACCCCCTACGGACCACAATAAACGGCTGAACGGATTGTAATGCAATTTGGCAAGGGGATGGATAATAATGGATACAAGATAAAGAGTGAGATAGAGAGGGAGAGGGAGAGAGATAGAGTGAGAGAGATAGAGGTAGAGGGAGAAATATATAGATTGAGAGATAAAGGGAGAGGGAAGGAGATAAAGGGAGAGATATAGAGTGAGTGGGAAATATATAGAAATAGAGGGAAAGAAATCCAAAGGGGGAAAGGCAGAAAAATAGAGATTGAGAGTAGAGAGGGAAATATGTAGAGATAGAGGGAGAAGGAAAGATATAGAGATAGAAGGAGTGGGAAAGCGATAGAGGTGGAATATATCATAGATAAGATTATACCATAATTATGTGACTCACAAACATACATACATACATACACACACACTAACTCACATTGTTGTAGTAAGATTAGGTACGTTTAACTTTGTTCCACGATCTCGGTTTAATCCTAATTTATATGTGGCTTTCATACTGTTTCAATTTCGGTACGTTAGGACTTAGCGACCGATATCGGAAGCTAACTAATGTACAGACTGTCGACCCAGTACTCGGATGCTAAACTATGATGACACAATAATATGCACAAACCTTTCAAATAGCTACCTATAGGGGTTGTAGGTAAATGTAACGCGGGTGAAACCGCGGGGCGCCGCTAGTATTGTAATAAATCTGAGCAAAATGCGAGGTTTTACAGAATACATCACGAAAAGTTTGTCTCTCTAGACAGACAGCGCGGAACTAACATGCGAAATGCGTCAATAATATTGTCGTTAAATATTGAATTTGGTAATGTAGACGCTTTATAGACTGAAACTTATTTGATAACATTTTATTTATTCGAGATAATGAGTTTTTTTTAATAAATGGATGGGTTAATTTCACTTTATTTTACTATAAGCCCTGTAACTTGGTCCCGATCATGGAAATATTAATATTACTTTGCTTATAGAAGAGAAAAATAAAGACTCTCAGGCGACGAGTGCAGTGCAGTGCCGTGCAAGAATTCACAATGCAAAGTTCTGAATAGCACTGCTCTATTACGGGCAAGCCTGGCGCTCACCATCAGGTCGACGACCCGACTCGTTAGTCTGTTGAATAAAAAAAGTAAGCTCACAAAAGCAAAGCAAAGTAAACGCCGCACGTAAAGAAAATTACAGTGAATTACAAAAGCACCGCGGTCGCTTGTTCAAAAGACATCATCATATTTACAACGTGACACGAAAGCGGTCCGGCCGCGCGGCGACGCAGCGTAATCGCAGCGGCCGGTGCGCGTGCCGTTAAGCTGAATGAATGCTCGTTAAAAACCAACCCGCCGTGTAATTAGCGGCCACCAATGAAAATAAAACAGTCGCATGTCCCGCGCCCTCGGGCGCCATGTCTTGTGATTTCTTCGGACAAAATAAACTTAAATGGTTACAGTTCCTACAGTCGTATACAAAATAACATACCTGGATACATGGAATTAATATTACACACACATGGAATTTATTTATCTGCTAAATATACGTGGTACGTAAAAATATAAATCATAATTTTGTACCTACCTAAATGAGGTTTATATGACACTAACTGTGCCCCGAGGTGTTCCCCGCAGTTTTCGGAATAAAAATTAGCCTATGTGTTAATTCAGGGTATTAGCTACCTCTTTACCAAATTTCATCCGAATTTGTTCTGCCGTTTGCGCGTAAAGAACTAACAAACATACAAACACACAAACTTTCGGCTTTATAATATTAGCAGGATTGTGTTCGAGCCACTCGTGTCCAGTTGGTGTATAACGCAATTATTATTATACCGTGTGAGACGCCTGCAAGCAGTGCTGAACATTTTATAGAAATTTTGATATTGGAACGTCGATATATTTGAAATTTTCATTATTTCGAGTTTGCAACTTGTTTTTGTGAAAGGCAAAAATGTCACTTTCTGACTGGTGCATTACGGAATCTTGAAGACTAACACTTGTATAAATCTAGCGCCATGTGGCCTCTTGTGGCGCTGGCTTCATTGGTTTAATATATTTTGATTGAATATCCCAATTTATTCCAGACATCATGGGTGTCCTACTGCCGCAGGCAGCTCGTGACTGCTCTCGCGGATCCATCACGAAATTTACACTCGCACTGCATCTTATTAAGTGTTATGAAAGGCAGTGACAGTCCCTTTTATGGCTAGCTACACGCCCGCCTGTTGCTATAGATATGAACAACAACACAAGTCTCAAAAATATATACAACGCAAGTCTCAAAAATGTATCTCATATCAACGCATATTATGTCATTATTTAATTAAGTGTCACCATGCTTCCGAACCATTTTGCAGGGCCTAAATAACACACTTAATGCCAGTATTTGATACTTTGTACATCCTAATCGTTATTAGGCTGTATGAGTTCAGCCTCTTTTACGTAAACAAGTGAGGCGGTGGAGAAATAGAAAAGCAAATATTTTTTCCCCGTATATAAATAAATAATACAAAACACAACATAATGAACACACGACACACATACTACACATATTTGAAGGCATGGTTGGCGTAGTGGCTGAGCAATTGAACTGCTGCGCTTGGTGCCGCGGGTTCGATTCCCGCCTGGAACAAAATATATTTGTGCGATCCACAAATGTTTGTTTCTGATCTGGGTGTGATGTACATGTGAAATTATGTGTCTGTAAGCGGTACCCAGGATAGAGGAACAATCCTAGTGTAGGGCTACGTTTAAAAAAAATCCATGCATGGTTGCACATAATATTATAATGGTAGCACTAAATGATGAGATAAACTGGAATACATCAGTAAAGTGAGGGCTCATGGACCCTATAATTTATGGCGCCGCTTTGCTTCTAGTTAAATGCAGTCTTATTGACACTGTGGATTACCAGAGACTGGCTTTAGAGTTAAAAGATTAGCAAGTCAAACAGGAGATATAATGTTTTGTCACACTATCTGTCAATAAAGAAATAACATCTTTTAATAAAGGTAGGTATTAGGTAAAATGGTTACATAATCATAATTATAGTGAATGATTTATTATGAAGTGGTTGCTACTCCGGTTGTAAATATAAAGATCCATCATCAGTGGTCGCGATTGACATGTCAAGTTATACGATATTCACGATAATCGTTGCTGGTATATACAGCATCGTGTAAAATAGAGAAGCGAGTGGCTGCCGGCTGCAGGGTACAGGGTGTTATTATCGCGTCAGGGCGAGCCGGCTTTATCTCTCAATTTAGTGATAATTTCATAAAGACAAGCAGGCGTCGGCGCCGGCGGCGGCCGACTACAACCGCGCGGCTGCGTGGTGGGTCCCGCGCATTGTGGTTACGTACGCTTATTGCACTCGCTTAAATGACGCTTATCGATAACGTGATAATTCGAAATGGACGTTACTATTATCATTTCATATTTAGGTATGTGAGTTATTCATTCAAGTCTCTCATCATTTATTCTTCCAACTGATTACACGGTGTAAACGAGGAACAATGGACCAATCAGGTAACACATACTGAACCGAAATTCACACAATAGCATTAGCATACGATTATGTTTGTTTGTCGGCGCGTAAATCCTAAGGCCTTTGGTATGCGACAGTGTCGCTCGTTTGAGATGGAATGGATATGAGTGAGGCTTGAAGAGCCGCATGCCTTCACGCCCTTTGTACTTTAGTGCTGATATTAAACTCAAGTGCCGTTTCAGAGAATGCTTCTGTTTTCACTTAAACTACTTATATGTCTTTTCTTATCTTTACTAATATATTAAACGCGAAAGTTTGTAAGTATGGATGGATGGATGGATGTTTGTTACTCTTTCATATAATCTTACATATCAGAATAACACATAGGCTACAATTCATAAACATATATCGTATATTATCCAAACGTGGATGAAACCGCGGGGCGCAGCTAGTTAGTACATAAAGAAAGGATTTATAATACATATAATATGTAAATAGCCGTCGTCTCTTTGACATAATGAAAAATTTACGGTGACACGTATGTAGGTACATATATGTAGATAAATATAATCCGAAGGAAATAGAAGTAGCATGTATTTAACATATCAATATAATGGCCGTGTAATACGACACAATCCGCGAGCGCGCGAACAATTTAGCGCTCTCGCAAGAGAACACAAATTGCAACCAGTTGCATAACATGCATTATTTAAACGCGACAACCTTATAAGAAAGTATTAATGTGATAGAGACTACGTATGTCGCATGCGGTGACTCAGAACCGAGCTCAATGACCCTCGTTCACCCGTCCGACGCCTACTATTCCTGTGCTGCCATGCACTACATTGCTTCATCTCGAAACGCTAACTTGTTTGAAGAAACACAATTAAACGTAATAACAATTAAGCAACACTCTTAAACATTTTGTAACATCTTCTTCATTCAAGAGGCTTGCGACGCGCGCCGAGTGGCGACGAGCCAAGCGGATCGACAGAGCGCATTCCATCTCATTATTCGTTCTATTGTATCACCCCTCAGAATTATTTATCGAGCCGTGTTGACCGAGTAAACGAGCTCCATTTGTATCAGAAAATCTACACACACTGACATTTGCCACATTTTAGTCAGCGCTGTTCAGTTATGAGGGTCCGTCGGTATTCTGAAAGAGCGCTCCCGCAGCGCCTGATTTATTTACTCGTATTCTTCGGAAAGAGAGAAATTCAAATGCGGTCGCGACGTCAGTACATCATTCATCAGGTGGCGGTAAACGTGTAAATTTGCATACGACTGCGAGTCCAGTCTCGCGGGCGTCGACTGGAATTAAAGAGGGCCGAGAGAGGCGATCTCGTGTCGATACTGTCACATGACTAATGGAGCAGGCGCCGATCACAGATATCGACAAATAAAAATATGGCCGGGCCACCGCCGCCGGCGCTGCGTGCGCCCTCCGATCTGCCGCGATGTTCCCACACGGAGCCGCCTGGCCGCCACCATCCACTGACTCACTGACTCATCCTACCAATGAAATCGGCTTTTTCATAATTAATCTCTGTTCCGTCGTGACTACGGAACGCTACATTGATTCCTCTCCAAGTATTTAGTCCGCTCTCTATGTCTTCCAGTAGGTATACACTAACAGAGTTGCTCGGATGAGATGATGTGACTAATGCTCCTCTATTTATTAAACACCGTTCTAACACCCACGCGACATTAGTAGAGTTTGCAGTCAAACAATCAATTTAATTATTTTTAAAACTTTCGGTATATTCATTGGCAGTGTTTACCTTCGGAAGTTACGCCTCAAAGAGCGCCATAAACGTTAGTGACGCTGTAAAGTAAGGTTATATTATTATGCACTCAATCACGGCGAACGTTATGTGATGATAACAGTTTATGACCAGCTTAACCCAGATTTCGTGAGTAACAACATGCCAAACAATATTACAACAACTAAATGTTATCTCATACTGAAATGCAAACATGAATATAAATTAGTTATAACGTAATACTTTTTGCGTGAATATTCTTTCTTTGAAGCAACATTTCACGTTGCTAAATGTATATTTATTGTGCCGCTACGACTCAACGTCTATTTTAATAATATAAAATAGGTACATACCTTTAATTTTTAAATAAGAAGGTGACTAACTTTCATAAAATGTGTGCAAAAGACTCATCAAGATTTATTTATCAGATTTATTTCTAATAGTAAACTCTCACTGCAGCTTTTGTAAACTACTACTATATTGAAGCAATTGTTTAGTTTTATTTACATCTTTCCTAATGGATGTAAATTATAAAGCTGAATAAAAGCATCTAGGTAATAAATAAGAAGGTGTAGTAAAATTACGTCAGAAACATCAAAACTTGTTGCGCGGCGAGTTGGGCGGATTTTCATAGGCGACGAATCTGGGCGGGAACGCAGCTTCTTTCTAGAGCCGAGCGATAACCGACGCGGTCAACGACCCCTCGTGGATATAGTGTATCTTTGACATTAACTTATGTCTTGAGTATTCTTGACATGCAAAGCAACTAATATTGTTTACGACATTTTAATGTTAACTCTGAAAAAACGTGTATACCTACCTATTTACATAAATCACAGATAATATATTTATTTGCACATTTTTAAATCCAATTTACCTGAATAATAAAGTTGCAACGGTGTGGTCGACACCTACTAAAAAGGCGTTGTTTAGTGTTTGGACAAGTTTGACTTCAATCAACCACGTCAATCAAAATGAGCGCTATGGCGGGTGACGTACTGCGACCGGATGCGCGTGGTACATGCGAGACCTTGCCAAATGAGCAAACAGTGCCTATCGGCGTTGCAGAGGTGCAGCCTGGAGCCACCGCCGCCGTCGTCGACAGACGTATCCGCGCAGCCGCGTGACGCGCCATCATCACTAAATATAGCCCGTTGACAGTGAGACACTTCGCCGCCGCTCGCCGCCCGATAATTACCCAAAACTGAAAGTGCTAAAGTTCGCAGATAGCCCGCTCCGCCCAGTCTTAATAAAAGGAGGTTCAACAACCTACAGTCGCGAGAGGGAATGACGCCGCGTCTAGATGTATGCGGTATGCGGTTAATATCTAGCGAGATCGAAATAAATCGCTAGGATTATTGCCAAGTGGAAAATCATTATAATATATTGGACGCGCGGAATTCACTTTGACAATATTTTGACAACGTGCGGTTTGGATTAGAGCCGCTCGCGTACGAGCTTCTCCGGAGCTTTTTTGTCATCATTTTTATTTTGTTCGCGCTTGTAACGTTCTATATTTGTGCAGAGTGCTACTTAAGGATCTATTTTAATTGTAAACTAGTCTGGCGACGTATTTATGGATTTTGCTTTGAAATGTTCTTAATAGTTTCATAATAAGTCACAAGGCAGACGGGTGAATATTTTGTGGCGCTTGATTACGAAAAAAATACTACTTGGGAGTTCTAAAAATAAACATTGTTATAGTTTCATTAATAGTTAGCGCAAACGCACAAGCAGTCCATGCAGTACGTTGGATGAACTAACTCGATTTACACACACTTACGTACGCGCTTACACATAAAACTATTCATGTCGCCGTTTGAAGAACGGCTGTTACGAGTAACGCGCATAAAATGCAGTTATTTTAATCACAAATAATTATATACACAATTCCACCATGAATACCTAATCCAGCTTAGTATTTGTTTTGCGTACTGATTCATTTGTTTACTGAACTTTGTGGGTAGTTTACTTGGCAGCGCGTGGTGAGTGTTGGGTGCGGAGCTGCGTCACAGACATATAAGAGGCAGCAGACCAGGCATTACAGATATCTAAGCCACAAATTAATGATATTCAGGCAGGGCCGCACTAATGCTGACAAGGCAACTATGCACACGTTAATAAAATTAACTAAGATTAAAATTCGCGCTGATTTCTACCTACAAGTAGAATGAGCTGCCAAAATGTCGCCAGCGCACTCATCGATACGGCGGCTGGCTTCACGACTGGTTTAAATAGATATAATGTAATGCCCACTCTGCTTCCTCTTATATGTCTGTGGGCTGCGTGCGCCGGCCGGGAGAAACGGGCGCCGGCCGACCCGGTGCCATCTACGGTCTGCAACTGTATAACCGGAACGGTTGCCCCTATTTAGAATGATCAGCCTGCAATTTTGATTCGACTTGAGCCTCTCACCTCATACCTCACTAGGCACGTACGTACTTACCTTATTAAGACTGAACTCTTGGGGACAAACATGTACCTGCTAAACTTCAGAACTGGTAAAAGTTTTTAGAACACAAGTTGTGACGTCTATATAAGTACTTAATAGTTGTTTAATATATCTATGAAATAGTATTCGGCCTCATAATTTCAAAAAATCCACTTTTGCTATAAATTTTGTTACTGTTATAGTTTTATTTTATCTGCACGAGCATTTATTTTTAATACATTTTCATAGGAGATATTTTGTCATACTTTTTGGAACAATTACTTTTTTATTATAATGATGCATAATGTCACAAACCGAAAAACAATATATACTACACTGAAACAACAAAGCAATTGATTCCGGAAATACAGTTTCCGCTATATTAACCCTACCTAAACCACCCAAACATCGATGTACATTGTTCGCATCCTCAAGACATGACATTAGCTATCTAAAACGAATGCCTTTACCTAAACCCATAAAGCATGTCGAGATATGTTCGACATTATGTTCTTTCTGGTACATCGAGCGTATAGACTCAAACAATGGTTTATAGCAGGAAACAGCCGTCAGATACGAGGCTACGACGTTTAACGGCTGTCGAGCTTCGTGTTATGCCAACAAACTATGGGCACCACTACATCTATTCTGATAAATAGTTGAAACAAATAAATAAATCGCTTTACTCTAACATAATTTTGAGTGTCTAGTATCTCAAAAGTCCGAAAGGAGGTCCTTAGAACGACATAATATATTATGTCCTATATGAAGTGACAACGGTTAATCACTAATTGCATTCATAGGATAAAGGCTCAAGAAAATTGGCATGGCATTGAATGTTAGGGCGCTAAAGCTATTTGTCATCTGGTCTAGACAAAAATTGGCACTGCCAACGTTATAAAACGCGTGCCTTGTAAACTAGGGCAGCCAATAATCAAGTGACGTATCCAGCGACTGGAGCCATATAAATTATCCATAATGCGACGATGTCAAGAGGTCGTCGCACTATCGTTAAGTACTCATGTTTAGTTCTAACGTTGGTACTTCGTAGCGTAGCAGATATCTAAAGAATCAGTTAGATACTAATACTTCGAAGTACCTAGTAAATAGTATTACGGGTAGAAAGAGGAAATCAGGAACTAACTTTATTATAATGTTATGTCGATGGTAAAAAGTATCATACGGCATGAGCAAACACAACAGCAGGTTAATTAATTTCCCTTGATTTAAACTATACTAAATTCAGGCAGGCAAAGAGATTCAAGGCCGTTATAAATATATATAGGTACCTATTTTTAGGACTTAATTCTTAGTTTATGTTCTTCGTTTTCAATAGTATTTAGCAAAACCACGCTCGTCTAATACCTAAGGCTAGAACAGCTGTTTATCAAAGATTTTCGATATGAAAATGAACACTTATCTAGTATGTTGTATAGTGATAAAAGTGCAAATTGTTAGATCTCTAGTTTGTTTGCAGAGCGAGGTAAACCCAGAGTTTTCCCTAGGGCATCAACGTAGCTTCACGACCGCTATCAATTATTAACGACCACGGGGTGATGGCTTAATATGTCCTCTGACCTTAGATGCACAGAGCGATGCAAAATGTGTAAGTACATATGTAACTAAAGAGAAGTCATTACCGAGTGACTTAATTCAAATCATAATGATTGTAGAGAATAACTATATTCTGTTTTACACGTACAGTTTGACTATAATATTTTAAAGCCAGTTTTATTAGCGAAGAAATCTGTTTTTACTATTTATTTATTATTATTAACAAGCACTACTAACTCTTCCGCTGTCTCATTTACTAAAGTGCTAATAATTGCCTACAAGCATTCTTACTTCGTGAAAACTAACCATGCTAGACTAGGTCTAGGCAAAAAAAAAATGAATAAAATCTCTAGACAGCCAGACGGCCGATGTTGCTCCACATTGCAATTGATGCGTGTAATATAATACGTTCTTGCGTTCATATACTATTGTATTAGTTTTTATAGCTATAATGACATCATTGATGTCAGCCTAGTAAGTATCGTATGTGCTCATAAAATATGTATGTTGATGTATGACTAGAAATAGGTAGTATTAATTATATTATGTGTTAAAAGTTACAATTAGAACAAAAATTCTTTCGCCAGGGTGTTCCGTAACAGCCAGTCTCATTCTAGACTTAGCATGTTGGTCACCTTCGAACACACTGTGCTGAGCACCAGGTGATAGTAATCAAATCCTAGTGCTAACGTACTTAAACAGTTTTAAAGTAATCTTTCTGAATGCGTAGACCGCGTAGACAAAGGTACGCGTTGAAGTCTTTTCTTTGGGCAATGTCTTGAGTAGTGTCAAATTCGAGAATTTCCTCACATACATACTTTTTGCGTTGAAACCAGTTCTTATAACATGTTTGTATTTGTCTCCAATGACTGTAATAGATAACCTTCCTAATAATACACGTATGTAAGCCTGAAAATAGGCATGTAGGCTCAACAGTCTATAACAAAAAGAAAAAAAACAAGGGCAGCTCAAACTAAAGTCAATATCGAGCGTTGAGTGTAAGTTAAAGATTGATCTCTTAATGTAACATCATACGAGTATCATACTGAAGCACGCGTGGGCTCAAGTCTGTTTGTACACAGCACTTACAGGCTTCACAAGAGCTGAGGATATGAAAGTCGTAGCATTCCGTGTGTATATCCAAACACGTTTCGCGACCGATTGAGAAGAGTGCTCCGATCCATTACGGGCTGTGAGAATAAACACCACATCAACACTCCATTACCGCCATTAAGCTTATGCAGTTAAGTGCGAGAATGCTGTGAGTAAGTTTACACTGGATGTTTGTTGAATGTGCCGATGATGGGTAATCTCTAGAAAATGGACATTCGGCGCCAAAAGGAGCTCTGTGAGTGATTGTGAGTACAACAGTCGGCGCGAAATGGAAGCGAGTAAATATTTATTGAGCCTGAATCCATAAGTGGCTCCGTATTTGTACATGGCTATTTTATTTCATTACGGTTGGCCGTGCGTACGTGCCGGCGCTCTGCAAACATTATTAGCGTCAAGCGTCAAAGCATAGCACGTCGTTATCCTGTTTGCGACCAAATTAATCGGATTGTTTGATGTTGTGAAAACAAATGAATGATTGCTGCTAACATAACATGGACTCTATTCAATTCATCTGCGTAATTAATGTAATTAACCTTGTTTTGAATTACCAAATCAAACCGCAGATAAAGGCACAAAGATGTTACCTCATATGTGGCAAACGTCTAGTCTGCTGTCAAATAGTAAGCAAAATGTGTTTTATTATATGAATGGTCATAACTTGAACAGAAGAAGTGTCGCGGGAACGATAGAACGGTCATTTCGTAAAAATCATGTGTTAAAAATTATTCCATGTAGTAGCGTTCTCGTTTTGTTGTTCAGAGTGTACAGATCTGACAGGATCTATAGGTGTTGCAATATAAGAAAATTATCAGCCGCTAAATACTAATAATAAACGTCGGAATGTTCGCGTCGGCATCGTGTCGTTTTTGTTCGCCATCGTCCCAGGTTCGGCCTTCTTGGTTGACTCTTAACTATGATGTGGGTAATTCTTCGAGGGGTAATTGGAAACAAGGAAATTTAAATTATTATAGTCACGTCCGACGGGTTCCAGCGGCCAGCTATTTCCACGAATAAAATTCTCAAGCCAAGGTAATTGTAATGACTGCAACTGCAAACAATTTTTTGTCACATCTTTTATGACTGGCATTACCCACTAAACTAAATATAAAATTTAACGTTTTATTACCAATGAATAACTGATGTACTGTGCAGATAAATATTTTGACATTTCAAATATTCTCAAGTGTTATGAATAGGCATGACAAAAGTTTCTCATACTTATTGCGGTTTTGCTAGAACATGAAAGCGAGTGGAAAAGTACGAAGCAATTTATTCGAAGAATATCCCGGTTAGAGGTCAGAATCTACGTAAGTAATGCATTATCTAAAATGAAAGGAAACCAATAATATATTATATTTCAACACGGTACCTATAATATTCAAACGATAATTATTATGTTATTGCTTCATTAATCCTGTGTGTCCGTAGACCCACGTGCCTCGGGCGGGTGGTATAGGGCTATGACAATTATATTCAATTATAATGAATTAATTGCTAAATTATGCGTTTGTAAATCCAGTAAACAAACGATGACGCTTTGAACACCTGTGATATATGTAAAGATCTTTGTCGACGAACCAATCGATGCAACAACAGTGAACAGTAACAGCAGTTATGTATGAAAATTATATTTTGATATAAATCTGTGTGCAAATATACCTCGTTTTTGTCTAATAAAGATAATGTCGATAAAATCTAACCACATTTTACTCAAAAGCTAACGGCCTACTTACGAGTATTCCTTCTGATCTAATCATTATAATTATGTATAATATTGCGCACAGTGATTTCTGATGGTTCTGTGTACGATCGGTTATTGCAGTTTGTACCCCGTTAATTATTGCCACAACAGCTCTTATCGTGATCCTGATGAAATTGTATACCCTTGTGTTGAATTCGCCGCGCGCCTGCGCTGTTGCCATCGCCGCTAACATCACGTTAGTCGATATTTAGGAAGGAGGCCTTGCAAGCAGCACCCCCAGTAATATTGTAAATGAGCTTTACTGTAGTTGGGCCGAAGTAATTCAACGTAAAGTAGGTTTACTTAGATCTGATAGTGGCGATGGCGAGTGGTGAGATCGGTCGTGCGCGGGCGCCGGGCGGCGGATGCACGTGCGCGGCGCAATGGGCTAGCGTGCTGAAGCGCGGCCTGCATTTCCGACTCACATTCATTCTCGCGCCATTCATACAACTGCGTCATTCATTTAATTCAAGTTCATAACGAGAGCCGGCACCCGTACGTGGGAGTAGCTCCGTAACTCGGCCGACACACCCGCAAGGCGACACCGACCATTATCGCAAAACTTTTATTGCCGATACGGATAAACCGTTTCCACGTTCCGCTCGTTCGAACTCAAATATTTCCATTAAAATAAATCGAACCTGTCGAGTTTTGGGATCGCATTATCGTTTCCTCGTATTCGCTTCGGATTATCTAAGGCGCTTTATTTCACCGGTTCCGAGTGGCGTTCTAATTAAAAGCGCCATGGAATACCGAGACCGGACGTGCCTGGCACCCTGGACTGAAGGCGCAGACTCCGAGGTGTGGGTGCCGCGCGGCGGCGCCGGCGCAGGCGGCATCGGTGTGACGCCAAGATGGTATCGCGGCGTCCCACCACCGTGCCATACTTTTCTAACTTTTTGGAGCTCGAGTCACGCGGGGGCGTATTGTGTGCAATTGTAGCACGCGAGGGCACCTCGGGCCGACGACCCGTCCGTCCCGCGCCGTACCTCTATAATCCGACAGCATTATGGGCGACCCGGCGCCTTTGTTGGCTACCGGCTTAATGAGGACCCGTGGGTGGCTTATGACACGTCAGGATCTGATCATAAAGGTGCGAAAAATTTTACCTGGCCGACGACATTCCTACCTCGCGCCTTTCAAAATTAATGTCTATTGTGTTGTGTGCGTGCGCCGACAGAAGGCGTTAGGGATTACGAATGACACGATGTTCAATTCATTCCACGGGTTCGTGAATAAATCTTGTTCACATAAAAAAAAAATCGTTTTTAGACATTTAAACACTTTGGGGTCCGAAGCGGCGATGACTCCCCGTGTATCGTTGAGTTTAATTGAGATGTATGCACTCAAATTCTTTGACCCCAATTAATTTCGTGGAAGTGAGGCGGTCGAGCGTTAATTAAGTGTGCTAATATTTGCTGAGAACACGCTAGCGGTCAAATACAATGTCCATTGTACTCGCTATACTTACGTGCTCCGAAAACAATCATCAAACTGATATTTTTTTCTCAAAGTCGATGTGGAAGTGCAATCATTAGCGGAGCTAAACCAGAGAAGAAAGAGTCATTACGAGCTGAATTAAAGTGATTCTCACATTGTTGTTTTTTTGCGAATGTAAAACATACGCGCTAATCGCCGTTTACTGCTGCACTATGACGTAACCAATTGGGATTTTCCGTTTGCTTGACTACTTAATAGTATGGGTGTTTCAAGTCGTAACAATAACGCACTTATTAAAATGAGTGCATGCGTGTGTTAATGCAATTTGAGTGCATGGACACGTGATGCCCCAGAGAAGATCGTTTGTTACGCCGTGCGATGCCGGCTTAGGGGCAATGAACCAAACACTGAATTGGACATAAGTGTCCTGCATCGCAGCCCGCGCCCGCGCCCGCGCCCGTCGCACCCGACCCGCACCGGCACAACCAGCGCCAATTACTACACATCATCACATCACCGATACATTGTAAGAGCTCCACTATATCAAATAGTCTTCGCAAAAAAAACGTCCCACCTACGGAGAACCGTACATTAAGTAATATGAAGTACATATTATATGACCAAGCTCAAATTAATGTCTACTACGTGATTGCAAATATTTTATTCACATGACTTACAGAGGTACACGACGGGTGCAGATGAGATATGAGGCAACACTAAAACCGCCACTCTATTGAGAACTAATTAATAAAAACTTCCATTCCACACGCGAATAGCGCATATAAACAATCTTATATAACATTTGCGTATAAATGCACGCTCACACATTCCAGAAGTGAGTGTATCCGCTAATAACTTGACCACTTTACAGCCTCGCATTCAATGTTGGGTAGGTAGGTATACTGAGAAGCCTATCCAAGAATCGTTACTGCTTGGCTCTGTTTGCACTGTGAATTCAGAATGCAATCAAGTCGAGTCTTATTCCGTACGGATACGTTCATCTATATGCCAGCCGTCTTTAGATGCCGAAGTAGACGCACATACAAAGTATCAGGAAAAAAGCATTTCCATACTTTGCTACTCGAAGAGGTTAAAAGATCAGCCGATAAGAGCCAATCGCCAAGTTTAAAAATAACAATGCGTAATACGTTACGTTTCTACATTTAATTTATCATGTATTTTTATAAGTGACGTCGTCTTAACAATAATATTGCAATCTGACAGAGGCGGGGATCACTGTTAATTAGCTACCAATTTGGGCTATTTTTAGTTCATACCACAGAACACATAAATGGCATGTGTATACTTTTAGAGCGACGTGGCGACTTTCAACCGTTTGGTAGATTCGATTTTACATTTGGACAATTACGATATCGACTTTAATCATTTTCCCGAAAAAATCTTAACACAACATTCTAGATTCAACCCACTAAGCCGGGGTAAAGTTCTAGTCCCGCCTCTACTCCTATTTGTCAAGCCTATTTGCAAGAAACCGATTAGAAATACCTATATTTGATCATAGATAGTAGCACCACTACGATATCTATACTATAATATTATAAAGATCAAAAATTGTATTGTTTGTTTGTTTACATGCATTGAATAGGCTCCGAAACTACCTACTGAACCGATTTGTAATATTATTTCGCTGTTGGGAAGCTACACTATCCCCAGGGGACATAGGCTACTTTTTATCCCGTAAAAATCAACGGTTCCCGCGGGATAGCAGAAACCGCAAGGCGCTTTTAGTATATTATAAGTACGCAAGATTACCTTGTTTACTTTTACAACCGTTGCAGATCTGGTAATTTTGTACTACTTCACAATCAAGGCAATTTGCTAATTAAAAACATAATATACTCATACCTCTTTTATCTTCAACTCTAACGTGTTAATAATTACAATGTCAAGTACCTACCTGATAAACATACTTACAATTTAATGCACAGGTATGATAGAGTTGTGATAAACTGTGATTACCCTGTGTTATAATATGTATTTTATCAATATTAGAGTTGATATTTGAGGGTAAAGGTTTTAATTTGACTTTGATAGTCTACAATCTACATGTTAAGTTACGTCTAGGGTATTTATAGGTATTCTGTGCTTACGTATTGCATCCAAGCAATATCTGCACATAGCTACCTGCTCAAATATACCTAAAAGCATGTGACAATAAGGCGTGTGTTCGTTTCAATCCCGTTTGTATAATAAGCCCATTATTGCACAATAATTCCGATAATCAAAATACCATCACAATTTCTTGTTAACCGCTGATAACGATCATAGAATCAGATCCTATCTAACATTAGATCGATAAAGAGCTTTACAATCGATCAAAAATTCGTCAATAATTATATTGTGTCAGGGACGCCGACGGATAGCTTTCGTAGTTCGTGTCGTTCCGCGTTGTTTTCGTGTGTACTACAATGTTACGCAAGTGAGGCACCTGAAATTAGCCCGCCCTTTCAGTCGGTCAGCATGCGGCCGCCACCCACCTGAGCCGAGCGTCATACGCGGACAGGCGTCGCGCCACCGCAGACTATATTTATAAATCGCATTTATAACGACAACTCACTCATAAAACTGATCAATTACACAAACCCGCACGTAATGATGCAAACGTAGTAAAACTTAATATCATTGCGGCACCCGGAACCTTGTGCGCTACTAAGCCGCAGCCAAGTGTCTCTTCAGAAATGTGGACACATTGTCTTGGAAATTTCTCATCACGTCACGGCTCGTCTCGGTCGCCTGTCTAGACGACACAGACAACTTTTCCCCTGTTCTCGGTAATACGATTTTTGGCAGACATTTTAATATTAGACTTGGCAACATTTTGTAACTTATCAGATTCTGAAAATGAATGAAAGCTGTCGTATGTAAGTGTGAGTCATGGGCTCGGCGACGTGTTAGAAAGTCCTTGCTGTCCATTCGATTCTAATAATAAATATAAATAATGACATCATACGTCGCGCAAGGCTGTAAACTTGGTAACATACGATAATTTTGTTATAGATTAATTTTATATTGCGACGCATAGTGACAAGAAACAAATTGTTGTTATAAGTTTTCCTTTATTTTCGTATTACCTAGTGTATTTGATGTTCATATTAATTTGAACTTAAATGATTCACATTTACGTTTCCCTGAAAATAATATTTTGAGCTACGAATGTTTTATTCGTGGAGTAGAGGAAAAATAGTTAAATAGCATTTTGATTTCAATATTTTATTTCTAGAACTTATTTTTGTGTGTAAATTTTAAAATCAATGCCTACAAAGAGTGGATAAATTTATTAACATGTGCAGTTAAATACGGGTAAACCAAATTTAAGATATAATTAACAATCTCAATATGTTTTTCCTTCGTAATTACAAATACTTGATAAGATTACCTACAAAATCGTACGACAAAGATTATTTCTTTATCTATGATTTAACCGCACAATTCTATTTGATTAATTTTCATAATGAAGTAATTGGCTTTTTACTTGCGAATATGAATCTTTATTAAATCGTAAAATTTAATAAAAGTTGTTTTTAAAATAATCACACAGTCAACAAAATTAATAATAAAAATAAGTAAGGTAGAGTGCGCATTTTAAGAAACGTCTTTATAACTTTTACGCATTGACAAAGTTTACGTAAACTTTCTTAGAACATAGAGGCATAAATGATGGAGCTATTAGAAATATTACGACTCCTGAGAAACGGTACTATAAATCGAATAGTTGCTATGAGTAGGTACTAAATTCCCAATTTTGGACGTACGATGATACCTATCATCTACGTACTCGCTCAATCTTTACACTAAAACTCTACCATTAATACAAAAGGCGGTAGTATAAGTGATACACTTCTATACTACCATAATATGATTTTCTATTACTAGACTTCAGGCGTTAACGATTCATCAAGCATCTTCAGTCCTTTTACGTAGCATTTAAAATCCACTAAGTACGTAAAAAGACTGAAAGTATCTTGAATTTGAATTTATTGGTAATAATAATGTTAAAAATGCTGAAATCTTAATTAGTATCAGAGGTTACTTTTAGTATTTTCTTATATACTTTTTACTTTTTAGTGAGTTTTCAACGACGCTCTAGATTATCTTTTATAGTAGTATCTGGACAAGTCCGCTCGAGCTACGCAAGCCGCTGACGGCTCTACGATGCGGTAGAGGTCTATAAAAACAATAATTTGGGGTCAATAATAACATAATATATTTAATGAGCATTATAATTATCAACATACTATTTTCAAAAGCAAGTTACTTTGATAATAAATAAAATATTATCGTAGATAAATAAACAGCTGTGTTAATTACGCCACGTAGTGTCATGGTTCTACAGGTGACGTCAACAATGCTAATTTCATTGAAGTAAGTAGGTACCTACTTATTGTAAAATTATCAATATCGTCCAAGATACTACCAAAACGGTGTTTCATCAATACGATAAGGAATCTCGGGAAGTTAGTTAATTTCATTGATATGGACTCTGGATCAAAAAGATAAAGTTTTATTTTTGAAAGAAAACCACGCATTTTATTTAGCCAATCTATATTATCATTTTTGCCATAGTTGTGCGGTGAAAATAGTAAAAGCGTTAATTGTGCCAATTACGTAAGTAGTAAGTATGTAGGAAGGAAATTTTAGTATTGTACCTAATATAACATTTGCTGAATTGACTGAGCGAACGAAGTTAGCAAAGGTCTCCATTTTAAGAGTGGCAGTTTTTGCTTTCGGGCGGATTTACTCGTATGTTTGTTCCGGGCTACAGGTTAAATTTTAGAACCGATTTTTACGAGATTTCGTGCACAGATTCTTCGATTTTTTTGCTTTTTTATCAAGCGAGTGATTTTCGCTAGGGGGGGAAATGGGCGCAAAAAAGGGGGAAGTTTGCTGTAGTTTCATGAATTGGCGTAGAGTAAATATTTGGTGAAAACCTTGAGTATTAAAACCTGAACAAGTTTTGTGAAAAAAATGGGGGCACAAAGGGGAGAAGCCTATCACCATGATATTGGTTGAGCTCCCCTCCGATCGCAAGCACAACTTTTCACAAAACCACTAGTTTTAAAAATTATATTAGATACGGTAACTTAATATTTACTTAGTTAAAGATTATGCAGTTGTGAAGGGCAGATAAACATTTTATGATTGAAATGTTTATGTTATCATGCACCTTATATCATTCCGTCAATCTTCCTACGGCAAAGCGTCTTTGCCCGATAACAGATTAGTTATTGTATCATACATTAAAAAAAGAACCTCTCGAAATTCTTCTCGTTTGTTGATATTGTCAAACTGACAGCCGATATATACGACCTCACGTGGGTTTGTTTTTATTATCCTCAAGCCGGTATCGGGCTCGATAACGATGCGCGAATCGATAAACGGTACTTCTCCTAATTGAGCATAGAATGCACACGGTGCAGCCGTTTCTAAGCCTGAATAGAACATGGAATGCAATCATTTACATAAACACACGTGTCTCCGGTCGGCGTTTTCTACGCAGCGGTGCATCGTCAGATGCGATGCGACGTATGCGAAAGGGCGCGGCGGCGGCGTCGAGGCCGGCCAAGGGAGATGGGTAGAGCGATGTGCATTGAATCAGTTCGGGCTCGGGCGCGTGCGATGCGTGGTGCGGTTGGCAGCTGGCACTCACCGGCAGGGCGGGTGGTGCGGCGCGCGGGCTCATCCTCGCGCAGGTCGGGCGCGTGGCGGCGCGCGGCTCCCGGCGCCACCGCCAGCGCCAGCAGCACCAGCGCGACCAGCATGGCACACTACTATTTCCACCGGGCTCCACTCGCTCCCGGCCACGAGCTCACTATTTTCGCAGCGCGCGTTCCGATCGTGCGTACGGACAGGTTCGCGATTGCAGCGCGCGGGTCGCAGGCGTCGTCGTAGCGCGACGGCTCGGCCGAACTGAGACGAGTGACGCGCGATTTCCCGGCTCGAGCGGCGAGGGGGCGCGCCCCTCGTGGAAAACGCGCGCGCGGTGCGGGCGGGGAAAATTGCAGCGGTGCGCCGCCCGCGAGCCGCCCGCCTCTCACGCACGCTGCTGCCATCGCTGCCCTCTGATTATTATGATTGATCACTCCCACTGTCGCTCATCATTGCATTACTTATGGATTGGAATTACCGTGAGCAGATTTCAAATAAAATCTAACGGAAACTCATTAACATAAACGTTATACGTACTACGTAGCACCTACTACCTACTTAGCTACGATAGTAAAGTTATTCTGAATATTTGTCCAATTTTACGAGTAATTGGGCGGGCGGAACAAATGTTAATAAAGCCGTCTCGATATTTTTATAATGAGCACATTTACCTACGTAATTATAAAAAATATAATTGATTATATAGAAAATTAAAAACATGGGAAATATTTAAGTACCTACATTATTATTCATTTAAACACTCAACATTTTCACTTACTCACTTGTCATCTTTCTTTTCCATTTTATTGTTTCGTATAAAGGCATCATAACATCCATAACATAGGTATACAATCGCTAGAATAGAGCAACGCGTTGGATGATTCCGGTTTTGTTGCAATTTATAATTAAATACCTACCTACAGAGTCTCATCATAGGTAGGTACATACCCGCCTCTTTACTATTTGTGTGTATATATTACTATATATATATATATAATAGTATACTATACTACTACTACCTCTACCAACTGTGTCACAAATCAGTCAGACATAATTATTTTTTATACCACCCCATCTCAAACATCACATCACATCCAAAATTAAATGGCTATTGACGGATTCTGCGACGTAAATAAAAAATGCTATGTACCTACCTACTATATTAGTCGTTTGTCCACCATTACCAGCGCATAACTCCGAGTTTATAGCGTGTCTACAAAATCAAAGACTTTCTTGCAAAAAATATTATAACTTTGTTTTTAATCTCTCTCATACGACGCAGACTCCAGACACGTTGAAGACATTCTTATGAATCCGCCGATATTTAAATACATATCTGGTGCAGACTCGGATTGGCAGAGGGCCCAGTTTATAATGTATAATAATATTTCATATATTTAGCAAAGGAATAAACAAAGATCAATATCTCCCTCCCTTCTAACGAACTCCTGATGCACGTCTAAGGAATGTTATTACATAGAAATAGTGAGCTTAGTAATTTAACTTCTACAAGTCTTTACTGAAATGTGCAAAGCTTTTAGAATAACATTTTAGAATTTATGAATGTTCGCGTCGTTGCCCGCGAACTGTTTACGTAGGTAAGGTAGGTACCTACTCGTAAGTTTACTTTACTTCGCACTTTTTTACGTTTTTAGCAAGCCAACTTTAGACTTATTTGAACTCTGCGAAACAACTGGGTATTATAATACCCAGTTAGGTATCACCGCAGGTGACTATCAAGAATTGTATTTTCCCATTTCTCGCCGGCGGGGACGGAGCTGGCGACAACTGGAAATATACGGTTCCTTTCACAAACTAGGCGAAAGCATGCTACTGTTTCGGTGACGTCATCCATCCATCACGTCCATCAGCCATCTAGACATTAACTGTGAGCAGCTGCTGGGCTCGCAGTTTCACCCATAATATTGAAATTCTGCTGTAAATATTATGAAAGTCAACGAAACATTAAAATGATTTATATACAATTTTCAGATTTTCTTAGAAATTGAATGTATATTGCCAACAATATCTAGGTACGAGGTAGGTTACGATACGAACAGGACACGAAGTAAATAAGTACCTGCTTAGGAATTAATACTGATATTCCGAATGTAGAGGATAAGTAATAATTAGTTTATTTTTTTGTAACGGTGTCCCTCTAGCACCGAAGAGAACGTCAAGCCCAGCCTAACTCATCGATATCAGGATGTAGGGTGGGGCCAACTACCTAGGGAGCTTCGAGATGCTCAGGTTTTATTAGATAATAATCATCCTTACTTCGTTAACACAAAAACTTGATGTGATATTTAGTTAGGTACCACCTCCTACCTAAGTTTTAGTCCGCACTCTCGAAACGCATCACCTCGGCTTTATGATGATCGGACAAACCGGTGGCAAATACCTACCGTAGTCTACCTAGTAGGTAGGTATATTAAATACAAACCAAACAATTTATTGATTTAAATATCTTGATTTGATTTCCGGTTTGAAAATTATTGTAAGTAGGTATAATAGGCAATACGAATTTCGGGGGTTTTGGCGGGAATCCGATAGTGAGACGTTGTTGGTTTTGTATTATTTTCTCAAACTTGTGTTTCTTCGAATGTTAGTGTGTACCTAATATTGGTGGAATATTAATCATTAAGTGTTCGTTAACGTGCACGAGTGTAGGCAAATGATATAAACTCAAAAAACGTGTCATTTCACATTTTTTCCAAAACTCCCAGGAAGATTCAGTAAAGCATCCACTACTTTACTGAATCGTGACTTTGACGATGTAAATAATTGACTCGACTACTTAACCACGATTGCTATGATATTGTTGTGACTATCATAATGTGAAATTATTAAGAAATACTTAAAATAAAATACTTGACACTGGCTATATGCATAAACCGTGCGAAGCCAAAACTAAAAAAAAATACGAATTTCGGTATACCATTGGCGCACCCAATAATATATCGCACATTAACAAGTCAAGAAGGCAAACGTTGCCTATAATTTTATAATTCATCATCAGTAATCATCAGCCTACTTCTTTCACACTCCTGGCACATAAAAACAGAAATAATGGGCCAGAATCTACCACGCTGGCCTAGTTACGATTGATGTTTGTCATACGTTCATGAATTTGTATGATACGATACTTGTCGGTTTCCCCGAGATGTTTTCAATTGAGCGATGTCACCATGTTATCAAATCAGTACGTTACGTATGCGAACCACGATAAGTATCGTAATTTGAACGATACAACTAAATTTTAATCCGTACCTTTACGAGCAAACATACGAAATGCTAGCAAATGCTTCAACAGATGTCAGTTATAAGACCGGATTGTACCTAATATGCATGGTAAAAGAACGAATATTATGCAAATGGATGTATTTTCAATGGGGCTCGAATAATATTTTCTATGGAGCTGGCATATCCAATCTACCCGACATAATTATGGCTACATTTGTACGGCGTACAATCTGTATAGTTTGTGCGAGAATTAGACCCGTTTTTATAATTTTTTGTGTTCGCTCAATTGTCAAACAGTGAAAACCGCACTAGAATCGATTCAGTCAGTAGTAGATGTAAAAACAAACGCCAATAAAAAGGCGGATTATTATTCAGTAAGTAGAATGCTGTCACCTAGCTCTTCGATTACTATTATTATACTGTAAACTGCACCGGCTGCGCAATGCGCATGGGCAGCATATTTTTTTTCAGACTTTACTATTATTAACAAATTTTGATAAAATTAGCCAATCTGTCTAACATGCATAAAATATTCATAAATTATATTGTAGGACCTTCTGCTTCATGAAATTAGAATGAAAATCCGTAATTTCAGTAATTTCTGAGATTAACGTGACTATACGTATACAAAGTACATTGTCGACAACCGCGACGAGTAACCCAGTAATTTATACTTTACTGTAATATGTACCTAGACTAGACTATTAGACCATAATCGCCATCAAGTTTTCTAATAACAATTTGTTGTCTAATGAAAGAAGACTTATAATCTAATAAGAAGTGAAGCAGTAAATACTTGATCTTGCTGTCAGAACTACTTATAAGGAACCTCATTCTTTTCACGAGAAGTCGTTCAGCTGGAGGAAATCATTTGCTTGGAGGTGATCCGGTGACTTATTTCAGAAATCTCCTGCGGATTTGACCCCATGTTGACCAAGCGAGCATCTTGAGCTATATACTTACCCGAAGTGCAGATCTTCACTCCATCATGCTTCCTGCTTCAAATACCTGCCTGCCTACTTTTTAGGATCTACACCAAGCACCAGGCATCATTATTGTAGACGTTTACAAAATGTAACAGAAAACCCCAAAATTAAGGCAGTGTCAGTAGTTACTTCTCTTCGGTCAAACAAGATTCGCTACTAACAATTACTTTTGACTCACGATGGAAGTGGGTACCTCTGTATTGACCAATATAGTTTTAGTTGCCATATACAAAAATTGCCTAGCCCTTGACAAAATCCTGGATCCGCGCCTGTTACGTTATAAAACATTTCAGACAGCTATCGTAGTGCAAGCACACGGTATAGGCACACGGGTTTGTGCATCACAGTTCATTTGACAAGTAAGGAAACAAACACCTAGTTAAGTTTTCTTGTTTCTTCAACTGATACTTTTTTCTACTTCTTAATTAGGTACCTACTTGATATAGGTAATAGATTAAAATGTGTTTAATTAAAACAGAAAATGTTAATATGCAGCTATCAATTTGTTAGTATGTTATTAGGTACCTATGGAAATAAAATTGATAATGCTCATTGAAAGATAAGGTTTTCTCTGAAGGTCGTTAGATAACATTTTAAAGCAAAAATCAGTGTATGGTGAGGATATTTTATTCCATAATACAGCATAAGACAAACCGGAATGTCACATATCGCATTTTCATTACTTTAGTTTTTCATAAAAATAAAAAAGATGCTAATCCAATCCACCACACTCGCCGCAAACTGTTTTCCTGAAGTGTTGTAACAATTTTTCTAAATTATTATAAAAATGCTAAGTTATAATTAATTGTGTAAGAGCAAAGTACCGCATAGAATTCTGAGCACTGTTCCCTGTAGGCGGAAACACTTCTCAAAATGACACCGTGTTTATCTAATACATATTACACCTAAATTACAAGTTAATCTCGGTTCGCCATGACAAGTCGAAACTGTAAATGCAAGTCAATCACGCACGAGCCGTCTCATCGAACGAGAATCGTTAATCAGAAATGTTATCGAATGTAAACACATAACAGCTTAATCTACCTAGTTAACTTCCATAAAAATAACCTATCATGATACAAAAGTCGTTTATGTAATAAGTGGAATATGAAGGTAATATTAGTGACACCAAACTGGAGGTTTTTATAGATGGCCCAGTCACAGAGCGATGTGAATAGGCAGCGGGCGCGCCTGGCGGTCGCAGGACCCTACCTACATAGCGCTAATGTAGGTCACTACTTCTATAGTCTACACAATTAAAGTCATTAAATGTGAATTAACTTTAAATACTTTATTACGACAACTTATTCCACATTTATAGTATACATATTATAAAACATTTTATGCTGTGATTCACTGTTATCACGTGTCAGCTACGTACCTATCCACATCACAATGCTCGGTCACTCAATAAGAGCAGATACACAGTTGTTTTACTGATAAAATTATAAACAAAATTGCAGGTAATTTTGCATTAACTTTACACACTATATTTTGTTCGTCGTCATCGGAGATCGAACAAACAACGCACCCGTATCTGTGGACCCAAACACCACTTCACTAAGTACATATACAGCTCGTTGGTATAATTGTACACATGCCCGTAAATAAAGCTAAGTCGCGTCATCGACGACGTCATCGGTGCGTGAGTTGTCGTTGCGTGGTCGAATGCGATGCGAGCTCGGTCACCGGGTGACGCGTCATTAATACATTGATACCGCACATAATACATTGTATTTTAGCAAATAAAGTTAACATATCTTAAACCATAGTCTCTCAGTGATCAGATGTGAGTCGGCAGCGCACATGCGGTTAGCGGTTGGCGTTCTTCAGTTGGTTGGAGAGCCAGTCGAGGCCCTCGTAGAGCCCGTCGCCGGAGGTGGCGCAGGTCGCCTGGATGTACCAGTTGCGGTTGCGGAGCGAATGCAGCCCCAGCTTGTCGGTTATCTCAGCTGCGTTCATTGCGTTTGGCAGATCCTATACACACAACCATGTTAGTTTCAATTCACAAATAATAGAACAAAACTCGGCAAGCGTGGAAAGCTACAGCGATAGATTTTTGTCCATTGACGCTTATAAAATTAAAGCAAAGTGCGGCACCAGTCGGCTAATGAAAGCTGGTGCTATCACCCACGCGCCCACGCGCGAAAGCCTTTCCAGAATACGTATTTAATTTGAGTCATGTCTTTTGGTGTCTAGAGCCTACATTAATGGATCCCACAGAAGCGTATTGTGTTACACGCCAGACTATAGATATATTGACTTTTACTCAGGCGTCATATGAACAAGATAATATTATGGCAGACTCAACTTTCAAAAGAACTGGAGCCTATACTAAAAGAAACCATTCTACCCCAATAGTTCTAACCTTTGTGAAGACTGAAAACATGAAATACTTAAATAAAAAGATAAGATAAGGTAATCATTAAATGGCAAAAGTTTATAAAATATATTGATTTTTGATTTATGTAACAGAAGCAAGACTGAAGGGGAAAGTAAGTAAAGACATTCTATCAGAGGTAGATCAATGTAAGCTTGCCGCGACGGCACCCCTGTATTTATTACTTTACTTCTTAATTATAAATTTAAAGCTATTGGAATAGGTATAATTTATTTACGAATCATTAATTTCACTTTTTGCCAACCATTTGTAACACAAATGTGTCCATACTACAAATACAAATGTAACTACAAATTCTTCTGACTGTTAACATTACATTCATAAACTTCAAACACATCATCACGCAATAGGAACAAATATTTTCCAACCACTAGTCAAAACTTTAAATTCATTCTTGTAACACAACTAATTTTGGATAAATTTGATTATGTTGCACAAGATTGCATAACTACTTGCTCAAGTTTATTTGAGAACTCAAGTGACTAATACTTGGTGCAATGTTATCCCACAGACTGCCAGTATAACGCTTTTTTGGTGAGAGCTTGTCATTAATTCCCCTTAGTATCGTTCAGATAACCTTTTTCTATATTATAATTTACACACGCCTTGCCTGTTTTTCCCATTTTCACTTTTCTTGAACATCTTCATTCTGTAGCTCCAATATTCCCATTCAATAAAATTCTGTAAGTAAGCTGTAAATTCTTACCTGTTTGTTTGCAAAGATCAGCAGTACTGCATCCCGTAGTTCATCTTCACTTAACATTCGCATGAGCTCTTCCCGCGCCTCGCCGATACGCTCTCGATCGTTACTGTCTACTACAAAGATGAGACCCTGGAAACGATATAAACAGGAAAACATCACAATTGTATCCAGCCAAACAAAAGGAAACTTAAATAAAAAAAATATTGAATCCATGTTAAATTATGGACTAACCCTCGTCTCGAAGATGAGGCGAGACCCTTTGTCATCAGTGGGGGATATGGGTTGAAATAGATACTACTGAAGACGAGTCAGATTCCGCTTTTTATCACTCTAAAAAGTTCTTGTTATCTATACTTGTATCATGATAACATAATACTTGGAAATCTTTATCATAATACTTAATTTAGCTGTTAAATATTCTAAACCCCATTAAAAATATATTTAAATTAATGATAAAATAAAACATAATATATCTATTATGCCTATCCTATTTCCATGAAGTAGATGGTTACTTCATAATAACCATTTCTGAACCTTCTTCGCATTTAAAGAACTAACATAAGCAGAAAGTGAATCATAAATAGTTATGCAACATTCTACTCTCAGTAATGCTTTTTATAAAACTTATAACAAGTACCGTATGTATGTTTTATTTATTTCCTCCCAGTTCATTTAACCCTAATTCAAGTCACATGTCTAAAATATTATTTATTTTAACTTGTAGTATTTCGTTATTTTCTACCTACTCTCATAATATTGGCTACAAATATGTATACAGATGCACAATAAACAATTGTATTACAAAATCCACAATTCACTACCTCCACCATTATTATTGAGTAAACTGAGTAATTGTAAAGTTCAAACAGCACAATGATAAACAATACTTGAGAGAAATCATCTATGCAGTAAACCTAGACTGACCCACTTTCACAAACACATACACACTTATATGACTGTAGTGTAGCAGTCATGACTGGCTTCATTTAATAAAACTGATTAAAAAATGGACACAATGACTCATTTGATAATACAATAATACATAGTAGCACTGATGGATTACTGTATCTATTTAACAACAGTACTTATATTTCGCAAGTTTTGGCTAAACAAAATTCAGATAACATTGTAGATTTTGTAGTTTTTTGCCATCAAAATATGCTCAGTTCTCGCAATTGTATAGTTTAAGTTCCGTGAATTACTGTCTAAACTGGTGATTAATGAAAGAAAGAAAGTTAACTAACCTGTGTGTTCTGGAAATAATGCCTCCACAGTGGCCTGATTTTGTCCTGACCGCCGACGTCCCATACGGTGAAACTGATGTTTTTATATTCTACTGTTTCCACATTGAAGCCTGAAAATTGCACATTAGACAAAGTTGATACAATATTTCGAAATAAATTAATGGTAAGACGTAGTAGTGGTAATGTAGTAGAAAATCATATCTCATATTATTTATTTTGGTTTATGTAAATAAGATGGATTAATTAAGCAGTTGCGTTTGCCACTGGTGTTATGAAAGAACATTTTGTTTTATCATGTAACTCTCAAGGGTTTGTGCTTAATGTAGGATTAAAACATTTCAGGACCTACCTTATTTTTTCTAAAGCTGTGCCCTATAGACAACTCTACTCTTCTTCAATCTATTGAGTAAGATTGACATTGACAAACACAAAAGATGTTTAATTGTTACATGGTACCAAATAGATGGACCATTCTGCCGCAGTTTTTTTTATAATTTTAATGATGATTTGATTATAATTATGTGGGCATAAAATCTTTCGCCATATAAACTTGACATCTCCTAAAGAGCTGATGCAATACTCATTTCAATTGTAAATGTGATTGGTAACCTTATTTCCATAATGTTGAGATTCTAGTTGTGACAAATGTATTTAAAGCCCGTTGAATATAAGGTAACGCAGAGTTGAAACTATTGTAAACTGGCCGTATGTTACAGAAATGAGACTAAGTAGAACAAAATGAAAAAATATGCAAGATTATAAAAATTACCACTATAACTACTGTCATGTACCTACATATTATTACATGCTGTTATAGTAGGGCTGGATAACTGCAAAGAAAATCTGAACACAATGCCATGAATCATTGTGTCAAATGGTTTATATTGAGTGGATCAATGCAACTGTTGTATTGAAGCTTACGCAGACCTGTTACAAGTGATGAAATAGGTGCTCTAAGGGAGGAGTAAGTTTGTACTCACCGATAGTGGGAATTGTTGTTACAATTTCACCTAATTTTAGTTTGTATAGGATTGTGGTTTTACCAGCCGCATCCAGACCGACCATCAATATTCTCATTTCCTTTTTGCCAAATAGGCCTTTAAATAAATTTGCAAACATATTCCCCATTTTGAAGCTTTTCAAGTTTTCTGAAACAAGAGACAGATTAGGATCATGATACGTATTCATTCTGAGTCACCCGTCAACTCTGCACGTTATTTCAATCAATGATAATGACATGGCAGCTCGCTGCTGAATTTTGACGTAGATTGTTACATACGAGAGAATATACAGTAATAACACAATTACTTAGAAGCCATAAACATGAGCTACACTAAAAATACATTGCACTTTCTTCAGCGAAAATGTTTAGGCTGTAATGCACAATTTCTAACAAAGATTGAGCGACACCGCTGTTGATCCAAGAAGCGGTCACCACCCTCAATTCAGTATTGTATCAAAGACGCAATCGCAGCTCCATTGCGTTTTCTCAATCAATTAACGACATCGAATAATAACTTTATATAACACTTACATTTTCCGAAGCAAAATAACTAATACAGTCCAGAAAAAACGCTACACTCGAATCAATTCTTTACAATTCGCTGGATGTCAAAATGGCGGCGAACGTGGAAGGTTTTCGTGCTTATGCCACGTATCGGAAAAAGTGGCCAGTTAAAATAAAATAAAATATGAGATATTTTTATTGCTTCAGTACTTAATACATTACACGGTATTCCAATATACAATTCAATTTAACAAAAATAAGTTACTTAATATTTTACAATTAAATAGATGCTTAATTTGCACTATTTATTTTATTAATTACTGTGTTTTCATTTGTAATAGCTACGAGAATGACATCGAACGTATTTTAGACTTGAGCAGCTGCAGACCTTCCGATCAAATCAGCGATACAACCTGCCTTGGGAATGGTAGTAGGTATTAGATGGTGAATGGCAACACGACTCCATCTCACCCCACTCCAGGCGGATCGACGGCTCACGGGGGGTGGGGTTTTAGTGGGTTCAAGTCCCACACACCCCCTTTCACCACCCCCGTGGTGGTGGAAGGGAAGTGCGAAGGCATTTCCCCCCCTAAAAAAAATGGTAGTAGTAGGTATTGCCTACGATGTACCTAATGCATGCATAGGTACTGTCAGGCATAGATAGACGTAGTAGGTATCAAGAAAAATCTGTGCAGTCAGACTAATCAGACAACATTCTGCCTGTCATAATTGTACGAGAATAGCGCATAGATTTACTACATCTCCTAAGGAATAGCGTTTGGATTTTTCAAGCATCAATCAAACGGGGAGTTTTGGCGGGAATCCGAAAGTGAGACGTTGTTGGGTTTGTATTATTTTCTCATACTTGTGTGTCTTCGAGTGTTAATGTGTAATATTGGTGGAATATTAACCATTAAGTGTTTGTTAACGTGCACGAGTGTGGGCGAATGATATAAACTCAAAAAACGTGTCATTTCGCATTTTTTCCAAAACTCCCAGGAAGTTTCAGTAAAGCATCCACTACTTTACTGAATCGTGACTTTGACGATGTAAATAATTGACTTGACTACTTGACCACGATTGCTATATTGCTGTGACTTTCTGTGAAATTAAGAAATACTTATTATGACAAAATACTTGACACTGGCAGTATGCACAAACCGTGCGAAGCCATTATTAAAACAAAAAAAAACAATCAAACGAATAACAAAACGTCAAGTTATGATCAGATATTGACAATGACAGACAAATTCTGACTGATTGCCAAGTTTGACGTTTGTTTTGTTTGTTTTTATTTTAGTTTTCAGATTTTACTTTTTAGACTCATTTCATTCTTACAAGAAGTAACATAATTCTCCTCCAGCCTGCTAATGTTTGTCCTATAACAAATAAATAATCAAATAAATACTACCTACGTAAGTATGCATTGGTGGGCATCACAGACCAAGTAGTAGGTGGGCATAGATTTAGGTAGTTGGTGTTGATGATTCCGATTGCGACGAATTTGAAATTTCATATTCAAGTTACAATATGTGGGACCTTCAACAAAGTAATTGGCTAGCTGAATCACCAAAATACACAACATTCAGGGTTAACAAGTTGAGATCTTTCAATTCTAATAACTTGAAAGAGTGTCTCCAACAGGTAAGTTATTTTCGAGACAAAGTTTCCAAACGAGTTACATGCTATCAAGACTGACTTCTTAATTTGTAACACTACCTTCACCTATTATGAATTTGCAGCAAAGCAAGAAACTAGAATGTGATCAAATCCCGAAGTTCTACATGCTCAAACCTGACTGCCTCATACTTGAACAATGGCCTCAAACTGTTGTATTGAAGAAAACAAGCAAAGAAGTAATTGTAGATGCTCTATGTGCTGCTGCTGTTTTGAGAGGGTCTCATGTGTTTGCGCCTGGCGTAATGGGGCTTCCGCCAAGTAAGCATGATAGCAGTAAAAGGACAAATCATAACAATAGCTCACATATTTGACGGCTCGTTTGGCATAGTGGCTGAGCAATCGGACTGCTGCGCTAGGGGTCGCGGGTTCGATTCCCGCCCGGAACAAATATTTGTGCGATCCACAAATGTATGTTTCTGGTTTGGGTGTGATGTTTATGTGAAATTATATGTCTGTAAGCGGTACCCACGATACAGGAGCAATCCTAGTGTGGGGTTACGAAAAACAAATTTTTAGGCCATTATTATACCTACCTACATTTTTGATCACATCTAATTAATGAGTATTATAAAATGCATATTTCACTTTCAGATTGTCAGTTAGATGAACAGATAGACATTTATGGGGATCTAGAAGGTCAATGTAAAAGAGGTCTCAAAGTCGATTATACCGGTAAAAAGAAATATGTGGGAACTGGTATTGTGAAGATGTTGAGATATGAACTGTTTGATAATGGAGTTCAGCCTAGGTAATAACATAAAATAGAGTTACAACTATTTTAACGTTTAAAAATATGGTTTACAGGTATCAAACTAGATTCTTTCAAGACCTAAAAATACATTTTTTCACTTCCAGTGGCATAGCAATTCAAACTATACTTCCCGAGTCAAGATTACCAGTAGTCAATGAGACTCTTTTCCCCAAAGGTCAGGTTCTTCTGCAGAACTTACCATCAATAGTTTGTGGATGGGTCGTGGATGCACAACCACAAGAGTATGTGTTAGACATGTGTGCAGCCCCGGGTAACAAGACCACACATTTAGCTGAAATGTCGAATAACCAAGTTGGTAACTATATTTTTTTGTGATGTTTAGTTCTGATACAATGTTTATATTTAACATTATCTGTAAATTTTAATATGTATTGACTTTGTAATAATGTATGACTATGTGTACCTGTGTAACCATTGCGGTTGTATGGCCTAATCCTCCTCACGAGAGTGAAGGGAAGCCTTTGCCCAGCAGTGGGACAATACTGGATGTTTTTTATATGAATGTAATACCTAATCTTTCAGGCTCATATAACTGCAATAGATAAAACACCCCAAAAAGTAGCCAAGATTAAAGAAAATTGTGACATTCATGGAGTAACTTGTGTCAATGCCTATGCATTTGATTCAACAAAATGTCACTCAGAAGCTAGCCATGGAATTAACAGTGGACCACCGTTTTCTTCAAACAGCTTTGATAAAGTCCTATTGGATGCACCTTGCAGTGGCTTAGGACAGCGACCTCAATTGCATAATAAGATGACACCTAAAATGATAGAATCCTATAAGTTCCTACAGAGGAAATTATTCAATGCTGTAAGTAGATGTAGAGGTTTTTACGATTGACAACCACCTCATTTATACTTTCATTATCTTAGGCTGCAGTTCTTCAAGAAATTATATAACTGGTAGCGTTTGTTGGCTTCAGCTTCGGTATCGGGAAGTGTCTGTATCAGTATCGGCTAGAGGATCTATATCGGTGTCGGTATCCGCGTTAGCCCAAGTGTCGATGTCGGAATTAGGATAGTCAGATGTAGCTTCTACCATAATCCAATAATTTCCAACCAAAATAAACTAATTTATGTATTCTTGGTCTAGGCAGTGCAAGTACTCAAAGAAGGCGGCAAATTAGTCTACAGTACGTGCACCATAACTGATGACGAAAATGAAGGCATGGTAGTATGGGCACTTGATAAATTCCCATGCTTAAAGTTAATACCAGCTGAACCGTTACTTGGAGGACCAGGTTTACCTAACAAGGGCTTAAATGACGAACAGAGGTAAACATTAATATATTTATTTATTATTAACATACATAATACATTATAGTCAAACTTTACAAATCAACTTGAGTAAAACTAAATACTGTTTAAAAGTAGACGGCACTAATAGATCCTATGGAGTTATCCGAAACCTGTGCTAAAAATGCGCAAGTTACCTTTCACCATAAATCTTATTTGAGTTATTGTTTAGGAATTATAAACTAATAAATAATATTATACATACTAGCAGTGACTGCAATTTCACCCGAAATTAACTATTAAAAAACATCACAAAATAAAATACTTCTCCTCTTTCAACTATGAAGTAACAATGAACTTATACATGCAATTATTATTCACTTCATGGTATGGCAAGTGTGTTAATCATTAAAATATGATTGACACATAATTATCTGCTTATAAACATATTTGAACTGTCCAGTTATATTGTTTGTACTATTACAGGGCATATTAATGTAATGTTTGTGGCATATTATCGAACATATTCTGTCAATTTATTTCCTTAATTTCCGTTACGTAGTATACATAGATACACGACACAAACAAATTTAAAAAAAAAAGTAACATGGTACCTAAGATATCAAGTTTTCGAGATATTTGGAGATCGCCTTAATGAGAACAATTATGCTAATTACTGCCACATACTACGACTTACTAACAATAGCAGATGGCGTGAGGATATCTCACCAAGGGGAGCAGGGGGGGTCGAAAAGTCGCCAAAATAGCCTCTCGTAATCTATCGATCTCCACTATAGGATTGTTTTATTAAATTCAATCAATGTTCTTTGTTTTAGGAGTATGGTACAAAGATTCGGACCAACGGTGGACCCACTGAGACTCGCGGAGGATATCTATAGAGATTCTATTGGATTCTTCATAGCTGCATTTACTAAAATACCTCAACCATAAAATATAAATATCAATAAGTATAAATTATGGCCTAACCCTCCTCACGATAGCGAGGGGAGGCCTTTGCCCAGCAGTGGGACAGTTACAGGCTGAGTTATTATATATTATCTGGGGGCACGGCAGTGCCCCCGCCAAGTCGAGCAAAACAAAAGGCACGGCCGTACTATCCTTTTCTCGAAGCGATTCGGGCCATTTTCGACCCCCTGTAACTTCGTTATGGATAAAACTAGAAGCCTAAATTTTTAGTGACCAAGAGGGCATCACGTTTACAGATAATAATCCAAATTACATCAAATTTGAACCAGTAGTTTAAGAATTATTGCAAGTCAAAGTTCCTTAATTTTGCTGCCCACTGACTGACTGACTCACCGATCATCAAAATTCTAAGGTACTTCTAGTCGTCCCACAAGTTTCAAATTTTGAATATAGCTATTGTTTAGCCTATAAACCAAGGAAAAATTCTGACATTCCATAATTTACATCCCGTTTTCTAGTATGATCTGCGTAAATAACTTTGTATTCCCATATAAATCCTATTAAATTGTATGTGATTACAAAGTTACTTTTACAGTTCATAATTAGACTTCATTGAAATTGAATGAAATGGGTAACAGGGGTAAAAATGAGAAATGGCTTCGAGAAATTCGACAGTTGAGCGCTTTTTAAAAACTTCCACGATAGATAGAGAGATACAAATCCCTATACTATACCTACCTACACTTTTATAGGTCGAACAAATTCGTTACCTAGGTACATTAAAATAGGTACCTAGGTACCTTATACCTAATACGCATCTGTGGAGACGCAAAGACACTCGTTCATGATAATCTATGAGCATGACCTATGTCGCAAGGGGCCCCGGCCGCGTAGGCGCGGGACGGTACGTTGATGCGTGTTTTGCAAAAAGACGAAATAAAGAAAGAACACCTACAAAAAGAAATGAGATCCCATCAAAAACATTACATGTACAAAAATGCACAAGTCTCGCAACGCAGTTTATCTGCCGTAAAAAGTTGTGAGATCGAATGTAAACCAAGTCGGTCAATTTCAATACCTATCTGTACCTATCTATGGGAGCAGTTATATGTTTATTTCTTTAGTAAATAGAGTGTCTTGGCGATTGTACACGGCAACATAATCTACTAGGCAATCTAAATATAGTCTTCCGTATAGGTGTACTTTCAAACAAATACAAGCACAAAGCGCTTAACATAGATTTATCTGCCCTCCATAGGAAGAGTGCAGTAACTAGCATTTTTGACGAAATTGAGTTAGATACAGATTCGAAATCACCATGAAAAGATCTACATTCTGGTCTTACTCACGTATCAAAATTCGTTCAGGAACCCTGAAATTCAGGAAGCATAACTGCAGTAACTCGCTGTTTGGTTTATAATTACCTTAGATAAAGTGCATTAACTTTAGTTACTAGACAATTGGCTGTTCAAAGATGAGATAATATTACACATAAATGCAGTATCTAAAGTTAATGCATTTACATTAATTTGTATTCCTAAACAGAACCAACTAATATCTAATCATATGTGCAGCATCTTATAGTTACTGCAGTAATTTTAAGCATATTTTATAAGTTACAGTTACATGACCAAGTGTAAATGCAGTATATTTATTAGTTACTGCGCTTATTCTAAGTCGTTTAATGATTTTCTACAGGATTTTACTTAATATGAGGTAGCAACTATTACGTATTAAAATAGTTTCTGCATATATGATTATAACGGAGTAAACTGGATTTTCCAATAGTGATGTAGTATGTATGTTATCCTTAAAATAAATGAAATCAAACAAAATTAATTAGCATTTCCAGTTATATTATGAATTCATATTAATATATTAGTATCAAAGAAGAAGAAAACTAGGGCAATCAAATTACTCATTTAGAGTTTGTAAGCTCTCATAATTGCTCGAAATAGGTAGGTACCTACAATATTCAGTCTAAGTGTAAATAATTCAGTCTTTAGTCACAATCTATGAAAATAATGGTATTTTATATATTTTATTTTTATTTCCATAATCTAAAAACTGTTATTATAATAACATAAAACACAATTACACATTCAGAATATTTTTTTCTTATGAATTATTTTAGGAACATTTTGAGATCAACTTATTTCTACGTGCTTTTCTTATTTACAAGAACTAAAATTTATACATATAGATCAATTTCAATACCCTTCTAATGATTCAGTCTTTTTTAATCAATTAGTTTTGGCATGAAATCATAATATTATAATGTTTGTATTATTCAAAGTCACCATTTCAAAAATGACATATTTGCAGTAAGTATACTTATTAACGTGACAAAACCCAGTTAGAAGGGCAAAAAACATAGGTCTTAAACTCTGTCAGAAACAGGCAAACATTCCCAATAAGCTCTTCTTGTTTCTGATTAAAAAAATACTGAATCATGAGAAGTGTATTGAAATTGTTCTATATTAGGTAAGTATGTATAAATAAGAAAAATATTTAAAAATAAGTATAAAGTTAATCTCAAAATTTTCCTAAAGCAATTCATAAGAAAACTTTATTCTGAATGTGTAATTGTGTTTTATGTTATTATAATAACACTTTTAGATTATGAAAATACAAAATCATTTACATTATGTGCGTTCATTTGCAGTATTGCGTAATTAAATAAAACTTGATAATGCGCCTACACTAGTAAAGTTATAAAAGGCATTGCACTTCACAATATGCCATTGATTTCTCATTAACATATTTTTAGATAGGTACCATTATTTTCTCTGATTGTGGGTAAGACGTGACTGAATTATGTACCCTTAGACTGAATATTGCAGGTACCTACCTACCTATTTCGAGCAATTAGAGAGCTAACTAATTCTAAATAGGTAATTTGATTTCCCTATTATGATTATTTTCTTCTTATGTGATACTAATATAATATTGAATCATAATAAAACTGGAAATACTAATTAAATTTGTTTGATTTCATTTGTTTGAAGGATAATGTACTTTTACTACATACACTATTCGGAAAATCTAGTAAGTATTACTAATTAGTTCTAATCATGTACGCAGTAACTTGTTAGTTACTGCATGTATGTCTAGAAATTATTTTATTTTAAAACTGAAGTCTATTATTAGAATAGCAATAACTAATTTCTCCTAATGATACGTGCAGTAACTGAGGTACTTACTGCAGGTAAGGTTAGGATGTTTGGTCTCCTTAACAATACACTGACTAATTATAAGAGTATTTTTTAGATTTTATCGTTGTGAAATTAAATATATATTTACAGAAGTCCATTTTAATAAATCTATAGAGTTTTTCCTTTCTATTGATATAAGTCACGTCGAAATAACACGCATAGTTTTTATGCTACAACAAAATCAATTTTATTTTGTTTAACCGCGTTTTTCTCCGAAATATGTCGGACTAAGTTACTGCACTCTTCCTACTGAGGGCAGTTATGTTGCCGTGTGCAATTGCCAAATCACTCTATTTACTAAAGAAATAAAGATATAACTGCTCCCATAGATAGGTACAGGTAGGTATTGAAATTAACCGACTTGGTTTACATTCGATCTCACAACTTTTTACGGCAGATAAACTGCGTTGCGAGACTTGTGCATTTTTGTACATGTAATGTTTTTGATGGGATTATGTTTATAAATTAAAGTTAAATATTACTTTTTATAAACAAGACTGGCAAGTTTGGTTGGACCCAACATTGTTAGTTGTAAGTAAATTACAATATTTTACGTAATTAAAAACATGGTAAGGGTAACTAAAAATACATGCAGTGTTGTTATTGATTACAATGTTTAAAATATTACCCTCCTTCAGCAGTGGAGTAAAAATACTGAATAATGAAGTGCATAAGGCACTAATTTCTATTCTAACAGTTATCTTTAAAACTTGATATTACTTAAATTTGTTTTCGTTTCTGTGCATGAGTGTCACAAGTATGGACATTAACATGTAAAAAGCCAAACACACAAATGTGTAATTACGTGATTATCTACCCCGACAACTGTCCTGGAAGTTAAAGTAAAAATACTTTACCTAATCGTGACGTGGACTGTACTTAAACATTATTCAAGTTTTCTATGTGGACCCACAAGCCAGCCTTAGCTTTCAACAGTAAAGCCCTCTTGTCGAACATTATAGGGTCCTCAGTCTTGGGACACGTTGAGAATTCGAAGTTCTTCATGAGGGAAACCATCGCTACTTTGGCGGCAATCATCGCAAAACGTAATCCTGTAACAAATTCATAAATATTGTCTTTACCAGTCGTCTGTGCACTCACCATCCTTACGTTAACTAAGTGACGACTTTTGCAGATTTGCTAATAAGTGTGGACCATGTCCAATATTGCCGAGCCCGTATGTACCGTCGTTCTATAGAAATAGAGTCGGTGACTGGGGTGGAGTGGCATAATGACGTCACACATTGTGCTACCTACACGTGTACGAAGTCGCGGAAAAAGCTAGTACCTACCTACTTATGTTTATATAACACGTGGACGAATGGCGTGCGTGACAGAGGCGTGTCACGGACAAGGACAGACAACTGTGTCCTGAGTGTGAGTTTTTGCGGCAAGTTTAGGTACGAGCTCGACATACCTAGTACGCGTTAACATGCGCTTTGTATGAAGATCCTGTACAGCGCCCCATACCGGCGCGTTTATGAACGAAATATCTTACAAAGCGCGAGTAAAAACTCACACTAGTGCCAATGGTACTTTATGGCACGACTTACCTATACAGTTCCTCGGTCCAGCCCCGAACGCCAGGAACAAATGCGAGGGCCGGTTCTTCTTTTCGTCTCCCATGAACCGCTCCGGGCGGAACTGTTCCGGCTCGGGATAGTACTCCGGGTCCATGTGGACGCCGTAGATGGGGATGGCGACCACGTCTCCCGGGGCGAGGCGCACGGGGCTGTCGGGCATCTGGTAGGGCTTGGTGACCACGCGGTCCACGCGAGCCACGGGCGGGTACATGCGGAGGGTCTCTGAAAAGAGATACATAATACATCATATAACTTTAAATAGTCCTTGTAAAATACTTAAATTTTATCTTAGTAATGGCTCTAACTATTTGTATCCAATTTTGATTTTAGATAAGGTTGTTATTTTTATCTATACCTACACACGCTATAATAATAATAATAATAATATATTTATTTGAACAAGGCTTATAAAACAACTATAATGGAAATGGAGCACCTGGTTCCCACACTAGGCTCGAAACCCGTATCGTAAGACCCAGGACTCTTTCGTCAGGTTACAAGATATAATGATGCCTTATTGTCTAATAGGTATACAAAACTAAACTATTGCTAATCTTTTGTTTTTGTTTTTAATGTGTGTGTATGTGTGTGTGTGTGTGTGTGTGTGTGTGTGATGGTGTGTTGTGTATGTTATGCTTTTTGAAGGATATATTGAGTATGCAAGTGATATGCTAATATGTATGTAATTATAATTATTTAGTGAGTATAAAATTAATAACATATTATAACTTATTTAAGTGGGGTAAGTAAATATTCTGTGTCAGTGTAATTAAGTGTTAATAAATAATCAAACACTGCCTTCTTACACTGAGTGGAGGATAATGAATATATTTTTGTTTCTTTGTTTATTTGGTTATACAGATATGGTCCCAAGAAAAAAGAAAATTTTCCTGAGAAGGCTGTGTTTGCTCGTGGGACAACACAGACATTGTGCGATGGGCGTTTTTGTTTAGAGGCATATTTAGTAAGAGAGTGCTGATGTAGAACTAAATGTTGAATGTATAACTGTCTGAAGGATAGGACTTTGCATTCTCTGTATAAATCTACTGTAGGGTATCTATAAGGTCGATGTGTACTACATTTAAGTATCCCTCTTTGGGCTCTTTCGATCAAAAGTGTAAAGGTTTTGTTTGTACCACCCCAAGATGTGATACAGTAAGTGAGTATAGATTGACAAAGCGAAAAATATAACATTTTGATGACACGTATATCTGCGCAATCTCTGATATTTTTAAACACTGCAGTTAGTCTTCTCACACGTTCAGTTACTAAATGTATATGTTGATTAAAGCAAAGTTTGTGGTCAATCGTGATGCCAAGATATTTCATTGATTCAACTCTCTGAATACATGGGCAATTACATGGAGTAGCAGCACTATAGCACGCACTATACCTGTGACCATAAATAGCGAGAGATTCGATCTGTGGCTGGCTTTTGATTGAAAAAGCTATATATTTAGTCTTTTCTACGTTTAAGGTCAGCATGTTGTTTCGTAGCCAAGATGAGACTTCATTAAATACCAATTGAGCTGTATGGAATACTTCGACCCATCCCTATCCCTGAATCACAACGGCTGTGTCATCAGCATAGGTTATCACACAACCTCTATCAATTGACAAAGAGCAAAGCTCGTTAATGTAGATCAGAAAGAGGGTTGGACCGAGTATACTGCCTTGCGGGACGCCACAGGTTACAGGTAAAGGGTTGCTCACGTAGTCACCGATTTTTACGCTTTGCGTCCTTCCACTCAAATAGTCCTGAAAGAGCTTGAGTTGAGTCCCTCTGACTCCAAACCTTTCGAGTTTAAGTAAAAGTAGCGGGATGGACACGGTGTCGAAAGCTTTTGCGAGGTCCAAAAATATGGCCAGACTTTTCTTTTTAGCATCTAAACTAGTAGCTATGGATTCTGTTAGTTTAAGTACTGCGTTTGAGGTCGATTTTCCTTTACGAAAACCATATTGGTTTGAAGAGAACAGTTCGTGTTTTTCAAAGAAATTGACTAGACGATTATTGATAATTTTTTCAAATAGTTTTGACACGGATGTAAGAATAGAGATAGGTCTATAATTTCCAAACACTTTTTTATCACCAGTTTTATGTATTGGAACTATAATAGCTTGCTTAAGAGTATTTGGAAAGACTCCAGTTTGCAGGGAAAGATTAATAATATATGATAGCATAGGAGCCAGCAATTCTTTATTTTGGAGTAAGATATTTGATGATATTTTGTCCCATCCAACAGAACAATCTGCTTTTAAACTACTTATTACTGCTGTGATTTCTGAATAATCCGTATCCAACATTACCATAGACTTTTCAGATGAGTTTATCTGAGAGCCACATGGCAGTAGGTCTGGATCTGGTGTTATTTTGTCTGCGAGGGCTTTGCCCACGTTGGAAAAGTAATTGTTGGCAGCATTTACAGACTCCTTAGGAGAGTAGCTAGTATCAAGTAGGTCTTGAGATAGTTCCGGAGTAGTTTTGTAGTTCGTAATTTCATTTATCACTTTCCATATGTTTTTAACGTTTTTACTATCAGTTGCTTCTTTCAGTCTCTCTTTTTCATAATTTGATTTGGCTTTTTTGAGTAGTGTTTTACAATAATTTCTGTAGCGTTTATAGGTTGTTTGTAATATTACATTGTTGGGGTTATTACGTAGTTTCATGTGCATACGGTCTCTATTTTTCATGCACCTAATCAGACCATTTGTGATCCACGGTTTTTGTGTAGTCTTATTTCGCGGAATAATATAATAAATAAAGATAAGAAGAAATAATATAATAAAGATGTGCACCGCTCCGGTAATGCTCATTATGTAAAGGCTTTGTTGTAAAAGCGTGTTGAATCTCCATAGGCGGCGGTCGCCACTTACCATTAGGGGGTCTCGTGACGATTTTGCAAAAAAAAACATTTTTCAAAGATAGATCACGGGCTTCGTAGATACCGTTTGTAACCATAATGTACCGTTAACATCATACATTTTTCACTTACCAAAGGAAAATATCAAATAACTTACTTATGTCGAAAGTAAAAAACAGTAGGTTATCATCCATAGTATCGTAATCAATCAATCTATTGCATACACTAAGTCACCTTTACTTTAATTATCTGACAATGAAAGCTATACGCTCTACGAGCATAAGTTCCTATACATGTTATCATCGTCCTACGAGTATGTCTAGGAAAACGATGAATAACAACAAAGGCAAATAAAGATAACGATATAAATAAATATTACTCTTTATATAAATATTATTCAGAAGCCAAGCATTGTTCACTTTCATACGAATACAAGTAATTTTGCTAATAGATGCTTCGTCAACAGACCACACCAATCAGCAGATGCAAGATGGTGGACATTGTAAAGAGTAGACAAGACACCATGCAAAGCTTACGCGTCCTAATTACGCCAGCAGTTCGGACTTCTATTATAATGGCTACTTACATCCGATAAGGTTGCACAGATCTATACCGACCAAATAAAATTCTCAACTGCCCCTTCCTCCCGCCAAGGGGCACATGGGAAATCAATTTCCCAACTGCCCCTTGATGGGGAGGTTAAGGGGCCGTTGGGAATATATCAAAATACCTAACAGATGTACCTCCCTATAATAATGAATGTACCAACTATGAAATAAATAACCTATAATAACACGAACCTAGTAAGAAAGCGTCGAGATAAGTCAGCTCCGCCAGCAGTTCGTAGGTGAGGTCCTTCCCCTGGGTGACGGCGGCGACGTGCGCCCGCAGCCCGCGCCGCAGCCCGGGCCGCGCCGCGAGCGCGTGCAGCGCGAACGCCAGCAGCGTGCTGGACGTCTCGTAGCCGGCTATGAGGAACAGCAGGCACTGCGCGTCTATGGTGTCGTCGTCCATGTCTGGGGAGAAACTTGTATGGACCGGCCTCTGGCGTCTTGTCAGCCCGCCGAGGGGTCTGAAGTGGCATAACGATCGCCATCAATCGCAGATTAATCATAACAGATATGACATTTAACTCAAGGTCCGGGGAAGAAAAGAGAAGTGTATAGAAATAGACAAAGGAGTAAGTAGGATAGTACGATGATGTTTTGTCTTTGTCGGCGTATGCACTAATTCTTTGCTTTGCTGCAGAAGCAAACCAATCTTGGCATTTTAGAATGTCGCACGAATAATTGAAGCACCACCTAAATAACGTGTAGGTATTACATTTATCCGATTTATAGGGATACCAGCGATTATTAATTTTCCAAAATCCTTTAAAGAAGCGGTTTTTATGGCCACAAATTAACTTCAAGTTATAACTAACAGAATATAGCCAGTAGGTACTTAATTTACGCTCCATTTTATATTCATACTTTATTTGATTATGTTTATCACCCCTGCATTGTCATGTAATCACAAGCCTTATTATTGCTTAGACAACAGCAAATTATCTTTGTAGCCTTCACGCGTTAGTGCACTGCTGCTAGATGAATATATCTATATGTAGATTCATCATACAGATAGATACCTACAGCATAACCATAATGCTAACAGTCAGTTGGTAAACAGTAACTGGGTATTTGGTGCATTGATAAGCTATTTGAAGTAAGGAGCAATGTCTAACATTAATTAATAAACTTAGGTATCATAATAGACAACTGTATAGGAATATTTTGGTTTGATTTGGCTTACAAAATGTGTGCAATATCTCCAATTTAAACTTACGATTTTCTGTAGGTTTTTCGCTTTTTTCTTTGTGTGCAACGTCTACGAGAATTTGTAAGAAATCGCTTTTTCTGAAAAGTTAAAGAATAATTTAAGGTAAACCACAAGAACCAACACCAAATGATTTAAGTGGCTATACTACTGTCTAATTGTGAAAAGATAATGATTGTTCCACAGAGTGACCACCGTTACTATTCTGTAATATAGCGGGTAACTTGACGTAACATAATTACTTAATATTACATTTAATAAGATAACAAGCCTACCTATATTTGTCGTCAGCAGATTGTTTTTATAAACTAGAAATATAGGTTTAAATATTATGGCGTCGTCCATTTAGTGACGCTCGCTAGTTAGTTCCATTTAGAAACAATATCCAAGAACGCCCGCTTCGCTTCGCTTCCGCCTTAGCCTTCGAACCCACCTCGTAGAATTTGTACTCCGCCTCTAGGCTCGGTGAAATTGACTATATTTTTTTTTGTTTTTTGTTGTTTGACAAAGCAGCAATATTTGCCGATGACAGCAGATAGTAGAAGGTTATTTTGCATATGTTTATTATCTGATCATATGGAGTTAACTCACTCAGAGTCCGTGAGTCTCCTCTCGGCCTTCGCCGCCTGCAGTATCCTCATGAGCTCGTCTGTGGACTCCAGGTTAAGAAACGTGAAGTTCAACAGCCGGATCATCTTGGGCATGAACATCAGGATGAATAAGATGAAAATCCGCTTGGCCTTCGGCATGTAGTCGAACTTCGCCGCAACCTGGAGTTAGATTATACAACTTAGAATGAAACCAATTCTGCAAGTGACCAAGGAACTTTGTCCATGCGTGGACGTCGAGCATATTATAGTCCTTACCTTGATGAAATGCGAGTCTCCATCTGTCAACGCATCACATTTGATACCGAATGCGCAGGCGCCAATCGTTTCTAGTGTGTAATGCCCCATTGTTTCCTTCATCTCCACGTCTTTCTTATCTACAAGATTGAGGGCAATCGTCCCTTATATTTTGTGGGTACTGTACTGGGTAGACATAGACAGATAAAAGTGCAAGATAGAGAAATAACATTTTATTGACACACTAGAAACAAGAAGAAAGAAGATTATTAAAGTACCTATAGGTACTACATTGTAAAAATACAGTAGGGTTATTACTGAATCAAGAACACAATGTGCATGGAAAAACGTGCAAACCTAGCCTGGCTACTTCCTGAAGTACCTAATATCTAATCTAATGGTTGAAACTTCATAATTTTAATCCGTTTCGATTTATAAGTGTTAAAAGAGATTATCTATCTATAACATATAATATGTTATGGTACAAAACGTCGTCGACCGCGCCCTGTCCCAGCGTCCCTCGATTGTCCATTGGCAGTGTGATTCATTCATGATTCAGGGATGTAATGTTAGGAGGAAAATCAGTATTATTCAGAATGTTCCACTCACCATACTGTTTTAAATACACCACCATCTGATTAGAACATAGCTGCAGCAGAGACAGCATGTTCTTCAATCGAGACGAACTGAAGACGGGCGTCATCGTGCTCCGAACACTCTTCCATTCAGCGCCCTGATCAGTACAAATAATTCATGAGCAAAGAAACTCTACCAGCTCTCTACAGCTTACTCTAGCAGCTCATCTTCTATTCGAGTCAACGGTCGTAGTTCATATAACCTTAGCTAGAAATGTAGCCGAAGTTGCTGCATTGTCTGTCGAGCAAGCAGAGCATAACAGTGCTTTAGGGCTCCACAGTTGCAGTGCTCGCGAGGTATATACTGACTGACTACTGCGGACTACAGTGTAATCATCTATCTTTATTTTTCTGTATGTACCTATACCTACTTTGTATTTTGTAAGGTATTTTGTATTCTAAATAAGTACCTATTCCTTTCATTTTCTTTTCTTTTTTTTTTAACGTAGCCCCGCACTAGAATTTCTCCTGTATTGTGGGTACCGCTTACAGACATATAATTTCACATACACATCACACCCAGACCAGAAACAAATATCTGTGGATCGCACAAATATTTGTTCGGGGCGGGAATCGAAACCGCGAAACCAAACACAGCAGTCCGATTGCTCAGCCACTACGCCAAGAGTGTCGTCATTCCATCGAGATGAAATACCATCGATCGACGTAGCTCTAGTGTACTGATCCACCTTGATAGATAATTTAACCTGAGCCATTACAAGTAGGTACATCTATTCAGTGATCATCATTGCTACATCAAGTAGGTGTATGTAGTATGTACTTGTAGAAATAATTATGTAACATTTATAGCAATTTATATTGTTACCTAGTAGGTATTAACTTTTTTTTAATTTCACAAATCATGACAAATGCAAACATATTCTACTGTAATTATGCCCAAGGAATATATTTACACTACTAGCACTTCTGGGCATAGCCCTCCCCACAATGAATTCCATTTATTCCTACCTACTAGCAGAGTGTAAAGATTTATTTAGGCTGCGCTACTAGGTTGCTCCCATTTTAACTTATATTTGGGCAACAATGCTTAGAATTATAAATAATGAGTTAATAATATTATGCTACTCACCTTTAAATTCAGAAGAGATCGGCTCAAATATCTAGGCTCCTTACTGTTCAATGAGTTACGGTCAGTGAAGTAATCGAAATCACGAATCATAATCGCTTTTATGAGGTCGGAGTCCATAATGTACAGGATGGGCCTTCTGCCTTCGAACATGCCTTCAAATAGAAAGAAATGTTAAGCAGTTATTTTTTACTGACTAATACCTACAAAACTTTTAAATGTGAAAGTTTGCGAGTGTTTTACCTACATGCCTGAGGATTATTTTTAAAAGTATGTGATAGTACAATGCATGTCTATGTCTTCATGGTGGAATATGCCATGTCCTACTCCTGCTCACAAAAGTGAGCCTAGACCCTTGCTCAGCAGTGGGAGGATGTGTGTCATTATGTTTAGTACTTACTAGAATTGACCTCTACCAGAATATACCTAACTATAATACCTAGACTATTTTAATACCTGTTAACTAATAAGTATTCTGTGCCTGGCTTCGATATCTTGATGCTGCCAAACCAGTTAATTTATTACTGCAGAAAAAACACCAATTTTATGGTAGACTGGACTTTGCTCTTAGCTGAGTAACCTTGTGGTTGATGCAATAGGATGCTGTAATCTTGTTTACATGGCAAATATCAACTTTAAGCACATTACCCATAAGAATAGTACCAATCATAGTGAAGCTGCAAACAAAACCACTATCAAATTATGTAAACAAATGTGTAAATTTTGCTGCTTTTAAAACTTTAGAAAAAAAATCATCCTACTAATATTAAAAACATGAAAGTTTGTGAGTATGTATGGATGGATGGATGTTTGTTACTCTTTCACATAAAAACTACTGAACGGATTTTAATGAAACTTTACAATAATATAGCTTAAACATCAGAATAACATGTAGGTTACAATTTATAGAGATATTGTGCGAATTATCCAAAATATGACGATAAGTGTCAAGTAACTAGGAAAAAATCAACCATCTGCGAGCTATTCTGGCGTGCGCTGCCAAAACTGCTACTCATAAATACTTTAGATATCATTCACAAACTTCTAACTTCGCCACCAAACTACCAACAGTAACATATAGGTAAATGTTTTGTATTACCTGATATACTGATAGCTCTGGAATCTATTTCACTGAACGAAAGCTTTGTGACTCAGGCTATGTGTTATATTATTGACACCGGAAATGAGAATAAGAACGGTGAAGAGGCGAAGCGAATTGTAAGAAAAAAAATATCTACACAAAATAAGTAATACGAAAATAAAATAATATACTTAATTAAAAAACTGGCTTATATCTAAAGGTTAAGGTTTCATGACCATTCCACAGCATTATTTTAATAATAGTAATTATGATCATTATACGCTAACTTTATGTCGAATAAGTACAAATTTATTTAGGTACATTACTTACCCCCATATCGATTTCCTTTGAAATGATTATAAATATCCAGTTGGTAGTCGTGAAAAGATCTTGAAGCTGTAATTCTCGGACCCAAATTGCCCAATAATATGACTGGTTTCATATACGGAATCCCTTTCTTTTTGAAGAAATCGAAAGTCGCGGTGTAGTAAAAATAGAATGCGAAAATTGTAGTGAGTATCAATATTAATTTCCAGTCATCTGCTATCATAATCAGTAACTTCTTTGTACCAACGGAGAGCTCCATTGTTGCTTTGGTGATCAATTTAAATAGAGCAACAATGACAAAATACACAAACAAATAAAACTGATGCTAGTGTGTATGTAACTGTTACTGTTTTAAAATAGGTAGGTACTATTTCTGCGTTCTGCGGTGCTCGTGCGTGAGTGCTGCACCAAGCAGTCACAAACACCAAGCCGAGCCGATACTACCGACCGACCGCAGCGAGATTCTCTTTGCGAGCGAGAGTAACCAACCAAACCAAGTCATGAACCAACCATTTGATTTGACAGAGACATTTGATTTTCATTAATCATTTTTGATTGTTGTTTTAGTAATGGCTTCGCACGGTTTGTGCATATAGCCAGTGTCAAGTATTTTATTATTTAAGTATTTCTTAATTTCACATTAAGAAAGTCACAGCAATATAGCAATCGTGGTCAAGTAGTCAAGTCAATTATTTACATCGTCAAAGTCACGATTCAGTAAAGTAGTGGATGCTTTAGGTACTGAAACTTCCTGGGAGTTTTGGAAAAAATGCGAAATGACACGTTTTTTGAGTTTATATCATTCGCCCACACTCGTGCACGTTAACGAACACTTAATGATTAATATTCCACCAATATTACACATTAACACTCGAAGAAACACAAGTTTGAGAAAATAATACAAAACCAACAACGTCTCACTATCGGATTCCCGCCAAAACTCCATTCATCATTTCATGACCTTGTAAAATTGAGAGCCTCTGGATTAGTCTGGATTAGAGTGACAGTGCCGTATCCCATAATCTGTGACAGTGACAGCTAGCTGGCTACAGACAATCAGTAAGTAGGGGGTCAGCTAACCTATCTATCCTATATCGAGAAAGTATTCGATCGATTCGATACGACTTTCACCTGTCTGTTTTAGATTTGTTTGATCGCCTTGCAATATCGACTTGTCATAAATTCTGTTTCCTATTTATTTTTTGTGGGTTCAACAATCAACATTTCCTTGATCAAACTTAATATAATATAACTACGCACTATCACCGCACCGCGCTATGGGAAGCCTTACCTACTCAATAAATCACTAAAAATGGGTAAAACATCGAAAGATAAACGCGATATTTACTACAGGTTAGCGAAAGAAGAAGGATGGCGAGCAAGAAGCGCTTTTAAATTGTTACAAATTAATGAAGAATACAATATATTCGATGGAGTTACACGTGCTGTTGACCTTTGTGCTGCCCCCGGTAGCTGGAGCCAAGTTCTAACAAAAAGACTACGGCAGAACACACCAAAAGTTGACGATGTAAAAATTGTCGCCGTAGATCTACAAGCCATGGCCGCTCTGCCCGGCGTCATTCAAATACAAGGAGATATTACTAAAGTGTCCACTGCGAATGCTATAATCAAAGAGTTCGAAGGCCTCAAAGCTGATTTAGTGGTATGTGATGGGGCTCCAGATGTTACCGGCTTACATGACATAGACGAGTATGTTCAGTCGCAACTGTTACTGGCAGCTTTGAATATAACTACTCATGTTCTAAAGAAGAGTGGAGTATTTGTTGCAAAAATATTTAGAGGAAAAGATGTATCTCTTTTATACTCTCAACTGAAGCAATTCTTTGAATTTGTCACAGTAACCAAGCCGAGAAGTTCAAGAAACTCAAGCATAGAAGCTTTTGTGGTGTGTCAGAATTATCAGCCTCCAGAAGGTTACACCCCTAATATGGTGAACCCATTACTAGACCATAACTACTGTGATTTCAATCAGTTCACAGGGATAAACAGATTCATAATACCATTTAATGCATGTGGAGATTTGAGCGCTTATGATTCTGATACTTCATACCCGCTGCTATTAGAAGGACAGACATCCTATGAATACAAAGAGCCAGTTCAAAGCCCTATCGATCCTCCATATAAAGAAGTGTTGGAGAAAACCAAGAACCTACAGATATAAAAATATGATTAAAAAGTTTAAATCGAGTATGTAGCATATTGTTCATTTTATTATTATAATTTCTATACCATACCTACTTTATTTATAAAGGGAAAGTTGCTGTGATTGGGCATTATTTTGTGAACTATACCTATTAATTAAGTAACTGATTCTATTTTTTGTTGATGTAATGTGCACTGTGCACACATTTGGGCAAATGATACCTTAGTAGGTGCCTACATAATATTATTCTCCAAAACCCCTAAGAAGTTTCAGTAAAAGTATAATATTATATCATAATTGGTAGGTACCTACATACCTACGTACTTTTTTTTTTTTGAGGGGGGAAATGCCTTCGCACTATCCCCTTCCGAGGTACCTACTGTATAAACCACATTTTGATTAGGTAGGTCGTAGCAAAAAAAATTTGGAAAACTAACAAACAATTCACTTGACTATGGTTTTATACCTAGGTAGGTAGGTACCACAGACCAAGTAGTAGTTAGGGTAGGTACCTACCTACCTACCTAATTTTTTTTGTTTTAGTTATGGCTTCGCACGGTTTGTGCATATAGCCAGTATCAAGTATTTTATCGGATTCCCGCCAGAACTCTTAAACTGGCTCTCTTAAATTGACTTGACTTCATTTGGTTGTTTTTTTATTGGGGCATGGATTGAATCCTCTCTTGTGGATTGAATCTAATATAGCTAAATGCAGAAATCTTGCGATGTTAAAACATTATAATTATACCAGAAGGCCAATAAAACTTCCATATCCATAGAAAACTTCTTTCTTTCAGAAATCTGAAACATAGAGGAAATGTAGGGACCTACCTAGGGGAAAAAATTCCGTTTTTTTTAACATTGTAAATTTAAGTGTGTTTTAATTTCCACAAAATTTTGTGCAGGAAAGCTTTTTAGATTTTAAATTTATTGTTAACACAAGAAAATAAAGATGGGCAAGTTCAAAATGCCAAACTTGCAAGGATTTCTACGAGAAAAGGTAATTTACCTACTTATAGGTACGGTAGCGGTGAGATGTAAAAACATTTTAGGGTATGTAGGTAATAACCTAGTAGGTTATTACTACTATAGGTTATTACACTGTACCTACAGTACAATAAATAGTAGCACCTAGTTTACCAATCTTAGATCGAGCACGGTCGTTATACTTACGTCAGAACTAGAAGTTAATCTAATGGTTAGTTTAGTACCTAGGTAGGTAAACGGCCGCTGGGGCCACTGGGACGAGCGAGATGGTGAATGCCAATTCCAATCCAACACGACCCCATCTCGCCACACTCCAAGCGTATCGACGGCTTACGGGGGGGAGGGGTGCACAGTGCACACACCCCCGTGACGGAAGGGAAGTGCGAAGGCATTTCCCCCCATATAAAAAAGTAGTAGGTATATGGTGTATAGTTTATACGTAAAAAAAGTGGTATATTAAGTAGTAGGTACAGGCATATTAGGTACCTACCTATATTACTTAGGCAGGCACGCACCGTTTTATCACAAAAGATTTACAAGAGCTGAACAGATGAGTTCTCCACAAATCGACGTCTAACCCTCGCTTTTTCTAACTCTATAACAAATTCACATTTTGTATTGCCGTCATACCATATGAATGGCCAAAAGCGGCCACTGGAATAGTGTAGACATTCCAGTGGCTACTAGTAGTGGCCAGTACTAGTTTGAATGTTCAATCAATAGTGAACACTCTTTGGTCTTTATTTCCAATCCAATAAATCCAGTCTATCGCTGGACTGAATTGATTCGCTAGATTACAGATTCGAATAATGTTAACCGGCCAATAAAAGAACCGCGCGGCGGTAGAGGGTTATTCTGCGTATTATAGGTATATTATACATACAGACAGACCACCCAAGCAAATTTTACTCGTTTATTCGTATTTAACTTCGTTTACAGATTATTTATGATAAAAAGAAACAACCAGTGTGGGTTGAATTGGAGAACAAAATGAGAGATCTTGATGCAAAGGGAATCAAGCCCTATAATGAAAAAGTGGGGTCGTGGTTATCATTCTTAAGAGATTTAAAATATAATTATTACTGTCAAGGTTAGTATGAATATTGAATATCTATATCTAATTTATCACCTTCATATTATGGCCTCACCCTCCTCACGATAGTGAGGGTAGGCCTTTGCCCAGCAGTGGGACAGTTACAGGCTGAATTATTATTATCACCTTCAGAGACAGCACCGCTTATTACTTACCGAGAAAAATAATAGCGTATTTCCTTTTCGTCATCGTTAGCAGGAATAGGACGCGCCCCGCTATCCGATATGCTTCGACCTCCGATTAAAACCAGCGATTTAAAAGTGTCGGAACCGGAGGTATAATATACCTACCTAATATCAATCGGATGTTCCGACTTATCGGAGTCGGAGTCGAAACTCCGTAACATCCCTAAATAACATACTAGAGTTAGTAGGTACAAGTAGTACCCAACTTATATGGCGCGTCGTGAATCTTCGTTCGCGCAGAAAAGAAAGTATGGTCCGAAGATTAACGAAAGAATGCTTAAAACTTACAATCAACCTAAGATCACTATTATAAGGTTATAATACACTGCAGCTGTTAGTTCCATTTCACTCATGCCACGCGGCGATCGCTAAGATGGCGGGCGGCTGCCGACCAATAGCGGTCAATAGCATTTCCCGCGCTTTGAAAATTCATCTTTTGCGCAGGTACATCGGTAAGCCATATAAGTTGGGTACTACTGTACCTAGATACCTATCTACTTTAATTACCTACTCGCTTTAATGAGTAGGTAGGTACTTATATTATTTATTTACTTAAGTATATTACGTACATATAAAAATTTTCTATCATTTCCTATTCGATCATTTTCTTAGGTAAAAGAAAGGCGAAAAGACTTCGTAAAGCAGTTGGACCGCCGTGGTACTATGAGCTATCATTGAGTCAACGCGAAGTACTCTCTAATCTCAAGTCGGTTATTCACCAAGATTTACTGGAAGACTTGCCCAACCGCATGCGGCGTGCGCTCGCTGACCTCGGCATAACGTTGAAAATTCCAAAAGATACTCTAATGCAAGCTATGAATAGCTCGATCGAGGACCCCGGAGTTTTTATTTGGAGCCTCTATAAAGCGGTGTACAAAACATCTCCAAGCGAGCTGCGAGGAAGTAAGTATTACCTACCTATATATATACCTATAGATAGGTATATAATCAAAAAATAATAATGTAAGTACCTACCTTCGCGTAAGTAGTAATACACGATACCTACTTTTACTTTTATTTTTTACGATGTTAGGCAGGTATTATCCTGCCTACCTCGTCCTCATCAACACATATCCACATTATCCACCCATTGCTGAGCACAGGATGTCTCCTCACTTTCATGAGGAAGATATGGCCATAATCCACCAATGGGCTTGGGTCCGGATCGGTGGGTAATACACTATATACCCACCATAGTGACTAGGGCGCACCTAGGGTACTCACTAACTGACTGTGCCAGTGGGAACACTACGGTCGCTTCGCTCGTTAAAACAATGATTATGATTTTAGAATACGACATGAATGCTATGATCTTGATGTCAAGCTTGGTGTTCATTGATCTAGACGAGTGCATTAAAAGATTAGATGAATTAGTGACTATGGAGAAACCAAAACCACGGCCACCTAAAAAAAGTAAGCCAGAAACATTTCCTACTAAGTAATTCCTACCGTAAAGCCCGCTCTACACTTCCGCATGAACGACTACGAACGCGACTATTTCGCTTCGCCAATTTCATCCCAGTTATCGCCACTGGTTTCGTCAGCACTAATATATGTATGTAATAATGTACTAGCATAGTACATTAATAATAATTGCGCTGGCGATAAAATATGGGAAGAAGAAGTTCCCGATCTTTACCAGTGGTGACGTGTCAACGTGTGGCACATGACAATGTGTTCCCCAGTTGTTAGGTACCAGGAACAGAGTAGAGCAGGGTTGACAGCAACAACACAGTCATGAAATTACAGTTTCCTTCTTTCCAACTTCAGTACCTATTTCCTACTTTACTACTTAATTAAAATTCAATTCCTACCATAGTATAACGTATACATTCAAATATTGCAGAACCGAAGCAGAATTTTAAGCCAGAAGGTATTTACGGGGATTACCTTCAAAAAAATTACGTGCCACTTGTCTCTAATCACAGCTCAGGTGATGAGGAGGAACCTGTAAACTTGGAATTAGATTACAAGCTCCGATTGAGAAGTGAAGATGTAAGTACCTATATAACTATATAAAATCCGCAAGCCAACTCATGCTACGTTAATTGTTTATTGTAATCATTGTTATTATTCCATTGAAGAGTAGGTATTTCAATTTACATTAAACTCCAGTTTTTTTTAATATCATTGTATAATACCTACATAAAGCTATAAAAAAGTTACCTACACAATAAGTGCAAATATTGTTGTTGATTTTTAAATTTATAATTTTTTACATGCTTAGCAAAAAGTGTGAATCCCTACCCCTACTTAACTACTATAGGTACCTACATCTCAATAATTATTGTACCTACACACATTCTGGGGCCCAATGAGTAAAACTAATTTTAGTCTTTTATAAAATTTCAGAGTTACGAAAAATTATGCAAAGATACCAGTTTCGTGAGTAAATCAACCCATATTATTATAATAATGGCCTAGGTACCGGATGCTTGGGAAATTTACCATATTTCTTGAAGGTGGTTACGTGTTAAGTGGTTAAGTGGTTACGGTCGGGTAGCAGTAGCAAGCAGATCAGCAGTAGGTTTAGCAGGACCAAGGGCAGGGGAGCATTATTTTCACAACAAGCAGGAAGTTAGTTGGATAAACGATACATTTGCCCTAAATCCAACGATAATAAACCAACCCATTTATTAAAAAAAATCACATTCATCGCGCAGAGCGTTGGTAAGGAAACTCTCTTGTAATACAAAGTTATACAATATCACGGCGGGATTTGCGGATAATAATTAGTGATTAATAAAAAGTTGTTTTTCGTCAGTTGGAGAAACGAAGGGAGAGGAACAAAAAAGCTGCACAGGCCATGAGGGTTTGTCATTATAAATTTTGGGAAGCACCTACCACATTACGTAAGTTACTTGAATGAAAGTAGGTAAGCATCTATAAAAGCACTGTTATGTTTTGGTTCAATCGCTTGTTTGTTTTATACAAATTCCTACTCGTGTTAATGTGTTAGTGAATGAGAAATCAAGCATACAGCATGCTCTAAACATATTTGAGAAAAAAATGCTTTTCAGGTAATATGGACCCAAAAAAGCTCGCTTATGTAGAAAAATTAAGAATTCTCAAGATGAAGGCTAATGCCAAATTTTTTACTCCATACAACAATGTGCAATATCAAATTACCAACGTGGCCTATATAGGGAAGCGACCGCAATACATAATATCAAGTTAGTAAAGAGGAGTATTTTACCTACTTATTTTATTTTAATCTTATAACAAGCTTGCCCAACAGACGTTGTCGAATGTATGATGAAATGAATCATAATCTCTCTCTTATTTTCGTGAATTTTTAATAGGTACTTATTCTGCTATTCGGGACTGAGGAAAATCCTCCCTTCCCATTGATTATATTCTAACGTCGATGACAGGATTTAGCTAGTCTTACTCGTCGCTATTGTTTACAGATGTGGGTTTACTACCTACTGGATATATTCCTATAAATGCTGGAATTGTCTTTAATTCTGGCGATTATATTACTTTAATTCATGGCTATTGGAGATACCCGATCATTAAAAAAGAGAGATGCATTTCAAATTGCGATTGTTTAACAAAATGGTACCTCTTCATTACCGGTTTTTATAATTTACATAAAGTTACTATATTTTTTGTACTTAGGTACCTAATGTCTGATCTATATTATAGGGGCCCTACTGTTATGGATTATGTAAAGAAGTCCAAATGTAAATGTGGTCATCTCTACGACTACTACCACGTAGGACCAGCGAAAGAAAAATATTTTTACCCACCCAACAGAAATGGACCATTTTGGATCGATAAGGCTAAAGTGTACCAATTAGATCCAACAGAGGATTTTATAAAGTACACTATCACAGATGCAACAAGATCTGAAGGAAATACGGTGTGTTATAATGATATTAAATCATTAACTTGTGATTAGTATAGTACCGACTTTAGTACTGAGTTCAATGCATTACCTCACCTCATCTCATAATTTATTTTTCAGCCAGAGCCGTCAATACCTTCCATAACTGCAGCAGGCGTGAGCGTAAAAGATCTGCTTGCGGTTTGTATTATTTCACACTTTTCCTCAGAAGTATTTAAAAGATATTTATACGTACCTAGCTATATTTTATAGTATATAATATCTATCTAATACATTTCAGTCGTTTCTTGCGGATTTATCTGATACTCCACTGCTGATCCCACATTTGCCACAGGCTGCTCTTTTGAATAATATTCAAGAATGGGTCAGGAAACGAGTGAAAGGCAAACTGACAGCAAAAGATCACAGTAAGGACTTAGAAGCTTTTAGAAGGATTTGATAACTTCTCGAAGTTACCTACTCTGAGTTACCTTTTTAGCCTGTTATTATTAACAACATAATTATATTTGGGGGGTTTTTAGAGAAGTTCTTACTTCGGTCACAACGTAGTTGGCTCGATTTGAAGCACATGGATTTCAGAGCACGAGCTTATAGAATACCGTTTACACCGAAGCAGCTTGAGAATATGAACTGGTCACATCGCTATATGATCCAAGATCTGGTAAGCAATTTTCGACATAAATCTATTGTTATGTAATATTATATTGTTTCTCTTCTGTCATGCCTGCTTTAATTATCTCCCTCGCAAGCACGAATGACGGTATTGCATTTTCCATAGCTCTACTCTTTTCTGTCCCTGACATCATTTGCTGGAGCGAGGTACAGCTACCTATTATAGGTACTACCTACATCAGGTTTACAGGAAAGGAAGGTGCGGACGCACTTCTATTTACACGCAAGCAGGGAGTCTGACAGTTACGCCGTGCCTGCATACCACGCTGTAAATCACAACATAATAAAGATCACTAATGTTCGTGAGTGTTCACTGTGCGAGTGTAGAGCAGGCTTTATGTCCTATGACGTGCCAAGTCAATGCGGCACCTCATGATTAACGATTATCTTTGGATAAAAATAATTGTATTTGGTTTCTTTCTACTGTTGGTACTTTTGTAGTTAGTTTATAGAAGTAGTACCTACCTACCTAAGTAGGTAGTACCTACTTACTTTTATAACTATTTATTTTCAGTTCACAAAACTAATGGAAGATTTTAAGACGAGGAATCGAATTAAGCAGCTTGAACAAACGCGACTTTGGTGGCCTACAACCAAATTCGACGTCTATCCTAGTAAAGCTTTTTTGTAAGTAGTGCCTACCTACCTATCTGTAATAATATTGTCACTTGGTGTCATGTTTTTCGGTACCTACCTAGGTAGCTGTACCATCAATGTAGGATGTAGGTAAAGGTAGGTTTTAGGTACTACCCAAAAGGATCGAGTACCTACCTACGGCGAAAAATGTACCTATATCTTTTTTTTGTTTTAGTTATGGCTTCGCACGGTTTTTGCATATAGCCAATGTCAAGTACTTTATTATTTAAGTATTTCTTAATTTCACAATAATTAAGTCACAGCAATACAGCAATCCTCGTGATAAAGAAGTCAAGTCAATTATTTACACATAGTCAAAGTCACGATTCAGTAATGTAGTGGATGCTTTACTGAAACTTCCTGGGAGTTTTGGAAAAAATGCGAAATGACACGTTTTTTGAGTTTCGGTATTAGTATGTATCTAGGCTCCTGGAGCTGCCTAGGATATGGGAGGATTATAATAATAAAAATGCGGCCATACTCGGAGACGTCTATAATACAAGAGGCGGATGACAGTCCATAGACCACATATATATCACACCCCCACACTTAAACACATAACATATAACTTAATAACTTAACAGGTAGGTACACACATAGCGCACAACATAACAACAAAACAAAACATAACAAAACTTAACTGCTACAAATGTAAACTAATAATAAATGTACAACCGCTAACAATATAACCAATAACAAATTAAATCACACAAAATCATGCCCAAGCCGCCTGGGCGGCCTTAGTAAGTCCCTATTACGCAAGGTCGGTCTGCGGAGCTGACTGGGTGTTTCCACAAGAGGCGACACACTTAAATCCGCTTGCGTGTCCGCCCTATTCTCCACATTAGCTTCAGGAGAAGCCAAGGGAACCGGGGAAGCATCTTCGCAGGACTCATAACCCTCAGCCGACACAGACGGACTGGGGCTAGGCAACGTGCATGTTTGTAACCACCTACCCTTCATCTGATCAATATGTCTTTTTAAAGGTGGACCATTTCCGTAGCCGACTAGGTAATGCCGAGAACCTAACTTAGCTGACACCTGACCTTCTATCCATTTCTTCTCCCCTGCGTAATTCCTAACCCATACAGAATCTCCCACCCGAAACTCTCTAGAAGTGCCTCCCGCGTACTCTATTTGCTTTCGTTGAGCCCCTAATACTCGCTCTTCAACCTGCCTATCCTCCTTGAGTAAATCCAATCTAGATCGTAAGTTTCTGCGTTGCAACTGCATCGCAGGAGAAACACCAGTAGTACTGTGACTAGAGTTCCTATACGCCAATAAATAAGTCTGTAGAGCTGCATCTAAATCAACCCCATCACGTAACGACTTTTTGATTGCGCGTTTACACAATTTGGCCGCGCCTTCAGCTGCGCCATTCGAAGAGGGATGATATGGCGCTGCAAAGGTGACCTTAACACCGTTATTTGCCATGAAACTTGCGTATTCCGCACTCGAAAATGGGGGACCATTATCCGACACAATCTCTCTGGGTAAACCGAAACGAGCGAACACCTCCCTCAAAACTGCAATCACCGCACTGGCCGTCGTCCGTGGCATCCTAAAAATTTCTAACCATTTGCTTGTCGAATCGATTAAAACCAAAAATGTATTGCCATTCAAAGGACCCAAGAAGTCAACATGAACTCGCGACCAAGGTTCCGGTACATACGGCCACGGTTGCGGAGGCGCTCGAGGTGGAGCCGCGCTCTCTGCCGCACAAGTGTTGCACTGCCGGCACGCCAACTCGATATCACCATCTATGCCGGGCCACCACATGAAACTACGTGCACTACTTTTCATCTTTACCATGCCTTGGTGGCCAAGGTGTAGCTCCTTGAGCAAATTTGACCGTAAACTAACCGGAACCACCACCCTATAGCCCCACACTATGCAACCTCGATCCAAGTACAACTCGTTCCTTCTCAAGAAAAATGGCTTTAGTTCTACCTCAGCACAGTTAGCGGGCCAACCACTCTGCAAATACAAAACAACCTTTTTCAAAATATCATCTTTAGCCTGCTCCTCGCGGACAACCTTCCTAGAAACTGGCAGGAAGCTTTGAATGAAATTCATATACGTACATTCCTTCACTACCCTCTTCGGCTGACCGACGGGTAAACGAGACAACGCATCCGCGGAGTTCTTTTCGCTTCGCACATACTCAATATCATAATTATAGCCTGAAAGCAACACGGCCCACCTTTGCAGTCTACTCGCTGCCATAACCGGTATACCTGATTTGCTTCCAAAAATACTGACCAAAGGTTTGTGATCCGTTTTTAATGTGAACTTCCTACCATAAAGGTATTGATGAAACTTCCTGATGCCAAAAATAATAGCCAAAGCTTCACGATCTATCTGCGAGTAAGATTTTTCAGCACTATTAAGCACCCTAGATGCGAAAGCAATGGGTCTTTCCCCATCCGGTGTCAAATGAGATATGACAGCACCTACCCCTACGCTGCTTGCATCCGTCGTCAGCACCAACGGCAAATCCCGTGCATAGTGCGCCAAGATCTTACTGGAAATCATTAGATCCTTAACTTTTGTAAACGCCACTGCACAATGATCGTCCCAGACAAACTTAACCTCCTTTTTCAATAAGTTGTACAAAGGAGCCAACAGAGTGCTGATATTCGGCACGAATTTTGCATAATACATAACCAACCCCAAGAACGAACGTAGCTCCGAAACGTTACTTGGAGTGGGAACCTCCTTGATAGCCTTAACCTTTTCCGGACAAGTGTGAACTCCTTCCTTACTGATCACAAATCCTAGGTAAACCACAGAGTCCGCAAAAAAGGTACACTTATCCTTACGTATTTTTAAACCATACTTTTGCAGTCGAGCAAAAACCTCATGCAGAGTTTCCATATGCGAACGGTCATTAATACCACTGATGATCACGTCGTCCAAGAATACACCGACATTAGGCATGTCTCCAAACAACTGCTCTATTTTCCTTTGGAAAATACCCGGACTTGACGCTAAACCAAAAATCAATCGGTTGTACTGGAAAAGACCCTTATGAGTATTAATAACCGCAAACTTCCTAGATTCGTCTAGCTCAAATTGAGCATAAGCCTGTGACAGATCAATTTTCGAGAACTTTTCCCCGCCCTGCAGCTTAATCAACAAGTCCTCTACCCTAGGCAAACGGAAGCGATCCACCTCTAAGTACTTATTCAGGGTAACTTTGAAATCAGCACAAATTCGTATTGTGCCATCCTTTTTCATAACTGGTACAATAGGCGTAGCCCAGTCCGACGTGCTTACCGGCGTGAGGATTCCATCTTTTACCATCTGATCAATCGCCCTCTCCACCGGCTCTCGTAAAGCAAAGGCGAGTGGGCGGGCACGCAGGAATATGGGCTGCACATCTCCGCGGAGCCGAAAACCGACGGTACCCCCGGTGAACCTCCCCAGACCGTCAGCAAACACGTAACTATATCTGGAACTGAAATCGTCTATGTCGAAAACTGCCTCTTTATCTGAAATCTGATTACACGTGGCCATGGGTAAGCTAAAGTTTAGTTCCTTCAACCACTGCCTGCCCAGCAAACTAGTTTTCCCTTTATTCACTACGTACAACTCCAACTGCTTGCATACTTTATTTAAAATGACAGGAACCACAATCTTTCCTCTAGGCACCACCAATTCCCCCGTATAATACCACAAGCTTAAATTAGTTTTCAGTAAGGGATACTTCGCGAAAAATTTTTCGTAACGATCACTACTTATACATGATATAACAGAACCAGTATCGATTTCCATCGGTAAAATAACACCGTTAATTCCCACGTTAACCATATAAGGACCATACTCCTGCAAACCAGTCATTAACATAGAAAAGTTATTTACCTCATCACTACTGTCACTATCGTTCTCATAAGAAACGTTCTGGTCGATAGTGTGCAATTTCACAGTACCCCGGCTGCGATTTGGGCAAACCTTCCTCAAATGCCCTTGTTGATTGCAAACTCTGCAAACATATGACTGAAATTTACAAGAACTGGCCTCATGACGACCGCCACACACTTGACATACAGTCGAACAAATCGGTACTGCCTTTTTAATAGGCACAACAGCTTCACCAACTTCTCTGCTAGCCTTGTTGGTGGAACCTCCACTAGTGATCTTATAAACATGCGTAGACCTGCCGTCCCTCCTTCTACTGTCCACTAAAGCTGCATCTTGCTCTGCTGCCTCCATAGTGACCGCCAATTTGAACGCAGACTCTAACGTAAGTTTATCTTCCGCAAATAACCGCTGTCTAACGCTGTCGCTCACTAAGCCACACACGAACTGGTCTCGTAAGTTTTCTGACAAACTCTCCGCTACGAAACAGCAGTCTTTTGACATTTTTTTTAACTCTGCCATATAATCTGCCACCTTCTCGCTTGAAGCTTGGAACCTCTGTCTAAATTTAAACCTTTCAGCCAGCTCGCTCAGCCTCGGTTGCAAGTGCTTCTTCATCACCTCTACAATCTCATTGTATGACTTGTCTGCGGGCTTCGTCGGCGTGCATAAATTTACCATCAGTTCATACGCGTCGCTACCGACGACCGTAATTAACGTGGCTACTCTCACCGCTGCCTTCACATCGTTCGCAATAAAATATTGCTCCAAGCGATCGACATAAAGTCCCCAATTGTCCTTTCCAATATCAAAAGGCCCAATCTTACCAATCGCCATCTTGTTTGCTTTTCCGTTACAACGGACTGCGCATTGGAACCGCGTCGATTATTGCACAAAAATATTTCCTTTAAATAGAAAACATTTCCAAACCGCGTCGGTAAATTTCCTCGTCGCCAAAATAGTATGTATCTAGGCTCCTGGAGCTGCCTAGGATATGGGAGGATTATAATAATAAAAATGCGGCCATACTCGGAGACGTCTATAATACAAGAGGCGGATGACAGTCCATAGACCACATATATCACAGGTATATCATTGACCTACACTCGTGCACGTTAACGAACACCTTAATGATTAATATTCCACCAATATTACACATTAACATTCGAAGAAACACAAGTTTGAGAAAATAATACATAATATAAATTATACAAAACCAACAACGTCTCACTCACTATCGAATTCCCGCCAAAACTCCGTAGTCCGTACCGTTATGTAACTTTTTAATAAATGTTATGTAGGTATTGTCTATTTTCCGTTGCGCTTGTTACAGTGGCTAATCCGAGCCGGGAGTTATGGCGGGAATCCGATAGTGGGACGTTGTTGGTTTTGTATTATTTTCTCAAACTTGTGTTTCTTCGAGTGTTAATGTGTAATATTGGTGGAATATTAATCATTAAGTGTTCGTTAACGTGCACGAGTGTGGGCGAATGATATAAACTCAAAAAACGTGTCATTTCGCATTTTTTCCAAAACTCCCAGGAAGTTTCAGTAAAGCATCCACTACTTTACTGAAACGTGGCTTAGACGATGTAAATAATTGACTTGACTACTTGACCACGATTGCTATATTGCTGTGACTTTCTTAATGTGAAATTAAGAAATACTTATTATAATAAAATACTTGACACTGGCTATATGCACAAACCGTGCGAAGCCATAACTAAAACAAACAAAAAAAAATCCGAGCCGAGAAGGATAGCTACAACAGGGGGCCTACTCCCACCTTATAGCAAACGATTTTCTTTAGGTTCTATCCAGTTTAGGTCCCTAAATGGGATCGACTAATTTCGTACCATCACCTACTTTTAAAGATAACCGTATTGAGATCGACAACGGGCACTGAAATACTGATATTTTTGAGGTACCTAGGTATCGATATCAAATATCGGTTAAAATACACATCGGGCAACGGCCAACCACACGCACAAGCTTCACCACAGTTTTGCATGCAAAAGCCGGCTTGTACACGTACACTATGGGATCTGTGTGTGTGTGGTTGGTAAAACGGAATGACGCGCAAACCTGCCTGCTTGGCTTGTACACTTTTCGACTTGCTTTAAATTTTGCATGTGCAAGCCCAGCTTGCGCGTACCTACTTGTCTGTGCGTGTGTTTGAGCGTTCCGTGTTCAAGCTGCAATTGAGGCTTTATTCATCATTTTTTTACACAGCAGAAATAGTTCTTCATTTGAAAATTGTTTCCACGCCGACGATCACGAGAAGAATGTGGCTTGTGCGTACCTATTTACCTGTACCGTGTGATTACACACGTGTTCAGTATTTTAATTCCCAAAATAGGTACTAAGAAAATATCGGTATTTAGCAATGTATCAATAACCATTAACGGGGGTTTTGAAAAAATATCATGAATATGTCCCTGATTGACGTCGCTTAGCTTAGAATGAATGAACAATATTATCTATGACTAAATGCACAAACCTCGGATTATTCATCCAACAGATATGATCTTTAACTCAAGATCCGGGGAAGAAAAGAGACAAGTGAATACAAATAGACAAAGGAGTAAGTAGGATAGTACGATGATGTTTTGTTTTTGTCAGCGTATGCACTAATTTATTGCTGTGCTGCAGAAGCAAACTAATCTTGACATTTTAGAATGTCGTACGAATGATTGGAGCACTACCTACATAACGTGTATTATATTTCTCCGATTTATGGGGATACTCATTACCCAGCGATCTTGGTTTTTAGAATGTCGCACGAATGATTGGAGCTACACCTAAATAACGTGTATTAAATTTATCCGATTTATCAATTGCAGCATAGGTGTCCCTTTCGGGTATACGCTTTGGTCAAGTCTATTGATACTTCGTCTATGGCACAAACCGTGAATAGCTAAAATATTATTTTTATATGCATCGAAAGCAGAGCCACAGACTGCTGGATACTACCTACTTATAGCAAGATGCAAAATATAGCTCTGTCCTTTTCCGTCACGAGTAACATTTGAATAGTCTTCTCATGGTCTTCTCCTTATTGTGGGAAAGAGACTACCGATACCAATCGTCTATAGCTCTTTCCGTCTACGTAAGGTTGACGTTCATTCCTCGCTCACTCATTTGCGATAAAATTCTCCGTGGTGGAGCTGTAAGCTATAAAGTACCTAGGTAGGTACCTGAGTTTTGGCGGGAATCCGATAGTGAGATGTTTTTTCTCAAACTTGTGTTTCTTCGAGTGTTAATGTGCAATATTGGTGGAATCATTCAGTGTTTAGATATAAATAAATATATTAAGTATTTACATGGTCAAAGTCACGATTCAGTAAAGTAGTGGATGCTATACTGAAACTTCTTGGGAGATTTGGAAAAAATGCGAAGTGAAACGCTTTTTGGGTTTATATCATTTGCCCACACTCGTGTACGTTAACGAACACTAATTGATTACTATGCCACCAATACTACGTATTAACATTTGAAGAAACACAAGTTTGTGAAAAAAATACAAAACTAACGTCTGACTATAGGATTCCCACCGAAACTCGATGTTGTTATTGTTCGTGTGAGTCTAACATCTTAGGATTCCTCGTCCAGGCGAGAGAGGTTTCGTTGACGGTCGGGGCTACAACTCGTATTCTCAGAATAAAAGGCTCGTATTGTTGAAGTTGTGACCGTGGCGGATGCCGCGATGATCACGGTTCATCTGACGAAGTCACCACGGGTCGAAACCTCGGGTTTCGCCAGTCTTGGGCATGTGCACGTGTAGTATGTACCAAAACGATTCAGTTTTGGTGAGAAAATATTTAACTTTTCTTGGGCCGCTAATTATGACAACTAAGCGGTTCAGTATTGGTAAAAAGGTCAAAAGAAGTAGGTTAGTTCCAAATGAATGAACGAAACATTAAATAATAGTAATACCTGCCTTTCGATATCAAAAAGGTAGACGTCAATTCCTTTAGATTCAAAATGGCGGCAACCTAAACTGAGCGGCAAGATGTCAAAATAAGACGTCATGGTACGACTGAGTAGAACGTGAGTGGAACGATTCTGTTTAGGTCCGCAACTGGATCGCAATAAGAGGTCATGGTAAGGCCCCAGGGCTGTTTCTCCTTGTCGTTTCATTTTGCCAGCCTTCAAAAATGTTGTCGATTAAAATTTGGGATATTTTTTTTTATCAATACGCTTTTATTTTAATGCTATTATAACCAATTTTAGTTAACATTGCTATGATGGTATTTGCTTCATGATTTTGCTAGATAGACCTTAATAGTTAAAAGAAAACATTATTATTTAAAATCCATTGGTAGGCTTAATTATTTTTTCTTATGGCATTTCTTTTATGTCTGTACCATGCTTTGGCGAAAAAGAAATGCAAAGCTTTGTTGTGGCCATCGTTGTCGGCACGTTTTTTTTTCGCAGTGGTAGGTACCTACCTCCTCAATCCTTTTGGGTATGTAGTACCTACCTACAGACGGTACCTATAACCTAACACGTACCTGAGCGGTACAGCTGTACGCAAAGAGAATACAAACGCTACGCTAGGCTGTACGTGTCGGCCGCGCGACGCGTTAGTTACTCACGCACGCTCGGCTGAGCGTGTGATGTCCACGCCGCGGCACGTGCGAAGCCAAAATTAAACAAAAACATTTTGACTTGGTAGGCGTAGTTTGTCAAACTACCTACGCTATCTAATTAATACTCGATAACTTTTATTTCAGGGACGTCTTCTTCACTTATATGCCTGGACGAATGAAAGATACGTTTTTAATAAATCCTTACAGCTCTCAGAACACACCTAAAAGTGGAGCTAAAACTTGTCCATTAAGACTATAAAAGACCTATTAAACCTAAATCATTACATATAATATTAAGAATTAAAATATTAATAAAGTAGGTAGGTATAGGTACATTATAGAAGGTAATTAATGTTTTTAAACTAAATACTTAAGTTATACCTTGGTGTTGGCATCCAATAATGAATTGCGTAGGTAAATCTTGTGAACGTGTCGTTATTTATTTGTACCTAGGTAGGTACCTATTGCATAATTTCGTGATTTGTAGGTATACCGTATATTAATACCTATCTACCTACCTACATTATTTAATTAGTAAGGTTGATATTATAAGTACCTACGTACTTTTTGTTATTGATAAGCTTTGTTATGTTGTTTCAAAGGGCTTCTTAGTTGTTTTTTTTTTCAGATAAAGATTTATTTCATCTATATCATTGGGTAATAAAAACAAAATGAAAACTAAAAACTAAAACTAAATAAACCTAATCTAATATGCCGCTCCAAATATAATATATCTTTATCTTATACCTATACCTACGTACCTATATAATTTCGGGGGTCGAAGTAGGGGTACCTAGGTACTTCACATCATATAATACCTAAGTATATATAGGTAAGTAGTTTGTCGATGGGTGTAATTGTTATAGTTACCGAATGTATGATGTTCTCAATATGGTATCAAAATAATTTGTTTTTAAAACATGTAGGTAGGTACCTACCTACCTATTTAAGACCTATTGCAGCAGAAAAATGTAAGGGTAGGTTCGTTTAAGGACCTGTAGGCAGCGAGCTTCCGTAAAATGGGCGGTTTTTTGTCAAAAAGTTAAGCTGTAATTACAAATATTTATAAGCCAAAAAAAATACAGTGTATAGCCAAGTGTTTCAGTTAGCTAATAAATCAATAATATTGGACTAAAGTTGTCTAGTATCTTGAGAAAAAAATTCACGAGAAAGGACCCGAAAAAAATCTTTCGTCACATAATGCTCAACATTTTCAGCGACAACTATCATATTTTTTGGAACCATAAAAAAGGCAATTTTATTTTCCAATGAAATTTGAATTTTCCAATGAACTGAATCGATTCCGTTCTTCTAAATTAATAAAAACGACGAGAATATGATCAGTTTGAGCGCGTACTAGACGGCTCAGTACCCGCTACGGCGTTTCAGAGAGAGGACGTATGTCGCTGTTCCTCAAAATTTTCTCGTCGAATTTACTGTTTGTTCTCCAAAAAAATAAAGCAAACAGAATCTCTACATGGTATACAACTGGTTTATTTACTTAGTTGCCGTAAATGACTTCCTTCGACGATTACTAAACTTTTATTATAACCTTTATTACTTTGTATTTATTCTCCATTGTGTGTAAAGAATAATGGCTAATATGACTATTCTTGCACCACCTGTAACTGAAATTAGCAGCAAAAACGCGTTTTTAGATTGTTCACTTAAATAAAACTGGGATTTCTTATGATAGTTTGGAGTTAATCAAATGAGCAGATTATGATTGTATATTAAAATGAAGATGTAGTGAACTTCCGTTTTCCATAATGGCGGATCTGGCGGATGCATATTCTGACGTTTTATTTTTAGCACACTTCCAGTAATGTTTCTGCTCAGTATGAGCCAGTTTTTTCAATGTTTTTGCTTCGCACGATTTGTGCATTTAGTCACTGTCAAATATTATACTGTAAATTCGAAAGTAACACTGTTTCTCTGTTTTTCTGTTTATTTGTATGTTTGTTTGTTTGTTACTTTTTATGGCTAAATGGCTGCACCGATTTCGATGAAATTAGGTATAGAGAGACAACAAAAATGAAAATGAAATTTGGTAGGTATATGGGAGAAGGAAAGATGAGGACCTGGGGAGATGGGGAGATGGAGAGCAGCAGCTGGAGAGATGAGGAGATGGGAGATCGGAGATGGATGAGGGATGGGAGATGAGATATTGGGAGTTGGGGAAAAAAGCGATGAGGAAATAGGAAGATAGAGATATTGACAGAGACGTGACGTGCCCGATTGATTTACAATAGCATACAAAGTTCACGCATATTGTGTTCTTACTATAGCTGGATTCGATTTAAATGCAGACGAAGTCGCGGGAAACAGCTAGTATTCCATATTTTTACAACCTCGTGGTAAAGTAAATTTACAGTCATGCTACGATTCAGTAAACTTTACTAAAACTAGCTTTTACGCGCGACTTCATCCGTATATGAAAAAGCAACTGTTTAGAAAATAAATATTGAAGTCTTTGTATCTCTATCCCTGTCCCTGTCCCTTTCCTTTTCCCTATCCTTAGTCTTAACCTTTATATTTTATCAAGAGCCTAAAATAATGAAGTGTCAGATCACCTACTTGAGAATTTATGAATTGCCCATATAAATTTTCAACTCCTATTTATTTAGATTCTAAGATCCCTATTTTTTCTGACGAAAAATAGCCTATACCCATCTCATAGGTCCAATCTTGGTCAAGATTGATTCAGCCGTTTAGACGTGAAAGGATGGCTAAAACTAAAAAAAAAACCAACAAACACACACACACAGTTTCGCATTTATATGATCTTAGTACGGATGCCTGACACTGGCTAAATGCACAAATCTTTTACTCCGTCATTGTCATTGTCAAAATATACTTTATATCAAAAAGAAAATTATGGAAGTGGACTAAAGAGGATGTCTTGTATCAAATGGACTTGACAAAAGCGCATACCAGAAGGGAACAACACTAAATAAATTTAATACAACTTATTTAGGTGTGACTCCAATAATTCGTGCGGCATTCTAAATTTGATAGGATTATAGTCAAGGAGGTAATAATTTATGTAATGCTGGCGGTAATAATTCTTTAGGAACGGAACGTAGCATCTCAGACCGCTCGGCCAATCTGACATGTCATTACAGTGTCGAAATAATTGAATGCTTCAGACTAAAGCCTACGTAGTAACTATCTAGTAATCTGTGGTTAGGCCACGTGATGCCGTTTGTAAGAGTATAATAATTATGAATTAGCGTTTTCGACTAGCCGTGAGCGCGGAGCCAGCGTGGCGCGCGGCCCGGCCAGGTAACTTTCATCTTCTAAAATACATGAATCGCTCCTATATTAGCGCCTTAATATTTATGGTGTTCTCATTACCAAAATAGTGTAGAAAAGATTTAGTAAATAATATAGGGATACAATACAATTCAGTGCATACCTACCTAGTGTTTTTATTTTACCTTGCAATAGGTACATTCCTATAGGTATGTATGGCAGGCAATTGAGAGCGCCGCGATTCACTAAGATAGAGGCTCCTTTTGTCAGATGAATAATACGATGAACAATGGATAATTACATCTTTTTATTTGTTTAAGTAGTGTGTGGAGCAGATTTAATTGACCTACCTACTGTATTCTTTTTTAGCCACGTGTTTGCTTTAATGCGAAATGCTTTAATTTAATGAGCTTACAAAATATTAGAATACTTGACACTGGCTAAATGCACAAACCGTGCGAAGCGTTGAAGTACAACAAAAAAAGGCATGATGCTGACATTGACAGTAATTATATGTCGTGAGACATTCATGATGTACTGTCAATGTCAAACGTCATAATAAACTTAGATATCTACCTAGTCTTTTTTACAAATTACAAAATTCGGTTCTTTGTATGTACTAAACATCACGATTTCACGATGTCTGCAAGACAAGCCATACAAGTGGGAACTAAAACAGTGAGGCCAGTTCTTTCCCTTAACGCTGGGGATGCTAAGAGAAGAGTTCGGAGCCTGTACAAAGCGTGGTATCGTCAAATCCCTTACTTGGGTTAGTACCTGAGTTGTTATGTCATCATAATAACTCTTTTCCATGCTTTATCAAAAGCTAAATCCATGCATAAGTTCCTGTAAATAGAGGTCAAACAAATTATATTACTTACATAGGTAGTTTTTACTTTGTACAGTACTACCTACTTTAGTTTTACAGTGATGTGATGTGACTGATGGGTTTTCTTCTGCTGCCACATAAACTGTACACACTTACCACAAATAACACCACAATAGCAGCCCACCAAGACTGCATAGGTTAGCATCAAATTTAATTTAGTATTATCAAAACTGAGCAGTGTAAAACCTAAACTCCCACAACCACTATAGGTACTTGTACAGGTACCATACTACAGTCAAAAAATCTTGGATTCTGCAGTCGGCAATAGACAGATAATACTTATTAACAAATATTTCAATGGATTGCTTACAGTGAAAGATTTTGACATACCAAAATCAGAAGACCAATGCCGTGACAAGCTTCGCGAGATCTTTATGAGGAATGCAAATGTCACTGATATTAGAGTGATTGACCTGCTGGTTATCAAGGTTAGTGCCAGGCGGTAGGAGGGTGGAGTGACCCAAAATGGGTCTACTTATGCTACCAGCTAGTGTATGTTAAACATCGATAGTTTTGATTTCCTATTGTTATCGATAGTTTGCCAAAAACTATCCTATGCCTAATTTCAAGGCCTTTCGACTAATAGGTAGGCAAAGTTCATGAAAAATAGTAGATCGATTGTAGAAAATAATTATCGATAGTATCGATAGTAAAAAACTATCGATAGTAAAAATCTAATGCAAAGAAGGCAAAGTTTATGAAAAATAGTATATCGATAGTAGAAAATAATGATCTATACTATCACTACTACCAACAGCTACCACTTATGTCTGTCCTGGCTTCTACTGCCGAAGTCAGTAGGACATTTTGAGTGTCCTCACATTTCTTTGTGTTATTTCTCTTTTTGTTATTATCATTATGTACCTATGATGATGTTCCATGTTAATGTAATTAATATTTCTTCTCCAGGGTCAAATGGAACTGGAGGAATCAGTGAAAATGTGGAAGCAAAAAGGTCACATCATGACTTACTTCAAACCTACAGAAGAGCCCAAACCTAAGGACTTCCTTTCAAAATTCTTCTCAGGAAATGAATGAACACCAAATTTATTGAATGTAAATAGTACCTTTGAAAGTGTTATGTTAATGTTATATATTTAAATGCTATAGAAGATAGAAGATGATTGAGTTGTTTCATTCAGCTATGCCAAGTAGACACAGTAAAGAAAGACAAGATATAGAATGCAAATAGGCACAGACAGGATGATAATATCCAGATGGCAATGCATATAATACAGCCCAATCGGAAATCCAGCCTTATAGCTTTTGTGTAGTGTATTCCATGCAAATATACTCTTTGGTTACATCTTGGTATTATAATACTTTTGTTTTATTAGATTATAGCATTTGTGTACTTGTATTTGGACCTCCTTGTGTAATAATCCTATGAATGCTATAAATGCAAAAGATTGGATGTTTGTTTGTTACCTCCTATCTACTCGATTATGTCAAAACGGCTGAACAGATTTTAATGTGTATGTACAACAATAAAGTAGTTGTTGTAAAATTGGGTTGGTACTTGATAAGTACCTACCTACCTTAAAATATATTTCTCGTAACTACAGTAGAAGTAGGTAGGACTTATAGTCCAAAAAAGCTATCCACAATAGGATGAAATGTGATTTCTTTATTAGGTTGTGGTAATGCTGTGGTGTTCCTAGTCTGAAAAGGATATTTGCGTTCTAGGTCAAAATCGGAACAAACGCCATCATCTTCTAACACTCTAGCATTGCATACAAATCTGTGATTACAGTGCCCTCTTTATTGGAAATAAAGGTTTATTCCCAACAACCACCCCTGATTCTGCCTCCAGTGGTGGTTATTGAAATACACACGTCAAAAAAGTCTAAGCAACATGTACGAGTACTAATTTCTGGTTCTTTTCTTGTTCGCCGAGCTGTATGTGGACGCGCATTGTCATGCATTAACGTAAAATCGGAGCCAAAGGTTTGTGCAAATGGATGGACATAAGGTCTGAGAATATCCTCAACGTAATTTTCAGCGTTCATGAAACGTTCATTTCCATTTACAAAAACGAGCTCAGTTCGCCTGTTCTTCATAATACCCGCCCATACCATAACTGTTGAGCCGCTGTATGGATGAACTTCCTGAACGCACCTGAGCCTTTCAGTATTTCCGGGCCGACGGTAGGTACACTCGCACCCTTCTTGTATCAGGCCTAAACCCGAATCGCGACTCATCGGAAAACATAATTTTATCCCATTGTTCCTGGGTCCATGTTATGCATGCATGTAGACTTTTTTGATGTTTATAGGTATTATACCTACCTACCTATGCTACAACGTACGTATTGTACGCCCTACCTGTCTTAACTCATACACTACCTGTAATGTCAGTCGCGCGTCACGCGCTGAAAGATCCTTGTCATATCACCATATTTTTATAAGTAGGTCCCAAAATCTGAGATAAATTCGGAAACTTATAATCCTACTCTATAAAGCTTTAGCATGGCAAATAACGTTATAAAAACCAAATTCGTGCGGCCGTTGATGTCTAAAGATGTCTGCGAAGCTCGCCGGCGTGCTATTGGCCTGTACAGGGGGTTTTATCGCTATATCCCCTACATCAGTAAGTTACTTTAGACTATAGGCATAGAAGTACTAGGATAGTAGGAAGATGTATAAGTAGGTACCTACTGAAAAAATATATCGTGAGGATGTGAATATAAAGTAAAATAACGTATAAAGTTAACACCTATAATAGGAAGTGTAAGGCAGGAGGTGTGTCGTCGACGGTTGTATGAAATTCACCTATAAAAATACTTAGAAAAACTTCGCCAATTTCACCAAAATCACCAACCCAGAAGCTCCTCGAGCGGCGTTAATTAATCAAGTACTTATAGGTACCTACTCATAATAAATTAGTAGAGAACAAAAGTTTGAAACATCATAACTGTCGACGATAGTGCGCGGTCGGTTTGTGTCTCGTAATGTGACTACCTACCTATATAATTCAATAGTAAACAACGCTGGCTTGGTGTCTGAGTTTCCAAAAGTTAGATAAGTATTACTATATAAATTATTTTCTACGTTTTAGTAAAATATTTCGACATTGAAAAGTCTGAAGCAGACGTCCGGTGTAAAATAAGGGAGTATTTCTATAAAAACGCTTACGTCCGCGACACTCGAGTGATTGACATGTTAGTTATTAAGGTAAGAATCCTTCTCAACTCCACTAGGTATACCTACTTTGTCTTGAGTTATATTAGCTGCGCCCCCGGTTCCACACACGATTTCCTTATGCCCATAGAACATAAAATAAATAAATAAATTGATTATCCATTTTATCTTTTCAGGGGTAGATTTTTATGTAAAATGTTCCCTATGTTATTACAACTACAACCCCGAAATGTAGCTGTATTATGTTAGTGCCTATCACAGCTACCTACTGCACACCATTATCTCTATTAGAATGGTCCACAATAATGTAAATATACCTACTCCCAGACGATGTCCTTTTATGCCACCTCTACGAGCTACAACTATCTAATGAATCAGGATTACAAGAACATAAACGGTTCAAATAAAACGAATCTGTTGCGTCTGCACTAAGTATTGATGTTGCAAGTCAATGGTGCATACGAAACTACACGCCTTCAACACTTTTATTCATGAATGCTTGTCTATAAATAAAATCATTAGGGATGCAAAGAGCCCATACGTGGGGTTTAATGAATCGATCCGTCTCTATGTTAACCAAAATGTTTTTATAGGAGCATGAGATCGTGACGATAAGAAAACACTTCCTGTAGTTTTCCTAATAGGTAATAAGTCTTCAGGCTGATAATGATCATGATGATGATAATAATACCTTGTTCTTATTACCAGGGTTGGATGGAATTGAAGGAGCTCACGCACCAGTGGCAGCAGAAACACCACGTTATAGCACACTGGCACCCCACTGCTGAACCTAAACCTTGCGACTTCCTCGGCAAGTTTCTCAATGGAGTTGATTAAATTCATTTACGTGTAGTTAGGTAGGTATATAGATCGTTGATTAATTTTTAATGAGATTATTTTATTGAATAAAGACCATGAAAAGTGGTGATTAAATTTTATTACAAAACAAAATCGCATCAAAATCGGTCTAAGTTTAATGTACTTATAAAAAAATAACTTGCCACAATTTAATAAAACTTGTTAACTAATTAATTAAATATTTATTGATCACACTCATTCCACATCACATGCCTTGCAAAGGCGCAATGAAATAATTTAAACTAAACTATTGCAAGAATGAGGAGAGATCTTCGTGTATCTCTAGGTACACATGGCTAGCGACAAACCACTTATTTTAAAAGGCAAAGTGCCTATTCGAGTTTTCCTTTATAAGGTATAAAATAATGTAGGACAACATAAACAACTTTAAGAATTCCCTCGATGATTGTAGAATCATTAAAAAATATTTACTAAATAAAAATGTCGCTTACATTCTGTATGCAATATCACGTAAACTAAGGATTTTATTTTCAAAATACTATCACTACTTTTTAATGAAATTAAAGGTAAGTTAAATAATTTAAGATTTTTAATCGCATCATTTATAATAGGGTTAATAAATAAAAAATACTAAGGCCAAATTTTCCCCCTTTAAAGAAAATATTAATTGGTAAAAAGTTCGACGTTTGTTAGGTATAATTTAAAATTAAGTTTATTAAAACATAATATTTTAATTTAAGGGTACTTTGGTAAAACCGGCGCATCACTCGTAGGTTCATAAACTTAATAACTGATATAACTATTATTGTTCACAACCATAAACATTACAGTGTAGGTACCTATATAAATGAGTAAATTAATATTACGTAAGTATACCTATACGTACGTGTGTATACTTTTTATTTGAATATTGCACAATTATAGTTGTTTAATTCATGAGATACATTTCATAAGTAGGTACCTACCTATATTGTAGACTTGTAAGAGATACAGACCTACAGTTGTTACACTACACTGAATATATTACAAAAATATTGAAACATATTTAACAACATAAAACAACAATAAATCTAATATACAGAAAGTTGTTAGAAAGCTACCATCCAAATCAACTAGATCAATTTGAAAGAAGTTTAACGCCAGCTCCTGGCGGGTCATTTATCTAGTCAATTAAAATAGCAAAAAGTACTTAATCGTCCAGAATTACATATTATGGCACACATACTAAACTAATGTTATGCGTATAAAGTTAAACCTTTAAAAGTTTTGATTATTTTACTATTTATTATAATAAACATTAATAACAATGACAAAACATACCTATACCCTCTGCAGGAAAGTGATGCCGGAAATAGTACATATAGCGATATAGCAGAAACAGCATAGCTTACGGTTACTTATAAAGTAGGTACCTAATTCTAAGTTCATAAATTATATTAAATATTTATGATGCAGGTAAGTTAGTCGTAAAGTTATTATAAATTAGGTACTTGGGTGTAGTACTAACCATTTTATTCGACTAATGTCTTTTGAACTTTATATGTTTAGGTATGTACTTATATTTAATAAAATATGATTTCAAGAATCTGGTTCTTTATAAGTTTTACGGAAATACTTGTGTAAAATACATTTGTAATGTATAAAAATATTTTACAAAGTTCAAATTATATGTTTAGCGGCCACTAGGGCCAATAAATACGACCTTAGTGCGTTAAAGAATAAAAGTTTAATGTCGTACGTAAGTTATACACGTTACAGTTCGAGATAACACAACAAAACTATATACAACAATTACACAGGTGCCAAGATGGCGGAGTTTGCGCGTCGCGGAGGATTTCGTTGGGAAAAGAAGTACGTGCTCGCGATGGGAGGGCTATCGGCCGACTGCTTGAGGGAGAGGCGCACGCGACGTTCGTGCGACCGAACATAGCCGAGCGTTCCCCGCATGCGCACGACGGTGCGCAGGCGATCGGTCGCCATGGTAACGGTTCCGGCGTAGTGATGGGACGATATTTTAGGGATGTCCCCTACGTCCAAGTCGATTCCCGCGTTACAGTCTCCCCCTCTAGCCCTACCCTGCGCCCTCGCGGGTGGGCTAGCATTCCGTTACGTACCGGCGGGGTCGACCGCGTTTGCGCTTTTCCCTGATCGGGGGTTCGATGGGCCCTACGAATGGGGTGAGGTGCGAAACGTGATATTTGCCTATACCGTCTCCGTTCTGTGCACTCTCCAACCTGAAAGTCGTGGGGCTCAACATCTCTGATATTTTGTATGGACCGTCGCGGCGAGGAATAAACTTCGCGGACTGGCCACGTCCTGTATCATTTGGCCCTTGCGTTTTGAGAAGGACGAGGTCACCTACCTTATATTGTGGTGGCGTCCTCCTTCCTTTATCTGCATTTTGCTTCTGAGATACTTGCGCCTTCTCATGGGTATCTCGTGCTTCGTCCAACGTCATGGCTAACCGTTTCAGATATGGGGTTATACCTGGTACGAAGTTATCGTTTTCCACAATTGACCTCATATCTGTCGTCGCGTCGGATGGTGCTCGCATTTCCCTTCCGAAAGTGAGGTAAGCTGGAGAGAATCCTGTGCTAGCGGTGACAGCTGAATTCATCGCAAATCTTACCGCAGCGAGGTGTACATCCCATGTGGTGTGATCGTGGCCTACAAGAATCGCCAGCTGAGGCTTGAGGTCCCTATTCTTCCTCTCAATCGGATTGGCCTCTGGATGGTAAAAAGGTGTAAGTGCTTGTGAGATCCCTAACGTGTGACAAACCTGCTGCATTATCTCACTCACGAATTGCACGCCGTTGTCGCTGATAAGGCGACGCGGCACACCGTACCTGAGGAATACCTCTGACGTCAACTTCTGGGCGCACTCTGCGCTCGTGGCCTTCTCTAACGGGACAAGTTCCACCCAGCGTGAGCAAACGTCTTCTACGATGAGGATCCATCTGTTCTGCCGCGACGTTTCTACGAGAGGACCAAACAGGTCCACGGAGATTACCTCAAATCGTCGAGTCACTGCGGGCGTCTGCAGGAGCCCTGCCGGTTTCCTATTATCTGCTTTATAACGTTGACATGGTACGCACCCCTTGATGTAGTTCGTTACGAAGGTGCGCATGCCTGGCCAGAAGTAACGCGCACGAATGCGACCCAACGTTCTCTCTACGCCGAAATGACCGGCTGTGGGCGCATCGTGTAGCTCTGTCATAATTACCTGCCGCTCCTGTTCTGGCACCACCAAGCACGCCTCTACATCTTCGTCAGACTCCAGGCTGTACCTGTATAATATACCGTCAGATAACGTATATCCTCGGTCAGACCAAGGTCTCCCCCTAGTGGGTTCCACGGCTTCTAGATCGTCGATAATCTTACATACCTCAGGGTCCTTGCGCTGATTTTCTCTAATATCGCCGCTGCTTCTCCTCGGCATGTCCACTACAGCGAGACATACGTCGCAGTCGGGATCTTGCGAACACACAGGCCTCGAGAGTGTGTCTGCAATAGCGTTGGATCGGCCTGGTGTGTATTCGATGTTCAAGTCGAATTCTTGAAGAGTCAGGGCCCAACGAGCTAATCTGCCGCTCGGAGACCTTTGACTCATTAGCCAGCGTAGGGGCTGGTGGTCTGTCCTAACTACAATCTTCGCTCCATCTATATAACCACGGAACTTACCTACAGCCCATACAACAGCGAGTGCTTCGCGCTCGGTTGTTGAGTAGTTCCGTTCGGCGCTGGTGAGAAGTCGGCTTGCGTACTCAATTGGCCTCTCATCAGGACCCTCCCCCTGCATGAGAACCGCCCCGAGACAGTAGCCGCTACTATCGGTGCAGAGCACAAACGGTTTCGTCTCGTCTGCTTGACGTAGAATTGGAGCGGATACGAGGAGACTTTTGATCCGTTCGAACGCCTTCTGCTGCTCGCTGCCCCATCGCCAAGTACTTGCCTTCTTCAGTAGCTGCGTGAGTGGCTTCGCGACCTCTGCATAGTTCTGAACAAAACGCCTGAACCAACTAGACGTCTGCAGGAAACATTTCAGATGTTTTACGTTTTGTGGAACAGCCATACCTGCTATCGCTGCCGTCTTGTCAGGGTCCACCTGGATTCCACCCGGGACAATGACGTGCCCTAAGAATTTTACAGAATCTCTCGCAAAGTGACTCTTTTCTCTGTTCACTCGTAGCTGGAACATCTCTAGGCGGTCGAAGACAGCTTCTAGGTCTTCCAGGTGCCTACTGAAAGGACCAGGGGACAGCAGGACCAGGTCGTCAAGGTATGCTAGCAGTTCCACCCCCTTTAGGTTTGATCGGAACCTGTCGATGAGTCTCTGGAACGTGGCTCCCGAATTCCGGAGTCCCATCGGCATTCGCTTGAACCTAAAGGTACCTAGTGGGCTGATGAACGCGGTCTTGTCCCGGTCCTCCGGGCAGACGCTCACTTGATGGTACCCTGACCGAAGGTCAAAAGTAGACATGTACTCACTGCTTTTGGCTGCGTGGAGTATGTCTTCGATGCGCGGGAGCGGGTACCGGTCTGGCTCCGTCACGGCATTGAGCTTCCTGTAGTCTATACAGAGTCTCAAGCTCCCATCCTTCTTCGCCACGAGTACAACATTGGAGGCCCAGGGGGACTCACACTCCTCAATGACGTCATCTCGAAGAAGCTTTTCCAGCTCCTTCTTCAGAGCATCTCGCCTGTTTTGGGACATCCTATAGGGTGGGGATGCAATTGGTTCTTGCTCGGGACTTACCTTAATACGGTGCGAGGCGAACTCTGTAGCAGGCCCGTCGGGTGCGAACTGTGCAGACCGGCGATCAATAAACTCGTTAAGCATACGTTTCTGCTCAGACGTCAGCTTCGGTCCCTCATCGTCTCGCAAGGATAGGTCTGCAGACTCCGCACGCCTCAATTCTGCAGCATTTGAAGTCATCGTATACTCACGTACAAAGTCATGCGCGTGCTCGGGGTCGTCTGCGAACGCCCACTTACCTTCCGCAACATTGACTACAATGCCGGCTCGAGCTAGGAACTCAACCCCCAGGAGTGTCCTAGTCTCGTCACCAGGTAGCACCAACAACTCGACCGGCCACTCGCGCCCTTCTATGGTCACTGGTACTTCAGTCGTTAACAATTGTCTCGTCGTGGTAGAACCGTCGGCTAACCTAATCAGCCGATGCGTGTTCTCGAATTTCAGCCCCGAGTCTACTAAGAGCCTGTATAACATTGGGCTGGCAATACTATGAGTGGCACCTGTGTCGATTATTGCGATGCCGCTACGGCCCATGATGCCTATGTTGATTAATGGATACGGAATACCTCGTCGCGAGACCGTATCGCCAACCTGCGCTAAAGAGATTTCGTCCCTGAACGTCCTGTTCACCTTGGACCCCCCCTTATTAACGTAGGTACCGTCGGCGCCGGACTCATCATCGACGTTCGACACGCCATCGACGTCGGACTGACCCTTGACGTTGGCCTGGCTCTCGACGTCGGGCTGACCCTCGACGTCAGACTGACCCTCGACGTCGGACTGACCCTCGACGTCGGACTGACCCTCGACGTCGGACTGACCCTCGACGTCGGACTGACCCTCGACGTCGGACTGACCCAGGACGTCGGACTGACCCTCGACGTCGGACTGACCCAGGACGTCGGACTGAACCTCGACGTCGGACGTGGCAGCGACGTCGCCAACTTCAGATCGGGATCTCGGCTTGAGACTATCCACTATCGCACTATTAAAATCGGCCGTTTTTGTGTCTTTCTTGCCGTTGCAAATATCACATTTCGACCTCACTACCCCCGGTTTCCCACAACCGTAACATCGTAACACGTTCTGCGAATTGGTGACATCCCTATTCGAGTTAGTCGCGATAGGCCTACTAGAATTGTTACCGCCTCCTACTTTTTCTTTGTTGCGGCACTCATCTACTGCGTGACCAAACCTTCTACAGTAAGCGCATCGGGTTCGACTTGCATAACGCGGTAAACTCGGATCGGTCGTAGGGGACTTTACGATGGTAGGGGTAATTTTCGACCGTGGTTGATTTGTAATGTGAGAACTTGCCTGATTATTGGGTACCTCTTTAGTTTCCTTCACGGCATCCTCCGCGATCCGCACGCTACATAATAACTTATCTAAGTCATGCACGCACTCTCGTGACACTCGTTTTTTTACACGACGGTGTAACAACCCGTAACAAATATCGATTTGTGCAATCTCAGGTAACGGATACGGTATTTTTGCCAGAAGGGCCCTAATGCGACACAAAAACACTTCAGCACGTTCGTCATCTTGTTGTTCTGCGGCGAAGATTTGCCGGTAAATCTTATGCGCCGGTTGAGTCACGCCGTAGATCGCGCGGAGCCGGGCGACGGCGTCTGTCCACGTCGCCACGGACGCCTTAACGCCTCGCCACCAAATCGCCGCCTCACCTTCCAGCAACATAGGTAGACCTCGGAGTGCGTGCTCGTCGCTAACGGCGGCGCACTCTTTAAATACCTCCACTGAATCCAGAAACGCCTCTAACGTTTCGCCGTCGTACGCCGACCCGTCGAACCGCGCCGTGCATTTGGAGAAATTACCCCCGACGGCGGCGGTGCTGCCGGCCGTGCTCGTCGATGGTGAATGCACGGTGAGCGGGCTCGAAGTCCTGAAGTCGGCGGGGACCGGATTCAGGAGTGCACTGATGAGGTTCCTGTTCGCCTCCGCCTGCGCGCGCGTGATGGATTCCATCAGCGTCGTTAAAAACTGCTCCGTCGGGATGTGAGACGCCGCCTGTGATTGCGTCGCCCTCGCGCTCGCTCCGTCGATCATTGTCTCGTCGACGGCGGCAGCGCGGCTGACGTCACTGGTGCGATCCTCAACACCCGTCGGCATGTCGTCTTCCTGTTGTTGTTGTTGTTGTCGGTGCCGGACCGTGTCCCCTCGAGTCATCATTCTCGCGATGACGATCCGGTACCTCTTCTCGATACCTACGTACTTCTGCTAGGTATACGTGCTTACTAGCTATGCTCATTCGGTAGTGCACGTGTTCGGCCTGTCGTTGTGCGCCAGTTTAGCGGCCACTAGGGCCAATAAATACGACCTTAGTGCGTTAAAGAATAAAAGTTTAATGTCGTACGTAAGTTATACACGTTACAGTTCGAGATAACACAACAAAACTATATACAACAATTACACAGGTGCCAAGATGGCGGAGTTTGCGCGTCGCGGAGGATTTCGTTGGGAAAAGAAGTACGTGCTCGCGATGGGAGGGCTATCGGCCGACTGCTTGAGGGAGAGGCGCACGCGACGTTCGTGCGACCGAACATAGCCGAGCGTTCCCCGCATGCGCACGACGGTGCGCAGGCGATCGGTCGCCATGGTAACGGTTCCGGCGTAGTGATGGGACGATATTTTAGGGATGTCCCCTACGTCCAAGTCGATTCCCGCGTTACATATGTCCATTCAATAAATATACTTGTTTCCCTCTAAATTACACTACAATAAATACATTTAATTGTTATAAAATTACTTCTATTTACATTTTTAAATACCTAGGCTTCCAACAATTACAACTGTATTATTGATGATTTTCAAATGGGCGATATATTTTCTAGTAGACGTATGCGTTATACTAATTGTCTTACAGACTGGAAATGTCTTAACATTAAGTAAGCTACCTGTAGGCAACTTTTGAAATTTAAGTCGATATTAAAATATTTCCATTAACCTCAGACAATTAAACCGCAGTGAACGTTTGCATTGACCATGATTGAACAGCGTGAAGTTAAAGTTATCTTTACTGGTGTAAACTTCTAAGGACGCGCCGCTCCACAGCAACCGCCCAAAACACTGACGCAAATAATAATACCGATATAATATATCGAAAACGTTTACTTGCAAAAGACCCCTTAACAACTCGGTGCCTCCTCCGTAAGACCCTTTTAGAAAGTGTTTTTACACTCCAACTAAAGAGCTACCTATAATATTTAGGTATAAAAAACTGATAACTCTTTCAACAAGATGGTGTAGATTACAGCAACATTTTCACAAATTCTGCAAAAAAGATATAAGTACAATTAGTTTTAACGATTCGTTAAAATTAGCTAGAATATGAAAGGCATTTCCTGTAAATGACGAGTTCGCTTGAAGCAGCCAATCTGTTTGTCAATCTTTCGCTATTTTGATTTGCAAATACTTTTTTAAACTGTATTCGTGATTTAGCCAAGCGTTAATTTTAGCGCTCAGGTCGTTTGATTTATCTAAACAACTCTGTGTTCAGAGCTGGCTAGTGTTCAGAGAGCGTTTTAATCGGGGGCGTAGATAAAAGGTTTTTTTATGGCTGCCCAAAGATAGCAAATGATATTTGATAGCGTTTCAATGGGTGGTGATCTAGCCACGTTCCATTTATGTAGTCACAAGTGAGTGGAATGTGATTTAATGGGAACAAGCAAACCTTACCCTCGTAATCAATGCGCCCGTCGTGGTCGATGTCTCCCAATGCCAGCACCTGGTTCAGCTGAGCATCTGTGACCGGCTCCCCGATCATTTCGAGCGCTGCTCGCAGCTCGTCTCGCGTTATGTACCCGTTGTCGTCCCGGTCAAACACTCTGAAAGATAAATATAACGTTTGAAATTTATTGAAGAATATGTAATTCCAATTGGAACGCAGGCAGGCAGTAAAAGTTTGAAGGTTTGGAATAAAGTGATAAAGTCGTTACGTTAAACAATAATTTATCTCGTGGATCATGCCTGGAACTGGTGGAGTGGGAGATGGTTTGAGAGAACTTACTTGAATGCTGCGAGCAGGTCCCTTGTAATTTCCTCTTCGGAGTCGCCCCCGCAATTACTAACGTCCATGCCTTGTATTGCTTGTATCTTTGTTACCCATTGCATAAAATCATTTTCGTCTATTAGGCCATTCCCTGTAAATAACAAAATTAACATTAAAACATTTTTACCACCTGGTTAATCAACACCATCTTCGGTTCCAAGTAAAAAAATTGCTCATATTGAAAACTACGCATTGAACCATTACTAAAAGTGTGCCACTCGGTAGCTTGTAGCCAAGGGCAGAATAAATCGTCCTAACTTGTAGCGTTTAGCTGCATGGTTCGGTTCTCTCAGACATGAATGTGCTGACGGCACTCATAACATAATATCTCATTACGATAATATCTCATTACGCTGTCAGTCTGTCATAAGCAGGCTGTGGGCAACATGGAGAAGGTGAAATTAATTAGAGATCTTTTACAAAAGTTTAGGTGCGGTACACGTTACCAAAACTCTCTGTTAATAAAGAAGGTACGATAGGTCATAGCTATAACACTAGATAATACTTAAACAACACATATAAAACTAAATTAAAGCGGTATTGGCTCTGCTAAAAGGGAGTATGATGTAACTATAGTAATTACACAGGTGCATACCTACTGAGCTTTTAGCAAGAAAGGCCAAGGTTATTCGCGACTATTTTTAGAAATCGTTCTTGATTGAACTATTTTGTTGCGGAATTTCTTGAACAAGGTAATAAAAGTAGGTACCTACTACGCACCTAAAAACCTTAGCTTTAATTCGTTTTGCCAACCGGTTGATATTTTATAGTTTCAATGAAAGCTCACAGTCATGAATTCATTTATAAAAAAACGCAATGCTAAAACTAGGAGAAAGCGACAAGGTGCGGCAAACAAAGAGCTTTACTCGTTAAATCATAATTAACGTGACAACAGGAAGAAGTCGTTAGTGGTGCGATGACCTCAGCTAGTCTTTTCACTGCGGTTTATAGCCGGCTTATTATCAAGCCGATTATCAGCATAATGTATCATTTATTCACTGCGTCAGTGTTTATTTCCAGTTTAACATGAAACAAACAACTCTTTGCAACTATTATACTATACGCTCACATGAAAACTTTAGATTTTAGGCTGAAACACCGATTTTAGGACTTGGTTAATGGCAACTAATATTTACCGTTATACATGAACCAACAACAGTGGCTTGTAGCATTACGGAATTTGCGTGTCAGATAGGTGTACCTATATACCTACCTACTAAGTACATTCATATGACAGTTTTTCTTTTCTCGTAGTTACGACTATTCAGTGTATGTCGCACATTTAGCCTAAAATATATCTATAGATGGGTTAATAGATACATTCACCAGCTTCGTGCCAGGATGTTTTCTAACTATTTTTATTAGTTACATTTGCAAGTATGCATATTTTTTCTCGTAAGGATAAAAAGTCCTTGGATGTCACAAAGCAGTCTCCAAATCCTATCAAGATAAGTTTCAAAGCCTCTAAGGCCACTCAAACTACCTCGAAGGTTAACCCCACCCTTACGTATAGTGTAGTAGAGATAGTTATGTAAAATGGCGTGATCCAGTGGCTAACCTCATTAACTCTTGAGCGGCAATCTGATTGGATCAACAGATTAGCGATGGTAGATAGGAGGTAGCCGCAATGTTTCATTGAATTAATGGCTCGCGTGCAAAAGTAAAGCTCCGCTTTATAGCTTTGAGGAAATTGCAGTATCATTCATGGTAAACAAAGTTTCCATTTTAAATACACTAGAGGACGCGGGTAACAACACTCATTATTATGCGGTACGAAATACGTAAGCCATCAATGTTACAACCTGACACTGGCTGGACACATCGACAGATCTAGCTTGCCTTTTAAACGATATAGGATCATTTATATTGAAAGTGATTATCTTTATGCTTTCTCTGTAGTTATACTGTTATATAATTTCAAGAATAATGAATATTAACTGTATATTCTTCATGAAAATATTGAGCAAGAATTCACAAAATACAACACAATCTCGGTTCGTTTCCGTAATGGAAACAGCGACCATTGAAGTCGCAATAATTTAAACAACTTTTAAAGTAAAATGGTAGGTACGTTAACCATTACACTTTGTCTTTTACGACAGGCAGTAAGTTATACGGTAGCAATGAAGTCCGACCTTGCCTGCGCCTGAGGTCGCAGCCGGACCGGAAGCCCGCCCAAGCAACCCGCCCTACCCCGGGCCCGCTCCGACTTGCACGCCATTTTATAATAACCATCTTGAATATTTCCCTTATCGATTTAACTTGATTTGTTTACATTGTTTTTGCCACCGATAATACTCTGATTGTCGGAATTGATTATACTGTAGGTTTCTTTTGTTTACGTTCTGACCGCCGTAATGTATATTTATGCTAAAACTTTGTGATTAGGTACGTAGCTACCGACTTATATATTATATATGCGTTGACTCCAAAGTTAACTACCAAAATAATTTAGTCGTGACTCGTAATTGAAAGGTATTTCTTTATATTCACTGAATTTCAGTGTACATGAAGTAAGATAAATCTATCATGCCAAAAGCATGAAAATATAAGAATTTATAATAATTTAGCGAGTGTATTTAGAAGCAAACCAACACTTAGGTATACAGCGGTCTCAGCTAGCAACTACTACTAATACCAACCTATATTTTAGGATAATAAAAAGTACGCTATAAATAAACCTCGCAAAATGAAACGGTGCACACAAACTTATTTTTAATTTGTGAACTAAGCAATTGAACTAGATACTTTTTTTACGGAGTATTGTTTAACGTAAAGTTTATATACGACACCTTAGGTATCGCTGCGTAAAACACGTAGGTCAACGTAAACAACATTTAATTATAACTTGTTGATGAGTTGTTGTTTCCGTTCTGTACATTCTGTACAAAATTTTAAGTCACACAATATCTGACTCTTCCGTGAGAACAAAATAATTTATTGCTGTAATAAAAAGCACGTGGGGCTTTTGGCAAGATTTCAAACCAAAGTGGGAAGCAAAGCAGTGCACTATAGGAACCTACCTGCTGATATATTTTACTACAGATAGGAAAAGCGTTGTTCACCAAATTTCCGAGATAGAATCGAGGACAAGAATTTCAAACGTAATTTATTCTGGAAGTAGAAAACTTTACACATTTATCTGCATTTTTTAGGCTACGAGGACACCAGCTGTCGGAAACGTGACTTTGTATGTTACAAATAGAATAGGAAAGAATGAAAAACGGTTTTTGTCATGACATACATAGTAATAAACACGTATATACAACAACTAAACAAGAGCCACAATTTGAACGATGTTATGTAGTAATGTAGGTATGCAGACAACACAAATATAGTTCAATCATCCTAGGTTAGCGTAACAAAACCAAAATAGGTGCATTTTATATTTGGACAGTTATACGAATGACCCCAGACTCAAAATTAGACCTAACATTGACATTCAGAAAGGTCCTACAGCGGTGGCTGTCATGACAAGCTTATACTACGAAAGTTGGCGGGCGGTATTTAACGTTTATGAAACACAACGAGCTCGCCGTAGACATTAACCTTCAGGGCTGTCACGGTTAACGCACGTGCCGAGTTCTCGACCTCTACGCATCCTCAGAACACGCCAGTCGCCAACCCTGCCTTATTGAGTCATTACGAGCCACAACGAGACTCCATAAATACCAATGAATACTTTGACTACCGATATTACGGTGGTAGGCCGCTCTAATGTTTTATCGATAGCAGTCAACGTTATGAAGCTGGAAAATGTTTTCAGGATTTTGGCTGCAAGGCGTTCGCGTTCGGGGCATTTTTCGTTGCGCAATCATAGCACGTTATGACATAACGGTTCACTGTGGAGTTTCTAAGTTCTAGACCATCGATGTCATCCATGTTTTAGACAGAAAGTATACTTTCAATTCATTCACAAATTTTTATTTTTTTATAATATGGAAACACTGATTGCCAAATGTTATTGTTTAACGAATGAGGTAGCACTAACCTCAAAATTGAGTTAACTACTGTTACAAATCGATAAGAGTCATGTGATAAAAATCTGCACATTGCCAATGAAATTAAATTTATTGGTGCAAAGCCGAGGTTTCAAACCCAATGTATTTGGATAGTATAGCGCACAGATTGCCGCTCGTTAGTACCTAACTACTTGCCCAAGTCGAGATCAATCGAATTCTAATAGTAAAATGTTGTCCTTACCAGTCTTACTCGCGTCTTTGATGAGTTCAGAAATGAGATCGTCGCTGACCTCGATGCCCAGGTTCCGCAGCATGAACTGCAGCTCCGCCGGCGTCACGTGGCCGTCGCTGTCGCGGTCCAGCAACCCGAAGGCTGTGCGGAGGTCTGCAATAAACAATGATACTGAATACATGCTGACTTAACTAGCTGGCGGAGGGGCCGTTAGTTTGATATTCTTGCATGATATCTTATCTTTACTACCAGAATTTTTACCTTAAACAAATATGTAATTATAACATACATTAATTATATCAAGTAGGTAGAAGGAAACTGAACTAGGTACCTATCTATATATAGATAAACTAGTACAAAATAACTAATAATTAAAGTAGCAAAAAATAAAATATAAAATTAAAATTAGTAAAACTATGACTACATTTTTAAACAGTGGCAACATTAGTATTTCAACTTTGCAAGTTTGCACGCTATAAAAGCGCGGATACATCCTGTAGGTACCTACTAGGTACCTTGGTACCTATTGTTTGGTTTGGTACTTGGTTCCATACAAAAATAAAGTGAAGATTAACATGAATGTAGTCTAAACACAACTAAGGTACAACGTTCTAATCCTTTTACAATCGCTGAAGAAAACCCTACAGAAACATTCACATGGTGATATTATGCGTATTATTTATTTGATAGGTCACTCACAAAAATCATTATCCTTCTGAGCCATTTTCTAATTAATGGACAATGTTATCCCGACCCCAACAAGCACGACAATGTCACGACAATTAGCGATCTCTATCGGTGGACGTTATCAGCTAGATGTCTCGTGTTGTGGAAAATGAGAGGCTGTAAACATCTCCGCATCATAACCCGACAATGTTGACAAAAGATTACACCTGTGTCGTTATATTATCTAGCGCCTTATCAGTCGCAATTTTCAGGCATTGTTGCCGTGTATGTCGTTCGTTCTTCAACATTATCAAGGACGCCTTTTACCTGACAGTCGTTTACAGATAAAGAGAGATCGTCTTCAATATTTTTTCGGTCGATCCGTCCTAATAGAGCTACTCTGAAGTTAACGATTGTCATTGTTTTGAGGAAAAATTGGTGTGCGTGTTCGCTGGAACCGTTGAATATAGTGTTGACGTACCTATATTAATCTAGTATCTACTTATACGCATGCTGCAGTAGTTAGTGTGCTATATGTAGCTACTGAATAGCCTTGGGATAAAGCGTGGCCTATAAAAAATCCAACGACCTGTAAAAATGAAAACACATTCAAGCTGTTTAATGATATAATGACCCGTTTAAATGCTGCCATTATTTCAATCGAAATTTATAGCACTCCCAAAATATCCGTCTAACTATATGTACCAATGCCTGTCGCTATATGTGCCTGTACCTAACGTGGTGTGGACGACCGCCACGAAATGAGATTCTTTCGTGCCTTGCCTCGTTTTCTTCAAGAGTTATTTGACAGCGAAGGCACAACATTTTATATTCGAACGTTTTGCGATTAGCACAAACTAAAGGCGTGTTTCTTCGTAATATTTCAAAGTCCAGGAAGTGCATACTATGTATAGGTGGGTAGGTACACGATCTCATTTTATAAGATCATGTTTATTCCCGGTGACGAAATGGATCGGTTAGATATCTTCTTACTTCGTGCTATCAAAGGCGGCTATTAGCCAACATAATAGATTGATTGGCGCTTGTCAACAATTTTGTATATCAATTACCTACCTACTTTATAATGACTTGATAGGACCACCTGTTCAGTATCTTTACTTCCTTATTGAAAATTATTACTATCTACGAAATCGCATACCTTTAATTACGCTAAATGTGTGATAATTAAAACCCTAACTCGTACACTCGTACATATCTACAACAGTTGGACAACCTATAAACCATTTTATAAATAGGTTCCTATCTCAAGTGTTCCAAATGTCTTTAATTCTCTAAGACGTGAACTAGGTATGCGATTCGTATGTAAGTTCCAAACATCTACACTAGGTCTTATCGTAGATACTTCCTATATTAATCTAGGGCTCAGTAAATTAAGATATATATTTATACACGTCATGCATGTCATACATTATACAGTCATGACGTTTGTGAAGGGTGAAGTTCATTATGCTACCCAACGCTTAAAAGCTTACCCTGAAATATATAGGTACCTACCATTGTTTTGTTTGCTACTAAAACAATTTCGGCGAATAGGTTATCTACTAATATTAGCTAAACTGCTTGGAAAATTATCGTGAAAATGGTGCTGTCGTCGAAATAGTACGAAAACACGCTTCACAGTGGGTCGCTTTTTCGGTTCACATAGTATACTTATACAACGTTATCATTCGTATAGGTACCTAGTCACATATTTTAAAAAATATTTTGGTACATTGCACATACATTTTTATACTCATAAAAAATATGCTAATCACAAAAATACATATTTTATTGTAGGTATTGTATTTAGACTTTGCGGTAGCAAGGAGCTACGACTTAGCTACGAATTGACTACGACGAACCCCGCGTCGTCGTAGCGCATTCTACGAAACATCTACGAGCGACCCGTAGCCATAGCGTAGAGCGGCGAGTCGACGACCTACGCTATTTAAGATTTTATGCTTCGGTATATTTATTGTTCATATTTGTACACACTATAGTCCCTAAAGTTCATGCATCTTACCAGTCATGACCTGCGGAGGAAACGTGGACACTCACGGTGAGACTGGTCCACAAGTTGAAAATTCCTCAGCGAGGTATGGATAGAGACTTTCTTTGAAGAACAGGGTCCGCAATGAGGTGATCCGACAGAGAACAAAAGTAACCGACATAGACGAAGTGGTATTGGGTCCAAGGATGTGTGTAACTATTTGTATGCGATGTAAATAATGTGTTCAGCTTACAACTTTTCAGATCCACTTCAATTATTGAATAAAATGAGATTGATGAAGTGTATCGAGCGTTGCATCAACTACGTTATCTCACAATTTAATAATGGGTAGATGTAGCGCTTACCATCACTCCGATGTATAAAAATCAAGGTTAAGTACAGAAGCAGTCAGCTACGTGGTGATATTTCCATGAATACGTCTTCTCTCGACGAGTGAGAGTGAAAGCTAGTGGTGGTGGTGGTGGTGAGAAGTGCACGCGTTCATCGTCACCTCCGCCCGAATCTACAAAAGGATTGGTCTCGATCTCGCATCGTCGACTGTGTATTGTGTACTCGTAGAATCCGCCATGGTTTGGTAATACAATTTAAAAAGTCCTAACGCTCATGTTTTCATATTTGGCGTCTAATTTACAGACGTATCCACGTCAAATAGGGCCAAATGTAGATATAAAAATAGGCATGAATGTCCCGTGCCCACATTAACCCGTCGACCTTTAAAAAGCAATTTGCGAAATGTGGTTACGGTTGTAATGGACGTTCGTGGAAGTGCCGGTGTTGATTGATGCCAAACAAACGAAACCAATATATTGTGTAAACATAAATAATATTGAATATACATACCTACATAGCTGAAACGTACATGCTGATTGGGTCGAGGCGATAATAATGGACGAACAGGTGTCAAGGACGATAGTTGCTTCGATGTGTTTTATACATAAACTTCGGTGGCAACGCACCCAATAAATATTGATATTACTGTACATAAACTAACAAAGTAACAATAACTAAAATCAGCTACTATCTGTATGTATGTTCCCACTGATCTCCGAAATTAGTAGTAATTTTCATCGGTTTTCACCAATGGACTCATTTACGAGGTAGGTTTAGGTTTCCATCCGTAAATACTGAGTGCTACCCGAGCGAATAATGGATGGTTCACTAGTTTATTGTTATAATAAAAGCATCTTCATTTTGGCTTCATACCAGTCCCCTAACGTTGACGGTTACGAATATTTCAGACAAAAAAATATGTTTATTATTTCTGTGCTTTTGTAAACACTAAACAGACATCCACGCGCAAATAACCTCATAATTATGGCAATGCATTATTTAGGGCCCATTTACACTTGGCTATCGCTACAGCTGTCATGATTTGCACCACGTGCCAAACTGTCTCCAGAGATAAACAAGTGGATTAATGTTCCAGATTAGTCGTTTCCTTATAATGAATTTAATAAAGTTCAGGGATTATGATACAAGTGTTATTGCGCTTGAGTGTGTGTGCTTAATCATTCCACAAATAGGTAGTGATAATAATTGTCAAAACACAGTCAAACACAGACCGTCTAAAGCTTAGTTTCTTAAGCTGCGACAATTGATGACTAAGGATTAATTACTTTACGTTGATTAGTTGATGACTGAATAATGATGTAGCAAACAAAGCAAAGTCATCGCATAGAAGCGCACTCTTATACGAAATTTTAAAATATGCACATCGCTTTGTCCGTAGCTTTATCAAGTTCACTGATAAATTATTGACGGTTATATTGTTTTTTTTTAATCTTTGCATTCATATGACGTATTAACTGTACCTGACGTAAATACGTTGTAGGTAAAAGTGTTAATTTAATACACCTTAACCAAACACAACTCCATGTACTCACACATGAATGTGATACACAACGTGACTAACGTTAGGGTTAGAATTTCTGATAACTATATCAGTATCGACAAGTAGAAAACTTAGTCACTCAAACTAATTATCACGTATCAGTTTTAGTCTTTAGTTTAAATTGATGTGTAAGTCAAGATTTGTCGTTCAAGTTTTGGGAAGAGAGAGCGCTACTGACGACAATAGATCTACCATTCGTAATGGCTCTATAGTAGTAGAAGGTGTGTGTAAATTACTCACTGTTGAGCATAGCTTCACTGGGCGCCGGCACCACCGGCCTGTCGTCGACCGGAGACTGTTTCTTCTTATTTTTTTTCTCATCTTCAGTCTGCGAATCCAAACAGGTACCGTTATCAGACATACAATCACTTTATAACCACAATAAAATACTAATTCACTGACTGCTATCTCGCTATGTTTAACAACAAGAAATGTAAGAAACTAAAGTATTTTTATCAATTTGTTGCCGTTATCGTTCTTGTCAATGTGTTATCGGGCCATTGTGTGATCAATAAAGCGTGTTTATCTGGTAAAAGTAACTCCGTAGTAGGTAGGTACCTATACTTATAAATATTATAGCTAGCCGCGGTCGAGTTGACAGGCTATGCTATTGTATAAGGGCAGAAACCGTTCCTGTGTTTATGGCGCGTACCTATACATACTAAGGTATTATATAGGATTTATATTTTAGGATATATTAGGATTTAGATATTAGGTAGACATAAGGGCTGGAGCCCATCTATTCACATGGTGTCGGTAGTTTTCCTCGCTTTCGCAAATGACGACGTCACTGAGCGAAAAAAGGGGAACGATCTATAGAAAATGCGATTCAGTGCGAGCAGCTGGGATTCACCCCTCGAAAACAACCGTAAAAGAATGTAAACGAATCATACTCATGTAGATGTAACAAGTAGTAACATGTACTCGTACAAGTCGATTTCAGTCACAAAACCGACATTAAACGTATGCTGTGGTACAAATGCAAATATAATTCATTACTAAGGGGAGTTGTATAAAAGCGGGTGTTAGTACAGTTTTAGAGAGCAGGCAACGCATCAATGCCCGAGTGTTTTCCAATATGCATATTATATTCCAATTTCTTGCGTAACAACTTTCGTTTAGACCTTTTCAGGGTGAATATAACAATAAGAACATAATCAAACACATAGTCCTTCGCATAACTGGATTTCTAGTTGCATCTTAGATGTGCGTCCGTACGAGCTCTTTTTTGCCACGAAAATAACAGAAATAATATATTCGAAAGACCTTGACATTACTTAAGCATGATAGCAGCAACTCGATGCCAATTTCTTCTCCTATATAATATTATTTTAGTATCTATTGGCTGATAATCATGCCAAATCAAATAACTAGGTATGGTGGACCTAATTAAACTATTTTTATAACAAAGAATATAGATTATTCGATCTTCCTCCTCAACGTTGATATTATGGTATATATATACCTAACAAAGTAGGTATACCTTGGTGAGGTCATCTCGCTGAGCTCAGCTGAATAAATATACCTACGTACCCTACTTATTCTGTCTACTCTTCTTTTTACTCACTGAACGATTTGTTGGAATTCTGATAGGTTGTTTACTCAACAAGTAATCAATAATGCCTACCTGATACCAAGAAAAATAAATTTAAAAGCAGCTTATCTTTTTAACGATACTATAGAAAATGTTTTACTATTGGAGCTTCTAAGTACAATAATATTAATAATAATAATTTAGTAGAACAAAGGAAAATGCAGATTGTTCTATGATCAACTAAAATATGATTGTAGAAGCTCTCGTTTGATTTTTCACTTATGCCCATAAGTGAGTGATTGTGTGTTATTCAGACCAGCAACTGTTTTGCCTTGTTTGGATTTGGTGTGTTCTCAAATCAATAGAACACTCGTAACCACTGGAATCTACTTACAAGCCCGTTTTAGTTATCTCTGTTATAATAATCGAATGTGTATATTCATGCTACAATGACGTGTAAAGGGAGTGGTCCAAACTGCATGACAAATGTGACCAAGAGAAGTTCGCGTAGAAATAGCACGAGTTGGCATCGCATCAACTCGCACGGCAGTAAACACGCGGTCTTTGTGAAAAAATGTAACAGACCGACACGTTAGGTAAATAAACCCGACCAGAAACATGATGTATATGACAGGAGTACCGACAGTTCTTTGTGGTTTGTTGGTTGGAATGAGAGGTACTTTTCCTTTGTACCATTGCACATGGCACACATGGCATCTTCAAAGGATAAACTAAATCAGAGTTATTCTTAAACAAATAACCGCAGAGAAAACAAACATCTTAATTTAAATTACCACATCAATGATACTAAACCGTTCCAGAGTTTTATGATAATTAGGTACGGATAAATAAACAGAACTCGCTTAATAATTATGTAACTTTGTTGCGTTGTTGCCCTCGTGTACGAATATGCACATTTTAAATTGTTACCTACTTATCTATCACTAATTCTTATTCGTTAGGTACAAGTTTCGGAAGCTCATTGCTAGTGAAAAACTGAAACTTACTACCCTGTAAAAAAAATTAATACCTTAAAAACAACGTGGACCTCATGGGAGCCGAGAGGGCGGCTCGGGAATGGCGGTCCCAAAAACAACAACTATTCCACAACAATGTCAACAATCCTAAGCTCCTTCGCAACCAGAGCAAATGGCTAAAAGCTATGTTTTGTATGTCATAGTTGAGGGTGTTGAGATGAGTTTGCAACATACAGTTCAGTGTGCTCGTGGGCTGGTACAACCACGTGGCAGGCAAGCGCGGCCTTTGAAAGATTCCAAACATTTCTAGCGAGAAATGACGAAGCGACAGTTATGCCCCGCTGGAATTCGGAATGTCACATCTCGAGAACGAGGTCTTGCCGTATTTATTGCGATCCACAGAGCGATAGGATAAAGATATGTAGGCGATATAGGTGATTGCGGCTTTTTGGCGTTACATTCTTAGAAATATAACATCATACTCACGCATAATAACGTTTGGAATGAATAATTTCGATGTTATTACTCGCAGGTATACATAGGCGAGGTACCTACTATTGCTGGTACCTACTACGGCTTCTCTCAGAAGGCCATCTCAAATGTTCTGTAGTACTGCATCGTAATTCAATCATATTTAATTAACGGCTTTATAAGCAATACATTGAACATTTTACACTTATTTATTTAACCCATCCCAAACATCAAGATAAAATAAATAACATCATTGCCTTAATGCATTTATGAGGCCGGGTTAATAAAATATACTTTTGAAAACCTACTGGGTTATAAAAGTTTCGTAAATAGCTATATATTACAGCACTTTATTAAGTGATAAAAGTAAATAAACGTTTAAAATACTCACTTTTCTTCTACTCCTCGACGTAGTAGCCATTCCCTGAAAATAAAAAAGATAAATCATTAATGAAAATGATATGATTGATGTTACAAGTTCGCTGTAGCGCGTTAAATATTAATATTGTGACGGCCTTCCTTTATAATATTTCAGAACTAGATTTACAGTGCGCAGAGTTTTTAATTCACGTCTATGAAATAATTCAAGTGAACTTTACTCACTAGTAAAGAAGGAATGAAATTTAATTAACTATACGAAGTTATAGTTTACTACCACGTATGAAAAATACAAATAGAAATTGAAAGTGACAAAGATTTAAATAAGAAAGAAAAAAGTTTTAAAATGTAAATGATAATTATGGGAAAATATAGATGGAGAAAAAGATCGTCCGACCGTGCCTGTTTTTACTTGACTTGGGGGCACGAAAGTGCCCCCAAATTATCTAACACCACCGTTTTAAAAGAGACAAAGAAAACAAGATTTGGAAGTATCTCTGTATATACTTAACCTAATTCGAAGAATGCAATTGGTACTTAGTTTATGACAATAAATATCTACTACAACTACTTACTAAACTCGTCGTCTGTGATATAACAAAAACACGTTTCAGGGGCAAAGTCATTTTCTCAGCCCATTTCCTTGTCGTAATAACTAGAAACACGAACCTCTGGCTTAATTAAACTAATATAAAGAAATGGTTTCTGCTGTTTTATGCAAGATCAAAGAATGTTACGAACTTTGTAATTATATATTACGTATGAGTTGATATAATTAATTATGTTCGTGTAATTAATTACCGATAGGTATATATTTATATAATATTCTCTTTTATTTATACACGTTTAGATGTTGTGTGTCACACACCCACACTATCTCAATCGATACATGAAAATATAGGTACAATCTGATTAGTTCAACACGAAACGTGAGATGCCAAGACTTAACAAAAAACAACAGTCTATCTATTTCAACTATACCTAGTCAACATTCTGTGAAATACCAGGAATATCGTCTTTCTTTTCTTCACGCGTTACTAAAACACAAATGGACGACTACGTATACGTAGGTGGAGATTCGATTACTAACAACAGTTATGCAAATAAGTAGAAGTACAATTGCGTAACCAGGAGGCTAAAGGCTGATTATGTCGTTCTTTATTTCACGATATTAATACAGCATACTGCAGATACTACGGGAAAATTACTTAACATTTACCATCGTAGGTGTTGAAATTTAATTGAATTGTACAATTGTTGCGTTATGTATTTTATACCCTAGAGTTGCGGGGGTGCAAATACCTGAGTGAACCACAGGCGTTGGTTCAAAGTTTAGGGTGTTTGAAGAACCATAATCCTCGTAATTCCTTAATTCTCTTGATGCAAAGAATCCTAGTTGAGGATCAAGATTAGTAACTATAATGTCAATAATTATACGAGTATGTGTCGTTACTAAGTGGCGTGATTGTTGTCATGTTGCCTTAATTATATTCTTTTGATGTAGAGCTTCCCAATACCAGCCAAATAAAAACAAACTAAAATATTGAAGAAAGCCTAAAAGCTCGACACAGGAAAGAAACTTATTTTGTCGGCAAACAAGTAACGTTTTATTAAATGGTTGGTTATGTCATTACCGAGCTCTGTTTCCTCTTTTAATTAAAAACATTGTTCCGTTCGCGTCAGCGCGTTTTAATTTAAAATGTTCCAAAATACTAGTTAAAACAAATATTTAAAACATTGCGGGTAAGTTCTTGGGAAACTCGTTTATAAGTAACATTACTCTAATTTATATTCTTCAGTTGTGGACCTAATTGCTGATTTCGTCGTAGGTTTCCACTAAAATTTTGTTGGGTAGAGTGCCTATCTGTAGGGAGGGTATAACTATTGTAGATGAAGGACAATACACAATAAACATGTATTTACTATTTCCGAAAATAAAACGAATCGAGCGTATACTACCGCATGCCGTATACCTACGTTCGATATTGTTTTGGTCAAATCTTGAAAATCTATTTTGATTCAGTTTCTGTTGATCAATATAATTAAGATTCTGAATGCCTGTTAAGCTCCAATTATATAATATATATTATACAGCTTGCAGTATCGAATAAGCATTTTATAAAAGCTCGCATGTAAAAATGTGTAATATAATATATAAAAAGGTAGAATATTACAACAAAAGACTTTTATACTTTTTATACCAACCTGCTGTTTTGCTAAACGTTCAGTTGTTTGCTTTGCCCTGTCAAGTCATCAAATACACATTGTTTATTTTTAGTCGACATGATATCTTGTAACGTTTTGCTTGTTAATCTTTAATCTTATATTAATAAAAGAAAGTCGTGTTAGTTACACTTTTTGTTTAGAACCGCTTTGACTGAAAATTGATGGGGAGGTAGCTGAGAGCCAGGAGAAGGATATGGGATACTATTTATCCCATTACCACGGGAAAAATTTGAAACTGTATAAAATATATCGGATAAAATCGGGTTATACAGTTGACATCTGTCACTCAATCTGGGAAAAATCTGAAAGAGATGGATATAGAGGGCGAGAAATAGAGCGCGAAGGAAAGAGATAGATATAGAGGGAGAGAGATAGAAGGAGAAGAAGCTGTTCCCATAGAGACAATGACAGGACAGAGTTTTGGCGGGAATCCGATAGTGAGACGTTGTTGGTTTTATATTATTTTCTCAAACTTGTGTTTCTTCGAGTGTTAATGTGTAATATTGGTGGAATATTAATCATTAAGTGTTCGTTAACGTGCACGAGTGTAGGCGAATGATATAAACTCAAAAAGCGTGTCATTTCGCATTTTCTCCAAAACTCCCAGGAAGTTTCAGTAAAGCATCCACTACTTTACTGAATCGTGACTTTGACGATGTAAATAATTGACTTGACTACTTGACCTCGATTGCTATATTGCTGTGACTTTCTTAATGTGAATATAAGAAATACTTAATTAATAAAATACTTGGCACTGGCTATATGCACAAACCGTGCGAAGCCATAACTAAAACAAAAAAAAAAAAAAGACAGGACATCGTCTGTCGGGTCATATAATAAATATTTGATGAAAGAGAAGAACTTAACATAAATACTTAAGGCGCTAATATAGGAGCGATTCATGTATTTTAGAAGATGAAAGTTACCTGGCCGGGCCGCGCGCTACGCTGGCTCCGCGCTCGGGCACGTCACGTCTCTGTCAATATCTCTATCTTCCTATTTCCTCATCGCTTTTTTCCCCAACTCCCAATATCTCATCTCCCATCCCTCATCCATCTCCGATCTCCCATCTCCTCATCTCTCCAGCTGCTGCTCTCCATCTCCCCATCTCCCCAGGTCCTCATCTTTCCTTCTCCCATATACCTACCAAATTTCATTTTCATTTTTGTTGTCTCTCTATACCTAATTTCATCGAAATCGGTCCAGCCGTTTAGCCATAAAAAGTAACAAACAAACAAACATACAAATAAACAGACAAACAGAGAAACAGTGTTACTTTCGAATTTACAGTATAATATTTGACAGTGACTAAATGCACAAATCGTGCGAAGCAAAAACATTGAAAAAACTGGCTCATAGCTGAGCAGAAAGATTACTGGAAGTGTGCTAAAAATAAAACGTCAGAATATGCATCCGCCAGATCCGCCATTATGGAAAACGGAAGTTCACTACATCTTCATTTTAATATACAATCATAATCTGCTCCTTTGATTAACTCCAAACTATCATAAGAAATCCCAGTTTTATTTAAGTGAACAATCTAAAAACGCGTTTTTGCTGCTAATTTCAGTTACAGGTGGTGCAAGAATAGTCATATTAGCCATTATTCTTTACACACAATGGAGAATAAATACAAAGTAATAAAGGTTATAATAAAAGTTTAGTAATCGTCGAAGGAAGTCATTTACGGCAACTAAGTAAATAAACCAGTTGTATACCATGTAGAGATTCTGTTTGCTTTATTTTTTTGGAGAACAAACAGTAAATTCGACGAGAAAATTTTGAGGAACAGCGACATACGTCCTCTCTCTGAAACGCCGTAGCGGGTACTGAGCCGCCTAGTACGCGCTCAAACTGATCATATTCTCGTCGTTTTTATTAATTTAGAAGAACGGAATCGATTCAGTTCATTGGAAAATTCAAATTTCATTGGAAAATAAAATTGCCTTTTTTATGGTTCCAAAAAATATGATAGTTGTCGCTGAAAATGTTGAGCATTATGTGACGAAAGATTTTTTTCGGGTCCTTTCTCGTGAATTTTTTTCTCAAGATACTAGACAACTTTAGTCCAATATTATTGATTTATTAGCTAACTGAAACACTTGGCTATACACTGTATTTTTTCTGGCTTATAAATATTTGTAATTACAGCTTAACTTTTTGACAAAAAACCGCCCATTTTACGGAAGCTCGCTGCCTACAGGTCCTTAATGTTAATGTTTTTAATTTATATTCAAAGCTTTCTATATTTGAGCTTTCACAAAATAATAAAATTCGAAATGAAAACCAGTGTAAAACTATAAATTAAATGAAGTAGGTACCTAAGTATGTAATAAAAATAAAATAAATATAATTTTGTCTCAGCATTCTTGCGCTAATTCAGCAGTAGGTACATTCTGAATCATGAACAGTGTAATGTAATGGTATTTTACTATGTCATAATTCACGACTGATATCTACCCATATACCTAGTTTCAGACTTGGCTATTATCCAATGTAAACTTTAAAGAAAATTATTTAAATTGTCAGAGTGTTCATGGAAACACGCTCCGCTCCAGTCACTGTTTGTTCAAATTTTTGATTTATTACTGTTACGCGTCGACAAATTAAACTGGTTTCATTTTCTTTGCGCTGCTGGAAGTTGTTACCTTCATGAAGAATGCTTCTTTGATATGTTTAATAATAATAAACTCTAAGTTTGCAGCATTTTTAACCTTTGATAAATAGGTAAGTCAAGCTTCTTTAGCTCAAGGAAGATTCAATCATAATTAGGTAATCTATAGGTAAGGCTACTGGAAAAGTGCCAATAATTCAAACTATAACTTGAGAATATGGGTTAAGTATTGAAAAATAGTCCAAACAACCGCTTCAATGCAGGTCAAGGCTAAGGAATATAAAGTACCTACTCGTTAGGAATATTAAATATGATATAAAAAATAATTAATAATTAAGATCTCAATGCGGATAGGGTTTGCTAATTCCAATACGCATTGCTTGCGATATGACCTCCATTGTTGGCTTGAAAGCTTTGACATTGTAAAAGTTTTTAAACTAGTAATTGAATTTTTAAGGTAACTAAGTAGTATAAATTCATGCATAACGGCAAGCTTTATGTTGGTATTTAACTGAGGAGTCTAAGCAACACCGAGACTTACAAAACGCTGTAATCTGACGCGAATAGTCCTGAATACGTAGCCCCAATGGCAGGAGCTCATCCTGCTCCACGAGTCTCAGCAAACCTGACGGTGTTCTTTTGAGACAAGTTGATCAGAAATAGCAAGAGCTGTGAGCGAGTTCCCGATTCTATCTGCTATCCTCTATTTTTATATAACGACTACACGCTGTCCAACGGCCTAACAATGTTAACTCCGACAATGCATAACAGCGTCTAATACTTACCAACTCGTATTCATAAACATCATTTCTTTAAAACTACGAAGATATTGGACAACGCTCAACATGACAAATCCTACGCATCGAGAAAACTGTGATGCTAAACAATATCGGCGAATAGACGGAGCATATTTTTCAAATTCATAGAAGTACTCGTAAGTTATTTTTCTGTTTTTTTATTTATTATTTCTTTATTTCGTGTCAATAACATATTTTTTGTAGTCAATGTACTCTGGTCAACTACCCTAACGACTAGCATGGCGTGACAATCGGTCGCATTATCGGGCGACGCTTTTACGATTATATATTATGCTTTATGTTCTGAGGATAATGACCACTCAACCACAAATCTGAGAAAGCTTATACATTCTTATAAATAATGAGGTAAACCAAATAGGTACAATTTAACAAAAGGTTGACATAAACACGGTACGCAGGCAGTTTAGAATTCGTGAATTCTTAAAATATAAGCCAAAAGATGTAGAGAGTTGAGATAACAATAACTATTATTTTATGTTTCGGGATATTTTCAGTCTCAATCCAGAATAACATTTAAAGGTTGGCGTGTCACGTGGTATCGATCGATACAGTCAAACTTATGGTTCTAAGCTTTCACTGCAAGACACTGTAACTTTGTATTATACATATTTACCCAAACATGAAGTTACAATTTTGGCTTGATATTTTTTTATCAATAAACTAGTTTAACAAACAGAAATAAGCATGTAGTAATCAATCAGTAGTAGAGCTTCATCACAATTGACAAAAAATGAGTGATTTGTGAAGAGATCGTTAGGAAAAAACACAGGTTTCCATCATGTTTGGTAAAAAAACACTAATGATGTCTATTATGTTAAGGGAGGGTTTATTATTACCTTGCTGATAGATGTACTTTGATTTCACGTGACAAACAAAATTGACTCTTGATTGTTTTTTCATAGAAAAGTAGGTAGGTACTATTCATAATAATTAATATTGTAAGTGAAAAGTAGGTAGGTACTATTCATAATTATAGCGAAAGATGACATACCTAAGTACCAAACTGAGATTATGGCAATGAAGTTCATACATAAATACCTACTTACCTAGTAGGCAACGTCTTCGTAGACAGAAATTAAAAACTAATTTTAAAATTGTAAGTAGTAGGTATGTTCTATTAAATGCTTGAAAAAATTTAGGGTAAGTACGATGGAATTATTACAAAAGTAAGGTACTGTCGCTCACTCTCATGGATGGAGATTAAATAAGATATAAACAAGAATAATAAGAAATAATGAATATGATAAAACTCTGATCCCTCTACATATTTGGCAAACACTAGATACAAAGAACTGGGTACCCGCACCAAACAATATAACATGGCTATACAGGGTGTATTAGACTCCATCGCCAACCAAAAGAAAAAAAATACAAACACTGGCTCACTCACAACTGGTAACATAATAATATCACTGCAATTGTGTTTAATATTCCGTAAAAAACCGTTGAGGGAAAGAAAAAGAGTAGTAGAGAAAATGAAGGTAGAAAGAAATGAAGAGATAAGTTTATGTACCTAAGATTTGTTCGCAGTCGATTGGGGAAGTGCAGCAACAGCGATGCAGCGTCGGTACGCGGGAGCGGGAGTGGACGTCCGAGCCTGAGGTGGCAGTGTCGCGGCCGTGGTGGCCGGCTTGCAGAGGTAGCACGAGTGCGCTATCGTCGCCAACTTTTGTGCGTCGCACGTCCGCCGGCCGTTTAATGCGCGGATATTTCGGTAGATCACAGCCATCGGACAAATCGCGACCGTGCGACCCGGCCCCAACGAGCGCTCTAATAATAAACTTGTTTATATTTTTTATTCCCACCATGACTTTTATTCTGTTTGCACGCGTTTGGTCCAACCGCTTGAAGCCTCGCTCGTCGACCTCGGTGACCACGTGCGCCTCTAAATAGGCACATGACACTCGGAGGGTTGTCGATTCGGTTCATCAGGAACAGATAAAGGCGGCGCGCTAGTATGCGTTTGGGCGCGAACAGTCGTAAATACCGGGCGCGTCGCGTTTGTAGGAGTGGTGCGGCGGCGGCGGTGGCGGTCGGTGGCGCGGTACGTACCGAGATCGTGTCGGAGATAGCGCTGCAGAAGGCACCGAAGCCGGAGTGCGTCGTGGGGGGCGCGTGAGGCGCGCCGGCCGCGGCCGGTGGCGGGCTGCCGCTGGGGCGCTCCATGCCGCGAGTGGCCGGCGAGCGGGCGGTCGGCGGAGCACTGCCGCCGCGCGTTACATAAACCTCGCGCTCCTGTACGCTTGCCCGCTGTCGCTGCTCGCTCCCACCTGTCTGTTATCGCTACGTCTTGGCATCGTATGCACATCAACAATAACACTAAATAATTTTAGAAAATGCTATTTTGAGCGCACTCAACGCCCAACTCGGACTAATTTGCGGCACTTTGTCTCAAGATAGCATTTCTTTTGTTAGATTCATTTAATTGTGTCTGGTTTGTTGTACAAATCGTATTATCGTTTGACGTGATTGATATTGAAGTCATATTATATGGACTCTTTACGTCTATCGAGTGATGAGGATACGAAGGGACTAATGGTAGGAATGAGTAATGACGACTGGCAAATATGACCTTTTGATAGTATACAAGTAAGTATACAATCAAGCCTCACAGTTATGGCGTCGCATGGTTGGTAAGTAAGTATACATTAACAGAGATGCCATCAACCTATTTAGTAATAATTGATCGCTGTTCTTTCATTTATTTACCCACTCGGATCCTGAATACGACAGTTTGTGACAATTTTGTAGGTAATTTACGATTGACCTACTAATCGACTTAAAGAATGGCAATGACAATGGAGCACTAAATAGTTAACTAATAAGGTAAAATTTACTTATCTAACATTGTATGTACCTACTGTATCTACATAAATGTAGGTATATGTAGGTACAAAGGTGGTTGCTATATAAGTAGGTAGGTACCTAGATTGATATTATGATGTTACTGATGGATCACGAAAAAAAATTAAGTAATAAGCCCAGTTTTTAAAGTGACATTTCTAGTCAAAAAATATTACTTTCTTCATAAAAGAAAATAATTATAACCAGCCAATGAATTTGGTCCGATGTGGCGTAGCAAAACATTGTTAATTTAAGAAACAAAGAGTCACGATAACATTCCTCTTTGAATTTAATACCTACACATTCTGGCTTCCAGGAATACCGTAATGGAAAATTTCTACTGAATATATACAGGGTCTCTCAAGTCAACATTCTCAACACAACCCTATTTCCAAGGGCACTGATCTAAATCAATACCTACTGCAATACACTTGCGTTCATGTTCACAGCTGTTCACATAAAAGTAGAATTTGGTTACGATTCTTCACGTAGCTCCTCCGAAAGGCATTTATTTAAAATGTAAGTACCTACCTACCTAGTGGAAGAATTTTCGCAATTTAACGATGGTAGTTACAGAGACATGAGTGGAATAGTGAGAATGCTTGCAATAATATTGTTAAATATCTTTTATATAGTGCAGTGTGGAAGAGTCAAAAGAGTTATTGGTGGAAATGAAGTAGCTTGTGGTATTTATTTATATTTTGTTACAATATGTTTAGAGAAAGGATTTCAAGGAAGTATCTACTTACAGTGCGCCAATTTTTTATTTGAAACTAGCGTTCAGTGAGATCTGAGAGGGTCATTCGAAAAGTATTTACCTACGTAGAGGTAGAAGTTAAAAGTATTTACCTAAGTACGTATGAAGTTATCGCTAATCATCTCAATGCTTTTGTGTAGTGACTGTAGAGAGGAAAAAGTATAAACATTATCCTGTTTCTCACTCGCCTCCTACAATAATTTCCTTGAATTATTACAATTTCACTTGTACAGCTTCTAAGAAGCTTCTAGTTAGTTACCTTCAACTGTTATACACGTGCGAGAACTGACGCTGCAGTTCTGGCAAAGATTTGTAGTAATCAGTTCTAATTCGTACACATAATATAATTGAGAGTTGACTAAACTATTCGATAGATCCTGTACCGTTGTTGAACCCACTCACTTTATATTATAATATATAATTAGAAGATCTATACCCTACATTACATAATCTTAAAAAGCTTAGCTAAAAATGTGTTGAATTCACTTTACACGGGGTTAGAAAAGCCATTGAACCTCACTGCATCTACGATTGAACGAGCGTCATAAAATTAAATGTGCTCTACACTGTTCGACAACTTTCCAAGCTCCCGTTTCACGAACTCTACCGTTGTAATCACAATAAAATAGGTAGCTATACTTACTAAAGTTGACTAGAAAATATAGCTAGGTATTGATGTGTATAGGGGGTATCTGCAGTAGATATATTGTATAATACGAGTATAGTATATGTAAAATGTATAATGTTGTAAGGTGTGGGTGGAATATACACAGATTGTTGAGTTTACCATAGGTTTAACACTATTTCAATCGACGACGTAGGATATCAATTCATGTCACCTTACATAAGTAGGTAAAGCATGTAACTACTTTTATGGATCTTGGATGTATTTGTGAAAGTCGGTAATAGTCTACATGGTTAGATGTCTGAATGCGATTACTTCGTCTCTATTAAACTGTGATATGAAATAGGATTTCGGTCGAATACCACCTCACCAACAAGATCGCAAAGCCCTTTTACCATAAAACTTGTCAGCATTTAGTGCTCGGCCGCACAGCGAGCCATACATAAACATATTACAAGTCGTAACAACATTTCTGTTTACGACGAAGCCATAAAATCTGCGTTATCCGCGGACCCTTTGTGTATCTCCCGGCCGAATGTCAAACATTGTAAGTAGCCATCAAATGGTGAGAGCACACCTTTACATTTATCTCTAGATATAGGTACTTAGTCATATGTTAAGTAAGTATGAACATTTAAAAAATTCCAAGACATAGGATTTCAACTGTAACTCTAGTTACTGCAATATTTTATTTGTATATATTGATTAGTTTTACTATTTTCTTAGGTTCTTTCGCAAAGCTAAAACACACCAAATCAAACTTCAAATTTCCTATTTAGTATTTGTAGGCAACATTTAGACATTTACAGATCAACACTCGAATTTCTGAATATATTACAATATACGTAGCTACACCCGAATCACTCTGAAATTACAAAATTACGATACAAAAATGAAAATAGGTAATACATACTTACATCGAATACTAGGTACAGGTGCCCTTAATATCCACAGTGAATGCTCAATGCTTACAGGAACGCAACCTCGTGTCGCATCTCTCTGTAAAACCACTAATTTCCTACATCTTTGCGGCGCTACGCTTCTCAACGCACGCTTCGCTCTGACCGCTGCGCACTGCTTGGAGGGGGTTGCCACGCAGTATGTGCTGCGGCTGAACAACTTGTGTAGTGAACACGCTGTAACAGCGGAAGTGCAGGAGGTTATGGTGCACGATTCATATGATGAGTAAGATAATCATCTAGTACTCGTATTCCAGACGAGCTAAGTTTGAATCTCGACTTACTTATTACTAACCTAGATTTGAATGAAAATTACGGCGAAAATTAGATGTAAATTTTTTGCGTATAAACTTAGTAGGTACTGACATACCAGGTCTACGATAATAATGTGTAAAAAAGTAAGTATATATACCTACCTATTAGTATTTTTATTTTATCTAAATAGAGCAGCATAGCCAATTACTATTAGTACCTAGGTAGGTATACATTGATACTAACATTACTAACTACCGTGCACGGTAACTACTTTCTAATTGTTTTTTGTTCGTCTGGGAATGATTAGAAGATACACTAAATTAAAAGCGTGGCATGAAGCAAGCATTTAGCGTTATTGCTTATTTGATTAACTCGGGGTTCTGCAATAGAGCTTTAAAATTAATTTGTGTGTAATCCAAACAAACAAAGAAAGCACTCTTTCCTCCAAACCCTGAGGCGATCTAAAGTCCAAGCGCACTAAATCCGACTAATTTATAAGGCTTCATTTCAGGGTCTCTCGAGCGCACGACATCGCCCTAATAAGCATAAGCCTTCCCATCGATGACACAAGCTGGCTTGATCACAGCATACTGCCTATCTCTACCTTCGGATTATCGGGTAAATAAACCTTGACCTTCAATCAAACACGTTTGACCTTTGAAAGTGCAAGGACGGTGAAGCTCCTACCTTCCTTGTCTGAATCATTATACCTACCTACCTTCTTTGCTCGGTTCTTTGTCCCGGTTTCTTGCCCCGCAGACGTGGCTTGGAATACTAATCTTGTTCGTAAAACATGTACTAAGTACCTACCTACCTACCAAGTTACCTTTAATGCGCCAGTTGCTTTCATTTACCATTTTACAAATTCTGGAGTAGTTCACCCTACAAATCCTACAATACAAAAACCTCGTCAATATTCATTTAAAGTTTCTAGAAACCATCCAAGTAAAAAACAATAGGTAAGTAGGTAATATAACTATCTTGTAATATTTAGTTTAAACGAGAATGAAGTTTAGAGAGCTGAAACTAATTATAAGTGAACCCACGGTATTTACATAATGTCCTTTTCTTTGGAACATCTCATTTCAATTCATGATAAGTTGGCGAGGCGTTGCGTCATCTCATCTCTGATCTAGGATCCTACCTATAAGCAGTCAATATTTGACCTTCTATAGATCTTGACGCCGTGACATGACTCGACGACGCCTACACTTCTCTTCTCTTATCATCTTCTTCTCATTAAATAAAATGTCTACGAATAAGTAGACCTGTCTAGAGCCAAAGGGTGTTTGTTTGAATCGTTGATAGACGTCGCAACATGCGCGGGTAGCTCCGAGGAATGTACCACCTTACCTTCATTTTCAGTACGTTAAATATGATTTACATGTTACTGTAACTACCCTACGTAATTCGTTTTGTGCTAATTTAAACAAATAAACTAATGAAATTAAGTGTGTATCTGTATAAAAGTTAAAAATGGAGCATACGTTTATTTATTACATAAACTGAAGCATATTATTTAGATTTTATATCTCCTATCCAATCGTAACGAAAATAAAAAAACCGGCCAAGTGCGAGTCGGACTCGCGTACGAAGGGTTCCGTACCATTATCTATAAAAATGGCAAAATATCACGTTTGTTGTATGGGAGCCCCCATAAATATTTATTCTACTGTTTTTTAGTATTTCTTGTTGTAGCGGCAACAGTAATACATCATCTGTGAAAATTTCAACTGTCTCACTATCACGGTTCTTGAGATACAGCCTAGTGACAGACGGACAGACAAACAGAACACGGACAGCGGAGCCTTAGGGGCCTTAATAGGGTCCCGTTTAACCCTTTAGGTACGGCACCCTAAAAAATAAACTTATAGGTCGTTTCTTTTTTAGGAAATTGTACAATATACGGCTTTGGGTACAGAGAACTGCACGCGAAGGCAAGCACGGATAAACTTTTGGCTGGAGATGTGCAGTTAGTATCGCTAGAAGAATGTATAGAAGCCCTTGGGCCATATGTGGCCCCCAAACCGGATAGAGGCATGCTGTGCGCGATCGGAGATGGAATAGACTCATGCCAGGTTAGGTTAGACCTGTTTTGTACTGACTCTACCTTGCCCTATTTCGGCGGAGGACTGCGTGCTCACGGGGTGTTTAGTGCGCCGAGCCCCATACACCCTCCGTCACCCCCGCCTCTTGGCGGAGAGGTGGTATTTCCCACCCTCAATAACCCCGGTTTTGTAACTCTAAAGCATTATTCGTTCATATAATAATATTATGTAGGTATACTAGTAATATGAGTAAGTACCTATACTTAGTATAGAGACACTTCAAGGTTTATCCGCATAAGAAACACATTTTCATGACCGGTGCCAAGACGACGAATTATTTACCTAGCGTGAGATCTTATGCCATTAAATATCAGTCTCGTGAGATTTTCAAAACTATGCACAAGCTGGGAGCAGCATGCGAGAAACCCATGCAGATGCATGCGTGTCACTTACTATCAGTAGGGTGAGCAGGAACCTCTATCGAGAAAGTATTCGATACGTTAACTTTTTATTTTTTTTATTTTTTTTTATTTAGATGCACAATACAAACTGTAACCATTAACGCTTAGGTAGACATAAATTCAAGTATAGAACTGGGTTACAACTCAAACTATGTACATTCAGTAAAATCAATACAAACATATTATTTTCACTTATACATCTCATGTTTTCTAAAGTTAAGTTATAAGAAGTTAATAATAATTAAAATAAAAACAATGTGCAGTATACATAGAAAACAAAAGTTCAGAAATTAAATAGTAAAAGGTCCGCAAGAACTGTACATGTGGACTTAATTATTTACCCGCAACAACAACAACAACAACGGTTAGTTATACTAACCTATGTCTATTGCAGACAAATAACCCAACCAACAGATGCCACTAACTATTTGGATAATTCAGACACAACAGCTGCAGTAGCTGGTGTATCCGAATCACCAGGGGTGTGGTAGAGGATATCCTTTAAGATATTTGAATACATACTCAATTTAGAGGAGAAAATGTCAAGCTCGTTATAAGTATTTGCCAATTCGTTATATTGTCTTGCCATTCTTACGATTGGATTAAAATATGAGATGTTATTTTTGTACGTAAGCAGACAAAATAAATGCCTCCACCTGCGTAAATTATATCTTATGTTGAAAGATAATTGTGAAAGCAATTCTGGTGAATCAATTAAGCAATGTATTATTTTATAAAGATAAATCAATTCAAAATAGCTGTCAAATTTGTTTTAGATTTGATTTGCGCTTTACAATACCGGCAAGATGCATCCGCGAACGGTTACCTCGATCGATATGTTAACGATACGACCCGTTAAAATTTTCGTACTTGCCCTATTAGTAGTATCTAAAACAAATTTGACAGTTAACGTACCGAATACTTTCTCGATAGAGGTTCCTGCTCACCAAACAGAGCAAGGACTTTCGGAGCGTCAATAATCAAATGAACGTTTTTTGTAGGGCGATTCCGGCGCTCCTCTCGTGTGCAACGGCCTCGTGGAAGCAGTCAGCAGTTACGGCATGAGCTGTGGCGTCCCAGGCCTTCCGGGGGTGTATACCAGTGTAGGCCCGCATTTGGACTGGATACGGACAATTGTGAACAATTAAATATAACAACATTACCTACTAATAAATAAAAAAAACAGCCTGGAAGAAATGGGCGTTTGACTGTAAGACCGTCATACTATTACGGACTGGAATTTTACTTGTACCTATAGGTACCTATGGTCCTTTAGCAAATTTCTAGGTTTGTTAATTTATGGAGTTAAAGATTTTTTTCTACCAAACTCAGACGGAATATGTCTCTTACATAGCATTTGTGACTAAAAGTACCTAGTAAGAATGTTACATGAAAGAACAGTAGGTATACCTATATAGCTACGTCTACGCGATTATTATAAGATAAATGAGAAGCTATTTGACAAAATGTCACACTTTCCCTTTTGCTTTGGCAACAAAATCTTTAGCGATTTATTTTCATTAAAAAATTGAGTATACCTACTTCGCATTCTTCCTGACAAGTCCAGAGGTTTTCTAATAAATCTTCTCAAGTTTTTTCAGTCAGTTATATAAAAACAGAGTGTTAAGATTTTACACAGATTTATTACAGTTTATAATTATAAGCACATAATATCTGAAAACAAGTAACATTTAGTTATATAAGACTAGTTCTTACCAGCGACTTTGTTCGTGGTAGGTACTCGTGTTGCTAAATTTACATCGATATTAGAAAACGTTTCCGCCAAAGCAGCGCGGCCATGAAAAATATAAATACAAACATTTCTGATTTTTTAAATAAATTAAATTGTTATAATATTATGTGATAATCTAAATGACAATGAATTAACTAATAAAATACAACAATAACAACAGGATGATTTCAGAAGACATCGCCTCAGAGCTGAAGACAACTTTAGATCGATTAAATACAATACAATAATTCCAACCACGACAGTAATACGACATCATTTAATTATTATACTTAGAGCTATTATTTTGTACTATACATATTGTAATATCTCAAGGAGTATAAAAGACTTTGGATTACAGAGACCAACCAGATAGAAGTAACATTCGTATATTATATACTCAAACGTATATCTACGCATTCAATTGGTACTTTTGTATGCAAGCACAACAGGATCGTGGAGGAATGTTGGAGGTGCTTCTGAAGATCATCACACCTTTGATCTCTACAACAGTCGGCAACCATCGCTGAAATCATAGTTTACTACAAACAAACTCCGACTGTTATTATTCTACATCAGTATTAAGTACGTATTAATTAGGAATGCACTACGCAATATTCATTATTATAATCTATTCTAAAGTAGAGTAACTACGGAAAATAGCACTCGAATTGATCTGATCGAATATTACAAGTATTTTCACCAATTTTATACATTTTGGGGAAACATAGCTAGCAGGCACTGCCGTTAAAATCTCAACATAGTGTGTATCGATACACATATTATATTAACATCAATAAATATTAAATTCAATTCAAATCTGTAGTACTCTATAGCACATTGGGCGGAAAATAATATCAATAGAACTATGGACTTCCAGCAGTAGACGTTTCCGTTGAAACGAACGTCCTTTACCTACTGGATAGTCAGATAAATTTATCTATAATAGTTTAATATAGGTTTAATATAATATAATGAATATACTATATCCTAAATCCCAGCGTCTCTTATAATAACATGAGGAATATCAAACATCAAAGTACCATTTTGGTTATATAATATCTGTAGGTTAGTAACATTTTGCAACATTATAGGAAGATTTCATTAAAACTACTAGTCGCATTCTCTATTCAATTAACAACAATACCAAAATTATTATAAAAAATAGTGGCAACCATAGAGTAAGGACCTTATGGACGTCGATTTAGGAAATGTTCATTTGCTATGTTTAGTAATCGCCCACTCGATAGTAGACACTAGACGCGCCACACGCCTGAGGCGTGAGCCTATTAAGAAGTCAGAACAGTTTCAAACACAACAGGTTTTAGTAATAACGGGCCACCAAAAATATTTGTAGCTAAAATTGTACTAAACACACATTTTCAATACTGGAATTTTAATTAGGCTTATACATATAACTTTAAAAAACACCCTTTGGAAGAAGCACATGCCTAGAAGCACATATTTTAGGAACATAACTAGTATCAAGAATACAAGAATTATCTACAATCTAATGTTAAATTCATTCTCGAAAAAAATAGTAACAATACGGCAACGAAACTGCCTGTTTGGTCAGATAAACTTCCGGCGGAATTAACGCTACATGATTTTACTTCATCGTTTTACTACCAATAAATTCCGGATTCATTAATTTGTGAAAACCCGGATACCAGATAGTAAAGATAAAAGGCTGAAATGAGGAGATATTGTAGGCGACAGATGAACAATCTTGTATTGAACCTTCAGACTAGATGAGATCAAACCTTTGCTCCTTTACATGGTTTACAAACGGTATGAACACTGAACTTGGTACTTATATCTACATCCACTCTGTCACTTTCTTCACACAAACTATTTACTTTTGACCATGGCGGTTCCAAAATGGAATAATGCACAACATGAATTAAACAATTAAAATAAACGTAAAATGGGATAAATTAGGCCGGACAAGATATTTTAACGCTCGAAATATGTCGTAACATTATATTACCAGCACACTTCATATTAACAACATAGTTACTAACTCTTCTACCAAACATAATTATGGCCGACCATATCAGGTTGATTACATAAAGCCTGTTCAAACAATATAGATGTAGAGATGTCCTATTCATAGTGCTCGTAGACCCGGCCGTATAGGCCACAGGTTCAGGCCCAGTTGAACCACGTCCGTCCCTCGGTGGGCGTGGAACTGGTGCTCTTGGGGGTCTTAGGGCTCTTAGGCGTTTGCGGCTGGGAGGCAGTCTTCTCTGCGCCGTCTTCGGGCTTCTCTGCTGTCTCTATCGTTTCTTTTAGCTGGAAGCGAGATAGAATGTATGGTTATTTATTTTGCGTTAAAACATGAAGGTCTATTGCGCTAGCGACGCGCCGTTGCAGTCTAGTCTAGTAGGTCAATCTAATTTAAAGAATCTCCTGTTGATTACAGTTTCAGTGTGTTCAGTTTTAATGTGGTCCGACCTTACTAAATGAGGCCCGATACTTTTAAAGCAACACTGTATGGAGCAGTCTTGCATAGAAAATACATGATCATTGATGCTTGAGATTCCATGACTTTTCCTTATTTATGACCTTATTTCCTTATTGTCAATAGACAAAGAATACCGATGGCGTTCATGACGAAGCTATTAGCGAAACTGTTGGCGCAAGCGGCCGCGTATAACTCACAAAGGTATATAGGCACGTGAAATGATTTATTTAGTTTATTGCGCGCGACACTATGGGTTAACGTTAAGCCAGCAAGGAGGTTAGGGTGATGTAGGCCTACGCCATAGGGCGCAAGTCCAGGGACTGTGCTGAGCGAAGCGATTTTTATTTCATGATCGTCAATATTTTTTAAATTCAACGTAAGAATCTGATGGAATCACTTTCTTAGTGAACGAAATAAGTGTGTATTATTTTTGTATTTTTTTTATATTTTCAAATGCTTATTATATACGTGATTGACGATTATCGGCACTCTGGTTGCGTGAAAAACGATCTTTTTTATTCTTCTTGTTGTATCCATTCTCAAAATATTTAAATTGTTATCATAAATGGTAATTACTGATCGCGAAAGCTATTATTAATTATTACTTTACCGTCAGGGTTATCTTAACAGCCATATTGATTAATTTCTTAATTTACTCTACTTTAATTTTCTGCTATAAAGTTGTCGCTTTGCTCGCGCCTGGAAAATAATTAATTTCTTTATGATTGGAAAAATCAATAGCTCTCTGTCTTGGCAGGAATAAAGATGTGCATTTATTTTTGCATTCCGTTTAACTTTTGGTGCTCGTAAGGCGATTCTTGATGTCAGCTCTCATTTGACCATATCACAATAAATTAACTTGGTCTGATAATTATTAGGACAGAGTTTATTATAACTAAATGCGATTTACTCTAAGCCCTACACTCTCAATCACATGAAATGAAAATAATCCTCAGAATAAAATAAAAGATTGTTGTGTGGAGAACAGCGGCGAAATATGCCTGCCTACAGTCAACAGTTATTGGTAATATACATATAATTATACTCAATTACCATCATTATAATTATTGATATGATTTAACGTTAAATGACCCATTTAATTGTGGCCCGGTCCAGATGTGTGATAAGCGTAATGCCAGGGTAAATAGGTAGATACTTATTTACATTACGAAATGTTGTGACTATAATTAAGTACATGTTTTTATCATTCTGTTTTCCTTATAATATAATAGCTTCCTATTTACCATAATATTGGTCTTCTCTTGCATTTCCAGTTCGTACCGCCTGACGTCATCAATGGTCATGTTGTACCACTCGTCCATCCACGCGAAGGCTTGTCTGTGACCAAGAACGAGGATCTCACGGATGGCCTGGAAATAAACACATCACATTTATCAAGACTTCTTATGTAAAAGATACTTATACGTACATTATTGCGTGAGATAATTTCCTAAACTGACTTTTTTTAGCTACCCACAAATACCAGAACCTAGAATCTGATCAATCAAGTACTGTGGTAACAGAAAACATTCAGAATAAGCAGTAAAGTTGATGCTGATAACTGCCTAAAGTACACAGTGTAATGTAAATTCTGTAAGGCGAGTACGAGTTTACTACATAAAACGCGTATACGCGACGGCCGCGTTTGATATGAAGTCACTATGAAGATGTATAGTATACCTACAGCGCTCATAGTGGCGCTCGACAACTAGGGCTATGGCCGCTAGGCGCGCTATTTTCATAGTGTCTACGCGAAAAATGCGACAGTCGCGAAAATAACGAGTTTCATGTGGTAAACTCCACACACAACCACTCCACAATACTAACAACAATCACAGCTGAAAATAACAGGTTCTAGAATACAACTCACCCCCTGCACATACTCTTCAACTCTAGTCTGGAGACCCCACACCTCGAATTTCACGCTGACTGATTTATAGCAACACATTATCGGCTGGTGGCTCTCCCTCCACCCTTCCACGAGCGGTCCGCGGCCAGTCTTCTCCGACTTGAAGAACTTGGGATCCTCCGCCTCTTTGTAGTGATGGGGCTTTATGTCGTCATAGGCAATGTCTAGGAAGTCTACGTCTCTCTGTTCCAGCTCTTCAGGGGTCAAACCCAGGCACTGAAAATGTAATTGAATGGCGATTTTTAACAGAAACTTAGAGCTTATTTTATACATCGAGCTGGCTAGCATTGGTTGTTGAATCATGATGACCTAGAAGAAAAACATCGAATATGTTTGCTAAGTGTGGGATGTTATTAATAAAATATTAAAAGTACCAAACTGAACTAAATCTAAACCAAATCAAACAAGCTGCTAACACTCGGTAACATCCCCAAAATATTTGGCTGCATTGCCGCCACAACCTGTTTGTGCAATAATTGTGAACAAAGAGCCTAGCTCCCGGATCCAGGGCTCTATGCAGATTTTTTGAAGAGAGGATCATTGCTAATTATATAGGTATGTATAGTATAAAAGGTAAAATAAGCTTACATTTTCAGTGGTTCCATTATTGTCTTCATATCTCGTTTGTATGGAAATAGAAAACTTTGGTATGAATGAACACTGTAAAAGAAAATTAAGTATAATATGTATAATAAATGAATGAAAGGTCACAAAAAATATTATACTATTATACTCACTGTGTACTCTATGGGTGCCGCATTCAACATGAAAGTAATAAAGAAAAGTTAGTTTCGAACATCAGATAAATAATATTTTCAATAATTTCGATATTCATTTTATTTACCAGTAATAGTGTAAGGATAGTAGTTCCATGCTTTTTCAGTAATGTAGAAAATCTTTGGTGTAAATGACTGGACCCAGTAAGGAAGGTGACTGAAACAATAATTAAAAAAATCCATATATATCTAGGTAAATGTAAAAACTGACAATTTGTATATATTATGTCCAAAAATAGATAGATCTAAAAGAATTTAAACCAACAGGTATTATACAAGGTGTATCGGCAAGGTGTAGTAATATTGAAATGTGGGTATGTGTACCTGGTGATGAATCATTTGCCAGGGTACTAAAACCTGAAATCGATAATCGATTTTTTCACTAAAATTCACAAAATAACTAAATATTACAACCCTAACATGATACGGATGACGTCACGTTACGCGGGTCACTGGCATTGAATTATTTTTGTCGCAAATAGACCGCGGTGCACCGCGGTCTTTGAATTTTGCCGACAATATTTTCTGGCATTGAATTATTTCTGCCGCAAAGAGACCGCGGTGCACCGCGCGGTCTTTGAATTTGCCGACAATATTTTAGGGTTCAGTATTGTTACAAAGTTGAAAGCCTCTAAAATTCATTTCAGATACTTACCGCCTTAGAATAGAATTTTGGTATGTACATTACACGGACCAGATATCAATCAGCCGCCAAGGAATACTTTTGTCCGGTTGCATCTGTCCGGGTCGGTACAAATCGGTAAAAATCATTATTTAAAAAACAAACGGAACCCTAAGTACTTTTATGAATTTGTCTTGACGGATTTGACGTTCACTGACATTGCCCAGCTGATAACTAGGGTTGAACGATGGTTAGTTTTGCAGTAAACTTTGACGTGTCTTAATTCATTACCCTACCTACTTACAGATTTATAGTACCTCCAGACTACTTCGAAATAAGTATGTGTATGCATAGTTTCAGTATTACTACACCTTGCTGTTACACCTTGTATAGTGTATTTTACAAAAATGCATGTTTCTCTAAACTAAACAACTTTTGGATTTTGATAATTAGGTACATTCAGTGATTTCTAGTGTAGACCAAACATAGACATAACCAAGTATAGACAAAACCGAGGTACCTAGCTTATTTTCACTGATAAAATGCTTTGAGATGAAAAAACACTAAGTACCTACCTACTTAGTTGTTATGTTATATCCATTTAATTTCATTATTGTTCTGGCAATAATTTTAATTCTTAGATATTATCATTAAAACTGTAAAGGAAGTTCGGAAAGTTTTTTGGCATCAGTTCAACTAAATTGAATAGTAAGTAAATAAATAACATCATACCTGGATAAATGAATCCTCTTTTCCGTGAATTGTCCTTGACCATTCACTTCATCTGTGACTTGTTCATTTGCAACTACCTCCACACCCTCTCCGTTGCTTGACTGCTCAAAGCTGTGACGAGCTATCATGTACAGCTGGCCTATGCGATACTAAAAAAAATATTTAACAATGAAAACCAATCAATTGCAGTAGGTTTACAAAATTCATTAGCTCTTTCCATGTAGGGTATCTGTGGGTTGATCGCAGATGCAAATAATAATTGTAACGGTGAACATATTCATTTGACTTTCTTTGACGGGCAAATTTTAAAATTCATCATTTACCATTAAGTTATTCAGAATTCGGAACCTATAAATTAATTATAAGTATAGTTATAACTAGATGCGCTCGCGATAATTATCACCTGCTTTATCTACTATCCCGCGGGGACCAGTAATTTTTACGGGATAAAAAGAAGCCTATGTCACCTGGGGATAGTGTTGCTTGATAACTTCCCAACAGTGAAATAATTTTTCATATCAGTAAAACTACTGCTTAGAAAATCAATGATCAAATCTCGTAAACTAAAATAAAAACATCACACAGAATGTAAATTATTTACCTCTTCTACAGTCATTGGCATGCATATCCGGAACTCTTTTGTAAGAACCATTTTTGGTTTACACAAATTTTATACACAATATTTAGGTGGGTGCTAATTTTATTAGCAAAATGTAATTTATGCGACACAACTAGAATTTCAGCAAACAAGAATGAATGAAGCAGGGATGAGGGAAGCAGGCAGTAGTAATGGATTAATTCGCATTCGTAATAATTTTCGCAACGAACTCACGAATTAATTTACGTAGCGAAATTTTGCGAAGCGCGAAGCGAATTCGTCGCTCGCGTCATACTTAATTTAAATGCAGCGGCCGGCAGCGAGCATGCGTTCTCTTCGTCCGCCTCAATGTAACTAACGGCCGAAATTAATAATGTATCTCCTAATCCAGATTGAAATCGATCTTGGATTGCTGCCTATCGTTCGATCGATCTCCAATCTGCGCGCCAATAACTAAACACGGCAGTGTCCTATCTTTTTCGTCGGCAGATTGCCGGCAATCCTTTCCCTCTTGACCGTTTCATTTTACGCAAAATATTTGAATATACCAAAATTATTCTATGTGCGTTTTAAAAGCAAAACATATCTAAAATTATTTTAAAAGTATTTAAAAGTGATAGTCACGGTAAAAACAATTTATTTGAAACCTCAAAAACGGTATAAAATTGAATATTATAATATCTCGGTAGGTATTACAACTAAATAGTTTAGCTGAAATGGAACGTCAATATTCGATCAATGGAACTGTCAAACAAACTGTCAGTCGGGCGGGTCGGCTAATTATTCATAGTGGCAGTGCAATCATGCCATTTGCATACAAATTCCTTGGATAACGCTTATTGCATTCATATTCGTTGAATTTATCTAGTTGTCCTGTAATTACCTACCGAAACGGAGTTCATAAGACAATTTAATTGCTATTATGGACGCCGAAATAGTAAGTACTTGACATTGTTTATTGATGTTTATACCTACGCGGCGTGCGCGAATCTTCTCGCCTAATTTGTAGCAATGATGATAATCATTGTAATATGGTCTTTTACAGGTAAAAGGTAAGCATCTTACAGAAGAGGAAACCAAGTTTTTAGTCTGCTTAATCAAAAGCAGCAAAATCATTACTTACATCGAAAACCACCATCGCCACCAACAACAAACTCAAAAATGACGAGTGGATCCGCCTGTTAGACCGATTCAACGCGATCAACACAAATGGTCACAGAACACCGCAGTAGCTGCGTTTGAAATGGGAGAATTTAAAGAAGAAATTGCGCAAACGCAGCACCAATATCAGGATGAACATAATTATTAAGGTTACTATTTGGTTGTATTTACCTGTTTTTATTTACAACCTAAAATTCTCCAATGCTAAGTCAGTAGTAATGCAATATTATTATTTTTACAGATTGGTGGTGGACCTCCGGATTATATACTTACCCCCAGATGACATTTTGGACTGAGTAAATGGTTTACTGGGAAGTACAGCCAGTGGATTTACTGTGCCATTTGGTGGTGATAGGGCAGTGCGAAGTGACACGCTTTTTGGGTTTATATCATTTGGCCACACTCATGCACATTCCGGAAAATTAATGACTATTATTACACATTGATACTCGAAGAAACAATCGAAGTTTGAGAAAATAAAACAAAACCAACACCGTCTCACTATTGGATTCCCACCAAACCTCCAGTAAATAGATAAATAGATATCTATCCATTTTCAATTTAAGCATACTTTGTAACTCTTTTGTTAATTAGTATATAGCGGGTCTTATTCACACACAAACTAATATAAAAATATATAATTTTGACATACCTCAACGTTTGTAACTTTGAAATAAAAGTGTGAATCAATATCATTGTTTATTTACTTACCTACCTATATTTTTAACCACCAATGATAAATACAGGTGTTATAAGTTTGTAGTGTGCACTGTGTGCATCTGTACTGTCAGTCGGAGGCAGTGTAACTCCCAAACGAATGAACCAATTTTGATTTAGTGTTAAGGCACAATTGCATTGTATCATGAATATGTTATAGAGAGATAATTCAGGTTTGTTTTTCGTATTGCAGGGTTTTTTAAATTTACAATTAAAACAATGAAAGAAAATTTAGACATTTCAATTTACTATCTAAAATAATTATTTACAAGAGCTGCTCTAGCACTGGTATCTTGGGCATCCTCCATGATATTTAAAAATCTTCAATAGCATCTGCATCTGTTGGCAGCTCTACTGCTGCAGGAACTTCCTCTAGTTGTAATTCCTACAAATATTGTGTAGCACTGCTGTGGTTTAGTTAACCTAATCCTAAATGTGAAATCCGCATCATCGAGACTCTGCATGTAGTTCATTCACCCTTCTTATTCTTCGTGAAGAAGCGCGTCGTATTTCTTCATCATGGTCACTATCAGTATCCCAATCGGATAACAGAGCCAGGACTTCCAAATCACTATCGTCACTATCAATAATCTCACTAGAATACATTGTTAATGCAATTTTATTTTATACAATTTCGATGAAAATGTTTACTAATCTCCGGAATTTTAGAGATTGCAATCTCAGATCGTTTACACCTATCCGACGAAGTGTCAAAATGGAAAGATCGGTTATTGACCCCACCAAACTGTCATTTTCGAACGGAGGACAATCTTTAATCTGCGATCCGACCTCCCAAAGATAGAATGATTTTCGCGATTGCAAACTCAATCCACGGATCGGCTATTGGCATGTTTAACCCCTAAAATGGATTGTGATATCAATCCCAGATAGCAAAATTTGGATTAGGATTGAATATTAATTTCGGCCGTTAGTCTGTTTCATTCTCATGAACGTTAGCACATTCATACGGACGCTATAAAACTTGGTTTAGCAATTATTATCCTTGATAGGCTTGTACTTAGTACTACTTACGGTCGTATATCGAATGAATGCATGTAACAGATCAATTCGTTGAAATCGTGCGAACTACGAAAAATGATCACGTAAATGAATCGTCAATTATAGTCTCATTTAGCAAATAGCATAGCAATAGCAATTAGCATGCTAAGACTCGACAATTCGCGTGTGTACGAAATTTATATGAAATCGCATTAATTGCCATCACTAGCAGGCAGCAGGATACCTTCATTTTTTTTGTTTTAGTTATGGCTTCGCACGGTTTGTGCATATAGCCAGTGTCAAGAGTTTGAGAGCTGAGAGTTTTGGCGGGAATACGATAGTGAGACGTTGTTGGTTTTGTATTATTTTCTCAAACTTATGTTTCTTCGAGTGTTAATGTGTAATATTGGTGGAATATTAGTCATTAAGTGTGCGTTAACGTGCACGAGTGTGGGCGAATGATATAAACTCAAAAAACGTGTCTATTCGTATTTTTTCCCAAACTCCCAGGAAGTTTCAGTAAAGCATCCACTACTTTACTGAATCGTGACTTTGACGATGTAAATAATTGACTTGACTACTTGACCACGAATGCTATATTGCTGTGACTTTCTTAATGTGAAATTAAGAAATATTTATTATAATAAAATACTTGACACTGGCTATATGCACAAACTGTGCGAAGCCATTACTAAAACAAAAAAAAACTTTCTGAGAATTTTGTCAAAAATGCGAATTGACACGTCTTTTTTGTTTATATTTTTCACCTACGCTCATACACGTTATCGAACACCTAATGATTTATTCCCCAAACGGTACACATTCAATCTTGAAGAAACACAAGTTACAAAATAATGCAAACCATATTATTATTGTAAATTTTGACTTTGAATCAAATTGTATATTAGGTATCTACAGAAGTATTACATAAAATAATAATTGACAGTGGTAAAAGAATACAAGGCCAAAACATTAAAAAAGGTAAATTACATTGACATTCCATAAACCTTACTAAGCTAGCAATCAATGCTGCCAGCTACGCACTATCGGCGCTAGATTATTTATTATTTAACCAAATATTACCAAATTAACACCTACCATGATACCCATATTATGCAAATAAAGATTGATTTGATTTGATCTAATATTTTTTGGGTTCATTTTAGTTTAGCTCTTAGCTAGTACGGGCTAGAATAGGCTAGAATGGGCTAGAATGTGCTTGTAGGGCTAATAATGGTCTGGAAATCTTGGTACAAGTAACAAGCTGATGCCTCCCTGCTATGTTTACTAGTACCTCTTATTTTGTGAGGTAGGTTTATTGAGTTTATATTCATAAATTTCTTTAAAAAACATAAAAATCCTGAACAATAGCTGTAGCCGCTGTAGGAGGTTGGCTGTGCTGCCATATTGTTGCAAATGGTCCCACCTGACCCCCCCCCCCCCCCCATACCATACCACACATTCTGCCGAACACCCCGTATTTTGGTAAGTAAATGAAGTAAAGTAAAAAGTATTTTTTGAGTGTCTTTTTATGTACTTTTTTTTATTCTAATGTAAAGCAGTAGTGTTTTAGTATTAATGTCCTTAGTTTGTAATTATTGAGGTAGGTAGTGCTTTTTAATATTATTAGCTCAGAGTATTTTTTTTTTTTGTTTTAGTAATGGCTTCGCACGGTTTGTGCATATAGCCAGTGTCAAGTATTTTCTTATAATAAGTATTTCTTAATATAACATTAAAAAGTCACAGCAATATAGCAATCGTGGTCAAGTAGTCAAGTCAATTATTTACATCGTCAAAGTCACGATTCAGTAAAGTAGTGGATCCTTTACTGAAACATCTTGGGAGTTTTGGAAAAAATGCGAAATGACACGCTTTTTGAGTTTATATCATTCGCCTACACTCGTGCACGTTAACGAACACTTAATGATTAATATTCCACCAATATTACACATTAACACTCGAAGAAACACAAGTTTGAGAAAATAATTGGTGATCAAACGAACTTACCTGTAAGTGATGTTCGATCATAATTATATGAAGACCTCATCCTTCCATGATTAACTATGTAGTATCGATCTCCATACGCGCCAATTACACGAATTTCAAAGCCAAAACAAAATTTATTAAAATTTTAGCCTATTTTGTCTATGTCATAGACAATACCCCAATGGCATCCCTTCAATCATGTCATTTAGTTCAAAGCCCGCCAGTTCCGAATTTCTATATCTCTTTGGGCCAATGTGACTCTTATCTTAGAATGAGTATATGAGTTACCTGGGGAGAGAAACTCGGGTGGGACCGATCATGGAAGGATGAGGTCTTCATATAATTATGATCGAACATCACTTACAGGTAAGTTCGTTTGATCACCAATTATACTTCAGACCTCATCCTTCCATGATTAACTATGTAGGATGTTTAAAGCATAAAAGGTTGTAGGAGATATAGAAACTTAATTCTGACAATATCCCCTATGTCTATAAGATATACCTCTTATAGATGTCTTTACGACAAGAATCATTCCTAAATTACTTCCATAAGTAATTGTTACTCTATCCAATTCAGTCTTTAATTCTCATTATTACAATTTAATTCTCATTATTACACATCCTAGGTAGGTATTAAAAAGTGTGAACATAACCATACCATACCACTGTCATCTAGGTATTTACAAAACCTTAATGTAGTTAATATTAATCATATCAAAGGTAGGTATAAGTACCTGATTATTTTAAGGTAATCTATAGCCCCAACTGTTAAGCAGTGCTTTAACTATGCATAACAATCTCATCATCATCAGCCTCGCCACACCGAACAACAATTTGCCACTTGCATCCACCTGTTGCCTGCGACTCTTTTGATGTTGTAGGCCTCCTACCAGAGGGGCCAATGACATCATAACCATCTAGTTTGTGATAAATAAGAGGAAAAGGTACAATTATTATACAACAATATTACCTATAATATTACAGGTCCATCTCACTGGGTCATACGAAAATTACAATAAACCTACCTACATAGGTAGGTACCTCCATATTCTTTGTAACCCTCCGGAACTTACTCCAGCAACTATCTCTTAAACTGCAGAAGAAGCATGCCTTGTACTATTTATGTGCCATAACATGACTGCGTTAATGCCACTTGCTTTTAAGGTTCCCTTAACCCAACGGCCTAATGTCAAAACAGATGAAAGAGGGTTTTAGAAACTAACATAAAAATAATAATGCACACTATGTACTTGCTGGACAGACATCAGGTTGATCTTGGAAGAAAGAAATCTCTACCACTGGTTGGTATGTGTACCTGGACCTGAAGATTTTATTATTTCAGGGATTTTTAATTTTACACTCAGACTATCTTTTTCCAAGTTAGATTGTCCTATTAAGTCTGGATGGTGTCCTGTTATTAATGCTATTAAAGGTACTTAGGTATATAATGGATTTTCTACTGAGCTCAAGTAAGTAACAAGGCCTTGTTTCCATATGCCTCTAACAATCGTTTGACAATAACATTAGAACAAATATGTCAACCTATATGTATATCTAGAGCTACAACAGCTGCTTTCAGGCTGAGGTCCTGTATGCTGCCCCTCTTTTATAATTTCTCATTAAGAACTGTAAGAGTACCTATATCCAAAGCTCTTGTCTCAAAGTACCTAATCTCTATTGTGTAAGTTGCAAAAGGCAACCTGCAATAATAATTCAAAATATGTACCTGATTTAATTAAGTATAATATATACTTTAAAGTGTTACTTGAAAAGATGCCAGGCATATTTCTGATGTTTCATCCGACAATCCCTGTCTTGAACAAGTTTCCCAGACAATATATCTGCATTCAGGTATCTTCATCTCATCTTTGTGCAGTGGATGAGGTGCTCCAGAACCTGACAAAGGCAAAGTTTTATTAGGGGCCAGGATACTTGACATAAGTATATGTATGGCTCACAACGGGAACCAAGGTTGGCCATCCCAGTAGGGAACAACCATTATGTCTGTTGCTTTTCCATTGATGATTTTCGTCAACGACTTCTATATCATATACTAAGCGGTAAAAAATAACTAGTAGGTAAGTAATATTTCATTCTTTACACATAACTAGTAAAAAGCTGCTTTACACTGTAAATAAATGCATCTATCTCCCAATATCTGTGCCAAGGTACGTACAGAACACATGAGTTGAACTAGTGTGAACAAACATAAGTATAGGTACCTTCCTATAACTAGGTACTTATTACACCTGGAATTCTGGATGCGAAAAGATTCTTGTGTTAATATAATGTTATCGAGGATAATTCTCCCCTGACTCTACAGTAGTGAGCCTGAACTGAACATTAGCCTCAAAAGTTTATTTTGAAGAACCATAGGATGCATAACACCATAGCTAATCTAAGCATATAACCATAGTTAACCACTTCCTTTACAAATGCTCTCTGCAATAGAGTGAAAGTGTGGAACCTGTACACAGGTATTGGTACCACCTGACCTATAAATCTAGGATATCAGAGTTCTATTCTCTATTCTTAGTAAAACCTCTGTATTCTTACTATTTCTCGTGAAACATTTCAATGGTAAGAAGCTGATGTTATGATAATAATAAAAAACCTTTAACATTGCTAGGTATAAAGTTGCCGTTCCTCCTTTCATGTCCCCTTGGCTATCTCGTGCCCCCAACATGCTCCTGAACCCACCTTTAAAGAGCCCGAGAAGATTCTAAGATAAACTTATTACCGAATACTATATCTTATTGGGTTATACGATCAATCTATACTTCAATAGGTACCTACCTAGGTACCTATTTATTTATTTAATATAAAACTGTGTAAACAGTTAAAGTATAGTCTCTCCACCACCTCAAATCTCTTGTGCTAGAGGGTGGAGTATCTATAATAATACTTCATACATAGGTAAGTACATTATATTGTTATAGGTAATAAGAAACACTGCTTTGTATAAAGAAATCCATACAATACTGTCAGGCATGACGATTTCAGTATGCCTAAACCAGTGCCTTGAACATAATGCTGTAAGATTACAGTTTTAATAGACACAATACCTATCATTTAATTGAATTCTTCTTCTACTGAGAAAGTTTGAAGTTCCTCTTGGATGAATGAAGTATTCTATGTTCGATGTTATTAAACAACATTTTTCTCCCTTTATAACGAATTCTAATCTTTCGAACAGACTTCAAATGTGTTTTCTATAATAATATAGTTCATATAAAAACCCTCTTCTCCTGAGCCATCACCTCTGGCTTCAAGATATTTGCAAACATAAGGGGTGATGAAGCACGCCCCAAATGGTAAGAAATTAAATTGCTAGGTTTTCCTACAAACCAGACATTGCAACCATCTTTTAAGATGTTCAAATATAGGGGCCATTAGTATGCCTCTTTGAGGTCCAATTTGCTAGGAAACAATGCGTACAAGCTGTAACTTCTAGTTGCATATATTATTATACTTATGAGTTTATTCAACTGTTCTAAATGATAATATAAATGATAATAATCCTAGAGGAGCCATTCGGATTTTTAATAAACCCCATTGGTAGGTACTGGAAATAATTGTTCTTCTTTACCTAGTTCAATCGCCCCTAAGACTGATGACACAATCACTTTGCTATAAATGCCCAATTCCATTTTTGATATTACCGCTTGAAGTTTCATCATACTGAAAGGGTTTTGTCTCAAAAGTATTTTGTAACTTTTAACCCGGAGAGAATAGGGGTATCCTTACTAGCTATATTAAGCAATGAATTGAAGAAATACCTTAGTGTAGCTTAAGCCCACCTGTGGTGGGTGTAGCTGTGATAATCCCAAGGAAGAGCATTCCCTCAGTTTATTTACATTCCGCCAGGGATGTTGAGGTTGGGTGTGCGTCGGTACTTCTTGAAGGAGCCGCTCATTGTTGCACCGGTGTAGATGTTGTTGTACCAGTGTTATTGATGGGATAAAGCAGCCTTGTTATAATAATAATATTAAGTTTAAGAGCCCATTTTTGGGTCTAAAAATCTTGACCGGCTATTGTCACTGCCTTAGCTGTTTTTATTGCCTCAGTCAAATTATTCTTAATAGGTACTGTCACTTAGAGTGAATGCGGCTTCTGGGTTTAAACTAGGAGTAACTATACATGACACATTTACATTGGGAGGATAATTTCCTACCAGTTTCCTTTCTTTCATCTTTCTCCAACCCAACTGAAGGATGTTTTGCCAACCTTCCCCAATTCTGAATTCTGAATGAACAAGATATTGTTGTCAATGTTGTCATATTCAAATCAATCAATATATCAATATTGTTGTTGTTATGTTTGTATGATTCTCTCTGTTAACGAGAATTATTAGCTGTTTGACTTGTAAAAGTGCGATTTAATTGCCTATTTACAATAAATGTTTCAACTTTTACTATTACCTATATCGTTTTGTAAATCTGTATTACAAAAAATATCAGGGTTGGACCCTCAGTAGGTACTTGACATTGGTCAATATCCCAGCATAACTATAGCACAAGAAGAGCCGAGTAACCCAAGTGGTATTACTGTTCTGTGACAAAGTAGGTCACTGTCTACATACATCGTGACAACTTAACCAAATTTACTATATTATACTTCTCTGCTCCATCCTAAGCCACTTTTCAGCATAGTAGTCTAGGCACCTTTGACATGTCAGACCCCACAGGAAAGTTCTAGTCAAGGAAGTAGGTCACTGTCTACATACATGGTGACAACTTAACCAGATTAATATATACTTCTCTGCTCCATCCTAAGCCACTTTTCAGCATAGTAGTCTAGGCACCTTTGACATGTCAGTCCCCACAGGAAAGTTCTAGTCAAGGAAGTAGGTCACTGTCTACACACATCGTGACAACTTAACCAGATTTACTGTATACTTCTCCTCTCCCTAGTCAAGGAAGATTAATCCCTGGCTGACCCTATAGGAAAGCTTAAGGATTTAGTTTCTCAGCCTAGAAATCTAGGCACCTTTGACATGGCAGACCCTATAGGAAAGCTCTAGTCATGGAAGACCAATCACTGTCAGATCCCACAGGAAAGCTCAAGGATTCACTTTCTCAGCCTAGAAATCTAGGCACCTTTGACATGGCAGACCCCACAGGAAAGCTCTAGTCATGGAAGACAAATCTCTGGCAGACGCCACAGGAAAGCTCTAGGATTGAGTATGTAGCTGAATCGCGACGACCACATTGACATCCTTCTGCATCGTCGTCCATTCCCTTATTTTCTTCCATAATTTCGCAATATTCCCCAAAGAAATCTTCGTCTCCGCCTATCATCTTCCCAATTTTCTGAAAATAAAATTATATTAGATTATGGTTTACAAAATTATTAAAAAACGCGACGTGCAATGGCGCGCACGAAAGAACGAATGACATGATTGAAGGGATGCCATTGGGGTATTGTCTATGACATAGACAAAATAGGCTAAAATTTTAATAAATTTTGTTTTGGCTTTGAAATTCGTGTAATTGGCGCGTATGGAGATCGATACTACATAGTTAATCATGGAAGGATGAGGTCTGAAGTATAATACAAATCCAACAACGTCTCACTATCGGATTCCCGCCAAAACTCCAGCGTATTTTCATTATAGAGGGCTGACAGCACTCAAAGCAATTTTCGTTCCGTCCATTCACTCTTCACAGATTATTAAAATATGAGATAGATCATAATATATTATTATCAATATTTTTTACATTCATTCTTTTCTTTCTATTGATAAGGTATATTCAATTTTCGATTTTTGTGAAGAAAAGGGTCTAGCGTAGCGTTTGTATTCTCTTTGGAAAAGGGGTGTTCCTTGGAGTTTTCAGTTTTACAGGGTTTTTAATCTTTTCCGCTAAATTTCTGAAATTGGTATGATGTGAATCGTAAATTTAAACAGCAATAAGAAACAACAGTTCTAATACTCTGTAAATCAACGACGAATATTTTCGTAACCAAATCTTTACAATAATCAATAAACATGGATGCTAAAGAAGTCATTGAGCACTTGGTCGCTTTAAAGGTGATGAGACTAACTAAACCAGCTCTAATAAGCCCAAGAATCGTCACCTGCGATTCCAAAGACTTGCCAGGTAATATTCTCAACAACTATTTGAAAGATGATGCTACATCAGTCACTCAGATGGAGACTATCGCAGCTGGCCAGTTTCTGCTATTGCCACAAAGTTTCGGAAACATATATTTAGGTGAAACATTCTCCTGTTATGTCTGTGTACACAACGAGACAAACAACCCAGTACAAAGTGTCTCGATCAAGGCAGATTTACAAACAAACTCTCAAAGGATAGTATTGACAACTCAGCAAAGTCAAAACCCCACCATGCTTGATGTAGATGAAACATTGAGTGATGTTATTCACCATGAAGTAAAGGATCTCGGCACACACATTCTCGTTTGTGAAGTAACTTACATGTCAAACTACAATACACTGGCCTCATTCAGAAAGTTCTTCAAGTTCGAGGTGATGAAACCGCTGGATGTCAAAACTAAGTTTTATAATGCCGAGTCTGATGATGTTTATCTGGAAGCGCAAGTCCAGAATATAACTTCGGGTCCTATAATACTCGAGCAGGTTTCCCTAGAAAGCTCTCAGCAATTTAATGTGAAGCCATTGAATGAAATTGACAAAGATGTATCGGTATTTGGAGATGTGACTTTACTAGAGTCGCAGGAGAGTTGCCAATATCTATATTGCCTTAGTCCTAAAGAACACATTGCAAAAGATATAAAGCTATTAGCTGCTGCTAAGAATATCGGAAAGTTGGACATTGTATGGAGGTCCAATTTGGGAGAGAAAGGGCGATTGCAGACTAGTCAGCTACAGAGGAAGACTCCGGAGTATGGCGATATAAGAGTTACATTTGAGAGGTTACCAAGCAAGGTGCCAGTAGATGAGCCTTTCAATTTTATCTGTAGAATAGTAAATGCCAGTGAAAGGACACTCGACTTGGTTCTGAAGTTGCGGTCACAGCAAGACGCTAGTCTACTGTGGTGTGGCACTTCCAACACCAAGTTAGGGCCCCTAGAACCAGGACACAGTACCACAGTCAATCTGAGTTCTTTACCTATCAACACAGGCCTTTACAGTATCGCCGGAGTTTCATTAGTTGATTTGTTCTTAAAAAGAACTTATGATTATGATGATCTAGCATCTGTGTTTGTATGTAGTAAGGAGATTATTAGTAATTTAGTAAGTTTATAATACTTATTATGTAATAAGTAAGTAAATTATATATTTTACTTCATCAATGTGTATTGCCACAAATTGCAATTTTTCTTAGATAACTCATGTCCACTCAAAGGTTGCCTGTAAGAAATTGCTGAATATGATGAAGCTGATCACTATAGCATTATTGTTAAATTTACCCTATACCTATTGTTGTTTTATGTTGCAGTCAATAAGTCACCTCTGACTCTATCTCTCTCTCTCCATCCAAAGGACTGGAAGAGATTGCTTTTAGCGATAAGTCCACCCAATGTACATTAGATTTAGATAAAGCTTGTGTGCAATAAAGTATGTTTTATTATATTCTATTCTAAATAATTAGAGTAATAATATTGTTTTTATTGTAGTTCCATATATTATAATGTAAAAAATGTATTCTAAAGAACTATTAGAAAAAGAATGAATGTTAGAGAATCTATTGAAATATAACATTAACTAACTGCCTGCATCTGTTTATTTGACCCTGTTTTTATTTGTGAGTACATCTTCGGTAGGTCTGTACGTTAGCGACCGATATCGGTATCGGTACTATCGCTATACCTAGCTATCTTAAGTAGGTACACAGTACCTCTACCTAGGGATGAGCGTTGAAAGAACGAACAGTTTATGATACTGCTTTTTATGGACGGTCTATCGTGAATCGTGATATCCCATTGACTAATTATTGACTATCCCAGTATCCCGTAAATCCCGTTGTTAGACGTATGTATTAGTACGATGTACTACCCAATACTACACTACTATTTTTCGCAGTACTTACTCAATCCTTTTGGGTAGTACATCCATGATACCTACCTACCTACTATAACATGATTGATAGGCATTAGGCATTGACAAAATTGACATTGCCGGCCAGATTCATTACAGAGGTCAGTGACTGGAACCGTGAACAGAAACTTTAGTAGCTTCTTTACTTGTCGATGCCACTGAGGCAAGGTCTTCTGTACTCTATCTATGGTCTCAATCAACTGTCACTGTCACCAACAGCTGTCATTTCATTTTAATTCATGTAATTTGTTTTCGTAATGCCTTGCCTTCTGTGTTGTGTGTTGAAGCGTATTTAAAAGATTCTATTATACTAATGCGTGTGATATTTTGATAGGTTTCGTCAGTCTAAGTAATTTTGCATTTATACTCGATAGTAAATCGGTGACATTTTATATTATCTTCATATTCACTTGCCCTCACGGTGTACTGCAGTCGGAACACTGATGTGGCCCAATCGTGTATTGTTTTGTGGATACGTTATCTAGTTGACTTGGTCCCTGTGCTTGGACTAAATACTGCACTATACACAATACAATATACAATACACCCAAATAGGTTGACACTGAAGTCAACTCAGCAGGTTTTTCTATCAACAAGTGCTCTCATACACATTCCCCAAATCCATGTTAGGCCTATAACAATAGTTATCAGTGGTTATAAATAATGGCATATCAAACATTTCTGCAAGAGTATATGCTAATACCGCCTGTAACAAGGGCCTACACAACCGCTTGTGTTGTCACGACCTTGGCTGTGGTAAGATAAACTATCACACTACCTTCAATTATGCTATTTCTTCGTGAAATTAAGTAACGAGATTAGAGGTTTGCTCGTCTGATGGTAAGCAACCCTATCCATGACAATAAATTGTAATGTAGTCCAGAAAGGAGTTATGCACATTGCACGAATGCTTTCCAATTCCTGAGTTGCCCTGAGCCTACGGTTTTATTGTTAGTTCGCTGACACATGGTCTTCATAAATACAGTTACTTGACATACTACAAGAACACTTGTAATATAAAATGTTCTATCATGATACAATCTTTGTTCCAGCAACTAGATCTGGTGTCGCCATTTCAACTATATTTCAATCCGATATTAATACTGAAGAAATTTCAATTATGGAGGCTGATAACAACATTCCTCTTCTTCGGGAACCTTGGGTTTAACTTCTTCTTCAATATGATATTTACATATCGGTACTGTAGAATGTTGGAGGAAGGATCGTTTCGAGGCAGGACAGCGGACTTTGTTGTGATGTTCATGTTTGGAGGAGTACTGATGATTGTATCCTTTTTTAAATAGTAAACTTTGGTAATGATACATGATAAAAAAATGGTTGTTACTTCAATGATGGAAACCCTAAGGACTAAATTCTAATTTAACAACACATAACACTTTAACTATTATAGTTCACAGTTCTGCTAACAACCATTGCTCATTTTTAAAAATAATACATTAACCTGATTTAGAAGGTGTAATTAGCCATTGAAATAACAGAGACACATTGTAGCTAGAGTATGTGGCAATGAGCCACTTAAGATTAAGTAACAATTATGCCTTTGTTTAAAATGCAACAACATTGTCATATGCTTTATGATGATGCTGCCAGGTGGCAGGCTATTCATCCAGCTAGTCGCTAGAGTACTTATAATAAAATTACACTGATGGCAATTGGTACAATATTAGGAACAATACAAAGACCACCCCTTCCCTCTATTCAATAGTAATAATATTATATTTTATTGTATAGGCTTACAAGCATTGTTACAATTACAAAGCAATTATGCTAATTTGTAGAAAAGTAATGAAAGAAAAGTTATATAAGTGAAATGTAATGTACTACATAATAGTCTACACAATTACTGCATCCACGAAACTTGTTATTCCATAACACCTGTGTTAAAGTCATCCTTACCTGCTTGTACATATAATTTTCTTAATTTATTTATACAGCTGTGTGCATTCTTCGTCAACTTATTATTTCTAGGTCAAGCATTTACAATCATGATTGTGTACGTGTGGTCTCGCCGTAATATTTTTATAAGGATGAACTTCTTTGGATTAATGAATTTTCAGGTAAATATTGTGTATGTTAATTAATCTAGCATTGGTTACAAGCATGTGCATATTTGTGCATAGCTAACTTGGTCATGTTGTAGGCTCGTAGGGAAGTAATTAAAAAGTCACTAAGACTTATAATCTTTACTATTGAATCCCATAGTGATATGTATTTACAACTCATGAGTAATATAATAATAATTCCAGGCTCCATACCTACCCTGGGTGCTGCTTGGATTTTCGGTATTGCTAGGCAACGCTATCTCGGTGGACTTGGTCGGAATGGCTATTGGCCATATTTACTTTTTTTTGGAGGATGTTCTGCCACGGCAAAGAGGAGGCCAGAAGTTATTGAAGACGCCTTTGTTCCTGTAAGTATAACAAGTTACTGTAATTATATTCTTGGCTTACATTTTACGGCACGTTTACGCTTTACAATTACGTTACTTACGTTTTACCCAGATTTTTAATTGCTAAGTAGGCAGCATGGCTTATATGAAGAATATCTACATAAATTAATATTTACATTCCAGGAGAAAATTATTTGATGCGCCCGAAGACTACGAGCCGCTTCCTGAAGAGCTCGCCAATGTCCGACCAGGAGGGTTTGACTGGCGAGGAGAAGACGACAATAATAGATAAAATGCGCAGTACAAAATGGCCGAGTAGACAGCCAAATCTATTTATAAATTATATATATATAATAATATGTATTTTGAATGTTGCAACTTTGAAACATTGATTAATGAAAGGTGATTTTATGATATAACGTTAAACATTTTGTATACACCACTTTTTGTACCTTTTTCTCTCTACTAAAATAAGGCTCCAGCATTTGGTCCTTTCTGTCAACTACGCCCATGTGTTTATTATAATCTGCAATCACAGCTGGTTTGTACAGTGATGGCCTTCCAGGCTTTGCAACTGTTTGCACCATATCATTGCCGTGGCATGTTGATATGGTGTAAACAGCATTCTTGTCCTGGCAAGCCATCACTACTACGTCACCAGCTGTGCGTGCAATAAAATGTCCTTCGGGAATGGCTGCGTGTTCGATGATGGGAGGAACGTTTTTGCGCGAATTCCTTAATGTTCCAACTCCAACACAGTCAGTTTTCTTGTGTTTGAGGAATCGCGCCAAAACCGGCCAATTGAACCAATTGTCCATGTACAGAGCATATCCTCTGTTAAGCAGAGGCCATAACTAAGGAAAGCACAGATTTCGTCGTATGCTGCAATCTTCCCGAGGCGGGGTTGACTGCGCTCTTGCCTACGTAGATGAAGAATGACCACAAATAGCCACACTTTGATTCGCAAAGCTCGAAAGATTTTATTCCGAATCGCGCTGTCTTGGTTTCGATGTACTGGTGGAAAGACAAATTCCCTTTCCACAGCGTCAACGACTCATCTATGGAAATTTCTTGGTTAGGTATATAGGCTTCTTGAAGATAAGCATCGAGGTGCTTGACAATTATATCGAGGGGAAAAGTTTTGGATGATGTTAGGGTTCGTGCGGCGTTGTTCATGAAGTGGAGGACTTGACTTAGGATCTTATAACGATGTTGGGTGATAAGAGATAAAAAAAATCAGGTTTTGAGGAGACTGTGTGAGGAAAAGCAGGAACTTATGGAAGGCATCCGCACGATCCCCAGCATCATCCAAAATTAATATCTCGTCCACACTGGTATCCACCCACTCACGAGCAAATCGTGCAGACTGGGATGCATTTTCTGAGGCATATCTGTTCGTTTCACGTACGATACGCCCCAGAATATCGTCATCCCAGTACCGCCGAAATGCATCATAACTGGTGGAGCACATGCGATCCGGGCCAGGCGACGCCTCCAAGGTTTCCTTGAAATTAGATATTGATATACTATTATCTGTAAGCGATTCTATGAAACTTCCTTACGATTTGGCCGCTTGAGTACATAAAATGTATGTATATTATTCACATAACTTGTAACGATGGTTTATAGCAGCCGCTTTGTGCATGCGGGAATCGAACCCGCAAGCTGGTGTTTAAAGTCAGCCCATCACCAACGTACGCCACGGAGGTCGTCATGCCATGCAAAAAATATTAACTCGGTGGCTATAAACAATAAATACCTACATAAAGCAAGTAAATATATCTTTGTTCCTGGGAAGTCACTCGTGGGAGACCACTCGAAATTGGCTGCGTCACCGTCCATGAGGGAGACATCACCTCATTTTCTGTATCAAAATACTCATCCTCATTCACGTCCACATTTTGTTCCCTCTTATTTACCCTTCGCTCATTCGAGAGTTCAAAATTCCTTAGTGACAAACGGTCTTGTGTCCTTAGTCTAACGGGCCATCTTTATGTAAAGTGGTATAAATAATAATATTTTAATTGTAACGAAAACATTTTATTTTCTCCTAACATAGGTACCTAACCCTTACAGAAATAAAATGAATTGTAAATGTAAGGTAATGTGTGATGATACCATATAATATTTAATTCAAGATGAGGCATATATAGTTAGGCAGACATCTCGACATTTGAATTAAATGTAAAATTAACAACTCTATTTATTACGTTAGGTAGCTGTGAAATGCGCCTGAAAAATGTTTGACTTTATATTCAAACTACAAAGTCACCACCAGCTAATCAATTTGTAATTTGTATTGAAAGGCAAAATGTTTATAGCTCATTTTAAAGTTTTTTAAAATGTTTAATGACCACGAGTTTTGTACATAATTTGATATACTTACCTAGAAGTGTCAGAAACACTTCCTGTTGCTCATTCAAGTAGACAATTATGGTGTAAGATTTAATAATTATAGTATAGTTTCTTAGTTATTTGCCGTTATTTCCGCGGACTATTTTATTTAAGTATGTACCTACGTTCCTGTATGTATATCAAAGAAAAAGTTTTATAGCATTGCAATGTGTTATCCCTTGAAATATTTCGTAGTACACAGCAAAAAATACAGTACAATTGGAATATTATACCGATATAATATTTATAGTTCGAAATGGTTCGCTCTGTGTGATTCCGAAAATAAATAAATCGGCTGTGAAACGTTATATTCTATTTTCAAATACATTGGACAGTTTCTCTTTCCGATGTGCTATATTTTTGCCGAGTAGTGTACATATCAAGCCTTGTACAAATCAGTGCTACGCACTAGGTGATGCGTTATCGCCAATGAAGTGTATGGTTAGATAGATGTTGTATTTTGTGTAAAATGTTTATTGATAAGGGTATAATTTGTGTATATTAAACGATAAAATTATAATGTTTGTTTTGTTGCGCCGCTGAAATAGTATGCCCATTGATAGCCAAATTTTAAATTAACTGCAATAAAAAATATTATAACTAATGTTTGTCTCTTAGATCGTCGCAAATTTTGTTATTTTATTAACGTCTTGGATATTTCTTATAACAATAATTTAGGCTTCCCTCGCCTTAATTGGCGCATCCAATAATGCTACATTTCTTTAAGTGTAAATAACTGCCAATGATTACAATTTCTAAGGTTGACTTTGTAAATATTTGATTAAAATAAACAGGTGATTTATAAAATAAAGAACTAGTTAATTATTCAGAATTGTTTATTCTATATTCACGCAAGGTAAATTACAATGCATAGAATTTGAATCACAACAGCTGCTGATAAATGCCGAACAAAGTATCTATTTCGAAATGTCTTTATATCTCTGAGAGAGAACAACTTTTACAGTGAATAATTTTGGACAGCTACTTTTCCAAAAGCAAATGTATTTTATAGCAAAATAGAATATCTACAGAGTTAATATTATATTACATATACAACAGTTATTTAATAAAGTACAAACAACACAGCCAGTTAGGTATTACCTTAGTGCTATTGTCCTCGCCGTTTCTAAGCAAGCGTTTGTGGTCTGCCTACCCCAATGGGGAAAAAGCGGGACTAATTATGTATTACATAATATGTATGTTTCTAAGTAAGACGAGATGCATCATGCGAATATAATATCTTGGGTTCCCAATTGGCGGTGTGGCCACAATTCAATCAACCAAAGTAAACCATTCTATACATACACCCTTTTCAAGGCCTTACAAACAGCTTACAATGATTTTGCGTCATAAATCTTGATCCTTGGTAATCGTTGTACATATTTGATTGTGTGTTAGTGTTACGAATGTAAATAATGTATTGAAAATGTCGCAAGATGCACCTTATATGTCGCTAAATCATGTCGCTGTTAAACTACACTGTAGCATAACTGACAGTATTGCCAAGTACTCAACCATGTACACTATTGTAAACAAAAGAAATATACAGTTTCAAAATTAAACAATAGTCTCTTTTTATTCTGTAACAGAGATATAGGAAATAAAATGATAAAATCAGTTATGTCGATACTTAATTTAAATAGAAATTGTACGCAAAAAGCAAATAAAAAAGTCACAAGTGTGTAGAACCTTTAAATTGTAAAAGATTGTTTCGAATGCGGTCTTCAAAGTTCACAACTACTAAATCTAATAACAAGAAGTAAAACTAGAATCAGTCTTCATTCAAACGTAAATCCAATCACACGAGAACGAAAAGCATAGTTGATTGATTTGTTTCAACCATTCCAACTTAATTTACAACGAGCTTTTGAGAAAATGCAAGGCACTGGGGCCTTTATTTATTTTTGTTATTTACAAGAATATTGCAATTTCTGGCAAGCCCTACCCTACACGACATGTCAACTAACAATAAAGATGTGCAAGTTTCGGACGCAGCTATAAAAGATAAGCCTGCCGTGACTATTTGAGGGCTATTTACAGACGCAAGTCATCCTCTACTATATTGTTAAAAGTCGACACATCGGCCTGGAAATAGTGATACGCTGAGGTCGCCCGTTGCGCTGAGTTATTATGGATTATTTTTCGAGCGATAAAAAAAGAAGTATTCATAGAAATATAAACGTGTGATTGTAGACGGTCAGAATGTTCAGAAGCGTGATTTCTATCTGCAAACGACAACGACATAACACTACTTTCAGCCAGAGTCACACAAAACACAAACACACAAATTCTTTTTAGCAAAGAAGACAATGAAAACTCAATATAAATATTGAGACTAAAATTCACAGTATTAATTTAGCAATATTAAACTAGGAGCTAAAATCACAATGTAGTTTACAACATGACAATCAGATCGTGTTGTTTCTTGAAATGTGTTTTTTGAATAAACAATTCCCTGCAGACATACAAGTAAAAGAGGAGGTATCCCATTTCAGATTCATTAACCTTCATGAGTATTTGGGACTCACAATATGAAAAAACCATTTTATATACAATAAAAAAAAATGGTAAACTTATAAAGTAGTAACATAGGGAGTAGTAAAGATTGAGCTAGTCATAGCCGTTCTCTAGTGAATAAATGATAATAACGTATTATTCATAGAGAGATAGTAATAAAAATGATAAGCGCGTCTTTTGTTTTTAACATGCGACAAACAAACATACGTCAGCCAAGATCGGCCGCTACAGGCACTAATGCCCAGTCGCTCATCGCTGATGGGTTAAGTTTTGCAAGACTAACCCCCGGTTTCTGGAACGTTTGTTGGCGTTGACAGTAGATTAAAACTATCGTTATCTCTATCTGACACTGAACAAATGACAAGGATGGCAATAGAATTAATCTGTAGTCAAAGGTGGCTGACGTTTCAGAAACCGGCAGTAAACGCGGGTAGTTGGAAGCAACACCTGCCGCGACAGCGATACCCGCATTCTCCAGTCTTCTCGTGACTCGTCGAGGTATGTCAAAATTATATATTCTGATATTATTTTGTGCGCGAATTAGACCCGTTTAAATCTAGTTAATTAATGTTTTACAAATTATACCCGACGTGAAATGGGATCACCTCTTACATAAAACCAAAAAAAATTATAAACTTAAAAAACAATTTCAAGTTTTTGGTGTCGTTGTTTATCACTATTCTACTAATTTTGTTGTAATCGTGAACATAAAATGTGACTAAGGAGTACCTACATAGATAACATAGACATTTTCATAGTGCTACGATCGCGAGTAGCACCGTTATGTCGTCCGGTTTTCCTCCTGTGAACAAACAAGAATATAAATTTTAATTTATAATAAATTCAGGTCGTTGGCGGCGGGGACTTTCCCAACGGACGAGTGATCAATGATGCCGAAAGTCTTTGGGGAAAATACCTTCTTGTGCCAAACGACTTCAACGGCCCACTGAATGCCTACTTGTACCTACCTACCATGTAATGGACTTCAGATTTACCCTAAGATTAACGTTTCAAAATGTACGTTATTGTTTAACCTTGTATCAACCGACTACTTATTTCTATTTTATGCATATACACATCAAGTAAGAAGTTCAGCGAAATCCTTTCTCAGAGTCAAATAATGAAAATAGTATCTACCAAGTACTGTCCAAAAAATGTTTAATTATTGGTAAGTTTGAGTGTAGACAAAGGTTCTATTATTGTTTCCTTATAAACTTGATAATTTAAAGAATCTAATAAACGCTCACCGATAGCGTCGATCCCGTTCTGCCTCGCGCTCTTCGCGAACGGCGACATGTAGCATCCGTCGAAGGACAGATTCCTCGCCATCCAGGCTATAGAGTTGGCGACTCCTTGCAGCTTGTGCGCGTCGCCCGCCACGTCCTGCGCGCGCCGCATCTCCGCCACCAGCACCGGCTCAGGGACGTTGTCGAACACGCCGTCGGTGGCGACCAGGATCACGTCGCCGCACTCCACGGGGAACTCGGATGTGTCGGCTGATTCGGGCCTGAAACAAGTTTCATTTATCAATTTAGTACAATACGTATAATAATAATATGAAGGTGATTTTGCTATAATTTTAAAACAAAGATGCGTTTTTGTGCTTGAAGTAAAAGTACACTAAATGCACAACTTTATGAGCGCATCAGATGAGATTTTCGATCTTCGAAACGCCAGTAACTTGTTTGTAAACGTTTCGTTCTTTAATTAGCTATCTACTAGATTACGGAAAAATTCGGCATTATATTAGATTTAAATCTGCTACGTCTTTTGGGCACATGAGAGTCAAAATATTCTAGTGCATGGCCTACATTGAGCTGTTTATTTACAATAACAAAATAATGTAATAGCATACAATTTAAAATGACCACGTGAGAGTTAAAGTATTGGCAAATATCCAATGAGCTAAAAAATCTATTATTAGAGCATACAGAAATACAACCGATGTGTTTGTGAAATGAGCACATGACTACCTAGTCCCGTGGTGTGTGACTGGTGCACACGAAATAGCTCAATTTGCTTATTTTAATTATGTTTTAAGGATACAAGTGTTATTGGCAGCATTGAGGAATATTTTGTGTCTGGAAAAATCATTTTCGCGAAAACAATACCGGTGTACAAATATACTTTCTAAGGTTTTAATGCAGAATGCAGCCTATGTAATAGAGAATACGGTATCTATTGAGGAATCTGAGGATTATCACTTGTGTGAACTCAATTTATTACGTATACAGGCGAGATTAGTATTTTCCCGATAACACACATAAACTTCGTAAAAAATATTAAAACTGAAGTTTCTTTAATGATAGGTACTTACAATTTACTTTTAACCAGACATTTTCAGGAAAAAGCTAAAATTTAAAAAAATAAGCAAGCATATAGGTACCTAGGTACATTGTTTTCTTTACACAAGCCGACGCCACCATGGATTCAGGTTTCGAATTGGTGATAAATATAGAAATATAAGTATAATCTATTTTATTTTAGTACCTACCGGATTTACTTATAAATAATACGATAACGTTATCAACATTTGAACACAAACACCAAAACTGTTTGTCGCATCTACTGAAACCCGTAGTGCATATTTTCTATAGGTAGAGCTTTCGGAAGTGAAAATAATGATGATGTGTATGTTGGACCATGGTCTTCGGAGTTCAGAATCGCCTAAACTAAACAATTAGTAGGTTGAACGATTCCATGCTGATTCTTTAGTTCTTAAATCTTTCGGTACTTTCGTGGACACCGTAAGTAAACGGTATTTTTGGTAACGTTATTAATTACTCTCTCTTGCTTTTAATAATTAAAAACATTTACTTTAGTACTTTACGAGGTCATATTTTTTTTTTTATTAAAAGATTAAGACAGCCTTGCCCTGGCTCTCGTCCAAACTAAAAAGTGACAACAAATCCGTCGACACTGTTGTGATAGTGTTATAGAATTATAATTTTAACGTAGGTACTTAACATATTACATGTAAGTGTGAATTTTCAGTGAGCACTCGCGGGAAACTCGTGTAAATGTCTGGAGGTCACGATATTTACATATGGTTAGATGCGAGACACTTGAATAGGCGGTAAGCTTAATCTTTTGACTTCGTATGCAAATAATATTCTTCTAGACACGTACTCACAGAAGATACGCCTGTGACATAGTTACCCGGTAATGTATTATGGAGCCTTGAAAGTGATGTTTACACCATTATCTTTATTGAAGTGACCTTTAGCTTTATTTCTAAGCATCAGCGGTGCTAGATACTTGATATATTATTATAGTTCAGCTACACGTCCCCACAATGTCATTTTAAAATCATCTTGATATTATAGGTGTAATTAAGAACAGTGAGCATAATTTTCTTTGTTCCTTCACTGAAAAATAAACATCTAGGCTTATACAGATATTTTCTAGTGCACTGCCCAGGCAGTGCATTGCAAGATTGAGCAAATTTCTACGTATTTGTCAAAAATCCTGCGTTTTAACACGAATATACCTACCTACTAGTCGTTTTACAGCTGCGCAAATGTCACCTTTCCAAGCGAGCTAAGATTCCCAAACGCTTTATTGAGGTCGTCGTTATTGTGAAGTGTATCCAGAATATAAAGTAGGAATGCAGAATTTACTGGACGAAACTGGTTCCATTTTCGTCTAGAAAATAAACTCGTGGAATGAATGACTGGCTTTATATACGAGCAGACTGACGCAAAATAATGTTTGAAAAGAATTGTATTTTTTATCAGACGTCTGTGGCACTGACACGGCACATACTGAGTGTCTTGTGGGAAAAATTATCACTAGGTACTCATTCAAACATCAAAGGACGTCAAAGGACGCTCTATAGCTAGTCGGTGGGTGGGATACAAGCTGATTATAGATAGGCAGAAAATGGAAGTATTATTACCAAGAGTAGACAATGAGATCCCTAGTAAACAAGTAAAATAGAGTAGGACGATGAAATTGTAAGCCGCAAGATACCTAGGTCGAAGCGCTTGGAGACAACATCCTCTTCATATCGTATAAGGATTATTATCTATTATCTACGTCCAGAGAGATGATATGAATGCTGTTGATGAACTGCTAAATGGCGCCTTTATTAGATTGCCTCAATTGAGCCAAAGGCATCATTATCAGCATTATAGAAGATCTTTCGTAAAAGTGAAATATTAAAATTATATGACGAAATTCTTCGTGAAGATATTTGTTCTATCTATGATATTTCCGATCTCCATAGTATCTACGTAATATAAATAGTGTCAGAATTCTGGCAATAGTCTCATATTATTATAGGCGTTGCAGATTATTAAAACCAGTGTTAACCGATGTTAGTGCGATCATGCGATGATGATGATGATGAAGTGTTTACCTGTCACTAAGCACGTTCCTGTCGTGCCCCGGCGGCGGCAGACTGAGCTGGTACGGCGTGTTGAAGTAGTGTTGTTGTTCGTGCGAGCGGTGCACCACTCGGCCGCCGCGCACCACCATGTATCCACTGTCGCCGATGTTGGCGGCCCGCATCACGCTCTCGCTGCGGTCCAGAATCATAACGCAGGCTGTGCTGCTACCTGCGCCAAGCAATCTATGTTACTTTCTTTTTTCTACTCATATAAAAATTGATATTCGTATTTCTTTTTTTTAATCCTCAATCGTGCCATAGAAGCTGGTGGCACATGGCGGGCGTATTTGGTAGTTGCGTTTCGAGAGAGCTTGTAGTACGCTTGTACGTCCAGCAGTGGATTGACTTGATTTTTTACTGGTAGTCGACGCTCACCGAGCAGACAGATTTGCCGATCGGTAGAGAAGGAGACTTGATTTCCTAGGTAGAGGTACTGCTGCTTTTAACACTCATTTTAAAACACAATCACTTGATGGTGATTACATAACATAAATGTGATTATGAGCTGTTGTAACATGTATACATATATAATAATTGATATCATAGTTCTCATACAGATTATGTTTTTAACTGAGCATCAAAAAAACCATCTGTCCAAAGTTCAAATAACATGATTTGATGGTAGGTAAGTGGTGTAATAATAGCGCGAGGACAAGGTTCAACTAAATAATGGTATCATCATTGGCTGGTCTAAGGCTCATATTAATAAATCAAACTTAGCTCTGAGAGCTATCTTCAGGGTGCACTTGCTCTTTCGTTCTATTTAATATAATAATATACATCTTAAGTTGTAGATTAGAAACTTACATGATATCTGGCAAATTAATAAATGACACTCAACGGTTAAGTGCTATCCGATTATGACACATTTGACACTAGATACTAAACAGTATCTAGTAGCCAGTGCTACATCTCAATATCCATTTATTAAATAGCAACGATTTTAAGATGTAGATTACATTTCGATTGTGGATCAGCTGATAGCGCACTTGGTAGCACTATTGAGGTTCAATTATGAATACGGCCCATGTGTGTGCATAGGCAAATTCTATGAATATTCTCATGTGAGATTTATAAAATGTACTTTGTATTATTTAGAAACACTATTTTTCTGCTTTTACAACAATTTATAAGATATATAAAAGCTTATAAAAAAGATTCACTTACCTAAATAAGAGCTACTTAAAATCAGAAAAATATCCTTTATTTATCTCGCAGTAACTGTTATCAACTACAAGGGAATGACGTGAGATGTTTAATAGTCTCAAGTGACTGATTCACTTGGAACATTCACATTTAGCAATGAGAAACTAATAAACCAGTTTCTTTAATCAGACCGGTATGTACCTGGTATGTATATTACATATTATTTTCATTGCATGAGAATATTGCTTATCAACTTTCTGTTAGCATATATTTTAGTGAGCAAGTAAAGACTAAAATAGCAAAAGGATTACAGTTTCTTATCACAAAGAATGCAAGATAAGTGATGATCTTATGATTACAATTGATTTGCAGTTTTATTAATCTGGTGCATATATTATTATGAGCTGATTTGGTCCATAAGCAAAATAATGATACACCATTATGTAATAACATTACCCTCCTTCAGCAGTTAGGTAAAAAGAGCCCCTTGTTCGACATAACATTATTATAATTTAATTTATCAAAACATATTATTATTATTTCATTTATATGTATGAAACAAAGTCTTGTTAGTTACACCATTTATAACTCAAGAACAGCTGGACTGATTTTTATGATCTTTGCTTTGTGGATTAATTTCTGCTCCTCCGAGTAGGAGAAAAATTCCCTAAAAACTGTTACAAACTATAATTCATATTCTCATACATTTTGATATCAGGGCCTCAAGTCGGCTATTTGGCAACAATTTGCGATTGAAAAACAATTAAATCAATAAGATTGACAGGACAACATGTCGCTGGCTAGTTATATATAACTTTTAGAGATGATTTGACATAATGATTATACATACCTAAAATAGGCTTCTTATGTTCCAAAAGTTCATAGTAGGATTTTGCCAGCAGGTCACCTGGCTCTGCGAGTTTGAAGTGTCCCATCTGGACGAGCCGTTCACATGTCCTCATGAGGTACGATGAGAACTCGCCCGGATCAATGCCATACGCACGCCAACCACCGACTCCGTCTGCAACTCCTGGGGGACAACACAAATGCATGAGGTGGAGAAAATCTAAGGACAATAAATTGACCTACATAATGTTAACTCTTGAACATTTCCATACCACTTTATTTTTGACTAGAAGGACCTCGCGGTTTCACCCGCGTTAATTAATATCCCACGGGAACCATTAATTTTTACGGGATAAAAGGTAGCCTATGTCACCCGGGGATAGCATAGCTTCTCAACAGTGAAAGAATTTTTCAAATCGGTTCATTAGTTTCAGAGCCTATTCATTACAACCAAACAAACAAAGTTTTCCTCTTTATAATATTAGTGTAGATTAAGTACTTTGTCCATTCTCTTATTTGGAACTTTCACAGAAGGATATTTATGGTAGATTCCACATCAACTTATTGTGGATTGCCAGCTCTAATTCGAACAGTATGAATACTCCTATCATAGTTTTTAAGACACGGTTGTGACAAATGCAGTTAGAAAGTTAGGAGTGATAGACAAAATAAAAACATCTCGGTACAGTCTTGTTTTATTTTCATGTCTTTTCTAACTATAAACAAGTTTAGGTAGAATTAAGTATATTATGACATAATATAAATCACATACAATCTAAAATTTAGGTATATGTTACATAATTATGTTCAAATTAGATTGTAATAATAAACCAAATACCAATAGGACCTACCTTAAGAATTCCTTTGTGTGTTTTTATTTCTATCAATAAATAATTAAGTTTATTGTAGATACACATAGTAATTATATTAAGCAGAATGCATGTCAACAAACAGTAAAAGTTTACCCATAGGTCATTCCTGAATGTACTATTATTATTCTATATTATTTATATTTACGATAGTGAGGGGAGGCCTTTGCCCAGCAGTGGGACAGTTACAGGCTGAATTATTATTATTATATTTATATTTAAGTGTGATTGAACCAACACAACTGACATAAACTTATAATAATTGTACCTATGTCTTGGTTTTCTAAGGACTTTCATTCATTGTGTGTTTGTGTCCATTTGATAAAAGGACTTTAGAAAATTCCACTCAATTTTCCACACATTCCACATTATTCCACATAATGTACTTTTTTGCATTTGGTTTTATGTAGGTACCTACCTAAATTGTATTTATATCTCAATAGTACCTAAAGCTCATTTTGTCTTTGTCATTTTGAACCTTATTTTCAACAGCATAAAGCAAAAAAATAATCAAAAAATCTTAGAGGGCAAATATTATAAAATACAATATACCTATTCTTTAATTTAATATATCATTATTAACTTGAACAGACTGAGTATTCCTCACCAATAACGTCTGCATTATTGAAATTAGTGGAGAACCATGCGTCGTCACCAAACTGTCCTTTCTGAGTTCTTCCATTGGCAATGTCTTTGGGAAAACCACACACCACAGAAACTAAGTAAGGATGCTTCTTGTTCGTAACACTTAATTCAGCAGCACTTGAGAAATTTGATAGTCCATTTCTTAGAGCACGTGATAGCAGTCTGCCTGTCCAGAAAATAGACTGCATCATTCATCAGTTGAATCGTACTTTGATACCAGCCTTTCACACGCGGTTATCTCACATTCACAACATCGACGGGCTCCTAACTACTGAAAGTGTTCACATTTTATCACAGCACAAAATAAAGGTAGAACACAATTTTATGACCAATTATTTTAGGTCAATTTGAAAATAAAATGCGTAGGTAGTAGGTACAATTTTTTTAAACATTTGGTTTGATGTCTATCATCACGTCAAATTCAATCAATGTCTGTCTGTCTTGTGACTGCAGTGTTACCAAGTTACCATACATATCAGTGGGAGGTGAAGGGACGAAGGTTGCTTGAAAAGCATGAACCTAGCATCAGAAATGGACTTGACAAAAGCGTATACCCACCCGAAAGGGACACATTTGGCTACAACCCCTATTTTATGAGTAACCTGAGTTGAAATGGGACGGTTTTATACAAAAAGAGACGATTCGAATAAAAAATATGTTTTTTATTTGTGTGGTAGGTAAATGAAACGTTAATGGCAATATTATTAGTATAAATAACAAAAGCGTAGGTATAACCGAAAGGGACACACCTTGGCTACAACTTATAAATCGAATAAATTTATACACGTTACGTTAGTTAGGTGTAGCTCCAATCATTCGTGCGAAATTCTAAAATTTCAAATGCTTCTGCAGCACATCAAAAAATTAGTGCATTATTATTGGTGATCAAACGAACTTACCTGTAAGTGATGTTCGATCATAATTATATGAAGACCTCATCCTTCCATGATTAACTATGTAGTATCGATCTCCATACACGCCAATTACACGAATTTCAAAGCCAAAACAAAATTTATTAAAATTTTAGCCTATTTTGTCTATGTCATAGACAATACCCCAATGGCAGCCCTTCAATCATGTCATTTAGTTCAAAGCCCGCCAGTTCCGAATTTCTATATCTCTTTGGGCCAATGTGACTCTTGTCTCTTATCTGAATGAGTATATGAGTTACCTGGGGAGAGAAACTCGGGTGGGACCGATCATGGAAGGATGAGGTCTTCATATAATTATGATCGAACATCACTTACAGGTAAGTTCGTTTGATCACCAATTATACTTCAGACCTCATCCTTCCATGATTAACTATGTAGGATGTTTAAAGCATAAAAGGTTGTAGGAGATATAGAAATTTAATTCTGACAATATCCCCTATGTCTATAAGATATACCTCTTATAGATGTCTTTACGACAAGAATCATTTCTAAATTACTTCCATAAGTAATTGTTACTCTATCCAATTCAGTCCAATTTAATTCTCATTATTACACATCCTAGGTAGGTATTAAAAAGTGTGAACATAACCATACCATACCACTGCCATCTAGGTATTTACAAAACCTTAATGTAGTTAATATCAATCATATCAAAGGTAGGTATAAGTACCTAATTATTTTAAGGTAATATACAGCCCCAACTGTTAAGCAGTGCTTTAACTATACATAACAATCTCATCATCATCATCATCAGCCTCGCCACACCAAACAACAATTTGCCACTTGCATCCACCTGTTGCCTGCGACTCTTTTGATGTTGTAGGCCTCCTACTAGAGGGGCCGATGACATCATAACAATCTAGTTTGTGATAAATAAGAGGAAAAGGTACAATTATTATACAACAATATTACCTATAATATTACAGGTCCATCTCACTGGGTCATACGAAAATTACAATAAACCTACCTACATAGGTAGGTACCTCCATATTCTTTGTAACCCTCCGGAACTTACTCCAGCAACTATCTCTTAAACTGCAGAAGAAGCATGCCTTGTACTATTCATGTGCCATAACATGACTGTGTTAATGCCACTTGCTTTTAAGGTTCCCTTAACCTAACGGCCTAATGTCAAAACAGATGAAAGAGGGTTTTTGAAGCTAACATAAAAATAATAATGCACACTATGTACTTGCTGGACAGACATCAGGTTGATCTTGGAAGAAAGAAATCTCTACCACCGGTTGGTATGTCTACCTGGACCTGAAGATTTTATTATTTCAGGGATTTTTAATTTTACACTCAGACTATCTTTTTCCAAGTTAGATTGTCCTATTAAGTCTGGATGGTGTCCTGTTATTAATGCTATTAAAGGTACTTAGGTATATAATGGATTTTCTACTGAGCTCAAGTAACAAGGCCTTGTTTCCATATGCCTCTAACAATCGTTTGACAATAACATTAGAACAAATATGTCAACCTATATGTATATCTAGAGCTACAACCGCTGCTTTCAGTCTGAGGTCCTGTATGCTGCCCCTCTTTTATAATTTCTCAATGAGAACTGTAAGAGTACCTATAGCCAAAGCTCTTGTCTCAACATACCTAATCTCTATTAAGTATGTAAGTTGCAAAAAGCAACCAGCAATTCAAAATATGTAGGTACCTGATTTAATTAAGTATAATATATATTGCTTTAAAGTGTTACTTGAAAAGATGCCAGGCATATTTCTGATGTTTCATCCGACAATCCCTGTCTTGAACAAGTTTCCCAGACAATATATTATCTGCATTCAGGCATCTTCATCTCATCTTTGTGCAGTGGATGAGGTGCTCCAGAACCTGACAAAGGCAAAGTTTTATTAGGGGCCAGGATACTTGACATAAGTATATGTATGGCTCACAACGGGAACCAAGGTTGGCCATCCCAGTAGGGAACAACCATTATGTCTGTTGATTTTCCATTGATGATTTTAGTCAACCACTTCCATTATCATATACTAAGCGGTTAAAAATAACTAGTAGGTAAGTAATATTTCATTCTTTACACATAACTAGTAAAAAGCTGCTTTACACTGTAAATAAATGCATCTATCTCCCAATATCTGTGCCAAGGTACGTACAGAACACATGAGTTGAACTAGTGTGAACAAACATAAGTATAGGTACCTTCCTATACTTATTACACCTGGAATTCTGGATGCAAAAAGATTCTTGTGTTAATATTATGTTATCGAGGATAATTCTCCCCTGACTCTACAGTAGTGAGCCTGAACTGAACATTAGCCTCAAAAGTTTATTTTGAAGAACCGTAGCATGCATAACACCATAGCTAATCTAAGCATATAACCATAGTTAACCACTTCCTTTACAAATGCTCTCTGCAATAGAGTGAAAGTGTGGAACCTGTACACAGGTATTGGTACCACCTGACCTATAAATCTAGGATATCAGAGTTCTATTCTCTATTCTTACTAAGACCTCTGTATTCTTACTATTTCTCGCGAAACATTTCAATGCTAACAAGCTGATGTTATGATAATAATAAAAAAACCTTTAACATTGCTAGGTATAAGTTGCTGTTCCTCCTTCCATGTCCCCTTGGCTATCTCGTGCCCCCAACATGCTCCTGAACCCACCTTTAAAGAGCCCGAGAAGATTTTAAGATAAGTAAACTTATTACCGAATACTATATCTTATTGGGTTATACGATCAATCTATACTTCAATAGGTACCTACCTAGGTACCTATTTATTTATTTAATATAAAACTGTGTAAACAGTTAAAGTATGGTCTCTCCACCACCTCAAATCTCTTATGCTAGAGGGTGGAGTATCTATAATAATACTTCATACATAGGTAAGTACATTATATTGTTACAGGTAATAAGAAACACTGATTTGTATAAAGAAATCCATACAATACTGTCGGACATGACGATGTCAGTATGCCTAAACCAGTGCCCTGAACATAATGCTGTAAGATTACAGTTTTAATAGACACAATACCTATCATTTAATTGAATTCTTCTTCTACTGAGAAAGTTTGAAGTTCCTCTTGGATGAATGAAGTATTCCATGTTCGATGTTATTAAACAACATTTTTCTCCCTTTATAACGAATTCTAATCTTTCGAACAGACTTCAAATGTGTCTTCTATAATAATATAGTTCATATAAAAAACCCTCTTCTCCTGAGCCATCACCTCTGGCTTCAAGATATTTGCAAACATAAGGGGTGATGAAGCACGCCCCAAATGGTAAGAAATTAAATTGCTAGGTTTTCCTACAAACCAGACATTGCAACCATCTTTTAAGATGTTAAAATATAGGGGCCATTAGTATGCCTCTTTGAGGTCCATTTTGCTAGGAAACAATGCGTACAAGCTGTAACTTCTAGTTGAACATGTTGCATATATTATTATATTTATGAATTTATTCAACTGTTCTAAATGATAATATTAATGATAAATATAAATGATAATAATCCTAGAAGAGCCATTCGGATTTTTAATAAACCCCATTGGTACTGGAAATAATTGTTCTTCTTTACCTAGTTCAATCGCCCCTAAGACTGATGACACAATCACTTTGCCATAAATGCCCAATTCCATTTTTGATGTTACCGCTTGAAGTTTCATCATACTGAAAGGGTTTTGTCTCAAAAATAGGTATTTTGTAACTTTTAACCCCGAGAGAATAGGGGTATCCTTACTAGCTATATTAAGCAATGAATTGAAGAAATACCTTAGTGTAGCTTAAGCCCACCTGTGGTGGGTGTAGCTGTGATAATCCCAAGGAAGAGCATTCCCTCAGTTTATTTACATTCCGCCAGGGATATTGAGGTTGGGTGTGCGTCGGTACTTCTTGAAGGAGCCGCTTATTGTTGCACCGGTGTAGATGTTGTTGTACCAGTGTTCTTGATGGGATAAAGCAGCCTTGTTATAATAATATTAAGTTTAAGAGCCCATTTTTGGGTCTAACAATCTTGACCGGCTATTGTCACTGTCTAGCTGTTTTTATTGCCTCAGTCAAATTATTCTTAGTAAGTACTGTCACTTAGAGTGAATGCGGCTTCTGGGTTTAAACTAGGAGTAACTATACATGACACATTTACATTTGGAGGATAATTTCCTACCAGTTTCCTTTCTTTCATCTTTCTCCAACCCAACTGAAGGATGTTTTGCCAACCTTCCCCAATTCTGAATTCTGAATGAACAAGATATTGTTGTTAATGTTGTCATATTCAAATCCATCAATATATCAATATTGTTGTTGTTATGTTTGTATGATTCTCTTTGTTAACGAGAATTAGCTGTTTGACTTGTAAAAGTGCGATTTAATTGCCTATTTACAATAAATGTTTCAACTTTTACCATTATATCGTTTTGTAAATCTGTATTACAAAAAATATCAGGGTTGGACCCTCAGTAGGTACTTGACATTGGTCAATATCCCAGCATAACTATAGCACAAGAACAGCCGAGTAACCCAAGTGGTATTACTGTTCTGTGACAAAGTAGGTCACTGTCTACATACATCGTGACAACTTAACCAAATTTATATACTTATAAGTACTTCTCTGCTCCATCCTAAGCCACTTTTCAGCATAGTAGTCTAGGCCCTTTGACATGTCAGACCCCACAGGAAAGTTCTAGTCAAGGAAGTAGGTCACTGTCTACATACATGGTGACAACTTAACCAGATTAATATATACTTCTCTGCTCCATCCTAAGCCACTTTTCAGCATAGCAGTCTAGGCACCTTTGACATGTCAGACCCCACAGGAAAGTTCTAGTCAAGGAAGTAGGTCACTGTCTACATACATCGTGACAACTTAACCAGATTTACTGTATACTTCTCCTCTCCCTAGTCAAGGAAGATTAATCCCTGGCTGACCCTATAGGAAAGCTCAAGGATTTAGTTTCTCAGCCTAGAAATCTAGGCACCTTTGACATGGCAGACCCTATCGGAAAGCTCTAGTCATGGAAGACCAATCACTGTCAGACCCCACAGGAAAGCTCAAGGATTTACTTTCTCAGCCTAGAAATCTAGGCACCTTTGACATGGCAGACCCCACAGGAAAGCTCTAGTCATGGAAGACCAATCACTGGCAGACCCCACAGGAAAGCTCTAGGATTGAGTAGCTGAATCGCGACGACCACATTGACATCCTTCTGCATCGTCGTCCATTCCCTTATTTTCTTCCATAATTTCGCAATATTCCTCAAAGAAATCTTTGTCTCCGCCTATCATCTTCCCAATTTCCTGAAAATAAAATTATATTAGATTATGATTTACAAAATTATTAAAAAACGCGACGTGCAATGGCGCGCACGAAAGAACGAATGACATGATTGAAGGGCTGCCATTGGGGTATTGTCTATGACATAGACAAAATAGGCTAAAATTTTAATAAATTTTGTTTTGGCTTTGAAATTCGTGTAATTGGCGTGTATGGAGATCGATACTACATAGTTAATCATGGAAGGATGAGGTCTGAAGTATAATGCCGACAAAGACAAAAAACATCATCGTACTATCCTACTTTCTTCTTTGTCTATTTGTATACACTTGTCTCTTTTCTTCCCCGGATCTTGAGTTAAAATTTCATATCTGTTAGAATAATTTAGATGATTAATCTACTTTCGATAGGTACAACTACCGATCATCTTCTCCTTCCTGTGGAAAAGGAGTTACCAATACCAGCAGTCTATAGCTTTGTCTTTTCTCTACCGAGGCGTACACCATTTAATTTTCATGTTTATGTTCAAGACATGACGCGCATACTACCGTGTTCACCGTAAGATAAGATGTGAAATGCCGTGAAACTTGCGTGAAACGGTCCACATAGCGTAGCGTTTGTATTCTCTTTGGGTCCACAGATACGGTCCTAGGATACAAGCACAGACTAGGTAGCAGTGCTGCCAGCAGTCAAACAAGAAAAAGTCAGAAACCGAATCGAATATTACCCAATTTTTCTAATATAACATTTAAATCGATGACGAGGGGGGGGGGGGAGATTGGATCTTTCTTAACATGCATGCAATAAACTGAAAAGAACTTTACACTTAGCACACTTCAAATTTGGGCACAATGTGCGAAAGCGAACAGCACCATGACCTAAGAAGAAGAAAAAAATATGTACTAATCTGACCACGAGGGCGGGAATTTTTGATTTTATCGAAAAATTTCATCTAGGGATTGTATGTTTTCGATAATCCATCTATTCTACGTTACAGTTAGGTACTTTGTGTCACCGATTTAAGTCACGTTCCGTTCTTGACTAACTTTCATACTGTAACTTACTTACTGTAGAAATTAAGTTTCATTTTCACGAAATTACCTGAAATTACCCACCTGTTTTCACTACCTAATCGGGTAATATTACCCGTTCCGGCAACGCTGCTAGGTAGGGATCATAAATTTATTTACTACCTTTAGAAGAAGATAAGTGTACCTACTGAGACAAATGTATACCTACTATGGAAAGTAACTTTAGTTTTATGTCATTTAATTCTATTTTCCGTTGCGCTTCTCACAGAGGCTAATCCGTGCCGAGAAGGATAGCTACAACAGAGTGGTTTGTCCTTGTCGTTTCAGCGTGTCAACCTTCAAAAATGTGGTTGCTTCAAATTTTGGATAAATAAAAATTTTCAATACGCGTTTATTTTATTGCTATTATAACCAAGTTTATTTAATGTAACTTGTTTTCTTTCATCGAATAAAAAATAAATAATATTATGATGTTAAATTCAAATGATTATACATTTTAATGTCAGGTGATATTATAATCACTCCGATACTTAGTGATTATAAATGTAAAAAATAAAAATTACATTTTTTTTTTTTTTTTTTTTGTTTAGATATGGCTTCGCACGGTTTGTGCATATAGCCAGTGTCAAGTATTTTATTTTAAGTACATTTTATTTAAAGTCACAGCAATGTTATAGCAATCGTGGTCAAGTAGTCAAGTCAATTATTTACATCGTCAGTCACGATTCAGTAAAGTAGTGGATGCTTTACTGAAACTTCCTGGGAGTTTTGGAAAAAAAGCGAAATGACACGTTTTTTGAGTTTATATCATTCGCCTACTCTCGTGCACGTTAACGAACACTTAATGGTTAATATTCCACCAATATTACACATTAACACTCGAAGAAACACAAGTTTGAGCTAATAATACAAAACCAACAACGTCTCACTATCGGATTCCCGCCAAAACTCCAAAAAATTATATTGTTTTGGTCATAATAGGCATTGTTCATTTTTTTTGGGTTCCGAAGCCAAAGGCAAAAAACGGAACCCTTATAGATTCGTCATGTCTCTCTGTCTGTCTGTCACAGCTGAGCAGTTTGTTTTAATACGTCATAAATCGTAAAAAAATACACTACTTACTATTAAAACATCGATCAAAGTTACAATGAACTACAAGAACTTTTATATCATGTTACTTGCTGCTACGGAACCCTTCATGGGCGAGTCCAACTTGCGCTTGGCCGCTTTTTAAAGTTAGAGATTGCAAATCCATTTCGAGGAATAGACTCGCCGACCACATAACAAGTTTTTATTTAAAAAATAATTCCTAATTTCCGATATATTTGAATAAATATGAATGACCTTGATTTCCGAAAATGACGTCACCGTCGCCCTAATCTCACGCAGTGGCAACGGCGCTGTATGGTATTCTACCATTGATGGCGTCAGCATGCTAATAATTCTAAAAATAAATTCATAAAATAACTACGTATACCATGGAAAACTAAAATATACAAAGCAGTTTCTTAAAATAGTCTATATTTTAAGAAAATAATATAAAAACTATAGGTCAGTAAATTTCAACAATGCCTCTTATTTTGCTAGATAGACCTAAATAGTTAAAAGAAAACATTATAATGTAAAATCTTCCTGTTATATTTTTTTTACTGGCAATTGTTTCATTGCGTTGATGAAAAAGAGATGCAATACTCTGTTGTGGCCATCCGTCTCGGCACGTTTATTTTTCGCAGTACTAAATCCAGTTGGGTAGTTTAACGATGCTTTGAACCTATTGGTAGAATTTTCAACTACCCTATCTGAAAATATCACAAAAAATAAAGCTTGGCTTGGCTTGAATATTTAGATCAAGTTTAGTGAAAAGAGACCTTTATGAAAATGTCAAAGTTCATTATTTGATAAAATGTGCTTTAGCAGTTTGGAATAAAGACTATTATTCTATACCATAAAATTCTGTACAATATTGATCCATAAACAACGAATCGTCCATTTCATCTGACGTTTGCGGAATCTATGGAAAAAGGAAGGCGTTGTAGAACTTGGCGAAAGAAGCTCACGTATCTATTCTGTCTACCTACTTGTAATGAAGGCCGCTAATTGATCCCGACGCCGATTAATTATTGTTGTACGCCTCCTAGAATAGTGCTAGTATTCTAGGCCAGTTGTTTCCATCGGAAGAGTAAAGAAACGGCATAAAACTGGTGTTCGATAAGTCACTTGGCAATATGCCTGCCGTTAGAGGAGATGGAATGCGAGGGCTCGCAGTCTTCATATCTGATATAAGAAATTGCAAAAGCAAAGAGGCGGAGATAAAACGAATCAACAAGGAGCTGGCCAACATTAGGAGCAAGTTCAAAGGCGACAAAACACTCGATGGCTACCAAAAAAAAAAGTATGTATGTAAACTCCTATTTATCTTTCTGCTGGGTCACGATATCGACTTTGGTCATATGGAGGCGGTGAACCTACTATCTTCTAACAAGTATTCCGAGAAACAAATAGGCTACCTATTTATATCTGTGCTGGTGAACACCAACAGTGACCTCATTAAACTTATCATCCAGAGCATAAAAAATGATCTGCAGTCCCGTAACCCGATCCACGTAAACTTGGCACTGCAGTGCATCGCCAATATTGGCAGCAAAGATATGGCAGAAGCATTTGGTACTGAGATTCCAAAACTTCTTGTTTCCGGAGACACTATGGATGTTGTAAAGCAATCTGCAGCTCTCTGCCTTTTAAGACTCTTCCGCAAGTCACCAGAGATTATCCCCGGAGGCGAGTGGACATCCCGCATCATCCACCTTTTGAATGATCCACATATGGGTGTGGTTACTGCAGCAACATCTCTGATTGATGCTCTTGTAAAGAAAAATCCTGATGAATACAAAGGATGTGTTACTCTAGCTGTAGCTAGACTAAGCAGAATTGTAACTGCTAGCTATACAGATCTGCAAGACTATACCTATTATTTTGTACCTGCGCCTTGGCTCTCTGTGAAGCTTTTAAGACTCCTCCAAAACTACACACCACCATCTGAGGAGCCAGGTGTAAGAGGTCGCCTATCAGAATGCTTGGAGACAATCTTCAATAAAGCCCAGGAGCCTCCAAAGTCCAAGAAAGTCCAGCATTCTAATGCTAAAAATGCTGTGCTGTTTGAAGCTATAAGTCTGATTATTCACAATGACAGTGAACCCAACTTGTTGGTACGTGCTTGCAATCAGCTTGGCCAGTTTCTCAGCAACCGTGAGACAAACCTCCGTTACTTGGCCCTCGAGTCCATGTGTCATCTTGCAACATCTGAATTTTCACATGAAGCAGTGAAAAAACACCAGGAAGTAGTCATACTCTCAATGAAAATGGAAAAGGATGTGTCTGTACGGCAACAAGCTGTAGACCTGCTCTATGCAATGTGTGACAAAACCAATGCTGAAGAAATTGTGCAAGAAATGCTAGCATATTTAGAAACCGCTGATTACTCTATCAGAGAAGAGATGGTACTGAAGGTTGCTATTTTAGCAGAAAGATATGCCACTGACTTCACCTGGTATGTTGATGTCATACTTAATCTTATTAGAATTGCAGGAGATTATGTATCCGAAGAAGTGTGGTACAGAGTAATCCAAATTGTAATTAACAGAGAAGAGGTACAAGGATATGCTGCTAAAACTGTGTTTGAAGCTTTACAGGCACCTACTTGCCATGAAAACATGGTAAAAGTAGGAGGATACATCCTTGGTGAATTTGGTAATCTAATAGCAGGAGATACCCGATCATCCCCCCAAGTTCAGTTTGAATTGCTGCATTCCAAATATCATCTATGCTCTGCAGCCACAAGAGCCCTCCTCTTGTCTACATATATCAAACTAGTGAATCTTTTCCCAGAGATAAAGAATCGTGTTCAAGAAGTATTCCGTGCTGACTCCAACTTGCGTTCTGCAGATGTTGAGCTGCAACAAAGGGCATCTGAATACCTTCAACTGAGTATAGTAGCCAGTTCAGATGTTTTAGCCACTGTGCTCGAGGAAATGCCAGCTTTCCCAGAGAGGGAATCTTCCATACTGGCTGTATTAAAAAAGAAAAAGCCTGGACGCATTCCTGATGATTCTGCTGTGAGAGACTCTAAAAGTCCTCAACCATCTTCAGTACCAGCACCTATAATCAATTCGACTAATAATACAAATAGTTCCAGTGCAGATCTCTTAGGTCTGTCTACCCCTCCTGGCACTACAGCCCCTGCCACTGGAAATGGATTGCTTGATGTTCTTGGAGATCTTTATACAACCCCTAAAATAAGTCCTTCAACTGTCCAACAAAACAACATCAAAAAATTCTTGTTCAAAAACAATGGAGTTCTCTTTGAAAATGATTTAATTCAGATTGGAGTCAAGAGTGAATTTAGACAAAATTTGGGAAGAATTGGATTGTTCTATGGAAATAAGACTCAGTTTGCAATCCAAAATGTTCATCCTGAACTGCATTGGACTGATTTGCATAAATTGAATGTCCAAATGAAGCCCATGGAACCAGTATTAGAAGCAGGTGCTCAAATTCAGCAGATGCTTACTGCTGAATGCATTGAAGATTTTGCTGATGTCCCTAGTATGTCAGTTTCTTTCGTTTATAATAATGTCTCTCAAAAAATAACAATGAAATTACCACTTACTTTGAACAAGTTCTTTGAGCCAACTGAAATGAACGGAGAATCATTCTTTGCTAGATGGAAAAACTTAGGCGGAGAACAGCAAAGGGCACAAAAAATATTTAAAGCTCAAGGGGCCATCGACATTGCCGCGGCGCGTACTAAACTGGGCGGTTTCGGCATGCAGCTATTAGATGGTATTGATCCTAACCCTGACAACTTTGTCTGTGCTGGCATTGTACACACCAGAGTTCAACAAGTGGGATGTCTCATGAGATTGGAACCAAACAGACAAGCTCAAATGTTTAGGTTGACAGTGAGGTCAAGTAAAGAAACAGTCTCTCAAGAAGTTTGCAATTTGTTAGCAGACCAATTTTGAATTGCTATACTTGTTTGTTAACAAGGACCACTGTAACTGAGCATAACTGTTACATTGATGTTATAAGTTTTGTAGGAGTTTACAGGTAACTGAGCATAACTGTTACATTGATGTTATAAGTTTTGTAGGAGTTTACAGTCACTGGCCGATGCTATTACAATTTACAACTTTAACAGATATTTGGCAAACACTTATGAACTTTGCACTGAGTTTGGGTAAAAGGTGATGAAATCTCTTGTATAATATTAGTGGTCCACGTCTTGAGTTATGGATTTTATTTCTTATATACAGTAAATAATTTTAAGTTATAGGTATTTATATGGATATGATGTAAAAGACAAAAATATTATTCCTCTACCTACTTAACTAGGTAAGTACTGAATGTTACTCTATCTGCTTAAATTCCATCTTATTAAAATATTGTACAACCTACTTCCATTCATAATATCTAAAATGATATTGGAGATTTGAAGAATCTACCTTAGTTATTTATTTTTCGTAAAGTTATTTTAGATAATGATGATTTATGGCATGATTCCAGAGCATTGTAACAGATATGTGTTTGCTATTGTAAATGTAATTATAACATAACATGGTATAGCCTAAATATACCAAAAAGATTGCTTTATTTGTATATAATATATAGCTGTTTGTTTATTCGAATGAATTCGTATGAACATTAAAACTTAATAGCTTTTTACTAATGCAATGCAATAAGTATATGGAATAACTGTATGTATCTCTTGTTAAATTCAAATGTATAATTTATTGATAACATTTTGAAAATTATTATTACCAAAGTAATGTTTGGCTGTTAATCATATAATATCGAAAATTTATAGACACATGTTTTAAGTTGGAACCAGCAGTATGGAATATCTCATGTTATCATATGCCATAACAAATGATCATAGTTTTAACATTGAGATAAACTAATTCATGAATTTCACACTATTTCCATACTGCTGAGCAAATATTCATTAAAACAGTAGGTGTTGTATAGGTATTTCAAATATGTAAGTATATTAATATCAATGTTTCACATAAGTATCAGAGTCAGCAGCTCGGACCTATGTTATGTAAAATTATGTAAGAGTAATAAATAGTGCTCCAATTATTATGTTCTTCTAAAAAATATGTTAGCTTATCTTACGAATTGTTTACGTCTAGTGTAAAGATAAACATGTTTTCTCCCTGATGGTACACATGATGAAGGTTGCTTAGTCATTTTATATTGCTGTTTTGCGCTAATAATGAATAAGTCTTGGTAGGTACAAAATGTTAATGTTGTTTTAATATTTAATATTATGGAAACTGTTTTCACATACATTCCCGTGTATGTTATATATCTAACTTTTTGACTGCCAAGCTTTAAAAAGCAAAACGAACCCTTCACAAGCTACGACACCCACAAACAACCGTCTTTTGTAAGTCACCTAATGGTGACCTAGTGTACAGGGCATGTTTTGCTTTGTCATGTATTGATAACTGTGGCATTCAAAAGGTTAAACACACATTTATTATTATCCTATGGGGATACTCCTAAGCGTTATTGAAAGTACTCATTTTAATATTAACATACATACTATAATTATTGTTCCCTTTTGGTATCTCTCAGCTGTAATTCTCGTAACTTTATCGATTATCCATTCTACATTTACTATGTCAAACTCTATCGAGTTTATGGTAGCTTCCTCCCGGAAGCCGGCCATTATAGAAAATTCAGACGTTGCCTTTCAAGTTGTCGAAAAGATCGTAAGATCGAATTTGTCGGTTCCCGCTCCTGTGTGGAACAATTGTCGTTTTTCGTCCATTTTTTCGGTGCTTTCGGCACAAACTGTCGGGGGCGAAGCCCTATTTGCCGTATTCTACGTGTCTGAATAATAAGTGAGCGTCACTGTGCCTGCTCGTGACCGGTTCTTCATATTCGCCATCAAGGTAGCCAAAAGCTAAACTGAGGTAAGCGCGCAAACCAAGGTGAGGTGATTAGGTACCCATCGGCTTGCAATCCATCGCCGAGGATCAGCTGGTGAGTCGCACAGTATTATCAATCGTCACGAATAACCTTCCCCCTTTTTCATCTTGTCGTATATACAGTCCACTCCTATCGAAGTAAAATAAAGAAAACAGTAAAATACCCTAACATTTTGGCCCTACGAGCCGGATTCTTGTAGTAGTGACCTTATATTTTGTATATTTTAGTGTTTTCAAATCGATTTTGTCGAATTTTATTGCATCATTGTCTAATCTCAAAATCCGAGGGTAGATATTTTCGTAAACTTTTATCAGTGTCCAAGTAAAAGTATTGAGGATTTGAGAGGTTGGTAGTAGCGGAGCGATCCGACCAAAGATATTTGAAAGTTCTTTATGTAGTTTGATTCGTTTGGTTGGCAAGTGTCAAAGTCAACAAGTGTGAAGTTGTCGAAAGTCGAATTATTCTAGTTGTCATACTTGTCATTTATTTGTCAAAACAAGTTTGTATATGTACCGGTGTTTGTTTGTAATTTGTTGTTTTGTTGAAATAATATTCAAAACAAGCGTATTTTCGTGAAGTATTCATCGTATTTTGTTGCCTTTGTCGAAGCACGGTGTAAGATACCTAGTAGCTGCGTAGTACTGTGTAAAAATGTCGGAAAAAGAAACTGTCGATACTATTCGCGTCGCGCGTGATTATGCTCTCATGCGGATTGAATTAATTGAAACAAACGATTTGCGTGGTTACACGGAGTCAGATTTAAATGAGATTGAGTCGGGATTCCATTCCGCGCAGCGTAAACTTTTGTCGCTCAGCACTCGCCATGAAAAGGAACATGAGTTACCCGTTACAACAACATTCGAACGCAAATTTCGAGAGATTAAAAAGTGTTTTCGTGAGCAGCTAGTGCCTGTTGTACCGAAACAGGAAACATCTAGTTCAATTAATTTGCCAAGGATTGCAATTAAAGTGTTTGATGGGAACGAAACCAATTGGATATCGTTCATACAGTTATTTGACTCCCTTGTTCACAAGAGAGACATTTCGAATGTCGAAAAGCTTCACTATTTGTTGTCGAGCTTGCAAGGTAAGGCATATGATTTAATTAAAAACTTTCCCTTGACAGATGATAGTTATTTAGCGGCTTATAATACATTGAGCAAGTATTATAATAGGAAGAGGCAGATTGCTTTCACTTATTATGAGAGAATTTTGAACTGTGAACCAATCAAGTCCAAATCTAGTTCTGAATTGGAGCGCGTGTATAGAACATTTGCAGAAAACCTAACAATTCTCGAAAACTACCAGCTGCCTGATAGGAACTTCATGTTATTCCATCTGTTATGGTCGAAGGTGGATAGGCAGACACGCGAAGCATTCCAGTTGGAGTTCAATTCAGATGAGATTCCAAAGTTCGAGGAGTTGCAAGGTTTCCTGGAAAAATATTATCATGCATTAGATATGTCGAATGTAAAGTCAGCGAGTGCAGCTGTCAATAATAGGAAGGTGAAGTCATCATCTTTTGTAGTGGCATTAGCCCATTGTGTTTATTGTTCGGGACAACATAAACTTCATTTGTGTGAGAAGTTTTTGAGGTTGTCAACTCAATCACGCTTTGATGTCATAAAGGAAAAGAAACTTTGTTTGGTGTGCTTTTCAAATTCGCACTTAGTAAAAGACTGTCGTTCGAACATTAAGTGTGACAAGTGTCAATACTCACATCACAAATTATTGCATTTCGAAAGGAAGCCCGTTAATGATTCCACGAGTGAAACAACAGTGTTGACGTCGACTAATAGTGTTGACAATGTGTTGTTTGCAACTGCAAAAGTCCTAGTAAAAGATTGTGGGGGCAATTTTAAGCCAGTTAGAGTACTACTTGATTGTGCAAGTGCTAGCAATTTCATGTCGGAATCTTGTGCTAAATATCTGGGTTTGCAAATAGGACCAAGTCAAAACTCAGTGAATGGAATTGGAAATATGGTTGCAAGCACATTGGGGACGTTGTCATGCCATGTTAAATCAATATGTAGAAATTTCAGTTTAGACTTAGAAGCTTTAGTGTTGCCATCGATTTGTCCTCAACTACCTGTGCAACAGGTAGAGCCATCATCGTGGTCTCACCTTATCGGATTGACACTTGCGGATCCTGAATTTAATTTTCCAGGTCCTGTTGATATGCTTCTGAACGCAGATGTATTTTCGTCGTCATTGCTTCCTGGTTTGAAGCGGGGTAGACCAGGACAGCCCAATGCTTTGAACACCAACTTTGGTTGGGTATTGATGGGAGGTTGTGATGCCAGTTATCACACTTCCAGTTCTCGCTGTCGTAACCCGCAAAATAATCTTTGCTTTTTCGTTTCCAATTTGTCGTTGGATAACTCTCTCAAGAGGTTTTGGGAGATAGAGGAAGTTGGACCTCAACCTAAAATAATGTCGAAAGAGGAACAACTTTGTGAGGAGTATTTTACTAAAAATCACTGTCGTACGGGTGAAGGAAGATTTGTTGCTCCTTTACCATTTGTCGATCCTTCGGATAAACCTAATTTTTTAAATTCTCGTGCCATAGCCGTGAAGAGATTTTCGTCAATTGAGAGGAAATTTCAATTAAACCAAGAATACAAGGAAGCATACACTTCCTTTATGAAGGACTATGAAGCCTGCCATCATATGGAAAGGGTAGAGGCCCCTGTTGTTGATAATGGTCCATTTTATTACATTCCGCATCACGGGATATTGCGTCCTGAGTCTATTAGTACTCCTCTGCGCGTGGTTTTTGACGCCGGAAGTAAAGATTCTAGATCTCGCTCTCTGAATGACACCTTGCTGCCTGGGCCAAAACTCCAAACAAATATTTTTGATTTGTTGGTCCGCTTTCGTTGGCATGCAATTGTGTTCACAGGGGATGTCAAACAAATGTATCGACAGATTTTAGTGCCGGAAGGTGATGCTGATTACCAGCGTGTCGTATGGAGGGCGTCAACTGACGAACCCCTTCGGGACTATAGGCTCCTTACTGTAACATATGGTGTGAAATCCGCACCGTACCAAGCTCTACGATCAATCGCTCAACTCGCTAGAGAAGCTCAAGCTGAATATCCTTTAGGCTCTGCGGTACTAAGTAGAGACATCTTCGTTGACGACGTTGTCAGTGGAGCAGAGTCTGTCAGTCAGGCTCTAGAATTGAGGTCACAACTTACCAATATTATGTCATCGGGTGGTTTTGAACTCAGGAAATGGACATCCAATCATAAAGACTTTTTCGTAGATCTCTCCCCTAAAGACTTGTATTCTGAAGAATTCAAACAGTTTGAAGACACGTCTGATGTGTCATGTAAAATTTTAGGATTATTGTGGCTTTCTCGTTCGGATTGTTTTCGGTTTAAAGTTGGTATTGAGAATCGTAGGTGTACGAAACGGACAATTTTGTCGGAGCTCTCTCGTATCTACGATCCACTCGGTTTTCTCGGACCAGCTACGTTCTATTTGAAGTACCTGGTGCAACTTCTATGGGTTTCAGGTGTGGCGTGGGATGATGACGCCCCTGAACCGATCGTGTCGGAATGGATGCGCTTTAAAGCGCAGCTCTCGTTGTTGTCGTCGATCTCCATCCCTCGTCGGATGGTAGCATCGTTTATTGGTTTGCAAGTACATGGATTTTGTGACGCCAGTGAACGCGGTTTTTGTGGCGTAATTTACGTACGCGTTGTCGATGCAGAAGGCTACTGTTCTGTAACCTTTTGTGCCGCACGTTGTAGACTTGCACCGCTTCGTAAACTTTCGATACCCAGACTGGAACTCCAGGCTGCGGTTTTGTTATCGGATCTGATGACGGCTGTTGTTGAAGCGCTCAGTCCCTTCCACACAGTCAAACATCGTTTCGCATGGTCTGACTCTACAGTCACATTGGCGTGGATCAAGTCTTGTCCATCGAAATGGAAAACTCATGTAGCAAATAGAGTCAGCCACATTCAAGAGCGAATCGCACCCGAATTTTGGAGGCATGTGAGAACCTCGGACAATCCAGCGGATTGTGGATCTCGCGGAACTCTACCTTCGGATTTGGTGGAGCAGACAGTTTGGTGGAATGGCCCAACCTGGCTCTCCAAACCTGAAGCGGAGTGGCCTGTGTCGCTTTCGTTATCAAGTGCAGATTCACATATTGCAGAGCAGGAGCAAAGGATTTTGACCCTCGTAACTTCAACTGTTGTCGATAATATATTTGATCAACTTTTGAACAAGTATTCGTCGCTTTCGAAGATCAAGCGCGTGTTAGCGTACATGTTCCGATTTCTGCACAACTCTAGACCCTGTAACCTCAATCTTAAAAATGTCGGTTCTTTGTCACTCTTTGAAAATCAAAGGTCGTTCAGATGTTTAGTAAAACATGTTCAACAGAGTGCATTTTCGAGTGAGATCGAGAAGCTTAAGGTTGGTTTGCCAAATTCTTTGCCTAAGGGTTTGAGGAAGCTCTCACCTTTCGTAGATACAGCGGGTCTTTTGAGGGTGGGCGGTCGGTTAGCCCGCTCAAACTTAAAGTTCGAAACAAAACACGTCTTGCTTTTACCTCGTGACAGTCGTCTTACCGCGTTAATTATTGAAGACTACCATCGGACCTTCATGCACCCTGGTGCACAAACGTTGCAAAATCTCCTCGCTCAAACCTTTTGGATTTTATCGCCTAAGCGAGCTATTCGAGCAGTCGTTTCAAAATGTATGAGATGCTTTCGTGTTGACCCTAAACCTGCGCCAGCTCCGCTTATGGGAAATTTACCTCCGTGTCGCATTAGTCAAATCAAACCCTTTTCGACCGTATGTATCGATTACGGTGGTCCTTTCGACATTGCTCTCGGTCGGGGACGAGGTGTTAAAACATTTAAAAGCTATATTTGCGTTTTCGTTTGCACTAGTACCAAGGCAATTCATTTGGAATTGGCCTCAGAATTGTCAACGGAGGCATTTCTTGCTGCATTGAAGAGATTCATTGCGCGCCGCGGTCTCTGTAGTAGAATCATTTCAGATCAAGGCCGAAACTTTGTAGGCGCGAGCAATTACCTAGGAAATTTAATGAAAACCGCTGCGGAATCTCAAGAAATTCTGTTCACCTTTAGTCCTCCGGGCAGTCCACATTTCAATGGTTTGGCTGAAGCCGGAATAAAATCGGTCAAAACTCATGTATCTAGAGTCATAGGAACTCAAAGACTTACTTTCGAGGAATTTTATACCGTGCTCTCACAAATAGAAGCTTTGTTAAACTCTCGACCACTGACGCCCCTCAGCTCTGATGCAAATGATTTTTCGGCCCTCACACCTGGACATTTTCTGACGCTAGAACCGTTGTCGATCCTTCCGGAAGAAAAGCTTGTCGATTTAAATATTAGTGCTCTACAACGCTGGAAGCTACTTCAGAAAATGCATCAGGATTTTTGGCGCAGATGGCATCAGGAATACATCCATACTCTCCAGTGTCGAATGCGTTGGAACAAAATTCCGGCCGAGAACGTTACTATCGGCACTCTCGTCTTGATTGTAAACGAACAATGCAGCCCGATGACGTGGAGTATGGGTCGTATAGTTGCCTTGCATCGAGGAGCGGACGGTATTTGTCGTGTCGCAACGGTGAAGACAGCTACAAGTCAATTCAAAAGACCAATTGTTAAACTTTGTCCATTGCCAATCTAAATTAAATTTTCATTTCCAAATACTTAAATTTCTAATTTTGTCGCTCTTTCAAATTCTATCGTTGATCTAACCTTTCGCTACCACATTTTCGTTTTCTCAATACTTGGACCTCAATACTTTTCGTTATATAATATTATACTTGACAATTTTCGAATATTGTGGCTTAAATGTACCATTTAGGTGGGCGGAATGTTCCCTTTTGGTATCTCTCAGCTGTAATTCTCGTAACTTTATCGATTATCCATTCTACATTTACTATGTCAAACTCTATCGAGTTTATGGTAGCTTCCTCCCGGAAGCCGGCCATTATAGAAAATTCAGACGTTGCCTTTCAAGTTGTCGAAAAGATCGTAAGATCGAATTTGTCGGTTCCCGCTCCTGTGTGGAACAATTGTCGTTTTTCGTCCATTTTTTCGGTGCTTTCGGCACAAACTGTCGGGGGCGAAGCCCTATTTGCCGTATTCTACGTGTCTGAATAATAAGTGAGCGTCACTGTGCCTGCTCGTGACCGGTTCTTCATATTCGCCATCAAGGTAGCCAAAAGCTAAACTGAGGTAAGCGCGCAAACCAAGGTGAGGTGATTAGGTACCCATCGGCTTGCAATCCATCGCCGAGGATCAGCTGGTGAGTCGCACAGTATTATCAATCGTCACGAATAACCTTCCCCCTTTTTCATCTTGTCGTATATACAGTCCACTCCTATCGAAGTAAAATAAAGAAAACAGTAAAATACCCTAACAATTATATTTAAAATGTCGATTCAAGTTGATGTGTGCTCTTTTTTTATAGGAATCTCACATCCTTAGATGATTTATTTTTCATATTATGTTGCAATTCTTATATAGATGTATGTATTAGGTAATCTAGTATTATGGACATACAATGTTATATCAGTAGTATAGCATGCTAAAGTTTATTTTGCATGGTAGTTATATTAGTAATAAATTAATATATAAAAATCTTCAAAACTTAAATAAAAAAATGTATTCTTGTTAAGAATTTGTTTCATAACACTATTATATTGTATATTATGAAATTTGGATAAAGTCATGCTTGAGTGCATATATGAATATGTACAATTTGTGTGTTACATTGCATAATGTTAACATAATATTATGTAAAAAGATTGCAGTGTGTTTCAGCAATAGGTATAAATGTTTGCTCTTACTTAGGCTTCAAAGCAACATTGTAATTGTCTTAATAAAATATTTATCCAACACATTACAATCTTTGTTTCATTTTAAGTTTAGCACTTTGGTTGGGCATGGTGTAGGCTAGGGTTAATAGGTATTATGTGGTGTATGTAGGTAGAGTATAAATAGTTCTATAGGATTCCGTGGGAATGATAAAAAATTGATTAGGATTTTTTTTTATTGTGGAATCTAAACTTATAATAATATAATATTAGAAATAGCTGATGGCTAATCAAACCATTCCTCTACATTAGGTGAATTCTCCAAAACATCATTTGACTCACTGAAAAAGAAAGCATTGCAAGTTAAATAAAAAAGAAAAATACTAGTCATAGTTAGCTATTCTGCCCATGGTAATAACTTATACTATTGTAAATGATATGCTTCAAAGCAGAGATGCAGTTAGAGTTGAAATATGGGTAGAGGGGTTCCCAGCAAGTCTCACCAGATCCGGTCACAGTGTGACTTGTTGGGCGTTTTTTTCCTATCAAGATACAGTGCTACACAAGTGTAACACATTGGGAAGTGTTCTATAAAAAAGTTGCAACGTAAAAAAAAGTGTAACTCAAAAAAATTGTTACAGTCAACTCAAATATACAATTGCATTATTAAAGGTATTTTATGGATTATAAAATTATATAAAAATAATACCTAACCAAGAATGTTAAGGCGGAAGCGCCTTAACCTCCTAATCTATTCGTGTCGGCGTTGGCGGTCTTGTAAACTTACTTGTTACAACTTTTTTATAGAGGAGTTCCCAACGTGTTACACTTGTGTAACTTGATGGGAAAAAAACCCCATTGAGTCACACTGTGACTGGATCTGGTGTGACTTGTTGGAAAGCCACTGAAATATGTATATGCTATGGAAATAATCAGTAGCTTAGCAGCAATGCAGAAACATCCTTACTCATAAGATACTGTATATTTGTGTTGTAATCTTTATTTTTAATCATCTTTGATCATCTAAATAATAACCAAGCAATCACCTGTCCAGTGAAGGATCATTGCTGAACATTTCTGTGGGTACAGTGGGAGGTGCCCGCTCGGGCAGGAGCTCTAGGTATGACTGTCGTGATTGCAGATGACGCTCAACTTCCTCTGGAGTCATGTGCCCATCTGTGGACAGCCCAAATCCAAGCGCAGGTGACACTTTGGACATCATCGATCCACTAGCCTGGTGCTGAAATTGTTAACACACAAGTACTTGTTTACATGTTAAATCCATATTTCAAGTTGTAATGGTAGACAATTTTTGGGATATTAGTTACCAGAAGTTGGCCAGTATTTGGTGGTTTTTTTGGGACAGCCGCTCGTTTCCTTTTTACTGCATTGGTGTTTTTACTTGCAGCAGGCATTACATTTTGTTGGGCAGCTTCTAATTTTTTCCTGTAATGTTGTTAGCTATTGAATCACATTATCACTGCAAATCGCTTTAAAAGTAAGCAAAGTAAGGTTAAGGCGCGGCAGGACGGCGGCGCCGCGCTGGCGTGATGAGAACAGTTGTACACATGCATGGATATGGAGATGCTATCACTGCTAAGGATTACAGAAAGGAGCCCCAATGAATTCCACATGTAAATAAAGACATTATCAATGAAATATACCTCTTCACAGCCTCTGCATGGCTGTAGTTAGCAGTGTCGTCAGAAGATTCTGTTTCTTCACTTTCTGAGGTAGTACTGTCTTGTTTCTCATACTGCAGCATTCTATCGAGCAAGAAACTACGGTCTCGAGACACTTTCAACAATCTTTTCTGACTGTTACGTAGAGCATCTTGGAAACATTCATTTTCCTGGAATGAGAACAATAGCCATGTTCATTTCAATTTCCTAGGTTCACTTATATGCGGCGTACTATGTCAACAAATTTTAACAAAAAATATTTGACAGTAGGTACTTACATAAATAAGAAATTTGAGCTTTTTCTTCAGAGCGAGATATTGAATTCGATAGTTAGGCTCAATCTCTGGCTCACTGCTGCTATCACTAGAGTATTCTTTCTGAGAAACGTGAGCTCTAGGTGGCTCAGACGCTGTGGACCCACTAGCACTCGCAGCCTCACTGGCCTGCATATTTGCTATAGATCGGCAGTACCACCCATCCAGCATCTTCTAATTACACAAAATGTATGTTATTAAAGTCATAAAGCACAACGTAACAATTTTAGCGACTTCAAAAAGGTATTACCAAGAGGTTACCTTACTGTAGTTTTCGGACGCCAGTATAGAATCTTGCGAAACTCTTAGTGGAAGAACTTCTCACACGATGTATAACAGGAGCATTAGGAGCAACGAAATTAACTTTTCAAGTAGAATGGTGCTTCATAATCTTCATAGTGTGTTTGACTCAGCCATTTACATTTCCAAATTTTATGTGAATGGAAAAACGTACATAAAGTAAAACATTCAAATCATTTCATTCCGGATCCATCATTCATTAGTAGGTAGTTTTTTTTTTTGTTTTAGTTATGGCTTCGCACGGTTTGTGCATATAGCCAGTGTCAAGTATTTTATTTTAAGTATTTCTTAATTTCACATTAAGAAAGTCACAGCAATGTTATAGCAATCGTGGTCAAGTAGTCAAGTCAATTATTTACATCGTCAGTCACGATTCAGTAAAGTAGTGGATGCTTTACTGAAACTTCATGGGAGTTTTGGAAAAAATGCGAAATGACACGCTTTTTGAGTTTATATCATTCGCCTACACTCGTGCACGTTAACGAACACTTAATGGTTAATATTCCACCAATATTACACATTAACACTCGAAGAAACACAAGTTTGAGCTAATAATACAAAACCAACAACGTCTCACTATCGGATTCCCGCCAAAACTCTAGTAGGTAGTTAGTCAGTATCAGCAAGTATCAGTCAGTGTCAAGTTGTCAACTTGTCAAGTCAATTCAATAGTCAATAGGTACCTAAACCTTTTTTTTTTGTTTAATTATGGTTCGCACGGTTTGCGCATATAGCCAATCCTCGTGGTCAAGTAGTCAAGTCAATTATTTACATAGTCAAAGTCATGATTCAGTAAAGTGGTGGATGCTTTACAGAAACTTCCTGGGAGTTCGCCTACACTCGTGCACGTTAACGAAGACTTAATGATTAATATTCCACCAATATTACACATTAACACTCGAAGAAACACAAGTTTGAGAAAAAAATACAAAACCAACAACGTCTCACTATCGTATTCCCGCCAAAACTCCTGCATGCATGTTAACTGATCCAATCCCCCCCCCCCCCCCCCCCCCCCGCCTTCGATTAACTTGACTACTTGACCACGATTGCTATATTGCTGTGACTTTCTTAATGTGGAATTAAGAAATACTTTAATAATAAAATACTTGACACTGGCTAAACCGTGTGATAGATAGATGACAGATAGATGATGATAGATACTCAGCACTCACAGGGACAATTTTATTAGAGTCTGGCCAACGAAAGTAGACACTGAAAAACCCCGGCAAATTCAAAAAATATTAGTATGGCAGCCCATAATTGCCACCATCTTGAAAATATTGGGGAATTTGTGTATTAGTGATGCCCTACCGTGATGCCGGTTCTCCCAAATTTTTGAAAATAACATTTTAATTTAGCCAATGCTTTTGTTTATTTTTACGATTCAGAATTATTATTAATAATAATCAATAAAGAACTATAAGATTGTTTATTTTGTATTATTTATTCCATTAGTGATCGTTTCAAGTTGTTTTTTATACATTTTAGGTACATAAAAACCATGCAATGCTAAACCACAATGAACTTAAAACTAAGTCGATAAAAGTAAAATAACACACTAAGAAATGGGTTACAATAATTCGAAATCAATAATTATACTTCAGACCTCATCCTTCCATGATTAACTATGTAGTATCGATCTCCATACGCGCCAATTACACGATATTCAAAGCCAAAACAAAATTTATTAAAATTTTAGCCTATTGCGTCTATGTCATAGACAATACCCCAATGGCAGCCCTTCAATCATGTCATTCGTTCTTTCGTGCGCGCCATTGCACGTCGCGTTTTTTAATAATTTTGTAAACCATAATCTAATATAATTTTATTTTCAGGAAATTGGGAAGATGATAGGCGGAGACGAAGATTTCTTTGGGGAATATTGCGAAATTATGGAAGAAAATAAGGGAATGGACGACGATGCAGAAGGATGTCAATGTGGTCGTCGCGATTCAGCTACTCAATCCTAGAGCTTTCCTGTGGGGTCTGCCAGTGATTGGTCTTCCATGACTAGAGCTTTCCTGTGGGGTCTGCCATGTCAAAGGTGCCTAGATTTCTAGGCTGAGAAAGTGAATCCTTGAGCTTTCCTGTGGGATCTGACAGTGATTGGTCTTCCATGACTAGAGCTTTCCTATAGGGTCTGCCATGTCAAAGGTGCCTAGATTTCTAGGCTGAGAAACTAAATCCTTGAGCTTTCCTATAGGGTCAGCCAGGGATTAATCTTCCTTGACTAGGGAGAGGAGAAGTATACAGTAAATCTGGTTAAGTTGTCACGATGTATGTAGACAGTGACCTACTTCCTTGACTAGAACTTTCCTGTGGGGACTGACATGTCAAAGGTGCCTAGACTACTATGCTGAAAAGTGGCTTAGGATGGAGCAGAGAAGTATAGATTAATCTGGTTAAATTGTCACCATGTATGTAGACAGTGACCTACTTCCTTGACTAGAACTTTCCTGTGGGGGCTGACATGTCAAAGGTGCCTAGACTACTATGCTGAAAAGTGGCTTAGGATGGAGCAGAGAAGTATAATATAGTAAATTTGGTTAAGTTGTCACGATGTATGTAGACAGTGACCTACTTTGTCACAGAACAGTAATACCACTTGGGTTACTCGGCTCTTCTTGTGCTATAGTTATGCTGGGATATTGACCAATGTCAAGTACCTACTGAGGGTCCAACCCTGATATTTTTTGTAATACAGATTTACAAAACGATATAATAGTTAAAGTTGAAACATTTATTGTAAATAGGCAATTAAATCGCACTTTTACAAGTCAAACAGCTAATTCTCGTTAACAAAGAGAATCATACAAACATAACAACAGCAATATTGATATATTGATTGATTTGAATATGACAACATTGACAACAATATCTTGTTCATTCAGAATTCAGAATTGGGGAAGGTTGGCAAAACATCCTTCAGTTGGGTTGGAGAAAGATGAAAGAAAGGAAACTGGTAGGAAATTATCCTCCAAATGTAAATGTGTCAGGTATAGTTACTCCTAGTTTAAACCCAGAAGCCGCATTCACTCTAAGTGACAGTACCTATTAAGAATAATTTGACTGAGGCAATAAAAACAGCTAAGGCAGTGACAATAGCTGGTCAAGATTTTTAGACCCAAAAATGGGCTCTTAAACTTAATATTATTATTATAACAAGGCTGCTTTATCCCATCAAGAACACTGGTACAACAACATCTACACCGGTGCAACAATGAGCGGCTCCTTCAAGAAGTACCGACGCACACCCAACCTCAACATCCCTGGCGGAATGTAAATAAACTGAGGGAATGCTCTTCCTTGGGATTATCACAGCTACACCCACCACAGGTGGGCTTAAGCTACACTAAGGTATTTCTTCAATTCATTGCTTAATATAGCTAGTAAGGATACCCCTATTCTCTCGGGGTTAAAAGTTACAAAATACTTTTGAGACAAAACCCTTTCAGTATGATGAAACTTCAAGCGGTAACATCAAAAATGGAATTGGGCATTTATAGCAAAGTGATTGTGTCATCAGTCTTAGGGGCGATTGAACTAGGTAAAGAAGAACAATTATTTCCAGTACCTACCAATGGGGTTTATTAAAAATCCGAATGGCTCTTCTAGGATTATTATCATTTAGAACAGTTGAATAAATTCATAAGTATAATAATATATGCAACATGTTCAACTAGAAGTTACAGCTTGTACGCATTGTTTCCTAGCAAAATGGACCTCAACGAGTCATACTAATGGCCCCTATATTTGAACATCTTAAAAGATGGTTGCAATGTCTGGTTTGTAGGAAAACCTAGCAATTTAATTTCTTACCATTTGGGGCGTGCTTCATCACCCCTTATGTTTGCAAATATCTTGAAGCCAGAGGTGATGGCTCAGGAGAAGAGGGTTTTTATATGAACTATATTATTATAGAAAACACATTTGAAGTCTGTTCGAAAGATTAGAATTCGTTATAAAGGGAGAAAAATGTTGTTTAATAACATCGAACATAGAATACTTAATTCATCCAAGAGGAACTTCAAACTTTCTCAGTAGAAGAAGAATTCATTTAAATGATAGGTATTGTGTCTATTAAAACTGTAATCTTACAGCATTATGTTCAGGGCACTGGTTTAGGCATACTGACATCGTCATGCCTGACAGTATTGTATGGATTTCTTTATACAAAGCAGTGTTTCTTATTACCTATAACAATATAATGTACTTACCTATGTATGAAGTATTATGATAGATACTCCACCCTCTAGCATAAGAGATTTGAGGTGGTGGAGAGACCATACTTTAACTGTTTACACAGTTTTATATTAAATAAATAAATAGGTAGGTACCTAGGTAGGTACCTATTGAAGTATAGATTGATCGTATAACCCAATAAGATATAGTATTCGGTAATAAGTTTATCTTAGAATCTTCTCGGGCTCTTTAAAGGTGGGTTCAGGAGCATGTTGGGGGCACGAGATAGCCAAGGGTTAAAGGTTTTTTTATTATTATCATAACATCAGCTTCTTAGCATTGAAATGTTTCGCGAGAAATAGTAAGAATACAGAGGTTTTACTAAGAATAGAGAATAGAACTCTGATATCCTAGATTTATTGGTCAGGTGGTACCAATACCTGTGTACAGGTTCCACACTTTCACTCTATTGCAGAGAGCATTTGTAAAGGAAGTGGTTAACTATGGTTATATGCTTAGATTAGCTATGGTGTTATGCATCCTACGGTTCTTCAAAATAAACTTTTGAGGCTAATGTTCAGGTCAGGCTCACTACTGTAGAGTCAGGGGAGAATTATCCTCGATAACATTATATTAACACAAGAATCTTTTCGCATCCAGAATTCCAGGTGTAATAAGTACTTACCTAGTTATAGGAAGGTACCTATACTTATGTTTGTTCACACTAGTTCAACTCATGTGTTCTGTACGTACCTTGGCACAGATATGGGGAGATAGATGCATTTATTTACAGTGTAAAGCAGCTTTTTACTAGTTATGTGTAAATAATGAAATATTACTTACCTACTAGTTATTTTTTACCGCTTAGTATATGATATGGAAGCGGTTGACGAAAATCATCAATGGAAAAGCAACAGACATAATGGTTGTTCCCTACTGGGATGGCCAACCTTGGTTCCCGTTGTGAGCCATACATATACTTATGTCAAGTATCCTGGCCCCTAATAAAACTTTGCCTTTGTCAGGTTCTGGAGCACCTCATCCACTGCACAAAGATGAGATGAAGATGCCTGAATGCAGATATTATAGTCTGGGAAACTTGTTCAAGACAGGGATTGTCGGATGAAACATCAGAAATATGCCTGGCATCTTTTCAAGTAACACTTTAAAGCAGTATATATTATACTTAATTAAATCAAGGTACATATTTTGAATTGCAGGTTGCCTTTTGCAACTTACACAATAGAGATTAGGTACTTTGAGACAAGAGCTTTGGCTATAGGTACTCTTACAGTTCTTAATGAGAAATTATAAAAGAGGGGCAGCGTACAGGACCTCAGACTGAAAGCAGCTGTTGTAGCTCTAGATATACATATAGGTTGACATAATATTTGTTCTAATGTTATTGTCAAACGATTGTTAGAGGCATATGGAAACAAGGCCTTGTTACTTGAGCTCAGTAGAAAATCCATTATATACCTAAGTACCTTTAATAGCATTAATAACAGGACACCATCCAGACTTAATAGGACAATCTGTGGCGATCGTGATATTTCACGACCGCCTTCTTTATTTTATAAGGTCTTAGTTTTAGTCAACTATATTGTTATCTGTGGATCGACGCCACAACACTAGTTGCCAGCGCGCGATCCACATCACTAGGCTCCCGCGCGATGTTCGTACACACACACACGGACAGAGGCATAACTCTCTTCCCTACGACATCGCACGCGAGACGATAATATTTGTAACACCAAACTAAGCCTCCTGATTATTATTACTCGTGAAGCCTATACCTTGTGTTGTACCGTGTAATGTTATAACATCGTATGTCACAATATAACAATAGTTATACCTTCTGGAGCGTTTCCATTATAATACCTACTACCTGCTGACTTCACCTCATCTCTAACAAGAAGCGAAGCAATCGAGGGACCACGGGACGCTTCACCTACTCTCCCTGATCCCCAAATTGGTGACCCCGTCGACGCGCTTGAATATTACGCTCGTCAACGTGAGGTGACAAACCAGCACGGGCCGACCAACTTACAAATCAGCGGTAATTCCTGCTTCTCGGCCGTTACCTACTCAGTGCAGTGTTCACCGTTCGGTATTAGTGCTCCGATAGTGTACCTACCAAGTGTCTACCTACTCGAAATCATCGTAAAAACTTGTCAGCAATCAAATAAAGTGCATCCAAAAACTACCTAATATCGCGGGAAAATTGAACAAGTTCAAACCTGTTGGCATCGCTCTGTTCAAACTTCGGGTTTTACCGGTCGCTTGGTCGACCAAGCGCCAGCGCCACCTGCCGTCATTCAACGAGAACTTCGTCGGAGCTGTCATCGAGCCGTCAAACTGTCATCGACTATCACTCGGACTAATGACATTCGCCCCAACGTTCTACGTTTCTGTTCACGCAAGTACCCGTTTGACATTTTGTGCATCTTGTTTCGGACGCTGCTGATATAACCTAATAATTATAGGTTTGACTTACAGAAATAGGTACAATAAGTGTGGTCAGGATTTGTTGCTTACTATTTACTAATTAAACGAGGAGCAACTACTAACCCTCATTGGTTGTATGACGCCGGAGTTTGTTTTGTTTTAGTGGGGTTATTGTTCCTGTGTGTTTTTGTTTTGTCATAGTTGGATATTTTGCTCTGGTACTAAAAAATTTGTCTCACATAATTTTTTTTATGTAGCTATTATTTTCTATACTAACGTGTATGTACAACATTTTTTATTTTTACAGTTTTATTGTATTTTTTCTACACCATCTTTGACAAAACTTAATTATAATTTTTGTGTGTGCATGTATTTACTTATGGGAATTTGTGGTTGTTATTATTGTTAGTATTTGTGTGTATTTGCCTACAGCAGTGTTATTGGTGTGATCGCTCAGTTACAATTTTTTTTTTTTTTTCAATAACATATTTGTATGACTTTTTGGTTTTGCTCGGTTTGTGTGTGGTATCTAGTTTGGTCCTAGGTTCCCTTCTAACCTTATCCCTTGCCGCCTACTGACACTACTCATTCACAATGAACACTGATTTGGAAGCACGTCTAGCTGCCCTTGAGGCTGAAAATTTAGCCTTGCGTGCCCTACATGAACCCAGTGTGATGCAGCTTAAACCAGAACAAGCTGCTGCACCCGCTGTATGCCGAGTTGCTGTTAAGCTACCACCCTTGTGGCCTGATAGGGTTACGGTGTGGTTTGCTCAAGCCGAAGCACAGTTTCACCTCGCAGGCATCAACACTGATGATACTATGTACTGCCATGTTCTCAGCCAAATTGATCACAAGGTGGCTGGTGAAATTGAGGATGTCATTACCAATCCTCCTGCAACAGGGAAATATCAGAAACTGAAAGACACCCTGATCAGCCGTTTTACTGCATCCGAAGAACAACGAACGAGACGCCTTCTCAGTGATGAAGAACTGGGGGATAGGAAGCCGTCACAGTTTCTTCGTCACCTTCGATCACTTGCAGGGTCAACGCTGTCCGCTGACAACATCCTTCGTCAGCTATGGCTTCGCCGCTTGCCTCAGCATGTTCAAGGCATTCTTGCAGCACAAGCTGAACTCCCCCTAGAGAAGGTTGCGGATATAGCTGATAAAATTATTGAAGCTCAACCAGGGCCGGCGAATGTTTACTCAGCTACTGTGTCTCCGCTCACCACCATGATGGAGCGGATCGAGGAAATTGGTAAGCAAGTGGCTGCGCTGACTTCTGCGGCTTCTGCAACCTCTCGGTCCAGGCAGCGTTCTCCATCAATGGATAGCCCAGTTTCACGCCGCGCCAGCCCCGACCGATCTGACAAACGCTGCTGGTACCACAGGAAATATGGGGCCAAAGCTCTTAAATGCATTTCACCCTGCAATTGGAAAGCGGAAAACGCCGCGCGCAATCAGTAGCGGCGGCATCTGATTGCGACTCCAGCCAACACTCAAGCCGTCGACTCTTCGTCACTGACCGTGTCACTAAACGACAGTTTTTAATTGACACCGGTTCTGACCTATGTTGCTACCCCCGCTGCTGGCTCTCAGACCGGAGGAAACCCTCCGACTACGAGCTCAGTGCTGCAAACGGTAGTAGTATCAGGACGTATGGAAATGTTAATTTGACCCTTGATTTTGGTCTTCGGCGGCAGTTCGTGTGGTCTTTCGTCGTCGCTGACGTCACTACCGCTATCATTGGCTCTGATTTTCTGGCTCATTACCACCTTCTGCCAGACTGTAGAGTCAAGAGATTGGTTGACGGTCTCACCAACCTATCAACGTCTGCTTTCGCCGTTACTTCAAAACAGCCTAGCGTCAAAGCTGTTGCTTCGTCGAATTCTGCTTACGCACAAGTGCTAGCAGAATTCCCCGAAATCACTCGTCCTCCTGGCCTTCCCAGAGTCGTCAAGCACAATACTGTGCACTATATAAAAACAACGGATGGGCCTCCGATATCTTGCCGTCCTCGACGCCTGGCACCACAAAACTTAATTTCAGCCAAAAAGGAATTTGAGGACATGGTACAATCCGGGACCGCACGCCCTTCCAAAAGTGCTTGGTCATCCCCGTTGCACATGGCTTTGAAGAAGGACGATTCCTGGCGTCCTTGTGGCGACTACCGTGGATTAAACGCCAGAACTGTGCCAGACCGGTACCCAGTACGGCACATCCACGATTTTGCTCACAACCTTTCTGGTGCCAAAGTCTTCAGCACTTTAGACCTGGTGAAGGCCTATCATCAGATTCCTCTGGCCGAGGAGGATGTACCGAAGACCGCCATCGTCACCCCGTTTGGCCTCTTTGAATTTCCTTTTATGACCTTCGGTCTTCGCAATGCTGGTCAGACATTTCAGCGGTTTATCGATGAGGTCACACGGGGTCTTGATTTCTGTTTCCCTTATGTGGATGACATTCTCGTCTTCTCACTGGATGAGGCTCAACACCGGGAACACCTGCGGATCCTCTTTGGGCGTCTCCGGGATTATGGTGTGGTGATAAACCCTACCAAGTGTGTTCTTGGAATCCGAGAAGTCACGTTCCTGGGTTACCACATCAGCCCTGAAGGCACCCAACCTCCATCTGATCGGATACAGGCCATTTTGGATTTTCCCCCTCCGAAAACTGTCCAGGGCGTGCGTCGGTTCCTCGGCATGCTAAATTATTACCGCCGGTTTATACCGCACGCTGCGCAATTCCAGGCTCCACTTATAGACGCCGTAGTGGATACCAATGGCAAAGGTGCCAAGCCATTTATATGGTCACCTGAGCTTCTGGAGAAATTTGAAGCCTGCAAAAAGAGCTTATCCAGTGCCACCTTACTACAACATCCGATCAGCGACGCACCCCTGGCATTGTTTACAGATGCCTCCAACGTCCACATCGGATCCTGTCTTCAACAACAAGTAGACGATGAGTGGTTTCCGCTTGCGTTTTTCAGCAGGAAATTGACGCCTCAGCAAACACAATGGCCGGCTTATTACCGTGAGCTGCTAGCGGTATACGAAAGCGTACAACATTTTCGTCATATCCTCGAGGTCCAACACGCGACAATCTACACGGACCATAAGCCGCTGCTTTATGCGTTTGTACAGCGCCGGGAAAAGCTCCCTCCTGCTCAGTTGAACCAGCTGTCATTTATCAGTCAGTTCACCACTGACATTAAATACATAAAGGGGGAGGAAAATGTCGTGGCAGACGCGATGTCGCGTGTAGACGCCATTGCCCTCGAACAAAATTACGAGGCTCTTGCAAAATCGCAAGAGACGGACCAAGAGTTGGCTAACTTGCGTAACCAAGGCTCCAGCCTCCAATTGACCAAAGTCGTTATGCCTGAAACCAACATCTCCGTCACTTGCGATGTCTCTACTGGCAAGCCTCGTCCATACCTGACCCCCGACTTCCGACGATCAGCTTTTAATAAGCTTCACCAACTTAGCCATCCTAGTGCACGAGCTACAACCAGGTTGGTAACCGATCGCTATGTCTGGCCCGCTGTTAATAAGGACTGCAAGGAGTGGGCCCGCGTTTGCGAAGCGTGTCAGCGCGCTAAAGTGTCGCGGCACAATTCCGCCCCTCTCGGCAATTTCGATCTGCCTTCTGGTCGATTTCAGCACATTCATATCGATATCATCGGCCCTTTGCCGATCTGCAACGATTTTCGGTATTGTTTAACTGCCATCGACAGAGCCACTAGATGGCCAGAAGTTTGGCCAATGCGCTCCATTACCGCAGAAGAAGTCGCCGAGACTCTGACACGAGAGTGGATCCCTCGTTTTGGCGTCCCATCAATCATCACGACAGACCAAGGTGCTCAATTTGAGTCTGACCTTTTCCGCCGATTGATGACACATTTCGCCACTAAGCGAGTCAGGACTACCTCGTACCATCCCTGCGCTAACGGTATGATCGAGCGCGTTCATCGCCAACTCAAAGCCGCACTTATGTGCCACGATGACACTTGGGTTCGGTCGCTTCCTTTCGTACTCCTCGGCATGCGTTCCGCCTTCAAGGAGGACCTGAAGGCCACGGCAGCTGAGATGGTATACGGCGAAACTCTGCGGTTACCTGGTGAATTGCTCGGTTCAGTTTCCAGTTCTGACAACTTCAACAATCCTGCTGATTTCGTTGTGCAACTTCGACATAAAATGTCGACGGTACGTCCAATCCCTGCATCTCGTCATTCAGAACCGTCTTTCTTTATCTTCAAAGACCTATCATCGGCGACTCACGTATTTCTGCGGGACGATACAGTCAGGCGCCCCCTGCAGCCACCTTACACGGGCCCATTTCAAGTGATTGACCGTGCCAGCGATGGCAAAACAGTGACTCTGGACATCAAGGGCAGACGCGCCATCGTCAGTATAGACCGGGTGAAACCGGCTTACATAGACCACGACGTCGTTTCTAATTTGCCTGTCCCCTCGAAGGTTCCGATGAGTCCAACGCAACCCATACCTTCTCCTAATCTTCTGTCTCCTTCTACTCGTGCTGATACCACCACAACCACTACTGACAAACTGCCATACACCACACGGGCTGGCAGGCGTGTCAAATTCAAAGATTTTCCTGATTTTTGTTAAATCTTTTCATCGTTCTCCGTGGGGGGGTGGTGTGGCGATCGTGATATTTCACGACCGCCTTCTTTATTTTATAAGGTCTTAGTTTTAGTCAACTATATTGTTATCTGTGGATCGACGCCACAACACTAGTTGCCAGCGCGCGATCCACATCACTAGGCTCCCGCGCGATGTTCGTACACACACACACGGACAGAGGCATAACTCTCTTCCCTACGACATCGCACGCGAGACGATAATATTTGTAACACCAAACTAAGCCTCCTGATTATTATTACTCGTGAAGCCTATACCTTGTGTTGTACCGTGTAATGTTATAACATCGTATGTCACAATATAACAATAGTTATACCTTCTGGAGCGTTTCCATTATAATACCTACTACCTGCTGACTTCACCTCATCTCTAACAAGAAGCGAAGCAATCGAGGGACCACGGGACGCTTCACCTACTCTCCCTGATCCCCAAAAATCTAACTTGGAAAAAGATAGTCTGAGGGGGTCACCAGTTTACCGTTTTATCGGTATTTATTATTAGAAGGTCCTAGTAAATGTGTTCTCTACCGGGTCGAATAAAAAGAGTTTGTTGTCATCCGTTCTAATTGTAAGTATATTGTCTCTTTCACAAATTATTATAGGCACATAATTTCTTAACACGTAAGAAGGCGGGTTGACGAGTGTACCGTACCGCGACGGAGGGACAACTAGCGCGGGGGTCGCATTCTGCCGACCCAGCGATTTCATGCGCCCACGCCCTAGTCTTGTGTCTCTACACCCTGAAATAATAAAATCTTCAGGTCCAGGTAGACATACCAACCGGTGGTAGAGATTTCTTTCTTCCAAGATCAACCTGATGTCTGTCCAGTAAGTACATAGTGTGCATTATTATTTTTATGTTTATCTTCTAAAACCCTCTTTCATCTGTTTTGACATTAGGCCGTTGGGTTAATGGAAATGGCATTAACACAGTCATGTTATGGCACATAAATAGTACAAGGCATGCTTCTTCTGCAGTTTAAGAGATAGTTGCTGGAGTAAGTTCCGGAGGGTTACAAAGAATATGGAGGTACCTACCTATGTAGGTAGGTTTATTGTAATTTTCGTATGACCCAGTGAGATGGACCGGTAATATTATAGGTAATATTGTTGTATAATAATTGTACCTTTTCCTCTTATTTATCACAAACTAGATTGTTATGATGTCATCGGCCCCTCTAGTAGGAGGCCTACAACATCAAAAGAGTCGCAGGCAACAGGTGGATGCAAGTGGCAAATTGTTGTTCTGTGTGGCGAGGCTGATGATGATGATGATGAGATTGTTATGTATAGTTAAAGCACTGCTTAACAGTTGGGGCTGTATATTACCTTAAAATAATTAGGTACTTATACCTACCTTTGATATGATTAATATTAACTACATTAAGGTTTTGTAAATACCTAGATGACAGTGGTATGGTATGTTCACACTTTTTAATACCTACCTAGGATGTGTAATAATGAAAATTAAATTGGACTGAATTGGATAGAGTAACAATTACTTATGGAAGTAATTTAGAAATGATTCTTGTCGTAAAGACATCTATAAGAGGTATATCTTATAGACATAGGGGATATTGTCAGAATTAAATTTCTATATCTCCTACAACCTTTTATGCTTTAAACATCCTACATAGTTAATCATGGAAGGATGAGGTCTGAAGTATAATTGGTGATCAAACGAACTTACCTGTTAGTGATGTTCGATCATAATTATATGAAGACCTCATCCTTCCATGATCGGTCCCACCCGAGTTTCTCTCCCCAGGTAACTCATATACTCATTCTTAAGATAAGAGTCACATTGGCCCGAAGAGATATAGAAATTCGGAACTGGCGGGCTTTGAACTAAATGACATGATTGAAGGGCTGCCATTGGGGTATTGTCTATGACATAGACGCAATAGGCTAAAATTTTAATAAATTTTGTTTTGGCTTTGAATATCGTGTAATTGGCGCGTATGGAGATCGATACTACATAGTTAATCATGGAAGGATGAGGTCTTCATATAATTATGATCGAACATCACTTACAGGTAAGTTCGTTTGATCACCAATTATTGCATCCTAAATTTACCCTGTCACAGAGCATAATGTTCATTGGTGGAAACACTAGTATGCCCATGTAAAAAGTTTCGAAAAAATTCGAGCGTCTACTTTCGTTGGCCAGACTCTATCGTTATTTCCATAATATAGTTATTGGAAATATCGGTAATGGTATGGATGGATACTTAGCTAAGTAAATACCAACATTCATATCAGTATTTATCTTTCACCGGTGATGGTTTATCAGTACTTTTACCGATACTTTGACGTAATTAACTGATATTTTCAAGACCTTGCTAGGAGCCATCTAGTTTCATTCCAACGCCGACTAGTTTCATTCTGTAAAAACTTTGACCATCAACGATTTGTTATTTATCGGTGTGAACGCACCGAACGCATCTATAGGATATAATGTCAAATGTCAAACGCAGCTATTACCGCTTTCACCACTAGATGGCTCTACGGTTTGAACTATCAAGATTATGAAATTTTGTTAACCATTGCGGGGCTTTCTAGATATCCTGTAATAATTTCGATTAGCACACAGCATTGAATACTTTTTATTAATTTACCAACGTACACCTTCTAATCGTAATTCATCTATTGGTGCTCAGCTATTAGCCGACAATATTTTGTAGGCTTAAAATCAGGAAGCGTTCAAAAGAAGTCGGACGTTCTTACAAATCAAAAGGATTTTACGCAACTTGAAATTCTTGAAAGTTGACAGTCGAATTTGAACCCTAAATCAACCGCATGTGTTCTTTCAGCTGAGTGTGAGCCGTGTTCGTCGCGGTCAATCTGAATTGGATTGATTCCTCTTGTTGTGATGGCTCTCGGTAGTGAAGTGAGTGAAAACGCTTCTAAAAATGCTCCGCAGAAAGTGAAAAAATGTCCAGCTAGTAGTGCGAACGATAAAAGTGTTGGCGACAATGTTAAGGGTAAGTTGTATAGTGTAGTGGTCATGCCCCCAGTTATGTAACATGAAGTGTTTTATCAGCTAACATTGCGTTTTTTTATATTAAAAAAAAAAAACAATTACTCTTCTTCAAAGTGTATATTCAAGTCATGTGACCTGTGAAATCATGTGATCATAAAAGTCTCCATGCACATTCTGACTGCATTCATTTGAATATTGTTCTATGGAATATTAATTTACCAGTTATTTTTAAAAGTGTTTCTCCTAGTTACCTAGAACAGCTAATCTATAGTTTTTCTATTAAAATAAATGCAGTAGGTAACATATTACACAACTTCACCCCAGATTACTTGTGTTCTACCATTGTATTATACCTATGTAGGTATACAGTAGGTATGAAGGCGGCGTCACGAGAGTTCAAGGCACTAGCACTTGCTCAGTTGGATAAATAAATATATACTTGTACTTATATTATTATGATACGTATTATGTACCTATGGTACTTGCTTGCACATTCATCAACATTGACAATAAACGTACAAATGTTACCCCCTGTACATGCAATTTAGAGTAAGTATAAAATTATGATAACAATGTGACCTATAATGACCTCCATGGCATAATGAATGTATCATTTTGAAAATTCAATCAATGGAGGAACAGTTCATGTTATAATATTATGCTAAGAATATTTTCATCATTATTAGTGTTCCAGCTTACCCGGGCCTTACTTTCCTGTGGATAAACAGAACTAGGGTTCAATATTCTATACTTTTTAACAAATTACAATGATTTTGTTTGCTTCACAAATTATATTACTACTCACTATTAATTAATTTAATCTGGACAATAACATGAACCCTTTGAGTAACCATTGACAATATAGGGGTTTAATTGTTACATGGTCCATATAGACCACTCAGCCACGATGTTGTTAAATACCTATTTAGGTACCATATAAGATCTATGGACTAAGTATTACTTTCTCATCTATAGCATATAAAACCTAATAAGTTGTAGGGTATTTATATCAAATTCCAAACCACTGAAAATATCTTCTCTTTTCATATTGGTTTTTATATTGCTCTACCTGTAGTTAATGCTGGGCATGTAAGTAATATTAGATATCCTTAATTTTGGCTGAAGTTAAGCTGTGCCAATGCAATCAGAATGTTGGAAATATTCATTGCCCAGTGGTTTATTAGAATAGTTTTGGTTACAATATAGGTAGGTACTTATTGTATTAATAATAATTGCCTAACATAATTTTATATGTTGAATAAAAAATTGCTTTAAAAACTATTATCTCTGTCTCTTACATTAGCTGTGTACATATTATAATTATCTATAGTTACCAATTCGTTTTTGCTCCAAATGGCTAAGATAAAGTAATAGTGACTGAATTATTTGATAAAAATGATTGAAATGATTTAGGTACCACCTAAATTCCATAATTATCACTCACTAATGGCCCTTAGTGGTCTACTGGTGGTGTGGTGAAGATCTTAACGGCTTCAAAACATCTCAGTATTACCTTAATTATAAAAAATGTTGAGTATTTTATAGGCACACCTAATAATAGAATTAAAACAATTTATATAAAACAGGATAAAATGAGCAAGTCATTTTGTCAACTAAACTAGATTCAATATTATACCTACAAAACTGAATATAGCTAACAAAATTAACTATAACCATAAGCACTTATATAACAAAGTCATGTTTAGTTACACCATTTATAACTCGAGAATGGGTAGACCAATTTTAATGATCTTTACTTTGTTAAATTTGTCACAGCTCCTTAATAGCATAATAGCTCCATGATAGCAGAATTAATATTAAAACATGGGAAAAACTGAACGAAAAAGAGAAAAATTATCATTAATTATCTCATACATTTTGACAGGACAATGTCTGTTGGGACAGCTTGTTATTATATAAAACAGTTGACAATCTATATTGTGCAACTACCATACACCATAAACATCATTAAAAACAATTAATACCAATCAGTAATGTTCATGTTGTAAAGCACATTATATTATTAGATACTAGGACCTAGATTATGATTAATACATCAGTAGGTAGATCTTTATGAATAGGTACTTGTAAAAAACTTAACCTGAAGGCACAAAGTACAAAAGATAATATGGGGATATGCTCAATAAAAATTGCTCTTTGGCTTGAAATATCAGATAAGAGAGAATAAGTTTACTATTATTATTATTATTTATTTAGTTCATAATCAATGGCTCTACTACGTTAATGCTCTACATGTAGAATATTTACATTGTACAGTGTACAATAAGAGGGGGGGGGGGGGGGGGGGGATCTAATGCCATTTTATATTTTCTACCACTCTCTATTATTTTATATTAAACTAGCTGATACCCGCAACTTCGTTCGCATTTTTATATAAAATGTAAACTGTTTAGAAAATCAATTGATGTCGCGGGGAACAGTTATAGGTAAGAATATATCTCTCTCTTTTTCTCTCCCTTTTCCTCTATCTTTCTCCCTCTCTAGCTCTTTTTCTATCTTTCTCCCTCTTTCGCTCTTTCTATCTATCTTCCTCTACCTCCATCTCTTTCCCTCTCCCTATATCTCTATACCTTTCCCTATCTTTCTATCATTATATCCCTCTCCACTCTCAATCTCTTGCGTTCCCTCTCCCTGTCCATCTCATCCATTATATATATTTCCCTCACCCTCTCCGTCTATATCTCTTCCTTTCCCTCCTTCGCTCACTCCCTCTCCCTCTATTTCTATATATTTCGCACTCAATCTCTCTCACCTATTTCCCCCCACTCTCCCCTCCTTCTAGCCTAACTCTCCCCTCTTTCACTCCCACTCTCCACTCTTTCTCCCCCCACTCCCCTCCTTCTAGCCCAACTCTCCCCTCTTTCACTCCCACTCTCCACTCTTTCTCCCCCCACTCCCCTCCTTCTAGCCCAACTCTCCCCTCTTTCACTCCCACTCTCCACCCTTTCTCCCCCCTCTCTACCCTCATTCTACCCCACTCTCCCCACTTTCTCCCCCCACTCTCCCCTTTTATCCCCCCCCCCACTCTCCCCTCTTTCTGCCCCCACTATCTCATCTCTTTCTATTCACTCTACACTCTTTCTCACCCCACTCTCCCCTCTTTCTCACCCCACTCTCCCCTCTTTCTCACCCATTCTCCCCTCTTTCTCCCCCGCTCTCCCCTCTTTCTCCCCCCACTATACACTCATTCTCCACGCTCTCCCCTCTCTATCACCCCACTCTACCCTTTTTCTCACCCTACTCTCCCCTCTTTCTCCCCCCACTCTATCCTCATTCTCCCCTCTACCCTCATACCCCACTTTCCCTCTCTATCTCCCCACTCTACCCTTTTTCTCACCCCAGTCTCCCCTCTTTCTCCCCACTCTACTCTCTTTCCCACCCCACTCTCCCCTCTTTCTCCCCCCACTCTCCCCTCTTTCTCCCCCCCTCTAACCTTTTTCTCACCCCACTCTCCCCTCTTTTTCCCCCCACTCTCCCCTCTTTCTCCCCCCTCTTTCCGCTTTCTCCCTCACTCTCCCCTCTTTCTCCCCCCACTCTAACCTTTTTCTCACCCCACGCTCCCCTCTTTTTCCCCCCACTCTGTCCGCTTTCTCCCCCCACTCTCCCCTCTTTCTTCCCGCTCTCCCCTCTCTTTCTCCCCACTCTCCCCTCTTTCTCCCCCCCTCTAACCTTTTTCTCACCCCACTCTCCCCTCTTTTCCCCCCCACTCTCCCCTCTTTCTCCCCCCTCTTTCCGCTTTCTCCCTCACTCTCCCCTCTTTCTCCCCCCACTCTAACCTTTTTCTCACCCCACGCTCCCCTCTTTTTCCCCCCACTCTGTCCGCTTTCTCCCCCCACTCTCCCCTCTTTCTTCCCGCTCTCCCCTCTCTTTCTCCCCCACTCTCCCCTCTTTCTCCCCCCCTCTAACCTTTTTCTCACCCCACTCTCCCCTCTTTTCCCCCCCACTCTCCCCTCTTTCTCCCCCCTCTTTCCGCTTTCTCCCTCACTCTCCCCTCTTTCTCCCCCCACTCTAACCTTTTTCTCACCCCACGCTCCCCTCTTTTTCCCCCCACTCTGTCCGCTTTCTCCCCTCACTCTCCCCTCTTTCTTCCCGCTCTCCCCTCTCTTTCTCCCCACTCTACCCTCTTCTCCCCTCGCTCTACCATCTACTCCCCCTTTCCCCCCACTCTCCCCTTTCCCCCACTTTCCCCCTTTCTCCCCCTCCTCCCATCGCACTCTCCCCCCTTAATTACTTTCCAATTTAAATTACGATCCGTTTAGCCGTTTATTGTGGTCTGTAGGGGATGATGCATCTAAAGAATACCTCATAATTTCAACCCCCTTGCTTTTCCCCCTTTAGGGATGATTTTGCAAAAAAGCTGAAACCCGTATTTATTTATTTCTTACCAAAAGCCTAAATAAGAATTTTCAGATGCCTAACTTGAGGAATTATGGATTCCCCATACAAACTTTCAACCCCTATTTCATCCCCTTCGAGATTATTTTTTGAGACAAAAGATAGCCTATGTCCGTCTCATAGGTCCAATCTACCCCTATACCAAATTTCATCGAAATCGGTTCAGCCGTTTAGCCGTGAAAAGGTAACAAACAAACAGACAAACAGATATACAGACAGATAAACAGATAAACAGATAAACAGAGTTACTTTCGGATTTATAATATTAGTATGGATTTGTGAGCTATTTTCCTCATCTAGGTCGGTTATCTGCCTTTACTTACTTCACCCAGTACCTAACTGAAATTATTATTATATATTAATTCGTAGTAATTTCATTTGGATTTATTGTACGTACATACCTATAGAAAATATCAAACATATTATTTAAAATTTATTTATTCTTATAGCATTAATGTTTTTAATACTAAGTATATTCTAAGGATTTATATTTATAACAGTTTTTATATTAACCCAATGCTTTTGTGACTTCTTTAGAATTATCCCTTGTTATGTCTTTTTATTTTAAAGTATCATAAATCTGTTGGCTATGTACTGACCACCAAAATCTGTATTCAAAATTAAAAACATTGAAGTATTATAGAATATAATTTTTCTTACTCACAATTTTACTGTTAGAAAGGAAATAAATTATATAATTGTTAAGAGCCCTTATTTACCCAACAACCTTAATCAATATTATGATACCTACATATTCTTTGACATATAAATCAATGTTTTTATGTTGGATAGATATCATCATGTTATTGACCCCATTCAGTTCAATACAGGCTGGGTTATCACAATCCACTTTGCCATAATACTGTCTATAAAATTTCTGAACTGTTTTATCGAATTGAAACGGAGGTAAATGCACAAACACTTTTTGATAACAATACTTTTTATTTATATACTACTGATATTTATTTTAGGTAAGTTAACGAACAGAGTTCCACCTTAGGCTAAGGTACGTTACAGAATAACCCCCAACTGCGCTGCTCACACTCTTTTAATTGCTTCTCCCTACCGCGATTGGGGCGGTAACCAAAATGGCGTAACGTTCGGACGTGACGTCACCACTAACAATCAACTTGGCATCTTATAATGTTCATAATTAGCTTGGCGTGCTTGCCGGGCTCGGCTAGGCTTCGGAATGGCAGGGCTTTGCTTGGCATGGCTCTGCTGGCATGGCTTGGCTGGCTTGGCTGGCTTGGCTGGCTTGGCTGACTCGGCATACGGCTTGGCACAACGGCTGACCGTTACAATCGGCCATCCTGCAACAATTGCTCCCGCAATGGGAACAGAAACCGGAAATTAGCTTTCTAATAGATCGATTAGGTCTTCAGTTTCTAACTGCTCATCAGAGCTGCTGGCACTGTCAGACACCGGAGCGACACTTCGATATGGGCGCAAGGAGTCTGCGGACACCAGTCCGGTGAACTTTTTATAGCCTCTCAAGCCTTTAATACTCCTGATCCGGTATCTATCATTGCCGACAACTTTAATTACAATGTAAGGTCCCGAATAAAGATCATCTAATTTCGTGTTTACTTTAGCGGCGCTACTAGTTGGTGCCTGTCTCCAAAGGACCAATTCGCCCTTTTTGTATATATGACAGTTCTTGCGACGCTTATCGAAATTACGTTTCATTTTCATACTAGCCCGTTCGATGCGCTGTCTAGCCTTTGTGCGTTTTGTCTGAGTAGAATCGACAACGCGCCCTGGAATCGAAACGTCGCATACTGACCTACCACTACGAGAGAACATCAGATCATAAGGCTTAAGGCCAGTCGTATCGTTCAGAGTATTATTTATACCCCAGACTACGTCAGGTAGACTGTTGGACCAGTTGTTCGCGGCTTCACTAGGGTCAGTTGCGCGCAATGCGCTGAGAATGGTTCGATTCGTGCGTTCAACCTGACCGTTCGCGCGCGGACACGCAATAGCGGTCAAAGTGTGCTTAAACTGTTTCTGGGTAGCAAACTTCTTGAAATACCTACTAGTGTATGCCTTCCCGTGATCTGAAACTACCCTGTCTGGGTATCCGAATAAGCTGAAGATTCTTTTTAGTAGTCTGACCGTTTCTACCGAGTTTACTGTGCGGGTGGGTTCCGCAATTACGAACTTCGAGAATGCGTCAGTTATAACCAACATGTACTCATGGCCTTTTTTTGTCCTACAAAATGGACCTAAATGATCGACATGAATCGTTCGAAAGGGTTCTGTAGGTTTGGTAATAGGATGTAGCATGCCTTCCTTTCTCCCATATTCCCCTTTCCCGTAAGCGCAATGTAAACAAGCCGTAACATACTTTCGTATAAACCGCGTCATTTTAGGAAACCAGTAATCATTTTTTATTAAATCTAAACAACGTTTCAGCCCAACGTGTCCAATTTCATCATGATGCATTTGAACAATTTTCCACCTAGCTGGCCCGGGTACTACAAGACGATTTCCCGCGAGCGTTTTACGATACAACCTGTCATCTATTAGCACGAAATCTTTTGTTATGTCACGGTCCGCTGAGCCGGATTTTAATTGGTCGATAATGCTTTTCACTTTATTGTCCTGACACTGAACCGTGTAAAACCAATCAAATACTTCCAGGCGATTCACATTTAAAGCGTCGACGGGGTTCCTACTAAGCGCGTCGACGTGCTTCATGCGCTCACCCGGCCTGTATTCGACGCTTATATCATAATCCTGTATGGATAACCACCATCTCGCAATCCGTGGAATTATGTCACGTTTGGTCAAGGTCGAGCGCACAGCTGTACAATCCGTAACAACTTTTACATGTTTACCCACAACATAAATTCGAAATTTACGCAAAGATTCTACTACTGCTAACGTTTCGAGTTCGTAGCTGTGATATATACTTTCCTGCCTAGATGTTACTCGACTAAAGTACATCACCGGTCTCAAAGTTCCGTCAGGCTGCTTTTGTAACAATATACCCGCTATACCTACTTTGCAGGCATCTGTATGTATTTCCGTCTGCAACGCGGGATCGTATATTGCTAGCACGGGTTTTGAGCAAAGGCATTTCTTTAATTCGTCAAAACTTTCAGATTGTTTAGTACTCCAGTCCCATTGCATATCTTTCTTTGTTAATTCCGTTAAGGGACGGGCTATTTGTGCAAATTTGTAGATAAATTTTCGAAAATAACTACATAACCCAATAAATTGTCGAACTTCGTGTACATTTTTGGGAACAGGAAACTGAGACACAGCGTTTAATTTTGACTCTGCGGGTTGTACGCCATTTTCAGAAATTTCATGTCCTAAATACGTCACTTGAGCTTCCAAAAATGCACACTTTTTCATATTGAGTTTAAGATTTTCATTTTCGAATTTCTTAAGCACGGTTTCTAAGATTTCAAGCCCCGATTTAATATCTACTGAGGGTAGTAAAATGTCATCTAAGAAAGCTAGAATCTCGCATGAACTGTCATTACTGCAAGTACCGTCGCTGGTCGAATTTATGATTGAATTCACTATTTTGTTGATTAATCGCATGAAAACCGATGGGGAATTGGCTAAACCAAAAGGAACGCGAAGATATTCATATTGGCCAGCTTGACATATGAATGCACTTTTATGCGTGTCTTCCGGTTTTAGCCCCACCTGGTGATAACCTTGAGCCATATCTAAGCAGGTAAAATATTTTTTGCCGGCTAATTTCGATATGTGATCCTCAATGTTAGGCAAAGGATATCTATCTTTAACGGTTATTGCGTTAAGCGCCCGATAATCTACGCACAACCTGCTGTCCCCGTTCTTTTTTTTAACTAATATTACTGGCGATGCATAGTTCGATTCAGATTCTTTAATAATACCGGCATCTAGTAATTCCGTAACTTTAGATTTAACGATATTCTGTTCCGAGTGAGATAACCTATAAGGGGGTCTATGAATAGGCTGATCGGTCGTGAGATTAATTGGCATTTCAACTAAATTCGTACAACCGAGATCTTTCGTGCTACTAGCGAAACTATTTTTATATTTAAGCAGTAAGCTAATCAAATTATTGTGCTCATCTTCATTTAAATTTCCCACCTTTACATCGTCTAGTAAAACACCGCCTATGCTCAGTGTAGGGGCATGATTTACGGCTAAGACGGTAGGCGAATTGTCATCAGGCAGATATGATAATCGAGACACATTAGGTAACACAGGTATGTTAGCTGAGCAAGATGGCTTATTAGATACAAATGGCTTGGCTTGGCTAACCTGGCTTGTTGTTGATGACTCTTCACAGCTCTCTGCTCGCGTGAGGATCTCGCCGGCCTCCCACACGACGTCCTTATCGCCGGTGTTGATAACTTTGATGTGTCCGGTACTGCCTTGAAGTAGGGTGGCGGGTAAGGAGTAGGAAACTCCTTTAAACTCGAAGTGACGTAAAGTGGTGCAGACGTTGTTGTCCTTGCGGTTTCCCAGGACCTGGACCTTGATAATAGACGCTCCAGGTGGTAGGACCTCTTTGTGAGCTGTGATCACTTTGAACTTTTGAACCTCTTCAGCTACGTCTATTCCTGGCATGATATCTGGTTCTTGCATCAATATGGCTGTACCATTCTTCACAGTGAGCGACATATTGTTGGCATTAATTACGGGTTGGCCAATTAACAGATGGATGTCTCCCATTTCTGCATCTGCTAGGAATGCCTCACATGGAACTAGAATATTGTCTATCCGCAAATCAAATTTTACCTGTCCGCAGGTAGTTATCAATCCACCAGAAAATCCTTTCAAGATTGTGGTGGTCGGTATGATTCCAAGGGATAGTAGTTTGGAAATTTGACTGCTCATGACATTCACCTGACTTCCAGTGTCTATGTAGGCCTTCACATACACTCCGTTGATCGCAGCTGTCTTCTTGTAAATATCGTTGTAGTTTTGAATCAACTTAACGTCTTTGATGCTGTTATTTGCTTCGATCGTAGGCCGTTGGAATGTAGCCGAAGATAAGTTGTTGCAGCGGGTAGCAATGTGGCCTTGCTTGCCACATTTGAAACACACACGTTGATCAGGTAGCGTACAATTGCGTAACATATGACCAGTTTTCTTACAGCGCGGGCATGGGTCATTTTCCGTGAACATCTTCTTTTCTCCCGACACTACTCGCACGTCCTTGTTTGGTACCCGAATTTCTGATGATGGGCCTCGGTAGTCGTCAAGAGCACAGAGGAAAGATTCGTACAGCTCATCAGGTCGTTCACATTGGAAGGCTCGTGCGTTTGCTTGTAAAGAAGTGGGTAGGCCTCGAATGATACACGAAACACTGGCGCCATCAGATAATTTACAGCGGAAACACATGGAGACCTTATCCTGATAATATTTCGTCATAGTTTCGTTGGGTAGCTTTCTTCTTTGCATCATCTCATCCAATAATGCACTGTAATCACGATGTTTGGGAAAAGCGCGTAGTAGCATTTGTTTCCACTCATTCCAGGAATAATTATATTCGTCGAGTCTGTTGTACCACTTACGAGCTTGGCCACGTAGTTTATCCTGGAGATGAAATGCCTTGATCTGGTCGCTCCAATCGTGTATGTCTCCAAGTTGGTCGATTTTCTTCAGCCACGCCGATACTGTACAATCTTCGCCATCTGGGTCAAACTCCGGGATGAGAGACGCAGCACGATGATTTTTGGCTCGCCCCAGATATATAGTATTGTCTTGTTCGAGGTCGCGAACCGCCATGTTGACCTCATTCACCAATAAGTTTTTTAGCAATTTTCTGGCAGGCTGCGGCGTAGAATCACTGTCTTCATCTTGTTCCTGGTCATGCTGTGGAGTATCCCATCCGGGTGGACGGACTCCTTGACCATTTGAATCCCGGTGATTTCGCTTCATTATCCCACTTTCTGAGTGAAACGGAGGTAAATGCACAAACACTTTTTGATAACAATACTTTTTATTTATATACTACTGATATTTATTTTAGGTAAGTTAACGAACAGAGTTCCACCTTAGGCTAAGGTACGTTACAGAATAACCCCCAACTGCGCTGCTCACACTCTTTTAATTGCTTCTCCCTACCGCGATTGGGGCGGTAACCAAAATGGCGTAACGTTCGGACGTGACGTCACCACTAACAATCAACTTGGCATCTTATAATGTTCATAATTAGCTTGGCGTGCTTGCCGGGCTCGGCTAGGCTTCGGAATGGCAGGGCTTTGCTTGGCATGGCTCTGCTGGCATGGCTTGGCTGGCTTGGCTGGCTTGGCTGGCTTGGCTGACTCGGCATACGGCTTGGCACAACGGCTGACCGTTACAGAATATAGGCTTGCGCTTGACCAATATCGCGCCTGATGGACGCGTTTGCAGTCTAGACTAGAACTCTAGACTCTTCTCTACCTAACAATTCAGTTTTAAAATTGTAATTTTTTTTTTACCCTACTACTTTTTCGAGGTGAAAAAACAGTCTTGGTTTTAAGTAAGTAGGTACCTACTTAGTACTTACCTATTCTTTACCAAAGTAACAAACTGAGTTTGATTTATTGATGACTTTTTCTGGTTGGTTTATTTTTATCTACTTCATGTTATTGTCCCTATTAGATTAATAGTAAATAGTACTTAATATAATTTGTGAAGCAAACAAAAGCATTGTACTTAATTTGTTAAGTGAGTTTTGTTGAGGAAAAACATACTAACGTTGAAATTGAAGTAAACTCATGAATAATTTTGTTATGAGAGACAGCTTTAAAATTGACTTTTAAAAGTCAACAAGTCGAAATCTTGTTGATTTTTTTTATATTACCTACTGAGTTGCGAGATCACTGATCAGCAAGCCTTATTATATATATGTAAAATTAAGAGTACGCACTCGAATATAGTAGATAACACGCCGATATGCTTTTAGCGTTACGGTTTCATCATCACCATGACGTAGGTAATAATGTAGGCTATTCATTCAGTCGTTAAACTGTTGCGGTAAACCGAAGCCCATCTATATAGCCCTATATCTCTGCACGAATTTAAAATGATTTAGAAAGTCCTACGCCAAGGAAAAAGGGTTCAATATTTTTTTGACATCTCTCTCATGCACAAAATGTGTGTCACACTATTTGTAAAATGTAAAAGTGGGTGTTTTTAGGGCCTAGTGAGTGCAAGTAGTTTTTTTTAATTTGTATTCGGTATATCGACAGGATGAAGATTTGACTTTTCAATGCTTCATTTTGACTTAATTACTTAGAAAAAATACGCATCGATATACTACCCAAAAGGGTCGAGCACTGCGAATATAGGTATGCGAATATACTTAGTTAAATAGTTAAAAGAAAACATTATTATTTAAAATCCTCTTGTAATATTTTTTTTTCTCCTGGCAGTTGTTTCATTGAGTCAATAGATGCTATATGCGTTGACGAAAAAGAGATGCAATGCTCTGTTGTAGCCATCCTTGTCGGCACGTTTATTTTTCACAGTATTGAGTACTGTAGTACCTTTACCTTTAGTACTGTAGTACCTTTTGGGTAGGATATCGATGAAAATAAGATAATAATCTTAATGCACAAACCACGCAAAGCCAAAACAATATATTTTTTTAATTGCATCTAAATTTATCTACATTTTGGGCGATCATTGGATATAATATACGTGTACCTAAGTGTGCGTTTGCCAACATTAGAATAAATTTAAAAAGTATTTCCGCTTTCTGTAGGTTTTTTACAGGAACGTAAGTTGGATTTAAAAGATTTGATTAGGTTTTTTTTATATGAAAGTGAACGTAACTACTTGTAAAATATTCTTATCTTTTTTATTGTATACCTACCTACTTATTTTAATTCTCGCAATTGCGATGTGAAAAGTTTACACCCAGTTTCTGAAACGTCAGTCAACTTTGACTACAGATTAATTATGTTGCCATCCTTGTCATTTGTTTAGTGTTAGATAGAGACAACGATAGTTTTAATCTACTGTCAACGCCAACAAACGTTCTAGAAACTGGGGGTAAGTGTTGAACGCGGATCTCAAACGACCCATCCCGATGAATAAGTCATTTTCGTCCCTTGTTAAACAAACTACTACTATACATATCTAATTATATTATAATTAAGTTTCCTCAATTAAGCACATTGCACCTACACATAAATGAAGTATATATTTTCTAAGTAATATTATACTTAGGGTTACGTACGTACAGAATTTGCGGCATGTTTTGTGGTAGACGGTAGACACTAGACAGCTAGTATAAGAATGCCACATCTATCTACATTTTTTTTTGTATAAAGCCCCACACTAGGATTGCAGCTGTATCGTGGGTACCGCTTACAGACATATAATTTCACATGCACACCCATACTAGAAGCAAACATTTGTGGATCGCACAAATATTTGTTCCGGGCGGGAATGGAACCCGCGACACCAAGCGTAGCAGTCCGATTGCTCAGCCACTACGCCAAACGTGCCGTCATTATTGGCTCTTGGTCTATTTGTTTGTTTGTTTTAGGATGGGAAGAAAAACTACACGACCTATCACAATTTATTACCTACCAATTTTCTGGTAGCATCAATGATGTAGATTTTTATTAGAGTACATTATATTACTTATATGTATATCAAAGGCAATCGTTTAATTAACTAGATATATATAACTAGATATATATAACTAGATATATATACTAGATATATATATATAGTATAGAATCGGTAGGTACAAAATAATGACCCGTATGACACTGAACAATCAGAACAAACAAACGAGTTATTTGCCGCCGCTTTCTGATTATTTATTTATTGGTTTATTGAGAAACAACCATAACATCCTTACAAGTTACAGTACGAATGAAATGAAATTAATATAAATGCGCCTCAACGTTACGAACCATTAGGTAGATAACAAGAACGAGATCCGTTAATGCTTTTGTTACACCAAATTATTACTGCATGCCCACATCTGACTAATTATATCTCACCTTGAACTAGCTGATCAGTATTTTTGTACCTATTGACTGTGAGTGATATTCGAATAATTTATAACAATATTGGGGTAGGATAAGGAACTGCCCTTCAACCTAATCATTCTGACTATGATATCTTTATGCAACTGCATATAGGTGCAAACATATTTATAAGACGAACCCACGTTGGGGCATCAAAGTTCAATTATATTTAAGTATACATCGATAGATTACCTAACACTAGGGTTTACCAGATGACTGGAATTTTTCTGACATGTCCAGAAATGTTGTCTGTGGAAAATAGGGAAAGTGTGAAATCGTCAGGAATTTTTATTAACAAAGAAAAATGAATCAAATTAAAAATATATTGGCACCGACTCCAAAGTAATCAGTGGGTAACGCTGATATTATTCATTTAATTTCAATGTACAAGTAGTTATTTTTCGGTTTTCAGTGCTTTTCTGTTGGTTTTCAAGTCGGTAATATTTTTTTATTGTCGTAAATGTTGCCGTTGCGTCGTCGTTGTTTATTTCCGACCTATAGGTACCTACTATACTTATTGATTTTGTGGGAAGGAAATGATAGTGGGCGGTCAAGAGACAGTTTGAGTGTTCTGTGAACGAACCCTCAGGTTGTTTACAGTCCGCAAGTGCATGACCTTGTCCAAAAATTGCTTTGGAGATGTAGATTTCACTTTTGATTATATTTTTGTACGTAACCAATGCCACCACCGCCATTACCATTACCCCTGATCATAAATAAGGCACTTATTATACAATTTCTATGATCATACCAACAGCATTAATTATTGCCATATAATTAACATTTCCATAAATATTTCTGATACTGAGCTATTCCTCCAACCGTGTTCTTATTATTACAAATAATGTGATTATGTCTTTGAAGACAAAATTAAGACTGGCAGAAGTCTCGCAGCGATGCGTGTAAGTTTTTTTTAACTCCAGACAGGAATTGAGTGACAAGTTGAAAAGAGAATAAGAACACGTGCATATCATGTGTTGTAATAATTAATAGAGTCCCTATCACTCGCTCCAGGGGGGCTCGGTATATCTTAAGTTATTTATGATGTGTTTGTCCCACTACCTAAGTTGAATTTACTTTATCATCATGCGCTTCTTGTACGTTCATTCACCCTTGAAACTGAGTTGGTGTACCAAAAGGTGCACGACGCACGTGCATAAAATGATTTTCAGCGTAGCCGCCCACAATCTAAGTAGGTGCATGCCTTCAACGGCAGTGAGTAAATAGTTAAATAACACTGTTTGACTTACAATTTAGCTGGTGACACCAAGTTATGCAATGTCTGAGGGCTAACAGGTTATTCGTAATCTTATAGTCGATTTCAGATCTGATGATTTTCACTGTAGGATGACTGAAATATTAGTAAAAAAATGCTAAAACTTTTACAACCTTATTAGCAATGGTTGCTACTTGCTATCGATTTATTTGCTTTTTCATGTTTCTATACATAAAAAATAGGGAGATATTTTTTCCACCTTATCATTGCAGGTCTTTGAATGATCCATGATAATAAGTAGGCGGTACACATTACTTGATAATGGTTGATATGATTTCTGTTGGGAGAGCTGATAAGGATGTTGGACTTTAGAGTACCGGGCCCTTTTTTATTACGTGTAATTTTTTACCATCTTATCGATATTTTACACTAGCCTCAGCCTTTACAATGCCCATGCTACGCATGTGTAATGATACCTATATTATTTGCCACGTCGATAGTTGATAATGCACTTCCCCGTTCTACTTGGCCTGATTCTTGCATAGCGCCACAGGCGCAATGCCACGTATGAAAATTATGTTTATCTCTTATCTACAAAAGCAATTTCTCTTTTTGGATGATTGCCACGTTTTATACAGAACAATCGTTGAGTGGAAACTCTGACAAGTTACGGAATTTGTTGCCCCGACCTGCGCATCGTGAGCATCCAATTTGAGCAAACACGTTACCTAGTTACTAAACACCTCTCCGGCATGAAGTTGAATTTGTACGGTTTCGAATATACTGAACCCACGTGGAACAAGTTCGAAGATATTCTGGTGTTTATTTGGAATAGTCGGTATGTAAGATGAGCAAAATAATGTGACAGATTTCGATCTTTGTTTCTCCGTTTTCATATGTATAGCAGCTGCTTTGCATACTCTACCGGCGTTTTCACTGGTTTAGTTATGAATCGCGTAAGCTAAATTGTATTTTGCAAACGTTTTCGTGCAAATGGTACACCATAATATTGGTAATACTTCTGCTAAAACTATATAATTATAAGAAGACAATTTTATAATTGCCGTATTGTATCAGACTAACTACGATAGTCTAGACACCAAAGAATGCGCACCCAATTTGGACTAAGAACTTCGGCGAGACATGTTGAACTCTAGACGGTAGAATAAGGTACAAAATATATTTCACATCTGATGGGTTTCTGATTAAGCCAAGTAAACCGGGTTTCTCTTGTATTTCCGACATTGTAAAAATCAATAAGGCAGATATTTTAACTAGTCTTCAACTAGATATAAATGAACGTTTTCTATCCATTCACTCCTCGTTAAAACCGAGGGCGCGCTTATTACTACAATCATCTGTAACTAAATTAGGAGTATGCTAGGTATGCAACTCAGTTAATGGATATGTGCCATATTTTGTGTAGAGTCGAGTTTAGTTTGTGTTAAAATAACTACTGCTGTAGAAGCACTGTGTTGATTTTAATTTAGAATAGCCGGAAGTACCGCGTTGTCATGAAACTGGAACGTGTCGGGTCAGTTCAAAACATTGCCCAAAATTACCGCTCGTTGTCCCCCTTTGTCCAACCTAATATTAAATTACCGTCGACAGAAATGAAGTGATGGTCTTTACATTAAACTAAACACCTAGGACCTAACTCGAATTACGTTTTCGGATTGAATAACTGTCTCCATGCTCGCTTCATGTCTTGATGCTATGCGAGTCGATTCAACCTGAACCTATTTTTAGGTTGAACATTGTTTCTACTATAGACAAGTTCAAAAACCTTTCAGAAATAGGTACAATCCCACTGTATGTATCGATACAGTGTAGGTATAGCTTTGGTGTACATTGAGATCTTTTGTGATTAGACCGTTGCCGTCTTATTAAAAAAGTTTAGACCAGAGTTAAACAGATGTTTCTAAGATTTCGTTCCACAAAATCGACGTCTATCACTGGCGTTTTCTTACTCAAACCTAGCATTCCTAATTACTTGTAAATTTATTTATAAAAGCGAGGGTTAGACGTTGATTTGTGGAGAAAATATTTACACGCATCTGTTCAACTCAATATGACGGTTAAAGTACTATGTGGTTAGTAGTACCTAACATGTATATTATCTGGAATATTTTTTCAAACATGCATAAATACTACCTCGTGTGCAATGTCGTGTGGAACCTTTTCGAAAACATACTGATTAGGCATGGGCATACGTCATGTCGTTTTAGCGAAAACTTATAGGTACTTATGTCAAAATGTTTAGTGTCCATAAAATAAAGATAAAGCGTAACAACATTGGGAAATAAGACTTTTTGGCAAATAAATCAGTTTTTTCAGACGTGTTTCAGTTTTACACGAAAAACCCAAATGCAAAGTAAACAGTACAGTACAGTTGGCTCCATGAAATAATAGCAATAACAATAAGGTAAAGAGCACTATACATAACATAGTATACATAGGGGGTGATAAGTTCGTAACAGCTTAGAGTCACTGGCTTAGCGGGAGAAATCCACAATAACCGGTGAGCTCAGTGACTGTCGTCGCCAGCAGCGCTGGTTGTTTTTGTTTGCATAATTCATTCATTGATCGATTCAGTACCATTTAGAGCCACCCCATTTGTTAACAAAAGCGGTGTTTATCTGAATTTGAAATCAACATTTCCTACCATGCGTTTGACGTCAATGGGGTGGCAAATAGCTGTTAACTGCTGTTCATATCCAGTAACATGTAGCGCCAACGTATCATTGACGAGTGAGGAAATTGAATTCTGAAATATTGAAATATACATCAATTCTAGGTCTCGCTCTCAGACAGTAAAAGATGTACATTATAGCTACATCGCCTGTTATTGCAAGGTTATTTTCATATTGATTTGTAAAATGTTCTAGATACGAGATGATGATATAGGTTGCCCGCCCATACACGCGCGCCTATACGCGTGACGCGGTTGACGCGGGAATACGTTCCCTCGCCGTGAACTCTGGCCTGCCTCTGATTACATCTCTCTTGTAGTAGAAGGTAGCTAAAGAGTATAATAATATATATTGCATCACATAAGAATAAAACTGATAAAGATGCACATTATCACAGGCATTGACGTAGCGACACTACTGTGTTAAGTGCTAAAAAGAACGCGGGAATAGGAATTGTCTCAACGACAGTTTTTTTTATCAAAATTCAGATTTTACGCTTATCTCAAGTCACAGGCGCCCAAATATCTTATCATGTGTATAAAGTTACATCAAACATTTTGGTGATAAACCTTATCTTCCCAGGCATGAAGAACAACATTAGGTTTTCTGCTTTTGAAATATGAAACGAGATAGGTACATTCAAGCGTATGCATAATAATTGGGCCACTCACGCCCCTAAGTTTTTATCGACATACCCGAGTACCTAACTCGTAGGAAATATATTGGTTTTATGCTGTTGTCTTGTTTGAGTTTATCTTTATAATGTTTTCTTTGTATTGAGCTTATCTCAACTATTCTCGCTCGACCATAACTATGTCAGTGATGAGTTTAAATAAGGACAACTTTTATCACTCCACCATGCTTTAGATTGATTACTTTAGTGACAAATAAGTAGTATGATCGTATATAATTATGTATTTAGCATGAACGTTAAAATTATGACATTATTTATTACATTATCATAACGATTACTATCACTTTGAGATAGGTGAATGTAGTAAATTATTTATGTATCAATTCTGATAACCTACTTAAGATATCAAACTATACAGTGTAGATTTAGATATGCTGGGTAGAGTCAAAACTATTGCTAACTAATGCACTATTATTTTCAAATGGAGCTAGCTACTGAAGTGCACAGTAGCCGCTCTGTTTTAAACCCTCAAAATAAAAGAGCATCGATGCAGTGTTCGCTCCCGGTCCCGCCCGCGCCGGCCACAGTGCGGCGAGAGCGTTGTCGATGGCGTCTATTGTTGGCGGCATCCCGTTGCCGTCTATTATTGACTCGACGCTGGAGATTGTTGGCGGAGCGCCAGCGCAGACCACGTGCGCGCCCGTCACGGGACGAGACGTGCGTCCGACGGCTGTAACTAGGGCGGTGCTAGTAGCTCCTAGACAGGGACCAGAAACACATACGTTTTAGCTACGTTTAGTTATTACTTAGTTCATTGTTGAGAACATAAAGTAGACCCTGAGTAGCATAAAGACTTGTTGATGAATCGGTATACCTGTCTCTAAATTTAAAAGCTTGAACGAATCCTCCTGCATGTACTGTGCGAGTCTTGTCGCTATTCAAATGCGGAACTAACTAGTTGAGTACTAACCTCTTACTTGGCATGAAAGAAAGTATACTCGTAAAAGAATTAACTCGCGTCGTGCCGGTCGTGACCAACCACATATTTTAATACTCTAAATACGCAGTTCCTTAGGCAAGTAGAATGCCAACGACAGCGCTTAAAATCGAAATGAAAAAATAGGGTGTTTGGGCTTGACAAAACAAATGGATTGGGTCGTATTTTGAATAGTTTTCGTCACAATTCAAATATCGATGTTGGCTCCTCCCCGACTGATAGTGATACCTACCTACGAAAAACACCGATATTGCCGCACGAACTGGGGCGTTGTCGGTGTCCATCTATACATCTCTATCTACGAGTAGGTACAATGCCGAAAGGGCATTGCCCATAATTTCATATTGACCCTTCATTTTATTGCTGTCTTACGGTAGCTGGTCTATGCCTACCTATTTCTTTAGTGTTCAAATTGTATATGAGTGCGATTCGGGCATGAAACTATTCCTTGATAAAATATTCAGATAGCGTAGAATTATGTCTACGAAGTGAACCTTTAGAATACGAATACAGTACAATAATTCTTTATTAAACGTAATAGTAATATCTGACAAGAATAAAGACGAAAAGTAATAATTATAATATTGTACAATGGGTCTTATCGATATTAGCATTTTATTCCTTAATATTTATGGATCAAATGCAGTGCAGAGACTATCTATACTTAGTAGGTATATATTCAGTGACTTCGTTGCGACGTTAAGAACTATTTTCTCAGATTTGCCTACCATTATTTTTATTACATACCGCTAAGTTCATGCCACTTCCTTTTCATTTGTCGGAATTTAATATTAATAATGTTATACTGCTCGTTGATAAGGCTAATACGTTGTTATTTCACGCAATTCCCCCTAGTCCATTCATGGTTACTACTAAATATATAGATTAGGTATGTATAAAAAATAAGCCTAGTCTAAATGTGAATTGTTTAGTTTCAACAACTTGAAATCGGTTGTTCCAGCAGAGAAACAAGAGAAGCCAACAAAAATGAAGAAGGTGGTCACAGTAAAGCCTCTGACTGTGAGCAACGGTCACGCGAGTACGCCAAACGGACGCGCGGATGACGAAGGCGGCGGCGCAACACCGAGGGTCTCGTACGCAGCGGCCGCGAGGAAACCGCCTTCTCCGCACGCCAATAACACGCCTGCGCCTTTCCTTTTGAACTCAGGTAACATCCAAACTCAATTATAAGCTAACATCATGGATAGTTTAACTTTGTTTTATAGGTCCTAATGAAAGGTAAAGTTCATGAAGTACCTACTGTTACAGAAACACCAAAAGCTAAATCCAACGGAGAGAAAGCAACACAAATTAAAAACACGAAGTCCATAACTAAAGTCAACGGAGAGGAATCAGTCGCAAGCGACGATGATTGCAATACAGATAATGTAACAACCAAAGAACCAATAACGAACGGCTCGGATACATCAATCGTAACCATTCGCAATGGCGACCCAAAAAAAGATTTAGATTGTGATATTAGTAGTAGTAGTGATAGCGGTAAATTAGTTTCTAATGGGGTCAATAGCGATTCCGACGACACAAAATCGAGTAAGTCTGACGAAGAACAAACAGTTGTTACGCCTAATGCCTGTCCCAACAAATCGTCAGAAGGGAAGCAAGCTTCTGAAAAAAAGAAAGTATGTAAGAAAACCAAAGCAACCGAGAGTGAATCTGATAAGCAGAAGGACTCGACTAAAACTAAGGATACAGAAGTCAAGAAAGAAAGTGGCGAGGGAGTTGCGAACGTGGACTCAGTAGACAAAGTAAATGGAGACAGCAACATTGTGAACGGAGAAAGGGACAGGGAGTCTTCGCCGAGTGAAGACGGCGATGACAAAAAAAGAGATGCCGAAGTTGTGTTCATTCAGGACATGGGTTTCACTGTCAAGATTGTGAGCCCCGGAGCCGAACCACTAGATATACAGGTACATATTAAATTCTAGAAATTTACATTACAAAGCGTTTCTAATTAACGTTATCATGAATTATTTAGTGTTTACCGTTAATTAAATTATTGATGTTATAGGTGTCTAGTATGGAGCTAGTGCAGGAAATACACCAGGTGCTAATGGACCGTGAGGACACATGCCACAGAACTTGCTTCTCTTTGCAATTGGACGGTGTTACTTTGGACAACTTCGCCGAGCTGAAGAACATTGAGGGACTTAAAGAGGGGTCCGTCATAAAGGTATTTACAACTATTACATCGAAAATAGTTACATCGATATTTTGAATTTGTTCTTATATTGTGCGTTTTTGAATTCTAGGTAGTGGAAGAGCCGTATACAATGCGTGAGGCGAGGATTCACGTCCGTCATGTCAGAGATCTCCTCAAGTCGATTGACTACACCGATGCTTATGCGGGCCAGGAGTGCAGTTCTCTTGCGTTCCTCAATGTTATTACACAGGGTGATATTTTAGGTAAGATTTCATTTCTTATACTTACCTTATTTCACTTTTAAATATTTTGTGAATGTCGATTTAGATTAGTTGATTATCTCCACTCTTAAATATCGTTTACTCTACCCTAAATATAAGTGGTTTTTTCTTGACCATTACTTTTGATAAAGTCCGAGTAAATAAAGGGAGAACTGACGTAAGCTTCTATAGTTGTAAATGTTCCTTCACACATTTATATTTAAACAAATATGTGTCTACTGTTCCAGAAAAGAAAAAGTCCCGTCCTGAAAGCGTAGATTGTACTCCTCCAGACTACATAATGCCTAACAGCACAGAGCGCCCTCTACTCGCTCTGCATCCTGGACTTACTAAGGAGAACAAAGCTCCTCAATGTCTTAAGGTAATCCCTTTATTCCTTCATAGTAGCACCCTGTATATTTAGCAGCTTTTTAGAATTGTGAGTTGTGAATATTTCTATGACGCGAAACAAGATCTGTTACTCCTTATAGCGTTTTACCAGCGATGAAAAACAAATCGTAAATTGCGTTTTGTGAAATCGATTTGACCTTGGCACTTTTTGTGAGATATGGTAAATGACAGACAATAGTGACTTTGCGTTAGTCGGTTCCTAACAAGACGATTTGGTTCAGTTTTGACCTTGAATTAAAGGTAATCAGTACTATAATTCCAAGTAGGGTTGTTGCATAAAACTATCAAGCTCTGCGACGTTCTCAAAGACATGCTGTAATAAAGCAGTCGCCAAATTCAGCATAATTATTATGTGGAAACTAGCGACTCCGATGATCAATGAGCCAACGAATAAAAACCTAGAATTTATTTCAATCATTGTTAGGTGAAGTTTCGATGCGCGTGCAGGCATTATCTCAAAAAACCTCGCCTTCGCTGCCTATTTGACTGCCTATTTGAGCTATTACGAAACAGACTCGTGTTAACTAGGGGTTCAGAAATGTAGGGTGAACAGTAGGGTCAGCAGTAGAGTAACCAGGAACCTCTATCGAGAAAGTATTCGATACGTTAACTGTCAAATATGTTTTAGATTTGATCAGTGCTCCTACAATAGGGCAAGCACGAAAATTTTAACGGTTTGTATCGTTAACGTATCGATCCAGGTAACCGTTCGCGTGCGCATCTTGTCGTTATTGCAAGGCGCTGATCAAATCTAAAACAAATTTGACAGTTAACGTATCGAATACTTTCTCGATAGAGGTTCCTGCTCGCCCTACTGGGTATTTTAGCTGTAGTTACCGAATAGCTGCTGAAGTTGAAAGCTTGTATGCACAGGTGCTGACCACCTCGGGTTGGAACCCGCCGCCCGGGCCGCGGAAGATGTGCGGCGACCTTCTCTACCTGCACGTGGTCACGCTGGAGGACAGACACTTCCACATCACGGCGTGTCCGAGAGGATTCTACCTCAACCAGTAACTATCGCTGATTTTCTATATCACAGGGTTGACAGGACACTCCATATAAACGGCTGAATCGGATATAGGACGAGCTAAACTGTATGCGAAGCAATGGCGTTGTCCGCGTTGATACTGCGTTGGTACTCAATAGGTCACCCAATACGCTCAAAATGTCATACAAAATCCCCATCTATCTATCAGGTATCTCACTGTAATTTAAAAATAGTGTCCTTGGTTGTGTTACCTCTATTTTGTAATGTTCGGGACGATTTATATTTCTATGTACACTTTACAAAATTAGGTTTAGTGTTTCTTTGGTAAGTTGTGTAAAGTTGTTTTGTTGTTCTATAATTAATATAAAAATGTGGAGTATTTGTTAATGAATGATTGTCGTCTTTATAATCTTAGAACGCAAACGTTTTTCACGTGAGATAGCGGTCGAATATTTCTCAAAAAAATGCCTCGGAAGTTATATCAAGATGTGCGCTGACCTGCGTTATCGCTCATTTATGTCGCGCCGTGATGGATCGCATGATTTACACGGCGCGTACAGTAAACGTAGTCACTGACCGATTGCGAGTAGGCTGAGTGAGTAATGACCATTGCATGTAGGGAAAATCAGCTGACGATGCCAAAAATATATAGTGTGAATGTGTCAAAGTCAAAACATTTATTGGAAATAGGGAGAAAATAGGCAATAAAATCGCACTTTTACAAGTCAAACAGCTAATTTTCGTTAACAAAGAGAACCATAAAACATAAAATATGATAGATTAAACAGTATAATTCATTAGGTATGGTTTGAGTTTGAAAAAGGATGTTTCCCTTTGTGAACTGTAAACCTTTGTTTTTATGACATTTATTTTTGTAGCCTTAATTAGAACCTTTATAACAACTACAGAATGCAAATTCCTTTCATTTTACTTACTATGTTCGTGTGTATATCTTTGAGGAGTCGACGAAAGGGATTTTCGAAGAATTTCAATTCAATCAACCAATAGGTAAAGTGTAACAGTAGTAATTATAATGTAGGTAGGTATCTACTATCTAGGAGGTATAGTCAGTGCAATAAAGATGGTAATCAAACATTTTATCACATTAAGTATTAAATAATTATCTAAGTCCTTTGCAACGTCTTATCCACAAGGATGACTAGAAAAATCAATCAAAGTGATACAAATAGTTTAGAAGTGAAATCATAATATTGTAGATATTATTATTAGGATAATTAGAGCCTCTTTATACCTAGCTAATAAGTACAGTATGTAGTTATATCAAACAATTCCATAACAGATCTTCGGAAGACACGTTCAACCCGCGTCCGGCGAACCCGTCGCTCCTGTGCCACTCCCTCATCGAACTCCTGAGCATCGTGTCTCCCGCCTTCAAGCGCAACTTCGCACTAGTGCAAAAGAGACGGATGCAGAAGCATCCCTTCGAGAGAGTCGCCACGCCGTACCAGGTGTACCAGTGGGCGTCGCCGATGCTGGACCACACTGTGGACGCCATACGCGCCGAGGACAGTGAGTATGATTGCCACTTTCTTAAAAAGTTATGGATCAAAATGAGTCCTATCTCGATAAGTATAAGGCCGAAAGGTAGAGATGGGGATATTCAACGCACGATAACAGAGAGTTTCGAGATAGGAGTCTCACCGAGTTCGGTTTAATTGACTCTGAGACTGGACGGGTTCGTAAATCGAACCCTGTTTATAAAAACGTCCAATGCGCCCGCCGCAAACTGCAACACACACAGAAAAAGAGTTACAATAAAATTAGAACCAAAAAAAAGACGAAGTGTCAAAGAAATAAACATGCGGGATGAACAGATGGTCGGGTGTAGGTACTGCATGCGGGCGGCAAACGCACATGTGCATAAGCTCTATGGAAAGTGTGGACAGTATAGTAAAATTTATGACACAAAGCCTAAAGAAACCTTTTTTATTTGGTAGCATTCTCATCAAAGCTGGGCTATGAAGAGCATATCCCGGGACAAACGCGCGACTGGAACGAGGAGTTGCAAACAACGCGCGAGCTGCCTCGCGCCACTCTGCCGGAGAGGTTGCTCAGGGAACGAGCTATTTTCAAGGTACCTAATGAAACTGAGAAAAATACTTGAATGTGTACTTTACCTACTCAACTTCTAGATGTTGCCATTGTTATTTGACGTAATATTGACATGAATTTATCGATACATTTCAGAGTAGGTGCTCATGACTGTTCACCATTCTTATTTATTTTATTGTCGTTTACCATTCAGATAAAGACAGTAACAAAATACCCTTTAATATGTGTGTGGTCCTACTACTAATTATTCATCGTACCTATCCTGTATAGTCACCTCTGTCTCAATCATACTCTTTTATATCCTAGCACTTTTAATGATTCTACTTAGGCAATATTCGCGAAGCAGAAAAGGGGGGACGCTACTGTTTGCATAGCTGCGTCTCTTTCTATTTAGAAAGGGACGCATGGAAACGTGGATAGCTGCGTCCCTTTCTAAACAGGCGATGCAACGTGGAGGTATTCTCCGCAGGTGCACAGCGACTTCGTGGCGGCGGCGACGCGCGGCGCGGTGGCGGTGGTGGACGGGAACGTGATGGCCATCAACCCGGGGGAGGAGCCCAAGATGCAGATGTTCATCTGGAACAACATCTTCTTCTCTCTCGGCTTCGACGTGCGCGACCACTACAAGGACCTGGGCGGGGACGCGGCCGCTTTCGTGGCGCCCGTGAGTTGCTCACCGTTATGTACACTCGGATTCCAAATCACAAAGTTATACTTACCTCAATTTTCGTCGACTTTAGTTTTAATAATAATTCTAACGTGGTGAATGTTATTGAGACAAAATATAAATACATAATATCGCACCTTGTAACTCGTACCCGATGCCCGCTACCAGGCAATTTTTTATTTTTCTACCTTCTCTGTCCTACTGTTGGACAAAGGTCTCTCCTTCTATTTTTTTCAAAAGAGTCAAAGTCGTCGTGCCATTACGAAACTATATAACGAGTTATTGCTTACGGGGCGCAATAAGAAATGTTACGGCACGGTAACAGGGTCGACACTCCTCATTAACGTCTGAATCCAACAAATAACAAGCGAAAGTGTAAAGCGGAGCAATGCGCGTTGGTACTGCGTTGATACTCAACACGCTAATATTATCATTAAAACTATCTCCATCTCGCTTTAATTTCAAAATAGAGAGAGTGCCCCTTCTTCTAAGGTGTTAATAGGTATTCTATGGCACGTTAAGCGCTCTAAAACGACGTATTTGTGAAGTAGACTGCAGAGTCCTGTATAGACACGTTCCCCCAGCGCAACAACCTGCAAGCTGCTAGGTATTGTATGTCAGGGTGTGCGCTCTGTAACGAGGTATATCCCCCCAGCGCAACAACCTGCAAGCTGCTAGGTATTGTATGTCAGGGTGTGCGCTCTGTAACGAGGTATATCCCCCCAGCGCAACAACCTGCAAGCTGCTAGGTATTGTATGTCAGGGTGTGCGCTCTGTAACGAGGTATATCCCCCCAGCGCAACAACCTGCAAGCTGCTAGGTATTGTATGTCAGGGTGTGCGCTCTGTAACGAGGTATATCCCCCCAGCGCAACGACCTGCAAGGCGTGCGCGTGTACAGCGCCGTGGACACGGCCGGCCTGCACACGCTGGGCACGGTGGTGGTGGACTACCGCGGCTACCGCGTCACGGCGCAGTCCATCATCCCCGGCATCCTGGAGAAGGAGCAGGAGCAGAGCGTGGTCTACGGCAGCATCGACTTCGGCACCACCGTGCTGTCGCACCCCAAGTACATGGACCTGGTGAGTGCGCCGTCCGGTCCGTGTCTCCTCCTCCGGCTGTCTGAAGCTATAGGCTGTATGTGATAACGTTTCAGAGCACTCTTAAAAGTTTGACGCAGTCTGTAAAACCTCTCACGTGATGCATCAAGATGACGTGCGAGGATTTCGCACTCAGATTTCCTGAACTTATCTACGGCCGAAATTAATAATCAATCCAATCCAAACTTTGCTATCTGGGATTGATATTACAATCCACTTTTAGATTCAAACGTGCCAATAACCGATCCGTGGATTGGTTTATAAAGGCATGCAGATTGGAAATCGATCGAACGATAGGCAGCAATGCAAGATCGATTTCAATCTTGGATAGGAGATACAATATTAATTTCGACTGTTAGAGAATTATGAATCGGCCTTCTACTATGGTCCTAAAATATTTCTCAAAACTTTCTCAAATGAGTCTCTAAAAATCTAAAATGAGTCTCAAAACTCAAATAATTTATTTCAACTTGGAAATTTATAGGAATAGTATATATTAGTATATAGAATAGAATATTAGGCAATCTATTACGTTTCGGCAGTCCGCGGTATCGATCCCGACATTAGCACCGTCTCAAACACCTTCCAGCTCAGCAAGGCCGGGCAGCAGCTGAAGATCATGCCGCACTCGGTGACCAGCGCCAGCGGCGACACCGTGGAGCTGTGCTCCAGCGTGGAGTGCAAGGGCATCGTCGGCAACGACGGCCGCCACTACATCCTGGACCTGCTGCGCACCTTCCCGCCAGACGTCAACTTCCTGCAACGTAACTATACACTGGATTCTATTCATCATGTCGGCCCGTATTCATGCACAACTGGGCATGTTGGCCTTTTCCACCACACCACTGTTTCTGGTCCAGCATTCAAGATTAATCGGTCGGTTGGAGTGGGTATACGTCGCCTAGAGACGGGATATTGAAGATGTTTGTTGTTTGTCGTATGAGGATGTGCTAGCTAGTTTATCGGGCCGCCCTAGGGCCTCTGACGTGACTTAACGATTGATCATGATTGAGTTAAATGGCTGAAATGAATATCCTAAATGGCTTCTCATTTTCAGTGGAAGACGACGAACTGCGAGAGGACATCAAATCGATGGGTTTTCCCATAATTCACAAGCACAAACTTTGTTGCCTTAGACAGGAGCTAGTCGATAGTTTTGTTGAGTAAGTAAACTTATCATCGCCATTAGAAGTAGGAATAGTTGCCCCTTTATTCATAAATAGATGTAATGTGCTACAACTACTGATGGTTACTATATTGTGTTTGTTTTAAAATAGCTTTTATAGTTAGTTCATCATTAATATATGTACCTATATTAAATATAGTTTTTATTTTTAGAGCACGTTACTTCATGTTCATTCGTTACGCTGCGTTCCACCTTCAACAATTAAGTGCGAAGCGACAGCGCGAAGCCACCGAACAGAAATCGATCGAAGCTGGCAAAGAAGTTACGGAACCGGAATCCGATAAGAAAGAGACAAAGCGAGACACAAAAAGCCAAGAGAAAGAGACAAAGGATAAAAAGAAGAAGGAAAGTGCCAAAAAAGTAGAGATTAAGACAGAGGCAGCGAAAGAAGCGCCCAAAACGGAGAAAGGAAAAGATGAGGATTTGCTTCTGAACGAGAACTACTCGGAAATCGACACGGATGTCGCTAAGAAGATTGTTGAGAGCATAACTGACTCTATCTGCAGTGGAGACAAGCAAGACAACGACAGTAAGTATTTGATGATATAATTCAGTCACATGTTAGTTGACATCTAAGAATTAAAAACTACTATTCTATTACTGTGGGAGATCATAACCCATCATCATGAGAATCCATACCCGCTCACACTGAGTCTTCGAGTTCGGATTGGTGGTGTAATCTTGGAAATTGTAAACGTCTTATCACAAAAGATTTCAACTAGAGTTGAACAGATGAGTCTAAATATTTTCTCCAGTAATTGACGTCTACCCCTCTCTTTTTCTAATGCTAGGAATGAGTAAGAAAACGCGAGTGGTAGACGTCGATTCAAACTCGAACCATAATCAAGTAGGTACTGTATAATATAATTAATCAAATTTTATGTTTTATGGTCCTCTTTGGTAACGAGAATTAGCCGTTTGACTTGTAAACGTGCGATTTTATTGCCTATTTACAATAAATGTTTTGACTTTGACTTTAATTTTGTAGAATGAAATTTTTGAAATCTCTGTGTAATCTTTTGTGGTAAGACTTAAAGTTCAAGATACTTAACAATAAATTGATTGATGGATTGATCGCTTGATTGTTTCACAATAAGCTAGGACCGATGTGAGGTAGTAACGCGTGTGCCCGCAGACGGGTCGCGGTCCCGCGCCGTGGTGGCGATGGCGGCGCGGGCGGTGGCCTCGCTGAAGGAGGCGGAGTTCGACGTGCGGTTCAACCCCGACGTGTACTCCGCCGGCATCCGCCACGCCGCGCCGCCCGAGCAGCTGGCCAAGCAGCGCCATCTGGTGAAGGAGGCCGCCGCCTTCTTGCTCACCACTCAGATACCAGCATTCGTGAGTCGGTTTTTTTTTTAGTTATGGCTTCTCACGGTTTGTGCATATAGCCAGTGTCAAGTATTTTATTTTAAGTATTTCTTAATAATTTCACATTAAGAAAGTCAATTATTTACATCGTCAGTAATGATTCAGTAAAGTAGTGGATGCTTTACTGAAACTTCCTGGGAGTTTTGGAAAAAATTCGAAATGACACGTTTTTTGAGTTTATATCATTCGCCTACACTCGTGCACGTTAACGAACACATGGTTAATATTCCACCAACATTACACATTAACACTAGAAGTAACACAAGTTTGAGCTAATAATACAAAACCAACAACGTCTCACTATCGGTTCCCGCCAAAACTCCGTGAGTCGGTTTATCTGAGACTTTTTTTTTAATAATTTTGTCTTATCGGGCACTCTTGGCAGAGTGGTCGTGGTTATGAGTGAGTACTGATGAATGGCGGCTCTAGCTATGCGTTTCCATTCGGTCCTATTGGAGGCATTGTGTGAGCAGACGGTCATGGTGGATTTGGTGAGGGAATCATTTATAGGCTAGCATTGGACCATTTCTTAAGTGACGTTGTGGCACCGATCTTTGTGAAAATTATTTAGTTCGCTCGCTGCAAAACAGGTTTCTAGTAAAAAAATTTTTGAAATGTTGTCAAATGTGTGTACCACTATTTATCAAAGCACCTCGTGCTCATCTCGAGAAGGGGGTATTTATAGATTTTTTATTATTTTATATTGGCTGACCCGACAGTCGTCTTGTTTGCATGGGAAAATGAATAAGTTACTTGTTTTGTTTTGCGTGAATTTTTATTTAAGTTTTACTGCTATTCGGGACAGAAAAAAATCCAACAAATCGAAGATCATAAAATCGATTATTACCAAATAATTGTTTCTGATCTGGGTGTGATGTGTATGTGAAATGATATGTCTGTAATGCTGGGCCACACGTATCGTCGTCGTCAACGGCCTACATCGCTTTAAACAACGCGGAAATTGTCCCAATAATTTATCGCCATAAGTTTGACTGGCCACTCTGTCGTCATCGTCAAAAGCCAAGTTCAAAATAAACCAAAATAAAAAAACAAAGTAAATAATCGTGATATTCGACGGCCATATCCCATTTATGTAGCAACACTTACGGTGAACGTCAAATGACGTCAAACAACGGGATAGTCAATGGGATATCACGATACGTGTGGCCCCGGCATAAGCGGTACCCACGACAGGAGCAATCGTAGTGTGGGGCTACGTTTAAAAATAAAAAATAGCAAACCACTGTGTGCTGTAGGTCCGCGAGTGCCTGGAGCACACGGCGGCGCCCATGGACGGTGCGGCGCTGACGGAGGCGCTGCACGCGCGCGGCATCAACGTGCGCTACCTGGGCCGCGTGGCGCGCGCGCTGCGCCCGCACGCCGCGCTGCGCTACCTGCACGCCATCGCCGCGGGGGAGCTGCTGCTGCGCGCCGCCAAGCACGTCTACACGCAGCACCTGCAGGTCCGACCTTCTACTTACATCTACTGACACAACGTGCGCTACCTGGGCCGCGTGGCGCGCGCGCTGCGCCCGCACGCCGCGCTGCGCTACCTGCACGCCATCGCCGCGGGGGAGCTGCTGCTGCGCGCCGCCAAGCACGTCTACACGCAGCACCTGCAGGTCCGACCTTCTACTTACATCTACTGACACAACGTGCGCTACCTGGGCCGCGTGGCGCGCGCGCTGCGCCCGCACGCCGCGCTGCGCTACCTGCACGCCATCGCCGCGGGGGAGCTGCTGCTGCGCGCCGCCAAGCACGTCTACACGCAGCACCTGCAGGTCCGACCTTCTACTTACATCTACTGACACAACGTGCGCTACCTGGGCCGCGTGGCGCGCGCGCTGCGCCCGCACGCCGCGCTGCGCTACCTGCACGCCATCGCCGCGGGGGAGCTGCTGCTGCGCGCCGCCAAGCACGTCTACACGCAGCACCTGCAGGTCCGACCTTCTACTTACATCTACTGACACAACGTGCGCTACCTGGGCCGCGTGGCGCGCGCGCTGCGCCCGCACGCCGCGCTGCGCTACCTGCACGCCATCGCCGCGGGGAGCTGCTGCTGCGCGCCGCCAAGCACGTCTACACGCAGCACCTGCAGGTCCGACCTTCTACTTACATCTACTGACACAACGTGCGCTACCTGGGCCGCGTGGCGCGCGCGCTGCGCCCGCACGCCGCGCTGCGCTACCTGCACGCCATCGCCGCGGGGGAGCTGCTGCTGCGCGCCGCCAAGCACGTCTACACGCAGCACCTGCAGGTCCGACCTTCTACTTACATCTACTGACACAACGTGCGCTACCTGGGCCGCGTGGCGCGCGCGCTGCGCCCGCACGCCGCGCTGCGCTACCTGCACGCCATCGCCGCGGGGGAGCTGCTGCTGCGCGCCGCCAAGCACGTCTACACGCAGCACCTGCAGGTCCGACCTTCTACTTACATCTACTGACACAACGTGCGCTACCTGGGCCGCGTGGCGCGCGCGCTGCGCCCGCACGCCGCGCTGCGCTACCTGCACGCCATCGCCGCGGGGGAGCTGCTGCTGCGCGCCGCCAAGCACGTCTACACGCAGCACCTGCAGGTCCGACCTTCTACTTACATCTACTGACACAACGTGCGCTACCTGGGCCGCGTGGCGCGCGCGCTGCGCCCGCACGCCGCGCTGCGCTACCTGCACGCCATCGCCGCGGGGGAGCTGCTGCTGCGCGCCGCCAAGCACGTCTACACGCAGCACCTGCAGGTCCGACCTTCTACTTACATCTACTGACACAACGTGCGCTACCTGGGCCGCGTGGCGCGCGCGCTGCGCCCGCACGCCGCGCTGCGCTACCTGCACGCCATCGCCGCGGGGGAGCTGCTGCTGCGCGCCGCCAAGCACGTCTACACGCAGCACCTGCAGGTCCGACCTTCTACTTACATCTACTGACACAACGTGCGCTACCTGGGCCGCGTGGCGCGCGCGCTGCGCCCGCACGCCGCGCTGCGCTACCTGCACGCCATCGCCGCGGGGGAGCTGCTGCTGCGCGCCGCCAAGCACGTCTACACGCAGCACCTGCAGGTCCGACCTTCTACTTACATCTACTGACACAACGTGCGCTACCTGGGCCGCGTGGCGCGCGCGCTGCGCCCGCACGCCGCGCTGCGCTACCTGCACGCCATCGCCGCGGGGGAGCTGCTGCTGCGCGCCGCCAAGCACGTCTACACGCAGCACCTGCAGGTCCGACCTTCTACTTACATCTACTGACACAACGTGCGCTACCTGGGCCGCGTGGCGCGCGCGCTGCGCCCGCACGCCGCGCTGCGCTACCTGCACGCCATCGCCGCGGGGGAGCTGCTGCTGCGCGCCGCCAAGCACGTCTACACGCAGCACCTGCAGGTCCGACCTTCTACTTACATCTACTGACACAACGTGCGCTACCTGGGCCGCGTGGCGCGCGCGCTGCGCCCGCACGCCGCGCTGCGCTACCTGCACGCCATCGCCGCGGGGGAGCTGCTGCTGCGCGCCGCCAAGCACGTCTACACGCAGCACCTGCAGGTCCGACCTTCTACTTACATCTACTGACACAACGTGCGCTACCTGGGCCGCGTGGCGCGCGCGCTGCGCCCGCACGCCGCGCTGCGCTACCTGCACGCCATCGCCGCGGGGGAGCTGCTGCTGCGCGCCGCCAAGCACGTCTACACGCAGCACCTGCAGGTCCGACCTTCTACTTACATCTACTGACACAACGTGCGCTACCTGGGCCGCGTGGCGCGCGCGCTGCGCCCGCACGCCGCGCTGCGCTACCTGCACGCCATCGCCGCGGGGGAGCTGCTGCTGCGCGCCGCCAAGCACGTCTACACGCAGCACCTGCAGGTCCGACCTTCTACTTACATCTACTGACACAACGTGCGCTACCTGGGCCGCGTGGCGCGCGCGCTGCGCCCGCACGCCGCGCTGCGCTACCTGCACGCCATCGCCGCGGGGGAGCTGCTGCTGCGCGCCGCCAAGCACGTCTACACGCAGCACCTGCAGGTCCGACCTTCTACTTACATCTACTGACACAACGTGCGCTACCTGGGCCGCGTGGCGCGCGCGCTGCGCCCGCACGCCGCGCTGCGCTACCTGCACGCCATCGCCGCGGGGGAGCTGCTGCTGCGCGCCGCCAAGCACGTCTACACGCAGCACCTGCAGGTCCGACCTTCTACTTACATCTACTGACACAACGTGCGCTACCTGGGCCGCGTGGCGCGCGCGCTGCGCCCGCACGCCGCGCTGCGCTACCTGCACGCCATCGCCGCGGGGGAGCTGCTGCTGCGCGCCGCCAAGCACGTCTACACGCAGCACCTGCAGGTCCGACCTTCTACTTACATCTACTGACACAACGTGCGCTACCTGGGCCGCGTGGCGCTACCTGGACGCCATCCTCACGATTCAGTAAAGTGGTCGATTCTTTACTGACACTTCCTGGAGTGTCGGAAAATATGCGAAGTGACACGTTTGTTGGGTTTATAATTTGCCCACACTCGTGCAGGTTACCGAACCCTCAATGACTAACATTCCACCAGTATTACACATTAACACTCGAATAAACACAAGTTTGAAAAAAAAGTAAGTACAAAACCAACAAGGTCTCACTATCGGATTCCCGCCAAAACTCCGAGTCTTCGTTTAAAATACATTCCGTAATGTGTACAGAGTTGCGAGCCGATGTGCATCGGGTCGGGCGTGGCGCACTTCCTGAACTGTTTGCTGGGCGCATGCGCGGCGCCGGGCGTGGCGGCGGCGGCGGCGCCGGGCGCGGGGCGGGGCGCCGGGCGCGGGGGGCGCGGCCGCCGCCACCGCCGCCACCACGCGGCGCCCGCGCCGCTGCCCGACTGGCAGACCCTCACGCCCAAAGCGCTCTTCTCGCAGATCAAGCAGGAGCTGAAGGTGAGATCGAATCTCGGTCGTTTGTGATGAACGTCGATCGTGATCGAACGTTGATCGTGATCGAACGACGATCGATCGTGACCGAATAAATATTTGTAAATATATTTTTTCCAGGTCTAATGCTATCTATGTCTATATTTTCAGGCATACTGGGGTTACGAATTAAACGCGGAGAATATGGACACCTTCATCGAGAAACATGGTCTGCAAAAGATATCTCTCCTCAGGTATAGTTCGAAAATCTGTTTAGCCGTTTTATAGTAATTTGAATGAGGATCATTTATTATACTTTTTTTGTCCTTTTTAGGTCTTTCGCTCTCAAAGTGGGCCTGCAAGTGCTTTTGCGCGAATACGACTTCGATAATAAAAATAAGGCGCCGTTCGGTGCATCCGACATTATGAATATATTCCCGGTCGTCAAACATATCAACCCTAGAGTGAGTAGAAAAGCTACAAAAACTCATTTCAAAATATGTACAAATTAATTAGGTACCTATAGAACTATTTTCGAACTGCATGCATATAACGATGATCGATTTCGGTCACTTCAGAAAACTAAACCTCAGTATGCAAAATTGAACCCTACGGACAACCCTACGGTCTTACCATAAAAGATTGAAACCAGAGGTAGAACATTTGAGTCTAAATATTTTCTCCACAATCGACGTCTAACCCTCGCTTTTTCGAACTCAATAACAAATTCGAAAGTAAAATAATTAGGAATGCCAAGAATTAGTAAGAAACTGAAAGGAATGGAAGACGTCGATATTGTCGAACGAAATTTTAGAAACCTCCGTTTGTCTCTGGCCCAATCTTTTGTGGTAATACGGCTAAAGTAGAGAGTGACCGAACCGTCCGCAACGTGCACAGGCGTCGGACGCGTACAACTTCTACACGACGGGGCAGAACAAGATCCAGGCCGGCGCCGTGTCCGAGGGGCACGAGCTGATCGCGGAGGCGCTCAACCTGCTCAACAACGTGTACGGCGCCATGCACGGCGAGATCGCGCAGTGTCTGCGCATGGTGGCGCGGCTGTGCTACGTCACGGGGGAGCACCGCGAGGCCATGGCCTACCAGCAGAAGGCCGTGCTCATGTCCGAGCGCGTCAACGGCGTCGACCACCCCTACACCATCACGGAATATGTGAGTGCGGTGGAGACGTCTCCGATACTATCACCTTACTAGGGCCCGTATTAATCGATCGAGCTCAGCTCGGAGAGCTGTCTTCAGTATGCTCTCTTGCTTCGTTCTATTTAAAACACGCATCTTAAGTTGTAGGTTAAGAAGCGGAACTGATATGGAAATTGAATGACGTGATACCATCTCAATATCTATTTAATGGCAACGATTTCAAGATTACGATTTAATTTTGAGTGTGGATTAGCTGATAGCGCACTTGGTAGCGCTATTGTGGTTAATTTTAATACAGCCCTAGGACTGGGTTTAGTCGTGACCGTTCTGACGAGGTCTCAAATTGGATCTGAATATGTTGCCAAAATAGTAAATACAGGGTTCAAGCGAGCCGTCGCGGCCTCATTCCTGCTAGAAGAAATGATATCGATTGGGTAGCAAGCGGTAAAATGGACCCCAATATAATCGGTTGTTTTTATCTCGTCAATAGTTTGCGCCCCGGTTATCGTTTGTGTCATTTTTTGGTATCTGCATTTGGAATGCATTATTTTTGACTGGGTTTCAAGAAATTACAGGATAATGTACCTTCGGTGGTCCCAGTAGTGACGCGTGTGTGTCCGTCCCCAGTCCCACCTGGCGCTGTACTGCTTCGCTAACGGGCAGGTGAGCACCGCGCTGAAGCTGCTGTACCGCGCCCGCTACCTCGCGCTGCTCGTCTGCGGTGAAAATCACCCGGAAATGGCGTTACTCGATGTAAGTATTTGCTTCAGTAAATTTGTTAGGTCGTATTTCACCCGGTCATGTAGTCGAAGGAGGTAAATATACTAGAACAGAACCGATTCTCGAGACCTCTGCCGAAACGATTGATGAGTAATCGGAACTGATACTCATACACACCGCGTGATATATTATGATAGATAACATGCGCTACGTCAGGTTTTTTTAGTTTTAATTATGGTTTCGCACGGTTTGTGCATTTAGCCGGTGTTAAATATTACAGTATTTCTTATTTTCACAATAGGAAAATAATGGCATAAAAGCAAAGTGACACGCTTTTTGGGTTTATATCATTTGCTCACACTCGTGCACGTTAACGAACATTCACTGACTACTATCTCACCAATATTGCATATTAACACTCAAAGAAACACAAGTTTGAGGAATAAAATCAACATTCGTATTGAGAACCTCCTCTCTTTTGGGAGTCGGTTAAAAATACAAAACCAACAACGTTTGACTATCGGATTCCCGCCAAAACTCCGCTACGTCAAATTGGCGAGTAGTGTAGCTAGTGTAGTGTAGTCACTGGCACTCACGGAGCACCCGCCGCCCGCGTCCTCGTCCGCAGAGCAACATCGCGCTGATCCTGCACGCGGTGGGCGAGTACGAGCTGTCGCTGCGGTTCGCGGAGCGCGCGCTCGGCGTGACGGCGGCGGCGCACGGCGCGCGCTCGCTCAAGGCGGCCGTGGCGCGCCATCTGCTGGCGCGCACGCTCTCCTGCCTGGGGGACTTCCGCGCCGCGCTCGCGCACGAGAAGGAGACCTACTCCATATACAAGCAGCTGGTGAGTGCCGAGTCTGCGACACCGGCCCGTCCGTTCCGTCTGCGCTGGTGGTAGATCCGTTCCCTCGTTCCAGCTGGGAGAGAAGCACGAGAAGACCCGCGAGTCGTCGGAGTGCCTGCGCCACCTGACGCAGCAGGCCGTGGTGCTGCAGAAGCGGCTGGCGGAGGCCTACGCCCGCGCGCCCAACCAGGCGCCGCCGCACGCGCCGCTGCACATCCAGCCGCCCGGCATGGCCTCCGTCATCGACATGCTCAACCTCATCAACGGGATCCTCTTCGTGCAGATCAGGTGATGATCATCCCTACCCTTTTCATGTTATAAAGAGATAAAGTTTATCCATGAGTCCTATGCTGTCCTGGTACTTCTGGTATAACTATGCTAGCTACGCGAAGCAATATTTTCTGTTGCGATGTAATATAATTTCTCTATTGTTTCACAGCCCGCAGGACATCGAGCAATTCAAGGCGGAGATAGAGAAGCGACAGCTCAAAGACTTACCCATACCGGGGGTCCTCTCTGAACTCGGCAAGGCGCCGGAGAAGGACGCCGTCGCCGCCCTCGACGAGCCCCTCCCTGCCTCTGCCGCCGACGCCGACGCCGACGACCCGAAAGAGACTTTAAAGCAACAAGTCGAGAGTTGAAGTCGCTGCGCACAGTTGCAAACGCGGTGTCTCTGGACTTTGTTTTAGTGATGCTCCACACGTATCGGACATTCACTATATGCGTTGTTACTTTAATATAATTATTGATTGATGATATTGTTCCTTATCTATGAATGTATGCGGTAGTTAGTGTGCTAAGGTTTGATGTAGATTTTTTTTTTCGTTTGTTAGTCAAATTTTGAAGATATTATTTTGATCAAATTATGCATCGTATGGATTCGTGCAGAGTGCAATAGATTATGCATGCGCATATATTTATTTATATCGCTCAAAACGCGCCGATTTTTTAGGATTAATTTTATGCTTCCGTTCGGAATTCACAATTTTATGAACGCCCAAAGTAGTGCAATTTCTTGTAGTGATAATAGCAATAAGTTTTGGTTGTGAACCTGCCCGCATGCGTCGCATTGTAATGGTACTGGTGCTACTGCCATCTTCCCTTATACATGATTTTATTAATTGTTATTATTATCGAGTATTATTTTTTGTGCGGGAATATATTGAAACATATACAAAGCAGTAGATATTCAGTTATATTGTGATTGAAATGTAACAGAATTCAGTTTTATTAATTCGGTTGACTTCACTGCCCAGTCGTTTTTTTTATTATTAATTTAAGTACCTATATACTTCCTTCATGCAGATCTTAATTGATTATGTGAAAACATGGTATGTAATGAAATGTTTTCTGTATAATCGTTATTGTCGATTGGACATCACAAGTATCACCATGTCTCGCTACTATAACACTGCCTTTATTGTTACATTTTAGCGCCTGGTTTAGTTATTAGTGCCATACAAGTATGTAGTGAATGTATGTTATGAATATTTAGTTAGTCTGTGATATAGAAAGTTGAAGCATCGAGTCACTTGCCTTTTTAAACATTGGTTGAGACCACATCGTTAACAAAAGTATGCAAGCAATAAAATGTCCCTTCTTATCAAAATGTATTTAAAAATTATACCGATATTAATAAAATTCGTGAGCTCTGTGGTCTCAGCTAAGAAAATTTAGCAATAAACATGGACATAATAAATTAGACATGTAACAATAAATTGTGGAAATAATCTCAGAACAAACTATACAACTATACAGTAATTTGACTCCAGTGGCCTGTTTGATGACAATATTCTTGTATCCTAATAACCTATTTAACCTGAAGGGTACTTATATAACTCATCGCATTGTACTTATCTGACTTCAGTCAATTGATTTTAAATGAATGTGTTCATGTATAAAAGTTTAGTGTGTCTGTTTCTGAAAATGTTACCAATTTACTTAAATAAAAGTTAACTATGGTCCGTCGAATAAGATTGCGCAAGCGGGGATATATGTTAATAGGGTGTATTATAGGTGAGTGGGAGGTATTACAAACTGACGCCGGCTCGTCAGTTCTACCCTCCCCGTTTGCCATCGTCGCCTGCATACCGGTGGCGTATCGCCAACGAACTTGACAGACCCCAGAATGATGTGCTTTTCTAGCACACACGTCATATTGTGTGCAATAAGTCCGAGATCATCGTAGTCCCTTCACTGTTACCCAGAATGGTAGTTAAATATTTTAAGAATGTTGTTATAAAGTATGTGCCTAAGCAAACAATAATCGAGTTGTTGTTGTTACATTTCTTTAACAATATGATGACCATGTAAATACGGCGCTGTTCGTAGTATGATAATAATAAAAAACGTTTTTAAATAATTAGTTTTATTTCTGAGCTGCCACAATAAAATAAATCAAAAACAATAGATAGGTACACATACAACATGGTACAAAGCCAGAATTCCAGCTAGCTTAGAAATGACAAATGCAATATAAAAACAACTAAATACGATAATCAGACCCATCTTTCACTCATAACCAAAAGGAATATAAGTTCTAAATGGCACAAATCTTCTGATCTTACAAAACCGAAACGGATATTATGTAGCAATAACTTAGAGTGGTCGAATTTTAGTTAGGATAAATGTTCCAAAGTTCAATAACTTTATGATGCCATGATGCCAGTAGAATATAATGGGTGGAATTTTAAATCCTAATTAGATGTATTGTTCACGAGCTCCGTTTCAGCGGGTTATCGGTTTAACAGGGGGAGGAGGCGCCCCGTGTAGGGGCGGATCGAGCTACCAATAATGTAGAGTTCACTTCCTAGTCCTCGGCCTCGGCCTTGGCCTGGCGCGGGGCCGCGGGCGCGGGCGGCGGCGGCGCACCCGCGGCGAGCGCCCCCGCTCCAGCTGCGCCGCCACCAGCTCCGCCAGCGCGCCGCGCTCCGTCAGCATCGACAGGAACGTGCAAATGAACTCGTCGTAGTTGTGAGTGCGCCGGCAGTCGTCCACCTGTAGGGACACATTTGTGGGGTCAGTCGATTCAATCTCTCATGGCGTGCGTGACGATTAGCAAACATTAGGTGACGTTTGTTTTCTATGGGTATGCTGTTGAGTCTAGAGATCTTATGATTTTTTTTTCGTGTTAGCCAATCGGCCGAGGCACCAGACAAGTTCTTAGTGGATAAATGACACCTGAGCCTGGACTGTAGCTTCTATCCTATGTCTGCCGACGACTCCAGCCAGATGGTGCTATGCTAGATATAATGCTGCTATGGTAGATTCAAGGCACCCTATACAACTACAACGCACATAATTATTATGTCTAACTTGAAATGACACTAGTCTGTTGCCAAAAAACTTGCTAATCCTCGAAACTCACTTTATACATATCCCGTTTATCATTCTCGTCGTTGAGTGCCTGCTGGCACGCCTGCACTTCACTCACTATGTTGCTCATCAATGCGTTCAGCTCCGAGTGTGATAGCAGCAGTTTCCTGTACTTCAAGGGCTGTTCCGGGGCGACCTCGTAACAAGTCAGCACTGGAGAGTCATTGCTTTTTAAAAGAGCAGTTGTTGATGTAGGGTATATCTAAAAATAATAAAATGATAATTCATGTCCTAAAGATTTCAGATAAATTAAAACAATGTCTTGCTCGGTCAAAGTTAAGAAAAATACACTTACTTCTCCTATAACTTGATTACTTGACTCTCTAGTAATGGTGATAAACTTTACTGTTGCACCCGGCTCTATCGGTTCAACTGAAAAGGATAGAATAAAAATACAATACAAGGCATAGTATAATTTCAGTCTATTACATAATATAGACATAGACTTGTGTCTGTCACTCCCTACTTTTGCCAAGATTGTAGAATAACTTTTCTGATAGTAATTCAGAACCTACCAAGAATTACGCTTCGGTCTTGATGTGGTCTGTCATTAGCTCCAATTTCAATCGTGATGGGCATGGTGTAGTCGATGTCAAACATCTGTATCTGGGCATCATCTAATGTGCTCAGTATGATCTCTTCACTGACTGGAACTATGTGCAGAGGATTTTCATTGCCGTCAGGTCCGTGTTCTGAAAACCAGTAGACAAAGGCCTCTAGTTTCCAATGCAAACAAATGAATTTTTTGTTGCTCAAGTGATTTTACAATTTGAGTCTATTTCTCCATTTCTAATGTGTTCTGTTAACAATTGTAAAATCATTTGAGAATTATTGTAAATCAAATTGTAGAATCTACACTAAACACTTGTGTTGTAGATAAGATTCTGCATTACATATAAGGTGCCCCTGTATACAACCATATGACAGTCATATATAATTATTACCTATCATCAATAAGGCTTGGCGAGAATCAAGGAGTATGATTTTTCATATTCATTGATGGTTAATAAATTGATAACTACCCACAGATAAAAATATTGCTGTTCATGTTAATTAGTATTTAAACGGGTCTAATTCGCGCACAAACGAATATCAAAATATATAATTTTGACATACCTCGACGTTTCGACCAAGTTACATCGGCCGTGGTCACGAGAATACCTCGACGTTTCGACCAAGTTACATCGGCCGTGGTCACGAGAAGAGTCTTCTCGTGACCACGGCCGATGTAACTTGGTCGAAACGTCGAGGTATGTCAAAATTATATATTTTGATATTCGTTTGTGCGCGAATTAGACCCGTTTAAATACTAATTAACATGTATTCAGTTCGCGAAAGTTTAAGAACTTCTATTGCTGTTCATGCTCGAAAGCAGTGTGGGGAGCAATAATATTGCGGTTCAGTGCAGATGCTACATTTATATTGGTTCTTTTTCAGTAAAACTAACCAGGTAAGCATGTTGTAAATTTGACGGGACATGCCTGCTGATAACAGTTGCACTACCCACAATCAGTTATTTTCTAAAATTCTCTACATTTTGTTACACGCAGATTATTTACCTGAAAGTTCTCTAGTTTTAGCTAGCAGATGACGCATATGTTTTCCAATTTTAGATATGGCTTCTTTCACCCTTTTTTGGTTCAACTCCAGAGCTGATAGCCTTTGAGTGATTGCAATCTTTCTGTCCGGCACAACAGCCATCAAATTAAATCTGAAATATAGGAACAAAATAATATAACTTCACATTTCACACAAAAAATATATTATACTACTAGCAGACACCTCCACACATTGCTGTGGCTAAGGTTTTTGTTATTACGACTATAAATTGAGATGTAAGCTATCCTATCTTTCAATTTAGCTCAAAATGCACACAGTGGCAAATTTGATTTTAACCAGTTAAGTAGTTTAGGAGTCCAACGTGGACAAACAATGTGATGTATAATTTATATTGTATATTAAGATTAAGATATTGAGACATCATAATAATATCGATTATAAGGTACAACAACTGCACTCTCTCTAACCTGATATCATGTACTTGTTCACCGGCATCCCTGCCGAGCCTTCCGGCCATCACTCGTCTAAACTTGTCAGTCCAGCCTTCATCGTTGCCCCACGGGCCATGGTCAGTGGGATACGGCTTCAGTCCATCCAGTTCAAACAGATGTCCATTGATGGGGACAAAGCTTACGAAGTGGTATGCTTCACCTGGAATTCAAAATAATGAAGTAAAATATATGTAGTTGTAATCCCGCCAAAAATTCGTCCGATCAATGTTGGCTAGATGACTGATGACGTAATCTTGTATACTAACAACTCCCTGAAAAACTATCTATCAACTATCACCTGGAATTTATGTAGGTAGCTATTTATATCAAAATTAGGCTTTTTATTGATAGTCTTTTGAGAGTTACGATAAAAACAAAACTCACATATTGTGTGAGTCATGTAATATATATGCCCAAACAAAGTAATAGCTTAGTGCAAAAAAGCAACAAACCTACATAATTATTTCTTGAGTTTATTTCAACTTTCTAATGATAAAGGTACTTACTTAACGACACTGCACCTGGACTCTACTGACCAGGTAACAATATAACATCAAATTTGTCTGGCATTGGTTACTTAGTTTGGGGATTTACAGAGCAGTACAGAAAATCTTATTCAACCATTACTTTGATGCAGAGCAAGCTATAACAAATTATACAAACCTGTGAAGCGACCAGTAGAAATTCCAGCGTTTTTGTCAGTCTTTTTCCGAGCCTGCGGAATGGCATGGGAGTTATGTGCACACGCTAGCTCTGGAGTATTGCCTATTGCCCAGCCCTTGTTCTCAGGATTCATACCCAGTGTGTGATGCTGTAAGTTAAACAGTTTAGGCTAACTCACTGAACATAATTTTATATGCCCTAACAAGATAATGGCAATGGTAATGGTAAAAGAGATGAAATATAACTGCGTGTACCTTGAGCCTGCCAAGAGTCTCACCCAGGTGAAGGTTAGGGCAGTTCAGCAATATGGAAAGCAGCGCATGAGTAGCGCAGCTGTTAGGCACCATCTGCTGTGCGAAGAATATGTTATTGATTGTCTCCTCATCGCGGACATAGCTCTCTATTTGCTCTACAAACTTCCTACGAGAGCGTCTCTCCTCTATCCATCTGAACAGAAATATAAATCCATACACGGGGCTCTCCAAAGGTTTGTGCAAGTCATAGATCTCCTCAACTTCCACGCCCTTCACCCCAAAGTCTTCTAGCAACAAAGTAAACAGTCCTGGATCACTTTCCAACTCGAGCCATCCTTCTGATAAGCTATTAAGCTCAACCGGCATGTTTTTCATAGATGACTGATTGATAAACGCTTCTTTTGTGTGAGAGCGATAAACTTGTCCTTTAATTTTTTTGCTTTTATATTCCCCAACAACAAAACAAAACCCAAGAAAGAAACAGAATTAGAAATAGGTAAAAAAAAATCAGCATGACACTAATGACAGGAAACATAAATGTCAATGTCAATGAAGAATAACCATAGACAAAAACACTTTCATCAAGAATGATCGTCTGCAGACAGCCTTACGATAAAGCTCGAACCATATCCTTCAAGCATGCCTACAGAGTACAGACAGACCTGTATTTCTATTATTCTCGAGTTTTGTTTTTCTTTTCTTCTTTATGTCAGCCTCAGTCGGGCCGGGCACAGATTATAGGATACCAGTATGGGCCGGGTAGCTGCCCAGTGATAGTATATAATACCTACCTATCCCTTTAACTGCCCAGCCCAGTGCTCATCACCTTTGTGGCGGGAAAATTAGAAAGTTCCTTCTGGGCAGCAGATATAAAATTTCAGTCTCAGAAGTTCTGGCTGGAGACCATAGAGTATAAGGGATAAGCTGGGACTATAGGTTCCAAAATTAGTTATATAGTAGATATGGCTTACCGATGTACCTGCGCAGAAGATGAATTTTCAAAGCGCGGGAAATGCTATTGGCCGCTATTGGTCGGCAGCCGCCGCCATCTTAGCGAGCTTAGAGTGAGATGGAACTAACAGCTGCAGTGTATTATGAACCTTATAATAGTGATCTTAGGTTAATTGTAAGTTTTAAGCATTCTTTCGTTAATCTTCGGACCATACTTTCTTTTCTGTGCGAACGAAGATTCACGACGCGCCTTATAAGTTGGGTACTAGGTAACTAATTTTGGAATAGTTAAATTTGATATATTTGTAAATTACACAACGGGTATGATAAGGCGACTTAGGCACGGGCTGTCTTCAAACAGTTATAATAATTTTATCAAACCAGGTTTCTACTCATTGGATTTAGATGTAGCCTACCTACACACCAGTGAGATTCTAAGCTATCAAACGGTGAAAACTGCATTAGAATCGGTTCAGCAGTATATTTTCAGAAGCATGCATAATATTATAATAATTATTTAGAGTGGAAAACATTTCCAACTACCATAGGCGGAGTTGAGGCGAGTCGGTCGCCCAGAGTCCCCGGACTCCCCTTCCTTATTCCCAATAAATAACATATTAGGTAGGTATGGGAAGTTTGTAGTGTTCGTTAGTAGCGCAGCACTTGATTGTGGCGCGACTAATTTGGCATTTTTTTACGTTACCGATTTCAATTTTAGTGGAAATCAAACTTAGTGAATATTGGCCCAGAAAATTGAAAAATATGGTGAAATTCTTAGTTCTTTTTTTCTATGGGTTTTTTTCTGAACTTGAGCAAAGAAGACCTAGGTTTTCTGTGCCATATGTAACGACTTGGACCATGAATATTATACGTTATTCAATTAAAAGTCAGCTCAATTAGTATATTTTAATAAGTAAATAAAACCATTCTAAATTCTTTCAACAACATTTATTTTCTATGTACACATGACGTCCAACTTTGTACAATGTACAAATTTTAATAATAAATGCACAACTTCAGCATTGTAAATCATCGTAAAGATTGCAGACACGCTCTATTCTAAGTAATGAGTTAGCAAGCACACGCTATTCATTAAGTATTACAATATGTTAGGTATTGGTCCCATTTATAATAGGTTCATTCGAAAGCTCGCGGGTTTTTTCGTATTTTTTTTTATAGATACCTAGTGCTTTTTTATTTTTTTCATTCCGATTGCTGTTAATTATAGGCTTAATTAATTGTAAGTATATTTTGAAAATTTGTCTGCGATTTCTTTGACATAGGTTTTGTAACTTCATATCAAACAACTGCCGTTCCATTCGGCTAGTCTTGGATTTTAGAAGAGAAAGTAGCTTTTGAAAGTATCTGGACAAAGTTCCAGTAGTTTGTTCCTTCCATTAGAAAGACAAGTTAAATTGACCACATCATTACTGCGTCATTAGGTACATTCAGAGATCAAGTTGTGCAATCAGAATGTATATGAATGTATAGTACAAGTAACACATTATTTGTATGCCTCGTTACGATATTAGTCATTTAAATTCAAGACTAGAATATACGCTAGTGGATATAGGTACCTACCTACGCCATAAAACGCGCTTGAATAGCAGGATTAGCAGGTACTATGGTAAGTTATGGTAAGTCCTTACAATTGAATGATTTGTTTGAAAACAAACAACTTTAAACTGAAGCGTAATGGCATTACGTATTATCTGCCTCCAACTAGCATTGCACTGTGCCTGGTCCACAGGTCAGTGTTACCAGCAATAACATTTATCTAACCAGCTAGTAGCTACTTGTAAGATTCATAGTCCTACTAGATGCTAACACGCCCAGAGATTAGGACAACATGCAAGATACTGATGGCACAGCTACAGGGTAGGTACAGCTTTTATAAACTTGCTAAAAGATATGTACAATGTACACTGATCTTTGATACCGACCGGTGACTTAACGTCTATTTATTTAGAACCGTAGAGGCGTTTTTTTTTTGGAACACATTTCACAATTTCATTGGAAGAGATTTGAAACTTACAACTACACAATATTTTATACAAAATCATAGTTTACAAAATGTTATTATGTACAGAACAGGTAAGTAACTGACATCGTCTCTATATCACATAAGTACTCATCGCTCTACTCATCGACAATCTACCGACTAACATTAAATAATAACGATCGTTTCATGTATGGATATGTACGCAGAAATATAAATATAATACCGAAGCATCGTCGATACGTCGACAATGTGGTCTATTACGAGTCTCATCACATGAAACAGCAGTCGCTTGAACGTATCGGGCGCGGCGATGCTTTCACCTGATGGCGTGCGTCGGGTTGTATGGCGGGGGCGGCGTCTTGGGCACCTGTGAGCGGTGCACCGGCACCACCGTGATCGGCGTCGGGGGCGGCTCGTCGGGCTGACCGGGGATGACTGTGTCCGGGAGGTAAGGCGCGGGGCGCACGGGCTCCGGGCGCGCGCTGCTGGTGGCCGGCAAGAGCCGTGCCGGGTTCAGCTTTATAGCGTCGTCGTACGTCGGCGGCGCCCCCGCCACCGTGTCGTAGTCCGGCGGCTTCTGCTGCATCGTCTCCTCATCCGGCATTGAAATCACGTGGATCGGATCGTCGATCTGAAACAGACGCATGCACCGTTAGTACATCGAGTCATGCATCAATATAGTGGCCCGATAAGGACTTTGTTCTAACCGTGACGCTAATAATAGCCAATGGGCTAATTTAGCTCGTTGCTGTGATATCGTGAGGGGTCAATTGTCACATCGGCTTTGGCAATTGTTTTACGCGGCAAGGGCAATTAATTTCATCACAATCACTTTCGGCCGGTGAGGTTAAAGCGGCTATGGGATTACAGAGAGAGCGGCCATTCATCTGATTTCACAATCGCAAACTGGATCGTGCAATCCGTTATGTTTATTGTTTGGCTTAACTAACTGGATTCTGGCGATTCGGAGCGTTGTCAATTTCATGCGGAGCTTATAGAAAATTATGTTGTGATAACTTATTTCGCTTTTCATAATAATGGATCACAATTTCATGCCCTAAGTATATAGCAGCAGCTGCAGCAGCAGTTGAGAGCATTTCTTAAAATAAAGCAAGTCCTACTTCTAATTTAATTCCTCCAGAACGCTTATACATATACATACCTACTTATCGTGTGATTTAACTAACCGCAACTAACAGGATTTAAATCTCCGACCTTTTATAACGCGAGATTTGTGCCTCTACATCAAAGTCTCTCTCTCTATTTATGTGATCGTCGTTACAAAGGTAGATTACTGACCTGATGTGTGTCAGGAGACGCTCGATCCGCCTGCGGTTGCCGCGCCGGCGACTGCAGCCAGCAGCACATGGCGGCGCAGATGAGTAGCGCTCCGGCCACGATGCAAGCCACGCCGACGTATCTGACGGGCTCCGCGTAGTCCTCCGCGAGCCCCAGCCAGTTAATGAGCGCTCCGGCGCATAGCAGCACCATGCCGTACCTGTACGGCCTCTGTGACTGTCTGCCTTCGTCTATGGACATGCCTGGAAATAACAAACACAAAAGATTAGAGCCAGGGTTTACCTCATGTCTTCATGGAGAATGGAGGTCTTCCGAAATGTGATGTTATTTTTGGTTTTCAAGGTCTTCGACCAAATGTGGGATGGATGTTTGTTTTTATTGTACGTGAGATTGAAATATTTGTGGTTACAAAGGACAATTAGCAGGTACCCAATTGAGCTTGCCATATTTGGCTGCTTAAATGGAAACAGTGGGTGGTAAGTATGGACATTGAGTAGGTTGGTAAGTAGGCAACGCCTACTTGTTACAGTGCATCTTATTAAATTGTAACTAAGCAGGCACCTACTCGATTATGCACATCATCTAGTGGCTATCGAGACTTTTGCATAGTCATAAACCAATTTCACTTTTCACAATGAATATGGTAAAGCTACAAGCGGTGAGTTAGAATTAACCCATAAAAACGAGGAAAATGTAGTTTACTGGGGCAGCGTAACGGGATTCTGTAGTCACAAACCGGTGATCAAAAAGAAAGCTGGGAAAGTGTACAATTAGATGACACATAAGGTAATTTGTGTCGTGTTTGTGTGCGAACTAGCGAGTCGGGGAAAAGTATCGTGATCGCAAGGAAGGTCGCGGGCAATTTTTAAGCCTTATCTCGACGCATTAAGACGAGTAATGGTTGAAGTAATGGCGGGTAGTCAGGCTGATCGAGGTTGGTGCAAGACAATGGACTCTCAGGATATGTGGGTCAAGTTCGGAGCGTGCGGTCGAGTGGCGCCGGTCGGCCGCCGGTCCGGTCACGCGTCTCCAACACCCGTGAACACTACCTCCTTAAGGATCCGTATTATTAAAGACATGCTACAGAATCAACTTTTATTAACGTCTGCTTGATAAAAAATAAAGTAAGTACTGACATAAAGTGCTAGATGCATTGTAGTATAAAAGCTATAAATATACTTAGTACCTACCTACTTATTTGAATGCCTAAACGTTACGAACCTATAATGATCTTGACAATATCCATAAAAAGTATTTAGATAACGAAGATAGAATGTTTTTTTGAAATAATTTTAGTAGAACTCTTTCCCAAAATAATAGGAAAATATACAATAACACTTACAAGAGTATGGTTGTCCTCTGGGTGAACTGTTGTATGGTAAAGGATACATCACTAGCCAGGCCATATTTTGATTAATATGAAATCACGGATTACGCCACTTATATTTATAAACTAACCAAGTTAATGCATTAACTCTTAAACGTGGTAATAAAAAACAAATGCGTAATATATCTGCGATTGATCTGATGGAACTGAACTAAGAATTATCCTATTTTCTCAGGCACGTATATAGATGTGTATGCAATCTATCTTATCCATGTCGAACTCTAGAAGAATCACTCGATAACCGATAGCCGGTCAAAAATATGAAATAAATTTATCTTGACATTTAAGATTAATTTAAGAAATGACGCCAAGAATGCAGGGCTCCTTTATAACATTGTCATTGTATCAGATAAGTAGGACATACGTAAATCACTTAATTTGATTTTATCACATAAATAAACAAAAATTTCGCTATTCAACATCAATTCTTTAAAACAATAAAATAATTCCCGACTGACCCGTCTTTTAGACAATGACAGATACAATGGTATTTTTCAGTTAAATACACAGTCGACGTGACTACAAAATAGTCCCATCTATATCGATTTCAGATATGATTACGGAGCGAACGTATGAAAGTAGTGAAGAAGTTGAGGGCAAACGGGAGCAAAAAGGGGATGCCTATCACCATGATATTGGTTAAGCGCCCCTTTGATAGCGAGGTCTACTGTACGTACACAGAACCACTAGTCGTATATATAACGGAGCCCCAGTTACGACAAGGTGGGCTAATCTTTGGGTAGGTTTCGCTGCGGATTATGATAATTATCTGCGATTTAGCCAGACTGTCACCCGGTAACACTTGTAAGCGGTCCATCACTCGCTAGGGCTTCGCCTCCGCCCCGCGCCTGTTTCGTTAAAGCGATAATATTGTTTAAATGGATTAAACCCACACCGTGGCATTGTGTTTCTCAGGTATCATGTGGCGTACCACTGAAATCAGTATTTGAAAGGAATGGAAACTTTTGACTTACAGCCCTTACTAATAAATTAGCTTCATACATATAGGTACTAATTTAAAAGTTTTGACATCAACAACTTTTCTTGCCGACTGCAAACTATAAGAGAGCACTATTTAAAATAGCATAATAAATATTGCTAACAGCTTCTATATTGATATTGATTATATTCAGTATTGGTACGTTTATTTATATAGGTAGGTAGTAAGGTATATGCTACAAAATACATATATATAGTTTTACGACTGTACACATATGTCATGTAGGTAAATGGTTGTAAACATATTTTTTTGAAATATTGCATCACATCCTTATCGAGTTAACAAGCAGAGAGCCTAAATAGCAGAAAAGTACACAAACAAACATACATCATGATATCATCTTTAAATTCAACGTGACGAAATATCGATATTTATTATTTGGCGAGTCGCTGATAGGCATTGCAAAATATTGTGTTTAATAAATTCTCATCAATCCGCTATAGCTTGTAGATTTAAATATGTAGGTAAGTATATAAATATATATTATGTAGGTTTATATAAATATGTAGGTAGGTTTAAATATTTCAAGATTTAGATTAACCTACTGTTGCCCAAGTGCCTACAGTAAGCTGCTGCAGGCTGCAGCACCTACATTGATTTATGACGCAAAATAAGCAACTGATGGGAATTACTTCGAATCCGCTGGCAGTCGGTTAACTTTAATTGAATGGTGAGGCATAAAGATAAGATAGACGTTATGTACGAATACTATTATGATATATAATTACTTCATTAAGATATTATGCTGTAAAATGGGTAATTGATTTTAATAATTAGCACAAAATGTAAGTTCCTAACAAATAATATGATTGCGTTGCTAAAACTATCATGTTTTGCCGTTATACACAAAACTCTTGCAAAAACTATTGAAATAACATACGTTGCTCAACTAATATAAGCAGATGGGAGGTATGTAATGACCTACATTTTTTTAAGTTTTTCTCACGATAGTTTGTTAAGGTGTCAGTTAACGTATAGACAGGTATCAACCATAAGTACAAGGCAATACAATAAGTATGAGTGATGGCAGAAACCTCTAGTTTTTTACGTCTGTATAATTATATTTTCTTACCATTGTCTCCGCTTCTGGGTCAAAAACTGATGATGTGAATGTAGTAATCAACCAATGATTAAGTGCCCTTTATCGCTAATCACTTAGTAGGTATAAATTACAGGTACGTAGTTGAAAATAATGACAGTACGTATATAGTTATCATTAACAGTTGACGGTATTCAAGTGACCAAAGCTCGTGTTATAATATACTTAGTCAGGTCATAAATTCTGTCACATGTTTTATATAAAATAATTGAAACAAGTTTATTCATTATGTAACCATTTATATACCAAAATGAACTTAACAAAACATAGATTCTTATGACACTAAAGTTTATTCAAAATGACCTCCGTGATTTTGAATACAGGCCTTCAATCTGCGCGGCCAGTCGTCTATCGCAGCACGAACGAGGTCCATGTCAATATCGGCGGCTGCCTTAATCAAGGATGTCTTGAGTGACTCCAAATTGGGATGAGGCTTTGAGCACGCCTTTTCCTCCAAGTGTTGCCATATCTTGTAATCTAGCGGATTCAAATCTGGACTGGAGGAGGGCCAGTCTTCGTGCCGGATGAAGTCGATTTCACGCGCCGCCAGCCAGTCTTGTGTGCTCTTCGCTCTATGAGCTGGCGCCGAATCTTGTTGGAATACCCAGTGCCTGTTATTAAACATGGTATGAGAAACAGGTTCCACAAGTTACGAAACCCCATACACGCCGACCGCATAGAGACGGAAACGCTGACGCTTGCACTTTTAGCGAGGCCAGCGTTTCCGATATCATGCATATTTCGGTCTGGTAGTTTCCCACGTTTCTAAGTCAGTCAGACTTGAACTTCGGGCGCGGTCAGATATTGTTTATGTTCTAATATCTTTTACTAATTTTCAATTTCCATAATATAATATTTTTTCTAGTTTAATAAAATCTTTTTTTTAAAAACCGTTTCCTGACCCACCCCGTAACAGTGGTGTCAGAAGTGGGATGAGTTGGCAAAATTAAGCTAACCATCTCATACGGGTCAAAAGGAAAGTTCGCTTGTGCTCGCCATCAACCTGGTGTCCCGCGCTGGCCCTGAGCCGCGTGGACCCCAAAGCTGCCGCCGTCGCCCCGCTGTGCCCCAACTTTGTTTACGCTGGTATTGTACCGCGTAAACCCTGAGACCGTCGCCGCGTCTGACTCCCGTTCTCGTCCATCGCTGGCTGTGTGCCGCGTGGACACCGCCGCATCACGCTGTATCCTGGTACAAACACGGGCTGTGTGAGCCCGTAGTCTCCGCGCACTCGCCGCCATCCGCCGCTCCTCTTCGCCACCGCTCCTGCGTTCCTGGGATAGAAGTCTACCTGGAATCGAGGCTGCCCACCGCTGCCAACCTGCTGCCACTGTATCGTCAACCCCGATAGCCGACACAGGATGTTCACCGTGCAAGTCGTAATCGTCCTGTGAGTAGAACCTATTTTTATCCGTTATTGCCACAGTCTACTCACTTATCCAACTGACTAATACTAAATTCGTTCAATACCTTATTTCAATAAGTAAATAATTTGATTCTATATCTGTGTTGTTCGCTCGTATCGTATACTATTTCCATCATGTCCCAAAAAAGTGAATTATCCGATAAGGTTTTAGAATCCGCTGCATCACCCGAGTTTCCGATCAATGTTTTGTGTAATTTTATAAATACTTACAAGGGAGATAGAGAAACGTTGCCGGCGTTCCTCACTAATTGCAAAAATGCCCTCGAGCTGGCCTCACAAAACCAAAAAGGGCTACTTTTCAAATACATTATTTCAAGGCTAGAAGGAAAAGCCCAAATTGCATGTACCACCAAACTTTTCGACAATTTCGATGAACTAAAAACTTTCCTCCAGCTAAACTTTGGTGAAAGGAAACATTACTCCCACTTGTTGTTAGAACTGCAGTCATGCAAACAGTTACCGAACGAAACGGTAGCCCAGTTCGCCCTTCGGGTTGAAACTTACGTCACAGAACTCCAGTCTGAAATTCACAATTCAGTGACTTATAAAAAAGACCTGCCTGGTAGAATAGCAATGACCGAAGACCTAGGTCTCCACACGTTCTGTCTGGGTCTTAGCCCGCGTATCAGCGCGATCGTTCGCGCGAGGGACGTTAAAACCCTCAACGCTGCGATTAACCTAGCTATCAGCGAAGAAAAAGTCCAAAATGTACTATATAGAACCGGTAATGGAAGTTCAGTTCCCTCAGGGTCCATGACTTGTAGGTTTTGTCACAAGTTAGGGCATGCCGAAAAAGATTGCCGCGCTAAAAAGATGCAAGCTTTAGTCCCGAGTCCACCTCAAGGACTCCCCATGCAACAATATCGCGCTCAGAGACCCCCGATACAACAATTTCAACAACAAAGGGCCCCTTTCCAACAGCATCAGTTCCAAAGACCTGCTGCACCACAAGTGTGCAGATATTGTAAAAATATAGGACACGACATATCACAGTGTATAAAACGTAGAGTTAATAACTCGCGACAAGGCACGTTTCAACGTAGCCTCCCGCAACAGAATCATGTTACCATAGAATCACCGCCGCCTTCTGAATATAATGAAGAACATTTAAACTAAAGTATCAGGTATCGAATACGTGCCGACGAGTACCTGATACTAAAACAGGCACATTTGCAAGTGTTCAACCTACTGAACTGATAAACAGTTTAAAAACGACAATCGATCCTATTTCTCGTAAAAAACTTTATAGTGATATTGTGGTAGGACGTCCTTCTACAATGCCCTCTGTTCCACGTGGTCCCCCTGTCTCTGTCGACCACCATCATTCGATGCCCCCTGGTTCACGTGGTCCCACTGTTTCTATTAATAATAATTATTTTAAGTCGATACCCTCTGATTCGTGTGGTCCCTCCGTTTTTTCTGACCATCATCATTCTAAATCGATGCCCTCTGGTTCATATGGCTCCTCTGTTTCTGCAAACCGTTACTATGCTAAGTCGATGTCCTCTGTCTCGCGTGGTCCCTCTGTTCCTGCCGACCATCATTATCCTAAACCAATGCCCTCTGGTTCATATGGCTCCTCTGTTTCTGAAAACCGTTACTATTCTAAGTCAATGCCCTCTGTTTCGCGTGGTCCCTCTGGTTCTTCTGACCATCACAATTCTGCATCAACGCCCTCTGGCTCGTATGGTCCCTCTGTTTCTGACGATCGCCGCCATTCTAAATCAATGTCCTCTGTTCCGCATGCACCCACTGTTTCTATTAGCTGTCGTAATGCCAAACCGATATCCTCTGTGTCATATAATCCCTCTGTCTCCAACGACCTTTATAACATGAAATTATTGTCCGCTGTACCCCCAAACTCCTCTGTGCCTATCAATCGCTGTCCAACTAAATCGACGCGCTCTGACTCACACAGTTCTGGTTCCGCACCTGTAACAGATAATCAAAATTTTAAAAATAACGAAAATAAATACCTCTCTGAGTCACGATACGCAGCATCATCTGAAAGAAAATATAGGAAACATGACAAAAATTCGAGATCAAAAATAAACGAGGAAATCGTCGTGTACGATATTCGTGAAGACAAGTCTTCCCTGCCATTTATAGAAGTTCTTACCTCACATTCTTGTAAACCTCTCCGTCTCTTGATTGATTCCGGTAGTTCTATTTGCCTCATCAGAGAGTCTAGCCTCACACCAATGCCTAAATTAGAAAACCATACAATAAAGTTTAAAGGCATCAATGACGTAAATTCCTACGCTGAGACAAAAGGCAAGTTCATTTTATCTATTAAGCTAAATGAAACCGACTCTTTACCCTTTTACTTCCATGTCGTAGGTAGAGATATAAATTTAGATTATGACGGAATCATCGGTACTAGTTTCATGAAAGCTTATAATGCAAACGTCCGATATTCTAAATCAAGGTTAGAAATATCCGATAACCCGAACTGCTACTTCAACATTAAAATGACAAAGAACATTTACGATGTCCCCGCTCGCAGCGAAATGTTTATAGAATGTGTCGTCACAAATCCAGAAATCAAAGAAGGACTCATTTTGGAAAATACTTTATCTAAATATCCGGACTTATACTTTGCTAGGTGCCTCGTAAGTGTAAATTCTAGGGATAGTGTTGTCATCTCTGTGTTAAACACGTCCGAATACAACGTCCTTGTAGAGGACCTTAAGTTCACGCTAGAACCAGTCTCTCAAGTGCTAGAAATCGCAATTCCATCTCCCGAATCAAATGACGAAGATCTCTCTCTGGACCCTTCTCAGATTCCCTGTTTCATGACTGTTACTAATTCCCAACGAGATCTCAAGGTCCAAAGTTCCCTTCGTTGTGATCATATGAACGACGAAGAAGAAAAGTCGTTACGTGACTTATGCTCTAGATACTCAGATATCTTTCACCTTGAAGGTGACCCGCTGACTCATACTAACTCAATACAACATGAAATTCGTACCACCTCAGAAACACCGATCAACGTAAAAAGTTATAGATTCCCTGAATGCCACAAACAGGAAGTAAGTAAGCAAATTCAAGATATGCTAGACCAAAAAATAATACGTCCTTCCAATTCACCTTGGTCAGCTCCCATCTGGGTCGTCCCTAAAAAGCCGGACGCTTCAGGCAAAATGAAGTGGCGTATTGTTATAGACTATAGAAAGTTGAATGAAATAACGATTGGTGACGCTTACCCCATCCCTAACATAACTGACATTCTAGATCAGCTTGGACACAGTAAATATTTTACAACCCTCGATTTAGCGTCAAGTTTCCACCAAATTTGTGTCAAGGACACCGAAAAAACCGCCTTCAGTGTCCCAGCCGGACACTACGAATTCACTAGAATGCCTTTCGGGCTTCGCAACGCACCTTCCACGTTTCAAAGACTAATGAATATCGTCTTAACCGGCCTTCAAGGTCTCCATTGTTATACGTACATGGATGACGTCATAATACACAATTCTAATCTAAATATGCATATAGAAAGCCTAGAACATGTATTTAAGAGACTCCGAGAACACAATCTCAAACTCCAACCAGACAAGAGTGAGTTTTTGCGAAAAGAGGTTCAATACTTAGGCCACATAATCTCCGATCAGGGCGTGAAACCTGACCCCAAAAAGATAGAGTGCGTCGCTGAATTTCCAATTCCGAAATCTCCCAAGGATATAAAATCCTTCCTCGGATTGGTTGGTTATTACCGTCGTTTCATACAAGATTTTTCTAATATCTCGAAGCCCCTGACAAGCCTCTTGAAAAAAGATACTAATTTTCACTGGACCCTCGATCAACAAAAATCTTTCGAACTCCTAAAACTAAAAATAACCACCGCCCCTATACTACAATTCCCAGACTTTACTAAACCATTTGTTCTTACCACTGACGCTTCTAATTTCGCTATCTCTGCAATTCTCTCTCAAGGTGAAGTAGGGAAAGATTTACCCATCTCGTTCGCATCAAGAACCCTTAACAAAGCCGAAGGCAATTATTCAACAACAGAAAAAGAATGCTTAGCTATCATATTTGGAACGAAAGTGTTCCGTCCTTACCTTTTCGGTCACAAGTTCAAAATCGTCACTGATCATAAACCGTTACAATGGCTTTTCAGTTGTAAAGATCCTAGTTCGAAACTCGTCCGCTGGCGGCTCAGATTAGAAGAATTCGATTACGAAATTGAATATAAAAAAGGAACTCTTAATAATAACGCCGATTCTCTGTCTAGAAATCCACCAGTCCTTGCTGTCGATGACAATAACCCGCTGAATTCTCCCACAACCTCAGAAACCTACGAAAAGTATTTACAAGTATGTCGCGATTCTCCCTCTGCATCTTACAACACTATAATCGAAGAACATAACGAGTCTCTTCTTAGAGCTAAATGTAAAATGGTAGCTTATCCTACCTCGATTGACCTAGACGATTCTACCCCATATTGTTCTGAGATAATATCCTTATCTACAAGTAAACCATGCATCCGAGATGTCGAACGCGAACTATACACTTTCTATAACACATCGAATGATAAACACGTGTTTACTCACCTTTTTCTTTCGGTACATCACTACGACGAAATCTCATATAAATACATATTCAACATCTTACGTGACTATAGAGATATGATCAAATACTGGTGGCTAGAAGAAAAAGAAGTTGCCATCTCAGACTTTTCTAATCCATTCACTAAGTTATCATTCACGAGAATATACAATATCATTGCATTTATTTTCCATGACACAGACATAAAAGTCCACATTTATCACAACAATATACTATTTCCAACACCAGACGAAATAAAGAAAATTCTTAAAGACAATCATGACTCACCCTCGGCGGGCCACCCTGGCATAGCTCGAATGTATGAACGCATTAAAACAATGTATTGGTGGAAGAATATGCGTACAGATATAGAAGAATATGTTAAAGCTTGCAAGTCATGCCAAGTCAACAAACCTCTGCGTCAGACAAATCGGGCACCCATGATAATAACCTCCACCGCGACCAGACCCATAGAAAAAGTCTATCTTGACATTGTTGGCCCACTTCCGGAAACTTACGAATTCACGTACAAGTTCATTCTCACCCTTCAAGACGACTTAACAAAGTATTCCCAGGCTTACCCGTTACAAACCTGCTCCGCCGAGGAAACAGCAAAGAAATTTGTACACTTCATTTCCCATGTCGGAATACCCAGACTGATCATCAGCGATCAAGGAACTAATTTTTGTAGCGAAGTCTTCCGACAGTTAGAACACCTCTTCGGGATCAAACATATTTTTGCGAGTCCTTACCACCCGCAAACATCTGGCGCCCTTGAAAGGAGCCACTCCACTCTTAAAGAGTATTTACGTCCTTTTGTGAACGATAGCCCTAATGCTTGGGATTTATATCTAGACTCTGCAATGTTAGCTTACAATACAAATGTACATACTACCACCGGTTTCACTCCTTTTGAGCTACTGTTTGGTTTTAAACCTTATGTCCCAAAGTCCATCGACGTCATCGAAAATAATACCTACACAGACTATATTCGGGCACTGAACCATAGACTGTTTTATAGTAGACAGAGAGCCCTTCAAAATATACAATGTTCTAAAGAAAGGTCCAAAAAGTACTACGACTCGCGTACAAAACCAACAACTTATAATGTCGGCGATATGGTATATTTAAAATGCCATCATAAACAGAACAAGTCTCTCTTGCCCATCTGGAAAGGTCCTTTTAGAGTTATTAAGATAAACGGAAATCACACAGTTACTCTACTGATAAACCGACGCCATGTGCGTCATCATTATGATGAAATAAAACTAGCCGCCGATAATCCCTCACAGTAACTTCTCTTCTTTTCCAGACAAATCTTTCTCGCTACCAGTTCGAGCCACCCGTTCACAGCCTCTATAGTAGATAGTTCCGGCCTTTACTATGATAAGTTGCTCGACGTTAAGTTCAGTAATGATAAGTGGGACGTTGTAACTTTCACAGATATTCGTAACATACAACCTCATCTAAATGTGGTAGATAGTCTACTAGGTAAGGTCGAAGAGTTTTGTAGGTCCACGTCCTCAAAAATACAAATAGAGTGCACCAACTCCCTATCGTCCTTAGAAAGCCTGCACGTAAATAACATAAAGAAATTCTCCTCTGTTTCATATCTAATCTTCGGTAATGAACCTACACGATTCAAACGTGGTTTAATTGACGCAGGCGGATCTTTACTTAAATCATTGTTCGGAACGCTCGATAGTGATGACGCTTTAAAATACTCAGAAGCCATTGACAAGGTACAATCAGACGAAAAACAGTTATTACACCTAATGAAAGATAATATTCATGTCATTAAGTCTACTATATCTACGTTCAACAAGTCCATTTCTAAAACTGAGGATAATGAAAAACGTCTTAACCATAACTTAGAACTAATTAATGAATCTTTTGCACAACTTTCCAATTCTAACGATAAATTAGAAATTAAATCCCAGTTAAACTTAGTACTAAATTCGCTAGAAAGTATTATCATTTCTATCTCCTTCGATATCGAAGATATAAACAATGCCATTTTGTTCGGTAAACTAAACATTCTACACCCGACTGTACTCAGCCCGCAACAGGTTTACAACGAGCTCGAGTTACACAGAAACCGCTTACCCAGACATTGTGAATTACCTTTATCGCTATCTCTACACAATGTGCATCAATTAATAGATATCTCTAAACTCATCTGCTATTACCATAACCAAAAATTTGTAACCATTCTTCGAATCCCACTCGTGCTTCCCCAAAAATATAGACTCTATCATGTTATCCCTATGCCAGTCCCTTATGATATCGCGAAACCTAACACGTATGCCTTGCTAGCTCCTCACCAACCCTATGTGGCAATAACTGTAGATAATATGTTCTACTCGCTGTTGGACTCTATCGATAATTGTAAACTTATAGTAGGAGAGTGCTACGTCTGTGATCTATCTAGTGCAAATGTGTTATCCACCATAGCCAATCCCGCGTGTGAAACAATTCTCCTAACAGAAGTGGTGCGTAAACTGCCACCTCAGTGCGAAGTAAAACTAATTAAAGGTGTCGTAGATGCTTTTCACAGAATTAGCAACAATCGGTGGATTTACGCCCAATCGGAGCCAGGGAAGTGCCACATAGCGTGTGAAAGTGACACTCATGACGAAGTTCTATTCGGCACCGGTATCCTAAGCCTTCCTAAGAAATGTAAAGCATTCTTTAAAACTCTACAATTCACGCCAAGTGACGTTCTTGTAAGTAATACCAGTATGAACACTGTTTCCAATTTTAAACTAGTTGAAGACGATTGTTGTATACAAACCATTAAGAATAAAACACTCCAAACTCTCCCGTTTATGAAACTAGGGAATACGGGAGACTTCCATTCGCTACTTCACGCAAGCTTGTCACTCAAGAACCTTGAGGACGAACTAAATAAAATTGAAAGTCCAACGCATTTCCAGCAATATGGAGTGCATTATACGTCGATAGGATATACTATATCTTTAATTACATTACTGTACCTCTTGTATAAATGTAAGAGATTAATATGTGGCAAAAATGCCTCGCAATGTTGCATAAGAATTTATAATCAATGCTATACTAATTCAAAATCGAATTCTGTACAAACTGTAAAAGTCAATGAGCCTTCTAAAAATCCTGACACATCAGAGGATGAAGAAGCTGAAATATCTTATAGCACAGTAAGTAAACGTAATATCATTAAATTGAACCAAACATTGTAAGAACTCAATTATATAACTCTGTGTCTCTCTGTGTCACTCTGTATCTCTCTGTGTCACTCTGTGCCTCTCCGTGTCGCTCTGTGTCGCTTTGTGTTACTCTGTGTCATTCACTTTTGTTACTAGTTGTACTAGTTAATTACTATATAGAGAATAAGAATAAACCTTACATAGGTTTATAGTCTTTTAAATGCTATTTTCAAGTTTCTTATATAATTTCAATGTAGGTTAAGATTTGTATTAGAAATAATTAACTACTTATTTAGTTCCAGATCCGAAACGAAGTTCCAGTCTGTTCATGATTCCTCATCACTTCCTCTGTGATGATCCATCTTATGGGGGGGGTTGTTACGAAACCCCATACACGCCGACCGCATAGAGACGGAAACGCTGACGCTTGCACTTTTAGCGAGGCCAGCGTTTCCGATATCATGCATATTTCGGTCTGGTAGTTTCCCACGTTTCTAAGTCAGTCAGACTTGAACTTCGGGCGCGGTCAGATATTGTTTATGTTCTAATATCTTTTACTAATTTTCAATTTCCATAATATAATATTTTTTCTAGTGTAATAAAATCTTTTTTTTAAAAACCGTTTCCTGACCCACCCCGTAACAGTTCGTCAGGACTGTATTTTGATACACAACTGCATTCGTTTTTACACCTTTCTCACAAAAATGTACCTCTGTTAAGCCCCAATAAGACACTCCCAACCATACCATGAGCGAGGATGGAAAATGACCTCGTTGGACATGCGGAATACGGTTGCTCGCTTCTTCACTACTGTGTGCGTACACCTTATCATTTTGTTTGTTGTGGCTCTCTTCTACGGTAAAATTTTTTTCATCCGAAAAAAGAATTTCCCGATATTTTTTTCCCGCGTACCGCTTCAACAAAGCGCGGCATCTCTTCAGTCTCAGGTCCATTAGACGAGCATTCAAATGATGTCCTGTTTTTCTTCGATATGCCCGAAGCCCTAAGTCTTCATTTAACACCCTTTTCACCGTGGTTCTGCTTAATCCCATCTGAAGGGCCAACAGTTTCTGCTTAGTTTGGGATTTCTTTGAATTCGCGCCTTCACAGCTTTTATCACTGCTGGAGTCCTAACAGACCGAGGGCGACCACTTCTTGACCTGTCATCTACACTAGAGTCTTCATTGTATCGTTTGATGGTACGATAAACGAATCTCTTGGTTATATTCAAATTTTTCAGTATGTCAAAAATTTGAATTGGCGCGTAACCGCAACGATGCAACGCAATAACTGCAACACGGTCTTCTTTAAGCGTCCACTCCATATTTAAAAATGAGTAAAATTCTAAATAGTATACATTTTTATTTCCATGAACAATTCGAAATTCGAATTCAATAAACTTTTTTGTGGCCAGCATTCTAAAAGAAAAGTTTTTACTGTGTGACAATACTTATGACCTGACTAGGTATATATTTTAATTGTTTCAAACGCTATGTTAAATACTTAATATAAACTTTTTTCATTAGTAACATACAACAAACACATAACTTCGATCCTTTTATGGCCTTCAATTAATGTGTATGAACTTAGGTATACTAATAATATTGAGACACAATACAAAGACATTGGTGTGTCCAATTGTACCTAAAGCGGTTAATATTATCATAGACTAGCTGTTGCCCGCGACTTCGTCCGCGCGGACTATAGTATACTTTACCATAATTCCAAATAACTAAAAATAGACCATGACCTCGAGTTCGACATCGACATCCGATATGCGATATCCAACATTCTCGTACGACATCCACCATCTTCTATCAAAATTACCATTTTATACAAAAACCTGGCATTTTATACCAAAATCTATCATTTCATACAAAAATCTACCATTTCCTACCAAAATCTACCATTTTCTACCAAAATACCATGTTCTACCAAAAGCTAATATTTTCTACTAAAGTCTAAAATTTTAGTCTATCATTTCATACAAAAATCTACCATTATTACCAAAAACCTACCATTTCCTATCAAAAATCTACCATTTTCTACCTTTAATTTATCGTTTTCTACCAAAATCTACCACTTCCTACCTTTTAAAGAACATAGATACTAAGTTTGAAATTGATCAAACCAATAAAACACGTTGTTCCATCCAAACTTTGCAACCCCTTTTCACCAACTTAGGGGTTAAATTTAAAAAAAAAAATTCTTAGTGCACACTTTAGTCTCTTAAGGAATATGTGTACAAAATTTCAGTTTTGAACTAAATCTGATGAAAAATATTTTGCAACCCCTCTTTATCATTTAAGGGGATTAATGTTAAAAAACCATGAATGTATTTAAATAAATCCTTTAAATAATGTGAATGCCAAGTTTGAAGCTGTACAGACAAAGAAAACACGTTGTTACACACAAACGATACAACCCCTTTTCACCCCTTTAGGGGTTGAATTTTAAAAATCACATTTTAGTGCATTCCTATGTCACTTATGGCATAATTGAGCCAAATTTCAATTATGAACTAAATCTGATGAAAATATCTTGCAACCCCTTTTTATCACTTTAAGGGTTGAATATTAGAACACGATGAAACACGTGTTTAATTAAATGTTTTAAAGAAAATAAATGCCAAGTTTGAAGTTGATCGGACCAAGAAAACACGTTGCTCCATACAAACTTTGCAACCCCTTTTCACCCCTTTAGGGGTTGAATTTTCAAAAATCCTTTCTTATTGCTCGCCTACGTCACATAAGGAATATTAGTGCAAAATTTCATGGTTCTAGACCAAGTGGTTTCGGCTGTGCGTTGATCGATCAGTCAGTCAGTCAGTCAGTCAGTTCTTGCTTTTATATATATAGATAAGCAGGATAATTCTATTTTTGAAAGGCCAATATTATACGAGTATAGTCTCTAAATTGTTTTTCTCGTTATCTGGAGCGATTCGGTCTATTTTAAAGATTGTTTCGAGACATATATTTGACTTCACTAAAATTGTGATAAAAATCTGGAAACGATGCCGTCGGTCGGCAGTGACCGCGAAGTTCACTGAACCAACGCGAAAAAGCGACTATTTTAAAACCAAGACCATTCACAAATACCCACCGCGGAACGTGTCGATACCCAACTTAAATTTTGGCTCAGTTTTACAATAACAAATGAGAATGCTTATGACTTTTATAAATCTTTCTTTGTTCGAATTGTATTTAATTAAAAATATTGGAAAATAGTTACCTACCATTACCGTACCGAAAAATTCATCACGTTCGACTATGTATGTTACCTACAGCTACTACCAGTTACCTACTTACTGCATGCCTAATGCTATCGAAGTCACATTCTAAACTGTCATGTCTAGGCATCTCTGCAAGTCTGCACCAATCATTACTATCAATGATATACCTACCAGATGAGACGCTTCCGATTATACCACCGATCACATTATGGTAATGGTAGATATATCATGATATAATACTTAGTTATAATTTTGTTTCCAATCCTTTTTGTAGGTACGATCCGTCTTATTATGAAAGTTTAGACCAGAGTTTTCTCAGATGTTTCTAAAATTTCGTTCCACATAATTGACGTCTATCACTCGCATTTCCTTACTCAATCATCGAATTCCTATTTATTTTACTTGTGATTTTGTTATTGATTTAGAAAAAGCAAGGGTTAGACGTCGATTTGTGGAGAAAATATTTAGACACATCTGTTCAACTCTTGTTTAAATCTTTTGTGGTAAGACAGTAAACGTTTTTCTTTATTGTAGGTACATTATACTATATAGGAAGTAGGTATCTGCCTAATTAATCAATTCTTTAATCGAGATAAGATTATAATAATAATTTTATTACTATTTCTAAAGAGAAACTAAGCCGAATTACAAAAAAAAAACAGATTATTCGTTTATTTTGTTCTTATGCATCTAGTTATACGGGATTTTTATCTAATAAAAGGCATCACATACGAGACAACATCGTCACAAAAGTACTAGCAACGCGTTACCGCCATATGGTTAACCGAATACCTCCAGTTCACTGCATATGGCGTAGCTACCATACCGTACCATACCTACCATATACAGCTATATCTACCGTTTGCCGGTGCCGCCGGTACTCGACATATGGCCAGATAGCATACATTTCTCCTCAATACCATATTATGTTTTGTAATAAATATTTGCTTATGGCATATGGCGTAGGACAACACAATAAGGTCATTGATAAGCTGATAGCGTATTAAGTGACCAGAATACTTTGTAAGGGCGTTGGTGGGGGAACTTTACATTCCGGTGGCGCCTCGTTCGAAAATTCTGGCCTGCAGTAATGATTTATGCATTAGCAAGTTATGTGCAAATTTCCATGCTATATCATCATAAACGGTGAACATCGGGAGAGAAACGGCACGTCTAAAAAACTCAAGAAAATGCGGCGTACCTACTACCTACACAATATCACCCTGGGCCAGTCCACGACACACAGAGCTGTTAGTCCAAGTGTTCAACGTCCTCTACCCCTGCCCGCAAACTGCAGTCATATCTCGAAATATATTATAATAATAATACAGTAATAGAATAATAATAAATCAGCCTGTAGCTGTGCCGCAGCTGGGCAAAGGCCTCCCCTCACTTTCGTGAGGAGGATTAGGCCATAATCCACCACGGGGGCCTGGTTCGGATTGGTGGATAACATGCCTCCGAAACAATTCTCGGGCATGTTGGTTTCCTCACGATGTTTTCCTTCACCGAAAAGCAAGAAACACATTGGTACGTGCCCGCACTGGGATTTGAACTCGCCACCCCCGCTTTGGCAGGCGGACGTTTACCCACTTAGCTATCACCGCTAATAAGTATATAATAATAAATAAGTATAATAATATCAATAAAACTAATTACATTATATACAAGGACTGACATTACAAGCACTTAGTGTTTATAGCCTTGAGGATCGATATACAAGTAGTTGCAAATCTACTCTACTTTGCATGACTAATGAAAAGCAAAATTAAATAATATATAGGTAGTATATAAGATATTATAGGTAAGCACTATATTTAAGTAATATCTATTAATAACTACTGCTTACGGATAGGATTGGAGTGGGAACTTGGTAGAATTTAAGTTTATCTAATAACCATAATAAAAGATGCACGCCATAAAACTGGTTGATAAAATCATTGGATGTAATACTGCCAGATGACATCAGATTTCTGTTATAAATAAGTTTGAGAATACTAAATAAAAGGTAGTATGTCTGATTCAAGAATGCCATTTCATTCCGTAAACTTTACTGAATAGTTACACCGTCTTTAGAGGAAGGTCGCTTTGGGTAGGTAGGTACTTCTACTTCCGCATCAGCGTGTATAAGAAGAAATCTTTTAGTCTATTGAATCGCAATTAAATTCTTCTTTCCAAAAGAATTCAAGACGTGTACTCACTCACTCATGTATATCACAATTAACTATGTTTACTCCGAGATGAGAAGAATTCTTTGGAATGCGTCAATACTGGCAATCGTGACGTTTTATCTAAACAACGTATTTCCATGACTATTTTTGAGACGATGAGATTGATCCAATGAAAATTAAATATTTATTCGCACTTCATTCCACGTACACGGAAGAAGTTATTTTTAAGAGCGGCGTCGCCATTTGGCTTCCAAGTGGCATGGAGATATTCAAGGGCGATTGTGAATATTGCAAAATGCTGGGTTGTACATAATAATAAAACATCGTACAAATTCCAGTGAAAACAGCTTTATGTTGAAACTCATGTGGAAATAATAAAAAAATGTTAAGCCACGATGATTTTCTTGGTAGGTACTACTGAATAATAACACAAAGCTTACAATTATTAACTGTGCTTTCCCTTCGGGAACGCCGTGCTGATTAGCTGATTGTGAAAAGGCAAAAGTTAAGCGACAAATGCTTTGACATTATATTTATTTTAATCTGGGGGCACGGCAGTGCCCCCGCCAAGTCGAGCAAAACAAAAGGCACGGCCGTACTATCCTTTTCTCGAAGCGATTCGGGCCATTTTCGACCCCCTGTAACTTCGTTATGGATAAAACTAGAAGCCTAAATTTTTAGTGACCAAGAGAACATCACGTCTACAGATAATAATCCAAATTACATCAAATTTGAACCAGTAGTTTAAGAATAATTGCAAGTCAAAGTTCCTTAATTTTGCTGCCCACTGACTGACTCACCGATCATCAAAATTCTAAGGTACTTCTAGCCGTCCCACAAGTTTCAAATTTTGAGTATAGCTATTGTTTAGCCTATAAACCAAGGAAAAATTCTGACATTCCATAATTTTCATCCCGATTTCTAGATATATAATCTGCATAAATAACTTTGTATTCTCATATAAATCCCATTAAATTGTATGTGATTACAAAGTTACTTTTACAGTTCATAATTTGACTTAATTGAAATTGAATGAAATGGATAACAGGGGTTAAAAATGAGAAATGGCTGCGAGAAATTCGACAGTTGAGCGCTTTTTAAAAACTTCCACGATAGGTATACCTACACCTACCGCAGTGAAAGAGATACAAATCCCTATACTATATACCTACCTACCTACCTACACTTTTATAGGTTGAACAAATTCGTTACCTAGGTACATTAAAATAGGTACCTAGGTACCTTATACCTAATATGCATCTGTGGAGACGCAAAGACACACGTACATGATAATCTATGAGCATGACCTATGTTCGCAAGGGGCCCCGGCCGGGCAGGCGCGCGGCGCGCGTTTTCGCGAATTTCGCAAAAAAAAAACGAAATAAAGAAATAAAACCTACAAAAAGAAATGAGATCCCATCAAAAACATTACATGTACAAAAATGCACAAGTCTCGCAACGCAGTTTATCTGCCGTAAAAAGTTGTGATATCGAATGTAAACCAAGTCGGTTAATTTAATACCTACCTACTTATTTATTTCTTTAGTAAATAGAGTGTCTTGGCGATTGTACACGGGAGCATAATCTACTAGGTAATCTAAATAATATAATCTTCGGTGTAGGTATACTTTCAAACAAATACAAGCACAAAGCGCTATGTAGATTTATGTTGAAGTGTGCAATTGCCAAGTCACTCTATTTACTAAAGAAATAAATAAGTAGGTAGGTATTACATTAACCGACTTGGTTTACATTCGATATAACAACTTTTTACGGCAGATAAACTGCGTTGCGAGACTTGTGCATTTTTGTACATGTAATGTTTTTGATGGGATCTAACATACAGCCCACACTGCATGACTTTGCACATTGGAAAATGTCTAAAAATGTCGGAAAACATTCTAGACAATCGAATAAAGCGACAACCGGTGATTTCGACCATATTGCAAATGGTTACATTTTTTGCAAATTATGTCTATCTACTATTATCAAGGAATTGATCGAATATACCAACACCTTTTTGTAAAAGTTATATATTACGCCTGACGTGACATCGATAAATCGCTTGATGAGACTTGATCCAAATCTATTTTTGCGTAAGAACATTCTAAAACAGATTTTATTTTAAAATAAAGTTCAGTGTATGTGCGGCATTAGGAAACAGTAACTGACAGGACAGTATAATATAAACTAATTGAAATGCCTATATAACATACCACAGAGCTTACAATGCTAAACCTGGACCGATTCTCTCTATGCACATAATATGCACAGTGCCTCGGCCTTACTCCTATTTACCTCGCGTTATGAACACGGCTCGGTACAAATCAAGAAGTCGGTGCTTACCTATAACAAGACAATAGAAATAGTTAATAATGCATATTTTGTCACACGTATGAATATATTACAATTGTGCTTATTCATATAATGATGGTAGCCATATTTACATACGATTATTTACAGTTAAGTGTTAAGATACGGTTGTCAATTCAAGGAATTATGATGTGATGTGTCGCATGCAGTTCTCAATGGACGGATGACATAACGTAATCGATGACGAGCTATAGATCTGCCTGAGAGCTCCCGTTAGCTAAATAATAACAAATGTAAGTAAACCGTGTATTGCAGGTAATATACCTAGGTACTTAGGTAACTTTCAGAAATCAGTATGATATTAATTCAGTTTTTCAACTGATTCGTTTCACTATTACCTGTTCTATTACTTAATAGTTATTAGAAAAGGAAAATTTATAAGCACACTTTTTAACGAAGTCAGCATGATCACGTCAAGTGCAATCTTAAAACGTACTAAGTGCTCAGGCACCACGAGATCACGATTCTTAACTCGAAGGTACGAGACCGTATAACTACTGTACATGTAGCATAATTGTCTTTTTTCCATCTGACACGGCTTCTTGTTCCGTACAATGGAAGAATAGTAATTTGTGTTTGGAGGCATAAAGGGTTTCCGAGGGGTCGCGGGCATAACCGTGAAAAAGTACCGCTGCGCTTGCGCACAGCTCTGGAGCGTGACTTGGACAATAGCGCTTTGTAAGCTCTATAGCTGCAGCAATTATTTCTGCTGTAGATATAGCGATAAGCTAGATTCAAGGGGTTTCTAACCTTCGTAGCTAGACTGGAAATAAACGAAATAACCCAGTAACTGTAAGAAGCCCAATTAACTATTCTAGAGCAAATATTGGCCTATTTCCAAACACCAAGCCCACACAAAACGTTAAGGACGTATGAACTTTGAAGAAGGTGAATCTCTTATGCCCGTATTAGGCACTTCTCTAAATCTCTTCCTTCCCAATTTATTTTGACTGGGGTGACTTTCTATAATATCTTTCTTTCGAAGTAAAATCTTTAGTCGTTCTATTAGTTCTGTTGTGTTACGGCGAGCGTTATATTAGACCTTCAGATTTACTAATTACTCAATGTATCTTGCCAAGCGAAACGTTTTGCAATTAACGCAAAACAAAAATAGTACCTACCTACAATAATAAATTTACTTATTTATTTGTACTTATCTAAAAATATCTTCGTTTGAAGATATAATAAAATATTCAATTGATCCGATTTAGTGTTTTATTTGGATTGTTTTGTTTTCAGTTTTGAATGTTTTTAGAGAATGACGGCATAAAAAGATGACGTAGAAATTACTGTTAGTACTACCCATGCCAACATTTTACTTATAAATAATTGTAATACATATTAACTTTACTAACAAATAATTGCATTTTAGTAATTAAAACATTTTACTAATAAATAATTGCAATGCTTTCGTCATCGTGTATGAAAATTAGATTATTTGAATTATAATTTCTAATTCCTGACAGTTTCTGCCTTGCTTTAGAAGCATATTTTAGCAAGATCAATGCATGTTATCTCTATGCAGTTAAACCAGACTCTTGCAACGTACGCTAAGCTATTCATGTCCACAGATAGAAGGCTACGCTCGGCACGATGCGACATTTTATAGTTTAACAATAATGGCATTTCACGAGTCATGCCTATCCCATTACTGAATTATATAGCACTTATTTCATTGATTTCTATAACACATTAAATACATTTATTAGTATAATACCTATATACAAAGACCAGACACGTTTTTACTTATATTGGAGCTTTTTCTCGCTGACTGTACTCGTATACTTTTGACGGCACGTTTGGCGTAGGGGCTGAGCAATCGGACTGCTGCTCTAGGTGTCGCGGGTTCGATTCCCGCCTGGAACGAATATTTGTGCGATCCACAAATATTTGTTTCTGGTCTGGATGTGATTTGTATGTGAAATTATATGTCTGTGAGCGGTACCCGCGATACAGGAGCAATCGTAGTGTGGGACTACGTTTTTAAAAATAAAGACAAAAAAAAGATACTGTAACTTGCATTCGCCCTTTGTAAGTATAATTTGATATGGAACTGTTTAAATATTTGTATGTGTGTAGTATTAGTACTATGAACTAGCGCAATTTATGTTTACCTACCTAATACATAGATTTGATAATTTGATAACTTACATGACCAAGGTTCTGTAAAAGACGTTCTTTTTAAGAGTTAATTAAACTGAATCAATCATCTAACTGCCGATCAAAAGTCTACGAGCTTTAGAATTGGTACGGCTTGAAATGTCAGGAGAGTAAGACAACTTCAAATATTCAAATATTTCAACTGTTTTATATTTCGAAAACTTTTAATAGAAATATTATATACATTATGTAGCTCGGCTAATAAATTTTAGTGTTTCATATTGTAAAAAGCGTAAGAGCGTTGTAGAAAAATTCCTTGACAATTTCTAAATAATTAAAGTCACCCGTTAACCAGCTAAGGTTATTCTTTCCGCAGGTATTATAAGTAATGTGTGACATGTGGGCCTAGACCTAGAGCATTGCACATTATTTTAAACGTTTGTTGTTGAATGTTTGCAAAGGCTTCAATACCTTTCTGTTTGTTCAGTTCGTTCTGGAACGTACACCATATTTTCTGTCGCTAGTTAATGCAACACAAGAAGATATTATTCATGTTCATGATATAGTAGTGTCACGACGCAGAATGCCAACTGGCAAGCCAAATCCTTCAGGCATTATGAGCACAGGTGTAAATATTAACAAATATTTACATAAGCTATGAGAAACAAAAGAAAAAGTTAATTCACTGTTTTATAATCTACAACAAAGGAATAACACTCGTTAGAAGACCTTTATTGAGTTTCCTATGAATATATTATTGAATGAGAAATAATTAAGGCTAAACAGGCTCGTCTCGTTACGAAGAGGTGACGTTTTAAATCGGTAAGATAAGTAGACAAAGACGGTTTAATTTGAAGGTGTGCCGTTGACCTTTGGACCCGGAAGCGAAAAGTCTTCTTAACCTTCGACTGCTTTGCTGCAGGCCTTTTACTGGGCCGAGCTGCTCGCACGGCGCGGGCGAGCTGCTCGCACGGCGCCGCGCCGCTGCACTGCATTGCTCGCTGGTTTCCCTTTCATCAGTCAGTCGTAATTATATTTAGGTATAAATTACAACATTTTTCAGGCCAGATATATTATATAGCTACATATATCTGGGTATATCTTATATTATGTGTATTAGTTACAATTAGTACCATTAGGTTCTATAAATCTAAATAAATACAAAGATGTATAATAGTTGTTTGTAACAAAATCTGTCAATGTTGGTAAAGGCAATTGATTGAGCTAGATAATTAAACATTGGACTTAAGTGAATTTGTTTCAACATATATTTTTAGCTGAATAATAACATTTTGACATTCGCGAATATCGCATCTTTTTACTCTGAAAGTTCGTACGTGTCTGGTGATTCAAATCGGCTAAAATGCAATCGCAACGCCTGTTTGCTTGGTTGCAGTTTGACATTCTGACACGCTTGACTTCAACCTATAAGTAGGTATTGGTTTACCTGGTATTTTTACGACACGACTACAGACGTATAATTCAATTTTCTAGATTTATAGGCATCCATTGAATAACCTATGATGACAGCTGCAATCCCGAGCGAGATTCAGTCCATTAGGAAATCCTTATAAGGATCTAGCAAACATCATGGACCCAAATGAAATTATAAAATTACCCGGAGGTGTAGATATCTGTAAAGGCGATGACTGAGGATGTAGTATAATATTCACAAACATTTCGCAGAGCACATCTACACTAAATCATCTCAGGTAGAGCCAGTCTAAAAGGCAACTCGGAACTTTGTCTCATAATGGTCAGGGGCACTCCGCTTTCGGGTCTGCAGGGAATACCGACATAAGCATAGCGACATAAGCATAATGGGCTTAGGCTCCAGCATGCGTGCCAGCGCCATAACGGCGGCCCGCTTTCACTCGAATTATGATACTCAGCCTTTAAGGACACTGTGGGGAAATTTTTAAAAAGTAGTTAAGTATTCTAGGCGAATTATGTAACTTCACAGTGCTGTTTTTGTTTACAAAGTTGGCACTCGCCGGCTTGCCACCCTCTTCAGCGAAGTCATAAAAGTGTAGAGTTAATGGAGATGGAAGTCGTTTAGGGTTTAGTATGGAGGGGCATAAATAAAGGAAGTAACATTAAGGGAAGTCGATGTAAGTTTCTTCATAGATGTAGGTATATTTACATTTGTGTGGATGTACTTGTGCTGGAAGTTGGTAAGTAGGTACCTATATATTATTAAAAGCATAACTGTTATAGTTAAGAGCGGAGAATTTGCCTTTTTAAACTTTGTACACTAAGAGAAACCATTATTACGTGTTTCGAAATAATCAATCAACATTTTATTTAAGTTCATAACTTATACTGCTAACTGAAATGCATTTTTAATTGGTAAAAATTAATATACGTAACGTTATTTTCTTCTGTGGTGTTTTTATCTATCCGTCTACGTTCGTAGTTCGTATAAGTAAAGAAGTAACTATTTAGTAATCTGGTATAGGTGTGACTTTACTGGATATTCTTTTATTTACCAACTATACTATATTATTCAGATTTCTTTTGTTAGTAAAATTAGTTTAGTCGCCTACAAATAGGCATGAATATTTTCAGCTTACATAAGATTACGCAAAACGAATTTTAATAATAATGACAAAAAAATCCAGAAGGCGACCGGTCGAAATAATACTATAGGTAGCACACAATAGTAAGTAACCTGCATAGGTTTTTGCGTCGATATAGTCAGCCGAAGGTCAATAACGTCACCTTGAAGAGTCTTGGGAGTGATCAGGAAACTAAGGACCATTTATAGCCGGTTCTTTATAATTTGATATAATGATCAATGGTTTTTCCTGACGGTAACCTTTATTTCTTTTGTATCAGAATGATTTTAATACTTTCTGATTTTCCTTTCCGTGAGGATAATGGAAGTAAGACTGAAAAACCGTATACTTATAAACCCATGACAAGAGATTGCAGGTTATTTTTTAATTCCACTGTGGACTATGCTTCAAAAACGTAAAGTAACTCAAGCACAAACCTGAACTAAATCAAGCTTTGAAAAAAAAAGAACATTTTGCCAATGCTCAAATATTACCTTTGAATTAATATTTGGTTATTGATGATACACCGCATTCAAGGTCTCGGACATGGGAAATTACAATGCAATTATATAAAATGCTGTGCTACGACCCTGAGCTTCTCCGCCACAAAAAAACTTGTCCCATGTGCCAAAAAACTTGCAGTTGGATGAAAAATGGTTCTTCCTCCTTATACAGTTGCATGTAGCCAGAAGCAGCCGGTCGAGTGGGCAACATCCGGCATGGCCCTCAAGGCGGACTTTCCACCAGACATGGTGTCGACTCGCTCCCGTCGCGATATGAAGATCGTATTATCGTCGCCGTTAGCCGTACTTATATATTTTTAGCACATCGATGTGTTTACGTTTTTGTCTTTAATATTGTGTTTTGGCTGCTATCTGGCGTAATATTATTTCCAACTAACTGCGCCTTGCAGTTTCACGCGTAGAATTAAAAATACGCTACAACGCATAAAATAGTTACAACTCCAAGTATATTATGTGTAGTACATTTTTAACTTCATACAACATTTCTTGTATTGACGTAACAAACAAACAAATCTCAAAATGTTCACAGTATTAGTAGCACAATGGGTCACCAATTTAGATACTGTGAGTTGTTGTTGTAGATTTTCGCATATTATATGAACATTATTTATAATTACTATGGCTATTCGGCGTCTCCGAAAGATATTTCAAGCAGTATCAGGACTTGTTGTTACGACACTTTCTTGAGTCAGTAATATTATGTAGGATAGACGCATAGTAATATTATATCGTAATAATATATATTATGAATAAAATATGTGTCTATATGATAAGAAAACCTATATTGTCGTCAGAGGCCTATAGTGATAATAATATTGTCTATTAGTAAGCAGCTAGCCGTGTTTTTGTTCTTGCCAGCTAACCGAATGTTTTGTTATCGAGCCGGTTTTCCAATAACATAAGAACAAAAAAATCGTTATGAATAGTTTATTTGATCACAAGACGCATAACGCGACACAAACAGAACTAGATACCAAACACTATTGCTCTAGAGAAACTCATGTAAATAACATAATTATAGTGATATGCGTATTTTCCCTTCGTGCTCTATCGTAACGTTACGTTCTTTGTGTTCGTTCGAGACAAATATCTAACAATACAGGCGGGGTATTGTGTAACTGTTTGTTTTTAATTCACTTATCATATTATAAAACGTTATATCACTGTATATGACGTAACAGGAAAATCCCGTACATTAATAATACTATACCCAAAATAATACAATGTCATTCAAAGTTAATGTTTGCTAGGAAATCCTCAGAAAATTATGATGCATAATATATAGAGTCGTAGGATGAGTGAGAAGAGCAAAATAGGCCGATACTCGTAATAAGTCCTACCTAACTCATCGGTACTTCCAAAGTTTTACAAAAGCGTAACACAACTGTTTTGTCGCAGAAACAGAGTCGATATGACCAGGTGTTGGCCACCTCCAGCAATGGAGTGGCACCTCGGAAGAGAGAGCAAGTCACGTGCTCATATATTACGTTGAAATTGTATGTGCGTGCGACACTCGGCCAGTAATGGGGTATTCTTTTAATCAAGGGGCGACTACATTTATATTCACAAGAATAGGAATTTAGTCCTGTGCCGTGCAATAAATAAAAAACACAGTAAAAACATGGTATGCTCGAGGAGGAAAACGGCACGACTTGCTTATGGGAAACGCCACAGTTATAATCAAGTACCGGTATTTTCGATTGATTATGGGACTTTTATGGAATTTGTTTTCCTTGTTTTAATCGAAGTTCAAGGGTTCAAGCGTACTCCTGGCATCCAAAGCATTACAATATGACAGAGAAGAAACACCGCAAAGAAAAACCGCCAATTTATATTAGATGTATATATAATAGTATATTAGATAAACGATTATCTTTACAATGTTTAGGAATAAAAAATAGCAACTTTTTCGACCTGGTTGTTCAAATTGTTATCAATTCCTCTCTACCTTTTGCTTAAAAAACTGGTCATTCAGGACGGCCTGTTCTCGAAACTAAATAAACAACCATTCCTAATATTAAAACTCGTTCAACAACAAATTGAGACACTCCACCTTTATAAAATGTAACATATTATAGATAATGAAAAACACGAGTAATAAATACATTAATACGCCCGAAAACACAAACCCTGGGCAGATGAGTGCAAATAATTACAGTATAATATTATAGGTGATTATTTATAACACTTTTAATGAGGGCTCATCAGTTCTTTCTACATCACACTAAACTAACCTCAAAACGGAGTTGTGACAGTGACACATACTTTAACCTGTCTGCAGCGTAGACACGGATCCAACGCAGACACAATAGATTTTCCATTGTTTTCGTTAATTACAGCAGCATGGGTCAGCGTTTGACCACAATCTCAACTGATAGGAAGCGTCGATATGGTCAAAGGTATTAATATGCAGGTTGTAAGTATTTTATCAGTGCACCGACAAGATACTTGCGAGCTATAGCCTAATTGCTTCAAGATATAGGCAGGCGGGCTTGTGGGACGCAGTGGTAACTTGTTGCACAATGTCCACGTCATTAATACAAAAACTTTCTCGCTGTGCACCCGTCAGTTATGAGTCAGGCCCAGGTATCACCTCAGTTAGTCTCGTCTCCGAGTAGTGAGCGTGAATCAGCTTCGTATACGAGGAACCGTTTTTACGCGGCTAAATAGTTTTGCTTCTTGAGTGAAAAGGTTTTGTGTGACAATATTTGTCATAGCCATGGTAATTAGGTCCCTACCTACGTAGTAGGGCGCACTGACGTTTGTAGTATAGTGCACACGATAACGATTAATCGTCATGGTACACAATTAATTTAACTGTACTAGACATGACGTCCAACTATTGACCTCGAGGAATATTCTTAGTATAATATTTATATGAGAATTCATGCCCAAAGTCAATATAAGTACATTAGTAAGTTTGCTAAACGGTAGTCTAGTTAATATTTATTGATGACTTTTTGTACGTAGATGTTAGGTCGTTAATACCGATTCCAAGGTAGAAATAGCTGTCGAAGGAATTTAAGAGACAAACCCAAGTACATAATATTATATATACTGATGTATTTAGGTAAGTACATTATTTACCAACATACATATATTACTATGTTTTTGTCATATATTATGCCGGCAAATTTATATTACCGGTAAGTCACACAATTTCAGCCGCACGTGTATTGCAGAACAAAATTTACAATATTACTATGATATATAAGAAAACCAATAATTATTATTAAGACATACCTTCTAAGATCCTCAACAAGGCAATAAAAACACCGGTTCTCCAATATCGCAGGCACTATAGCACGATACACGTCCGCACTAATCTCCGCACTTCACTGAAGTAAATGCTCGAAATTAATTACTTGTATCGTGACGTCAAACACGAACTTAAGTTTGTTATCACTTAATGTATTGATAAGGGCGAGTTACTGACGAGCGGTGGAAACAGCGGTCTGTGTACGTATGGAGGCGTGCGACGCTGCCACCGTGCATTTATGTGACAACTGACGAGGTGCCGGTGGTCACTCGCGTCGACTGATGTGTGACGCAGGCGGCAGCTGTTCACCTAGTGACGTCACTCGTGTCTCACAAACTTTTAAATCCGCAGGCGTCACTTCCCCGAAACCTTACAATCCACGAAAGAGAGAGAGAGGCTGTTCTGTGTTACAATCACAATTTGATTGTTGAATTATGTCCTAACATTTTTATTCCAACTATTATGTCATTATCATAACGAACATATTTTTTTCATAATAGTACCATTGTTATCTCATTCATAAGCAAAGCCAAATCCAGTTAAACAGTTATTTACGCCTGGATTTTTTGTAGACATAGCTTATCGGGTATAATATAGGTGGTAGGTAAATACTGTTATTTTGAATAATATTTATGCCATAAAATTGAGATTATAATGTTTTTACAGGCGTAATTACTTGTTGTACTCGTATCCATGCATTTAGTCACGTAGATACAAATCTGGTTCTATAGATAAGTACCTACCTACTGCATGCAAGGTCTTTATCCGTAGGCGTATAATACATATCCGTAGGTTTTAACTGATATAGACTTTTGTTTCGTAGGCAGAAATATAATTGAATACGTAGGTATATAAAATATCTACTATGTATACAAATTAGTCGATATGCACTTTATACTTGAGATTATAATGATGATCAATTGAGATTTTAATATGTTCATGACAGAAAATTATCGTAATTTTTTTCATTACATGCTATACTTATATAATGATTTATTATTTGTACCTGTTATTTGATGAAGTGATAACATTAGTACCAGCAAGTATTATAATACATATAAATATAAAAATTAATTCATCCGAATGAAAAATTTATCCGGACGGGGATTGGTAGTCCCGAAACTATGAGGTGAAGGGTGAAAACTTACGCTGAACTATTATATTACCTATATACCTACCTACTAATACTATATCTTATGTAAACGTATACTTTACATCAGGAATATTCCATGCTTCTAAAAATATAAGATATTCACATAATATATTAACATCAAAGTCAAGTTCCTATTAGTTTAAGCTATTCGTTGTGGGTCGCTAAACACCTGTCACTATACCTACTTGTTACTGAACGACTGCAGGATTATATATAGAATGGCAATTATACGTTCTCTAATAGAATTAACACCTGATTTTCTGTAACTGAAAATAGCTCTTAACATTCCATTCTTAAAGCATGATACGTAGCGACATTCAGTATTCTGGCGTATGTCAGTACGGGCGCACTGAGATATGTTTACGTTCAACGCGAATACAAATAGCATACGTTTAGAAATTTAAGCGAAATGCCAATCCCTCTAAATATATGAAATAAAGATAGCATAACGTTTTACCCAAAACATATCGCCTTCGGCAAGTCTGAAGACAATTTAGTTGGATCATTTCTTGCGTGAGGTGAGACACACCTTCAGGATTGTATAAGCTATTTCTGACCGGTTAATGACTTCATGCAGTTGCCGGTTGACATTTGGGTCGTGCTATTATGGTTTGCGATGTTTTTCCATCCAAATCCGTGACTTTATAATGTGTGAATTAATATACGTGTATACTCGTTTAAATTTATGTCTTTAGCGCCATAGTTATGGTTGAACGTCCGCTTTCGACATTTCCAGATACCTACATAATTATTATTATGATTATTCTGGCTAATGTCAGGAGAATGAGAACACATAGGTACACCAAAAGACACGAGAAAAATATAGGTATAGTTACATCCAAAGTCGTAGCAGGTGTTATCGTTCTAAAAGAGATATACTTACCTATAACTGAAAAGGTATAAATAATCTAAAAAATAGTCGCATTTCTTTTTGCTAAGGAGGAGATAAATATTTTTGACGTTAGAACAACCAGTAGGTACGTATACGTTATTACTGATTATACGTGATATCAAAGAAAAGATGACAATCTTATACAGTTCAGTAAACCCAAACCATACAATGACACAGTAGGGCTTCAGCATCCTTACATGAAAGGAGTCGTTAGGAACGTATTGTCGTACAAAAGGATTGGGACCATTGTTCTGATGGCCCAATTTTTTTCAGAGATAATTCAAAGCAGGACGCATGAAAATTACACAAAAATAATATCGTAGGTTACAGCTCGGCAATGCTGAGAAGTGATATATCAAGATGAATGAAAGTCAAATCATCAAAGGAGACAATTCCTTTTATTTGGCATGTTATAATTTATGACATAATATTATTATATCCTATCCTTCATAATTACATTATTATGTTGATTTCATGACGTACACCTACTGTCGTCCCTAATAGAGATTAGAAAAACGCTCTGAGTAAAAATTCTTTAGGAAGACCCAACATCAATAATGGTATATTAGGTAGATACTTTATTTCAAAAGGTATATAAAGACTAAAGCATTGATATATAATATTAACGGGCTGAATATTGCTACTGACATTTCACTATCCGACTGCAGCGCACGAAGAAACAGCGGCGAAACGGCGTAATAAAAGTTTCAGCTACGCGACCTTGAACTACCGGCTCTTACTACCAAAGAATATTGTACTATTAGAACGGTAAGTTACGCGCCGGCGATCTGTTAAATAAGCGGTTTAGCTAATAAAAGTTGGTCATTATTTTATTGAAAGAATAATATTATGTAGGTACATAACCGTTTAGACTTAAATAATATATTATACAATCAATGTACCTACTCGTATTAAGATGTGAAATTTTATTTTCTCATTCCAACCCAATATAACAAAGAGCTAAATTAGATGAACGGTCCTTCTACATTAACAGTTTTATTATTTAACTGATAAAATCCCAGAGTCCAAAATATGAAAATTCTTAAATAATATTTATAATCCATACTAATATTAGAAATGTGAAAGTCACTCAATTATTTAGGTATCTGTTTATTGTCTGTTTGTTACCTTTTCACGGCTAAACGGCTGAACGGATTTCGATGAAATTTGGTAGGTATAGGTATAGATTGGACCTATGAGATGGACATAGGCTATCTTGTGTCTCAAAAAGATTGCCACTATGCGACGTTGACACACTAGGGCCGTGGGAGCAAGAAGACATTACTTTGTGTGAGCATATCCGCGATATAATCGCAGCGTAATCGGGCGTTGCCGTTTCGTATTATGTAATTAAATATGTAATTCAAAATAATAAAATAAGCGCCATGTGACGAATCCAATACAATGCTGCCAGAATCTTGCACGTGGTAGATTTTGTGTCACTTACTACATTATCACTTTTACTCTCGTACTATACTATAACTGAATGTAATATTTTGGACATTTTTTCTTAAAGATATGAATAATTTGTATTGTAGAACGTGTTTACTTAGAACAAGTTAATTAATTATATAGGTTTAAAGTTTTCATCGATATCATCAACAAAGAAAATTAATGAGCCAGGTATACCAGTAAACAGATAAGAGCAAAAGAGACTTAAATAATTAAATAAGTATTTTATCTTAAATACCTACGTTATTTTGTTTCAATAATTATAGCAATAACTCGATTGGTTCTCGACGACAAAGACGACGCGATGACGATATGACGTGTTCAATCAAAGCAGAGTACAATACCTGTGGTACAACTGGTGCAGTACTTTTGACTGTTGTGCACTGGCAAGGCAATACAGTAATTATCAACTGGTACCTCCTTGATCGTGACGCGACACTGTCTGTCAGTGTCAGACTGTCACGTTTCGTTCTCTGTAGTCACCGGCTTTGGGGTAAATAAAAATTGTAAGATTCAAGAGTTGACGATATTTCATATTATGTTCAGTGTTGTGAACCGTGAAAACCGTTTTATTTTTCTATCACATACGTATTAAGAACATTCCAACATTTTAAATATAATTATTTTGATTTTTAGGTTGGGTCGGAGAGTTCCTGTTTTCACGGACGATGCTAAAAATGTATAGAGCTAAAACATCAAAAACGAGCTCACAGTTATTCTGGACCTGTATGTAGCTGAAAACGTGTTCGTGCTGCGCTCAAGCGTTTCCATGGCGAAGATGTTTCGTAAGTATTGAACACATTGTTAACGTGCAACAAATTTCTTGGTACAAAGACCAACCTGAAAATTCTGTACTGTGCAGATGTTATTTCTTTTATACAGACGAGATGAAATGATTGTAATGTAAACCTGTGATTATTTATGTTCAGTTGTTATGTACCTCTACTCAAGACATTATACGCTACTACAGAAATGAATAGGGGTGGTGTGGTACCAACATTAGCAAATAACGAAGCCCTATTTATAGTACATCCAAATTTGTGTAGGCATTTAAAAGTTATGGAGTTATTTTGGATTACAGGTACAAGGGCAGCTAAGAATCGCAAGAAAGAAAAAAATTTACTTTGTGTGCTTCATTTCACCAGTGGAACCTATATACCTACCAGAACTTGTTCTGAGAAGGGTTAAAAAAATGCAAAATGCATAGATTTTTAATATAGGATATCTGTAAATAAATATTTTTAAACCTAATGTAATCTTTCATTTCACTAATCGATCTAATATAATAATACGCAGTCATAGTCCGAACCTATTGAGTTTCGGGCTGCACCACGATGCACCACACCACACGATGACTGTCAAAATATCCTCGTTGGCTGGCTGTTAGAAAGCGTATTGATTGTGGTTCTAAAAAGCAGAAAAACTAGGTGGGTAATCTAGGCGCAATGGATAACCAAAAGGTCAAGAAAAATATTTTCCAACAAAACCAAACTACGGCGATCGAGAACCGAACTCCGGCTCGTTGTATCATAAATCCATCATAGTTACAACTATGCTATATTGCAATTTTAAAGACCGTCAAATTTTGATGTTCATATACTTCAGTTTTTCCATTTGCATATGACGTGTGCGTGTCATTCGTGTTCATTTAAATAGTATTAAGTTTTGATTGAGCTACTCTCAAAAGTGTAGGCATGAATTCATAGATTCAAATATGTTTGATATGTGCTGAGACCAAGTTGGAAAACCTGCGAAGTTACCTAAATTAAGTTTATCTCTCGCAAATACAAATTACAAGTAAGTTTCCAAAAGTACAAATACTCTTGGAAATCTCTTGCTTAGCGACACCAGACTTTTTCATAACAATACCTATAATAAGCACCAATGACGATGATGCTATAAGAACTAGGTGGTCATTGCGAAGCTCACACGCATGTACTTAGATTGAATCGTCAAGATGGCCTACACAAAGATTGTCTCGTTATGTAGGTAATAACGGGAGCAACGTGACTGCTTGGCACTTCTATTTAAATTCTATTGTAATAAACGGGCTAGAAAAACAAAACACAGCCGCCACTGGCCGCGCCGCATCCAATGCTTGTTTTGCCTAATCAGTGCCTTGACAGACCAAACATGACAAGCGATGGATGCGGTCCAGTATTTCGGAAAAATTAAATTACGTAAAAAAAATAATTGAAAAAAGTGACACAGGTCCGTCTAGCGGCGCGCCGCAGCGACTACTGTCGAATCGTATGGAAATGATAGAGAGGACACAACATGGCGGCTGGCGCGTCATTCTACTTGAACGAAAATTCACTCAAATATGTTTTCTTGAATGAAAATTGGCGCATAGTTGCTATATTATACACCAAAAACCTTTATTATTGTACAATGATTTCAAGTTCTTTCGATTTGAATAATGTTCTCTCATAAATTAGTGAGATTGAATTTAAATTGCTATTTTGAAGAGGTTACTTTGTAATTTTTTTCTATAGAGAAATTATCTTGTAATTGTGTTTCTGATACATCACGCCTAGAAAGTATATGTTCGAAATTAACATATATTTTTTCCACATTCCCAAGTTGTACGGATTTGTCGTAAGTGGCGTTCAAAATATGTGTAATCATCTCTACTCTCGACCTTATGAGTTAGGTCATTGCGATAAGAGTCGCATTACAATTAGTCGTAAAACCTAATTGATTGTATCATATTGAGTACCTATCTTTTTTGGGCCGACATAGGTATGTAGTTGGTACTTAGGTAAGTAGCTACAGAGCGTGGCGGTAATCTGTCCGCTATGTTACCTAGAGGCGCCGGGTTCGAGACCTGGGGCAAACTATAGACTTAATTTCGTCATGTGCGGATTCCCATCACTGCGTGATACGGAAGGCCACGGCACGTAAAGGCATCGATCTTGCTTCTTGTAGATAGATAGCAGTATCATTAAGACACGCCCGTCCTTAGGTGACTTGACTAACTCTCACAAAGTCCAACACACTACTTACCTGAAGTGCTAAACAAACAAACAATGTTTCAAGATCATGAAGACTGGTCAGGTAATTATGATAAAATGCGTCATATGGCTAATTGAATTACTATCATTTTACCTGAGTTAGATAAATTATTTATTAAATAATTAATCTGTGATGTATTTTGAACCTGTACGAGGTCGACTGGGTTTCGTAACCGTGTCTAGAGGTTAGTGATATGGCTCTAATCGGTTGAGTGGTATTAGAATTAAGAATTTACATAAATAATAATGTACAGTTACTTCACACATTTTCAGTAGGACTTATTGTATCTATATAATACAGAACGTTTTAAATAATTTCAAGAACTACCATCTTTAGTAAGTTGTTTTAATTCAAAAATAAAGATTTCAATATCTATTACAACTAAAACTGAGAATTAAATACGCTACAAAGCACATTCGCCACCGGACGGTCCGCTCGGAATTTATGTGGCAATTAACAAAAATTATTAACATAATAATATACTTACCACTACTTTAAATCTAATTTAGGACACGATCTATATTAAAAGGCCAAGTTGATTTCAGTATCTTGACATCTTCCACCCATTCCATCACGACGGGCGAGTCAATCGATATGAACTACTCGTATGTATTGACATTAAAAATGTATCGGACAGTGTTGCTTAATTACGGTAGCTAACGTATGTTTCATATTATTAGCAATTATTGTGGTGGACAACTTCTCGCATAATTAATATGAAATCGACTGTTCCTTAAAGATAATCGGGGGAAAAGGCGAAGTGATGATCGATTTATTTAATATTTAATTTGTCGGGCAAAACCGTGAATGGGGAAAATCGCTATTAAACCACACAATCTGGAAAAACAAAGCTTGTCACGATATCTATAGCTCACATCATAGTTGCCGGCGTACCTGGCAGAGTGCTGGTTGTGTGGGGATGCTACTCGGATTGGTGCTACTACTACCTGATTCTAAGTTTATAATAGTGTGTTTGAGGTAAACCGTTGTTTATCCCCGTTACACTGTGGGTTACCTTAGCCCATTGCCCATAGCCCTATGACCCATGGGCCTGTAATGGTTTGTAGGTTGTCTATCTTTCGTATATATACTACGAGTATAAGTAGTTGGATATGTTTAGGCTCGTAGTAATCAGCTATTACAAGGAAAATGTCCATTAAACCAAAAATTGGTGAGTATAATTTTGTTATTAATAATAAGTATTATTTTATGTGAGCTCGTGCCTCCATTAAAATCTGTTGGCCCTACACGCCATATAAGTTCAAATACGATTTATTTGGTACAATGTACGGTCACTACGGTACTAACTACCGCTGGGCACGCTATCGCCATCATGAAAAAAATATCCACACGAAAATCAAAGGTATTATTATGACGCTAATCAAAATGCTACATCAAAATTTAATTTAGGTGTGACGTTGAAGTTTTAATAAATAATATAAAAAAACAACATAAATGCAACGGATCGCTTGACCGATAGTGATCATCGTAACCGCAGCAGGTATATTATATGCATACATAATACATTTCCAAGGGTTTTGTCTAATTGAATACCACTTTTACGCCATTTTGAATTCGCGAAAGACATTCTCTACTTCCCATACAAATATTGTCTGATAAATGATCGTTTTCAAGGTGAATAATTTTAATTGGGGTTTGGAGAACTTGATCCAAAATCCAGAGATGTTTTGTTATAGATACTAGTTATATGCGGAGATCAAAGAAACATTTTGAAGTAATGCAACTGCATCATGTACTTACCGTAGAGAGGAGTCGATACGATATAGTTATTATATCTAACAGAAATTTCCCAAAAAATATCAAGGTTCAACGTGGTAGGGGGTGTCGATATTAATCATGGTTCTTAAGATCGATAAAATACCAATTCTTGGTTATAAATGTAACATTCGATATTTTTATAACGACATCAACTAAACATATGAAATTGCGAAACCTATTACAACGTTAATTGTTTATTTAGTTCGTGCCTCACACATTTCTTAGTAAACTAGGTTGATAGTAAAGTTTCTAGGTAACGGTTAGATTAGAGATGAGGTACAGTAACGAGCGGCTTGACGCGCTCGACCCGAACTCGCGAGCGTGAGCACGACACGAGCCTCATAAAAACATTTACTGCGCGTATGGCAACTGAGATGTTTCCTGCGTGTTTCCGTTCACGTATAAAAGAGTTTGATTTGCGGTTATTATAAATATAATATGAAAAAATATAGCAAAATCTCCAAAGAGTGAAGACATTATACGAGGTGTTGCTCAGACATCAACAGTGGAAATCTTAGCTTAGAAGTATATCTAGTATTATCGAGAATACATTAATTAAAACATTAATCACAAAATTGTTTTGTAAACGTCTATTGAAAGCATTGTGAACAAGGCTAATGCTTCAACTGTACTTACTTTTACTTCAATTACGGTTAAACTGTTATATTGAAGTGGCTCCATTCTCGTATTTAACTCATATCTATTCATATTCAATTGGAAATCTAACTGTTATGTACGATTCCATTCATTTACCTACTTCTATTCAAGCTATTTGATGAACCCGGTTAGATAGCAATTAGAAAGCTTACCGTGTCCTAGTATTAATAAGAGCTTTACATACCCTATATGCTATAATATGTATAGTGGTTAAAGATTTCGGACCACAGTGACTAAAAAACGGTATCTACTAACAGCCAGCGTGTGGTTAATTATTCATGATCCGCATTTTAAACAGCTAGTTACTAAACATATTCCTATCCCAAGTTTGATATTTATAGACTTGAAATCAAAATCAGGTTGCGGTCTTGTGGCAAGTCGATTTTAAAATTGCCTAGCTGTTGCATCATAATGAGTAGCCCGCCGTCTATCTTTAACACGATAATGACCTTTGTCTTCTCTGAATACAAATTTCGGTAGCCATATCGGCCAGTATCTGTCTCCTTCTCGACTCGCGTTTCGGCGTGCGATGCTGCAGTGTCCTCACTAGTGTCATGGCCATCATGGACACTCGCAGGGCCACTTCTTAGTAGAAATTTTACACATACTTATTGAAAGTGAATTCAAAATATATCTGTTTGCAGTGTTGTTACCTCGACCAATGGATTCTGTTTCAGAGAGGCATCAGGTAGGTAGGTAATCGGAAAAGCGTCCGTCCGTCCATTGTCAACCTGACTCCATTTCATAGGGGCAGGTAATCGTGATGATGCCTTTTTCTAAAGGTTAGCCTGCATTAAACCGGTTAAAGCTGAAGTATGTTTAACTCGCCGCCCCTTGGACACTCACGCGATCCTAATAGCTCATTTTTAATGCATCCTCACGGACATGTGTACGTACCTATACATTTTATAAGTGAAAAAGTAGGTCCACGAGGTAACGCTTTGAGTCTTCAACTTTGGAATTTATTTGTAGGTGCAAATTCAGTATTCGGTATACAGTTCGATGGAATATATAGTTATTAGGTAATTCAAAACAAAATCTAAAACGTGTCAGTTAGAATAACTCAGTATGTCTATGTACTGAAGTAAAAGGAAATTCGTGTCCTGAATGAATATATTCAAATTGTTATTCTCAAAAAATATTTGTTTAACCATGTTACTAAGTAGGCTACAAAACTAGGCTAACAACCTGAGATCTGACAGAATAATGATAATTCCAAGCCCTGATACTATGTCAACAAACAGTTTTCAAATTATACCAGTGAAATAGGTAAGACAACAACCTGTAATTATGTAGTATAATTACTAGGCTTACCGTAAAACAATTCTGAGAGTTTAAATTAAATACACAATAATGTACGCGATACCTAACTACATGACCCCGTTTACATGAAGACAATTTATATAGATTTTCTTAGTGATAACTGAATTTAATAAATCATAATTTTCGTTTGTCTAGATTCTAGATCACAATTATAATTCTAAAACAATACAATCAAGCCCACATTGTATATTCATAAAATACATCTTATAATATATATAAATCTCGTGTCACAATGTTTGTCCTCAATGGACTCCTAAACTACTTGACCGATTTTAATCAAATTTGCACAGCGCGTGCAGTTTGATCTAACTTGAAAGATAGGGTAGCTTACATCTCAATTTATAGTCGCAATAACAAAAACCTTAGCCACAGCAACGCGTGGCCGTGTCTGCTAGTATAGGTATATGTTACAGATGGACTATCGTGATTGACGATGATTAACCTCCACTGGAAATAAGATTTTGAGTTATTTTGTTTTATGACATTATATCATCGTGTCGTATCTTTCTTGTTTAGTCTATAAATACGAGTACAAGTAGGTGGATGTTGCATAATTAATAAGAAATACCATTGGTATTAGAATGTGGTATTCGTTTGGAATACATCAATACTTGTATATAAGTACATTTATATTCCTTTACTGATTCAATAATTCGTAGTACACTAGTTAATATAATTACTATTCCAATTCATCCAGATACCCTATCAAGTTAAACATATTATAATTCATTACAATTATAATTTATTAAACAAACCAAATCTCAATTATTAATTCTAAATCTCTACTACCTAGAACTAACATAAAATGAAGCTAAACTAAATGAACACCAGCCATTCATTTTTCAATCAGTAACTAATCTTCAGAGGCTTGTTAAATTGAAATTTTCCGCCATTACCGGGGTGCTGTTAAAGTATCACTAGGTACACAAATTTATACAACAAGTAGAACTACAATAGCAAGTTGGTACCAACATAATATGTATAGATGAATAAGCCGCCTATTTTCTTACATTCATTTCCCTTCGTCGCCCTTCCCTCTGAAAGGTTAGAAGTGTGCAATTATATATAACAGGCGCAACTTGAAAGCCCGCTGCAAATATAATCATCTTTATTTTCGTTGAGATGGCAGGTACGAGTAAGTGAATTATTGAATAGTCAGTTAGCCGTGTCAGCCCGTGTCACATCTCATTACAGTGTGCGCCACTACGTCGCTAACGGACCCGTCTAAAGTTAGCGTATATAGTTCAACTACTCCTAAATCTTCAATATTTTGTCGCAAGGAGCACGATACGAATGCAAATGCCGGCCCATTAGAGCCAACATAATTATATGGTGACCTGATAATTATAGGCACAGATATGGGGCACCTATGGAGCATTGGGCAATCGATCGTACAAACATCGCTGGTTTATCACATCGCCCTTTATGGCGTTTACTTTAGAAGGCGACACCGGCCGGTTAGTCACCCTCTTACTATGAATGTCCTTCCTGTACGTTTCTATATTATTGGTCCTATATATCCTGGTATATCCTGGTATGGCCTGTGTAATCTTAATCGTGTCCCGAGATAACGATTAAGTTGAAAAAATAAACTATCCCAAATTCCAGTTATATTAACTTATTGTGACCTATTGAGCACGTCTAGGGTGTCAACCCTACACAAATTAGAGCGAAATCAATAAACACTAGAGAGGGTCACGTCCTTAAAATGTGTTCTTAATTTCCTTTGATTACTTTCGTGGGAAAAATCGATACATAAAATAGGTAAAATACCACAGGAATGGGCTTTTTATAGTTATCGATTTTCATTCTGAACAAAATTACCATCGAGTATCTAGTCGGCGCTTCATGAATGGATTCCGATTGGGCTATTTGAAGAAATATATTTAAATTCTTCATTTGTCTTGCTTTCGGTCATTCAAAGCAGCAGTGAATGGTCAAGTTGCTGCAAAGGCGTCCCGCATGACCGTGGTACATAATTATATTGTGCCCAAAATCGCAGAAGCAGCATTTAATTATACGAAGGTATCGATTTGATAGATGTGCGTAGTGTTGACTAGGTGGCAGGCGCCTATTGTCATAGTACTATGCTTGTAGCACGTGCACCTACTCTGTACGATTCTAATTGTTTTTATATTTATCCTTCAAGGACAAACGCATTCATTATCTGTTTTTATTCTGTTTATGCAATGTGAACGTGAGAATTTTAAAATAGTGGTATCACTGTTTAAAACCACACTGGATTCTATCTGTGTCAAGTCAAGCTAGGTATTACACGAAGGTGGTGGGATTTTTAGTCGACTGCAGAAATGTAGGTACTTTGTACCTTGTCGGTCTACATTAACATAAATAGAAGATTTAAAATTCAAAGTAACTTATTTTGTTATTGCGGTAACAAACGTTCCTTAAGCAAAATATTTTTTGTAGAAAATATTTCACAGCTTTGGAGGGTTGGAAAGTTAGAGGGGGCAAACAATTCGAAGCTCATAGGTACGTCATATTCATCCAAAGTTACTAAGGTTAATCGTTATAAAGACAGCTTATTGAAAGCATGTGACTACGCGGCATTGAAGAAATAAATCAATATCTATAGCTAAATGAAAGTAACTATGACTATACATTTTTCTCTTTGCGTGGTACGTAGGTAGACGTCTATTATTATAGTAATTCGATGCAATTCAGCTAGATTCTTTAGGTCACGGGTCAGACAGATGCATATTAAGACCGTTTATGAACACAGTGGGGCTTTAGCAGCTTACGGTGTTGTATCAATTATCCTGTTAATTTTCTAAGTAAGTATATATAAGTAGTTACACGCTTATGAATGGAAATCTGATAAACAAAGGGCTTGTGCACTACCGGAAATCTGCGTTTGTTCTTCTCAGGATTACAAGTTTTATAACAATTCTACAAGTATGCTCGCACGAGTCCAACTTTTTCTTACGAAGTAAGCAGCTTATAAATGTAAATAATATGTTACACTTAAAAATGTACAGAAAAAACACTAACTAAAAATTGCATATAAGTTTGATTTTTAAGAAGTTCCTAATAATTTTGTTGAAATCAACGAAGACATATTTTTATCAAACATTTCATGTTATATAAAATGAATCTCTATGACTTCTCAAATCTTATAAATTTTTGGTAAAAAATGTAGTTCACCTTATAAAATAATTTATCTGATTTAATTTGAATAAAATGTATTTACACCTATCTATCTACACGAGTTTTGATACTAGTCCAGCCATGTGTTTATACATATTTTATTCGTTTTTTCTCTCTTCACTACCATCTCAATCCGCTTGCGGACTTCGCTGTCAAGAAATGGCAAATTATATTTTCATAATCCTTTACGAATGTTAATTAATTTAGCTAAGTAAGGATACATGACTATTTAAGTATGCTGTGTGTCACAAGGTAATGTATGATGAGAGGCTGTTAAAATTAATTATCTGACTTCTTTCTGTTGGATTGGGATCTTTTTAGGTATTTATTTTATAAAAGAAAATGTTATGTTTGTAAGAATGTACAGATATGACAGATGGACTTCAAAATTATACAATTTCCCGAGCACACGTATTTTTATTTCGCGCTCCTGTTTTGTGTTTCTCACAATGGTTATGGGCCCAGGACACGATTAATAAGAATACGGAGAACGATAGAATCAGCAAGAGGACACGGGTAATGTAAGAATTGACCAGTTCAAGAAAATTACCCTATGAGTGTCGGGTTCTATAGTCGGGTCGTTCATGCGGAGCGGCGAAGACATTATACAAGGTCATTGATGCAGAGGCTCTCATGGTAAAGAGTGATGCGTGATGGTGGTGTGACCGGTATGGTACCCGATCAGTTGATTCGGAGGCTGCAAGTTTGTGGATGGATGTCAAATCTCTCACAATGATCAGCAGACTCCATATCGCACTCCTGGAAGACGCAGGGTGCGATATTATCGAATGCTAGTGAGTTGCGACACGTAAGAGGGTGCGCAACCACGAAGGAAGTATTAGACGAGTAGAAGTCAATTTACGTCTCGGAGACCAGAGCTGTTAACTATAGCGAAGTCTGAGGATGACGATGATGTCGAAGAGCATCTCTCGTGGTTCTGTAGTAGTAAAGAATCAGAGGCGTTGAATATAAGACATTGAAAAGTTGCTCGAGACATCAGTCGAATACAGAAACGGCCACGATTGCAAAGGAATAGTCGGAGAAGAAGAAGAAAAGCACGGAGAAACCTACAACTTGTGTGTAAAATAAGTGTGGTGGTGATGTACATAAGGGTATTAGCACTGTTTTTTAATTCTGGTTTTGTAAATTATAACTGTGTTTCAGATGAATGTAGAGCTGTTCATGGTCGAATGGAAAACTGGATTATAGATAGTGGGTGTAAGTCACACTTATGTAATGATACGAGTAAATTTGTAAATGGCGTGATGCCTATAAATGGTAAATCAAATTTCACTACAAATGGGCAAGGTAAGGGTGGTCACATTGTCTGCATATAAAGATAGGAGTTTACTCATTGTAAGGCACGTTATTAAGTTGTTCCGATTTGCGAAGTAACTTGATTTCAGTGGTGAGTTCAGTTTTTCGCAGATTGTTTTGGGAACTTGTACTATTAAAGAGATAACTGTGTGTGTATTGGTTGTCTCTGGGAAAACTGTGTGTGTCAGATTTCTTGAATAGTACAAAGCGTGGATGTAGCATATGAGTAGACTTGTTGTAAGGCACGTTATTTGTTCCGATTTGCGAAGTAAATTTATTTCAGTAGTGAAGTAATTTGTCGCAGATTGTGTGGGGAACTTGTACTATATTAACGGGATAACTGTGAGTGTGTATCGGTTGCCTCGGAGAAAACTGTGTGTCGGTTTTCTTGAATAGTACAAAGCGTGGACGTAGCACTCATTAGTGTTTATCTTTTTATTGTGGAATACACAGGGTCGAAGTAGACAACTGTGGATGTGATACACGAATGCGATATTTGTGTGACTGGACGTCAATGGAACATATTGTTGGACGAAAAGCTGGGAAAATGAAGTAGATTACCTACTGTAAATGAACCATGACAGTGTTTATAGAACTGTGTTTGTGAATGAACATGGTGCGAAGATTTTCGTTGTGATCTACGTTGATGCGATTATATTGGTTGCGTGCAGTCAAAGAGGAAGTATCGAAAACTCAAACGGCAATTATTGATCAAAGAGTTTTGAGTTGAAGTCTTTGGACTAGCAAGACGCAAGTTACGGTTCGGATCTCGACATTGTCAAAAAAAAAAAAAGAAGGAAATGTCATTACATTAATGGGAAATGTCATAACATGGAAGATTGAAAATAATATGCTTCCACTCCAAAGCGAGATCGGACAAAGGTGAAAATGGAGAAAACTGTGAAAAGGATGAAGCAGAGTGACCATATCGTCAGTTGATAGGAAGCCTTCTTTATCTAGCCACGGGGACCAGATAGTCAGTTCGGTATTCAGGCTGGTACAGTTCGCGAGTACTCCAAATATAACTTGATGGAAAGCAGCAAAACGTCTGTTGCGATATATTGGATAGGTGCTCATATTCTGGGTATGTATAACAGAGCATGCATATCATGGAGAAGTAAAAATGGAAATGTGTGATGACTTCTACTGATGCGAGGCAGAGTACGTAAGATTTTCACAAGCGATGAAAGAGGCAGCCTATCTGCATACTTAGTTTGTTCACTGAAATCGAGGTACTCAGGTATGCAAAGATATCAGTTATATGCAGATAATCAGAGCGCAATTTCTTTAGGGAAAGATCCCGTTTTCCATGCTCGATGTAAACACATTGATATAAGATGATCTTTTATATTATGTAATGTGCTGAAATGTAATAAGAACATAGTGTTGGAATATGTTTCAACAAACAGTGTGTTGGCGGATGTGCTAACGAAGCCCCTGCCGAAGCAGGCCACTACGTGTGTGCATCAAAGTTAGTTTTAGATTAACGGGGCTGACATTTGTTTTCGAGGTATGTTTTTATTTTATTTTATTTTTAGTACATTTTCTTGTATAAATTAAGGGGGTGTGTTGGATTGGGATCTTTTTAGGTATTTATTTTATAAAAGAAAATGTTATGTTTGTATTAAGAATGTACAGATATGACAGATGGACTTCAAAATTATACAATTTCCCGAGCACACGTATTTTTATTTCGCGCTCCTGTTTTGTGTTTCTCACACTTTCTTGCTCTAATAATAATGACCAATATATTAATGATATAAATTTAAAGGGTTGGGTTAAAATTATAACGAAGCTGGATGGACAAAAAAGTTTGACACGTACTAATAGTAGGTACTATATTACCTATGGAAACTCGATGCGTTTAATCGAAACGCTAAACCGGAAAGCCATTGGAAAACTATGATTTTCCAATCAAGGTGAAGGTTAAATTAGCACTGAGCACATAACAATATAATTGACATTGAGCGATACTTTCGGAAACGATACGGATAATAACAGAATGTTCATTATGGAGAGCAAACCATCGTAACGTCTCGAATCAGCTCGTCTTAGTACCATAATTTCTTCTATTTATAATAGTTCGCGGTTCTATGGCCGCAGTGACGTGAACTCATCAACTGGGATAATTAAGTGTCTAGTAACAATAAGCACGGTAAATATTTGGAGTATTGGCGCTCCGAGGGGTTCTCCAAGCGAGCAAATGTCTTTAACAGTATGAGTTTCAGAGAAAATGTCTTTGATAAAGAAGTAATAATAATCAATATCTATTGTTAGGAGTTTGATATACTTATTCACAGTCACGATCACAACAGTTATATTACAGAGATTGCCCGCCAAGTTTCAGATCTCTATTATAATGTTATTATTACTGTGGCGTGAGTTGAATTTTGAGACGGTTCGATGCAGTCACGAGAAATCCTCACTGAGACGAATCCATTTACTTGGTGACGGTTTCCAACGGAGCAGTCGGTCGGCTGTGACGGATTGCACTTGATCAGAAGTTCAGACTCAACTGTCGATAACGACTGTTTAGGGTTTCATGCGGACTTTATGTGATACTGCGTAGCAAGAGCATCTATGGACACAACGGATACATATATTCAAAATGTTATTTTAATAAAATGTAAGGTGAATAAAAGTAATACAGAAAATTGTTAAATTGATTTAATTTAGAATTATAAAACGCTTTTTGTGTGTAGGTACCTACCCTACATATAATTCGATTGTAGCAAAAAGATTACAGTAGCTCAGTGACCGTTTACGGTAAGTACAACATTTATTCCGACTATGGTGTCAATAAAATTAATTTAGCCCAAATGATACTCGTAATTACGTACGGTAGGTACCTACGTAATTATCAAAACCTTACCGCGTAACTTTTCTGCGTCACAACCAATAATTGAAGCATTAACTATAAATAATCACTTTAGTCATCAACATCACATATACCTACCTAAGCAGTGTTATTATTTCTTCAGCAGTGCAATTAAGATAGTAAACTGGAGAGGAAAATAGACAATACAAGCAAGGCCTCACGCACGACGTGTTACAATCTGCTCGTCCTAAATACCTGAGTACTGTGAATACGGGCATCGTCGTAAAGGATATTGCAGTAGGTAAAACACTTTAATATCACCCACAATTACCGCTACTTATCGTGAGCGGTCACAAAATGAATTTAAAACGGGCATTATTATGCTTTAGGAGGAGTGAATGAACCTTTTTCCATTGTTTACAGGCATTACGAGAATTTACAGCAAGCTTCGATGTCTCCATCTCAAGGTGTCTTAGTATTTACATAAACCAAGCCGCCTGATGCCAAAAGTCCTATAGAAAGGCATAGCTACGCAGTAGGTACGTACACAACAAATTCCAAATTATGGCTCGCATTTCCTTATCCCGCCGATACCATTGACCTATTTCCAGCGCTTGTTTAGGGACTGCTTTCCTATGCTGACCGGGAAACTTTCGTTTTGTTATTCTTATATAAAATGTAGCAAACAAATAAGTTATATTGGGTTTTAAAGGTCAAAGATATGTTAGGCAATGATCGAGAATGTAGAAAAATATATTACTAACGTTGGCGGTATTTGTTTTTAACACCTACATCATTTCTTGTTAAGGCACAAGTTAAAAATAATATATTTTTTATATTATTTATTGGGGGGTTTTATGGTGAATCATTTCAATATTACTAATAAAATGTAGTTAATGAAAGAGGGGAAATACATAGACCGTATCATTCTTGCATCTAACGTAAAATTTTCAACATAACAACTATTGTATGAAAACATAATATTTTTCCTGAAAACTCGTGCAAATAAAATGACATCAGAAAATGAGTCATTTCGTTATCTACAATTTGTTTATTAGTTTCCTAACACCACTATGCTAGTATAATCTGTATTTGTAGGTGAATAGCGGTGAGAGTCACGAGTTCTTTGGTTACACGGAAACTTAATGGAGAGTTAAGATTACGTGATATGATTTAATACGTCTCATTATAAAATAACATTTTATCTTGGTGACGCTTCTCACTCATATAATAATTGTAGCAAAAATACAACAGTTTATAACATATTTTTCATATTATGATTATTTGCATGTATATGACTGAATATAACGGTGCCAGATACATGTATGAATATCTTCATATCATCATCATTCTCAGCACGTTTCTTTTCGTCGATTGCTGGGGACGAGCTAAGAATGCTGGAAGATGAAAATTGTATACTTATTATATTATCTATGTAATAAATGCTGTCTGTGCCCTGGTTCTGTAAGCTTCCAAGGTAGATTTTGTTGCTCGCGACTTTTCTTATTATCTTGCTGATGGAGGCTACGAACAAATTAACAGAAACATATTAACTAGCTAAAAACGGGTCTAATTCGCGCACAAACAAATATCAAAATATATAATTTTGACATACCTCGACGTTTCGACCGAGTTACATCAGCCGTGGTCACGTGGTCGTGTACGGCGCAACTTATGTTCAAGTGGGACTTCGGATACTGTTAGTGTTGTATGTCGTGACGATTATGTTTTGCAAGATCAAACGCGGGTAGTTGGAAACAACACCTGCCGCTCCGGACGGTGATACCCGCATTCACCAGTCTTCTCGTGACCACGGCTGATGTGACTCGGTCGAAACGTCGAGGTATGTCAAAATTATATATTTTGATATTTGTTTGTGCGCGAATTAGACCCGTTTTTAGCTAGTTAATATGTTTCCTGTTCGCGAAAGTTTAAGAACTTCTAAATTAACAGAAATTCAAATTATTTAGTGACATAAACGCTACGCTATATATTTTCTTACAAATTCATCGGGTAATAAGGGTGTACAACCCGGGCAGCAAACAAGAAAATTATCAGCTTCAGTAACGAGCATTAATCGAATTAATGAACTTAGAAGTGTTTAATCATAAGGTATAAAACGGCTATCACTAGGCACAAGGAACTAATTTCTCTAAGGACCCTCGTAAGTTTTATTGGATTTTATTATAACAGCCTATAGTGTAACATCATCAACGAAATACTTCAAAGTAATTTACATAATTTCGTCTTTTCGAAATTTGTTTTATACTTTTTATTGCAGTAATGTAAAAATACAATAAAATAGTGGATGTTTATTGTTTGCCTAAACTGTGAAACTAGTCACACGGGAGCAGTTAAATCTAGGAAACACGCAGGCCTGAATCAGAGTTAGGAGCCTTCGATTTTTGTTTATATATATTTTTTAGACTCTTGTAATATTAGTTATACGTAACATAATATTAGTTATACGTCTCTGAACCTTAGTTCCATTAAAATCTGTTTAATCAGCATTATTACTTACCAGAAGAAAACCGTATAAAAATCAGCTCAACAAACTGCTTTTCTCTGCTCTGATTTGACAGAAAACAACACCATAACAGAAGTGCTCATACAGAACAATGAGGTCACTCAATCAGAGGCAATTGGTGATTATTGGGTTATTGGCACCTTGGATGCGTCCATAGTAAACACACAGCTTGCTGGGCGACCTTCAATGGTAAGTGTTTAACCATCAAAAGACAATCTTAGCTTAGGCTGTTAGGCTTTGTTGATCTTGAGTCTTGAAGGCTTAACAACTGTTGGGTTTTGAATAGTTGATTGATGGTAATTATTGTGATATCAGTGGTTGTTAACATTGTTTGTCGAGTGCTGGACAACGTGAACTCCTAGATAAAAAAAATATTTATTTAGAAAGATCACGTGAATAATTTTAGTTATACACAACGATAGCTTCAACATGAAGTTGGACATATTACAGCGAAGAAGAAATGCAGACATGTTTTTTGGAACTTTATCACTAGACTTACCGACCTGCTAGTGGGTAGAATTGAAAAACTTATTTTTGATTTTGCAGAGAGATCTGACAGGGAACTGTTCAGTTTACCTTGTGCGACATGCATAATTGCATATGCAGACCGCGGCGCGGCGGTGGCATTGTACAATTTTATGCTATGCATGCGTAACTGTTACCGCATCTTCAACATTGGTACCTATTATAAATCGTAGTATGCGTGCTTTTTTCCGTAGTTTTTTGTTCACAACTTAAAAAGTACTGACTCAGTTATGCCTATATAGGTGTTATATATATCTGGCCACGATGGAAGCGGTGCAACATTACGCTATGTCTAAACGGTGTAGAGGAGAGATAGTTTTAGTGCCGGATTGTAACTTATTAATGCAATGTTAGTTTGCGATAAGCAAAGCTCCATACAGAGACTAGCTTCGGGAAATAATCGCCTTTGTTACGTGAACGCGCGACCCACTTCTTTGACAGGGAAAAGTTGGCATAATGAGCGAAGTGATAAATGGGGTTGTTTTGCGAAACAATATTTTAAGGCGTTTCAGGGAAGTGTCGATGAATTGTTCGTAACTATGGATGGATATAATACAGATAGACGAGCAATTTATTTAAATATATTATTATTCTTTTGTTGAGGGGGTTTAGGCCACTAAAATCCGCGATGGTCTACGATGGTGCTACAACGCACGCATGTCTTGAAGTAAACAACAACCTGGGTGACCAGACTGTTGTTTTCGTATGGGGTTGTGCTAGCCTCTAGTGTCAGTTTGTCAAGCCGCCCAGGAGCCTCTGACGTGGCTTAACGACTGCTATAACGGTGCGACGCTACCCACGCTATAATTAACGAGAAACACAGACTTCGGAATAACTTAGAGTTGAGAATCCTGCGAAGCTCCGAATCAGGTATTAACTACTCGTGCCCAAATTAGCAAATTAATTCCACTGCGTAATTTAACGTCATTTTATACGAATGATTATTGTCATTCGTATAAAATGACGTTAAATTATAAACTCTGAACGCATGCTGGTTCTACGAGTTTTTAATTACTGTAGAGTTGGCTTCTCGGGGCTTGTAAGGCCAGAATGTTTAATTAATGAAGGTTAATTACTTTTAAAACAACGTGCACATTATAGGTAAGTAAGTTGCAATATTTTATAGGTAAGTAAGTGCCGAGTATTGGCGCTAAAGATCAATAATATGTAGTTTATTCTCAACTAGCTGTGCCCCGCGACTTCACCATGACGATAAACGATATATGATGATGGTGTAAAGTGTCCTATGTTAAATACCAAATATCATCAAACTCCATAGATTTTTCATCGCCGAGGGATATCAAACATATTATTTGCATAATTAGTAGGCTATTAGAATCACGCGCCTTGAATTGAAAATGTTGATACGAGTCTACCGTTACTTGGTGTACCTACCTACCAATTAACAATTCCATGATGTTATGAGGAAATCGACATTTAATTAGAAGCAAAATTGCTGTTATTTTAGTGAACTTTATAAAGTTAACTTGTTACCTAAATTAAAAATAGATCATTATGTCCGCTTGGTACCTGAACTAGTCTGTTTCTTTGTTCTGGTTACTTCCGCAACCGATCTACTTGCGACCTCAGAGTCAACATGCGAAACCGAGAAATCATGTGGGAAATAGAATACAGCTAATTCATATTGGATTACAAGCATGTGGCGAGCCGACAAGGGTGTCAAGGTGTAATGTGGTGCATATACAAGCACTAAGCAGTACTAGTCTTGCGCTCTTGGCGATATCACACGGTTTTTACTTTAACTTAGTCTCAATCTTAACAATGCAAGGTTATAGGTTCGCTTGTATACACCTTGAAGTTGTAAAAAACGTGTCAGCCTGGAAGTGGGCACACAACGTGAAACCAGTCTCGTGCATAGCTACCGTAGCTTTGTACATTGAATGGCGCACCCAGCCCGCTTGGGGCAGGACTGGCTTAGACCAGTGTTTAACTATACACTGAGGGTGGAAACTCGTTCCTAACTCACAACAGAATCCTGTTTCGAATAAAGACAGATAACACACATTATATAGTCCAGCAGGATATCATTCTCATTCATAATGCTGACGGCCTTGGATAGTGGCTCGAGCAAACACATTCTCCTTGCCAAATTGTATGTAGACGCTAGGACTTCAATGTTCTAAAGGACAATAGTAATTGAAATGTCTGCTAATTAACTGAACTAGAAGTCATTGTAATGAACAAGATCAGGCTAAAACGTCTGATGTATGTCCGAATCTCCGAATACATTGCATAGTTTGTAAAATAGCTACATACAAATCACCATAAGGTGAAAATGTTGCTGTCGGAGACAAGGTAGTGTTCCGGCAGTTTTTATGTGCGTAACTCATTTGTATTAATTTCAGATGGGAAAATTTGTAGAACGATTCATTTGGAAAATGCGTAGGTACAAATGCCTAGGCACGTTCTCTTTTGTTTATCTGTTCAGGCCGTTATAATTGAATATAAATGAGGTAGGCTGTGGACATTTATAATGCTCCCATCTCAACAGCGAAGGCTCGACATCATAGTTACTCGTATTAGCGTTCTCCTGATAACATCAATTTAAATTAACAGTCAATCCTTTCCGACTTTCTGAACTTTGTTTGTTTCGTTGTAAAAGTTTTGTGCTTTTATATATGATCAGTTCGCTTCATATTTCTAGATATTTGTTTGTACCTACATATTAAATAATAAATATGGATTAATCACATGTAAAGGCAGTTCACTTCCAAATTTACTTTTAAAACATGTACTGAATTTATATGGAAAGAATTAGGGTAAGGTATCAGAACTGCAACCGTTAAGACCGGGATTGAGATAAGTAATTTAGAAAGTGCATAGAGTGCTCGTCTCACCTGCTCCACACGAGTTCCTCCAAAAGTCGCAAAACTTGCTGCACGAACACATCGCGTTCGGACGTCACTCCGCACTAGTGCCAATGTATTTTTAAACTTCACTTGTACAGTTTCGCAATCCTTCAGCCGGTGCGCATTCACGCCGTGTCGGGCTAATGTCGACAGTCGAGAAAAACTTTGTTCATCTTATAGTAAACAGTGTAAACATGTCAATGTAACGGATCAGAGCGCGGCTTCTGTGTCGGCGCGTAGAAAGCGAGCTCGTGTGCACGACCGGGGGAGAGCAGTCGTCATCGTACCGAGTGGCGCGGCGGCGAGAGACGAGTTCGGCGTCGTCGGAGGTCGCGTGGATAGCGGGGGGTGCGTGACGCGACGTGCGACCGGTGCGAGCGCCCTCGTACGACTGCCGAGACTCGACCCATGCCAAGCATGAAGCGCCCAAGCACCCACTCGCCTCGGATAGGATATAAAACCGAGGAAATGCACGGATTTCGCGATGACATTATGTGATCATTCTCGCCAATTGATGGGATGTGCTTTTTTAACGCTCCGGGGAAACGGTCGTAAACGACGTTATGATAATATTATTAACTTTGGACGGTATCTTCTGTATCTCCTCCTTCAATCTTTCCAAATCAAAGACAAACTGAAACCGTTCAACATCGTAAAAATGATATAAAGTTTGTCGGGATCCAATTAACACTATGCAGTTGAATTGTAGCCCTTTCTTGGAGCGACTTTATGGCTGTCTATAAATTTTATTCTATCACTTCGGAGCTTCGGACTATAAAGATTCCTATGCTTCATTATTATTGTAAAGCTCAAGGCCAAACTTTGTAAGCGTAAAACAACAACATTTGATATTAATACAGCATACACACACACATACACACCCTCACACACCCTCACACACCCTCTCACACAAAATGAAATAAATAATGAAGAAAACAATTACTAGTACAGAGATATCATACTGCAATTTAGTAAAGTATTTAGGTAGCAGCAGCGATACGACTAATTTACAGATACCTACCTACAATAATGATCTATAATTGCAAAGTTTACAGAGCGAATATTTCAATATTAAAAACGTCAAATAAAAAAAACTTAATATGCTGCACAAAGATAAATTCGTCGAAAATGTCCGTACGAAAGAGTTCAACGCACTGCCTACGCTCGTAGCAGTACGTGAGCCCGGAACTACGTGTCTTATTGCTTTGTATGTCGTTGCCTACATGAGTTATTGTTTGAATATTAATATGAAATACATGCTAATATGTTCAAGATAGTACTTGTGTAATTGAAGGGCTGATAAGGGTTTCTGGACTACTACGAGTAAATCTGCGATTTTAGTGTAGGCCCGCGTAGCATCGAGTCCCGTAGGCCCATATAGTGTGATTTTGGGATCGTAGAGAAGAATTTTTTTTAACGATATTTTCAGTTGTTTATTCCTTAAAAAATACTATAACCATACAAAATAAACATATTATTACATCCGCAAATATGTTACGTACGTACTTATGTGTTTTTAGGGTGTTTTAGGACGTAACTATCGTTTTGGGAATCATGCTTGAAACGGTTGCATACCGACTTACATCAATTACACGTAGTTTACCAAGTTATTGATGTAAACTGTAAATTAATATGTTAAATATTAATCTCTGACACAAACAAATGAGATAACCACAGCTACGTCACAATGCACGATATGTAAAATTATGTAAGTATTGGAATAGAACGATACGCATAATATGTCGTAGCAAAATATTATGCGCCTACTCATATTGTTAGCAGGCAGACTTTATGCGATCTGAAGGTCATACAACCTGATATAGAAATAGGGAAGTGATTGAAAAATGACGTCGGCAGTGTATACTAGTTGTATGACCACATCGTACCGACTGGCTTGTGCTATAAATTTGAATAAGTACGTTTCCTATCGGTTACTAATGAAAAGATGCAGTCTTAAGCATCGACTTATCATACAACATTGAGTCGCCTAATCGTACCTACACGACTCGCGAGCATTTCATTGACTGTACGAGAGTACGGTCGGCATCAAAAGTAGCTTAACATGTTTTAGTTTCCAATTCCATTATAGATACGCAAAATGTACATTTTTAGGGTGTATATTAAATTTAAGATACGGAGATGTTCAACTACTTTAGAGGCCGTTCAATTGTAGATACGCAAAATGTGTATTTTTAGGGTGTATATTAAATTCAAGATACCGAGATGTTAAGCTACTTTTGATGCCGACCGTACAAAATAATTAGTTGTCTTAAAACCATGCCACAGTGCTCTAATGAATGAGACTCCACTAGTACAAACACACATCAAAAAAGTCTAAGCAACATGCATGATATTACAAATTTACCATTTATATTAATTAATTTCTAAGTATTTACTCACTCAAAGTGCGTAGGTAAGTAAACTTTTTTGTTATTGACGACATACTGGCTGGTTCTAAAAAAATCGATTATGTTTTGTTTTTTCATAAAATTGAAATGCCTGCGAATTTGTTTGAATTTAAGTGCGTTTTAGGAGTTTTGGCGGGAATCCGATAGTGAGACGTCGTTGATGGTTTTGTATTATTTTCTTAAACTTGTGTTTCTTCGAGTGTTAATGTGTAATATTGGTGGAATATTAATCATTAAGTGTTCGTTAACGTGCACGAGTGTGGGCGAATGATATAAACTCAAAAAACGTGTCATTTCGCATTTTTTCCAAAACTCCCAGGAAGTTTCAGTAAAGCATCTACTACTTTACTGAATCGTGACTTTGACCATGTAAATAATTCACTTGACTACTTGACCACGAGGATTGCTGTATTGCTGTGACTTTCTTATTGTGAAATTAATAAATACTTTAAATAATAAAATACTTGACACTGGCTATATGCACAAACCGTGCGAATCCATAATAAAAAAAAAGTGCGTTTTAATTGACACGTTTATTCTTGATTTTATAATTTTACCAACCATTTAAATAAAGTTAGCGACAAAAAAGAATCGTTAGATATTCTTCACGTCATGGAGCGACGTCATTTGACGGAAGATGAAATGCAAAGCGCTGTAGGGATGTTGCAAGCGGGAAGTAATCAATCTCAGGTATCTCGATATTTTGGCATTCATAGAAGTGTTATTTGTCGTCTTTGGCAGCGCTACAATAATACAGGGGAACCCGCAGAACAGCACCCAGGCCGTAGAAGGAGTACAACCACTCGGCAAGACCGGTACATACAACTGACTGCAAGACGCCAGCCGATGTTAACCGCTCGAGAGCTAAGTTTGAGGTTACAAAATTCAAGTCCCCAAACTGTGCGAAATCGACTGCATGAGTACGGCCTACGAGCTCGACGCCTAATCAGGTGCCCACCGATACGTCACGGGAATCGCGCTCGTCGAAATGAATGGTGTAGAGAACGCATAACATGGACCCAGGAACAATGGGATAAAATTATGTTTTCCGATGAGTCGCGATTCGGGTTTAGGCCTGATACAAGAAGGGTGCGAGTGTACCGTCGGCCCGGAAATACTGAAAGGCTCAGGTGCGTTCAGGAAGTTCATCCATACAGCGTCTCAACAGTTATGGTATGGGCGGGTATTATGAAGGACAGGCGAACTGAGCTCGTTTTTGTAAAAGGAAACATGAACGCTGAAAATTACGTTGAGGATATTCTCAGACCTTATGTCCATCCATTTGCACACAAACCTTTGGCTCCGATTTTACGTTAATGCATGACAATGCGCGTCCATATACAGCTCGGCGAACCAGTGAATACTTGGCAGCGGAGAACATCCGGGTATTGCCCTGGCCTGCACGCACAATCGCCAGACCTCAACCCCATCGAGCACGCATGGGACATGCTCCAGAGACGTGTTTTGAAGGACTTGGACGGAGTGACAACAACCCAACAGCTGAAGGATTTGCTACAATTCCATTGGGAGCGAATACCTACCGCAAGATGACATAAACAGTCTCATTAATTCAATGAATAATCGTTGCCGACAAGTTCTGAATAGCAGAGAAGGCCATACTTTGTATTAAATTGTCCTATTCTTTCACAATAAATCCATTTTCTTTAGAAATTTCATTTTGTAATTAATTTTAAAAATAAAATACAACGTTATAATGTGAAGAACCATCCTAAAATTAAGTACATGACTTTTTTGATGTGTGTAGTTTGAATGATTTTTCAGCAGCCAGTATATAAGTAATTTTAACTAATATAGTACGTTGTTGAAGTAATTCGTATCCCAATGACTTATAATGAAGCCATAGACGTAATATAAATCACATTATATTTAATATTATCCCAATAATATTTGGACATGTGACGCATTTTGCCATACCTATTAAAATGTATCGATTTAACAAACAGGAAGTATTTCTTGCGTATATTTGCTATACCTAAAATAATTTCGTAATAAAACTATTTATAAGATTAATATAGGAAGTAAGTGGTATTATTATATAGTAATTTGTAAAATGGGTGTGGTTCATTCGCGCACGTTCGAGTTAATTAATCCACGTTAACATATTATGTAGTGATGCTTGAATCCTTTATCTTAAAATATATGTAGACACAAGCATCTAAACTTACGTAAGTACATAAATATGCGTAAACTAAACTGGACGACTGATTTAGTGGGAATAAACGTATTACGCAATACCTTTTCACACGAAAACCAGTGACGACGTCATAATAATAATAGTAATAATAACATCGGACAACAAACGTTAGTGGGTGGGTATAAACCCCCAACCAACTCCAACAACCACGCTCACCAAACAGCCTAGTACTAATCACCCTACCAACTAATCGCATAACCAAAATAATAGTATAATTAGATTATATAGGACAGCTTTTATATATATTGTCAATCGATTTATTCTAGAACAAGATGACTAAGCGTCGGTTGAGAAAGATGATAAGTGCCATTATTAGTTCAAGCGGTCACGGTTAATACCAGTGCCCCGTAAGGTTCATAATATATTATTATGATTGATGCGTTTAAGTTTTACTGTATGGATATCAAAGAAAATAAACCCCTAAAGACCACCTCAAATGGAGCGATAACCCGACCATTGTCAGTTCATTGTCTCCAAGAATCTGTTTGTTTACATAATAAATTAAAATAGTAAATAATCGTGAGATCGCTCATCACAACCGATTCCAAAGTTAAAGAAAGAAATTTGCCAAGGCACCGAGTACTTGTACTTTGTCACTTCTTTGAGCAACATCTAAATATACTTTATATCCTGGAGAAATGGAAATATTTGCAGGGAAAACAGGAAAAGTGCGGACACAGCCAGAAAATACTGACGTATTGGAATTCAGATCTCCATTGATGTAAGCGTATTTTACTAAACATATTGGACGTAGTGGCATCACCGACCACCGCTTATACTTGGTTTTTATTTGATGCTCGGCAGGAGAGGACCATCTCTGACAAACGCAGATTGCCGACTGACAGTCAACCAACCTCATAACCGTTTGTAGTGGCGAAGTTAAAATAAAAGCGTTTGTAATCATCTGATAAGGGAAAAGGAAAATTGATTTTCCCAGTAATTGTGTAGTTACGTAACCTTCTTGGTCAGTTGTTATTTAATCGATAGCATGCGACACGTTACCAAAGGATGTATTATAGTGCTATGTTACCTAAAATGAGGTTTATATTTATGTTATCTGCGACCCGCGGTTTCACCCGCGATTACTGGGGGATTAAAAGTAGCCCTAACTACACATCAATTGCATATTTTAGTATAATTAATAGTAATGCCCATCTTCTGTTCTCTGTAAATGTTTATAAACAAACAAGTTTGTTTATTTTATTCCATTGATACGTAAAACCCGTTTGTGTTGATGATACATATTGTAATAAATGAACAATAAAATGTGTATTTAACGTTAATGGATATCTTTGAGTAACAAAGGACATTTATTATTATTATACGTTATTACAAATTAACTTGTTATTAATGATTTGTCCGATATTAGGTTACTATAGTCGTTTTTCACCGGAAAAGTCGACTATCAGGTCTGATAATTACTTTTTATGGTAACCCAAGTACCCGTTACAATGATTACATACCTACGTAAATTGAAAATAAACATCAAGATTCTTATATATTATACAAGCGGTGCCCCACGGTTTCACTCGCAATTCCTGGAAAAACTAGCTTTATATGTCCTAATCCATATATCTTCAAAATCTCATCGAAATCCGTTTAGCCAATAAAAACAAAATATAGGATTACGGTAAATATAGGTACAGATACTATAAAAAAATATTGAGACTGGAATGTACGGTACCTAGTCGGGCGACGTGTAGATGAGGAGAGCCCATGGCGTCGCTGATCCTGTGAGAGTGTCTTCTTTCGCCATATCCATATAGTACATCCTGAACATCTAATATGTTGGTGTCACTTACCTGAAACAAATGAAAGTTACTATTAATTTTGTGGTTAATTAGAGCCGCGCTTTTTCGAATGGATCGAATCTGAAACTAGGTCATTCGACATAGCAATAAAGTGTATCAACATAGTTCAGATAAATGTACACATTAAAAAAACGTAAGCCGTTGTTGATGTCTGTCAATGGAGACCATGATAAGGTAGTTTTTTTTACGTTTGAACGAAGTAAACTTTGATTTTAATACTACTTTTAACTAATAGGTGCTTTTTCAAATGAACGGTATGTAGGTACTTGGAAAATAATTTCAATATAATATCTACCTGATCTACCTCTATACCTAGTGCACATAATTATCTCTGCATGGAAATAAAAAATCGTACTTATGTAGATCGATCAGCTGATTAAACACCTTATCAAATTATTATACAATACATAATTATGTATAGGAAGGTACAAATAAATGCATTGTACCCCTAAAACTATACTTCAGTATTACCAGTACCGATTTACGAGGTTTAACAGCTACATACTGTTATGTACTACAAAGAGTTTAACAGCACTTTGTTCTCAAATGCAGTTTAGAAAACACACCATAATGACGGGATGTTGTGTAAGCTCTTGGATGGGTGGGATACTTAACTTCAACACTGGTGTTGAGGTGGGAACGTGATGAGTTGGGACTAAACCATAATAATTTATATTAATCGTGCCCGATTGGAGGGACTTGAAAATATGCAAATTGCAGTCAGCTTTCTTATATTTGTTAAACATACAATTTTATACATGAAGTGGTGTGGAATTACGACTTATACAATTAATGTAAACTTCCATACACATAGTTACATACACAGTTTCATACAAAATGTACAACTCTGATTGAAACCAAACTTTGTAGTAAGATTTACTATATTCTTCAATAATTTTGCCAATCTACAACTTTCAAAACAGATAAATTTTACAAAAAACAATTTTATTTTAATTTAAAAAAAACTAACATGTAGAGCTCTAATAGCTGTTCTGCATTTTTTATCCAGAAAACATTGCACTATATTGAGTTTTTAAATTATTTCTAGGTCTTCTCTCATCTCAGTGAATGTCAAATGACGCGTAGAGCTTGGAAGTTGAATGTAATAATGACCTTAGGTATACATTAATCGTATCTACAGATAACAGACTTGAGAAAAACAAGAAAATATATAAAAACAGTAACAGTTCTTAGCACAAAGTGTATAAGTGTTACACAAACACCTTTATATCCGCTTTGTTTTCACCGTATGTTATCTTAATTATAATATAAATAATGATAGATAGTAATAACCATTGCGATTGATGAGAACGTTGATTGAGTTAATTCCCTTGACGGTTCTAATACGAGTATAATACATTACCCGTTTTTAATCTACAAAGGGAACAAAGCAAAATGTGCTCTAAACATCTTACTAATATTATAAAGCCGAAAGTTTGTGAGTGTGTGTGTATGTGTGTATGTTTGTTACCTCTTCACGCTCAAACGGCTGGACCGATTTCGATGAAATTTGGTATAGGGGTAGATTGGACCTATGAGACGGACATAGGCTATCTTTTGTCTCAAAAAATAATCTCGAAGGGGATGAAATAGGGGTTGAAAGTTTGTATGGGGAATCCATAATTCTTCAAGTTAGGGATCTGAAAATTCTTATTTAGGCTTTTGGTACTAAATAAATAAATACGGGTTTCAGCTTTTTTGCAAAATCATCCCTAAAGGGGGAAAAGCAAGGGGGTTGAAATTATGAAATTATTCTTTAGATGCACCCCCAACGGACCACAATAAATGGCTGACTGAACGGATCGTTATTTAAAGAGGGAGAGTGCGATGGGAGAAAAGGGAGTGCGGGGAGGGGAGAAGGAGAAAGGAGAAGAGAGGGGGGGAAAGGGGAGAGTGGGGGGAAGAGGGTAGAGTGGGGAGAAAGACAGGGAGAGCGGGAAGAAAGAGGGGAGAGTGGGGGATAAAGAGGGGAGAGTGGGAAGAGAAAGAGAGGAGAGTGGGGTGAGAAAGATGGGAGAATGAGGGGAGGGTGGTGAGAAAGAGGGGAGACCAGGGATAAAGATGGGAGAGTTGGGGACAAAGAAGGGAGAGTGGAGGGAGAAAGAGGGGAGAGTGGGTTGAGAAAGAGGGGAGAGTGGGGGGAGAAAGAGGGGAGAGGGGGAGTGGGGAAGTGGGAGAAAGAGAGGGGAGTGGGGAGAAAGAGAGGGGAGAGCAGAGAGAAAGAGGGGAGAGTGGGGGACAAAGAGGGGAGAGTGGAGGGAGAAAGAGGGTAGAGTGGGGGGAGAAACAGGGGAGAATAGGATGAGAAAGAGGGTAGAGTGGGCGATAGAGAGAAGAGAGTGGGGGGGAGAAAGAGGATAGAGTGGGGATAAAGAGAGGGGAGAGCGGGGAGAAAGAGGGGAGAGTAGGGAGAAAGAGGGGAGAGTGGGGGGCAAAGAGGGGAGAGTGGGGGGAGAAAGAGGGTAGAGTGGGGGTAGAAACAGGGGAGAATGGGATGAGAACGAGGGTAGAGTGGGCGAAAGAGAGGGGAGAGTGGGGGGGGAGGGTGAGGTTAGAGTGAGGAGAAAGAGAGGGGAGAGCGGGGAGAAAGAGAGGAGAGAGGGAAGAAAGAGAGGGGAGAGTGGGGGGAGACAGAGGGGACAGTGGGGTGAGAATGAGGTGAGAGAGGTGATAAAGAGAGTAGAGTGGGGAGAAAGAGGGGAGAAAGAGGGAAAGTGGGGGAGAAAGAGGGTAGTGTGGGCGGAGAAAGAGTGGAGAGTGGGGGTAGAAGGAGGGGAGAGTGGGGGGAAATAGGGAAGTCGGGGAAGAGGGGAGAGTAAGGGGAAATAGGGGAGGGGGGAAGAGGGGAGAGTGGGAGGAGAGAGAATTTGATTCGCAGATAGGTTATCTTCTAACTTAGGACATAGGCTACGAACATTATTATTAAGTCATCATCATAATCATCGCCGTTTTCTATCAATGCGATAAAAACTGTGAAAAACTACCTAATTTGCGTAAAATTTCGTACGTAGATAGGTTATCCCGTTACTTACGACTTAGGCTTTAATTCATCATCATCACCACCGTTTTGCATAAGTGCAATAAAAACAGTGACAAACTACCCCATTGGCATGAAATTTGTTATTTTTATAGCTTATATACTTATTACCTTATACCCCAAACTTACACATACACAGTGGCCTAAAAACTGTGAAATAGTACCTTAATTTGCATAAAATGTATTATGCAGATAGTTTAGAGACACAATATAGGCTACAAATCATCATCATCACCATCATCAATTTGTCCATCAGTGCGATAATAACTGTGAAAAACTACCTAACCTCTGTATTTTCTCTGACACAATGTTACAAGTCGTATCTAACAGCCACCGCCCTATAGGTTTTATAATGTTATAATATATAACGCGGGTGAAACCGCGGGGCGCAGCTAGTTGTAAATAATTCCCAAAAGTATTCCGACAACAACCAAAAACTCGCAAGCAAATATGAACCGTCAAACGCTTCAACTGACTGGGGAATGTTGTTTATTTATAAAATGTTTTAGATGCGTTGGAAACAGCGGGACCTTGACTCAGTCTCTAAATAAATGTATGGACTCCTGAACCACATTCTGATTGAACCGTCGAGAATGAAAAGGGTTTCCTAACATCCGAACCACTTTGAAACATATTCCGTCGACATAAAGGCATCCGCGTGGAATGTGGTTATATACTCGTAGCACTTGTTTCCCTGACTGTACATATTAGCCATCTGCTAGATGTTAAACGTCGATTGAAGATAAACTGATGTTAGCACGACTAGTTGATCAATGATTACTGCAAGTGTGAATGAACGGCTACATTTTCCAAATGACGCCTTCAATGATAAACAAATATTCAAACTAACAAGAGATCTTTCGATAACAAATTTTTACAAAAGCAGCTGCCGTGTAGTGTCGATATTTGAAATTAAATATTTGTGTTATTGGGTTCGGGTTGAAATGGATTTTTACAACCAACCAAAAAACTGGTTTTCATTTGAAGCCATGTAAACAAATGCATTTGATTGGGATTATTCTAGTCCTCACTAAAATAACCTGATAAACGAACTTGCTAAAGGTGACATATAAATAGCTCCATTTTCATTACAAAAGAAAAACAGTTTACATGACACTGATGTGCCCTACGTGTGCACTGGACTGGATGGAAATTGTATTCCCTTTGTTGGAGCAGACGTTTTTCAATTAAAAGAGCTGCGCTTGTGACGGCGGGTTCTAACGCTCCGGATACAAAGGAATACATTTAAATTGCCTGTCAAAGGACCAGTAGGTATGGGGATATAAAAAAGCTTCAGCGTCATGTCTACTAAGAAATGAAGGTACTTTCCGATTAATTTGTATCGAAAAATATTAATCTGAAATTGTCCCAAATTTTCGAATGGTAGGTACAAAATTAAAATAACATTTTAATTTAATTTGAGTAATTTCATATTTTTATATAATTTTATATAATCTAGATTTGTAAGGTTTAGTTTATTTTATTTTATTTATATTTAATTTACCTGACGAAAAAATATACAATTTATTTGTGTCTGAAATAATTATAGCGATAAACAAAGGCATTAAGAACCATCTCGTCATAAGGAGCTGAACCCTTCGAGCGGTACCCTATTGTCGGGGTCATGAACTGACCTGGTTAGCTTTTATTCGAACGTTCTGTAGGTTGTATATCTCTATTATATTTATCGATATGTACATAAATAAAAATGTAACGGGGCTGTGTCTGTACACATGTCATACAAAACTTAAAATCTTTAAAATAATTATTTGGATTACATTATTTTTTCAATGTAGGCTTTATTCGTCAATTTTTATTATATTGATGATAAGTACCCAAACTTTAGTAGGTAACGATTTGCGCGATGTTTTACGATCTTTTCACAAAATTAATAGATAGGTATATACATATATCTTTCATCAGCTGCGTACCTATAAATTACTATTTATTTACATCGACAACCTCAGTATTTCCATTATTTATCTCCATCCAAAGATCGACTGAAAGAGACCGCTTTTAGAGAAAAGTCCGCCTATTGTACCTACATTAGGTTTAGTTAAGTTCCTTCTGTATGTACCTTACTTATTTTTGTATAACTGGTATACAATACAATATTTCCTACTCAATTCTATTTAACGTAATATGACAGCTAATAATAAAATAACAGATATAAATGTGAATTTCGCACATGCGGACGAAGACGTCGGCGATTTTGCAAGTAGACAATACTTAGATATCGGTACTTGCACCTAACGAGATTAAAATAATCAACGTTGTGATAAAAAGCATGATCAAACGTCTTTGCCACGTCTACGTACAATATAGTGCTGACGTCGTGGTACGTCCATTGTGGTAGAAACAACCGTCTTACCACAAAACTTTAGACCAGAATTAAACAGATGTTTTTCAAATTTCGTACCACATAATCGATGTCTATCACTCGAGTTTTCTTACTCAATCCTGGGCATTCCTAATTATTTCACTTGTGAATTTGTTATTGAGTTTTAGACGTCGATTTGTGTACAACATATTTTGACACATCTGTTCAACTCTGGTTCAAATCTTTTGTGGTAATACCGTAATACATTATTTATCAGTAAGTTTTTAAAAAAATACTCAGGTTGTTATGTCGTCGTTTTGATACTAAAAAGTAAATATGAAATAAATATCACATTTTACCGAAGACGCTGCTAGCTTGACTAATTTCTATATTATGATGTAGCTATCTTTATAAACAAAACATTATTTAAGATGCTGACACAACACTGGTTGTGTCTAAACAAAACCTTTTCAAAGCATATTATAATAATTTATCACCTATTGTAGTGAAGTGAAACTATCAGAGATAAATTCGACAATAGTACATTACGATACAAGCTGTCTAAGTAGTATATTAATACACGGCGGCGTGAAGTTAGTTACTAACCGCCGTGTATTTAATATACCTACTTACTAACGCAGCGAGTATCGTATACTATTTTATAGCACGTGCGACATAAACCCGCCATCTATTTACTTTATTTTAAAATAATCTTCTAATTAATGCAATGAAAAGATGTTCATTTGACGCTTAGTAATAAACACACAAATGTTAATGTGGGTAGGTTGGCATTCCACCAGTAGAGAACGGGAAAACTCAATTTACACCTACCCGTATCATTTCTAGATTTGTTTTTTAGGTTATTAGTATTTTTAGATGCATATCTATTGTTCGTGGATTGCTTAATGTGATATTGTTTCAGATTTAATATTGTTCAGTTTAAATAATAGTCAAACAGGTTTCAACTAAAAACAGTGAAAAATATCAATAGTGTAGGGCTTCATTTTGTAACCGAATCTTTATCGTAACGTGAATACCTACTTAGTATAGGAATCTGTGATTGATCTGGTTTGTGCATAAATGTATTCACTATGAGACTACATTATATTATAATATGGTGTATAATCATTGAAAGTGTGTGTATTCAGTGAAAATAGTTCATGTGTTAGTTACATTTTATGTAAACAACAAAAAACGCAACATTTCTAAATCAAGTAAGTATTCTTATGTTTCAATAATTATATATAATCGGATTAGAAATTGAATAAAAGGTACAGTGTACGGTTAATAATCGCTAACTTAGGTATAGCGTTTTCAAGTAATATTGTCCGACGAAGACCAAAATGAAAACATGCAGAAATATGGCGCCAAAGACATTGGCGTTTCGGTCCCACACGTTACAGGTTATACGTATCTTCTCTTGCTTACTATGAGTTTGTGAGTGGTGTAAAAATGTATGACTGATTAGCTTTGGTTCAGTACTACGCTCGCAACGATGGCTATATTCTTAAACGGTGTGAAGTTAGTGAACATCAGGCCGTTTAAAAATGTGCTACTTTGAACAGCGCAAAGCGTGACCTAAGTGCGGGTTTAGGTCGCACGGTGCTATAAAAGAATTAATACGACCGTAACTGGGGATTTCAAAGAAAAACCAGAAACTATGAGTTAATTATCTAGATTTTGTTGATAGGGTATTTTAGATTTGATTGTAAGCTTTCTTGGGGCTGTTTATTATATCATATATATATATAGGTATATAACTAATTATTAACTGATTACAACTCAAATGAAGAACGTCAATATAAAGATTCTAATAGTAGCTATAGGTAGGTGCATGTTTGCGAACATAATATAAAACCTTATGCATGTCCGTAGTTAGAATTGGTATTTCCCATAAAAATATTCCTTCAGCTAGTAGACTATACAGTTAAATGACCCGAAGTAAAAATAGAAAGTCGTCCCCGACTAATCTTCACTCATGTGTATAAGATCAGTACACACTTCAGCTTAGGAGACAAAGTCCGTAGAACCCCATTATTTGCGGTCCCAGAGCGCCGGTGGAAATTGAAAATTCGCGGCTGGAAGGATTTCTAAAATTATCCTGGCGCTAAATCGATACTGCCGGCTTTCCTGTCTAGACGACTACCAAGCGCCGATCTACCAATTAGCAATATACATACGAGTAAGTATACAGTAGATGGCACTGCGTTTTAATTTGGTACCTATGCCCAGACGCTAAGGTTGTGTTTACATTTATGTTGTTCATACGACGTGTAAATATAATAGGTATTAGTTATAGGTACAACTGGTATATTCTTATACAGCGAAAATATACATGTGATACTTGAGTACTTTTTTTATTTAGATACCGATTCATAAATATTACACACATACATATCCAAGGGAAATAAAAAGTTGTGTGTTTGTAGTTTTATCTTTACTGAAACTGTTAAACACAAGGTTTAATCACTACGTTTATCGTGCACAACCTCATACGACAAACAATCAACATGTACACCATCACTGTCGATGGTGTTCATCCAAAACCAAAGTAAAGAAATTGTCTGGTAGAAACCGTTGTAATCACAATAACTTGTGTCAAGTATTTAGGGCTATTCCAATTAATTTCGGAATTTGTAGTAGACGTCAACCAAGTACTCTCTTTACTACAGCAGTAAAGAAGAAATGCATTGCAATCCAAAATATGAATGGCGCATGATCGTAATCATTTATCTTCAAAAGTAATTTATGGACTAATCAAGTACTAGTAAATTTAGCCTGATAACCGAGTGACACTTGTAGAGCATGCAGCGACTGATAACGATAAGAGTAGGTGCCTAATAGAGGGTATCTTATTAGATTTGCGGAATAAGGACGTTCTTTTATGAGTAAGGAGGAAATAAAAAAGTGCGGCGATAAGTAATTTAAGGCGATAATGAACTTTTGTACCAATCAAATTATTGAATACCTACTTAATGTACAATGTTATTGTTAATGGCCGATTAAATCAGTTTCGATGGAAATTGATTGCTAAATAGATCCAGAATCGTTACTGATACACAGACGTACGTACATGGTACGTACGTGCTACAAAAAATGATCATTTTGGAGTATAGACAAAAATAAACCTCTGCCACCTTACGCTGTTCCGCCAGGTAAAAACATATGTTCCACTGTTGGAAACAATTAACTACAGAAAACACTGTAGTATCTACGTATAACCCATAGACCAAATACGTAAAGGGTGTAAAAAGCAAACGAAAATTAAATCTGCAGTTTGATCACAGAATACAAAATAGTACAAGGTTTGATCTTTGTAGTTTTTACGTAGGTACCTACCTCAGATTACTATAATTATATGTTTCGTGTGGTCACTTGGCCAGCGTAAACATCAGAGACCAAAAGTTGCAAAATAATATTAAAAGCTGCTCAAAATCACCAGCAAAAAAGGAATTCATAATATCTCGTAAGTCGTAATAATAATATATTGCCTAGTATTTCGCGTTCTAACATTTATTTTATAATGCATTTACTAATCCAGTTTTACGGATGTAACGTTCTGTTTCCTTACCATTGATGGGTCGGTCTGAGAGCGTGTCCTCCTCGTCCCACCACGGCTGGTCGTGGAACCGGCGCGCGACCGGCCTCTCATAATTCCCATAGTACTGGAACTCCATCCTCCACACTTGGCCAGCAAATAAACAACGAACACACCACGAATCTTTTATTTAAAAAAACTCTCGTATGAACGCACTCATTTGTTTACATAGTCACAGACGCCACGCCGCGTTTAACGTTAAAATGGTACTGATTTGTTTAAGTCCTCGCTACTGGACCAGACGAACGAGATAAACGATCGAGTCTGTAAGTAATAATTAATTATTCAATATCACGTAGGGTTATTATTGGTGTGATAGTACCAATAAATATATTATATACCAACATATTGGCTGTTGACAGCCAACGAAGATAAGATTGCCAACGTCTGGTGCATCACTAGTGCAGCGTTTCTTAACCTTTTTGCTGCGCACCCTTTTGTTTGTTTTATTAATAGCGCCTTATAAATTGCTCATCTACATGCGCCATTGCCAAACACTGAGTTCTCTTAATGTACCTACACTACATATTATTATGTGAAACGATAAAGATACCCACATAAAAACCAAACCCTTTACGTAAAACTACTTCATTCAAAGGGTAAATGTACTTTATTTTACTAATTTGTCTAATAAAGACTTTTGAGCTAGAGTTAAAGTAAGATATTTTTTTTTATTTCGATACAATTTTTCTCACAAATATACAATGTAGACATGGCGCCCGCCGCTCAGTTTAAGAAACACTATACTGGTGGGGTGGCATTATTCCCCACGAAATATATTTACTTCGAGTTGAGGTAAACAGCCGTCAACAAACACTATAAGGTGTTTAACCAAACACGTCTAGTTTTGACCGTAGCGAGATTGAAAATACGACGTTACCTTGTTTTGTTTACCTGCATTATCACTAGGAAGAGATATTTATAAAGAAAATGATTAAGGTAACCGCTCAAGTAGGTACACAAGGCCCTTTATGTGGGTATACTGTGGCGATGCTATTTAGTACATTTATTTAGCACTCTGCCCGTCGTTTTTGCACCATTCGCACCGCCACTCTAATCGTGTAAACGTGTCTCTACGTAGCAGAATATAATTTATTGAAATTGTCAATATTACTCTCCATATGGAACTGTAAATAATAATCTTCCATCGGCAGTCGGTTGATAAAATTGTATACAATGATATCAAAAAAGGCGTGCAAAAATGCAGAAATCTGTTCAACGAAATATGATTAGAAATGTTTAGAAAAGTTATTATGTTAATGAACATTATTATTAACCATTTTCTAAACAACCCACGTAGCCGAATCATACCCACAACACCATCGTGCTACAAGTAAGTCGTACAACCTCAGAATGGAGCAAGTAACAAATTATTTATGAAAATATGCAAGACATCGTTCTTAATCCTTTCTCATCATAGATTATAAATATACTCTATTACTATCTTAGTACTCGCATGGTGGCCATGTTGATTTCTTACAAGATGCACAAATTAATTTGCTGATAAAAACCTGCAGGTCGCCTATTTTTTTAGAAAAATACAGACTCGTGCCTAGCACAATTGCTGACCTTCCCGTGTTTTAAAAACCTGCTAAGTGCGATTCAGACTCGCGCACGAATGGTTCGGTACGATTATGATATCTTCTTAATATTATATATAAATTACGCGTCGCGTTGTTTTTCCGCGATGGACTCCTAGACTACTTAACCGATTTAAATCAAATTTGCACACCGTGTGCAGCTTGATCTAACTTGACAGATAGGGTAGCTTACATCTCAATTTATAGTCGCACTAACAAAAAACTTAGAGGCACAGCAACGCGTGGCCGTGTCTGCTAGTAATATATATAAAATACGCGTCAAGTTGTTTCTCCGCGATGGACTCCTAAACTACTTAACCGATTTCAATCAAATTTGGCCACCGTGTGCAGTTTGAATTAACTTGAAAGATACGATAGCTTACATCCCAATGTATAGTCGCAATAGCAAAAACCTTTGCCACAGCAACGCGTGGCCGTGTCTGCTAGTCTATGTTTAAAATAACAAGAAAAAACCATGTTTGTTTAATTTCATTTTTATTTAAGTATTTATTTTTAAAGTGTATCATTTAACTAAATATTCTGTGAATATTTCAAGCGTCTACTTACCTAGAGCCAAAATCGAGCAAAAATGAGCAAAAAAATCACGTTTGTTGTATGGGAGCCCCATTAAATATTTATTTTATTCAATTTTTTAGTATTTGTTGTTACAGCGGAAACAGAAATACCTGTGAAAATTTCAACTGTCTATCAAGGTTCATGAGATAGAGGCTGGTGATAAACGGATGGACGGACAGACAGCGGAGCCTAAGCAATAGCGTTCCCGTTTTAATCTTTGGATACAGAACCCTAAAAATGACCGTTCAGCTGCGTTAAAGAAAACATTGTAATAAAAATACCGAATAATAGTGGTAATTGTTAAATTGCCTGCTATTTTATTGCTATCTCAATGGAGAAGTAATAGATTTTTAATGTTTTTATTAATTAATGTCGATATCGGTGACGCGTGACGTTAGCAAGGTACCTATATAATATCATTTATTATTTATTGACACCTTTATGTACCTACACTATGAAGGCAAATATAATTGCATATAAGTAGATCATTTTATTTGCCAAACCAATCACCATGTACAATTATTATACATTTTTTTTTCTAATTTTATGGTATTGATGTTAAAGCTTCAATAAGTCTTTTGTTCAAGTATAAATATAAAAACAATTTAATACAATTGTGAATTAGCGGCATTATGAATGCTACAACCACGTCCTTCGCTTATTTAGCGTAATAATATGTTAGGTTACATTTTCTATCTTGGTAAGTAGGTAGGTATATCGTCGATCGCATATTTTTTCAGCAGTAGTAATTGGCATCGGCTATTTTCCTTCTACTTTCAAATTATGACTACTAAAAACTAGCTTACAAAATCATATTACAACAGTGGTACGACACGAGAAGCTCAAAAACAGCATGCGAGTAGGTATATTTGAGCCAACTAGGCGCCGCGTGTTCATTTGAAGGAATCATAAAGTATTCAGCACCTAAAGGGGTTTCACCTACACTACCTGTGTCAACACTTAATGCACAATTTAGATTTAAAATCTACTTAGTTAAGGTCCAACTAGCCAGATAAACCTCAATGAAGTCTTAATACGTAAGAGTTGGTTCCTAACTATAGCGTGTTAAACGATTTACTTAAGTAGCTAGCTAAGTTTCTAGACAAATACTATACGACTAAACTGTTAGAGATTGCGCAAGTATTCTAAGTAAATTTTTTATAATTTAAAACAAAAATAGATAATAATTGTTATAAATATTTAATGAGACTCAGGTACCTAGATTTAAACGGGTCTAATTTGCAAACTAATATCAAATTATGTTTGCTGTTCGCGAAAGTTTAAGAACTTCTACAAGTATAGTTGATAAAAAACATCTAATTAATAACTAAGGTTACTTACAATGTTACTCACAATGGCACCGGTGGTGGATCTATAGTATCCGTACATCGTTACAAAACATAATCTACAAAAAATTTAGTTACGTTCGATGTATAAAAACACTTCGGTATGTCCAAAAACAAACTCAGTTTTCCAATCGATCGTGATACTTTGGAGAATGTAGCGTGATACTTTGGAAAATTCAAAATGTAGCTGACCAAAATCAAAATTTAGTTTGACCAAATCTGGAAGCTTTGTCGATGTTCAATGCGCGTGAGTTAGACCGGGCGTGTGTGACCGAGGCGTACAGAATGACTGACTGCCTGGAAGGCTAAGCCTGGCAACTACCGCTGAAGAGCCTTCAACAAATACCCATATCAGCCTAATTTTCACAAACATCCGTCAGGTCGACGCGCTAAATGCTCACATTGTGGACACAACTAATTTATTGCAGACCGCAGAATTGATCATACTTGACTTTATTATGTCACTTGAGATTATAAGAAAAACTAGAGTAAGGCCATTTTCGTAAAATCTAGGTCTTGACAAGTGAGGCTAATTACACCGTTCGTGCTGCTTTTCCAAGTTTTGCTGCATATTCATCTCTGTGTTCTTATTGATATAAGAACGTGTAGTAAACACTATACATTGATAGGCATAAAATGACGTGACGATAATACAATGTGATAAATAAATTAAATGTGTTTAAGAAAGACTATTTTATATTTACAAATCGTGATGCGCGTCATCACACCTTTTAACGTACCTAGTTCCGTATAAAATATGTAAATGTTGGCGGAATATCAGTTATCATTTTACTTAAGTACATAAATGTACTCGTAGTTATGAATAATAAAATATGAAGGTACTATGTCACGAGAAGGTTACTTCCGATAGCTCCTAATTATTATAAAAACGAAAAAATATCATGTAGATACTAGAATAAACAATCATAGGATTCGTAGGAAAGCCTTCCTACTTGCGCGTCTTTTGCCGTAATTTTTGAGTAAATATTATATTAATAACGATTTTTCGTACTTATATTCTTTTCTGTAATAAGTATAAATACTTATATGGGCAAGAAAGGCATGCACATAACTGAGAACTAGGTTGTACTTGTAACGTAATCCCTTGAGAGGAGAGGAGTTTCCTTTTCCTGTCCGAGATTCAATCTTGGATGAGCGCTTAAAAGGGAAACATCCTTTTTCCAACTCAAAGTATAATCAATTACTATTTAATTTATCGTATTTTATGTTTTATGGTTCCCTTTGTTAATGAGATTTCGTTGTTTGACTTGTAGAAGTGCGATTTTAACGCCTAATAATAAATGCTTTGACATTGAATTTGAGAATCCGCGTATTACAAAAAAACGGGTAGGTAAGTACCTAATACTTAGTTAAAATATTTAACTATAAATCATCAGTGATAAATGATATGTACCTTTTACAAATGTAATATGGAAATAATATATGTAAGGTGCTAAAACGGTACCCATGATACAGGAGAAATCCTAGTGTGGGGCTGTGTTTTTAAAGAAAAATAAACAAATAAAATAAAAAATGTGCCAACAGAAACCGATGTAATATACAATGTTAGCAAAAATCTTACGAACTAATAAGGTTGATAGTATATAGAATTTGCACGTATCTTACATTTCCAACTCATTTTGTTATTTGCTCAAAACTTTATCAGTCTGTTGGCATTATTTTTGCGTCAATCATATCTTGACTGTACTTAATTAAATATGTAGGTAATTTAATGAGAAGCAAGATGGAGATATTTTCCAAAGTATTTAATGCTAAGTAAAATAGAGGCGGTAAAGCTTTGATAAGAGAAGTTGAGTAAATAGTTGCCCGAAGATAATTACAGTTCAGTGCATGTGAACTCAACTGAGTTTTTAGTTGTAGGCACTTTATATTTAGGCAATTGTTTTACTCTGCTGAGGAGAGAAAGAACGCGTAACTATAACTAGGATTCCCTGTTATCTAAGGAAACGAGAGCGTGGTCCCATATACAGAGACAAAGAGAAAATTATATCTGTAGTTCAGACAAGTATTTGCCGTGTTCGGAAATTTGATCCATGTCATAATTCTTTTTCCACTCATCTACGCCACGGAGGCCATGTGAAGGAACAGTAGTCTGGCACTTCGAAAAACAAAAAAAAAACATTACAAATTCTACTCCATAAATAGGCACCTTACCTATTTATGCGTACGTGATCTAGAAAACAGACAAACGAGACGAGACGATCAAATATTTGCATGGTGTGAAGGACTGAAGCAAAATTGCCAAGTGAGGCAAATCTCGCACTCAGCAGTAAACGGACATGGGGTGTGGTAATAATGATGGTCATATTGCATGACCTTAAAGCTCGTAAGTGGTAGACTTCAGCAGAGGGTAGGTACCTAAATCAGTAATTTCAGTTAATTTCACACATACATAGCCTCGGTCATTAGAAACCTCATAATTATTACTTACTCTATCTACCGATACATATCAAGCCTTTACCCTTAACATAGTATACCTACTTATCATCACTGTGTTAGGGTATTTAAGCCACAGTGCAATTTGGCTACACGCAAAAACCTGTGTAAATTTGTTAACTAACACTAGATTGATTGGAATTGAATGGAAACGTTAAAATATGACTTTAGAGGTTAAGTCGTTAGAATTGTTATTAGATACGTACCTACTACTTACATACTACCTATAACATTGAAAACGATACGTTAATATAATTTATGATGATACTGCATAGTACCTTGTGATATTAACGATCGTTACAACCTCCAATATAAAAGATAGCCGAGTAATGTTCGCTATATTAAAACCTTCAATATAAAACAATGTGAGTTAAATGTACATACAACAATACAGTAAGTGTACTTTTTTTTTTTTTTTTTTTTTTTTTTTTTATAAATGAATAGGTTTGCGTTTGACCACTATCACACCTGATGTTAAGTGTCAATGTGGTCTACGATGGAGCACGCTTACCTAGAAGTAACCTATTCACTCGCGACTTGAAGACTCCCAGGTTGTAACTATCAGGAAACACAGACTCAGGCAAGGAGTTCCACTCCTTTGCGGTACGCATAAAGAATGTAGAAGCAAACACTTACACGATAATAAAATATGAGCCGTGTAACCAATTGCTATCTCGCTCTCTTTCTTTTAACTAATATTGCATCAACAAGGTGGGTTTAGAAAATGTTCGCTTCTATGAACAATATGGACATTATTGGACATGACAAACGCAAATTCTGGTATACTTTGAAACCCGCGGTCTTTTTTTTATAAGTAAAATAGTTCTTATCTATCCTTACAGCATTGACGACCTTACCACAAAAGATTTAGACCAGAGTTCAACAGAGGTTTCTAAAATTTCGTTCGTCAAAATCGACGTCTTTCACTCGCTTTTTCTAACCCAATCATGGCATACTACCTAATAATTTTACTTAAAAATTAATTATTGAGTTAGAAAAAGCGAGGATTAGACGTCGATTTGTGGCGAAATTGTGGTAAACCGTTATTCTTTTTAAAAAAAGTCCGCAGAGTGCATAGTTTTCGAGGACAAAAAACGGCCACGGCCACGTTACAGCATGCGCTAATATAGTGATCGTTATTTGAAAGCGATTGCGATCGATATTTACACCGACACAGACCGAGCTGCTAATTTTCATTCGGTCTTGCCCTTAAGTATATACCGTCTTGAAACTTTTATGTACTAAATTACAAGGCAGTGTAAAATTACAGGTGAATATTAAAAAACAGCTTACCTTCGTCATCTTTCCCTCCCACGCCGAGCACGAACGCGCTTCTCAAGAGGTGGCCCATTCTTCTCGATACCCTTTACGATGCTGACTTTGTGCAAATTAAGTGTACTCCACTAATATAACCATCTAATTCTAATCTACCTAAACAAACTACAATGATAATCACGACTAAGGCCGGGGATAAAGCAAAATCAAATAATCAAAAACTAATGGTTAAAACCGCCCTAGTCGGTAGACACCAAATCGGCTACATCGCGGCTAGAAATTGACGGTCAAGTACGCTTTCGTGATAGGAGAAAGCCCTTTAGTGTGTTAGCTATCGTCACTTATTCGCAAATGATGTAAAACGAGCGGTAACCGAAATTATAGGTTGAGTAAAGGAAGCGAACACGTAGCGCGCACAGGAGCGTTATCTTTACAACTTCATTATGTGCACAAGAAGGTAAATAATCTGGTATTGGTTGAGGCGCTGCGTGATTTTACACTTAATTCTCGAGATTTATCAATCAGTATCATAATATTATGAAATATACAAGAAAATGGTAACGGTATAATGGTGGTCCATTATACATTGGTATTCCTCTCCATTGCACGGTTGTCTGGAGATATCGCTTTGTAATGTAAGACCGCCCATTTTGACACTAATGATTATTTTATTGCTCTTTTCTAGCTTTCAGTTTTCTTTAGTATGTAGTTTCAGTAAAAAGTTTATAAAATGCTCGGTTCAGTGTCTAGCGAACGTTTATCCAATTTCCTTATATCAAGAAATGCTCGGATTATATACATCAATACAGATATGTTAATTTTCTGATGTGCCCTATAGGTTCCTATCACCATCCTGAAATTCCCTAAACATAAATAGATCATTTTCGTAAACGTGCTTGGCGGAAAGTAAATTGGGCGTGAAATGATGACAGCCGTAGGCACCGCCTGCCGGTAGAATTTAGGTCAATTTTCGTCGCGGGTCCCTTCCCTCAATCTATTTATATCTGTTAATGCCGGAAACCTAAATTGATGTTGGAAAATGCGTTACAGGTAAATGGGGTAAGTATCTGGAAAATATGGAGAGATTTGCTCATCGAGTGTCGCGCGCAGTAAAAAAAATAACACAACATTTCAGACTAAATACACGCGGCCGCTATATCCGCTCCGGTAGATATGCGACCGTCCATCACTGTTTTAATTTCTTCTCTCACGATGCAAGACAGGAGTCACCGGCGGAAAGACCTAACACACTTTAGGCACCTCGAGGTATAGGTTAAGCAGATAATGAGGAAAATAGGTTTAAAACGCTGATATTTCTTAAAGGATAAAGCTTTTAGTATGATTTGAGTAAAAGCCTAACTAATACTTAAGCAAAACAATTATCTTATAATACTGAAAGTTAGTGAAAACAGAAAAGTGATGCAACTTAGTACGTGCTTCGATTGAAATCTCTATCAACTCCTGAATTCAGCTTGCTAATCCTTTCATCGTGATGGTGGCAACATATTTTTAGTGATTATTTCCTGCATTGTAACTTTCTAAATATTATAATGTCAATAAATAAATTATTGTATTGTAATGTACTGTTATTATTTAACCGGATGCAATTTTTGGGGAAAAATGGACGACGCTTCGTGTTCAAACATATTCTTCTGTTTGGTAACAGAACTCTTAAAACTTATATAAAGTAACGTAACAGTAGATTATCATTTAAGTAGGTACATAAATGCATGTCTGGTAGCTTTATGTCCGGACTCCGGATGCAGTTAGACGGCGATCCATTTTCTCAGCCCATTCAAAAACCATAATGGTATCTAATAAAGGCGACATTACGCTGCAAATCGTAGCCAGCGAAGCAAGAATGGAAGTTGGCTAAGAAAGACTCCTTCATAGAAATCGCGCTTAACGATCTTCTAACGACGATGGTGTTGCGTCCAAAGCTATTTTAAGCTTTGTTTGGCGTTTCGTTTCTAGGGTTACCTCGTAGGTAGGTGCTTAGGTACTTCGGTCAGCAACCACCTAACCACTTTGTAACCGCGCCTTGTGGAATCTCGAATAGGTTTATGTAAATTCGTTCAATTAACTAGAAATGTGAAGGCCAGTATAAATAGGTACTGTGTAATAGTTAGATGTTACTAACATCATGTTAGTGACCTTTTCAACAAATTTCTCATTGGAATTCAATCTATTCTAATTACTGCTATAATAGGTACCTTAATTGTGCTGAGTGCTCGTCTATTAGGTACTTAGAAACGACACTTATACAGAAAATATAGGTTAAGTAGGTACCTTTATACTTTAGTGTGCTCGTTTGTAGGTTTTGTTACTTCAAAATAAGAAAATTACTGCTCAGATTTTGATTATTTTTTTATAATAATGTGGTTCCACCCAAATATTAGCATGGTTTAATTAAGTGCTGTACCGCATTTCGCCGATTTCTAGAGTACGCTTATAGATATTGGGAACATAAGGTCTTAATCATATAGATTATACTCCCGCCTTATTATATTTATATAGATATTTGGATATTTGGAGTCCTTCCGCATTAATAAACACTTCATTTATATTATCAATGATACATAAATATTCACTAAATAACTATTTATTTTAAAAATCGTAGGAACTTACAAAATAATCAACATTATGTACTTATACATTTATTTTTCTTAATTCTATGTAACTCCCGGTAATCCTACCTCAGCAAAAAGGTAAGTGTATGATTCATAGTTCAAATATGGTTCGAACTCCCATGAGGACACATACACTTCGATCAGATTTTCATCCCGGCAGTGTGCAACATTTTCTAAAACAAAATCATACCTGAATTATAGACAAATTTTGTTTATAAATCGGTGTGACCTGACTTACTTAGTTAAAATCTTAATCTACATTTTTTGAGAGGATGTGTACATAATATGTATTGTGTGAGATGCAAAATTATTTTTTCTATAACCAGGGTTCATACAACATCAAGACAAGTGGCTCCCTCTAAGCTTTATATGTTAGTACAGATGACAATAACTCTTAACAATAACAAACCTGTTTGTGACGAGCTAGGAATTAAGGACCTATTAATTAAACCACCTACCACAAAATAACCCACCTACTAATTAGGTTTATAGCGGTGGTAGCCTAGTGGGCGAACGTCCGCCTTCGAAAACGGAGGTGGCGAGTTCAAATCCCAGTGCGGGCACGTACCAATGTGTTTCTTGTTAAAAACATATGTATGTAATTATCACTCGCTTTTCGGTGAAGGAAAACATCGTGAGGAAACCAACATGCCCGAGAATTAATTCGGAGGCATGTTATCCACCAATCCGGACTAGGCCCCCGTGGTGGATTATGGCCTAACCCTCCTCACGACAGTGAGGGGAGGCCTTTGCCCAGCAGTGGGACAGTTACAGGCTGAATTATTATAATTAGGTTTCCTCAAGTACCTTAATATTTGAACATTAAAAAGTTAACAATGCTAGCCTATACCTAGAGTATACAAAATAACTAACCTGTAACCACTTGTTTCAATCTATATTCCTTTTGTAGTGAACTGTATATATTCTGTACATTCTCTGAGATTTGATTAGCGGACCAGGTTGAAATCACTGGGGTCTCGTCAGCTTGCAGCTTTGCCAGGGCTCGCAGTTGATTGTTTATTATGCTAACTCCTGTAATTAAAATAGAGTAGGTAAGTTAAACTCATTACCCTGCTAATAATGCAGATAGGTTTGAGAATTGAACTGGGGCCTGGTATCACAGAGGACATTTATTATAATATTGACATGTACTGTTATAAATCTCATTTTTAAATCTTTTTCATTATTTATATTTTCATAACAATCAAATGTAAATACATAAATTAGACATGGCAATGTAGCAAACAAACAGACAAACTTATGCATTAAAAATATTAATTATATTTTAAATGCATATTATTCATATTAATTGGTATGGAAGTATGGCCACAGAAAATATTCACCTTCAACAATATCCTTCAAACTACTGACTATTTCTACAACATTATCCATTAGCGGTTTCAGCTGAGTTGGATAATAGTGATCATTAAATTCCTGTAGTTTGAGTGCAGAGACTGCTTTGAAAAACCTCGTGCCTTTGTCTCTCAGTTGAGCCCAGTCACCGAGAAGCCCGTGCAGGTTGGATATGTGTGAGAAAACTGTCTTCGAAATGCCTGGCTGGTCCTTGTTAGGTGACACAATTTCTGAAAGTATATTCAAGTAATAATAAGCTTTTTACTGGATCCATACTGTACTTTTTACATTTTTATAGATGGAAAAATTGTCTGTATAGTTGTTTGCTAACAAATCTTCATTAAAACATCTGAATGATTTAGAATTTTTTATTTTTATAGAATTGTTTTTGCATTAATTGATGACCAGTATTTCACTGATGTAAAGTGACGTTGCGGTCTACGATGGCGCACGCTTACTTTTGAGTGATCATTGTTTCTGCAGATGTCAGCACCAGACTGCGCTAGACTGCGACATAGCCTTATTACCCCATGATATTACAACCACTTTTTACCACCATACTAACTGCGCCTGTTTAGTTGAAACATTGATATAGAAAAGTAGAACTAGGTTGGTAGGTACCTACGAGTCTTCCCAGAGTCAGAGCGTAGGTACCTAAAACTTTTTTAAATAGGTACCTACTTACCTTTAGGAATAAATTGGGATGTATCATTTTTTGAAGGAGTTTTAGACATGTTATTTACCAAAGAGTAGGTACACAAAGAACAGTCTAGCACTAGCAATAGTGCAATAGGATCTTTTATTATTGCAGATCACATTAGCACCAGGCTGCAGTTTACAGACAGGCAGACAGAATGATACTACGATACACGTATTCAATCAAGTGTGTGAATTGTGTGATGAAAACATTGTGAATTTGTGGTAAATTTGTTTAATTCCTATGAACAGGTAAACAAATCAAATTTAGACCAAAATAAACCTATTTCTGATCCAATCTCTTCGATTGAAAAATTGCATCGAAATTTCGGACAAAGAGAATACAAACGCTACGCGGATTCTTTGATCAAAACAAATCAAAGTCACCGAGCACACTTTTTGGTAAAGTCAATGTCAGTCATTACGGATGAAATGTCCGATTTATTTTTCAGCATTCAGATTGAACTACACAGTTTTTTTTTGTTTTAGTTATGGCTTCGCACGGTTTGTGCATATAGCCAGTGTCAAGTATTTTATTATAATAAGTATTTCTTAATTTCACATTAAGAAAGTCACAGCAATATAGCAATCGTGGTCAAGTAGTCAAGTCAATTATTTACATCGTCAAAGTCACGATTCAGTAAAGTAGTGGATGCTTTACTGAAACTTCCTGGGAGTTTTGGAAAAAATGCGAAATGACACTTTTTTTGAGTTTATATCATTCGCCCACACTCATGCACGTTAACGAACACTTAATGATTAATATTCCACCAATATTACACATTAGCACTCGAAGAAACACAAGTTTGAGAAAATAATACAAAACCAACAACGCCTCACTATCGGATTCCCGCCAAAACTCTCAAACTGTTTTAATTGGGGCTTGCGAGCTGTCGCCAGTCGCCTCTGCCTGTCACACTATCAATTCACTGACTGACGTCTGTCTGTGTGTGACATGACAGACAGTGTGTGTGCAATGAGAATACAAACGCTACGCTAGATGTGTGTGCTCTAAGCTCTAAGCTTTTTGTTTGTACATAATACGTAGACTTGTTGTTGTTGAAAATAGCAGCAAACTGTTGAGATAAAAGGGTACAATACACGGTTTCACAAGATAAAATTATTATTTATAAAAGGGAAGATATATTGGAAAACTCAGGTTTCGATCATTGTCATGGCCGGGCCAATACAAGACGTTATCGAGGAAGATGCTGCAGATTTGCAGTTTCCAAAAGGTAGTTATATTACATTGTACAAACAATACCTAACTTCTAGTTGTTTGACTGTAACTACCAACTTTGTGAGTATGTACAGTTCAGTTTTAGAATTTACATTCCAGAGTTTGAGAATGCTGAAACCCTGCTCATATCAGAAGTTGACATGCTGTTAGAACACCGTAAAGCACAGAATGAGTCGGCTGAAGAAGAACAGGAATTTTCAGAAGTTTTCATGAAGACACTCACATACACTAATATGTTCAAGAAATTTAAAAACAAAGAAACCATAGCTGCCGTCAGAAAGTAAGTCTAGATTGGTTTATTAAACTAATAAATCAAAATGCAGATTTGTATGTCAGTCTGATCTTCTTTCACACAGTTGCCATTCTGAATCAACATGATTTAATATATTTGCAGAAGATAGCTAAAAAGCTGTAAATTGGTAGATACACATCATACACATTCTTTCTTTAAAATGTTTAATACCTAGCTAGGAGGATAAAAGTTAATGCAGTTATTAATAATAATCATCATTCTTATTTATTTTTATTAAATGAGGGGAAGCCTTTGCCCAGCAGTACATAGATTGCCTATGTACAGGCTGAATTATTTACTTATTTTTGTTTTTTATTATGCTAAGAAAACTTTCTCATTGAGAATGATTATTTTACTAATGTTAATTATCACCATTAGAATAGGTTGTGTGTTGATTCCACGCACTAAACTCATGCTCATGCTAAAATTGCTTATTGTTTCCTATAGAATATAATATTATGTATTTATACTTTATGTTTACTTGAATAACTTACTTTTGGTGAATACATACCATTATAAAGTTTTATTTTGTTTCAGTCTTTTACAAAGCAAAAAGCTACACAAATTTGAAGTAGCGAGCTTAGCAAACCTGTGTCCAGAAACACCCGAGGAAGCAAAAGCTCTCATTCCCTCTTTAGAAGGAAGATTTGAAGATGAGGAACTAAGAATATTACTAGATGATATTCAAACAAAGCGTAGTTTACAGTATTAATACTTTGTAATAGGTTCATTCATACATTTTTAATATGCTAATACAGATCAATTAAATTTATAAAGAAATGTTATTATTTATTTTGAACTGGTGGAGGTAAAACCATAGGCTCTTGTCCAATAAGAATTTGGCTTGGAACAACTAAACGAGCAAGACTAATAATTCAGTTCAGCTGGAGAAAATCTAAGAAACAATATTCTCTAGACTAGGTATACTATTTCCATTGGAAATAGCCCATACTTTTTAGGTAAGTATCGATATAAAAATACTAATACATTCGGTTTTGAAACACCAGTATAAGTATTATTATAGTTTTTCGATACCTTAATATCGATACTATTTAAGTGAACTGAAATAAATTGGAACGCTATGTATTTCTAAAAGATAAAATATTATCCTACTAATATTACAAACGTGAAAGTTCGTAAGTATGCATGGATGTTTGTTACTCTTTCACGTAAAAACTACTGAATAGATTTTAATGAAACTTTACAATAATATAGCTTATACATCAGAATAACACATGGGGTACAATTCATAAAGATACATCGTATATTATCCAAACGCGGGTGAAACCGCGCGGCGCAGCTAGTAGTGATAATAATCTCGATATTCAACTGTGTAGATACCATTATTATTATTTCTACAATAACGATATTTTGAAAATATTGACATCGGTTCCTATCTCTCTATGGTTTTCTTCATAATATCATAGATAATATCAAATCCATAGACAATTTAGTTGACATGGCGGAGTAATCAGCTGTTAATTGCAATGCTACAGAAAGTCGAAAATCTTTTCTTTACGTATCATTAGTAAATAGAAATAATATCTAATATTGTTTATCAGCTATATGTACTCCATTCGTTATATTTAGCTTGCATTCGGTATGTATCTGTAAACGCTATAATATAGGAAAAAAAGAATGGCGCGATGGTTCTTGTCACTAATGTCAGCTTCATTCATCCATTGTGTAGAAAAAATGTGACTCGTTCGCTTTAAAATTTTGTTTTTGTGTATTATGTGGTTAGTTGAACATTAAATACAGTCGCAGTTTGTTTCGGTTCGTTCTGCACAGCCCCCGGTCATTAAATTGTGTGAATAGCATCCGCAGTAGTCGTAATATAAGGGTTTGTTAGCGAGGTGTACGAAGTCACTACAAAGGGAATGTACGGCGTCGGCAAATAAGTTGTCGTATTTTTTTTGTAAAGTGACTTGACTGTTGTAGAAATAGCGATTTATGTTAGTGGGGTCCTGTAGATTGGGAAGATGTCGGGTCGAGTGCGGAAGCAGGCAGATTGCCCCGCGAGCAAGCAGGGGCCGATGAGGGCGACCCTGCCGGTGTCGTCGGTGATGAAGGCCAGCGGCGGGCTGAAGAAGAATGCGAGTAACAGCCCCACGCTGTCGCCTACCCACATGTGGCGGATATCGCCGGAGCACGCACTCTCCGGCCAGCGCAGTCCCGGAGCCGTCAACTACAAAGGTGCAACAAAACGAACATAATCATACTTTTATTTTCATGTCCTTTTCCTTCCTTGTATATTTTTATCATAATTAGCTGACATGCTACTTGAGCTAAACTCAAGGACAAGGTGGGGTTGGAAATCAAAGTAGGTACCTATCTACCTTCTTATTCTAATTATGTTAATGTACCCACTTGCCTATTTTATTACAAGTAGTATAAACTAGTTCAAGCCTAGATAGATAAATTGTAGTAGGTAAAAATTGTACTGGGCTACTCATTTTCAAAGCCACCTTATAGGATGTATTGTACTTGAATTGAAACCTATGTCATAGAAGCATACAACATCAGCAGTTTGGGAAAACACAACATTTTCAAATAAACTAGACATCTATTAGCCATGTAATGGTCTATAATGCATGTAATACTCTAGGGCAGATTTGGATTGAAATATACAAATACAAAACCTAAAATTAAATTAATTATTTACATTTGATAATAATGTTCACTAATATTTTCATAAAAATGTGGAGGTAAGTCAAAATTAGTCAAATAAAAAATGGATTCATCACTCTATAACTTACGACTGGAATGGGGCTGCATAAAGACGTCAGTAAAGGCTAAATGCCTACCCATATAGTTTTACAATATAGCTGTGATAAATGATAATTCACCTAAGTATTATCAATTACATGTCTTAATTTGATCTATGCCATGTATCAGTACATAATGCCTTCACTGTGTCATTATTTGTATGTTCATGCTAATCTAATAAACTGCTATGGGCATTTTCATTTGGTTTTCACCAATATATCAACTGGTTGATACAAGGATTAGGTATCGACATAAGTCTAATAAACTCTTGTCTCTTAAGGACTTCCGTACCGTGCCCTGCATTAACCAATTACATCACGAAAATAAACAGTGGAATTGTGGCATGCAAATAATAACTACCCTAGATACTTTACCCCACACTTTATAACATAGGTAGCTGTAATTCAGTCCATCTGTCTTGTCTGTCTGTCACCAGGCTGTATCTCATGAATCATGATGACTAGAGAGTTGAAATTTTCACAGATGATGTATTTTTGTTGCCGCTATAACAATACTGAAAAACAGAATAAAATAAATAATGTTAAAAGGGGCTCCCATACACCAAACATTATTTTTTGTCATTTTTATAGATAACTAGAAGCACCTCGCGGTTTCACCCGCGTAAACTACTATCCCGCGGGAACCGTTAATTTTTACGGCATAAAAAGTAGCCGGGGATAGTGTAGCTTCCCAACAATGAAATAATTTTTCAAATCGGTTCAGTAGTTTCGGAGCCTATTCAATGCAAACAAGCAATCAAATCATTCCTCTATATATAATAGTATAGATAGTATGGAATCCTTCGTCCGAGAGGCCGACTCGCACTTGGCTGGTTTTTTTTTTAATTCATGCTATGCAATAGTATACTGCCCACTTGCTGGCATGTCAGCACACCTGATGCATTGTCTACTTTTAAAGATTCCTAGCCATTTGTTGTGATACAGTATGATGTGAAACATCTCAAATTATGGTTTCCGTTCCAGGTAAAGGCCGGCTCGGTGCTAATATCAGACGCACAGCATCCCTCGACACATTGTATCACAAAGGGCAATGGCCCAGGGACTACTATCTGCATGCCGGCCAGTTACAAGTTGATAAGTCCACGCAAGTATGTTGTCCACTATTTCCGTTCTATTAATAACCTGATTTTGTTTCAGATATTATGTAAAGAACAAGTTTTTTTTCTTAAAATACATTCTCATTTATTACATGGACTGTACACAAAAATTCTATATGGTGATGTCAATGTTCTAGATAGATATTCTTCAATTTCGACACTATTTTCTCATATTATAGTAAAATAATAGTAGTTGTGTTCCTAGATCCTAATAAGATTATGTGTCAAGATCAAGACTACACTTATGGGATTTAGCAATTCATTTATTACGGCAGTTCTATCACATGGACGTCCAATGCTCATCTAGTCAGTAAGCTCCTATCATCTTCAGAGCAACCTTGTTGGAATTGGCATGATTCTTTATTTATTGTAATGGATCATTGATTAGCTTTTTATCACTATCACCTCTGATTTAACTATTGAAGGTAGTAAACAGGCTAAGCCTACAATTAAACACTATAGCTCCTAGTGTAATGTGCTTGGTTGGTGATGAAGAGTTGAGTGAAAGAGCGGAGTTAAGGGCGCATGTAGACGCCTAGCTAAGGCGTCTACATGATGATTGGCTTACTCCAATATAACAAATAACTACACTTAACTACACTTATAAATAGGTTGGGTGTTTAGATATAGATAATACACTAGAAAGGTACTGGTAAGGTGGTGACATAGTTTCTACTGGACAGATATTTTATTCACATCGTATCAAACAGTAAAATATACATTCTGCCATCTAACTATTTGTATTTTACATTTTCAGACTGACGAAGGTGGCGGTACTTCGGGGCGGTCCTCACGTAGCTCGGACGACGACAAGCTCGACCGGTTTCTGCGCAGCCGCCTGCAAAGGCCACACAAACCATCGGCATCTGGAGATTACTCCGCTAATACCTTGAGTTCCAATATGGGTAAGTAACAGCTTCTATATTGAAATAAAACCAGATTGGAAAAGCTTTATACAAATTCATACATTTAACTACATTTCAATCTAATATCTTACTGAATAGATTGTTCTCTGATTACAGCCGGCTTTCGATTCAGCAGCGGCAGCGCTCCACTGAGAGCGGCGCGGTCGTCCGTAGAAGGTCTCAACCAGGAGATCGAGAGACTTGTGCTTTTTCCAGCGAGTGGCACTCAAACTCCGCATCTGGACCGACTCAGAGATAAAGTAAATGTCAGGGTTATATGTGACGGGTACAAAGCGTTTCAGTCTTTTGTATGCTAGTTTGCTATGTGTATCATATTAGGTTATGTATACACTAATAGGGTTAATCACTCTACACCAGGCCTGGCCAGGCATGATAGTTGTCAATTAATAATAAACATTAATATTATAAATAACCATGTTTATTGCAGGTAACACCAGAGGGGCATCGAGCTCCGCTGCCGGAACTTCTCAGGCGTTCCGTAAACACGCAGACTCCGCACGACTATTGCCACACGGCGCATTCTTCAGGTACCTACCTTATTCCCATTACATTCTAAAGTCGCATATTGTCACAAGAATAACTCAATTCTATTTCTTGATTAATTTACTATGTGAGGTCAAAAGTATGTTTAGTATTAAACCATAAACAAACATGGACACAATCCTAATGAAATTATTCAAACATAGGTTACCCATGAACATACTAAAAGTTTCAAAATACATGGCTAAATACTATCTTGAGTTATTTACTAATTTGTTACTGATTGTGAATTAGTTTTGACTGATATTGTTGTACAAGGACCTGTATAGCGATTATGTATCCTTCAAATTAATGACATTTTTAAGTCTATTTTAAATTAGAACATTGAAATTATCCATTGAAAACACATAAGTTATAATTGTTTTCTCAGTGAGTAAAATTCAGTTGATTGAAAGTTCATATTCCCTTTACAGATCCGTTTCTTATTATGGGTAAAAACAATTTTATAAGTTTCCTAAAGGCTAAAAAGCTAGTAGGCTAAATTGCATTTGATAACCTGATTTCTGTATTTTTTTGATAATCAATATCAAATATGATAAATGACTTTAGTATACAGCAAACTTTATATGTTCACCCTTACTGTTCTCACCTTATTTACTATGTACATAAAAACTAACTAAGCTTTTCATATTTTGTTGATCTCCGGAGTCTTGTCCTTGATCAATCTTCTCAGAACGCAATAAACTGCCTCTTGAAAAGCAATAGGTATATTGTGTATTAACCTGCTTGGCGAAGGTCCAGCTTTTATTACATATTTTATGCGCATTCTAAAGTTATGATATATGGGAATAGATCCGCCGTCGCCAGGGTCGACCTCCAGTCTCGGGTCTGCAGAGCTGCTGGTCGCAGGTCCATACCTACTTACAGCTTTTAGGGTGCCTTGCATTATGTACAGGGTGTTGTTATGAAACTAGGCATGATTAGATTTCGTTCGTAGTTGGTTTTGGGGGAGTAATATCTCTGATAGGTTTCATGGTCGTAACGCAATATTCCAATGTGTATAACAGAAATTGAAGTTGCTCTCTACTTTTCGGAATACAATAACAGGAAAATTTTGTATAATCTTATTGAAGTAATGGTATTTAATTTTGTTTGTAGATGGTAATGGTATTATGTGTTGATGTTGCCCCTTTTAAATCTAAAAAAACATTTCGTCCACTAATATCAATGTGACTTGAACTAACCCAATGTGTATGTTTATTTGTTTCTGGGTAATCAAGGTGAATAAGTATATTAGATACGATTTATGAAAGGTTGATTATGGTAAATTAACCGAAAGGACAAGGAAAAGGAAAAGGACGAATTTCGATGGTTAACACTTGTTAGTCTTGTAAAAGGGTCCTTAAGTTAAGGCCATGATGGAGAAATTGCCATGGCAACAGTACAAGGCAAACTAGTAGACTTTATTGAAACTAAGCCAGTTTATATAAATAGTTTCGTAACAACCAATGCAAGTGTGCTTCTAGTGCCAATCGCAACCTAGGATAGTAATTGCACTGACTATAGTGACCATAATAAATAGACCCTAATTAATTTCCCAAGCATGATTGAAAATGTTTCGTTTATTTTTAGTTTGCTTTTTTTTTTAACATTTGCATAGTATTATTTGGAATTTAGAGTTCTAAGTAGGTAGCATTCCCTTATTTGTCGCAGTTATAGGGTTACCGTTGGGTTTAGTTTCTATATCAAAAACTTATCTGGGATAGCAGACATGTTTTTCGTTTTTTTAGTCGCAGTCATAATCACACCCTGTATAAAACATTTATGAAAAACAAAAATGTGCTTTGTATTATCCTATGCAATGGAAACCAAACACATTTTAGGTATAAAGGTTTGTACAACATTCTATCTTTTATGTAGAAGGGGGTTGATTACCACTGTCAGCTAAAGTAAAATTGTTTGTAGAGTCTGCAAGTCGTCTGCTACCCAAGATAATAAAATTAGTATTGACCACTAGTTACTACGTCTTAACAAAATTGTGTACTAATACAGTGTTGTTATGTGTTCCAGGCGGTAGTGTGTGCTCGTCACCCGATCTAGATGGCTCCAAACTTGGCACTTCACCTCAAATAAACCGTTTCTTGGCTCGCGAACCCCCTGATGGTTGTGAAAAGGTATGTGTATGTATTTGATTCAAAGTCTACTTACTCGATAACAAAATAGCAAGTATTAATGATAATATTATTTGTAATGTTAACTGTAAGTTTGAGTGCACAGGGCACGAGCATATTCACAAATGCACTTACTCGTCATTAACAAATATAATGATCCCCGGAAATAAAAATAAACAAACGTTCTGGTGAAGCTATTTTACGTAATGACAACACTTGGGTGCTTTTTAAATGTTGCATAAGTTAAACCAGTTGTTTTGTCACTTCCCCTGCAGGTGAACTTGAAAGCGGGCGAAGGCGCGTTCGCAGAGCCGCCGGCCATGAAGCCCGCCGTGCCCGGCTTCACGCTGCGGCCGTCGCTGGGCTCGGCCTTCCAGCCGCTGCAGCCGGCGCCGCCGCGCTCGCCCCCGCACTGACTACGCCGCCCCGGACCACCCGCACCTGCTCAACGACGCGTCCCGCTCGGACGCCGAACGCTAGTTTCCTACCGCGACAATACGAACGTTTCTCATGTGTTTGTGGCAACTCGACACATCTGTTGTGACAATAAATTCATTGTTTAATTGAAGGAAAAAATTGATGTATGTCAATTTCAACCAAATTATGTGTGAGATTATAAAATGTCTCAGTGTATAGCCGTCTTAGACGCGCGAATGTTTTGCGGAAAATATTTGTCTTTTCGAAGTAACCAAAGCGTAAATCACAACATGCCTTTCTACTTTGTGTAATGTTATAATACCATGCAAATATCTAACGTAGGTCATTGTAATGACTAACATAATTCGATTTGACGATTGTAAATATACATCCAATTTGCTGCACCAAATTTCTCTTATAAACTGTAAGTCCACGAAGGAAACCATTCCTCGGATATTTTGCATGAATGTGAGACATTGACTGTATCTAATACACAAATTAGAACAAGCAGATAACGAAATATTCTTATTATAGTGAATTATTTTTATAAAGGATCCTTTAGACGTCGTAGGAATCATAACTCCAACTTAATTTTGAATTCATGACTGGATATGTATTTGATCTCATTTTATGTATTATTTGAGTACAGTTTTGTAATAATTGTAATGCCCATCTTTTTCACACATGTTCGCATTGCATGAACTGTTATTGAAAGTTAAAATACTTTCAGAACAAAGGTTTTTCTTTGTGATGTTTTCAACTTGTGTGGAAAAGAGCAAATATTGTTTTATCCATTCAAGATAATATGTAATGTCTTAATTAGTTTTTGGACCTAATACTGCGCTAATGAATGGTCATGGTCACATCGGTTGCTAGAAAATGTGTAATGCAAAAAGCTTTAAATTATGGAATTTGGTAGTGGAATGTGTAAGAATAAACAGACTGAATTTTTTAAACTTTACTCATACTTTGATACAGGTACCTTTCTTGACTTAATTTTTCGTTTTAGTGTACTTGAAAGTGCCTCTTATGGTTTAAAAATTCTTACGTATTGTTTTGACTCGAATAAAATTCATACACATCATTCTCGTTCTTTACGACTCTCCGAGTCAGTATCTGTATCAAGTAGAAGGGTTACATATTCGTTATGTAAATGATCATTTTGGAAAGGACGGACCAGCTGGTTTTTAGATCTCTCATTTTGGCCAAAATGCATTTTTATCATCGAGACTGATAAATGTAGTATGTCGACAACTTACACATAAAAAACATAGTTAGATCTGCTTTTGGACATAACGCAATTATTTTTTGTAACCTTTTGTAAATTTCGACGGCAGATATATATTTTGGAAGGCTCACCTTTGGAATACATGTGAATATAGTATGTTAAATCTTGACATTGCTCAAATCAAAATTTTTATTAAGAGCCCATACTTATGATATACGCCGAATTTGGAAAAATTGAACTTAGTACGATAATGTTTCCAGTTGCTAATATAAACTAGTACCTAAATATTGATTATTCAACAAACGAATGTGATAATGTAAGTGAAGTAATCGTTCGACGTTGATTGTTGATTGTAGCCTGACTATTTCGGATAGTGTACGGCCAGTGGTCGCGCCATGCGGGCAGTATGCACAAGTTCAGAAGGATTATTATCGAAGGTGCTGCGTAGTGTTTGTAAGTGTACAGAGTAACAGACTTGTGGCAGAGCAACAGGGTGTTTTGAATGCGAATATTTCGTATACGCACTGGATGGCAGGCGAAAATCACTCGATTGAATTGACCGTGAATATGACAACAACCACAGCCCGATGCTAACGAATGCCAACGAGCTACATTCATTTTTGATCATGTACAAATAATGCAATGATGTAAATGCCACTCCAAAGTTAAATGATTTCATTAGTAGTAATAATTGTATGTATTGTGCAAAACAACCGAGCCAGTATTTAAAATCCGGATTTCTGTGTAAAATGTTCAGAAGTAAGTGCAATATAAATATAGCTGTAACATTGAATAATTAATTAACTATTTTCGATGTAAACTGAATGTAACTAAGAAACTTCATGCCTCGACCGACACTTTCGTTGCCCCATTGGTTTTGACATACCTATGTAACTATGTATATTGTTAGCTTGGTGGTTATGTTTGCAACGCTTCCTCATTGCTTCCATGTCGCTTCTAGATCCTCCACACTTGGAATCCAAAACAATGTTATGCTTTACTATGAATAAAATATTAGACGTATGTCACAGGTCCAGGTTGTATTTTTAGGATTTTATAGTAAGCCTCCCCCGATGACGTTACCTAATTTAAGATTTAGTAAGTTCTAGTGACACGAATATTATTAGCTGTTGATCAATGTGTGCTATAAAAATTGTCCCTTACTTCTTAATTTAAAGTAACACTGGATTGCGGAGGGAGATTCCCGAATGAAGATTTTTTTAATCAATTTTTTCACTAATTTTTGTTTGCATAGGAGACCCGCAATGTCGCTAAAAAGTCTTTCCTCGGGAATCACAATGTTTTTTAAAGTACATAAAGATATTTTTATATGTTCAGGGTAGGAAGTGCGAGATGTAAAATAAAAGTAACTCTGCTAGGACCTTAGATTTGATAGTTTTTATAGATGTTTAATTTTATTTCAAGTTGCTTTTAGATGTACGATGAGTTTGTAATTTTTATTACGATATTAGATTAAATACTAACATTTAAACTAAACCAAAAGTGCCCATTGAGATAAGTTTATAATTCAAGCAAGCCTTTTGTTTTGCATTCTGTTAATGAATAATGTTTAGGCAAACAAAATTAGAAATTAAGAAAATTATCAAAGGGTTGTTAAATTTTAGTTATCTAAAATTGTTGAGGTTTATTAATAACGAAATTCGTTTAGTATTTTTACAATTTGATGCTCAACAAAGGGCTTGTTTAGTTAGAGGCATTATAATTAAATTAACATTTAATAGTATCTACTTTTAAGTAATAAAATAAGAATGGTTTTATTATAGTTTTGTTTCAGAGAAGAAATTCTAATTACTATTTTTGTTTCCAATATTTTATCACTTATCTGTTTTCACTGTATTGTATCTTGCTGTATTGCAGACATATCCAATATACAGACTGATTTAAAAATGATTTTTATTTACGCTACTACTCCCCATCATTTTGTATATTTGTTAGGTATACATAACTCGTAACAAAGTACAAATTAGTAGGTACTCGAGGTAGTGCTGATAACGCATTTTACAGTGGATATTAAAAACACGATGACACTAGAAATAGACCTTATGCGAACCTTATCCTTTCTTATTACTAGAAAGTGATTTGTACTAGAAAACCACTATTCCTTGTGATTCAAATCATACTAACGTAAAGAGATCTTGTGTCCAATGCTATACTGGTAATTTTGGAACTTCTGGGTACAAATTATAGTAACTACAAAACACATGATGACACAGGAAATACTTTTTTTATTATATTGTTTGCGACGGTCGAACAAAGTAGTTCGACGGTTATCAGAAGTACCATCCGACCATTCCGACATTTGTATTAGCTATCCTTGTTAGTCTATTTCTAAACTACTCTTTCATTCTTACAACATATCGTATCTACGCATCTCTTACAGGCCATTCGACGTGTCGCTTTCCTACATTTCATCTATTTACTCTTTCTAGTTCGTATATACTATCTTCCTTCTCATTCTTATAACATCTTCCATTCCATTTGATTAGTATTTCTATCCTTTGATATTATATACGCAGCATGGGACACATTTCTTGTTCAATCCAGTATGACTGTATTTAGGGCTAACTCTGACCGTACCTACTACGTAAGAGGCGCCTGTGGCATCCGTCGTATAATAGATAATTATTAAAGTTTTGCGTCTGGGTGTTGTGTGTATGTGAAATTATATTATGTCTGTAAACTGTACCCACGACACAGGACAAAATATCTAAGTGTAGGGCGCTACGGTTTTATGAAAAAAAAACAATAAACAAAACAAATAGGTAGCTATTATGTACAGAAGGTGTAATGAAATGAAAGTCAATTTTATTTGTATTTTGACAAATAATTATATTACTCGTAAATAACATCTACATTATACATACATTTAATATTGTATTGTAAGGAAAAAATATCACAATTGAAAGGGCGCAACAAACTCGCGAACCTTACATAACATAATAAACAATACATCCTGAAAATATACAAAAGCAGTTTGAAATCATATTTAACAACCGACTAAAACAAATAATTATTTACAAACCAAATCAACAATAACGTACCTACACAATAGTACGGTTCTATTATGATTAGAATTCATTAATTGGACTAAAGCTGCAGACGAGCTATGGCCGCAGCGCCCGGAAACCAAAGGATTGGAGCGGAATGGGCTTTAAAAACCTACGTAAAATGAATGGTGCCAAAGACAATGTAAAATCACTCGTGATATCCACTTGAGCACATGAACAATATCGATATCAGTCAAGCGACAGAACCGATTCCAATATAAAAGAAAACAGTCGAAGAAACATCGACGCGAAAAGTGTTTTAGCCACTAACTATTGTGTGATAATCTTGAAAATAAGAGCTTGTCGCCCAGACGTACCACATACAAAAAATGGTTCTAAGCAGCCAGGTCTCAGCGAAAGATAAAATTGCGCTTGGCAACAACGTTGCTTATACAACGTCTAGCCTACTCCTAGACCCTCGCGTCGAATGATACATTTTACCAAGACTTTTACTTTGAAGACAGTGGCCAATTACCATCACGATTTGTATCCGTGTTCAGGCCGGATCGGCGATTAGGTTAAAAGTTGGATAAGTGATCGCCAATGACATAATCATACCCTTATTCTAAAGCTAACAAAAGCTTCGTCGATGTCCGGTCGACTGTCAGATCACCACTTTAGACTTTTACCCGAGTACAAAACACTACGTATCCGTAAACCGTAGGAATACGACGTCCAATATGAAATCTACGTGCCTAAAATTAACTACACAATTTACGTCAGACGGTAGTCTAGTAAATTAAATGCAAGTCTTAAACGGCACTGGTGCTTCTTTGAGCAAAGTTTTGCTTCTGTTCTGCGATCCACGCGTGTACCCGCTCTTTCAGTTCGGTGTTGGACTTCACCTGATCCATAGACAGCGGCGAGCGGTTGAACGGATCCGATTGATCACTCAGCAGATGCCTGCAACAGAATATTGGAAGTGTCTTTACTTGGAAGGATAGCTCTTCCCTAGTATGTAGTTGGGGAAGTCAAAATAGATAAAAGCGTGCAACAAGAGAAGAAATATGGCGAATGCGTGTAAACAGTTATGCAAAAAGAGCTCGTTCCAGTTCAGAAAAATATCTGATGGCGCCTGGAGATCCAAATTAATTTTGGAATTTAATTGATCTCGTAATATTGTATTAAAGTTTTCGTAAAATCTGTGGTGACAGGCTATAGACAGGATATAGAATTAAACGAAAGTCCATGAAAACTAATCGGAGGTGACCTAAGAATATGCAATTTTATTACTATCGAGAAACTTTTGTTCCACTGTGTTTTCTAACGAAACCAATGCTTGCGTCATACGTAGAATCCATACAAATTTTCGTTTACACTTGGACATGATTCACCGCAGTAAACCTGCAGTAAGTATAGGTATAGTAGTACCCAACTGATATGGCTTACCGATGTATATGTACCGTATTTTCAAAGCGCGGGAAATGCTATTGACCGCTATTGGTCGGCAGCCGCCGCCATCTTAGCGAGCTTAGAGTGAGATGGAACTAACAGCTGCAGTGTATTATGAACCTTATAGTAGTGATCTTAGGTTGATTGTAAGTTTTAAGCATTCTTTCGTTAATCTTCGGACCATACTTTCTTTTCTGCGCGAACGAAGATTCACGACGCGCCTTATAAGTTGGGTACTAGATACATAAGTGAGTGCGTGAGTAAGGTGTGCATTGTGCGAGGCGGCACCTCGCGATGGTGGTGCGGTCGACGGTGGTGCGCGAGCTGGGCAGCACCACGGGGTCCAGCATGACGGTGCTCATGATGGGATCGAGGAACTCCTCGGGCGCGTTGGCCAGCATCTCCTCGTTCCGCTGCTTCTGCTCCGCGAAGCCCGCCACGCGCGCCGCCACCTCGCGCAGCGACCCGATCAGCGTGCCGCCGCCGATGCGGACTGGAATATGCCGTGCAATCTTATCATAATTATAATGCTTCAATGTATAATCACTCATGTTTTGGCTTCCTTCACGTTTGTGTTATCACTAGAAATGGACACTATCCCGCGGGCCGTTCCCGATGCAGTGTCGTTTTTGGCACTTCACTCACATGATGTTGTGATTGCGTTAATGAGAAATAGTTTGATAAACTATTGATAATTGCGAACACATAGAAGCGAAGTAGTCGCTAGCGCCGTGTAGCCATATTTACTGAGACTTTTTTTTGGGCCTAGTTCTGACTTTGACTCGCTATTGCTAGAAATTGAAGCTTTTATGGTAAATATTTATACATTTTTCCTGCTTTTGGACTAAATACCAACACGCATGCGACATTTTCATTGCGCTTGCACTCATGTACACATTGATAAAAAAGTGGCTTCACTTTCGACTGAAACTACGCAAGGATCTATCCTTCTCTGCGTTATTATTCTAAGACCATAAACATGAGGGTCGTGTGAGTGAATGCCGTCACCTAGCACGTCCTCCGCCAGCGTGAACAGCTGCGGGGAGTAGCAGCGGCCGTCCCCGGACACCGCCTCGCAGAACCGCGCGCTGTCCCCGAGCCCCACGTACATGCGGCAGATGTCCAGCACGGTACGCGCCGGGTTGAACTCGTACTCCTTCATGTCTTTCACCTGCAAGTTGTATTTATTCGGTAAGCGGACCGTTTACGAAACTGTGGGGAAGATATAGCACGGCTGAGTTGGATGTAGAAATAATTTTCGTAAGTCACTGATGAATCGTGACGTTTACCGTCTCGCTCGACTCCCTAACCGGGAGTCCAAACTCGACATAATGATGCTTTTTTTCAAAATTATGTATTTTGATATTAGTTTGTGCGCGAATTAGACCCGTTTAAATTCTAATTAACATAATGATACTTATGTCAACTTCAATAAAAAACCTAACTTGTACTCGATTGTGCGCTTTAGACTCCAACGATAGGTGTACCAATGACTTTTCATAAGTTCGGGTCATAGAGCTAAACCGCACTTCGCAGGTATCGGTTGTGTATCATTACTGGAGCACAATATACATTTTAATTAAGTTTGCGATAAGCGCGGACCCGACTGATAGTCGGGCAACCGGCTTTCACTATGGAAAATGAACCGTACCGTGAAGAGGACTTAGTTCAAATTTGTGTAAGTAGGGAAGATGTGAATGTAATCCAATGTTTTGAAGTTGTGATGGAAGATATGGAATGCAGTGAATCAACACCAAATATGGAGACCGTGGAAGTGAACAGAGCAGAAAAAAGAACACGTGAGGAGAACTCTTCGGATGATGGTTGGAACACGGTTACCAGGGTACGCAAGGCTTTACGTAGGTCTAGTCAACCAGAAGTTGTAGATAAAACACAAGTTTGTATTACCAGCACTGATGTTCTACCCAAACAGTTTGCTTTAGCGCGATTGCTTAAAGAAAATAATATAAAAAGTATTAGCCGCGTAAAGTACGTGCATCCATATAAGATCATAATGGTTTTTGATGAAGATATCTGCGCCGATGAATTTATTGGTTGCCAGTCATTTGTGGAACTCGGGTGGAGATGCCAGAAGACTTCAGAAGTCGGTATATCCTATGGCGTAATCAAAGATGTTGAGATGGAATTTCCCGAGCAAGATATTATCAAAAACTTATTTTCTAGCATAGAAATAATATCTGCAAAAAGACTGAATAGAAGAAATACAGATGAAACGTCTAGTAACGCTTGGATATCCTCTGAGTCAGTGCGCCTCGGATTTAGAGGACCCATGCTGCCGCCCTATGTCTTTATCCATGGGTTGAAGGTTAAAGTGGAGCCGTATGTCTTTCCGGTCACACAATGCTCCAGATGCTGGAAATTTGGACATAGTTTAAGAATGTGCCCGTCCAAAAAGGTAGTTTGTCCAAAATGCTCAAAGGGTCACGCAAACTGTGAAAGCAAAACGTTCCGTTGCGTGAATTGCATAGGTAATCATATGGCATTACAAAGAATCTGCCCAGTATACAGAAAAGAGAGGAAGGTGAGAGAGCTGATGGCAGAATTCAATTGCACATATAGAAAAGCTCTAAGTATATATGTACCGCCATCGCCTGTGCCAGAACGAGACATGAGCCCCTTTACAGCACCAGAATTTCCTAGCTTGATCCCACAGGAACCTATACTACCACCGGTATCCACTGAACCAGCACAGGCGGTTAAGTTAATGTCGGAACTATTTTGTGAAACGGAAGGTGGCCCATTCAAACCAAGTCTAAGTCGCAAGAAGCAGAAAAAACAAAGGCAGCAACCCCGCGCTCCTACCCCTCCCCCGCCTCCAACGCCTATGGAAGCAAGTTCCAGCATGGACGATCGTTCCGACACTTATTTGACACAGACCAAGGATAAGAAAAATGCTGCGAAAGATTTTGGTTTTTTGCGGCTCTTAATTAAGTTGAAAAATATTGTTTTGAGTGAAGAATCGCTAGAAAATAAAATACGTCAAGTAGTCTCAACTTTAACAGAATGGTTTATGTCTAAGGTAGTAGGTAACATTTCCGTCAGTTCGTTAATGTCAACGTTTATGAACGTTGTCATTAATGACTATGGATAACGCCATTATAAATATTAACGCTAGTATTATACAATGGAATTGTCAAAGCTTAAGGCCCAAATCAATATCATTAGAATCTTTGCTTATACAAGAAAAAATTCACATAGCGGTACTGAGTGAAACGTGGCTTGAGCTCGACAGTTACTTTAAAATAAACAGCTATAATACATATAGGTTAGATAGAACGGATGGGTACGGCGGCGTTGCTATCCTGACTCATAAAGGCCAAGGCCAAGGCCATTCCATGCTTATCGCGCAGTCCCAATGCAGGTATTGAACTTTTACACGTTAAGATTCTCAATTGTCGATTCATTGAGAACATAATATCGATCTATTGCCCGTCAACAGTTCATACAACACAAAATGACTGGGATTCTATATTTTCTCTTTGCGGTACTACTAAAACACTAATATTGGGTGATTTTAACGCACACCACTCTAGCTGGTCTTGCAAAACGGACCAAAGAGGCGCACAAATTTTTGACAGTATTTTGGATCACAGTTTTGTTTCAATAAATAGCGGTGCTCCAACTAGAATAAGACTTGTTAATGGACTTTTGCAACAATCGTCGCCGGACGTTTCTATCGTTTCTTCCGACTTAGCTACGTTGTTGTCATGGGGTGTCACGAATGAATCCCTAGGTAGTGATCATGTTATAATAAGAATAGCAGGCGCTATGAACCTGCACAGAAAAGTTGTTAAAAAGCGAAATTTTAAACACTGTGATTGGAGAGGTTTTTCGAAAAAAGTGGAGGAACTTTTATTAGATTTTATTATTCCCCTTGATCATCAACATTTTTACGATAAATTTGTGCAGGCTTTACAAACAGCTGCAAATGAATTTATTCCGTACATAAAAATTCCCCAAAATTTTACTAAGAATTTTTCACCTAAACCATATTGGACACCAGAGCTGTCAAAGGCGGTGGCAGAGCGACGACTGGCACTAGCAAACCTAAGAAAATGTCCTTCTCCCAATAATTTAGAGGTTTTACAGAATAAAATTAGTAATGCGCAAAGAGTTATTCGTCTAGCAAAGTGTCGATCTTTTCAGGGATTTTGTTCTACGTTAGATGAAAATGCGTCTGCATCTGTTATGTGGCGCAAAATGAAATGGATGAAGGGGTATCGTTCTAATGCTAATCGTTGTGTAGACCAAGAAAAGGTTAAAGAAATGCTTAACCATCTAGCGCCGGATTACGTTGGCCCACCTAGACCAGAGTTTAAATCAAATAATATTTACTTAGAATCAGATATTACCTTGCCAGAACTAATAAACTCAATAAAAAAAAATGATACGGCACCTGGAAGTGATGAGATTTCATTTTCGATGATTAAACATCTGCCAACAGTAGGTCAAACCCTTTTATTGTGCCTATATAATACAATATTTAATGCCGGTTTTATACCATTACAGTGGCGTGACGTTAAGATAGTACCTATCCCCAAACCAGGCAGAGACTTAAATGCACCCTCCGCCCTACGACCCATATCCCTCATATCGTGTCTGTGTAAAATTTTTCACTCTATTATTAACAAAAGGATGGAATGGTATTGTGAAAAACAAGCCTTATTCCCCGATAATATGGTAGGCTTCCGAAAAGGTAGATCATGTTATGATAGTCTTACACACTTAACATCACATATACAAATAGGATTCTCTAAAAATCTTGTTACCGTGGCCTGTTTTATTGACATAGATAGCGCCTATAATAACGTAAGCGTTTCTTGTCTAACTACAATTCTAGATCAACTAGGAATGGGTTCAAAAATTTGTTTGTATCTTTGGTACTACTTAAGTCAAAGACACCTCAAAGTCTCCGGTGAGGGAGGTGAATTTATCAGAAGCACAAGTCAAGGCTTGGCGCAAGGAGACCCATGGTCCCCACTACTTTTTAATATTGCTACTTCAAATATCTGCAAAAGAATAAAAAATGTTCAAATTTCACAGTATGCTGATGACTTTGTGCTTTACATTTCAAAAAATAACATAGATTTAGCTGTATTAGAATTAGAATTAGCATGTAAGGAATTAAATTTGATGTTAAATAGCCTCGGATTAACTATTTCTCCAACTAAGAGTAAATTTTGTGTATTCAAAAAAGGTGGGTTTAGAAGTATCGTCGAGCTTAAGATCAATAACTGCTCTTTACCAATGGTTAGAAATTTCAAATATTTGGGCCTTTGGCTCGACAGCTCATTACGATGGGGTAAGCACATCAATGAGACTGTACAAAAGGTAACTAAATTTATTAATTTGTTGAAAGTGTTGGCAGGCCCGGGGTGGGGTCTCCACCAAAAACATTTGAGGCGTTTGTACATAGCAATCATTCGTAGTAGAATTGATTACGCAAGTTTTTTATTTGACAATAGCTGTAGAACTAACTTGTTAAAACTTGACAGGATTCAAAACCTAGCCCTACGTGTAATTGGTGGCTATATTCGAAGCACTCCAATCCATGTTATGGAAAGTGATCTACACCTTCCACCTCTAAACTATCGTAGAAGGTTTTTAGCAGGAAAGTTATGGCTGAAATCTAAGTCGTTTGCAAATAATAAAACAATTAACATCGTAGAAAATCTTTTTGATAATATTCGGTCTAATTATTGGTTAAATAAAAAGCTCCCGTTGCTTGTTTCAATTCACGAAGATTTTAAAAACAACCCTATACATATCAGCAATCAATTGGAAATGTTTTCGTTGGAGACCTGGGTTAGCAGTATTAATTTGTCACATGTATTGTTTGATACTATACCAACCATAGATCGCGCTAAGCGGTCATACAGTTGCCGTCTTATAAACTATTTGGCTAAACACTACATACATCAAGAATATGAGAATTGTTACAAGATTTTTACGGACGGATCTAAAGAAGGAAAAGTGGGAGGCGCGGCGTTTTTGGACCCGTTACAAGGCAACTACATTAAACTCAAGATTGATTCAGATATTTCTATCATGCATATTGAATTAATTGCTATCTCAGAGGCTTTATCCTACATCGATTCTATTAATTATAACAGGTTTGTTATTTTGTCTGACTCCAAAAGCTCCTTGCAGCACTTGGCTCGGTGTACCTCGCAGGGGATGCGAGGCACACCGATTGCCTACCGTATTATAGAATCAATCTTGAGTTTACAGTCAAAAAATAAGGAGATATTTTTACAGTGGATCCCAGCACATATTGAATTTAAAGAAAATGATGCTGTAGATCTCTTAGCCAAACAAGCTATAGTAGACGGAGTTGCATTTGAAGTGCGCCCACTATTTTCTGATCTGGTTAAACTAATAAAAGAGCAATGTAAAACATTCTGGCAAGAATACTTCGATGAGAGATCGAGAGAAAAAGGTATTTGGTTTCGAACGATTCAACCATTGATAACTAAATATCCATGGATTGACAAGTGCGGGATGAATCGCAAAATGTTAGTGACCGCCCTCAGGCTTCGTTCTGCACACATCCCGTCGAATAGGTTTGCATTTTTAATGAAAAAAACATTATCACCCAATTGCACTGACTGCGGAGTACTCGAAGATGTCCAACATATTCTGATGGAATGTGTGCGGAATGAAACTCAAAGAAGATCCTGGCTTAGTCGTAATAGTAGGATGCTAGATGTAGGGTTTTGCAATGCGACTCTAGCTTGCCCGATGTCAGATGAGGCCATTATTTTATATAAATTAGCGGATTTATGTTTAATTAAGTGATGTTGTGATTTTGTTTCGTTGCATGTCTGGGCGATGTGGTCGCTAAGCGACAAAGCCCCTTAAATAAATTAAAAAAAAAAAAAAAAATAAGTTCGGGTTTCCATCACTCCATGCTTCACATGGCACGTAAAGTGTCGCTTCGGTCCCGGTTGTTATCGATAGATAGCAGTCGTTAAGCCACGCCAAGCTGATATAAGTTGATTAAGCTGATAAACTCTGACACTAGAAGCTAGCACAACTCATCTCATACGAATCATAAAACAACAAAAAAAACTAAATATCTTCATAATTTGATACTGGCTGAATGCAAAATCCGTGCGAATCAAAATCAAATAAAAACAAACCCCCGTACCTTGAAATTCTTCTTGTTAGGTCCGACGAGATGCAGCAGGAAGTAGTTGAGCATGGCGGCGATGCGCTCCACCAGCGTGGGGTGGCAGAACACGTAGGGCGCGTGCGCCGACAGCCGCACCAGCGTGGCCACGGTGTCGCGGCCCAGGATGTTGTCGAAGCGCGCCATCATGCCGATGTGCGACAGGTTGGCCTGGTTCTGTGCGCGCTCCGGGGCCGTCAGGTTGGCCCACTCGCCGTTGCTTCTGTATTGGGACAGTTTATTCTATTCAGGAACTGAAACGGCTCGACAGATGCGATTTTTTTGTATTGGTCGCCTCGACCCCGCCCGTAGTGAAATACGAAAAAGTCAAAGGACTAATAACCCAAAAAGATCGAAATTGGCAATTTTGATATTACAACGTCTGTGGGGTCAGCTAGTAATTATATTTTTATTTGTCCTATTGTTTTGAAATTGGAGATCGATAGTTGCAATAGTAGAAAACCAAAATAGAAGTCAAAGTAAATCGCCATGTTGCCGAGCGCCTCGTCGAGCAGGTAGATGCCGTCGTTGTACATACTGTGCAGTCTGCAGGGTGCGTATCTGCGCCATGTTGCCGAGCGCCTCGTCGAGCGGGTAGATGCCGTCGTTGTACATACTGTGCAGTCTGCAGGGTGCGTATCTGCGCCATGTTGCCGAGCGCCTCGTCGAGCGGGTAGATGCCGTCGTTGTACATACTGTGCAGTCTGCAGGGTGCGTATCTGCGCCATGTTGCCGAGCGCCTCGTCGAGCGGGTAGATGCCGTCGTTGTACATACTGTGCAGTCTGCAGGGTGCGTATCTGCGCCATGTTGCCGAGCGCCTCGTCGAGCGGGTAGATGCCGTCGTTGTACATACTGTGCAGTCTGCAGGGTGCGTATCTGCGCCATGTTGCCGAGCGCCTCGTCGAGCGGGTAGATGCCGTCGTTGTACATACTGTGCAGTCTGCAGGGTGCGTATCTGCGCCATGTTGCCGAGCGCCTCGTCGAGCGGGTAGATGCCGTCGTTGTACATACTGTGCAGTCTGCAGGGTGCGTATCTGCGCCATGTTGCCGAGCGCCTCGTCGAGCGGGTAGATGCCGTCGTTGTACATACTGTGCAGTCTGCAGGGTGCGTATCTGCGCCATGTTGCCGAGCGCCTCGTCGAGCGGGTAGATGCCGTCGTTGTACATACTGTGCAGTCTGCAGGGTGCGTATCTGCGCCATGTTGCCGAGCGCCTCGTCGAGCGGGTAGATGCCGTCGTTGTACATACTGTGCAGTCAGCAGGGTGCGTATCTGCGCCATGTTGCCGAGCGCCTCGTCGAGCGGGTAGATGCCGTCGTTGTACATACTGTGCAGTCTGCAGGGTGCGTATCTGCGCCATGTTGCCGAGCGCCTCGTCGAGCGGGTAGATGCCGTCGTTGTACATACTGTGCAGTCTGCAGGGTGCGTATCTGCGCCATGTTGCCGAGCGCCTCGTCGAGCGGGTAGATGCCGTCGTTGTACATACTGTGCAGTCTGCAGGGTGCGTATCTGCGCCATGTTGCCGAGCGCCTCGTCGAGCGGGTAGATGCCGTCGTTGTACATACTGTGCAGTCTGCAGGGTGCGTATCTGCGCCATGTTGCCGAGCGCCTCGTCGAGCGGGTAGATGCCGTCGTTGTACATACTGTGCAGTCTGCAGGGTGCGTATCTGCGCCATGTTGCCGAGCGCCTCGTCGAGCAGGTAGATGCCGTCGTTGATCAGTAGATTGATGAAGCGCAGGAACAGCGGCGGGTGCACCGCCTCCATGTTAGCCTCGGCCTCCCGCGCCAACACCCTGGAATCATTTACACAGCGTTTACATTCAGCAGCAGTGGGCGGGGAGTGAGCCGGGCAGAGAGCGGACCGAGAATGTATCACGACATTTCACATGCCCCTTCCCCAGCTCCCCGTGCTGCCGGCGAAAGCGAAGTGAATGTGGTAGGCCAGAATGTGCATACACACTTCTCTTGAGGGAATTATTACCGGCAGCGGCATATTCTCGATGGAAATCGATCGAAACGTCGAGGTATATCAAAATTATATATTTTAATGTGATCCCACTGCTTCGCAATGGTCTCCCCCATTCAGATTTCGTGAAAAAGGGCTTCTACATACGAGAATTTTACTTACGTCAAAGCGTCCCTATGCTCCTCGATAGCCCACAGGAAGTCCATGACGAGGTACATGGGCCGCCTGTAGTTGAACTTCTCCTCGAACTGCACGCTGCTGCCCGTCATCTCTATCCCGACGAACACGTCCAGGAGGCATCGCATCAGCTAAAAAGAAAAGATTTTGTTGTACATTGTAGTATGTACGAGGGTGAATCAAAAAATTCTTGGAATCAATATTAAAAAATGCAAAGATTTAAATAATAATATTTTATTTTTCTACATAATCTCCCTCCAATGCAATGCATTTAGAATAACGCGTATCTAACTTCCTTATTCCTTGTGAAAAAAAATTATTTTCTTGACTCTCGAAAAAGTCCTCTACGGCAGCTATAACCGCGTCATTATCGTGAAATTTTGTTCCACGAATTTCCTCTTTTAATTTTGGAAATAAGTGAAAATCACTTGGGGCTAAGTCCGGAGAATATGGTGGGTGGTCAAGGAGATTGAAGCCAGCACAGCGGATTGCGTTGAGCGCAACTTCCGATCGATGAGCAGGAGCGTTATCATGAAGGAACAACACGCCCAACGACAGTTTTCCACGACGTTTTTCTTTAATCGCTTCACGCACTTTCGGGATTAAATTTGCATAATAGGGTCCAGTAATCGTCTGGCCTTTTGGCATGTAATCAATAAAAAGGATTCCTTCACTATCCCAGAACACAGAGGCCATAACTTTGCCAGCGGTAGGAGCAACTCGAAATTTCTTAATGGATGGAGAGGATGGTCGTTTCCAAGACATGCTTTGTCTTTTAGTTTCAGGATCAAAATGGTGGACCCACGTTTCATCCATGGTGACAAGACGACGGCAAAAATTATCCGAATCACGCTGGAACATTTCGAGATTACGCTTGGAAATTTCCAAACGTCGCTTTTTGTTTTCGTCGGTTAACATTCGTGGCACCCATCTTGCAGACACTTTTTTGAACCCCAGTGAATCAATTAAAATGGATTGAACGCTACCAAAAGATATCTTTAGGATCTCAGCTATATGTTTTATAGTCATTCTTCTGTCTTCCAAAACCAGATTCTCAACCTTTTTGACATTTTCTTCTGTAACGGAGGTTGAAGGCCGCCCAGAACGCGGGTCATCTTTACAGCTTGATCTACCTCTTTTAAATTCAGCCACCCAGTACGCAACCGTAGAATAGGGTACAGCATCACCCCCTAATGTCTGCTGAATGTCCAAAAAAATTTCCTTCGTAGACATTTTTTTCAAACTGAGATATTTTATCACCGCACGTAACTCACTTTTATCCATAATTTTGACTTTTTAGCAACTCGTTGCACAAAAAAATTTATTACATGCGAACGAACTGACAAAAACAAGTGACAGTCTGCATAAATATAGTGTGATAGACACTCTTTAATTTGAATATCGAACTTGATCCAAAAAGGTTTCATATATATGCACTTCTAAGAACTTTTTGATTCACCCTCGTACTATTATTAAAAAAAAAGCGACGGTAGCCTAGCGGACGAAAGTTCGCCTATCAACGCCAATGGCCAATAATATGACGTTGTAATGGTAAAAGTATATGAAGATATATTATATATTAAAGTATAATATAAATTCAAACAAAATAATGCCCAACGAAATATGAAACGCGGTTGGCTGAGGCAAGAACAGAAAACGGCGCTTTATCTGCCGTTTGATCTGGGCGGTGCGGCGACAAGTGTCACGAAAATTAATTGCCTTTTACTACGCCTTGATGCTGAATATACAAAGCAATCGAGTGTTCAAAACTTGCCTGAAGTCTATGAGGGTGTTCCTTGAACATCTGTTCCCTGTAGAACGCTGCTAAGCTGCTCAACGGCGGCAAGTCTTCAAGGTTGTTCGGCAACATCGCTTCGAGGCATTCCGCTAGGCGAGCTCTGGAACACAAATAACAATGTTCACGAGTAACAAAGTAGGAACGTTAATTGGATGGTTAAAATCATTAGGGCGCTTTATGTGATAAGAGTTCAGCAGGGGGTGAAATGGGTTGTGACGACATTGACATCAGCGCCCCGCTTTCATGTGGAGAATTAGGTCATACTCCAACACGCGGGCCTGGTCCCGATTGGTGGAGCACACACCTCGGGCATGCGGGTGTAATTTCACTGGTTTCCGTCATCGAAAAGCGAGTTATATTTGCATACCAAATGTTGTACAGGAAAAAAATTGGTACGTGCCCGCACCGGGATTTGAATACTGGGCATAGAATACCTATTAATACCCTAGAAGAAGGGACACTCTCTCTTTACCGAGATAGCACGAACGGGATTTCGAATGACATTTTGAGCGAGTCGGGTGACCTATTGAGTACCGACGCTATCGCTTCGCATAGTTTCCCTAGTCTTTTGTCTGATGCAGCCGTGTGTATGGAGTGGCCACCCTGTGGGAGAGGTGAGTCGCTACCTCAAGTGCGGGTTGTTGGTGCGGTCCGCGTCGCCCATGAAGGTGAGCACGAGGGTGAGCGCGGGCCGCAGCAGCGCCGCCGCGTCCGCCTCGGGCACGGCCGCGCCCGCCAGCCGCCGCACCATCAGGATCACCACCACCACGTTCTCCACCACGAACTCGGGAATGCATCTGAGGGCAAGGCGAGGATACTTTACCTACTATTGGCAACACTTGTGCAATATTTATTTTATTTTTTAATGCTGGGTTATGTCTAATACCTATGTCATTTTCTGGATTACATTATAGTGATAGCTAATCATAATATTGTAGTGACTTGCCAAAATAAATCCCTAATATTATTAATGCGAAATTGTGTCTGTTCTTTGCGTTAGTGCATCTAAGCCGCTTAACTAATCTTGATAAAAAAATATAATAAAGATAGAATGGACCTTGACTACTTATTATCGCGATAAACCTATACGAATAGGATGTCTAACCGTGTGTTACAACCTATTTACGTCATGTTTGGCGTAGTGGCTGTGCAATCCGACTGCTGCGCTTGGTGTTGCCGGTTCGATTCCCGTCCGGAACAAATACGTCAGACAAACACGTCAGACCCTGGTCTGGATCTGACGTGCATGTGAAATTATATGTCTGTAAGCGGTACCCACGATACAGGAGCAAACCTAGTGTGGGGGGGCTACGTTATTTTCGATAAAAAAAATACGCGATCCGCTATAGCTCAGTTGAGAAAAAGCACATGTTTATGATCCAGGCAGCGTGACAGACGCGGCGCGCACTCACCGCAGCGTCTCCGGCGGCGGCGCGGCGGCCGGCAGCTGCACGGGCACGAACTCCCCCGGCGCGGAGCACGGCCGCGCCCCCGGCCCCAGGCGCCGCACGGCCGCCTGCACCAGCCACGTGCACGTCGTGGCCTGCAGCCGCAGCAGGTTGCCCAGCATGTCCTTCTCCAGCAGCGCGCAGCGGAGGCTCACGAATCTACAAGCGCATACCGACATTCTAATTCTAATGTATGAAACGATGAGGGAAACAAAAACAATCGAAGATTATTTAAGAAGTGTAGTTTTGAATTTTGGTGCTCCTTTTTCCTTTGCAAATGGTGGTTACAAAATCAACGTTATCATTGTAATGATGAAGAAAAACTTCAATTTCCCTTTAGTTAAGATAGGAAAAATTATTTTAGCTTGAGTATGAATTTCCTCAAAGTAACACCTGATTCTTAATTAATTATCAATATTCGACATTTTAATTGGCTACTTTGTCATGATATTTATCAATAACTATTTTTAGATGAAAAGGGCATTCTATAACTTTTTCTCCATGAATACTGGCTACCCAGTGTCCATGTGTATCCGGCGTACGGCACCTAGTCATGAGTTGTTGCGTGCGCTGCTGCAGCCGCTCCCGCAGCTCCGGCAGCTCCCCGGCCGCGGCGTCGCCCAGCGTGCGCTGCGCCTGCGCCAGCTCCTGCCCGCACTTCCACAGCTTCTCCGCGCACACGCGCATGCCTGGAACGTTACAGAGCTCACTGTCAGTACCGGTCTAATACATACTTCACATGCCACTGTTGCCAAATATATACCAGCTTTTGGACGCGACTGCGTCCATGTAGACGCATATCCTTTTCCAAAGTCCAACAATATTTCTATACCAAATTTTATCGGGAGTGGGTTAGCCGTTTTGTCATGGTAACGAAATAAAGAACGAACCAACAGACACACTATGCATATTGATTAAAAAAGACAGCCATGTAGATAATGTTAAGGCCATATTCGACAAGCATTATAAAGTGTACAGTCATAGTGGTATTATAGACAATTTATAACATGCTTCCACAACAATCGCACTCTCTTACTGACTTACCACAGATCTAAACTAATTCATCAATGAAAAATACAAAATTGGTACACTTATGACTGCTATTGAAGCAAACTGCACAAGAAAATTTACCCAAGTCAATGCATCTCTGAGTCATAAAAAAGCATTCCGTGACGAAGTTAAAACTTTCAGCCGTGGGTCGTTCTACCCGCTGATCATTCTCATCCAGGTGCTGCGGCAACAGGCAAGTCTCATTGTACAGGTTCCGCAGGTGCACAGACTTTGCTTCACATTCGTCAGGCTGTGGACAATTTGAGGATACTTTGTAAACATATTATGTCGAATATAGTGTCATGTCATTATTTCAACGAAACAACTCTGTCATGAATGATGAAAAGTGATTTTAGTTCTTCGTTATTTGGTTTGCAATAATAATAAATAACAGGAGTAACATGAATAAAAATTGGAAGTGTCTTATATATTGTTATTCTTGTTATCAATTGTATTCTAAACACAGAAAATATTACCATACATACACTCTATGCACACATACATTACACACTACACAATATGTGTTTGTTGGACCATCATCCTCATTGTTTGCTATGATCTAATAAATAAATGAAATAAGACATAATGATGATCCTGACGCGTTTTTTATTGATTACATATTATTATTATCTTACATGTACTGCCGCATATGTAGGGTCAATTTTCAGTAATTTTGGGTCTTCCGATGAAGTGCAAAATGGCTGGCACAGTTGCAACAGCACAGCGCCCAAGTTTAGCATAAACCCATCGGGAACGGAGCGCATTGCAGAATCGGTTACATCTGTAGCCTGAAACAAGAAAATTTATAGTTGATAGAAAACAACCCAAACTAATAACTGATTTTATTGGCTGTAGTGTAGTCGTCTTTCGCACTGGCACTTGTGAGTTGTGGGTGATGGGAATGAACAACTAACAATTAAACTACCTAGGATCTAATTACACACAAAACATAAACATGACATTATCATACTGCCGCATATTAACAAATACTAGGTCAATAGACTTACCCCCGCTTTCTAGAACGTTTGTTAGCGTTGACAGTAGATTAAAACTATCGTTGCCTCTATCTGACTATAAACAAATGACAAGGGTGGCAATAGAATTAATCTGTTGTCAACGCTGACTGACGTTTCAGAAACTGGGGGATAGGGTATGTTAAATAAAATGTTGTGTTATATTATGTATACCTGTATATTCCAAAGCTTTCCTCTGCCAGAATTTGCATCCAGACACTTCCCAATCCAGGTCAACAGACGATCTTTTATCTCCGGGCTTACTTTTAACAATGTAAGAAAGATTTTGTGCAGATTGTTGTTCAGATGTGACGTCGCATTCCAGATTGAAGACTCCACTAATGAAGTTGAGGCCTGCAATAAGTAACAAATGCTTAACATCACTCTATTGTACCTACATTTAGGAACAAAATTTGGTAAGGAGGAAGTCCAGTCATTGTACTTTGTTGTATGAAGATATCATTTGTTATTTCGTGGCTCAAAGTATAAATCCACATTGTATCTGTAGTCCAAATTGATTTCTATACTCAATTGTTTATTGCAACTTATGTTTATATATCGAGGTTTTATAATTAATGTTGTTGGCGAACATATGACCCTGTTAGGGTATGGAAACAAGTAAAGTGTAGATTCTGCTGCTACAGTATCACACATCCATACAAATAATGATTGATACTGTAGAATTATTAACATAGATAGGATAAATCATACCTGATCAGCTGGGTTGTCGAAGAACTCGTGCAATGATGACAATGTTTTCGGTAGGACAGAGAGACTCAGCAAAGCACCAAGTACACAGTCTTGGAATAATTTCCCAACATTCAGTCTCTTTACTTCACACGTCTCCATCAATACTGGTGCCAAATATTGATTGCCTGTCGAACAAAATAACTACGGTTACAGATAATATTTTACTATCAACGATTTATGTATTTATATTATAACTAGATACTACCTTTACAAGTGTATGCATCTGTGATATCTATATCTATAATCAATACCTATATAATATATAAAACCAAGTTGTGTTAGTTACACCATTTATAATGCAACAGGTGGACTAATCTCATGATCTTTGCTCTGTTGTATTCGTCTCCACTCCAAATAGCAAAATACAACAAAAATAGAGAAAAATTACAATTCATTTTCTCATACATTTTTAACATGACAATGTTTATTGGGCTAGCTAATTTATAAATACAATGTAAATCTTAATTATACAACTTGAAATATCTTAATTACACTGAGAGGTCTCCTTTGTTAACCTCACAAAAACTCATTCTTTTAAAATCGGCTCCAAAAGCAATATAATAATTATAAACAGTATAATATGAACATTATTACACTTACCGGTAAACTAGAAGAACTTACCAGCAAAGACTAGTATAGATGGTAAAACATAGATCGGCAAATTAATTATGTTTGCCTTAATGATGTCTAACTGGATGAGTTTGAGCACTGGAACCATAGTGTCTCGTAACTGTTCTTTATCACCTCGATCCCCTGGAAAATTAAAAACAATTAAATTACACATTATAGTGAGATATTGTATGGCAGAAATTATGGATGAAATGGTCACTAGGAATAGAAAATGTTACAGTCCCTCTAGAATTTTTAGTGAAAACGCTGGGAATGTATTCCTTAAATTCAATAGAACATAATGTTTCAAAAGGGTTTATTAATAAAAATAATTTCTGTTTTGGGTACTAAACAAGCATCAGTGAGTTGAGTACTAAATTAATTCTAAGACCTATATCAGATTCTTGTTATGAGTAGGCACATATTTATTACAATACTATAATATTATGCCTACACTACAGGGAAGTGTTTTCACCTGCTCATAATTGTTATAAACATAGCCCCACACTAGGATTTCACCTGTGGCGTGGGTACTGTTTACAGACATTTAATTTAACATACACATAACACCCAGACGAGAAACAAATATTAGTGGATCACACAAATATTTGTTCCGGGCAGAAATCAAACCTGCGACACCAAGCACAGCAATCCGATTGCTCAGTCACTACGCCAAATGCGTCGTCGATATTATGTTATTATTTCTGACACACTAGCAGCTTTTCTCTGATACCTGAATATATTGTTGAATACTATTAAAAATACGGAACCCTAAAAACTGCTATACTTATCTAAAAATAAGTGGTACATACCTCGCCAATAAATCTTTAATGATGTCAAACGCACCCATTCCCCAAACTTAGCCTCTCTACCTCAAGCTGTACAATGATATAACCTCTATCAAGATTAGAATAGACAGAATGATCTAAATTTAGGTAACAAACATGTTTTGCCAGAAAATGACAATAAATTAATTGTACCTACCTTCTGCCATGAATGCTTTCACAATATCTATGAAAAACGTGTGACTTTGAGGGTCCATATGCTTCAGAAGTTCAATTAGCTGAAGTGAAAAGTCCTGCCCTTCGAACAAAGCAGGTTGCTTCAATGCTGTCACTGCATTCCTAAATATAAGCTCACGCATCTTTTCAATGCCATTTTTCACTAAATATGATGTGGTTGCATTATCAAAACTCTGCAAGTTTTGTATTGAGCTAAATAAATATGGAAAAACAGAATTCTGTATTACATGTTCCTTGAATATTCTTGTAGTTTTGGGTATCACAAATGCTTGAACATTGGTCAAAAGAAGTCGTTCAAACAGTGCTTGTTCTAAAGCATTTAAATCGATGTATAACTGGGGCTTTGTTGCCTCTGCCAGCTCTTCCAAGTATACCAGCTGGCAGTCGGAGGTGCCTTCAATCGCTCCGGGATTGATGGTGAAATGAAAAACATTTTCTACTATGTTGTTGATTGTTTCAACTTCTTCACACTCTTTGGATTTCTTAGAGGAACCTTGTAAGGGTACGTTTTGATCACTGCGTGCTGTGTCGACTGCTGATTGTGCCTCAGAAAGTCCTAATAGGCCAGCAAATGGATTATTTGGGTCTGACATCGCGAATTTTCGATCTCTCAAGTATCAACACAACACACCAAGACTAGGTACACCATTCAAGTTATTAATATGTTTTGATTTTAATCATCATTTTCGTTTACCGGTAGTTGTATCCCCGGATTATATTTACGAGTTATCAGTAGCTCCAACAGCCACCCCACTACTGCTACTATTTCTAATAATTCTAATTTCAATATATGTAGCAAAATCAGACAAATTCTGTTCCAGAACTCCCGGACCCGGACAATCCGGACATAGGTACATACATAATGACAAACATTGACAATACTGACATTTGAATTTTGACAATGACAATGACAAATGACTTTTTTTTCGATTTTCGTGAGTCCGTAATGCTACTAAAACAGCGGCTTGATGGCAAGCACGAAATTTTTTTCATGAGCGTAGCATGTTGACCGTTTACAATGTACCTACTAGCTTGAGTCAAGCATTTACGAGCGTACCTTGTGCTTGATGCGACGACATGGCGATGGCTTAACACGACATTTTGGCGGTGTAAGTCCAACTCAGCTTGAACAACCATTAGCTCAATCACGCCCCAGTTAGGTATGAAATGAGAAAAGTGCCTCATCCTAACTTAACAATAAGTACGTCATATTAATATCAAGAGCAAAGACCAGACAATTAATTAATAATAATAAGTACCTACCTACGTAATTATGAGTATTATATTCACCATGTACCCACCAATTATCCCATCCTTCTTTGAAATACTTCCTTAACAAGATTTTCAACAACTAACGCATCATAAATACTAGAAATGAAAATAAATAAAAAATAAATCTACTAGAACAGTAGAAATTTACTAATAGTGGTCATGCTGATTGCTGGTCTCTGACTTTGCAAAATTGGCTTTAGAGTGTGACTGTCATTTTTCAGTTTGAAAATTTTGATTTGTCATTCATGGTGACATAACAAAGTCGGTTCAAAAATTATATTAAACACTTATCTTAGAAAATATATTTCATATAATTGAAAGAAAATAAGTTAAATTAGTTATAAAAAAAATCATTAAAGCTAGTCGTATTATTTAAAACCCGTTTGATGGTAACATAGATTTGCTTTTGTAAACAATTTATATTCTAGCAACATTGCTACTTGTCAACCTGAGCACTTTTAAATGAATTTAACATAAGATTATACGCTAAGTTATAACCACAACGATGAATCGGGTTTTATGAATAAATAAATAAACCTAACACGTACTCTAACATTACAAAGTATTGTTTTATATAAACAAGCCATCAACACTCACCGGATATCAGTTATTAATGCTTACCACAAATCTACAGAGGGCGTGCAAACCTTCGCGGCACAAGCGACATCCGGAGTCGTGGCAAAATATGGAACTAAACAATTTCGGATCCCCCCATTGTTACCCTGCAGTCGTCGTTCGAAATTATTATAGCGTACTCGATTCGTTACGTCTCCATATGCAGCAATGCTATGAAAATTTTCCATTTTATATGGCGTAGTCGCACATAGTGAATCGTTCATTAATGTAAGATTGGTAACACTTAATAATTTATTTACTCGCTAGGCCACATGAATGCGTGTCCCCTTTACATAAAGTTCATAAAGTGCTTGATCAGCTAATTAGAGGTTTATATTAAATACATATCATACACGTGCAACATCCATTTGCTGCATATTTCGGTATATTTTACTTATTTTTCGCGATGAGAAAACGACATAGGTTGATCAAGGATAATATACTTACCAGTAATCGGTGTTTTGTGCAAACGTGCACTCAATCGATAGCACAGGCGCGTCAAAATGGCGGCAGGCAAATTCTGTTATATTTGGTGTACCTAGCAAGTATACAAAATAATGTCCATTGCATCTAGAGACATAACATTGTCTATTTGGTTATTTTATTGGTTATTATGCATGCTTATTGTACACAATTACTTACATACCTAGCATACCTAGCATGTAGATTTAATCATGATTTATCTAGGTACTTACCCTATATACCTAGGTACTTGTAAAATACCTATATTGTTTTATGTTCATGGCCAATGTGTATACCTACATTCAAAATCTAATCTGGGATTTTCTAATGGTGTTGGTGATAAAATTAACGTTAACTCCCTTCTCTTATATTGTGACGTGATTTTAGAATCAGATTCCATTTCCATGTTATATTTTTAGAAATCGTCTTACTTTACCTACTAGGTACTACGCTACCAAGTAAGAAAGGTCCGTGAAATAGACACAGCTACACGTACACGCCACTACGATTACGTAGCGTAGTAGGTATGTGTATGTGGCTATGTGCTAGTGTGAGTGAGCTTTGTACGACTCCGCGACTCGTGACCTCGATGAAAGAAGGGACACATACCTACATATCAGCCCGTTCTAGAAGGCTGACGTCATTCAAACCGTGGCCAGAGCCCAGCGCACATCGGCAAGACATTGTGAAATGTGAACGGCCACCCACAGCCTGCTTAGCTCTGCTAAATCACCTAAATTATTATTTGAAAGAAGTGGCTGTACAGTTACCTACTATACTGACTTCTGCCATACATGTTGAATTCTAACTGCGCAACATCTAGAAGTAATTTTGTGTTTCTTGGAGAACTTAGTCCCAATGTTAATTGTTTCGACGAATTTTAGGTACAGTATTAATGAAACAAAGACGAGATCTTTATCTCGCTGTGTAAAAGCTTCATTTTACACTTTTCTACCATTTTCAATTATTGTCTAACCATTTAAGTTTAAAATATCATTTATATTTTCGTTATTGCGCAGTTTCTTCATCAAGAAGAGCTATGAATGTGTGAGAACAGGTGTGGTTTTGAAATCGTAAGATGAATACTAATATATCGCTGTTCAGTACAATACCTTATTTGTGAGAATACTTCATTTTTTATTCGTTTTGTGACGATTTAATTTCGTTTTAGTGTGACGATTTACAGTGTGTAGTAGCTACCTATCGAATTTGGCTGGGTCATATCTACGGTAATGGCGGCCATAATCTCTACCTTTCATTGAAATTCTTTTTGTATGACGTCATTTGTATCGTGCCACATATGATTATCTTCAGTTTGTTTGTTTCTATTTATAAATTCCTAACTTATTTTTACACAAACCATTCTAAATATCTTAAAGATATTACAATCACATTTTAGCTGATTTTTTTTCGTCACGTTGTTGTCCTATTTTTGTGTCTGTCTAAGTAAAGAAAAGTCATGGACATTCATAACTAAAAATTCGAAGTTCTTGGTATTAATATGTACCTACGCACCTATTTAGGTAGGTACCTACCATGCTAGGATTTTTTATCAACAGCCAACACAGAACTAAATAAGCTACCTAGCTACATACGTAATGGTTTTTTTCCGACAGTCCCGTTTCATTTGAACCTAACATTCGGTCATTATGAACGCGTTTGTTATCACTTGGCCTTTCATTTCATATCGCTTTAATAAAAAGAAATTATTGTTTGAGTAGGGGTATATACCTATGTAAGTAATAATATGTTAAACATCACCATTTTGCTACAAAGCAACATGACTGCTATCAAACACTTATCTAAAGATAATTTCATAACATACATACCTACCTCTCTGATAGAAATAAAAGTTCTACTATTTTAATTAATTTTTGAATTTACTTTATATCCAAACCAATGTTACATGGTTTTTGTACGAAATGTTAAATGAAGAAAGCTATGGAAATACATTACCTATACTATCCATACAAAAGACATCAACGCGCGTTTCTTTCTTAATACGTTTTTGGGGGTCGAGTAACTGATAATAATTTGCATGGCACATTCTCTTTTCCGCATGTCTGTCTATTTTAATAATTTGTAGCCGAACCTCCCTCGCACGGAGTATTATATGATTTCACTTTGTCACGCGATTCCAAAACTACTTTTACAACGTAAAAGTAAAATCGGTAACTAACAACTTTGTTTTAAAAGTACTTACTAGGAGATACCGATGGAAGTCCCTATTTGAAATATCAAAATATTAAAGGGAACTCATTCCTGACTGATGCTGCCGTAGTAATAATATGACTCATGAGAGCGTAGAATTGATTTATTAGTTGACGAATGCGACAAATTTATTATAAATGTACCTCACTATTCAAATAAAAAAGGGTAATTTTTTAATTTGTTGTAATAACATATAAATTAATTTAGCAAAGCTGTAGAGCTAAAACAGCGACACTTTGATCGGTAACAGAGTGCCAAAACACAATAGCAATATTTGTTGGCTAATGAAGAATTTAATGTCCTGGACCAAAGCTATTTTACAATTTTCTGGTGTAGAACATAATCTCTATGCACACGTTTGTCTATTTTTAACCGACTTCCAGCAGGATGAGGTTATTATATTATGTTCGTCTGTATGTGATTTTTTATGTAAGTATGGTCATCGGTTTCTTCTTATACCTACTTTATATAGCATGAAATCTTGTCTTGTCACAATTAACACAAATGCAATATAAAGTCGAAATATGACAAACGTCTCCATGGAGATAATGTCGTAGGTACCTACAAAACATTTTGCATCCCAGATTGTTTTAGGTCTATAGATGTAGCGACGCATTATAGAATAATATGTTATAGCACTTCCATCGGATTTTTCGAAGAGATGTAGCAACAAATGCTTTAAATATATTTTTCTTAAATTCCAGTGAATCGTTCAAGATGGCAGAGTCTGCTACAAATATTGAAGATCTTGAAGATGGAGAGATTGAGAGTGGAGATGAAGACACACCAGAAAATCAAAATGAGAAGAAAGAAGAAGGGTCCACAAATGTTGAAGAATCGTTACCACTTGACCGAATAGAAAACCAAGAAATTCAACATGTAAAACCAGGTAAGAAAAAGAAAAAATCTAAAAAGAGTAAAGAACAAAAATTAAAGGACAAGCATAACATCAACCGTAAGTATTCTAGTCCTACTGAAGATGATTTTGCTGGTACCATTGAAAAAGCTATTCGTAAGGTAATGAACAAAAATGATAATGGTGGTGAACCTTATTTCGAAGATGACATTGATGAGCGTCGTAAACACAAAAAAAGAAAGAAATATGACGGTAAAGATGGTCCTAGCAAGAAAAGGAAGAGACAAGACTACCCTGAAGAAGTGGATGAAAGTGAGATGATGTGTGTAAGAGGCGCGTCCCCTGTACAGAGACACTCGCCTATGGAAATGTATCCTGACGATGATAGAGCTTCTTATACTTCCGAAAGTAGTGAAGAATCTCGTAGTCACCAACATCATCGTAATCAAAGACACCGGCCATCACAACGCGAACGAAATAAAAATAATAAAAATGATAGAAGAAGAGGTGGCGCACATCCAATGCAAGATCCCGATGGGGTTTGCTTATATTTTATGCAAGGTAAATGCCATAAAAGCGACGACTGCATTTATTCTCACGATGCACTGCCTCCACGTAAAATGGAATTATGCAAATTTTATTTAATGGATTGCTGTGCAAAAAGAGATAAATGTTTATACATGCACGCAGACTTTCCTTGTAAATACTATCACACAGGGCTTCCTTGTATTTATAAAGATGAATGTAAATTCGCCCATGGGAAACCTTTAACGGAAAACTTAAAAAATATTCTTTTAAAACATATAGAATCGGCTCCAAAAGAAATATTAGGAGATTTCCCGAGGTTAAACAGAGAAGGTGCAATGAAAGTGATACAAAACACTCAGTCAAAATTAATGCAACAGTATTCTGAAAATTCCGATAACCCAGACAACAATATACCGTCACTCTTTGAACTCAATATACCTAACCCTTCGAATCCCACGGAGTCTTTACATATGAATGCTTTGAACAATGACAGACTGCAAAAAGTATCTCCAAAAACCCGCCAATCAAGATGGCAAAATGAAAATTCAAATCAGAATTACAATATTAATCTATCTCCGAATAGTAGCCACCAAAAGAGTGTTTTGAGTATTAAAAATCTTACCGGGGTGTTATCATCACGGCAGATATCAGATCTTTCAATGATGGGAATAGAAAATTTGGACCAATTGGGTCAGTTGACTGTTCTACAGTTAAATAATATTGGTCTCTCATTAAAACAAATCACGGAAATACAATTAAATACGATGAGCATTCAAAAACTAGGATTAATAAATAACAGCAATGAACAACATGCTCAACCTTTTCCTGGGCCAGCAGGAACAAAGGATTTGGACTTGAGAGTTCCGCCTCCAATTACAGTTCCCCACACCACCACACCAATTTCAGCTGATTTACCAGGGCAAGATGTTGATATGCGATTTCAGCCTATGGCTGGACTACCTATTATTGACAGCAGTCCTAGTAAAATAATTCAGAAAGAAAATCAACCAAATAAAGATTTGATTGACATTGATCAATATACAAAAGACGCGTTGAAGTTTGCTTCAAAGGATAAAGAAAATATTGACATTTCAAATGAAGGTTTTGAGAATGAAAAGCCTATTTCGTCTAATGAAATCAAAGATATAGATCAAAGAATACTTCCATTTTCAGACGAGACGCTAAAAATTGTAGAACCTATAGATGTCAGTCATATTAAGAAAGAATGTGACACAGATATACGATTTCTACAACCAGAGCCGATTTTTAAAAATCCTGAAAAACGCCATCGTCGCTCTACTACAGACGATGAAGACAATAATTTACTTATCGACGAAAAATGGTATTCTAGCGACGAAGAAAAAGGACACAAGTATAAAAAATCTCCAGTGTCATCACCACGTCAAAGGCTACTGTCGCCACCAGCTCCAGCGCCGCATGTTATTGAAACGTCTGCTGTTTTAAGCAAACTTGGTGATCTCTCTAAAATAGATATAAGTGAAGAGGTAACGAAACTGCTTAATACGATGAAAAATAACTTAAATGAAAGTAAAGCAGATAATAGTTCAGAAAGTAATGATTCACAAAAGTCCAAGGATCCTAGAAGGTTATCGGCAGATAAAGTAAGCGATCCACCAAAAGTCCATACCCACAAAAGGCCTCCTAGGGTTTCCATTTATGAATGTGTAGATGGGGAACCCACTGACGGTCGTCGAAGGACGGATGTAGATTTACGTAAAACTGAATTCAACGTGCCTGCCTTTGGTGACACGGATTTACGACAAAATTCCAGTGGAGACATAGATTTTAGATTGGGTTTGCCTTTCAAAGCTATACCAAACTATACACCTGCATCAGAAATAGATGGTTCTATCAATAGTCATCCGCCCTTTCCTTATAAGGTAGCCCTTATTGATATACCTCGACCTGACTATACGGATATTAGAAACAGTACAGCAAAATCACAAGCATTATCTGATCCAAGATTACGAAAAGTATTTCGGTTATCTGTTGAAGAGTCTAATAGCGATAATGAGAAGTCTCCTAAAGTTACAACACCAGCAGGTCCGCGAATAGATCCAAGAAGAAAACCAAAAGATTCTATTGAAGGTATAACACCAGATAACAAATCAAATTTGTTAGATTTGCAAACGGTATTACAAAATTCTAATTGGTATAAAGATTTAAGCTCAACACAGAAAATTTTCGTTAGTCAACACTTAACTCCAATTACACAATCGATTAAACAGTATCATCAAGAAAAAATACCGGGAAAGAAATTTGATGTTACCCTTGTTCAAGGAAATGCAATATTATGTAATATTTTTACTAACTTAGGAATTTCTCTAGGTGAAAATGGCGAATTTGCGTATTTACCAAAACCTAAAGAATCTTTACTAAAAACACCAACAACATTTAACCAGAATTCTGGTCATTTTGGCATGAACAGCAACATGGGTGGACCTTCTGGACCAATAGATGGGAGCAATATAAACATGATGAATATGGCGTCAATGGGAATGGGGGGAATAAATAATATGAGTATGGGTAATATGCACGGTTTTAACCCGTCGATGCCTGATCCGCGCGGTGGCCCTACGCCAGGACTGTTGGGTATAGCTCCTCCTAACTTTAATAATTATGGCGGCCCGAATAATTTTGGAAACATGCCTTTTAACGGTCCAGGCCACGGTAATGACTTTAATTTTATGGAGGGCGAGCAGAACTTCCCTAGGTTTCCAAGCCGTGGAGGCCATCGAGGCCGTGGTGCAGACCGTTGGAACCGCGGCGGTTCTGGAAGAGGGAATAGAAATCAAAAGAATTTCAATGATCGAGGAAATTGGAAAAATGATAGGAATTAGATGTGATGGAGCAGCAGTTAAATTAAATTTCTTTTAATATAATAATATTACGTATAAGTAGCAGGCATAGTTTAAATTATTATAGATACGTATGTAGAGAAATCCTTCTACATAATAGGTACCTCCTAAATGTGATCATGATCAAGGTGATAAAATTAATTAATGACAGACTTATGTAGACATTAGTTTTTATAAAATTTATTATGATAGTATATTGATTCTAAAGTTTAGTCTTTGTCTGAGGTCTCGTCTACTGTAAATATTTAAATAATATGTAGGTATGATCAATTTCAGTATCATAATTTAAAAATATAAATAAGCAATTATGTTAAGTTTTAAGGTGAAAGTACTCGTTATAAGAGCCAAATGTTTTAAGACTGAGCGAAAGTTCACGATCGAAGTAATTAATTATATATTTCAATACATAATTCATTAGGCTTTATAAATGTTAAAGGTTCTGTCAAAACGCGCTGCGCTGCATGTTTGGCAGGCCCTTTAAGGTAAACATGTGGCCTTCGACTGTGTGTTTCTAACATTTAAATGATATGACGTTTATTTATTGGAAATAGCTCTGTAGCTATTGTATTGAAATGTAGAACGTTTTCCGCAGTCACAATATAAAAGCAATAATTAACTGTTTTATGAAATTCGGATAGAACATAAATTATTATAATGTACATAATATACAATGGTTTGGCTGTATAAGGTAATCATTAAGAAGGCCTACTCAAGCTTAAAATAAAAATGTTTATATTAATAACACAGTATTCTCTTAATTTTCACATCCAATCGCCACCATAGAAATATGGAAATGTGAGCTTAATGTTTCAGCCACATTATCACTACACCTTTGAGGGAAAGATCGTTTCATATTTATGAAAACTTGTTTTTTAAGATTAAAATAACAATACAAGAAGGTACAAGATGTACCTACTTACTTTCGCGTACTTTGTCTGATGACTACAAACGCAAAAGTACGTACGAAATCTTGAATATTAAAATTATGATGCATAAGTATAACTTCTACCATCTTAGTGTCGGTTCTTAAGTCTATTATAGAGTATCATTTTATTACAGAAAACAAATGAAATGGATGATTTTCAGATACCTACGTAATATGAATGCTAAACGTGGAGTAAATAATTACAAAACATAATGGTAAGTAGTAAAAGGATCGTAAGTATACTCATATAATAAACAAAGTATCAAGTAGGTACATAATTACACGGCTTTTGGTAACAATGACACTATATCACTAATCTGTACCTTAACTTAACCTATCACAATGGTCCTAGATAGGTTTATAAGGTACCTACTCTGTTATATAAAAATGCTTGAATGTTTAATTGAAATAAAATGTACTTATAGACAAATTCAATTATGATCTTTATTTAGAGATTGCAAAACTGATGTTATATAATTCGAAAAATCTATCTTTAAGCGGTTTCCGCCAGACTTGAGATTAATGGCGACGCGAGACACTTTTGAAAATGTCGGAGCTGAAAATTACAAAAGTAAATTGTTTAAGGCAGTTAAAGTATAAATATTTTTTTTGCAGTAGATACTTCTCCCTGACTAAGCGCACACTAATAACCTACCTACCAAGTATCTATTTATATTATAGTTGCCTACTTCCCCTTTCTGCGGTATCGCAGCCAATTTGGGATTGTCAACGACAAAGACTTACATTTTCGCGCTTTAAGTCTATAATCACAAACAAGCAGGCTGTTCCCACCAAGGGAAATGTGACATGTAGCAAAGTATTACACTTACAAAGAGTTAAGGAGTCCAGATCCTCCTGATCATCGATTTCCGTACAGTTATAGAAAAGGACGCATTGTTTTGCAGAAAGCTTAGACTGCGAGACAAAGTAGTTGTAAAGAAGTTCCATCTCCCTGGTTGCTGCTTGTAATGTGTTAGGAGAACACACTAGGATCACCCCTTGAATTCCCACTCTGAGTGCTGGCCAGCATGATTCGAATCTGAAAGATATGAAATGATTGATGACGAGATTGAGAGAAAGTTCGAAACATGTTCTAGGTACCTATACGTTCATAACCGTGTTATAATTAGATTACGCACTGAGGACGTGAAACACTGTCTTGCCGTCACGGGCAGCATATGGTTCAAGTCGCCTAAGACGAAGACAGGTGTATAGGCATCTACTCTACTTTTCACACCTTCTTCCAGACAATAAAACCCAGAGCCACATAAAAAAAATGTACCGTTTGGGCTGCTTTGCTTTTTAGTTGTTACCAAGATGACATATTATTTGGAAGTTGGTTAAAAATACGGAACTTTTAAAATAAACCCTGTCTTTTGATTCACATTCTAGAATAATTTTTGGGGAGCTAACATAGCATGTTCTGAAGTTAATTTTGACTACGGGTATGATTTTAAATACCTAAATATAATATTATTAAGAACCGCAGTCCCTGTTTCGACGAAACGGCATTTGTGGACAAGGGAGTCTTTTATTTTGAAATTATTTCAATAATGGAACTTCGAAAAGTCTTGTACTTATAGTTTCCAAGAATTAGTAGCTTGCTGATAACAAATACCAAAAAAAAACTGATTTAATCCCTAGAGCCTCACTGTTATACATTAGTGTTGCATACAGTAGTGTTGTATCATATTATATTAGTGCTGACCTATTTAATGGCACTGTGTTCGAGTATGAGAGGTGAAAAGTATTAGATTATTGTACCATGCTGAAACAGTAGGTAAGTCCGTACGACCCGACGTAAGTCGTACATTAGACATACATAATAAGGGCAGACCAATGGAGCTGGCTTTTAATAGTATACCTACTTAGGAACCTACCTACCAGAGTAAGAAATATCGCGTCTTGCTTTACTATTATTATAGTTGAATCACAGAATAAAAATGAGTTGCAGTCCAATTTCCCTATTCAGACTAACCTCGTATCTTATCTACTAACCAACCAATGTGCTGAAAACTCAACCCAAGATGCAGTGAACGCACGACGAAGGTAGGTACAGCAAAATTCACAGGGTGGCGCTGTTAGCAACTGTATCAACATTAACGCTACACCAGATCAATAATAATAATAAATTATCATACTTATGATCCCCACTGCAGTCCCACAGTTCAATATCGACGTTTGTGGTTTTCCCGTTGACATTGAGATTGGATAGTTCGAATTCAACTATCCTCACGCCTTGAGTCGGTCTCGGCGTCCCTGCTTCTTCAATGTTCATCGACTCTGATATGAAGTTTGCTAATTGAGTTTTGCCACACTGTAATCGAAAATTCGTTTTTGTTTCACACAATCACAAAACTTAAATGGGTATAAATACCTAAGTAAGGTATTTTTAACTTTAGATTTTATAAACACTTAGGTAAGTATACATACATCTGAAGGTCCCATCATTATTATTTTTAACTTATTTGGTTGCATAGTGCTCAAAACTTTAAGTAAGTAGGTAGGTAACTTAATTTAGCAAAATATTATTCAAATCGGTTGTTGATGATTTTGCTGATATAACTTTTACTTACTCAAATTTCAAAAGATTATGGGGAATGACGAATGACACCGTTTTGTTTGTAGGTTAATTGCCAAGGCAACGACTGGTGAATTTAGTCAAGACTTTTAAATTTCTTATTCCGTAGGAGCATCAGCAATGAGAATTTAATGCTATGCAGCGAGGTTCATACTGCCCACTAACTTACTTTTCTATATGTTTTAAAAAATACAAACATTTTTAGATATCAGGCAAAAAGAACAGGTTCCACCGAGATTTGAACTCGGATCGCTGGATTCAGAGTCCAGAGTGCTAACCATTACACCATGGAACCGTTGACTGTGAGTGCGAAATTCTTGTAGATATACTTAAATAGTATCCACAATATTTTATTATTGTTTTGGCTCTGTGATAGGTTAATTTATTATTATGGCAGGTCGTGCTTTTGTAATCCGATAGGCGCCATATCTATAAAATATTATCTACGAGTATATAGTAGTAGTAGGTACCTAACCTACATTTAGTTAGTAATTAAATTACTAATACAAAATAAAAATAAACCGATCCCTTATCGGTTGCATAAAAAATATTAGGGAATTGGGAATATAGTAACCGCCAGATTATGTTCACTTCTCCACTGTTAACAGCGATTATCTACACTAATACGAGAAAGAGGAAAACTTTGTTTGTTTGGTTGTAATGGATAGGCTCCGAAACTACTGAACCGATTTGAAAAATTCTTTCACTGTTGGGAAACTGTGATATCCCCGGGTGACATAGGCTACCTTTTATCCCGTAAAAAATATTGGTTCCCGCGGGATAGTGGTTAACACGGATGAAACCGCGAGGTGCTTCTAGTCTTAAATAAGAAGAAATAATATTACCTACAACTACCTACAGGATGAAATAGGAGATCCATAACGGCATTCTCAAGAGATGGACGTCTTTAGATAACTGTGTCGTACCTCTATGTCACGGTGAAACAAAAACGCCTGAATGCCACTCAGTGCTAGGAAAAACTTCCGTTATGTAAGCGCCTACATAATAAAGTGTTAATGGAGTGCATTTACCACAGAATGGCATCTTCTGCATTCCGGCGGTCTGGATTTACTGTAAACGCAGTTACAGATGTTGAATAATGTTATCCTAATAAGACTAGTTGAGGCATATGTAGTAACCTACCTTCCTATACTTACCTACCTAACTACGGGACGGGGACGGACGGTGGCAGGTAAGTAGGTACCTAGATAAGCACAAATATACACACACACAAATGATAAAATGGAGTTTATATAGGTATTAGGTCCCCTCGAATCTAGATCATGCAGAAGGTCCGGGCAGGCATATTATTATTATCTATCCTATACACTGTTGGGTAACCGTAAGATGTTAACATTACCTATGCAGTTAGCATAACGGAGTACGACCTTGCGGCTACCGTAATATCAGTGAAAGCTGGTGCTTTCATAATCCTGTTTCCCGAGAAGCTATCATTAATCCCGTTATCGGTTTTATGCTTCCATAATTTTATATCGGAATATGTACTTAAGGGGTAATGTACCTACCTACCTTAAGTAGTTAGATACCCGACCTACGACATATATTCTCATGTTGATGTGATGTTGTGGCTGTTGTAGTGTGGTAAATGGCTGCGAAATAGACACCCTCTTTTTCTTCTTACATTTGACCTCCCCAGTGATAGGCCTATAATCTCAATCACACGTCTTGACACTTGGAGCCATAGATCATACACTTATATTACAGGGATTTGGGGCCTTCGTCTTCTATTGCTAATCACGCCAATGTCTTGCTGTGGGACCTTTACTAACTGTTGTCACTGCTGGTAGATATTTAATTGTAGGTACTTACTTATACATTAGGAGGATAAAGTAAACTAAAATTAAATTCTTAAAATAGTGAAGAGAGATAACGTATGCAGATAATAATATGCCTGATCATTATGAGCGAGTGCTGGCTTCTAAGAGCCATGTTTATGGAAATGTGTTATGAACTAGTGGTGCACGTTAACTTTGATGCGTCTTAAATGTTTCGTAACCACAACCATTACCTAAGGGAATGTGTTGCTTACTACCAACAAGTAGACTGCAAATGTAGCAACCTAGACCCATCTGGATAAATATACCTATCTATAAATGATTTCCTAATAAGGCCTCCCCTCACGATAGTGAGGGGAGGCCATTGCCCAGCAGTGGGACAGTTGCAGGCTGAATTATTATCATTATAAATAATTTTAAACACCATTTATAATATTGCCGAAAGTAACCGGATAAGTGGTAGGTTATTGATGAAAGAAACTGACATCATAATATCCTTACCAATTTGCCTATATAGGTTGTAAATATATTTAGTAGGTACCTACCTTACAAAGAAACCAGTCTTGTTGCGCCCGGCGTCCTTCGAACAACAAACCATATCCTAATATTATTAGTAAGTTACTAAGTAAGTACCTACCCTACCTACTTACAACAAATTTTAGCTGAAGCCTTGCTGAAATCTTGAAAATGTGTTCGTAGCTATCATTGGGGGTTTATTTAAATTTGTTATTTCAAAGGAGTACCTACTACCTATAGTCACAAGTATCATGGTCGCAAAATATATATAATCGTAATCTGCTGTAAATATTGTATATACTATACCTACTTAACTGATTTCTATAGGAAATTTTGCCCACCTGTATATCTTGTGCGTTAACAATCGGTGTCGATATTATTTTCTTTAGGAGATAAATGTATTTTTACTCATGAAATGTGGAGCCAAACTAATAAATCGATGCTTCCATTACAGATAGGTACAAAAAACCCTAACTTGTATAGCGGCGGCGATGAGGCGGCGGCGGCTCATATAATTTTATGTTCTAACACAGAATTACCATCATTACACAAATGCCTCTTCACTGTGAAATATTGTTATGACCTGACGCTCCTATAGGTATAGTCCTATGGACTGTGGATATAGGTAGTATAGGTACTAAGTTTTAAATGATAGGTACTTATCAATTTAATGCAATTTAACATCTTCAGTGGATAGATCTTGGTATGAAAGAGTAGCGCATTCAATTAGTTTCTTTTGCTATATACTCGTATAGTGATGCCGCTACCCGGGTTACTTTTTATTTCTTTGTTCTTGATTGCTATTAAATACTTACTTACGCACAAGTATCAGGGTATGTGTACAAAATTGTTGTATATACCTACTTGCTTACATATCTATAAGATTATCTATTATTCATTAGTTCACCTACGATTGTATGCACGATTATTTACGTAGGTAATATAAATACTTATAGGATTGATTACGAGTATAATGCGTGGGTAAGTAATTAGAATCACAAATTGTTAAAAGGCAAATGAAAGTTTATTATATACAATATGAAGTTTATACTTACCACATAATATTTTATAGCTATTTTGTGTTTCACCAACTGTAGGGAAAGCAGGATTCACTATAGAGAAAGTATTCGTAATGAAATTTGGTCAGCGCCCTTGCTATCGTTAGATGCGTAAATGAACGTTAACGATACGAACCGTGCTTGCCCTATGACTATGTAGGGGTGCTGAACAAATCTTAAGAAAATATTAACGTTAACGATACGAATATTTTCCCGATAGTGGTTGGTGCTTACCCTACTGGGCATACGCGTCTATCCGCTCGTGTCCATAGTTTGTGAATAAACCGAATTTTCCTCTTATGATTTGTAAAATCTGGAAATGATCGAAACAAAGACCATGCACACATAAGGTTTAGAACATATTATATCAGAACATACCAAATACCGTTTCCAAAGAGAAGTATATTACAAGCTTAGCTTTCGTTCAAAAGGTGCCTATAGGCTATACCTAGGTACCTACCGAAGAATACTTCTGTTTCCAGATTTAACTAACTGCAGGGATCAATCGAAACCTCAAAAAACTTTGCTACTCCTGAAAAGTACTAGTACCTAGGTACATATTATCTAAATAGGTATAGTAAGTAGTTAGGCACTACAAAAAGCAACAGGTCCTCCTCCACACAAACCAGGTAGGTACGAGACGTGCGTACAAAATTTATTTATTTAAAAAAGAGACAATATTCACATGCCTTCATAATTATCTACCTTTTATGACAACATTATACAACATGATATTCAATGGTGAATATTTAACTATTACAATAACAAAGTGCTTGTATTAGATGCAAATGCATCCGGGTTCGACGTGCTATGCAGCTCGCGCACCTTAAACCTAGGTAGTACCTATGGACCTAGGTACCCTAACGCTGTTCCTAGGTCATCGACCGCCTCCAGCTACGGAGGCGGCAGATTTGCAGGATACGATAAATTTCAATAGTGCATTGACTTCGTGCACTTAGGTCCTAGCCAGCGGGAAGCCCGATATGGAATCGGTTATTAATTTCCTATTTCAGTTTCCGTGGGCAAGAAATGGCTAGCGCTAGCCAACTAGTTTCTCAACCTATATATTATACTACGTTATATAAATTCAATAATGTTTTGATATTCTACTGATATTTTGGACATTTCATCGAGTTATTTAGTTTCAATCGTATTTCTGTTCTTCAAAGTACGAAGGTAAGCACCCTAAGTGACTAAGTCTAGCATGGGTGGGACACCCTGAGACTATTATATAACATAACAGATCTTCTGTTTGCCAAAGCAAGCAGAAAGTCAAATTAGGTCAACCAAACGGACACAGTTTTCTTCTACCAAGATTGTAGACCTATTTTTATTATTTCTTGCCTTGATTGTAATTTGTGGTTACAATCTGGACAGTAGGCACGGACCCGAAAACCTTTCTATACTTAGATTTATTTATGTTTAGTAGTTAGTAGGTATTCCACTTGTTGCGAGTCATGTTATTGTAAATTATCCGTAACCTATAAGTAACTTATGAACAATGCAGCAATTCATTTATCTCAACTTATTACCTAAGTTGATGGATCCTCTCAGATATTATGATGATTCATGATAAATGCATTTAGGTGTACCGGCGGACGGCGGAATATTTTTTTATTTATTCTACCTTATAGTGTACAAGTGGGAGGTCTAAAAATGACGTGGCGCTTGCGGACCTTGCGGTTGTATATACTAAGCTGTAGTATTCTTGGTTTATTTCTTGGTTCATCGAATAAAAAGCAGCAATAGAAGAAAATAATAATAGGATCTATTTTAAATTGTTATCTACCTATATATTTAATTTTATAACATGCCGATTTCAAATCAGATGCAGATTTGAAGGCGATCCTGCGGTCCTAAGACCTAATGGTCTGTAATTATTCTACATATGTTTAGACTTTCATATTCATATAAGCTGTAGGAATAGCAGCCATATTTCATGGTCACAATAGGTCTGTATGGTGAATAACATAGAGTAGATAAGTAAGTAATAACTAGTATGCCGTCAAGCAACTAAGTATACTAAATAAATGTCCAAGACAATGTATACTATGACTATGCAAAAAACTTTACGCCGAATATTTTATGCCAATCAACATTAATTAGCCAGTAATTAAATATCTACAGAACTAATGCGAGTCAGAGGGCACCCCAACTAACTCCAGAAATGACCATTTTTGGCTACATGCTCAAACATAAGCACCTATTTAGTTACTGATACATACCTAATTCACATGCATCAAAATTGTCACAGAAAATGGATGGATAGAAACATCATTATTATCCCTTCTAGGTACCTACCTATGTAAAAGCCATACAAACCTAGTTAGTCCTTCGCTAGAATTTATAAGATTCGCACTGCATGCGTGATCGTCGGTCTTAATAGTATTGTGATTCTTAACTTACATAACTATGGTTGCGTTTCTTCACTCGATAACGTTCCAATCGCGAAGTTGTGAGATCGTGCTTGCAATCCAGTTTCATCCATAATAATTGTTATTGGACCATTGTCCATAAAACACTTTTATATTTTTTGCGAGGGTTCTAAAAGTGCCTTCTAATAACATTTACAGGGGGCACCCGCAAACGGACGCAGTAAAATAAATTTTATTTTACTATGACCATTTATAGTGGAAATAAAATAATGCCAACGCCGTATACCAATTGTGTTATTCTCCTTATTATGGTGCCTATTCATTCTCTGTAATTGGGCAGTGATGTGTTTACCTGTAACAAGCGCTAAGCGTCTAGTTACCCGGCATCAGCTTATGCCGTGCATAATAATACTAACCGCAATAACTTTAAAGGATGCTGATATCTAGAAACAATAAACCTTATTATCCTGTGGCGACTGAAAACGCTCGATTAAAACATGAATTTCATATAGTCAGTTTTGGTGGGAATCCGGTAGTGACACGTTGTTGGTTTTGTACCTAATTGTTTTCTCAAACTTGTGTTTCTTCGAGAGTTAAATGTGTAATATTGGTGGAATCTTACTTAGTCATTGAGTTTTCGTTAACATGCACGAGTGGGCAAATTATCGTAACCTAAAAACGTGTCCATTCGCATTTTTTCCAAAACTCCCAGGAAGATTTAGTAAAGCATCCATCACTTTACTACATCATCACTATGACTGTTATTTGACTCGACTACTTGATCACGAGGATTGCTTTTAGTATGCTATGACTCTCCCATTGTGAAAATATGAAATATTTTAATAACTTGACTAAATACACTAAATGTTGCTAAATGCACAAACATAAATAAAATTAATCATAGTTTTTAGTCTAATTTGCATTTTACACCGAATCAAGGGAAGCATTAGCGCTGTCAGCGCTGCAATTACGTAATTGTTAGCGTACTGTGTGAGATGATTCCTGCGTAAGAAAGGTATGGTAATGTCTGCGGAATTATAGGAACTTAGTAGTCGGGAAGCATTCTCAACTACCGGCAAACGAATACTACCGGTCGACTTCTTGGCGTCACTACAATAATTACAATTGTACATGTTACATGTACAATTACATGTTCATATTACTCGCCCCTAAATTACCCTTGCAAAAGAATTTGCCAGTTATTTATCTTAATATCACACTCCTGTACCTATTTACCAAAATCACCCAAATTTTAAAAAAGTTTTATAGGTATAAGTCTGTCAATCATAAACACTTTGTAAAGTAAATTTTCTACTCACTATGTTATGCTTCCATTGAAACGCTTCGCCATTTGAACGAGGTCCGTAAGTTGACACAGACATGATTTATGCGCCTGACTTCCTCTGGTTTGAAAGCTTCCAATACAAAAGGTTCTATTTATCATACATGTATGATCTATCAAGTCCGAGACTGCAGGCAGGCCGCTAGAGGTTGTCTCGCATCTTATTTGTATAATTTAGTGCATGCTACTAGGATGTAAGTGCACTATAAACGACGAAACGTTTTCAGCAACCTATGCTTTGGATTGTGAATCTTAACATCCTAAGAATAAGAGAAAATGAGTTGAAAATGAGGTATGATGGCTTCTAAAGATGGCAAGCGAGTGGGTAGGTGTAAGCATGACTTGGCGCGACCTCTCAGAGACTCTGGTTCGATAACTGATAACCTTGTATTGTAATTTAGTCAAATTTCTTTGATTGCAATCATTACTAAGAATATGTGCTCAAAATTATTGCGTACAAAAGTAAAAAAAAAATATATAGCCTTACCTTTGTAATAAATTGTACTTACGCATCGTAATAATAGTAGCTATAATACTTATAGCTTTTAAAGTAAGTACCTGATGGTATGCTATAATTCCGAGATGACTTACAATAATTTTCAAAGATAGGTATAACTAAAGCTATATTATTAATTTAATGTTATGGATTCCTAAAAGCCATGGACAAAGCAGAGCGCCTGTACAATTTGCCATACTTACAACACTTTTAACAACATTTAATACACACACTCGAGCTCCCTGAGTCATTGTGCATTGCTGGCTGACCGATGCACCATCATCCCTGATTATATCAGATGCCCTATAGGTATGAGGATGAGATACAGAAAAAATATCAAGTGCATTTCTTACTCGTATTTAATTAAGGGCGATTGTCCCAACTCGGGCCTAAATAAACAAGGTAATGTATTGCTCTATTTGGTTCAATACAATTGCATTTATCTTAGATCGGCGTATGTAACGAGTGTTTAATTTTCGCGGCGGGTACAGCAATAAAAATGTATTGCTATACAATAGTCCCTAAAAAAAGGAATGTGGAGCGTGTAGGTAGGCGGTAGTAATTGATTACCGTGGCGAACGCCGTATCAGCCTATCTGCGATCGGGACGTACGCACAATGTCCAATAAACTAACCGATCGTATCGGACATTGTAAATGAATCAGTTCAAGCGTAGTCTGGACTACCAGTGATCTTTGGGTTACGACAACAACTTACCAACTCACTGTTGTGCACTAAACATGAAGGTGGCGTATGTGCAATACACTTCTAACCGAGTGGCAACCAAGAACCAGCCCAAGGAAATTTGAACTGCCAAGCGCGCGATGTGTCAACGATCTCGTTAGGGTGGACTATAAGATATGGATGAGATTAATAATGATCGGAAGTATGACAACAACGAAAGGAGCCCTAAAACCAACGATGGGTAGAGTAGGTCTGCAAATGACCATCGGTAATTGGTGGCACTAAGCAAAACTGTTAGGAAATATAACATTTATTGAGTCCGTTGACATTAAGTAACTCCCCTTAGAGTAAACTCAGTGAAACACTAGACGTTTCACCACAGATAGAAATACGAAAAGAATATAACAAATTGTAATGCGGCTCTCAGATTCTTTACGTGACACCTCACAATGTATTTTTAGCTTGAATCCTGGTCCACGTACAATGCCAACTTAGGTGTAGGTACAGACTTGGTTCTGCTGTCCGCCCACACATAGCTATAACTTACAGTATCGGATTTGGCCATTTCCATTTTTAAATAAAATAATCACTATTTTATATTACTCGATGTTCTGCAGAATTTGTTCTCTGATTCCGGTATTCAATGAGGTGTTTAGAAATGTAAGTTGGCAACCTACGACGACTTGTAATTATTGTGCTCTAAGATTGTGCTAATCGGCAGCTAAATAGAAATTCCTTTTCGCCTGCGAATTACTGAGATTTTTATGTCTATCTTTATTTTACACGAAGGCAGTCAGTATGTAGGTACATGGTAATAACACGCCAGTATGTATTTGTTCGATAGCGAGGCATGGCGAGGTGTGTAAAATGTAATCATTGAGACAACTACGAGCTCATTACTTCCAATGCTACGTCTTTAGAGAGCTTCAGAGAAACGAAACCGGCAAAAAGAGTATTCAAAAAGGGTCTACTTATCAAGCTAAAATACGACTTCATTCACACCCGATAAGGTGATATTGGAGACATTTGGTGATAAAATAGGAAGACGAGAGCTTACAGTCAGCTCTGTGCAGCGTCGGCATTTTATTGGATTGCATGTCTTTCTGACATTATGGATACATTTTAATTAGCTATAAGTAAGTACTACCAACTAAATTTTTGCGCACCCTTATCACAGAGTTTGATGTGTGCGAGACCAGGAGCTTCTCCAGTGCGTTATAATCGACTCCTTATGGTTCTAAAGATATTCAATATACCTACATAGTAGTAGTATGTGAGACATTCGGCGGACCCTTGTCAGCTTCACTACGTTACTTGAAAAGTTCGACGTTTTCTTCAAAGGTACCTACATCGAGATGATGGTACCTATGTAGTTTGTTATGGTAATTGCGGTTAAATTTAAACCGCTTTAGTGATTCGTGTCGGTGATGGTTCTCCGCGTAATATGGAAATGTGCGACGCGTCATTATAATAACATTACCGATTTATTTTGTTACACGTCATTAGGTAACTACACTATACATACAGGCCTAATGGATTATTTCTTATTCGAGTAACACGCTTTTGCCTTTATTTCATTATCAAAGCTATAACCGTTTATTATTTATCCCATAATGTGTCAATGAATACTGTCTTTATTTTATGGTCAGTATTTTCACACATATACTTCCTACCAACATAAACCTCAAGGAGCCCGTTTCTGCTATGCGATTGTTTGTGTTAGTCAAGTTAAAAAGTCAGCTATGCCCATGTTGTGACGCATGCGCACTGCTGGTTCACTGGTTTTACTTAGACAATAGCATCTTAAATCACCACAACAACAAGAACCGATCCATTTGACTACTCTCCATCCATCACTGTTTGAATGATGGCTGCGGTCATACTTGACTATACTCATAAATATTTAAAATTATCTTTTGCGTTCACATCGCACGTGTTTGCAAGTGCGTCTCTACAAAAAATGTAAAATATCTTTGTGAGGAAATTCTTATCTCAATCTGCATCATAATTTTGCATACAAGCCTTTTGTTTTCTGAGTTTATTTTAATACCGATATATGTAGACGTCATAACAATGTGCTATCTGATGAGATGGTTTGTGAAGATTTCATATTATACCTAGGTATCTTGCGAAATATTTAAAAAAAGTAACAATTTTATAGGTCTGGATGCCTTAAACTGTGTAGTGTGTATTAAACCCATCAGGTAATATAATTAAAGCCCGTATTATTTATAACTATCCAATTATCACTCCCATATTCCAATGTAAATCTTTAGGTATGCATTGTGTAATAATGTAGGTACTCGCACGTCAAGTAAACAATCAGTACGAAGGGTTCCCAAGTGAATCCAATAGGTTTAATTTATAGGCTGAGTCTATTAATACGGGTACTGTACGAACAATTTATAATTATAAATACGGTTACCGTACGAATAATTTATAATTATTAATACGGGTACTGGACAAACAATTTATTGTTATTCGTACATAAGCCGGACGAAATATTTTATTTTATCAATTAGAGTGCAAAAAAAAAAAATTTTGTGTTCCACTCTCCCCTCTTTCTCCTCCCACTCTCCCCTCTTTCCCCCCACTCTCCCCTCTTTCACCCCGCTCTCTTCTCTTTTTCTCCCCACTCTACCCTCTTTCTCCCCCCACTCTCCCCTCTTTTTCACCCCACTCTCCCCTCTTCCACTCTCTAATTTCCTCACTTTCTCCCTCTACTATCCCCGCTCTCCCCTCTCTTTCTCCCCACTCCCCACTCTACCCTCTTTGTCCCCTCACTCTCCCCTCTTTCTCCCAGCTCTCCCCTCTTTATCCGTCCATTCTCCCCTCTTTCTCCCCACTCTCCCCTCTCTTTCTCCCCACTCTCCCCTCTTTCTATCCACTCTCCCCTCTTTCTCCCCACTCTCCCCTCTTTCTCCCTCTACTCTCCCCGCTCTCCCCTCTCTTTCTCCCCACTCTACCCTCTTTCTCCCCCCAATCTCCCTTCTTTCTCCCCCCACTCTCCCCTCTTTATCCCCCACTCTCCCCTCTTTCTTCCCGCTCTCCCCGTCTTTCTCCCCACTCTACCCTCTTCACCCCCCACTCTACCATCTACTCCCCCTTTCCCCCCCACTCTCCCTTTTCCCCCCACTCTACTCCTTTCTCCTTCTCCCCTCCCCGCACTCTCCCCCTTTAAATAACGATCCGTTCAGCCGTATATTATTGTCCGTTGGGGGTGCATCTAAAGAATACCTTATAATTTCAACCCCCTTGCTTTTCCCCCTTTAGGGATGATTTTGCAAAAAAGCTGAAACCCGTATTTATTTATTTCTTACCAAAAGCCTAAATAAGAACTTTCAGATCCCTAACTTGAAGAATTATGGATTCCCTATACAAACTTTCAACCCCTATTTCATCCCCTTCGAGATTATTTTTTGAGACAAAAGATAGCCTATGTCCGTCTCATGGGTTCTATAGTGATAGTTTTTTCAGAACATACTACTCTTATAGCGTAACACCTTTTTACAACTATTACGTATCTATATCAGACATTTTTTTTTTTCTTCATATATCAGTGGCCCACCCTAATACTCATTCTTACTGAATAAATGTATGAATAAATATAATTTATTCATCCAGTACCCGTTCAAATAGTCATAGACTTAAAAGACAAGCTAATCATCCAAAGGCTAAAAAAACAAAAGACAAGCTAATCATCCAAAAAAAAACAATAAATGTACGAATAAATATAATTTATTCATCCAGTACCCGTACAAATAGCCACTATCTAATTTATATGATCAAAGACAATTCTATTTCCGGAAGAGCGCTAAATTTCAATAAAATTCAGTTTAGTAACTTAGCCATAGAAAGAAAAGTCACGGGTTTTAAGTAACATATATTCCAGAACACAAAGCGTCAGTGAGAGCAGATAATAACCTATGATGGAAGCGCAAAGCAGAAGTGTCGACCCGTGCACGACGCCCATACCTCGCGCATTCTGCGGTCACGGTTGCGTTGCACGTCTCCTGACAAAAACAAAAGAAAACAAGTAGGTAATGAGATAATAGCAGGAGGTTGTTAGTGTAAATGATGGAAGCGATGATGGCGCAATGATTTATATAAAGTCAGCCATCGAAATTAATAAAACCAAGTCTCGATTTGTTTCATCGTTTAATTTTAGTTTTTTGAATAGTCCGTGTCATATTATTGCGGTGTATCTTTAGATTGTATATTTAAGTGCTTTTTAATTTAATTAATTACTTGTCTTACCTTATAATGGTTAAGTTGCACTTCATTTATCGGAGCCTCCCAACCCGCAAACCCAGCAGCACCAAGACTGGCTAGTGGATAGTGGTTGAAAGCTGTGAGTACTTTATTTGTTACCATGAGACTCTTGGTATAATACCCAACAGGGCTAACTATTGCCGATCTCATTATATGCTTCGCTAATTTTGGAACAGGCACCTCAGCACCACAGCTTCTTTTGTAGTGAGACTTTATTGTATCGTTAACATCTATGACTTCATTGTTTACAGTACTAGCATCATCTATTAATTCTATTTCACCTATGTATAAGTTTTCAGATTCTTTTATCCGAACGTCATCACGTTTGACGTACATTTTACTGGAGCTTCCGAGATATTTTCTTTTATATTTATTTAGCCCTTGCATAAAGTCAAAGAAAAATACATTTCGTATCATGATGGCCGAATTTTTTGTTGAATCCCATCCATAGTTAATGAGACGATTCAAAAGTTTCGGCAAGGTTTCTGTTTTCTTAGGTAAAACAATTTCATCTACATCTAATGGAACGATGAACTCAGATTCTTTTATATTTCTGTACAGACAATCATTGTATGTGATAATATGATCTCTTCTCCTTTGCCATAGAGATCTATCTTGTTTATGCATAATAGGAACATTGAATAATCTAACAAATCCTCTATCTCGGTAGTGTCGCAGTATATCTTCTGTTTTTTTGCTTACTTTACCGACGTACATGTCTATTAAATCTACTCCGAGTATTTTGTTCATTTCTATCCATTCCATTACGGATTGCGATATGTCTTTATCAAAATTCATATCTTTAACGCAAATAGTAAAGTTGCGTTTATGTTTATTGCTTTCTAGAGTTGGCTTTAGTGAAAAAGCGTTTGTAGGATCGTCACACGGTTGAGTGACTACCGATACAACTGAAGGATTAAATAAAGGTTCAGTTAGAGGGCATGAGAGAAGAAGCGGTGTGTCTACTTCTAAAGAAGTCGCATCCCAGCCGTGATGCCATATTTCGAGTGGTCTTGCTGCGACCACTTCCACTGAGTCCTCGTAAAGGCTCAATGATCTTGTTTGGCAGAATAACGTGGCTTCTGATGAGAAGTTCCGACCTGAAATGAGAAATACATTCAATTGAGTTAAAATAGCAGTAGCTGGAACTACAGCATGTATACCTAAATTATTGAACTATTGCAGTTCCACTACCGTGCCTGTAACGATAATTTTAAACTCTTAATTTAGAAAGTAGCTTTACAAAACGATCAGTCCATAGTTTTATGTCGATTTTCACGTGGACCGTTTTAACCATCCCCACGGTGCAGTCATTTCATATCGAGATTGCATTACTGGGCCTATATAATAGTAATTTTCTCGAGTCATTTCCTCGAGTGCCATCGCAGCGGTGCTTTCAAGGAACCGTCATTAAAACGGGGCTTGTATTGCAGGCTCTACAACAGGATGGTACTTCTTCCTATTAGATACAACTGTTTGAATTACATTATGTTTGCAGTTAGATCTTGAGAATGTATATTTACTTAGTCAGTAGTACTACTGACTAAGTAAATATAAATTGCTGATTGGTATGCCTTGGAAACTAGTAATTTTATCTACCTATGAAATACTGCTTACAGTGATGATTGAAAAATATGATAATACTCGGGCCTAAATGGTCTCAAGTTGATTCTTCGAACTGATTATTTAAAAATTATCTCGTTTTTTTCTCCAAATAAAATTTCCCTTTATTTGTAGCTTTTCTACAAATTAAGGGAAGCAGCCAATTCACCAAACGACCTAACACCTAACCCAAAGGCTCACAAAGAGAGAATGTATTGGAAAGACGTGCAGTTTTAATCCCTCACTCCACACCACAATATAAGAGTTGGGTGGTTTTATCTTGCTGCAGGAATTTACACGACACGTACGCTCGCCTCGAGTGACAAATGAGTGCGGGCTTATCGGCGCGCGAGTGTCGCCGGCCGCGCACTTTCCTTCCACACTTTTGTTTATTCCCCGATAAAGTGTACCTTTTAAATCGACAACTTAAACTATATTTAATGCTGCTTGTCTTTAATGAGACACCGGACACGTGACTTACTGCAAGCAGCTCCGAAAATAAAAGAGAAATGACCGTGATTAAGTTGGAACGAAAACCCGTTTTTTTCACTGAGATGCAGGAAAAATACGTAGGTACGGGCCGATCGGGTATCACGTTCGCGAATAATTATGGTGTGGTTTTATCAGTACTTGAGATTTCATGGATGTCTGTATCGACTGAGAATGTTGCGCTTACTGGAAAAAAAATTTATAATGTTTGTATTCCATTTACACCGTATCCAGCTGATATGTTGGTGTGTTCGATTCATCCTCTTATTATTGCATTGTTGCATTGGCTATTTGCAGACATCAAAAACATGTAATGATTTGCAAAGCAACTATTTTAAATTCCCCGCTTCTCTTTCTCACGTAAACAGAACCACTATAAAGCTTTGTAAAACCATTTTGATTCATATAAAATAAAGCTTATACAAATTCATTGTTTTGCGCCACCCAAGTCTTTGTGGAAGAGAGGCATTTATGGAAAAGTTTCAGAGCGAAGTAATCTCTGCAGATACATGTTTGACAGACTCAAAGTCATGCTGGGAAGTTATAATAATTACTGTATACTCGTTTCACAGTCGCGCTCGCGGCGACGCGTGCGTAGGCTTCAATTCAAATATAAATAACTTAATTGCTGATTAAGTTGGTGTATAAAAGTTTTTAAAGCAATATACGGCATTCTATTTTATTTCGAAGTCGTAAAACCGAAAATAAATTATTAACTTAAAAGAGAACCTCAGTCATTTTAATTTACCCAATAGGAATTGAAAGTTTTGTTTTACTTGGATAATACATTTTGTTACTTTAACTGGTATGATTTATCAACATTTTGGATCACATAAAACAAAACATACCTACTACTTAAAAAGATAATATGTACGTGAGCCCAATTACATTTAACATTGCGAACAAAGAGTCCCAGTACTTTACTTATTTATTCTTATATCTTAGCATTATTATATTCCATCGCATATGGCACCTTCTTTTAATCTCGTGAAGCTTTGGCCTTGGATTTGGCAGAACATCTGTGTAATTTGTTGTAAATTATTAGCTTATTGAAGTACAAGCTATTCCAGATGGACAGAACGTGGAAGGTGTAAGTAACATCTTTTTAAATGGCATTCAGTAAATGTTAAACAACTCATGACGCCGCAGGTGACAAGGATGAAGTACACATGAGTGCTTGTATAAATGTTAAAACTGTCAATTAAACACCTTCCAGCCACCTTGGCAAGTCAAACGCCTGATTACAATTATAGGAGTTAAGTAATGTCTACTAATGATCCGCGGAGAGTGCGATTTGCGTTTGTACGCGCTTCCTGAGGTCTATAGCAGTATTATCTATAGCAGAATGAAATAGGATAAGAAATAGGAGAAAAAAATAGGAGAAAAGGTGAGGCGACTTTAGGAGGCCTCACAAACTCACTAGGCTTCCGATAGAACTCGACTTTAATATCGATGACAGAGGACTCGACTTTAAGTCCGATCACAAAAGTTGGTTTCTCACCGTGGAATGATGCCAGGATCCTCACATACCGCTGCGGCGTCCTCTCATCATAATAAGCTGCGAACAGGGACACCTTCGTCCCGGCCACGCGTTGCCAGGACTGCTGGTTCACGTCCGGCGACCAGGAGCGGTTCTAGAATGAAACATTGTGTGTTTTCTGTACTGGTTTTCGTGCGAGATTTGTTTAGGATGTAGGCATAATTATAAGCGTCCCTAAAATTATGTCAAATTACAACGTCTCGTTTGCTTTACATCAAAGCCTACTACGATGTTTATTACATTTACGTGTTAAAAAATAGGTGTTCTTAAACATTCGCGAACAAAAAACATATTAACTAGCTAAAAACGGGTCTAATTCGCGCACAAACAAATAATATTAGTAGACTCGCCTTCTCGTTACCACGGTCGATGTAACTCGGCCGAAACGTCGAGGTAGGTACATGTCAAAATGATATATTTTGATATTTGTTTTTACGCGAATTAGACCCGATTTTAGCTACTTAATAAGAAATAGGTGATTTAAATATTGGGCCTGGCTAGTGGTAACTAAAACAAAAAGACACGTAAATGGGTGTCGTGAAACGACATAAGGTAACAATGACAATTCACATCAGAAATAAAGTTATCGCGTTTACTTTTAATTGAGACCAAAATACTACTGTACCTACCTATATAATAATTTGAATAAGCAATTTTATTCTTGCTTATACAAATACTCAGACCCGTTATTTAATTTTTTGTTTCATAAATTATACAAAACATATAAATTCCAATGATACTACAGTCCTGCAGCGGACAATACACCTATTTAGCAAGCCACGTGTTTACTGTCAGCAGTTCAACCAACAGGTGAGACCGTTGATGATTGCTAGCTAATAAGGAAGGCTAATTGATCCCAGCATCGACCAGTCTAATTGGATGATTTGCATTTATTTTTTCACGGTCCTTACGAGCTACACAAATATCAACTTGCTTGTTCTGCGCATGATTTTGTACCGGCTAGAAATATTTTAAGTGACTTGGAATGCTGGCTGGATATAATTTTCTGGACAAAGTAGCGGTGTTGGCAGAGAGTAGATCAACTTTTTACTTTTACGCGGTATTTTCGAAAGAAGACATGTGAAAAGGAAATAACGTTTTAATACTTATAATAACTTTAGCCGTCTGGGTTATTTTTAATTATGTTAACTTTTGTTTATTAATTTGTACGTACTACGTAGTATTCGATGCATCCGGAAAATGTACAGGCGCGTTGAACTCTTTTTAATACACAAAATGTAAAATGAAAAATTTCCTAAAAAAAAGAGCTTCACGCCTCACGATTTAAAATTATAAAAATAGTAAAAGCGTTTTATGTCTAAAACCAACCGATGTATTTGCTGTAAAACTATGTTTAGATGTTTGGTAAACAATGAAAGTTGCATCCAGCATATCGGAAAATTTAGGAGTGTGTTGAAGTCTTTTCAAGTGGTTTTTTGTCCATAGATATTAATACAGGTATTTTGCCCCTTAGTTTTTTGTTTTTGTTGTATTGTATTAATATAATGTTAACACAAAATTTACAGTTAGGTAAAAAAAAAATCTTTAAGAAATAAATATATTCAAACCAAATCTTAACACCCGGCTATTACCGCCCTGCACTAATAATAAAAACTTATTATCTTTCAATAATCAATAACCGAAATTCCTGTGTAAATAGGCTGGTATTATATTATTATTAATATTATATTAGTAATTGAAGATGTTGGAGAATTCAAGCCACGCGCAACGCAGTTAAAATAGATATACTCGTATACACGTATGTAATTTATAATTATCCATGGCGCGTACTGTCTGCAAAAATAATATTACGTATTATAATTCCTATCGACTGTACCTATACCTACGTATAGCACGCGAGAAATGTGGCGGGTAAAAGCTAGTTGTGAACTTAATAACAACCAACATACTCGCTTTAAAGATTTCGAGGAATTTGGATGCCGCCGCTCGTATTATGCAGAAATAATAATTTCAACTAATGGGTTTAATGTCTGCAATTATTAAAAGTATATGTACTTGCTCAAGTGGCTTGTGCAATAATATAATATGCGAATAACGTCTATTTTTTTAGGAAAAAGGATTGAGCGATCGATCGTTTATGAAGAAAGCACTCTGGTACTCTGATATCAGAGTTTGTCAAGCCGTCCTAGAGATTAATCTATGAAGAAATTACAAATCGAAACTTTACTTCCGTAGCACGGAATCGTTCAGATTATGAGAACAATCGGTCACCTATCCAAGACATGTGTGCCGAGTGATCCGTAACATCCGTAACAATATATATAATACGAACAGGGTCGAGCATATTCATACCTATGAATATATACGTAATACATAATACATATACTCGTAGATGGGATCATCGGTGGATAAAACAGTTTTTGCATAAACACCAGTTCGATTTAAATATTTAATCAGGTAGGAGATTTTTTTTTTTGTTAGCCAATTACGGCTATCTATACAAATTATGTATAATATTATATTCAAAACTGGATGTCGTTTATCAGGTTTTTTTATACGTACTTAACAATAATAATAACAGAACATGCGACGTAGAGTTCTAAACGGGATAAATAAATTAGTTCTCTGTTATACTCGTAATAACAAAAAGTATTCCTCTAATGAAGATGTTAATCACGGCTTTCAAAGATTGATACATCACAGCCGTGTGGTTAAATACCTACCAACGGCGAGTGATTACACGGCAATCACTGTGTGTCATGCTTAGTTAGCTAGGGGCTATTAACTCGTAAGTTTAATTACTCGTCTCTTGTGTTAACACTTTAGCCGGTGTTAAAAGCAACGTCGCGCAACATTCGCATACTATTTATCTATATCCTACTTCCTACTATCCTACTTCCTACTAATATTATAAACGCGAAAGTTTGTAAGTATGGATGGATGTTTGTAACTCTTTCACGTAAAAACTACAGAATGGATTTTAATGAAACTTTACAATAATATAGCTTATATACATCAGAATAACACATAGGCTACAATTCATAAAGATATATCTTATATTATCCAAACGCGGGTGAATCCGCGCGGCGCAGCTAGTCTATACTAATATTATAAAGAGGAAAGATTTGATTGTTTGTTTGTTTGCATTAAATAGGCTCCGAAAATACTACATTAGTCTTGTACTACTTGTAATAACTTGCTCATTATCAACAGTTTTGAATCTGATGCGTGTTTTTTTGTCAGTTTTTTTTTCGACCTAAATATATTTTTTTAGTTTTGTCTAATATTGGTTGATCATCTCTTTATAACTTTAGCTTAAATAATGTTGTTAATTTTGCAAAGCAATATGAACGAAACATTTCAAACTTTCCCATGCGCCGTGGATGCATTAAATCCACTTGTTACATTATTATCTGGTAACTAATAAATCTGATTCACGTTTCCCATTGTCAGTATTGTACGCCATTCTAACAGCTATTGCGGGCTCCATTCTACGTCTACCTATAACCAAGTGTAATTGATTTAAAGGTTTGTCCGGTTCAAAGAAGCAATGCACCGGGCATTCAATTTGCATATGCCTAAGCTTATTCTATCCCACGAGATGGCAGTTTTACTACGCTGATTTATAAGTGGCCGTGTAACTAGTGGCTCCAGGTATGAATAGGTAAAACTGGGATTGAGAGAACAAGATAATCTTGATAAGGGATGTTTATAAAATATCTATGCCTAGAAATTTACCCAATAAATATAAAAAAATAAACAAAAGAATTAGCGTATCGTTCCATCAGTATCGCAGTTATACAATTTTTACAGCGATCATGGGAAAGTACCTATATACAATTACTACAATATAGTCGTACTTAAATGTAGTCTCAAATATATATTTCAGCCCATTGTGTTCCAATTTTCTAATGAATCTAATTCTTCATTGAATAAGATCGGTTCGACGATTCACACAGCGAGCTTTAGAAGCGGCAAAATATATTTTACTATTTGCATTTGGAGAAGATAAATAGATCGGTAAGTACAGTTAGTTAGAACTAAATCTTTGACCTTCCATCACCATCACATGTGGCGTTCCATTAAACCTAAATTCCTCGGATAACGAGTATTAAAAATACTCCACATAAATTACAGGAGTCGCTTCTCACTAGGTGATACCAGTTAAATACTTACAAAAAATAAATGTCAATTGTATGGTAAAAACATCGTTTGTTAGTGAACCTGGCCACACTACAAGAACGTAGTGCAAGATTAGACGTTCATGCATGGATCGCGCCAAAAAAGGCGATGTTGCTCTTTTTGCTAGCGCGGTGGGCTAAAGCTGGATAACTTGTGTAAAAATAATATAAATTTGATTTTAAACGAGGGTTAAAATGTACAATTGTACATGTACTTACACGTGTTGGCAAAGTGAGTCGTGGCTACCAATTTGAAAACAAGAGTGATTTTTAAAACATATAGGTAATTAAAATTAAATTATTATAACAGGATTATGTGTGTGGCTGATGTTAAAACGATGTATTTCCAGCAACAAGGGCCGTGTGACATGTAAACTTGTTAGATAGGCAACAGCAGGGATCCGGCATGAATCCCACGCTTCTCTGCGAGGCTGCAAGTCCGCGTCAGTATCGCACGACGCGCAACTTCCACTGTGAAATATGGCTTGCAAGAAATTACTTGAATTATTTGATTTTTTAATATGACAATAAGTATTTTTATAAGAAACAATTGTGTAATTGTATTATTTGCGGTTTCTGCGAAAATGTTAACCAACCAATCCACCTATATCCATATCAGCCTTCAGGAATTGCTATTGACTTCAGAAACCATATTTCAGTGGTTATAACTAACACAAATTCAGTTCTGAGAAAAAAAGGTTGGTTATAAAATTCTATGCCGCATAAGAATAGGCTGGATGAAGAAATTAGACCTGTTTTTTTTTTTTATGATATTAAAGTTTACGAGCGGCTTATGGCTGGTAATATAACATCCTATAGAAAATATGAACTTCACTCTTTACCACTTCTTGGAACGGAGGCAGTTGGCTCACGATATAAGGTGAGAAACAAATCCTATCACATATACGTGAGTCTTATACCAGTGTCAAAATTTTATAAGCTGCAGAAACAACCATTGTAAGAAAATCAAAGCGACTGTAACATTGTGCTATTTAATTAATTCAACATATTATTAAAAATGTAGAGACAAATGCATCAATGCTATTTAGATCTTTATCCCAAGAAAATTAGAGATAAATATTCATAATAAAGTTGTCTTTAAGTATCACTTCACCCACAGTTAGTACTAACAAGTAGCTAGAGGTAATAAAGTTATAAGGTACCTAATTACTTACCTAGCCATAATGTAACCACCGTGCATCCGGTGTGTGAAGATGATATAGGTACCTACCTATATATTAGTTAATACTTAATACATCCCTTCGGTCATTGTAACTTATTTTGTTTTCACTGATTTTCTTCTCAAATCTCTAGTTTTAAGAATCGAGGTCTAAATCCAATTGAAGTGGGTTCGATACGTATCTTTTTGTTGCTTACTATAATGACTCAAGGTGGGCTGTAAAAAAATAATGACGGTAATAATGTGTAATAATCCATGATCGCGAAATACGTGGCCTCATTTCACACGAACCAAAATATCACTTACACTATAAGATACCAATAAGAATCCTGCCTATAGATAGCAATAATAATATATAATCAAATCAGATGCTATTCCTTCAGTTCTTTTTTTGCAAAGAAACCTAATGGCAATGTACCAATAAATCACTTTGGCTCAGGCTGCCCATGTTTTATAATAGTGGTTACCAAAAGTTAATGCCATTATAATAGTTTTTGCGATATTATTATATGAATTTCGTTCAAAGTTCTACGTCGTCTCGGCCCATAAAACCATTAGGCGGATTCGTGCTACCAATGCGAATGGGTATAATATTCATTGGAGTTCCCTCGACTTTATTTCAAGAAAATTTGATTAAATGATTGGTGTTGTTTGGCTCGTATCATTCAATCAAGCAATCATGCAAGTGTAGCGTTACGTAAGGACATAAACCACATAAATAATAAAAAAAAACAAAAGCCTATTTCAAATATAATAAGGGAAGTTCATCACATCGCATAGAAGACCAGTTGACATGTTTTATCGCGTATTAGCTGGTTATTTGCTCAATTCATCTAACTCTATCAAAAATCTCTTTTAAACCAGGAATTTAACATTATAGGGGAAAATGTTTTAATGCACCTACTTCACATAGCTTAGTTTGTACCTATGTTCAGATATATAAACTTTTTATGGGAACACCACCGAAGAAAAACAAAAGTAAATTAAAATTATTAACCAAGACATTTCTAAATAAATTTAAATCGACCGACCAACGGTTGTGGTATTAGTATCTTTCTACGACAAAAGACCGTGCACTTTAAAAATGGTTCACTCATGGCAGATTTAAAGATTTTCCTACTGAGTTGCTATTAGGTATAAGTCGTGTCGGCTAGAATTTTAACTTCGTAGACTTTCATCAGATTAGATGTGCCTTGAAGTGAGGTCTGGTTATTTCTATTTCAGTCACGTCGTGTATAAGCAGCTTGCATGTCATAAACCTGCACGTTACCTACCGGGACGGCGATGATTATCAGTAGTCGGATTATTATCTCCTTATAAAACATGCCAATCATATTTGTCACTATATATTATGTGTAGTGGTAGCCCTAATTTGAGACACATAGTAATTTAAGCTACCTTACACTGGATACATAATTACATATACTGTGGAGTTCTACCTGCTTGTTCTGTATTTAGTGTAAACTGTTTTCAATTAGATTAAATAAATAATTTTATTGGTATAAAATGCAAATCGTTTTTTTTTAACTTTGTTTAAAAACTTTGATGATTAGCTTTTGACTACAATAGAATTATTATTATTATTAGTACTAAACTATTCACTCATTGTTTGGAGTCTAGAGTAGGTAGGTACCAACGCGTACATTTAAATGTAACATTTTACAGAAACGACATCTAACGTAGGCAATAAATATTAGTTATAGAGCTTGGTCAAGTTTTGAACTTTACGAACTATGAGTGTAGTGAATACGGTTTTACATTATTGCAGAGTTAAGGTTTTTTTTATTGTTTATATACTTTAAAATTTTGCTCGCTCGTATAATACAAAAGTCCGCGTAGTATTCTAGTACAAAATATAAATGAGTAGGTACCACAATTTACTACTATACTCACAGCTGTTATAACAACCTACTTTTTCCAGATTAGATTACTTTTAAAACTTGATAGTACCACAGCCTAATAGACTGTTCTTTAAACTGTGATAATACTACGATGAATGATTTCTAAAACAGATGCAAGTATCCAAGCAAAGGGTACGTTTGTGGTGTCTAGACCAGTATAAACGTACATGGGAAGTCATACGCCGTTTTATTATTCAACGTACATGTTTTGCATTCGTAAGCAGTTAGATAGGCTAAGTTATAGGGAATCATCCCGTCAAAAAGACACCTATACCAGTATTTATGTTAGCGTTACCTGATATTTACGCGCTTGCACGGGATGGCAATGTATTAATAGAGCGAAGCATGCAAGAGTGAAATAAACCACGAAGAGTTAGTGCCCTTGGCTATTTACCGGAAATAGCTCTATCTTTTTATATTATAAGTACCTACATGCAAATATGCTTGCAAACTTAGTCAGATCTAAGTAGGTGTGTGCAAACTTAATTAGCTAGTAGTAGGTACGTATCCAACGCTTTACTGTAGCTATCATAATCTATTGAAGTCTAACGTGCAATATAAATTTGGATTAAGTAGCTTATTTTTTACAACTGTTACCATACCAATTTATTGGACACATTTATAAACCCATACTTTTTCAGCACAGAACAAGTCGTCCTATTAAATTTTAATATGTCATGAACGATTCTTCTTTTTTTCTGCCAGATTTTATGGATTCTTTGTATTGTACATTCAACCGCTGTACACTGTACAAGTGTACAAGGCATCTCGAGCCTCGGCGGTCAGTGGCGGCATGCTATTAGAAATTCCCGTAGAGGATATTGATTTCGATTTATTTTCCATTCGTGACTTGCATCGGAATAGATTATCTGAAACAAAAGCGAGGTACAGCGAAACTATTTCAGAGTCGCACAAAGCAGGGGTAGATCGCGTCGCGTTTGTCGCGTCACAGATAGGCGAAGATTCCTATCTACGACAAGTAATTTGTATGCATAGAAGATATAAATGTTCGTTCTCTGCAATGAATTGGGTAATAGAGTATAATTAACGAGCCCTGTTTTGAAAATGAAGCCGATAAGTTATCGGCAACACGTTCACTTTGATGTCAAAGTGTGTTCTGAACTTCTAAAACATCTCTTTTGCTTATTAGAAATCTTCTCTAGTTTTGTGATATTGTGTGGTAGGTTCAATATTTATAAAAACTTTGTGAGAGGTATACAAGAAAGTATTACAACCGTGACTGTAGCGATATAAAAAGATGGTGGGCATTTATAAAAAATGCTGGGAGAAAGTGTCGTTTTGACGATGGATGGTGGTTAAAAAAGTAATTAGGTACTGTGTAAGCTTCTTGTGAATATTCTATTATATTATACGTTCTCGTAGTTGTTGATTCCCTACAAATAGAGAATCCTAGAGGGAGCTCAGATCAGTATCTACATGTGCCCGTGACGCATTGCAACTCTATTTTGGGGATGATGTAATAAAAATTGATTACAAATCATTCTATGGATGTTTAATAGTTGCTATGGTTAGTACACGAGTCTCTACAAGAAATGTTACAAAACTGTAATTACAAGAACTTGTTTCAGGAAAACTCGCACGCAGTTTACGCAATTGAGATGTTAGTTGTCAGTTTCCATTATATTCAATTCAATTCTGTTATTGCTTATTGATACAAAATAATAGCAAACAACAAAAAAACTGCGGATTCAACATAATAAACCTATAAAATACTGCCCATTTCAATTATTTTCTCAAAATGGCATTATAGTAAATCTCTAAACTCCCACAACGTTCGTTTCTGCTATTATTCGCGTGGTAGGATTTAGAAACACTATGGCAGTCTACGCGTAGGACCATTTTGTACAGTAACCATGGTGTCTATTATAGCCTATTGCAATATAACAGCAGCCTATTCTCGTGGCTAGGAAGTGCAACCCACGGGTCCCAGTGACAATGGCTCGTATTTCACGGAGGGTGCTGGTTTCTCATCATTCTTGTCTGCCGTATTTGCATACTATGCACGGTAAGTGCTAAATTGCACACAGGTTTACAAATAAATGCTAAAATATGCATTTTAATGATGCAAATGTTTTTCAATACTTATACAAAATTATGATGAAAAAATGTATGTACCTACTTAGCTTTAATTTCGCGCAGAGGTGTATGGCGGTTGTCGTTTTATATTTAAGAATTTTGTTACAAGATAATAATATACTTCATAACATAATATACTAAATACCAGTACTTGAAAATTATTGTTATACTCGTATAGTCTCACTTATTATATTTTATAAAATTTCTTTTGTTTAATGTAAACAATACGGTAAATAGGATTTATCATATTGGCTCGATTGATCCGAGCTTATAAGTCCAGTGAAGCAACTACAGATTCAAAGTGATCTGTTTATTGTTTTCTCTAGCTTAGGTTGTTTATTTATATAGTGAACATTATCCTCGGGCACGACATCTCTATTTATTATTATCTAAGACTGCGCACATGCGCACGCGAGCTTGCGCCGGCCCCTGGGCTGGTCTTCATGAAGCAGCCTCATTTGCATGGCGGTCGGTCCGCCACCGACGTTATAGAATAACAATTTGTATGGTAAAGGGACAATTCTTGTAGAAAAAAGTTTACGACCAATTTTAGCTCTCGGATGCCATAATCATGGCTATTAAAATTAATATGTCACGTTACTCTACGGTGAAACGAGTTTGCATAATTTATAGAGATGATAAAATTATTAAGCGGATATTGCCCCTGTCGATAGGTTAGAAGCGAGCGGAAAATTTGTTAACAATAAATAACAAGGAGATTTGCTAACGATGTGTGGTATTTCTGGGAAGGCCGGCAAAGTGTCGCAGGCGACGGGCGAGGGCCGCTCCAGCTCGGCTTGCTTGCCCTCGGAGTAGGCGACGATGGTCCTCATGGTGGTCGACCCTCGGCTGCGGTCGTGGCCGCTTCTCCAGCGGAACCCGGGGTGCCACTCGCTCACACAGGCTATCCAGCTTACGCAAAACAAAGTCACACCAGCTAATAAAAACTTTGTAACACGCACGAATTTCCTGGCTTTTCTCGACATCGTCGGTGATTATGCCATTTGAACGATTAGTGTAAGAGAGTGTTGGAGGTAGTAGAGTGCGGAATCCCGAGTGCGCCGGCGGCGGCGGAGACGACGTCGCGTGGTGGAGCGTGGTGGAACGGCAGTGTCGCTGCGCGCGCATGCGCACCGAGCGCGCTACCATGCCGGACTGCGGCGCATCAGCTGATAGCGTATCAACAATGCGCAGCTAATCGTTCTAAACGCTAGCGGACGTGGAAATCTAGTTTTATATACCAGTTTTTACTAACGATCCTTCTTTCGCGAGCGGGAGACGTGAACGCGACGCGAACGCACTTTGAAACGCGACGAGTTCTCTATAAAAAGCTCAGATTGAAGCAATCTCACACGGAATAATTCCCAGACTAGGACTCGTTCATCTAGCCATTTGTTTAATTGCGTAAGATCGATTATACACGGCTCGCTGTGTAATTATTGGGTTACGTTTACGGCACCGTGGCTGCAGTTTACACGGATGTGGCGTATTATCTCAGTTCAATCAACTAAATCCCCGTAATCAGCCGCAACATTGCCGTCCACTACAAACTAGTTCGAACTGGATAATTAGGGCAAGATTTAAAGAGATCAAAAGGTTGTTGCGCACTGGATGAATACCACATTTCTATAATTACATATAATTATTATGATCATAAGGTCATAAATTTAGATTTCTGCAAAGTTAAAGTGATAGAAGGCAATGTAAGCTAATGCACAAGCGCCGATAAATGAATCAACCAGTTGCCGCGCTCAACGATGGCAGTTCGCACCAGTACTTACTTCACTTTTCTTTACAAGTTAAGACAAATAAGAGCAAGCGCGCACCCTGTGATTATATAAAACACACGAGTTGTTGTTCCATCGTAAATTACTTACGACAATTTAATAAACACATCAAGCTTTTAAACGCTTTTTCAATAGCTTCTGATTACATCTGCGGTATTAATTTGACTTGTCGTTGGACAACTGCGCGGCCGATAATAATAATTGTAGGCGTTGGGACTAAGATCTGTACGGGGCTCTGATGTTGACTGTTAAATGTGTAATTATGAAACTATAAACAATCGTTTCTTTAATTATTTTATTCGACTCCGCATGTCGTAATAAAATGATTGCCAAGGTTGCGTTAGTAAAATTCACATTTACTTGGCTGTACATTTTTTTTTGTTACCTCGTGGCCTGTGAAGATAGCTGATCGAAAAGATAATAATATATAGTGATACGGACGTGGTAGGAAATATTCTGACATACTATAGCCCGCGGCGTCTACGGGCGGGTAATCAAGTGAAGCATAAAATTATTTCCTGTGTGCTAGCAACTGGTCTTTTCCCACAATATTTTAAAATGGTTTTCTATCGAACTATGTAAGTACCTACCTAAAAGGGTTTCACCACAGTATTGTGGTTTGTTATTATGTTTGGGCTACAGTGGAAGTGCCTGTCATTAGTTTGAGCTTATAGCTGTACTATCATGAACCCGAGTAACAACTCATATTATTTGCTACCTTATTTATCTTGGTCACTTTACATTGACTTTTAGCAATTGAAATTACTATCCAAATATTACTTGATTTATTAGTTGACACTGGCTGAATGCGCAAATCATGCAATACGACTAATTTAAAAACAGAACCCTAAAACAGGATCAACCGCCCACGCCTACCCATCATGGTCAGAGCAGCATTGTTAGGCTTGAATAGGTTATTCCTAATATTGGCTATAGTTTATGCAGTGCTCGACTCAAGTCCGGCATGCAGTATTGAAATGCGGCTTTATCTGCGCCCGCGCATCTGGTTCGTTAGGAGGCTCAGGCGCTGGGTATTGAACCCGCTATCGGCGTTAGAGAGCCAATAGCCGGGGTGTTCCTTTTAGACCGGGAAGTCTTGCACTAATTTATCACGGAAAGGCAAAGTTTTTACTACCTTCGACCACATTGTCTCTTATATACTGAATATAGATAGAATACTGATTAATCGCGTATGGCGTGCACCATAATAATATTGCGATGTATTCCAAACGAATACCATATTCTAATAGGTAAAGTCAAATTTATTTTCTGTTAGAAACGGATACCACTTAAAAAATTAAAAAACTTAAATAGTGTTCCAAAAAAATAATGGTTTTTGTTTTACTATGTTTTTATTATACACCAGAGTATATAGGTATACAAGTACGCAACTTATAAGGCGCGTCGTGAATCTTCGTTCGCGCAGAAAAGAAAGTATGGTCCGAAGATTAACGAAAGAATGCTTAAAACTTACAATCAACCTAAGATCACTATTATAAGGTTCATAATACACTGCAGCTGTTAGTTCCATCTCACTCTAAGCTCGCTAAGATGGCGGCGGCTGCCGACCAATAGCGGTCAATAACATTTCCCGCGCTTTGAAAATTCATCTTCTGCGCAGGTACATCGGTAAGCCATATCAGTTGGGTAATACTGTACCTACAGAGTACCTACCGAGATGTATAGATGGTTGACTTGATGGAAATACTACGGCTGCATCTATAATTTCCATGTAATAATACCTGAAACTGTCACTTAGAATAACCTGTTCTAGTGACCAGATCCGCCATGGACTGTCCGACTATTCCTCCACTCGTTTTATTTGTACCAAACTGCATAAAAGCACGCTTCATACAATTTAAAGTGCAATTCGTGAGTCTAACAGCAGTAAAGTATCACGTTAGGGGAATAGTAAACTTAGGTACCTATCTGACACCTTTTAGCGCTGCGGCGGGTAATTTACTTATCTGAGCCTTATGTGTAGGTCAATGCTTGCTAGGTACTGGGTATGTTGCTGATCAAACACATAGGCAGATACAGTATTTTATGAATTGTTGAAGGTGTACTTTGATCTTATTTTGTATTGGCTCAAACTTCTTTGGATGACTTTTTGATATTTTAATTGCCTAAGTTATACATAATATGCAGTGCTTTACTTATGAGTTGTTAGGAATATTATCCAGATATCAAAATATAACATAATGTAGTCATTATTATTTATTATTATTACAACCTACTTATTAACCAAACAATACCTCATAAATCATGTTTTAGACGTTTCAATATTTTCTTGTATAGTTCTAGACAGATAATATAGAGACTAGACAGACTTCACTAAAAGCAAATAAACGGCCGCCGTGGTTGGAGCTCCCATTTAGAAAAGATAAATATGAGCTATTTAAAAACTGGCCCTTAGACGCCTACGCCTAAGAATTCTAATTATTTCCACATCTAAACACTATTCATTACATCAACTACTCACAACAGGGGTTTCATAAATTTTCTCAATCTAATTAGTATCCATTTACTATCACAGCAATATCTATAGTCACAACAAATAAATTTAATTGTAGAATCTAAATAATATATTTTATGCATGCATAATATGAGAGTACCTACATAATATTATAACCATGAGAAACGTTGTCAGATCACTGGGATAAATGGTATTTTGTTGTTATCCAGGTAAACACTTGCAATTACGTCCAACATCATCGCTGCTTTTCCTTAATTTTTACTCAAATCGACATTAGGATCAAAATTGAAAGCGACGTTACTATTTGTAGATTCTGGCATATTCTGAGTTAAGATTGTCTCTAAACAAAAGCATTTAACGTAAGGCCGAGTAATTCTCAAGGGTGCCTCGGGATCGTGGCCAAGTAAAGTGTAAAGGGTTTAATTGGCTGATGTCGTGTCTGCAAATAGTTGCACTCATCGCGCCGCTCACGAACTTCTAATTCCAGCGTTGTTGTGTTAAATATATGTATACTTACTTAGTAAGATGTTTATTTACTAGACTGAGCTTGGAAACTGTATGGTTGGTGGATAGAAGGTACCTAATGCAAAAGAGTTTGACATAATCGGATGCTGGCTATGTGATTACAACACTTAATTATGGTGTTCATATGAATAAAAAAGTCCAAAAACTCTTTTGTTAGATAAGTATTTTTTTAACAATTATAAAAATACAATCATACAAATTTCACATCTATAGTATATTTCTCGTAGTAGGAAGTAGGATAGTGGAGAAAAGCAGCACATAAAGTACTCAGATAGTTACGCTGAAGCCTGCTCACTGCCCATAAGGGTTTTTACCTTTTAAGTCTGGATCCCTAAAAAAGTGGCCATAGAGTGGGTGCTGGTCCAGTGTCGGTTGCAATCTCAATAAACCAATTTGCGACGGTTGCCGATGTCGGTTGCAGTGATGGTACTTTATGGCCCTTTGTTTCTGGCTGGCCAGCGACATGCTATAGTGCCTGGGGCTTTCTACGGCGGCCCCTTTATAAGACCAAGACCATTTCTTTTCGTCCAATAGTCAACATTGGTATAGATAAGGTCATTATAGATAAAAAGAGATGTTAGTTCCAGGAGTATGTTACCAAAAAGCATGTATGTTACTTTCTTGAATAATCTATGTTACTTAATAAAATTGGTAAGTAGGTACCTAGTTTATAGAGGTTCTTAAACTTTCACGCACCTACAGATATCATAATTAGTAACGTAAGTAGTTAGTGCGCGAATTAGAGTCGTTGTTAGTTTCTTAGCTAGTTTCGAGACCAACTTTATGACCGATGCTTATTTGCCTTCGGATTATATTTGCATACCACAGGGTCAAAAGCTAACGAAGGAGGTCCTGACTGCTGCTTCTGTCTACGTGAAACATAATAATGTTGGAGATAATAAATGGCTTTCAAGAAAATACTGAAACATTTAAAAATATCGGGCTAATACCGAACAAAACCCGACAAAAAGAAGACACGAATGAGTACCTAAATAGTATCCTATCGAACAAACCCCGACAAAAAGAAAACACGATTGAGTAAATAACAGTACCGACATGTTGGTTAAATCAAATCAATGTTCCAACAAATATATTTTTTTAATCAAATACCGAATAGTTACTACATACCGAACACATTTATTATCTTTGCTATTTTTACGCCGCCAACACCTTTACTCAGAGCCTCGACTCGTGCCGCGATATTTACCTACACAGTGTTTTAAAATACCCAAGTAATTGGTTTTCCATGTTATTGGCCCAGAATGTGCGGTTTAAGTAAACATTCGCTCTTGGACAAGTGCGTGGGAGTGTAACTGTTTCCACACATTGTAAACTGTGGATAGCAATAGTGGGTCAATCGATCAATGCTCTCACATAGGTAAGTCTTCACACTATGTAAACAATGTGTTAATTATTGGAAAAAATTGAGAAAAAAATCACATATTGTGTCAATAAGATCAGATCACACGGTTACTGATAAATGAGGTTGGAAGCTCTTTTTATGTGAGCTCGTAAGCTCACAGTGGTAAGTAAGTAGTACCTAAGTATTAAGTTTTTATTTGATTTCCAGTATGGCAAAATGATTTGCCTTTATTTCAAAAAATAACTCAGTGTCAAATTAGTAGCCAGTGTTATTTAAAAACAAATTCTGTGTTTTTATACAGGATATTGGAAATTGCCGATTTTGTATTTTTTTGTTATATTTATACAGCAATACCAATGGAATATTATCCATGAGTGTGGGCAAATTACACAAATTCAAAAAACGTGCCATTAATTATAGTCTTATCTTCAAAACTCCCAAGAAGTTTCAGTAAAACATCCACCGCTTTACCAAATCGTGACGTTATTGTGAAATTTTTACCTAAATTAAATGTTTAACACTGGCTAAATGTAGAAATCGTGCGAAGCCAAACATAAAAACCTCTCGTTTTTCTTCTCTTTGTGGCCCTGGCGCGGTTTGCAAATTTGTGCCATTTTCAAGTTATATATTAAACTAATTTATATGTCATCATCATTCATCATTTCAGCCCGAAGAAGTCCACTGCTGAACATAGGCCTCCCCTACACCTTTCCAGGAAGAACGATTCTGAGCCCTTTCCATCCATCGACTTCCCGCGATCTTAACAATGTCGTCGGTCCATCTGGTGGGTGGGCGCCCTACGCTTCGTCTTCCGGTTCGTGGTCGCCATTCGAGAACCTTTATTCCCCAACGGTTGTCGGTTCTTCGAGCTATATGGCCTGCCCATTGCCACTTCAACTTACTAACTCTACGAGCTATGTCGGTGACCTTGGTTCTTCTACGGATATCCTCATTTCTTATTCTATCACGTAGTGAAACTCCCAGCATAGCTCTCTCCATAGCTCGTTGCGCGACTTTGAGCTTGTGCACGAGGCCAATAGTTAGCGACCACGTCTCAGTTCCATAAGTCATCACTGGCAACACGCACTGATTATAGACTTTTGTCTTGAGGCTCTGCGGTATCTGCGATGAGAAGATGTGGCGCAGTTTCCCGAACGCTGCCCATCCGAGTTGGATTCGTCGGCTGACCTCTTTACTGAAGTTGGCTCTACCTAATTGGATCGTCTGACCCAAATAAACATAGTGGTCCACAACTTCGATGATATCGCTCCCAACATGTACCGGCATGGGTGTGACATGAGCATTTGACATGATTTTTGTCTTGCTCATGTTCATATTTAGACCCACCTGTTGGGAGACAATATTGAGGTCTCTAAGCATTGTGCCTAAGTCTTCCAGCGACTCCGCCATTATGACTACGTCGTCGGCAAATCGAAGGTGAGTAATGAATTCGCCATTGATGTTGATGCCATACCTTGTCCAGGACACGAGCTTGAAAATATCCTCCAGTGCCGAGGTGAACAGTTTTGGAGATATTACATCTCCCTGTCTCACCCCTTTTTGCATGTGGATTGGATTTGTACTCTGGTCCTGAAGTCGGATAGACATTGTGGCATTCCTGTAGAGACATTTCAAAACTTCGATATACCGATAGTCAATTTGACACCGCTGGAGGGACTGTAGCACTGCCCAGGTTTCGACTGAATCAAAGGCTTTCTCATAGTCCACAAACGCTAAGCAAAGTGGCCGATTATACTCCTCGGTCTTCTGTATAATCTGCCGTAGCGTATGGATGTGGTCTATGGTACTGAAGCCTTTTCGGAACCCGGCTTGTTCGGGAGGCTGAAATTCGTCGAACCTACGAGCGAGACGATTAGTAACTACTCTCGAAAACAGCTTATAAACGTGGCTAAGCAAGGAGATCGGTCTATAATTTTTCAAGAGGGTGTTATCACCTTTCTTGAAAAAAAGCACCACTACGCTCTTGCCCCACGCCTCAGGCGTCGTACCTTCGATGATGACAGAATTAAATAGCTTCTGAAGGACCTTAAGTATCGGCGTTCCGCCCGCTTTCAGAAGCTCTGTCGTTATTCCGTCTTCCCCGGGTGCCTTGTTACTTTTAAGCTGCTTGAGAGCCGTTCTGATCTCGTATAGGCGGACGTCCGGGATATCTTCTGTGTAGTGTCGGGTTAAACGGGCTCTTGCATCGCTAGTCGTGCTTGTAGCAGGACTTTGCGATGAGGTGTATAGTTGTCCATAGAACTTCTCGAGCTCTCTTAAAATTTCCGGCTTCGAGGAAACGATGTTGCCACTATCGGTCTTCAGTTTCGTCAACTGACTTTGCCCAACAGACCGATCTCTAGCGAACACTTTCGAGCCCCTATTGCGTTCTATCGCCTTTTGAATACAATTAGTATTAAAAAGGCGAAGATCGTGTCGCATGGACTTCGAGATCTGTTTATTGAGCAAGCCGTATTTCGACCTGTCCACTGAATTCTGCTATTGCATTTATATGTAAGTAATACTATTTTAACTTACATGTTTTGTTAAATTTGAATGTTTAGTTGAGAAGTATACTCATTCCATACTTAGGTTAATTATGATGTAAAGCCAATCATGAGTAAGTAAGTAGGTAAGTACCTACTTTTATTCCAGTTAATTAATCGCATCTACTAATACGATTTATAAATGATTGCGCTTCTCACAAAAACAAGGCTAGTAGTAATTCAAGTACCTGATACGTTCATTTTAATAGTATGTCATAATAAGAATGTTGGCGGTTCCTTACATCGTAAATGGAAACTGTCACTTAGTTATTGCGAGATGGTACTAAATAGCTGAGATATAAAAGACAGGCTGTACAGTGTACATACATAGGTGTAAGACAAAAGCTAACAATTTGAAATACGTTAACATAATAATTAGACTTGATCGTGATGGATGGTGTAAAGAAATGACTGATTGAACTGGCATCTTACATTCGGACAGAAAGCTTTTTTGTTATCATTATGTTATGATGCTACAAAAAAACTAAGTGGATAATATTATATGTATTTACATACCTGGCAGTCATTTATCTCAAAACTGACAGTTCTTCGGATATATATTTTTTCTTAGGTAAGTATTTTAAAAAACAAAAAAAAAAGTACATTCAGGCTCAGAAGTAGCTGAATATGCGCCTAAATTCAATTTAATTTTCCGCTCCTAAATTCTACTTAATCTGCGTCAGAATAGAAGCTAGAGTAAGCCGTGCTCTAGCATAATAATAGTAAACTTACTTATTACACGTTAAGTTAATGCCTATTTATATGGTTTAATTAGGTATTATTTAACCAAGAGCGGGTTTAAACATATGGCCACACTTCAATAACCCCTACAAGGTCTAATCTAGTATTTTCCTTCAGTACCACTTTGGTCATCATTATTGTATTTACTCGTATTACCTAGATATATAAGTTCAGTAAAAAGTGGAATCTATAAAACTCTAGGATGCGAAGATTCTGTTTTTGCGAAGTCAATCATACTGTCGAGGCGACTAGAAACAGAATTGTCTCATAGCTTTTTAGATCAAGTTTTCTGTTTGGCGGGACGAGCTAGGACGTAACCTACTGGAAGGATTGGCTGCAGAAGCGCAAACGTGCTACAGACGTTTACATTTTTATATATTATTACTAGGATTATATTATTTACTTGTTCGAGGTAAATTTTAATGGCTTATAAAAGCCGTGGATAAAGATACCCTCCAGATAAGAAAACCAATCAATATCAGGATTTCCTCTTTCGCTGTTACTGTTTAATTATACAATCAGCTTGATTTTACTACATCCTTCATAAAATAGAAGCTTTATACCAGTTAATTTAGATAACATTATTAATAAAATGCCTTGTAGAAATAGTTAAACAGTATGTTTTTACAACCTTTCAATTTTAAACTTTTGTTTGATACAACCGTCTAAATTAAATATCATACATACGTATAATTATACATCTCATGCTCGAAAAGTGTGACATATTACTTCAGCTTAGCGGGCCTAAACGAGATTGTGGCCCTAGTGAGTGGAATGGCACTGCAATTGATCTATCTTTTTGGCGATTATTGGATGTATGCGAACGTGAACATTTTCCAAAATTAAAATACATTTTAAAAACTTTGTATCGCGGCTATAATCTGTAGAATTTTTATAGCAATGCCAATTGGATTTAAAAGATTTGGTTTGGTAATTTATTTATTTGAAAGTGAACGTGACTACTCGTATAATATTCTTAGCGTTTTTAAATGTATATTGTATATACTCGTACCTACTTATTTTATTTCTCGCAATCTCAATGTCAAAAGTTTTTCGTTGAACGCAGACCTCAAACGACTCATCCATACTCAATTATAATTATATGCCACACTCGCTACGCTCGTGAGGCACGTCAAGTATGAATGAGTCGTTTTCGTCCCTTGTTAAACAAACTACCTACTAATACAGTATGTTGGATAATAAATGTGGTTATAGCAAAGTGAAGAAAACCCTATGAGTGGTTAGTGCCTCTACACCGACCATTTCTTTGCCTATTATTACCGGTCGGCTAACAAGCGAGCTAATTTTAAATTAATTGCAAAACATTTATATTACTAGATAGTATTAAGTTTACGAGCATAAAATAGTTAACGCTAATGTAGTCAATAACATTAGATTTTTGCCTATTAGAATTGTAATAAAAATATTGTTTATGAAGGATATGTTAATGTGCCTTAAATTCGTACAGTTGTATTTACAACTAGCTGTTTGTTACCCGCGACTTCGTTCACAGTGTTTTTTAATATTATGGATATTAGAAGTCTTTTGGTCGTCTCTTGGTGTATGTTTCGGCTCCCCGCATCTTTTATTTTGGTAATAGCTGTTTCTACTTGTTGGATTTAAATGCAAGATTCCTTTACTGCCACATGGTAATATCGGATGCATTATAATAGTTCATTATGGGTTATTCCCATAGTACTCCATTATTTTGTTCTCAGGACTTTTTAATTCCATACATGAATTCTCAAACTTCATCTTTAGGGTATATTATAGAAACATTATAGTTATGTGTAAATAAATAAAGTCTTTTAATTGAGCACTATCAGCGATAACGGATTCCGAGTAAATTGCATTTCCGCAGGGTTTGTCAATCAATCTACATAATCACGAACCATTTTGTAGAATGAAAAGTATAAAAGTTGTCCATGCTTCTGTAATGATGTAAAGGTTCTACGTAGAGGTATGGACAGACAAATACGGTAGCGGGGCACTTCACTTTGAGTATCTCTACTTTGATTTTTACATTAGATAGGTACCTACCTACTAGGTACCTATACTATTTTTAGCACTAAAGCTTATTCACTTTAAGCACCAACCGATATATACGAGTAGATTAATAAGTAAATATAAGTACCTACTGATCTGGAATGACAGCGTAGTGGTCGGTCAAACGGCACGCTGGTCAGAATTTTTGAGATCAATATAACTCAATACTTCAATTGTACATGTGACTGTGGCTTGAGTATAGTTAACAATTAGATAATGTTAACTGTTACCCTTAATTATTACCTGTTTGTATCCAGTATTTTATATCCAGAAGTGACAGATAGTCCTCTTGATTAGGACTGTATGCAGTAGTAGGTATGAGATTGACTCCGTACTGCATTACTGCGGCTATAGAAGAAATCTGACTACAACATTTCAGCTGCTGAAATGCACTTTTGAAATGACTTTTATCAACGACCTATTAATGTCATCGTAATTACAATAATTTTGACGTTAATGCAGGCCTTACCGCCCTCATCTCCACTTCAGAATAAAAATGTTAGGAGAGACTTTATAGCAGATACCAGAATATTCATTCATAATAATTTCTTGCACTGAAATCGTTTTACAAATTGGAAGAGTCGTGACTCGTGAGTCACTGCGGGAGGTGCCTCTTTGTGGAATATGGAATACCATAGCAACTGCCTCAACCTCCGTTATTACTGAATAGCCTTTGAATTTGAAAAAAAAATACCGATCTTAAATTCGATGTGAAACCATTGTACAAAAATACAAGATATTCAGTGACTTACTTATAGTTTTTATATAACTTTATTCGGGAATGTTGGCGATATGATAAGAACATGCGCGGCAGTTCACGCTGCCATACAATTTATATGCGCCAAATAGGTAGGTAAGTACATCACGAAACTTTTAACGTTAAGGTTCTCTCTAATAAAGATTCCGCTGCGTGTGGTTCCGTTGTGTGGCCCCGTACAATAAATTACGAATCTCCAATGTAGCCACTTCTTGTTATTCTGTGTTTCCTCCACACAATTTCGCTGTACATGATTTAAATGACACCTAAAGTCAAACTTATTACCCACACTCCGCTCAGAGCCAATCGTATTAAATTTTAATTGTTTTCAATCCTCATAATTCTGCGGCGAGTCTGAAGAATACTCTTTATAACTTAGTGCTTTAATTTAAATGCCTTTTAAAACGCCATAACTCCTGAGAGAGAGAGAGAGTTATAAAGACGGGTCATCATTTGCAACGCTTAAACTTACCTAATTTATCGTGGTGGTCAAAATATGGCTAACGTTTTTATGATCCTTAAGTTGTTATACTAAAGAAATTAACAGCTTAGTACCATTAGAAACGGGGTGTATGTTACGTTACGTACACCATTTATCATGTTTGTTTTTGGGTTCCAGGCTTTGCGGTGGTGGTGAAATATAGGCAACTCAAAACTTGTTTCCATTAATTATAATATTTATTACAACACTACATCTATAACTTACTTATTCTTAGATATATGTACCAACATCGAAATGTACAAGATTTAAAAAGTGTATTATTAGTTCAAAATTCTTAACTTCAACACGTAATTTTAATTACGCAAATTTTTGTCAGAGTTTTTAAAATAATTAAGCATGTGTTTATTATAAAAAGATCAGCTTAAGGAGTGAATTACACCTTAAATAATAATTGATGCCGTTATTATATTTTAGTTATCATCTTGCAGGTGCGTGAGGGTCACGCACGATGGTAGCCACCAAAAGATGCAATCTGTATTTGCCGACAGTTCTGTCAACCATTATTTACCCTCGGTACACCAATGTCGCCATTCATACGTCCTAAATGATAAATTGCCCTCGATTAGCATATAAAAGGTACAGTAAAATTAAAAGTAAGAGCCTAACATTGTCGTTATTGGAGCCCTGTATGGCACCAAGATAGCGGCTATCTGTATGAAATCTGACGTTGTTTTCAATTGTGTTGGCTGGATAGGAGGGCTGCTAGAAACTCCCTTTTTGTAGCTATTTTATTTAACTGTGTGTTACATGGGTGTGACGGTTTAGTCCGGTAATAAGGTGCATTGGACAATCACCCCATGACGTGAGATCTGCGAGACAGCACTTCATGCGTCTCAACAAGGACCGATATTATCATGATGGCTTGGGCCCATAGGAGCCTAATTTGAAAACATAATGCACACAAGGGACAGACACATCCAATAAATTATTAAGGAATGCGCGCGCAAAAACCTTAACAACCTTATTTCAATATAACACCGAAAACAAATATGAACCTATAAGTGTTTCCTAGTAATTCATGAATACAATTCCTAGGAATATTTCGTTAGTCTAGTCTCAAGTCGGTTTTTAGTATGATATTTTATTTAAAATACCACCGATAACGTAGTTGCTTTGAAAATAATTGCATTCCACAACATCAGAAACCTATAGTGTGCAGCATTGGTATTGTACCTATATTGAATTAGCGTATGAAACACTGCCTTCGAAGTCTTATACCTACGATGAATTGAAAAAAAAGGAATCTATACGCTATAATTTTATTCAATCCCATAAATTTTATTGGTTACATAAGAACGAGTATAGCAAGCGTTAGGAGATTGACCGCTCTAGGAGTCTCGCCACACCTAGTCTCTCAGGAACTTCCATAGTGATGTTATATGAACCTACGTATACTTTTATAGGTAACTACCCTTTCCAGTTTCTTCCCGAAGGGTGGATGAACTTCACCTATGAAAGGGAAAACGCTTTTTGCCACGTTCCACTCTTGCGTAACTCGTTACAAGATGATTCCACTTTTTGTCCTAATACCTTCATAAGCCAGTTTCTAGTTACATAAATTATGTTGGACCTGTCTGTGTAAAATAGCTCTTAGTTCATGGCAAAAAGGTGCATTTTTTTGTTTTTATTGACGATGGGTAGATAACTTAGTTTTTATCGTATCATTTATATGCACCCGTCACACTGACGTGTAAAAAAAATAATGAAAAGTGTGAGTCGTAGTATCAGGTTAAGGTTCAGTCGTGTTTTAGTAGTACTTTATAAGAAGTGTAATCAAAATATTCCAGTAATATTCAAAAATCTGGTTCATTCGAGCTGGTTGGTTGTGATAGTTACGAGTAGAAATAATTAAACCATCCATACGGAATACTAAAATGTAAACGCCAGATGTTATTAAGATGAGCCATAAACTGAGGGATCGATGTTTCAGTGATGAGTTTCGATTTAGAACACGTTAGGGTAAAATGCGAAGCGGTTACTTCTAAATGTGGCAAGCAACTACTTGCATAAACTATTTCGATAGGATATATATATAGATTCATTACTATTGATGAGATAATGGTTTATGAGTAACTGATGTTTGATATTATTATTGAGTAATATGTCTGTTGAAATCATTAATTATTGAAAGGGGAATTAGGTAGTTAATGTCACATACTTACTTACCTACAGCTATAACTGCCATTAAAACGGGATAAATTAAGTTTTTAGTATCTACCTAGTTAATAAGAACTTAGAAATGTTTTCCTTCGAAGTAATGTATTCGTAAATTTGCACAAATTCTGGAATTAAATCGATATTTTCGCTCACATAAACATGTTGCCGGGATACGTCGCGTCCCTTCAGGCGATGGTACCGCGCACGCGTCATTGAAATACGCGACCATTGTGAACCGAACGTTGAATAAATATTTAATATAAACATTCAACAAAAGTTAGCGCACCAGGTATCGTACCACCCAGAGCGGTTTGCACAAAGCAAACTTAACTCTGGATACACCGGAGCAACTATCATGGCTACGGTGGAGACGCGCTTTGCCTTCCCTCATGCGTGCGTGTTACCGACGATGCTCTCCGCTGTTTTCTGAGATTGTGCCATTATGCTTCATTCTCTAAAATGCTATTTACTTGGCAATAAATAAAATATGCTGCGCATAGATTTGGTAGCACCTTCAATGCCCGTGTTAAAAGAAGCAAAATATAGCTATACCAGTGAAATCTGTTTTGGCAGTTTGAGCGCTGTAACCAATAAGTATGATATTATGTAATCTATAACTATGCCTATGAACAGTATGTTTTTGTAAATTTCATTAATCTATGTTTCTATGGAATATTAAAGTTAAAAACAAAGTAGATTATGGAAACTAAAATTTTAATAAAATATATCAACCAACCTCTGTTGCACGGTATGAAATCCTCCGTAACCGTTCGGTTCGCATAGGTATAACCAGATTTATACTCGGTCATTCAGACCACATGCGTGATTGATCCTTGAAAGACAGAATAATATCGATACTTCTTCTGCACATTATTTGCTCTTGTTGGACATGTGGACTCCCAGCAGCGGTTCGGACGGACAATGAGCAACTTATTCTGTGATTAACTGCTTAATTAGACTATATTGCCCATTTAGGAAAGCATTTATATAAAGAACACCATATATACACACATACAGCCACGCCTTCCCGTTGGGGTAGGCAGAGACTACATATTTCCACATGCTACGATACTGAAACACCTCTTTCGCTTCTTCTACTTTCATGATTTGCTACATAAAACATAATAATGGGAGATATGGAGCAAACCACTTCGTATATTTTATATTATATTAGAGAAAGCTAGCCACCTAGGAAGGTATTATTTGGAATAGAAAAACGGCTGACGTTAGGTAGATTAACGGCCAAAATTAATAATCAATCCAATCCAAATGTTGCTATCTGGGATTGATATCACAATCCATTTTTAGCGTCAAACGTGCCAATAACCTATCCGTGGATTGGTTTATAAAGGCACGCAGATTGGAAATCGATCCAACGATAGGTAGTAATCCAAGATCGATTTCAATCTAGGATAGGAGATATAATATTAATTCCGGCCGTAAATATACCTACCGTAATGGTACCAAATAGATTTTAGTGTTAATAAAACACCAACATTTTAATTGACTGTACTTTACCTCATACCTATAAACTAGGTTTGAGTTTCACGTTTGGAATTCAAAATAAATAAGATTAAAAAGAAATATCATTAGCGAGTTGTATTCGTTTAGAATATATTATATCATATGGACGGGTATAGATTAAGCACCTAATAAGCTCTTTCAACCATAATTATTTTTAATATATAAGTAAGATAATTCGTTAATTTATAGATCCAAACACTTTGTGTGGTTCGACCTTTTCTCCGCCGGTTTTTACAAGGAGGAAAGAGTACAAAAATTTAATAGTAAAACTACAGGAGTAGCAATAAATGAATCATCCCGTCTTCCCGCGGCACATCAAGCACATAATAAATAAAATCTTTGTGGGTTCCAATATAATGAAGCACATGTCTTAGCTTCAGGGTCTAAAGGCCCTGGATGTCAATCAAAGAGGCCGAAGCGGGACAAAAATCGGAGGTTTTTGTCTTGTTACAGCCCTTAATTGTGCATCATAAATTCACATTGATGACAAGGCCTTACTATAAAATACGGAATAATGTAAAATGTTATACTGAGATATTAATATTTTTATGTAGTATACTACATATCCATACCCAAGATTTCTTTAGCATAAAATCTATATTGGATGTACTTACTTGCAGAGTAAGCAGGTTCGCATACATCAGAAAGCTTTCGCATCTGTAACATTATAGCAAGATTAGCATTACTGCGAAGGTTGTCCGCAATCCGCATGCTTTGAGGAAGAAATATGGCCATCGGAGGGCCATAAAAATACATTGGAGATGACGCGCCGAGCTGCCTGATTTAGCGGCTGTATTGTATATGAACTTTTATAATGCCTATAAACTCGATTTGCATTGCAATATAGCTTTTACTTCCAAGAACGTAAGGTTTCATAAAACATCACGTGTGTTGCTTGAGTTCTATGGCCTCAGACGCCAATGGGTGCCATAAAGAGAACCTTTTGCTATTATTTGTATCGGGTATCAATAGCGAATTATATTATAAGCATTATCCACTCTGATTTATAGATGCAGATAGACAGAAATCTGTGTTATTTGCTAGCAAGCGCTGTGCAAGAAACTGTATTGGTTTAGGGATACCATAATATATTCGTACGTGTATAATATTATCAGCAATTAAATATACCACGTAAATATGGAATGAAGAAATCATGTAGTTTGATTTTATTGTGGAGGTCAAAAGTGTGGAGTGGATTTTAATAGTGATGATCCACTTCAGAAGCGTGTCCAACATTCCGGGAAGTCTTTCGACCGAGCCAGGAGATATTGCTCGAGGACAGCAGCTGTCCACTTGTTCCTCGTTGAAACTTCAACTTATAAACGCCCGGGCCGCGCGATGCTGGATAGTTCCGTGAATGCCCGATACGGCGCCCGGTTGACGTTATTCATAAATGCGTAGTTTACTTAGCAGTACACAACGTTTACGTCCACAATACATTGTTGCGAACATGGCCCCAACATTTTTCAAATTAATGCAATGTCGTAATTGCGTTAGCATAATAGGCGTACGAAAACGAGCGTAGACCATTGACTTTTTAAAGCAATCACTGGCCTAGATATACATACCCAATTGGTATACCAAAGCAGGGGATTACAATACATAAAATGTATTTAAAAGTTAATATTACGAAGTAACTATTTAGTAATCTGTGCCTAAAGCTGTATTTTTACAATTCCTATAAGTATTAGCCGTTTTGGCCACCGCGTCAATATATTTGTACATTATACTAACAGCGCTGACAAATCCTGGAAATTATCTGGCAGCGTTCACCGTGAAATTGCAATAACTAAGTATGATTGGGTTGAAATTCTAGATGTAATCATCTGTGGAGGCGTTCACTTACGTTATAAACATCCTTGTTTTCCTACTTTGCCAACCGTGCCATGAGCTAGGAATGCATTTCAAAGACAGGCAGTCAATAACAAACCCAAATTTTTTTCATAGTATATAATGGCAACACTGTAGGAACTCTATCGTAAAGCTATAAAAGTGTGACTATACATACGTAGGTAAGTACTATGAGTAAATAAAGATTAGAGATAATTGTGAACACTATGTATGTACAATGTACATATTTAAGCTATGAATGAGACAAACTAAATTCTCGTACTTAGTGACAGAGAGTACCAGTATAACGTTGTTTCACGCTGTCATGGTGGTCGATAAGATGTCACATCCACTGCTAAAATATATTACACCAGAAGATCTTACATAAAATATTGCTATAAATAGGTATCCATTTATAAAATAAGCCCAATGAAAGTCAAAAGAACATTTAATATTTTGAGCGATTATTCGCACATTTTATGAACAAATAACAAGGTATATCCCGAAGCGCATTAGCAACAAGCCGGGATAATTTGACATGTCCTGACGCCTGACTCGGCCTGGCTCGCTTATCCTGTGACAGCAACGGCAATAGCATTAATCTCGGACGACAGCTCAATTACTGCAACCTTTTGAGCACTTCGGTAATGTACAGACAATTTGTGACAGTACTCCTCAAAAGACTAAAGATACGGGGTGTTATTTTGTGAACCCAAATCTATGAAAAGATTAAATAGGTGCTACTTCTTTGTAGACGCGGGGGTGTAATTAACTTGACTGAATCCCGAAGGGTGATTCACTCCTATTGGTAACTAACTATTGTCGTATCCCTATTCAAACACTACAAAACTATTTTTGTTGCTGATTTCTCACAATCAAATATCTCATCTGTGCATCTGTTTTGATTGTATAACCATCTTGCCTGTGTTTGTCACTAGGTTATCGATATTCGCAGTCGAAAGGCCACCCAATTCATACAGGTACAACATCTGACTAGTGCCAGTAGACCAATGAATGACATTACCGATCGACCTGTATGCTCTGCATTTCTTTGACTGGTGCAGAATAATTTACAATACGTACGTATTTCAAAGCCGTCTCCCCACGTCGGACGGGCATCATAAACGTCGGCCGTGGCAGCCTCTATAATGCTTGTTTATTGTGTGTGTAATTACATTTCTATATTTATTTCCTTTCTCATTTAATAAACTCTTGTTTTCCATTTTGTATAATTTGATACGCATTTATTTTTTCTTAGTTCACAGGTTTTGTATTTTTTTACACTTTATTGGTACAAGCTTTACACGATTGGATTTCATGAAACTATCTCCAATGAAGGAACAATGGTTAATTTTGGCCTCATATTGACTGTTGTCCAACTAAATATTATAGGTTATCCTATACTGCCATATTTTTATTCCTGCGCCACCTACCGCACTCTAGTAGAAGCTTTAATTTAGAGGGTCTGGAGAGCTTCACACAAAGCTCGAGCTTCGCCCGGGAAGCCTCTGGGCTTGAAATTAGTGACTTCATTTCAGTTCTCAATTGATGGTGTAGATGGCGCCAGTTTCTTTAAAGGTAAGGGTATTTCTACTTCAGCTTGTATACTAAATATAAAATGCGTTGTCAGCAATAATAATATTATGTAGTAAATAATTAGGTACTTAAATTAAAAAAAAATCTTGAATGTTATTGATATTGAATTCATTATTTTCGGATCTGAAGAGGGGTCTAGAATATTACTTCTTCTATCATCTGTGTCATGGTAGCAGAATCTTAACTTAGTATTATTAAATTGATGTAAACAACGATTATATATTTACCTACTGTCAGTGTGCAGTGGCAATTATCTTACTAATATTATAGGTTACAATTTATACAGCTATTGTGTGAATTGTCTAAAATATGACGATAAGTGTCAAGTAAGTAGGAAAAAATCTACCATCTGCACGCTATTCAGGCGTGCGCTGCCAAAACCGCTAGAGCAATACATATGATGGAAATGTTTATCCTAAATATTTCTACAAAAAAGCCCGCCACAGTATATATCTATATCCTATGTATAAGCCATTATAGCCAAAATAGTGAACCATAAAAATGAGTGATTTTAATGTCATAGCGTTAGTTCTTTTCTACGTCACGCTAATAATTATAAGCTGCTCTAAATACTAATCCTGCGCAGACGAAGTCGCGGGCTCCAACTAGTTGTATATATAGTTTTTAGGTACCTACTAAAACTCTTATTATTTAAATTATAATTCGTATACTTACCCCCCCGTATTGATCGGGTCAGTCAAATCTTCATAACGTCTAACAATTTTACAAGAAACTCTCCCGATGCATAAGATTCGTACCTACTCGTATTATCATTTCTCATCATAGTAGTACTAATACAATAAAAGTAAACAATACGAAATGATATTTAATTAAACCCGTTATTACCCAGCGGGACGCAGCATACCGTGAGATCTTTGCGATTTGAAAATTATAGTACCTATGTAGACAGGGAGTCATTAAAAGTTTTATTACTGATTGAAATTGCAAGTTTTGTTCACAAAGGGTTTATGGATATCAATAAACTAGTGCACTTCATGCATGAATCCCTTAACTCACGATGCTGTCAGCATGTAGGTACAACACATTTTATTGGTGACAAATATTCGTCACAGTTTTGACTTGAAAGTAGATGCGTATAAAAAACTGAAGTTAGCCAACTGCGTGTTATTAATAGATTTTTGACAGCTTAATGTACTCGTACTACATGAAATATTTGATACGTACTTAGGTCTGTAAATACATGATCCAGTCACTCTCCGTCTAAAGCTAGCTTGCAACTCACGTACAACGTTCAAAGAATATGCTTTGTTTATTCGCGGAATACCGGGGAAGCCGCGCTAATGAAAATATTTCTATGATATATTTCACAAAATGCGGTTGCTAGCTCTGAAATAAATGCCAAAGGTTTAAAGTCGGTCATTGATCAATGTTTATGCTAGGTATTAATAAATTAGTACGATAAGTAATTATGTCGCAGCCAACTGGTTTAATAAGCCATTCAATTACAGCCTCGCCTTTTCACTAAATGGCGCCGTTTAACTAGTTTCCTGAATGATATTCAGCCAACTAATGAAACAGGCTTGTATCGCTAATATTTAACAACTTGCCTAGCTTTTAAATGTAGTGCCACCTGGTGCTACAAAGGACACACTATGAAATATGGCGTCAGCAAGTTACAATATTGTTGGTGTTTCTCAGGTTTTGATCTCATGATTACCAAAAACCAAAGTGTTATATTTTATACATATTTTAATAAACAATTTTTTATGTTACCTATATTCTAAAAATGTATCTTAGGAAATAATTAATTGGTCAAAATTCCGAATGTGACAGCTCCTCTTCCTTGTCATCCGCTTGCTACGTTTTAAAAAAAATACACGGAGGTAGGGTAGAGTTTGACCATCTAGAGTCGGGGGTGCTCTGACATGTACCGCCTTGCTAGCGGCTCTCTATACGCATCCGATTATAACAAACGTAACTTCAAACACTAATAATAATAATAAAAATAACTACGCGTCTCCGCAAGTTGAGGGGGGTATAGTTGGAAAGGGAAAACAAACCCCCAAAATACCGTCCTTAAAACACCCAACATCACGATTTGATTTTTAATGCAATTCCGCGGCTTCAGCATCAGCCAGCCAGTTCCTTAATTGACGAATTGGCTGAATATCTTTCAGGAAACTAGTTAGCCGGCGCTTTATTAAAAGGCTAGACTAAATGGCCGATTACACTAGTTGGCTACGACAATTATGTAATTTCAGGCTGTGTCATGTTAGTTGACTTCATAATATTATACGCAAATACAATTTAAAATTTTGCTAAATATGTATTGGTAACGATATTATTAGGCAAGTCATATACTTAAATACTTTACTTGCCAACAAGTAACATATACATTACGTACATCTCTTTAAAAAATACAATTTATGATTAGCTTTACACTACCTAGATAAGTGATATCGAACACTTTTCATATTTACAACCAAATTTAAATGTGTTCGCGACCGGTTTACATAACCTATGTATGTATGGCAAAACCACATCGCTCTGCGCTCATCCCCTTGATAAATCGACAGCCTTTGTGATATACACCAATGTGTATTAGTACACCTATTCCTGTAATTACACTGTCCACTGTCCGTTCAAACGACCCCTCTAAATCGTCAAATGGTTGAATAGGGGACACGAATCAATAGCCTTGCTACGGGTTGGTCAGTTTCAATTCCCCTGAACTCTGTCAGTCCCGTCAGTCTTTCATCTTTAAATCGATTTTGGATGAGGCCGTCATAAATTTTTATATTGAAGTCTGTGGTTTAACGTGGGTTTTACAATCGAATCCATGTTATGTACGAATAAAAGAGATATCAACAGGAAAGTGTCTTAATAATGTGTTAGTGATTTCCACGAAACATAATTAAGGAGATCGGTTAGCGAGTTAGCTACTTTACTTAGTTTTGTAAGGATAGGTACACATACATATTACACTGAGGGAAGACTGATTGTTTCTATTTGACTCATTCTTAGGTTTCATGTAGATTGTACTAACAAAAAGACAGTTTTCACTAGGTATACCTACATTTTGATATCAGCCTTATTTTAACCTAGACGACCTTGGCCATCACATACATTTATCTACTAGGTATACTGTCTATGTAAGCCATAGAAAATATATTTATAATTATACTATAGGCATCACACAACGGGCCCTAAATGAAATAACGCTGGGTTACGCCACAAGTTTGAATCACGTAACATTAAAATCTAACAAACACTTGCAAGCATAATAATGAAATTCAAAAAGCTACTCTGTACATGAGTTTTACATAACGGATAATTTCCCCAGCGAGGAGCTTTGAGCGGAGACTGCGGAAGCAGTACATCCATCTCAGGAAAAGAAAGGGGAAATACACATGCTTAGTGGAAAGAAGAAATATATCTTAGTGGTAAAAATAATATGAAAAGCTGCTTTCAGGAAAACCCTTAGATTTTATTTATTACGCTGCATTGCATCCCATTGCTTAAGTAATTTTTGGTTTTCAAATTCACTGCACTTGTCACTGTAAACAAACACACTCGCTATTTATAATTCTTCTTATACTTTTCCCTCTTGCTCACGGAAATCTAAGTATAATGTATATCATATTATGTAAGTATCATTATGCACATCATATGTATGTATAATGTACATCATACGTAGTAAGTACATCATGATATGTAGTGTGGTACTCACTATTGCCAATAAACTTTAATAAGATACCATAAGTACAAGCTAGAGCACAAATCTGCACCTCCATAAAACATTTCTCTAATTGGCTCCAAGATCACATAACCCAGTAAAGTTAAAACATAATTCATTCCCGCTCCTAACTGGGTCACGAACCCGCTTCATAAATTAGCAAACAGCTAATTACAAGGCGTGCGTGCAAAAAGTGCCACCGTAGAGTACCTCCGCACTTAATTATGCACAAGCAAGGGCTTCAAAATATCTCAAACGTCTGACGAGGGCGATTACCCATTCAATAATTCATGAGCTTTCGGGAGCCGTGTCACAGCTGCCACTACTGAGATACTTCGAGAAAACTTAGAGAAAACGCGCTCTTTGATTTCCTTTCCCTCCGCGAATTATGCCACGATTATTTGTATAAAAGGAGCACCATCAAACGGGTTCGTAACAAACTTAGACGGAATCTTAACTTGAAGGTACAGTTTTGAGGGGTGTTTTGTGATGCCTCGATTTGCATTTGATTTGAAGGAAACAGGTGAAGGGAAACAGAAGGTCGAGAGGTACCCTTGGTCGTGTAGGTATATGAATAGAGAAATACGGTAGTACTTATAGTGTAGCTTAGGTACCTATATTACTTTCCATTCTTTATTTTGTACCACGCTCAGTGGGTTCCAAATATATATACAAGCTTTTTTTAACTCGCTTCACTTGGTAGGAAGTTTGTTTAGGTCAAATTTTGCAAGTCAATTTCGACCTAACTTCCATCATGTGGGTAAAATTTCGCATGCCTGTGAATTTCCGATGACAATTCAATATTATCATGATAGTGAACTTTATACCAACTGTTATAAGACCTACAGTGCTCGTTTTCCTTTTGTTCAATCGAGTGAACATTTTGCAACTATATTATTTATAGTATCCGCCAGATCCGATGACAATAAAATATTGTGGTGACAGCAAGCCACAGCACCAAGCGGATCAAGTTGTTCGTTTGTTCTATCCCGGATAGCATATACTATTGTGAAATATCTATATAAACAGTCTGTCAAATACGTAACCCTTCCTAACTGCCTTTGCTTCAATATAGTTACGCAAAAATAACAAATAAATAGCACAACGATACACGATATCAAAACTAATTTTCCCTTATCTTAATCATGTCTCTTTACGTAGCTCTGAAAATAAAATGAAATCTGCGATTGAGTATTGGACGCATGTATATTGTGTAACGTAAGGATAACCTTTTTTCACCATTATTTTGAGCCTAATTACATTTTAGTGGCAGCAGTCTAATAGCGAACATAAATTGTTTATTGCGGGTAGTTCCGTTTTTGTGTTAACAGTACCAGTAAAGGAGGTTGCCTTGTAGAAGAAATCCATAAATCCTCTACAAGTACCCAATTAACTTCTTTGTAGTGGCTCGGAGCACCTAATGAAATTGATGTTTCACCTCCCAAGAAAGCATTTTCATTGCTTTTTAACTCACAAGGAAAACCGAAGAGACAATTAAATGTAAAGCGCTTGACGTTTCAAAAGATGCAGTAACAGATCTGTGTTAAGATGCTTCATTTACATACGACATTATAATTTCACTTGAAAAGCGTTTCGTTTAAGAAGCTCTTAAACAATTTGCTTGCAGACGGAAGTGAAGCTCATTTAAGCAGGTGTTATGTGGATTAAGATAGGTAAAAGTGGAGAGGCTTTGAGGGGTTTACGAGAGGTGGAATGCGTAGGCATACTCGAGAGACATGCTGGTGATAAAATCAGCATATATTTCTGTCGCCTACGCGCTTCCACTTACTCCAATGTTGTTTATCTACATACACTTAGTATGTATGTTCCTCTGCGTATGTATTTACGTTTAATTTTGTGTTGTCTCAAAGTTAGTGACGGGATATTTTTTATAACTTCCAGAAATATGAGAAAATTTTCATGCGTATACATACGAAAATATTCCCCCCATTTCGTATATATTTCCCAATATATACGAAATGGGGGGAATATTTTCGTTTGAGGACTGGTAAGTAGTCTAAAACTAATAAAATTCGCGAGCATCAAAGGATTACTACTAACAAAAGCAACCAAATTGGAGAACCATCGTTCACTCGATGAAGCAATATCTAGAGTTTAGAGTTTGCCTTCATTTTATAAGGCAATATTACCATGTCCAGACATACAGATCCACACACCAAAGCCTTAATCCCTATATCGGTACAAGTATAGCGCAGGTGTATAAGTAATGGCATCGAGTTATGCTAATGCGGTGCTCCCGTCAACGCTATGAGGTAGCCGATCGATCATGAGCGAAAAGGACGCTAAGTAATGCTCTGCCCTTGTATCTTAGTAAACATATTATTTCTACAATACACATGCGTATTGTGACAAATTTTGTGAGGTATGTTGTGAAAGTAATTGCGCAGATTAGCCCCAGGATAGCCAGTGTGTCAAACTTCCTTGGATTCCGTGTTTCTTGCCATTTTTTTATACTTACATTGTTGTAACTTGAGACATAGTAATTGTTGGTTTATTTTTTCCAAGTAATTAACTTTGCTAACTGACTTTTACAAGAAACATTTTAATGCCCTGCGATAGTAAAAGCCAATGAAGAGAGGTAATGTATTTCCCAATTGCTTTGGCATTTCTCGATAACTACTAGATAAATCCTCTTAACCCCCTAGTTGTTAACTCTAATCCCAATAGTTGTTTGCGGCTGTAAACCTTCAATCCCACTACTATCTTGCGGCTCTATTGCTGTGAATTGGCATCACATTGGAACAGGCCAGTAGCCAGGGAGATTAATTTGGGGGTTAAATTCAGCAAAATAAGTACACCAAGAACTATCTACATAGCGAGTGACTATAACATCAGTTTTGATTGCAATTTATCACAACCAAGCCAACCATAAAAGTCCACCAGTTGTCCGAAATAATGATCACTGACCACGCTCTACTTATCTGTAATCTGTCTAGAATTAGTAATGATAATGTATTTTTAATAACCACCACCATAGGTAAGTATTAGGTACGTTGATATGTCTTTAATAACCGCTCATAAAATTTATCAGTTTGTAATTAAAGGAAGTCCCCGGCCGATAGTTTTCCATTGTACTTCATAAAGTACCTAGTAATAAGTATACAGGAGCGTAGACATTGACGATAAAGATATTATATACCTATTTTAAAATATTACACCGCCCCAGCGAGTGAAGATCAAGAAACGAGCCAGTCGTATATTTATAAATCTGTAGCTCCTCTGCAGCTGACCCTGTTTCGACCTGCATTCGATCCAGTGCCTAAATTGCTGACATTCAATCGGAGCGACAAACGCTTCGCGGTCTATTCGATCTCGGATTCCAATCGCACGTTGAATGGTATTATTCCGTATTGAGGTCACTCGGGGAGCTGGTGCATTGGTAGTGTCGTAATGATGGACGTCGCTATTGCATGTCTTAAGTACTTTGTCTCCGATAATGGAATTAGGCACTCACGATATTCCGAAAGCTTTGTGCGCGTGTTGTCTCTCTACCGCACGTTCTCTCATAACAGCAATTACGTAGCTAGGACTCGTACGGGGTAAATTATTTCAACATAATGTGTTCCTAATGTAACAAAAATAGACCAAAAAATTAAATATAGGTACTCGTATATTAAAAAACACTCCTATAAATGGTGATTATATTCGCACACTTTTTTATGCTTGAAAAATAAATTGTCATAGAACTCAAGATGGAATCAAAAAGAAATTCATATTTTACAACTATGTTCTGCGTGATAAAAACTGTTTGAAGTCATGTCGTAAACTTAAATCAGATATTATTACCGAAATAAGCCATTCTAAAGCACATAAAACTAACCCGCGATAAAGCTGCAGTCACAAAACTTTTATATGATGTAAGAATTTTACGACGAGTTGAAAATAAAATCTCATACGGCCATTTAGTTGCCATTTGAGCGCGACATCTTAGCTCTGCTTTCATACTTACAAATACGTTTGTTACATACTAGCTAGAGGAAGGACAAGATGACAGAAGATTCTAAAAAATACCTTACTAACAGATATGAATCAGTTTTGGTGGAAGCGTTACTGTTGTGGGGTCGGTACAATATGTATTATGAAATTGATGATTGATGAAAATGAGTGTTAGCTATATTTCGCACAGTTTCAATAACAGGCAATAACAGGAAATGGTAATAGCTACTCATTGAGACATGGGTGACTAATTGTCCCAAGATTCTTACAATCTGCAATCGAATATTAATAACTTCTAGGGAATCGATAAAACATTGATATACTTAAGTATTTTTGTAAAATAGTGTAATAATTTTTTGATGCTATAGCTCATAATGATTATTATTGATAAATGAGTTTCCACGCATTTCTGGCATTCCGGCATGGATATTATTATTGCCAGCTCAAAGCATCCCGTAGCCGGTAGCGCATTCTGGCCCAGATTATAGACAATCCAAAGTGCTTGGTGTACGCCGGCTGTCATAACAATTATTTCTTCCATGAAAGGCACAGTAAATAAGGTAATAATTATTATGTACTATGCCCGTAATACTGCAATCATTACTATTTACTACAGTTCGAAAATGGAAAGCTTTTAAAGCTTTTCACATTTTGTTTTTGTAATGTATATAACTAACCTGTGAAAATACTATTCAAGTATATACCTACTGTAGATACGATAAGTAGAACAGGACAAAATAATTAGCAACTAAACTTTATTTCAACGAAGCGCATGACTAGGAACTGCACTCATTGTTACATCTATACAAAATAAGCTCAACGAGAAGTGATCCAACAAAAAATACAGCAAAAAATATGCAATCATGAATGGTAATAATTTGCACCTAACAGGACAGTCATTGATCAAAGTCGGCGCAATCGTCCACAAATGAACTCTTCAACCGCGAGACGTTGCAATGATTTATTGCACTCCGGGGCCACGCGGCGCAGTCCCAGATTTTAATGAAAATTTTCACAGCTTGCTTGAATAAGTTCTGCTGTAAAATTGTGAACGACGTCTTTGTTTTGCATTTAGATAGGGCGACGCGATGTTCCCTTTAGGGCTAAACTAAAATTTGGATCTGCTTTTTCAAAGGGTTTAGTTTTATCGAGGTTTAGGCTTGTCGCATGTTCATTTATATACGTAAGTAATGTGAATAATGTAGAACAAAACATCATAACATACATTAAAAAAATCCATATTATCACGTATTGTGTTTTGCGTATTGCCAGCGTAAAAGAAATATAAAAAGATTGTGCCATCTTAGCATTGGAATATAAAATCTACGTATAAAAAGATTCTAAATTTTATTTGAACATTCAATCGCGCCATGTAATTGCAACCCGGAGCAAAAGAGCAAAGCTGGAAAGGGCCGTTTGCGCCTCATTCTAATTAGTTCCAGGTCGTCGGTACATCAAAGTTGGGATAAGTTCTTTCGTTTAATTGACCGTAAACGCGGGACGACACGGATAAATTCACCTGGAGGGGCCCCGGGATGAAGTACCCAGGGCCCCTCTAACAAATGCGCTTCATTTTTACCCGCTTTGTCTTATTTACAGTTTGAAATCTCAATTCGACGGTCGGAGATACTTGTTAAAATCTTTGAAACACTCGGGAGATAAAATGTATTCTCAATCAATCATGAGCTTAAAATGGGAAGTTTTAAATTGATTTTGAAAAGTTTGACAGTAAGCTTTGTAAAATAAATCTCTATTTACCCGACTGCCGCAGAGGGGTAATGTTTTTAACGTGGTCGAATAAAATTTCTATGTATCTAAACGACTTTCATTAAAACAATGTATCGAGTAAAATCTAAAAATATACAGTATAGTATAGTACGAGTACTATATAGAGTAGTTAATAAAACAAATCTCTCTCTCATTTTATGTAGGTATAAATTGGAAAATATCGATCCTTGGAAAAATGTAATACTTAGCAACTAAAATTGTAGAAAATTTAATTCTTAACAACTTTTGTTGTGACCATTTTTAGTTTCAAAAATGAGTTTTTCAATAAACAAAAATTGCCCCTTAAATTCAAGATGGCGGATGACGCAACAGATCGACTACCTCTAAAACAAAATTTAGACTGCTGGAGATCAACGAATTCCGAAGGACAATTGGTACCTACTTATATTTTCCCCCAGGTTTAGCCCTTTTTTTGAGCTAACTTGACTGGGCTATAAATATAACAATTAAAATCTTAAAACTAATCACTCAAAAATAAAACAAATGAAATACTAATAAAAAATTAGTGAAGTTCTGTGTCTGGATGTGTATGAAAGTATCATGTCATTCCTCATTCTCTCGGGACAGGGAATCCAAATTAGAGGCCAGGATTTCCTGACCTGTACTTTGGAAATAATGCCTATGAATATAATCGGACCGTCACTATTATTGAAAAATGTCACGTTAAATTACTAACGACTGTCATTTTTCTGCAGCCAACCAACTAACCCCTAGTATTGTGCAGTTCAACTTACATAACTTTTTATGGTTATCCAAAAAGGATGCAGCCAGCGTACTTGACCTAATTCTTCCAGAATTCATTTTGTTCATATGACGCAGTACATGCCCGGAATTGTTCTGTGGAAGTGAGCAGCCCTTAGCGAATAGTTAAAGTTAATGAGGCCGTGGCGACGTAGCTTCCTCCGGTGTTCCGAAGAGTGTGCTCGGGAGAAAACGAGTGGGCTGAAAGATTGCTGGAATTGTCGGCATTGTAACGCAAGACTTGAATCGGGGGCATGTGGAACATACAAGTGTTTATTAGCACCATTGGAAAGTCCAAAGTCGTTTGACTTGACGCTTGTAGCATGACTTGGGATACAAATATTATGTCCGAGGTTTGAAAAAAATACTCAGCTGTGGTAACTTTACTTTGCCGAAATAACTTTCGTAGATTTCATAGCACTGCGTCAATGTTTTGCGTTATGAGGAGGAATGGATGAGAGAGAAGTTTTTAACCAATGGCACGTCGCATAGTTTCAGAAGGAAGCCAACAAACGTGCATGAAATGGGATAATTTTCTTCCTTCCTTTATTTTATTTTATTTTATTTTACAGTATTTGGGGGGCTTACAGCTATAATTACAGAGTAGTTAACTTAAAAAAACTAAGAAAAGCCATTTACAAGCCTCCACATATAGTGAGAAAGTAACATTTACAGATGTCATATAAGTATATAGAACAAATAAGACAGTAAAATATTAAGCGTACTACAGACACAAAACCGACTACCATAAAACAAACAAATAGTAATAACATAGCATAACATAGGTAGTCATTTTTTAAAATACTTCTGGTTAATTACAGACGGTCTGCTGGTGAAGAGGTCGATATTAGAATAGTTGAATTTGATAAGCTTATTAAAGGCAAGTGATGATCTTATCATAAAGGAATTTTTGCGGTAGTTGGTACGTGCAAATGGTGTGTGGAGCAGCTTTCTAGTTCTAGTACATTTAGGAGGAACATAAAGACTGAGCTTACCCACTAGATCGGGACAATCAATTCTGGATTGAGCTATATTCATTAAAAATCTTATATCAGAAATAGTACGGCGAGTAGTAAGCGGTAACAGATGGAGACGGGTGCACCCGGTCCTCGTATTTAGAGCGAGGAATTTTAAACTTGTAACCCAAGTACCTAGTAAATTTTTTCTGTATCCGTTCCAATCTATGCTCATGGAGGGCATAGCTAGGATTCCAAACTTGACTAGCATATTCCAGGTGACTACGGACATAAGCACAGTATACAATTTTCAAAGACTTCATATTCTTAAAAGTACAGGCATTGCGCATAATAAAACCTAGAGCCAAAGAAGCTTTTTTAGCAATGGTGTCAATGTGGCTGTCAAACAAGAGCTTACTATCAATATGAACACCAAGATCCCTTATAACATACACACGAGACAGTGGTTGGTTTGCTATAGAATACGCATGCTCTGCAACGTGCGATTTGCGACTGAAACTAATGACTGAACATTTAGATATATTAAGATCCAGGTTGTTAAGCTTACAATAGGAGGCAACCCTCTGTAGATCTTCTTGCAAAAGTGTTGAATCAGATGCATCAGTGATTGCCCTAAACATTTTCATGTCGTCCACAAAAAGCAAAAAATTAGAATATTTAAAGCAGGTTCCAATATCGTTAATAAACAAAACAAATAACAGAGGACCCAGCAATGATCCCTGGGGAACTCCGGATGGTATAACAGCCCAAGCGGAAGTATAACCACCTAACACCACTGCCTGGGTTCTATTGAAAACATAGGAAGAGAACCATCTGAAAAGGTCACCCCGTATACCAAGATCAAACAGTTTCCTCAATAGAATGTCATGGTCAATTCGGTCGAAGGCCTTACTATAGTCAGTATATATAGCATCTACTTGACTCCCAGAATCCATTTTTTGTGTGATATAATCGGTAAAAAGAACCAGATTAGAGACCGTTGACCTTCCTTTTAAGAAACCGTGCTGCTGAGGGCTAAGGTTGGGCAGAATACTGATATACAGCTGATTATAAATTATGCGCTCCAACATTTTGGCTAATAGACAGAGCTTAGATATCGGTCTATAGTTTTCCACCACATCCTTAGCACCTTTCTTTTGAATGGGCGAAATGAAAGCGGACTTCCACACAGTAGGAACGACACCCTCAGATAAGGACCTCTTAAACAATAATGCCACAGGATAGGCTAGCTCATTAGCACACTTTACTAAGAATATTGCTGGAAGAGCATCAGGGCCAGCTGATTTATTTAAGTCTAGAGATTTGAGGTGCTTGGTGACAATATCAGGATTAATTTCTATTGAGTTAATGTGGCTATTGGAGTCGTCTTCAGAACCTGTTACGACGCTAGTAATGGGAGTACTTAGAAACGTTGAATGAAAATAATCAGAGAAAAGCTCACATATTCCTTGGCCCGTGTCACTAACATTGCCGTTATATGACATATTGGAAGGGAAGCTAGTACTCATTCGTCTACTCTTAACATAGGACCAGAAGAATTTAGGATTTGATGCTATAGAAGCCTCAATATTATCTGTGTATTTTAAGAAACAGGTCTGCTCAACGACATTAGCTCTATCACGCAAGGTCTGAAAAGACAGCTGATCAGATAAGTTGCCATATATTTTAAATTTGGTGAAATATTTGTATTTCTCTTTGAGAATTTTTATAAGCGCCGAGTTGTACCAACGAGGGTAGTTATTATTTTTAATTAGGCGCTGAGGAACGTACAGATCTCTCATCTCCATTAATTTGGAATAGAACTTACTGACAGCATTATCAATGTTACCTTTAGAGAGCATATCATCCCAGTTGACATCAGCCAAGGCAGACTGGATACAATTATAGTTACCTTTGCTATATTGATGCAACAGACGCTTCTTGGCTATTATATCAGCAACTTTCATATCACTTGCTAAATATCTCAGGTTTTCTAAAACTGGCATTCGCACCTAAACAAACATATCTTTGGTAAACTTTTTAAGATTTATCGGAATAATAATCAGATGAATTTGATGTCAGACATTGTGTAAGATATACCTATAATAGGATATCGGCTTCACATGAATTCCAGATATAGCTGAAGTGGGTTTAAATTAATATTCAGAGTTCGTCTCGCTTTAGCATGTCTGGATAACGTATAAATTGTCTGGACATTTGTATAAGGTTTCAAATTCAACTGTGGAACTAAGTACTAACAAAAAGTTTTTGGGCTAATAGAATATTTATTCAGACAAGCCTTTATGAAACACATATTGGGTACAGCTGTAAGCTGATTATACATTTATATATTACAGCACTCATGAAACTGACTGTACCACCGGATTCGGAATACAAGTATACATTTATTTATTTATTTATTTATTAAAAAGTACAACTTACACTAACAGTTAAAACTAAACATCCAACCGAGTAGAACTTGCGAGCAACTCAATGGTTTATTTTGCTTCGTAGGTGTACTAACTAATAAGTGAAGCTAAATACAAGCTAAGAAACATATTTGAGTATTTCGTTAGACATAATTACATTGACATTACAATGTAAGCTGTTTACTGCTCTTGTTCCGATTCTCGTGGCTCATCGGCCTCCACATCCGCCCGCGCTAACATTGCTCCCAAATGAATAAAACAAGTAAGTACAAAAGTCTCGGAGGCTCGCTCGGCTCGCTCGGGGCGGCACATCGACATCGAAATTAACCGCGAGATTGCGATTTTAAAATGGGAACAGTAGGAAACAGATTTATAGCCGTTTATTAGGTTATATGCACACAGTAATCTGATATCAAAATGGTGAACGGAACACTATAGGTAACTTGGTTTTTATTACGAACTAACTTCGCCCCGTGGCCCACGGGCGGAATATCGACATTGATTGAGTAGTTTCTGAGATATTTATGCATGCACAATTGGTGACTTCTATTTCTAATATGTAGGTATGTAGTGATTACTTGTAGTTTTGTTACAAGTGGAATACTTCATTATCATCACCATCAGCGTTGGTTCAGTAGTGGACGAAACAAGGAAATAAACTTTTTCCTAATGCCACGTTGCATGTTATCGTGTACAGTATACCTATTTTCTGGTAAATACCAACCAAGCGTGAAGGTACAAATTAAACGGCAAACACCTGGCTTTCCGCTAAGTTTATTACAGGGTGTCTGCCTGACGTGAAATATTTTTCTGTATAAAACGACGACAGTCGGGAGGTGTCGTAAACTCCCGACATTTATTACTTTTGATGCCGTCTGTGCGACGTCTTTATTACTGGAACGAGGCTATGTGTTACCAAGTTCACAGGGATGAATTACAAGTCTGTATTACAAGTCCGAGATATAATAGAGAAATGGTGACCGAGTATGCAGAGCGGAGGGGTGACAAGTGCGCTTTACATCCCAACGACAAGGGGTTAATTCCTCGATCCTGCACTAATGACTTTTCTTAAATGCACTAGACACTAGAGGCGGGCATTACCTCATTCGACACACCAACACATATTACAAGATCCCCAATTCCTTAGTTTAATATTTGGTTAACACACATTGCACACGCTTACTAGATATGGAACAAAAATATAACTAAAATTCACTTGCATTAGGCAAGTGAATTCTAGTTGTATTTAAAAATAACAATATTTTTTAACACTTGTGTAACTCGCCTTGTCAGTTCAATGTAACAGAGCTCTTGTACACAAGGGATTCGATTTCCTTAAGGATATGACGGACGCGGGTGGCAACAAGTTGTCATGCTGGGAATATTGTGGCAACAAATAAAAATAAAAATTTGTGACGAGTATGTAACATTCCGCTGAATAATATTGACATACAAAGTATGTAGTAGGTACATAATATCCGACGCGTTGAAATAACACTTCACGTCACGACCTTATTGAAGTAAGGTAACTGAAAGGTTGTATGTTTTTATATGGTCGGAGTCAAAATAGACACGTCCAGCCATGGGTATAACCTAGTGCGAAGGCATTTCCCCCCCTCAAAATAAAAGTACATTTTTGGTAGCTGGACGACGCTACCGTTCCACTAATTTATATTGTTAGTGTAGTAATTTTAGTGGCAATAGATAAGATATAGGTACGATTGTTCTATCTACCAAAGAATTTCATCAATTGAAGATTGGATCCTTAAGAGACAAAGTTAATAACAGACTCAAATCAGTGAGACAAAGATACCCTTATCAAGGAGGAAGGAACTGGAATGTCATTTTAACGATATAATCAGAATCAATCTGATTGAAAAATCAACATATAATCGAACAAAGGCAACGGTAGGTATTCTAAGTGGAAAGGGAACGTCAAAGCGAGCGGCCTTTCAAAAGCGGCTTACATAAAAGAAAACAAAATTTCCCGGGATTTTCATGTCAGTCTGGTGTATATGTAAGCGACAAATGAAACGACCGCTCAGCTGGTTAACCGGTTTATTGCTGGCTCGCGTCGCGCGTAGCCCATTGCAGTGCGTGCATACTTAGCTGCATACACATCACTCCTCTCACATTATTTTGAAGTCCTGGCAATATACAAAAACATAATTAGAAAAACTTCTTATAGTCAACTTTCTTCCTCTGTCTTACTGATCGCTCCAGCGTTGAGCCAACTTCTGTTTCCGGTCTGCGGTTATTCGAATCAACTTCAGTGGCGGAACGCTTGGGCTCACAATCGGTTACTAGGTTATCACTAGCCTCTTCCCATTCGTCCCCGTCCCTTTCCCCGCCCACCTCGATATTGACAGGTGTTGTAACGCTATTGCTACCTGCAGCCGACGACGTCACGGCATCTTCTATTGTAATGGTTTCGGTGTCAATGTACCGCGGGGGCGGTGAAGAGGGCGGCGACGGATCATTTGATACAATTGATGGGAATGGTGGCTGCGTTGTTGAAGACGTGGAGGGCTGCAACGGAGTATAATGTGTTGCAGGTTCTTTCAGGCCTTCTTTACAGTTAACTCTATTTTTATTGCATGCTTTGACAAATTTCCTTATTTGATCTATATGTCTTACACAAGTTATTTCATTTTTCTCAAATTGAACTTTAAACATTCTCGTACCTATTATATTTATAATTTTACCCATCATCCATTTAGCCTTTCGAGCCGAAAACCATCTTGCCCAAACCAATTCGCCAATCTCAAAACATCTAGCCTTATTTGGTTTATAGCTTACATCATGCTTATTAGGCTGCGATTTTTCCTGAGGCAGGACTAGGTCCAATCTGGATCTCAAGTTCCGACCAAACATCAATTCGGCTGGTGTAGCACCAGTACTGCAATGCTTTGAATTACGGTACTCGAATAAAAAACCAATCAACAAGTCGTGAATACGACGTGATGCAATGTTTCCTTCGCTAATTATGCATTTAATCATCTTCTTGCAGGTCTTTACCGAATTTTCTGCTTGGCCATTACTAATTGGATGATAGATAGGCGAGTTTAAGTACTCAATACCATTGCTTTCACAAAAAACTTGGAACTCGTTTGAACATATTTTAACATCGTTATCTGAGACCAAAACATTAGGTATGCCAAATGTAGCAAATACATCTTTCAGTTTGGTTATCAATGCGGCGGTTGAGGTGCCGCAGTTCATATGGATGCACTCTAACCATTTACTATACTATACTATATTTACCGCGTCAATAATTATAAGGTATACCGTTTGTTCTATTGACATATAATCTATATGGATGCGGTGCCAGGGTGCGGGAGGACGTGGCCAAGGCGCGGGGGGCGCGCGCGCCGGTGCACTACGCACACTTGCGCACGCACTGCAGCTACCTATCCATTGCTCAATATCTGCGTCGATTCCCGGCCACCACATTCTACTGCGGGCCGAACACTTTGTTTTAACAATACCGAAATGCGCCGTATGTAATTCCTGTAGCATTTTCTCTCGAAAGATTGCAGGAATGACTATTCGATTACCGCGAAATAGACAACCACTATTTACTTCTAAATCTGTTTTGCAAAGGAAATAAGGCATAATAGTTTTACATTTAATTTTACGCGGCCAGCCGCGGTTCATATACTTAATCACCGTTTTTAAGACTTTATCGTCCGTCACGGCGCGCTTGATCTGTTCAAATGAAACCGGTTTCGTAGTAGCATCTAGGAACAGAAGGGGAATAGGTATCTCTTCTGCAATCGTCTTATCAGCTCCGTGACTTGCACCTACGGAAGAGGGCAACGGTGCTCTGGAAAAAAAATCTGCCACTAAATTGTTTTTGCTACTTACATATTCAACAGTATAGTTATAGGCCGACAACATTATTGCGTAACGTTGTAGTCGGAGCGCCGCTGTTATCGCTATCCCGTCTTTGTTTCCAAAAATTGAAAGTAGTGGCCTATGGTCCGTTCTCAATATAAATGGATCCTCGCATCCGTATAAATATTGGTGAAAACGTTTAACGCCAAACACGATAGCCGTCGCTTCCTTCTGGATTTGACTGTAATTCTTTTCGCTTGGTGTCAATGAACGGGAACCATACGCGATTGGCCTCTCGGAGCCGTCCGCCTGCACATGAGCGAGCACCGCTCCGAGGCCGGCGGGCCCCGCGTCCACTGTGAGCACGAGAGGCGCCCGCGGGTCAAAGTGCGCCAGCACGCGCTCCGATGCCAGCTCGCGGCGGACCGAGTCCAGTGCGCGCTGGTGTCGTAGTTCCCACTGCCAAGTCACACCTTCCCGTAACAATTCGTGTAATGGATTCAACAACGAGGACGCATTTGCAACAAAATTCCTATAGTAGTTCACTACACCGAGGAACCTTTTCAATTCCTGAACGTTAGTGGGAGTTGGTGCTTTTAAAATCGCATCTACCTTTTTGGGACAGGTCCTCAGGCCGTTTTTATCAATAGTGTATCCTAAATACGTGACATTTTCCTGGAAAAATGCACACTTACTTTTTCCAAGCCTTAATCCGGCGTTTTGCAACCTGCCCAATAATTCGCGAAGCCTAACCAAATGCATTGATCTATTAGGTGCCGTGAGACAGATATCATCGTACCAACATGTAACGCCTTCGATGCCGGCTACTAATGTTTCTATAGTGCGTTGGAATATCGCTGGCGCGTTCGCAAGTCCGTACACAAGGCGTGTATATTTAAATAGCCCTTTTGGAGTATTAATGGTGGTGAGCTCTTGTGATGACTTAGACAATTTAAACTGATTATAAGCATTACTTAAATCAAGCTTAGAGTAATGTTGCCCGCCTCCAATTTTAGCAAATACTTCATCTATGTGCGGTAACGGGTATTTGTCAATTTTAAGTACTTTATTTAACGTACAAGAAAAGTCACCCGCTATTTTAACCTTGCCGTTATCTTTTAGAACTGGGACTATTGGGGTAGCATAATCAGAAAATTTTACCGGCACCAGAATACCTGCTCTAACTAATCTTCCCAATTCCTCTTCTACTTTGTCTTTTAGAGCAAACGGTATAGCGCGCGGTTTAAAAAATTTTGGTACCGCGTTGTCTTTTAAATGTAACTCGACTTCGAATTTATTGAAACAACCGAGCTCATCTTTCCAAAGTTCAGGAAACTCATCTAGAACCTGCTGCACCTCGCACTGCGAATCTAAGCTCAGCATATTGTTGTGTGACATGGAAACTAAGCTCATATTGAACTGCTTCATAAAATCGCGGCCCAACAGTGGAGGTCCGCCTTCTTTGAGTACATAAAATTGAATACAACGTTTCATATTATTGTAAGAAATTTCACACGAAAAAAAACCTAATGGCACAACTTTATGTTTCGTATACAGACAAAATACAAGATCAGTTTTTGACAATATATAGTGTTTAAAGTATTTAAGATAAAACTCCTCAGACATAACACTACGACCAGCACCACAGTCTAGTTCCATCGAAAAGGAATTAGCACCTACTGTCACTTTTACCGTAATAGGGTCATAACTGACATACCTCAAGTTGAAAAGATCACATTCCTTGCAGTCATGCGCATCAACTTCCACTTCTACGTTATTCAACGCCACGTTATTGACTTTCTTTTCACGGCACACCTTTTTAAGGTGTCCCTTTTCACCACAATTTTGGCACCTATAATTTTTGAAGCGACACTTCTCCGACGAGTGATTTTTCAATCCGCACACAGAACATCGCGCTCCAGCTGTCGCCGCGGTATACGCCGGTGCCACTTGCGCCCGGCGCTCACCAACACGGTACACCACCTCTTCTTTGATGTGATGCCCTCCGGCTCCAACGCAGGCACGTGCAGCACGCGCACATGCCGCCTGCTGGGCTATCTCCAACGCTTTAGCGAGCGTCAGTGATTTCGAGTCCTGCTCGAACAGGCGATCCTTCTCTGGGCCTGCCCTCAGGCCCAGCACGAACCTGTCGCGCAGCAGCGTCTCTAGGGCAGGTCCAAAGTCACAGTAGACCGCCAGACCACGCAGGCGCGCCGCCCACCCCTCAACGCTTTCCTCCTCAAATCGGGTAGCGTCATAAAACTTTGCCCTATCGGCAAACGTCGATCTCTTCGGCTGAAAATGCCCGTTCAGTACTGCCACCAGCTCATTCCACGGGACTCCCTCTAGCTCTCGAGGGTGTACGAGATTCCTTGCGAGCCGATAAGACTCGTCCGACAGATGTGTTAACAGTACCGCACACCAGTTATCCGCCGATATGTCGTTCAACTTAATGAAGTTTTTTATTTTTCCGTAAAAAATCTCCCATTCTTGATTCTTATAATCAAAAACGGATAAACTTCCTATGTAATTCGCCATTTAATTGCACACGCGGGTAACTCGTCGCCAGAATGGTGTATATGTAAGCGACAAATGAAACGACCGCTCAGCTGGTTAACCGGTTTATTGCTGGCTCGCGTCGCGCGTAGCCCATTGCAGTGCGTGCATACTTAGCTGCATACACATCACAGTCACGTCCTGAATTTTTTCTCGTCGTGGTAAAATGAATTCCTGCCGACAGACAAATCATCATAGATCCAATCAGAGGCGGCGATGTGGCAGCAGATGGAATATTACAAAATGTATTCATTTTAGACATGTATAATTCTATTTGCTACAAGCTTTGTTACAAATTAGAGACGAATATTGTTTTGTATTCTTTCGGTTCTGTTAAGGTTCGAATAGACCTCATCTATTTACGGACTTATACAGACAGATGCTATATGCAGTGACGGTGACGCTAATCCTACTAATATTATAAACGCGAAAGTTTATAAGTATGGATGGATGTTTGTTACTCTTTCACAAAAAAGCTACTGAATGGGTTTTAATGAAACTTTACAATGATATAGCTTATACATCAGAATAACACATATTCATAAAGATATATCGTATATTATAAAAACGCGGGTGAAACCGCGGGGCGCATCTACTATGTTATAAAGGTGCCAGATATCGCTCTGGTGTATTTAAAAAGTGAATTTTGTTGTGCATGAATCTGCCCAACAATCCTCAAACAAACGACAAACTTGTTCCGTGATCTCCATTTTAATTAAAACTTCATCACATTCATAACATAATTCTACTAACATTTCAGGTAAAACACGAACTAAAAGCTTTGTGATAACAATTTTGGAATCTCATAACATTTTATGTTTAAGCGTGCGTTACAAACATTCTCGGTAGAACAATATCATCGGGAACTATAAATGTATGTTGTTAGGATACTTCCACTTTACTTTTATTGCTCGAAAACATGAAAGCGATAAATATTTTAGTGGATGCCAATCTGTAGTATTATATAGGTATATTTGCGACAGTGGGTTTAGGACAAGGTCTACGATCATTAGAGAGACCTTGGACATTATCAAATAGATCATTTTGTTTATTATCGTCGACTTACAACTTCCTCATGCTATTTCAACTTATCATTATGTGAGTTCACGTAACCACACGAAAAGTGGTCTACTCATTTAAAATTATTTTAGGCGCCACTACACCTACGAAACGCATAATTCATGTTGCGAATGACTATATATAAGGCTATATATAGGCTATATATAGGCTATATATAGTATTCAATTACTAATCATAAAAGTAGCCTCCTTGTTTTCACATCGTGGGAATAGCTTAAGGTTTAAGGCTCAGAGGAAAATATCATTAACAGGTATTTATTTAAAATCCTTTGCTCGGGACCTGGCAGCTCTTTGTTTGGATTAACAGTTGCTATTTGAAAAATCCAAGCTACGTTGAAGGAAAATATTAAGTGAAAAGCATTTTCTACATTTGCGGAATTCGAGAGATCTTGTTTTTCAAAGTTGCTAGTGGATTGATGAAGCGTTCAGCGTGTTCCTCTGTGGCGGAAACAAAATAGGTGTATAGCTACGATACGATAGCTCAGAATTGACTTAGTTAGGTAGGTGCCAAAATATATTAAACCAGCCAAGTGCGAATCGGACTCGCGCACGATGGGTTCCGTACCATGAATGCTACTATAAAACTAACTTACTATAAAACCGACAAAAAGACGTTTGTTGTATGGGAACCCCCTTAAACATTTATTTTATTCTATGTTTTAGTTTTTTTTCTTTATAGTGATAATAGAAGTAAGTATATCATGTGTGAAAAATTCAACTCACTAACCATCATGGTTCAAGAGATACAGTCTGGTTACAGACAGATGGACAGCGCAGCCTTAGCAATAGAGCCCCGTTTTACCCTTTGGGAACGGAACTATATCAAATGAATCTTGGTCTGGACTCGCCCGCCTCCGCTGTCGATCCAGTACCTACTCCCAAGCCTAAGATTATTATCACAACGTGCGATCACTGATAATTTAGCTGCAGTTTTGTTTAATATTTGAGGAATACTGTGGCGGAAAGCAATGATAGCCCGGTCCGAACGAAAGTTGACTTTCTTCTTGATTGTAAGGGCTAGATAGCGCCTTGCATGCAGCGTAGCAAAGCGGTGTTGGCGGGTGATTTGAATATTAGGTCAATCCTGTACACTATAGGTACACCACGAAGGCAATCAGTCGATGAGGTACAGTGGAAACATTCGTAGTTTGATAAAATTATATTAATTGTCAGGAAAATATCTGATATCTAATTAGAATGTTTATTTTCATCGTCATCACCAACATCAGCCTTAAGACGTCCACTGCTGAACATAGGCCTCCCCCTTAGACCAGCACACCGAACGACAATTTGCCATTGACAATGACAATGTTTATTTTGGTACTTCATAAAAATATTAACAGTATGGAATATTCAGCTAGGGCAAAAACATTTTTTCTTTGGCATTCAAGTGGTGTTGAAGTACGGAAATGGAGTGGCTGTTATGTTCTCTGTAAATAGTATTTATATCTGTACAGTAAGTAGCTACACTTAATGGAATAGATCCGTCCCATTCAGGAAACCAATATCTCTAACTCTGCCATGTACAAAAACCATCGTTAATTATGTTGTCGTATTTTGCCTTATAGGTACATACTTACGAGTACATTCAAATAATATAATACGCATCAACACCTGCGCAACATGGATAAGCACTATAGATAATAGACTATACGTCGTAGTCGCATACCATAAATACCTAACCAGTCCATTTGAGGCTTGCTCTCTGTAAACAGCCTGAAATTGATTTTGAAGCTTATCGAGCTGGCGAAGCCCGGGGCGAGCTCTCGCTAAATTGATGGAATTTTGTAATTCCAACCCAAGTACCTCTGCCGCGTATATGCGGGATTTATCATTTCGCTATCGGGCATTATGTACTTACCTGTACGATTATGATTTGCAGGTGAGTAACTGAGCATGTTGTTGAGCTGTAATTAAATTTAATAGGTGCCTGACGATATGTTTTCTGTAGCTATAAGGTATCTGATATAATAATATTGTGTGAGCACGAGAACTTTATTGAAACAGGTAAGGCTATTTTCCTTAGTTATTACTAATATTATATTATATTAGTTATTACTTATATCGATAAGAAATATGGAAAAAACATTTGAATATTACCTATCTACCCACTGCTAAAATCTTTACGGTTTATGTTATTAAATGTATTCTGTTCGTTTATTTTGTATTCATTTATAGTAAAAATATCATAGAAAAAATAAAAATAAGGCTGAGTCTATTAATACGGGTACTGTACGAACAATTTATAATTATTAATACGGTTACCGTACGAATAATTTATAATTATTAATACGGGTACTGGACAAACAATATATTATTATTCGTACATAAGCCGGACGAAATATTTTATTTTATCAACTCTCCCCTCTTTCTCCCCACTCTCCCCTCTTTCCCCCCACTCTCCCCTCTTTCACCCCGCTCTCCCCTCTCTTTCTCCCCACTCTACCCTCTTTCTCCCTCCACTCTCCCCTCTTTTTCACCCCACTCTCCCCTCTTCCACTCTCCACTTTCCTAACTTTCTCCCTCTACTCTCCCCGCTCTCCCCTCTCTTTCTCCCCACTCCCCACTCTATCCTCTTTCTCCCCTCACTCTCCCCTCTTTCAAAACAATAAATGTACGAATAAATATAATTTATTCATCCAGTACCCGTACAAATAGCCACTATCTAAAAATAATTCATATATTATAAAATCCTTATTTAGTGTGTAATTATTAGTATTGTAAGCTCTATCCTACACAGGAATGGTAAAATAATATTAAACACGTTAATTACCTTTGTATAAGTTTATTCCTTCCAGGATTCCAGAACACTCACTTTACAAAACACGTCTTAACTCGACAAAAGTCCGAACTCAACTGCCAGCGGCCCCTCGACATTGCTGTGACGTCCGTTACATTTTTCGTTTGCAACAACTTCACAGCAATGCCTCAGTGGCGCCATCAAGTAAAACTTCCCTAGTCAAATGACTTTCGATATTCTTATGACATATTCTTTTAACAAAAGTTTAAATAATTTATCTCAATAAAAATAACAAGTTAAATAAATTCCAAAATTTACAGAAAACCTAACACTCGTCCATTCTGACTTTGTGCTTGTCCTCAAGCACACAAACCATAATTACAGATTTCTAACCTAACACTTGGCTGGTATTATTTAACTGACAATAATTATACAATTCAATTTCTTATTTTAAGTACCTACCTATTTAAATCAATATTATTAAAAAAAACATAATATTCTTACAAAGAATAATATATCAACAATTGATTACTTATTAGAAATGTATACAATGCCCAATTAATGTGAATATATTTCTTATTTCTAAGTATTCTCAATTTCTCTCACTATCTCACATTAATTTGGTTGAAGTGAACCCTGCTTCCCACACACTTCAAAATATCACAAAATCATCTCACATTGATTTGGTTGAAGTGAACCCTGCTTCTCACTTTCAACGAAATCTTATAAAATCATCTCACATTGGTTTGGTTGAAGTGAACCCTGCTTCTCACTTTCAACGAAATCTTATAAAATCATCTCACATTGGTTTAGCTTGGAGTGAACCCTGCTTCTCACTTCCAACAAAATTTCACAATATCATATCACATTGAATCTTATATAAACAATCAATCACTACATAGTATAAAACCAAGTTGCTTCTCGCTGTCTGTCCCTATGTTCGCTTAGATCTTTAAAACTACGCTACGGATATTGATGCGTTTTTTTTTTTAAATAGATAGAGCGATTTAAGAGAAAGGTTTGTATGTAAAATACATGCATAATTATAATAGAGAAACACTGATAATTTTAGAAGTTTCTAAAGTGATGTGTGATGTGACCCGTGCGTAGCCGGGGCGGGTCGCTAAGAATATGTGGAATAAAAGTCATTACCTATTCAACTACAAAATTCTATTAGTTATTGCTACTGTCACTTTCGGAGTCAATATCATCATTATTGACTTCTAATGCGGCCACATGTATCCAGGGTGACATACGATCGGCAGCTATTGTGGTTTTGCGTTTAGTCTTAGTACTTGTTAAGCCTGGAATAGCGGCAACTCTGTAACGATCCTGACCTAAAACAGCAACTACCTTGTATGGACCTATATAAGATGGTATGAGTTTTTTGCTCTTACCATCATTGGTATAACTTGATCTAAGAATTTTCACTAGGTCACCTACACCATATAAACGTGCTGGTCGTCTGTTTTTGTCATAGCGTTGTTTCTGTCTGATCTGCTCAAAATCAATGTTGTCCTTAACTGTTTCTCTGATTGTCTGTAAGTCAGTATCTTCCCTTGTCTCTGTCACAATTTCATTCATTCTTGGATCTATTTCAGATTTCATACCAAATCCAAACATTACGTCAGCCGGAGTCTTGCCGATAGTCTTTTGAATAGTATTATTCAAACCCCATTGTAAAGTCCCCACTTTGTCATCCCAATCCTTTTCATTCCTATTTAGGTTAAGGGCAGTTAATGAATTTAAGATCGTACGATTATACCTTTCGACTTGTCCATTCGATCTTGGACAAGCCACAGCGTTAAGCACATGACTAATACCTTTGTCAATACAAAACCTTTTGAAAGCATGTGATGTGAACGAAGTTCCACGATCACTGATAACACGATCTGGGTTTCGAAAAATATAGAAGATTTCTTCTAAAACTCTGATAGTAGTTTGCGTTTTGGTATTACGAACAGGTTTTATTAGAATAAACTTTGTGAATGCATCAACTATGACTAGAAGATAACAATTCCCTCTCCTTGATCGAACGAAGGGGCCAAGATGATCGATATGCAGAGTGTGAAAAGGGACTTCTACTTTCGTGATGACATGCAACTGACCTTCATTTGTAGTATTTTTTTTTGAATAGGCACATTCTATACAAGATTGCACATATTTCTTGACGAAACGAGACATTCCCGAGAACCAGTAAGTGTTTTTCATACGTTCCAAGGTCTTTTCTACCCCAAAATGTCCCATTTCGTCATGATTCTTACGTAATATCTGCCATCTAGCTCCTTTTGGAACGACCCACCGCAAATTCGATCTGTCACCATCTACACATCTGTACAATTTATTGTCTTTAATCAGGTAATTATCTTTTAAATACTTTAACCCATCAACATCAAGATCACTAGTGATGACATCACGAATTCTACGCAATTCCTAATCTCCTAACTGTAAAGTGACTAACCAGTCATCACTGGTAATGGACATCACTGACGGGAAAGGTTCAGACTCAGATGGGTCAGTGTCATGTGAATCTGGAACAGGATTACGTGATAATGCGTCTACATGCGTCATTTTTGTGCCAGCACGATACTCAACGGAGCATTGAAACTCCTGAAGAACCAGCCACCACCTAGCGATCCTAGGAATCAAGTCCCTCTTAGTGAAAGTGGAACGAAGAGCACTACAATCCGTAATAATTTTGAAATCTTGACCTAAAAGGTACACTCTGAACTTTTTGAGCGAACAAACCACGGCTAACGTCTCCAATTCATACGCATGAAAATTTTTCTCTTCTGGTGACGTTTGTCGACTGTAAAAGGCCACAGGTCGAAAAGGATCGCTATCTTTACTTCTTTGTAGGAGTATACCACCTATGCCTATTTTACTAGCGTCGGTATGTAACTCAGTTTGTGCAGCTGGATCATAAATAGCAAGTATAGGCCGATCTGCTAACCGCCCCTTTAAATCTACAAAAGCTCGTTCCTGTTCTTCGGACCATTCCCATAGCGCATCCTTCTTGAGCAGTTTGTTAAGTGGATTTGACAAGACTGCAAAATTCCTAATGAATTTCCTAAAATATCCAACGAGACCAAGAAATTGTCGAACTGAATGTTGGTTGACAGGACGGGGAAACTCTAAAACACATTGGCACTTCTTACTACCTGGACGAACACCAGCGGCACTGATTTCGTAACCCAAATAATTGATCTCATCTTGAAGAAAATAACATTTTGACAAATTTAAAGTCAAGTTAGCTTGCTCTATCAATCTCATTACTCTTTCAAGTCTTTCCAGACATTCATCAACATTCTTTCCGTAAATTAAAACATCATCCATGTACGCTGTTGCTTCGCTGAACCTAGAAGGGCCTAACACCCTGTTAATCATCCGTTGAAAAACGGCTGGTGCATTTGCCAATCCAAATGGCATACGATTAAATTCGTACTGGCCATCTGGAGTGACAAATGACGTGAGAGGCTTGGAGTTCTCCGAGATTGGTACTTGGTAATACCCAGAAGTCAAATCTAATGAAACAAAATAAGCCTGACCAGATAAACGTGCAATTTCATCCTCGATTACAGGCATTGGGTATCGCTCTTTCACTGTGATCGAATTTAACAAACGATAATCTACACACATTCTTAGACCACCTTCCTTCTTCCTAACCAAGATTATAGGGCTAGCGTATTCCGAGACGGAATCCCTGACGATACCTGCCTCTAACATTTCAGCCACCATATCTCGGACGTTTTCTCGCTCTTTATGTGACAACCTATATGGGCGATAGACAATGGGACGTTTACTGTTTAGCTCTATTTCCATTTCTGCTACATTACAACAACCTAGATTCTTTAGTTTGGAAGCGAAACAATGCCTGTATTTCTGTAATAAAGTCATTAGCTTTTCCCTATCAGATTCACTAACTTTATCTCCTACCCGAACTATGCCCTCGTCTAAACCTTCAGATTCAGCCGATTTGACTTCTACAGATTGAGGTATGATACGATTGACAACCTGTATTCTAACGCCGCGAGCTATAATGGAACCTTCAGCCAGCATAGCTGTCTGAGATATCGGAACTATATCGACGTACACATATCCCTGTCTTACTTGATACACTCCGCCGTGTATCATAAATTGTCCGTTGGGTACTCCGATAACTTTATCACACAGTAAAATATTCTCATTTGATGACAAATTTACACGCGCTTTGACTGTAATTGGACCATAGAAAACCATATTAGCAACAGTTTCTATTGGGATTTTATCATCTTTATCATGATTATTTTTGACATTCTCATCTAGAGTATCATAAAATTTGAGTTCATCTGAATTTTTAAAGACAACAATGTGGTCCTGCTCTGTGAAAGACTGTCCTACTAGCATAGGAACGTCTAGAAATGCATCTTCAACTACCTGACAAGATACTTTCGCACGAATCCCATCTATGCCTAATTCGACGTCAGCCTTTCCCAGTGAGTGGACAACCTCATTCCCAAAACCCTTCAAGGGTGAAGACTCATCATTCCATATTAGACCAAGGGACTTTGCAGTCGATTTAGTTAACAAAGTAACTTCACTACCGAAATCAACAAAACATTTGATCCCCCCTATTCCATTAATTTCACTGTTCTTGATAAACTTTGATTTTGTGTCAGTAGCTATAATTCGCATAGTCTTGGCAATGTTTCCGGGTTTTGATTTTGCGTCAACCTGTGTGTCATTCCTAGCAAAGCATGTTTCAGACTTGTGACCGAATCGATTGCACTTTGTGCATTGAATAAGAGGTTTAGGACACTTCAAATAGGGATGACCTTTTTCTTTGCAATTAAAACAAGTTAACGCAGATAGGGACAGATTCAAGTTTTTACGAGGAAAATTCTTATTATTATATTCTAGTCCTACCCTGTTTTTCACTGTTGACTGCTCGACAACGGGAGTAGACTCTTGATTACTTATCAGAAATTGTAATAGCTGATCAGGTTCGCTACAGCGAAGTGCATTAGCACTTGAGCGCAAAGTTTTATCAGTCAGCCCATGGATCAAGCAATCAACAGCGTGCTTGCCTTCAATCTCACATAGGTTTAGTAATGCTAACTTTTCGTAATAGTACACCTCGAGTTTCTCATTAGGTTTAGTCCTCCTTCGGAGCATCTCCTCTAAGGATTGGCCATAGTTCTGTTCGCAGGGAAATGCATTTAAAAGTTTAACTTGCCATTCATCCCATTTGAACAAAATTGAATTTTGACTTTCGTACCAGACCTTGGCCAATCCATGGAGTTTTTGCATTGCAAAATGAATAGTTGTACGTTCATCCCAACCATAGACAGTGGCACACTCATTTACTTTCTTCAACCAAATATCTGTTCTTTGATTTTTATTTGACGGATTAAACTCGGGTAGGATATTCATGTGGTTAATCAATTTACTAGTAGATGGTGTGTCCAATGTCATTGGTTGAGATTTGATTGAATTTAAGAGAGTAACAACATCTTTAGAAGTAAAGATTGGGCTACGTGACCTTGTTTCCCTCCTCGATCTGCGGCGGACGTCCTCAGGAGGCTCTCTGCTATGTTCTCGTTCGTCAGGATAGGGTAGCGCCCGCTGCTCAGGCCGTTGGCGAGAGGATGTACGGCACCGCTCCGCTCGCTGACTGCGACTTCGCTCCCTGATGACATCATCTTCTAGTCGACGGGCACGCCGACGCTGTTGCTCAAGTTCAGACTCCAGCTCGCGTTCCCGCCTTCTGCTGAAGACGCTCTGGTCCCGTGCCTTCACGGAACTGCTCTGCTGCAGGATGCGACTCGTTTCACGCCTGGGGCCGCGCACGGGGCTTCGACTGCGGCTCCTTGCACGTCTGGGGCTGCGCACGGGGCTGCGACTACGGCTGCGGCTCGCCCGGCTGCGACCACGAACAGCGGCGGCCCGACTGCTCGATCTCTCGTCACGCACGACGCCGTCGACGGGTGTCGTCAAACGCCGTTGAGGGGACGGCTTTTCACTACCACGTGGCATCTTGGAGATATAAAGCAAAAGAAAAAAAAACTCGTTAGATCTATTCATTGAAATAACATTACTATCGAGAAATACATTAAAACACATATATCTTGGAAACGGTACGTCCTAGCTCAAAAGTAATCAAAATTTGACTACCCTTTGATACCCCACATGCAGGCTGCTGGTGCCTTGGAACACTTATAATATCTAGATTTTCTTAATTAGTTCAGTCAGTAAGCATTTAGATCAACGCATAAAGAAAAGTATAACTACAACCTTTCCAGTACCTTAATTTTTATAAAAAATTGTGTAAATCAGAATAACTTTTTCCTAAATAATTTTCGCATGCATTACGTAGAAATACCTACATATTTTATAAAAACTGGGCGTGTACATACCACTTCTGAAATGTAAGCTCTATCCTACACAGGAATGGTAAAATAATATTAAACACGTTAATTACCTTTGTATAAGTTTATTCCTTCCAGGATTCCAGAACACTCACTTTACAAAACACGTCTTAACTCGACAAAAGTCCGAACTCAACTGCCAGCGGCCCCTCGACATTGCTGTGACGTCCGTTACATTTTTCGTTTGCAACAACTTCACAGCAATGCCTCAGTGGCGCCATCAAGTAAAACTTCCCTAGTCAAATGACTTTCGATATTCTTATGACATATTCTTTTAACAAAAGTTTAAATAATTTATCTCAATAAAAATAACAAGTTAAATAAATTCCAAAAGTTACAGAAAACCTAACAGTATGTACTTATATATCATACTCGTACTTATTCATAATTTGACTCTGATGTGAACAGTCAACCGACCTAACCCTACTCCTGCTGTCTGTCTTGTCCATCCAAAGATTGTCTGGTAGGTGATAAGACCGCCCATTGTACCTATTTTAAATTGTACCTTGCTGTGTTCTGTACATTTTGGTTTCAATAAACAGTTATCTATCTATCTACTGAGCATATTATTAACTTATTTTAAAAAGGCATTTGCCCATCAATGAACGTAGAACTAAAACGCTGTATTGCCCGAGCGACCGTGTCACATTTGAACGCTTATCCCGGTGACGGAGACTTAAGTTATTCCGGGTCAGTGCCTTTTTTACTTCAGTTACTCAGAAGAAATTGAAAAGGCACTGTAACTCGAAATAGCTCTCAAGGAATTGAGTCACAAAAGTCCCCAGAGAGCGACCGAAAGGTTAAGTCTTTAATTACACCTTCGACACTTGGCAGACTTAAATTTCTCTACGAAGTCGAAGTGGTGGCGGTAACTCTCGAGAAGTTTTATGGCATGTTCATCAGAAGGCGGTTTCCAAATGAACTTGCTTCGTAAACGCGCCATAACAACCCTTGGGATTCGCGGATCATTAACCGGGGGATTAGTTTCCAGCTTCGACGAATAAAAAGAGGTGTAATAGTTGCAAGAATGAGGTGAGTTGGCTAACTACGGTAACTGAGGACGGCTATTTGCGAGAACTTAGCGCTCCCTCTGTTCACCCTTCGTCACCGGCGTAATGAACTCGGCGGGAACTACTTTGTAGACCGCTCAAATAGGTGCTAATACTACCGCCTCAGTTTATATTTCATAAGATACCGGGAGAAAAGCGCCAAATAAAAAGTAAGTAGTGACTACCTACACTGGACAGGGGACACCCGTAGGTACCTAAAGGACAGCTTTACAACATACTTTCCTCTCACTGGTGCTTATCTTTCTTAATATATATAAATCTCGTGTCACAATGTTTGTCCTCAATGGACTCCTAAACTACTTGACCGATTTTAATCAAATTTGCACAGCGCGTGCAGTTTGATCTAACTTGAAAGATAGGGTAGCTTACATCTCAATTTATAGTCGCAATAACAAAAACCTTAGCCATAGCAACGCGTGGCCGTGTCTGCTAGTATATATATATATTCAAGTTGGCACACATTATTCTAATGTAAGTCTTTAAGTTCTGTCAGTTTGAGACTTTATGGAAATGGAAGAGGTAGCTAGAAATAACTTTGGAGAACTTGATCATTATCATCATAATCAACTCGTAGCCTATTACGAACATGCAATTAGGACCGAGGTTTTGTAAACGTATGTGGGCTTGAATTTACCGCGCAAACTTACTGCTTTTTATTTTTGAACAAATTACAACGTTTTTATCATCATTAGGAAAACATTTGGATATTTATGTAGTTCGTGGTTGTTTCACAGTGTTTTTTTTTTCATTGAGCAGTTTTTTTACATGACATTTCTTACGTAGAACGGGCGCTATTGCATCATCTGAAAACATCTTAATATCACAACTTCTTCTATACATCTCCAGCCGAGGTTATCATGTTTAATCAGGGTCTTATGAACAATGCAGACTGCGGTTACATAAATGAGCAGGCAATCTGTCCTCAGGCGACTAATTAGCTCGATATAGTGCCCGGAGCAGAAACTCAGCGGTACTGTTCTACGTTGCTACTAGGTATGCTGAGACGTTTTCTAATCTAAATTAGCAACACAGTTTATGTTTTCCAAGATTTTTTACCGACGCTGAGTTGTGTTTTAGTAGATATAGCCGCGAAAAATTATGAATAAAAACTGTTTAACATAAAAATTAAACGGTTAAAAAAACTAACCCAAAAATTCTTAAACGTAAACTAAGACTCAAAATTACATATACATACATAAGTATATTTTTTGGGTTTATTATTCTGGGCTTTTTTTGACGTTTTTTTTTTAATATCAAAGGATTATTCTGAATATAAGCCCTTCGGTGATGTAATATAAATAACATCGCCTTGCGCATTGCTCCTATATCTGGGACACAGATCTTTACTTAAAGAGGGGGCAAGACACCTTAGGTTTTTCATCACGTCCTACACCAAGATAAAAATATATCTCATGCCTCATAGTAACTCGTATCACCACCGCTCGTATCCTATAGTGCCTAAAATCGTTTTTGATAACCTATTAATACCACAAATGCCTCAACATATTGTGTCTTTTCTCGCAGTGAGCCTCACAACCATAGAGGTACCAAGCCATTATTGCAAATACCATTCAATGTGAACAATAAAAGCAACTGGTTCCAGTATCTAGTCCACCAGCCCGCTACAAACAATGTAAAGTTAATAAAACCGACAGAGTTGCAATCAAACTGGCCGGGAAACTACGCTGTAATTCCTGGGCAAGCACGTACAATATGTATGTACCTACTTTACGTAGGTAGAACGTTGTGGCACGATCAGAGAGCTGGGGGTAAATTTTACTTTTCTTACAGTTAAAAAGTTGTAAGCCCAATTTATCCTTCCTCGGTAGACGTCCACCTAGTCACAGGTGGACGCAGATGTTAAAAAAGTACTTGGTAAATTTCTTAGCCGTCTCTCTTCATTAGGTATACTAATTTCATTACGTTCTCTCTCTTTTCGTCTCGCCGGCTGAATTTAAATTCTGAATAAGATTATATATTATAAATAAAGTAGTAGCTCTTCGTCTATAAATCGCTTCTGTATGACGTGTAGGTAGTATATAGCTAACATACGTTTCCACAAGTAAAGCCGATGGCAAGCCGATAATCTGCGACTACAGCCCGTCGCTGCCTGAGCGACTCTAGATTGCGGGGTAGAGCAACCCAAATATTGAAAACGATTAGTATGATCCCGTTTCACCAACTCACCAACTTTACCAACTGTTCAGCGTCATAATATACTTTCTATAACTGACTTAAGTGTGATTTTAATAAGTATAAGTATATTTTAAATCCTTTTTTTTTAATTACTGTATAATAACAACCTTGTGTACACAATTTATACAACACCAAAATATTCTGATGCTAAATACAAAATTTTGTATTGTGCATTCTAAATAAAATTAGGCCCCGCAAAAGAATATTCAGTCTCTGGCTAATTAAAAAATGTAAAGAAATAAGTAACGGTTTATTATTTTCCTGTTTACTATTTCTATATCTATATCTATAATATCTATATCTATTGATTATTTTGAACAGATCAGGAACAAACAAAAACCACTTTCCGGAATCGCAAGTCGACGTTTGGTATACAATGGATACAGATCAATGTGGGTCAACAACCGCTTTACCAAGACATACAATACGAGTCCGAAAACGTCCAAAAGCTTACGGAACTCCCAGTTCAGCCATGTTTGTGGAGACCCTTCATGAAATTGGTAAAATATACCATGTCAAAACTGCAGTTTCATCTAAACATCGTATACTCAGTGACTTGCGCAATTTGGCACTCAAAAGAAGTGTTGTGGAGGGAAAGTGTTCCGTGCAAGTAATGTATCTGGTTTCTTTGTCATTCGTAATTGAACACCAAGCATACAAAATACTCATCCTTACCTAATTTGGTGGAAGTAATGAACATCTAAAAAATCTATGTAGTGCCGCTGTAAGAATTTAATTTGGATTAGGTAGCATCATACCTACATCGAACTAACGTAACCTCAAACTAACTACATCGAACTCCTGACAATTCGATACAGCGTAGGTACATCCGATTTACATACTTCGAACTAGTTATAATATACAGTCATTCTTTCACTAATATAGGAACGAGATTAATTATTTTGAATCTACCTGAAAATATGGTCAAATACAGTTATTTTCTCTTGGTACAATCAGTGAAACAAAATTTCATCCAAACAACGATTTTTCATATTTGACCGTTGCTGGTGTCGAAATAAAATACTGGAATATAGGTATATTCATGTCGGGGCGGACGAGTAGCTACCGTACCAGCCTCCGCCGCCGGGCTGTTGTTCAACAATTTATACTCTCCTTTGTTTCAATCCACATCATCATAAATACATTTTCGAGTTTGTTTGCATGAAGTGGAAAGGTTCAGCGATTCATGTAAGTTTGTAGATGGAAAAGGGTTTGATGGAACGAATATCCATGTTCAAACATCGGATATACAGCGTTCTAGTACTCGAATTTGAAATGCTCTCTCTGATCTGAAATTAGTTTTAAAACGTTGCCGTTTTATTCAGTGCCGTAGTGGATTTTAAGCTACTATAAACTTTTATTGTACGAACATTGTAGTACCTATATGTTAATCATCGATGGATATAGGCTCAGATGTACATTTTGTGAATTACTAAGAATAGTCCCCAGATAATGGGATGTTTCCCATTTTCCATGAATATTATAATGGATAGAAGCGAAGGGTCTTTGAGTCACGATGACCACACCGAAATTTGTGCTTTTACCACAATCTTATGAATATATTATTTGAAATATGGCCAGGGGACAAATTGCATTGCCCCTCGTACCCATTGAATAGCTTTTACATTATTAAAATGAAAATGGGAATTTAATAACGTCTTGTTTGTTATTATAAACTTTTAATTATCTTAATGAATTGTAGAGTGTAGAGATCTAAGAAAAAATATATTACTCATATAAGTACGAATACCGTGAAAAACAGATAAAGTTGGCGTCTTTTATATTTCTAATTAACAAGAATAAACATAATTATTATATACCTGATTATGAGAGTCCGGAGTTGGTGTCAAGCCATTTATAACAATAGCCCAGCCAAAGTAGGTTACCATCCTATAGTCGTTAAATTTTCATTTTAAAATTATGAATGCAAAATTATAACAATGCATTGAATACGACAAATGACGAGCCACGGATGGGAACCCGGCTGATAATCAGATTACCTCACGTTCTCTATTTGCAGTGCAGTGCCCGCGCACGTAAACTCGTTACATTTCGATTCCACGAGTTCTCGATGACAAACATTTGTCTATGTGCGGTTCGCTGGATTCGATAGATTTTTCCATTCGATTGTTATTCAAACAAAATTTTGAGCTTGTGATCTTCCTTGAGTGTGAGACCTGTTTTTAGTCTAATGTAAAGTTATATATTATGTGGTTCAACCAACTTATCAAACCACACGTATCAATTCAATTTCACCCGTCGAAATCAAAAAGGTTTCTCTAACTCCAATACCTCGTTAACTTCACTGCACAGAAAGAAAATCTATTGTAAGCGAAAGTTTACCTTCGAGTACTTCACCAGAGCGCCTAAAGAAAGCCAATTTCCAGCGCCTTGCAAACTCGTTCCATTGCAAAAAGGTGCGGGAAGCTTAAAAATCAACCAAGATTCCATTCAAGCGAGAAGTGTAAGGCGCTAGTCTCTGAATGCAGCGCTCGCTCATTCCTCACAATTGAAATGGTAATACGACCTCGACTCACGTTCTAATTGCTATGCAAATGCTGCTAGGTATGTAGGTTTCCACACCGAACGACATATCTTTACAGATACTCGGTTTTGACAATGGACGATCGTGCCCAGAAATACAGTATGTCCGCAGCTCGTTATCAACCAGCAAGTTGGCAGGGGGAGGCCCCTACCAACTTGCTCGAGTCTATAGGTACATGTTTCGCAGCTCCACGGAAACTAGGAGTTTGTTGAGTTTGTTTTGCAGAAGTTGATCGGACGAGATATGAACTTATAGCTCACAGCCAACAAGTCAACGAAAGCCGCTTCGTGAGTTGAATCATAATGACCGACGAGTGCACACAAGTTATAATCCTGAATTTATATGACGAGTCATAAATGTAAATGTACCTAAATGTAAATGGAAAACTACAGTTTGCCGGCGAGCATGCAAACTGTGCTGTGCTCAATGCAAAAAATAGACTCGAATACAAATAAACTATTCGGTGTGTTGAGCAGAGTTTACCTTTTAGCAGCAAATTTTCAACTTTGCCCTGCACGTTGTGTCGGTATGTGGCATTTATGACAGGTGCTCGAATGCAAATCCACACTCCAAACTAATATTATAAATCCGACAGTAACTCTGCCTGTTTATTTGTTTGTAACCTTTTCACGGCTAAACGGCTGAACCGATCTCGATGAAGTATGGTATAGGGATAGATTGAGACCTATGAGACGGACATAGGATATCTTTTGTCTCACAAAATAATCCTGAAAGGGGTGAAATAGGAGTTCAAAGTTTAGGTATATGGGAAATTCTTAATCCCTCAAGTTCGGATAGCGATAAAGTGAGAGACGGATAGAGAGAGAGGCAGAGAGAGAGACAGGGATAGAGAGAGAGAGAGGGGGATAGTGTGTGAGAGAGAGAGAGAGGGATAGTGAGAGAGAGAGAGAGAGAGAGAGAGAGAGGGATAGTGAGAGAGAGAGAGAGAGGGAAAGATAGGGATAGAGGGAGAGAAAGATAGGGATGTTGAAGAGATATCAATAGGTGTCTGATTGATTTATATTAGAAATTTCACACATACTATCATATTATCATTACTAGCTGTTACATAATATCAATGCGTACGAAGTCGCGGGTATCAGCTAGTAATAAGTAAGCTTTGCGTCATGCTTATCTAAAGATATTATTAATAATATCATTTACTAGGAATGATATCCTAACAGGTACCTACCATATTTAATATTAGCTTTACTTTGAAACACAAAAGAAATATTTATTTTTACCCGACTGCCGAAAGAAGGGTTTTTGTCAACTCACGCATTTCAGCTTGGGAATCCTCTTTGTTTTATTAGAGACCAGAATTCAAATATATCAATGTATGGGCCCAGCCTTAACTTGTGAAGTATAACTAGGTACAAGCAGAAACTGGTACAAAAGTATGCCGTTACTTAAAACCGGCAAACGTGCTGATATGTGCGTAACATAAATTTCCAACGTTTGCTGAAATATTTTTGCGTGTTTCCTTCTCCCCAGAGTCGTTTTATTCCCATTTCCCTATTGAATTTCGCTGACGGCGCAAAATGCGTGGATTCCAGCCGAACGAGGCGACTCGGCGATATAATATAGAAAGTTAATGATGCATTAATTAAAACCCGTGAGGTTTTTATACACAGTGAATTAATGGAAATTGTTAAAACTTCGACTCGTTTTGTACAATGGCTAGTATTTTTGTAGAATGTCTAGCCCTTTTGAAAAATGTCTAGTAAGTATGTAAAATATCTAGAGGCACTCAGACTCAGTCGCTCAGACGCTCAGTCGCTCAGACGCTTAGACACTTTAATCCTCACTATAAAGACACTCAAACACTCACTCAGACAGTCAGACGCTCAAACACTCTGGCACTCTGACACTCAGACACCCGCTCTGACCCTCAGTCACTCACTCAGACACTCAGACGCTCAAACACTCTGGCACTCCGACACTCAGACACTCACTCTCACCAGACACTCAGACACTCACTCAGACACTCAGACACTCACACTCACCAGACACTCAGTCACTCACACTCAGCCACTCGCTCAGACACTCACTCAGACACTCACACACACCAGACACAGACACTCGCTCAGACACTCATACACTCACACTCACCAGACACTCAGACACTCACTCAGACACTCAGACACTCGCTTATACACTCAGACACTCAAACTCACCAGACACTCAAACACTCGCCCAGACACTCAGACACTCACTCAGACACTCAAGACACGTACTCAGACACTCACTCTCACCAGACACTCAGACACTCGCTCAGACACTCACACTCACCAGGCACTCAGACACTCGCTCAGACACTCACACTCACCAGACAGAGACACTCGCTCAGACACCTAGACATTAGCTCAGACACTCAGACACTCACTCAGACACTCAGACACTCGCTCGGACACTCAAGACACATACTCAGACACTCACTCTCACCAGACACAGACACTCGCTCAGACACTCAAGACACGTAACTACTCAGACACTCACTCTCACCAGACACTTAGACACTCGCTCAGACACTCAGACACTCGCTCATATACTCAGACACTCACTCAGACACTCAGACACACGCTCATACACTCAGACACTCACTCAGACACTCACACCCACCAGACACTCAGACATTCGCTCAGACACTCAGACACTCGCTCAGACTCTAGACACATACTCAGACACTCACTCTCACCAGACACAGATACTCGCTCAGACACTCAGCCACTCACACTCACCAGACACAGACACTCGCTCAGACACTCAGACACTCGCTCAGACACTCAAGACACATACTCAGACACTTACTCTCACCAGACACAGACACTCGCTCAGACACTCAGACACTCAAGACACGTACTCAGACCCTCACTCTCACCAGACACTCAGACACTCGCTCAGACACTCACTCAGACACCCACTCTCACCAGGCACTCAGACACTCGCTCAGACACTCAAGACACGTACTCAGACACTCACTCTCACCAGACACTCAGACACTCGCTCAGACACTCAGACACTCACACTCACCAGACACTCAAACACTCGCTCAGACACTCAGACACTCAAGACACATACTCAGACACTCCTCACCAGACACTCAGACACTCGCTCAGACACTCAGACACTCACACTCACCAGGCACTCAGACACTCGCTCAGACACTCACTCTCACCAGACACTCAGACACTCGATCAGACACTCAGACACTCACACTCACCAGGCACTCAGACACTCGCTCAGACACTCACTCTCACCAGACACTCAGACACTCGCTCAGACACTCAGACACTCACACTCACCAGGCGCTCAGACACTCGCTCAGACACTCAGACACTCGCTCAGACACTCAGACACTCACACTCACCAGGCGCTCAGACACTCGATCAGACACTCAGACACTCGCTCAGACACTCGGGCACTCCGATACTCAGGGCCGTATTAATAAATGAACCTCAAATAGTATTAATAAATCAAACCTAGCTCTGAGAGTTATCTTCAGTGTGCACTTGCTCTTTCGTTCTAATTAATATATACATCTTAAGTTGCAGATTAGGAACAGAAACTTACATGATATCTGGCAAATTAATAAATGACACTCAGCGGTTAAGTGCTATCCGATTATGACACAATTGACACAATATACAAGACAGTATGTAGTAGCCAGTGCTACATCTCAATATCCATTTATTAAATAGCAACGATTTCAAGATGTAGATTACAGTTTGAGTGTGGATCACCTGATAGCGCACTTGGTAGCGCTATTGAGGTTCATTTATTAATACGGACCTCAGACGCTCAGAAGCTCAAACACTCGGGCACTCCGACACTCAGACACTCACTCAGACACTGATTTATTGCTTTTAATTATTGAAGGTCACCCGATGAACCAATGATAGGTATAACAGGCAGGTAAGCAGGTGGCAGGTAAAAAACGTTAATTCTGAAACTGTCAACTCAAACCATTTAAAACGTTACGTAGGTACATTCTGAAAATTCTCAAAACGTCATACTTACGCGACTAGTCTCGACTCGACCCGACTTGTCCCGAACTAATATCGAAGTCACAAACAACATGGTGGACTACTTACATCATTCGAGTCCACATAAGCATTAAAGCGTATGAGGCGAAGGAAAAAAAAACTACAGCGTGTGTCGCCATACAGTCATACGAAACTACGTACCTACGTACCCGTTAAATTGGGATACAGTCAGTGTTTAAATTTTACAATGTAAGGTACCTCTACTGTAGGTACCTACCGATGTTTAGTGTTGCGTAAGTATAGAAAATGATGTCAGAAAACAGCTTTATCTCCAATTTTCTACGCAAGAATACCCCGAAATAGAGATACAAATACCCGTAGACATGGTCCTATAAGCAGATATAATAAAAATATCAATATCAGTCGTATTTACGCAGCGGGCTATAAACCAGTGGGATAATGGGCAGTCCGGCTTATCGAGTCGTATCACGCACTTCGCAGGACAATATCGGCCTTCGGCACCGTTATTAGGAACTGGGATAGAGGCTGATGTGCTGTGGCTATTTTTCAATATGCGACGAGTGTAGCGAATACTCGATGTGAAGTGATGCTTAATATTTATCTACTGAGATGCGGGGACGACCCAGTTTTGACTTTACTATATTGACCCCCTACTACTTTATCTATTATACTTGATTTTTTGTCTTTCCATCAGTCAGCGTCTGTATCCTGGATGTAGCTCTTTTGTTACTTTGGGAGAAATGTGGTCAGTAGGCTGTCTTTGAAAATTTGACAGTTGTATGTAGCTATGATAAAAGTGGAACCATATCCCGCACAGCTTACTCATAGTTTCTAGTTCAATAATGGTATTCATGTTATGAACCTACTTGTGACCTTGTTTAGTATTGGTGTTGGTATAGCGTTAGAAATAATAATACTTACAGGTGAAACTTTATAAAGCACTAGAAGCACCTCGCGGTTTCACCCGCGTTAACTACTATCCCGCGGGAACCATTAATTTTTACGGGATAAAAGGTAGCCTATGTCACCCGGGGATAGCATAGCTTCCCAACAGTCAAAGAATTTTTCAAATCGGTTCAGTAGTTTCGGAGCCCATTCATTACAACCAAGCAAACAAAGTTTTCCTCTTTATTTATATTAGTGTAGATTGGTGTTGTTATAGTGTTAGAAGTAATAATACTTACAGTTGAAACTTTATAAAGCATAGGTAACTAATAAACCTTTACCTGTTAACCATTTCAAATTCCAGTAGTAGATACGGTCACAGCCGGTGTTAGTTAGGAAGTAGTTCGTCTTCCGGCCTCGTAGCTGTGGCCGGAGTGTCGGAAATGAAATCCTCCGCTATCCACTGCATCGGACTATGTACCTTGATTAAATACGAGCCCAGATTCCTAAACTAAATGGCGGCCGGTACAATCTAGCCGGCTGACTAAAGCGTATTATGTCACTTCGAATCGGGATCGTGAACAGGTAAAACATAGATACATGTTGTATGTAATTCTCGTATTGTATTTGATTTTATTATTTATAGAGCACTGATAGAGGCACTATTATATTCAACTTTAAGCACTTATGTAGATAGTTACTTCATATTCATTTCCAAGCAAGTAGCTTTTAAATTATACCTACTATCGCGTTTTTTCATTGTGTTTTATACATGTACAAATATTATTTTATTCTTGAATTTGCTTTCAATTGCACGAACTCTTGTCCTTTATAAGATGTGACGATATAGTCAATCGGCACGAAAACCAAATCAATTTAACTTCTCGTAGCACTGAAAAGAGCAAAACATTGTGAAGCCTATAACATCGCTCAAACCATAGAACTAAAACATTTATTTTCACGAAACATCAAAGGAAATCCTGCGTTTACTCCATTGATATTCCTGAAAAGTTAAAGGCCCAATTTCTTTTATCACAGTCCCTCTTGAAGATCCTTCGAAATGAGCTTTAAAATAAATAGCTAGTGGCCACAACAGATAAAAGAAAACGACCCTTTTCTATCTCGGAGAATGTTTGGAATAAGTGTTCGGAGATTGAAAAAAAATTAGACGCTTCCTATTAAAGATTTTGGCTTTTCTATCGCAGCTACTTTGTATTTTTTTAACCTACATCATTATTAAATTAAAATTTATATTTAGAGGTCTCTCCATTTTTAATGAAATCCAATCATTGTTACAAAGTTTTATTTCGGAAAAGGATAAGGTATTACAAAATATTGGTAACTCAATAATATATCACAAATCCAAATCACAAAGGTAACTAAACGTCAACAATAGATATAATAAAAAAAAATAAACAAAAATGTAACTTATTGAACAAAATTAATATTCGAAACAAATAAAACCGCTAACTTATAACATGGTCAAATGTTAACAAGCTCGATTTTGGGGTTGGTATTATTTGCATGTTTATTTAATCATGTTCACCAAAAAAACTTCACTAACCCATGTTACGACAAAAGGACTTTTGGAACATTATTTCTAAAAGTGGGTACTAGTATAGTACCCAAAATAGTAAAATTAATCGTCTTCTCTTGTGATATACTTTCAGTGACATAAGCCTTACGTACTCGTACTATTATGTTTTAATTGAGGTTTCCAAGGTATTACTGCTTATTGCAGTTAGTATTTTTGGTGAACATAAGTTGTAATATACGCCATGTGATATCGTGACATACCTATAAATTATTATTATGTATAATAAAGTTACGTTTAAAAGAAGCTTAAAATTATTATTGATTGCGTGAGATTCTATTACCTATCACAGTGTTGGGAATGACTATAGCGATACATTATGAAACACCCACATACAAACATTAATTAATTAGTTTATTAAATTATTTCCAAAATACAAAAGTTCGGTAACGTTCACAAGTTAAATAGCTTTCAAATAACTTATTCGAAAATCCATTAATATTACGCTAAAATTATGTAAAATAGAATACAATATCATAAGACAGTTAATTGAAATTGAAAACTGTATAATTAAAATCGTGTTGTTTTCATTTCAGTCTGTTGTTTTCACAGAGACAAATTCATTTGGAAGTAATATGATATGCGCCTTTACACAATTAACTGGAGGAAGCATTGATCATTTCCCATTTATTTAAAACACTTTCTACTTAATTATAATGTACCTATACTTTAAAAGTTCTCATACATTACTGCAAAGGCTACGTACAAACGATTACGGCAAAATATATTGCAGTTTATTTTTACCTAACAGTAGAATGTTCTCTTTTTATTGTATTGACTTTAACAAAATATATTATAGTCTGAGAACCAAGGATATTCCAAGAGAGTATTTCGCCCATGATACCTTTAATGATTGTAATAAAAACTAAATTATCTTCTATAAATTATTATACAGAAGTTTTGCTACACGCGTTGATATCTCCAATACTTTTGACTCTCCTATGCCTCTTTTGCTTGACAACCGAATCGTCCACCGACTTGGCTGGCAGAGGCGAACTTACCCTGTGGGAGTGGTCTGCTCTAGATCCGTATCTGTGGGGGATAAGGTAGATATTAGAGCGATGGATTTATGTTATTGAAAGTCGACTCCAGTCCTTATTGGCGCCTAACGCTGTTAGCAACCCGGGCGCTTCGAACTTAAACTTATTCTCAGTCTATAATATAATCAAAGATGTATCTATTGTCGCTTCAGCTGGTTTGAATTTCTTACTAATACTAGTAATTTTTAGATAAAATTTAGTTAGAGTGGAGTTATAAAATTTAGATGGAGCACACACTCTTATTATCACAAATTCTCATTAACTTTATAAAAAAATACAATTATCTATGTGCGACATTGCGTGATAATTATTATGTCCGCTTTACTTTTTGCACCTGCACGTGCACGTCTTGTACTCGTAGTATTATCTTCATTTAGTTATTATCCTATAATATCTATATCCTAAAAATCTATAGAGCGGTAAAAATAATGCGTTAAATCCCTAAAAAAATATAAAGCATTTCAGAAAACTCCCCACAATAATTACAGCCCACAGGCGCTGACTCTGCAGTTTTATCACAAGTAATACTTAATCAACAAAGTAAGTTGATTTTCAATCAACGAGTGCGTATTGTAAATGAGGTTGATTGATTAATTAATCACGACTAATGAAGGACCGGTGTTTGTGCAGCTATTGTTCGAACAATAAAATTATTCATTGAAGCGATCCCATTGAGTTTAATGGCTTTAATGTCGCGGAAAGTTTCATATAAACGTGATAATTTTAAATAGGAAATGTAACTGGGTTAACCGCGAAGTTAAGGCTTCCATCAAACTTTCTCAAGCTAAACTAACAAACCCAATTAAAGCAATGAGAGTTTAAATTTCATTACGTAAATGACGATGTTTGTTTTGGCCAAAATAGAATTTTGTAACAGAAGTATAAGCTTTGGGAGCGGGATCGTTTTTCGGCTGTTAATTTTCGAAGCAATTTGAGGTCCGTTTGACTTCAATTTAAAATGTGTTAACGTTTAATAATTGTTGACTATCATGCTAATTGATCAGTTTTATTTCAGTAGGTACTTATAGACTCAATTAACTGCCGATGCATTCACGAGAGATAATGTAAATCCATTGTCCATAGTAACAACATTTGTTGCGATTCATCTCGAGAAAAGGGCACAAAAATTGTAACAGTTGCAGTGAAAACCCAAAACTTAAGATTGCATAGTTTTGCGAGGGATTCAACAGCACTCGTCTTCTGGAAAAATTTTGCAATGTGCTCCACATTATTTTATCCTAGTGCTTGATTATTGCATCTGGCATAGCAGTGGTAATGGTGGTAGGTCCTACGCCGAACTGTTGCTGAGGAGACTTGTAACACTTACCTGTGAGTGATTCCACTGTTCTCTTTAATGTCGTTCAGTCTCGTCATGCTGTCCCTGGTGGAGACGCTTGATTGAGAGTAGAGGCTCAGCGGCGTGTAAATCGGCTCGTACTCTTGTAGCGTGGGTGGCGGTGCGTACGTCATACTTAGTTGAGATAGAGTCCTGCAAAAGGAACACGATGTAATTTTATATTGCCTAGTTAACGAAGCATTTCTCGTTTTACTTATTCCCCAATTTTCCTGAAAGATCTGATTTCAAGACCCTTAATAGTTCCTAATTTTACATCAGTTAGAGACAGTTTTCTAAGGATTAACCAATTACTCGTGGGATGCTGTACTCGCAAATCTACGTTTCGGAAAATTATAAGACAAACCCACATACACGCAAAAACAAAAACATTTTTTACTTTGAAAATCTTCCCAACCTTTCAAATACCTACGTGGAAAAGGAAACGTCTCCACCGATTTTATTATTTGTTTGGATCGCTACAATATTGTGGCCATTTTAGTTTTTATTCAATACAAGACAAGAAATTACGAATAAAAGCCATCCCTATACATTTCACGCACGGATTATTCACTGAAATGTTTTGAAATCAATAAAAACACTGCCCCTAATATTCCCGGGCGATTTCAACTCGATGACACGTGAAGTGGAAATGAAGCGAGGAACTCGTTCGAGGGGAGATCCCTAATAACATTAACACAGTAAAGGTTAGATTTTCCATTGCTGAATATCTATTGCACTTCTCAATTGATATTTATTGTACCTACATATTACTATAAAGTTCGCTTTACCTACACTGAAAAAACGATACTGCTATCCGTTTGCTAATGAGCAAATTAACATTCTCGTAAAAGCTAAGGCGTAGGTAAATTATATTGTGCCAATAAAACACAGAAACGTATATAATATATTATTATATATTCTTGCAAAAAACACATAAAAATAATTACACAACAACCAAACAACCAACAAACACACACATACACTCAACATAATTATCTCTGCAAAAAGTTCTAATTGGATAAGTTAGACAAATAACTTTTACCGTTTTACGGGGTCACCAGTTTACCGTTTTATCGGTATTTATTATTAGAAGGTCCTAGTAAATGTGTTCTCTACCGGGTCGAATAAAAAGAGTTTGTTGTCATCCGTTCTAATTGTAAGTATATTGTCTCTTTCACAAATTATTATAGGCACATAATTTCTTAACACGTAAGAAGGCGGGTTGACGAGTGTACCGTACCGCGACGGAGGGACAACTAGCGCGGGGGTCGCATTCTGCCGACCCAGCGATTTCATGCGCCCACGCCCTAGTCTTGTGTCTCTACAAACTATTCACTGAAACCAATTACTTTACCCCGATTTCAACTATTCCAGTTGGTGAATAAAATAACCCATTAAATTTGACTTTGCTTCTGCTAAACGTATAACCTGTACGTGTACGTTCTACTTTACAATCTGATCAAATTGATCTTACGTTATGTCACAGAATACCTATCAATACCTGCCCTAGGTATGTAATATTGTACAGTCACGAGCAATAACATTATATACATTCAAAACATTAAAAAATATCTCTACTTCTATAATTCTAGAAATAAGTGTATGAAAGTACGACAATTTCTTCTAAACTATCTAACCGTAAAACTGTGTCAAATGTAGGTATAAATTGGTTTCAATATAAACGAAACAAAATCAGTAATAACTTTACACTTCCAATGTCATTTTTAAATCCATGACAATTTTATTTTATTATATTATGTATACAATTGTTTACTTTATTTACTTTCCTTACCATATTTAACCGACTTCAAAAAAGGAGGAGGTTCTCAATGGGCATTGTTTTTTTTTAACAACAAAACAAAACATGAGTTCTACTTACCTGACAGCTATAGGTGGCGAATACGACAGCTGGTAAGGCGTCGTGAGGCTCAACACGCTGGAGCTCTCGCTAGAACTCGACGGGGAGGAGCGCTCGTGCTTGGGCTTCAGCACTCCCAGCGCTCGAGTTATCGATCCCTGGAAAACGAACACTTTATAGATGCTATCTAGTTGTAATGATTGAAGGTTTTGTTCATTGGGGAGTTTTAACATGCTTTGGTAACGATCACGTATAGCAATAGTAACTGATCACGCGAAACGTAACTGAACAAGAACAAGACTATATTTAATATCTTATCTGAATGTTTTCTAGATTCTTATTCTTATTATTTTCGAAATGTCTTACCCTTAAACTATGCCTTCTAGAATCTCCACTGAGGTCAATACCTGGCAAGCCAGTAGCGACCGACCTCGAGAACGGTCTACCCAACATTCTTATTTGGTGACCAAACATATTCCTGAAAGTTTATAAAGTGTTTATTCCGTTGGTCTCGTTGCAAAGTGCAAATCTGAGGTTTCACGTAAGCCAGGCAGAGCATTTGCTTTTAGTTACACTGAATTCATTTAATAATTTTGCACTAGTTTATATTTAAATTCACTTTTAACGGCTAACACAGAAAGCTCATGCAATTTCTGTTTTTATAATTGGATCGCTTCGTTATGGAGCTCTTAGCATGGTAATCCATCACGGTACCTAGAAACAATATTCGTATTCACAAAATTACGCTCTTGAAAGCTACAGAGAACAGGAACAAAGTGACTTTAATTCAATTACATTTGCAGACATCAAAAGCATGATGCACTTTGCCGGAAATGAATCATGCTGTGTACGAAATATGGTCTCAAATAAAGAGTTATGTAATGAACACACATTTAAAATTGACATGACAAAGAAAAGTACTGACAAAAGTAATCTCATATTCGACAAAATTGGTATCGGGTCGAGTACTTCTCTCTGCTCGCACGAATCAAGATGACGAGAGTAATAAAGGTTGGAATCAAATTGACTAGAGAAGCACTTGAAGTTGCGCCTGAAATCATTGTTACAAATAAAATGTTATATTTTACTGAAGAAGAAGGGTGGAGAGTTCGATTGAGGTGCGAGCTAGTGATGATGACAGAAAGGCATTCATGATGTATCGATGTTATAAAATGGTCGTTACCGTTCCGTCTCGATGCAAGGATCGCCATGTTTAGGGTGATGGATAGTTAAATAAACTGACTCGATTCCCTTTATGTTTTCATCGTTTTATCAGGATTTATTCACATTTATAGAATCGATATCAATACAGGTGAACCTAATATACAATATTATGTATTCAACTTTACAGTATGAATGTATACAAGTCAAAAACATAGTTATCTTACATTATTAAACACTATTATTGTTATAATCCTAAAGCTATTGTGAATGGTTCCGTTTTTATTACTAGGGATATTAAATTCTTTTTAGGGGTTTCAAATCTGTTACTATTTATTACAAATACTTTAAAATTCCTCGTTAAATCGAAAAGTTTTAATACTTTAATGAATGCATATAATGGGATACGATTCACCCCTATGATTACGAAGCATTTCATGCTTTATTGAATATCAACTAAGTTGTATACATTTACTAAGTAGGTAATCAATTGATCGATCTCGAACAAACATTAACGTGACAAATCTAAACTACGGCAAGATCGGGAAACTATGGGGCACGTCGACATCCAAATCTAACATTGACGAAGGCGAAGATCCTAAAATATTGTGAATGTTTCCGATCGCGACAACTTTCGAGACTCTTCCGCTAACAAACCACGATCCCTACGATATCTTATCAGTCTTCACCGCTCGTAAAGTTTTCGATCAAAAAAGTTTCACAAACGAGCGAGCTTTGACAGTAGACAGGTACAAAAGTATATATTAGCAAAGAAAAATACTTTTCGTAAAAATAGCAACTTTACAAACTTTTTGATACAAGAAAATTTACATACAATATACAGGGATTCGGAATTTTGGCTCGAAGCGTTTACTTTTTGAAGGAGAGTTTTTTAACTTTTGTCGATTTATCTTTGTTTTGTGGACAACATGGATGCTCGGGCAGCCTCCACTTGCAGTTCTTCCACCTGGCAAAATATCGTATACCTGCAGGATTGCACCTCACATTATAATCAACTACAGCTTGCTCACCTACGGGGACGTGATTCGGTGACGCTACACATGCAGTGCGCCCTTTCACTCGCTCAGACACCTCAACAATCACATCGGACTCACTGGTTAGTATTGCAATCGAGGAGGGATTTTAAGAGTTTTTGTCACCAGGCTTGGACTTTAGTACAATATCTTAAGAAACAAATGAAATATTTGCTGTTCATAAAGATCAGTGCAAAGCAAATATGTCGTCTTAAATTAAAGTAACGAAACTTACCTAGCAGGAATTATGAGAGCATCGAATTCTGCGACCAGATGCCGCCTGATAATGCTCTTGGAAGGCGGAATGCCGAACGCCGTAGCCATCGTCTCTCCAGTGAAAGATGGCTCGAGCACGACTAGGCCTCCGTGCACTCCGCTATCTATATTATGAAACACTTCACTTTCATTTTGCAATACAGTTTTGTCTGCTTGTCTCATAATGGTTGTAACGCCACAACAAGTATCGGATTGTATATAGTAACGCTACACGCATGCTAAGAATTTATTGATCTTCTTTCTTTTTCTAATTACAAAGGGCTTCACCAAAATAAAAGATCCCTTCAGGCTTAATAAAGACAAAATACGCACCTTTGAGATTGTCAGCAAACTCCCCTAAGTCGATGTTATGGGCCCACCGCATAAATCTCTGGTTGGTCCAGACTAATGGATCGGCGTCGACGTTCTCGCACTGGTGCCGCCTTACGGCTAAAGCCTACAATAAACAACGCCTTTGTTACGCCGTGATTGATCGCGAGTACAATGTAAATTGTTATAAAATGATTGAGCGAAGAGCCGCCTGTCACTTTGAGTACGGTGGCAGGCTTAGGAGGTATGAGTACTGAAAGTAGGATATTGCATGTATGACCAATTGGAAGTATTAGGGCATTCGAGATATACTCGAATTATGTTTCCGCCAAGGCTGACCTTTACAAGATCGAAATGGAAAATGTCTTTGTATTCACAACGAGGTAAAAACACCGAAACATTACTCCTACTTCTGATACATTTTATTATAATGGGATTTTAATTTAATATTCAAATTTTGCAAATTCACGGCGAAATAATTTTAGAAGAATGACGCTATAATAAACGAGGCGTAACAGGTCAAATTCAGCTGTCAAGGGTAGATGGAGACGAGGAGAAATACAACATGATTAATGAGTTTATTTATATAGCAGGGGTCAAGGCAGATGAAATATCAAATCAACAACAAACGCAGTATAAGAAATAGAAGATATTTTATATACATACTTCATTTGAATTGACTGCCAGCCATAATTTCGGAATTTTACACTGGCCTAAGTTTGAAACGAAAGGGTCTGTAGTATTATCGTCTTCATCATCACAATGTCTACGCTTGAGGAATGCAAATGGAGAACGAACCAATTAAAAAGACTAAAGGGGGCCTTGGTCGTAATTCGCAGCCAAACACACACACCCAATAACCTCATTGTCTCATTGTATTTTTAACACGGTATCATAATTAACACTGTTTTTAAAAAGGGGAATATTCCTAATACTGTGCATTTGATTCCAGTTAGGTGGATAATCGCTCGTTTGCGTTTGTCCATCTGTCCCTTCACTGCGAAGGGACGCGGAAGGGATTCTCTCATTATTACATCCATATTTTGTTAGCAAGATGAGGGGGAAAATTTCAGATATTTACTCTTTATCGAAATGTCTGTCGACGTAAAATAAATATGGATCGTTATCTGCTATTGTTTCATTAAAGCCGGCCCGGATGCTACAGTGATTTATCAAAGGCGTGCCAGAGATACGACTTGGGTATTAATAGGCCGTCAAGGTGCCGTTAAGTTTGTAGATGATAAACTGGATCATGTAGTCGGACTGTAATGTTGATTAATGCGGTAAAAGGGGCTGCTTTTATTTCAGGTGGTAACTATTAAAATTTTGTAACTGATAGCCAAGATTTAGACGTGATACATTTCAGAGTTTCAACTAAATTTAGCGGCTTCGCTTTTGTTTTTAATTAAATTATTATCAATAACTCGTACCGTCCAAATTATAGCAGCTAGCTTCATTTTCCCTTTCACCAATGTTTTGATGAAGTTTGCCGCAAGATAATATGGACTGAAAGTTACTATATAATTGAAAAAATCACAGACAGTGGTTGAAGTGACGTCACTTACTTGTCTATCATACTTCATTATCCTGAGCAAATGGATGCCGTGCACAATGGACGCCTGGTGGAACTTGCGAGTGACTCCCAGATACTTTTCCAATTCCTTCTTGCTAATGGTGTCAAGCATCCGAGCGTCAACTAGATTTGCCAGGAACGATTCAGCGTACTGTTGAAGAAAATATAAAAACCAGTCATGTGCAAGTCGCACTTCCAGAATCGTATTCCCATCCATCCACTAATTTTATTAAGATTATTAGTATCTCCAATCAAGAATATACTTCCTTGACGTATGGGAAGACGACTTTACATAATACTAGCTGCGCCGCGCGGTTTCACCCGCGTTTGGATAATATACGATATATCTTTATGAATTGTAGCCTATGTGTTATTCTGATGTATAAGCTATATTATTGCAAAGTTTCATTAAAATCCATTTAGTAGTTTTTACGTGAAAGAGTAACAAACATCCATCCATCCATCCATACATACTTACAAACATTCGCGTTAATAATATTAGTAGGATTAGAGAACAAACCGAGATCAAAAGCGGCGAAGATGGTTCGCTTTAGATCGGTTCAGTCCAGAAAAACATTCTGATTGACTTTGATCTGTGTCAGTGGCGAGGCAGTGAAAGAGACACAAGGACGGTTCTGACCTGCGACAGCCCCAGATCCGGCAGCCACTCGGCGGCGACCCAGGCGTGCGTGAGCTGGCCGATGCTGGGGTTCCGCACGAGGTCAGGCCGGCGCCGCTCCTCGATGGCCAGCCGCAGCTTCTTGCGGTGCATCGGCTGCGTCACGCCGAGCCCCACCTCCAGATCCGCGTCGGACAGCTCGAGCAGAACCTGCCCATTCAAAGCACGGATCTAGAACCAACCAGAACACAATATTTGACGCTTTTGTTGCGTCAGTGCTTACTATGCGTGTTGTGTTGGTGATGGCGGGTGCGTTGGTTTTAAGCTCAATTCGATTTCGTGTATTGTATTGAATGTTTTATTTTACATACGAAATGAACGAGCAGGTTTTTAATAACTCATTTGCTAGTGTAGTAATTTACATATCTGTGATTAAATATATTCGATTCTAGCATGATTCTACATAACATGCATCTACATCACAACTGTTTATGAATTGAAAAAATATAATATTTTTTTTCCAATCGTGAAGCCGGTCTGAAAATGTAGACGACCGATAACAATGACATAAATTGCATGGTTATCTACACAATATGATCTCAAAGAGTTATATTAAAGCGGTGCGAATAAACATAATCCCGGATAAATTTATCAAGAAATTTCGTACCCATTGGGTCCCAATTTCCATACAAATGTAATAAAAAGTCCGAATTCCGAATAATGAATGGATACAAGGGTAATGAAAATGGGGGTTTTATACCATTCGTTACATTCGATAAATAATTCCCACTGTTATATCGAGAATTACGACCGTCCCAGTATTATGGATTCACACTTGCAGGCGAATGTACATGAGGTCTTTTTGTATTAATATTTTCATTTACGCTCTTACCAGTTTGTATGCTACCAATTTAAAGTACCGACCTAGGTATTTTATTTATCAGGTAATTTTGATGGCAATTAAATATAAAAGCGTGCTAGCAACAATACCTACGTATAAGTATAATAGTAGTATATAGTAAGTATAGTATGGTATATAAGTGTAGCCTATACGTATACGTATGCATTGCTTGAAACTTTGATACTTATAGAAAAAATACCTTCATATTATTACGTCCATACACGCTCACAATTTCTTTTAGCAATATATCATCGAATAATATCCCTGGTAAATATTCCACTATGCAAGCAAGTTTTGGTCAAGCTCAAATCTTTGGTCAACTGGTCAACATCTGGCGTAGGCTAAAAAGGTTACGCATGATGTGCCAGCTATTTCTACTCTGTACATACAGACAAGTAAAGAGTTATGAAAAAAAAAACACCTTACGTAAAGCAGTTTTACAACACAAAGCATCTAGTACGTGCAGACCTCATCGTCTCAAGAAGGCACTAGAAACTCACCTTGCCACTCTTGACGTTGTCGGCGACGGCGGCGGCGTACTGCGGCATGCCTAGCGCCAGCTCCAGCCACGCTATGATGGCGGGCGCGCGCCACCGCGCCAGCGGCAGCGACGCCGCCTCGCGCAGCGCCGCCTCGCTGCCCAGCGGGGACCAAGCGCGCCCGCCGCCCGTGCCGGCGTAGATCGGCTCTGCTTAAAGAAGGAAGCTTGTGGAACAGGTTGCAAGGAATAGTGTGTAAAAAAAAAACAAAAGTATGTTAAAAAATTGTCAATTTAAAGACGTCGTCGTCGGTACTAAAATGGTCTTACCACTCTCATGCCCGCTGGTACCGCTGCCGGACTTGGTGCGGTGTCGGCTGCGAGCGAACACGCGCGATATGGAGCCCCAAGCGGAGCCCCGGCCCCGAGCGCCTTTGCCCCCGCCGGTGCCCCCGACCCGGCCTCGCATGCCCCCGAGCAGGGCCGTTTCACATTCACCCGGACTCGAGAGCTGCTCGACTGACCTATGCCAAAACAATATCAGTAGGTAACTTGCAGCAAAAATTCCACATTCAAAATGCATGGTTCCATTTACATCAAAGCTCCCGTGTTTTCTGTAACCTGGGATAGGGAAATTGGGACTATATTGCAACCGAACTAGACATCTAGACCACATTGATGTAATCCATACCTTGAAAGCGAGCCAGCGTCAATGGAGCGTGTAAACGGCGAAGCGCTGTTGTGAGGCGATAGAGTCGGCGGGCTGCAATCTCTCGGAGTGCTCACTGATAACACACAAATATAGCAAAATAGATACAACACGTGGCCTACATTGTGACAAGGGGAGACCTCCCGAGATGTCATGTATGTTGGAATGTATTTTATTGGCATCACTAGCTATCTCGGAACTGAAATGGACTTCTGATTTGGAGCAATACCAATACTCGTAAGTTATACACTTACTACTGATTCAAGGTTTACTCATATTATTATGTTATAATAATAGAAAACAGGTGCATTATAAGTAAAATCTTCTATTTTTCCCGATGTCACAATAGTGGGCGAAGGACGGCAATAATTATCGTGGCATGTCGTCAAGTCTAGAGTGAAGCCATTTCCGTGTTAAAACGGTTGTCGCGTAAACGGAATTAAGTGCTTCAGTTTTTCACAGTTCTTAATTTTGTACGAATGTCTACTAGAAGTGCTATTTTATTCGTACAATTATCTATATTCTAAATTCTGTAATTATTGGAATAAAGGGTTACAAATTGTGGGTCTTATACCTATTATTATATATATAAAAATTCAGGCATATAAAGTGTAAGTTCAAAAACATAAAGCCATAAGGTCCATTTTACTCGAAAGTTTTCAGCTGCCACATTGGATTCTGTCTTTTAAAGCACACTGTATAAATAAAACTGCATAAAACGCGAACTTCCCTTTCACAAATAGTCCCAAAGTAATATTGTTATAAGTGCATTTGAGCGTGAGGTTGATTTTGTCGAAGTATAAAAGAAACGGATTTTCAGTTTCACGAAGCTGTCAACGATCAAAGGACGTCCTAGACAAAGGCCAACACTACTAAATTTTATAGGTCGCGGTATGTAGTACTGTAGTGCGGGATAAAGCAAACGGGTGAAGCGGGTAGTCTCAACTTCTCTAATCTTGAAATCCGTAAACGCAGGAGAGAAAATAAACAAATAAATAAAACCACGCACAAAATAGGAGATAGCAATTTAAAGAATATGATATTATTTTCTAAATGTAAAGTTATTGGCCTATTAGTTAGCACTAGAATGATTTGCTAATTAAATTAGACACCAGACTCCGATAAGAGTCGCACTAGAGAGTTGTTTAAAGGACGGGCGGATTGTCTATCAGGCGACCCCTATGCGACTTAACCTTGAGCTGACTCAATTGACTCCTCTGATATTTAAAGTTATAAAATTAACGTCATATTCAAATATTATGTTACTTTACAACTTGTTCTCATAATGATGATACAATGCTTTCTTGTGTGGCACTAGATGAAAGGGCTCTCCCGGGGAAAATTGGAATTGAAAATGTAGTTTAACAATTTGATTGAAATTGATGTAATTTCTTTACCGTTTATTATAAGGAATAGGTAGATATTTACAATAAAAAGACATGAAAAACAAACTTTAAATTGATGTTTTTAGATATTATCTATCCATATTAATATACTCAGGTCTAGGACGATGTATCAGATGGACCCGACAGAAGCCTATACCAGAAAAGAATTAGTGCATACGCGGACAAAGATAAAACATCATCGTACCATCCTACTTATTCCTTTGTCTATTTGTATACACTTGTCTCTTTCGTGCCCCGGATCTTTAGTTAAATGTCATATCTGTTAGATCAATCTGAGATTCAGGTGATCCACTATTAAAGTGTTCAGTATTGTGTGAGATTGTATGTTTTTTTATTTTGCTAATGCTTTATGCTGAATTCACACAAGCGCTTTTATGATTTTGTAAAAATTTTCGCAGTTTCAATTTCCATGTTATGTCTTTATCGAGCACAATGAGAAACCCTTAGTTGCAACTCACATTGATAGATATGATGAGCCGAAGACACAAGGGAGGTGGCGTCTGTGTCGTAGGCGTCCATGGTGGGGGGCGCGCCTTCCGCTGTCGAGTCTGACAGGTTTCCGCCGCACACTGATGTAGCGCCGCCGTCGCTGCTCCCTGGTATTTGGAATTCTAATAAAATTAGACGTTCATTTTTATCGAAATACACTTGAAAACTTGTGTCAGTATGTGACATTGTTTGTGAGATCAAGGACTTTTGTGAAATATTTAACCGTCAATTTCCCATTCAAAATCCCATTTTGGAGACGATGTGTAAATCATGTCACATAATTATCAGAATATAAAACCATAAAGATAAACAATGAAGGCTAAAAAAAATACGGAGAAGTAACTGTACCAAAACAATAGGTCTTACCACAAAGAAGTAAACCAGAGCTGAGCTTTACCTGTGTAAATATTTTCTCCAAAAATCGACGTGTAGCACTCGCTTTTGCTAACTCAATAACAAATTCACAAGTAAAAAATTAGGAATAGCAGAAAACGCGATTGCAAGTCGTCGTTTTAGTGGAACGAAATTTTGGAAACCTCTGTTTAACTGTGGTCTAAGCTTTTGTGGTGAGACGATGAGGGTATAATAGTTTTGTTTTTGTAGTAGCCTCACCTCTTACTCCAGAATCAGCACTGCAACTACCTCTGTCGCCTATCAAGCCGGAAGGTCCCAGACCCATCATCGGAGGCCCGATGCCGAGTGACGCCACGCTCTCGCCTTCTGAGAGACACCCGGCTGCTTGCAGCTGCCGCCGTGCCTGCACGAAACCATCCATCATAAAAAATGTTCAAAGGTCCGGGACACAAAACGAACATTCAGCCTCTACCCGAGCGAAATTGGCTCCGATCTTTGCAAAAAGTCAGCGAAACAACACTAATCTAAACTTGGTAAAGCCGACTACGCTCACGGTTATAAAACCACTTTCCATTTTAGTGTATTTACCTGAGTTCTGCCATGTGGCACTAAAAGTGAGAATACGGACGCAGTAGTCAAACAGTTTGCAGCTGACTTGGAACTAAAATAATAGGAGCTTATTAATACAATATTTAAAGTAAAAACATATAGAGGTAGCACCAAGGCGAGATTTGATGGGGACTGGGCTACACCTGGTATCTATAAAAGCAGGAACAAATTGTATGATTTATATTCACAAAAATGTATAAATGCACATGACACAAAATTTTTAGACTATGTTAAACAATACTCAAAGACATTCAAATCTGTGTGCCGTACCGCGAAGTCTCTTCACTTGAGTAGGAAAATTAAGCAGGCCGAAGACAAAATCAAAACAACGTGGAAAATAATAAACACTGAAACTGGCAAAATTAAACCTCGGGACCGGAAATATGTCTTAAATATAAACCAAAAATTAATTTCAAAAGATTGCGAAGTAGCCAATGCGTTTGAAGATTTTTCTACCAATATACCTATTGTTACTACCCAGTCGTTAGAGTCATCCCCGGTTGCGGCTGCTTCTATACTATTAAATAATGTTGAAAGATGTAATGATATATTTAAGTTCAAATATATTGATGTAGACACCATTGTTAAGACATTTAAATTACTTAATATTAAGAACACTGAGGATCTGTGGGGAATGTCTACAAAAATTTTAACTTGTATTATTAATTCAATTGCCCCGTATTTGGTCGTTATTTTTAATACATGTGTCGATGAAGGAGTTTTTCCCGACGTAATGAAAAATAGTAAACTAATTCCTCTGTATAAATCCGGAAATAAAAATGACCCGACTAACTACAGACCCATCTCAATACTTCCCGCACTAAGTAAAATTTTTGAAAAAATTATCTTGAACCAATTAATGACTCATTTTAATTTAAACAGCCTGTTTCATACTGAACAATATGGCTTCACTAAAAGGCGTTCTACCACAGATGCAGGGATAAGGCTCTTAAAGCATATTTTCGATGCTTGGGAGAAGTCGCAGGATGCTATTGGTGTTTTCTGTGACCTTTCCAAAGCATTTGACTGCGTTAGTCACGAAACATTAATTTCTAAATTACAGCATTACGGGGTTCACGGGAAAGCTCTCGATCTTGTCTTCTCGTATCTTAGTAACAGAATCCAGAAAGTGGATATAAATGGAGTAAGGTCATCTGGGTCGCTCTCTACAATGGGCGTCCCTCAAGGTTCAATACTGGGGCCATTCTTGTTCTTGGTGTATATTAACGATCTTGCCTTTTTTGTAAAGAACTTATGTGATATTGTTTTGTTCGCTGATGACACTTCACTTATTTTTAAGGTTGACAGAACAGACAACAATTTTGACGATGTTAACAAAGCAATCACGCTAGTTCTTAAATGGTTCACGGTAAATAATTTAGTGCTAAATTCTAAAAAAACGAAATGTATAAAATTCTCACTACCCAATGTTAGAAGAGGCCTCACAAATTCAAGTATTTTAATTAATAATGAGCCGTTAGACCAGGTAGAGTCAACCACGTTCCTGGGAATTAATTTAGATTCTAGATTACAGTGGGGTCCTCACATATCATCTTTAACTGGAAGATTGAGCTCTGCAGCTTTTGCTGTACGTAAAATCAGACAATTTACTGATGAAGCCACTGCAAGATTAGTATATTTTAGTTACTTTCACAGCGTTATGTCGTATGGCATTATGTTGTGGGGCAAAGCCGCGGATATCCAATCTGTGTTCGTGCTACAGAAAAGAGCAATTCGGTCAATATATAATATGAAAACCCGCGATTCTCTCCGGGAACGATTTAAAGACATCAATGTTCTTACAGTGGCTTGCCAATATATTTATGAAAACTTATTGTATATTCATAAAAATATTAACAAGTTTGCTAAAAATTGTGACGTACATAATTTCAACACTAGAAATAAAAATAAACTCCATGTACCAAGATTTCGGTTGCAGAAGGTTAATGGTTCATTTATGGGGAACTGTATACGCTTTTATAATAAGTTGCCAGAGGGAATTGATCAATTATCCATGCAAAGATATAAAACTTATATTAAGGCTAATCTCATAAAGAAAGCCTATTACACTGTTAATGACTATATTAAAGATACAAAGGCATGGCCTCAATGCCCCCAGCTCCATGGTAGTAATAATTAACGTGAATTTTATTAATATGTTTTGAAATTTTTATTTTTAATGGTAATATTTATACCTACTTATGTAAATATTGTGATTGAAAAAAAATGGAAAGAAATTATACAATATGAGAAAAAAAAAGACATCCCCGTAGAGTTTCTTGGTGCTGTCTTCTCTAACGGGTGTATTCCGAAGCACTGGTAGAATCAAACGGAGTTTCCTTTTCCTGTCTGAGATTCAATCCTGGACTTGAAAGGGAAACATCCTTTTTCAAACTCAAACCATACCTTATCAATTAATTATAGTTTGTTTTCTTTTATGATTTTATTAATTTGTTTATTAGATTGAAGTGTTTGACTTGTAAAAGTGCGATTTTATTGCCTATTTACAATAAATGATTTGACTTTGACTTTGACTTTGACGCATGAATGAGTGCTTATTTCATAAAATTGACTGCATGCCATAAATTCTGTCTGCTGCACTATGCCGTAGTTTAGCATAATATAACTCGATCACTTCTGCCACAATATTGGGCCCGTGCAGCAAACATGATTTGGAGTACCGATTCCAATTAATGGAGGGTCGGATATAGGATTTTCAGTATTTGACAGTTTAGAAGATGGAGGTTTGGCGCTTGATGTGGGACTAAATTGCGAACGTGTTTATGCATAGAACCTTTTGGGCCATTGAAAAGCTTTTCAGGATTGGAACTCAATTACAGCTACCCACCAATGTGCGTAGCCTTCAGGATTACTTTGTAATGAATTATTCAGATGAGCCTTACCTATGGATCATGTAATCATAATTTGATTGAGTTCCCTCCGGCTGGATCGGTTAAGTTATCTGGCCAGCTTTAGAGGTTCGATGAGGGTTGGTACGGATCAATCGCTAATCTCCACCCTACAGCTTTATTCATTATATAGTTCTGACTTCCTATATACTAACAGTTTATCGACCCAACTTTTTATCGCTAACAATTTATGGTTTCAGCTAAATAACATTTTGCTTCTTTATCACGTTAAGGGAAGGCGTCAGAGCGTATTGCTATCCATTCTACCACAGAAACTCTTCTTCGGTTAAAGAAATCCGCTTAAAAATCATCCGAGTGGACCGACCCTATTGAACCCTTCCGCGTGACTAACAGTGCCCTAAGCCTAGCCTTATTTGCTTGGAACACTTTACTGATAAATCATGACATGGAATATTGGCATGGTACTTACGTAACTGATCTGATACGATTAGGCTATTCGATATTATGGCACAATTAGGCTGTACTATATCCTGTCACGCATGCATTTTACACCTACACGATTATCCCAAAATAAGGTAAATTTTCGGTGTTAACTCTCATAATACAGCTACCACAATTTTCATATTCTGAAACATCGACCTAGTGAAGACAAAGAAGACATATCAACGTCGCTCAAGAACGTCTCAGCCGGCTATAGGTCAAGGGAAAACTACCCTTAACAAGTTAGTTCCAAAGAACAACGAACATGATAGACAGTCGGCTAATGAAACACCACCATTCAGCCAGATTGCAATCTATTTTTTGAACGGCAATCAGTCCGGTGTCACATCTAAAATTCACGTGACCGCAGGAGCCTTTCCCATTACAGCCGGCAACGTGTCGGAAGCCACCATCTGCCCAGTTTCATGGCTCAATTAATTTCGATTGGTGATTTAATTTGAACAGGGTTTGACCTCTCCAATCGTTTCAACAGGCCTGTGTAATGAGACTGAACGGCCGCGGTCGGTGCCCGAAATGATACGGATTAAAAATATATTCGCGGGTGGTTGTATTGGATATTTGAAATGTAATTAACTAAATGATGCAATAAATGGTTTAAAATTAAACGCTACCGTATTCTGTTTATGTGATATATTTTATGTGGAAGTCCTTCGTGTAAATAAGGTACTCATTCATGGAGCAAGCGTCTGCTTTCCAATCAGCTAGCATATACAGAAAGGCTTATTTGAAACCGTAATCAACACAGATTATTAATAGACACCACTAAGCGCCATCCACGTGGTCATTCATCATCCCGTCGATACCCTATAAATCTACATACTCGTACGTACCACCTGTTTGATGTGTACTCATTCGTTATTGTTTCCGAAGCACTTCATCACACAAGTTACAGGGAACGCTCGCTTTTCTTTGCGCTGATCGATCGAGAGAATGAAGCTTTTGCTATAATAGGAAGTGTGGCATAGAAAGGCGGTGTTGGTGATTCTATTAACGATGAGATTGAATATTCAAATTACCATTTTTTATGATTCTTCGATAGAAAAAGGTAAGCCATGCTCCACGCACCACACGGCCCATGCGGCCTTTATTACGGAAATAATTGTTGTAAACATTAATATATTGTTTACTACAACTTTATTAATTATACCTACACGTGGAAAAGAAAGGATCAAATAATATCAGGAGGAGCTTACCTCAAAAAGCTGTTCTCTCGCATGTCTCAACTGCGTGTCCCTTGCGCTCAGAGCAGCCGCGAGTTGAAGCGAACGCTCCGCTTCGTCCCGCGCGTGACGTAACAGCGCCGCTCGCTCCCGCTCACGTTCCGCTCGCTCCGCTCCCAGCGCAGACGAAGCCCCGCCCCTTGAGCGCATCTACAGAAAAACATTTCGCACTTCACTTGTTAGTAGTTCAGTTCAGACCCAATAGCTTGGCCGGTATTCAATAAAATATAACGTTAACGAGCTCATTAAAACTATTAAGAGGATTTCTGTGAAGTCGAAGCATTCATTGAATGTTGTCAAAGCTTTTTCGCTAAGCCTCAGTAAAAAGTGGAGACTTATTTTTAATTTCTACTCGTCTTCTTTTGCATTCAAAGGCATTGATGCCTAGCCCTGTTCACATTCCTCTCATATTGGAACACAATAGTCTTATTAAGGGCAGCATTAATATAATTCCAAATCAACCGTTGATTGAGCCGAATCGAAGCTCGCATGCCTCGTATTTGAGTTCGCGTATTAGTTCGGGAACGCTTATGTACACTAACAAACTGTAGCTCGAACACAGCGGAACGGCGCACAATAGGTACGGCGTCAAGTAATCCTCCGCGCGTGACTTACATGTCTGGAACGTGTTTGATTTCCATTTGAATGTTTACTCGATACAGAATAGGTACTCTTGAAGCTGAAATGAGAGAATGTACACGAACCTGTTCGTAATTTCTAATAAAATCTCGCAGCTCCTTCTCTTTGTCCTCAAGTGTAGCGTATAGTTGCTTCATCTGGTTCAGCAAATCGAATTTCTCAGCTTTCAACCTCTTCTTGTCCGCTTTCAAAGCTGTCACAAAAAGTTCTTTTTATCGCTTGTAAAATGAAATCGTTATTTTAGATATTCAAAGTGACCCAGTTGTCGACGGATAAAATATTGATGTTCATGGCGATAGCGCGTCGACAAACGTTCAAAGTGGGTTTATGTATAGTGTATCTGCTCAAATCGGAATACTAACGCGAACCATGCTTCTATCCCGGGAGATTCGAAACTCTTTGAGCGTATGTTGTTCGCTTTGGAGGCTTGTGTCCTTTGTCGCGCGGCTTTCTATGCAGATCCCCTATATTGGAACAAAATGTACATTCGAAACGTTTGATGCGATAGAAAACGCATCCCAAAATTCGTTCAGAAAACTCTTTTATGACAACAAAGTCTTCGTGTTCTGCTTTGCTAATCTTACGATACCTATTTTATCTAACGTTATTTCAATATCGCTAAAAAGTAATTTATAGTATAATACATTATACTAATTGTTATCGAATAGCACACGCCGTATGCGCGTCCGATAGAGGGATTACTGGCTCGTGTGGATTGAGCAAGCGGCCTTTGATCGATGTTAATGGAGCATACCATTATTATGCTAATATCTAAACGTATATCTACGTTGCTTGGGATCTCTATTGCTTAATTATTAAGCACAGTTGAGATCGTTATCACTTTTGAGTTTCTAACTAAAACGGAAGGATAGTTAAAGGTAGGTAGGTATATAGTAGGTATAATGATGTACATATTATCTATAGTATTCGTATAGAATGTATGTATGTTTATTGTAATTCTTAATTTATAATGTTATAGGTACACAATTCTGCCATTTAAAAGTACAACTGAAACAATCTTTATCACATGGGCAGGGAACACTCATGAAAGTCTAATTCAAGTTTAGCTTTTCTTTATAAGCGCTACAGTGTACCTACTCGAGAATAATATGAAGCATGTATTTTAATATTCACTTTACTATCTTGATCATTCCTTTTCTTATCAGAATTCTTGAGTTATCTCGAGTCTCGAAATATTCACGACTATCGCAAAATATTGTCTAAGAAATCACTCATCTCAATTGAAACTTTATACGACCTTTCAGAATGACGCCTACGTATTTATATGCTCAGGTAATGTATTTATAAATTTCCCAGTATGCGTAAGAGACATCACGTACGATTCCAAAGTTCGTCAGGGTAATGGCATTAGCCAAAATACCAGCGAAGTTACAGTTCCTCGCCCTGGGAGGACGTGCCTCGTTTGCCGATTCCATCCCAAGTTAGTAGGCCAGGTATGCCTCGAATGTTATGTTATGAGTGTAGTTTATCAAAAAGCCCTGACGGCAGGCGCCGGTTGGGATGGTAGGTTTTATGTTTTATGATTGAAAAATGCGTCATTTTGTAAAAGGCTATGATTTGAATTTTCTATCGTAACTATGATTTGCCTGACATATATTTAGCAAGCAATTCCATTTTTTCGCCACCGTTTTAGTCATTTTATACACCCGAAAAAAAGATTTACTATGTAATCCACTTCAGCTTTCTTTTGACGCAAAATCTTGCAAAAATTTATGTTTTCTAACGTATAACTCTTTCTTTACTCGATCAGTCTCCGCACGATTCCTGCCGTGAAATATAAAAATTATATATCGACGCCTAAAAGAGAGAGACGTTGAGCAATCGCAATATCTGTATTCCCTACAACGAAATCTACCTAAGAAGCTCAGAAGTCAGTTCAGAACACGCCTCTCGTATATTGGACGGTACTCAACAAATTGCCCACTTTCGCGGGATCTTCGGATTATTGTGTGAAGAAGCGAGCATAAGTTACAAATTGTGATTTGAGGTAATATTCCCCTGTCCCGAGGGCTGGGGCGGGTTTCGGGGTCAGCCTTATTATAACATTTATTGATCTGAAATACTGTATACATTGCACCATACTATATTTATATGTTTGAACGGTGTATATTTGTGAAATGTAATTAGATAATGTAGTTAGATACTTACAATTAACAGCCTCTCTCGCCAGCAGCAGTTCTTTCTCCAACTGCTGAGGGTCCAGTGGCGATGTATCCCCACCTTCCCCTTTGTTCCGTTCTATGAGCGCCGAGCCCGCCTCGCCCCGCTCCGCTGCAGCCACCAGCAGGCGCCGGACGCGTGTTAGTTCCGCCTTACAAAACGGATAAACTCAATTAGGCCTAATTCCCGCAATCTTCTTCTTTGTGTCGATGTTTCAATCATACCAATCTTTTTTCTTTTATTCCGGTTTTCCTTATCCCTCAGAAAGAAGGCGAGATACGTAAGAAGGGATGTTAGCCCAAACCGCCCTATAAGAAGGAAGTCTGGGCTTCTTTTGCTAGCTAATATTGCTTAAGATTAGTGACAAAATAAGTGTGCTCGTCTGCGGGGCGATGTATTCTATGTAGGTAAGTAGTTGAATATTTATAGTATCATAGAAATCAATTCAATAAAATAGCCACTTGGAGAAGCTATATTATAAAGAAATGTACGCTTGGTCTTTCTCTACCGACCATCATTTATCAATATTAAACCGCAATGACTGAGTACCCAAATATACGAGCGATTTTATTGGTATTATTTCCGAACAATACCCAATCATATTAACCAAAATTGGTTTACTTCTGATCGGCATAATAACCATCCGGACTATCAAATATATATTTCGGCTGCCGGTGCCCTCAATGACCCATTAGGTCCCAACAGAAACCAATTTTATACAACCCATAGTAATATTTAGGTGTATTTATTGAGGGTAGTAAAGTGAAACCGAGCGAAAACCTGACTCACCTACTTTAACTCGATAGAAAGTAATGAACTTGAGGTTTTTGCTAAAGTGGGTCCTAAAATACTCGAGTTCGATCGAGCGCAAACAGTTCAAATACCAATAAGCTCTAGAATACATAGAGTACCTACTCACTATATGAAATTCGTTTTCTAGGTTCGGTATTTGATCAAACACTCATCTACTCTAGAAGAAGGCTTATCCACTTACAAAATCACATAATATTATGCTTTAATATGCTTAACTACCCTGTCTGTAATTGTTCTTACATGTTACTAGATAATATTTTAAAAATCTGGATGGTTTCGTAGCGAGAATCGAACTTGTAATAATATACTTGCTACTTTACTCTGGGGATCTGACCGTGGCTGTCGAATTTGACAGTAAAGTGTCTTCTTTTTTTATGTTACTGAGTAGCGAGTCGACTGGCGAGCAGGTCGTTCACCTGATGGTGAGCGCCTGCCCATAACAGTTTCAGTGCATTTCAAAATTTGTTTGTGTGCCGTATTAGGTAGTGCCGTCTCTAGAGTCGAGAGTTTATTAGACAGCCCTAGGGCGGTATCATATACTCGTAGTTCTTTAACTAATACTCCCAAGGGCGGTATTATATAGTTAACTAATACTGTTGTAGGTAAATAATGTCTAGACTAACCGTCATTCTATATCGAGCCGATTCCAGTCATGCAAACACACCATTAAAGGTTACGCCAACGTAACCCCTGGACAATTAATAAAAGTCGTTCTAAGGTTTAAAACATGTCAATTGATAAGCACGCTTGTTTTAATAATTAAAAGGCTAAAATGAACGTGTAAAGCGTAATCTAATTTAAATTAAATTCCCAGTTCTAATTGAATAATAATCACATTGAAGGGCACGGTAGCTGCAGTATTTCATTCCGTACCTAATTCCAGGTACTCGCGGAAAGGCGGTTGGGTAACAGCTACATTTTATGGAAAATACCTGGTCCACCCCCAAAAATTACATTTTGAAATTAATCTGTGCGCGAATTAGCACAGTTATTTCTAGTAATACATGCTTACTAGACACCTACAATCGCATGCTTTTGCATGCAGCAGACAAGCCGTCAGCTCCGCTCAATCACATAAAAACGCCATAATCATCACTATGTAGGCCTTTGGTCCATCTTACCTAGAGGCTGGAGCTGGAGGACTAGCAGGAGTTGACGCAAGGCAGACCAAAGTGGAGGCATTTAGTATCGGAGGTCAATTTGGGCCACTGACCCATCCTAGTTAGTTTTTTTTTTTATGTTGCCCTACACTAGGATTGCTCCTGTATCGCGGATACCGCTTACAGACATACACATACACAACACACCCAGACCAGAAACAAACATTTGTGGGTCGCACAAATATTTGTTCCAAGCGGGAATCGAACCCGCGACCCCAAGCGCAGCAGTCCGATTGCTCGGCCACAAAACCAAACGAGCCGTCGAGTCGTTAGTTACCTGGAGCCTCTCATTCTCCATCCGCAGCCTTCGGGCGAGCTGCGCAGCGCTGAGCATCCCGGGCGAGGCGGGCACCTCCTCCTGCCGCGACCGGTCCGACCGCCCGCCCGGGGACGCCGCTTCTGCCACAAAAAAAGCTAAGCTTCGCTAAAAAGTAACGTAAGTACAGTTAAAAAAGGTTATTTAGAAGTTCTTAAAAATTTGTACTAACTCGTTCCTGAAAAATTAAAATTGGCTTAACGTGAAATGTCTCTCTCATCTGTACGCTCGTGTTCATAATATCCTTCACGTAAATAAAAGGCTTGTAGGGTGGTATGTATTGTATACATAAGAGTATAATAGGCTATTCTATTCCAACTGGAAATAGTAACGTTGGTCGCGCTGACGTCTCGGCTGAATGGAGTAATGTATGCTACGAGACACTGCTGTCAGCGCTACAGATTGCTACGAACGATAGAAGGATAAATCGGCTTGGTACCAGCTACGAGATCCAGTATTTATAGTATCTGGACATATTGTGGGTGATTATCGAGTATTTCGATTTTGAACACGATAATAATGTATTTTCTAAGACATAATATAATTGTATTTTATACATTCTACGATAGCGTTAGTATTGTTATAGCGTGCGAGCTAGTGCCAGTGAGCTTAGTAAGAGTTAATTTATTACCTCCAGCTAAAATGTCCTGATCCTCTATTCAACGCTCTCACAAAGAGAAAAACCTAAAACATTTTCTCGCAAAACCAAAATAATCGCTCAAACAAAATGCGTAGGCACGTCCATAAATTTATTTGAACTCGACTATACCTAATTCACAATTTGTTTACTTTCCGGCATTGTCTCGTTAATAGCTTTACTTCGGCGAAGTTTTGTCCTTGTTTAGTATTCAAGGGCTCACGTTTGGACCCTCATTATTAGCTGTCGTGCTATAATATGAAAAGTTAAGCAAAGTACGGTGCCGCCAGTCGTATAAATGGAATCGGTTATGGCGACGTAAACGTTGTAATAACGTAAAAGTTGTGCGAGTCACGGAAGCCGCGGCTGCGGCCGGTCCAGACAAATCGATTACTGGCATGTAGCACGCGTCAGGCGGCCGCAGGTGTGTGCGACGCCGGCCTTATTGTGCCATCCGCCCGGGGAGACGTATTGACTCCGCCGACGCTGATATTAAGCCTTTGTGAAACCCGTAATAATTGTTCCCAGACACCCGTCAATTCCACGGAACGAATTCGGAGAGAACGCTCGGAAATCCAATAGCATTATTAGCGAATAAATCTTGCCCGAAGTCAATGAGTCCCGAAGAAACAATAAACTAAGTTACAAATGAGCTGACAGCAATTTGCTCGCGACGTAATTCAGGTTCTATTATTGTGACTGGGGGGCAATAGTCATGCCAGATAAATTATGCGGCGGCAGACAATCGGGTTATGAGCCCATTATTCCGCTGGCTCTGATAAGTTAATGCGGTAAAACAAGGTAGGATTGCTTTAAGTAGGATTCTACGAAGGTGATTCTACTGAAATGATAAGTTGGGGGTTTACAACTTGAACTAAAATTAAGCAAGTAAACAATGTGGTAGTGCGGAGAAAAACTAATCATGAGATTGTTTTGTGCTACGAGTATCTATATCAAACGGCAAGTTTCCTTGCCGTATTATCTGAGTGCAACTAGCGGCAAATGAGCTTATTCCCTGCGGGCCACAGCCTCATTAGAGGCGGATATTCTGCAGCGAAGTGTGCAATACTTATGGCATTTCTGAGTAGGAAACAGGAATATGAAATAACATTGCACCATCAGGCCAAAAGTTTATTTCTTGGTGAGTCCGTTGATTGCAGGTTCATTAGTGGCGGTCGAGCAAGCTGGGGAAGTTTCACAAAGGAGGAAATAAAGTCAACTCTACTGTAAAACTGCAACATCGGGCGGAAAGTCTCTTTTGAACTAGGTATCTCCGAATTACATAACAGGCTGGCCTTTTCTATTAAAGTGGCGTAGGTACCTAATGTTTATTGAAGGAAAACCTCATTTGTATAATGAAAATATTTGAAATATGGTCATTTTTAGGGTTCTGTACGCAAAGGGTAAAACGAAACGGTAAAACCTATTACTGTCCGTATATGACCTGTACTGACCCCGTTGTCCGTCTGTCTGCCTGTCCGTCTGTCACCACGCTTTATGTCATGAACTGCGTAAGTTAGACAGTTGAAATTTACACAGATAAAGTAATGGCGTCACATTTAGCGTAGTGGCTGAGCGTAATCTATAAGGGTTCCTTTTTTTGCCTTTGGCTACGGCACCCTAAAACAGCACAAAATATACTCAAGGGGCTCCCGTACATAAAAGTTATTTATTAGCCGTTTTATAGATAATGGTACGGAACCCTTCGTACGCGAGTCCGACTCGCACTTGGCTGGTTTTTTACACAATTTATGTTATTTATCTAACTACTTATATTTATTTTCAAGTTTTTATACACCGTTAATCTTATATCATTCTAGCTGTATACTAGTGTATACTCTCTTATTAAGTATTTCATACTAACTTCTGTTTAGCTCGCTTCATCAGTAAAACAAACATACCGCTCGACTAGTTACGAACTATTATCTCTCGGATTACTCTTAACACAAACGTAAACAGAACAACTTTACTGGCCTTTGTTGTATAAGTGTTTAATTATTTTAGGAAATATTTGGGTCTAGCAAAGTACGCTATCGTCGACCGCAACGTCGCAATTAAAACTTTAACGTCAACGGAATTCCAATAATTGGGTAACTGAATTTTCGTATTCTTGCGACGCGTATAATATTCTTTATTCTTTTTTTTTTATGTAGCCACACTAGGATTGCTCCTGTATCGTGGGTACCACTTACAGACATATAATTTCACATACACATCACACCCATACCAGAAACAAATATTTGTGGATTGCACAAATATTTGTCCCATGCGGGAATCGAACCCGCAACCCCTAGCGCAGCAGTCCGATTGCTCAGCCACTACGCCAAACGAGCCGTCAAAATATGCATAATGTTCATAAATATCAATAACATACCTCCATCAAGAGTCGCTGTAATGTCCGCTCTCGGTTCTGGCCCATCGCTACTCCGCCCCGGCGACGTCGCATCTGGCAGAGGCACCTCCTCTTCAGAACTGTCGTCTGGATCCAGAATATTCCTTTCACTAGTATTGCTGTTGCCCCCAGTGCCGATCTCAGCGTACGTGCCGCTGTCGCTGCCATTTTGATTCCATTTCACTGGGGATTCCAATTTACCGTTAGCCTGGTTTTCTTTGTTGTCGTCATCTGCAGCAAAAAATATTTATCGAATAATCGATACCAGAGTTCTTCGCGAGTCATTTACAGAAGGGCTTTCATTCACGATACAAAGTTGACCTACATCGTGACGTGAGCAATGAGCCCGTCATCAGATGATTAGAGTGCATGGATAATGAAGACCGTTTCATCAAGCTTTAGCCTGTAATCCTTCAAAGCGCACTCCGTCTATTAGTTATTAAAGCACCGTCATTTGAAAGCAGTGGCAATACGCCACGAAATTCTTTCAATTCTGGTCACGCTATAGATGGATTTCCGATCGGATCGAAGGCCCTTTTGCTGAGTATGGCCCATTTATCTTCATTTAGGGAAATATTTTTTCCTATTTGGCGTACCTGCTACTAAGGATCCAATGACGTTCACATTCTTGAATAACGTATTCGTGATGGAACATTATTGCCAATTTGAGGAACAAGATTAAAAAAGGTTTGTCAAAAATGGGACTATGTTTTGTCAAATTCGTTGGTGGGATCAACTATTTAATGAAAAAGGACAGCGCGAGGAGTTGAGTTTGTTAGTGAATGGAAAATATGCACGGGAGATGTACTCGTAGACATTATTTTAGTTTTCATCAAACAGATGAGTATAGTGTAGACGCGTCCCAAATTCTAAATAGCAATAGTCATAAAAAAATACTGACCTATGAAAGGATTATCCTTCCCATTCCGTATGGTGAGTCTAGTGGTTCTATTTAATGTGGCTTCTTTATCTCCGTTGAGGGGGCCGTGGCGGGCCTTGTCCACAGTGCCGATTAGCTGACGACGCTCCGGCGGCACCGGCCGAGGTTCGAAGTCGGGGCGGTCGAGCGCCGAGCTTGCCGGCGTGATGAGCGGGTCGGCAGGCTCCGGCTCGATGTCCTCAACCCTGGCTCCCACCGAGACCTGCTCGTCCACCATCTTCCGTAGTTTCGCCTGGTTTGCAGTACAGATAATGAAGATTAGGAGGTACTACGCACTGCTGACGTCTGGTGTGGTGTGTGTAGAAGTTATGTTGAAAATTGGGAACATTATATCCTACAAAAATAGATTGACGTTGAATTAAAGGCAATAGGTATATAGAATCAGTAGGATTATACTATACATGTTTTTAATTAATTTTAAATTTTAAGTAGGTACCCTATTGGATACCTACTTAAACTTGTTGCACCGATGCAAAATATGTTCGTATGTACTACATAGGTAAAGATTTAATTACAACTGTCAAATTATAACGGACTCTAGAAGAAAATATGAAGCAGAACTCTAATATTCGCCGCAATAAGTTGGAATTTATAAGTAACGTTACCGCTACTGGCGTACAAACTTCAGAGGCAACTTTAGCACACTCCATCTTGAAAATGAAAAGGCGCTGAAACCTACGTAAAATACGAACTAACAAGCTCATTAAAACAGGTTTCATGATAACGGCAGTGCTATTTTGGCCATCCGACGCTGCCATATCTCTGGCCATTAATCTAAAGCTATACCTCCACCCATTTAGTTAATTCACCTGCCACCGTTTGATGTAATAGACGTTTAAGTCTGCTCGCTTAATAGCTGCGTTTTAGGGTTCGGACCGATACCATAGCAACTTTGTAATTAATGGTAATACCTCCAATTTGACTAAGCGACAAGCATTAACCAGATATCTATAGGGGTGATACGGTGTAACGGGAGCTACGGTGGAAAATGCAGTTTGATAGATGAAATAGGGTGAGTTCAGGCGTACACGTCCGCTTGTCACGTTGCGAGGTTGTCAAGAGTTGGTCCGTGAGTAAAGTCCGTCGAAGTGTGGCTTGCTAATCATGCATGCGAAGCTCACCTGGGCGTCGCCTAGTATGCGGCGCACTAGCGCCATCGGGCCGCCGTGGCAGGCGCTGTCATGCTACCCCCCGCCCCCGCCGCGCCTCATGCTCCCGCTCCGTGACACCTGCCACGCGCTCGTTACACTTCCAATTCGCCACTAAACTTGCGATACAAATTGAAACTATTCCACTTTGTAACGTGCACGCTCCCCTCCCGCTCTAAAGTATGGTAACGCCGAGGAATGCGGGTGTCGTTTCGCTACTGGTAAGCTGTAACAAAAGAAAATTTACAAGTTAATACGTCGAAGCGCAGATAGATGTTCAATTAAAATAATGTGGATATGTTTTGAGCAGAATTTTTTTGGTTCGTAAAGTTTACTGTCTAAAAATGCTTCACTTATTATAGCGACATCTACCATTGTACATTTTTTCGTATAATATTCTACTCGTAAATACAAGGTTTATGAATATTGTGCTCATATTGTAATAGATTTTGGTACAAAACATATTTGGGCTTTCATTGTGGAAAACAATACCGTACCAGGATATTTATTGGCCATGAAAGCAGCCTTTTATATTCCACATTACTATTTTCTACAGCCAATAGCCTAAGATTGTACGGGCCGTAACGCCGAATTCACAGTCCGTATTACAAATTATACTTTACACTTTCTGATCGTAATACATAGATGCTAGATACAGGCATATAGATGATGCATTACTATGGCTTAGTGGCTACAGTGTTTCCCTTCTTACCAGCGCATCGGGAAGTCCTTGATTTGAGAGTCTCAAGCCAGTCTAAGATAGCAAAAATACCAACTTCAATAAAAATACTATAAAATTTCCAGTTATTGTGATTTTAAAAACCAAACTATAGAGCTGATTTTGATAAAATTTATATGGGACCACATGGGAAGTATACCCTTTCAAATAATCATCCAAATCAAAAAAAAGGTAACAAAAAAAAAATACAGTTGAATTGAGAACCTCGTCCTTTTTTTGAAGTCGGATAATGTCACTTGTATATTCCCTTTCACGAGTATATTGTAATCAGTTTTGATGCTTAGTGCACTATGCAGGCCTATACAGATGAATTGCATCAGATGTCATGATCAGATATATCGAACACTCCTTTCCTAGCTATCCGTAATGAAACATTCTATGGCGCACGCACGGCAGCACTGTATGAATGTTCATAATGATGCTCGGGAATAAAATGTGTAGCGGGAATAATAATTAGGTCCTTATTCAAGTACTTATATTACTTTACTGACGTAGTCGACGCGACTAAATTATCTATTTTACGGGAATTAAGTTTGAATTCAATTTGTAGACTGTCAAAATTCAAGCCACACTTTAAATTTATTTGAGGCGACGTTCTAGAATAGAAATTATCTCAACCTAACCTAAAGTCGGAGAAAATTTGAGACACAATATCCAGGAATTAAGAAGTCGCGTTTAAACAGGTACTAAACACTGATTTACAGATATTGTCGTTTTACCATATTATTATATTTATTTTAATCGCTTCAACAAGAACGCCATGCGCATTTAACTGCTTTGAGTCGTCACACGAACTAATTACCACGTCTCAAAAGAAAAATATTAAAGCTCTTAATTGCCTGCTAAGTAGTAACCGTAATAAAGTTCCTTCAAAATACTTGTGAAACTCATTATGCAGGGCGCCCGAGGCAGCTCCGGCCATACAAACGGCTCTTGTCTTTGACGTCACGACATTTCCTATGCTTCTACTTGTCAACGCCTTTCCCAACCTTCCGGGATGAAAACGAAATGGTTTCCACACGTTTACACTTACGAAAAACCCTAAATAATATAATTAATCACTCGTTTATTTTATGTAGCACCAGATGTTGCCTATCCGGCACAAATACTGATAGTTAAAGCAAACGTGACCAGTATTCTGTATGTGATCGGCCCGTTTATGTAAATTCAGTAAACGAACTTGGTCTTTTTTAATTTAAGAGCTTTAATCCTGACGAATATAGTCAAGCGAACGTTTAAAGGCGGTAATTTGTGAAGTGAGGCTCGTTGAGCCGCCGGCTCCAGTTATTGGCCACAAAATTGATTAAAATTCCAGCTGCGTAAGGGAGTCTCATCTACTTTTTTATTAGATTGCGTTGGCTGAAGACCGTTTCGTTTCAGTGAGTTTCAGGTTTTAGCCCGTCTCCTTTCGTTTGATTTCACTGAGTGCCTAACAAGTTTGTACCGCAGTAGGACCAATCAGTGAACTGAAATTGTATGAACTATAAATATACAGGTATATAGGGTCACAGGAGTATTTTATCTAAGAAGCATATATTTTATTGTATTTGGAAAGTTTATCATAGTGCACGCTACAGATATCATAATATCTTAGTACTAGTATAGTTATAATATAATTATGTTGGTATTTCAGAACATGTCTGTATCTGTGGTTCGTCTTTGATATTCTAAATATGAATTGATCCTTTGCTACCGGAAAGCATGTTAACAAATCTAGAAGTACATAGCAAGCACCCCTTATGCTCGAGTTTGTAATTACGAAAATTGTCTTTTTAACCCTTCATCAATTTCATGGTTGATATAAATCGGAGGGTTCAATTTACTCGAGGAGACTCTTATAAGATACATAAAAATACATTATTTACAATAAAACTTGAGTCACTGCGCAGTGCGTATCCCTCCAACAGTCTACCCTCCGTAGAGCTGCGTGCTTGTGTCAACTTAAATCAATATACCTGGAGTTTAATTTATATTAAAATCTCCGGAGTCGACACGTCACGAATGCAGTATTCATCAAAGTAATTGCCAGATTCATTAAAAGTCCCGGCACATCTTTCAAGATTTACATAAAAAGGTCTCGGGTTTGAAGAGCGCCTGCTCCCGTTTATATTAAACCCGTGTTTTAATATATACGATAAAGTCACTGTCCATGTTTCGATAATGCGACGCGAGATAACTAAAGTTGGTATACATTGTGGTAATTTATTAAACTTCGTCGGTGGTGAGTGTGGTCAGAACTTTGGAGATGTCCGGTAGTTTAGAAAAATGGGAAAATCAAAAAAAGCGAAGAGTAAATTAGATCGTCAGTGTACTGGCTTCCCCACTCACATCCCATTTCATGTTAGTCGCTATTTATTTAAAAATACACGGAAACTCAAATGCTGCAACTATCGAAGCACGCTGATGAAGTACATAACTTTAGCACTTTGCGCCTAATTTACGAGCTACCCAATAGTTTCAGTTTCACATCCGTTATTCATATAAGACTCGCGTACACTCAGCTACATAAACACATAGGTACAAACCTAATGACATTAAACGATAAACGACTTCACCTCATGAGTGAATATTTACGAAAGAAAAATATAACGTAGACTGACATACTGGAACGGACAAACTTGCCAATATTATAAATGGGACTAAAGCACGGTTTCCGTATGAACGGTACCGTCAACGGCTTTCAAACGACGCCGTGGCCGTGTTACATACATTAGCAAACCGTCACGGTATGGTGCGGCTAAACGAGAACCGTGTAGAAGGTAGTAAGGGTTATGCTTGTTCAACAATCAAGTTGTACTAAACCATTGCATTTTAGCGCCTCGCTACACGGTTTCTCTGAATATTATATTCCTGACCCTTGTGTAGTTGACTGTACCCCGGTCATAATTCACACAAACTCCTCTCCGCTCGTTATTACAGTCTTTGAATACTTCATGTTTTAATTAAAAGTGAGTCACAAGGACACTCGCAGCGCAATATTAAAGATGGCGTCTGGGACATGTAAGAAATGCTTTTATTCGGAGTTACCTAGTGTTGAACCAAGGAAAACGAATTATTTCTATTTGTGGTCTCATTAAATTGTGCTTAAATCCCAGCTTTGTTAGGACTTGTCGACTTAAGTATCTATCTGTATACACAAATAAATTTTAATAAAATACATCTATCTAGTTAGCATGTTTAAACATTAGCTAATTAATGATAATGTATAAGGTAAAAACGTATAAATTCCCGCAAATAATATATTATAGACAATAGCGTCCAATTCGTACAGTCTATTTCGTAACGTCTACTTCAATTAAAAATAATATGGAACCTTAAAATTAAATGTGACTATACACTAGCAAAACAAGCAGATTAGCAAGGCGCAGGTGACTAGAATCATCCCGAGTCACGCCAAGGTTTATTTACGACAAAACTTAAGGGACTACCTTCCATGTACTACAGCTGTTCCCTCTGCTGTTAACTGAATAGTCCAAGTTTAATCCACAGAGTATCATTAGGATCAACAAAATTAAAAGGCAGTGAAAATTTTCGTATAAGCTTGGAATTTCTTTTCGGTAATGTGAACACAAATTAGTATGTCTTTGATAAAATAACGAAAAAGAAAACAATAAAAAAATAATAGCTGAGATTCTGTTGAAGTTCTGTGGTTCTGTTGAATCCAGATAACAGAAAGATAGGAAACAATTCATAATTACTTCATAATAATCTCAATCTTCACGATTGCCTGTTTCTATTAACCAACCATATTTATTTTCTTATCAAACCCCACCTTACTTCTCTATCTGGAGTTTTCAACATAGAATTGGTAAGTCAACTTCAAAAACCAAGACTGAGAAATGCAAACTGTCTATGCCGAGGAAAAATAACTGCCTATACCATGCCTCAAGTCGCGAGTTGCATCTAAAGGCTTGAAATAATCTGATGACCGCTGGCTGGCAATCGGGAGGAGCTTTTCCCACAGTCTTTACTCGGGATTTATACGAGCCGCGGTCTGACTAGTTCTGGTTTACGTAGAAGCAAAGCCTTATCTAACGAACTTTGACCACGAGCGGCTCAGTTAGACAACGTGTAATGTAAAAGAAACACGACCTGTTATTTCAATAGTATAAAATACAAACGTTCAAATGTTTGAATATTTTTGGCAAGATGTTACGGTATCATTATTACGCTGTAATATCTGAGAAATGTGTTTCGATGAAAATCCGTGAATTTTTATTGCTTGTATTAGTAGACCATTTAAACAGGCGCCTGTTTGGGAATAACTGCGATATTTGTGTCAGCTGTTGTTAAATTGCCTTTCTTGCTGAGAGTTCGCCGCTTAAAATCTCGAAGCTAAAAATGCTGCTGTTGTTAGATATAGATAGGTACTTATATTTCCTCGATCTACCTTCTCGCAATGGATATAAATCATAAAACCATTTCTGATGTGGACTTATCCTTAACTTTAATAAAAAGAGACTTTAAAAGAAAAACAACGACAGTTTGACGTGATAATTTATAAAGTTATAATAATATGCAGTTACGTCCGGAATAATGCCCTGTAGCAGACACGTCAGCGGCAAAAGTAGCTGGAAGTTTCGTAGCAGCGTAGCTGCAAGTTACGAGCTACGAACTATGTACTACGAACTTCGATGAACACGTAGATAAAAGTAGACAGTTGGTCAACTTCATTTAAACGTTGCTAGCCGAATGGAGGCCCTATTTCTTACGTTGGATGTGACGGTATAAGTTATTTGACTCGACATTATATTACCTATTAAAATATCAATATAGAAATATATGAGACCAATACTACTAATAAAAAATATAATAACTAATACGAATACATACCATTTCAGTATATACCACAATAATTTCCATTAAGCGGCCTGACAAAACAAATTCATGTACGTTATTTTAATGAAAAAGAGTCTTTAAGAGATTACGTCGACTTAAGTCAAAACTAAACCGAAGCACTTTAAATAATGGTTTTAATATAAATCACCTTTTCTCCTCAGTCCAATATAACGGACCGTGACTGTTCTGTCACGGAATAAAACAATTAGTACTGCGATAAGACAGGGTAATACAGTTGTCCTAAAATATGACTGGTCATTATAGTGTAGGTAGAGTCACAAAACTTAGAGTATTTGTATATTCGTATTTGTGTTGATGTTAGTTAGAATCCGTTGAAACCTGTGTGTTAGTGAACTGGCTGTATAGAGGCTGTAATAAGCTCTGACAATTCTAATTTGCCTCAAATGAGTAAATACTAGAATGACTTGTTGTTCTCGACGTAACGTAAAGAGAGTTAAAAATGTTTTATACGAAAATATAATGAAATGTTGATGAAAATTCAATTAATTACGGAGGCGTGGCTCATGACTAAAAAGTTTAGTCGATACGTGTATATATTGCTTTTACTACGAAATGGAGTTTTACTTTCATTTTTAACTTATTGTGAAGTCTTAAAGAAGACCTGTGACACCAGAAGTCAACACAACCGCTCTCAACGCAACAAACAATCAATTAAGGGAATTATTTCATTTCAATATTGCACAATTTAAATAGGTAATACTTAACATCAACGCTGGGACGAGTCTCATGTATAATATAGTATAATTGAAATGTCAGGTAGGACTCCAACGCGATTTAATAAGCGGGGCCGTTTCGTATATCTGCCTACGGACATGACACACGAGCGGAGAGGTTATGCGTGCTTTTGCCCCATTAACGATAAGTAGGTGGAAAACATGAGGACGCCATACGAGAAATTTGATACCTTAGCGGCAGCGTTCAATAATGGTACCTACTTACTCAGGCAGTACGGAATCATCAGTTACGAGACTGACCACAGATTACTAAATAGTTACTTCGTATAACGGCAATTTGTAATAACTCAATATGACCTGTCATAATGTGTTACATTTAATTTTTACCCTCAAAACAAATTACATCGCGCTATAATCAATTTCCTCTTTGAAATTAGGTTGATCATTTTACACGGAACGCTCGTACAAGTTGAACGGTTAACGAGGACTGAAATCACGATAATTATCAAAGTTACATAACGGGGAACTAACTTACGACATTAAGGAACTTTTTGATACATTAATCCAGTTAAGTCAACCCATGCGGTGCGGAAGGTTCTATTGAATAGATACCATCGGCTAGTGAAATATTAGGCGTAACTAAAAGCAAAGGAAGTATTTTGGTAGGAAAAATAGCAGTAAGTAAAATATGCATATATAATTTATTGTTTCTACTATTATTTTATGTGTTATGCTTTATCAGGCAATCACAAATCGGAATCGATAAAAAAGTATTTCATATAAAAGCACGCCGATACTATTATGTATGTATTATCACATACAACATCCACTATGTACGAGTAGGCTTTTCAGTATCTAGAAAATGAGAACCTCTATAATGCTTGTCTTGTATCTTATAATTTATGTGTTTACCTAGGAACCTAATAGAAAACTAGTGAGAACGTAACAATTCTAAAGACTTTTCCACACTGAAGCTAAACGTGAAAGCAAAGTCCATGCGTTCATATACTCGTAAACTAGTTTCGCGGCGAAGTGCGATACCAAGCAGCATAGAAACAATAGGAACTCAGTCTTGGAGCGAGGCTCTACATAAGCGATTTACTGCCTTGGATTTGATTATCAGCAACTGACGGCGGCGTGCCATTGCTGCGGTTCTCGGCATTGCATTTAGCAATTTTAGCATACCGACATACCGTCGACACTCAACGCATCGGCATCGTTATGCTAAATACGTAATGCCTAGTACAAATATTGCAATCGTTATCTGGCGATAAAATTACCTGACGTACAAATACGAGTAGCTATAGCTACCATTCTTGACAACTCCAACACTCAACCTTCGCCGGCGGGTGGCGGACCCGCATTGGTACAGATGAAGTAGTTAATTGCCTGTGCAAACTCTGCATCTGGGCTCAGGTGCCTTCTATGAATATTGCGGTGCAGCTTTCACGATCAGGCGGTGTCGACTTTTTAATCAATTAGAGAGCATGTAAGGGTTGCTGGGTACGTTGTGATGTAGAATAAACTTATTTTTAAAATAGAAGGTGGTCTTTATTTTTGAAAAAAAAAAAAGTTTTACGAAACTTTACCAATCTGAAATCTGGTGAATACAGAAACAATTTTTTATCTACCTTTATATGTGCAGCTATATATTATTTTATATACATCCACAGATTATAAATGCTAAAAAAATGCGTGCTTTGGGTAGGTTTATAATGTTACAAGTTAATTTATGATATAAATATAAATATAAATGATAAATATAAATGATAAGAAAATATCTTGTATTTTAGATGTTCCTAAACTTTCGCGAATAGAAATCATAAACGGGTGTATATTTCGCGCACAAACTAATATCAACTGTACCTATAATGAATTGTAAATTAAGTAAAATAAAATACCACCTTCTTTTATGTGTTTATAATGTTCATGTTAACAATGTAAATGTTTGTATTATTCAATATATTATGTTTGTGCATGAATTAAACCCGTTTTTGGCTAGTTAGGTAATATCTTTTATTATATGTGTACACAATTTCCGTCAATTACGTATAAAGAGGCACTCTCCCTCATACACAACTTTCTGGAAAAATGAAAAGCATGAATTTATTCCAACGTTTATCACAAGTATAAAACGAAGTCCACAAAAAACACCCGCTCCAGTCCATTTTAATTTAACGTCATTTCCTTTTTTCAATCTCGGCGCGAGTGCTCGCGTATAAATTACCAACTTTGCGATATGGGTAATTAAAAAACGGTATCATTTATATTATTCAGTGTTTGGAGTAGATCCTATACTCAGCATAGTCTGAAGTATTGCCTGTAGCTGAATTTAATGCTCCTGTCGGCCACTATTGAACCTCGTGTTGACTACGACCCTTTGGAATGTGGAAGCATTGGTATAAAAGGTATTTGTTCAAGTTGGCTCTAAGTATTTAGTAGTCCTTATACATTAAGACAACTTAGTTTTAGCAACTAATCATTTGTTTATGAATCTTAACGTAACTATGAATTTACTCTGTAAGAAATAATCTTAGGTAATATGTACAAGTGGTAAAAATGATGCTTTTTAATTCCATAGAATCATTTATAAAACGGTGGTGGTGCATACTAATTGCCTACTAATATCCAAAGTATATTAAGTGTTTTAGTAGAGGTTTTTATTTAATTTTATCTGTATGGCCTTCATCATAAAATCATGAAGTATTTTTGTTATAGTCAAATGTTAAAAAAATAAATTAAAAAGCGTGCAAAGTTATGGGTAAAGTTAAGATCCAGATTAATGAATTAAATTCTGCCAAGAGACACATAAATCGTGAATAAAACGAATGTTAACGTTGAACTTTCGCAAAAGCAAACATAATAATCAACGTAACTGCACTTTCAACTGAAACAGCTTCGTAAAAAGGACTTTAGTACATCTTTTATGGTAGATATAGTATTCAAAGCGGTAATTATACATGTAAATGTAGCCCCCGAGATGTTTGCGAGGTATGCGAGTTCGCTACCAGAGGTTCTCGACCTTTGCACACAATACTGTTACACACACCTAGCTGTACCTATATATATTCAATGACGAATACAGTATGACCAAGTTACAGCGTCGTTTGAAGGCTGACGATCACCAAAAGTCAAACTTGAAGTTAATAACTATTATACGCAGAGATGTGTCTGAATTATTATGCGACCATTTATGAGGATCTTTTGAACCATATTTGCCCTCAAACTCTTTATGTTAGGAAACACATAAACACTTATGAAATTCCACAAAGGTAAGAGTTTCTCATTCAGCGTAATTTATATGCAATACGAGTAATTCGATACTGAGTAAAGCATAGAAAGAAGGATTTTGAAGAGTGTTATGAGCAAATTAGCAGTTCCGTGAGGTACAGATTCTACCAAAACCTCTTTGTCCGCAAAGTACTAAATAAAAGGGAAAGTAATAACTTTCACAAAGACACGATTAGTGTCCATGGTTTGAAAACATTTAACGATTATCCTTCACTTATCTCTTCCATCTATTACCTACTATTCTTCCATCTTAACTTCTTCTCTTACATCTATTATTATAAGTAGCTACCTACAGATAAAAAAAACCAGTAATAATCATATTTTTATAAATATGAAGTGTGCTAATAATATTAATTTAAAACCCAGAGACAAGAGAAGCAAATTGATAGCAGAAACTTTACACAAGGTAGAGGGCAGTATTAGATTAATCTGACAAGCTCTTTGACGGCAGATTGCCAAAGGGCTTACAAAACAAACTCTGACTGATAAAGTACAAGTATACCCACTTTATAAGCTACTACCTCACCTGGTGTTTTGTATGCTCACTGCTCAGTCTAAAACAGGGGGGGGGTTTACCAAGACGTCTTATTGCGATCCAATTGAGGACCTAAACAGCAACGTTTCACGTTAAATAATAGTAATACATGGCTTGCGATATCATTTAGGTAGCCGTCAATCCCGTCAGATTTAAAATCAACCTAAATTGAGCGTAAAGGATGTCACAACAAGACGTCATGGTACGAATAAGTAATAAAACGATTCTGTTTAGGTCCTCAATTGGATCGCAATAATACGTCATGGTAAGCCCCCAGGATTAGATCCTAAGAACCGCTGCTGCAATTCCCCAATTGGTTTCGATGACATATTTTATACATGACCGTGGAAGATGGCCTGAGAGGCTGAGAGGGCATTATAACCCCTACCGCTACAGTTTTAACGATGTTTCCCTTTATCAGAAGCTCATATAAATTGTTGCGGTCGAACCTACGTCCTACGGCTACGTGCGATGCAAAGTGTTGTAACTCTATAGTATACTCGCACACATACTTTATCAAAAAAGGTTTTTAGGTACGGTATATATTTTAGTTTCAGATGTACACGATATGCCTAAACTTTGTTTGGAGCGATATGAATCAGTTCAATCTGAAGAGATATAGGTACTACGTTTTCGATTAACACTTGAACAGTCCACATGCGTAATCCAATAACTTTTGTTTCAGTGCCTTATTCTTGGTTTAATCCGTCATGTCAAATAAATCATAAAGTTAAAAAAAAAACATTTTTTTTTTCTATTTTGTGTAGGTATCTTTATAGGTATCTTTCTATATATACGAGTATATACTACCTACATAATATATTGGCACCTATCTGGATTGTCTTAATTGTAGAAAATTTAAGTCTAACTTGTACACGTTTTTGTACAATAATTGAGTAGGTACTATGTAATCAATGATTTGATTGAATTTTTTTAATTTCCACAACAATGCACTGAGGATAAAGGTTTTCAATAAAAGGATAGCGTTAGTAATCCACCTGGCATCTGCGGCCCGCCATCATGTTTCCTTTTACCTTTACAAAACATCGTTAGTTAAGTTTTACTGTTCATTACATCGCTTCCGCCCCTGGGGATTCTGGCAAATAAGATAAAACTTCAATAAAACGTCAGTACTTTATAGGTAAAGTTGGTAGTAAATAAGTTTTTACGCTCCCATCTACGTAAAAAGTGGCGAAAGTGAGCATCTGAATCACTTGCTTTGTTTATTTTTTTTTGATGGCATAATGAACCGGAGCCGAAATTCAGCATTTATTTATAGAATTTATTTTCAGCCTCCATGACCTGGAACAGCTCCCATAGATCACTTGGCTCGATTTACTTTTAAAGTGTATCCTCTCTCTCAACTGTTCTCTCTAGTTTTAAGATTTAATTTTAAATATATATTTCTATGAAAACGCTACTATAACACCACCGACGCATACTTCGGCACGTATACCTACCAACCCTTTGCTAGTAAAATCTTTTGCGGAAATTCTTCAACAAATTACCTTCCAACACACATTCCGTCCATAAAATCCAAGCGGGCAACAAACGCCTCTCCTTTGTTCCAAAAGCGGCCGTGGAGCTTTTTTTTTTTAATTTATTGTCACCGTGCCGTAATAAAGTTTATTGTCATACGAAACATTAATTTCCTCTGGGATGGAGGAGGAAACTGTCAGTAATTTAGGTACCAACCTACATACGCCTAGATATTGGAACGTGACCGCGCCACCCCCTTGTTATTGCTTTAAAGGTCGCTGACGCACACATCTGAAATAAAAGTACCTAAGCTTGCCAGCACGGACATGGGACAGCTTCTATTCTGCATATTTCGTAGGACCGCTTACAGTAGTTTAAGGTATAAAACGAGCTTGAGCTTATATGCGCGCTATGTTAAGAATTAAAGTGCCTAATATAATAATCATTAATAATTATAATTACTTACAACCAACCTTGAGCAAATACATGTATATGTACTGTTTGTATTCTTAGCTCAAACATTTCTACATAAATGCACAGTGAAACAGTTCTACACGATGATTACCAAGTATATAAAGCTCGTTAATTACATAACTCAATCCATTTTGCATGTCTCGACTCCGCACTACGAGTATAAGGCAACCTGCCTAACCTAAACAGGGTCCCTTAGGTGAGCCTCTAAGCGAGCTCTCCTGTCAAGGACTATACACGTAGGGTTCCGTGTTATGATGCCCTATTAGGGACCCTTGTATGTTGAGCTTTTTAATGAAACTGTGGGGGCTGTACACAGAGTTAAGCGTTATTAATATTGCTCAAATCAGACTCTGATTTCGGAGCGGCTTTTTGCAGAAATATTGCAATTATGATGATAGGTAATACAGAACCTTCTTGGGAGTTATTTGGAATTTCTTAATAATGAGTTACAGCATGAAGTTATTCACTTGGTTTTATTTTGTGTAGGTTTTATGTATGTGCGTACAGGATCAACAATGACTATGCAACTATTTTATGCTTAGATGTGCTAATGAAAACTTAGAAATTTAAGCAATTCAACGATAGCTAGTACCTAATTTGGCACTCGATTCTTCCATCATATTTTGCTGGTTGGCTATTCAATCCTACACTATTGTTACCCCCATAGCTCCACGTGAGCGGTCTCCAAAATAGAAAAATACCGAAAGATACATCGTAATCCAGACCCCGCTCTATATGTTCGCGTATTTACCAATATTTCTCTATTGAATAGAAGCATCGTGATGCGAACCTTCCTCACAATAGCGCTTTTAGCACCTCACGGCAACACTGAACCTTGTATGAGTGGAATTCTTTGGGATCGTAAAAGGGATTGCTTATGAATACTTCTGGCATGACCCCGTCCTCTCCAGTGTTTGATAAATCATGCTCCTGTGAATATGCGTAATGACAACAACATCCTGGATTTATTACGTGATGGATATGATAAAGCAATATATTAAATATCTACTATTTGCATTAACAGTCATTGATACCATACACAGCTGTTGTAGATCAAAATGAGGCTATAAAAAAACTAAGTATTTGTAAATAATTCGGAACGAATACCTGCGAAAAGCATAATTATATATAAACAATCTACATGTTCACGCATGTCTAACATTCTATACGGCATACTATCGAGGAAACTCTTAATTGCTTTCGTGATTGATCAGTCCTTTTCAGTACCGACGTATTCCACTGGCGCATACTTTACAACACTTAATTTCACTAGGTCGAAAAAGCTTTCTAAAGTTGCAACCCCTCTCCTACAGGATTTAATTAAAGCTTCAGAACATTTTACATCGGTAATAACTGCGACCGGGATAATTACAAATCTGTTTGTAGCAATTAATTGGAATTACTTAGTTGCAATGAGCACTTAAAGGGGTACGGCCTGCGAAATTGTCCTTTTCAATTAAAGGAGTGGAAAGGGAGTTCGGTGAATAAATAAATGTTGCAGCGAAATAATGTTGGGAGAGGAATATTCGGTTTTGGTTTTCCGTTCGAAGGGAGGTACGTTATAGCCTCGAGCCCAATAATTTACATTGTAACCAGAATATAGAGTAGAGCCGTGTTACCTCCAGAGAAAGAAACTATAAATGAATTCTATTTTATTGCCCCTCTATTCTATACGTGACTAGATTTTCTATAATGATATACGAGTACAAAATTGTGCTTACTTATGCAAAGTCCTATAACTTATACAAACGTATCATTAGGACCTTCACCAAGTATCTGAGATAAAAGTCCACCCACATTACATTACTACACAATTTTGTACAGAGATAGTATTTAATTTAATACGCAAGTTATTCTTAATATGTAACATAATTTAATGAATATAGCAGAATATAATATGCTTAAATAATAAAAATACCACTGGACATACTCGTAGGTATCATCTCTATTTTGTCTTCAAAAACAAAGACGCTCCTAAGTTAGTGGTGATTCAGGAGCCTCGTCCATTTTAATTCACCTCTCGAGCGCTTCTGCGCCATGAATGGAAGATGAAGTGTTTGCTGGCGCTTCTTAGAAGTGCCTCCAGCTCGCCCTGAGGCCGGGACCGGACACCCTTAGGCTAGTTTTACGAGATATCGACCTTCGGTAGACCGCAGTAACTATCCTAGCGCAAGACATCAAATTGAAAGTTGCAATGTACTTTCCCCATTCTTGTAGATTGCCTTGTAAAGCAACATACATTTTGGTGGTATTTTTGTGGAATTCTAAAATGTCGTGTAATTTTTTTGCATAATATACCTGTCATCCCAATTTATGCAGAATTTTCTTTAGCATGACTTCTTGAAATTACAGACTTTATGATAAAGTTTTTATTTAGATGTATTGTTATGTACCAGCAATGCCAGACTAGGTGCTAGCTTACGAAGAAACGGATATTTAAACCAAATTAGCGTTCTTTTGCCAGGAACCCAATCCGGAGCAAATAGAATATTCGTTCGTTTTGAAGTTTACTACACAAGTGAATAGCGAAGCATCGTTGCTTTACATTCGTTCGACTATACCTATTACCTACATACTACTTCACATATTTCCCCTTCGTTCGACTATAACCTACATTTCTTTCGTTCACAGCTAAAGTTATGAGTGGTTGACTGATAATATAAGTAATTTTACGTAATACCTATAAATAATTTAACTAAAAAAATGTGTCTAATGAGGTTCAGCAGTAATCATCCGCTCAGAAACTGAAACATGCCTTTAGTTGAACTAAAGTACGAGTCTGGAACATTTCAACATCATTATGTGGTGACGTAACAAAGCCTTAATCCTATTACATTGCGAAAATTATGGCAACACTCTTATTAAGTCGGCATCACATCAAACGTATTGTCAGCCGCTGAAAATGAGCGAGCGCCGCGGCTTACCATTTCACCATTCATTTTCAATTTCACGTTCGCATTGAACGATAATACGCCAATAACTCAATACTCGTATAAAGGCATATTCAGTCTGCTTACGTTCGATAGTAGAGTATAAGTAAGTTGTGAACTTGTGAACAACGTGCCTCTAGGAAAATCAAGACAAGGGCAGCCCTGCGAGGCGTTTTAGTCAATCGATCCTTATGTTTATAGAAACCAGGGTACCACGTTGTTAGTTTCGAAACCGCTACAATGTACATGTGGAAACAGAATAATAAATGAATATCAATATGAAACGTTCGACGCACTCTGGCAGATTGATTAACTAAACAACACTTAGAAATTTCAAACAAAATAATCCAATTTAAATGACAGACAAGCGCGGTGATTATGTACCTTTGTTGCAATCAAGTAATCGATTGTAAGAGAAAGCGCTATATGTCCTGGGTTATTAAAAAAGATTTTAGTGTTGGTATAATTTTCTTATTTCTAACGTATACAGGTAGTTTTAGTAAGGGGTTATGATCTGTGCCCTGAGTATGAGTTTTTACTAACTCGACATAGTACGCGTCGTACTGTTCTAGATAGAACTTAATTATGTAAATGTACACGTATTTAATGAAAATTATAAAATCACAGACGATTAACCACCACTCTATTTCCAGTCCAGTGAGATTGAGGGCATTGAGTAGTGGCACCAGCGGAAAGGTTTCAAGCGATGCCCAAAATAATTAATCATCCATTAAGCAGCAGTTACCTGTAGATCCTCAGATTGTTCCCGATTCATTAATCGCGATAATCCCAAGTGGGCCGACCTGCCCGTAGCCAAGATAAACGTTGGCTACATTAAGCTAGACCCTCGATGGCTTAAGAGTTTAAGTTTCCTTTCGGTGGATTAACCCGACATCCATTAGATACCGGCTTTAAAAAAGCACGCCCAGCCAAAGCAGCATGGCGACACGGAGCCGCTAAGCAAACATTTTGTTGACGCAACGACGGAAGCCCTATCGAATAGTAGAAGGAAAACAGAGGAGATGTATGATTTGTACCTAGTAGACTGGAAAAAGTAGATTTCAGAAGTTCATCTTATTATAACTATTAGTTTTTAGTTACATAATTTTATATCTTTAATAATCGTAATAAATTCTGAAAGGTTTCGATGAATGGTTCTACAGATATAAACACTTTATCGATAAATAGTAAAGCCAATAGAAATATCGCGCTTAAGTCCATACTACTTAACGAAAGTTTAGTTCAAGTTCTATCAACATCTGGCGCAAATTGGGAGGACTGCCAAAACTAACAGATAAAGTTGGAGAAAATCCGATACCAACTTTGTAGGAAGCGAGGCTCGGTGTAAAACATAAGTGTGTAGGCACCTTATACGCGTACGTTTATTGCTAGTTGTATGAACTGCTCTTATGAAAGCTTTCGTCTTGCCTTTTTTATTGGGAACTTGGAACTTTCTGCTTTGGTATCCTTTTCAGTACGATGATGGCTCGATTCGTTCTTTCTACCCAAAATAAATGTGGATGAGTGTCAAGGTATTTTTATTGTTTTAAACACCCATATAATGTGCTTAATATAATAAATAGGATAGGACTCAGTGAGATTCAGTAAGAAAGAACGTGTGAAACTCAACCTTTTCCAACTCTTTTACCATTCAACACAATATACTGAAAAATATCAATCGTACCTACCGTAAAAGTACTTCGTACTCTCAAGCAAATCATCGAACCCTTTGCTAAGTTTGCCCAAGATTTGCAAATATAGGTATCTATTGACAATTCTGAATCCCAAAAGTTATTTGACGTAGTAAGTATATGAAAGAGCGTAGAACAAGGAAATTCACAAAGTTTTATCAATCAAAGCCAACGCAATATGTTTTCTTTGGTATGTTTTTGTTGGACGAAATTTTTTTGAGATAATGATTAAAAAATATTGACAAAGGAAACTATTTTAAAGATTCTAGTATGCGACTACTCGACAACTCTATTTGTTCCACAGCAGTGGACGGCCATGACTACAGCTGACCAACATCGACTTAAGTATATATGAAAATAACAGGTGTCAGGTACATGTTTGATGTAGCCATATACGGCAGTAGAGTTATACTACTCTACTAGCTATAGTTAAACTAACTGAAGTCCACCTCTTGTACCTGAGTACATCACAATTTTTCTCGAAATTATTCAATATATCAGACCGTGGGGTACCAGAACTTAACTCGTAATCTGCCAGAGGCTTGGATAAATAATGAGGCCTACGTGTAGTCATTATTTATACATCCCTAGTTTAATTTCGCCTTTGGAAAGACCTGTTTCTAATATAGTTTCGATCCTTGTTTCGAGACAATTTAAAGCGGAGCTCGCGGCCTGAGGAATCTAATTTAGATAGGAGTGTCTCACGGCGGGAGCCCCGGCAGGATTATTGATGTCGCGAGTGTATCCTCCTAGACTGCTTGCTTTAATTCCAATTTAATTATGAGTCGAGTGTCTGGCGTCGTGTTGTTTATCTCAGTGGTTCTCAAAAAACATTAGGCTAAATAACATTCAGTAGGTAAGGTACCCTAAATAAATTCATTCAGTATAAGTACCTGTGGAATTTTTGTCAAATAATTACTCAACAGGGCTCTGTGCTATGGCCATGGTGGCCCATCGTAACTCTGTATTGGTCAATAGCTGAAACATGCCATTTCCCTTACATAATTTTTATGGATTTTCATGTACCTATGTACCAAATGGTGCCGTTTACTTTTATAGAAATGTTCTCCTCTCAACTAGAAATTCGACTGTAACGTCAGGAGGTGGCCAATGTATGTATACCCCTAAACGTACAAATATGACTCAACAAGTTTGAGAACCTGTGATTTAGGCAACTCTGTTTCAAGTTGATCGGTTGTCGGTATGGTTAAAACTCATGGTATTGAACATAGGGGAAAATACGACGAATCGTGAATGGATTCATAGATTTTCTACTTGTAGAAAATTAAGTTGTTATTTTTGTCTCATCTTAGCCCCTTTGCTTGATTGCATATTTTAAGAAAGTAGGTACGTTATCCATATGATTTTGAATACGATAAAAAACTAAATGCAGGGTGTATCGGCAAGGTGTAGTAATATTGAAATGTGGGTATGTGTACCTGGTGATGAATCATTTGCCAGGGTACTAAAACCTGAAATCGATAATCGATTTTTTCACTCAAATTGACAAAATAACTATATATTACAACCCTAACATGATACGGATGACGTCACGTTACGCGGGTCACTGGCATTGAATTATTTCTGCCGCAAAGTGCGCCGCGCTCTTTGAATTTGCCGACAATATTTTAGGGTTCAGTATTGTAACAAAGTTGAAAGCCTCTAAAATTCATTTCAGATACTTACCGCCTTAGAATAGAATTTTGGTAGGTACATTACACGGAGCAGATATCACTCAGCCGCCAAGAAATACTTTTGTCAGGTTGCATCTGTCCGGGTTGGTACAAATTGGTAAAAAACATTATTTAAAAAACAAACGGAACCCTTAGTACTTTTACGAATTTTGTATTGACAGATTTGACGGCGGGCCTAGTTTTGTTTGAGTAATGCCGCCGGCTAGAGGTGTAAAAGTAACGAAACAAAGCGTACAGTCTTACCCAACTTATATGGCGCGTCATGAATCTTCGTTCGCGCAGAAAATAAAGTATGGTCCGAAGATTAACGAAAGAATGCTTAACACTTACAATCAACCTAAGATCACTATTATAAGGTTCATAATACACTGCAGCTGTTAGTTCCATCTCACTCATGCCACGCGGCGATCGCTAAGATGGCGGCGGCTGCCGACCAATAGCGGTCAATAGCATTTCCCGCGCTTTGAAAATTCATCTTCTGCGCAGGTAGAACTGCGATGTGCAACAGCTGCAGTGTATTATGAACCTTATAATAGTGATCTTAGGTTGATTGTAAGTGTTAAGCATTTTTTCGTTAATCTTCGGACCATACTTTCTTTTCTGCGCGAACGAAGATTCACGACGCACCATATAAGTTGGGTACTACTGTACATGTTAGTCTATCCCTCAAGTTCACTGACATTGCCCAGCTGATAACTAGGGTTGAACGATGGTTAGTTTTGCAGTAAACTTTGACGTGTATTAATTCATTACCGTGACTACTTACAGCTTTATAGTACCTCCAGACTACTTCGAAATATGTATGTGTATGCGTAGTTTCAGTATTACTACACCTTGCTGTTACACCTTGTATATTAATAGGAGGATTCATATCCTCCGATTCTCTGACTACATTGTACGTGATAGCCTCTTTGACTGCACAAACGTTATTTACCGCGGCGCAGCATGGCTTTGACCGACGTAATCCTTAGAGTGCTACGTTATTTCTGCGCAAATTGCTTTGTAGCCTTTTTATTTGGTACGAATGTAAGCTCACGTAAAATGCTCTTTGTAACAATTTTATGAATATGTAATTCATATGATGTTTAATGTTTTGGGAAGAAATTATTTTCATTGTTTGTTTATTATTGTATGCGTGGAGCAGTGGTTGAAAATATAAATTCTCTACTGATGCATGTTGCAATCACTAAATCTGGATTTGGATGCTTACCATTAGACAAACGAAAAGCGCATCATCTCTTAGATTGAACATAAAAATATGACTTTTCAGTGATGAAATCGCCCTAACACTAGCTCACTGCTAGTGAAACACTAGCAGAAAAGATATGATAGTGTAGTTAAGAATATAACTTTTTCTAACACAAAATTATTGTCACAGGTACCGCGAGCTTTCTCAATAGCTAACATCATATTATACCGCCATCACAAATAAATTGCCAAGAGAGTTGGTAGGAAGTTACTCTACTTGTGAAAAATTAATAAATGAAATGATTTATTTGCATAAAACATGGTAGGTACAATATTGATGTTCACGAAGTCCTGCATGTTTCACCAGAATCTGGCATACAAAAATTATTGAAGGCTCTAGGTACTCCTATCGAGGATGTTTGATCGATTCCTTATAGGATCCTACAGTTTCGAAGTCTTGTTAGAAGCGCATGCTTTCTTTGAGACTATTACACTGTAGAGCAACATGCCATATCGCGCGATTGTGGGTGCGTGTGTGTGTGTAAACTTGGGGCTAGTTTTAGGGAGAAGCAAAAAAGTGGCATTGTCTTATCATCGTTTCATTGTCGTATTGTGATATATGCGTGGGAAAATGAAACAAAGACCTACATACAAAATACACATAGGGTCAGGTATAATATTGTGCTCTCTCTAACATTACCCAATTTCAACAAAGCATCCACTAAGTACAACAATTTAATTTAATAGATATAGGTAGGTACTTACAACATGACTGCTGTTCGTGTATTAAAAACATTGCTCTCTAGTTGTGTGCGCTATTCTTGTATGATAAAAGTTATCCGTGTACATAATATTACATATATGTGTTTCTATAATATTATAATACACACACATTCATTTTAGTAAAGGTAACACAAACTCGTTTAAGATTTTAACATATACCTTATGTATTTCATTTTCAAAGCATCACGTAATATAAATATCATTGAAGCAAACCACCCAATAAACGTAATTGAACAAAAAATATCCGCTGTTTGTCCATGCCATTAGCTTAACAAGTCTTCAAGTTCCGAGGCCCGGTCTGAACGACTTATTCACAACAGATTTCATTCACAACCCAACAAGGCAGATGTTCCATCACCCTTCCACCTTCCAAATAAAGTCCAACTTCGCTTTTATGAGACTTCACAATCGTTTTTAATAAAAGACCTTTCGTTCCGAACCTCTGTTTTGTTTTGTTTGTTTTAAACTTTAAGCGCAAAGTTTTTAATTGATACCTCTCTTTCTTTGTCTTTTGAATCCGAGTAGAAGTTTGGAGAGCGCTCGATAGTTACCTGCGTTGTCATGACAACTAGCCCGCAATTTTTCGTCTAAGCCCCAGTATGCACTAAAGGGGCGAGAACGGACAGAAAGATGTTATATGTGATATAATAAGCAAGCAGGCATGATTTAGTTATTTTTTATAGATTTCTGCGAAGAGGAGAGAGGGCAACATCTGATCTCAGATCTGTCACGACTGACTTTATTTAAATTGGCTATCAAAAAGGTGAGAGGCATACATTATTATCCTACTACCTACTTGTCTTATTTTTGAAAGGCGCGTTATATCGTAGTTCCGTTCGTCTCTTATCCTCTTCATATATGCGTGGTAGATAAGTTATTTGTATTGGTAAACTGCGCACTATTGTGAGTATACCTGGAAGAAAATGCTGTTTACATTAAGCTATCCACTACAAAAATGAATCTTTCGTTTTTGCTTTTGTATAACGTGGGCTGAAAATAATATTTATGAGCTTTTTCAGTATTGTCCAAAACTACTGAACATGATTTTCCACGCCAAGGTTTCTAGATTTTCATAAAGGAAAATAAAGGCATGGTAGTTGGACATCAGCCGAGGGCCGATCAATAAAAATACACTAGTCAGATCGTCGCACCGCTCGCTCGCTTTTTTAGTATTCAAAAAGCACATTCAAAAGTTTGCTAAATATATGCAATGAGACCGCGTCCATAGGCGGTGTAGAGCTCGAGGCAACCCTACGGCGAGCACTCGACCGTGCCTCGTTCAACTCTCTAAGCTTGTCAACTTTTATTGAAAGCTTGATAGTTGATATAGCTCAGTATATTCCACGTGGATGGTTCAAATTGAAACGCAGCTCTGTAGAATGTTATAGAATTTGAACGGCTTTACATTTTTCCTACAGTGATAATGTTTGCTTTTGAAACTAGCTGTTACATGCAATTACTAATGTGATTGCAATTACCTTTTCATATTCCAGTAAAAAGCATGAAAATTATTCATACTTATTTGACATTTCAAACAATCTTGAACTGAACTGGATATCTTAGGGTTTTTAAGCTTTCGGTTCTGGCTTGTCTTCGGCTTCGGCTTTAAACATAAATCGACTTTCGGCCAGACACTAGATTTATATTATTTACTGTGACTATTTTAGTGATTAGGCAGTTCAAGGGCAAATTTTTTGATAAATTTCGTATCTATTTTGCTCGGACATAAACTTGTTTATCCCTAGCTTTGAACGTATGAAGCTATTTCAATAGCTTACTTGGGAGCTAAGCTAACTTCACCAACATATTTGTTCACAGAACACTTGCGGCTCCATCGCATCTTTGAAGCTCGATCCGTGCTGTTCAGCGAAGCATGCTCCCCAAACATTCTGAACATAGTATATTATGCCAAGGTATAAAGTACGGATGGAACGGTAAATAGATTTTTCAACAGTATCATGGAGTCGTATTTTCAATTACAAGTATATTGAGATAATTGACCAGATAGGCACAAGCGGCGGGATAAAATAAAGCGAAATTGCCATGAATCGAATAAACATTCAAATGTCATATAGTTAGTGTAAGCATTTGATAGAATCTCGGGTAAAATAAACAATATGTGAAAAGCTGGTGAGCTCAGCTGGTACCTACTTTAATACTACATGGTATTCCGCTTAATTCCTCGTGCTTCCGCTTATAGTACATTACGATACAAGCTGTCTAAGTTGTATATTAATATACGGCGGCGTGAAGTTAGCGCCCGCGCGAAGCGAGGGTGCTAACCGCCGTGTATTTAATGTACTTACTTGTGCAGCGAGTATCGTATACTATTTTATAGCACGTGCGACATAAACCCGCCATCCATTTAATTTATTTAAAAATAATCTTCTAATTAATGCAATGAAAAGATGTTCATTTGACTCTTAGTAATAAACACACAAATTTTAATGCGGGTAGGTTGGCATTCCACCAGTAGAGAACGGGAAAACACAATTTACACCTACCCGTATCACTTCTAGATTTGTTTTTTAGGTTATTAGCATTTTTGGATGCACATTTTTTGTTCGTGGATTGCTTAATGTGATATTGTTTCAGATTTAATATTGTTCAGTTTAAATAATAGTCAAACAGGTTTCAACTAAAAAACAGTGAAAAAATATCAATAGTGTAGGGCTTCATTTTGTAACCGAATTTTTATCGTAACGTGAATACCGACTTAATATAGGAATCTGTGATTGATCTGGTTTGTGCATAAATGTATTCACTATGAGACTATATTATATAATATGGTGTATAATAATTGAAAGTGTGTGTATTCAGTGAAAATAGTTCATGTGTCGGTTACATTATATTATGTAAACAACAAAAAACGAACCATTTCTAAATCAAGTAAGTATTCTTATGTTTCAATAATTATATAATCGTATTAGAAATTGAATAAAATGTACAGTGTACGGTTAATATCGCTAACTTAGGTATAGCGTTTTCACGTAATATAGTCCGACGAAGACCAAAATGAAAACATGCAGAAATATGGCGCCAAAGACATTGTCGTTTCGGTCCCACACGTTACAGGTTATACGTATCTTCTCTTGCTTACTATGAGTTTGTGAGTGGTGTAAAAATGTATGACTGATTAGCTTTGGTTCAGTACTACGCTCGCAACGATGGCTATATTCTTCAACGGTGTGAAGTTAGTGAACATCAGGCCGTTTAAAAATGTGCTACTTTGAACAGCGCAAAGCGTGACCTAAGTGCGGGTTTAGGTCGCACGGTGCTATAAATACCATTGATTTTCAATTAATTCTTGTGCGAGCGGTACGTAAAGGCGCTTCGCATAAACACGACCCAATGGAATTAAGTGTGCGTGCATCAAATCGGGTGTCAAAAAGGTTCAAAGTTTAAGAACTGCTAAACACGTAAGCCGAGGCGAGGCAAGGGTAGGGCGAGCCGGGCGGCAGCGGCAGGCGTCGATCTAAAGTCACGTTAAATTTTACGACCCCATCAAACGGCAACGTGCACCCGCTCCGGTCCTAATATTGTAACGCCAGCTAGGCAGCTACAATCTATCAAACATTTAGGTTAACTTCCTGTAATCGAGCGAAATTCGCTCGATAATGTGTAAGGCGGTACGTGGAGCTTGCAACGTGAGTTATGTAGCCACAGGTATGCGATGCGCAAACGTTGTATCTAGCAAAGATAACGGTCCTTGGTAATGTTGACTTTATTTTCGTTACCTCTCTACCGAGAATCAGTTGCAAATAAATATATGGTTAATTGAATTTGTCTTACCTTTCTGTATACGGAGGCGACGAAATGTCACTGGTAACACCTGCAATAAAGGAAACATAATTCAGTATGGGTGGCACTTACGAGTATAAATTAAACTGCACACCTGTAACTCGAATAGTAGGTATGGAACTTATTTAGTGAGACTAGTACTGCATTCAATATTGTTTTATATGGAAAGACCATTTTATGCATTTTGTATTAATAAGACCAAACATAGAATCATTTTTACTTTGCAAGCGCAAGGTTTATATATTGTTTACCGTGTTTCGTATAATATGTCATTATTATTTTACGTTACGAATCATTATTTCATATAAATTATTAACAATCTCGTTGTACAGTAAATAACAAAATAGTCCCAGGGGCAATACTTTTCTTAGCCCTCAAACGAAGTAGGTTAATGACAATGCTACTTGCGTCGTCAGTAAAAAAAATCAATTTCATCAACCGTAATAAGCTTAACAGCAGATGCGGCGCTCGTTTAAGACGCTGATATAAATCTTGGAACCTCATCGCTTTCTGGAATTTTCCATTAGATTTTATGGATTTCTCTCTTGTCCGCACATTAAATTATAACTGGAGGGAGAACGAATTTGGTGTAACCGACTGGTAATAGCTGCGGAAATGTAACAATTAGTTATTGTAAGGCTAAGCTGGAAGCAATTTATAGCTAGAGAATATCCTTTGTTGGGCTGGTAGATTTTATAATTGCATGATGGAGATTAAGATAGATTTTGTCATGCCATCAAGGGCTATGAATCGATAACGACCGAAATGGGCATGCAGTCTTAAGCACGAAAGCGCAGATGTTATGCACCTTAACACCCATCCAATTGAATGCCGAAACTTTGCAATCATTGTATGTGAGGTGTATATACATATTGCAGCACGGGGCTGGCATAGTCATTAAGTGATTAAAGTCCCAAAAGAATAGATAAAATAATGTTTCATTAAAAAAATATAACTTTGCAATCGCCAAACAACGAGCGCTTTGAGATTATGATGATGGATATGGTGTATGTGTTAAGTGCAGTACCACACATCATTTAGAACTGCACAGTTCAGCGTTGGCGTTAAACTTTTTCTGGAGGTACCTAGTACTATAACTAATGCATAACAGGAGCTTCCCTAAATGACGTAATCAGTTCGATTCTGAAATCGTCCCGCGCACCATAGGCAGCTGCTCTGTATCGCAAATGTTACGCCTAGTGTACCCGATGGCTCAGATCAAGAGAAAAACAAGCGGTGTCTTTTAAAAACAGCGTTTATCTTAGTAAAAGTGTAGCTCGAGTAGGTACACAAACAAAACACATTGTTGGTATACCGCACTCATTCTGGTAGCAACGAAAATCTCCAACGCGGGACGCCAACCAACATTTCGCATAACAAAAGCCTTTATTTACTAAGGAAGCACTTTACAGTGATTAGATTATGAACGACTAGGGTTGCCGTTCGTCCTAATTGTCCCGGACAGTGTGGCTTAATGTAATAGCCTGGAAGGAAGGTCGTCACGGTGAAAGAAAGTAACCGTCATAGATAAGAAAAGTAGCCCTGTAAAGAAAATACATTTTGTCTATCTTCTAGATTTCATCCCGGGTCCATGGAACCCTAGTGCTGTGACATCGCTATATGGTGCAGCATACATAAGTACACACATAGACCAGCAATTGCATATCATTTCTTTGCTTCGCTGTAGATATATGAAAATGCGTGACTTGTGGTACTGTTTATGTACCTATTAAAAAAAAACGGACTATCGATAAGAATACGTAAAGAAAAATTATAAACACGTTTCAACATATTTATGTATAGAATAGAGGTCTTGTGGAAAGTCTTCCTGCTTTGTTTAAGTTGGGTAAATAAACAAATCCGAACAAACAAACCTTAGATTTCACGTATGAATATTTCATTACAATAAAGATTTGCAATGGCACCTAAAAATTAAAATCAATGAGTAATCAACGGTAAACTCGAACCGACCTTGTTTAAAAGCCAATAAATCTACACATCTAAATTATAGGTCTAATAAAATTATAAGTCTAAATAAATTACATAAGTGTAAATTGTCCGTTCCAAACAGTACAGGCTCCATCCTTCCACCATGCTCTAATAAATAATAATTATTCAAAAACTAAAATTATACAAACGCCCTAGAGTTAAAGTTTCGAATAAGCTTGTTTTATTTTATCTTTAGAAATAAATAAACTTCATGGTAGCCCTATAGCCGGCCCATCTCCATGGCAGGGGGAAGGTAACCAGCTGAAACCCATTAAGGACAGAATCACTATTAACTTCCTATAAAAAAAGGGCAAGAGGTTAGGTTAAAACAGATTTAATCTGCGCCCTGCTACTGGTATTTCCTTTGCTTGAATAACATCAGTTTTAACGGTTAAGACCCTTTTTCTGTTTTTGTTTAATTAACAGTGTTATCACAGCCAGAGAATCCAAATAGTGGAAAACAAAACAATAACTAAGTATAGAGAAAACAATTAAAAATACACAAATTCTTGTGTTTCTGAATGACTATAATGTGACTAAAATTATTGAAAAAAAAATGCTAATTAAAAAAAAACATTTATGCAATAATACTGTACAACATACAAGTAAGAATGAAAAAATAACTGTTATTAAAAATATTACCAAAAGTATTCCAGTTTGTATACTTTATTATCTGAGTGGAAATTAATCGATTAATTATCAGGTATCGATTAATCGATCTCATAGATGAGGTCGAGACATTGTCTGATGTACTTACAACTACGGCGCCGTCGGGTCGTATCAACCATATCAACCAGCTTCAATCACTGATGCTGGGGCCACACGTATCGTGATATCCCATTGACTATCCCGTTGTTTGACGTCATTTGACGTTCGCCGTAAGTGTATCGGGATATGGCTTTAGCATTGCCGTTGAATATCCCGCTTTTTTACGTTCACTTGTTTTTTATTACGGTTTATTTTGAATTTAGCTGTTGACGACGACGATAGCGTGGCCAGTCAAATTTATGGTGATAAATCATTGGGACAATTTTGCGTTGTTTAAAGCGATGTAAGACGACGTTGACGATGACGATACATAATATATCAATTATATTGTTTTTATATTATATCTGCGAAAAAGCACAAAATAAGAACAGTGCGCCAGGTTCCGAAAAGCATAGAAATAATTCTATTTATCTAGCATATTTAAGCGAAAGGTAACGAAGCCAACCATATTATGTAATCTAGTTAATCCATGTCGACGCTTGAAAGGCAAAACTTCCTAAGCGACAGAAATACGTGAAATGAGTTAAATATACCATTCGAATCGTTAGATTTTTCTGCGTCGTTTAGTCTAGATTTCATCGCTCTACGAAGAGTTTTTTGTCGCTTAGATAGTGTGTGATTTCCATCAAATCGCCTAACTTGTGCTTACTAACCGACTGAAAAAAAGAGCATTTAAGGATATTTAGCACTTATGCCATTTTAATAATTGGAAATATGAACTTAGTCGGTTTTTCATGTATTTACTTTTTCATTTGTTTGCATTTATATATTTTTACTTGTTTTGAGATTTCCCTCTGAAACCACTTAGTGTATTGTACCCACCCAAAATAATTGTGATTTGTATGGTTATACATTATAACCTGATAATATTATTTGGTAACAGTGTCTTTTGTATCATTTTACCTGATACAAAGTGGAAAAATATTGAAGCTTAGATACTTTTACTTGTTTAACATAATATTGCTATTTCATACTTGGATATTTTTACTTGAGAACTTTTTCTAATAATAATGTCGGTTAGATAATTTTACTCAGCTTATTTAGGTGGTAAAGTATGGCGCCTCGATAATATTACTCGTGCAAAAAATATAATCTCTCGTCGCTAAGGAACTGCGCGAGTTCAAAATACGTCGCATGACTATGCGCAAATATCGCGCGCCGCGCATCGGCAGAATGAAATTCAGCCGCCGGGCGTCGCTTAGTAAGGACGTTCGTCTCAAATCGTCTCCGTTTGGGCTCATAAGAATGGTCGCAATGAGTATGACGTGTTTGGTAGATGGTTACTAATAATATATTTTGATCTAATAATTGAAATAGAAACTAAATGTATTATTACATTTAAACAAGTTAAATTAAATAAAAACAATAGATAGCCTCGACACAAAATAATCGTTTAAAAAGTAAAAAAAATAAAAAATAATGTTCGTTGGCCCTATTTTGATTTGATCAAAATGTGACGTTGTGATCGCGTCAGGAGACCAAATAATGAAAAATTTTATAAAATTGAAGGAAAGCTTGGTGACAATATAATATTAATAGTCATCCATGCCGCTTTCAGTAACGGTGACTTATGTTACTGTTTCTGTTTTTTCGATATTTATAGCTCTCATAATATGACTTATAATCCCTATTTTAGCGGTAAATACACGAGCACAATGGGCACATGTTAGAGCACCGTTCACGTAATTAAATTGCAGGTGTGAGTGCGGTCTCATTGTTAGCAGCTGGTCTCGTATCTCGTCTAGTTCACACCTTCTCTCGTTTTCAAATGCGTAAACATTACGCTTCACCACCGCCACTCAAGACAGTTCTCTGTTAGTGATTCCCAATGAGAGGGTTCAATATTGCATTTGTTCACATGTCTTTTCTGAACGTCCTTGTACCTGAGGAACTGCCCACCGAATTTCCACTTGCCATCCTGGAGCTCAGAAAAGAAAATGCGCTTCAACCACTCTCTCATTGGGCATCCGAGATTCGTGCCTACCTACACCATCGCAGATGGTGACACATCAGGTACCTAGGCCTCCATTCCACAGATATATTAGCTCGTTGTAGCACCTCTGTATTCCTGACATAATTTGATAATTTGATGTTCAAAATGTAGCGGAGGCCCTTGAGATTGAATCGATCGAGCGTGCGTATCTGACGGCGGTATAAGCACCACGTCTCAGAGGTATACAAAAAATTTGGTAGAACAAATAGCCATGTACACTTTGACTTTGGTGCTAAGTTTAATGTCATGGGATCGGAATACCCTGACCCGAAGTTTTCCGAAAAAACTGATGAAGCCAACCTGCCCAATGATGATGACCAATTCTGCTGTTGATCTCCGCATCAATCTGTGGCTATTTTTGTACTCCCTAGATTTTTAAACTTCTCTACCTACTTCACAACTTCACCGCCTAGTTGCACATTTAGGGATACACGATCTGACGCGTAAGTAGGCGCCAGCACACAACCTTGGTTAGCCCTACAAGTTACTGTGAACTATTCCGATTGCTCACCATTCACAGCCACACAGCTGCACCTCATGTCATACATCATGTAAAGAAAAAGCCTTAGCATTGTGAGGTACTTATCCGTACATCCTAGTTTTGCCAAGACTACCCACAGTGCCTCTCGATGTGCGCTGTCAAAGGCCTTTTCCAGGTCAACAAACGGAAGAAGAGGTGGTTGTTGTTGTTCTCTGATTTTTCCTGGATTTTTCATAACGAGAACATTGCTATGCAAGTACCTTTACTAGGACGAAATTCAAATTGGGTCTCGAGTAGAAGAGCCTCGAACATTTGAGTGAGCCGGATGAGAAGCACTCTGGCAAAAAAAATCCAGCGGTTGAGAGTAGCGATATGCCCCTGTACAAGTTACAGTCTACTCGATCTCCTTTGTTTTTATAAAGAGAGTAAATACGTGACATCTTAAAATCCGAAGGGATTTGCTTTTTATATCCCACGTCAAAAGATTAAAGATGACGTGCCATATCGCCTCGTGCAGCCCTTCTCCGCCGTACTTCTGCAGCTTTTCAGGGATATTGTCAATACCAACCGCCCTTTTATCATGTTGGGCCTTGATGGCATTAACCACCTCTTCCAGCGCCAGAGGCTCATCAAGAGTTTCAACTCGCGGATTTCCTGGCAATTAGTCTATAAAATTAATATCAGCTGATAGGTCTACATTAAGCAGTTTGTTGAAATGCTCTCTGTCCATCTTTGTAGTACATCTAACGATATAGGAGTGGTAATATCCACTGATAGGTCTACATGCAGTTTGTTGAAATACTTTCTGCCCATCTTTGTAGTACATCTAACATAGGAGTAATATAAAATACCCCGGTCTCGAGACGTGACGCGTTTGTCTAATAAAAATAGAGCCAAAATACACTATTTGTATTTTTTTACTTGTTAAATATTTTTTGTCGAGGGATTTTACGTTTGAATTCAGTTTTTAATTATTAATAAAGGTTTTTAATACAATTAAAAGATAATTATGTCATTTATTTCCGCATGTGAATATAATTTTGAATACTTTGGTTAAATAATTATCAGTTCCGGAGGGTGGTTTAGAGTAATTTCTTTGACTAAGATATATTTTCTTCAGATAAAAATCACATTTCATAATATTAAGATAAATTGACCTGATTTATTATAAACGATAACATCGTGTTAGATACATATTCCTGTATCGAAATTCCAAACTGTGTGACGTTGTTTACTTTTACTTGTTACTGCAAACCTTTCAGTGGTAACTTAGATAATTTTACCTGTTTATGAAATAAGGTAAATTTTATCTAAGCGACATAAACTACTATCTATATCAGTGTTAGGTGACTGCTATTAATATGGTGGATAGCTATTAAAAAAATATTATTATATCTGTTAAAATCTTTTAAATCCAACAATTACGAAAGAATATACGATTTTTTTTCTAAAATTTTGAACTTTAAATCACTCTCCTGTAAAATTTGCTCTATGGCGCTTAGTTAGTTTTGCCTTTCAAGCGTCGATGTTTACTCACAAGCTGCGATTAAAGCCACAAGTCAATTAAGAGCCCCTAATTAGGATAGCTACTGCTCCCTCTGTTAATGAACAAACAAAGCATTGGTGTAACCTTTTACTGTTTAGGGAATGATGTGATTTTGAGGAGACGAAAACATCTAATTAAACATATATCTATCGACCCATAGGCCTCCTCATGTGCACTCTTTCTTTTAGACACACCTATGTACGTTATATTAATTTAAAAAAGGTTCCAATCAATGTTGAAATAAATTACCTACGTGATAATTGTAATAACGCTTTTTGTAATAAATTTTTTGCTATCCTACATTTTTGTGAAAAAATATACTTGCCACATAATATTTCCAATTGTCATTATTTTACATATTAATGAACATGGAAAAATTGCATCAAAGTTATGCTTTTACTTTTACTTTTTAAACTAATTTGGACTAGAACCACAGAATATTAATTTGTATCAAACCTTTCACGAATGCAGTGGACAAACAAATCCCCTAAATTAAATGAGAAGGAGATTTTCCTTGCAGGCAGTATTTACAGAAACATAATTAGACTGCCGACCCTCGAGTCGTAATGCTACGCATTTTATTAATATTTTTCCCCTCTTTTTTTGTTACGAGAACTTGGGTTAAAAATCTGATTTTAAAAGCAAATGGATTAGCCATGAGAGTGGAGTAATGGAAGAGGATTTTCTAATGGCTTTAGGCAAATTATTACGTTACTGGTCTTCATTACCGCTACTTATATAGGTATTACAAAATAAAATATACGTATCGACTTGAATGCTTCCTCCGTTTGTTTTTCGTCGGTTAAAAAGAAATATACGGAACCCTTCTAAGATCGCTCATGTAATCCGCCCGTGTGTTACTGTTGTTGTTAAGGATATATAAACCGATAGATAAGTGTTCCACCTACCGTTATTTTAGCGGAAAGCGTGTATTTTCCACAATAAAAGCTAAATTCAAATCAAGCTCAGTTCAGCCACGTCAGATGAAAAACAAATAACTTAGACGCGCTATTCGGGCCCGTTCAAAGGAAAACGAAACAATTTTAACGAAACACAATTTCGCGCCTCTCACATGCCTTCCTTTGAACGTTTTAATAAAGAACCCACGTCTTTGTTTCGCTTCAACTCTGACAAAAAAAAAACCAACAGCTCCCGTGAACAATTAACATCGATACATTCACGATTCATTGGGGGGAATAATTAACCCAAAAACATTTCTTTACCCAGCCCTTACTGCCCATCGGAGGAAATATCGACCTCTGGGGAAATACTCCGACGACTATTAAGAAGGGATGATTAAATTTGGGCTCTATACAAATAGATATTATATTACCAATTTCCGTTTTAGTTTTGCTACAAAACATCTGACTCCTCAACTAGATGACGGCACGGTTGGCGTAGTGGCTGAGCAATTGGACTGCTGCGCTTGGTGTAGCGGGTTCGATTCCCACCTGGAACTAATATCTGTGCGATCCACAAGTGTTTGGTTTTGGTCTGGGTGTGACGTGCATGTGAAATTATATGTCTGAAAGCGGTACCCACGATACAGCAGCAATCCTAGTGTAGGGCTATATTTTAAATAAAAGAAGAAAGAAAGAAAGACTATCGAACAAGGAACATTATGTCACCTATCCCGCGCTCTCACTTGTTTCTTGATAGGAAATAAAATATCTGAAAGAGGAAAGGTTCGTTTGAAAATATTTCCTTTTAATAATGTAAGTGGGTGTAAAGATCACGATGTCACAACAGTATAATTCAGCCAGTGCGTAAACTTTATCTTTTCTAAGTTTGTAATTCTTGTATGTTACCGCATCTCCGTGATTTCGAAACTTAAGTGATTCTTTTTATCATTCGACATTTTCATTGAAATCAGCACAGTAATTGAAACAACGTCTTCAAATCGAAATACAGTGATTATTGTTTGCCACGAGTTATAGTTTACTATGCTATTGAATATTGACAAAGGCTCATATAGTTCTCCAGACTATCTATAAGTAAAGCAACAACACGAGTCAAAAGAAAGCTGGTTGTATCAATCATACACTCTGATTCTGCACTGTGACATTTCTCTCGTTATATTCATGAAAATGCCACAAAAGGGACGTTAAATAATGTAAATACACGTATTGCGCCAGCTTTTAAGTGACTTTTACTGTTTATATTTTATTACAAAGAATTTGTTAACGCCCGATGTCGAAAGGAGAGAACCGTAAATATTTGTATATTTGTGTATAAGGTTTTATGATTTGATGAGATTTATGACTATTCAAGGAAATCTTACTAATACATATTGTAACTGTGGGATGTTTGTATCTTTCTATATTATTTAGACTGAATAATAGCACCTACTGTTTCTACATGCTATGATCATAATATTATAGCTAATGCGTGGCGATAATTTACATATACGAGTATCGTGATCTCTGGTTAAGATTCGCTGTAATTAGGGAATCAGAAATAAGAAGGACCGTGGTCCCACAAACAGGCTGACCAACTAACAGTTGTGTTCCTCACAAACATTTACCCTGTGCTGGCTTAAACTCGCAAACTCAAGTTTCGCAGTCGGCTCATCACTGACGTCGCGGCTGGACTGAGGTACCTTTAGGCATGTGAATCACATCCCCATCATAGGAAAGTATCTACAAGTAGTGATCGATGGTGGTTACATTGTAACCTCTTTTTCCATTTTATGGGGTACCGTACTAAGGTACGGAAAACTAAACTTCATAAAATATGAATACTTCGTTAACTGTTGATGTGTCTCTAGTGGGACTGTTTTTGATTTTATTTTGATATCAGAGAGACATGACATCTTAACCCCCAGTTTCTGGAACGTTTGTTGGCCTTGACAGTAGATTAAAACTATCGTTGTCTCTATCTGACAATATACAAATGACAAGGATGGCAATAGAATTAATCTGCAGTCAAACATGGCTGACGTTTCAGAAACTGGAGGTAAGTAATTCACTATGACGTGCACTGCACACCCCGTAACGGTTCGTGTCACATGTCATGTGAAAACACCTACGTTTAAGATCTGCTTTGAACTTGATTTCCAAATGTATGAGCATTGCATTGCCTTATTAATATTGATACAATGAAAAAATGAGGAAGAATAGATCGAATACCTGTAATTCTTCTTATCTATCAATATATACCTTTAACTTCCACAGACAGAACCCTCGCTATTTGAGGCCGCTCACACATAGCGAGTTTTTTAGGTACACAGGCCGCGCGAGAATTTATGGAGGAAAAGTTCTCCGACTTTACTACGGATTGACTTACACCGGTGATAGATTTGATCGATTGGATTCGTAGGGAAATGCCAGTTGTGAGGTTTCCTTCCAAAGTGGAACATGAGTAGATATTGAGTTTTGATCAAATATGAGACGGATTTCCTGTTTCCTGGACTTTTTCCTCCAACTATATTGTAGATAACAAGAGGATACGATTTCATTGAATTGTGTTACGATCATTTTAGGAAAAATAGTGATTTTCATTTCCTAGACAAATTGGCTAGGTTTCCCAAACTTTATTTCGCTGAAGTTCACCGAACGTTAATCTGACAATATTTATAATTAATTATTTAATGTAATTGAAGACTTTCTCAACAGCACACGCCTTGAATCCTTCTCAGTCAAATGATACTAAAATTATTTTTTATAGTTGAGACACAGATCAAACTGAACTGGGTAAATAGGATTCAGGTCCGATACTCCAAATTGGATGGATACAAAGACAAAGACGTTTAATTGACCGGTTGTTCGGCCGAAAATCAATATAGCTACGTGGTCTCTGAAGGCACGTGATGGGAAATAATGATCAGAGCACACTGCCCGACCGAATAGTGCCACCATTTGTGCTTAGGCATGTCTATACTTCGGTTTATGCTGCCCATTGTCCTAGCATTGATGAATTAAATAGAGAGTCAACGATACAATAAGCACACACGACCTAATTGCACTAATCTACATACGGTATCCGTATTTTTTAAACAATAACTAGTAGACACGACCACGCGTTGCTGTGGCTAAGGTTTTTGTTATTGCGACTATAAATTGAGATGTAAGCTACCCTATCATTCAAATTAGATCACACTGCACACGGTGTGTAAATTGGATTAAAATCACCAATTATAGCTAGCCATATATTGTTACTGCTAGGTGCTGTATGTATTATGTGGCTCTCCCACTCACCTCCACCCCACTCTATACATGCATGATCATCATCAAACACGTTTGTAATTAAGCCGTTCAACTGTCAATCGATATAATATCTGTTACATCGTCTGATCTACTGTGTTAAATACACAATTGTGATGTAATTGGTTTAGAATGGATGGGTGGATTCTCGGTAACACAACACGTACTCATACATAATTATATAAAAGGCCCACAATTGTTTAACTATGAAATCGGTATTAACTTAGGTTAGGTAATCTATGATGGTGAATGCCAACACGACCTCATCTCGCCCCACTCCAGGCGGATCGACGGCTCACTGGGGGGGTAGTGGGTTCAAACCCTATACGCCCCCCTTCCGCAACCCCCGAGGCGAAAGGGATATTGCGAAGGCATTTCCCCTTCAACAAAAAAAAGTAAAATAATCTATTATAGCATAAATTACACATAATTTGTTTGACGAATGAGACAGTGCTGACTTCTTGTGTCAGAGTCTGTCAGGTCGCTAAGGGCCGTCAGATCATTGCGGTCCGAGGTTTTACCCGGCGTACACTTTATATCGAAGTATAAGCTAGTTGCAAGCCACTTCCTTAAAATTTAGGATAACATAAAAAGGTGAAACCCCCAATCTTACCTTGGGTAGCCGCATAAAGATGGCCTGAAAACATCCTGAAATAACTTTTGTCGAAAGCGCGTCGTAAAATCACAGAGTATATTTCACCTTGGGACCGAACCTGACCGTAATTATTTAGGGGGCGGTCTGCAATAGTGTTCGATCTCCACAAACATTAGTATCTTGGCCTCTGGCTGGTAGGAAAATGAGTGTTCGTGGCGTTTTCTTTTTTTAGCGCTTGTATTTCAGTTATTTTTTTGTCCTGGTAAGAATATGTTGAATAAAGGGAATAGACGCTCTTGGTGAACTCCGGTGGAGCATTGAAAAATCTAATATTGGAAAACCGCCTGGTCGTGGGTTTAGTATACCTAAGCTGCATGGCCATTTTCTCTAAATATCGATTGTTTTGTCATGTTGTCACATTGACGATAAATAAAACTTATTAGTTCTAAACGTGGCTGTAAATAATAAATGGGTTTGAATTTATATTTTTGAATTCGCGCCATTTCTAAACTGAAACAATGTTATATTCATTACTTTAGACTTCGTTATTCTTCTAAGTTTGTCGTGATATTTTTCTCACAATCCTTCCCTGAACACAAAGTGACGACAACAACACGTTTTTGAAACAAAAATATGAAACCAAATAATTACAGCATAAAGGCTCCGCGCAAAATAAAATGGCATCCCGTGTAATTGTGACTACCAAAGGAAAACATAAAAAGCGTTATTTAAAAATGATGAATATCGACACAGTGACACTTTTGTACATTTAAGCGGCAGCCAGCAGAACCCTTCGGTTGCAGACGGGTATTTTTATCCCCGCGCTTGGAATTTTCCTCTGTGAGCGTTGTGAAGTTACAATTTTCGCGCTCACTCAACCTTGAGCGAGGCGGGGCAGGCGAGCATTAGCAGGGGAAAAATTAGATTTAACCCCGACACCGTCGCGAGAGGTTTCACCTACATGTCTATGCCCCTTTTAGCTACTCCAACCCGGTTTATCCATTTTATAGCCTCGGCCGCGAAGAATGTAGCCAGTATTTCTTAATTTGAAATAAGGTACGGTGAGACCACCTATTTCTATTTTAGTGTGTTACTGTATTTGGGTAAGTGGTTAACGTTGGTTAAGCGTTTATCGCGGTCCAGGAACGCGTTCGGGGTAAATATGACCCCCTTATTGATATTCATGGCAGTCACGTAGAAAAACGCGACGGAGTATTTCATCAATGACACGTATTGGCAATTTCATTATAAACACATGTTTTTATGTATGTGCTTTTACTTTTATTTGCAAACGGCTGGTATTTTACAATTGAGAGGAAAGTTTCACACAACGGTGTGCATAAACAAGTTTTTTTTCCCGGAAATGCAATTCATTTTGGGACGCGTCGGCAGCGGACTGCATAATTAAATTTTTCGGGTGCAAAGAAAACAATTTAGATGGAAATTAACATTTACGCAAACAAGTTCCGAAGGGTGAAGAGCGGAGCTTCGGGCCGGGCTCGCCATGGGCGCCCTTTGTTCTCCAACTGCAAGGGTTAACTTAAACGTCAGAGCACTTAACCCCGCACTACTCACATCTCTACGTGCTAACATGTGTTGAAGAATATTTTTACCCCGCATTCAGCGGTGACATATTGTTTTACCCACACAATACCGCACTGCTAACGCGAGATAGTTCTGCAGCGACGCCTATACAAAGATTATTATTTTCTATTCTGATTTATAAGGGTGTGTTATGAACAAAAACATGGTTCTCGCTCGTTAAAGGAAGGCGGTGGTGTGTGTAGCCTTAATTATGTTAATGAGCCCAAAGATACGCCTTGTTTAAAGCCCGCGAATTAATTCAGAATGAATTTTGGAGAATGGCTGAAGCGAGTGCGAACTTTAGCCGTTGGAATTAAACAGCCTATCACCTCGTAAGGGTTAAACCCGTTCGGGCTCATAACTCTATCGGCCTGAAAATTATTACAAAATTAATGTAATCAGCAAAAATACACTTCCAACCATATTTTATGACTCGTCATTTTGTTTAATACTCTACTCCTTTTGGTTCTACATTACTCGTTGCTACCAGCCCAGTCGGTTTGCAGCCTTTTGTCTAAAGAAGGGATTAGAAGCTTTTCATTTCACGGGTGAATGGTTAGGGCCGGGACAAGACGGCGATTAGTTAACTACACTTTATGGAGGTTAAATTACGCACACTCGTACTTGACACCCGTGTAAAGTCGATGTAATGATTGTAAGCTGACTTCTCGACTAATATTGGGTAGTACTCCACTTATCAAGGTTGAATCATTGGTTGGGCGCAATGAATCAGTTACATTTGGACAATTTGCCACTTTATGCTGACTTCAAAGGAACCACCGACTTCAAAGAAAAGAAAAATGTCAACAACATGTTGGTTTCAATCAACGGATGCAATTTATCTGCATAATAATTATGAGTTTCTAGGTAGTTGTTAATTTTTCCATGATATACAGTAAGGTAATGTATTTCAAAAATTAACCTACATAATTATTTACGTTGATTTAGTTGTTGGGATATATCGTAATAACTATAAAACTAATTAATTACAACTTCACCTTGTTCAAGATAATTTGGTTCTATTGGCCACGTGCACGTAACGACTAACCACACAATCATAGTTCCTATAATTTCCCCTTAGCGAACATGCAGACAGTGTGTTCGCTACAATCGCTATCGTAACTTTGCTAGCTTACACTTTGAAATTCATATACAACCGCGAAGCTATTTAATATTTTAGCTTATCATACCCGTAAATACTATACAGCTTAGGTATGTTAGGCCACAAGTGCCACAACTCACATAACTTGTTTAACAACCCTGCTCCATATGAAAATTAGTTTTGTTCCAACCGAAAATAAATTAAAGTACCTACCCCTGATTGTTTAGCCAATAAAGTAAGATTTAATACCGCTCGGGGCAGCGGAACGAAATTAAACAGTTCAAATTTTAGTTGAAAACAACATTTTGTTGGTTTTTGGTGTGTATCCTATGCTAACTCTACAGTTCTATAATAATTACAGTGGTAACGTTTACCCTCTCCAATGACCTTTATTTTCAAATATAAACCTCACTCATTTCTAAAAAAAGAGTTATTATTTCGGATTTGAAAGACGTTGAAGAATACAATATTCACTTTAACATAATAATCTTATCTTCACTTTGCCCTTATGTTGTAAAAATGACTGATATTACAAGCGTAATACGTGTACAGAGCAAATACAAATTCCATTTGAACATCAGCTTCGCCAAAGAGATATTTACTCAAGCGTTCGCGAAATTCAGTATAAACGTACCTATATATAGTTAAATATTTCAATCTACTTTTAGAACCATTATGAACAGTCCAACAAAAATGATCATCCGTCCCATTCGAAATTCAAAGAAAAAACCTTTGTTACACACAATTAAGTGCAGATTCGAGGAATTAATTCCGGCCCAGAGTTGGAACACTCCAAGGAGTCTTGATATTTTTCCCAATTAAAAGTGAAAATGGAATTAAAGTTTGTAACGGCAGCGCAGCGTGTATTACCTACAGAATTTCTCGGCAAACGACACATTTGGCACGGCTAATGGTGACATCCGCACAAATATATGGGTTAACTTTACTGCGCGCAGTTACTGTAACAATGTTGAGAATTATTTATACGGTTTCTTGTGCATCGGACATCAAGAAAACAGCATTAATATAGATTGTACCACTTTATTTGCTGAGTACAGCGTCTAGTGAATAATTTCTAGAGAAGAAATCGTCGACTACGTCGTTCACTCTCTCTTTGAACAAAATGTTGTCCTGAGATTCACGGATCCCTTCATTACAAAATTGATACTTAATCTCTGTCATCTTGAGAGCGTCTTCGAACGGCGCCGTAATTATCATCATTGATATCAAAGCCTCCACTAAACCTAATACTGAATATTCTCGGAGATGGCTCTCAAATATTTTCTTAGGATAAATTTCTTCTATGTTCAAATTACATTCCCGCAGTACAGCCGCTAATGTCCCGTAATAAATATCCAGGACTGTTTCGTAGTGTTTGGATAGAAATTCTCTATCTGTAGTCATGTACAGGAAATATGCTATGTCTGTGACTGGCGAAGCGACGCGCATGAGCTGGTAGTCGAAGAGAATTACATCCACGGGTCTCTTATCCTGAAATCAATAAGGAGATACATGTAACATTTTTACAATAGCTCTCCAATACACGCGAAATCTTGAAAAAAATTGTAAGTGCTCATCGCGTGCGCGCCGCGTCGAACGTCGGAAGCTCGTCCATCTACAATGACCATTCATGAAATGATGACCTTCGTATTTACCTTGTATTTAAAGAAAACGTTATTGTTCCAACAGTCCCCGTGACAAATAACACTGTAGCGTGGGACCGGCAGCGTACATTTATGTAGAATCGATAAGATAATCGGACTGAGTTCTCTCAACGTATCTTTAGCAACCTTATCAGATACCACACTCACTGATGCATCATAGAAAGAATCCATCGGCTTGGAATGACGACTCGGATCGGCGTACTGCACGTCTTTGTTATACGACTGCTTCAATATTTCAAATTCCTCAGGGTTCCACTTTTCGAGAACGAAAGACAAAGCGTGCAATTTCGCCAAATATTTCATCACTAAAATCGAATGGTCCAAATCCATTTTACGAAGTCTATCGTGCGACTTAAACCCGTCTTCTAACAGTCCCATGATAACGACGGTTTCTTTACCGTACTCTTCGCTTGCAAATACACAGTTGGGGAATTTTATTCTCAGTCCCTCGATGATTTTAAAATTGCGTTGGATTTCGAGGTATCTCGGCACTATGTTGCAATAAAATGAAGTTTCGCGTTTGTATGCTTCTCTGAAAGTGGATCGAGTTTGGGCATCGAGGTGACGTTTTATTATTACTGATTGTTTAATTTTTTGACCGTTTTGGTAACCTCTAATTTGCACATTAAAAAGTCCACTATAAAAACTGTCGATGTCCTCCCAACCGATCTTAATGGTGTACTCAATGTTATGAATATTGAGTAGTCCAGCAACTTTTTCAATCAACTCCACTACGTCTTGCTGACACTTGGAAAGTTTTCTATAAGGCATGTTTGCACTAAGAGCACGTTTAGCTTCTGAAACGCTTCTGTGAATACTGATTGATATGTCTAAGATATCAAGCATAGCTCAATAACTGATTGACACTATCTAGAATTGCCCACCACTCCATCAATGGTAATAGATAAGAATCTGCAGCTAAATAGACATATTACTTACGCACACTACAAGTTTTGAATGTACAGGGTAAATAATAAATAAAATGTTAGGCACTTCAAAAATATGAAATGACACCACAATTTTTATCTCAACAGTGATTTTGTAATTTTGCTACTTCTAAATTCCGACAATCTCACATGCGTTTGAAATCATCAGTTGATCTCTACACTACTCCTCGTACTAGATAAGGACTTCCGGTATACACTACGTCATATTATGTTACTTTCAGTAGCGACGCCGGGCGTTGATCCATGTTACCGAGTCACGTTATTTGGCCACAACATGTTGCCATGTGTATAGTACACAAGTCCGTAATCAATCCTCAAATCTACATCAACAAAACAAGTGAGAGAGTAACAAGGAAGCTGGTTTGCGTGACGTGCTCGCTATCAGCGGCGCAATCACGAGAGACGGCTCGCCGCGTTATCAGCGCGGAACAGTCTTCGAGCAGACGTACGAGGTAAACTAGTCCCGAGTACTCCCGCACAATACCTATTGTAATGCCCCTCAATGGCTGTCCCACCGCAAGAGGGACGCAGGCATGTACGTACAGACGGGCGAGTAAGTGGTTATTAGTTATAGTTTCATTAACTTTTTAATCTTCTTCTGTTTCATAAATTCAGAAGATGGCTGGCTGTGGCCCTAATTCTTATGTGGCTCAAATACGATGCTACAAAATTTCAATTTATAAAAACTAAAAGTGCATAACTTTTTAAGCAGTTGGTTGAACGAAGTTCAAGTGGCATTCCGACCAACTTTGGTATAAGTATAACAGCTATGACCATAGCTTGTATAGTATTCAATTAACTAAAATGATACATGGAAAAAAGTTTATTCTAAGTAACTTTAAAAATTCTCGTTCCGGTAGTACGACGCGGGACGCTACCAGGGTTTTCCGCAGCGCAAATCCTATCCCTATATATTTTATTCAGTCAGACTTTTGACCATAATATAATTTTCCTGGGATTTTGCGCATAAAACTTGCTCCTCCACCAGTACATACTCTACATATACAGGCTCGCACAACTGGTTTTGTGCATTGTCCGCCATTGTCGCGGTCGGAGCATGGGAGCTATTCAAACGAGAGCGGTCATTCTAAATGAACTGAGATTGCTGGACCACTGTCGTGATGATATTATAGACCTACCTACCCGCTGGAAATAGTTGCAGAGGGCTTGTACGAGGGAATGTTTTTGTATGTAGGGTTTCACATCAGTTTTGGATTATGATATCCATAATTTATTTTTGTTGCGTGTCTTCCTTATTCCTTATTTTTTTCATTAGACCACCTGCACTCAGTTATATTTATTTGCTTCTATTGAAGTATTTTATGGATTTTTTCGATAATCCAATAACCCTAAAACTATATATTAATTTCACAAAATGATCTATGGGTAATACGACCATGTCTGTTAACATTCACTATGAACATTAGAATCGAAATAATTGACTTGCAATTAAAACAATGAAAATAAGTGTGGCTGATAAAAGAGCAATAATTATCTGCCGTAGCCATTAAAATATATATAATTTAGGTACACGCGGCTCATTTCAGCGGCTGCTAAATAATTCAAATGAACCTGGGCGTGCAGGCGACCGCCCGGCGACGCCGCCGACGGGCATTGTTAGGAAAATTCACCAAATAAGCAAAGCAAACTGTTAGCCTGACCACAATTTAACGTATAGTATTACGCAGCCTGACGTCAAAGTGAGTGCCAGACAAACTTACCTACTCATGCAGCCATTTCTCGCTACCTTCGTGTATTATACGTTTCATTCAAAAGTTATCTGGATGCATATAATATTATGTATTGAAAAGCGGTTCTAGCGAGGGAACTTAATGGAAGAATCGTATCCGGTATTTCGCCTACATTTCAAAAGGCAGTATTCTGAGACCAAGCAAGACAAGCTAAACGAAAGGGCGTGCGTATTTACTCGGTTCGGACAAAAGTAGGCATTTTTAAAACAAGCATTAGGATGCTTATTCAAGTTATTGTAAGGATTGGTTCCTGATTTTTTTTGTTTAAGTGATTTATTTTATACCTGCATAACATAAATATACAGCATAACGAAACTCTTAGATCGTTAACCTAAACAAAATAATGATTTGAACGATAAGCACGAGTTTGTCTAAGAAACGTCAACATTTATCTCGTCCCAATGTTTTGGGTAAACGCGTAGATTTCTTGATAATAGCAAAGTCAAGACCACCTTCCTCAATCAAACCCCCAATTTACTCAAACAAACATTACTAGAACGTACGTCTTTAACCCTAGAGTTACGATGCGTGAAGCTCGACAAATAAGCACCAGACCACTCAGCGGCGCCAAAGCTCTGCCTGACGAACTTGCCTACTCAATTAGTCATAGTCTCTCTACCTCCGTGTATTATACATAAGTTTTATTTAACTTTTTAGCTACCTATTAAGTTGGCGTCTGCTTACTCGCTATTTTCCGACAGCATTCTGAAACGAAGTCAAGTTGTGTAATAAGATTATGTGCATGTTTGTACACGACTGTACTTGCAGCGTGCAGCAGTTTTATAATAAAGTAAAAATACGTCCATTGAATTTAGTTGGATAGTGTAGATACAAAAGCTAGAGCTTAATAATATGGTAAGAAATAAATTGTAAATAGTTTAGTTCCAACAACTAATAACATAAATAACAAATATAATTAAAGATTATTTACATACAAGTTGCAATTAAAATAAATTCAATTTTTAAATACATTTAAAAAAAATCTACAACAGATAAACAATTCACAGAATTTGGTTCTTGATTGAGAGAAATCGATCGATGAGTCTCAACAATCTGTTTATTATTAGCGCTATTAGATTGAGAGCATCAAACGGCCCCGCCTTCTGAAATTTGATTTCTGTTTCAGGTGAGGGCAACGTGTCTAGACGTGGAGGAAATCGGTTTACTGACGCCAGTTCTGTTGCCTCCGTTTTTTCAATTTTCGAAAATACAGCATGTCATAAACAATTCAAGTAAATCAGAGTGTGACCACAAGGTCTACCCAGTGGCGTGACGCGACGCTTTGATACTTCAACTAGTAGTGAAAGAAACGATTTGTCAAAATATAATCAGTTTTATGTTCACTATTTACGAGTACACTATTTGACGTTTTCATGTCATAATATGACTTTTTTCGTCAAGTTATGATAAGACATAAATTACGTTTTTTGACCACGGTGTGGAGCAAACGACATGTGGCCGAGATTGGTGATACAAATGAACATTGAACAACCGTTCATTATATATCTTTTATTATAGTTCATTATATAGCTATCGAATAAATAACCATATGCGATAGCATTCAAGCACAGCAGGATATTATGATAATATGTATAATGAACTATAAAGCCAGGGCATATGGATGTATACTAATTGGTCAAAACAACATGTGAAATCAAACTTCTGTTTAGTTTCCAATTCGAGACAGATGTTATCAATTGCCGCAACTTTCAACAGCTACACGTGTTCCGGATGTTGGAGGGTAAATTTTATTACAGCTTTAAAGTTATTATATTTTTCACTTCAATGGGTCGTACAGGGCCGCCATATCCCTGTCGATTTATTTCTGTCTAGGTTTTATACTACTATGACACCGTACCTAAGAGATATAAATCGATAATTTTGTTTTTTTTTATGACAGGCCTTATCAGGTTCTAATCTATCACAAAAAGATACAAAAATGAAATAGTCAAAACTAGAATCACCATCCAATTTAACTTTACAGACTAAAGTTTAACCTTTTCTTTTATTTCTTACCACTATCTTGACTAATGTTTAGTGATGATGCGGTCGTAGGCGAGATTAAAAAGGCTTACACCCGGTTTCTGAAACTCCCCATAAGAGGCTTTTTCTGCTTGAGGATCGAAGCCAGGCGGCACTAGCATCCTAACAAGTCTACTCTTACCCAACCGCATTGATCAAACAACGAAGCTTTCGGCTAAAAACCAAAAAATACAAACAACTAAGCTTTGTAACATCAAAGCCAAATTCGTTTAAGAAAATGTATCTTTGTGAACTAAACAATTCAATTACGTCGATACGAGACGATGATAAAACGGTGAATGTGGGTGGGTGTAACTCGCGGGAAAGAAAAGCAAAGGTTAAGAAGTAAATAGAAAACACAGACGTAGGGGCTTTGTGACAGAGTATACCTTCGGCATGTTGGGTACGGTGCCAACTAGTACTTACAGTAGTGAACTAGGAGCTTGTAAACCGGAAGATAGTCCATTTACTATAATAGCTTATTGAACTCTGTGGAAGTTTGTTAACCAAGGCAAAATTGATGTCGTGTGCTATAATGTCTTTACCTGTCTTAAGTATAGCTGTGTACATTTATGTGCTTGTGACCAATAATTGGTCAGATACGACACAGTGATAATTAGACCTTTGTCCGTAAATAAAGTACAATGTTAACGTGGCCATTGTTAGATAATAAGTTGATGGAATATTGTAGATTTTCCGTAAATAATGTGCGTACCACGTTGGAATACATCTTGTTACTTTCAATAAAAGTAAACTGAGATACCATCACAAAAAGATCCATTCTTCCAATAGTATCTATTTTTATATAGAACTTACGGAGAAAATGGGCCCATATAATACATATGTATTATACGGGTATTTGGGTAATAAAAGTTTCCAGGATTTCTATTATATTTGCTTACCAACTGTAAGACTTTTCCCACGATAGAAAATAGCCGAGGCTTGTTCCATCGAGTTATTATAGAGAACAAGATCTGTATCACCCTCCTCAATAGAGCACAATGGCCTTGCTTCGGGTAATCTCTCCCCGAGATCGTATAAAAGGAAAATAATGAAACTTTCCGCACAGAAAGAATAGGGGAACGAGACATATTGCCAAAGAAACGTAGTTTAAATACCACTGAAGATTTTATCCGCAATTCCCAAGATTTTTTCGGCAAAGAGGTGAATCTTCAAAAGGAAAATATGAAAAGAAAACCTTTTTAATAAGCGACCTGTGTAACACATTTTTTTAAACTTGAGATAAAAAGTATTACGAGGTATTTAATGGGAGTGAAAAAGTTGTGAACAATCCGGAAATTGTTTTTGGGTCAGCTGGAATATTGTCGGGAATTTCAATCAAGTATATTTGAGAGGAAGAGTCTCTTGTTGTTGACTCTGTTTGTGAGTAGTCTTTATTCATTAAGAATCGTATATTAGAACCTTTAACAGAAATTATAGAAGCTAGGTACAGCCTACGGATCATTTATAATTTACTATTTTTGATCATTCAATATCTACTTTATTCCATACAGGTTATGAGCGCCTAAAGGATCTTTACCTGATGGTAATCCTGTCCATGTAATTTGCCCAAAACCTTACTCAAATATTCTAGTAAACTATTACTGTCTTATTCCACTTGGAAATAAAATAAATTATTTCACCGAGGCTTTCCACGTCGCCTTGGGACGGCTCCAATGCAATAGTGGCTTATTCTGCATTCAAAGCTTAGGGAAACGCTTTAAAGAGGCTACTCAATATTTAAACGCTGTTGCCAAGCATTCCGCGGGCCCTATTTATTGTTTGCGTAATATTCTACCGTGGAATAGTGAATTTTTATTAAAGATACATACTTGAATTTATGACTTTAGTGGAACTTTAAGCCTAAGAACAATCCATAGATCATCTTTGAGTACCTACACATTTTGTTAAAGCAGTCACATAAATTGTCAATTAACTCTTAAATTAAGATGAAGTTCAATTGAATTCCAATTATCTTAATTATTCTTAACCTCGTATTACGTGTTATATATATGTAATGTAATAACATGTAACAACACAATTTTAATAAATGTGTACGCCTTTTGTGCCTGAAAAAGTTTATGATCAACATTTTTCTCAATCTTTATGGAAATTTCTCAGTTTCTTTGATAATAATATAATATGATATAATATCTGCACGCAAGTGACCCAGTGAATCCAATCGGTCGGTTTCCGTGCAGTCGTATGTTAGGGTGCATTAGAAGGGTGGTTATCGATTGCCGCCACCCCCAACACCGCGTTACTCTCACCCCTTACATTTGCGAAGTTTACTCGGCAGAGTATTGTTTAAAATATTTTGTTGAGAATACGCGTTGTTTATGATACGGTGCTTACTTTTTGATACGACTTCATAAGTTGAATTGAGCAGGTGCTTCGGAAGTTAAGCTGGGATAATTGCTTTTTAGAAGTTCTTCCTTCACACTGCTTGTAGCTGAGGGGATATAATTGAAAGTGGCATGTTTTAGAACTAACTCAGTTGAGTTGTGAAATATATCGTAACAACAATACAGTGCCACGTGTAGAGATGGATACAGAAAATTCTAGTTAGGATGTTAGAAAAAACTGCTTCGTCACTAGCAGAGATAGTAGCCAAATGAGAGCATAAATCGGGAATTCGTTTGTTTCGTGTTGTCACCTTTTGAAAGTATTTTTCCGATGATGCAGGTGACAGAACTAAATAGGGTAACCACGATCAACGTTGCTAGGAAGACGACAACGAACGTGAGATGAGAGTAGCGATGGGCTGAGGGGCAGTGGTTCTGCCATTCCTACGTTTGGCAGGCCCACGCCCGGTATACCAATGATTACCAAGACTGGCAATAATGGGCTGATGATGATAATCAAAAAAAGCCTTGTCAATTAGATAGAAGAGTAAGGGCAAGGCGATACGTTTTCAGGCATCATTACTTTCCATTCGAATTTCTGTGTGACAAGATTTGGACGACAAAATGTAAATTAGAAGCGGCACCATCCATCGCTCCGCTCTTTTTGGAAAGGCTTTTATCTCTTATCTACCTTCTTGGTTTCAACAACATTAGGGTCCTGCTGTGTCCTACTTTGTCCTAATTACCAGTGAGAGGCGGGTGGGCTGCTCGAATTTATTGCTCAAATATAAGGTGGTTTTCCTCAATATTACGTGTAAATTATGGCCTATATTTTCGATGAAAATCTATGAAATGAAGGTTTTTACTACTAATTGTATTATTATTGATAACTTTTTAGTTGTTTGTCAGTTAGTAATGAATTGATATTTAGATATATGGTTCGGTTGACCCCAAATACATCATTGCAAATCAATTCATCCACCTTGCAAATCAATTTTGACCCAGTTTCTGGTTTAGTTGTGTTGAAAGTTTACATGCCTGTCAAGTTCTGATATCAATAGGTACAATATCATCGTGACAGCAAACTCATTAGATGATAGAAACAGCAGATGAATAACAACACTCGTCCGTGCGTGTCTAACAATAAACTGTTGTTAGGCCCATATATTAGCTTGCAGTAAGTACGTACGGAATACGTGTTTTGGCATAGCTTGCCCGAAAAAACTTCTAGCTGTATCCATAATGAAGCTACAGAGGGTACAAAATAGCCTGAATGGCTTCGAGAAAAACATGATAAGGCTGTGATTTTGTTCGCTCAACTTAGATGTTGACACAGCCAAGATTTTTATTTCGATAAAAACAAAAAATAATTTCCATAATTTTATCACAACATTGAAACAAACGACGCCCACAATTGTTTAAACACATGTGTGTCAAATTATGTATAAATATTTTCAATTGTTTCCTTCGTGCTTGTTCCTCGAAACTTGTGCATTTTGTAAACGCCGCAATGTGTAATGTAGCTGCGCTAATTCCAGCAACAGTGTCCATCTAACAAAACCGCACGTTATTCAAACCGAGGGACAGTGCGAGTCAAATCGTGAATGTAACCGCTTTCACGCACAATTGAGTCAACCCTAACATCTAATGGCGCAAACAACAACTATGCCAGATATGTCTTGTGTACAGAGACTGCAGTGACTGGATGACTGACTTTACTAGTGTTCTTAATTACTTCTCTTATACCAACACATTTGCACATAAACCTACAAATTGTGAATTGGAAAGTTTCATGTGCTTTTCTAGTTAAACATTCTTCTTTAGTCATGTTTTTTTTTTCGATGGTGCACCTAGAAGTTCACTCGTGACGTGAAGACTCCCAAGCTATAACTACATATATACATATACTCCAGCTAGGAGTTCTAATCCAATTTAAGGTTACATAGCAAAAATATGCAGTAATTTGATAAAATTTCTTTTTCTTTTTCATGGAATGGTTGATTTGCACATTTATATTTGTGACGAGGGTGACGCCACTGGCTAAGCAAAGGCAGGTATACATAAAGTGGTCTGTCTCCAAAACGTGCGGTGTGAGTGTCGTCAGCCTCACACGCTGCACATTTCAATATCGAGCGCCTAGTGCATTTGGGCCAAGCGGCACTTTAGAACTATTTCATTTTGTAGTCTATGCATCTTCCAAAGTATATTAGGTAGAAATCATTGTAACTCAGTTATGCTGTTACTAAAACTTGAGTTTTTACTACAGGATTTATATATTATTCTGATTTCGGTGCATGTATTTCTGTTTGCAAAGGCAATTCCATAATATTTTAATTGCATGCGCAACTTGGGTCCGCTCTGATCTCTGGTCTCCATAAAATACGTAAGGAATTTCGTCAATGTATATAACTTACTAATTCTAAAGTTACTATAAAAGCTGAAAAGGTGTAGGCAGTTAGATTAAAGACCTCTTTTGTAGAACCTCTGATATTATTTTTCTGGTAACCCATACCCAGGTTTCATCGATAACAACACGAGTATGTGTCAAACTTATCGAGTATCGGGCAATTAGTAGGTACCTAATAGTTCATACTAAGTGATATAGGTGTTATTAGATTTCGTACAACAAATATTTCTCGTCGGTGACCGGCGCAATAGCTGCGAAGATTGGCGCGGACATACGGGCCAACATATCCAATTTACGGCTAAGTACCCAGTTCCTGGCAGATTGTACTGCTCAACTAGAAGATACAAACTCGAACATATGAGATAGCAGTTGATACACAATTCTAAGTATGTTTCTAACTAAGAGCTCTTGTAACGGATTCACATAATTATATAATTATTCAGCAACAAGATTACGGGTTTGACATGCTATAGAGCCGCATCCCTCTCTGATCCCCTTTGTAATTTAATACTAGATAACATTCCGCTGAAATAACTTAATTAAGCACCTTTTGTTAGGAAACATCTGCAGGTAAATGTTCGTTAACAAATCCCTCTGAAAAGATAGAACGTAATCGATACGGCGTAACGTCGATAATGAAATGCGATGAACCTTGGACTCGTTTCCACTGTTGTCTCGGATGACGGTACGAGTAAAATGTCATAAATTTGAGTCGACAAAAAGTCCTTGGCTTTTTGGCTCAATATTTTGTTTATTTTATAGTTTTCAAGATGTGCGGTGTCTATAAAAACTAAACTCGTAAAACATATTATATTATAACATATTGTGTATAAGAGTCACTGTAAAATTATATGAAATAATGAAATAACTTATTGTTCACACACGTCAAAGTAAAATGCCCGTATTTAACTTCATAGTTTAGTTCAACCTGTAAATCACGACAACGTTACATCCTGCGAACAAACCCACGTTAATGAAATTCGACAGAGCTTATTCCGCTAATTATGGACGGAAATTAGACAAATCGCATTTCCGCCATCGAATGTGTATTTGCGTGGACGTAAGCGAGGAGCTGAGGGGCTTTTTAAAGCCTGTTGCAACCCACTTTTAACAAATTTCTGACAATCGTTACTATTTTATAATTTCCTTGTTCTATCATTTAGCTTTTTGCCTAATACACGAGCGATTTCATTTGCGAAATTTGGGTGCGGCATTGCGTTGGCTTCGTGTATACCATGCCGCAGCCGCACGACGCACGTCTTCTAGTGCCATGTTGAGATCCTCATTATAAGGAATTAGAAATTCAATGTACATACTCCTTACATAATCATAAATTTTTCAGTACATACCTACATCTTTTTCTCCTCACGAAAATGAGGGGAGGTGTTTGCCCAGCAGTGGGACAGTTACAAGCTGAATTATTATTATTGTATACTTCATTCTTTAAATCTAGGCGTAGCCACAGATGACGTAGCAGTACAAGCGTAACGTTCATTTACATCAATTCACATATTTTTCGGTATTTGCCCCCGCCCATAAACCAAATCCTCATTACACCCATGTGTACTCGACTTGTATACGCGCCTGTGATCGTACCACTCGACCGCTCGTCGACATAATTAGCAAAATAATGAGACGAGTTTGGGTGAATTCGTACACCGCACTAATTATGTCATTATCGGGATGGAATTGCTAAGTACAGTTTAGTTCATTATATTTATAGTCAATCAAGATGTGCCTACATAAAATATGTAGGACCAATGTTGGTTTGAAACGTTGCCAGCTGGTGGTTAAATATCTCGCAAAGATTTGCCTATATAAAAATGGAGTATTGTGGGTTATTATACTAAAAATTTAAATAATTGATGGTAATATAAAAAATCAGCGGTAGTAGCCAAGTAGGTAAGCAGAACGGCCGCCTGCCAAACCAGGAGATGGCGAGTTCAAATCCCTGTGCGGGCACGTACCAATGTGTTTCTTGTTAAGGACCTGTAGGCAGCGAGCTTCCGTAAAATGGGCGGTTTTTTGTCAAAAAGTTAAGCCGTAATTACAAATATTTATAAGCCAGAAAAAATACAGTGTATAGCCAAGTGTTTCAGTTAGCTAATAAAACAATAATATTGGACTAAAGTTGTCTAGTATCTTGAGAAAAAAATTCACGAGTAAGGGCCCGAAAAAAATCTTTTGTCACATAATGCTCAACATTTTCAGCGACAACTATCATATTTTTTGGAACCATAAAAAAGGCAATTTTATTTTCCAATGAAATTTGAATTTTCCAATGAACTGAATCGATTCCGTTCTTCTAAATTAATAAAAACGACGAGAATATGATCAGTTTGAGCGCGTACTAGGCGGCTCAGTACCCGCTACGGCGTTTCAGAGAGAGGACGTATGTCGCTGTTCCTCAAATTTTTTTCGTCGAATTTACTGTTTGTTCTCCAAAAAAATAAAGCAAACAGAATCTCTACATGGTATACAACTGGTTTATTGACTTAGTTGCCGTAAATGACTTCCTTCGACGATTACTAAACTTTTATTGTGGTTAAATTACCTATTTTGTGTATCGCATCTCAGAGCCCCAAGACACAGGCCCCGGCCTAGTTTGGGTCTCGCTGAAAACTTACACTGTCTCAAAAATGTTAGCTGTGCTTTATGTGTAATATTGATGTACCTACATAATGCTTTCTGGTAATAAATACATTATTATTATTATTATTATTATTATTATAACCTATAATACTTTGTATTTATTCTCCATTGTGTGTAAAGAATAATGGCTAATATGACTATTCTTGCACCACCTGTAACTGAAATTAGCAGCAAAAACGCGTTTTTAGATTGTTCACTTAAATAAAACTGGGATTTCTTATGATAGTTTGGAGTTAATCAAAGGAGCAGATTATGATTGTATATTAAAATGAAGATGTAGTGAACTTCCGTTTTCCATAATGGCGGATCTGGCGGATGCATATTCTTACGTTTTATTTTTAGCACACTTCCAGTAATCTTTCTGCTCAGCTATGAGCCAGTTTTTTCAATGTTTTTGCTTCGCACGATTTGTGCATTTAGTCAATGTCAAATATTATAATGTAAATTCGAAAGTAACTCTGTTTCTGTGTTTGTCCGTTTATTTGTATGTTTGTTTGTTTGTTACTTTTTATGGCTAAACGGCTGAACCGATTTCGATGAAATTAGGTATAGAGAGACAACAAAAATGAAAATGAAATTTGGTAGGTATATGGGAGAAGGAAAGATGAGGACCTGGGGAGATGGGGAGATGGAGAGCAGCAGCTGGAGAGATGAGGAGATGGGAGATCGGAGATGGATGAGGGATGGGAGATGAGATATTGGGAGTTGGGGAAAAAAGCGATGAGGAAATAGGAAGATAGAGATGTTTTAGAGATATTGACAGAGACGTGACGTGCCCGATTGATTTACAATAGCATACAAAGTTCACGCATATTGTGTTCTTACTAGCTGGATTCGATTTAAATGCAGACGAAGTCGCGGGTAACAGCTAGTATTCCATATTTTCACAACCTCGTGGTAAAGTGAATTTACAGTCATAGCCACGATTCAGTAAACTTTACTGAAACTAGCTTTTACGCGCGACTTCATCCGTACATGAAAAAGCAACTGTTTAGAAAATAAATATTGAAGTCTTTGTATCTCTATCCCTGTCCCTGTCCCTTTCCTTTTCCCTATCCTTAGTCTTACCCTTTATATTTTATCAAGCCTAAAATAATGAAGTGTCAGATCACCTACTTGAGAAATTATGAATTGCCCATATATAAATTTTCAACTCCTATTTATTTGGATTATAAGATCCCTATTTTTTCTGACGAAAAATAGCCTATACCTATCTCATAGGTCCAATCTTGGTCAAGATTGATTCAGCTGTTTAGACGTGAAAGGATGGCAAAAACTAAAAAAAAAACCAACAAACACACACACAGTTTCGCATTTATATGATCTTAGTACGGATGCCTGACACTGGCTAAATGCACAAATCTTTTACTCCGTCATTGTCATTGTCAAAATATATATCAAAAAGAAAATTATGGAAGTGGACTAAAGAGGATGTATCAAATGGACTTGACAAACGTGCATACCAGAAAGGACCAACACTAAATAAATTTAATACAACTTATTTAGGTGTGACTCCAATAATTCGTGTGGCATTCTAAATTTGATAGGATTATAGTCAAGGAGGTAATCATTTATGTAATTCTGGCGGTAATGTTGGTGCTTGGTGCGTACGCCAACAAAGATAAAACATTTAATTAATACATTATTTACCTACTACAGATTGTCTTTATTTTTCATTGTAACAAACTACTTATATACATACACCAAAACAAAAATCATACACAAAAAGTTTCCCGGCAGCAGGTTTCGAAACTTGGAAACTACGTCTTTAGGAACGGAACGTAGCATCTCAGACCGCTCGGCCAATCTGACATGTCATTACAGTGTCGAAATAATTGAATGCTTCAGACTAAAGCCTACGTAGTAACTATCTAGTAATCTGTGCTAAGGCCACGTGATGCCGTTAGTAAGAGTATAATAATTATGAATTAGCGTTTTCGACTTGCCGTGAGCGCGGAGCCAGCGTGGCGCGCGGCCCGGCCAGGTAACTTTCATCTTCTAAAATACATGAATCGGTCCTATATTAGCGCCTTAAACATAATTATCACTTGGGGAAAGAAAACGTGAGGAAACCAACACGCCCGAGAATTATTTCGAGGGAATGTTATCCACCAATATGGGCCGGGTCTCCATGGCGGATTATGGCCTAATACTTTACACAAAAGTGAGGGGAGGCCTTTGCCCAGCAGTGGGACAGTAAACGCTAAATTATTTATTTATTCATAAAAAAAAGCTATGTTCAAATAACTTACCAGTCAAAAACATAACCAACTGTTAGCTTCGCCATATTCAGGCTAAAACAACGTCCCATCGCGTTGAACCATGCTTTGAAAAATGAAAAAAAAACGAACGTTGAAAAATACTTTTTGGAAATGATACCTACCGTCTTACCACAAAAGTTTAGACCAGAGTTAAACAGATGCTTCTAAAAGTTCATTTCACAAAATCGACATCAATCACTCGCGTTTTCTTACTCAACCCTGGCATTCCTGATTATTCTATTTATAAATTTGTTATTTAGTTAGAAAAAGCGATGATTAGACGGCGATTTCTGGAGAAAATATTTACTCACCTGTCCAACTCTGTTCTAAATATTTTGTGATTAGACGGCAAGTTCATACTGACAGCAAGCATGGTAAGTAGGTATTCAATTTCATTTATTTTAAAATTGGTCGTCATGGTTTTATTTACCTTGTCGCTTGATTGAAACTGGTAATAACAGACAGAACAACTTTTTCAATTACTACCGTACCCACTATGCCCGATATATTAATTTCACAGTTACATACAAGGCGCTTGCTACAGATAGCCCCTGTATCGTCGGCGACATATCTGCCTAGCAAATAAAAAGTAGGCAATTCACTGCGAGGTGCGGGACTCGACAAAGTGTATTATGGAACCTTTTCCGCGTCGATAAGTAAATGTTACCCTTGTCCCCGCGAGTTATGAACCCTACGGAGAAGAAGCACACGAACGTATTTTTCCCGGAATACTGCGTAAACAGTGTTTCAACTGTGTCAACGTAGTCAAACTTTAGACATGCACACGAATGCGTGCCGACAGCGCATTTGCTTGTGACATTGCTCGCGGCAAGGCAACTGCTTTATTATTATAGGTAACTAGCTGCGCCCCGCGGTTGCACCCGCGTTTGGATAACATACGATATAGGTATCTTTATGAATTGTAGCTTATGTCTTAATCTGATATGTAAGCAATATTATTGTGAAGTTTCATCAAAATCCATTCCGTAGTTTTCGTGTGAAAGAGCAACAAACATACATACATAATCACAAACTTTCACGTTTATAATATTAAGTAGGATTAGGTAGGTACCTATATGCTCCTAGAAAGCATGACTTTCTTTTCTAAAACGTGTCTTGACGTATCATGCTTATAATAGCGTGATATAAAGCGTTAGCTCTGTATTGTAAAACAGCCTCAGGGTCGTGTCAAAAACTAAAATTCAACTTTTTGTTTTTGAGTTACGGCGCACCCGGAGCCCGTTCACTCAACACCCACGTCCTCGTTCTGGAAACTTTGCGGTCTGTCTATACTTTTACTTATACCTGTACAATTTACCGTGACCCAAAAGACAAAGTTCGAAAATATCAAAACTATGCTTTACTTTCAGGAAAAACCAACAAGTTGTCCACATTTTTAAAATCTTCGTAGGCACAGTTTCACAAAATAAGTTTACGAAGTAATAGATGATCTATGGGATTTAACATAGTTTTATCTATATAGGATACATCGATCTTCTTTTAGTTATTTAATCCTCTTTTCGGTAAAACCGTGATAGCTAGCGCACTGTTTAAACTGTGGCGAATGCTGGCACCCTCCACAAGCGCTCTTTGGACGGATTACCGCAAACTGGATGAGGACAGAGTTAGTAACTTCAAGAGGCTGTTAGGATAATGGGAAGGAATCGCGTTTGTTATTGTGACATTATCCGCCTTTTACATTAGTCGCGGCGGTCGTGGGCGGCTTCTGTTGCGATCCGCCATTTTATTTTACGTTCATCCTCTGTCCTCTCAAATCACAATGGGGTTTGTATTATTATAATTATGGAACCTTTTGAACGGTCACCCTTGGTTATCATAAGATTTAAAATTGTGTGTACTTAGTGGAGCATATTATGCCCTATATGCTACACTAAGTACACACAATTTGAAATCTTACGCAATAGCGGTCAATTTATACCCTATAATTATTGTAGGGCGTAATATTAACCTCGAAGCACAGCTTTTGTATACCACTCCGCCTTGCTTTTCACAATGCATTTTACATTACTAAGTAGGCAGGTCTAGGTAATCGAGATACTAATGCATTTTATAGATATACATAATACGTTATCAAATCTGACTGCACAGCTGATTTTTTTTTAAAGCTTCAAGTCGTCATACCTACCTAAGCAAAAATAATCATCACTAACATCTTTTTAATTTCGTTGTAGAGTTGTTTAGAAAACCACCATCATGTCCAAACATAAACCACCGTATGTCTGTGTTCAAAAAAGAGTATAGAGTACTTTATACAAAAGCCTTAATTTAATAACAATTTACTAAAAAGTTTACTTAAAAAAGCCTTTTTAAGTAAACTTTTAGTAAATTGCCCGGGCGAGCGTTAGGTCTAAACGTTTTCTGCATCTATACCGACGCATCCCCGGGGGTAAGAATATCGATTGTGTGTACCTGTTGTTGGAACGAAACAGCCGACAACTGCTCAGCTCGACGCTCAAAATGGAAAGTTAGTTGATTTGATAATGGAAATCGGACTGGATGTATTATGCTGTTAAAAAATGTTTACAAGCGTATGAAAAACGGATTGATGTATGCCAATACAGCACGAGTTTTGAGCAGCGATATGATTATTATGTAGGTATATAACTCTATCTATGATTTTTTTAAGCATTTTACTTCCAATCAACAATTAATTAATTTACACAGTTCCTTAAATATTATGTAACAAAAATGATGTAGTGGTGAATGCTCGTTTTCTTAAATATGCTCTTAATATCCAGAAATCAAAATAGTAAGTGTAATATTAACTTAATTATGCCAATAATAACATTGGAGCCAATGATCCAAACTACCACCTCCATAAGTAAGAGGTGGTAAGTTCCGGAACAGCCCGTATAATAAATATAGAAGGTGCCTATTTATATTTTAAGAACCAAAGTACGTCTATTTCGTGCAAAGATACCGAGAAACTTAAACAAACTCCACCACCGCCGTCCAAGCCCGAGTGCGCTCATTTACATGAGCAAACAGTTTCACTCATAAATGAATGACAAATGTATTTTTTATTTCCCAAACCGTCGCCCGAGAGCAATAAAGAGTAGGTATTCCCAATTCCCGATGGACGTCTGAGTCCCTCAAGAGCACTGAACAGTAAAGTGTCTCTCGATTTCCAGATCCTTCGTAAAAATCCGTTTATCTCCCTCTATACTCTGTAACGAGAAGAGCGAGAACGAGATACGAATCGGAAATGGTTTTAAAAAAGAAGGGTTCGTTTTAAGAAGGACACTCGTTGATTAATTATTAAAACCTAAACCCGAAGATGGGGCCTTGAAAAAATCCATTGGTTGGATATTACGATGAAAATTAAAGTATAATCATTTAAAAGCATTGACCAATTTACCGAAGTACCTACTCACCGCGACATAACATATAATTTTAAGGTAACAAAATCAGTAAATACTAATATTACGCGCGTACAAATTATGTAATACATTAATTTTGAAAATAAACCATAATGTAGTAGATATGGGGGAAAACAAAAATCTTAATAATTTAATAAAAATATGACGTCGACACTCGACAGTCTCAGAATAAAATATAATTTGGCAAGGTGGGGCAGCCCCTTTATTTGTTTAAAGCGGGCATGTCACCCTGCATGGCGCACCCCTTTGTAACGAGGCCTACTTCTTCAACTACGAGGCAGCTCTACGTATACAGAAATCGTTTTACTTCAAAGGCTTTCACAAATATATTATCACGATTTTTTCTATGAACGTGCATTAAAGTTCTTTCTTTTTAGTGTAAAACCATTGGTATACCAATAAATTGGCAAGAAAAAATATTTTTACCGTTCGTGCAAGGTATCTGATACCTATAGTCATATACTGCACATGGTACGGTGGGTTTGTTAGTCGAATAGTCGATGAATAGTCGAAGTCTGAATTGCTTTTTGATTAATTTCCGATCTCTATCAAAATTATAAACATAAACTTTCATAAACTCACCAGCTTACGCACTAGCCCAGTTCCGGAACAACCGAGTGTTCGTATCAATATTCGAACAAAGCCGATACATCGACCGAACACTACGTCGCCGCGCACACGAGCACCTGCACGTCTGCTCGATCAATCACATTTTTTTCACGTTAATGCTTCATCGGTGTATGGTGTTCCACCTGTAAAATATTTTATCCACATTGTGAGATTATTACCTCGGCATAGGATTTCGGTGGTAATCTGGTGGCTTACTTGTATAATGGAGTTTTGTTTTATGGTTTGGCTTATGTACGTTTTGTACATTGAGCTAGTGTAAAATTTTATTCGGTTTCAAAGTATTTGTTTAGTCTAAGGTACTCTGTCATGTGGTTTGGTTTAAAATATTCGTAATATCGAAACAAAGAAACAAGTTTGAAAATAGAAAATACATAATCATATTTTTGTTTGCCACCATACAACATGAAGGTGCGGGAGTCTATCCACAGAGTATCCTAAAAAATCATATCTAAATAACCACATGCTACAATTTATACCGGGGATATCTCATGCTGGCACAATAACCTACGTACATTTGGTTTTAGCACATTCTAAAAGGAGTAGACATCCTGGTTCAGCAGGAGGCCTCGTTTCGACTCGTCCACTCTGCTCCTACTAAGTACCAAGATTCAATAAATAAACCCCGGATTCACACACAAATATATTGTAACGGGAAATAAGCAACTCTATCCCACATTTCCGTCATAAAACGACATCGCGTACCTACTTATTCCGTCTTTTCACATAAAATCGTGGAAACGTGAAATTCAATCCCATATTTATTTGTATTTCACGCTCGAAGAATGTTTGATGGAGGCTAGCTGACAGAAGGTTTTGCGATAAATGTGCCTTTATATTTAGGACGTAAGTGATCAGAATCGACCCAGCTTGGACCTTACTCAGCTAGCGTGACCTTGTCATTTTAATTTGAAGATGAGCTTACCTGGCGTCGGGTGCTCAAAAACTAAAATAGTTTCATACGAGTACACACTACACATCAATACATTACTTTGTAATTTTGCCCATGTCAGTACCTTTTATAACATTAATTTAACTTTCCCACTCATAGTAGGTATTTTAGTTTCATGCTGGGCAAAAGAGGAACACGGCGATATTTTGAGAATCCATAATTATTATATTCATCCTTCTCGAACGTGGACTTGAAAACCTCCAAGACACACTTAGCTACATTTTCAGTTCACGAGACAATGCTACAGTATGTACGTACGTTAGCAATGTTAGTATACCTCACGAGGGCACTAGGGCGGCACAGCGAGGCGCACTCGCCGTAACGACTTGTATTCAACTGCAGCCGGCGCCGCTGTGCATACAGCTCTAGGCAGTCTACAACTCTACGGTAGAGAACAATATTTTTTTCGCGATATTGTGTGTGTCTATTTGCTATTGGTAAAGCGAAAACAGTGTAATGAAAATAATAGGGGAGAACTGGGCGGGTTTTTAGTCTAGCTTCTGTTTACCCTCAAATACACTAAGGACATAGTTATACTTAGGTATGTAGGTATTGTATAATTTCGTATGTCTACCTCTAAATTCTCAAAACATCCAATTGTTTTATTCGTTCGAATAAATAGCCGGAAAACCATTTGTAATGCCTAATACAGCGCCAAAGAGTCGAAATATAATACATTTCTAACTAGAATAAATAGTTTTCATAGTAAACCCCGATCCGAGCCTGTATTCATTGAACATTGTGTTATCAATGAAAGATTTCAGTGATTCTTTTACGAAAATTATTAATTTATGTCATGTAGTTTATTATTAAGTTGTGCAGTAATTAAATCTTATAGATACCTAAACGGATCCAGTATAATTTTTTAGTCAACTAAACAACATAAATTTCCTGGATAAATAGCAGCCTATGTACTAGCACATAAAGTACTTGATAAATTTAATAAAAATCCGTGCACCCGTTTCGCACTAAAGGGTAAAAAACACACTGTATTAACTCTTTTAATACTTCCATTAAGGCAACATCAAATACATCTACGGCAATCTATGGCTACAGGCTAAAAGTGAAATACACGAATACAGTACCGAATTTCCTCGTAGTACGAATATCTACCAAAATGTCTAAATGGAAACATAAGGAATACAGACGTCTCACAAGGAACAATGTGCTTGAAATTCTCTCTGACAGTGTAAAAGCTACTTTAAACTTTACTATGCCGGAAGCAATTTATTTAAAATTTATAACTTCTTCATGAAATGTTAGCTGATATCTCGGTCTTACCTAAACAATCCTTAAGAATTATTAAAAATACGAAAGTGTTTCTAGGTTGGCCTGCTATCATTTCCTTTCTCGATTTCTAATTACACACTGTGAGTAACTACAATAATTGTTATTTGTCAAATTGTCCAAAAAAACATGAAAGACTGCGTCCCAGTGCATGCACACAAATGTTCATACTTCGATTCCCAGTTTGTACATCAAAACAAATACGGTTCTGATTCCTATAAAAATCTCAATTTATGTGAACTAGTTACTCCGATATATATATTTTCTTTGAGGATTTTTTATAACAAACTATCAAAAATTTGAAAGCAAAACTACTGCGCTCTAACATTTCATAAAATTGACTGTGAAACATCGCAAAACCGTACGAAACATAAAGGAAAAATAAAATAGACCACCGTCATCCCGGTAGAGTTTGGAGGATTCAAACAGTGGGCAGCTACCTACTATCAAAAAATCTATATTGAAAAAGCTCGTAAAAGTTTAGTGAATAGTGATGTTTTGAATTTATTTTATGCCTTTATTTTTATCAAGCTCAATGGAATAATATCATTTCTATATAACTATAATAACGGTTTTCAAATCGTCATAAACTCAAATATTATATTGCTATAAACATTCAGGGAATGTCATAATTTATTCGTCTACCCAACATTCAACATAATACAGCGGAAACATTCTAACCCCCAGGATTACACTTGCAACTGTCTTAACGATATTTGAGGAGTTAATTAGGATTAGAAATTATTGCTTAAAAGTGTTACGAATAGCATTAAATATAATGGAAAATTCCAAGTGCTGTAAGTAGAAATAGTAGAAGTTACAGTGCTAACTCTATTCTAGGTATTTAATTTTAAGGCCGAGTTAACTTAGATCTTAAAGTATTTTTGCTACTTTTACCAACGTTTACGATGGAAACATGATTGCAATAGAGAACGTAATAAGCAATATTCTTAATCGTCCTTAAGCTCTCCTTATTTCCTCAGAAAATAAACTGCCTATGGTTATGTTATTAGTTACCTTATGCTATGTATAAAAACAAAAGTAAGAAAGTAAGAAAGGAGAAATACCAGAACTTTTTCAATTATGTCGGGGGGAGCAAGAAAAGAAACGCATTAACAAAATCGGGCTTCAACGCTCAAACTTTAAGCAGTACAACGTACATTCCATTACGTTTGGTAATTAGCCAAATAATTTGTAATTACCTGCCGTTAAATTATTATCCATTCGTGAGGGATGGAACTGGTAGGGGCGGCACTGAGTTACTCTGCTTATAAATTATTCGACAGCACTCCAATGCCGTTCCTTTGTTACGTGTTTCTTATAACGATTTTTTGTACCACCATTCAGTAGTAATATTTACTTACTAGGGATTCCTATATTTAAGGAATCAGGACCATTGCCCATCAAACACTCATAGTCAGACCTGTCGACAAATATTTGCCCTATGACCACCAATTACTATACAACCACCATACAAATATCTTATTGCAAAACCTTCTAGTTATTGTTTTATTCGTAATAAAATGACAAAACGTTCAATAGTAGCGGCTGAATAACATTGCTCCAAATACACAAGACCCGCCATTTTAAACAGAATAAAAACGTTTGTTTACAAAAGTAGAAATGAATTAATGTGATGGTAAGCGCCAGGCATCCATAAAAAGTTTGTGTCAATCGGAACATGGTTGAAAACCCTAGCGATTCACGGGAACTGCGCTTGCACATTGGTTTTTAGCTTTTCTATGCCTAGAACTGTGGCAACTTACTCTTCAACCCAAAAAACAAAAGGGTTTGCACAGTGCTTGGAGTTTTGATATAGCTGCCATAACTGTAGTAGTACCCCAAGCAGGCTCTTGCAAAAGTTGCAAATAAAACCTACGTTTACAATGAAAACTTTTCATTCATACATTCACAGAAATAATTAGTAAATTATGTAGCATAATATATAATAATTATTATTATTCGATGAGTAGGTAAATTGCGTAGCTAAAAATAACGTTGTTCTCCCTTGTACTGCAGTGCTAGCCTCTTGAGCACGTAAATGCATTATGAAAGATGTGTGGACCTGTTTAACAAGGAAATAAAACGAAAGCGATGTCTTGATCGATATCGGTGTCCTTGACATTAGACAACTCACACGATCTCGTCATCTTTTCATATCTAGTTATCCAATATGCACCGACCTTTAAGCTGCTGGATGGTCGCAGAAGACGCACAATGAACATCCACGCACAGACAAAATTTCGAAATATCCAAGTGGACGAAACACACACGTATGAGTTTTATTTCTCGTAGCACCGGTGTTCGTAGCACGGTGTAGATGGCTACGGACGTAGTCGCGTAGCGTACGTAGCGGCGCGCGCGATCGTGTCGACTGGTCGCCTTGTGCCGACGCGAACACGGATCGTCGAGTACAGTATACTTGCGATTTAGAGACAAAACAGAGAAAGGTTTTTTTCACATCGTGTTTTTAAGATCTTTATTTTTCACAAGAATTGTTATTATAATTCAATAATAGCATGAGAGATTAAAATGATGAATTGCAAAAATACATAGTTATTATGCTATTTTATTTATTATTTACTTCTGCTTATTCCTCAATACTCTAAATAAATCCCATGCTACCGGGGTTAAGTAAATAACTGCACCGATTAAGATACAAAGTAACAATAATTCCAGAAATAACACATTGCATTTGATTTTTCTAGCAGTATTTGGTCATGGCTGCATTATTCCCATGAGGTAAGTGACAAATTAACTAAGTATTAGTTAAGTAAAAATTAATAACAAATTCCATTATTATCCAGATCGGTTCCCTCGAAACACATCCTCAAAAAAAAACAGAAATATTGGATGTTTGTGAAATAATTATTATTGAGTGATAATACAATTCAAACCATCTGTGTTTTTTCCCTGCTCTGTACTCCAAGGAGTCACGTTCTACGCAGGCGCGTCGTGACGTCAGCGCCCCCCGCCCCCCGCGCCTCGCCCCCGCCCCTCGCTTGCACTCGGTGTACGCTGTCCGTCTGTACCGATGTCGGACATTTGTCATAGATCACAAAGAGCCCGGTTTCAAAATGATACAAATACCTATAAACCGGCTGTAATTTGTCTAATTTCATAGTGGAAACTATCGTGAGTATATTATTAATTTCATGTCGAGAATATAAAACTGCTAAAGCTAACTACTACTATAGACTACTTGTAATAAGTTTATTTTTAAAACTGTATGTCTTGGAGTGCAATAAAGATTTGTTATCTTATCTTATCTTATTTTATAAGTAGTACTTACTTGGTCGGTAATTTAAGAAGTTTTGACGTTATTAAAAAATTGACAAAAAATGTAGAGAAGTAATTATTATTATTCAGAGTGAACTTTAATTACTAACACCGAAATAGGAAAGTTTACACGTTTGTTACTTAATCAGAATTTGACCGATTTAAATATTGAGGTAATGTATTTGAATGGTTTCAATAATAGTCACGACCAACGATAGTCAATAAAAATAACGGTCAGAAATACAATTATAGTCGGTTATAAATTTGGCGGCGGCAAAATGGCCATAACCACGAGAAAACTACGAGTGTTCTAAGCTGTCATCAGGAACAAATTGTACGTTTGAAAGTAGAAGAATGGGCTTATTCCAGAAATCAGTATCCCCTGTGCAGGAGATTTGTATGTTGTGAATAACATTGCAATTTATTAGTAAGTGTAAACCGAATAGTTGCTTTATAAAATAGGGCCCTTGAGCACAGATTACATAATAGTTACTTGGGGTCAGCTAGACGTATGGAAATAGAGGAAGATGTCCGACGTCCGTCCCATTGTTTTTGTAGTTTTGCACGCACGTATAAAATTGTGACGGCTGCCGGAAGTACAATTCAAGTGTACTTCGATAGTTTTACTGGAAATTTCTTGCACGTAATGTGTTTCGATAGTAAAGTGGATGAAATCAGTAGATGATACCTTTTATGCCAGCAGCTTTTAGGAACAAATTATGTGCGAGTGACTTTCTTTCATTAATATTTTTTAAATACAAGGCCAATTACGTGATGCATTATTTTATTTAATTATAGTGTTTCCATTGGATTTTTTTTATGAGTAACTTATTTTCATAGCAGTCTAATCATATTTATTTCATCGAAATTAGTAGGGAACATTATTACAATAAAAAGATATACATAACAAACCTTTTTAAATAAAACACCTCTATAAAAATCCTCACAAATCGAAATATGGGCTAAATATCAGCCAGTATTCTGGTCACATAGCAGTTTGTATTGAAAAAGATTTATTAATGTGTACCGACTTTTGGTCGCTGACTGTACATTTCACCGAAGTATTTGAACGGAGGTATTTTTATTGACTGGCTACTAGAAATCTTCTTCAGGCATCTTATTTTCAATTTTTCCTCTAAAATCTCTGGAGGATTATTTTCTAATGGATTTTCAAACTGTTCAAACATTCGTCACAGATCTTCTGCCCAAACTCTCGAAGGATCGGGAAAAGGGCAATCATATAAAACTGAATAAGTAAAAAGGGAGAGTGTTCGTCAACAATACTTTGGAAGTAGCCCTTTCAGAAAACACGAAGCATTTCATTTAGATGTGTAGTTGGAGGTAAGTATATTATGGTAATTTATCATTTCAGGTTATAAAGTCTGTGTGCCGTACCACATGCACTTTTATCTAATTAACTGTAGTTTCATAAGATAGCTACTATGAGTGTATATGAGTATACGAACACCTATGTCGTGTGGCGTACGCTATCAAACCATTTTTTACAAAGTTTTGTTCATGCTTCTTTGTAAAATGATGGAGCATACATGGTGTATTACAACAGTTTATGGTGTATTGCAACATACGTAGTTAACGTGGGTCTAGCGGGTTGATACATTGTCCTCTGTGACATCGATGACGAAGCCGCTTTGTTGGCGGGCGGAGGGACGTCACGCGATCACTGCCGCATTTGTGTTAATAGCGCCCAATCTTAAGAGTGGCCTGCGATGTGAGAAATGGGAGGTAAAATTAATGATAAAACAAAAGAGAGGAAGTTTTTTGATTCGGTTTACCGGACCGCTCATATCGGAGGGACAATCTCGAGCCTACTCTTGGTGCAAGGTTGTACCGATTCCCTCAGTACACACTGAACATAGCATTCCGAGTTGTTAAGTATACAGACTATACAGTTATTGATAACATTCACTGAACATGCCCCAACTAACAAAACACACGCATAAAAATCCTCAATTAATATTTTTGCCGCTCATTATACTTACAAATAAGAAAGGGCTAAACAAATGGTATGCTAAATGGACTATCCGTAGTACTGTCACAGCAAATATGCTTTGTTTTTATCGATTTAGATTAGTGACAAATTTAACGAAATTTATGGGACACTCGCCAGTATTAAAAAAAAATAGAGTCGTCACCAGCATCTATCCACCTCGCTCATAACTTGCGCCCCTCGCCCTATACAAAGGGTCAGTGTAACAGCAGGGGTCCGATGACAACCCCAACAGAAAGGGCTCTCTCCATCCCTCTATATGAGCTCCATAGAATTCCGCTTAGATGCGTTTCGTCGCGATATATGTTGCGATTTTGTTGGAAATTTTGTTTTGTTTTGGCGTTGGGTTCAGTGGTGTTGGAGCCAGATTGGTTTTCTTTCAGATTCGTGTAATAGAATATGTTATTTTCAGAACATGATCTTATATGAACTTCAACTTCTTATGCACCTGTTTCTATCATCATGGCAATTTTTGGCGTTACTAGAATAAACAATTTCTATATTATGTTGTTTGTACGTGAAATACAACGTCTAATATGCTCATTGAATGTTAATAGATCGTAAACTTAGGTATGCGTCATTCATACCCCCCACAAGTTGGCAAATCCATAACTACGTAATTTAATCTGTGGTCATCCGTGTGGAGCTAAGCTAAAAAAATAAAAGGTAAGAACAATAAAATGTAGGTGTATCTTTAATATGTGTGTGTTTCCCGTTTGTAAATCAGTGCAAAATATTTCGATGCAGGGCTGTCACCAAACCATACATTTTGGATTTATGTCTATTCTTTGCCATTTCGTCACCCCTCCTGTATTCCACGCTACGATCATTTTGCAGCTCCCCTTTGTAGTCAAGAGAAAATTTTAAGAACGGCATATTGTATTTATCGTCACTATACTTTATCGAATTATTTGTGACACAATTTTTTGAGGGCATTAGCTATTCGTCGAATTGGCTCCTAGCCCATTTTTACCTACATAATCACTGTTAGAGATGATAAAAGCATCTACATTCTTGTAAGATATTATAAGATATTAAAAATATAACTAATGTAAAAGCCGTGAAAACCCCGTTTTCAGAAAAACATGTCGATATTCTCCTATAATGTGTTATCAATAATCACGCTACGTAAAATCATAAATTATACTTATCCGCCAAAAGCTTTCCCAACTTCAACAAAATAAATGTAAATATTATAATTTTTAACGTGCTTAGATCTTATCTACTATGCTATGAAGTACGAATCGCATGACCAGAATAGATTTATCAAATATCATGGCTCATATTTTCTCCAAAAATCAGACAGACGCTCGATATTCATTTATGGTTATCGATCTGGTTTATTTCTACAAACAGATATCGGTTTTCGTATCTGATAGATGATATCTGTGATCAGCACAGGAGAAGTTATTTGGATATTTAGGTATAATTAACGATCATGAGATTACACCAGAGATTATTCTGCCTTATTATGTTAATCCATATCTTACAGACTGAACTAGGATGGTGTAAACTGTAAATAGAATATCTCTTCAATGTGGAACAATAAAATTTCAATAAATCTAATAATAAAGGCGTATTGAAAAGTGTTCAGGTGCTCGGATAAGTATGGGAAAAATCTATTATGAATTTTACATTTCAGAATAAAAGTATATATTATTACAAATTAATTTTAATATTGATCTAGCTACCTAGATACTTTTTCCACCGTGTGCATAATAATCAATTAATAATTATGCTGTAAGCTAGAATTTAGGACAAAAACACCATCGTTATCACATTGAGGCATAGAAATAAAAATGCTTAGTTTTAAGGTTCCGTACCCAAAAGGGTAAATCGGGACCCTATTACTAAGGCTTCGCTGTCCCTCCGTCCGTCTGTCTGTCTGTCCGTCTGTCACCAGGCTATATCTTATGAACCGTGATAGAACAGTTAAAATTTTCATAGATGATGTATTTCTATTGCCGCTATAACGACAAAAAACAGAATAAAATAAATATTTAAGGGGGCTCCAGTGGCGGATCCAGGGGGGGGGAAGGCCAGCAGAAGGCCCAGGAATTACATCACATTTTCGACTCATCTTCAGGTGTACTTTTTTTACACAGCATACCTACATACCTACTCACTCATGAAGTGAAGTCGAAAATGCGGAATGTCTTTATTATAAACTAAAATAAAGAATGAAGTTAGTAGGTAATAATAATAATGACGCAACGGTGTCCAAGCACGCGGACGCGGCGCTCGGCCCGCCGCCCTGCAATTAGAACGCTAATACATAATTATTTTAGCTACATTGCCAGTGAGAGTTGCCACTTCCGAAATATCCTTTTCCACTTTACGCCGCTTCAAAACATACGTACATGCGTACGTACAGTGCCGTAAATAGGGCGGTGCCGCCGGTGCCCAGGCACAGGGCGTAGACTCTGGGGAGCGCAAGAATTAAATGGCCAGACTAGGTAGGACTATTATTTTTTCGGTTTGCTCCTGATAAGTTCCCGCTGCGCCACTAGTGCAGCACTAGAGGCACAACTTATCACACTGATAAATACCCCAAAAAAAATTCAGCGCTCGCTGCGCTCGCGCATTTATATTTAGATTTGTATTTCATTTAGCACACTGATAAAAACCCCAAAAAAATTTCAGCGCTCGCTACGCTCGCGCATTTCTATTTGTAATTATATTTCATTCAGCACACTGATAAGTACCCCAAAAAAATTTCAGCGCTCGCTGCGCTCGCGCATTTATATTTTGGTTGTATTTCGTTCAGCACACTGATAAATACCCCAAAAAAATTTCAGCGCTCGCTACGCTCGCGCGTTTATACTTGGAATTGTTTTTCATTCAGCACACTGATAAATACCCAAAACAATTTCAGCGCTCGCTATGCTTGCGCATTTCTATTTGGATTTGGATTTCGTTGAGCACACTGATAAATACCCCAAAAAAATTTCAGCGCTCGCTACGCTCGCGCATCTATATTTGGGATTGTATTTCATTCAGCATACCCCTTAAAATTTTCGCGTTTAGTGTGCTGGATATGTTGTTCACTTTTAATTTTAGCCTAAATATAAAACTAAATCAGATAGTACATACAATTAGAGAGGAATTATAATGTGTATCGAAATAAATATTTTTTCGTTTCGTTACGTTTTTGCTATCTAACACCAACATTATAATTTTAACAAAAGGGCGGCAAATTATAACTCCGCTCCGGGCGACAGTGACTCAAGCTACGCCACTGAGTAGGCCTATACAGTATACATAGCAATGATCTAGCTAAGGCACCTATAATATCTAAAAAAAACAAGGGCGCTGTTATAGAAGCTCGCACAGGGCGCAGAAAAGGCTATTAACGGCACTGCCGTACGTACGCGGACAGGGGAAGAGCGGCTGTGCTGTGCAGGCTTGCACTACTACACATCCACAGGGATGTCAGAGTTGATGTTGACAAAATTATTGATAGGTTTGCTAAAAGCGGCACTTGGCGAGTAAACATTATTTTGTAAACATACAAGGTAATTAACTTCTTTTTTGTTCCCTTGTGATTTTAACCTTCGAACCTTGTCAAATTAGCCCCCCCCCCAAAATGAAATCCTGGATCCGCCCCTGGGGGGCTCCCATATAGGAACTTGATTTTTTGCCGTTTTTATAGATAATGGTACAGGACCTTTCGTGCGCGAGTCCAACTCGCACTTGTTCGGTTTTTACACTGTCTTTCAAATCAAAACACAGCTCGCTATGAATGGCTCTTATTCTCTTATTACATAACCGGCCAACGTCCTATAAGGAACACGACGGCCCTCCCGCATAATGAAGATTTATCAGCGGCCTCGAGCGCTGCCAATTACTGACTGACGCTTGGAAATGTTGAGATAGGTAGCAATACGCACGCTGTTTGCAATATTGAACAAGCTATTTTGGAAATTACCTCTTTTCTCGCAATGAAAATCGACATATTTTCTTCATGAGACCGTAATTAATTATATGGAAAAAGGGCGTGTGATGATAATAATACTTCGTGAATTCAGGAAAATTGAAGTGTCAATCAATCGCGCATCATAAGACTACTGGCAGATTTTTAGGTGTATGTTTGATTAGGATATAGATTTTCGAAGTAAAAAACTGTATTAAATTTACACTTGACAATCAGCCTACATTTTTAACAAAAAAAATCTTTTCGTAACATGACGAATATAATTTCGCCATCAAAAAGCTCACTATTTACTTTCACTTGGACTTTTTAAATTAAGTGTCCTAAAACAACATAGCTTCCATTGTCCAGAATATCACATTTCGCTGAGGACATCCAATTTATCCGGCTGTACATCTGTAGATATCCACTGGGTGTCTACTGTCTACTGTCTATAACAAGCTCTTTCAACTGGTTATGATAGCCACTTTATCTACACTGCCCGGTGGCCGACACTTCAATGGTATTGTCCGCTAGCCATTTGTGACGAGTTGTTCAATTTGTGGGCGTATTTGAATCTGTTTGTCCTTGAACTCGGGTCTATAATAGTCAGTTAAGTGGTTCAATTATGGTGTAATGTTTTGTCCTATGTTAACATATAAACTTGGAGACAAAGCCATCTGCGGAATAGTTCTCTGAAAACGGACGTAACAGATCAGAAAGTAATGAAATATCATAAATCAACCTACTTATTTCAATATTGGAATATACCTACTCGACGAGAAGTACACGTATATCGAATAAAATATGTGATGCCTTGGGATGTATCCACGTATCTGAAATCACAAACAAACTTTCTCGTTAACTTTCTACATTCTGAAATCTTTGGCCTCGTCAAATCATGGAAATGCAAATTCAAAACCAGTAAGAGAAAGTTTATTTTACTCGACGTGACTGCTACTAGATACTCGTCTTTGTATGTTTATTACTTTACAAGTGATGCGTGTTCAAAATCAATTACGGATATATAGGCCGATCCTATTTTCAAACGCTAGATATCATTTGTTTCCCTTGCTTTGTCTAGATAGTACTTAGGAGACAATAATCGTGTCGTCGATATTCCATAAATACAGACATATTATACGTATTAAGTAGATACAGAATACTAGATCGATCTGCATAAAGTTACAAAATAACCTCAAAATATTGTAGGTATTTACTACCCACAACGTTTATCGCTGCCAATATTCAAAAATCGAAGCCGTTTGGAAGAGAGGGCTGGCGCCCCAACGCTCAGGGCTTGTCTCTTCCGATAACAATTTGCTGCAACCCTGATTTATGGACTTAATACCCGACCCACGGTTACTTAGCCGACGTGGCTGTATTTAGTCGAGGTTATTGGGAGATGTAGATAGGTAAAGGACTTTAACAGCCATTTGTGTTTAGGTACTCTATTAAATTTTGGAATTATAGCACGGCTTTATAATATTAAAAACTAACGTAACTCCCTCCAGCCAGACAAAACACTGAGCGTGGATATCTTATAGCCAAGCATTAAGCATATTACCTACTGTCAATGGTGCAAGGTGTTAGTAGAAAGTTCAGGCAATAAACACACCTAAGAACTTTCATCTCGTTTACGAAATGTCAAGTTTCTCGCTCGTTACAAAAGTGAACCTCTGCATCATTTTGTAGCTAATCTGACACTTCAAACCAATCACAATGCAAGCTCTCGATGCCATGAAGTAAACGCCAGAAAGTACATAAATCAGTTCCAGCACTCGCACGAGAATGAGGTCGCCTTTTGTCAGTGCTCTCGAGTATTTCGTTTTTGGTAGCATTTCCACAGCACCCTGTATAGTGCATATTGGAGATCGGGTGGAAATTGGAATTAGATTTCGTGTAAGCTTTTGCGTGGTTTTGGGTGAAAATTATACGGAGTTTTCATTTGTGATGGCATGGTTCACGATTTAGACTGATTGTGGTCTTGGTTGTGTGATCTTGATTGCGATACGGAAATATCATGAATGCAGATCTGAACCTAAACAATAAGAAAATGTAATATATAAGCAACTCAAAACATTTTATCTAGGAGTAATATATAGAGAAATGGTCCATTTTGTTTCGATTGTACCTAACTACGTAATTTAAATATACAAGAGAATTTATATGCGTTCATAATATAATCAAGTTATTGATTAGATGGGCAATGGACAGGTAACAACAGTTTACGACTTAAAGTTTTTTATTTGCAATTGTGACAGGCCCATTACCCAGAATTTTTTCAATATAGTCTTATTGGAATATTTACTTCCTGTTGGATGCCATTAAAATATTTTATTGCATAATTTCAGATCCGTTTATGTCTTCACCTCATTTGTATCTTCATTAAGTTTAGGTATAGGTACCTTATGTGTAGTGAACAGTTTACTTCTTATACCATCGCCAATCAGCTGAGAGGTTGTTTGTCCGCGATGGACTCCTTAACTAGTAAACCGATTTTCATCAAATTTGCACACCGTGTGCAGTTTGATCTAACTTAAAATATAGGATAGCTTACATCTCAATTTATAGTCGCAATAACAAAAACCTTAGCTACAGCAACGCGTGGCCGTGTCTGCTAGTTTAATAATATAAAAAAACCGAAAATACACTTGTATCGCTAACAAAGGCAGACTATTAGTACCACATGCCATCTTTGTAAATACGATCTAATATTTCACCAAAAAAACTGCAGCTATATCGGCAGTAGGTATATCTGTCTTGATACGCCATTCACAAAAAGTTCAATCTCATTTGTTCATGTAACCAGGAGCAACACAACCTGTTCAAATTGCAAGCGCCGCCCCTGCGTGCCATACATCTCGGCTAATTTAATTCTCGGTCCTCTCCAATGCACAATGCCAAAGCATTTTCGTGATATAATTTTCCCCCAACCCGACATGAAGTAGCGGCAAAATACGATGCTTTGTGTTTCGGTTACTTTTGGTATGTGTTTTTGTAAAACGAAACGTTGGAGAATGGTTATTTATTCGTGTAAGTATTGTACCGTAATATGTAAATACGAAACTGAAAATTATGGATATAGACAAACTAGTGTAGAGCAGTTTTCCATGGATTATTACCTACCTAAGTCTAAATAAAAGCTCTTTAATTTCTCGACTGATATTATTGTAATGAACTAAAGAGTTCAGCCGTAAAAGAACACGTACCTACCTAATATTAGCGAAACAAAACAAAGAACAAAATTTCAAACGGAATATCCCTCATTGTTTTACTTGCTCTCTAGAATCTCAAAGAAGTTTCTTAACATTTGTATACCAATCTACTGAGAAATGTAAATTTCAGATTCAGCGCTGACAGATAATGAGCACGGAAGTTGTCATTATGAGATCTTCTCGATCCTCTCGGAAAATATGCAAATTCCGGAACCTTGGATAGATAGGATAGATTCGTGGATTGACATTGAGTCAAATGAGAGACACGAACCTAACTTAGGTACCTGGATTTTCTCGAGTGGGGCTTGTATCACAGTTCATCCTAGTAGAGAGTCGACAAACTGAAATACGTTATCATGCATGACTATTAAATTGATGACTAGATATTGACAACTAGCCGACCTCTCAAGTCCAATAATTCCATATTATATTGTAAAGTACAGATTGTCAGCTTGACGACGAGTGACTTTTGTTAGGTTATTAGACGTTACACATATACTGTACCTTTTATACTGTAACGGTCCACAGTGGCCTCGTCAGGATTCACAAATAAATATATTTAAATCTATAGGTTGGTTTCCTTTACTTGAAGTAAATACCATCATTTAAATAAAGAAATATAATAAATCAACAAACATGCGTTAAAACTGCTAACAGCGCCATCACTAAGAATTTAATTACTTACAACGAAGATGGAGGACGAAAGTAATCGAGTATCGATTATCCAACATTTGAATTAGTACGGCACAAAGGAGGAAGATGGGGTAAAATAATATTAGTATCGCCATCTAACGAGAATTGGAATGCATTATAATCGCAAATCGAGTAGACGTGATAGTTTGTCGCGGGAGACGATAGATGGCGCAAAGACAAAATATATTAATCACAAATTTGAATGAAATTCACATTGAAAATAAAGTAGGTAAATATGTTTGATAAGGCGGTCGAAAATCAAATTACTCATAAGCGGCTGGGCGAATATAGAATTTGATACGTTTATGGGATATTAGCTGACAAAATACGAAGAATGCATCTAAATCTTTAAAGAAAAGAGGCTTCTAACAAAAGGCGGCACAGGCGGAGTCGAGGGGCGAAACTAGTTAAAACAGTAAAATTTGAGAGCTCACTTTTGAAAATGACGTCACATGGAGGTTAATCACAAGTGTTTAGTTCTTAGTGTCTAGGAAATACGGGATAATTTGGCGTAAAAAACGGAGATGACAAGTAGAAGGGGGAGTAAATGAACGGCATAAAATTAGAAATCACGGAAGAGAGCGGAGGGGGAATTGGTTTTCAGTAAATTCATTGTGAAAGAAATAGTGTTTGTGCCTAGGGATTCATGTTAAAGAGACGCATTTTCAGCAGATAGAAAGTCTGTCTTTTTAAGTTCTTTAGCTGGGGAATCTTGTTTGTTTGGTGGGATTCGTTTCATGTTTTGATAGTTGAAATTCAGAAATTACCTCAACTTTAATTTAGCTTGTTAGCTTAGCTTTGTGAGACGAAGATAATAATAATTGTTATGAAGTGTTGAAGGCCGGGAAGTGTTTTTGTTATCCTGGCTTGCCACTTAATAACAGTTACGCGTTAATATGATAGTTCACGATGGTGCAGATTTCTCGTACAATGTGTTTGAAAGCTTATCGCTTCGAGCGAGACTCAGCTCCATGCATCTAGTGTATGATTATCTGAAATCTATTGTGAAAGATAGTTAGTTAGATATGGGGGCGCGATTCATTTATTAAAGTTTTATAATGGGAAATAAATATTTGTATTCGATGACTAGGTGATAGAATGGAACGAATCGGTGATAGGCCCGGAGTTTTATATATGTGAATTAGATTTTTACATGTATTTAATTCTTGTAGTTTACCCAGAGAAGCGGATACCTCACGGTGATATTACGAAGCTTTCTCTAGATTTCTGTCCTCTGTTAGCTTGACTTTGTGGAATGTCAAGGGGATCTTCTAAACCTGTTTTGTTTAGACGTTCCAGACCACCCATTCAGTGTTGGTTTTATATGTTGCTTTTGGCGGCTTCCTAGACAGTGGAAAAACCCATTACGGTGTATAAAATCAGACTGTCTGGTCTCTCACGCAATTAGGGTCAGTCTCCAGGGACCAATCCAACTCCAACTATGGTTCCTGGAAACTCGTAGGGATATAGGGGCGATAGTTTACACTCGGGATAGCCTCCGAGACTCAGTCGAATAGTTAGTACTACGGTATCTTCAGATTTACCAGACCTGTGGCGAGGTGATCTGCTCAACTAAATGTAAATGTGGCTTTGTGATTCCGAAATTACAATTGCTTGAGTTTTGCTTCTGTTAGACTCCCTCCCAATTAGAAGTTTAGTTAGGCTGAAATGTTAGGAAAGTAGGGAAAAGGAATTGGTAAGTTCCTTGGTAGGATAATATTGTCAACTTAGAGTAGGACACAACACCCACTAGGTTCTTTTCTTACACCGGAGAAGAATTTAGTTTCGATAGGTAAAGTTAAATGTGGATTCCGCGCAATCCTGAGACTTTATAGTTAGGCACACATTTAGTTTAGGTCGTAATAAACTATCATAATAATATGGGGAATAAATAATAACACAAAACAAATCTAATAAATTGTAATAAAAGGTCAGCCAAAATTTTAGACTAAATACTTTCATGAAATAAATCAAAACTAAAGCTAAATCATTATACCTAGGAAAATCTAACCAAATCTAAATTCCTGAAGTATTGTCCGTACCTAAAATACGATACCTAGTCTAAAACCGAATAGGTATATTAAATAAAACAAATCTAATGCATAATAAAAGTCAGCCAAAACGTATACTTAATAAATATCTTCACGAAATAAGATAAATCTATACATAACTAAATCACTATAGACATAAATGACTAGAAATATAATCTAAACAACTTTACATTCCTGAAATATTGTTCGTATCTAAAATACAGTAGTCTAAAACGATTATGTTAAATAAAACAAACCTAATGCATAATAAAATGTCACACGTAATATATACTACAGTTTCACGAAGACTATTTAAATCAATATAACAGATACATTTAAATACTTATCTAATACGGTAGATTATAACGTAAAGTTAAGCAATAATAAAAGCGAAGATATCTTGGGTTTCATTGGCTTTATTGATATGAGTGTGGAAAGGACGGATTGGTTCTGAATTGAATACTGACAAGTAATATCTTGTACCTACTTCTACTTGGCATTGCAAAGAAGCATACCTCGGTCAGACTATGAGCAAAAGACTCAATTAAGTGCCTAATGCTATAAACAGATTAGTGTACTCTTCTACAACAATAGTCAATGACTGAGATCTGCCGAACGTAAATGTTCAAACAACTACAACTTTTATAGAGATTTCTGCGCAAAAGATGTGGAGTTTCTATACTAGTACCTACACTATAAAATACAGTGTTGTTCAGAGCTGTCCTGAGTTTCTAGCTTGATAATTTAGCTAATGATCACCTAATATATTTATCGTATCTTATCTAATAGACGAAAAAGTCTTTATTTAGGGCAAACTCTATTGAAAGAACAATAGTTAAATGGTAAAGAAAGCCAATCATCATAACAATCTACTAATGGGCAAATAAGTCCTATAATATAACAATAAACAAAATAACTCTATTGAAAGAACAATAGTTAAATGGTAAAGAAAGCCAGGCATAAACAACATAACTCTATTGAAAGAACAATAGTTAAATGGTAAAGAAAGCCAAGCAACGTCACAATTTAACCATACGTCTTATAATATAACAACAAACAAAATAACTCTATTGAAAGAACAATAGTTAAATGGTAAAGAAAGCCAAGCAACGTCACAATTTAACCATAAGTTTTATAATATAACAACAAACAAAATAACTCTATTGAAAGAACAATAGTTAAATGGTAAAGAAAGCCAAGCACAAACTAAAAACCCCTGTAAATATAAGGGAATATCAAAGATAAATAAAATCTAAAAATGAACAAATGATTCAATTAATTTCAATACTAACGGAGGCTTGGGTAAAAAGCTCTTCTCTGATTATTTGTTACTCTCTCTGTCTAAAGAAAGGCAAGAATAAGAAGGCAAGTAAGACCTCAATTTCATCAGCATTATTATACTTAGGTGAAAACAACCTATCACTTTACATCAGATAATAAAAACAAGTAAAAAGTCGAGAGAATAAATCTAATCAGATAAGGAGGGGTGAGAGGCGGCTTTTTACTAATAAACAATAAATTATGACTATATTTAGAATCAAACAATATCCTTAGTAAAAGCTACTAAATCATAAAATCAGAGATCTAATTCTCGAGATTATACTCCATGAGAATATAGGTACAAACTTAGCTGCGAGTAATCCTTCAAAATAATCAATACTAAAATAAAATATCAAAAGTAATCAAAATGAAAACTTAACAATTCTTCCTAATAACATTAATTACCTACAGTCTAAATTATGTACACTAATAAATCAAAATTATAAAGTTTGGGAACTATCACTTCTAAATCACATAATATGTATACAAAGTAAAGTAAATATAAATAATCAATTTATATAATAAACTCTAGTCTCAAAGAAGTTAAATAGGAATCAACATTCTAAAGTTAGGATATTGCATATAATCTCATTTATAATTTAATTAACTAAAATCATGACTATAGATGAACCACAGCTACCTTATTCAATACTCAAAGAATTTAGGTTACTATTAACGGTTTACAACGAAGGGTACTAGACGATCACGTGGCCAATATATTATATCAATTAGGTAGGACTATATGTATTTCGACCATTCACAACAAGTAGAAAATATAAAAAAGTAAAAATCAGGTAAAGGGGTTGGTTACAATACAGAGATGCAAACACGATATCTTCCTTTTTAATTTATCATAGGTTCCTTCATTAGCATATAAACAGAACAGTGTAATCCTGACCGCGTTAGACATCATTAATTTAGTGTCATCTGACAGTTTAGCACCTAATCTGAATACCAGTAATTAGAACACTATTGCATTGAATAATTACATTTAGTGTATCTCGTTTACATTTTGAAAGCCTGCATTGGTTCTTTAGTTATCTAAAGATAGTTGGGAAAATGAGGCAAAAAGTTTGCTGTAGCGTCATTTATAAGCCTAGAGTTAAGATATTGGGTGGAAACCTTAAGTATCAAATCTGAACAAATTGTTGGGAATAAGTTTTTAAAATTGGAGGGAAACGGGGGCAATAAGGGGGGGAAGTTCGCTACAGCGCCATTTATTGGCCAAGGGTTATCAAATTTGGTGAAAACCTTAGGTAGGTAAGTAGGTATTTAATACTGAACAAGTTTATGTGAAAAAAGGTGTTGAAGATGAGGGCAAAAACCCCCCTTTTTGCCTATCACCATGATATTGATTAAGCTCCCCTCTGATCACGAGGTCTACTGTTCTTGTCAGTATACAGATATACAGATTGTCTGATTTATATAGGCGTCATTAGCGCCTAACAGGAATTTTCTATACCGTAGTATACAAACCTTCAAAATACGTAGGCGTAAGAATGAAAACGAAATAACGCCGTGTATTTTCGCACGTCACAAGATGATCAATCATACCGGGATGGAAAATATGTAAATTTGTTTTGTGAAAGTTGCCCGGACCAATCTAGGAAATCCTCCGATCCGGGATTAGAAGAGCTCGAGGTTGGAGTGATTTTTAAGTGAGGACTGGAAAAATACAGGTGCAAGTGTCTACTTACGATTTAAGCTTCGTATACTTTTTAGAAAGCAAAACATAACGGATTTGAACATTAATTTTGACAACGATATAGTATAATATTATTTAGAATTTAACACGAACAGTTAGTTACCTATATACACTGTAAAACTATGTATCAACCTGAAACACCGTTACCTACCATATAAATAATAACTCTTGACTTGAACGCATTAAGTATGTTCTCCAATTTATTTCCCAAATGGACGGCATATTCAAATAGATGCGTTTTTAATATTCTCTGAATAAATGGTCGCGTGTTGAAGATGACAGCCAAGAACAAATGGTTCTGGTTCGGTTGACAAATAAACTAATAAGATTCAGCAGAGTTGTGGTGTGAGCGGAGGTGAGCATAGCCACAGTAAAACACAATTCTAAACTTGTACGAATCGTTTATCTATCAAAATAAACATTCACAAGTATGACAGGTACTTGATATAAATTGATACAACAAAATTAATGTAAAAAGCTACAGCCGCCCAGCCATGACACGAAAGTAAGGGAAGAGTGTTGTCATTAATAAAAATATGTTTTAAGGTATACCATACCAAATAGTGATACCATATGTATAAAACTTGACACTTCCCCTTATACCTTATAACATATACTACAAGTTATATAATTACAAATACAATAATAATTGTAATAAAATATTCAACTACATACCTTAATAATAAAGTATACTCATATACATACATCAGGTGTCAACATATTTATACCATGTATAAAGCGATAATGCTTATCTTTACACAGGGGCTTAGTCATAATGTCAGCAATCATCTTGTCAGTTGACAAATACTTTACAGAAAAAGACTTATTTCTAATCAAATCTTTCACAAAATGATATCGTATGTCAATGTGCTTAGTCCTTTTATGACACAGTTCTCTACATTCCAGGAGCTTTTGCGCACTCTGATTGTCATTATACACTGTACAGGAAACCTCCTCAGTTATAAGTTCTGACAGCAAATTCTTTGTAAAAGACAAGTCTTTACAAATGTCACCAATTGCTAAATATTCGGCTTCGGTACTAGACAATGCCACACATCTCTGTTTACGAGACTCCCAATTAATTGTACTCTTTCCCAATTTTACTACAAAACCCGTGTAGGATTTACGGTCATTAACATCATTGCCCCAATCGGCATCAGTGTATCCTACCAAAGACAAATTAATACCCTTTATAAAACATAAAGAATTATTAATTGTACCGGCTAGATATCTCAATATTCTTTTTGCCGCGGTCCAATGAGACTTATCAAAACAATTATTAAATTGGCTCAACTGGCTACATGAAAAAGAAATATCTGGTCTAGTACATACAGATAAATACATAAGGCTTCCTATCAGTTGCCTATAGTTATATGACTCATCATTCAAATGCACATTAGCATTGTTTTTAGTTAATTTACAATTCAATACCATAGGTGTACTTACTGTCTTACAATTTTCCATATTAAAGCGTTTTAATAACTTTTTAATATATTCAGTTTGATCTAAGCATAAAGTACCTTTAGTTCTATTTCTAGTTACTCTCATACCTAGACAGTTTTTCAATGGTCCCAAAACTTTGATATTAAACTGTTTTTGTAAAACATTCAATAACTGCTCTTTATATGAACTATTTTTAGAATAAAATACATAAAAATCGTCAACATACACTGCAATAATAACATAGTCGTTTTCTGATTTCTTTGTATAAATGCATGGCTCACAAAGAGACTGTTTGAGATTATTCTCAACTAGTACATTATGCAATTTTTCATTCCACATTTTACTAGCTTGTTTTAAACCATACAAACTTTTCTGTAGTAAACAAACTTGATTTAAATTATTATCACTAAAACCAACAGGTTGTTCCATATAAATAACCTCATTAAGGCTACCATTAAGGAATGCAGTAGTTACATCAACATGATCAATTTCTAAGTCCATTTCATTTGCCAATGAGAACAAAATTCTCATAGAGGAATGCCTAACCACCGGAGAGAAAGTTTCATTATAATCAATCCCCTGCTTTTGGGTAAAACCCCTGGCAACCAGTCTAGCTTTAAACTTATCAAATTTCCCATCAGCGTCATGCTTTAGTTTATAAACCCACTTGCATTTCACGATGTTTGTGTTAGTAGGCCTTTCAACCAGTTTCCATACCTGATTTTCCAAAAGAGAGTTATACTCACTCTGCATTGCTGCAAGCCAATCCTCGTGGTGTGGCGAAGCCATCGCTTCCTCATATGATTGTGGTTCCTCATATATAGCATGCTGACTTAATAGACTATAGTCATAATCACCATACCTCTGTGGTGCATGTCTAACACGCACAGGACGCTGTGACACCGTCGTCAAAGGCTCAACAGATTCTAACTCTTCCCCTTCATCAGAAGACTGGCCAGATGATGTCATGCTTTCATAATATTCATCAGCCACGGAGTCATTTGAACCGGACGCAGTCATCTCATCTCCCTTACTTATACCATCTGAAATTTGAGAAACATCTTGATTAGAATTTTGTACAATATTAGTATCATTTATTAAAATATTCTCATTATTATTTAATAAAATATCATTGCCATTCATCAAATTCTCATTAATAATATTCATATAGTATTTATCACAGTCATTTTCTGAAACAGGTACATAAAATTTATTCTCTATAAAAGTCACACTACGGGAAACTAGCACGTTTTTAGGATTCGAGGGCTCAGACAAACGATAGCCTTTGCAGGTCTCGCTGTAGCCAACAAAAATAGCCATTCGTGCTTTATCATCAAGCTTGCGTCGTTTTTGTGATGGAGTCAGGTAATACGCTATGCAGCCGAAAACTCTGAGATGAGTCAGGTCCACTGGTGAACCAGTCCAGACTTGCTCAGGCACACAACCCTCTAATGCTACAGTAGGCGATCTGTTTTTAAGGTAGATTGCAGTCATTACTGCCTCTCCCCAGTAGCGGTCACAAAGCTTCGATTCTGCCAGCATACACCTAACTTTATCCATCAAAGTGCGATTAAGACGCTCACTGACCCCGTTTTGTTGTGGACAGTAGGGCACGGTACTCTGGTGTGTAATACCTTCCTTCTTTAAATAATCAGAGAATTTCGTACTAAAATATTCGCCACCGTTATCAGTTCTCAACATCTTAATATGCAATCCCAATTGTTTTTCTACATGTGACTTGAAAGTAATAAAATGGTTAATTACCTCAGATTTTTCCTTCATAAGGTAACCGTATGTTTTGCGAGTGCAGTCATCAGTGAATGTGACAAGAAATCTCGCCCCTCCCCAGCTTGGTACGGGCATCGGTCCACAGACGTCACTATGGATCAGCTGTAGTGGTTTTGTTGCTCGGTGTGCATGTCCAGTAGGATAAGATGCGGCCGACATCTTCCCCTGAAGACATACTTCACAGCTTTCCAGGTTTTGTTCATCCTGAAATACGATACCACCACATGCACCTTTCCGTAGTTGTTTCATACCTTTCACACTTAAGTGACCTAGACGTCTGTGCCATAACTGCGCCGGTAATTTTGCTGCTACTGCGGCTCTCGGTGATTCCTGGCTACTATCACCCAGGAACAAAGAGTGCTCCTTTGTCGAGGGCTTGTCAGTTTTCACACAAACATGCATACACAACTTATATAAACCATTTATACATGCAACACATGCAAAGGGGTTGCCAGTTGTTTCATTTACATAAATAGAACAGCCCTTCCTGTTAAACACAACAGAATAATCTTCCTGAACTAATTTAGAAATTGAAATTAAATTACTTGACAGATTAGGCACATATAAGACATTTGACAAAATCAATGGACTCACCTGGTTAATAACAGATAATTTTATCTGTCCTATACCCTGACTAGTTATTGTTTGGTCATTTGCGACTTTGATAACTGTTTTATTTGGTTCAATGTCCACAAATAAGTTTTTGTCATTAACCATATGGTTGCTCGCACCACTGTCTAAGTAAAAATCGTTTGTATTGGGAAGAATTGTCAAGAAAGCTGACACTAAATGTGTTTCACTAGCACTCGCTGTTGATGCCTTGTTGTTTTTCTTCTCACGCTTAAGTTTGAAGCAACGCGCTTTCACATGTCCTTTCTTTCCACAGTAATTGCACACTAAGTTCACATTTGATTTCTTAGATACAAAAGCTGACCCAGTTTCATTGCTGAGTTTACGTGAATATTCCTGTAGAAGTCTAGCTTTGACTACTTCACTTGACAGTTGATTTGTAGCAGTAATGGCAGCCATGCTTGACACAATGGTATCATATTCCGTCGACAATCCGCTTAGCAAAATTTCTGCTACCTCGGCGTCTTCGATGCTTTTCCCAATATCAAGAAGCTGGTGCACTAAAGTAGTAACCTCTTCAATATATGCACTCATTGATTCAAATTCACTGAACTGGATCCTATGCAATTTCCTGAGAAGTAATACCCTGCGATATAATCCTTTGTCTTCAAAAACCAGTGTGAGATTATTCCATGCTTCGGCAGCTGTCTTTGCATTGCGCACGTACTGGTACAATGACGGCTTTAATGCAAGGCAAATGCGCGCAAGGGCACGTTGTCCGTTTCCCGCATCAGTATCACGCCCTTGAATAACGTCCCAAAGTCCTTCCAAAATGAGTATATTCTGCATTGTGAATTTCCATGTGTGGAAATTGGTAGGGCCGTCTAGCTTCTCCGTAGGTGTGGCGACCACATGGTGTGGTCTCGCCGCCGACGATGTACTGGTGCCTGTTTCCGGCATTTTTGATGTTTTGAGGCGGGCGGTGTTAACGTTACAAAAAAAATATCAAACGATGCTGTCGTTACTGTATAAAAGGCTAGCTCAAAAACTCACGCTCAGATGCACGCTGGTCACATAACCTAATAAGATTCAGCAGAGTTGTGGTGTGAGCGGAGGTGAGCATAGCCACAGTAAAACACAATTCTAAACTTGTACGAATCGTTTATCTATCAAAATAAACATTCACAAGTATGACAGGTACTTGATATAAATTGATACAACAAAATTAATGTAAAAAGCTACAGCCGCCCAGCCATGACACGAAAGTAAGGGAAGAGTGTTGTCATTAATAAAAATATGTTTTAAGGTATACCATACCAAATAGTGATACCATATGTATAAAACTTGACATAAACTGGGAAGAGTAGGCTTGTAAAATAACTTGCTTTTGGTCACCACTTTTGTCTGCGACACTGCGGCGGCTACGGGTCCGTACGGACCATGTAACAATTAAACATCTATTGTGTTAGACATTGGTTACTAGAGATGGTGAATGCCAACACGACCCCATCTCGCCCCACTCCAGGCGGATCGACGGCTCACGGGGGGTTTTAGTTGGCTCGTGTCCCACACACCCCCTTCCACCACCCCCGTGACGGAAGGGAAGTGCGAATTGGCATTTACCCCCTAAAAAAATGGCATTGGTTACTCAGAGTTAATAAAGCGCGGCCTGCCGGTGTCGCCTCTCAGGAATACCAAAACGGTACGTTATGTGATTAACGCTTCGACTGTCACCTTACCATGCGGATGATAATAACATAGAATACCAATTAATAACCTTCTCAAAATCAATTAAAACTTGGCCACAACTTTATGTCGGTTTGTCAAAAATACATCCCTTTAGAGTAGAAAAGTTGTCTGCTTTCATCTTTTTAACTTCTTCAAGAAGTTGGTCAACAACTGAAATCATACGATGTATATACAAATATTGCTATTCTATATCCATATACACATATATTATATAACATTCGAGTATTCGCTTTTTTGTTCTGTAATGAGTGACTAAACCACTTTCAAGCTCTAAAACGTTTAACTACCTTAAACTTTAATATGATTAGTCACATTTTATTGTTAGTTTAATATAAATACCTCCTCATCTGAAACTGCTCAGAGCTAAAGTCAGATAAGGTGTGTTTACAACAATACGGAAGTAAGGATAGCATTTCAAGCAATTAATTCCAGAAAGCTTTAGCGCAGTTAGGTACTGATTAAATGTGAATTTATGCACCGAATTATATCAACATCACTGAGTAAATTTGATAAAATTATATAACCATACACACTGTACCTACCTATGTAATGTAGCTAAATTTCATAAATCTAGTATGTACCCACTTCGTCGTGAATTACAATTGTTCTGAGATCTGATATCTCATTTATTTCTTCTGTCTACTTCCCTGAGACAGAGAGAGATAAAATATCGTTTTGCTACTGGTTTTTTTTTAATATTGCAATACACAAACAAAGCACAAATTGACCGCACCTTTTGATTGTAGTTTAGTAAGCTTCGACTATCAATTTTATTGATATACTCGTAATATGCCATTCCGTACAAGCTGAGGTCTGAATAGTCTCACAATGGTTTGAGTACGGCAGTTGGACAAAAGGCAATTCAAGCAGAACCAATTTGGAACCAAGTGCTCTCTTAGGGTTGCCCTCATTACCGACCTGAGGAATCTAGGTTATCATAACAACCCCCATTTAAAATTATAACTGGTACTATAAAAATACTAATATTACCAATTTCAATATATTTAACAATCGTACAGTTAGCCTCAGTAGTAGCTGAACATATCCTAATTTGACGCAAAATATTTTTTTTTTCGTAGACTAGGACATGGTTAAAGAGATATTAGTTAGATTTGACGCCAACTATACTAAATAATAATATAGCGATCATTTACTTATGTAGCCCTGTTGGCAGCCCTATATGCCATATCAACTTTGTCACATTCAGAATCAACATAAGTGTATAAGGAGTCTCGTGAGAACGTTTTCTATTGTAAAGGGTTTTATAGGAAGCTGTGCTTAGCAGCTGTGTTGATTACACAAAACTAAATTCGAATATGACAGTTGTGCTACTTAATATTTTCGTTTTTAAACATAATAAGTAGCTATCCTACTTATATTATAAATCCAAAAGTTGAGTGTGTTTTTGTGTTTGTCATCTCTTCACACCTTAACGCTTGAACGGATTTTGATGAAATTTGGTATACCTACTTACTACAGACATTATAGGTTAGGTTACCTACTGGAATAGATAATAGGATACTTTTTATCAAGTAAAAATTAACGGTTCCTGTGCTATTATCAAATAACGAACGTGGGTGAGACGCGGGACACTGCTAGTTTTATTATATTTATTAAATCTGCCCATGTTCATATAAATACTGTTGAGTTCTAGTAAACTGAGGCATATAAATTAAAACGTGACTGATCGCGTTTCATTTTATTATGTAGCAATCGTAACACCAAAAATATAGGTACCGAAACGTAAAATAACACTTAAATACTTACTCAATAATGTCAACCTATTTCAGAGCTCAACCTTTCCAGATATTTTAAACCAAATACCAAACAAATTGCAAACCGACGATAAATTCAATCTAAATTGTACGGAATGACCGCTAACATTGAATTTGGAGTGGGACACCAGACGAATCGTTTTTCAAGACCGGACCCCATTCCAACCACAATACCGGTAATCGGCGATAGCTATTTCAGTCAAAATTACACTCCGACTGCCTTCCGGCCATTCTGGCTACAGGCACTAGAAATATTTCAGTTTGATTTATCCTAAACCAGCGTTAGGTTATGGCTGTCGACTATAAATACTGCGATGACTTATGAGATTGCTGGGAGTTCAACTGCTGGAAAATTATCAAGAATTTGCATCTGGTCTAGTTAGAAAGTGGTATTTTCAGATGCGTTTACGTTCATACGTCGTGAAACCACATATAAAAAAAAATTAAACAAAATTTAACAAAATTTAAACAAATAAATCGTACATAATAATTCTGCTGGACAAAGGCCTCCCCGCTCTGTCGTGATGAGGTTTAGGCCATTATCCACCACGGGGGCCTAGTCCGGGTTGGTGGTACATTTCTTCGAAATGATTCTCTGTAGATTCCTCACGATGTTTTTCCTTCACCGAAAAGCGAGTGCTAATTACGTACCGTACATATTTTTTTTTTTATTTATTTATTTATTAAACCCTATAAATAATACATAAATTCGGTAAGGTAGCCTGGATCCTAATTTTTATGAGGACTAGATAGTAGATGCAATCACGATTATAGAGAATTCACTTCAGTGTAATATTTTGACTAACCCCGACTTTTCAATCAAGTTGTATTAATTACCAATTAATATCATTCTCGTGACCAGCAATGTTACATTGCTTAACAAAAACTGTGTTTTAATACAAAACTACGAGTATAAGTACCTACATGATAACACGTAAAGGTAGGTCTTACTCAGGTGACCAGCTATCGGTAGACAAATGCATCGCAGTTAATTTGTGGTGTTCTAAAAATTTTACCAGAAAGCTCTCAAAGGCACAGAATGTAACTTATTACTTAGTAGGAAATTTCCGATGCGCGGTAAACTACCACCCGCTTTTCGATCTGGGCCAGAGATTCATTTCCGTCGCACCCAGGACTGGAATCGATTTGTGTGATAGTTTAGGAATACACGTTTCCAGCAGCAAAATGATATGCACAGCTGCTAAAAGTACGTCTACGTACTAAAATATATACCTACCTACCAATTTCCTATTTTCATCGCCTACACAGAGAGTAAGATTGTTTTTTATTCGAAGTTTGTTATAGAATTTTATCAATTCTTCAAAAAGAAACTGCATCGTTCGAAAGAATACTAAAAGAGTTACCACGTTAGCGGGTCACAGACACTTTTTGCACCAATATTGTCTAGCTTTGGGCACGTGATAATGAAAAAGTTGTATATATTATGTGCCTTCGTATTTTGAGCCTTATGACCACTTTGTAAGTCTAAGAGCCACTGCTGCCTCTAAAACAAACAGATCGACACCGACTTGTTTAAAAAAATATGCCAATAAAAGTCAAGTGCATTTTACGCAATCGTAGGATGATTACATAACAGCTCATCCGAAGCATAAAACATCCAACGATGTAGAAAAACCGATAATTTACAAAAGCAGATATTCGCAAATGACATCAAAGTGTATCCGTGCCAACTCGCTCGCGTTCTTGGGGGTCGTACTAAGGGCACACTTAAAAGGTTGTAGAGTGTTTATTGTTGCTGCAGTCATTAACGTACGTGTATGTATGTACCTACTTGTGTGTGTTTTCATTACATTTCTAACTATCTCTAAACAGGTATAAACGGAAATGCCCAGTATGTGCATTGTGCGCGTGTTATGCCTAATAAGTAGAAACGTAATTACAATAATATGTTTGTGTAAAGCTCATCTATGTAGATACGCGTACTGTAGATCTGTACAGAAATACCTATTCCACGTGGGAACAAAAATTATGTTCTCATAGCAATTTTTTTTGGATAAATATTGATTGTGATTTCAGTAAACAATAATCACTGCAAAACCTAGAATTCAACCTAGTACCTAGAACTGACAGAAGTTAATTCCCCCCTAACCTGACTACATCCCCGCACATTCACATGTGAGCGGAATGAATGGCGGATCTTTCGCTCCGGTAACTGGGGCGTGAAACGGAGATTTTATTCTGAGCAACTTCTGCGGAGACCACTCGGATGTTTCCAGCTCAACGGTAATTCCTCCGCCCATTTGCATTATGCTTAAAATACCGCTTTAGGACGTTACATAATACTTCTAAATACTTCTACTGGACCTAGCTACCAAGCAAGCCAAGGGTAAATTAGGGAGAAGAGGAATTCCCTCCTAAACTGTCACGGAAAATACAGGTGGCAAGTCTAAATTAAAAAACACGAACATGGAATAAATCACTTGATTTAGTGCGAGCTGCCCATTATGAACTTGCCATAGATGCATCCGATATGAATTAAGCGATGTCATATTACGATGGCCAACTTTTCAAGCTATTTTACAACTACCTAACTACTAAATATTATTATGTTCGGATATTATAGTTAGGAATATACGCTGAAGTAAACACATAGGTACTTACACTACACATACCAGTTCATAAACAATGCCCATCAACGTACCTATTACGTTTACATGTTCACATTATCATAAAAATAGTGTTTACAATACAATGTACCCTTTCGAAAGAACATGACACTCCATCGACCCCTATGTTCCTCTACTGTACTGTATTTGATCCACATTTTCGTAGATTAAATAGTAATTTATTTAGATTTATTAGCCCATTGTTTACTTCTTTATAAATACGAGGTATCAGAAACAAATACAATAGTGTACGTGAACAGATTGGCTTAAAATACACCAAAATAGTGGCGCATTTTTTTAATAAGTCGTTGATTACTGGAGGTAAGTAAGTGATTAATATTTAGTTGAAATAATTGACAAGTGGGCAGGTCCGTGAAACAGGTTTAAAAAAATAATTAATTGTAATAATAACAAAAGAAGTTCTGAAATTACCAGATGTCTCAAAAAAGGATACAAAATAAAAAAAGTCGAAGTTAAGTTATATTCACTCACCCATAAATAGATCCATGTATAGATAGCCGAAACCAAAAACTAAAGACAAGTTTTAAAGAAATCTTATAACCGTTCTAACAGGACCACTTTTTACAAGCTAATCTTCACGATCTAGTTTCATTTGTGGGAATAATTCGTTTTTTTTTAACTAAATAACAGTAAAATACGTATATTGTGTAAACACGGTAATGTGCTCTGTATCCCACGTGACGGATGACTGACGCTGGTGGTGACACGCATAATTTCTCGATGTTTTATAGCCTCCTTTCACAGTAGAAACTTTTCAAAATCAAAAGCTAAATTTTATTATAAAAAGAAATAAACTTCTACCTGCGCTACGAAAATGTACTACCTGTAAAGTATGAATAGTACACTGTAGGTACATAGGGCTTGTTTCATCTTCATAATCAATTCATTACAATTTTTAATTAATATTTCAGTGCCCTCACTAACTTTGCAAAACGCCATAATAAGCACTCTTTTTAATAATAACCAAGGCGTCTAATTAAGACGAAACAACTTGTAATAAATAGAAAAGGAAATGTTTTACTTTAAGAGCTACCTTCAAAGAATGCCTTTGAGTTTGTTTATTAAAACATCTTTAAGTGATTGTTGCTATTTTTCGACGAATTATTACGATGAGATATTTATACTACGTAGGTAAGTACCTAAGTGATGTTTTAGACCTCATATATATATATACATATATACCTGAATGCATGGGTTTATTAGGTAATTAAATAAGGTAATAGCTAATTTTTTTTCAGAAATACCAAAATTTATTTTATTACGTACTTACCGTAGAAACAGGAAATAAAATTAAATGGGATTTATACCAAGATACTACCTACGATACAGATTTTATTTTCTAGTGATGCGAAACATAGTTATCACGAATAATTTAAGACAAGCAATAAATTTGACTGCAAGACTGTGACGTCTGTGACGGCAAGACAATACTTTAGCCCCGAATTGTATATTGCATAATCTACTATTATATTAAACTAAAAGTTGCGTCTGCTTAGCTCTCTTGTTCTTATTTATAAGCATAGCTCTTGTCGGTGGAGTAACCCGCCTGCGTTCCCTATCTTCAGCCAAAGCCTTGACTTAGGTTAAATAAGACGTGACATTTGCTGAACGAAACAAAACTAAACGACAAACGTGCTAAACTACACCACATTATTTTGCTATTTGTTCTATGTTTATCGTCCCATATTTCTGTTGCTCTAGATGCCTCCGCAAGTAGACCCGATCCCTAGCGGTGTGGTCTTCGAGACTGACACACAGACCGCCGACTTGGGGCTCGACAAGGACGTCTCAGTCCTGAAGAATGCCGCCCCACGGAAGCACGAGTATGTCTGGTTCAACATATTCTGGTTCCTGTACTTGCACATCGCGTCACTGTATGGACTGTGGCTGGTATTCACCTCGGCTAAATGGGAGACTAATGTTTTTGGTAAGACTTCATGAGAAGTGACCACAAAAAAAAATTAAGTAGTAAAATAGAAATAAATTGAACTTAGCTAGTGCTCGATGAACTCGCGGGCGCGGGCGCGGGCGCGCTAGACGTGCCTTAGGGCTTAGACCCATTTTAGAGGCATTTTGTACGTGAACACTTGTATATTACGCCATGTGTGATATTTCGCGCACGCGCCATTAGTGGTAACCTTGTCTAGAAAAGAGAATGCTAGGTCTAACTCTACGAAAAGAATTAACCAACGGTATTACTGTTTACTGTTTTTGTTAGACGTTAGTTTTCCTTTGCTTGCATTTCTTAAAAGACAGGCAGGTGCAAAGATTATCTAGGCTGATCAGCCATCATCATCGCAAAATATACTCTATATTATCATAAAATCAGTGTAATTCTGTCTCCTTGTCTGTTTGTACCCTTTTCGCGGCTGAATGTATCTAAATGTAACAGAGATATTTCGAAGCCTGGTCAAGAACATAGAATAGGTACTTTTGTAGGTAGGCCAAATACTTACTAGTTCGGTATTTAGGTATATAATATATTTAGTTCTTACACATAATGGGTTTCCAGCGTTTGCCATCCACTTGATGTGCGCCATCGGCATTGGTGCTGGATCACATCGTCTCTGGACTCACAGAAGCTTCAAAGCTAAGGCCCCGCTCCGGACAGTCCTCATGCTATGGCAGACAATGGGTTTTCAGGTAATTTGTTTATCGTCAATGTTTATAGAAACAAGCATCAGAAATAACCTATGCCTTCCGCTCATAAGGGTCGGGTCTATGGTCATACCTACATTCACGAAAATCGGGTGGGATTATTTAACAAGAAATTATATGGGTAGGTACCTTAATCCATAATCATTGTATTGTTGCTTTTATTTGAAATAGCGGGCGAAGCCTGAATCCAATACAACCTCAAAAAACATTAAATGGATAGGATATAGCATTCACCATTAATTTCAATTTCCATTTACAAATTATTTGATAAAAGACGTAACAATGGCGCAATATAACAAAATAAATAAGAATGGACGCCGAGAAATGATTAATGAAAGCCACCAGCAAACGGCTGGCCTTGGAAATTAATTTTACTCGTGAAAATTGTTTTAGAGTAAAAATGGTAATTTAATCAAATTACCAGGTAGGCTCGCCTGCCGCTTGTGCGGAGACGTCTGGCGAGGAATAATTACGTCTTAAGTAATAAATCCGACTCCAAACCATAATATTGCTAGCTAATTTACACGTCAACCTAAACGACTGCAGAATTAAGCAAGTAGCCCTCTTCACGTTTCAACTGTAGTATACCTACTATCATCAAGCTGATATTGCATCGCTCGTGTAGGTTACTTACACTTTACTATACCCATGCTCAGCCAAAAAATTATTATGTCACTTGCGAGACACAGACTTTCTCTCAGAACGTGAGTTTGTATGTCCTATTTCATCTACCATTCTGCTGGCCCAAATATTCTTGGGAGCTTGAGACTCCTGAATCATGTAAGTACAAACAGTCATATCTATTTATCTAATGTTTTGTATTGAGCGATGTTACGTCCTCATATAACTTAAATATATAAATTTCGTTTCTTTCCAAGGATTGCATTTTCGAATGGGCCCGTGACCACCGCACCCACCACAAATACGCTGACACTGACGCGGACCCTCACAATGCTGAAAGAGGCCTGTTCTTCTCTCACATGGGCTGGCTCTGCTGCAAGAAGAGCCCTGAAGTCATAGAAGGCGGAAAGAGGATAGATCTCACTGACCTGTATGCGGATCCTGTGGTTATGTTTCAGAAGAAGTAAGCATTTCTTATAATTATGTTATTTTAGTTATTATAAACCATTCACAACAACTGCTAAATAATCGTAAGCTAGCCCCATAAATAGAGGTAAAAACTGGTGTTTTGTTCACATTTTTTTGTACTATTTACAGTACTAATCGTCTTTTTCCATTTCAGACATTACATGAAGATGATGCCGATTCTCTGCTTCGTCCTGCCCACGATCATCCCGATGTACTTCTGGGGCGAGTCCTTTACGAACGCCTTCTTCATTCCCACGATCCTGAGGTACACGTGCGGCATCAACGTGGTGTGGAGCGTCAATAGCTTCGCCCACATGTATGGATATCGGCCTTATGACAAGTAAGTTAACTTACCCGGGTTTGTGCCTCGCATCCCCAACAACATTTTACTGCTGGGTTGGTTAGTGGGTTCAAGTCCCACACGCCCAAACCAAATCTCATCTATCGCCAGCCGTTTCAGCGTGAATAAGTAACAAACATACATTTCTATTCATATTTACGCGACATTTATACACGTACGATACATTGTCATATTAACCGATAGTGGATGAAGCCATTCTAAGTGGATAACTTGAAACAAAAGGATCGTCCGAACTTCATAGAATCTCAATATTATTATTTTTTTAATATGATATTCTTTAAAATATTCCATGATATGATTGGGATGATTTTCATTCCAACTGATCATAAGTAGGTACCTATCTACCTACCATGAGTGCCAGAAAGGTACCTATAATTTATGTATATGTAGGTATTTAACATAGCTAGCAATTTACTTTATTATCCTCTGTCTAGAGAATATAATTTAGTACCTTTCTGTGCGTCGAGGGACTTTTATGATCATGAGTAGTAGGTATAGCACATGGTGTTTTATTTCGAGGTAAGTAGGTACCTACCTACCTAGGTAATGGAAGTTTTCAGAATACATGTATGTAAGTATATATTTTGTGAGAAAACCGGTTCTGACTCCTCCCTACTTAACCATCTACCAAGATGTAAATCCATACCAAACTGAAAAAATCATGAAATTACCGACAAAGTTACTGCATGTGATTTTGATGCATTAATTTTATTCAATCAACATTCGAATATTCAAATAATTTTATTCAATTTATGTCAATCGCTAGGGCGTTCATTTCGTCAATACGCTTCTACATTTACCTGAACTGTTTAAAATGTTGTAGTTAAGTATATCGCTAATGGATCCGCTAGTGGATAATGGCTAGTGGATTCGATAGTTCCGCTTTGCAATAGCTCCGCTATCTTACTTGAAAAACATCCTGAGTATAAGTATAGGTACTTAATTACCCAGAAGTGCCGCACCGCGGTGCACAAATTTATTCAGCTATAGGTAGGTATACGTTACCTAAACAAGACACGGTTGGAAAGAAAAGTGTTTTAAAAGATAAAAATATTTTTCTAATTATTCTCTAATAATAATTACTGTTTATGTACCTAACCTATAGGTACTACCTAGTGTGAATGAACCTCCACAACGACCCGGAACCAAAGGGCCAAAGTTTTCAGGTTACGAACACGATCAACGTTCAATCTATTGTTAATTAAGAATATGCACATAACTTACCCATTCCCTAAACGCAATCAGTTCACGAGACGCAAGCTGCTTACAATGAATATTGAATTCACTCTAATGAGAATATGCAATGCTACGAGTATACCAGCACAGAATAATAAATACTAACTCCCTTGCTTCCCTGAGTAATTTAATAAGTAATCTAAATAGGCACACCTAAATAATATAGTTACTAGTTCAAGCAAACAGTAATTACTATCTACATTAGTAGGTAGTTCCTGATTCTCTAGAGTCCTGGTTCAGGGAATCTTAGGAGTAATTAAGTAATCGCAGTACGATATGGTAGGTAGGTACATACCTGATAATTAGATAATAATATAAATGTATTATGATAGGTACCTACTACTAGCTACTAGCTTTTGCCCGCGACTTGATCCGCGCAGACTACAATTTATCGTAATAAAAACTCTTCTCCGAGGTCCAATCTATATCTCTGTTACGTAAACAAATTCATCGAGATCGGTTCAGTCGTTTAGCTATAAAAATGTAACCAAAAAACAACCAAGGAAACACTTTTGCATTTATAGCATTGCTAATCGCAGTATGAATTTTAATGTACTGCCGTCCGATGACTAAAAGACCGTTATGTGACATTTTGTCAAATTTGAGTTAGAAACACCACATGAAAGCGAAAATTTTGCTCTATCTTCTAGTCTGGGTCATTTTATTTAATGTTTATTAGTTACTGAGATACAGACACTATGCCCGCGGTTAACTACTAGCTTTTCCAACTTTTCCAACGCTTAAATACGGTTACCTTGCTTTAAAACACTTAAATACCGATAGAATCACTTAACTGTGTATTTAAACGTTGAATTTACCCTGGTATTCAAGCTTAGTAAACGGTTTCATGCACGTACGATACTATTAAGCCGTTACCTGACTTAAGACGTGTTTTAGTGATTTACAATAGCATATATCTTCTTAGATCTACGACGTCTAAAACACAGTTTTTCAACAACAACTATCCTATAAAACCGCTAGCCAGACTTAGCCGCTCCGTCGTTGGTTAAGCAATTAGAGTTTAAAACATTTACAATTCTAAAAGACGGTGACCGTTTTTTTAGTTATACGTAGTTTTTAATTCACGCCAATAAAAACAATATTAGATAACAGTTAAATTACATTACAACGCTAAAAGACGTTTATGCGCTAAGGCTTTCCCAAGCTCCAAACCCCGCGCGCTCGCGCATTTGTCGCTAGGACGCTACGTGAGCGCGAAATCCCGCCAGAGTGGATTCGAAAGCAAGGAGGTAAGCATTTTATGTACTTAATTTTAAATGTTTTATTGAATCATGTTATATTAGCAGATTATACTTGTGACACGCTATGGCGAATCTAGGTAATCTATACAGCTTTATCATAGGTAAAACTATACTTACTGTTTTTAGTTTATAAGTAAACCCAGAATCTATTTCTGATAATAAGTTCTTTGTTAGAATTAATACTATTGATCCTCTATATATTTTTTTAATTTTGTTGCATACCATACTTTTAAAGTGTGTTCTGTGATTATAGTATAGGTACTTAATAATAATGATAATATGATGGGCAGTGCTCGTCGACATCACCATCCCCCATGACGAGAACCTCGTGAAGGCCGAGTAGGACAAGCTCAGCAAGTACCTAGACTTGGCCCATGAGGTGACTGCCATGTGGGATGTTGACTCGACGATCATTGTCCCGATAGTGGTTACGGCGAACGGCCTTATAGCGAAGAGCCTCGACCAACATCTTAAGAGGCTCTCGCTAAACGACTGGATTCAAAGTCAAAGTCAAATCATTTATTGTAAATAGGCAATAAAATCGCACTTTTACAAGTCAAACACTTCAATCTAATAAACAAATTAAACCATAAAAGAAACAAACTATAATTAATTGATTATGGTTTGTGTTTGAAAAAGGATTAAGGGTCGGATGCAGAAGGCAGTACTCCTCGACACGGCACGTATTGTCAGGAGGTTCCCCTCTCTGCAGCCCTAACCACCGGTAGCCTGGGCCCTGCTCCGCTATCGGTGGTACCCTAGGTTTAAGTTTTTTATAATGTTTTTAGGTTTTTATAAAACTATTGTGAAAAATTTAAATTTAAGATTATAAAATAAATAATGGGAATGATAATATGAACACTTTTATTGAGGTACTAACTTCAATAACATTAATGACTACTAATATAATTATTATCCTACGAACCATGTAATAGTATACTTTACAGACTAACAGACGTAACTTAGTATGTAATATTATAACTACCTACTATATTGATTACTTATTATGCTACTAATATCAGGTAACTATTCGCCTACACTCCCTGTATTGGCGGAAGACCACCCCTGAAGGCCAGAAGTCCGGGTTGAGGAACATCTCCAGGTGCTCGGCTGGAACCTGGAGCACGTAGGACTTGAAGTCAGTGGTCCTAGGCTGCTCCTCCAAGTGCTGCAACCTCACGCTGATAGGCTCCTCACGCGAACTTCGATACATGGCCATTCTCTCCTGGGCATACAGCTCAGCTTCTTCTTCCTTCGTATTCTTTGTCCAGACGAGAGAGTTAGATGCCGACGGTCGGGGCTACAGACAACTTGTAGCGTCTAAGTTGTAACCGAGGCGGTGCCGCGATGGTTGCGATTCATTCGTGGAACCTGTGCTTCTTCTCTACAAGCATGAAGCAGTTTTCGTCGGTCTGGTTCCGGGTAGGTGCAGTTGTAGTACGCAGCGATGGTTTGCGGCTGCGCGTTTGTAAAGTGCCGCTTCACTGACAGTGACGGTCGGGATACTTGGGCATACAATCTAACGACGCAGGGATGATGCAGAGGTGATGGAACAGGAGCGGTGACGGAGTATGAACTAGAAAATTCCAGTATCTTGAAGTTAGTCGTCGGAAGAAGTGGTCCTTAACACCAAATAAATCCCTACCTACCAACTTAATCTAATAGCTGTATGTACTTAAACTAATATGTACCATTTATTTTTAAGCGGGTATTAATTATTATTTTTTTGGATTTAGAACTCTGTACATGATATTTTTACAGGTGGTTTATGTTTTACCCAGTTAAGTTAACATCTTAACCGTAACGTAACCCACAAATGTCAATTGGGCACCATTTGACTGTCCAGTTTAATTCTACTGAGTCTAATGGGTTTAAATGGTTACTAATTACTAACTTTTATTCAAGACGAGTTTAGAAAATGCTACCCAATTTTATTTAATCACCATTTCAAGACCTAACAACAGCTTCTCCATTCAAGGAAAGTACACTTAGCCGCCCATTTAACATAATGTGATTTTATCTCTGACCTGTGTTTCCTACACTAAAATACAGTTACTATGAAAGGTTCTACCAGGCACTGTTATTTAACGTTGAAATCTGTAAAAAATGGTTTATTTAAACCATAATAAAAACCGTTACAGTCCGATAAAGGCTTTTTTAGTTGTGGTGTTGATAAAATTTTAATTATTGTCAAATTGAAAAAAAAGTTAAAGTGACTTAACTGTTACTTAGCTTTGAAATTGTATGTAACTGTGGCTCGATAAAAACTCGCCTTACAGTTGTAGAACATTACAATCCTATAAGACGGCTGCGCTTCAGCCAGCCGTTTTTTAGTATTGTAAATAAAACCATTTTTGAATTAACAAGCACTACTAAAACACGAAATCTTAAATTTTAAAATAAAGAAAAGTCGTATGGCACATTCTAAGCCATACATAGAAAGCTTAAAAGCATACAAGTAATTTGGTTTAGGAAAAACTTCTCTATGTATTCATATTTTCGAGATACAGAATTTTTCACGTTTTTGCTCATATCTCAAAATTAGGGTTGTGCACATAACGGTTTTTTAGTAATCGGACGGCAGTGTAGGTATAGAGGAAAGGAAACAGGCTTCCTGATAGGGAATGGTCCAGCCCGCCTACTATCTTGTTCACTCCATTTTCATGCCCGGCCTGACCTTATTTCCGGACCTCAAGAAAGAATAAACAGCTATGAATATATTCCCGGAAATTGAAACTATCGGCCGAATTCATCCCGTGGTCTACGAGTCCAAAGGATTAATATTATATACGTTGATATTCAAGAAAACATTTAGGTATTCTAATATCGTAGAGATATCTGTATAGTTTATGTGTCTGTTACCATTCAGAGCCGTATATGAAATCTAAACGGACTCTGTGTGAAATACTAATAAATATTAGATACTTAATTTAGCTCTGGAAATTCATACCTACCTTCCTACTTTCTTAATAATATGATGTTCACTACCTCATCATTATCCACGCGGGTGAAGCCGCAGGGCACAACTTCCATGCCATCCATTACTGTAACAGTAATATTTAGTTGCAGTATTTTTCAGTTTTTTCCTGATGTTTTACAAACATTAATTTTTCAGGTCGTTGAACCCTCGCGAGAACATCGGCGTGTGGATGGTGTGCGTGGAGGGATACCACAACTACCATCACACATTCCCGTGGGACTACCGCGCGGCGGAACACCCCATCATCAACATGCTGACGCCGACCATCCTGTTCATAGAACTCATGGCTAAGGTACAAACTAGGATATTGCCTTTACAATTTGTATAACACGTTGTGGGTACAAAAAAGATCTTCAATTGTTTTAACTAGGTAGGGAGGTATGAGTAATATATTATTATACCTACCTACCTATTTATCAGTTGATAAAACACTATACACGCTCTGGGTGTGCTCTTGGAGACACACCCAACTAAAACCTACCCTTCTTACCCTAACGTTGAAACGGCTGAACAGATTTTGATAGAATATGGTAAGTATGTAACTAGTTCAGTTAGATCCTAGAAAAACACATAAACCTAGTCACAAAACGGTCAAACCGTATACGTTAGGAACACAGCTGTAAAAGCAATAAAAGTAACGCGGCCATTTTGTTTTTCCATTTAATCAGTTTAAAATGTTTGCCTTTTGCAGATCGGTCAGGCCTACGACCTGAAGGCCGTCTCCCCTGAGATCATAAAGCAGCGCGCACTGCGCACCGGCGACGGCAGCCACAACCTGTGGGGCTGGGACGACCCTGCCTTCACAGATAAACTCAAGGAACAGTATGCCACTGTCAACTATACTGATGATGATAGGAAAACAGCGTGAACCTCGATTAAGGGTTGAAATAAATAAGAGCCTTACTTTTTTAACTCCGACAAATACATTAGGTAGGTATAGGTACAAAATAAGTTAGCATCTTAGATAATCTAAGAAGCGTGCTTGAACTGATTTGTAGAACTAATTTTGTATAAGTATTCTATGTAATGATACTTTTGACTAACTTCCAAAAGGGAGGAGGCTCTCCGTTATTTGAACCCTTAATTTATTCGAATGATTCTTTATTTTATTTGAAAAGTAGTGCTCGAATGTTACCTATGCCATAAGCTAACGTTTGTGCAGAACATCCATATTATGAAGTTAGTAGAATACCTATGATTTTTGATTTAACGAATCTTACAAATGAGAGATGTAAGTAAATACCTGCCGAGTAGGTAAATAGCTGTAAAACGTTTTTGTTTTAAGAATATTAAAATTTAATAAATAGTAGGTATGTATATAATTTTATTTTATTCGTTATCTTGTTTCTTACCCGCCTACCTAACTACTAAGAACTGTATGAACGTAATACTACGAGTACCTATTTTATTTGTTCATTTTTATATTGGGTGGTCCTGCCTTCACTAGTGACATGAATACAAAATAACTTATATAATATGTATTATAGTTGGACTAATACTATTAGGCCTACATATAACAGGAGTAATAGACTAAGTATACGTAGTACTACCTACCTACTTATCTAACTTAGGTAGAGTAGATAATAGGTATACCTAGATAGTTACATATAATATTAAGATACTAGGTAGGTATGTATGTACTGCCTACCTTCTCGCACTTGCCTATAAGGTATACCTACCCTACCTACTGGAGCTATAACAACCATGTAGCTATTAATTAAATACCTACCAAATTATCGAATAAATTGAAACAAGCCAAACAAGTTAAAGCTCTTTGCCCGAACGCAGCTGGTGCTAAGCTTTAGCGAAAATCGATAGAAAGCTCTTCCACTAGAGTGGCAAATAACAATATTTTTTAATGCAACGTACCTAATCATGTGCTGAAAAAGATGTGATTCATCAAGTTAATATAAAAGGTCGGTGAATTAATCATGAATAAGAATCTCAGAAAAAAAAAACTAAATTTATTATGAATGTGATTTGATTGAATATAGAGACGCTTGAAAAGTCCTTCAAGCTTAATTAGGAGCTAAGTAAATTATAGTTTTTCTTCTACCTACCTAGAAATAAAAATTTGCTGAACAAAATATAAATTACCTACACTGGAAATCGTAGGCAGAGAAAGCTCTATCAATTCCATCAAAATAATATAGGTATTTGATCTAAACTATGACGCGAAGCCAAAACCTACAAAAACATTTTTACTGACTCTATCTGACTGTCTGTCAATAGCTATCAGCAATCAAAGTCAAAATTGTTCGCTAAACGTCATAAATGTCAGCACTTAGCAAATTCTATGTTTTTTTTTTATTTGTCTTGTCTAAATATTATTCTTTTCGTTTTCGTTGTTGTTCGTGTTGATTTTGTAGATGTTTTGAAATAATAAGGTATACCTATCAAGCATAGGAAATGAGAAACAAGTAGAAATAAATGCCATGGTTAGGTACTGTTAGTGACAAAGTAATGGTGAAAGCATAATCAACCAGTTCAAAAACTTAAATTATTTTATGTAAATCCTCGACTGTCTATATTTGTAATTATCTATCTGCAGACACAGAAGGTAGCGTACAAACAGAACTAAACCATTCCAAAGAATATAAATAATAAAACACAATGTTATCTTCTATCATAAAAGAGCATCAAGCAAGACAAGCAGCAAAGAGAGTGATTCAAGGTAGATACATAATAATTATTATGCTGTCATCTAGGTGGTTATTTATACAAAATAAATATTTTAGAATACTTAATCATTTCAAATCTATCATTTTGGTTACCTTTTTCAGAACAAAAACGCAAAGACTGCATTGCAGCAGCTAATGATTTAACACAGGCGCTTGTAGACCACCTGAATGTTGGGTATGTACTTTATTTAATTATTTTTACTTTAACATGTAAAAAACAACTAATTTGTATTAATACCATAAAGCTCTAAAACCAAAGTTAGGTACTTTCTGCTCCAAACGATCACTTTCTGCTTGTGTTTTTAAATAATTGTTCTGGTTTATTTTCCTTACTTATATAATTAATTCAGCAATTATTTAAAAGTTAAAACTGCACATATTTAGCTATTCATACTACATAAATACAAACTAATTCCTATTGCTACTATATGGAACATTTTCTTTTACAGTGTTGCACAAGCATATTTGAACCAAAAGAAGCTTGACGCTGAAGCTAAACTCCTGCACCAGGGTGCAATAAACTTTGCAAAGCAGACGCAGCAGTGGCTGGCGCTTGTTGAAAACTTTAGCAGTGCATTAAAAGAAATAGGTGATGTGGAAAACTGGGCCAGGAGCATTGAAAATGACATGAAAGTCATACAAGATACTTTAGAAAAAGCGTATGAAATGACCCAAGAACAACCTATGGCTACTACGTCTATCACTAGTGCTACTCAATAAATCGATCAAAATGCTGTCATATGTTTCATTTGAATCGGTTGATAATCATGTCTCTTAATAACCAGTGTGCTCATTATCTTGTCATAAAGTTGATGGATTCCTAAATATATACCCAATTATTGGGGGTCTATTTATCCTACAGGAGTCGTTAATTACGTGTGAACTTCGGTCGATAGGTAGATTACCAAGGTGGTAGGTACATAATTATTATCTGTAGGAAAAAAGTGCACAAATCAAGCATAGCCAAAATAAATTGTAAATGAGAAAATTTTTGGTGTCTAGTGGCTATCGACGAAACAGTGCTGCCTGTGCGGATCTTACAATCCGATTTTGTATGATTTTAGTTTATACAAGATATCATGGCAATCACATAATTTGCTTCTTTAAGTTTTGCTTCATGTTGTATCATTAATGTAGAAGAAGCTTATTAATTTTTATTGTTTATTTTTTTTTACACTAAGTATAATCTAAACCCTACACCACCTATACAGGGTGTATCGGCAAGGTGTAGTAATATTGAAATGTGGGTATGTGTACCTGGTGATGAATCATTTGCCAGGGTACTAAAACCTGAAATCGATAATCGATTTTTTCACTCAAATTGACAAAATAACTAAATATTACAACCCTAACATGATACGGATGACGTCACGTTACGCCGGTCATTCAACGCTTGCGCGATGCAGGATTTCTTAGAAACGGCCCTGGCGCCATCTAGTAATTTTTGGTGGAACTTTTACCACAACTTTACTTCTACACCTAGTTTTGTTTGAGTAATGCCGCCGGCTAGAGGTGTACAGTCTTACCCAACTTATATGGTGCGTCGGGAATCTTCGTTCGCGCAGAAAATAAAGTATGGTCCGCAGATTAACGAAATAATGCTTAACACTTACAATCAACCTAAGATCACTATTATAAGGTTCATAATACACTGCAGCTGTTAGTTCCATCTCACTCATGCCACGCGGCGATCGCTAAGATGGCGGGGCGGCTGCCGACCAATAGCGGTCAATAGCATTTCCCGCGCTTTGAAAATTCATCTTCTGCGCAGGTAGAACTGCGATGTGCAACAGCTGCAGTGTATTATGAACCTTATAATAGTGATCTTAGGTTGATTGTAAGTGTTAAGCATTCTTTCGTTAATCTTCGGACCATACTTTATTTTCTGCGCGAACGAAGATTCACGACGCACCATATAAGTTGGGTAAGACTGTACATGTTAGCCTATGCCTCAAGTTCACTGACATTGCCCAGCTGATAACTAGGGTTGAACGATGGTTAGTTTTGCAGTAAACTTTGACGTGTAATAATTCATTACCGTAACTACTTACAGATTTATAGTACCTCCAGACTACTTCGAAATATGTATGTGTATGCGTAGTTTCAGTATTACTACACCTTGCTGTTACACCTTGTATACGCGTAGGTAGCATAAATTGTATTTTTATTTTTATTACTTACTATAATTTTATTTACGATTGATTTATGATCAAAATTTGTAGAATACCAATGGAAAGAATATTACTTGTTACTAAACTATTTACTTGTTAGCCTACGTTGTGTATTTTCGGATCATTCATGATTCAAGCTATTTATGTTCAGATCTTTTTAAATTACACTAGAATAGACTGTTGGCAATGGTAGGCAACACTGGATTAGTGTAATGTCAAGCACGGAGTTTTGGCGGGAATCCGATAGTGAGACGTTGTTGGTTTTGTATTATAAGCTCAAACTTGTGTTTCTTCGAGTGTTAATATGTAATATTGGTGGAATAGTGTTCGTTAACGTGCACGAGTGTGGGCGAATGATATAAACTCAAAAAACGTGTCATTTCGCATTTTTTCCAAAACTCCCAGGAAGTTTCAGTAAAGCATCCACTACTTTACTGAATCGTGACTTTGACGATGTAAATAATTGACTTGACTACGATTGCTTTATTGCTGTGACTTTGTTAATGTGAAATTAAGAAATACTTAAATAATAAAATACTTGACACTGGCTATATGCACAAACCGTGCGAAGCCATAACTAAAACAAAAGTAAATGTATAGCACAGCTGCTGTTGTCAATTATTTGTCATCACGCACCACTCACCAGTCTGTCAAGTGTCATGCATGTCGATTGTCGTCCGTCAGGTCGGTCGTCGGTCGGTCGGTCAGTCAGTGAAGTGAAGTGAATGTGTGTGAAACGGCAAGAGGACAAGAGTACCTACCTACTTTATTCCAATCCAGTGGCTAGAAACTTCAAAGGAATTTTTAATGTATGAAATTAGTTCCCCCCTTTGTACAACCGTATAAAATTGTATCAAGAATTGCCATTTATAAAAAAAAAAACAAATATGGTAGAAGTTGTCACCTGAGTTGCTAATATTTTTTCCTAACAAACGACTACCTTTTAAATTTTTCATAAATATTTTGTATTTAAGACAACAAAATGAACCGAAAATATTGTAATTCATTTAATTTCTCGTAAAACTACTGATTATCAATATCATAATAGTATTTTAATTGTAGTTTGTATGGTCACACTCAATTAAAATGTCTGAATATTTTTCGGCGCTTGAGTTTGTAAATTTTATGTTTCGTTTGGTTTTGGACTAATAAGCAGTGAAATTATCTTGTATAGTGAGAAATATTGGTGTAAATGTCGAGTTATATATCATTCTCCATTTCATCATTGGTTTCCTACTATCTTTTACCTGTTGTGTGAGGCAGTGACTCATTTTACAATAATTTGTGATTTGTGGTTTTTCTGTGCTTAATCAGCATAATATAAATAAACTTTTGAACAATATGGGTGGAAAAGGTGGCAAGGGTAGTCACAGAACATGTGAAATATGTGGTATGATTCCCCACATGAAGAATTACCATCAACTAGCCAACAACAACTACAAATACTTCCCATCAAAGAGTCGCAAAATGGTACGTGTTTTATTTTAATTGCATTATGTGTACACCCATAAAATAGTTTCAGAGAGATGACCAGATAAAAAAAACGTGTAGCAGAATAACTATTAAAATGTTGAATAATTCATGAAACAAAGAGAAAGCAATAAATCATTTTCTCATACATTTTGACAGGACAATGTCTGTCGTGGCAGCAAATTTTAATATAGAATACTAATATTAAAATGTGATTGCAGTTGCTGTTCCAGAGGCACCCTGTCTAGGCCCATCAACAAGCAAAGAAGCTGCGTTGCAATCTAGGAATGGTAAGCGTTATTACTATAGTATAGTTCAAGCCAAGCCAAAAACTGTAAGTAAATAATGAATAATGATTTAATCATTGTTTTTTTTTTGCAGATGTAATTTCAACCATATCCACTAAGATACATAGTGAATGTACAGAAAGTGATGAAAAATCACTGAAAAAGAGAAAACTTGTGGATAACAGAGTTGCCTTGTTACCATACACAGGTATAATAATAATTATTATGTTGTTATAAGCTTTGTAAAATAATAATATGAATTATATTTTTTATAAAATGTTATTATTTTTGTAGATTTATCAATCCCGAGGAAAAAGAAACTCATGGAACAATTAAAGAAAATGAAATGCACCCTTAACTCATTAAGAAGAAGTGCCAACCTTATTGAACGAATTGAATCACCAGTACTCAAGGAGATGGTACTTTAATGCCTCCAAAAATCAACACCGCAAACCCAAGGGAAGGAGGTGGACAACACAGAATAAACAGCGTTAGCAATTTTTAAGCATTCTCCTAAAACATACAGATATTTTAACAAAATTTATCCACTTCCTAGTGAAAAAATCCTGCAAAACATTTTGAAAAAAATCCCTATGTAGCCAGCCATCCATAAAGGTATACAATACAGGCATCCATAGGTAACAGCCAGCAGCAGCTACTAAGAATATACCTACATAGTATAATATTATTGTGTGAACTTTGTATGCTACTATAGATCAATCGGGTATCTCGAATTATTGTAATGTAAATAATGTAAATAAAATCTACACCATCTACTTACAACATTATTCATTTTAAAATAAGGTTCCCTGCACAAATTACATACCTAATTATAAAAAATAATACGAAATGATCCTGAAATCGATAAAGAATTATCGACAGTTCACATCACTATATTTGACAGCTATTTAATCGATACATTTTTGTACATCACTAGTGACAGCTATAATTTGTTTCGTTATGATGGTAACGAGGGGGGAACAAATTTCATACAAAAGGTTTTTACACTATCAAAGTATCGAAGTGCCGTCTCTTCTAGCGTAGCGTTTGTATTCTCTTTGTTCCAATCCGAAAAGAAATTTATGAATTGAATATACTCCGTCTGTTGGTTGGCAGTGTTTGCGTGATACCATTTACTAGTATCTGATCAACAATCCGGACACTTTTATTGATTTACCGTCGCGTTAGGCCGAATTACAAAACTTGTTTAGTGCATTTTTAAGTTTTACTAAAATTTGTAATTCTGTATAAAAATCATCATGTCTTCAGATTCCACACCCACGGTTCTATCTATCCAAAGCCACGTAGTGCATGGCTATGTAGGAAACAAGAGTGCGGTATTTCCACTACAGGCAAGTCGTTTTTATTTTTCTACACAATTTCCTGTTCTTGAGATAGCTATATTATTATAAAACAACCGGCCAAGTGCGAGTTGGACTCGCGCAGGAAGGGTTCCGTACCTATATCTATAAAAATGGCAAAAATATCACGTTTGTTGTATGGGAGCCCCTTTAAAATATTTATTTTATTCTGTTTTTTAGTATTTGTTGTTATAGTGGCACCAGAGATATTATCTACATCATCTATGTTACTATCACGGTTCATGAGATTCAGCCTGGTGACAGACAGCCAGACAGCAGAGCTTTAATTATAGGGTCTGTTTTACCCTTTGGGTATGGAACCCTACAAACATATTATTTCCATAATAGAGGAAATAAATGCTATGTAAGAATTACTTCATCTAAGCAATAATTCTTAGTCTTACTTATACATTATCTGTTGCTTATTTATTTCAGGGATTTAAACTTTTAAAATGTAGAACACCTACAACAGTATTTTAATTAAGTATATATAATAATATTAAAGTTAACAATATTGTACATATTATTATCATATTCGTTTCATTTTATTATATTGTAACTTAAGTATAAACTATTTTCAAAAATAGCATAGTTATTAATGAATTATTATTATAATATAATTCTTGCTAGGGAATAAACTATAGTGTTGGCTAACATAATATACATTATAAATATATTACATTTAATAACTTGCAAATTTATCTGAAGGTCTTGTTTAATTCAAAATAAATAACCATGAAGCACTTTGTAGTCTCTATTATTCAAACAACCTTGTACAATACCCTTGTTTATAAAATAGGAGATAAAAAAGTAACCATTTTTTATGATGCTTTAAAAAACATGTTATTGTTTACTGAATAAAACCAATTGTTCTCATTTTATGTCTGCATTTAACTGATAAGTTAGTTGTTTTGATTTAACAAACTGTCACGAGTAAAAACAATATTCATGTTTGTTTTTGCATCACAGAAATGCTACTGAAACAATTACAATGCAGTTTGGAATCTTATAGAACTTAGATTCTGAGTTATAAAATGACAACATCTAATAGAAAAGAGAAGAAATGGGGCTGTTGATAAAAACTGTTTGTAGGCAGCGGGTTGGTTGTTGGAAAATCTTTACTGTCTTCTACTATTTGTATTGAAATAAAATGATTGAAATTGAAGTAGGTATCTCCATTTTATAAATCCCCCATGTTACAGGTCCTAGGATTCGAGGTAGACTTCATCAACACTGTACAGTTTTCAACACACACCGGCTACAAACACATCAAAGGCACTGTCATGCAAAACAATGAAATGGTTGAACTAGCGGAAGGCTTGAGTTTGAATGGTGTTGATTACTACACACATTTTTTGACCGGCTACTCAAGATCACCTGATGCGTTGAAACAGATTGCAGAGCTAATTAAGAAGTTGAGGGCAAAGAATCCTAATTTGACTTATGGTAAGTGGGTTTATAGCATCATAAATGTTGGTTTGTCCCATGCTTTGGGGGATATGTTATGTACTGTCAATTCCAGTTGTTATCAATTGATAGACTTGTTAAGCTAAGTAAGAGGCACTGAGGCGGTCCTCAGGTGGTCTTGCAAAATGACACTAGAGGCCAGCCCTACCTCAGCAGTGAGGCTATTATAATAATTTTGTGAAACCCCTACTTATCTTATTGCTCTGTTGCACGAACAAAAACTCAATCTAGTAGTAGAAAATGTATCAAACAGTCTTATTCACCCTTACAACAGAAATTACCAGCCAAGATCATGGTTCTTAACTTTCACAATTCCTTATCAGTGTGTGACCCAGTAATGGGTGACAAGACAACCCTAGAAATACAGTGACCAAAGTGAACTGTGTGTCCCAAAAGACATTTGCCGTACCAACGCAACATCCTTATCCCTCTCACAGATTACAGCATACTCTATATACATATAACTCTTAATATTCCCTTCCAGTCTGCGACCCGGTAATGGGGGACAACGGTGAGATGTATGTCCCAGAGGACATTCTCCCTGTATACCGCGACATTCTCCTCCCCCTCGCAGACATCATCACCCCGAACCAGTTCGAAGCCGAGCTCATGACTGGTCTGAAGATGAAGTGCCTGGACAGTGCTCTGGAGCTGGTGAAAGCGCTACACGCCAAAGGAGTCAAGACTGTGGTCCTTTCCAGCACTGATCTGGGAGACGAGAGTCATATGATTGGCATTGCCAGCAGTGGAGGTAGGGAAACAGTAGGGATCCTTTAGTTGGAGTCTCAATTCATAGTGGATTGAAGTCACTGGTAGCGAGATTCGCTCGCCGTAAGGGATCGCGTGATCGATATCCACGAAGTATTTTTTATTATACCTAATAATAATATGTTGACAACAAAATATAAATGAAAGATTTTGCTTAGACTGTGACATGTGAATATTTCTGGTTGAACAAGTCTTCTTTAAATTATTTTGTTGATAAGTCAATAGAAAACTTCATAATGTACTACCTACACCAAAACATGATGGTCACAACACAAACGGAAGGTGGACTTAAAAAACGTACCTATAAAATTGAAATTATAAAAGACTTATAAATTTCCATACCACATGTTCCATACCACCTTCGGAGCTGCGTGAAAATGTCCGTGTAAGGCTCCTTTTGTTGATGAAAATTATTGTGTTACCTACTAGTTACGAAATACTTAATTATGATTGTTAACACAATATGTTGAAGAACAAGAAACTTTCAAATTCTAATTAACATCTCTCACAATTTTGTTAAACAGGTTCACTCATTCAGTTTTACCATGTTCTCATTCTCACAGGAACTTCATATAAAATTGAAATACCGAAGTTGGATGTGAACTTCACGGGCACTGGGGACTTGTTCGCGGCACTGTTCCTGGCCTGGTGGCACAAGACCGGCAACGATGTGAAGCTGACGCTGGAGAAAACTATCGCTACTCTGCATGCAGTGTGTAAAGATACCTACGCTAGAGCGAGAGGTAAGAACATTGCTTTCTGCTGTCACAAGATGTTTTTAGATTCTTAGTCTAGTCCTGTAAAATTATTTATCGTTGATTATCGTTCTAACAGAATTGGTACATTCAACCATTTATTTGGCCTGTTGGTATTTCATTATCATTAGCGGCTGTATGTAAACTCTTTCTAAGTTGTATGTGGAAGCTTGAGATTGCGGCTTCGATTTCCGCGCATATTTTCTCATGATGGTCCTCTTAGATATATTCAGCAAGAGCGCTTAGTACGCTTATGATTATCGGATATTATAAATTTCGTCTGAGAGATGTATTGTATCACGGCAAATTTATCACAAGGTGGCGTGAGTTGTAAACAACATAATATTTTTGTCATCCTTGCTTATTGTATTATACTTTGTTGCAGCAAAACAACCGAATGGTACGATCCCCTGCAGTCTGAAAGAGTTACGACTCGTCCAGAATAAAGCCACCATTGAAAATCCTAAAATAGTAATCAATGCAGTTAAAATAAACTAAGGCTAAAACCAATAGCGTAGCAATATATACCTAGGTACTTATACAGTTATGTAGTACCTGTAGCTAGGGTATAAATAGTTATTATGTGCCTATAGGTAGCAGAGACGTGTAAACAAATTTATATAAAAGTAACAAATACAAGTAATACCATTAGGTATACTATTCAACATTGGTGAAATACAGATGACTTTTAAAAACAACTAACGGCCGAAATTAATAAAAAATCCAATTCAAATTTTGCTGTCTGGGAATGATATCACAATCCATTTTTAGGGTCAAGCGTGCCAATAACCGATCTCTGGATTGGTATATAAAGGCACGCAGATTGGAAATCGATCGAACGATAGGCAGCAATCCAAGATCGATATCAATCTTGGGTAGAAGATACAATATTAATTTCGGCTGTAAGTGATCGGTCGCATGACGTGTAATTTGCCCTAATAGGCACTGCAACTATTACCGTCTTACCATAAAAGTGATTAGTCGATTTGTGGAAAAAACATTGACTCATCTGTTCAACTCGTTGAATTTTTTTGTGGTAAACCGTTATAGTTTGCATAATTATTTGTAAAGTGAAAATTGGCTTGACATAACCACACTTTGCACTTTGATTACAATCAAGGGTATGATGACTACCTACCTACTATTTTATCAAGGTAATAGAGATAAGGCAGGAGATTAATGTCTAATAATGGTAGTCGATAAGACAGACACGTTTGTCATTGCTTTATATACTATTTATGTTTGTTGTTGCTATGTGTTAGCTGTGTTTTCTGATAAGCAAGAGTATATTATTATCATATTTCTTTATATTTCTTTACACACGCAAGTAACATGATTTTAGTGAAGTATACGGCTTCAACAAATATTTGTGTTAGCATAATATTACACTATTATACGCGATACTTAGAAAAAACACTGAGGCGTTGCTGATATACCTATTAGTTTTTAAATAAAAGACAATAATGCTTGGGTACCAACCCGGACTAGGCCCCCGCGGTGGCTTATGGCCCAATCCTCCTCACGAAAGTGAGGGGAGGCCTTTGCCCAGCTGTGGGATAGAGACGGGATGAATTATTATTTATTGTATTATATAATGCTTGGATAGGACCACTAAACTAATACTGAAACGACAAAATATGAATACTTGGGTAGCATAAAAACACAATATCCTCAATGGGTATAATAAGCAGTCCAAACTTTGCAAAGATATTATATTTATGAAGATCTTTGTAGACAACAAAATGCTGAAAATTTTCAAGTGTGTAATTTATAGTTAGTCACACGCAAAGATATATTAAATTAAATATAAGATAAGTTTCATAAAATAAACATCTCGGTGAAGGTCGTTGTATATCGTGATCCTATACTATTGTAAGTACAATGTTAAAAATTAAATAGGTAATCATGTTTAAAATATGTGTCCAATATACAGGACCACAATTAGATTAAAATTTAAAATACCAAATTATATCATGTGTGTGACAATATTAAAATGTTGCAAAAGTAATGTACCTAATAAGCGAATAAGTAAGTACCTTTGTACTTAGTTTTTTTTTACTTTATTTATAAATAATTTAATAATATAATGACTACAAATATTTAGCTTACATTGAAGGTAAATCATTTGATATCGACGGCGTTCGACCTACACGAAGCAATCCATTAGTATTGTTATGATCATATTCGCATCGGTGACGTACAAACAAACCTGTATATAATATACAGGGAAAATGAGAAGCAAACGCATTCCCATAGGTACCTATGGTTTAATAACATAATATGACATAATGCAGAGGACAGTGGTCTCAGCCCAAATACTATGTCTGAAGCGTCTACGTAGCTCTATGAAGTATGAAATAAATAAGCTTTTAAAAAACGGACCATCGAAATGTCTTCCAATAGTTTTATTTATACTTAGCGATGTCTGTGATAAATGATATTGAAAATAATATGCATTTTCATATAAATGCATAATTTACGCATTTCTTTTACTTGGTAGGAAAACCAAAAAACTTGAAACTAGATTTTTTATTTCGTTTTAGATGTTCGTAGTTAACTAGACATTTTAGATTGTAAGCCCAGATAATGCAATAAATATATTAAATTGTTCATTATTGATTATTTAATTATTAAACGCAATAATAATATTATTATTATTGTTGTGTTTTCACTCCTCATTTATCTTAATAGATAGGTAGGTAGGTTATGCTAAGTTATAGTAATAAAATCATATCACAAGACTATGTATAATTACAGTAAAATTGTAGAAGGTTCTTGAATAAATATCCCATGCATTAACGAAAATGTGTATTTCACCATAAAAATCATTCAGCATTGGATATAACAGCACCTATTCTACTCTTGTACGTGACAATAGCTCCCACAAGTAAAACTAGCAAAACTACATGAAACACCCAAAATATAGAGTTATAGTATTGTAATATAACCGTAGCGTCGTTAATAATTAAGCATGGAGCTAAATAGATGAGGCAGAGTATGCGCATTATTGAGAAACCAATGTCCCAAGGTAATTTCATCTGAAATAAAAATAAACGCATTTTCACAATTTTAATGGACGAAGTTTCTGGAAGAGCGCCACTATAATGGAACCTAACGTTATTTTAATCTAATGAATCCAACATCGCACCCTTACTTAATATACTACTCTATGCATCGAACCTACCTTTAGCGACGTTTAGAAGATTTAAAGGTAGTAATTAAGTACGACACGTAAGTAGGTATGTATTGTTGTAATAACTCGTGCAATTTAAAACGTCGTTAATTTTTTACCATAACTGCCTTATCTTACGTAAGACTTGTTAACTAACATGGCCACTGGTATTGTAGAGGGTGCCGTATTCAGCCTCCATATGGATGTAGACCCAAAGCGTGGAAGACATAATGATTTGCTGCAACGACGGACCCCGCCACAGAGTCCATGCCAGAAACGAACATGCACTTCTGAAATATAATAAGTTTTCTGTTATTTGAGAAATATTTATTATTATTTGTTAATTCATCAATTACTATTTCTAAAAAGAAATAGGTACAGTATATATCTAGCTAGGTAAGACATAATTAGCCAAACTTATGTTAGTAATAATTACTGTGGTCGTGCTTAACTTTTTGAACAGAGTAGAACTCGATAGCACATACATGATTTAAGCTAGGTCAATGGTTTCCTAACGTACCTAACCTACTAACTATAATTATATGAATGTATAATTAGAATTTTATTTTATTTCTACCAGGTATCTTAATGAGGACCTTACCGGATTTCTTTTTGGGTTTTGTATATGTTTTTGTAAATGTTCGCCCAAAACCAGTACCGTATCGGCATGTCCCAGCCGTTCACTGTGTCTTTCATACGAGGCCCGAGCAGTAATTTCTGATTATTATAAGATTTGAGCATGTTAAAGTTGTATTCCTGCTGCATCGCTTCCTCTTGGGTCATACTGAAAAGTAATGATATTTAACCTAGGCTAGCGAAGATGCTATATAAAAATTAAATAGTGCAACTGGCTGGGCTCCAAGGCTCAAGACATCACTCCACTTTAGCTCCAACTTAATTTTCTATTATGTAGCCAGAAGAGGATCGGTCTACGCATAATAAATTCTATGCAGAATGTTTGATATTCATAGCGACCAAGTATGTGACCGCTACGAATCGCGTAGCGTGCGTAGGTAGGTACGACCTGCATTTGTCGGGCATTGAGCTATAGCAAATCTATCTCAATATTGTCTCAGGGAAAAAATGGAAAAATATATATGTATTGCCTTACTGCAACAAACTGTATCTCGTAGAAGGGCCATGCCCCGGCATCGGCATCGTCTTAGCCGGGTATATCCCGAACCCAGCTTCCGTGCACACGCAGAAGCAAAGCAGCATGGTGATCTCACGTTGGAAGAAGAACATAATAAGCAAGGGTATGTTGTACAAATAGCGGGTGTCAGCGTCGTAGTTGTAGAACGCTTTGTCGTAGTAGATCTGTTGAAAAATGGGCAAAGGTCAATAAAGCCTGCCAAACCGTGAAGCCAAATAAAGTGCCTACTATAGGTACTATATACATGATACCTGAGGCGAATATTTAATCCGTAAAAACAAGTATCCGATCAGACAGAGGAGTAATTGTTTCAGTTTGTCTTTAGTTATTTCTCTAAAATTCCCTAAAGTTCCGAAAGATCCTTTCAAATGGTCGCAAAATATTTCAAATGGGTAGTATGGACCTGTGAACCAAATAATATGACGATTGTTATACTGATTCGTGTTTTTCATAAGTCCTATGTACGGCCATTCAATCTTCAGTAATAGATGTGTATGTGAAATTATGTCTAAGCTACTCATACTAGGATTTGTGCAGGGCTACATTTTATAAAAACCAACTAACAGATTATTAGATCAATGCAGTATAGAGCAGTCGCATATAATCACACAAAATAATTAGTAGGCACCTAGGCTATTACCTTTATGCAACCCAATGAAAAAGAACGCATAGGAAACAATCTCAACAGCCGTTGGTTGCAAAACTGTTTCAATATCACCGCTGTTTATTCTCACTGAAGACGTTGGTTTTACGTGTTGTTTTTGTGCCTCGTACATTTCAAATGCCATCCCCACGAGGCGCAGTGCTATGGTCTGGTGAATCAATATGACGTATGGCATTTCGACGAGGTGGATGTGTAGATATAAGAGATGCGACCACGTGTACACAAGGCTTACTTTGTGAACATAACTGTAATATAATAATACAACCTTAAATTATATTTAGCTATGTCAGTATACCTACTTATAAATAATTAGGTCTAATTATAAATGAATGTATGTAGGTGAACCTATTAGGACTGAGTAATTACGCGGTTAGTGAATGGTACGCACAATGTTCCCTAACGAAACATGCAAACAATCAATCATTAGGTAGCTAGATAAATTACGTTTATATAATTGACCTTACAGTCAGAATATTAGTAATTTCCTTACCGTCTATCACAACATTTAAGTACCATAGTATTCAACCATACCATTAACATTGTATGATACATGTGATGACCACAAATCAGCATTGCAACAATGAACCCAACTCCCATTCCATAGTGCCTTTTCACTTCAACGTTATCGATCTGCTTGTAGTAATCTCCCAGGATAATGCATACTATTAGTGTAGAAAAATAAACGAAGACGCTATACATTTTTCTGTGATTTTTAACATGTTTATGTTACTTATGTATGATTTAGTGAGTTGTGACCCTTCATATTTTAGTTTTATATATTAGTTTAGATAAATTATATTTGTGCGGACTTGTAACGCAGCAGGTTGGTTATTTATTAGGACAGTAGGTAATTTTTTTGCTGTTTTCATTTACACTGGTTGACACTGCCACACTGACATCCTGACATCTATAATATAGAGGTCAGTGCACAGCCACTATGAACGAAACACATTCGCCAACGATTTCGATCGAAATAAAGATCGACCTATTTTAAGTTTTAACATCTATATTCGTCGCCTAATGAAGCCAAGGCCTAAACATAATTTCCTAGCCTAGGTTAGTTACGAAAGAAAACAAGATATATTGATTAAATAAACAATTTACTACACATAATGTAGGTTCACAATAAAAATATTTCCTAACAGAGGTTATCCGACTGTCTGACGCAGATTTAGCCAGTTGCGAGTCGATCCTATAGATTTATCCTATCACTTTACTAGTAGAAGAATGGCATAAGATACGTGATTGACGCCTGAAGCGGAATATACCGTCTTTCTTCTACTAGTAATGGTCTCATAAATGGTCTATGTGAGACGTATATTATACCATGACAAAAAAAATAGTTTTCTTCCCTATTCCGGTTTTCATACTCGTAAATAAATTTACTGTCATGGTGTAGATTACGTCAATGAAGTGGCCCAAAATTATAATATTAGACCTCAATACGCATTCGCCTTCAAATGGAAATAGTGTCTAATAAATCGATATGTGTATCTCCAATCTATAGGACCTTTAAAAGCAAATAATTCAAAGCAGACCACGAACCTAACTGTCATAGGTCATACAAGGTCCGCAAGAAGGCATAGAACCGAAAAAACTGGTGTCAAAGAGATGCCCATACTCTGCCACAAAGTTATAAGTAAGGTAGATAAATACCTGAGAAATCAGCTGAACCAGTCAGCTTTAAGAATAATATAACCAGTTTTCTTTATAACTCACACATACATTCTATAATTATTATTATCTACACCAAATACTACATCAATATTGTCCACTATTTCCACCTGACCCTGTACATTAAAACATTGAAAAATAAATACATGGAAATATAAAATCATAAATGCAATAGTAATTCACCATCATCCTATTTTGGCATAGCGGAATGTCGAATATCTTTCGCTACTTTGGCCATATTACATAATTTTGGGGTCTACTTTTTCTATGAACGAAACTGTTATATAAAAGTACCTACCTAATAAATAGTGAGAAATAAGAATAGCGCTCATATCACTAAAGGAAAACAATTATTGCTATCTTAATTTTGTTATATATAGACCTATTTGTGTTTCTATAAATTGTACATCGTAGCTAAACGGTACCTATATTTCTTGAAATTGTCAGCACAACTTCGCTTTATAACTAGACATTTTGGGTATTTAGCTAACTAATACTCAGTACTACAGATTTTGGGATTTACATTGTGCCAACTAGCCTTATGTCGATATTTCTATTCGTCTACTATTTATAGTACTAAATATTATCTACGAAATTGCGTGCTTTCTATGACAATATAATTTTGGAGTATGACGAAAGTGAAATAATATAAAATACATATTATTATTACGAAAGGGAAAATTGAACATCTCAGATACAACTATCCTATGTAAACTTTTTGAAACATATCACATTCGATAGATTTTATCAAGAAATAAACGACTATAACCTATAATACTGCTCGAACCGTTAAATAGCTATTACATTACACATTTAAATTACTTAATTTCATTAAAATCAATCATATCAGTGAAGTAAAATCCATTTGACTAGCATCTAACAAATCTTTAAAATATTTATAGCAAGAAAAGTAAATACGTAACGCTTACGAACCAACCATGTAACGGTTTGAATAACTGCATATACAAGATACATATTTTATATATAATCATTATTGTAAAACAATAAAGAGCAGAAGAATATCGACTTATTGATTATAACTTATTTATAACTAACGTAAAGTTACTTAGCATATAAGTGACATAAACACAATTATGGCAACATTATAGCAGCTGTTATATACTAAATCTGCATCAGACGCAACAATTTCAAACAAATTGCATTGATACATCAATGGAACATAATGCACAACATAATTATATAGTTCATCTTGGCCATGCCATCGTATAAATTGACTATGGAATATGTGTAAGTATAAATAAAAATAAAACCCCGATAAATTCATGGACATCGACATGGTTTAAAACTTTTCTAAATATTGCGATTACTTCTATTGTTATTATTATAACCACACCTAAACGTTGTTAGAAAAGTATTGCCTCTAAATATTATATGAAAACAGTTTGTTTAGATCTACTTACACTGGTATCTATTTTTATAAATAACATCGAAACTTAACTACAGGATAGCCGGTTCAGAACACAACTTGAGAAGACTATTGTTAAGTACCATTCTATAAATAAAGGTAATCGTTCCGCGCACTAAACTATGCAGGACCCGTCATAACATTAAATAAACTCACTACATTATACCGCTTAAGAGAGCCAACAGGACAACACAAAATGTTCACAAGGGCATTATAATTATATTCGTGTGCAATAGTCGGACTTGTAACCAAAGTGCTAGAATTTCTAATTACATACTTTATAAATCGATTAAGTTGAAGCTTCTATTATTATACGCACAACGAACAATTCAATTGCGTTAAAATTGTCGAGACAATCTCTAATTTATTATTAATCGACCAGTAATAGTTACATTTTACTTTATTTAAATATAATGATCTATTGCACAAACACATATCGTCGGTGGCCAGCAAGAAGTCACTAACTGACATTTTTAGCCAAAATGAGTTAATGATGTCAAAGTGTTTTAAAGCCCGTTATCTACCTTATGGATAGACAAAAAGAGCTATTTTTTAAGTTTTCTAGATAATACAACAATGTCAGAAGTACATAACTAGTTCTCAAGTAAAAAATCAGCCTATAAAAGTTAACTAACGGTACTTGAGTAATTTATGAACATCGTTTTACTAACGCGTGATATCAATTTTACCAGAACAGCATTTTTCATCAAGGTCACTTAGTTACTTTTTGCAATCATTATTCGTTATCCCTCTTACCCAAGTTTTTATTTTTGGTTATGCTATAATTAACTAACTTACTTTTTATTATCTATCTTAGTAGCGTTGAAGATAATTAAATAATTTATTGAACATTCAGGTGCAGAGTAAAAACGCCAATAATTTCTTTCTACAAACCATTGTTGTAACTATAAGCGTTGATGAGCCATGCCGATTATAAGTACGACAAAAGTTTAAAACGCGATTATCTACGAACTAGATTTTTGTAATTAGTGACTTCTTGCTGGCCACCGACGATATATAGGTAGTCACTATGCTTATCTACTCCAATTATAAGTTATTAAATTTTTACAATATCAACTACATAGTTAAATACAACATCCAGAAGGTTACGTCGATAATTACAAAATTCAATCGGTGCAAACGATTACAAAAGTTATCATTGTCCGCAATCGAAATTCACTGCTGGAAACGGAGATACATATCTATACATTAAACTCGATCGGTCCTATCGCATCGATTCGTACGACGATAAAACGCGATCGGCATTCGATTTATTATTATAATTGGCAGTCCTAAGAGTCACTATGGTCCTTAGCGCTAACACCGGCGGCGGGCCGCGCGCTCAGTGCCCTGAGTGTGAGTTATAGCGGCAAGTTTACGCGCTCGACATAGTACGCCGTTAACTTGAGCTTTGTACGAAGATCCTGCACAGCGCTCCTACCGGCGCGTTTACAAACGAAAGACCTTCATACAAAACGCGCGTTGACGCGTACTATGTCGATCACGTAAAAACTCCCGCTAGGCACACAGATCGTCCGAGACGACGCGACGCCACCGGGCACACTGCGCGAGTCGCGCGACACACCGACACCGGGAGTCATGTTCCGGCCGCGGGCCGCTCACTTGATGAGTTGAGCGGCGCTCTTGGAGCGGCGGAACATCTTCGCGCCCTTGTTGGGCGCGGGGAGCTCGTGCTAGTTGTTCCCGTTGGGCGCCCGCGCCGGGGCCGGCGAGGCGGCGGCGGGCGGCGGCCGCGCGCCCAGCGCCATCGACTCCTTGGCGCCGTCCGTGCCGTAGATCTTGCCCGCCTTCTTGGCCATGGAGGCCAGCAGGTCCTGCGAGGACTTGTGCGCCGAGCGCAGCGACAGCGCCCACTCCTTCAGCCCGATCTCGTCCTGCGCGAAACGAAATCGAATTGGAACGAAGGCGTGTTTAGTGACGGTCTAAAATCTCCCGCGACACGACGCCGTAAACATCGCGCGTCTTCGCCTTAGGACGATGATCGCTCTGAACGTATGAAAGTAACAAATGAGTCGTAAGATATTTATGATAAACCAGCCATCTCGTATATCACCGATAAACCCAATAGAAAATCGACACTCGACACAAACTGACCGTATTAGTGAGCACGATCTTGGCATCGTGCCTGGTGCGCAGCACGATGCACTGCTCCCCCTTGACGGAGACCAGGTCGGAGGAGACCTCCTCCACGGTGTCCAGCAGCAGCATCTCCGGCTTGGCGCTGTTCTCCAGGTGCAGCTCCAGGCGGTTCGGGTACAGCTTGGCGTACCGCGTCTGCCAGGCGCTGGCGAACGGACCGCCCAGCTTCTTGATGTAGCCGTGGAGGATGCAGTCCGATTCTGGAACATTTCAGATTACAATGGAAAACTTTCCTTTGAGTTTTTTTGTTTTTGTTGCCGGATAGATGCGATAGTGTCATCTGCAGAGCGCCATCTGTTTCAATGATGCACGTAAAACGGTCTATTTGTATGGGTTACTATTTTTAATACTGTCCGATTGTACAAAAGTAAAATCATTACGCTAACTCAACTCAAATAGTCCAATTCAGGCCACAAAGGTAATTCATGTAGGTAGTAGATAAGTAGGTGGGTAGTAAGTGGGTAGTCGGCCGCTAGGTAGCATGTAGACATTATTGTCGACGACGTAGATGTTCTTTCACCTTTCTCATCAGCATCGAACTTCTGCTTCTGCTTGGCCTTCTTCTTCATCTCGTTCTTGTCCGCCTCCTGGTTGATGGTCTCGAACACGGTCTCGGCCACCTCGGACTGCCAGCGCTCGGATATCACCAGGGGGAAGTCCTTGTACTGCATTTGATCGGCCTCGGTCAGCTGTAACGTTGGAATGGTAACCTACATTTTAGAGGGCACACAGATTTAATACAAGGGAGTAATGTTAGTATAGGAAGCAGTTGCAGAAGGAGTATTCCGATACCTGTCGATGATGGAAACTCTAAACACTTGATGTCAAGAGCTGCAAAAGTAAGAGGTTCTCAGTCAACTGCCTCTATGTTGTATATTCCGTATCACCGCGATATTGAACCACTAGGATGACTATGATTTTTTAAATATGGAATGAAAACTGCTTCAAAAGCTATTTAGTCAATTAAGTTGTCAAGTCAAAAGAATTTCCTTTTTTCCTATAGAAATAGATCTCATTATATAGAACCATGGGAGAAAGTAGGAGATACCTTTGATCGTGAAACTAAATCCACTTGCACTGCTAATTAGTGCTATTTTCCAGCGAACACCTAATATAAAACCTACCTTGATGCCTTTAGTGTCCTCTTCGTCGAAGCTGCCGATGTCGAAGGCGTCGGCCGCGTTGACCTCCCCGCGCGGCGGGATCAGCGGCGGGGTGTACTTCTGATGGTACACCTGCTGCCAATCGATGCCCGCAAAGAAAACGTGCTCTTTCACTTCGTCGGCTCTGAAGAATGCAAAAAAATGAAATAAGAAAAAAAGGTGATAGCGTAGTGAGAGAACGTCCATCCTCCATCCATCCTCCTCATGAAAGTGAGAGAGAGGCCTTTGCCCAGCAGTGGGACAGTACAGGCGGAATCATTATTATTAACAATAGCCCGACTATTGTAATACTACTTTATAAACTTTAATTAACTTTATTAATATTATAAACGCGAAAGTTTGTATGTATGGATGGATGGATGTTTGTTACTCTTTCACGCAAAAACTACTAAATGGATTTTGATGAAACTTCACAACAATATAGCTTACATATCAGAATAACACATAGGCTACAATTCATAAAGATATATTATCGTATATTATCCAAACGCGGGTGAAACCGCGGGGCGCAGCTAGCAGCTTAATATAGCGTACTAAGTATATATAAAAGAATAATCTAATCTAGTAAACTTCAAAAAAAATAAAGACACATTTATCAAAAACATCATAGAAGGGAAAGTAGAAGGGAAGAGAGGAAGAGGCAGACCTAAAAGGACATTCACGGATCAGATAAGAGAAAAGACAAATTTCACGTCGTATGGGAAGTCAAAGCTTTGGCTGAAGCTAGAGAACGCTGGCGGTTACTCCACCGACAAGAGCTATGCACAAGAAGAAGTAAGTATAAGAAGATATAAGAAGAAGAAGTAAACTTCTAATAACAGTAAGACCTGTCGGTCTGAACGGTACTGTACTTTTATCAATATACTTCGAGCGCACCGTATAGCGTATCCCACTGATACACCGGTGTATAGATTCTATATGCGTTACTGGAGCACAAGGCTATTTCATTATAATTGATGAGACAACGAATTATTTGTTTGCTGAATAGACGTTCTAACGCTCTAGCTTTGATAAATAATTTATACAGGATGCGAAATGCGAATTCATTTGTTCTATTAAAAGGTCAATCTATTGAGTGATCTTCAGACAAATAAACCTATTGACTTGTCATAAATAGATCAATTGATCGCTTGCATCATACATAAATAATCCATTTGGCTTGACATTGATAATTGGTGTCAATTCGTAAACGAATGCAATCGCTGTTCTATTTCAAAGGGCACGTTTACACGCACCATACCTAAGATTGATAAAGGAAAGAGCATTGAGCACCACTGTCGTATCGTATTGTTTTAGTCGTTATCGTTGCTCTTATTTTAGTTTAATACCTATAATCGTCGCAAGTAGAACACGATACATTGCATTATAATAATTTAAAAAGGGTCACACTGAAGAAAATAAACCGGAACTTGACTACATGCGATATTTCAACTTAAATGGAACTGAACCAAAATTGACTAGCAGGATTTCACCTAAACATATTATGATCTATCTAATACTAACACTACAGCCTAATAGGTTATCAAAACTAAAATAACAAAGCGAGCTATATAAAAGCTTGTAACAATAATGGGTGTGATGTGTATGTGAATTTATATATCTGTAAGTGGTACCCACGATACAGGAGCAATCCTAGTGTGGGCTACGTTTTAAATTGAAAAAGAAAATGCCGGTCGCTCACCCCCGCCCCTTGCAGCCGAGTCGCTTGTTGATGTCCCGCTGCAGCAGCCCCTCCAGCAGACTCTTCAGGCTCGGGCTGAAGGACTCCGGCAACTCAACGTTCTGAAACACGTTGTAATTCTATTGCGAGACATGACTCCATCATTCTCTAGAGCACTGCGCACTTCGTTGGTGCCTATATTGGGCCAATGGGATATTTTTCTTTCATTTTTATATTTTTTTAAAACATAGAGGATTAACATGAATATAGATTGAGATACACGCGGCAAAGCGAGTAGGTTTTTACACGAAAGAAACGATGAAAGAAATAATATGGTTTCTAAAATGTACGATATAACTTGATAAAGCAAAACACTAATAGTCAAAATACTTCGCACTTTTCCACTGGCACGTGAAACTACCAGTTAACCAATATTTATATGACACAGTTCCAAGTGAAGGTAATTAAAGAGTGTACAATTATACGAAAAATGTGATGTCGTGGTGATTCTAAAGAAACTTAATTTCGAAGTGTGAATCGTTTAGTAATCACACTATATACTTTATCCATATATACTTTCGTCTCTTAGACTCTCTTTTAGGACTTTTGTATCACGCTACACACAAATATACGCCTTGCGACGTCGACAAACGATAGCAAATCCATTAACGTATTATAACAAAGCATGCGTGGAGAGCGGAAGCGAGGCGCGGAGCGAGTACCGCCGCCGCTACCCACGCACGCCCCGGCCTAATAATTACCATGGTGAGCGTCATCCGGTCGATCTCGTGCTTGTCCTTGGTCTTGTGCTGGCGGAACGGAGAGTGCCCCTTCAGCAGCTTGTACAGCATGCAGCCGAAGCTGAACCAGTCGGCCGAGGAGTCGTAGCCGGTGCCTTTGGACAGCACCTCGGGGGCCATGTAGCCGTGGGTGCCGCTGGAAGACGAATATACAATTATACATGCTGCTCAAGCTCATACATGTCGCTGCCACATGGCGCCACATTATCCGTCTATGATATCGCTGCCGTTCTAGCAAGATTCGTACGTTTTGCTTTAGGATGCAAGTGATCTTAGACACAGCTGAGTATGCATTATTTGGTGAGGTTTTTCATCCCATCTATTCGAAAAGAGGCAAAGGGTTTCTCGATGTGCAAAGAAAGTGAGGCATAATATAATAACAGCGACGAAAAGACTTCTCATAGTTTAGGATGAAAAACAGAGTTCGAGCGAAGTACTTTGAATCCTTCGTTACGCTTAGGATTCTACACTAGAATCCTTCGTTTGGCTCTGGATTCAAAAATCACTCTCGCCCTCAATACATTATTTTGTTCCCTTGTAGTACAATCTACTATTGAAGGGCGCTACAAATATTGAAAGATAAAAACGCAGTGCGGAAACTGTACTGTGCCACGCAATTATTTGCCATCCCAAGTTCAAGCTAGCGATGCAACTGCTGTGTACTATCAAGAGAACGACTGACTTGTCTTCTCACCAAATTGTGCCAACAATTTAACGCCATTGTTGTAATTGGTTAGTTGTTTCTGTCGTTTCTATGTCATATAACAAATAATGTGTAACTCACACGCTGGCGTGGGGTTTTTTCTTGGAGAAGTCGCAGGCGAGCCCGAGATCGGATATTCGCACGTGACCATGCTCGTCGAGAAGTATGTTCGCTGGCTTCAGGTCCCTGTACACTATGTGACGCTTGTGCATGTGCTCCAAGCCTGGAAAACATACAATCATATGAAGCATATATTCTCACGAAGACAGTTCACCCCAAAATGCACTGTAAATAGGGCAAAATAAAGACGAAAGTTGGGATCGAATTCAGCCAAAACACTCGTATACCTGGTGATGTCTAGTAATTTGAGAACCCTTCATTGTGACATTGATTTCAAGTGTTTTTATTTGACTAGCAGAACAATTAAAACCAAAATAGAAAACTCCGTATGACACAAACTATTCCGAAGCCACTCCATTGAGATTCGATTGAGGCATTTTTTAATTACAAGAATTGACCCCCAGGAGTCCGTCATTGGTGGCATTTGCGTTGAAAATTGGTAATGCCCCAAAGGCTTTGTGAATAGGAAGTAAAATAACTTCCTATTCACCCCTGGATTCCTATTCACCTCGTGTCATGGTACTGGTGTGTACAGACAGACGGGCGTCGACCACACAACATTAATGTTCTCGTAACAACAATCAGAACCATACTGTCTAATAAGATATCGGTATGAACAACAATACTAATAAAAGGTGAAAAATTGTCCGTACATGTCCAATAACCGTATGTAAAATCCACCAAACCGCAGGAGGTGCGGTTATGGTAATGGCCTATACACGTAATACGCCGCCTCTGAGAATGAGTCCCAGCAGTGAGAACGCAACGTACTGAAATGGGTGTGATATGATGCTAATATTTATAACCAGTTACATATATGGTCTCGGCTTCAATCTGGTACTATATTGTACTGTGGGATATTGCAAATTATAAACAAGGTTCTTAATTAAGTACTATCTATTGTAACGTGATAAAATGGGAGTTAAATTGTAATGTGATAGAATATAAGATTAATTTTAACTTGATATAAGATTATAAGGTGAATGGGATTTTACACGGTGAACTTGAAGTTACCGAAAAACTCAAGTTTTTTGAGATCTTCGATAACTTCAAGTTCCTAGCAACGGCAAAGCTTTGATAACTCACTTCTCAGGAGAGTGATTCATCTTTTTATTCGTTTATCTACGTTTATGACGACGATCACATATTACTGTGTGGGGTGTCTATTGAGTGCATACGCACCTAATATGACTTCAGCTGCATAGAACTTCATCTCAGCCTCGTTGAAGACGCCGTGTTGAGAAAGGTGGTAGTGCAAGTCTCCTCCATTCATCAGATCAAGGATAAAGCACAATTTGTCTGGAGTGTGGAACGCGTAGGTCATGCATACGATGAAGGGGCAGTCCACCTGGAAACCAAAAATAACGCTCATTTAGTACATATTATGAATGGGCTCAAAAGAACCGTAGCTTCGTGTTTACAACAGGTGTAAAACATGTATTCGTTAAAACAGGTGAAACTGCGGGGCGAAGTTAGTAAACATTAATAGAAAATTGAATCAGGCTGTCGCTTCCCACTTCCAACCGACTGATGCCCGCTCACACTATATTTTAAAATGCAACATCCACATTTATCGGACGGGTCACAGATCACAGCGTTTCCGTTCGAACCTAACATTTACTGAAGGGATTTCCCAACTATTGTACTCGTATTCTACGAGGACTTTTTAATGCGCTATTTCCGTGAATTAACGACCATAAGACTAGTGGAATGGTCTTTTGACGGATGCGTTAGTCACGATGTATTTCCATATAATCGCGATAGCTGCGCATGCAGACGTGATTTAAATTCCGGATCGGAGCAGTCGCTGTGACAAATTAATATAACCATTGGCCAGACGTATAAGGGCACGCAATCAGGATATTTCCCTGGGGCTACGTGGGAAGACGCACGATCCCCTTCACTAAATGAACAGTTGATAGTTATTCTTGAAGCGTTAAGTAAATATTGTTCCTTTGCTCTCCCGACTGTAACCAGTAGGTAATCTAAAAATATATAGAATTTTAAGAGGCAGTTGCGGATATCAGCGCTATACCTACATATATCTTTGCGCAGACGACATTCCTTCTTAATTAATTTCTTATCCTTGAAAATAAAAATAAGTAAAATAAATATAATAATGTATTTGTTTACACCTCACTGAGGACGACCCAGTACAAAATACTAAAACCTATAGGTACAGTAGCATTGAAATGTGTATTTAGTCGAATGGCAAACATAAATATTTAACTGCACATGCTGTGCGGCGGGGATTGAATCAATCAAATTCATTTAATATTTATTACTTTTATATAAGTAGATAAAAATTCTGCAATTTTATAATTACTATTTAAAGTTGACACGATTTACGTTTCGTATAAAATAGCCTTTCCAGCGACTCGACTGGTACAGTGGTCTATGCAACGATGCTTACAGTTTTCAATTTAGGGAAATATCATATATACAGATATTGTGACATCCAGAATATTAATATTTTTATAGAGCAGTTACCTACTGTGCATCTCTACCTACATATTATCAGACAGTTACATCTGAACATTTGCACTAAGAATTTAGAAGGATTCATGAATTTACAATTTCATGAATTTACAATAATATAGGTTTTTATTATATAGTTATAATAGTTGGCTTATATCTACTGACTACTGATACTTCACTCAACGCATAGCTATTCACTATACATGCTATGAGTATGCATCTACATCGTGACGTCTTATCAATCGTATAAAGTTATAATCCTATTTTTGCACCGATAAAGTGGTATTATGGGCTACTTCAGCCGTCTATATTAATACACTATCTATATTTATTCATTGAGATAACCAAGTTGTACCTATGAGAAAGTATATAACGGCACATTCGAACTCAAATTAGTTCGACTACCTCCTCGAATAGCAAACAAAACTTTGGAGCAAAACAAACGTTTCTACAAAATTGTTATTCCCAAGGGGTTGCAAACAATGTAGATAGCGTACAGCTAGCAGTCGAGACAAGGCGTGTCCAGAGGAGATAACCTACCACTAACTCCATAATGTCGTATGGACACAGACAGACGACACGGCGCTGCCGAACAGACGTAGTACTCTCGTAAAAGATAAGCTTCGAATACAGACTAACACTCTTCTATCATAGGATAGAATGACTTAAAGTGCATTACAATTTAAGGACGCCTACGCGTTCAATAAACGAGCGAGGACGTAGTCGATATGTAGTTTCCACTCGAACGCCCCGATAATAGACAACACGCTTCTTAACTTTCAAATAAGGGTAGAAATATACTCGCCGAGTACGAATACAAAACGAAAGGAAAAAGACATGGAGAAAACGAATAGATGCCCACCATTTGTTTCAATTCGCTGAGAGAGATCACTGACTGAAAACAATCAAGCAAGTCTGGCAGTTGGCCCAAAGAAGCTCATATAAACCGTAACATTAACTTAGTAACGTTAATAAATCATACACTACTACATTTTCACGGTCGATAAAGGCTGAATAAGGTGCAATCTATCAACGTTATCCATCGGGAAAATAGAATCAGCCCGCGACGGACATCTTATGTGATGGAATATCGATAAAATTTGTCATTCACATCGACCCGGCCCTATAAACCGGAGTTTGCTTACTCGTAAACATAAAATAAAAACGTTTTATTACCTCACTACATAAAAGTTTATAAAACAAGGTCACATAAATAAGAAATTTCATGCTTAAAATTTACTTCTTTACTACATGCTGTTAACTAAACTACTAGTTCTCGAAATTAAATCGAAAATCAAAAACTGAGGAGGTTCTCAAGTCGACTTGTATTTTTTATTATTATCAACTTTGCTTTGGAACCCGCGGCCTTTTTCAACTTTCGGGAAAAGCTTTTATAGGTCACGAAGAATTAAACAGTATCTACCCACCTACACGTTTTTCAGGCTTTATTAACATTATGTTCTACTCTACATAGGAGCGTTGTTAATGTTCCCGTAACAAAATGTGAAAACAAAATTCAGTCCGAACAGTATTTTGAAAACAATGTAGCATTGATTGACGTACTAAAAACTATATTAAGAATGTGTGAAACCACTTCATTCCGCCGATTCTGAAGCTGACCTACAAAACTGCTATATTGTAAAATGAAAAATAGCTGTGTCAATCAGAATGGTAATACAAAATGCAGCGAATGACATTCCTTCCTACTACAACAAATCGAGGGCGCTCCAATTCGTTTCAGTCCAATTGGCTGGGTATCGTTTATGTCCCCGATACCGGGTACTATATAAATATATATACAAACGATCCCGTTGTACCTACTGAATCAAAGCAGCTGTGATCGATAAGCAATCAGATATGAATTGATATAGACGCCGGACGCTGGACATCGTGGCTTTCACAACTAAACGACTGAGCATTTATACTTTCGGATCAATATAACTACTGATAGAAAGCACGTTTTTAAATACTACTTAGTTTAATATGGTCAGCCATACACAAGTTGCACATTTCCGTAAAAAGCATGCATATTATTGTGTTCAATCTCCGTGTGTATCGATTCAATGCCGTATCTGGTTTCGGCAATAGGCCGTGGCCAAAGTTACAGAACATTACATACAACTATAAATGTACAAATGTAGGGATTTCTGTAGATGCAAAAGTATCTAGACTAGACACTGTTGAGATTGTCAGACGTGAATGACCGTAACGTGTATGCAATACGTAAGAAAAAGTTGATGCGATTTTATAAATACCATTATAGTCGGGGTTCCATCAAGATGAACAAGTCTCAGTAAAGTAAAGAATTAGTACAAGATTTTCTTGAAAAAAAAGTTACATAATCTTGGTAAACTAAATAGCCCATTTTTTTCTCTACTCTACTGATCTACCTTGTGAGCAACACAAAGAATAGGACTTCAAAAAAAAAAAGCAAAAAGTATTCATTATCTAACACAGACTAGCAAAGTTTTAATTATAATATCAACGTTACAAGTATCTGCAATTTGTAGGAGGCTCACCGCACAAGAGGCACAAATGTAAATAGCGTCATAAACATAATGTACCGGGCCCGTCGGACGTTCAACAGAGTAGCCTTTTGTCAGTTGAGTTTGCGCACTGCCGCCCTTCCTTAACCTATTTAGACGCGAGACAATTCGGAGGCAGGTACGAGTACAAGAGGATACCTATAGTAATAGGTATTCTGTGTCAGGTTACTCCCGTTGACGCCAACAAAACAGTCGTAACAGTTAACTAGTTTACTGGATAGCTGGGCTACACCTTCGACCGAAGCGTCAGTGATGGAAATATTGCCTGTAAGCAAGATTGTGGGTCCGGTACTTTTCAAATGTTACAAGTTAATAATCCATGACTCTCTTGCGTTAGCAGCGTGACAATAAAAATAAGCAGCATTGAAATGCAAAGGATCAAACTTCCCGTGCGACCCTTTTATCCTAAAAAATAAAGGCATTTATTCGTCAAAATTGTCGGCTTGCGGGCGCATTCAATTACAGCTTATGCCTCTTTGTATGCAAAGAGCCCGCGCATAAAACATTATATCGTCCCTTCAATAAAACGTACATCGTAAAAACTGAACAATAATACATTGAGATCATGACCATGTTTGTTATGAGTAGAAGAGAAAGAAAACGAGTGAATATTCGCTCGGCTTTCGTTCACTTCTACATACAGAATAAGCGACAGAGATATACCTACCACAGATCACCTAATAGGTCTTACGTGACATTTTCAATTACGTTCGGTTTTATATTAGTTGGGTTTTCCAATGATCGGTATTTTAATGCAACAAACCTTGGCAGATGTTTTCGATTTATTGGTATAAACAAGACGCTCCATTTCACCTGTTTCAAGTATTTTTAACACACTGACCGTTTTCATGAATGATATCATCATCGTTGTAATCTTTACGGTCGATACTTCTTTTATGATTATATAATTACATTCGCGGGTCTTACTTTAATGACATTGAAATATACCGCAATAATTCGTGCTTCAGTATAAACGTTACCCATAAACTTCATCATCATTTGCAGCTGCTATGGATCTACTCTACCCACTGCAGTTACGCCTCGCCGTCACTACGCTTTGCAATGTTCATAAATATTAGTCCAACTTTCCTCTGAACTGTTCTTCGTTGCCACTCAATCAGACATACTCCACCTGCCACCATCTCGCCTACATTTACCCTGCCCAGTTACCCAAACTTAATTCATTTAAAAATAACTTGGCTGGATATATTATGCAGGATTCCTAATGGGTGTAATGAATATTGTAATGGGCAATTTCTTACGACTTATGCTTCCTATAGTGTAATTTGTCGCAACATGGCAATGCTGCCAAGTGGGCTCACATTTTGACGGCATAACAAGCCAATGGTAGCTTGCCAAACGGTACCCCCAAAACTAACATAACAAAGTCTACGTCGATACATCGGGGTTAAAAAATAATGACTGCAATTAAAAAGTCTACCTATCTGAATAAATGACACATCATAATTTAGTATAGGTAAATAAGTGTATTTCATTACATATTAAACCTGCATTCCTATTTAGTTTGTTCCGGGATAACGTTACCCTTCTTGACTCATCGGCGTATTTTCATCACGCTAATGTCCGTACTTACTGCGAGATGGTTCCATACATTATCATAAACCGTTATCATATCGGCATTAGTTCGTAACATAAACCTAATATCGAATCAGCGTATAAATCAATAGTTACGACATAGTTAATTTATCACAAATCCGTCTAGACAAGGAGGTAACGGTACGAAAACTACGTTTGGTCGACGCGCATGTATTATGTTCTGGTGCGTTCTCTTATGTAAATCCCTTTGTTTGCACGCCTCAACTTGTTTACTCGATGTCGCGTTCGATGAATAAACAACATATTTTATCTATGTTAATGATACTGTGAAAATCAATCAATTCGCATGCCGAAGTCAGCTAACATTGGTCTATTCTTAGACTGGCTTGCGTTACGATGGTTGCCTTTTTAAATGTGCCTTATTTGTACTACAACGCGAATAACTTCATTATATCGGTGGTATTGATCAACATAGACGCTATAGCATCTGCCATTATTGAGCGTTGATCGAGAATTGATTAACCGGCGATTGATATTTCTGAACTATTTTCAATGAGATTGATCCGAAGTCGATCGACTAGTAGGTACACTTATGCGGATATCGATGAGAAATCGATCATGTATAAGTGTAAATAACACAGTAACTGAGCACACGACATGGTGCTCATCATAGCAACTAACCCATACTAGACCACCATGGCCATCATGATTAACAATGTATTTTTCTTATACGTGGGTATGTGTGAATGCGTGCAAACAAGTGAACTTATAACTTATTTTAAACATTAATAATATTCATTATTTGTTTTTTATTCTCCAACGCAAAAAAATTTAAAATATTGCGCTAAAGTATTATTCCATCTTACTACGGCATCGTAAACTATAGGAAGTCTTGCAAACGAAGCAAGAGCCACGGAGCAATTTCTATTAGATTTTCCTGAATAATGCACGTGATATTTTACAGTATCCACTAATAATAATATGACGTACAAACACTGCACGTGAATATAACAAAATGTATTTGAAAATCAATAATATCTCTGCGAACAAAGATTCTTGGAGCATACGTTGGCAACAAGGAAATCCCTGTGATGACACAAAGAATGCAAATTCTCTGCTGGCGTGTTCATGCTTGTAAAAAAATTACTTTTCTGAGGATTAGGTATATTTTTTCTTTCTACATACACTTACGTTTTTTCTAGCTAACGGTGTGGTGTTAGTGACTCAAAATTCCTACGACAATAGTATATTATAGTATAATATATGTAAAACCGTAATATGTAGTATAAACCGTATCACACATGTATGTATGAAAGCAAACTGCTTTTTAATAATAACCTTTATACATTTACAACGACGACGCACAATACCTGCAAAGCCAATAAAAAACAAATAAAACTACAGGTAATTGAAGTAAAAAAATACTGTCAAATCATGACTATCGTAAAAACTTACCCCTGTACTGACTAGCGACAGCATGATCCTCTCATTGAGCGCGAGCGTTTCCCCCTGCTTCATTTTAATCCGCTTCTTATCGAGACACTTCATCGCGTACATCTTCCCCGTATCCGCCTTCCGGCATCCGTATACCTGCATAATACGGTTACCTATATTACATCACTGCAGTACATCAATCCATATAAAGTATATTCACATTGAAATACTTTTCAATCTGTACAATCGTATCGTAAAATATAAATAGAAAATAATTCAAATATAATTGATATTTGTACGCAACAGATTTCTTCATTTATCGATATGAAGTTCTGGTGGGACCTGAAAACGTCGTGAAGATTGTTAAGCTACGGCAAATAAGAATTATTTCAAAGTATTCTTGCATTCGACTTGATTCATATTCAGCTGAACATGATTTACTACTGATATAACATAATTTACGTTCTTGAGTGCTGAGCTGTTTTGACGGGGAAGCGTCTTCTGAATCAACGTTTAGTTGATGAACTGCGTCCGCCGATTAAAAGCGCTCTAAATCGACTAGCCAATGCTGTTCTGCATATCCTTAGGCAAATCTCTTTCTCGATGCAAATAAGTCTACTGAATTTCTCATTTCGGCCATATTCTCGACTCTCATAAGTCGTAACATATCCACATATATGAATGAATATTTTATCATTGTACGAGGTGAGAAAATGAGGAGTAGATTCCGAATGGATAACGAATCGTATCGAAGCCCTTCGTAATCACAACAGTGCTCTCAGCCGGAGCTGGGTATTACGTTTTTATATATCATGCCAAAATAAATAAACTACATCGTCGGCAAATAATTGCGTTTCCTTCTTCGTTCTAAGGATAGGTAAACCAAAATTGACTTAAACTTGCCATATCGACATGATATTCAACAAGGAACAACGTAGGAGCTTTCCATACGAAAAAAAGGAACTGATAATTATTTATAGTATACGAGATATTTATATCACGATGATGTCAATTCATTCGGTTTACAGCATGGGCGTGCCGGTGCATAAAATACGCACGCATAGACCTCTAATGCGTTTATGGCATTATTCTATCGATTAAAATCCAATTTACGTAGTAATTTCCAACGTTGATAGGAGCGTAATCGACTTTTGCACGTCATTCGCTGTAAACAATAAACATCTTTGATCGCATTCTGGCAAAACTAGACTTGTTTAATAGCCTTTGGAAGTATCTTCATCCGGATGTTGAAATAGTCGTAAAGTTTATAATTTAGTCGCGGGACAATGTACCGAGTGTTCTCTTCATCGGCGTCATTGTTTGCTGTGCTCATGACGAAATATGAACAATTTGGCTGCATTCAGCGCAGTATTTTTGGAATTTTTATATCAGCATTTTGATATCAGGTACCTAGTGCCTAGTATGCATGCAAAATGTAAATATTATCTTTTGTTTCTTAAACCGTGATACGTGAATTTTGCTTAACACGACTCAAGATAACTTATACAGAATTTCAAAATTTGGGAGCTCCAACAATGTTGCAAATTGTATACCCCACTCAAAACTCGGCGGAAGGCGTTGTGACTGGAGCGAAACCGGTAAATCCCAGCAATGGCACCCCTATCTCATATAATATCTAGCCTATGTCAATCTCATGGGAATGACCACGGGAGACAATTGAGAAACGCTGTGAGTCCGTTTCATTTTCCCACTGCTTCATTTACAGGTCACCAAACGAATGCTCAGAATGAGATTCAATTCGCATAAAAACGTAAGCATCAGCCCAGCCATGTTCCGGAGCAAAGATAATTCCTAGACATATATTATGCTTATTTGAAAATGCAATACCTAAATAGGTTTTGCAAGTTGACCTACATAGAGTCCATCAAAATTCTATACCAACAGTGGGCTTTATTACAATTGCGTGGCGGTTTTCCAGCAGCTGAGATGAATATGGATTTAGTTAAATGTACTGGGAGCTCGAATGGAATTCTAATTTAGAGCGGTGAACGAATAGGTCCAGTGGATGGCAAGTTGACATCTCTCATTTCACGGTGCTGGTTTTGGAAGCGTTCTCTGCCAAAGAAAAGTGACTACTGTGCATGTTTGTAATATGAATCGGTATGGCTTATCATCATCATATACATTTACATACTTTAGTTTTTTTTCTTCGAAATAAGCTTCATGCGTATGTGTTAAACCAAATAAAACGTGTTCGTTATTTGATACACAAACAACCTTTTATAAGTCTATTATAGGCAAGCAGTCACTTACAGAGTTACGAAACTAGTATTGATTCTTATAACTATATTTAGCTTTCCTTAGTTTCAACTTCTACTAGGTACTTTCAAGTTTCACATCTTACAGTTAATATTACGTCAATATAAATGTTTTAATAACAACTGAAAAAACGATAAAAAATATTTGTAGTAAGTATCACTTGATAAATTTCTCATTGGCTTTTCTCTGCCGTATACCTACACTAAATAAATTTATAGCTACGAAAAGTGACAGTGTCAGTATTTTTGTCGGGAATAATGTTTGTAGGCTTTTTATGAAGTGACAAAGGGGTCGTTTTAGTGACATAGTTTATCGTAAAGAATATTATATGGTCACAGAATATTATATAGCACGGCCTTACCTCACCGAATCCGCCTCGTCCGATGATACGGTGCACGCTGAAATCGTTCATTGTGAGCTGAATGTTTAGTTCTAAGTTTTTCCATTGACAAAACCTCGTGTATTTATCGCTGAAATAAAAATAGCGTGTGTTTACTAAACGGCTGACTATGTATGCCAAAACAAAAAACTATAAATGTACATTATTCTGAGACAGAAGTTTGATATAGCAACAAATGTGTGTGCCCGCATCAATATGGGATTTGCAAAGATATTTCAACACACAATTATTTATCAAGTGCTTGCTGAAACAAAACTTAATAAATACTCACCTTTCTAAGAAATTTTTGAATGGCTCCCCTCGTAGGTGCTGGAATATTTCTTCAATGTAGGGCTGTAACAGGAATGTTAAATTGTTACCAACACTTAGTAATCGCGACTACATTGTTAAAATATTGATGTATAAATTAGATTAGACAAACTAGCATTTACCTCGAACAGATTCGGTGGTACTTCATGTTTCATTAGATATTTTTGTACATGCGCTACGCATTCCTTCGAATAATCCTGCAACAATGAAGATAATAATATACAATTTTTTATTGTAGTGTGACGCGCAAAATCTTACGTAAATGTGAGAGCGCTAAACTGTATTCCATTCACAACAATGTGCGTACTTTCAGACACTTCAAAAGGAAATATAGGTTGTTGGGCAGATAGTAACCTTTTCGCTTTATATATTACCGATATGATAGTCCTCTGATGAATGCAATCTTTGGGAAACGTAACTTTTAACTAGGTACATAGGGATTTTTGCTTATACGTTACTACATGTATACTAGATAACTAATAATGAAGTGATCATTATTTAATGGTAGACATGGTAATTTCCCTGTAACATTTGAACAGTCAATGGTTTGAACATCAAACCGAGTTAAAATATCTTAGTTGGAAGTTCCACGTAAGATTAAACCCCAAGACTCTTCATTGTCTGGAAAATTCCGATTTCCCTTCCACGAGGAAATGGAAAGACTGCGGGCGGTTTTGGAATGCGATGTGTCCTTCCGCGTTTTATGCATGACAGTTTCACGACGGGAAGTTTCATGCAAGTACCCACCGTTGATTAGCTTTAAAAATATTGTGTGTTGCATATGAGTAAAAATAAAGAGTTTAGAAATACTTGTGTATGTAAAATAAAGTGATATCAAAATTTAGAAAATTAAGTAGGTACCTATAAGTCATTTATTTTGTTTACTTATTTACTGAATGATTACTGTCCTTTACATTGGGCCTAGTGGCTAGGTGGCACCAGCCATAAAAAAACATGAGTATAAATAGGAAATCTGGACATTACACTGATCCACTAACCAACCGTTTTTTAACAGACGTTGTTTCAGTTTACCTTACAATATGTCTCCTGCAAACTTTAATACTTAATATACTTTACACGAGAAAATGTAGGCTAATTGTTATTGTTGAAATATGCAAATTAGTTCCAATTTGTATACAACGATAAAACCAATATCCACCCATTTTAGAACATTATAACCAGATATAGCATGTACTTTAGTTGGATGAACAAATGTAATCGGAAAGTCTATAGATTATTATTGTTTATCTATGACGTCAGTGAATATACATAATATTAAAATTAGCTGCGTAGTTTAAACCTCATACGCTCAAATGCAATACAGATGGACGCATTTATTTATCAAATATAAAATGTGCCATATTCCCTGGTATGTTGTTTCATTGTCCACTGCGGGTCCGGGTGGTTCCCTATTCCCTGGATTACGGGAATCCTAAAGACTATCTGACGCTCCTCCTCGCGAAGGTGGTGAGGAGAGATAGGGGTTGATGATTGATTGTTTATGAACGCAAGTGTATGTTTTGTAACCATGTGGACATTATCGTTGCATTTGCAATAACAAACAGGACGTCGACATCATTAAATAGTTTATTTCTATAAACTTGATGAGGAAGGCTCAGTTTGTGCGATAAAGGTAAATTAGCGACATTTTAAATAACAAAAACAGCAGACAGTATTTAAGTTAGTTTCGGGCAGATGCGATGTGGGTAAAGCTGCAGTCTCCGCATTAGTTACGAAAACGAAGTACATTTTTTTTTGTATATTTCAATTATTCAAAAGTGTCTGAAAATGTTTTGTTTCTGCTGTGTGTCCCAACAAATACTATCTACTGTAATTTTTAAATAACATATATGTCCAAAAACATATCGCATATAAATTCATTGATCGCATATAGTATACTAGCTGTTGCTCGCGACTTCGTCCGCGCGGACTACATTATGATATCGTGATCATATTTCTGATGGCCATAGAAGGATTGAGTTAATAATTACAGGTAAAATTAGGAATAGACCCCATTTCCTTCATCATTATATCCTTAAATCCTGAGCATCCTAATAAACCTGTATTTAGAACATTACAATTTCAACTAATAATCATACAAAAAAAAAAAGTGGAAATTAACTATCGGCCCCATGAACACATCTTCGACGCTCTACCTTGGCAATCTAGAACATTTTCTGACCCAAAATCGTCTGTAAAATTGTCTACGGAAAGAGCAGAATGGTAGATACTAGTGATTTGGCACAGCAATGTACATTGGACGAAACACTAACGAGGATCATTATACAAACAAGCGCAGTTCCAGTCGGATGCTTACTCGAGACCTCGTTTCGCAATTTCTAATTGAACTACCATGACCGCGATGAGCGCGCTGTACAGGATCTATTGAAAACCTTTGATAAAACAAAACTGTACGGAGCGCTTTGAGTGGTGCTAGTGCAGCTAAAAACAAAGAGCGTATTTTTTTATCACCCTTTGTGGCTCGTATCTTGTCGTTCTTTGCTTCTATCAAGCTATACTTGATTTGTAGTTCTGTGTAATACTCGTAGAACTTTCTTACCGTAGGTACAATATGATTATTCCTCTTACTTCATACCCCGTGTTTGACAATTTGGCTGCCGTAAGTCATACAGCGGATAATCCACAAACCACAACCCTTTCAAATATTGAGTCTCTCCAAAGCTACAGATTGTCGATCCGGCAAACAGATTGCATTCTGTTAGCGTACTAGATTTTTTGTTTTTTTTTTTTTGCAGCTTCAAAATCTGCATAACGAGGGAACACGGATAATCCGTGAAAACGGAGCGCTGAACGGTGCTACGTGGCTTGACCGCGAGCTAAAGCACCTGCACTGCAAGTCAAGTCGAAAAATCTCGTTTACCCCTATTTGGGTTAAATCGGTTTTGTTTTTTTACGATCAATGCAAAAACCAATGGCGGTTTCAGCGCGGCATGTAAAATGCAAATGTAAGTATATAAATGTTTAACTCTGAGGACATTAAACCTATAAATAAGCTAAAAATGTGATTTAAGTTCATATTATCTTCTAGGTTTGATCCTTTTCTAACCCCCTGCACTTTATTACACATGGAGTATTACTGTGGAGTTTATTACACATGCATTAAGTATTTCACAAAAATAGGATTGAATAATGAATTAACCTTGAATCGAACTGAGATAGTCGGTGTTGGAAGAGTAGGCAAAATAATTTATATTCTTGTGAAGTGCATATTCTTGTGAAGACTGGACAATGGTCTCCAATTTTCTATGTTGTAGTTCTTACTGAAGCTTAATTACAGTCGTTTTGCAGTTAATCGATGACAAGGAAGATTATATACACACATTTTTCTGTTACAAATCTATCGGGAAATAGCTATTGGAACTTACGTGCGCGTGTGCTAATAGTTCCTTCATGACAAAATTGTCATAAATTTCTCTCCCAATCCGCTGCCTCTCTTCTATACATTCCTGTTTTTCATATAATTTAATCTGCAACACAAACTCATGATTATTTCTCGTCCTACGCATAGTATGCACGAACCTAACGTATGTACCAATTAATAATTTACCTCTTCATAAAATTTTAATTGTGGCACCGGTTCTTCAGACGTCTGTTCACAGAATTCCTTAAATAATAAATAACCTGAAACAAAAATGTTACATTACAACATTGTATTCAGTTAATACTAAATCATGTTACAAATATTTGATGAGGGCGTGGATTGGATATCTGTTTAGCATGTACGTGAATCAATGATGTTAAGATGATCACATAGGTAAAGGCCGCTAATTTAATCGTGAGTAGTAATTATCGTGAATCGTCGCATGACCGTTCGTTTTGCGTCAAAATTTGACAATGCCGCACTATGTAGCCTTCAATCTCGATACGTCCCCAAGAGTGACGCAAATGTGCGTATCTCTGTCAATAGGTATGTTCTCTTTGCTCAAAGAATTATCAACATTACAATGTCGTTGGCTGGCATTATAATAATAATTATTAAGTTGAAGTATTATTGAGTTGTATGACAAGCGCACATTTAGATATAAACAGCTCTATATTACATGTTTTAGTTCTCAGAGCAATTCTTTCCATGATTCGAGCCTGTTTGATTAGAATTTCTTCCCCCGCCTAAGCTACTGTGAACACGAACGAAGGAGCCACAAGCAAAAAGCTAATAAGTAAGAAGATATAAGTACGTAAAAAGGTGGAGGTCTAGTGACGACCATCGTCCCTGTTTCAGATAAGCCCGGATTAAGAGTGCTTTAAGGTTATTTTACCCCAGCCAGTGCTACGGATTATTCACTTATAGGAACTTTAATGAAAGTATCTCTATAGATTTTTATTTCACGATACTTAAGTGTCAATATTTTGTTGGGTGGCCAAAATGTGCGTGTACAAATGTTTTGTATTTGAATTGGGCGGCTTCTCAAGAGAATTCAAACGTCACCGGTAAATATTGACTGCATCGAGCGAGAAGAATTGCGAGACCATTGCGGGTAAATAGTCACATGTTCTACGTACGGAGTGAATTTAATTGGAGATTCTCGTGTTGGATTTTCTGCCAGTAACTAAGTCATGATAAAAGCTTTATTTTATACCAGTTAATCGAGTTGCGTGTGGTAGAGAACATTTATAGCGATATAGTGAGACGGCCCGACGACGGCGGTCTCTCTGTGACCATGCACCCGATAAAGTTATTTACTGTGCAACTAAGGCCCGTAAATTGCGTTTGCAACTCTCTCCCAGGAGTTTCGAGATCGTCATAGATGTCGATACGTCCTAGACAAGGCAGAAAATATACCGGACTTGATTCAGTTTCGTGCTTCGCGTTTCATTTTGCCATGCGTGATCTGGTTGGACAATAAAATGTTAGAATTTCGTGCACACCTAGACGCATTGCGTGTGTAACTTTGAGGTACCCTCACGAAAGGTTTTGGAAGCCTGGTAGCTTGCTAGCTAACTTTGTTTCAATTATACAACATTTCAGGAAACTGCGTACTACCTAGTACCTACCTATAGTACTTACCTAATATAGTACCTAATAAATCTTTTAATCAGTCGTGTCTTGTAAAAGATTCTGTCAGACAATTAAAATTATGTTGCATCTAGAAATTAGACACATGTACGATAAGTTATAATGGAATTCATTTGGACATGGACCATTTCACATAGTAATGTATATTAGGCTTAGTCCGGTGAAAGATTTACATTTGCAGTAAAAACTATGCTGCACAGAGGAATAAGTTATGCAATAAGACAGTTACAAATGTGTTACTATCGCTTCGGCTACAGCAAAGTGTCGTGACCTGTTTGCCGTCACGAATAGTGATAATATGCCGAAACACGTACAATTAGCTTCTGAAACTTAATCGTTGTACAGCAACTGTGTTTGCAAGATATAGCATCATAACATTAATTCCAGTCATGATCGAGCCGAGATCATAAATCACAACCGATCCACGATGCCAGGCCACTCCATTGACGCCCCGAAAAAACTGATCCTACCGACTAATATACATAGCGGGACGATCCCTCACTGTACTTGTACCTACTCTAGGAAAGTAAATACGGCTGATATCATATTTAGTTTTGACGAGGGTCGATAGCAATACCATCTCTTTTCCAGTGCGCCAACATACCGTGGAAGTTGTACTTTCACTCAAGACAATTCGCTTATTTGCTGATACAAAACAAATAATACGGTGCGTGAGGTAACATTGATACAGACTATGTAAATACTTAATAACAGCCTTTCATAACTTCAGGAGTATTCCCTTCCTCAGTGAAGGCGGAACGATATGTGGGTCAGATAAGGAAGGACACTCGCGTATTTCACTCGTGCTTTATCTCGGTAGACGCGACAAGGCTTCATGTCATCGACATCACTCAAATTTTGAAGAGGGCACATGGACAGGTATTTACTCAGCTGTCGCGACTATTGATTTTCCTTCCCTTCTCGATGCCGACACGTTCTTTCCATACAAATAGACGTTGAAGAGTTTACTTGTGAGAAAGTATATAAGTAGGTACGTATATTTGACAAAGATTAACGGCCAGTTTCAAGAACCCACATCTATATTGGAGAAAATTGTGACATTCCTTTTTTTTTGGAACTTGGGAAATATCGAGTTTGGCAAATAGTGGTAACATAGCGTCAGTGCCTACAAAGTAAATGTACAAGAGAGCAGCAGAGCTTCAGGCATAGTATTTTTTGCCACTCGGAAGAAAGACATAATTATATCTTGGACCGTCAGAGTGAAATTAAGTCTAAAAGCGCTTCAAATGAGGGATTAGTTTCATATTGCATCATAAGTGGTATTATCGGCTACGCTTCGTATAATATTGTTTACAGTAGGTAGGTACATGTGCTTCATGAAATTACGGCTGACCTAGTGAGCACGTTAACAAGCTTACTGAGGCAATTTCATAGACGTGAAAATAATTTAAGTGCATTGTTAGGCGTTTTATACGGAAAATGAAGTGACAAAATTCGGCTAGTGGCATAACGGGAAGTTACAGTGATGTCAAAATATAGTGACTTGTACAAGATACTGGTAATTTATAATGTCAAAGCTCTAATTTAGCAGATGTTTTCCGAGAGAAAAGCAAAGGGTTCCGTTGATAAAATCAAAGATGTACTTCCGTATATTTTGAAGTTTTGAAGGAAGGAGTGGAGACGAAAGTGGTCCTTGAAAACTAATTCATAAAGTACCTACCTTAGGAGAACCTCTTTTATAGTACAGTAGGTACTTCTTTAAATCAAGAAAAACAATACACTAGCTGGCTGGAGTAAGACTGAGGACCATAATGTTATGAAACCCATTTTCAGTTGATTACCGCTATGTAATTTCTGTATGTTTTAATTTCTTTAGATCGGCAATACCGAACTGGCTCAACGTAAATGTACCTATTGGATGCAAGCAGAGAGATAACTTTATGCCAAGTTGTACGGTAGCCTCGGTATAGTAGGTACATCTATATTATAGGTACATACACATACATATGTAAGGGAAAAGTTAGAGGTTTCCTCCCGAGAAATCTCCGATAGCGGTGGCTTCTCTCCATCTAATGCCCGGGATGCAGTGGATATATTACGTAGGTTAGTGGGTAAGAGCGTTTCAATTAGTCTGTATGCCATTAAAAAGTGTATGTAAGTGCTTTCTACTCTATCTCAATGCTTCTCACGTACTAGATTTGGGCTTCTTCGAAATATTAGGAGGATATACGTCCCAATACGAGCAGTCCCTAAAGGATGAGAGACCTAATTAATATGAGCGTATAAGTTAAATTAATTAACAGTAATCGTATCATCAGTGAGACGGGTTACGTTGCATGTTCTGAGCACATTACGATAGATCTACACCTAGAAGTGGTCGTTTATAATATGGCCTGAAAATTCAGGAATAACTGTTATTTGCACCTTACGATATGCATAGAGTGGAATTCATAGAATCTTATGCGCCTTCGTCTATGTTGAATACTTTGTTACGGCTTCGTTATTTACTGCAGAAAGAGCAGTAAAAAAACAAGTTACGTCGAGCAGAAAATTATAGTAGGAGACACAAGACAAGTTCATTAGGGTCCACAATTGTGCGCAAGAGGGTTATAATCCGAATCGTGCGTAGCCGAGCATCACGGGCATTGCTTACTCTAATCTTGTTTACGATAGAAATCCCCGCAAACTGGTTGCCCGGAAATTTTGCAGCTCTCTACTTTATGTAGGGAAATTTAGTTATGTTTCTTTTCGGAACTATGTTACCTATTATAACTCATATCCGCGGGTTAGTGTAATTTGGTTATACGCAAAAACCAGTGTAAATTGGTCACATCTGTGTAACCTGCGAGACGTCTCAGTCCTATTGTTTGTATGACTTTCACGACCCGAACGTCAAGTTTTGTTGAGATTGTCGTGACCTAAATTCGTGCCGAGAGAGGAATGTGCAGAGTTGGAAATAAAACATATTTCTAAACCATATTTATAAAACAATACGGCAGACGTGAGCTTCCTTTTAATGTCATTTGTTCTGCTATTGGTCACTTGACTGTATGAGTTTTTTTTATTATCCTTTGATGCGTTTCTAAAATTGACATGGGAGAAGGTAAACAACGCCAGTTGGTGAATGGCTACGAGAGTGGCGAAATACATTATGATCCCCACGCATTCAGAAAAAAAGATTTGTTTAACAGATAAATAAATAGTAGCTCTCTAAATTTCTGTTCCTTAACCTCCCATAAGAAAAATAAACAGATTCGCTTATAGTTTAGAATACAAAGGCTAAATAGCAAACATGGGCGTGCGAGGCGCAAAAGTGCTCGTTCAATAGGTGAGCAAATTGTAAAAGCTTAGTAGCGAACCGTTCGAGATGAAACGACTGAGTGCAAGAGACCTTGTTTATTAGAAATGAGGCTTACTGTTATTTTGTAAGCACAAAATTATTTTCATTTTATTTTTTGTAGTAAAAAAATGTGTCCAGCGGTTGGAGTCAAACCGCTATTTAGGGAGTCAACCGTACTCAGTAAGTACCTACACACATCAAAAAAGTCTAAGCAACATGTACTAATTTCTGGTTCTTTTCTGGTTCGCCGAGCTGTATGTGGACGCGCATTGTCATGCATTAACGTAAAATCGGAGCCAAAGGTTTGTGCAAATAGATGGGCATAAGGTCTGAGAATATCCTCAATGTAATTTTCAGCGTGCATGTTTCCATTTACAAAAACGAGCTCAGTTAGCCTGTTCTTCATAATACCCGCCCATACCATAACTGTTGAGACGCTGAATGGATGAACTTCCTGAACGCACCTGAGCCTTTCAGTATTTCCGGGCCGACGATACACTCGCACCCTTCTTGTATCAGGCCTAAACCCGAATCGCGACTCATCGGAAAACATAATTTTATCCCATTGTTCCTGGGTCCATGTTATGCATGCATGTTGCTTAGACTTTTTTGACGTGTATGTATACTAACTACCTAGTCTGTATTACCAATTTTACGCACGTGTTTACTTGTATATTTTTTTTAATACAGGACTATTTTCTGAATCCAAAATATTATATCTCTAATTTAAGGAGATTCACAATATTTAATGTGACGTAGTTAGTTACGGATCAGGGCAAAACAGCAGCAACAAATTTCAATAATTATGAAAAATATAGTATGGATTCAAAACGAAAATTCAATATACAGCATACTTACTGATTACGAACAAATATCGTGATATAGGATACATGTCATAATATGTATTTGATGTCGTGATCTTAAATGTCGTTTTAGTAAATAATAAGTCACGGAAAACAGCTCTGAAGCACCGCTCAGACGCCATTTGTTCGGGAGAATGCGCTTGTAAAATGCACTTAGGTACAGTGCACTATGCATGAAATAAATTTACGTAAACCTAGTTATTTATTCCGTGGATGTAAACAATTTTACGCTATTTTTGAAGGTGTGCGTCCATTCGTTTTAGGAGTAAACGCCTGCATATTATTACTTAACGTAGAGCCGTCTACGAAACTAAACGTCTTTTTAATCTTTACAACTGCAACTGAGCCATGCCTATACTACTATAGTATATAATATTATAAAGAGGAAAGATTTGATTGTTTGTTTGTTTGCATTGAATAGGCTCCGAAACTACTGAACCGATTTGAAAAATTATTTAACTGTTGGGAAGCTACACTACGTATCTCCGGGTGACATAGGCTACTGTTTATCCCGTAAAAATTAACAGTTTACCACCTTTTACCATTAACTATCTCTTAAATTGTATGGAATCAAAACATTATTATTATATTAAGTAGTAATACTACCCAGTATTGGTATTAATGGGCACTTACCTAAGACTTGATTGAATATTTTATCAAAATTTACTTCATTCTTCTTTTCCATATATTTGTGCATAACACTCCTTACGCTGCAACAAAAGAAAAGGTTAGGTTAATAAAGTTATGGGATTAGGCAATTTTCACAGGTGCCACATATTTTATTGTATAAGTACCTACGTCTACTTTAACGCTAGTACTAATTTAAACCAGATGGAATCAATTATTTAATGAGATCACCACAAATACGTAGTAATACAAATTTATTCAATCTTCTCTCCAAATCAATATCATGTTTTTCCTAATATTATTACTAATAATATAGATGTGAAAACTTGTGCTATTATAATGTACTAGCTGCGCCGCGTGGTTTCACCCGCGTTTGGATAATATCCTACTAAAATTATAAACGCGAAAGTTTGTAAGTATGTATGGATGGATGGATGTTTGTTACTCTTTCACGTAAAAACTACTGGATAGATTTTAATGAAACTTTACAATAATGTAGCTTACATATCAGAATAACATATAGGCTACAATTCATAAAGATATATCGTATATTATTCAAACGCGGGTGAAACCGCGGGGCGCAGCTAGTACGATATATCTTTATGAATTGTAGCCTATCTATGTGTTATTCTGATGTATATAAGCTATATTATTGTAAAGTTTCATTAAATTCCATTCAGTAGTTTTTACGTGAAAGAGTAACAAACATCCATCCATACTTACAAACTTTCGCGTTTATAATATTAGTAGGATGTTTACTGGTTCCTTGAAGTTTGATTAAATTTGATAAAACCTGGTATTACATACTACTTTAGTTACATTCTAAAATACACATGGAATACCTTTCATTATCATCATAAACCACGCGTGTGAAGCCGCAGGGTGCAGCTAGTAAATCAGTGGTCTCAGTGGTTTGTTTTCTAAGCAAAATGAGAGCCATCATAACCACTGAATCACAGATGTGATAGAAAGTTATTTTATAGTTTTGTTTACAATGTGAGGATCATAATATTTTTTACTGCTGACTTGAACTTTAGATGACCTCAGCTTGTGATCTAAGGATTCTAGGGAATAGTCCTTGGTAGGTTTTACAGTACCTACACTTAAGTTTCAAACAAAGTTGTTAGTTATAAGAACATATCTTTCGACATTTATTTAAGTGTTTATTTACTATGATGATAAATATTCCTTAAAATACATAATATATAGGTAAATACTTACTATTGATGTGATATGTTATATCCGTAGTTATTTGATAATTGTAGCCTATTGTTGAGCTTTTTTTTGTTTCCTTATAGAAAAAGTTAGTGTTCAGAGTAATTTATCTATATGGGCGCCTATTTGAAGCAACATGGGGCTAATGTGGTTGCCTTTATTCTGCCGAAATACTGAGAATGTGGCAATTCTTGCGGCATTTTAGAAACATTACCTACTGGTAGTTGTGACTATGTTGGTAGCTGTTATGGGCATAGTCATGATAAAATATACTCATTTAGATACTTAAGTTATCATTGTAATTGTTATTATTTGTTTTTTCTATAAATTCATAATTTTCTTTAAAAAAAATATAATAGCCAGTTTTATAGTGCTGTTTGTCATATATTCTCTACATTTGTTTGATAGAGAGAAGCAACATGGAATGGGCATGAGCTCTATGCCTGGCTGCGACTAGCGAAGATTTATATCCCCTTCTAACAGGGTGTTAGCATTTCTATCCATAGAGAATCGACTCAATTAATTAAATAAGAATTATATTGCAGCGCCAGACACAGATTTATAAATAATAAATCATTATCTGTGTCTGGCGCATGCACACATAATATGGGAGTGTAAATTACGCAGTAAATAGCATGATAACAGTTTGTTGTGATTTACCCTTATCAAATGTCACACCTGATTTAAGTTTTATAGGCCATGTGTAATATATATATAATATAATTATGTGTATGTTATTATAATATATTGCATTATTAAAGGTACGGATCACCATCAATATCAATAGAAGAATCAATCAATCTAAGTTTCTCTTGAATGAATGATTTTTACTGATCTTTTAACATACTACCTAATTGATAAATTAATGGCACAAGGACTACCAAGGTTTATGAAATGAATCATTGTTTAAGATTGTATTTATTATCATTCAATTGTGCAACAAAACAGATGAGAACTTAAATGCACGGTGGCTGTTCTGGTCCGTATGGACCAGGCTCGGTAATGGTGAGGTGACAGTGTGGCCTTTCTTTGATCCTTGTCTAAATATATATATCTTGATATTTGGGACTGTTTCATTAAATGTCAATTACTTTCTGTGTTATTGAAATCGGTCATTCAATTCAGAAAATATTGTATAGTAAAAATTACTGATATTTTGTTACTGGTTGAAGTATTAAGCTTTTATTTTACAGTATTTTTTCATATTAGTATGTAACACCATAATGTTATGGCACTTTCATTCATTTTATGCAATAGCAAGGTGCCCGCTCAAATTGAATGAAGGCCACAGTGCATAAAGTATTTTAACAACATCTAATAGTCAGCTAAAACAAAATCAATAAGATTTCACATTCAATATTCAATCATTTACAGCAGGTTTATTTTTGGCTAAGTAAAAATAGCAAATAAATCAAAGTTCAGTGACCCAATACAGTGTTAATGACCCACTGAAACTATTGTCACTGTGTCAATTGGATTATTGAAAACGATGTAGGTGGCAATGTAGGTGGATTATTGAAAACAATGTATGATGTAAATGGTAGGGCTTCTGAGAAGTTCCACCATGTTTTCATGATCCAGACATAATAAGGTTGTGTATGGTTTATCAATGAAAGCAAGGTCCTGAACCAGTTATCAATAAAAGTGAAGGTTCCAAGACGTTGTTCTTCAATATAATATACCGATTGTAAGAACAAGTTTATTACAAAAACAATTTTGTAAACAACTTGTAAACTTTCAATACACAAGGTTATTTCGGGCCCTTCTCATTTCCCCGGCTGAGCGGCCCAGAGGTCATTACCTTGGGTCTGGTAGGACAATTTTTTTACTAGCTCGTGCCGCTGGAGTACACTTCGACTTCTCCATCGCCATCAAGTAGCTGACATCTGCGAGAACTGCCTCGAGGTCCGCCATTTTGATACTGAATTTATCACCTTCACCAGACAAAAAACAACACTTCTTCACGACACACCAGACCAGCAAAGAGAGTCGATTCTCAACTGATAGTCATAATCTTCCTCACATGACGACCGTTCACCGTTTCACAGAATTTGTTGATGAATGGTGACACATGCTGATTATTCACAATCACTATAAATTTCTCCTCGGACATAGGAACTCAAAATTACATCGCGAGTAGCATGGGAGCATAGAGTACTAATTTACGATATAATTTGTTCACAGCAAAGCGGTTTTTAAATTAAATAACAAATATTAAACGCGATACCAACTCGGTTCGGTCCACTCCCGTCACTTCGCACGACTGCTTACACACACACATTCACAGATTTCACAGATACATATTATCCTATCTACACATTGATGAATCATGTCAAAAACGTAACGTACAACAAACAACGTAGGTACACTAACACAACTACAAGTCCGTGCAGTACATATGTTTTTTTTAATTTTGGCATCGCATTGTTTCTGCATTTGCCAGCTTCAAGAGTTGAAAGTATTTCATATTTTCATAATAGGAAAGTCATAGCATCGAATTAACTCAAGTAAGTACCTAGCCAAGTTAATTTATTCCCATATAATTATTAAATTAGTCATTAGAATATTATTATTCTATGATTTATAGTATAACGATTCAGTAAAGTGGTGAAAGCTTTACTGAAACTTCCTGGAAATTGTCGAAGCAATGAGAAATTACACATTTTTTCAGTTTATATAATTTACTCACACTCGTGCATGCTAACGAACATTCAAATACGAACTATATTTAAAAAATAAATAAACCGGTTGGTCGTGTTTATAGGTCAGCAATAATTATGAAATCTTATCAAAATAAGCAAATGCACTTATAGTCTAAAAAAAAGTAGTGAAAACAGTACATTTTTGCCTTTATGTACATAAAATATAATTTGGACGAGACATATAGGTACGAAATAGGTATGGAACCGCGACCGTGTCGTAATAGGCGTGGCGAAAGATTTTGAAATCTTCTTCCATAATGACGGTACATATTTACTATTTACGGACAAACCTATATTTCGGTAATAAACTTGAGTTTAACAAGTTTAAAACCATTTATCTAATATTTTTTCAAATAGTGCGCCAAAACAGCTCGCCTGTGTCATGGCGTCGTCTCTGACGTCACGCTTAGGTAAACATGTCATTATGTCTATACGTTACGTAGAACTTTAACAAAATATTTCAATAATTATTGTGATAAAAATGAATTCCGAAGTTTATAAGTGGTGTGCAGTACCGCAGTGTAAAAACACATCAATGAGAACACCCAACAAAGTGTTTGTACATGTTCCAAACAAGAAAATATTATGAGTTAAGTGATTAAAGCTCGCACGGCGAAACTTCTGCGAAAACCACTTTGATGTGAATACGTTATCATGTAATGATAGGTGTTAAAATGTTTGTTTGACTTGAAATAGTTGAATCAATGAGGCTATGGAATAACTAATTTATTGAGGTTATGTTTGTTTTGGTCTTGGCTATCTTTATCAAATTTATTCGTTTTCTTTTTTGAGTTGCCAAATGACATGGAAAATTATATGGAGTATCATGTGATGGGATTAGTATTACCAGTACGTATGAAACTAGGATGTATGCCCCATAAATTTACATGCCAATCATACAGGAAAACACGAACATCCGACACAACTGAGCGACCCTATATAGAAGAAACCCTAAGAAACGAAGGATTATGATTCTTGAAGTGACTTACAAAGAGGTCTTCACGTTGCGGAACTCCGACGAGAAAAATTATTTATTTGTTGCGAGGAAATCGCCGAACATTAATATGTTAATCCTAGGCAAATTAGATCTATTTGCCTTACAAAGCTTGGTTCCATTGTTATATTGTAGATTAAAGTCGATAAATCACACGTTAAATAATAGAAAAAAACACTCCATAAGCCCAAAACAGTATTCAGAACAACAAAATACAGTGGTATCAGCGGAGTTTACCTAAGCGTGACGTCATGCGCTGTGATTGGTGTTTCAATCAAAATGGCCGATTGCACTATTTTAATGTTTTATTTTATTGAAAATCTTAATAATCTGATTATTTTTAATAAACCTTAACCAGTGTTTTAAATTATTTTTGTATGTAGATTGCCCTGAAATGATTTAATCGACGATTCTTTGATACTGTCGTCACGCCTATTACAAGTAAAACAATATTTACCACCCAACGAAATGGGCACGGGCCAGCTAGTTTGAAATAATATTTTAATTTAAAGTAATTTAAAGTAGGTTCCCTACCTACCTACCTATGTTTTTACGCTATTATCTGTAATGATACCTACAAATAGCCTATTTGGTTGATTTATCGGTATTTTATCGGAACCAATACCGATACCTGCAAAGTATCCCACTCACCCAATTAAATCCACTTTTGAAACTGTATTATGTGTCCACGGTATTATGGTAGTGAAAAACTATGTTTTACATTATATCGATATTTCAGTAGGTACTGAAAGTATTCGTATAACGATACCTCAAAAATATCGCTATTCCTTTGCCTTCTGGTACGTGAGGCATGCGAAAATTATACGAATCCAAAACATTAAAAATACTGTGTAGATGTCACTGTCAGCTCTAAACCGTTATTAATGTTGATGACATTGTCATATTTATTTTGTTTGCCATTGTCAAAGTCAATACCTAGCTGACGAGCATTGCCAGACCGTCCCATAAAGCCACCAGCCACCCTTTTCAGATGGTTTTCCATCCCTTTCAAGGTCGGACTATCCCTTTTCCGTACCACGGTCAAAATCGTCCTATTTAGGGCGGTCACTGGAACTCATCATACACATAGGGTCAAACGGATAGAAACGACTGATTTAGCAGATTAATCGTAAAATAAAGGTTGTCGCCTGGTAAGACAGCGAAAAACACGAGAATTTACACAGCCTGCTCCAAACTTTCCCAGAGATTCAAAAATAAAATGATTTAAATTCCAAATATTATGACTGCCAGCTGTAATGCCCGATACTCACAACACTGCAAAACAGAGCTACATAAAATTATATACCTATTATTCATAATACCTCACATTTGTAATAACGTTTAATTTACATTAATTTTCCTACCGCACTAATTAAAACTATTTTTCCTTCGAAAACCGTCGCTGTTTGTCTTACATAATCTAATCTAAACCATCCCTTTTCAAGTAACCGTCCGATATTGTTTACCGGCACTGGTAACACTGCTTGCTAACTGAGTGACTGCTTCGTTCGTTCGTCCGAGTCTGACTCTGACTGACTGAAACTCTGACTGAAGTCTTGCTTGGGAGTTTTGGCGGGAATCCGATAGTGAGACGTTGTTGGTTTTGTATTATTAGCTCAAACTTGTGTTTCTTCGAGTGTTAATGTGTAATATTGGTGGAATATTAACCAAGTGTTCGTTAACGTGCACGAGTGTGGGCGAATGATACAAACTCAAAAAGGGTGTACTCATTTCGTATTTTTTCCAAAACTCCCAGGAAGTTTCAGTAAAGCATCCACCACTTTACTGAATCGTGACTTTGACTATGTAAATAATTGACTTGACTACTTGACCACGAGGATTGCTTTAAAGCTATTACTTTCCTAATGTGAAAATTAAAATATTATGTACTTACGTTATTATTATAATACTTGACACTGGCTATATGCACAAACCGTGCGAAGCCATAATTAAACAAAAAAAAAAAAAAAAAAAAGAACCGACCGAAGCAAAAGCGAATAAGTGAGCTCTTGTGAAAATCGTTCAGGCAAATGATTGGCGAATTGATAAGCCATTAATTTATTTTATTATGACCGAGCCGATATTGTAAATAGTGTGCCGTATACGCTGCTCAAGTGAGTATATTACAGATATTATTCGTTTTATCCATACTCTTCATTTTCCCATTGCCCGGCACATTCATTATTTGACTAAAGCTAAAAGGGGCTTAGCTACTTATTAGGTTGTAATCTGTTTTTTATAGGAAAATATAATAATACTAATCAAATTCAAGTTTAGCGTCAAGGTTAATTTGTTTAACAATTTTATGATATTGATGTGTTTGGTATAATATATTGGCTGCACCACTTTTCTGTGAATAATTCACACAATGTAAACATAACATTGTCATGCAATAATGAAGTTATAAGACATTGTGTAATATTTCAGTTATGTTGGAGTACTGCCCTCCCAACGTAACCCTGGGGGAGGTATGGGTGGACCATGGAGTCTCGCAATGTTTCATGGAAACTGTTTCAGCCATCCTCATTGGAGGCTTCCTTGTCACATTTGGGTTTATACAGATTGTTATGTATAAAAGGTATGTAAACTTTATTGTTTATTGATGTCGTTGTTAGGCTGCATTGTCATGCTTTCATATTTGATATCTATTTGAAACCTCTTCATTTACCTCATTACTTATCAGATAAATTTATTTTTGATTTATCAACTAAATTCGATTTGCTACTAACAATAGTACTTGAAGGAAAATCAGACAAAATATTGAAATAAGAGGATGTTTGATACAAAGTCTGGACATTGGGCAATAAATACATAAATAAGCTAAACACTTTGTAATGGACCAGAAATGCCTCGCAATTTCACCTGTGTTAAATACTATCCCATGGGAACCATTAATTTTTACGAAATAAAAAGGAGCCTATGTTACCCGAGGATAGTGTAGCTTCCCAACAGTGAAATAATTTTTCAAATCAGTTCTGTAGTTTAGTATCCGAGCCTATTAAATGCAAACAAACAGTCAAATTTTTCCTCTATATAATATTAGTAGGTATATATAAATATTTTTACATCAGACTGACTTAGGTACAAATTATTGTCATCCTTATTATTATTTATATTCACAGCTAAGATGTCATGCTTTATAATAATTCTAGATTATGATAAAATATAAGGATTTCTTTTGGGCAATGGTAATAAAGTGTGTTCCTGGTCTAATTAACTGAACATTGTCAATCAGGGCAGGTGGCAACAGTCCTCGAGAGCCAGTCTCTTTCTAGACTGCATGGTTACCACCTTTATCCACATTGTCACTTGGTACCAGTTGAGAATGGTGAGGAAGTGATCCAATGGCAACCAATACCCTATCAATAAATGTTACACTTTCGATTCAGTTTCTGATATCAGTCTAATTATGAGTTCAAAAGTTGGTTGTCAATTATTAGGAAGCTGGTTTTCCTTAACATTGAATATAGTTTTTATTTTTCTTGTTGAGAACAATATTTTTATAATAGGTAGGTGTATGTTACTAAGTGATATCTTTCTGAAACAAATAAATTTTAATATGTTTAATTTTAATAATAAATGTTTGTTATCTCCATAAAAGGATCTGTTTGTGTGTGTGTCAATTGTATACAATACATATAAATTTAATATACATATACTTAAAACTGCTCTGTTCTGCAAGGACGATACCTAATCTAGATAAGAGCTAGCTCCTAGTGGGACATTTATTTGAATGATAATATTAGATGTGAATGAAAATAACTCGGAGTTCATAATATTAATAATTAAGATATTCTGTGGATTTGAAAACCCTGAGAAAAATAGTTGCTTATGATGTAATCTAACAAAAAATCCTCAGAAAATATTATTCCTAGATCTGGATGACAACATTTCTTTTGCATAGTCTTTATATTCAGACAGACACATTACATCTAATCATGCTCAAATCCAATCCAGCAATACCAATTAACGATCATGAGATTAGTATTGCCATCGGTAGAATTTTCAGCAACAATATATGGGACAATTGCTCCAATGATTCAATTTCTTATCAACATAATCATTATTAGAACAGAGATAAGGTTACTCTACTATAATATATATGTACATATAATATGTTTGCTTAAAATTTTATAGGAATTTTATCTCAAAGCGTCAGCTATTATTACTATATTATGCCTCTTTAAATTAGCCTTACGGTTTAGTCGTGTAAAGATAAGAAAATTCAGCATATTTATACTGTTTGTCCTATCACTGCAATCGATGTGTAAGGTTATATGAATGACGTGAGTATCGTGATGAATGCAGCATTGTTATCCTACTACACTAGCTCTTTTATTTATTGTGTATGGTTGTAACAACAATAATAATAAAAAATCAGCTTGTACTGTCTCACTGCTGGGCAAAGGCCTCCTTTCACTTGCAACAAATAAATGTTTTATTTATTTTTATCCTATTAATGCGAAATTAGGGTTGTTTTAAATTAACCCTGTAACAGCTGAAGGGATTTAGATAGTTTTGACCCTGAAGCGTGCTAGTGTCTCTCGGGACCACACCCTAATTATAAGCGTGTCGACCTGACTAGGGCAAGATATGTGACTGGAAAATGCACAACAAGCCTAAAGTCCTTATGGACGGGACTTTTAACGAGTGGTTTCTAATCTAATATTTGCTGAGTACCTACGTACCTTACTCGCTCGTGTAACCTCTCATGAATAAAACTATCTATTTTTCCAGATATGCAACAGAAGTGGTAGACGTCAGATCATGTCGCCTCTTTGCCGTACAGCTATTCTTCACATTGTTCATACCGTTACTAGCTGTGATAAGGTTCTTCCTACAAGCATTTGTATTCAAAGGAGGGCATGTCTACGGATATATGGTAAGAAATAGAAGTCACCTAAGATATTCCCCCAAATCGTACTATTTTGTTCCACATTATCATAAAGCGGCTCGGGCTCGGGCTTGGTGCGGGAACTGGCGAGTAGCGTATTCCAGGCACAGGTAGTCATGAAATAATTTACCGAAAAATGTAAATTCGTTTAAATCTATTAGCAAACGTGTCAAGGGCAACTAAAGAATAGCCCATTTAAACGAGCAACATAAAATTACCTACACAATAAATTTTCGAGACCTTCCGCATGTAGGTATAGGAAAATCCTTAACTTTATTACGGTCGTTCTTACGCAATAATTTAATTACGTAACAGGAAATGCCTTACCGAATTATTCCTTACCGCCCAAGGCAATATCATAAATATGAAAGTACATATACTAGTATGTATTTCTGTGTGTTGCCGTCCAACTAGGTAACGGCTGAATAGCTAGCGAATGTACAAGTTGATAGTATAATTATTATAGTTTAGTATAACTATTAATTATAAATCCTGGAAAAACGCATAATATTGATTCCCTACATTTATCCTCAATTTGTACTGTACCTACTGAACCTGTATTCAGAAAAAATTGCAAATATTCTGAATATCATGAAAAAGTTTATTTTAACCGCTCGATTACCGTGAAAATTTTTGTTCTTTGTGTTCTATTGTTGTCAGGGACGCGATATTATCGCGCCGCCGCCGCAGTATTTATTAACGAAAATCTTTCTTGAGTACGTTCTAAATTGTGTTATTTTCTTACAGATAGTAGCTCTAGTGGTAACACTCGTCGCCTTTCCCTTATCCGCCTACTTAGCGGTAATAGAGAGGCGATACCTACTTCCTTCGGTCCCACCAAGAGGCCACGGATTCGTATTGCTCGTTTTCTGGGCTATGATATTTGTGTCGGAAAATCTGTCCTTCTTGAACCTGAATAAGGAAGGATGGTGGTGGCATTTGAAGAAGTAAGTGGTTATTTACATACATTATAAGGAAAAAATACAATACACACCAAATAGATACATTTTTAATTTTAAACTTTTGATTAACCACTGACTATAGTTACCGTGCTAATCTATACATCTATATATTAGCTTCTATCTATATTGTATGAAACAAAGTCGTGTTAGTTACACCATTTATAACTCAAGAACGGCTGGACCAATTTTCATAATCTTTGCTTTGTTGGTTTCGTCTCCACTTCGAATAGCAGAACAACTACCTATTAAAACATATGAAAAATATAACATAAGTATAAACATCTTTTTTTAACTAAACAAACGTTGTATGTTATCGTATAGGTCGTAATTTATGAAAGCTTATCCGTAATAATGTATTTAAAAAAAAATAGCAATATTGCACTTTACGTTTACAAAAATATTATGAATGACTAGCTGCACCCCGCGGTTTCGCCCGCGTTACACATACGACACCTATAGATATTTGAAAGGTTCGTGCATATTATTGTGTCATCACTGATCATAGTTGACATCCGCGATACTGCAAAAATACTATACGATTTATAATATTTTGGACAATTCACACAATATCTTTATAAATTGTAGCCTATGTGTTATTCTGATGTATAAGCTATATTATTGTAAAGTTTCATTAAAATCCATTCAGTAGTTTTTACGTGAAAGAGTAACAAACATCCATCCATCCATCCATCCATCCATCCATACTTACAAACTTTCGCGTTTATATTATTAGTAGGATTCAAACAAACACTTAGGTAGTAATTGTATCTAGTGGTATTCTATTAGATGAGAGTCAGTCACAACATGTGCATTGTTGGTTTATCATAATATTGAAATATTATATCTCTGTTAAAGAAAACTATTGTTATTAGTTTAAGTTCACGTCTATACATAGTCCAGCTGCGGTTTATCGATCGACAGACTCTTTCTAGATGCCGTTTGACCAATGAAAGCACAGTAAAGTTCTATCACGTGTACCAATTCTCTCCATGTATACAATAACATGTGACAACGATGAGTGGCGATGCGCGGTCCACGCGTCGTCACTACCTTCATATTGGAAAACATACTATAAGTAACACGATTAAAGCTTACATTGCTTTACGTTACTTTGAGTGGAGTTGGAGTTGAGTCGTTGCAGTGTGTGACGACAACGACAGCCAAATTAATCTCCACCTCTCTTCAGCACTACGCAAAAAGATTAAGGTTCACTTTCGTGTCCAGTCTCCAGGACCGGCTGGAGATGGCGCTGTTCGTCGGCCGCTACGTCTCCTGCATGATAATGTTCATCCTCGGCATGAAGGCGCCGGGGATCATGCACCAGTTTGAGTATATGGAAGTGGATGACGAAGGCAGAAGATACACCCCTTCAAGGGTAAGAACGCTAGTTTGATTTGGAGCACTAACGCTTCCTGACGAATTCATAAACGTTATTTTATCTATAATGGCTAAAATTTCGGTTACAATTGGATGTCGCAATGCCTCTACGCGACATAATGGTCGAAACCAAATAAGCTAATGTTATAAGCAGGAAAAAAACTTAGGTTACAAGTATATGTAGGTAGGTACTGGAAAGTTCAAAGTTCAGTATAAAGTTGTTACATATCGTCAGTGCATATCGTAGTATTTGATACTTCGTGTATGCATAGTATTTATTTCCTCTATGGTTGTTATGAGGACGGTAACGCCATCTAGTACGTTATCGCGAAGCGTATTCTTTAGATAATTATATTGTTTACAATTTTGACCTAAAGATGGCACTTAATATAAATTGCCTTAAATGGATCTTTTTAACTACCTACTTCATATAAATATTTTTGTTGTCTCTGAAATTCCATACCTATCAATGTTGGCAGATTTTTGACATTTTTATAGGTTAAGATGTCATGTCCATATCAACATAATTTTACTAAAATTCCCGATGATAACAATAGCAAAATTAAAAAGGTAAACTAGGAGATCGAAATAATATTTTGAAAGTTATTAGTTTGTCTCCTTAGTATCAATACATGGGAGGTTAAATATTTAACAATAACGGTCGATTCGAAAGATTTATATATTTTAATCAAAGTTTAATCTAGTGATCTTTATTATTACCTACCTAATATAACACTGAAAATGTTCTACGTCTATGAACCGCCTGTGAGAATCCTTTGCTTAAGATTTATACCAAGCCAGGACATGATACAAATGTACTACAACATTTTATAAAAGCTTGTTTGGAGTAAAGTATATTTTCTGACTAACAGTGGTACCTACCTAGTATACTATAGTCTCACGGTCACTCACTAGTACTCGCCACCAAGTTTAGGTTGATTTTAAATCTAAAGGGATTTACGTCTACTTAATTTCTATCAAAAGCCATGTATTACTATTATTTAAAGTGCAAAGACCCTGTACAAAGATCATCGCACGTCATGGCAAGGCCCCTGGACTCTTTTGAGAAAGATGGAAGAGCTAGCCCAAATAGAATACTGGTCTGCCCAGAAGGAGGGTTCTGTTTTTAATCGTGTTTTATTTGTTGGCAGGATGAAAACCGCTCAACGTTCCGGAACGTCCTTTCTAAACTGCGCACCCTGCTGCCGTTCCTATGGCCGCGCAAGAGCGTCGTGCTGCAGTTTTTTGTGTTCATTTGCGTCCTGTGCCTCGTGGCTGGACGAGTCGTTAACCTCTACGTGCCTATTTATAACAAGTTGATTGGTGAGGATTTTTTATTTTTAAATTGTATTAACAAATTGGTGAATTGTCTTAGCGACACTGGGTAAATGAGATGATAAGTGATAGCGGCGGAACGGTAACTAGCGCTATGCAACCCAACGACCAGTAGGGTGAGCAGGAACCTCTATCGAGAAAATACTCGATACGTTAACTGTCAAATTTGTTTTAGATTTGATCAGTGCTCCTACAATAGGACAAGCATGACAATTTTACCGGTTCGTATCGTTGAAGTATCGATCAAGGTAACCGTTCGCGTGCGCATCTTGTCGATATTGCAAGGCGCTGATCAAATCTAAAACAAATTTGACAGTTAACGTATCGAATACTTTCTCGATAGAGGTTCCTTCCTGCTCACCCTACGTGTTCGACTGTCGGCCAACACCGGTGACCTTTGACGACAGTGACAATGTATTTTGTAATGAAATCTAGCAAGTTAATTTTGGCCCACTTCCTGGTTTCCAATTGAGCTGAAATTTTGCATGCATATATAAATCGGATGACGATGCCATTAAAACGTTGATTTAAAATAAAAATTAACTTGTTTTCCAGTGGACAGTCTGAGCGGAAATAAACTCGTATTCCGATGGGACCTGGTACTTGTCTATGTGTTCTTCAAGTTCCTACAAGGCGGCGGCACTGGCGGGATGGGATTACTGAACAATCTCCGCTCCTTCCTCTGGATCAGAGTCCAGCAGTATACTACTAGAGAGTTGCAGGTAAGAGGATTATTCAGTAGGAGCTTGGATGTGCGTATGTTCACTGTCTCACATGGATATTTACTTTTTTTATAGAACACCTATGAATATCCTAGATTGACACTCTTTTATATTAAAGAGAGAAGTCAGATTGGGAGCATGGTTGACATTTTGAGCGAGTTGAGTGACATATTGAGTATCAACGCGGAGAACGCTATCGCTCCACAAACAGTTTCGCTTGTATTTTGTCCGATTGAGCCGTTTGTATGGAGTGTCCACCCTGTGCCTTTGTTCCAGCTGGAGCTGTTCAAGCACCTGCACGAGCTGCCGCTGCGCTGGCACCTGGCCCGCAAGACCGGCGAGGTGCTGCGCGTGATGGACCGCGGCACGGACTCCATAGACAACCTCCTCTCCTACATACTGTTCTCTATCACGCCCACGTTGATAGACATAGTGGTCGCCGTGGTGTACTTTGTCACTCAGTTCAATGCGTGGTTTGGGCTCATCGTGTTTTCGACTATGGTGCTCTACATAAGTAAGTGCCGGTTGTGTTTTGTTATTTCTCTGTACGATTATCGTAAGCAAAGTTGTTTGACTATCGACGCTAGATGGCGCTGAAATAAATTAGTGATAAGTATATTTATAAAAAAATCTAGGGTGTCCTCATACGCTCAACTCAGGAGTAAACTATTGAAATAGCAACTCTGTTTAGTCCAATTCATTGTTTTAATGACAATGAGGCACTGAAAATAATTTAGGGCCTACTTTCCTATCGCGGTCACTCAACAAAGTCAACATTAGAATACGTCATACATTAATGTGTTATGAATTTTCAGTCGCTACAATAGTAGTAACAGAATGGCGTACAAAGTTCCAGCGGCGTATGAACCTCGCTGATAACGAGCAGAAGGCGCGCTCCGTCGACTCCCTACTCAACTACGAGACCGTCAAGTATTACGGAGCGGAGGGATACGAAGTGACATCGTACGGGCATGCCATTGTTAATTATCAGGTAGTTTTCAATTTGTTGTTAACGCTAAAGCATCATGTACAGACAGACGCTCAAAGAATCCAGTTGTCTTTCTCTTTCTTTTCACATCCTTAATTAGCACTAAACAGAAAGAAGTTAATCCGCCTCGAATTGCACTTTGATATAAGTAGTTTGATACAGATGAAACTGACAATTTTCTCAAGTTATAAGAATATCATTTAAGACATCAGATTGAGATTGGAACTGTATTTTGAATTAACCGGTGATATTTGATTAATAAAGGATGTATTAAAAAATAGATAAATAACGAAATTCCATCCTTGTTTCAGAAAGAGGAGTTCAGATCGTTGATCACGTTAAATATGCTAAATACGATGCAAAACATTATCATTTGCAGTGGTAAGTGAAGAGCTTAAAGTCTACAAAGACGTCTAATAATGTATAATGATATTATAACAGTATTGTTCACGGGCTAGTTACTATAGTGCCTAACGACTCTCTTATGCTGCAAACTGAACGAATACCTACCTTTAAAAATATTTTGTATGAATCATTGAATTTATTTCTATTTTGTTTGTAGGTCTACTCGCGGGCTCTTTACTCTGTGTCTCACTGGTAGTGAATGCAAAAACTCTCACTATTGGCGACTATGTGCTGTTCGCATCCTATATAGTGCAGCTTTACGTTCCGCTCAACTGGTTTGGTACTTACTATAGGTGAGTGATGGTCTTGTCTCTCTTTCTTATTGTGTGACTCGTGTTCGTAAGGTCAGCCGTCCTTGTCTCTATTTTCACTACATCATCATTCTTCGATGTCATTATGAACTTCCACTTTCAGTATAGATGAGTTAGATAGGTATACATTTTTATACAGGGAAGCAAGGGTACGGTGGCGCCACCGCAGCCGCCTAATTAGAGCTAGTGTAATTTAACGGTCAGCACAATATACTAAGGCGACGGGTTTGATATATTATATGAATTAATACATGGACTAATGATTTCACGTTCATTACAGCCGCTGCTCGGAGCCTAACCAGTGCAGTGTAGTTCGGTAAACTTTTTATCTGCCAAATGATGAGGCTAAATGCAATGGGAATTATTTAGGAATAATCAAAATATCTTCAGATCTTGATACTTTAAAACTCAAGATTGTAATCATTTAAAGTAGATAGTTCGACAATTTCAATAGGTATGTTTATTTAATAACCCTTTGAATGGAAATCGTGAAAGTTAGGTAACGGAATCTATCATTGGATTTGAAACACTACCAATCTATACAAGAATCGGCAATTCACTTCATTTTGGTCTCCTTAATCCAACTTAAACTATGAAGTACCTCGGAAACAAAGTACCTAGGAAAATACCTAGTGGTAATAGTATATTGTGGCTGTCGCCACGAGGCGCTTTATCAGCTTGCTTCCACGTAGCTTTATCTTTAACATAGTTTAATTTAATAATACGCTTTTTATCTTACCTTAGCTTCGCGTCAAATTTGCTATTTCTGCCAAATGTTTTAGATAAAAACGAAGAAAACACATATTAAAAAAAAAGACGCTGTTGCCTTTACATTAGAGATAGTGATTTGGACCGCATAGGTAGGTATGTGCAAAATCTCCTGCGGTTGAGCGGCACCTTGATTGACCGTCCTTCAATTTATGTCATTAGACGCTATAATTGTACATTTGTTTACATCAAATAAATAAATACGTAATTGCTAGGAAGGCCCTGAGAATAATTCTAGTCATCTACATTAGGCCTTTTTTCAATACCTCATCATCTTTCTGTTATATGTATTTTATTCTTATTATATTTTTCAAAAGGAAACGACAACAGAGTGGTGATGGCACCTACTTGGATTGTAGGTTCATTGAAGTAGAAGTTTTAAATATAGTAACCATTAGTTTCCATCATTATTTTCCTTGTTCATAGTAATTTAAAACTAACTATTAATTAATCTATAACGAATTCGTTGTATACAATTATTATAATCATGTTCTATTAGTATTCATATTCGTTTTCAACCTGTATCTACACACTGCTATTATAGCCACAGATTAGATGCATAGATGAGTGGCGAGATATCAAAAGAGCCAGTGAAAAAAATTGCTGCGCTTTGCGAAGTAAAAATAACATAAGAAGCAATCTTAGAGCGTTGGCGTGTGACAAAATATCAGATCAATATTGGACATTGAAAACGGTCAAAATTCACTTGAAAGATTTTACCCAAACTTCCATACATACTAACCACACAGCGAGCTAGATATTCTAAGAACAATGATTATAAATGATATTTCTACTCAACAGGGCAATCCAAAAGAACTTCGTCGATATGGAGAATATGTTTGACCTCATGCGAGTGGATAGCGACGTGAAGGACGCGGCCGGCGCGCCCGCCCTGCTCGTGCGCCGCGGCGGCGTCGAGTTCAAGCACGTGTCGTTCGGCTACGGCCCGGAGAGGCTCGTGCTGAACGATATCAGCTTCAAAGTTTTACCTGGCAGCACTGTCGCTTTGGTAAGTTAAACCTAGTAGATTCATAAATGATCGTTAATGCTGGGGCCACACGTATCGTCATCGTCGACGGCCTACATCGCTTTATACAACGATAAAATTGTCTCAATGATTTATCGCCATATCTTGACTGGCCACACTATCGTCATCGTCAACAGCCTAATTCAAAATAACCAAAATCAAATAGTGTGAACGTATAAATTCTGGATATTCAACGGCAATACCAATGCCATTTATGTGGCTACACTTACGGCGAAAGTCAAATGACGTCAAACAACGGGATATTCAATGGGTTAAACTTAATTTACAGCCGAAATTAATATTGTATCTCCTAACCAAGATTGAAATCGATCTCGGATTGCTGCCTATCGTTCGATCGATTTCCAACCTGCGTGCCTTTATAAACCAATCCACGGATCGGTTATTGGCACGTTTGACCCTAAAAATGGATTGTGATATCAATCCCAGGTAGCAAAATTTGGATTGGATTGATTATTAATTTTGGCCGTTACAGGTGGGTCCCAGCGGCGCTGGCAAGTCTACAGTAATGCGACTGCTGTTCCGCTTCTACGACATAAACCAAGGCGCCATATTGGTGGACGGCCAGGACGTGAGAACGGTGACGCAGACGTCGTTGCGTGCCAACATCGGAGTGGTGCCGCAGGATACCGTGTTGTTTAATAACTCTGTGAGGTAAGGGTACTGTGTGCCTAGTGTGAGTTTGGCCAATTTGTTTACTAGCTCGATCCGGTTAGCGTAAACTTGAAATTGTATGGAATAAGCAGCGTCAGTGACTGACAGCAGTTTTATTCAGCTATATAATGTTATAAAAGGGAAATCAGGTCTGTCCGTCTCTTTGTTTCTTTGTCTGTGTGCGCTAATTTCACGGCTAAACGTATCTTGATAAAATTTCATACGAATATAGTTTAAGCCCAGGGAAGGCCATAGGAAACTTTTTATCGGTATAAATTGTCGTTATAACATACATCGAAAAATTACAAATATTTGTATATAATTATGTCGCTGCTTAGTTTTACAAGTCGTCCGTGTATTTTTATCTATTGCGACCGTGTAGAATTATCATAACGTTAATAACCAAGATAAGCGTTTGCTGTGTATCAGATTTCCGATAAACTTTCTTCGAGTAATCTGTATCATTAATATATTCTAGTAAACTAAATAAAATCAAACGTACTGTATGAAGCCGCTGTGCTATTTTCAGGTACAACATCCAGTACGGGAGGCTGAGCGCCCCAGCGGCCGACGTTATATCAGCAGCCAAGAATGCGGACATTCACGACAGAATCCTGACATTCCCTGACGCTTACGACACGCAGGTAAAAGTTTACTAAATCTTTCACGATGCATTTTTCTAAAGTTTTTTCTTATGCCAGAGAACAAGCGTAACAACGGGCGGCCTTATCGCTTTTGCTCTCTTCCAGGCAACCTTTAGACGAAGGGGATTTTCGGTAATTGTAAAGTTGTGTTGTGTTACAGGTTGGAGAAAGAGGTCTGCGGCTCAGTGGCGGGGAGAAGCAGAGAATAGCGATAGCGCGGACGATACTCAAAGACCCCGCAATAGTTCTACTGGACGAAGCGACGTCCGCTCTAGATACAAACACTGAGAGAAATATTCAGGTATACGGTTGTTTGTTCTTCGAATAACGTGCCGCTAGTGTCAAAGTTTGCCAGTATCCGTCCTCCAATTCTTATGCCCCGTTGTGAAGGTCACTGTTTCTAGCGAAATTACTCGAGTTCAGTGCAGTGCGGCGCAAGATTTTGTAACTCATAGTACTGGCACTGTAACTGTCGTGACACTTACCAATAAAAAATAATGTCACCAAACCGCTTTTTGATAGTGGTGTGCTAAATATAAATATTCTTCTAATACGCTTGTTCTGATCGCAGGCGGCTCTAGCCCGAGTGTGCGCCAACCGAACAACAATCATCATAGCGCACAGACTGTCCACCATCATACACGCAGACGAAATACTAGTCCTCAAGGAGGGAGAGATCATAGAACGAGGAAAGTGAGTTATGAGAATCTTATTACAAATCGCTATAATTATGCACGAACTGCCGGAACCCCGGTTTTCCTCTAAGTCAACAAACGTGACATATAGGAAAGCCTGGGGGTCCGGCCTCGAATAGTGGCACTGATTTGAAATGTCGTTTCACGGAGAAACGCTCGGTTTGTCGGCTTATTCCAGAGATCCCCTTGCAGTATCCCCTGCGCAGGGGATTTCTGGACTTTCGAGTAGTCACCATGAAGATCTGTACAGCGCCCCTAGCGGCGCGTTTATGAAACGCCGCTGGGGCACTGTATCATACTGACTACTCATCAATGTTGTCAACAGTGGTTTATGTTGTAAACTCACACTCGCCATACAGCGGAATCTTCAACGTACTACCGCGTACAAACCTGGTATAACATGCAATATGCAATGCTAGAATTTGCCATCCACGTGCAAGGTAACGAGCGTTAAAAAAACTGCTAGTCTACATTTCAAGTCGGGCGCAGAGCATCAATAGTCGGTTTTTTAGCGGAGGCCGTAAACATTTACTGAGATAGTAAATTTAAATTTTATTGGTCAATTAGAAACACGAAAATTTGTCACATTTCAGTCACGAAGCTCTGCTGGCGCAGGCCGGCTTCTACGCCTCGATGTGGCAGCAGCAGCTCGAGAGCAGAAACAGCAACGGCGGCGAAGGTGCCGAAGGTGCCGAGCTGAGTAGCGACGCTCAACCGAACGGCGGCGCGCCGGGGCACAGGCACGGCGCCTTATAAGTGGTGGTAGGCAATACTAGGGCAATCTCTTGGGACTGCGGCTAAGCGATGCTAGCATTCCTAGCATTATCATTGGGCTCAGTGGCTTTATCTTGTTTAATGTTTAGTTAGGACCCTATTTTCACGAAAATACGGCACAAGTTTCCATGTCGCAATCCCATATTTTGTCATTTCAATAAATATACTCTTCATCTAAGAATGCTCGGGAAACACAAGTATAGTTTATATAAAATGCAGAGTGGAGTTTAGTTTCAGAGTAGCTGTGTGGAACAGGTTCAGGTGTGATAACGATACAATGCGACAACGGACAGCCAATATTAACTGCAAATGATGTCTCGAGTCATTTGTATATGACATGACCTCGATTTTTAGAGTATGTTTACGTAAAAAGTGTATATAATTATCATGCAAAGTTTTATATGAAGCCGGCATATCGACAGAGATTGCCCTGTACAGCGACGGGTGCTGGCGGTTCGTGGATCAGTGTGTACTGTGTAGTGATATTCGAATTCTTATGTCAATACAATTCGAACAATATGAAATACAGTGGACAATATGAATACAGAGCATTTGGACAGAGTGGATTTAGACCCTTCGGGGGCAGAAGGTGGAAGCGAGATAGCATTATTTTCTCAATGTGTTTATTCGCTTTTCTATCACACACATTATCTATAACTATGCTTTCTTGACTATACATTTGTAAAGGCATATTATTATTTCATTTTTATAAGGATGTTTTTGTTTACATAATAATATGTAAATTACATTATGTATTGCAGGCATGTTTCCAGAAAGCGATTTGACAAAATCGTCAAACGGTGACGATATTATAATTATTGCCGATGGTTCGATTTCTAGTAAATATTATAAAAAGTGAAGGTACAGGGAGCAATCAAAGCTTTTTATTATATTAATTTTTATTTTCCGTTTTTTATTATAAACATCGTATCCATCCTTATGAATGTTGTGTTGAACACCACGCTACATCTTCTATCTCCGTAGGCTAGTACATTGGCATAATCAATATTCATGTACATTTTTGCATAGTATAATACAATAATTGTAATAATGTGCATAAGTTGACATTGTGATGATGTAACTATAATGTACCTTAGTAGTATTAATATAGCAATGTGATGGGAAATTTTTGTGCTATTTCAGTGTTATTAAATCTGTTTGTTTAATTTATACTCGATTTTTTTATTTATACATGTAGCGTGTTGAACAAAAGCATAGGCATTTATAACCAAAGAGAGTACTTTATTAGTGTACGAAGGTATATCTACAATTAAACCATAATCAAAATGTATAACGTGATAAAAAAGCTAACAAGTTTAATTTAAAATCCGTAATAAATCTTTAGATGGTTACGCTTTTGGCGCTTTTCCCGCTTTTTTCGCTTTATATCTGTAAAGACAATACAACAATTTACAATGTGCATGGTAATACATATTAATATATCTCTCCTGTTGAATGCATGTGTTCAAGTATTGGAAATGTTAAATCTGCTGATGATTAATATAAAAAAGACACTTTAACAACCAAACATCAGGTCTGAAATTGCCTGACGCCTACACAAACCCTACATATTACGCAAAAACACGACTTATTTTTTATATTACCGAATGATTTTGTTGAAATAAATATTTTTTATAATATGAAAGTTTATGTAATTTGTTACTAAATCATATCGAAACAGCTGAAACGGATTTTGATGAATTTCATGTCAAAACAGCTGAAACGGATTTTGATGAATTGTTGGTAGATGGATGTGGCTGCCTACCTTTTATCTTAGGTAATCGCGGGGCGTCGCTACATAGTATTATATTATAAAATACACTTACATCAATATCAGAGTACAGCGGAGAATCGCCGGGTAGACGCAGACCAGCTGACCGACTCTTCTGCAATTCTGTCAACCAACCGTTGGATCAAACCATCTTGAAACGGATTTCAGTGTGGCCGTTAGGTTCATATTGTCAAAAACCTTTTCCCAAAATCACCTTTCCATGCCTCAAATACTGACGAAATAAACATGTGCTGAACGGCTAGCTTTGCTTGTTTATTCCGTGAACGGAAATTGATCAGTATTTACTGTGTTCAAATAATATCTTAGGGCACGGCAGTCGGCAGTGCCCCCGCCAAGTTAGCAAGTAAAGACAGCACTACCATCCTTTTCTCAGTTGTCGAAGTCATTCAATAAATAGGTCTCAGGGTTTTTGGGAAAGGGGCATTTTGAAACCACGGAAATGTAGGGAAATGAACATTATGAACCTAAGCAGTATCAGCCTGAACACCCTGTTATCAATTAGGTAGGTAGGTGTTGGAAACATTAATTTTATTATCTGTGGATACTATATTGTCTGTGCGGATTGACATGACATTGTGATTGTTGAGTCTGTGGCTCGCCCCTTCTTCTCAATACAGCGAACAGTACGGACGTGTCTATTTTATTTTATTCCCTGCCTGCTACAATATAAGTCTTTTCTCGTTCATAATGGTCCTTTCGAGCCATAACGAGTCAGTAAGTGCAGTGGCAACATAATTTCAAACCTACCTACGCGTCTGTGCCAATTCGGAAGCCTCAATATCATCGGTTGCGGAGTTCGCCGAAACCGCCATTTGTAAAAATACAGCAACTTCGTGGTGCTGCCAACGTTCCGAAGCTAGCTTCCGATGCAAGTTCAAGTTCGTCTGTCAAGGCTGCCAATCAACCGACGTGAACGTCCGGTCAACGTAGCAAGCATTGCAAGCAACCAAGTTGCATGTTCGCTCAATTTGTTCCTTCGTTCTTTCGAACGAAGTGAATAGGCGAACCAATCAACGCTGCAGCAGCTCTAAGGAGGAGAAGCAAACGACATCTGTCATCGTTCATTACGTTCAAAAATATTGTTCATTCAAGCAGAATAAGTTCATTCACAGAATCGCTCAATCAAGTCAATCAAGCAAACGACGCAAGCGACCCTTCCTGTCCCCGTGCCACGCTTCTAAATCACGGTTGCATGCGCCTTCGCATTGTTTATACTGCTAATATTTTTGTAACTAGTAATAAGTTATTGTGCTGTGAAGTTTAGCGTACTTGTAATTTTAAGCCTAAATTACGATGGCCGAGGAACAGAACAAAGACGATATGAAAAGGCTTACTGCTAAGCGTGGCAGTGCAAAAGGGGCCCTTACACGAATAAGTAATCGATTAAAAGATGGAGGCATTGCGGAAATGTCCTTGCAAATGCTCATTATCCTTGAAGAAAAAACTTTAAGTGCATTTGGTGAGTACGAACAGCTTTGCCTAGAGATAAGCGACAACGAGGATCCGACATTAACGGAGTCTTGTTATTACGAATGTTTAGCTTCAATTCGAACCAAAATGGCCGAATTAAAAAAGTCTAATGCTTCGCAAGGCCACGCACTAACCAAATTAAAACTTCCAGATGTACACATACAAAGTTTTGGTGGTAACTACTTGGAATATAAACCTTTCATTGAAATGTTCCACGCATTTATCCACAATGATGCTAACATGAACGATATACAAAAATTCTTCTACCTAAGAGGTTTTCTCAAAGGAGAAGCCTATGATCTCATTAAAAACCTTCCTATCTTAGGGTCTAGTTACAAAGAAGCCTTAAATATACTGTCAGACAGGTATGATAACAAATACAAGATAATTAACGAGCATTTGTGTGCCTTGTTTGATATGCCTGCTATGAACAAGCCGAGTATTGAATCCATGAGATTGTTAATCTCCATTACAAAACAGCATATTGCCGCACTAAAAAATTTAGGTGAAGCCGTTCATGAATGGGACAGTATACTGGTGTGCCTGCTTGTTAGGAAACTAGATCCAACCACTTCTACTGCATATCACTTAACCCACAGCACGCCAAACATGCAACCTACCTATAACGAGCTTATGCAATTTATAGAGGTACGTGCGCTTGCCTTTGAAAACAGCGAAGGCAGGAAGGAGTCCAGCTACAACTGTAAGTCAACTGGCGCTTCAGGGAAGGTGACCAATGTGGTGGTAAAGGAAGTCAAATGTCTCTACTGCGGTAAGTCAGATCACAAGTTATTTTCTTGCCCAAAGTTCATGTTATCATCCATCAAAGAACGACTTGAATTTGTTCAAAACAAAAAATTATGCAGAATATGTCTGAATTCTCATCCAAATAAATGCAAGTTTCACTTCAAATGCCAAAGGTGTAAACAGAACCACAATACTCTGTTGCATTTTGAAGATGAACACAATGAGGAGCGAAGTAGCACTAATAATTGTGTAGCTAATACGAGTGCAACTAGTTTGAGCATCAAGACCCAAGTTCTTTTGCCTACGGCAAAGGTCAAGCTCATAACTAAAGATGGTAAAGAAATCATAGTCAAGGCATTGCTGGACTCCGCTAGCCAATCTTCATTTATCACTTCTGGCATTGCAAGAGTGATAGGTAAGCCGCTTTCGTCAAACCATACAGGTGTGGTTGGCATAGCCAATACGGAAAAGACAATTCGTCACTCATTGAAGTTAGACATCTTTTCCTGTGTTTACCCTTATATGACAACGGCCAACCTCTTAGTGGTGGACCAAATAACTTCGAGGTTACCTCAAAGTCCTATAGATTTCTCGATGATAAAAATGCCAAATAACATAAAGTTAGCTGATGACACCTTTCATATCACAAGCGAGATAGATATTTTATTAGGGGCTGATATCTTTTTCCAGACGCTGTTGCCACAGCCTGAAGAGCAACCACAAGGCTTACAAGATGCTGCACAACCCAGTTTTGTCCACACCCAGTTTGGTTACATAGTAGCTGGCAGCATCCCAAGATTTTCCAAAAAAGGTACTGCTGTTTCTCTCTTTTGTCAGGAATGTCACACAGACATCAGTGATAGCATATCAAATTTTTGGCAAACAGAAAAAGTACCAGAAACGTTTGTGGAGCATACTTCTGAGCAACTACACTGCGAGGAGTACTTTCAAAAAACTGTCAAGTTGGAAAACAATCAATTTGAAGTTTCAATGCCTTTTAAGGTTCCCCTTTGTGATATGAATAATGCATTAGGTGATTCACTCAGCCTAGCATTAAAAAGATTTTTTAATTTAGAGAGAAAATTGCACAAGGATGAACAACTATACAATGAATACAAAAAATTCATCCTTGAGTTCATTGAGTTAGGTCACGGATCATTCATTGACATATCTCTCTATGATCTTTCCAAGGATCCAATATATTTCCTTGCTCATCATGCAGTCAGAAAGCAAGATGCTGTTTCTACGGCTCTGCGTACAGTATTTGATGGGTCAATGAAAGGAAGTCAGAAAGTTTCTCTCAATGAACTGATGTTAAACGGACCTATAGTCCAACAAGAATTGTTTGACATCCTGTTATTATTCAGACTCAATGAATATTTCTTTGTTTGCGATATCAGACGTATGTTCCGCAATATAAAAATTGCAAAAGACCAGAGATCCTTGCTTAATGTTCTCTGGAGGGATTACCCAGATGAAGAAATTAAATGTATCCAATTAAATACAGTAACATATGGGTTGAAATGCTCATCTTACTTAGCTACAAGATGCTTGAAAGAGCTAGCTGCAAGGTTTGGAAATCAATATCCATTGGCTAGTTCTGCAATTTTAAACTCAACATATGTTGACGATGTGCTTCACACTGATAGCAGTCTGTCAAACATTATTGAAACAAAACGACAGCTCATTGAACTGTTAGGCAAGGCGAGCTTTGTGTTACACAAATGGTCTGCTAATCACAAAATGATCTTGTGTGACATCCCTGAGAAACAGCGGTACTTTGGTGAAGTGCACCTCAACAAGGATATAAAAACATTAGGTTTGAAATTTGACATTCAAACAGATTCCTTCAGAATCTCAAGTCCGTTGTCAGCTGAAATACCTAAAACTAAAAGGCAAATATTAAGCTACATCAGCCAAGCATATGATCCATTAGGGATTGCAGGGCCAGTCTTTGTTCAAGCCAAAATCATAATGCAGAAATTGTGGCAGTCCAATGTAGACTGGGACTCTAGTCCCCCACCTATTATACAAAAAGAGTGGCTACAATTTTATAATGACTTGCAACAGATGCAGCCTATAACTGCGCCGAGACAGGTTTGTGCTGGAGATCATCAATCTGTCCAGCTAATCGGGTTTGCAGATGCGTCAGCCACCGCCTATGGTTGTGTGTTGTATTTGAGAGTGACTGACAAACAAAGGAAGGTAACAATGACGCTTCTTTGTTCAAAATCAAGAATTGTACCTAAAGGTTTCAAATTGACAGTACCACGTCTTGAATTAAATGCTGCCTTGTTGTTAGCAAAACTAAGTATGAGAGTGCATAACACGTTAAGTAAAAGGCTTACCATCCAAAGTGTGCATTTATTTAGTGATTCACAGGTAGTATTGGCTTGGCTAAAGACTGAACCTGCAAGGTTGAATGCATATGTTGCTAATAGAGTAAATATGATATGTGATCATACAAGGGCATTCAGCTGGGCATATATTGAAAGTGCTCAGAACCCAAGTGACATACTGAGCAGGGGTATTGCTCCTAACAAGCTGCAAGGTAACCAACTGTGGTGGTTTGGACCATCCTGTTTATATAACTATGATTATAACTTTAATCATTGTGGGTATGATATACCTACAAGCATTCCCGAGGTTAAGCATTCGATGGATGAACTGGTGTGTGCAGCATCACAATATAAACCGGTACCATTGCTCACTAGTTTCCTAGAAAAATATTCTAACATTGATAAAGCCGTCAATGTGCTTTCTTATGTGCTAAGATTTTGTAATAATGCTAGGCAAGGGTCAATTAAAATAAAAGAAAACTTTGTGCCATTCACAGAGTCAAGCAAGGCCTTAAATTTGTTAATAAAAAATGAACAAGCCATATATTTTCATGAAGATCTAGTTTCGTTGCAGGCAGGCAGGCAGGTAACGTCTCACTTAAAGTCTTTAAATCCATTTATAGATGCAAATGGTGTCCTCAGAGTAGGTGGTAGGTTACAGCATTCTTCGCTGCCGTACAGCCAAAAGCACCAAATAATTTTGCCTAAAGAATCCACAGTGACTCATCTAATCATTCAAAATGAGCATCTTAAACTATTTCATGCTGGACAAAAACATGTACTCTGCAACCTCCAACAAAGATATTGGATAATTAATGGGTTAAGATTAGTTAAGAAATTGCTGCACAAATGTACAATATGTTTCAGACTTAAAGGTGTGACTGCTAAGCAACTGATGGGGTCATTGCCCGCCGATAGAGTTAATGCTGACCGATGCTTTATGAAAGTCGGAATAGACTTTGCTGGGCCAATAATGATCAAACAATCTAGAGTTAGAAGTGTCATTACAACGAAAGGGTATATTGTTGTTTTTGTATGTTTTGTATCAAAGGCCATCCATCTAGAGCTGGCATCCAGCCTAAATACAGAAACATTTCTAGCTAGTTTTAAACGATTTATTGCAAGGCGCAATGTCCCATTAACTGTTTATTGTGATAATGCGAGCACTTTTAAATCTGCTAACACTCAGCTAACTGAGCTGTATAAATTAAATAATTCAAAATGTCATCAAATGAAAGTGCAAGGTGCAAGTGCAAAATTAGGAATTAAATTTAAATTTATTCCAAGTTATTCACCAGTATTTGCCGGACTCTGGGAAAGTGCTGTGAAATCAACCAAATTCCTTCTCCGCAGAGTCCTGGCATCTCAAGTTTTGACCTATGAAGAACTTAATACAGTTTTAGTTGAAATTGAAGGTATTTTGAACAGCAGGCCAATTACTCCGATTTCTTCAGATATTGAAGATTTATCATACTTGACACCAAGTCACCTAATTACAGGTGCTCCTATAACATGTTACCCGGAGCAAGATCTCACTATTATACCTGAGAATAGACTTAGTTTCTGGCGTAAATGTACTGCATTGAAGCAGCAATTTTGGAGATATTGGTCAAAGAACTATTTAAATGTACTACAGAATCGTCCCAAATGGAAAGATAGTTTACCGAATGTACAGGTAGGGGCACTGGTTATTTTGCGTGAGATAGATACTCCTCCTATGACATGGCCTATGGCAAGAGTGACCAGAGTCTTCCCTGGGCATGATGGCAAGGTGAGAGCTTTAGAAGTTAGAAAAGCTAATGGTAAGGTTCACAAAACTTCTATTACAAAAATATGTATCCTCCCTGTAGATTAGCTAATAATATGTAAAAGAAATTACCAATGTTAAGTTGAAACTTTGTAGCATTTATTAAGTACAGTGTTAATTATTAATAAGTTTAAAAGTTAAGGTAATATTGTCATATGCTATATAAAGTAAGATATAAGGTATTAAGCCTATAAGTTATAGTTGATAACTACTGTTAAGTCATCAACCTTTTTTGTAATTCCTATATAAAATTAGTGTTAATATGTACCTATGTTGTTCATGCACTCAATATTATAATTAGTAAGTATATAATTGCACAGGTACATACATGTTGTGTCAACCAATAAAGTGCTAACAATGTAAAGTTAAATAATAATAACGAGAAAGACTGTCAGTTGCCTATGAAAATACAGTCCACTAGCAAGGTCATAACTATGTTATACTTCAATTACAAATGCAATAGATAGAGCTATCGTTATATAAAGTAAATTAAATATTTTTGTAACATTGTAAGATTAAAGTACCTACTTAGTTAAGTTCAATGGTTGCACACAACCTCCTGTAGGGGGAATATGTTGGAAACATTAATTTTATTATCTGTGGATACTATATTGTCTGTGCGGATTGACATGACATTGTGATTGTTGAGTCTGTGGCTCGCCCCTTCTTCTCAATACAGCGAACAGTACGGACGTGTCTATTTTATTTTATTCCCTGCCTGCTACAATATAAGTCTTTTCTCGTTCTCGTTCAAAGTTCATGTTATCATCCATCAAAGAACGACTTGAATTTGTTCAAAACAAAAAATTATGCAGAATATGTCTGAATTCTCATCCAAATAAATGCAAGTTTCACTTCAAATGCCAAAGGTGTAAACAGAACCACAATACTCTGTTGCATTTTGAAGATGAACACAATGAGGAGCGAAGTAGCACTAATAATTGTGTAGCTAATACGAGTGCAACTAGTTTGAGCATCAAGACCCAAGTTCTTTTGCCTACGGCAAAGGTCAAGCTCATAACTAAAGATGGTAAAGAAATCATAGTCAAGGCATTGCTGGACTCCGCTAGCCAATCTTCATTTATCACTTCTGGCATTGCAAGAGTGATAGGTAAGCCGCTTTCGTCAAACCATACAGGTGTGGTTGGCATAGCCAATACGGAAAAGACAATTCGTCACTCATTGAAGTTAGACATCTTTTCCTGTGTTTACCCTTATATGACAACGGCCAACCTCTTAGTGGTGGACCAAATAACTTCGAGGTTACCTCAAAGTCCTATAGATTTCTCGATGATAAAAATGCCAAATAACATAAAGTTAGCTGATGACACCTTTCATATCACAAGCGAGATAGATATTTTATTAGGGGCTGATATCTTTTTCCAGACGCTGTTGCCACAGCCTGAAGAGCAACCACAAGGCTTACAAGATGCTGCACAACCCAGTTTTGTCCACACCCAGTTTGGTTACATAGTAGCTGGCAGCATCCCAAGATTTTCCAAAAAAGGTACTGCTGTTTCTCTCTTTTGTCAGGAATGTCACACAGACATCAGTGATAGCATATCAAATTTTTGGCAAACAGAAAAAGTACCAGAAACGTTTGTGGAGCATACTTCTGAGCAACTACACTGCGAGGAGTACTTTCAAAAAACTGTCAAGTTGGAAAACAATCAATTTGAAGTTTCAATGCCTTTTAAGGTTCCCCTTTGTGATATGAATAATGCATTAGGTGATTCACTCAGCCTAGCATTAAAAAGATTTTTTAATTTAGAGAGAAAATTGCACAAGGATGAACAACTATACAATGAATACAAAAAATTCATCCTTGAGTTCATTGAGTTAGGTCACGGATCATTCATTGACATATCTCTCTATGATCTTTCCAAGGATCCAATATATTTCCTTGCTCATCATGCAGTCAGAAAGCAAGATGCTGTTTCTACGGCTCTGCGTACAGTATTTGATGGGTCAATGAAAGGAAGTCAGAAAGTTTCTCTCAATGAACTGATGTTAAACGGACCTATAGTCCAACAAGAATTGTTTGACATCCTGTTATTATTCAGACTCAATGAATATTTCTTTGTTTGCGATATCAGACGTATGTTCCGCAATATAAAAATTGCAAAAGACCAGAGATCCTTGCTTAATGTTCTCTGGAGGGATTACCCAGATGAAGAAATTAAATGTATCCAATTAAATACAGTAACATATGGGTTGAAATGCTCATCTTACTTAGCTACAAGATGCTTGAAAGAGCTAGCTGCAAGGTTTGGAAATCAATATCCATTGGCTAGTTCTGCAATTTTAAACTCAACATATGTTGACGATGTGCTTCACACTGATAGCAGTCTGTCAAACATTATTGAAACAAAACGACAGCTCATTGAACTGTTAGGCAAGGCGAGCTTTGTGTTACACAAATGGTCTGCTAATCACAAAATGATCTTGTGTGACATCCCTGAGAAACAGCGGTACTTTGGTGAAGTGCACCTCAACAAGGATATAAAAACATTAGGTTTGAAATTTGACATTCAAACAGATTCCTTCAGAATCTCAAGTCCGTTGTCAGCTGAAATACCTAAAACTAAAAGGCAAATATTAAGCTACATCAGCCAAGCATATGATCCATTAGGGATTGCAGGGCCAGTCTTTGTTCAAGCCAAAATCATAATGCAGAAATTGTGGCAGTCCAATGTAGACTGGGACTCTAGTCCCCCACCTATTATACAAAAAGAGTGGCTACAATTTTATAATGACTTGCAACAGATGCAGCCTATAACTGCGCCGAGACAGGTTTGTGCTGGAGATCATCAATCTGTCCAGCTAATCGGGTTTGCAGATGCGTCAGCCACCGCCTATGGTTGTGTGTTGTATTTGAGAGTGACTGACAAACAAAGGAAGGTAACAATGACGCTTCTTTGTTCAAAATCAAGAATTGTACCTAAAGGTTTCAAATTGACAGTACCACGTCTTGAATTAAATGCTGCCTTGTTGTTAGCAAAACTAAGTATGAGAGTGCATAACACGTTAAGTAAAAGGCTTACCATCCAAAGTGTGCATTTATTTAGTGATTCACAGGTAGTATTGGCTTGGCTAAAGACTGAACCTGCAAGGTTGAATGCATATGTTGCTAATAGAGTAAATATGATATGTGATCATACAAGGGCATTCAGCTGGGCATATATTGAAAGTGCTCAGAACCCAAGTGACATACTGAGCAGGGGTATTGCTCCTAACAAGCTGCAAGGTAACCAACTGTGGTGGTTTGGACCATCCTGTTTATATAACTATGATTATAACTTTAATCATTGTGGGTATGATATACCTACAAGCATTCCCGAGGTTAAGCATTCGATGGATGAACTGGTGTGTGCAGCATCACAATATAAACCGGTACCATTGCTCACTAGTTTCCTAGAAAAATATTCTAACATTGATAAAGCCGTCAATGTGCTTTCTTATGTGCTAAGATTTTGTAATAATGCTAGGCAAGGGTCAATTAAAATAAAAGAAAACTTTGTGCCATTCACAGAGTCAAGCAAGGCCTTAAATTTGTTAATAAAAAATGAACAAGCCATATATTTTCATGAAGATCTAGTTTCGTTGCAGGCAGGCAGGCAGGTAACGTCTCACTTAAAGTCTTTAAATCCATTTATAGATGCAAATGGTGTCCTCAGAGTAGGTGGTAGGTTACAGCATTCTTCGCTGCCGTACAGCCAAAAGCACCAAATAATTTTGCCTAAAGAATCCACAGTGACTCATCTAATCATTCAAAATGAGCATCTTAAACTATTTCATGCTGGACAAAAACATGTACTCTGCAACCTCCAACAAAGATATTGGATAATTAATGGGTTAAGATTAGTTAAGAAATTGCTGCACAAATGTACAATATGTTTCAGACTTAAAGGTGTGACTGCTAAGCAACTGATGGGGTCATTGCCCGCCGATAGAGTTAATGCTGACCGATGCTTTATGAAAGTCGGAATAGACTTTGCTGGGCCAATAATGATCAAACAATCTAGAGTTAGAAGTGTCATTACAACGAAAGGGTATATTGTTGTTTTTGTATGTTTTGTATCAAAGGCCATCCATCTAGAGCTGGCATCCAGCCTAAATACAGAAACATTTCTAGCTAGTTTTAAACGATTTATTGCAAGGCGCAATGTCCCATTAACTGTTTATTGTGATAATGCGAGCACTTTTAAATCTGCTAACACTCAGCTAACTGAGCTGTATAAATTAAATAATTCAAAATGTCATCAAATGAAAGTGCAAGGTGCAAGTGCAAAATTAGGAATTAAATTTAAATTTATTCCAAGTTATTCACCAGTATTTGCCGGACTCTGGGAAAGTGCTGTGAAATCAACCAAATTCCTTCTCCGCAGAGTCCTGGCATCTCAAGTTTTGACCTATGAAGAACTTAATACAGTTTTAGTTGAAATTGAAGGTATTTTGAACAGCAGGCCAATTACTCCGATTTCTTCAGATATTGAAGATTTATCATACTTGACACCAAGTCACCTAATTACAGGTGCTCCTATAACATGTTACCCGGAGCAAGATCTCACTATTATACCTGAGAATAGACTTAGTTTCTGGCGTAAATGTACTGCATTGAAGCAGCAATTTTGGAGATATTGGTCAAAGAACTATTTAAATGTACTACAGAATCGTCCCAAATGGAAAGATAGTTTACCGAATGTACAGGTAGGGGCACTGGTTATTTTGCGTGAGATAGATACTCCTCCTATGACATGGCCTATGGCAAGAGTGACCAGAGTCTTCCCTGGGCATGATGGCAAGGTGAGAGCTTTAGAAGTTAGAAAAGCTAATGGTAAGGTTCACAAAACTTCTATTACAAAAATATGTATCCTCCCTGTAGATTAGCTAATAATATGTAAAAGAAATTACCAATGTTAAGTTGAAACTTTGTAGCATTTATTAAGTACAGTGTTAATTATTAATAAGTTTAAAAGTTAAGGTAATATTGTCATATGCTATATAAAGTAAGATATAAGGTATTAAGCCTATAAGTTATAGTTGATAACTACTGTTAAGTCATCAACCTTTTTTGTAATTCCTATATAAAATTAGTGTTAATATGTACCTATGTTGTTCATGCACTCAATATTATAATTAGTAAGTATATAATTGCACAGGTACATACATGTTGTGTCAACCAATAAAGTGCTAACAATGTAAAGTTAAATAATAATAACGAGAAAGACTGTCAGTTGCCTATGAAAATACAGTCCACTAGCAAGGTCATAACTATGTTATACTTCAATTACAAATGCAATAGATAGAGCTATCGTTATATAAAGTAAATTAAATATTTTTGTAACATTGTAAGATTAAAGTACCTACTTAGTTAAGTTCAATGGTTGCACACAACCTCCTGTAGGGGGAATATGTTGGAAACATTAATTTTATTATCTGTGGATACTATATTGTCTGTGCGGATTGACATGACATTGTGATTGTTGAGTCTATGGCTCGCCCCTTCTTCTCAATACAGCGAACAGTCCGGACGTGTCTATTTTATTTTATTCCCTGCCTGCTACAATATAAGTCTTTTCTCGTTCACACAAATACTGGTGAATAACTTGGAATAAATTTAAATTTAATTCCTAATTTTGCACTTGCACCTTGCACTTTCATTTGATGACATTTTGAATTATTTAATTTATACAGCTCAGTTAGCTGAGTGTTAGCAGATTTAAAAGTGCTCGCATTATCACAATAAACAGTTGATGGGACATTGCGCCTTGCAATAAATCGTTTAAAACTAGCTAGAAATGTTTCTGTATTTAGGCTGGATGCTAGCTCTAGATGGATGGCCTTTGATACAAAACATACAAAAACAACAATATACCCTTTCGTTGTAATGACACTTCTAACTCTAGATTGTTTGATCATTATTGGCCCAGCAAAGTCTATTCCGACTTTCATAAAGCATCGGTCAGCATTAACTCTATCTTATTAAACTATATATATAAAAATATATATAAAATATATATAAATATATATATAAAAATATAAAAATATATATATATATATAAACTTATTAAAAAAAAATTCACTTGGGTTCTGAGCACTTTCAATATATGCCCAGCTGAATGCCCTTGTATGATCACATATCATATTTACTCTATTAGCAACATATGCATTCAACCTTGCAGGTTCAGTCTTTAGCCAAGCCAATACTACCTGTGAATCACTAAATAAATGCACACTTTGGATGGTAAGCCTTTTACTTAACGTGTTATGCACTCTCATACTTAGTTTTGCTAACAACAAGGCAGCATTTAATTCAAGACGTGGTACTGTCAATTTGAAACCTTTAGGTACAATTCTTGATTTTGAACAAAGAAGCGTCATTGTTACCTTCCTTTGTTTGTCAGTCACTCTCAAATACAACACACAACCATAGGCGGTGGCTGACGCATCTGCAAACCCGATTAGCTGGACAGATTGATGATCTCCAGCACAAACCTGTCTCGGCGCAGTTATAGGCTGCATCTGTTGCAAGTCATTATAAAATTGTAGCCACTCTTTTTGTATAATAGGTGGGGGACTAGAGTCCCAGTCTACATTGGACTGCCACAATTTCTGCATTATGATTTTGGCTTGAACAAAGACTGGCCCTGCAATCCCTAATGGATCATATGCTTGGCTGATGTAGCTTAATATTTGCCTTTTAGTTTTAGGTATTTCAGCTGACAACGGACTTGAGATTCTGAAGGAATCTGTTTGAATGTCAAATTTCAAACCTAATGTTTTTATATCCTTGTTGAGGTGCACTTCACCAAAGTACCGCTGTTTCTCAGGGATGTCACACAAGATCATTTTGTGATTAGCAGACCATTTGTGTAACACAAAGCTCGCCTTGCCTAACAGTTCAATGAGCTGTTGTTTTGTTTCAATAATGTTTGACAGACTGCTATCAGTGTGAAGCACATCGTCAACATATGTTGAGTTTAAAATTGCAGAACTAGCCAATGGATATTGATTTCCAAACCTTGCAGCTAGCTCTTTCAAGCATCTTGTAGCTAAGTAAGATGAGCATTTCAACCCGTATGTTACTGTATTTAATTGGATACATTTAATTTCTTCATCTGGGTAATCCCTCCAGAGAACATTAAGCAAGGATCTCTGGTCTTTTGCAATTTTTATATTGCGGAACATACGTCTGATATCGCAAACAAAGAAATATTCATTGAGTCTGAATAATAACAGGATGTCAAACAATTCTTGTTGGACTATAGGTCCGTTTAACATCAGTTCATTCAGAGAAACTTTCTGACTTCCTTTCATTGACCCATCAAATACTGTACGCAGAGCCGTAGAAACAGCATCTTGCTTTCTGACTGCATGATGAGCAAGGAAATATATTGGATCCTTGGAAAGATCATAGAGAGATATGTCAATGAATGATCCGTGACCTAACTCAATGAACTCAAGGATGAATTTTTTGTATTCATTGTATAGTTGTTCATCCTTGTGCAATTTTCTCTCTAAATTAAAAAATCTTTTTAATGCTAGGCTGAGTGAATCACCTAATGCATTATTCATATCACAAAGGGGAACCTTAAGAGGCATTGAAACTTCAAATTGATTGTTTTCCAACTTGACAGTTTTTTGAAAGTACTCCTCGCAGTGTAGTTGCTCAGAAGTATGCTCCACAAACGTTTCTGGTACTTTTTCTGTTTGCCAAAAATTTGATATGCTATCACTGATGTCTGTGTGACATTCCTGACAAAAGAGAGAAACAGCAGTACCTTTTTTGGAAAATCTTGGGATGCTGCCAGCTACTATGTAACCAAACTGGGTGTGGACAAAACTGGGTTGTGCAGCATCTTGTGAGCCTTGTGGTTGCTCTTCAGGCTGTGGCAACAGCGTCTGGAAAAAGATATCAGCCCCTAATAAAATATCTATCTCGCTTGTGATATGAAAGGTGTCATCAGCTAACTTTATGTTATTTGGCATTTTTATCATCGAGAAATCTATAGGACTTTGAGGTAACCTCGAAGTTATTTGGTCCACCACTAAGAGGTTGGCCGTTGTCATATAAGGGTAAACACAGGAAAAGATGTCTAACTTCAATGAGTGACGAATTGTCTTTTCCGTATTGGCTATGCCAACCACACCTGTATGGTTTGACGAAAGCGGCTTACCTATCACTCTTGCAATGCCAGAAGTGATAAATGAAGATTGGCTAGCGGAGTCCAGCAATGCCTTGACTATGATTTCTTTACCATCTTTAGTTATGAGCTTGACCTTTGCCGTAGGCAAAAGAACTTGGGTCTTGATGCTCAAACTAGTTGCACTCGTATTAGCTACACAATTATTAGTGCTACTTCGCTCCTCATTGTGTTCATCTTCAAAATGCAACAGAGTATTGTGGTTCTGTTTACACCTTTGGCATTTGAAGTGAAACTTGCATTTATTTGGATGAGAATTCAGACATATTCTGCATAATTTTTTGTTTTGAACAAATTCAAGTCGTTCTTTGATGGATGATAACATGAACTTTGGGCAAGAAAATAACTTGTGATCTGACTTACCGCAGTAGAGACATTTGACTTCCTTTACCACCACATTGGTCACCTTCCCTGAAGCGCCAGTTGACTTACAGTTGTAGCTGGACTCCTTCCTGCCTTCGCTGTTTTCAAAGGCAAGCGCACGTACCTCTATAAATTGCATAAGCTCGTTATAGGTAGGTTGCATGTTTGGCGTGCTGTGGGTTAAGTGATATGCAGTAGAAGTGGTTGGATCTAGTTTCCTAACAAGCAGGCACACCAGTATACTGTCCCATTCATGAACGGCTTCACCTAAATTTTTTAGTGCGGCAATATGCTGTTTTGTAATGGAGATTAACGATCTCATGGATTCAATACTCGGCTTGTTCATAGCAGGCATATCAAACAAGGCACACAAACGCTCGTTAATTATCTTGTATTTGTTATCATACCTGTCTGACAGTATATTTAAGGCTTCTTTGTAACTAGACCCTAAGATAGGAAGGTTTTTAATGAGATCATAGGCTTCTCCTTTGAGAAAACCTCTTAGGTAGAAGAATTTTTGTATATCGTTCATGTTAGCATCATTGTGGATAAATGCGTGGAACATTTCAATGAAAGGTTTATATTCCAAGTAGTTACCACCAAAACTTTGTATGTGTACATCTGGAAGTTTTAATTTGGTTAGTGCGTGGCCTTGCGAAGCATTAGACTTTTTTAATTCGGCCATTTTGGTTCGAATTGAAGCTAAACATTCGTAATAACAAGACTCCGTTAATGTCGGATCCTCGTTGTCGCTTATCTCTAGGCAAAGCTGTTCGTACTCACCAAATGCACTTAAAGTTTTTTCTTCAAGGATAATGAGCATTTGCAAGGACATTTCCGCAATGCCTCCATCTTTTAATCGATTACTTATTCGTGTAAGGGCCCCTTTTGCACTGCCACGCTTAGCAGTAAGCCTTTTCATATCGTCTTTGTTCTGTTCCTCGGCCATCGTAATTTAGGCTTAAAATTACAAGTACGCTAAACTTCACAGCACAATAACTTATTACTAGTTACAAAAATATTAGCAGTATAAACAATGCGAAGGCGCATGCAACCGTGATTTAGAAGCGTGGCACGGGGACAGGAAGCGTCGCTTGCGTCGTTTGCTTGATTGACTTGATTGAGCGATTCTGTGAATGAACTTATTCTGCTTGAATGAACAATATTTTTGAACGTAATGAACGATGACAGATGTCGTTTGCTTCTCCTCCTTAGAGCTGCTGCAGCGTTGATTGGTTCGCCTATTCACTTCGTTCGAAAGAACGAAGGAACAAATTGAGCGAACATGCAACTTGGTTGCTTGCAATGCTTGCTACGTTGACCGGACGTTCACGTCGGTTGATTGGCAGCCTTGACAGACGAACTTGGACTTGCATCGGAAGCTAGCTTCGGAACGTTGGCAGCACCACGAAGTTGCTGTATTTTTACAAATGGCGGTTTCGGCGAACTCCGCAACCGATGATATTGAGGCTTCCGAATTGGCACAGACGCGTAGGTAGGTTTGAAATTATGTTGCCACTGCACTTACTGACTCGTTATGGCTCGAAAGGACCATTATGAACGAGAAAAGACTTATATTGTAGCAGGCAGGGAATAAAATAAAATAGACACGTCCGCACTGTTCGCTGTATTGAGAAGAAGGGGCGAGCCATAGACTCAACAATCACAATGTCATGTCAATCCGCACAGACAATATAGTATCCACAGATAATAAAATTAATGTTTCCAACATATTCCCCCTACAGGAGGTTGTGTGCAACCATTGAACTTAACTAAGTAGGTACTTTAATCTTACAATGTTACAAAAATATTTAATTTACTTTATATAACGATAGCTCTATCTATTGCATTTGTAATTGAAGTATAACATAGTTATGACCTTGCTAGTGGACTGTATTTTCATAGGCAACTGACAGTCTTTCTCGTTATTATTATTTAACTTTACATTGTTAGCACTTTATTGGTTGACACAACATGTATGTACCTGTGCAATTATATACTAATTATAATATTGAGTGCATGAACAACATAGGTACATATTAACACTAATTTTATATAGGAATTACAAAAAAGGTTGATGACTTAACAGTAGTTATCAACTATAACTTATAGGCTTAATACCTTATATCTTACTTTATATAGCATATGACAATATTATCTTAACTTTTAAACTTATTAATAATTAACACTGTACTTAATAAATGCTACAAAGTTTCAACTTAACATTGGTAATTTCTTTTACATATTATTAGCTAATCTACAGGGAGGATACATATTTTTGTAATAGAAGTTTTGTGAACCTTACCATTAGCTTTTCTAACTTCTAAAGCTCTCACCTTGCCATCATGCCCAGGGAAGACTCTGGTCACTCTTGCCATAGGCCATGTCATAGGAGGAGTATCTATCTCACGCAAAATAACCAGTGCCCCTACCTGTACATTCGGTAAACTATCTTTCCATTTGGGACGATTCTGTAGTACATTTAAATAGTTCTTTGACCAATATCTCCAAAATTGCTGCTTCAATGCAGTACATTTACGCCAAAAACTAAGTCTATTCTCAGGTATAATAGTGAGATCTTGCTCCGGGTAACATGTTATAGGAGCACCTGTAATTAGGTGACTTGGTGTCAAGTATGATAAATCTTCAATATCTGAAGAAATCTGAGTAATTGGCCTGCTGTTCAAAATACCTTCAATTTCAACTAAAACCGAATTAAGTTCTTCATAGGTCAAAACTTGAGATGCCAGGACTCTGCGGAGAAGGAATTTGGTTGATTTCACAGCACTTTCCCAGAGTCCGGCAAATACTGGTGAATAACTTGGAATAAATTTAAATTTAATTCCTAATTTTGCACTTGCACCTTGCACTTTCATTTGATGACATTTTGAATTATTTAATTTATACAGCTCAGTTAGCTGAGTGTTAGCAGATTTAAAAGTGCTCGCATTATCACAATAAACAGTTGATGGGACATTGCGCCTTGCAATAAATCGTTTAAAACTAGCTAGAAATGTTTCTGTATTTAGGCTGGATGCTAGCTCTAGATGGATGGCCTTTGATACAAAACATACAAAAACAACAATATACCCTTTCGTTGTAATGACACTTCTAACTCTAGATTGTTTGATCATTATTGGCCCAGCAAAGTCTATTCCGACTTTCATAAAGCATCGGTCAGCATTAACTCTATCGGCGGGCAATGACCCCATCAGTTGCTTAGCGGTCACACCTTTAAGTCTGAAACATATTGTACATTTGTGGATCAATTTCTTAACTAATCTTAACCCATTAACTATCCAATATCTTTGTTGGAGGTTGCAGAGTACATGTTTTTGTCCAGCATGAAATAGTTTAAGATGCTCATTTTGAATGATTAGATGAGTCACTGTGGACTCTTTAGGCAAAATTATTTGGTGCTTTTGGCAATACGGCAGCGAAGAATGCTGTAACCTACCACCTACTCTGAGGACACCATTTGCATCTATAAATGGATTTAAAGACTTTAAGTGAGACGTTACCTGCCTGCCTGCCTGCAACGAAACTAGATCTTCATGAAAATATATGGCTTGTTCATTTTTTATTAACAAATTTAAGGCCTTGCTTGACTCTGTGAATGGCACAAAGTTTTCTTTTATTTTAATTGACCCTTGCCTAGCATTATTACAAAATCTTAGCACATAAGAAAGCACATTGACGGCTTTATCAATGTTAGAATATTTTTCTAGGAAACTAGTGAGCAATGGTACCGGTTTATATTGTGATGCTGCACACACCAGTTCATCCATCGAATGCTTAACCTCGGGAATGCTTGTAGGTATATCATACCCACAATGATTAAAGTTATAATCATAGTTATATAAACAGGATGGTCCAAACCACCACAGTTGGTTACCTTGCAGCTTGTTAGGAGCAATACCCCTGCTCAGTATGTCACTTGGGTTCTGAGCACTTTCAATATATGCCCAGCTGAATGCCCTTGTATGATCACATATCATATTTACTCTATTAGCAACATATGCATTCAACCTTGCAGGTTCAGTCTTTAGCCAAGCCAATACTACCTGTGAATCACTAAATAAATGCACACTTTGGATGGTAAGCCTTTTACTTAACGTGTTATGCACTCTCATACTTAGTTTTGCTAACAACAAGGCAGCATTTAATTCAAGACGTGGTACTGTCAATTTGAAACCTTTAGGTACAATTCTTGATTTTGAACAAAGAAGCGTCATTACAACGAAAGGGTATATTGTTGTTTTTGTATGTTTTGTATCAAAGGCCATCCATCTAGAGCTAGCATCCAGCCTAAATACAGAAACATTTCTAGCTAGTTTTAAACGATTTATTGCAAGGCGCAATGTCCCATCAACTGTTTATTGTGATAATGCGAGCACTTTTAAATCTGCTAACACTCAGCTAACTGAGCTGTATAAATTAAATAATTCAAAATGTCATCAAATGAAAGTGCAAGGTGCAAGTGCAAAATTAGGAATTAAATTTAAATTTATTCCAAGTTATTCACCAGTATTTGCCGGACTCTGGGAAAGTGCTGTGAAATCAACCAAATTCCTTCTCCGCAGAGTCCTGGCATCTCAAGTTTTGACCTATGAAGAACTTAATTCGGTTTTAGTTGAAATTGAAGGTATTTTGAACAGCAGGCCAATTACTCAGATTTCTTCAGATATTGAAGATTTATCATACTTGACACCAAGTCACCTAATTACAGGTGCTCCTATAACATGTTACCCGGAGCAAGATCTCACTATTATACCTGAGAATAGACTTAGTTTTTGGCGTAAATGTACTGCATTGAAGCAGCAATTTTGGAGATATTGGTCAAAGAACTATTTAAATGTACTACAGAATCGTCCCAAATGGAAAGATAGTTTACCGAATGTACAGGTAGGGGCACTGGTTATTTTGCGTGAGATAGATACTCCTCCTATGACATGGCCTATGGCAAGAGTGACCAGAGTCTTCCCTGGGCATGATGGCAAGGTGAGAGCTTTAGAAGTTAGAAAAGCTAATGGTAAGGTTCACAAAACTTCTATTACAAAAATATGTATCCTCCCTGTAGATTAGCTAATAATATGTAAAAGAAATTACCAATGTTAAGTTGAAACTTTGTAGCATTTATTAAGTACAGTGTTAATTATTAATAAGTTTAAAAGTTAAGATAATATTGTCATATGCTATATAAAGTAAGATATAAGGTATTAAGCCTATAAGTTATAGTTGATAACTACTGTTAAGTCATCAACCTTTTTTGTAATTCCTATATAAAATTAGTGTTAATATGTACCTATGTTGTTCATGCACTCAATATTATAATTAGTATATAATTGCACAGGTACATACATGTTGTGTCAACCAATAAAGTGCTAACAATGTAAAGTTAAATAATAATAACGAGAAAGACTGTCAGTTGCCTATGAAAATACAGTCCACTAGCAAGGTCATAACTATGTTATACTTCAATTACAAATGCAATAGATAGAGCTATCGTTATATAAAGTAAATTAAATATTTTTGTAACATTGTAAGATTAAAGTACCTACTTAGTTAAGTTCAATGGTTGCACACAACCTCCTGTAGGGGGAATATGTTGGAAACATTAATTTTATTATCTGTGGATACTATATTGTCTGTGCGGATTGACATGACATTGTGATTGTTGAGTCTATGGCTCGCCCCTTCTTCTCAATACAGCGAACAGTGCGGACGTGTCTATTTTATTTTATTCCCTGCCTGCTACAATATAAGTCTTTTCTCGTTCATAATGGTCCTTCGAGCCATAACGAGTCAGCACTTTCATTTGATGACATTTTGAATTATTTAATTTATACAGCTCAGTTAGCTGAGTGTTAGCAGATTTAAAAGTGCTCGCATTATCACAATAAACAGTTGATGGGACATTGCGCCTTGCAATAAATCGTTTAAAACTAGCTAGAAATGTTTCTGTATTTAGGCTGGATGCTAGCTCTAGATGGATGGCCTTTGATACAAAACATACAAAAACAACAATATACCCTTTCGTTGTAATGACACTTCTAACTCTAGATTGTTTGATCATTATTGGCCCAGCAAAGTCTATTCCGACTTTCATAAAGCATCGGTCAGCATTAACTCTATCGGCGGGCAATGACCCCATCAGTTGCTTAGCGGTCACACCTTTAAGTCTGAAACATATTGTACATTTGTGGATCAATTTCTTAACTAATCTTAACCCATTAACTATCCAATATCTTTGTTGGAGGTTGCAGAGTACATGTTTTTGTCCAGCATGAAATAGTTTAAGATGCTCATTTTGAATGATTAGATGAGTCACTGTGGACTCTTTAGGCAAAATTATTTGGTGCTTTTGGCAATACGGCAGCGAAGAATGCTGTAACCTACCACCTACTCTGAGGACACCATTTGCATCTATAAATGGATTTAAAGACTTTAAGTGAGACGTTACCTGCCTGCCTGCCTGCAACGAAACTAGATCTTCATGAAAATATATGGCTTGTTCATTTTTTATTAACAAATTTAAGGCCTTGCTTGACTCTGTGAATGATAATTCACAGCTTGCTCTCTTGCTTAATTATTAAAAAAAATATAAAATAATATATATATATATATATATATTTATTTTTATATATATATATATATATATATATATATTATTTTTATATATATATATATATATATAAAAATAATAATAATAAAAGAATTGCTTGACTCTGTGAATGGCACAAAGTTTTCTTTTATTTTAATTGACCCTTGCCTAGCATTATTACAAAATCTTAGCACATAAGAAAGCACATTGACGGCTTTATCAATGTTAGAATATTTTTCTAGGAAACTAGTGAGCAATGGTACCGGTTTATATTGTGATGCTGCACACACCAGTTCATCCATCGAATGCTTAACCTCGGGAATGCTTGTAGGTATATCATACCCACAATGATTAAAGTTATAATCATAGTTATATAAACAGGATGGTCCAAACCACCACAGTTGGTTACCTTGCAGCTTGTTAGGAGCAATACCCCTGCTCAGTATGTCACTTGGGTTCTGAGCACTTTCAATATATGCCCAGCTGAATGCCCTTGTATGATCACATATCATATTTACTCTATTAGCAACATATGCATTCAACCTTGCAGGTTCAGTCTTTAGCCAAGCCAATACTACCTGTGAATCACTAAATAAATGCACACTTTGGATGGTAAGCCTTTTACTTAACGTGTTATGCACTCTCATACTTAGTTTTGCTAACAACAAGGCAGCATTTAATTCAAGACGTGGTACTGTCAATTTGAAACCTTTAGGTACAATTCTTGATTTTGAACAAAGAAGCGTCATTGTTACCTTCCTTTGTTTGTCAGTCACTCTCAAATACAACACACAACCATAGGCGGTGGCTGACGCATCTGCAAACCCGATTAGCTGGACAGATTGATGATCTCCAGCACAAACCTGTCTCGGCGCAGTTATAGGCTGCATCTGTTGCAAGTCATTATAAAATTGTAGCCACTCTTTTTGTATAATAGGTGGGGGACTAGAGTCCCAGTCTACATTGGACTGCCACAATTTCTGCATTATGATTTTGGCTTGAACAAAGACTGGCCCTGCAATCCCTAATGGATCATATGCTTGGCTGATGTAGCTTAATATTTGCCTTTTAGTTTTAGGTATTTCAGCTGACAACGGACTTGAGATTCTGAAGGAATCTGTTTGAATGTCAAATTTCAAACCTAATGTTTTTATATCCTTGTTGAGGTGCACTTCACCAAAGTACCGCTGTTTCTCAGGGATGTCACACAAGATCATTTTGTGATTAGCAGACCATTTGTGTAACACAAAGCTCGCCTTGCCTAACAGTTCAATGAGCTGTCGTTTTGTTTCAATAATGTTTGACAGACTGCTATCAGTGTGAAGCACATCGTCAACATATGTTGAGTTTAAAATTGCAGAACTAGCCAATGGATATTGATTTCCAAACCTTGCAGCTAGCTCTTTCAAGCATCTTGTAGCTAAGTAAGATGAGCATTTCAACCCATATGTTACTGTATTTAATTGGATACATTTAATTTCTTCATCTGGGTAATCCCTCCAGAGAACATTAAGCAAGGATCTCTGGTCTTTTGCAATTTTTATATTGCGGAACATACGTCTGATATCGCAAACAAAGAAATATTCATTGAGTCTGAATAATAACAGGATGTCAAACAATTCTTGTTGGACTATAGGTCCGTTTAACATCAGTTCATTGAGAGAAACTTTCTGACTTCCTTTCATTGACCCATCAAATACTGTACGCAGAGCCGTAGAAACAGCATCTTGCTTTCTGACTGCATGATGAGCAAGGAAATATATTGGATCCTTGGAAAGATCATAGAGAGATATGTCAATGAATGATCCGTGACCTAACTCAATGAACTCAAGGATGAATTTTTTGTATTCATTGTATAGTTGTTCATCCTTGTGCAATTTTCTCTCTAAATTAAAAAATCTTTTTAATGCTAGGCTGAGTGAATCACCTAATGCATTATTCATATCACAAAGGGGAACCTTAAAAGGCATTGAAACTTCAAATTGATTGTTTTCCAACTTGACAGTTTTTTGAAAGTACTCCTCGCAGTGTAGTTGCTCAGAAGTATGCTCCACAAACGTTTCTGGTACTTTTTCTGTTTGCCAAAAATTTGATATGCTATCACTGATGTCTGTGTGACATTCCTGACAAAAGAGAGAAACAGCAGTACCTTTTTTGGAAAATCTTGGGATGCTGCCAGCTACTATGTAACCAAACTGGGTGTGGACAAAACTGGGTTGTGCAGCATCTTGTAAGCCTTGTGGTTGCTCTTCAGGCTGTGGCAACAGCGTCTGGAAAAAGATATCAGCCCCTAATAAAATATCTATCTCGCTTGTGATATGAAAGGTGTCATCAGCTAACTTTATGTTATTTGGCATTTTTATCATCGAGAAATCTATAGGACTTTGAGGTAACCTCGAAGTTATTTGGTCCACCACTAAGAGGTTGGCCGTTGTCATATAAGGGTAAACACAGGAAAAGATGTCTAACTTCAATGAGTGACGAATTGTCTTTTCCGTATTGGCTATGCCAACCACACCTGTATGGTTTGACGAAAGCGGCTTACCTATCACTCTTGCAATGCCAGAAGTGATAAATGAAGATTGGCTAGCGGAGTCCAGCAATGCCTTGACTATGATTTCTTTACCATCTTTAGTTATGAGCTTGACCTTTGCCGTAGGCAAAAGAACTTGGGTCTTGATGCTCAAACTAGTTGCACTCGTATTAGCTACACAATTATTAGTGCTACTTCGCTCCTCATTGTGTTCATCTTCAAAATGCAACAGAGTATTGTGGTTCTGTTTACACCTTTGGCATTTGAAGTGAAACTTGCATTTATTTGGATGAGAATTCAGACATATTCTGCATAATTTTTTGTTTTGAACAAATTCAAGTCGTTCTTTGATGGATGATAACATGAACTTTGGGCAAGAAAATAACTTGTGATCTGACTTACCGCAGTAGAGACATTTGACTTCCTTTACCACCACATTGGTCACCTTCCCTGAAGCGCCAGTTGACTTACAGTTGTAGCTGGACTCCTTCCTGCCTTCGCTGTTTTCAAAGGCAAGCGCACGTACCTCTATAAATTGCATAAGCTCGTTATAGGTAGGTTGCATGTTTGGCGTGCTGTGGGTTAAGTGATATGCAGTAGAAGTGGTTGGATCTAGTTTCCTAACAAGCAGGCACACCAGTATACTGTCCCATTCATGAACGGCTTCACCTAAATTTTTTAGTGCGGCAATATGCTGTTTTGTAATGGAGATTAACAATCTCATGGATTCAATACTCGGCTTGTTCATAGCAGGCATATCAAACAAGGCACACAAATGCTCGTTAATTATCTTGTATTTGTTATCATACCTGTCTGACAGTATATTTAAGGCTTCTTTGTAACTAGACCCTAAGATAGGAAGGTTTTTAATGAGATCATAGGCTTCTCCTTTGAGAAAACCTCTTAGGTAGAAGAATTTTTGTATATCGTTCATGTTAGCATCATTGTGGATAAATGCGTGGAACATTTCAATGAAAGGTTTATATTCCAAGTAGTTACCACCAAAACTTTGTATGTGTACATCTGGAAGTTTTAATTTGGTTAGTGCGTGGCCTTGCGAAGCATTAGACTTTTTTAATTCGGCCATTTTGGTTCGAATTGAAGCTAAACATTCGTAATAACAAGACTCCGTTAATGTCGGATCCTCGTTGTCGCTTATCTCTAGGCAAAGCTGTTCGTACTCACCAAATGCACTTAAAGTTTTTTCTTCAAGGATAATGAGCATTTGCAAGGACATTTCCGCAATGCCTCCATCTTTTAATCGATTACTTATTCGTGTAAGGGCCCCTTTTGCACTGCCACGCTTAGCAGTAAGCCTTTTCATATCGTCTTTGTTCTGTTCCTCGGCCATCGTAATTTAGGCTTAAAATTACAAGTACGCTAAACTTCACAGCACAATAACTTATTACTAGTTACAAAAATATTAGCAGTATAAACAATGCGAAGGCGCATGCAACCGTGATTTAGAAGCGTGGCACGGGGACAGGAAGCGTCGCTTGCGTCGTTTGCTTGATTGACTTGATTGAGCGATTCTGTGAATGAACTTATTCTGCTTGAATGAACAATATTTTTGAACGTAATGAACGATGACAGATGTCGTTTGCTTCTCCTCCTTAGAGCTGCTGCAGCGTTGATTGGTTCGCCTATTCACTTCGTTCGAAAGAACGAAGGAACAAATTGAGCGAACATGCAACTTGGTTGCTTGCAATGCTTGCTACGTTGACCGGACGTTCACGTCGGTTGATTGGCAGCCTTGACAGACGAACTTGAACTTGCATCGGAAGCTAGCTTCGGAACGTTGGCAGCACCACGAAGTTGCTGTACTCGTATTTTTACAAATGGCGGTTTCGGCGAACTCCGCAACCGATGATATTGAGGCTTCCGAATTGGCACAGACGCGTAGGTAGGTTTGAAATTATGTTGCCACTGCACTTACTGACTCGTTATGGCTCGAAGGGACCAATGTGAACGAGAAAAGACTTATATTGTAGCAGGCAGGGAATAAAATAAAATAGACACGTCCGTACTGTTCGCTGTATTGAGAAGAAGGGGCGAGCCACAGACTCAACAATCACAATGTCATGTCAATCCGCACAGACAATATAGTATCCACAGATAATAAAATTAATGTTTCCAACATATTCCCCCTACAGGAGGTTGTGTGCAACCATTGAACTTAACTAAGTAGGTACTTTAATCTTACAATGTTACAAAAATATTTAATTTACTTTATATAACGATAGCTCTATCTATTGCATTTGTAATTGAAGTATAACATAGTTATGACCTTGCTAGTGGACTGTATTTTCATAGGCAACTGAAAGTCTTTTCTCGTTCACTGACCAGAGATCCTTGCTTAATGTTCTCTGGAGGGATTACCCAGATGAAGAAATTAAATGTATCCAATTAAATACAGTAACATACGGGTTGAAATGCTCATCTTACTTAGCTACAAGATGCTTGAAAGAGCTAGCTGCAAGGTTTGGAAATCAATATCCATTGGCTAGTTCTGCAATTTTAAACTCAACATATGTTGACGATGTGCTTCACACTGATAGCAGTCTGTCAAACATTATTGAAACAAAACGACAGCTCATTGAACTGTTAGGCAAGGCGAGCTTTGTGTTACACAAATGGTCTGCTAATCACAAAATGATCTTGTGTGACATCCCTGAGAAACAGCGGTACTTTGGTGAAGTGCACCTCAACAAGGATATAAAAACATTAGGTTTGAAATTTGACATTCAAACAGATTCCTTCAGAATCTCAAGTCCGTTATCAGCTGAAATACCTAAAACTAAAAGGCAAATATTAAGCTACATCAGCCAAGCATATGATCCATTAGGGATTGCAGGGCCAGTCTTTGTTCAAGCCAAAATCATAATGCAGAAATTGTGGCAGTCCAATGTAGACTGGGACTCTAGTCCCCCACCTATTATACAAAAAGAGTGGCTACAATTTTATAATGACTTGCAACAGATGCAGCCTATAACTGCGCCGAGACAGGTTTGTGCTGGAGATCATCAATCTGTCCAGCTAATCGGGTTTGCAGATGCGTCAGCCACCGCCTATGGTTGTGTGTTGTATTTGAGAGTGACTGACAAACAAAGGAAGGTAACAATGACGCTTCTTTGTTCAAAATCAAGAATTGTACCTAAAGGTTTCAAATTGACAGTACCACGTCTTGAATTAAATGCTGCCTTGTTGTTAGCAAAACTAAGTATGAGAGTGCATAACACGTTAAGTAAAAGGCTTACCATCCAAAGTGTGCATTTATTTAGTGATTCACAGGTAGTATTGGCTTGGCTAAAGACTGAACCTGCAAGGTTGAATGCATATGTTGCTAATAGAGTAAATATGATATGTGATCATACAAGGGCATTCAGCTGGGCATATATTGAAAGTGCTCAGAACCCAAGTGACATACTGAGCAGGGGTATTGCTCCTAACAAGCTGCAAGGTAACCAACTGTGGTGGTTTGGACCATCCTGTTTATATAACTATGATTATAACTTTAATCATTGTGGGTATGATATACCTACAAGCATTCCCGAGGTTAAGCATTCGATGGATGAACTGGTGTGTGCAGCATCACAATATAAACCGGTACCATTGCTCACTAGTTTCCTAGAAAAATATTCTAACATTGATAAAGCCGTCAATGTGCTTTCTTATGTGCTAAGATTTTGTAATAATGCTAGGCAAGGGTCAATTAAAATAAAAGAAAACTTTGTGCCATTCACAGAGTCAAGCAAGGCCTTAAATTTGTTAATAAAAAATGAACAAGCCATATATTTTCATGAAGATCTAGTTTCGTTGCAGGCAGGCAGGCAGGTAACGTCTCACTTAAAGTCTTTAAATCCATTTATAGATGCAAATGGTGTCCTCAGAGTAGGTGGTAGGTTACAGCATTCTTCGCTGCCGTACAGCCAAAAGCACCAAATAATTTTGCCTAAAGAATCCACAGTGACTCATCTAATCATTCAAAATGAGCATCTTAAACTATTTCATGCTGGACAAAAACATGTACTCTGCAACCTCCAACAAAGATATTGGATAATAAAATTAATTATTAATTGTAATTAGTAAATGTAAAAGTCTTTTCTCGTTCATAATGGTCCTTTCGAGCCATAACGAGTCAGTAAGTGCAGTGGCAACATAATTTCAAACCTACCTACGCGTCTGTGCCAATTCGGAAGCCTCAATATCATCGGTTGCGGAGTTCGCCGAAACCGCCATTTGTAAAAATACAGCAACTTCGTGGTGCTGCCAACGTTCCGAAGCTAGCTTCCGATGCAAGTTCAAGTTCGTCTGTCAAGGCTGCCAATCAACCGACGTGAACGTCCGGTCAACGTAGCAAGCATTGCAAGCAACCAAGTTGCATGTTCGCTCAATTTGTTCCTTCGTTCTTTCGAACGAAGTGAATAGGCGAACCAATCAACGCTGCAGCAGCTCTAAGGAGGAGAAGCAAACGACATCTGTCATCGTTCATTACGTTCAAAAATATTGTTCATTCAAGCAGAATAAGTTCATTCACAGAATCGCTCAATCAAGTCAATCAAGCAAACGACGCAAGCGACCCTTCCTGTCCCCGTGCCACGCTTCTAAATCACGGTTGCATGCGCCTTCGCATTGTTTATACTGCTAATATTTTTGTAACTAGTAATAAGTTATTGTGCTGTGAAGTTTAGCGTACTTGTAATTTTAAGCCTAAATTACGATGGCCGAGGAACAGAACAAAGACGATATGAAAAGGCTTACTGCTAAGCGTGGCAGTGCAAAAGGGGCCCTTACACGAATAAGTAATCGATTAAAAGATGGAGGCATTGCGGAAATGTCCTTGCAAATGCTCATTATCCTTGAAGAAAAAACTTTAAGTGCATTTGGTGAGTACGAACAGCTTTGCCTAGAGATAAGCGACAACGAGGATCCGACATTAACGGAGTCTTGTTATTACGAATGTTTAGCTTCAATTCGAACCAAAATGGCCGAATTAAAAAAGTCTAATGCTTCGCAAGGCCACGCACTAACCAAATTAAAACTTCCAGATGTACACATACAAAGTTTTGGTGGTAACTACTTGGAATATAAACCTTTCATTGAAATGTTCCACGCATTTATCCACAATGATGCTAACATGAACGATATACAAAAATTCTTCTACCTAAGAGGTTTTCTCAAAGGAGAAGCCTATGATCTCATTAAAAACCTTCCTATCTTAGGGTCTAGTTACAAAGAAGCCTTAAATATACTGTCAGACAGGTATGATAACAAATACAAGATAATTAACGAGCATTTGTGTGCCTTGTTTGATATGCCTGCTATGAACAAGCCGAGTATTGAATCCATGAGATTGTTAATCTCCATTACAAAACAGCATATTGCCGCACTAAAAAATTTAGGTGAAGCCGTTCATGAATGGGACAGTATACTGGTGTGCCTGCTTGTTAGGAAACTAGATCCAACCACTTCTACTGCATATCACTTAACCCACAGCACGCCAAACATGCAACCTACCTATAACGAGCTTATGCAATTTATAGAGGTACGTGCGCTTGCCTTTGAAAACAGCGAAGGCAGGAAGGAGTCCAGCTACAACTGTAAGTCAACTGGCGCTTCAGGGAAGGTGACCAATGTGGTGGTAAAGGAAGTCAAATGTCTCTACTGCGGTAAGTCAGATCACAAGTTATTTTCTTGCCCAAAGTTCATGTTATCATCCATCAAAGAACGACTTGAATTTGTTCAAAACAAAAAATTATGCAGAATATGTCTGAATTCTCATCCAAATAAATGCAAGTTTCACTTCAAATGCCAAAGGTGTAAACAGAACCACAATACTCTGTTGCATTTTGAAGATGAACACAATGAGGAGCGAAGTAGCACTAATAATTGTGTAGCTAATACGAGTGCAACTAGTTTGAGCATCAAGACCCAAGTTCTTTTGCCTACGGCAAAGGTCAAGCTCATAACTAAAGATGGTAAAGAAATCATAGTCAAGGCATTGCTGGACTCCGCTAGCCAATCTTCATTTATCACTTCTGGCATTGCAAGAGTGATAGGTAAGCCGCTTTCGTCAAACCATACAGGTGTGGTTGGCATAGCCAATACGGAAAAGACAATTCGTCACTCATTGAAGTTAGACATCTTTTCCTGTGTTTACCCTTATATGACAACGGCCAACCTCTTAGTGGTGGACCAAATAACTTCGAGGTTACCTCAAAGTCCTATAGATTTCTCGATGATAAAAATGCCAAATAACATAAAGTTAGCTGATGACACCTTTCATATCACAAGCGAGATAGATATTTTATTAGGGGCTGATATCTTTTTCCAGACGCTGTTGCCACAGCCTGAAGAGCAACCACAAGGCTTACAAGATGCTGCACAACCCAGTTTTGTCCACACCCAGTTTGGTTACATAGTAGCTGGCAGCATCCCAAGATTTTCCAAAAAAGGTACTGCTGTTTCTCTCTTTTGTCAGGAATGTCACACAGACATCAGTGATAGCATATCAAATTTTTGGCAAACAGAAAAAGTACCAGAAACGTTTGTGGAGCATACTTCTGAGCAACTACACTGCGAGGAGTACTTTCAAAAAACTGTCAAGTTGGAAAACAATCAATTTGAAGTTTCAATGCCTTTTAAGGTTCCCCTTTGTGATATGAATAATGCATTAGGTGATTCACTCAGCCTAGCATTAAAAAGATTTTTTAATTTAGAGAGAAAATTGCACAAGGATGAACAACTATACAATGAATACAAAAAATTCATCCTTGAGTTCATTGAGTTAGGTCACGGATCATTCATTGACATATCTCTCTATGATCTTTCCAAGGATCCAATATATTTCCTTGCTCATCATGCAGTCAGAAAGCAAGATGCTGTTTCTACGGCTCTGCGTACAGTATTTGATGGGTCAATGAAAGGAAGTCAGAAAGTTTCTCTCAATGAACTGATGTTAAACGGACCTATAGTCCAACAAGAATTGTTTGACATCCTGTTATTATTCAGACTCAATGAATATTTCTTTGTTTGCGATATCAGACGTATGTTCCGCAATATAAAAATTGCAAAAGACCAGAGATCCTTGCTTAATGTTCTCTGGAGGGATTACCCAGATGAAGAAATTAAATGTATCCAATTAAATACAGTAACATATGGGTTGAAATGCTCATCTTACTTAGCTACAAGATGCTTGAAAGAGCTAGCTGCAAGGTTTGGAAATCAATATCCATTGGCTAGTTCTGCAATTTTAAACTCAACATATGTTGACGATGTGCTTCACACTGATAGCAGTCTGTCAAACATTATTGAAACAAAACGACAGCTCATTGAACTGTTAGGCAAGGCGAGCTTTGTGTTACACAAATGGTCTGCTAATCACAAAATGATCTTGTGTGACATCCCTGAGAAACAGCGGTACTTTGGTGAAGTGCACCTCAACAAGGATATAAAAACATTAGGTTTGAAATTTGACATTCAAACAGATTCCTTCAGAATCTCAAGTCCGTTGTCAGCTGAAATACCTAAAACTAAAAGGCAAATATTAAGCTACATCAGCCAAGCATATGATCCATTAGGGATTGCAGGGCCAGTCTTTGTTCAAGCCAAAATCATAATGCAGAAATTGTGGCAGTCCAATGTAGACTGGGACTCTAGTCCCCCACCTATTATACAAAAAGAGTGGCTACAATTTTATAATGACTTGCAACAGATGCAGCCTATAACTGCGCCGAGACAGGTTTGTGCTGGAGATCATCAATCTGTCCAGCTAATCGGGTTTGCAGATGCGTCAGCCACCGCCTATGGTTGTGTGTTGTATTTGAGAGTGACTGACAAACAAAGGAAGGTAACAATGACGCTTCTTTGTTCAAAATCAAGAATTGTACCTAAAGGTTTCAAATTGACAGTACCACGTCTTGAATTAAATGCTGCCTTGTTGTTAGCAAAACTAAGTATGAGAGTGCATAACACGTTAAGTAAAAGGCTTACCATCCAAAGTGTGCATTTATTTAGTGATTCACAGGTAGTATTGGCTTGGCTAAAGACTGAACCTGCAAGGTTGAATGCATATGTTGCTAATAGAGTAAATATGATATGTGATCATACAAGGGCATTCAGCTGGGCATATATTGAAAGTGCTCAGAACCCAAGTGACATACTGAGCAGGGGTATTGCTCCTAACAAGCTGCAAGGTAACCAACTGTGGTGGTTTGGACCATCCTGTTTATATAACTATGATTATAACTTTAATCATTGTGGGTATGATATACCTACAAGCATTCCCGAGGTTAAGCATTCGATGGATGAACTGGTGTGTGCAGCATCACAATATAAACCGGTACCATTGCTCACTAGTTTCCTAGAAAAATATTCTAACATTGATAAAGCCGTCAATGTGCTTTCTTATGTGCTAAGATTTTGTAATAATGCTAGGCAAGGGTCAATTAAAATAAAAGAAAACTTTGTGCCATTCACAGAGTCAAGCAAGGCCTTAAATTTGTTAATAAAAAATGAACAAGCCATATATTTTCATGAAGATCTAGTTTCGTTGCAGGCAGGCAGGCAGGTAACGTCTCACTTAAAGTCTTTAAATCCATTTATAGATGCAAATGGTGTCCTCAGAGTAGGTGGTAGGTTACAGCATTCTTCGCTGCCGTACAGCCAAAAGCACCAAATAATTTTGCCTAAAGAATCCACAGTGACTCATCTAATCATTCAAAATGAGCATCTTAAACTATTTCATGCTGGACAAAAACATGTACTCTGCAACCTCCAACAAAGATATTGGATAATTAATGGGTTAAGATTAGTTAAGAAATTGCTGCACAAATGTACAATATGTTTCAGACTTAAAGGTGTGACTGCTAAGCAACTGATGGGGTCATTGCCCGCCGATAGAGTTAATGCTGACCGATGCTTTATGAAAGTCGGAATAGACTTTGCTGGGCCAATAATGATCAAACAATCTAGAGTTAGAAGTGTCATTACAACGAAAGGGTATATTGTTGTTTTTGTATGTTTTGTATCAAAGGCCATCCATCTAGAGCTGGCATCCAGCCTAAATACAGAAACATTTCTAGCTAGTTTTAAACGATTTATTGCATGGCGCAATGTCCCATTAACTGTTTATTGTGATAATGCGAGCACTTTTAAATCTGCTAACACTCAGCTAACTGAGCTGTATAAATTAAATAATTCAAAATGTCATCAAATGAAAGTGCAAGGTGCAAGTGCAAAATTAGGAATTAAATTTAAATTTATTCCAAGTTATTCACCAGTATTTGCCGGACTCTGGGAAAGTGCTGTGAAATCAACCAAATTCCTTCTCCGCAGAGTCCTGGCATCTCAAGTTTTGACCTATGAAGAACTTAATACAGTTTTAGTTGAAATTGAAGGTATTTTGAACAGCAGGCCAATTACTCCGATTTCTTCAGATATTGAAGATTTATCATACTTGACACCAAGTCACCTAATTACAGGTGCTCCTATAACATGTTACCCGGAGCAAGATCTCACTATTATACCTGAGAATAGACTTAGTTTCTGGCGTAAATGTACTGCATTGAAGCAGCAATTTTGGAGATATTGGTCAAAGAACTATTTAAATGTACTACAGAATCGTCCCAAATGGAAAGATAGTTTACCGAATGTACAGGTAGGGGCACTGGTTATTTTGCGTGAGATAGATACTCCTCCTATGACATGGCCTATGGCAAGAGTGACCAGAGTCTTCCCTGGGCATGATGGCAAGGTGAGAGCTTTAGAAGTTAGAAAAGCTAATGGTAAGGTTCACAAAACTTCTATTACAAAAATATGTATCCTCCCTGTAGATTAGCTAATAATATGTAAAAGAAATTACCAATGTTAAGTTGAAACTTTGTAGCATTTATTAAGTACAGTGTTAATTATTAATAAGTTTAAAAGTTAAGGTAATATTGTCATATGCTATATAAAGTAAGATATAAGGTATTAAGCCTATAAGTTATAGTTGATAACTACTGTTAAGTCATCAACCTTTTTTGTAATTCCTATATAAAATTAGTGTTAATATGTACCTATGTTGTTCATGCACTCAATATTATAATTAGTAAGTATATAATTGCACAGGTACATACATGTTGTGTCAACCAATAAAGTGCTAACAATGTAAAGTTAAATAATAATAACGAGAAAGACTGTCAGTTGCCTATGAAAATACAGTCCACTAGCAAGGTCATAACTATGTTATACTTCAATTACAAATGCAATAGATAGAGCTATCGTTATATAAAGTAAATTAAATATTTTTGTAACATTGTAAGATTAAAGTACCTACTTAGTTAAGTTCAATGGTTGCACACAACCTCCTGTAGGGGGAATATGTTGGAAACATTAATTTTATTATCTGTGGATACTATATTGTCTGTGCGGATTGACATGACATTGTGATTGTTGAGTCTGTGGCTCGCCCCTTCTTCTCAATACAGCGAACAGTACGGACGTGTCTATTTTATTTTATTCCCTGCCTGCTACAATATAAGTCTTTTCTCGTTCACATTGTTCATGAAAATATATGGCTTGTTCATTTTTTATTAACAAATTTAAGGCCTTGCTTGACTCTGTGAATGGCACAAAGTTTTCTTTTATTTTAATTGACCCTTGCCTAGCATTATTACAAAATCTTAGCACATAAGAAAGCACATTGACGGCTTTATCAATCTGTCAAACATTATTGAAACAAAACAACAGCTCATTGAACTGTTAGGCAAGGCGAGCTTTGTGTTACACAAATGGTCTGCTAATCACAAAATGATCTTGTGTGACATCCCTGAGAAACAGCGGTACTTTGGTGAAGTGCACCTCAACAAGGATATAAAAACATTAGGTTTGAAATTTGACATTCAAACAGATTCCTTCAGAATATCAAGTCCGTTGTCAGCTGAAATACCTAAAACTAAAAGGCAAATATTAAGCTACATCAGCCAAGCATATGATCCATTAGGGATTGCAGGGCCAGTCTTTGTTCAAGCCAAAATCATAATGCAGAAATTGTGGCAGTCCAATGTAGACTGGGACTCTAGTCCCCCACCTATTATACAAAAAGAGTGGCTACAATTTTATAATGACTTGCAACAGATGCAGCCTATAACTGCGCCGAGAAAGGTTTGTGCTGGAGATCATCAATGTGTCCAGCTAATCGGGTTTGCAGATGCGTCAGCCACCGCCTATGGTTGTGTGTTGTATTTGAGAGTGACTGACAAACAAAGGAAGATAACAATGACGCTTCTTTGTTCAAAATCAAGAATTGTACCTAAAGGTTTCAAATTGACAGTACCACGTCTTGAATTAAATGCTGCCTTGTTGTTAGCAAAACTAAGTAGGAGAGTGCATAACACATTAAGTAAAAGGCTTACCATCCAAAGTGTGCATTTATTTAGTGATTCACAGGTAGTATTGGCTTGGCTAAAGACTGAACCTGCAAGGTTGAATGCATATGTTGCTAATAGAGTAAATATGATATGTGATCATACAAGGGCATTCAGCTGGGCATATATTGAAAGTGCTCAGAACCCAAGTGACATACTGAGCAGGGGCATTGCTCCTAACAAGCTGCAAGGTAACCAACTGTGGTGGTTTGGACCATCCTGTTTATATAACTATGATTATAACTTTAATCATTGTGGGTATGATATACCTACAAGCATTCCCGAGGTTAAGCATTCGATGGATGAACTGGTGTGTGCAGCATCACAATATAAACCGGTACCATTGCTCACTAGTTTCCTAGAAAAATATTCTAACATTGATAAAGCCGTCAATGTGCTTTCTTATGTGCTAAGATTTTGTAATAATGCTAGGCAAGGGTCAATTAAAATAAAAGAAAACTTTGTGCCATTCACAGAGTCAAGCAAGGCCTTAAATTTGTTAATAAAAAATGAACAAGCCATATATTTTCATGAAGATCTAGTTTCGTTGCAGGCAGGCAGGCAGGTAACGTCTCACTTAAAGTCTTTAAATCCATTTATAGATGCAAATGGTGTCCTCAGAGTAGGTGGTAGGTTACAGCATTCTTCGCTGCCGTATTGCCAAAAGCACCAAATAATTTTGCCTAAAGAGTCCACAGTGACTCATCTAATCATTCAAAATGAGCATCTTAAACTATTTCATGCTGGACAAAAACATGTACTCTGCAACCTCCAACAAAGATATTGGATAGTTAATGGGTTAAGATTAGTTAAGAAATTGATCCACAAATGTACAATATGTTTCAGACTTAAAGGTGTGACCGCTAAGCAACTGATGGGGTCATTGCCCGCCGATAGAGTTAATGCTGACCGATGCTTTATGAAAGTCGGAATAGACTTTGCTGGGCCAATAATGATCAAACAATCTAGAGTTAGAAGTGTCATTACAACGAAAGGGTATATTGTTGTTTTTGTATGTTTTGTATCAAAGGCCATCCATCTAGAGCTAGCATCCAGCCTAAATACAGAAACATTTCTAGCTAGTTTTAAACGATTTATTGCAAGGCGCAATGTCCCATCAACTGTTTATTGTGATAATGCGAGCACTTTTAAATCTGCTAACACTCAGCTAACTGAGCTGTATAAATTAAATAATTCAAAATGTCATCAAATGAAAGTGCAAGGTGCAAGTGCAAAATTAGGAATTAAATTTAAATTTATTCCAAGTTATTCACCAGTATTTGCCGGACTCTGGGAAAGTGCTGTGAAATCAACCAAATTCCTTCTCCGCAGAGTCCTGGCATCTCAAGTTTTGACCTATGAAGAACTTAATTCGGTTTTAGTTGAAATTGAAGGTATTTTGAACAGCAGGCCAATTACTCAGATTTCTTCAGATATTGAAGATTTATCATACTTGACACCAAGTCACCTAATTACAGGTGCTCCTATAACATGTTACCCGGAGCAAGATCTCACTATTATACCTGAGAATAGACTTAGTTTTTGGCGTAAATGTACTGCATTGAAGCAGCAATTTTGGAGATATTGGTCAAAGAACTATTTAAATGTACTACAGAATCGTCCCAAATGGAAAGATAGTTTACCGAATGTACAGGTAGGGGCACTGGTTATTTTGCGTGAGATAGATACTCCTCCTATGACATGGCCTATGGCAAGAGTGACCAGAGTCTTCCCTGGGCATGATGGCAAGGTGAGAGCTTTAGAAGTTAGAAAAGCTAATGGTAAGGTTCACAAAACTTCTATTACAAAAATATGTATCCTCCCTGTAGATTAGCTAATAATATGTAAAAGAAATTACCAATGTTAAGTTGAAACTTTGTAGCATTTATTAAGTACAGTGTTAATTATTAATAAGTTTAAAAGTTAAGATAATATTGTCATATGCTATATAAAGTAAGATATAAGGTATTAAGCCTATAAGTTATAGTTGATAACTACTGTTAAGTCATCAACCTTTTTTGTAATTCCTATATAAAATTAGTGTTAATATGTACCTATGTTGTTCATGCACTCAATATTATAATTAGTATATAATTGCACAGGTACATACATGTTGTGTCAACCAATAAAGTGCTAACAATGTAAAGTTAAATAATAATAACGAGAAAGACTGTCAGTTGCCTATGAAAATACAGTCCACTAGCAAGGTCATAACTATGTTATACTTCAATTACAAATGCAATAGATAGAGCTATCGTTATATAAAGTAAATTAAATATTTTTGTAACATTGTAAGATTAAAGTACCTACTTAGTTAAGTTCAATGGTTGCACACAACCTCCTGTAGGGGGAATATGTTGGAAACATTAATTTTATTATCTGTGGATACTATATTGTCTGTGCGGATTGACATGACATTGTGATTGTTGAGTCTATGGCTCGCCCCTTCTTCTCAATACAGCGAACAGTCCGGACGTGTCTATTTTATTTTATTCCCTGCCTGCTACAATATAAGTCTTTTCTCGTTCACATTGGTCCCTTCGAGCCATAACGAGTCAGTAAGTGCAGTGGCAACATAATTTCAAACCTACCTACGCGTCTGTGCCAATTCGGAAGCCTCAATATCATCGGTTGCGGAGTTCGCCGAAACCGCCATTTGTAAAAATACGAGTACAGCAACTTCGTGGTGCTGCCAACGTTCCGAAGCTAGCTTCCGATGCAAGTTCAAGTTCGTCTGTCAAGGCTGCCAATCAACCGACGTGAACGTCCGGTCAACGTAGCAAGCATTGCAAGCAACCAAGTTGCATGTTCGCTCAATTTGTTCCTTCGTTCTTTCGAACGAAGTGAATAGGCGAACCAATCAACGCTGCAGCAGCTCTAAGGAGGAGAAGCAAACGACATCTGTCATCGTTCATTACGTTCAAAAATATTGTTCATTCAAGCAGAATAAGTTCATTCACAGAATCGCTCAATCAAGTCAATCAAGCAAACGACGCAAGCGACGCTTCCTGTCCCCGTGCCACGCTTCTAAATCACGGTTGCATGCGCCTTCGCATTGTTTATACTGCTAATATTTTTGTAACTAGTAATAAGTTATTGTGCTGTGAAGTTTAGCGTACTTGTAATTTTAAGCCTAAATTACGATGGCCGAGGAACAGAACAAAGACGATATGAAAAGGCTTACTGCTAAGCGTGGCAGTGCAAAAGGGGCCCTTACACGAATAAGTAATCGATTAAAAGATGGAGGCATTGCGGAAATGTCCTTGCAAATGCTCATTATCCTTGAAGAAAAAACTTTAAGTGCATTTGGTGAGTACGAACAGCTTTGCCTAGAGATAAGCGACAACGAGGATCCGACATTAACGGAGTCTTGTTATTACGAATGTTTAGCTTCAATTCGAACCAAAATGGCCGAATTAAAAAAGTCTAATGCTTCGCAAGGCCACGCACTAACCAAATTAAAACTTCCAGATGTACACATACAAAGTTTTGGTGGTAACTACTTGGAATATAAACCTTTCATTGAAATGTTCCACGCATTTATCCACAATGATGCTAACATGAACGATATACAAAAATTCTTCTACCTAAGAGGTTTTCTCAAAGGAGAAGCCTATGATCTCATTAAAAACCTTCCTATCTTAGGGTCTAGTTACAAAGAAGCCTTAAATATACTGTCAGACAGGTATGATAACAAATACAAGATAATTAACGAGCATTTGTGTGCCTTGTTTGATATGCCTGCTATGAACAAGCCGAGTATTGAATCCATGAGATTGTTAATCTCCATTACAAAACAGCATATTGCCGCACTAAAAAATTTAGGTGAAGCCGTTCATGAATGGGACAGTATACTGGTGTGCCTGCTTGTTAGGAAACTAGATCCAACCACTTCTACTGCATATCACTTAACCCACAGCACGCCAAACATGCAACCTACCTATAACGAGCTTATGCAATTTATAGAGGTACGTGCGCTTGCCTTTGAAAACAGCGAAGGCAGGAAGGAGTCCAGCTACAACTGTAAGTCAACTGGCGCTTCAGGGAAGGTGACCAATGTGGTGGTAAAGGAAGTCAAATGTCTCTACTGCGGTAAGTCAGATCACAAGTTATTTTCTTGCCCAAAGTTCATGTTATCATCCATCAAAGAACGACTTGAATTTGTTCAAAACAAAAAATTATGCAGAATATGTCTGAATTCTCATCCAAATAAATGCAAGTTTCACTTCAAATGCCAAAGGTGTAAACAGAACCACAATACTCTGTTGCATTTTGAAGATGAACACAATGAGGAGCGAAGTAGCACTAATAATTGTGTAGCTAATACGAGTGCAACTAGTTTGAGCATCAAGACCCAAGTTCTTTTGCCTACGGCAAAGGTCAAGCTCATAACTAAAGATGGTAAAGAAATCATAGTCAAGGCATTGCTGGACTCCGCTAGCCAATCTTCATTTATCACTTCTGGCATTGCAAGAGTGATAGGTAAGCCGCTTTCGTCAAACCATACAGGTGTGGTTGGCATAGCCAATACGGAAAAGACAATTCGTCACTCATTGAAGTTAGACATCTTTTCCTGTGTTTACCCTTATATGACAACGGCCAACCTCTTAGTGGTGGACCAAATAACTTCGAGGTTACCTCAAAGTCCTATAGATTTCTCGATGATAAAAATGCCAAATAACATAAAGTTAGCTGATGACACCTTTCATATCACAAGCGAGATAGATATTTTATTAGGGGCTGATATCTTTTTCCAGACGCTGTTGCCACAGCCTGAAGAGCAACCACAAGGCTCACAAGATGCTGCACAACCCAGTTTTGTCCACACCCAGTTTGGTTACATAGTAGCTGGCAGCATCCCAAGATTTTCCAAAAAAGGTACTGCTGTTTCTCTCTTTTGTCAGGAATGTCACACAGACATCAGTGATAGCATATCAAATTTTTGGCAAACAGAAAAAGTACCAGAAACGTTTGTGGAGCATACTTCTGAGCAACTACACTGCGAGGAGTACTTTCAAAAAACTGTCAAGTTGGAAAACAATCAATTTGAAGTTTCAATGCCTCTTAAGGTTCCCCTTTGTGATATGAATAATGCATTAGGTGATTCACTCAGCCTAGCATTAAAAAGATTTTTTAATTTAGAGAGAAAATTGCACAAGGATGAACAACTATACAATGAATACAAAAAATTCATCCTTGAGTTCATTGAGTTAGGTCACGGATCATTCATTGACATATCTCTCTATGATCTTTCCAAGGATCCAATATATTTCCTTGCTCATCATGCAGTCAGAAAGCAAGATGCTGTTTCTACGGCTCTGCGTACAGTATTTGATGGGTCAATGAAAGGAAGTCAGAAAGTTTCTCTCAATGAACTGATGTTAAACGGACCTATAGTCCAACAAGAATTGTTTGACATCCTGTTATTATTCAGACTCAATGAATATTTCTTTGTTTGCGATATCAGACGTATGTTCCGCAATATAAAAATTGCAAAAGACCAGAGATCCTTGCTTAATGTTCTCTGGAGGGATTACCCAGATGAAGAAATTAAATGTATCCAATTAAATACAGTAACATATGGGTTGAAATGCTCATCTTACTTAGCTACAAGATGCTTGAAAGAGCTAGCTGCAAGGTTTGGAAATCAATATCCATTGGCTAGTTCTGCAATTTTAAACTCAACATATGTTGACGATGTGCTTCACACTGATAGCAGTCTGTCAAACATTATTGAAACAAAACGACAGCTCATTGAACTGTTAGGCAAGGCGAGCTTTGTGTTACACAAATGGTCTGCTAATCACAAAATGATCTTGTGTGACATCCCTGAGAAACAGCGGTACTTTGGTGAAGTGCACCTCAACAAGGATATAAAAACATTAGGTTTGAAATTTGACATTCAAACAGATTCCTTCAGAATCTCAAGTCCGTTGTCAGCTGAAATACCTAAAACTAAAAGGCAAATATTAAGCTACATCAGCCAAGCATATGATCCATTAGGGATTGCAGGGCCAGTCTTTGTTCAAGCCAAAATCATAATGCAGAAATTGTGGCAGTCCAATGTAGACTGGGACTCTAGTCCCCCACCTATTATACAAAAAGAGTGGCTACAATTTTATAATGACTTGCAACAGATGCAGCCTATAACTGCGCCGAGACAGGTTTGTGCTGGAGATCATCAATCTGTCCAGCTAATCGGGTTTGCAGATGCGTCAGCCACCGCCTATGGTTGTGTGTTGTATTTGAGAGTGACTGACAAACAAAGGAAGGTAACAATGACGCTTCTTTGTTCAAAATCAAGAATTGTACCTAAAGGTTTCAAATTGACAGTACCACGTCTTGAATTAAATGCTGCCTTGTTGTTAGCAAAACTAAGTATGAGAGTGCATAACACGTTAAGTAAAAGGCTTACCATCCAAAGTGTGCATTTATTTAGTGATTCACAGGTAGTATTGGCTTGGCTAAAGACTGAACCTGCAAGGTTGAATGCATATGTTGCTAATAGAGTAAATATGATATGTGATCATACAAGGGCATTCAGCTGGGCATATATTGAAAGTGCTCAGAACCCAAGTGACATACTGAGCAGGGGTATTGCTCCTAACAAGCTGCAAGGTAACCAACTGTGGTGGTTTGGACCATCCTGTTTATATAACTATGATTATAACTTTAATCATTGTGGGTATGATATACCTACAAGCATTCCCGAGGTTAAGCATTCGATGGATGAACTGGTGTGTGCAGCATCACAATATAAACCGGTACCATTGCTCACTAGTTTCCTAGAAAAATATTCTAACATTGATAAAGCCGTCAATGTGCTTTCTTATGTGCTAAGATTTTGTAATAATGCTAGGCAAGGGTCAATTAAAATAAAAGAAAACTTTGTGCCATTCACAGAGTCAAGCAAGGCCTTAAATTTGTTAATAAAAAATGAACAAGCCATATATTTTCATGAAGATCTAGTTTCGTTGCAGGCAGGCAGGCAGGTAACGTCTCACTTAAAGTCTTTAAATCCATTTATAGATGCAAATGGTGTCCTCAGAGTAGGTGGTAGGTTACAGCATTCTTCGCTGCCGTACAGCCAAAAGCACCAAATAATTTTGCCTAAAGAATCCACAGTGACTCATCTAATCATTCAAAATGAGCATCTTAAACTATTTCATGCTGGACAAAAACATGTACTCTGCAACCTCCAACAAAGATATTGGATAATTAATGGGTTAAGATTAGTTAAGAAATTGCTGCACAAATGTACAATATGTTTCAGACTTAAAGGTGTGACTGCTAAGCAACTGATGGGGTCATTGCCCGCCGATAGAGTTAATGCTGACCGATGCTTTATGAAAGTCGGAATAGACTTTGCTGGGCCAATAATGATCAAACAATCTAGAGTTAGAAGTGTCATTACAACGAAAGGGTATATTGTTGTTTTTGTATGTTTTGTATCAAAGGCCATCCATCTAGAGCTGGCATCCAGCCTAAATACAGAAACATTTCTAGCTAGTTTTAAACGATTTATTGCAAGGCGCAATGTCCCATTAACTGTTTATTGTGATAATGCGAGCACTTTTAAATCTGCTAACACTCAGCTAACTGAGCTGTATAAATTAAATAATTCAAAATGTCATCAAATGAAAGTGCAAGGTGCAAGTGCAAAATTAGGAATTAAATTTAAATTTATTCCAAGTTATTCACCAGTATTTGCCGGACTCTGGGAAAGTGCTGTGAAATCAACCAAATTCCTTCTCCGCAGAGTCCTGGCATCTCAAGTTTTGACCTATGAAGAACTTAATACAGTTTTAGTTGAAATTGAAGGTATTTTGAACAGCAGGCCAATTACTCCGATTTCTTCAGATATTGAAGATTTATCATACTTGACACCAAGTCACCTAATTACAGGTGCTCCTATAACATGTTACCCGGAGCAAGATCTCACTATTATACCTGAGAATAGACTTAGTTTCTGGCGTAAATGTACTGCATTGAAGCAGCAATTTTGGAGATATTGGTCAAAGAACTATTTAAATGTACTACAGAATCGTCCCAAATGGAAAGATAGTTTACCGAATGTACAGGTAGGGGCACTGGTTATTTTGCGTGAGATAGATACTCCTCCTATGACATGGCCTATGGCAAGAGTGACCAGAGTCTTCCCTGGGCATGATGGCAAGGTGAGAGCTTTAGAAGTTAGAAAAGCTAATGGTAAGGTTCACAAAACTTCTATTACAAAAATATGTATCCTCCCTGTAGATTAGCTAATAATATGTAAAAGAAATTACCAATGTTAAGTTGAAACTTTGTAGCATTTATTAAGTACAGTGTTAATTATTAATAAGTTTAAAAGTTAAGGTAATATTGTCATATGCTATATAAAGTAAGATATAAGGTATTAAGCCTATAAGTTATAGTTGATAACTACTGTTAAGTCATCAACCTTTTTTGTAATTCCTATATAAAATTAGTGTTAATATGTACCTATGTTGTTCATGCACTCAATATTATAATTAGTAAGTATATAATTGCACAGGTACATACATGTTGTGTCAACCAATAAAGTGCTAACAATGTAAAGTTAAATAATAATAACGAGAAAGACTGTCAGTTGCCTATGAAAATACAGTCCACTAGCAAGGTCATAACTATGTTATACTTCAATTACAAATGCAATAGATAGAGCTATCGTTATATAAAGTAAATTAAATATTTTTGTAACATTGTAAGATTAAAGTACCTACTTAGTTAAGTTCAATGGTTGCACACAACCTCCTGTAGGGGGAATATGTTGGAAACATTAATTTTATTATCTGTGGATACTATATTGTCTGTGCGGATTGACATGACATTGTGATTGTTGAGTCTGTGGCTCGCCCCTTCTTCTCAATACAGCGAACAGTACGGACGTGTCTATTTTATTTTATTCCCTGCCTGCTACAATATAAGTCTTTTCTCGTTCTCGTTCAAAGTTCATGTTATCATCCATCAAAGAACGACTTGAATTTGTTCAAAACAAAAAATTATGCAGAATATGTCTGAATTCTCATCCAAATAAATGCAAGTTTCACTTCAAATGCCAAAGGTGTAAACAGAACCACAATACTCTGTTGCATTTTGAAGATGAACACAATGAGGAGCGAAGTAGCACTAATAATTGTGTAGCTAATACGAGTGCAACTAGTTTGAGCATCAAGACCCAAGTTCTTTTGCCTACGGCAAAGGTCAAGCTCATAACTAAAGATGGTAAAGAAATCATAGTCAAGGCATTGCTGGACTCCGCTAGCCAATCTTCATTTATCACTTCTGGCATTGCAAGAGTGATAGGTAAGCCGCTTTCGTCAAACCATACAGGTGTGGTTGGCATAGCCAATACGGAAAAGACAATTCGTCACTCATTGAAGTTAGACATCTTTTCCTGTGTTTACCCTTATATGACAACGGCCAACCTCTTAGTGGTGGACCAAATAACTTCGAGGTTACCTCAAAGTCCTATAGATTTCTCGATGATAAAAATGCCAAATAACATAAAGTTAGCTGATGACACCTTTCATATCACAAGCGAGATAGATATTTTATTAGGGGCTGATATCTTTTTCCAGACGCTGTTGCCACAGCCTGAAGAGCAACCACAAGGCTTACAAGATGCTGCACAACCCAGTTTTGTCCACACCCAGTTTGGTTACATAGTAGCTGGCAGCATCCCAAGATTTTCCAAAAAAGGTACTGCTGTTTCTCTCTTTTGTCAGGAATGTCACACAGACATCAGTGATAGCATATCAAATTTTTGGCAAACAGAAAAAGTACCAGAAACGTTTGTGGAGCATACTTCTGAGCAACTACACTGCGAGGAGTACTTTCAAAAAACTGTCAAGTTGGAAAACAATCAATTTGAAGTTTCAATGCCTTTTAAGGTTCCCCTTTGTGATATGAATAATGCATTAGGTGATTCACTCAGCCTAGCATTAAAAAGATTTTTTAATTTAGAGAGAAAATTGCACAAGGATGAACAACTATACAATGAATACAAAAAATTCATCCTTGAGTTCATTGAGTTAGGTCACGGATCATTCATTGACATATCTCTCTATGATCTTTCCAAGGATCCAATATATTTCCTTGCTCATCATGCAGTCAGAAAGCAAGATGCTGTTTCTACGGCTCTGCGTACAGTATTTGATGGGTCAATGAAAGGAAGTCAGAAAGTTTCTCTCAATGAACTGATGTTAAACGGACCTATAGTCCAACAAGAATTGTTTGACATCCTGTTATTATTCAGACTCAATGAATATTTCTTTGTTTGCGATATCAGACGTATGTTCCGCAATATAAAAATTGCAAAAGACCAGAGATCCTTGCTTAATGTTCTCTGGAGGGATTACCCAGATGAAGAAATTAAATGTATCCAATTAAATACAGTAACATATGGGTTGAAATGCTCATCTTACTTAGCTACAAGATGCTTGAAAGAGCTAGCTGCAAGGTTTGGAAATCAATATCCATTGGCTAGTTCTGCAATTTTAAACTCAACATATGTTGACGATGTGCTTCACACTGATAGCAGTCTGTCAAACATTATTGAAACAAAACGACAGCTCATTGAACTGTTAGGCAAGGCGAGCTTTGTGTTACACAAATGGTCTGCTAATCACAAAATGATCTTGTGTGACATCCCTGAGAAACAGCGGTACTTTGGTGAAGTGCACCTCAACAAGGATATAAAAACATTAGGTTTGAAATTTGACATTCAAACAGATTCCTTCAGAATCTCAAGTCCGTTGTCAGCTGAAATACCTAAAACTAAAAGGCAAATATTAAGCTACATCAGCCAAGCATATGATCCATTAGGGATTGCAGGGCCAGTCTTTGTTCAAGCCAAAATCATAATGCAGAAATTGTGGCAGTCCAATGTAGACTGGGACTCTAGTCCCCCACCTATTATACAAAAAGAGTGGCTACAATTTTATAATGACTTGCAACAGATGCAGCCTATAACTGCGCCGAGACAGGTTTGTGCTGGAGATCATCAATCTGTCCAGCTAATCGGGTTTGCAGATGCGTCAGCCACCGCCTATGGTTGTGTGTTGTATTTGAGAGTGACTGACAAACAAAGGAAGGTAACAATGACGCTTCTTTGTTCAAAATCAAGAATTGTACCTAAAGGTTTCAAATTGACAGTACCACGTCTTGAATTAAATGCTGCCTTGTTGTTAGCAAAACTAAGTATGAGAGTGCATAACACGTTAAGTAAAAGGCTTACCATCCAAAGTGTGCATTTATTTAGTGATTCACAGGTAGTATTGGCTTGGCTAAAGACTGAACCTGCAAGGTTGAATGCATATGTTGCTAATAGAGTAAATATGATATGTGATCATACAAGGGCATTCAGCTGGGCATATATTGAAAGTGCTCAGAACCCAAGTGACATACTGAGCAGGGGTATTGCTCCTAACAAGCTGCAAGGTAACCAACTGTGGTGGTTTGGACCATCCTGTTTATATAACTATGATTATAACTTTAATCATTGTGGGTATGATATACCTACAAGCATTCCCGAGGTTAAGCATTCGATGGATGAACTGGTGTGTGCAGCATCACAATATAAACCGGTACCATTGCTCACTAGTTTCCTAGAAAAATATTCTAACATTGATAAAGCCGTCAATGTGCTTTCTTATGTGCTAAGATTTTGTAATAATGCTAGGCAAGGGTCAATTAAAATAAAAGAAAACTTTGTGCCATTCACAGAGTCAAGCAAGGCCTTAAATTTGTTAATAAAAAATGAACAAGCCATATATTTTCATGAAGATCTAGTTTCGTTGCAGGCAGGCAGGCAGGTAACGTCTCACTTAAAGTCTTTAAATCCATTTATAGATGCAAATGGTGTCCTCAGAGTAGGTGGTAGGTTACAGCATTCTTCGCTGCCGTACAGCCAAAAGCACCAAATAATTTTGCCTAAAGAATCCACAGTGACTCATCTAATCATTCAAAATGAGCATCTTAAACTATTTCATGCTGGACAAAAACATGTACTCTGCAACCTCCAACAAAGATATTGGATAATTAATGGGTTAAGATTAGTTAAGAAATTGCTGCACAAATGTACAATATGTTTCAGACTTAAAGGTGTGACTGCTAAGCAACTGATGGGGTCATTGCCCGCCGATAGAGTTAATGCTGACCGATGCTTTATGAAAGTCGGAATAGACTTTGCTGGGCCAATAATGATCAAACAATCTAGAGTTAGAAGTGTCATTACAACGAAAGGGTATATTGTTGTTTTTGTATGTTTTGTATCAAAGGCCATCCATCTAGAGCTGGCATCCAGCCTAAATACAGAAACATTTCTAGCTAGTTTTAAACGATTTATTGCAAGGCGCAATGTCCCATTAACTGTTTATTGTGATAATGCGAGCACTTTTAAATCTGCTAACACTCAGCTAACTGAGCTGTATAAATTAAATAATTCAAAATGTCATCAAATGAAAGTGCAAGGTGCAAGTGCAAAATTAGGAATTAAATTTAAATTTATTCCAAGTTATTCACCAGTATTTGCCGGACTCTGGGAAAGTGCTGTGAAATCAACCAAATTCCTTCTCCGCAGAGTCCTGGCATCTCAAGTTTTGACCTATGAAGAACTTAATACAGTTTTAGTTGAAATTGAAGGTATTTTGAACAGCAGGCCAATTACTCCGATTTCTTCAGATATTGAAGATTTATCATACTTGACACCAAGTCACCTAATTACAGGTGCTCCTATAACATGTTACCCGGAGCAAGATCTCACTATTATACCTGAGAATAGACTTAGTTTCTGGCGTAAATGTACTGCATTGAAGCAGCAATTTTGGAGATATTGGTCAAAGAACTATTTAAATGTACTACAGAATCGTCCCAAATGGAAAGATAGTTTACCGAATGTACAGGTAGGGGCACTGGTTATTTTGCGTGAGATAGATACTCCTCCTATGACATGGCCTATGGCAAGAGTGACCAGAGTCTTCCCTGGGCATGATGGCAAGGTGAGAGCTTTAGAAGTTAGAAAAGCTAATGGTAAGGTTCACAAAACTTCTATTACAAAAATATGTATCCTCCCTGTAGATTAGCTAATAATATGTAAAAGAAATTACCAATGTTAAGTTGAAACTTTGTAGCATTTATTAAGTACAGTGTTAATTATTAATAAGTTTAAAAGTTAAGGTAATATTGTCATATGCTATATAAAGTAAGATATAAGGTATTAAGCCTATAAGTTATAGTTGATAACTACTGTTAAGTCATCAACCTTTTTTGTAATTCCTATATAAAATTAGTGTTAATATGTACCTATGTTGTTCATGCACTCAATATTATAATTAGTAAGTATATAATTGCACAGGTACATACATGTTGTGTCAACCAATAAAGTGCTAACAATGTAAAGTTAAATAATAATAACGAGAAAGACTGTCAGTTGCCTATGAAAATACAGTCCACTAGCAAGGTCATAACTATGTTATACTTCAATTACAAATGCAATAGATAGAGCTATCGTTATATAAAGTAAATTAAATATTTTTGTAACATTGTAAGATTAAAGTACCTACTTAGTTAAGTTCAATGGTTGCACACAACCTCCTGTAGGGGGAATATGTTGGAAACATTAATTTTATTATCTGTGGATACTATATTGTCTGTGCGGATTGACATGACATTGTGATTGTTGAGTCTATGGCTCGCCCCTTCTTCTCAATACAGCGAACAGTCCGGACGTGTCTATTTTATTTTATTCCCTGCCTGCTACAATATAAGTCTTTTCTCGTTCACACAAATACTGGTGAATAACTTGGAATAAATTTAAATTTAATTCCTAATTTTGCACTTGCACCTTGCACTTTCATTTGATGACATTTTGAATTATTTAATTTATACAGCTCAGTTAGCTGAGTGTTAGCAGATTTAAAAGTGCTCGCATTATCACAATAAACAGTTGATGGGACATTGCGCCTTGCAATAAATCGTTTAAAACTAGCTAGAAATGTTTCTGTATTTAGGCTGGATGCTAGCTCTAGATGGATGGCCTTTGATACAAAACATACAAAAACAACAATATACCCTTTCGTTGTAATGACACTTCTAACTCTAGATTGTTTGATCATTATTGGCCCAGCAAAGTCTATTCCGACTTTCATAAAGCATCGGTCAGCATTAACTCTATCTTATTAAACTATATATATAAAAATATATATAAAATATATATAAATATATATATAAAAATATAAAAATATATATATATATATAAACTTATTAAAAAAAAATTCACTTGGGTTCTGAGCACTTTCAATATATGCCCAGCTGAATGCCCTTGTATGATCACATATCATATTTACTCTATTAGCAACATATGCATTCAACCTTGCAGGTTCAGTCTTTAGCCAAGCCAATACTACCTGTGAATCACTAAATAAATGCACACTTTGGATGGTAAGCCTTTTACTTAACGTGTTATGCACTCTCATACTTAGTTTTGCTAACAACAAGGCAGCATTTAATTCAAGACGTGGTACTGTCAATTTGAAACCTTTAGGTACAATTCTTGATTTTGAACAAAGAAGCGTCATTGTTACCTTCCTTTGTTTGTCAGTCACTCTCAAATACAACACACAACCATAGGCGGTGGCTGACGCATCTGCAAACCCGATTAGCTGGACAGATTGATGATCTCCAGCACAAACCTGTCTCGGCGCAGTTATAGGCTGCATCTGTTGCAAGTCATTATAAAATTGTAGCCACTCTTTTTGTATAATAGGTGGGGGACTAGAGTCCCAGTCTACATTGGACTGCCACAATTTCTGCATTATGATTTTGGCTTGAACAAAGACTGGCCCTGCAATCCCTAATGGATCATATGCTTGGCTGATGTAGCTTAATATTTGCCTTTTAGTTTTAGGTATTTCAGCTGACAACGGACTTGAGATTCTGAAGGAATCTGTTTGAATGTCAAATTTCAAACCTAATGTTTTTATATCCTTGTTGAGGTGCACTTCACCAAAGTACCGCTGTTTCTCAGGGATGTCACACAAGATCATTTTGTGATTAGCAGACCATTTGTGTAACACAAAGCTCGCCTTGCCTAACAGTTCAATGAGCTGTTGTTTTGTTTCAATAATGTTTGACAGACTGCTATCAGTGTGAAGCACATCGTCAACATATGTTGAGTTTAAAATTGCAGAACTAGCCAATGGATATTGATTTCCAAACCTTGCAGCTAGCTCTTTCAAGCATCTTGTAGCTAAGTAAGATGAGCATTTCAACCCGTATGTTACTGTATTTAATTGGATACATTTAATTTCTTCATCTGGGTAATCCCTCCAGAGAACATTAAGCAAGGATCTCTGGTCTTTTGCAATTTTTATATTGCGGAACATACGTCTGATATCGCAAACAAAGAAATATTCATTGAGTCTGAATAATAACAGGATGTCAAACAATTCTTGTTGGACTATAGGTCCGTTTAACATCAGTTCATTCAGAGAAACTTTCTGACTTCCTTTCATTGACCCATCAAATACTGTACGCAGAGCCGTAGAAACAGCATCTTGCTTTCTGACTGCATGATGAGCAAGGAAATATATTGGATCCTTGGAAAGATCATAGAGAGATATGTCAATGAATGATCCGTGACCTAACTCAATGAACTCAAGGATGAATTTTTTGTATTCATTGTATAGTTGTTCATCCTTGTGCAATTTTCTCTCTAAATTAAAAAATCTTTTTAATGCTAGGCTGAGTGAATCACCTAATGCATTATTCATATCACAAAGGGGAACCTTAAGAGGCATTGAAACTTCAAATTGATTGTTTTCCAACTTGACAGTTTTTTGAAAGTACTCCTCGCAGTGTAGTTGCTCAGAAGTATGCTCCACAAACGTTTCTGGTACTTTTTCTGTTTGCCAAAAATTTGATATGCTATCACTGATGTCTGTGTGACATTCCTGACAAAAGAGAGAAACAGCAGTACCTTTTTTGGAAAATCTTGGGATGCTGCCAGCTACTATGTAACCAAACTGGGTGTGGACAAAACTGGGTTGTGCAGCATCTTGTGAGCCTTGTGGTTGCTCTTCAGGCTGTGGCAACAGCGTCTGGAAAAAGATATCAGCCCCTAATAAAATATCTATCTCGCTTGTGATATGAAAGGTGTCATCAGCTAACTTTATGTTATTTGGCATTTTTATCATCGAGAAATCTATAGGACTTTGAGGTAACCTCGAAGTTATTTGGTCCACCACTAAGAGGTTGGCCGTTGTCATATAAGGGTAAACACAGGAAAAGATGTCTAACTTCAATGAGTGACGAATTGTCTTTTCCGTATTGGCTATGCCAACCACACCTGTATGGTTTGACGAAAGCGGCTTACCTATCACTCTTGCAATGCCAGAAGTGATAAATGAAGATTGGCTAGCGGAGTCCAGCAATGCCTTGACTATGATTTCTTTACCATCTTTAGTTATGAGCTTGACCTTTGCCGTAGGCAAAAGAACTTGGGTCTTGATGCTCAAACTAGTTGCACTCGTATTAGCTACACAATTATTAGTGCTACTTCGCTCCTCATTGTGTTCATCTTCAAAATGCAACAGAGTATTGTGGTTCTGTTTACACCTTTGGCATTTGAAGTGAAACTTGCATTTATTTGGATGAGAATTCAGACATATTCTGCATAATTTTTTGTTTTGAACAAATTCAAGTCGTTCTTTGATGGATGATAACATGAACTTTGGGCAAGAAAATAACTTGTGATCTGACTTACCGCAGTAGAGACATTTGACTTCCTTTACCACCACATTGGTCACCTTCCCTGAAGCGCCAGTTGACTTACAGTTGTAGCTGGACTCCTTCCTGCCTTCGCTGTTTTCAAAGGCAAGCGCACGTACCTCTATAAATTGCATAAGCTCGTTATAGGTAGGTTGCATGTTTGGCGTGCTGTGGGTTAAGTGATATGCAGTAGAAGTGGTTGGATCTAGTTTCCTAACAAGCAGGCACACCAGTATACTGTCCCATTCATGAACGGCTTCACCTAAATTTTTTAGTGCGGCAATATGCTGTTTTGTAATGGAGATTAACGATCTCATGGATTCAATACTCGGCTTGTTCATAGCAGGCATATCAAACAAGGCACACAAACGCTCGTTAATTATCTTGTATTTGTTATCATACCTGTCTGACAGTATATTTAAGGCTTCTTTGTAACTAGACCCTAAGATAGGAAGGTTTTTAATGAGATCATAGGCTTCTCCTTTGAGAAAACCTCTTAGGTAGAAGAATTTTTGTATATCGTTCATGTTAGCATCATTGTGGATAAATGCGTGGAACATTTCAATGAAAGGTTTATATTCCAAGTAGTTACCACCAAAACTTTGTATGTGTACATCTGGAAGTTTTAATTTGGTTAGTGCGTGGCCTTGCGAAGCATTAGACTTTTTTAATTCGGCCATTTTGGTTCGAATTGAAGCTAAACATTCGTAATAACAAGACTCCGTTAATGTCGGATCCTCGTTGTCGCTTATCTCTAGGCAAAGCTGTTCGTACTCACCAAATGCACTTAAAGTTTTTTCTTCAAGGATAATGAGCATTTGCAAGGACATTTCCGCAATGCCTCCATCTTTTAATCGATTACTTATTCGTGTAAGGGCCCCTTTTGCACTGCCACGCTTAGCAGTAAGCCTTTTCATATCGTCTTTGTTCTGTTCCTCGGCCATCGTAATTTAGGCTTAAAATTACAAGTACGCTAAACTTCACAGCACAATAACTTATTACTAGTTACAAAAATATTAGCAGTATAAACAATGCGAAGGCGCATGCAACCGTGATTTAGAAGCGTGGCACGGGGACAGGAAGCGTCGCTTGCGTCGTTTGCTTGATTGACTTGATTGAGCGATTCTGTGAATGAACTTATTCTGCTTGAATGAACAATATTTTTGAACGTAATGAACGATGACAGATGTCGTTTGCTTCTCCTCCTTAGAGCTGCTGCAGCGTTGATTGGTTCGCCTATTCACTTCGTTCGAAAGAACGAAGGAACAAATTGAGCGAACATGCAACTTGGTTGCTTGCAATGCTTGCTACGTTGACCGGACGTTCACGTCGGTTGATTGGCAGCCTTGACAGACGAACTTGGACTTGCATCGGAAGCTAGCTTCGGAACGTTGGCAGCACCACGAAGTTGCTGTATTTTTACAAATGGCGGTTTCGGCGAACTCCGCAACCGATGATATTGAGGCTTCCGAATTGGCACAGACGCGTAGGTAGGTTTGAAATTATGTTGCCACTGCACTTACTGACTCGTTATGGCTCGAAAGGACCATTATGAACGAGAAAAGACTTATATTGTAGCAGGCAGGGAATAAAATAAAATAGACACGTCCGCACTGTTCGCTGTATTGAGAAGAAGGGGCGAGCCATAGACTCAACAATCACAATGTCATGTCAATCCGCACAGACAATATAGTATCCACAGATAATAAAATTAATGTTTCCAACATATTCCCCCTACAGGAGGTTGTGTGCAACCATTGAACTTAACTAAGTAGGTACTTTAATCTTACAATGTTACAAAAATATTTAATTTACTTTATATAACGATAGCTCTATCTATTGCATTTGTAATTGAAGTATAACATAGTTATGACCTTGCTAGTGGACTGTATTTTCATAGGCAACTGACAGTCTTTCTCGTTATTATTATTTAACTTTACATTGTTAGCACTTTATTGGTTGACACAACATGTATGTACCTGTGCAATTATATACTAATTATAATATTGAGTGCATGAACAACATAGGTACATATTAACACTAATTTTATATAGGAATTACAAAAAAGGTTGATGACTTAACAGTAGTTATCAACTATAACTTATAGGCTTAATACCTTATATCTTACTTTATATAGCATATGACAATATTATCTTAACTTTTAAACTTATTAATAATTAACACTGTACTTAATAAATGCTACAAAGTTTCAACTTAACATTGGTAATTTCTTTTACATATTATTAGCTAATCTACAGGGAGGATACATATTTTTGTAATAGAAGTTTTGTGAACCTTACCATTAGCTTTTCTAACTTCTAAAGCTCTCACCTTGCCATCATGCCCAGGGAAGACTCTGGTCACTCTTGCCATAGGCCATGTCATAGGAGGAGTATCTATCTCACGCAAAATAACCAGTGCCCCTACCTGTACATTCGGTAAACTATCTTTCCATTTGGGACGATTCTGTAGTACATTTAAATAGTTCTTTGACCAATATCTCCAAAATTGCTGCTTCAATGCAGTACATTTACGCCAAAAACTAAGTCTATTCTCAGGTATAATAGTGAGATCTTGCTCCGGGTAACATGTTATAGGAGCACCTGTAATTAGGTGACTTGGTGTCAAGTATGATAAATCTTCAATATCTGAAGAAATCTGAGTAATTGGCCTGCTGTTCAAAATACCTTCAATTTCAACTAAAACCGAATTAAGTTCTTCATAGGTCAAAACTTGAGATGCCAGGACTCTGCGGAGAAGGAATTTGGTTGATTTCACAGCACTTTCCCAGAGTCCGGCAAATACTGGTGAATAACTTGGAATAAATTTAAATTTAATTCCTAATTTTGCACTTGCACCTTGCACTTTCATTTGATGACATTTTGAATTATTTAATTTATACAGCTCAGTTAGCTGAGTGTTAGCAGATTTAAAAGTGCTCGCATTATCACAATAAACAGTTGATGGGACATTGCGCCTTGCAATAAATCGTTTAAAACTAGCTAGAAATGTTTCTGTATTTAGGCTGGATGCTAGCTCTAGATGGATGGCCTTTGATACAAAACATACAAAAACAACAATATACCCTTTCGTTGTAATGACACTTCTAACTCTAGATTGTTTGATCATTATTGGCCCAGCAAAGTCTATTCCGACTTTCATAAAGCATCGGTCAGCATTAACTCTATCGGCGGGCAATGACCCCATCAGTTGCTTAGCGGTCACACCTTTAAGTCTGAAACATATTGTACATTTGTGGATCAATTTCTTAACTAATCTTAACCCATTAACTATCCAATATCTTTGTTGGAGGTTGCAGAGTACATGTTTTTGTCCAGCATGAAATAGTTTAAGATGCTCATTTTGAATGATTAGATGAGTCACTGTGGACTCTTTAGGCAAAATTATTTGGTGCTTTTGGCAATACGGCAGCGAAGAATGCTGTAACCTACCACCTACTCTGAGGACACCATTTGCATCTATAAATGGATTTAAAGACTTTAAGTGAGACGTTACCTGCCTGCCTGCCTGCAACGAAACTAGATCTTCATGAAAATATATGGCTTGTTCATTTTTTATTAACAAATTTAAGGCCTTGCTTGACTCTGTGAATGGCACAAAGTTTTCTTTTATTTTAATTGACCCTTGCCTAGCATTATTACAAAATCTTAGCACATAAGAAAGCACATTGACGGCTTTATCAATGTTAGAATATTTTTCTAGGAAACTAGTGAGCAATGGTACCGGTTTATATTGTGATGCTGCACACACCAGTTCATCCATCGAATGCTTAACCTCGGGAATGCTTGTAGGTATATCATACCCACAATGATTAAAGTTATAATCATAGTTATATAAACAGGATGGTCCAAACCACCACAGTTGGTTACCTTGCAGCTTGTTAGGAGCAATACCCCTGCTCAGTATGTCACTTGGGTTCTGAGCACTTTCAATATATGCCCAGCTGAATGCCCTTGTATGATCACATATCATATTTACTCTATTAGCAACATATGCATTCAACCTTGCAGGTTCAGTCTTTAGCCAAGCCAATACTACCTGTGAATCACTAAATAAATGCACACTTTGGATGGTAAGCCTTTTACTTAACGTGTTATGCACTCTCATACTTAGTTTTGCTAACAACAAGGCAGCATTTAATTCAAGACGTGGTACTGTCAATTTGAAACCTTTAGGTACAATTCTTGATTTTGAACAAAGAAGCGTCATTACAACGAAAGGGTATATTGTTGTTTTTGTATGTTTTGTATCAAAGGCCATCCATCTAGAGCTAGCATCCAGCCTAAATACAGAAACATTTCTAGCTAGTTTTAAACGATTTATTGCAAGGCGCAATGTCCCATCAACTGTTTATTGTGATAATGCGAGCACTTTTAAATCTGCTAACACTCAGCTAACTGAGCTGTATAAATTAAATAATTCAAAATGTCATCAAATGAAAGTGCAAGGTGCAAGTGCAAAATTAGGAATTAAATTTAAATTTATTCCAAGTTATTCACCAGTATTTGCCGGACTCTGGGAAAGTGCTGTGAAATCAACCAAATTCCTTCTCCGCAGAGTCCTGGCATCTCAAGTTTTGACCTATGAAGAACTTAATTCGGTTTTAGTTGAAATTGAAGGTATTTTGAACAGCAGGCCAATTACTCAGATTTCTTCAGATATTGAAGATTTATCATACTTGACACCAAGTCACCTAATTACAGGTGCTCCTATAACATGTTACCCGGAGCAAGATCTCACTATTATACCTGAGAATAGACTTAGTTTTTGGCGTAAATGTACTGCATTGAAGCAGCAATTTTGGAGATATTGGTCAAAGAACTATTTAAATGTACTACAGAATCGTCCCAAATGGAAAGATAGTTTACCGAATGTACAGGTAGGGGCACTGGTTATTTTGCGTGAGATAGATACTCCTCCTATGACATGGCCTATGGCAAGAGTGACCAGAGTCTTCCCTGGGCATGATGGCAAGGTGAGAGCTTTAGAAGTTAGAAAAGCTAATGGTAAGGTTCACAAAACTTCTATTACAAAAATATGTATCCTCCCTGTAGATTAGCTAATAATATGTAAAAGAAATTACCAATGTTAAGTTGAAACTTTGTAGCATTTATTAAGTACAGTGTTAATTATTAATAAGTTTAAAAGTTAAGATAATATTGTCATATGCTATATAAAGTAAGATATAAGGTATTAAGCCTATAAGTTATAGTTGATAACTACTGTTAAGTCATCAACCTTTTTTGTAATTCCTATATAAAATTAGTGTTAATATGTACCTATGTTGTTCATGCACTCAATATTATAATTAGTATATAATTGCACAGGTACATACATGTTGTGTCAACCAATAAAGTGCTAACAATGTAAAGTTAAATAATAATAACGAGAAAGACTGTCAGTTGCCTATGAAAATACAGTCCACTAGCAAGGTCATAACTATGTTATACTTCAATTACAAATGCAATAGATAGAGCTATCGTTATATAAAGTAAATTAAATATTTTTGTAACATTGTAAGATTAAAGTACCTACTTAGTTAAGTTCAATGGTTGCACACAACCTCCTGTAGGGGGAATATGTTGGAAACATTAATTTTATTATCTGTGGATACTATATTGTCTGTGCGGATTGACATGACATTGTGATTGTTGAGTCTATGGCTCGCCCCTTCTTCTCAATACAGCGAACAGTGCGGACGTGTCTATTTTATTTTATTCCCTGCCTGCTACAATATAAGTCTTTTCTCGTTCATAATGGTCCTTCGAGCCATAACGAGTCAGCACTTTCATTTGATGACATTTTGAATTATTTAATTTATACAGCTCAGTTAGCTGAGTGTTAGCAGATTTAAAAGTGCTCGCATTATCACAATAAACAGTTGATGGGACATTGCGCCTTGCAATAAATCGTTTAAAACTAGCTAGAAATGTTTCTGTATTTAGGCTGGATGCTAGCTCTAGATGGATGGCCTTTGATACAAAACATACAAAAACAACAATATACCCTTTCGTTGTAATGACACTTCTAACTCTAGATTGTTTGATCATTATTGGCCCAGCAAAGTCTATTCCGACTTTCATAAAGCATCGGTCAGCATTAACTCTATCGGCGGGCAATGACCCCATCAGTTGCTTAGCGGTCACACCTTTAAGTCTGAAACATATTGTACATTTGTGGATCAATTTCTTAACTAATCTTAACCCATTAACTATCCAATATCTTTGTTGGAGGTTGCAGAGTACATGTTTTTGTCCAGCATGAAATAGTTTAAGATGCTCATTTTGAATGATTAGATGAGTCACTGTGGACTCTTTAGGCAAAATTATTTGGTGCTTTTGGCAATACGGCAGCGAAGAATGCTGTAACCTACCACCTACTCTGAGGACACCATTTGCATCTATAAATGGATTTAAAGACTTTAAGTGAGACGTTACCTGCCTGCCTGCCTGCAACGAAACTAGATCTTCATGAAAATATATGGCTTGTTCATTTTTTATTAACAAATTTAAGGCCTTGCTTGACTCTGTGAATGATAATTCACAGCTTGCTCTCTTGCTTAATTATTAAAAAAAATATAAAATAATATATATATATATATATATATTTATTTTTATATATATATATATATATATATATATATTATTTTTATATATATATATATATATATAAAAATAATAATAATAAAAGAATTGCTTGACTCTGTGAATGGCACAAAGTTTTCTTTTATTTTAATTGACCCTTGCCTAGCATTATTACAAAATCTTAGCACATAAGAAAGCACATTGACGGCTTTATCAATGTTAGAATATTTTTCTAGGAAACTAGTGAGCAATGGTACCGGTTTATATTGTGATGCTGCACACACCAGTTCATCCATCGAATGCTTAACCTCGGGAATGCTTGTAGGTATATCATACCCACAATGATTAAAGTTATAATCATAGTTATATAAACAGGATGGTCCAAACCACCACAGTTGGTTACCTTGCAGCTTGTTAGGAGCAATACCCCTGCTCAGTATGTCACTTGGGTTCTGAGCACTTTCAATATATGCCCAGCTGAATGCCCTTGTATGATCACATATCATATTTACTCTATTAGCAACATATGCATTCAACCTTGCAGGTTCAGTCTTTAGCCAAGCCAATACTACCTGTGAATCACTAAATAAATGCACACTTTGGATGGTAAGCCTTTTACTTAACGTGTTATGCACTCTCATACTTAGTTTTGCTAACAACAAGGCAGCATTTAATTCAAGACGTGGTACTGTCAATTTGAAACCTTTAGGTACAATTCTTGATTTTGAACAAAGAAGCGTCATTGTTACCTTCCTTTGTTTGTCAGTCACTCTCAAATACAACACACAACCATAGGCGGTGGCTGACGCATCTGCAAACCCGATTAGCTGGACAGATTGATGATCTCCAGCACAAACCTGTCTCGGCGCAGTTATAGGCTGCATCTGTTGCAAGTCATTATAAAATTGTAGCCACTCTTTTTGTATAATAGGTGGGGGACTAGAGTCCCAGTCTACATTGGACTGCCACAATTTCTGCATTATGATTTTGGCTTGAACAAAGACTGGCCCTGCAATCCCTAATGGATCATATGCTTGGCTGATGTAGCTTAATATTTGCCTTTTAGTTTTAGGTATTTCAGCTGACAACGGACTTGAGATTCTGAAGGAATCTGTTTGAATGTCAAATTTCAAACCTAATGTTTTTATATCCTTGTTGAGGTGCACTTCACCAAAGTACCGCTGTTTCTCAGGGATGTCACACAAGATCATTTTGTGATTAGCAGACCATTTGTGTAACACAAAGCTCGCCTTGCCTAACAGTTCAATGAGCTGTCGTTTTGTTTCAATAATGTTTGACAGACTGCTATCAGTGTGAAGCACATCGTCAACATATGTTGAGTTTAAAATTGCAGAACTAGCCAATGGATATTGATTTCCAAACCTTGCAGCTAGCTCTTTCAAGCATCTTGTAGCTAAGTAAGATGAGCATTTCAACCCATATGTTACTGTATTTAATTGGATACATTTAATTTCTTCATCTGGGTAATCCCTCCAGAGAACATTAAGCAAGGATCTCTGGTCTTTTGCAATTTTTATATTGCGGAACATACGTCTGATATCGCAAACAAAGAAATATTCATTGAGTCTGAATAATAACAGGATGTCAAACAATTCTTGTTGGACTATAGGTCCGTTTAACATCAGTTCATTGAGAGAAACTTTCTGACTTCCTTTCATTGACCCATCAAATACTGTACGCAGAGCCGTAGAAACAGCATCTTGCTTTCTGACTGCATGATGAGCAAGGAAATATATTGGATCCTTGGAAAGATCATAGAGAGATATGTCAATGAATGATCCGTGACCTAACTCAATGAACTCAAGGATGAATTTTTTGTATTCATTGTATAGTTGTTCATCCTTGTGCAATTTTCTCTCTAAATTAAAAAATCTTTTTAATGCTAGGCTGAGTGAATCACCTAATGCATTATTCATATCACAAAGGGGAACCTTAAAAGGCATTGAAACTTCAAATTGATTGTTTTCCAACTTGACAGTTTTTTGAAAGTACTCCTCGCAGTGTAGTTGCTCAGAAGTATGCTCCACAAACGTTTCTGGTACTTTTTCTGTTTGCCAAAAATTTGATATGCTATCACTGATGTCTGTGTGACATTCCTGACAAAAGAGAGAAACAGCAGTACCTTTTTTGGAAAATCTTGGGATGCTGCCAGCTACTATGTAACCAAACTGGGTGTGGACAAAACTGGGTTGTGCAGCATCTTGTAAGCCTTGTGGTTGCTCTTCAGGCTGTGGCAACAGCGTCTGGAAAAAGATATCAGCCCCTAATAAAATATCTATCTCGCTTGTGATATGAAAGGTGTCATCAGCTAACTTTATGTTATTTGGCATTTTTATCATCGAGAAATCTATAGGACTTTGAGGTAACCTCGAAGTTATTTGGTCCACCACTAAGAGGTTGGCCGTTGTCATATAAGGGTAAACACAGGAAAAGATGTCTAACTTCAATGAGTGACGAATTGTCTTTTCCGTATTGGCTATGCCAACCACACCTGTATGGTTTGACGAAAGCGGCTTACCTATCACTCTTGCAATGCCAGAAGTGATAAATGAAGATTGGCTAGCGGAGTCCAGCAATGCCTTGACTATGATTTCTTTACCATCTTTAGTTATGAGCTTGACCTTTGCCGTAGGCAAAAGAACTTGGGTCTTGATGCTCAAACTAGTTGCACTCGTATTAGCTACACAATTATTAGTGCTACTTCGCTCCTCATTGTGTTCATCTTCAAAATGCAACAGAGTATTGTGGTTCTGTTTACACCTTTGGCATTTGAAGTGAAACTTGCATTTATTTGGATGAGAATTCAGACATATTCTGCATAATTTTTTGTTTTGAACAAATTCAAGTCGTTCTTTGATGGATGATAACATGAACTTTGGGCAAGAAAATAACTTGTGATCTGACTTACCGCAGTAGAGACATTTGACTTCCTTTACCACCACATTGGTCACCTTCCCTGAAGCGCCAGTTGACTTACAGTTGTAGCTGGACTCCTTCCTGCCTTCGCTGTTTTCAAAGGCAAGCGCACGTACCTCTATAAATTGCATAAGCTCGTTATAGGTAGGTTGCATGTTTGGCGTGCTGTGGGTTAAGTGATATGCAGTAGAAGTGGTTGGATCTAGTTTCCTAACAAGCAGGCACACCAGTATACTGTCCCATTCATGAACGGCTTCACCTAAATTTTTTAGTGCGGCAATATGCTGTTTTGTAATGGAGATTAACAATCTCATGGATTCAATACTCGGCTTGTTCATAGCAGGCATATCAAACAAGGCACACAAATGCTCGTTAATTATCTTGTATTTGTTATCATACCTGTCTGACAGTATATTTAAGGCTTCTTTGTAACTAGACCCTAAGATAGGAAGGTTTTTAATGAGATCATAGGCTTCTCCTTTGAGAAAACCTCTTAGGTAGAAGAATTTTTGTATATCGTTCATGTTAGCATCATTGTGGATAAATGCGTGGAACATTTCAATGAAAGGTTTATATTCCAAGTAGTTACCACCAAAACTTTGTATGTGTACATCTGGAAGTTTTAATTTGGTTAGTGCGTGGCCTTGCGAAGCATTAGACTTTTTTAATTCGGCCATTTTGGTTCGAATTGAAGCTAAACATTCGTAATAACAAGACTCCGTTAATGTCGGATCCTCGTTGTCGCTTATCTCTAGGCAAAGCTGTTCGTACTCACCAAATGCACTTAAAGTTTTTTCTTCAAGGATAATGAGCATTTGCAAGGACATTTCCGCAATGCCTCCATCTTTTAATCGATTACTTATTCGTGTAAGGGCCCCTTTTGCACTGCCACGCTTAGCAGTAAGCCTTTTCATATCGTCTTTGTTCTGTTCCTCGGCCATCGTAATTTAGGCTTAAAATTACAAGTACGCTAAACTTCACAGCACAATAACTTATTACTAGTTACAAAAATATTAGCAGTATAAACAATGCGAAGGCGCATGCAACCGTGATTTAGAAGCGTGGCACGGGGACAGGAAGCGTCGCTTGCGTCGTTTGCTTGATTGACTTGATTGAGCGATTCTGTGAATGAACTTATTCTGCTTGAATGAACAATATTTTTGAACGTAATGAACGATGACAGATGTCGTTTGCTTCTCCTCCTTAGAGCTGCTGCAGCGTTGATTGGTTCGCCTATTCACTTCGTTCGAAAGAACGAAGGAACAAATTGAGCGAACATGCAACTTGGTTGCTTGCAATGCTTGCTACGTTGACCGGACGTTCACGTCGGTTGATTGGCAGCCTTGACAGACGAACTTGAACTTGCATCGGAAGCTAGCTTCGGAACGTTGGCAGCACCACGAAGTTGCTGTACTCGTATTTTTACAAATGGCGGTTTCGGCGAACTCCGCAACCGATGATATTGAGGCTTCCGAATTGGCACAGACGCGTAGGTAGGTTTGAAATTATGTTGCCACTGCACTTACTGACTCGTTATGGCTCGAAGGGACCAATGTGAACGAGAAAAGACTTATATTGTAGCAGGCAGGGAATAAAATAAAATAGACACGTCCGTACTGTTCGCTGTATTGAGAAGAAGGGGCGAGCCACAGACTCAACAATCACAATGTCATGTCAATCCGCACAGACAATATAGTATCCACAGATAATAAAATTAATGTTTCCAACATATTCCCCCTACAGGAGGTTGTGTGCAACCATTGAACTTAACTAAGTAGGTACTTTAATCTTACAATGTTACAAAAATATTTAATTTACTTTATATAACGATAGCTCTATCTATTGCATTTGTAATTGAAGTATAACATAGTTATGACCTTGCTAGTGGACTGTATTTTCATAGGCAACTGAAAGTCTTTTCTCGTTCACTGACCAGAGATCCTTGCTTAATGTTCTCTGGAGGGATTACCCAGATGAAGAAATTAAATGTATCCAATTAAATACAGTAACATACGGGTTGAAATGCTCATCTTACTTAGCTACAAGATGCTTGAAAGAGCTAGCTGCAAGGTTTGGAAATCAATATCCATTGGCTAGTTCTGCAATTTTAAACTCAACATATGTTGACGATGTGCTTCACACTGATAGCAGTCTGTCAAACATTATTGAAACAAAACGACAGCTCATTGAACTGTTAGGCAAGGCGAGCTTTGTGTTACACAAATGGTCTGCTAATCACAAAATGATCTTGTGTGACATCCCTGAGAAACAGCGGTACTTTGGTGAAGTGCACCTCAACAAGGATATAAAAACATTAGGTTTGAAATTTGACATTCAAACAGATTCCTTCAGAATCTCAAGTCCGTTATCAGCTGAAATACCTAAAACTAAAAGGCAAATATTAAGCTACATCAGCCAAGCATATGATCCATTAGGGATTGCAGGGCCAGTCTTTGTTCAAGCCAAAATCATAATGCAGAAATTGTGGCAGTCCAATGTAGACTGGGACTCTAGTCCCCCACCTATTATACAAAAAGAGTGGCTACAATTTTATAATGACTTGCAACAGATGCAGCCTATAACTGCGCCGAGACAGGTTTGTGCTGGAGATCATCAATCTGTCCAGCTAATCGGGTTTGCAGATGCGTCAGCCACCGCCTATGGTTGTGTGTTGTATTTGAGAGTGACTGACAAACAAAGGAAGGTAACAATGACGCTTCTTTGTTCAAAATCAAGAATTGTACCTAAAGGTTTCAAATTGACAGTACCACGTCTTGAATTAAATGCTGCCTTGTTGTTAGCAAAACTAAGTATGAGAGTGCATAACACGTTAAGTAAAAGGCTTACCATCCAAAGTGTGCATTTATTTAGTGATTCACAGGTAGTATTGGCTTGGCTAAAGACTGAACCTGCAAGGTTGAATGCATATGTTGCTAATAGAGTAAATATGATATGTGATCATACAAGGGCATTCAGCTGGGCATATATTGAAAGTGCTCAGAACCCAAGTGACATACTGAGCAGGGGTATTGCTCCTAACAAGCTGCAAGGTAACCAACTGTGGTGGTTTGGACCATCCTGTTTATATAACTATGATTATAACTTTAATCATTGTGGGTATGATATACCTACAAGCATTCCCGAGGTTAAGCATTCGATGGATGAACTGGTGTGTGCAGCATCACAATATAAACCGGTACCATTGCTCACTAGTTTCCTAGAAAAATATTCTAACATTGATAAAGCCGTCAATGTGCTTTCTTATGTGCTAAGATTTTGTAATAATGCTAGGCAAGGGTCAATTAAAATAAAAGAAAACTTTGTGCCATTCACAGAGTCAAGCAAGGCCTTAAATTTGTTAATAAAAAATGAACAAGCCATATATTTTCATGAAGATCTAGTTTCGTTGCAGGCAGGCAGGCAGGTAACGTCTCACTTAAAGTCTTTAAATCCATTTATAGATGCAAATGGTGTCCTCAGAGTAGGTGGTAGGTTACAGCATTCTTCGCTGCCGTACAGCCAAAAGCACCAAATAATTTTGCCTAAAGAATCCACAGTGACTCATCTAATCATTCAAAATGAGCATCTTAAACTATTTCATGCTGGACAAAAACATGTACTCTGCAACCTCCAACAAAGATATTGGATAATAAAATTAATTATTAATTGTAATTAGTAAATGTAAAAGTCTTTTCTCGTTCATAATGGTCCTTTCGAGCCATAACGAGTCAGTAAGTGCAGTGGCAACATAATTTCAAACCTACCTACGCGTCTGTGCCAATTCGGAAGCCTCAATATCATCGGTTGCGGAGTTCGCCGAAACCGCCATTTGTAAAAATACAGCAACTTCGTGGTGCTGCCAACGTTCCGAAGCTAGCTTCCGATGCAAGTTCAAGTTCGTCTGTCAAGGCTGCCAATCAACCGACGTGAACGTCCGGTCAACGTAGCAAGCATTGCAAGCAACCAAGTTGCATGTTCGCTCAATTTGTTCCTTCGTTCTTTCGAACGAAGTGAATAGGCGAACCAATCAACGCTGCAGCAGCTCTAAGGAGGAGAAGCAAACGACATCTGTCATCGTTCATTACGTTCAAAAATATTGTTCATTCAAGCAGAATAAGTTCATTCACAGAATCGCTCAATCAAGTCAATCAAGCAAACGACGCAAGCGACCCTTCCTGTCCCCGTGCCACGCTTCTAAATCACGGTTGCATGCGCCTTCGCATTGTTTATACTGCTAATATTTTTGTAACTAGTAATAAGTTATTGTGCTGTGAAGTTTAGCGTACTTGTAATTTTAAGCCTAAATTACGATGGCCGAGGAACAGAACAAAGACGATATGAAAAGGCTTACTGCTAAGCGTGGCAGTGCAAAAGGGGCCCTTACACGAATAAGTAATCGATTAAAAGATGGAGGCATTGCGGAAATGTCCTTGCAAATGCTCATTATCCTTGAAGAAAAAACTTTAAGTGCATTTGGTGAGTACGAACAGCTTTGCCTAGAGATAAGCGACAACGAGGATCCGACATTAACGGAGTCTTGTTATTACGAATGTTTAGCTTCAATTCGAACCAAAATGGCCGAATTAAAAAAGTCTAATGCTTCGCAAGGCCACGCACTAACCAAATTAAAACTTCCAGATGTACACATACAAAGTTTTGGTGGTAACTACTTGGAATATAAACCTTTCATTGAAATGTTCCACGCATTTATCCACAATGATGCTAACATGAACGATATACAAAAATTCTTCTACCTAAGAGGTTTTCTCAAAGGAGAAGCCTATGATCTCATTAAAAACCTTCCTATCTTAGGGTCTAGTTACAAAGAAGCCTTAAATATACTGTCAGACAGGTATGATAACAAATACAAGATAATTAACGAGCATTTGTGTGCCTTGTTTGATATGCCTGCTATGAACAAGCCGAGTATTGAATCCATGAGATTGTTAATCTCCATTACAAAACAGCATATTGCCGCACTAAAAAATTTAGGTGAAGCCGTTCATGAATGGGACAGTATACTGGTGTGCCTGCTTGTTAGGAAACTAGATCCAACCACTTCTACTGCATATCACTTAACCCACAGCACGCCAAACATGCAACCTACCTATAACGAGCTTATGCAATTTATAGAGGTACGTGCGCTTGCCTTTGAAAACAGCGAAGGCAGGAAGGAGTCCAGCTACAACTGTAAGTCAACTGGCGCTTCAGGGAAGGTGACCAATGTGGTGGTAAAGGAAGTCAAATGTCTCTACTGCGGTAAGTCAGATCACAAGTTATTTTCTTGCCCAAAGTTCATGTTATCATCCATCAAAGAACGACTTGAATTTGTTCAAAACAAAAAATTATGCAGAATATGTCTGAATTCTCATCCAAATAAATGCAAGTTTCACTTCAAATGCCAAAGGTGTAAACAGAACCACAATACTCTGTTGCATTTTGAAGATGAACACAATGAGGAGCGAAGTAGCACTAATAATTGTGTAGCTAATACGAGTGCAACTAGTTTGAGCATCAAGACCCAAGTTCTTTTGCCTACGGCAAAGGTCAAGCTCATAACTAAAGATGGTAAAGAAATCATAGTCAAGGCATTGCTGGACTCCGCTAGCCAATCTTCATTTATCACTTCTGGCATTGCAAGAGTGATAGGTAAGCCGCTTTCGTCAAACCATACAGGTGTGGTTGGCATAGCCAATACGGAAAAGACAATTCGTCACTCATTGAAGTTAGACATCTTTTCCTGTGTTTACCCTTATATGACAACGGCCAACCTCTTAGTGGTGGACCAAATAACTTCGAGGTTACCTCAAAGTCCTATAGATTTCTCGATGATAAAAATGCCAAATAACATAAAGTTAGCTGATGACACCTTTCATATCACAAGCGAGATAGATATTTTATTAGGGGCTGATATCTTTTTCCAGACGCTGTTGCCACAGCCTGAAGAGCAACCACAAGGCTTACAAGATGCTGCACAACCCAGTTTTGTCCACACCCAGTTTGGTTACATAGTAGCTGGCAGCATCCCAAGATTTTCCAAAAAAGGTACTGCTGTTTCTCTCTTTTGTCAGGAATGTCACACAGACATCAGTGATAGCATATCAAATTTTTGGCAAACAGAAAAAGTACCAGAAACGTTTGTGGAGCATACTTCTGAGCAACTACACTGCGAGGAGTACTTTCAAAAAACTGTCAAGTTGGAAAACAATCAATTTGAAGTTTCAATGCCTTTTAAGGTTCCCCTTTGTGATATGAATAATGCATTAGGTGATTCACTCAGCCTAGCATTAAAAAGATTTTTTAATTTAGAGAGAAAATTGCACAAGGATGAACAACTATACAATGAATACAAAAAATTCATCCTTGAGTTCATTGAGTTAGGTCACGGATCATTCATTGACATATCTCTCTATGATCTTTCCAAGGATCCAATATATTTCCTTGCTCATCATGCAGTCAGAAAGCAAGATGCTGTTTCTACGGCTCTGCGTACAGTATTTGATGGGTCAATGAAAGGAAGTCAGAAAGTTTCTCTCAATGAACTGATGTTAAACGGACCTATAGTCCAACAAGAATTGTTTGACATCCTGTTATTATTCAGACTCAATGAATATTTCTTTGTTTGCGATATCAGACGTATGTTCCGCAATATAAAAATTGCAAAAGACCAGAGATCCTTGCTTAATGTTCTCTGGAGGGATTACCCAGATGAAGAAATTAAATGTATCCAATTAAATACAGTAACATATGGGTTGAAATGCTCATCTTACTTAGCTACAAGATGCTTGAAAGAGCTAGCTGCAAGGTTTGGAAATCAATATCCATTGGCTAGTTCTGCAATTTTAAACTCAACATATGTTGACGATGTGCTTCACACTGATAGCAGTCTGTCAAACATTATTGAAACAAAACGACAGCTCATTGAACTGTTAGGCAAGGCGAGCTTTGTGTTACACAAATGGTCTGCTAATCACAAAATGATCTTGTGTGACATCCCTGAGAAACAGCGGTACTTTGGTGAAGTGCACCTCAACAAGGATATAAAAACATTAGGTTTGAAATTTGACATTCAAACAGATTCCTTCAGAATCTCAAGTCCGTTGTCAGCTGAAATACCTAAAACTAAAAGGCAAATATTAAGCTACATCAGCCAAGCATATGATCCATTAGGGATTGCAGGGCCAGTCTTTGTTCAAGCCAAAATCATAATGCAGAAATTGTGGCAGTCCAATGTAGACTGGGACTCTAGTCCCCCACCTATTATACAAAAAGAGTGGCTACAATTTTATAATGACTTGCAACAGATGCAGCCTATAACTGCGCCGAGACAGGTTTGTGCTGGAGATCATCAATCTGTCCAGCTAATCGGGTTTGCAGATGCGTCAGCCACCGCCTATGGTTGTGTGTTGTATTTGAGAGTGACTGACAAACAAAGGAAGGTAACAATGACGCTTCTTTGTTCAAAATCAAGAATTGTACCTAAAGGTTTCAAATTGACAGTACCACGTCTTGAATTAAATGCTGCCTTGTTGTTAGCAAAACTAAGTATGAGAGTGCATAACACGTTAAGTAAAAGGCTTACCATCCAAAGTGTGCATTTATTTAGTGATTCACAGGTAGTATTGGCTTGGCTAAAGACTGAACCTGCAAGGTTGAATGCATATGTTGCTAATAGAGTAAATATGATATGTGATCATACAAGGGCATTCAGCTGGGCATATATTGAAAGTGCTCAGAACCCAAGTGACATACTGAGCAGGGGTATTGCTCCTAACAAGCTGCAAGGTAACCAACTGTGGTGGTTTGGACCATCCTGTTTATATAACTATGATTATAACTTTAATCATTGTGGGTATGATATACCTACAAGCATTCCCGAGGTTAAGCATTCGATGGATGAACTGGTGTGTGCAGCATCACAATATAAACCGGTACCATTGCTCACTAGTTTCCTAGAAAAATATTCTAACATTGATAAAGCCGTCAATGTGCTTTCTTATGTGCTAAGATTTTGTAATAATGCTAGGCAAGGGTCAATTAAAATAAAAGAAAACTTTGTGCCATTCACAGAGTCAAGCAAGGCCTTAAATTTGTTAATAAAAAATGAACAAGCCATATATTTTCATGAAGATCTAGTTTCGTTGCAGGCAGGCAGGCAGGTAACGTCTCACTTAAAGTCTTTAAATCCATTTATAGATGCAAATGGTGTCCTCAGAGTAGGTGGTAGGTTACAGCATTCTTCGCTGCCGTACAGCCAAAAGCACCAAATAATTTTGCCTAAAGAATCCACAGTGACTCATCTAATCATTCAAAATGAGCATCTTAAACTATTTCATGCTGGACAAAAACATGTACTCTGCAACCTCCAACAAAGATATTGGATAATTAATGGGTTAAGATTAGTTAAGAAATTGCTGCACAAATGTACAATATGTTTCAGACTTAAAGGTGTGACTGCTAAGCAACTGATGGGGTCATTGCCCGCCGATAGAGTTAATGCTGACCGATGCTTTATGAAAGTCGGAATAGACTTTGCTGGGCCAATAATGATCAAACAATCTAGAGTTAGAAGTGTCATTACAACGAAAGGGTATATTGTTGTTTTTGTATGTTTTGTATCAAAGGCCATCCATCTAGAGCTGGCATCCAGCCTAAATACAGAAACATTTCTAGCTAGTTTTAAACGATTTATTGCATGGCGCAATGTCCCATTAACTGTTTATTGTGATAATGCGAGCACTTTTAAATCTGCTAACACTCAGCTAACTGAGCTGTATAAATTAAATAATTCAAAATGTCATCAAATGAAAGTGCAAGGTGCAAGTGCAAAATTAGGAATTAAATTTAAATTTATTCCAAGTTATTCACCAGTATTTGCCGGACTCTGGGAAAGTGCTGTGAAATCAACCAAATTCCTTCTCCGCAGAGTCCTGGCATCTCAAGTTTTGACCTATGAAGAACTTAATACAGTTTTAGTTGAAATTGAAGGTATTTTGAACAGCAGGCCAATTACTCCGATTTCTTCAGATATTGAAGATTTATCATACTTGACACCAAGTCACCTAATTACAGGTGCTCCTATAACATGTTACCCGGAGCAAGATCTCACTATTATACCTGAGAATAGACTTAGTTTCTGGCGTAAATGTACTGCATTGAAGCAGCAATTTTGGAGATATTGGTCAAAGAACTATTTAAATGTACTACAGAATCGTCCCAAATGGAAAGATAGTTTACCGAATGTACAGGTAGGGGCACTGGTTATTTTGCGTGAGATAGATACTCCTCCTATGACATGGCCTATGGCAAGAGTGACCAGAGTCTTCCCTGGGCATGATGGCAAGGTGAGAGCTTTAGAAGTTAGAAAAGCTAATGGTAAGGTTCACAAAACTTCTATTACAAAAATATGTATCCTCCCTGTAGATTAGCTAATAATATGTAAAAGAAATTACCAATGTTAAGTTGAAACTTTGTAGCATTTATTAAGTACAGTGTTAATTATTAATAAGTTTAAAAGTTAAGGTAATATTGTCATATGCTATATAAAGTAAGATATAAGGTATTAAGCCTATAAGTTATAGTTGATAACTACTGTTAAGTCATCAACCTTTTTTGTAATTCCTATATAAAATTAGTGTTAATATGTACCTATGTTGTTCATGCACTCAATATTATAATTAGTAAGTATATAATTGCACAGGTACATACATGTTGTGTCAACCAATAAAGTGCTAACAATGTAAAGTTAAATAATAATAACGAGAAAGACTGTCAGTTGCCTATGAAAATACAGTCCACTAGCAAGGTCATAACTATGTTATACTTCAATTACAAATGCAATAGATAGAGCTATCGTTATATAAAGTAAATTAAATATTTTTGTAACATTGTAAGATTAAAGTACCTACTTAGTTAAGTTCAATGGTTGCACACAACCTCCTGTAGGGGGAATATGTTGGAAACATTAATTTTATTATCTGTGGATACTATATTGTCTGTGCGGATTGACATGACATTGTGATTGTTGAGTCTGTGGCTCGCCCCTTCTTCTCAATACAGCGAACAGTACGGACGTGTCTATTTTATTTTATTCCCTGCCTGCTACAACATCTTCAAAATGCAACAGAGTATTGTGGTTCTGTTTACACCTTTGGCATTTGAAGTGAAACTTGCATTTATTTGGATGAGAATTCAGACATATTCTGCATAATTTTTTGTTTTGAACAAATTCAAGTCGTTCTTTGATGGATGATAACATGAACTTTGGGCAAGAAAATAACTTGTGATCTGACTTACCGCAGTAGAGACATTTGACTTCCTTTACCACCACATTGGTCACCTTCCCTGAAGCGCCAGTTGACTTACAGTTGTAGCTGGACTCCTTCCTGCCTTCGCTGTTTTCAAAGGCAAGCGCACGTACCTCTATAAATTGCATAAGCTCGTTATAGGTAGGTTGCATGTTTGGCGTGCTGTGGGTTAAGTGATATGCAGTAGAAGTGGTTGGATCTAGTTTCCTAACAAGCAGGCACACCAGTATACTGTCCCATTCATGAACGGCTTCACCTAAATTTTTTAGTGCGGCAATATGCTGTTTTGTAATGGAGATTAACAATCTCATGGATTCAATACTCGGCTTGTTCATAGCAGGCATATCAAACAAGGCACACAAATGCTCGTTAATTATCTTGTATTTGTTATCATACCTGTCTGACAGTATATTTAAGGCTTCTTTGTAACTAGACCCTAAGATAGGAAGGTTTTTAATGAGATCATAGGCTTCTCCTTTGAGAAAACCTCTTAGGTAGAAGAATTTTTGTATATCGTTCATGTTAGCATCATTGTGGATAAATGCGTGGAACATTTCAATGAAAGGTTTATATTCCAAGTAGTTACCACCAAAACTTTGTATGTGTACATCTGGAAGTTTTAATTTGGTTAGTGCGTGGCCTTGCGAAGCATTAGACTTTTTTAATTCGGCCATTTTGGTTCGAATTGAAGCTAAACATTCGTAATAACAAGACTCCGTTAATGTCGGATCCTCGTTGTCGCTTATCTCTAGGCAAAGCTGTTCGTACTCACCAAATGCACTTAAAGTTTTTTCTTCAAGGATAATGAGCATTTGCAAGGACATTTCCGCAATGCCTCCATCTTTTAATCGATTACTTATTCGTGTAAGGGCCCCTTTTGCACTGCCACGCTTAGCAGTAAGCCTTTTCATATCGTCTTTGTTCTGTTCCTCGGCCATCGTAATTTAGGCTTAAAATTACAAGTACGCTAAACACACAATTATTCCTTACCGCCCAAGGCAATATCATAAATATGAAAGTACATATACTAGTATGTATTTCTGTGTGTTGCCGTCCAACTAGGTAACGGCTGAATAGCTAGCGAATGTACAAGTTGATAGTATAATTATTATAGTTTAGTATAACTATTAATTATAAATCCTGGAAAAACGCATAATATTGATTCCCTACATTTATCCTCAATTTGTACTGTACCTACTGAACCTGTATTCAGAAAAAATTGCAAATATTCTGAATATCATGAAAAAGTTTATTTTAACCGCTCGATTACCGTGAAAATTTTTGTTCTTTGTGTTCTATTGTTGTCAGGGACGCGATATTATCGCGCCGCCGCCGCAGTATTTATTAACGAAAATCTTTCTTGAGTACGTTCTAAATTGTGTTATTTTCTTACAGATAGTAGCTCTAGTGGTAACACTCGTCGCCTTTCCCTTATCCGCCTACTTAGCGGTAATAGAGAGGCGATACCTACTTCCTTCGGTCCCACCAAGAGGCCACGGATTCGTATTGCTCGTTTTCTGGGCTATGATATTTGTGTCGGAAAATCTGTCCTTCTTGAACCTGAATAAGGAAGGATGGTGGTGGCATTTGAAGAAGTAAGTGGTTATTTACATACATTATAAGGAAAAAATACAATACACACCAAATAGATACATTTTTAATTTTAAACTTTTGATTAACCACTGACTATAGTTACCGTGCTAATCTATACATCTATATATTAGCTTCTATCTATATTGTATGAAACAAAGTCGTGTTAGTTACACCATTTATAACTCAAGAACGGCTGGACCAATTTTCATAATCTTTGCTTTGTTGGTTTCGTCTCCACTTCGAATAGCAGAACAACTACCTATTAAAACATATGAAAAATATAACATAAGTATAAACATCTTTTTTTAACTAAACAAACGTTGTATGTTATCGTATAGGTCGTAATTTATGAAAGCTTATCCGTAATAATGTATTTAAAAAAAAATAGCAATATTGCACTTTACGTTTACAAAAATATTATGAATGACTAGCTGCACCCCGCGGTTTCGCCCGCGTTACACATACGACACCTATAGATATTTGAAAGGTTCGTGCATATTATTGTGTCATCACTGATCATAGTTGACATCCGCGATACTGCAAAAATACTATACGATTTATAATATTTTGGACAATTCACACAATATCTTTATAAATTGTAGCCTATGTGTTATTCTGATGTATAAGCTATATTATTGTAAAGTTTCATTAAAATCCATTCAGTAGTTTTTACGTGAAAGAGTAACAAACATCCATCCATCCATCCATCCATCCATCCATACTTACAAACTTTCGCGTTTATATTATTAGTAGGATTCAAACAAACACTTAGGTAGTAATTGTATCTAGTGGTATTCTATTAGATGAGAGTCAGTCACAACATGTGCATTGTTGGTTTATCATAATATTGAAATATTATATCTCTGTTAAAGAAAACTATTGTTATTAGTTTAAGTTCACGTCTATACATAGTCCAGCTGCGGTTTATCGATCGACAGACTCTTTCTAGATGCCGTTTGACCAATGAAAGCACAGTAAAGTTCTATCACGTGTACCAATTCTCTCCATGTATACAATAACATGTGACAACGATGAGTGGCGATGCGCGGTCCACGCGTCGTCACTACCTTCATATTGGAAAACATACTATAAGTAACACGATTAAAGCTTACATTGCTTTACGTTACTTTGAGTGGAGTTGGAGTTGAGTCGTTGCAGTGTGTGACGACAACGACAGCCAAATTAATCTCCACCTCTCTTCAGCACTACGCAAAAAGATTAAGGTTCACTTTCGTGTCCAGTCTCCAGGACCGGCTGGAGATGGCGCTGTTCGTCGGCCGCTACGTCTCCTGCATGATAATGTTCATCCTCGGCATGAAGGCGCCGGGGATCATGCACCAGTTTGAGTATATGGAAGTGGATGACGAAGGCAGAAGATACACCCCTTCAAGGGTAAGAACGCTAGTTTGATTTGGAGCACTAACGCTTCCTGACGAATTCATAAACGTTATTTTATCTATAATGGCTAAAATTTCGGTTACAATTGGATGTCGCAATGCCTCTACGCGACATAATGGTCGAAACCAAATAAGCTAATGTTATAAGCAGGAAAAAAACTTAGGTTACAAGTATATGTAGGTAGGTACTGGAAAGTTCAAAGTTCAGTATAAAGTTGTTACATATCGTCAGTGCATATCGTAGTATTTGATACTTCGTGTATGCATAGTATTTATTTCCTCTATGGTTGTTATGAGGACGGTAACGCCATCTAGTACGTTATCGCGAAGCGTATTCTTTAGATAATTATATTGTTTACAATTTTGACCTAAAGATGGCACTTAATATAAATTGCCTTAAATGGATCTTTTTAACTACCTACTTCATATAAATATTTTTGTTGTCTCTGAAATTCCATACCTATCAATGTTGGCAGATTTTTGACATTTTTATAGGTTAAGATGTCATGTCCATATCAACATAATTTTACTAAAATTCCCGATGATAACAATAGCAAAATTAAAAAGGTAAACTAGGAGATCGAAATAATATTTTGAAAGTTATTAGTTTGTCTCCTTAGTATCAATACATGGGAGGTTAAATATTTAACAATAACGGTCGATTCGAAAGATTTATATATTTTAATCAAAGTTTAATCTAGTGATCTTTATTATTACCTACCTAATATAACACTGAAAATGTTCTACGTCTATGAACCGCCTGTGAGAATCCTTTGCTTAAGATTTATACCAAGCCAGGACATGATACAAATGTACTACAACATTTTATAAAAGCTTGTTTGGAGTAAAGTATATTTTCTGACTAACAGTGGTACCTACCTAGTATACTATAGTCTCACGGTCACTCACTAGTACTCGCCACCAAGTTTAGGTTGATTTTAAATCTAAAGGGATTTACGTCTACTTAATTTCTATCAAAAGCCATGTATTACTATTATTTAAAGTGCAAAGACCCTGTACAAAGATCATCGCACGTCATGGCAAGGCCCCTGGACTCTTTTGAGAAAGATGGAAGAGCTAGCCCAAATAGAATACTGGTCTGCCCAGAAGGAGGGTTCTGTTTTTAATCGTGTTTTATTTGTTGGCAGGATGAAAACCGCTCAACGTTCCGGAACGTCCTTTCTAAACTGCGCACCCTGCTGCCGTTCCTATGGCCGCGCAAGAGCGTCGTGCTGCAGTTTTTTGTGTTCATTTGCGTCCTGTGCCTCGTGGCTGGACGAGTCGTTAACCTCTACGTGCCTATTTATAACAAGTTGATTGGTGAGGATTTTTTATTTTTAAATTGTATTAACAAATTGGTGAATTGTCTTAGCGACACTGGGTAAATGAGATGATAAGTGATAGCGGCGGAACGGTAACTAGCGCTATGCAACCCAACGACCAGTAGGGTGAGCAGGAACCTCTATCGAGAAAATACTCGATACGTTAACTGTCAAATTTGTTTTAGATTTGATCAGTGCTCCTACAATAGGACAAGCATGACAATTTTACCGGTTCGTATCGTTGAAGTATCGATCAAGGTAACCGTTCGCGTGCGCATCTTGTCGATATTGCAAGGCGCTGATCAAATCTAAAACAAATTTGACAGTTAACGTATCGAATACTTTCTCGATAGAGGTTCCTTCCTGCTCACCCTACGTGTTCGACTGTCGGCCAACACCGGTGACCTTTGACGACAGTGACAATGTATTTTGTAATGAAATCTAGCAAGTTAATTTTGGCCCACTTCCTGGTTTCCAATTGAGCTGAAATTTTGCATGCATATATAAATCGGATGACGATGCCATTAAAACGTTGATTTAAAATAAAAATTAACTTGTTTTCCAGTGGACAGTCTGAGCGGAAATAAACTCGTATTCCGATGGGACCTGGTACTTGTCTATGTGTTCTTCAAGTTCCTACAAGGCGGCGGCACTGGCGGGATGGGATTACTGAACAATCTCCGCTCCTTCCTCTGGATCAGAGTCCAGCAGTATACTACTAGAGAGTTGCAGGTAAGAGGATTATTCAGTAGGAGCTTGGATGTGCGTATGTTCACTGTCTCACATGGATATTTACTTTTTTTATAGAACACCTATGAATATCCTAGATTGACACTCTTTTATATTAAAGAGAGAAGTCAGATTGGGAGCATGGTTGACATTTTGAGCGAGTTGAGTGACATATTGAGTATCAACGCGGAGAACGCTATCGCTCCACAAACAGTTTCGCTTGTATTTTGTCCGATTGAGCCGTTTGTATGGAGTGTCCACCCTGTGCCTTTGTTCCAGCTGGAGCTGTTCAAGCACCTGCACGAGCTGCCGCTGCGCTGGCACCTGGCCCGCAAGACCGGCGAGGTGCTGCGCGTGATGGACCGCGGCACGGACTCCATAGACAACCTCCTCTCCTACATACTGTTCTCTATCACGCCCACGTTGATAGACATAGTGGTCGCCGTGGTGTACTTTGTCACTCAGTTCAATGCGTGGTTTGGGCTCATCGTGTTTTCGACTATGGTGCTCTACATAAGTAAGTGCCGGTTGTGTTTTGTTATTTCTCTGTACGATTATCGTAAGCAAAGTTGTTTGACTATCGACGCTAGATGGCGCTGAAATAAATTAGTGATAAGTATATTTATAAAAAAATCTAGGGTGTCCTCATACGCTCAACTCAGGAGTAAACTATTGAAATAGCAACTCTGTTTAGTCCAATTCATTGTTTTAATGACAATGAGGCACTGAAAATAATTTAGGGCCTACTTTCCTATCGCGGTCACTCAACAAAGTCAACATTAGAATACGTCATACATTAATGTGTTATGAATTTTCAGTCGCTACAATAGTAGTAACAGAATGGCGTACAAAGTTCCAGCGGCGTATGAACCTCGCTGATAACGAGCAGAAGGCGCGCTCCGTCGACTCCCTACTCAACTACGAGACCGTCAAGTATTACGGAGCGGAGGGATACGAAGTGACATCGTACGGGCATGCCATTGTTAATTATCAGGTAGTTTTCAATTTGTTGTTAACGCTAAAGCATCATGTACAGACAGACGCTCAAAGAATCCAGTTGTCTTTCTCTTTCTTTTCACATCCTTAATTAGCACTAAACAGAAAGAAGTTAATCCGCCTCGAATTGCACTTTGATATAAGTAGTTTGATACAGATGAAACTGACAATTTTCTCAAGTTATAAGAATATCATTTAAGACATCAGATTGAGATTGGAACTGTATTTTGAATTAACCGGTGATATTTGATTAATAAAGGATGTATTAAAAAATAGATAAATAACGAAATTCCATCCTTGTTTCAGAAAGAGGAGTTCAGATCGTTGATCACGTTAAATATGCTAAATACGATGCAAAACATTATCATTTGCAGTGGTAAGTGAAGAGCTTAAAGTCTACAAAGACGTCTAATAATGTATAATGATATTATAACAGTATTGTTCACGGGCTAGTTACTATAGTGCCTAACGACTCTCTTATGCTGCAAACTGAACGAATACCTACCTTTAAAAATATTTTGTATGAATCATTGAATTTATTTCTATTTTGTTTGTAGGTCTACTCGCGGGCTCTTTACTCTGTGTCTCACTGGTAGTGAATGCAAAAACTCTCACTATTGGCGACTATGTGCTGTTCGCATCCTATATAGTGCAGCTTTACGTTCCGCTCAACTGGTTTGGTACTTACTATAGGTGAGTGATGGTCTTGTCTCTCTTTCTTATTGTGTGACTCGTGTTCGTAAGGTCAGCCGTCCTTGTCTCTATTTTCACTACATCATCATTCTTCGATGTCATTATGAACTTCCACTTTCAGTATAGATGAGTTAGATAGGTATACATTTTTATACAGGGAAGCAAGGGTACGGTGGCGCCACCGCAGCCGCCTAATTAGAGCTAGTGTAATTTAACGGTCAGCACAATATACTAAGGCGACGGGTTTGATATATTATATGAATTAATACATGGACTAATGATTTCACGTTCATTACAGCCGCTGCTCGGAGCCTAACCAGTGCAGTGTAGTTCGGTAAACTTTTTATCTGCCAAATGATGAGGCTAAATGCAATGGGAATTATTTAGGAATAATCAAAATATCTTCAGATCTTGATACTTTAAAACTCAAGATTGTAATCATTTAAAGTAGATAGTTCGACAATTTCAATAGGTATGTTTATTTAATAACCCTTTGAATGGAAATCGTGAAAGTTAGGTAACGGAATCTATCATTGGATTTGAAACACTACCAATCTATACAAGAATCGGCAATTCACTTCATTTTGGTCTCCTTAATCCAACTTAAACTATGAAGTACCTCGGAAACAAAGTACCTAGGAAAATACCTAGTGGTAATAGTATATTGTGGCTGTCGCCACGAGGCGCTTTATCAGCTTGCTTCCACGTAGCTTTATCTTTAACATAGTTTAATTTAATAATACGCTTTTTATCTTACCTTAGCTTCGCGTCAAATTTGCTATTTCTGCCAAATGTTTTAGATAAAAACGAAGAAAACACATATTAAAAAAAAAGACGCTGTTGCCTTTACATTAGAGATAGTGATTTGGACCGCATAGGTAGGTATGTGCAAAATCTCCTGCGGTTGAGCGGCACCTTGATTGACCGTCCTTCAATTTATGTCATTAGACGCTATAATTGTACATTTGTTTACATCAAATAAATAAATACGTAATTGCTAGGAAGGCCCTGAGAATAATTCTAGTCATCTACATTAGGCCTTTTTTCAATACCTCATCATCTTTCTGTTATATGTATTTTATTCTTATTATATTTTTCAAAAGGAAACGACAACAGAGTGGTGATGGCACCTACTTGGATTGTAGGTTCATTGAAGTAGAAGTTTTAAATATAGTAACCATTAGTTTCCATCATTATTTTCCTTGTTCATAGTAATTTAAAACTAACTATTAATTAATCTATAACGAATTCGTTGTATACAATTATTATAATCATGTTCTATTAGTATTCATATTCGTTTTCAACCTGTATCTACACACTGCTATTATAGCCACAGATTAGATGCATAGATGAGTGGCGAGATATCAAAAGAGCCAGTGAAAAAAATTGCTGCGCTTTGCGAAGTAAAAATAACATAAGAAGCAATCTTAGAGCGTTGGCGTGTGACAAAATATCAGATCAATATTGGACATTGAAAACGGTCAAAATTCACTTGAAAGATTTTACCCAAACTTCCATACATACTAACCACACAGCGAGCTAGATATTCTAAGAACAATGATTATAAATGATATTTCTACTCAACAGGGCAATCCAAAAGAACTTCGTCGATATGGAGAATATGTTTGACCTCATGCGAGTGGATAGCGACGTGAAGGACGCGGCCGGCGCGCCCGCCCTGCTCGTGCGCCGCGGCGGCGTCGAGTTCAAGCACGTGTCGTTCGGCTACGGCCCGGAGAGGCTCGTGCTGAACGATATCAGCTTCAAAGTTTTACCTGGCAGCACTGTCGCTTTGGTAAGTTAAACCTAGTAGATTCATAAATGATCGTTAATGCTGGGGCCACACGTATCGTCATCGTCGACGGCCTACATCGCTTTATACAACGATAAAATTGTCTCAATGATTTATCGCCATATCTTGACTGGCCACACTATCGTCATCGTCAACAGCCTAATTCAAAATAACCAAAATCAAATAGTGTGAACGTATAAATTCTGGATATTCAACGGCAATACCAATGCCATTTATGTGGCTACACTTACGGCGAAAGTCAAATGACGTCAAACAACGGGATATTCAATGGGTTAAACTTAATTTACAGCCGAAATTAATATTGTATCTCCTAACCAAGATTGAAATCGATCTCGGATTGCTGCCTATCGTTCGATCGATTTCCAACCTGCGTGCCTTTATAAACCAATCCACGGATCGGTTATTGGCACGTTTGACCCTAAAAATGGATTGTGATATCAATCCCAGGTAGCAAAATTTGGATTGGATTGATTATTAATTTTGGCCGTTACAGGTGGGTCCCAGCGGCGCTGGCAAGTCTACAGTAATGCGACTGCTGTTCCGCTTCTACGACATAAACCAAGGCGCCATATTGGTGGACGGCCAGGACGTGAGAACGGTGACGCAGACGTCGTTGCGTGCCAACATCGGAGTGGTGCCGCAGGATACCGTGTTGTTTAATAACTCTGTGAGGTAAGGGTACTGTGTGCCTAGTGTGAGTTTGGCCAATTTGTTTACTAGCTCGATCCGGTTAGCGTAAACTTGAAATTGTATGGAATAAGCAGCGTCAGTGACTGACAGCAGTTTTATTCAGCTATATAATGTTATAAAAGGGAAATCAGGTCTGTCCGTCTCTTTGTTTCTTTGTCTGTGTGCGCTAATTTCACGGCTAAACGTATCTTGATAAAATTTCATACGAATATAGTTTAAGCCCAGGGAAGGCCATAGGAAACTTTTTATCGGTATAAATTGTCGTTATAACATACATCGAAAAATTACAAATATTTGTATATAATTATGTCGCTGCTTAGTTTTACAAGTCGTCCGTGTATTTTTATCTATTGCGACCGTGTAGAATTATCATAACGTTAATAACCAAGATAAGCGTTTGCTGTGTATCAGATTTCCGATAAACTTTCTTCGAGTAATCTGTATCATTAATATATTCTAGTAAACTAAATAAAATCAAACGTACTGTATGAAGCCGCTGTGCTATTTTCAGGTACAACATCCAGTACGGGAGGCTGAGCGCCCCAGCGGCCGACGTTATATCAGCAGCCAAGAATGCGGACATTCACGACAGAATCCTGACATTCCCTGACGCTTACGACACGCAGGTAAAAGTTTACTAAATCTTTCACGATGCATTTTTCTAAAGTTTTTTCTTATGCCAGAGAACAAGCGTAACAACGGGCGGCCTTATCGCTTTTGCTCTCTTCCAGGCAACCTTTAGACGAAGGGGATTTTCGGTAATTGTAAAGTTGTGTTGTGTTACAGGTTGGAGAAAGAGGTCTGCGGCTCAGTGGCGGGGAGAAGCAGAGAATAGCGATAGCGCGGACGATACTCAAAGACCCCGCAATAGTTCTACTGGACGAAGCGACGTCCGCTCTAGATACAAACACTGAGAGAAATATTCAGGTATACGGTTGTTTGTTCTTCGAATAACGTGCCGCTAGTGTCAAAGTTTGCCAGTATCCGTCCTCCAATTCTTATGCCCCGTTGTGAAGGTCACTGTTTCTAGCGAAATTACTCGAGTTCAGTGCAGTGCGGCGCAAGATTTTGTAACTCATAGTACTGGCACTGTAACTGTCGTGACACTTACCAATAAAAAATAATGTCACCAAACCGCTTTTTGATAGTGGTGTGCTAAATATAAATATTCTTCTAATACGCTTGTTCTGATCGCAGGCGGCTCTAGCCCGAGTGTGCGCCAACCGAACAACAATCATCATAGCGCACAGACTGTCCACCATCATACACGCAGACGAAATACTAGTCCTCAAGGAGGGAGAGATCATAGAACGAGGAAAGTGAGTTATGAGAATCTTATTACAAATCGCTATAATTATGCACGAACTGCCGGAACCCCGGTTTTCCTCTAAGTCAACAAACGTGACATATAGGAAAGCCTGGGGGTCCGGCCTCGAATAGTGGCACTGATTTGAAATGTCGTTTCACGGAGAAACGCTCGGTTTGTCGGCTTATTCCAGAGATCCCCTTGCAGTATCCCCTGCGCAGGGGATTTCTGGACTTTCGAGTAGTCACCATGAAGATCTGTACAGCGCCCCTAGCGGCGCGTTTATGAAACGCCGCTGGGGCACTGTATCATACTGACTACTCATCAATGTTGTCAACAGTGGTTTATGTTGTAAACTCACACTCGCCATACAGCGGAATCTTCAACGTACTACCGCGTACAAACCTGGTATAACATGCAATATGCAATGCTAGAATTTGCCATCCACGTGCAAGGTAACGAGCGTTAAAAAAACTGCTAGTCTACATTTCAAGTCGGGCGCAGAGCATCAATAGTCGGTTTTTTAGCGGAGGCCGTAAACATTTACTGAGATAGTAAATTTAAATTTTATTGGTCAATTAGAAACACGAAAATTTGTCACATTTCAGTCACGAAGCTCTGCTGGCGCAGGCCGGCTTCTACGCCTCGATGTGGCAGCAGCAGCTCGAGAGCAGAAACAGCAACGGCGGCGAAGGTGCCGAAGGTGCCGAGCTGAGTAGCGACGCTCAACCGAACGGCGGCGCGCCGGGGCACAGGCACGGCGCCTTATAAGTGGTGGTAGGCAATACTAGGGCAATCTCTTGGGACTGCGGCTAAGCGATGCTAGCATTCCTAGCATTATCATTGGGCTCAGTGGCTTTATCTTGTTTAATGTTTAGTTAGGACCCTATTTTCACGAAAATACGGCACAAGTTTCCATGTCGCAATCCCATATTTTGTCATTTCAATAAATATACTCTTCATCTAAGAATGCTCGGGAAACACAAGTATAGTTTATATAAAATGCAGAGTGGAGTTTAGTTTCAGAGTAGCTGTGTGGAACAGGTTCAGGTGTGATAACGATACAATGCGACAACGGACAGCCAATATTAACTGCAAATGATGTCTCGAGTCATTTGTATATGACATGACCTCGATTTTTAGAGTATGTTTACGTAAAAAGTGTATATAATTATCATGCAAAGTTTTATATGAAGCCGGCATATCGACAGAGATTGCCCTGTACAGCGACGGGTGCTGGCGGTTCGTGGATCAGTGTGTACTGTGTAGTGATATTCGAATTCTTATGTCAATACAATTCGAACAATATGAAATACAGTGGACAATATGAATACAGAGCATTTGGACAGAGTGGATTTAGACCCTTCGGGGGCAGAAGGTGGAAGCGAGATAGCATTATTTTCTCAATGTGTTTATTCGCTTTTCTATCACACACATTATCTATAACTATGCTTTCTTGACTATACATTTGTAAAGGCATATTATTATTTCATTTTTATAAGGATGTTTTTGTTTACATAATAATATGTAAATTACATTATGTATTGCAGGCATGTTTCCAGAAAGCGATTTGACAAAATCGTCAAACGGTGACGATATTATAATTATTGCCGATGGTTCGATTTCTAGTAAATATTATAAAAAGTGAAGGTACAGGGAGCAATCAAAGCTTTTTATTATATTAATTTTTATTTTCCGTTTTTTATTATAAACATCGTATCCATCCTTATGAATGTTGTGTTGAACACCACGCTACATCTTCTATCTCCGTAGGCTAGTACATTGGCATAATCAATATTCATGTACATTTTTGCATAGTATAATACAATAATTGTAATAATGTGCATAAGTTGACATTGTGATGATGTAACTATAATGTACCTTAGTAGTATTAATATAGCAATGTGATGGGAAATTTTTGTGCTATTTCAGTGTTATTAAATCTGTTTGTTTAATTTATACTCGATTTTTTTATTTATACATGTAGCGTGTTGAACAAAAGCATAGGCATTTATAACCAAAGAGAGTACTTTATTAGTGTACGAAGGTATATCTACAATTAAACCATAATCAAAATGTATAACGTGATAAAAAAGCTAACAAGTTTAATTTAAAATCCGTAATAAATCTTTAGATGGTTACGCTTTTGGCGCTTTTCCCGCTTTTTTCGCTTTATATCTGTAAAGACAATACAACAATTTACAATGTGCATGGTAATACATATTAATATATCTCTCCTGTTGAATGCATGTGTTCAAGTATTGGAAATGTTAAATCTGCTGATGATTAATATAAAAAAGACACTTTAACAACCAAACATCAGGTCTGAAATTGCCTGACGCCTACACAAACCCTACATATTACGCAAAAACACGACTTATTTTTTATATTACCGAATGATTTTGTTGAAATAAATATTTTTTATAATATGAAAGTTTATGTAATTTGTTACTAAATCATATCGAAACAGCTGAAACGGATTTTGATGAATTTCATGTCAAAACAGCTGAAACGGATTTTGATGAATTGTTGGTAGATGGATGTGGCTGCCTACCTTTTATCTTAGGTAATCGCGGGGCGTCGCTACATAGTATTATATTATAAAATACACTTACATCAATATCAGAGTACAGCGGAGAATCGCCGGGTAGACGCAGACCAGCTGACCGACTCTTCTGCAATTCTGTCAACCAACCGTTGGATCAAACCATCTTGAAACGGATTTCAGTGTGGCCGTTAGGTTCATATTGTCAAAAACCTTTTCCCAAAATCACCTTTCCATGCCTCAAATACTGACGAAATAAACATGTGCTGAACGGCTAGCTTTGCTTGTTTATTCCGTGAACGGAAATTGATCAGTATTTACTGTGTTCAAATAATATCTTAGGGCACGGCAGTCGGCAGTGCCCCCGCCAAGTTAGCAAGTAAAGACAGCACTACCATCCTTTTCTCAGTTGTCGAAGTCATTCAATAAATAGGTCTCAGGGTTTTTGGGAAAGGGGCATTTTGAAACCACGGAAATGTAGGGAAATGAACATTATGAACCTAAGCAGTATCAGCCTGAACACCCTGTTATCAATTAGGTAGGTAGGTTACAAAAGAGCAGTCGTTGCAAGGCAGCGCCAGACGTCGCTATATGCCACCATTATTATGGAGTAAGAAGAAAACTTTACATTTTAATGATTAAATTTCCATCATACGTTGGTCAGAATCGTTACCGTGTGGAGCGTTATGCCTGACAGTTATCTTCTTAGCGGTGAGTTTGTGTTCATCTTGATACTTTTTGTTCTTCTCTTGGTAATCAGCCACTGACATCGTTGGCCGCTTTTTAGCAAACTCAATGGATCGTATAGAGTTCTCTAGTCTATGTTCGATTTGGTCGATCGTCTTCACGTAGTCCGAAGATATTTTTCTTGAGACTTTCTTTCCGTGCTGTAAGGTCAGTACTTGATCGAACGAGCCCTTGTTCACGGTCAAAGAATGGCGGAGATATTTTTCTCGAGTATTCTCATCGCTTTTTATGCCAAAGTTGGAAGAGATCGTAAGGAGGTTGTTCTTCGCGTGAGATTCCGATTTTGGCCTGAAGAGAAGAAACACATTTATTAATACAGCTTAAATTTGCTTTTGCTATGGTGTCTTGCTGAAGCTGAAATTTCCTTGCTAGGTTGCTGGCCAATGCTGACGAAGCCCATCTTTGCAATGACTTTTAATATTTTATTATTATTATCAGCCGTGGTCGTCCCACTGCAGGGCAAAGGCCTCCCTACCCCCCCTCCATTCATCTCGACACAAAGATCTCTGCGGCCAATCCTCCCAATAAATGTCCAGCTCATCCCGCCATCTCCTCCTGGGCCTGCCGCGACGTCGTCTAACGTTCTGTGGAGTCCACTCAGTGGTTTGCCCACAGCTCGTCGGGCATGCGGCAGATGTGACCAGCCCAGTCCCACTTTAAGCTTGCAGCTTTCTGACCAACATCGGCGATTTGAGTTTTGGCGCGCAGTATGCTGTTCCTTATACGATCTACTAATCGGACCCCTAAGATACTGCGCTCCATGGCTCGCTGGCAAACCCCGAGGGCGGACTTTTGATGTTTTGTCAAAGACCAAGTCTGAGCACCATAAGTGAGGATTGGCAGAATACATACGTCCATGAGTTTCTTTTTGAGGGTGAGAGGGAGATTACCCTTCATTAGGTCTTTCATGGACCAATAGCTCTTCCAGGCGTTTTCAGTGCGTCTAGCGACTTCTTTTCCTTGTCTCGCCTGGAAAGAGACTAATTGGCCCAGATAAATGTACTCATGGACGTATTCAATTTCTGCGCCATCGACTTCTAACCTACGTACCGTGCTATTAGTCATCAGCTTGGTCTTCGACATATTCATCTTCAGTCCAACCTCAAGGCTTGCTCGGTTGAGTTCAGTGATCATTGTGCCTAGTTCAGCTGCCGACGATGAAAAAAGAACTACGTCGTCAGCAAAACGAAGGTTTGTCAACCTTTTTCCACCAACAACAATGCCCCTCTCATCCCAGCAGTGTGCAAGCTTTCTAAAGACCTCTTCTAGTGTCGCTGTGAAGAGTTTAGGAGACAGCGGATCTCCTTGCTTAACTCCTTTGTGAATGGGGAACTTTTAATATATGATGATAATAATATGATGAGTGAATAATGACTGAGTGAGTGAATTATGACTATTATAGGTAGATTTGGTAACATACAAGAAAATAAGCCGTGAAAAATTAAAGACGCCTATTTGTTTTCGAACACCACCATGTTTTTCCAACCTTTTCACTACCTCGCATAACTTGGCGGCTGGAGCCTTACTTGTAATCCTTCAACGTAGGCGGGTCTACATCGTTAGTGACGTCATCGAACAGTCTGACGAGGACTGACGCCCTACGTCCCGCTTCGGGCTCGAACTCGTCGCCGTCAACTCCCGAAACCCGCCTGAATGGTGTCGGTCGACGCATGGCATTCTTAGTCAATGTGTCTGCAGGCGCTTTTGATATGCGGACTTTTCTGCAAGATTAAGTATATAAGATTATAAGTAATGTTCAGTCATCTTCATCCAAGATAGCTTTTTAACTCTAACTGCCCATCGTAGGTAAATACATAAACGAAGGCCAAAGTATAATGAGTTGCAAAATCAAATGTAAAAAACGAAATTAAAGGTGTGTCAGAATTTGAAGACATTTAGGGTTGCATATTTTGCAGTGGCGGTGTGTGTTCTATCGATCTGATTGTCACAATTCGCATTGTGGTCCGAGAGCCAGTAACAGATATATATGACCAAGTTCCTCTCAAGTGATAATTAGTAAAATGCATCAGAAAATCGAACCATAAAGCCTCGTGAACGTCAGCTAAGGCTCGGTGGGGGGGATGAGCGGTTGTAACCTCCCACGCTTGAAGAAAAAAAAAATACATTCACTCATTTCCTCTCGGCTAAAAATTTATCAAGTTATAGCTAACCCAATATCTCAACAAAAAAAAATAATCAGCTGGCTATAACATAGTGTATTGTTCGTCAGCTGATGTCTCGATCATGGAAAAAAAAATCTTCAATTTCAGTGATGTCCTCTCAAATAAAAATTTACCTGATGATAGCTTATATGTAACTATTGATAAATATATACGTCAGCTGGCTGTATCTAGGTGGAAAAATCGTCAGCTGATACTTTGAAGGTCGTTATATAGAAGTTAGCCAGAAGTATTTACTGACTATTTAAAGGCATCAGCTGACCAGGTTTCCCTCGACTTACTGCTAGCTGATTTTTTTTATTTATCACAGAAGTATATTCAAAATCAGCTCACAAATTTTCATGCGGGAGGAAATGACGTCTCTTTAATTATTCGGCATAGCACTCCAATATGAGTGTTGAGGTGAAACAATTATTTCGTATCAATATTTTTTAAACTTATATGTATATAATCAAATAATTTTAAATATATTTCAATATTTAAATAATCAATTTGCTTAATATAAATTAACTAGTTACTCGATAAAAATATTTATTATAAAAAAATTATGAAAAATTACAATAAGAATGACAATGTTATTTAATCATTTTCATTTTCGCTTTGGCTTGAGTCATAATCATCTCTCTCTGATCCATTGTCCGAGTCGCTGTCAGAGCTGTCTGCTCTAATATTTTCATCGTCATCATCTGTACAAAAAAAAAATTAGAATGCGTATTTTACCATAAAATCATTAATTTGATAATAAAATGTTACCTTTTTCGGGCTGGATAGTTATTTCATCAATCGATGTTGGCAACTGACTTCCAAAGAACCAGGTGAAATTATATTTATTGTCGATTTCTTCCCAACCATAGTCTTCCGGATCATCAGAAGTTGGAACCTTCAAGTGTGCATTTGACCAAATTTGAGCAATGTAACATGCTCTTAAAAATTGCTGATATAGCTCTGATTTGCAAGGTGGTAGAGAAGAGCCATCAATACCTTTTTTGGTAACTTGAATGTCTCAGTATCCAAGAATTTATATGTTTTTTCAAACAATGCTACTCTTGCCTCATTGACCTGTTTCAGACGATTTAATCCATACATATGGCAAACAAACTCTTCTATTTTCTCAAAAATATTGTCTCTATCCTCTAATGATTTTTACATTAACAAGAATAATTAAAGAGACGTCATTCCCTCCCGCATGAAAATTTGTGAGCTGATTTTGAATATACTTCTGTGATAAATAAAAAAAATCAGCTAGCAGTAAGTCGAGGGAAACCTGGTCAGCTGATGCCTTTAAATAGTCAGTAAATGCTTCTGGCTAACTTCTATATAACGACCTTCAAAGTATCAGCTGACGATTTTTCCACCTAGATACAGCCAGCTGACGTATATATTTATCAATAGTTACATATAAGCTATCATCAGGTAAATTTTTATTTGAGAGGACATCACTGAAATTGAAGATTTTTTTTTCCATGATCGAGACATCAGCTGACGAACAATACACTATGTTATAGCCAGCTGATTATTTTTTTTTGTTGAGATATTGGGTTAGCTATAACTTGATAAATTTTTAGCCGAGAGGAAATGAGTGAATGTATTTTTTTTTTCTTCAAGCGTGGGAGGTTACAACCGCTCATCCCCCCCACTGCGCCGCAGCTGACGGTCATAAGGCTTTATGATACTATTGTCTGATGCATATCACCAATTATCTATCGAGAAGAAATAATTAACCAAATTTTCACCTGGCTCTCGGACTATTGGCCCTTTCATTCGAACGGACGACTACTAAAACGTAGATTAGATATATTATCGCACGTAAAAAAAACACCTATTTTCATCATCTCCGTCATCATTGTCGTCATCGGCATCGTCTTCAGCATCCTCGCTCGTTTTACGATAACTCTCCACGTCTCCTGGTCGAAAGAAACCAGTTTGACGCCTCTTTATTTTGGCATGCTCATCTCCTTTATCATCGATAGGAACAGTAATTGAGACTTGTCTAAAAAAAATAAAATAAACTTGGTATAAGGGTGCACTTAGCGAATTAGGTATTACAATGGGCGCTAAGGTACAACCTCCAATAATGGGTATTATTGAATTGCAGCCTTGTAGGGGTAGATTTGGAAGTAACAATCAATGAAAAATTGTAGAGAATTGCGCAGCCTACATATCCGTACGTGTACCTATACATTGTAGCTACCTTCTACCTTTATTATATGACCATACTATCACTATCTGTCTAAAAATCGACCCACTGTTGGAAAACAGCACAGGCCTCTCTTCAAGCCGGGGGGTTTGTTAGTGGAAGGAGTATCTTAGTAATTAGTATTTAGTTATCCCCTATATACAATTTGCCGTGTCGCCTTGTAGGTACGACACCTAGGTACCTACAGGCAAATAATAATTATATTGGGTGATGCTATGACACTTTCGTATCTACCTATGCAAACAAAAAAAAACATCACCTAGACTGATGACTCTTCTGAACGTAAACTTCATCATCATTATCATCATCATCCTCAGCTTCTTGTTTAAGACTCGCCAAATCTTCAGCACGAATGAAGCCAGTCTGGCGTCTTTTTACTTTTTCATGAGGCGCGTCCGCCTGTGCTGTTGAAGCTAATGACACTTTTCTATTTGAAAAAAAAATGTCATAAAAATAGGTAAAGTAGGTAGCGGTGTGCGTGCGTCCTCGCAAAATGTCCGTCCTTATTATCTCTGTACCTACCTATTTAGCACTTTTTTATGCGCCACAGTTACCTTATAACATTATCAATTCTGATCCTTTACCAAGATGCCCTATATACTTTGACTTTGATTGCATTTTTAAGCACACTTAGTAAAGATTCAATATAACTGAGCTTCGTGGCATTTATATATAAGTATATTAGGTAGGGTAGAGGTACAACTCGCCGCCGCCGCTCCGGCCTTTTAAAAATTCTAAACGAATATCAGGTCTAAACAATATTGACTACAGATTTTTTTTTAGAATTGAGTCATTGGCTTGTTACGCCTTACGATCACATATACAAGTTAGTGGTAATATCAAGTCTAAACTTACAGCTTGTCACGTAAGCCAGCTGCGTTTTGTTGATCTAATATGGAGGCGAGTCTAAAAAAAGAGGGCATATTCATGAAACCGTAAACATATTATGGCATTGTATTGTCATCCTTTCTCTGGTGAAATATTAGGTATATAGGTGCTACTTACCGTAATTTTCTCAAATTGTCATCTGTAATTAACTCAGACCTGATAACAAGTAAAAGAACTGTTTTTAATAAAACATTACCTAACTACTTATCCATAAATCGTATGAATAATGCAAAATATTTACACACAACAAAACAAAAGATTCTATAAGTAGGTAGTAGGTAGATCTCAGATAGCCAAATAAGCAATTTAAGCTTATATAACATGAACACTCCAAAATGGTATCAATAGAAGCTAGGACAGGACTCAAAGGACTGAAGAAAAGACATCCCTAAATCCCTAATGCTTTTTTCCGCTATACACGTGGTGGAATATGATGCTCCGATAGGTACCGATAAAATGACACTCACTTTCTCTTGTCGTCAAAAATGTTCATAGTCGCTTTTCCTTTAGCAATTTTTTTGATAATATCACCAGCAAAGCTCACTCGGTCCACGTTCGCCCTTTCAAAAGTACAAAATCGTCAATAATATCTTCATGTAATTTGTATAACCTATCCACTAACAGAAATCAATTAATCCAACCAAGAAATTGGTAAATAGGTAAATGGCTGGTGGTTGTTGTCCACCCTTACACACAACAAAAAATGCAAAATCTAAAAAGATGCAGGCAAGTGGGATAGGTAAGACTTAGATGAGAGATTATGATATGACGGCGGAAGACCCTGCATAAGTATATAGAAAAGCTTAAGTGTAGGCTAGGTTACCTACCTACTAGTACCTACTAGGCTCCTAGCTAACTACAAAAATGCTGCATTCGCTAATTCGAAGAGGGCAAACCAGGTGCAACATAAAATACTTAACTGCACGTATCTTCTGACTTCATTTTCGTATTCAGAGTCCTCTGCAAAAGGGGTTAAACACGTAAATATTATGTTAGGCTATAGGCACTTGGAGTTTTGACGGGAAACCGGAATAGTGACGTCACGTCCAATGGACGTTGTTGACTTTCTTGGGAAAACATAATATTAGGCATCTTCTATACCTACTTACCACAGTTAATCTTACCTACTTAAACCTAAGCTATAATAAAACTATAAAGACCATTCATATACCTATAAGAGAACCTAGGAAAATGCGGTAGTGTCAAGTAAGATAATAACTATGGGTAGGTATGATGTTAGACTCAATTATTCACCTGCTTCTTCTCCGTGTACGTCGTCGTCTATGTCGAATAGATCTGATGAAACCGTTTCTACTTCTTTAATTGGATGCTTTTTCTCCTCCTTGGGCTTGCTGTCTTGTAAATCACTTTCAAGACAGTAGTCTCCTTGGAGGAACCTATGGAATTGCAACACCGGTAACATAATTATTGCGATTTGATATTCCAGTTCTTCTATTGTGAATTTCTTAGTTCTTGTCTCAGTTAGAAAAATGGTATGGTCCACAACCACCCAGACTGAGAGCAAATACAATGTTATGTATAGGTACTTTTAGTTCATGGAAATATTTGCCGAACGCGGGAATTGGACCCGCAGCCTCATGCTTTGCAGTGGGCCTGCATACGCTAGGAGATCAGAGAATAAACCGCATTTTAGTGTCTAGCATTTTATTAAATGAAATACTTAGTTTGTGGTACCTACTTAGTGTGGCCGAATGTATAGGTATCTAAGTAATGAACAAAAACTCGCCTTCTCAGATCAAAATGAGAATCCTTTTCTCCAGGATACGGTACATCTGTTAGCGCTAAATAATACGGTTTCTCAGGCTTCACTATCAAACTGGGGGTCCGCGGCAGCGATTGATGCCTGTAGTCTGTCTCCTCATTTTCATATTCCGGGTCATAGGTATCCACGTCAAACTCATTATTCTCCTGAGCGTTGAGAGACGAAGTGAGGCGGTCGCTTGTCGGTCTATTGTCTGAGGATGCCAGTGTACTGTCGAACCTACTAGTTTCCAGCTGCTTTTCAATGTCTTCCTTTTTGCGGTTGAATCTACAATTTCATTGGAATGAAGAAGTTACGTTTTATCTTTAGTTAAAAGAAATGCGATTGGTAGAGCGAGATGAAGGTTTCTTAAAGGTTGTAAATTAAGTACGTTATTATTTCTGTAGACAGTAGACAGACCGATTCATGCCGTCAGTGAAGCGCTCGCCGAGAAGTTTCATGCTACGGAGGGGGCACGATAAACCGTTAGGTAGCGCGGCGTTTCTTGTCGGTTGATTTCAGACGTTTGTTATCGTTACGTAAGACATGTCAGGACGTTGGGTGGACTAACTCTACACTAGATGACACCACTCCTCATTCAAGATCGATCGATCGAGTCACTAGTTAGTACCACCTACTCACCGCAGAGTTTCTCGAACACTTCCAGCCCCTTCTTCGGAAAGTTCGTCTCCTTCGCCACCTTCTTCTCTGAGCCTTTCGATTTCTCTTAGTTCAGTAGTTAAAAATACTTTATCTAAAAGATTCTAAAACACCATAATATCAGTAATGAACTGGCTTTGTGGCTAGGTTTAGTATAGGGTAGTAGGTACAGTCAGTATTAAAAACGCTGAATGTGTCTGAGCTTCCGATTGTTTGTTTTAATTTCAATAATCTATCCGGAAACATTGGCAATGGAGCGGGTTCTTTGGGATATGGAACCGCACTAATATCTACCCCGTGCTGGCCGACCAGCACATTCTAAAGACTCCGAGATCTCTCGAGGAACGCACCGCGGTATCACTTTCGCACGATAACCACCCTTCCCAAAGAATGCTGATTAGGCAACCCAGCTCCGCAAGCAGCCGCTATGGCGCTGACGAAGTCTAGGTTTTCCATTTTGAATAGGCTCTATAAGGCCCGCCGTCTCGACAATCACATCGCTTACGATTTCACTGTCGTTCGTATCTTCCTGGACTATTATGGTCTCACATAAAGATACCATTGCCTTTAACGTTTTGTTCTCGTCCTCCAGCATGACTAATATTACGCTTAGAAGAGAGAGGTTTATTCAGTTGTATGTAACGGGTAGCACTTCCACCATAAAGTTTTGGTAGGTCCTACCATACAATGGCCCGTGCTCGCCGCGTTTATAAATATGTAGGTATAGGTTGGATCTAATAATTATTAATATACCTATAGTTCGTTTACCGATGTTATTATTTTTAGTATACTCACTTCCCACATTAGTTCTTTCAAAGCATTTAAGTCTTCAACATGACCATGAAGATACTCATGAGTTCCTTTGTTAATTGGGACATCATGGCAGTCCATATTTAAGATGCCTGCTTTATAGATGATGATCTCCAAAGTTGGTGATTCATACCAAGTTGGTACTGATTTGATCTTATCGAGAGTCTCTTTTCCTTCTATGAGTTGACCAAAAGCCACGAATTTCTTGGCCATCCATGGTGCCGGTTGGAGTAGGACGAAGAATTGAGTGGAACAGTCTATATGCCTGGAATAAATTAAACTTTACAGAAATATAACAAAGAAATTAGTTGCCACTTAGGTGAGTATAGTAGGTAGGTATATATTATTGTGTAGTAACGTGTAGGTCCACCATATAGAGGACATTCCGATACCGTGACCAACCGTGAACAAACTGAACAAGTGTCTAGGAAAACTCATCACCTTCCAGCGTTAGCCATCCCGAGTACCCCTCGCCTGTCATGTGGCACTATAAAATTCTCACAGCACAGCGGTGTATTCTTCAGGCCAAATCCTCCGCCTTGTATCCAGCCATCTTTAACAATGCGGTGGATCGGCGTCCCAGAGTACCCGCCTTTGGTTTCCTTGCATAGACGTAAGAAATTCTCGCAGGTTAGAGGCAGGTTGTCAGAATAAAGCTAGGAAAGATAGATCAGGATGTAGTCTGGGTAGCCCAACAAAGAATCACCCGAGGTTTTAGTCCCAGTGAAATGATACTAATTATATAAGTAGGTACAATTGAATACCTTTCTTGACCAAGATAGAGGTGTAAATAATATAGAAAAGCGTGACTGCATCTGTCAGCTATTGAAATCACAAGGAATTGGGTAGCTCCTCGATAGACCGAGAGCATTGTCACCTTATGTAGATACGAGTATACTCGGCATTAGCTTATTTGGAAATTACCGCATAGCAAAGCTTACCATGAAAATTAACGTCCCGATATGTTTGCTATCAATTGATATGTTCATGTAAACACAAGGTCTCTGCAATAATACAAACATTTTAAAAAGGTCGTAATATATTATAATGGCTCAAGGATTCTCCTATGTTGAGCTTACCCCAGAACTATTAATATATTTCCCAAATTCTGCAATACACTCTTTGTAATAATCCACGCTCAAATGATACGTGTAGTTAGATTCGACTAATTGTTTGAGTTCAGTCTCTCCTCCAAGGATTTGGTCATTGATCAGCACAGCTACAGATGACGTCAAGCAGTAGGCCAACCCTCCGAATCGGATCTTCAGCTCGCTACATACTGATGGCCATTCAACCGTGGTAACAGCTGTTAAATTGAAGCAAATTCAGAGCAAAGAAAGCAGAGTAAGCTATAGGCATCTACTTAATAGATATTTAGACCAGATCTCTAGTATGTACCTAGTATAAGTATTTTTTTGTGAAGTGTCGCATATTTTGGTACATAGATAGGTTCCAACTTCCAATTTCCAAGCAAATAGAAGGCCAGAAGCAAATAGCAGCACGGGAAGCAGTAGCTGCAGTATAGAGCCAAGCCAACGCAGTTTGTTGTAGAAGCAATAGGTAAGTGTATGTCTGTATCTAAGGTACCTATACCTATACTAAATAGTTTGTGTATCTTACGCCTTACCTCGAATTTCAGGGGCACTAAAGTTCCTCTTTTTGTATTTGAACAATCCTTTTACTAAATTAACGCAGTAAATGAACTCTTTTGTGACTCGATCTCCAATTACGGTGATTTTCATGCGTTTCGATTCGGGAACAAGCTTTTTCTTTGGAATGTCCTTTTTATGTGGGCATGTGTAAATTGGATTACAGATGGAATTATGTGCATGTTTATATCTGTTTGAGAAAACGTCTTTGATTCTGTGAGCCCATGGATGTTCTGGTTTTGGAGTTTCGGGTGGATCAATGTTTGGCTCACGAGACATCGTTGGGTTCATAGAAATATGTTGGGTTCTTGTAAGATTGATAGTGAGAATCGGTAGGTAGTAGGTACATGGTATCTTATAATCTGTGGTAGGTATATATTATTATCATTGTTATTTATTTACCGTTTATTAGGTAGGTTTCTGCCATATATCATACACTTATTATGCCATAGAAAAGGATTTATATCTATTATGCCATAGAAAAGGATATAAATCCTTTTCTATGGCATAATAAGGTACCTAGGTATACTACAAGAAGTATATTATGCAAATGAATTAGGTAGGTACATATAAAGGATTGGTAGTATTTGGTAGGTACTACTTGAATGCATAAAAAGTTACTCTATGGTCGTACATTATGTCTTACGTAGTATTTATTTCCTCTATGGTCGTATGGACGAAAGCATTCACATCACATCCTAATCTGTGATCACACGTAGGGCTACGCCCAATTCGTTCCCTGTTATTCGCTCCATGTTCGCTCCCATGAGCATTTTTATATTCTGTGCGAATTCGGGTTTCGGGTTGGGGGCTGGGAGTGCTGGGACAGACTGGCGTGAGGCTAGCTGCGGGTCGTGCTTGAATCGCGTTCGTGAACTTCGTAATCGATTCATGCGCATAGTGATGCGCATTTATGCGTGCGCTGCATTATCGATTTTAGGACCCAGTAGGTAAAACGAATCAAATATACAGGGGGCTTGAAATAATTCTAAGACAGTAGGCAGGAAACAATTGAGTAAAGAGGCTGGTAGAGACGTAGCCATGGCTGAGAAAAGTGAAAATGGTTGTACACATCAAGTTTTAGGCGCGCAGGTAAGCGATAAACGAATCATTGGTTCGAGGATCATGCATTCATTTCCCAAGTTCGAAACACAGTAGGTAGGTACTTATATCTACTTACTACCTACATAAAAACAAACCCCCTTCCTGCCCTGACTCAATGAGGTGTAGGTATCGAGACCTTCTTCGTTATCTTATTATTTTGGGTTCATCAATATCCTATAGGATCCTATCCCATAATAGGATTGTACCTACCTAGCGTGCTTGGATGAAATGTGTTTCGATGATTCGTGTTTTGGTGAAATGATCAAACGGACATAGTCAAATCATACATTGTAGGTATAAGAATTGTAATGTAGGTAGTGTACCTATATAATCAATAGGCGATGAGTCGCCTAAGGTGAAATGTAAAATGTTTATTGTTTTGGAATGGCGTAGGTACTGCATGAACCCATGTACTTACCTATTTAATAGTTTAACAGGTAGGTGCTTACCGAAGCTAGGTGTATTTGTAAGTAGGTACCTAAGTTTAGTTTGCTTAGGTAAGTATACCTATACCAGTTCCTATCCTTTTTTCAGGGTGAAGATGATAACAGAAATGATGAAAAGAGACATAGAAGTAGAAACAAATATATTTCAAAGGCGAGTCGAAAAGAATTTAGAACGGCAGTAAAAAAACATCCTATGAAAAATATTATATTGGCAGAAGAAAGAGCGGCTAAAAAAGACATTCGAGACGACTGTGGAACATTTGGAGAGCATCTGGCTTGTAAATTGCGACAATATGACAAGAAATGTAAAAATTATGTGCAGCATCTGATCAATAATATTTTATTTGATGCTGATATGGGAAAATTTGACTCAACGCTACGTTTCGTATCTCCATCGCCATACTCGCTCTCACAGTTTTCCGTGTCACCGTCAGTTGCTCATTCACCAGTGGCGCTAACGATAGATGACGATTCACGAATATCGAATTCATCTTGGCACATCGATCGCTCAAAGATGGAACCTTGATAAATTCCGTGAATAATCATTATTATTGTAAGCTCCTCACCTTTATTGCAAATACGTCGTAGACCGTAGATGATACAGGATAGCTACGATATGCCTACGACTCGTAGGTTAGGTACTACGACATGCCTACGACTCGTAGGTAGGTCTAGGTACCGACCTACATATTGTATCAACTTCGAAAGAATAACTTTATGATGATGTTGAATTTCATATCGACTTGAAACCAACTTATACCTAACTGATTTATATCCGGAACTTCCGGAAATTTACTTAGGTAGGTACCCATCTTATGATGTAAGTGAGTAGTAGTAGGTATGTAGGGAGGTACTTACCTAAAGTTGTTCTGATATGTATGAGCGTAGGTTCCTATACTTATGTTATGAATTCTAATGTTATTCTACTCGAGTGAATAAGTGAAAAATTTTCACTTATTCACTGAGTAGGTAAGAGTAAGTACCTATATTACTATAGGTATCTATTATTTGTACCTTTTATACTTTAATTAAATCTAAGTAACTAAGTACCTTTATGTAAGTAGAATAGATTTACTAATATAATAATTGAAGTATACCTACTCTACTACCTACCTACCACATTATTTTATTCCCATTTAATCCTACTTACCTACTGCCTAAAAAGTTATAAGACAGTATAGCTACACATTGTCATATTGAACGGATATTATTTTAGCAACTGAAGTGGTAAATAGTGAACCCGGTCATAGAGAAAACAAATACCTACTATACAGGGCGTCCTAAAATATAAAGCGCTTCATATAAAGTAAGTTTATAGACTGGACAAGGCGACAGTTAAAATTAGGAAAAGGTGTTCGTAAAGGCGGCTCTACACATAGGCCAACGAGTTGGCAAGCGCGCTGGCCCAGCCACTGGCCCAATGTGTAGAACGGACGTTGTCGCATTGGCGGTAGGTATTTGAACGTTGGCTGGCGCGCTTGCGAGCTAGCCGCGCGGTGTCGGCAACATCAAAGGACACTTGTCGCAAGCTTGGCGCACCATCCACACATTGGCCGCGCGATTAGTTTGCCCGGAGCAGCGATCAAGAGTGCACGTTTTCTTCTTGCGGCGAATTAATTATCTTCAATAAAAATAATTCAACAAATTATTATTTAAAAAATAATTCAACAAATATAATTCATTTCTTTTTAATCACCCTTTTCTTGTACACATTTACAAAGTAGTTATAAGCTGTGAATAAATATACAGCTGCAGCTGTTAGCGACTCAACATCCATTTTGAATCCGTCCGCACATTGGCCCGAACCAAACCATACTGAACGACCTGGAACGACCTTCCAATGTGTGGATCACTCACAAGCGCGTTGGCAAGCGCACCGCCAGCGCGTCGGCGAATGCGCTGGCCTATGTGTAGAGGCGGCATAAAGAACACATATTTCAACAGATTGCTATCATTATGATGCTTGAAAGTTAAAGATAATGGTCGGGGGTACCCTTTTCTATCGTTTAAGAAACAAGAGTCATACAAATCGTAAAAGCATATCACGGCAAGTGCAAATAAATGCCATGAAAAATTATCATTTCTAAATTTATTTCCGTACCTACATTACCGGGGTCCTTAACGTTAAGCAATCGGAAACCACCTAACCTATAAAGTAGACGTAAACTATTCGTAATACACAGGTGATTTATTTTTGTTTTAGTAATGGCTTCGCACGGTTTGTGCATATAGCCAGTGTCAAGTGTTTTATTATAATAAGTAAAATAATTCTTAATTTCACATTAAGATAGTCACAGCAATATAGCAATCGTGGTCAAGTAGTCAAGTCAATTATTTACATCGTCACTCACGATTCAGTAAAGTAGTGGATGCTTTACTGAAACTTCCTGGGAGTTTTGGAGAAAATGCGAAATGACACGCTTTTTGAGTCTATATCATTCGCCCACACTCGTGCACGTTAACGAACACTTAATGATTAATATTCCACATTAACACTCGAAGAAACACAAGTTTGAGAAAATAATACAAAACCAACAACAAAACTCCACAGGTGATTTAGTTCCAACTAATAACCATAGTGTTACCAGATTTAACACCTCAAGAATTCAGTATCGATCAATCGTATCGTATCAGTATAGATTTCTTCTGCGATTTTCTTTGATTTCCTTGATAATTTAGCCAACAAATTGTCAGTATTTCCCAGGCAAGATGGCTCATACCAAACGGCCAAAGTGACCTACTTGGTTTAATTGTATTTTGTATGTTTCGACGAAAACTCCAACTAAAAACTAAAGATTTTAGCAACTTACGATGTAAAAAATTACCCTCCGACTTGGTTTGCTACCGTAGCTCATCCCACTTGTAAGGATGGAGCGCACCTGTGAACGCTGGTATATTGTGCTTCTAGGTATCTGCCAGTCTACCTCAAAGCCCACATCAATGTAGTAATTCAATGAAATAGTTATTTCGCTTACCTCGAGAATTAGACCCGCAAAATCATATTCATGAGCAGCGCGTTGTATTTTAATTAGGTCAATTATTATCAAGTTTAAAACCACTTCTTTGAAAAGGTACGGACTTTTTTTTGTGAAATACGGTAATTTTCCAACTTATGTGCAAGCCAGCGGCAACCAGCAACACCACGGCAACAACACTAGCATTAGCATTTATTTCCTCTGGGAGTTTTGGCGGGAATCCGATGGTGAGACGTTGTTGGTTTTGTATTATTAGCTCAAACTTTAGTTTCTTCGAGTGTTAATGTGTAATATTGGTGGAATATTAACCATTAAGTGTTCGTTAACGTGCACGAGTGTAGGCGACTGATATAAACTCAAAAAACGTGTCATTTCGCATTTTTTCCAAAACTCCCAGGAAGTTTCAGTAAAGCATCCACTACTTTACTGAATCGCGACTGACGATGTAAATAATTGACTTGACTACTTGACACGATTGCTATAACATTGCTGTGACTTTCTTAATGTGAAATTAAGAAATACTTAAAATAAAATACTTGACACTGGCTATATGCACAAACCGTGCGAAGCCATAAATAAAACAAAAAACAAATGTTTTTTTTTTCACATACCTAATGCTAGCTAAGTTGATGTTGTGAACACAGACCAAGTGTGAAGAAGAGTTTTGGCGGGAATCCGATAGTGAGACGTTGTTGGTTTTGTATTATTAGCTCAAACTTGTGTTTCTTCGAGTGTTCATGTGTAATATTGGTGGAATATTAACCATTAAGTGTTCGTTAACGTGCACGAGAGTAGGCGAATGATATAAACTCAAAAAACGTGTCATTTCGCATTTTTTCCAAAACTCCCAGGAAGTTTCAGTAAAGCATCCACTACTTTACTGAATCGTGACTGACGATGTAAATAATTGACTTGACTACTTGACCACGATTGCTATAACATTGCTGTGACTTTAAATAAAATGTACTTAAAATAAAATACTTGACACTGGCTATATGCACAAACCGTGCGAAGCCATATCTAAACAAAAAAAAAAAAAAAAAGTGTGAAGAAAAAATATTATTTTAAGACATTAGCGGGAGTTTTGGCGGGAATCCGATAGTGAAACGTTGTTGGTTTTGTATTATTAGCTCAAACTTGTGTTTCTTCGAGTGTTAATGTGTAATATTGGTGGAATATTAACCATTAAGTGTTCGTTAACGTGCACGAGTGAAGGCGAATGATATAAACTCAAAAAGCGTGGCATTTCGGATTTTTTCCAAAACTCCCAGGAAGTTTCAGTAAAGCATCCACTACTTTACTGAATCGTGACTGACGATGTAAATAATTGACTTGACTACTTGACTACCATTGCTATAACATTGCTGTGACTTTCTTAATGTGTAATTAAGAAATACTTAAAATAAAATACTTGACACTGGCTATATGCACAAACCGTGCGAAGCCATAACTAAAACAAAAAAAAAAAAAAAAAAAAGACATTAGCGATTAGCGCTATCCTCCTCTTCTATTAGTTCTATTGTATCTTGTGTTGTATTACAGCCAAAGTTGGTTTGCTTGCAATTTTGCATAAGAAATGCGTCTATAACCGATTTCTAAAAGTACCTATTCAAAACTAATTTTAGGTTGAAAATGGATACCAATTTATCTCATAAGTTTTCAATTTTATCTAGTGAACTGTGTAATATTCTAACTAAACAAAATTATAATAAAGCAGAGGCAAATACACTTGTCGATGAGCTTAATACGCAGCCTTTTAAAACGGAGCTGTTTGTAAGAAAACATGTAAGTTCAATAGGTTATGTTTTGATTTTCAGCTCTTAGACTAGAGACACACATGTATCAATGTGTCTCTAGTCTCTACCATCCACCCCAGTGATAATGCTTCTTACATTATACCTAGTATTATTATTGCTATGACACCTAGCGTAGCTACAAAAATTGGATCCATCTACTAGGATAGTGGTGCCAATTTTTTAAACCTAACAACCAAGCCTTACAAGGGTCTATGAATACTTTCCACTTATGTTATACATATAGCTAAGGAGTGGGTAGACCTCCTGGCCGGAGTCTGTGTTTCCCAGTAGTTATAACCTGGGAGTCTTAAAGTTAATAGGTTACTTCTGGGTGAGTGAGCACCATTGTACACCATAATATCGTCCCAACATAATTATGTTGAGATATTGTTCAAACGTGAACCTATTCAATTTAAAAATAATGTGAACAAGACACTAACCCCTCCTAGTATAGATTTATAGTTTACTTTGTACAGTTATTTGATTGTAGTTGGTCAAATTATACTGTAGAAAATACTTAAAATATAAATTAATGTTACCAATATTAGCTGTTACAGGATGCAGGAAGTTTAGTAACTGCTTTGTGCCTGAACATCAAACCCGTAGATGAATTCCTAGCGGCCAAAACATCACATTTGTTAAACAGCATCGTCACAAAACAAAGTCTTCAACTTGGAGCTGAGTTATTGTTGAAAGTTGTGTCATGGCATGTAGAATGCTTGAACAAATGTTCCAATATCATTCTGCCTGATATTCTTCATAATCTTCACTGTATACTGCTGAACAGTCCTCAGTCGGGCTGCAAGGTTTGCATAATAAGTTTTATTAGCTTCCTGCAATGGCCATTTCATGTATTTCAGACTGTAGATTAGCAATAGAAAGAATATTTGTGATAACTTTATTTTATGCATTCATTTCAGTTTATAGAAGAACTTTTAGGCCAGCAAGGAATACTACTAAACCTGATTGATTTGGACAAAAGTCAGATGTTAAATATGGACAACCCACAACAGATCTGTCTTGTTGCTTTAAAATGCATTGTATGTATGATCTCTACAACAGAAGAAAGTAAAAATGCTGACAATGGCAATATTGTACCATCCGTAATAAAGGATAAAATCTCACAAATAGTTGTAAGCCTGTTGATGAAAGGCCCTGTTAAGAATCATGATGATTTTATATATTGTAAGGTAAGCCAAATAAATAAGTAAATACACCATTATCATAATCTCAACATGTGGGTTCTGCCACTAACTCATATGTTTAATTAGATTTTCTGTTTTGAAAACTTCGGTTCCTTCATGTGCTAATTGTTTGTAACATATTAGTGATATAATCACTATTATACCCCTTTACGTGCACATGTGAGGGAAAATGGCAACACAAAAAAGTCATATGTCTTCTCTCTGAAACTGCACAGGATGTTTCAGTAAAGCATCCACTACTATGTTATGTTTACTGCAATTTGACTAGACTAGTGACTACCCGACTGATTGGGGACTCGATATTTTGACTATATTATGAAAACAATAACACTGGTTACATGCTCAAATTATGTAAGTAGAGCCATAGAATTCTTGATATTAACACACAATTAAACACACAATAGGTATTTGATAGGAAAATTTGTTACCTTTATGCTTTCAGATTATTATATCAGCATTAAGGGTCCTAACTCAACTTTACTTCAATGACCAGACTGTAAACATTCCATTACCAGAGACAATGGGTATTTTTCGCCATTTTGTACTCTATGGACTGCTGAATCAGGGACCAAAGCCAGAGAGGATAATGCCTGCACAGCAGACCATCGCTGTCACACCTGTTGTGCAAAACAGTAAAGGAGGAAAGGTAAACTTCATTAAAAGTAAATGAGCTTCAGCCCCAGTTCCTATGTTGGGTATGATGTTAAGTTGTGATATGGATGATAAAGATTGATTAAAGTACTAGCTGCGCCCCGCGGTGTTACCCGCTGTTTTCTGAATAAAAAGCACTCTATGTGTTAATCCAGGGTGGTAACTACCTCCATACCAAAATTCATGCAAATCGTTCCAGCCGTTTGAGTGTGAAGAACAAACACAAACTTTCGTATTTATAATTTAGTTATTAAGATTAGTACTTGTTATTAACTGACCTAAGGCATCAATATACATAATCAAAATCCAGTCAGCACTATTTGGCACTGTGTGGTACCTACTTCCACACAAACTTACATTTCAAATATAAGTGGCATAAGATTTAACTACTTTCTGTCATCCCTTCACCAATCACAGCCTGCTATTGTCACAATAACTACATAATATGTCAATATAATTTCTTGCAGAAACAAAGACTAAGAAAGCAAAGGAACAATGCAATAGAAAGTCTCAAAAAAGAGATACCAGTTTCAGACCGCAGCCTGATGAAAGATGTTGACAACTTCGAAAACAACTCTGCATACAAACCAGCTAGTCGGAACTACTTGGAGCCACAGAAAGCTAAGAATGTGTGGGCGCTCACCAGCGACTCCGATGTGTCAGATGTAGAGAACAGCAGAGAGGCAAAATTGATAGCTTTAAAGTCTAGAGTGAGACAGAGCGCATCTAACTTGTTGCTAGTTTTGGTGAAGGTAAGATTTCACCTATAATATTGCAGCTCTCATTGACCTAGTTTTACAGAAGGTTCTTAACTGCTCTTATCATAATCACTAAAGGCACTTACTCAGTGGCATACACTTGGATGGGTGACCGGTTAGTAGTAATATCTGAGCATTTTCCTGCTTCAAAGAGCATGTTAAACTGTTGGTCTCGGTTGTTATTAGTCAATAGCAGTTGTTCAACCATTTCAGAGGGGAAGCCGGACTAATTGTGATGTTAGGATATGACAAGATCCATTCAATTTAGTCTCACTGTGTATCTATCTACTGGTAAGGTCGCATTTCTTTGTGTTTACAGTATAGCTTTTTTAGGTCAGAGAAAAGAGAGAAATATTTGGGTACTGGTGGGCTCTACTCCCTGATTCTCCCGATACTAACAACTGGTCATCAGAAGAGACATCCAAGAAGACACTTGCCTACTGTGCTGTGACAGACCCAATCGCCAGCAGTCGTGCCAGTGTGCTGAGTGTTATACTGGCACTGTTATCTGGGTCCAGGGTTTATTTGTCACAAGCTGAACATAGGTGAGCAACCTGTCTTATAATAACATTGTGTTTGAGTCTCTACTAAAAAATTCAGGCTTAGCATGCAATATCGTATGCAAGTTTCATTCCGCCAGGCAACCTTCATTATGTTCAGACCTAATGAACAAACATTAACAAATTTGTACCTTAATCATTGTTATAAATCCATTTTTATCTGCCCACAGTAAAAAAGACAATGCTTCCTTCATACCATTTTCCGTCTCTCTCGGCTACGTCATCACATGCATGCACAGAGTTCTAATAAGCATTTTGGACAGCGAGAGAAGCCACGCTGTGATCATAGTCACGCTTAAATGCTGTGCCGCTCTACTGCAGGCTACACCGTATCATAAGATGAAGGAGGGACTAATCAGTGAGCTGGTTAGATCCACTAGAAAGTTTCTCGTACATAGAGGTGAGCTTTGCACTTGTAATTTATGAATTATTCCTGTTATTGCTCTTGAAGACTATATTAAATTATTAACATTATAATATTAAATGGTTGCAGATATAACACTTCAAGTTGGCGCCCTAATAACAATGGGATGTGTGTTATCTGTCGACCCTAAAGTAGAAGAGATTATCAAAGCTATAGAAAAAAACGTCACACCTTTACACGCTATAAATACCAGTATTACTATCAAATCGGATACAGAAGAATGTGACGACTTCGAGGAAGGTTATTCTGACGATGAAATGTTTACTGCAAACGAGGGTAGTATCGAAATGAGTAAAGACAATGAGAGTACTCATTACTTCAGAAGTTGGATATTGGATATCTGTTTCAAGAATATGGGTTGGCTTTTTAGAGGCAATGAAGTTAGTGTAAGTATTTATTTGGTTCATAATACATACGAACTATAATATTATAGGCCTTAAAATATCTGAGTTAAAGTTCATTTTGCATTTATATCCGTTGTTTCTTTTGGAAACAATGTGATATATTTTTATCAACACCTATTATTTTCTCTGTACAGAGATGTAAACCGTCAGCCATCCCAATAATTCTCGAATCACTACAAGTAGTGTCCGCCATAGCGTTTCACCACCTGCCTCATCTCCTACACTCCCACATCACGCTACTGGGCGACATATTGAGCGAGATGCTGCAACACGAGCATCAGGACTTGGTGCTACAAGCGGCAAGGACGACCAGTATTATTGGTGACGCTATCCAAAAGTTAGGTAAGTTGATCCTTAGGATTATATAATTCTCTGGTTAACCATGCTACATTATTTCTTTGACTGATCTACACTCCCACACAGTATGGGTACCTAGCTTACTGAGAGATGGTGGTCTAGCAGTAATTTGTACGCTTTGCAATTCAAAGCCACCGGGTTCGATCTAGGCCCCTCACCAATGCTGTGTTCGGATTTTCATCGCTCTGTCCTACGCTTGGGACAGCACGTATCAGACGAAATCTGACGCTAGACGACCAAAACGAGCAAGCTGAGTAAGATATATGACAAAATCTAAATTGTTATAACATTATTGATTCCCAGAACAAACTGACCAGTCGCCGCCGCTGACCCAGTGCGTTTACATGTGGGAGAAGCTCGTGACTCCGCTGTCGGGCGTGCTGCAGTGCCACGAGGACTCGCCCGCCAAGGCGGTCGTCTGCGACTGCATCGCCAACATCGGCGAGAGATCCTTCAAAGAGCTGCCGGTGCGTACCCTTCCTAGCTGACTCGACAATCGTCATATTAAAAATTACCAATATAGATTATTTCGATTATACCGCGGTCCCTTTGGGGGTTTCACTTTGGAGCTTGTCCGCATTGGAAATACAGAGATGAAGTAGAAATACATAGGAGCGTGCCCATACTGAGATTTGGGTTTGCAACTCTGCCCGGCAGGTGGGCTTACTACAAGATATACCGGACTGGTTAAAGTGGTTAATCGACTTGTGATAGTAAACCCGTGCAGTACCTATAGTTATAACTAGAGTCTTTAAGTCACAAGTGAACAGTACCCCTAGTATGAGTTTTTACTAGCTCGACATAGTTCGCGTCAACTTGCGCTTTTGTATTGTATTGTTGACGCGTACTATGTCGAGCTAGTAAAAACTCATACTAGGGGTACAGGTCACTTCTAGGCAAGCATACACCATCGTAGACCGCATCAGGTGCGATATTAATTAAAGGCAAACCTATTTTATTTTAAAAAACCCTTCTTTTTTTTAGAGGCGGCTTCAAGTGTTGTGCTGTGCCTTGCTGGTCGGGTCGTGTAGCGACGAAGAGGCGACTGTAAGGGCGGCCGCTGTCCGCGCCCTCGCTATGGCAGTCATGTTTAGGACATTACGAGAGGTAACAGTAATAAAATTAACGAATAGATCAACTGATCCCGCGGACTCAGTTTGGAGCGGGCTCAGTTGACGTAAAAGCCAAGAGTGTACGCTCCATACAAACGGTTGAATCGAACAAAATCTAACAAAACACAAACGAAACTGTAAGCGTCGTCCGCGTTCTACTGCGTGTGTACTCCCAAGATACTCAATCTCGTTCCAAATTTCAAATAGAATCTCGATCTTCCATCTCGCTCTAGTTTCAAAATAGAGAGAGTTCTTTTAGTTGTTAAAAAATAAATTAAAATTAAAGACCCAGAAACAGTAAGCACTCCTCAAACAGAGGCCAAAGTATCTTCTTCTGTATTGGATGCATTTGACTTATTAAAAGCGCCTAAAGATGATGTTAAACTTACTGGAGGCTAAAAAATTATTTCGCAGCTGCAAAGAAATGAGGTTAGGTTTCTGTTACCATTTAGATTTATGTTTTTACTCATTTTTAACCGGTTAAATCATAATTTGATTAATGTGTACCTATTCTATGACATATCATAATATTACATGTCAATGGATTGCTCACTGGAATGAGTGCATTCCAGTGTCGGTTAACATTTTATTCCAGTGGCATTCCAGCGCTGGATTCGATCGCTGGACTGGATTGCTACCGCTTAGGGCTTAACTTTCATTAGTGTACTTATGGGGCGCCCATGTGAATATATTTTTGAGTTTGACTTTTCATAGTTGGTTCTTTACTGAAGGTAAGGGCAGCATTTATTCAAAAAATTGGAGTAATTGAGTTAAAGCGTCCGTTTGTACTAATTGTAGACTTGCGAAAGTATGTGTCAGTATGTAAAACTATGAGTGCTGGTTGCCACTCAGCTCTGTGTCTGCTGAATTGATTTTGATGAGATAAGGGAAATTTTTGATTAGTGCTAATTTTTTTTTTTTTAGGATATACATTTTGTAAGCGATTGCGGAGAGAATGTACTGAGAGCTCTCGCTGAACCGACACTGGTTGTGAGGACTAAAGCGGCATGGGCGTTAGGAAACCTTAGCGACGCCCTCGTGCTAAACATGTAAGAATATTTACAAGCTAGTGCGCTTTACAACCCGACGACAACGGGTTCTATCCTCGGCCACGAATCAATCACTTCTTAAGCCATGTGCCGACTATTCCAATTATTATTGACGACACGTCTGGCGTAGTGGCGGTTGGTATCTTAAAAAACTTATTACAATATGATTTATTGTAGATATTTTCTAAGATAAAAGATTGTCATCAACCATAAATATGATTGATCTCTATTATCATATGACTGGTTGATCTGTAGTTTTCCATACAATGTCATGTGCACTTATGCTAATCATAATATTTATGACCAGTGAAATCCAGTTCTATAAATACAAGCCAGCGAAAAAGTCGATAATTCTCATATAAATAGCTTATCACTAATGTATGACATGTTTATTATATATCACACGACTCCGTATTAATTCACAAGACATGCCTACCTAATTTTCCTTGTCATCTTGTGAACGTAAAACGTTCTTCATTCACTAGCTGCATCCCAGTTGGGACTGTTTTCCCGCAAGAAATTATTATTTTCGGGAATAATAATATGACCTTTGTCACTTGGGAATACATGTCAAAAAGTGACAGGACATCATCAGAAACAGAAATGCGGAATTCCTTTTTTTGTGCAAGAACTATGCATTTTCCGAGATAAAACGAAGTCTATCAAATAATGATATCGAAAATCGAATAGAAAAGAATATAAAACTCCTTATTCTACACCAAAAATAATCAATACAAAAAAATGTAGCCTCCTATTTAGTTAGGGAAATAATATGCAAAATCGGATCAGTAATTCAGGAGATAATTACCTCCCAAACGTATCCTGATTATAATTGGAATAGAAGAGTACAGATAATATAACTCCGCCCATTGTAGTTTGTCTTTTCTGTATTTTATATGTGTCAATAAGGAGTTATCTATTGTATTATTGTGACCGATCCGGTTATTGCAGGGAGGAGCCGGATCTGGAACAAATTGACGACGACCTCTTGTTCCGGCTGCTCGAGGTCAGCATCCAGTGCGCCGTCGACAATGATAAGGTACCAAAACAATGAAGTTAAAACATATGCCGTGAAGTATGGGGTATGGGTTGCATGAAGATAATGTTGGAAACTTGAAACTTGACACGGGTATTTAGCAGTCTAGTCCAGTCATCGCTTATACGTCATGATTCAGTATAGTGATGAATGCTTTACTGGAAACTTCTTGGGCAATTTTGGAGGCAATGCGAAGTTTTTTACACTTTGTAGCATTTGCACGTTGCAAATGCACATTCATGCACGTTGAACAAAAATTGCAGCCCAATTTTTTCTTTTTACCGACCTTTTGTCACTATCTAAAGTCCAGTACTAAAATATAGATACGCATTGACGAACCTATAGTTAATGTGAAGTTGTGAACTGAACCCTGGACTCTGATCTCCAACATTATTTATTGTTTAGTGTTTGTAAACGCAACTTCTAAAGCATAATATACAGATATCGATGAAATATAAACTTTTATTATCATAATATTATACCTGACACGTGCTCCTTACACACACTAGTGTATGGTTCAGGACTCTCCGACTCTGCAATAGTCTTGAGATAAGATTTATATGGGTCATTACAAAGGGATAGTAATAGAAAGGTCAGACCATTGTAGAACTTTCCTTAGATTTGATAACAATTCATTATTCCACTCTCAAGTTGGCTTACAAGTACAAAAGAAAGGTAAAAGTACAATGGGTGGTCTTATTGCTACACAGCTATCCCTTACGGACAACCTTCATTGTTCCGTAACATCCAGCTGTAAAAGTGGTAGAGATCTGTAACGGCGTATAGCTGTTAAAACCAGTTTGCAGTTATAAATGTAAACAACGGCTGGCAAAGGTCGCTATAAATAAGATATATTTTCAGTTTAAACCAGTTTTAGTTATTGGGTCATGTTCAAAACATTGAAATAGTTAAGTTAAACAATAATATTGTGCAATAAAGAATAACAACAGTAAACTTTTTACAAATTACAGGTGAAAATGAGCGCAACTCGTGGCTTAGGCAATCTCCTTCGACTGATCACAAACGAAAATATCCTTCGTAACTCGCAAATCAAGACCTTGTGCGAGACGGCCATAGGGAAGCTTTTGGATTGCGCGTGCAAAGTCAGCAATATGAAGGTCCGGTGGAACGCGTGCTACGCGATAGGCAACGCTATGAAGAATGACCATCTTTTCACTTGCTTCAACGGCTGGCAGGTGAGGAATGCACTACGTCCTTACTTTTTCAATTTCAGTGCCTGTGGTCGGCCCAATTCCTTGGTGTACATAATGTAGCTACAGCTGAAATCGACTGAAGCAGTAATGCGTGAATTCTTCCAGCAAGACCCTCTTAGTTGTTCACGAGACGTAGAAGACACTGGTTGCTACAAACCATAGTTTTTGTTTTGAAAACTGCTTTGTAATATATAAATTTTATACCTTATTTCAGGATCAAGTGTTCCCTAGTTTGTGCACACTGACGCAGGAGTGTAAGAACCTCAAAGTGCGTATAAACGCCGCGGCGGCGCTGCGTGCGCCGTGCGGGCGCGCACACTACGGCCAGAACTATGCGGCGGTGTGGCGAGGCGTCCTGTCTGCGATGGAAAACGCGGCCAATGTCGATGATTTTACCGAGTACAAACATAAGGATAATCTTATTGAACAGGTGAGGAAAAAAAATCATCCGACTTTTATATAAATTAAATTAATTTGACATCGTCAACGGCCAAATTCAAAATAAAGTGAACGTAAAAAATCGGAATATTCTATGGCAATGTCAATGCCATATCCTCACTATGCGGCTAAACTTACGGCGAACGTCAAATGATGTCAAAAAACGAGATATTCAAAGTGTGGCCCCAGCATTACAAATACGCATATCGACATAACCTAGTAATGTTTTGTTCTAGCTATGCGTCACCTTGTCCCATCTCTGCTGCCTGCTTGGCCAGGCCGACCTGTCGGACATACTGGACCCTCTAGTGTTCCACTATGACTGTGCCAAGTCTCTCTTCACGCAAGTGTGCCGCCGGCTGCCGCCCGAGAACGCCTCCTGCCTGCGGATACTGCAGGCGGCCAAATACGTGACGGTAGACTTGAGTAGCAGCACTGATACTCAGACTCAAGCCTTGGGCATGCTCCAGGACATATTTATTTGGGATATGTGATCTCGTTGCGGGACAATCGGATCCGTATTATAGTTAACTTTTGCCATAATTTGATCGATGGTGGAAATGATTTGAGGTGCCTTGATAGATATTCGAATGCTATCGATTGACAATATTTTTTCAACAACACTATGAAACTTTCTCCATTAAAATTCTTTAACGATCTTTTAACATGTTAAGTACGATATTTGCTTACTGTTTATATTTCGGAGATACTATTATCAGAATTAGGGTGTTGTTACACTTACACAATCTCTATCATATCGATGCTTTATGTTAACGTCGATCGCGTAGTTGAAAAATATTGCAGAGTGACGGATATTAGAATTTTCGATGATCTCGATCGTCTTGTGCTCAATGTTGATTACCACCCATGTATGTCGATTGCGTAGGCCTCATGAAATTACTTTGAGTTATGTTTTATTTATATATTGGAAGTGTTTATAAGTTCTTAACACTGTAAATTACTTTACATATTCACATACATTATGTTTACACTATCTATACTAGTTCTATCAGTTAACCAATGCAATATAATTTGAAGTATGATTGTTATCTAGGTATATTTATTATTTACAAGCTTGAATTTATTTATTAAAATAAAATATACACTTGTAATTAATGTTTACTCTTTATTGTGGTTTTACAAAACTTCCCTCATATATTCCTACTACACCAAAAATAAACAGTATAGTCAATCAACCAAAGGTAATATTTATGTAGTAGTAGTAGTAATTAGGGGGCCATATCGCAAAAACGATTTCTTCCAGACAACAAAATTACGTTAGTTTTTACTATATATTATTATATTATGCTAGTTTTGTTATCATTTTTATACGACACTAACCCCCAAGTGCCCGACTAAATTAAAAACAAACAAGTATACTGACAGAAAACATGTTCGTTGGTTGGAAAATTTTATTTATTTGCACTTTGATCAAAGTCTCACTGATGCTTTGATCACGTTGATTAGTTTGCTATTGAACTTTGTATGTTGTTGTTATCGTGCTGGCTCGTGTCTGACACATTAAATTGAAGCCATTTAATAGAATGATGGCGTTTGATTTAAAATGTATTGAGAAGCTTCTCGAATTGTACCTACCTAATGTTTGGGTCTAAACTACCCCATACATAAAGCTACCACTAAGTAGGTGTTTTTACCTAAAACTTTTAGGTAGTTGTTGTAACGTTACTACCCTATAAATATGAGAAATCGAGGCTATAAAAACTTCTAATTGATACATTCCCTAAACGTGTATAAAATTTTGCATTGCAACTGTAGAATTTTCTTATTCGAATTTTGTCGCCGACTGTAACTGCAACAAAAGTCTCGTCATAAATACTTTTCCGAAACAATTGATGACAAGTAGAGTTTTGTATTTTCAGACAGCTACTTTAGGCGCTAACTGTAACACCAGATTATTATATGCCACCAGTTCCGTGTAATAAATATCATTTATAAGATAAGCCACTTAATTTTAGCATAGTTTTTGGCGTCGCCCGTAATCTATACGTCCTCAATATGTATCTGCTGTCTTCCAGACGTATCTTTCAATTTCTTATCTAGAACGGTCTGAGGATAAAAATAGCTACCCTTGATAGGGTTTCTATTTAATTGCGATTGAAACCCCATGAGGTGCTAAATGGGTATCGATCGGAGTCGGCCGCCTGTCCGTCGTGATCTTCAATCTGGCGTGATCTAGTTTAAGTGAATGTAGGCGATAATTTAGCTATTGCGGTGTTGTTAAAATCACCTAAACGTAGGTATGTGACGACATCGGTCTGTTTGCGTCTTATGAAAGCCCATTGATTTCAGTATGTGTGTATGTTTGTCGGTATTTGGATTTTAGTAAATCATCAGATAAATAGGAAATTTTGGCTTCATACTAATTTGTCTGTTACATGGAGAAAGAACTTTGGGAAGTTAAGTGAGTGGGGAAGGTAAGCAAAATATATAGGTATAGTAAGAAAATAGACAGTGGTGAGTGGTGGGGACAGTGGTAGATTTTGGGGGTTTGATACCCCTCAAATTATTACTGTCTCTTTCAAACACTATGCATACCTACGAAAAGGACTACACAAAAATTTGGATACAAGACAATTCCACTCATCCCCATAATATAGAATAAGTTTGGTCCTCTCCTCACCCGTTATCGTGCACTATGTACAGTACTTGTATGAATGTATTTCAGTGACCATAGCCGCAGTCAGAAACTAGTTATCAAGTGTAAAATGATAAGTTTCGATGTCCAATTAGTGTGACGGTATTTGTGGAAGCATAAGCATTGACGCACGATACTTATCGGTAGCCGCGCGGGTCACCTCTGCTATTAATACATTACCTAGGCACTTTCGTTATATGCTACCTTCTTGCTAATAAATGAGGAAGCCTATCTTTCATATTAATAGGTCGGTCGGTACACATACTGTGTTTCTGCCGTTTATTTACTACTACTTATACATTTGTTTTCTTGTGGACATAATATTATGTTGTTAAAGATGTGTTGTGGCGGGTTCAATCGCATTTATGTTGGGGTATTTCGCTTGATTTTATTATTATCTGAGGTGGATTGTACTGTTGAAACATGGTAATGACAAAAACGCATTCTGAGCAGACGGTTTAGACTCGTATGGATTATGGATGAATTATTTAACCGGTTGTTGTTCGCACTGCGGAATATTTTTAGAAATATTCCGCTACAGTATAATAAAATAAAGATACAGGCTAGCGGGGTTATCGAACGTAAAAAATATGACCTACAGGGGCTACAGGCGAGACACCGAATTGAATAGTAAACAAATTATTTATAGTTCACACTGAATATGCCGTCATAATAAGAGATTTATCTCAGGATGCTAACGATGCTAACGTGGGCCAGATATGTCACTTATTGAAATACGGTGGCATAATTTGTCAACTACTTTTGTTCCTGTAAATGTTAAAATTATTAGTTTGTCCTTTTTGTTACAGGGGCCTTACCATGACCTCTTATTGCGATCCAGTTGCGGACCTAAACAGAATCGTTCCACTCACGTTCTACTCAGTCGTACCATGACGTCTTATTTTGACATCTTGCCGCTCAGTTTAGGTTGCCGCCATTTTGAATCTAAAGGAATTGACGTCTACCTTTTTGATATCGAAAGGCAGGTATTACTATTATTTAATGTTTCGTTCATTCATTTGGAACTAACCTACTTCTTTTGACCTTTTTACCAATACTGAACCGCTTAGTTGTCATAATTAGCGGCCCAAGAAAAGTTAAATATTTTCTCACCAAAACTGAATCGTTTTGGTACATACTACACACACGTGCACATGCCCAAGGCTGGCGAAACCCGAGGTTTCGACCCGTGGTGACTTCGTCAGATGAACCGTAATCATCGCGGCATCCGCCACGGTCACAAATTCAACAATACGAGCCTTTTATTCTGAGAATACGAGTTGTAGCCCCGACCGTCAACGAAACCTCTCTCGCCTGGACGAGGAATCCTAAGATGTTGGACTCACACGAACAATAACAGCATCGAGTTTCGGTGGGAATCCTATAGGGAGACGTTAGTTTTGTATTTTTTTCACAAACTTGTGTTTCTTCAAATGTTAATGCGTAGTATTGGTGGCATAGTAGTGGTCCTATCTTCGAACTCGAACACAGGTGGACCCAGATTAGTGAACAAGCAATAGAACATTATTTTTTGGCGTTCAGTGTAAAAAGCCATCGTTTCGAAATCTCCTGTTTTTCCAAATCTTCGCAAAAATATCAAAGTACCTACTGAATACAGGGAATTTGTTCTATAGGAGAACTTTTGCATCACAACATCTTATTCTGTATCTCATCTTCGGGGAAGGTAACGACACCTCATTCTATTGTATACGATTACATGGTCTAATTGTAATTACAATATCTATGAATTAATCAATACGTCACTGCAGGCACTGTAACTAAACTGTACTTAGGTATCTACCTTATGTATAGGTATATATAAGAGAATTTTCCTATTCCTGCAGACCGATTCGCGTCAATTTTCCAACTCAATGTACCTACCTATAGTTTTGGAAGGTTGTGCCACACATTCTGGCTAAAACCGACCTACTATAGTGTGTGCATAGCTGATTCCAATATTTAGATACCTTGTGTACATTGCCGTAAAATCTCACGACGAAGTTTGTAAGCACAGGATTAGCAACTTTAAGGCGACACGATATCAGTTTTATTTGCTTCTATATCGGAATAAGAGTTTACCTTGAAAGGTCTGTCATAAAAAGTAAATGCTTACTAGAGAAAGTCTAATAATAATATTTTTAGATAATGTCATCATCAACCTATATTTTGACTCGATGAAACATTCAGTGTAGTACTACTTTTTCGTACGAAGAGTCGAAGAGGCATAATACAGCGCCCGATTCAGTTAAATGTTTATTTTTCAAAGCTGTAATTTGGATTGACGATTGTTTGCTTATGCTTACTACTGTATTTGTGGAAACACATTAGGCCGGCCTGCCTGGAATCTATCTGAAAACCTGAAAACAGTTTTCTATTACGAGGTATAGTTGTATACCAGATACCGATCTTGTACGTGTATTATATACAGGACTACCTAACAGGTAGGATTTTCTTACATAAGTAGGTAGGTACCTACCTACGTTGTCATGAATTTTAGCTTGTGCCGGCATTCCGCATTCGGGTTATCTTTGGTAATGCAGTCCATAAGATATAGATTCAACATAGATTCACTGTCATATAGGTGCCTAATCTCATTAATGATTACCTAACCATTTCCACAGTGGTATATAGGTACTTACATAAATCTTTACTTTATCTTTCAATTAAAATGCTACATAATTATACTTATTCATTCGGTTGAGCTCATTCCCGGCTCACGTGAGGGAGCTGTGGTCGTTCAAACGTGACAATAATAGATATTATAAGTTCACTTGCAGACATATTATTTACGAGTCACGTTTGCCGTAAATTGTTAAGTACCTACTAGGTACTACTAAATGTTAAGAATTTTCTTCGTCATTGATAATAGATACTTACCTAGGTCCTACTCTTTTCAGACTGTTATTTTGTTAGAGACGTTTGGATAGCACGTGCTAATGTTATGTTCTTAGCCGGGGCAATAACAGTCTCCCATTCAATATCCTAATTTATATTATTTTCCATTCCTTTTCTTATGTATAAGTTTTGCCTCTTTCTCTCGTCTGGCGATATGTATAACCTATACCTAATCGGAGTTACAAAATTCTAAACTGTGTGATCGAGCGATTCTTTTCGGCGACACTTTGGCGAAAACAATGTGACTGGTAAACAAACCTTATTGTCTAAAAGAAAATAAAATAAATTAACAAAATGACAATATAAAATGTTCGCTCAAAGTACCTATAATTGCAAAGCCATATGAATGCCACTGCGAAAGATTTTGTTAAGAATGACAATATAAAAGTTTGCTGAAAGTAAGTAGGTATAGGTAGGTAATTTGTGAAGCCATATGAATTATTTGCGAAAGACTTTACGAGTATACCAACTTATACGATTTCAATCTACACTAATATTATAAAGAGGAAAACTTTGTTTGTTTGGTTGTAATGAATATGCTCAAAAACTACTGGACCGATTTTAAAAATTCTTTCACCATTCGAAAGCTACATTATCCACGAGTAACATACTTAGGCTAAATTTTATTTTGGAAAAAATAGGGTTCCAGATATTTGGGGTTTTTTGGACACAAGGTGTAAAAAATCAACCAGAAAAGTTACTTATTTTGCGTACGCTGCCTAAACTATAAAAGATAGAACCATAAAATGTTCTAATTAATTGTAGATCTTATAAATGTCTAGAAAAAAGTTTTTTATTGGCGGGTTATGTCGAGTGAGCCCAACAACCATTTTTTAAATTAAAAATTTTGAATTTTTAACAGTATAATAATAATTTATATGGCAAAACAACGTTTGCCGGGTCAGCTAGTGTCTTATAACTTGGTTCCATATCGAACAAACTGCGGCAATGTTTGTTGCCAAGACAATGTATATCTTCGTTTGCGTTGTAACAAAATGCTTTGCACAAACTACCATTAGTGTTACATTCTCATAGCAATCCAATTCTCCAATTACCTCCATCAACATTAGTTGTCAACAGTTTGCAATTTCTGTCAACCAAGTCTTAGGAGACGTGTTTATAAAATATGTAGGTACCTACCTACTTATATATTCTTCCAGGAACAATGTGATGATAACTGGGATCGGATACGGTGATATACAATAGGCGTCGTAAGACGATACTAACATTGCAAACAGAGACAGCAAAATTTAAGTGGAAGTAGTCGACATACTACCTACTACTTACTTGATATCTCCAAAAGCTCCAAATAGAAGTGGGGCTATGTACGAGCTATTCGGGCATAGGGTGTCTAATCTGTTATACATCTAATGTTAATATTGTGGGTGGTTTTTATTTATTTATAGCACCGTGTCATGTTTTTTTGGTAAGATATTGCCATCACTCGCATTTCACTAACGAACATAGCCATCATGTTGACGTTGATGTTACTAGTGATAGGTACGACTTGTGATAGGTAAACTATTGTATGGTTTTCCGGTATTGAATTTCATTCATAATATAGTGTCTTTTTATATATATTTTTCTATATTTGTAATATAGGTAGGTACTTAATATAATTATAACCTACTCGCCTATTACCTATCGAGGCGTGGGCTTTCCCGATGACTTGGCAGTTGGCCCTATTATAATGTTGACCAGTTTGTGATATTATGATGATAATGGAATAGTAAACTTACCTAAGTCATTCTAGGAATGGTATATTACCGAATATAAATATTGAAAGAGCTAAAGTAGTGATGAGTTTTGGCAACTAGTTATATCTACTTTATTATCGCATAATAATAATTCGCTAATCCCATTTATTTACTCAAATAAATCTCTGTTGGCAGATCATTACTGGTAGGTAACATGGAACATTTCAAAGGCTCATATTATTAGTATTCCCAATCACGTGCATGACGACTGCAAAACTTTTCCTTACATATGACTAAGATTATTTAAGATTGTAACTGCGTTATCATCTATTTGTTTTGGTAGATACATTTTATCTGTGTCTACGGATTTCGAAGATAAGGTAGTGCACTGAAAGTTATCTTATCTTCACGCATGGGTTTCGTAAAAACTTGAGATTTTAATGACTCATTCTTTAATAATAATTTTGTGATACTCATAGATAGTGAGTAATTGATAGCCCTTGTAGATTTGTCTTTCTCGATTGGATAGGAAAATACATGACTAGGTATTCAGTTATTAGGAATTGAAATACTAATAATTAGCACTTACCTACAATACAGAGAGCACTTAGTGGGTGAAAATCACTGTCCGCATTTTTATGATTCCAATGCTTATTTCCAATGTAGTTCAAACACATGGCACAATGGCAGTTATAGTCTTTGATGTAAGTAATGTGATGTTTGATGAAAGTATTCAGATTGTTTCTAATGTTATTATTGCACGTACCTACATACTTAGTTGCCTTTACTGGTTAAGGGTCTCCGACACAGACCTAATTTAAGTTATTTGAATTTTAATATGAAGCATGACAAGTCCTTATTGAAATATTTTCTTACTGGAATGAAAGACTGAAGTACCTGAGCGTAGGTGTGAAATAATGTGTTGACCATTAAGAAATACGAAGCCTAAATTATTCAGTAGGGTTGGCAATAATGATGGCATCAATCCACTTCGAGCTAGCGATATTACCATTATCGATTCCCCGTTCCTATTTCTAGCAAACCTTTCCGGTTTTTACATTTTTATCACCGTTCATAACGATTATACTGCTTTGGAAATAAAAAGTTGTGCGTGTTTCGAAGGATTTTCAGTGCGAGTCGGCTTCATAACGGGTTTTCGTGTGCTTTCGGATTAATTTAGATCAGTGCATCAACGCCTTGGTATCCCAGAATAACTGGTCTCTTATTCTGCGTTAGGTACTCAGCGCTAATATGAAAATATATAATTATAAAAGTTTACGCAAACGGTCGATTGACAAAGTTACAAAATTTCCGCCTCTTTAAATTCATTCGTTACGTATCTAGGTGATACGCTGAATGCGTCTGGTTTATTGATTGACTTCGTTCTTCATCTATTTCATCGATGGCCTCGAACGAAACAGCTGTTGTGGAAATGGGAACATACAGAAAGTTTTGTCATGCTTCGAAGGGTGTGTGGTGTCTGTCCTCCCCGAACTTTGCTCAGAAAGGGGGACAGTGACGTTGGCCTCGACGTATTCAGACTTATCGATAGCACGGGCGCATGCGTAACTTATTATCGTTGTGTGAGTGGATGTCTAGCGAACACGCAGCCGGTGCGTGCCGTGCCCTATACCCCTCTCTGTCGCTCCGATAGCTTCATCCTCTTCAGTTGCTTCAGTCAACCGGGGAGCTCCGACGAAGCTTAAAATACTTTCCTCGTGGCGGCAACCCTCAGTGGTGTTCTTGCTGCGATCCAGTACGGTTACTCCCCTGCTCCGTGAGACACGTTCACTGTTGTGACTACTTTCTGAATTGTAGATTTGTGCAGCTCGAGCAAACCTTGAGATCAACAAAAATCTGTGACCGTCACAGCTGTTAAATTTTTTGAGAGGTAAGTTGAAAGGTCTGATGGAAATACGAATTGCATTATAAATAGTATGCATGCCATGGTAATTAAAGTAGAAAATCAGGAAATTGAAGAGAACACTTCTTACTTGCTCGTTTGAATGCCTTCTTTCCTCAAAAGTTTGCTGGAAGAAAACTCTTTTAGGGTTAACCTTGCTTTTCTACATCTAATTCACTAAATGTATTTACGGTAGATATGCTTTAAGTATGTGTAAATAGGGAATATAATACATGTAAATAACAAAAAATGTTAAAAACCTAACGGTCCGGCCACGGTTAAAGCAAATGGCCGACTTCAACTGCACAGAACGCTTTCTCTCTCGATTCGACGGCTAACCCTAAATCAAACCACTTTCTACAGTTTACTTAGCACGTAGCACGATTAATTTCATTGTAAATATAGGTTGGTACGTCATTATTAGAAGTTAAGCACATTTCCTATATTTAAGTAAGTAGTAGGTAGCTGGTTAGTGGATTAAGGCATGAGGCGCCTACTGAATATAATTTGATTGGAACTCAGTAAAATATTTAGTGATCCCCTACGCCCTATAATAAATAATTTAATATATTTTTGTTGATTTATATGATGAACTTACATACGCAACAGAAACATAATATTATGTTATTTTTACTTGAATGTATACAAAGGTCCAAGTCTCGTCACAAATGGGTCGACTACCTGTCCTTTTTTTTTCAAACATTGGGAAGTTATTTAGAAGTTGAGAAGTCCCTTTCATTGAAGCATGTTATACTTTTCTACAATTTTCTTCAAGGTGATAGTAATTAGTAACGCACTCAAGAAAACTGCAACTTCCTAGCTGAAATTTCCCTGTAAAAATACAAATAATATTATTATTACATGAACCATTAGATCAAATTACAAATAAGGAAAGTAAAATCAAGCGATGAAAAAAGTAAGTAAATCGAATTAGTTCAAGGCCAGGAATGCTACTTATTTTGCAAAGGTTCTTCAACTCTCAGTTAATTTTGAATCACCTCGATTTGCGAATGGAAAATTCCTTCAGCTTCTGAATAGTTCATTTGCACCTGGTTATCCTTATAGCGGTCAACTTCATTCAGCTGTTCAAATATACCGACGTCATTGCTTACTACGAAAGTTTGCAAAAATATTATTTTTTATCTATAATACGTATTCTAGAACAATAATTACTATTTTAAAATTTAGAAATATAATATACATTTTAAGAATAATTTTTCGAATCGCTTAGCGATGACGAATCAGCCGCAGTTACCCACACATCGAATTTTTATTATATGGAGTAGAATTAAACTGTTAGGTACCCTTATTATAATTTACTACCTACTGATATTTTTATCATGTAGAAATTATAAAAATACATAATTAGTTATTTTTAAAGAATCCTTAGTTTTCTACAACTACCTATTATAATTACATTTTTAATTTTATTTTGTTGTAGTCTCCGCTGTAATGTACAATAATACCTACTACTTATTGAATTATACTTACTTAGGTACTACTTATTGAATTTTTTAACTTAGATGCAAGTTAGTAACAGCTATACGTACCTATACTTCAAAATAGATGGTACCTAGTACCTACCTACATGAAGGTTGTAGACATCAGTGTGTCGGCTATTGTGAACACGAGGAGTGTTCATGTTCATGAAAAAAGACAAAAATGTATTAACAAAACAGTCAGTAGATAAAAAGTCCGCAGGAGTCGCAAGTGCAGTCGCGGGAAAAGCAAAAGCCAGTTTTAGTAAGTAGGTAGGTACAGTTGGTCTTACTCAATTATTCGACTACACAATAAAATTGTTTCATAACCGATAAGGCTGTGAATAGGAAACACTACCGCGACGAAACGTAGGTATGTGATTATTTCATCGGGCATGTTTTGTTTTAAAACAGAGTTATTAGCAGGAAATATTTGGTGGTTTTGACAAGTCAACATGTTATAAATCAATATATATTTGGACTTTTAAAAGAATAAGCCACATATTTATTAATATCGCAAAATGATTAAAGATTTACACGCCGCCAACAGTCTTTAGAAAATTGTACTTATTTGAAACCATTATCGAAGCTCTTGCTTTTCCATAACATAATCTCGATAATTTAAGGGTAGGTACCTATATTTTGGATCCGCTTAAAAAATAGGCTATAAGATAAGGATAATATCCGTCTTCATAATATCCGTCAATTAAGTTACTCTTTTCATTGTCCCAGAAACAAGAAACTATCTTCTAAGTCAAGATGCTCGCTGGTCAAACCATGGAACTGCAAGCTGAAGAGACTCCATTGGCGCTGCAGCGCTTGTGGAACTTGACTCGCGCCCGTCTGGCTGGAACCTCGACTGCTTTAGACGAGGAGCCAGCGCTAGTGGAATCTTTGCCTGCTGCTCAGGTAAGCAATCCCATATCACTGCAAGGTATAGGATAGTACAACCGTTTGACGCGACGAGCTGGAAGACGGTAAGCGGCAACCCTGCTTATGACCTGACCTACCCTGCTCTGTGCCTACAGTCTAATAGCTATGGTGCACTTCGGTTATATAAACTACTTATTATCATTTTAATAGTAACTGAATCCATATCTTTTAGGTAAGGTTTTTTGGACTAGAATTCGATCCATCGAATATATACCAACTCCAATAAAAAATATTCTATTCTATTCTATTCTCAGTATTATTAGAGCGATCAAACGTACGTAGTACATTAATGGATCAAACAATTCTCTGGGATCAAACATTGTCAGCCACGTTCTTAATTATGTATTTCTAGAACATTCGTTCAAACACACTACTTAGGTACGTTATAGCTATTATTAACACACGAGAGCGACCTAATTTTTCTAAATATTAAAAGAAATGAATTTCGAAGCCTTTTTGTACGATAACGTGTTAGACAAATGACCTCATTTTCAAAACGTGACTTACTGAACCGTGATGCGATAGCGAATTTGTCCAGTCGCTAAGCAAAAAGCCGTCCAATAGAAGTTACATAGATCCAGACTGACCTTTTGTCGCCGTTTGGTAACGACTTTGGCATCTTCGACTTTTGTGAGCAAGGAAAATGTCCTATGCCTCGTGAACTGACTTGATTATAAATAGCTACAGTTCTTGTGTCGTAAGTCAAGGACTTTTCGATGAATTTACGATTCTCAGTGGCCTCCTTTCTTATCAATGTCGAACGCAGATTCATTTTCTTCGAATCTCATTGCAAATGTTATGGTTGTTACTCATCATCTTATCTTATACATTGGTATATTATATGTATGCTAACTTTTAGCGCAGAAAAGATTGAGCGGACTTTTACCCATGTAATGTACACGTTTTATGTATTGGGCACTTTTTATTCGGGAAAATCGTGCATAAATACGTTTCCTATGGAATCAGTGGCTACCAAATGGATAAAACAGCGGCGCAAAACGACCTGTTTACATGTATGGTGGTCTGATGTAGCTTCGATTTTCAGGAACTTGAAGGAACGCCAAAATCATTGATACCAGCTCCCAGCGACATCGAGAGCGATGGCGAAGAGGCATTCCCTGAATTAGAAATACCTGTAAGTATTGCTACTACAGACTTAATTTTAATAAATGTTTTATAATTTGGTAAATGCTCGAAGTTTATATTTTTACTTTTTAAAACCACCAATCGCAACAATACGTACGGCCGATAGACGAAGTAGGAAATGGTTTTACTTGGAGGTGACACAAAACAGACCGAAGTGGCGGAACTTGTTATCGGAGGTCAATACTCGTTTTGGATAATTGAGCCACCCCAGTCGTCGAAAACCTGCTACACGTACTTCCATTACAATATCAACATCCGCACCAATGTGCATTGCATCTATTTCCTCAGCAAACAATACAATGTTTGCTCAACTTTTACAAAGTTGTTTTGAGTTTCGCCATCCGATATCTCCCGCAATGTTTACTAATTAAAGTAGGACTGTCACACCCCTTACGATAACGCAAGATTTGCGTCATCTAGCCTCCTGTGTCTAGACAACGGCAAACAATCAAGATCAAGACTCGATGATAACATTCGAGGCTCATAGACCTTGTAATATCAGCGAGAATCCGTCTAGCTGAAACATTCCGTTCATTTGATTGTGTATTAGAACTTACCACGCTTCAGTAATTCGTTAAGACTTCTAAGTCTTCAGGGTAACATAAGAGGTCACAGCCTTGATAGAAGACATGCGACTATTTCCGCCAAAAAAAAGTGTAGGCGATACGACGACGCGCAAAGTCAAGAAACGCTAGAAATAGCTCGTACAAAATAGACTAACCAGCTACAATCTATCTCCCTGGACTTTGTACAGCGGTAAACAAACCAATCTTTCTTCATTGTCGATCTGCGCAGATGCTGAATTTGTTTGGTCCGGAGACAGTTGCGCTCGCGTGACTATAAAGCCACAGCTCCACTGCGGTACAAGATTCCTTCGAACTAACGTCAAACCACTAACAAACTAACGTTCTATCTTTCATATTTTTATATAAAACCGTGCTCGTAGCCCGTGTCTGTGTCGCAGACCACAGTTGAGTAGACAACTGACAACAATACCCGTTATAAATTTATTGATGTAATTTCTTCTCGTTCCGCATGATTGGTCTTGTTAAACTTCTGTGATATACTAGATACTGACCATCTCTTGTTGGACAGCTTGGTTCAACCAGGCTAACTTATTGCTAATTCGGGGTAGAAATTAGAATTGATAAGTTCTTGATAACGTCACTGTTATAATACTAACCTGGACGCTTACCATGCCGTCTTATTGCGATCCAATTGAAGACCTAAACAGAATCGGTCGTCGCGAGTCCGTAAAGAATTACTAATGATTGCAGAACTCCCACAAGTATTTCGACATGTGCAGTCCGGCATTTATTTACATACCAGAATAGATTACTATCGTCTATTCAAATTTCAGCGGCGCCATTTCTGTGATGTAATGCTACTACATCACTCTTGGCACAGATGTAGACAACAGTCCGAGATGCTTTCTTTGCCAAATGGGCGTTTCCCTCATTAAAGCATTAGTCCGGCTTCCTTTATTCTTTGTCATAGCGGCTCGTAGATCGGTCATTGTACTATTTAAACTAACAATAAAATGGCATTTGAAATAAATCACGATATTTGCGAGAAGCTGATCGATCTTTCTCAAGTTTGTGATGGACCCCAGGAAGAATGTGATGGCTTTTTTAAAGCTAAACCATCTCAGGATGTCTCTGATGGTTTGCTAGCGGTGCCTCAAGATTGTGATGCTTTGGCTTACAAAAGCTTGTTTGTATCATGTGAAGAATGTGACAGTCTATTCGCTTATATAGAAGAAGACGTGGAATCGGTCAGTACAGTAGCAACATAGTCGCTGAAAATTTTTTATCGTAACGTGTCATTTAAACACGCGATAGGATGGAAAAATATTTCACTCATTCGGTGCATTGGTATTACCTTGTCAAGTTACGAGTGCTAAGTGCATGCAAAAATATCAGCAGAAGTGTGAATTCACATATTATTTTCAGGAGCAACCAGAAGTTCCCTTCAAGGCTTTCTGGTCGGAGAGTGCACATGAAAAAGAAGTCATTCTGGACGCCAGCCTTTTGGGCGATGTGCCGGCCGTGTACCGCGTCCCCCAGCCCGCTCCGCACCAGATGCCGGTCATAGGGGTGTACGTCGACCCCCGTGTCAGAACCGGTTTCAGATACAAAGTTAGACCCATGCAGGTGAGACCAGACACTTGAATCAACTTAATGATCATTTCACGTCGCTCAGTGTGGGATCGTCATCTCTGAGTGAAGCCTGCAAAAGTGTTGATGATTGCGATTTGATTCTGCCTCAATAAATGCAATCCTCCACATTTGAACATTTGAAACTGTCACCATTTAATGATCCCGATGACGACGATCCCTCACGAAATGTGAATGTTGCTTGACCATTCGAAAATGTAACATAAATTCGTATTGGAAATGCTTTTGTATCATCAATGGAGCTTGAGGGAAAATATCGAAGATTCATATAAATTCGGGGCAAAATTTTCTCTCCTGGACTGCGAAAGAAACGGCTGTGCAAATAAAGACGAAACAAATGTATTGAGTTTGGATCAACAGCGAACTTTAAGCATTCTATCGTGCCGATGTTCGTCTGAAGTCGTTGAAGTTTCTTTGAATATACTCGTACTTATCTGTAGAAGTGTTTCACAAACTTTTATCAATGAGTAGTGATGCAGTCGTTTGTGGTTACCACGGAACATTTTTGTAAGGTTGACCTTTTCAGAAACTTGGATGGTGAGTTCATTTTATCTTACAAAAATGTTCATGGGCTCTACGAAAATTCTTACTAATAAAATAACTAAATTCCTGCGTTCCTCCTATCCGCAAAAAGTGACTTAAACAAATAATATCTGCAAAGAGTTTTCGTAAAGATCCATTTCTCATAACCACAATCGATGAGGGAGTTTGTATTTATTCCATTACATAATTATAAACTGAAAGATTAATTGATAAATATAGTTATACGATCACGATAGTCAGTAAGGTTGTCATGTAGATTCACGCTTAGTTTTGTTAAAAGGATGTTACAAATTCAATTCAGGGCCTAGTAAATTGAATGCAAAGGTTAGGTTACATACATTAAAAATGTTTACTTGCTAATATTATAAATCAAATTTCCTTTTACACGACGCTAAACTTAAACGTAATGTAATGTACCTCAATTGAACGACCATTGTAATGGCAACCTTATGAGAAGATGTTTAAAGTTTCTGTTGGAATGAATCCCCGACATTGAATTGCATAAATCCAAATTCAACGGCTGATCGTCTGCAAGCCGGATTCAGCAGTCCAGACCTATTTGGTCCGTAGAGTTACCGGGTGTTAGTCCTGTGAGTAGCGGTGTCCGTTGCTGAAATTTCAGAATGAAAATATCATCAACGTTCAACACTGTTGACTCACGTAGTCGCGACTGGTTGTGCACTGCCGTTGTAGGCGATGGTTTGTGGATCGTCCAGTTTTTCAGACCCCCGCCCAAAGCGGAGATCCCAATACAATCTTCAAGATGCGCAGAGAACAGAGGTCAAACTGACATGGCCGCCGGCATGACATGTCCTCAATAGGTAAACCATAAGTATCATTCATAAGGGCGTTTCGCCAATTCAATCATGTCAATTTGTTACAAGACTCCCGCTGATCTTGATATGATTATTTTTTCATAACAATGGTGATTCATTTCGCGTGCACGAATAACGAACTTCATATTTGTCGCCATCTACATGTGGGTTAATAATATTAAGAGCTTGTGAATGTGTTTAAAAAATAATCATAGCAGGTCTGGCAGTCAACGTTTTCAGTAATATCTATTTAGATTCCAACATGTGTATGTAAATCAATTCAAATAAATAATATGAGACTATTAAATTTTCCAACAAAAAGTAACGAACTTAATCTTAAATTTTCCAACAAAAAGTAACAAACTTTATCATGTATTATTTTACTGTATTCTTTATTTCGGAGTTTATCCCCCTTTTCCGGAGTGGAGGAGTATAATGTGCCGGATGTTTTCAGGCTGTGGATGCGCCGCCGCTGTCCCTGAAGCCGAGATACTTGTTTGGAGGCAAGGCCCTGACGCTACAGTCGATCGGCCGCGGCTTTGCCCGCCGCCTGACCTTTGAGCCCCACGGGTCCACCCTCAATGAGAATGACAATTACTTCTGGACCGACTCGAGGCAGGAGGGCTTCGTGTTTGAGATCGAGGCCGTGTCCGTCGGAGAGAAGTTCACCATCTATGATGCTAATCACGAACCTCAGGGGATTTTGGAAGTGGTCCAACAACAGGTACGTTACATTTATGGTCAAAATTGGGTCCCCATATTTTTGTAGATCTTCCTATTGTTGCTTGCCAAAGTAAGAAATCATTTCTGACACGCGGCCGCACTACGTTAGTAAAAATCCGGTACAGTGCTGTCAATTAGGATCAACCATTAATCCAAGTATTTATTCTATTAATCCCAATATGTGTGAGGTATATCGAACGATTCTGTCTTTGCAGAAGAACCAAATAGAGCTGGACCAGAAAATATCCGAAGACGGAACCATTGAAAAGAGGGTGAAAATCAACACTCTGTGCAAGGTGGAATGGTATGAGAACGATGGCGCCATTAAACTAGTGCCAGTCACCGGCGTGGCTCTACTCAAGAAGGGCAGAGGCAACGCCCAGCTCACCCGAGTCGTCAACGCCGCCATCGGCATCAAGCAGCTGAAGAAGGGATACGAACTCAAGCCGGGCATCGAGTCTTCGTCAAGAAGGATCAAGGTCAACGGCGCTGATATCAATGACATTCCATGCAATTACTGCGTGGTCGGGCTTGAGAAATACGAGCTGCCAGTCATTGGTGAGTACTCCTATCATTGTTTATACAAGCTTTGCTAAGGAAACTTACTCAATCAATTTTCATGATATCAGGCTAGAGGATCTCCCAAATCTGAGTTGAAATAAGAGTTTGAAAACGCCTTTCGTGCAGGTTTTCTGATGGAATAACCGTTTTCAGGTACATACGTCGACCCTCGCATCGTTCCTGGTTTCCACTACCGCGTGCGTCCGGCCGGCAGCCGGCGCCACCTGTTCGAAGGCCGCAGCATGCTGCTGCAGTCTGTGGGGATGGGCTACGGCAAGCGGATCACCTTTAAACCGGACACTCTGAACGCTCCAGAGAACTACTTCTGGTCTGACTCACACCCCGAAGGCCTGGGAATAGAACCGCGAGCCATCCATCCCGGAATGAAGTTCTCTGTCTCAGGAAACGGGGTATGTAGCTCTGGAATGTTGTTAATCCTATCTCCTGGCTGCTCGCCAGTGTGACCACAGAATAAATAGTACTCGCTTGTATGACTCGACGAGCCATTTTGAGACGCATGCGATTTCGGTTTGATTTGTTTACTTAGGAATTTATTTCTGTAAAAGTCTTGAGTTCGTTCGCCGGTTTGGCATAAGGACGATGGCAATCTCTATCTGCATTTCGTCTGGCCTCGAGCCAGGGGTAAATAAATCTTGGCAGCGTAACTTTTTCTCGGTCATTAATAGAAGTTAATTCCCAACAGGGTTTGTTGGGTGAAGCGAGCGTGTTCCGCGCCGACTTGCCGCAAGTGGAAGAGAAGACGGAGTACGTCGACGTTCCGGGGAAGCGCGGGAAAGCCGTGCAGAAGTACATCCACGTGGACGTGACGTGTCACGTGAAGCTGGCCACCACCGGGGGCGGCTCCGTCGACTCGGAAGTGCACCTGATGAAGGTGTCGGGGGTCGCGCTGGTCCGCAGGGAGCCGGGACAGTCGGCGGCTAAGCTCGTCAAGGTGTTCAACGTGGGCCTGGACTCGCAGCTGAACCTGCTGTTCGCGCACTCGCAGACCGAGCTCACCTTCCATCCTCTGCCCTAAGCGGCTCCGGAACCCGAATGGTGCCGCGGCGCTGTGGACCGCGGCACCATAACAACCTACTGGCGCGACAGAGGCTCCGTCTAACGCCAACCGATTGGTCGCGAGTGTACAACCGAGCTCGGCAGTCAGCGCGTCGGTTGTAGACTCGTTCCGGCCGAATGCTAACCCAACGCGAGTTTCCATCTGAGCTCGAATGTCATCGCAGCAAGGCTGCTAGCAGCCAGGTTTCTTAACATTTACTTTAGTGCCTTCAGGACGTTTCTTAAAAACATTGACGTGAATTTGTAAATGCTTTGTTCCTTTTTCTGTTCCAATCTTTGACTTTGAAATGTTACGATTTGACCAGTATTGTTAAATGTAATAATTGTAACTTTAATGGATATTTTATGACTTAAATGCAATAAATGATACTGTATAATGATTTAGTTCTCGGTCACTCTGGAGAAAGTAGCTAGTGTTCAATTGTTCAAACTTTATCTCATTTTTATTTGACTTTAAATTTGTACTTTCCTATTTTATTTTATCTCGAATAATATTGTGTATACTATTATTATCCAATAAAACAATTATCCAATACTTACTTTATTTCTTTTTTATAATGACATTTTAGGCCATAATTTATGCTTCCAAGGGTTCGGATGTCTTCCAATACAGGGATGACCCCACTAGATGACTTCGACTCACTGCAAGATAAACGTAAAATAAGTAGTACCTACCTACCTGCTAAATCATAGACACATGTAGGTATACCGACAGACATTGCCGATATAAATTATAATAATATGTAGTACTTATACCGTGCTAGATGCAAATCGCCAAGCTTGAGGAAATGAAAGCTATCGCGGAAAGTTGGTAGCGACGAGGAAGCACAGGTATAGGTAGGTACTTATCACAGACTTCCATGATCATACAATTATAAATACAGTAGACCTCTATTGAGGATGCAGATAGCACGGCTGCAGGCTGGTGTATATTCAAATTCTAACCTATTTTTTACGATGTCTCTGTTCATATTTATGGTTCCGTACCCAAAGGGTAAAACGGGACCCTATTACTAAGATTGCCGTGCGTCCGTCCGCCCGTCTGTCTGTCTGTCCGTCTGTCACCAGGCTATACCTATCTCATGAACCGTTATAGTTTATTGAAATTTTCACGGATGATGTATTTCTGTTGCCGCTATACGAGTAAGAACAATTATCCATACTAATCTTACTAATATTATAAAGCTGAAAGTTTGTGAGTGTGTGTGTGTGTGTGTGTGTGTGTGTGTGTGTGTATGTGTGTATGTTTGTTAGCTCTTCACGCTCAAACGGCTGAACCGATTTCGATGAAATTTAGTATAGGGGTAGATTGGACCTATGAGACGGACATAGGCTATCTTTTGTCTCAAAAAATAATCTCGAAGGGGATGAAATAGGGGTTGAAAGTTTGTATGGGGAATCCATAATTCCTCAAGTTAGGGATCTGAAAATTCTTATTTAGGCTTTTGGTAAGAAATAAATAAATACGGGTTTCAGCTTTTTTGCAAAATCATCCCTAAAGGGGGAAAAGCAAGGGGGTTGAAATTATGAGGTATTCTTTAGATGCACCCCCTACGGACCACAATAAACGGCTAAACGGATCGTAATTTAAATTGGAAAGTAATTAAGGGGGGAGAGTGCGATGGGAGGAGGGGGAGAAAGGGGTAAAGTGGGGGAAAGGGGGAGAAGATGGTAGAGTGAGAGGAGAAGAGGGTAGAGTGGGGAGAAAGCGAGGGGAGAGCGGGAAGAAAGAGGGGAGAGTGGGGGGAGAAAGCGGACAGAGTGGGGGGAAAAGAGGGGAGAGTGGGGGAGAAAGAGGGGAGAGTGGGGTGAGAAAAAGGTTAGAGTGGGGGGAGAAAGAGGGTAGAGTGGGGAGATAGAGAGGGGAGAGTGGGGTATGAGGGTAGAGGGGAGAATGAGGATAGAACGGGGGAGAAATAGGGGAGAGTGGGGGGAGAAAGCGGGAAGAGTGGGGGGAAGAGGGGAGAGTGGGGGGAGAAAGAGGGGAGAGTGGGGGGAAGAGTGGGGGGGAAGAGGGGAGAGTAGTGGGAGAAAGAGGGGAGAGTGGGTTGAGAAAGAGGGGAGAGTGGGGTGAGAAAGAGTGTAGAGTGAATAGAAAGTGATGATACAGTGGGAGGAGAAAGAGGGAAGAGTGGGGGGGAGAAAAGGGGAGAGAGGGGGATAAAGAGGGGTGAGTGGGGTGAGAAAGAGGGGAGAGTGGGGGGAGAAAGAGGGGAGAGTAGGGTGAGAAAAAGGGTAGAGTGGGGAGATAGAGAGGGGAGAGTGGGGTATGAGGGTAGAGGGGAGGGATATAGACGGAGAGGGTGAGGGAAATAAATATAATGGATGAGATGGACAGGGAGAGGGAACGCAAGAGATTGAGAGTGGAGAGGGATAGTAATGATAGAAAGATAGGGAAAGATATAGAGATATAGGGAGAGGGAAAGAAATGGAGGTAGAGGAAGAGAGATAGAAAGAACGAAAGAGGGAGAAAGATAGAAAAAGAGCTAGAGAGGGAGAAAGATAGAGGAAAAGGGAGTGAAAAAGAGACAGATATATTCTTACCTATAACTGTTTCCCGCGACATCAATTGATTTTCTAAACAGTTTACATTTTATATAAAAATGCGAACGAAGTTGCGGGGTATCAGCTAGTTACTAATAAAAAACAGAATATAAGTTGTAAATATTTAAGAGGGCTCCCATACAACACATTGTCATGTGATTTTTTTGCCGTTTTTATAGATAATGGTACGGAACCCTTCGTGCGCGAGTCCATCTCGCACATGCCACGTTTTTATTTTATTTTGGGAAGTTTTGTAAAATTGGAAGAGGTTTTTAAAGTTAGTAGCGACATCTAGCAAACATGTTCAGAATCACAGTCTAAGCAAGAGCAAGCTCGCCAAAACGAAATGCACACAAAACACAGTAGTACAAACCACACAGTTTCCTTATTATGTGATAACACAATTTCCGCTAGATGGCGCTATTTTCAATCCTTAACTTTTTCAACAGATGGCGCTGAACTACATTTACATTTTTATGAGTTCAGTTGCCTCTCGACATCTACAGCTCGGGAACGAGTGCTCTACCGCGTGTCGGACAAGTTATGTCTGTCTAGGTAGATCGTAGAGCGGTCGTAGAGTTAGCGGGAACACGCAAACGTACTCTGCCGGCGATCGGCAACCGCGCTGGGGGTCTCTGCGCCTCTCGTGCCTCGAACTAATCTCACGATCACCGCGATGTTCCGAACCACAACAGGTTAACAAAAACAGTGGCGAAGTGATAACACAATTTTCTCGCATGCTCTAAGAAGGTCGCGAACAGTGCTAACGATGGCGAAAATTAGGTGTGTTTTATTTCTGTGCGTTTTATATAGTGCCACTAGTTTCAACCTGGAACCAAGGATTCCTGTGATTAAGCACGGGGAGCCGGGATCCTATTTCGGATTTTCTGTCGCCGAACACGTCACGTTGAACGAAGATGGAAGCAAAACCAGCTGGTAAGTTCCAACTTATTAATCTATGAGTTAAACTTTTGATAATGGAACTAATCTCAAATTAATATAGTAGTAATCTCCAAGTAATGCGGAGTGATGTCATAAGTGAAGGTCGACTCCCATATTATGCTAGATCGTCAGTTTTTTTTTAATATTATAAGGATATAGGTAGGTACTGTTCGTTCCATATCAGAGTTATCAGAAGCCTTCTTATCAAGAATTTATGAAGTTATTGTTGAGTCGTAGGTACATACTTTTACAATACTCTACATGCTGCGTGTTATATAACAATGTGCTAATGAATGCATACATTGGGAAGGCTCTACCTACTTTGTATTTATAGTTAAATGTTTGGTGACTCTACATTAATAAATTATAGAGAAAACGTTATAATCTCAAATGCTACATTGTAAAAAAAATAACTATCTATGCTTCTAATAGATAAGATATTCCTAAAGTTCTACCAATTTTATAATTATTATTTTCCTAGTTCCGACTCTACATTCAAGAAATATTATATCGTATGTACATTTTTCAAGAAAGCACCTATTTGTAAAATGTACAATGTACATATGTATATCTCTTTTCGAAACTACCTACCAAAATTTCAATATACTTTGTAAGTAGGTACTTACATACAACATCTGTTGTGTTGTGACTCTACATTTATAAAAATCAGCCCATAATGATCCTCCAGATATATTCTTAGAAAAATTAATTTCTAATGATTAAATACGAGTACCTACTTACTCGTATTGAACTACTCTCTCTACATTGAAAACATTCAATATATTTTTATTGTAGCGCTTGTTTATAACAATGGGTGCTTGAAATTCGTCGAGAACACAGATTAAGTAATAGTATTGAGATTCAGGGCGCACTTATCGCTGATATGTCAATAGGCATTATTGTTCTCTTTGGGTGTTGTTCTTGAACAATGACCAAAATTTTAAAATAAAACAATGTAAACAAAAGCTATATAGAGATTATCTACCTGCAGACACTCTCGAGAGGTACAAAAATAATGCTGAAACATACATATGGTTGTCAGAAAGAGCTTGCTTTGAGTGATAAGACCGCCTATTGTGACACTAATTGTTATTTATTGTTCTGTTCAAGTAGGTTTCAGTTTTCTTTTTTCTGTGGTGTTTCAATAAAGAGTAGGTAGGTACCTATCCATCTATCACTCTATCTATAGTATACATTTTCCACGAGAAAGTTTTAGATAAATCTGCTGCAAGCTGATCCAAATGAGCCCTGGAAACTCAGTCAATCTACTTCTCTAGTCTGAATTTTCCATAATACCACAGAATATAATACATATTACATACAAATATTCGAAGTTCTTTCCCCAACATACCACTAACAGGCGACGTTATAATAAAGCTGGATATAAAAACATAACCCTCTTTAGGCAGGCTTTAGTAGTATTGGGTAAAAAATACCAATCTTGCTTGTTATGCCCTGTCAGTAATCTGACAAGCCTTTTTCGAGACTCTTCACTTTTGAGTTCGGCAATATTATTATGATTTCAGAAGGTTAGGTACCTAGGTAACTAGGTAAAATTTATAACCAAATAAAATGCTTGCCTATAATAATTATCCTATTTCACGAATACCGATCTTACCTAAAATATTATGCTACAAGAAATTTTACTTATCACGCACGAACAGCCATTCGTTGAATTAATTAATATAATTAGTTAGGTACCTATATAAACCCGAAAACAAACTTTGCAAAATAACCTAGCGAAAGGTTTCCGATAGTGTATAATATTATTAAAAGCCTTGGGCCACAAGTTCAAACAATAATCATTTTCGAGTCGCGTTAATTAATTTAATAGACTTAACAAGTGATAATCTTTTGTTTTTTTTTCAAAGCAAGTTATTGTCGTGCGTGACCTAGAGGGTGGCGCCAGAGCATTGCACTACTACATTTATTCCACTTAGAATAGTACCACAAATTGAAAAATAGTTTCTCCTGCAGTATGTACTATCTTAGACTTAATATAATATAATAATATCATGACGTGTCATTATGATCATGTCTGACGCCAAGATATCGATAGTACCGCAGAGTCACAGACAGCAGTACAAGGAAGTGGCCGTGAGTTTGTTTGTTAGTCATGCAATCGAAACAAACTGTACTTAGTAGGTATAATGCGAAATGTTAACTGTGAGTAACAATTTTGTTTCTACTGTGAAATAATATCATCAGTATTTTTACAACGTCACTCCCTGGCTTTCTCGCAGAGAAAGAGAACAGCTATAACATAATCCACCACATTTTAACCCAGTCAGTCCTGTCACAGTTTTTGAATGTTGGATATACTCGTACTTGGACATATCGATTCCTCGTGGTGTTTTTTTTTTCACCGTTTGCGAGGTTTACTAAACACATTGTAAAACTGTAAGAACTTTTCATTGGCATCGAAATCAGTGCTAACTTAGAAATGGGATAAAATCACGAAAGCACTGAGCACTCAAATTATATTTTATATTATTAACTACAGTCTTGTAAATCCTGTGATAGATTTCAGGGTCTAAAAGCGGTGTCACAACACAGGTCGCGGCCCCGCGAGAGTAGGTACAAATGCGAAAATTAGTTTACATTTCTCTTAAAGAATCGTACAATCACAGTTTTACTGGAAACTTTCCAACTCATGTCCCAGAAAATAGGGTGATATCCTCGACCTATTTCAGTTATAAACTTAAAAGTCGGCGAATAAATAACATACTCGTATTATGACAGTGTAAATAAGACTGTTTAGTAGGATGCGATAGTACTCGAATTAACAATTTTGTTGTGACTTGTGACATCATAGAAAAAAATATAATACCCAAATATCGGGAACACAAACGAACGTAATATACGAAATGGTTTTAAATAAACCATTTCAAATGATCATAACTAGGAACATTTGTTTATTTTAAGTTTAAATCAGTTATAATATATATACGAGTACTATGCAAACGATTTTCACGAGAACATTAGCAATAAATTCGTATCTGCAATCGCTATACAATACTATCAATAATGTATTGTAATCATTATTTTCTTTCAGCTATTGACCTAGTCAGCGTTATTCTTTCTATAAATGTAATATATCTGTCGCATAAATTAAATATGTGACCATCGATAAACTTGAGAACTGTGATTACTGGGAATTGGATGAGACAAGTTTGAGGTCACCCCGTTTTATTAATACAATAATTTATGAATAATTAAATAAAAGTTTCAAAAAGTTCAACACTGGAAAATATTTTACTCACCACCCAAACTTTGAGCTTTTCGCTCCTCTTAAGACTCTATTTAGATCCCTGGCTTTGCTCGGGTCCGTAGTAACGCTTGGCTCTGGTTCAATATTATACCGCCTTCGACGTAAGATACCTCTCCGGAGTATACCCTCTACGATTCTGGTTTTAAAGAGCATAATTTTAATAGAGATGAATAAGATGAGCTAGAATTATTAAATGTAAATTAAATGTATTGTATTTTTAAACCTGTTTGCTAACAGTGCGAGACTGTTAATAATATTGTTATTATGAATTTAAATGATCTTGATCTTGTGTGGGAAATGAAATTTCTTATTTACTTTTGGTCAAATTATTTTGTAACAATTTTTTTAGTTTACTCACCTTCATTGTTCAATTGTTTTTTTTTTCATGCCTGTATGTATGTACAGTTTCTATGACAATACAGTATTATGGTGACAACGAGCAGTCTGATGATGGAGACGATAGGTAGATGACATCGGGACTTTTCAATACACCGTCTCATTTTGTTCAGCATGCAGTACGTAATTAGGTACCTAGTTATCAGAAACAGAATATTTTTTAATGTATAAATTGTGTAGGTACGTAAGTTGATAATAGAGTTAAAAGTTTTAACAATATGCCCATTTCGGCCAATACTGTCAGGCAAAACATACTTTTAACCACTACCATGCTTTTATCTATGAAAACTAGAGTTGGTTTTACTGGGGATATATAAAAGTTACCTAGTATATAGTTCTAGTCCAGTCTAGGACTAGAGACACCGGTAACTTTACAGCCTGCATAAAATTTTAATATTAATAAGTAATAACCGGTTAGTCATCAACATGGATGGAGGATTATATACGGTTAAAGCAGTTTCTATCACAATTTATCTACGCTGTAGAATTATTTAGGTTTACTATGAGTATTATGTACAACGAATTTTCCACTGTGTTTGAAGATAAAAATCCAAATTGATATAGGTAGACTTTATTTTAACACGTTCCCTAATGAGCATGTATGGGAATTAAAATATAAAAATTTGAGTGTACAAACTGGGACGTAGCCCCATTGGAGGAGTATTTTGAGTCACTCACAGGTAGGTTCCGTCGTGCTACATACAAAGTGTAGTCGGAGAAACCAAAAGACAAACTACGTAGTTACGATAAATGTCGTAAAAAAAAACAAAATAAAGTCGTATTGTTTCGAACGGTAAAAACAATAATTACCAAAAGCTATGTGCTATTTTAGCACGAGTTGAATGCTTACGAATCGTAAATTTTAACTATCTCACACGTGAGTTCTAAGTTTCCAAGTTCCAGAGCCGGAGTCAGGCGTGGGTGTTACACGAAGCCCGAATTTAGGAGTTTGCCCACAAATAAAGACATTTCCTCCGTTTCACACGATATTGTACCGTGTTTGTTTATGGAAATAGTTCTTGAACCATTTTCGAAGATGGAAGCGGTGCTTTATGTTTTTATTGCGTTTGTGTGCGATGTCGCGGCAATACCACAAAGAAACGCGAGAAAGTGATATGTATTAAATCTTGACTAAGACCACGCTTAACGACTGCTTACGGCTACACAATAGTGCACGATACTTACCACAATATTGGGGTTTCGGATCCAGGCCGTGCGTGGAGCATTCCCATCGCCATTTATAATATAATCATGGATTAATTTGGCTTATTCACCAACTGCACACGAGCGCCTCCAGTTGCTTAAACTCAAAATAGGTAGCACATGTACTACGGTAATTATGAATATCTACAGGTAGCTAAACTTAAAATGAGTACATTGCTTTTATGTGACCAAAAGATTGTTATGACCAAATTTTACTCAAATTCATTACAAAATACAGTGAGCAGAGAATGTTTATGTATATTGTTGTAAAATTAGTAATTATTAGTAAATTTGTAAGGAATTTATTTATGACACTATATTTGTGCATCACACACATGTCACATACCTATTATAATTTTCATCAGACAGAAGCACAGTTCAATCTATGTAAATCAAGATTATTGTGATGTTTACCAAAATCACTTTCAAACTGTCAATAGCGAGCATTCCTTTTCAATGCACTTATACTCGTAGGTTGTTCCAGTTGTCCCCCTCTATGTCCCCAATTAAAATGTTCACACGTCATGCACAGCGGGATGCAAAGATTCTGTGATCACCTATTAGGGTAACAATAATGTGGGGAAACGATTTCAATGAATATCAATTGGTATTCAATTCGGTGAATGTTTACGTTCACTTTGCGGTTTCTGAGCGACAAAGTAAAAGTACCTAATAAAATGTGAAAGGATGGAAAGATTGACGAATTGTCAACTCTGCTGCCATAGTTTTCAGGTGTATTTATTAATTTTGGTCTTACTACAAACCACAATGATATATTACTAGCTGTGCCCCGCGGTGTTATCCTCTGTTTTCGGAATAAAAAGTAGCCGATGTGGTAATCCAGGATATTAGCCACATCCATACCAAATGTCATCAACATTGGTCTAGCCGTTATACCATAGTGTATGTAGAAATTACATTATCGCAAATACAAAAGATAAACGGTGTTTTCAGATAAGCACTTGTTTTTTGTTTGTTATCATAAACAGTTGGCGAATTACGCCCACTCCTTCAATCAGAAATTAACTTCGCTAGGATAGCGTTAGAACAGTTCTCAAATACTTGCCTATTGATAAGAAATAAACACAAACTCCCAAATGTACGAATATTTTAATTCATAACAAACTATTTCTCATAAAAGTTATTTTATTGGATCTTATGTATAATTGTAACTCTGCCAGCTGTATAAAAGTGATTCATTTAATGTTCACCGCTCTGACACAACTGGTTTATTGTCGATATTTTATAAATCTTACAATGTACTTACCGAGTAAACAGTGAGATACTATATCATGGGAGCTTTGATCAACAACATACCTAATTTATTATTTTGTTGTTGTTATACATTGTCCATACGTTGTATGACAGGATAGAGCCAAATTAATGAAAGGATGCCTCCGTCTATCGATAATGTGATGTAATTTCATAATATTTTGAAGTAATTTGAAACTATTTATTATATTTCTAATTTCCTGTAGGGCTGTGAAACAAAACACACGCTTTTATAATGTTAGTAGTATTCCTATATTATCTAGGTAGCTACCTAGATAATATAGGACCTAGCTACCTACTTCAATGCACAATGGTAAATATAAGTAATATCTGCATACTGCTGAATAATTATTTAAACACAACATTATTTTGAATGGTTAAATTATTATCTATTCAAAATAATATGGTCTTATCATTATGACCAATCGAAGTAATAGTCGTAAATGCTGGCAACTCTGACGTGTATAATTGACCACCAATCAATACCACCATTCTGTAATGACCACCATCGTAATCTACGATCAAGTTTGGTATTTTGTAAGGTCTTTTGAACGTTAGATAACTTCCAATTGTATTGGTGAATGGGAAACCCATATCTTTGTTGCAAATCTATTTCGCTTGGTATTGTTTATCGCAGATTTCTGATAGCATTCAGAATGCAGATTTCATTTGAGATTATAGGTGGCGCTTTTGTTTGTGAAATGAGCTGGAATTGCACCGGTTTTTATATAAATATATTCTGATATCTGCTCAATAAGGCGGCTGTTTCTTATATAAATGCACTATAATGATTAGCTATGATACTACTCGTATTTGGCTATAACATTACTGACAAGAGTGACAAGTAATACACTTTAAAATGTTGGACATTTGCAAGCAAAACACATACTTGTACAGGGATAAGTTAAAAATTATAATGAAGTATCCGGAATCTCTGCTCGGCTGAGAAATGTTAACTCACACCAGAACAAACTAAACTACAATGCCAAAGCAAAATAAGCAATGGTAATCAACTCCGAATGGTTCAAGAGCAAGCGTGTATCCCGCCTCCGCCCACGGACCACGGATTCCGTGGGCGGTTTCTGGTCGAACAACTAGTCAACCAGTCAACCGTGCTTCTCAATACACACGCCAAGCTTGAACTTAGAGCGCACAACAAAAGACAAACTCAACTTTATCTCACAGTCACATGGTCAACTTTGCAATGCGTGTCAAATATGGTTCACATTAACTCTTCCCCGATAAAGGTGTTACCAGTAACTCAACACCGGCAATTTATTTAAATTATCGTTCCCAGTAGTCACAAGTGGAGTAACCGTAATCGTTATACTTAAAGGTAATGTTGCAATGTCGTCTTAATTAAGTATTCTTAAGGCCATTAACGTCAGACGTTAATAGGCAGGTTAAGACGTTTTTGACGGGAGTCACTATGTTTACATGCTTATTTACTTTAAGTGCCGTTATGCATTTGCAGAATTGTTGGATTTGTAAAAAGCTCGACAGAGTCATTGCAAATTTAAATTTTTTTTTTAAAACAGTAAGTTTTGGACTATTAAATACCACCCATCAGTTTTAGGGAGTTAGTAAAGCTCTAGAAATGGGAACGTTAAGAATACTCGTATACTATAATAATTGCGTAGGACAAAACAGGCAGAAGTAAATGATAAATTTGCGGAGATGAAATATCGTTAATTTACAACTTTCATATCCAGTTCCAAGCCCAAGATATTATGCATGCGCAGGAGTCTTAGCGTTTATATCAACGCTGACAGAACTTCGAATACAGTTATTCCCATCGAACCGTGGGTGTTGCAAATGCACAGATCCACAGAGCATTTAAGAGTACTACAGTAGGTACACCTACAGAAACTATAGGTACAATGTAAGGTGAATGGAAGTCCCTGATTGGTCGCCGAATGAATCATAAATCGTTAATCTTAACATAATTATTGTAATGTTATCACGAGCTGCCAGTAATTAATGGAATGATGCTGATGGCAGTATATTATACATACCAAGCAAACCTACATAATATTTCAAGTCTTTGGTAATTAAGTATATTCAATATTCAATATACGCTTTGCAGTTCCTGTGAGTTGTTTATGACAATATGATGAATTTAACAACTATGCTCAAGGTCTCTGTCACTGACTGGGCCCCAAGGAAGATTACGACCTTAGCTTCCTCACGAAAGTTAGGCAAGAGTGCTGCAAAAGGGCGGTTGTGATGAAAATGATGATGAAGGTAGTGTTCATCGGTTATTATTATCTACTTATCAGCGTTTGATCTGTGACCTAAGATCTATCTCAGGCGTTTTATTGCAAGTAAAGGCTACTTACTAGCGTTATTAACTACATAATTTATTGCAAAATAGATTTATGTTACAGAGTTATTGCTTGAACTCTAACCCCTTGCAAGATTTTCTTATATAAAGTGGAGATTATAATACTATTTAAATATTGCTGGAAGAGTGGGCTGCGGGGTGAATCTTGAAGTGGTGTAATGTTAAGGCCGCTTATGGACATGGTCATCAAAGTGTTGTGAATTTTATTATTAAGTGCTTAGGCACCTGCCTACTTAACTAAATGTTATAACTTGCATAGATAATATTTTTAAAATAGCTACTTTTCACAAAATTCGAGATGTCCTCATGACTTCTAAAAAAGTTTATATTTTGTTTGGCACTCAACATTAATGCCATACATTTTGCTTTCATCTAAGTGGTAAAACTTTAGTAAATGTTGTAAGAAATTACTAAATCCACAATAAAAACCACAATAAAATAAAAATAAAAAATAAAATATTTTGGTACATAATTAGAACTTACATATAACTTTTTCATAAAATCAAATATGTTTTGCCGCGTTTATTCGTACCTCGATAGCGTTATCTATGTAACCCAATTCCTGTCCATCTGCCCCTATTTCACCAGATAGCTCCAATACAACAATATATATTATTATATATTGTAATGCCCGCAAAATAGTATGATATAGATAGATTTTCACTAAAATAAAATTAATATTTTTATATGAATCCGTAAGTTTAGTTCGACTTACAAATGAGCGATGAACGTTACTACGCAAGAAAGCCTGTGCTACGAATGATTTCGTGAAAGAATCATCATCATCATCAGCCTGATGACGTCGACTGCTGAATATATAGGCCTCTCCTTTAGACCGCCACACCGAACGACAATTTGCCACTACTGCGACTCTTTTGATGTCGTCGGTGAAAACAGATATTTTCTCATAAAAATGCTTTAGGAACATGGTAGCACAGAACCAACCGTATACAAAGAACAACATATCTAACGAATTATTCTCTTTTGATATAAGACTATCTGGCTCAATAAATTATCCCGAAGAATCTCCTGAGCAGTAAAAACATTAATTATAATATTCAAAATTCAAAAATTCTAAATTTCGACCGTCGCTCTCGCGTTCGGAACATCGGTCGGTTCTTTTATTGGTTTATTTTTTGTGGCAGGTCTTTACGCGGCCGGATCACTATAAACGTATAAAAAGAACCAGTAAAGCAACTCAGGACATTATCATTAGACCGGGAAATCATCCCGATGGAGCAGTGCGTTTCATCATTCCATTCATAATTTGTTATAGTTTTATTTCAGTTGTTTAAATAAATCTCGTGTCACTATTAGTTGATTTCGTCACCTGCATTTATAGAAACTCAAGATTTTTATTCTAATCTATTGATTTTTCTGTGGTGTATTGAAGATAGGGAGGGGAGCAGGATAGGGAGGCCTATGTTCAGCAGTGGACGTCTTCAGGCTGATAATGATCATGATGATGTAGTGAGCATAGATATAGAGCTGCGTCGTGCAATTTTAACAATTTATTTGGTCGACTCTGACCTTCGTCAAATCAAATTCGACCATAATCAAATCGTAGCACTGGATGCCAATGACGCGGCTACTTCGTTGTCCGATTACCAGTATCCATTGAAGAAACAGCCTAGCCACCCAATGTTTTCGGTTCTATTCCAAATTGTCCTACTGCTTAATTTTCCTATATTGTGTCCGGATTTTATTTCTTTTTGTTGGCCAGCCTTGTGCGGTGTGCAGCCTTCGTTAGCGCGTGCAAGGTCACCGGGCTCTCTCATTGGTCCAGCGCCAGAGTTTTTTAGCACTGGCACGCACAATGACCGAAAAAAAGGAAGTAAAACCTCTTTCGTTTGACGCAAGCGTATACTCGTAGTTTCTTACCCTCATTTCTTATTATAATCTGAAATATCTACTTGTTGTTTTAAATAGAGAATCTTTGTAGCTATTCTTATATTATTGGAAGGCCTAAAATTGTTGGATGGATACTTTAATAGTGTAATTTAATTCATAATGTTTTAAACATATTTTTTTTTACTCAAGAGTAATTATACCACAATGTATGTAATGTTATACCACAATGGTAACCACAATGACCATAAAAACATAAAAATTAAATCATTGCAATCACCACTACTTATATACGCAGGTCTCAGTACCTAATCTATGTTGTGATTTATACTCGTTCGAAATTACATACATGTAGGTACGAGCCTCTATCATATAGATAAACAGATAAACGTAGTGATAACTCGTGATATACTATCGCCCACGTACGTTACATCCCCTTATTTACTTACAACTCAAGGTAAATCCAATACCTAAGTAAAACTTATTACAATCAACTCTACCTTCATATTATGAAGGTAGATGAAGGTAGATATACACAGCATCTACTAAAGCAGGAGTAAGAAAAGGCATGCAGATATCATAAGTACTTACTTACTTACTTTATTTTTAGAATAAAAAAGTGCATAATATTATATTGTTGTTATAACTCAATATCGATAGCGCAGGAGTGAACCGAGTACCAACAATCAATATTAGTTTTCGACAGATAAAACATTACGCCGTCCAAACCAATCCAATAATTGCACACCGTTCAAGACGAGACGTGTGGCTAAAATAATTATGTAGATTGGCGGCACAGAAAAAGCGCTTTAATTACACACGCGAGGCAAAAAGCGCAAAAATAAGCGCTCACCATACCGGGGAGTGGAGCGTCTTCTCTTCTTCATATTTGTCCGGTCGCGCAAAGTTCCATTTAAAATGCGATTTAGCGAGCCGAGCCCGACACGACATGATATTTCTCTCAAATGAGCTGGGTTCCCAGGCCATTGTCGACGCAAGCCTTATAAGGCGGGCTGCGTACAGGCGGATCTCAGTTACATCTGCGTTTAAAGCTCGACGATTTATTTTGACGGTGATATATTTGGGAATAACTTCGTAGGATCACAGGGGAGTATCAGTACCAACTCTGATACCAGAGGCAAGCGGGCCGTGAAAAAATTACAGTATGTTAACCACAGCTTTTAGATTAGACAATTAAGAGATACGTGATTGCGTCTGGTCGCTTCATTTAATTATACAAAAATACTGATACTGCAATTTGATGAATAAAAGCGCAAAATCCATCAATCTACGATAGAGTCTACGGTCCACCTTTAATATCCAATTGGCTTACTTACATACTTACAAAAATAATGTAAGTTACGAAAATTTGATAAGCATACGAAATCTCAACTCATAGGTACAGCAGAAACTAAACCAACATTAACTTGCTAGATTTGTCCTAAACGTATCTACTAACTAACAGCAGGTGTAGTTGAAATATAGCTTGTTGCATTACAATACCAGCTCCAAAGCAAAGTAGGGGTGGAGTTACCGCCCAGGGCGGTAGTTAGATGGATACTGTATAAATTGCAACTGCCTGTGAAGGCCGTATCCCGAGGGGCGCATTCCCTCTAATTGGATGTCTGCGCGCCCGATATGGCGCGGACCTCTGTCCTACACCGACCACTTTCGCTTCGGCTGTCTTTGCTAATATGCATGCATGTATTACGCCTATTGGACTACACTCATAATGTTTTTTCAGCATGTTATAGAAAAACGCGCTTTAATTTTAAAATGTTATTGCTTCATCTCCAGAAGCTTTAGTTTTTGTTGTGGCTACTAATGAAGTTTTATATTCAAATGGTAGGGTATGTGAAAGGAAAAACAAATTAGAGCAAAATTATTTTTATTGCCGCAATAAATTTACGATTTACATTTTTTATTACGGTTATAATTTTTAAAGCGATCCGCAGATAATAAAATGAATTCCAAAATGATACATTGATTCGATTCGGTTATTTCTGTTGTTTTAGAATACGAGGGTTACGTTAGGGATTCCTTGAATTGTGTTCAAAGGCGATAAATCCGTTTACTGCATTCTTAGCGTTTTACTTTGTTTTTGTCCGTGATTTGGAACGTTCTATAAATATAGAGGCATTTTCAAAGGAGCAGTAAAGTTTAACGTTAAAATAGCGTATCATACGTGTTCAACGTAGTTGTTTGCTTACAATACTTGCTCGAGTGTCCGACTGTAATCTCGTCTTAGTTCAAGGTTGATGTTGTTGTGAGAGATAAGTCAATGACTCCGTTTATGTTCTACTTAACAATATGTTTCGTTGATTGTGTATTATGTTATAGTAAAAAGAAGTTGGATGATATAGAATATAGATAAAAGATGCGCGGATGCCGTCTGAACCATTAATTTATAATGCGCATAGATGTGACTATTCGTAATAGTAAATATTTGGTATTTGGGTTCATGCTGATCAACTTGCAGTACGTACTATAATAGTGTAGTATAAAAAAATGTATATCTAAAAAAATCTGTTTTTCAACAAGGTTTCTATAATATACATTTTTCAGCATCTGAGTAGGTGTTTCATTTCGTAGCTTGTTAGGGGTAATGCCTGTTTATCTCGGATAATATTGACTCTTATTATAGAAAATTACAGTGTTCCGGATAGTGGACAGTGGTTTATGTTGTACTAAAGCGGCATTTAACTAAGCTAAGCAACATTTGAGTAGGCACCTTCGAAAGGTAGGGTAGAGCAAGATACATGTTTCAATGTATTTAGATACGTTTGTAGTAGCAGGCTCAAAACTGATTATGTAGCTGTTGTGGATTTTTATCACTGCAAAGTATATTTTAAGTAAGCCGAAGTTAAACGCAAGAAGCTCGTAGTGGCCGTCCCTGTACGTGACTTCTGAGAATGTTTTACAATAATCACAATACTCTACCGGCGACAATGGCGATACAGGTAGAGTCTCGAACACCTTCTCGAAGAACATTACTTCGACTACTTAATTGAAATACAAAACTGGTAAAGTAGGATCAGTATAATAATATCTAGAAACGTATGTGTTATTCGTAAACTACCAAACTGTCACCAATCGGTAGCGAAAATATGGTTTTTACCTGGTAAATATAGGTATCTGTTTTATATTTTAGAAAGTAATGAGGTACATCATTATATTACCTATGTAGGTTTTCTAGCTTATACAGATGCTGTACATACATATTTACTATAAATTATAGTATTACAATCACACTTATGTAAAAAAAGATTCATCATGGGAACCTTTAGGAAAATTATAGAAGATGAATTACCCTTAGGCACTTACGGTTACCGGCTTATGAATTCACAAGTGCACGATTCACGAACCTATTCAAAAACCACTTCATATATTTACAAATAAATACAAAGGCATCTTTGAGACACAAAAGGTCAGACCTTGGCTCCGTGGGTCAGCCGTTTACGCCATGATAAGTCAGAACTAAAGGTCACACAGTGATGGGTTGTGTTCAATTACCCATGGCTATATATATAGAGTTCACATCCCAGTTAACTCGGAAAATGAACAACCATTTCAAGTTAACTGTTGTTTAAAATCATGTTTGAAATGTTGATGAAGTCTATCCGGTTTTAAGATCCTTCTTAAAAGGCTCACACCGATAAATATTTCTTTTTTAAACATAGGCACAGTAGGTATACCTCTAAATAAATAACCCAAAAGCTTATGGCAGTTGTCGCTTGATAGATATCCGAATTCAATTTAATTTAGGTAATTGGTATTTCATCCAAAGGAACTTGCAAGGATTCATATTAATTTAATGATGAAATCAATTAAAAATTAAAATATGTTTCATAATTTAATTAGGTATGTGAGGTCATTCGGACAGGAAACGACGTCTAGACAGACATGGGTTGAGCAGCAGTGGCGGATCCAGGGGGGGGGGCCATGGGGGCCATGGCCCCCCCTAGAAGACCCAGGAATTACATCACATTTTCGACTCATCTTCAGGTGTACTTTTTTTACACAGCATACATACCTACTCACTCATGAAGTGAAGTCGAAAATGCCAAATGTCTTCATTATAAACTAAAATAAAGAATGAAGTTAGTAGGTAATAATAATAATGACGCGACGGTGTCCAAGCAAGCAGTAGCGGCGCGCGCGGGCCGCGGCGATGGGCCTGCCATGCCGCCCTGCAATTGGAACGCTAATACATAATTATTTTAGCTACATTGCCAGTGAGAGTTGCCACTTCCGAAATATCCTTTTCCACTTTACGACTACTAAAACATGGCTGCATACGTACAGTGCCGTAAATAGGGCGGTGCCGCCGGTGCCCAGGCACAGGGCGTAGACTCTGGGGGGCGCAAGAATTAAATGGCCAGACTAGGCAGGACTATTATTTTTTCGGTTTGCTCCTGATAAGTTCCCGCTGCGCCCCTAGTGCAGCACTAGAGGCACAACTTATCACACTGATAAAACCCCCAAAAAAATTTCAGCGCTCGCTACGCTCGCGCATTTACTGTATTATAATTGTGTTTCGTTCAGCACACTGATAAATACCCCAAAAAAATTTCAGCGCTCGCTACGCTCGCGCATTTATACTTGGAATTATATTTCATTCAGCACACTGATAAGTACCCCAAAAAAATGTCAGCGCTCGCTGCGCTCGCGCATTTATATTTTCGTTGTATTTCGTTCAGCACACTGATAAATACCCCAAAAAAATTTCAGCGCTCGCTACGCTTGCGCATTTCTATTTGGAATGATGTTTCATTCAACACACTGATAGGTACCCCAAAAAAATTTCAGCGCTCGCTGCGCTCGCGCATTTTTATTTGGATTTGAATTTCTTGAGCACACTGACAAATACTCCAAAAAAAATTCAGCGCTCGCTACGCTCGCGCATCTATATTTGGGATTGTATTTCATTCAGCACACTGATAAATACCCCTTAAAATTTTCGCGTTTAGTGTGCTGGATGTATGTTGTTCACTTTTAATTTTAGCCTAAATATAAAACTAGATCAGATAGTACATACAATTAGAGAGGAATGATAAATTGTTTCAAAATAAATATTTTTTTCATTTCGTTACGTTTTTGCTCACTAACAACAACATTATAATTTTAACAAAAGGGCGGCAAATTATAACTCCACTCCGGGTGACAGTGACTCAAGCTACGTCACTGAGTAGGCCTATACAGTATACATAGCAATGCTCTAGCTAGGGTACCTATAGTATCTAAAAAAACAAGGGCGCTGTTATAGAAGCTCGCACAGGGCGCAGAAAAGGCTATTGACGGCACTGCGTACGTACGCGGACAGGGGAAGAGCGGCTGTGCAGGCTTGCACTACTACACATCCACAGGGATGTCCGAGTTGATGTTGGCAAAATTATTGATAGGTTTGCTAAAAGCGGCACTAGGCGAGTAAACATTATTTTGTAAACATACAAGATAACTTCTTTTTTTGTTCCCTTGTGATGTTAACCTTCGAACCTTGTCAAAATAGCCCCCCCCAAAATGAAATCCTGGATCCGCCCCTGTTGAGCAGGCTGCTTGCATGTGTTTTTTTAATAATATCACATAACTAATTAAGTAAGTCTTGACTAACAACACGCATATCTAAGATCCTAACCTTCGACAACCGCCAAACCTGATTATGCAGAGTTTGTTCCCTATTATTTACAAGTCATAATATTTGGTCCATAATTAGGAATCACAATGGGATTCTTTGCCATGTTTGTACGTGGAACTGTCAATTGACTGCCTAAACTACATTCAGTTGCTCAGCTGGCGCCACTCATTGCAAACTATTTCTGGAGCTACCTCAAATAATTAATAAAAATATATTATTTTGACATTATACATACACACTTCAATCCTATTTATTTGTATAGATTTTCAGATTCCCATTTCCCCAACATTTTCTTGCTGCTTTTACGTTAGAGCGCCTTTCTCTATATAATGAGTTCTAGAAGCAAATTATAGTTTTCTCGAGTATTCTTTCGTTATCTAGGTTTACTACACGGTCTTAGGCATTCAAGCTGATCACCTGCTGCGCCCGCGCCTGCGCCGTCGCGCCGTGTAGTCCACAGTGGCATGTCACTACACCACTCTTGTCCTGTCCCTTCGACGGCTATAAAGCACCGCTTACTTAGCAGGTAAATAGCGATTGAGTGGATACACTAGGATCAGGAGTATCATATACTTTCTGTATTCAAAATAATCTTTATATCTCTAAGTTAGCTGGTTGTCATGTGAATTTCGGGATCATAGATATCGTATCGGGACGGATTTGCATATGATTACTTATTTTAATTTAGAAATTGCTAATCCACTGATTCTCTTTATGGGTAGGTAGTATAGGGTTGTATTTGCGAATACCTACCGCAGCTTCGATTGTTTAGCCTTTTTAGTTATTGTTTGACCAATGTCAAACTTTTATACAATGGAATATTATATCTACCTATGCGTAAAAATATCAATATAGATTATTAGTGTGCTTTTTGGGGTAAAGCAGGGTTAGTGGGGAAAATCTGAAAACGCCATAATCTAGCAAGAGAGGGGAATTTTACCGAGCGAGGCTAAATAATATAGCATAGAGTGTCCTACCTTTTTAAACACGTTCAACATTATTAAGGGCCATATAGAAACAAACTGTGCATGATAGATAACGCTAGAGCCATTATGTACAGTTATGTACGAGGACTACGTGGCGCTAACAGGTTCGCCATCGAACTGGCCTGATCGCAACGGGATCCGAAGCAGTGTAAAATACCTTTGATCAATGGCAATGGAAGATTAGTGACAATCCGCCTAAGTACACCCGAAACAGATAATGCACTCAATAACTTTAAAACCATTCGCCAAAGTTTGTCTCATTCTGAAACATTTTTAAACTTCCCTAACCAAAATATTGTATGATGATATCTTCTGTTTTTGGCTTAGAGCTTTTCATCTGTTATGGTTTGTTTCGATATTCATTCCTAACATTATGCAAAAGGTGTGTAAATAAGTAAGTTACTAACGCAGCGCAGGCGACAATTAAAAGAAAAACGCTTGATAAAGAGTAAACACTAAACTTGTCTCATTAATATTCCAACATTAGGGAAACCAAGCGTGCCATCTGTCAAATACCAGCACCGCAGACTGTACAATCAAAGTCTCCTATTAAAGACATGTGGAGCTTTGACCAGTTTTTAGAATCCATTGACTGGCGCGCCGATCCGTTACTTGCACACTTATAACTAGTTCTGAGCTTTTTACCGCATCTGTGCAATGTTGCTTGAAGACTACAATCGCAAGATGCGATGTGGTATCGACTGTCGAGCGATGATCGTTCCTTCCACTTTTAAATATGGCAATAGTTTTGGAATTTCGGCAAAACCCGGATATCATTGTGAAATCTTTGAATATCTTTGACATAAGATCTCTTGTGGCGTCGCTGTATCAAGTGTTTGTGGTAGTAATTCTAATTTTCTGTTCTGTATCGAAACTTCTAAATTATTATTATTTTTCTTCTTTAGATAAGTTATTAAAACTTCGGATAGCCACATTGGACATCAATTTGTAATTGACGTTTAGTTATCCCTTGGATTTCACATTTCAAACGTGATAATATGTCTTTATCATCATTTACGATACCGTATCGCATCCTGTAAAGCTAATGTTATTCGTTTTACGTAACTGTGCTTCTAATGGCTCTTAGTTTTTCCTGCGCCTGTATCGGGGTCGCACGTCTATAATTGATCAGTCGACGTATAAATGAAGCGAGATTACTTGTTAGTGGGATATACCGTAACAACTATTAATCTCTAGTTCTGTTATCTTATTTTGCGATGAGACTTGTGTGTCTTGGCATGTGCGTGCTGTTAGTTGACACGATTATCGTACAATACTCCGCAAAAGTCAATTTAATTTTCTTCTAAGCTCTTATACTCGTAGTTTGCTGTCGCGTTTTCGCCATGTCATCATATCTGACTAGCTCTGATACCAGGGGCTAGCAGCACTACTTCATTTGACAAGAAATAAACATCCATCATAGAAAGTTTACATGAAGCATTAATAGAGCAAATTTAATATTCTACAAACTGCATAAAATCAAAGAGATGCAATTTGCGCAGAATTTCGAGACCGCCATCGCATGATTTCGTCGTTTTCTAATGATATATCGCTCTAACTGATTCAAAAAGCTCTCGACCATCAAAAACCTCTGAACACTGCCATACCAAAGCATATTTTATTTACACTATCCCTCATCATTATTATGTTTGGTCAATTTATTACTCGGTATAAAATAAATCATTAGTCACCAAGGCTGGCATAAGATTGCTATGCTTTAGGAGCTCGTTACTGGTAATGATGTGTATATGATATCATTCTACGGGGTCTGACTTAATGAGCTAAGTACAGGGAGGGGACGGGAATGGATGAAAAAAGGCGCTTCAGATGTTCAAGATATAATTTGGTTGTCATTATAATATCTGAATTTAGAGCGTCCAAACTTTATTTGGGTTTAATGCAACTCGTTTGAGGTTTTTATATTATGAGTTTGCTCATTACTTGATGGTTCTTATACATTCAAATTGAGGCTGAGAATAAAGAATTCTTCCTCAGTTGAGATAATTAAAAAATCTTCCAAGTCCTAACAGTTTGACGTCTCGATTCGTAACAAGTTGAAATGATTAACCTAATCTCTGTAATCTAGGTGCAGTAAATCGAATAGATACAGTTAACACCAAGCTTTATTACCATGATGCCAGCATTGCCAGCACAGTTCTCCATCAATGCGTGACAAAAGGCGCCATTGCAGGCTTTAATGCTTTTACCGTCTGAATAGCGTGCCATATAATTTATCATGCACTGTAATGATTACGTGAAATATAGAGCTATAGCGGGCATTGTAGCAATCATTTAAATTAAACATACGTTTAGTTATTGCTATGTTATCTGTGGCGAAGCAAGTGTGGAGGAAAAAATCTATGGAATGGAAACACTTGCAGGTCCCGTCATAATAAGCTGGTATGCACTAAGTTATTTATTGTAAATATGCCGATATGACACGCATCATTAATTTTGATAACGGCACTGTGTAACTAACTATTTCGTTTGTGCATTTTTATCCTTCCTTCTTCATTTTAATCAATGAAGTATCAATATCTACCCATGGTAACAAACTGAATTCTGTGAATAATGAAACTTAAGAAGGCAGCCGTTAGTAAGTATTTATAAATGATGATCATCATTTTGAAACGTTCTCAGAAGAGAGAAAATTATGGTTCTCTAGAAATAAGGATGAGATCACAAAAACAAGTCTTAACCCTGTTGATGACGTTGACTCATATTTACATTTGCGGAAATCTTCAGCCGCTTACTGGGATTTATTTTTACCATAAAGACTCCTAATATACGAGTAGCTTAGTGAATAATAAGTATAGCTATACATTATTATGATCTCAAAATGAACATTTGAATTTTTACCACTGAACTAACTGAACATTTGTGTAGAGGCTGAATTGTGGAGTCCGTCGTATATGTCGCAGTAAGATTATATATTATAGTTATATCCTCAGTGATATAACTTTATGCTTTATACCGTAAGAATGAAAGCGGTTCATAACTGTCTTACTAGGGATATAACTGTGATGCGAACACGATACAGTAGTTTACTAGACTAGTCTAGTGAAATAATTACCTAATAAGTATTTTATTTACTTGGTATCAACTATCTTACTGCACTATAAACTCGTATCACGCGGTCATAGACATTTTACAAAACGGCTCTGTTTCACATATAATATGGTCAATTAGGTATATTATTTGGCTGCGACATGATATTAAATGATGAGGGATCTACTACGTCTATGCAGTGATATATTAATACATAACAATTTTCATAATACATATTTATATTATTTAGATAATAAAAGTAAAAAAAATAATTTAGTACCTAATAATAATCGAAAAAAGAAACAGACTAAAAAAAACTGTTATTTTCACCTAGCTTGATAGAATCACAACATTGACCGTGTTATAGTAAATATTTCGTTCTTTATACGTTTACGACAAGAAATGGATATTTCCCCACTATATTGACTATAATATTTATAATACGCGTATGCATACATAAATGCTCTCGAAGGCTACGCTCAATCCGTTGACCACAGGCGGCATTACGACTTCCTTTCGATTAACTTGGACTTGGAAAAGTGGTTTTAAAGAGCAACTTAGATGGAAAAGTTCTCCACAATACTTAGGTACTGTTGGTTAAGTTCATGGATGGAAGGCTTAATATATTGGGTTAGCTCTAATTATATAGTTGATTACCGAATGCTATTTTATGTAGGAGCTATAGCAATTTAGGTAGGTACACTAATTTGAATTTGTTCTACAATATTCAGGCAAACTAGAGTAAACATTTAAAATAAGTTTATGATATAACTATTAGCCCCGCAGAATCAATTTATAAATCAATCAACCTATGTGTCTTTCGATAGTGTTGAACTAAATGTGCACAGCTTTTTTTGAGGCTTCCGTCGATTGGGACCGCTAGGTATGAGGACCGAGGTACTATTTGCTATTGATTCTGATCTGATTGTAGCTATCGGTACGCTGTAAAATTAAGGCGTTCACCAACATTGAACACGTACTTCGTTGTCGTTTAATCATGATTTAAAATTAAAACCGACTATAGCAATTCAACTTTGTAGTAATAGTTTATTGAATACAGTAATAAACGCAAATCAGCAAGCAGTTCTGATTACTGTTTGTTTACTTATCATGGATTTAGGGCACGTAGGTAGGTAGGTACCTACTTGCGCACACATCCTGAAAGTTCGGATGTTTGCCCATAACGGCATGATTCAGCAGGTCGACGACCGCTCTACCTAAATACAGGATATTTTATATGTGCATAAATATATTAGCATACTACATTTCAATTAGCTTGCATGTCAAGTTGGCGCAAAGTTCATTTGAATATCGGCTTCACGACTGTCTCTTCCGATATATTCAAGCTGATAATGTAAATCTGGGACTTGTCGATCCCCATACGCGGCGGATATGTAATATGTACATAAATAATAGCATGCGTTGATTTACCATATGCTATGACGTATTGCATTTGCTAAGTACATCGTAGAGATAAAAAATGGTTTGGTATGTCCGAATTTTTACTGTTATTTACGTAAAATATATAATTATAGCATAGATAGAATATTATGAATTTACAAATATAAAGTTGTAGGTACGCAAACTTGTGCTAGAGATCTTCTATTAAATCTCGTAGCATTGTAGTGTTTTAATGGGATATGTAATGCGACTATTTAAATAACAAATATATTTTTTTATCTACCTTTAATTAGTTTTGTATACTTAATAAAAATTTCGTGTGAATTGAAAACATTAGTAAAATTTGCGGGGACGTATTCTATAAAAGAAATACTTTACGTTGCTCCACAACTTATGATTATGATGCAAAGTTTAATGGAACGGTTCTCGTTATCGGTCAGGTGGCATTTAGATGCACCTTGGCACCGGTGGCACCAGTTGGCACCTCGGGCCGCCGCGCGGAATTCGCGTGGGTGACGCGACCAGTCCGCTATCATGCAGTCGTGCTATTTTCTTTCTCTTCGACGTTTGTGTGAGTCTGTCGCCAGCTGCGTCGGTGTAGGGCTATCTGCATTCTACAAGTTGCGAGAATTTCTCTTTTGTGTTTCGTCAGTCCCTGTGAAGTTCATTAAGATTTGACATTCACGCGTCTAAAAAGATCTTCTTACCATGTATTTCCGACAACTATAGTAGCGGGCAGTGTACGAAATATGATCTGCTGGACCTTGGCTCTAGCTAAATTAAACCTCCACCTAATACTTGAGATTCTTTAATATAGCAGATACTTATTAAATAGAAAAGAAGCATCCCTTCGCCTTATTAGGTAAGTAATGGCCTACCTACATACTCGGCTTTACAAAATGCTGTAATTACGTGTCATAAATCGAACACATCAGCAGTCTGCAAGAATTGCCATCAATTGCAATTTGCCTTGTTATCCGCCTTGCCGCAATCCATAAAATCTTAGCAAATTATATGTAAAAGGCCTTATCTCCATTGAGCTTTCAGTTACTTTTTGTGCAAATACGTCCAACGTGTGTTAAAGGCGTTTTTTCTGGAAATTACTTCTTCATGTTGATGTTTTCAATCCTTTCCCATGTTTAAAATTTGTGCTTTCATTCCGCTATCATTGATGATACTTTATTACATCCTACACTTACACCGGTATAATTAAACGCCCCTCATAAAAAATGACGCGTTTCATAAGGAACGCCATTACGAACCACCTCGAGGTCAGAGATGGTGGCAAAAATAATAATCGATTGTCGATGAACGGCGCACAATTCGATATCGCACAATTAATCATGCACTTATAAGGTGTACAGCGCGGAATTACCATCGATAATAAGCTGCCGACAGCGATTTATTACTTATAAAATGGTTACAAGAAAGTCGATGTCCAAAAATTTTACATGGTACCGAAAAGCTGTAAAAATCGCATTCAAGACACAGTAGGCGAACATAAAAGCATCTGCTCAGCCGTGGGAGGACATGTAATTAACGATTTTTTGTCTACAATTTACTCCATTAATTAAAACTTTCGGTTGTTTGGTGACTTCGAAAGAGACAGGAAAATAATAGATAATATGTTCATACAAACTAATGCATTAATATTCATACAACTACTTCTACAAAGAAGTCTGTAATATTAATATTACTTCCATTAGTAATATTAACGTAACTTGAAACTGCAGTAGCTGGTATAAAAGTTAATTAACTCGGTAAACGTCTGTTCCGAGTCGAAGTTATCTACAAGAAATAATTGAACTTGGACCGAAATACCAGCAACACGAGCCTCCATTAATGTTGTTTATTTGATGTGTTTATTTTGGGTACACATATCCTGCGAGGAAGAATTTATATTTCGTAGATAAGGACACACAAGTATGCAAATGATTATTTTGATCTGTAAATATTTTCTTGATCGCTGTTAATCAATATGTCCTTTTTTAATACAATATTAATTACAGTCTAGGATTTGGCTTATGCTCTCACACTAAACTCCTATAGTACCTATTTATTCAGTTTGGCATAAGAATCGTAAATATGGAAGCAACCCGTTTTGTATCCACATGCTATGGTATCTATGGTATATAGAGTTAACCTATGTAATAGTTTAATTATTTTATAAGGTGACATTTATAAAAATCCACACTACTATTAGTTACCCTATCCTAATAAATAAATAAAAGAAACCAAACCCAGTGCAATAAACGTAGAAGAGACATGCAGTGAATTTATAATACTTGGATTTGCATTGATTGATATAACATTGACTGATGATGCTATCAATATTAGATCTGTGCTATTTATGGTGCTAGCTGCTATGGTGCATCTGAAAATGAGCAATAGGTATTCTTATCACGCAGTCTTTTAATATTTAACAATGTACTGCTTCAGCTTTGAGAAGGTTCAGAACAACCGATAATTAAAACAATGTTCCAAATTATGTCTCACGGGAGAAAATATGCCCATTAACAATTTTATTTATGACCCAAACATTAATAATACATGCCAGTTTTAATGAAAACATTGCGTAAACCTAACGTCAACACATCTAAAGTTTTATGATATATTTTTATTACAGAATATATAAATGTATTATGCCCTTTTGTTGTACCTATATCCCTCGCGTAAACTAAAGAGGAGCTTTGATGTCGCAAGAAAGCCGAGCGAATGTGCAATTCATCAGAATTTTATTTGTATTTTACGAGTCTCTCATTCCACTGCTATTAATGACTTTCTTGTAAACAGTTACCTACTTATTGATAAGTGGATTCATCCAAAAATCATCATCATCAAATCTAAAAAATAATGGCTTTACACGGAAACATAATGTAAACAAAGAACAACATAATTTACTTCTTACACAGAATGCTCTAATCCATTCGAAACGCATTCCTCTTTCAAAGAAGGCTTGGTTTTTTTTGTTCCGGGTATTTCTGATTTCGTGGCAGCGCGTTGCCGTGATTGCATTGTTCCCGTCTCGGACAGTGCCCCTGTATAATCTACTACGGCGCCTACAACCAAGGACTATTTCTGTTCGATGCGATCGAACAATCTCCTAAACAGAGATATATGGCGTTTAAACGCTTTTAATTAGTATGAAAGCTTCTTAATAAAGTAATTTAAAAGCTATGAACTGGAAGCCCCTTTATGAGCTTCATTTAGATAAGGGGATTTATTGGGCTGGATAGTGAACTTTTTAAGTGCTGCGCTCGTGCCTTATACTTGAATGAAAACGTATTGATTGAGATAGCTAATTGACACAGCCACACATTATTACGTTAGGGGCAGTAAATAATAGTCATTTGGAAGACTGAATTAACAAAAGAAAGTCGGCTATTTTGTAAACCATTTCCCCAAACATCACGAAAAGTTGAACAATGAGGGTATTCAATCAAAATGGACAATGTAGCCCAGATTGGTTTCCCTCAGTCACGTCCGTGGATGACTGGCGTGAAGCACACTACAATGGAACTCGGGGTGGCCACGTCTAATAAATTGCCGGCCAAGAGTGACAGCATGCGAGTGCTTTAATTACTTTCACTGTACCCTCTTCTGAGTGAAATGCAGACAATTAAGTAGACTATTGAATTTGGAAAGCACTTGAAACTTACATTTAGGACGTGTATGGGTGACCATTTATTGGTATTTCAGATGTTACATCTGAATTCGAGAGGTAATGTTTCGTCTCAGGGCGAAACACGGAATGAGCCAGTAGATTTACCATTCTAAACATGATGTTTAGTCTATCGAATTGCATTGGACGAGGGGATCTAATTGTACTAGTATGTCTACTACAACTAGCTACTCAATGGAATATAACATTTCGTAAAAATCTATTGCTACAGAAACACGGTACTTAAACATTGCTTTGTTCGTTATTACTCTTATAAGTTTGATCGTGGAATTAGGTGTGTCATTTGATTCCTCTATAAATAGCATTTTTTCTGCTAAATGTATACTAAAACTGTTATTTTCTTTGTTTTAGGTAAGTGGTGCCAAGGTTTCTAAATCACGTCAATGCTTATTCTATTCTACTCTATCCTTGGATTCAACCCACGTGCCGCAGGTAATACATATTCATGAATTGTAATAATTTATTAACTTGACATAGCGGCCAGAATGCATAGGTAAGTTCATAGCTATCTTCCATCAAATAATCTAAACAAGTTTTGATGTTTTATGAATGTCAGTTAGGTTAAGTAACTATTACATAAATAAATACTACAGCGACTTGTACAATAGTTAGTTTATGCCACGGCTACTAACATCAAAAAATACACACAGCCATTCAAGAAATATTAAAATAAATAAAGTTGTGGTATGCATTCATAATGTTATACCAAGTTTTATGACATCTTTTCTAGTCATTTTTAGTACTGACAGTTCCATCACATAGTGTAAACTGTAAAGGCTTATAAGGCCGAGTTTCATTCAGTTGAATTCAGTTTTTTGCAATATCAGAAAGGTTCTAAATGTTCGTGATATTATTATATAAGGTGATAATTTAAATTTCCAACGCCTCAAAGCATAAGGAAACTGTAGGAGCCGTTGACCAAAAAACGGTTTGTATTGTTATGTTACCTTTACTAAGCCTCTGTAGAATGACCGCTGGCTGACCTGACGAGGGCCAGGTGTAGACCCGCTTACAAATGTCGACAAAGCCTCGGTCTATGCCGTCTCGGACAAAAGGAAACAAGAACAAGCTCTGATTTGTTCTCTCCGTAACATGAGCACTTCGAAGAATATTGACTTTCATAGATACAAAACTACCTCATTCACTAGTAGGTATTAATAAGGTTTTAGTAAAAACGAAAAAACGGGTTTATTCCCGCGCAGATTAATATCAACATAACAATATGGTTTTGGCAAACCTCGACGTTTCGAGGTTTATGTTCGCTTCGTTTCAGTGTGCGTTTAGTTATGTAAGCTTACAGACCCTCCTAAATATTAATCAACAGTTTAGTCTCTGCTAATTTTAGAATTCGTTTAAAATAATATCTCAAACAGATATACTTACCGCACGTTTCAACTGCACAGTGCGCGTTCGCTGCAGCTGTCTGGCGCCGGAAAGGAAAGAGAATTACTTGAGTAAACACGCTGACAGACTTATCTTCGCGTTATTTATCTAACCGATAAGTGCGTGTCACTATGAGAAAGTCTCAAGTCACAAAATCTGGTCTGAAACTAACAAGTTGTCACTATTTCCCTCCGACACACCCTTCCAACTTCCGATCAGAGAGTCAGAATATTTATGATTTACGAGTAGCTCTGGGCCATATTCCAAATTAACTATTCGACGAACATTCGTGGGAGCTCTTTTCTTTGCAGATTTCATAAAAATCTTATTAGACAATATTTACTTTAATATAAATTGTGGAGCACGAGTGTTCGATAATCAGGATATGCCTTAGCATAAGTGTAGATTAGAGTCGACGGCGACGCATTCAGACACACGCTGTTGTCTAGGGAAGATGGAATTATGAAAAATTAATCTTTCAGCCCCTGCAATTAAGAAACTGTTGCTCCGCTTTCTTACGAAAATAATACAGTTTCCGATAGCTATTTGAAAATAAATAATTTCCGCTTCTAAAGAAAAACGATTGTTCGATTACACAAAAGATTCACGAGTTTTTGTACCATAAAGGCGTTCTATGGAGTCAGTCCTTGACTATTGTCATTTATCCGATTGTGCTCAAATTGTGAGCTACACACAATATCCAATACGGTATTCAGGGTCGAGACTCGAGTGGATATAAAATGCGGAAATAAGTGCCTTCGTTTGTAATAAATTAGCGGTCCTCGGTGCCAGTGAAAATAAACACAGCCTAAATAAATATTGTGGTTCATTCAACACATCCTTCGTATCAACTACGTTGCGCAACTTTAAAGCGGTAAATAAGCTCTATGTGACCCCATGAAAACATAATAATAAAATGAAAGTTGCGTACTTACAAATACGTACGTAAAGTATCAAATCTTGGCGTCACGATTGGGAATGGAGATTCCACGCTTTCTCCCACACGATCCCCGCCAAACTGTTCGTGATGCTTCGTTACCTATTATCTAAACGAGATGCTCTTCTGCGTCACTTAACTCATTGCGTTAGGGACGCCAAAATAGATTTGTAACTTTCGGACAAACTTTTGCAACGTGCAATAGGGTGTGAACTCTTACACTTTTCGTAAGGCATTACCACTATTGGCTATGGTCTGCTGCTTCTTTTGTCATGAATAATGTAATTGCAGCTCAAGCTTTCGTGTTGATTTTTTACGAGTAGGTAAAGTGGTTTAAGATCTTCTGCCCTATAAGTACAGCAACGATAAGCGAATCATATTTGGCATTTTGTTTATATATATAATATATTGAAAGCCGAATATGTCAACATTCAAGTTTGTACGCTATGAATAAAAAAAATTTTGTGCGTGCAACAATATTGGAAGTAAGAAAATGTTCAGCCGTTTTTGATACCGATTATACATCGCAGCCGATTAAATCTCAGTAAACCACATTTATACACGTGATAATCATTCATCGGACTATCCTCATAAATCTTATAATACATTACAGGCGTGTGCCAAAGCTGCAAGCGCACCGGTAGCCCACTTCATGCATCGGTGCTCGTTTTATGGAACACGTGGTATGCACGCGTGCCCGGCCCGAGTGATGCATGTATGATTATTTAGCTTAATTGCCAGAAATACAAAGGATATTTGTATCGGAAGTGTATTAGGATTCGTGAGTGATCGGTTATAGGCGGAAATTAGTACTGGTATTATGTTGGACTTATTTTGTGGACGCTTTTTACTTTTGTAAAACTATCTAAGTTACCTACTACTGGTTACGTAAAAATTTAAACAAATTTGTACCGTATATATTGAACAATCTACACCATAAAATATTATACTATATTTATATTTCTTTTTCGATTTATATTTGTCTAGGTTTCAAAATACTATGGAAGCAAATTCTTTCAGCGAATATCTTCATGCTAGCACTCAACAAGAAACATTCACTGATATACTTTTTAGTATTTTTATCAGCTTTAGCTTTGTGGTCGTGTATAAACTTATGTAGCGTTGTATTGTAGGTAAACCTATTTTTATTCCAAGATCATCCAAAGATAACGTTGCAGTAATCGTAAGTTCTTACGTAGTTTGCAAATATGTGCGCTGCGCATGCCTTATCTTTATTATACAAACTAGATTAGTGGCATACCTGTATCTAAGCCCTCATAAGTGCCCATTTCCCGTGTGAGATTAATTCGCAGAATATTGCGAAGCGGCACAGTGTTTAGCAGTTTGGCATAATCTTATGACATAGTCTAATTTATTTCAGGTTGTAGTAATTTAAGCCAGCATCCGTTTACACTTAACACCCACTGATGCATTATATTATTATTATTTTACTTATTCATAGGAAAGGATATGAGAGGTTCAATGTGGGATCATAAATATTGGTGGCCGGTGAATTAGATACAGATGGACGTGGCTTCTTCTCGCGTAGATCTATTCCAAATCTGATAGTAAGCTAATGGAAAGCCGAGTCAATTTTTCTTGAGTGAATTGCTTGTAAATATTATAATGAAAATTGTACTCAAACTCGATTAAGAAATAGCACTAGGTATATTTCACATTCATATATTTCACAAAATCATACATCCAATCACTTTTAATGGCATCCATCATTGAGCGAGCAATCTCATCACATTACCATTCGAGTAATCGAGACATGTTATTTTGTATTCGCCACTTATCAGCAAAAACAAACCGGATGGCTCTCGCAAGAGACTTGGGTAATCTCGACAAGTTAATTTACGCCCTTCTTAACAAGATGTAGGTATAAACAAAGTTTCGGCGCAAAGAAAAACGTTGCGCAGCAGTCGAACGCTGCGAAAGTGAGTGCCGGGGTGTTTATTGTACGGATGGTTGACCGGGAAACCTACAAGGAAAGGGAAATGGATCTTCGGATAGGTTAAGATGCCCAAAATTACGCATATTTAAGCTCAATAGCTACATCTTACGGTTTGGGCATAACAGTTTGTGCGCGAATTAGACCCGTTTTTAGCAAGATATATCGTATAACTCAAAACCGACTCCGCATATGCTATGACGCAAACGCATTACATACAAACAAACAACAGACAAAAACATATCTTAATATTATACGAGTACTTAAGTATATAGAAATTAAACGAATTTTACCTATGTAAGCGACTTGAAAAACAACAGAACCACCGATAAAAAATACACACGTTCGTAAACCTTATCACGAAGATGCCTAAATACATAGTATAATTTTATGAATGAACTTGCCGTATTCAAATTCAAGTTTGTCGTGTCTCAGTAGATAATGGGTAGGGCCGCTTTCCTCCGTATCTAGGCCAACAACAAGAGATGGCGGCGCGCACTAACTGATTTGATATTCTGTGGCTAAGTGAAATTAAACACGACAAAGTGACGCGCGGAAATGCCGGGAATATGATGCCGAGTTGCCAGAGAGGGCCCGCCAAAACTTTCCCGCAATTTGTGGTATTCTATATCATTTGGGGTATTTATAATGACGAATTTGAGCACTTATACCAATTAGGCAATGGGAAATAGTGGATTCAACGAGAAAATACCCCTAAACGTGTTTCCATAGGTCTATTAAAAGTTGGTCAATCTTTGGATATAACATTATTTATTTATGCTTATCTCTGAGCTTTTTACTTTATTTAGGAGCCAAGTTTTTTTCCGTGTTATATTTACAAACTGTATTTACACAATAGCTATAAAAACTTGGATTTTTTAATTCAACTTAGTTTTTGTTACCATTTGAATAATTTAAATCCGTTTAAGCTGATCCGTGATAAGGACCTGTTGAATAGGAAATGCATCATATACCGTTTTTTTCTTACTTGCTTTTCTCGCCACAGAAGCCAAAACACTGTATAAACAGCGGCCGGGCGTGTTACTAAGAACATTTAAATCACGAAGGGTATAACGGAAATAGGGGACTGGCAACACTGATATGATAGGTGTAGGTAGGTCGATTATGTACCCCGATAGAGTTTCTTGCCCGTGGGACCGCCCGCGCGATAATTGTGTTTGCCTACCGTATTGACCGCTAGATGAAATGCGCCTTGTTGTCGGTTCACATTACACGGACTTGTAACGGTGTCTTTGAAGCGTGGAACCAACGTAACTTCATCGGATTGCTGAAGCTAAGACACTGGCAATCAAGAGAAAAAAGAAAATAAATAAGATTCCATTCGGCCAGCACGCAAAAAACTGAAAGCTCATATAGGTACATAATTAATAATCTGTGGTAAAATCATGATAATGGCACAAGCCAAGTAAGCCAAAGGTAAGCAGAGGTAGTTTATTGAATAAATATTTCCGAGCATCCTCGTCACTAGATCATCATAATAATACTCTCATTAGTATTCCTTATTCAGCACAAACATTCTGCTCACATCATTATGCTAAATTACACCCTCACGAGAGCACTCACGTAAATTGTTCTCTGAAGACATACAACAATACGTATACCTACTACAGCTGATTGTATGTAAACATACTCAGTTGGTTGACTCACTCAACGTCTGGAGATAATAATGTAGTCTGAACAAAACGACAATAGCTCAGAACTTGGTCACAGCTCACAGGTATTGCAGGATTTGTTTATGGGTACAAAGAGCGTTGAGTTTTCTTATTGCGTATCAGTTTTGATATTGGTTCCTGTCTAAGCGCGTCCATTCTGTAAAAGGATATCTTTGACTGTACAAATGTCACTAGACACCATTCTCGACACTGTATCAAAAGATTGATATTAATAACAGATTGTTGATGAAATGTTTTTGAAGTATAACTTCTTTAGGCGCGGCTAGGAAGTAACTCAGATTTTTTTTCTGACGGAAGGTACGCTTACTATAGTCTGCGTAGTTTCCGCTATTTAAAAAAGGTTACATGTCAATGTAGTTTTACTTCAATCTCGCGTAAAGGTTACACGCACACACTTTTTTTTTTCAGTTACGTTGAGTTGTAAAAAAATATTTTTAGGTGTTATTGTGCCATAAAATGTGTTGTGTTTAAAGTTAATAAGTACCTAAAAGTACTGAATTCATTTGGTAGTAGGTACTTTCAAAAATACTGGCAACCAACAAAAAACGAAAGGAAAATAAACAATAATAAACATAGCACAAAATAGAGTTTTTTTTGAGTTTTGGCGGGAATCCGATAGTGAGACGTTGTTGGTTTTGTATTATTAGCTCAAACTTGTGTTTCTTCGAGTGTTAATGTGTAATATTGGTGGAATATTAACCATTGAGTGTTCGTTAACGTGCACGAGTGTAGGCGAATGATATAAACTCAAAAAACGTGTCATTTCGCATTTTTTCCAAAACTCCCACGAAGTTTCAGTAAAGCATCCACTACTTTACTGAATCGTGACTGACGATGTAAATAATTGACTTGACTACCTGACCACGATTGCTATAACATTGTTGTGACTTTCTTAATGTGAAATTAAGAAATACTTAAAATAAAATACTTGACACTGGCTATATGCACAAACCGTGCGAAGCCATAAATAAAAGAAAAAAAAATAAATTAAAAAAATAGAGTTTTTGGCGGGAATCCGATAGTGAGACGTTGTTGGTTTTGTATTATTATCTCAAACTTGTGTTTCTTCGAGTGTTAATGTGTAATATGGGTGGAATATTAGCCATTAAGCGTTCGTTAACGTGCACGAGTGTAGGCAAATGATATAAACTCAAAAAAACGTGTCATTTCGCATTTTTTCCAAAACTCCCAGGAAGTTTCAGTAAAGCATCCACTACTTTACTGAATCGTGACTTTGACGATGTAAATAATTGACTTGACTACTTGACCACGATTGCTATAACATTGCTGTGACTTTGTTAATGTGAAATTAAGAAATACTTTAATATAATAAAATAGGTACTTGACACTGGCTATATGCACAAACCGTGCGAAGCCATAACTAAAACAAAAAAAAAAATAGCACAAAATAATGACGTTCTTGCGCTCTTCCAAATTTGAATAGAAGTGTTGGGGCGTGCTGGTCTAATTGTGTTCGAATTTTGAATTTAATTGCGTGTTCCTGTATTGTTCTGTTCACGCTTTTGTCTGCCCCCTTGTGTTGCGCCACTCTATGATATCAACTTGACTCAGCACCTTTGAGCCCTTGATTGAAGTAGGAAACAACGAAAATGGTTAAAATATTTTAGGTTTGGAATAATTATAATGAGAAACTTTCTCTTGTTTTAGGCCTTGTTGACGTTCAGTATCGAGCGCATTGTGAATTATTGTTAGTAGTACTTATAGGTAAATGAACTTGTTTCTAGAAGTATTGGGTGTAATGTGTATGTGAAATTATATGTCTGTAAGCGGTACCCATGATACAGGAGCAATCCTAGTGTGGGGCTACGTTTAAAAAAAAAAAGTAAATTTATTTTCAACTGAAAATAATTTCCCATGTCGAGTCAAGACAGAATTCCTCTTTTGGGTTGATGTTCTGTGCATATGCTATGGTTCTACATACATTATGTAGATATGTCATAGGTAACAGTTGATCATGAGCTGACTGCGAAGCTTAAGCTTGAGGGTTTGATTCCCGCGCAAACCCAGACGGGTTCTTGAACGGGAGAGTCAACTAATCGGGTGATAATTGCGCATTGTAGGTCAATCATCATCAACCCCTATGCGTCCACAGAATGGCTCTCCCCTCACTTTCGTAAGAAGGATTAGGCCATAATACACTTACTGGCTCTGTCTTCGGTGTCCGAACTTCACCAACATAATATTATACTACCCAACTTCGGCAGTACAAATCTAATTTTATTATCTTCAGCAGTGCGTATAAGTTTACTGCGTTTTTACGACAGGATATAGATTCCATACGATATTTTATTACGGACATTATTCATGTATACGGTCATCTTGCTGTAAAGAGTGGTAGTACCTATTACAGATTAGAGAGATAAGCCTTTTTGGATCTTCATTTGAGCTGCTTACCTACTTTACTTACCTTTTAAATATGACTATGTACCTACCTACTTAGTAGACCAGCCAAATCAAATAATGTGTATGCATACATACTATCTATAACTTCGTCGACAATTGCTTATGTGTTTGGAAAATCGGTTTATTTGCATCATCATCATCTACAAACTTTGTTATCCCACTGCTAGGATTATTCTTATTGTATAGCCTATTCTCATTCCATGCGATTCGCCAGTCTTACGCCAAATGGATCGAAGCTCGACCCGCGATCTTGCAATACCGTCGGCTCATTTAGCTGCTGGACGAACAACCCTTCGCGTCTGTCTCTGTCCGTTTAATTATTTGATGTCGTTTATATATACTTATGTATTATGGAAAATGATGCAGGCAAGCACCTTTACAAATAATGGTGACGCTTTTGTCCCAAAACACAATTCTACATTTGACCAACCATTTTAGACTCTCGCCTTCAAAAACCGTTGAAAAAAATTTGCATGCAATTGAACCATCGACACTAGAAGCACTTACGTCTGATTGATATTCGTGATAAGGCCCGCTAATATTCTATACGCATACGTATTTGTGTAGGACGTGACCGGATAATGGTGGTGCCTTGAAGATAATGATTCCTTAAGTTTTATTTGGTCAAAAACAAGGTCCTCAAGTAGTTACGGGGCCTATTCACTGGGGTCAGTTTGTATCCATTGATCCAATATAAATTAATCGTTTACGCCTTAGAAATCGAGTTAAGTCTTTCAGAAATAATTTGGTAATTAAATTAGTCACGGTACTTATCATCATCATCATCATCAGCCTGAAGACGTCCACTGCTGAACATAGGTCTCCCCCTTAGAGCACCACACCTAATGATTATTTGCCACTTGCATCCACCGGTTGCCTGCGACTCTTTTGATGTCGTCGGCCCATCTAGTGGGAGGCACCTACGCTGCGTCTTCCAGTCGTCTTCTGTGTTGGAAAAGTGTGAAACCACAGTGAAAGTGATCGTGCGACAGTGTAAGGATTTCGATCGCAGGTGAAGAAGTCCGATTTCTCGACGGCTGATTGGTGAAAACAAAGGATACGTCTAGCCAGTATACGGTGGGTGAATAGAACCGGGTGTTTAGAAATTCTCACGTTCGTACCGTTGATTCACAATTAGGTAAGTTAACGAAGGTTAATGAATTACCACTTTCTCTTTTACGATTTCTGAATCATAAAAGCCGAGGCATCAGGCCCGGTAGCCCTAGTTGAAGAAATTAGCATGCCTCCACTTTCATAGGGCCATGGAGCAAATTGCCAATAAAATGAATCTCATTGGATACTTCTCGCTTGCTCCCAAGGTGCGAAAACTTGCAGGTATGTATCCAATTTTGATTGGGATTAAAAAGTATTGTTGTCAATACAGATTCAGACTGAATGTTATGAATTAAAAGATACACAGAAGTAGGTAGGTACACATTATTTAAAATTTTCCAACATATTGCACTATCTAGGTACTAAAACTAGATAATGTTTTAGCGATAATAATTTTAATATGTATTTCTTTCCATGGAGTGGTTTGGGAACTTCCCGGGAGTACCTACTTCGCGAATAACCTACCTAACTACCTAACAAAATAACCTTTATTTTGTATATTTTTATGTTTTCTGGTTCTCTTTGCTAATGAGATTTAGGTAAATGTGTGACTTGTAAAAGTGCTATTATTTTTATCGCCTAGTTACAATAAAAGCTTTGACTTTAACATTAACCCATAGAAACCACTACTTTTTAATATTACAACTATAATAATTATGACATGAAACCTTTCTGTTAAGTCTGAGTTACAGGCTTATAAGCTTTTCCTGCACGGTAGACCTAGGTGTAGTATCTAACTACATAATTATATTACTAATATTATAAACGCGAAAGTTTGTAAGTATGGATGGATGGATGTTTGTTACCTACTCTTTCACGTAAAAACTACCGAATGGATTGTAATGAAACTTAACAATAATATAGCTTATACATCTGAATAACACATAGGCTACAATTTATAAAGATATTGTGCGTATTGTCCAAAATATGACGATAAGTGTCAAGTAAGTAGGAAAAAATCTACCATCAGCGAGCTATTCTAGCGTGCGCTGCCGAAACCGCTAGAGTTACACATTTGTGATGTATGATGGAAATGTTTATCATAAATAGTCCTACAAAAAACCTGCCACAGTATGTATCTATATCTTATGTGTGAGCCATTATAGCCAAAATAGCTACTCGAAATTAATACTAATCCTGCGCAGACGAAGTCGCGTGCACCAACTAGTAAATAATATGTATTCGTTCAACCGTGTGCCTTGGGCGTTGCAATGAGTCGAATTATTAATTAGCGCCGGTTTCCAGGTCAGTGGGCAGTTATGGCCGTGCTAATGTCAGGCTAACACCCGACTCATTTGAACTCGGTAGGTTTGTATTAGCCGAGGTAGGTACATGTTTGTAAATAAGGCTTGCTTATTGGTGTTTGTTTGTACCTATCTCCTACGCTATTGTTTAGCCTAGTCAAATATGTTTGAAATTGATGTCAAACTCTTAGTCATTCTGTACATGATTTTGGACTCCGATTTATACATTACGGTTATTTCTGTTTATTTTTATTCATAACGTAACTTTTTGTCCTGTGTACTGCGGTTAAATGCGCCTATACGGTAAAGTAAATAGAGAAATAGGTAGGTACTATGTTTTGGATATTAAGTGGTATATAAGGTTTATAATTCAGCCTGTAACTGTCCCACTGCTGGGCAAAGGCCTCCCCTCACTATCGTGAGGAGGGTTAGGCCATAATCCACCACGGGGGCCTAGTCCGGATTGGTGGATAACATGCCTCCGAAATAATTCTCGGGCATGTTGGTTTCCTCACGATGTTTTCCTTCACCGAAAAGCGAGTGATAATTACGTACATATGTTTTAACAAGAAACACATTGGTACGTGCCCGCACTGGGATTTGAACTCGCCACCTCCGTTTTCGAAGGCGCACGTTCGCCCACTAGGCTACCACCGCTATCTATATATTTTTTTTTTGTACCTTATAAACCTTATAATATATATAAATAAATTATTATAAGGTTTATAAGGTACAAAAAAATATAAATCAGTGTTAGAGAATCAGTAAAAACGTGTTTATTTGAACTTTTATACAAGAACTAGAATTACGTAATTAAATGACTTCGCTTCCCATTAGAGATGCAGTTAATCTGTTTTGATTATTATAAATTCATAAGAATTTTATTTTAAATACGGTCAACTAAAAGGGTCTTTAATGGGACTGCATTCATAAAGTAATATAAGATGCATTTTTATTACTTTATACACCGGCTTTATTGCAGAAGAAGTTGTAAATTTTGTTCGTAATTTGTTTTCAATTAACCTACATTGGTGTTAAAATGAAGATCAAACGTTTATTCTCCGGTTGAAATTCAATACTTCTGAAGGCTGGAATAAGGTTGCCACTTAAGTAAGTGGCAACCTTATTCCAGCCTTCAGTATTTTACCGTATTTCACCAAAATCTTATACATAATATAAGATTTTGGTAAAATACGCCGTCAATTCGAACAAAATAATCCAATTCTGATTTATAATTTAGTTTCCGTAATTTAGGACTGCAGCGTTTTATTATCATAAAAAAACATACACTCGAATTGAGAACCTCCTCCTTTTTCAAAGTCCGTTAAAAATGACGTAGACATTTTTCGATACTAAGCAACCAGTTTCAATACTGCTCTAAAATTCAAGTCATATAATAACGATCTCTTTTTCAAATGCTAATAGCTCGCCTAGATCACACACTGAACTCGGATTCTCTGCATCAGGGAGGGGCACAACGATATACCCACTAGAACAAAAAAAAATCAAGGGCAGAGACTTGATATTATCCCTACACTTGCCAGTTTCTCTTTTTCACAAATCAAATCGCGTGTTCGGAGCTCCAACAGAACGTTTCGCATGCTACCCTTTGAATGTACAGTGTACAGCTTGTAACGCGATGCTTGTCCTTCCGCGGCAAGGAGCGGTCGCAAACGAAGGCTTGGCTGCACGCCACCGCGAGTGGATGGATGACTGTGCTCCGGAACCATGCCGTTAAAAATGTTATAAAACGTGTATGTGGTCCACATAAATCAAAACAGTTATAATTACATGTGTTTACTGTCACATTATGTAAAACTTGTCAGTAGTACATCGGGAAGGATAATTATTTTTCTCCGATGTCTACTAGTCTATCACTACTGGTGACATGCTCTAGTTTATCTTCAAATATACTTTTGTCATCATCATCATTATAATCATCATCATCATCACTGTCATCATTATCACAACCCATATGCCCCCCACTACTGAGCACGGATCTCACCTCATCACCCTCATCAGATCACGAACGTGAGGTGCTTTTTTCGTTTAATAGTAGGTACCTAAATAACTGGATAAATAAACGTTTAACAAGTCTTTTGGATGTTAAAATTACAATTATGCTTTTTGAAACTTTATAAAGGAGAGCACACGGTTATCTCATTTTTAGTTGCGTTTATAACAACTTCTTATTCTTTTACTTGCGCGTTGAATCCAGTATTTTAACGGCAATTAATTCCGATACAAGTCGGCCTCAGATTTTTTCCCCATTCAGTTCCCGTAATGAACATTTGAGTGTACAAACTGGGATGTAGCCTTGTCTCTGTAGGATACAGAATGGTCTTTTTCTACTGTAATAAATAAACATCTCGCTGGTCTGCGGCCACGATGGAAGATAATCATGATTATAATTTTAAATGGCGCTTCTGTAAATAAATCTCCAGCTTTCCATTAACCTGAAGAATGGACCGGAGTTATTAATGAATCGCGAGTTTCAAGTATTTATAAGAGGAATGTCAGGGTCATAACTCATTGTGGTTTTACTGTAGGTATTATAATTATATCACTCAACTTTCTTTGCTGTCAGCATTAAATTTAATGTAGAATATTATTATTTTTAACTTTTGCAGAGTGCATTGTAATGCTATGCACTTTAATCAGTTCTCATTTGTTTTTTGTTATCTAAATTATGATCAAGTACCATTACTGGTCGTCAAAAGAAAAACGATAAAATTGTAGACGAAATGGATAGACAAGATTTTTTATATATAAGATTTGTTATAAAATAAATACATAAAGAACATTTCGTTCACATTTAGTTCTTAAAGCATAGTTAACGGCCCTATAGAAAGCAGAACTTGTTCTATTTTAAAGTTAGCCAACAAAAATAAAATGCACAAAAAGTAAATTGCCGACGAGTTCAATTGACTAATTTGGTGCTACATGTTTTGTGGCCGGTTGCTGGCCGCTTAGTCATTTGTCAGCTATAAAAAAGAAATAAATGTGCTGGATTAGCGTCAATCAGCATGTGTTGTGGATCATCCAAGTGAGAGTCTATTGACCTATGATGACGGATGATTCATCGAGGCTGTTCAGTTTGACGTGTGATTGCCTCTGTATCTGTATACCTACGTTTTTACTATTTTATGCCAGACACAGCAGGGTATTCTGAAAAAACATTAACAAAATTATTATTGTTTTGTATTTTGTTTCATCATCAATTGTATTATTGTTTCATCATCATCATCAGCAACCTTGGGAGACAGAAATAAAAAAAGGCGTAAAAGATTTGTTTCATACCATGTCAATTGGCCATGTAAATGCTGATCCGAGTGGTACGTATATGTGTATGTGTACAATACATAATATCTTATTACAAGTCCAGATGAAATAATCTACATACAGACATTTACGCAGCTGTTTTATATAAAGAGCACACATGTGGCACCACCCAGGCAATATTTAACATTTCCTCTTTGTTTTCAAAACATACGAACTTACCTCCTTAAAAGAACGTCTTCATAATAATTATATCGTGCAAGTTTGCGCAACTGAACAGACCACCTAAGTATACACTATACAGTACAATGTTGTCCGATTTTGCTTTGGAATTAAAACTGAAACCTAACTAGTATTGTGTTTTGGCTATTTTAACCACATCCTAACAAAGGGATTCGATCGATCGAAAGTCCTGATAAGTCAAAGTTTTCGAAGAACTCAAAAGAATTGTTGGGAGTTTGTAATAACTTAGACTAGAGCTCATCTACACTCAAAACATCATTAAACCATTAATAAATACATTTACTAGGTCAGTTGTTCCTCTGGTGAACGCCAGCCTTATTATTCCGAATTCTGCATCAAATATTTTATAGACAAATTTCTTTGATAAAGTCTTATTGTATGTTTGAAATTTTATATTTTTCATTATAATTTATGTAAGTACCCCGAGGTTAGTAGGTAAATCAAATACAATACTATACAAGGTAAACCCATTACAATAAAAGGAGCAGTTAAATTAAGTTGGTATCCAAAGTCATCCGCGCGCTTTCCTCAGCGCAGCACCTCGTTCCTCACGTTGTACTTTTATAATAACAACCTGCCATACAATGTGAATGTAAATTAAACCTCAAAGTCCATAAATGTAGGTGCCTTATCCCTCGCTTTCCCCACTTTGTCGACACAGGTGTCCTTAGTGATATTCAACAAGACGTTTATCTATTTCACTTTATACTTCCATTGTCTTACTGGAACAATAGTGGGTAATTTAATTAAGCTTGTGTCTCATGGACAAAGACCGTTTCACACTTGCCGAGATAACGCTGACAGAAACGACTGTCCTGACACGAGAGAAATCGTTAAATCTTCCCCGAATACCTTACGTGGAATAAACTATTCCCGTCTTACCACAAAAATTTTGCCCAGAGTTAAACAGATGTTTCTAAAATTTCGTTCTACAAAATCGACGTCTATCACTCGCGTTTTCTCACTCAATCGAGAAACGAGGGTTAGACGTCGCTTCGTGGAGAAAATATTTAGCCTCGCCTGTTCAACTCTCAATCTTTTGTGGTAATACCTTTCAAATCTGGACCTATAGGGAAATGAATACTGACAACTACGACTGCTAGTGAACGGCTATTGAATAGAGATTGGGTTCAATTATTATATAAGTTCAATTAACATACGAGGGTGAATCAAAAAATACTTGGAATCAATATTAAAAAATGCAAAGATTTAAATAATAATATTTTATTTTTCTACATAATCTCCCTCCAATGCAATGCATTTAGAATAACGCGTTTCTAACTTCCTTATTCCTTGTGAAAAAAAATTATTTTCTTGACTCTCGAAAAAGTCCTCTACGGCAGCTATAACCGCGTCATTATCGTGAAATTTTGTTCCACGAATTTCCTCTTTTAATTTTGGAAATAAGTGAAAATCACTTGGGGCTAAGTCCGGAGAATATGGTGGGTGGTCAAGGAGATTGAAGCCAGCACAGCGGATTGCGTTGAGCGCAACTTCCGATCGATGAGCAGGAGCGTTATCTTGAAGGAACAACACGCCCAACGACAGTTTTCCACGACGTTTTTCTTTAATCGCTTCACGCACTTTCGGGATTAAATTTGCATAATAGGGTCCAGTAATCGTCTGGCCTTTTGGCATGTAATCAATAAAAAGGATTCCTTCACTATCCCAGAACACAGAGGCCATAACTTTGCCAGCGGTAGGAGCAACTCGAAATTTCTTAATGGATGGAGAGGATGGTCGTTTCCAAGACATGCTTTGTCTTTTAGTTTCAGGATCAAAATGGTGGACCCACGTTTCATCCATGGTGACAAGACGACGGCAAAAATTATCCGAATCACGCTGGAACATTTCGAGATTACGCTTGGAAATTTCCAAACGTCGCTTTTTGTTTTCGTCGGTTAACATTCGTGGCACCCATCTTGCAGACACTTTTTTGAACCCCAGTGAATCAATTAAAATGGATTGAACGCTACCAAAAGATATCTTTAGGATCTCAGCTATATGTTTTATAGTCATTCTTCTGTCTTCCAAAACCAGATTCTCAACCTTTTTGACATTTTCTTCTGTAACGGAGGTTGAAGGCCGCCCAGAACGCGGGTCATCTTTACAGCTTGATCTACCTCTTTTAAATTCAGCCACCCAGTACGCAACCGTAGAATAGGGTACAGCATCACCCCCTAATGTCTGCTGAATGTCCAAAAAAATTTCCTTCGTAGACATTTTTTTCAAACTGAGATATTTTATCACCGCACGTAACTCACTTTTATCCATAATTTTGACTTTTTAGCAACTCGTTGCACAAAAAAATTTATTACATGCGAACGAACTGACAAAAACAAGTGACAGTCTGCATAAATATAGTGTGATAGACACTCTTTAATTTGAATATCGAACTTGATCCAAAAAGGTTTCATATATATGCACTTCTAAGAACTTTTTGATTCACCCTCGTACATCGATGCTCATAAGGTTCCACCCGTACCGCCTAAATTCACACAAGCCATAGAGTATACTCCTCTCATACCTTTCTAAGCGTATGATAAACGCCAGTGTGAACATTCCCACAGACGACGCCCACAAACAAAATTCGGATAATTAATACACGTGGCACACAAACTGTTGGGTGTATGCACGCATGTACACGATACTGATTTTAGATAGTCGAAATGACACGACTAAAAACATTTTATTGAGTTCCGAATGTGATTATATCGGAATGACGTCAAGATTCTAATTTTGTGGTTGTAAGCATGATTTATTTTGAGAATTTCGTTTTTATAGTGTTTAAGAGTAGAGTTTTCATAGGAATTCGGTTTAATATGCTTAAGGCTTATCGTATTGGTGTCTCATATTAAATATCCTTAATATTATACATACCCAAAGATCGATGAAGATAAATTAACAAAACTCATTTTCTTTTTTAACTTGGTCAGGAGGTGAAGAAATTCAATGGATGTACGTAAGTGGCCGCAAAAAAGCCCTTATGTACAAGCGTTAAAATTAAAGAAAGCTCATAATTTTGAGCAGACGAGAGGTGGATCCAATGCGTAAAAAAAATGATGGCATCATGACATGACTCAACACAAAATCGGATATCCGCAGCAACAAAACATAAGTGAATCATCAGGTCCCTAAAAGCTCCGTGACATCCGATCACAATAAATCATTACAGTCCAAATTATGCATCATCGACGCATCACATCGACAGGTTATGCATCAATTCCCAGTGACCATAGCGCGGGGTTGGTTACCAATATTAATTTATAAATGGTGTTTCAAAGAGTCAAGGATTTGAGTCTGGCAGTACCAAATAGTCTATGAACATAACAACCTGCCACATACATAACGGCTATGACACATTCATCACATATCCAAAAGTCAACCACATCTATAACATACAACCTCTATCATTGAAGCCTTCATAACAAACCATTTGCGAAATCACAGATTACAGGACGCCAGCACTATCTGTGCTCAACCAGACAAACACAGGTACGATAGACACATGCACAATAAATAATTATACTAGTTCTACCACAGCTGTGGTATACTATACATCCTGTACGATGGCGTACTTCACGTGCATGGCAATTACCACAAGCAGTCACCCGCGAAATGGTCTGGACGCCCGCTTGTGCGCCTTCTGCGCTACAATGGCGCCACGCTCGGGCGCAACCAGTTTTACAAATAGCTGTGAAATTGGACAATTGGGTGGTCGATTAGATGTAATGATAGCATGGTATTAACAGATAGGGTACATCGAAGGAGACAATGTTCCAAGCGACACCTACTCGTAAATCGTGCTTAATTTATAACCGCCATACCACAAAAGTTTAGACCATCACTACCAGACGGTAAGAATTTTTGTAGGTTCTTACTTTTCCTCTGGTATGGGAGTTGGATGTAGTTCTGTTGTCCCCGAAGACCGTATCTCCGTGAAACGGGGACAGCGATATTTTAACGTGCCGATTAGTTAGTTAGACCTTTTCCAGCATTGTGTGTTGCTCCGTAATATTGCGTTTGAACAATGAACATGCTTCTGCAACTAATGCTTGAAAAGTGGTGAAAATAGTACATTACGATACAAGCTGTCTAAGTAGTATATTAATACACGGCGGCGTGAAGTTAGCGCCCGAGCGAAGCGAGGGTGCTAACCGCCGTGTATTTAATATACTTACTTGTGCAGCGAGTATCGTATACTATTTTATAGCACGTGCGACATAAACCCGCCATCCATTTAATTTATCTAAAAAGAATCTTCTAATTAATGCAATGAAAAGATGTTCATTTGACTCTTAGTAATAGACACACAAATTTTAATGCGGGTAGGTTGGCATTCCACCATTAGAGAAAGGGAAAACACAATTTACACCTACCCGTATCACTTCTAGATTTGTTTTTTTTAGGTTATTAGCATTTTTGGATGCATATTTATTGTTCGTGGATTGGTTAATGTGATATTGTTTCAGATTTAATATTGTTCAGTTCAAATAATAGTCAAACAGGTTTCAACTAAAAAACAGTGAAAAAATATCAATAGTGTAGGGCTTCATTGTGTAACCGAATCTTTATCGTAACGTGAATACCTACTTAATATAGGAATCTGTGATTGATCTGGTTTGTGCATAAATGTATTCACTATGAGACTATATTATATAATATGGTGTTTAATAATTGAAAGTGTGTGTATTCAGTGAAAATAGTTCATGTGTCGGTTACATTTTATGTAAACAACAAAAAACGCAACATTTCTAAATCAAGTAAGTATTCTTATATTTCAGTAATCATAAATATAATCGTATTAGAAATTGAATAAAATGTACAGTGTACGGTTAATATCGCTAACTTAGGTATAGCGTTTTCACGTAATATTGTCCGACGAAGACCAAAATGAAAACATTCAGAAATATGGCGCCAAAGACATTGGCGTTTCGGTCCCACACGTTACAGGTTATACGTATCTTCTCTTGCTTACTATGAGTTTGTGAGTGGTGTAAAAATGTAGCTTTGGTTCAGTACTACGCTCGCAACGATGGCTATATTCTTCAACGGTGTGAAGTTAGTGAACATCAGGCCGTTTAAAAATGTGCTACTTGGAACAGCGCAAAGCGTGACCTAAGTGCGGGTTTAGGTCGCACGGTGCTATAAATGTATAAAAATAAATTGCGCATTACCATGATCCACTGTGTTTATCAACGTCGTTCAACAGTTTGCGCATTATAAATGCTAATACTTTACAATGCATCGTAACCTAATTGGTTTTGAAAGAATATTCTGTCAAAATAAAACATATTCGGTTTACTCTTAGTTATTGTTTTAAGAATGAAGCAGACAGGGTTCCAAGCGGCCATGTGCTGGGCGCGGCTAGGCGGGCCTTGGGGCAGTACGGGCCCGCCCAAACGGAATGATCTGCCTGTGTGGTCGCCTCACTCGTAATTACCGTGTACTTACGATAATCTCATATTCAAGCGATTTTTTACGGTAGGAAAATGTTTAATTCAATATTTATCGGTGAAATTATTAATTGATTTCTTGGGAATATTTTTTTAATGGGCAGTTAAAGGTTGTAATTTTTATTTAATCAAAATGAAGCAGTTTTCACTTAAGCAGTAAAAGGTGAAATAAATTATGCGGAATTTTGTTTCGTCGTCCATCATCAGTAAGACTGTTGTAATCTCAATACTCGATGTAAGTACTTACACTCAATTGCATATTATACCTTTTTTTTTTGGCAGCAACTAGTATAAAAACCTACTTATTCTAGATGCATCGAAGACATAAAATCTAAATTCTCCGATATAAGCCCATTCAGTAGGATATTGATCTCACGTTCCGTATATTTATCATTGAATAACAATAGGCAATCCATTCGTATTCGGCTTGTGAACCCATTGCGGTAATCTGATGATCTGAACTTTGAAGTCGATTGACAAGCGCCGATACTTCTTGGACTTGCTTTTTTGCTCACTGTGAGAAAACTCCTGGCAAACTAATGATTAGGTTATCATCATCCTAATTTAGAGAGAGGGAATCTAGGCGAACTTTCAAGCGAATAAAAGCTCTGTGCGCGTTGGTGGAATTCGACTTTGTTTGGTACATATTTAAAAAGCACACCCGTAATAACTGTAGGTACTGAGCCCCAGACAAGGCTGGTCCTGTTCCGCGACTCATAACAAATTACTCTATTACGAGCCAAGGTGTAACGAATCGCTTGTGCTCGCTCCCAAAAAGGAAACAAATAATTTTCACATACGAAACTGTTTACAAATTGAAAGTCTCGGAACGAACACGGATCACATTTTCTCTGACAGCCGCTAAATGTCTAAACAGCGAGTGGGCGATACATCTCGAAGATGAATGAATCCATTACAAATATCTAAATCGGACACAACAATGAGATTACAGATAAGCTTGCCAAGTCTGTAGTAAATAATGAAGTTCCAAATAGTTCCGTAGTTTGTAGTAACAGGAAAAAGAGGAGTGCCGTCTATACAAAATAAATTCTGTGTCGTGCAAGTCGAAATGAAGCCTTATTTTTTTGTTCGTGTGGTCCCTTTTTCTTTGCCCGAGATTTTCCCGGCAGTTTGTTTTGACTGCGAAATTCAACCGATCGTAAGTTTTACAAGCGCTCTGCGTTCGTTGCCCTGATGACGTCAGTCTTTGGAAGAGCTCCGAAGATCTCGTTTGAGTTATGTGTATACCATCTCATGAAACAAAAGTAGTGCAGTGAAATGTTATTGCTATTGAGAAAATGAAAATAAACATTCGCATACTATTCGTATTGCTCTACCAAGCGCCACAATGTAACCATTCATTTTGAAAACACGGCATGGAAATGTTCCTACTGTAGTTTAAAAAAAAATTCGTTGTTCCGTTCTATTAATAAAACAAATGAACGACACGACACCTAAAACCAAGTTAATAGATTTGTTTGTTCCTTAGGACGAAACTTCTCACGCTTCTTTTGATTTACAATCCAAACTATTTGCTTCAATCTAATGGGTAAATATTTAAATTACCTTCTCAATAAACAAATAGTAACCCTCACGTCGGAGTGGCTGTCCGTAACTCTAGACGGAGGAACTCATAAATGCCGTCTTTCATCTCGCCTAGCTTATTACCGTTTATATAATAAAGCTCGTGGTATAAAGCTATGGGTGTTTGAGAGAAAAAAACGTAATCTGACAGCGGATGTACGAACGAGACTGGGTTTCGAGGGCAACTATTAAATAAGCTACCGTAATTTGATACTTTAATTCTGTTCAATGATCGAAGCCAGAACCCAAGCGCGTATAATTTATATGCCTGCCGCTTTATCTCATACATTACGACGCGGCCGCGTATCAAACCCTGCCGATATTTCCGAAAGTCCGCGAATAAAAATGAAAATGAACAACGCCCTATAATTTTGTTTCTTAAAACGGACACCAGTGCGGTCGTTTATCCTTAATTTTATTGGTCCACTAACGTTATCTTTAACTGTATCGAATATATCCATGTTGTTAAGTTAAAGGAAAATTAATATAATAAGCGCCTTAAGATATTTATCGTGTAAAATCGTGTACTACTTACTGTACTACTCGTACAGAATATTAAAAAAATAAATAAATGTGGAAAGCGTCACTGTCATCCGACTTTAGACGTTCGTTACTCAATTTTAAAGTTCAGTTACGTTTAACTTTTCATTTCAATGTTAAAATAACATACAGTGTGTTAAGATGATTGCTACAATTACGCTGTTTACATACACGATGGGGTCTCTCGATAAAATCTCATTGCCCCATTATTACTAAATTTAAATCAATTATAATAATTATATTTGAGGAATTACAGTACACACGTAGGCGTCAGTCATTGAACTGTAATGAATGGCTCTTAGATAAGCGGTAAAACACTTTAGATTAAAATGGAAGGGTTTATATTATACCAATGAACGTTGTGTAGGTACTCCCACTTTGTAGTCAATCATAGGTTGCTTGCAGAGGTGGCCAAACAGAGGAGCTACATGGCGGCTGACTGAACTGTGCAGCGGGCATCTCGACCGGCGTTGTATGCTTGTTTGAATATGTATGTTCTATGTTCGACGATAACTTTCTAACGTTGATTTTATCGTCCTGAAATCTATGTGAAAGGTAGGTGGACCTTTATCTTAATATATATAAATCTCGTGTCACAATGTTTGTCCTCAATGGACTCCTAAACTACTTGACCGATTTTAATCAAATTTGCACAGCGCGTGCAGTTTGATCTAACTTGAAAGATAGGGTTGCTTACATCTCAATATATAGTCGCAATAACAAAAACCTTAGCCACAGCAACGCGTGGCCGTGTCTGCTAGTTGTAATATAAATTGTTCTGAAAAAGTGGAAATAATAAAGCCACAATAAGACGGGTTACATTTTAAATGTCAGAAAGTAAAATCAATTGATGTTCTTATTTACTATATGAAGTAGTTTTATTAGCACATTGATTTTCAAATCCAGTAAAAATATACAACCTCAAAAATATTACAACATATTAATGGCATATTGTGTGGAAGTCTTATACAACATGTTTTTATTTTTATTTTTCAGAAGACTATCGTTACTGAGTTGGTTATACGTATAAGACACATCTATATAGATGTGTCTTATACGTAAGTATATTTTTTGAGCCACATGTTCTATATTCATAATGTACGGTATTCAACTATACGCATATGTGAATGGAGCTTGTGAATTGTGATTGTGAATCACTTTGGTTTTGCCGAATGACTTCCCTATCAAGGTCAAAAACAATAAATTAACGGGAGCAACATCGGCTAGCCGGCAGTTAGTTAACAAGTCGTTACTTATGCGTGAAATAGTTGTTAGCGAAACCGCTAGAGGTAATGTGGAGAATATCAAATTACTGAATTATTGCGTTAGGTGGCGATTTATCGCGTGGCTTTTAAATTATTTTAATTTATTGTCGAAAACGTTTGACATTTGACCTGAATTTGAATAGTATGAAAGGCGTTATTAATCTATGTAAGTATTTTAAAACTTAATTATTTTATTTTTTATTAACTATAATAATTATTAATTAACTAAGTTTAATTAAAGCATTTAGGTTAAATTATGGCATTAATGAATGTCCCATGATACAGATAGGTACTACTAACTTAATATTGTGCCACTCTATACTGTGTGTAATGTATATATAATATTATGTACATATTATTAATACATATCGGGTTTTATTAGTTTTTATGTTTTTCTTTGAATAAATTCTGAAATTAAGAAAATAATTTGAATCGGGAAACACGACACCATATTTTACTATCTTAATTTTTTTGTTACAGGTAAGTTGAACATTAACGACCGATTCTGCTTTCATCGACGTGTCAAAGGTAAGTTTCGTCAATACAAACGAGTCGCTTATAATGTGGAGAATGTGCGTAGGCGCAGATTTTACATGTACTTGTAGAACGCGTCGTTGAGCCCAGGTATGCTCAACCTTTCACTCCAGAGCCAATTGATAAGATTTTTTATGAATTAACGAGACGTACAGACTTGGGTAAATCTTTATTACTGTAGGTATATAGATTACGATCCGCCATATCCCGCATTTACGCCGATCAACATTATCGTGTTAAAATTCGTTATATTTAGTTTACTTTAACAATATTTTGCTTGTTTAAGTTCAATATACTTATCTTTTAGGTTTTCTACTATTCTGTAATGTAAACTCGTACAGTGTTTCGTGGGCAGACCACTAATATATATTTTCAACAGGCCGTAGGTTGAGAAGGTGCTCTCTGGATCCAAGTTAAGAGTCGGATGGATTTGAATATCTAATTTAAAAGATTGGTTATGCTGAACAAATTATTTAAAATTACAATTTATAAATTCAATGGCGTTACGACCTTTCAATGCGTTAGTTTCTGTCATTGGATTAACATGGGTCAGGTTTCATTACGGGCTTTATGGTGTCTTATATTTTATTCACATTGACACTTTCTTATGGCATGTCTGCTCAATTTAGCTACCAATGATGTTATTTATTACTAATGTATAGTAAGCAAGAAGAGAGAAGACGTGTTTATTCTAACTTGAGCTGTCAATTGTGTTGGTAGTTGTGTCGAAATCTGTGCTTGTTTTTTCATGAGCTGGAACGATGAGCGTCAAAGACTTGTATTGATGATAAATTTTATCATTTACTTTGTGGCAAATGTACAACAACCCGTAGGTAGGCTGATGTTAGTCCTGAAAATATTAATGGGTAGATTGCGCAAGGTTAACAAATGTTGGTATATATATGTATGTAACATGTGTGTGTAAAATGGCAAAATGCAATAAACACGCTTAGATCCACTTTATTGGCACTGTGCTTCCGTGCTTCGACGTGTATCGATTGTCAGCAGTCGGTAAGCCACGTCAGAGGCCCTGGGGCGGCCTGTCACACTCTGACACTAGAGGCTAGCACAACTTGATGCGACAAACAAACTACCTAAAACATTCGCGCCGTCACGAAGCAAAAAACATTCAATCTACCTAGAAAGGTACGAGTACGTTCTCTGTCGGCAGATGCCAAAGTAATGGGATATGTAGATGACATGGTGGCCCGCTGCGAACAATGTTACATTACCGAATATCTCATATAACTGCTGAATGGGCATACTGAACTTGTTTCCCGTCGAATATGCTGTTCCAGCTATTCATTAGTATAATATAATTGTAAACGGAATTTGCGTAGTCGTGTGATCAAATAGATGAAAGAGTAATACTTAGAAAGGGTGATTAACAACCTTTGACGCAAAAGAAAACTTTTTCGGAGGAAACATTGACGGAGGTTCATTACTTCTATTGGCGATGATCCTTTAAAAACGTTTGTAAACATAACTTCTACATTTGGTATTGTATTCTTTTCTGTAAGTATGATTTGTTAGTCTTCCACTTGCAGATACCTAATAAATGAAATATTGAATTGAAATATCGACATTTCATTAATTTTCTTACCTACATGGGTTGTCTTATTTAAGTTCTGCAAAGGGCTCTGCCACTGGAGTAGTGTGGGAACTGAGAACCAACGAACCCATAAACGTTTCGCAATTTATGAGTTTTACGGGTTCTTGTTATTTAACACCGTCGCTACCTGGCCTCCACCAGGGTTTCAGGGCTGTTGTGGTTTTGCCATGTTTCGTGTACATTGCTGGTGCAAACAGTTAAAAGCGATTCTGGTAGTTTCCAAAAGCGGCTACAATGCTTTCAATAATTCCTCAGTCTTTACACTTCGATGCGGCTTCCTTGATATACATAATATGTACCGTGATGTACCTACTGTGTGTGTTCATGATGCGAACGACTTTTGTAAGAAAGACAAAGGCTACATAAAGAGCTGATTTAAAGCAGACATACTTAATTTAAATGTAAACGAACGATCGGCTGGGACTTTGTCTGCATGGAAATTCGAATTATCAGTCACTATCGAAGGTCAATGAAGTTTATGCGTCTTTCCAGATACGGACTTTGGAAGTTTCTGAATCGTGGCAATGACTGCGAATAACCACTGACTTCGACAATAATAAAGATTCTATAATTTGAGTATGGCTGCACGTGATCAGTTACCGTACACCATGTGAAGCCAAAAAAAAACAAGGAACTTACCTATACAGACAGACATAAAACCATTGGTGCCACAGTTCCATTTTTATGATGCGCTTCTGGTCTACCGTTATCTTAACTTACTATAGTTACTGTAACATGCGGTTGTATGGTATTTCAAGTGGTAAGATCAAATAACTTAAAAGCCTCTAAGATTAGAACTGTTTAAGGTGTTACTGTAATCTCAAGTGGTGGCAGTGGGCCTCAGTTTAGCTACCACAGTTCAAGTGCTTCCGGTCAAGTACCGACTAGAAACGTATGCTATTTTAATACGGTAAACAAGCCCATATATTTAGAAGCCAGCATTTGCTGATCTTGCATTAGTTACTGAAGGGAAGCATATAAATCGCGGTGGTCTAAACGAGGCTTGGGACATGTGAGTCTATTTATAGAGGTGGCATAGAAATTGTAGAGATTAGTAGATGGAAAAAATTCGTACATAGTGGCCTACATGGACGTTATCCATTACCACAGGATAAATGAAAATGTGGATCCTGTTGGTGAGTAGGAATAACGGCGCACTTGCGGTAGGCATGCGTTTACCTTTAGATGGCGAAGTCACCGATCACTTCATGATCCCGCATGTATGTAGGTTGTTTCCCGCACTTTCCGTCCTATACTTAGCTTATTTCCCGTACTCCCCCCTAATTATCTTTTTCTTGTCACTAGGGCTTATTTATTTTATTAACTTTTTTTTATTTATTGCAAGAATCCAATTTAAGCATATCAACATTAATTTTAGGATTCGAAAGCTCATGACAATTTGAGACAACATAATTTTTATTTTATGTCTTCCTTATTTAGTAAGATTCCATTGCTATGCCACTCTTCTATTTATGTTTTATCCCAGATAAGCAAGAAGGTAGCTATAATAGGTATAGTTATCGACAAGTCGACCACCCACTTTGGTATCCAGATCGGTTTCCGTGTACGATACGAAATAAACAGATCGATTGTGTGCTGTTGTGATTAGAACCGTGTGTTTGGCTGCTCGTCGCTATTCATATCCGTTCGAAAGTGTAGTGCGTATGAAAAGTTAAAACAATAAGTACCCACATTGAGTTATGTCTAATTTTATGGGAGAACATAAAAAATAAAGGTACTATGGGCAAAACTGTTAACGGGTTATTCCCATTCCCATTTTTTTGTTCTCTTACTAACAGTACAAAGGTAACTGCAAGCTCCTTGTATACCTTTATTACGCCGTTTATTTTGGCTAAGTAATGGATTCGGTGTCCTCATAAAAAAGTTCCCTTTAAACGACAAACGACTAATCTGTATTCTATAAATAAGCACATCGAGGCGCTAATTTCCCAGGAATGCGTTACCATAAAACATGGTGTTAAACACACTGCCACGCACCCCATGTGCCCCATGTGATGTACCGTTTCCTCCTCTATGACTCATGTGGAGGGGCCATAATGAGAGTAATTGCCCCTTTTCTCACATCGTGATTCATTATTAAAGAAACGAGACCCGACGCACTTAACTTTATTTGGATTTTACTTTTTTTAATTGAAACGAATGATGCACAACACGCGGCGTACGATTGATTAATTGAGAGATTCGAAAACATACCAAATCCGTTCTGTAATGCGGTTAAAATAAACCGTGAAATACCGTAAGGTATATCATGTTGCATCACGGCTATAACTCATGAATTTTAACACGGAACTGACACCGATTATGTGCATTAGTTTACATGTAATGCGAGCCGTAATAAGCTATTTATATGACATCAAAACAATGTTCGCCGTCGGGAGTAATAAGGCGACCGTAAAGAGATGCGATCAAGCTGCGATTAACATCTGTGTAACAGATGCACGTTTGTCGTAATCTGCCGCATTTACGCGGTGCCTGGTCCTACAGGAATAAGGCCAGGGTCGGAGGTCACTCCGACATCACTACTGACAGCGCCCCGACAGTTTTACAATTCAAATGTCCAATATATTCCGTTTTGTTGCTCTATAGAGGTGTGGAGTGTGGAGTGTGGACGTCATTATATCGAATTGCTTCTTCTATCGGTATTTTTTGTTGAAGCTTTAGTCGCTACTTCGTAGCTACTACTCGTATGATCGCATTAAGATTAGGACATGCTAAATCTAAATTATACATTAAGCCACGACTGGTGGTGTTTTATTTCTAAATGAGCTTAAAGTTCTGAACATCTCAGTCTGATTGAAATTTGTGTATAGTACGTAATACTATTATCCTTACTTATATAAGAATTTCATTATCGCAAAAATCTTGTTAATTTCACGGATGATCGATCAATCTCTGAGACAGCTGGGTGCTAACAAGCTGCCAAAAAAAACTTTCATACCAAATACGACTTTATCGCTTTAAATGATCAGTAATGTCAAATACCGATGTATTTTAAAATTTCAAGCTTATTTTTTAACTTAATAATTTATTTGTATGGATGGATGTTTATTTACGTGTCAGATTTTGACCCAGTTCAATAAATTTAAAATCTAGGATGCTTGTCATAATTAGCACAGGTTAAAGACTACATTTATTATACTGTGGTAATAAATAGCAAGCAGATCTGATGGCGGGAACTCTTCAATGATACGTAGGTGGTATAATATGATTGCAGTACCAAATACGTATTTGACAAAGTGTATATAGAACAACTTATTTATTCCAAAAGCATAATGTAGGCTCATATAAACGTGCACCGTGAAGTGGCCCCAAGAAGACATCATCATCACTTCTAGGTGCTACGTTATACGCTACAGCTATAGCTACATACGCTATAGCTACGTTAATGCGTCATGCTTCATTTATTTCACAGATCTTAAACTGCATATTTCTCTGACTCATGTCTGTAAATAATCGTAATTAAAACTACAATTACTTTATGTTATCGTTCTGACAAATTGTAGGTATTTACGTTTGGGGTAAGCAGCAACTTGGAACCATAAATCGTCTGGCTGGAGTGTTGACATTTGCATTGTTGACTGCCAAAATATCAAGGTGGTATTTGCTCTTTGGACATTATATCCTCGGGGCGTTGACCGAGGAACTTTACGGGAAGGTGCAATCAGGACTGGCATAGGGAACTCTGCATGCGATAGTGAGTAATAATAAAGGAGCTAAATAAGAAATAAAAATAAATTAGCTGGATTTCTTAGTTTTGGCTAGGTATAAGAATTTCATACATACATATACTTAGCTAAGTAGGTACCTACTATGTAATTATGTAGGAAATGTTTACTTGTGAATCAGTGCAGTTGATGCTACGCAAATCTATTTTGCTTTTGCATTGCCAGATCAAAAAGCTCATTCAAAGCCAAGAACGGTATTACCACATAAAACCTTGAACAATATTAGCAACATAGGTATTTCGAGCATTGCAGGCTTTGAGAAAATGAAAGGTTCTCTAATATTATGAACCCGTAATAAATATTTATTTACCTACTACAGAAACTTATCATTTCTCACATGCAAATGAGGAGTAAAACGTTGTCTAGACGAATTTGCAAAAATGAATTATTGATGTTCCATCAATTTTATGGATGGGTTATCATTTGGGATCTGAATAAGTATAACCGTGGTGTCTTTGTTTCATTCTGAGAAGACTACAACATGTTACAATTGTATGCAAATGTATTAATATAATTGACGGAGGTAACTTAGGTCCATCGCTAATGTAACTTTATTCAGAACTTAACTCTATTCAGAAAATTACACTAGTCAGAAACAAGAAACCCAGCTTTAAACAACTTATCAGCTACTACTGAACTTCTGTTCAGTTTCACTTGCCCCGCAAATCTATAAATACGTTTCAGATACACAGTGAGCGTCTCATTCAGTGTATTTCCCGACCGCGTTAACCCAGTTACGATCGGGAAAGCGGCCCTTATGTAATTTATTACTTTCTATTTTTTGATAGCGAACCAAACAAATTTCGATACTCTGTAAGCTTCGGACACACCTTAGTGACCTGTGGTACATCTATTTGTTGTTTCCTTCATAAAAATCTGGCGTGCCTAGCCTAGCCCATTATCACAAACTTTACACTATTTTGATTGGAAATGGGCGTTTTTGTCATCAGATTACTTTGCTAGAAAACACGCAAGTTGAGTCGTTCGTCCGGCGGCACATTTTACGCTGGTAAGCATGGCTAAGTACCTAGGTACCAGTGTAAAATGTCTTAGTCCTAACTAATCTGGACTGAAAATCTTGTAGTAAGGATTTGGGGATTAAAAATCCATGTTATTCTAGTATTGTAGTCGTTTCCACTTCCCAGTCGTGAAGATTGCTTAGATGTAGTTCAAGCTACAAAAAAATCGTAGTTTCGGACGTGGGCGATCACCTTTCGTAACAAACAGAAAGCGCGATAAAAACTTCTATAGATGGAAACATGGAAATATCTTGAATGGATTGCGTTACTCGAAATGTCTAAAAAGTATGTTTACACTCAATTTATATTAGGAATGAAAGGAATGGAACTTTTGTGTAATTTTATTGTGAGTTTACTTTACGGTAATATTGGGAATATCACTATTGTAAAAAAGTTATTGTGTGTATAAATATTAAATATGAATATTTCCATTGTAAATGTGGTATCCACGTACCATCACAACAAAATATGCTAAAATGTATCATACCATAAACGTATCCAAATAGACAGTACCTACATGAAAAAATACGAATAAAATAACAGTATACATACAGGTGAAATTTAATAATAATTACGCGTCACGAACCGACATACTATTTTTAAGTTCCTGGACCCCGACTAAGATTCCACTTTGATAGTGCTAATAATACGCGCGTTTAATTATGGGCCCCAAAATCAAGTCTTGGTCGGCATGCGTACGCGCAGTCTTTTAAAGTTTAAACTACTCGGTACATGGTGCTCGGCGCTATCGGAGGACAAAGCGAAACCGCACTTAGCATACCTCCTTACCGGGGATGACTTCGTACTAGCCACAGTCGCATTCAGATGGGCAGTTTGTCAGTAGACCTCTACTACAAAGTAAAGAATAAGAAGTAACTTTTGTCATGAATCTTTTTTCAAATCCGCCAAGATATCTAGAGTCAGTGGAAGGTAATTTTTGAATGATTATTTTTCCATAAATGTCCCGTTCAATTAAATAAATTGTGCACCATTAACATCTTCGCACCTTTTCGCGACATCAATTTACATTTACGAAATACAACTTTGGTCACAATTTCAAGTCGTTAAAGTTTTATTAGCCATAAACGACTGTGGAGTATCAAGGGATGATATTTACGATTACCAAACTCGTCCAACAATACCCTAACAATGGGGAACAAGGAACATGCGTCCCTTCTACTTAATTTCGAGTAGACACCTTTGTCATGTGTTTTTGTTTGCGGTCATTTCCATAAATTATAGAGGATGGCACCGTCGCCGTCGTGTCGAAGGTATTGTAAACTACGGTAAGAGATCGTACCTGCCATTGTTATGGTAAGCGCGACGTGACGAACACGCTCTGCGGCAGATTTTGTACGACTACATTTTTCTGTTCTACCACGAAATTATAAATGCATTTTAGACAATGCTCGGAAGCAAACCAAAAAAAGTGAACCAAACCTTCACACCGCACTAAAGATAAATGTAAACCGTCAAGCAAAATGAAAACATGCTTATCTAACCCAACCAACTACGGCATAAGCTTTTTAAGGCTACTATTAGCTAATTCTGTTTTGTCTATCTGATTCCCCTACGTTCTAATGCAAAATAAACTAAACACAAGAAAGTGTCCCGCCAATGTCCTGGATAGCGAATATCCAAGTTAGGGCCCAATTAGAGGCAGAAACTCAACAGAAAGTCTCCGGATTCAATTCGCTTTCAGGTAGAAGAAGCCCGTATTGTTCAGTCACGTCTGCAGCCAATCAGTTTAAATTTCTCCCGATATGGAGGGTCTATATAAGGAGACGTCTTGTATTATTGAGCTTGGCGGAGCGCACAAAACACGCGCTAATTGGCTGTAATGTCATATCACATTGTAAATGATTTATGACATACCCTCTGCTGCACCGCGTCGACTTTACACACGTATTATCCGATATCAAAGTCGATGTCTAAAGAATGTGAAGAGTCTTATCCAATTTATTTTTATATCCGCTCAATCAGATAGAGTAGTGATATCACGTTGTATAATATTCGACATATTTGCAAACAGACGATAAGGCCGTCAGATTTATCTCATCCGTCCGTCCCCCAAGCTTTATCCTCGGTGTCAACAGAGGTCGTTGACATGCCCCAGTGGCCCAGTTCACATGATCCGAGCATTGGACGATAGATCTGCGCTTGGCGACCGATTGTAGCTTCCTGCTGCGACAGTGTTGCTGGCGCCTGCAAGGCCGAATGTTTAGCGACAACGGCTATTTCTAGATCTGCACGCTCTTGACCGTTATTTTAAACATTTTTGTGGACGGAAATAACTTTTTGGGCGACCCATTATTTTGCGTGGACACGTTTGTAAAAATTGCAAAACTTATTTTTGCATCAGCTTCTGTTTAATTAACCGGGCTTCTGCTGCAATAAATAGTTTACTAACCGACTTATGTTTTTTTTTTAAAGAACTTTTATGTAGTGCTGTAACGTAAGTATTTGTCGGTGAGCCAAGCATGTATACAAATAATTACATATATATACTATATGCTACCTACTATTATAAAAGCATTCGTTTTCAATGCCAACTCTGACACTGACGTCGACGCCACAGAGTCGCAGACGCCCCTTATGATAAGTTTCAACATTTTCCACGCAGGTAAAGGGGCGGACACAATTACTGTTCCTTCCGTGTTATTTAGAATACTGTGCTAAGCTTTCCTTTGAAGAAACATGGAAATGATCCTCACATCCACATATTGTATTGTTTTGGCAAGAATCAATCAATAAGTCGATTTAAACTGGGTAACTGTAACCCGTTACTAACGCAGTGCAGCAGACTCCGGCAGTTTATTTCTGTTCCGCCTCAGATTATGTGCAGCATAGCAGAGTATGCGTTGACCCGAATCGCGAGTTCACTTCGACCAGTCGCAGTTCTAATTTTACGTTTGACGCAAGGGAATGACGTTGTTCTTGAGATATAATTATTTTTGTCACAATATCTCGTGTGAACAGCCAACGATGTGAACTGTTGTCATCTTCGATAATGTTGTACTTGTCATATATAAACTTTAAGTAGATAAGTAAGTACATAACTGTTACATAGGTATCTCGGTACTTATTATAATTGCATGAATATGTAAGGAATATGCAGACCCCTTTAGTTCTTTGGAGCAGATTGAGTGGATTCAAAACTTTTAAGAACAAATAGGTTGAGTACTCTGGGTATCATTTATTTCGTCAACGAAGACCATCAGTGACCGTCATCGACCCATTCTACGAATTTTGTTTCTTCAGTTTGAGTTCCTAAAATCTCAGTCATCGCACTCTCGATATTTAATTGTCATAATAACAGCGCATATTGACACTTACTGATCGCTCGCGCACTGGAGTGGTCCATGAGAAAGGCCCGGCTTACGCAAATATTGGTAAAAGACGGCGTGGACGCATTCCAGACAGGCCGTCCTTCATACACACTATTGGCTATTCAGTGAGTGTAATAGTAACTATAAGATAATCGGTGTCACTGACGGCTTCTGCACCGGTACTTCTCATTACCTGAGGCCGAGGTATTTATATGTAAGTACACGCATTTCTTAGTAGTGTTTATGGTAACAAATACTGTAGCAAAATCGGTAGATGCTGCTCGAAACAACAATGTGAAGATAGTGAGAATGGTAGAGTTATCAATATACATAATATGTGAAGAAAGACTCTCGAGTCAATCATAAAAGTCTCTTGAGTCAATAAAACAGTCGTAAACGTGACCCAAATATCTCGTGCGTGAAAATAAACAATGGTCTGATACGATAAGAATAAAGATCGAGCAACATTTGAATGCTCGCATTTCATTCAGCCATTGGCATAATGAACCAAACCACTCACCGGACCAACAGCTATGATAAACTATGAAGATTGAAGAAAGTTTCAGATCCCAATCAAAGCTCAATAGGTACGGTAACATCATAACATTATAAGGCAATAATAATCGAAAATAAGATGCCCATCTCTGTAATTACGAACGACTATCGCCATCGGCAACTTTCTCGATTCGTAATGTATGTGGGTACATGGGATTAGAACATTAGTGTAAGTTTTATTGTATAAAAGAGATAATAAAGAGAAATCTAAGAGAGTCGACGTAAATATCGCGTCGTGGCATGTGATACGAGTTTGGACCTATTTTAATGTTTATAGTGACGTTATCCCACACAATGTGACCCCGACAATGCGCTACACCCACAAGACCCACAATTCTATACGTATAATGTTTTGTTTATCGTTTTTACGTCTGCTTGTCACAACGAATAGAATAGTAAAAATTTAATTAAGATTAATGATGCGAAAGTACAGTGACAACTTCCAGAATATTAAAGAAAATGAGGCAAATTAAATTAATACAATAGAAACTACGGTCAAATAGAAAGGTGTGAACATCAATATGTAAGTATTTTTTACCTATCTATTTAGATCCAATTATATTTAAAAGTATGAGCTGAGGTGAGTGCACCTATGGCTTTTTTATTATCTATGCGATTCAAAACAATAACCATGTTAAACAATATCAGTCCGTTGTATCTAAAGAAATAATTAAAACAACAACAAACGCTGACTGCAAAAACTCTCCTTATCACTATTGCCGAATAAACAAACTACCTTTTGGGGGGGGGGGGGGGAAACGCTCCATCCCTGTCCCCTTCGCCACGGGGGGGACTTAAGGCCCACTAAAAGCCCCCCCCGTGAGCAGCCCTCCGCCAAAATAGGGCAAGATAGTATACGCTATCTTACCCCAGCGGTAGGCATAAACAGACTACCTCGCCTCACGTACTAGTCTAGACCATACCAGACTTGCAACATTAATCATAGGTTAGGTCCGGCGCGGCGCACGCAGCGCGAGGCCAACCATCGGCATCTTGCAGATTATCTGGAACAGGTTCCGTCTGTAAATAATAACCGATGGTGTGCATTAGTCAGACACGGTGTGGGCGACCCGGTAAGTAAGCCCTAGCGCTAGCGCAAATCGGGCGGACTCGGAATACTGAGTGCTGGGCTCGTTAAAACTTAAAACAGCTTCACTGACTGGATTATTGACTTGGAAAAGATTTAGAAACTATTTGATTATTAGGTACATGAAATGTCTTCTTTTCGAATATATTTTTCCCTACATAATAATCATGTTTATTCAAAAATGCGTTTCTTATTTTAAAAATACCTAGTCAATGAGGCTTTATTTTTCCGCATCTATCAGCCCCCGCCTGTCTTAATTTACAATCATACACTACAGTTTTGGGAAGATTAGTTAATTCCAAGTTTGATGTGTACGACTGTACAGTGACTTTTGTCGCTGAGTGTACTAAAACTAAAAGCGCATTACGCTTTAGCGTATGCAATGACGGTAGAAATAAACTCTTCAACGTAACTAAATGTTTGACCAAACAATAAACTTGAGAATGGGAGTCCGCGGCGGCCGGCTGCGTGTGAAAGTACGACTTGTATAAAGCTGGGTGTGCACTTCATTATTCAAATAGCTTATTTTGGTGAAAATGCTTATGAAAATAAATGAATTATAATAATTATCAATTTATAGTAAAACTATCTACCAATTTTTTTCAGGTTTGTGTTATAGTTGAAAATTTCTGGAATAATTATGATTTCGAGAATAACTATTATGAGACATGTTACTGAAAGTAGACAAAATATATCTTGATCTTTATTGTATAGTTTACTACGTGAATGTGTGCGACTAGTTTTATACTGGGTTTACAGCAGTTGTACAGTATCTAACTGTGTATCTGGTTAGCCAGCCAAATAATAATAGACCAATGACAATGTCCATTCCCCTTTAGTGTCCAGCTAGCAGCAGCGGTTAACCAACACCTCGCTGATTCTGTTTATTTTCTTCTTATTGCCCTTTCTACTGAATACTGAGAACATGTATGTTTTTCTGTTTGTTTCTATCACATACTTGTGTGTATCTTCACTTACTTAGTCGTAGGTAACATATTCTTAGTGAAATAATTATGATATGATATTAGTAAAACTTATGAACTTTTGTAATTATTTAATTTCCTTTATTTATTTTATGTTCAAATAAGTTTGCGTTCATACGCCCGTGTTAGTTAAATTTATAAATGAACATAATATGGCTACGTAGCTGCAGTAATATGTATAGATGTAAATTAAATATATTGCAAACGATTGCCTTCAGCAATAACGAACTAATTGTATCTCACTATTGACAGTACTGAAGGCGCTTAAATTGAGTGAGTGCCCCAAGTGAAGTTCGTACGCCGGTAGAGGTAATAAATAGCCGTAGAGTCGTGGTAGAGTCGACGGTCTATCAATCGCTTGCCGTTACTCGAATGTAGATAACCCGATACGGCAACTCGACACTGTGTTACTTTACTACGTCTACATAACTCTAGTATCGATTAACTTGTCTATTTTATTTATATTAAATTAATCGATCTAATAGAAATAGTTTCCCAGTATTTATTGGGAGTGAGATAGACAAAAACATGGTTTAAGCTTAATAAGATATAAATATTATTTACTCCATGATAACTTCAAGTTAAGAAAGTTGGGTTGTTGATAAACCTATAGACATATAATTATGTGCTTTTCGGAAATTTGTATTATTCAAAACTTATAAAAAAGTAATAATTTAACCTAATCATTAATTTTCCAGATATGAGCTTAGTCATTTATTTTTTTGCGGTATTAAAGTTCCTACACACTTATCTTCTAGTTGAAGTTCCCTGGGTTCTGTGGTGTTTCCATTACTTTCAATGAAGAGTTTGCCTATCTATCAATCTTTTTCAAATATGGTAACTAATTAGATTATCTATATATATAAAAGCCAAAACTGACTGACTGACTGACTGACTGATCGATCAACGCACAGCCGAAAGCACTAGGTCTAGAACCATGAAATTTTGCACAAATATTCCTTATGTGACGTAGGCGAGCAATAAGGAAGGATTTTTGAAAATTCAACCCCTAAAGGGGTGAAAAGGGGTTACAAAGGTTGTATGGAGCAACGTGTTTTCTTGGTCCGATCAACTTCAAACTTGGCATTTATATTCTTTAAAACATTTCATTAAACACGTGTTTCATCGTTTTCTAATATCCAACCCCTAAAGGGGTAAAAAGGGGTTGCATAATATTTTTCATCCGATTTAGTTCGACATTGAAATTGTACACAAATATTTCTTAAGTGACGTAAGTGTGCGCTAAGAAAGGATTTTTGAAAACTCAACCCCTAAGGGGGTGAAAAGGGGTTGCAAAGTTTGTATGGAGCAACGTGTTTTCTTGGTCTGATCAACTTCAAACTTGGCAGTTATATTCTTCAAAAGATTTATTAAATACTTTCATGTTTTTTTTTATTCAACCCCTAAAATGATAAAGAGGGGTTGCAAAATATTATTCATCAGATTTAGTTCGATACTGAAATTTTGCACAAATATTCGTTATGTGACGTAGGCGAGCAATGAGAAAGGATTTTTGAAAATTCAACCCCTAAAGGGGTGAAAAGGGGTTACAAAGTTTGTATGGAGCAAAGTGTTTTCTTGGTACAATCAACTTCAAACTTGGCATTTTTATTCTTTAAAAGATTTAGTTAAACAGGTGTTTCATTGTTTTCTTATATTCAACCCCTAAGGTGATAAAAAGGGGTTGCAAAATATTTTCATCAGATTTTGCTTATAATTGAAATTTTGCACATTTATTCCATAAGTGACGTAGGTGCGTAATAAGATTTTTGAAAACTCAACCCCTAAGGGGGTGAAAAGGGGTTGTAAAGATTGTGTGTAACAACGTGTTTTCTTTGTCTGATCAGCTTCAAACATGGCATTTTTATTATTTAAAAGATTTAATTAAACACGTGTGTTATCGTATCTTAATATTCAACCCCTAAAATTTGGATAGCATATAGTAGGAATTTTGGAAGGAATGGTAGCTTTGATAGAAAATAGTAGATTTAGAATTAAAATTATAGATATTGGTTATAATTGTATATTTTGGTATAAATGGTAGGTTATGGTAGAAAATTGTACATTTTGGTACAAAATGGTAATTTTGATGGAAAATGGTGGATGTCGTATGCATTTGATGTCGGATATCGGATGTTGATTTCGAACTCGAGGTCATGGTAAATTTTTAGTTATTTGGAATTTGGTAAAAAAAAATCGTCCGCGCGAACGAAGTCGCGGGCAACAGCTAGTAACGAATAAAAGCACGTGCAGTATCTTGCGGAATGATAATCAAGCAATTTTCAGTAAATGGACGCTTAAATAGCAGTGCAGCAGCGGAGTCTAAAACATACATAATGTTTTTGAAACATACATAATATGTAAAACATACATAAATAAGGAGGGGCATGAGACAAGTCACGGACAAGGCAGCGATCGGCGAGCGCTAATGAGCGATCGTGACATGTGATAGGAAAGCGCGCCGCGACCGGTGTCGCACGAATAATGAACATATTATCAGCTACTTTTAAGCGAAGTGTGCACGGGTCTTTATAACAAGTACAGCTTAACTTTTCTTCTTTTTTTTACATTTGCTCGTGCACGCGATTAACTGTATTCGTGTAGCAGTTTGGGTGGAATATTTTGAGGATTTTTTTTTGCACTCGTATATGCCCGAAGTAGAATGAAACTTACTTCATAATATATTTTTATTACACGGTGCAGGTACGAGTATATAATTTGGGGATTTTTCTTGGAGTATTATACGAAATACTATACCTACGAATTGCGTGTACTCGAGTCCAAACTTTAGTGCTCTATTTAGAGAAAGGATCAAGGAAATTGATACGTATATTGATATTACTTGCTTGATAATTACTTGCTCGTAATTGATACCTACTTGCAACCTAAATTTCCTAATTTCGTCCTGAAAGAAGGCATAATTTATCATTCGACCCAGTAATGGACGGAAAAACACTGTCGAAGACAGATGATGATATTTTTATTAATCGTATTGTAGCTGTGCCTACAATAATGACTTCTATCTTTAATTATAGAATCATGGTCTTTCAAGCTCCAAAATTATGAGTTCGTGATACCGCAATCTACACAAAGACATTTGTACTTTCTTAGCATTTCGTCATAGATACTTAAGTTGGTACAAAGTCGGGTACAGCCGACAGCGGCCCACCTCCATCATTCAGACACAGGTAATAAATTCTAAATGTCACAAAGATGATGCATAATGGATTCTTGGCCTCGAGGTGTCATCTTAAAGTTAAAATGCGATTGCAACTCTATGTTTTGTGTTTAGAGCTTACATTGATACAAATGGTCGAGGATATACGGTTGGAGGATTGTAAACAGATTTTCGGTGACAGGAGAACTTTGGCCGAAGTACTCACGGGCAGTCACGTCACGGGTTTGTTTTGTAGTCTTGAGTAATTAAGTGCTGTTAATTGAGAGGCTTCTCGGTACTCACTTGAAGGGCTGTCTAAGTGTCCAAGCGTACGACAAAGTAAGAGAAAGCAGCTTTAGTCATTAGTTTTTGAGTGGTTGTTGTTGAAATTTAGGACGGAATAATGAGTGATGTATTTCAAACTAAAGCTTATAAATCTCTAATAAATAATGACTGAAATCTCAATCTTCTTACATAGTTATTTACTAAATTTACTACCCATGGATATAATCTTACATTTGCTAGCATTGACTCAATTATGGAAAATAACAACTGGTTACTGTTATGGTTTTAAGCGGCCATACCATTAACAATAATGGCAATAATAATGAGCCAGCACACATTCCGTGTACTGAATTTGCTCCCCTTGCCTTCGTCGACATCAAAGCAAATAATCCCACAAAGTTCTCGAGCAGTGTAACAATTTGTATAGGAACCAGCCCAATGGTCTTGTTAAGCCGAGCAAGTCCGAGCGCTTGGCTTATTTCCATACAATTTGCGCCACACACGTAGCAGCGCGTGCCACTGTTGTGCGAAAACCGTTTATTAAATTGCGACTTCATTTTGACGCTTTTCATTTAAATTCCTCGCATTTTTTGCTTACAATTTAAAGTTAATGAAAATTCTATAAAAGACATGCGCGACTAATATGTGCTGAACGAAGCATTTTGAAGCGACCTCACACGAATGATGGAAATACTGCATTCCCTATCCGGAAAATCTCATCGGTAATTAAAAAGGAATCGGAGAAATAAATACGGATATTCTTCTATGATGATGGATCTACTTACTTCGTTACAGATAACATTATATCAAAACTAAATAAAATATCAATTAATTATACAAGAGTTTCAATAAAGTGGCCCAGTTACGAAAATCTCTATAGTGGGTAATAACATTTCCTACGTCAATCGTCCCCAACTTATGACCTGCTAAAAGCCGCAGTAAAGTTTGGACAATGGTCGGTGAGTGTTTGCGGCGGACCACCGGCGGCGACCCTGCGGCCCCCGGCCGTCTCGCGCCGGCACATTATCGTTGACAACATACGAGAAGATAAAACGATGGGCCACTCATGTAAACAGTACCTAATGTTATTCGTGCTGAAAACAGAGCTCAGAAATATGGCGCTTTGATTATGTGTTTTTATTAATTCGTGCCAACAACCAGTCATTTGCCGTTCTTCAAAAAGGATGGAACGTTGCTAGTCAGCTAGTTGGGTTTATTACCCTGTTTTGTTGCTAGGGTCTACTTCCCTGTTTTTTATAATCTTCCCGTACCTATATGACTGTTATAAACGTTTAGTTGGACATATTAAAGTTTGTGGCTATGGATTTTCCCGTTGACTATTCCACTTCCCTATTTACCTATAAATATCATCACCTGTGTGTGACTGTTAGTAAACATTGAATTTGATTGATATAATATTAAAGTTTTAGATATGGAAATCACAGAACAACACAGCCCAAGTTTACAGCTGCCTGAAACCATAACAGAATTTTATGCATTTAAACAAAAATAAAATTGACAGTTTAATATTCGTGCCAACAACCAGTCATTTGCCGTTCTTCAAAAAGGATGGAACGTTGCTAGTCAGCTAGTTGGGTTTATTTCTGCCGTACTTGTGAGGAAAGCTCTGGGATATCGGGTAAAACACGCTAAGCAGCTTTCTGCGTTTGCATAGCCACATGTTAATAGAAATTAAATGCGGGCCTTGCTTTATTATATACCAAGGAAGGATTTGTAGTCGAATGAGGCGAAATATATAAATAATATGCTTCTATACATTGTTTGTAGCGTTTGTGGTTCTTTGTATAAGAAAACTAGTAACTTTGACACTATGGTTTTGAGTTGAATTAAGTCTTTTATCACCTCAAGACGGCAACGCAAGCCATACATTATTTGAATCCATAAGATTCATAACACCCTGGGTCTTCCATGTTTTTTTATTCAGCCAGCGATTACTTTGTTTCGTTTCCATATAGAAGTATACATATACTTATAATATGCGTGTTATTCGTCGGTAACAATCAGAATTAAATCCATTGAGTTGACGTGATGAATGCGTGGGTACACATACACATACATATGCATACGAGTGCATACACACACGTATCGTACGTATGAGCACGTAGTATGCGTGTAGGCATCCCATTCAGTTCTATCGCTACATCTTCATTCCGTCGGCTTTGGCCGACGCTCTTTGATCCCCACAATTGCCTTAATCGAATGGACCTAATAATAGATCAGTGTTATCGTACTAAATGCGTTTGTAGAGACATTGATTGTGAAGGGTGGATCGATTTAATTCTCTCGATGAGAAACGCTGATGATAGTATTATTTCAACGCTATACCATGACTACAATAATACGTTATCTCTATAGAGATGATGAGTACTAGAATAAAAGCTTGAGTTAAACTGTGGGAAAGCTCTATGAAAGGTTATCTGTTTGCAGCTAAACATAATGTTCCAAACTGCAAGCATCACCTTTCTATATAGGCACTCCTCAATTCTCGTGTCCCGTATCCTTCGCCGCACCCTCATCGACAAACCCCCATCAAACTATATCTATCCTTGGCTTACCTTGCTGATAGCCGCCATATTGCACAACCATTTAGATAGCTATTACAATATAAATGCATTTCGTTCGTTGGTGCCGTGCCGTGGGTGGCCATCAATCTTACAATCGGTGCTTTACGTCCGCTCTTGTCTTAATGTTTGCTTTGGATGCCGATTGCGTTACGTAAAATGTATTGGATTTATTTTCTTTTAGATCTGTATGGACATGAATGAATGGTTGTCACTAATTTAAAACAGCATAGAGACTTCAATAATCAACATTGCAAATACTGTTGATTCAGGTGACTGCCCGATGCTGCTGCGTTTCAAAGTAACAAAATAATAACAGTACAAAAAGAAGATCGAAATTAGATACGAGATCTCGGTGCAAAAGAATAGGACAGGGTGCCTTGAAAACTCCTATTACTGTCTAAAACACTTCCATAATGCACCTACCACTAATACGGATTCCGTGAACCCCCGAAACATAACGTATTCTGGCTCTCTTGTTAGGACCAATAAAGAAGGCAGAAGGTTGCTAACTTTTGCATCAGAATCAACCTCGCCTAACTCTCAAAAGGCGTTAGCTAATCTGTGAAGTAATAACCAGGAGCGTAGGCGCAAGGCACGTAGCCCAACGACTCCAATGAGGGCGCGATCGATGGACGATGTGGGCGCGGTACACTGCTCGCCGCAAACGAGCCCTTTGTGCAGCAAATTGAACATGAGGGTTTGACCGATTGCCTTTTGCAGTTACAAAAATATTGACACTGTATATTTTGCACTTTATAGACCGTACCCACTCGCGTTTGAGTGCCTCGTCTCACTATGCTAGAGAGTGTGAAAGTAACATAGAGTTAGCTCTGCTAGTGGGCATTTCAAATATCCAACTATATCACTGCCACCATTCACGCTTACTTTTGATGTAAACAGTATGACAGAGGAGTCTACATCGGGACTGGCTAGTTTTTTGCAACATCACAATATCGAGTCTGACATTGGCTAAATGCACAAATCGTGGGAAGCTCAACATGAAACAAAAACCAAACCATAGTACTTATAATATATTACATTTAATAGTTTTTTTGATATTTTGAATTTCTCATATCTTTTATTTGATAGGCAAAAGTATCAGCATGCTCCACCTGTTCTGTGACGTTAGTCGGGATAGGCTCGCCCGTTTGTTGAACTTTTATTTAGGACGTGAAGCTTTCTCGGGACTCACAGTCAACAAAATGTTTAGATAAGGTAATGTCGCAACTAAAGCCAAAACAATGAGGTCTTAATTCTGTTCTTAAAAGTTTGTCGACCTTTCTCGCAGTGGGCGTAATAATGGGTACTTAATTCAGAAATCGGACACGAACAATGTCAGCGTGATAATGATAAGTTTGGATAGTAAACAATAACTTTGCCAAGTCACTTCCTATTCTTATTGATAAGCTCTGAAAGAGTTTTGGAAGATTTTCAGCTATACAAATTAAAATAAATGAACCAATTTTTGTTACTTCAAAAGTCCTAATCCTGAACATTGAGCTTATAGAGCACAAGTTTTTATAATAGCCAGTTTTTATGGAACTCGTTCTTACCAGACGCTGAAGACGTGTTACTCTGACTACTTATCAGTCTTCTTCAAATGAATTCAAAGAAATTCCCTTTCTTTTCGACCAATCATTTAACCTTTTAACGCACGCGGCATGTTTGTTACTGCCAGACTAGCGACGGGTGGCAGTGCTTAGATGATTAATGTTGATTTAAATGCATAGGGGCAATAGTGGATGATGCACAATCATAGGTCCCGCTACCCGTAACCCGTGACCAATCGTAAATTGAACATCGGTATCGGTTATTCGCTATCGAATGGAGCGCGTGTCGATAATCGATTTTGCTTTCATGATCGATTGGTTAACTGTTATAAAATCTCTAAAACTTGTTAATCCTTTTGGCTAGCGTTTAAATCGATTGCGACAAGCACGCCGAGCCTGGAATGAGACTAGTTCTCAAGGACTGCTTCTAAAATCTCTACAGCCGTTATTGCGCGATAGAGTAACCAAAGACAATCGCACACATTTATGTTACGGTAATTTGTTCCGTAAATAAACAATTATGATTACTGCCTGGGCACAAATTAGTAGAATAGTTTCGTGCCTCCGCTTCATCGATAAGCTTCTGATTAGCGTGCGGGTGCAATGCACGGCGATGCTAGCAAGCTTTATCGGAGAAACAATGGCCGTTCCTGCGTTACCATGCAAATGCACACTAATTAAGCTGTAGGCACCGGGTGGGATCGGAACCAGGATAATGGAAGTTAATTGATTTGTTGCTTGTAGGGCTTGTAACTATTTATAGAGCGAGATAGTCTCGCTCTATAAATAGTTACAAATATTATGTTGTATGGTTTGAACACTTTAAAGTAACTTTCTGCAGTTCTTTAAAAAGTATATTTGAGATGGGCAAATTGAATCTTTAGATGACTTATTTTATGATGTTTATACCGAATAGTTATCATCGTATATACAAAAGTCGATCCGTCCAAATTCATTTGAAAAATTTGCTTTTCTCAGCAACTAAATGTTCAAAAGTTCACGAACCATCATTTTATTCATAAATTTAATCATAAGTACTTCATTTAATTATACCATCCTTCCTGCACAACGTCGTCATTATGACATTGCGGTCCGTTAACTTAACGTTAGCGTTATCTCAGATCTTGTATAACTCGGTAATCGGGGATGTCGGTAAATAATTACGTAGCTGGTAACGAGCAGCCGGGAACGTCATGCGCGGGCGCCCGGACATCGTCATTATCATCATAATCATGGTTGCAATCATATCCCGTACATTTGACGGTAGTCGCCTATTACTGCATACGGTACCTTTGAATTTAGGTACATCAGTGATGGTATTCAAAAATGTAATTGTGACGACAAAACTACGACGTTAATGCAGATAGACTAACGGATTGCAATCATAAATACTACAGGTTGCCAGTACATTATTCAACTGTTCAGACAGTTCTAAAGCCATCGGCATGAATTTATCAAATTTTCCTTTTTTCTTCTTCATGAATGCTAAATATTTATTTTACTGTTTCCAGGTTACTAGTTGGAGCGCCGCTGGGTAAAAATCTGCAGCCGAATACAACCAAGTCGGGTGCCCTATGGAAATGCGGCGTCAGCAGCAATGTCAACGACTGCGAACAAATCATCACAGATGGCAGAAGAAGTGAGTACATAAGTAATTATATGTCTACATCCTATAGATGAAGGAACTATATAATGCATTTGATAAATTTGCAAGTCTCAGTCACCACGTCTCCGGTATCAAGAAGCTTCAATCAGCATAATGCGACACCATGGATTATCTTTCACTTACTTCGACTACTTTGATTTACGGTCTTCCAAAAGCAAAATAAAGGTGATGTAATTTGTGATAAGAAGATGATGAACATTGTACTTGCTTTACTAGATAAGAGTGCGAGTGTACATAATAGTGAAAACACTATAGATTTTCTTTCTAGTTTTTGGTGACACAGTAATGTAGATCACTTCAACATTTTAGTGAAACAGTGCACTGTTTGAATTTAGATACCCAAATTACACGTAGATTCTAACAAAGATATTGGTTCTAGAACTGTTAAGATATAATTACATGAATGTAGGGATATATATTGCAATAGATGTACTTATAACGTATGTGGAAGTAAGGGCACAGAGACCTGTAATGTAAGTTTTAAGTAATTAACATGTTGTCTTTTGTCGGTGGTGCCTCAATACAGCGATGATCCGCAAGCTAGACATGAGTAAGTGAGCTGTGGTCTCAACCTTCTTTTTAATCATACGCTCTTCGACTAATGACTAATTAAACTAATGGCTGCTCTTTGATTCTACTAATTACAATTATTTTGCGCAAGATCCAGCTGAGATGTCATACATTATACTGCAACGCATGAGCATCACTAACTAAATGGTTTGACAAACTTTACTTTGCATACCATTGTACCCATGATATATTATGTTTAGTTCTATTTAACCGATATGTAATCATAGGATATATTTTCGATGTTTCATGTTGGCACACGAAAAATCAACAAAGGTTCCGATTTGGAATAACATAAAATTTAAAGAATGGCCCTTGAACGAAAATATATTCAAAAAAATAATAGAGTTTAACTGCACTAACAGCTTGCAAAAGCACAAATCACGCTTAAGCCGAAGCACATTTGCAAGTTTGGTATATTTCAATAAGTTGTTAATATTCTGATTTATATTAAGTACGTACATGATTTGAAATTTACTTTCGTGAAAATTGTATTAAAACAAGACAAGTAGTTTCAAGCAGTAGAAATAGGAATTCAACTTGATGTAGAGCTTCTAGATATTACATAAACTAGACTGCAGTAACTAATGTATATTTTATAAGAATGTAGGGAATCACAAAATTCTAACTCTGTAGCTCTGCTATTCCCGGAAAAACATACAACATCTTAACATAACACGTAACGAAGGTGACTGGTTAGTTGTAAAATTAATAACGTCAGTTGAGAAAAAAATGGCTTTTTGCACAAATTAAGTATATCGAATTAATAAAATAATAAAGTCCAAAACCAATGTATGTCTGGTTTTGCACATCTAAGCATAATTATGTCGTCTAACAAATTAAAATCATTCTACAAAGTAACTTAGGGCCGATTAACATCCACTGTAGGCCATACTCACAAACTTAACGGTGGTGTCTCTCTGGTATACGTATATTAACCGATCGGCCAGTCAGTATCAGCTCTAAATTAACAAACAGTAGACTTCGATAACGATCATTAACCCGAGACCACAAGTTTGTAGCCGTATATTCACGTTGATTTCTTTCAGGTTAATTTTGTTTACAGGATTTACCTTCGCCTTAACGAGTACATGTCACCTTATCGTTTTGTTATAGCAAATTATGTTGAAAATCACTTTTAGATACTTTGGGATGCATGATATAAATGCTATGTTATTTACTATGAGCACGATGTTTGTGCAGTTCGAAACGGATGCCGTAATCTGTTTCTGGCACATTTGCAAGATCTGTACCATTATTGCTGTTAAGAAGTTTTCTTTGCATTTTACTATTCACGCCTGGTTGCAAAGCTTCGCATTTGCCGACATTATCACCAATATTTAATTTGTTTTTGGGATTTACTTCTTTTGCTGCAAGGACAAACATATCGAAATATAGTTGCTTTTGTAATATTATTTTCGAAATAATACTCTGTGTTTATGAGATCACCATTTGAATTTAATATAATACATATTTTTACGTTTGGGTTGAGATTTCAATAACAAAAAACAAACTGTGTCTAATTCCATGACTAATTGAAGTCGTTATAATATTCCATGAAATAACTAGTTTTGTTGAGTAATTGAACATAAAATAGATTTGTTTTCATTTAGCTATGATTCAAACAAATCGCTGAAATTGTAACTGCTTGGAATATCATTATGGGTACTGAATAACGTTTGTTTGTGTCTAGGTATCGATTCCGATCACCTGTCTGGCCCATATCCTGACGAGATCAAGGAAGGCCAGTGGCTTGGAGTGTCAGTAAGGAGTCAAGGTCCTGAGAAAAAGGCTGTTGTCTGCGCACACAGGTGATGACTTCAAACTCCAATATGTCACTACACTCATGATATAAAAACTCTTTGATATTATGTGGTTCCTCCCGATCAAGGATGCATTTTCAGTTCCTTCCTACAATTGTTCACGTATAATTTCAGATACATTCGTAAATCAGGCGAGCTGCAGCTTGGACAAGGGCTATGCTATACCCTCAGCAACAGCCTAGAGCTGGTGGACGTCATGGAACCCTGCAGAGGAAGGCCTCACACACGGTCAGTCTTAATTATTTAACCCTGCTTTGGTTAAATAACTGTTATGTCAACATATTAATTAGCTAAAAACGGGTCTGATTCGCGCACAAACTAATTTCAATATATATATTCTCGACGTTTCGGCCGAGTTACATCGACCGTACTCACGAGAAGTTTCAACTGTTATGTTAATGATATATTTAGTTTTTTTTGTAGTTAGATATCAGTATTCATATTCACTTTTCATCCACCTTTGTCCAGGAGTTTACGCAATTAGTTTTAATTATATCTCTAATTATAGAGAGCACGAAGAATACGGCTTTTGTCAAGTCGGAACGAGCAGTTCTTTTCTGGAGGACGATACACTGATCCTGGGCAGTCCTGGACCTTACACATGGAGAGGAACTATCTTCGCGCAGGATGCCAGGGACGATATGCTGGAGAGAGACAACGTCGTCTACATGGGACCAGTGGAAGATAAAACCAGCCCGGTTGAGAAGTACAGTTATTTGGGTGAGTGGTGATTTTTATGTAGACATGTGATAATGACTCCGGTGAGGTCATAGAATAACGGTAGTACCTCGTCGTTGCAGATAGGGGTGGTTTTTCAGAATTCATCTGTACTTTCCGGCAAAGATTACGTTTAATATAAAGACGGCAAAGAACTCCATTTTTTTCTTATACTCTTATCTCGTATTACGTCATAATGTCAAGTGTGATAGGTATGTTACTAACACAATATAGTAAAATATATTTGCCTCTATTTACAGGAATGTCAGTGACTGGTGCCGCCTTCTTCGGAGGCAGCAAGCCATCTTACGTCGCTGGAGCGCCACGGGCACATGGCACCGGTCAAGTGGTCATCTTCAGTAAGAGAGCAACTGCAGACTGGGGCAGAACAGACTTGAATATATTAAACTTCACGCTACTGCTGAAGGGAGAACAGTTCGGCTCCAGCTTTGGATACGAAGTGGCTGCTGCCGATGTTAATGGTGACGGGTAAGTGGAATATTAAACACATACATTATGAACGATTATATTATCTGTGACTTTGAAACGTGTTTTTGATACTGGTATCAATATTATTATTTTAACTTAGTATGTTGTTTCAGCATGCCCGATCTCTTAGTGGGTGCTCCATTCTATTTCTCGAAAGACGCCGGCGGCGCCGTTTACTTATATCTTAACAAAGACCAGACCTTGCCGGACACCTACGACCTCAAACTTACTGGAAAGCAAGAGTCTCAGTTTGGCATCTCAATCGCAAACGCTGGAGACTTGAACAAAGATGGTTGTCAGGACATTGCCATAGGAAGTCCTTATGAAGACAACGGTGTGGTTTACATCTATATGGGAGACAGGGAAAATGGACTGAACACAAAACCTGATCAAGTGATCACAGCTGAAACTTTGCCAGTGGCGATGAGGACATTCGGGTACTCCTTGTCTGGTGGAGTGGACTTGGATGCTAATGGCTATCCAGATTTATTGGTCGGCGCATACGAAAATGTAAGTAGGAAATGGAATGGGACTGATATTTACTTTTGCTACGAAAGACAAAGTTTATGGTTTGTTATTGATGAAGCTATTAGAACGTTTAAACAAACTTGTTTTTTCGTGGTGTTTACAGAGCAGCATCGCACTTATTCGAACTCGACCGATAATCGATATAAAGACTTCAATAAAGCCTTCGAACACGATCATAAACATCGACCCCACGATACAAGGCTGCGACAAGGACCCTGCATCGAACTACACCTGCTTCACCTTCCAAGCTTGCTGCATCATCGAATCCTTGGTGAAATCCACGCAGACCAGTAGCCATAAACTGAACTACGTGATTGAAGCTGAAACCTTTCCCGGGGGAAGGAAGTATTCAAGGGTCTTATTTGATAATGACAAGAACAATATAGTAAATAGAACAATTCAATTGGGAAGGGATGTTACAGATTGCAGAGAACACAAAGTTTATTTGAAAAATAATACGAGAGATATCCAGACTCCTATCAAGGTGAGAAAGAATTTTAGATTGTTCAGAAATATGAGCGCTTATTCAAATTATTTCGTACCTAGATCAGCTTCAAAACTTTGTCTTGTTTTGAAAACTTCCAGTATTCGTACTAACCAAAAAGTAAATTTAAACTATACACTATATAATACTATACATATAAACTTATCTTTTATCTTTTGGTTCAATATTTCAAGCACTGTGTGATGGGTTTGTAAACATCCCCGACGTAATTGGTAGGGATCTTTAAAGAGTATTATTTGAATATCGTTCTTGTAATATGATACGTTTAGCTGCAAGATACGCCGTACGCTTTTATATCATGGTGCATGGTTCAATTACGCCAGTTGAAGAGGCTCCAGTTTGCACGCGACGAACATACTCAAAGCCTGATCTCTGATTTCCAGTTCAAAGTGACGTACAAGCTCGAGCACGATCGGCCTGTCTACTCCGCGTCGGGCGAGCTGCCCAGGATCGACGACTACCCGGTGCTGAACGCGACCGCCACGTCGATGTTCACCGCCAACTTCTTGAACGACTGCGGCACTGACGCCATCTGTGTCAGCGATCTGGTCGTGGATCCTGTGCTTCAGCTGCCTATAGGTACGTACTACGTACATTCTAGAGTTATCAAACTGTGGGCAGCTACAATTTGCCCGAATAATTTCTTGATAAGCTTCAACGAAACTTATAGATCAATGTTGTTTAATTTTCTAAAAAAATAATAAAATTTTCCCCGGTGACTTACAAATATCGGTCAACAATTTCCACCACTAAGCCGTTGGATTTGGTAGAAAAGAAAGATACGGTATTTATTTGACTTTGTATGGGTGGGGTGCTTTTTGAATGCTATGTTGATACATAAAACGTTTCCACTTGACGCCGACAAGCAGCCAAGGGGTTTAAGCTTCTAGTGGTTGGGGTGAAACTCAATGGTGTCTGTGTTTCACTGTACCCACAGTACTGTACACAGTACACTGTAACCACGTCAAGGACACGTTTGGCGTAGTAGCTAAGCACTCGGACTGCTGCGCTTACCCCCAGTTTCTGGAACGTCAGTTAACGTTGACAATAGATTAATTCTATTGCCATCCTTGTCATTTGTTTATAGTCAGATAGAGGCAACGTTAGTTTTAATCTACTGTCAAAGCCAACAAACGTTCCAGAAAACGGGGGTTAGGTACTATCGTAGGTTCGAATTCCGCCCGGAAGAAAACATTGTTTCTGGTATGGGTGTTATGATGTGAAATTATATGTCTGTAAACGGTACCCACGACACAGGAGAAATCTTAGTGTGTAAAATAAAAAATAAATAAATAGATGATGAACGTAGTAACGCAAACTGGTAGACAGGTAGTAATTGAATTTGTGTTTTGTATGCGTTGGCTTCGTAAACATGGTTTCCCAACTGTTTTGGATCCATTTCTTTCCTAAATGTAAATTATAATACCGTAATTTTCATTGTGACGTTTTTCAATTCCAGCTGAGGATGGTAAATCCTACGCACTCACTTTGGGCCAGGAAGATGAGATCAAGCTTTCCATCTCGGTGGATAACTACGGGGAGTCGGCGTACGAGGGGCAGTTATTTGTCCATCATCACTCCAGTTTGCATTACATCGCTACAAATATAAGCGTAAGTAAAAAGAAAAAGCGAAAAGCAGACAAAAAAGAAATAAAAAAAGCCTTTGTAGCTTCATATTGAGTCGTTCCTTTTGTAGCAATCGAATCGCGATCATTATTTTTGAGGCAACATGTCTCAGAAATAATTTTCGGGCATGTGAGTTTCCTCATCATGTAAACTATATTATTTCCAGGACAAGCACGTAATCTGCACCAGCGTTAACAAGACCATTGTATCGTGTATGCTGGAAAATCCTTTCAAAAAGCAACCTGAGGGTGCGCCACCTATCACCATGCGTTTTGATGCGAGAGCGCTAGAGGACAACGAACCGTCTGTAGCGTTCACCGTATGGGCTAATTCCACCTCCAAGGAGCTTCATCCAGGGAAGAGACCGATGCAAGTCGAAGCTTTGGTTATAAAGAATGCAGAGTTGTTGATCAAAGGGTAAGATATACAATTTTGAAATAGCTCTATGGCGCGTACCTACTTACAGAATTTATTTTTTAGTTTTTTTTTAACTAACTAAAAATCCAGCTGCCATCGAAAATGAAAGAGGCAAACATAGATTCTTGTGAAATGCAGTCATCGACGTTGCAGTTCGAAATTTAAATAAGAAATGAGATTACAACACGTAAGTAAGCGTAATACGTATGCGCAGAGATTTCGAAGGCAATTCAACAAAACTCCCCGAAGTTTATACAAACAATCCAAACTCAAACCTACGAAACTAATTTACCATTTACAAAGCAATCTTAATCAAAATTATCCGTTCGTTTTTGAAAGTAGTATAATAATATAATTATTAGAAATATACCTAATTTTGAAAAAAATATCCAAGTTATGCATTGCCTTGGGCCGTGGAGGTAAATAATCTTTGTTTGCATTCCGTTTATTTACTACGATTATTAATCTGCAATTATTGTTGTCTATTCATCATTAAAGGCGTTGTTAGATACTAACAAGCAATGGCCTTTTCCAAAAACATAAATTAAAGTGAATAATAATAAGACCGGACTGTTTTCGTTTGAATTACCCTCCAACTCTGCGCGAAATGCTTGCGTGTTTTAAGGATACTCAACGCCATCTAGTTCCCTTCGGAGGAACTGCCGATACTGTTTTCATCATAGAATAAATACGGTGTTTTGGCGGGAATCCAAACGTGAGACTTTGTTGATTTTGTTTTATATTTTTTTCTCTAACTTCTGTTTCTTCGAGTGTTAATGTGTAATATTGATGGAATATTTATTGAGTTTTCGTTAACGTGCACTAGTGTGGGCAAATGATATAAATCCAAGAAAACGTGTCTTTTCGCATTTTTCTAAAACTCCCAGGAAGTGTCAGTAAAGCGGCTCCCACCCACTATACTTACTGAATCGTGACTATGACTGTAAATAATTGACTTGACTACTTTACCACTATTATGACCTATAGCTACTATGAGAAAACAAACATAATATAGGTACAGTATTACCCAACTGATATGGCTTACCGATGTACCTGCGCAGAAGATGAATTTTCAAAGCGCGGGAAATGCTATTGACCGCTATTTGGTCGGCAGCCGCCGCCATCTTAGCGAGCTTAGAGTGAGATGGAACTAACAGCTGCAGTGTATTATGAACCTTATAATAGTGATCTTATGTTGATTGTAAGTTTTAAGCATTCTTTCGTCAATCTTCGGACCATACTTTCTTTTCTGCGCGAACGAAGATTCACGACGCGCCTTATAAGTTGGGTACTAGTATACCTCTGTTATTTTTGTTTTCGAAAACGTAAATGATAAATAAAATATCTATATAGGTACAAATCGCGCGGCGAGAGTTTGGCTTTGACCTTCGGGTGGAGGGGATTACTGCGCATGGTGTGTAGGCGCATGCAGTGCTCTGATTGGATTGCTCTGATTGTGTGCGTGACAGTACCCATGCGCAGTAATCCCCTCCACCCGAAGGTCAAAGCCAAACTCTCGCCGCGCGATCTGTACTTAATTTTATTCTAAGACTTCTATCATGAAATATCTACCTTATACCAATACGTCACATTTGCCGTGTCCCGCTAAACCCCCGTTGGTTTTTTATGGATTTCATTGGGACCTCCTTGTTAACAGAGGCGCAAAACCAGAGCAGGTGTTCTATGGTGGAGAAGTGAAAGGAGAATCGGCGATGACTTACTTCGACGACATCGGCACTAGAATAGTGCACACATATCAGGTAAATTCTTCCATTTCGGGCACTTCTATGTCCACCTTTGTATTACTACAGTTTAATTAACGAGTCCAGGTGATATTCTTGTATTGATAAGTGTCAAGCCTGTCCATAACAGCTCCCACCTGGTTATCGCCCTTAAGCAGAAAGCCTGTCGTTACACACTTTTAGGGGTCAGGGAATATGACTTAAAAGCCAATTCATATGCCTTATCTTTAAAAAACGTTAACAATGCATCAGTACCACATAATATAGATCCCCATCCTGAGGACTCCCTGTATCCAAGACATCAAGAACTACGAAGACCATGGTGTGACAAGCACCCAGACTCGAATACATAGGTACCTACCTACCTACCTGATGATACCTGCATGATACCTACATGATTCACACAGGACATTGACCTGTACGGGTATCCTGGATGGATTCGGCAGACGCAATCAGCTTTTTGTTACATACGATGGCTTATCTAATGCCGTTGTTTGCCAGGTGTTCAACGAGGGGCCTTGGAAAGTGTCCGCCGTCCAGGTGATCATCAAGTGGCCGCACCAAGTCGCCTCTGAGAACTCGCAGGGCAAATGGCTGTTGTATCCTGAAGACTTGCCGACTGTGGACGGTGAAGCTGGTATGCTTTTATGGCTTATTAATATTAAGTTTTATGACATGTAACAGAAAGATGGTACAATCAACTAGCACTGCCACTTTTGACCAGTCATTTAGTGAATTAACAGGACACGCACGCGCTTGCACATCATGCAGCGATGTTCGAAACTACTTGATATTTTTAGTAGATACATTTTCAACATTGCATTACCTTACATTACTACCTACTATTGATCGCCTTACGGATTATGATAAAGGATAAAATTAATGGTTATTACATTGTTTTGTTACGTATATGTTTACAAAATCAAGACAATAATTATTATTCCATCGATTATATTTCCTTTTATTACTTAATACCTATTATATAAACCTACTTTTTCATTGCATTTCACAGATCAAAGCAACGGCCAATGCTTTATGATCGGAAAGGACACCATCAACCCTCTCAAGCTAATCAACCGACCGGGCGCGCCCGAACCTTACCTGGAGAACCTAGAGATGAACCCGTTCGAGTCGACCGGCAAGATCAGCGTCGCCTCCACACAAAAGCAGCGGAACGAAACGACGAAGGTGACGGAGTATTCTAGCACCTACGAGAACAAAGTGAGACGGAAGAGGGAGAACGAAATCGTAAAAGCTGAAGCGTATACGGATAAGGACGGACAGAGGAAACACGTTGTCAATATGGTGAGTTGAATATCTTGACCAAACCATGTGAATTTGATGATCTTACAGACTTAACCGCTTTCGCTTTTCAGGGTCTTAAAAATATTTTTCCGTAATTTATCAATTGCTTATCGGTGAGCGAAAATATCGTGAGAAACCCCCATATCCCCGAGAATTATTTCGGAGTTATTTGATCCCCCACTCCGGACAATAGTCCGGGCCGAGCGCCCCCGTGATGGGTTATGGCCCAATCCTCCTCGCGAAACTAAGCCCCGTGCTCAGCAGTGAGTGGATATAGCTTATGATGATGACGATGATAATTATTTTTTGTTAATGGTGAACGATGATAGTGTAGTCAGACCCGCCCTCAGCAGTGGGCGAATATAAGTTATGATGATGATTTTATTTATTTATTTATTTATTTATTAGTTTATAGACGAGCAGCATAGACTTGCTGATATGTCTACATCACACAGCGTTGAAAAACATGATGATGATGATGATGATGGTCATGATGTTTTAGTTGATAATAAACAATGGAAGTGAAGTGAGACCCGTGCTGAGCAGAGGGCTAATATAGGTTATGATGATGTTAATAAACAGCCATCTCACGAGAAGTTGTAATTTTCAGAACTGCGAGAAGAAAACGGCGAAATGCATCCAGTTCCAATGTGTGATATACCGGCTGGCCCGAGCGAAGGTCACCACTATCACAGTCAAGGCCCGCCTCTGGAACTCCACGCTGGTGGAAGACTACCCCCGAGTGAGCCACGTGAACATCGCATCCACTGCCTCCATTTATTTCCCACCTGACCACATCAATATTCAGCAAAACAAGCTTGATGATACTACTACGGTGAGTCTACTCTATAACTCTCAACCGTTCCATTCAAGTCATACTGTATTTGTTAAGAAAAGTCGAGAATTATTCCGGACCGAGTCAAATATACTCAAGAATATTCTCATATTAATACCACATACTACAGTCACAGTATAGCTTTAGAGAGATCCATATAATTTATATATAATGGAGTTGATGAGGCAATAAATAATATCTATATGTAACTAGCAGACACGGCCACGCGTTTGCTATGGACTATAAATATTGAGATGTAAGCTATCCTATATTTCAAGTTAGATCAAACTGCATACGGTATGCAAATTTGATTAAAATCGGCTAAGTAGTTTAGGAGTCTATCGCAGACAAACAACATGACGCGTAATTTATGTATATTAAGATAGATAGAATTACGTATTCCTCAAAGATCAACTTTACACTGAACACGTCGATTGCAGGCGGAGACGGTAGCGTATCCTGACTTGAAGATCAGCGAACCAACAGAAGTGCCGCTGTGGGTCATCATCCTCTCCGTGCTGATTGGGCTACTGGTGCTCATTCTGCTCATCTTGCTCCTCTGGAAGCTGGGCTTCTTCAAGAGGAGTCGCCCTGACCCGACTCTGTCAGGGAACCTCGAGAAGAACAACCACGAGTCCAGTCCGTTCATCGGACGCGACAGGAACAGTATTCGATAGCTAAAGTCACTTGTGGAAAAACTTTGTGCGTCAAAAGTGGGACAAGCTCGTGAGACTGTGCGTGAGGCGATACTTAGTAAATAATATCCTTGACTGTGATGTCTTCTTAGAGAAAAAAATATGTGCATGTGATGTTAAAAAGTGGTTTATGTTTTGTTGATGTTTAGCACGAGTCCTTATAGTGATTATAAAATTGTTTTTGTACTTGCATTTCTTTAGTGATTATGAAAATGTTTATATATAGGTATTGTTTCTGTAAATACGTACTTACCTTATTTATGAGTAGTTTAGGTGTCTACTTAATTTGACTAGAATTTTTACTAGTCACAAATTGTAATAAATATTTCTAGGAAGGTAAGGTTGAGGAAGAGGTTATGTTAGTCACAATTATTGAGGGAAAACTACTTAAATATGTGACAAGAGGTACTTTCAAACGAAATGTATTGCAAATACGATTAGAGATAAAATATGAACTTATGTTTTATGAAATAAAAAAGTGTAGGTACTTCCTAAATTTATGTAAGTGTTGTAAATATTGTAGAATCCATGTATGATAAGACTTTTTTACTAAAATTATAAATGTCATTGTTACTTAATTTTTGGCATAACTTAATTAAGTTGCAACTGAAAAATACGTAATATCGTATCACAAATATAAAACTTCAATCTACAGGCATTGAAATGAAATGAAAAATAAACATTATTTTTTTGTTTTATTCTAAATGAGACTATAATTTATTCGATGAAAGAAAACAAGTTAAACTAAATCTAAAACAAAACTAAAACTAGCGAAATCTCAACCTTAAAAATCTATAAAAAGTGTGCGTCCAGTCCATGTGGCATGGTGCCATGTACACTGGCTGCGTTACCTCGTTGAATATCAATGGCCATTATCTGTGCGCGATAAGAGCCAGCCCTCTTGTCACCAGCGGCATCGACCAGGACAATTTAATTGGTAACAATAACATACTCTTAACATTTCGTATAATCAAGTCGTATTGCACTTTCAATGGAAGTAAATGGTGATATCTCACTTCGCATGTTTGGGGATGGCTTTTAAAACAACTGAACGAATAAATAAGCCTATAAAACGTCAACTTCAATCTAAACTGAAAATTTGCAAAGAGTTACGACTGTGGTACAAAATGTTACCAATTGTTTTGTTAAATTTATGAATAGCTATGCCTATTTACAAAGTTTCACAGCAAGTGCTATCCTGTCACGATTCTATTTACTTACTTAATTACCAACTGTGACTGCGATGGCACTAAAACAACAAGCACATTGCGAAATCACCTTGAAACCCCCCATTCATCGACTCTACGCAATGATGATTTACGATCATTAGGCACTAGGTATTGATAATAAGCTTTTGCAATAGTTATAGCTACTGATATAATATATTCTTACAACATAATTATAATAATGCTTCTATCGGTTCCGTGGAAATTAAGCATGGGATAAACGTCCGTCAGTCTGCCTGTCTGAGAAAAAAATTATGGTATGATATTACGTTTTTTTCGGTTGAATATTTGTACACTTATAACACTACACTGCCGCCAAATTTAAATCTTCCATTTTAGGTACTTTTTTATAAATTTGGACCACCTTATTAACCACTGGTTGTGATCATTTCTGTTAACTATTGAATCCTACTTAATAGTACACTTAATTTGAATAAAATTGTGCCATTTCGCTAATTTCTTTTTATTATTTTCCTGGTGTAGACCTAGCTATTCACACGCCCATGCTCAGTCTCTGAGAGAAAGTCTGGCACCTCTACACAATAGTCATATTAAGATACATTGTTCTATCTATGCGATTCTACGTAGGTTGTTTTCAATGCCTTCGTAGTGGTAGGTGAAAAACCAATGTAGTGTTGTAATATTTCCTTCTTGCTTGAAGATAACATCAAAATAATTTATTCTAGACAAGTGTCGTGTCTGTAGGCAAAGAACTGAGATCTATATAAGTAGGCCTATTTTGTAGGCATACATTTTAATTACATTACATTTTAAATGAAGGTGAGAAAAGTAGCTTCACGATGCTCCTATTGTAAGTATGTAGTTTGAAACTGGCACAATGTGCAAAAAGCACCATGGCCAAAGTAGAAAAGAAAAAAAAAGTATGTAGTTACTGCATTCTCGTAGGGCTAGGCAGACAGGAAAAGACGGCAGCAGAACGGCAGCTGTCAGTGAGCGGGCACAAAATAAAAAGTTATAAAAATAAGGTACCACAAATGGCGCGGGAGTCCGATAACAGGATGACTAATTGGTAAATACGTTGTCAGTCAACTAATCTAGTTTACTATGCCCTTACACAGCTAAGAAGATAGCGTTCTTGCTCGCCATAAAATCTAGATATGCATAATTTTCGTATAAAACTGTTATAGAACTGCACGTTCACAATATAACGGAACTTTGTTTTGTAGGTAAGCTTTCAGTACCACTTGCTAATAAAATAAATAAGAATCTTTAGATGGAGAATTTATTATTACATTGTTAATATAAATTTTGTACAATATTTGTGACATAAAAGTTAATAAAGCTGTAAAAGACTAGTATTTATATACATGAGTTGGTACAATAAATTAATGTTGATGTTTGTAGTAGGGGACGGGTGCAGGCGATACCTGAAACCAAAGAGAGATGAGTGATTATTAGATATTAAGTAATTGGTAGATTTAGATTATTGGCCGTCAACACCCACAGTAGCGTTAACAGATGATGTATTTCTGTTGCAGCTATAACAACAAAGAGTAAAAAAACGTATAAATCAAATATTAAAGGGGGCTCCCATACAACAAACGTGATTTTTTGCCATTATTATAGACAATGGTACGGAACCCTTCGTGCGCGAGTCCGACTCGCACTTGGCTGGTATAATTTTTTTATACACATCTTCAAATAAGTTTGAGGAATTATTTGTTACTTCATAAAATAATTACGTTAAACTATTAACAAAATTTGACCAGTTTAAAAAGTCAATGCCTAACCTCGGCATTTTGGGAGAATTTTATTGATCATGATGATCTACGAATTTATGATAATAATTACATAAAATAAAAACATAAGAACTCACATCTTTTTTAACAGCCGACCAACAAAATGTGCACAAGGAGCTATTATTTTTACCGTCTACATCGTTGTTCTGCAGGCACGGTTGTTGCATGTCACCTGAAAAAGGTAGGCTCATTTTATTATGTTTCACAAAACTGAAAACTTACACAATCTTAAAATTACCAAGTTCTCAAGATTTTCAATAGAAATAGTTATTCAATGGAAACTTGCCATGTTTAGTACAGAAATGTATTATACGTAATATCATGACGCAATACCTAAGCCAAGAAACTTAGCAAATAAAAACCATATAAGTGAATTTCTGTGATTTAATTTTGAATTCCCGTTCTTCAACTGAATTGCAATTCGCAAAGTAACATAGTACAGAAAACCTATATTTTTAAGTTTGTCTGGATAAATATACTTTATCTACCAGAAAATATAAAAATATTTCAATCACACTTAGCCATTAGACCTGAGATCTAAGTATGATTACTCCTTATGTATTTATACTCGAGTTGTAGGTACTCACCAGTGTAAAGCTGGTTGTCCAAGTGAGTGATGTAGCTGCCTGCCAGCCTCAGGATCTCGATCTTGCTGAGCTTCCTGTCGGGGGGCTCCGTGGGAATCAGGAGCCGGAGCGTGTTGAACGCCAGGTTGACGCTGCTTGGAGATACAAAAGGTATTTTGATAACAATTCTAGCAGAAAGCTGAATAAAGGCAGTTTCTACGTAACTTACGAAATGAGGTGTGCTATATAGGAAAAGGAAAAACAATGCTAACTTCACAAGATGTTTACATATTGACAAAGTTAAATGTGAATTTATATTATTAATGACGTGTATGAGTGTGGCGCTCGATTCTACTGTTAGAAGTCGGAAATAATGTTGTTGAAGGAGTATGAATTGTATTAGAACTCAGACCATTATTCATTTCTAAACATTGTTTTAAATCGCAATATGCTGAAAAGAGCATTTGATAGGTACTAACTTTTGCGTCCGGTCCCGTTCCCTGGCGTTCGCCTGGCACCTCTGCTTCGCCGCCGGTATAACATCACCATTAGGGTAGGGCGCTGTGAATACATGCTGCTCCCAGTTTTCTTCCGTGCACTGATATATAAAATTCTCCATTTGTTTATAGCTCAGCAACGCACTTTTTTTTATTTATATCACGTCTATATTATATCACTACTTTTATATTATACCTATAGTTAACGTTTCGTTTTATTTTGTTATATTCATATGAGGGTTGATTGCAATCTCATATTTATTGTATTGTCTCAATATTGCGCTATACTGAACGGATACACTTGCCACTTGAATTGAACTCTTTTTCCTATGTATATTCCCGCAGCAAATAATTTAATATTTTGGAAACAGATTTATATTTTAAAATATTTTTGTTGTACGAGTATAGCTGTATGGTGGCAAGGTGGAATGCGTACTGTTCCAGTGGAGTTTGTCGGGGAACTAATGAGCACCCCGATGGATATGGTTGATGAAGGACTCATTTAGGAAGAACAGCGCGCGCCACTGACGGGCTCTTAACCGATAATTGTATAAACAGATGGCTCAGAATGTCTCAGGGACGCATTTTAACGGTGATTTTTTTTATGGGGCTGATGATTTTTACAGCTGCTGTAGTGGAAACCTTGTAGTGGCTGTCAGTAAAGTTCAACTTGAAAGTAACTCTTGTTCTGTTCTATGCTAAAATAAAAATAATCTGCGACACTAATCAATTTGGATAATATTACATATCTGTAAATTTTTAGATAACCGTTAATTAACTCAAATAAATACTTATTGATGCAGTGACATACATTTATATTATGTATAACGTATGTAACGTCACCAACAACGTAAGCAACGTGATAACGACAAACTGAAAATGTACGCAAGTAACTTTAACAATTTAGACGCCACCTAAATCCATTCCTGTAGTGGCGAATGGGTGTCATGTCAACGAGAATGTAAAACGCGGCTTGCTCCCTCGTGCTTGGTCTGTTTGTTCAAGCTAACTATCGCAATAAATAAATTTAATGGCCCGATGATTTGTCAAAAGTCGTTTCCCGAAATCAATGTGCTTGCTAAAGCTAAACCGTACCGTCAGAGACAGAAGTGGCAGTGCAAGTAAGGAAGTGCACTTTGTAGGTTTTAGGCAGGAATATGTATTTTTTTTCAAGCTAATGTTTTGTTGAATAAACACGTAGTTACATCGTATAATTTTGTGTTTTCTTCGAAACTGTCCGTCCATCATAGTATATACCTAAATACTCTTTTCCACAATGTTTCTGAGCATCCACTACTTCCCGAATCGTCACGTTGAGTAGGTACAGAAACAATCTCCTCAGAATTTATTGAATCAAAATCGTTAAGTATACATATTATACATTATATTATCATGTAATCATTAATAACTAGATACTTTCCATGATTGAACCCTTTGATATTTTATTTGCCGCTATTTATGTACCCGCTATTCTCTATTAGACACGAAATTAGTATAAATTACCTACTTCCAGCTTCACAAGTAGATGTGTTTTTGATTTCAGGAATAACTTACTAGGTCCTTTGCCCTGGCTGGGCCCGCGTCCCTGGGGATGTCTCCATCTCCATTCGGTGAGTAGTTGCGTGGGAACTCGTTAATTGGTTAAACGATGCGAGTTGTCGACCGCTGGCTCATTCGTATTCATTCGTAACAGTAACGAAGTTCACATGAAAAAACAATGGGGACCGTGCGACAAATTGTTGCGATGATTGCGGTGAGCATTCCACAGACAATTTTGTATGCTCATAACGGAATGGCTTGTGACTCGACTGTCTCTGTTAAAATGTTTTCATGAACGTTCTTGTTAATTTCTAAACTTATTTTTTTACCGTTTCATTTGATATGGAAAAATCGGAGATTTTATGAGGAGAATTACGAGTACCTAGTATAATGCTAGATGACAATTGAATAGTTTCATCGTAACTGGCCGCTTGTACTTTATAGTTAAAAATATTCGCATGGACATTTTTCCACTTATCAATTCTATTGTTTTGGTTAAACAACTTCAATTAGGAGATGAAACAAAGCCAACTCTAACCACTGATGATTACACAATGTGTATTCAAGAGGACATCCACATGCCTCCTAGCCTTCTAAAATACCTAAATAAATATATCTTTCATGACATCAAAAAAGCGTAGGTAACTAAGCTACCTGCTACTTCGTGTTCTCCGTGCTATATTGGTCAATCATCGCAGTGATAGGATTAGCCACATTGAATGCGTGGTTGAAATTTAACTGCACAAGATGTGCAGGATGTTTTAGAATCATAGAGGTCGGTTATGAAATCGGCAGTCAAGATGCTCTGGCACCTCGAATAAAGAACCTAAGGATAAAGGGTCTTTCCTCTGCATGTAAGAAATCTGTCAGTGCCGAAACGAATCTGCTCATAGAAGAAAACCCACCCAAGCCTGTAATTGGAGTCAGTGTCTTACATCCCGTGAAGAATCGATTCAGCGGCGCAGACTCATCCAATGAAACGCTTCTTCGATGAGACTATGGAAGCAACTGATGATGACGCCTCGATTACCGTTCCTCGTTCGCTCAGGTGGCTGTCGGTTTTGCGAGATGTACGTCACGTCCCCTCCACCGAGCTTCGGCCAACCGAAGCGGCGCACCACGGCCGAGACTTTCTCCTCGCGACACCTCCGCCGGTGAAACGATCGTCTCCGCGAGTCGCACACGCTGCCGCGCGCGAGTCGACCGCCTTCGACGCAGGCGCAACAACACACGTCCACACTTCCGCGTACGAGCCTCCGCTTTCGCTCTGTAAACAGTAACGTGCGAACGACTCGTGTTTTCAAATAAATTAAGAACTGTAACCGGTGAATGGGTTTCGTGTCCGACCACCGTCGGGTGTTTGCACAACGCCTGGAGTGATGCCCGCTCGCAAGTAAAGGTGAGTTCAGTTTCCCTTTCTACTAGCCGCGATTCGATATTAGACGATGACATTCGATGATAAGGTGGGCGCAAACGATATGTCTCGAGGCTCGTGGACTGGTGAACGCAAGGACACGATCGCACTTCGCCTGGCTACTGGACGATCGGTTGCAATGGTCATTGTCCTTGTTTGGTTGATTTTGCAAATTTGAATAAAATTCTCTCATCAGCGCTTTACGTGGTGTGAATACAAAAGTGCAGATTAGCATATCGATTCTAAAAACAATAGTCGGCTGATACCTACGTCTTTATTTAGTTCTTAACATAAGTAAGTATACCTACTTACCGCATAGATAACATGCCTAGATTTGCCATAACTGTTACTTACATTATATGAACAGTTAACCGAGGACCAGTCTACTATAAACAGAGATCAGCTGAGCAAAGTAGTCGAGAAGACAATATTCATAAAAAATAACACAATGAAAATGTTAATGCACCTACTCCTCATATCTTCACTAATCAAAACTTGTTTTACTAAACAAATAACTACCTTCTATATATAGGCTGAGGGCCTGAGGCCATTATTTGAATCAGACCATGGTTTTAGTATATTTTTTGAATAATTTAAACAGACCAATATGTAAATTGCTTACATTTTGAAGTTTAACTATACTAATAATAATCTGCCTTCTATAATATCTCTTGTTCTTTTTTTCGTTTTCTTAGATCAATAAGTACCTACAGTGAATGAAGTAAAATTTGTACAATTCTATTCTACCTTACTTAACTATTATAGTATGGTAATGGAGTTAGTAGGTACTACCTCAAAACGTGTACAACTTTTAGTCATCATATTTTTACATAGATACGGTTCTGAAGTATGTACACACACATATTGATATAATATACTGCAGATATTACGTGAAAATATTGGGACGCAAACATCGCGTAGTTTCTTCATGAGCTCACTCGTCGAGCAGAATTACCGAGAAGCCTCGCGTTCGCATCAATGCGGGGCACAGAGTACAATCGATGGAAATCCGCATGATTCACTAAGGATCTTCGATAAAAACTATACGCACAAGATCCGCTGTAGACAGCATTGAAAGACCGCTTTTTGTTGAACTACGGATGCTTAATCTTCATCCTGTATGCTGATTATGAGCTTACTCATCAATGATTTATTATTGATGTAATCTGGTGTGACTATTTTCATTTGCAATACTAATTAAAATTTGGCTCTTTCAGGGTAATTTGTAAAGAGTCTAGACTTTAAGAAAGTTCGGTCTGTTACAGTGTGTTAAGAATAACAAAGTTTTTCAAACAAACGAACTAAATTTTGAATGCAAAGCATTAGTTGCTATTTACAGTTAAGTAGGCACCTAGATATCGAAATTGGCTATTTATCACCACATCATTTCCAGGAACTAAATTAGCATTTTATGGCAACATTATTGATTCAGCAATTTTTTAATGTTGTTGCTATGCCTAGCCTTCTAGCACAAGTAAGTACTTATGTAAATACAAAATAAAGCCAAGCTGGTAAATACTAGAGCCATAGGTGAAAACTACGATGTTGCAAAATCCTTAGTGCTGATAAGTGCTGTTTCTCAACCAGACAATTAAGTCAGCGCGCATTAAAATTGACATCCTGCCAATGACCTATAACAATAATGGAGTCGCAGGCGACGCCGGACGTCGTTATTCGCATAAATGCATTATTACAGTTATGTCACACTTATATAGCACGATATTAATAGCATAGTTTTCCTTCTAATGACGTAAGCGTTCATTCATTGTTATGATCAAAGAAATGAGACCATGTTGAATGTTGAATTAAAATCAAGTAAATGCTTTCGTTAATCTTCGGACCATACTTTATTTTCTGCGCGAACGAAGATTCACGACGCGCCTTATAAGTCGGGTACTAGTATACGTACCGGTATTAGTATTGTGTGTCCTATAAAATCACTATTGCTAGAGGATTTCTAATTGGTCCAAGCTAACATTAAACATATTTTTAGTACCGAAAATATAACCAGTTTGGCTTGATTGTTTAATCTGATGGAATTCGAAATGGATTAATTCCGAGTATAATTAAAATTTGTTTTATTTCAAAATCTTCTTTCGATAATGTTCCGCAGGTTAAAACATGATCATAATAACGGCACTTTTACAGGCAAGGCTAATTAGAATGGATGCTGCACATAAGTATTGTCTAAAAACTAGGTTCTTTGGGGCAGGATATACGAGTATAATGCCAGTCTAGGTAATGTCCATACGCCCACGCATTGCACAATAATTTACTAACTCACGCCTAAACGATTACCCGTCAGGACGTGACACTAAAAAAACACTAAACCTAAAACGATAATGATGTTCTGTCTGTCTAAAAATATTTATAAGTTTAATGCAAACCCATCTATTTTATGATTTCCTGGTTCCCGTCAAAATATACAAGCCTTCGCGATTATCGCAGACAATCTTTACTTGCAATAAGTACTTAGCCACAGAAATGAAGTTCAGTTTAACTTTCAAAACACATAAAGAAGTACAAGTATCATTGAGCTTACTGTAGAATACAATAACATGTTAATTTCAATACTATACCTGAATTGAACCTGATTATGTGAAACTATGTTACTAGTTGTAATCACAGCAACCGAGACAATCATTTTGCTTCTACAAAAACCATTTTTTTTCAGTAAAAAGATCATTTCTGTATAATATTGACACATAAGTGTGATTATTTTAATGTAAAATTAAACCTTACAGCAATAGGATACACCTCTGGGAGTCAGCGGCGATACAAATCACTGACCACGTACAGACTTCCAAATAAGGTTTACGCACACAAAATACTAAAATGTGTGTAGGTATATTGAAAGTTTTGAAATCTACTTTAGTCGTTGACTGCACACACACACATTGTAATTTATCACATCTCGTCTGACTCGCTGTTGATGGTGGAGGTACGGCAATGCTGAGCACAATGCATCCAACTCAAATTTGGTGAGCTAGCCTTGTGAGCAAATGGGTTAAATTCAAGCGCTTGCCCAAGCCGAGCGCAATTATCATGAACAGTAATTATTTCATTTAATAATTCAAACGCTTACCATCCTATCATGAGAAGTTATCAGCTGTTACGCGTTGATTAATTGCCCCATTATTACGGTTTTTAGGTAGCTCAGTGCCTCTCGTCTGCTACTTGGATGGCGAAAGTTGCTATTCGCCATGGTACATTTATGGCAATTTTTCGAACATTACAGAGGTAGGTATAGTTTTATACATTTTTAATTCGAACAGCGAACATCTGAAACATAGCAGCATCTTTGTTTGCCGATAACTATAATCTGTATAATTATATGTATCTGTTATAAGCATAGACCTAGGAGATGATTAATCTGAGGTTATAGGTAAGTATTCTGTTGACAAGCTATTCCGCCGTCGATAGACCCATAGAGTAACTTTGTACTGGGTAGACCGTGTCGTCATACAGACTGCAATCAAATCCATGCCAATTCAACAATTTAAAAAAACGACACAAGTATGTAATATAACACTCTAGAAACAGGTACAATTTTGGTTACGTATTTTACTTATTTTGTGCCTCTATATAAATAGGTACAGACTCAGAGATAGCAAGTTCGGTATTCTTCGAGAATATGCTATACGAGTACATAATGTTTAATAACTGAATTCTATTTAGTTCCACGTTATACCACGTTATACCACGCTATGCGTTGGTATACGAGTATATGTTCCCACCTGCACAACACTATTGCGTTTTTTAGTTGCCTTGATGTTGTAAACATGACCCAAAATTTCTAAAAAAGTGATGACCCCACCTGACCCAAACAAACATGATTTATGATTAGATACATTTAAAATCCGATTGAATTTATTATGTGTAAAACTGTGAACACACCTTGTATGCAATCACCTGTTTTTTATCAACTTAAAAGTAAAGTAGGTATATCTACAATTTTAACTGTTTAGTAAATATCGTTTATCTAGGTACAGAAAAGGTGTAGTATTTAATTACTTATTCCGTATTTTTTTTATAATACTGTTTTGAATATTCAATACAGTTTTCGTGTAAGTACCTATGCGGTTGAGAATAGATTACATCGAAAGATCTTGAATAAAGCCGCTAGGAAAATCACTCGTGAAACATCATTGACCCGAAATAATCTCCAGGTCTGTAGATACTAAGCACTATGGTCTGCATTATGCATTAAAGTATCAGTCTATCAGCAAACATTGTTGTTCGTATAGTACCCCACGGCGACTATGCGGGTCGAGTATACATAAATATGGTATTGCTCAAGCAACGTTGATGTAGGCCAGACATCTCGACAGACCATCTTACTGACGTCCTTCTTGTATCTCATCATTATAAAAGCTAATGAGGCTTGTATTTATACGAACCTAATTATAATATTCTTAGGCTTGTTACCCACTATACAACTTAATGGAATATTTGTATTATTAATCTGAAAAAAAGTTTGTCATTATGCGTCATAAATGTTATAAAAAATTGCCATGTATATATAGTATAGTAATTGTGCACATCGTCGTTTAAAAATGGTTGGTATTACAAAATAATTTATCAATCATTTTAGTTCAGTGACATACATTTTGTAACAAACTAATGTTTTACGTATTCACGTAGGTGGCACAGAGGCGACTTTTATATGGTCATAGTCCATCGTGGTCACTATGTTGTATGGTAGATAGGTGGTTGGTGTAGTTACAGACAATAGAGCCAGTAGATATAAATCAATAGATATTCAACAAAACATCCTATACCCCCAACACATTGATAAATTCCAAACATTTTTCGCACGAAACCTCACCAAAGCCCTTCAAGGCTGAGCAAAGACATCATGATGCGTGCTAAATTGATAATTATCACTGATTGTTGTTGAGTTTGAAGTTCGTGTACTTTAGTGGTTGAATAGACTTAACTACCGTGAAGTAGGTACCGAGGAGGCAAGATCGATTAACGCTGGCTTTATTCCAAGTGCGGGCAGAGTCCACTGACTTATCTCTCTAGATAATAAAAGAAACATCTAGGACGGAAAGGACTTTGTAGTATGTGATCACTGAATTTACTGTATTGTTACAGGAGCCGCGATCAACATGACGGAGAGTACTCGTAAGATACTGGTGGTGGTTGCACTCTCCTTCGCGACGACGTGTATGTGCGACCCAGGTTAGTTGTTACCCCATTCAAATGATTACAAATCTATAATATAAAAATGAATCGCAAAATGTGTTGGTAAGCGCATAACTCAACAACGCCTGGACCAATTTGGCCAATTCTTTTTTTTTCATGTTCGTTGAAGTTAAAGATGGTTTTTACGGTGTGAAAAATTCGAATAATTGCCGGAAAACCCCTAAAAACAGACCTTTTCTTTTTCCCATACAAACGTTTTCTAACTAAAACGAGGTTTATTGCTATTGTATAAAGTTCATATTGAATTCTTTTTTTGTTGTGTTTGTTATTGTCAGTAAAAGGTTCTTATGAAAGAAAAATGTAATAAAATAGCGCGGAAAATAAGAAAGTTTTGGAATACTTAGCGACCATGTTAACTTAAATAGAGGGAGAGGGAGAGATATAGAGTGAGAAGGAAGAGATTGAGAGGGAGAGAGATTAAAGGGCAGGGACAGAAATAGCGGAAGAGGGAGAGAGACAGAGACAGACAGAGAGATAATGTTAGGGGAAGAGGGAGAGGGAGAGAGAGTGAGAGCCACAGGTAAAGGTAGAGAGATAGAAGGACAGGAAGCGTTTTCCCATAGAAACAATGACAGGACAACGTTTGTCAGGTCAGCTACTTCAATATAAAATTTGATCAACAAATAATGCGAGATGTGGTGAACAACTAATATTACAAGAAGCTAAGTGTTAAGTACTCGTGACGTACTCATACAGCTGGTATTTTTTCATGATATCATATCAAACAAAATTGGCTGTCAAAACTATTCTTAAATCTAACATACTCGTAAATATGCTACAATGATCATTTTCCATAAGTAGTCGTTTGACATTTACAGCTATGACATGTACCTACTCAGACGGATCTGGTTTCCCGAAGTGGCTGCACGGGCGGCGACTCGACAACACGATCATGGCTAATGGCTAGGATATCCAAGAGGATGTATTGAACACATCTTACAATTTACCCACAATACAGCAGAATACGGTGTTTTATATCCATATTATTCCACAATAATAGCTTAGAATGAGTTTTTTATGATATCTGGAAAAAACTGAACTGAATCACTCGTAGAGTGTACGCACAATTGAATGGCTCGGATATAAATTAGGCTCGTGGTAGGTTCAAGCCTTTTTCCTCTAGTTCAAAGGTGATGCAAGTAGAAAGTTTTATTTCACATGCAACTCTGTCCAAACATTTTCTCAACTAGTTTCCAAAGTTCACTAAATAAACCAACTGCATACACAACTACGCCAAAGTTAATATAGTACAATATCTATGTAAAACAAACCCAAAAATGTAACAAAATAATTTTGAGCAACAAAAAAGGCATTGACCCACCCAAGTCAATGGTAAATGTAGATATTAAAAAAAAAGATATATCTATGATTGTAATAACTGTGCCCAACTTCATTCGCAATGACATAAGAAAGTATATAGAGGATGTTATAAAACCTCATCATTTGTAAATTCGTAGACAAAAACAAATAATTATTTGGCAACCAATCAGGTTCATTCAAACGAGAAGAAAGTTATACGAACAGATCGATCGTTCACAAAACATTACGTTCTGGTGTATACGGTAGATAATTGTTTTGCCATGTATCAAGGATGTTGGGTTGCTATGCGTCTTTATTGTTCCAGCATATGGAGTATGGAAAACGTGCAGTTTAGTCACGCATAACATGGCTCATGCTGTGAGTTAAGGTACTGGTAGGTAATATGATGAATGTGTAACAGGATTGGCGGTTAGATATTGAGCAATCGTAACGTGGACCGAATGAGAAACGACTGCAACCGAGGACTAAATATAGGATATGGTTACTCATAAATCATTGCAGTTATATCTAAACTGTTTGCTGTAATATAAACCGGAGAAATATCTACGAATTACTTGTATCAATGGCATAGTTTTGGAATATTTATTAATACATTATTCTATAATATTTGATACATTAATCTTTAATAAAATCACAGTATTACAATATCTTTCTATAGAGATCTTAACAAGATATCAATAAAAAAATGGAAACCTAACAAATTACAGAATTGGAGAACATACAGTAGGTATGTTCATGCTAACTGAAGTGAATGAAAGAAACGAATAAAAATTAAATTATTCCGTCTTAAATTTGAATAAATACATTAGCATATTATCAACGGATCGCGCGATCATATCTTTGTACCAAGTTATGGATCGCAGGCGCATCAGCCTGTATTCCTTCAATCGGTATCCCTGGTCTTCCTTTGTAGGTCTCAAGCAGTCAGTACGTCTCAACAACCTCCGATTTGAAATGAATCACAACCAATTAGTACTAAGTCGCGGTGCTACGTTAAGATCTTGACATTTCTAGGCTCACGCGCAGTTATGAAGTCACGAGAAATCCGAGCACCCAGTCCGTGCAGCATTTCCCCGCAACCTTAGCTGGTTGTGTTTCCGTTTCCGACGAGTCAAGGCCGTTCTTCGCACCTGTTATGACGTTGTCAAAAATTCAATTAACTTGTTCCTAATCAAATTATTCCAAACTGTGTATGCAGTGTTCAAAGTTATGTAGAATAAAAAAGCTCGGAAGAATCATTGCCAACTTAAATTTCGAAACAACAATTGATAATCTTCGACATGGTTAGTCGTTACCGAAACATGATGTATATTATCGCCGTGAACCTACAATAGCTTTTGATTTATTGTAATATTGCAGCACCGTTCTTTATAGATATAATGATGATGTGAATAAAGGTCACTTAAGGCTGCATGCAGGTAATTTGTTAATTGCCATTGAATTTCTTGACTTCACATACAGCTGTGTAAATAGCGTACAAAATAGTATGAGATTATTATCCGTATTTCCAATCAATCCATCCACAGATTGAGCCTTAATCCTGCTTAATTCTATGCTTAGTCAATAATAAAACCTTCCACCAAATTATAGTGAAACAAGTCTTAATTGATTTGTAACATCGAACACCGTCATAGAACAAATTTGATGTGTTTACTATTTTCAGATCCTAATAATATTAGCAACACTTAATACACATCCGGAATAAATAGATTTGCCCACAAGAAATAAGGTCACATTAAAGCTGTTACTATCAGAATACTGATTTTATAATACCTGGGCCGTTAAATATTGCTTTATTTAAAGGTTGAAATGTAGTGCACCTTGCGTGATATTTTATATCAATATGCCCCAGTTTCGCTTGAAATAACTTGCAAATAAAATTAAGTGTATATTAATTGAGCGAAGTTGCGTGCTCATTTTAGTTCGTTTACTTATAATCATACTAATGGAAAAAAATAAATATTCATATTACTCATATTACTGATAACCAACTCATTACCAAATCTTATATCGACTTACTAGCAATGAATGCATATCTGCATTACCTTACATTATGGATTTAATTAATATTTTCCTGTAGAAGTGGCAGAACTGGAATGACGATGCCTCGGGTGACCATTTTTAGATAGTAGTTTTACATTGTCGAGATTATATTCAGTTGGAATGTTGCTGAAAGTACTACGCGTTATCACAACGACTACCTACCTAATAAGCCATCTAGGTGTGTCACTGTTAGTGAGTTAATTCCGGGACATTTATTGACATTTAAATGTCATTTGCACCAAGGATCAGTTACATCTACTTCCTTTGATACACTTGATATCGAGAGTGAAGTAGCTTAACATTTCGCATGACGTCTATTTATTGTGTTCGATCTTGATTATATTATGTACAGGATAGTAACATTGAGTTAATTTAGCACTGAATTCCGAATTTACCGACTAATTTATGATCGTGGTTTGTAGCACAAGATCTATTAACCGAGGAGAACGTAAACTTCTCATCTTCTGCGTTTACGTGGTTCGGCGCACGCGCAGAGAATACAAGACGTCCACCATACTATTTTTATTCTGTGGTCCGTGCCGTCACATGTCGCGATAGTGAAAGCTGAAGACCTTTTGTAACGTAACGATGACTCTACCAACAGACGCCATTTAGATAATGGGCTCCCTATGTGGCTTACGCTATATTCTGTTTGCTTGTACGTACGGTTCTTAATACGGTGAATCGACACTTGGCATGGAAAGAATAGTATGTGGATAACAAGAGCAGAATTCTGCAAGGTGTGTTTATAGTGCCTCTAGCTAGTAGAATAAATTGAAAGATAAAAAAGAATAAGTAAAGAAAACACATTTATTTGGTTCGTTTGGGTCAGTGTAACATATTGGATGATAAAATAGTAATGATTTTTCCGCATTACCAATGTTAAGCAAAACTTCATATAACACCACAGAAAGCATCATCACTATATATCAAATTGGATAGTATGACATACCTGCACTTTGCGGATTTAGCGTAAAAGAAGTGAAAGTGCCATTTTCCGAGCTATGTGAGGTACCACCTAGTAGGTCCCTTCCTCGTGCTTGGTGCTGGCCGTGACATTAATTAATTTATCCGCGACGGCGACGCCTCTGTTTTGTGATCGATCGATCAGGGAGCAAGGTACTAACGTTAATATGAAATAAGTTGTCAATTATATTTAGCAACAATTCAGGAGTGTGTGGCACATCTTCATCATTATTAATCCATAATATAAATAAATAAATAAATAATTCAGCCTGTAACTGTCCCACTGCTAGGAAAAGGGCTGGGTAAGGCCTCCACCCACTTTCGTGAGGAAGATTAGGTCATAAACCACCACGGGGGCCTAGTACGGGTTGGTGGATAACATGCCTCCGAAATGATTCTCGAGCACGTTAGTTTCCTCACGATGTTTTCCTTCACCGAAAAGCAAGTGATATAATAATATGAAATAAAAATGTCTCTCATTTTGTAAACAAAATCATATTTAGGTACCTCTATACAGCTACGAGTAAAGTTGCGGTATCTAAACCCATCTTGATTATACGATAAAACCTACAGATCAGTAAGATAATGTATTTATTCTTACATATTATAATGATGCTAAATGATTTCATGTAATGCCAAGTAAATAAGATGTTTCCGATTAATCAATCATCCGCTTTATCGCCTTTTGTATAAGGCGTAAGTAATTACTTTGTACGAATAAAATATGTTTTATGGACATGAATAGCGTAGGTATCTACCTATTATAGCGGTAAACCAATATAATGCAGTTGTGTAGCATCTCTAGTACAATTATCATCATTAAAAATGTACATAATAATATTTATACACTACCCATATCCCTTCTTGTTTTAGAAAAAAGTGGCTGCATAGATTGTTAGTTAAAATTATATCACTTTACTAAGTTAAATGTTTAGCTAATTTGGTTTCAAAAAACCAACCAACAAGGAGGCAATTAGTAAATAAAAAGCTGTTGAAAAATATAGACCCGACGAGTGCACGACTTGTGCCATGATCTCATTCTATAGCAAAAACCTTTATTAGTGCAAAAACTCAATTATTTTAGCTGATGATACAGGATCTTCTTTTTGCCCACAAAGGATTCCTGACAAACGCTCACGCAAAATTCAGTTTTATACCTAAGCCGCCTTATAAAAAATATATAATTGAGTAATTTATCTGTCGATAATGTTTTTGAGTCACGGACACCACCAACGAGTGTACTTATTAAAGTTTTATGATTGGGCATCACACGGTTCACCAAGGACTTTCAAATAGCCCTAGCGTCACACTTATAGTGGACCTAATAAAATTAATGAGGAGGTCGAGTGAGCATTGCCACCAGAATGTAGGATCTAAAGTGGACTACAGTCGGGCTAACTTTTTTTTTCTTTTTTTGTCTACCTGGTAAAGTGCTCTAAAGTGACGATGTAGCCGAAGGTAGTCAACATTCTCAGCATAGAATGGGACTGGCTTTGAAAGACCTTTAAATTTGTATTAGAAATTGACTGTTCAAAAGTTGTATGTACAATAGTTAAGTAATTAGCCAAATTCCTACATAATATAATAACATTATTCATTTACACATAAAAGTTTTATTTATATACATTTTAATGTGTAGCCTTCACACGTGGATAGATTCGCAACCACGTTACTGCGACAATAAAGCATTTAGTAGGTAACATGTAATTACTTACAACAAAAAATCCCTTATACCGATAACTCACTGTTATGGTAGATAAATACTAACAAAACTGGGAAGGACTGTAATTTAACCTATAGGTATATAATATTATAATTATTACTAACTAGGCACATACATAAAAACTCTTCAATAACCATATAAAATAACATAACGATAAGTAAAATAGACAAATAATGTATACGTGCTCATAGACCAATTACGCTAATACTAACCTACTAAAGTCACAGGTGTAACGATATAGACATATATTTTGAAGATAATATTGAACATAAATACGGTATAAATGTATCGAGCGATAATGTTCAGTTAATTATTTCCAACAAAATATAGTGCTGTAAGGTACGATAGACGCGGGCGACGATTTTTTTTAATTATTGTCTCGATGGATGGACTGTATCGATTTTAATTTTAAGGATCTCCACAACCACCACCTTGGCGTATTTGTATTTAAAGAGTAAGATATAATTCGCATTTGTAGTAGGTAATTCAAAGCAATCTGCTGCCTTCTTATTTGGATGTTCCATCGACTAGTATCCTCTAATGCTATTCGATAAATATAGGTACATTAATTACTTGTTCGTATATCAGTTTAACCTACTTATATCGCATGTCAGCAGTCGGAGCGCCATAATTTATTATCTTTTCATTTATGTACCTTATACATTATATATATTATGCCGCATATGTAGTAAGTACATAAAAAATACATACATACATAGTTAATTTTAGAGTAGGCAGCAATATGAGCTTCTTAAACATTATGACGAAGATCGTTCAGGAAACTCAAGTACACAACGATGAAAATGACACAATTATTCATATTTTGTTGATTGATTAGCCGATATAGTCTGTGTTAACCATAAATTATAATGTTGATGATTCTCTATCTTAGCGACCTAACGACGAGCTGACATAATATCCATATTGTGTCGTATTCGTTTACAGCTAGGGGTTTTATACCCAACTTTATTACATCTTCAGATTCTGACAAGCGAATCGATGATCTATAATACGAACTGGTCTTTCTCCATTCATATTGAATATTGTCATCGAGCTCTCCTATTTTGCACTTGACCGGCGCCGGCGCACTCTCTCTTTGCTTTCAACATAAGTGACATTGTCAACATCTGACAGTTCGCATTCCTAATTCAAGTTACGAAACTGGAGCGCCCACAAAGCGAACAAAACTCTCGACTTGCTATCACGCCTACGAGCTGTCAGTAAAAAGCTACTGACAGCCAAATAGCACTATCTCAGCATCTGCCTTTCGTTTTGGTCTGACCTGACCTTTTATATTACTTCGAATTGATAGCAATCAAACAGACAACAACTTGACTTAATTTTAGAAGTCTAGATGGTATCTACATATATTTATTTCTTCCAATAACCTAATTCCTCTGTTGCATTTTCCTTGTAGTGAAGTAGATTGACTTCTATAAAAACTAAGAAAAGCCCCGTGTCTCAAGATTTGGAACCAAATAGCCTGAAATAAAGCTTAACAAATGACTTTCATAAAGGAAAAGCAATAGACTATTATAAAGGAAAATTCTCTAAAGCAAGTATAAAATGGTTGGCATAAGACATAAACCTTACAATTTAATTTTAAATTCATGTATGCTAGATCGATAACTGGGTGATACGCTAGGCCGTTCACCTGTCTATTCCCTGTCCAATTATTAACTAACAACATAAATCGGACGACATTATGCCGAAGTTTATAGCTCAACTCCTTATGTGTGCTTAAAACCCAACCTGAATCATACCCACTTGTAATGCAAGTACTAGTACGCGGTACACGAAGTAACATTTCAATAGAACATCGGCGGTGGCCTCTCGCAAAAGTAAAAGGGCTGATTTATGATCTCATTTATTTAAATGGCCAATTTGTTATAGCTGTTCGCATACTATAGTGACACTCAATTAATAACAATACGGAGGTGTTTGAGGCGCATGCATTCATGTTACATATTATGAGGCTTATGGTATGAGCAATGCCAACAATGCAATAATGCTATGTTTATGTGTAATGGTGTATAATGTATGTACAATCTAAACAATGCATTGGATTAATAGATTTTTAATTATTTTCCTCAGTTTATAATCTTAGCTCTTTATCGACTGTGAGTGGCATAATAATTAATCTAAATCCATCACAGTTTGTTCGTAGATCATAGTATTAGACCCAGACTTGGCAAGTTTTTTTAACATTACTTTATCTAGACTGTGAACCAATAAGTCACGTCAATCAACAATAGACTTTAAAACACATTGCCAACAATTAAATATGATAAGAATTCTATTGGTATTTTATAACAATTTCTTGCCTATTGCTGCAACTTTAATTGGTCATGAAACATACATGTCGCAGAAATGCGTCCACGCAGGTGTCCCAACACCGGACTATATCCGTTTGGATAACTGTTCAGAATTGACTTATATTATTATACAGACTATAAACCACTGTGCTAGAACCATATGCGCCTTTAAAGAACTGATTAGGAACACTTTCGCGTTTCCACCCGTAATATTTGTAGGATGTCTCTTATAGCAACACACCTCGGATACATCACATCGCGTGCTGTATCACATTCCACATATCTGACGCGGGGCTGGTTAACAAATAACGATTAATTATAGGCTTATTGAAACACGTGCAGTTTCACAATTTACAATGGTGCTTTGATTACTACTAATGACTGTTCGTGAATGAATCAAATTCAATATATTATTTTCGTCAACTTTTTCACTACGACATAAGGTTCTACGAGTATGTTTTAACTTTATTTTTCATTAAAATTCTTTCATTAAAGTTATATAGTATTTATAATCTGAACTAAATTACGTCGTGCGGCAACTATTTGGTACTGCAAGTTTGTATGTGCTTATATGTTTTCATCGATTCCAAATTATTCAATAAACTTTACATAAATAATTCTAACTATAGTAGTTAGGTATATATGGCCGTGTAATGAGGTGATCATTTGCGATGCATCTCGACTGCTTAGACAGAACAAGGTTTCTATGTGAGCGGACACGTAACTGGACCTGCGTCCACAAAAACTATATGTTTAGGGCTGCCACTAAAACTATGGTTACATTGACGAAAAGCTTACACACGAAATAACTGAGTGAGTCGAAAGAAATGATAAATAATATTTATAGACACTTTTTCCATAAACATAGCAATATGAACTACTCAGATAATTCTACTAAAACTTTTTATACACAGCAGATAATTCTAATTATTAGGTTCATTAATTATACCGATATAATTCAATATAAGGGAAATAGTATGGAGACATGAAGTAACAGTATCATAAAGCTTACTCGGCTATACATTTATTTTACATTACATGCACAAATAATGAGACAGAAACTATGAGACAAGATGACAACGCGACAACCCTATAGTCTACGTAGTCTGCGGCGACTTTACGCCGCGCGCATACACAATTACACATGCCTGATAAGCGCTAATTAACTATGTAAACCAATCAAAATTCTTCGTTATTTATTACGCAAAGTGTGCCTACAACGTCGCCTGGACGTTACCTACTTGACTGCGGTTATTAGAATACTTGCATACACCACACAAGCTCATTATAATACGAAATATTAGTTTAAGACGGATCTCGCCTTAGTCTAGCAGCGTACGCGAGACACTAAAGTTGCGGTGCACTATCGTGTGCGTTCCGTCTAATACTACATTTTAAGGTAGTTATAGATTTGTAGAGAAGATTTTGAGCGCTAATATATTTATTTTCATTTATTTTCAGAGGTCTACTACGAGAAACAGCGCTACGATGGCTGGTTCAACAACAGGGCCTACCCGGATTGGGGATCAGTGTGTAAGTGACTAATGTACAAACATACATAATTTCTAAAATGAGAACCTGAAAGAAAATGAATAATAAGATAAACGAATTATGTCTAATTTATAATGAAATCAATACATAAAATTATGGCCAAAAGTCTATAAACATGAGAGATATTTTGAAATAATACCTCCCGAGAATATAACTATTTTCATTATGATATTATCAACCGATAATATTTCGCCTTATGTGGGAGAGGCATAATACTGAAAGGGAAAGGATTCAAGATAATCTGAACATTCTCAATTTCAAACATGAATGCTACCGGAAACCGCTCATGTCATTGCACAATCCAGTAACCAAGTAGCCACTCCATCGAGTTTCAAACTCTGTCAGCTGTCATTATTCAAAGTGGCGTTAATCAAGCTACTTTGATATGATGTTTGATAATTAGATCTACTCAGCCTGGTTATTTTATATAATGATTAGTTTAGATACATATCCTAAACGATCATAGAAAATAGTAACATAAAAGTATTATATACTTACTAAGAACAACATAAATTAAATCAGATTAGTATCTTACCTGTTTTTTCTTTTTAATACGAGTACGTAATTGTTATACAATTTTGATTGTATATCAATTTACATGCAATGAAATTATACGGTGATTTTACAAAGCTATTATAATTGGTTAAGCTAGGTTTATATAGCCTGGATGAGACAATTTGGCAATGAGTCCTTCCACTTTAGATTTACATACTTTAATTTGACATTATTTTGTATTGCAATATATGATAACTGTTATAATGTATGAGGCTCTATTTCGTTCTTAGTGGCTAGTTAAATGGCTGGTTATGTCTGTGTCAATAAAATAGAGCATATCTTGCTTATAAGGTAGCCAATTTTTCTGAGTATTGTAACGACATGTTTTGGTTTTTAATATTTATTGCCTTTTGTGCTAAATGACTGATTGGCTGCCCGCTAAGGCGGCTTAATAAGTTTGATTACGCACTGGTTTAAGTGGTTGATGACTAAATATGAAAGTTACTAATGACGTTTATGGAGTTAAATATTAAACCTTATCATAACCGCATTAAAATCTTTATTACAAAAATGTCATGTAAAAGACATCAACGCGCTCGCGTCACAAAAAAACAAGCTTCGTGAATACTATTACTATCTGTTTTATAGTGAAACGTTTTATAAAGATACTATACCAATACATAATTATTATTGTATGTATTGCACATTTGATCAGTAGACTAATTGAATTGTTCTTGAATGATGCATTTCTACTCGTGCATGGACCAATTTTGATACATGTATAGATAGCCGGCAATAATTTAGTCATCGATCATTATGTTGCAAGTGCTGTATCTGTAATTGATAACTATCGACATTGTGTCTGTGCTATGATGGAAATATGCAACAATTGACATACATAAAAGTACAGTCTGTGTTAATATTACGGCGTTAATATTCCAAGTAAATGTATATCATTACGTAAAATTAAGTAATATACGTAAACTTGATGGAAATTATGAAACAATCATAAAAAGCTAACTGTTTCACTGATATAACGAATTCCGTTTAACGACAACTTTAGATCTGACCGCTATGTCCTTAAAATGAAATTTAATGTAAACACTTAGCGCTCGGTGGCTTATATTATTTTTATCAGAAAAATCGGTTAGCTTTTTACGTAATACATACTAGGCTCTTTTATAATAAATACCTTCTCATTACAATAAACGTTGACAAGGTCATCTTAAACCGGACTTACAGTTCAAACAAACATCCATAAATAGTTCAAAAAACTTAAAATAATGATTCGAAGGATAAACAAATTGCATCACTTTTATCTATTAGGTAGACGAACATTTGAGCCATAGAAATAAATGCTCGATGATTTATATCACACGGCAAAGGTGCCTTAACCTATTCAGAACTTATGATTAAATTAGGTCGTAATTCGTATTATTGAGCATCGATAATTTGATATTAATCACTGATAGACAAAGCGGAGGTATAAAGGTGGAGGCGAGACCGTCTCGTCCCTAATTCGTGGTTCATGCGAGCATAGAGTTGCGCCATCACAGCGTCACGATCACGCGGCACTCGTAACTTATTCACTCGACCATCATAATTCAAGAATCAATCACGAAACTTACAACAATAAGCTCGAGCTTTCGTTAAGTGTCAGGTGTTCTTTCAATATCTGAACATTATTATTTATGTAATAAATTTCCTATTTTCTATTTTCCTTTTCTTATTTTTATTTTCCTATTTTGCCTATCTGTGATTTAATTAGCAGTTTTAATGACCATGTACAGATTTTTCAGCTAGGTACTAAAGATGATCATAAGAACCAACTGATTTTGTTTCTTAAATTTTTTTATTATTTTTTATAAGAATTCTTTCTGAGTATAAGTTTACGATAAACGCATTAAACTCGGGTTATAGGCTCGTAACTGCGAGGTACTGTTATGCACTCAATTTTATAATTGCCGCGTTAATTTGATGGAATTGAATACATTATTTAGTGGTAACATTAAAACGAGATTACTTACTGCGCGTCATTCATTCCAGTATTAACCTCAATTTGAAGGTCTAGATTCAAATAGTAATTACTTTAATATAGATGAGTTTAATATAGTAGAGTTAGAGCATTTGATGCATTTTATAATGAGCATTTTATAAATATCTAATTAGAGCAAAACTTACATTTCAATGCTTATGAAATATATAATATAATAGGTAGGTAGCTATTGAATTTAGAGAATTCAGATTCTATATTGTAAATCAACTTTATTTTAAAGGCACAAGCTAGCTTTACTTTGCCGTACGTAGGATTTGCAAGATTAAGTATTACACAACTTCTAATTACCGAGAATTTTAATAGACTCGTTAAATTAACGCTTAACTGGTTAATTATTTATCATGTCATTTACACCGTTCATAATCTAATTAAATATTTGAGATCTATCATGTTACATGTCATGTTATCATGCATAGATCGCAGCTTTTGCACAACGACTTAAGTATAAGACCGAAATTAGTTTTTATTCACAGCTTATACTCATGCTTACATACTTTCATACGAACGCCCGTCAGTAAACGAGACCAAAGATATAAGTCGGTCTACTTAAATAGCGTATGACTTTCATTTAATAAACTTTGTTTTTACTATATGTAAATAAATAAATAAATAAGCATATCATTGTACTAATTACAAGTAAGTATGATAAAATAAGCCACAATATTTCAAAACTATATTGTCACAAAGGAATCTTTGTTTATTTGGAATGTTGGAATTTTGTTCCTAGAATTAATAATTTAATAATTACCATTACTTATTTTACCTCTAAGCTAATAATTACAAATCAGTTGTTACTCAAACACTTTTTGGAACAATTAGGTATTATCATATTCTAAACAAAGAAGATAGTTATCTTTTTTATAAATCAAATAATCATACTTACTAGTACAATATTATGCCATGAACAATCATTGTGCACACATTTATTATTATATTTATAACAATAATTCACAATTATACATGTAGCTAAATAAGGTGTCAGTTTTTACTGTAGGTATATTGATACTACCTATGTACATAAATTAATATCAGATGATTATTATTTCTTCTTGCCAATCTGATAATAAACGACCATTTAATGAGTTGCCATGCCATGAGTTAAACGCAAGCACATTATTACCTGCTTTCATTATAAAAGTGAGTGGTTACTTTTACTCTGGATATCGGTTGCGAGATTTTCCAGTTATGGTGAATGTCTTACGCTCCCTTTTACAGAAATGATACCGAATACGGAATATACCTGTATAAGTTGAGGATCTCTACTATTTACAGAATAATATACCTACAATGAAAAAAGCGTGGAGACATATTGATTGATTGGAACTTGTGAAGGCAAACGGCAGAGACTTTTTGCACAGAATCGTTGATTTATTGGATACTTACTTGAAATATTTTAGTAATGTAAACCGCTGTGCATGTTAGCTCCTAAATAAATAGTAGGTAAAAACATGGATACACACATGCCTGTAATAAGTTGCACGACTAAATCCTTTAGAACACTGCTACAAAAAGGATTTAAGACATGTTAATCGGTTAATTACAAAATTAGATGCAAATCTTTTTAAACTAAGATGTTGGAACATAAATAGTTTACTTTTGTAACATGTTTTAGAAACTCTTTGAATATGCGGACAGTTGAACTGCAATGTAGCTGTCGAAATGCTCTGAGTCCGACTGGTATTTAAGATTTAATTAATTAACGTAACTATTTATTAAGACACCACTCGAAGAGACCTCTGGTTTTGACCCTGAAACTCAGATTTTTATCAAATTTTATGCAAACAAGAACAAAATTTTTTTTGCGACAGCAAGTCGACTCACAAGAAAAACCCCCGCGTCCTACGCGGACGGAGTTTACATGATGGCGGGCGCCGACCGGCCTGGAGCGAGAACGCTGTCGAAGCTGTTCATGCGCGGCCAGGATGGACTCCCTTCGATGGCCAATCGAACAGCACTGCTCGCTTTCTTCGGTAAATAGTCTATGGTTAAGTTTGAACTCAATTTCAGAAATATTTATTTCCTATACAAAATAGCAAAACAAGGAAAACAATATAAAACTTTTTTTCTGTGTAATTTATTTATAAGAAACCGATTGCCCGTTCATTTTATATGAATTTCATGTAAGATACCGGATTAGTACACTTTCTTCTTGGTATACGCTATACTTCGGAATCTTACAGTGATTTAGCTAACAACAAAAACAAGAGAAGTGGAATACAATGGTAAACGATCGCCAAGTAACCAATGCTTTGAAGTCAATTAGTGAGCTCCAAATTTATCTCTGTGTTACAGGACAAGTAGTAACCGGCGAGATAGTAATGGCATCCGAATCCGGTTGCCCCATAGAGCACCATCGCATCCCCGTGGACAAGTGTGACCACATGTACGATCCGGAGTGCAAGGGCAGCAAGTACATGCCGTTCTTGAGAGCAGCTTACGACAGAAATACTGGACAGAGCCCCAACAGTCCCAGGGAACAAGTAAGTTGAAAATTAGGATATACATTTTTCACACCACATTTTAATCTTAGCGCAGAGCAGGTTGCAAATAATCAGAAAGAAGATAAAAAGTGAAAGTAAGAGAGCTACTAATTGCCTGTAAGAAAAGTAAGAATTTTGTATAAACTTTATGTTATTGGCGTGGTCTTATAAAAACGAAGCTACATGCCCAATTTCAACAAACACGATTTATTTTGTTTATATCATAGCTAACTACAACGTCCCCTTGGTTGGAAAATGAGATTACTATCATAAAAACCTTCACGAGCCTCGTATAAAATAGCCATAAAGCGCATTCGCTGACCGTATCGGCGGCTCGTAAAAGCAGATTGTCGGCGTAGCGATGTGGTCAGGACTGTCGGGATACGCCAGCCGTCATTAGCATTCTATGCTATGGTAATCGATATCGTCGAATGTGGTACAGCTTTGCGCTAATGAAGCGTAATGCCTGCCCGCCACCTACTGAGATCCTATTCATAATTGCACAAACAGAATCTCTATTGCGTTTCTCGTACAAATTTTAGTTTTGATAATCTTAATAATATAATATATATAAAAAACGAATGGTCCGCGATGGACTCCTAAAATACTTATCCGATTTAAATCAAATTTTCACACCGTCTGCAGTTTGATCTAACTTAAAAGATAGGATAGCTTACTCAAATTCATAGTCGCAATATCAAAAACTTTATCCACAGCAACGCGTGGCCGTGTCTGCTAGTAATAATATAGAGATATGAATAGAACTAGTACAAATGTGAACACAAAAAATAATTGCTATATCTATTCATTTATATTAAAAAAAGGTTTGAAAATCGCTTCCAAAGCACCTTGGAGTGAAAATGTGGAAATGTGGTAGGAATTTAAGTTTACTAGTTTATTATTCTGTGGTTAAAGGAACGTTCACTCTTCTACCACCCGTTTGATATCACACTTATTTATTCCAATTGTTTACTATTGTAACTTACTTTGTATTATTGCCATAACAAATGGGCATGTGTAACAAATGGGAAATATCGTGACAAACGGCTGTAAGGAGACACGAGAACCGGTTGGTGCGTAACGTAGAAGCCTTTCTACGTTAAAGCTCAGACGTTAATCTGTTTCCATATATCAAATTAAACGGAACGAATACATCTAATTCGTCTTACTTAAAGATTTAATTTATATCGTTTTGAAAGGTTAATAACATAGTAATTTACTACCTGCAACAATTTCCTTAGGTAAATTAGTGTAGCTAAATACCTAAACATTAATAAACGTCCAGATACAAAAAGGTATTATATTTACAATGATTAGTAATTTCGAATGTTTGCGTTACCAATGTCAATATCGATGCGAGACTAGTTTCGTTCAAAACTTCCATACGGTTTCCATTTCCTTATCAAAGCAAATATTCATTACAATCCGTATATTTACCAAACAGCTCCAATGATCAAATAATACCGATTTTTTTAAGTTTACAACTTTTAATACTAAGTTAACAGCTTACAAAAATAAGAGAACAGTATGTAGGTATCTGAATTAATATTTGTTATTTGTGTAGGTATAGTTTTGATATATTTTTTTTATTTTTTCATTACAAAACTATTGTAAGTTCGAAAGTACACGCTGTTGATACTAATTATGTTTAACCATAGCATCTTGTAAACCGACACACTTTTACACAATAAAGTTGGTTCTATTCTATTCTAAAAATCACACATTAAATGTAATTGTACACCGAAGTTAACCACAGCGATCCATGCCTACCGAAGGCCGAATTCCAGGCAATAAAACTGAGTAGCAGTAACCCAGATACACCCATCAAATGAATGCAGCTATCGTACCGATATGTCTCTTTGATCGAACCTTACCTTAAACCGATGCGACGGCCTTAAGGAATGTTAATCGCCCTATAATTACACTGAATGTGATCAAATTGTTAAACCTTTTCAATTCAACCTTACAAAGCATAGGTACGAGCAATTATACGCAAGAATTTTATGTATTTACTTACGTAGTTTTGATTGCGCAAAAGCGCCGACATCACTACAAAAATATTCCCACTGAAAACGGTGTTCCACGGAACTTGAACCTAGGTTTGGTATACGCTACGTACGATTTCATCAACTGTTTTGTCTCTAAGAACTTCGGTGACTTGTTTTGTTGGATATAAATAAAGGAATCTTTAGATAAAATAGAACGTCGAATGTCCAACAAGAATTCAAAATTCTTAAAAAGTTTAAAGCGAAATTCAATTCAGATGAAATTTGATTTGAAGATGAAATGTCATCACATAGATGTATACCACAAATCTTCACCTGCTTAATAAAAAAACAAATTGTTCCAGATCAACCAGATAACTTCCTGGATCGATGGCAGCTTCGTATACAGCACGAGTGAGGCGTGGGTGAATGCAATGAGGTCATTTCAGGTGCCACCCAGCAGCCACGCCTGCCTCTTTACGTACTTTCCTATATCTATGTACATTTATATCATGCCTATCACCACTCTATTGACACGTCACGTAATGATATCAATACTGGCCATTGATGAAGAGTCAGACTTTTAGTTCGTCATTACATAATGCCGGAATAAATTGTATCTGCCAGTATTCATTTACATTATAATATAAAATAAGTATGGTCGCAGAAACTTCGCAATACATTTAGAAGATGATAACTAAAGTAATAATGATGACTACAACGCAACGCTGTACTGCTCTTGTATACAATCATGATCGTATCAGATCGGTTACAGAATAAACACATTACTCTGTAATTTTTCATTTTTTATCGCCTTACCTGCTCTTCATTTGTTTTTCTTTTTTCGTTAAATGTCCATATTTCAGCAATAATAAACGAATGGTTACTTTGCCTTACAGAATGGAAGTTTAGCCAGTGAAGGAGGGATGCCTTTGCGAAATACAAAGCGAGTGCCACTCTTTAACAACCCAGTACCTCATTACATGCGGATGCTTAGCCCTGAGAGACTATTCTGTAAGTTCTTTTATTTAATAAACTCTTTCACACACCCGTCGACAGGGATATTTCGCTTCATGATAAAAGTATTTGAATCCATGCAACTTACAATTTGTTAATATACTTAGTACCTACCTGCAAAAGAAGTATCAGTTGGTGTTCATGAATTCCTTCTGAATCTTGACATAGCTTACTAGGATTACTAATTCAATATTATATTTATCGTTCAGTGTTAGGAGACCCTCGCACAAACCAAAACCCAGCGATGGTAACATTCGGCATTCTTTTACTGCGGTGGCATAACGTGGTGGCGGCGCGAGTCCACCGTCAGCACCCGGACTGGAGTGACGAACAACTCTTCCAAAGGGCGAGGCGCATCGTCATTGCAAGCTTGCAGGTTAGAATCTAAAGACGACGCGTTTGGCGTAGTTGTTGAGCAATCGGACTCCTGCACAAGGTGTTGCGGGTTCGATTCCCGCCCGGAACAATTATTATTTGTGTGATCCACAAATATTTGTTTCTGGTCTGGGTGTTATGTGTATATTAAATTACGTCTGTAAACGGTACCCACGACATACGAGAAATCCTAGTGGAGCTATGTTTGAAATAAAAAAGAAGATTTCAACTCTGTAGGATGTAATTAGTTAAATTTCTAATTCGAAATCATTTGGACAAGAATCTCCTATCAATTTTGGGATCATCAACGAATCTATAGAATTTCACAAGGTCTAAACCAAAACCAACTTCTTTAAACGATATTGAAGAACTGTGTTCATGTAATCTTTTTGGTTTTCAGAACATCATTCTCTACGAATACGTGCCAGCGTTCCTTGGAGTACCAATCCCTCCTTATACAGGCTACCGCGCCGAAGTGGCACCCGGAGTTACTCACACGTTCGCCACGGCTGCCTTCCGTTTCGGCCACACGCTGGTCCCGCCTGCAATACTATTGAGAGACAGGAACTGCAATTTTGGAAGGGCACCAGGTGGTCATGACGCTATCAGGCTGTGCGAAACTTGGTGGGATGGAAATGTAAGTACCGTGGTCACTGGTCACTCCTAAATAGTCAAGATGAGCGATGAGCTAGTCCAAAGTGTTGATTATGTTATTTATTTATGCATCCGTTAATTCCCTTATCTATGTGCTGTTTAACAATTATGTCTTACACACTTTAAAGGAGGTGATGTCACAAGTGCCAATAGAAGAGGTTTTAATGGGCATGGCTTCACAACTGTCGGAACGTGAAGATGCTCTGCTCTGTTCTGATGTAAGAGATAACTTGTTTGGTCCCATGGAATTCTCAAGAAGAGATCTCGGAGCCTTGAATATTATGCGAGGAAGAGATAATGGCCTGCCAGACTACAATACCGCAAGGTATGACGATATTTAACGAGGTTCATCATATTTTTCCACCTGTATAAGAATTAATGTTGTTCTTCTTCCAGAGAATACTTCGGACTTCCGAAGATAAAAACTTTCAATGAAATAAATCCTCAGCTATTCGAAGATAACCCTGACTTGCTGCATAAACTCATCCAGATTTACGACGGAAGGCTTGACAACATTGACGTTTACATTGGTATGGCTAATTTGTTTAGAAACCTGAAATAGGTAGATAAACTGAAAGTACGGGTATTTAATATAATATTTTGCTTAGGTGGAATGCTGGAATCAACCGGGCACCCTGGTGACCTATTCAGAGCAATTATCATGGATCAATTCACTAGAATAAGAGACGCCGACAGATTCTGGTTCGAAAATGAACATAATGAGTAAGCAAATAGTTTTAATCTTTATATTTATTTCATAATATTTCAAAACCAATAACGATCACGCTTTGAGCTTTTAGTCATTTTTAATCATAATTTCAGCGTTCCTTAGAATATCTTATATCATAATCTGCGAAGAGCATAGGTGGATTAGTAATAAAAAATATGGAGCAAGCGTTTATTATAATCGTGTTTTTAGGGTATTCACAGTTCAGGAAATTGAAGAACTTCGCCGCATCAAGATGTGGGATATCATTGTGAACTCAACAGCAGTCGGTCCTAACGACATCCAACGAGACGTGTTCCACTGGCAGGTCGGGGACCCTTGCGTTCAACCTTACCAGCTCAACGCTTCGAAGCTACCACCTTGCAAGTACTTGAAGGGATATGACTACTTCGAAGTGAGTATCTTAAAACCCTACAGTTAACATCTTAGAATCAATTTTATCGGCAGTTGAAACTTCAAATTTTCCGTTCAGTAAATAGTCCTACAAGCCAATTAAACATCAAGTCTTTTAATGCCTGCAACAAAGCGCAAAAATTCCGATGTGGAGAGCCAGTAATAAGTCAAACAGCCCATGTTCATAACATTGTGTTTATTTCTATTAAATCTATTAATTTCCAGGGCAATGAATTCGCTTACATCTACACCTGTCTGATCCTCGCGTTCGTGCCGATACTGTGCGCCGGCGCTGGGTATGGGGTGGTCAAGTTACAGAACAGCCGCCGGCGCCGGTTGAAAATACAACAGGAACACCTGAAGAACGCTCATCATAAAGGTAAGACTACCTTTCTTATCATCTCTCTTTTTGTCTGTTTCTTTCCCAGATAAATCCTAAATTACAGTAGCGAGAACGTAACTCCAATAATAATGATAGTCAACTGTTCATTTTCCAGGGTCAGTAGACAAGATGGTGTGTCGCGAGTGGGTGCACGCGTCCCACAAGCGGCTCGTCAAGTTGCGCCTCGGGCCCGAGCCCGCGCTCCACGTCACCGACAGAAAGGGGGACAAGCTAAGGACTCTGCCTTTGGACCATACGGACCAGCTCACTGTTATCGAAAGTCAGGTGAGCTGGTCTTGAATCTGCTGTCTTTCAGTATCTTTTGAGCCGATGAACATTACTGTGTCTAACACAACCCATTACAAATCTCCTGTTCAATTCCCAGGAAGGTCGCCACAACAAGCGCCCCCTGATCCTTATCCGAGCTCCCAGGGAACATGACCTGGTGTTGGAAATGGAATCCGTAGCGGCGCGCAGGAAGTTCCTCGTCAAATTGGATACTTTCTTGGCACAACATAAGAAAGGTCTCAACCATAGTCAGGTAAGCGTAGCGTAGCCACAAACATCACCACCTATGACTATTACAATCATCTAAATATTAAAACTATTGTGTTTTTTTGGTTAAATTAGATATCGCTACTAAACTGAATATACTCAGTAGATTTACACCCAAATTATCTTTTACAGGGTCACCGTGACCAGATCCTAGCGACAGCGGAGACGAGAGAGCGTAGACAGCGCAAACTGGAACATTTCTTCAGAGAAGCGTACGCCATCACATTTGGCTTAGCACCCGGCGAGAAACGAAGAAGGAACGAAGATGCTGATCCAGAAGTAAGTGTGGAGTTATAACTATAGTTATCTCTTAAGTTATATCACTGTATCATTATAGTAAAGCTTACATATACGATACATATTAAGTATGTCCGTGAGTAACTTTATTCATGAACCTATACTTTTATTTCAGTCGATAGTGATGAGGACTTCTCTTTCAAAGAGTGAATTCGCAAGTGCTTTGGGAATGAAAGCAGACGCAGTGTTTGTGAAGAAAATGTTCAACATTGTGGATAAAGATCAAGATGGGAGGATCTCTTTCCAGGTAAGTTCTTCGTTAGTCGTCTCCAACTATTTAATAATTGAGAAAAATCACTAAAATAATTAAATAAGTGATCATACAAAAAAAAATCGTTAAAGTATTTACTGGATTTACGAGTATATTAAGATATATTTTCTTGTATTTTTTAACGTCTTCATATAACTTCTATTGGCAGGAGTTCCTCGACACTGTGGTCTTGTTCTCCCGCGGCGCTACCGAAGACAAGCTCCGCATAATATTCGACATGTGCGACAACGACAGAAACGGCGTCATCGACAAAGGAGAGCTGAGCGAAATGCTACGGTCGCTTGTAGAGATCGCTAGAACTACATCACTGCGGGACGAGCACGTCACTGAACTGATCGATGGCATGTTTTCTGTAAGTAACCTCTCGAGTGAACTTCTTAGGACGGGTAAACATTTTTAATTATTTGCTAAGGATTCTCCACTGACTTACTTGGGTAAAATCCTACTGACCAATTTGTGCCCAATTAGTATCGCCTAAATGCCGCGTTTGCTTAGCTTTTGGCATTACACTTGCTAGTATTATTTGAACATCAAGTCAAAAAATCTGTAAAAAAATTTGCAATGGTTGTTAGAGATAACTTGTAAAATGTGGCAGCTCTCGGCACAGCTTTAGCTAAGGAATATCTATTTGTATATCGGCCGATGTGTTTCTTGAAACTTCTTACCCGGCTTTTGTTTCAGGATGCTGGTTTGCAACACAAGGACCACCTCACCTACTCAGACTTCAAGGTGATGATGAAAGAATATAAAGGGGAGTTTGTCGCAATCGGCTTAGATTGTAAAGGAGCTAAACAGAACTTCTTGGACACGTCTACCAATGTTGCTAGGATGACCAGCTTCCACATCGAACCATCTATGGAGCAATCGAGGTAAAATAATCAGAAATTAAAAGTTTCAAAACCTTGATTTGGTTTCGTTAAGCTTTGGTTACCCAGTTATTACTACAATAATAACTTCAATTACATAGGTACAAGAAATAATTATCTAGTAATAATTATTTCCAGACACTGGCTCCTACTCAAATGGGACTATCTCACGACCTTCCTTGAAGAAAATCGCCAGAACATATTCTACCTTTTCGTGTTCTACGTCGTCACCATCGGCCTGTTCGTAGAGAGATTCGCGCACTACTCCTTCATGTCGGAACATCTGGACTTGAGGCACATCATGGGTGTCGGGATAGCTATAACCAGGGGGTCGGCTGCTAGCCTGTCATTCTGTTACAGCCTGCTATTGTTGACGATGTCGAGGAATCTGTTGACTAAATTGAAGGTGAGTTTATCCTTGCCTTTGTTTTCATACCGGTCATTATTGAAAGTTTTATCGAACTGGATAACACTTGCGTTTCACCTGTGACTACTATTACCAGACTATATGAGAAGGTAAAATCGACTTACTCAAGTAGGGACCCTTTCAGATGCCATAATAATATTAGCTTCTTATTCTGCTATACAATGTCATGGGTGTGCCGTGCTCTAGTGTTCATATTGATATTAGGAAAGAACAATGATAACTGATACACAAATCCCTACAGGAGTTCAGCATCCAGCAGTACATCCCACTTGACTCGAGCATCCAGTTCCACAAGATAGTTGCGTGTACCGCTTTGTTCTTCTCCCTCCTGCACACCGCGGGGCACATGGTGAATTTCTACCACGTGTCCACGCAGCCCGTGGAGAACCTCAGGTGTTTGACTAAGGAGGTGCACTTCACGTCTGACTTCCGTCCCGGCATCACGTACTGGGTGTTCCAGACTGTTACTGGTAAGTGGGAGTTTTGAATCGAAAAGTTTTAGCTGGGTCTATCCTGTCTTCCTAGTATTGAATTTCGTTCATTTTTATACAGTTCCGTAACACCAAGAAGGAACGCTAATAATTATACGCTATTCATTTTATTTTTGTTTTCTTTTGCTCGAAAAACATGCAGTAACTATAACTAATGATCATTTATCATGTCCGTCAGTTAGTTTATCCGACTGTATCAAACCCCTTTTTTGTTTATAATGTGTTTGTCAAACCAATTTTTTCTGTGGTCATAGATTTCAATAGTCTTATTTAATCATTTACATAATACAGAGGTACCAGTTTACCCTGGTAGAATCTATATTTAGACTAGTGTCTTGTAATTTCAAATAGGATTTGTGGATTGCTCAGTGATCAAATTACGCAGTCTGGCGTATCGATTTGTTCTCAGTCCTATCTAAGAGTCTAACTAATGCTCATCATTACGCAGGCGTGAGCGGGGTACTCCTGTTCATAATAATGTGCGTGATCTTCATATTCGCGCACCCCACGATCCGCAAGCGCGCGTACCCTTGGTTCTGGCGCGCGCACTCGCTGCACGTGCTGCTCTATGCACTGTGCCTGGTGCATGGACTAGCGAGGCTCACCGGCGCGCCGCGCTTCTGGATCTTCTTCATTGGACCCGCCGTTATTTACACGCTCGATAAGGTAATACTATAAAGACTAGCACACTCTTGTCAATAGCAGACTACTTTTTTAATTTGTCCTAATTCAAAATAAGTCAGATTTTCTTCGAAGTGTTCAATGTTACTAATTTCCAGGTGGTATCTTTGCGGACCGAGTATCTGGCGCTAGATGTTCTTGAGACTGAAATGTTACCATCTGATGTCATAAAAATCAAGTTTTACCGACCGCCCAATCTCAAATATTTATCTGGTAAGTAGGTTCTTAGCTCGTTTAGCTAACAAATAGGTACCTATTTGGAAATTGCAGATACGCGATTTCTATTTTACACATTATTAGCACCTTTGTGGTTCGCCTGCCTTTTTTACCATATATTAAAAACAAACTTATACGTACTTAATATGTATTTGTATTGCTCTATGTGAAAAATATCTTACCCTCGTAACATTTGAAATCTTAATCCTATATATAAATTATGCGCCACGTTGTTTGTCCGCGATGGAATCCTAAACTACTTAACCGATTTAAATCAAATTTGTACACCATATGCAGTTTGATCTAACTTGAACGATAGAGTAGCTTACATCTCAATTTGTAGTCGCAATTACACAAACCTTAGCCACAGCAACGCGTGGCCGTGTCTGCTAGTTATAATACTTATTTATGGTAACTTTTGTACCAAGGTCAATGGGTCCGTCTATCCTGCACGGCTTTCAAGAAGGAAGAGTTCCATTCCTTTACTCTAACGTCAGCGCCGCACGAGAACTTCCTCTCTTGCCACATCAAGGCACAAGGACCTTGGACCTGGAAACTGAGAAATTACTTCGACCCGTGCAACTACAACCCTGAAGATCATCCGCGGATAAGGTAACTTTAGAATTAGATGGAAGGTATTCGTTTAACACCGTGTTCCAAAACACGGGCGGAAGGTAGCTCTCTAATAACTCTTATGACTATTCACAAAAAAGATACAACTTCCCAGCTAAATATAATAAACAAAAGAATAGATCTGTATTCAATACACGGAGACTACGAAAAACAGATGCGTAACTTGTGTGCTCATTGACACTCTCATTTGTTCCACACAGAATCTGGCAAGCATACACCATGTTTAACGAATAGTTAAACGCAGCATTGACCTTGCCCTAATGTATGAATGTACGGTTTTGTAATGTGTTTAAGAATCTCAAGTGTACACTGTACATTGTACTTATCTCTTACGAGTATGTCTACACGAGTCAGAGCATACTTTATTATGCAGCGTCACTCATTTTACTTATCAACATCATTATAATTGATTAAATCACAAACCATGGTTACTATTAGTAGGTATAAATATTTTTTAAATAAATTGAGAATTCTTATTGTGCCGGTGCGTGATGGATTATGGCACGCGGGTGGCTTGTGATATAAGTTGTGTAGAGTCATATTGTTTTTCTCTGGTAGATAGTCTGGATCCAGTCCATTATGGAATCGTAATAAATTTGTTGATTATTGTGATTTTCACACCTTTGTAAATTCCATTGCATTTCTCAATAATTTCACTTACCTTTACTAAAGCGTGGTTTACATGACCGTGTTTCACAAACGCCATAGTGGCATTGACCCATGTTAAGTTGGTCTAATGACTTCCATATACATGGATTATTCGGCAAATGCTTATTTGTGGTACGAAAGCCGTATATTTACATCACTACCAGTAAATGTTATTTACATACCAGGCGTGTCATGGACAACGCAAATTATCATTAATATATTCATAATCATGACTAAAATTTGTCTATTTCATCATACAAGTACATATTTTAGTATTTATAGAATTTGTTTTTAATTATAAGATTGATCGTTAATGGACGGATCCTATCGAGGGAAATCATCAACTTTTTATACGAACGTTTTAATTTGTATACTTTTAATTATATGCCTATTGGCATGGCAACATCATTCCGGGTTGATTGGCCTATAGCCTATTAAATATATTTATACGTTTACAACGGTTGCATAATTATTTGCCATTTATTAGACATTTTAACTGGTTCCGTCATGATTTAAGAATTTCGTCTAACACAAGAGAGTTGCTTGTTTCATAATGAAACAATTTTTTTACGGATTTTAGTCTGTTAATTAATTATATCAGTTACCGTTACGGAACATATTGTTTATGGTCTCGAGTTTCGACATACACCATTTTGTCAAGATTTTTTTTACGTGCATTTGGTGGCTATATCAGTTTTACATTCACGAAGTGTACAATTATATTATACCTACCTACTTTATTCCTCTAGAATCCAAGGTCCGTTCGGAGGTGGAAACCAAGACTGGTACAAATTCGAGGTGGCAGTTATGGTGGGAGGAGGCATCGGAGTCACTCCCTACGCATCTATTCTCAACGATCTCGTCTTCGGAACCTCTACCAACAGATATTCTGGAGTGGCTTGTAAGAAGGTGCGTATTTTTATTATATTTCATCCCGGTATCGACATTATTTTATTACAGCATTTTCTATAATAATCGTATTTTTTTCATAAACGCAGAGTTGGCGTGTTGGTCCTCATCAGAAAATTAAGATTTTTTTATAATATACCAACTAGCTGTGCCCCGCGGTGAAACCCGCAATTTGCAGGATAAAAAGTAGCCCTGTGCCTGGTAGATTTTACCTACAAAACATCAAAATCCATTGTGCAGTTTTGCCGTGATTCAGTAAATTCAAACTTTCACATTTATAATAATATATTAGGTATAGTAGAAAGTAGGAAGAAAAGTTAAGTTGATCAGATATAGCAGTAATATGCTCTGAAGTCATGCTTGAACACGTCACGGCAACCTCAGGAAACTGTTTTAACTCATTCGACTCCACAAAAACCAGTTAACAATATAATATATGCGATTGATATAGGATAGACGATTGATATATGAGACAGCCCAATTAAAAATAAAGTTGTTTGGATAGGCAATGGATATATGAGACAGCTAGGCTGCAGTTAATCCCTCCATTTGCCCGCAGGTATATTTCCTGTGGATATGCCCTTCCCACAAGCACTTCGAGTGGTTCATCGACGTGCTCCGCGACGTGGAGCGCAAGGACGTCACCAACGTGCTCGAGATCCACATCTTCATCACGCAGTTCTTCCACAAGTTCGATTTGCGCACCACCATGCTGGTAAACTATCTTCCACTTTTGCTTCAACGTTTTAATCATGGCGTCGTGAGATAGGCTGTTTTGGTTTACATTGCAGTCAATCAATGAACCAGATAATCCGTAGTTAATGCATTGGAAGCCAGTTTACTTATTTTGTGTCAATATTCCAAATATTGTGCCTGAGATGGAGTGTTTGATGTGTCGTGACTATACAGATGAATGGCATCATGACACTCCGTAACCTAGCACCGATCGATTATTATCAAACAATTGGTTTATTAAAATTACACTCGGACAATTTTTCTGTTTAATTAGACTCATCCATAGTGATCTCCATGATCCACAGTGAGCTCATCTGTAATTTAAGTATCGAATCAGCATAATTTAAACGCTGAAACGGCGTATAAGTTGCTCCATAATTAGTTTTTTCGTAATATTATTGTGGGTGTTCTTGATTCCAGTACATCTGCGAGAACCACTTCCAGAGGCTATCAAGAACGTCAATGTTCACGGGACTGAAGGCAGTCAACCACTTCGGAAGACCTGACATGTCTTCTTTCCTGAAATTTGTTCAGAAGAAACATAGTTATGTAAGTTGAATCAAAAAAACCTTTCCAACTTTTGTTCCATACAAAAGACATCAACGCGTGACCTTTGAAAATGTGTACCGCTCTGGCATTTAAGTGCTTTACTAATTCACTCATATATCCCTTTTGATTTATTTGTAAAGTATACTTCCTCGTTATTATCATATATTTTGATCTGATTATGATTTATCGCCTAAGCCCCCACGAACACTATTACACTATAATATACCGTTATAATTTATTTCATAATTTATTATTTGGCGTTTGCAGACCGAGCTCGTAACTGTTAACTTCTAAATAAAGATATATTACCTCCGACTGCATGAGATTGTATGATCGTATTGATATGTAGGTACTTAAAGTAATATATACAGGTGGTACAATACCAGGTGGAGAAAGGTGTAGGTCATCTTGTCTCCATGTTTTCTAACGTTAATGGTTTACGCAGTAGGGCTATATATATTTTTTTTATGTAATGATTTCATGTGTTTGTTCAGGTGTCCAAGATCGGCGTGTTCTCTTGTGGACCGCGGCCGCTCACCAAATCCGTCATGTCCGCCTGCGAACAAGTCAACCGCACCAGGAGGCTGCCTTACTTCATACATCATTTTGAGAACTTCGGATAAACTAGCATCTCACGAAATACTTGTAGTTTTCCCCCACAGTACCGATTGTTTTATCCACAGTTAAAATAACTAAAGAAAAGGTGCGGATATAATCGCAAGTGGTTTTCTTTTCTGACACTGGCGGATTTACACATTTCCTAAGTATAGGCTGTCGAATTTTCGGCACTCTTCCCCCTACAATACCGGTGCGGTCGCTGAATTTACAATGAAAGAAAAGAGGGAAAGTCGCCGGAAAAATATCTTGTGGACTTCTAAGAGAGATAATCTACGGATACGGATACTAAACGAAAACCGTTTAAAAAAAGATAATGCCTAAAAAAGTTGATTCTCAAATTCGCCGCCCCTAACATCTGCCGCTCTAGGCTCAAGCCTATTTAGCCTGCTGATAAATCCGCCACTGTCCACACTCGTTGATTGCTCGTTTAACACTGAATTGAACAAAAGGTAATTGAGACACTAGCGACACTGCCCTGTAGTTTGACTAAGTATCGATGAACGACGAAAGTAGCATCTCCATAACAAGTAAACCTAGATGATAAGTAACATTGTATGGCTATGGAGACGAATGCTCGTTAACTTATTTATTGAATAATTTTACTTTTACTTTTAGACTATATCCAAACGTTCAATATTTTTATATCATAATTCACTTAAACCCATAATTTTAGTACAAATCTTTTAAATGCATTTTAACGTACAAATCAAAAACGAAATTATATTTAGAAACATAAGTGATACTCATTGAAATCAAAATTTTTAAATTCTATTTATTACAATGTATTCTAAAATTAATGTAAATAATGTTCAATGTAAATAAAACGTACTTAAATAAAATTGTGTCTAATTATAGAGTACTTTTATTAAAGAACCTTCTACATTAACATTGGCACACAATAAACGATTGTGTGAGCAATTAAGCATCATCTAAGAATTGTGGCTACTGTGTTATTATTCCCTAGCTCCGAGCGCGTACTTGGATTATTTATGGTCTGTAATTTGAGGTTCCTCGCTCCTAATTCAAAGTAAAAGGTACAGGTAGCCTTGTTGGCGCGTGACACACGCTCGCTAAGTGCGCCGACCAATATGACAGTAGCTTAAATGCACCAATCTATTTGATTGCACAAAGTGCATCATGATCGTGACTTACAACATTTACACATACTGCAGCATCAATTTTATAATATTCTCTAAAATATATAGAATGGGAAATGGCAAGAAATTATTAACGAGCACAACCTTACATGGTTTTGAAATCTTTAGTAAAGTTATTTCTTGGATATTGATAATCATTTGATATAAAAAAAGGAACAAGACTTATCACTATAGCTCTGTCAAATGGAAATTGTCATAATCCCCACCAGTGGGGACGGCCTGGTGGGGATTATGACAATAAACCAAACTAATGACTGTTTGTATCTTAGATCTACAGTGCAGTCTATTCAAGAGATCACTTAGGTCTTACCACTATTAGGCCACACTATTAGATATTATTAGCGTGCCGATCATATTGCACCAAAAGCTAGTACAGGCCGCACTTTAGTACAAATGGTTCACGATTGCAACACAATACTAAGAGCCGGTCTAGAAATAAACGATCTATATTGTAATAACGAGATCCGGCTTTCGAGGTAACTACTACATCATCTAGATACCTGATTCCCTTCGCCCGTTACGTATATTTGTGTAAGTAGGTAGGGAGCAATTTATTTGCCATTTAGATATTAAAATTACAAAATTTACCAACAACAGATAAAACAAAAGACAGTACAAAAGACTTCAACGCGCGCTTTTGTTTACATTATTCTGTAATATTTGTAAAACACTTTAGTAATCAAGAATTAGAAGGCATATGCATGCAATGAACATAAGCTAGATTTATGATACTTTAACGAACATTTGTTGACTGCCCCACACAAAGGATCATAATCAGTAGGTAACAATTTTAATTATAATTAGTTTTTTAATTGTTTCATTAACCTTGTCTGTCTATCGCCCTCTTGATGAAAGGACCGTTCGTTTTAGAGAGGCCTAAGATACCTATAATTACAATTCATTTTAAATTATGTTACTTGAACAGCCCCCAGCCACGCGCCTAACACAAAAGGTTGTCATATAAAACCAATCACATACCTACAAGGTTCTTACTTTTAACAATAAGAAATACGACTCCTAACCTACAACATGTTCCGATTCAATCATTCATCAATATATAAAGTAATATGATTACTAACAAGTTTATATTTAAAGTTATATTAGAAATGTAACGTGTAGGTATGCTTCGATCAATATTGTACCTACTACATTAAGCGATTCTTCCAAACACAGCCAAGAAAAATGTGTGTGTATAAAAAGTATGTGTACAGTAATAACAGAAATGCATCCAAATACCTATTGATCCCTAATTACGATTCTCGGGGATGTAGATACTTCCCTACCGTAAAAGATATTTCCGCATTTTCGACCTACAATGGTGGATTTCGACTCATTTTCACTCAAACCTAACTGCATATTTTATGTAGAGATAAATACCAGAAAACGCTCCCAAACCTACGAGTACAAAACACAAGTCTTATAAATCACTTATATCACCAGCATTTCAGTAAATCACTTGATGTTGATATACCATTGATTAAGTGAACAAACAAATCAACGAACCGTATCTCATCACATTACGCACGCTCTGTTTCCTTGGCTCATGATTGTACGATTTACTACATTAACATGGAATTATGTTTGATGTTTATCGCATAGGATAGATTGTGCAGAATGAACTTTTGGAAATACCTCGATTTTTTATGTACCTATATGTCTTTCTACTAAAATAGTTTATATATCGCAACTATCTTTGAAATGAGCCCTAAGTTGCTCAGTAATACGCCGTGATCATTGTCAAGAAGATGATGCCCGATTATTCCATTGTAATTAAATATGCAGTTTCGCCAAATATCGGGCCGACGCGAATGTTGCTTGGCCATAAATATATAACCCGACTGCCGAAGGAGGGTAATGTTTTATTATCGATTCGTTTCTAGATTTGTATAAAGATTATAAAATTTACTTAATGATTTATCATCGAACGAAACGATGTTTTAAAGTTCAACTTATATCATGTTTTAGTATATCAGATGTCAATGCCAATTGAAATAACTTACAATAATTGCTGTATTATTACTTTCTACTTAGTAAGCAAAATAAATAATTATAAATTGGAAGAAATATTAAAAGATTTACTATGAAATATACCTACGTCAAAAAATAAAATTGTTGAGTTGTAGGTATTGTTCCGCGCACGCTCGCCGCGTCGATCATCGCCGCCAGTGCTTCCTCATTACACGTTCACCTATAAGGAAGTTATGCATTTCGTACAAAAGTTAACAGTGCTGTGTTTGATCAATATGCTTAAACATTCAGCCGAGGTTTCTATGCAACCACTTTGTGTAACAATCGATATAGGTATAGAATAGAACATTGGTATACATAAACACTACGAACAATATCATATACAAAGTAAATCTACACTTTTACAAATTCACAAACAGACTAGGTTAGGTCTTGCTATCTGCAGATTTGCTTGTTGAACTATCGACCGTCATCGACAAGAAAGCTGTTGCTGTTTTACGTTTCACGAATAAAAGAAAGAAATGACTGGTTGTCCCTTTCTAACTCGCTTTCGTTCGATGGAGGTGCAGCCGCAGGCGCAGGCGGAGTTGGCCGCGAGAGTGAGCGCAGGTTTAGTTTTCAGTGATCGCGCGGCGACGGCGCTCTCTGCCGGCGACCTCCGAAGTTTCGCAACCGCGGTACATTTCCTAGTGGTAGTGATGTGCTGAGCTAATCGGAGCCGTATCCGGCGGAAGTGCGGCCGAGTGACGCTGACGTCAGCAGGGCAGTCGCAAGGGCGCGGGTGAGTCGATCGATTAAAACGCTGGATGCAGCCCACGGCCGCTCCGTCGCGCGTTCTCGCACGACACGGCCGCAGCTCGACATCCTTGTCCTCAATTAAAACAATTTACGGCAGCTCTTGTTTGGATTTTACAATTGTTGTCCAAGTGTAGTTGCTAATTTATTCATCGTTTGTAGCTCAATTGACATTTTACGATTTTGTATAAAAAATCGAAAGATTTGATTTGTGTTAATTTTCAACGGTTAGCTAATATATTTATAATCATAATATTCATTTATCGTTCTGTTTCCACATGCACATTGGACATTGTAATTGTGTATATGAAACTTTCATTATAATGAAATATTATTGACATAGTACCGGCTAGGGTAGATCGATGTGTGTACCTACCTAAAGAGACAAAAATAGGTTACCTACATATTCTGTGTGCACTGTGCACTAACATCAGCTATATTTATTGCTCTCGTCCGCTCGTAAAGTATCATTTTGCAGATGTCAAGGCAGCTTCACAGAGTGCCTGATTAATGAATGTATTCAAAAGCTAAATAAGTGTGACCAAGCAAATACTCAATGGGTACAGTTCATTGAAATATTGTTAAACCTTGTACAATAACATATCTATTACATTTGACATTTGAGTAATGAAGTTGTTGTTCAAAAACAAGCTCTAGACAATAATCCTTCAGAAGCCACACCATGTTGAGATGTAGCAATTAAGTTAAAAGTAATGACCGACGGTAAAGTTCGCAGAACTACGAGTAGGTCAGTATCTACTTCAGTGCATAAGTACAGATTAGTACGGTTTCAAAATCTCACCACCAATGCATGCCTATCTTGTTTTCTGGTTCCACATCTGAAGCAAAACTTACCTATAACACCTATACGCAGTTTTCTACTTTGTTAGTTTTATCGACACTTCCACTTTTGGATTTAGGAAATCGAACGAGGTTCATATACCTAGGTATAAGTACAAGTCTAAATGGCAATGAACAAGTATAGAAGTACGACAAGAAGTACCACACTAACTGTTTGAAGATGTTTTCTCAAATTGTCTTTGCACAATCCTAAATCCACTTTAAATTGGTGAAGCGCAATAGAATTTGCATCTGACGAACCGTAACCACAATATTGTGGTTATAAATCATTTGCTCCAAATATAACGCCTTTTCTAGACAAACCGACCGCAACTGAAACTAATATGATTTAATCAAATTATGATGTTGTAACATCACAGCAGCGCAAACTTGGGTCAATCTTTACCCAGAGAACATTTTGTAAGAATGCCATGAATACTGTTGAAATAAGTTCAATACTCAATCAGTGCGCAACTGTTTCTGACAACGTGTCGTTTGATTTATAGCTTAGTTCTACTGCAACCAAACAATTGGCATTCATAGTCATCATTTGCAGCCCTTTTGTCACCGCTGGCAATTTCTTTTATACGACTTCTACCTAAAAAATTCTGACATCTGGCTTTACCACCCAGGCGGGTTTCGTTTCTTACTCTACTAGAGTGAGAGTTAAGGTCTAGGTACTCCACCAGTGAATAGCTTAGTAATGTGTTATTTAACTCTATTTGGATTACAATCGTTCTTCTGCAGTAGCGTTCTTGTTATTTGGTTGTTTATCTGATTTCACTACTAGGAACTATTGTCTAAGTTTATGATATAGGATGCCTGTCTTGTGTACAGTTGCTTATAATAACATAAAGATAGGACACATACTATTAATTAAGATGAATTTTTAGACATTTTAGAATGTGCAGTAACTTTAGGACGTTGTCCAACATTCAGAACGCTGCCTTCTTGAATTATATTTACCTATTCTGTTTTCTTTCTCTGTTTATATCAAAATAACCAATCCTGTAGTCAACCTCTTCTATATTCATACTCCAATGACAAACAGCAAACTGCTCACGCGCTCTCAGCAGATGAACAACACATAAGTTTCGTCGCGGTAGATAAAATTCTATGCTCTCTATTATATTGCGTGTATTAGCCTAATTACTGAGGTCAGTTCCCATGCTTATAAAGAATAGATTAATCAAGCCTAGTTACATAAAGGTATAACACTTATGAACTATTACCCAATGTACCCCAAGGGTGACTAATTATTGCTCTTAGATAGGATCACATTCAGCAACGTGCGTGCAACAACATGTTGAAATGTAAAAGGATACATAATTAACTTAATTTAATGTCTTAATTAACGCAATTAATGTTTCCTGAAATTATATTTCAAACTTTTTGTACTAATGCAAGAGTTAACAGCTGATGGAAATGTAGAGTAGGTATTTTTTTTAATTGAATATGTGTAACTTGTTAGTCAGTTATTTTCTTATTTGGAACTAAGAGATACATCGCAATAGATTTTACCACAGAATTTTACCACAGGTGATAAATTAATTTTATTGCCAAAAAGATGCGAATTACAGATGCATTCCAACGTTCAACAGTACGAGTATATAAATAAGTACATTATGAAGAGGTTGATTACTACCTGTTTACATTACCGGATAGGTCCTTAAATTACAACACACTGTCAGGTGCGGCAACGCTCTTGACATTTGCCCGGAGTCTCCATCTTGCCGTCATTATCTAAAATCTTGTTCTCAGCACTTGTATTATTACACGTACCTACCAACTGTTAACTAATCTGCGATATTGCTAACACGGTGTTTGGCAGTAAAAATCCATTAGTAATTTCATAACCAACCGCTATACGAGTAGCTGCGGGTACTCCTATAATTGAAACGCAAAACAATATATGAGATTGCCGATATACAGGCTAAAGATCGTCGTTGCGATAATTCATGAATTAAATTAAAGACTAGCACGATAAAGACAGTCAATAGCTTTTTTCTGCGATTGAGTGACGTCAGGAGTGGCTGACTATTGTTGTCAATTCTATACTCTCACAGCCAGTCACGGGAATTTGACTTCACACACAATGTGATATTGTTCTCACGTTGTGTATGTTCACTGCGGCTAATAACATAACCATGCTTATATCCACTGTGTTTAATTTGCGTATCACGACAAAATCAATTTTAATCATTTCATTGTGTGAAAAAAGCTTTCGTCATAATATAATACCGCTGACATTTTTACACGTTACATTCATCTACTCGTATTTTCACTTCGTAGGTAATTTAACAAAGGAATAATGAAATCTTATTACCCTGTGCATTAATGCTAGCGAGGTAATGCATCAAAATCTCTCACCTGCACGTTTTGTAACGATGAACATCGTTTATGTTTATTGAGAGGTAATCTCAAAGGTAAAGGTAGTCCACTATAGGGCACCCTTGTAGCTCCAATGATCCGCCGATCCGGGTGGGGTACTAAACTTCAACACTCAGAACGTCAAAAAATAAAATGTCAAAACAAATATTCGACAGTGTATTTTTAATGAGGAAAAATAACATTCGCATATAAAGTAAATCGTTCCAAACATCGACACTTAACGTGGTCAATGGATCGGAACAATATTGGTTTACAACATAAATTATTCAAAACATCAACACTTTAGATGGTCAAAGGATCGGAACACTGTTGATTTATAATACCAGGTCAGAAAAAAGCAGTCGGCAAATCAAAATTACAAACCATCTGCGTTATACGTCTCACTCAGACTCGATTTCTATTATTTGTAACCAATCGTAAAATTCTCCATGTAACCTGCTAAGGTCATCGGATTTGTTTATTAACGCCAAAGCAGCAGCTTGTAGGCTGTGGGGGTGCGCTCGTGTAAGAATTTCGGGCAAGGACACGTGTGATCGATGCCTAAGCAAGCTCAGTCAGAGCGGCCACTCTTGCGCAAGCCAGTTCGCTCCGAGATGCGATCGTCGCCGTATTTGCATTCTCATTTTCCTCGTATTTACTTTGGACATGCGTTAATATCGTCGTCCTTCTATTGAAAGACATATTTAGTATGTGGTTAAGCGCTTCTCGAATAATCGGATTGAAAAACACAAATGTTCAAGCAGGTAGGTACTGCAAATGCAGCCTTTCGCAAGTTTGCTGATACAGAATAATGTCAAGTAAGAATTTTACGGCTGGACGCAAGTAGAATTTAAGTAGTATTTGGACACCGGTTTATCTTGATTTGTTACCTAGTTATTTATAAGTCAACAATAAATAGACTAACTAAAGACACCCTTTTAGATAATTAAGCAGGTTTAAATTTTAACTAGTATCATGTTGTGAGTTTAAAGGATTCGGTGTGCAAATATCACTTCGAAAGGCTCCTGAGCCTTTCGAAGTGATATTTGAATAAGCTGATATACAGGTCTTACCACACAAGATAGTTGAATAGATGTGTCTAAATATTTTCTCGAAATATTTTGTACGAGTCTAAAGACCCTAAGTAAGACCGAGTACCCTGAGCAGCTAGACTACACCACGGAAATCTAGCTGGCTAATTCAGTCAACACGTTTTCAGCCACAAAACCTCATCTTACAGCTATATTGAGGATAAAATAGAGTTTATTCTTCAGATCGCCCAACTGCAATGGTAATAAATCTAATAATACCTAGTGATTGTTCCTAACGCCACAACGAGTAAATAGCTCGCAGAATACCTATAGGCGACAAGCGGCGCATGTTATTATAGTTTCGTGACAATAAGCTTGCAAGCAGCAATCGGAGGTCCATTAGAGTAATGAATAATTATACCTTAGAGAGGCGCCTGGCGCAGTTGCGGGCGCCCGCCGCCGCCGGTCCTGCACCGCCTCGACGTGAAGGCCTAGTTTCACAACCTACTTCATAGATAAAGCATAATACATACATAATATTGTAATTAAGGACTCGGGATTAATGGTCCGAGATAAAATTTGAAGTGTATCTCCAAGGGCTGTACCGCCTCCAATATCCATGCCAAGACATTCGCTATGGTTTCACAAAATAACGTATATTAGTAACGACATGAGAGACATCACTCACAAGATAGCACTAATCAAACTGGTTCCTCTAATCCAGTTGGAGTTCCGGTCTAATCGAGGATTCGGAGCCAGAACATGTCGATGAACATAGCTGTGAAAGCTGGTTTCCCGTTGATGATTCCTCCTTGACATTCAAATACACCTCAAAATTGTAGACTGCCCGAACATTGTTATATTATAGGTATCGATTGTAGCGACATAATCCCGACTGACGACAGAGCGCTGCATTGCGGCAGACATACGTTTCTCACGATCTACTCTCGAGCACGCAGCACGATGTTTTGCTCCTCGTGATCTAGAATGATCGACGAAAGAAGTCCATCAATAAATTTCCACCACTCTGACATCCGCCACCTAACTACAAAACTACGCAGAAACATTACGCAGATAAAGACTTAATGTACCGCCCACCCCTTGAGATTAATTTGTAGTTGCGCAAATAGTAAGAGGTGCAGCAGCGTGTATTAACATTCCCTAACATTATTTTATACATTGTCCATTCTACTTGAGCCATTAAGTTATGATTAAAGACTCGAATCGATGCATCTGACTGACGGCAAAGACACGACTCCATTCAAGTATCGCTATTAAGTTAATACTGTTAACGAAGTACTTAGCGTGATTAATACTTGAAAAGATCGCTCAGTAATTTAGATCGTACCTTTTATAAGTGCAAAGCAGCGATATTGCCTCGGGCAGTAGGTACCTACTCACTCTTTGTACGAAAAGGTAGAATTATTATTTCAAGCCCTGAACTTCAACATTTACCAGGAATGTTTTTATGTATATAAATGCATGGAAACTACCTACTCGAGATTAATAGCTAGATGTTTTGATAGTTAACTATAATTTAACATCAATGATGCAAATGTCTATTGCGGGGCTCGATATAATAAATTTTGACATTGTTATATTTAATTGCGTAATAACTGTGATTACTAATTCTCAAATTCTAAAATTAATTCTTAATTCTAAAATTGTGTGTAATTCTCACTGAATTATCGCCCAACAGAAATAACTAATTATTTTGATTGCCTAGTATTATATTATCCTCACAAGGATGAAAGTAGCTACGTCAAAGCGAAACAGAATAACGGTTTCTAATGATACTATGCGACAAACAATTGAAGACAAATTGGATGACTTCATCAGAAATACCTATCCGTTTTACAACGCTCTCTCCACTTCTTCATTATTTGGCTCCCACACATCATTGTATGTAATAAGTTACTAAATGCGTTACTAATTTGAATATTTCTTTGTTGCAGGCCTAGTTGTTGGTGACGTCATGAGACTCGAGTATTCTGTGAATAGTTGGAGCTGATAATAAGTTTATGTTTATGTAATGACTCTTTTGTGCGCATCGCCGATACTTGTGATAATTGTGAAATGAACAGTGAAACGCGTCTGGAACTTTCGTAAACTCGTGGAGATGAAAAGAGAAAAGTACAAGGTCTCCTACTCAGAACAAGGGTAAGTGAAACAGACTCAAAGTTTATGTGAACCTTACTTATATCAAGGTGCCTTCTCTCCGGAAATTAAAGATTACAACCAAACAAACAAAAGCTTAACCAACAATACATCATTACGTAATTCGAAATATTCTGTGAACCATACATTATTTACATATTGTTCGCGTATTTCAAATGAAAAGTTACGAAAGGGTCAATCTATTGTTTTCCAGTGTATATTATATAGGTATACCTACTTATGGCACTTTTGTCTTGCACAACACTTATAGGACGCACCACTCAATGGTGGCCCGTATTCAAACGAGAATTTGCAGACAACGCAAGAGACAATAAAAAGAAACCGCAGAAACAAAGTCTACAAAATATATGCACAATCACCAGCACAGCACCAAAACATTTTGTGGTAATCGGGCGACTCATCATTATAAATAACAAACGGCAAGTCATGTCTCTAGAAATTTAACGTTATGTAAAACTAACAGACCTCAAACTATAGTTCCCGATCGTTACTTGAAGAGGTGAAATAAATATTGACTCTTAATATCGATTTGTATGTAAATCCTTTGGTCATTTCCACAACCTTACCAAACATACCGGCCATACGTAAGAGTCAATAGACTAAATTGTAATCGCAACGCAAATAGCTTTCCTATTGCCTCTACGCCGTCATTTAATGACCGATAACGGCCACAATAATGGAAAGAAACACAATGAACAAACAGTTAAAGTGAGATTTCGGTTCAAAGCGCAATGTGCCAATGTGCCACTTATCCAGCAGCTGATTTCGTGATGATATAATTGCAAGTAGATGCGTGACGTAAGCACTAGTAATGCACGGGTGAGGTGAAAGTGTCAATAGACGCGACGAGCTCGGAACCCTGACACTAACATCGGCTCGACAACACTGGCTCAGATACCAGTCTCGGTTTACAAATGACGAAACACCTACGGCTGCATGTGCTCGAATAGATACGCATATTGTATGGACAACCAACCTCTTAAGCTATTAAGACCACGTCACCTACCACTCCCCACAGTGCACATCGTTCTTTTACATGTTTTTGCACATATACAGGACTGAAGATAGGCGATAGAGTTGTAGATACTACTGTTTATCCTGCGGTTCATGTGGGCCTTGTGGGGTTCTTAATTGTGGGATTAATAATAGTTTGGATGAAACCCCGGGGCACAAGTACTTTTGAGCATTGGTATAAATACAATCTAGTACAAGGTAGATTGTATTTGACTGACGAGTTAAATTATATACATATTTATAGATTCGTTTGTACTCATGACCAAAATTCCATCGCAAAGTAATGTGGTTATTACGAGATTGATATCGTAATCGAAAGAAACGGAAGTTTAATGATAGGGAAACTTATCTGACTCAGATTCGTTAGCAACCTTTTTCAGAAAGTACGCGGTTATTCGATTATCGATTTTTACATGAATAAATAAGGTCCTTTTTGAAGCGTTTGTGAGGAAAGTGCACTTTCTACCGAAGGCGGTTGCTCAACCGTGCGGCTACGGGCGCAAGGTCGTCATTGTTGACGCACTTTTGTTTTATTTTTACATTGCAAGGCAAAGCCGCAGCAACCACCGTGATTACCAAAAAAAATATGTAATGTACTTTATATGTATCTGCTCGCAAAAACGTGTTTTCAGCATTAACTTTAAATGCAAAGTAAAGAAGCGTTAAATTGACGTAATCATTTGCAATTGAAATATTAGGAAAGTTCCAACAGTTATGCGCATGCACAATCGCATTCGCGTTGGGATCGCATCAGTCATGACCGTTTTGATCACGCAGCGGAACGCACTCTGGCCGCTCAACTCTCAATGCCATTAAAGTGCTGCCGATCCACGGACAGTAGGTACGAACGTGAACACAGTCACGCTGCGTTACATATAACAAATTGAATTACTGAGGCATATATTTTGACAGAACTGCTGGGAACAAATATGCGTATGAAGGTACCTTCATTAAAAAACAATACTGCATTTCCGAAGGAGATGTAACAAAATAAAGCTATCAATAAAAACTGCTCCTACTATGCCTACTTACTATAGACTAAATAAATTTAAATTGTGTAACTAGTTAAATTGCGATTTTCTCAGCGAAAGTGTCATGTTCTATCAACTATATAATTCTACGCCTGTAACAGATACCTATGCCTACTACGTACATCAAAATATCGTGATGAATGATTTTGGGTCCTTGGCCTTAGTCACACTCTTTGGATGTGTTCTCCTCACCTAGATGCTCACTTGTACACCTTCCGCGCTTGGCTTGCTATCGTAGGAAGCAATCACGATAACCGTCAAGCTCTTTACTGGCATTAGGAACCATTAGCACGCGCTGGCACCCATCGACCACAAACAACATCCTGTATTTACCCGTCATTATCTTACATGAATTGAATGCTTTGTTAATGCTCAACAGCTTCCCGATCTGACATAACCTATATATATGAACGCCCATCATGGAAATGATGTAGAGATTGAGGAGTTTTACCTTTGCATTGGTGATAATAACCTCATTTGTCTCAACAGATGAGGTTGTTGCTCATTCGATTTGTATGTAAATGAATGCGTACGTTATTAATAAGGACTGCGGTACCTGACAAGAATTAATGCGAAGTAGAGATCGTCTACAATCACATGACCCGCGTGAACTACAGCAAATCTTTGATTGGTTTTTGTGTGGTGTTTGTTTAATCTTTGCACCTTCAAATCGTAGGATTTGAAGGTGCAATGATTGCAGTTGCAGTCATGCATCTTGCAGTGCCATTCAAAACTGTGTTTGCAATCTAGCGAGACAACGGGCTATTTATCAAATGGACACGATTGTAACTACACCGCGTTGTCGATAAAACCAATTCATAAATTTCTTTTGAAATAAAAGATATGTAAGTATATAACTATACATTTAGTTGCATACTACGATACTCCATAATATACGATGGTTTTAAGGTGCAACGACTTTTAAAGACCTTGCATGTCTCAGTACAATAAAATATTTCTCATCAGTGTTTAAGGTCTACTGAGAAGTTAGAAGCAAAACATTATAGTCAAATAATAATGTATGGCCAGTGGCTATAGCGAATGTACTAATATGTTTCTACAGGTAGAGGTAGTTACGTTATGGCTCGAGGTCGTAATAACTCTTATGCGTGACTGCGCCCGCGCCGCTGCTTCCGCGGCTGACCTTTGCCGAGCACCATAGAACTATGATAGTAACCTTACCTAGCCTCGGTGACCAATCGGTAGTCTATTGATGAGTTGACGTAGAGTTAGCCGTATTACCTAAATTTTGAAAATAGTGTATCTCTATGATGTGGGATTTCTGATTTTGAAAGTCTTTTTGACACGCAAAAGTAATGTCGCATTGAACTCGTCGCCGGTTAATGGAAAATATATGTCTCGCAAGTGCTATCCTAGTTACTTAAAGAACACATTAAAACTCTTCATTTGCGACAGCCCACGACTTGCATAACATTAAAGGCATTTCTGTACGCACGTACGACGAATGTCTAATGTGTGTGTCTTCGTCGTCGCAATATATTGTCGTAGCGGGGCGTGCGCATGCGCAGTGTCGCCAACTCGAGGCGCTTTCTTCGTGAAATACCGCATTACTCATTACATAAGCAGTGCGCCCACGTCGCCGTCGCGCGTAATGCGGTTCCTTTGTATGGGAAATGCCGCATGTCTACTACCTACCGCTATTGTCAGTTTTGCTGGGCAGCACTGCAGCTAATGGAGTGTTCATGGCTGTTATGGACGTAGGTAAGTACGCAGGAAGACGAGGAGAGTACGAGGGAATGTGCCGGAACTCAAAAATATGTGCGCAGTACTGCTTATTGAAGAATTTATCCTCCTATGACCTATATATTAATATAGTAAACGATTCTTCCCAAAGCAGATTCTGGCAGAAGAGACGTTCCACTACATACTTTGATTCTAACGTCACGATAACTACAATGGTTGTTTTAAACAATGTTACAAGCAAAAACATAGTACCCAGGTAAAAATAAGACAACATACAAGCTTCAGCCTACCTTACTACCTCGTTACATCCAAGCTTGTTTACCTTTTGAGGTAAAGCTGCGCTACAAGTAGATACGAATAAAACATGTTGATGAAATGTTTCTACCATTATTATGAGAGTCTTTCCTCATTCCACCCTCAGCTGTTAAGTATTCTGTGAATCCACTTAGTAGGTACATGACCTTTTCCGTTTATGGAGTCCATGCCCTAATAAAAACTGTAAATGGATAATTGAATGATTGTCAAGTCAATTAGGGCCGATACGAATTGTAATATTTAACAACGTATAATTTCCTGAAAGAAATTATTTATGATCACTCTTTAGAACGTAAAGCAAGGATGGAAGCGGTAGAGTAAGATCTTTCCTGAGCGCCTTATAATGAAACGAATATCATGTATACTTTGTGATAAATGCCTTAATAACTTTGAGAAATCGTTTGACGTTCCCATCTCTTTCATCGATTTCAAATCCATATAGGTACGAGTAAGTACAGTAAAATCACAAATTTCATAATTTAGCGCGCCCTTTGCTACCAGAACTTTTAAAGGTAGAGATAGATGGCAGTGATATATTATTATCTCTACGTAAGCATTGTGAGTTGTGACTAAAATTAATATTTGGTCTTTATAATGAGACGCAACTATGGCTATCCCGGACTTTCTTGGTAAGGAACTTGCGATAAATGTATCATTATAGCGTGCCATTTACATCAGGAAATTCAAAGTAAGAAATCAGCAAATAATTGCAGGGGAAACCTCGCTGAGAACCGTCGAAAACCGAGTTATAGTGATGTCATCGTTCGTGACTGCCTGCGCTGACCTGAGAATTGCAATATTTATAGAAATCTTGTAAATAAAAAACGGAATATTATATCTCTAACTTCGAATGTAAGTAACCCTGATAGACTGTATCGCCATTGGGAATCTTCAATCGAGTCACGGTAGAGATAGAGATAAAATCAAAATCATTAACAAAATGTTATAGGGATACCAAAACATCTCGTTTACGTGTTTTCTCCTAACCGTTCACCTTAATCAGCTACAAAACTTATGTTAATAAGCCAATTAACTTTAGCGCCTTGATTAAAACGTCGTTTCAAAAGTTAATCAGCGCAGGTTACTTGTATCAGAGCAGGCAGCAGTGATTAGACAAATGTTTCTAGTGCGAGGAAGTGTATTGTTTTCCTGCCCATTGTGAGAGATGAGGTCATATTGAGGCCGCCGACGTTTCGCCTCAAGGCAGCCTCACTAGGATGTCATTACCAATAGAAACTTGCTACTACTTCTCATTTAGAATGTATCTTGGTTATTGGCAAGATGAATGTGTGTTCACTCCACTAAGCTCACAAGCTTTTTCTCGAATAATAAAGAATGCTAATTTGAATTTGGGTCTTGCAACAACGTCATAGTGTCAGAGGATATAAAGAATGCATGTATTATGGTAGGTATCGTGCATTAACACGTGAATGAGTCATCATTAAAAGAAATCAATATTGCACATGATGGGCACATGGCTTGCCGCATGCTCCTGAAACACGTGACTGTATAAAAACAACTAGATGGATATAAAATATTCACTGACGTGTAATTATTACTGATATAAAAACTGGTTGTATCTCAGGTCTAGTTAAAATAAAAATCGGTTATGTCTAAGAAGGAATATAAGGCATCTTAAATAAAGTTACACGTCGCATCGCACCGATCAGGCGCTCAGGAAGATATCTGATAATACGATGAGCCTGACCCCAATATACTCATTGAGTAGGATTTTCATCACATGTAAAAATTCCAAGTTCATTTAATGAGAGGTCCATGTAGAAAAAACATTGTTCATTGAAAATAACCATGGATCCAGTACGGTTTGCAACATGATAATCTTCAAGTCATGAAATAAGTACAGTTACAGCCTTTTCGAATTATGTGAGATGTGATCATAACAGAGTATAAATATATTACGATGAAACTCACATTACTTTCAAACTATTCCATAATATAAAATAGCAAAGCAGTCACGGTTCCGTACTAGGGTTATGATATGAATAAAGAACAGCGTGATTTTAAACTTTATTAAAATCCTGCCATGCATTGGAATTGGAAATCGTCTATTCAAATGATATCACGATTCCTGCAAAGTAAATTGTGTATTTAAATCAGTTAGAAGGTAGCTGTCAGCATGAGGCAATAGATCTTCTCACATAATGCCTCCACATTGTAAATGAAAGGGTCCCCGTTGCGACCTGCGCTGCGCTGTGCCACAGTAAATAAATGCATAATATATGGTAGTGGTGTTGGATTGTATGTAAACCAAATAAAAATGATTATGAACACACTCTATTGTTGTTGTTAGGGACTGGTGACTTTTAAGTTAAGATTTCATTTCGAAAGTAAGTTAAATGTGTCTTTCATTTTCTAAACCAAGTAGGTATAGCATTTATTAGGTACATGTGTAGTTACAAAGAAGTTTATCTCAAAAACATGTACCTACATGTATCATGTTAAAATCATGTACACTGTACATCGACACACTCGAATGAATGCTCTCTTTTCCCAAGGGTTTGCCGGAAGAAAACTCTTTATAGGCTCTCCCTTGTACATTTATATCCTATGTAAGTCACTGTGTACAAATGTTATTGTGTACAATAAAGAATATAAGAAAAACAAAATGTTTTTCCCATTCTCCATGAAGCCCTTATACTTAGAATAGAATAGAAAATGCTTAAATATATACATTCGAATAATTATTTTGATGTGACCGCGTTGTGCTGCCAGTAAGTACGTACAACATTCTGGCATTTGATTTCGCTTGGGTTCACCGATATACAAATTCGATATTTGGTATAATTGATTTACTATCTTGTCGGATATGTACAATTCTTGTACCATTTAAGTAAATCCTAAGTAAACTCTCAGGCCTGGAGGATGTTTCACAACAGCAACCTTGCACGACGAGGGAGCGTGACTCGGCAAGCGGATCAGGCATGCGTCGCTATTTTACTTTACACTTGTTAAAAAATTAGTTTCGCGCTATTCTTTTCAATTTCTGCGAAATTTTGACGTTCCGAAAGATGTCTGTTTTTACATTTTCACTATTTCACCATCTTGCGTCGCTCCCTTCCTGGCAAACGTATCATCCAAATCAATTACCTACTTTTACCCAATACACGGAAAAAGACGAATAATAGCAATAAAAAATATATATCATCAGAAAATTTTGTGAGATCCTAATATGAATTTATCTCATTCGTATCGATTAATCTTGGGGGTTTGCCGATCACACCCGTAGTATTTATTAGCTCTGGGAGTTGATTAACTTACATAATAGTAAATCTTACTAATATTATAAATAATATGTGAAAGTTTGTATGTTTGGATGTTTGTTTTTCTCCACTCTTCACGCCACAGCGACATAATAGATGAAAGTTGGTGTGTACATATAAAGAAGGTAGGTACATTCAGTCCTGGAATAAAATACATAGGATACTTTTGATCCTGTAAAAATTAACGTTTGCCCCATAGGATAATCGTCGACGCTATTGTCAGTGTGTGTAGCTTGTAATTACATAATAATACACTCGTATTATTATAATTTGCAGCTTTGAAAAGCTGCAGGTGATAATTTCTTTTCCACAATGGTAGCCATGAAACGTATCGTATAACACATTCCGAAGTGGCCACGACTGTCGCACGCATACAGCCGACCAATTGAATACATCTTGGTGTTGCACACCCATCGGTGTATTGTATTAAAGCGATACGCTGACATTTTACCCTTCTTTCGAGTTTTGCAAGAATTGCGACACCAATGTCATTGATGTGCTAACACCACATTGAGGCTAACTTCTAGAGGTATTGTTCTCTTTATCCAACAATAATGCGAATACGATTTTATTATAAAGCTTTTCAATAACCTTTCTTCATGCACGAGTTTGGAAATACATGAGAGCTGGCCAGTATCTGGCAATGTATTGTCAATAGAGTGAGAACAGTATTGTATTGCGATTATAGGCACACTACCACATACCAAAAATACAATTCCGATGCTCTGATTTCTTCAGAAATAGGGAAGTGATGTCTAGTTTTTTTTATCAAATGAGTATTCGACACCGCGCTAATTTTCTCAATGCCACCGCTAATTATTGATACACCTAGTTAATTTGGCTGCGAGTTGGTGACCCTTATTTTCGAAATATTCTCGTAACATAATAATGTAACTGAACGCACTGGACCAACGTCTAAGTTTCCATTTCCAGTAGTGGAAAGTGTGGCTTTAATAACTAAATCCGTCAACTAAGTACACCAACTACAATCATAACTACGTAGGTACACAAATAGGTAGGTACACATAGCTAACCGACTTATATGGAAATGCTCAATCTACTATGCTTAAATCTGTCATGTGCCTACATACCGAATGCATTATAATCTAAATTATGGAAATGGCGCGCGGGCGGGCCAGATTAAAGAGATTGATGGCCTACCCGGCGTAAGCTGGTGATGAGCACCTGCGAAGCGAGAAGTTGCGGGTTCGAATACGACGCAGGGGAAACAATTGAGTCAATAGATATTTGCCCTGAGTCAGGGTGTTTGTGTAACTATCCTTCTCGTAATTCCTGATTTCCTAATATAATCGTCAAGATCTATTTATTTTATTTAATCACGTTTTATTTCCTCAATAATAGTTATACCTGCATACTAAGTGTTGCATTGTGAAACATAATATAAATATCCATACTAATATTATAAATCTGAAAGTAACTCTGTTTATCTGTTTATCTGTCTGTATATCTGTTTGTTTGTTACCTTTTCACGGCTAAACGGCTGAACCGATTTCGATGAAATTTGGTATAGGGGTAGATTGGACCTATGAGACGGACATAGGCTATCTTTTGTCTCAAAAAATAATCTCGAAGGGGATGAAATAGGGGTTGAAAGTTTGTATGGGGAATCCATAATTCCTCAAGTTAGGGATCTGAAAATTCTTATTTAGGCTTTTGGTAAGAAATAAATAAATACGGGTTTCAGCTTTTTTGCAAAATCATCCCTAAAGGGGGAAAAGCAAGGGGGTTGAAATTAAGAGGTATTCTTTAGATGCACCCCCTACGGACCACAATAAACGGCTAAACGGATCGTAATTTAAATTGGAAAGTAATTAAGGGGGGAGAGTGCGATGGGAGGAGGGGGAGAAAGGGGTAAAGTGGGGGAAAGGGGAGAGTGGGGGGAAAGGGGGAGTAGATGGTAGAGTGAGGGGAGAAGAGGGTAGAGTAGGGAGAAAGAGAGGAGAGAGCGGGAAGACAGAGGGGAGAGTGGGGGGAGAAAGCGGACAGAGTGGGGGAAAAGAGGGGAGAGTGGGGGGAGAAAGAGGGGAGAGTGGGGTGAGAAAAAGGTTAGAGTGGGGGGAGAAAGAGGGGAGAGTGGGGGGAGAAAGCGGACAGAGTGGGGGAAAATAGGGGAGAGTGGGGGGAGAAAGAAGGGAGAGTGGGGTGAGAAAAAGGGAGGGGGGGGAGAAAGAGGGGAGAGTGGGGTGAGGAAGAGAGTAGAGTGGGGAGAAAGAGAGGGGAGAGTGGGGGATAAAGAGGGGTGAGTGGGGTGAGAAAGAGGGGAGAGTGGCGGGAGAAAGAGGGGAGAGTGGGGTGAGAAAATGGGTAGAGTGGGGAGATAGAGAGGGGAGAGTGGGGTATGAGGGTAGAGGAGAGAATGAGGATAGAATGGGGGGAGAAAGAGGGGAGAGTGGGTTGAGAAAGAGGGGAGAGTGGGGTGAGAAAGAGTGTAGAGTGAATAGAAAGAGATGAGACAGTGGGGGGAGAATGAGAGGAGAGTGGGGGGGGGGAGAAAAGGGGAGAGTGGGGAAGAAAGAGGGGAGAGTGGGGGGAGAAAAGGGGAGACTGGGGGAGAAAGAGGGGAGAGTGGGGGAGAAAGAGGGTAGAGTGGGGGGAGAAAGAGTGGAGAGTGGGAGTGAAAGAGGGGAGAGTGGGGCTAGAAGGAGGGGAGAGTGGGGGGAAATAGGTGAGAGAGATTGAGTGCGAAATATATAGAAATAGAGGGAGAGGGAGTGAGCGAAGGAGGGAAAGGAAGAGATATAGATGGAGAGGGTGAGGGAAATAAATATAATTGATGAGATGGACAGGGAGAGGAAACGCAAGAGATTGAGAGTGGAGAGGGATATTAATGATAGAAAGATAGGGAAAGATATAGAGATATAGGGAGAGGGAAAGAGATGGAGGTAGAGGAAGAGAGATAGAAAGAGCGAAAGAGGGAGAAAGATAGAAAAAGAGCTAGAGAGGGAGAAAGATAGAGGAAAAGGGAGTGAGAAAGAGACAGATATATTCTTACCTATAACTGTTCCCCGCGACATTAATTGATTTTCTAAACAGTTTACATTTTATATAAAAATGCGAACGAAGTTGCGGGTATCAGCTAGTATGATATATAAAATATATTTCATATGATTTGATTTTCGTATGTACTGAATATTTTATAAAATATTGTTGAAATGAAAAGCAATACCGCAATATAAAAAAACTACGTAGCCTTCTGTATCATTGGCTATTTAGAAACCCCAATCTTAAAATTAATAAATTCTAACTAATTCATACAGGAAACATTAGCTGACCTTGCACAAGCAGGAAACAAAGTGTTTCTTATTTACTTCTTCTCGATGGCTGGCATTCTATTGGATATGCAAAATAGAAAGGTCAACCGGTCGGCAACTAATAATCTATTTCCGACATGATTGACTCTCCTACACCGACTATACACTAGGTATCTGTTAAAACGATAAGGTAAAACTAATGTAATTATTAATAATGTAACCCAACTGGGTTTAAGAACTCATAAACACCTTTAATATAAGTAGATATTATTGTATTAGAAATTATCCTACTAAATACAGTACCCATTATAAAGGCAAAAGTAACTGTTTGTCTCTTTGCCTGTTTGCTCTCGGTTTTCACGGATAAACGGCTGAAACAATCTTGATAAAATTGGGTAGCGTGTTTAAACTCTGGGGAAGGACATAGGATACTTCATATCGCGATAGACTGTATTTAGTAAGCGCGGGCGAAGTCAAATGCAAAAATATTAATTATGTTAAATATGTGAAATTGACAAAAAAATTACTGGTATACTTACGTGTTTTGGTATATTATGTTATGAAAACCGCATCAAATACACATAAAAGACATCAAGTCAACATTAAGTACACAAGTTTACATAATATAATAGAATACCTATTATTTTTTACGCTGGTTTTTAAGCTCCTCGCTTTTTTATGAACAGAGTAGGAATAATACATATAATTGCCACATTAATATTATGAATATCTAATTTACGATCTGACATGATCTTTATGCAACTTTTTACACTGGCTTATGTAAGTTAACTTATTATTAATTTTACCACCACGTTGGATAAAAATAATAAACTCTTGGAGTCAAAGTTTTCTTGACGGAGCTTAATTCTGGGTAAGAACAGAGGTAATGATTGACTTTTTACTGTTCATGTAAAACTCTGTGGTGCAATTCTTTTGTAGATCATCAACGACATTGCAACAAAGCTATGATTTATTCATGCCATGACGCACAGCATAGGACGAACTATGATAATTCCGAGCTATCCGCGTGAATTACGAAGTTACCTTTATCAAGTTGCGTGACATCACTATGTATGTATGAGCGTGGAGCATCTATTATATTATTATTAAAATTATCATTTGTCACGTTCTTCACTAGTGTGAGAGAGGCAAATTTAGCATAACTCACGAGTAAATTATTATGATAACTTATCAAGATGACCTAAGTATCCGTACGATTCATACTGCATCCAATTCCATAGTAATATAATAAATGCAAAAGTGTGTCTGTTTGCATACTACATTTTCACGTATAAACTGCTTTTTTTTTGATGAACTTTGATATATACCTACCTATAGTTAGATAAAACCTTTGAGAAGGACATAGCAAACTTTATTATCGCTGTTAACTACGAGTATAGTCTACGTGGACGAAATTGCGAGCAAAAGCAGGCAAAATGTACATAGCGGTAACGTATCATTGATTCAGAAGATTTATATCCAGTAGTAGCAGTTTTATAAAGCTACTAGCTGATACCCGCAACTTCGTTCGCATTTTTATATAAAACTAGCTGATACCCGCAACTTCGTTCGCATTTTTATATAAAATGTAAACTGTTTAGAAAATCAATTAATGTCGCGGGGAACAGTTATAGGTAAGAATATATCTGTCTCTTTCTCACTCCCTTTTCCTCTATCTTTCTCCCTCTCTAGCTCTTTTTCTATCTTTCTCCCTCTTTCGCTCTTTCTATCTCTCTTCCTCTACCTCCATCTCTTTCCCTCTCCCTATATCTCTATATCTTTCCCTATCTTTCTATCATTAATATCCCTCTCCACTCTCAATCTCTTGCGTTTCCTCTCCCTGTCCATCTCATCAATTATATTTATTTCCCTCACCCTCTCCATCTATATCTCTTCCTTTCCCTCCTTCGCTCACTCCCTCTCCCTCTATTTCTATATATTTCGCACTCAATCTCTCTCACCTATTTCCCCCCACTCTCCCCTCCTTCTAGCCCCACTCTCCCCTCTTTCACTCCCACTCTCCACTCTTTCTCCCCCCACTCTACCCTCTTTCTCCCCCACTCTCCCCTCTTTCTCCCCCAGTCTCCCCTTTTCTCCCCCCACTCTCCCCTCTTTCTTCCCCACTCTCCCCTTTTCTCCCCCCCCCACTCTCCTCTCATTCTCCCCCCACTGTCTCATCTCTTTCTGTTCACTCTACACTCTTTCTCACCCCACTCTCCCCTCTTTCTCCCCCCACTCTCCCCTCTTTCTCCCCCCATTCTATCCTCATTCTCTCCTCTACCCTCATACCCCACTCTCCCCTCTCTATCTCCCCACTCTACCCATTTTCTCACCCCACTCTCCCCTCTTTCTCCCGCCACTCTCCCCTCTTTCTCACCCCACTCACCCCTCTTTACCCCCCACTCTCCCCTCTCTTTCTCCCCACTCTACTCTCTTCCTCACCCCACTCTCCCCTCTTTCTCCCCCCCCTCCCTTTTTCTCACCCCACTCTCCCTTCTTTCTCCCCCCACTCTCCCCTATTTTCCCCCACTCTGTCCGCTTTCTCCCCCCACTCTCCCCTCTTTCTCCCCCCACTCTAACCTTTTTCTCACCCCACTCTCCCCTCTTTCTCCCCCCACTCTCCCCTCTTTTCCCCCACTCTGTCCGCTTTCTCCCCCCACTCTCCCCTCTGTCTTCCCGCTCTCTCCTCTCTTTCTCCCTACTCTACCCTCTTCTCCCCTCACTCTACCATCTACTCCCCCTTTCCCCCCACTCTCCCCTTTCCCCCACTTTACCCCTTTCTCCCCCTCCTCCCATCGCACTCTCCCCCCTTAATTACTTTCCAATTTAAATTACGATCCGTTTAGCCGTTTATTGTGGTCCGTAGGGGGTGCATCTAAAGAATACCTCTTAATTTCAACCCCCTTGCTTTTCCCCCTTTAGGGATGATTTTGCAAAAAAGCTGAAACCCGTATTTATTTATTTCTTACCAAAAGCCTAAATAAGAATTTTCAGATCCCTAACTTGAGGAATTATGGATTCCCCATACAAACTTTCAACCCCTATTTCATCCCCTTCGAGATTATTTTTTGAGACAAAAGATAGCCTATGTCCGTCTCATAGGTCCAATCTACCCCTATACCAAATTTCATCGAAATCGGTTCAGCCGTTTAGCCGTGAAAAGGTAACAAACAAACAGATATACAGACAGATAAACAGATAAACAGAGTTACTTTCAGATTTATAATATTAGTATGGATTCAGCCAAGCGTTCAATGCAAAGAGCATAATCATTGGCTGAAAAAAAAAAAGAAGTTGAAGTCATGTATTGTTTTTGTAAATATTGTGACTACAGAAACCGCGTACTACTGTCGAAAAGACCATGCAGTTATGCATACAGATGAGTTCTTAGTATATACATGTTTGAAAATACTTCCTCGTATAACAGTTGTGACTTGAACATGTGTATAAACACACTTGTAATTGCCACAATATTGGGGCACTGCAACGTAATATGATGTGGGCTAAGATAGATTAGTTCGATAGATTAGGATCGGTTCCTGTTAGATTTAGTTCCGGCAGATATTGTAATCATTGATCTGAGACAATACAAGGGCAGTGTGAAATCATGTGACGAACTACATTATAAATTGGTAAATCAACTAAAACATGGAGAAGTTCCACGCTACGTATGCGGCTGACTCTCAAAGCCTGTTACCGGAAAACCCCGGAGAAAGGGGCTCGGACCCATACTTTCTACATGACGATGGTAACCAAAAATGAGTCCCTACCTGCACCATTTTTTAATCAGTAATTTACTTACATCACTTTAAGTACACGCGGTTCGTAAAAATCATGAATTCCTAATTTCAGTTCCATGCTATACGTGCTTTTTGTTGCTTTTGAGTATCGTAACCACGATCTAAAGATACAAAGAACTTGTCTAGTGTTTATGCGACAAGTCGTTCGTGCCACTTGACCATTAGCACAGCCAAAACTCCCAAAAGTGTGAATCAGCTTCAATTTCCGCACACGTAGACGTAAACGCAGCGAGATCTCGGAGCGGACGCAGTCACGGCAAACTCGTCCGCAGATAAGCCTCGGTAGTACGTGCTCGACCGCGCCGGAACCTTGGCTGGCTCTAACCGCGCTCCTTCTTGCGATATAATAATAAACCTCTCAGTCCGGCTCGAGCCTTTAACGATTCAACACGACCGATATATTTGTCACACAACACGAACTTGACACGCGAGTGCGTACTCTGCTCCCGGCACGTACGACCCCAACCGCATCGCATCCCAGTGAAATGCAGTGAGACGAAACCATAGTATACGGATAGTGTATATTGTGATGTTTTGTGCCATACTAGGATCTTTGTTTTAACTACAAGTATCTAAGTAAAAAGTAAGTGCATACTTGATTTACCTTCCGACATAGTTTAGTGTCATCGTCAGACATTGAAATAAAATGTTACTATTTGCAATTAATATAATTTGAAATTTTAAACACGCACGTGTTTTTCTTACTCAGCCAGTACGAGAACAATTAGTATTGATTAAAAGTATAGAAAGTTTTGTATGAGTACCTCCTTAGTATTATTATAAATCTTGGTTAGCAACAGCAATCGCAGCTAACACAATCAAATCACACTTGCGGTCCTAATCAAATATAATATTATCTATTACCGGCGTATTGCGCCCGTGAGAATACTAGGAACACTCATGATCATGATGTATCTGTCTATAATTATACAAACGGAGACCGACATTGTATTGCAAACAGGATGTTGGTACCTTCGTCCGTGTGATCTTTACAGAGCTCCGGTTTCGGAATATCTTTATTATGCCATGTTTTCATAAGGATTGGCTTATTTCGTCCGTCTAGGTATCTCGGTTTGCATGTTTGTGTATGATTCAAAAACGAAGTTCTACAAATATAACTCATCATTTCATTCTGTTTTACTAGTTAATATTATTGACGGATCAATTAGTTCCATTTTGTATTTTAGAGTATGGGAGTATCATTATATTTCTGTCTATATGATACTTTTGATCTGTAGGTATTTATATCGTACCCAATTTACATAGGAGAGTTTTTAAAGAAAGTATGTCTCCGAAGATATCATAGTCTTCTGCAACCAAGTTTTCTAATCATAATAATCGATATACCTATTTTCTGCACGTTTTATTATAGGACTTACATAAGTATATAAAATTAAGATGTATCTAAATACAATGTCAAATGAATAAAACGAATGACTTATGTATTAGCTAACTCGTTTATTCAAGGTAGCGTCAAAAATACATAATTTTCATTAAGAACTAAACACTTAAAACTTAACATGAATGATATCCGTATGTTATTGTAAGTACGTAATAATTAACTGAACGGCCTCGTTGTTGGCTCTATTTATTTCAAGCTAATAAGCCAATCCTTATAAATTCCTGATCAAGTGTTGTAATCGCGCTGCCACAAGCCCAATCTGAGCACGCCTCTAACCGCGATACACAATCAGTTGTTCCAAGCCGACTATACGTCATTCAGGTACTTAATTGAGAGCGATTCTCCCACACGCCAGTCTCCAAAAACTTTAATTGGTCAAATTGTCCAATTTCTATTAAATTTAAATACGAAACTGTCTGTAGAAATTGCGTGTCACGTCACGTTGTGTAATAATGTAATGCATGACTTCACTTTTCCGGGGGTTAAGCTTACTATTTTTTACTCACAAACAGTGTGTATATGATTTGTGTGACCAGACATCCAAAGAGGAGTTACAATTGTTCAGGAAATTATTATTATTATTATATTATTGTGGTGACCATTTTCAGTATCTTATGCGCATTACATACATGGGTGCTCTGAAACCAGACATCCTAAAAAATCCACAAACACTGATCTCCAATCGACTAAAGTATAATAACAAATAAAGTATGCCTCGTAGTCTGTCTGTATAAGTAGGAGTTATATAAAGGTAAGTACCTTGATGAATGACAAGAGTTGCAATCAACTATACAAACCTGTTAAAAAGAGCCATTTGTAATAGAATTACCAACATTAACATTTAATTTGTCTTCTATTATATGATGACGAACGGTAGGTGTATATTATATGGCATAATTGAATCAAGCGTACTTAATTACATTAAAGTAAAGTCCTTAAATTAATGTCATTGAACCAACGGCTAGGGTTTTGACACAGGCGACCTTAGTCGGCAGGTTTGACATGCGGATCTCGACTGAATGATGAACTAATCAATCATTATGATGCTCGTGCTTCGTTACATAAAAGAACTTTATGATAGTGGTCGTTGCAAGCGATACCATTTAGCACGTGATAACTGATAATTAAATATTCAATGACGCTTTTTTTACTTTATATAACTCCCAGAATAATTAATTAGGTAGGTAAGTAAAGTAACTAAGAACTGTTGTATAGCATATTTAAATACTTAGTAATATTTTGCTAGTGTTCGGTCTTCTAAAATATAATTATAGTGAAATAAGTACCTACATTGTGCAACCTAAACTTTTCAGTTCTTGCGTCTAGTACTATTATGTATATCTGGGGGCCTAGCATGCGGCAGCGCCCCCTCCAAGTCAAGCAAGCAAAGGCGCAGCCACACTATTCTTTCCTCAAAGCTATTCCGGCCACTTTAGTTATACAAGACAGGACAGTAGCGGTAGTGCTGACCGAGCGGTAGTTTGTGCTTTGCAACCCGACCACTTCAGATTTGAAACCACGATCCCGGCACCAATTATTTGATTTCATAAGTTATGTATGTACCTACGGATTTACATACTCGTAACTCCTCCATCGATTGATACCACTGTACTAGTCAGCCAAGTCAGGCGGCCACGGGGCTTACCATCTAAACAGAATCGTTTTACTACTTATTCGTACCGTGACGTCGTGTCGTCAACGGTCCATTTAGGTTGATTTTATATCTAAAGGGATCGACGTCTACTTAAATGATATGGAAAGCCATGTATTACTAATATTTAAAGTCAAACGATTCTGTTCAGGTCCTCAATTGGATTACAATAAGATGTCATGGCAAGTCCCCTGATCCATGGCAAGTCCACTCTACCACCAGAGGCAGCCATTATCTCATGTGAAAAAACACATTATATTAAATTCTATGCTCATACCATAATCTTACTAAACCAGCTACCTTGAATACAAGCAACCAGTACTATTACTTAAATTAGACTAGACAGATGTTTACGAAAATATGTCTGGCTTTGTTGTGGTTGCACTCAATGACCTCAGAGCGACCTCGGGAGCATTCATGGTAGCTCAGCATCATTAGGCAGAACTTCTTAAATGACTCTTGTTTCGGTACAAAATGCGTATAACAATTTCCGTAATTTGGCGTGGTACTAATTTGTATATACGGAACATAAAAATTAATGAATTAGCATTGTTGTCGCTGAGAAGCTCATCATTTTTTTACTCGGTTACGGTGAAGCCAACGGAGGAGCTAAAATTACGCCTCAGATGTGATCGAAACATATTTTCTCTCCAGACCAAACCAAACATACTTAAAACATCACGTCATAACCCGAAAATAACCGAAATAAAAATAATTTCATAAACTCAAACCCGTAAATCACATGAAGTTATAATCTTAGTGACGTTCAGACGACAGCCGTGGTCGTATACTACCTACCTACCCTACTTTGTATCTAACAGTAGTAAGGGATCGTAAGCTACATATCTAGCAAATGAAATCACGTAACATGAACAACTAATCACATGAAGCATGTTCGCCAAGCAGGCACTTCTACTTGTATCGTTAATTACGTATATAGCTTGTCTACGGCCGTTATAAACATTAACAATAGTCTGACATAATCCCAACATGAAATTAGGTAATAACAAAAGAATTAACGTTCAGTTTCATTGGATAGGCTACGCGAGATAGCCGCAGCGATATATACTCGTATATGTATATATACTCGTATACAATTTCTCACGTTGATTGTGTGCAATTGTTGTGTTGTAATATTATTGTCTGAGATCAAGAAGCAAGCCAGACCAAGCAACATTCTTGAAACATATCTTGTAGTAGGCATTACTTTTAAGCAGCATTTAGACTTTATGATATTGTTAGACGAATCACGCGGCAATGGTTTTAATATTAAACCCACATTGTAGAATATTGAATTAATTTCATATACCAAACCCCTTGCTTGTGCAATAAATACTTTGCCTAATTGCAGAGAACGCAGCATCAAAGTCCATAAAGTAACAAACCTCAACTCGTTGTAGTTGTGAAGTTCCATACTAGGAAGTACCGATATGTCAATATGTGTAAATATGGTATCATATAGTTCCCTTGTTGTGACAAAGCAAATCTGGTTACGCTACCTCCAACTGCTGAATAATAGAGCGTACAATATTAATTACCGGTGCTGAGTCTACCTGCCTAAACCGACGGAATTGTCTTAAAAGCTATCTAACCAACATATCTCATTACCGGACCTTGGCTTGAATACCAGTTGTCCGTTGTTTTATACAGAGCTTGTCATTTGAGAAGGTTGTGCACTCAATGCAAACTTGTCGACTTTCCGGTGCAAGAGTAAGCTTTATAGCGACAGAAGTAGGCAATTTACTAAACGACTTTTTGACTCTTGCGACACGAGGAAACTGGTACATTTCTATCTATCTATAGGCTAGCTATGTAGAACATAGCTTAATTTGATAATTAGTTGTCTACAGACTTGCCTGCTATATGAAATAGATAGTTATTAGCAAACAAAGAACTCGCACTCAATGTATAATTTTATTGTGGACCTCTTTATGCGTCTGTTCTCGTTTTAATCTCAGGCTTTTCTAAATCGTGTCTAGCTCGGAGAGTTTGTTAATCACGCGTTATAATGATCCAGTTCAAACGTCTATATAAGTTTCACCGTTCGTCTGCACAAATTGTCAAAGCGTGTAAGCTTGCCTACGTTACACCAAATACGTGAGCGGTTGCTAACTTTACTCTAACATAATCAGTTGCCTAATTACAAATAGACTAATAAACATTTGCTAAGGATTCAGTAAATACGCCTACTGCAAAGATGTGCCATTATTTGCCGTGCCAGGTAGTGCAAACGAGATCTCTCAAGGTCTACTAATGTGTGCATCCCGCAGCCATTCTATAAAGTTACTTATTTTACTTTGTGCTTGATTGTAGAGCTTTAATGGATTCCGGTGTTGTAGATGTTTTTTTTTTCTTCTTTTTATCATCTGTGACAAGGTCAAGTTCCGAGCAGGCTGGCTAGTCGGGCCACACGTCGTGTTATGTAACTGCTTCCAGTCGGGCGGCGCTCGTATCCGTGCTGTTACTAGGGCGTTTACATTGATCTCATTTTTAGTTTTATGCAGTGACAGTTAGACGCTACTTTATTTCGTTTTTTTGAACACACTAAAACACAGCTCTTTCTCCTTCTCTCAGAGCGGTCCAGTATGTAGGATTAGTAAATATGCATATTATTATGTGCTGCTGAATTTAATAATTAACCTTCAACAAAACCATCGCGAGTGGGAACACGAAACTGTATCTAAGATATGGAGACATCAGGTCACGTCGTCATCATAACGACGTTTTCGTAATAAAGTGATTGCACAAACTATAAAATTTGCAATATAACAACTAATTGACGAACTCTTATAAATTAAAAATACAAAGTTTTGACATCTCTAAGGTCATCGCACCGCCTAGCTTATTGTCTTGTCTTGTCTTGCTTGGTTTATTATCATTTGTCAATAGTTTGTCTCTCAGTGCATAAAATATATAATAGTAGGTATGTATGTGTAAGTTTAAGCCTAACTCCCTATTTGATCGAGGACCGGTCTTGAAATCCCTTCCTTGAATGTATTATTTATGGAAAGTTTGGTTCTTTGTTACTTACATTATTTTAAAAGTAACATGTTGCAGCGACGTATAACTATGCTATGGTTAAACTGTCGATCTAAAAATATTGACGCAGTCGATTAACAACTCAATAAGAGCACAGAATGACAGAAGCCCAAGATAATAATACCTATAGTAAGTAGGTAATGACAATGACTCACTAGATAAACTTTAATTTCGTCATTATACTAACTTCAGATGACTTCTAGTCTTTTCACATTTTGCCTGATAAATAATTATCAACAAAACAAACAATACAAATCTACGTGCCTGTCATCTGGGCGAGATATAATGGTCACAGAACGTGATCCCAGCTGGTTGTATTGTTTAGATGAGTTCAGAGTAGCAAGGCTGATTCACCTGGAGGTAAAGCAAGACCATAGAGCTACTAATAAAACTGCCCTCGACTTCGACCGACCGTGACAGGAGCTCCGACCATAACTGCTCTTGGAGAGACTCATCTAAATGTACGTAGCGTTATTTTCCTGGAAGCGAGCTCTGAATGAATGCCAACGCATACGTGCACATGCCATATTGGTGACGCATTGTTTGCCGTTGACGTGTTCCGGGATCCGAATTCGATTATAATTTGAATTAAAAAACAGTTTATAAATAGGCTTGTGGCCTGTGAGATGATGGCCATAAAGCTATTAGTAACCGATGATCGATTCGTGAAACGGATGTTCTTTTTATATCGATTCACGTATCCGGTTTGTTCATAAGGAGCTTTCAAGGAATTTGAATGTCAGTAATAAGTAAGTACTAGGTAATATTACGTGCTGTTACCATGTATGATTTTTCAGAACAAGTAGTAGAAGGATATGATATAATGACGGGCCTACAATCATTACGGCCAGGTTTACCTGGCCTAAGGTGGTTATACAGGTGGTAGTGGCAGATGGCCGCGAGCGCTTGAACTACTAATTATTGTAAGTTTTTAGTTATTTGATAACGAAAGTGATAACGAAATTAGAAAATGCAAGTTTCCAATCGCTTCCTATATAAAAAGCCCCATTTATTGGTATAACCTTCACACGGTTTGATGATGGAATCTCTTTGTAGGTGACAAGTGAGGATGCGATTTAGTGTCATCTATGTTTTTTTTTTTTTTATCGAGATAATTATTTGTAATCGCGTTTCTGTCTTCCTAGTCGTCTATATTTTATGATCAATTTAAGAAAAAAAAATGTTATATTCGTAATATCACATTTTAAGTGGTTTCCTGAGCATACTAAACTTCGTAATTTAGTAAAACCTCGCCTTAACGTACGTACCTACCTATACCACTAGCATAATATTATTATAATGTAGGTACATTTTCGTAGGTATTTGTTTAAAGTTTCACGCTTGCGCACTGCGCAGTTACAAAAATATATGAGAGATACCATTTATAACAATCTACGAAACATACGAGCATTACTCGTACATTATACCTTCGTTTTTGTGAGTAGCTCGCGAGATACTTTAAAGATTATACACTATGTATGCCCTTGCTATCACCTGTGGCCAGCCAAGGTCAAGTAGCGACCTCTCTTGGGCTCAATGACCGAACAAAAGCTTCCGAGTACATTATGTATTAATAAATAAGTTACTTTTATTGGGCGAGTAAATTATTTGGGTTCCATACCCACAGGGTAAAACGGGACCCTAATACTGAGGCTCCGCTGTCCGTCCGTCCGTCCGGTCCGTCCGACAAGCTTTATCTCATGAACCGTGATAGACAGTCGATATTTTCACAGATGGTCTATTTCTGCTGAAATAGAATAAAACAAAATAAAAGATGTATAAATATTTAAGGGGGCTCCCATACACCAAACGTGATTTTTGTGCCGTTTTTATAGATCTATAATGGTACGGAACCATTCGTTGCGCGAGCCCGACTCGTACTTGGCAGGTTTTTATATTAATTGATGTTTCTGAAGCTCTATTTCTTATTCAGAAATACCTGTTAGCCGTGACTTCGAGATAGTATTTTTATTAGAATGTTAGAAGATAGTCGTGTTAAATTGATTGTCAAATTGTTTAACTCTCGTTCTCATCCTATTTCATTTTCTTGTAATAATGATTGTGAAAACACCACCAAATGCGAAATATGTTTCAATCATCATCATTTTTGTACAGCAATCAAAGTACCTCGAATAAGACCGTGAGTTGCATATAAGTTTACCCTCTTCACCCAAGTTTACTCACTTACACCTTATGTAATAGACATAGATAACAAATGCATTAGCATTTAAATGTGATTAGATCTGTGCTACATAACTATATTTATATGTATAGTTCCCTGCGTCCTTGCATTAGTAATGATAGTGATTCTAAATATCACATTTTATTATACAATTTTATTATTTATGTAAACTTGTTTCTATGATTGTACAAATACACAACAGCGGCCGGGTTGCCTACTGAAAATAATATTTAAATAAAGGTGGTGACTCGACCACGCGGGCGAATTTTATTGCGGTCAAGATGACAACCATCACAAAAAAACTAACCGACTACACTGCTTCCGTAACATAAAAGGCCCATATCTTACATAGGATTTGTTAAATTCTTTATAGGTACTTACTAAGAAACTGTTACGTATGCTAACGTAAGTATACGCATAATAAAATAACTCTTCAAATTACGGTAGTTGTGTGTGCAATCGACATAATAATAAGTTGACCCTGTCAAATCAAGTCAAATCAAAAATTTGATTATCTGTCACAAATCAAAATAACTGAATCTCGTTTAACGTGTTTCCCTCCACTGGGGCCTTTATAGCAACTAGTTTGCCTCAACGAAGGTTGTCTATAAGGGACTTACACGAAAAACGTATTTAACCTCGTATTGGATAATTCTTCTGGTTATATAGCGGTACCTAGCTAGTATAGCTGCAATGATCAAATAATATACATAGTTAAATACTTATTACTTCCGTCCGACACACCTACTCACGATGCAATAATGTCATGAACTTTTATATACAGGCATAGAGGTCAATAACTATTGTGAACCTATTATATTTTTTATTATACAATTACATAACATGTATGCTCATTCGCAGAACATAATATTTAAAGAGAGAAAACAGATGTATAATGTATACTCGTACTTCCCTCAGATAGATAATGCTCTATGGCGTAGCAACTAAAATTCCAAGAACTATTTACGTTTGTAGGGTTATTTACCAACTGGATATTTCATATTATCCTACTTTAGTAAGGTTTAAAAGCGTTTAAATTATGCAAACAATATTTAAACGATATTCTTGAGAAACACCAGCCAGGCAACTGATCTTTCCAAAATTCAAGCCTCTGGTATAATTGCATTCCTAAAGCCTAAAGCTACACTACAACCCAAAACTGTCATTCCACATTCTTGCTTGCGCCGCCGCCTCATAAATCAAGCAGCTAAAATATTCTTGACGGTTAGGACAAACATAATTTGCGTCAATTTTACACCCAATGGGCTTAAATTGCGCAAAGCGGACAATCTCAGTTTCCGAGGTGGTTTACTCGTACAATTTAATTACCTGTGTTTAGATTGTCGAGCACCATAGACCGCGACCGCTGCACTTTACACATCCGTTTCCCGAAGACGAAGCTGGCCGACGCGAGCGACGACGGGCTGGCAGTCAGAGGCATATTATACCTACTAGTACATTATACATACATAATATATTGCATGTCGATGCAGTGCCGTGTCGTAATAGGTTAATTACACGTAGCTAGCTCGACAGCCCGCACATTCCGCCTACAAGATCGCGATAGCCCAAAATGCCGCTAGTTATCTGAGAGTTCTAGGTATTTCGGCTAATTAATAATAATAATAATAATAATAATAACCTTTATTGACACCAAAAATGTATAGAACACACAAAGGACAAACTGATAATATTATAGGTGCAATGGGCGGTCTTATTTCTCGCCACGGTGATAAATAATAACAATAACAACTGACAAAAATAATAGATAAACAGAACAGGCTTACATTAGCAAAAATTTAACAAACAGTGCAGTAGTTTGGTTTTATCATAAATATTACCTACCCAAGTGTATAGGTTGCATTGTGTATACCTACCATACTTGGCTACTACTAAATAACGATATATATTATAATACAATGACCCATATTATATGGTTAGTTTAAATGGCATAACATTTATGGATTCGTTTGACTACCTAGTGTGTACTGAAATAATTACAGGAATTGTTTTTAAATTTATGACGCAGTTATTTATAAACATTGTATTTAATTTTACGATCGAATCCTCATAAATCCATTACAGTGGCTATCCGTGTCAAGAACAAAGATCGTTAAAATTAGCATTTAAAACTGTTACTTCGTCATCATGTGACTAGTTCTTACCCTAAACATGCCATCTGTAGCACCAGCGTTCCAAATAGATAATACGCTTACCTACCTACAGATAAAAATACTTATCATCACTTTTAAATTTCATACTCGCTCGGAATTTTAATTCTACCTTTGATTGCCTGTTCCACAAAACCGTGGCCAGTCATCAACATCGGTGCGAAAGCGTTGGTTCCCATAACCTCAAACTGATGATCTGTTATTGACTGATTTATGCCTTCTCCAAGCGATTTATCTAGATGATCAAGATGATCGATATGATTACACGGAATTCATCTGATACGTGCCGATCGATAAAGGCTATTAGATACGTCGGTAGAATTAACAATCCAATAAAAAAGGAATCGGTGCGAGAAAATTAACTCTACTCCTAACTACGAATATGACCCTATAATGTAATATAACCATCAATGGTGAACGTTCCTCATTGTGCATTCTGCTAGTTTTTTAATCTATTGCAATGGTCATCAAAATACTCAGCCTTATCATAACGTTCTCCTCGTTTTCGCTTATTTAGCTTACTTACTTTTACTAAATATACAAGTAAGTTTATGAGTTGCCGTTTGTGTTCCAGGCTGGGTGAGATATGAAGGGGTGGTTCGACGCGTTTCGCGAGGAAGGCGGGCCGACCCTGTATGCTTACCACAACCGCACGGCCGTCGCGGCGGACGTCCCGGCGCTAGCGCTGGTGGTCGCCGCGCTCACGCTGTACCTCGCCTTCCTCGCCATCTTCCCCGGCATCAGGAAAGAGGTAATCCTCTTCATAAATTATTGACTCACTGGCCTGATCTTCTGGTCTTCTGCCACCGCAAGTACCTAGCTCTAGAATCCTCGCGCGGTGATTTCGAAACTTCCAAATCAACACCTGGGCCTTACCATGACGTCTTATTGCGATCCAATTGAGGACCTAAACAGAATCGTTTTACTACTTATTCATACCATGACGTCTTGACGCTCAATTTAGGTTGGCTTTAAATCTAAAGGGTTTGACGCCTACCTAAATGAAATCGAAAGCCATTTATTACTATTTAAAGGAAAACGATTCTGTTTAGCTCCTCAATTGGATCGCAATAAGACGTCATGGTAAGCCCCCTTGTCTCTTTAAACAATTTTGAGTACAATAAAGAAAAAAGATTGAAAAGTGTAACCTGAACACATCCTGAACAGTAATTCCATTAGAAATGTTGGCACTTTTTTGACAGAGCCCATGGGAACCCATAACCACACACAATTAGTTGTACGTCAAATCATTTAGACCAGATGATTTTGGAATCAGCATACTAATTCATTGCTCTTACAAACTTATACACAGTCAGCCGAAATTCTTTTCCCACAATATGCTTTCTTGGATGATGTAATTTATCTAACTTTAATCTAGCTGGTCACACCAACCAGACTGCATATAAATTATGAGTGTCGATTTATGCCTCGTAACAAATGGAAACAGCGAATATACCACTCGTTGTGGTTTCACGCAATCCCTGGTTCAATTATCCAAATCGTTGCTTGTGGTAATGCCATCATCACAACTGTATACCATATACCGGTGATTAAGTACCTACTGCGCTGATTACCTGAATACAACAGTCGTAGGTAGGAACTAGCTAGGCCAACTGGTCATTATAGTCATTATTTTTCTCGAGAGCTGTACCACAGTTTGGTACCTATTACATTTCCTTGTGCATTATTGCATGCGTAACAGCCTAGGTTACAGCATAATATATGTATTTGTCTTTGTGAAATCTATGATGCTTCTTTTTATGTCACAAAATCGGATACAAATAATAATTTGATGTACCTAACTGATTATGATTATGATAAGGAAGAAGTTGTAAAATGACATAGGGGGTTGTAATATACTTGTTAAATGTAGCCTCTGTTCGAATTTATATAGGGATTAACTATAATAATATAGTGAAGGCATAAAGTCACGTAAAATAAAAATACATCACTATCTCTTCTCGGATAATATAAAGAATTCCTTTTTTGTTCCAGAGATTCTCAACCTTCACAATAGTCACACTTAGCCTATTCGTCGGTACAGTCATATTAGGTAAGTACTTATTAGAATATTAGCAAGGTATTTAATTTTTTGTTGGTCCTGATATTAGCATAAACGTTCCGCCTTCGTAATTGGCTGTCAAACGTTGTGATGGACGATGAGACCTTGGAGGCAAACCAGCTAATTACTCTCATTTAATCTTAAAAACGTTAATAGCCACTTAATTGTATGGTAAGTTACAGGTACCTACTTATAATATGAATAAACAACTCTGACTGATACCAGATTTATAGTAGTATTAGAACCTAGATATAAATCTACATAATTCTAATAACCCTACTCATTCCATATTGACCGTAACTCAAATTATATTAGCTAAACATAATATTTTACTTAGGTTTTTCATTACAAAAAGTTACCATAGGTAAATAAACCATAAACACCTGTTTATGGTTTATTTCATATTTTTTACAAAGTGCAGTGAAATTTAATTTTTCGTAGGTAAGTTTTTCACAATTTCATTAATTAATTGGCTATTGTTTTCGGATGATCGCTCAAGTGGCGAAATTAAATGAACGCAGTCGTATTTTGCCATTGACCGCAATTTTATTCTTTACAGTAATAAAATTCTACTTCCAAATACCTATTTATTTATAAGGCAAGAGGAATGTTGGCCTCCTATAACACGAAATGGCATATTGACATTCAGCCTCCACGTTGAAAAAATACGTTATTTTAATGTTAATTTAGTTTACTATTGAACAGGTACACATAAAATGACTAGTTGGTCCAAAACATAACAGTTTGCATGTAGGATACACCAATATTGACGATGTTAAGCCTGATTTAGTCTATTTCTAACCTACCTACGAAATTAGTTAGACTTCCTGTACATGTACACGATATCTACTCGTATATACCGGAAGCCTTATCTATCGTTGTCTTACCGGGAACTGTCTCGTTCCAGTTTGTAAGCACGGCTCTTCATGGCACGTAGCTGGCGCACGCATCGCTCGCGCCGCCTACCGCGCCTTCTCCCCGGACCGCGTCGATTGTTGGCTGGCCGTTCACGTCGGCTTGGGCCACGTCAATGTAACGCTCACTGGTGAGCTCTCATTCCACAACGTTAAATGGTACCTAGTGAATGTAAATGTTTGCTAAAGGCTTCTTGTAAATTACATGTTAGGCCTTTTGCACGTGCAATACTAGGTGGCTGCAGTCCGCGCTCTTCCATCGCGCATCGACTGTTAGATATCTACGCCCCCAATTCAATTCTAAGAACGGAGATTTTATCGGTCTTCTTTATTGCCTATACCCAGTACCTACGATCGAAATCAACATTTAAATTACCCCTTACAAATGTTCAATGACCACAAAGCGGAGCAAGACTATGTGGTGCTGTACGAAACAGCATCTTCATCATCAGTGCTTGTTTAACCACTTTGAATTTCAGCTCTATCATGGGGTAACACGAGTATAGGCGACCCGGGTGTGGACTACAATGAGCAGTTCCCATGGGAGGAAGCCGGCGCCATCCAGGAGTGGTACCGCGCAGGGCTGACTCGTGGGCTTCCTTACCCAGTGCTATCTGTGGCGGAGCATTTTGCAGTTCAGCATGAAGGCTTCGAATGGGGGGCTAAGTACCGTGCTGCAGGATATACTACCTCTACTCTACTGTGGTATGTTGTTTCGGATTTTTTTACGTTTTTGTTACCTTTCCTGGTAGGAAGTTTCACTGGTCGTTACAACCTCAAACAACGGTCTAGTGCTGAAAGTAGACGCGACGGCCAAAATACTGAACACAGTGAACGTCTTATTTTATTAACTCTGCTGGGAATTAAGGAATGCAACCATAACATAAATATACATTAAAAACCGGTTCTGATCAAGTTCAAGGTTCATTGGTAACGTGGATAAGTCGACTTGTCCTACATAGTTTATCAGCAACACCAGCAAGGTTTATTTGTGCAGGTTTCCTGTGATTCCAGGCCAGGGTTACGAGCAATCGTTAACTTAACCAATAATGTCTTAATAAATAACGATTCAATAAACCTACTTGTATTATTATACCATTATTCATTCAATTCAGTATGTATAATTAAAGCGTGTACATAGGTAATCCGATGCGTTTTGCAATGCAAATGATAAGTTATTTAAAAAATAAGCAGGAACATTTTTACGTGAGATCATGTAACTTTAGATCGTCTGAAAGCGTCCATTCTTCTCAGATAAACCGTTCAAATTAAAATTAGAGCATTGAAACACCTGCTTTTGTATTTTTGTGATTAATCATATCATATTGTATTTTTAGGACAGCACTGGCGCTGTGGCTCCTAATGAACCTGCTGTTGGTCGTGGTGCCGCGGTACGGAGCATACGCGATGGTCACGGTGGGCGTGACGCTGTGCGCGGCTGCGGGCGGCTACTGGTCGTCGCTGCCACATGTGCCGCTCGTCGTCAAGCTGGACGGGGCTATGCTGTTCTTCTCGTTAGGGTGGTGCTTTTGGCTAGTACTTATAGCAGGTACGATTTCCTGCTCTAGTTAGATTGTTTATCATGATGCTTACTTTATACTCTCAATATCGTGATACGCTAACGGCTGGGACTTTGGGCTCGAGTTCCGAAATCAAACGATATTGCGATGTGACATTTGTGTTGTAAATTAATTGTTCTCCTTCATCCTGGCGCTATAATGAAGAACAATCTTAGCTATTGATATTTCCCAGCATCGATTTCCTTGCGTGTTCTTCAACCCCCGTTATCCCCGTTTTAACCGTTACGCTGTCCATCCCAGGCTGCGCATGCGTGGTGGTGGGGCTGCTGGTCGCCATGCTGGACCTGATCTGGCCGCACCAGTTCTCGACGGTGCTGGAGGTGGACTATGACACGCCCTACGACCGCCACGTGCTCATCGTGGACAGCCGGCAACGTGCGCGACCACAAAACACAGCCTCCTTGCCTACTAGAATATTAAGGTACGAACCTGTACTGCCTTTATCATCAGACTCTTCCTCTAGATATGCTTATTCATGTTCTGCATTAATTTATTCATCCACCACGTAGTCCAGAGTCCAGATATACGATAGTTCGTATATCACATAGTCTAAGAGTCCAGATGTACGATAGTTCGTATATCTGGACTCTGTACTATGCGGACTATGCGACGTACTATGCTTGCTACTACTGCCTCTAGAAGTGATGATGAGGTGTGCTAGTGTAACGTGGTGATCCTTTACTTATTGTAAAGATAATGACACAATTTCGCCTAGTAGGATTTTAGACCACCATAATTATTTAAAAACATTGTAAACACTGGACAATCACTTCTAGTTTCTAGAACAAAAGATATACAGTCATGTTGCCATCACTGAGTTGTAAATTGTTTCTTTTCAGGAGGCTCTCGTCAAAAACCCGCGAGACCGAGGGCCAGGTGTCGATGTCGGTGGTGAGCGAGAACGAGCGGGGGAGAGACAACCCTGCCTTCCAGCACGAGCAGAGGAAACCCAACTCGCCGTGGAGGTACCCGCTCTTCAGGCGACAGATCGATCGGTATGAACCACTGCTGAACCCTAAAATTACAGACCCTGAACACGAACGTACCTACAAAATGCACTACCTATCAAATCTACATCATTGTATAAAATCGACGACCTACCAACTCTGCGGTACCTACCTACTCTTTTACTATGAAGTACGAATAAGTACGTGCTGCAATTCCGTTTCTGATAATGAATTTAATGTGGTACGTGTTTATGTTTTCAGAGCGGATTCTGCATCAAGTTTAGGTTCAAGTTTAAATGGCAATAACCCTGGCATGAAAATGTCACCGCTAGCGGGCAGTTTGCCGGCAGCCACACCTGCCATACCACCTCACAGGCAAGTTTAAATGAACTCATGGAACACCTCACCTCCATGGGCCATGTCCCTCCATGTTCCACCAAGCACCCGACAGCGAATGAGCTGAAGTAATGCCACTAAACTACGTTCTAACTTAGATGAGATAGGAAAATGTTTCTGTGAGATGAACTGGCGCGGGGGCAACCCCGCCCCTGTTCATCGATCCAAATATTGAACAACTTTGTGGAACGGTTTATAAAGAGGTTTTTTGTTCCCGTTCATTCTACGAGATTGAAGATGTACATTTCTTATTATTTATTCTAACATTATAGTCATAATGTTGTCCATCGTTATAAATGCTTTTCTTTTTTTCGGGTTCCGTACCCAAAGGGTAAAACGGGACCCTATTACTAAGGCTCCGCTGTCCATCCGTCTGTCTGTCTGTCCGCCTGTCACCAGGCTGTATCTCATGAACCGTGATAGTTAGACAGTTAACATTTTCACAGATGATGAATCTGTTGCCGCTATACAAACAAATAATAAAAAACGTTAATAATATTGTATTGAAAGGGGCTCCCATAAAATATACGTGATTTTTTGCCATTTTATCTATATAATGGTACGGAACCCATCCTGTGCGACTCCGACTCGCACTTGGCCGGTTGTTTTTTATTCTAGCAACAACTGTTGTACTACCTATTTCAATAGTCAGTGACCAATCTACACTAATATTATAAAGAGGAAAACTTTCTTTGTTTGGTTGTAATGAATAGGTTCCGAAACTACTGAACCGAGTTGAAAAATTATTTCACTGTTGGGAAGCTATGCTATCCCCGGTACACATAGACTACCTTTTATCCCGTAAAAATTAATGGTTCCCGCGGGATAGTAGGTAACGCGGGTGAAACCGCTAGGTGCTTCTAGTTATTAATAATTTCATATTTGTACTTTCATTTCAGATTTAGACCTACAATACCAGCGGCAGAAAGAGTAAAAGAGATGTGGTGATGACTGCAGATACTTAATGAGTGATATTATGAAAACAAAGAGTTTTAAAATCTTTGATTGGACTAAAACATTGTATTCAAATAGTTGATCTCGTAGACAGATTGTGAAATTCCATTCTTTTTCATCAATTTAATGAATAAATTATCGTTTAAATGATTAAAACTGTAAATATGTAAATTATAATAAAATTTAGTTAGTTTTCTAAATTATACTGTATAATGAATCCGTCCAGTGTCATAAATGTAAAAACATTAGAAATATTTAAATATTTTATAGAGGTGATGTAAAAATCTAAGCATAATTCTTACCTACACTATTTTCATATTATGTACCTAATTATCATAAATCTTTTAATATAAATATCGACACACAAGTGAATGCTTTGTGCCATGCTACTTGTTATGACGTAAATTAATAATATGGGCAAAATATAACAAAATCTTTATTAATTCCATTTAATTTTGTAACTTGTGTGAACAGTTCAGCTTTCTAGTACCTGCTAGATACATATTTATGAATAAACATTGACCATTACTTTATCTAGATAAAGTAAGAATATGAAATAAAGCTGTGACTGCCTCAGGTGAATGCGAACAAACGTTAACTAAAACATCGAGTTGAAATATTTGAAAATAAGTGTGTGTGTGCACTTAACCTTAAAAAATACCATGCTGGTGATTGACGTTAATATTTTAGCAACACAAAAGTAACGCTAGTGATTCCGGAACGTGGCTGCAATTTATTGTAATCAAAGTTATTCAGATTTCCAGAAGGGTTCCTGGACAATAATAATTCAACTGGCGATAAGTAACTCAATACGGAAACTAATAATAATATCGAGTATTACCTATCAGATCAATTTTTATAATAATGACGCTTACTTTGGATCAGACCGAGACGTCAAGTATTATAATGCTAGAAAGAAGTCATTTAGAATAAAGTCGTAATTAAGTTATTTATTTGTAAAGTTTCGAGTGTATGAATGAAAATGTGATATTGATGATTTTAACTCTAGCAATCTTTATGTAATAACATACATTAGTTGATATTGTAAGGCATCGCGTTCAATGTTGTAAAGATGTGTTTGCAACAGTGAATGTGTATTGTTACCTACGATTTATTATGTAATTCTGTAACACAATTTTCATAATGTACGAGTAAGTATAACTAGATAACAAGACGATAACTGAGCGTGGATAACGCGAAAATTATATGCTTTTTTACGATGTTTCGAGATATGGAGTGCTCAGTGTACTCAGTGTGCTCACTCCTATACTAAATTAGATTTCTTCTCATAAATGCTTGACTCTACAGACCGGTGTTACAGGATACAAATAATGATTACCTATAAGTATTTGTAAAACCTCTACATTGTGCAGTGATACCTGCCTGGTTGATCGTATGCTTACATCACTAAATTTAGAGGTTCAAAGTGAGAGCATGAGGAGTGACTGTTTCGGATTGTATTTATTGTGATCTAATAGAAAAAAAAAAACAAATTATAAAACTGACATGCGTTTATTTCATTTACAAAACACAATTTCGTTTACAATAATATATCAAAATGAGATCATCAACAATGAAAATAAAAAAAACATAGGTGCGGTAAATAATAAATCCAAATGCCTTTGTAAAAAGGTACCGTACCTATTCAGAAATTTTAATGTACTTGATCTTTTACTAGATGTTCTAGGTTCAGTTGGCAAAGGAAAGCGTTCCAGTTGACGTAGCCTGCCTGGATAACGGTCTCGGCGTCACTCCACCGCTTACACTAGAAAGTTTTAAAAACATAGGCACTAGCAGTTGATATTCAATAATTCAAATACGAATTAAACATCACTTCTCTCCACGATTCGTTTGTACAGTAGGTTTTGTTACTGAAGAGATACAATTTATAGTTACACTTTTTTTATTTATATTGATAACTCAACAGTGTAACTACCGCATACATTATGAAAACAACATTGAAACAAATATTCTTATTGGGGAATAGACATGATGTCAATTTCGATTATAACGTCTAGATTAGACCATAGGCTCTCAAAGTGGGCCTTGTGAGTGTTTGAGACTTTTGGGAGCCAGTAGATAGCATGGCACGGGTATATAATATTACATATCATACTAAATATAGTCTAAAAAACACAAAAAAAAACTTTGCTAATCACGTAGGTAGGTACTAAAGTAAACTGTATATTGGTATTTTTTTTTATATTACATACGAGTATGACGTCGTCGCCGTCATATAGTTAAAAGCAGCATGCGCAGTGGGAAGTGATTGAGTGTAGAAAAATGCTCTGGGGTAGCAGTTAAATTTATACTTATATATAGCAACACTCAGCGATCAGCGAGCGAGAGCTCATTTTTACTTTGGACTCGGCACACGGCGCACGCTGTCTGTAGCGAACTCATGGCTATTTGACTTGTTACCTATTTAACTGTTGCCGAAAATCTAGTAATGTTCAGGCAGATGCATAATTATATATTGAAGACATACGATACCAGCACAAGAATAAGTGAAGATAGGTTAGGTATGAATACTTAGATAGTTATGTCTCTTACCTCGGTATCTTTAAGGGGTGGTGCATGTCGCACAATTTTCATGTAGTCCTCTTCGGAGAGAGAGAACACTGGACGAGTCTGGAAGTCCAAGAACTCCATCAGGTCATCGTATTGGATGTTGCCGTTTTCATCCTTTTGTAACCTGCACAATCAAATGATTCTACCATTTTTTTGACTCTAAAGATCTAAATCTGTGGTGCACCTTTCAGCGTGCTTCTTTTTATAGTCGCAGCTAAGCTACCCAATAAAAGTAGACAGATTTTTTCTCGGACAAAGAGTAAAAATTTTTATCTTTCTGAAATTAGCAGAGTAACAAGATTAGTTACAAGATGATATTGAAATTTCTATTAAAGGAAAAACACTCTCGTACCAAAACACCCTACTCACCATAAGTACAAAAAACCTTAAGTTGCAAACACACAGATGTGAAAAGTACTAACACTTGCAGCAAGCAGTCCATGAGATCGGTGTTGAGCGGCAGCCGGTGCGCCCGCAGCAGCTGGCGCAGCGCGGCCGGGGCCAGCGCGCCGGCGCGCGCCGCGTCCGCGTGCGCCAGCCCCTCGCGCAGCCGCGCGCGCCCCTCCCACAGCCCGCGCGTCAGCTCCGTGAACACGAGAGACCTGGTGTGAGAACGACATTCCGCACTAATGTCTCTCTCAGTGCGTAAAACTTACAATAATAACGCTGACGGCACATTTGGCGTAGTGGCTGAGCAATTGGATTGCTGCGCTCGGTGTCGCGGGTTCGATTCCCGCCCGAAACAAATATTTGTGCGATCCATAGATATTTGTTTCTGGTCTGGGTGTTATATGTATGTCAAGTTATTGTGTGTCGCTATAATTTGACGTACACAGTACAGTAATATATACCCACGATACAGGAGCACTCCTAGTGTGGGGCTACGTTTTGAAAAGAAAAAGAAAAACAAGAAAAGGATACTTACTCGACTTTGAACTCTTATACTATTATCTTTTGACGGCACTCGTCGTTAATTTCAGTAATGTAGAACATTCATTACCATAGTTATGATCGATTGCTTAGAATAATAACGCAGAGACGGATAGTTCCTTACGTATAGTTTCACTCAAAAGTGAAGCCACAGGAGCAATTCATAAATATTTACCACAAAAGCTTTAATTTCTAGTAGAGTCAAAGTTCGAAATATGCCCAAAAAGTCTAGGTAATAATGGCTACACGGCGCTAGCGACTACTTGGCTTCTATATGTGTTATTCGTCTAAGACTTGAAACATCTCTTCCTATGCCTCTAATGCAAGAGTCCGCTTAGGGAAATAGCACCTTTACCAAATAGTCAACCGCCAAGAGTGAGGACTGCATTTGTGTTCTGTTTTGAGGGGTACTATGACCAGCAATATTACTAAATGAGAACTCGCCTTATCATCTCCCGCCTTGGACTTTTCTCCTGGCCGGGATCTCCTCGAAAATATCTTATGATCGTGATGAACTCGTGTTCCGTCATCTTTTCGCACATAATCTCTTTCAGTGCTTGTCTGCAACAAAATGACATGGATTAACATATGTACCAAGCCTGTAAACTGCGAGAATGTAGTGCTAAGAAATATTCTACTCACTTGAAACATCTCACAGGCATGAGCTCTTTTCGATTTGGCAAGACTGCTTCCATATATTTTGCTACGAAATTCTTGTATCCGTTTTCTTGGACAGCGAGCGCACGCCGAATTTTGTCCATAATGAGGGGTACATTTGCCATTGGGTACTGTAATAGGTAAGTACTTTTATGGACGTATGTCTAATCTTACTACTTTTAATTAAAGTTATTGTCATTGTTTGAGAATTATTTGTTTATTTATTTTTTGGAAACTAACAGCTTCTTATAAACATCATGGATAAACTATTATGGTTTACACAGTTTTGAACCGTTTTCACTTATAAACATTATTGTACAGTGGATGTCCTAAGATGAGATTAGTGCCACAGTTATAGTAAATAAATCGATTACTCGGTAGGTATATCTCATTATATCGGACAAGCAAAGAATAATTACATACATTACAAAGCCGTATCGCTAGGAAAATTATTCAGTAAAAGTATACCGAAAAAAATAATTAGGTTTTTTTTAATGTTGTATTAAAATGTAAAGTATATTTAAGTGTTACTTGTAGATACGAGACTTGTGTCAATTCAGTTTTTGTACATTGAAATGTTAGATCTTATTTGATGCGGCAAACGTAACGATCGAAAACGGGGCGGGCATTAGGGTGAGCAGGAACCTGGTCAGGATGCAGTTCCAGGTAGCGCAGCGCGTACTCGTCCGCCGCCACCAGCCGGAACCGGTGGCTGTTCACCACCAGCTCGTTCCCGACCCACATGTCCTGGTCCGAGTACGCCGGAGGCTCTTTGGACGCAAAGAAATCCACGTCCGGGAGATACATTTTGCCGGGACGGAAGAATTTCCCACCCTACACCGAAATCATAAGCTTAGATTCTAACCCCCGTATCGTTAGTCGTTGCCTGCAAATTTCTTTCACTCGACCTTTGCTGAGGGACCAAACCCCCCAAAAGTTCCTAATATTTGGTATCGTTAGTTGAACTTTCAAAGTTCCTCGGTACCACAAAAGATCGTAGAGAAGTAGCTTTGAAGAATCAAGGTACGTCGCGAGGTACCTTGAGCTGACAGATGGTTTGTTTCCTTCGTAAGAGGATCTTATCTTATCTTATCTATCGTTGAGCTAACGATACCAAACAAGGCAAGTGACGTTGAGTGAAGCGAAACAAATTTGGAAGTAACGATTAACGATAAGGGGGTAAGCCTTGGGTAGTTCAAACATGGTTACAAGGACACAAATAAATAACATCTAAAATAGGTCTTTCATACCTTGAACCCTGAATTACGTTCGCCCAACTCGAAGATACCCATAGTGTCATCGCACAAGAAATATTTCACGATGAAGTATCGCATCCTGTCTTCGGGATTGTCAGTTATAAGTCTCGCCGCGAATCGTAGCACGTGCGAGTCGAATCCGACTCTGAAATGGATCAGGGAAATATTTAGTAGATAGCTGCTGTCTGAAGTCGACCCATTTTTAAACTGAAAGCCAACACGTGTAACATACGCTAGTTAGTGTAGATAAATCGAGGTTGCTGTAACAGAAAAGACAAAGCGGCTTGTTCCGTTACAAATTAACCAATATCCCTAAAGGTAGACTTCCGATCCGTGTCAAGCGTCAGTCACCGCTTGCATAACACACTATTAAAACTAGGAGAGACCTTCCAATTTCAGTCAAATTCCATCTTCTTCGGGCCACACGTTTTGGCATTATATAAGGGAGGGAATCCTTCACAATCCCCCCTCCCCCCGCCTTGAGCCGTCGATCTGCCTGGAGTGGGGCGATATTGGCATTCACCATCTAGCAAAACCATCCTGACCTATCCTTATGAAGGAACTTGAGGAAGTCCCGGTGCGGCGCCTTGGGCTGCACCGTGCGGCAGTTCTCAGCTGAGTCTTCGTACGAGCCGTAGCCGTTCCACGGAGGAAGCTGCCGCTCCTTGGCGCTCACTGCCACGGCATCCCTGCCTTCCTTCTGAGGTTCAGGCAAGGGAGTAAAGGTATCTAAAAACATGTCAAATTCTGAACTAGTTTTCTTCGTTGTGCCAATGTCATAATTAACCAAACCTTTCTAATCTGATCATAGTAGATAAGTTGATGAAATCATTGTAGTACCAATGAATACTCTAGTCTTGACTTACCGAATCCGAAAGTGACTCTATAATACTCTCTCGTGAAAGGATCACAATCAGTGAGCACTACTTTCCGCCCGTACACATTGAGGATAGCGCCGATGCTCAAGTCAGCCGGGCCGTATGATGCTGACTTTGGACCGCCTGTCATTTCAACATGATGGGGGATTTTCTGAAAAGGGAATGGCGGCATACACTTTGGTATTTTAACGTTATGGACGGATCCAGGAGAAATAGAAATACTTAGCAGGAACCAGGTTGATACAGTTGTCAGGTATAGGTATAGGTAATGGGGTTGGCTATTTCGATATAATCTAGGATTTTTCACTCCGGGTAAGTGGGAACTTTCCTTGTGCACATCGAAACTTAGATTGGGTCTTTAAATTGACATAGAGGGCAATGTTTAAAAATCTCCAAGGCACTCACTCGTGGAACACGCATTCGTTTCAAAAACATGGGCGCAGCTTCAAAGCCAGAGTTAGGAGGCATCACTTCTTTGATTTCAATGGTGTCATCGGCCAAGAAATAGTGGATCTCTAGGTAGTGCATCACACCGAATTCGGAATCTCTATCATCCCAATAACCGTGAAATCTATGGATATGATTAGAAACACCTCACAGCAATAATATTCATAGCAGGTATTATTTATATAACAGTCAATAAATACTTCATGCACTATAAGCACCACGCCTATCTCTGTAACAGCTGTAGATGTTTATTTTAATACTCTCTTACCTCAAGACCTGCCTATCGAAATCCAAAAATTGCTTAAACGGTCTATGTTTTGGAGGTTTCTCGTGACTTTGCGTTCTCTGAAAATAATAATAAAACTGTTGAGTTCAAACAAGCTTTATTGGCGAGGGAATTCGCGCACAATCACTCCTCTTTGAAGATCACATGCATAGATCCTCTTGACTTTTAACTAGGATTCCCTGTATCCAGGAAATAAGAAATTACGACGGCAGTTCTGTAAAGAATAGGAATAAAGAACGTTACCTCAGGAGTATCAGGCCAGTTAATCGGATCGGGCACGTTGATTCCGAGCCGATTGAGGAACATACGCGTGAAGTTATCGCAGTTTACAATCTGTCGAGGGAAATATCTATTGGTTGGTCACTGAAGCTGGTTGAAAGCCACGCGAGAATTAGGATGCAATTTATAGTCAAATTCGATCGACCAATCTTAAAGCCACTAGCTTCGGAATTTAGAGTCCATACAGCATGAACGGAGAAAAGTCAAATGTTCGTTATATGGATTCTCTCGTATTGGCGTATTATCTAATAACTGAGAATAAGGTTTTGTAGATCCTGTTGATGCTATCGTAGCTACCTTGAACACCTTCCCGAAGAATGTGACCTCTCTCCCGATGTTAAGGTCGAGCACGTCAAAATACACGTCGTAGCTGAACGGCAGGCGGATCCGCTGCCGGCTGATCATTATTCCTGCACCGCGGAAGTAAAGGACAAGGAAGAAGGGAGAACTCACTTACTCTACTTACTAAACATCGCTCGTAGGTAAGTATCTACGTCATGTTTCAGTAAAATATATCAAATTCTGGCTAACTACGTCAACTTACCCTTATTTAATTCTGGAAAAGTTATCTGCTGAATGATTATTTTATTATTTAAGCATTGCATTCTGCTAGCAATAGTGTCCAAACCAAGGAAGAAAGGTTTTCTTTCTTAACAAAGTCTAAGCACTGCTTTGTTTTGGTTTGAACGCCATTATTATATTCATCAAAATTAAATAATCTACAAAATGTCTTCAGCTTTCTTCTAAGTTCAGACAGAGAACTACTACTGTAAACTAAGATTTAAATCTACTTATTTTACAACACTTACGAAACAGAAATAAAGGAGTGACAGGACCGTTACCTTGCGTCAGGCCGCTGTTATCAGTCTTAGGCTCCATGACCTTGATGGTGCCGTCTTCGAGGTAGAAGAATATGTCCACCTTCCTCAGGATGTGTGCGCCGACGCGCATCTCGTGAAGAGACTGCTGGAAGTACGCCTGGAATCGCAGGATCTGGGACCAGGAAGTATATAAGTATGTTAATTGTAAGAACGTAGATGTATCAAATAATTTATAGATACTTTGCACGCTACCATACCAATGTGTGAACGCATCTTAAGGCCAGTTCTTTAGTCTTGAATTAGCCCAAGTCAAGTGGTAATTCGACATGATGTTATACCCATATCTACTTACCATCCTGGTAGGTACCTGTAGTAGGTAGTAAGAAAAATTGTTCTTAGTTCTTACATGTTTGTCATACATGATCCAAGTAGGTTGATCCGGTGCTTGCTTCCGGCAGTAGAGCGAAGGCACTCTGTTCACTCCCTCGGGTTTGTCCACGAGCATGTTAACTTTGTCGATGGTTGTAAAAATCGGTCGCACCCCAAAACTCGTTTTTCCAATCTATAATTAAACGAAATATCTCTACTTATAAGTACCTACCAATCTTTAGCACATCTTTAGTGTACCTCATAGAGGAAATAAATACTGCTAGGCGTTATGTAACTACCTAGAATTGTCAAATGTTACCTATTAAAATGGCTCTACAATATAACTAGTTAGGATCAGATGATTAGATATTTTATTATTGATAGAACTCTTATTAGTAAATATAAATAAATGATTGACAATTACCAAAGGGTTCGTTCCATATCCCGGTAATAGGGGTAATCTAGGATTTCGTACAGACATGATTGTAATTTGTAGTTAAAATAATTATTATTATATCTGAGAAATACGAAAGATGCAAAGGTGCAAAGTATTTAAAATAATATTTTTTCTATGGTAATATAACAATACTTATTAGACAAGTTGCTAGGCAACCAATATTAAAATAAAATAGGGGTAGGCCATGTGAGAAGAGATCTACCTACCCATCGAGTTTTGTGTGGGTATTCAAACGAATATAATATAAGACACGCGCACTAAGGGTCGTATTAATAAATGAACCTTAATAGCGCTACCAAGTGCGCTATCAGCTGATCCACACTCAAAATGTACCTAATCTACATCCTGAAATCGTTGCTATTTAATAAATGGATATTGAGATGTAGCACTGGCTACTAGATACTGTCTTGTATGTGTCAATTGTGTCATAATCGGATAGCACTTAACCGCAATAACCGCTGAGTGTCATTTATTAATTTGCCAGATATCATGTAAGTTTCTGTTCCTAATCTACAACTTAAGATGTATTTATTAAATAGAACGAAATAGCAAATGCACACTGAAGATAGCTCTCAGAGCTAAGTTTGATTTATTAATGCGGCCCTCAGAGCTAAGTTTGATTTATTAATACGGGCCTAGATGGCTTCTAGCCACATCACATTAATGTCTAGAAAATATTGTACCTACCTACTTATTTTAAATCAAAGTATCGTTAAAACTATCGATCATCATTACTTTAATACCGGTAAAAGTCGAATACATACTAATAAAAGTAGGTAACATAGTATGTCCATACCATAGATAATACCGATATTTTGAACGTGTCAGTAATGGTCCCTGATTGAGCGCAATTTTCTGGAGAAGCAAAAAAGTAACCTAGCAATCAATCAATCAATCAACGTCAAACAAATGATTAACCACAGCTGACAGCGATGCTTGACGCCTGACCGACCTGACATTGGCAGACAGGGAGTAGACGAGACATGTTTGTTTGTATGTTTTGTAAATAATTAATTTTATTTAAGAGGATACAATACCATATAAAAAATATTTAAAGCCGTGTTAAACCGGCAGTGGCGATATTTATTTATCCACAAAATACATGTAAACTCACCACTACAACAGTATCGTCGCTTCTGCAACGACTACGGTCCAAAATGATGGATGTGAAAAATAAAATCATTGCATTCTTTATTTTCAACTCCAGTTTTGGTCCAAAAGAAGGAGACGTAAGTATTTTCTATAATTATGTCGAGTGGGATATATAGTGTATTTATCCTGTCCTAAATCTATATAATTTTATTATTGGTGTTGATTCTGCTCGCAGGAATTGAAGAGAATATTGTTTTACCACCCCAATAACATCAGCCCTGATGCTCGAAAAATGCAGGCTGGACTGTGCGAAGCTGTGGTTAAATTCATGACGTAAGTTACCAGGTTGAAAACCTGTTTGTTTCTTTCAAGCCTCGGGAATTTGAAACTTATTTATCTACATGAATGTCCTACTTTGCAGCCCGGTAATTAAAGACAGCTTTTTGTTGTAGCACTTTTTCTCCTGAGCCTTGTGAGGCTTTACAAACACAAACAAAAAGATACATCTTTTACCAACCTGAGAAAGGATACTGGATGGTGTTGGTAAGTGATGATGGCATATGATTTTTCAACTTATTCATTACTTGATTATATATTTCAATAAATATAAGTATAAGAGCCTGCCTGCCTGTTTGTATAATTTTGTCAAAGTTATTGTATTTCTCATTTATTTGCAGGTTGTTAGAATACCATATACTACTAAAGCAACTCCAGCAATAGGTGAAAATCCAAGTCATGATATTGTAAGTATGTAAGCTACCTTATACATTAAATATTTAAATAAATATGGTGTCTATGAATATTCATACTTTGTGAGTCTTGCGGTTTCACCCACATTTGCTATTATCCCACAAATCCATTGATTTTTACAGGATAAAAAGTATCCTATTTTCCATTCCAGAGCCTGTAGTATCTGTATACTAAGTTTGATCAAAATCTGTTCATTTGTTAAGTTAACACCTTAGTGTGAAGAGAGGTCATCCACAAACACACAATTTTTCGCATTTATAATATTAGTAGGATTGACGACATGTGAATAATCTTTATTTTCAGATACATCCTTCAGTAATGTATGACTTGATGGTGTCAGGATACAAAATGTTCCACATGTTCCGAGGTCCATTCAAGGATATATCAAATGAAGACATCTACTCTACTTGTGAACAGTTCTTTACGCCAGTAAGCATTCTAGTATAATATATTATTGTATTGCATACCTATTACCCATACTATATTACTTAGTTTCGTTTCCGTATACTTTATTACATGCATTTCTTTGCTCATGCTTTTTTGCCTAATGCTTTTTACAAACTTTACTAATGATTCCCTATTTCAGTTCATCACATCAAAGAACATCAGTAATGACATAACTGATGTAATTCAAGGAATTAACTACCTACCGTTAGACAAGAACTCCTTCTTCAAAATATTGTGCTTCATAGACCTGCTGGAGGTGAACTATCCAGACTTCAAATGCATATCATTCATCTACAATGAGCAGCTGATCTGGTAAGAGGAACAACAAATTATGATTACTTAATGCTAACAATACAAAAATAAGACTAACACATACATAGCTTATAGCTTATTTTGATGGCAGGTTTGGCGTAGTGGCTGAGCAATTGGAATGCTGCGCTCGGTGTCGCTGCTTCAATTTCCGCCCGGAACAAACATTTGTGCGATCCATAAATGCTTGTTTCTGGTCTGGGTGTGATGTGTATGTGAAATTATGTCTGTAAGCGTTACCCACTATACAGGAGCAATCCTAGTGTGGGGCTACGTTTAAAAAAAAGCTAAAAGATGCATCTTTGTTTAGTTGCTTACCATACCTATCTACCTACCAGAATATTTGAGATATTTCTTGTAAACTTTACTATTTATTGGTAGGTACCAATCTCCATTAGTTGTGTAATATCAGAACAGTTCCATCTGGACAATAGGAAGGGCTGCCAGCAGTAAATGCTTACTCTATTTTTTTTTTCAATTTCAGGAATGCCTTATTGACTAGTGACATGCTGACACTCTACCAATACCTGGTTCAAACACTACTGCCACAGCAAGTCCAGCTGGAGATACAGGGCGGAGCCATCGCCGCTGCTCAAAGGCATGGCCGGTACATTAGTCCTCCAGAAGGCATCAGGTCAAAGGAAGACCTACAGAAGCTTGTCAAAGTACACCTGACACACGAGGATGACACTGAGATGAAGCAGTGCTACTTGATTGTTTACCGGACTATGAGTGCAACTGTTTGCTTTACTGTTGACGGTAAGGATATTTCAATCATTATATTTACTAGTATTATGTTGAACCGGCTACCTTTACGATCCTATTATGCTAATATTGATACACCATCTCTACTCCAATTTCCGGTTTTCCTAAATTTCTTGGTTCACCCCTGTATTATTTTATTTTATTTATTTTATTTTATTTTATTTTACAGTATTTGGGGGGCTTACAGCTATAATTACAGAGTAGTTAACTTAAAAAAACTAAGAAAAGCCATTTACAAGCCTCCACATATAGTGAGAAAGTAACATTTACAGATGTCATATAAGTATATAGAACAAATAAGACAGTAAAATATTAAGCGTACAGACACAAAACCGACTACCATAAAACAAACAAATAGTAATAACATAGGTAGTCATTTTTTAAAATACTTCTGGTTAATTACAGACGGTCTGCTGGTGAAGAGGTCGATATTAGAATAGTTGAATTTGATAAGCTTATTAAAGGCAAGTGATGATCTTATCATAAAGGAATTTTTGCGGTAGTTGGTACGTGCAAATGTTGTGTGGAGCAGCTTTCTAGTTCTAGTACATTTAGGAGGAACATAAAGACTGAGCTTACCCACTAGATCGGGACAATCAATTCTGGATTGAGCTATATTCATTAAAAATCTTATATCAGAAATAGTACGGCGAGTAGTAAGCGGTAACAGATGGAGACGGGTGCACCGGTCCTCGTATTTAGAGCGAGGAATTTTAAACTTGTAACCCAAGTACCTAGTAAATTTTTTCTGTATCCGTTCCAATCTATGCTCATGGAGGGCATAGCTAGGATTCCAAACTTGACTAGCATATTCCAGGTGACTACGGACATAAGCACAGTATACAATTTTCAAAGACTTCATATTCTTAAAAGTACAGGCATTGCGCATAATAAAACCTAGAGCCGAAGAAGCTTTTTTAGCAATGGTGTCAATGTGGCTGTCAAACAAGAGCTTACTATCAATATGAACACCAAGATCCCTTATAACATACACACGAGACAGTGGTTGGTTTGCTATAGAATACGCATGCTCTGCAACGTGCGATTTGCGACTGAAACTAATGACTGAACATTTAGATATATTAAGATCCAGGTTGTTAAGCTTACAATAGGAGGCAACCCTCTGTAGATCTTCTTGCAAAAGTGTTGAATCAGATGCATCAGTGATTGCCCTAAACATTTTCATGTCGTCCGCAAAAAGCAAAAAATTAGAATATTTAAAGCAGGTTCCAATATCGTTAATAAACAAAACAAATAACAGAGGACCCAGCAATGATCCCTGGGGAACTCCGGATGGTATAACAGCCCAAGCGGAAGTATAACCACCTAACACCACTGCCTGGGTTCTATTGAAAACATAGGAAGAGAACCATCTGAAAAGGTCACCCCGTATACCAAGATCAAACAGTTTCCTCAATAGAATGTCATGGTCAATTCGGTCGAAGGCCTTACTATAGTCAGTATATATAGCATCTACTTGACTCCCAGAATCCATTTTTTGTGTGATATAATCGGTAAAAAGAACCAGATTAGAGACCGTTGACCTTCCTTTTAAGAAACCGTGCTGCTGAGGGCTAAGGTTGGGCAGAATACTGATATGTAATACAGCTGATTATAAATTATGCGCTCCAAGATTTTGGCTAATAGACAGAGCTTAGATATCGGTCTATAGTTTTCCACCACATCCTTAGCACCTTTCTTATGAATGGGCGAAATGAAAGCGGACTTCCACACAGTAGGAACGACACCCTCAGATAAGGACCTCTTAAACAATAATGCCACAGGATAGGCTAGCTCATTAGCACACTTTACTAAGAATATTGCTGGAAGAGCATCAGGGCCAGCTGATTTATTTAAGTCTAGAGATTTGAGGTGCTTGGTGACAATATCAGGATTAATTTCTATTGAGTTAATGTGGCTATTGGAGTCGTCTTCAGAACCTGTTACGACGCTAGTAATGGGAGTACTTAGAAACGTTGAATGAAAATAATCAGAGAAAAGCTCACATATTCCTTGGCCCGTGTCACTAACATTGCCGTTATATGACATATTGGAAGGGAAGCTAGTACTCATTCGTCTACTCTTAACATAGGACCAGAAGAATTTAGGATTTGATGCTATAGAAGCCTCAATATTATCTGTGTATTTTAAGAAACAGGTCTGCTCAACGACATTAGCTCTATCACGCAAAGTCTGAAAAGACAGCTGATCAGATAAGTTGCCATATATTTTAAATTTGGTGAAATATTTGTATTTCTCTTTGAGAATTTTTATAAGCGCCGAGTTGTACCAACGAGGAGGTATTATTTAGAGTGATATCAATTAACATGATTTCCTTCTTTTTCCAGTTTCTACAACCTTAGATTTGGAGACATTTAAATCCCTAGATGCGTTCATGGGTCCGCAGTTGTCTACAATAGCGTCTTCCATTAGTGAGCAGTGTACAATGCATGCATTACATACTGCACAGTTGGCTAACTCGGAACACAAGTTTGTTTACTTTAATAGACTCAATCTAGCTTTTAAAACTTCTGTAAGTACAACTATTGGCTCCTATTTAAAAATGTTTCATGAAAGCAATTACTTAATAATGTAGGCAAGTAGTAGGTTTAAAAATAATACTTAGCTATTTAGGTACAATGAAGAATAACCGATTCGTTGATAATGTAGTTAATTTCCTGGAAATTATTCTTACAAAATTAAAAGTTTAGTAAAGAAAATAAATTAGGTAGGTACTGGAATACCATTACTGGTATATTTTATTCAGAATATTATTTTGATTGTTTTAGCCCCCAATAAACAGACTTCTTCCGATGACAGCTATAGAACCTGAAGTCCTAAGCATAATAGCGGAAATGCACAGAGATAAGAAAAGGTGATTAATACATTCTCCAAACAATTAGGGTCAACTTGTTTTAGTGGGTTCCCAATGAGTCACACCAGATCCAGTAACAGTGGGACTTGTTACACATTGTTACTTTTTTATATAGAAGAGTTCCCAACATGTTACACTTGTGTAACTTGATGGGAAAAAAACTCCAAACGTGCCACACTGTGACCTGATCTGGTGCAGCTCTTTGGGACCCACCCTGTTTTTGAACTTTAATTTTATGTATAACATATTGTTCCAGTCTTGGAAACTATGGAGAAATAATCATCAAAACTCCTGATGAGTATTGGATTACTGGAAAATCATCGAATGATAGGGAATTCTATGTTATAATCCAAGAAAAAAATGCCAATTTGAAAGAAGTCTCAGGTAAGATTTTATTTCAACTAAGTACCTATTTGTTTACAATTTGAAATTGTATTCATTCACTTAGTGATCATAATAATTACTCTTTTATTCTTACAGATGAAGTGAAGCGTGTGTGTGAAGCCCAAATGAAAGGAATATTTTTTTACCCAATGTAATCATGAATTATAAACTATACATATAATACACTAGCTGATACCCGCAACTTCGTTCGCATTTTTATATAAAATGTAAACTGTTTAGAAAATCAATTAATGTCGCGGGGAACAGTTATAGGTAAGAATATATCTGTCTCTTTCTCACTCCCTTTTCCTCTATCTTTCTCCCTCTCTAGCTCTTTTTCTATCTTTCTCCCTCTTTCGCTCTTTCTATCTCTCTTCCTCTACCTCCATCTCTTTCCCTCTCCCTATATCTCTATATCTTTCCCTATCTTTCTATCATTAATATCCCTCTCCACTCTCAATCTCTTGCGTTTCCTCTCCCTGTCCATCTCATCAATTATATTTATTTCCCTCACCCTCTCCATCTATATCTCTTCCTTTCCCTCCTTCGCTCACTCCCTCTCCCTCTATTTCTATATATTTCGCACTCAATCTCTCTCACCTATTTCCCCCCACTCTCCCCTCCTTCTAGCCCCACTCTCCCCTCTTTCACTCCCACTCTCCACTCTTTCTCCCCCCACTCTCCCCTCTTTCTCCCCCACTCTCCCCTCTTTCTCCCCCAGTCTCCCCTTTTCTCCCCCCACTCTCCCCTCTTTCTTCCCCACTCTCCCCTTTTCTCCCCCCCCCACTCTCCTCTCATTCTCCCCCCACTGTCTCATCTCTTTCTATTCACTCTACACTCTTTCTCACCCCACTCTCCCCTCTTTCTCAACCCACTCTCCCCTCTTTCTCCCCCCACTCTCCCCTCTTTCTCCCCCCACTCTCCCCTCTTTCTCCCCCCACTCTCCCCTCTTCCCCCCACTCTTCCATCTTTCTCCCCCCACTCTCCCCTCTTTTTCCCCCCCTATACTCTCATTCTCCCCGCTCTCCCCTCTCTATCTCCCCACTTTACCCTTTTGCTCACCCCACTCTCCCCTCTTTCTCCCCCCATTCTATCCTCATTCTCTCCTCTACCCTCATACCCCACTCTCCCCTCTCTATCTCCCCACTCTACCCATTTTCTCACCCCACTCTCCCCTCTTTCTCCCGCCACTCTCCCCTCTTTCTCACCCCACTCACCCCTCTTTATCCCCCACTCTCCCCTCTCTTTCTCCCCACTCTACTCTCTTCCTCACCCCACTCTCCCCTCTTTCTCCCCCCCCTCCCTTTTTCTCACCCCACTCTCCCTTCTTTCTCCCCCCACTCTCCCCTATTTTCCCCCACTCTGTCCGCTTTCTCCCCCCACTCTCCCCTCTTTCTCCCCCCACTCTAACCTTTTTCTCACCCCACTCTCCCCTCTTTCTCCCCCCACTCTCCCCTCTTTTCCCCCACTCTGTCCGCTTTCTCCCCCCACTCTCCCCTCTGTCTTCCCGCTCTCTCCTCTCTTTCTCCCTACTCTACCCTCTTCTCCCCTCACTCTACCATCTACTCCCCCTTTCCCCCCACTCTCCCCTTTCCCCCACTTTACCCCTTTCTCCCCCTCCTCCCATCGCACTCTCCCCCCTTAATTACTTTCCAATTTAAATTACGATCCGTTTAGCCGTTTATTGTGGTCCGTAGGGGGTGCATCTAAAGAATACCTCTTAATTTCAACCCCCTTGCTTTTCCCCCTTTAGGGATGATTTTGCAAAAAAGCTGAAACCCGTATTTATTTATTTCTTACCAAAAGCCTAAATAAGAATTTTCAGATCCCTAACTTGAGGAATTATGGATTCCCCATACAAACTTTCAACCCCTATTTCATCCCCTTCGAGATTATTTTTTGAGACAAAAGATAGCCTATGTCCGTCTCATAGGTCCAATCTACCCCTATACCAAATTTCATCGAAATCGGTTCAGCCGTTTAGCCGTGAAAAGGTAACAAACAAACAGATATACAGACAGATAAACAGATAAACAGAGTTACTTTCAGATTTATAATATTAGTATGGATTACTCAATAAATCTATAAATAGGAAGGAGTAACTACTTAAATAATAATTAAGTATTACAAATAAAACAGTTACAATTATTTACAACATTTTTATAATTTTGTATTATCTTTAACATACCTATCTAAACACACTTTTACAAAATGCTTATATAATATCTTACATAAGCTTGACAGTAATCGAATGCTAGTCGCGCGATATTTTATCAGCTTTATTGAATACTTTCCTGTACACTTGGATAACAAGTTTTTGGTTTTCGTATGCCCAAGCAAGAAGAACACAAAACAAGCATACAGCTCCCACAGTGATGTGGCCAAGGATAGAATCATTTGCAATTTTTCTCTCTGAAATCTTACAAATGCATCCTGCCACAAATAAGGTCAACAAAAATATTTTACCAACAAGAAGCCCCTCTAGGGGTTTGTATCCCGTATTTTTATATTTATCATTTATGAAATGTAGACTGTGCACAATCCTAGAAAACATATTAATACAATTAGATATAATAAATCCCACTGGTCCAAATATATAAGTCAAGATGTAAGACAACAATAAGAAACTTATAGAAAAGAATACCATAAGATAGTTATAGCTATTCAACTGTGCATTTGTCATAGTTGCAAATGTGTAACATTCTGTGACTCCATTGATGGCTAACAACACTATAGCCAAACAATGACTCCTGAGCAACTGGACAGGCAGACCCCCTGCGACAAAGGCTTCGCCCCCATAGAGCAGCAGTAGTGTACGAGCATAGCTCTGCCCAAAAACTAAGACTATCAAACCAATAGAGGTCACAGTTTTACATACTTGAGACAACACTGTGCACGACTCTTGAATCTTATCCTGGTCTTGTTTGTGCAGAGGCAGTTCTCTGTTCACCATTTGCGTGAAATAGAAATAGCTACTGTCTTCAATTGGTCTAAAAATAAATCTTGCTGCTAGGCTGCCAAGATTATTGACGACATCATAAGTGGCTTGTTCTTTGAAAGACATTACAGGGCTCATGGACATTACATATTTCTCTCCTTCTGTAAGGACTTGTTTCACCACCCCTTGTTTTGCAAAACTGACAGTGAGCATACTTAATTTCTTATTAAATGTGGACTGAATGGACCCATAATATCTAGGAAAGAAGTCTCTGATTGAATTGAAGTGAAAATCATCCATGTTGTCATATAATTTGTGCAAAACTACATCAGGAACTATTCTGCTTTTAAGAGCACCTTTTGCATATAAGGGCTTGTTTTTGATGTACCAATAAAAGAACACATAATAGGCTACGACTATAGTGCCTATACTGCCAAGTTGTGCGATTGAAAACGCTATAAGTGCCAAAGACCTATCATAGATAATAATAGATAAGAACAATACAGTTCTAACAAATATGTGTAGTGTATCTAGAGCAACTTTTAATTTTATGAAGCAAAATAGTTGAGCCATTAAAACAATATTTGCTGAGCACAGTTCTAGGATACAAGACAAGGCAACACTCCAACAGCCAAATGCATACTGAAATGCATGCTCCGGGTGACCTAGAGGTAACCAGTTCAACCAAATATACACAAAAAACATTGATAACACACAACTGATAGGTACTGATAGCCAAATTTGGTTAATAAGATGGCTCCAACTAACCACATCTCGCTGACCTAAGCATGCTCTATTAAATGGTTCTCTGCTCAGAAACAGAATTGTGCTTTCAAGGAGAAGTAGTCTGACATTCATAATGCCAAGCACTTCATGTCCCACGTTTCTAATCACCCATGCGTTGAGCACAAATGTTACACAACGGAATAAAATTTGGAACAATATGTTAAAAGATGCATTTTCAAGGCTACTCATTAGTAGGTTCCGCCCCATTTTTTAATGTGCAATAGGGAACTGTTTAAATGTTAATAGTGTTTCCTTCAGGTCCTGATGCTTGGATGCTTCTCTTTACCACATAGATCTTCTTGTTGGACAAGCATATAACAAACCAATGGTCATCATAAGTTATTGATATTTTCTTGAACTGTTCATTTGGACCAAAAGCCAGCGGGTCTACCCTGCAAAAAATAAACAATGCAGGTAGTAGATATACAAAACCAACTTGTCTAATTAACTAAAACCACTGTGAAATTCATAAAAGATTCTAAAACTGTACATTATTCCAATACAAGTCAAGTCAGCAGCTCAAGTTGTTTCTTAGTTATGGCACCTAGTTGTTTTTAGGCATTTAACCAGTTTACTATATAAAATGCACGGTAAACCAGTATGCGTGTAAAGAAGTAGGTACACAGAAATCTTTGAAATCTCAAACTAAGTGCTCACTTATTTGATAAAGTGATGAGATCAGTTACTATCGTTGCGATGCGTTCGTCGTTTTCCAATTCGCCACCGGATTCAAGGACAGCTCCGTCCTCTGTTAGAACCAAGTAACCGATTTGATCTGGTATTTTATCCATTATAACTGTAAATTAACACATTATTTGAAAAAACATTTACCACACAAACGAGAATCGAAGATGAATTTAACGTTTTTACCTCACACGAACATTGATTGACCACGAATATTTATTTTTCATGAGTGATGTGAGTGGTGGATGGATGTGAGATAGATAATGATATGACACAGACATGACTGACGTAACATATGACAGTAACATTTAATTAATTAGACATTTTTTTAGTTATGGTTTCGCACGGTTTGTGAATTTAGCCAGTGTTATGTCAAGTAGGATAATATGATATTTATGTATTTCTTATTTTCACAATAAGAAAGATATAGCAATAAAGCAATCATAGTCAAGTAGTCGATAATTTACATAGTTTAAACAAAGTCATGACTCAGTAAAGTGGTGGATGCTTCACTGAAACTTCCTGGGACTTTTGGAAAAAATGCGTAAAGACACGCTTTTTGGGTTTATATCATTTGAACACACACTAACTACTTGGTCTGTGCACACACATAATGGTTGGCAGACCATGGCTACCCAACAAATTAATGGCAGGGCAGACAATGACAGTTGTGCTTTTTTCGTCTGGATTAAACATAGAGTAGTATCAAAAAAGGATTAAACATCCCTTTGGCCAGAAACTAAATACCTACTGATATTTGTAAGGTATCGATATAAAAATACCGATACATTCTTTAAAAAAATACCGATTTAGTATTAGTAAAGGCAGTTTTTCGGCTTCAATATATTGATATTTTTAAGTTTAAAGTTGTTACCAATGGGACAAAACTAGGTGGCGTTGGAATTGCAACATTGCATCGCTGTCTATAAAAAAATAGGTATTTTATTGTCAAAAAATCGGTTAAAATATTGATACAATAAGCCAAAATAAAAAAAGTATTGATAGTAATAACGGTAACACGCAAATACCGATAATAATATTAATATTTATATTCTTTATAAAAACACGGTATTACTTACCGATAGTTAATTATTAATATATAAATAATAGTAATATAAGGTTTCTTTTTTATGTGTGTGTAGCAACACTTAGTAGAGTTTGAAAAAAAAACCGGTAAGCTCGGTAAAACTTATAACCTGTGAGTAAATTGAGATGGCATTCAATAGTACCTATTGACAATTCTTTTACTCATTCGCCTCATTCATTCAGTGTTCGTTCATTCGGAACTCATATTGCCACACTGTTGAAGAGAAAATATTGCTTACTTTGTGTTTTTCTATCCATTTGCATTACAATATTGTATGAGATTTAGTAAAAAACGCATCATATTCAGGTATTTATTATGTATACTGGAAGCTATGTCTAATCAGTAACTTCTATTTCTAATAATTAATGTTACAATCTTGCTAGACTTCCATTGATTGAATCATAAGAAATTGCGTACCCTATGTTGATTATAATTCGCATCTAATATTGCACAAGCAGTTGATAAACGTGGACTGAGTCGTAGAATTACGTGCGCTACGTCTGAAGTAAGATTTAGCTGCTTTCTGCACCCACGCACGATTGTTTTTAATAGGTACTTCCTATCGGTACATATTGATTGCATTTTCCAGCAGGCATAAAACATAGAATACATAATACCTATCCCTACCTAGTGACCTAAATGTTTTTCAGAGGACATATTTAGAGGTACCATGATGAGATTGCGCCCCAAGCTGGGCAGTGAGCGCGACGCCGAGTGGCGCTGCTGCTTCTGCCTCCACGTCCGCACTGGCACCATCCTCATCGGAACATGGCATCTTGTAAGTTTGTTTACACACACTCAAATAGATTTTATTTGTATACTAGAAGCATCTCGCGGTTTCACCCGCGCTAACTACTATCCCGCGGGAACCATTAATTTTTACGGGATAAAAGGTAGCCTATGTGTACCGGGGATAGCATAGCTTCCCAACAGTGAAAAAATTTTTCAAATCGGTTCCGTAGTTTCGGAGCCTATTCATTACAACCAAACAAACAAAGTTTTCCTCTTTATAATATTAGTGTGGATTACCTACCTATCTATACCTAGGGCAGCGGTTCTCAAACTTTTTTGGTCACGGAACCCTTTTGACAAGCAAAATACTTGACAGAACCCTACAATAAAACAATAGTTTTTAAAAGTGTATTCTTTAACAATCTCGACTTTATGTTTTCGAAGATAGAGCCGGAAGTCACTTGTTCACAACTATATAGTCTAATTTAGAGGCTTTTATCAAAGGGACTGCGCGCTCACAAGTATACTTACGCGCGGCGGGCGGAGTCAAAACGTTCGACCAGTGACCAGAGAGAGGTGTTATGATTTTTTTCTAGTCTTGCGGAACCCCTACAGGGGTAGCGCGGAACCCTAGGGTTCCGCGGAACACACTTAGAGTACCGCTGACCTAGGGTATTAAAGGTATTCTGTGCCTATACCTAGACCTTGACCTCTGTATAGTCAGTCAATAGTCATCAATGTATTACACCCTAATTTCTCGATATGAATTTGGATATTCATGAATTTCAAGTGCTGAAATAATAATGTTTTAGTTGAACTTGTCTGGCGGATACTCGAGAGATCAAATTAATATTGTTTGTTAATATGTAATGTGTTTTTAACCATGAACAGATGCTGCACCTGATGGCTCTAGTGTTCTTAGCAGCCATTGCACGTGACAACCGACTCATTGTGGATCTGGAGCGTGACGCCATGCCGGGGCCGGACTGGGGCGATGTGGGCAAGGCTACCAATGTGATGCCCACCCCGCTGTCTAACGTGGACCTGACGCTAGCCAGCCAGCCCAGCTCCTACCCACAACATGGAGTTGAAGGCCAGCCGCGGGACCATGCACTACTCTACCGTAAGTTGTTATTACTATGGTACTTAATACACAAACTTATTGCCACAAGGTGGCAAGCCTTAATCTACTGCAATTATAGTTAACATTGTCTTGATAGTCTCAACAGAAACAGACAAGGATGTTAATTTGATAATTGGTAACAATAACAATTGATCTATCAGACTATGACCTCTATCTCTGACCCATTTGTTCTTCACTGGTATCTAAAGCGAAATAACAAATTGTGAGTAAATAGCGAGACCAAAATACCAAAAATTAGTCATGAAACATTTACCATCCAGAACAAAATAATAGATAATGGACTACATTATGAAAAGTCATAGTATCGCAAGATAGAAATAAATGGGAATGTATTCATTTTGAGATTACAGTATTGTCATCAGCTGCAGTTTGTGTACCCGTTCTTGTATGAATATATATTTAACACGCTCTGTGCACTAGATGATGTGGATGTGGGTGCACTGGTTACAGTGTGCACCCTGGCGGTCACGCTCATGCTGGTGTACGGTGCAGCGCGCGGCAAGCCCGCACATCTGCTGCCTTTCTTCTGCCTACAGATATTCGACTTTGCGATCACTGTGTAAGTCAACTCAGCCATGTTTATGGTTGCCTAGTACTTGTTATCTAAATCTGACCTTATTAGTTGTTTGTTTAGTTGGCAATCCAGACTATGTTATTGCTCATATCAGCTAATCCATAATGGATTATATTATAATATGTCATACAGAAAATACAGATACAGTTTGTTTCAAGTAAGCAAATATAATGTCTGTACTTACAAGCTAACTTGAACTGACAACTCGCCACCAAATTCTATTATGAAAAATTATATGATAGGATAAAAAAATTTACACAATGATGAATAATTGTGTAGGTAATTACAAATATTATTATGAGTCATTGGTGTTCCTTAATTTCAGACTGTTGAGCAAAAGTATCTTAAAATGTTTCCAGTGAGATTGTCTCCAGTCAGTCATTACATTTATTTACACATCATCAAATCATGATTCAAAACAAATGTTTACTGTTTACATAGGATTTATACAGCTTGAAATGTACATAACTGGTTAAGAATGAGCGTTGGGCATACATGTATATTATAATAATGGCTATTAGGAATTGATACTTATAACCAATCTCACTGAATCACTCTATAGTCATTTCTTAAAGTGCCACCTGACATGCCATCAATTTATATGCCATAAATTGAGTCACAGTGACTTGATAGTAGCTTCATGTTATCAGCAAGCAAATCATTGAGCTAAAACTTTTTATTCTCTCTATTTGTGTAGTGGCAATTCAGCCTTCTGTAGGAGAATAGAGTTCATTTAGCTAGTATCCGTAGCAGACATTGATTGTGCGACAGACTGACTGCGACCGGGTACCTGTGCTACCTGCGCTCGATCCACCGGCTGGTGGAGGAGACGCGGCGCGTGCCGTGGCGCGCCGAGCTGCTCCAACTGCCTGCCCCGGCTCTGGCGCTCGTCGTGCTCTCTGCCTTCCTCGTGGCCGTGCTGCTCAAGGTATTGTTCCAACCGATCGATATAGCTTGCCATCATTTCTTTAATCTCAGAGACCGCATACATCTAAACCTTATGGACCACATTAGGTCTTAATATAGAGAAGTGGAATAACTATATAAGACATAAACATGATTAGTTGTATAAAATGAAAAAAAATTTCGTTTTTCAATATGGATGTGATGATGATAATTTTTAATATCCAGGGCTACTGCATCAACGTGGTGTGGCGTTGCTACAAGTACTGCACGTGGCGCTCGACCATCCTCAACACCCTGACTCCGTTCGTGATCTCCAGCGAGGGCCTGTCCACCTGCGGGCCGCAGCTCATGTCCATCCCTCCCCCGTCCCCCGACTACTCCTCGCTGCTGCCGGACTACGAGGAAGCTGTGAAGCAAATCCCCCCGCCCTCGTACCGCGCCGCTACCCTCATGACTACTGAAACCGTGAGTACACCGGCCTTATTTATTTGTTTTGTATGATATTTTAGGCTAGCATTTGGCCACTATCTCACTTGATACGTGAGATGTGACCGTGTGATTGAAGGATTCAGTAGGTATGCGATGGAAAGCTAAAAGTAACTAAAGTAATGATTACTTCAATTAACAGCTTAAAAATATTATATAGCTCCAATATATTTTTTTAAACAGCTCCTCACTAGTAGTTTTGTGTCATGGGTACCATCAGACATTATAATTTCACATACACATAACATCTATAATTGTTTAGGCTATTTATTTTAATTGCTTATTAGAGTTAGTTGTTTGGATGAAACAGTATCCAATAATGGTGCCTATGGCACCCCAAATAATAATAATTAAGTCTGTATTTGTGCAATACTTAAATCTCAATCCCAGCGATTTTGGTATGAGTAAGAAATAAAACAAACATACAAACTTTCACATTTATTATATTAGGATAGAAACAGAGTTACAATTTGAAACTGTAGTGTACTTGGAATGCTCTGTTTGTGTTCCAAATCTTCCTGATTGAAATTACTATGAGTACAAATGCACCACATCAATCTAAGTTTTATTGAATTCGAGTTGTTTCTTTAATTCATTCAATATTAACCAAATTAGCCGCGTCTAACAGCATAGCTGGAAATGTTGTTTGAAATAATAATATGATAAGGTATCGCCGTATTTCCCGTGTATAGTGATAACGACGCATCAGATGTCTGTTACACTGCGCTATGGTTCCAGGAAGTGGCAGAAAAAAATAAGCCGACCCCAGTGGTCACACTGCCGACCGCTACCGCCCCCGCCACCGCCACCCCAGCATCGACCGCCCCGGCCGCCGCCCCCCCGGCCGCCGCCCCCCCGGCCTCCCCGGCCCCGGCCTACACCGCCAGGGCCGCCTCCGAGACCATGGTGGTCATCCCGCAACTAGGCAACGAGTCGCAAGTCTGAATCTCTATCCGAACTTCTCTGATAGCACCGGGGATTTACACACCATACAAATTGTACTTACTTCGGCCCTTTGCTCATTATTATCATTGTACTGTCTAATTGAAATAATATTTCGCATCAATAAATAAAACACATAGTTATTTTGGATAAATGTAACCAACCGCAGTCCACCGAAGAATGGAGTTTCACTGTATCGATGCAAATATTAGGGCAGATTATTGAAAAACCACTTATCTGTATTGTTCTAGATCAAAAGGCTATTTAAAGATGCTTCCCAAAGTCAATGACGTGTGGGACACCAGTATAACAGAATGCGGACTGTAGTGGCACTTTACACAACGTTATAGAAAATAGTACTTATATTTTTGTATGACTAATCCTAAATTGTTGGAAAAGCCGTCCGCAGTTTCTTTGGAGCTTATGATGATGAAGAAGAGTGTTGATAACTGTTTGTAAATAAAATCGAACCGTGAAGGCTATGCTGTAATACACTATTGCTAAAAGGATGCTTCAAATTTAGTGTTGAAAGGTAAAACGCTTTCTATGGCAAATTAGGAGTGTTTGATTCACCAAGCTCTTCAAACTAATTATGTATTACATTTGACAATCGATTAAACCCCATAATGGTAAAATTAGATGTGATTATGGTAGGTATGATATTAAAGTAAATCTGTAAGGGAGCTTTTGACATCAATTTAAATCTTTGCTGTGGCAATGCTTACCTATTTCTCGATTTGAATCCTCGTTGCTCTCAGTTATCTTGATCCTCGTATTAACTTAAACTTGTTGATTACAAGACTTCGCTTTTCATTCCTGGTTTAATCTACATTATGTATATAGTTCCAAGTTTGGTAAAGTATTCAGAAGTATGTAGTAGTTGATCTTATGATTATAATGATCAATTTTGCAAAGATTAGTTTTGACTGTCTTTTGTGTTTCTTGCTCTAGATTTATTTTATATTCTGTGTAGTTTTCTTTAGTATTAGCAACGTGTCTAAAAAACGATGTTTGTAGTTTTTCGTGCCATTGTGTGATATTTCCTGATGCCTACATCAATTTATTTTCGTTTTGGAAGTTTCTACTAATATGTACATCTCAAAGTACCTACATCTAAAAGACATTCAGCAGAGGTATAGGTATTATATTTGATAATATCACATGCGCGTGCATTCCTAAAGCCCGGTTTTTGAGCCTCTATCCCAGGGGGACACTCCATACTCAAAAGGTACCTACTCAAACCCGCGGAAAAGAGAGACAACACGCTCAAATGTCATGCAAAATGCCGATCATGCCATCTCGCTTTAATTGAGTGTCCCTTCTAGGGTATATAGGTTTTCTGTACCTTGTTAACGTTTTAACGTTAACCAAACGTGTTAACGTTAGCCAACCGATAAGTCGATCGTTGTCTCTATCTGGCACTAAACAAAGGACAGCATTACACTGATCGGTAGGTCAAAGTTAACTAGGTGTTCAGAAACCGGGCATAAGACGGATAAAATCACTTGTAGAAAACAACAACTACCGATAGACAAAATGTATTTAATTCAATTATTTTATCATTATCTTTATTAACTATCCTGTGTAATGTAGCTAATACTATATCTATTTATATCTAAATGTTAGTATAAAAAAAGTATGGAAAGTACTAGGTATTCGCAAATTATAAAATATTCGCATTTTAAGGACCTCGCGCAATTAGCCCAAAAGTTAATTATATCGCACAGTTGGTCGCGTATGGCACTAAAGTCTACCTTGCTTGCAATGGTCTTGACTAGACTAATAGTGCGCGAGGTCCCTTAAACCTGATCACATAAGAAAGTGTCATCAAATTTACGACCATTCCGTTTTTACTAATGGCCTAATGTTAAACAAACACTTCATATTATCATTCTTCAGTATTTTAATAGTATTTTTCATGCACGATATCAAATGAAATGTACTTATGTTGTTAAGAGGCACGACTTGCGTACGAATTCTCACGTTAGTATCATCAATCATTCAATTCGTAGGTATTATAGGCCATTAATAATATCAAATGTCTCGCATTTGTTAAAAAAATATCGTTTAAAATAATACTTTCTACTACCTACCTACTATATTGAAATCATTTTCTTCGGTTTATTGGTGTGTATTATAGTAAAATTAAATTATACTTTATGTAAGATATTCTTGGAATAAATCGTACCTACTAAAACAATAGATTTTATTTAAATACGCGGGTTAACCATATTTACTTTGCATTTTATATATACCTAGCTTAACTTTCTTTTACTCTACTAAAGTACTAATTACCACCTGCTCGACAATGTGTCATTACATGTCATGTGTTTCACTGTAAGGAAAGGAATCATAAATTATTATTCTGAGAAAACAAGTGATTCCAAGCCCGGGGCCATAATTTTGTATGAAAAGCCCAAGGGCAATAATGTGATTTGAATTAGGAACATCAAAATACGAGATGAAAACTCTAGCATAATACTAAGCAATTCGGGCTTTGTATAAATAATTTACTCGAAAACTAACTGGCCATGGACACTTAGATTTACTAAAAAAAAAGCGCCATTGATTGCAAACAATCACGCCACTTTTTTACGGTAAAAATCATAATAAAAAAAATCTAAAGGTAAATATGAAAAAGCCTATCAATTTTAATCAGTAGAGAACATCAAAAAGAGAAAAGGCTGTGTCTGAATCCATCCTTTTAGTGTATTTCGAACACTTGAGTCATCAACTAGAAAGCCAAGCAGCCGATGGTGCAATTTTTTATGTGGCCCTGGATTTACTGTCTCACAGATGGTATGAAAAGTAGGACCTCACCTCAAGGATAAAGTCTGTCTTTGTCTTAGGCGGCTTGAACCCTCGCCTCTTCAGGACTCTAAATAACCCCTAAAACACCCTCCTCGCTACGCTCGGCTATTAACACTACAGTTCTTCGGTTCAATATGCGCCACCCGTGCCGATAAGACAGTGCTTTACCTGCTCGGTGCATAATCTACTTTTGTACACTCTGATTTTCATCCTAAACTATGAGAAAAATTCATAATACGAAATAGGTAAATTTATAAAATATCATTTTAATACTTAAACATAATGACGATTATTTATTTATATTTAAGTACATTATAACCAAATTACAAATTAATATTAATTATAGATACGTTTTCGCAATTTTGGAAGTTTATTGTTACTGTTTTATTGGGAACAGAAAATGTTGTTGACTTATTTATCACTTGGGTATTCGTAATAACTTTAGACTCTGGTTGATGATCATGTTGAGTTAATTGTGAGATTTCACACTGCTTTGAAGTGGATGGGCGCTGTGACAAAGGTTGAAATGGTTGAATCGAGGAAGGTCGTAGTTTAATACTTTCAACTACGCGCTTGCTATTTTGAGCCTTATTTTCGATTGAGTATCCTTCCGCGTCACCACTGGATTTCCAACCGCTATGGTGCTTCAGGGTGGTTAAATCTGCTCCTGAGTCTGCTAAAAGACTCGCAGAAGTTCGGCGAAAACAGTGTCCCGTATAAAGATGAGAATCTGGCAGCTTCAAATAATTTGCTATCACTCCTGGCATCTTGGTAATTTTATTTTTCCCAATATTTTGCTTGAAACATTTTCCGTTTTGATAACGAATGAAAAATCGATTCGTTTTAATGTCGGAAGGACGCAAGTTTTGGTATTTGTCCACGATATTTTTATATTGTCCACGAATGGTGAACGAGCGGTCATGTTTTGTTATGGTGCCTTTCAAATTGACCAATAGAAGCTGATCTGAGTGTTTTTCCACGTTTTCGACGGTTAAATTTAAAAGCTCCTGCCCACGACATGCTCCGTGGATTCCGAAAATTAAGGCCACCTATAACAAACAATGTGAATTAGTTATGTGGATATAAACCTCAGTATTGGTAATCACATTTTTAAACAGGCACTTAACTTGGGTTTTACCAATTTTACCAATTTATGCAATAAATACTTACTTTTATAGCGAGAAAATCATTATCGGGCGCCTCATTCAAGAAAGTCTCTATATTTAGTCTGGTAAGCACTTTTGATTTCTTTGATTTATGCCCTTCTGAAATTCTCTTCAGATGTGCAATTAATTTGGAATATTTTTCAATCTGAATGTCGTTTTTGGTATTAACCGTGGATTTTAACATGGAATATATGCTCCATAGAGTAGAAGGTTGTTTGGTCTTCGCTAAATGTTCAAAATATGCTAAAAATACAGTTTCTGAAAATGACTTTGCTTCATTTTCATTTTTCCATGTAATAAAATTTTCGTAGGCATTTAGATACTTTTCTCTCGATTTGCTTGGAAGTAAATTGTTTATCACAGTTTCCGCGTTTAATTTTATGTTTTCTGGTGTAAATATTTCACTTTCACTGCTAGAACTCATCTTTTATTCAATTTATGTGAGGCAAATTACAATTTTCTGTACCAATTTGTAAAAAGTAATAATCTTATAATCTTACACTGTACGTACATACCTACGTAGTACCTATTTATTTCCTCTATGAGTAAAATTTCCCGCGTACTTATTCGCGTTTTTAGGGTTCCGTAGTTTTTATTTTATTTGGGTAGCCATAATGCCGCGTTAGCCCGCGCTGTTTTTTCTATAACCGGCCGACTGTATTGAAGGCAACTGCGTTTAAACTTTTTAATTACCTAAATACAGCGTTTCAAATTCAAAAGTCTTTTCGTCGCTATTATAAAGTGCGTTGGAATGACCCACTTTGTTCGCACTTATCGATCTAGCGTAGTAACGCGTTTGTATCTCTTCTCTTTGCTTATCGAGGAACCATTTGCCTCTTTTCGAATAGATGGAATGAAAAACATTATAAATCACCACAGATCGCTACACACTGAGGATAATCCTCTCGGAGAGCTATCTTCACAACGCGTCCTTGCGTGCGTGCGTATATTCCAATACGCACGAACGTATTGGGGTAAAATGATAGCGGGTAAAGGTCACATGAGGGACGACGCGACGCATTAATGTACCTACAAACAATACTGTGCACATGCGCGGCACGGGCGGCGCCGCGCGCCGCCGTCCTGCAGTCACGCAGGGCTGCGCCACGCCGTTGCCGCGCCGCCGCCCGCTTCCTTGCGCGGCACTTGTGCAATCTTTATTTATATCGACTCGGCGCCTCTCCATCGCCACATGCCTGCGCACAATCCCCCTGAAAACTAGGAAAGTGAAAATTGTACAAATCATGGTGTCGGCCGGTGCGGTGCACCTCTCGGGTCTTCGCACGCGGAGCGCTAACTAGCGAGTACAGAGCTCGGCGTCCGCTGCGGCGCGAGGATGGGCGATCGGCACGCGGTGACCCTCACCGGCACTGCGGTAGTTCTGCGCGGCGCATCAGCCGTGTCGCCGGCGGCGAGCGGCCGGCGCTCGTGACGTCTCTCGGATCGCGTGCCGGCGGCGGCAGCGGCGAGGCGATGGCGTCCACCATGCAGCTCGAGTTCACCCAGGCGATGACGGACTTCAAGACGATGTTCCCGGACATGGATGACGACGTGATCGAGGCAGTGCTCCGCGCCAACCAAGGCGCCGTGGATGCCACCATCGACCAGCTGCTGGCCATGAGCACCGACAACCAGAACGAACGGCTGCGGCTCGAAATGGAGCGCGTCGAGAGCTGCACACCGTCGCGCCGTAAGGAGCGCCGCGCCAACAAGGCCGGCGACGGCGATAACGACACCACGGCACTTGTGTACGTAGTATCAAAACAATTACCAGATAATATCTACCTATAATAACTATTCCGATGTGTATCGGTGTCTTGAACCTATTACAATAACTCGGTAACATCCCTAGCGCTTCAAGTTGATGAGCAAACAACAACAATCATTGAGGACGATAAAGTGTACCTAAACAACGTAGTTTCCCTACCTCATATCTTGGTTAGACCACGATGGCCTACTTTGCTATTACATAAAAGGCTCGATGCGACAAGCAACAAGTTCGCATGAATAGCTGAAACTCATGTAAATCTGTCAGAAGAGGCTGAATAGAAATTCAGAACAGAAATTCAGGTAGGTATATACCTAGGTAGGTATATATACCTTTATACTATAACAGTACCTACCTATTGCGTGGCTGAATTTCTATTATGACGCGATCTATTAAACAACGACAAGCTTAATGGAGTTCTTTGTTTGTAGTTACAAGATAATTTAAGAATAAAGATAAATAAGCCTAGGTGAGGTACCTCTATAGATACCTACTTACCTAAAAGGCAAACTGTATAGGTAATTCGACGAAGTACCTACTTACCAGGAAATAAATAGTCAAACAGTAGTCTATACGAATTTGAGCTATAAACTATGTATATTCCTTTACAGAGACGTAGAAGATGAATCAGTGCCACTTGCAATTAGGAAAAAATGGGTACCGCGAATGCTGTTACCGCTCCCACCCATGTTCCTCCGGATCCCGCCCGGCACGGACGCGAGGATAGACCTCAGTCTGGACATGGACGACGACCGCATCGCCACGCTCCTGCAGAACGAGGAGTTCATGGCGGAACTGCGCTGGAACCAGGAGTTCATGGCCGCTCTGGACAGCGAACAGGGGCAGAAGACCAAGACTCACGACGACGAGGCAGCTTTCAAAGAACGGTTGAAGAACATGGGCAAATGTAAGCTAATCCCGACATTTGAGCCTCGGTTTACTCTCGATCGATGTTATCGGCAAACACAATGTTGCTAAAGTGTTTTAACTCTTTGGTTTTTCGAATGAGAAGACTTCGTTCACGTTTATCCAACTATAGGGTGAAAACGGCCGTGTACTAACCCTAACGGTGCTAACACTAACAGCACCACATGTACCTACCTACGTACATGTGGTGCTGTTAGTGTTAGCACCTAGCTGTCTTCTTATTCATTGTACCGTCTTCTTATCCTATACCATTGTTGATGTGATAGAGAAACTGCAATATGAATTATTTCTCCTACAGTATCCCGCAAGAAATTCACCCAGTTGTCGCGCATGTTCAGCCGCGGCGGGCCGCGCAAGTCTGCCGGCGGCCGCGTCCCGCCGCGCGGCCCGCCCGACTCCCTGCTGCTGCAGGAGGAGCACAGCGACGACGACGACCGCCCGCACCCGCACCACGTCAACATATAGTTTTACGCCATGCTTTACTGTTGGCTTGCACTCATTTGGAAACGGGGTATTATAATATTTATATCGCGCTGTTGGTCAGCCTGTTGGGTCTTGCCATGGGCTTGTTCAGATGCGCATTACTACAAACGACCTGTCAATGTGCCGGTCGTCACTCTACTGTGGGTGGCGTGGCGCGTCTTAGATTAGAATTTCCTTATTTTGCCGGCTTGGGTACTGACACTGCTGACCCGACGCATTTTGGAAAACCCAGCCGGATCAAAAATAGGAAACTCAAAAGAATTCCATGACAAATATCTCGTTTCAAAATCGACTGCAGTGTTCAACGGAACTAAACCTTATGTTATTTTAGCCTTAAAAAGACTATATCACACACAAGGTTTCGGATAAGACTGTGCTCGATTTGTGGAGAGGTTGGGTGGGACGATTGGTTTAGGTGTACTAAGCAGAATATGCCGAGTGGAAGAAGTGGGCCCGATCGACGAAGGATTGCGGCAATTGCAAATGGGCTCGGAGCTTGATTAGTGAATCCAATCGAATGTAACGGACAGGAATAGAGCAAACAGAGGTCTAAAAGTGGCAATTATTAGATAGGATAATAAACATTCAATAGATCAAGAGTCCGTTCTTGGGTTATTCCCAGAGTACTCCATTCTTTTGTTCTCAAAACTTTTTTATCCCATACATTCGTTCCCAATTTACTCCACAGAATTATTATAATAAAAATATTATTTAAAATACCTAATTTTTAGTTCCATCTTACTCCATAGGTATCTGGCTTTATTCCCGATTTACTCCACGCACACTACTACATTTAAATATTATTGAGTAAATCGAATAATTAAGTTTCATTCTACTCCAAGCGATGACGACGTACAGTCAGTCGCAGTATGTATTATGCACCCAAACCGTACCTATACATAATATTATTATAGAGCGCCTTGCTGCACTTTTACGTCGAGGTCTCTAATGTCAAGCTTTTTGTTATTATGCAGTGCCACTATCACTAACGTTGCTACTATCGTACCATCTCGTTCGCACGTGAACCGCATGCAATTTGATTAGAGAGAGAGGTTAGAGCATGTTATCTTTGTTGAAGAAAAGTGTTATTTTACTTGTGCTCTTTGGTAACGAAATAATTATTTTGTGCTATTATTTTTTGTCACCTAATTCGTTCTCAAACAAAGCTATCCGTATTAGTTTATTTATAAGAAATGAGTTTAAAGGTTACTATGTTATATGTTATTACATCCTAAATAAGAAGGTGGCTGCCGTAGGCGAAACCGGGGACGAATTAAACAATTTTACTTCAACAAGTGAAGTAGGTACCTGTAGTAGCTACATACTTCATTTTATACCATTATCTGGCTACTAAAAAAACAATATCTTGTGCTCTATCTGAAACAGGTATTTATTTATTCAGAATTATTTGAGTTGTTTCAATCGCGACGTGATTGTCCCTGTCTACTACTTAACTGTCAGGTACAAAACTTCGAGTTATAATAATATGTTTCACTGTGAGGAAATTTTTAAATAAAATACAGGAACAGATTTTTATTTCTTATAATTTATTATTACTAAACATCAACATACATTATTTATTAAAACGACCGATGCGTACATTTATATAATGTTTCTTTTTATTTAAAGGTTTTAAATTTAGAGTTCACTAAAATTGTAAAGTAATATTGATAAATGCAAAAAGCCTAACGTGGTAGCAAAAAAAATTAAACGAGAACAATAAAATACAGCAAATACAAACAAAATCATAATCGAAATTACTTAAAATAATTAGAAATATGCTAATAAGATAAATGAGAATCTGAATTCAAAAGCCTAGTACGTTGGCTAACATTAAACATTTAAAAAAGTTATTTAGCCAAAACCAACAATAAAAATCATCAAACTTAACAGTAAAAATAAAGTTTAATTTTAACCTTTTTATCTACATAATAGGAAATTGACTAAAAGTGATATAATCAGCTAATGAGTAAAGTAACATACGTAGTTTTATTTCAAATTACTGATATCAGACAATATTATCTAAATAATTTGCTGATTTCGAATAGTGTTTGTAGCACTGTTATTTTTTTTTCTCTATACTGCTTCACTATTAAACTCAATTTCAGGTCCCTGTTTATACACTGCCGGCGTCTGTTTTCGGTAGGATTGTAACGATAACGTTCAAAGTAAAGAGCTTCATCTTTGATAGTTTCTATAAAGTTAAGCAGGCGCGGTTTTTTAGATGACACATTATTTAATCTTTTATGCCACGATTCAACCAAATTTTTGGTTCTGTGTCGTTGCCCTTCGCAATTCCATAAGTCTACTGTAAAAGACGCACTATCGAGCCAAGTGGAAACAAAATAGTTGTTAAATTGTATGACACTTTCGCTGTTGGGTGCTTCTTCCATTATCGCAAACCAACCATCCTCAACTAACTCAACTGGAATATGCGCTAAAGCACCACATTTACTGGTTTGGGTGCATAATAAATACTGCGACTAACTGTACGTCGTCATCGCTTGGAGTACAATGAAACTTAATTTCTTGATTTATTGAATAATTTTTAGATGTAGTAGTGTGCGTGGAGTACTTTGGGAACATTTTTATATTGCGTGGAGTAAAATGAAACTAAATTTATAAAATATTTTTTTCATACATTTTTCGTGGAGTAGATTGGGAAATTTTCTTGGAGTAAACTGGGAATAACCCCGTTCTTTCGCCTGTGCTTTGCGTAGCGTGCAGGTTAGTGTCCGCGTGCGCACTCCAACGAAAGGCTGAAAATGGAAATTTGTATAAAAATTACGATAAATTTAGGTGACTATGTAAATAACTGTTGTAATGGTAGTACATATTTTGGTAGCTCGCTTTGTCTTGATATTGCCAAGCTAGGCATTGCCATTAGATTACTTAGATATCGAATTGTTTTTTTATCATTATCTCTGATCTCGTTTTGAATTGATAGCTATATTAACTAGCTTCTAAAATTTTAACAGTTTGTCCCCACCACTCATGTTTGCATGGTTTGGTTACTTTTAGAAAGGTTAGTTCAGTTTGTGTGATATGTTTACATCGACTCATTAAGCTATTGGGTACCTACGTAAAGCATTTTTATTCCTACTAAGTAGGTACCTGTATGTCCTTAGTCCTTAGTCAAAAACGTCTGATAATACCGTTTACGTTAGGTATTCAAGTTAGTCTAAAAGTTGGAATTACCCACGTATTTGTCATCTCGCTAGTCCGAAGTGATTTTATTTTTGCAAATGCAAATGTTGTTTGCAAATGTTTTCAACGATTTATTTTTATGCAATTTCTATGACTTGTCTTATAATAATCGTTAAATAGAACGTACGTAATAATATTGACATGCAGTTTTTTTGCTTCAATAGCATTATCCTAACATACCTACCTACTTAGCAGTTAGGTAGTTATTTTTAGAACAGTAAACAGTGAAGAAAAATTGCATGTCAACTTAGACTTACTTAGTTAACTACCTTGTTTAGTAATTATATTTTAGCAGCAATCATTTATCAAAGTAGGACAAAATACTGGAAAGTATTTAGGGGGTGATGGAGTTATCAAGTAGGTACCAAGTCCCGGGAGAATGTCGTATTTCTTTGTCCAACCTGGGGGCACGGCTTGCGGCAGTGCACCCGCCATGTCGAGCAATCAATTTTTCTACACTCATAGAGTATGTATGAATGCTCATGTGTTTACAATTTTCCAATGTTCTGCTCGAGCGAATGAGGTCACCTACTTCTTAGTAATGCTGAAAGTGGTTAATTTCACCGCTTGTTACATTTTGAATGTTGATAGATCGTAGAGGCATAGAGGTATACCTACGTAGCCTAGGTAAGGTCTAAAAAATAGCTTTTGTTTCTGCAGCGCAGTAATGATTGGAGCACAATATACGTGTAAGTGTAATATTATGAACGGTAAGTAAGTAAGTAGTATATAATATAGTAATAAGCGATATGCCTGTAACCATTATAAGTACCTACGACGTCAAATAAAGTCATTACCTTCCAGGCGCGCGATATTATCGTTCGATGATTATTATAGTATATCGATCAATAATACCACAGTGTTATTTCGATAACGTTTCCCGCCCGGCGTTATTATCGCTGCAGTATATATTATTATGTAAGATCGCGCGCGTTCTATTCTATACATAACGTGCAAAAACTTCTGCTAAGTATGTCAACCGATTATAACGTTCTAATGGAGTGTCTTGAAAGGAATAGGCTTGAAATCCCTACGGCGTTATCACACTAGAATCCAATAACTATTATTTAAAAACCTGTATACCTACATGTTAACATGTAAACCTGTAAACTGTATAGAGCTAACACCTAATCATAGTGGGCAACCGATCGACGCATCAAAGAAACGCATACGCCCGACGGAGCGGAACGGGAAAGTAGTGGAGATGGGCTGACGACATGCGCTGAATGTGATGTCTCACCTATGCTGCGAGATGCTACAACTAGGGTACAAGTCCATACCTAGTCCGGTGCAAACAACGATGGACAGCGATTCGCATAATATTAATCGCCTTTCAGTAGCCGCACATCCAGCTGAACTAGTGCGCGCCGTATGCGGTTGTGAAGGCGCGTATCTTCAGCTATTGTTAAGTTTTGCATGTTCTTACAGGATTTGTCATTTTATTAGTTTCCAGCGACATTGTTCAGTGCTTTCAGGCACTATAGCTACTTTAGTAGTGAAGTTAAAACAGCAAGGTATGCTAGCTATACCTAATCTACCGAGAGGCCAGAGGTTCTTGTGGTTTTTATTGGCTTTGGCTGCAAAATAAGTTGGAAGCTGCATGCAATTAAGTATGAGGTGTTCAAAAGAAAACTTACACGTCTTAAAAACTACCTACTTATTAGGTACCTATATCTAATATTGCATCGTCTACCGACCTACTACTTACCTACTACGAAACATGCTACATATACCTACCTATGAATATAATTAATATGTATCTACATGTTTTAAATCCTAAATCTTATTTCGATTGCTTTGACACTTTTCCTTTCTATTCTATGGAATGTAATGTTAGATAGGTAGGATGTAACTATATATTTTGCCATCTCATCAATTCATACACGAGTTTCTCATCTCTCTCTCCTACCTATTAGTAATTAAGGTAAGTAGAGGTATAGCAAAATTAAATAGGCATAACTATACTTACTTATGTCAGTTCTAACATAAGGGAGCTACAGTTTCCTTAATTAAAATAGCAGTAACGAAGTAGCCCATCGACGATTTGCGTAGGTAACTAGATAATGTTCATTATTAGTTGAAAATAGTTCTAACACTTGAAAGCATACACGGAAGTCTTCACTGAATGCAAATGCGTGATAGGTGTACCTATCACGCACCTATACGTAGGTAGATAAGGGTAATTTTCATAGTTAGCCTTGCGTATATAAGCTTATTAGAATAATAGTAAGTGGCAGTAATTGACGTGCGTAAGAAGTTAGCAGTGTTTGGATGCGACGACTGGCGTACCTACTCATCAAAATTCATCATCATCATGATGAAGAAGATCTGAAGAAGTCCACTGCTGGACATATGCCTCCCCTATACATTTCCAGGAAGAAATAATTTCATCGAAATTACTGGGAGACAAAAACTCTAAAATAACAGTTCCAAACTCTTTGTCAAGCTCAGCCCAACGTTTTGCAAGTCTTTGCTACGGACCTAACAAACCAATAATCAAGGCCCAGTTTTGGACGCTCTGCATACCCTCCGTATGCCCTCTATATTTGTGAGATCATCTAAAGCATCATAATCAACACATCATAATCGCCTCACTCATTCCACCTTGCGTCTCGTGCGTGACGCAACTTCGAAGCTTATCAAACAAGAGCAGACACTAAGCAGCGAAACCAAAACCCGTTGAGACGATATTTATAGCAGGGTATCGACTGCTGCGTACTCTGTGGCGCATCTACAGGCAAGCCGTTACGTTAGGGGCGATACACATGCTTGGCATTTCGGAGCCGGATTTAAAGCTACAATAGTTACAATATCATTAGACATTTTAATGGTATGGCATTTAATGCCAACGACCACGACTAATAAATTAGGTCGCGTGTTAGTACTTACCTCATACCTAATAGGTAGGTAGGTACTTGGTTAGCGTTCCGGCTAGTCGAGGCCTAATTTAAATTCTGATTTCTATCGGAGAATAGCAAGGGTAAGTATTAAATATATGTACATACTATACAGGTCTCCCAAAAATAAACGTCCAATTAGTTAAATAAACACATCAAAAAAGTCTAAGCAACATGCATGCATAACAATGGACCCAGGAACAATGGGATAAAATTATGTTTTCCGATGAGTCGCGATTCGGGTTTAGGCCTGATACAAGAAGGGTACGAGCTGATACAAGAAGGGTACGAGTGTACCGTCGGCCCGGAAATACTGAAAGGCTCAGGTGCGTTCAGGAAGTTCATACATACAGCGGCTGAACAGTTATGGTATGGGCGGGTATTATGAAGAACAGGCGAACTGAGCTCGTTTTTGTAAATGGAAACATGAACGCTGAAAATTACGTTGAGGATATTCTCAGACCTTATGTCCATCCATTTGCACAAACCTTTGGCTCCGACTTTACGTTAATGCATGACAATGCGCGTCCACAGCTCGGCGAACCAGTGAATACTTGGCAACGGAGAACATCCGGGTATTGCCCTGGCCTGCACAATCGCCAGACCTCAACCCCATCGAGCACGCATGGGACATGCTCCAGAAACGTGTTTTGAAAGACTTGGACGGAGTGACAACAACCCAACAGCTGAAGGATTTGCTACAATTCCATTGGGAGCGAATACCGCAAGATGAAATAAACAGTCTCATTAATTCAATGAATAATCGTTGCCGACAAGTTCTGAATAGCAGAGGAGGCCATACTTTGTATTAAATTGTCCTATTCTTTCACAATAAATTCATTTTCTTTAGAAATTTCATGTTGTAGTAATTTTAAAAATAAAATACTACGTTATAATGTGAAGAACCATCTTAAAATTTAAATTAGTACATGTTGCTTAGACTTTTTTGATCCGTTTACTTTAGGCATTACATGTTGGTAGTTAGCTACCAACCGAAATCTAAACAAGAATACATAAAGCTCAGTTGGACATGAAGCCGGATAGTGCGTAGTTGTAGATATAGTCTAAGGATATAATATGTATTTTGCCTCCTACTTAGTAAGTAGACAATCATTATACTTAGTGCATTATAGGCATGTCAGTGGTAGGGCCTCTTCTGCAAGGGTTCCCCTGAGACCAATGCACACCTTTGCCATTACTCCACCGCCGAACAAACGTATGCAAACCAACCGTAGGTATATGTAGAGTATTGTAGAGTAAGGTTATACAAATGTAAATCACTGTTCATTTCTCACATTTAGTACGAAACCATACCAGATCAAAAGTTGCAGTAGGTAGGTACCCCAGTAGGTACCCATGTAGAGTTATTGTAGATCCACCGAACCTTGCAGCTCATTTTGGTGTATGAATTCTTTTGATCAAATGCACCTGTGACAAAAGTTGGTGGTCCTGTGTGAAGACAGCAAAGCATCTAGCTAGCATGTACACAAGCCTCTACACTTGAGATGCGCGAGCGCATCGCACGTGCACTCGTCACGCATCACGGACACCTAGAAATTCGCTCAGTTTGTCCCAACTCTCCGTGCTGACCGCACGTATGGAGCCCCGTCGAATTTCCCGCGCAAGTGACTATGAAAATCCAACTTGATATCAATGATCTGGGACTAGCAGCTGTGTTCTCGGCCGTTCACAAGTTTGCCGCTCTGAAGAAATAATTTCGTAAGTATTTTTCTCGTCCCACTAAAATTCAAAATGCAACGTATTTTCTCCTTACATGCGCTTGCAGCTCAAAGAGTCTATAAATTGATTTAATTAGATTCATTTTATTTATCTTCATATTTTTTTAGTGTAAAAATTGTTAGGATACCTATATAATATTATAATGAGTTTGGTTGGAGAGAATTGAATCACTGAGCAGTCGTTAGTCCGCATGGAGCGGGCTCCTTCGTCGTCGGCTCGCTCCAGTATAAGAGTATAGGGGCGATCTATACCGAACCTGTTGTTCACCTTGTCTGAGGACTTCTTTTTGTGGAAGGATTCGCCAGCCTTTTAGTTTTTTTCCTAATGTCGATGGGCCTTCATGATTGTTTCTAAAAAGAAATAATAAGCGCTCTATCTTTAGCTCTACATTTTCATTAGGTAGGTAGGTGCTACATTTCCTGCTGTCGGTTACGAAACTTTGGTTAAAATTTAATGATTTTTTACAATTTAAAATATTTTTAACTGCCTAAATTAGTTTCGACTGGGAATCTTTTTCTGTCGGATAGTAGATATTCAATAGAAGTGGGGATAGAATGATTTGGATGACATGGTCGGATAGAAAATAGGTTTTGTTGTGTTACTGTTTTTGTTTTCAAGGCAAAACGAAAACTGTGCCAATTTAAACTTAACCTAATATACTTAATGTTAATAATATATTTAGTACGTAAGTTTTGCTAGTGGTCTTAGGCTTGTGAAACCTACACTACCTATTTTGTATTTTCCTAAAACAAAATAAAGCTAAAACACTCAATTGCAATGCAGAACTCGTACCTATTGTAAAACTGAGTACTTTATAATTAATATGTTACAAAAAAATATTCTCAAATCGGTCCAGGCGTCTTTGAGTATAATTGGGGAAAATACATTTGAAAAAGAATCCGACGAAATGAGAACTCCTCCTAACCGACTACAAAAATGTAGTCGGTTTACTCCTGAACTTCGCTATAGAACTTGATAGCTTCGCGGGTTGGTACTTGGTACGATCTACCAAATAGGTAACTATATCTAAAGATTTATAAAAGCCAAACTACAAATTAGCAAGACTCCGAAAAACGCTTATCGAAGTAGTTCCCGACCAAATTTCCACTAAAATGGACTGCACCTCCCATTAAAATATTGTTCTGAGAAATAATACAAAGGCGTTCGCATTAGCACGGTGCACCACTCGCTAAAGAATTTAAATAGTCGTTCGAGCTCAACCGTCGAATATGTCGAATTACGCAAAGGAGGAGATATAATATATATAACCCGCTTTTAAATTATGGATGCAATTGACATGCTCCCGAAGGGCAGGTAGCCAGTAGCCATTAACTGCGGCCGGCCTGCCAGTTAAACAACTTCGCTTTCATTTTCATAATACCACCACCGCTGTATAATTTCATCATTAAACCGGGTAAAACAACACATTGAAAAGAATGGTCGGCCTTTTAATATTGAACTATTAAATATTTTCACAAATGGTCTAGAACTGTGGGTTTTTTCCAGTCGAGCCACAATCCAGTAACAATTTTAAGTCTGAACGGCGAATAGTTACATCCGCGACGCCGGCGCCGCCACTCGACCGCCATGAGCATGACACGAAAGTTCAAATCGATGTCCGACCACAAATGACCGACTCGATAAATCAACGCGTTTACGAGCACCTTTACAATCCCGCGGGAAGGTAATAATATGGCGAATATACGTGGTCGCCATAATAGGAAAAATAATGCACAACAATAAATCATAGTAATTTACGGGGTGAGGCGCTCACGTTACCTGTAATTTCAGCAGATAGGTAATTTACTGCGACTCTACGACCACCGACCCTCCTTCGTAATCTGGAGATTAGTCTGAGCCCTCTCAGAGGTGTAGAGGGAATATCATTATTTTTCCTTAGTAACTACCGTAACTACTACCTACAGATTACACGCAACTATTCATATCTATATTATACCTACCTTCCTTCAGACCGCCGATCGTCTGATTTGTTACATATTATAATAATTAATTAGATATATATTAGTAGGTATACACCCCTACCTAGTAGTGTATAAATAACTAGTAGCTGTATACGTGAGAGTGTGTGTGTAGTAGTAAGTACAATATGGAGTATAATAAATAATAATAATAATAATTCAGCCTGTAACTGTCCCACTGCTGGGCAAAGGCCTCCCCTCACTATCGTGAGGAGGGTTAGGCCATAATCCACCGGGGGCCTAGTCCGGGTTGGTGGATAACATGCCTCCGAATTAATTCTCGGGCATGCTGATTTCCTCACGATGTTTTCCTTCACCGAAAAGCGAGTGATAATTACGTACATATGTTTAACGAGAAACACATTGGTACGTGCCCGCACTGGGATTTGAACTCGCCACCTCCGTTTTCGAAGGCGGACGTTCGCCCACTAGGCTACCACCGCTATCATATCATCAATATGGAGTATAAATTTCAAAAATACGTACCTATCGTATAGGTAGATACTATAATATATAACTATGTAATTATGTCATCTATTAAATCGTGAGAATAGTTAGTAATTTTCAACAATTATAACATGCAGTTCAGAAATTAAATGAAGTTAACGGACCGTTTTGAATATTTTAAGTATTATGTAGGAGCACAGCCATGGTCTCTAGAATTTCTCCTTGGTATTATTTTGTTTCACGTTATAGCGAATCGCGTGGATTTTATTATACAGTTATATAGACAAATAATTCGATGCGCGTAGGAATTATTGCCCACTTTGGTACCTACATAATAAGTAGTTGATCACACCAAACAGAAAGTTTTAGCGACGTTAGAGAAAATTATCGAAGTTAATAAAAGGCAATAACTAGGTGATTATCGCCACACGCCGCTGCATAAAAAGTTGTACAAAGCGCATTCGTTCAATTAAAACGTATACTTACTACCTATAATTTTATTTTCACTGCGAGTTTTCATTCCATGTGACTAATTTGTTTCAACGAACCGTCACAGAATGTTATTAACAACGAACGGTGCGTATAAACTAAGTATTTATATGAATTCAATAAACTATGCGGAGCTTTAAGTTGGAAGCTTGAATAGTCTTGAAATGTAACAGATTGCGTTATTATTCTAAGATAATAGTTTATTCTCAAGATATCATTTGTGAGACCTATATTGATAATTATTATGTAGGTACTTACTTGATAACGTTTATCAAGCTCCAACTGCTTCGACTGTTAGATATAAATAGATACAACTTATTACAAATTCCATATAAAAAAATTATAGCAAAATATACAACAATAGATACATCTAGAGGTGCAAGACCAAGTTACATAATTTAAAAGTAGACTTACTTAGTTATGACTTGAAAGTGTTTCATGTACATACCTACTTATCTATGTAAATAAATACATTATTGCAACCACATATTATGCAAGAACAAAAAAATATAAAGTACCCATCTTGAGGATAGATAAAAATCATAAAATCATCATAAATTTGATAATTTATTTTGGACTTCCTATGAATAAATAAATAAATAAAATATCCCAATAAACCACACCATTTACCTACGCAACATGCTATAGGTAGAGCTGTGGGGACGCTGGTCTAGAAGATAAGAACTACAGTTCCAGTTTGATCGGTAGTTTGCTTGATGCATATCACTTTATTACCAACCTTAGAAACACAATAACGTAGTAAGTAATAGTACCTAGGAAATATCAGAGCTTGATATGTCCAGCAATCTACACAGCCGTCGCCAAGCTATTGATAAGCACAAACGCTGTGCCAAAGGTGCAATTGATTTTCTATTTGCAACATCTCCAAAAGATATAACACCTAATTCAGTTCATGTTTCATACCATCTGCTTTCTCTCTCAATCGGCATGATTTCATAAGATGAATATAAAGCAGTCACCGTGAGCAGACACTATAGCGCCGCATTTATTATTTTTCGTAAGCGCGAGTGGTGACGTCAGTGAAGTATCAGTTGATTAATTGACGGTAACGTAGGAATGTGACGTGGCACCAGCAGCCGGCGCCGCCTGAGTCTCCACTGGCGGCATCTCAACACAATCAGTTCAGGCGAGTTTCACTCCGAGTATTCGTGCTGTTACTTTTCCAACGCACTGTCGCACACGAACGCTCTGTTTCCCTAAGTCTCATTGTTCTGCGCGTACGCCGTACACTACGCAGGAAAACTTTGACTTTCCATTCGACGGTGTCACCTTAAAAGCGTGTCGAGGGAGCATTTATATCATGGACAGCGCGGTGCACGTTATACAATACAACGCGACAGCACTTGCGCCGGCGGTATCTTGCTTTCCGTCACAGCTTTCCGTGATGGAGTGAATACGAGCCTTTTATTCGCCAGCCGCTCACGATATCTCCGGATAGCGCACGATTTTATGCGCTATAAAGATACCTACCTCGACTCTTCGAGACGGGATATAATTTATTTTCGGATGTCATGACCTGCAGTGGACAGCATCTATTTACCCGTATATAGCGAGATAAATAATCGACTGTCATAATATGGCTATCTTTAGTGAGTACCTACTACAAGGACGTAAAAGCGTATTTTGTATTAAATGTAAATTTTCGATCTACTAAAAGCATTCTTAATTCAATTCATATGTTATAGTACTTAGATCCCAACTAGTCTTAATTATTATTGTACTTATCCTAGCCAGTAATCAATAATACAGATCGATTCTATCATAGCATAGTACAACTTTACGGAGAGATGATAAACCTCTATTACGACATTTATCGTTAAATACAATCTATTATATGACCGATACGCTAACGATGAAATATAAAGCAGCCGGCGGCGGCGCAGCGAGCCAGCCGGGAGTTCGATGGTATCCGTGAACGCGAAGATTTGGATGTGATTTAAGATAACATTACCGGGTACCGTTGCTGAGATCGTTTGCTTGTACGATTGTAGGATTGCCGCGAGTGGTCGCGGCAGCGCGCACCTCGCGCCGACCGTTATTTCGCACCAAATCTGCCTACAATACGTTCTGCTGTATACCTTGATACGGATAATAAGTTTAAAGTCACGATCTTGTTCCGCGAAGCTGTCTACGTAATCTCCCCGCTGAATTAGAGGTTTCCTTGTACGGAAACGATGCATATTTTATATCGGTGCTATCGTGAAGACGAAATGCGGCCAAAGTGAATTTATACCCAGCTTGGAGTCAGATGGGAGCTAGATAGGGTAAATAGGCGCTATTAAAGCTTCCCAAATAGGAACTTACATTTTACCTAAGTTTGCATAGTAGGTACAATCCAAATTAAAATGAACTATGTGCCTACTTAGATAGTGGCTCCATGGCTGTAAATGGTCTCTGACTCTGACACTATATTGTTGGAGAGTTAGAAACCATTTTAGGAGAATGAAAACTCCGTTTTCCAATGGTGTGCTGTATATAGCAAAGTAAATGCTAGTACATGAATGTAGGGCTTATTATAGAAATCCCCTGGCAGTATCCCCTGCGCAGGGAATTTCTGGACTTTTGTCCATGTACTATAATGTACTTACTACATACATTGTGTACATTTTGGTTTAGTCGCAGGTAGGTATACTTTAATCGTACAGAATGCCGGTATGTTCTTTTCCGTTACTTCATCACGCTTGAGTGATATAATGCGATACTTGGAACCTACGGCCTATACCTAAGGGATATCCGTTGCAGGGCTAGCTACATTCGTGCACATAGAGGAAATAAATACTAGGTAAGATTCAAGCGTGTGCGAGTGTGAGCGAGTTGGGGATGTGAATTAATACGTTCGTTGCCCTGTCTGGCGACGTGACGACCGCGCCACCCGCCCGGGGCTCTAGCCGCCATGCGCTGCATATTAGCATGCACGACCCACCGTCGCACCGACATGACGGCCTTTAACGAGGCAGTTTCAGAATAATGCTGGAAAGCATTTAGAATTTCGCTAAAGTGCAACACCTTTAAAGTGAAACTTGTTTATGGTTTTTGTGGTGATATGTGCAAACCTAAAACTACATTAACTAAGTTACATATTGAAGAAAAAAATGAACTTGCTTAGGCAACATCGGCAGCAAACAAACCCATCGCTCAAACTGACTGAAAACTTCAAATGCTGCTCCGTAGCCAACATAGTATAAATGGACCTTCCCAGAGCTTCCGTTTCAAATCACCATTCCACCTAATATTTTCGCCGTAAATATATTCAGATTTCTACCTATTTAATCTGCAACGTTTGCTCCCAGAGATAATAACAAGAAACACTCGGATTCCTGAAGGGTCTATCTATAATCAATGAGAGACATAAAAATTCTTTCCCACGTATCCGACTCGCTCGCCAAGACTATAAACTGCGCAAGTCCACACTTCGACTTTTTCATTCGCCTGTCTCGAAACAAAACAACAAAGAATACTGAATGGGTTAAGTTAGGGCTCCTAGGAGGCGCAGGGCGACCGACGAACCGGTTCGACCGGGAGTCTGCGTTCGGGAATCGCGGGGCGGCGTGAAACGTCGCGTCGCGAATCGAGTCCAGCGCGGGTCACCTACACGCGACGACTGATGACGCTCGTTTACCGTTCCAGAGCCGCGTCGAAGAGCACGAATGCGCGGTGCGCGCGGCCCGGGCCGGTGAGGGCGCTCCCATGGCGGCGGAGGTGGTGCGTGCGCTGCTAGCGTGCGCGGCGCTGGGCGCGCTCGCCGCCGCCTCCGCGCCGCGCTTCGGCGACCGCATCGCGCCGCGCGTGCCCGCCGCCTACGCGCCGCGCCACGCGCCCGCCGCCCGCCACTACACCGAGGCCGAGGACGACGACACCTACGAGCAAGATTACGAGGAGCAGAGCCTGTCCGCGGAAGAAGAGGAACACGGCACGGAGCCGCCCCCGCGCCGCCCCGTGCGCACCGAAGCGCACCGCCTCGAGATGAGCACCGAGTACTTCATGCTTCCGGAGCGATCGCCGGCGCCGACGCCGCCACCGCCTCGCTCTACAACCGCGGCCGCCCCGCGCGTCTCCGCCGCGCCACCGGCGATCAAGGCGCCGGGAGGCGCGGCGGGCGCACTGCGCGCAGAGCCCTGGGCGGTACCGATCTTGGCGCTCGCGTGCGTCAGCATGATCACACTCGGCGGGTTCGAGGTGTTCGTGGTATGGGGCGCGAGCCGCCAACCGCCTAGCCACCGCCATCTGCTACTCGGACAGACACTGCTGTTCGGACTGTTCGCATGCGCGGCGACTGCAGCTCTCTTTGCTACCGCGCCGACCGCATTCTCGTGCGGCGCCGTGCGGTTCGGCACCGGCGTATCGTACGCGATAGTGTTCGCGTCGCTGCTGGTCAAGTGCGTGTTCCTGCTGAGTCTAAATGGCGGCGTGTACCTGCCGGCGGCGTACCAGGCGCTGCTGTTGTTCTTCGCCGTGATGATCCAGGTGGCGATCGGTGCGCAGTGGCTGGGCGGCGCGCCACCGCGCGTGATACCGGGCGATGGGCGCTGCGAGGGGGCGCTGTCGGAACTGCTGATGTCACTGTGCTACGCGGCGTTCCTGGTGGCGGTGGTGTGCGGCGTGGCGCTGCGGTCGCGCGGCATCCGGGACAACTACCGCGAGGCGTGGCACATCGCGGGCGCGAGCGGCGCCACGGCCGCCGTGTGGGCGTGCTGGGTGGCGGCGGCGCTGGGCGCACCCGAACGGCACCGCGACGCGTGCGTGGCGGCCGGCCTGCTGGCTACCGTGGCGGTGGTGTTCGTTCTGATGTTCGCGCCCAAGGGGCGGCGGCTGGCGGCGCTGGGCCGCGAGGGCCGCTGGGACGCGGACCGCGACGAGGGTCTGAGCTCGCTGGACGCCGGCGGCTCGGGCTACTCGCCCTCCTTCTTCCACTTCAAGCCGGTGAAATACGGAATGGTGGCGGCCGCGGCCGCGCCGCCGCCGCCGCCGCTCGACCGCAAGGAGCCGCCCGCTCAGCCAGCCGGTTAGTTAAGTATCTGCCGCGCGCTGTAGTGAGTGAAGCGCTTCCACGCACTCGTCTCAACGCACTTCTGTTCGCAGATCCTTACGGAGCGATGTTCGCGAGCTCGCCGCACCTGCACTCACGCGTCCTCTACTCTCCGCCGCACTACCCCCTGCACGCCCCGTTCCACTACCCCTACAACTATCCCCCTTATCCTTACTTACTGCCGCCAGGTAACTATCGTTCCGCACATCTGGGCTTCCGATTGCACTGAATAACTCATAACGCTAAACAATTGATGCCTAGCTATTACTTATATTTAGAAGTATACATGAACTCACCATCCGACATGGTCGACATTGCAAGTCGACAGTGTCGGCAAGAAAGCGCAAGCTAACAGTAGTTGTATGTGTGTGCAGGCGTGATGATGCGCCCGGAGGAAGGCAACGTGTACACGAGCGTGGAGCCCACGTTCAGCAGCAACCCCAACGTGTACTTCCAGCGCTCGGAGCCGCTGCACGCCGGCATGATGTACTGAGCCCTGACAATCCAACGTTCCTCTGGAACACTGGCATTTGGCAGCCCCGCGCCATCGGACACCCGTTCGTACGTCAAAGACGACGCTAATCACCGAGGTGCAGAAGTTTTCCTGCTGCCGCATTAAGTAAATTCCACAAATTATATCCATCACGAAGTTCAACGTATTTCTTCATCGAAATGAATAATTCATTGGTTACAACGAATACGACTACCTACTCTATCGACTTTCTAGTCAATTAATTTCGAGTGTAATGGTACCTACCTACACACCGCCGATTTATTATTAATGGATTTGAAAATCGTTTGCGATTTGTAACGTACTGAATACTGCAGCAGTGAAACCTGACACCGAGTTAAGCGTGACGTTACAGATAATAAGAAACTGTTAGTGAAAACAAAAGCTGTTTGTGATTTGATACTAAACCCACCCTAAGACAATTTTAACAACAGCTGTTAGCGTAGGCATTAGAGTAACATACTACTAAGTGTAACATGACACGAACCATTTAGTGTAAGCCTTTTCTTGTGACAAGAATGTAAATAAAACTAAAGACTGTTTTTACGCGTTTTATTTTTATTATTTTATTTTATAAAATTAATTTAAACACTAAATTAACTCAAACATACACCAATCACACCACAACTCGGTTGCCATTTATAATTTCATGATGTCAACTCAATATGATGAGTTTTTTGCAATAACATGTTACACATGTCAGGGTCTCGAATTATTGCAATCTGTAGATAACGGGCAACCTTCAAATAAATAACAAGGAGGTTTACTTGGTTCCAGTCGACAGCAACGCCAGGAGTCCCGAGGCCACGGACAGGGAAATGATGTAGTTACTGTACAATAAAACAGTTAAGAAAATTTAAAAATGTTAATGAATGCATAAAAATGTAAACTAGCCACTTTTGTTTGCGCATATTTAAAATTGTAACGTAAATAACTGTACAAAATGTTTCAGGTGGCATAGGTCAATGTTCACATAATTTTCCGAAATGCGATATTGTGTGTATTGTGTCGATTACGAATCGCGCGATTTTATTATCCTGTTGGTTGTTTCCTTCTGTTTTGCTATGTGAGAGCGTTTGTGTATGTGTGTGCGTGTGCTTTCATTAAACTTACTACCAAATCTACTGAGATATACTTAGAAGTTACTGAAAATTCTCACACAACGATATATTTGATTTGATTTTTCGTGAGAACACTGAAAGTAAAGAGAATATCTTGGATTAATTCAAAACCATCCAATATTATGTTTTTGCATGAGAGATCAACCAAGCAGATAATCCTCATAACTTTTAAGTAGGATCAATCAATTATGATCTATATTCTCTGCACACTCCTACCTCTATACCTAATCCAAACGGTACAAGAGATTGGTTTATCAATTGGAAAACCATGTGAATCTAACGAAAATATTAATCTCCATTATAAAAAAATCCTTTTGTAAAGTTACTTTCAATACAGTGATGTAGACATATTATCAGCACTGATGCTGCTCATTTATGAACAAATAAGTAGCTAAATAATGTGAGAAGAAAGAGAACCAAACCGATGTTCAAGAGAAACACCTCATGTACTAAAAATCTTTTTCTACAAGATTCTGATCTATGTTTAAATGAAGACTTTAATTTGAAAAGGATACACTGCGGGAGAGAACGAGCGCAGCAGGTAGAAGCTGCTCAGGATCACAATGGTCAGGAAGAGAGCATTGTTGTAGAAGATGGAGTAGGTGGTTGCCTCATAGTCAGCTACCTCATTCTTCTTCCATAGGATCCTGAAAAGTTATCAGAGTTTTGTGATATCGTTACATTGTTACTAGTGTTGGCTTGCACGCACGGGTGGGAACACCCTGAATAAGATTATCAACATATTTTCTACTGGATAAATTTGCCACAATTCCCAGGGACTCAGTATATAGATGGATGAGATGGGGTACGAAAATAAAACATTGATGATTTTTAGAAGAACTTGTTCTCAAAAATTTAGGTCACTCAAGAGGAATCTTAAACACAAGGCTGTCCTTTTCATATGGCAGCCAAACTACACGAAAATGATTATGTAAACAAACTGACCTCTCGTCCTTCTCTTTCCTGCTCATCTTCTTATCATCGGCGAGCTTTCTGGACATCTCCCTTGCCACGGCGTCCTCCCGGCGCACGGCGATGCGGTGCTTCAGGTGGAACTTAGTGTTGCGGTATGCTAGAGCCAGCAGCCAAGTGCTTGCAGCCGTCACCAGCACGAACCACGCCAGGGAGGTTGACACCTCCAGGGCGTGCACCCTCCAGAACAACCCTGCCAAGCGATAATGTGGTTACAATAGTGCCGCTTACCATGTTAATTAAATGGTGTTTATGTATAAAACCGAAGCTATTATGGTATCAAAAATATAGTCTTGTATGTAAAGAAGATACTCACATATTGGAATAGCTGATACGATAAAAGCATTCCCGTAAAACAGAGCTGAAGACTTCGTCGAAACATTCCTACTGAAATCCTGAAGCAATAGCTCCTCTTCCTTCGTGAAAGCCTTATTTACTTTGGCCGACATTGTAATAATTATTAGTTTATATGAAAACACTAAACACTTATTACTTGGAACGAAAGTAACTTTCGAAAAAGTTCGTAATCTCAAATGCAGTCTCAGCTGGCGTACGCGCTGGCGAGCGAAAGCAAAACGTCAAATGACATGTAAGCAACGTGTCAAAAATATTGCCATTATTTTACAGGCATAGTAAACAAACGGTAATCTTTCGGAAATTTACGGTTTTACAGTACAGTCTTGTGAAAATTGGGCTTTATAGTTGATACTGTTGAAATCGTGACTTTGACCATTTTGAATTTTGTCTTTAACTTTGGCAACGAGGATAGCTATGCTATGACTTTCCTATTGTGAAATACTTAATGAAATGAAATATTTTAACACTTGACACTGGCTAAATGCGCAAGCCGTGCGAAGCCATAACTTAAAAAAATCACTTAGTTTGTGTAATCTGTAGGTACCTACTGACAAACTGTCAAGCACCGGTATTCTGTCTGTAGGTTGACACCACAGATTATATAATGAAAAGGTTCGACTGAAGATGGAGTGAAGTTAGTTATGTACCGACTGACACTTGCGTGACAGATTTTTGAATATTTAACCGCCGCCAGCGCCGTATATTATGTATGTATCTGTTTGTTTATAATTTGAAATGGATTATTTTGAAGATCGTAATTGATTTTAGTATTTATTTAACATTACTTACAGCTATATTAATAAACTTTAAACAGTAGAAATATACGATTTTAGCAAAATGAGCAACGTTGAGTTTGCTATACCACTAAAGAAGGATGAACTGCTGGAGTCGCATGCTGGGCAGTATCGAGTTGAAGATATTGTACAGCCACGGCTACTGCTATCCAAACTACAAGGTAAATACACACCCAAGTATCCTGTGAGAAAAAGATCGTAGCAAGTAGGTTTTATATTATATTATTCTTCCAATGTGAGATGGTGAGACCGAAGAATGAATACATGGGCCCTCATCAGATTGATGTACTTGCATTATTGAGGCTTAAATTTGCTGAAATTATCATAATTTACAGATGCTGCAAGAGCTTACAACACTGAAGGAGTTGCATATGTTTTGGAGCACTTTGATACATACTTCTCCATCATAGTACATGGCAATAAACTGGAATGGAATGTCATCAATAAAGGTAATTTCCAATAGATATATTCAAAATTAACCCCAGATAAAAAAAATAAATATTAGGTAACATTATACTAAAGTTTTACATTGATAAGAAAAATGCTTTATTATTATATTTTCAGGATTTGATCATATCATCCGAGCCACTAAAAATCTCTATAACCACCTTGAGATGATATTCCAAAATAAAGATATCGAAGTAGACTGCAGGACAAAGAATTTAAACATTGTCAAAATGACAATGTATTTATTTACCAAGATTATGAAAACCAAGGATACTAAGTTAGCAGCTGACGTAAGTTTACAGACTGGGATATACCAAGTTGTACAATGTATAGCTAGATACTTATAAAGTTCCAGCCAGTTATTTGCAATCTAAAAATGTAGTTCATGAAATAAAATGTATTGCTTCAAACCCTTAACTGGTGTAAACAATAGCATAATATTGTATATGTTAACATAAAAAGTATGCATGGACAAGGTATAAAATATTCTTTAACACTTATAGCCTTAGCCAAACAAAACAAAATAAATTATGAAAGAGTAGTATGTAAGTTGTGCTGATTGAATGTCCTCATTTGTAAAAAATAGAACTCCACGAAGCTGACACTGGGCAAGAGGAAGAAAGCAGCAGACGATGATGAGTTCTGCGGTTGGACAGAAGCTGACAAACAAGCGGCATTAGTGACCCTGCACATGGTGGTGCTGCAGCCACTGCCTAGACTGTGGGACCCGCCACTGGCCGAGGACAATTTTGTTGCGTAAGTTAAGAGAGAGTTTAAAGAGAGGCCCTGCGACTCTACATCGGTGTTAAGAGATAGGGTCGAGTGCCCCTTCTTTAATCTTTGTCTAAATAAATCACTTTATATTCAAGACAGACTATACCTGTAGATAAGTTTTTAATCATTGAAATCTGTCATTTATTTCAAAAGATATCATTAAATAAAAAATATAAATTCTTTATTGCACTCGCAAGACATCCAAGTAAAATACAAAAGCTTATGGTCAGGTCAACAAGACAGACACAAGTTACGGTCAGATTGGTCAGAAAACATGTAATGAGAGTTATTTCAGAGGTAGGTATATGAATGTGATTCACATTCACAACCATGCCTTTGTGATAGATTGTCTTATGAATTTCAGAATGGTATCAGACCCGTGCTATAAGGCATTAGAAGAACAAGTAATAAAGAACAAAGCGGTGAGGGAGACCGTGTTTCAAGTGCTCGGAGTTTTAATTAAAAAGTACAATCACGGTACTTCTTGCCTCATTAAACTGGTGCAGGTGATTACTACATACAGTTTCTTATTGCAGTACACTTGTTAAGTCACTAAATAATGTGGGATTTTTTCTTAGTATTGTAAATTTACAGATTCTCCAGATGACGGAGCTTGCCGTCTCCCCTATATGTGCAGGAGTTGTCCAGCTGACCAAGGACTTTGGTCTAGGAACCTTTGGCCCCCAGATGGTAAGAGATTGCTTTTACTCAGGCCGCGTTCCGAATTGCGCTTTAAGCGTTCACATCGTACACACGTATGCACTGTCAACGCTCACCGTGTGCGCTGTAAACGTTTGACGTCAGAAGTGTTGTCTTGTCTGGCCCGAATTACGAACTGCGAACGGCGTTGAGCGCGCTCACAAATCGAACTCCACGTTAGCAGTGCAGTGTAGGTATAACGTCGTGTTCAGTGTAAGCGCAATTCGGAACGCGGCCTCAGTTTCAAAATAATTTAACAATACCTAGACATAATACAAATTTAGCAACACACACATCGCAACTTGTGATGTGGCGAGATTGTGGTAAAATACTAACCTAAGTATACCTATAAAGAATATGAAAAATAAAATTGAGAGAAATGAAAAATAAACTGTCTGTTGTACATGGGACGACAAGGGTGGTACTTGGTTTCCAATGTTTACACAACATTACTGTTGACTAAAGAAAGAGTTTTAACTATAAATATCGTTTGTATTTGTACAGGTGCGTGAAATAGCAGAAGCGCTAGCTTCCATCGGCGATGAGAATGCGGCGGGCGCGGCCGCCGAGCTAGGAGGGACGAAGAACTGCGGCGCATTCTTGTTGGAGCTGACGAAGGAACTCCCGAAGGAGATGACCACCGCCATCACCACACTGCAGCCTTATCTGGAGAGTGATGAGGTGATTATTAGACTATACTTGTGATGTGATATTCTCACAGCTTTATACATTAAAGACCGCTCTTATAGAATGCTGGAAGAAGATGCAGATTACAGTTGCTCCAATATATGCTATTTATCGGGTACAGACATTATTACATATTATACTACGCCGTACATACATAAAAAAATAAATTAGGTACACAGAACATGATGACGATCAAAACTTTATTTTTATGTGCCTCGACGCGTCAACCAAATCGCATTAATCGCGGTCATGGGAAGACCGATGGTTGGAGTGCTCGCTCTATTTAATATCCTGCGGTGTTCGCTGTTTTCGGAATAAAAAGCCTATGTGTTAATCCAGGGTGTTAACTTCCTCTATAACGAATTTCATCAAAATCGATCCAGCCGTTTTAGCGTGAAGAAGCAACAAACCTAAAAACGCACAAACTTTCAGTTGTATAATATTAGTAGGATAACTTATAGTCCGTAATCCACAGTCCTACACGCTCCGCATCAGCGTGCTCGGCATGATGTGCGAGGCGCTGCGCCTGGAGCTGGCGGGCGAGGGGCTGCCGGACGCCAGCCGGGCGCTCCGCGACGACTTCCTGGACGATCTGTACGAGCACCTGCACGATCTCTCCGCGTACGTCAGGCAGAGGGTATGTGGCGCCGTCTAGGTACTAGGTACGCCGCACAGCTTGCCCAGTATACTCGTATGTTTAACGTAATGTAGGTGTGCTATATCTGTGTAGAGAAGATCTCGGATGTTCTGGTAGGATTATAGTGCCCAATGGCCCAGCCCATGAGAGTCAAATATTCAATCCTCATCGTCATAACCCATATCTGCCTCCTGCGGCAGAAACAGGGGTCTTTGTGGTGAGCATGGGTCTAGCTAGGATTAGTTCATAATGTACCGCGAGCCTGGCTTGTGTTGGCAGATCACGTACCTCCGAGATGACTGTCGGACATGTGTGTTTCTTCGCGATTTTTCCTCACTGAGTCACAGTAACCGGTGAAATTAGGAGAATAACATTAAAAAAATATGTTTCAGGGTGACGTGCACAGTCGCGTTAGAATAAGTACAGAACCCATGGTGCCATTTTGAAATACTCGTTTCCCAGGTGTTACAATTCTGGTGTCGTCTCCAACGCGAGAACTGCGTGCCCGTCAGCCGACAGAAGGTGGTCATGGAGCGAGCTATCGGCCGTCTGAAGGACAAGGCGGCGCTAGTGAGGAAAGCTGCTATACAACTTGTGAAGGTAGACTTTCGTGATTCGCATAATATATTGATATTGATGACAATCAGGATGAGACAATTTGATGATAAAGAGGTCTACTAGACTTAAAAGTGTGTGTAGTAAATTAGGCGATATTAAAGTTCCAGCTTTTAACATTTCAATGCTCAGATCGAATTCATTTCCAGGTGTTTTTGGAAAGCAACCCGTTCTCAGCTCAACTCAAACTGGATGTACTGGAAGAGCAGCTGGAATCGGAGACAAAGATATTGAATGGCCTGCAAAAGAAGCTGAACCCAGGACCCGACGCTGATCTCGTCAAGAAATGGGAAGAAATTGAACCTGAAATTGTTAGTTCAATACAGAAACACATTGAAGTTGCCACACAAGACGAAGGTGCACTGTCTCAAGCGTCGTTAGATAACTTGTATGAAGCGATCCGGAAGCATTTGAAAGAGAAAAACTATCATAAAGCATATCTGATCGTGAAACACACCGAGAGGCAGTACCCCGATGCTAAACTGATGAGATGTGACATGGAGAAGAGTGATCAGGTAACCAATACATTGTATTTTATAATGTATTTTTCATGCTAAGTGAGTGGTCTGCTTTTTTGGAAGAAACAGAACGGAAGAAGGATTCATTTCTTATTACAGATCGACTACTTCGTCGCGTTACTTCGCAACATATTCATCATCCCCGACTGCGGCGACGGCGTCTCGCTCACACAACAATGCGAGAACGAGCTCGCACTATACAAACGCCTGGAGGAGAAAGAGAACATCGTAGCCTTCCTACAAGAGTCGGTCCACTTCTGTCAAATGGTGTCGGAAGCGATGCCGCTCATAAACGCCTTGCTGATGTCGAAGCAAGCCGGCGACGTGAGCGAGGCGATAGATTTCTTCACCACGGCGCACCACTTCAACATAGACTCGGCTAAGGCGGGCGTTGCTAATATGCTGTTGCTTGTTTGGTCACCGGATCAGGTAAGACTTGATGAATTTATGATTATATCAGCATAACACCCATAAACACTTACTGCTGGGCATCGGTCTCGCCTCACTCTGAGGAGGATTAGGTCACAATCCACCACGGAGAATAATAATGTTACCTTAAAATTGAGTTTTATATGTCCACTGTACATTTCAAACATGTATTTAGCTGTTTTGCCGATGAGCGAAGTCCAGGGAACATCTATCGCTTGAAAAAATCGTATGGAAAAAATTAACAATCTGATTAAGTCGCTTTTTGTGGCTAGCTTTAGCATTTCTGCTGCGTTCTAGCTAAAGCTCCATCCACAGGATAAACGCGAAGCGGTAGAACGCGCCTACCGCGACATGTACCTGGAATGCGACTGCAAAGCGGAGCGAGCGAGAGCCTTCGCCATTGCCAAGAAACTCGTGTCGCTCGTGCGGCACGTAGACCGGGGGAGTGCTATGGCGCTCGAGCATCTAGTCGCCAAGTGGATCGAGAAAGGGGATATTACTCCAGCTATCATACAGGTATGTACATAATAAACCACCGCATAGTCTGAAATATATACAGGGTGTCCGGTAATTAATGGATAACCCCACAGGTACTTGTGGGGGGGCAAGGGGGCAACTCAGAAAAAAATTTAAAAAAAATCTATCTGCAACGGTCTAAGAATTTTTAAATTTTTTTTTTAAGTCCGTAATTTGATACCTTTGTTCAAGCTTTTGAACACTACGGCTACAAATTCAATGATAACGAATTGAATTTCTCTGGAAATAACCGTGGATAATTGGCCTTGCTATGGCGCATATTAATTATTCCTAGCCACAACTGTTTGTTTTTTTTCAAATACTTGAAAAATAAAAATTTGTGTATGTGATTTTTTTGATAAAGTTTGAGCACCTGTGGTATAAAAAAAACGTATGAAGACCGGGGTGGCCCACAGCTTAAAAAACATGCCAACTTCATGTAGTTTCTTAAAAGGTATCACACTAAATTTTTTATTATCAAATTACCGAGTTATGGCTACCTATGTTTCTCTAGCCCTATTTTTCTTATAACAAAAACAAATAATAAGATAAGGAATTTATTTTGAAAATCAGGGAAAGTTTATTTTGTGGTGGTTGGGGTGTTATTAATAATTGAAACAAAAATTTAAAATAAGTTATCTTATAATAAATGTTCAAATTGTTTGCCACCTACTCTAATACAGGCTCTACATCTTTTTGTTTTTTTTTTTGCAGATAGATTTTTTTTTAAATTTTTTCTGAGTTGCCCCCTTGCCCCCCCACAAGTACCTGCGGGGTTATCCATTAATTACCGGACACCCTGTATATTGAAAATGTATTTTTTCTATAAAAGGAGCTTAGGCAGATAAAAATACCACTCAACAAATGCTCAACAATCTTAAATTCAGTTTCACAACATTTCAATTATTGTTTTCAGTATAATTCATTTTATTGAGTTCTACAGTCCCATACAGGAGATATCAAATAGCGATGCCTATTGCACAGTTTCTTGGCGAGATTGCAATGCCTGTGTCAAGTTATATTTTCCTTCCAGGTGTTCTGGGAAATGTTCCTGAAGAAAATCGACGGCACTACAGACAGCGACAGCATCGCCGCCGTGTCGCTGCTCGTCATGATCTCCAAAGCGAAACCGTCCGTGGCCCTCGCCAACCTGGACGTCATACAACAGCACGGCCTCACCGCCGACTACAGCACCAGGAACATGAGCGTGCAGCTGTTGCTACCGTTACGGCAGAAGCTGCAAAGATATCCCGCAGACCATACCATAATCACGTCGCTACAAGAGAGCTTGCTGGAAACTTTCTCAAAGCTTCATTATTTCACATCCTTCGCTGCGAACGCGGTGGACCTTATCTATGCCATTTGCGATACGCCGGAGATCGTTAGCGCGAAGATACTCGCCGAGATGTACAAGCGGGTCGAAGAGACGATGGTGAAGGAGAGCGGTGACGAGGATGAAGTCAGTTTGCCGACCGAGCTGCTGACCCGGTTCGTGTTCGTTTTGGGGCATGTGGCTCTACAACAGCTCATCTATCTCGACATCAACGTGTACAGTGAACTGAGGAGGAGAAATCAAGTTAGTAAAACGCCTTAATACCCATGTCTATGTACCTACCTAAGGTTCTATAAATAATTGTGCTCATACTGTAGGTATATAACGTTCAGCGCTGCAAGCTAATGAACCATAGTATGAGAAACCAATTTCACTCAACAGGTTCGTGAAGAGCGTAAAATAGAAGAGAAGAAGAAGAAGAAAGCCGGGTTATTCGCGACGCCGGCGCGGCGCGGGCGCGCGGACGAGCTCCGGCGGCAGACGCTCATGAACCTCAGCAACGCCAGCGCCTCGTCGCGGGCGCAGCGCTCCGCCAGCGTCGCGTCCAACAAGGGACCGTCCGTTAGTGCTGCATACTGCACACGATAGCAATGCGTATAGACTCTTAGTATAACAGAAATAGAGGTGAATAGGGTCCACCGCGGGCATTCATGTGTTCAGGTTTGAAGTGCTTGTCTCCAGCGAAATTACTGACCATGTGAGACAAAAGGGCTAGTCTCAGTTTGACGAGGCCGATACAGTACCGCGTAAGATTTTGCAATACAAAGTACTGGGTGTACCTACTGCGACTATTGTGTGCAGGTGTGCTGTTTAGTATCGATCGATTGAGCGATCTAGCGATCTCGTATAAAAAGGATTAGTAACAATTGAGGTGTTTACCGTTTATCATGTAGGTGAACACTACGATGACGGAAGAGGAAGGTGGGCTGGAAGGCGCAGTGGCGGACGACGCGGACGCGGAGTACGTCCGCGCGGTGTGCGAGCGCGACATCGTGGGGGAGAGCGCGGCGCTCGCCAAGTACATCCCACTGCTGCGGCACGTGCTCGCCGCGCCGGCGCGCTGCGGCCCGCCGCTGCAAGCCGCCGCGGCTCTCACCTTCACCCGGTACGTGTGCGACATCGTGGGGGAGAGCGCGGCGCTCGCCAAGTACATCCCACTGCTGCGGCACGTGCTCGCCGCGCCGGCGCGCTGCGGCCCGCCGCTGCAAGCCGCCGCGGCTCTCACCTTCACCCGGTACGTGTGCGACATCGTGGGGGAGAGCGCGGCGCTCGCCAAGTACATCCCACTGCTGCGGCACGTGCTCGCCGCGCCGGCGCGCTGCGGCCCGCCGCTGCAAGCCGCCGCGGCTCTCACCTTCACCCGGTACGTGTGCGACATCGTGGGGGAGAGCGCGGCGCTCGCCAAGTACATCCCACTGCTGCGGCACGTGCTCGCCGCGCCGGCGCGCTGCGGCCCGCCGCTGCAAGCCGCCGCGGCTCTCACCTTCACCCGGTACGTGTGCGACATCGTGGGGGAGAGCGCGGCGCTCGCCAAGTACATCCCACTGCTGCGGCACGTGCTCGCCGCGCCGGCGCGCTGCGGCCCGCCGCTGCAAGCCGCCGCGGCTCTCACCTTCACCCGGTACGTGTGCGACATCGTGGGGGAGAGCGCGGCGCTCGCCAAGTACATCCCACTGCTGCGGCACGTGCTCGCCGCGCCGGCGCGCTGCGGCCCGCCGCTGCAAGCCGCCGCGGCTCTCACCTTCACCCGGTACGTGTGCGACATCGTGGGGGAGAGCGCGGCGCTCGCCAAGTACATCCCACTGCTGCGGCACGTGCTCGCCGCGCCGGCGCGCTGCGGCCCGCCGCTGCAAGCCGCCGCGGCTCTCACCTTCACCCGGTACGTGTGCGACATCGTGGGGGAGAGCGCGGCGCTCGCCAAGTACATCCCACTGCTGCGGCACGTGCTCGCCGCGCCGGCGCGCTGCGGCCCGCCGCTGCAAGCCGCCGCGGCTCTCACCTTCACCCGGTACGTGTGCGACATCGTGGGGGAGAGCGCGGCGCTCGCCAAGTACATCCCACTGCTGCGGCACGTGCTCGCCGCGCCGGCGCGCTGCGGCCCGCCGCTGCAAGCCGCCGCGGCTCTCACCTTCACCCGGTACGTGTGCGACATCGTGGGGGAGAGCGCGGCGCTCGCCAAGTACATCCCACTGCTGCGGCACGTGCTCGCCGCGCCGGCGCGCTGCGGCCCGCCGCTGCAAGCCGCCGCGGCTCTCACCTTCACCCGGTACGTGTGCGACATCGTGGGGGAGAGCGCGGCGCTCGCCAAGTACATCCCACTGCTGCGGCACGTGCTCGCCGCGCCGGCGCGCTGCGGCCCGCCGCTGCAAGCCGCCGCGGCTCTCACCTTCACCCGGTACGTGTCTACTATTACTGAGAGGAAACCTGACGGCGCCATATCGCTCGTCTCTGCCGCATCTGTTGCCCTGCGCCCTACTGAGACACCGCTCGCTGGCCTCGTACTGGCCGTGCACTAGGATTGACCGGTTTCTACTGAACTAGCAAAATAAGTATGTATTTCGTGGCTACAATATCAATACAGTGTACCTTTTATTGCTATGTCGTAGCAGATCTCTACGAATCTGTATGTTGAGTGGAATGGTAGAAACGATAAGGTCATCAAAAAATAGTCGATAATTATTATGGTTTGTGGTGGCAGGTTCATGCTGGTATCTAACGCGGTATGCGAGGACGGCCTGCAGCTGATGGTGACGGTCCTGAAGCGCTCCAAGAACGTCTCTCTCCGCACCAACCTGACCATCGCGTTCGCCGACCTCACTCTGCGCTTTCCTAACCTCACACAACCTTGGACGCATCATATTTATCATATGTTAGTATAATATATATTTGTCCTTATCTTAATTTTCGGCGATGCTCCGCTGCCCTAATAATCGCAAAGAATTAATTACGAACAAGAAGCCTTTCGCGACGCTCCACTCCCACGGGCCCCACGAGTCCCGTTTTGGGCGCAATTACCACATTCGACGCAAAGCCCGCCAGAAAAGGGCGGTAGTAAATGAGAGCTGTTGGTAGAAGCCCAAAAGTTTTCCCAAATTTGGTACCTACTTAGTCACGTCATAAGTATTGTCACACAGTAAAAACTTTTCTTTTAGAATGCTGGCCACAAAAAAGTTTATTGAATTTCGAATTGTTCATGAAAATTAAAATGTATACTTTTTAGAATTTTACTCATTTTTAAATATGGAGTGGACGCTTAAAGAAGACCGTGTTGCAGTTATTGCGTTGCATCGTTGCGGTTACGCGCCAATTCAAATTTTTGACATACTGAAAAATTTGAATATAACCAAGAGATTCGTTTATCGTACCATCAAACGATACAATGAAGACTCTAGTGTAGATGACAGGTCAAGAAGTGGTCGCCCTCGGTCTGTTAGGACTCCAGCAGTGATAAAAGCTGTGAAGGCGCGAATTCAAAGAAATCCCAAACGTAAGCAGAAACTGTTGGCCCTTCAGATGGGATTAAGCAGAACCACGGTGAAAAGGGTGTTAAATGAAGACTTAGGGCTTCGGGCATATCGAAGAAAAACAGGACATCATTTGAATGCTCGTCTAATGGACCTGAGACTGAAGAGATGCCGCGCTTTGTTGAAGCGGTACGCGGGAAAAAAATATCGGGAAATTCTTTTTTCGGATGAAAAAATTTTTACCGTAGAAGAGAGCTACAACAAACAAAATGATAACGTGTACGCACACAGTAGTGAAGAAGCGAGCAACCGTATTCCGCGTGTCCAACGAGGTCATTTTCCATCCTCGCTCATGGTATGGTTGGGAGTGTCTTATTGGGGCTTAACAGAGGTACATTTTTGTGAGAAAGGTGTAAAAACGAATGCAGTTGTGCATCAAAATACAGTCCTGACGAACCTTGTGGAACCTGTTTCTCATACCATGTTTAATAACAGGCACTGGGTATTCCAACAAGATTCGGCGCCAGCTCATAGAGCGAAGAGCACACAAGACTGGCTGGCGGCGCGTGAAATCGACTTCATCCGGCACGAAGACTGGCCCTCCTCCAGTCCAGATTTGAATCCGCTAGATTACAAGATATGGCAACACTTGGAGGAAAAGGCGTGCTCAAAGCCTCATCCCAATTTGGAGTCACTCAAGACATCCTTGATTAAGGCAGCCGCCGATATTGACATGGACCTCGTTCGTGCTGCGATAGACGACTGGCCGCGCAGATTGAAGGCCTGTATTCAAAATCACGGAGGTCATTTTGAATAAACTTTAGTGTCATAAGAATCTATGTTTTGTTAAGGTCATTTTGGTATATAAATGGTTACATAATGAATAAACTTGTTTCAATTATTTTATATAAAACATGTGACAGAATTTATGACCTGACTAGATATATTCGCCCCGTTTTACGGTACTAAATAAAATAATGATCACAATGAACCCACAGCCTGAGCGACGAAGAGCTGGAGGTCCGCCAATGCGCCGTCAAGATGCTCTCGTTCCTCGTGCTGCACGAGATGGTGCGCGTGAAGGGCCAGATCGCGGACATGGCGCTGTGCTGCGCCGACGCCGACCCCCGCGTGGCGGCCATGACGCGGCTGTTCTTCAAGCAGCTGTCGCAGAAGGGCAACGCCTTGTACAACGTGATGCCGGACATCATATCGCGGCTCAGCGACCCCGAGCTCAACGTGCCCGAGGACCAGTACCGCGCTATTATGAAGTAGGTCACAAACTGACGTTCGTTATCCAAACTTAAGAAGAGAGAAAATGTTTGCTGCTTCAAGCTTAGATCCCTATACGGCCCTATACGGTCGGACATCATTACAACACATCTCATGATTATACGGACTGATCTAACAGAGTAGCCTATTCAAATAACATTCTTCCTTCTTGTATTTGTGTTGTGTATAAGAAACATCAAAATGTTTTTCTCAGATACATCACATCGCTCATCCAAAAGGACCGTCAGATGGAAGCGCTGGTCGAGAAGCTGTGTCAGCGGTTCAAGCTGTCGGTCGACGAGCGGCAATGGCGCGACCTCGCGTACTGTCTCACTCTCTTCACTTACAACGAGAGGTCGCTGCGGAAACTCATCGAGAACATGGACTGTTACAAGGAGAAACTGTTCTGCGCTGAAGTGATGAGTTGTTTCACGACTCTCATGAACAATGCGTCCAAAATGGCGAAGAATGAGATTAAGGTAAGCCTCATAGAGAGAGATGTACCATATAGAATGCCACTAACTCGTGTGATACAGATCCTTTCGGAAATTTAATCAAATCCATATTTTGTTCCAAATCATTATACAAAAGAGAGAAAGACCTTTTTAAAAATAAAGCTAGTAGGTTCAAATATTCGTGTTGAATACACGGATGAAAGCTGAGTTTGTTGTAAAAATCTCGCTCCAACAACTAATTACCTTTCAGAACATTTTCAGAACATTTTCAAACATTTTCAGAGTCTAGTAACTGAGCTCAATGACAAGATCGAAGAATGTTTCGCGGTGAAAGACGGCGACGAAGAGAACCCCGAAGGCGGCGCCAGCTCGGGGGGCGGAGACCCCGCGCCGCGCACGCAGGCCGCGCCCCGCGCCACGCCGCGCCGCAAGCCCGCGCAGCGCCGGAACAGGCGGCGCTCCTCTTCTAGTCCTGACGAGGTTGGTAGAGACTAATACGGCAAATTCATTGTAGCGATAAAAATAGCAAATTTGCTTTGATATATTTTTTTGTCGATCTTAGTAGGTACTTAGGTAGAGTAAAAGTTAGTGTGAAGATATCTTAACTAAACAGTTATATGCCCCTGTTTAGAATGAGCCCCCCAATGCTGCTGATAAGACACCACCCTCCACAAGAAAATCTAACAGGAAAGCTGCAACAAGATACAACAAAGTGGCCTCAGATGATTCAGGTAAATTGTAACATTTATGTAGTATACATTTTACTTCTATTAGTTCCACAAAAGAGAGACACAGTAGGTACAAGTTGTTTTCAAACTGTCTTCCTTACGCAGTATTTATTTCCTCTATGGTGTCATCTTTTGTCAAGATGGTTCAGTCTGGCTAGGATTAGGCTAGTCCCCAACTAGGATTAACTGTATCTAGGCATCTCAGAACTAAGAGAACCCTGGTATCTTGCACCCAGACTAGATGACATCTATTTTTGCCCTAGGTGGGAATCGAACCTACAACTTCCCGTTTCGCAGGGGGCTGTTTTCTCACTAGCATAATATTATTATTATTTCAGGGGAGGACGAATCACGACTTGTGGGTGAGGATGAAGTGTTCAAAAAACCTACAGCTCGGAAAACAACTAGAAGACGAAAGTGATTTAGCCATTAGGCAAAGAAGATTGTTTATTTTTGATTATATTATAATTTAAGTTTTTCAACTGCATTCGTATGAATATTAACTCTATACTAGGTATATCATTATATATATTTAATTGAATCCCAATTTCCCTTGGGCATGGCATCGCGCGTGAACGCGCAAATTATTTTTTGGTTGTGTTTGTTATTGTCAGGAGAAGGTTCTTATGAAAGAATAAAATAGAAAATTAGAGGAAACTTCACGACCGCATTAACTTTTGTAACAGGACGTTTGTTTTTTGTCTGTCGGGTCACAGGTCAGCTAGTTTTTTATATTATTTTCGAAGTTTTTCAAAGTTGATGGTCGATCCCTTGGTACATTAATTCTTGCACCATGGTCGATACCCGATGGAGTCAACATATTTATTTCCTACTAGAAGCGCGCGGTTTCACCCGCGTTTACTACTATACTGCGGGATCCGTTAATTTTTACAGGATGAAAATTAGCCTGTCACCTGGGGATAGTGTAGCTTCCCAACAGTGTAAGAATTTTTCAAATCGGTTCAGTAGTTTCGGAGCCTATTCAATGTAAACAAACAAACAAGCAAATCTTAATTCCTTTAAAATAATAAGTTTAAAGTATAGATGTCCTTCAACTGCCTTCAAGCCATGGTCTCCCTCCACTCTCCTGTAATCACCTGTACATAGTGTATGGCACAGTGTATGGTGATAATATGATCTGAGGCCATGAAAAACCATGCTCCATCGATTTACCCATGCTCTCTGGAACTATGCTCGAAGATGGGGGAGGGGCCATAAGCAGTAGATAGGTACATCGATTTACCACTCAAATGGGTAGGTAGTTCATCCACGACGTAGATCAAATCAAATCAACCCTCCCCTCTCCCTCGTACAAGTTGACAGTGGCAACATAACATTATGTCAAACAAACGTCAAACAAGATAAATTCTTCCATCAAATCAATCGATCAATCATTTTTTAATTTGTCAAAACAACAAACAACAAAATACATTTTTGTCAATCTGTGTCTGTGCGTTTTGTTTGTATGTGCATTGATTGCGTTGCGTATAGTTGTATTGGAATTTACTTTTATCAGCTGACGAGTCGCATAAAAATAAACAAACAAACCTGGTAATTGGATACGAGGCCGAACTCGTGATAACTCAGCCACCACTAAGCTTGAAGTTTACTAATTTTGAATATATATTGCAAAAAATGAAGTTAAAAATTACTTTTACTATCTTTTTAAGCATTTTAATGTTAAGGACGACAGTAGCAATGATAACTACACATTTCAAGTGTCGAGGTGGTCTATACCCTCGGTCTGATGTGGAGAGGTTCCCGGTGCCTGACAACAAAGTGAGTTGGTCAGTGGAGTTCAAGGAATACAAGCCCGCTAACCACACGTCCCCAGGAATTCATGGCAAACCATGGGCAGACCTTGAAATTGGTGAGAATTAAACTAAGAACAGATCATCTTTTTATGTATCAAATCTACATTTTACTAGCTTACCATTTTCCTATCTTCAGATGCATAAACAAGCCCACCATTTAAGTATCACGGCTTGTATTTGTTTCAGGAAACCCTGAATTTAAGCCCAAATGGAATGTCTTAGATGGCAATGTCAGTCGTGTAAGTTACACGGGTCAATATAAAGTTATAGATGGCTACCCACAAAACCCAGTGGGTCGCACCGGCATTGTTGGACGTGGTATCCTTGGCCGTTGGGGGCCAAACCATGCAGCAGATCCTGTAGTCACTCGATGGAAAAGATTACAAAATAATGAAGTTGCAGTTGACACCACTAATAACAAGTAAATACACCTCTAACAATATAACATGAAAAATGCGGCGCACATTTATTATACACATTGTATTTTGCAGACCAATTCTACAATTTGTTGCGATCAAAAGGGGAGATACTGGAGAGTGGGCGCTGCCAGGTGGAATGGTAGATCCTGGGGAAAAGGTCACCGTGACAGCAGTTAGGGAATTTCAAGAAGAAGCTATCAACAGTCTTCAGATGACTGAAGGTATCCATTATCTGCCATGCATATATTTTCCTAAACAACAAATATACTTTAAAATTAAACACAACATACTTTACAGAGGAAAGGAAAGAATGGGAGCTGAGATTCAAAAAGTTCTTCTGTGAGGGTGAAGAAATTTTCAAAGGATATATTGATGACCGACGGAATACTGACAACGCCTGGATGGAGAGTGTTGCATACAATTTCCATGATGAGAGTGGTTCTACAGTCGGTGCCCTGAATTTAAACGCAGGTGATGATGCTGTAGGCGTGAAATGGGTCGATATCACATCTGACTTACATCTTTACGCTAGCCACAAAGAAATAGTGAAAGAAGCCTATAAAAAGCACACAGTGAAGACTGATTAAATAAAATAACTTTTTTATTATGTAAATATGTTATTTACTGTTCACATACATAAGTACATATAAAATAATATGACACCACCAGTTAAATTATAACATTGTAGCTCTGAAGTAAGAACACTAATAGGTGGATGTAGATTATATTGATTTGTTCAAAGGTTCAAGCTATTATAATGTGCAAACATAAAAATACACATTAATTTACGATTATCACTTGAACTCTTCTAGACTCATTGCACCATATTAAGCAAACTAATAAAATGACCTAAATGCAGAACAAATTATGTTATTATAACATACAAAGAGATTTAAACTAGTGACTACTAAGCCCAATCGCACTAACTACAATAATTATAAACCTAAATCTGAATAATTGCTCCCTTTTCATTACGAGGAATTTTTTCATTAAGACTGCATAACAAAAGACCATAACCAAGCCTCACTGGAACTTTACATTGTCTTTATCCTGAAATACATGGAGGGTGGATTATTTATGAAAAATAAAAACTTGGATGATTTACCATCATGTAACCTCTGAATGATTTAATCAATTGAGGTTGTATTCGCACTGCATATTTCTTTATTCGAAACATTAATGTTTGATGACTATGCTACAATCCAACAGATGGGAAACGCAAAACAATGTCAGCCGGGTCAGCCATTATGTATCTTATAAAACATTTATAAAATTATAATTACAGTCAATAATGTCTAATAATTACACTTGTAGTAATAAAATAATAATAAACCCTTCCCTTATCTACTCAACGTTATCATGCCCATATGTGGAAATACCTGTCCTAGTTAAACTAAATACAAATCAACTTTAAATATAATCCTGCTAATATTATAAACGCGAAAGTTTGTAAGTATGGATGGATGGATGTTTGTTACTCTTTCACGTAAAAAGTACTGAATGGATTTTAATGAAACTTTACAATAATGTAGCTTACATATCAGAATAACATATAGGCTGTATATCGTATATTATCCAAACGCGGGTGAAACCGCGGGGCGCAGCTAGTTGTATATAATATAAATAAACATCATAAATATGTATGCATAATGTATACTGACAAGAAACAAGAACGCTATAAAAAAGTTCCATAACAAAACTGATAATATATATTGTCATAACTACATTAGGACTTACACAACCTTTTCATTGTGTTTTAGTTGTAACAGTTCCTACAGTTAACTTAAATGTATTTCTATAAACATAAAAAATATAAACTGTTATAAGCTAGACAAAAACTTCATAAAGCTTCCCCAAATGTTCCAACGTAACCACTATTTTGAACATTGTCCAGTCCACCCTATAACAAACACATATTTTTTCATACACTGCTATAAACCCTGAGAACCTATCCATGTTTCAAAGCTTTCTATTCTACCGAACAAATACAAAACAAAATATAGTGATCATTTTGATCATTTTGCCTTTTAAACATCTTATAAAGGTTTTGCCGAACAGAAGAAGCAGGGATGGTTCACTAGAGCTCCTCTGTAGCAGATAAAAACCATTTACACTTCGTTAACACACCAGTCAGAAGTCTCAGCACAAACAATCGTGATCGAGACGCTACGCCGACATGTCTTCTGCGACGCCCAGCGCGTTGTATGCGCGGTAACAGTTAACATCGTTCGTTAACCGCTGGATATTCTGTGCAAATGTAGGTAAATCCTGAAAAAAGTAACATTCACTTATCATGTACGAAGATAGTGCTAAACCGGGCAGATTAGGAAAAGTTTTCCGATACCTCGCCCCCAGGCAACAAATGGGAAAATAGTCTCGATTGTCACCTACGGTGATGACTGGGAATTAATTATATTTCGCAGTTGTTTCGCGGATTTCAAATAATCTCATAATCGGTATCTACCCTTGATAGGTATATTATTCACAATGATTGGTAGTAGGTAGGTACTATCTACTTATCTATTCATTCATGTGTTCCATGTGTGGTTATTGTATTTAATGCTACAAACTGTCCCCGTTCCCTACTAGAACTAGCGCGCGGTGAATACACAAATCTCTAGATATACGAGTAGTTTTCCATAAGCTGGTAATACCGTGTCGGGCGGGAACTGCGCCAGGTGCTGCAGGTGGTGGTGCGCGAGGCCGGGCAGCGAGCGCAGGAAGTGCGGCAGGAAGGCGAGGCGGAAGGCGGAGAAGTCCACGGCCGCCATGCCGTGCACCGCCGCCGTCACCTCCTCCCGCGCCAGCGCGCGCCAGCCGCCCTCCAGCAGCCCGCCCAGCAGCACCGACAGGAACTCCGCCAGGAACTCCGTGCGGAACAGCACCTGCCGAGTCATCCTCGTTTTATAAGCCCGCTCATCTTTTTTGTCTTCGTTTCGACTTGGGCCGATGCGTGAACGATTTTACCATAATAGGGATCGATATATTTATACCTCCACTCGGGGAGGTTGCGTTCTAACCATAAGCCTTCCGATGACCGATAACATTGTATCGCCACCGTCACCGAGGCCTTTCAAATAAACCCACATAGGATGTCAGAGAGAAATATACGGAACATAAAAATATATATCAGTAAAATGAAAAACAAATAGTATTTTATAGTATCGACCGGCTCGAAAGACCAATGTCGCAGATATCGTCGAGGGACCGCTCGTGCAACAAACAAACCGCACCGGTAATGTTCCGCAAGTACCGGGTAACAAACGTGTCACCTTATGATAGAGCTTCCACTTGGAGTTGAGCGCGTCGAGCGTGGCGATGTTGAGGCGCAGCAAGGCCACGTCCGGCAGCAGCAGCGCGCGGCCCAGCGCCGCCAGCGCCGCGCGCAGCTCGTCCGCGCGGGCCGCCGCCTCCTCCTCCAGGCACTTGTGCGGGAAGAAGTACCGCCAGCGGTGGATCAGCACGCTGCAACGGAAGCGGTGGGGTCAGCCGGCGGCAGCAACGCGGCGCGCGCCAGGTCGGGCGCCTGCTGCAGCGTGCGGCGGCAGCACTAGCGGTACCTGGCGAGCAGCTCGTGCGCGGCGCGCGCCAGGTCGGGCGCCCGCTGCAGCGTGCGGCGGCAGCACTAGCGGTACCTGGCGAGCAGCTCGTGCGCGGCGCGCGCCAGGTCGGGCGCCCGCTGCAGCGTGCGGCGGCAGCACTAGCGGTACCTGGCGAGCAGCTCGTGCGCGGCGCGCGCCAGGTCGGGCGCCCGCTGCAGCGTGCGGCGGCAGCACTAGCGGTACCTGGCGAGCAGCTCGTGCGCGGCGCGCGCCAGGTCGGGCGCCTGCTGCAGCGCGCGCGGCAGCACGTGCTGGTGCAGCAGCGCCAGCACGGGGCGCACGCGCACGCCGCCGCCGCCCGCCTCCACGCCCAGCCGCACGCACGCCACCAGCCGCTCCAGGCTGCTGTCGGTGCCGCCCCTGGAAAACCGATTGGGAGCCGTTTACACGCGATCGGTTTTGTTTAACGGACGACCCTTTCCAACGACGGCACGTGAAGTCGAATGGCGATGCCTCGTGAACGGCTGAAGAATCTGGACGATGATGGTCAAACGGAGATAACTCCACACCCTAATTTTACTTACTGTTCACGAGTCGACGCTTCATCGCTCGAAGAATTATTATTGATCATAGTTACCGTTGTGCGACGTCGAGAAAAACGTCTATGGCGGTATACGCAAAGTCTCCGAGCTGAGGCAGCAGCGCGGTGAAGAGCGCAAGGAAGAAGTCGGTGATGTCGGCCTCCGCGGCGGCGCCGGCGGGCTCCGGCAGCATGCGAAGCGCGGCCGTCGCGCCGCCCGATATGCCTTCCGCTATCACCTGGGAACGAGGATTCCATAAAAATAGATCCGCTAAGACAGTCCAAATAAAGGTACTGATTTCATGGTGTACTGGGGGAAAGAAGTACGGAGTTTAGTTAAACATCAACATAAAACGCTAATAAAATGAGCGTAACTGAAATAGACACTATTAAATAAATAGCGACTATTAGCCATTGGGGACTAATGGCTGGCCATCGAAGATATTGGCGCGGTAAGCGCTCCATGACCACATAGCTCGAGTGTGCCCGCGTAGAGCCTACCTTCTTGGAGGCGGTGGGCGCGTGTGCGAAGGCGAGCAGCAGCGCGGTGAGCGGCGGCAGCGCCAGGTGCGGCGCGGCGGGCACGGCGCTGCTCCACGCGGCCAGCAGCGCGCGCGCCTCGCCGCCGCCGCCGCCGCCGCCCGCGCCGCGGAGCGACAGCGAGATCAACGCTTCACGGACTACGCCGGCAGTCTGCCGATAACATAAACAGAATAGAGTTTTGGCGGGGCTCCGAAAGTGACACGTTGTTGATCTTCAGTCTCAGCAGATTTAATACTTCATGTGACGATGTGTTCGACGATATAAGTACCTTAGGCTCCAGATAATGTAAGGACCTGTGTGCGTGGCCGTACAGGTCTCCGACCATCGTGACGGGGTCGCTGGTGATCTTCACGTTTTTAGACAAGCTAAGCAGCAAATGTGCCGCGGCGTGGCATAATAATGGCGGTTCCTGAAAGACATACAGTTTTTTTTGTCATTATTCTGGCTACAAGGACAACAAACTAAATTATTCGCCAGTAATGAGATGTATACAAATTTGTCTTTTATCCTACCGACTGCGCCATGTACAATAAGTTAAGGAGCACGTGCTCCTTAACTGTTTCATCGTTCACTCGGTAGGTAAGAGTTAACATAATAATTATATAACGATGTATGTCTCACTGGCACGTCGTGCGGCAGCAGGAATGGCACGGCGGAAGAGAACAGCCCCTCCATAGTCTGCACGGACACGCCGCACTCTCCCGCGTAGCAGCACCACGCGCCCATGCACGCGAACATTTCTGCGTGCCTGGAAACGGCGGCGGGTTATTGCTCGTTAGACGCATGAGGTAGGGTGAGAGTTCGAGGGCAGCTCGAGGGCCTGTAGGGTGTAGGGTGGGGCCTCGCCGGTACTGACACCTGCACGTGTGCGTGGTGGTGCGGCGCGGGCGGCGCGGGCGCGCGGTGCGGCGTGGCGCGCGCCGCCGCCGCCAGCGCCGCCGCCGCGCGCTCCACCAGCGCCGCGCCCAGCGCCGCGCCCGTCGCCCGCATAGACCGGGAATCTTCTGCAACCACACCCAACACTTACGTACTGATCTACTGATCGAAGGTCACGCTCTCATTCTACACCGGGCCTATCTACCGCCGCAATCTCCAAATAACGCGTGAAGCGATCTGTCGAACGACAACATCTCTACCCTCGCGCCCCTTCTTACAAGCGGTTCTCTACTAGCTACCTTGAAATTGCACATTTTATTCGTCCCATTGGCAAATAATCATATTATATACGAGCAATTATGATACACGTTCACCTCTCAGCTACAAATAGTATCGACAGTAATGCATGTATATTGTATAATGTATGGACCTGCCAGCAGCGGCGGCGCGAGGCGGCCCAGCACTCGGGTGAGCGTGGCCAGGTCCAGCAGCGCCGCCAGCATGCGCTCGGGCTCGCTGCCCGCGGCGCCCACGCCGCTGCCGAGCGCGCCGCCGCCCGCCCGCGTGGCCGCCCGCGCGTGCACCCCCGCCAGCCCCTGCCACCGGTCCAGCTGCGCAAGCGGGGAGAGAGGACGACACATACTTATTATACAATACGACAATATCTATGTACGATTACTTAGGTGGCGCCCAACTGCGTTAAAAAAAAGGTTAAAAAGCTACTCTCACATGAAGTAGGTAGATATAAAAAGGTCTATTTTTAGTGGCACTGATCATTACTAATAACTCAAAAAATGGTTTATAAAAACGCTCCTCAATAAAATAAAGGGAGAATTCAGAAAAGCATTCATAATAAATGCTCACCACACAAGTAAATACGTCCACAGGAGCCAAGTCCGCTACTCTAGCTATACATTCTATACAATGCTTCAGGAATGTTTGCCACTCGGTTTCACCCTGAAAAGGAAAACCATTGTTACGTTGTCTAATCAATTTTACACATAATAATATAATCGAGAGATACTTTGTGGAAATCCATTTTAAAAACAATAGAGAAATTACTGTTATTTGGCGGAATCTATACAATAAAACTAAACTACAATAAAAGTGATTTAGCCTTACATCATCGTCACACACGTCGTTGTCGAGATGTTGCAACTGGGCTTTGTTGGTTTGGAACTGGATTTTATTCAGGACACCCTGTACTAAGGCTTTCAATGCCTCCCAGTACCTTAAACAAAATGAAATAACTGTAATCAATGGAAGTAATACAATTTATATCTTAAATAGTATTCGGATAAACACTTAATACTCCATAACAATGTACACACAAATTACGTTAATAATTAGCACAATATTTATTTACTTTAATATTATTTACATACTTTTCAGTGTCTTCAGGCTTCAGTATATCAATAAATTGTATCCATATATCTAGACAGTTTACGAAAATAGCACATGTGGGCACCTGAAAACAAAATAACATCCTAAAAGAGTTTCTATAAAACAGGATGTTTATTTACACATTATTTATCAGTAACTTAGAAATAATAACGCTACAATAACAAAAGCTAGCGAAAGCTTTTATGAAATCATTTCTTTGGTAGTGCTTATTAATTCTAAATTATAATTAATTTACCTGGAATGTGTACTGGAATAGATATGACAAAAATTCAATGGCGTCAAACTCAGGCTCGGCCTCCAGCCTCTTGAAATGCAACGACACGAATAGCTTTAGGAACTCTGCTAATTTATTTAGGTAGCTGGAAAATAAAACATACATATTTGAACAGTAGCTGCGCTCCGGGGCTTCCCAAGCGTCGACTATGATGGTGGTGATGAAAAGTGTTCTGTGTTATTCCACGCACTAAAGTATCCACATTTCAAACACTAAAACTAATTCGGCCATTTAACAGACATACACGAATGCAAATATCCACACATAATATCAATAGGATATGACATAAAAAATTGGATGGAAAATTTTCACAGTCCGAAAATCCTACCCTTATTTTGTACGAGTCTCTCATACAAAATTAGGGGGTGGATCAACGAGCCCCGACACGTATGCATGATCTATACAGCGACGTACTCCAACGGCGCCCGGGCGAGCAGATGCGGGTGCAGCGTGAGGTGGCGCAGCAGGCGCAGCGCGCAGTGCTGCAGGCGCAGCGCCGTGGCGGCCGACGACGGCGGCGCGTACCGCCGGTACAGCAGCTCGCACACGCCGCCCAGCCCCGCCAGCGCCGCCTCCGTGCTCTGCCGGGGAGCGAGACTACCTTAACTACCAACTCCCGAATGTCTATTGCGATGACTCGTGCAACTTCAGAGATGTTATATGCAGGTTTGCGATTTCCTTGGTTGGTATCTAGTAGATATTTTATTTGATCCTAGCTGTGCCCGCTGTTTGCCAATTAGATTTATCCCGCAGGAACTGTTAATTGCGAGTGATACGGTGGGACAAAGCTAGTTCTGAAATAACAGTAGCCTAATGTTACTCATTTTAACATCAGCTATGAGTTCTTATTTATCTGCCAGTGAAAGTTTCATCAACATCGGTCTCCGTTCCGGAGATTAACCGGAACAGACAGACAGACTTATAATAATTGTGTCTGGTTATAAGTAGGTACTGCACATACTTTCATAGGCATATGGTAAAAATCTGTTATTTTGACTTTACATACAGCCACTTCAGTTTAATTTATTTGGATATATTTTGTTAGGGTATGTTTACCTCTATTAAAAATCCAAGAGAATATATTATATCGTAAAGATTTTTCTTCATACCTGAGTTTGTGTGGCCACACTACCCCAGTAGAACACGGTAGTGACGAGGGAAGGCGGCACGTGTGACGATAGCGGCAGCCATGAGAATAAATGCTGTAGTGTTGTCAGGCATTTCACTATTATTTCCGTATTTAAAACTCTGTAAAGAAGCATCAAAATTTATTGAATGTAGACATTTTATTTTAGTATTACATATTTTAAAAAGATTAAAAAAACCATTATTACATATGTATGGGCATTATGGATACTCAAGTGGAAATATTATGTGATTCACACAAGTATTTCCCTGTGCGGGAATCGAATCAGCGACGTCATGCTTTGCAGTCACCACCAACTTAACCTACAGGGGCCATCAAATTGTCTATTGATGAAAGACATTTTGATTTATTTACAAAAATAAATATAAGCATAATTACATACTACAACAATGGCAACTTCAGAACAAGACAGAGTTGTCCACCTACTTAGCATTATGAATACCATATAATTATGTAGGCAATACAAAAAATAATTCAAATGAACACACAAACAATAAGAACACCACAATAATTTATTTTTTGAAATGTGATGATGACTAATCAAGTGTTTTTTTGTATTACTCACTTTTCTTGTGTGTGGACATCACGGGCATTGGCTAATAGGTCCGGCAGGGCTGATGTGTGAGGGGCACCGTTCGTTGGTGACGGCGGAGGGTTTGACTGGCCTTCTTTCTGTTCATTCCTTTCCAAAACCGCTGGAACAGAAACATGTTTTATTTTCACTGCATTTGTACATGTGTTTTGAACACATTTCTGTAAATGGCTACTCATATTAGCTGTGGTTATGCATATATTACCACATATTAACATATTATACATAACACATATAACATATTATATGCATATATTACACATTATACATATTAGGCATGTTAGAGTGTAACAACTTACTGACTAATCATGTCTTACGACTTCTGCCCCTAACCATTAGGCTGTTCACCTTAGTTCAACAAGTTCACCAACTAACCACTGAGTGCAGCCAGCATTTGTGGCATGCCTTTCAGCATGAGCCGCTCCAGTTGTGTCCGTCTAGCAGAGAGCAGCACTACCCCCGTATCTCTCGCAGCTCCCAGCTCTTCACTCGCAGTTTGTGCTAATATTAGTCCCAGCAGACACCGGCGCCCTTCACATCTTGTCAGCTGTGTAGTGCAAAATAAAGCTATTCCAATTCTTTTCTTTTTGTTTTTTTAAATGTAGCCCCACACTAGGATTGCTCCTGTATCGTGGGTATTGTTTACAGACATATATAATCACACATCACACCCTGACCAGAAACAAGCATTTGTGGAGTGCAGAAATATTTGTTCCAGACGGGAATCGAACCAGCGACACCAAGCACAGCAGTTCAATCACTCAGTCAAATTAAATTCAGGATAACTTTAGTATTATGACATTATAATTTATAATATTGTTGTTTTTTATATTTGAACTTAAATTTCTGGGAATAAGAGGTAAAATAAAATGATTCCAGCAAATAGTAGGATAATATTGATAACTTCCCTGTGAACATGATGTAATAATGTGAAATAATGAACCCTTACCTCAACTATATTGTCAAAAAAATCAGTGTACAGGTGAGGCCAGTCGTAGCGAGCTATGGACACCATTAGTGCAGCCAGCTTGTTCCTGATAAAGTATATCATGACCTCATGTTTAGCCATGAGCTCGTTCCAAAGCGTCATTCGAATTTCTGTTTTTTCATTGTCCGTTAAAGTGATCCACTGTCTATTTATGATATTCTGTTGTGGAAAATTATTTTACTTTGTTATACTCCAATTTATTTCTACATTATAGATAGCGTGAACTGAATATGTAATTTAATAAATATTACTATGTAATTTTGTCTCAGGAAAATACAAAAGGGTAGTTTATTTTGGCATAATAATGATTTAAATAGGACCACTATTGGTATATGCATCATTCATGAAATTAGAACTCAATAAAGCTTACCTCAAGTGTAGTTAATGTGAACATTAAAACATATTGATTCTGTGATTTTTGGAGAAATAGTAAGCAATGTTTCCAGGAATCTCTACGATTAGAGAAGTTCTCCAGCATGCTTTCAATCTCCCTTTTTCTGTAGTTATTCGTTGAGGGAGCAAAAAACTCGGACATCAACATCTCTAATGAAGCCAGAGCTTCATTAATTTCCAAATCAGCCTGAGGACAAAATAAATAATAAAACGTTTTATCCCCGACACACATAGTATGATTTATATTAAGAAGAGATTCTATAACTCTTACCATATTTTTAGCGTAAGTTTCTGTAATTGTTAGAATTAATCGAAAATCATACAGAAAAGTAACATAATTCTTTAGGTTTCATTTCAAAATAAAACGAAAATATACTTTTACAAAGTGCCGAACAGCCGAACAAATTCGCACACATTCGTTCGACGGACTTTGACTTTTGAGCTGTCATTGTCAATTTGACTCATGTGTCACAGGCCTCATAACGTTCATTCATTGTCTACGGAAATTAGAGATGAAACAACATCCGGTAGAAAACCGGAACATTCCGAAAATATATTATTCCTAGTAACACCCAGGAAGTTTCAGTAAAACGCATCCACCACTTTACTGAATCATGACTGTAAATTGACCTTGACCACGAGGATTGCTATAATGCTAGAATCACTTTACTATTGCAAAAATATAAATTATACTTCAGACCTCATCCTTCCATGATTAACTATGTAGTATCGATCTCCATACGCGCCAATTACACGAATTTCAAAGCCAAAACAAAATTTATTAAAATTTTAGCCTATTTTGTCTATGTCATAGACAATACCCCAATGGCAGCCCTTCAATCATGTCATTCGTTCTTTCGTGCGCGCCATTGCACGTCGCGTTTTTTAATAATTTTGTAAACCATAATCTAATATAATTTTATTTTCAGGAAATTGGGAAGATGATAGGCGGAGACGAAGATTTCTTTTGGGAATATTGCGAAATTATGGAAGAAAATAAGGGAATGGACGACGATGCAGAAGGATGTCAATGTGGTCGTCGCGATTCAGCTACTCAATCCTAGAGCTTTCCTGTGGGGTCTGCCAGTGATTGGTCTTCCATGACTAGAGCTTTCCTGTGGGGTCTGCCATGTCAAAGGTGCCTAGATTTCTAGGCTGAGAAAGTGAATCCTTGAGCTTTCCTGTGGGATCTGACAGTGATTGGTCTTCCATGACTAGAGCTTTCCTATAGGGTCTGCCATGTCAAAGGTGCCTAGATTTCTAGGCTGAGAAACTAAATCCTTGAGCTTTCCTATAGGGTCAGCCAGGGATAAATCTTCCTTGACTAGGGAGAGGAGAAGTATACAGTAAATCTGGTTAAGTTGTCACGATGTATGTAGACAGTGACCTACTTCCTTGACTAGAACTTTCCTGTGGGGACTGACATGTCAAAGGTGCCTAGACTACTATGCTGAAAAGTGGCTTAGGATGGAGCAGAGAAGTATATATTAATCTGGTTAAGTTGTCACCATGTATGTAGACAGTGACCTACTTCCTTGACTAGAACTTTCCTGTGGGGTCTGACATGTCAAAGGTGCCTAGACTACTATGCTGAAAAGTGGCTTAGGATGGAGCAGAGAAGTATAATATAGTAAATTTGGTTAAGTTGTCACGATGTATGTAGACAGTGACCTACTTTGTCACAGAACAGTAATACCACTTGGGTTACTCGGCTCTCCTTGTGCTATAGTTATGCTGGGATATTGACCAATGTCAAGTACCTACTGAGGGTCCAACCCTGATTTTTTTTGTAATACAGATTTACAAAACGATATAATAGTAAAAGTTGAAACATTTATTGTAAATAGGCAATTAAATCGCACTTTTACAAGTCAAACAGCTAGTTCTCGTTAACAAAGAGAATCATACAAACATAACAACAACAATATTGATATATTGATTGATTTGAATATGACAACATTGACAACAATATCTTGTTCATTCAGAATTCAGAATTGGGGAAGGTTGGCAAAACATCCTTCAGTTGGGTTGGAGAAAGATGAAAGAAAGGAAACTGGTAGGAAATTATCCTCCAAATGTAAATGTGTCATGTATAGTTACTCCTAGTTTAAACCCAGAAGCCGCATTCACTCTAAGTGACAGTACCTAAGTTAAGAATAATTTGACTGAGGCAATAAAAACAGCTAAGGCAGTGACAATAGCCGGTCAAGATTTTTAGACCCAAAAATGGGCTCTTTAACTTAATATTATTATTATAACAAGGCTGCTTTATCCCATCAAGAACACTGGTACAACAACATCTACACCGGTGCAACAATGAGCGGCTCCTTCAAGAAGTACCGACGCACACCCAACCTCAACATCCCTGGCGGAATGTAAATAAACCGAGGGAATGCTCTTCCTTGGGATTATCACAGCTACACCCACCACAGGTGGGCTTAAGCTACACTAAGGTATTTCTTCAATTCATTGCTTAATATAGCTAGTAAGGATACCCCTATTCTCTCGGGGTTAAAAGTTACAAAATACTTTTGAGACAAAACCCTTTCAGTATGATGAAACTTCAAACGGTAACATCAAAAATGGAATTGGGCATTTATAGCAAAGTGATTGTGTCATCAGTCTTAGGGGCGATTGAACTAGGTAAAGAAGAACAATTATTTCCAGTACCTACCAATGGGGTTTATTAAAAATCCGAATGGCTCTTCTAGGATTATTATCATTTATATTATCATTTAGAACAGTTGAATAAATTCATAAGTATAATAATATATGCAAAATGTTCAACTAGAAGTTACAGCTTGTACGCATTGTTTCCTAGCAAAATGGACCTCAAAGAGGCATACTAATGGCCCCTATATTTGAACATCTTAAAAGATGGTTGCAATGTCTGGTTTGTAGGAAAACCTAGCAATTTAATTTCTTACCATTTGGGGCGTGCTTCATCACCCCTTATGTTTGCAAATATCTTGAAGCCAGAGGTGATGGCTCAGGAGAAGAGGGTTTTTATATGAACTATATTATTATAGAAAACACATTTGAAGTCTGTTCGAAAGATTAGAATTCGTTATAAAGGGAGAAAAATGTTGTTTAATAACATCGAACATAGAATACTTCATTCATCCAAGAGGAACTTCAAACTTTCTCAGTAGAAGAATAATTCAACTAAATGATAGGTATTGTGTCTATTAAAACTGTAATCTTACAGCATTATGTTCAGGGCACTGGTTTAGGCATACTGGCATCGTCATGCCTGACAGTATTGTATGGATTTCTTTATACAAAGCAGTGTTTCTTATTACCTATAACAATATAATGTACTTACCTATGTATGAAGTATTATGATAGATACTCCACCCTCTAGCATAAGAGATTTGAGGTGGTGGAGAGACCATACTTTAACTGTTTACACAGTTTTATATTAAATAAATAAATAGGTACCTAGGTAGGTACCTATTGAAGTATAGATTGATCGTATAACCCAATAAGATATAGTACCTATTCGGTAATAAGTTTATCTTAGAATCTTCTCGGGCTCTTTAAAGGTGGGTTCAGGAGCATGTTGGGGGCACGAGATAGCCAAGGGTTAAAGGTTTTTTATTATTATCATAACATCAGCTTCTTAGCATTGAAATGTTTCGCGAGAAATAGTAAGAATACAGAGGTTTTACTAAGAATAGAGAATAGAACTCTGATATCCTAGATTTATAGGTCAGGTGGTACCAATACCTGTGTACAGGTTCCACACTTTCACTCTATTGCAGAGAGCATTTGTAAAGGAAGTGGTTAACTATGGTTATATGCTTAGATTAGCTATGGTGTTATGCATCTTACGGTTCTTCAAAATAAACTTTTGAGGCTAATGTTCAGTTCAGGCTCACTACTGTAGAGTCAGGGGAGAATTATCCTCGATAACATTATATTAACACAAGAATCTTTTCGCATCCAGAATTCCAGGTGTAATAAGTACCTAGTTATAGGAAGGTACCTATACTTATGTTTGTTCACACTAGTTCAACTCATGTGTTCTGTACGTACCTTGGCACAGATATTGGGAGATAGATGCATTTATTTACAGTGTAAAGCAGCTTTTTACTAGTTATGTGTAAATAATGAAATATTACTTACCTACTAGTTATTTTTTACCGCTTAGTATATGATATGGAAGCGGTTGACGAAAATCATCAATGGAAAAGCAACAGACATAATGGTTGTTCCCTACTGGGATGGCCAACCTTGGTTCCCGTTGTGAGCCATACATATACTTATGTCAAGTATCCTGGCCCCTAATAAAACTTTGCCTTTGTCAGGTTCTGGAGCACCTCATCCACTGCACAAAGATGAGATGAAGATGCCTGAATGCAGATATTATAGTCTGGGAAACTTGTTCAAGACAGGGATTGTCGGATGGAACATCAGAAATATACCTGGCATCTTTTCAAGTAACACTTTAAAGCAGTATTATATTATACTTAATTAAATCAAGGTACATATTTTGAATTGCAGGTTGCCTTTTGCAACTTACATAATAGAGATTAGGTACTTTGAGACAAGAGCTTTGGCTATAGGTACTCTTACAGTTCTTAATGAGAAATTATAAAAGAGGGGCAGCGTACAGGACCTCAGACTGAAAGCAGCTGTTGTAGCTCTAGATATACATATAGGTTGACATATTTATCCTAATGTTATTGTCAAACGATTGTTAGAGGCATATGGAAACAAGGCCTTGTTACTTGAGCTCAGTAGAAAATCCATTATATACCTAAGTACCTTTAATAGCATTAATAACAGGACACCATCCAGACTTAATAGGACAATCTAACTTGGAAAAAGATAGTCTGAGTGTAAAATTAAAAATCCCTGAAATAATAAAATCTTCAGGTCCAGGTAGACATACCAACCGGTGGTAGAGATTTCTTTCTTCCAAGATCAACCTGATGTCTGTCCAGCAAGTACATAGTGTGCATTATTATTTTTGTTTATCTTCTAAAACCCTCTTTCATCTGTTTTGACATTAGGCCGTTGGGTTAATGGAAATGGCATTAACACAGTCATGTTATGGCACATAAATAGTACAAGGCATGCTTCTTCTGCAGTTTAAGAGATAGTTGCTGGAGTAAGTTCCGGAGGGTTACAAAGAATATGGAGGTACCTACCTATGTAGGTAGGATTATTGTAATTTTCGTATGACCCAGTGAGATGGACCAGTAATATTATAGGTAATATTGTTGTATAATAATTGTACCTTTTCCTCTTATTTATCACAAACTAGATTGTTATGATGTCATCGGCCCCTCTAGTAGGAGGCATACAACATCAAAAGAGTCGCAGGCAACAGGTGGATGCAAGTGGCAAATTGTTGTTCTGTGTGGCGAGGCTGATGATGATGATGATGAGATTGTTATGTATAGTTAAAGCACTGCTTAACAGTTGGGGCTGTATATTACCTTAAAATAATTAGGTACTTATACCTACCTTTGATATGTTTAATATTAACTACATTAAGGTTTTGTAAATACCTAGATGACAGTGGTATGGTATGGTTATGTTCACACTTTTTAATACCTACCTAGGATGTGTAATAATGAGAATTAAATTGGACTGAATTGGATAGAGTAACAATTACTTATGGAAGTAATTTAGAAATGATTCTTGTCGTAAAGACATCTATAAGAGGTATATCTTATAGACATAGGGGATATTGTCAGAATTAAATTTCTATATCTCCTACAACCTTTTATGCTTTAAACATCCTACATAGTTAATCATGGAAGGATGAGGTCTGAAGTATAATTGGTGATCAAACGAACTTACCTGTAAGTGATGTTCGATCATAATTATATGAAGACCTCATCCTTCCATGATCGGTCCCACCCGAGTTTCTCTCCCCAGGTAACTCATATACTCATTCTTAAGATAAGAGTCACATTGGCCCAAAGAGATATAGAAATTCGGAACTGGCGGGCTTTGAACTAAATGACATGATTGAAGGGCTGCCATTGGGGTATTGTCTATGACATAGACAAAATAGGCTAAAATTTTAATAAATTTTGTTTTGGCTTTGAAATTCGTGTAATTGGCGCGTATGGAGATCGATACTACATAGTTAATCATGGAAGGATGAGGTCTTCATATAATTATGATCGAACATCACTTACAGGTAAGTTCGTTTGATCACCAAATATTTGAAATAATTAATACTTGACACTGACTAAATGCACAAACCATGCGATGCCTTAAATAACAAAAAAAAATTCTTGACTGTTTGCTCAGAGGCCCGAACGTAAGATAAAGTAAGATTGCTTGGCTAGTGGCTACTCTATGATTGCTTGTCCAGCCGGTTTTATTGTTTGCTTGCTTTTCATTGATGTTATTTCCTATTTCTAAAACAATAAAAATCTATGTTCTATACTTCTATATTTTCGCGCGTTTTGTCAATGTCATCTCGAAAGACTCGAACCAAACAAATTGGTGCTTGTGAATTTTCTTTTCATATTTTTTACTTTTTGGTCTTGCGGAAATATTTACAAGGGTGTTAGTTTGCTAGGTGCGTATACGGACGTTGGAAAATTTCTTTGTGATGAAAATATACCTTTGGTACCGTAGTTGTTTTTGGGAATGGTGGATACTTGCTTGGATAGTCACAACGAAAAAATCTTAGGCCTCCTTTGTAGGCCTCTACACGTTCTATCTACCTACACCATAAATAAACTTGATTATTTTCATCTATGTTATCTAGTCAAGCCAAGCTCTAATAAATACATAACCAATCTTTTTAGCTCAAGAGGCTCATTCTCTCTTGGAAATTAAAATTGTTTTTTTATAATTTCAGACACTCATCATTGCAGGAAATGAGCATTGAAATGAAGAGAGTTTGGAGTAAGTAATCAATCAAATAGAGTACAAATACTGTACAACGTAACTTATTGTGTTTCTGCACTATATTAAATTTCTACACATTGTCTTTTGATGTTCTATGTATTATATATAATATTCAATAATGATTGTTGTATCTTATGTTTTAGGTAGTGCCAAAATCAATGAACCTAAACAAAATAGCGACAGCAGTGATAACTCCGGTACTAGGAAAAAGACAAAGCCAAATATGGAATCAAGGTGATGATAATAAAATGATGGTATCGACTTTGAAACCTCAAATGGATTTAAAAAGATATTTTAATGTTTTTGGGGATACCATTGATGCCAGTGTTTTTAAATCAACTTAAAAGCGATTTGATTTTCAGTAGACCTCCCCGTAAGCCTGTGGAATTGGAAATTGATCCGAATGTACTACAAAGACGCCAGAAACAAATTGACTTTGGAAAGAACACAACAGGGTACCACAACTATATGCAGCAAGTGCCGCTGTATGTATAGCAGTAAATATGCTAATGTGCCCTGCTAGTTCCTTCATAACATATTCATTTTCATCTGCTACCTAGACAATTTCATGCAAAGTTCAAAATCATATTGTAGCAGTCATTAATGTGGACAAGATTCCATTCTTGTTTTTTATAATAAATGGTCCTGACTCCTGCACCCTTATTCACAAGTTTCGGGAACTATCGGATTCGATAAGTCTCCGATTACATTCGAAATCGCGATTCAGAAATGGAATAGGATTCCCTGTATCTAGGGAGAAAGGGTTTATATTGTTTATAAATGCACGCCACACTAACACTAATTTTTGTCCTAATTTTAATTTCTTTGTTCTGTCTGGTGTCCCATAAAGAGTTAATTTCTATCTATCTTATTCCAGTGAACAACGTACAAAACAGCATCCTAAGACTCCAGAGAAGTACACCAAATACAGTAGAAGGTCCTGGGATATGTTGATCAAGATGTGGAGAAAACAACTGCATGAGTTTGACACAGACAGTAGAGAGGATGACAATGATGATGATGAGGGAAGCGTTTTCAGTGGGAGCAGTAATGAATAGAACTGATTATTTATATCTAGGATCACTATAAGTTATGCAAGCATTTTTAACTGTTGTGTTAACTATATCTCACATTCTTCTACTTCTATTTTCTTAAATGTGTTATTGAATGTAATGTTCAATAATGCCTTTTTGTAGCCTCATGTTTTCCTCTGACTCTGGAAGGCAACACTTTCTTTGATTATAATTTGACACAACTTATGTTGTGGGTCATACTAAGATAAGAATGCTTGTATTAATTGTGACTGCATTATATTCATTTTGAACCATAACATTATTAGCCCGTCTAGTATTCATAAGATGTAATCAAGTGATATATAAGATATTGTTGATTGGAGATAAAATATATTCATACTTAATTGTAAGTATGTAGGTATTTCCCCAGAACTTAATTATTCATCTCCAAATCTTTTGAAATGATTAATGTGTACAAGTATTTTCATATAGTACAGGGTGTATCGGCAAGGTGTAGTAATATTGAAATGTGGGTGGGTATGTGTACCTGGTGATGATTCATTTGCCAGGGTACTAAAACCTGAAATCGATAATCGATTTTTTCACTCAAATTGACAAAATAACTAAATATTACAACCCTAACATGATACGGATGACGTCACGTTACGCGGGTCACTGGCATTGAATTATTTTTGTCGCAAAGAGACCGCGGTGCACAGCGGTCTTTGAATTTGCCGACAATATTTTAGGGTTCAGTATTGTTACAAAGTTGAAAGCCTCTAAAATTCATTTCAGATACTTACCGCCTTAGAATAGAATTTTGGTATGTACATTACACGGAGCAGATATCAATCAGCCGCCAAGGAATACTTTTGTCCGGTTGCATCTGTCCGGGTTAGTACAAATTGGTAAAAAACATTATTTAAAAAACAAACGGAACCCTTAGTACTTTTACGAGTTTTGTATTGACGGATTTGACGGCGGGCCTAGTTTTGTTTGAGTAATGCCGCCGGCTAGAGGTGTAAAAGTAACGAAACAAAGCGTACAGTCTTACCCAACTTATATGGCGCGTCGTGAATCTTCGTTCGCGCAGAAAATAAAGTATGGTCCGAAGATTAACGAAAGAATGCTTAACACTTACAATCAACCTAAGATCACTATTATAAGGTTCATAATACACTGCAGCTGTTAGTTCCATCTCACTCATGCCACGCGGCGATCGCTAAGATGGCGGGGCGGCTGCCGACCAATAGCGGTCAATAACATTTCCCGCGCTTTGAAAATTCATCTTCTGCGCAGGTAGAACTGCGATGTGCAACAGCTGCAGTGTATTATGAACCTTATAATAGTGATCTTAGGTTGATTGTAAGTGTTAAGCATTCTTTCGTTAATCTTCGGACCATACTTTCTTTTCTGCGCGAACGAAGATTCACGATGCACCATATAAGTTGGGTAAGACTGTACATGTTAGCCTATGCCTCAAGTTCACTGACATTGCCCAGCTGATAACTAGGGTTGAACGATGGTTAGTTTTGCAGTAAACTTTGACGTGTATTAATTCATTACCGTAACTACTTACAGATTTATAGTACCTCCAGACTACTTCGAAATATGTATGTGTATGCGTAGTTTCAGTTTTACTACACCTTGCTGTTACACCTTGTATATAATTTGTTGTCTTGATGAATGATTAGATAAAGTAAGGCCTATTTGCTAATCCAGTACTTCTTTAAAGATAGTCATAGGATTAATAAAGAAGTAGTTATAGCAACAAAATATTTAGCATAAGAAAGTAAATATAAGTACAGATAGTATGTAGTGTGTATGATCTTTATTTTGTCTACAGTACTGTACCTACAGTAGGTATAAAAATACTCTATGTATGCTATTCACTACAAAATATTTTCACTCCGAAGTATGTTCAATAGTTGTAAATTAAAAGCCAGACAGACTGTTAAGCTTACCTTTTATTTTCATTATTTTAAATCCTACAAACACTAAATTATTTTGCATATACAGTATAATATTATGTATAATGTATTGTATTGACTGGTTTGAACTGAACTATCAATATGAAAACATTAACTTTAATTAATACTCATACAAGCTGAGGGCAGCAGTAACTGCAGAAAAATGTCGAGCTCAAATTCTTTATGAACTCCACAATATTATTTCTGCTTCAGAAATTGCAGATTCAGTTGATGGGCAATTCAATTTTGTTCAGAATATCCCGAGCCTGCTTGACAACAGAATTGCCCAATTTTTCTGTTGCAAGGCTTTGCAGCTTCTCCATGTACTCGTCGATGTTGGTTTCAGTTGCGCCTGTGGGGCCTCCTGAAAGATTGCGATTATTATACCTAACGGTATTGAAGGTAACACTAACAATAGTGGTATTCCAATCCAAACTAATATTGCAGACATCATTATTACAATAAAGACTGATTGGGTAATAAATAAAAACAGTAGTATCATAAATATGCCATAAATACCTGGCAAGGCCAGCGATTGCAAAGCTTCCACCAAAGCGGCGACTAGCGCTCGTCGATGCGCCAACAGAGCAGCCGTTCTTTCAGCAGCTGCTGCAGTTTCTGCATGGAGTTTGGCTGTTGCTCCGCTGACTTCTTCAGCATGTCTTTGTAGAATTGCATTCTGAAATGGGTTTTGCTATCATAAGGTTGTATTGTTAAGATATCAAGCTGGGTACTTATTGATTCAGTCGATTCAATATGTCCTCCAACATAATGCTAATGTACTGATACTTGGATGTTGTTGCATTGGACATACAGGGTATAATAGATTGGTAACAATGTGATGTGTTGATTTACAATCCACTTTTTCAAATAGTATTTTACCTGTTGTTCGTAGTCAGAGTTGGCTTTCCTCAACTGCCTAAGCTCAGTTTCCCGCAATTTGTTATGCTGCAGAAACTGATCTGTGAAGATTGGTATATCTGTCTCTCCTGCTATTTCTTCACCCTAGAAAATTAATAACTGAGTGTACAATATCTTTCATTGTATGGAGTGTTTGGGAATAGGAGAATGGAAATTCCAATGTAGAATTTTATGTTTTGAGGATAAAGCTAACTCATGAAAAATGAGAAATAACATTGCAATTTCTAAATCAACAATCAATAAATCAAAGAAATACCATGGTGGATGATGTATTGAACATATTGGTACTGCCTGCGAAACTTGCGCCGCTTCTAGGTATCTGCTTTGCACCAAATGCATCAAGTTGTGCAAATAACTTACTGAAGCTGGTGTGATGCAAGGCCTGGGGCGAGGTGGAGTAGGCTGACGTGATGCCACAGTGGGAGGTGGAAGAGTATTTCCATTTATTGGAGCATGAACTGCCTGTTCAAGTGGCTGCTTTTCTGGTGCAGCTGCTGCTGTAATGAAGTGCTAGGTATAAACTTTACTAAGAAATGATCAATTAATGAATGCTTTAACTTGTTGAACACCACAGTCATCAAATACTTGACTGCTAGAAATGTTCTGCATGCCACGAGTCATCATGAAATGAATCTCTTGCAGATTTTGTACCTGGAAGTGGAAACCACTTCTTGCTTCTAAAACTTGGCAGTCAAAAGGTTACAGGCCTATAATACCTGTGACTGGAGTATCTGGTACTGTGTTTTGTTTCATTTTCTTTGATACCACAGCATCCTTTATCACTCCTAGCTGCTTTCTAAATTCTTTATAAGCATCTGACTTCTTGTACTCTGCCCACTCTTTGAGGTATCTGAAATGTTAAACATTAATAAATTCATACATATTGAGCCTATTTGACTATTGTTATTATCCCACCAGTAGTGACGGCCTAGCGAAGATTATGACCCTAGTTAAAAAGATGTGATCACATGTCTCGACAAAATACTGAGAGTTGGACAATGAATAAAAAATGTGTGGAAATATGGTCGATATAAATACATTTCTTTATCTTGCTCAGCTGCATCCAAATAATGTTGTTTCTCTTCAGCCGGTAGTTTGCTCCAATCGCTCGCCAGCTGCCGCGTCAGTTCTGCGAAACCAAGGTCCGGTTGCGCGGCTCGTAGTTGGTCTCGACGCTCATTAAGAAAACGCACATAACCTAACAAATATCATCAGTTAGTAATTGGAAATAAACGAATAGAAACACTAAATTTATTGTTTCACCAAACATTACCTGTAAGAGGCTGCCTGGGAGCAGTAACGTCCCGCGGTACTTTAGGCTTGCGTTTCTTAGGTTTGCGTGGTGATACCTTCTGTGTGATTTGTGCCTCCTTTACAGGCGCTTGGGTCTGCTGTGCCGGTACTGGTGCAGCCACTGTTTCGATGTTTGCCGGTGATGCGGTCACAACTGGCGCTGGTAGCTCAGTTGCTGTTGATGGTGGCTTTGGCTCTTCTTCGTTTAAAGCAGATAATGCTTCAGCACTAAGCGCAGGTGTCAAGGTTGACGGTTCTGTTTCCATATTGATAACGCATCCGTTTATTTTTAAATACAGAAATAAACAAATAAAACAAAAAGTTAGCGCACGCTAGCTTGCACGCACAATTTCGCTTTCTTTTCTTGAATCTTGATTGATAAAACTAAATTTGACAGTTGACATTTATATTTTTTGATGTTTTTTTTAATGGTTAGGTTTCGTACAATTTGTGCATTTAGTCGATGCCGATAAATCTCAACACTTTCAATGTACCTAGGTATTAAATGAAAACTTCAAATTGTTAATAATGAAATGGTGTAGGTATTGCTATACTTTTCCAATAGGTAATTAAATAACTATTTTATATTATTTAATTGCAGTCTCGGTTTTAAAGTGATTAAATTATTATTATTCGTAACAGGTAGAAATTAAAACAAGCCATCATTATTTCCAATTATTTTTAATGTACTGTATAACTTGATATACACTTTCTTTTCCACCTGTACCATTAATAAACTCCATTTCAAGTTGAACTGTTTCATCCTTTTTATACAATTTCATAAATGCATGGACTAGCGGTTCAGCTTCTTTGGCGTTTTCAACAGTTTGTGCCAACTTACTACAACTTGTTGTATTATTACTTATGCACACTTTCTGGGTCTCATTGGCACCATTCAATTGATCATCTGTTTTTGTTTCGATCTCACAAGTTTGACCATTAACTGACTCTACTCCAGATATTTTCATCTGTTTGGGGTCCATTGTCTCCATACTTTTCATGAGTCTTCTTTTTCGCCTTTGGTTTGACCATGTATTTTCCTTCGCTAATAAATCTAATGCAATACGGTTTCCACATTTATTAAGAATTCTGTGTTCAATTTTTAACGCACTCATTAGTGTTTTAATTTTGTTGTAAGATGTTTCCACATTGTAGTCACAGTTTGGTAAAGGAGGCAAGTGGTGTGCCATTGGTACAATCTTTTTCCTTGGTTTATCTCTAGGTGGAACTGAAAAATAAATAACATATTGTAATCAGTATTTTTCTTTTCAGTTAGCATTGCACTTAATTATTGATATAAATACACTTCTATTCTATTATATTAGTCAGTGAAGAAACACATAGTGAAGAAACCAACAAGCCCAAAAATTATTGCAGTCTATTCATCCACCAATCCAGACCTGGCCCTGTGGTGGATTATGGCCTAATTCTTCTCACAAAAATCCGGGGAGGCCTTTGTCCAGCATTGGGACAGTGTGAGATGATTTATTTATTAAGAGTAGGTACTTATTACTTTAATTATATATTATAAAAAATTTTTTTTAGTAATAATTAAATACCTATTTCAATAGTCAACTATAACATATTAGCTACTAGTTGGTGCCCGCGACTTCGTCTGCGCAGGATTAGTATTTCGAGTAGCTATTTTGGCTATAATGGCTTACTCATAAGATATAGACACATACTGTGGCGGGCTTTTTTGTAGGACTATTTAAAATAAACATTTCCATCATACATTACATAATTATGTGTACCTAACTCTAGCGGTTTTGGCAGCTCACGCCTGAATAGCTTGCAGATGGTTGATTTTTCCCTTCTTACTTGACACAATATCTTTATAAATTGATGTATAAGCTATATTACTGTTAAGTTTCATTAAAATCCATTAAGCAGTTTTTACATGAAAGAGTAACAAACATCCATCATCCATCTTACAAACCTTCCCGTTTATAATATTAGTAGGATGACATATTAGATTAATATGATCTCAAATGCATACCAAGTTGATAAATGTCATGATTCTGATATGTCCATGCTAACCCCCATCTAGTAACCCTTCCTTGACAGAATTCCGTGTGTGTATGCTTTATGCCATCAGCTTTGAGATCTTGCAACAGCTCTGACAAGTTGTATTTGTGACCAACCATTGTTGTAAAGACACTGAAACAGATAATACAATAAAAAGGGACAGAATCAAATCATAATCAAAATACTACTTTTGTTAATAAAACAGGTATTTATCAGTATTAGTAGTATTTGAACACAAAAAATAGATACAAATAATATAAAGCTTCAATAGTTTCTCACACTAACATACATAACTATGAATGTTAGTATAGGTTGCAGGCAGGTTGTTTTGAATTACAAGCTAATTGATTGTTTTGAATTTGAAAAATTGTTGAATCAATACCTGTACCTACATATAGGTATGGTTACATCATAATATACATGTTATGTGAGATGTGAACTTACAGCACATGATCTTTGCACCTTTTGCTTTCATCAATTAGTTTTCGGCAGAACTTCAACTCTCCGCCTTCAGTAATCAGTTCTTGTGGTGATCCTGTGAAACCATTTTTCGGTGGAAGCCTGCAATAAAAATTATTTCATACCTACTTCAATTTCTCAATAAAATATTGTTTCCAATAACAAGAATGGATCAATGACTAGAAACTACCTTGCAGGGCTTCGAGATTCGCACAACTCTTGTAAACTGCTGTAAAATGGTGGGTTACACATACAAAAGTCATACTTTATTGCATTCTCTTCAGTGAATAAACCTTCTATCATATGTGATCCTTTGTTATTTTTTACTGAAATTACAAAATTTAAAGTTAAATTCTGATACTGACACTGTTAGTGACAAGAAGTCTAACTCATATCTCGCATAGAGAAAAGCTGGAAATGCAGTCAGTGTTCTTGGTGCGGTGCCTCATAGACACTAGCTTTTGTTACATTTTTAAGGTTATTGATTGACTTCAATTTCTTTGTAATGGTTTTGAACTATTGTGTTCTAAGTTACCTGCAATAAATAAGAAAACACATGATTTAGAATTTCATAGCATAACAGAGCTGTTTAGTGAAAAAGACTTACATTCTATGAGATCCTGTAAATTATTTCTTTCTATATTTTCTTTGGCTTTTTGCAAGCTCACTGGATCAACCTCCGTAGCAAGCATACACCATTTGTTTTTTACTGCTGCTAACAGAGGGTAAACAGCACAAGCACCTGTACCTGTTTACACACAATTTGTTACGTGGGAGAGTAAAAATACAATTATTACTCTCCCTCAGTGGGAGCAAATCACAGGGGAAAACAGGAATAACTTATACAATTTTGTACTTATGATTTGTTAGTTAGCAAGTTCTACTCCTGAAGTTGAAGATAATAGCAATATTTAGTAATATCTTTCCGCTGATCTGGTATAATTACCGATATCAATGCCTTGTATGTCTGCATTCCGGTTAACTGCTGTCATTACATCTTCAATCCACAAGATATAGTTGAGCCTCAAAGGAAGTGTCGGAACTAGCCTATCCTCAGGTATTTCAACATCTAGGTTGAAATCAGACTTGAGCAGACACTTTGTAAGAACTCGTAGAGTATGTGGATCTTTGAAATCAATCGTAACTTTTCCAGTGACATCCTGTAAATATAAAAATCCTTTTGATGCACAAGATAACAGGAGGAGGATTTTGCGATAGGTAGGAATATAGTACTTTTTGTGTACCTACCTAGGTAACTACGTCATTACTTATTTGTCGGCAATGTAAACTTGAAACCAACATGCCCGAGAATTATTTCGGAGGCATGTAATGCACCAATCCTGAACGGGCCCCCGTAGTGGAATTATGGCTATAATCCTCCAGAAAGTGAGGAGAGGTCTTTGCCCAGCCAGCAGTGCGGCAGTACCTACCCTACAGGCTAATTTATGTATACGTTTATGTTTAGGTAGGTAGGTATGTATTGTAAACTTACCACTTTAGCAATCTTTGAAAAGTCCTGATACGATTTCGATAGTTTCTCGAAATCAGGTGGTGTTTTATAAATATTACGCGGATGCATAAATTTATTTAGAGCCATTTTGTGGAAAGGTGGGAACTTTCTTCACTTTTGTTTGTAAATAAATGTGAAATAAATACCAATTATTTGATTCGAGAGCGAGGCGAGCACCACCAACCAAAGTAACTTTTTTTTTAGTTATGGCTTCGCACGGTTTTTGCATATAGCCAGTGTCAAGTGTTTTATTAAGTATTTCTTAATTTCACATTAATAAAGTCACGGCAATATTATAGCAATCGTGTCAAGTAGTCAAGTCAATTATTTACATCGTCAAAGTCACGATTCAGTAAAGTAGTGGATGCTTTACTGAAACTTCCTGGGAGTTTTGGAAAATATGCGAAATGACACGTTTTTTGAGTTTATATCATTCGCCTACACTCGTGCACGTTAACGAACACTTAATGATTAATATTCCACCAATATTACACATTAACACTCGAAGAAACACAAGTTTGAGAAAATAATACAAAACCAACAACGTCTCACTATCGGACTCCCGCCAAAACTCCAAGTAACTTTTAAGTAGACGTGTGTAAGGAATGCTTGTAATGATAAGATGTAATATTACCCAGCCGCGTAATGAATTACTTTCCATCACGCGGTAAAATCAAATATCACCTATCACCTCCCATCACCCATCCATCACCCGCGCTGAACCGACGCGCGGCGCGGCACGGCGCCGGCGGCGCTCGAACAAGTCGAATAACCGAGCGAAAGAAACAGCACGATCTGCGGCAACGCGTGTGCGAAGCGACGAGCGCGTGATGAGATATGAGTATTTATTAATATTCAGCTATTTGTTTTTATCCAATAGGTAAGTGCCTACCTGATTGTCAACCTTATTCTGAATAGAATACGGTGCACGCACGCTTCGGTTGGCAAGTTTAGTATTTATTTCCACTATGGGAACCGCTACGCGTTTGGCTGGCAGTTGGCGCCATAGTGAAATGCAATGTTTTGATTGAATTTTTAGAAACGCTTCCGTAATTTCATGCGAAATCGTTTTTAAGTAATTTGTAAAATACCTAATACAAAGACTGGCCTGACGTCATTTTTGTTGATCGTCATAATTTTAGACATGATCAAAGGTAACAAAATAATGGGTGATGGATGGTGGTAGTCGCCGCGCGATGGTCTCGCTCGTCTCTCTCAATCGAAAACCACGGCCCGACCGATCATCACAGTGAAGGTGAACCGAACATCAGCAACCAACCGAACATCACGCGTGATATTACAGGGTAATATTACGCGACCGCGTGATGAAATGGTGTAATGTATCACACGTTCGCGTAATGATTTGCGCACGTCTACTTTTAAGTTTTTAGCAAACTACACTAACACCCACAGTCCCACATTAATCAGTGTCTCCAGATTGAGTATGTGAAATTTCCCCAGATCAGGTTTAAATTTTCCCCAAAATGATACCTTTTTCTAAAGTTTTCCCCAAAATAATTTGTCCTTGTATTTTATTATTGTAGTTAGCTGCGTCCCGCGGTTTCGCCCGCGTAAATGAGTTTTTCCGTTTTATCCCAATGTTCCCGTAGAAATATCGGAATAAAAGTATCTTATTTTACGCCCAGTGTTCTCAGCTATGTACTAGTGAAAGTCCCGTAAAAATCGGTCCAGCCGTTTCGGAGATTACCTAGATAGAACAAACAGACACAGACAAAACAAAAAAAAAAAAAAAATTGTTACTATGGGTATTGGGTATCAGATATACTCTCATAAATTTCAAAATGAAAAAAAGCGCGGGAAACGTAAAACTTGGCGGGCGCGTAAAATTTTTCTAATTTATTTTTTAGCTTATATAGTGGTCAAAGAGAGTGGAGAGTGTAAATTTGTAAATAATAGTAGTTTATTTTCTATTTATTATATTTATATAAGTGTAAATAACTTTCGGTAAGTCCTTCTGGTTTTTTTTTTCGGGATGGAGGAGCCCCCTGATCCGGGGGGCTCGGTTGCTCCAGCAGCGGCATGTTTTGTCACTATAATGTCCAACGAGTCAGGCATGGAGACTGATGGCTCCTGGAAGTCCGTTCCTGGTCGTCCAGTTAAACGTAGTCGTACGAGTAAGTTATGCAAGCACTGCAATAAGCGCAGGCGGAGGCGCAATTCAACTTCCGAGCCCAAAAGTACGGATTGCACCTGCGACTCTATCGTTACAATAAATGAAAAAGCTACTACACCAATTATTAGTAATAAAAGTAACCCAATCTCAGACTTGACTCCCAACAAAGACAATATTGAATTAATGACCAATAAACCCAGTGATATCACTGAGCCACGTGCTACAATAGGTAGAACTATGTATGAACCCACGGATGTAGCTCCCTTCATTGTTCATGTCCAGAGAGAGCAGACTAGCCCAGACGACAATGTTACCCTGCACCCTATCGCCTTTGGAAAATTCCTCCAAAAACAATATTTTAGCAACATTGTAAATGGCAGCTTAAAAAGAATAGGACGAAACAGAATTTCCCTAGCCTTTACTAATTTTGACAATGCTAATGCCTTCTTGAGCCATGAAAGTCTTATTAAAAACAAGTTAAAAGCGTTCATACCCACTTTTAACATTATTCGTATGGGCCTCGTACGAGGAGTGCCAGCTGAATGGTCCCCTGAAGAGGTAGCTGAAAATATATCCGTACCTATAGGCTGTGGAAAGATTTTAAAGATTAGACGATTAAACTACAAAACAACAGAAAGGGGAACCCCTACATGGAAACCTTCACAGACAGTTGTTGTCACATTTGATGGTCAGGTATTACCTAAAAGAATATTTATGTGCTATAATTCATTACCAGTTGAACTTTACACATACCCAACTATCCAATGTTACAGTTGTTGCCGCTTTGGCCATACCAAAGTACAGTGTAGGTCCAAGCCTCGTTGCTATAAGTGTGGTCAAGACCACACTGCTGACAGCTGTAACATTGAAGAAGACAGTGCATCGTGTTGCCTTTGCTCTGGGTCTCATTTTGCTACTAGCAAATGCTGCCCAGAATTTGATAGACAAAAACGTATAAAGCAATCCATGGCCGAGTGTTGCATATCATATTTAGAAGCATCCAAAGTCCATCCCCCTATTTCAAAGTCATATGCAGAAGTTATTACCAGCAGCCGACCAACCCCTTCAATAGCCCGCCCCAATATGCCCCCTCCATCCTCAAACAATGTTTCATACAAAAAACATGTGTTAGTAAGGAAACATTCCCCAGGTCAGTCCCCAAAGGGATATGACCGTGCAGCTCATACAGAACTAATAAAAGAATATGATATGCCACATCCAGCTAATGGATGTGCTTTAACATCCATTTCCTCTAATAATGAGGCACAGTCCTTGACTGAACTCATTATGAGTTTAATTAATACTCTTTCTCAGTCCACCATCATCAAACCGAACAACGCAGCCCCCATGATCGAAATATTGAAAAAAATTATCCAAATCCATAATGGATTTACACCATCAAATGGTGACCAACTGTAATCACGCTTCGGCGGTTCCACTGCGCCACCCACATGTGGTGGTGCAGTGGAACTGCCGAAGTGTGGTTAGTAAAAAGTCTGAAGTTAGTCATTTAATCAATAAATATGAACCATCTGTAATTGCTTTGGCAGAGACTTGGCTTAGGCCTGGCTCTGTCTTTAAAGTAAGTGGTTATTCCTGTCTTCGTGAAGATAGAAGTGATGGGTATGGCGGAGCTGCCCTACTCATCAAAAAAAATTTGTATATAAAACCTTTCCTTCTTCCGCAACATACTGAATTTTCTATTGTTGCAGCTTTTATTGTTGATATCTGTATTGTATCTATATATATTCCATATCCTTCACCACAAATATTTCAGGAATTAAATAACATTATAAATTTACTGCCAAAACCATTCTTAATATTGGGTGATTTTAATACTCAGCACAGATCGTGGGGTAGTTCTATATCCAGTTCAAATGGGGAAGAACTAATACAGTTGTTAGATCAACACAATCTTTGTATATTAAACACAGGGGTACCAACACGTCGCACAGGTCCTACTGAAAACCTCAGTGCCATTGACCTTTCTATTATCACTTCAACCCTAGCATCTTCAATTTCTTGGCAAACCCTCTCTTCCACTTTTGGTAGCGATCATTAGCCAATCCTTATAACCTTCCCTGGTAAGAAACATAAAAGCCAGCCTTCTAAACCTCGTATGAAATATAGAATAATCTCAGAAAATTGGGTTCAGTACAGGGATCATGTTGAAAATAATCTTCAACTTTTACCTGACACTATGACTTGTGATAATCAGCAATGTTCTACAGCACTGACTAAATTAATGTTAGAAGCAGCTGATTTCTCTTTTCCTATCAAAAATTCTTCTAATGGAAAACCACCTTCTCCACCATGGTGGGACAGTGAATGTACAGATGCAATCAAAAAGAGGAAAGAGGCCGAGTTAAATTACAACACAAGTATGACTGATGAAAATTTCCATAATTTATTAGGTTTAATAGCTGACACTAAGAAATTGTTTAGAGAAAAAAGATTTTCATCATGGAGACAGTACTGCACCACAATTTCTCCAAGAACACCGTCCTCAGTGATGTGGACGAATATTAAGCGTTTCCGATTAGGCATTTCTGACACCAATTTCAGCACACTCCCATCTTCCATGTCCAACGAGTTTTTGAATAACTTGGCCCCCTCTTTCGTTCCAGAACAAGAATTAACCAATCTGTTAAATAATCCACATCAGTTGTTAGGTAGCAGAAACGACTCCTTCCTGAATTCTCCTTTTACCCTCAGCGAGCTTCAAGGTGTTCTTTCTTCAGTCCAGGACTCAGCCCCTGGCGAAGATGGAATACCCTATTCCTTTTTCTCCAATCTTGGGGAAAATAGCTTGAAATATTATTTGAAGGTTATCAATTCCGTAATTTTGACAGGTGACGTCCCGTTGGCATGGAAGTCACAGATAGTGTTGCCTGTTTTAAAACCATACAAAAGTCCGTCGGTAGTTTCATCGTATCGTCCCATTGCTCTGTCTCCTGTGATTACAAAAATAACTGAACATCTAGTTAAAAACAGATTGGAATGGTTTCTAGAGAGCCGAAATTTACTTGCTGGTTCGCAATATGGATTCCGAAAATGTCATAGCACTTTAGATAGCATTGGCATATTAATATCAGATATAAGACTGGCGTTCTCAAATAAAAAATCTGTTGTAGCTGCGTTCTTGGACATAAAATCAGCTTATGATAATGTCAGTTTGCCGATTTTAAGAAAGAAACTACAATTATTACATTTCCCTTCACATATGACAAATTTTATACTAAATTTGATATCTGGACGTTTGATTAAATTGGACTCGTCAAGTAGGATACTTTGGAAGGGCCTCCCGCAAGGCTCTGTGCTCAGCCCAATCCTATACAATGTTTATACCTATGATCTAGAAAGAGCATTAAACGGAACATCTACTATTTTACAATATGCTGATGATATTGCCATTTATAGTTCACACAAATGCGTCAACACTGCTTGTTCATCACTAATAAATACCCTTAACAACCTCAAAATATGGCTGGACGATAATGGCCTAGAGCTGTCGGTGTCCAAGAGTTGTACACTTTTGTTCACTAGACAGCGTACGCCCCCACCTATAGTTGTACCATACAATGGAGTAGCCATTCCTGTCAAAACACATACTAAATTTTTAGGGCTCGTGCTAGATTCTAAGTTAACTGGGATACCGCATTGTGAATATATTGTTGACAAATGTGAACGCTCTCTTAATATCCTTAGGTGTCTGTCAGGCGTGTGGTGGGGCGCGCATCCCTTCTCTTTGAAGTTGGTGTACAATGCGCTGATTAGGAGCGTTCTTGAGTATGGAACCTTCTTGTTAGAGCCTTGTAGCGTGGCTGCGATGAAGAGATTGGATGCCGTCCAGGCAAAGGCTCTTCGGATCGTACTCGGTGCCATGAAAAGCAGTCCTATAAATGCTTTACAAGTGGAATGTGTTGAACCGCCTCTTCGACTGAGAAGACAGTTTCTCTCAGATCGTTTCTTTTACCGTATTCTACAATTTTCCAAACACCCACTTATTACAAAACTTGAGCAAATTTTAGAATTAATTGAATCTTCCTCTTATTGGGTCCATAAATCTGTACCTCATTTGATTATTAGCTACAATAAATTTAAAGCAATAACTGCCTCAACTCACCGTACGCCTAAACTCCCTCTCTTTGAAGCGGAGTATGATGCCTTAATCATCTCACCAAATATCCATCTCAATATAGGCATTGAAAAGGGTGATCCACACGCCAACACTTACTTCAATTCAATAATTGGCGAACGCTGGCATAATTGGCATCTTATTTTTTGTGATGCTTCCAAACATTCCAATAATGATTGTGTTGGGGTGGGCTTGTTCCATCAACAGTACAACATTGTTGAAAAAATAAAATTTCCTCCGGAAACTTCCATTTTCACTGCTGAATGCTATGGAATTTATAAAGCCCTTGAATACATAATTTTAGTAAAACTTACCAAGACTGTGATTTTTTCTGATTCTATGAGCGCATTACAAGCCCTTTCTAAATTCCCATTCAAACGAAATGCTTACCACCCAATAATTATTATGGCTAGAGAAAAGCTTGTCAGATGTCTGAGCGAGGGATATTCTGTGTCATTTGCATGGATTCCAAGCCATAATGGTATAAAAGGAAACGAAACAGCTGACCGTTTAGCAAACGAAGCGATAGAGTGTGGAGATCTTTTCCCTTTTAAAAACTTTACTCAAGATCTAGCCACTCTTCCTAGGGTTCACCTCCAACATTCTTGGAATGAATCCTGGGCGAGTAGTTCCCGTATAAAAGGCAAACACTATTCTGCCATTCAACCTGATATCCCAGCTAAGCCTTGGTTTGCCAAGGTGCGCCTTAGTAAGCGAGCTACATCCGTGCTCATACGTATGCGACTGGGTCACATGTGCAGTCCAGCAGACCTTGCTCGTATGCGCATTATCGACTCGGCATCATGTGTATGTGGAGAAGATGTGGGTGACGCAAACCACATCCTTTTTAATTGCTCCCTTCATGATAACTCGACGTTATACAACGACCTGCTATTCCTGAAAGTTCCTCTTCCTATAAATATACCGTATTTGCTTCATAATAATAACATTCCTATATACAAAGTGTTAGCTTCATTTATTGAAGCTAACGACATTAAACTCTAAATATGTGTGTAATATTATTATGTAGTATCATTAATTTTGTATTTTTATTTCATTTTATATCATAGTACCCTTTCCTTGCTCCTCTGACCCTATCCTTCACCCTTTTTTATTATTTCGTTTTGTACAAACTGTAAATATTGAAACGTTTCCTCGTTTTTAAAAAAAAAAAAAGTCCTCCCTAACTTACTCCCTACTCCTTAATGAAAAAATGAAAAAACAAGAAACCCGTAAATGAACTTTTGTAGAAGACAATTAAATTGAAAATAAAGAAGACTGAATAATATTATTTGATTATTTCTTGAAGAAACTGGGAAAAACTACACTTGACTCTGGCAAATGCATTGGAAGTGCGATGCCAATATCCTCGAATGAGGAGAAAGAAAAAAAAAAAAAAAAATTTCAAAATAAGTAATAAATGACATTATCAACATATTGCAGGTTGATAATGTCTGACATTTGAAGACTCATGTTTCAACAAAAAGTATTCAATTTAAATTTATATTTTTCTTCTTCATTCTTTGAACATACAATGGGCATTGTTTAAATTTTCTGACCTATATAATTTTTATATTCTTTTCATAAAATATGGATCACTTTAAAAAACTAATTTGAATAGTTTAATTTTTCATGGGATAGTTATTTTACTAAACATATTTTAAAATTTAGCATGCTGACGTCATTAGTACCATACACCATTGCCGTTGCCATTGCCACTGCGTGAGATTTAAAAACCTGTAGATTTTTAATTTGTGTGGTTTACTTTGTGTTGTTTGTTTATTGTTTTGGTCATTGGTTATTTTATAGACACAGACATAGATTTAACTTTTTTGGGTGGGTAAGGTCTATTCCTGGACATGGATTTGGAATCACTAACTTGAATAGAAATGCCCATGACAATCATATAATATCAATAATAAGCTTCACTCGGAATGAAACAAACATTTCATACCATGGCTAAAATAATAGTAAAGGAATGAGATGTTTGACTTGCCATTGGCAGCGGTACTACGCGCGACGCGCGGTTACGGGCATGTTATAGAAAGAATAATGTTGGCAGCATTGTATTGTTTTACGCGTGCAATTTCAATTACTAAACAGAGAACAAATATTAGCTATAATATTTATTTATTACATAACTGAATTAAAAATGTGTTCACATTTCTCCCCAAACTTTCGCCAAAATTTTCCCCACGGTTTTCGTTTCCCCAAAAGTTCCGGTAAAATTTAATTTTCCCCAATATGGGGAAAACCCCCCAATCTGGCTGGAGACACTGACATTAATAGTGATAATGAAATTTAGTGAATTATTTTTTCTTTGTTATGGCTTCACACGGTTTGTGCATTTAGGCCATTTAGCTAGTGTCAAGTAGGTACCTATTTACAGTATTTAATTTCATAATAGGATAGTCACAGCATTACAGCAATCCTCGTGGTCAATTAGTCAAGTCAAATATTTACATAGTCATAATCACGAGTCAGTAAAGTACCTACCTACTTACCTAGTGGATGCTTTATTGGTACTTCCTGGGAGTTTTGAAAAAATGCGAAAGTACACATTTTTTGAGTTCATAATAATGTCATTCGCCTAGACTCGGCACGTTAACGAACACTCAATGATTAATATTCCACCAATATTACACATTATCAATCGAAGAAACACAAGTAAATAATACAAAACCATTAATAACTGTCGTCTAACTATCGGATTCCCGCCAAAACTCCTAGTGAATACTTTTTTTTGTTTTAGTTATGGCTTCGCACGGTTTGTGCATATAGCCAGTGTCAAGTATTTTATTATAAGTATTTCTTAATTTCACATTAAGAAAGTCACAGAAATGTTAGAGCAATCGTGGTCAAGTAGTCAAGTCAATTATTTACATCGTCAGTCACGATTCAGTAAAGTAGTGGATGCTTTACTGAAACTTCCAGGGAGTTTTGGAAAAATGCGAAATGACACGTTTTTTGAGTTTATATCATTCGCCTACACTCGTGCACGTCGACGAACACTTAATGGTTAATATTCCACCAATATTACACATTAACACTCGAAGAAACACAAGTTTGAGCTAATAATACAAATCCAACAACGTCTCACTATCGGATTCCCGCCAAAACTGTAGTGAATACTAAACTTGTATCTTTTAAATCTGTGAAGAATACAGATAAATTTGTCTAAGAACAGTGAAGTGACCACCAACTTTTTTTTTGTTTTAGTTTCCAATGGCTTCGCCAGGTTTGTGCATTTAGCCAGTTTATAATATTTATGTACCTACCTACCTACCTATTTCCCAATAGGAAAGTCATAGCAATAGAGCAATCCCCAATTTTTCGGAACCGAAATTATTGGTATTGATTCGTCAAAAATATGGGTATTTTATTGGCTGCTTGTGCTTGTAAACATCTGCCTAAAAGGCCTGCAACCGTTTTATACCGGTAAATACAGTAATTATTGTAATGGTAGCACTGCAACAACAGGAAGTGATTTAGAAAATGTATTATCTGTTGGAAAATGAATGAACGATATCCAATTTACCAATTTAACTTTGCGGGTAACAGTGGCGCCACTTTCTATAAAAGTCATTATTTTTTTATGCAAAAAAATGCTTCGCTAATTTGATCGCAGGCAAACCATGCTAAGGATTTGTGAGCGTCTGACTGAACGAGTGATTGAATGAGTACCTATATATGTTTGTGTTCGTATTTCGTATTCCATTTCTATTCCACCATTTTGTTTTCCGCTCGCAGTGAGAATATTGGGAATCTGTGTTTTCAGAAAATTCAGCAGAAATAAAATAATTAATATATATTTTGAAGTAGAAAAGGCACATATTCACGTCAAGATGGTTGATAGAATTGAAATGGCTTTGGACGACATAATAAAAGCTAGCAAAAAGGGAGGCAGAGGCGGAGGAGCTGGACGAAAATTTGATACAAAAAAACCTGGTGGAAGAGGAGGCGGTGGATTCCGTAACGGCCGCTCAGGCGGTGGTGTAATACGAGGCAGAAACCGTGGTGGTGTATCTAAGGCCACTAGTTACACAAGGGTAAATCCAATAATTAGATGATAAAAATATTGCATATGGCGGGCAAACGTGGTGGAATGACGCACCACAAAAGTGTGTTGTGAAATCTGCGGACGCTCCCGAAAAGATGCAATGAATTAAATTTAGCTTCTCTACGGCTCGCTTGTTCGGCAGTTTGCATTCTGCCGTGTTCTATTTTCAGTTTCATTGTAACTCGCATACCATAACAGCCATGTCTAGAAGTACCTACCTAGTTCGACGACTGTACCATAGTACTCTTTATCAGCGATATAACTATCGCCTGGCCAGCAGGAGTTATTACCGCGAGGAGTTACGACTTGCAACTTCGATTTGGTTCACCTACGGACGAAATGACGTAGGGGACACATCTGCCCTTGTCTTGGGACTGCGAGGACCTTTACTACCGAGATCCTGACTTCCGGAGCAACTGGCATGTTTGTTATCTGGCGTCATTTATAGAGTAAATGGTGCTGATATCAAACTTCAAGGAATAGTGGTGCGCTTGCCAACTTCTGTGCAATGGACGTGCTAAAAAGTGTTGTGAACAAGTGTGAAATTCCCTGTAACAAGTCTAGACATTTTCTTCTATTATTTCAATACTTTGGTGCAATTTATTCTACAAATAATAATTATTTTATCATTTTTGTTATCAAAATATTGTTGTAATAATATTCATAAAACCAATGTTTGTAAAGATATCTGTTATTTGCTATGTGGCTGTAATAGATATTCTGTATCATTGCCGAGTGTAATGATGCACAGGGTGGCATAGAGTGGCCTAGCGGCAGGCTCTATGAAGGACGACCTATTTCAGGGAGATGTAAACAGCACTTGGAAACATGATATGTTCAATGAATTTGGAGAGAGGAAGATTGCGCAGCGCACTGGACCCATCACTACTGGACCTGCCAAGTTGCTTGTATCAAATCTAGATTTTGGGGTCTCTGACTCTGATATTCAAGAATTGTTCTCAGAATTTGGCAATCTGAAAAGTGCTGCTGTACATTATGATAGATCTGGACGATCATTAGGTGAGCACATTTACAACACATTTGTACCTATGTCATTGTATTTTATACAAAAGAGACAAAGAGTTTACAACTCTCTTTGTCTCTTTTGTATAAAATACAAATAACAACTATTACAAATAACAACTGTTCAAACTAACAAGGGAAAGTAAATACACATATTATGATCTTCACATGTCATTAGGAGCACCTTGAGAAGCTATATTGTTTTGCTGAAATTGTGTATCTATTACAGGTACTGCAGATGTCGTTTTTGACAGAAAAGCAGATGCACTGAAGGCCATGAAGCAATACAATGGAGTGCCACTAGATGGGCGCGCTATGAACATTCAGATGGCCACTTCTGAAGTCGGCAGCATCAGGACTGAAGGTCGCATCGGCGGAGGTAGCGGCGGCGGCGGCGGCGGTGGCGGTGGCCCTGTTAGAAGGAACTCAAACAGAGGAGGTACTGCCGATCGTTCTACTACATGCTTGAATACAGCCTGAAATTTTTTATTTCTGCTATGTAAACTGTTGAAATGTTTATTTCCAGGTCCACCACCCAGGAGCCAAAGCGGTAGTGGCGGTGGCCCCCGTCGCGGCGGCGGTGCTGGTCGCGGGCGCGGGGGCACCCGTGGTGGCAAACGCCCCACACCCACTGCAGAACAACTGGATGCTGAGTTAGATGCCTATGTCAAAGAAATCAAGTGAATCTAAAATAAATAGTGAAGTGCAAAGACTTTGATTGACTATAAGTGTATGATGATAAATAGAAGCACAATAATTAGTGTTCCAATTTGTATGAGCTATTTAATAGAATTATGGACCAAGATTTTTTGCTGAAAAAACGGTTCAGTTGATACCTAATTGACATTGGAAATTACGGTTCTTGCAAGCATGTATCAGTAAATATAAGAATTTGACATGAACAACATATTTTTTCTATTCATATCACCTCAATAATATTGGGATAGGAATCTTGTTTGTAGAGCCTTACTTAGGTTTAAATTATTAGGATTATTGAGTTCCCTGGGGTTTTTTGGATACAAAGATGCTTAACCTCATTGGACCCTGGAACCCCCTGCCTTGTACAATTATAGTACACTCAAACAACCTGACCATATTTGTCTGATATTAGAAATGTAATAGCTAAAAATGTAGTATAGGTACTGTTTAAATGTACTCTTTGGAGCAAGAACTAGGGACAATGGGTGTGTTACTACTACACTAACTCATGACAGAAACCAGAACCATACCAAGTAAATAATAAAAGGATTAGTCTGTAAATTAAAAATAGGTATTTTATTTTATTGATTTACAACTGGTATCAAATTGATCATCTTTTGGAATTATGTTTGATATATTCTTCCATATCAGTTTTCGATATGCCCCCATGAGGGTGTCCGTCGAGAATGGCGCTGGCTGATGGCTCCCAGGGCCACATGACACGGCCGCAGTAGCCGCTCACCATGTCCAGACGTGCATCTTCCGGGATGTAATATTCGCTACATGGCTTCTTGTCTTTGCCGATACTGAAGTAGTACTTGTAACCGCTAGATTTTGATATCTGAGCTGACCATGGCTCTGGAAACAAAATGGCCAAGTTAGATAATTGCTTTGTACTTGTACACTTTTACTAAAATGCACTCGTAAAAAGGTTAAAAATGTTTCATTTATATGGTACATATTCTGTGGCAGTAAGCAAAGTAGCAAACCTTTTATCTCTTTGAGGAACAAAATAGAGCCAACAACGTAAAACATTTCATTCCCGTTTATTCTATCTGGCGTATTTATCGTAACAGCTTTCTTAATGCGCTTCATTGCACGATATTCAAGGTTCTGTACTGCCGTTGAAAACTGCTCCATGTTAAACAGCCTTTTGCATCTTATCGGCAGAGCTTGACTATTGAACGGCTTGGTTAATGCTGAGCAGAATAGGTTACATTGATTTATCCTGTAAATAAATAGCTATATCTAACTTTGTGATCTATAATATATTTAAATAAAAAGTAAAGCCTATCGACTAGCTAGTTAGTCCTTCCTGTGTTATTTCCATTTTGGTGTCAATAAAGAGTTATCTATCTACCCATCTATATCCGTTTTCTCGAAACTTAGCATCACCTCAGTAGTCTACACTTATTGGCCAGCAGACTTGCGGGCTAGGAAGATATCGTTCAACCAAGCTTGTAATCAACGCGTTAGGCGACAGATGCGTCACTGAGATCACATGAGCGTGGTACCCGACGCGGTATGTCTTCATCTTCCTTCACCGTGAGCTTAGTGAGCCCCGAGCTCAGCCTACGCAGGTAAGTGGGCCGGCACAATTAGTCCGCGCAACAATAATGTTACCCATGTCTACTTAGGCTCCAACTTCGCGCATTGGGTGGAGTATACCCATTCTACTATTAAATACTATCCATAATACATAATATTATATACCTCTCAGATAGGGATTCTTGTGATATGTCGATTCCGCCCAATATCATAGCATCAATAATGTGCAAAGCTTTGCTGTAAATCTGGTTGTTGCCTTGCCCTCTGTACTCTTTCACAATCTGAAAGGAAAATCAAAGACAATAATTTTATTGGAGGCACATTATTTTATTTCATCACTTTCCTCGAAATATAGACGTTTTGTTACGATCAAAAAGACAGACCTCGCCATAAATCAATGTTTTAGCTGGCATAGTGAGATGTAGATCGACTACACTTCTCCATCCATTCGATTCTAACTGGAATAATTGGTGTCCTCCACAGCCTGTAAAATATCACACGAAATAATGTTAGAAAAAAAATCATTTACATCAGATTCATCACCATCAGCCGCAGCACGCCCACTGCTGAACATAGACCGCCATACCGAACAACAATTTGCCACTTGCATCTACCGGTTGCCTGCAACTCTTGATGTCGTCGGCGCATCTAGTGGGAGGCCTATGCTGCGTCTTCCAGTTCGTGGTAAATCAGATTAAATAAAAGTAATTATTACAAAAGCTTACTTAGAAATATTCTTAAATCTGGATTATTCTTGCCGCTGTTTAAGAACATTAGATGCCAGTCAAAGACATTTCTGAATTTGTCCAAGTCTGTAGTATTTTCAATATAATCAGGCTGTTTACTCAATACTGTAGATTTAAACAAGTGAGCGCTCTGTGCGTCCGGCGGTGCTTTCCGCATCAGATAAAATATTTTCATAAGAGTTTCGTCGGGGCTGAGCCTTTCTGGTTGAGTTCTCACTTGATCTGGAAGCTGTAACATGGGCTAGAGTATTAATAGGTATTCCGTTACATGGGCACTGTTATATCTTTTTTTTTTTTTACGTAGCCCCACACTATTATTGCTCCTGTATCGTGGGTACCGCTACAGACATAATTTCAAATACACATCACACCCAGACCAGAAACAAACATTTGTGGATCGCACAAATATTTGTTCCGGGCGGGAATCGAACCCGCTACACCGAGCGCAGCTGTCCAATAATTGGTCAGTCACTACGCCAAATGTGCCGTATACTTGTGTATACTTTTTTAAGTTTGTAATTTCCAACTGGTTACGGTGGTCTGTGGTGGTATTTAAAGTGGTCACGAATTACGTAGAGAGGCAAAGTCCAGGTAAAAGTCAAAGGCAAAGGTATTATGAATAACAATACTATGATGTAGCTAGCAGAACAGATTCAAGGAAACTTACTTTCCACAAGCTCAAACATTGTTCCTTCATTTCAGCTTGAGTTGTTTCCTTCAGAGTTTTGTCTTTACTGAATGCACCTATTTTTAAGAGATGTTTGATTTGTTTTTCACCAAGTCTGAAAATGATAATGTTTTAAAGCGGCCATGTCTGTAGTTTGAGTGTTTGCAGTATTTAAATACGTATTTTGTATAAACTTGTCATATTAAAACATTTTTCCCTAATAATTTAATGAATCATGTTTAGATTATACATACACACAGTTACTTTTGTAAATGTATTCATAGAAGTCTGCATCTTCTTGGATGACGCTGAGAGGTACTAGCTCAAGGATATCTCCATCACCCTCTATGCCTTTCCACAGCATAGAGTTGACAGAGAAGAGATGCTGCTCTACCGATTCTGTTCCTAATCTCTTCCACAAGCAGATGAGGTATCGTTCGGAGTTCGCCGGCCGCGATGTCACTGGCTTGTGGATGCAAACTATAACATAATGCAAACATTAAGTGTGCTAAAAAGTACTTGATGGAGCTATAGTGTAAAGCAATGTACCTTCATTTCTTGGAACTACAAAATGTCTGTCGCATTCTGGTTTAAGTAACAAAGAGATCCCGAGATTTAGATAAGCCTATTGGTAAACTTCATCTCACCTTTGTCGAAACATCTGTACATAATATAGATTAATCCTACACTAAAAGGCGTGAAAACATCGAACAGTTTTACGACGAAATGGCCGCCTGTGCGCACCAACATTAACGCGGCGAGACATTGGCACAAGTACAGCTGCTTCGAAAGAACCTCTTGTAGATTCTCTTGGCCTTCTACTGAGAAACCCTGTAATTTAATCAAATGTGAACAAAACAGCTTCGGCATAATGAGAGTTATGACACGAGACTGCGATACTAACACTATTATGTGATATATCTCTAAAGTTAACTCAAGCAAGATACATGATTAAATACAATTTATAATTTTTGCAAATTGAATATTGTGGTTGTGAAGATGGGCGCAAATCGCCATACACCCTGAACAATATGAGCAATAACAAACCCACCTGGGGTTTGTTATCATCAGCAAGGTGTTGTTGGAGAGGTGATACATCTAAAATTATTGTTTTCAGGGTTTGAAAATTTTTGTATGGAAGCCTTCATTGCCCGAATTTTCGATCCACAATTTTATCATTCAAAATCACATCATATAATATTTTTTTATACAATTTTGTTGTTATAAAAAGGTACTTTGATGGCAGATCGGGACTATGCCAAAAGTTTTCAAACCCCTTCATAACTTACACCATCAGCCATAAGAAAGTGAACTCCTTTATCCTCAGTCTGTTTGAGTACATGCTCCTTCAAAGATGTGAGATTGGCTGGATCATACACATTGCCATCTTCCTTTACTCCGTAATAGGGGTTAAATGTTTCAGCAGTCCCAGCATAGAAGTCAGACAGTTTGAAGTCATTAGGGCCCTTCAAAGTGAAACCAAACCCTGGCCACAAACAAAAACTTGTACTATGTATATGTATTATACGGTCAGTAATAAATTGTTACTCTATAAACAGATATTGTGACATTTTTTATTTGTTGTATACTGAATAGAGGTCCAAAATTATAGTACTTTTGTGAATTTACAGTACTTTGTGAATTAAAATAAAATTGATTTTGTTGTGTAAATACAAAGTTCTTGGAATCGTTATGATGTAGAATCTACTTTTAAAGCTTACAAATTGCACCTTCAACTTCAAATATTCAGCTAATTTTATCACTGATTGAACTGATCATTCTTTACTGCAGTAATTAGCAATAATACCTTTCGCTCTCCATCCTTTCCGGAACAAGACATACTCAGAGAATCCACCTGGACCTGCACACACATCAGCAAAATATAAGATATCCTTCTTATCCACCATATCCTCTCCCGTAGGTTTCTTAGGGTATGTGAACATAAAGTCAAACACTGCATCTATGTTAGCCATCTTTACGGCTGCCCGGTTCAGAAATATCACTGCTCCTATAGTTTCATATGGATTGCTACGAAACCGTGCTTGCCTAAGATCCTTGTCATCTAGTGTGTCAAAAATATCCTGCAGCAAAAACATGAGTTGATTAACAATGTTTTAATTAAATTAAAGTCTGTTTTAAAATTGAGGTGTAAATCTAGTATTTATCTTAGATTTTATTTTAAGCTGTTAATTTGCTATGAATGTCATTGTTTTATTGCAAATAAGGATAATGATCACACCTTTGCCTTTAGAATTCCTTTCAGAACATGTGGTTCAACAAAGTTGACTTCATCATCAACAGTTAATTTTTTTGGTCCTTTCAGCAGCCAAGCTTCAAGCACTTCTCCCAGTAGAGGCTCATCCGGTGCAGGAGGTAACCATGTCTGTAATTAAGCAGTATCAGCACTATCAGCATAATCACAAAACAATACCTAATAGAGTAAATGCCAATATAAAAATATAAACACAGAGTTTAAATCACTTACAACTTTTTCTACTGCTTCTGGTTTTGACTCATCAGGCGACCACTGAAAATCAATAGGGATGCTTCCAACAGCAGAGGGCTTCATACCCAAACCTCTTCGTCCTTTCTGTGTAGAAGCTTCAATCGGTTCCACCCTACCATGCTCAAACTTACCCAAACCCTTGCCGGGTTTGAAACCCATGTTGCTCATCATGCGTTTTGACTTTTCTGAATACTCAGCACTGTATGTGTCCTCGTATTCTTTATCTTGATCAGAGGTTTTATTATAGAATGAGTCGGTGGACTCTCCAAATGTTGGCCGCATGGAGACTTCACTATTCTCACCATCATTATCATTAAATCCAGGTCGCGGGTCATCATAACTATCATTTGGTGATGAGCAGTTTTCACTCAAACTACTTCTACTCATTCTGATGTTCTTATCTACAGAGCTGCGTCCTGTATAGTTACTGTGTACTCTAGCGGGTTGTTCAAATTTTGATCTGTATTTATCATTTTGTTGTGGCTTTGATGCTTCTTCATCTGATTCCTCTTGTAAAGCTAGAAAAACAAAGTAGGTAGGTATGTATAAAAATATTTTCAACTAATATAGTATGAAAATAACTGATTAGTGGTAGGCACATATACTATTTTGAGGCATGTTATTGTAAATTAAAATTATGTCAAAAGCCAAACAGATGAGTTAGTTACAAATCATCTGCGATCAGACAAGCACAATGTCCATCATGAAAGTTACTCGGATTATTCTTGACACTTCTTGAAATCTCAAAGGTTGAAAGTTCTTGAATATGAAGAAATCTTGTAACTTACACCAGAAACTAAAGTTCAAGATTAAGTTTTGTAAACATATATATTTTTAATGTTACCAGAGCCTTGTGAAGTGGTGGAAGATGCTCCGAAAGTGTCCGCGCGTGGACGTTTAGCTGGTACAGTACTCTCGTTGCTGCTAGAGTCATCATCTGAGGGATCTGTAATATCATACAAAAAACAGCATTGTTGAACCGGGCAGCATCAGTCCAATGCTTCTGAATTTGTTTTCAACAAGCGCAAATCACATTAATACCTATTTTGGGTTTATGAATTCAAACAAATACCTACCAGACAGATTCATGGCGAACAATGAGGAGTCTCAGTCAGCAAGCTTTTCCTTTCGTTTTCTGCTCGCAGCTGCTATGCTAAGGTGCTAAGCCAAAGCTAAACCTAAAGCATAACCAAATCAACCGGAAAAATTAACACACACACACAACACAATAATAGGTAGGTACCATAGGTATTAGGTACCTACCACAGATAGAGTAACTTTTAACTTTTTTTTAGGCACAATACTACACATGGAACATAGACAAGCAACAGCGGAATTGAATTATTTGATATCTCTAGGTAGGTATCGGACGGAACCGCTGTCGCCAAATAATTATTGAAAGTTACTGTGTCAGTAAAGGTGTTAAAGTCAACTGCGATTATTTCAAAATGTGCCATAAGTGTTAACCGATATGCTTCATTTTAATGGGCTCCAAAACTGCGTATGAGACATTTTTCATTGTGTGGCAGACGAAGAGCCATTTCATTTCCTTCCACTTGTCTCTTCTGTCACTGTCGCACTTTTTTTTTTTTTTTTTTGTTTTAGTGATGGCTTCGCACGGTTTGTGCATATAGCCAGTGTCAAGTATTTTATTTTAAGTATTTCTTAATTTCACAAGAAAGTCACAGTAATGTTATAGCAATCGTGGTCAAGTAGTCAAGTCAATTATTTACAACGTCAAAGTCACGATTCAGTAAAGGAGTGGATGCTTTACTGAAACTTCCTGGGAGTTTTGGAAAAAATGCGAAATGACACGTTTTTTGAGTTTATATCATTCGCCTACACTCGTGCACGTTAACGAACACTTAATGGTTAATATTCCACCAATATTACACATTAACACTCGAAGAAACACAAGTTTGAGCTAATAATACAAAACCAACAACGTCTCACTATCGGATTCCCGCCAAAACTCCCACTGTCGCACTTCTCTCTTTTTCGTGAGACTGACCATAGAGTAGTAATAATACGGGCAATTGATTAGGGTAGGTAAACTACCGGTAGGTAGGTTAGGTAGGTAGGAAAGTAGGTAGGTTTACCTACTTTCTGATCCCATTTTGTTTCCATCCCCATCAAAATTCCGTTTATTGAAAAAAAGAAAAAGTATGTAGTACCTAGAAGTCGTAAAAGTAGTAATTTCCTCTAGCTTATCTATCTATCTATGTATGGAATGGATGGAGTTTTGTTTTGGCGGGAATCCGAATCCATTGGTTTTGTAATTTTATTTCTCATACTTGTGTTTCTTCGAGTGTGCATGTGTAATATTGGTGGAATATTAATCATTAAGTGTTCATTAACGTGCACGAGTGTAGGCGAATGATATAAACTCAAGAAACGTGTAATTTCGCATTTTTTCCAAAACTCCCAGGAAGTTTCAGTAAAGCATCCACTACTTTACTGAATCGTGACTTTGACGATGTAAATAATTGACTTGACTACTTGACCACGATTGCTATATTGCTGTGACTTTCTTAATGTGAAATTTAGAAATACTTATTAGAAAAAAGTCTGGCCAACGAAAGTAGACACTGAAAAACCCCGGCAAATTCAAAAAATATTAGTATGGCAACCCATAATTGCCACCATTTTGAAAATATTGGGGAATTTGTGTATTAGTGATGCCCTACCCTGATGCCGGTTCTCCCAAATTTTTGAAAACAACATTTTAATTTAGCCAATGCCTTTGTGTATTTTTACGATTCAGAATTAATAAGAATCAATAAAGTACTATAAGATTGTTTATTTTGTATTAATTATTCCATTAGTGGTCGTTTTAAGTTGTTTTTTATACATTTTAGGTACATAAAAAACCATGCAATCCTAAACCACAATGAACTTAAAACTAAGTCGATAAAAGTAAAGTAACACACTAAGAAGTGGGTTACAATAATTCGAAATCAATAATTTTTTTTTTGTTTTATTTATGGCTTCGCACGGTTTGTGCATATAGCCAGTGTCAAGTATTTTATTTTAAGTATTTCTTAATTTCACTTTAAGAAAGTCACAGCAATATAGCAATCGCGGTCAAGTAGTCAAGTCGTCAAAGTCACGATTCAGTAAAGTAGTGGGTGCTTTACTGAAACTTCCTGGTAGTTTTGGAAAAAATGCGAAATTACACGTTTCTTGAGTTTATATCATTCGCCCACACTCGTGCGCGTTAACAAACACTTAATGATTAATATTCCACCAATATTACACATTAACGCTCGAAGAAACACAAGTTTGAGAAAATAATACAAAACCAACAACGTCTCACTATCGGATTCCCGCCAAAACTCCTCAATAATTATTGCATCCTAAATTTACCCTGTCACGGAGCATAATGTTCAGTGGTGGAAGCACTAATATGGCCATGTAAAAAGTTTCGAAAAAATTCGAGTATCTACTTCGTTGGCCAACTCTATAATAAAATACCTACTTGACACTGGCTATATGCACAAACCGTGCGAAGCCTAATTTAGAATTACTAAAACAAAAAAAAAATAGATCAATCAAAAATAATAATTGAAAGTTTATGAAAACAAAATAAACAAAAATAATAAACTGTATATATAAATATTAATTTGTTTGTTTGTTTCGTTGGAGGATTGACAAGTAAAATGACCGCGGGAGAAGCTATCAAAAATTTACCATGGTAAGTACCCTACAAGTTGATTTGTGTACAAAAAACCGGTAGGTACCTCTCCGCTTACCTACATGTTTCTGATGATATTCCAGGGTTGAAAAGTATCGGCCTTCCAAATTGGCCGAATTAGTCTCTCATGACGATATAATCAAAACGAGTAAGTACAAAATACCCCCATTTATCCACAATGTTTAGTTTTTGAACTGTTATAAGGTTATGTTTTTATTTATTTGCTTTCAGTAAATCAGTTTATGAATGAGAACCAACTCCCTCATTTGTTGTTCTACGGTCCCCCTGGAACTGGGAAAACATCCACAATTTTAGCATGTGCCAGACAAATGTATACACCACAACAGTTCAACTCTATGGTACCTATGTCTTGTGTATTTTGTTGAATATTCTATAGCTCTCATCGCTTAACCCTGTGAGTAACCAATGGCAGACACCATACATTTCGAACAACTCTGCGCCTGGGCTGGGTCAGTATGGACCATATAACAATTAAACATCTATTGTGTCTGGTATTGGTTACTTAACCAGTTAATTGTTATATTGTCCATACGGACCAGTCATGCAGTGTTGTTAGAAGCTGTCATCCATGAAGACCAAGACTCTTTTTTGGGTCTTGGCATCATCCTAGTTAGTTAGTTAAAATAATAAAGTAGTAAAAAACTAAGATTTGCATCTAAAGTTAATATTTATTTATGTATTTCAGGTCCTAGAATTAAATGCATCTGACGACAGAGGAATTGGAATTGTGAGAGGGCAGATTCTCAGCTTTGCATCAACAAGAACAATATTCAAGGCTGGACCTAAGCTCATCATCTTAGATGAAGCTGATGCCATGACTAATGATGCACAAAATGCCCTGCGAAGAAGTAAGTTACAGTTTAATGTTTGTTAATATCAACAGGTGATACAAAATGTGGTCAAGTAAAAAAACACACAAATGACAATTTTAATTATTGTCAATTATTTTGAATCAGTCTTAGAAGGGTCAGTTTTCTCACATTGGTACTTCTTTCACCATTTATTTGTAGGCAAATTCACACTTGCATACCTACACAATTTGTGATTGGTGAAATTTGAGGTGGGTTCTGTCAGATTGTTTGACTCAGAAAAGTTAGTACAAATTATTGTTTAGTAATGGACAAGGTCAAGTTATATGTTATTGATTTGTTCACGAAATTCAATTATGTTTTTTGTAATTCTTTCTGTGTTGCTATGGATACTGGTACCAAAACAGTAGTCTTATAATGTGATGAGACTAGGTTTACTAAGTTTCCTGATAAGTTTAGGAAGTATAACTTATCATTAATTGAAATAGGTTGTCATAATATAATACTCATGAAAATTGTGATTGTGAAAGTCAGATGAAATGGAGGTAGATTATTGCTTTGGTTCAAACACAGTCTTCTTCAGTTAAGTTTGAATTTAAACTTGTAAAGTAACATGTTGGACAGTGATGATGAAGGTGAAGTTCAAAGTAAAACAGTTAAGATTGCTGTAGTCGGGGATCCAGCCACTGGCAAAGTAAGTGAATATGTACCATTTTTTAGTTTTTTTTTTTCAATATTCATTTAGGATGAAAATAATAGAAGAAAACTATGATAAAGATGTTAATTTCTTCCATAGTTCAATGGATTATTTGCATATTGTTTTTATAGAATTGACCACTTTTAACCAATAAAAACAATGTAATTATTTCAGAGTAGCCTTTGCAGTCGCTACCTCGGAGGCAGCGGCGCCGCTGCCGGCAGCACGCAGGGCGCCGAGGTGATGGCCGGCCAGTGCGTGGGCCTGCGCCCTCCCGTCGCGCTGCAGCTCTGCGACATTGCTGGGAATGCACTCGACACGCATATGCTCGCGAACTATTTGTATGGGTCAGACGTAAGAACTATGTTGATTTTTTTACCAGGGACACATTAGTTGCTGAATGAGTGCTGTGCTCTGTTAACACACCTATTCCCAATAGTAGATAACTATTGGGAAAGCGCGCTTCCCCTCGCTGCCGTTTTTCTTAAGTGCAACCCCTACTAGGGAATGATACAATCTACAAAACAAAATAAACGAGAATAATAATATATTACATGAACATAAAAGTAATCGTTGTGCTTCTCAACGCTTGCCATCGACCTGTAAAGAATATTAACTTATTTAATGTTTATCATCTTTCAGGTAGTTATATTCGTTTATGACCTGACAAATCTACAAAGTTTCGAAAACCTAAGCTCATGGATGACGAAAATAAAGAATATTTTCGAGCCAGAAGCAAAGAAACCTTTAATGGCGTTGTTTGGAAACAAGTCGGATTTAGATCATCAGAGAGCAGTGAGACTGTCCTGTGTACAAAAGTTCGCCGCTGAACACTTCCTGGAAACATACAAGGGGTCGGCTAGAACTGGCGAAATGGTAAACTTATTTTATTGTTAAGTACCTACCTACATAAATAATAAAATACGTGAAATATAGTTATAATAGTTACTATAATAATAGTAAGAGAACAAGTGACCCTGTGGATATAACGCGTCGATTACGCTATGGGAAGGTCTGCCTTCTTTTATCTGTAACACAGTATTTAGATATATCGTGATGAGAGTGCGACGACGACTCCCTATTGAAATATTTGAACTAATGACCTGATAACTAACTAGTATAATAGTTATTTTAAAAGTAGTCAGATACGTTTTCGTAATTTCAGGTTCACACTCTATTCTTAAGCCTAGTTTCCCGAGTAATGGGCATGAAGGTGCACCAGCTTCCTCCGATAGCAAGAAACGGGAGCGACAAGTCTCCTCGCCCCCTGGAGAGAGGTGGGAGGAGCCCCTTGCCCCTGCAGTCCGTGCCCACACACTGCCTCATCATGAACAGAAAGGCGCTGAGAACTATGCACAGGAAGGCATCGTCGAAAGTTTGTGACATACAATAAGAAAATATATAAACTACTTTTAATTGTATTTGTTTTATTTGTATCTAGGATTACTTGTGCAACTTCATAAACATACCCGTGGTTTGAATAAGGTTAGTTGTGGTATGCTAAATTGCTATTAAAAATATTTATGTGCCGCAATATAATTTTGAGAACCTTTAGAGGTTTAGATAATTTGAGGTACATCTATACGAGTGAAGCAGTTTTTCTATTTCAGTAATAGAAAAGTACACAGAAAACGTGCGGTTCTGCATAATATGCAACTACCTCGGCAAGATAATCCCGGCGCTGCAGTCGCGCTGCACGCGCTTCCGGTTCGCGCCGCTACAGCGGAGCCAGATCGTGCCGCGGCTGAAGGAAATCGCCAGCGCTGAAGGGTAACTAGTCAAACTATCCTTATCTACTTATAAGCTACATATTTATGTATCCATACTAATATTATAAATCTGAAAGTAACTGTTTATCTGTTTATCTGTATATCTGTTTGTTTGTTTGTTACCTTTTCACGGCTAAACGGCTGAACCGATTTCGATGAAATTTGGTATAGGGGTAGATTGGACCTATGAGACGGACATAGGCTATCTTTTGTCTCAAAAAATAATCTTTAAGGGGATGAAATAGGGGTTGAAAGTTTGTATGGGGAATCCATAATTCCTCAAGTTAGGGATCTGAAAATTCTTATTTAGGCTTTTGGTAAGAAATAAATAAATACGGGTTTCAGCTTTTTTGCAAAATCATCCCTAAAGGGGGAAAAGCAAGGGGGTTGAAATTATGAGGTATTCTTTAGATGCACCCCCTACGGACCACAATAAACGGCTAAACGGATCGTAATTTAAATTGGAACGTAATTAAGGGGGAGAGTGCGATGGGAGGAGGGGGAGAAAGGGGTAAAGTGGGGGAAAGGGGGAGTAGATGGTAGAGTGAGGGGAGAAGAGGGTAGAGTGGGGAGAAAGAGAGGGGGGAGCGGGAAGAAAGAGGGGAGAGTGGGGGGAGAAAGCGGACAGAGTGGGGGGAAAAAGAGGGGAGAGTGGGGGGAGAAAGAGGGGAGAGTGGGGTGAGAAAAAGGTTAAAGTGGGGGGAGAAAGAGGGGAGAGTGGGGTGAGAAAAAGGTTAGAGTGGGGGGAGAAAGCGGACAGAGTGGGGGGAAAAATAGGGGAGAGTGGGGGGAGAAAGAAGGGAGAGTGGGGTGAGAAAGAGGGGAGAGTGGGGGATAAAGAGGGGTGAGTGGGGTGAGAGAGTGGGGGGAGAAAGAGGGGAGAGTAGGGTGAGAAAAAGGGTAGAGTGGGGAGATAGAGAGGGGAGAGTGGGGTATGAGGGTAGAGGGGAGAATGAGGATAGAACGGGGGAGAAATAGGGGAGAGTGGGGAGATAGAGAGGGGAGAGTGGGGTATGAGGGTAGAGGGGAGAATGAGGATAGAACGTGGGAGAAATAGGGGAGAGTGGGGTGAGAAAAAGGGTAGAGTGGGGAGATAGAGGGGAGAGCGGGGAGAATGAGAGTATAGTGGGGGGAGAAAGAGGGGAGAGTGGGGGGAGAAAGAGGGAAGAGTGGGGGGGAAGAGGGGAGAGTGGTGGGAGAAAGAGGGGAGAGTGGGTTGAGAAAGAGGGGAGAGTGGGGTGAGAAAGAGTGTAGAGTGAATAGAAAGTGATGATACAGTGGGGGGAGAAAGAGGGAAGAGTGGGGGGGAAAAAAGGGGAGAGAGGGGGGAGGAAGAGGGGATAGTGGGGGGAGAAAAGGGGAGAGTGGGGGGAGAAAGAGGGGAGAGTGGGGGAGAAAGAGGGTAGAGTGGGGGGAGACAGTGGAGAGTGGGAGTGAAAGAGGGGAGAGTGGGGCTAGAAGGAGGGGAGAGTGGGTGGAAATAGGTGAGAGAGATTGAGTGCGAAATATATAGAAATAGAGGGAGAGGGAGTGAGCGAAGGAGGGAAAGGAAGAGATATAGACGGAGAGGGTGAGGGAAATAAATATAATGGATGAGATGGACAGGGAGAGGGAACGCAAGAGATTGAGAGTGGAGAGGGATATTAATGATAGAAAGATAGGGAAAGATATAGGGAGAGGGAAAGAGATGGAGGTAGAGGAAGAGAGATAGAAAGAGCGAAAGAAGGAGAAAGATAGAAAAAGAGCTAGAGAGGGAGAAAGATAGAGGAAAAGGGAGTGAGAAAGAGACAGATATATTCTTACCTATAACTGTTTTCTAAACAGTTTACATTTTATATAAAAATGCGAACGAAGTTGCGGGTATCAGCTAGTTTTATATAATTATGTATAATAAGTAGCTGTAAATGGTAAAAGTAAAGGTCTGGGTGCCACTACAATAGATAGGCGTAGCGCTTGGCATCAGGCAATTTCCCAACTTCGGGATCCGGCCAGGTTGACGGTGCAGCAGTGTTTAGGTTTATGTACCAAGATCCATCCATTGGTACCAGTGCACGCTATAATGGCCAAAATGTGTGGTAACTGGTAATCTTTACCCAACTATATTTTGTTTGATGTTACATGTACCATTTTAGGGTGAAGATCTCCGACGACGGCATCAAGGCCCTGCTGACGCTGTCGGGCGGCGACATGCGCAAGGTGCTGAACACTCTGCAGAGCACGTGGCTCGCATACCGTGACGTCACCGAGGACAACGTGTACACGTGCGTGGGCCATCCGCTCAGATCCGACATCGACAACATACTGCACTGGCTCATGAATGAAAATGACTTCGCTACCTGCTTTAAGAGTATCCTTTGCAAATAGATTCAGATATACAATCTGTCATTTGAAATCATTAATTAATTCAGCCGTGGAGGTCAGAGCATTGTCCACCTCAACCACAGATAAATAATAGTGATAGCAGTCGGCTATGCATTCTCTGACGGGACTCGAGAGTTATACATTAATTTATTAATGATGTATATATTATGGAATTAAAGGAAGTGTCCCCTCCCTCTTGTCACCATAAGCCATAAAGGCTTGTTCCGGATTCGGATTCGATTAAGTGATAATTATTTTGAATATATTTTAGACAAATAATATAATTTGTTAGTATTCGTCTTCATTGAAGTTATTATCTAACGCTGTCATTTATCTTTTTTTGACTTAGTTATCTGGAAGTATTTATTGTGGTGATATTATAATTGCAAGAATGTCAATAAAAATATTATGATTTGACATCATATCAATAGTTCAATTACAAGTATTGTGATTTATATCGATAAAATTCCTTAAACGATACCAGATATTCAAGATGTCAAGCTTGCGAAAGGGCTGGCGCTTGGCGACATTCTCACCGAAGTTCATACTATTATACAAAGAGGTGAGTGAAAATCTGCTTCATTAATTACCCCATCTATAAATTAAAACGGTAATTAAGATCTTTGTATCTCTTTGTACATAATCGTTACCGCGAATCTTAGAATGTCATCATCGTTCATTGATTGATTCACCCTCAACGCAATTGATCAATATTGTTACTTTGAAGCCAAGCAGTGGTCTCTTCTATTTCTCCTCTGTACTATGATAATATGCGCTGCCCTACATGTCAGCATCCACGTCCCGGCGCCATAGACCATGCTGAGTAACACACATTGTGTAAACAGCCGGGTCTTCAGACAGTACAGATGAAACATTACAGTCATCAGCTTCAGTCTACGTACGGCGACTGCCTGACGTAGGCCTCTATTGAACGCCACTGAGCCCGATCTTCGGCTCTTAAGTGGTAAACACAGTCAGGCTAGAACGGGATCGGCTCTAGAGGGCCGCCGCGGGTAGTGCTGGAATACCCCGATACAGAGTTCCACTCGAGGAAGGTCTAGGACGGCACTCGCCCCGGCCGGTAACGCCGGCCCCGCTGTTCCAGTGCGCCTGCCCCCGGAGGCGCTGGTGGCGCTGCTGGTGCAGCTGGCGGAGGCGGAGGCGCGGCTGGCGGGCGGCTGCAGTGAGCGCGTGGAGCTGGCGGCGCTCGTGGCGGCCTTCCAAGGCGCCAGGGATCGCGTCACGGTGGACGACGCGCCCGCATAGTCGCCTAGTTGTAAGCACCTTTACATTGTTGTAGCTAGTGGACCCTCAGTGCCTACTCCTTTTTTAAGTAGTTATAATATGTAAACTTAGCTAGCTTATATTTGTGTGTGGGTGGGTATCATGTCACCGTCTACATCTTATACGGTTTTGATGAAGTATTACTAAAACTTATTTTGTTTAAATATGTAATTACAATTTGATCTATGTATCGATCGTACCACTCACTCGAACCAATATTGTTTTTCCACGGTTATTCCTTATTCGGGTATTATATTAGCATGCGGCCATTTTAGTTTTTATATACCTACTTTCAGTTCAAATTATTTATTATCGTCGAAATATCTCGAGTTAGGTACTGATTCATAAAACGGCACATTAAGTAAAAAAAACAAAAGTTATGTATTTTGTCTGGTGTGTATGTTGATTTTGTAATAATTGTACCTATCTTACCAAAATTACATTAATCTATTTCAAAGAACATGTATTTCAATTTTGGAGAACTGTACAAACTGATGCACGCTTTAATATTACGTTGCGAATATTCGCACATAACATTATCAGAGAAGTCAGTTACTGTTTACAGCTAGATAAAATGAAAATAAAAAAAATAGTCGGAATAAATTAGATCTTTATTTTAAAATAAATATAAAAGTTTAAGCCTACTATTTACAAACACATAGGTACTTTAACTTATTTATACCTAAGCTGCCCAAAGGCATAGCCAAACAAGAGCGGTCAGCCCTCGACCAATCGCGGGACGCAGCGCGGCGGTAGACCGCCCCGTTTACTTGAACTTAATTAGTCTTACTCAACTAATTAGGTATTAAAGCTGTTTCAATCGACCTTAGCAGATAATTTAACCAAAGAAATTCGACATTAGGTTACTGAATGAGTTCGTGATGGAAGCTATAAACCCGGGCGCTTGTGTCGGAGGGAGTCTCGGGGGCGGCGGGCCCGGTCTGTAGTACTGCCCGTCTATACGCTGAAATTCAAACAAATTAGTAAATACATAGCTCGATGCAGTATATAAGTGAGTAGGTATAATTATATAATATGGCAATGGTGTTGCAACAATCGCTCAGCAACTGTCGATTTTTAACAGATTGGTTACGATGTGTTTTATGTGCCAGACTGAGAGTTGAATAGTATGTACATTGCTGATGAGTGAATACCAATTACCACTAGGTCCTCTAACGCGTGGGCTACACATATCGTCATCGCCAACGGCCAAATTAAAATAAAAAAAAGTGAACGTATAAAATCGTGATATTCAACGGCAATGCCAATGCCATATCCCGATTATGTGGCTACACTTACGGCGAACGTCAAATGCCGTCAAACAACGGGATAGTCAATGGGATATCACGATATGTGTGGCCCCTGCATAAACAGTAAAATTATGTTGACGATGGTACAAGCTCTGAAAATAGTTATGATGGGTGTAGTCACCCAGGTTGGGAGTTAGGCTGACAATAATGAAGAACATAAGCGATGGTTGTGCAATACCTTTTCTAGATCGTGGGTCAACACCAACTAAGTAGTAGGTATCCTGCAGTGAACGGATCATCGGATCCGTTTTTAATTAAGGCATCTCAAAGCATGTTACTTTTGTAACGAGTATTGTGGGCCAATATCTAATAACTAAAAATAATATGGTAAAAGGAAACCTGTTACCAAAACAGTAGAATAATGACTATTGCGTGAACGTTAGTAGAATCAAACAGAACTCACCATTACATCCGATAACTTTTTGTAAAATTGATTTCACAATAATAATATTACATATTCTATCATTGTCATTTAATTCCAACATACATAGAATATAGATACAACAATTCTCAACTAAAACTACTAAGATATTTTGTATTTTGTACTGATTGGGAATGATTAACAACATTACTATGCTGACAGTTTACTTTCTTATCTAGGGAAATAAACCACAATATGCAACCCACTGAATTAATATAAAACTTATTTCCCTTGGTTAGTATTTAAAGCAATATCTACAAATTCAACATAATATTATTCTCAAGCAACACTTACAAGTAATACGACCATAGGTTAGATCCGCTGAGTTTGTGTTTGTTTGTTGTGAAAATTACTATGTGGTTGTTGATTCACGATAATATATTATTATGGTTATCCGATCGTTAATCATATCAGATAAGATGTTTTGGATCTTTTATATACTCTGTTTATCTGTTCTAAGTACACGGGCAATGTGAAATCCATAATTGAGCATGACTATACCCTTGTTATTTGTCATTATGTTGTGTTGCATTCCATTTATGACAGAGCTAAGCTTTGGTCGTTAATATATACTTAGTCAGGTCATAAGTATTGTCACACAGTAAAAACTTTTCTTTTAGAATGCTGGCCACAAAAAAGTTTATTGAATTCGAATTTCGAATTGTTCATGAAAATAAAAATGTATACTTTTTAGAATTTTACTCATTTTTAAATATGGAGTGGACGCTTAAAGAAGACCGTGTTGCAGTTATTGCGTTGCATCGTTGCGGTTACGCGCCAATTCAAATTTTTGACATACTGAAAAATTTGAATATAACCAAGAGATTCGTTTATCGTACCATCAAACGATACAATGAAGACTCTAGTGTAGATGACAGGTCAAGAAGTGGTCGCCCTCGGTCTGTTAGGACTCCAGCAGTGATAAAAGCTGTGAAGGCGCGAATTCAAAGAAATCCCAAACGTAAGCAGAAACTGTTGGCTCTTCAGATGGGATTAAGCAGAACCACGGTGAAAAGGGTGTTAAATGAAGACGTATTATTAGGGTTTCGGGCATATCGAAGAAAAACAGGACATCATTTGAATGCTCGTCTAATGGACCTGAGACTGAAGAGATGCCGCGCTTTGTTGAAGCGGTACGCGGGAAAAAAATATCGGGATATTCTTTTTTCGGATGAAAAAATTTTTACCGTAGAAGAGAGCTACAACAAACAAAATGATAAGGTGTACGCACACAGTAGTGAAGAAGCGAGCAACCGTATTCCGCGTGTCCAACGAGGTCATTTTCCATCCTCGCTCATGGTATGGTTGGGAGTGTCTTATTGGGGCTTAACAGAGGTACTTTTTTGTGAGAAAGGTGTAAAAACGAATGCAGTTGTGTATCAAAATACAGTCCTGACGAACCTTGTGGAACCTGTTTCTCATACCATGTTTAATAACAGGCACTGGGTATTCCAACAAGATTCGGCGCCAGCTCATAGAGCGAAGAGCACACAAGACTGGCTGGCGGCGCGTGAAATCGACTTCATCCGGCACGAAGACTGGCCCTCCTCCAGTCCAGATTTGAATCCGCTAGATTACAAGATATGGCAACACTTGGAGGAAAAGGCGTGCTCAAAGCCTCATCCCAATTTGGAGTCACTCAAGACATCCTTGATTAAGGCAGCCGCCGATATTGACATGGACCTCGTTCGTGCTGCGATAGACGACTGGCCGCGCAGATTGAAGGCCTGTATTCAAAATCACGGAGGTCATTTTGAATAAACTTTAGTGTCATAAGAATCTATGTTTTGTTAAGTTCATTTTGGTATATAAATGGTTACATAATGAATAAACTTGTTTCAATTATTTTATATAAAACATGTGACAGAATTTATGACCTGACTAGGTAATATCTTAACTCAGTAACGGAAACCTCTAAATGCCATCGCGAAGTTATACTTCAATCTAACTAGCGTTAAGAACCGAATCAGTCTTCAGGGAACACGATAATTCCTTCCGGGGGCTCTTGCGTGTCTTGGGGAACCTTGGGATCCCGGCCGGGCTTGGGCGTAGTCGAGGTCAGTTTGATCGGCCGGATTGGGCTGGGGTGTTTCGCGGGCGGCCCGCTCGGGACGTAGCCCTACACCACAACACACTACATGTCAGTCACCACAACCACATACAACAACCATACAGGTACACACAAGTGGTGCGTTTCCTTACTCATAATAACGAAGGGAGATTCGAGATAGAAAGCATTTTTAAAGTTATTATTTTAGGACTTTTGAAAGCGCAGTCAAAAGATTAAACACCGGTTTGTTGTGGAATTAAAGTGGTAGGATCTATTAACGTTAGGTTAAGTGTATTTACACGTTGAAACATAATAATATATACACACAACTATACATTTACGGAAAAAATCTTAGTTGCCCCAAAGTATGCTATGCATATAAGATTAGTTTAAACTACTTACTTTGGCTGAATGTAACGTAATATTTAGCAGGGTCGGATGGCTGTCTATAACGACAAATTCTACTTCTTGTGGAATGTATCCGTCAGCTGAAACCTGAAGAGAACCAAACAAATTGTATTAAAAAGACCGACTATGTAGCTCTATCAGCAAAACTGCTACAACGCAAAATACTATACTGACTCGAGTCGAGTCTGGGGTTTATCCGACATTATACGATCATAACTCATTTGATAGAAAGGTTCTGTGATTAGTTTCTTCATCAATCTTCAGTGTCTGTATCCACCGCTGTCGCCATAATATTGCATTGTAAAAATAAATAAATAAAATTGTCATCGGAGCTCGAACCCATGCGAAATGTTGACTCAATTGTACAATGGAAACTGGGCCAAATTTACTAGCAAGATGTGGCTGAACAAAAATCCAAACAAACATAGTGAGTCAACTCTTGTGACAGCTAGGTCACGTTCAAGATTGAGTCACCGTCACGCAGTTTTAATCAGTAATGTTTGAATGCATTGCGTGATGACGTAGTTTGAGGAAGTCGAGCGATAGACGAGTTTTCTATATTTATGAAACTACCCGCGGTCTAAGACTTCACCGGGTATATTCTGTGATCCTGTGTTACCCTACAACCTACAATAAACGTATTATACCAAATTTCAACGAAATCTTATCGCCGTTACGGAGTCTAGTAGGCCCAAAGAAGACTCCAAACCGATAATCGGACACATAGTAGGATAGCACGGGAGACGAGGGATCCTTACTTCGATGCGGTAAGTGCCGGGCAGCAGGATGCGCCAGAACTCCCCGTACTTGGTGGTGTGGTAGGTGACGTCGCGGCCCTTCACGCGCACGGCGGCGCGCTCCAGCGCCGCGCCCTGCGCGTCCGTCACGAACCCGTGCGCGCCGCGGTACACCTCCGCCAGGTACTTGATTAGGGACTGACAAAAATATGCACGGTACAGTACAGTATAACAGCGTTTTTCTTCTTTTCGGCCTGTTTACATCATGCGCGTAGGTAATTATAATTATACATGTACTTGGAGAGCTTGGAATCGATCTCACGGGTCAGGATCTCATCTTCTGGAAACCAAACTAAATTAGTTAGCCGAGTAGAGGTAGGTTAATAACATGATATGAAATGGCCATTGATATGGCCTAATCTAATCGGAAGTACCTAGTCGGTTCTCGAACATTGTCGTGCTTTATTCGACGACGACGGGATCACGGGACTAAAAACGAGTGATTTTTATTCGAAGATGTGAAACATCTTGTTATTGTAATGGCTTATGTTGTTTTTCTGTTTAGTATTTTATCAGCCGAAACCGATCAATCTCACGATATTATTAGACAAGCTAAATGCTTATCGGCACTCTATAGTACACCGAGTGGAAGTGTTTAGATTAGGGCACCGGGCATAATGTAGGTACGTTAGCCACGTTTTATTAGATCTTATCGTTGTCGCCCATTTCTGACGACGAGATAAGAGATTATATTTATATCTAGGTACATGGCGTCTCAAGCCATTACTCACTAACGGCTACAATAAATAGGTACAGCCGCACACAGTGCGATACAAGTAAAGAAAAATAATAAAGTGTTTTCAGGTTATTTTTTCCAAATTGATTTGCTGAAGCGATTGCGTTGTAGTTCATAGCCAAAAGTGAAGACCTCAGTGACCTAAAATGATTTACAAAGTCGGACTATTTTTACTCGCAATCAGCGCCATCAGTTACGTTCACTGTGAATCGAAAATAGCTGAAGCAACACTTCAAGCTGGCACTGTAAACGGGACCATACTGTTCACGGAGACACTGCAAGGCGTCAACGTGACGGGAGTTATAACGGGCTTGCCGGTCGGATTGTACGGATTCCACGTGCATGAGATCGGAGATGTGACCACGTGCGACGCAGCCGGACCTCACTTCAACCCCGAGGCGACCGACCACGGAGGGAGGGACCATGCAGTCCGGCATGTGGGCGATCTAGGCAACGTGCAGTTTGTCACTGGAGACGGTGGCGTCTCAGTCGCACAACTCAACTTCATAGACAATATGATTGCCTTGAACGGTACAAACAACATCATAGGGCGTACTCTAGTGCTCCACGAGCAGCAAGACGATCTGGGGCTAGGGGGGCATGAAACTTCGCTCACAACTGGCAACGCCGGCGCGCGCATCGCGTGCGGCATCATTCGTGAAATCAACGCCGCCGGGTCTATCGTTCCTTCATTTGTGGTCCTTAGTTTGACCATTGTATTTTCGTATATTTCGCTATAATATTCGTTATTTTGCTCTCAGAAATCACATTTATTAAATTATAAAGATCTAATTTTTTACTTGTACTGAAATGGTGTTTTTTATTGTTATTTGTGATGTCATTACCTACTCGAGGTATAACTTAAAATCTGTGTTACCTGTTTGTTATCCTGCCAGTATTTAGGCAATTCATGGGCGGGAGGGTATTTGCAGCACGATACTTCCAAAGTGATCTCCATACATCCGTGCCAGAGGTAATTGTAATCTTGCATTCCACCTGAATGTTCAAATCAAAGATTACAATAATAATTTGGCTATAACTGCTGGCACTCAAAATTATAATGAAGAGAAAATATAGCGGCCATCAAAACAAGTATAGGTAGATACTTAATTTTAAATGAGCACTTACTCTCAATTGCTGACAACGTTTCAACAATTGCTATTAAGGCCTACATAATACCAATAACTTCCTACAAATTATACACCTATAATCATAGCTGGTTGTCCCCAGTTCCCACTGCGGACAAGCCTTCTCTCATAAAAAGAGAGAAGAGACACAGACCTTATTCCATAATCTACTGCACTGGCCCAGTGCGGGTTAGTGTATATTACGTGGTCCTTATAAAGCGCCTACACCATGTAAAAGAGACTGAGTAATACGCGGTCTCTATTTACCTGTGAGAGGGTACCACGCTGCGCCATTAGTGATACCGTTCTCGAACCTCGGAGAGCCCGTCTTGCAGGACACCCCGCGCGCCATCTTGGCATGGTTCTTGGAATACACGAGGGACAGGTGGCGGAGCACGTCGTCGTCTGGCGCTATGGACGGCGTGTGCGCATAGCTTTGGAATACTGCGTTCAGGGGATATGTGGACAAAATACTGATTATTAATAATGATCAATAAAACAAAGGGTTAAAGCAAAGGTAAGTGGGGAACTGACTGTCATAATGTCAAAATTTAAATTGAGTCCATGCCGTTTATGCAGTATAGATAATTTGAAGTAAAACAGAAAGATCGATTAGTATTCTTTTGTGGCATTATTTTATTTATATATCTAAATGTATACTTCACCCGAACATGAGACTGACGATCTGCATATTCCTGTGATTGCGTGAAAGTGTAAAAAAGTTGTGGTTTTACTTTGACTTATCAAGTTGGTGCAAATTGATAGAGCTTATTTTGTGAGTTATGTCACATCTATAATATACTAGCAGACACGGCCACGCGTTGCTGTGGCTAAGGTTTTTGTTATTGCGACTATAAATTGAGATGTAAGCTACCCTATCTTTCAAGTTAGATCAAACTGCACGCGCTGTGCAAATTTGATTAAAATCGGTCAAGTAGTTTAGGAGTCCATTGAGGACAAACATTGTGACACGAGATTTATATATATTAAGAAGATCAGCACATCTTTCAGAAACCAATTTATCGCTGTTTTATTTTATCGTCCTATGTATACCTACTTCGCAATAAATAAACGTCCCTAACCAACCGAGCTGAAAGCGGCAAATAAAAATTTATTTTATATAGTAAGAAATGGTTAATTATCCTTTGATCTTGTATGCACATTCAGTGTTTGAATTATAAATCAGCTACTTCTGTATGCTAAATGGCGCACTGATGGTCCGTGATCGATAGTCATCAGTGAAAGTGTGCTACAAACCGTGCACACAGAATAACAAGGCATAACCGCAGCTCTACGCGTCATCACTCCCTCCACTTTGTAACTGTGTTGTTGAGTTGCACGTAGGTAGGTACACAATTCTTGTTAAGTATATTTATTTTAAACCACTTCAAGGTTATGTTCAGATGGATATCTTCTTCATTTTTGAAGAGTTTTGCGTGACCTAGCTAGACGGTCAGAAATCTTGCCGTTGCTGTAGAGTAAGCACTAAGTAGACTATCGACATACTCGTGCTATTACTGTGCTATCAATTTACGGAGATATAATATTCATGTATACTTACTAGCACTTGGCGTGTTATCGAAGGGGTAGGACGCTACGAGCGCGCCTCCGTGTAGAGATCCTGATAACACGAACTGAATCTTGCTGATCCACTCCTTGACGGCTTCTGTCTCCGGCTGCGGCTGCTTGGTGTTTGTTTTGAAGTAGTCAGGAAAGTTGCGGTTGAGGTCGTAGCGGCGGGCGTTGTGTCTGGCATGAGATTTAATTATAAAGTAGGTATATTTGCCTCCTAAATTTTGAAGGAATGCTAATTTTAATCAATCGATTTGTGAGTAATCTCGTAGTTTTATTGACTTGCTGGTTGAAAGCGCCAGTGGAATGTCAGCTTAGTAAATGCATGTTATTTCCAGTGTGTGAACCTACTGTGATGATGCAACTCACCTTCATTATAAATAGCTGCAAAATTGTATGATTTCCAGCGTTCAAACTTTTTGTTCACTGTTTCACAACTTCCTTCCATTGAACGGTGTTAACTAAAACCCTCGCAGATGTAATAACATGTTTTATAGAAATAGAGTGCATGCTATTGCATACTTATTAAATAATCTTCATGCTTGTCATCCCACATTGTAATATGATTATCGAAACTATTCGTATTTATTATGTGAAAATTTAAATTGATATCGGTGATTCAACATGAAAACCGTGTAAATAACGTATAACTTCCGCAGCCATTATTACCACCTGGGAAATAAGTAATACCTGTTCTATTCCCATTTCAATACCCTAAATACGGATTGTAATTTTCTTACCTCCCATGAGTGTTGTCACACTGGCCCTCTTGAGATATAGCGAAACCGTCGGGGTTCATCGAGGGCATCAGGTGGATCCTAGTGTTGTCCAACAACCACTTGATATAGGGATCCGTGTCGTATGATGTCACTAGATACTGGAATAAGTATAATAATGCTATGAAAATCGAGTCAATTAATACTTACCCGCTGTAATGGTTTGTGACGATTACAAAAGACATGAAATAGATCCAGCTGATAGTTTAGTGCGCATTTCATACTCTAACTAACCAGTTCATGATGTTGTTTTCCTGTTTACAAACTGTTCCGTACGCCGTTACTTACTAAACTGTTATAATAACTTACTTGGATGAGGTGCAAGAGTAGCTCGCGACCTACAGCTTCGTTTCCGTGAATGTTAGCGACGTACTTGACGTCTGGCTTGCCGATCATGTGCTCGTACGGGGACGCCGACACCACTAGCACCCACAGATCTCGACCTGGTGAGGATAAAGTTAATTGGGAAGACAGTAAAACTGATTACAGGCCTAATGTCACAACTGACCGTTATACAGGTTTGCCTTATATCGGGTACTGATTTCAAAGGGATGATTAATTTAAAAATAACTTGCAATATCTTGTTTAAGCAACCGCATCAAAAAAGTAATCAAGTTCTTTACAAAACAAGGTCTTAAAATATCTCTCTAGTATCTATGAATATAAGCGGTGGTAGCCTAGTGGGCGAACGTCCGCCTTCGAAAACGGAGGTGGCGAGTTCAAATCCCAGTGCGGTCACGTACCAATGTGTTTCTTGTTAAAACATATGTACGTAATTATCACTCGCTTTTCGGTGAAGGAAAACATCGTGAGGAAACCAACATGCCCGAGAATTAATTCGGAGGCATGTTATCCACCAATCCGGACTAGGCCCCCGTGGTGGATTATGGCCTAACCCTCCTCACGATAGTGAGGGGAGGCCTTTGCCCAGCAGTGGGACAGTTACAGGCTGAATTATTATTATATATTATTATCTATGAATATTAGTAAAGGTATTTCAGGCCGATACAAGCTGATCATTAGTTTAAATTACACACATTCTTGCTTGTCCTTTCAGTGTAAAATTAAGGTAATTTGGTACCGGTTGTTATAATCTCTGTAGATAGTAATCTATTAAATTATGACGTAAGTTATCCGTTCTGCAACCAATTGCATTTGAGCCAAGGTTTATTTACGCATGCAGTGCTTACAGATTTCATTCTAAAGCCTGAGGGCGAACACGCGTAGGTCCCCTTGAAATTTATTTGCGCGGCTAAGCAAACAACCTTCCTCAAAATAACTGAATCACGCAGAGATGCGAAAGTTTTTGAGTCATGGAATTTAAGTTTTCTGTTTTTTTTTTAAAGTTGAGTTGAGTCCTTGAGCATGACACAATTCTAAAAATCATACCTTTTCCTTCAATACTATATCTCGTTGGTCCATATTATAAAATACTGTAATATATTTACCTTGTACAGAAGTACCGATGGAGTACAAGGCAGTGAGCGCCGGGTACCGCGCCGACACCGCGCGGAGGTATCTGGTCATCTGTTCATGGTCATGGTACTGAAACTCTAGGTCTGTTCCACTCTCTCTAGATTCCACCTCGCCCAGATTGGTTGAAGTATCTTGACCTGTAGATGAAAATTGATAAATGGCAGTTTTAAAATATGTTATCTATCTGCGATGAACACTTTTAGTAGAGATTTTAATATTTTAAACGTTAGGGTTAGGTTTCTTTCTTATTTTGTAACTTCTACTAAAATACGATTGTACGCGGTAGATCGAAATGCGTCTATTTTACAATAGGGAGAAGTAATACCATGTTTAATAGAAGGTCCATGCCTCTTGAACACGATGTTGTGCCGACATGGTTTCACTTTGAAAATGCGAGGGCCACTTACCCACGTTCTGAGTCGGATCAGGAAAAGACTGCGAATGCGCCGCCCTCAAAAGGGTCAGTAAAAGGAAAACGCGCGCGCGCGTACCGGTTGTTGTACTGCCGGCCATCTGCAAAAAAGATTAATTGTTCTCAATTGGTTTATAAAACAAGTTTTACTAAATTTCGAAGTTTTGTAAGCTCAGGAAACCAATCTAAATACTACTTAATATTTTAAGAGGAAATATTTTATTGTTTGTTTATTTGAATTGAATAGGCTCCGAAACTACTGAACCGATTAAAAAAAAATATTTCACTGTTGGGAAGATACACTATCCCCGGATGACATAGGCTATACCTTTTATCCCGTAAAAATTAACGGTTCCCGGGATAGTAGATAACGAAGGTAAAACCGCGAGGCGCTTCTAGTTAAAATATAAAATTATAAGTTAAAGAAAAATCTTGTTGAAATTGATCATACAACGAAGACGATTGGGAAGACAGAAACGCATTTACGTATAATTGGCTCGATAGAAAAAATCACAACGATAATTATGCCACTAAATTGCATCCTTGTCACTGCTAAGAGATTCCATCATGAAAACACATGAAAGTTATACTAATAAATGGGGCTTTTTACATAGGTAGCGATTGGGAACTTACATTTTCTTATTTCGTTATCACATTTTTCCAATAAATAAAAACATACAAAAACTAGCAGTTCAAGCGCTCGCGGCCATCTGCCAGTATCAACAGCCACAGCCTGTACCTCAGTACAAATTAAACAGTGCTTGGAAATCAGTTGTAATGATTTTTTTTAATTTGTAGCAATTAATTTACGTAATTATAGAAAAGTACGAGGAGAACTTGGTCACACTTTACTAAATAGGAATAAAAAGAGCTTTAATTCTTTTTAATGTTATAAAATGTTATGTTTAGCGTCGCTCCAGTTGCGCCCGCGCACTGCGCAGCGCAACCGGTCGTCGTGAAGGTCACTGGGTCAGTAGTCTTACCTTCCTCGGCCAACCACCTGAACAACCCGAAATTAGAATTTGTTCAATCATTTTAATTAGTCTATACTACGTTTTACTCGAAAAGTGAAGTGCATACTCTACAAAGAGTTCAATGATGGTGGCTGTTGTTGGCCTAAAATAATCCTAAGAATTTTTAGAATGTAGGTATTAATTAAATAGTATAGAATGGGACATGGGTGATGGCAGATGGGGAGATGGGAGATAGGCGATAGAGATGTTTTAGAGATATCGACAGAGACAATGAAGACTGAATCCAATTGGTTTACGTGTTATATATTCTTACTAGCTGTCATGTCACCGATATAAATACAGACTGTAACAGCTAGTTATGTAGTACCTATATAAAATATAGACAACAACAAGATTGATACACCAATATCGGATAATGAACGGACTAAAAATACTTCCTTCATTTCTTCAGCTGCTTTAGTAGTAAGTACACAACTTGTGGCAGAGGTTTGCAGCTGTAATCCATACTAATATTATAAATGTGAAAGTAACCTGTGTTTGTCTGTTTGATACCGACTGTTTGAGCCGTGAAAACGGCTAAACGGCTGAACCAATTTCGATGAAATTTGGTATAGGGGTAGATTGGACCTATGAGACGGACATAGGCTATCTTTGGTTTCAAAAAATAATCTCGAAAGGGATGAAATAGGGGTTGAAAGTTTGTATGGGTAATCCATAATTCTTCAAGGTAGGGATCTGAAAATTCATATTTTTGCTTTTGGTAAAAAATAAAGAAATACCTACGGGTTTCAGCTTTTTTGCAAAATCATCCCTAAAGTGGGCAAAGCAAGGGGTTGAAATTATGAGGTACTCTTTAGATGCACCCCCTACGGACCACAAGAAACGGCTGAACGGATCATAATGCATTTTGGCAAGGGGATAGATTATAATGGATACAAGATAAAGAAAGAAAAAGATGAGGGAGAGAGCTATAACGTGAGGGAAAGAGATAGATGGAGAAGTATATAGATAGAGAGAAAGGGAAAGAGAAAGAGATAGATATAGAGGGAGAAGAGGAGAGGGAGAGAGGTAGATTGTGAGAGAGAGAGGGGGGGATAGATTGAAAGAGAGAGGGAGAGATATAGACGGATATATAATTATAGATATAATGGATATAATGGATGAGATAGAGAGGGAGAGAGATATTAATGATAGAGAGAGGGAAAGATAGAGGTAGAGGGAAAAAGAATAGGGAGAGAGATAAAAAGAGAGCTACAGAGTGAGATAGATGGAGGGAAAGGGAGAGAGATAGAAAGAGACAGATATATTTTTATATATCTGTCTCCTTCTCTGTTGACTGTTACCCGCGTCATCAATTGATTTTCTAAACAGTTGACATTTTATATAAAAATGCGAACGAAGTTGCGGGTATCACCTAGTAAGTAGGTACTCAATAATTTTGAAGAGGTTTAAACAGTAACGATACTATGGATCTTAGTTCGTAACTTAGATCGTAGTTAACTATAGTGTAATTTATTTAAACTATCATGTTGTGGAAATAAGATTCTGAGAAGATGTGTGATAGCCGTAACGGTTGTGTCAGCTTTCCTTCCGCTTTTGGCTTTGGCATATTAACCCTATTGCCGAAGTCCCGCTAAACTCTACTCACTTTCATTTTTGAAATGACCGTAAATAGGTGTCATGTATTATTAGCTAGTGGTATTCTGCTAGCTGTTACACGCGACTTCGTCTGCATAGTACTTAATAGGTAGCTAGTAAGAATATAACATGTGTGAACTTTGTATGTATGCTATTGTAAATCAATCAGATACGTCATAACTCTGTCGATACCTCAACAACACATCTCTCTATATAGGTATCTCACTATTTTTCCAATATCTCTTTATCTCCATCTTCTCATCTCCCATCTCACCTACTCTCTGGACTATCTCCATGCCAAATTTCATTACGATCCGTTCAGCCTTGTAGTATTTGTAGTCCATAGACTATACGTAGAAAGCACTGTTAATGACTATATTAAAGATAAAAATGCATGGCCTCAATGGCCCCAGCTCCATGGTAGTAATAATTAACGTGAATTTTATGAATATGTTTTGAAATTTTTATATTGATGGTCATATTTATACCAATGTAAATATTGTGATTGAAAAAAAAAATAATTATACATTATGAGAAAAAAATATGACATCCCCGTAGAGTTTCTTGGTGCTGTCTTCTCTAACGGGTGTATTCCGAAGCACTGGTAGAGTCATCGGAGTTTCCTTTTCCTGTCCGAGATTAAATACTGGACCAGTGTTGAAAGGGAAACATCCTTTTTCAAACTCAAACCATAATCAATTAATTATAGTTTGTTTTCTTTTATGGTTTAATTTGTTTATTAGATTGAAGTGTTTGACTTGTAAAAGTGCGATTTTATTGCCTATTTACAATAAATGATTTGACTTTGACTTCGTACGAGTAGGTACATAAGGGTGCATCATAATGTCAACCCCTTGTTTTGCCCCCTTTAGGGATGATTTTGCTAAAAAGCTGTAAAACGTATGTTTTTATTTCTTGCCTAAAGGCTAAAATATGTATTTTTTTTATGACATTCCAACTTGCGGATATTTATTATTTATTTATTTATTATTTATTTATTCAGATTAATTACACGGCCGTGGCCAATTACAATAATCAATCAAACATGTCATCACATTAAAATTAGTTAAATTGTTCAACATTTCCAGAATAGGTAACATATCAAGTCAAAAACATAGAAAATTTATTATTATTATGATAAATTCCATTTACACACTCTTCTCACAGAAATCCAAGCATTCAGCCAATATCACCTTCCATCCATCCGCAAATACATCACAATCAGGTCTCGCGTTCAGGAGGGCATTGAGTGCAGCGAGGGTTCGCGGAACAGGAGAACGAGCGCGCGCGACGGTTCGGCATGAGGGTACTGCGAACAGTTTGTGTCTCCTGCTACGGCGGTAATTATTAGGAACGAACAATTGACACAGCTCATTGTGTAGATCTGGTGCGTCAATTTGTCCACGAAGAACCTTGCACATGGTTATTAGCTGGTCGTTTGATCGCCTAACTTCTAGGGAATTATATTCTAAGCTCCCCAAGAGGAATTTCGTCGGATACATGTAAGGGTAATACCCATATAAACGCTTATATAAGAATCGAAGGAAAGCTTTCTGCACTTTTTCCAGTACCAGAGCGTAGGTGCTCTCATGTGGATGCCATACACATGAGCTAGCTTCCAGTTTACTGCGAACTAGAGCTCCGAATATGAGCTTAATAACATGGTGGCCTTTAAAATCTTTGCTATTCCTCAGAACGAAACCCAGCCGTCTATATGATTCCTTGGCAACTGAGGTGATGTGGTCATGAAATGTTAGTTTTCTGTCGAATGTGACACCCAAGTCTTTCATTGATGTAGACCGCGTTATGTCTGTAGACTCTAACTGGTATTGGAACTCAATTGGGTGCCACATGCGACCAAAAGTCATAACGAAGCATTTGGAAGTATTAAACTCCATCCCATTTGCGATTCCCCACTCATGAACCGCATCCACATCGGCCTGAAGCTTCAGGCAATCATCCACGGACTTTATTTCTGAGAACAGTTTCAAATCATCTGCGTACAAAAGACACTTGGCATGCCTTATGACAGCAGGAATATCGTTGATCATCAGAATGAATAGAAGAGGTCCGAGAATAGACCCCTGGCTGACTCCAGAACGCGTATGATACGGATGCGATTCGTACATGCCCAACCTAACATATTGTTGTCGATCCCTGAGATAATCCGCGACAAACCCAAGCAGCCTGGGCGCAAAACCTAACTTGCTCAACTTTGTGAGCAGAAAGTCATTATTCACTCTGTCAAATGCCTTACGAAAGTCAAAGTAGAGAACGTCAACCTGACCTCCTCGATCTAACTTGGATGAGATAAATTCAACGACTGTGAGTAGGTTAGAGTTGACGGATCTCTTTTCTCTAAAGCCATGCTGTTCATTACAGAGGTACTGTTCCACCTGCTTATAGATTAGCTTGTGTAAGATCTTTTCAAATACCTTTGCCGGCGATGACAGAATGGCAATAGGTCTAAAATCTTCAACTGAAGATCTGCTGGAGCCTTTAGGAATAGGCGTGACTCTAGACAGCTTCCAATGTGCAGGATAAGCTCCGGTAGTTAGTGCCAAGTTGAATATATGCCAAAGTGGGTATACCAAAAATTCTAAGCCTTGCTTCATAAACCACGGGGGAATGCAATCGGGTCCTATGGAACTACTAGGCTTAAGGCACTTGATCCCATAAGCCACATCACTCGGAGTAAACTTAATTATATTTACTAAGTTGCTCGTGGGACTTTGCTCAAGCTGGTTTGTAGTCTTAGCATCCAATTGAGGCACATCAGGCAAGAAAACGCTTGCAAAGAATTCAGCAAAAACCTCAGAAGCCTTAACGCCACCGAAAGTTTCACCCTTGTAGCTTATTTGCGGTTCAAAGCCACCTTTGGACCGCAAGCTTGAAATATGCTGCCAGAATCCGCGTGGGTTAACGATTATGCTACTTTCAATATTTTTTAAATACGTTTCGTGGGCAGATGAGACACGAGATTTTAGTGAAGACCTCAGATCCGAAAACGCTTTGTGAGCCTGCTCGGATTTAGTTAGTTTCCATCTTGTGTGTAGTTTTGATTTCCGTTTGGTATCCTGAATGATGTCATAAGTAAACCAAACTGGGTACCGCTTACTCAGGTTTTTTTTACGACGTTTTCTGGGAATACAGATGTCAAAAATGTTATAAATAATGTCATAAAATTTTCCAGTGCTAGATTGAACGTCAACATCTTCAGTTACGTCATACCAAGAGGCTTTAGAAAGCAAGTCAAAGAGAATGTTATAGTCACACTTCCTGAAATTCCAATCCTTTTTAGGATCGATGTTGCTAGGTTCAATGCGATCGGGACAATGAGGTGTGGCAATTTTAAACCCAATGTCTAGAGGAGGATGATATGAGTCCGGTGGCACTAAACCGTCCACAGCCCGGACTTGCACCTCACGCATGTCATTGCTCTCCTGAAACAAGACGATATCTAACATTCCACCATTCGCATTAGTCACTACATTCATCTCTGTCAGACTACAAAAAGACATAAAATAACAGTAGTAATTTACAACATTCAAGGACGCACTATTCATATTAATATCTCCTAGAACAATGACTGTTCCTTTTACGTCATTGATAAAACTTTCAACTTTACAAAACCAGCGCATGTATTCATCATCACTGGCGCTAGGCTTGATATAAACTACGCACACATAAAACGTGCGGCCCAGCCACATAAAACTCGCCCACAAGTCCTCGCCGTAATCAGTTTCCAGAGCAACTTGCCGCCGCAACACGATTGGTGTCCGGGCAGCTAGCAATACACCTCCACACGGGCTACCCCTGTCACGTCGCAGTGTGCTCCATTCTCCACATACAAGCTCTGGGTCCTCTACTGAGTTATCCAGAAAGGTTTCCGTAGCAGCTACCAAATTGTGTTCTAATAAGAGTAAGCTATTGCGCCAAGTTTTTAATTTGGTTTTCAAGCCACGTACGTTTTGGTAAAAAACATTGAGGCAGGAAGTTCCTTTACTATACTTTCGCTGGGCCACGAAAGGGCTGGGAGCTTGCGGGAGATCTGGCCGCGGTAGGCAGCCTCGTGTAACTACGAAAGGGCTGCAAAGCCGGTGCCGCCTCACCTGCAGCTACAGAGTCACGTGAAGTTACGGGTCGCTTAAAGTTAATCCAGGGCTTTATTCTTGCATTGATTGGCCAGACTGAGGCGCAAAAAACTGCGTCATAATCGGAGACTGGAACACCAACTTTGAAGGACTTGTAGTTCCCTTTTGGAGTGAGCTCTTCTACTGTAGATGTCCCCGTAGGACAAAGTAGCTGCAGATAATCACGGACCTCTTCCACACCCGACTCCATGTTCCATAGGTGAATATACTTTTTAACCATAACCGCTTTCAAAGTTGTAACTGTACAATCAGCGGTACCGTGTATTGAAGGCTGTCTGTGACTTTTCCTTCTCACTTCCGTCCACTGCTGGGAATTGACATCCAGCTGATTTTCGTCGCTAACCTCTGGGGTGGTGGCTGCCGCAATCGGGTGCTCATCGATCTCCGGTTCATTATTAGTGTTAGGTTGACTTAAGATTGGCCGTTGCAGGGGAGGCGTCGCTAGAATATTGGTGGGGATATATTTCGTTACCTTTTTCTTCTTTTTTTTTTTTTTTCTTCCGGGATATAATATGGCTATCCCATGCAAACTTTGAAACCTTATTTCACTCCCTTCAAAAAATGTTTGAGGCAAATGTTAGCTCCTTCCCGTCTCATAGGTCCAATCTACCTCTATATCAAGTTTAATCGAGAACGATCCAGCCGTTTAGTTGTGAAAAGGTAACAAACAAACAAACAGAGTAATACCTAGTCAGGTCATAAATTCTGTCACATGTTTTATATAAAATAATTGAAACAAGTTTATTAATTATGTAACCATTTATATACCAAAATGAACTTAACAAAACATAGACTCTTATGACACTAAAGTTTATTCAAAATGACCTCCGTGATTTTGAATACAGGCCTTCAATCTGCGCGGCCAGTCGTCTATCGCAGCACGAACGAGGTCCATGTCAATATCGGCGGCTGCCTTAATCAAGGATGTCTTGAGTGACTCCAAATTGGGATGAGGCTTTGAGCACGCCTTTTCCTCTAAGTGTTGCCATATCTTGTAATCTAGCGGATTCAAATCTGGACTGGAGGAGGGCCAGTCTTCGTGCCGGATGAAGTCGATTTCACGCGCCGCCAGCCAGTCTTGTGTGCTCTTCGCTCTATGAGCTGGCGCCGAATCTTGTTGGAATACCCAGTGCCTGTTATTAAACATGGTATGAGAAACAGGTTCCACAAGGTTCGTCAGGACTGTATTTTGATACGCAACTGCATTCGTTTTTACACCTTTCTCACAAAAATGTACCTCTGTTAAGCCCCAATAAGACACTCCCAACCATACCATGAGCGAGGATGGAAAATGACCTCGTTGGACACGCGGAATACGGTTGCTCGCTTCTTCACTACTGTGTGCGTACACCTTATCATTTTGTTTGTTGTAGCTCTCTTCTACGGTAAAAATTTTTTCATCCGAAAAAAGAATTTCCCGATATTTTTTTCCCGCGTACCGCTTCAACAAAGCGCGGCATCTCTTCAGTCTCAAGTCCATTAGACGAGCATTCAAATGATGTCCTGTTTTTCTTCGATATGCCCGAAGCCCTAAGTCTTCATTTAACACCCTTTTCACCGTGGTTCTGCTTAATCCCATCTGAAGGGCCAACAGTTTCTGCTTACGTTTGGGATTTCTTTGAATTCGCGCCTTCACAGCTTTTATCACTGCTGGAGTCCTAACAGACCGAGGGCGACCACTTCTTGACCTGTCATCTACACTAGAGTCTTCATTGTATCGTTTGATGGTACGATAAACGAATCTCTTGGTTATATTCAAATTTTTCAGTATGTCAAAAATTTGAATTGGCGCGTAACCGCAACGATGCAACGCAATAACTGCAACACGGTCTTCTTTAAGCGTCCACTCCATATTTAAAAATGAGTAAAATTCTAAAAAGTATACATTTTTATTTTCATGAACAATTCGAAATTCGAATTCAATAAACATTTTTTTTGGCCAGCATTCTAAAAGAAAAGTTTTTACTGTTTGACAATACTTATGACCTGACTAAGTATTAGTACCTATTGATTCAGCGCTGGATATCGTGTTGAGCTTGAGTTTTGTTTTTCTTCTAATAATTAACATGTTAATTAGTATTTAAACGGGTCTAATTCGCGCACAAACGAATATCAAAATATATAATTTTGACATACCTCGACGTTTGTAGTTGTAGATTGTAGTTGTGGTAGCTCCTACATCGGACAGACGAAGCGTACTATCGCGGAAAGAGTGAAGGAGCATATCGCAGCAGTAAAGAACCGTCAGGTGAACAAGTCAGCCATAGCCGAGCACTTGCTTGATTCAGGACCAAACCATTGGATCGAATTACATGACCCGAAGATCCTTTCCACTGATCGTCATTTCTATCCTAGAATTGTTCGTGAAGCGATTGAAATCAAGAAGTACCGGAATTTCAATCGGGAAGATGGGTTTAGGTTGTCTGGATCATGGAATCCAGTAATTAGCAAGTGTGTACGGCGCAACTTATGTTCAAGTGGGACTTCGGATACTGTTAGTGTTGTATGTCGTGACGATTATGTTTTGCAAGATCAAACGCGGGTAGTTGGAAACAACACCTGCCGCTCCGGACGGTGATACCCGCATTCACCAGTCTTCTCGTGACCACGGCCGATGTAACTTGGTCGAAACGTCGAGGTATGTCAAAATTATATATTTTGATATTCGTTTGTGCGCGAATTAGACCCGTTTAAATACTAATTAACATGTATTCAGTTCGCGAAAGTTTAAGAATAATTAACATGTTTACTTGTTTGAAATCCTCATGATGATATTGAAAAACAGTATAGTGGTACAGTGGTACTACAGTGTCTGGCCGATACTAGGCGCGCTTGAAAATTCTATACTTACTTAATCTAATCATTAGCTGTGACTTCATTCGAGTGATCTCAAGGAATCAAAAACAGTTGCACTGAATTCGGTGCAGAGGTTTCAATAAAATGAACTCGCGCAGTTTTGGATATTTTGCGGGGATATCTATATTATTCGAACATTGCAGGATTTGTATATGATACCGATATGTGCATGACCGATACATATACCGAGATGGATAACTTTTTTAACTTATACCTACTTACTTAGGTACCTACTCGCTTACTAGGTTTTACCCATGTTTATTTGCCTCAGTCATAAAGTATGTAATACGTGTGTATGTGTATATAGACCGCCCGTTGTACCTAAGAAACACTAATGCAAATCGTTTATGAAAAAGGCAATGGGGCCGATGCGAATTAAAATTCTCATCTGCCCCCTTACTTCAGGCCAAGTTAAATTCCCAACTGCCCTCTTGACGGGGACGGGGGCATTGGGAATATAATCATTTTTAATTTGTCCTACAGCTGCATGTGTTCTTTACATTTTGGTGCCAATAAAGGGTTATCTATCTATCTACTCTGACATTGTGATTTATACCAAGCGCCTTTGGGATCTATGGAAGTTAGGTACAGTTAGGATTGACTGATGATATTATGACGATACTATGACGGAGGAATTACCTACGTTAGAAACAGGCCATTTAACTTACATAATTTATACTCGATAACAATAATTAGTGTAACTAAGCTATACTCTAGATGACCGTGAGTACCTACCATGGCAGCGGTTAATATCCATGCTCAGATACTAGGCAAGTACTTTGTACTCATACAGCATTTTATAGTGAAACTATGCTCATTATTGTACCACTTGGCATCGTCGATCAACAAACAATGCAACACACTTTTTTGTTATGTGAAAGTTGAAAACAATTGCAATTTGAATAACTATGTGTGAATGTGTGCCGTGTGAGCAGATCTCTTGATAAGAATATTGATTAGTTTAATTATTAACTTGTCGCGATCAATTATTTATATAATGTAATTAATAGTTTTTTGATTACTTCCTGAGGAGAGTGTAGAACTTTATAGTGCAAGTCCGAGATTGTCCAAACACTAATAGACACGTGGCGCAGTCCTGTAGGTTATAATAAACTTCATATTTCACAGAAATTTAGATATAATTGACTATTTTTTTTTGCAATAATCAGGTAGACATGTACCTAACCTCTTATTAGTGGTTCATGACAAATTCCTAAAATAAACTAAGTACCTACCTATATTAATAATGAGCAGTAAGACTTTCAAAAAAATTGCCTGAATTATTCAATGCAGTGTTCCTAAAGCTACCTGGATAGATTTGGGCTGGAGCAGCTAAAGTATTTTCTCTTGCGGTTTTGCGAGAGAAACGCTCGGCGGAGCAACTGCAGTGTTATTGTTACACGTTTGTTGTACAAATTACAGAATTATTACATACCTACCTACATAATTATTAGATCCTTCATTAGCGTCTAGTCAATCCGAACTCGATTTTATAGTCCAATTAATGATTAATTCAAAAGTAAGTATACTTATACTCAGTTTTGAAGTTACCAATGACTATCCCAAATAAAAAAGTGTAACTCATAAAGCAAATACCATCAAAATAATTTAAACATACTAGAAATCTGTTTTCATGCTTACCTTAATAAATATTAGATATCGTCCTCTGCTAAATAAAAATCACTTTTTTCCAAAACATTTACATTTGTAAGAGATTTCACTTTATAAAAGTAATCGCGTAGATCGGAATGTTCGGTAAATGTTATGAGAGCCACGTCGGAGCCCTTGCTGACGAGCGGACCTCTCTCGGCCGACTGCCGGCCCGCGGCCGTGCCGTGCTCGCGGTGGCTGTCGGCGTCATCTGCGTCATCCAACCAGACACACAACCGGAAAGTGCTTTCTCTGACCAGCACACTGCTAAAACTACTCTTAGACCCCCGCACTAAAGCTTAATTTCCCTCCCTTATAATGCAAGAAATACCAAGTATACACTTTCCTTGCACTTTCAGCCTTACCTCCACAGGCTTAGAAGATAATATCGGACGTCAATCTAGTGCAGTGACGTCCGCGAGGTATTCCAACTCCAACCTATCGTCTGATCTGGCACTTTTTCCCTCGGATACAGTTTCTTCCGCTGCTACCCGATATTTAATACGTATATGGTAACTATATGTTTATACTTAGGTACTATAGAAAACTAGTGAAATTTAATAGGCTCGTAGCTAATAGTTATAAATTGTCTTGATCTGTAATACACTGTAACTAGAACCCGCGGCGTTCCCTTCGTTCGCAATTAGACCAGTTAAAAGATTATGGCGGTAGGTAGGGGAGACTGGGTACGAATGTGACAATTTTCATTTGATCGTCCATATTTTCGTTAGTATTCCAGTTAGCTGGAAGAAATGTGGTTTTTATAGTACTATGCACATTTGTCTACGTGAAAACACAACTTTGCCCCTAAGTGCAACGGTTTACTTATAGGAACACATTTAAAAAAAAGTAAAAAATGTCACAATCGACCCTGGCCCTGGGTCGGTTGTGACAGTGCTTGGGGTCGGAAGTGACAGGTTCAAAAATATACCAAAATGGTCTATAATCACTTACTATTGCACGCAATAATGTAACATAACGTAATATCATATATTTCTGGAAACATACGTAAACGGAATAGCATCTGGGAACATTGTAATCCCTAAGAACTAACAGGCAATTTATTAATTATAATATTTTAACAGTATTCACATTTATTAGTCAAAAAGGTGACTAAACGTCTAATTATATTTACATTACGGTAAATGTGTCAAAATAGACAACAAATTTTAATAAAATTTGTGATTTGCTGCGATTAAGTTATCGAATACCCGCAGCTGACCGTATTACTATGTCACAACCGTACCCAAAAATTTTGGCACAAACGTACCTATACACTCATATGCAAAAAAAAAAATTGCCATGACTATACCAAATAATCTACATGCAAAGTAATCACTGCTAATTAACTACATATTAGTAACTTTTAATGAGAAAATATACTCTTTAATCTTTCGGTACACATATAACGGCAATTATCAAATGAAATCTAATAAAAAATCTTACTTTTCGTTGAAAAAAAGTAATGTAGGTATCTGCAAAAGGCAACGTCGCCCAAAGGCTGGCCCAATATAGTGAGACACCTTCAGACGGACATGCCGCTTCTTTCTTCCCTTGCACCCTCCCCGGAATTCCTTATAGTTTCGCTAATATGACGACTGTCACAATCGTACCATGGCACAAACGTACCCAGTCTACCCTACATCTCGCTTTTTTCCGCGATTATGATGACAAACTTCTTGAAGTACCGAGAATGTGGTGATGATACCGAGTTGAGGTAACGTTTACGGACCTATCTAATAACAATTGGTTAAGTATTCATATTAAATTAAGAGTAAAAGAACCAATAATATATGATACATACATCTTGCCAAAACCATTGAGACATTATGTATATATTAATTACTACTTAATATAAATCGATAAACAAAACATTTATTTAAAAAAATGAACAGATTTTTATGTCAACTAGAGACTTTCTAAAATAAGCTCATTATCGTCTAGAGAGCGACTTATCAATTGAAGGAGAGATCAGATACCCGAAGGCTCCGGCCTTCGCATACGCAATTTGTGGGGCATCCCAGGAGATACTGCTTTGCTTTAAATCAATGCCAGACCGATGGAAGCACTTGACATTTCGCCTACGCAGCCCATTTATTGCAAATGGCATTAGGCTATACGGGCTGTAGGATTTCGAAATCGTTTATTTTTACTTGTAAGGATTAGCTACCTATAAGTCTAGTTGAGAAAGGTACCTAAAGCCTATGAAAATGTCATCCTAAATTAGATTTAACCGTAAATGACTGCACGGAAAGTCTTGTGCTTTTTCGACCAAAATGTATAATATGATCTACACTAACATTGTAAAGAGGAAAACTTTGTTTGTTTGGTTGTAATGAATAGGCTCCGAAACTACTGAACCGATTTGAAAAATTCTTTCACTGTTGGGAAGCTATGCTATCCCCGGTACACATAGGCTACCTTTTATCCCGTAAAAATTAATGGTTCCCGCGGGATAGGTTACTTATATAAAAATAAATCCCTAATTCCCTTGGTCACGGAATCACCCGTTAATTAGGTTATTGGCTAGGGGCCAATTTTGCTATTTTTTTTGTTGTGTTTGTTATTGTCAGAAGAAGGTTATTATAAAAGAAAAAATGAAAAAGTGGCGCGGAACATTAGAAAATTAAAGAAAACTTCACGACCACATTAGCTCTTTTAATGTAGCCTTTTTTGGACATAAATGACAATATAATTACAGGACGATGTCTGTCTTGTAACTACGTTATAATTTCGAAGGCCAGCGACAATAACCCGACTATCCTTTCATCCTACGGTCAACCGGGTGTATTCTCAATGTTATTTATTAGAAATTAACTCTTAGATAGTAATTTTAAGAAAAGTCACAATAACAGCTTTATATTTTTTTAATCTTTATTATTTCGTCTTTCAGCCTAGTTCCGGCTAAAGCCTAAAACAACTGGACCTATTTTGACGGGATTTTCAGGGGCAGGGAGCTGATTGTACAAGGAGTAGCTTTAGAACTAGTTACGCTTCGCTGTTACACCTGTGGGATAATAATAAACGCGGGGCACAGCACCTAGTAGTCATAATAGCCTTCAAAAACTCAAAAGATCAGGTGAGTAACAATAATAATATAATACCCATAAAATATGAAAGATTCGCATTTTTTTGCTATATGACACACTGATGTCATTCTGGATAGAACTCATATTATCATGTTTAAACTCTCTTATAGTCAAGATTCCAAATTTCATATTTAACTCCATTCCAAGCCATTATTTATCCACGGCAAGGTCAAAGTATCAGTACTTACCTTACGTATACCGACATTTTCCCAAAACGACTTCAACCTTGTGATTCCCAAGGATAGAATAAAGTCTGTGAAGTGGGTCAAGGCCCATGAGCTTAGTTGTTCGAGATAAATCGTGCTCCTACCTAAATCATTTTTAGATTTAATCTAATCTAGAGCTTAAAACTGGAGCCTACTAGCCACTTTAGCAAAATCCCATTTCAATATTTTATTTCGTAAAAAATCTATAATTTATGTCATTGGTCCGGCACGCATATTGTTATGAATGTGTGAACTTAGTATAAAGAAAGACCTTATAAAGGTGGAAAGTTGTTATTCAGTTGAAACTAACTAAGTATAAATACTTATAAACCTTCCACTACTGGGATAGGTACAGACAGTCTTCTCAAAAAGGGATGTACCATAATCCAATATTGCCTAGGTTTGTAGATGTCATAATTTATTATGTAATAGCTGTTAACCGCGACATTTTTCCCTATACCAATAACCCCAAATTTCATCGAAATCGGTTCAGCTGTTTAGCCGTGAAAAGGTAACAAACAAACAGATAAACAAACAGAGTTACTTTCACATTTATAATATTGGTATGTAAATAATTCGTCCACGGGAATATCTAAAAGCTTAACAACAGAAAGGTTAGTACTATGGGAGTTGCCAAGAAGTAGGACGCCATACTGTACCGTTTGATGTGTGTGATGAATAAATAATAAGGTTAAATTTTTGATTGGACAAAGTAATCGTTTTCTAGTTCCTTTTTTCTTTCAGTACTTTCAGTACTTTCCATATATCCTTGAGTATGTGACCTTGAATATAATACTAGGACAGATTCTGTGGCCATACATTGCATCTAGGGCAAGAAAAGCTGTAGAGCAAAGTCAATTGGATGAGGGTACGAAAGAACGTCATAGGCGCAGGCGCTTTGCGTGCGCTTGGATATCGATCGGCAGTGGAGCCTCGCCCGTGGTGAGCGCGCTACTCGAATGTGAACCCTAAGATGTACGTCTCAGAGGAAATTGGGATGTGTGCAGTTTTCCCGCGCAGGGCAACGGCGCAAGGCCGGGCAAGGGGAGGGACGGCGGCGAGGGCGCGAGCTCGCTCCGGGACCCTCGCATTACATAACTCGACACGCACAGGACGGCGCACAAACAATGTGATTTTATTTATCTTCAATTTTTCTACTATTTTTGATTAATTATACATATATTTTAGGATTAGCATCGTGATATTATTTTAAGAGTCGCGCGACTTAACTTCGCTCTCGTTTTAGATGTTAATAGTGTAGTGGAACGATGAACGGTACCAGCCTGAAACTGCAGTGGAATTTGTGAATTAAAATGATTTTCAATTACACAAGCAAAAGTTAAAATAATACTTAGCTGGGTTTTAAATGTGGCATAGCAAATTTAAAAGTTAGAAAAATCAAAGCCTTCGTCATATAAAAAATAAAACAAATCGCTCGATCATTTCGAGTAACGGTAGGAGAATTAAAATAGTATTAATTATATTTATTATGAAGATACAGAATTTTTTGACAGAAAAATATGTACGTAAATAAGAAAATTTGATAAAAATTTTGATGTTTGTGTGAAAATAATAGATTAATTAAAATACAAATTATAATAGATTCATATTTCATCATTAATATAAAATATCACCTTGGTGAGAATTCTACAGTGACCTGAAAAGATGACTGCTGGTGAGTTAAACTTATTATTATCCACTATAACTTATGCTATGGTATCGAGATCTCGCTGAATCAGCCGAAGTGTTTGCAGCGCATGCCTCCTCAACTCTACACTGTATATGAACAAAAATTAAAAGAAGCTGGTAGTTCTCACTATTTCGAGGCATCTACGAGCTGCTGAGGTTGTTATCAAAATACGTGATTGTGACTATTACGGCACTGAAGTAGGTCGTTATGCAACCTTCCACACCGTCGTCGGTTAAATGTAAACAACTGCTCGGCTGACTCGAATTCGTCGCCAGACAGTACTCTTTTATATTATAGCTTTATGAAAGCAACTTAGTGTTAGTAACTGTTTCGCTGACTGTGCGTCGTCGTTGAACAGTGCTCCTTTGTACTTAATGTAACTGTTAAAATGTATCCTGCTGTTTTTGTAACTTAAATTTAATCAGAATAAATCGGGCCTCGAAATCGGCTAGACGTATTTCATCTTTTATTTTTAGTTATAAAAAATCCATTTCCCAAAGGGGAAGCTTGACTGGCGCAGCCGGTAGGATCGTTTCGTAAAGGCTGTGCCGTCTTTCGTTATAATTCGCTGAGATAACGCGAGCGCGGCGCGAATAGCTGTGGAACGATCCACGAACCAAACAAACAAATTCGTCATCTTCGCAACGGGTCTGAGTATGGGAGTAGCGGTCGGTTGGTGAGTAAAACTTTTTGCCTTCCTTGCCATTATCTCTCCCGTATTTTTCATAAATGGTTTTTTATTAAATGTTATTTTTGAGATCGAACCTCTCTCATTAGAACGTGTCTGGTTGTGCGGTATGAAACTCTACCAATCGCCTATTATTAGTAATTGTAAAGTGATAAGTTGAAAATCTAAGTGAACTGAAATATTAATTTTCTTTTTATTGTTTTATGTTTTTAGTGTGTTTTATTTTACGGTGTTATTTTATTGTTTTCGTATTTTAATTGTGTGTGTTATTTGGGTAAACATTTTGCCTTAAATTATTGTGCGCCTATTTTAAAATGGAATCACGCCCACTTGAAATTCCTTTACCTGAGCCAGTTGCAATGGTTCAAGTAGTGCCCATTCCAAACGATGTGTTAAGGCTCATACCTATTTTCGGTGGTGATAAGCGGCAATTAAATTTGTTTTTGAGAAAGTGCGAATATGTGATTGACAGATATAGCGGTCATGAAGAACAGAATATTTATGTGTTTCACGCTATTACGAGTCGGTTAATTGATAATGCAGCTTCACTATTATCAGAAAGAGAGGACATTTTGAACTGGCCTGCTCTAAAGGAGCTTTTACAACGACATTTTGGTGATCCGCGAAGCGAGGCATGCATAAATATAGAGTTGGAGTCTTGTAAAATAAAGTCGGGAGAGTCGTATTTAGACTTTTGCAATAGAATTCAAAATATTCGTTCGCTTCTTATCTCAAAGGTAAATTTATTAAATGATACTGATCTCAAACGCGCGAAAATTTCCATCTATAACAACACCGCATTAAATGTGTTCCTGTTCAATTTGCCTGAGAATATGGTTCGCGTTGTTCGCCTTAAATCTCCTGCCACGTTAGAAGACGCCTTAAGCGTAGTGCTTGAAGAGGTGAATTTCCACGAACAATATATGATGCGAAATAGGATTCACGGCAATAACTCTTCCATTTCAAGACAACTCGTTAGCCCTGGCCTAGGGTTTCAATTTGGGAACACCCAACAAATGACGTCGGCAGCGAATTCACAACCTCAAATCGGTTATAAACATTTTGTGCCACAACAAAAACATCTGGCTTTCAGGCCTCAATTAGACAACCGTCCCCCGCAGTTAGGCTATCGCCCTCCATATAGCCCTGCACAACCGCTTGGTTCCAAGCCACCTCAATTTGGATACAGGCCACCACAGTTCGGATATAGGCCGCCTCAATTCAATAATAACCCTCAACAAACTATCGGTATGAACCCACAACAATTTGGTTACAAGCCACCCCAGGTCCAAAGGCCTCAATTTCAGTCGACCGACGTATCTATGAGGACATTGCCTCCAAGGGCACCAGCACAGGTACCTCAACAAGGCTTTAGGTTGAATGAGCTCACCCTGGAAAATCACGACGTACAAGACTATGAATGTGACTATGAATATGACACTAATGACGTATACCCTATCAATGACGTAGAGTGGACACCCACTCCAGACACACACTCATTGTATGACGGAGGTAACATTTCGGGTGAGAGTGGCGTACCCCAGACTGAAACAAAAAAAATTTCAGATACAAGCCTCGTTCAAAAACCACAAATCATAGAAGTAAACTGTGACCCCAACTTAAAGTTACCGTTCATTTATATACCGGAAATCAATGCTAAACTTATGATAGACACAGGAAGCACTCGTTCGTTTATTAGTCCACGAGTAGCTTATCATTATTTCTCAGCATATGTTAAGTATGAGCCATTCCAAGTGGTGAGCACTCACGCAAGTAGTCAGCATAGCGAGGTTATAGAAATCCCCTTGCTACCCACATTTAATAGTAATGACTACCACAAGTTCTACTTATATGACGTCGACCAACGATATGAAGGACTAATAGGTAACGACTTACTTAAACAATTGGAAGCGATTATCGACCTTAAGGCCTTGACATTGAGAACTAAAACAACTTGTATTCCGATTGTGAACAATTTAAATTACATCATCGAACTGCCACCACGATGCGAACTTCGTGTTAAGATTCCGACAGATCAACACTCAGGTGAAGCAATTCTTGATTATCAGGAATTTAAATCGGGTGTGCGAATGCCTAGTGCATTGGTCAATTGTACAAACGGATATGCAACAACAATTATTCAGAACACCTTAGAACAACCTATGACCTTAAAAATAACGCGACCTTTCACAGTTACTAAATTTGATACGCCTGATTGTGAATTAAACTATACAGGAAATACAACTGTTATAGAAACAGACAAATTATTAGAAGATAATTTACAAAAGCTTAGGTACAACCATTCCACCCATTCAGTCACAGGACTGACACCATTCGAAACAGTGTTCGGTCATACTGACTCGGGCAGTCCATTTGGTATAGATGCAGAAAAACAATATATGCAACAGTTAGTAAAAGATCATGCTAATCGAACAAAATTCTTATACAAACTATTGGCAGATAAGATGATAGGAAACAAAGAAAAGATTAGAGAGAAGAAAGGTGGCGAGAAGAAAATAGACTTTCCAGAAGGAAATACTATTTTTGCCAAGGACGTTAATAAGAGGATAAGTAAAGATAAGCCCCGATATATTAAAGCAAAGGTTATTGGTCAAACGGAAAAAAATGTAGTGCCAATAAAAGTAAGAGAACGTTTAACAAAGGTTCCAATAAAAAATATCAAACGCCCTCCGCTAGTACAGAGTTCTGACGGTAGAGATGCCGGGGCTGGCCCTTCATCTGCGATCCTTTGAGGGAAATACAGGCATTCTTCCAGTTAAACAGGCCATGTTTATTCAAACAGATCATTATACACTATTAATAAGAGACAAAAAAAAAATTCTGATAGTTCATACACGATTTCAATGTTTGTAATACTTTCATAATTATTATAGTTACCAATGATGAATTTAACAATTTAATAAACGAAACGGATCATATTCTCGTGACTTAGGAACTTCAAAATGTGCATTCCAAATACGAGTACATACTTAGAAGTATTTATTATTTGTCTCGCAACTATGATTTAAGATACGTATCATTAACCCGTCAAAGGTATCACCGAAAATATGAGACATGCTGACGTAATAAAATAAGATGACTTACTTATTTCAAACTTTTATTAATGTTACATTCCAATTATTTTGACTAACGATGGAATAAACCGGTATCATTGTGTCTTACATTAAGCATAACCAGATTACGTTTAAATGAGAGATAGTTAACAATTATCGAAAAAAATGAATTAAAACCATTATTCCTTAATACCCCTTACCAATGTACCTTATGGCAAAAAGGATGAAATACCTACCGATTGATAAACCATGTCGACCCGTCGCCGCCGGAGACTACTGCCTCTACGCCGACGACCATCGCGCCAGGGCTTCAAATACCGCCCTGCACCGCGCTCTATCCTGAGCCTCCTGCATCGACCAACTCACCAGGCTCGATCACAACCTCACAAACTTGCTGCGTGCAACGCTGATCGACATCCGCAGTGTTCGAGTCCAAAGTATAACTATGACAAGCTCAATTTTAAACACAAAATTGAAATCAACGGCACCACATAATAATAGTGACGCTGGGGTGACTACAGGCATTCAGTCTTCGGGACCTACAACTTGACCTTCAGCAAGCCATGAGACTTCGAAATCCATAGCATTCGAACTGGACATCGTCGTGCTAACACCGATATCGGCCTTGTATAGTCGATCCCTGTCGACGACCTGCCTTGGTTCAACGCGAGTACTAAAATATAGGAATGTGCCCCTATCCAGTAAGTACACGCTTACTGGACATATACTTCTGGACACGAATAAAGTGAGACAAAGTGAAGTAATAAGCCCTATACGTTAAAGTACAGTGAAGGTGAATGATAACTACTGTTTTGAGAAAACCAGACTCTAACTTCAGTGTAGTTTTAGACGTAATTTGATGTTTACTTAGTTCTTAGTTTTTGTCATGTACTCGTATTGTGTTATAATAAGGTCCTTTTATTTAGTTTAGAAAATTATCGTAACGTTATTTAAAATGAACGCAACGATAATTTCCTTCTTAAGGAGGGAGGCGTTATGCAACCTTCCACACCGTCGTCGGTTAAATGTAAACAACTGCTCGGCTGACTCGAATTCGTCGCCAGACAGTACTCTTTTATATTATAGCTTTATGAAAGCAACTTAGTGTTAGTAACTGTTTCGCTGACTGTGCGTCGTCGTTGAACAGTGCTCCTTTGTACTTAATGTAACTGTTAAAATGTATCCTGCTGTTTTTGTAACTTAAATTTAATCAGAATAAATCGGGCCTCGAAATCGGCTAGACGTATTTCATCTTTTATTTTTAGTTATAAAAAATCCATTTCCCAAAGGGGAAGCTTGACTAGGTATGTAACTGTTTATTTTCTAGTTAGTCAAAACAAAAAGCTGAGGCAGGCATTGTAGAGCAATTGGGTCAGTGGTCATGACGGGCATGCTTATTATATAAATTATTATTACCTAGTAAGGACCAGATAATTTACTATGCTGAAGTCTCAATCCTCATACCTACCACGCTCACATGGTAAAGTAGTGTTCAATAGAGGTAGGTACCTATACTATACTTACTTGAAAATAAGCATATCTTTTGATAAGTACGTCCTTAAATGATTAAATGTACACATATAATAAATTAATACGAATTGAAATCGGTTTCACTCTTGAAAACTGTTTTAATTTTCTTTCAGTCATCAACACCTTAAAATATTCACCCTTAAATTAGGTCACTTCCTTCTAATTATGTATCAGTTGGCGGGGTCAGCCGCTGCCAGGCTCCCTGTACTGCTATCTTAATTGAGTAAAAATTTAGATGTCTATTTAGCGGGTTAAAAGTGACGCAACTCTCGCATCCAAATCCGTGCAGACGGCCTGACGGGCAGTCAGTAGGTGTGCAATCCGCCAGCAGTCGGACCGCGCGCGCGCTCTGTGCGAACGTACGCTGTTGCGGAAGCCCGCTGGGCCGTGGATCCGTGCTGGACCTCTCCCTTCCGCAACTATTCCATCCATTTCCAACCGTCGTAACGCCCCAACATCATTGCAAAACAAACGTACCTAGCGTGTGACTGAATACGCAGTCTCACAATTTATCACAAAAACATCGTAACATCAACGAAATACTACGAGTATACACTGTTGTTGATAAACCAACCGATAATGGAAAAGAGTGATACTTTTGCAATCATTGATATCAATATTGGCGATAAGGAGAAAATGGATACTGACAATGACAAACCAGACGATGACACCAATGATCTGAAATCGCCGTTCACGACTGTTATTAAAATTCGTAAGTTTAACTATTTTTAAATTGTTGTATCTATAATTATTAAATGATACAATTCAAACGTTGTGTAGGTAGAATACCTATATACTTATTATAGACAGAAACGATACGCTGATGAACTAATAAACACAGCATCCATTAATTTCAACAACACCTTTTGGGAAATTAAAACAATACGCAATGTTGTGGAATGTTATAAACCTTATCTACCTGTTTCATGAAAATTTTATTCAAACTAGGTAGAGGTAGGTACTCGTATGTAGTAGGACAATGTTTGCTTGGATAATAATGGAAAAACTCTTGCGTGAGAAACCATATTACATCACACTGTACCTCCATGCATCTGTCTACTTCTTATATCATAAACCATGCATCTCTCCATTGTATCTTTAGATCTCACGATATAAGTAATTTTCAGAACCTATAATTTCTCTTTTAGTGTTAACTGATCTGTAGTTCAACTCCTCAGTATATCCATTGTGCGAAGTAGAAACTCGTTTGGAGTTGAAACTCATCGTAAAGATTATGTACCTACCTATTGTTTTGAATTTGAATCTATGAGGATTTTATTCATAGTCATACCTTCATGATTTGAGTGAGCTGGCCTTAGATATGCTCAAATAACTGATTTGAATACTTACGCATATCAATGAATTTATATTAATGTCGATGGTAATCGGTCGTCAGTCAGTCATAAGCCTGTCATGTGCTGGAATTCATTCATCTCGTTAAAGAGTGAAGAATGAATATTCTAATTATGTTACTGGATTGAATGGTGACCTTAGTCCGAGAATGAATAGAGGCAGCATTAAATTGCGTGTGTTGATTAGTGTCAACTGATGAACACGTATGTCGCATCCGCTAGTTGTCCTCAATATTATGAGGTGCGCACGCGCCAGGGCCAGGGCGTCCCTGGTCGACCGGCGTCGAGGGAACCTGTTGTGTTCCAGCCCGGTGAGTGCGTTGCAATGCCCTGTTTCCTTTACTTGCGTCTGTTACTTAGACAAAACAATAAGGATATTATTTTCTCGTAATATTCTTGAGATTCCGTTTTTCTCAGGTCTTTCCCAGTAAGTAAATTTTACGTAAATGAGCATCGTCATGGTAAATAAATATATCGCATGTGCACTTACAAGTAACTACACCTTGCTTGAAAGACCTGTGAAGCGAAGCGCAACGCGTCGATTGATTGATTTGATACCCAAGTATACATACGAGCAACGATGCATAGGTACAGGAAATTGTGGTGGGTAGATGTACATTTTTGTATGGTTCACTTTTACCAGTATCGGTATTAGATACACGGCTTACAGAGAATAATCAATTATTGCAAGTGCAGTACTGTCATGTAACCACAACACATAATAACTACATAAAATATTGCTGCTACATCAGTGAAGGAAGTGAATGTACAAGCAGTCAATTTCTTTTTGTAGCAAAAAAACTCGTCAATCTAAACTGGGATCAATATACGTGTATAATTATTTTTCTGCTACGTAGGGTTTTTAGGTTTTTTAGGTTTACAAAATGGGCTTAGAATTTGGGCTCATAGAAATATAGTTAAAATATTGTTCTCCTCATCAGAACGGGATCGGGGTGAACGTGATTACATCGGGTTCGCAACACTGCCAGAACAAGTTCATCGCAAATCGGTGAAAAGAGGGTTCGACTTCACTCTGATGGTGGTCGGCGAATGTGGCCTCGGGAAATCCACCCTAATCAATAGCTTATTCTTAGGAGACCTTTACAAAAATAGAAAAATACCCGATGCTCAAGGTAACATGACAATTATTATTGGATCGATGTATTTGTCTTTGTCCATAAATTGAACAAACGTATTAATATGTGCTTGCATTTCAGACAGAATAGAAAAGACGACGACGATGGAAAAGAAGACAATGGAAATTGAAGAACGCGGTGTAAAATTACGATTGACGATAGTGGACACGCCTGGGTTTGGAGATGCCATCAATTGTGAAGACTCTTGGAGGGTCTGCTCGGCCTACATCGACGAACAATTCAGACAGTACTTCACGGACGAGAGCGGATTAAACAGAAGACATATGCAAGACAATAGAGTCCATTGCTGCCTGTACTTCGTACCACCCTGGGCTCACAGGTGCGTTACCGTGTCTTGCAATTTTGTTGTCTTCCATTGTCCTGTCATGTCAGCAAATATACTGACTCTCACAGACCAGCAAGTTGTAAGATTGCATTTGGTATTGTGTTTAATGGAGCAAGTGATCCCGAATAGCTGTAATTTACTATTGTCGTTCCATTAAAGTCTCCTAGTTACGTAACGCGGGTACGGCTAACTATAAATGTGCATAAAGAAACTTCTTTACATGAATATTAATTTGTTGTTGTTCCCGCGGATATCTCGCTTATACTTAGGTACACTATTTTTCGGTGAAGCTTATCACGCGATTCTGAAGTAGATGCCTTACGAAACGCGTGTTCGAAGAACAATATTATTTTATTAGGTCAACGGGTTGGTCAGGGCCGTCCCGTACCGTGATAGCAACGAATATTGCGGAAGTAATATAATAATAGTAATAACACGGTACGTGCTGGTAGTAAGTAATTCTTCATATTGCTATACTTAATACTTAGTCTAAAGATAAAGAAAACCTTCAATGCATAGCCACTAGTTTCGAAACTAATTCAGTTATCCACTTTAAAACATTAAACTGTATAGGTACTCATATATTTAAATTTGGTGTATTGTAGAGCAATTTATAACAGCAATCCTATCTTAAGTTTAGTAGGTATGTAATATACCTGATAGCTATAATATAGCTGAACGCCGCCTTCAGCATGCACTAATGTATAAAAATAATAAAATGGAAACAGGTAGGTACGTAGTAAGTACATAATTATCTCATAATTTATAAATAAACGGATTTGACTCGTCTTCCAGACTGATCAATCAGAATGTTTATCAGATGCGTTGTGTGGATGAATAGACTGATTCAGTAGAGACAATAACCTCGTTTGATTTCATCAATAACAATAAAGTGACCAATCGAACTGCCGCTGTTAAATATAACTACGTGGATGCTCATCTCATGACATTAGCTGAAATTTACACGCTGTCGGGTGTGAAATTCTATGACGCTGTAAAAAAGGTTTTTAATGATTTCAAGTTATTTATCAATGCGATCGTTGGTAAAGTGAAGACTACTGAATCAATCTCACGGTTACACATCATTAATCTCGTCGCTCGCAACTAAATCCACCTAAATCTACAAAGGTATCTTTTTGGTCAAGTTCAAGCGACGTTATTTTATGTCCAGTCTGCGTCATGTGGACTTGGAAATGATGAAACGGCTGCATCGGAAGGTGAACATTGTGGTGGTGATCGCCAAGGCTGACTCTCTTACCGCCGCAGAGGTGAAGAGACTCAAACAGCGCATACTCATTGACCTAGAAGACAATCAAATACAGGTAACATTTAAAAGACTATATCAATGCCTTTGGAAGGAAGGAATAACATGTTTTGAACAGATCTTCACCATCTTCACTAGGCATAGATATTATGATTATAACATTTGATCACATAGGCACTTGTGAATGGCCCTAACGTTGACTGACTCATAACTCATAGCAGTATTAACACTTAACTAATATGAAAAAGGAAATTACGGGACAACTGGAAGTACCTAAGTGGTTTGGAACAGTCGGGCGATACTGTTACCGCCTTTTGTTTCAATAAGTCGGTCGGACGGAGTGGAGATCATGCCGCCCGGCTCCTTCGATTTCATTTGTTATGATATTCTTGCCATATCATATTCTTGCCTAGAACACAGACTCGGGAATATTACCCTCTCACCTTAGAACAGTCTCAAGTGAGAGGATATAGACGCTTTCAATGTATGATATAAGTATATTATATGGCCGCCAGGTGTACCAGTTTCCCGAATGCGATAGCGACGAGGATGAAGATTTCAAGCAGCAGGATCGCGAGCTGAAGGCCGCGGCGCCGTTCGCGGTGGTGGCGGCCGACACCGTGCTGGAGGTGGGCGGGAAGCGCGTGCGCGGCCGACAGTACCCCTGGGGGATCGTCGACGGTGAGCCTCCCATTCAACCCTACACTACTGCTTGCTTTTCATCTGTGTTGTAATCGTTTCAATCAAAACTGGCCGATAGACCATCGGCCATGACGTCGGCCTTACTTGTTGCGTTATTGGCTCGAAACGGGGAGTTGTAGTAAATAATAAAATAGAAATGTTGGTTGAGCAGTGCCAGCCCCAATGTCTAGTTTCTATGGAAATCTAATAAGAGCGATGGAAGTCCGCAAACACCTTATGCAGACTACCTCATTGGTCCTCATTGGGTTGGAAAGCGCACAGCATCACTACACATAGAAATAAGCATGATGCCATTCCCAGTGGAGAACCCGCGGCACTCGGACTTCACGAAGCTGCGCACGATGCTGATCTCCACGCACATGCAGGACCTGAAGGACGTGACGCAGGACGTGCACTACGAGAACTTCCGCGCGCAGTGCATCTCGCAGATATCGCAGCACGCCATGAGAGAACGAGGGTACGGACGACGGGTGCTGTTGTAAAAACAACTTTGCCTGGTTCCTTTGCCCAACCGATACGTTTTACTATGTCACTAAATGACAGCAATACACTTATCGGTAGGTCAAAGTTAACTAGAGGTTCAGAAACCGGGCATTAGTGGCTCCTTATTGCGTTTACTATCGAGCGATGTCGCATCTCGCTATTTAGAAGTGAAACCTTCTTAGCTGTGGCTATTCGGTAATCGATAAGTGTACGACCGTTGAGAGTGTCACGTTTAGGAGGCACATTTAGTTGCATGAGATGAGAGAGGAGGGAGACATGACGTTGATAGGAAGTTGATACATATTTTAGGAAGTGTCACTTCTATCACGTGAACGCGCGTTTATTTTTATCATGGCTTTATTATTTGTATGTTTTTGATGGAATCTATATAATTACCGTTCTAGTTTAAACAGTCACGCTACCTACGCCCACTGCGTACCAGCCAAGGCTCCATTATATTGCTGATAAGTCTCTATTTACCGCTCTCAATGTCATTGTCAGACAACTAACCAAAACAATTTGGCTACCTACTTATTACGAAATAAATAGGGGTGTATCGATATTATCATTATGTTTGTCTTTTCAGCAAACTGAAGAGAGATTCAATGGGAAACAATAACGACGTTGCATTCACCGATACCGACAGATTGTTGTTGCAAAAAGATGAAGAGGTAAGCGATTATGTCTCATAAAGTCTTATCTTATCTAACATAAACAAAAATATTGATCCCATTGAACTTTAATAACTACCTACCTAATCTATCAGACAGTGAACATAGATCCCACGTATAAATAAAGAGTTTATAATTAATTAATGATTATATTCCAGATCCGACGAATGCAAGACATGCTGACGCAAATGCAAGAGAAACTCAAGGCTTCCGACAAAAAACACGACAGTATTATAGACGTATAGGATTTAGACTGCAATTAGGTACTTTAGGTTAGCGTTACTAATCTACTAACACTTCTCATTATAGATGTAAATGAAACGTTAAAAACCTCTTTAGAATATTCTGATGAATTTAGAATTTTGATACAGCCTAGAACTAATTTCCAAGAACACCTACAATAATATTTGCAGCAAGTTTGCCATGAGAACACATAAATAGCTTATAATATAGCTGTTAGTCGCGACTTCGTTCACGATGGTATTTTTGTTTACATTACAATCTTGGAACATAGTTTTCTGCCAAAACCGTGTGGCCTGTGTACCGGCGCTCCACCTACAAACACTTCTCAGTTTCTATATCATTGCATACGCCGATTCCGAGGTGAAAAAACAGTGAAAATCACATTGTAATCGATTCACTATTTTTACGTGATGCGATATTAGAAACAGGCAGACCTACACGCCAGTATGGCTTATTTTATGTGCCCTCGACCAATCTCCAATGTACAGACATATTTTGTCCCCCTCCTCGTGTTCCAACTACTTTTCTATCGAAGATAGACGATTTTGAAAGAGTCTGGTAAATAATAATATTAGTAATATTCGCTGACGCTCAGTTGTTTATTCAAAACAAACCCATGATGTAGGTATTCTGTGCTCATGTACAAACATACACAATTAATATTTTCATTTCAATACCTAGTTCATTTAGAGTAGTTTGCAACATATTTTGTAAGCAATTACTTATAAATGGGTACGGTCGTACTATAACTACACAAATTATTTTAGAACGCGTAGGTACATTTCTGTATTTATTTATAGTAAATGTTTTTTTTTAATAATTATTGAAATTACTTAAGTATTTTTTAATATTGTTAAATAATTGTATACTTAGAACAAAGTAGATGATAAGATAACCGACTAACACATAACTTACCTATACAATATAAGAGGCGATTTCACTGTGGAAAAAGTAATGTGATGCCGTACCAACCCTACTTACCTTTTCTCATATTTTATATTGTCAAAGCATAAGATAAATAAAGTATGAATGGTTTTATAATTTACAAATTATGTTTTTAAGTAAGTAGCAGGTGGGCACGCGTCACGATCACACACATAGATCCTGACGTGATCCTGACCACAGCTAGTATTCCCTCCGTGTATCTAGGGAATCGAGAACCACGAAGTATGTAAGTATCTATTACAAATTAAAACAGTATGACCAAATAAACCTACCACATTTGACCAAAAATTTTATGCAAGCATTATGTACCTACCTATTTAATTTTATTTAAGAATTTTTACTAACAATAAAATTATGGCTATTGCAAATTTTGAATTAGGTTACATTATTTACATGTACGTTTAATCACAAGTTGAATTCTTCTTTTATTTTATGATGATAATTAATCCATTCCACGCTTATACCAAAGTTTTACTTTACATAACAGAATTTGTAATGATATTATTGTAATAAATTATGAAATAAGTTGATACCAAATAAAAGTTTTTAAATGTTCTCTATCATACCTACTATCATAGCAACATTAGCAACACACTAAGGATGACTTTGGATAGATGTAAAGGTTTATTATAATAGGCGTGGCGAAAGATATTGAAATCTTCTTCCATAATGGCGGTACATATTTACTATTTACGGAAAAACCTTTATTTCGGTAATAAACTTGAGTTTAACAAGTTTAAAACCATTTATCTAATATTTTTTCAAATAGTGCGCCAAAACAGCTCACCGGTGTCATGGCGTCGGCTCTGACGTCACGCCTAGGTAAACATGTCATTATTTCTATACGTTACGTAGAATTTTGACAAAATATTTAAATAATTAGAGTGATAAAAATGAATTCCGAAGTTTATAAGTGGTGTGCAGTACCGCAGTGTAAAACACATCAATAAGAATACCCAACAAAGTGTTTGTACATGTTCCAAACAAGAAAATATTATGAGTTAAGTGGTTAAGCTCGCACGGCGAAACTTCTGTGAAAACCACTTTGATGTGAATATGGTTATGATGTAATGGTAGGTCTTAAAATGTTTGTTTGACTTGAAATAATTGAATTAATGAGGCTATGGAATACCTAAATTATATTGAGGTTATGTTTGTTTTGGTCTTGGCTATCATCTATATCAAATTTATTCGTTTTCTTTTTTGAGTTGCCAAATGACATGGAAAATTATATGGAGTATCATGTGATGGGATCAGTATCACCAGTACGTATGAAACCAGAATGTGTGCCCCATAAATGTACATGCCAATCATACAGGAAAACACGAACATCCGACACAACTGAGCGACCCTACATAGCTAAGAAACGAAGAATGATGATTCTTGAAGTGACTTACAAAGAGGTCTTCACGTTTCGGAACTCAGACGAGCAAAATTATTTATTTGTTGCGAGGAAATCGCCAAACATTAATATATCAATTCTAGGCAAATTAGAGCTATTTGCCTTACAAAGCTTGGTTCCATTGTTATATTGTACATAAAAGTCGATAAATCACACGTTAAATAATAAAAAAAACACTCCATAAGCACAAAACAGTATTTACAATAACAAAATACAGTGGTATCAGCGAAGTTTACCTAAGCGTGACGTCATGCGCTGTGATTGGTGTTTCAATCAAAATGGCCGATTGCAATATTTTAATGTTTTATTTTATTGAAAATCTTAATAATCTGATTATTTTTAATAAAACTTAACCAGTATTTTAAATTATTTTTGTATGTAGATTGCCCTAAAATGATTAAATCGACGATTCTTTGATACTGTCGCCACGCCTATTACTAGCTGCGCCCCGCGGTTTCACCCGCGTTTGAAATTATAACACATAAAGGACGGTGGCTGTTAGATACGACTTGTAACATTGTGTCAAAGAAAATACCGAAGTTAGGTAGTTTTTCACAGTTATTATCACACTGCGATGGACAGTGAAATAGTGATGATGATGACATTGTAGCCTATATTGTGTTTCTTAACTATCTGCATACAACATAAATCATGCAAATTAAGGTCTATCTACTTTTTAAGTTTTCGTTACACTATGTATTATGTGTTTAAGTTGCGGTATAAACTAATGCCAATTTAATGCAAATGGGGTAGTTTTTCATAGTTTTTATTGCATTGATGGAAAACGTTGATGACTTATACTTGTAGCCTATGTCCTAAATTGTGAAATAATCTATCTGCGTACCAAATTTAACAAATTTAATGATTTGAAGAACTAACGAACATACACACATACATACATACAAACTCTCAAACTTTCGGCTTTATAATATTAGTAAATTCGCTCTTTCTCTATCTCTCTCCCTCTTCCTCTAACTTTTTCCCTCTATCAGTATCTCTTTCCCTCTCTCTCTACCTCTCGCTCTCCCCCTCTCCCTCTATCTCTCGCTCCCTCCCTCTATCTCATGCTCTCTACCTCTTGCTCTCCCCCTCTCCCTCTATCTCCCGCTCCCTCCCTCTATCTCATGCTCTCTCCCTCTCCCTCTATCTCTCGCTCTCTCTCTCATCTTCCTCTCTCCCTCTCCCTATATCTCTTGTTCTCTCCTTCTCCCTCTATCTCTCGCTCTCTCCCTCTCCCTCTATCTCACGCTCTCTCCCTCTATCTCTCACTCTCTCCCTCTCCCTCTATCTCACGCTCTCTCCCTCTATCTCTCACTCTCTCCCTTTCTCTCGCTCTCTCCCTCTCCCTCTATCTCTCGCTCTCTTTCTCTCCCTCTATCTCGCGATCTCTCCCTCTCCCTCTATATCTCGCTCTCTCCCTCTCCCTCTATTTCTCGCTCTCTACCTCTCCCTCTAGGTCTCGCTCTCTGTCTCCCTCTATCTCTTTCCCTTTATCTCTCTATTTATGTTCATTTATACTTATCCGTCTATCTCTTTCCCTCTAACTCTATCTCTCACCCTCTCCCTCTATTTATCTCTTTCTTTAACTTGTATCCATTATTATCTATCTCCTTGCCAAATTGCACTACGATTTTCCGTCCGTAGAGGATGCAACTAAAGAATACCTCATAATTTCAACCCCTTACTTTGTCCTCTTTAGGGATGATTTTGCAAAAAAGCTGAGACCCGTATTTCTTTATTTCTTACCAAAAGCCTAAATTTCAATTTTGAGATTCCTAACTTGAAGAATTATTAATTACCCATACAAACTTTCAACCCCTATTTCAACCCCTTCGAGATTATTTTTTGAAACGTAAGATAGCCTATGTCCGTCTCATAGGTCCAATCTACTCCTATACCAAATTTCATCGAAATCGGTCCAGCCGTTTGAGCGTGAAGAGCTAACAAACATACACACATACACACACACACACACACACACACACACACTCACAAACTTTCGGCTTTATAATATTAGTAGGATTACCATCGACCTCAACTAATATTGCCACCACTGATAGTGGTTCGGTCGGGTAAAATCGTAAGAATCGTAAAAATCTTAGTAAGTAGGTATTTATTTCCTCTATGGGTATGGTGGCACATGGGTATTGGGTAGGTGTACGACTGTACGTATCCATACTAAAATTTAAATATGAAAGTAACTCTGTTTGTTTATCTGTTTGTTTGTTACCTTTTCACAGCTAAATGGCTGAACCGATTTCGAAGAAATTTAGGATAGGGATAGATTGGACCTATGAGACGGACATAGGACATAGCAAAAAATAAGCTCATGAATGAAATTATGGATGAAATAGGGGTTGAAAGTTTGTATGGGAAATTCATAATTCCATAATTCTGATTTAGGCTTTTGTGAAATGAATAAATACGGGTTACAGTTTTTTTGCAAACAAAGCATAAGGGGTGGAAATCATGAGATAGAACTCTTTAGTAGATTATACACCCGTAAGTCTATGAACCACTAGGAGTCTACGTACGACTAAACGGCTGAACGGATCGTATGAAAGGCAAGAAGATAGATTAGCGAGAGTGAAGTGACTCAGCGAGTGTGAGTAAGAAATGTGGAGATTGGTAGATGTCGAGATGGGAAGATAAGAGGTGGGGAGATGAGGAGATGGGGAGATAGGAGTTGGTGAGGTAGGGAGATGGCAGATGGGAGGTGGGGAGATGGAAAATGGGAAGATGGGGAGATAGAAATGGTGTAGAGATATCGGCAGAGACAAAGATGACTGTATCCAACTGGTTGACGTATTATATTCTTACGAGCTGTTACCGATATAAATACAGACAAAGTCGCGGGTAACAGCTAGTGAGTTATAAATACCTAGATATACTTGACACTGGCTAAATGCACAAACCATTCGAGACCATAACTAATAAAAAATAGTTCCTCTAAAATATCTTCATCAACGCGTAGGTAGTCTATGCACTCTGGTTATGCACAAGCTATGCGAAGGCAAACTTAAAATATTTGTTCTTTTACTATTCCTACTGTCAAAGCAGAATCTTATGCCATTCTCAGCAGTCACTGTCAGTCATGTATACGTCAGACACTAGTCACACTGTTAGTCAGTCAATCAAAATTCATAAAACATCGCTTCAAAATCTTCAAATCAATTTCGCTTCGCTCGTTTTGTTCAGTCGGTTTTTCAAGCGATGATTGTATTGAATATTTTTAAAAATAACTTAAACTTTAAAATTTTATCATAATAAAGTCTCAGTTAGATCAATAGAGTATGCTATTATAAGTTTTTGTCTTCCTTTTTATTATGGGTGATAGGGATCTGACCGTGGGCCCCCGTGTAGGGGTAACCTATCCTGCAAAAGTGCAGTACTGTGGAAACTGCTCAATGCCAATAGAATATTGTGAATATTACCCTGAATATGATAAATGCAAGCAATGGCTAGAAAAGAACCTACCTACCGAATTCGAAAAGGTGAAAATAGGTAAGTTATTCTGCTAGGAAGGTTATGTGAATTGGTCAATTTGGCACCTTATTTTTGTAAGTACTTACCTATACTATTTCAACGCACATCCTTCCAGAGCTGCGTATAGTATCATGCCTCCTCGTGTTTCTTTTCCTCCTTTCCATGACTTTTTTTGTATAGGTAATGATTAAAAATCCTTGTTTCTCGGTAATTTCAGATGAAGAAGAGAATGCAGGTGGTGAGGAAGAAAAGAAACGGCAGAAACGCGGAGGTAAGGGCATGCTGAAGTCCAAGAAAAAGGAGGATGTACCTAAACTTGTACAGGTCTCTAGAGCTCCTCGTGGAAAAAAGAAGTCTGTCACAGTTGTCTCAGGACTGAGCACCTTTGGTAAGTTTGTTGATTGCCACTTAATCTCAGCTACTAAACAAAGACATCATAGGTTAATGATCTGCTAATATAGAGTCCACCATAATTGCACCTAATAAGTACCTAGTACAGTAGTCACAACAGATGTTTGTGTGCTTGAACTTTTCTCCAAGATGCTGTGCAGTAGATATTTTTGTGACGCAAGGGATGTGCCTCTTCAACTTCACATGAATTGAAGAATGTTTTGGTAAATGATTGTAATCAATAACCATTTAACTTTCTGTAGGGAATGCTAAGATACTCAAAATAAACAAAATTATTATCGCAGTATCACTTAGGCACCTTCATATTTTATACAATATTACTGCTTTTGATTAATGTAACTCAAAACAAATCTCATTCAATGTGTATGTAGCTAATTTTATTTACTTTATTGTAGTTCATACAGTAAGTTTCCATTGATGCTTGTTTAGGTTTTAGATGATATGATTTTTTTATATAATATGTCCAACTTCAGAGACAAATGTCCATTGTGACTACTGTTTGTCTATCTAAAATAATTAATTATTATTGCTTTTTTGGCCAAGTTGCCATTTGGTAACCATACAATTGGGCTTGGTAATGAAACAAAATATTATCTACGTTCCAGATATTGATTTGAAGGTGGCAGCCAAATTCTTCGGCACAAAGTTTGCATGTGGTTCTTCAGTCACAGGGGATGATGAGATTGTTATTCAAGGCGATGTAAAGGATGACTTGTTTGACATTATACCAGAGAAATGGCCTGAGGTAAATATTTTTGGTGTAATTATCTACACTCAATGTAAATTTTATTTTATTATCTACCTACTGGTTTATTTTAATATAACACCGGCTTTTGACATTGTACCTTAGGTACCCTATCTCCCATATTCCATAACTTCAGACAGCTTGCCACTCCCAGTAAACATTAAGATGATGTGTCTAAAAACACTACCATCATGCTTTTGTGGCTTTAAAATCGGTGGAATATGGAATGTAAGTAACTCTAGTGCAGTCTTTAATAGAGTGTACAGTCACATGATGGCAGGTGGAATGTGGTGATGATGGTGGGCTTATATTATTATCAGAAGATGACCATGTAATAAAATTGATGGTGTTATTATTATCTTTTCAGATTGATGAAGACAGTATTGAAGATTTGGGCGATCAGAAAAGATAGTCACAATATACAGCAAAAGTAATGTTAGGTACTGTAAAAATAATGCTCCATTTCTCTGACACTTCAAAAATAGTACAGTTACTGTCTAATCTTCAACAGTTACAAATTTTGAGCTTTAAGCATATTGAGCATGTGCTTTATAAATGAGAGATATTAAAATTTAAATAACAGAGAAATTAAGCATTGTTAACTCTATACCCTGAATAAAATAATGAAAAATAAAATTACTATAGATTTTCTTTAGGTACCTACCTACCTATCCATTACAGTTGTCTTCTAGAGATTGGTAGATTGTTACATAATCTTAGCTAAATATTATATTATTATAGGTTATATATCGCGGGCTAAGAACCAATACCATCTGTCTCAATTTTACACTTACATTTTAATTATTTTCTTGGCAGTAGAACGTTTTTTCCTCTCCTGAAAAGTTGACTTTTTTGAGTTAGATGGTATTGTTTCTTAACCCGCGATATCGTGGTAGGAGCTAAACCTAATACTTTTCCATAAAATTACAATTGATATAATCAAATCCTACTAATATTATAAACGCGAAAGTTTGTAAGTATGGATGGATGGATGTTTGTTACTCTTTCACGTAAAAACTACTGAATGGATTTTGATGAAACTTCACAATAATATAGCTTACATATCAGAATAGCACATAGGCTACAATACATAAAGATATATCGTATATTATCCAAACGCGGGTGAAACCGCGGGGCGCAGCTAGTATTGAAATATAGAAAGGTGGTGTGTGGTAGTAGGTATGTACTTGTACGTATACGTACCATGTGTAGTGTACCAATAGATGGCGCTGAAAGCTACATGAAAGTAGTCATAAGCACTCAATAGATGGCGCTTCTGGCATAGTAAGATTTTGGATCCATTTTAATGGCAACTTCGCTGAGCTAATCAAATAAATAAAAATATTTTATTGCAAAGACGTTAAACGCCCACAATCTTATAAAATATTGACATGGCGATCAGTGTATAATACATAGTTAATCATGGAAGGATGAGGTCTTCATATAATTATGATCGAACATCACTTACAGTTACAGGTAAGTTCGTTTGATCACCAAATATAGGACGACAAGAGAAAACAATATTTTTTTAATTGTATAGAATAAGCTCAGTCTTATCTATACTCTATGAATAATGGTAGTTTTATTATCTGATAAACATAGATCGGATAACCTACTTATGTACCTACCAATTAATATTACCTCTATGCTATTATTTGTTCTGGCAACACTACCATCTGTTTGTCCTGTCTGCCTGCCTGCTTCGCAAAATCAAACAAAATAAAATCACTTTACTCGTTTTGCATTCATTGTGTGTTGTGTTTTGGTGTTGTAAAGCTATGAGCTGCAAGTGTAAAAATTAACAATTAGTACAAATAAAACTATTTTTGGGAACTCTTGGATTCTCTTGGAAGTGATTAGCTCGATGTGTTCATAATGTAGCGCTCAGGTTCCGAAATCCATAATTCCCAAATATTATTATTGATCTTTACTGTGTGGGACTGTAAATAAATACAAACTCAAGTAAAATGTCGTTGGTTAAAGGCAAGCTGGTTAAAATGGAAGTTATCCAAGTGGGTGAATACGAATACACAAAACAAGACATAATAGGTCATGGAGCCTTCGCCATAGTATACAAAGGAAGGAAGAGAAAGGTATGATCTAGACTCATAATCATGTTATTGTTCTTGCATTTGCTCTTACCAGGTTTATTATATCTCGCATCAATGTTGCCTTCTATCCTGTTTCTCGCTCGAAGAAAATCGTCAGTAAATAAAATTATTCAGCAAAAACAAACGTGTGGGAAGTAGGTAGGTAGTTTACGACGTCCTCACTTCAATTTTCACTTCGATAGCAATGACGCAATAAATGTTCGTCTGATGGTGATATTTATAACAAATACATAATGCTGTTAAAAACAGACAAACTCTCTTCAAAGTAAGAAGGTACTCACATAATGATATGTTCAAATTATCAGCTGTTGGATATAACCTCTAAAAGTAAACACTATGATTTTTGTGTACCATCAATACAAAAAAAATATAACATGCATCATTCTCTAGGTTACCTATCAAAATTAATGCAAAACCATTTTTTTTTCGAAAATAGATATTATACTATTCTATTATATTTTGCCATTTGAGTAGTGGCATGCAAATCCCCATGTATACCTTAGGTACTGAATTATTTGAAGGATATGAATATTGAAATCCCCCTACTTTGAAGAATTTTGCTTGCTTGTCGTATGAGATTGTGCCAGCCTAGTGTCAATTTATATAGCTACCTAAGGGCCACTGAAGTGGCTGAAGAACTATGGATTGCCCATACAAAATTTCAACCCCTATTTCACACCCTTGAAGAAATCATCTATGTTCAGTATCAGGATACAATCTATGTCCGTGCCAAATTTCATTATGATTTGTTCAAAGTTGTGAAAAGGTAACAAACAAAACAAACAGAGTTACTTTCACATTTATAATATTAAGTGTAGATGGATTAGAAGACAATAATTTATCATCAAAGGCCAAACTATAATTTTTTTACAATGTATTAACATCAATGAATAAACACTCTTTGTGCTTACCACTTTAGTGTAACTAAAGCGCAGTAACATTTTTTTCCAATTACCTAATTAGTAGATTAATTAGTCCTAATCATGCTCACAAAATACTCAGCAGTGGGCACATGATGATAACAATGATTAACATTTCTCTTTTAGGTACATTTCAACATTGGAACAACATCATCAAACGATGATGCGCTTTTGGTTCCACTGCTTCCATTATTTGCATTAAATCAGACACAAATTATACACTCATCATTATAGGTACATACATACAAAATCACAAAAATAGTAAAGCCAAGATTATCTTTTAAGACTTTGAAGTAGTTGGTTAACTATAACTTTATGTAACTACTATATCGACAATAATTGATTGTTGGTACTGAGTCTGGTGTGCCACTTTCATAATGTGACCTCCTGAAGGCAACTGCAGTTAAACCTATAAAACTATAATTTTCATTACTTATTGGTTTTGTTTGGGTTATCGCTTCCACCGCATGCTTTATACCTGCTACTCAGTTTTCTTTCACAGATTTCTAATTTTATAGAATAGCAGGCATTATTTGGAATACTGTAAATGACTTTCTTAATGTACCTAATAGCACGGAGTACCTATACCCTATCTAATACTCAACTCTGTTACTGAAGAACTTCGTATAAATTACAAATACCTAGCAATTACAACATAATCATACTAGTTATGTGCTAAATGTCTAAGTTTGACCTCCATGGTAAAGTCAATTGCTAGGCCTCTGTAAAACTGAGCAGGTGATCCTAGTCCGGTTTCGCAGCTGGCTTTAACTAGGTGTTCGCCTTACCTTTGTACTTTTCGTCATTTAGTTGTAGGAATAACACCGTAGCGACTTGGCAGCCGTCTAGCCAGCTCGCTCGACGCGACGACGGGCCGGTGACGGATGACGTGCATCGTAAATGATTATCTCGAGATCTTATTTCAATTCGATTTATCTCTAAGTAGACTAATAAATATCTAATATAATGCCGTCTGACATAAGTAGGCAGTCTTTCAATTTCATATAGAATCTACTACCATAAATCAAACGATGTTTAACACAAGTTCAGCTCACCCACGAGGTTAGCTACAATTCAATACTGGTTGCAGGATTCTGCTCAGCTAAATTTGTCGACATGGGTTATTCCTGTGGCATATAATATGCCTGCGATGTCGGTGGAAGACCTACCGCTTGTACAGAGTAGTGGTTATGTGCCGACGTGAGGGTCGGGTTACTCTTTGTCCAAAAGCAAGACAAAACAATGCTGGGCCGCACAATACGTCACGCACTTTGCGCCCGCGCCGCCCAAGGGCTTCTGACACGTGGCTACGAACGCCAACGCAGTCCGCAAGCTATAATATTTTGCTCCTAAATACCTTTATACTTAGCCTATATATAATTCATTACCGTACATCATTACCGACTGCTGCTACTGTCTAATTATTCCGAGCGGTTGGATAGGCGAGTTTTGAAACACAGTTGCAGAATAATAAAATGAAGGTTTTGTCATCTCGGTCATCTTATACGTATGTGATTCGAATCTATGTAATCTAAAAATTATAATCTCGTAACGATTCCTAAACGCTGGCTACATTGCAACGTAAGGCCAGCATTTTGATTAATGTGTTGCTTCAAACAGGGACACCCAGATAGCTTTTGAAACATTTTAAGGGCTCCTGATCCTCACGGCTAAAGTCCTCAGCATTTCGACCCCAAAAGAATCAATCACACATCGCTGCTATATATGAATATCTTGTACTCCTCTATGAAATCAGAAATGACCTACAACTGTTGAGCTCGTTTTGCAAAGAAACAAGTGCTTATTTATACATAGACGTCGAGGAAAGGAGTTTAAAAAGTTGTAGCCGCGTATGTAGCTATGGCTTGTGTCTGTATATTTTTGAATGAAATGATGCAAGTTGGCTCAGCTAGTATTGTTGGCTAGAGAGAAGTGCAGCAGAATTCGTTCGCGAAGTGACCGTGCCACCTGACGATGTAAGCGCGAACTCTGAGGAACACTGGATTGCGTTTTGTTTAATCGCCGTATTTTTAATACCACGTCACATAATAATATTATTATACTAGTGCCATGTGTATTCTGACACATCGTAATTGGTACGTTGAATATAATTGGAAATTAGGTACCAGTTCTTCTCATAAACTATGATACCATTCGACCGACACGTAACTTCAATTATGTACTGACCTACCTAATGGGGTTTTATATTTATATAATATCAATACAACGCCTATAATAAAAATGATCTCTCAGGGATATGCTGTTGAAATCAGGTCAATTTGCAATCGCAACACGAGCCTACGGAATGAGGGCGGGCTAATGTTAGATCAGCGCGGACGCACCACCCCACTCCTTCTGGATAAGAGCAAATCGAATCTAAATTCTCCGTCGGCTTAAATATAGGCACGATATTACGCATTATACCCACAGCCCACAGATACAAACAAACACTTCAAACGTCACACGTGCTATGTATCAACGCTTAGTTAAAGTATTTCTGGTATAAATTGCTTTTAGCGAGCACAAAGGAATCGCATTTGCTGCTTTGCTAAAAGCTAGTAACAGACTCGATAGTAATGATCTTGTACGAACAGACGTTATTAGACGGTCTCATTTATACTGATTAGCCTAGAGATTGAAGATGCAGAGGCCTTACTCACTAGCGGTTGCCATGTCACCCACGTACGTACTCGTATAGTACCTTTGCAACGCTTGATGCGTTTTCATCCTCATACTCGTATTACAATGCCAAGAATATAGGTAAGTAATAAGTATGTATGCATATATATATTACTAGTCTAGTAGGCAGTGTAGCCGTCTACATGGTTGTATAATATGATTGATGAAAATATGTCTAATGCAATAAGTACTTAAATGAGAATGTAGGTCCGAAATACATAATAATATATTGCTTTCTATTATAGTTGCTGTTATAAAAATACCATGATATAAATGAAGTTGTGGTGGTGACTTCGTTGATCGTGGTATTTTTATATGTAGGTATTAGAGGGCAGTTTTGCGCCTAAAAACGTCATAAAGTCTAAAAATGGTTGGTAACAATAATTATCTGCTTTGGGCTCATCAAATTGATTGTACCTCTACAAACTACATCATTGAACAAGATATATTCTAAGCTATCAAACAGTGAAACCTATATAGTTGAAATTTGGTTTAGTAGATTAGGTATGTTATAAGTTTCCTAGATCACTTTTTCCTTTCTTCAACAGTTTCATATCGGACTTTTTATAGATTTTATGTACGAGTAAAGTACGCTATGAGGCTGCTTAGATATTGTTTACAAAACAAACACAGCTGGCAACTTAAAATATATAAAGCCACTTATTACTTATTGTAATTATAATAAACGTATCTAAAGTATGCTAAACAGGCGTGTATATTGCGTTAACGAGGTACTAACAATGGTATGTCCATTCCATTGTTTGACCGCGGGAGCCAATCATGCATTTCATAATTATTTGTATTATCATAATTATTTGATTGTACAACTAGCTGTTACCCGCAAATTCGCTTGCGGCTGTTTTATATCGATATACGGAGAGTTTCCGAACAAAGCTGTACCCACCGTTTTTGGAAGTTTTGCCTGTTGGTTATTAGCGGTTTGATTGCAATGTTGGACGTGGTAAACCCAATTTTAGCATACATTTTAAAGTCGTCACTTAGTTTACTGTTAACTTACTCGAAACCAACGCTACCAAATCCTGAAAGTCACATCAAAATCCGTGCTGTAGTTTTTAATTTTTATGGTAACAAAAAAATTAACGCCGCCATTTTCGGATTCAGTGACTTCTAAATAGTGGATCCCAGTTAGTTTTTCAAAAATATTTTCAATGTACAGATTATACTGACGGTAGATTATAATAATAGGTACCTACAGATAGATTATTGTGAGTGTTATAAACAATATATCAAATAAGTATGTAATCCTACCCCTATGCGTAACTTTTAATCCCATAAAAATGTATGTCCTGTGGGATAATAACGAATGTGGGTGAAGCTAGTTTCCTTATAACAAGTAAATAAAATAACATAATGTAAATGCAATTAAATTATTATGTTATATTCCACAGAATCCGTCCCAGTCAGTGGCTGTAAAGGTGGTCACGAAGAAGGGCATCCAGAAGGCATCCGAGATCCTCGTAAAGGAAATCAAAATTCTTCGCGAGCTGACTGCCCTCCACCATACAAATGTAGTGGCGATGCATGACTGCATGGACAGCCCTGCCCATGTCTACGTGGTCATGGAAGTAAGTTTACTCTCATTTTTCTTTTCCTGTGCCCATAACCCCTTAGAAATATAATTCTACGTAATCCTACACTGTCCTGCATTTACGATACTGATACAGCGAGGTGCAAGAATAATTAACCTGGAATTTTGAATTTCTATCTAAATGCATGCGAGTTCTTACCATAACGTCATTAAAGGAATATCGGCTGCTCGGCTACTAAAAATGTGCAAGTGTAGATGACCAAACACAAACGTAAAGTGTAGAAACACGTGCCGTAAAATATACTCATCAGTTAAGATCCAGATAGTGTAAACAGGAACCTCGCTGCAATGTTTCTCAAACACTACCTAAAATAACTCTTATTGATCTCACAGTGTTTACTGTATGATTTCTCATAATTTTTATTCATATGGGAATCTGGGAAAAGCCATAAACCTCAATAAAACTATAAACTGACCTCTTGATAGTAAAAATGTAACTATGTCTAAAGGTCGAAGAATCGAGTATGAATTGAGATATTTCTTCTAGCAGAATAATACTGATGGCAATTGCAAAACTATTCCGCACCGAACGTTAAATAACAACCGGTTTACGTTGATAAGTATGTAGTAGGTAGGTAGTAGTAGGTAGGTCTCCGTTTCCAATATATCCTATTAGAGCAGGCAAATATTCAGAAAGGTCTCAACATGCCATAAATCAACGTTGATATCGCAACCGTATGGCAGAAAATTGTTCCCCTTTCATGATTACTACTTAAAGTGGCTCGCTCTAATCGCTGCAACGCACAGCCGCGCTGCAACCGTGCTGCGAGCCGTGCCGGAGTGTTGCAACGACCGTAATCGACTATCGTAATCGTAGGTATTATTCTTCATTAGCTTCAGCACTACATTTTGTCAAATTGACGGTCAGCTACATGAACTTATTCTAAGTACTATAACTGGGCACTTCCTGAAGGTATATCTAGGAAGACCTTATTATTCAATGAACTAGATGACAAAAAATATCTAATAGTTGAATGATGCATAGCTATCCCTCAGATTAAACAAAGCGTAGGTTGTTTTTATGTTGTAGGCTTTTGTTCTGTAATCTGAGATTTATCCATTAAAGTCATTAAAAAGTGTAAAAATAAACGTAATTTGCATGGAGAATCTAATCACCGATGAGTTCTGATGTCGCGGCTGTTATCGTACATTGGATTAAGGACAAGGCCACTGGGTTACGGTCTACAGGCAAAGCTAATGGAGTTCCTGGTAGCGGTAGGTACGTACGTCAGTATTGTAGTTATAAATGGTATTCCTGTCTGCAACGTTCAAGAGCAGAACGGGAACAAACTGTTTCAGCATTGTATGCTAATATATTTAGTGTTCCTGGTTTAGCGATGCGAACGCTTTTGTTCGGGGTTAAGAAACAAGGTGTCCATAAGCAGCAAGCCGTAGGTACCTACTACTGACGTAAATATGTTTGTAATTTTTTTTAAGTTTGTGAAGATTCGTATAGATCAGGTTGAGCATCAGCACCGGCTTCCGTGTGCCCATACAGCGGCGTGTGGATTCGAAGCAAGGTCGCCCACCACGCGGCAGATAATAGAGTGGGCACGCACGCGAGGCGTGTCTTTGTCGTTCTTTGTCATCGCCTCTGCGGCAGATTACCTAAATTTATTTGATACGACGTTCTACATAGAGGTACCTACATTCTTTCTCTAGATTGGCGCGTTTGCGAGACGTTGTTTTATTGCGCATTTTAAATACTTACCGTAATAGGTCAAGGAAAGAAGAGTCAAAAGATTATGACAGATAACAGAACAGGCACTGTTAATGTTTTAGAATAACTACCTTGTTGTTATCTAATTAACAGAACTTCGAACCGATCTCTAGCTTGTCGAGACTAACGGCACGGAGTTGGCCTACTAACCTCGTTATCTATTTGCAGCCCGAAACTTGGCGTTATCAGTAGTATGTATTTGTATTTTCTTGTTATCAGTCAGTAATTACCGCTTGAGATATATAATTTATGATTAATCAATTTTAGTTTAATTATGTATTATTATTACTGAAAGGGCAACGGTCACACGGCACACCACGAACAATTATACTTTGTAAATATGTTAACGACTATTCGAGTCCTTGAGGGTCGACCGGATCGCCACAAGGCACAGCCCCCGGCCACGTGTACTCTTCAAAATAAGTGGATAGAACGAGTAGTTTAGGCAAGAAACCAATTCCCGATGTGTGAGTCACATCTACGCACAAATCTTCAGACCATACTCATTTCATCATTCTAATCTGCTAATGTAAATAGTACCTACTAATTCCGGTACAAAATATCAAATAATATAATGGCGACATTAAGTCTGGTTTGGTATATTATATCCCACACGTGTCGCAATTACGTGCTCGCCGGCCGCCGCCTCGTGGAACAACTTTTGTATTGATAAACATTATAGTGCGCAGAAAGCATCATCAACTTGCACGGGCTCGCTGCCTGTAGCCAACGATGACAACGTGGGTAAATGTGAATGTTTGAGCAGGGTTAGGTTCATAATATCGGCTGCATGATGCAAATCGGCAATTCCGTTCCTCCTTCCAGTAGATATATCGTTAGAATGATCAAGCGACTTGTTTTCTTTGCTGGGATCCTATATTTTCATTACATTTTCTGCTTAATTTTATGACTCAACAAATACTGCTCAATTAATTAAACCAATACGAATAGTGACGATAAACTATGTAACGAGCCACTACGTCAGCTTTGTCTCCTGCCAGTACGTCTGCCAAATACATAAATACAACATGGATAATTTTCTTCACAGCAAAATTTCTTAAAATACATGCGACTTGCGACAACATTACGTATACATATAAATGACTATACGCAATGGGGACGTTCCTTTTCTACTGATTCGAATTGATGATGATTCGTCGCGGAAATATTAGGTAATGCAATGAAATTCACATTTTCAGAATTATTTCCAGCATGTGTGTAATGGAAATTGTCACTATACCTACATGTAGCTTCTTAAGCACGGGCTTGTCTCAGTAGGTGCTAATAAAACAAGCTGGTGAAAAAGTGCTGTAGCCTTATTCGAGCCTTATATATTCTCCAATTACGGATATAGTAGATCTATAGGTAACTACAAAGATAACAATCGTGCTTGAATTCTAGACAGCTGTAATCACACAGATCGTAATTAAAAGCATAATAGAAACGAGGGAAGGACTTTTTACCATATTAAGTTGGTTAAAGCTTCCTAGGGCACAGAAGTTAAACAGACCAGCAGGTCATAGTCACAAATTATGCGCAAGTTTATACGCTAATAAATTGTTCGCAAAGAGTTCGCTTATTTTCGTTGTGAAAAAGACTAAAACAAGTGCCCTCATCGCTTAGCAAAGGCAATCCCAAGTTCATTGGCATGAGTTCCTCTCAGTCGTGCGATATACGACGATGGTCGTCATGGCTGCCATGGACCGTGACTACACTAATTGGCAACGTTAACATTTTTGACCGTTTTATTTTTAGACAGCTCCGTTGAGCTAGCTGTTAAATTGTATTTATTCTTATTGCGGAACGGACATTTTGTTTAAACGACTCTCTAGACTAGACTTATGTTGATAAACAAAGCCGTGATGATGACGCAGTCGAGGTAAAATTAAAGACAAATTAAAGACTTTCGTTTCATACCGCGTGTCTACTATTGTGGAGACAACATTTCCATTCGTGATTTAAGAAATATTAAATCAGATACAGAATGGAACGAAGTAATTAATGTAAATGTAGCTATACAGTAAATGTAGCAAAAAAGCGACACCCGGAAGAATACTCATCGCACTTGCGTCGTTACGTCGCGTCGTCTTCGCGTCTATCGTCGCAGTTAGCAGTGTGTGTACCTACCTAGTTACTTATATTTTACTGCACGTTCTGGTGTTCACAAATTTAAGCCAATCTAATTAATGTAAATACGCACAATGCGATGTTCTACTAGAAATTACGCACTTGCATAGCAAGCTAAATGCGTCGAAATATTAGAGGTACAAATAATTGAAAGGTTATAGGACTATAATTACATGCAACTAGTTAGGAAACTATACCTACAAGTAGCTCTATTGCAAAAGGACCACATTGGCACACGTTTAGAATGAACAACATCAAAAGGGAAGGTCGTCTTTGTATCGGCTGCGTTGCATGCACTGCAGCTGCATAGTATTGATAGTATCCTCACCAATGAAATAGATACTCGTACTGTGCAGCCCAGTGTACTGAATTTAGAATATAACTTTCACACTTTATATCTTAACATAAATTGCTTTGCTCAATTATTACATAACTCTTGTAATCTGCATGCCTGATCCCCTATATTCACAGGCGACGTATGATTATGTTTTTATGTGTAGTGTTATTAGTATTCATCATGAATTCTTATCAGAATGACATTATTATTTTTCACGGAGGTATGTTTAATTACATCCAGAATTTCATCATGTACCTACCTAATAATTACCTGATGTTTATCGGTCTCAAAATTTCCATTCTGCATTGTCAATAAGATCTAGCTATCTTACATTTTTTCTTTAAAATATGCGAAATAAATCTTGATGGATTAGAAAGTTTCATCAGGTTTCTCAAGTTCTAAACGACTGACACTCACACAAACGGTAAGGATATGTTTCACTGGCATGAATGACCTAGAATACTTGCGAATGCACCGGTAAGGCAAACTGTCGAGTGTGCGAGCGAACGGGGTATACTCGTATATAACCTACTTCGATATCGTAATACCGTAAAACGCGCTACGCCTTACAGTCGTGCAACAAAGTGTGGATGATAGATAGATATTTAAATTACCTTTATACTATAGTAATTTATTGGTCTGTTGGTTGGTCGGGCGGCACACCCGCACCGAGTAATGATATCAAAGGCACGCGCATCGTCGTTCGATGTCGATTGGCGGTAGATAGACACATCGACGTGCATGATCTCGTAAAGTGGTTTCGCCAGCCACGACGCTGTAGATCCTTGACTCGAGCGGGAAAGTGTTGCGGAGGAAATCGCAGCTTTCTACCCACTCACTAATTCTCTGGTAAATAAAGCAATTATGGTCTACCATTTCCTTCCTATAGCGAGCGACCGCTTGGTTACACACCACACCACACCACACGCAGCTCGCCTGATTGAATGATTATAATATAATATTATATTAATATGAATGTACTAAATTAATTTTGTATAGTATATTATGTCACGGGCCCTTTAGAAACCCGTGGTATTGATAAGTTTTCATATGGGCGGCTAAGGTGTTATTCGTGTCGCACACGCTTGTTCGATCTTAAGCTAGGTATTAGACGAGTAGATACACGTCATCTCATCTCGCTTCTTTGTTTAGATTTCTTTGTGTTGAAATTACTCAATTCGTGTCAATAATTTACAAAACATTTTGTCGTGTTTGCACTTTTTGCAGGACAGACTTTATACGAATCGAGGGCGTTAAACTCGAGTCATATCTCACGTGTCTCTGATCCAAAAGGCGGGCGATGGATGATACGTGAATAAACGATACCTAACTCTACGCTCTGTTTGCTTTAGCACCGGGCAAAGACCTCATCACACACACACGAATGTGTGTGAATGACACTGCGAGATTGTCATTACCTTCTTTAAAGTTGTGACATGATTCAATCTAAATATAATATATCCATCCATATCCCAGACCAGACCCCAGAATTAACGTATCACGTGGAACGTGGTGGAACAGCGGAGCAGCGCCGGCGGCGGCGCGGGCGCAGCCTCTAGTGAACTGCACAATCTGCACATCCGCTTGCGTTGCACCGCTCGGCTAGTCCGCTACTCACAGTCGTTGCCCGACCCTCTCTTGCTCTCTACTCTCTACTCTCTACACGCCCCGTTCAACTTTTTTCGTTAAAACAACTTTCATCTACAATCTACTATTGTGTGCGCTTTGCGTATACGACCCGCTCGACCATTTTAAGAAACTAGTTCTGCAACTGCGGTGGTTTCTTGAATCATAACTATTCGTCTTTATTTTAGATCATATAGCAATATATTATTCAGATGGGAAGACTGACTTGCAACAAAGATGCTCGGGACTTGATATAATTATTATGTAGGTAATATATGTTGGAAAAACAATTTAGACGTTCCTGCGAAAGGTATCTATACCTCACATAATGTTGCCGCAGTCTTTGAAACAAACGATATTTTATATCCAAAGTATACAAATATGACACCTATTTATGATGCACATTTAAAAACTGTTTTGTAAAACAAATTGTGAAAGACTAGCTGCTGTATGTATGAGATTGTGTTCCGTTATCAATGACCGACCGGTGTGGAAATTTATGCATGAAATCAAAACAAACATCACTATAATAGTAGTAAATAAATAAGCTGGTGGGCTGAGGTTCCTGCTACGCAATATTATCATTATCATCATCTGGTGGCGATGCATGTCAACATTCGGCGATGTTTGTTCTGTTAATAGAAAAGAAAATTTAGCCCATTATTCCTTCTGACCTAATTCATTTTGTATGCGACCAATACTATAGTAGTATTCGAAAAACTAAATAAAAATAATCATGTTCAGTTTAGCTAATATGTACAGGAAGAACGCACAGTATCCACCAATGTAAGGGCAATATTCTTGACTATCTAATTGATGCAGAGCATACTGGCTGTATCATTATAGGAAGTACCTTAGAATTAATGTTATTGAATTTCTACCTGCTCTGAAATTATATCCATGAAATTTTAAACAAAGATTTATTTATTAACGGTTTATAGCGAAACATAACCTTAACATGCCAAAGTACAAAATGAATAAGTATGTTAGAGACTTCATAATAATCCTAAATTTATTACAATTTCACAATAGTCTAATCTCGCTTATAATGCTAACTTAATCTATTTATTATACATACTAACATACAAATCTCAAATGCACTGTAAATACATAATTAGTATTATTACCATAATGTACTACAATTGTAGCTACTCTGGCAATACTGCAATAAATTATTTTGGCAATTATGATCTCGTCAAAGTTTATTCTATCTAATCTAGAACAGCTGATTTTCTTTAAATAAATAATTTATTTTCCTTTGCAGTCAGATCGAAGCTGTGCTGTATGAATATAAAAATACTATACAAAATATAAACAAGGTTTGGTTACACGGGAGATTTCTCCTGAAGTGGGACTTCCTCGGGTGCCGCCGCTCCGTTCGCGTTGGCCCCAGCGCGCTCATTAGCTGCTCGTGGGGAAGAGCTAAATCGGTTTCTGATTGAACTCCAGTTCTTCTTGATTGTTATTCCAGCTACTACGAGCACCATTGCTGCAACTATTATACCTATAACACTCTTGTCAACTCCGCCGGTTTTGGTTTCCGATGTTGTAGCTCCAACTGCTACTTCTGATTCTTTTACGTCCACTGCTACTTTGTGATCATCTTCTGCAGTTTCTTTTGGAGCCTCTACTATAGTGCTCATTGGTGCTATTCCATCAGAAACTTTATTGACGGCAGAGCGTAGAGAGTAATCGGCCCCCGCATTAGCTTCCGGAGCTGCATTTGGATTTGTTTCGACTGATTTTTCTCCGGTTTCGACTTCCGTAGCTTCAGTTGTATCTACTTTGTCAGAATCGGGCTTAGCATCATCAGAATTTACTTGGTCCGCGTCTTCTTCAATTGCAGAATTGCTAAGGGCTATAGTTCCAGGCAGAATAATATTTAATAAGTCATCTTCAAATTCTTGAGGCGCCTCTGGGCAGTCATATGATTTCGTGGTGCATGACTCCGTGCAAACAGTTACTAAATTATTTATCAGAGCGGTGCATAAATCGTCTACTAGTTCCTTTGCACTTGTCGGTAAGGTCAGTTTCTTTAGAGATGTAAAGTGCGAGAAGATGTCAGTGTTCAGAGACTGAAACAGAAGAAATAAAAATGTGTGGCTGTAATTGTTCTAGCCAATGGAATTGGAATGCATTTTTAAGTACCTAACATACTTTGATGAGTTTTAAAGTTTTAATGTCACATTGGGAACGAACAAATCCTCCGAATGCATAAAGTATAACTTCTCTTTTCAAGTCGAATAAACCTGTAAGTAATTTATTATGAAATGTAGCATACCGTTCTCATATCATTGCCTCCCAAATTAAGTTCCTGTAATTTTGTAAGTCCAAAGCCGTTCTTCAAATCTTGTGGATACTCGATTAGTCTGTTGTTTCCCAGTTTTAAAACGGTCAGGTCAGGGAGTTCGCTTATTGACTGAAAATAATGTACATAGTATTTGTCAGTAATAATCATTCTATTAAAATTATTATTCAATGAACATTGTTAGTATAATGTTTTTTATTGCATCAAGTGAGTAGTGAAATGATCACCCGATGTAAATAAAATTGTTTGTGTTTTAATTTCATTCGTTCATTGTCAGTTTAGCCGTTTATAAAATAAATTGCCGATTTATCCAAATGTAGATTTGGTGTTGTAAGTTACGTTTAACATAATTACAGCTCCAATGTTCGAGCGCGGCGTAATTCATTCCAAGGAGACTATCATATTGAGTTAACACAGCGATAGTAAAATATATAATCCATTAAAGAATACGGAATACTTACTCCTAAAGCAAGGTCCATTATTGAATTGTTGTCAGCATTCAATTCTTTGAGGTTCGTCAATAAGGATACATCTTTTGGAATTTCTGTCAGTTTGTTGTTTTGAATATTTAACGTTGTTGTTTTGGGATCTATCGGTGACGGGAACTCAGTTAAACCGTATCCTGAGCAATCGACGACAAAGTTGTTTGATTCCCCTTCAATATGGCAGACGCACGGTTTGGGGCATGATTCATCCGACTCTTCAGCTGGGGGTTCAACATTTTCAGTAACCGGTAACTGGACATCTTCCAGTATAGGTGATTGAGTAGGTTCAGTCGTCACCGTAACATCTATGGGATCCTCTATGGCTCCAGCCCCGCTTCCTTCAATAATGCTCGCATTGGATTCTGCGTTGTCTGGTGGGAACTGATTGTCATTTTCCTCAGGAATTTGTAACTCATCTACCGATTGGGCTGTAATTGACCTGGAAATTTTAATGCATTATGTGTAATGGCATGTGACTTTATCGACTATATCAATTGGTTGTTTTATCATAGCAAGGTGACGCAAAATTGGTAAGTATAAATAAGTAAAAGATAAAACTTGCGATAAGTCCTTAAACACTCTGTACTGCAAGGGCGTATCTGAGATGCTATAATTGATTCTTCGTTGTGTTCTAGAACTATTTTGGACAGAATTGTGTGTTTGTTTGCTTGTGAACTATCTATAATGTACATACACCACAATACAATCGAAATCTGCATAATCATTGCAAATCAAATTTTCCAACAATTCGCTGCACTAATCACCTTAACTTACTGGTTAGTTGTAGGTAGATACGTAGAGGTCTAACTTTGATTGATTCATGTGACATTTCTTTATATAATCAAATGTAACTTCCAGTTATCTGTTCACATTCTAATCATTAATTACACTACGTAAAAACGTGATAGAAGTGTTAAAACTTACGCAACGACCGCTAACACGAACAGGCAAAGACCCACGGGCTTCATGATCACTTGTAGTTGTAACACTATTGAGGCGGGCCGACTGAATTCAGGAGCTGTTGTTACCTTCCGCGGCACAAGCACTCACGTAGCGTACAGCACATAACTCACTGACACTTATAACTATTATCACTCAATGATAAGATTACCGGCGGCATGGTGGAGCTTATCGCGAATCGAGGCGATAACGATACCGCATAAACGAGAAAATATTGGACGGACGTTTTCAATGCTCCCTCTGAAACATGCTAATCACACGTCGGATCGACGTCAATGTGTCCGCTCTAACGTAGAAAATCAACTTAATGTGCTAAATGGTGAAGATACCATTCTAGTCGCTATTAGTTACCGATGTTTACAGGACCGTGCGTGCAACTTGGCTCATTGCCTAGGAGTGAAATCTCCCAGAGCTTGGAGTATTTTGGTTTATATCACAGATTAAAAAAGTCTATCAATTTCACGACAATGCATTGCTGGAATAGAGCCGGAAATACTAGTTTGATTCACTCAACTTACTGGAATTGTCATGGAGACTGATAAAGTGTGAACGCTATCTTTCTATCAGTGACAAACATATTTCTCACAATTATTTTACTGTTATGCTGATGTTACGTACGCTTCCACCGTTGTATCCGTTTAGTTGAAAACTAAAATATGACCGCACCTTCCTTTGAACTAAGACAATCTTGCATATTTGTATAAGCTGGTGTTGTTAGTATAGTCGGGTAACTAAGCACATCTTAACAAATTGCTTAAATGGTTGCTTTTAAGAGGTTACCGATATAAATTAAGCAGGAAGAGGTCTTTTCTCTTATCTCATGTATTGCAGTAAACCAGCGCCCGTGGTTCGAGTAAGAAGACAGGCAATTTTCTAACGTACTTTGTCACCTTCAGTCGTCAAAAGGCTTTTCAATAGACTCTCGGACTACTCTACATGTTTTCTGTAGCTGTGCCTGTGTAGTACCTATTTACATTAAAAAGCTTGTAAAAGTGTCAATCTCTTTAAAGTCCTCGTTGGCTAGCAATATGAGTATTATAAAGGTTGGTTGTTCGTGCAGTACTGCAACGGCGGCGACCTGGCGGACTACCTGCAGGCCAACCGGCTGCTCAGCGAGAGCACCATCCGGCTGTTCCTGCGACAGCTGGCGGAGGCCATGCGCGCCATCCACGCCAAGGGCATCGTGCACCGCGACCTCAAGCCGCAGAACATCTTGCTCACGCACAACGTCGCGCCGCCGCGCACGGCGCACGCCTCCGAGATGACACTCAAAATTGGTAATTCAATATCGTCCATACCCACATTACCCACTACTGTTTTATACGAGATCGCGATCTACTTGTCATGTCGTTATCGCTAATGACATGCTGGTGACACAATCTAATTACACCTGTTTAGCCTTGAGCAGTTGTGGTTACATTTAAAATTCCTAATTAATTTCCTTAGTTTGATGAAGCTCTAGTAATTACACAATGCCGGTCCAATAATTTTCATTATGGTTAATTGATGTATATGTTTTACGAAGAATCAGTGCTTCCTCTAAAAGTGTGTGAAAGAACAATTTAGGATATATCCCTGCCAACATCTATTTTCAAGATCGAGTCAATATTAGCTAAAAAATATCGTTCTAACCGTCGATAACATCGGCCGACATCGTTCATCAACTCATTCATATTGCTCTCAAGCGAAAACGTCATAAATATATTATGTGAAACTTACCGAGATTATTGCATTTTGAAAAAATTCGGAGACAATCTTTCACTACCTGAATTCCTTATCTAATTGAAATGCTATAAAACAAGATGAGTGCTGATTATACAGAAACTCCAACCAGTCATAACAGTGGTCTAGGTCATGTTTACATTAGAGACGCTGCGTGTGATCCCACTCTTGACCTTAGGATTCCTCTCAGATGCTAAAGTCCATTCTAAAGAAACTGAAGTTATTGAAAACATCAGTCAGTCAGCGATATTATTTAAAGCATATTATTGTGCTATTTCTGTACAGCGGATTTCGGTTTCGCGAGGTTCTTGGAAGAAGGAAAAATGGCGGTTACGCTCTGTGGATCACCGATGTATATGGTAAGTCGTTATAATTATCTTTTTAAAACTATATTTATAAAGCAGTGTAGTAAAGATGTATTGTGCGTGCAGTCAATGGAATTCGTCGATGTCGTTGACGAGGATGCATAATGGTTATCATGAGATGCTTAATAATAGGTGTTGATATATTATAACACAATTTATTTACTTATGTAAGGAAATTAAGCGTGCTGCGTTTTGTACATCAGCGTTGCTTTAAATCCGGTGAATTAGCGGTCGAACGCAAAAGTGCATGACCAAAAAAACGCGACGCGTTACTCATCTGCAGTCAAAATAAGAATAAACGATTCCAAGAGAGCGAACGGAAAGTTTACCCACTCACTGGCATTCACGAATACTTCTCTCTGATTTGGCAGTCAGCATACCGAATCGGTCTTACAAACTTATCATATTATAACGTAATTAGTACATATAAGTAGGTAGGTACATTGTACATTTGTTTTGTTGCAGGCGCCTGAAGTGATAATGTCTCTGAAGTACGACGCGAAGGCGGACCTGTGGAGCCTCGGCACGATCGTGTACCAGTGCCTCACGGGCATGGCGCCCTTCCAGGCCACCACTCCGCAGCAACTGAAGGCATTCTACGAGAACAGTGTCGATTTGCAGCCCAAGTGAGTATCGCTCCTGAACTCTTTATCTCACTATATTATTATATCTGTGGTAAATCATGAAAGACAAACCAAAATGTGTGTTCCAATTTCCAATGTGCAATTGATTTTTATCAGGTCTTCTAGCTACTGCATGTTACCAAGGTTTGCAAGGAAAAAGATTGTTGTAAATTATTGTAGAAAAACGATATTGTTATTGCAGACCCGTCGACTGCCAGCATATTTTTGCTAATGCTCTCTGATCGTTCCTGATTTTTGTGGCTGGGATGGCAACATCAGTGCCATCTACACTGCTCCACAAATCCTCATGGATCAGATACTGTCTTATCTTGAATTTCCACGACGGATAGCCTTCTCTACAAGTGAGAAGTATTGCCGGAATAGGTGAAGACCATCTTACCGTATCAGAATCACCACTATTCGCCATATTGGAACTTTTTCAAAGATAAACAATTTTCGACTCAAAATATACAATTTACACGAACAACATCGTTTTTCTACAATAATTTACAACAAAGATGTATATACTTAATTTAATTTAATAATGTGATTCTATCAGACAGATTTCAAGATATAAAAGGTTTTATTTTAATTAACCTGCTCACTAACATGAGTATAACACAAAGATAATAAGTTGATGTACTTATGGTTAATAATATTAAGATTTGAGGACGTTTTCGCCGGATAAGTGTTTAGCGGTCATGCGGTCACCAACACGATGAAATCATCAATCATTGTCAATTTGCAATTTCCGTCCGAAGCTAGTAATTAAATTATAATCCGTAACTAGATCGGTGCACATTACTTTGTAAGAATAATTTATATCTTGTGAACACTTTTTATGTGACTTATATCGGTGTTCACTTCCTCGATCGAAATAGGCGAAGTCTCACAGATTACTAATTTGCACAATACGTTCTCGGCTTGAGTCTGCTCGATATGCAGCACGCCACAGACTTATCTAGGAGTCTGTGGACTTCGCGTTCTCTATCTGGCCATCATTAAATCACATTTTCTATGAGTATTTCGTTATCTTTTCCTCTTCATTTTCGTTATGTGCCGTCTAGTTATTCGTCTCGAGTGTACTTAGTATACATATGTTTTTATTTTATCCAACTTGATGGCCCGAGATTTTTTATTGGGTTCAATAATGTTTTTGCTCAATGGTAAGATCTCGAAAGGCCAATGCCCTATCGTTCTGCGGTACTGTAAGTAAATAGGTACCAACAAAGATGTTGTATAAAAACTGGTGCCTGTATGAAGTTCGTAATGATATTTGAACTGCTTAGAAACTACGAATGAATAATGTTGAACACGAAACATGTAAAGTCTGGGGATTATAGACGAATTTGGTATCTTTGAAATGTGATAAGTTAAATTTAATGCTGTAAGTAGGTACGCCCCAGTATCGGGCTACTTCCGGTAGGGGGAATGTTTTTGATAGCGCACACACTACTATTCTTCAAGAGGACTCATAAACTACTTCATTACGTTTTGTTCAAAACTACCTTCACAGAGAAATTATAAACCACTATGAGATGATGTTTCACTCTCCATAGCGGTGCATTTAATTAGATGTGCGACCGTTCCCACCAATGTGGTAGCGAGGTCGGCTTGTGACCTGGCAACTCTGAAACCTCAATACAGAATAATTATCTACAGGAGCCGCGTACACTGGCTACATTCATAATTCTTGTCAACAAAGACGAGCAGATGTTACAAAATATAACTTTTATTCTGCGGAATACTAAGTTGGGGGAGGCCCATCACTTACCAGTCTTACTTGCCCTGTAGATAGTGGATCAGACCGGTCGTCGCTAAAAGACGACGGGACCAACGGATATCGCGATGGTATAAAAAACTGCTTTTCCAAAACCGAACTACATCAGTTTGAACTAATGAGAATGTGGCCCAAGTAAATATCGGTCGCTTTAAGCCTTGTATGAATAAGTATGTACGCTTTGTATGAATAAGCGGTAATTGTAAGTTTGGCTGCTGTTGCAGAGTGCCGGCGGGCACCAGCGCCGAGCTGTGCAGCCTGCTGCTGGGGCTGCTGCGCCGGAACCCGCGCGAGCGGATGCCCTTTGAGGTGTTCTTCAACCATCCGTTTCTGCAGCGCCCGCGCGCCGCCGCGCTGCCCAGTGAGTACCGCGCTTATACGGGGGCTGCGGATGCTTCGCTCCGGTGACACAATGACTGACGTATCTTGACAGTGATCACGCGTCGATGCGAGGCGATCGCATCACGCTATGCGGTCACTTGTGTTATATACTCCAGATCGATAGTTTTGTATATCTATTTTCTAAATGGTTCCTCTGAAACTTGTGTAGTCTAAAACAGTTTTGTTACTTTGACAAAGAAGTATTATTGTACACGGAGTTCTCTAAACGACACAAAACAGTTGATAATAATTTATAGCTTGTTAGCTACGCTTGTATGAACTCAGTTGCATTGCATCTACATTGTTTCAATATTGATTTAGATAATATTGGAAACACTCACTTTATACAACGTACAGAAGAAAGAGGAAGCTACAAATATTAATTAAAATATATTAAGTACTTTAGAAATGCGAAAATGTATGTGTATGACTATGTGTATCTCATCACCTACTCGTAGCTCGATAACAGTTGAGTTCATTCTGATACAGTTCAGTAAAATATCTTGATTTAATACTTGGAATAACACACCTACATACAAGAAAATAAAAAAAAGACACTCTTGGGTGGGATATGTTATCATCCAATGATATTGATAATCGTCGGTTTATTTTTAACAATTAATATAACCTCAGTGTTTGCTGAATGGTGAATCACGTTATTTATGTATAAGAGGCGCAAAGTAACTTTGATTTGACACCGCAAAACCGAATACATGAAACTCTAATCTGACCGGGTGCGGGGTGACTAATCGTTCGTAACTCGTTCATTGTCTTCATGCTTTCGACACTCGCAACGCAATACTTACTAAGTACATGTTTTTTGCCTTTCCATTTATCCTAGAATTTTCCACGACATTAATTGCCTACTAGTGTAACGGGAGCCGGTTTAACGAACTAAGTATGTTTATTTCTTCAGTAATAAAGTCAAGCCGTATTAACCTTAACACAATTGATATACTTACTTACTTACCCACTTCATTTTAATGAGGTCGTAAAAATCACTAGTTAACTCATTCATTCTGTAATTAAGTACTGTTATTAACCTTAACTAATTCTAGTTTTAATAATTCACATTCAGTAGTTTAAACATTTAAATTCGCATCAAACACCGCAATATTAGTCCTATAGTGTTTACCTACGCACTAGCGTAGTCAGTCATAGTTGCGTCATTATCATCCAAGTACGTAGGTACGTTATGTAGGCACATCAGTGAAACCAGTAGCCACATCTAGTCCATGAATTTTTGAACTTCCACAAAGTTGACACAACATAGAATGTACCATTTGGTAAAGGGTGTGTGAGTCACGGTGTGCATATTGTTCAGGTTTGGACTCGGACCTGCCCGATATATTGGAGAGCGATCTTGAGGGTCGTCCCCTTACTAACTGTTTCCTTGAAGAATCGTGGGAGAGTCAGGGTACTGCATCTTTTATTAATTCGCTTTGAATGTGCATGGGGTTAAACAATGTTTGTGACTCTTTACGTAGACTGTATATTATATGCAGCCGTGTTGGTAATAGTTCGTCCTCTGATCGACCATATAATATTTGAATATGGCTTCAATAGCATGGCTTCATTATGTAAAAATATGCACATACGTTTGTAAAATTAAAACAAACCGAAGTCGTCCGAAAATACTTTTGGAGCTAGAGAGAACGACACGGGCGCTGTTCAAAAATTTCAAGGACTTCTAGTTCACTTCAATGTGTAGAACGATACGGCTTGTTCATGATTTCATTCCGATTGTAGTTACTGTAAAGCCGGCGTCCCACGGTCTGTGGTTGAAGACGAGTGCCCGTGCGAAGGTGGCCGCAGCGGAGACGTGCAGGGCGTGGGATACCGGCTTTAGTAAGCTATCAATAGTGGCGCATGGACTTGCTTGGTTATATTCACCATGTTTATTCACATAATAAGGTTATCCCTTCCGGTTGCATTGCGTATTTCCCAATGTTGTTAATTTGCGATCAACGATCTTTGTATAAGAAATGCATTGCTTACGATTCATTATTATTTAGACAAAAGTTACTACGACGAAGAAGAAGACTATCCAAATAAGGCTGTCGAATCCGCCATTGTTGAAAGTTTACTCACTATTGTTTTCCCTTTTGCATGTGATTTTATTTCATGTGTCGTTTGTGAAAACTCGATGGTTAAAGTGGTTGTGTCCGCGCAGGGTCCGGCGCCGCGGCCGCCCCCTCCGGCCTGGGCGGGGGCGCCGCGCTGTCCCGCACGCCCCCCGCGCCCCGCGCCTCGCTCCCCGCGCCGCAGCCCCCGCCGCCGACCCCGCAGTCGCTAGCGGCGCACCACGCGCAGAAGAAACCACAGCCGATATCCTCCGGTACGTTCATTCTTCTTACCATTATTCACCAAGCAGGTATGTTTCCTACTATAGTACCTACACATTATTTTCTCTTCTGAATTTCAACCGTTTGGAACCAATAGAACCAAACATCAGAGGTTTTCCTCGAAGTTTGCTACACAGTTGTAGGTTTAATGCTGTCGTGACGGAGGTGCCTCAGAAATAATAATAGGTCGGTGAAAGGCGGCAGACCAGCCAGAGACATTATTATGTATGTGCTTTTGGCGCACCCTCATAATATAAAAAAAAACACTAAATATTAATAGGTTTACCCAGTATTAACATTCCTCTAAAAAAAATATATGTGAGGTGAGCATCACCAAGGTGTTCAAAAATAGATTAGATAATGCACTTACCCTCGGATGATCTGTTTCAACTAATGCGTATAACTTAAAAAAAAACATAACTGCGTAGCTTTTTACTGTTCAGTTATCTCATAGCCTAGCATGTTTTTTGTATACATCTACATATTATACGTAACCATGTATTCAGATCCACTCATCGCTCTCGACCTTGCTTCTGTAGATGCGGCATCAAATCCACATATTACTACTTATGCCAAATCATACGATTGTATGTTTATACATATATTATTATATTCTATTTTGGTTACGACACCGTTGCCATAAACCGAACAATATTATTATTTTACCAACGCATTGATTCACATCATTTTGATGAGAAGTATAATATAACAAATTTTAATGCGGAACATATTGGATTCTGGTGGTGGATGTCTAGACAAAATTAATTTAATTTCATTGTCACATGTGGCCCTGAGGTAGTCCTGAGTAAAGCTAGTCTGAGTCTGAGTCCTATTAATAATAAAGCAGTAATTAAGTAAACTAGGCCACCGGGCTTTAGTGGGAAACTTTTCTAATATCGATTAAAAATACCATTGTGAACGAAGTCGCGAGCGATATAGTATTAAGTAAGTAAGTACTACGAGTAGATATTCTATTGCCCGCGAAATAAAAAAAAAACGTTTACTTATATGCAGCTAGCAATCATATTTATTTCTATTAGTTGTCGGGTTTGCAATGAATAGTTTTCCATTTCATTATAAACAAATATTAAGAATAAAGATTTCAGTGTCGTGTAGGTAGTAGTCCTAGTCATTATACATTACAAGTATTAGTTGTGTAACATATGACGTGACGTTTGAGGTTAATAGTTGTATGTTATCTGTCGCAGCTTACAACTGATTACATTATTATTAATTTAGGTAGTTATGCTTTATGGACAATATCAGCCACCAATTTAGCACTTATGACCTGACATTGGCATAGATTTTGATACAAAATTGTAGCTATTGACATTGTATTTGCCCTTTTCTATTGTAAGTGTAGACCCGAATCTACGGGCATTGATAAGTATAGCACATTATTATAAAAATATTATATTTGATGTTTCAATTAAACTAAATAATGTACACCTACCTCACGTCGCGAATTACAATGTTATTCGATACTACTGAATTATTGCAGTGTGTATGCGCGATCCGATAACCCCAACTAACCCGTACCACTGCGAACTCTGGCTCGCCGTAGCTAGTGTGCAGTATTGAAGCTCACTATTTCTGGAAGTTCCGACGCTCTGCTCTCCTGCCTTCTAGTGTCATCAAAGACCAATATACAAAAAAAAAACTCTAGAATAAGGTACTTACCTACATAATGATCTGTTAGGATCACTCAAAATAGTTGTCTGACTTGCGTCTCACTGTTCTGTTCCATAAGCACTAGCACATGTTGGAGTAAAAAACGTTTTGCTCATAGTCAGGGGTGTTTGGCCCGGCCGTGCAAACCATAAATGCATCACTGCCTTTGCCTACATTGTGGCTAGAACTACTATCGCTTTTATAGCAGGCAACTGCACTTCATCATTGCCGTTTCCGACATTTTTACGAGTTAATGCACCCATTAGTGCGTTACTAGGCGCTCGGTAAATATAGATATACTGTTATCGTTATTAATAAACTTGCAATAATTAAGTGCTCATTAATTAGTCCACCTCTGACTTAAATATAAATTCTGTGACATATACGCCTAGCTTCTTTCTACGCGTACGTAAACATTTGACAATGACCTAATTTAGGTATTAATTACATCATTTTCTCAATCGGGACTTAATTAATGTATTGTCAAAAGATCGTGTGGAGGTTAATAGAGTAGTAGAGCTTGAATCTAGGCCAGACTACGAGTTAGGTACAACAAGATTGATGTCGGGATTCGTTACATATCTGTTGCATTGCATTGCAGACGTTGCAGTAGGTACATAGTGGCACTGGCAAATGTTGAGCATAGTTCAAGGAACACGAGCAGTACGAGCACGCGCATTATGCGTTGTGTCGACAGCGCAAAGGGCAAAGGTTCATAATAACTCTTTCGGCGGCAGATTAGAACTGATAAAGCAGTCGTATATCGAAATATCGACCTAAACGGACTTATGGCAGATGAACGCTACCACTAGAAATAGAAAGTAAATATATCAATAGTAAAAAGTTGATAATTCCATACAGGTCAGTAGAAACAAAATGCTACTATTAATAATTTCGCGTACGAACTCGAATCTCTAGTCCGATCCCACGAAAGAGAGAGACAAGTGGAAGTAAAAAGTGCGTGCCATAAATATGACTCGTAGTTCAAAACCAACGCCAGTGTTGCCATACATACTTTGTCATGATCTACGTCTGCCACACAATGACAAATTATGTCCAGTTTTATAGAGCCCATTAAAATGAAGCATTTTTCAAATAAACGGCAGTAGACTTATAAACTTTTATTAGCGAAGTAACGTTCAATAATTTTTTGGCGACAGCGGTTCCGATACTGATGTAAAACCCACTTCCATTGTCTCTGTTTCTGTGGTCCGATATACTTATATCTATACTTATCCACTATATTTATATTCTCTATTTGCCTAAAATCTAGAGTTCCGTACGGGCATTGAACAGTGTGCGTTCGTTCTCAGCCGAGTCGTCCGACACGACCTGGGCGGGCGAGGACGACTTCGTGCTGGTGGAGGCGACGGAGAGCGGGTCGGCGGAGTGCTCGGGCGCCTCCTCGGGCTCGGAGGCGGCGCCGCGGCCGCGCTCGCTCGCGCTGCCGGCCGCCGCGCCGCGGGAGCCCGAGCCGCAGCCCGCGCCGCCCGCGCCGCAGCACCACGCCAGGGTGAGTGGCGCTTGCTGTGTGGACACTATTCTACATTTCTCACGAAACATGCCTTTTCGCGTGAGGTGGTCACTAGTTCGGCCACCCGATTTTATCTAGGAAACCCGGCAGCTCTCGGACTCCGGGCGGGCCATCTGCAGGATTCCCGGTGTTTTCCTACTTTAATACACATTACGAAACTTCCAGAACTACGAACATCTAAAAATTATATAGCTTGTTACAGTTGTTCTTCCTCTATCGTCTCTTCACATATCTGTCTGTCGTCGTCGATCATTAAGTTGTAAATCTGAATCGTTTTCATCTAGACTAACTTCATTTGTGACTAAATGCGGTGACTAATCCCGGCGTTCCTTGCAGACCCCGCTGGCCATCGCCCCTAACAATAACGTCCCGCGGTCGCAGCCGATCGACGTGCTCCGCTCGAACTACAGCCGAAACGCGACCAACATCGGCTCCCTCTCGCCGCCCACTGTGAGTGACGCCGCTTCATGCACTGTACAATAATAATTGTACATAGGCCTGTGCATTTCCTTTTGTACACGGCACCGTTACTTCACGGTACGGGGTGTTAGCCGCGCCGCAGAGTAATGTGCGAGCTGGTACAAATATATGGCTGGGAAACCGCCAGGAGAGACGTAGTGCCAAAGTGAATTTTGACAAATTTCCAGTGTCCACACACTACTGAAGACCGTACCTTCACACGTTAACACTTTCGCTGTTGGCCAAATCGTTTTCGAGTACCCACTATTCATCAACTAATGCTCAGTCAGACGCTTCAAGGGCAATGAAAGCTTGACTAATAGGTATTATGCTAGTCTGAAGCGGCGAGCGTTGAGTGGATGGTTCGCTCATTACGAATACACGTGATCTTCCTGTTGCCATTAATTTCTGTAAAATTCGTGTCAGTAACCTTTATCATTGTATCTATAACAATGATTTTTATTTCTGTTTTAATTTAATATATTTTATATCGTAGTCATCGTCGATCCGATGACGACTCTGATAGTGATATAAATACTTTAAAAGTAAATGTAAGTTAATTTGATTGAAGTATAGTGCTGTACGTAACGGGCGGTCGCTCCTGCTTTGCACTTTTTTCCGTTTGCAAGTATAATGTTTGTATGTCAAGGTTCCGTTCTCGATGACTCCGCCGTCGACGCGGCGCCGCAGCAGCAACTCCGGCAGCTCGCCGCCGCCCTCGCTGTGGCAGGTGTCGCCCACCAACGCCAGCCCGCTGCGCAGATCCGGTAACACATTTTATCTCACCGCGTAACGAAAAGCGCGAGCGAGCGAGTCCCTCGACTGATGGTGAGCGCCGCGCCTGCCCACAGTCACGCTGCCGCTCTGAACCTCCCATGTGTATCTTTTTTGATTTAGTTTTAGCTTCGCACGGTTTGTGTACTTAGCCCGTGTCAAGTATTATATTATTTAAGGAGGTATTTCTTATTTTCTCAATAAAAAAGTCATAGCATTAAAACAATCTTCGTGGTCAAGAAGTCATGTCAATTATTTACATAGTCAAAGTCACGATTCAGTAAAGTGGTGGATGCTTTACTGAAACTTACTGGGGGGTTTGGAAAACATACGAAAGAACACGTTTATTGGGTTTATATAATTTATTGCACACACTCGTGCACGTAACCGAACACTCAATGATTAATATTCCACCAATATTAGGTACACATTAACACACAAAGAAACACAATTTAAGAAAAAAATACAAAACCAACAGCGCCTCACTTTCGGATTCCCGCCAAAAAACCTACACTACTCCATGTGTAGTCGATCGGTAGATCTCGAAAGGGCGGCGCGCTCGTGTGACCCTCCCTCCCCCGGCAGGCTCGTCCCCGCCGGCGGCGCTGGCGCTGAAGGCGTCGGCGGGCGCCGCGTCCCCGGCGGAGGCGCTGCTGCGCGGCCTGCGCCTGCACGAGCCGCCCGTCTACATCCCCAACCTGCAGGAGGAGACCATCCTCGCCGTGAGTGCCTCCTACCGGACCCCGTAACGTAACCGACCGTTCGGGACTACCGTGTTCAACCTTATCCGCGGACCTCGGACAGGCGACGACTTCTATCCACCTCAGAAGTGGCGGGAAGTATAAGCTAACGTTATTTTATAAGATCCCTGAGATCTTTTTTTATGTATGTAACTTAGTGACCCGACGATCGGGGCTTTCGCCTTTATGGTGAACGCCTTGTACGGAATACCACGTAAGAGTCTGGTCTCACACACCACTATAATTACTATGCGAGGTATGAGTGGTAAGGCAGGCGCCGTCGGTTGCAGGAGGAGCACAGCAAGGTGTTCTCGCAGCTGAACTTCGTGCTGATGCTGGCCGAGCTGCTGGCGGACCTCGCCGTGTCGTGCGGCGCGCCCATCGCCGCGCTCATGGACGTGTCCGACGGTAACCAACCATGTCTCACCTGTTCTGTCGAGCGAAACCCGTCGGCCTACGAATGTGCCTATGTACATTTTGTCATAACAGTCTCCGGAATCTTAGTCGCGATGCGCGCACGGCGCCAGTTCGCACAGCCGTATCCCATTCTATGTGCCAAATACACGAATATTATATGCAACGCCGAGTGAAAGGCAACTAATGTAGTCAGTTTAGATCTCTCGTTCCTTGGGACCGCTAAGGGCCGGGGCTGCGCACGGTTGTGTATGTGTGGGCGGGCGTGTTGCAGAGCGGTGCAGCGAGAGCGTGCGGCTCGGGCTGCTGGTGCAGGCCATGCAGGCGCTGGCGGCCGGCCTCCGCCTCGCCGCCGCGCACTACCGCAGCCGCACGCTGCAGCCCACGCCGCAAGTCAGGAACGGTACGTGCACACGAACACGAACACACTCTACCGTCTGTTTACCCTGGAATCACATCTATACTTCGTGTTGGCTCAGACAGAAGGTGGAAAACGTAGGCGCTGACTTCCCCGCTCGCTGCAACTTTACCGCGAGCGTATTGCACGCGACCGAGTGACTTAAATCATATAACAACCATAATCACTTCGAATAGACCATGTTCATTTCTCCGTTGCAGTGGTATCGTTGATGAACGGAAAATACAAGTGGATCGTGAACGAGTCGAAGAGGCTTCACGAAGCTGGCGTCACCCCCGCAGTCTGTGATAAAATTCTTTACGAACATGCTATCGAAATGGTGAGTGCTAATTGCGACTGCGACAGCATGAGCCTATGACCATGAGATGAGAATTCGATGAGAATATGACCAATGCCCATTTCAAATATATCGTCCATTCAAAGAATTCGAGTATATGGTCGGTCTGCGTCCGTGCGCCGTAATGAGCATAGGCAGTAATGATCGTAAGAAGCAAACATGTGAAGGTTTGCCTTGCATTGTGCAGTGCCAGATGGCGGCCATCGAGGAGCTGTTCGGCGACATGAAGGAGTGCGAGCGGCGCTACATGTCGGCGCAGGTGCTGCTGCACTCCCTCGTGCAGCGCCACCCGCTGCATCCGCAGCACCGCACCACCCTCTCCAAGTGTAAGCCGCGAGTACAACGCGGACACTGCTTGTCTAGGATACTTTTCACGTGCACGTCGCACAGGATTCACAAATACATTGATAACAGACATCATTATTGGATATAATATGTGTACAGTACACGTCATTACTACGCCCAGGATTAATGAATTATATAATATCTGTATAACATTGTAACAGCGTCTCGAGCAATAAACGCGCGGCGTGACCACCGCTTTGATATAGTGAGCTTCTTTATCGTCATTGTCGCGTCGTCGTGTTTTCTCTCTCGTCTGTACCCATTACTAGTCCGTAAATATTTATCGATTTCGACCGGACTTTTCCCAGACGCCTGAAATCGACCCCGACGACCTCAGATAGCAGGGCCTAGACTGAACAGATTGATTCAGTGTGCTCTGTGTATTAGGTACTTCTCGTTTCTCGTTCATCGGGTGAAGACTGTACCTTTCCTCTCTGTGAAACTATCAAATTGAATTGGAATGGATGCAAGCGACTTTTTATCCTGTTTTTGCCCCTACTATTATAGTTTGTATGCTTGTGATTGTGACGCGTTATTTATTGTTTGCAGACCGAGATGCCGTCCAGAGGCGGCTCAATTGCCTCAAGGGGCCGCGCAAGATTATGGACGTCAAGCTCGAGGCCGGGATCTCATAATACAGTATAAGATTTAGAAGTTAGCACACATGACGCGGTATGGAGAAAAGTGATTTTATTTTGTTGAAAAAACTCAGTGAAAAACATTTTTTGACGAGTAATGTATAAATAAAGAGAATAAGTGAATGAAAATCATTATAAACAATTATTATAGCTATGAATGAAAATGAAGATTACCAGAGATTGCAATAGCGAATTCTATTTTTTTCATATTCAGTGCATTGCTGAAGTGTTAGAAGTTAACATAATTATAGAAATATCAACTTAGATCCATTTAGTACAGGAAATGTTAGTAAACGCTTTTATGGAAACTATTAATGAGCTTGTTAGATGCGTGTCTTGATTTATTTTACTATGGTTGTATCATTGATTTCATATTGTTTGAAATTTTAGTATTTTAAGCACACAATAACCTGAAGGAGCACTGTGATTCCTTCTGTATGGTAAATAACATAATGGAATGGGAAATCTGTAATATTATTTTCCAGTCATCATTATTAAGTATATAGATAAAAAACGATAAAAAAAATCTAGGGTAGATCTGTAGTATTTTTCCAAATAAGTATACCTTAATAATATTTGATTGTATCAACTCTTACGTGCAATTTATGTAAGGAAATTATAAATTGACATCAGAGTTATCTTAATGCTATAGAGATCTCATTGTTGACCAATAACAATACGGCATTTTTAGGTTAAGTAGGTACATAGAAAGTATTTCCCGAAGAACTAAAGATGAACGAGTGTTTGAAAATATTTTGTGTAATACCTACATCATTTTTCCAAATCATTATTTACTTTGGCAAAATTGATCCTCATTATATGTATCATATTTTCCCTTTAAAATAATATATTATTTTCAATGCTTTACTGGAATAAGAATAAAGACTGTTGTATTATAATATTATTTTGTTTCGTTTTAATAAATACTTATTTTTAACATCACAGTACCTCCGCATATTATTTCAAAACCTCATACAGTCATAGCTCTTGTTAGTAGGCTATCGCAATATAATTATTACGATTTAGTCATCGATGTACTACTACCCAAAAGAATCGAGTACCTACTTACCTACTGCGAAGCGAAAAATAGTATTCCTACTTATAGAAAGTAACTTTATTTTTATAGCTTTTTAGTCTATTTCCCGTTGCGCTTCTCCTGGTTCTTCCAGGTGGACAAACTATTACAGAGACTAATCCGAGCCTAGAAGTTAAAAGAAAGCAAATCATCATGTATTACTTTTTGTACTGGCATTTCTTTTGTGTCATGGCGTTGCGGTGCGTTGGCGATAAATAAATGCAAAATGCAATGCTCTTGTTATGGCCGTTTTTTTTCGCAGTACCTACCTACTCAATCCTTTTGAGTATACGTATACATATACATAGTACGTCCATGGATTTAGGTACCTACACGTCACTGACTTGTATAGGTGCCAGGGTACAATAGCAGGGTAGCATAATATCAAGAAGGCCTTTTATTTTTATTATTTATTGCGCCATCCGGTATGACTTGTGTTTTAGAATGAAATATATTTATACTAGAAGCACCAGGATAGGATAGGACACGAGGATACCTCATTTCTTGCCCCATTCAGTATGATTCAAGCTAACATACTTGTACGAGAAGTACCAGGATAAAATAGAACACAAGGAGGCTTCATTTCTTGTGCCATCCAAATGACTGTTTTAGAAACAACATATTTATACCAGAGGAGGTCTCTTTTCTTGTGTCATCTTGTTATGACTGCTATGTTTTAGAGCTAACATGTTTATATCAGAAGTACCAGGGTAACAGACACAAGGAGGCATAATATCATATTAAAATAAGGCTAGCATAGGACACTGTCTCTTGCCTATTGTTCCATGTCGCTCATTGTGTCAGTTATTATAAAGCCTGGATACACTTGGAGAAAAATGGAAGAATAGGACATGCCCTCAACAACGATCAAATAAAAAAGACATTTCTCAAAATCTGATTTATTTTCCAAAAATTAAGCTAATTTACATTGTGTATGTAATCTTATCTTACATGTATTTTACTTTTTCACACCTCATGCTCAAAAAAAAGTGAGCCGCCACGGGAAGCCTGGCAGATGTGAAACATCGACATTATTTTGTATTATTTTGTTGGGAGAGAATCGCACAGTCGATTGCGCATGGCGACGCGTCGCCACACCGTACACACTACTGCATATAGACTGTATATATATACCATCGTATAGCGTGGCGACGCGTCGCCACGCCAGAAATCGGTATACGTGCGGCTATAGATGTTTCACATCAAAAGTGTGTCAGATTAGCTCAGCATAGCGGGAACAACCGAGGTATGTCCGTAAGGATTAAGGTGCCAGTTTTGAAAAAATACAAATTCTAAAAGGAATATCACGCAGTTTGCAGTTGTTGGGCACTAGGGAGTATACTAGTACCCAACTTATAAGGCGCGTCGTGAATATTCGTTCGCGCAGAAAAGAAAGTATTGTCCGAAGATTAACGAAAGAATGCTTAAAACTTACAATCAACCTAAGCTCACTATTATAAGGTTCATATTACACTGCAGCTGTTAGTTCCATCTCACTCTAAGCTCGCTAAGATGGCGGCCAATAGCGTTTTTTATGACCAATTTTTATGTTGTCTTTTTATGTTGTATAGCTGATACTCTGATTTGCTGTTAACTACATAACTTTGTTTTTAATGTTTTATAATATGGTGTAGCCATACTAGCGGGCCATCCCGACTTCGTACGAATGTCTAAATGGCATAACACAGCATTTCCTGAGTCTATAGATGTATATTTAAAACTGTGTTTCCTTGTTTTGAATAAATGAAATGAAATGAAAAAATAGCATTTCTCGCTTTTTGAAAATTCATCTTCTGCGCAGGTACATCGGTAAGCCATATCAGTTGGGTAATACTGTACTAGGGAGTGAAAGTAGTTTATTTTTTATTTTTGTACTCGTTATTATCAGGCTGAAGATTCGACTTTTCAATTTTCCATTTTTACATAAAATATTTACTTAGAAAAAAAAGAAGAGTATCTTAACAATGTACAAACCGTGCGAAGCCTATACAGTTTACTTTTTTTAATGAAAGTGTATAATTCTCGTCTCCATTTTTGGCAATCGTTCATAGGATGTATTGCTATGACGCGACGACGTATACGTGTGCGTTTGCGAACATTAGAATAAAGTTTGTAATTGCCGCCTATTATCTGTAGGTGTGTGTAGAATTTTGACAACAATACAAATTGGTTTTAAAAGATTGAATTTGTTTATTTATTTCATTGAAAGTGAACGTGACTATTTGTGAAATATTCTTAAGCTTTTTTTAATTGTATACCTACTTATTATATTTCTCGCAATCTCGGTGTGAAAAATTGTGTTTTACGCGGGTATGAAACGACTCACTCATTATCACTCATACTCGATTCTATGTGCCACACTCGCGAGTAAAGAATGAGTCGTTTTCGACTCTTGTAAAACAAACTACTATTGAATTAAGTAATGTTAACATGAATTTATTGAAAGATGTACTATTTTAGTATTGTACAAAAACACCAGATCCTTGTTTTAATAGCTTATAAGGTTTAACTCTGTTTCTTCCCCGGACTGGGCTGAACATAACTTTATCTGGTGGAAACTCTGAAGATCCTGTTGTTTCCAAAAGAATGTCAAGGCATGTCAACAACTTAGTTATTTGTGCAGACAATGTGTAAAGCCTTTTTTCTGCACCCCAGTCAGTGTTGATGACCCTTTCAATATCTCGGATGTCATCATTTATACCTGCATGGTGAGTTCCGTTCCAGTGCAGTGTTAGAGAAAATATCGGAGCTTTCTTAGGATAGTCACTTCTAAGAACAACTAAAGCAACCAGTTTTGCTGATTGTCTTGTAATAATGGCCCGGCATAACATGTCATTAGGATTCACCAAGCCTTCGGATATTAGGAATGCAGTGGCAGGTGCTTGGCTGTACTCTTGCCATCCAATAGATTGCCATTGAGTCAAAGACCCTGATAATCTTATAGAATGATTACCTTTACTAGGCAATATTTTTCCAGATTCCAGGTCTTGCAGTTCTTTCATCAATTCCACTCTAGATTTCAATCTTTTCCTCAGAGTCAGAATAAAGTTCTCAACTGTAGTCACACTAAGAGACGGACAAGGCTGGATAACATTATTTGATTTTGGTTCATCTAAAATGGCAACCATGAAATCTAAGCCACACATTCTTTGAGCCCAAATATAAGGCCTGCCAATTTCTGAAATAAAATGTGGAAAATCCTCAGATATTCCAGCATTTTTTAATAAAAATGAAGTTGCTGGATGTGGTGAATCATTCCCCGTGTCACCTGGATACAGTTCATTCAGAATACAGTGGCCATTCAAGACATCAGCAGCAGAAACACCCGTCACTGGCTTAGCTAAGGACACAGTGAACTTAACAACCACAATCTTTAGGTGCAAGAGGTATGAGAAAATCAGGTTTAAAGCAGTACCATCATGAACTTTCACTGACACAAGCACATTCAGTGGGTGCTTTTTCAGGACTTCCTTTTTCTTGGCTTCAGCTTTTTCTTCTTTAGATATTTTTGCTGTTCTGTGATGACGTTTCTTCTTTTTGTCTGTATGTTCTTCATCATTATTGTCTTGATCAGAATCAGAATCATTAGATGCTATCAAATCACTGTATACATTGCTTAGCTGGCTCAATCGCTTTGCTTCATCTTCATCTCCAGAAATTCCTGTAATGATCACATAAACTTTTACGGCTAATACCATTGAATTAAGGGAATACTCAGTGGGTTCCCAACCAGTCACACCAGATCTGGTCACAGTGTGCTCATTGGGAGTTTTTTTTTCCTATCAAGTTACACTGTTACACAAGTGTAACACAAAAAAGTGTTTTGTTCGGTCAACTCAAATTTTTATATATTTATATAGCGATTACTGAGTAGTTATAAGAAAAAACCTTACAATCTAACCTATAAGTGTCAAGGTGGGCGGTCCTGTTTTTTTTTAATGAAGAAAAAAGAAGTGTTTCAAACCAATCTTAATGCAACACTTACCAACAGTCACAGTCTTAGGTCCCAGTACATCAGAATATGCACTTGCATTAGCATAAAGCAGAAACAATGGTGGTGGCAGCAAAGATGCAGCTCTTGCCTCATCTCTCTTATCATCCAGCCTAAGTGCTAGGCATTCTTGTAAAGGTTTAGTAGCTTTGAGTACATCGCGTAAGTGTGGAGACAACGCATCAAGCCTTGACCGTGCCGCAGCTATAGCAGCAGACACACGCTCCTTTGAAGAGACTAGTTCATTGCATGCTCCTGCTAGCTCTCGACGTTGGCGTAATTCCCATTCCAGTCTTGCCAGTTGCAGTTGGTGTTCATCCGTCTTAGTTATATCCTAGAATGCAAGTAAAATTCTTTGAGTACCAGAGACAAATCCATGCAGATCTTATCATCCAGATGACAGGAATTTCAGTGGACTTGCTTAGTGCACAAGTGAAAACAAGAGCCAAGAATCTTACTAATATTATAAACGCGAAAGTTTGGATGGATGGATGGATGGATGGATGGATGGATGGATGGATGGATGGATGGATGGATGGATGGACGGACGGACGGATGGACGGACGGACGGACGGACGGACGGACGGACGGACGGACGGACGGACGGACGGACGGACGGACGGACGGACGGACGGACGGACACGGATGGATGGATGGATGGATGTTTGTTACTCTTTCACGTAAAAACTACTGAATGGATTTCAATTCAACTCAGTACGGAAGTCAATAAAACACTTTTGACGTCTTAAAAGCAACATAATTTTGTGCTTTAACTTAGTTTTTCTTGTATTATATAGTTTTTATTATTTGTTTAGTTATCTGCTGACGTCAACGGTCACTGTGTAGGTATTTGATTATTGTTCATACTTTGTTCTGACAGTGTCCAACCGTGTGACAAAACCGCTAGAGTCCAACCAAGTGTGACAAAACCGCTAGAGCTATACAATATACAATACTATACATACATATGTAATGTATGATGGAAATGTTTATCTTAAATAGTTCTACAAAAAAGCCCGCCACAGTATGTATCTATAGCTATATCATTATAGCCAAAATAGTGAACCATAAAAATGTGTGATTTTAATGTCATAACGTTAGTTATTTTCTACGTCACGCTAATAATTATAAGCTGCTCTAATTACTAATCCTGCGCAGACGAAGTTGCGGGCACCAACTAGTATTTGCATAAAATATGAGTACAATTCAGAAACAGGACTGCACAAACAAACCCTATATTACATAATATTATAGCAGTAGGTTGATAGCCTGCTGTACACAGATAAATCATTAATAATCACAATAAAATTAGATCCAATGTGCAGCTCTAAACCTAATACATAAAACACACAAGTGATCTCATTAGTAATAGTAATTATAACTAATAGGCTATTAAAAAAAAATATATAATATATAATAAGGGATGATAATGTGGTATCAGAGCACAACAGTTTGGTCAAACAATATGGGCAAGGCAGACTAAAATAAAATGTAATAATATGTTCCATTTCAAAATCCAAGAATATGAAAGGCACTCTACCTACATTGACAAATACTGCATTGCATGCAAATATAATTTTAGAGGATTATGAGCATAATGAGCACTTACAGGACGGGCAATTTCAGCGGGAGCATTTTTATAGAAATCATCAGTTGTAACAAGTTCAATCTCTTCATCTTTGGATTTAAATTGCAGGCACTTAGTTACTTCCTTGTTTAGATGATCAGCTTCGTACAGCAAGTTTTGCAAGAGTAGATGTGTGGAGTCCACCCGCTGCTTTTCCTTGTGTAAGGCATCACGCCCGGCTCTGGTGCGCACTTTCTCTAAGCGATTCAGTTTCTTCAATGCAACAAGATTCAAAGAAGCTTCTATTCTCTTTGAGTTTATTTTTTCTTTAGCCTGTAACCATTTAACCCTTGATTTTAGTTTAATCAGGGCTGTAATCCCAATATTGCAAAGATGGTTATGTCATTATGCAAAAACTCCTAAATAATAACTGTGATTAATAGTAGAATTTAATAGATATACTTAGACGGTTTAGCACATCCTACCTCCTCAGTATCCTTGGCTTTCAGCTCTGATATTTCAGCGAATAGTTGTCTAATGTCTTGACAGATCTTCTTGAAGAGAGTTGCATCTTTTTCGGCGGAACGAAGTTGGGCTTCCGATTCCTCAAATTCAACCACGCGCTAAATATCACACACAAATAAAGCACTCAGTTATACAATCAGAAACTTTAAATTATGGTACCTATTGATTGGTTTGAAGAATATAGCAATTACTAACCTTATACACATCTACGGGAACTTGTTTAGATTCAATTATTGACGTATTAGTATTCAATTTACGGCGCTTTTTAGTTGTAACTTCGTCCTTCCCCATGATTAGAGCTTTGGGGTGGAAATCTTGAGTTGTTCCTCCAAACAATTTTCGATTTTCGATTGTGTTTTGTTCCACAAAAAAAGCAATGCAATGCAAATGCAAACCACAGAGTAAAATAACTCAGATTAGAGGTTATGCGGATTATTGTATGTCGGACCTCGTAGTTAAGACGTGGTATTTGATCACTGAATTTGATTATAAATGTATTACAATAAGCAGAGGTACCTAGTTTCAGTTCATTCATATAGAATAGAATCAAATGTAGTTAACAGAGGATAGGTAGGTACTAGAATGTTTGTCTTAATTTTTTTGTTATGGCTTCGCACGGTTTCTGCATATAGCCAGTGTCAAGTATTTTATTATAAAAGTATTTATTAATTTCACACTAAGAAAGTCACATCAATATAGCATTCGTGGTCAAGTAGTCAAGTCAATTATTTACATCGTCAAAGTCATGATTTTTGAAACACAAATTTGAGAAAATAATACAAATTCAACAACGCCTCACTATCGGATTCCCGCCAAAACTCCCGTTTGTCTTAAATAGTCTATAGTCTACAAAAAAGCTCGCCACAGTATATATCTATATCTTATGTGTAAGCCATTATAGCCAAATTAGTGAACCATAAAAATGTGTGATAATTTTAATGTCATGATGTTAGTTCTTTTCTACGCTAAGCTTATAATAATTATTATAAGCTCCTCAAAATACTAATCTTGCGCAGACGAAGTCGCTGGCACCAACTAGTACCAAATAATAACGCGCAAACTTTTTTCAAGTGAACGATTATGACTGCATGAATGTTATCCATAAAAAGATCGAGGCCAAAACTAAAAACAGTTCAAGAATTATGACAGTCCTACATTTCAATCAAATATCAATGTCATAGTCAGACAGTGACAGACGACATCTTTGTGACTTTTTTCATAACAATTTTCATGGTGTTTTTATTTTTACCTACTTGTACCTATTATTGTACCTACCTATGTACTTTTCGGAATTATTTCATAATTATTAAATTTTCAAGCTTTTAGAATATAATCTAATTGAAAGCTCGTGGTGAATATAATTCATCAACATGGTGCGATTCAGTAGTTGGCTTTGCCGTGTACCCGTAATAAAATTTAAAAAAGGTGGCTCAGCGCATTCTGGCGCCTCTACCACAAGTCCGCCTGCTGGTTCGGCTATTGCAAGACCTCCGTCTTGCCCTGCTCCCTCCAGGCAGCCTGCTGGAGTACGTTAAGTTTTGTAATTGTAATTGGAAGTTTCTATCAGCACAATTTCATTTATTTTTACATAATTCTAACCTTAGACGAGCGTATTTTCAAATTTTTAGAGGCACTGATAGGGTCAGTTACCCACATTTCTTTTTGTTTTAGAATCACCCCTGAATCAGCAGATGCTTTGGCTGTCTATTTATACTATACTGTAATAAATATAAATAATTTTCTTTCGGCACTGATATTGAACTTTACTGACCAGTAACAAAAATTCAATACATCTTTACTTCGCGATATCTTCCAAATGGAATGACGTATTTAAATAAAACAAAAAGTAATCTACAGGGACTGAAACAGTGCTAAATATAAGCTTATTTATTTAGACAAGGACCAAAGAAGGGCCGCATGGTCCATCTCGCTGTCACTCGAGTCTGGTCCGTACAGACCAGAAAACAGCACAAGAGTTAAAATCTAATTACTATCTATCTATGTTATCTACTGAAGTGCTATATTTTGCTTTATTATTATTAAATTTATTTGTAATTTCAATAGTGAACTAATTGATTAATTGTTTCGTTTTGTAGGCAGCACCCGCTGCAGCAATGAGCACCCGAGCGGCTATTCCTGACATCGACCTTCCTGCACGTTACCGGAGACAACCCATGTCTGAGGAAGAGATCAACCATATCAATGGAGGCGGAGTTGTTTAATCTATCTACCTTATAATGTAGATGCAGTTTCGTTAAGATAGATCTTTGATTGAAAACTAAAGTATTTAATTAGTGTAGTGATGTATTTGGTTTGATTGGGTTGTTATTTTGTTTGTTTGTCATCAAAGGTTCTTCATCATTAGAAGTGGTAGATAGTGATGTTCTAAATAAGGCGTTTCAATTAAATGTTTAGATTTTGTTAATAGTGTTGTTGTTGCTTCTTACCTTTTGTGTTTGATCTATATAATAAGGATGATAGTTAATAGTTATCCAACTGCCATTCTAATCACTTGGCATATTATTATATTTCAGGATCAAACTCCAGCAGACAAGAAACCAGCTCCAAAATTGGTAGGCATTATCACAATACCCAGAAGAGTTCTTGTGTCATGTCAAAAAGGGAATAGTGGATTAGTTATTATGAACATTGTCTTGCAAAAACAAGATGCAGGTATGAAGAACCGATAGTTTATAATACCTAATATAACTAAATGAACATAGATCAGTCCAAAGTAAAAAACTAAATAAAAATAGAACAATAGTTATGAATTTTATTGTAAAAAATAAGCATTATCAAGTTTGAATAAAGCCAGTCCATTATTTAGGGGTGTATTCAACATACAGAATATAGAGTATGTACACTAGAGAGATTATGAGGAATAGTCTAATAATATCTAATGTTGAGTTTTTCACTTGAGATGGCCCACACTTGTGCAGCCGGCCCATCGTATGCGGCATCATTGTTCCTCTCAAACTTCAGTATCCCAAATTTACCAAATTTATTTTTCCAATCTGGCATTTGATGGAGGTTGAGTAATGCATCGGAGATGGCTTCTTTTATATTACCTAAAACAATACCATATTTCCAATATTATAAATATTTACATAAATTAAAAAATTATAATAAGTAGGTATAATGGTTGGTGTGTAAAATTCTGCTTCATCATATTTACCTGATAATCTGGAGTTAACCACGATGGGGTATGGCGGAAGCCGCCCCAATGTTTCTAAAGGTATTATTTCTTTCCCACCATCATACATAAACTTTTTAGAATATAGCAGAGTTGTTGAATCAATTGCTGCCCAATCTGCTTGCTTAGATAATACCATTTGAGCCGATGCTAAATGTGAACCAGACCCTGCAACAAAACATTTTGATACACTCTATTTTAGCCTTTAAACTTACTTGTAATCAGTATTTACTACATAGTCATAGATATTCACTGAGCAACGATCCAAAGAACGACGCATTTTCGCCCTTTTCCTTCAAAGTTTTCAGTACTAATTTGCTTCCACTGAGCGATTCCTCATCACTGAAGGCGAATGTGCACCCGCGCAAGTCCAACAAGGTATTCACGTTGTGAGCCCTGGAATAACGAACATGGTTATAGTCAATTCGATAAAGCAATATTAGCACACTGGCAGTTAATTGTGGAGTAATATAAGTACCTACTCATTGTTATCAGAGTCAATGACATGATTGATAACATTTTTATCTTTCCTCTATTTGCTTTGCTTGTATTATGTATACCTACTATTGAATATCTATTTTGTGACTTGTTACTTGTTATGCAGCTGGGAAAATTGTTACATAGTACCCATATCCTTATTCTATAGAGGTACCTATTGTATGGTTATGCCTTACTTCTTATCACTATGTATGATTACATCGGAAAAGTATCCAGATCTATTCTCGACGTTCATTTGGTGTGCGAACACCGGAGTCACCGGCAACAATTCTAACGACTCATTTTTCTCTCGGCGGATCTTCATGTACGCCGATGCAGTCATAAAAGCTGAAATAAAAATAAAATCTGGTGATTTAAATAAAATTAAGTAGGTACAATCTAAAATTATGAATATAGGTAGTTAATTTTGTAAACGACCGAAAATGCTTCGAGGGATACATTAACTACTTATTACGTAGACTATCTTGGTAACTGTAAACAGGAAAATTATTATACGGCGAAACAAACGTTTCTCTTTTGTACCTAACCACGTAGTCAAACTACATTACTGCGGTTGGGATAGTCGGCTTGCCCCCTCATATTATTTATTACTAAATTTACATGCATCCGTTGTTCCATAGTGGGTACCTAGTACCTACTAGTGTGCCATTACATATTTAAATCTACCGGTAAAATATTATGAAGACTTGAAAAACTTACCCAAGTCCACTTTATCCGTTGAAAAGGGATTTGGACGGTCCGGGAACGGTCCCGGGCTTCGGCTTTCATACTGCAAGGTGCCGTAGCAGTCCAAAGCTTTCTCTAATTCCTCCAAAATTGATTCGTAAAGCTCAATCGGATGTGTAGGACACATGTAAGTCACTACGCGCAGTTCTTGCTTTGTTTGAGACATTTTTGCTGGAGAAAGGGTCCGAATAGTAATGCACTGGTCTTCAGACTGATCACTACGCGTTACTGATAAATTAAATTAACGAGATCGGCTAATTGTCTATAAATAACAGTGTCGACAACGAGTAAACTGTTTATCGAATAAACACGCGATTCACATGCATACCTACCTCGGTCATGGACTAGCCGGTTTCTGCTAAACCCGCCGTAAAGTGACGTCGTCGTCGTCGGTGCACGCTTTGAATGCGTGTTTCTAGATTATACATCACGCCCGACTTAGGTGCTTGTTTGCGCTTCTGGAGATTCCAATAAAATGTTTTTCCTTTCCGTTAGGGCATTGTTTACGTCCACAACACTGGCCCAGTGTGGTGAACTATGGACTAGTATTATATGAGAGAAGGCCTCGTGCAGCAGTGGGACCGTAGTTTTGTTTCACATAAGGTAGGTACTTATTATACCATAGATCAAATTCTATATTAAACTGGATATTAATATACTACTAGGGCATTTCTATAACATTAGCATTAGCATTAAAAGAGAATAGTTTTTCCATTCGATAGCAGTACAAGGGTTGGTGTACGGAGTACGCAAAAACTAGTGTATGTTCAGCAGGTACCTTAAACCCTACCTAACAATCTAACCACGATGTTTTAAGCAGTATTTATTTTCTCTTTAGACTAGTTTAGAACCGGCCGAGACCACTGTCTCTGCACTGTATACTCGTTACGTGTTGCCGTGCCGAATTAAATCAACACAGCCCCCTATGTAGTAAGTAATGGTATTACATAGTGGAAACAATAATAAAACCAGTCGTTTTGGCTTGCATTACTTATTATTATATAATATTTCAGCCTGTAAATGTCCCACTGCTGGGCAAAGGCCTCCACTCACTTTCGTGAGGAGGGTTAGGCTATAATCCACCATGGGAGTCTAGCCCGGATTGGTGGATACATGCCTCCGAAATAGTATTATCGGGTATGTTGGTTCCCTCACGATGTTTTCCTTCACCGAAAGCGAGTGATAATTACGTACATATGTTTAACAAGAAACACATTGGTACGTGCCCGCACTGGGATTCGAACTAGACACCCCCGTTTTGGCAGACGAACGTTCGCCCACTAGGCTACCACCGCTTCTTCTTCTCGCTTATTCTGCTTCTCATTACTTATTATTTAAATTAAACACGGAAATTAAATTAAAACGAATTTACTGATACTTTTACATAAAGGTACATTTTGGGTTGTATGTATTAACTAGTAACAGTATAAACATTATAGTATTACTTTCTTAATTTTAAATAAATAGATCCATACATTCAACAACATGTATATAACCTTGAAATAAAACTCGAAAAGTTACAATGCGTTCAACTATACATTGTGCTGAAACATTCACTACTGTCAACAATACTTGAATACGAGCCCTATTGGAAATGCGATGGTACCGCAAACGAGAAGAGCAGTAAGGGCTGTGTGATACATTTCTATATGCTCTTTTTTCGATTACGCCTTGGAGTTTTTAGACGGGTTTGCGGAAGTTCTTGCCGGCGTATTTGGCGCCGGCGCCGAGCTCCTCCTCGATGCGCAGGATCTGGTTGTACTTGGCGAGACGCTCGGAGCGGCACGGCGCGCCGGTCTTGATCTGCCCGGTGGACAGACCCACCACCAAGTCGGCGATGAATGTGTCCTCAGTCTCGCCGGACCTAAAACAACATTCACTTTTGATCAATCTTTCTTTAGCAGCACCTAGGATATTCACGTCGGCTAGCAGTGCTAATGACTAAGTCGTAGAATACCTATTAAATACTCTAGATGGGACACACTATATCTATTTTTAAATTAAGAGGTGGCAGTTGGAAGTTTGTTTGGCTACCTATTGAGACCAACGCAGCACAACGCGGACGACGCAATAGCTTCGCATACAATTTCGCTTATCTTTTGTTCTATTCAGCCATTTGTATGGAGTGTCCACCCTTAGGTTTGCTGTTGCCGAACTACAAGCTTAGGTATTCTGTGCTACAAAGCTTCTCAATCCCTAGTACACAATAGGCGGAATGTATTATATGAACAAAATATGGACCTGTGGGAGACCATGGTGCCCCATCCGTTCTTCTTGGCGAGCAGGTGCGCCTCGATGGACTCGGTGACACTGCCGATCTGGTTCACCTTCAGCAGCAGGCAGTTGCACGCCTTCTTCTCCACGGCGGTGGCGATGCGCTTGGGGTTAGTCACCTGTAACAACACATTGTTTAGTCACTATGTAAAGAACAGTGGCTGTGGTTTAGTAATTAGTTGATCCTCACATACATGCACACATACAATCACGGCTTTTTCCCATTGGGGTAGGCAGAGACTACATCTTTCCACATGCTATATGATCCTGACACAACTCTTTCGATTCCTCCACTTTTACGTTGATCCTTCTTTACACAATTTGTGTTGACTTTGTTAATCACATAATGCCATCAACTATTCCATACATTTACATTGGCCTAAACAGGGCACAAAATGAAGCACTCAGGTTTATAGAGAACCATTTTCAAAGAAAGCTAATAATGAGATTTCCTACTCGAGCATAAATATAAAACTGATAAGTACTGTACAGTGGAAATTATTGACTACAGTGGAACATTGGCACCCATAGTAGTTTTTTTCCGCTAAGACAACGAAAGCGTCAATGACGCGGTCTCTTGTTTTATTATAATGTCTCGCGTCAATGATGGTTGCGGCTGCTTGTCGCGACTGATTTTAATGTTTCAACATTATTATTAGCAAAGCATGGACCTCTTGATCTGTTTAAGGTCAGGCAGGTTATTTACAAAAAATAACGGGTAATTTCACTGGCTCTTACAGTCAAGTCGTCGCCAACAATTTGGATGGGTGTGCTGGCAGTAAGATTGCTCCAGGCCGCCCAGTCGTCCTGGTCGAAGGGATCCTCAATGGAAACCATGGGGAAGTCCTTGATGAACTCTAGGTACAGAGCGGCTAGCTTGTCTGAAGGCAGGTAGTCGGCGGGGTTTGACTTGGGGTTCTTGAAGTCCAAGTCATAAGTTGAGTTCTTGAAGAACTCTGAAGCGGCTACATCCATACCGATTTCAATCTAAAAATAGAGTGGTCAATTTTACATTAAAACCATAAACAATTCAATATCTTTAGTGAAATACTTCATAGAAATAAAATAAATCTAATGAGCAATCACCTTGCCAGTGTATCCAGCCTGTTGGATAGCATCCTGAATGAGGAACAAGGCATCTTTGTTGTTCAAGATATTGGGAGCAAAGCCACCTTCATCGCCGACAGCAGTGGAGTCAAGGCCGAATTTTTCCTTGATGATTTTTTTGAGATGGTGGTAGACCTCAGATCCCATGCGCATAGCCTCACTAAAGCTAGTGGCACCTAGAAGTCAGAAGTGAAATTAACGAGAAAAGAGCATTTTGAACTTTTGGGAGATATTACTAGGAAGTCCGCTGATTAAATTCAAAATGCATTAGATGAACTTACGTCACAAAATACATGTATTTACCTGTAGGCAAGATCATGAATTCTTGCATTGCAAGTTTATTGCCAGCATGAGAGCCTCCATTGATGACATTGAAAGCAGGCACTGGCAGGACAATATCACTGTTGCCTGCCAAATCAGCCAAGTGCTTGTACAGGGGAACACCTTTCTTGGCAGCACCAGCCTTGGCTACGGCGAGAGACACACCCAGAATGGCATTAGCACCAAACTTCGACTTGTTCTCAGTGCCATCCAATTTGATCATGAATGCATCAATCTGTTGACAACATTTATTTATTTACCAAACTTATACCATAAAAATCGTTGCTTATTCTGAATATACTCCAATGAAGTTTTGATACCAAAACAGTAAACACTATACCTATTGAGGGCATGCCCGATGCAAATTATAGTATACTTTCAAATGTATTATTTTAAAAATTACAAATGTATACAGCCTGGCAAAAATTATTAATTATAGTATAGTAGATTGGATTAAGCTATCTGAAGCAGACAGACAAGACAAAATAGATGGCACAAACCGGGTTGGGTTGGACATAAAGGTAATACCTTTAAAATGTCTTAATTTAATGGCCTTTCTAATGTCTGGGTGATGCATTGATCGTAATGTCTGCATTACAGCATTAGATGAATAGTAATTATTTCAGTCATATAGACCACTTTTTGCACTGACATAATTATGTCAAGCTGATAAATTTTGCTTCAGTTATCCATAATATAATTTTTAATAGGTAGGTATACAGCAGAATAAGTCTTACCGCTTTCTGTTCAGTGACTTCAATGTTTGCTTTGAGGAGTTCCGGGGCGATGATATCATTAATGTTCTTGATGGCAGTGAGGACACCCTTGCCGTGATATTCACCCTTGACATTGTCACGCAGTTCCAACGCCTCGTGGACACCAGTGGATGCTCCAGACGGCACCGCAGCACGGAACAGGCCCAGCTCAGTCACCTAGAATTTATTATTATTATATTACAGGAAAATTGCGAAATTTATAATAAAATCAATAAAATATCCTCTTACCAAATCGACCTCCACAGTGGGGTTGCCACGGGAGTCGAAGATCTGTCGCGCTTTGATAGATTTGATCGGCATTTTGGATATCTCAGACGTATACACCTGTAAGGAGATAATACATGAAATTTCATTTCCTATGTTAGAAGTAGGTAGGAACCTACCTAGGTTTTTTTGAGCGGGTATAGATCTATGCACGATGCACGAATCTTACCGGAAAGGTCAAGTGGAGGTTGTCTGCCTACCCGGCGTTCGTTAAAATGAAACAAATGAAAATTACCTTGTTAATTCTTTGTCACTTGAAACAAAAGAAAGAAAATTTTAGCCTAACAAAAATCACGGTATCTAGCTATAGGTACCTACTTTTAGGACAGTTTTAGTGAAACAGATTAGGTAATAATTTCAGGAGGTGGGTATTATGTGAATTGCACAAATTATGTAAAATAAATTACAGAACATGAATTTTCAAAGCAAACACAACAACACACCCTTTTCACAAGATTTTTTAATTCTATGGTAGGTGTACCTACCTAGTACGGAAATCAGCGCCGAAACTGGTGAAATAAAATGAACGAGCGAGTGCGATAGATTTGACCTTCGCAAGGTGAAACTAGGGATAAAAATAACACCGTAAAATTAAAAACCGGCAAATTCCGGAATTATTGCTCCTTGCTTGCTTTCACGTAGTTTCCTCAAATCTCATCTCTGGCTGAATGCACAAACCGAGCGAACCCAAAATTAATACAATATTAAATGTCTTACATTGATTATAATAATTACTGTCATAGACGCAGTACACCTATGAGAAAAATCCACGGATGTACAGTCACGAGCAAATAACTTAAATACATATTTCAAAACATTAAAAAATATATCTACTTCTACAATAAAATTCTAGAAATAAGTATACCTACAACAAGTTCTTCTAGGAGGTTTGGCGGGAATCCGATAGTGAGACGTTGTTGGTTTTGTATTATTTTCTCAAACTTGTGTTTCTTCGAGTGTTAATGTGTAATATTGGTGGAATATTAACCATTAAGTGTTCGTTAACGTGCACGAGTGTGGGCGAATGATATAAACTCAAAAAACGTGTCATTTCGCATTTTTTCCAAAACTCCCAGGAAGTTTCAGTAAAGCATCCACTACTTTACTGAATCGTGACTTTGACGGTGTAAATAATTGACTTGACTACTTGACCACGATTGCTATATACTATTGCTGTGACTTTCTTAATGTGAAATTAAGAAATACTTAAAATAAAATACTTGACACTGGCTATATGCACAAACCGTGCGAAGCCATAACTAAAACAAAAAAAAAATCCAATTCATCAGTGTCTCCAGATTGGGGGTTTTTTCCCCCATATTGGAGAAAAATAAAAATTTTGGGGAAGTTTTGGGGAAATGAAAACTGTGAAGAAAATTTTGGGGAACACATTAATCTGTTAGTTCTAGGTAATCTCTGAAACGGCTGGACCGATTTTTGGACTTTCACTTGTAGATAACTGAGGCCACTGGGTGTAAAATAGGCTACTTTTATTTCAATATTCCCACGGGAACATTGGTATATAACGAAAAAACTAATTAACGAAAACTTTCGAAAAAGGTATCATTTTGGGGAAAATTTAACCTGATCTGGGGAAATTTCACATACTTAACCTGGAGACACTGCAATTCATTCAATAGGTAATGTCATCAATTGGAGTTTTGGCGGGAATCCGATAGTGAGACGTTGTTGGTTTTGTATTATTAGCTCAAACTTGTGTTTCTTCGAGTGTTAATGTGTAATATTGGTGGAATATTAACCATTAAGTGTTCGTTAACGTGCACGAGTGTAGGTGAATGATATAAACTCAAAAAGCGTGTCATTTCGCATTTTTTCCAAAACTCCCAGGAAGTTTCAGTAAAGCATCCACTACGTTACTGAATCGTGACTGACGATGTAAATAATTGACTTGACTACTTGACCACGATTGCTATAACATTGCTGTGACTTTCTTGTGAAATTAAGAAATACTTAAAATAAAATACATACTTGACACTGGCTATATGCACAAACCGTGCGAAGCCATAACTAAAACAAAAAAAAAAAATGTCATCAATTGTCATAGTTCACACATAGGTACCTATTTTACTTTGGTTTGTTTGTTGTGGTTTGTTCTTTCTTGATTTCATTCGTTTCTTCGTTTCTGAACTAGGAGTAGGACTTAGAAGTGTTCAAAATGAGCGATTCAGAATCTAAGCCCGGAGAGAAAAAACTTGTTACAATTAAAACTACCGCAGATTTACAAAGACTGAAGATAGAAAAGCTCATGAAGAATCCAGTATGTTTATATTACCTTCACATTCAAGCTAGTGAGTACTGAGTAGTACTGTGAATATTTATTTATTTGTTGATTTCAGGATAAGCCGGTAGTGATTCCTGAACGTCCGAAACAAAAAGCTCTGGCTCCGCCGCCAGACTTCGTACGCAATGTGATGGGATCGAGCGCTGGTGCCGGTTCCGGAGAGTTCCACGTCTATCGCCATTTGAGGAGAAAGGAATACGCTCGACAGAAATTTATTCAAGAAAAAAGTGAAAAGGTAGGTACCTACATTATTTATTTTTGGAATAACTCTAAATTGTGTTGTTCGATTACTTGTAACAGTAAACCTAAATCTCAAATCAATGTTATGTTATTGATTTCAATAATACTTACATGCATTCGTATTTGCAGGAGAAATTGGATGAACAATATCACATGAAAATAGAGCAAAATAAACAAGCAGCAGAAAAAAAGACGGCAAAGAAGAGAGCTAAGAGGTTAAGAAAGAAAATAAATGCAAAACTAAAGAGGAAAGAACCCAAAAAGACACAAAATCAACAAAATGTATCTTCACTGTCAGGCAGTAGTTCTGAGGAAGAGGACAAAGATGACAATGATAACCCAAAAGATGAGCCTGAAGACTCAAGAACAAGTTACAGTGATGTGAAAGAAGACCATGAAGAGCATTCTGCAGACAATAAATCAGAAGTTGCAGATAGTAAAGATAGCGAAAAAATTGATGAAAGAGAGAGTGATAAAACAAAGTCAAACTGTGACAACAACAAAAGCATAGAAAACATAAGTAATTGTGGAGAACAAACTACAAGTGAATGTAATTAAATATAATTTATGTTAACAATATGCATCGATGTTATGAATAAATAAAACTAATCTAAACCATTTTCATTCTTAAATATCTGAAACAAATATCTGAAATCTTTTTTGTTGCTTATCCCTGGGGCTATGCAGTCTTTGCTTCTCAACAATTACCTAATCTATTTGTAATCCACTTTAACTATACCTACTGAATTAAAAAAATATGGAATATTATTTTCTAGTTACATTAACAATAAAATATACAAATATGATGAAAATATACTAAAGAGGCCCATAGCTATTGTTTTGGGTATTGTAAATAAGTTCATTGACACAGGTGTATGGAGGTATTGATGCTACAGAGACGGTAAAGCTATCCTGGTTGTGGTAGTGTGGGCCTGCCATCCTTCCCCAGGTTGCATTTGAACTTAACATGTTCACATTGCGTCTACAGCGAATCACAGCAAGCCTGGAATGTATAACATTGACTTAGATTAGGGATCCAAGTTTGAAACATAACAAACAAACACTAACAATTAATTGGCAATCTCCATAATCCCATAGGTACTTCCTACTAATATTTTAAAGGTGAAAGTTTGTGGGTTTGTTACTTCAAGCTCAAATGGCTTGACCCATTTTGTTGAAATTTGATATGGAGGTAGCTAACGCCCTGGATTAACACTTAAATCGTTGATAAGAGCACTCACGGAGAGTGCAGTCGCGAGCCTGTCTGTATTTCGTAAGTAGTGACCTTAGCTATCATCATGGAACTGGCAATGGTACTAGTGTCAACGAAGAACCTCTGCACCTGATATGTTTATCTGGTTGTCTTATAAGTTTAGTTATTTACATAACTGAACTCATAACAATGTTTTACATGACAATGCATGAATGAAAAGGTAGATCCAACATTGACTAGTAGAAAAATTATGAACACTTACCCAATAATGATGAACGATATGAAAAGCACAGCTGCAGATATCAACAGTAGACATTGCCAAAATTCAATCATTTTTCTAAATTATGAGTTCTGTTTCAAATCAAGATAATTATCCTTAATTACGACTTTACGTTGTTTATTTATCGAGATGAGGGTACTTGATAATTCATTCATGATGAACCTACTTATCCTAATTATTGACATAAGGAAATTCTTTAAAGGTACATATACATACCTACCTACCCTATTTTTACTGAACTGTCTGAATTCATTTCTTCATAAAATATCAACCATCAATATCACTATTTACTATTTTTATTTATACTATTTCAGACAATGTTCACACAATATTATATAATATGTAGCGTAAGCAGTACTTTTCAATAAGCATAGTCCCACTGTTGCACTCGATTACTCACTGGCCTTCAAATGAAAACTACATAAAAGCGCTGCATAAAAGTAAATAAAAACAATAGAATTGAAACCTCCCTATTATGAAATGGTACAAAATTGAAACAAACATTGGGATAGAATTAGTAAATATTATTTATTAGAAAGTGACAATACAGATGGTTCTACTACAACTAAGCTAATTCTACTGAACGGAGGCCATGACGCTATCCTCGTTCTTCTTGAGGATGACGAAGCCTTCCATGACGGGCGAGAGCGGGATGTACTCGTCCGTGGCGAGTTCCGCGCGCTCGCCGTACGACAGCAGCACCGGCGTGGTGTGCGTGTGCGAACCGGCGATCGTCTTCGGAGTGCCGGCTTTGCCGATCACGTCCACGGCCTGCGGGGAACAATCATTCATGTGCCGTCAGTAAAGAGCTCGGAACTCATTAAATTAACTCCGAACAAACTTCGGCCGTTACAGGCACAATGACTGGGCCAAAATTGAGGAATCCTAAAAATTTTGCTGCTTTTATAAAATGTACTTAAACGAATAAATAATTATTCACCATTATGATAATTTCAGTGGGTGATTTGACACCGATGATTAATTAATAGATAGACAAGAGTAGCTGACCTGTCCGACGCGTACGCTGACGTTGAGGGGCTGCAGGTTCTCGTCCAGCGTGACCAGCCAGCGCGGCTGCATCGCCGTCGCCAGCACGAACAGCAGGTAGTGGGACTTTCCGAGGATTACTGGAATACACATTTCACTTTAACTTTTACTCAATACCTATCTGCAAACCAGTATAGTAAGTAATACGAGTTACTACTAGACGAGAGACCACCACTTATCATCAGCATCTCGCCAAAAGGGCCCATTTCCAGTATAGTCGCGGGCGAGCCCGCACCCAAGTGGTCACTAAAACTGACGTCAAGGTACGCCCTCGCCAGCGTGGCACAGACGGCACCACACTGGCCCTGCGTCGGCACTCACTGTTCTTGCAGTCTAGCGCGGCGGTGAGCACGACGAGCAGGCCGGCGAGCGCGGGCTGGCTGACGAGGCGGCGGTCGGCGTGCGCCGGGCTCAGCGTCACCGTGCCCTTGCCGGCGTGGCACAGCCCCTGCGCCAGCCGCACCATGAACAGGTGCACCGGCGACTTGCCGTGGTACAGCGCCAGCGCGCGGAGCATCGTCGCCAACCTGACACGACACACGCGACCATTACTCGAGAGCATGTCGCGTGGGGATCGTCCGTGTAAGTCTGACGCACCCTAAGAAGCGAGACTGCGACTGACGCGCCGACCATCTCAGGGCGCTACGGTCGGAAACACCGAGAAAAAGAATGAGGAAAAATTGCGCCGCAGTAAATCCGGACCGAGCCTATCGGTTCGCTCACCTGGCGTTGTTGGTGCCGGCGCCGACCAGCCCCATGGCGAAGATGGCGTTGTAGGCGACGTCGTTGTCGGAGTCGTGCGAGTACTTGTTGAGCACGTCGATGACGGACAGCTGCGGGTTGGACACGGAGCACAGCGCGATGGCTAGCGGCACCGCGCGCCGCACCGCCGGCTCGCCGTAGCGGCCCTGCGCACCACAACATGCTTATTGACACACGATAATAAATTATACTATGTTTATATAGCTACTATTTGAGTTTTGTCGAGGTTAAATCACATTTCCGTACTGAAGAGATACGGATCGCCTTTTTGGCTCATAGAGTTTATGAGGAAAATCTATGCAGTGTGTATACAATATACGTAATTTATATATTTATTAAGTATAAAGCTTTATTTTGAATCAATCCACCTTTTTATTTAACCCAGAGTGGAATCAAAAGGTATTCAAACCAACAGAACAGAGAGACAACACCCTCAAATGTCATACAAAATGCCGTTAATTTCTGGGCTAATGATATTGGTATTGTGTGGCTGTTTCTGTACAGCCCTCACCAGCTGTCCGAAGATGCGCGTGCACATCTCCGCGCCGGTCTCCTCGCCCAGCGCGATGACGGCGACGCCGAGCGTGGCCACCGCCTGCACGGACGACAGCTCCTTGTTGGCGTCCTTCTCCTTCTCCTTCTCCTTGCTCTTGCTGTCCTTAGACTTGCCTGACATAATGTTTCATTATATAGAATCCATATTATAGATAGATCATTGTATTGACACCTAAATGTACAAAACACAGAAAGGTCAAACTTAAAATATGTACAATGGGCGGTGTTATCGCTTAAAGCGATCTCTACCAGACGACCTTTCGATGGAGGAGATAGACAGCAGGAATAGGGTTAGGTCGGTTGACATCATTGTATAATTATGAATATATACATATACTAATAATTACACAAATAAGGGAAGTAGTAGTATAGTAGTATTAATTATATATAGTATTGAAGAGCTAGGACGCTTGGAAGCTTGGCTACTTCCAAACAGTAACATACAATTCCACATAATCAGTTACACAAATTATTATTGGTACTTTTAGGTAAATAGAAGCAGCTCGTAGCTTCACACCTAGTTTCAAATCAGCACAGCTGATAGCTACGAAATATATTTATTTGTTTATTCAAAGATCATGTTTATCACCTTGGACTACGAGGCTGAAAACCAGGTGAGATAATAGTCAAATGCTAGCTTATAAAATGTAAATAATAAATAAAAAAGTCTTACTTTTGCCCTTGTCGTCCTTGGAGCTGGAGGGCGCGGCGCCCGCGGCGGCCGCGGCGGCCGAGGCGGTGTTGGCGGCATCCTTGGCGTCTTTCTTCACACCGGTCTCGGTCTTCTTGAACGCCGTGTCTTCGGACGAGGTTTGTTCATTCTGAAATAATTCACGTATGTATTCCATAATAAGTATTACGTATAGCAGTATGTGAAAAAGCGCAGTTCTTCATACAAAAACTACTAAAATCAGTTGTCGCAATAATGCAGGCGATATTGTCGACCGATAATGACACATCCAAAAGTTATTGACCGATAATAACGCGTCAAAAACTACTGAACCATAATTAGTGCGTCAATAATTATCAATAATAACGCGCAAGGAATAAGGCCTCATAGAGGGACTGACATCCGTGTCGTAGTGCTTGGAGCAGATGTGCAGCATCTGCTGCACGACCAGCACGTCCCCGGTGGCGGCGTACGCGCACATGGACAGCGTGGTCTGGCACAGCGCCTGCTGCGGCTCCGGCAGCACCTCCAGCGCCGCCATCGTGGCCTCCGTGCGCTCCTTGCAGCCTGGGGCGGGTGGGGCAAGTCAAAAATACTTCTATTAAAGAGGGATATTTCAGTTTCTTTTGCATGCTAATCGGTTGGCGAAATATGCCGGGGTCCATTTTTCACTGTTTAATATTTGGCCGCTCTGTTGCATATTAAATCTGAAATAGCGACGTCTACGACTGAGGACAGTAGATGGTGTTTGAATCGAGTATTTTATGAAAAACCGAGATGACAGATTTATCAACAAAAACTTATAGATTACCTAAGAAGCACAATCCGAGTCCGAGATGCAAAAATCTGGCGTAAGTCGAAGAGTGCAAGTCCTTGTTGTCATCGATGAGACGCTGTATGATGGCGCAGGTCACCTAGAACGGGAGAGAGAGATTAACCCAATCAAACAGAGTCAAAACTTAAAAGTTATTTCGATGCGAACACGGATACGCACACAAGCCATAAAAAGCGCGAGCGACAAGGCCGCCTGTCGTAAAACACGGTCGTTTAATTGGACTCGTATCTTTGTCAATTTAATGGACGGTGTTCCATAAAGAGCGATGGCATGGTAGCCATGCGACAGTTACTCACGTCCCCGTTGCAGGAGCCGACGGCGATGAGGCCGCAGGAGATGGCGGCGAGCGCGCAGATCTCCGGCGGCGCCGCGGTGTCGCCCAGCACCGGCAGCAGGTGCGACAGCACGTCCTCGCGCTGCGTGCCCGCGTACGCGATGCCCAGCCCTGCGGACAAGGTCCACTCTCATTCATACATCTCGGGGAATGCTGCCGACAGCGCCGTCGGGCTTCGAGGCGTGCGCGAAAGGCGCCCGACTGGGAAACTTATTCAATGAGACATTTTATTCGGACGTCAAAGGAAGACGTTCATTCGTTTAGGTATGATCCGATGAAGCAGATGAATCGTCTGTTATCATCAGTTCCTACCGCAAGAGCATGGATAACTGTTGGCGGATTCTTCACAAATTACGCACAATGGATGTTCCGCAAATACACTACCACTAACTAATACTGATTGTTTCACAATTTTAGTACATCTTTTACTCACCCAAAACACTCCCAATCCTCAGATTGGGACTGGAATGCAGCACATAGTCCGAGAGCAGGGCCAACGCAGGGTCGCACTCGTTTCTGACGCCGCAGTTGACGAGTCCGAGAGCCAGCAGCGCTCCCGCCTTCGTAGGCAAGAAAAAAAAACTATCTTTCGAATACCATTGACCAAATGAAATTAACATCACTATAACTATTTCAATATGATACTTAATTCAAAGTCACCTATCGCCCTTGAAACAAATTTCCCCAATTATCTACCGTGTTCACGAGTAAGATGTATGTTTTGTGTGCCAATACATCATTAAAAAAAAAAAAAAATAAGTATTTCATAGTAAGAAAACAGTGTGTATACCTTGATGTGCTCATCGGCAGTGTACAGGTACTTGTCGATGGGCGTCAGGCCGCCGTCCACGTCCCACAAGTGAATCATGCCGAGGGATGCGGCGGCGGACAACATGCCTGCGATCAAGTGCAACCAGATAACACACGAACTTTCAGCTGTATGGACTCGATAGAATGAGAGAGAGAATGCTGAATGATTATAGTCTTTATTTAATGGTGAGATACATGTGAGTTTACTTCAACAGATATTAAAACACAATATAGCCTTTAAAATGTGCACCCATAATTCTTAATGCTGGTATCACACAATCAAAGATGTTGCTTTTTCGATTTGAGGCCTCAATATTGTAGATGCAATATTGGGGTGTATACTAAATTGACACCAAAATCTTAAGTATGGGTTCATAGTGCACTGTCAACTCACCGTGATCCTTGTTTTTGTACATCCACTTGTTTCCATCCTCAGTGGTGACGAGCTTGTCCCTTCCAAATCCGGCGTTAACAAACGCGTTGACGAAAGTCGCGGACAAGTTCTGTCGCGCGGAGTCCACGGGGTGCTCCGTGAGCAGTGACGGGCGCAGCGCCGACCCGGCAGACTCCAGCCACGTCTTGTAAACCTCTTCGGGGGTTTTGGGTTCCATGATGTCGAGCTAATTACAGGAGAAAAGAGTCATAGTTACGACGTAGTATTATTATTATTTTTCTTTTTAAAAACGTAGCCCCACATAGGATTATTCTTGTATGGTGGGCACCGTTTACAGACATATAAATTCACATACACATAACACCCAGACCAAATCAAATATCTGAGGATCACACAAATATTTGTTCTGTGCCGGAATGGAGCCTGCGACACCAGCAGCAGTTCGATTGCTCAGCCACTACGTCCAACGTGTCGTCAGCTTAGCCACTACGACCATTGCACATACATTGGAACCAAACAATATAATATATCCCTTGTTGCATAGTTATTTGTTAGACATAATGCGTAAAAATATATCAATTCAGATTTTCCCATAAATGGCAGTGCTTATGATGTGAGTTCGCACAAATAACACGATAAAATAAGCACATTCTCTTAGTAATCAATAATAATAATAAATCAGCCTGTATTGTCCCACAGCTGGGCAAAAGCCTCCGTTCACTTTAGTGAGGAGGAATACGCCACAATCCATCACTGGGGCCCGGTTCGGTACGGATTAATCAAATGAATATAAAACAAGAATGTGCAAATTGCTTGCAATTATCTTTCAAAATTATGCTTACCTCTCTCGCCAAGCTCAAGTAGTGGTCATTGATGTGCGCATTAAGCAGAATGGTGCGAAGATCCTCATCGTCAATCTCTAATGGGATATACTGCCGCGCTAGCATGTAGCATAATTGTTTCTTAATCAACCTGCAAAAATACAATTAAGATGGTCAGCTTTACTCGTGTTTCAGGATTCAGGACACATTAGAAGGGGATGCATGTTCACAGACATTATGTGAAATGTTTTGTTTCATTTTATTTTAAACTGTGCATGCAACACTCAATATACAAGTGAAAGAATAAAGATTAGAATAAGACAATACTTGGGATAATATTTTAGCACAAAGTCAGTTTTGAGATCCAGAGTAGATTATAGAGGTATGCGAGTATTGTAGCATGTGGAAAAATGTAGCCTCTTTTTAACCCAACAGGAAAAAGGTGTATAATAAGTATGTGTTTTATTAAATCTTATGACATTCTACTTACGGATCAGTGCATGCATTGAAGATCTCTTCACATTTGGTTTTGTCGTGCAACTGCATAGCCACAAGTAAAGATCGAGGGTACTCTCCGAAACGAAGATAAGTGTCGAGAACTCCTTGTAGGATTTGTGTAGATTCCGGCTCCACAACATAACTAGCACAGCTGCAACAATTTATTTACTGTCATTATTATTTGATCCACCAAATTTTCTGAACTGTTCTAGTTATTTCTACATATTATATTTATCATAATATAGAAGAATATTGATGTAATTTGCATATAGTGTGTACAAATTATGTGGAATATTAGTTTACTTGGGACACTAAAGAGATAAGTATAATAATCCTTTTATAATAATCCAATGCAGGAGCAGTGAGAGTGACAATTATTGTCTAATTACAACAGCATTCTTTTGAGATGAGATGTTGCCAATAGTACGGTCAGCATCAAAAGTAGCTTAACATCTCCGTATCTTAAATATAAAATACACCCTAAAATATACATTTTGCGTATCTACAATTGAACAGTCTCTAAAGTAGTTGAACATCTCTGTATTTTAAATTTAATAAACACCCTAAAAATTTACATTTTGCATATCTACAATGGAATTGGAAACTAAAACATGTTAAGCTACTTTTGATGCCGACCGTACATAGCTATGGTAACTAATTTGAAAGACATACATGCACAGCCCCAGTAATATGGAGAGGTTTTATTATGATGTTCTTTTGTGTTGGAGTGAAATAAATATTTCCAATTTCTGAAGATTTTTGATGCTATAAAACTTACCCAATCAAATACAGGCACACTCTAGGATAGTTGCTCTGATCCATGTGCTGTGTGAGTAGATCTAGTCTGTCTATCTCCATCAGCAAGTCACAGGCTTGGATCTCAGCGGAATGCTTCATGTCAAAGGCAATCACATCACGTACTAACGCGAGAAGGGTATCCATGTTGTCAATGTTCCATTCTTCAGCTATTTCACCTTCCAGTTGTCTAACAAGTTAAGTAGATTTATATATAAAAGTAAGAGCATAAGGTGTTCTTGTAAAACTAGTGATACTGAGATACAGGATAAGTACTTACTTACAAATGTGCCATCAAAACATACTAGCTATAGAATATGCCTTCATCCACCCAGAAAAAACATACCTACCAACAATTATTTATTGTGATAGAGGCTTGCTTATATTTGTATGATAATTCATAATTTTTATATAGACAGTTATTGAAAATTGTTGGGAGTGGCGGCAGTGGAGCAAACCTAGGTAGTTACTGTTCATAATGGTTGTTAAGCCATATCAGATATTGAAGTAAATAAATACATATCAGTTATTGAAGTACATAGGTAATAAATAAAACAGTACTGGTGTTACAAACTCCTGTCCGCTCAGATAAACCAAATTAGATTTAAGATGGAAATGTTTTGATATAGGTACATTATTTTAGTAATCAAAAACAAAGATTTTTTGTTAGATCTAAAAAAACTTACATGTCAATGTATTAAATGTCCATTATTCAGACTTAATCAAACAACATTAAAATACCCTTACCTGACATATTCATGACCCCAATCACCCACATTTGACATTGTTCCAAGTAGACAATATTTGAGACATTCTCTCTTTTCAGCAGCATCCTATAAAATGCAAAAATAATCATTGTTAAGTACAATTAATATAATTTATAAAAGGAATATCTAAAAGATTCCTATTGAGATGCACACTTATATACCAACATAATATCTACATGGTACAGAAACATCACCATTGACTTAATTTGTACAGGATTAGGTTCTCCATCTACTCAAGTAAATTATTTAGTATTCAGGTATAAATACCAACCTGTGTGCCACTGACACCCATAGCCAGAACTGAAACAACATCAGCACAGAATTTCTTTGTCTTTGCATCTGTAATTTTCTCATACACAGTTTTGAGAGCAGGATAATGTTCCCTTAGAAACTTTAGTGGTTTCGGAACGGAGGTCATGGAAGTAGTCGAAGTCCTGATGAGATTACTTAGCATTTGCAATGCCGGGAAATATAGTTCTACATCATTACCCTGTAAACAAGTAACGAATAGGTTATGTACTTAGGCAATAGTAATAAATCCTTTCTCGTTTCCACTTTACATACCAAAAGCTTTTCTACAAGCATATTAAGCTCTTCCTGAAGGCGTTTATCTTCTTCTGACTGAAAGTACAATAAAAATTATGAGAAATATAAATGAAAAGTCATCGCATTATTTCGACTTTTTTTATAAGTTTCAAATATACATACCAAATCATCATTTGGGGCAACCGCTGGTTCCGCTTTCTCTTTTTTTGGCTCTTCTGGCTTATTTTTCACAGTCATTTTCTTTTTTATCTTATATTTCAAGAAATTAAATACCTAATAACACTCTTTTGACGAGCGATGAGTTTCAGAAAATTGATTTGTTATAATTTCTGACAAGCAAAACTGGACATAGTTATGCAAACAAGAACCAACCCACACCTTGAGTGAAATTGAGTTAGTTATTTAGTTAGACACCCAATCGTATTTTTAACAGACTCAAAAAAGATCCAAGCCAAAATACCAAGCCTAAACAAAAATAATGAATACCGCCTAGGGTACCAACCTTTGATTGAGTCACTTTTGAAAAGTTAAACGGACCCATGGCACATGGTACCTGTATATCTTCGCTTTTTTAATTACGCAAACAAGAACCAAGTCACATGGTTCTTGTTGAAAAAATAAAATTGTTTGCTTTTGTTTGTTATAGGGAACCATGATGTGGTTGGTTCTAATTTGCATTTCAAATAAATAGCTTTTATAATAACCAAGATGCTTAGTTCCATATGGTTATTACATTTTGTAAAATCGCTAGTAAGCTAACGAACCAAAAAGCTTGTTTGTTTGTAATATATATTTTTTTTATTATGGTTTTTTAACCTCACAGCCTAGTGTAGGCTTTGAAGTGCTTAATTAACTCGATTTTCGATAAAAAGAATATTTATCTACGTACCAAATAGTGTCTAGGCACATGGTCCGTCTCACTGTGGTTTGGCTCTGGTGTCATGAGCTAAACTGACAGTGGGTTCTCGTGTCGAGGTGTACAACTGTCCGTAAAACCTCTCCAGCTCCCTCAGAATCTCCGGCTTCGACGAGATGATACTACCGTTCTCGATCTTCAGCTTTGTCATGTGGCTTTGCCCAATAGATGAATTTCTCGCGAACACTTTCGAGCCCTGGTTCCGCTCGATTGCGTTCTTAATACGTGTTGTATGGTAGGAACGCAGGCCGTGTCGCAAGGATTTCGAGATTCGTCTATTAAGTTTGCCGTATTCTGACATATCAGCTAAAGATTGCAGTATCATCTCAGTCCGATTTGCCATTAATTAGATTGATCTGTCCGAGAGCTTTTGAGGTTTATTCCGGCGTGGCCCTTAAAGTGCTTTGAACCAATTGCTTGGACAGTTTCCACCAGCCCACTGTTTATCTCGTCTACAGTTTCGCATTCGGCTAGGCGCTGGAAGCGATTATGCAGTTCTAATTGAAAGTGTTCGGGGTTCTGGATTTGGGCAGGGCCAGGACGGAGCGTGGACTTCCACTAGACGTGACCTCTCAAGCTTGACATCGATATTCAATGTGCCTCTAACAATACGGTGATCGCTACCGGTCTTTGACCTTGGCGATCACGGAGACATCATTGAATATTCGCTTCTTGGTCGTCATGATGAAGTCGATCTCATTTCTGGTTGAACCATCGGGGCTCATCCACGTCCACTTCCTGGATGGTCGCTTCTGGAAGAAGGAGTCCCTCCTTCTCCATGAAGTCAACCAGTCGCTGGCCCCTCTGGTTCCACTGTCCATATCCGTATAACCCCACTCTCAACTCGTCAACATTCCGTGAGCCCACCTTCGCGTTGAAATCCCCCATAACAACTGTGAAGTATGATTCGGATACATGTCTGGCTTCTGATATCTCCTCATACAATGCCTCTACTTCATCGTCAGGGTGTGTCGATGTCGGCGCGTATACCTGTATGACCTTCAGCGAATACCGATCGGTGATTCTGAGTATAAGGTACGCTACCCTGCTTGACACACTATCGACCTTCACTACGTTGTTTATGAGGGACCTATGGACGAGAAACCCAACACCCCCTGAGATTTTCGTTCTCTTTCCCGGAAGAAGAGCATGTTGCCGGAATCCAGGGTTACCGTATCCTGTCCCTCTAGTCGGATTTCTGATAGCCCCACGATATCCCATCGCATCTTGCTCAATTCTTCCTCCAGCTCGACAATTTTCTCGTCAGTCCTGAGCGTGTGGATGTTGTGTGTTACCAGGGCCAGAGTCTGTTTGGGGTGGTAGCGTGGCATCTGCTGGGGATTCTTAGCACCCCTTGCTCCAAAGTTACCGGGTCTGCTACCTAAGCCAGGGATAGAGGAACTGCCGGGGACTAGGGGCCGTGGGTTTTGTTTGTCTGTCATTTGAGGGGGGGGGGGGGGGTGGGGTGCCATAATCCCCCCAACGCTTGGCATGCGGCTTGGGGATCGCAGAATGCTCACCATAAATATAAGAAAACGCTGCTGCCCATCTTCCGGTGAGACTGGTCGCAGTTTAACGACGTACCCGGGTCAATAGTGTCTTACTTTAAGTAAAATTGCGAATAGTATGATTTTAGTTTGTATAACTTATATGTATAAAGAAGTAATAATACAAATATAACTAAAACATGATGGTATTTTAAAGTTATTTCAATTAATCTGCTTACCTAACTGCTTGGTTCTTTATTGCAAAAAAGAACCAATTCGTTAAAAAGCTATTTTGCAATAAGGAACCAGCAGGTTTTTGATCTTAAACAAATATTAAAACAGAGAAAACTTCAAACTATTTTATTTTAATATGTTGTCGTCAACTCTACGCCTAACGTTGTATATTTTTTTTCACCCATTTCTTCTCCTATTTGTTTCTTCACACTATTGAAACAAAAACCTAATTATCTCAAAAGTTACTTTTTGAGGGTTGGTTCTAGTTTGCATAACTATGTCCAACTCGACTTGACTCGAGCAAAAGTGACAATCCATCCAGATAAATTGACAAGTCACCTTACTCCCTTTTTTTTGCTTTAGTTATGGCTTCGCACAGTTTGTGCATATAGCCAGTGTCAAGTATTTTGTTATTTAAGTATTTCTTAATTTCACATTATGAAAGTCACAGCAATATAGCAATCGTGGTCAAGTAGTCAGTCAAGTCAATTATTTACATCGTCAAAGTCACGATTCAGTAAAGTAGTGGATGCTTTACTGAAACTTCCCGGGAGTTTTAGAAAAAATGCGAAATGACACGTTTTTTAAGTTTATATCATTCACCTACACTTGTGCACGTTAACGAACACTTAATGATTAATATTCCACCAATATTACACATTAACACTCGAAGAAACACAAGTTTGAGAAAATAATACAAAACCAACAACGTCTCACTATCGGATTCCCGCCAAAAACTCCCACCTTGCAGCCTTACACCACACTCCACAGAATACAAATTCTACCACTACAGCACTAGTATGCCTAGTAAAAATAATCTAAAATATTCCAAAATCCCACATAAGAAAAACTTATTACCATTCCTTTTTGGCTTCGCCGCAGTCTGGTAATAAAAATGTGCCATTATATTGAGATACCCTCCCTTCTCTTAACTTTTAGATCACGGAGATTTCAGATGAAGCGTAGTTTAATTTTGGTATGTTGGATATTACGTTGTTTTCTTTTGTATCCAGTTGTAGTATCAGTTGTAACTTGTATGTTCAGTTTCGGTGTGGTTTAGTAAGTAGATAATTTACATACCTACTGTCTCTTCGAGAAGTTAGACAACTCCGACCTAAGCAAACTTTGGACGGTTAGATGATTGAAGGTAGGTAAGTAAAGTCTGTTTATTGCAATAACTCTCTATTCTTATTATGTGTATTTTTTATACTACCTTATCGATGTATAATGTTATATAATATGTAGACAAATTACCATCGACATAATATGTATAATTATGTTACATTACCATATATTATGGTGATAAAATTTAGTCATAATATTTATCCTATTTCACCCCCGCTCCCCCTTGAAGGCTCCAGCAATCATAACCGGACACATTGTGTAATTGATTCAATAATGAGATCGCTCTGAGACTTAAGACCTCCCGTTGTAACGAAAACATTCGCATCCTGTGATCACGTATCACAGCGCGCGGTACTCACTGATCGCTGATATAAGTGCCACTGACAATCTACAACTTTAACAAGGTCTCAGGTATAAAACGCCTACATAAAATTATTTACTTTGTAGGTACCTACTTGCTTTAAAATTTCAAACCGATTCAAATACCACAATCCCCTTATCAGGATATCTTGAAAACTTAGAAGATTGTTTTGTTTGCTGATTTGCTGGAAGTAGAATCTACAAAGGTACAGTGTGAACACGTCTTTTTTAAAATAAGCAGCTAGATACCGAAAATATCCACAAAAAACCTATAAACCATGGTAAAAAAAATATCTACCTGGCTGAAATTGGGTACAAATACAAAGCTTACAATATCAAGTTTCATATTACCATTTTTGCTAGGCTTCGGTCAGACGCATGTATTATTCACTGAATTATTAGCATTGAAATAGGATCGCTCCCCTTATATCTGCAACATAAAAGTAGACTTTATTTCAGTCTTCTTCAAATAATTGCGGTAAAAACAGTCTTTGTGGATATCTCAAGCTTGCGTGAGGTTTAAAAGATTATCGGTCTAGAGTTCACACAAAGTAATTAGAATCATCAGTAGGTAAGTGTTTTTTATTAAGTTCGGCAAGCATCACCGTCGCTAAGCTCAAATCTAGAAATATATCTTACCTAATCGTATTTTAAATGCGAAGTTACGTGTTTAAATTTGTAGGATAATGTAATAATTTATGTGAATACACAAACTACCTCCAATTGTTGCAATTATGATATTATACACTCTTTTAATCCCAAGGCATAATCACCCACTATTATCAACACAGAACTTACCTATCTGTACCTACCTATAATAATCTACAACATACCCATAGCTGAACAAATGAAGACAGCGTCTTTTTATTTTGCTCTTCTTTAAGGTTCCGTACCCAATTGTAACACTAAAGCTCCACTGTCCGTCCGTCCGTGTGTTCGTCTGTCTGTCCGTATGTCACCAGACTGTGATAGTTAAGTTACATAGTTAAAATTTTCACAGGTGACGTATTTCTGTTGCCGCTATAACAACAATAAAAAAGCGGTCAAGTGCGAGTCGGACTTACCCATTAAGGGTTCCGTAGGAGCAAGTAACAATATAAAAGTTCTTGTAGTAACTTTGATCAATGTTTTAACAACAGTATAGGTACTTTTTAAAGATTTATGACGAGTGAAAAAAAAACTTCTTAATAGTTCCCGTTGAAACCAATTTTCGGTGGAAGTTTGCATGGTAATGTTAGGTATTTATATACATAATTTATTAGTTTTATCATTCTCTTATTTTAGTAACTGTGGAACACACGCACACACACACATTTTACCACTTTGGAAATGTATCTCGCGGAAACGGTTCAGTGTGCCTAGTGCGAGTTTTGACAATTTATTTACGCGCTCGGTCCGTTTGGCGTAAACTTGAAATTGTATGGAATAAGAGCAGCGCCATCTAGTGACTGATTCACTGACGCTAGATGGCGCTGCTCTTATTCCATACAATTTCAAGTTTACGCCAAACGGACCGAGCGCGTAAATAAATTGACAAAACTCGCACTAGGCACACAGTTTAGAAAAAAAGATATGAAAAATCTCGATATAATTTTTGAAATTTTATCTACCTATAGATTGTATTATGGGTTAGATGAAAAAAAATATTTTGAGTTTTAGAAGTATATGGGGAACCTCCAAAATGTATTGTTTTTTTTTTATACTTTTGTGTGAAAATCTTAATGCGGTTCATAGAATACATCTACTTACCAAGTTTCAACAGTAATAGTTCTTATAGTTTCGGAAAAAGTGGTTGTGACATACCTACGGACGGACAGACAGACATGACGAATCTATAAGGGTTCCGTTTTTTGTCTTTGGCTACGGACCCTAACAACAGAATAAAGTGAACATTTAAGGGAGCTCTCTTACACAAACATAGTTACAAAGAACGTGATTGTTGTCATTTTTATAGATAATGGTGAGGCACCCGACTTGGACTTATTTACTTGCCCGTTTTTCATTTCTTTAAATACATTTTAGGTTTTCATAGAATGCTCCTATTTACAAAAATGCTGCCTAGGACTAATCTGATGTTTATTAAAAAAAGTACCACATCGTTGGTTCAAGACGCAAAACCTATGCTTACGATAAATGATATGCCTCATCCAAGATCTCTGCCTATCGTTGGGACAAAATTGGACTTGATAGCAGCTGGAAGTGGAAAACAGTAAGTTCGTGATTACTTCCCTCAGCTTTGGATCACGCGCGTGGCATGCCTAAACAAATAAAAGTATTTAGGTTTGGTTTTATTTTCAAGTAGAGTAAATAATCAATATTTTTGTTGACCTTTGATGTTTTTTAATAAATTAGGGCTAATCACTTAAAAAAGTTATTAGATACCAAGTTACTACAATTTTTATTACCTACAAGTAGATCAGTTAAAAAAGTGGACAGAATGGCGTCACGATGGCCGCTTTCTAAGCTACCTAACTATGTACTTAATTCATTCATAATATTATGTTGAATGTTTCTGTTATCAGGTTGCATGAATACATCGACAGACGTCATAAAAAACTAGGTCCAGTTTTTTACGAGCGACTGGGTGGTAATACTAAAATGGTTTTTATTAGCAACCCTGATGTGATTAAGGCATTGTTTTTAAGCCTGGAAGGAAAATATCCAACACATTTATTACCGAATCCTTGGATATTATACGGTAAACTATACGGAAATAAGAGAGGATTATTTTTTATGGATGGAGCAGAATGGTTATGTAACCGACGACTGGTGAATAAGCATCTTCTTAGAGACGATTCTGAAAAATGGATGAAAGATCCTGTGCAATCAACGGTGGAGAAATTTATAGAAAGCTGGAGGGATAAATTACAAAACAAAAGCTTCACTCCTAATTTAGAATCAGATTTTTATAGATTCTCTACCGACGGTATGTATTTTTAAATCATCAGTCTGTAATTCTGTATAATATCTACACTCTAGGAGGTATATTATTATTACTGCATAATAGAATAAGTACCTACAACCAATAATCATTTATTTTTACAATTACAGTAATCATTTCTGTCCTTCTGGGAAGTCATATAACTCAAAAGCCGAACAAACACACTGAGATGTTGCAGAATATGTTTTCAGAATCTGTAAAGCAGATATTTCAGACAACAACAAAATTATATGTACTACCGGTGGAATGGTACCAACGTTATAACTTAAAACGTTGGCGAGATTTTAAAGAATCCGTTGATACATCACTTTTATTGGGTAGGTTGGGTAGGAGTCAAATTGTAGTGAATAGGTATATTATAATAACTTAACTCGTTAATGTTGCTAACTAAACCAAAATAAAATCAATGTTTCAGCAAAGAAAATCGTGGTTGAAATGCTGCAGACAAAAGATAAAAATAAAGGATTGATAAAACGTCTTTACGATGAAAAACTTAGTGATGAAACCATTACAAGAATTGTCGCTGATTTCGTTATTGCTGCCGGTGACACGGTAATCAAATACCTACTACCCCATTGACCGCCCATTGTTCTACCTTGTGTTTCGTTTAATTGTTTTTTGTTATTGTTTTTGTTTCATTTTGGTGTATGTACAGTCACGCTTTTTGTATTCTGTTCTACAATATACTCGATATAAAGTATTTTGTATTATTATTATGATTGACATTCTTTAAATCTTTATTACGATAATCTATGCGTTATTATATTTCAGACTGCCTACACTTCGTTATGGATTTTACATCTTCTTTCGAACCGCCAAAACTTAATAAATGAGATAAGGGCAAAAGACAGATTGTACATGAAGCACATTGTCAAAGAATCAATGAGACTTTATCCAGTAGCTCCATTCTTGACCAGAATTTTGCCTAAACAGAGCATTGTAGATGGATACAAGTTAGAGAAAGGGGTAAGTTCCAATTTCACAAGTATCCTACCGATTGAATAAAAGGTCGTCAAGGTTTGTCAAAGAGTTGTGTTGGTTGGTATTAATGAAGATATACCTACGCTTTTGTCAAGTGAAATTAAGTTCATAAGTAGTGTAGGTACATAATATGATATAAATACGTTTGACTACTATAAAGATACTGTGCAAGTGTGCATAGTAAAAGTAAGAAGGAAAAAATCAATTCTTGAAAAAATATCGACTATTTTGGTAGTAAAATTGTAACTGGTAATCACTCAACATGTTTTAAAATGTTGACAATCCGAAATACGGATGCACATTTGCACAAACCATACGAAGCCAAAATAAAAAATGAACCAACTATCATACAGAAAAAAATCCTGTATGATAGTTGGTTGACATCGGTTTTAAATAAAAACTTAGACAATGTCAACTATTTTTTATTTAAAATGAAGTAGAGTAAGTACGATAATCGTATAGTAGATAGATAATCCGATAGTGCGACGTTGGTTTTGTAGCTATTATTTTCTCAAACTAGTGTTTCTTCGAGTGTTCATATTGTGTAATATTGATGGAATATTTATCATTGTGTTCGTTAACGTGTACGAGTGTGGGCGAATAATATAAACTCTTAAACGTGTCATTTTGAAATACCATACAATTTTGAAACCTATTTTGAAAATATTTTTAATATAATTTAATGTTTTATACAGTAATATATTTTTATACTTGACACTGGCTAAATGCACATACCGTGCGAAGCCAAAACTAATTAAAAAACACAATTAGAGAGTTTTCTTTCAGCATAGATTGTCTTTGTATACATACTGGAGATTTTTGAGGTTATTTCGAACTTCAGAACGTACCTATGTAAACAAACAAATAAATAAAATCATGAATTATATCAAATATGTTAGCACATTTCGTAAAAATCCGTGTAATCTCAACGTGCGACGTTTTAGTGGTATATGTAACAACAGACATAAAGAAAATAATAAAATATATAAAAAATTGTTACCAAATGATAAAAGGTCTTATTTGAGCAACGAGAGACAGCTATCAATTGACGGCCTTTCCAAATGGCAAGAAGGAGTCTATTCCAGTATATCAAACAGTTATCCCGTTCACGTGCTGCAAGATGGGCTCTTATATTTTCATGATACAACCGGCCTGCCTTGGTGGGCGACCGTTGTGACATCCACAATACTAATTCGTTCATTGATGACTCTACCTTTAGCCGTATATTCTACTTATATTCTCGCTAAAGTAGAAAACATCAGCCTGGAACTGAAAGACCTAGTACCTGAACTCAAGAGAGAAACTGCTTTAGCTAAAAGATATTGGAATTTATCGCAACAGCAAGCAGCAGTTATGTACAAAAGATCAATGAAAAAGCAATGGGTTAAATTAATAGAGAGAGATAACTGTCACCCTTTCAAAGCGAGTATAGTTGTGTGGTTTCAAATTCCAGTCTGGGTGTGCATGTCATTTGCTTTGAGAAATTTAGTGTATATGGCAAGTGGCGATCCTGCTGCAGTTGTTACGTTTATGGAGCTTTCTACTGGAGGAGTTGGATGGATTCCCAATCTTACTGAACCAGACCACTCTTGGATCCTGCCTGTAGCATTTGGCTTCACCAATTTGACAATAATTGAATTACAGAGAATATCTAAGCTGAGACAGCCTTCTAAGATGTACAATGTGTTTACAAACATATTCAGAGCATTCACAATAATAATGATACCTGTGGCGGCCAGTGTTCCTTCCTGCATGTGTCTCTACTGGATGACATCGAGCAGTGTTGGTCTCGCTCAGAACTTGGTTCTACTTTCACCTTCATTGAGGAGAAAACTGAAGATCCCTGAAGCTCCAAGTGAAATTGAAGAACCCTACAAACACATTAGGGAAGCAATCAATCAAAGATTACAGAAAATACTACCTAAGAAAACAGGATAAAATGTACATTCAATCATTGATTTATATGATTATAGGTCTTTTATGTGAAATCTAATTATAATACCCATCAAATTAATTCATTTTTTTATTCTAATGGCCATTGTAATGTAAACATGTTTTATCAGATAAGTAATTACAGTTGATCAGAAGGGTCTTATACTCTCTTACAAAACTTATATGAGCAAATTAATCAGCATTCTGGATCCCTTCTTATGAGTGTATGTAGACCTTTTATCATTGTATATTCTTTGCCTAATAAAGTAATCTATTGCTACTAAGCCTGTACTATCCCACAGCTGGGTTAGCATAACCCCTCCCCCCCCTTTTTATTCCATATGTTTCGGACTTGTGCCATAGCCCTACATTGGCAATACCAATCATTGGTTCTACAGTGCAGTTCCAAACACTGTATTATAAAATAAATCTATGATCGGTACAAAAAGTACATAAGTAAATAAATAATTTATAATAAAATAAAAATACTACATATATTTTTGCAGACGCCGATAATTGCTTCAATATACACTTCTGGACGGGACGAGAAAAACTTCAGCAAAGCAGATGAATTTCTTCCTCATCGCTGGGACAGAAGTGACCCTAGGAGGCAGGAGTTAATGAACCACGTCCCTTCAGCCTCACTGCCATTTGCTTTGGGTGCTAGATCTTGTATTGGAAGAAAACTTGCCATGTTACAGTTAACAGAGTTAATTTATCAGGTACCTTGCATTTTTAAGTAGTAGGTTAAATTATTTGTAGAGTAAAAGTAATTAAGGTAAAATCCAGAAATGATGAAGAATGACCAGATACTATAATTTACATTTTGGAGTTACCTATTTAGAATAACTTCCAAAATCATGTTACTAACTAATTTCTCCTTGTTCCAGATTGTGAACAATTTCGATCTTATTAACCTGAATGAAACTGAAGTAAAACCGATTACTTCACAGATCTTAGTGCCTAATCGAGATATCAAAATAGCTGTCTCTGCGAAATTCAGAAATTAAAAAGACAGCTAAAAATAAACAGTAAAGTAATTAGTTTATTCACAGAAAAGTACACACCTATTTTTTTTATATTTCGTTGGAAAAGAATGTGAGACTTATTTATAACACTCATTGAAACAAACGGAGAGCACCCAAATATTCACGACAAGCAAAAACCGACCAAACACCTACAAGGTTGAACAATTAACACTGCAATATAGTAAACATAGTAGTTATATTATGCAACGCCCGTGAGTGCTACCTGTTTTTTTTCAGTTTCAATACTTTCAATTACATACATGTTTTTCTATATATACATTGAATACTAAACAACTTAAAAAATGTACATTCAAAAACTACTAATAAAGGAAATTGGAAGTAAAATATAGTTTTTTAACATTTAATTCTAACAGCAAATACAGTACAACTCTATATTTATATTAAACTAGTGAAGGACAGAAATTCTGCAAATACATTGAAAATTTATGTACAAATCGGGTCACTGGCAAGCAAAATAAATCGGTTATAAATCATCAGCTAGTATAACATTTACAACGTTCGCCGCTTCATGATAGCCACAAATATATTCCATCCCATACACGTCCAGAGATCATTATTATGAATATAAAATACTAAAATAAATATTTGCCGTCTATTGTTCCAGCTGCCTTAATATAACGGATTTAATATCATCCAGCCACTGTTCCTTGTACTTTAGATTCAAGATATTCATGAATACTTGCGATCGTTCCCTCTCGCTCATCTTTCCGACCAATAAATATGCTACTGATTCAACACAAAGGAATCCCATTCCTTCAGTCAGCGACCAAACATATATTTTTTCAACTGTATCCGGTGCCATAGTGAATTGCAAAATAGCGCTACTCAATGCGACTTTTAGATTCTCAAATAAAAATCTATCGGCCAACAATAAAACTTCCAAAATAGTTTCTAAATTCTCAGCCATCGGAAAGAAACGTTTTCTATTATAAGAGACAGATTTATTTAAACTAAGGTGTAGTAAAGTTAGGAGGTATTCGAGTCCGCTCTTAGTAACATTTTGTAATCTCACCGATTCTTCTATAGATTCCTTGAAACATCCCATCAACATAGCGCCGAATACTTCCGAATGTTGGCACAGGAATTTTCTACTTGCTCTTACCGTAGTAAAATCGTCTAGTTCAAATGTTACCAATTCATCAACTGAAATTCCATCTAGTATTGGTTGGTAAGCAATCCAAACTTTTTCCAAATATTTTTTTTCTAATTCTTTCGGATCTTTTATTTTAACACTGGTGGCAAATTTTGATAAAGCTGTTACATAATATTCAAACTCTTTGTTGTCCTCAGGAACTGCCGCAAATAGCACGTTAAGTGCATTGCACTCAACGTAATATTTTCTCAGTACTGCTTTTGATCTGAAAAAGTTATAGTCTATTAGAACACTGCCTTCATGATGTAGTGGTTGGATAGAGCGGCTCATAATATGGAATCAACACCAGTGTCAGTTTCATCAGGCTCTCCCAAAATATGCAGACCTAGAATCCAATGATACACTCTGCTAATATAATGATTTAATTTTCATCATCCTAAACATTTCATTTATAGAAAATGAACATAAGAGCAAGGTTTTAAAAGCAAATCGAGCCTTCCATGCCAAGATGAACAGTCATCCGAAGATGACCTGTGTGCCTAGTATGAGTTTTGACAATTTCTTTACGCTAAACGGACCGAGCGCGTAAAGAAATTGTCAAAACTCATACTACATATACTATACTATAGGCACACTGGCATACAGAGCATGTTTTGCTTTGTTATTTATTGATAACTGGGGAGTAAAAAAGGTTAATACTCAATCGCGGAGTATACATACACTTTATACAAGACTATTGGCGGACTTAAATGAGCATTGTCTACCAGTCAAACATCCATAGAGGAAAATAAAGTTAATGAAATCAAACTTACTTCACGATGTAAGGCAGCGTCAGTGACAATGTTTTCTTCATACTGTCAGGGCCCCGCAGAAATTGATAACTGATCTCTCCAATTCCATAACTTGATTCTGCTGTTACCTTTAATTGACTCGTTAAATGATTACTGAGGTCCTTTAACTGAAAAAAAATCATGGTTTCGAATTAGCAAGCTTAGGAATCTTTTCGTGGTAGTTGTATGAGACAGAATAAGACAATGGGGATAAATCGCTAAACAAAAGCTAGTCAAGTAATAATCCTCACCAATTTACATTGTGTACATTTGGAGTTAGGGTGCCTAGTGGTTATGATCATGTTGTGTAGCCTCAATACTATTCTATGTTTGAGTATGTTCATCAAGCAGAGAGGATTGCTGAAAATAAAAAGAAGATTATTTAAACAAAAAATAAATTGCGCGTGTAGAGCCCTCCCACGTGATACAAATGAATCTTCGCTCGCCTGGACTACATGGAATAATACCGTGATTTTACACATGTAATAACCGATGTACATCACATAACCACACTACATCTATAATTATAATAACGTATATAATGTTGCTCTCTTTTGCACTACTTCCGTGGTGTACGAATATTATATATTCGTACACCACGGAAGTAGTGCAAAAGAATTGATAATTATATTATAATTATCAATCTATGTCAAATCTTTTTCTCTCGTTCATATAAGGAAATTTGTCCGAACGTGACGCGTCCTAAAAATTGTACCATCAAACGTTCTCGTTCAAATATCGATTTATCGAATCGCGCCGCCTAAAAAGTTTAACTTCTAATATCTAACGAATCATCAAATCAGTTATACATACTTACTTAAAAATATTTGTCATAATACGGGCCACCCTTCCCATAGGTTTCCGACATTTTTGCATATATTCCAGCATCGCAAGCATGGACTCCGGGTTGGTTAATAGCTCGACCTTGTTGTTAGGTTTAGTCATCTCATTCGTCGGGCCTTTCTCGGTGTCACACGCGCCGGTCGCCAACCGATACAGTAGGACCAGCACGCAAGCGATCCGGGACGAATCTCTGTCCAAGTATGATGATCCTATAGGAGATAATAATTTATACAAGGGGTATAGTTACTACAGACAGTACATAGTTACAAGATTGGCGGGTGGTTGTTAGATTTTACAGAGTAACAATTGGTTTAGGTAGTGTTGGTTCTGCTCTTCTAAAGCAACTTTGTATATTTTTTTATTTGTGTTCTATTTAGGTATAAATTATAATATCAATTGCAAATTTTAATATCTAATGAGCTGTAATAGAGGTCGACTACGGTTACTTTCAGTAGCTCTGTATCGCTTCTTTGCCGCGAATGTCGCATTTGCAAATCGTTACTTTCGCGCAACTGTATCGCTAAGTACTAATGCGTAATTCCATCGATGCTAATGCGCGACTGTTTCGGGCGCTATCGGATAAAAGAAGCGTGGGGGGAACCGCGGACTATATATATGACAGAAACAATAACAAGAAAAAATCTCAGTACGTGGGCGCAGGTATTCCACCAGCGATAGCAGCCGACTGTAACGCGGCCTTTTTGAGACTGTATCGCTACTAAAAGTAGACTGGGCGATCTCCCTTAGATGCAGGGAATTATAGGGATCAGGGTCAGGACGTGGACATCGTAAGGTTTTATTCACTTACGTTTAGGCTCCTCAAAAGGCGGCTCGTCATTGTGTTCCATGTCACCGTCGTCCACAGCTAGCTCGTCCATCGCTACTCGTGCAGCGTCCAGTTCAGTTACAATTGGGACGGGAATTAAATCGGTCGCATCAACATCCGGCTCGCTACAAACTGGGGAGTAGCGCCCGGATATCTCGGAATCGGATGACTCTGTGAAAGAGTGAAAGAGACAATGGTTGTTATATATTTGTAAAAGGCTTCAGGATTCTTTAAGAGAAAGTGAGACAGTAATCTTACTGTTAAACTCACTAAATGTATAAAAACCCTCAGAAGTAAATAATTGAATCTATTACCGTCGATGACGCTGAAGGGCGACCCGGGACTGGGGGAGCCGCCCTGGCTCCACTGGTCCGTGGAGTAAGGCGAGCCGGGGTTGGCGTCGCTGACGTCGAAGCCGGACTCGGGGCTCCATTCCCAAGTGCCGCGGGGCGCCTTGTTGACGCCGCGGCGCTCGGGGTGGAGTGGAGTCTCGACGACCACCGGGGACGACGGCCGTGGCGCGGGATTCAGTGCGCTGACGCTTGTCGACGCGCCGTTGCAGTAGGTGGCTATTGCCTTCTCACGTGATCTCTGTGGAGACGAGTGCACGTTAGAGCATTGTCTGATGATAATACTACATTTAAGATAAGTAGCAGAAAATATTATACTAACGAAAATTGTAACTCCACTCCCTGTCTATTTCTGAATGATTATGCAAATGTATTTTTTTGACAAATTTTTAAGGTTTACATTGTTAAGTTTTTATTTTATTTCATTTAACTTTTGTTTCATTTTATGAAATAAATAGGTACACAATAAATGTTGTTTTCTTTGTTTTACTTTAGAAACATAATTAATCTAACTTACAATCCAGTCTAATCCAGTAATAAGCCACATACCTTCCTAGTAATGGTGGGACTCATCGACCGCGCCCGTTTGAGCCACTTGAACACTTTTATCTCGGGGTTGGTTTCATCATTGTTCTGATTACCAAACCCTTCAGTAGTATCACTGAATCCATATATTCTGTTGTCCCTTTCTATGACAACTCTCAATCCCTCAGATATATCTCTTCGTTTCTTGACCACACACACTTGATAATCATGCTCACACTCCATTGTAATCAAGTGTTTCTTGAGCTCGTCAGTCACTAAGTTTACGAGGCCTGCATTAACGAGATTCTGGAAGGCTGTAAATAAAAAAAAATGTCTAGTACATTTTTAACTGCAATAGCAAAACTTCACCGACATCAAGCAGAATGTCTTATCACCAGGGCCGTGTGAACCACAAACTAAAGTAATAAAAAACGTTTGGCTGAGCAATCGGACTGCTGCGCTTGGTGTCGTGGGTTCGATTCCCGCCCGGAACAAATATTTGTTTCTGTTCAGGGTGTTACGAGTATGTGTGTATACATGTGAAATTATATTTCTGTAAATGGTATCACGAAACAGGAGAAATCCTAGTGTGGGGCTAAGGTATCATCACTATATTACAAATGAGATGGTGGTTAATCCTTAAAATCAAACTCATAAAAACCATTTAGGTACTTGAGAAGTTTTTGATGTACACCTACAAACAAGGTTGTACAAGAATCCTTACACGAATCATCGAAGACATACTGCAGCAGGGCCCTGAGCGCGAACGTGTGGTCCCGCGCCGCCGCCACGAGCAGCGGCAGCCCGCCGTGCTCGCGGATGCGCGCGCGGTTCACAGACTCGCCACTCAGTTGGCAAAGCATTCGGACGGTCCCTTCTGGCCACCACGCCATATCTGTGAAAAGAAGTACAATGGTATAACGGGGTTACTGGATATGTTGCCTTCTTATTTGAGAGTTAAACTGTGGATCACGACTCCAGTTTTATTAGCTTATCTATAATTATATTGTATTCAAAACAAAGTTGTGTTAGTAACACCATTAATTATAACTTGAGAACAGCTGGACCAAATTTTATGATCTTTGCTTTATTGGATTGGTCTCTGAACTTAATAGCAGAATAAAATTATTAAAACATGGGAAAGGTTTACGAAAAAGAGAGAATTACGAGAAATAATAATTCCTTTTCTTGTATATTTTAGACAGGATATTTAGTCAGCTTGTATTGTACTATATAAATTGAAAGTTAATCTGCACTCTCTTATGTTTTATGTAAAAATTGGGTAGCGCTGATTCATAGGAATTCTCGCATTTCTCGTGAGTACGCACCTGGGTGACACTGAGCAAACTAACTGCACCACACTGAGATGTTAAAATTTTTTTTTTTAGTTATCATGGTATTGAATTATTACCTGAATTCATTTGCAGTATCTCTACAAGCCGTAACACTAATCCAGCTGCACCCAGTAATGGACGGCATGATGTCAGGTAACAAAGATTGATGAGACATCTGATAGCTTGGTATTCATTAATTTTAGTGAGTGCCACAAGACATTCGTAGCCTCTACCATCTCCTTGTACCTGTAAATATAAAATAGCTTTTAATTTCAAATCTGTCTGAGTAAGATACCTATACCCTCTCTACTTAATAGGAGTGTCCTGAGATTTCACACATTTGGAACTGCATACTTTTCCAGGTGCAGCAACTCTTTTGCAATTTGCAGCTTGGGAGGTGGATGTCCTGCTACCTGGGCCGAAGCCGGCGCGAGAATTTCATCCAGGGGTTCGGTAACGGTCGGGAGGCGGATGTCCTGCTACCTGGGCCGAAGCCGGCGCGAGAATTTCATCCAGGGGTTCGGGAACGGTCGGGAGGTGGATGTCCATCTATTTTTATGAGCAAAAAGTATCGGAATCCAGTCCTCGGGCGCTGGATGAAAGAATCAAGACACTTTTAGATGACTATTAGCAGGATAATAACAACTTTCTTCTTACTAAAAAAAATTAATCTATACATATACCTGACTTGGTAATCTAAAAAGCATGTTCTGAAATAAACCCTGAAAAAATATACCTGTTCAGCACACTGCGCAGTAACATGGGTAGTACAATATGCAAGGCATTTGAGTATACCACCAAATAGTTCCTCCTGACTTCTCCTCAGCTCCAATGGTTCATTCCGAGCGTTGTCAGTTTTCAATAGGCCAGCTGACTCACATTCTGTAATGAACAGTTTGGCTATACATTGCACAGCATACACACTGAGCATTTCATCTCTTTTGTCTGGTACCATCCAAAGTTGCCTAAAAACATAGTGAAACAAAATCAAATCAAAATCATGATGTTTATTGCATTTAAACATATATGCTATGTTTAGAAGTGACTCAATTAACTTAAATATATGAGCAAGTAACATGTTTGATGCAGAAGTTTTAAAAATGTAACTATTACTTTCATGTGTAGTTGTTGTTACACACCTTAGAGCTCTGACAGCCATAGTCAAAGTGGGATATGAAGTATTTTTATCCCTGCTCTCAATGACAGATATCAAAGCTGGTACGGCTCCATGATTATGAAGATTTGCAGTATTTGGAATATCTTGCGCTAAGTTTCCAACCACCCTGCACCCTCGACCGACTATGCTGTCGCGACTCACTGTTGTCAGCACAGATATTACTGCAGCGACAATGGGCAGTTTCCCTACCTGTAATAGGTAAATACAAATTATATTTATATTATTCAAGTGTTTGTCAATAAAGATGCTGGAGATCTAGTTTTAGAAATTTATAGGTACTTACTGCTAAGCGACACTCATCATTTAAACAACAAGTACCGAGAATGCTGAGAGTTAAGTCAAGAATTCTTTCATTTGGCTTTCGTAAATGAGGAACTAAATAATTCAATCCACCGGAATTCGTAAATAACTTAATTCCTTCATTTGTTCTGACTTTGCTCCTTAGTTTGTGCAGAGATTCTTGAACACGACTGGACGATGTGGATTTCAAGCCATCCAATATTGAAAACACGTAATCTCTCTCCATTTTATAATAGGCACTTGTTTTTAAAAATCCATTTTCATTCACAGAAGGATTTCATTTGTGTTGTGTCAAAAATTCAAACTTCAAACAACAGGTTTTTTTGTACCTTCTTTTAGTTTTTTTTTTAGTTATGGCTTTGCACGGTTTGTGCATATAGCCAGTGTCAAGTATTTTATTATTTCTTAATTTCACATTAACAAAGTCACAGCAATATAGCAATCGTGGTCAAGTAGTCAAGTCAATTATTTACTTACATCGTCAAAGTCACGATTCAGTAAAGTAGTGGATGCTTTACAAGTTTGAGAAAATGATACAAAACCAACAACGCCTCACTATCGGATTCCCGCCAAAACTCCCGTATACCTTCTTGGATCCTTGGAGAGGTACAAATAAAAAAATATTTCCTTGGCTTGGGTAGGTAGGTAGAATACCATGCTTCTTTTCGTGAGTACTTATTTATTAATCTGTGACCGTGCTTCAGCTGATTGCACAAATAGAACTACTGTCGATGTCGTAAGAAAAGAGACAAGTGTTTACAAAATGACAAAGGAGTACCTATGTAGGATAGTACAATGATGTTTTGTTTTGTCGGCGTATGCACTAATTTATTGCTGTGCTGCAGAAGGCCAGAAGCAAACCAATCTTGACATTTTAGAATGATTAGAGCACCACCTAAATAACGTGTATTAAACTTATCCGATTTATCAATTGCAGCATAATATTGTGTCCCTTTCGGGTACCTATACGCTTTTGTCAAGTCCATTTCTTGATGCTACGTCTATGTTAAATGCTATGGTACCTACCTACCTAATGTAATTCATTCAGAATCGTTCATCTACAGATAAAAAAATCTATCGATTGTACAGTACCTTTTTTGATTTGTTACTTCCCTAAAATTGACGTGTGCTTGTCCAGAGGTAGGTACCTATGTCTAGATCAAACATAAATATTTGTATGGGATATAATTTGCTAGACGCTTAAAAAAAGTTATGTTGTCAACTTTTGACAACTGTCAGAGCCGGGTTCTGTGAGTGATGTGCGAATGGATATAGTATAGCCTGTGGTTAGAGTTACATTATTAGTCTACTTAAGCCCCTATTACACTATACGGTTGCGGTATTAATCCGCCGCATAGTGAAATAAGGGAAAGTCAAGTTCGCCGCACTGATTAGTCTGTGAGACCGGCTGCGGCCGGACTCACTGACTGAAATGACTGAACGCCGCATATTGAAATAAAGGTTAGCTCGTTAAGCCTGCCTGCCTGCGGCCGGCGGTCGAAGAGGATAGGCGTGTTATGCACTGCGAGCAGCTACCACAGAAACAGAAGATTGACGTGTTTTTATACACGCTTTTATTTAAATTGCAATGTATGTATGTTTATTGGTTTGTATGTCATAGTCAAATATTGCAAGCTGAATTAGAACCACTTTCTCTTATCCTGCGAAGTTAGGAAAGTCCTAGATGGTTAGTAGTACAGACATAAAATGTTAACCTATACTATTCTTACGAATTAAATCATGATAACTCATTCAAAGGACTGGAAACGATAAATTTTGGTACTTCGAAAGCATGCCCATCGAGTCCATCCAGGACGATGTTCGCTGCGCGACTGCCTGCCACCGCGGTGGCGGGCGCGGCGTGCCGGCGCAGTGCAATAAGGAGCGGTGACCGGCGATAGGCCGCAGCTAAATATCACAGCCTCAATAATGTATAGTGAAATAAGGGCTTTACGTCTGTCTGACTGACTATCTAACTATACCTACCAATGTAGGTATCTAAATGCGCTAGCTATGACATTTTCAGAAAAAAAAAATGTCTAAGCGATGACAGAGTTTCGTGATACGTTTTTTAGACAAGATTACATTACAAAATATTTGATTTTCTAAGATAAATTTGTCATGAAATCGTTTTGTGAGAGATGAGTGTCTTTGGAGATTTTCAACGTGTGTGGGTGCAACGTTTTCCAGAGAGTGCATTACCAGCCGCCTGGGAAGAAGATGTCAGGGCCAATTTGGCTAAACACAAACAAAAGGTCGCTATTCTCCGAGAAGAATTGGAAAAAGAAGAGTTTTATGTTGAATACTTAGAGACATTGCTATCAGATGTCGAGAAACACAAAGCAGCTGCGCATGCCACCCGAGGGGCTCCGCCTTCGGGAGCTGACATCAACGAGCCCGATGTTGTAGCTCCTGATTGTAAACAGGTAAGTACCTAATAAGTTTTCCCTTGTATCTGTCTATCAATATAGGTAGGTATTTAGGCAATTAATATTTATTTTTGGTAAGCTTACAACACAATACCTACCTATTTACATTCACACCTTATTTCTTATCTTTTAGATTATACTATGCATTATCTTTGTTATATATAGCTCTATATATCATTAGTAACATAAGTACTGTAATTGGTACATTTGACCAACATGTATGTATACCTAGTGTTTACAGTTCAATGCCATCTTTTTACTACCTATGCTTTGAGTAAAATTCAATTTAATTTGAGCCCAGTAACTCCCTCTAATAATTTTGTTATGTAAACTATTCATTATGTCATGCCTACTTATGTTCCCAAATTATAACTCTCATCAAGATACATTATTCATAACTGCACAGCGTTGTTCCATGTTAATGCTATGATAATTTGCTGTTATACTTCACTGCTCATTGATTAATATTTATCATTGACCGTTGTTGGTTTTTGATGCGTAAAAGTAACAGGAACATTGTGCTGAATGTTTGTCATGTGCATGGCTAGGCACAGGAGATAATAATATACTGTTTTATGAATACAGGTACATTTATTTACAAATTTACATGAAGCACAATGAAGGGATTTTTCATATAAAGTAAATGGGGTTTCAATGGTATAGTCATTGCGAGGTCATACCAAGGGTATTAAGGTATTCTATGGTCAAACAATAATTATCTGTCTTTAAGCAAACTCCATGTTCATAAATGTATCAAGTATGAAGAGATTTCAAAGTGTTGGTTTGTTGAATTGAAACTGTTTATTTTTCCAACTTTCATTTTGTTTATCATTTATACTTACCTATGCTACAAATGAATTATCCTCATAAATACACCTAATTCATTGACCAATTAATGGAAAAGATAAGATACCTAATCAAACTGTTTTATATGTATAGTAATATATGCTCGCATTTTTACTTTTTATTCTAACAATCCTTGAGTTTAGGAGAGTCTATTATGAACAAAAGTATGCAAAACTTACCACACATGTATACTCAACAATTTAAAATCTAATTAGCTAATTAAATTTCAACTATCTAGGAAAGCATACAGTCATGTGCAACCAAGCATAATATTGGTAGTCAAAACATAAACTCTGTCAACCACCTTAGTATATAACTTGTATACATAAATAATATAATCAATCAAGGTAGGTGAATCATCTCTAAACGTAATGAGTATAAAAAGTTTGAATTACAATAGGCTTGTAGTATATATCCTTCCCGTCTGAAATACACATAGCTTGTATTTTATTTTTGTGGGATCCTTAAAATTACTAGGTACTTATAGTACCTAGTAATTTTAAGGATAAGTAGTTAGTCAATTTGAGTAGAGGGGTATTTTATTCGAAGAGTTGCTATTATTTTAGTTTTTTAGTTAGTTTTATTTGGTTAGTAATGTTAGTAGAATAGACATAGTATCAATAAAATTAGTAGTAAGCAAATAAAGGGCATTTTTCATTATTATTATTTAGGTTACTAGCTAGAGGTTTATAGGTTTTAGGGTTTTCTGTTAGTAATAGGAATAACAATGTTTCCTGTCTCACATTGTCTCACATTTTCTTCAGAATTAAAGCTAGGTATATATTTTGATTTCATGCCCGCGGTTTCACTGGCGTGAACGGGGCACTATGTTTTTTTAGGATTTACAGTACCCTATGTGTTAAGTTGGGAGATAAGCTATCTGCATACCAAATTTCATGCATATTGGTTCATCCGTTTAAGCGTGAAGAACTAAAAAACACACAAACTTTCGCATTTATTATATTAGTAATATTATAATATGTATCATACTTCATCATAATTTTTTTTAAGTGAAGCTAGTTGGTATCTCGCTTCATCATTTATAAGTACATTCTCTATCTAATTGCAATTGATTAGAATTGGTAATCTGGTGTTACAAACAAAATATGGCCTCATATTTTGTAGGTATTAAAAAAGCCAGGACAAAAATAATAACAACTTGTAAATATAAAAGGGAAACCATAAATTAACCCTTCATTAGCACCATATGGGAATACAGCATACCATTTTAATTAGTTCAATGTGGGTTGCCATCCATACAGGCTTTTTGCCCTGGTCAATGTCCTAGTTTTATATAATTATGCTATGCTTCCATCATAAAAGTTCATCAGAATAATCTTTTTTATCTTTTGCAGTTTTAATGACAGGACTTTATACTAATTGAACAGCGTATAAACTGCTCATCTATCATGTTGTGGAAGATGAGTCATCTTTTTTTGGCAACAGCCTGAACATAAATTTATGATTTGCCTAGCAAGAGTTCATAACACTCAGAACAGACTACTTTACATGATATGTTAATGATTTGGAAATGCATAGGAGACAACAAACAAACAAACAAATGTTTACTTTTATATATTAGCTACTAGCTGTTGCCCGCGACTTCGTCCGCGACGACTACATTATATTACGATAAAAATTGCCATTATGTTCTTCTCCAAGGTCTAATCTATCACAATACCAAAGTTCTGCAGTATCGATTCACCCTTTATAATAATATTAGAATGGAGTATGGATATTGATTTCCTGTATGAAACTATTGACACAAAAAATGCAAGTGTTGGTCAAAATGTACAGTTTATAATATTCAGATGTTATTAAAGTTTAGTGGCCAACATTCTGATTGTCCAATGGTAACCCTACACATGAGTAATTATGTAAATTGGCACATTTATGGAAAAGCCGGTGGCCTGTTGAGTGACACACCTATGGCCACACCTACTCAATTGAAAAATATGAAAGTGTTCCTCAAGGTTACATGATAGCTTCATTGAGTTCCGTTTATGGTGTGGGAATGGCATTGTGGAAGCCTTGTATAATTGATGCACACACATTACTGTATTGACATTGACACTTTATTAATTCACTTTATATGAAACTTAGGTATAATTTTTTTTTTGGATTGAACACTGACTCACCCTGCCTAGTTTCAGTTTCAAAATGTATTCTAGGTTGTATCATCTAATTTAGAAATGGTCCAATTAAACTGTCCATACACTTTAATTTGACATAATATTATGGTCATAACTAGGGCATGCAATTATCCGCCCTTTTTTACTATTCGGATATTTCGGATACTTCCAGAACACTATTCGGATAAATCCGGATAATATGGATATTTTGGATATTACTAACTAGAAGATAAATCAAACGAATATCAGTCTCAAATCAACATTTGTATTACTAACAATTCAAAAATTATGTAATTATACTTATGTAACGAAGAATTATAAATTAACACATTTTGTAACAGAGTAATTTTCAAAGAGGTCCTTTATAAAAGTTACAAAATATACCTAATATAAACAATGCAACAGAATTGTATTAATCTATGTACTTCAGTATCGACGATCCGTAACGACGCGAGTGAGATCTAATAGTGATAATAATAATAACATATTATTATAATATTTATACAATAGGCGTGTCGACAGTATCAAAGAATCGTCGATTTAATAATTTTAGGGCAATCTACATACTAAAATAATTTAAAACACGGGTAAGTTTTATTTAAAATAATCAGATTATGAAGATTTTCAATAAAATAAAACATTAAAATATTGCTATCGGCCATTTTGATTGAAACACCAATCACAGCGCATGACGTCACGCTTAGGTAAACTCCGCTGATACCACTGTATTTTGTTGTTGTGAATACTGCTTTGCGGTTTTGGAGTGGTTTTTTTATTATTTAACGTGTGATTTATCGACTTTAATCTACAATATAACAATGGAACCAAGCTTTGTTAAGGCAAATAGCTCTAATTTGCCTAGGATTGATATATAATGTAGGGCGATTTCCTCGCAACAAATAAAGAATTTTGCTCGTCTGAGTTCCGAAACGTGAAGACTTCTTTGTAAGTCACTTCAAGAACCATCATTCTTCGTTTCTTAGCTATATATAAGGTCGCTCAGTTGTGTCGGATGTTCGTATTTTCCTGTCTGATTGGCGTGTAAATTTATGGGGCAAACATTCTGGTTTCATACGTACTGGTGATACTGATACCATCACATGATACCTACTCCATATAATTTTCCATGTCATTTGACACCTCAAAAAAGAAAACGAATTTTGATAAGGAATGATAGCCAAGGCCAAAACAAACATAACCTCAATAAATTAATTATTCCATAGCCGCATTAATTCAACTATTTCCAGTCAAACAAACATTTTAAGACCTATAATTACATGATAACATACTCATATCAAAGTGGTCTTCACAGAAGTTTCGCCGTGCGAGCTTTAACCACTTAACTCTTATTATTTTATTGTTTGGAAAATGTAAAAACACTTTGTCGGGTGTTCTTATTGATGTGTTTTTACACTGCGGTACTGCACACCACTTATAAACTTCGGAATTCATTGGTATCACACTAAGTATCTAAATGTTTCGTTTAATCTTCGTAACGCATAGACATAATTACAATATGTTTACCTAAGCGTGACGTCAGACCCGAAGCCATGACACCGCGAGCTGTTTTGGCGCACTATTTAAAAAAATATTAGAAAAAGGGTTTTAACTTCGTTAAACTCAAATTTATTACCGAAATAAAGGTTTTTTCGCAAATAGTAAATATGTACCGCTATTATGGAAGAAGATTTCAAAATCTTTCGACACGCCTATAGGTACATACATGGTACATACAGTAGGTACAGATAAAATAAAACTTCTCCAAATTATCCAATTTAGTGCAAAACGCTCTCGGCTTTATAATTATAATAGTTGTATGCGCAGGAGGATAAAGTTTAAGTATGTAGGCATTGGATTGGTTAAAAAAGTTGATTAAGTAAGTTTTTAGTATTTATTTTCTGTTTGTGTAAGTTGGAAATAAAATTAAGTAAGTAGTTAAGTAGGTACTTACCACGCATGACGACGCCGTCAAAATAAAACCAATAAGGCCACATCGCTCGTAGAACTGATAACCGATGGGGAAGAAAGGTTCTAGAGTGGACGTCTTCAGACTGATGATGATGATGAGTAATTTTATAACAATATCATTAAAAAATAACGTAGTTTTGATAAAATAAGTAAGTATCCGTAAAATTCGTATTATCCGAATAGTAATAGTATTGATATTCGGATATTATATTCGGCGGATATCCGGATAATGCGGATATCCGGATATCCGGATAGCATGCCCTAGTCATAACCATGTCATGTGCATAACCAGAGTAAGATTGGAGGTTTGAGTAAGCTTATCTAAGATTGGTTCAAGCCTCTGAACTCTTCAAGGCACCCATTTGGTGTGTATCTTATCTTTTGTTACACATAATATTGTCTGCCTTCAATGAATAACACCTATGACACATACATTGTACATTCATTCATACATAATTATTCTTATAGGAATTGAATGTTCATAGTATAAATAAACCCATATTGTCTAGCATAGTATTAATGACGTCAAAACTTAATTGATCAAACAAGGTTTACATTTTCCTGTTTCTTCTGTCTTCTACTTTATCCTCCTTGTATACAAAACAAACTGTTTAATTTCCCAAAAATGTTCTAATTAAGTTTACATTGGTGCATGCCATAATTGTGTGTGATTCTAGGACTCAAACACAAATTCATTATCGAAGAAGAGCGAGGCGAGCGTCGGCAGTAACAAGAGCGATGAGACCGCAGAGACAGCAGAGTGCGAGCCGGTGCAGCTGCGGGCCAAGTCCGTCCTCCTCGCCGAGAGGAGCTCCGTCAACCAGTGTATCAACGAACTGTCTTCGAACCTCGCCGCTGAGGCCAGGAGGAGATGCAACAGCGAGATAGTGCAGAGAAGTGATAATAGTCAAGATTCAAGTGGTGAGTACTTTGAGGATTTCTCATAAAGCAGTCATTATCTTCAGACTTCTGTTATAAGATGTAATTGTTAACCTCCCCTTCATATCTATTTGTTACAGTAGACGTAGATCAAACAAGTCCGAACAAAGTCAAAAACCGTCCAACGTCACAAAGTGGTGATTTCGTAACAGTCATCGAAGTAAATGGTCTGAAGTTAGCCGAGAATGCAGCCAAGAAGGCGGAAGAGTCCTCCCAGTCGTCAGAGAGTAGCCCGGTCGATCCAGTTGTAGCTGCTAAAAAAAAAGTACCACCTAAGTAAGCATGATATACCTTCGATGGACTCTATTAGAGCAGAGATGCGAAGAGACGAGCATACAACTTTTTTTGTTTTTTTTTTTTGTTTTAGTAATAGCTTCGCACGGTTTGTGCATATAGCCAGTGTCAAGTATTTACACACTACTTAACTACAACAATTAGAATCCTGAAAATAATGTTGTCAATCTTAATGGAATGTATGAGCCATCACAGCGCATGTCTGCTACAGTGAATTGCTCGTCTCTGCTATAGACCGCGGATACTATGTGTAATGGTAAACTTGTTGAATTTGTGATTTTACCAGTATTTTAAAATATCAGAACTAATAGCGTTAGTTCACATTCATAGGAATGTTTATGACTTGTTGAATGTACTGCTCGACTGCTTTCACACTGGTAATTAATTTATGACCACAGTATCACAATGCCGATTGATTCATTATGATGTAAGTATTGTCAACTACAGCGCGAGCGGGTCGCGTGCGTTATTTTACTAGTATGTTTAGTCAGAAAAACATGAATCAGTCAAAAGCCCTAGTTGACGCGTACTATGTCGAGCTCGTAAAAAATCACACTAGGGGTACAGTTGTAAATGGAAAGTATAGTTTAAATCTCGAAACACATGAGGAAACTTAGTTCTGGGTCTGGAACTGAGGATCTTATATTTTTACTATGTTGATGTTTTAACAATTCTGCCTTGAGATTGGAAGAACTATATGGCTAATCAATAAACACACTGCATGCTATTTTTTCATAGAAATATTTACGTGATTATTTGATCTTTTTATTACAGACCACCACCAAAAGTGTTCAGCAAACGCGGTGCTTCCTTACCCGAGTCTGGTTTGTCAGAAGACAGCCCACCTTCATCCTTGGGGCGTAGACTTCGCAACGCGGAGTCGAGGGAATCGATCTCGTCTGTCATCCACAGTCGCGCATCCACGCCCTCTATTAGCGAAAGGGTGTGTATTTATGTCTATTTATTCTTATATTCTTTATTGTACACATTAACATTCATATACATAATAATTATCATACTTCCATAGAATTTAAATGTACATAGGCGTTTGTTTGGTTTGATGTGTAAAATATTCATAATGTAATTTATATTACAACACACATACCTAACACAAGGAATGTGAATAGCTCTGCCTAACTTTTGCTCAATGTACACATATTATGTTCTTTCCTTTTCCTAATTAAAATTATTTGAAATTCACACGAAGACATTAACATAATTTGACATTGAGAGAAACCGACCACGTTAGACTATTAGAACTCTTGTGTACTTACCTAACCTTGCTACAGTACCTAAAATTAACTAACTAAAATAGACGATGTATAGATAGTCAACTTTAGTTATTAACGGTTTCACCCGCAATTAACGGTTGCTGCGGGATAATAGTCAACGAAGGCAAAACCGCGAGGCACAGCTACTTATAATCTGTTTATCTATACAGGTCAAAAGCTACGAATCTATCAATTCTCTATCATCGGAGCGCAAGCGGTCGGGCGGAGCGGCCACGCCTCGATCCATCGACGAAGAAGGCACATCTACGACGCCCGACCCGGGCGACGCCACCGAGGCCGACAAGTCCGCCCCCATGTCCCTGGAGAGCATACCGGCGGCGGTGCCCGCTGAAGACGAGCCTTACTATGACCAAGTGCCCGTCGATAACGACGGCGTCAACGACGGCGAATATGTCTACATTCAAGCCGGTGAGTGATTAGTTCAGCGTGTTTTAAAATATAAAAATATGTGTACTCTTTGGGTGTGGACATATTTAACTGCCCCTCGGTAGCATAGTGCAGAGGCTGGCGTACTACAGTAATGTATTAAATCAGCCTAGTAACCCACCGCACACACACTCCAGTGCGGTGCCAGAGTACAGCAATAAGTGCTAGTATAGCCACTGCATATATTAGATGCAGGCTGTCGGCGCGGTCGCCTCGCCTCGGTGCCGTTTGTACACACCCACACACAGTAACGCGTGTGCTCGCAGGCGGCACCGGCTCGAGCGCGGAGGACGCGTCCAGCGGCGCCAGCACGCTGCCTTGCTCGGCGCTGCCGTCCGCGCCGCGCGCGCCCGACTCCCCGCCCTGCGCCGTCGCGCCCAACTACGTCAATATACACTACTTCATACAGTAAGTACTGCCCGCTGACCCCCATCGTACAATGTTACCTTCATCACGGATACCGGATATCTGACTCGCTTTGAAGCGCTACCTCCCGCACTTTACTAAAGTGTTTCATAACTCGACAATCTTATAAGATCCTACGGTTGCCATCTAGCGGCGTGTGATGATCAAAATCGGTTCTATTGTTTCAAAATATTTAGTACGACATCGGCATAATATGGCATCGACATAGTCTGTGGTGGAATTTGGTTCAATACGATGATCCGAGGCCTATAACTATTGACCTATAAACCCAATCTCACAGCTAGGTCACGTGATGTACTCAAGTTTCCGTCGCTACACGTTTTTTAGGTCATAGAAGTCATAGAACCTTAAATTATAGGCAAGGTGTAGAAGGGTCGGAGCCTAGCGAGGCCGGCACAGACCTAGCGGACTCCAGCGACACGCCTCTGCTCCTCCGGACCATATCCTCTGACACTGAAGCCAGCGCGACGCCGCCTGCGCTGAGAAAACTACAGAACCAGGTAAAGTAACGTATTACCATATCCGAATTTTTCGCATTTGAAACCAATACCAGTGATACAGTTTCAAAAGAAATTTTAGACGTCGAGTTTGATATGAGAAAAATAGATGGTATACTTACTTTGCAGATTACATGCAAGTCGTAAATCCTAATCCCTTACAGCATAGCTACACTTTTGTTGGCAAAAGATTGTTTTGCACCGTAATATTGCAATTGCCTGTCCTGATTTTGCGTTAAATAAAACGAGACTCATTTACCCAAATATTATATCTATTTTGTTCCATAAAGTAATTATATAGGTATTATTCATAGGTGAATAGATAAAACACATGAATCATAGTTATAAAAAGGACCCTCGGCGTCGTCAAATATAATCTTTGTCGAGTACAAAAGTCTCTTATCTCAAGTTAGATAAGCAAACTTTGTTGGTATAATGGTTTAAACAACTAAACTAACTATTACATTCCAAAAACGAAGCACAAGATGTTAAGCATTAGTACTTATTTCTTATCCTATTTACAATCTTTATGTTATTGTCTTCTGAGTTATCACTGTGCAACTTGTTTGTATCGTCAGTTTGAGGCGGGATTCTATTTTCTTGTAAATGCAATTGGAAGACGGTTGCTGGTGTTTCGTGGAAACATTTCTTTTCGTTTGTTAGCAGGTTATACTTGCAGTCATTTGAGTGCAGTATTTTGTCGTTTTGTTTCCACATAGTGAAGTAGCAAATTCCCTTTACGCAAAAGGAGTGGATTTCAGCATCTGCTAACAATTTGTTCATCAGTGTCGTTATGAATGATTCCAATATAGAATTGATGTACGTTGATATCATAACGTCTAAAGCTTCAAGGAATGTTATGCTCGATTTTGGTTCGTTTATAGTTACACCTGTAAAGAGGGAACGGGTGTTAGAAAATGATATTCATAATACTAGCCGCTCACATAACAGTTTCGAATTTCTATAGCGTTTCATTTGACCAGTAGCATACTCACGCAGTGCGCTTTACTGTAACTGTTTGATTAAAATATTTGTTCTACATTTTTTTGATAACATAGTATAAGTTTCTGGTGTATCATGTCTTTTATAGTCTGGCTTACAAGCACCGTTGGTCAGGTTTTTAACTATGTCTCAAGCTTAGTCTTTGCTGACGGCCGGTTTCGAACTCACGCCTAGCGACCTGTGATCTAAAGACAGAACCAACTGAGGCATCATCGCTTCAAAATCCAACTAAATTATGAAACGACTTTAGAAATCTGTTAATGGGTTCTAGCTAGTATTAAATAATACTATAATTATGTTAATGTTATGTAACAATAGTTATATATGTATATTAGTATTTTATAAAATAATTAGTGCAGGTTAATTAATCAACCATAATTTGTTAAACATTTGCAAACAATCCGCCATACAACTTACATTTTGTTCGGGGTTCAAAACTACAACTTTATCCCCCTTATGCGTTTACGACGTCTGCCTTGACGGTTGATGACAAGATAGTTTCTGGTTCATCAGAACTAGAAGGTGTGTTGTTTCCATTAGGATGCTCTTGAACTGGTGGGCCAGCTTTCTGCGTAGTTATTACTGATACTGCAGATGCGGTTACTGGAGCTTTGGGTGGGCTATCGGTCACTTTTTCTGCCACGCGCTGCGGTATGGCCTCAGCCGGCTTAGACACTAGCTCCTCGGGCGTCGACAGAATATTATACTGCCTACATTCTCCCATAAGGTTCGTGTCGTATATATTGCAAGTTTTATTTCTACACCCAAAATCGTCGCACGTCATCGTAGTGCAGGTCTGGTCGTTGCAAAAGACAGTCACGTTGTGTTTCCCGACCTCTATGACACCGGAAGGGGTGTATGTCGACGTCGACCCTATGAGCTGGTCGTTAACGGGCGGCAACTCAGGCTTAGAACTCCACCATGTGTAGGGAAAGGTTAACCAACCCCATAAAGTGGACCCGATACCGCGACCCGTGGTTAGGAGGTCACCTGCAAGCGATGTTAGGCATGACACTAGACACACTTCCAATAGATAGAAAATAAATAAAGTATGAAAAGATCTATTAATACTTACTTTCTGTAGTTGGTTTACTCAAACAGCCACTCACACAACACACTAAAAATAGAATGGAAATTTTTTTTGGACTGCTCATGGCGACATGTGTGATGCGCGGAGTCTTAAAGGGAATAAATGTTTGAATAGCGGCGACTCACCTATATACCTTCCCAGACTAAGTAAGTGCTCTATCTGCCGTGAGATAAGGCGGTCTCGGGAATGTTTATGATAAACAAACATCTACAGCAGGAAACCTTTTAATTTTGCCGGAGTAGTACAAAAGCACTATCGGCACCTGCTATTATCGTAATTAAGTTGGATACCTACCGAGGTTGTTAGGGAGAGACAAAACAGAATGCACAAGTCAAATAAACTAGATGCGTAAGAACTGTTTGTTTTAGTGTCGAAGGATTTATCTTTTTGTACAAAAAGGAACCCACCCGCGCAAAACTACAGTACCTAACCCAAATATTTTCTTAGGTTTTTCCTTACCGGTTTTATTTTATTTGTTACCTGTTTGTGTACTGTGTGGTTCACATCAAGAAATTGAAATTTTACCCCCTTCCTTTATAGACCGATTGATTTCAACACCGTTAGTTCTGTTGACAATACAATTATGATAATAATATGTAGGTTAGTAAAACCAAGATGGGCGCAAGCGCAAAATGGCGAATTACATATTATTATTATTATTTATTTTTTTACAACACCCTCAATATTGATATCGAATGAAAGAGCTTGAATATAGTAGAAATAATTAAAACATAAAAAAATAAGTTGAATGTGAAACAATATTATGTAAGGAAATAAAAAAACTTCCTTCAAAACGTTTTATTTAGTTTATTACATAATATCCTGTATTGATGAGGAGAGGGGCGTGACTGGTACCTGGTCAGTACACTTATTATTTTATAAAATTTTAGTAATTTTACATTATTAGCAATACCTAACATGTTTTTTCACAATAATACCTTTTACATAAAATAAAGTTTTTTATTTTTAGAATGATTGAACAAGAATTCGGTGTTCACATCTTCGCATGTAGTTGCATTCTTACTTTGATCCTTCAAGGTGACCTCGCATAATGTGCAGTATTTTTTAATATCTGGACACGTCAGAAACCTGCACACTGACTGGCTTTTATCGCAATGAGTAAAAATTGTGGTACGTTTGTTGGGTCGCGGTGAAACGTATATTTCGTTGATATTATTCTGCATTTGTTTCAAAAGTGCCGTCGTGTTCCACTCTGTGGAATCATCTTTCCGCATAAAATTTTGCATGTTTTGCTTTTCTCCTTTCACCGGATGTATTAAATTTCCCAAATGTAATATATCCCGGTTATCAATTAGTTTCTCCTTTGTATTTCCATTTACATCAAAGTCAATAAGTTTCGTGGATGCTTTTGCGTTCGCGTTTGATTTCCATGGATTTATGTAAAATTCCTCCGGCTAAAAATTACTTCATTATTTAGTATTTCTGAAGAGTCTAGACAAGAGAAAACCACAAAAGCAATGTTAAGGCCAGGTTGTACTAAGGTGGTTAGGTATTTAAGCGTAACCTCCGTCCCCGCAAATGCCGAGCGCGTATAATCGCGGCCCGCAGAAACGTGGCGCTATTCGAACGCGGCTGAATTCAAAAGCCTGAAACTCAGTGCCACAGCGCCTTAAAAGCGTCTAGGCCTAACGAGCTGTTCGGACGCGATATCTATTTTGCGCCTGGTAACCTACTTAATAAAATATCGGTTATGACACGCTCAAAGAACTTTTGTTTATTTTTTTTTAAGTACGACCTATAGGTACTAAAAATCCCGTCCAATACGTTTCCTGATTATTGATGTGAATATACAATTAAAAAAGTTTTGGCCAGTAACGAAGAGACACAAAGTTAACCGCCTTATTACGCATTTGGTTTAAAACTTTGGTTGCGCCATCTTTCGATAATCGATGCTAGGAAAACATAAAGGGATGAATTTGATTATTTATTCTTCGAAACATCATACCGTCGATGTAATGTGGTACATTATTATAACGTCTCGCTCAATATAAACCATAACCAAACAGATTTAATATTTATATTTAACATACCGTACATAAAATAATTAGAATTATTACTTACTTTCAATTTCTCAGAAATTATGTTTGGAAACAATGTAATAGCAATTAAAATAATGTTTTTTAATAGTAATATGTTGTTTGAAATAAGCCTTAGAGACACAGTCATTTTAACGAGCGGCGTGTGACCAGGAATAATCATGGTTAACAACTCATTTCTTATCGGAGCGCACAAAGGGTTTGCATTTTTAAACAAAAAATGTTTGTCACATTCAGTTTATTATTTAGTAAATAAGATTTCACAATGTATATGACTACGCAACTTTTACATTTTTCAAAGCTATACAATGAGCCTTATGGTTCAACTCTTTAACCGTACATTTTATTTTATGGAATACTTTTTTAGATGCTGCAAAAGTAATACATTTAAAATTAATGCAAAGAGTTATCTTGCCAAACAATTTTCCGGTCATCCTGTCTTGTAATATGTCCACGATTTCTAATGCAATGTTAGATGGTAAATCCATGATTGATTCCATTGACGCTACGCTATCTGAAATGATAAAAAATGTAAAAATGTTAGTGGACCACAAAGAACACGTGGGACGATGCGATCACACCCATTAAATGTGTATGTGAAATTATATGTCTGTAAACGGTACCCACGACACAGGAAAAATACTGGTGTGGGGCTAGGTCAAAAAAAAAATGTCTGCATTTACTCAATAATATCTCTGCAACTTTTAAATTAGTAGACGCTACGACAATATTATGACTTATACACGAATTTATCAATACTTATCATCATTTATGACTATCGATAATGCGCATTCACTTACCAGTGTTGTTAGATCCGACACAATGCCCTTTGTTGTTATATCTATCTTTGGGCGTACAAACTCTATGAAGGCAGTTCTTGTTACTACATTTCATAGAATGGCAAATCCGTTCATTGCAGAAGGTTAATATTCCTTCGATATATTTCCCAACAAACGAAATAAAAGCTGGTGCCACCTCGTCTACATTATTCCAGTCTACGTCTCCAAAAATAGCTTGCTCCAAGGCTCTTGTGTGATCGCGGCTTAATGTTTCCCTACTCATGTTTATCTTCGCTTTCTTATTTTCACCCTCCAATATTATTGTTGTGATATTCTTAGAAATATCCATAGGTTTACTGCCATTTTCATTAGGCCAGTATAATAATTCCGCATCGGCTGGGAAACTCCTATCAACTTTTGCAACTTTTGTTATATTACTTTTCTCCTTGTCCTGATTTGAAATGTTAAAGTTATTTTTAACGAGTTGCATAGTTTTGTTATTTGCTAAAGATTTCTTTTTCATTGTAGATTTCTTTTGAAGGTTACTAGATTTTTTTGGAGGTGTCTCAGATTTTATCTGTGTAATGAGTTTGGTTTGCGGCGGTGCAGTTTGTTTTAGAGGCGCAACATTTTTTTTGGGAGGCGATTTCAATTGGTCTTTATCCGTAGTAGATATGTTTTGAGTTGGAATTTCTCGTTTCTTAAGTAAATGCAATGGTTTATCAGTAGTTGCATTTGTTATAACATTAGTATATTCATTTAGCTTAGTCTCAGTCGAGTTTGCTTTCACGTATTTTACATCGTTATTATGTAGGTTCAAAACTGGGGTGTTAATATTTTCAGTCTCATTTTTAGTAGCGTTACTTATGTTAAACATTCCAAAATGAGTTTGATATAATTGTGGCTCAATTTTAATGTTATGGAAAGTAATAACCTTCTTCCTGTGTTTCTTATTGCTATTACCGGCCTTAGTTTTCTTTTTTTTATGATCAGTTATTTTATGCATGGCAGATGTATCGTGTATGTTGTATTTAGGCATTTTCTTGTAACCGAACAAATTCATAGGAATAGGAAAATTTAAATACGGTGATGGTATCTTAATAGCGGAGAGGTATTCTTTGGAAACGCCAGCATCATAGTTGGACATTTTATCTCGACTCTGCAAGTTGTAATATTGAACGTGATCTTGTTGTGATTTTGGTAATTGAACATCGACTTTAATTCTAATATTTATTGTATTGTCAGATGGTTCAGTAGGATTATTTGAAACATATGTTTTGTGTTCATCTGAAGGCAATATTAGATTTGGGTTGGTTCTTTGTTGCATATGATTCAGCTGAGACGCTCGTGCGTCCTTGCAACATGGCTTTACCGGAATATTTGGAAAAGAAGGCATTGAAATTTCATTTTCAGATATCAGCAGTTTCTTGAACGCGCTCAAGTCATTGTTGTATGTGGGTTGTTCACTTGTAGATAAGTATTTACCAGAACCGTAGGGAATAAACATGTTGAAAGGGTTAAGTGCTTGAGCGAATTTGTTATGCTCTGCGTTGTAGAAGCTATTTTTGTTATAGTCTTTAAGTGTTCCCGATGAGTCAGATTTAATTTTCGAGAACTTCTCATGGCGTACAAGAGGAACCTTGTTTTTGAGTTTGCTACTGTTTTTTTCTAAGTAGTTTAGTCTTTGCTTGTGAGCCCTTTCTAAATAGTGATGGTATTCTGATAATAAATCTTCAACGTCTTCATCGCTTTCGCTTTCGTTGTTGGCTTTCTCGAATTGCATATTCTAGAACACAATAAAACAATCCAATACGTGACCTTTTTTTTTCAATTGCAAGTAAACAAACAGAAAATTCTGTACTTACGCTGTTATCAAACTCGTTAATTATATCTGCAATGTCGCCATAGATTATCGTTTCGTATAGCGGGCTCACTTCTATCCCATTGTATTCCAAACCTTCGGGAAATAAACATCATAATATGAACCTAAAAATACACCTTATTCTTTAGTACTTATGGAATTTACTTACTCTCGGAATCGTAACATTGTGCGCAGTCGAATATGAAACCAACGATGAAAATAAAAGCTATGTTCATGGTTCGCACGAAGAAATTCACGCCAAAATGAGTTCATTCGATCCCGTCTGCCAATCTTGTTTCCTTTTAAATGTTTACCTTTACGGATTTGTTTCATCAAACAAAGGAGCTTTGAAACCTATTGTTTACGGTTTGAAAAGTCTACCCACCTACTGTAGCACGGTTATGTGATTTGTACAGATTGTGAATTGTGCAACTTGAAGTTGCATAATTTTGCTAAAGTAATCAAGTATGTGTACGTCATAAATGTTTTATTTTGTAGAATCTTGGGGCTCTTTAAGTACATTTTATTATATATTATAATAGACATTATAGGGAACGTTTCGCAGAATAAAATGGTCATTTATACTGCGAATAAATTATTCTGCTAGTCATTGCACTGCTCTTACTAATCAACTTGTTGTCTCGGCTCAACCATATAAATATTTTTGATCCATGAAGTAGTCAATCAATATAGAATATTTTCTGTCGGCTACTATTTATAGAGGTACCTAATTCAAAAATGATTCCATATTGTCATAATGTGTATGTAAAAATAAAACTGAACTAAACATATTCTAATTATGCTCGTAGGAGACCGGCAGCAGCAACAATGCGGAAGCAGAGAGGCTCACCATGCACCGCTGCATAATTACCAGCATCATTGAGAGCGAGACCGTATATGTGGAATGCCTTTATGTCATGGAAAAGGTGAGCTTAGAATAGAGAACCGGAAGGTTCCGTTTTATTATCATTTCCAAGATAAGCTTATGTCGGTGGAATAATCTATCTTCAGACATAAGGTTTGATTTCTCTTTATCTGATCTGTACATTTCCTTCTTTAGGTCTCTACCGCTGCCTATTCCAGTAGTAATTTGATATTTTTCCGAGAGTCCTCTTTGGAAAATGGAAAACATTCTTTAAAGTTTAGAAATTTAACATCTCATGGCATAATAATTGTCATTATTTTTAGTACATGAACGCAATAAAGGCGACGCTGTCGACATCCCAGCCGGTGATTTCGGAGGAAGAGTTCAACACTATCTTTTACAAGATATCTGAATTGCACGAACTGCACAAGAGCTTCCTCGAGGGGCTGAAGTCGGCCGTCGCAAGTTGGGAAGAGCCTCTCTCAGTTGGAATCCATTTCAAGAAAATGGTATGTTTCATTATTTCTTTACCGTTTAATGTATTCTGCCAAAGCGCTACTACTGCAATGCCGTACAATTCGATTGCGACTCAACAGTCAACAGCAAAATGTCGTATTATTACTCTAGAATCCTTATCAAACTTTTTCTCAAATTAAGACACCTACTCTAGATATAGTGGCAACTGCAATTCTGAGGACTACGTACGCAAGTAACAAATGTCTAGGCTATTTATGAATTGTAATAATATTCGTAGGCTGAAAACATAAACGTGTACGGTGCGTTCCTCCACAACTACGGTCGCGCGACGGACGCGGTGCGGCGGCGCTGCAGCAGCTCGCAGACGTTCGCGAACCTCACGCGGCAGATCGCGTGCCGCGGCCAGCCCGTGTCGCTCGACGACTTGTTGCACAAACCCGTCGCCAGGGTGCAGAAAAACGCGCTGGTCTTACACGTGAGCGAGTTATTAGTATTTAACCACTGTTCATGTAGGAACTAAAATATAAAAGACTTGCTGACCCGAGAGACGCTGTCCTGTCATTGTCTCTATGGGAAAAATCTTCCCCTCCTATCTCTCTCCCTCTATTTCAACTCTTTCACTCGCACTCTATCTCTCTTCCTCTCCCTCTTTCCCTAACATTCTCCCTTCGTCTCTCTCCCTCTTCCACTATTTCTCTCCCTGCCCCTTAATCTCTTCCTCTCCATCTCTTTCCTTCTCACTCTTATATCTCTCCCTCTCCCTCTATCTCTCTCCTTTTCACTCTATATCCCTCCCTTCTCATGGTAGCTACGTATTCTTAAACTTTCTAATTTCCGCGCTATTTTCTTATATTTTTATTTTATAAGAACCTTCTCCTGTCAATAACAGACAACAAAAAAAGTATTAGCAAGATTGGTCCACAGGAAATTGGGATTCATTTTTATACATAGAGATTTGATCGAATCACTTGTGTTTTCTTTAGTTTTAATAACTATCATTCCACATTTTTTGCAGGATCTAATAAAATACACTCCGGCCGGTCATCCCGACCACGTGATGTTAACCGATGCGTTAAACATGACCCAGCATTTCCTAGACGAGTTTAACATTATACAGACGAAATCTATGTTCCCTGTAAGTACATCTATTTTCTATTATTGCCTTCAATTTGCTGATTAATTTTACTAATCTTTGATTCTTCTTGCAGAATGCCGATCGTGCTCAAAGACGACTGGTCAAAAACTCTTTCATAGTAGAACTTTCGGATGGACATCGAAAGTTGAGGCATCTATTCTTGTTCAACGACGTCATCGCTTGCGCTAAATATAAGGTGAGATTATAGATTCTTCTAAATATCGATTGCATAGAAATATATTGAAGAAATTTGGTTTCTTCTCCTTATTTGGACTTCACGGGTTCGATTCGATTGCATGTTCCAGGCATCCGGTCGGGACAAGTTCACTTTCGAGTTGAAATGGTTCATTCCGTTGCCGGAGATAGTGGTGGTGGAAGAAGACAGCGCGGTGGCGAACGCGGCCGACGTTCGCGAGACGTCGCCCGCGAACATCGTCGCTCTCAAGTCGCAAGCGTCCACGGTGCGGGACCAGATCCTGGCGGAGGAGAGGGCCGCCAGCGATGATAAGGTGATTTTAACCAAAACTCTTATCTTCTTTATTGGTAGCTCCTTGTAATACTTTCTTGTTACACTATTACACCATACGCATGTATTAACGCTCGCATCTCTCGTCTAGCTTAGCTGAAAACGTTCTTGGTTTACTACGTTTAAATCTCTCCCACTGTCTACAAATCTCTAGTTTATTCTTAACGTAACGTATTTATACTAACTAGCTAAAAGCGGGTGGTCTAATTCGCGCACAAACAAATATCAAAATATAAAATTTTGACATATACTTCGACGTTTCGGTAGTCTTCTCGTGACCACGGGCGATGTAACTCGGCCGAAACGTATGTAACCCTGTTTTCGCGAAAGTTTAAGAACTTCTGTAACGTAATTAATTCGACATTCTCGCTTCCCAAAGCTCGGCCTATGTAATCGGTTCGAGGATGCGGCGACCTCGCCTGTGACTACTTTCAATCTATAGAAAATGCGCCTCGGCGGTCGCGGCGCGGCGGAGAAGCAGCGCAAGAAGCTGGCGGAGCTGGAGGGGCAGCTCGTGCTGGCGTCGCCCAACCTGACCTTCCGAGTGGGGGCGAGGGCGCCGGGCGCCTCCGCGCTGCAGAGGCAGCACATATTCTTCCTCAGCTCCGAGTACGAGAGGACGCAGTGGATAGACTCCATACATGCTCTGCAGGTATGATTATTGCAACTCGAACGTGGCGGGCGACGTTCTAATCAGCTTTTGAAGGTTTATCCAAGCTCCAAAACCACGAAAAGCTCAGGTGAACATCCGTCTTTCCTTTCGGAGATAAGCCTATCAAAGAGTTGAAAGATGGATGTATTACGGATTGACCGGAATGATGACTGAAAATATTCCATAATTTCGTACGTTGCGATACAGTGAGTAACTGAATCTATAGTGACGCAGCCGGAATGCGAGAAGTACCCCGTTGAGTGAAGCGTGCGGTTCCCCAGGCGTCGTCGGCGCCGCCGGCCGGCAGCTCGTCCATCTCCATGCTGGAGCTGCAGGCGTGGGTGACGGCGTGCCGCTCCTACCTGCAGACGGACATGGGCTCGTACCTGCTGCGCAGCGGACGCGACGACTCGCTGCTGCTGGGAGACCTCACGCTGCACGTGGCCGGCATGACGGCGCCGCTCGACACCGCCGCAGGTCAGCATTTTATTTTTTCAAACTCCTTTCTTATTGAGCCGGCACGAGCCTCTCGAGTATCTATGATCAGAATTTTGATCGGTTTTCGAGTAACTTCGACGCCGTGTAACGGTGAATGGACCTTACTTACGTATGTTTGAAGATAAACTCGAATAGATAATAAAATTGGACGAAAATAATTTGAACGGTACATTTGAAGGACGTGTCACGTTTAGGTACATTCCTTACATGAGAGAAATAGAAGATATGACGAAGATAGTTTATGAGGATAAGAATAAGAAGATTCACTTCGATCACGTATACGGTGCAGCACGCGCCATTTTGTTTTTGCTAAGGATCGGGGGTTTTCATCGACTTTCGGGTAGCTTCTGCGCCCTTCACGCTCAATCGATCCTTTGCTTTCGTATTTTTTTACCAATCCACCCAAACAGAACGGTGTTTCGATCGGTCGTACTCCTCAGATTACTACATCATCGTGGAGGTGGACTCGTACGGCCACTACTTCCGCAAGGCCAAGTCCAAGCTGGTGTGCCGCAGCGCGCAGCCGCGGTGGAACGAGAGCTTCACGCTGGACCTGGAGGGCTCGCAGAACCTCAGGCTGCTGCTGTACGAGGACGCGGCGCGCCCCGTGCTGCGCGGCAAGTGCACGATCAAGGTGAGTGGGTGCCGCCACCGTGCCTGCTCACCAGAGTGGTATAATCTACCGGCTGGACCTGGAGGGCTCGCAGAACCTCCGGCTGCTGCTGTACGAGGACGCGGCGCGCCCCGTGCTGCGCGGCAAGTGCACGATCAAGGTGAGTGGGTGCCGCCACCGTGCCTGCTCACCAGAGTTGTATACACTACCGGCTGGACCTGGAGGGCTCGCAGAACCTCCGGCTGCTGCTGTACGAGGACGCGGCGCGCCCCGTGCTGCGCGGCAAGTGCACGATCAAGGTGAGTGGGTGCCGCCACCGTGCCTGCTCACCAGAGTGGTATACACTACCGGCTGGACCTGGAGGGCTCGCAGAACCTCCGGCTGCTGCTGTACGAGGACGCGGCGCGCCCCGTGCTGCGCGGCAAGTGCACGATCAAGGTGAGTGGGTGCCGCCACCGTGCCTGCTCACCAGAGTGGTATACACTACCGGCTGGACCTGGAGGGCTCGCAGAACCTCCGGCTGCTGCTGTACGAGGACGCGGCGCGCCCCGTGCTGCGCGGCAAGTGCACGATCAAGGTGAGTGGGTGCCGCCACCGTGCCTGCTCACCAGAGTGGTATACACTACCGGCTGGACCTGGAGGGCTCGCAGAACCTCCGGCTGCTGCTGTACGAGGACGCGGCGCGCCCCGTGCTGCGCGGCAAGTGCACGATCAAGGTGAGTGGGTGCCGCCACCGTGCCTGCTCACCAGAGTGGTATACACTACCGGCTGGACCTGGAGGGCTCGCAGAACCTCCGGCTGCTGCTGTACGAGGACGCGGCGCGCCCCGTGCTGCGCGGCAAGTGCACGATCAAGGTGAGTGGGTGCCGCCACCGTGCCTGCTCACCAGAGTGGTATACACTACCGGCTGGACCTGGAGGGCTCGCAGAACCTCCGGCTGCTGCTGTACGAGGACGCGGCGCGCCCCGTGCTGCGCGGCAAGTGCACGATCAAGGTGAGTGGGTGCCGCCACCGTGCCTGCTCACCAGAGTGGTATACACTACCGGCTGGACCTGGAGGGCTCGCAGAACCTCCGGCTGCTGCTGTACGAGGACGCGGCGCGCCCCGTGCTGCGCGGCAAGTGCACGATCAAGGTGAGTGGGGGCCGCCACCGTGCCTGCTCACCAGAGTGGTATACACTACCGGCTGGACCTGGAGGGCTCGCAGAACCTCCGGCTGCTGCTGTACGAGGACGCGGCGCGCCCCGTGCTGCGCGGCAAGTGCACGATCAAGGTGAGTGGGTGCCGCCACCGTGCCTGCTCACCAGAGTGGTATACACTACCGGCTGGACCTGGAGGGCTCGCAGAACCTCCGGCTGCTGCTGTACGAGGACGCGGCGCGCCCCGTGCTGCGCGGCAAGTGCACGATCAAGGTGAGTGGGTGCCGCCACCGTGCCTGCTCACCAGAGTGGTATACACTACCGGCTGGACCTGGAGGGCTCGCAGAACCTCCGGCTGCTGCTGTACGAGGACGCGGCGCGCCCCGTGCTGCGCGGCAAGTGCACGATCAAGGTGAGTGGGGGCCGCCACCGTGCCTGCTCACCAGAGTGGTATATACTACCGGGCAACATCCACCGATTCACTACACAGTGACCCATGTGATAATCCAGTGCCTCATCTCCTATCGAATTTCATCAAAACCTTTACCTACGTTTTGGCGTGATTGGTTAACTAACATCTAAACATGCAAACTTTAAAATGTATATTTAGTAGGATGACTTCCAGTTTTAAAACTATGAAGTAAAATGTAGCTTTAATTCCGACAAAAAATTGTCTGATCAATGTTGGCTAGACAACTGATGACGTAATTTTTTAACTAACAATCCTCTAAAAACCTAGCTACAGTACTAAACTCTCTAATTATGCCTAAGAAATTTTATGTAAAACACCCTCCCCTACTAACCCCTACACTCCCCCAATCTGCAACCCAGTACTAAAATGACCGAACGTAAAATAAATAGAAACGGCCGACAGGCCGTATCTACCTATTCCACTTCTACCTAACAATCCTATACCGAATATAAAAAAAAGTGAGTGTTTGAAAGTGACGTTCTTGTGCAGCTGCTCCGAGAGTGGGTGAGCGAGAGCGCGGCCGGCGGCGTCAACCGCACGGTGGGGCTCGGCGGCGGCTCGCTGCCGCTGCGCCTCCGCGTGCTGCCGCCGGAGCGCTCCGCCCGCCGGGTGCCCACTGCGAAGCCCGGCGCGCTATTCGGCGCCAAAATCACACATGTCGCCAAGTAAGTATTCCCTTGATCGTTTTAGTCCTCTGTTTTCCTAAATAATTTGTCACCAAAGCTGTCTTGATCTTAAACTGGTTCGGGAACACAAAGTGCCACCGACTGTAACTGAAGTGACCGATGTACAATAACTCGCTCGAAACGTCGAGGTATGTCAAAATTATATATTTTGATATTAGTTTGTGCGCGAATTAGACCCGTTTAAATACAAATAATTCAAATAACAAAGTGCCACGTCAAGGGATGGTATCTCCTGTTATCGAATTTTACGAAGACATAGGTATATGTTAATTAGTATTTAAACGGGTCTAATTCGCGCACAAACGAATATCAAAATATATAATTTTGACATACCTCGACGTTTATGTAAATACTAATTAACATGTATTCAGTTCGCGAAAGTTTAAGAACTTCTAAGACATAGGTACTCGGAACTGTCGACTGAACGAACACTGCAGCGAAGTAACATCGCTCGTTCCGTTGTTGCCACTGAACAGAACAAGTTTGTGTTACTGCACTACATGTTTTGTAATGTTGTGACATGAGACGTTTCCCCTCAGACGCGAGAAGCGCAACATTCCGTTCGTGATCAGCGCGTGCGTGCGCGAGGTGGAGCGCCGCGGCATCCACGAGGTGGGCGTGTACCGCGTGTCCGGCAGCGCCTCCGACCTCAACCGGCTGCGGAAGAGCTTCGAGACCAGTCAGTACACTACTCTACTCTACACTACTCTCAATTGGCATAATACTAAACTCTGAAAAACAAAACGAAGAACGGCATATTTTTCATTAGGCACGCTAATAAAACTGGTACCATTTTTCTAGATGCATACGAAGCAGAACAGCTTTTGAAGGAAGTGGATATACACTCTGTGACCGGGGTCCTCAAACTGTACCTGCGCGAGCTGCCGGAAGCGCTGTTCACCGACGCCTTGTATCCGGAGTTACTGCGAGCTTGGGGTTCTAATCAGGTGCACACTCGATCCGATTAATATGTTGTTTTGTCTACGTGAATGTGTTAGTGCGATACTCTCACTCGAGTACAAATCCCGACCCCCGCCTCTGATCCGATCAAAGTTGATCTATCCCGAGCTTACCCTCGAGTTTTCTTAATTACGACACAGACAAATGTTTATCTGTGTGTACATGTCATTCACTACTACATCCTGCGCTGATCGGTCATCGTGAAATGGAATTACTGTACTTTTCTTTGTTTTCAAACTGTTTGTTTCTTTTTTCTTAGCTGATGTTAATGTATTTCGATATTCTAGGGTGTGGGCACATCCGTAGACTCGGGGCCGGCGCACACTCGCCGCCACGCGCTACTTAAATGCTACGCACAGCTGCCAGATCTCAACAAAAACTGCATAGACTTTCTACTCAATCATTTTGTCAAGTGAGTATGACTATATTTATAAGTCTTCACTGGCATGTTAAGGTTTCGATATAAAGTATCCCATCAAAAACATTACATGTACAAAAATGCACAAGTCTCGCAACGCAGTTTATCTGCCGTAAAAAGTTGTGAGATCGAATGTAAACCAAGTCGGTTAATTTCAATACCTACCTATACCTATCTATGGGAGCAGTTATATCTTTATTTCTTTAGTAAATAGAGGAACTTGGCAATTGCACACGGCAACATAAATCTATGCTAAGCGCTTTGTGCTTCTATTTGTTTGAAAGTACTACATCTATACGGAAGACTATATTTAGATTGCCTAGTAGATTATGCTGCCGTGTACAATCGCCAAGACACTCTATTTACTAAAGAAATAAAGATATAACTGCTCCCATAGATAGGTATAGGTAGGTATTGAAATTAACCGACTTGGTTTACATTCGATCTCACAACTTTTTACGGCAGATAAACTGCGTTGCGAGACTTGTGCATTTTTGTACATGTAATGTTTTTGATGGGATCTCATTTCTTTTTGTAGGTTTTCTTTCTTTATTTCGTTTTTTTTGCAAAACACGCATCAACGCGCGCCCCGCGCCTGCGCGGCCGGGGCCCCTTGCGACAAAGGTCATGCTCATAGATTATCATGAACGAGTGTCTTTGCGTCTTCACAGATGCGTATTAGGTATAAGGTACCTAGGTGCCTATTTTAATGTACCTAGGTAACGAATTTGTTCGACCTATAAAAGTGTAGGTAGGTATAGTATAGGGATTTGTATCTCTCTATCTATCGTGGAAGTTTTTAAAAAGCGCTCAACTGTCGAATTTCTCGAAGCCATTTCTCATTTTTAACCCCTGTTACCCATTTTATTCAATTTCAATGAAGTCTAATTATGAACTGTAAAAGTAACTTTGTAATCACATACAATTTAATAGGATTTATATGGGAATACAAAGTTATTTATGCAGATCATATATCTAGAAAACGGGATGAAAATTATGGAATGTCAGAATTTTTCCATGGTTTATAGGCTAAACAATAGCTATATTCAAAATTTGAAACTTGTGGGACGGCTAGAAGTACCTTAGAATTTTGATGATCGGTCAGTCAGTCAGTCAGTCAGTCAGTCAGTGGGCAGCAAAATTAAGGAACTTTGACTTGCAATAATTCTTAAACTACTGGTTCAAATTTGATGTAACTTGGATTATTATCTGTAAACGTGATGCCCTCTTGGTCACTAAAAATTTAGGCTTCTAGTTTTATCCATAACGAAGTTACAGAGGGTCGAAAATGGCCCGAATCGCTTCGAGAAAAGGATAGTACGGCCGTGCCTTTTGTTTTGCTCGACTTGGCGGGGGCACTGCCGTGCCCCCAGATCCTATGTAATGCCGGGAGGGACCTAAAGTATCTAAAAACCAATCAATGTCATTCCGTTCAGAAAATAGGGCGCCGAGTAGGAACGAACAGACATACTATTACCTACATAGTTTTAGGAATGGTTGCGTTCAGGATATTTTACAGCCCGCCTCTACAAGGACGAAAAAAAAACGTCAAAACATCTCCATTGTATCGAGTTCCGTTTTCAGAGTGAACCAACACGAAAGCGAGAACAAAATGTCTATGCACAATTTGGCGACGGTGTTCGGGCCGACGCTGCTGCGGCCCGCCAGCGCCGGCGCGGGCTCCAAGCAGCGCACGGACCTGCTGGCCGCCGGCACGGTGGACGCCATGGCGCAGGCCGGCATCCTCTACTGTCTGCTGCAGCAGCGCCAGCTCGCGGCGCAGCTCTCCTCGCACCACCGCACCCCCACCCTTCTCGAGTAGTGCTCGCTCGGTTGCGGGACCGTTCCAGACGACGAGGTTCTGAGAATCGTAATTGATTTAGCGAGTCGCGAATGCTTACTTCTGCACGCGTTACAACTTTTGTTATATTACTTTCTCCCTACTTCATTATAAAACTCGGGAAGCGATTATGTTCATAGGTCATTTCTCAAAACTTCATTATGTATAAATATTGGAAATGGTTTTTTGACTTGGAACATGCCGGGAATATATTTCACTTTCCAAAATTTATGAAACTCATACTTTTATAGAATTACGTGTTTGATCGGTCGCAATGGAGTCGCCTTCGATGGACATCGCTTGCGACTTACGCTCGGGCGTAGTTTTATTCAAAATGTATGTAACATTTAAATATCAGCATTTTTATTCATACATTCCACGAATTAAAACAGACTGAATATAGGATGTATGACTTATTTATATTGTTTACACGAGAATTTATGCGAAAAAGAATATTGTTTTATTGTAATTTTTAGATTGAAACAATATACTTAAAAAATTAGAACAGAAAAAATTGTAGGTATATTACGGTATGATTCTGAAAAATATGAGATTGTTTCTTTTTGTTATGTAATATTGAAAATATAAACTACTGAACAAGAAAAGTTAAAAATAAAGTATTATGGAAAGGGACCGAAGTATATATTGTTACGGTAATGATTAGCGTAAATTGGAGCAGACTGATTTTTATATTTAAACTGGAAGCTTTAGCATATTTAGCCTCCAGCATCGGAGCGACATAAATATCAGTAGAATCAATCAGTACATCATTCAATAATGTACATTGTACATGTATGTTTGTCACTAAAAAAGATAAATTGCAGTTTTGAGATATTTTAATGATGTATAATTTAGACTGGCTCCCAGACTTCCAAAGTAGTGATATTTTATACTACTTTCCTTTAGTTTCCATTACTTCAAATACATTGTGAATTTGTGAGTTATACTTTGCGTTACCTATTGGTAGAAAACCCTAATGAATTGTTGTACAGTAAGTATGTAATTTTTAAGTAAATGTGACGAGCATAACACCATGCGTCTGAAGTAGCATTTTATATGCTAGTCGTGTGTATTATTTTGTAGCTATAAACTATATTTAAACAATATTAAGTTACAGCACTTTTGAATATTGAAAGTATTGCTAATTGCATAAGTTGTCTGGAGTTTTAGTCGTGTCACAGTCTTTATTATTAATTGTATCGTGCACACCTGCATTTAGGTGTTTATTTCACAAATAGGTTTAATGTTATATTACTTAGTACTTAAATATTCTTTTTCTACCAAAAATTATGAAAAATTAGACAATGATTCATTTATTTTGTGTTAATTTTTTGTTGACTAATATATTCAAGACTTAGATAGTAAGTACCCGCGTTTATGTAAAACGTATAAAGCCTTACATACTATGGAATGCAGCACTTTACTCTTCACCAAAGACCAGTTATGAATTACCTGTCTAACCATTATGTACCTAAATCACTGCAATACCTATAACTACAAAACGTAAACGACAATTTTATAGAGGCTTTTCCTATAGCAAATAAAAACTTTCATACATCACAAATAAATACAATAATGTATTATAAACAACATGGTCTTATTGTTGATCTGCCGTCAGACTGAGTGTACCCAAGCTTGCTGTTGCCAAATGTAAAGTTGCCAATTTTATTCTTGTAGTGGTAGACGAGACAATTTTGCATTTTAGTCAATTATAAGACAACTGAGAATTAACTACCAACTAACAATTAGATACAGCTTATTGCACAGGTAAAAAGTTTTCAGAAATTATCTTTCTCAGTGTTCATTTTCATAAATTGTATGAAAAGCTATGTAGTTTTTGGTTTTGAAGCTCTACACGATGTTACCTTGTAGTGTCTAAATTAATAATTGTCTGATTTAAGTTTCTGGTTAAATTACCCATGTGGTGTTTGCATGCAGTAGAACTTGCAGAAGTTAGTGTGTGAGATGATAAGCTGGATGCTTACCACAAGCAGCAACACAAATTTCTATCCTACAAGCTACAAAATATGCAAGTTTTATTGCTTGCCTACACTACTGTAGATGTGTTAGTGATCAAACATTACTGTGAACTGTAATATAAAGTATTTACACAATTTCAATTGTACGTCTTAATCATATATATTTAATTTTTGTATATAATGACACTAAAATTTAGCTATGTAACTTTTGCAATAAATGTATTTTTAATACACCTTTCCACTGCATTTTTATTAATTCTTTATAAACCAAGTAAACCTAGCTAACTTTACTCATTTCATGATTTGCATCATGCTCATTGGTAGATCAAGACATAGGTACTAAAGGTTCATTGTAGGTGAACACAAACATAGCTAATTCACACAAAAAGGAAACAATCTAGGTACAATATGCCAACATAATTTATATTTTATGTACATACAATATCACGTTTTATTAGTTAGGTACCTTACCAACACATTGTGTCAAAGCAAGCAAGCAGAACAACAAGACAACAAAGTACCATCAATATTCAGATCATTGCTTTCTCTTCTGTTCCTAATATTCCTCTCAGTGCACAAATTAATAAGTTCAAATGCACTCACGTCTGCCTTTTATTAATTCATCAACGAGAGCTTGTTCTACAAGGGGCAGTGTGAAGCGGTCGAAGGTTGTGCCACAGTAGACAACGACAGTCACGGCAAGCGAAGCTGCAAGGCGGCGCGCTAGCGAAGCGGCACTTCCTTCAGCGCCGAAAAGCGTGGTGGCAAGAGCGGCCCCGGTGGGCACTGGCATACCAAGCGCCGCATCCACTAGCCGTGGCGCCACGCCGCCCCCTGCGCCTAGCCACACCAACACCGACCCTTCCAGCCGCAGGGCAGCCACACGGCACACGGAGTCGCCGTTTCCTCCCCACACCTCAAATTCGTGTACGCGCCATTCGCTGCGCCGATACTTTATACTTTTAGCAGAAGTCACTATGTTAGGCGAACTTCCTATTTCCATTGTTTCTGATAAAGTTTGATGACAATCACGATATCACGAACTTCACGAAGATGACGACGTCTTTTTTTTTGTTTTAGTAATGGCTTCGCACGGTTTGTGCATATAGCCAGTGTCAAGTATTTTATTATAATGTAAGTATTTCTTGAAAGTCACAGCAATATAGCAATCGTGGTCAAGTAGTCAAGTCAATTATTTACATCGTCAAAGTCACGATTCAGTAAAGTGGTGGATGCTTTACTGAAACTTTCTGGGAGTTTTAGAAAAAACGCGAAGTGACGCGCTTTTTGGGTTTATATCATTTTCCCACACTCGTGCACGTTACCGAACACTCGATAATTAATATTCCACCAATATTACATTATTATATGAAACAAGTTTGAGAAAAAAATACAAAATCAATGTCGTTCCTATTTCCTATTTTTCCTATAGCAGATAGCTTTTCAAATAGTGAAACGAATGTTGTATTGGTTTTTCAATAACGTAAAAGAAAACGATTTATTTTCACAATTAGGTAAGTATGTATTTTCTCAATTTAGTAGGTAAGCTACATATTATTTACACCGTAACAGACCAACACACGGCCGGCGCAGCATAAAAAACGACTATTTCGAAAAATGGATTATAATATGTCTATGAAAGCCGGATTTCAGCCCACTGTGCGCCTGTGCGGCGCCGCGCGCGCCGCCGGTGCGGTTAGCCAACTACGTTATGGACTTATGGATGGTTATCTACATCTAAACTTCTTCATAACAAAATCGATTTTTAGAATAAAATATAAAAGAAAAAAATATAATAGGTACTTATCGCTTAAAGCGATTTCTTTCAGACAACCTTTGGATGGACAGTGAAAAATATGTCATTCCACTTACACGGTATTGTTAGCTTAGCTAAGCGACGTAGTGGCCACTACTTACCAGTTAATTTTGAAATGCAGTCTGTTTTTTTTGCGTGTTAGCATTTCCCAGATTGGCACACAAGCGGAAATATTCAAGACTTCATGTGCAATACTGCCAAAGAGTGGAAAATCACCGATAAGATCAATTTTGTCATCAGTGACAATAGTGCGAATTACTGCGAATGTCCAAAAAACTATACAGAACAGGATGGAAGCACTATACCTACATAGTCGGGGCAAAATAAGTTTTTGACATGCATTAATTGCACTTCTGGTGATCTTTTGGCCAGTGGTAGAATACTATTGAAATAACATAAATCCGAAAGATCACCAGTCTCCGATGTATAGTTTTTGTGATATAAGGCTTCAAAGTTTAAATACAAAATGTTGTATTAAAAGTATGTAGGAGACTGGTGATTTTTGGCAATATGGCTTGTTACATTTTATTGTAGGTACCAACGGTTATAGGTCTTCCTGGATATAATTGGAATTTGATCGAATTATGGCAATATTTTAACCTCAAAATTTACTTAAAACGGGTTTTCTCAAAAACTGCTGAGCCAATATTTATGAAACTTTTATGAAATTACCATCAAATTATTAGCCTTAATATAAAATAATCATGACACAAATCGGTTAAGAGGTTGCGGAGATATCACTGAACTATGGTAAAAAGTGGGGTGCAATTTCATTGTACTTAGATAATTATTTTAATTAAATTATCATCATAATCCAAGTTTTATAGTTAACCTGACAGGATTATGAGTTCTGGACACCAAACAATTTTTGAGTCGGATTCGCAAGGTATTCAAAGGGTAAAGGACATTCACTTCAGAACACTTACCTATGTAATTTCAAATAAAAAGAGTATAGTATAGTTGACTTGCACCTAAACTGTCTTAAAGCTTATTATTTCATTTGTGTCATTGATAATGTTCAATTAATAAAAAAATAAAAAAATCGGGAGCCGTTCTTGCTCGTATTTTTGTAATGGTATAAACTATTTTGAAGTAAAATTGAAAGGCGTCATTTATTTATTGCAAATAATAAGACGTTTAATTTACTTCTACTTTTTCACAACTGATATTAGTTAGTATTTATTTTATGTTTTGGGCTAACGCCTGGATTTTGCGTCCCTTTGGCCATCTATACTATTAAATTCTGCGCTGCCAAGATTTCTGGCTGTCAAACATGTGAAATTGTCAATTATCTTCATTTCCTTCAGTCATGGTATGTGTCACTGTCATGTGTTGTGGAATTTGATTTGGCAATCTTTAATCTTCGTTCCTTCAAAACTTCAAAACTCATATCTTTTCTACTGTGTTGAGGATATAACTGTATAGGTATTGCGCGAAACAATTTCGGATTACTAAGTATTTCTTTAAGTTGGCGGGGGCACTTCTTCGTCTGTGTCTAAGATTTCTGATATCATTACTAATCTCTGAATAGAGAATGCAGAGCACTATTGTATTAAGTTCTCCAAATTTGCTTCTTCGTTAGAACAATGAGCGCAGGACTTCGAGTTGAGTATCTTTAGTCTATTAAGGTGTGCTGGCGTTAAAGAGTATCCAAACCTCATTCCGCATAGAACCGAAGTGAATTTTCTTCCATAATAGTCTCTGTGCAATGACTCTGATTTAGCCTTTATATAATATTTATGTATGTTACCATACCATTGCCCTTTTGTTTTTATTAATAAATCCCCGATAATTCATCCATGTCTTTTTTTTATTGAAGTTTTATCAATGTAACCAGGACAAAATTACTATCCCAGTTTTAAAAATTAATAAAAAAACCGTATGGTTTCCATTAGATATCGTCATTGTAATCTGTAGGTACCTATTTTAAAATAATGCAATATTATGTAGTAATAGGTGATATTGTGTCTACAAGGTGTAACAGCAAGGTGTAGTAATACTGAAACTACGTATGCACATACATATTTCGAAGTAGTCTGGAGGTACTATAAATCTGTAAGTAGTTACAGTAATGAATTAAGACACGTCAAAGTTTACTGCAAAACTAACCATCGTTCAACCCTAGTTATCAGCTGGGCAATGTCAGTGAACTTGAGAGATAGACTAACGTCAAATCCGTCAAGAAAAATTCGTAAAAGTACTAAGGGTTCCGTTTGTTTTTTAAATAATGATTTTTACCGATTTGTACCGACCCGGACAGATGCAACCGGACAAAGTATTCCTTGGCGGCTGATTGATATCTGCTCCGTGTAATGTACATACCAAAATTATATTCTAAGGCGGTAAGTATCTGAAATGAATTTTAGAGGCTTTCAACTTTGTAACAATACTGAACCCTAAAATATTGTCGGCAAATTCAAAGACTTTCACTTTGCGGCAGAAATAATTCAATGGCAGAAAATATTGTCGGGAAAATTCAAAGACCGCGGTGCGCTTTGCGACAAAAATAATTCAATGCCAGTGACCCGCGTAACGTGACGTCATCCGTATCATGTTAGGGTTGTAATATTTAGTTATATTGTGAATTTTAGTGAAAAAATCGACTATCGATTTCAGGTTTTAGTACCCTGGCAAATGATTCATCACCAGGTACACATACCCACATTTCAATATTACTACACCTTGCCGAATACACCTTGTATAATATAATTATACTGCCTTTTTGCTAGAATGAGTCGAAGCCAAAAAGGAATGGTAAAGTTTATAGGTGTGTATATTTTGGCCATTTTTTGTTCATGTTCCACCATAGCGCTTAAACTATACAAGGTGTAACAGCAAGGTGTAGTAATACTGAAACTACGCATACACATACATATTTCGAAGTAGTCTGGAGGTACTATAAATCTGTAAGTAGTTACGGTAATGAATTATTACACGTCAAAGTTTACTGTAAAACTAACCATCGTTCAACCCTAGTTATCAGCTGGGCAATGTCAGTGAACTTGAGGCATAGGCTAACATGTACAGTCTTACCCAACTTAAATGGTGCGTCGTGAATCTTCGTTCGCGCAGAAAATAAAGTATGGTCCGAAGATTAACGAAAGAATGCTTAACACTTACAATCAACCTAAGATCACTATTATAAGGTTCATAATACACTGCAGCTGTTACACATCGCAGTTCTACCTGCGCAGAAGATGAATTTTCAAAGCGCGGGAAATGCTATTGACCGCTATTGGTCGGCAGCCGCCCCGCCATCTTAGCGATCGCCGCGTGGCATGAGTGAGATGGAACTAACAGCTGCAGTGTATTATGAACCTTATAATAGTGATCTTAGGTTGATTGTAAGTGTTGAGCATTCTTTCGTTAATCTTCGGACCATACTTTATTTTCTGCGCGAACGAAGATTCACGACGCACCATATAAGTTGGGTAAGACTGTACACCTCTAGCCTGCGGCATTACTCAAACAAAACTAGGTGTAGAAGTAAAGTTGTGGTAAAAGTTCCACCAAAAATTACTAGATGGCGCCAGGGCCGTTTCTAAGAAATCCTGCATCGCGCAAGCGTTGTGTGACCGGCGTAACGTGACGTCATCCGTATCATATTAGGGTTGTAATATTTAGTTATTTTGTCAATTTGAGTGAAAAAATCGATTATCGATTTCAGGTTTTAGTACCCTGGCAAATGATTCATCACCAGGTACACATACCCACATTTCAATATTACTACACCTTGCCGATACACCTTGTATAACGATAATATACTATCAGATTTTTATATTTAGTTGACCTATCCATCGATTCGTTCTCAGGGGGCGGATAACATAGGTTACATTTTTCCCTCGACAACTGCAAACGGCAAAAGTAAAAGATAGTAAAAAAAATATCCAAATCTAAATTCATCCTATAATACACGTGCTATGTATCAAAACTACCGCACTTACAAGCCTTTAATAGCGGCGTTTTACAAATTACTAAAAACCTCCCTTTTACTTAGTTAATCGACATTAAAATTTGGTAACTTTAAGTAATTTTGATATTTTCCCAAAACTTTTTCAAATTTCGTCTTAGAGTAGGTACTGTTTTAACTATAGGACTACAGAGGGTTATGATTTAATACCGTTCCCGCAAAACTTATAAACTATCATAATTTGAAAAATATTATTCAAAGCACCTCGATATAACGTCAGCGTTACAGTAAATTCAAAATGAAACGTTCCTAGAGTTTTCGGTCGCTAATTTCGTAAATCCTAAAACAATTAAAATAAAAAAATTGTTTAAACACTAAAACCAGACTACGAAAATTTTGTCGGTAAGAACTTATTCCAAATTGTGAAAAAATTAAAGCATCCGTGCCAAAACTATCGTCACTCAAACATAACATAATATAAGATTCTGATACCAAACATTAAGATACCCAGGTCCTTAAGACTCGGTCAAAAATAGACGTGACCAAATTTACCTACCGCAAAAATGTTGAGTTACTTCAATTAGCTTACAACATTTCCTAAAATAATGGTTATGAAAGAGCGCGAAAGTAGCTATGATGACAATCATTGAGCTTACTCTATCAATGTAGTAATAATACATTTCAGTTGAAATGACATAATAGTGTTATGAACTAAATGTCTTTTGCCCTCTGAGTACCTTACAAACTCCAACTCAAAAATTGTATATTGTCCAAAACACATAATCCTGTCAAGTTGACTACAAAAACTTGAATTAAGATGATAATTGAATTAAAATAATTATTTAAAATGAAATTGCACCTTACTTATTACACTAGTTCACTGATATTTCCGCAACCTCTTAACCGATTTGCGGCATTATTGTTTTATATAAAAGCTAATAATTTGATGGGTATTACATATAAGTTTCATAAATATTGGCTCAGCCGTGTTTGAGAAACCCTGTTTTAAGTAAATTTTGAGGTTAAAATATTGCCATAATTCGATCAAAATACAATTAAATCCAGGAATAGCTATAGCCGGTAGTACAATAGAATAAAACAATTCATATTGCCAAAAATCACCATTCTCCTACATACTTTTCATTCAACATTTTGTATTTACAAACTTTGGAGCCCTATATCACAAAAACTATACATCGGAGACTGGTGATCTTTCGGATTTATGTTATTTCAATAGTATTCTACGACAGGCCAAAAGATCACCAAAAGTGCAATTAATGCAACCTACTCCATACAAAAATATTTATTTTGCCCCGACTATACATGCTATAGCCTGAATTTGCTAGTTCAGGGAGCGTTGGGCGCTGTCAAAGAAACCGTAGAAAAAGTAAAGCTTACTGTGAGATTTTTTAGCAATGGAATGATACTAAAAACATCAAAAAAAGAAAATGGCGCTGTTATACCGCTAAAGCTAAAACAGGACATGCCTACGCGGTGGAATAACACCTTCCATACAATTATTATGATGTAATTTTGTTGAGCTGCAAGCTGCGATAAAAGCCACGACTGCCGTTGTCGGCAAAGATTAATAATTGCCGATAATAACGAACGAAGAATGGACCCTCCTAGAGCAGTTATCAATAATAATTATTATTCATATGTATATATTATATAATTATTATATTTTTTGTACATGGACATAGCTTTTATTCAACTGCCCATGTATCAGAACTGAAGTAGGTAGGTATAAATGTGATAAACAAGATAATGGATACCTATAAATATTTTATTCTGCCGGTGGATTAAAGTGGAAAAATGTTTCCATGGATTGTGGATCACCAGTGGAATTAAGTGGAGAGAAAAGTGTTCACGGAACCACTAGTGGTGCCAAGTGGTTGATCCATATGGAAGGAGGGATTGTTTTTAGGGTTTTGGTAGTATACTTAAGTCTACCCAACCCACATTACCCTTTAGGATGTTCTTGTAGACTGTGAGGGTCCCAAATTAAGAGCCCTGAATTTGTTCAATAAGCCACATAAATTGTAATGTACATCAGAAATATACTTCTTTTTTTTTACCTCATTGTCTTGGATCATTTTGACAATAAATCAGTGCTTGTTTGATTATTATAGAAATTATGATAAAGATTAAATATCACACCTAGTGTACTTAATTTTGATGTTGCTTCAAGTCCAAATATTATAAATGCAATGAATACACACAGAATTGGTCCTACATAGTTGCTTCTTCTATGGTTTACAATAAAAAACATAATAATTAATAGCACTACATATAGACCTAGTCTCTGTTTTGTGATTGTAATGATATTATCATGGTCTTGTCTGGTAATGCACATACTGCCCCAGAGAACACTAAGATGTCCACAAGATGTACAATTTTGAGGTCCTAAGCCTGCACAACTTTTGCAAGATGTGTCACAAGCTTTGCACTGGAAGCTGCCTATATTATTAAAACAAAGTTCATTACTTTTGCAGCTTTGTAACAATAAGCATTCATCAATGTCAACACAGACACCCGAGTCCTTTTGCCACCCAGGTGAGCAGGCATGACAGGCGGCCGGTCCCTCTCCATGGCAGCCGCTACACGCCTGGTGACATTGCTTACAAGATCCATCACTCTCAGAGAAGAAATTCTCAGCACAGTCTTTACAATGTTTCCCTGCATAGCCTCTTTTACAGACGCATGTTCCATTTCCGTCACGAGTGCCATCACCATCACATTTTCCATGGCCACTACAAATTCTACTATGTTCATCTACAGGGCATGGGGTACAAGTGTCTCCAAAGTGATTGACAGGGCAACAGTACTTTAAAGTTTCAATGCATAACCATGTGTATAGGTCAGCTGAATTAGGGTCTTCATGAAACCACCACTTCTCTAATAATTGCTCAGCTTCCTCAGAGAGAATGTAACAGTAGTCTTGGTACTGCGTCAGTTCCGAACACAATCCTTCTTGTATCTCCACTAAACGTATTTCGCTACGCGCGTAAGATTTTAGTTTCGCTTCTTCCCACGCTGCGTCTCCACCTTCATATTTTCCGCGAGATGTTTTCTCCAGCCAGTGACTATAAGAGTCCGTCAGCACTTTGCAGCGGCCGCAATCGTTTAGTATTGCTGATTTACGCCCCGGCGAACCAGGCCTAAGAAGTTTCTTACTTGAGGTGATCACACAAAGAGAAAACAAATACAATCTAAAGAGATTTGATAGCATTTTAAACCACGTTGATAGTTGTGGACTTGTTCTTCTACCCTTGTGTGCAATTTATTAGGTGTTAAGTTAACAGTGTTGTGTGTGTTGTGACTTGTGATTTATAACCCCCTTTCGGAGTTTTGGCGGGAATACGATAGTGAGACGTTGTTGGTTTTGTGTTATTTTCTTAAACTTGTGTTTCTTCGAGTGTTAATGTGTAATATTGGTGGAATATTAACCATTAAGTGTTCGTTAACGTGCACGAGTGTGGGCGAATGATACAAACTCAAAAAGCGTGTCATTTCGTATTTTTTCCAAAACTCCCAGGAAGTTTCAGTAAAGCATCCACCACTTTACTGAATCGTGACTTTGACTATGTAAATAATTGACTTGACTACTTGACCACGAGGATTGCTTTAAAGCTATTACTTTCCTAATGTGAAAATAAAAATATTATGTACTTACGTTATTATTATAATACTTGACACTGGCTATATGCACAAACCGTGCGAAGCCATAATTAAACAAAAAAAAAAAAAAACCCCCTTTCCTTTGTAAATTTTGTATTTTATTGTAAAAACTGTCAAAAATAGATAACACCTTTTTTTGTTTTAGTTCTGGCTTCGCACGGTTTGAGCATTTAGCCAGTGTCAAGTAGGTATTCATAATAGTCAAATATTCCATAATTTCACAATAGGAGAGCCATAGTTTTAGAGCAATCCTTGTGGTCAAGTAGTCAAGTACTCGTAATTATTTACATAGTCAAAGTCACGATTCAGCAAAGCCGGGTCTCCTGCGTTTGTTTTTACGGCTATAGGCTAATTTTAAACTATAGGCTAATTAGCATGATTTATAGACATATAATGCTCTATACCTATACTATACTTACGCATTAAACCATGATAACTCATTCAAAGGGTCGGAAACCACAAATTTTTGTTGCGTCGAAAGCATACTCATAACGTCTACGGTCCACCCACGACGCCGTTCGCCGTGCGAGTTGCGACTGCCGCCCGCGCCCACGCCGCGGCGCGGCGGCGGCGCCGGCGGGGCGTGCCGACGCAGTGTAATAAAGAGCGGTGAACGGCGGTACACCGCGGCGGCGGTATATCGCAGGCGGTATATTCAGACAGTGTAATAGGCCCTTTATTTCCTCTATGGAGTACCTACTGGATGTGGCTCAAGGCTCAAACAAGTAGTCTTGTGCCTGGTCGGTCTTCGAAGAGATCGCTCCGTCCAAGTACTATGCAGTCAGTGTCCTAGTTCAGTATACTAGTACTATTAGGACTATTCGGACATCGGATCTTCTAGCTAACAGTTCCGTAACATTTGCTTGGTAAATGTCTGTTTTTTTTTTATTTAATATAATGGCTTCGCACGGTTTTCCATTTAGCCATTGTCAAATAGGTATTAAAATAATTATTTAAGTACCTATTTCTTATTTTCACAATATGAAATTCATAGCATTATAGCAATCCTCGTGGTCAAGTAGTCAAGTCAATTAATTAAATACCTAGTTAAAGTCACGCTTCAGTAAAGTGATGGATGCTTTACTGAAACTTCCTTGTAGTTTTGGAAAAATGCGAATGGACACGATTTTTCCGTCTTACCACAAAAAAAATAAACCAGAGTTAAACAGATATTTCTAATAATTTTAGGAATAAAATTTTAGGTAGGTAGGTACCTATAAGTATAAAAAACAGGTTTATTAGAATGCCTACCTAGGTACTTATTATTATGAAATGAAATCACTAGGTACCTACCTAATGAAAAAGTGTTTCATCCAAATTATAATTAAAATTTAATTATATTATCGTAGGTATATACCATACCTAGGTACAAAGTACAAACACTGATGCATCCTCACAAAATAGGAATCTAATCCAAATGAAATAAACACGTAATTTCAAAATAGGTAGGTACCTAAATCTTACAGTAAACAAACAAAAATGGACACGCGACGCGAACCCGCCAAAATACCTGTATGTAAGCGCGAGACGGTAACACCTCATAACACCTACAATCAATAAATATACAAAAGAAGACCTTAGTGCATTACAAATACGGTCAGCCTTAACCCGCTAGTACCGCGACGCGATCGGTTACATTCCTTGGTCGTTGGCTACTCGGATCGGTCAGCCGGCGGGGCTCGCGAAACGACGGACGGTTTTTAATGTGACTGTAACGATAGTCCTAATAGAATAGACTGATGTCCGATTAGCTTTCGACGACATCGTGTCGTCTGGCTCGCTCGGAAATACTCGGTCAATTTTTTCATTCATCCTCATTCGGACGTGAACTAATAGAACTAATAGACTGAAGACCGATTTGAATTCGGTAACGTGTCTTTTAGTTCAGTGCAAAGAAACGTTTCCTAATCGGTCATCGTTCATGTACTACACAAGACTACAAACAAGCAAATTGGAGTTTTGGCGGGAATCCGATAGTGAGACGTTGTTGGTTTTGTATTATTAGCTCAAACTTGTGTTTCTTCGAGTTATAATGTGGAATATTAACCATTAAGTGTTCGTTAACGTGCACGAGTGTTGGCGGATGATATAAACTCAAAAAACGTGTCATTTCGCATTTTTTCCAAAACTCCCAGGAAGTTTCAGTAAAGCATCCACTACTTTACTGAATCGTGTATTGACGGTGTAAATAATTGACTTGACTACTTGACCACGATTGCTATATTGCTGTGACTTTCGTAATGTGAAATTAAGAAATATTTTATACATGACATTGGCTATGTGCACAAACCGTGCGAAGCCATAACAAAGAAGCAAGATTTCAAGATTATGATTATCTATGGTGCATGCGTAAATTCACTGCGAGTGTGTAGTAATGTGGGGTGGGCGCACTTCGGAAAAGCAAATTAATTATAACAGAGCCATTGAGTACTGTGGCGCTTTTTGGTTCTTTTTATTAGTGATATTTAATTTTGTACCGCAGAATTACAACTGCCCGAGTTTTGTATTTGCAACTAAAATAATGATTGTAACGGGTGGATAACCTCCGATTTGTGCTCGTTGTTCTGTACCTACATAATTTGATCAATAAACGAGTAAAATGGCTGATAAAATAAGGTAAGAATACCTAGGTACTGTAACACAACTATATTCACAACCGATGTAGTGTTCGCGTAGGTACCTACTGCTAGTTATTCGTGATAAGACTTTTAACTCAGCTGTGAAATGCCACATGACACGACGACTGGTGTTCTAAAATATAATATACTATAATACCTATTTCTATACCTGCTGTTGGAGTGGCACTCCATGCTTGAAGATTCTGTTTACATTATTTTGAATCACCTGGCTGTGATACATAGTTTCACCCTAGGTATTTATTGGTAAAAAAAATGCCTTCAGGATCTTTCCTTTTTTGTAGGATTTTGTTGAGTAGGTAAATTCTGTTGAAACATGTTTTGTCTAGAGGTACAAGCATAATAAATTATATTAGGTACCTACTGATGATATACGGTAAAATACTGATGTACATAAACCAAAAATCTAAAATATTGTTACAGAGTCAAGTCAAACTTCAATAAAGAAGGAAATTATGAGCCTTCTGATTCTGAAGATGAATATTCACCCAAGGAGAAGAAGTTATTAGATAAGCTTCGTAAGAGGAAACATGACTCTGAAAGTGAGGAAGAAATGTTTGCCTTTTCAGAATCAGGTGAGGATTCTGATGCTAAAGATGATGATTTAGGAATTGCTGACAGTGATGTTGAAGGGCAGGAAAAGTCAGACGACGACTTGCCCGATTCTAAAGCATGGGGAAAGAAGAAAAAGTCCTATTATGCCACTGACTATGTGGATGAAGACTATGGTGGTTTTGGTAATGATGAAAATGCAGCTCTCATGGAGGAAGAAGAAGCCATGAACATACAGAAAAGACTCCTTGAACAACTTGGAGACGAGGATTTCACATTAGACTTTTTTACTAATCAAGTTCCTGAAGTGGAAGAACAGGAAACAGTTATCAAAAGTGATTTGAGCCAAATGTCAAAGAGGCAAAAGTTACAGCTTCTTGAAAAGGAAAGCCCAGAATTTGCAGGTCTTATTGATGACTTCAAAACAAAATTAACTGTAGCCAAAGATGATTTACATCCTGTGCTGGAATTAGTAAAAGATGGAAAGCTGCCAACATGCCCTGCCTCCAAATTTGTCAAAACAAACTATAATCTTATTTTGAACTATTGCACCAACATAAGTTTCTATTTACTACTTAAAAGTCAGAGAATTAACATCCAGAACCATCCAGTGATAAAGAGATTGTATCAGTATAGACAGATGCTAAATAAAATAGAGCCCATTTACCAGGAAGTGATCAAACCTCAAATAGACAAAATATTAGATGCGGTTAAAAACAACATAACATTACATCAGAAGAAAGAAAGCCAGAAACAAAGTGGTGGAAAGAATAAAACGATAGAAAACAAAAAATTGAGTAAGGCATTGAAACCCGCTCCCAAAAAGCTTAAACTGATCACTGCAATAGAGAAAGATGAAGGGGAAGACACTGGAGTGTCAGATGATGAAGATAATTATGAAGGCAATGACTTCTTCAGAACTGCCAAGCCGCCTAACATTCAGAGAGCTAATGATGAATCTGAGGAGAGTGGGTTCTCAGACAATGATGCAAATATCACAGAAGCAGAGAATGAAGAGAGTAACAACAAGCCTTCAACATCTCAAAGCATGGTATCAGAGGAAGTGGCAGACAAACGGCAGATTACCTATCAGATTGCTAAGAATAAAGGATTGACACCGCATAGAAACAAGGTACAAAGAAACCCTAGAGTCAAACACAAATTGAAATTCAGGAAGGCTAAGATAAGGAGGAAGGGTGCCATCCGTGAACCCAGGACAGAAGTCGCCAGGTACAGTGGAGAAGCATCAGGAATTAAAGCAAATGTGAAAAAGAGCATAAAGATTAAGTAAAAACTTAATAATTTATTCATTAACCATTTATTCTGTAAAAGGTATATTATTCTGAAATAAAATCTTCCACAAAGCTTGATTTTATTTAGTGTTGCCACCTGAAACAAAGAAATATCCAATAACTTTGAGTGTTGGATACCTACAAGCCGATATGTAGCACAAAATGTTAAAGCTCTGACAGTATAGGTAGTATAAACATCTCATTATATTATTTTTCGTGTCTAATCATTTTGTAAACAAATGGACATTAGAGCATTTTGTTCATGTTAAATATCTATCGCCAGTTTGAAGATTTTAACTGGGTTATTCCCAGTTGTCACCAGACAAATATTATTACAAAACTCCAATAATAATAATTATGAAAAATTTCATGTTACTCTTACATTCGGCTTGCATATTGCTGTTAAACATTCAGCCGCGTAGTTGACAGTTGACACATCTTACCATGTGTTTTTAGGACATTAGTTAGTACTATCTATTAGATTAGTATATATTTTATAGCAACATGTAAAAAAATGTATTACTTACAGTTTTAAAACTTTATCTTTGCCTCCTGACGCCACATACGATCCATCTGGTGACCAATCTACAGCAAAAACTTCGTCAGCATGTCCTGGAAGGTCCAATTCTAACTTTTTTGTCTTCATGTTCCATACTGAAAAACAGTAAAGTTTAATAGTATGGTAAAAAAGTATAAGTTTCTGTACCTACTAAGTGGGATGTCACCAGTGGTGACAATAGGGACAAATTCAAAAATAATTCCCAGTTGTCCCCACTGGAGACAAATGGGAGTGCCAGTTGGGAATGACCAAGTAAATCTGTCTAACCATGGCTTACAAACACAGTTTTGATCCATATCAATAACTTAGGTATTTTTAGAGTAAGCAAGGTACCTTTTAGAGTAGAATCTGCACTAGAACTCAACAGAAGTCTGGAATCAGCAGACCAAGCTACCATGTAGACTGCTTGTACGTGCCCTCGCAGTGTGGTAATAAATTTACCAGTTGTCGCCTCCCACAGCTTCACTGATTTGTCAAATGATGCTGATGCTATAGTCCTAAAGTAAAAAACGTAGGTAATATTTATCAATACTTTTCGTGAGTAACTTCGTCCATACAGACTGCTGCAAAAAGCCTAGAAAGCTTATTGTTGGTCAGTGTTTATAGTGGAACTTGAGACCTCTATTTTCACTTTCTCATACAAAAGATAAAAAAGGATGTTATTTGGCAAATGACAATAAGAACAGCACCATACCTTGTATCTGGTGAGAACTTGACATCATTTATGAGTTGTTGATGACCAGTCATTCGCGCCAAGGGCCTCTTTTCTTTCTCTGGCAGCCACAAGAACAGTGTAAAGTCATCAGATCCTGATACAAGTCTCTCTGCACCTTGTGGACATACTGATTCATATCTATCCAAAGCCCTTTGTTGCAGTACTTTTTCTGTAAATCATATTAGTTGTTGATGAAAAAAAAATCTGAGATATCCATTTCCCAGGTATTATTTTAAAATTAAGGTGGTCTGATTTCCATGCACATTTTCTTTGACTTTGTTGTTTCCTGTTGTGATTTTAACTCATCATTACATAACATAGGATAGGTTTACATTTGTAGTGGTAAATTTGACACTATGCAAAATTGACAGACTATGTTGTATGAGCAGGTACACAGTACTTTGTGTGTGCGATAGTTTTCTACTTACTGTCATCGTATTTAGATCCAAGATTATCAGTAACTGGATGGAATGGACCAGTCCGCAGCACATAGTCCGTGCTCAGGGCTAGTGTGTTGACCCAATGTGCATGGCCTTCTAGTGTTCTACAAAGGACTCCATCATCTGCTCTCCATACCTGTTTGGCAAAATTTATGGCAGGGGTTTTATAAATGGTAAGTAATAAAATGTTTAAGTATGTTCGTCAGGTAACATAAATAACACATCACTCGGTAAAGCCTTAATGGTTTTGGTTAGGTATTTCAATATTTTAGGTCCTGTAATAATTTATGGTCGGCATTTTTCATTTCCAAGTGAAGCTGTGGGGAAGTGCTGTTATTTTTAAGTATTCAAAGCGTCAGTTTATCAGATTCAATAATAATATAGCTGAAATAAATCGCGTTGTATACTAAACTTTTTTATACCTTAATTGTACGATCTTGGGAAGATGTGTAGATGAGTCCAGTCCCTCCCCACTTCACAGAAGTTACAGCTTTGGAGTGACCTGTGAGACTGAGGACTGTAACGCCGGTGACTGTGTCCCATATCCTCACATCCCCATCTTTTGATGAACTAGCTATCTTTCTGCACTCTGGATTCCTAGAATTTATTTTTTAATAATGTTATATAATTCATTGTATATTTTGCATAAGTTCCAGTTTATTATGACATAAATGATATAATCATTATACATAATCAATAATGAATGAAGAGGCATTTAAATACCTGTGATAAGGTTCCCAAGCAAGAGCCGTGACCCACTGTTTGTGACCAATCATTGTTTTGCCCACTTGTTGGCCAGTGCTGGGGTCCCACACCATGACCCTGCCTTGCTTGCAACCCGATGCCAACTTCAAACCATCAGGCGACCAGCTTATACATAACACCCAGTTTGTGTGACCTGAATAAAAGAGGATGATTAATCTAACTTCCATAGTTGTAATATACAGACAAAATCAAAGAAATGTTTACCTTTACATAAATGCAGAGGTGTTTGCGTGCTTAAATCCCAGAACCTTACAGTCGTGTCTCCAGATCCGCTGGCGAGCTGTTTCCCCGATGGGCTGAAGCTAGTGGATATTACTGCCTCTGCATGCCCAGGTATTGAACTGAATAAAAGACAAGGTAAAGTAGTAATATACTAGAAAAATATACATTGATCAAAGTTACTTAGCCTAAAATTTGTTAGAAGTGATTTGAGCAATATCTGAAGGATGCAAGTTTGCATTTACAAGATCACCAAGGATTAATAGCATATTCAACATTCATCCTATTCCACATCATGGTCTGATATCTTTGTGGGCAATGTCGAAACAAAAGTTAGAAACTAATTGACATATATTAGAAATCAATCATTTACAAAAAAATAATAGATTTCAACTTCGTTGACCTTCATTTTTGTATATTTATAGATGGTAAAAATTAAATTCCCTCATAACAACATTGATATAGGTAATAGAGTGAAAAGGGAAATACTTTCATGGAAATAGTTAATTAGTTTATACATACTTATACTTACCCAGGTCACTGGTGTTAGGAGTAAATAGTAATAAAATAAATAAATGTATGTAGTAATTAGGTACCTTGTACATCTTGTGACTGGTCTGACTCTGAATACTGCTTGCTGTTGATAGACTATTTCAACTACTTCTTCAGAGTTCAAGTTATTGATGTCTATAGAATCTTTCAGTGTACTTTTAATTTCAACATCGTTTACGAAGAAAAGAAAAGGTTTATCTTCCTGCAAAATAGTAACTTATGTAGGTATTTATTCCGTTATTTATATAGTCATGTTAGTGAAGGGGAAGTAAAGATTACCTACCTCTTGTAGCAAAGCATTACAAACAAGTTGAAGTTGCTCCTTAGATATATTTAACGGTAAGTCTAGAGTACCTCCAGCGTCTTCTCCTGTATCTGACTTAAGCTTGGCTTGAATAGTACTCGGCAAATCTATCTCCATTGTTTAGACTGAGATACCTATTACTATGGAGTATAAATAATTGAAATAACAATTTTCAAAATGTTTCCCTAACCTCAAAAGTAAATAAACGCACACACTTTGACGCACACGCACACTATCACTGTCCGTCCTGTCCTCGTCCTGTCACAGTCAAGTCAATGTCACAGCGAACACACCTTTTTAGTTTCTTTTTTTGCTTTGTTTTAGTTATGGCTTCGCACGGTTTGTGCATATAGCCAGTGTCAAGTATTTTATTATTTAAGTATTTCTTAACTTCACATTATGAAAGTCACAGCAATATAGCAATCGTGGTCAAGTAGTCAAGTCAATTATTTACATCGTCAAAGTCACGATTCAGTAAAGTAGTGGATGCTTTAATGTAACTTCCTGGGAGTTTTGGAAAAAATGCGAAATGACACGTGTTTTGAATTTATATCATTCGCCTACACTCGTGCACGTTAACGAACACTTAATGATTAATATTCCACCAATATTACACATGAACACTCGAAGAAACACAAGTTTGAGTGATAATACAAAACCAATAACATCTCACTATCGGATTCCCGTCCCGCCAAAACTCCACCTTTTATTGTCAACTTCTATTTGTTTTAGTTTTGGCATCGCTCGGTTTGTGCATTGCTACAGTGTCAGTCAAGTTTATAACCAGCCCAAATAATAATTATTGTTAGAGTTTTGGCGGGAATTCGATAATGAGACGTTGCTGATTTTGTATTTTTTCTCTAACGTGTGTTTCTTCGAGTGTTCATTTGTAATATTGATGGAATATTAGTCATTTTGTGTTCGTGTGTGGAAAAATGATATAAACCCAAAAAGAGTGTCACTTCGCATTTTATACAAAACTCCCAGTATGTTTCAGTAAAGCATCGACCACTTTACTGAATCGTGATTTTGGCTACGTAAATAATTGACTTGACTACTTGAGCACGAGGATTGCTATATGACTTTCCTATTGTGAAAATAAGAAATATGAAAATATTTTATTACTTGACACTGTTTAAATGCACAAACCATGCGAAGCCCAACTAACAAAAAAAACAAATAATTCATGTCTTTGACAACTTGACATTAACATTTTTCGCACTCACTTTCAGTAAATGAGAATGACATGACATGTATAGTCTGTGAAGTGTAAAACTGTGAAATAATGACATGTCCGACTTCGGCATTCCACGTACGTGTATGTTTATTTTATTTTGGAGTTGAATTTAATTTTTAGACAAACGTGGAAGTGTACAACATGAAATTCTTGTACATTTTGTTGTTTTTGTGGACTGTAGTCTACTGTGATGAGCACACCCACACTTACAAAGATGGAGAGCAAGTTGTGCTGTGGATGAACACTGTTGGCCCTTACCACAATCGTCAAGAAACGTATGCGTATTTTTCGTTACCTTTTTGCATCGGCACAAAAGTTACTATCGGACACTACCATGAAACTCTATCAGAAGCACTTCAAGGCGTCGAATTGGAATTCAGCGGCCTCGACATCACATACAGAGACAATGCACCGGCGCAGCAGTTCTGTGCCATAGAACTCAATGACCAATCCTATAAAGCGCTCGTGTATGCAGTGAAGAATCACTATTGGTACCAGATGTACATAGATGATCTGCCGATTTGGGGAACTGTTGGGGAAATTGACGGCGATCATTACTATATTTGGACTCATAAGAAGTTTGATATTGGATACAATGGAAACAGAATCGTGGAAGTTAATCTTACCACCGAAAATAAGGAACGACTTACTCCCGATGCGAAGATCCCATTCACTTACGAAGTTAACTGGAAGAAGACCAACATTAATTTTGAAGATCGCTTTGACAAATATTTGGATCCAAACTTTTTCCAGCACAGGATTCATTGGTTCTCGATTTTCAACAGTTTTATGATGGTAATATTCTTGGTAGGTCTCGTTTCCATGATCCTTATGAGAACTCTGAGGAAGGATTATGCTCGGTACTCGAAAGATGATGATCTTGATGATTTAGAAAAAGATTTAGGTGATGAATATGGCTGGAAGCAGGTACATGGTGATGTGTTCAGGCCGGTACCTCAACTGGCATTGTTCTCAGCTCTTGTTGGGTGTGGCTATCAGCTGACTGTTGTGACATTAGCTGTTATAATATTTACTATATTTGGTGAACTCTATACTGAGAGAGGGTCTTTACTGTCTACTGCTATCTTCATCTACGCTGCCACTTCTCCTGTCAACGGATATTTTGGGGGTTCTTTGTATGCTAGAATGGGTGGCAAACTGTGGATTAAGCAGATGCTTCTCTCTGCTTTCTTCTTGCCAGTTCTAGTTTGTGGAACTGCATTTTTCATCAATTTCATTGCTATGTATTATCATGCTTCTAGGGCTATTCCATTTGGCAGCATGATTGCTGTAATGTCGATTTGCACATTTGTTATACTACCTTTGACCTTAGTTGGCACAGTACTCGGGAGGAACCTGGCTGGTCAGCCAGACTACCCTTGCCGTATCAACGCTGTGCCCAGACCAATTCCGGAAAAGAAATGGTTTATGGAGCCATTCATAATCATTATCGTGGGAGGAATTCTGCCATTTGGATCCATATTTATTGAGATGTATTTCATTTTCACTTCATTCTGGGCATACAAGATTTACTATGTATATGGATTTATGCTGCTAGTGTTCCTGATTCTAATGGTGGTAACGGTATGTGTAACTATTGTTTGCACTTACTTCTTGCTCAACGCTGAAGACTACCGCTGGCAGTGGACTAGTTTTCTGTCCGCTGGCAGCACTGCAATCTATGTCTACTTATATTCATTCTACTATTTTGTTTTTAAAACTAAAATGTATGGACTCTTCCAGACTACTTTCTACTTTGGCTATATGGCTCTCTTCAGTCTTGCGCTGGGAATCATTTGTGGAACCGTTGGCTATTTGGGGACTAGCCTCTTTGTGAGGAAAATCTATGCGACTGTTAAAATTGATTGAAATGCCCCATTATATATTAATTATCAATAGTTATGTTAAAAGTAGTCATAATAGTATTTGCTTGTCATTGAATGTAATATTATATCTTTTATTTAATTAGTTAAATCTTTATCTTTTAATTCATATAACCTTGTTGGATTGTTTGATTCTAGATTTTTGTTAATGGAAAGGAATGTAATAATTAAATTATCTCATATTTAGAAACATTCCTTGTTTGTATAAAAAGGCATTTCACAGGCAGGATTTATGTGTTTGGAGATATATTGTAACAATTTTAATAGTAATTATGTATGAATGTGCAAGATGAGTGTATGTGAAGTTTCTGTATAATATGAGATTATCTGGATCACAAATAATTACAGTTAAATGTAAATCCAAACAATTGAAAGCCAGTTTCATACTTAATTTTAGAGTTTCGAAAAAAGGTCAGTGGATCATATTGCTCTCGAATGCTGCCAGCTCTTCTCCCATATGCTTGTAAAAATTGAAATCACTTGCTCGATTTGAAATTTACACACAATCGTCAATCAGTAGTTCCATAACCCTAAACGAAAAACTATATTTTGGGAGACTGTAATCATATCCGAACTTCGTATCCAATTCAATATTTTCTAGTACCAGTGAGCTGTATCCAGCAGTTCATGTAATAAACCTCACAGTTATATTTGAGTAAGCCAGACACAATATATGTTTCATTGTTACATGGTGCATAATATGGTCCAGTCAACGGCAGTGTTTTGTTGTCTTTGAAATATGAAGCCCTGAATATACGAGGCATAGCTCAACAACTACTTGTCAAGTTACTGAATGTTTAGTTAAACTTATGTACTCTTGTATACACTCTTACTCAACGGCAAAATTTCCGATAGTTAAGGCTATATTACTTACATAACCTAGTGCTTGTGAAGTTGTAAGCTTTGTGTCATGAGGATTTCTAATACTGTCTTGTTATGTAAATGCTTTTACTATCCTACCTACATTAAAAATAATGTAACAATCATATGATTTTTTTATCAGTTGGATGGTTCATTCACCAAAAATCAGACATTACTAGTGGCCATAAGAACTAAATCACTTTTTCTGCCCAATAACTTAGAAAATAAAAGCACTTATGTTATTTAATTATATACAGGTTGTAAAATATGTTACCGGCACAGGAGGATAGGAAAGTATCAAGAAAAGTTAGTTTTATAATCTAATCATTTTGTAAATATGTCTAATATATGTAAATTAATATAATTAATATTATATTTAGCAATAAAAGCGCACTTATGTGACATGGAGAAACTATGCCATCCGTCATGAACTTGTAATGAACTTTTGGCATGGAAATAAAGACAAAATTACAACAGTATTGTTTAATTTTTATAGATATATTCTTAGCCATCTAGGTACATAAATAAAGAGTGCTTTTCTCTTCGCCAATGCAAAATACATAATTTCAGTTTTATAAAGTGTCTGTATCTCCGCTAACAAATTTTTCTACTTCAACAGCTCCCTTTATAGACTTCTTCCCTCCAGGATTTTTGGCGTTGAATGCGTCGGCTGTTCTTTTTCTTAGTAAAGCAATATCTTCATTCTCATCAGATTGATCAGCCCATTCCAAGACCAATCTTCTACCGTAAAGATGGGTCGATTGGCAAAGCGCTCCAAATGCCGTCTAAAAACATACAAATTGATAAGGCAATCTGAAGTGCAGGTGTGAATTTAAATGTAAGGAGAGGTCAATAAACTGTTGCACAAACCTTAGCGTCGGCTTTAGAATGGAAATCGACAAATGCAAATCCACGATGTTGGTCCGACCCCGGTGACAGCTTTTTAGGCAGCCTTAAAGTTTTTATTTCGCCGAAAGCCCTGTTAGAGTCGAAATCAAAGGTTCAGTGTGATAATAAACATAATTAGGTTAGGTAGTTTAGGTACACTATACTATAATCAACATTCCGCGATATCACATGCAATTAGTTGGTAATGGTTTGGTACTTACTATACTTATCAGCTAAACTGTTTGTGTATTACCTACATATATATTATTATTATGTTCATTACCTGAATATTTCATGGAGTTCATTTCTATTTGCTTGGAAAGGTACATTCCGAACCAGTATTTTGGTGCCATTCTGAACGGTATCTTTGACATTTTTCTTCGACGTACGGACCTCATTTCTGTAAATTGTAGACATACATTAGAAATTAACATCTTATGCCGTTTTTACTAACTATATAAACTTGTAAAAGTAGGTATATCCTAATAATATGTCGTATGTATTCCGTAAACTTGTGTTAACTGTTAATTAAGTACATTAAACATTGAGGAATAGGTACCTATAGCATTTTCTATTCTATTCTTTATAAAGGGATTTTTACATCGGCATAGTATTATATTCCAAAGGGACCTTCGTGTGAGTGTGGACCGATCAAAAGTTATATCATAATACATAATCGAAATCAAATGTTGCTTCCTACTGTGACACCAGCAAATAAATGGCGTAGTAGTACCAACGGAAAAGCCGTAGGTATTTTTAGAAAGATTTGCTATTGAATTTAGAGTAGCTAATTTATTGAATTAATTGTACCTACCAACTACCTACCTAAAGCCAACTTTTATCTTTAATATGTGTATTAATTAAGTCCTAAAATAAGTTTGTATTGTAACATTCAAAGGCATATTAAGTGTAAATATGTGTCAATATGTTGGTACTAATGAATTTGGTGTACATTATGTAGGAAATAATATATCTACTAACGTGTTTCCTCTTTCTGATCGTTTTAATTCCAATGTTTTCCCATCTAAAGTGGAACTTTGCAAGATCTTCAGCGCCTCGTTGGCGTATTGTTTCCTCACAAACTGCACAAAGCCATAGCCCATAGAAAGGTACTGTCCGGGATTTTTGGCGTCTTTCTTTTTGGCTATCGTTGCACTGTGAATTTTGCCGCACCCTGAGAAATGCTGAAAACCAAGAATATAGTATAAAAGGATTTACAATAATATTACAATAATGCAAAAATTCGACATGGTCAGGGATGCGCGTTGGATGAGTGCAGAGTTAAGACTGATTGCGTCCGACATTGTTTAAAACTTCAGCGATCGGACGAGTTTTTAACGTTATACGAAAGTTATAAAAGAGCGATGTACTAAAACAGCGCACCTTAATCCGCATGACGTCACAAAGCGAAGCTAGATAGAAATAGATTTCAATTAAAGAAACAGTAGGTAATGAAAGCAATGCTTTTGATTTGAAGCTAGATAACTAACATAGGCTTATTGGAGTCCATACAGGCGAAGCCGCGGGCGATAGCTAGTGAAATGGATGCACTTACAGATCTAAGTGATTCTTCTGTGGTTCTGAAGTTAAGATTCTTTACAAACAATGTGGTATCGTTTTCAGGTTCTTCGGAGTCGCTGATATCATATTTAGTTCCCGTAGAGATGTCTTCGTCTTTACGATTCGCATCCGCTTGTGATTTTGATCCTTTAGTAATAGTAGGTTTTGGTTCTTGATCATTGCTTAATTTCGGGTCATCATCACTACTAGTGTCCATTTTTTCTTCGACACTTTCTTTGTTTTGATCATATTTTTCGGCAGATTTTATGAAAACATTTTCCGGCGCCCACTCTAAATATAGCGGCGTATGTTTAAATTGGGAGTATGCTAGTTTAGTGAATGCCTTCTTAGCTTCAAAGGGTTCAATGAAGTCAACCAGCGCGGTGATGCCGTGTTTAGGCATTAGGAATCTCGCTACGTGTCCATGTTTCTGGAAAAGCGCTTTAATTTCGTTTTTGTCTGTACCGGCTGGTAAGTTCTTGACTAGAATGCAGGTCTTCGATCTCTTTTTAGCTGGCTGCAACACGAAATCGTTACTTAGATTATAAAACATTTTGATATTATTACTTTATAGGTACCTACTTTAGGCTGGAGTTTGCTACCTAATATTTAATTCTATAGTGGTGTGTAACCACCGTTCTAATATATTGGTGAAGCGTTATACATAAGCATCATCAAATCTGTGTCTAGTGCAGATTTTATGCTAAAACTCAATAGGTATTCTACTTAATCTCTAACGAGACTGATTCTATCAGTTGTTAACTCACTCTGTTAAAGGCGTCTAGATAGACGCCATTTTCTTCCAAGAAAATCTTGGTTTCCACAACTAGCTGCGTTTCTCCAAGAGCCAGTCTCACAGCAGCACTTGTATCTGTGGAGATTAAATATTTTAAGCCTTCAGAAATTAGTGTCCAACCTAGAAAAAGAAACCTCGGGGCGCAGTTTGTATTACAATATTACTACCATACAAGTTTACATGAGCACACCACTATTAATCATAGTAGCGAGCGATATCGGTTGATATAAAGCGGAAGTGTGTACTAAATGACACAGAATCTGATTTTTTTAATTTTCTAAATTCGTACATAAGTGTACACAAGACCCATTAACGTAAATTAATATAACAGTACGATTCGATATAATCGGTCGGTATAATGCAGATGCGTATCGATTTCGCGCTGTTGCCGTGCGCGCCTGTTCGGCCGCGGAACAACGGTTTATTTCGTGCGGAGAGAAGGTTGATAAGATTTTTATGAGACGTTTCACGCATCATAAATTGCGGTGTCTGTTTTATGTGTATGGTACTATTAAATCTTCTGTGTTTTATGTGTCTATATTTTTGTAGGTGTGTGGTGTAAGTTAGACCGATTTTTATATCCGCTGTATCGTGGTGAGTGACACCTATCCATACCTAGTTCATGAATATAAATGAAATACAAGTGTCCGTTTGTTATGTCAAACTAACATCTCTTTGAATAGGTACGCATAATATGTAAGTACCTATATGAAAGTATATTTCATTCAAAGCTCATAAACCTATATCATACCTAAGACAATAAGATTTTTTTAAATACTTACCTGCTTTATATTATTGGACAAAGCTTACGAATTCCGTACCTACACGTTTACATGTGGTACTAGGCGCCAAAAATTTTAATAGCATAACACTAATTATTTTTCGCTAAAACTTGACTGCGTCATCGCACTCTGGCTGGAAGTTCCAGTCAGCATTCAAACTAGCGTACGTAAGAAATAATTAAGTATTAAGAAATACTTTGTAACTTTATACCACAATCAGACGTGAATCAGGGGCTCAATTCTCGTAATTACACAATAAGTTGAACGAAAGTTGACCAAAATGAGATTGGATTATGACTAGACTGAGAATTCGTATTCTGCTCCCATAAATTTACAACTTCATCTCGGTATAATCAACTTACGATCTAGTTACAGTTAAGTCAACCCATTGTCTATGACATATAACGTAAATATTTACGTGTACTTGAAACATATGCCCATTTAGGCTAAAACAGACGAAACCATAGATAAAATAGGAAAAAACTGAACGCAATGTCATTGTCATTTGTATTTTGACACTTCAAACTTCAAATTATTCAAATTAATTGTCAAACTAAGTAGTAGGTAGGTACTTAGGCATTATGCAAAACAAACAACCAAGCAAGTCACAAGGTGTTGGTTTGTATTTTTGAAATAGTTTGGTTGAACCAGCTAACTGCGACTCGCCAATTGGAGCTCCCTACTACTCCTCGAAGCCTCGAATTCTTGGAGTTTGTTGTGATATAGCATTGTGGAGGCGGCACTCGCAGAGAAAGGGAGCGGGAGCGGCCACAAAGGTAAATCTTATAGTTTTTGTTTTATGTATTTATCTACAGTATTATCCACACACAGTAGGTGTTGATTTATCACTAACTTATTTGCAGGGAGGATATTGAAGGACGTCAAAGCCGACGTCCGGATTCGAGAAAGCTGGGCTTTAGTGGCTGCGATGGAAGAGGCCCGCTTGGCAGTGGACATGGAGCAGCCCAGTGATACAAATAAATTGGCAAGCAAGTGCGATCAAAGATCATGTCAATGAGTTTAATCATTACACAGATATGTCTTCGAACAAAAGTCAAATCAAAGTAAATAGGTATGTAATGAAAACCATGGAAATAGAATAAAATAGAAAATAATTTATTTACATAATAGATAGGTAGGTACAAAATTATTAGATAACAACTATTATCAACTATTATCAAATAATTAACAACTATTTTTTTCCTCCACTGCTGTGCACGGTCTCCCTTCACTTCTGTGAGGAGGATTAGGCCATAATACCTACTCCACAATACACAGTCCAGAGTGGTGGGTCACATTAATTTAATTCCTGTTTCTATTGGCCCACAGATTTGGATCAGTGCATGCGTGCAGCGGCAGTGGTGGCAGCCTGCGTTGGGGGTGCCAGGATAAGTTTCTTCATGCAGCGCTATCAAATGGCACCTGCAAAAATGAAATAATTACTATTATTAACTATTTTTGTGGTATTAATAAACATTTATAAGCTATACAAATTAGTATTAATTATCTTTAGGGGTTCTTTACTATTACTCCTACAATTAGTAATCATTATTTAGTAGCCAACCTGAATCTCGCCTTGAGCACTGCTATCATCCTCTCCACGCTTCGGTGCCCTCTTTAACCACTCTGGAAACACTCGGTGGCACCAGTGTGTGCTATGCTCTCTCGCTTGCCATAGATTGGTAAGCCCCGCTGCAAAAAATGCAAGTACAATCATAACCTAGAAAAAGTCAATAGAAAATGCTATTTTTACACCGCTACATATACAAGGTAGGTAGGTACCTACTTACAAAAGGAAGGGAGAACAATGAAGTGTAAATCATGAATGGTAGTTACCTAACTAGTTAGTAAGTAGGTATACTATACTGAGGAAGATAAAGTGCTTATAAACTTACTTTTTAGATAAAGATAAAGTACTTACTTTTTGGCTACAGCATTCAACCCATCTCCTCAAATTGTCTCTCTCGGGGTGTGGGGGTTTAGCTCTTTAATGAGATTTATGGTGAGCGGCTTTGTAAGGCGGTAGGTTTTAACTTTTCACGAACTCGCGGTTGCTTATTGCAAACGCATTTTCATCGAGTCGACGGCGGTACCCAACCGTTCGACGCGTATTTCCCTTGCCGCTGCACCGCCTTCTCACTGAGCGGTACGCAAAAACAGACACTCCAAGCCGTAAAACCACTCATTTTTAAATTTATTGTCGAAAACACAACTACAAAACATAGAAAATTGTAACTTTGTCTCAATCTCATTTCAGTCCACTCAAAGTCAACTTATAATCTCATATTTGACGTTTATTCAAATACGAGAATACCAAATTGTAGTCAACTTCCAGTGCCTTCAACTCATTTTTGTTACTAGAATACCATTTTAGCGTTCGGTTACATTACGATATCATTTCGATCAAGCGAAAGTTAAATGTCACTTTTCAATTTACGAGAATACGATTTTAGACTTTAATGAGATTATAAGTTGATCGGAACTAGATTTTGAACATATTAAATTACCAGAATTGGCCCTCTGGGGCTCAATTCTCGTAATTACACAATAAGTTGAACGAAAGTTGACCAAAATGAGATTGGATTATGACTAGACTGAGAATTCGTATTCTGCTCCCATAAATTTACAACTTCATCTCGGTATAATCAACTTACGATCTAGTTACAGTTAAGTCAACCCATTGTCTATGACATATAACGTAAATATTTACGTGTACTTGAAACATATGCCCATTTAGGCTAAAACAGACGAAACCATAGATAAAATAGGAAAAAACTGAACGCAATGTCATTGTCATTTGTATTTTGACACTTCAAACTTCAAATTATTCAAATTAATTGTCAAACTAAGTAGTAGGTAGGTACTTAGGCATTATGCAAAACAAACAACCAAGCAAGTCACAAGGTGTTGGTTTGTATTTTTGAAATAGTTTGGTTGAACCAGCTAACTGCGACTCGCCAATTGGAGCTCCCTACTACTCCTCGAAGCCTCGAATTCTTGGAGTTTGTTGTGATATAGCATTGTGGAGGCGGCACTCGCAGAGAAAGGGAGCGGGAGCGGCCACAAAGGTAAATCTTATAGTTTTTGTTTTATGTATTTATCTACAGTATTATCCACACACAGTAGGTGTTGATTTATCACTAACTTATTTGCAGGGAGGATATTGAAGGACGTCAAAGCCGACGTCCGGATTCGAGAAAGCTGGGCTTTAGTGGCTGCGATGGAAGAGGCCCGCTTGGCAGTGGACATGGAGCAGCCCAGTGATACAAATAAATTGGCAAGCAAGTGCGATCAAAGATCATGTCAATGAGTTTAATCATTACACAGATATGTCTTCGAACAAAAGTCAAATCAAAGTAAATAGGTATGTAATGAAAACCATGGAAATAGAATAAAATAGAAAATAATTTATTTACATAATAGATAGGTAGGTACAAAATTATTAGATAACAACTATTATCAACTATTATCAAATAATTAACAACTATTTTTTTCCTCCACTGCTGTGCACGGTCTCCCTTCACTTCTGTGAGGAGGATTAGGCCATAATACCTACTCCACAATACACAGTCCAGAGTGGTGGGTCACATTAATTTAATTCCTGTTTCTATTGGCCCACAGATTTGGATCAGTGCATGCGTGCAGCGGCAGTGGTGGCAGCCTGCGTTGGGGGTGCCAGGATAAGTTTCTTCATGCAGCGCTATCAAATGGCACCTGCAAAAATGAAATAATTACTATTATTAACTATTTTTGTGGTATTAATAAACATTTATAAGCTATACAAATTAGTATTAATTATCTTTAGGGGTTCTTTACTATTACTCCTACAATTAGTAATCATTATTTAGTAGCCAACCTGAATCTCGCCTTGAGCACTGCTATCATCCTCTCCACGCTTCGGTGCCCTCTTTAACCACTCTGGAAACACTCGGTGGCACCAGTGTGTGCTATGCTCTCTCGCTTGCCATAGATTGGTAAGCCCCGCTGCAAAAAATGCAAGTACAATCATAACCTAGAAAAAGTCAATAGAAAATGCTATTTTTACACCGCTACATATACAAGGTAGGTAGGTACCTACTTACAAAAGGAAGGGAGAACAATGAAGTGTAAATCATGAATGGTAGTTACCTAACTAGTTAGTAAGTAGGTATACTATACTGAGGAAGATAAAGTGCTTATAAACTTACTTTTTAGATAAAGATAAAGTACTTACTTTTTGGCTACAGCATTCAACCCATCTCCTCAAATTGTCTCTCTCGGGGTGTGGGGGTTTAGCTCTTTAATGAGATTTATGGTGAGCGGCTTTGTAAGGCGGTAGGTTTTAACTTTTCACGAACTCGCGGTTGCTTATTGCAAACGCATTTTCATCGAGTCGACGGCGGTACCCAACCGTTCGACGCGTATTTCCCTTGCCGCTGCACCGCCTTCTCACTGAGCGGTACGCAAAAACAGACACTCCAAGCCGTAAAACCACTCATTTTTAAATTTATTGTCGAAAACACAACTACAAAACATAGAAAATTGTAACTTTGTCTCAATCTCATTTCAGTCCACTCAAAGTCAACTTATAATCTCATATTTGACGTTTATTCAAATACGAGAATACCAAATTGTAGTCAACTTCCAGTGCCTTCAACTCATTTTTGTTACTAGAATACCATTTTAGCGTTCGGTTACATTACGATATCATTTCGATCAAGCGAAAGTTAAATGTCACTTTTCAATTTACGAGAATACGATTTTAGACTTTAATGAGATTATAAGTTGATCGGAACTAGATTTTGAACATATTAAATTACCAGAATTGGCCCTCAGTTAGTCGAATCTCAGTAGTTGTGAGATTATGCGAATTGTAAATAAACAAGTAAAATAAAACAACAGATAAAAATTATCATGATGTAGGTACCTATTAAGTATAACATTAATTAAAAGCTGTGGATGTGTGCGTGTCGAGAGGGTTGCGCATATCTTGGATACTAACTTTCACAGTAGGTATAGTAAAGTAACGCGCTTTCCCAGTTTTTTAACAGACTACGACAAAGCAAAAAGAAATAGTTATGAGGTTAGCAGTCTGTACGTTTGTGTGAATTTTTTTTATATTCCACCGTAGCCTAAACTCATCCGATTTTTTAATAAGATTAGGTACTATTCTCACTTACTTTTATTATCATCGTTGAGCAACTGTTCCTTCGTGGTGTTGTAGTTGGAAGCGACGACATCCGCGACCGCGTTCGCGCCCAAAAACAGTACGTTCCAGTTGTGCGACGATTTCGCTTGAGCTTTCAACTTCTTTGCTTTCTTTTCTTTGAAAGATAGGCCCTCTGAAAATAACACTTGACGCTGTCACAAACCAGAACCTAGGGTATAATAGGTATTCTGTGCCGGAACGAAATGAACTCGCTCTGCACTCGTGGCAGCTTTGAGCTTCCTGTTGCGGCAACCGGCAAGTTTTGAGAAACAGGGCAATTCAGGGCATGCGTGTAGCAACTCTAGTTGTGTTTCGGTGATCGTAACAGTTAAGATAATATTTTGCGGCAATTGGCAACCGTAAACTGGGTCTTTTTATTCTTGCTGGCAACTTATCAACAAAAATTACTTCCGCGGAGCCTTTTAATGAGCCTATGTATCACAAATTGCGGTGTCGACATCAGAGGAACTGCTTTCTTGTATTGACACCAGAACATTTTTTTGCCATTCAATCATTACAATAAAATAGTAGGCTGACAGCAAGCTAGTAGAAGCTTGTGCTAAAGACAGAAGGTCGACCAGGAGCTCCTCAGAGAGTTATTGTTGGTTACTATTGGGCTATTATTATCTTGCATCAGCGAATACTTATTTATAAAACCCTATTAGTATTTAAACGGGTCTAATTCGCGCACAAACGAATATCAAAATATATAATTTTGACATAATTTAGACCCGTTTAAATACTAATTAACATGTATTCAGTTCGCGAAAGTTTAAGAACTTCTATAAAACCCTAACCTGGAAAAACACTTTACTTAAAAAATACGTGGATTATTTTCAAGTCCATCCAACATATTCAGTGAGATGTTATTAACTAGTCATATTGATACGTACCATCGTCACTGTCATTGTCCAGTTTCTCTGTTTTAGCCGGCAACAAATGTAGCATGCGCCCACAGAATGCTGTGCCGTCAAGTTCCGTGAACGCCTTCACCGCATGTTCCGGTATCACATACGTGATCGTGGCGAACCCTTTTGGCTGACGGCTTATGGGATCTATGGGCATGTTGACGTCGGCGAGAGGACCTGTCGTGACATCAAAAGTTTCCGTAAGAGATTTCATGAAACAGACAAGAGTCGCTGAACCGCTCTCCGGGTGCTCGCTCAGTCCCATTCTATGATAACGGAATCAGGTTGGGGTATCAGCGTGTTTGCTTGATGCCTTTGACCGCATCCTCTCTGAACTTCAGCTGAGATAATCACCAAATAATGGATTAGGTGTCCTTAAATGGTGGGTTGAATACTTAAATATACCTACTGAACCATTCAATGCATTTCATTTTAAAACTCTGACTCTTCATTATGTATGTACATACTAATGTATACATATGCATTATAAAGTATTTTAGCAAAATCTACTTTTAGAAAATGTAAGAATTTGTACCTATCATATTTATAGTGTTATAATTACATACAGGAGTTACTCACCATACTTTTCGAACAAAGCTGTTAATTCATCTTCTGACACAACGTAAGGTAAATTTCTTACGAATATGCTGCCACTCTCCCCTATGCTTTCCTCGCCTGCTGTTTTCTGATGTAACAGGATTTAAAGTATACACATAAATCAGAATACTGACTATAAAATAGGAACATGTAATAACAATGTTAACAGATTTAAAGAAATACTTCGAACTTTTGAACCAATGTGAAAATTAGTCTTGTAGTTTCGAAAGACATGTAATAAGATGTAAATATTTTTATTGTTTGAATGATTTCAGTATAAATTGAATATGTCGACTGGATTTTTGTTCCTATTTTGAAGACTACAACCTGTATAATAAGACCCCCCCATCATACCTCTTGTCTTTTTTTGTTATTAGATTCTTCTTCCTCCGCAGCCTGTTTTGCTTTGTCCTCATATTTGTGGATGTTTATTCGATGATTACCTACCATGATTGATATAATTATTGTAGTTAGTAATAATATGCCTACAATGTATTATAGAATGCACAGTTATTAAAAATCTTAAGTTTAAACCAAAAGTACTGGACAGTGTAAAAATACAAGATAATTGTGGGCTTCAATGATCCAATTTTGACTTAATATCTATAATAAAGTGTTTCGTCCAGTATGAGCATAAATACTGTAATGTGTATTTAAAATCTTGTACCATCTGTATCTACAATCTCTCCCAATTCAACACAGAAACAGAATCAGAATATTTGTTATTATACAGTTAAAAACACACACAGGTCTTTACATACCTATGAATAGCTTGTCTTTGCCCAATGCTTTCTTGAATTCCTTTTCAGTTCTGAATCCAACATAGCAGAATCCAGCTAGTTTCTTGGCTTTGCCAAGCGGCAATCTGATAGAGTATGGCACTAAAGGTCGGAAGAACTCCTTTATATCTTTCTTTTTGCATTTAAATGGTAGGCCGGTTATCTGAAATCAATCAATATTGATTGAGAAAGTACTTGCAAGTCTGATAACTAGATCAACCATTTTAGACTCTTTTTGACTAGACTGTGTAGGTAGATAACATAGCACAATGATTTTATCACTGGAGCAGCTGTGCCGATAATTTGTTTATTATAACTGTGTCAATCAACTCACAGTGCATACACACATCAGTGCAGCATGTCTCAGGATATGTATGGATTTAAATTAATTTACAATTATTTCAGTATTATGTAAAGGAAAAAAATCCATTTTGTGAATGGTTCCACCAACACATGGGATTGAGGCAAGGGTTTTTTTTTAAGTTTAGCTCTGGATGGTTTGGTGCCAGTGTAAAGTATAAAACTATTTCTAGTTTCATGTTTTCAACATATTTTCACGATAGGAAATTCATAGCATTATAGTAATCGTCGTGGTTGATTAGCCAAAGAGAAATTAGGGTTTCACTTACTTTCACATACAAAAGAGGCCTATTTCGAATTTTCTTTGGCACTTGTTCTGCTGGTTCTTCAGTTGTTTCGGCTACTATTGTTTCTGTTGTACCTCCCACCTTTTTCATGAGTAATTTCATGTACTGAAACATGTAAGACATGTGATGCAAGTCATTAGATCTTGTAAGGTATCACGAAGAGCATTTTTCCTTGGTCATAAGCAAGCTTAACCATTAGGACAAATTTGGTGTATAAAATTAAAACTATAACATACCTCTAAGTCACTGATCTTTTTATTGGCCACTTTTTCATCTTTCTTCTTAGCATTTTTTTCTTCTACTTGCTCTTTAGGAGTCTCACCAAGAACCTCTTTAATTTCCACTGCATCGTTAGCGGTATTATTTGGTACATCTTCAACTCCGCTGTCGTCTTCATCATCACTCTTGGAGGCGTCTTGGAGAGCGTCCCTAATCCAGCTTGTTTTGTCACTGACATGAGCTTCGATGAATTCCGAGAACAGGGGGTCATCTTTATGCTGCAATAATGAATAAATACAGATATAACAAACAACATTTTGCTATAACGGGGTTCTAATAAAAATGGTTTTAGGACATCAAATTAGAAATCACGATGTGATAATGTAACAATTTAGACACTTGCATTTATAATATTGGTGTTGATTAGTAAAATCTCTTTTGGAGATCTTTGTGCATATGCACTAATGTTTTGTTGAAAAACCTCAGATTAATAAATAAGTAGGTACCTTTTTCAGTAAGTCCTTGATCTTATTTTTATTTTTTGCAACCTTTTTCTCCTGTTTAACAAGTTTGGCTGCTTCATCAATCTCGTCTTTATGCAGTTTCTTGTAAGCCGAACTATCGGCCGCATATTTACTCCAAGCTCTAGGCTTTTTTTCGTCTCCCAAGTTAGCACAAGGTAGGACTTGAATCGTCATAGACTTTATACAAGTGCCATCAAAATACTCGGTTGCAGCGTTCGCCTGCTCTTCAGTCCTGTAGCCAACGAATCCGAAATTCCTAAACTTACCATCTCTTGTATATTTCAACTGAACATCAGTTACCTCTCCCTTCTCCCCAAATATTTCCCTTATCTGTTCTACTGTAACCTGAAAAGCGCATATTTATTTATTTCTAGCGTTTATATTATTAATAAATGCTCTGGTATAATGTAATATTTTGCTTACTTTATTCGGCAAATTTTTAATAATGAGCCGTGACATTTTATATTCAATGAAATAAATAAAACGTTTGTTTTGTGGAACTATTGTTTTCAATGTTTTCATGAATTTTACAAATACACGTGCGTGCTCGCACCTCGCGAGACATCTACATTCGTTTGACTGCGACAGTAGAGACATTTATGACAGTGACGTAGACAGACAGCTTTCTTTAGTTTTAAGTTAGTTTTGGCTTCATACGGTCTGTGCACTCGTAGAGTACCTAGGTAGATATCAGGTATTGAAAAACCGATATTTTTTTATTCGTTTTAATTGCTTTAAAATACGGATAGAATTGGTACTGAAATACCGATTTACGGAAGTCTTGCAATGTTGGCACAGATTACACAATATAGTTAGTAGTTTGTCAATACCATTTTATACCATAATTATACCGATACTTTTTAAGTGGGTTTCGGTATTGGTACCTAGGTACCGATAGAACCGAACAGAAAAACCACTAAAATGCCGATTTAACCAAATTGTTGAATGTTAACGTTGCAAGAAATTATATTGCGTTGTAATGAAATAGATTCTGGCAATATTTCATCGCTGGAAAATATTCGTATAATATACAGTTATAGATAGAAGTACCAATACCATAATTTCGGTAAAAGACTAAAACCGTTTGTCTGAATGGTATGATAGAATGGTACCTATATGTATCGATACCACTACCGGTATTGCCAATATTTTAAGACCTATCCCAGGGTAGAATAACATTGTTTTTTGCTTAAGTTATGGCTTCGCACGATTTATGCATTTAGCCAGAAAAATACCATTGTTGAAACTTTCTTGGTTGGTCTGTGGTCAACCAGGTCAACACATTCATTCATCTTTCAATCAGCTGTTATTGACATTATGACATCTCTTGAAGAAAAGTCGGAAGTCAACAAAATCAACAAATTAAGATTTATCTAATTCTAGTTTTTAACTGAGGTATCGGCACAGTACCAGTACCAGGATACTAGTCGTGGGTACCTACCTACCTAAATTCGCGTTACAGTAAGTGTACAAATTCCCCACCAATATAATACGACGTGATAACGACAACAAACAAAAAGTAAACAAAAATGTCGACCGCAATGACATTCGGCCAGAAGCAGTTTATTCCAACGCCGCCTGATAAGGGCAGTTTTCCCCTGGACCATGAGGGTGTCTGCAAGAAGACCATGAGTAAATACATGAATTGTCTATTCAAAAACAACAGCGACAACTCTATGTGCCGGGACGAAGCCAAAGATTACCTAGCCTGCAGAATGGAACATAACCTAATGGCTAAAGAAGAATGGTCAAAGCTAGGCTTTCAAGAGAAAGATGTATCCACAGAGAGTAAAAAATGACTGCAAATCCCTGGGTAAATGAAGTTGTGTAAATAAATGTAGACTGTATTCCTTTTGATATGACTGTAGGTAGCTAAGAAGTGCTTTCATTGTGGAAAGAAAATTGTAACGCTAAGTAGTTTTTATCAAAACTTATAATTATACATGTTTTTGATAATTATCAAAGCTGTGTTTTTTTTACTAAACTAGAATCAAAAAGTTTTGCTGTATATAGGCCACATAATTATATTCCCCTGTCTGGTCTTTTTTTGGTGCTCATAATGGGAATGTTTATTCAGTTTGTCTTGTACTAGCTGTTTAGTAAAGGACTACTTCTCTATCCTATAAATAGTGTCGAATGAAATTAAGAATGACTTAATCAGAATTTGAAGATCTATCTATTTAAAAGTTACATATTTTAGGTTGTGTGTGAATTAGACCCATTTAATCTAATTAGCTCTTGAGCCACTTTCTGGTTCATGTGGACAAGGCTCCAGTGACGGCGAGATGGACCATGCGAGATGGACCCCTTCTTTGATCCTTGTCTAAATAAATAATTTTATATTTGGGACTGTTTTAGTACTTCTAGATTACTTTTTTTTTAATTTATTCTGTCCATTCAAAAGATATTGAGAAGTAAATATGTATGAAATTTTGTGAGGTACTGGTTCTTAATATTTTAAAATATATGTATTGAGGAAACAAAATATAAGTGCACTTACCTACCTTACCTACCTTTTTTATTATAAAGGAATAATAATGATTGTTGTTCTGTTTCTTTGAATAACTTTCAGTTGTGTCCAGTGTTTCTGAGACAGTTTATTAGTATTAAATTATAGAAAATCTTACTTAGTTAGTACCTACATTATACAATATAAAAAAAAATCTGGAATTTGTTTCTTCCACTTGTATATAATAATAGGCTAATTCACATGTAGGTAAGTATTCATATTTTAGTAGTGATGTTAGAAATTGTGCAATTTTGAATAAACTATTGAGAAGTAATGTACTTTCATACTATGATGGGTGAATAAGTGTTGGTAAGATAAAACAAACAAATACAATCTTAAAAAACTTTTATTTCATAAATCGTTAAACATTAATTTTTATAATATTACTTAGCAATATAGATATTATAAAAGTTAAGTTATAGGGTATAATATAATAATTTTAGAGTAGTACTTTGATATTTTTACCGCCAATCATAAGTGGCTTCTTTTATAAAATAAAATATCACAGTTATCATTAAATTATTTGTGACCAACGAAATTAGAAAATGCTAAAGTTGTTTTTGTTTCATAATAATACTTAAATAAATGTTGAGCGACTTGGCAGGTTTACAAAATAAAAGAAATTATTCAAGTCACTTTACCAGCTTATTATGATTATTAACTATTATTCTTAGTTTAATTAGGTATTTGAATATATGTATTTATTTTGATTATATTATTACTGCTGATTGCACAAAAATATTTTATAAATCTATGCCATAATATAATATTATAAAGCAACAATTTATTAACCTATGTGTACACATGGAAGGAAGAAAAGTTAACATACAAAACATAGTTACTGTTAGGTATGCATTCATATCTCAGGCAACTGCAATTACAAAAATATCCAAAGATAATTTGTTCTGTACAATGACTAACTATATAAGCACCATTTTCATTCTACCAAGATTTATGTCCAAAATTGGCAATAAAACTTACTACAGTGTGATGATAGTTTCACTTCAAACAACATTCTACAGCCCACTGCGCAGACACTTAAGGCCATTTGTGAATGATTTGTTACATACAATGGAGTGTTGACTAATACGGCGATTACTTTCGATCACATCACTAATATAATAATATACATTTCATACGAATATAATCTTATTAATAATTTACAATTATTTTATGTGTACCTCTTTTAACCAGCATTAAGAGATTAATAAAACGCATTAATTAATAATGCCCTATCTATATAGTATAAATACTAATTATCTCAAATTGATAAATATTATGTGTAATTGCTATGTTATATATATGTACCTATATGTTAGTTACATGAATCATAATAATTTACAAACACGTAATTTGGAATATACATTTTGTATAAGGCATTCTTGTGATGTATAATATTATATTACACACTCGAGAGATAATAGATAAATTATAGGTACTATGGGGCATGTTACATGGTTATTATATTCTTTTACACAAAATTAATATATTTATTGTATCAATTAATTTAATACTGACATCGAAAGACGATACAAACTGTACAGATGCTACTTCAGTGGTGTTTTATACCTTACATGTCAATAAGAACCAAGCACTCGATCATATTGAGATCAAAATGTACATATTACAACAAGGAAGTAATAATTTTATCCTAAATTGCTTAAAATATATTGCTAAACCTAAGTAGTTAAATCAATACTAAGTCAGGCAGTGCTATATTGCGCATAAAGTCATTGAACTACACCTATTTTAACTCAGACAAATCTTAGATATGTGCTGTTTATAGACATTAGAATCCAACATATACTTATCTTATAATTACTTATATGTAATGCAAGAATATACAGTTGGATAAAGTGCAGCCTCAAAAGAGGGTGAAAATGGTGAAAATAGAGTTAAATTATGGATAAAAATGTATCGAAAAAGTATGGTTTTGTACATCATTTCATTTTTATATTGAACTCTCTGTGCTAAATATTACGTTTCCAAAGTATTGGGTATATTTAATAATTGAAATGAAACATATCATTTCTTTTGAAATAATCTGTAATATATAATCAAAATTGACTCTAGGTATTATAAGATTGTATGTCTTTATATTTCTTATAATTTGTTGCACACAATTTCTACTTGTTCTATAGTTTCACCCTATTTTGGGTTTGCACTTTATTCAGGGACACACTGTATATATCACTATTTACGTGGCACACTGTGAATATTATTTATGACAACTAATATCTGTACTAATATAAGCACAAGAATATATAATATTATTATTATATTATACCTACTTATATTAAGGAGCTAAGTAGAATTTATTAGATTTTCAGTTCAAAGAATATGTTACGAGTACCTATGTACTCGTAGGTACCTACTATATTATTTACAAAGGTCTTAGATAACTTTAGAATATACCTAGTATTGAAGGAAAGTGGATGTGGGCTTTGGACGAGTTGACTTGTTAGATAAGTACTACCTACTGGCTATACCTATAATAGTCAGTAACGAATTTTCGCCACTAGTCTGTAACTGTTCGCTAGTACTCACTATAAACGGTATGCCTTGTGAGTACTAGTACTATAGAAGTAAGGATGGGTAATAGCAACGTGCTGATGTGTTTTGTGGAAGCGCTACTGAGTGACCGCAGGGTGGACCCCGGGGCGGGGAGTGCGCGGTAAGGAGACTTCGTGCCCGTCACAGGACACCCCATCCAGAACTGAGCTGACGGAAGTTGTTTTTCATGCTCCACTCGCATTTGGAGGTCGTTGAATTTCCAGAAGCCTTTGCCCTTGAAGAAATACGTTTTTCCTGAAAAATAAATAGGGTTATTAAAATAACTTATCAAGAACGTAGCAATTAGTGCAACACCCTAATAATGAGAGTTTTAGTTTCTTGAGATATTCTGGAACCTAGGAGTACCAGCTGCGTCTCACAGTTTTAAACGCGTTGACGAATAATCTACACTGACCGTTCATTTTTCCGGCATATAAACTGGCCCTTTATATGGCTTTTTTGTGGCCATGCAAAAGTTTAACGTCACTTCGGTGCTCCATGGGTGCTTGAAAGAAAGATCAACCAGCAAACACTTCCGCATTAATAATATTAGGAGGATTATTAGTTGGTTCCTTACCGTCCTTCCATTGGAAGACACTGTCAATGTTGTAGCCAACTCCTTTCCACATCGCCATGGACCGAGGGTAATCCGGCTCGACTCTGCCTATATCGTCATCAAACCTGTGAATACGAGTAGAAGTTAATAATATAGGTACACTACTTATTTTAAAACAAAAATATAATTCTGTATAATTATTTTGGTTTTTGGTGACTTATCATGCAAAAATATTCGAACACAACTCACTTCCAGTACATAGTGCCACTGTAAAAGTAGGTCTTGGTGTTGTGACCCCAAACCATTGCGGCGTCTAACTTTTCCAAACTTGGTGGAAATCCGAGCGTGGCGAGCGGTTTCGGGTATCCAGGTAATAACTCCCGCTCATTGAATAGGTATAGTCGTTTTCCTGTAACGAAAAAGGAGGTTAGTGTTGGCATCATATTATTATTATACTTACATGCTACAATAAACTAAGGTTTTGTCCCTGTGGGAACGATAACTTACCCATAAAGATGGCTATGTTCTGATCTGGTCTTTCATACACGGCATCGACATGAGTAATGTCTCTAGGAAGTCCTGACCACATCCTCCTTATTTCCATGGGGTAGCCTGGATACCGACCGTGAGCACCTATCCTCCAATGATACTGTAAAATTAAAATAAAACCGTTTATAGTAGTTAAAAGGCAGGTAGGTAATTAGAATTGTTTAGAGATCACTCTGAAATCTCTCCCACTTACTTTTCCTTTGAATATGAAAAGCTCGTTTCGTATAAGAGCTACTGCATCGTAACTGGTGTCGCAAGCTTCAGGTATATCTGGCCGTGCTGTAGTAATAGTGGTAGTAGGCTTATAAGTGGTTGTTTTCGTAGCGTATTTCTTACGGTAATCTGGCCTAGGGTCGGTCGGGAAGTTTGGTCTATAGCTTGGATATTCGGGCCGAACGACAGGGTAATGAGGGCGGTACGTTGTAGTAGGTGGAGTGGTAGTTTCGGGTGTAGGTCGAGGATAGTGGTTGGGATTCGTTCGTCGGGGATATTCTTCAGTTACGTTATAACGGCGTCGTGGGGGGTTATACGACGGACGGTCCGGGTAGCTAGGGATGTTAGGATAGTGCCTTTCGGGATAATAAGTTGGATGTTTGGTCGGTTCCCGCGGGTAGGAGGGTGTGTAGCTCGGCCGGTAGGGATACTGGTGACGATGGTTGTGACGATGCACTGGTCTCCTAGTTGTGGTGGTTGTGGAAGTGGTCGTAGGGGGTGGTGTTTCTGCGGGTTTGTAGTTTGGTATTCTTCCCCATTTCTTACTGGTTTCTTTGGGACCTGAAACACATAATTGACTTGTATTCGATGATCTGGTATTGGCATACAGTTTTCTTCTATGTAAGTCCATGCTAAACTACCGCCAGAGTGCAGTTCCCTTGTACTTTAGATATCCGGTAATGTTGGTACACACACTTAATAAAAACGCTTTTGTTTTTATAACTTACCATACATTTGTTGGATTCCGTTTCTGTCGTCTTCAGGCAACACGAAGTTTGGCTGGATGCCTTGATACCACGGGAACATGAGAGCGCCGCGCACTGAACTGTGACTCAGCCCTAACGAGTGCCCGAACTCGTGTACTGCTACAGCAAAGAGAGATGTTCCTGAAATCAAAAATTAAGAAATCGATTATTTTTTGCTTATAAATCATTGGTAATATAAAATTAAAATGAAAAATAAAAAGTAAAACTAAAAATACTTTTTCATATAATTATGTGTATTGTTTTATTTTTTCTTAGAAAGTAAACCACAATGAAAGTACATTGTGAGTGCAATCGCCACAGAAATGCAATCTTGCAGATTTTCTACGTTTACGGAAGGTCCACAATAGTATTGTCTGTAATCACCTATCTTTGTGGAGCTTCAGTGAAATAAAGGTTGATTTACACATGACTAGCCGAACACAATCCGGCGTTGGCGGGTGCGGTGCCGCGCGGCGGTCGTATGTGTAAATTATCACGCGGGTCCGGGGGTAATCGTGAGCCTGTCGCGCCTCTGCGGTCGCGCCGGCTAACGCGCGTGTGTGCGTTGACAGTGTTGACACTGTGTACCGTGGCACCACACTAGACTACACTTATTAGGCTGTGCTTGATAGTGCACACTATAGGGTTAGGTACCAAGATTCTATACAACTGTTCCTAAGTACAAATACTGACAGGTAGTGGTTGAAACTTCCGTCTCAACTCAATGAACACGGCTCATTCCTAAAGAAACACATTTCAAAGTTCGGTGACAGTACCTATTGGTGGTCGTTTTTTAGACCACATTTTCTAATGATTATTGTTTGAGTTATCAAGGGAAATGTTGAATGATACGCGCTTGATACGCGTAGGTAACCCTATAGAATGCAATTCTCGGCTAGATTAGTTCGCATCGGGTCAGTCAGTCCCCATAGCCACCAATGTCGCGGAATTAATTCTGTGATATGAATTCGATGTGCCCGCGTGACGCCGGGCGGGGGCCAAGGATTAGCATTAATGAATACAGCGTTGATGAGTTCGCATACAAATAAAGTAATTAGGCAGTCATTTCGGCAAAAAGTTGGCAAAGTTTGACTTCTTTCTACTTGACAACAACCACTCAACTCTGCGTTGTAAAAATTGCTGATGACGTATAATATTATACATACTCACTACTTTTTAAGCATATCACTTGCCCGCCCTATTACAGCGGACCTAGATAAACTTTTCCTATGCTTAGACTATGTTTCAGTTAAACTTTTATGATAATATTACCTTCCTCTTCATCGTTCTTCGGCTGTAGCAGCCAGAGCTCGTCGTCATCGAAGTGCGCGTCTCCCCCGCGGCCGGATCCTGGGAAGAAGGCGTGCGCCAGAATGGAGCCGCGCCCGTCGAAAGGATACGCATCGTCGTGGTACTTCCTGCAAATGCCGATTCATTATATAACCATAATACTTTCACACAAGGAATTACTAGGTGTCAAAACAAATCATTAGGGCGAAGCGCCACGGTCGATGTAACTCACCCGAAATGTCAAAGTATGTCAAATATATATTTTTTTATATTAGTTTGTGCGCGAGTTAGACCCGTTTAAATTCTAGTTAACATGTATTCAGTTCGCGAAAGTTCAAGAACGTCTAGTGCAAAGCCTGTCTTGTAGTTAGATATAAATGAACGGGATCCTTTTCAACACGAGCGGAAATTCCAAGTTCTGATGGCATTTAAATTGACACGCAATTAACGACAGTCGAAGATACAATTAGATGTAATATAATCAACTATAACTACTAACGCATGTGATCTAAATCTGTTCAGCGACTACCTATTTCATTATATATTACCTGTTACGACCGCATACTTACGTCATCGCGGTGCGAGTACCTACCGTAATAAAGTAAAACACCCCGCACAACCGCAACTAAACAAATATACGTTATCTAGGCTCTCTAGCTTGATGAAAACAGTCATAGTACGTAATGTATTCATCTCGCAACAAACAACACCAGATGGAGTGGACGTAGCCTGGTAGAGCAATCAAACTTGCGTCCCGCGGGTCCGCTACCGACTACGTACCGCAGTATCCACCTAATCATTTTTCGCACCGACAAAACGAGGAAAAGACCTCGCCCGTGCATATTTCACGCAATATTAGCTGACCGTTGCTTTATTGAGTTGCCAATGTTGCCATGTGAAAGTTCTGCCATTATCCGATACGGTTGCGGTGCGCAAATAGGGAAATGTTCAGATACTTAGTGCTTCTAGTGTTATTGCCTTTCTATACTCAGAGTTCTACGAGCTATTTATTCCAAGTGCAATTATTAACCTTATTGCTGGCTTATTGAACGTTGCAAATACGATGTGAGACTATAGTAGGTACCTACACGGCAACTAGGCACTCGTACAATAATCAACATAAATAAAACTAGTTTAGAGTAAGTAGGTACCTACGAGTACGTATGATAATTATTTTTCCTGCATTTCCAGTTATATCATCTGTCTTGGCATACTACGCAGTGGTACGTCACTATATTCTCTATTACGGGGGTAATATTATAGTTTATGGGCGATAAATCTCGTAGACGCATATTATTATGGGACTGCGCTTTGTGCAATCACTTCGGCTATCCCGGAGGAGTGACGGTGATACGGGCTGGTATAAAAACGTAAACGAAGATTTATTAGCTAAGAGTTACATTTCGGCACTCTACTTTACTACTTATTGCTACGAGCAAATTGTAGACAGAGCGTAGCAGCGTAGAACGTAATATCGGTTGAGTTGTGTGATAAGGAAATACCTACTTATTTTGTACGATTCGTCTTCCATATCTAGTTATGAGTATAGTGCAATTCCTAAAAATGTTTCCTAAGTACTTGCTAAGTACATAAACTAGACAGTAAAATGCATGGACATTTAATTCAAGCTATTTTATTGAAAGTGAAGTTTACCGAGGAATATCGTAGGAAATGGGAAGACTTTTATAGAGAGTAATATAAGTTAACGGCACACATAAAATTCAAGACAGACACAGTCGGCCACAACTCAAGCCATAACATTTGTCAATATTGCCACCAGTATCACCATTTTCACTCGAATACAATAAGGTTACGGAATAAACTGCTTTTTTTAGTAACCAACATGCCCGTTTTAAATTTAAAATAAATTTTATACAAAATAAGAGTAGATTTCCCTGCAAGTGGACAGCTTTTGAAATAATAAAAGTGCACTTGAGACGTGACCGCAAGCGAACTCAAGTTTCCGACAACGTCGTTTCTCGCGCCCTGTCGTCGCACTTCTAAAAAAGAAATTTTCATGCAGACCATATTTGAAGTGGGTGCAAGTTTGCAGCGTCGAGCGCAATATGGCGGTCGCAATATGTCCACGCTTGAGGTTTTTGTCAACGCTACTTTCTCATATGTACGGGTCTCTAACAAGCGAAACTTTGTCCTACTCTCATTCGATATGCGTCTCCTGTACGCAACTCAGCGTCATTTGTCAGGATATAGCTGTAGTGTCTTCTATCGCCGCGCCCTGATGGCGATCGTGAGCCTTCATAATATTAAACAACATTTTCCTTCAGACTGTTTCATATCCAGTTGACATGCTCAGCGATATTTTAAAGTAAAATATATGGCGGGCTGTCTATCGTACCTATCTGTAATTTACATATCGACTTTTAAACATGTAAAATAGACGGGTCGTAACGAATGACTCTTGCGTGCTGTGAATACGAAACTATTTGCGTAAAGTGCAGCGCGCGATGTGCTCGGGTACATTAGCTTGATAAAACATTAATTTCCTCAGCAATTTCAACATACACGTGTCTAACAGGCGGCCATTATTTCGAGTATAGGTACCTCTGCGTGTTAAATTGGTTTATTTAAGTTTTGCTGCAGGTAGTGTAGCGTTATTAGATAAGTATCAGGTTGGATTTGGTGTCATGTCACGTTCCTCGAATGAAAGTGAATCGTGACCGGGAACGGACCTTCTACGCCCGGATAGTTTCATAGCGGTCCAAATTTAAATTTTATTTGTGAGTATTTGGTTTTATCTATCCAAAGGAATTTATAGGACTTGAACGCTACAGGATAAAGATGTGCAAAATATGAAACGATATTCATGGTAATTGATAAAATGGTAGGTCGTTACGTATTCTTTTGAACCACATTATTTTGAAATAAAGTTACTGCATAATCTCTATTTCTTTGGTATAAGTACTTAAATACGATGATTAACAAAGACTAATATATAGTTACTAAGAATTATTTCCATTCCGCCATTCACAATTTTGAAATTGATAAATGTTAGCTTGCGCGCGTATATTTTCGACCAAGTTCCGCTGCGCGTCCCTATTCTGATGCCCCGCACGAGACACATACAAATCCCCCTTAAAATGGAGAGGACGTTTCTCTAAATCCTGGCCTAATTATTATTTATTATCAACGCGCAGTAAATCAAGCTACGGAGTTGTTTTTTTTACGATAATATTGTTGCTACGAAAACGTCGTACAGGGACGCGAAACCACCCAACCCCAAAAACGCATGGGTGGGGCAGGGGCTTAAAGTGTAAGGATCTAAGGAATTGCAAGAACAGGCATTAGGAAAAAATTTGATTGAGTTGTTTCAATTAGAATTATACTGCAGATATAACAGAATTATGCTGCAAAAGGTACTGAATCTAGCCTGCCTGTGATCAGATGACACATAAGGAGTAAGAAGAGTGAAAGATTGATATATAAACTTAGATTTCCACTTACTTGGCGAAGGAGACCACGATGTCAGCTTTGTCTGAGTTGATCTCCGTGAAGGTAAGCCTTGAGGCTTGTTCCCAGACGCTGAGTGCGCGAGCCAGCACGCTCCGCGTACCGTGCGGATCCAGCTGCGAGGGTCGCCGGTCTTGAGATAAGCTGGGGACAAAAATACAATAGTTATAAATAAATCAACTCAGGCAAATTTGTAACAAGCAGTCGGGAGCGGTGTCAAAATGAGATGGCACTGCATGACTATGCAGGTTTGGGCGCTATCGGCTTCTTTGACGGTGTGCGCTAAATTTTGAATAATCGGCAACACCCTTTGTAAAACGGCTAGATTATCAACCAAGGCTGTTGGCTTCATTGACTTTTATATAATCAAACAAAAGTTTTTAAACCGGAATAAATTAATACCTACTAAATGTAGGGCAATATCAAGATCAAACGTAGGTACAACAAAGAAGCTAGAAATCAAACAATACGTCCTCGCGCATTCTCCACTCGACGTTCCTTTTTAATCGTTCCCTTTCAAAGCTTTGATTCTTTGGAGTGTGTGCATATTCATTCACGTTGAATAGGAGACTATATTAGGGATTAGAACCGACTGAGAGCGAGCTCCTGCACTTAGGTTGTGCCAGTGGAATATTTGACGAGAAAGGACATTACACCTAGCCTTGGCAGTTGGCAGATTAGGCTAGTCACTAGGTATATATATAATGTTACTAGGTGTGGTAGCTACGCACGTCACTAGGGGCGCGGGTGGTCTGTTTCAATATTCGCGTTGTGTTGTGTGTGTCCTGCGGTCAGGCAGCTTTCGAGTAATGGAATAATCGCATTGTGGACAATTTGAGTGACTCGGCTCTATTTAACGCTCGCTGCGTTCATTACACGGGATTTATGCGTTGTCATTATAACAACAAGCGACCTCATTAAGCCGGCACAGGTTTTAATTAGAGATCTAGTCCGAGTTTCGTACGCCACTAATCCGGAGTGTATTGTGGCGAATTAAAACGTAACATTGTTTACATCATTCGCGAGTAGCCGTGCCATCGCATTATTTTTAATTTTCATACCTGAGCCGGGACACAGCCCGCAGGCGTTATTCAAAATGTAAGTGTCGGGAAATAAACCGGCCTGCCAGTGTTGCGGTCGCATTTTGTTCATATCTGTGCAACACATTTTGTCGGATAAAATATCGCTTTTGCGGGTAATTAAAACTAACCAACACGGACAGTGGCCGCGCGGTCGCCGTTGTTTACAATTATTTTATTAAAATTATTAGGGGACGCTGGGGAAATATGCAGGATAATGAGACGTGGTACTGAAAGTCGGAATATTAATTTGGAAATTGGCTGACGTGGTGGGCGGTACGCGTCTCTAGGCGGCCGCCGCCAGCTGCGCTAGTAAAATGATATGTGCAAAATATTTCATCTCGACTTTTAATGGGGCGGGCATCGGGACAGCCGCCGCGCGGATGGAAACCGCTCCAAATTTATTATTGCCATATTAACAAGGCGGCCGCTCGTGCACGCACTATATCAGCCAACTAGTTAATTGCAACCCTCGGACGAAGCTCGCAACCGCATTTGGAAGTTAATATTGTTATGTCAGCCTAAAATAATGAGACTAGACTAAATTTGCCGAGGAATGAACATTGTTTTGAGATAATTCTATACGGCGGCCGCTCGAGATTAGCAAAATTATATTCATGTGGAATTTCCTCAATTTATCCGCACTGTTGTCTGTTTGACAATGCATTTCAGTTGCAGACCTACGCCAATCATATTATGTCCGATATCTTTCCACCCTGTTAAACTGATTGTCTGGTAACTATAACAATTATATTATACCGACCCCTGTGTAGCTGCTACGACGTAGCACTATAGCTACGCCGCAGGTAGTACGATATTAACTTCTAACCTATCATAATGAATTAGTTCATTATGATAGGTAATCATATTAATGAGCTTCTCACAGTAACACGAGGGATATAGGTAGATCTTCAATATTTATTAGCTACTCCGAAAACTTTGCAGATCATATAATATATTTATAAAAATAATTTAAATTAATTCAAAGCGTATTTCGCCGGCAGTTGAACTGTTGAGGCTTCATTTGAGAACTTGTCGCAAGTAAAGCCATACAAATGTTGTACTTTTTTGTAGGGGAGCGAGGTCAGCGTCGCAATCATTTCCCGAGTTGAAACACGTGAGTCGGTATGTAAATAGGTAAGTTTGTAGCAGGTTTGAGAAGTTAGCGGCACGTTGCGTATCGGGTTGAAGGAGTTGCGGTAAACAGCCACGTGAGAGTGGGCGGTGGTCCCGCCGCGCGCCGCGTGCGCGACTACAGTGTAGGCTCGCCCCGTCATGGCAACCTCGACACTAAACGTCGGCAGTAACGACCTCGCCCTTATCCTTACATTGAACATTTTCTGCACAATTTATTAACAATACCCCATTTCATATTCGTCGTATGAAAAATATTCGTATTTATTAACAATGCAACGGCTACGAATGGGCTTGAACAGAAAATATATTTATCACGACCATCGGCCGGAGATTGACACCCGCATGAGTTCATGAATATCTTTATTTCTCTATAAAATAACTGTCATTGTTATATTTATTGGCTATAAAGTGTTGCGAGGCGTTCGATAGGTGCTCGCATTAAAATGTATAATTTGGTGAAGGCGGGGGGCGCTGCCTTTATAGCTCGAAATAATAAAACATGGTGTATCGTATCGTGAACACAGCACCGCACGTGCGCGTCAGTAGCTAAACTAACCATTTTCAAGAAGTTACTAAACTACTACTTATATTCAGGCCTACTCAGAGAGAGAAGCAGAGATAGAGAGAGAGACTCCCGTAATTATATAATTATTATCATCATTTGACTATGGGATTATTTCGTAAGATTTGTAACAATGATTACAAAGAAGTCTAGTGCATATTATCTTGTTTTGCTAAGCAAGCTTATGTACGGTTCCGACTACTATGACATGGCGACGTCTTCATAGCAAAACGGACATAATCCCCTAACGATGTCATAACAAACAGATTTGTAAGCACGAACTTTATGGCGTGTGTCCGAGAAGCTAAAATTTAATTTTCTGAAATAATTTGTCAGCTACCATTAAAATAATTCACCCGTGTGACGATCCGCACAAGTTGTTACATTTTATTACTCGGCTTACTGAGACGCTACAATCTGCACAAGGGTTACTTGCAATCACATTTTTATCTTTGCTACTGTCGAAGTATCTTTGTAGTACGTTTTCTTTAATTAAAATGCCCTATCATGAAGGAACTAGTATTATGATGAAGGAATTGCTATTGAAAAAAAAACAGTACTACACTATTACTCGAACCTAAAATAAGTCGTCATTCATGTTTTTATTTCGTCATGCTAAATCCATCACAATGTGCTAAATCGATGTTATATTGTATGCGAGATGCGATGCAAGAGATGCCAAGTTACATCGCGGACTGCTTGAGTGGAAAAATTAGCATAAAAATAATAAAAAGTCAGTGTAATATGTTCCCCCGTGTCGCCACAGTGGGAGCGCGACCCCTGTCACAACGATTGTCAGCTCCGATGACACTACCACCCCTCTACTCGCTCGTTATTCTCGTTAATAACCACAAAACGATTACCATCGCTTCAAATTGACTTGAATTACAAATGCAGCTGTTTCGAGGCGCGACTGCATAACTTCTAAAAGTAGGTATACGGATACAAACTATTCAACCATGCGGGCTGGATCGAACTTTGTTAAGCCATCAATATTTCATGTTTCTCGGCGGCACGCTATATCTATTGGTCAGATTGTTCGTTTTGAATTGTTTCTTGATGGAATAGGTACCTAGTTGTTGAGTGGGTTGTGATGCGATCGTACTCCTTCATTGGAAATCATGTGAGACAAGTGCACATACGTTGTTTATTTAGAATAATATTACTAATACAGTTGGTATCAAGCCTCGATCGGTGAAATTGTTCACTGCTTCTGACTGCAGTAATGCAATCCTTTGAATTCCCCTCCCGGCCCGCGGAATTCCCGCGACGCCTACCGACTCTCACGCCGTATACTGCAGATAAGCGACGTGGCAATAGGCATTGATGCTCACTGGGGGTTTCTATAGCAGTCTACTACGGCCTTCCTCCTTTGACGTGTAAAAGGATTTAGCGTCAACGCAAACAAAAACAATTTTGAAATCGTGATGTCCTTATTTGCGATTTATTTTACGCAACATTACAACCGAGACTTTATTTAACGACTGACTCAGTAAACCGTTTTATCTGTGTGCAGATAGCCAATACCAATGTGAGAATGGCATCTATTGAGTAATAATTAGTGGCCAATAACGGGCAGATGGCTACCGCGAGACGTTACGTCGTCTTGACGTCGAATCCTAATTGACCTTTATCGGTGATCTCCTTTAATAATAGCTCCTTTGAATGTCGGGCGTCGGACGTAGCGGCTCTCACGTGCACCATTGTGGAGGCAGCATTCATGCTCCTCGGGGATTTCAGAGGATTTCCAGACGACGCCGACGTTTCGCCCTGTCTATACATGCAGCTCAAACGACCGTCTAACTCTATTGTGTAAGACGTTTGCATGTTTATGCGAAGATATAACGGTTATTTAACGCGCGCGCGATTTCAGAACACAATGTAGAAAAAGGAATGAAAATACTTATAAATCTTATACAAGGGATTTTATCTGGACATAAAATCTACTATCTAGTGGATAATCTCGGAGCCAGCGAAGCTTAGACGTATTTAAAGCGGGGTTTCATGGTTGCGCACATAAGAGAAATTAGCGAATCTGGCCGGGGCGGTGCTGCCGGTCGCCGGGGGCAGAATTAAGTCGAGAGTAACGTTGTTATGACGGTAATGGCATATTACCGCTCGCTATGAGCGGCTATTTTCCGCGCGAGCTCAGATACCGAAATTGAAACGATTTTTCAGTGACTCGATTGCATCTGTAATCACGGACTACTCACAGTTCATATCGAATCGACGTGCGGCGGCGCGATCCGTTAGTTACAATTTTATTGTCTCGTTTACATGAAAAGTCCCTGAAAGTTAGAGATATTCGATCGCTTCCGCTCTGCGGCTATTCATTCCAACGTTCAGAAATATACGGAAGACCGATAATGACTCCAAAGTAGCATCGATTTGCCAGCATTGTTTGATTGGCGTTCTTAAAAGGCTTGGAATTGACTGTTTAATAGTGAAGTACCTATTCAGGCTTAATGTCCGCTATCGATTGCAACGAAGGCTATAGTCGGCTCGGGCTTAAGTCTAGTCTTAAGCCTTAAATATCGTAGCTTAAGCCCAGTTAAAGACACATGTTGTTAGAACTTTTATATGAGTTTGCTAAACTGAAAGAGGATATAATTGGAAATTCGAACCAGACCGCTGCAATAGCGAGACTTGCTTTTAATTCTTGGTGCAGTTACGACCCTAATTTCAACTATAAAACTGCTTTAGTGGAGGTGATCGCTTCAGATAATAAGAGATATTAGAAACTTAAGGGCCCATTAAGTGTTTAAGAGTTATCCATTATAAATGTTTAAATCTCATCTACACCTACTGATTTCTACTAAAGATAATAAGATAAACTAAACTAATCGTAATCGTGTTACTAAAAACTTATTGAAAAACAAAATCCTAGTTAACATTAAAAGTATATTACAAAAAAACTTATTCGTAATACCATTCCAAATCGATACACAGAGATAATATGCCCCCGAGAAAACATGAATTTTTTGACAAAATGTACAATAAATTGTAATGAGAAAGTCTATCATATGAAACCTATTATAATACTCGTATTTAAATATCTTTGAGCTTATAAAGGATTCAAAAACTATTTTATATCTATCTAGTACTATTCTATTCTACCGCAAACGATTTCTCCGTATAAAGTTAGACATCAGAGATTACACGCCCATCGCTACCTAACTTTTATGAATCACCGTGCCGAGGAGTGTGAGCGTAAGGTTTGCATACACGCGCTGCGACGCTGATGCCCCCTAATCTCCGTCGTGTCAGAATAGACTAGGAGATAGGAGAACAGTTTACAAACCTCTTACGAACAGTTCACTTACAAAGTGATATTATGACAGCAAAAAGACGGGAAAATAAGACTTAAATTCGCGACCATTCTTCATTTATGCAAATGTCTCTTTAAAATTATGGAAAGCGTATAATTAACACGAACTAAAAATAATGCGTCATATTTTAACAAGATGGAATCTACCTAGTTTTAAAGTGAACGACACATTTTTCCAAGTATCATAATATTTTTATGTAAATGTAAACCAAAATATAAGGTTTTGATATAGATATGTTAGCGTGATTTAGCATTTAGCGACAGGACTTTATTTTAGTATTTTATAAAATTAACGGGGCTTAGCGCTCTCTAATTTTGTGAAGGGAAATTTCGCGTAATGGTACGAGTATATTTAAATGAAATACAGGTTACAATTATCCAGTTTGGATAGTTACGTATAGTGATAATATTCGACCACATCTCTCTAGTCTAAAGCTTACAGGAATATTCATAAAGTGAGCATTCCCGACACCCAGCGGTTATCAGCCGGAACGAAAGCGCGCCGAACGAGCATATCCAAATATCGATATACTTACGTATATTTATACTGATAGTCCACGTTACTGCGTCAAAAATATATTACGGTAATACCTACATATATAAATTTAAAATTATTTTTGTTTGTTTGTTTTTATATTACCAAATGATTTGTTGAAATAAAGTACTATCAGTTCGGTAAAAAAATATATATATCATTATTTTTTATTTACATATCCAACTAATATAATAAATGCGAAATACTGTGTGTAAACAGGTACTTGTATGCTGCCATGCACTCGGTTCTGTACCGGCTGAACGGATTTTGATAAACTTTTGGCACGTCTATGGATAGATATAGTTTGGATCCCGAATAATACCATGAGGGTGAAGCCACGAGGTGTAGCTAGTAAATAATATTTACAAGTATAAGTTCGGACAAATGACGATTCTAGCTTGAAGCATTCGAAACCCAACCTAACAAGGAATAGTTACCTAATATAATAATAGCTTTATATAAGCGCAATATCAAATCAATGGGTGACGGAAACAGTTATTTCCGTTCCATCGAGCTGGAGAGCAAACCCGACGTCAATTGTTCAATGTTTCCACGTTACTTGGGTTCCGATGCACTCCAGTCTTACTCGCGAGGAGTCCCAAGTTATTTTTACCGCCTTCACCTTATCTCGGCACTAAAAGCGTTTGCCTTGAATTGTTAAAGTGCCAATTATAGTTTTACAGCTAGAACTTGAGTGCGGTTAGTGGCAATCGCAAGAGACACTGTATAATACTTATGTATGGTTTAGGTATTGGTATGAAAGACTGCTGGAAATCAATGATGAGGTCTAGCAAAGATAGCTAAGATAGGTAACAATTTCTAAAACCAAAAAATAGTGAATTCTAAGAAGTAAATAGATCACTAAATTATGGCACAAATGTAGAACATAACACCATGTAAGTTGAAAATGAATAGGTATATTCATTTTATAGTTATATCAATATCATTTTATATTTCATCGTTAGCCATTATTGCTGGCGTAAACAAAGGGCGAATATCAAGTATTCAAAGCAACGTCGTGGCGGTCGATTGCGGAAATGACAAACCGATTAGATGCAGGTTCTAAGGCCTGGGACAGATATGTCCGGCGGAAGGGAACTGAATTACTTCCCGCCTCGCTCCCGATGCACCGCAGCAATGTTCAACTAAATGTGCAATTGGATTTAAGAACGAACCACCGGCTAAAAGTCCCCTCCGCGTCCGCCTCTAAAGTTCCAACTCCGTCCGCTTCATTAGAATCGAAATTCCCACGGTTCATTAGGATTCCCCAGAATTCTCGGCGTTCATTAGAAATACTCTCGCGGCAGTGGACCCCGGACGTAAATAAGTGATTAACGCAGTTGGGATTGTTTTAGACGCTCCGGCGCTGCAACTAGTTGGAGTGAACTCTTGATACATTTAAAATGAACCAAGCCCGTCGCGCCGCCGCCCCCGCCTTCGCTCGGCGTCAACTGGAAGCGCTAATGTTTCATGAGATTGGGTACAGTCAAAATAAGTTTCTCATGGGATATGAAAGTAATCGCGAGATGAACCCTATTATTTTGCCGTGGTACCTATATACATTGTAATTAGTTTTACCTTTCTCTAAGATGCGTCAATATGTCCTGATTATAGCAGCAAAAAAAAACAGAAGAATGTACGAATTCAAATTAGTTCAATTTCACATGTATTGCACTAATTTATTATTTAAAAAAAACCCTCCTCGCGTCAGGTGTTGCTCCCGGCTTTAAAAATTTATATATTTGCTTTTATTGCATTATAAGGCGGCCTACTTTGCCCTAAATCGCCAAGTTGCAGTTCTGTGTGTGCTTTGCATCATTTATACTACACGTTGCAGTATAGTACAATAGATTTTTGCACTTTTTTCGATAAATTTTTCACTTTTCAATACAAGGACGGCATTTTTTGTTTGTTGGGCGTATTTCGGATTCTTTCAAACCGTTTTTATTCGGAGCACGCCTTTGTGCTTTTAATAAAAAAGACGGAGGCATTCGCCCAATTGCCGTTGGATGCACCTTACGCAGACTGGCATCAAAATTAATATGCAGACACATTTCCCCAAAATTAAAAGATCTATTTCAGCCGAACCAATTGGGATTTGGTAGTCGAGGAGGTTGTGAGGCTGCGGTACATTCGGTTCGCACATTCCTATCCCGGGATAGCGAAGCGGATGTACTGCTAAAGGTAGACGTCAAAAATGCGTTTAATTGCATCGACAGGTCATCTCTGCTGAACGAAGTCTCCACTCACATCCCAAACACATTAAATTATATTGGGCAATGTTACAGTTCCCCCTCAAAATTATTCTACAATGACAAACAAATTTCATCTGAAGTAGGCGTTCAGCAGGGTGACCCTCTAGGACCAGCACTCTTTAGCTTAGGAATCCATCCCATTACTTCTAACTTAAATTCAAAATTAAATGTCTGGTACCTAGACGACGGAACTCTAGGAGGTAAAGCTGACACAGTCAAAAATGATTTTATCATCGTTATCAACAACTTTCGAAACCTAAATTTAGAACTAAATTTAGGCAAGTGTGAGTTGTATATTTCTGACAAGTTCAACTCCACTGATAGAAAAGTACTGATTCAAAATTTTCAAGAAATTTCGCCCGACATAAAAATTCTGCAAATGGATTCACTCTACCTTTTAGGGGCTCCGTTACTCGAGGAAAGTGTTAGACCCCTTTTGGAACAAAAATCGAAGATACTTTCGGAAAACGCTGATAGATTGGGCTCACTAAATTCTCATATCGCATATACCATTTTAAAATATTGTCTTTTTGTGCCAAATTTTACATACATTCTCAGAGCATGCCCAATCTGGAAACATACGGACATTTTGGATAACTTAGATGCCACCCTCAAAAATGCTCTAGAAAAAATTCTAAATTTAAACCTCGAGGACAATTCCTGGACTCAAGCCACGTTACCTATTAGATCTGGTGGTATCGGCATAAGAAAAATCTCTAGTATTGCTCTTCCGGCTTTCCTGTCATCCCTGCACAGTGTATCAAGCCTATGCGCTCAAATTCTGAAAACGCCAGCACCGGTTTTGCACTGTGCAGCTGATGCCGTAGAGGCCTGGAGGACTCTCTGCCCCAGTGAAAACTTCCCCAAGGAACCAACAAGTCAAACACTTTGGGATGTTTCACTGGTGCAGAGAACCCACAATTATCTGGTTCAAAATTCTTCCAGTGACCAAGACCGCGCAAGGTTTCTAGCTGTCTCGCAACACGAATCAGGACAGTGGCTGCACGCTCTTCCCTCTGCGAACCTCGGAACGCTGCTCGACAATGGCAGTTTCCGCATCGCCGTCGGACTCCGACTGGGTGCTGCCATTGTCGAGAGTCACCGGTGTCCATGTGGCAGCATCGTCGACAGGAACGGACTCCATGGACTTTTCTGCCAACGCAGTGCAGGTAGATTCTCCCGCCACGGCTCCATTAACGATATTATCAAACGGGCGCTTGCCACCATTAACGTACCTTCTACACTCGAACCTGTCGGGATGGTGCGTGATGATGGCAAGCGTCCCGATGGCCTCACTTTGATCCCCTGGGAGCGGGGAAGGGCTCTCGTGTGGGACGCTACATGCGTCGACACGTTGGCCCCTTCTCGCCTCAGCGGATCTGTCTTGAAGGCCGGAGCCGCGGCGGAAGCCGCAGAAGAGGCCAAGCGGCGCAAGTACGTGACACTTTCAAGTGACTACATATTTGTGCCGCTTGGCTTCGAAACTTTTGGTCCATGGGGTCCCAGTTCCAAAAAATTTTTCAACAATCTGTTTCCTCGGCTGGTCGACGCCGCTGGTGACAAGAGGGCTGGCTCTTATCTCGCACAGATAATAGCCATTGCTATTCAGCGAGGTAATGCAGCCAGCGTTCTTGGTACCATGCCACATGGACACCCTCTTTTATTAGATTTGTAAGGTTTAGTTTAAGCTAGTTTTAGTTGATTTTATTTTATTTATACTATTATTAAATAAATCGCTTCCATTTATTATTCTATCTACAAAATCTATATCTAAAATATTTCGAAGCTAATATAGCTAGCCCTAGCTGGTACTTATAAATAAACATAATTTGCTACGTGAGACCAATTTATTTTATTGGATGTTCAATTAGGATATATTTTTATGGCTTAGATGGTCAGAAACTCCTGAAACTCTACATCTCTTCAATTTGTATGTTTTATCAGCTAAATATTTTATTATCGTCTCACCGATTTGTCGGAACTATGACACAGTGTCATACTTCCGCGATTATGTTCACGATAATCGCGTTCATCTCGTGAGCACTTTTATATCCCACAAAGAACTTATTTTACTCCGAAGCGAGACGTCCCGCATCTGTCGATGGATAGATATTTTAAGCTGAATTTTATTACTCCCCATGAAAAAAGGTAAAAACGTAATCCAAGGTATTAATACGGATTCCGGGAACACGCGTTTGTTGAAAGCTAATACATATTTGATTTTGTATTCGTGCTAAAGTGCCATTACTTTGACTGAATTGCCCTATCTCCTTGGATCGTATTGTATTTATTAACAGGGTGTAAGACTTGAGACGACGGAGTCTGTCCGTGTGGCGTTATGACAACTAGAGCTTTATGTTTCTTAAAGCATCGGGCACAACAGCGAACCTTAACTGCGTCATTGTAGTCTAGGTTGCTTGCAATGATGCAGCCAGCCTGCTAGTCCTGTCTCCACGACGATACATATTCATTATAACCATAATTATGTTATCACTTTTCGTTAATGCCGATAAAAAACAGTACTCAAAAACAGTACTACGTAAAAATTACTCGTTATGTAATAATGTTTTACCAAAACTGGTGATTTGAATTTGTCCATTTTTCACACCCAAACGAAATTAAGTAAATTGCGTAATTGAAAATGGTAATTAATGTCCGCCCTCACTTTACTTAATGGTTTCAGTTTCCAGGTTCTATAGATTTAGTATTTATTTTACACTGAAATAGAAAACGTCTGACAATAAGAATTATTTTGTATTTGAGCGCGTCTCATCATCAAAGATCAGTGATGGATCTCAAATATTAGATATATACTTACAATTAAACTTACAAATGAAAATCGCAAGCTCCCGATTTACATGTAGATACTACTCGAATGTTTTAAACTCGAAGCTCTATTTTATGTGAAATGTACTAAAAAGTGAGCCCCAGTGAGAGCCGTTCCGTCTACAAGCTCTTCGCTCGTCGCAAAGTTGATCATTTTCCAATAATTAAGTTACTGAATCAATTTCATTCGTATGGACTGTCAGGAAACAGCATTTCACAGTGTGAAATTGTGTTGTTACTTAACAGCGTTGTGGGGAGGCGGCCCCTCTATGTTTGCGCAGGCATAGGCGGCCTTTGCATGTAAAGCGGGTGGTGTGTTTTATAACTTGATAATAATATCTAAAGTTGGCCGTTGAATTTTAGTTGTATAAATATTGATTTTATTTTTTTCCGTCTTCAACTAAATCAAATATTTCTCGAATTTCTGTTGTGATTATGCAAAGGCAAACGTTATGTATATACCTATATACTCGTTATCTACATTTCATGTAGCTTTTTGTAGCTTTATTTGGATTCAGTGCTGTCTATATTAAATCACTATTAGATAAGGTTATAAGTTATATAACTATATAACTGATAAGTAAATAGTTTACACGAGCCATTGGTCTTGGTAGCTGCAGTTTGAAACTACACAAATAATATTAGCAGGTCTATTGAAAAAAATTGTAGCCTGATGTAATGAGTTGTATTTGCCGACCGATATTTTTATGAAAATATCGTAAGCTGTCGATGCTTACAATACATAGAAGTTAGTGGTTGGTTTAGGCCCTAAATGGGCCCGCACGTCCGGACAAACATCGTGGGAATTCACAACTCAAACAACTTTAAGCAAATTTATAACTTCCGGATTGGGACCGCGCTGTTGCCTCATACTATGTAGATACGTACTTTATTAAACATCAAACCATACGGCTCTTCCAATAAATTAACCTCTCCAAGAAACCACAGCACGGATAATATTATGTCCATGTTAATGGCTCCTTATGATTCATTTAAACACGCAAGAAGTAGAATTCAATAAATATCGTTCAAGTCTTTTTGGTCCCGTTACGAATGTATTTGAATATGAAAACAGTTCGCATAGAATTTTTTACAACTATAAATTAAAGAAATGTTATATGAAAATAGTTTCCTTTAGGAGGATGTGCGACAGGAAACGTGTGAGATGGAATGCTCGCAGCGCGGGACCAATCGGGTTGCTAGCCCGATCAGCGTCGCTCGATGCACACATTCATTTCCGATTAATGTTCAGTTTATTTATCGAGTAATTGAGAGACTTATATTTTCAATACCTAAGTATTATTACGAGAACTTTCTCATTTTCTGCTACATACATATTTATACCTAAAAGACTAGACTAAACCGTTTCCAATAGGATGGAGTTAGCGTTAAAAAGCAATATCATCATAGTAAACCGCTGTTCTGTTATCATCGGAGAGATAATCCTGCATTTATTTTCCAGACAGTTCTAAGCTACAGGCGTTACGTAAAAGTGTATTATCTCAAATGAGCGTGCAATAGAGTAGCTATTGTACAAGGGGTGGAAGGAGCAAGGACCTGCCGGGCGGCGCCCGCGCGGTTCATGCCCGGTCTAGCACCCTTTGTTTCATGCTACCAGGTAGGGTATCAGGGGAGTTGCCTCATGCCAGTAAGGCAAGGGGTGATAAGGACATACCTAGCACTAGCATACAGGTCTTACCATATAGATAGCGTAAGAGTTTGTCCTAATTAGACTAGCATGTCACCGTAGAGTAGCATGCTACGGCGTAGACATACACGATGATAACCAAAGAAACATTATACCAATAGCCACAAGCAGACTGCAAGCTACTGGAGAGAAATACCAAACCTACCGCGGTTATAGTATTAATGAATTATTATTCGATAGAAAAGCAAAATGTTTAGTGACTGCTGCTTCGTATTAGCCTAGTCTATCCGTATATATTATGTATACACATACAACGTTCCGATAGACTAAAGACTGTTTTTATCTAATTTATAAATCAATACTGCCTTAAATTTTGTATTAGCCGCGGTTACTACGAGGTTATGAAACTACCTCGAAAGTTCATGAGTTGCATAATACATTACTTGTTTCAGTGGCGTTGACGCGAGGTGACTGAACAGAGGTTCAACAGCACTGAGTTCGAAGTCCGAACCATTGTTACAGTGTTACATAACAAGTATCCACAGTTATTCTCCACTGCATTACGTTGAAAAGCTTCAGCATATTTCGTTTATACTACGAATTATTTTTGTTGCTGGAGTTTCGGGTTACATTGAAATATGGACCATTTCTTTCAAATATGCATGGGTGATGTTTTAGATGGAATGGCTAATACGCTTAGGTATATCTGCTTATTTCTTAGCTTTCTAAATCCTTACCATATGGGTTTATTTTGTCATGATTGAAGATAATCAGATAAAACTTTTCTTTTAGTTATAAATTACATTGTGGTCTCGTAATAAAAATTTTATAATAAATAAATATGATATATTTTAGTAAGTATATGACAATATTACTTACCTAGCTTTAATAGTTAAAACTATATATTTTTTATCATCAGTAAAATATCTTATGAATGTGATTAAAGTTCCTGAGTCTGAAAGACTGAACAAAGAGAGTTAAATGCAGATTCATATTTATTGTTTTCACTTTCTCGCAAAGTGTTATGTTGAACGCATTCAAAATAATGCTTATAGTATGCATTCGAGAAACTGATATACAACTCTGTGCAGCTATAGCCGCGTCTGCAATAAAAGAAATCGACTTATCATAATATTTTTCATGAGGAACGTTTCGCACTCTCCCGAGCAGTTCCGGCGAGTGGGTGAGCATTCAATCATTTGAGTTGCATTTTTCTATTGGCGCTGCGAGAAATAAGGCGAAAACATATTTAGCGGTCAGCGCGGAGGTGAAAAGGGTTCGTGCACCCGATTTGGAATATCTGATGACAATTTAATACGGTAACCGGTACTGGATGCTAGTTTTGAAAACGGTCCACGAGTTCAGTGAATATGTTAATGCTGTTTTTGTAAAGCTCGCCTCCGAATCGCAGGCCGGCGCCCACTGTTATTTTATCGACCGGCCCCATTGTCGCGTAATTACCCACCTGTTTCTCGCCCGAAACATTTAACGTTCAGAAAACTTATTCAAATTAAGTCCCACATCAAAGCGAAAGTCATTTGCGTTTACAAAAGTGCAGATCATATTTTTTGTGGTGTGTTCGAATTGAAAGCGTTGTAATATTCTTTTTTGTCTGAGGCGGGACGGGCGCGGTCGCGGCCGGGCGCCCGCGCCGCACAAAGCCTGCCGAGTTTGTGTTCGCTGCCTCACTCACCTGGAAAGGAAAGAAAAGAAAATGTTAATTAAGAGCCACTGAACAAAATTGATATCGTCGGGAATGAATTCTTTGCTGTTATTGTAAACGGATGCAAACAGTTCGGAATGCTTATTTCTTATTTTCATCGGAAAGCTGTTTCCATTACCTTTTTTATAGCTATTAATGAAGTAAAAAGAACATTGAAAGGTGCATCATGAAAGTGTAGAGAGGTTCGACATTTAGAATATTACGAAGGGTCGGTAAACAGCGAGTAAGCGCAATGCCAAACGAGGGGAAATGTACATCTCATTAACACGTAGCGGTGACGATATTTAGCGGCGGGAGCGCGTGGTGAGCCGCGAACTAGCATTTGGCAGCGCGAGCGACCCGCTGCCGCCTCTCTAAACTAAACAACTCGTAAAAGTGTAAAAGTCGTAACGATAGCGACGCAGAGACTGCCTAATATGAGCAGCGGCTGGAGCGGCGCCAGTCATGCTCATTATCAGATGGGACGTTCCGGCGCAACCCTTTCGTTTTACGATTGGCCTCTAATTACAGCGGCGCTCAAGGCGGCGCGCTTTTTCAGTGATACGAGCTCGAAGCGGGCGCGCACTGCCAAATGGACATATTTATCGGTACTATCCGAATCGTTTACGCGGTTCGACGGCGGCGTTCCGGACGTTGGTTTGCGTTACGATCGGCCGGGTGTTTCGCGATATGAAAAAAGTCTCGGAAAATGTCGCAGCCGGCCTGCAATAACAGACGGAGTTGGTTTACGAGAGACTGCTGATAAAGCCGGTGCGGCTCGGGAGCGCAGTGTGCGGGTCGCCTTAACGACGTGTCGCCAATTTATGTTACGCGATAAGCTGAGTTTGTTTTGCTCGGGGCTGAGACGAATTACCACTGCCGAATCATATGTCGTAGTGCTTTACGATTCCAAGATTTTCCGGGTTATCATAAAAGGGATGGGAGCGGTATGATAAAATTATTATAAGGCGTGTAGAGCAGACATTTCTCTTAAAGCTGATGTTGTAAATGCTCTGAGAGCTTTATATTTTGTTGTTTACCACCAGGCAATTCTCCGTTCCCCTCAATAGGTACTTATAACTGGCATAATATTCAAGGCGGGGTGGTTTGCGTTGAATCGGCGTTGCTTGTGACGGCGGTGAGCGGTGGAATACCGACCAGCGTTACACGGAATCGCTCGCAGAGTGTATTACTTAGTATGCCAACGGCGATCGCCACTGGAATGAGCCGACGTGACATCGTCGGCATCTCCGACGTTGCTACGTCAAAATGCAATAACACGAATATTGTAAATCGGACCATCGATGAATAATAGCGGAAGGGGTATACAGATTTGGCGAGAACAATGTAACGGTCTTCAATGATTTACTCACGTCTTGAGATCCTTGTATCTATTCGTATATTATTATGTGATGTTTAAAATTATGCCTATCTGATGAGACACGATTAGTGAAGAAAATTGTTGACCTTGAAGTTCACCATCTTCACAGAGTTATATTAATCTTGCTACGGTTTTAAAAGTTTTTCCTCAAGTACTCTCGTCGAACTTTATGAAAGCGCAACGGATAACATAAAGAATATCAGTCCATAAAAGAAGTTCGATTAAAGCATGATGACTGAGTATTATTGTTCGGATACATCGTAAACCCATTCGGAAGGAAATCGAGTGATGAGAGATGAGCATCTTTTGAGTCGCAAGTCTCGCGGCTACGTGTCGATCTTCACAGAATCAACTACGTATAATATTATGTAAATAAATATTATGTATAAGTGTACGGAATAATAACCTTAATGAGTTTCATAAGTTTATCTGTCATCAAGCTCCTTTCGGAGATTTCTGGCAGCAGGTCTTCGGAGCCAGTTAATGTCCAGGCTTAGCTGAGTGTTAATCATAATCACATCGTCATATCAGGTGCGATAGTGGTCAGTTAGCTTAAACTAAAGTTTTTGGCCTTTTGGTTAAATGAAAATCTTAATAATTCAGTCAGGGATCTGCAGTTTGGAACCTGGGTACGGGGTAGGTACTATTTATATGCAATGGGATAAAAGATGGAATAATGAATATAAGTAACACTTCCACGTCCCACACCAATGTCACAGTTGCAAGAAGCTTTGTCAGAAAGGTAAATTATTATGGATTAGGTATTTATAAAGCCATCATGTTACTACCAAAATATTTCAAACATAGGAGACAAATAATATATTTTTTTAACGTTATCTTAAGGTGTTCTATATTAGATCATATGAATTACATGAACATTATATTTTAAAACTGAAACATCTGGGATAAATTTGAAATAAATACATGTAAAATAATTGAAATATGTTCCTGATACTTGATTGTTATTCGACTTCCTATGATACCACAAATTCCGTATTTCGTACCAATAGATACCTACTCTAAACTCACTTTCAACGTGAGGGTCACTTCAGCCAATAAAGACCTGAAACATGTACAAAATATTCCCGCATGCATCACGATAATGTGTGAAAATGAAGCAGGCTTCGTGTCGTGTCGTGGTCGTGTCGGGGTCGTGCCGTCCCGCCCCCAGAGCGGCCCGTGGGGGACCGTCAACTCAATCTTGCCCCATTACGCGCGACAAATTGGAAAAATATTCAATTACACCTCGCTAAATATTGAATTATATCATAGCAAATTACAATTTTGCATTGGGGACGTAACGCTACACCCGAAATAATATCTTGGAGTTCATTTTCATGCGACTGGACCCGGAAAAGGATAGGTAATTTCATAGTAAGAACTATCACTTGTTATGTACTTCAATGGAAAAGTTAACAATTCGTAAATGTTTATTATTTGACATGTTAGTTGTCTTTTTTGGATATAATACAATACAATAATTATTTATTGAACACCATACAATAAACATCATATACAGAACAGAACAATAAAACAAAAAAATGCTGTGAAATGCCTTATCCTTTCATTTAAAATGTTTTATTTCAATAATTTCAAGAATTCATTTCCGCATCATATTTTACTGGCGCTTCGCCGATGCACAATCATCAACGAGTCGTCTCAAGAGCGATCACTTTTCGTCGCGTGCATGTCGATCGATTTGCTCGATGAATATTATGCGAGTAGTCGGGGACAAGTGGGCGCGGGAATTACTCGCTGCCCGGAGTAATTGCCAATTAATCACCCACCGTTTTCTATTTTAGCCGGTGACGCCTCTGATACCATCACGAGGTGCAGAGAGTACGAGTTGAGAGTGCACGCTTTTTCGGTTAAATGGAGGCAATTAATAAAGGGTTAGTAAGCAGTGATCGTTTTTAGGAACTTCGAAGCATAGTCAAAAGGGCGCTCAACCCTTGATGGTGTTGTATACACTTTGACTCGCTCTCCAGAATAAGAAAAAACGCAGAATACGGCAATCTTGATACTGTAACATGATCGAGACTGCAATGAATCTCGACATGACACGATAATCCATTTACCACCCACTCCGAACCGAAAGTTAATTACTTCCACACAACTGAAATTAATTTATTAAGACCTATATCGTTCCCAAACCCCACGTTTTCACGAACGCCTTTGATGTGCCTTTGTAAATATGTTCGCTTGTACGTAATATGATTTGGGCTCGGGTTGCTCGTGATTAGATTTTTACTGATGTAAAGTAATAACCTCATGATTAGGCACTCCGCATTATCAGGGGTGAAGTAAAGCTTATAGATCGACGAAAAGCACAAACAGACATAAGCGGTGGCGAGTACGGTGGCTGTAAAGATTTATTTAAATAACTTGGGTAATTTGAGCGCGCTGATTTAGGATTTCATTATTTGGAGATGACTATAAATATCGAATAAATAAATGTAAACTTTTAAGCCGCGGCGATAAGGCGGCGATTGTCGACGATTCCGGGCACTCGTTCGCCCCAACGCACCCACTTTTACCAGATTGGTATCTTTATAACATAATTAAGCAAATTTCAGAGTCGTACCCGTCTCTGAAATAATAAGCGCGCGGTCTCAGATTACCCATGACTTTTTACTTTCTCTTATTCCTGTTCGTTTTAATTATGAAGTTGTCATAACGAACATTGTTTTGCATATACTGTCTCTGGAGAGGTATTTTGATTACAGGACGTCCTTTGCCACAATATTTGAAATATTCCCGATTTGTTATTTAAAGGAATCCGCCGGTTGAGTGATTTCGGAACATGAACATTACGAGATTTGAAAACGTTGAATTTTTTATTGAATCGTTACCACATTCGTTACATTGATCTTTGTTAAAATATCATTGGTTTTTTATGCCTAAAATTAAATATAAGCATGCAAATCAAACATGACGTGTGTGTGTGTGACGTGTGTATGAAACAGTACGTACGAACCATCGTATAAACTCGTATGTACCTACCTATATGTTATATAGTATCATATTATTAACGGAATAATGTAAAATCAGTTCTTATATTCTTATATAAGTCTTAATTTCCCATATTATGCCAAAAACAAGTCACTTACTTTATCTACTTCTTATGGTATTCTAAGCAAAAATCTACATCTTTTGATGACAGAATAAATTACGTCCCCATATAAACCTTTATCACGTCTTTCACATTTTTATGGCTTTCAGTCGTTGTACCACTTGCGTTTATCAAATTTAAACACCATTTTGTATAAAGCTTTTTGTAGTAAGTAGATTCCGCAATTTGTATTGGCAAAACAGCTAAAAATTTCGTTGTTTGGAAGGAATTTGAATAAAGCCCGTGAAAACATTAAGGTTTTCTATAGCCATGATAATGGTAACGTTCACTTTGTTGTTAGGAGCTGACGACTAAAAATTTACTACGAATCTAAATCAAAAGTGACGATTCAATCTCGAGAACATCAATCAACAGAGCTTTCACAACATCGCGCTCCTGAACGGTGGCAGCAGAAGACGTCGCTTCAAGACGCGGCCAGTTAGGTAAATGGGTCGAGCGGGTTATTTCCTCCAAGTGATTTATACCAGGTTATTCCAGGCTGGATACTTGTATCGCCGATCGCTGAGTGGATTGCGCCGCGACACCTTTCAAATAAATTGTTTTGAGACCCACCGGAGACGGTAAACAACTCGACCCTATGCAAAACTCGCACTAAACCAAACACCTTGAATTTTACTCGAGGGTTTGTTCCGGCCCTAAAATTGCACTAGACTATCGTTATTCTACGCCATAAGTGACTACGGGGGCCTTTTTATTTAATCTACAAAGTGAAATTGTTTTATCTTGTTTAAGCAACGCCTCGGCGTGGAATCCTCGCGACATTCGAGCGTCTACATTTTACGGACGAGGTGCCGTCGGGGGCTTTTAAGTCACCCGAAATGTACTCGTGAATGCCCCGAGTTTATAGTTGGACGTAACAATGAAAGGCGTAAATACAAGTTCGGTGGGAACGAGGAATAAATATGCATAACGAACGTCGGCGAAGTTTGTCAATTAACGGCACCTCTCGCCGCAATGATAACCCTCGATGGTGACTAAACAAGTTGATTAATTGCTGGACAACAAAGTCGCAACATAAACTTCCCGGTCGACAACTAACCTGCCCTGACTCAGCTGCAAATGAATGGATTGAACTCATAGTTCAAATACTTTGTTCATTTCAAAGCGTATTCGTTTCTACAACTTTCAATATCAGTTGGTTTGTTTGTACCAGGAAATTATCAAAGCAACTGATGCGACAGGTTTTAATATGACATTCATATATGTATAAGGTTTAGGAACCAATACGGAGGATTTAAGCTTTATTTATTTTCGGTTTGACTGGTTAACTTGTTACAGAGGGTAATTAGGTTGATTTAATTAAAATGATCAATCGGGCGTGTCCATAATCCGGCAAATTTGGCGGGCAGTCGCGCGGTCGGTGTCGCCGTAGATAATAAAAGCAATTCGAATTGCACGTTGTCGGTATGAAATTGGTGTTGCAATAGGAGGCCGTGTTGCTGCCAAATTACCCGCTCCAGTGTGTGCGCGCCCTAACAATTACACCGCCGGCCTTTAATGCCTCTGTCGCGTATAACCCTTATGTTTTTGTATTAACTTTTATTATTATTATTATGCGCAGTTACTTGTCGGATTAGGCAGAAAACCTATCTAACGATATTTTGTGCAATGTGTCACTTGCCTACGACCGATTCGTTCGAGCAAGATTTTTAATTAAATTGATTGCATTGAGTAACGATTGAAAAGCAAATTGTATGCATGTTTCAACGATTTCTAGATTGATGTTATTTGTAATATTGGTAGGTGCATCCTAATGATTTCGATATTGTGAGTCTGGGATTTTCTTTGTCTATAATGTCCACAATAGGAATATCTGATATAAGGATATGGTGCAGTGGTTTTCCTTTACGTTTGTGTACATTTGTTATATTATGGTGTTTTATGATATGTGCCTTAGCCCATAACATTATTATGACCTATTCCTTCACAAACACCGGTGTTAAAAGTTCCTATGTAACGTTAACATTACTAAAAGTATGGTTAAAAAAATCATAGCGGCTTGAATCGTAATTTTTAGATACTCAGACTAGCAATAACATAACTAATATAGCAAGCCAGCGCGCCGGCGTCATTCATAAGCTTCAGTATTCTTCGTAATTAATCATGCGTAGACGCCTACGACGACGTAGTACGACAGCTGATATCGGCTTAGCCGCGTAGCACTGTTGGCAGCCGCTACGAATGCCAGAGTTGCCAACGTCTAAGTACGCCAGAGTTGCCAACGTCTACGGATAAGCTCAGTCGTTACGTTAACATGGCAAGACTGTGAGAACTCAAACGTAGGGACTTGTAGTTCAAATAGGGCTTGGAATTATGACCCGGTGATATACAAACCCATACGTTTAATATTGGTGCGTGTTGAAAATTAAAATTAATATAAAGATACATTTTGAATTAAAAATCCGGTGTTTTGTCATTATTGCGTATGGTTATATAAATTGGCAGAAAAAGTAATAATTGTCGTTGTTGGTTATGTTTCTTTTTCTAAATTTTATTAATGCACACACTTGTGGGAAATTGATATGTGACAGATTCACTAGGTATTGAATATCGAATAGGTATTGAATTAAATATAGAATCATAAAAGTAGATCTATTTTACGTCGTTTACATTATTTTACGATCATAACAGGAAACACATAGCTTTACCTAATAAGGACTCTACTATTTATTAAAAGATTTGTCATAACATATGCAATCATAACAACGTATCATCATAACCAGTTGCAAATTACATGTAGGCACATATTCCATCGCATTATTATTCCATAACATCGCCGACAATCAGACAGGTGTAAACCGTACAATTGACGTCAAGTGTGAGACACTGCATGCCTAATCATCGCACAGACGCGGCATATCAATGCGGCCAGGTGTGTCGCGTACTAACCTAACAACGGCAGAGTAACATCTGCGCATGTAGTAACTACCTCTCTATTATGGTTATAGCATCACAGCGGTGTAATGGTTCAAAACAATCTTTTCCTATTTACAATTTCACTGAAATGTTTCACAAAACCGACGCATAGTGATCATTGTAACCGACGTCGATTACAAATGCTATATTCTAAGAAAAAACATTGTGAGCCGTTATTATTTTTATGCCGTGGGAGCTCACGCTATAAACAGGGTCGGGATCGCGTAATCGTAATCAGACCCGGACCTTAGGTTACTGACTTACTACCAATTTGAACCGACATTACGTTTAGTAGATAGAAAAGATATCGGCTGTAGCGTCCATTTTATATTGTGAATTTTAGGAAAGAGCACAAAACCGGGCGTCATTATTCCAGTAAGGACGAGAATCGGACGTGAACTGCAATAAACGTACATTGTGGGACTGAGGATAAAAGCATTTGGTTGACGGAGACCGAGTATGCTTCTCTTGTAACGATGTTTGTGAATCCACTTTAGCTCGGACGCGGGCGGCTGCTGTGCAGTCACATTCAGATTCTATTTCATATTTCATACAACATATTACCTGTTATGAAACGATTGACAAATCGGCCGACGCTGTGCGTACGCTCCCGCTCTGTGTGGATGTCGTAAACCGCTGAAGCGGTAACCAATAACGAATAAATCACGCAATAGATGTGCGCCTGTTTTCTGTATATTCGTGATGCTATTTTTGCCGGCTCGTGGCCCCCGATCGCTTTCCTATCAAACCTGAATTCGATGTAAAGTCTGTACATCTCTCACAATACCTATCGGTTTCGGCCAAACGATCCCTTGGGAGGTTGTTAAAATGCGATAAAATATTTAATTACCAGAACAGATCGGTTGAGTGTTTTTGCAAAGAATCCTAAAGATTAATTTGTTGGAATTCTGTGGTTAGTAGTTCTCAAAGTAGGTATTTAAATGTTTTTCTGGATTATAATAATGTTCATAAGTTATAGATGCGTAAAACATAACGGGAAGGCGTAGGTGGTGTAACAATTGAGATCTTACGAGTACTTCGCTTTTTACGCAAACCATATTCTCTCTCTATATCTATACTTATTACTTATTTACCTAACTATGAACTATTATCTATCTTTCTATATACTATATAATATGACAAAGAGGTCAATTTTGTGAGTTTGTGGGTTTGTGATGTTCTAGGGGGTAATATCCAGATCTAATGAACAAATTTTGAACCTTCTTTTATATATAGAAAGCCACGGAATTTGTGAGTATCATACGTAATATATTAACCCGAAAAATGAAACGTACTTTCCGTGGTACTCGGATTTGCTAAGTAAGTCGGAAAATAAATGGTCCCTACCTTAACGATGAAAGATATAATAATATGATTAAGTTCTGGAGAAAAGTTGTAGAGCTTTATAATATTGTCTACAAAAAACCAGCAACAGCATATGTCTAACTTTTATATTTTACTCGCAAAAAGTAGGTTCATACAAAATATATATTATTCGTTAGGACAAGTTTGTTGGCCATAATAACAACAATTAAGTATTCTTATCAAAAGAAGTAAATTTAAAGTCTCAACTGTTTAAAACAAAAGCCTTTTCCCATTTACTGCATATAATTTTGACGAATGGTTAAAGAGATAATACGACATAGGTATGGAACCGCGACCGTGTGGTAATTACAAGTTAAAATGTTTACCGCCCAACGAAGGGGGCAGAGGTCAGCTACGGTCAGCACGTAGGTATTACGAGTAATAGTGTCTAACACCTAAGTATTGTAAGTCATGAATCTTCTCAAAGCAGATCTGCTTTCTTCTTCTACGACGTCAGTTTCTCTGACGATCGCTCACTCAAGGAGGTTGTGATGGGCCGAGCACGAATGCACACATCACACCCAGGTTGAGTGAGTAACCGGATCAGAGAACATTGTTCTTTCTTCGTTCTTCAATTCTTCTTTTTTCCTTGTGCTTCAATAAAACGTTCCTATAGTTTTTTTATAACAGTGTTTTGTTAACTAACACGTTTTATTCAATACAAATACCAGTATTTTTTTTTATATATTGACTAACTTCTGAATTTCCAAATTCAAATCATTTGTTGTAAGTAGATAGGCAATAATAATAAAGCGTTATATCGTGTCCAACATCGAAGTTTAGGGACAAATACATATGATAAAGTAAATTAATGAGTACATAACGTATTATGGTTTGAGTTTTTGTAAAAGGAATGTCACATTCATCAATCGAATCGATGGCACAAGTAGAAAACCATACAAATATGTAGGTACTTATAATTAAACAACAAATAAAGTGGCAGAGGTTTTACAAATGGAAACTTATAAGTCGCAATTAGAATTAGACTCGAATCATTGCATAAATCCATACAGAGTTATCCGTCCGTTTGATGGCGCGATGGAAATAGCTCGCTGTAAAGCGGAGCTTGTAAACCGACCGACATCTTACTTCGCTATTTCGGCATCCCAGGAACGCGTGTTTTTACAATAAACACGCTTATGCCTTTCACCTTCGGGTTTTGACCGCGATCTGTTATTAATTACGCACCTACATATTAATTTATAACGCTTACATATTTATATCGCGCCCACACGTGTTTCAGGTCAGCGCGGATACGGCCAAGGATTTCGCGAACTTCCGACGCGTTTACCAATTTATTAATTTCTATAAGCTCCCGAGTAGTACGCGAATAAAATTGTATTGTAAAGGGGTGCGGCTCGAAAGCAGCGCCATCTATTATTATTTAAAGTGCGAATGGCCTCGGCGTACCCTCGTTTACATCACAATTAAATTAATTTGCTTTTTCACAGGCTTCTTCCATTCCCTCATTGTGGTGTGAGCGCAGAGGGCGTGAATTTTTGCGTGATTTGGTAACAGAGACGGTAATTAAAGAAACTGAGGTTACCCCATTTGTTGTTAAACGTTTTCGTTGGGGGCTTGTTGTCTATGTTCCTGATAAGCTCAAAACTTCATAGGTTCATAGGTAACGCTCACCAATGTGATACCTTAGAACGCGTTGGTTCTAAAGTTTCTGAGTCAATCTATTGGATATTGGTATATCTGCGAGGTCTTGCGGTAGATCCGCCGAGTAACTCGATGCGGGATAGCCGTAAAACGATATCGTGCGGTGAGTATCATTGACCGGCACCTATCGTATCGCGTATCAGTTGACATGCGCACGCGCCGACGGAAGCCGCCCACCAATACACTTCCGTTCGCATTATAGGATGTATGTTCTACAAGATATGATAAGGCTTCCCGGTTTACGAGCATGCTATTGTTTTATGATTCAAAAAGAGTTATTATTTTGATTATTTCGTCACTGCAAAGTCAACGGGTGATTTTGGTCATGCGTTTCGACAATATGATACCTGACCGCGTTGGCAACTATAACCCGCTCTGTGAGCAGGTTAGGAACAGTGTAAAGTTACCGTAAATCTTCGTCTAGCGATCCGGGATGGGAGCAGTTAAAGCACGCGCTCGCGTCGTCGCCTTCAATCTAAGTTTCGCCCGACTGTCGCCTGTCCGCTACACTCCTGCATAATGAAATCGGGACCGTCCCTGAATTCACAAAGTTACCTCCCCGATACCGGCAATAATTACATTCATGTCGCTCTACGTCAATGTTCGATACTTCGCGTATTAAGTTCTGAAATGAAGTTTTTATACGAAATTTTGTGCACGTTTTTATGCGCTCCACCCTTATCTATCTCGGCGTAACATTTATCTAGTATCTGTCACTTAAAGCCTTTGCTCTCGTGTAAACGGGCGACCTTATTTTTTGCTAAGGGCCGGAGCTATCAGTCCCGCGACACAATATTACCCTGCACGGCGATATATCGCGTTCGAATCGCGTCATCGTTCACCCTCCGCCGGCTGCCGCGATGCCAGGGCGTGGTCCTTAAAGGATGAGTTGGTGGGAAAGTTCGCTTAATGCCCTCGGCAGATACGGCCTGATGCGGCCGTTGACAACCCTATCCACACATTAGCGAGACATTTTTAAAATGTTACATTCTAAATTATATTTTCAATCTCGATATTCTTACCACAAAAGTTTAAACCAGAGTTAAACAGATGTTTCGATAATTTTATTCCACAAAATTATCTTACTTGTGAATTTGTTATTGGGTTAGAAAAAGCGAGGGTTAGAGTTCGATTGTGGAGAAAATATTTAAACAAACTCTAGTTTAAACTTTTGTGGTAATACGGTATTTATATGTTGCCAACTATACTATAGGACTACTATAGTGTCGTATGGGAGGTTCGAGATGAGGTTGTAACTTATACTGCGTAGACAAGAACATAATGCTGGTTTCTACTACAGCGTATGCATGAGACCATTTCTGGTTTATACTTTACTAGGGCTATGAGTAGTAAGTCCTTAGATAGAAATAGTACACCGTCTCGTAAGAACCGCAGAGTGCAAAGTTATGCATACTACATAGCGACTATTCAATAGCATGTAGTATAAAGTCCTTGCATTTGAACATCAGAGTCACCGGTGCAACTTTGATATATTCTCGAACGCTATAACAGCATGCCGAGGTATGAATTACTACCGGAGAGTAACTTAAGCCCAATGTGGCTCTGGCCTTATATCACATCTGTTATAGCAGGCATCTGCCCACAGGACGCTGTTATGAATTCAGAGTGTGATGGATGGATTCGGAAGAGGCACTTGTTGTGGTTTAAGGAAGTACTATAATGTATAATATATTTTGTATGTAAATTATAATAGTCCCTACCTTGTTATATAGTAGCGGTTGTAAATAAGTCTGTACATTGAAGATGTTATTATTGCACAACTATTTAAGCTGGGAACGACCATTCGAAAGGTGACCCGGTCGAGGCTTAGTATTTTTTGTTTCTAAGACCTTTCTCCTCCTCAACTGAATGAATTCTATTATTGGTATTCGCTCGCGAGGGGTAATTTAAACTACAAAGTTGAGTTCTTCATTGAAGAAATGAATACTACGTAGGTTTATCACGCTACGAAGCTGATTAGGAACCATTTGAAGACAACACAGAGAAGGAATTTCGGTACGTAAAACATTAATTAGAAAACTTTACAAACATCTGTAAAGTAAATAGGCGGCGAATGAAATTGACAGAAATCCTTTCCACCCTTTCCCGATTAATAGTCTAGAAAAATAAGCTCAGTCTCTTTAAAAAAGCCTGAAATTAGGTTCTGCGACGAACAGTCGTGGCGGTTCATGAAGAGGGGTTGATTAAGGTCATAAATTGTCTATTTAGTTTGTGTAATGAAAAAAGTTCGATTGCTGCTAACTTGTGACTACCTACGTATTCCTAATAATATACGAAATAGATGGGAAAAACATTAATTGTATTTTATTAAGAAATACGTTTCTATTTCTCATCAATAAGTAAAGGCGTAACACAATTCTATTGGTATCCCTATGACGCATAAATATATTTTTGCGTACCGTACCTCCATTGTGAATATTCATAATAATAAAGGGAAGTGATGTCTTCCACATGTATCTAAAACGCCGCTTCATACATAGTGTAGAAGGTATAGCACAGCGACAAAGCACTTAGCGCGTTTGTGGCGGTCGCATCAATCACTACACAATTTTATATCAAATGTCGCTCTCTATCAATTTGTGCTGGGATCGCGTTACCTACTACCGCCGCCGAAGGACCAACTATTTTGCTATGGAACCTCGTTTCAGAGCGTTTCTGCCTGCCGACGCTCATATTCGGTTTACAAGGTGGTGCATTTTTTCCGATTCATATATTTCATGCAGTTTTATTTCGTATTTTTTAAATCTTTTTTCTTGAACCATGGAATTAAGATTTTGTTAAACATACATAACCGGTTATGTGCACTAGATTGCTTTGAAGATGTGTTTAGGTAGGTATAGTTATTTCCTCAATTATATACTTACACATGTCATGTATACAATATATGTTTATATGTATATGACATAATATGTACAAATATAATACATAATATATTATGTATTTGGCGCAAAAAAAGCAACAAAGAGGTAAATAAATTTCAACATATGATAGACGTTGTTAGAAACTAAGTAGGTACTTCTAAGTATACCTCTTTTATGCGCCCTTCGTTTCGAACAAGTTATCAGGGAATGAGTAACCGTTAGGCTAGTAAAAGTGTACTCGAACTTCTTTGTTCCTTTTTCTCGCAGATGACTAATATCGGATGACGTTGAAACGTGGCCCGAGGTGGCCACGGAAACTAACTTTCCTAATGGATAGTGTAGTCACAGAACAATAACTCATGTTAACAGTACCCTAGCTTAGACGTTTGCTCTATTTTCATTATTATCATTAACTTCTCTTGTATAATGGATTATTATCGCGTAAACTTATTGTAGAACTTTTGTATACAAATAATTACAAGTAAAAATACTAAGACATTTTGAAATTACGACAGTCAGGTAATGTAGAATAAAGACATATTATAATTATGGTAGCTAGATAAGCAATGTAATAAACCGAAAGAGCCTCCCAGAACAGCATTATTTATATTTTGTGTAAGCTTTAAAGCACACGGTGTGCTTCAGTAAATAAAAAAGTACCACTTTTGTCACTGCCAAATCCTTTTATCATATCTAATAATTAAGCCCGTCTATGATCAATCATTGCTGATTGAATTTTTGATAGGAATGAAGATAATTCTTGATGGGGCATTCGCGTTTTCAAGGGTTCAGTTACCCAGCCAGTGTTTGAGTAACACTTGCGCGTACTATGGTATACTGCGTTACCTCTAGTACAACTGTGACGTGGTTTTGAGGAAACCACTGAAGATAATTAGAGAGTTTGCCCGCTCGCATGACTGTTGTTAATTGATCAAGACATTCTTTGCCCAGACGTGCTCTGGAAATTATTTAGTTTGTATTGCGTGTTACTTCCTACTGTTTATGATACTTATATTTATCAGTAAAAGGACTTACCAAACTGTTTGTAAATGGTTTTTGACTAAATTTTTAGTCGGCAAAGCTGAAAGCATTACGTACGCGCATATTTTTACTGATATTTTACCGACCAAATGTAATTAATTCTGTAGCCCATGCTTTGTAGCCCATGCTTTGTACAACATCATCTGTAACAAGTTTAGGAACTTATCTTTAAGTAGTTAGGCGTAGAGTAAGTTCCAGTCATAACCAGTAAACCGCACTAGCCCACGAGCCGCGATAGAAATAAATCAAGTTATGATTAGGTTCAGCGTGGTAGCATAAAGGCGCATGTTTACAAAACAACTGAGCCACGTTTCTTGGCCTAGCAATACTTTGAAAGGCTTGGGGAATGGTCTATAAACGTTGTTATTATTCCTTGCTTAGGAAATCTACCTAGAAATAGGAATGACGTTGGATTGTTGAAAAAAAAAAGTTGAACTAGCAGTAAAGTCAGAAGAGCGAAGCGTTCGTATCTATTAATCTTATTTAACTTTACGAGTATTTACGTGATTGAGGCATCCCATTCTACGAGGTTAAAAACGACTACCTTGATATGTTTACAAAACACATCACTTCACATCTACTCATCTTGTTCTTCAATTAACTGAATAATAAAGTATCTTCCTGCTTAGAAATCATGACAAATTATTAATTATAGGTCCTACTTATCTTATCGCCTTTATTCAATCTATTCGAGGGAACCTCCATTTTTTGCTTTTCTGAAAGCGGTATAACAGACATTAGGGGGCGGAGACCAGATAAGGCCTTATCAGAGCTTATCTGCCCCAGGGAAGCTGCAATCGATACCAGTGGATGTTATCTTCATGTCGTGGTGTGCCACAGAATCATTAGTGTGAGGGCAGAATATGGACAAACATCGATGGAAAAAGAAACGGAATAGAAAATACTGTAGATATCAATTATAAAAATACACAACTGTTACAGTTATGAAACAATACAGGTACGGAATGGCACTTTACTAAATCTGAAGTACAATGGGGAGACTTATCGCTAAAAGCGATCTTTTCCAGTCAACCTTTGGATGGAGAGAAATAATGGAGTCAGAAAATGAATAAAAAGGTAATAGGAGGTTGACTTAAACACTTGAAAATGTTCTCAAGGAGAGGGCATATACCTAATGGCGATTAAATGCGTACTTACTGAACTACTGACCAAATTTGTCAGCAAATATTGTAAATTTTGTGTTGGAACGAAACAAATCTAATATTTTCTTTACTTTGCTGTGGCTCTCGATTTACAAGGTCAGAGTATCGAGAGATAGGGGTTTGTCAATGGACTATGGCTCGAACTCTCCTAATGTAAGTCTGAGTCTTGGCGGTAGAAACCAACAGATGCCTGAACAAATCTGCTACAGTTTTTTTGCAAGTAAGTAGTATTTTTCGAAACTTCCTACTTTATTGGATAAGTGAAATGCATTCTCTTCAAAAATTTAAGGAAACATCATTATGCTTAGAGTGACGAGGTACAAAAGGGATAACACAATTTTGTAGTTGACTCCATGGGGGCTTAATGAAAGGAAGTTGCTCTATCGCTTCTTGATGCTTATCTTTATCGAAACAAAATGCGTGTGACGGTTACCAGATGGCGTTATGAATGGTGTAAGCTGAGATAATATTTGTAGATTCAATACGGTTTCTCATTTAAAGGCTTTAAGTTGTAACGTTTCGGTAAAATAATTTTAATCAGTCATTTAGGGTTACACATAACGCTTTGTATAAAATACGACGGACGTAAAAACGTTTGTACAATTACTTGTATCTTTATTACTCATTTTTAACTCAATAGGGTCTATATTCCTATCATATGAGTCATCATACATTAGACCTAATAGCATGAGTTTTTCGCCGTTTGTATGAAATAAAGCCACAATATAGCAGCGTGTGTTTCTCTTGAGTAAATAATATCTGCGGCCCGCGGTTGCGGTTTGAATAGGTAAGCCAAATATATTGTCCCGGGCGAGCCATCCGAGCACAACCAAAATCGGTAAGCCATGAAAATTTAAGAGTTTGCTCCGTATTGTGAAAGAAAAGGTTTTCTGGAATTCTACCTCTAATTGGGTCAATACGGGTAAAGCAACGTGCAAGTGATCACTCGAGAATCTACGCTTTATCCGGACACAATAAGTATTATATAAGATATTTTTGTAAAAAGGTATATGTAACAAACAGTATCCGGAGAAAAATGAACAAAAGTACGGCTGGCTCGTTCGTCAATAACGTCACTAATGCTCTCAACAAGAGACTGCCACCGCTTTTATTGGACACATACTGTGACAGACATAAATGGCTTAATAGAATACTCATAGACTCGGATGTTTATTGTAGATTGCTTAACAATGCGCATGAGTGAGGAAAGGCGCGGCTACAATATAAATTGATGTACTCACTCTACTCGTATTAACTCTAGCATGGAACTATGCTCCACATGTATTTTACGAGTTCAAAACGCTGCCTGTTTCCATGACAGCAGATGCGCTGACGTTTCGCGAGTTTACAGGAATTAATTAACCCGCTAAGTGGAAAGATCTGGCCGTTACGACCCCGTTACCCTCGATCAACATTAAAAAAAAAAACAACTCACCATTACATAGTCGTTCTCCATTTTCACTTACGCACAAAACCAATAAAAGATAACAAAGTAAAAAGTAATGCGGCCCGCGCTGCTTGAGTGCAATTGCATTAGAGACGCGAAATAAAAAGGGGAAATAAAAGACGCGGAGTAATAAAACAGTGTGTTATCGCGGGTGGTACAATTAATGGAATGTTTGATTTGAATTGTTGTGTGAGCGAGCGCGGCGTGTGGACTGCGAGACCGGCGAGTGTGATGTGGTGTGGTGGGCGAGCGCTCGAGCACTGTGCCGGCAACTCGACCGCTCGTGCGTCACACACGCGAGCAGTGATCACCGCGCGCTGCCGGGCGGGGCGGGCCCAGTTTACCGACGTGGTACTGGATGGGAACGTGCACATGGCCCCCGTATTCAGCCTGTCGCCAACTGCGGCGTAGAGTCATGTACCTACCTATGCATTACTAGCATAAAATAAATCAGTTGCGTGTTTGATGTTTGCCGGGTAGTCATGAAAAATCATGTAGGCTGTAACTGTGACCGTTGGCCGCAATGTGTGCGATACACCTCAAATGCAATTAAAACCTGCACTTATGCTTTACTATACAGATAACATTAACATCTGTAAAAGGGTCTGGAGCCTTATCATGAGCGCAACGTTTTTAACTTCAGTTATCGGTACATGGTACATTTTTAAATTTCATGTTTAGTTCAATCGTTCCGTATATCTCTATATTAATTGTATGTTTAGTTAATGTTTTAGTTCATGGAGATCAAAGTTGGGCATTTATTACATTTGTATTACATTTGATAAGTGACATGCCCTACTTGAAATGTAATAATTAGATACAGATTATAACTTAATCTTTAAATGCCTGAGATATATGAAACTGTAGACGGATCCAACCTTAAATAAGTTTAACATATTCAAAGGGTACTTTCACCCTGTTCCTACCCTATGAGTCAGTATCGAGCAAAGTTCCTCGATAAGGCTTCCCGTAAGTCGCCGAATTGTGGCTTCCTATCCGTCCAAGGGTCGATAGCCGACAATTATACCTAAACATACATATTGTTTTACTAATTAGGGTTAACGACTTGTGATAACCAATCCGGATCCCGCTGATAGCATTACGGTGATTGATGATGAGACCATTCATAAAATATTACTTGTAAAAAGTTTAATTTATTTTTGCCAACTAAACATATTGTAAAACGTTTACTAATTGCTTTTTTACGAGTATATTAAAAGCGATTACCAAGTTAGATATAAGTAAGTATGAGAAATATTTGTCTATCAAATTTTATTTATTATAGAATATAATTAATATGCTAGCACATTTCATTATTCAACAGAGGAGACGAATAACTAAATAAAGGGGCATCTAAAATTTGGAATAGATAAATAAATCGTTTTACCAATACCAAATCTTACGAGCTTTCCACCTACAGTTAAAAGAGTCACCTCACCTATAAGGTCAAATAATCCTTTATTTCTCTCGATGGCAGATGGCATTCGGCAGGTAATGTGCTCTACTATCTAAATATAACTCTCTTACAACTACGGCATGTACGTAAACTGAGGTTACATCATATAAACAGGCGAGACGGTTAAATTGTAATTTCACGGCTCGACGGAAATTTTCATTGGCGATTAATTCTTGTTCGCGATTCTAGAGGAGCGGAGCCGCGGGCTGCCTAACAGTTTGTGTCGTTTACATCATTTACACTCTCTCGATGTCGTCGCTCTACTATACCAATTAATTTCTTCGGTTTATAGGTTTGGGGTGGATTTACTTAAATATTATTTATTTTGCTTGAGATTGGTGAAATTGTAGTAGCCCATAACTCATGCACCGCTTATACTTAAATACCGTCATATGTTTAACTGCTTCGCTGTTGTTGTGAGAACACGTAAAGGTAAACATATTACAGGGGTTAACATAAACAATTGCAAGCTCCTAATCCGATGGTTTCCGTAACCACCCTCGCACCGTATGCGATGGAATTTTGAGGCTTTATATCCGCCGCAGTCAAAAAACAAAAAGCGCTCGACATTTTCAGGCGATACCGCAAATTGTGACAAATTGTGTTATTGAAATTTATGTCCGGCAGTTTTGAGACATAATTGGATGCGGAGAGTCGGCGGCCACGCTTCCGGAGTGACGTCACGTGCTCTAATAACATTTATTACGGGCAGTTCATTGGCGCCGCTAGTCTCCGCAATACGCAGCGCTATTCGCATTTGGAAATTAATTTTCGCCAAAATTTCATTGGGCAAGCTGAAACCCGAAGCCTTTTAGCCGTACCTGCATTTTAGGACGTAGGTATGCGCACGCTTGCATTTCCTAGGTATAGCTATCACGCTGAGGTTATATTAGCTATATCAAATATAGTTACGTTCGTTGTACTCACGAGTCTGAAGCTTAAAATTGCAACGTACCTGTAAAAAAGAGAGATAGAATTAGCCTTAAAAGCCTTGGATTCAAAATACCTAAAACCATAGCCTAGATTCTAGAACATGCAAAATACCATGGTAGGTACAACCTGTGTGCACCATAACCGCATGAATCACCAATAGACCACAGACGGCCTACACAAAATGACCGGTGTGATGTTTACGTCAACGTAAATCCGGACCCAATAAAAGTAATAAATCGTGAGGCATCGTTACACAGGTGCTGGTTTTTTTTATAGAATTGAGAAGATTGCTTCAATAAATAACTGCATTGGCATGTGAGACTAGACGTCCGCACTTTGCGACACTCCGTGAGTGATTGCGGGGGACGCGACATGCAAGACCCAATAGATGGCGTTCATTAAGCAATTAATCAAGTCACTAAGCCTGATTAATCGTTGTTATAAGTCGCTAACTTTATATTTATTAATACTAGATACATAAAATAGTAAGTTTCTTTGATTGATTACACGTGAAATTCTAAAATGCTGTTGGTTTTTAAGTTACGATTCATTTTATTTGAAATAAACTGCCGCGTGTGAAGTAAGTACATCTCATTCAGAGTATATGAGTAAATCTTATCTAGATAGAGTAAATTGAAGTGCCGCTTCAAAGCAGGCAGAAATTATTGGCATTTCGACGCCACTAGCGGCAGACTGTTTGCCTCAAATTGATATAGTTGGGTCTCTAAGCTCTCCGCTCATCTGAACTAAACACACAATAGCTTGCCGTCCAAGGGAATCGCCACATCATTTCTTAAACGGGAAGTTCATATCCTTGCGACATCCAATACCCTCCCTGTCACCTATTGTGGTTCACAGAGGAATTCTCAGACACTCCCCGCCGCCGCCGGTGGGTGTTAAATTAAGTTGAACTTTATGTTAGGAGTTTATTTAGGTATGGAAAAGATTGCTGTTCACTATCGCCTCATCGCTAATCACGATGCAAGATATATTCGCTCCTCAATACATTATATAGGCAGGCGGATCGAATGAGGATACCGCGGAAACACTGGTGAGGAGGAGTCGCTTTCAAACCTGTCAAAAGTGACAGGAAAAAGGGCGGAAAAATGTCAGTATAATGGATGTGTCACCGACATCGCGGCAAAACGCGACCCGTTGGCATGCACGGACTCAGATCCACTCCCTGTGGATTAAGTGGATTATACCTACATATCAGATTTTGTTGAAAAAATGTGCCCCGATGATAAAAAAAAACGTTATATTAGAGAGGCCATTATGTTTGGTTTAGTTCCGGACGTGTTTTCCATATCATACATCCGCTTAGATAAATACAGCTTTATCGACATGTAGGTACGTACGAGTAGGTTAAATTTCTGCGGAAGTTTTGTGCAGATTAATATACTTTACGTATATTGTTTATTACGTACTAAAGTTGAAACAGGCGTCCTTTAACTCTTTTAGCGACTTCTCTCTTTCGTGGATTTGAGTAGGTACCTACCTTTTGAGTACAACACGCTCGAATGTCACACAAAATCCCGATCACGCTGTCTCGCTTTAATTGAGAGTGCCCATTCTTCTAGGGTACTTTTAGGCTCATTCGGATATCTAGTAACTCGTAAGCCCGTCAATGTTTTGCGATTTGAGATCCATATTTCACAAGAAAAGAGAGCAAAACAATTCGTAGAAGCACACCACATGCGACGCGCATTTAATAGCTAATGTTATTTAGATTAATATACCTACACAAATTGCATGAGCACACCTTGTTCTAGCTAATCGACAAATCAAGAGACACTCAAGTGTATTCAGGGCATACAATGGTACAATGAAGCCGTAATCAGAATAATGAATGCGATCGTTCGATGCGATACTCAATAAATATGTTCGGTCGAAAACATGTCCGAAAATGATGGATGGTGAAAGCACCGATACGATGAAAGACAGAGATAGATATCTGGTAATAGTCTGATGCATCAGTTCTGATTTAAAATACTCGTAAAAGTTTTTTTTTTATAGATTTTGTAATGGAAACGGTGGCGAGAAACTTTTAGTTTGCGGATGAAGCGTTCATCAATTTGGCATAATGAATATTTTGAATCGGTGATTGAGTGATCGGTGTTAAAGGCCTGAATGAGTTTTGAAAAGGAAACATTTATGCATACATAATTTATAGCTAGTTATACTTAAGTTATCCCACTATTGAGGTATTCGAGAGAGTAATTTTAGATTCCTTGTAAGGCAAATTTATCAGATTTGGTATTGAAAAAAAGTTTCTTAGGATTTTGAGCGCGTCTAGCTGGAGCTCTCATTTCTATGCATTGGCGTTGCCCTGACCTTTTTCAGAAAGAATTCCGACATCAGGCTGAAATGAAATAATCTTCAGAGTTCGACGAGGCGATATCATCGGGTTGGCATTACCACCGGCCATATTGGTCGTTATCTGTCACCGCCCCCTGCGATCCGTTTCACTTGCAACCCGATAGGGGGCGACGCCGGCGACTGCTCGCCTCGCAGTGCCCACCACCACGGCCCCTTTTTATTACTGAACCGCTAGTAAACAGATCATTCGGGTTTGTGGTGTTATAAAAACGAAATTAACTCTGGCCGGTGGATGTCCAGATATCCTCAGCGTCTGCCATTAACATAAACTCGCGTGTCACGCACATTCCGCGGTTTAAAGCGTCTCCGGTACATTAAATAGTGATGGCATTGCCGCATATTACTTTGTGAACGAAGAGCGTACACCTGAACGAAGAGCGGAGATGCGTATTGAGAGTGACTATCACATCATCGACTGTCACAGCCTCACAGCAGGGTGAACAAAAACAAATGCGTTGACATGACGAAGGGATCAATCACTCGTTAAACGTCCCGTTGTCAACGTGTTCGCGCTAGTCGCTTATGTGTGCCTTAGCTTTATTCAACGGCAATCTTTAGGAAATGTATAAATATCCTCATAAACAGATTCGCATCCGATTGACGACGGGAATTTTAATATCTCTGTACGTGGCGCTTAGCCTACACGAGACATAAATTTATATTTTTATCAATTTCAGTTGGTAAATTCATCTTGTAATGCGTGATCGTTACCTTATACTCGTACACACCTATATTTCAGTCAGGAAATTTTTATGTATTCAAAATGTTCTTTGTGAAGTCACCTATATTTAGTACGACCAGACCAAAGATGGTACAAATTTTGTACAACGTACATAATAAATATTTTAGACGGACTTGAAGGAATAAACATTTTTGTGACCTTCAGCGCCGCGTACCATTGCTCATAAAAAAGTTATAAATTCCTTCTTAAATTCACTGTGCACTAATGAGCTTATACCACTACTGGTAGGAAGCACACAGCAGCCACAAATGCCATTGCGCTGTGCACTGATATTTCGCTAATAGATTAATCCAATCAAAATATTAATTCCACACCGCGGCACGATCCTGCCTATTTACATTTAAATCGCGCGATTTATCCGTACAATTTGATGCGATATTCATTGAAATGTTGAATCCGTGCTATATATTATAGTATGTACCGATAGGATTAAGTACCTTAGTTTATTTATGGCTCTAGATCTTTTTTCCTGTCTTAAACTTGTATTTATGATAATGAAATTTTTCCTAATACAAAATTAAATTAAGTTTTATAAATACAACGTCATTGATAGAGTTCGAGGAATTATTAAATTATGTTTCGTCAAACATGAAGGTTTGTCAACAAAATTATTACATTTTATAGGAACCGGGAAAAATCGCAGCTTTGCAATATGAAACAGTAACGGGAGACGTGCTGACGGCTCTCAAGGGATCACTGAATCCTGGTTTTTTCCCTAGCTTGCGTGCTCTTTCCCGTAAACATACCTATAGAACACCTCGTCTTTACACAGATCATTGATCGTTTGACTTCGATATAACCACACAGTAATCTCGTAACCTTCTGTGTTCGTTTAACTACAGAGTTCTGATTTGTGCAGAATTCTGTAAGAAAAGCTACTACTATATTGAAAATTACTGAAAACCTTTTATTATTTCTTTAATTTTTGGTGGTTATACTTTAGGTTTTGGGTGACAACGTCAATCGCAATATTTTAATTGTTTTAGCCTGAACTTGTCATCAGCACCAGTATCAGGCTAGAAAAACTTTCAGGACTAAAAGTGAGAACCGAACAGAACCTAGAATAGTTTGATTCAAAATGTTTTCCTTTTCATCAAATGTTGGTAGAGCCGGTAGAGCCACAGTGTGACTACAGGATTTATTAGGTTTTGGTAGAGCTGTGGTAGTAGAGACGTTCAATAACCACCTAATTTGAACATTTTCATCGCTAAGAACCACAGCTCAGGCAAATTGTTCCAGAGCGTGGCGCGTGCTCTCCGCGTCGGGCTCGGGATTAGCGCTCAGTGCGTTTGTATTGTGGTGCGTTCCTCCATATTCCATGCAAAATATACGTATATTGATATAAACACAGAATAGACATAATATAAGCAGCTTTTGATTCAAACCTTCGGAATTACGACCGTCACAGAAGATAGCACCAAGAACACTAGACTTTTATTTAATAAGGTGAAAACAATCTTAATATTTTGTGTCATGCGAACTTCGGTATATATATATATATATATACGAGTATAAGCTATGCCCCGATGAAAAATATAAAGATTTCAGCAGGGTTTTACCACAAGACAATTGAGTGGAGTCAACTCTGCGATAGTGGGGTTAGCTGCGATGAAATAAGTCGGGGTCACCCGCTCTCACGACTCAATATTTGCGCTGCAATACAACCTTTATTGCGTGGATCAACACGCTCGCGCCAAATATAGGCGCACCCTACGTAACTTGTAACCACTACACCCAAATCTCGCCAAATATTTGATACGCTATACTTGCGCACAAATTGCACTAGATAGAAGAGATCGTTTTTGTAAAACTTTCTAGCTGCCGCCGGGGCGATAGCTTGGCAAAAAATATCTTATGCTATTTGTTGGCGACGCGTCCCGTGCAATTGGAACTTGGAAGATATTACGTCTGTGTGACGAAGACGAGCGTGTCGGGAGCTCCCGGCGACTGCACCGACGACAGCTGGTCCGCTTTATTTGATTTTCAACTATGCGGAGCACCATTCAAGTTTTATGTCAACTTTGCGACGGATTCTAACAAAATTCAGGATTTATCCGCACTAATGATGTTTTCGGTTTCTCGCTCGGGATTCGTTTGATTCAAAGTAACTTTGCGAAGGACGTCTTGAATAATTTGGGGCGCGTTATCAAAGTTTCGTCCCGTACCGGAGCCTCGATAGTGATAACGATTGCTCTTGTGTGGAGAGGCGGTGTGCGACAGTTTCGAGGAAACTGTCGCCAGATAGGTATAGCAAACACTGAAACTGTTGTTGAGCAAACGTGGGTCGCGAATATCGTGCGTGAGCAATATCGGCGGGGCCAGATGTCGAGGGTGGGGCTGTTTGTGCGCCTCGGACGGTCAACAGCTTCGGCAAACAGCTGTGCGAACGCTCTCATGCGCCGCTCGCCGCTCAGTGCCGCTCGGTGCCCCCCGCGCCGCACGACACACGATACTTGCTATTTTGCATCAATAAAACGGGTACCGTATTCAATTTGTACAGTCCAGCCCACTATTCATATACCACCTGCATAGTGCGGTCCTCGGAAAACACTCGCCTAATTCGTTTTAATTTAAGCAATTTGCGTTGGGTTGGCTCGTATCCCCACAGGTGCTTTACAAAGCAATATAGTTCTTGTTGTTTTAATAACGTAAAAATTTATTTTTTCTTTAACTATTATAAATATTTTTAAATACATGTACATTTCCAAACGCTGCGCAGCGGTTGATAAGCGACATGCAACCGACCGAGGCCGTCCGTCTCCAAAGCACATTTATCACGTCGGGTTCAAAGTTCGAATACAATAACGTTGTTAGTTCCACGAGTGACATTCCTGTACAGCAGAGATATCACACAAATACGCTTATACGCATTAAAGAACACACATCAAAAATGTTAAATTGAAAACGTCAAGAATAAAGTAAAAATGTAATAATCCATATTGTAAAGCTAAGCTAGCAGACGAAATAAAATGGATTTTCTTTACAATGCGCAGACTTGTGTTATCTCAAAAGGTAATAAAAAGCGCAAGAAGCAGATAACTGTAATTCCTTTTTCAAATTGCAGCGCCCGAAGCGGTGATGGAGATTCATTGGTGCAGCGCATCATTTATCAACCCAGCGTTTCTTGCTCATTTTATACAGTGTTCCCTAGATTTAAACTTTATTCCATTTAGTCGTTAAAGCCATGGCTAGTATGATTGCACTCTCATATTTGGAAGCTTTTGTGAGCACCCAGTCCTTACGAATTCGTTTTTGTAATATTTTTATTACTCATCAACTCCAGCTATAAGTTTCCTTTTAGTTAAGAATCACATTTTATATATAATTACACCGGTTTCTTACAATGACGCAGTTTAGCTGCTCTAGACGCCTTTACAATTATAGGTAATGATCTATTTATGAGCACCCCTCGAGAAGACTCCTGTCTTGCATGCGTTTATATAAAGTTAGAATGAAGAGATATGGTTTTTCTAAGGTTACTTTTATTTTGGATATTATAGCGAAAATAATCGCGCAGAAAGTGCGGCAATATTTTCACATACTTAGTTCTACCCGCAAAAATGTGCTATGAAGTATGAATTACCACACCACTGTGTGAGACAATAGTGGAAACAAAGAGGCAGGAGACTGATGCCTCAGGAGTTGACGATGATGACACTTGTTTGTTTTATTTCCTTTCGCTCGTTTGGCGGCGGATGAGAGGAAACTTTTTCTGACTACACGACCATTTTGACAAAATTGACTTTTGGAGTGACAGCTGCGCCGATACACCGCAAAGCACTCACTCGTTATTTTATTTCTGTCTGCGTCACCTACATGTACGTTATCAAAAACCTGCCTCTATTTCATTAAGAACATTATCTAAACCAAAACTACATAGATTTTTAAGGCTCTATCTAAAAAAGACATCGAAATAAATATCTTTGCCAGTTTCAATCCTAAAGACTTAGAAAACCAAAGTTTGATTTAAAGCCATTTTGACTTAGTATTACTTAAGTGTGGGCAAACCCGCTTTTTCATCAGCTTATTACGGCACAAAACTTATAATGAGTTCAGGAAGCGGTATTTCATAAGATTTATTATACGTAGAATAAGAAAGCCGCGTTAACTTTTGCGTGAGAGTTTTGTTTCTTCAACAAGAGCGATATATATTGAAAAATGTTGAAGGAAACATCAGTTCGGGAATATAAAAGCAAGTGGAGGGAAGAGGGTAGAAGTTGTCGGGAATCGGCCTGCGGCGTTCGCAGTACCAAGTTGCCGGTAGCCGGCACTCGGAAACGCAAGCGTCTGTTCTGCGTTAAACTTTCAGCTACTTTTATTTCACACCCAATATAATTCCCGAGCAGCAATCTAAACGCGATAAACTCTGTTTGCTGTTGCTTTTATTGCCACCTGTAGGTCAGTAGCTGGACTGAGGCAAGCTAGCAGTGGTACTAGTGAACTAATATGGGTATGAATAACACGTTCTTAGACGTTTAACATCTGCTTTTCTTTAGATTTATTGGGTAGGTATGCTATACGTATTATTATGTAATTAATGCGTTTCTCGAACCTGAAAACACGTTATTGTTTTAATTGATATAACTCGTAATTTGTATAATAACAATAAAGCGGAAATTCACTTTCATGATTGTAACATCTCGCCAGTCTTCTCCGAAGCTTACAATTTAACAGCGCGTCTCTATATATATTTAATAACTGGTTATATCGTAAAAAATAAAATAAAAAATAAAGCCGCAATATTGGTCCGGGAAATAAAAACCGCGGTTGATGTCCAAAAAACCCTTAAAAGTAGTATCAGTTCAATTTCCCTATAGGGGTTGCAGGGTGTCGCAGCATAAAATAAAAATACCTACGTAACAGCCACCCTCTGTTTGCGGGGTCCGGGGTGACAGGGGTCGTAATAAAAATTCGTTAATAGCTTTATTTACCGCATTAGCACCTATATCCAGTCTATATGACGACCGAAACTGATGGATATGGTAGTAAAATTGTTATTGGGAAAAGCCAGTACACACACTTCCTAGTAACACGTTTTGGGTAAATGTTACTTGGTTGATTTATCTGTTTGCAATATGTCAAGCCCAATATTTTGAAATTTTCAATTTTGTTGAGTTGATTATGTGACGTTAGATCGTTGCTATCGACATAGTATCTAAAAGTATAGTTATTGCCGTGTAATTTACGCGTTAGAAGTTTAATCTTGAATTAAGAAAAGACTTGCTTATGAAGTTATTGATGACACTTTATTGTTTACGAGTACTTTGATTTTAAATATGTATTTAGTAAACGGACACTTCAAGAATTCCGATGTAGATAAAATGTTCGATAACTAAATATTCTGGCTATCCACCAACGTGTAGAGCGAATCAGTAGAAACGTCGACTCTCTATTTTGTCAACGATTTTTCTGTATGTAATTTGGCTCGACTCCACTTGCACATAGAATTGTGACTGCTGTCAAGTTGCAATGTTATCGAATTTAAAACAGCTGCTAATTTTATACATTTGTTTATAAAATTGCCTATTATTGTAGATAATATTATTAAACTGGCTTAAATTCCGTTAGAAAGTAAGAATGTTTTCAATTTACTTTTACCCATTGTTAGCCGCGTCTTATTTGTAGGCGCCGCATGCGTGCACGCTACGTGATCGAAACACAGGTGTTGGGCGCCAGCAGCGAGCTAAGTTTCAGTTTTCACTACTCGGCGAGCTGAGCCAAGACTATATTGGATTTACTCTCCGCGTCATTGAATTTTTTATTTTGTTCCGTTGAATTTTACCGTCAAAATTCAATTATTTTGTTTGTTAGTTAAGCGAAAAAACTCTCCATTAATGTGCTTAATTCTGCAATTAAAATTTAATTTGATTGCGGCGGCGTAGGCTAGCCGGACAGGCGGCAGGAAGCAGACAGCGCACCTGCAGGCTCGCGCACTAAAATGAAGTAATTTGACTCGGTGCGGCACGTCCCCGGCATTACTTACCATCTATCAACAATTTGTTTTTTCCCACCCTCAAGAGAAACTCGAGCAAGCGTGCCCTGCTTTTTAGTCCCAATTTATTCTTCCAATAAACTTTTTCGCTTTGCTTTTCGTACAGAAAATGCGCCTAAAATATTTAAACAGTTTATGTTTTCGCTTACATCCTTACGTTACCTATTGCTTATGAGTACTGTATTACTCGTCGAATTTGTTCGCGAGCTATAATGAAATTGTTTCTCGTTAAACTTTCATGGAGTCCCTGCTGAATTTTGAGAGTAATATTCGAGCGCGTGAAAGTTCGTTACAAATGTTTTATGCACAAAGATCGGATCGACAGAGGAGTCGGTTTCGACTGATGCGAAAACTTCAGTTATAAAATGCTAAGGTAGTAAAATTGTTGCCATGTAAAAGTGAATGCAAAGAATGTAAAAATCTACAAAGATCAGTGAGAATTTGAGGACGTCGAGAGCGGCAGTACGCCCGGTGGCTCGCGACTCTAACGGGCCGTGACAATCGCTTCCATGCTAAATGTCATGGTGGCTATTGTTCTGCCCCTCACCCCGCGTGCCCGCATACACCCCGCGCCACCCTAACCTTCCCTGCTGAAGCACTGGCATTTTACTCCCCCACACCCTTACCTACGCTAATGAAAAATGTAGGGCTTGGTATATTGATTATAGTTTTCGCTCATGTATGCAAGGTAAAAAGTTCCGCTTCAAAACTATAGAGCAAGTTTCCACCGGGTATATTATCGCAGTAAGTAGATTATGAGAGTGGAATAGTTTAGTGAGTCGGAGTGTAGTTAAGTGGGGGTGGAAGAAAGTCTGGGGAAGATGTTAAGTTAATATGGCGGGCATCACGGCAATTTGTTCGAGGCGAACCTCCGGCGGAGTGCTGCCAGCTCAGGGCTGGCCTCGAGACAATGCGGTACTCTCTCTAGCATTTATTTTTACTTTTCCTATTCTTTATCTGATGTAACTAAAGCTCTCATACTGTACAGTGAATTGATGATCCCTATTTAGCAAAGTATTATCATGAAAATGTTTACAAAATATTGTGTAATAAATGCTGTCTTTTACTTATACTCAAAAGATATCCTACAAATGAAATGTTTCCCGTAACAATTACATGATATGAAATGTGAAAAATTATGCATAATTAAACTTAAACAGCAATTTTTATTGCCAACCCTGCAACGATTTTACGGTTCTTCTGGCGAAGGAAATCGTGCGAAAAGTGATCACGAATCCAGAAAACCTTCGATTTAGAAGCTGCACACCTCTAACGTTTTCGGTCAACATGACTAACTTGTCACCCAATCCAATCCTTATTATATTGCACCAAGTTTAAAAGCAAATATTGGGAGGTGATTCACATTGAGTCACATTTACACTCGTTTCACGTTTTGAGCACGGTGCTCATCATATTATGGTCATCAAGTCACGGTCAAGTTAGGGATTACTTGATTACTTGCGTATTACTCGACTGCCGAAGGAGAGTAATATTGTTTATTGGTTAACATATCGATACTGTGAAAATAGAGCAAGTTTATGTACTGCTTAATTATTATCTAGTTACTAAGCTTATTAAGTCAGCGAGGCACACAAGAGCAATTTGGCGACAATTTCATCAGGAAGCCGTAAGAGTTTGCGCGAAAAGCATCACCCCTGACTTTATGCAAAATGTTTTCGTAAAATGTTTTCGATCATAAAGCGACTTTCAGAGTGATTCCTTTTTGTTGGCATGTATTGGAAATAAGTGACATCGAATAAGTATTATTATATCGTACAGTAACTGCATGAAAAATGACCTTGAATGTGATTCGCGTTTTTCACATTTTTAATGTGAATAGATCCAACAAAACTCTAATATTAATTAAACATCATCACCCTTTTATAATGATATAACAACATTTTTCGACTGCATTCAGGCTACGATGACATGAATATTTTGGTGCCCCAAATCGCCCTTTGCATTTCATTTTATGCGAGTTCTCCGTCTGAGCGTTCATAAGAATCATAAAACGTAGTAAGGGCGGCCCCCATTCGTTTCACTATTTGCATACGATACAAACGTCGTCGGCCGAAGACAACGTCCAACCGACGTCCTTTACAAAGATCGCCGTCGACAATAAAAGTGTATTTGCGAAGAAATTTAATAAAGCGGAAGTGGAGTGCTATTACGGCGCGCCTCTGCCCTACGCATTCGATGGTACTATATGGTGCCCCGCTTGTTACATAACCTGTTATTAATATTTGTATGACGTGTCAAACATTCGATTGTTATCAGTTTTGATGTTTGATACTATTGTTATTATTGTACAAATCATGCGCAAAACATTCCGCACTTTGTATTTCATACAAAGCTTAAAAATTTCAGCAGTCCCAAATACACAGAATAATAGGCTATAAAAGCAAAATGAGAAGGTAGCGAACAAATTGAATGAACCGTTTGTATGTCGTTCGTGTACAGGATACTTTATGAAGTAGCTACTTTTTAGCTTATCTGATATCTCTGTACTTATCTACCTGCTTTGTGAGGTAGCATAATTTAATTCTTTGAAGAATGAAGTGGATTTTCGTGGAATTTTTAAATTCCCTTGGATTTGTCTATTTAGGCGTATCGTAAGCGGCGCGCTCGATGGGGAGGAACGCTTGGGGCTGAGCGCAGTGAACCTTACCAATTTAATATAATAATAACACGCTCCGCTTTCTGACTTATGGCTTAGAACAAGACGATTCTCGGTTTTATTTTGATATTTTGCTTCTTCGTGTACATCTGAATCTTATAGGTTGACATTTAAGCTTTGTCACTGAGTGTGTCTGAGTAAAAGTTGCTACGCCGTAGCTCGTAGCACGCGTAGCGTCGTAGTAGCTTTTCAGCTTCGTAAAGACTGTGTTCAGGTTTATTAGCGCGTTTGTTTTACGGTGTTCAGCAAAGAGCAGTAAAGATTGAACGTTCGACGAGCATTCGTTAATTGCGTCATGTGGGGACGGCGCCGACATGTCGCCCTACTTGTTGCACGGCGACGCCATAGCGCCACTCAGTTCACTATTTACGCGACAACTAAACAGTATCGACTTTTTACTACCTGGGGCATCATTTATCGGCACATTAGTCTCACTCGTTTGGATATCAGACTTGATTGAAATATGTGATATGGAGATTTCCTTGCATATAGATAGACGTATAAATATTATCTTAATGTATTTATACTATTTCAATGCTTATAAAATAGAGTGAACAATGTATTGCGTGTCGGGAACATGAGTAGGTAACTGTATCTATTACAAAAACAAAATCAAGGAGTTATTTTACAACTATTCAAATAAACACAAGTTTAGTATCATCATAGAAATTTGATATGTGATTGTAGACTATGTTTCTTGTGGCACCTGCAACGGCGCTAAAATATTTAGGACTCAAACATCATTCATGGCTAATATCCAATGATAATATTGTGAGCAACTTAAAAGTTTAAAATTACAATTTTAACACACAAAGGACATCTTTTTCTAAGCAAGGCCAATATCCTAATCCAAGAAATGTGTAAATCCAAGTATTTATACCCCGAAACCTTCCTATTCAACATAGTATCGCCGCAGCGAACGTTCAAGCATGCCCGAGCGTTGGCAATAAAAGACGGACGGTCGTGTAATTTGCGCCTCGCTCTCATCAGGACCAGATTGAAATTCCTCCTCCACCGCCGGCCTGGCGCCTGACTTGTTGCTCCACGTCAAACGTCATAACCACCTCGTGACGTAATCGCGATAGTTTGTGTCATTTGCCCTCTTATCGAAGCATCTTCATTATGTACCCCTTTATTAGAATAGGATCGCTTGAGAAACATTAGGGTTGATGTTCGATGAGAGTTATGCTGATTTTGATGCTGCGATAGTGTTGAAAATATCTTATATATTTCGTATAATGTATTATGTTATGTTTAAAAATTTTGAAACGATAAGCGTTAGATGTATAACTATCTGAGAGACAACATCTTATTAAGGATACGCTGCAGATGTACACACACACACTGAGTAGATTAATAAATTAAATTACGTTTATTTTATGTAGAGATGTCAAAAGATAAATCAATATATCAAATCAAAAACTCATAGCCTGTAACTTAATTAACATGGCAATCATTATTTGGTCCGACTGCGTTTTAATTAAAATATTTATAAACGGAGTGAGTTCCCGCTACGAGAAGCCATTTGTAGTACGCAATGCATGAAGTGCCTGGTAATGAACTGCACAAGGCAAGTAAATAAAATCAATTAGCCTCGAGTCAATAGTTTCGCAGAATTGCATTGCATTGGTTTCCGAGAATGGCATATTGCTCGGGCAGACGTTACGGGGTTACGTGACCGTTTTGATTAATGGCAAAGTGTTCACATGTTATTAATTAATTAGTCTGCAAATTAATAACGTGAGCCTGCAGTAGACGTGACGTTGCAGTTGAGAGACGTCGGCGGCAGTCGTGTCGACGGCGCCGTGATTGCGCTTTCGTCACTGCAACAGTTTAATTAGAGAAGACCTACGTCCGCCGGTTCGCATGAAACTAATCACCGATAGAGTTAGGCGGAGAATCCTGACAAACGGTTTGTTAACAAGTGGTCACGTTGAACGATACGAGTGATTGACCTATGTACGCGTAGGCGTACATTGTTTGAACTTCATTGTCATGCCGTTCGATATGAATATTTGATTTAGCAGAAAATGTCGATGAATGTAACGGCAAATATTTCACTTTTACCACATGTGACGCTTAAAAGCCTGAGGTCGTACAGCAAACATAATAAGAAAAGTAAAACTCTTATATCGTAAAGATGAAAATCTCAGCTTGCATGAAAGAAAAACAGATATTTGGAGGGCGAAGAAGCCTCGAGCGGGCACTCAGCTTCGGCTATTAAGGACGCCGTGACCGCCGCCGCCAGCGCGGCGAAACGACGCAAACTATAAAACCGTTAAAGCAACGTTTCAGCAGCAGTAAAGAGCGTCGCAAGATCTGTTGACAATGTCTCCGGCCATAAACCGTATGCACCCGGCCGAGCTGTAAAACTTAACGGCGCTCTGATTAAACTTATCTGTGACGTGGTTACCGAATCACGACCTCTCCTAATAACTGATCGTTCATTCGCATAACCGAGTACTTTATTGCATTGTATTAAATCGCCATAAACCGGATGGCTTTCCGGCGAATGTGTCGAGAGTGGAGTTATGGATTCTTGGCTCGCCGCCCGCGCCCATGCCGCCCCGTGCCCGCAATGGTTTGTAGCGCCAATATGTTTGCTTCGTTTCGAACAAACACCCCCGCTAATGGTGTCAGGCCTCCACAATAGTGTACCAAGAAAACGGTTATTACTATTACTACAGCATGCATATGATTTTTTATAGTCTTTTAATGGCTTAATCCAACTGCGAGTGATAACACGTTTCAATAAAATAGCAGTACCTACTGGTAATAATCGATCTACTAACCAAACGTATTCAACTACGAGTATTAACGTATATATAGTAAGTTAGTCGTAAGTTTTGCGTTTGGAATACCGTATGATAAACGAAGTGATATAAGCGAGTGAAAAAAGTCACAAGACACGTTTTTAACAGTTTAGGTATGTACCTACTCGTACTAAGTAGCGGGACTAACGAGATGTAAACTTAAATACTTTTATTTGTGGAGAGCGCTGGCAGCGCAACGTGGAGAATGTAGACGTCTTTATGTACAAACTTGTATACTTAGACGCGCTGATCCCTGCGCGACACCAAAAAATCGAGATAGCACAGCTAATGCGAGGTCATATAAACCGTCAAGGACTCTCGGAACGTTTTACAAGTGCTGGAAGGATGTTATAAAGGTTTTACGATCGCGTTCCGTCAGCGAACGTTGCATTGGCCTTAATGGACGTCCTAAGTGCACAGGGACATTCATGACAGCGGTAAAGCGGCAAGAAAACGTTTGCAATCCAAATGGTAATGTTGCTGACGGGTCATTAAGGCGGACGTAAACGCCGGCCCCGGCGCGCCAGTACGCTCTATTACAAGGAAATGAAAATTAGCACTCGTCTGATTGAAACAATCTGATTTCAACAGCTACTAAACATTATAATAGTCAGCGGCTTACAGTCATTTCACCCAACAATACATACCTAACTATTTAATAAAACAGTTTACTATATGACGAGCACCGCACGTTGCAAGTCCATAAAATGTTAACATTTATTACACCTAAGCGTTTTCTTGGAGCAAACATATTAATCACGAAAAGTGGTCAAACATTAAATGGGATGACTTGCCGCTCCAAACACGGTTACAAGTGAAACAAAATGCAAAATAAATATGTTAAATAAAAGCTTCGGTAACATCGCTCTCGGTTCGTCGTTTGATTTACTTTGTGTTGAAACGTTTATCTAGGGTGATTCATCACGTCGGACAATAATGAGGGAGATTCGGTTCCCAAGTAAAACAAATCCCACGCGATCGATTAGTAACACGAGACAATTCGGAGCTTACCATTCAAACCGGCGGTGCTTCGTAGTTTTTATCGTGCATCTGTGCTCAAATTTTTAGAAATTACTAGTGTTTTTCTATTTCTCTGCGGTAAACGTATCTATTCACTTTTTTCACTTGGCTAACAAATGAATTAAAAATTCCTATAACGAGTAAGTATTACGCTCTTTTCTCCTAGATACCCCTTAATAATAATAATAACCCTTAATAACAAGAAACTAACACTTTATTAGTGACTTTGTACAATGATCACAATAATATCATTATTATATCACAGTAGTAGTTAGATCGAATCAACTCTAAAACTGTAAACGACTCTAGCTCCAGGCGCTACAGTCTTATAGAAGCTACTACACTTATCAAATTGCTTTCCATGAAAAATATAGCTCATAACGTCTAAAAGGACATAAGGTTCCACGGCCTCAAGCGTGGAAACTTTTATTGGATCATAAACAATTCAAGCAATTTAACACGCGATGTATTATTTTACAATGTAAAGTTAATCATTAAAAGCTGCTAGCATAATATGGACGTTGTATGCATTCACCGAAGCTGGCCATCAATACGTCCACTGGACCGCAAATGGTTTCTTTTTCCATTTCGATTCCATAAAACACTGAGCTTTCAAGTTTCAATCAACACGTTCGAGAATCGTTTTACTGGGTTATTGTACCAGGAACACAGGCAGCTGCAGGTGGTAGGTAGAGGTAGGCTTTATGTGGGCTATAGGCTAGACAGACGGCCGCGGCTTGTTTTAGCCGCTGATCGATACCTCCGCGCCCTACTTTGCCACCGGTCACAATTTCATTTCTATTGCCCTTATTTGAATACACCGATGAATTTCTCGAGTGAAATACTTACAGTGATTTACGTCGTCTAGGTATTTCATAATGACATTTTACATTTTTACTGTGCCTGTGGTATGTGCGGTGGTATTGTTAAAATGTGGTAAGCCGAGAGACATACTGGAACAGCTGACTGTAATGCCGTAATCTACAGATTATCTCAAACACATTGTAGTGACAAATCTTGCGAACGCGTCCTAATCTGTGCGTAAGCCGGCATTTGCATTTTATTGATTTTGCGGTGAAACTTTCCATATAATTCTGCGGAACACTGGTATGTTAGTTACACTTTTTATAACTCTTTTCTTTGGTATATTTGTCTCTGTCCCGAATAGCAGAATAAATATTAAAACATAGGAAGAATTTCAGTAAAACAACAAAAAATAAAATTCATTTTCCAATACTTATTTGACACGACAACTTTTGTCGGGTCAGCTAGTTACAAATATATTCGCGTTGATAAAAACCTTTACTAACAAAAAAAACAACGAAACTCCAGAGACAAGAGCTAATTATTAAGCGCCACCGCCCGTCAATATTAAGCGTCCATGTCCACAAACTTTTCGCTTTGCACTGAAAGTACTCATCCACATTTTTGGCATACTTGGAGCAAGTTCTGTAGAAAATGTCGTTCGGGAATTTATGGTAAAATGTTAGACAATTGACAAATGAACTTTACGCAGCCCGACGGAACGTGATGCCGGAGACGATGCGAATGTAAAACAGTATCAACAACATCCATTTTGTTGTTTTCTTGCCGTTTCTATTACGTTCGTTGGGAGTTCCGCTGAGATTATTTTTTCAGCTATTTGATATGAAAAAGACAATGAAACAACCAGCTTAACCAGTGAGATTTAAAAATAAGCAGTTTGATAAGGAAGCTAAAGATGTAGTACTATTAAAATATAGTTTAAAACAGCGAGGGATCATCAGTTCGTTCTAAAAACTTTGTGTTCAAGTGTTAGAGCAATAAAAAAACAATATATTATTACAGCATTAACGAGTATGGCGTAGTAGGTTAGTTTTTATTTCATGGTCCGCGTAGAGTGTTTCTGGTGGAGAGTTATAAAAGGTTCTCTTTTACGAGAAAAACTTTTATAATTAAAGGACATCAAAGAACCGCTGCGATGGGGTTACACTTTGGATCGTTATTCAAAACGGCTGTTACCGAGATAAGGGATCTTCGAGCGCCTTTACATTGAAAGTTTATTTTATGAACTGTGACACGGAAATGAATATCTCATGCAAGAGATTAGTCCAAATAATCGCCAATCTCACGTAAGTAATAACAATAATAATAATAACCGGTAGCCTGGGCCCTGCTCCGCTATCGATGGTACCCTAGGTTTAAGTTTTTATAATGATTTAAGTTTTTATAAAAATATTGTAAAAAATTAAATCTAAGATTCTAATCTTATCTAAGATATAAAATAAAATATAAAATAAATGATGTGAATAATAATAATATAATAATAAGTATTGGACTTTATGGAGTTTTAAAATTCACCCGGTGGTTTTCTAGAAAACTTTTCACTTATTAACAAACAATTGTAACATGACCAGAACTAACCTTACTGTTGAGCATTTTCTACTTATCAAATACGAAAAAAAACATTATTATTATTCTCTCTCTACAAAATTGAAAAGACATGTTTGCACAGCTGCATTAATTCACTACCACTCAGTAAAAGTAGTAGATACGTACCTATACTACGTTAGTGCTATAAGTTAGTCTGTGGCACCAGTCGGGGAGTAATCAACACCCGACTGGAACCTTTAATTGATTGGACTCAGTCGCAGACAACAAAAGATAATGTCGACTCTCGCGGTACAAGGATTTGTCAACGAGGCCAGTAATCAAATAAATACAGTGGTTTTACTTAGTCTCGTTGATGAGTAAGTGTGGTTTGTGTCGTTTCTCCGGTTGCTAGTTGGTATTGGATTATGGCGAGAAATCACAGGGAAGTAATTTAATAAATATAATGTTGTGTTGGAATATAAACCTTGACGCTGGCTGAAAGATATGAACGAAACTACAATATATAAAAAAACCAGCCAAGTCAATATATAAAAAAACCAGTCTGACTCGCGGACGAAAGGTTCTGTACCATCTATAAAAAAAGGGGAAAAAATCTCATTTTTTGTATGGGAGCCCCCTTAAATATTTATATTTTTCTGTTTTATTAGTATTTGTTCTAAGAACTACATCATCTGTGAAAATTTCAACTGTCTAACTATCACGGTTCATGAGATACAGCCTGGTGACAGGCGGACAGAGAGACAGACAGACTGCGGAGTCTTAGTAAGAAGTCCCGTTTTACCCTTTAGGCACGGAACCCTAAAACGAATAATTACGTTTTTATTTCCAACATGTACCTACCTATTTAAATCTAACCTACTTTTGTTTTAATGGCATAGTAACCTAGTACCTACTACAATCAAACTTAAGAGCTAATAAAAAAACTTTTGATGAATTATTCTAGAAATAAATGACTCAAGAATATGTTACACAACTTATGCACAAACTTCCATACACGGTAGAGCCACATAATATTAAGATTGTAACATTACGGCGAAGGGGAAGGAGCATCAATCACCCAAAGGTTTTGTCATGTCGCCACTTCGACACTTCTGCCAAACTTGTGCTTCATTTAACACGATATTGAGATAGATTCCGAACAAAAAAGTTAAAAATCTAAATAACTGTAAAAGGCACAAAGCTGACCCATTTGTGAGTAAAACCACAAAACTTGCACCCATTATATGCCTTTTGTATCATTAAAATCTTAAGAGGCGTCCTCTGTCTACAGACTAACAATTTAACAGTATAACTCCGCAGAATAGACTTTTCGGAGGAGATTTGTTATTCACTCAAAAGTTTTAAGTGGCTGTGAAACATCGTTGTCAAAGAATTAAATAACTACACGCTTCAAAAGGTTTTAAACTCTACGTTGTGAGTGGAAGGTGCATAATTGCGCGCGTAACGGTAAGCTGGGTGAACAGTTGTTAGGCGACACGTCGATTTGAGAAGTTTCGCGTCAGGTTGCGGTGAATTGACTGTATTTCACTTTGCGGAATGTAGATGTCGACGCTTGGCTGATATCGGGCTACGCAAAACTTTAATGGCTTTTATTCGAGACTTTCTTCAACAGTTGAGCACCTATTTTGTTAAAATACTAAAATTGTGTTTAACGATAAATTAACACGCGTTGAACTCTTTTATTCGAGTAAACTGCGTTGACTTTTGGTAAAAATACAAAAGTTTAATTAATTAAGTCACCAGCCATAAGAATTAAATAAACAAAAGAAGGGGAAGCGCAAACTTCGGATCCTAACGGCGAAACTTAATAGATTAAAGCTGGGATTAAGAATTATAGAAACGTCGAGTTTAATCTGCCGGAGGAGACTAGAGAAAATCCTTCATAAAATTGTATCGTCGTGTGTAATAGAGGAAAAGCTAAGTCCACCGTTATTAAGGACGTCTTAGCTTTAGTTCGATAGAGCCGCGTATGTAATGGCCCCCCGCGGGACGCCGGCCCCTCCATTAGCGGACGTGTCGGGCCAGGAACCCTGCGACGCGCAGCGTGACGCTCCACCCTCTCCCTTCCCACGATTACGTACTTTTTAAAGACAGACTCGGCAAATTAACTGAATACCTACTACCCCCCGACAAAACATCTGATACGACAGTGTTGTTAATTAAGTCTCTAATGTTGGCTCCCGTATTTTGTCCGAATTAAAGTTTTGTTTTTTTCTTGAAACCTCACGTTTTTTATGTTGGTTCGTACTTTTCTCTCGCAGATTTCTATTGCTTGCAAATGAGATTTCCGCAGTTAGTGCAAACAGCTCGTTTATAATAACGTTAATTTTTTAAAATGGCGAAAGATGTAAGCGGTACCTGCCGCTCGTTAGATGTCCGGGGAGGAAAATTGAAATAACCGCATTTATCCGTGTCCGCCTGCGCCGGGATGTAAAATTTAATCGAGTTATCTAGCTCCATCTCCACACATGTTCGCGATTAGATGGGAAATACTAAAAAACAACACCTTTTATGTTCATTACCAAAATACTCGTTATTTTAGATATTGTTATTTATTGCGATCTGTTGAAGATTAGCCTGAATTAATATTATTTAATATTAAATATATATTATCTACACTAATATTATAAAGAGGAAAACTTTGTTTGTTTGGTTGTAATGAATAGGCTCCGAAACTACTGAACTGATTTGAAAAATACTTTCACTGTTGGGAAGGTATGCTATCCCCGGGTGACATAGGCTACCTTTTATCCCGTAAAAATTAATGGTTCCTGCAGGATAGTAGTTAACGCGAGTGAAACCGCGAGGCGCTTCTAGTGTATTATAATATTATGTAATATTATGATTATGTTTATAGTAACCTAGCAAGAAGAAATGTATTAGTTATGCTACGAATATAAATGACAAACATAGTACCAGGGCCTTACAGCATATATTTACGCAAGAGTTGCCAGTGTAAGCGAGATAATGAAACCACCGCAGCATTTTTAAAAGAGTGCGGGTTATAAATCGTACCAGATTATTCTTGGTTTCTACGTTCATTCTCTGAATATAAAATTTGTCGGAATTGTTTTAATTCCTAGTACACACATTAAGTCGCCGAGACCGGCCCGGCTGCGGCGGCGTCTAATTACAAACCTTGAATGGAACTTTTTGTTCGGCCAGATTGTCGAGCAACCAGACTTATTCACTTCAAATTGAATATTAAATTTTCTTTGCAACGCGAGAAATTTTAAATTCGTTAGCACTAGGAAGTTATTCGGTGGATTTTAGCAAGCTCACCGAGTTACTTTTGCATTGAACTGCTAGTACGACAGGACCATTCGCGTTGATTATTATTATCATTGGCGGCTCGTTCGATTGGTGCTATTTATAAATATTATTCTATCCAATTCTATATTATTCATCCTATTAAGTGGCGGCTGCATAGCGTAATAATGTCAGCTATTCGGTGGGCTTCGTCAGCGCTCTGCTCGACGGCACTCGAGGCGGCTCGAGCGCTCGGCGCGGCTCGAGGTGGCTCGAGCGCGGCCCTGAGAGTGCTGGCGCGGCGGAAGGCGGCCCTTACGTGCTCGTCGCCACGTCGCGCCGCCTTTGTCCATCCACTAGGCTTATTTGCTGAACAATGAAAAAGACGAAAGCCTCAGACATATTCCGCGAAAAGTATTTATCGTGTGAAAAATATGCTGTGATCCGAAAATAATAGACGCCCGGCTCTCTGTCAGTTCCCAAATTCATTGTATTGATTGATGAAAAGGCTATTATGAGATTCCGGCAGATTTTACGAATTTTTCATTTTCGTCTAAACGCGACTTTGCAATAAATCGATTTCGGGCCCAATTTATCAAGCTCTCTAAATACTCTAGGAGTAGCGGCTGTGAAATCGAGAGGAACATCGTAAATGGGGAAAATTATTTGAACATTCTTACCGCACGGCGTTAATAGAGGTGGGGCGTCAATTAAATTCAAGAGGGTGCGAGCTTAGATACGTGCCTTGTGAGATGCCATTAGCTAAAATCTTGTAAAGTCTTTTAGTAGTCATATAAGATTTTATAATTGGATATATCCAAGCGGCCCTTGAGGGTTGCGCTAAGAGTTTTTGTGATTAGATACGCGTTTCAATATCTTTATTCACCGGTCCGTCAGGGCGCGTGACCGATGCGTACGTCTCGCTCCGTGACAGTCTTCCTCATCCCTTGCGGCTTGTTCGGACCGATCTTTGCTCCCTTTATTCCCTATCTCCATGTAACATAACCCTTATGGAATCCCTCGAAAAACGCTATATAAAAATGCGGTTGAAGTTAAAAACTATAATTTAACGGAAATGATAACGGAAACAACCGATCGGTACACTACACGTTCAGACTCATGCGAGTATCGTCTACATCATTGTCATAATAAAAGCACGCGATTGTGCCAGCCAAACACTGAGCCGTAACTCAAAGTATAATCAAATTTCAGTGCCTTTTGAAGTCACGAAATATACTGAAAATTTTAAAGCTAGAATATTCTGTGTAGAAAACGTAGCCGTATTTCCGTATCGGCATTTAAAAATCATGTCAAATCAAGCGTTTTTAGCATGGAGGATCGTTGTCGAGGGTGCTTGTGGCGGCCGGGGACTGAAGTGCACTTCGGGCGAGCCGGCACATTATTCGACCTACTTAATAGCGGCGGCGGCAGGACGCGAGACGATCCAAGGTGTCGCTTGTTCCCTTGTAGCTGTCTACTTGATATTGTTAGAGGGAGCGGGCCTTGTAGACTCACATCCTAGTGAAAGGTACTCGTATTAGTAAATTCATAAAGGAACGGAACAAGTTATATTCTATATACGATTTAGTTCACACATTGTATTAACTTGATTATTTAGTTGTGGTCCAAGTGATGTATGAGATTGAAACTTCAACACAAAGCATGAACTGATACTGAGTACGAGATATACTCGTATAAACAAATCCGAGTACAATAGTAGTAACAATAGTAGTAATTCTGTAGTTCCATGTTGTAAGCATGTTGTAAGATCCTAAACTGCATTACTTTAAGACCTAATATAATGTACATGTGGAAACAAAACAATAAACGAATATGAATTTGATAAGAAAATAAAACAGTAACTCATCAACGGTACCAACGAGGTTTCTTTCGGATTGAGACGTTGCTGAAAACTTAACTTTAGTAATTTCCACGTTATATCCTGGCGCGCATCGCCATTGCGGTGATACGAGCGTTCGATATCAGTCGGCGAGTGACGGCAGCCATATTGGTCGCATAAATCAAGTCTCGCGGCGAAGTGACGGCGCGCCGTAAGCGATCGGGTGTCAGCCTGTCCAGAAATAAAAGCAAGGAAATTTTTCACTAGTTGAGTGGTTTACTCCCAGGCACGCCGTGAAATTTGTCTCTTGATTCTCGTGAAGTCTCGTCTCCAGGCCCGCGATCGGTGCACTTATTTTGTCTTAGCTGCCGACTTTTTTACTAGTCGAGTGGTTTATTGCGAAGCACACCGTGAAATTTGTCTCGTTTCGCTTCTCTATATCGCTGTACGTTTGCTTATTTCGTTGCGCTGAGAGCTTTTTCTCGGCTTTTGTTTTAGTAATTTCATTTAGAAACGCTCAATTGTAAAGGAAACTGATCAGATATCTATGTATTGATAGTGCGCTATCAATATACGGTAAGGATAGGATCGCCATTCCTAGAATCTATATATATCCTAGAATTAGCAGCAAAATTCATATTATTTTGTTTGACCCTCTTCTCACGTAAGGCGTAAGTGTAAGAAACAGAGATAGTCCCAGTAATCCCACTTCAAGCTAGTTCAAAATGCAGAGTTATCATTCCTATCGGTTGCATGCGTAATCTATATTTAGCATGGGAAGCGACATCGAATCCGGCGTTGCGGGTGTCGAGTTGCGCGGTTAGCCCGCAAGTTACGGTCTGAGTTATGCAGACATTCCTGTCGAACCAACTCGCTGGGGAACCTCTTGGCTTGTGACACTTACCTAGATCATGTTAAAGTATTTTGGAAATATTGTAAAATTATAATGATAGTCGTAGGTCGTAGGTCGTAGGAAGTAGCTTCAGGTATATTACGGCAAACGAGAAATGTCCGTTGTCTTCGAATGGTATCACGATTGGTAACTCTTTTATTTAAACAACTGGAACTCTATAATTTAATATATTTTTCTAACTCTACAAAGATATAAGAATATATTTTTATTGTATTTATACCTACTTTGAAGTAGGTACAAAATTTTACCTGCGAATAGAGTAATTCCAACATATCTGGTTTTGACAAAATTACTGAATATAACAACAAAAAGAAACAGTGTGAAAGGCTGAAAAGATTATTATGTGATCAAGAATAAAATATACCTACCTACTCACATCCAAACGAATAAAAAATATTCCATAACCCACGGATATCGCGGGTGTGACCGAATTTTCCGTGACATTGTCAATATTACCCTATCTTTTTCTTTTATGTTAAACCAATTTTCTTTCAGGGCAAAAATCAAAATAAACTCAATGTGTCTTTTATACATAGTGGGTTGACCGAACAAGAAATTCGGTAAACTTTTGAATAATAAAAGCAACTCTACCGTACTTGATATCCAATATTTCAATAAAGCTAAACTTTTGGGCAGAGGAAATGGAGATGCAAAAATTACATTATAGAGGTTCAGGAAAAATTGAGGCTCACTTTAGGCACTACGTTACCGATACAATAAGTAAACATATGACATAGCCATATTCATATCGTACTCAAATTGGAGCTAATTCCGCAAGGCAAGTTCTAGGTCTTCTGTGCTAAACTTATCCATTGAGGTCGGCTTCACAGCATTATCCGTATAATGATAACAAAATTGAGGATCTAATCAATTACACCAAAACCATTATTTTAGGTTCTGATGCTTGGTTATGAGAGAATGTGTATGTTGGATGGTCATAATTTATATCGTCACTCGTAATAACGACATCCTACTACGAGTAATATTATAAACACGAAAGTTTGTGAGTATGTATGTACGTATGGATGTTTGTTGCTCTTTCACGCAAAAACTACTGAATGGATTTTGACCAAACTTCACAATAATATAGTATACATATCAGAATAACACATAAGCTACAATTCATAAAGTTATATCGTATATTATCCAAACGGGGGTGAAACCGCGGGGCGCAGCTAATAAATAATAATTTCACGGGCCGAATTCGATGTAAGAATGAGGTCTCGTTCGTCGAGCACTTCGTTTTATAGGCAAATGGGTGGGTAGACAACGATTTACCTGTGTTGCCATTGGAATAAATTTAAATGCTTCTATGAGGACTATGGTCTTGCAAACACCCAGATTAATTCCTGTGATTCACACGAATAATTACCATGTGTCGGAATCGAATTTGCAATTTCAGGCTTCGCAGTCGTCCGTCACACTACCAACGTACGCCACGGAGGCGGAGGTTATAATATAATAGGTATACAACAAATTATTATGCCAAGAAAATCATGATAATAATAGTTTTCTCATCAAATATATAAATTAACTCGTCACTTCACATTCCAACACATTCCATACAATAACAGACCGGAGAACTCATTACGAACTAGTTTATCTACGAAATTCAACGATGGCTCTGTTTCGGAACACTAAAGTAAACATAAACATTTTAGCTGTAATCATATCTAGCTTATTCAACTAATAAACACTAGGTACTTCATTGCCGCAGTAAAACGTCGAAAAAGTGTGGATGGAGATCCATTAAATATTGTTATTGCTTCTCATTAAAATATCTGTTATACGTTCTTTCAAAGTTTTATAATAGTAAGGAAGGGTATAGATTGTAAAAGCCGTTGCGTAATTCGTAAAATATTCCACGGGCGGTACCCTAAACGCTTAATATCGGATAAAATACCCTTACGTACCGTATTCCCCCGTTGTTCATATCGGCATGTTATTCAGATTATACACGAATATTTCAATGCTTTCTACTAAATTACAGCTCACGGAACTCTTTCGTTTAATGTCGTACGTCGACTCGAGGGTTTTTATACGTTTATAGAATATAGGTAGAGTGAATACACGTTCAAGTTTACAAGTATCCATAGATTTAACGACCTTATATACGTCGCTTTATTATTAAGTCTCTACATTGTGAACTCTATTCCGTAGCGAATCTTTACAACGTGTAAAGACGAATTTTCCGACAAAAGATTTGCATACTGTTATTATAAGACGAAAAATTGCAACACATTAAGCGGCTCCGTCCTAAATTGTTACAAAATGGATTTCCTTGAGCAAATACGCCCGTTTCATTATTCTAAACAAAGAATAAATTTACCGAGAGAAACAAAACAATTGTATTCATTTTGAGCGACTGCGGTTGCTGCATTACTTGATCGAATTATTCATCCCTGCTGGTTTTTCTTTTCGCATTGACTTAACTTCGTTTGCAGCTCTACGGTACAGAAGGCTCAGTTAGACAACACAGAGATACAAACCAATTAACCGGACTATTGGACCGGCTACGTAACGCAAAAAAGCGTCAAATGGCAACTGTCAGCATTTTGGACGGCAACGGCGCCCTTTAATTAGATTCGAACCGGGTATAACCGGCTTATTCCAGCTTAGGCCGGTTCCCCTGAACACCGGCACTGCAAAAATGACCAACTAATTGGCTTAGAACATTGTGTGTAACGCAGTTTAGTATCCAATATTCCTTTTAATGGTATTTCGTTAAACGATAAAGCGATCCAACCGTTTAATTACGGAGTTTTTTTTGTTAAAACATGATATCGTTAATGGGCTTTTATTTCGTGGTTTCGAGTTGTTTAATATGAAAAGCGTTGTGATCCTGCTTAACGTCAGACAGTCGATTAGAAGTTGGCGGCGAGGAGAGGCCAAGATGGCGTGTTGGCGTTATTGTCGCCGTGTGCTGGTTTCCGCCGCCGGTGCTTGTGTGCCGGATGCGGTACGTCGGCGTCTGTGCCGCGCCCACCGCCCTTCCAACTCATCTCGTTTCTTTGTATGTACGCTTACCACGACACCGAAATTCTAGCGTAAGTAGAGATAGGCGGGCTTGTTTCGGAAATGGAGCATTTGCGGCTTCCTTCCGATCTCCTGTGGTTGGTTGTTTGTATTTAAATTGCCCATCCTTTAATCTTGTAAGTTTATATGTTTTTTGTGCCTTCGTTTTTCATATGTTAGCTTTTGCTCGTGACTTCGACCACGTGGACTTCAGTTTTATAGCGTTCAAAAGTCCTATATCCTTTCAGGGTTCAAACTATCTCTATACCAAATTTAATCAAGATCGGTTCAGCCGTAAAGACAAAAAAATAAATATAGAGTAAATAAACTAAGTTAGGTACGCAATATAAGTAGGGTATTTAATATTAGTAGGATAATAATGATAAATGATATGTAAATACTGCTTTTTTAACTCCCTCGTCGAACATTCGGTTAGAATGTTCGTGTTTAGGGCGTCCGAATAATTCTTCTCTAAATCTTTCCCAAATCTTATACTAACGAAGTAAACTACCACACGAGAAAAACTTGTGAGAAAGTTGATCTCAAGGAAACTCTATCGGGCTGTTGGTATGTTAATCCAACGAGCGTTTATTAAGCAAATAGCCGAGAGTTCTGAAACACAAATGAAAGTGTTGTTAGGCCGTTATGGAAGCGCAGGGTTGCCAACCTTTCTGTTTGTTTTAGATTTAACTCTATCCTTCGGCTTTAGCACGTTACTCAATGTGGTGACTTTAAAAGTCCAATATACAGCTTTTAATATGTTTGTGGGATAAAAAGGCAATTTAGCTTTGATGAAACTTGAACCTGTAAGAACTAGAAAATGTTATTAAATGCTATAAAGTTTTTGGAAACTTAACCTTTAAGACTTGGCCCCCTACGACAAGTTTCTGAATGGTGACAGCCCTACCATTTAGGATGTAATGTTAATCACACTTCGTTGGGTTCCGAGGAACGCTTTACCTTAAAATATTTTACATGCGCGTAAACAAAAACAACCCTTATGGATAAGGATTCGTTGTGCCTGATTTAACTCCAATTAAATACCTTTGACAAGCAACTTTTATGGAATTTACGCTTGAATTGCCAGTAACCGGCTGGTATGTGGTTTAGAATAAATTAATGATTTATCTGCCAGAAATTTAGATTGTACATTCATGATTTCCTAGACTGGTACAAAATGAAACTGTATAAATAAGAGTTATATTCTATGCTTTGTCGGATAAATCGTAAACCGCACTGTTGAAGGCATATGAAACGGTTTGCAAAATCGGGCTCAAAAATACAAAATGAAAAGTCTCGCAGTTTAAAAAGCAGTTGACGTCAGAATATATACGATTTTTAACGCCGCACTGAGCCAGGTCCACAATATCATTGTTTCTGACGTGTTGAGAACAGAAAAGTGGGCTGACAGTGTTCTAGTTATTCGCCGCCTCGGCAGACGAAAGCTACCATACAAAACGTTGGTAAAACATTTTTAAACTACTTACATGTTGTAGTGAATTCTCATTATTGCTTCATTTATTTGCAATAAATGTTTTAAGCATCGTCAGGAGTTGATGTTGCGGCACTTTATTGAGTGTATTGAGGACGATACGAGAGTGACAGTCACGGCCGCACGTTTGGCAGTTTTTAATAAGTAGGAGTGATGTCCCAGGTCGATGTAGACATACCTGACTAATACAAGTAATTTGTAGGAAGATTGGCACGTAAGAAAAATAAGTCCTATTAACTAGATTTAAACGGGTTTAATTTGTATATCACAATTATATATTTATATATTAGTTTGTGCGCGAATTAGATCCGTTTAAATTTAGTTAAATGTTTTCGGTTCGCGAAAGTTTAAGAAAAATAGGTCCGTTAAGTCTGTTGGTATATAACATTTCAAGATGGGTAAGAAATACGCTAAAAAGCTAGTGGGATTGACTAGGCTGTTTACACCACCTTCATTTTTACGCGCTCACTGTCTGTATCTTTGATCAAAATATATATTTTCATAATTCGTTTCTGATTTTAAGAGCTCTGTTTGTGTGTATTTTAGTTTCGTCAAATCGTCTCAAGGAATGTTTTGCGTGTGGTAAGACTATAACAAACTGTCAACTGCTACTACGGAGGCTCAGCAGTAAATTTCGAGGGTTTATAGAGCCGTCTTTTCCCAAATCTTATGTTGATACCGAGTATATGCTTTGGGACAACATTATCGTGTTATATTTGGAATGCAGAACTTTTGGTTCTTAGCAATAGCACCAGTAATCAAATGAAATTACAGCCTTGTTAAAAATAATAAGTGCCCAAGTAGAACTCGGGCTGTCATTATTGTATCAAATTACTTTGAACATCTTTTTATTAACAGTAGGTTAACAGTATTATTTCTGGGATAGTTTCTGCTATAATCTAACAATAGTTCTTGTTTGGCCATTGTAAAGTTCCCAGTGATATAGCCGGTAGACTGGGCACCATGCGACAATGTAGATATTCGGTATTCATGTTGGCTGTGATATATGGGCTAGTGTCACGACCAGCCGGTGTATTTGTCTACACCACTCTAAATTTCTATAGGTATTCGATAGTGTTTATAAAAATATCGATAAAGCTTGCGCAAAATGATGATAAAAGAAGTCCTATAACACTGTTCTACATAGGTGATAAAGGCATTTCTTTATTATTACTGTTTTACACAAACTTCAGCGGCTGCGCCCGATTTATTTTCAAATTTTCGACTTCTCTTTGTTTTGTTTTATTAAAGGTTTTGACTTGTGTATGGCGATAGAGGCTATAGAGCACCGTCTAAATATTGTAAAATGGTCTTTGCAAAAACATCAAATTTGGATTTCACTTTCACGAACCCGGCGCAGTGTTAAATTTTATAGGTGCTAACTTACAACAACGATGCTTTTCCTTTTCGCTAAATCTCCAAACACCCAGTTTTTAGTTTGCTAAAAGTATTGTTTGGTGAACTTATGAGTTGAGTAAAGCACTTTTCCGCGTCGCGCTATCTGAACGGCCGCGCTCATCCTGGGTTTTAGTGGTTCAAAGTTTAAACGTTGCGACTTTTATGCTTTTTCGGGCTCGTAATTTTTTATTATGCCACGTTAGTTGTCGTTAGTTTTGGAATTGGAGTGTGGCGAGTTTTTGTCGTATAAATATGGTGTGTTTGTGAGTAAATAGTTCAAGCACGCCATTGCGTCGCGCGAGCGTCAGTGCCTGTCCTTTAAATTTTTAATCAGCGCGATGTTTTCTATATTGTTCTAGAATTTGAATGGATGTATTTTTCTTGTACGTATAACGATATAAATATTCAAGTGTACAGTTCGGGTGAAATGCTTTATATTTTGAAAACCCGTAACTACGAGTAGCTTACTTTATAATAATATAATTTCACCCTCTCCGCATTGGCATATTGTACTCGTATACTATTTTGACGATATTTTTATTTGTGCTTTGTTTTTGAGTTTTTTGGAGTTTAGTACTTCCCTTTTATGTTGATTTCACTTAAATAGACAATGAAATACTTGTATAAATTAAACATACTCAGTATTAGGGATGGAATTATCATAAATAATGATTAAAATACTATGAACACTATACCTATTATTAAACGTGTACTCAAAAACTAATATAAAGTGCACCGCACATTACTACTCCGAATCTAGGTTACACACCCGAATACAATTAACAATTAAAGGTTATATCAATCAGATTGTATTAGAATGGTGATAGAGCATATTACAGTTTGCAATTATAACGGTTATAAAGTTAAAATTAGGTTGTTATAACCAGTATCAGGTTGGACGCGAGGGTGCGTCGCGTGCTGGCCTCTGTCCCCACTACAAATAATTCATAGGAGCCGTCTCCTAATAGCCTTTTAGCTGCCCGTCTAACTTCAAATGTAGTTAGTCTGATGCGGTTACAAACAGTAGCTATTAAACTAATCGTTGATGTGTTGCGATCTCATAAACGCAATGGACTCTTGTTGAATGCTTTGAAGTTTGAATCGGATTTGAATAGAGACTGCGAAAAAAACACACCCAGGTGATTGATGACTAGGTGGTATAATGGATTCAAAAGTCTATAAGCCAAAAGGTGAAAAAATAAACAATGGATTAAACGTTAAATATATAATATAAAAGGTTATAATATTCAATAAATAGATAATGTTTATGTAACTTCTTGAAAAGACAAGAGGGAAATACATATATTTACTAAAAAGTAAATATTAGTGTACTGAACAAGTGGGCTTGTACGTAGCGCTACGTTGTAGTTAGGTGCGTCTAGCCCCGACGTCTCTGTTTGGGACATGTTTAACTTCATTAAGCATAATACTCGACGGTGGCGCTACTCGTTTAAGTCCAATCTAAGTTGCGAGCGAGTTAACATGTGAATAAATTATTATCACAGGCGACAGAGAGTGCGAAACCCGACGATGCTACAAACTCGATGCACGAAATGCCTTTGAATTTGCGTTGCTATTTTAGTCGGATACTACCTATTTGGATAGAATTGACTAACTCGAAACGCTTGGGAAATTCTCGTTATATTACATCAATTGAGATATAACAAAGTTATTATGTACCTACTTGAATGACGTAAGCTGTGTCAATGCGTGTACATAGTTTTCGGTATCGTATTAGCGCATAATTTAATCGCCTCTTGAAAATTATTTTGTGTTTAAACAGCATTTTAAAACATGTTTATTGCAGTTACTACAGACTTTCTGCGTTCGGCAGGTATTAAAGTGTCATTTCACAGACTTGTAAGCAGCCGTAGCTGCCAAGAAATATTCTCTTGGGATTATTTAGGAAGGTGCTAAAACAATATTCTTTTCATGGTTTACAAAGTTTTTCTAACATCATGGAGATAAAAAAAAGGTTCATTATGTAAATAAGCGGTGGCAGCCTAGTAGTCGAACGTCCGCATGCCAAAGCTGGAGATGACGAGTCCAAATCCCAGTGCGGGCAAATACCAATGTGTTTCTTGCTAAACATAAATGTACGTAATGATTACTCGCTTTTCGGTGAAGGAAAACATCGGGAGGTAACCAACCTCAGGATTATTTTGGAGGCATGTTATCCACCAATCCGAACCGAAACGAACAAATAAGTTACTCGTACGTTGATTTTCTAAACTCACTTTTGGTTTACTTTATAGTTGGCTTACAATAACTTATGTCGAGTCTCTTATATTATTTCTTATATTAAATCAAGGCTTCAGTGGACTAAGGTCTACTGTGATCTTAAACATAGGGGTATTTTGATACAATTTATAGTAATGAAACTACGGTTAACTAAAATGAATGTGGCTCCCGTCCAACTATGTAAAGACGGCTGGAAGACCCCACAGGCTGCATATACTTCAATTATAGTTGTCGATATCGGCAGCCTACGTGTGTTTGGCTCTGCCAGGACTTCTAACCTCAATGTTTAAAGTCTTTACTGCAAATTAATAAAAATACTCTTTAGTTATTGAATTGATATATTGTACTAGTATAACAATGACTCGTGCCTTTGCCATCAAAAATGAAAATATTATCAGAAATTGATGTTGATTCGTTTTTGTAAAGAAAATACTTCATGCAAACAGAGGACAGGACAGAACTGAAGTGAAATAGTCTATAAAAATTCTAAGGATAAGAAACTTAGCTCTTTTATTAATATTATGTTTACACGACAAACATGGCCCATTTAAAGTCCTACAGTACGTAAATAAATTTCGTACATGATAGCGAAAATTAATTAAAATGGTAGTAAGGTAATATCAGCACATATACAGCGGGCTGCGAACGCGGGAAGTTCGTCCGGCACTGAATAATTAACTCACTAATGGCCAGATCGCAAATAAACTCCAAATTATTGCACTATAACTTCGCCGGCGAGTTAGAACACGGCTGCGTTTACTGATATCATGTCTAAGTATGTTCTTCTGTGCTATTACTCTAATAAAACTGTAATTAAGCTCGCACTTTTACATTAATGGTGTTTTTGAAAGGATTATCGGTTATTATAAATAATTAGGATTTTCTTTCTTATTGACGGATTATGGAACAGTATTCAAAATACAATTCTGCTAAATTTATTTAAAGTAAATATTATAATAAACATGTAGAAACTTTTACTCACAACACATAATACAGGTAAGTACCTATATTATGTAGTACCTAAGCACTTTAATATTATGTAACGTAAAACATACTATGGCTACGCCATTTCGTAGCTTCGTAGGCCTTCTACGAGCGTAGAGTGGCTACGTAATTAAATGATAATGAAATCTGTTAGTGAATTTTGATATACATGGATGTTGTATTTCAGAAGTTCCGATTGCTACGAGAATCTCTGTCAAAAATACTTTAAATTATATAGCTCAACGTAGAAATATCTAGAATGATAAATTGTAGCTACGTACCAATGACTCCAATATCTTGTAGTTAAGCACATAAATGGATACTGTGTAATAAAGCCAGTTGTAAAATATTTGCCAGGACCATATTTCTCGCAATTTACCAAGTTGGTGCAGCGATTGTCACACTCCGCTGCGTAGGACATCTACGAAATAATATTTCTGCAAGAGAAATAAAACATGGACGCTCATAATTTACATTTAACTTTTTAATCGTTTTAATGTACAAAGTTGGAGAGCCGTAGGGTTACAATGAAAATTACTTTTCTATTGCTTTTACCTTTACTCACTTGCAGAGCCTGACTTCTGGTATATATACTGAAACGATAATTTTTATCCGATATAGGTATTGTTGTGATATGTTGATTTTAGTCAACCACATAATTTATTTTAAAAACTACTGAGTAGCGTTCTGATTTTATGTATTCCTGGTGGGAACTGTAATGTTCCTAACTTTGTGCATGTTATGGATATTCTTATAAAAACAAAAGAGCATTATGAACTTTTAAACTTCCAACTCAAGGGTTAGTGTAGTTTGGTCATAGTGTAATTTGGTCTTACGCAAAAACCAGTGCAAATTGGTCACACCCGCGTTTTATTTATTATTTAGATGGGTATTGGTCACACGTCAATTTATAAATATAGGTATAATATAAAGATGCTCTTTTACGTGATTCAATGCCACAGTATCGACGCATAAAACTACTTAGTGCCTCCAATAGAGAGAGTACCGCATGCGATTTGCATAAACTGTGTACGGACGGCGTACGTGCCACTAAACCTGCACTGATTGCTGTGTACCGACAGTAGTGGTTTCATTCCAGTGTTTTGTTGCAATTCGGATTTAATATATTAACTTTGTCATTGTTTTGTATCTGTGTTGTTTGTGTCTACAATTTCCAAAAATGCTTAATTTTTTGCAACATATTTTTCGGCACATTTGTCTACAGTTTTAAAATATTGGAGGAGTAAATATGAAATAAATAGAAAGATTTTTTACATACCTACAAATAAATGATCAGCTTTATCTATGATTCTGATTTTAACTATTTTATACGTAAAATGATTTTCGCATTGTAATATAAAGTTCCTTAGCTTTTGTGATGAGGTGTTCTTTCTTGAAAATAATATTATAAGTCTGGAAAAGTGTAATGGTGAGATATAGATATTTTTTGTGTTCTTAGAAATATTTCAAATTATATCAAGTTAATTAATCTATCATAGTGATATATCTAATTAGGTACCGTACTTCTTACAAAATATTTTATAAGTAATCACATCTGTGTGATATATCAATGTTTTGGTATGAAATAGAAATACAATGTTATATCGTCTGTAATTGGTAGGTACTAGTACTAGGTGACGAGTAGATATATGTTAACACAATAATGTTTATTATAATTTTGTAGAACTCTTAGATGCCTAATAAGTTTAACAACAATAAGGAAACTCATAACATAATTGCATTGAACTGTTCAGTCATAGCCCATGTATCATACACAAACTTATGTACATTTAACCCTTTTTCTCAAGCTATGGGTAATTTGTAAATTACCCGAAAGTCCAGTGCTTCTCATGCCACGAATATCCAACGCAAAGGGTAAATACGCTTATGTTTTGTGCCGTTCCGTTCTAATTAAACAATCTAATTGGGTCAGGTTCTTCCCTTAAAGGCCCGAAGTACAGAACGAGTAACAGAAGGGAATCTACGTACAAGCGGTCAGACACATGTGACTAACGCATTCGCACTGACGCTCTTATCTATTGAAATACACCGTGCTAGATATGCAGCGAAAAGATTTCTTCATTCAGTCTCTAGACCACCAAAATGCAGATTAACTTCTCTTATGAGCACCGGTGCCAGTTAGTTGGCCTCATATTCATTTCCTTCAGGTGGCTGTCTAAAATATGCACTGGACTGTATACTGTGTACAAACTGTACTAGTTCGCTTTAGTCTCGAAACGGACGCTGCTGGATACGGCTTCGTATAGCTTCACATTTGGCTAAGTATTATTCGGTTCACTGAATTTCTCCGTCTATTAACTCAACAAAAGTCTTGTTAGGTGGGTATATGTTGATGAGTATGTATGAACTTGTAGACTTTGAACATGATGTAACTAATAAGTAGTAAGTAGCAACGAAGTAAGTTATTTGTACTTAGCTTCTTTATCTTGTAATAATTTTCCTTACTAAATTTATGTATAAAATGACATTACAAAGTATAAATAATTTCTTAAAACCCTGGATATATAACTGGACGGCAATAAAAGAAATCGTCGCCTGCAAATCCTACAGTTTTCATTTGAAACAGTAAACCTGAAAGCGTTTATTTTTTCGCATTTTCCAAACAGCACTAATATGAATTTACGATCGGAAAATGGCTGGTGAAAACTTAAAATTTTACAGACGTTCAAAATAGCATCACAGACGGAGTGAAATCTCGCCGACCGCGCGGGTAATGGCCCAACTTCGGCTAAGCCTGCGAAGCCGCAAGACGTGTGAGGAATGCGCCGCTCTCCGCCTTATTACATACGTGATTCTTATTTATATTATACTAGCTGCGCCCCGCGGTTTCACCCGCGTTTCACATTATAAAACCTATAGGGCGGTGGCTGGTAGATCTATACGACTTGTAAAATTGTGTCAGAGAAAATACAGAGGTTAGGTAGTTTTTCACAGTTATTATCGCACTGATGGACAAATAAACAGTGATGATGATGGTGATGATGATGATTTGTAGCCTGTATTGTGTGTCTAAACTATCTGCATAATACATTTTATGTCACAGTTTTTAGGCCACAGTGTATGTGTAAGTTGGGGTATAAGGTAATATATAAGCTATAAAAATACCAAATTTCATGCCAATGGGGTAGTTTGTCACAGTTTTTATTGCACTGATGCAAAACGGTAGTGATGATGATGAATTAAAGCCTAAGTCGTAAGTTGCGGGATAACCTATCTACGTACGAAATTTTACGCACATGGGGTAGTTTTTCAGTTTTTATCGCATAGATAGAAAACGGCGATGATTACCTATGATGATGACTTAATAATATGTTCGTAGCCTATGTCCTAAGTTAGAAGATAACCTATCTGCGAACCAAATTATCTCTCCCCCCACTCTCCCCTCTTCCTCTCTCCCCTATTTCCCCCCCACTCTCCCCATTCCCTTACTCCCCTTCCCCCCCCCCCCACTTTCCCCTCTTCCCCTCTTCCCTATTTCCCCCCACTCTCCCCATTCCCCTACTCCCCCTTTTCCCCCCACTCTCCCCTCCCTCTACCCCCACACTCTCCACTCTATCTCCCCACACACTACCCTATTTCTCACCCCACTGTCCCCTGTCTCCCTCCGCTCTCCCCTCTCTTTCTCCCCACTCTCCCCTCTTACTCCCCGCTCTCCCCTCTCTTTCTTTCCACTCTACCCTCTTGCTCATCCCATTCCCCCCTGTTTCTCCCCCCACTCTACCCTCTTTCTCCCCCGCTCTCTCATCTCTTTCTCCCCACTCTAACCTCTTTCTCCTCCCCCACTCCTTTGTTTCTCCCTCCACTCTCCCCTCTTTGTCCCCCGCTCTCCCATCTCTTTCTCCCCACTCTCCCCTCTTTCTCCCCGCTCTCCCCTCTCATTCTCCCCACTCTACCCTCTTTCTCCCCCCACTCTCCTTTGTTTCTCCCTCCACTCTCCCCTCTTTCTCCTTGCTCTCCCCTCTCTTTCTCCCCACTCTCCTCTCTTTCTCCCCGCTATCCACTATCTTTCTCCCCACTCTCCCCTCTTTCTCCCCCCACTCTCCCCTCTTTCTCACCCCACTCTCCTCTCTTTCTCCTCCCACTCTCCCCTCTTTATCCCCCACTTTCCCCTCTTTCTTCCCGCTCTCCCCGTCTTTCTCTCCACTCTACCCTCTTCTCCCCCCACTCTCCTCCTTTCTCCTTCTCCCCTCCCCGCATTCTCCCCCCTTTCCTCCCATCGCACTCTCCCTCTTTAAATAACCATCCGTTCAGCCGTTTATCGTGGTCCGTTGGGGGTGCATCTAAAGAATACCTAATAATTTCAACCCCCTTGCTTTTCCCCCTTTAGGGATGATTTTGCAAAAAAGCTTAAACCCGTATTTTTTATTTATTACCAAAAGCCTAAATAAGAATTTTCAGATCCCTAACTTGAAGAATTATGGATTCCCCATACAAACTTTCAACCCCTATTTCATCCCCTTCGAGATTATTTTTTGAGACAAAAGATAGCCTATGTCCGTCTCATAGGTCCAATCTACCCCTATACCAAATTTCATCGAAATCGGTCCAGCCGTTTGAGCGTGAAGAGGTAACAAACATACACACATACACACACACTCACAAACTTTCGGCTTTATAATATTAGTAAGATTCGGAACGGATCCGGAGAACGCGTCTTCGATATCCGGACTCGGATTAACGCATTGCCGCCTCTTACTTCTCACTGCTTTTAGTGCTTCTAACTTTGTAAGCATCTTACTAAACTTGCCTCGGGCTTGATGGTGTTAGCGATTTTTCACTTTATTAAATCTTGCTGGAGTTGTGCTCTGGCTTACGATGTGAGCTTTTGCTGAGCACCAAAAGGGCTTGATGATAAATGAAGGAGAATTGTTAACAGTCCGTTGATTAGTTGGTTTTAAAAATATCTTTACTGACTGAAATCTAATATTATGCAATTCTTTAAATTATGCAAGTCTTTGAGAAGAATATGATATTATGGGTCTTGGAATTATTTTCGTAGCCACTAAAGTTTTATTGATTTACGCGAAATAAATATTTATTATAATTACGTAGTTTTTTATATTTCATAATCGTATTATTATTAGATGTATTGTTGTTTTTATTAAACTCTTAATAAAAAAAAGTTATTATTTAATAATGCAACGTAATAGTTAGTTGCTAATTAGTTTTAGACTATTTTTGTAATACAATTCCATAACAATGATCTCCAAATTTTGAAATTAGTTTGGTTAATGGTACGTCGAATGACATATACAAAAAAACCTTTAGAAAAAACTCTACCCGAATAAAATCACGATTTTGCATCTCAATAAAAGCTTCCATATAGCAAAGTAGCCGAACATTTCTCACGTCCGATGATAGGGTTCGAATCGATATGAAACATCCTGTAACAATCTATCAGCGGTGCGAAGAGGATCTTTATAAAGTATTTTTGGTAGTTTCCTGCGGGCACGTATGATTGTAAGAAAATCCGGCGACGGCCGCGAACCGGACGCTCCGCTTCCGCCAACTGGACAACCGGACTGTGGCGACTGTGTGCCATAGCGCTACAGCGCTATATTCAATCGCTACATTGTGAACAACATTCTTGGTAGTTTGCTGTGCTTGATCGATCTCGATTGTGCTGTTAGCTTATCTACGATTGTTGTCTAGGTAGACTTCACAGACATAAATTAAAAGCACCTACCGTTATGTTTTCGTTTTGAAATGAAGCCTGTGTACATACCTGTAAAGAATAAAAAAGCAATGAATAAATTTTATCATTACCATTATTATTATAATATGATCTATCTATAGGTTTTAGTCCTACCACAATGTACATCCTGGAGAACCCCATTCACATTACCGACTCAGTTTTGTTTAAAGTTATTGCCATAGTGGTCAAACTACGATAGCTTATCTTATAAAAGAAGAATTACGGTGATTAAAAAACTTATGTAATCAACGCTAACAGCTAACGCAGTTATATCTGCCTTAAAATATTTATCAAAATTACGCGTAATAGAGCCAATTACAAATAACACTGCCCTATACTTTTCCATAACCATACATCATAATACTTTCCGAGTTTACACCAATTAACACCGAAGTCTGATACATGTGCTCGAAAAAAAATAACAACAACAAAAACATAAATACAATTTAAGTCTTAATATCTGGCTCAATTTCGGCGCAGCAATTACTCAAAATTAATGGTGAAATTAATACTTAGACCGCTCATGTTAATTAAGAGCTTTATTTACAATACAATTTATGTATGCTCCTGCTGTTTTAATGAAATAAAGGAAGTTATTCTAAGATTTTGCCTTCATTAAAATAACCGGAAATATGCGCCTACACCTGCTTGTATGGTAATGAGAGCTTTAGCACAAGATTGTGTGATGCAAAGTTGTAAATGATTTACAGTACAATTCATAACCTGAAGCAAACAGCCTCCCAAGAAATGCACTGTTGCTAAAGCATCCTATAGTAACTATGTATTACCAACAACCCTGCCCTAATAATTGATAACACGTAGGCACTGGTAGTTCGATGTATATTCCCTACATAGTATAAAACAAAGTCGCTTTCTCTGTCCCTATATCCCTATGTATACTTAAATCTTTAAAACTACGCAACGGATTTTGATGCGTTTTTTTAAATAGATAGAGTGATTGAAGAGGAAGGTTTATAATGTATAATAACGTAGTGATACCCGTGCGAAGCCGGAGCGGGCTGCTAGTTTATTATAAAACCTACATCCGACTTGATATACATTTTCTTAATGAGCTGTTATTCTATTGAAATAGATATTTTATCTTTTGCTGCTAAAAAGGAAAACATAATAAAGTGAATGTGTAATCCTATTGTGTCCGGAGTAAATCTTGTTCATCAAACCTCTAAGGAGTAATCTGGAGGCACATTATTTTCTTTTTTTTGTTGGTACATTTAAAAGAAGCTTCGCTTTAAGGTGGTACCTTCAGCGATGTGAAAATAGGATGATATAGGAGCATTTGTTTTTTTGTGTCAGAGAGCGTAAGTAATAGAGCTTTTCCTACATAAAAATATGCATTACAAAATAAAGTGGTAGGTATATTTAAAGTATCACAGAAATTAAGGTTTATGCAACACAGCATTTTTACTCTATTTCACCGTCTAAAATATATGTAACAATTGACATTTGACAAACAATGTTTTGGAAATTAGTTGGTGTGTTTAGTATTCCTTGTTCTAAAAAAATATTTCAGCTTCATAGGGCCAACGAACCTCAGTTTTTAATAAAAATAGGTGAAGTTTTCTTTCTAAATTAATAGATAAATTTGGAGCTATTTGTTACCAGTCAAAAAATATACATATGTTATGGTCACATTTTCATTAAAGTTTTCTGAATTAATGCGTATTTTTCCATAGTTTTTCCATAGTTGTACTTCCCGAAGTGTTTTGCATCTCAGTGAAATGTATACGCGCCTTAATTCTTTTCAACGATATATTAAAAGGAGACTGCCCGTTAATGCTACACCGAGCGAATCCTCAAAAAGTTGGCTTTGCATTACAAGAAACGAAATATTCTGAGCGTGTATTACAATTTACATAAACTCCGACTCCGTTCGAGACGTATTAAGGAAATGTTATTTCATGCTTTGATATGCGGTACGAAAACGTAACGCATAGCGTTTGATAATGAAAAAAAATACTGCTTGTATAATGAATGAGATCGCTTTCTCACTTCAAATTACTGATATCAATTGACAGGAATTATCGACAGTCAATCAATTAAAAACTTTTATCCGTATGAAAATTTCATACATCTACGATTATAGAGAAAAGCAAATTGAATATCGTACAAGCCTAAAAGGCATAGTATCCGAGACTAAATCTGCTAGATGTACGTGTATAATACAGAAACAATATCAAAATAATACCGAATCGAATACCATACCGACATTACTCTATAATTTTTAGTAAACAAGATAGAATTACAGTTTATTGAGTAGGATCTATCGTCCGTGACATCAAACAAACCGCAGTCTTTTGAGTCCGGTAATGCGATAGCTTCTTTGACATGATAACGATCCGCCTTCACCAGTTCACATCTACTGAATACATTATATTCTATTGAAGCACGCGGGGCGCCCCTACGCGGGAAACAACGAATAACTATTGAAAAATACAAACCCCCGATATATTCAGATGAAACAACTTTCCTTTACTGATATTGCGGAAATAAATATTTAAATGAGAGCTTAACTGTACTGCAAGGGAACCCTTAGTAGAGGAAAGACGCGTATACTTAATAGCGAGTGAGATTAATCAACTTGATTTCCATTATTACGTAATTCCTCCGACGGCGGTAAGCTGTGTTATCCTTCAATTTAGGATACAATGTTTTGAATTTTTGAACGTGGAAAGTTCTAACTGGATGTTATATAACGACCATCCTTCAAACACAAAGCCAACGGAATATGTAAAAAATTAAAATGGAGACAGAGTGAAATCCCGGTGTAGGTTCCGCCGCTGCCGCTGCAAACCGAGCCTAAGCTTCAAAAGAGATAAAAAAACTTTTAATTGGATTTTTTTTCAGATTAAAACAATGATTACTCCAAAGTTTGTCAAAAGTAACGCTGAAGAAAAACATGCGCGTAATTGGAGATGCTCTCGTGATCACTCTCTATATACTAAACAAATACATTTTGTAATTATCGAAACCCTTTATTTTTTTTTTATCTACCGTTGTTTTTGATTCTCTGCGTTTCATCGCAGAAGGAATTCATCATACATTTTGCGACGAAGGCGGCTAACAATAATATATTCGTAAATCGGATAGAGATTATTAGATTAGGTTTACTTAGTTTAAGTCCTAAGTTTTTATTTTGTGTTTGTGTGAATATGATAGAGATTTAAACTATGCGCTTGGCTATAGTTTTGTCTCTTATTATTATAGTGTTTTGGCAACAATCATCGACGTGTTAGAGATTATACATCGTTGGCAACAATGGTACGTTGTGCTTGCGCAGTGGTGCGTGCGAGCCTCAATCCAGCGCTGCATTTTGATGAAGCTGGCGCATTGTCCAAACTTTTTGATGTCGGATGATTTTGCATATTAAAACATGGTACCAAAGAGCGCACTTATGGAAATTAAAATAACTCTTCCACTCTAATGAGTGTTGCGAGTATTTCAACTAAAATGTTCGTTTATCATACCTACCTCTAAAAACATTACAAAAATTACCTATATTTTATAGCCATATCGTACACATTACTGTGCTTAGCCTTATAAAGATTTGTAATCCGTAAAAGCGGCTCTGAATGCTGCAAATTACAACGCTAGTTAATACATGCGAGCAGCGCCATGCCGGCTTTGTATCTATACAAACAAGAATATTAAATGCAGCGTTGTATTTTTCAACACGATAAAAGCGAGTCAAAGGCATAGAGACAGTAAAATTGAATTTTGTGCGAGCGGAACCTTAATCCTTAAACAAACATCGCTGAGGGGAACTGCCGCATTAGCCGCGTCAGTCATCAGCAGAATGAATCATTACTTGAAGAGTGCGCCAGTGGCTCGTGTCAAAGAGCCTGTAGCTCAAAGGTCCTCGTGCCTGGCGCGGCCGCCCCGCGCGCCTCGCCGCGCCCCCGCGCCCGCAAGAAGGGCCGATTGAAGGGCCACTCTAAAACCTCGACCACCCGCTCGTTCGCTCGCATTCAAGGGCCGAATCTGGATTATAGGGCGCCAAAGTCTGCACCTTCATCAGATACATAAATTTGTAAGCAGCCCGCCGAATGAAACGGCGAAAATTGTTGAAAATTTCACTCCGCGAGTAATTTGACTCCATTCAACGGTGAAAAACAAAATGATCGCGAAACTTACAGGGTTACTATTTATTACAGGGTTTTCCCGGGGTTGGGAATAACTTTTCTGTAATTTAATCTTCCCTTTTTTACCTTTTTACATCGGAAAAACGGGTAATGTTCGTTAGAAAGTCGGGTGGGGACTACAGGCCTTCTCTTTGGGCCCGTAGTGAGGAAGGCTCGCATATTCGTACCTTAAGGCGAAGTTGCCGTGTAAGTTATTATAAGAGAGGTGCGCCGGGGGAAATGAATGTCGAGTAGGTCGACCCGTTGTCATTCATATTAGCTGCGACGGCTTAAATTTGTAATCACACTGCGCCAATTCATGGGCGTTGCGCGGCGGAACCCTGATGGAAATAGGGAAACGAAAAAGTAAGCACCGGCTGTAAAAAGTAAATACCTTACTGGCGTTGATCAAATTTAAGCTAGAATGTGAAAAAAGCAATCTGCTCCTAGCAGCTCGTAACCGTCTCCATAAACCTTATATTATTATTATCTCGATTTTAATAGGTTAATAATATTTATTGGAGGATAATACTAAACACAAGGACTTATTTAGCGTTGGCTTTGGAGGCGGCGGCTGCGCTCTGAGCGCGAAGCTACAACTCTGTATACCTACCTACAACCTTTAAAAATCACGTAAAAGGTTAGCCTTGGTTGGACGATAACACTCGCAAGTGATGAAGTTCGCCGTAACAGAAAATGATGACACACATAAAGAACCTTATATCTTTACACTCCGAACTGGCGTAAACCGGCTACAGTTGAAAGTATAACCATTCCGCAACCGCTCCCATGTTAATGGGAGTTTTACGCGTCAATCTTGCCGATGTTGACGCTAGAAATTGAAAAAATAATTATGATAAAATAAAAGCCGCGTTCAAATTGTGCCGGAACACGGTCGGCGTTGGCAGTGCATCCTGTAGGCTGTTGAATAGGCACCAGGAAATGTAACCCGTGCCGCCGGATATAGCCGAATGTGTTCGAATTTTAAGGGAGCTCGCGTAAATTGATTCTGCTCAATTTTACGAAGGTAAACATGTCGAGCCGACGCGACGACGCTTTGATTGGGCTAAATCCGGATCGAGTTGATCGTCCAACTGTTGGCTCGTAGCGATAAATCTACGAGATCATCGTGTAGCCACATCTACGTACGCTTCGTATGTTACCATAGATTAGGTGTTATCGCTTAGTAAAGATCATTAGTAACTACACTATAAATTAACTCTTCGTCATCTCTCTTCGTTTGTGTTATTTTATCAAATGCCTGCCCATAACTAATAGTTTTATTAAATCTCTTGCAGCGGCTATTTCGTCTAATACGCAGGATAGTCGTACGTAATGTCAAGAGTATTACTGTTCTTTTAAGAAATTAATGCCCTCGATTATAAAGAAAGAACCTTACTACAGAGCTAAAGTCGGCGTCTCCACAAACAGGGCCTTATTTAGTGGTAGGTTTAATGCAGCGTTCCACGGAGTCCACAGACGTTCCGCTCGTTGCCGAAATATGCTGGGATTCCGTTCGGACCGAGAGCCGGGTCACAGCAACTGACAGTGAACTACCTACATTTTTTAAATTACGAACAAAAGTGTGTTTGCATCTCGTTCTTTTTTAACACAATAAGTTATTTGTAATAATAATAACAATGCAGTTTTTCATCGTCTGTTATTTAGGACGTACCTACTTCAGTCATATTATCTAATGTTGTAGTGTGGGTTCGTTTGAGCAAGTTAGTGTAAAAACAGCTTGAACTTGCGGGCGCGGTTAAGTTATATTTTATATTGACACTTATCCTTTAGTTCGAAGACCCAATGTTAAGAAATGGCATAAGTTCAAGCTCTGTCTAAAAGTTAACTGCGCGGAAGTTGAGCGTGGGCGCCTTTTATGCAAGCTCATTGTAATAGCCACTCTATACTTCAAACATGAATCTAACTCGCCTACATGTGTTTGGTCTTTTGTGTAAGTTTGTCTATTACCGGAGGTATCTGAATGAATATTCTAATATAGCATACTTCACAGAAATAAATCCTTTATTTAATGTTTTCATCATGTTAAAAACAAAATATAATACGCCAAAGGTTTACCGAATACTACAATACACCCTACGACAAAGATTGTGTACAAAACCAATAGAATACAATAATTGCCTATTGAACACCATCATATAATACGGCCTACAAGCTTCAAAGCTCGGTATGAAGGTGAAATATTAATAAATAAAATTAAAAAGGTGAGACATTATGTTCACAAAATAACAAAGAATTTCAGGGAAAACACACGCAATGTGCTGATACGCTTTTCATAAAACCATTGTTAACCGAGAGCACCGAATGAAAATTGAGTGATACTAGAATAACCCACGTCCTCTCGACTCGCCGCGGCTGCCAGCGGCAGACGACCATGCCGTTTCATCAAACAAACAATGTGAAAATTGCGCCGATGAAAATGTGTTTTTAATTATCGCGAGAAGGGATGGGAATGAATGTAATTTGATCCGTAAACCGAGCGTTTTGCCTTTATGCTCCCGGTGCTTAAATAGAACAATTAAACGCGGTCAAGCGTTCTACGTAAGCATTTTTACGTGCCTTCGTTAGCGAGAACAGTAAACTTGCATTTTGCATTGACTCCCGTTTAGTCTGGTGCTCCGCTCAATGTGCAACGGCAATTAGCAAGGAGTCGCTCATCTGGATTTATTGATGTAAACGTATCTTAATTAACAAACTTGCACACAAATGATCTTTTATTTTTCCAGCAAACCAGCAGTCTGTTAAAAGCTAAATGATGAAGTTTATTCAAAATTGATATATGTGTTAACTGATAGGTATTGAATTTTATGAATGTGTTTTAGTAAACGCGTTTGATCCTGAGTCAATATTCAAAGTCAGTTTTGAGGTTTCCGTGATGCCATAACAAGTGAATGTTGAGGTAAAGTTAACGAATAAATAGTTCGTGTGGAGTCGATATTTTTGTAATTTATATTAACTTTATACTATGGAAAAGGTTAATTATTGCTGCGTATAGAGATGGATATCAGAGTTAGAACTTACAAGTCCAAAACCGAGGTCGTAATTGTCGCGCGATCAGTAAAAATAATAATATCCACCCTCAAATCGGAGTGTGTCTAAAACGTGCCATCGTTTTTTGATTCGACAGCTACCTGACTAGAAGCTACAAAATACGAATGTTTTCAGTGCTTTTTTAGGCCGAAAACAAAGGATTTGGATTTGCATGGAAACCGGACTGTATGTAGTCCAATGTAGTTGCAGCTGCCCTACTACGAACCGTTTTCGAGAAATCAACTCCTTAGCGAAGGTGAAGAACACATAGGCAGTCTTAGGTATAGAAATATAGGAAACCTTTTTACCTCAAAGTGTCCGCTATAAGTAAAACAATAATAAAAATAACGAGAAATTTATCCGTACTCACAGCTAAATGTCACGTTTACTGCATTCCGTTAAGGCCAAACTCGATTCTATTTCGGAACATTCCGCCAGTGACGTGAATAGGTAATGAGAGCTAAAGGTAGGGGCTAAATATTGAACTAGCTTACTGTGAAGGTAAACATTTTTGATTGAGCCCGCACTGGCAACGGTTTGCTCGGCTCACCGAAGAATTCCTCAACATTTGCATGTGGCCTTATGTACGAAAAAATAAATTGAATTGATTACGATGCCTCATGATGATTTTATAAAATGTGTTGTCGTGGGAATTTCCGAGAACTGACTCTTTTTGAATGACAAGTTTGCAGCGTAGTCATAGTGGGAATTTTAATCATCGGCAAGAAGACCAAATTTCATTTTATTTATCGTTGGTGTATTGTACCTAATCACAAAGTTATTACGTCACCAAAATAAGCTGCTACTTGAAGTTATTGATTTGGTTCAATCAAATAGTTGGTATACGAACATAATGTATTGACATTCAACTGTTTTCAGAAATGTCCCTGGATGCGATTTGAAGTATATATATTTGAAATTATTCTATAACATTAAAAGCTCTTATAAGTACATACAGAGGCAAATAAAATAGAACATTAGGGAGAAACGAAACCTCTACCTTTAATTGCGTCGGCTGCTTTCTTTCCTTATCTCAATTTTATTACAATGACAATACGCAAGAACTGGCCTATTAAATTATACCGAGAGTAGCAAAAGTCTCGCCCACGTTAAATTTTCTATAAAATGAGCTAAATGGAGCTAAATCTCTCATGTTTACCATTTTGCAAAGCTTACGTATAAATCAAGTTTTTAATTTATTATTGAGTCTTGTAGTGGGTGTAAAGTCTCTTTCACTTGAACGCCTCTTTACTGACGAGGGCGGTAACTGTGCAATGTGCATTTATGTTTGTCGATTTTTGAAATCGATACTAAGTTCGACTAGTAAATGTTTAAACATTTATTGTGTTTATAATTGGTGTTATTAGAATAAAGTTTCAACAAATTACCCTTGGCAGACGTACTAAGTAATATTTGTGGCCTTTTTATGTTAAGTCACAAAACAGACTACATGTACAAAGTAATAACTACGGATATCTTAGATATTCAAAGTTATCGGAAAAGGCAAGGAAGGTTAAAATATAGGGGACGGTTTATAGAAATGCGCGGAAAATTCTCTACAGCTCCTTTGCAATTTGTGTAAAATATCAAAGACATTTTGTTCCCTTAACCTTCTGTAATAAAGGGCAAACGCCAGTGCGGGGTAATAAGATTTTTATATTTTCATATGTATTTTCTAAAGGATATACAGATACCTAGTCGCATAGTACATGCCGCTTAAACCACCCTAAGCGGCGAAGGGTTGAATATGACAGTCTTAAGTCGGGGCCACGTAATTTACTCTGGGGTTGTCTAAAGTAAAAATAAGAACTTGGTTTACGTTTATTTTAAAAAGAAAATGTGGCGTCTAGCTAGTTTATTGTCGCTAACTATACAACCTAAATTAAATCCATAAATTAAATCAAGTTATTTTTCTCAACTTGTTCACCATTTGCGCACGAAAAGTCAAAAACGTAAGTTAATTTGGCCTGACGATATTACATTGTTTGGAGCTCAAGTCGTGATAATTTACCCAGAAAGTTATTTATTTTCGCGTATTCCTTTTAATATTCTACTCGCACCAAGTAATAAACAAGTTAGCGATGAGATAGGCACTATTATATTAATCACCGCATAAATAGCTCGACTACGGAATCGTTCGGAGCAGACGCGAGACGTTTTAAAACAATGCGCATCATTCAAATATCCCATTAAATCGTGCGATTTAGCTCGCGGGAGCCAGTTCGGGGTAAATTAAGCAAATTAAGACCCCCGCTCCTGAGACAGTAATTACTGAGCGAGTCTATACTTGGCCACGGACCAAGTGCGATGCCTCCGGACTTATTCGACGCGCGGCGCCCGATTTATGAGAGAGCCGATTTTCCGATTTTTTGAACATAACTCAATTGCTGGAAGCCCCATGGGCTTGCTATGGATTATGAATGTTATCGCAGTTGAGTGCCGCATTGACGGGCGTGAACTTTTTTTGCAGGCGATTTGGTTACGGAATGAACGCGTATAGTTTTAAAAATTGGCGTGTAAATGGATTCCGTAGTCGGGCGTAGTAAAATCGATGAAATATTCCATATCTTCAGAAATAACGTCCGCACATCGTGGAAAGTACCACTTTAAAACGTAATTATTCAATAAGGTTCTAAAATAAGTTACGGCTAAACTATAATAAGTAACTTAGCAAATAAAAAATAACTGTCTGTTCTAACAAAAATTTTAATGTGTATCACTTAAAAAGTAACAAGCATTTTCGTATAAAGTTTTCTTATGGACCACAGTGTAACTAGGTATGAACACAGAAGTTCATAAAATAATAACTGTTTTCGGTATCGCCGTCGACGCCACACCAGGAAAGATTAAATCATCCTGCTCCAACTTGGCCTGAATGATTAAAAATGCTATTCAAATAAATACAACAAAAAGTGTGAATAAGCTACTATAAGGCAGGTTATCAAAATAAAACAGCTGTAGTGCAGACGCGTGGTTCGTGGGCGGGCGGCGCGAGGCCTATCGACTCGCCGCGCGTGCACTTACTCACCTCAAGGTCACCGGCCGACACCGCCGCTGCCACGACCGACCGAATCCTAAGCATCCCCTCGACTATGCCCTCTTACATTGCAACTTTGAAAAATTCAAACCCTCGTCCTTCCGGCGCGGTGGCGAGCCGCCCGGCGCCGCCGTCGGCGCCCTGCCGACACTGACGGACGTCGCCGCTCCTCCTGGCTTTATATAGCAGGGTGCGGGGCGGGGCGCCGGCGCGCGTTGCGCCGTCGATTCGCGAACTCGATAAATAAATTAATTAAAAGTGCAAGTGAGTGATCGCCGGCGTGCAGTCGACCTGCGAGCCGGTCTAGCTTCCCCTTAATTGGAATTTCAGATACTTGCCTGAAGCCGGGATTGTTTTCCGGCGAACGATTTACGATCGAGTCGGCGAGAGGTCGCCGGTCCCTCCGCTGCCACTGGCGACGAAACGGGTGTCAACCGGATTGAAGTTGATTTACTCCTCCCCTCTGATGCATTTAAAACTCAGCAACAACCATATAACTAAAATGCATATACCTACTTAATGGCAGATACAAAGGCCTTTTTCAACTGCCTACCTTCAAATCAATCATATTATCATCTTCTTAGTTTTTGTAACTACCTGATGTGATGTAACTATACAGTATACACCATAGCAGTTGTATCGCATCGCAGTGCAATTATTGGTAGTGATAAGTTATAGGCACAACTCACTATCTGCTTCAATACCTACAATAAATTTTAATGTGCTTTGAACATAGGTGACCTAAAATGTTGACTCAAATTCAGGTTACCGCATCTTGGCTTTCATTTTCTCTGACACGAACCTGTTTCATAGGAACATCTATCGATTTCATATACACGGTAAGTAATGCCTACCTATGTCCATTGTCCATCAATATATGCACTGAATTGTAAGGAGCATAAGACACAATAATATGACATGGTCGCAGAGCTGATATTTCAAGTCTTCTGGTGGAACCACTAGTTTTAATCGTGGAATAAGTACTTCAACTTAGTGAAATTCCACTTACATCACCCATTGAATTGAACCTCCTAATCGTTGGTACTGCTACAAACTACGATACGATACGATCCTTTATGACAGGGTCATCCAAAACTCAAAAAGCCTATGTTATGTATCTATATACCTATCTTCTGTATAAAACAAAGTCGTGGTTGATCTACCTCCGCTCCGAATTGCAGAAAAAAAAAACAAAATAAACACCTATATAATTAAGTTCCTCTTACATTTTGTGTAGAACGATTTGTCTTTCGGGTCAGCTAGTACGAGTATATAGTATACATACATACTTGTTACAAAACACAATAAATCGAAGCAATTATGTTAATAACAGATTTCTAAATAACCAATCTATTGGTTCCAAAATATAGGTACGGCATGGAACGGAACCCAAAGCCAATTCGACTAGCACTTATGCAGCTTCGCTCTCATTTCGTCGAGGCTTGTGGGCGGCAAACTTTGAAACTTCTTTCGGAAGAGGTACGTGTTGTTACTTTTAATTGGAATTTAAAAAACAATACAGTTTCTGCAAACCCTACAAGTGCAATGTTTAGAAAACGAAATAAGAACGACGAGGAGGACTTTGTTAGGTTTCTTTTTAAGAATTTTCCAGAAGGAAAATATGTGGAAATGTTTTCGGCGTAATTATTAAACTTAGGTTATTTTACAAAACAATTTGTTATTGTTGCAAACAAGTTGGAAAAAACTAATTGGCTTCTCAGCGGTTGTTGTTGATGATTTTTTGGAAACGGGTTTTGGTAGAAGGGATTGTTTTGTTTTATCTAAATATTAAATACCCCATGTACATAAGTACATAATGTTTTTAATGTTTGCGTAACAAAAAGTTTATTTTAATTCATTATCTTTATTTTTAATACATATAAATTACGCGTCACGTTGTTTGTCCGCGATGAACTCGATTTTAATCAAATTTGTACACCGTGTGCGGTTTGATCTAACTTGAAAGATAGCATAGCTTACATTTCAATGAATAGCCGCAATAACAAAAATCTTAGCCACAGCAAGGCGTGGCCATCTCTGCTAGTAATTTATATAATCAATAAGTAATATTAGAAAATAGTATCAAACAAGACACGGTACGTTTATAAGATTTTCAAATAACAGCTATTTACGAAACCCTACACTGTGCCTACGCTTTCTACGTCTACGAATAACGTAGGATTACTAAGGCTCGCCATACAACAACACATTTCTTTTTCCAGAAGGCGTCAATACATTTAATTTAGCTCCCACATATTAGGTGCCGCCTACCTACACCCATCTACCAAGGTTTCGCATTTCACAGAGGCGATTCGCAAAAAGGTCGAGTCTAACGCAGCAAGATATCTGCACCAAAGAAAAAAGTGGGGAAAAAGTAAATTTCATTTGCTCTCTCTCTTCCTATAACCGAGTTAATCACTTCGTTACAGGCCTGTAACTCAACCCCTTCAGCTACTGGGAAAAGCGGATTGTGGCCGGATTGCAGCGACATCATTCAAAGCGTGAGTTGACTTTGTATTGTTGTTTGGTGTGTGTGTGAGTGTGTTAGTACCAGTTCATTATCTGTATCAATCAAGGCGATTAGCACTGAGCTCTCAATAAGCTGTTCAACCATACTAAAACATTAATCGAAACTTAACTTTTCTATATCAGTAAAATATGTTTGTACCTATGTTCTGTTATTACTTAGGCACGCAATATTAAATTACAGACGAATTATGCGTTCCTATCCAATTTCTATTAGTTGAAGTTCTAAGAGGCTCGTTTTCAGTTGATGAATAACCCATATGAAGAAAAAAACTATAGTCCGCTCACAAGTGTTTCATTCGATTGGAAGGGAGTGGCAAAGCAACGCGCTTCATTGATAAATAATTAATACTTTATGGCTCGCCTTCCACCGACCGCCCACCCCCCGCTACTGTGCCTTGGGCGGAAACTAGCACTGGTGCGTGGACTACGGCTCAGCCAATTTTGTACTCTTAGGTATTCCGTGCATCTATACCTGAATGTATTAAGTAGCTACTATTATAGACCTTGACAATGGCAATGACAAAATATGGGCATTGGATAAAAAAATCGGGCTTAAAACGCTAAACTAAAATTCAAATCCCGTTGAAGCTCATATAAGTTAAAATATTTATAAAAGTGAGCATAGGCTAAACGCAAGTTACGCGTATTACCTCAAAGTCTTTAGTACCTCAAAGTTGTGTAAGTACTAAGTACTTTAGTGTAAGTATATACCTATAGCTGGTCAACATTCGAAGAATCAAAGGAATGGTACCTAAATAAAAAGTGCCATTTGCGCTTTCCTCCCAGTTAATCACTTCATTACATGTTTGTAACTCGAACCCGTTGGCTCTCGGGAAACGTTGGGAAATGCTTAGGTATTATTCCGTCAGGCGACTCCTAAGTCTTTTTAGTTGCTAGAATAGATCGAAGACCACTCGTCTTTTAGTTTAATGGTCCCGAAGTATGGGGTGATGCGTGGCTTTAAAAGAATTGAATACTCTGGAAATATACCGTGGCTTTTAGGCAAGTATGGTCCATTTCATCATCGACCGCATCGTCGTCTTCCATCAGGTGGTTGGTACAGGTTAGTGGTAAATGAATGCTTGCAGAATCAAAATAGTTTTCAACACTGATATTATAATTATATAATAACTAGCGGCGCCCCGCGGTTTCACCCGCGTTTCTCATTATAACACACGGTGGCTGTTAAATACGACTTGTAACATTGTGTCAGAGAAAAATACTGAAGTTAGGGTAGGTAGTTTTTCACAGTTACGTATTATCACACTGCGATGGACAGTGAAATAGTGATGATGATGATGACATTGTAGCCTATATTGTGTGTCTTAATTATCTGCATACAACATATCATGCAAATTAAGGTCTATCTACTTTTTAAGTTTTCGTTCCACTGTGTGTTAAGGGTTGCGGTATAAACTAATGCCAAATTTAATGCAAATGGGTTAGTTTTTCATATTTTTTATTGTATTATGGAAAACGTTTATGATTATGATGATGACTTGTACTCGTAGCCTATGTCCAAAATTGGGAGATAACCTATCTGCGTACCAAATTGAACAAATTTAATGATTTGAAGAACTAACAAACATACATACATACATGCAAACTCTCAAACTTTCGGCTTTATAAGATTAGTAAATTCGCTCTATCTCTCGCTCTCTCCCTCTATCTCTCGCTCTCTCCCTCTCCCTCTATCTCTCGCTGTCTCCCTCTCCCTCTATCTCTCGCTCTCTCCCTCTCCCTCGCTCTCTCCCCCTCCCTCTATATCTCGCTCTTTCCCTCCCCCTATCTTTCACTCTCTCCCTCTCTCTCTTTTTCTCGCTCTCTCCCTTTCCCTTTATCTCTCTATTTATGTTCATATAACCTTCTCCGTCTATCTCTTTCCCTCTAACTCTATCTCTCTCCCTCTCCCTCTATTTATCTCTTTCTTTAACTTGTATCCACTATTATCTATCTCCTTGCCAAACTGCACTACCATTTGGCGTCCGTAGGGGATGCAACTAAAGAATACCTCATAATTTCAACCCCTTACTTTGTCCCCTTTAGGGATGATTTTGCAAAAAAGCTGAAACCCGTATTTCTTTATTTCCTACCAAAAGCCTAAATTTAAATTTTCAGATTCCTAACTTGAAGAATTATCAATTACCCATACAAACTTTCAACCCCTATTTCATCCCCTTCTTGATTATTTTTTGAGACAAAAGATAGCCTATGTCCGTCTCATAGGTCCAATCTACCCCTATACCAAATTTCATCGAAAACGGTCCAGCCGTTTGAGCGTGAAGAGCTAACAAACATACACACATACACACACACACACACACACACTCACAAACTTTCGGCTTTATAATATTAGTAAGATTGCATTTTTATTTCTACCTAACGGCAAAATGTCTGACACCTGAACTACTGACCCGATTTAAAAAATCTTTGCACTGATAGAAAGGCTTTACCTACCTATACCATATACCAGTAAATATACTTTATAGCACATAGGTACCGGAAAAAGTTACTGAAGTAAAACCGGAATTAGATACCCGGATAAAATGCGGTGCATAATTATGTTAGCTAGTCCGAAAAAAATGAGCTGCATAAAAAACTGGTATCAGTAATAAACCGGTGTATCATCGGTTTTATTTTCACTTGTAGTGTCAGGAAGGATTGTTTGACGCAAGTTTGTTGAATAATAAATACCCTACTTCGTTTGGAGTAAAAAAATTAAGCTATAATGGGATACCCATACATAATTTCAACTCAATTTGCAGAGCCCGGATAGCTCAGTCGGTAGAGCATTGGACTTTTAATCCAAGGGTCCAGGGTTCAAGTCCCTGTTCGGGCGGTTCTCTTTTTGCGTTAAAATTGAAATTTTGTACAGTAAAATGAAAATTGTATGAAAATGTTCCAATTAAGTATAGATATTTATTAATTACCAATTATAATATCTTACATTGCTTCAACAAATCATTCGGTAATATAAAAACAAAATGAAGGTTATTATGATATGTTATTCTGATCTTTTTTATTATATTTTATTATGATATTTTATTTTATTCTTATATTTTCATATTTTGAAAATTGTGGCTTAGATTATTTTAGAAACATTTAAGATGAAACTGGCAGTGTTTTACGCAAAAAAAGGAATAGGTACCTAATTGATGTACCACTTCCCTAACTACATGCCATTCATAGTCATCGGCAGGATTTCCAATCCAGTAAAAAATGGGGCCGATACAGGAGAATTAAATAAAAATCATCTAGGTAGTTGATTCGAATAACATTTCCGCGAATATAATTATTATGTTGATACTGGCAACTTCTAATGTTTCTAATGTCCAACAAACGAAAAGAGACCGAAATGACCGACTTGATCTGGACTACTCGATTGCATACTAGGCGCTGGGATTAAACTACAACAAAACTTAAGACCAGAGTTAACAGATGTTTTTAAAATTTCGTTTGCACTAAAACGAAGTCTATCACTCGCGTTTTTTTCTCAATCCTGGCATACTTAATTATTTTTCTTGTGAATTTGTTATTGAGTTAGAAAAAGCGATTTGTGGAAAAAATATTTTAATATTAAATTTTTTGTGGTAAGATAGATTTTTACAGATTTTAAAGTCGAGTTTTATGCTACGAAACTCCTTGGTTAGTATGTTTTTTTTTTGGTATCCTTATTACAGTTACAATGGATACAAATATTAATTTCGATCACAATTGACAAGCCCCTGTGGCCTAATGGATAAGGCATCGGCCTCCTAAGCCGGGGATTGTGGGTTCGAGTCCCACCAGGGGTATGATGAGTATGTAGACATGGGATGCCACTTTTGTTGCATTTATTGCGCACATTACAGTATAATGCTTGATTGATTGAATAATTATTGGGGAAATATTGTATGGGGTAATAAAACTGCTAAAACGGTCATTCTTAAAATTAAAAGGTCAGAATTATTAAAATTACGAACTGGGATATTAGCCAACCTTATTCTACATTATGTACTAAAAAAAAATTTTTTTTAGTTTTAGCAATATTCTGATAATATTAGCATCGATAAGCATCGTAATATTAGCATAAATAATCAATAAGCATAAGCACAAAGTGCAATAGGTATACTTTAGTTTGGAAATAATTATATTTACCCAAACATGCGTGTAATGTAGTCATTCTAATTTAGGTAGGTAATTAAAATTAGGTAGGTAATCGCATTTTTGAGTAGAGCACTATACATACATACAAGCCTTGGTTCGCAATGACTGCCCTGATGGCCACGCTTCATGGACTCAAGCTTAGCTAGCTATGCTTTCGACTATCAAGCTTTGAAATTTTCTATTCCATAACTATTATAAAACTGTACTGGGATCGATTATTTAAAGGCCCATTTAATGAGGCAAATTTAATGAACCCAAAAACGTCGTTTTTAAATTTTTGTATTTTGTTTGTTAGTTACCTTATATACATATCATATGAAAATACCACCTCTAATAATAATATCAGAACCTACTTAACGGATTTTAATGGGAGTATCGGCATTTGGTAGCATTGGATTCTAGTAATTTAGAGGTGGTATTTTCATATGATATGTTTTTTTTATGACGTAGCTCCACACTAGGATTTCTCCTGTATCGTGGGCACCGTTTACAGACATATCATTTCACATACACAATACACATACATATATTAAATTAAAATGTAGCTGAAAAGTGGCGTTCCGCGGGCTATGGAAATAAAGACTGGACTGAAGTTGCTATAATGACGTCACACATTGTTAAAGTCCACACGTACGAAGTCGCGGGAATTACCTCGTCTATATTAAAAGACAACGAGTCAACATTATCCAGGTATGAATTTCATAGCATTATTCAGTGTTGTCCTGAGTGGCTAGGACAGCGCGGCGGGAGACCAAACGCTCGTGCCTATTATAGCCAGGGAGGTGGCGCCCGGCGACCCTGGTTTTTTTTTCAAACTGTCCAGTGTCTAAAGTGTCTATTCATAATGTAAGCTGTCTGATGTCTCAGGGTGTCAGTGTCTCCACTTATCAGTATGGAGAATGCTATACATAAGTATAGTAATTTCTATCATATATTATGACCATTATTTTCACGAGTCTTATAATAATTATCATATCAGTAATCTTTTAGTATCGTATATTGAGCCTTTTCACTGTGCTAATTAAAAAGATAGGTAAGTACCTATTTAAGTTATGTATCAGTAAGTATTAATTTATAGACATGTTTTGTTATTGTGAGATTTTTAGTGAAAAGTAATGTAAATAACTAGTTTGTAGGTAGATTCCCATATCCGAGGCACTCTCTTTTTCTAACGCTGGAGTTTCATAATATCAATGAGACCTTACTAAGATCGCCGGTTAGCTCCCAGCCATATTGGTTGTTAGCATAGAGCGGCTGTAGAGCTGTCAACTGCAGGACGATTGAAAACAATACTGTTATTCCGCCGTTCCGATGTAATACTCCCGTTATCAGATGTCTGGAACACGGGGGTCTGTTTAAGCCACGTTTTAGTCACAATAAGTAGGTATATTTACAATCACTTGGATTTATAGGGCGTGTGCTGGCGACAGATGCCCCTAGGTAATAAATAGCAGGCTGTATAAATTAATAAATTTTTTGTATTGATTGATTTTCATCATCGTCCTATTTTTATATTATTATCGGAAACTGATAGTGTAAACTCTAGATTAATTATTATTTCTGAGAACACATCTTCCTCTGTGTCAATGCCGACGTAGAGACCCAGTTCAAAAACAGCTTTGATAAAAAAAATCTGAAATAGCTAACTAATAACAACGAATACTCTCCTATCACGGAATATTTTTTTAGTCTAACAAATATTAAACACAAGGATTGGCCTTTTTCTACGGACGGCGCCGCTCTCTCATAAACCGGCCGCGAGATGGCGCTGTGCTGTTATTGCTTGTTTGCGCAACAAGCTGTAATCGAGGACTACAATATTGACAGACCATTAATTCGCCAGGAAATTGTGCTGAAGCCGCGTTCGTTGCAGGTAATTGTGAACTTTTCAAATTATCCGCGTTGTTTCGCCTCAAATAGAAGGTTGCAAGTTGTAACGAGGCGGGGTGCGACGGCGAAGCTCTTGGGATTGTACGTTCAAACTGTGCAGGTAAGTACTTACCTACAACTACATATAGGAGTAAAACGGTCTTACAAGAAAAGATTTAAACAAGAGTTTAGATGACTCTAAATATTTTCTCCACAAATCGACGTCTAACCCTCGCTTTTGCTAACTCAATAACAAATTCACAAGTAAAATAATTAGGAATGCCAGGATTGAGCAAGACAACGCGGGTCGTAGATGGCGATTTTGTGAAACTAAATTTTAGAAACATCTGTTTAACTCTGGTTTAAACTTTTGTGGTAATACGTATAGTGTTCTGTGGCACACCCTCGGAGAAGGTAGGTATACCTAATGGACTATGCACACATTCTGAAAATATAACGTTTAATTCATTTAGGTCTGGATTATTTAGATTATTTATGAGAAAATTATCATATTTCTATCTGTTTCGTGATTTTTCACATGTTTTAATAGTTATTCTGCTATTCAGAATAGGGACAATAATATAACAAAGCAAAGGTCATTCAAATCGGTCCAGCCGTTCCCGAGTTATGAAGGTGTAGGGGAAAACAGGGTGGCTCCGTACAGAGGGAGCCTTCGTACAGTACGTATATCTCCACTATTAGTTATTTAGGCGTGTTCATCTTTTTATGCCTGATTGCCACTCGTATGCAGCTACTAATTAGCGGGACAAAACATCAGTATGGCTGCCGGGTCCGTTGTAATAAATTCAAATGTGTTTTCGCGCCGCGAAAGTAATATTTGGACTTGAATTCAAACTCATGTAGCTCTAGTAAGTTTTACTGAAATTGTGTAAGTAATTCATTGTAATTGATTAACATATCCATTAGTTTATTATGTATTCGTAAATTTTGGGATGCAGCTTAATGCATATTTATTTTTATTAGAATTGTGTAATTATTTGGATGGGGGTACCTTCGTACACATGTGTGTGGGGTACATTCGTACTATATAAATGCTTCGTGAAAATATTTTTCAGCCTGCAATGCCCATATTAATATTTGATTACCACGATTATGTCATGTTATCGTTATTATTTCTGTTGATTTTACTAAGTAGACTATAATAAGTGACTTTTTAATTTAAAAGATGATTTTTTTGTGAAATGCTGGTGCATTAGTACTACTACATCTAATGGCTGATAATTACTCAATTTTATGTTATTTGAAAATCAAACTGTTGAATGTTTATAGTTATTTGATGATAAACGTATTTATTTTTATTTTAAATAACTTTTATTATTGTGTTAGCTGTGAACGAAGGTACCCCACGTCTGGGGTGCCTTCGTACGTTTTTCATTTTTTAGTAAATCCGTCATTACTCAGTCAATTATGATGTATCGATACTAATCCACACTACATTTTATAGCCAGATATGTGTGTAACATAGCGGCATTGAAATGAGTTTGAAATAGCTGTTAGTTTTTTTTTTACAAAGCCTAATGTAAAAACTGTACGAAGCCACCCTGTTTTCCCCTATACCTAACTAACATGACTTTTTTTTTAACCTATCCCGACACTAGGATAGCTCCTGTATCGTAGGTGCCGCTTAGACATAGGTATAACTTTACATGCACATCACACCCATTTGTTTACGTGTTTTATATAATTATTTCATTCCATACCTAATAACTACATATTTTATATAATTATATAGATGAAATGTTGGGCATCAATTTAAACACTTATTGAGTACCTACTGTATTCCTATTATCATATAACCTGGGTAACGTAACTATACTCAAGTATAATATGTAGTAAGTAACATACACCATAAAGTATAAATACATATTTTATTAACATAATATGCGGGTGGAAAATGGCGGGGTAACTTGACCGGTAGTTGACGTATCACTTTTGTCCACGGAACATACTTAATAATAATATACTATTATAACCCGTGACTCATGAGTTTTGCAACATTATTTCCTGTCAGTCCCTCTTTGATGTTCTCTATTCTTTACTGGTTCCTACTTTGCATAGTGCTTGAAGTCTTATGAAGTGGAATTTTCCCTTCGTTTAGCATTTTTTTATTATCTATAGCCTTACTACTATTATACTCGTATTATACCTACTATACTTACACCTATTCTAGGGCATCGGTACCTACTCTGATTTTTAAAACATTTTAGATTCCAGCGTGAATGCTATTTATCTATACTTACCTAGCCATATAAGGAAGTACCTAAGTAAAATGAAAGTACCTAACCAAGAGCCAACTTCGGGAGGCGTCAAACGGACATATTCTTTTAATTAAGCCACGCAGAAAGCGTCGTAACTTTTACGAGGCCCGTGATTTAACTATTATTTGTCATCAATTTTATGCGGTATTAAAGCAAATACTTACTACAGTTGGAACAGTCACATAAAACGCGTTTCGCCATTATATTTCGGATTCTGCTATATTTTCCAGGGAAACCTGGAGACGTCGAGATTTTTAATAATTGGAGACGTCGAGATTTGTAATAATTTGTAGTAAATTATAGAAGTCACTTCGTGTATCATAGGGTAGGTAGATACCTACGTAATTAATTTTATAGACAAACAAAAGAAAGTATTATAATTATAGCGTCGGTAAGGTTTCTATAATTATAAAAATATTTTGAACTTGTATTCGTGTTTACCTACCAACTTATACATTGCCACCATTGCACCCAGTGGCCAGTAGGTACCCTACCTATTTTTAAGTTTTTCCTTGTTCTTTACATTTTGGTGTTATAAAGAGTTATCTATCTATCTATCTTCACACCTTTACCACATTTCAAACATCGTGGGAGATTGCCACCAAATCTGATAGATAAGTCCGCAGCGACACCCACAGAGGCCACAGACAGGGATGTTATAAGTTATAACATCTCACTGCAGCGACGGGTGGCCGTGTTTTGGAGAGGTCCATGGGTGGCCTAACAAAACCTTACATTGACCTCATTCGAAATTGATTGATATATTATTTAAAAAATCATTGCCAATTCAAAATTAATTTCAATTTTCTAAAGAACTGCCACACAGTGCACTCTAGGGTTGAGTAGCAGAACTAAAATAATTATTTACAAAAGCGCCATCTGGTAGTGAGCCTCAATGCTTTTCACACAGTCGATTTATTATAAGCCCAAGAAGTATTAACAATACAAGCTAGATGGCGCTGTTCTGTTTTGCTACTCGACGCTAGATGGCGCTGTAAAAAAGCTTAGTACCGTAGACCGTTTAGATTTTTATCTCTTATTTTTATTATTAGCTAATACTATTGTTTAAGTTTAAAACCTTACCTCCACGTTAAGTTGGTGTGTTCCCACTTGCTGCCCTGGATTGCGAATCTTTTTCTTCGGTGTCCATTCTCCTCATCGCCTTCTTCTCTGTCCGGTCTCCCGCATCGTTTCTGCTTCATTAGATGTAACGTTTCTTCATCAATGTCCCCAGTAACGGGGATGCCACCGAATTCCTGCAGAAAATTGCATGGTTTACGTATAAAGTAAGTAACACTAAAATAGTCGTAAAAACTATTGTTTAATCGTAAACAGGCCCTGTCTGGGACCATCACGAACAAAGGCTATAAAATACATACATACCTACTACTTTAGGATATTATTTGAGTGCGTTTAATGTGAATTTATCGCAGGCAACGTCTATTTAATCGATTTAATGGTCAATTTAGTGAAGTCTTTTAAAAACTAATCATGCCTAAGTATTTACATAGGTAACTTTTATGCTACACCTATGTATACTTGTATAGCTACTTATAAAATAAGTATCTCTCACTTGTAATGTTCTGATAGCGATCCTGAAGTCGTCTTCATAATTCTGCACCTCATCACCCATGAGCAGGTTGCCGACCTCCTGCCGGCCCTTCCTCAAGTAGCCGAACGTCTCCAGGTAACTTCTCTGTGAACAACGGATTGAAGTTGATGAACGTACTCGCTTGAATTTACATGGGAATAGATGAAACCATTGTCACACAGTCTTTGTATGTTGGCCCGGGACGGATCATAGCATTTACATATGAAGATAGAATAAAATAAAATTCAATATAATATTTAGAATGAAAAGGAATTATGAAGCGTCCATTGTGTGACGGAGCCATGAGGCTGATGAGCAGTTAGTAAAAACTTTTTCATTTTAAACGCCTGTTCCAATATTGAAATAAGCTTTTTAAATCATACTCATTAGTCCTAAATAAACCGTGTTCTCTTTAATAACTAACACTCCCTTTTGCTTAAAGGTTTGACAATGGCGTTTAAATTAACCCTTTGTGTGACTCTTTGGGTGGTTTTTTATTTCGTAGTAATCATACGTCTTAGAAAGAGCTGATTCAAATGAAGAAAATAATAACTACCTAATGATTGTACAAAGAATCAGAACTTTTTTCGAATTAATTTCATGTTTACGAATTACGTGGACTTAAATTCAATCAGATTTCGACCTGTAAGGTAGTTGTACTGTTACGTAATGGCGATATCTCATAACAGTGAGTTCAGACTGGAGTTTCTGGATGTGACATTTCAATACATCGAACCCTATGATCCCAAAAACTACATAGCTATTCTATTCTAACACAAATATTCAACTTTGATTCTAACTAAACAGCGTTATCATTTACACTTTACTCTAAAAACATTACATACTAGCTGCGCCCCGCGGTTTCACCCGCGTTAGGAATATACGGTATATCTTTACGAATTGTAGCCTATGTGTTATTCTGATATGTAAGCTATATTATTGTAAAGTTTTATTAAAATCCATTCAGTAGTTTTTACGTGAAAGAGTAACAAACATCCATCCATCCATACATCCCCATACTTACAAACTTTCGCGTTTATAATATTAGTAGGATAGATATATCCACCGCAGTAAGCTCTGTGGCTTGACCTAATAAATGTCAGCGGAAGTTTCAGTTCAGCCACTGCTTGAAAAGTTCGTTTGGTCGAGATCCGGACTCAAACTTTGCGGCTCACAATGAACACTTTGTTAACCATTCTCCTGCTTTTTATTAGAGAGCTTATCTTGTTTAAACGCTTGTATGGCTTTGAAACAGAATTCACAATTTATTATTAACTCTTCGTTCGAGTATATGCCTTAATCGATGTGAAACTGCTGAAACTGTCACACTGAAATGAAAAAGCGAGTTGGTATCTAGTATGACTAACAATCTACGGGTGGGTACTAACACGAAAAAGTTGTCTCTGTGATCTGTGGGTGGGTACTAATAATCCTTATGGATTTTCATTAAAATTATTATTTTAATCTAGGTACGTAATTTATGTCTATACTCATTTGAAAGGCAATCTTAGTGTCACCATTACACCCTATAAATATTCTGAGCGCCTTTCTTATGAATATTCCACAATGCGAAATAGAAAAGTATTATACTTATTATGTATTCTTCGTGCAGGCATTTTATTCCCGGTGCTAAACATCGACATTAGCCCCGAAACGCACGCAGAAGCCGTAAACTTTATTTTACACCTAAAATAAAATATTCAACCGATTTGTACCTACACGGCCATACTAGACTGTGTACAAATGTTTCAAATATGTATGCAGACCTAGGACGACAAAGTCTGTAACCTTTACGACCTCTTCATAATATTATGAGGTCGCCGTAATAATTCGGGTGGTATTAATTTTGTGTGGGTCATAAAATCGGTACAATGTAGGTGCCCTTAGGTCTTGAGTGATGTGTACTCGAGCGTGGCATCTCAGCCACACACGTCATAACGTCTCGGTATCTCTTCGGGAGAGACAGCGGTCAGGCATATCAAGTGAGCTTAGTGAAAAAGTAAAGAATCTGTTTTATATTATAATTTTTTTCACACATTATTTATTACTATTTTGCGCAAATACCTACTGTCCCATTTTCTACTTACTTTGGATTAAACTAAACGTGTTGAAGTGATAAGCCTGATGTACATAATTATAAGTACGTATTGCAGAACAGCAGCAAAGAGCGGGGTGTACTACAAAGCTTTTTCGCGATAACTACGAAATACTGGAAAAAAGGATTCCTTCTCCGACTTTAGAAATATTATTCAATAAACAGTTTGTCGTCGACCGAGCCCACAGAGGAGACAGCCGTTATTAGGTCGAAGCGACGATATTTCACCGATTGCTTTGTTTCTTTCCGCGTTACAACAATGCAAATATCTCAAACAATCAGGTTAATATTTTCCCTGCGGCGATAGTAATCGGAACCATGCTAATTGATTGCTGGTACTTTGGAATTTATTGCCGATGGATGTGTTAGATGGTTTAGTATGATGTTTTATCAGCTTGTTTAGGGACTTCGATATGCTAATCAGGTTTAGGGACCGCAGTGTCGTGCGCGGTTCTGCTGCTTCGATTTGATTTTGTATTTTATTGGTTGTTATTGTGTTATTAATACTACTTAGTACTTACTTATTGTTTTCATTACTTATTTCAATAGGATTCCAACATATTTGTGAGTTTTCATTAATATGCGGTAATACATACTTACTTATGAATTTCGATAAATTTATTATAAGCTTATGTTGATAAGTATGTATATTCGCTTCTTGCCAGATGCTTCTTTAATTTTCACTAGAAAACCATTTGACAAAATGTAACACAGGACTACATGCATAGGTATAATATAGGTAATATTTTATAATATAGCATATGAAATAGGAACAAGGCAACGAGTGTAAGCTCAGTTAATCGACCAACTTACGAGGGCCTATTATTTTCGTACTGCGTATACCCTTTTGCTAAAGCAGAATTTTATAACATGTAGAATGTGGCGAAACGTAGTACTGTATCCACCAAGGTAATAGTCCCAAGTAGGCCCCAGTACAAACAGAGGACGAGTGGCCCGGACGAAACTCCCCTCCACCTTATTTGCAAAAATCGCGTGTTACCGCGTACACTAATAGCTATCTCCACCTATTAAGGTCTATTACCACAAAGTGGCGCCAAATGAGATCTCGGAGCGGAATCGGCAAAACGAGCGGCATAAGCGAAACGACCAGAATATAGGACAGTGTAAGCATCGTCCCAGAATCACCTCGCGTGACGATACCTATTGCGCTTTGTAATTAATTAGGAAATCCCTGTCATTAACCTGTGCCAGTTCCTTACGATTAATGGCCAGTACTTTCTTGGCGACCTGGCAAAAGTTTTATAGATTGTGGGTACTTTTATCGTCAAGGCGTGTTGTGCTAGTGACCGTTTAATTATCGAGCTCCTATTTGGCTACTACTGCCTTATTTAACTGGATAAAAACATTTGATAGTGGTGCAGATGTTATGGGATATTATGCTTTTTGGAGGATATCGGATTCTTATTTTCTCAATCTTGGTACATGATCCATTATTTGTAAAGGTGTTGGAATGTTTATTGACTGAAGGATTTTAAAGATCGAAGCACAGTGTAGTACATTTATTAGGCTGTGATAGAAGCATAGATATAGGATCAGAATAATATATGGTCAGAATATTATGTACAAACTTACCACATTTTATTACTTTATGTGGGAGATGATTTTCAGTGTCGCATTTTAATTTATATATTCGCATGAAAATTATACGGAACCAATCACCATCATTGCTATGCATGAGTAACGTCATTATTGCACCCTACCCTTTTCCCCAGGACGGCTATCAACGAGAGCGAATCAGCCAGGTGGGACGTGTATGATGCACTATAGGTTTATACCATCCGTCAACGATATGAACATAAATGATGGTAGTTTATTAATTATCTATGGTTAAGGTAAGCACGTGATAAATCAATTAAAGGTTGAATCGAAAAAATAAATAAATCGAAATTGGTTGGTATTATATAGCGTTTATTATATATTAACGATATATTTCGCATGTTTTTGTTATAACTTTCATATTTTATCTTATAGGTACCTAAAGAGGAAACAACATTATTCATTAATTTGTAAGTAGGTATATGCTGTGTTCACTCCAAGAAGGACACATATAACGATAAATATATCCAGTTCATTGAACCCAATAAATAAATGAAAAATATGTATCTACCTTGCATTAGGTACAGGACGGGCAGTTGCGGTGGCAGTTACTACATCAAAATGTCTAAATCAATAAGAAAACGTGGAAATAATCCAAAGCGAAAGGTTCCACGGTACGAAAACACTGAGTAAAAATCTTTATTGTGCCAAGCTCAATCCAGATTCAAACATTGAATAATTCACAAAAAGTGAACTAACCACTAACATCGACTGATGGAACATAACTCGTTGTTTAGCAGCCTAGTAACCGATCATTAGTAGGTCAGAACGATCCGTCATTCATCAACTGCGAACATCTGTCGTCTAGAGCTAATGATATTATGCTTTATGTGGGAGCATCGTGTTATTTTAGTTGAAAGCTCTTCCTTGTACGATAATAAAATTTCTATATTTATAGGGACTATTAACGCAATGGGGGAGAATTTACCGATGATGCGGGGAGAATATGAAGTGTATGGTGTGATTTATTTATGTAAATAGAAGTAAGCAATGGTTCAGATAGGAGGGTAGGGCCGTAGAATAAAATAGGAATAGAGACGGGCCTTATATTTGGATTACATTGTCGCTTTAGTTATTATGAACACACTTCATTTTGTACCTAGTTACTTTATAACTGAAATTAACTTGAGGGATAAATAGATATATTTATAATAATAAAATAAACCATTACCGAGTATACGACTGGAACACGCCGTTTATAGCGTTTATTTTGATATTTTACGAGAATCTCGCACTGGCACTCTGTTTTATATCATTATAATTATTATCTACAATACTTATGACGCAATCTGGGGGCACGGCAGTGCCCCCGCCAAGTCGAGCAAAACAAAAGGCACGGCCGTACTATCCTCTTCTCGAAGCGATTCGGGCCATTTTCGACCCCCTGTAACTTCGTTATGGATACAACTAGAAGCCTAAATTTTCAGTGACCAAGAGGGCATCACGTTTACAGATAATAATCAAAATTACATTAAATTTGAACCAGTAGTTTAAGAATTATTTCAAGTCAAAGTTGCTTAATTTCGTTGCCCACTGACTGACTGACTGACTGACTGACTGACCGATCATCAAAATTCTAAGGTACTTCTAGCCGTCCCACAAGTAACAAATTTTGAATATAGCTATTGTTTAGCCTATAAACCAAGGAAAAATTCTGACATTCCATAATTTTCATCCCGTTTTCTAGATATATAATCTGCATAAATAACTTTGTATTCCCATATAAATCCCATTAAATTGTATGTGATTACAAAGTTACTTTTACAGTTCATAATTAGACTTCATTGAAATTGAATGAAATGGGTAACAGGGGTTAAAAATGAGAAATGGCTGCGAGAAATTCGACAGTAGAGCGCTTTTTAAAAACTTCCACGATAGGTACCTACACCTACCGCAGATAAAGAGATACAAATTCCTATACTATACCTACCTACACTTTTATAGGTTGAACAAATTCGTTATCTAGGTACATTAAAATAGGTACCTACGTACCTTATACCTAATATGCATCTGTGGAGACGCAAAGACACTCGTTCATGAATGATAATCTATGAGCATGACCTATGTTCGCAAGGGGCCTCGGCCGGGCGCCAGGCGCCAGGCGTGAGGCGCGCGTTGATGCGTGTTTCGAAAAAAAACTTAATAAAGAAAGAAAACCTACAAAAAGAAATGAGATCCCATCAAAAACATTACATGTACAAAAATGCACAAGTCTCGCAACGCAGTTTATCTGCCGTAAAAAGTTGTGATATCGAATGTAAACCAAGTCGGTTAATTCAATACCTACCTACTTATTTATTTCTTTGGTAAATAGAGTGTCTTGGCGATTGTACACGGCAGCATAATCTACTAAGTAATCTAAATAATATAGTCTTCCGTGTAGGTATACTTTCAAACAAATACAAGTACAAAGCGCTATGTAGATTTATGTTGAAGTGTGCAATTGCCAAGTCACTCTATTTACCAAAGAAATAAATAAGTAGGTAGGTATTGAATTAACCGACTTGGTTTACATTCGATATCACAACTTTTTACGGCAGATAAACTGCGTTGCGAGACTTGTGCATTTTTGTACATGTAATGTTTTTGATGGGATATTTATTTCTTCTCAATTTTCAATAACGCTTCTCCTAGTTTTGTTTTAAGCCGTCGCGTGACGCAGTTTACTTTTTAGATAATTTTACCACAGTTTCAGTTTGTTTAAACGGATCGCGAACCCCTCAAGAGAACTAAGCTAAGAGCGTATTAAGTATTTTTTATTTTGGGTTTAACACTGTGGGGTGGCGACACTAAACGTAGACGCTGTAATATTATTAAATGTTAGTATTTAATACATTGTATAACAATAGTAGATAATCAGAGACATTGCGTGACCTCACTCACACACACACATCCCAGGCATAGCCAAAGGGTTCATACCATTGACCACATAACCATAGTTCGTACCTACTGTACTGAATTACGTATGCTAGGGCCACACGTATCGTAATATCCCATTGACTATCTCGTTGTTTGACGTCATAATATGACGTTCGCCGTAAGTGTAGCCACATAATCGGAATATGGCATTGGAATTGCCGTTGAATACCTAGATTTTTTACGTTCACTTGTTTTTTTAATTTTGTTTTATTTTGAATTTGGCTGTTGACGATACACTAGTGTGGCCATGCATGATACGCACTATATACATAAGCAAACGTCAATCACTTTATATTTTGGGCCACAATGGGGGATGAATTTGAAATTCAAATATCGCCAATGACACATGAAATTAAATGAAATTATAATCCACACAATGGGGTCCGTAATGTGTTTCCTGTGTCTGTTGACGTAAATGCATCGTAAGGATTTCAATGGAATCCTATGATTTTCCTGTTAAATAGGAAGGTTACGTGGATATTATTTAGTTTAGTGCATATATTTTATCTAATTTTGTAATTTGAAGGTCTCTGTTATTCAAGAATACCTATTTTTTTTGTATCGTAGAAAGTTACTACGTTACTATACATATACTTACAGGACTCTTTTCTATAACTACCACCTAGTTAATGCACTGACTTTATACACATTCCTTTATTCGTTTTTATAAAAAGAGGCATTCAATAATAATCATAATTTAAAAGATAATAATTACTCTATACCAGGGCCTTAATTCACTATTACCATTCAAATATAACATCTATATGAGATGAAGGGAGCGAACTACCCTGCGAGTATACACATGCGTTTTTAATTTTATCGGTTCGTCAAATTCACCGGCCCTATGTATTTATTTTGTTTTATTAGACTCGTGAAGATAGCAACTTTGTCTGCGGTTGGTAATTGAATAAGTAACTACTATATTCCTAAAAGAGTTTTATTTGAATCATTATTTAACCGCGGTATAATTAGCTTTACGAGAACTACCGTTTTCCATGTTTTAGTTATACAGCTGCCTCTCCATTGTTAACCATTAAAGGTGTGACGACTGCTTGTATAAACATTTTACGAGTGTGAATCACTAATAATAATAATTAATTACACAGTACTTATTTTTTAAATTTAAAATAGTAGTCTACAAGTTGTATATTGCTTTACAACTAGTGGCGAGACGATAGTCCATTGATCTATTGACTGGTGGTAAGAGCCTATACATAACACCTTGAGATTCCAACAATGCTAACTATACAAACTTTTGTCAGCTTTTGTCAACTTCACTATCTTTCATCACTGCTCTGGCCTTGATCAAATTCTTCATTATTATCAACTTCACCCATTCACTAAGGTCTTCACCTGTATTATCTATATTGACGTTTATACAATAAAACCTGTGAATAATAACACATAGAAGCCAGGTACTCGCTAGCGCCGTGTAGCCATTTTTACTGAGACTTTTTGCGTCTAGTTCGGACTTTGACTCGCTGTTGCTCGAAATTAAAGCATTTTATGGTATGGCAAGAATTTTATGGTAAATATTTACGAATTTCCCTGCTTTTGGACTAAACACCAACACGCACGCGACATCTTCATTGCGCTTGTGTGCGTTTTGGACAAGATAGTTACATGGCACTCACGCACACATTGATAAAAAGTGGCTTCACTTTTGAGTGAAACTACGCAAGTGAACTATCCTTCTCTGCGTTATTATTCTAAGAATAAAACTATATTTAATGCAAATGGGTAGAGTTCCTCACTAAATAAAGGGAAGAAATGTGAGTGCTACTTACGAACCACTCAAGTAAAAGCAGCTATTTTGCCGCCGGGCCGGGGTCCATATACCTAATGCTTCACCTAACCTTTCTGCATTATCTGCGTCTCACGAATTTGCTCGCCGTTTACATGACCATTTCCTTGGATATAATATCTGGTAATAAGCAGACTGAAGGATCCGCCTTTTTATTCCAACTTACCTTAAAATAAAAAAATATATACATATATCCTAAGTATTTTCATCAATGTTAATTTGTGATTAACCTACATTACATCTTCAAACTTTACTTTCTAAGCATTTAGGGGGCTTGAGATGATTTTGTGTTAGTTTTTTTTATTATGTCATAGGGTGGCAAACAGGCTGATGGCTCTGATGGTAAGCGGTCACCGCCGACTGTGGTATCCATAGTTGTCTAATCTCGTCTTTTTTCACACTTCGCCTTTGAAGAGCCCCATATTTCAGTGTGTTTTTCGGTTGGTTCAGTATACAGACACACATTACAAATTACATATACATTTAGAGATCATAATGTTTAGATTCAATTATGCAATTTTTTCTATTTACTTACATATCATAATTATCATTCCTTTTTCTAGTGGTTTTCTAGAGGACAACTTGCATGATGTGATTTTAAATAGAGTATTTCAATATTTTATTCTATAATTCAGAAACTTTATATCCAGTCACTTGGATAGTCTAGTCTAGACTTTATATTTTGGTTGTCTTACCTGGCTTTATCTTAAACTTGCATCTTATTGTTGTATCTACCTTTAAATTGGTTTCTTTATCATTTAAAATGGCTATATTTTGATGTTTATTTTCCCAAAGGGATACAATATATTTTGAATATAATGTGAATGAGGGGGTCAATGGTTCATTGTGTTTTTTAATACCTAGATGCCAGTCAAGCGTGTCTCAAACGGCTAAGACATATGGTTCCGTGGCCTATCTTGTAATATACTCGTAATCAGCCTACTTCATCAAGGCTTAGATATTTTCGAATAGATGGTTAGACACCTTTACACGTATTCGAATGTAACATGTATCTATTTTGTCGATTATTCCAAATCTAAACTGCACCAATTGCTGTTGCTTGCAACAATGAACATCGCTGACATTATTTTGTATCAAATATTAGTACCAACATCTTCCCGGTTCTTTGCTGACCTTTGGCTCAGTTCCAGATGGGATGGTTGGCATATTAATAAATTATACAATGCTCGTAAAAGGTATTGAAAGAGTCGTAAAAATTCAAATTTTATACGATAGTTAGTCAAACATCATTGCATTATAATTTATGCTATTTTAATAAGTTAATTCGTATGCTCTTTGTTATCATCAAACATTTTTTTTTTATAATTACGCATTATAGTGTAGCCAGTGTTTTAAAGCTGATTGTCTCTGGCTTTACAAGTAGTTATTTGCTATATCGATTCGTAGGATCAAAACAAGAGTTGTTTTTTTTCTTTCACTGTCTGTCAAAGGGCTCCTTTTATCATGTAACACTTAATTAAAAGCATTTGAAGTGGTTATGATCGTGTATGATGTGGGCGGCAGTGGCCGGAGTCTGATTGCTATCGCTCTTCCAGTGAACGTTGAACGACAAGCATTATAATGCACTTTGCCATCTCTTTATTGCATACACACTATATAGCAGACGTAACTAGCTATAGTTTGTAATTATTGTTGGACTGGAAATATTGTTAGGGACGTGCTTTGAGAGCTATCAAGATTAGGGCAGAAATTCTAGAAATAACGTACCTACCATGGGTACACAAACTTTAAATATCAATGACAACATGTCTAATGAATAAAGTTTGAAATTGTATACTTAGTACTACTTTGTAGTGAGTTTCTTTGATGGTAGGGCTCTATTTGCAAACCTTATGGAACCGTAAAAATATAGGTTCCAAAGTACAATACATTTCTGAACTGCCTCAACTGCTTCTTAATATAGAAGATTGGCTTATTGAGGATTTGATAAAGATTCCCCAAAGACTAAGTTCTGCCAAGTTGTCTAAATACAGTCATATCCCAGGGCACTTGAATTATATTAGCATAAGTGCCGGCGCTAAGTGACATGTTGGTCTGTGTAAGTTTTCTAGTAAAAGTACAGACTGCAAATAAAACTATGCAGAAAAACTGATTATCCTTTGTCTTTTTATTCTGAACAACTCTGATCTATCTATCTATAGATCTAGAACATACAGTGTATATGCTAACATCTAAAATTTCTACATTTCTACGCATTTTTATAAACGTCATTACTATACTCGGAGCTTTGTACACTCAGCCCTAGCAAATATAAGCTTGTTTTTTGGTATTTTTAGACATATTATATTGAATAATTCACAGAAAATAAAAGTAACCATAATATTATTTGCTTAAGCAGTGCGTGGGATCTGAGCCGTCTCTACTGTGATTGTTTTTGTTTGTTATGAAATAATATTATTATGAGGTTGCTTTATCCAATTAAATTATCTGAATAATGTATGAGATGTTTATAAACAGATTGTAATAACATTTTCTATTATGTGATACCTTTGTCTTAGATATTTTACGAGGTCGCATCATGTTGGACTATTAAGTTTATTTTGCGTGACTATTTAATCTCTGCTCTTATATTTTATAACAGCTTCACTGAATTACAATTGGGCAAAACAGATAATTACGTATCCAAACAAATTGTATTCTAACATTTTCAACCGAACTCATTGATTCATTCGTTTTAAAATGTATAACGGCTCTACGTCATCTTTCATTCGTAACGCAACCTATGCGAATCTTGTATTATTTATGAATGCTATCTGTACATTTAATGAAAGTAGCAAACTGCGTTCGTTCGTGAGACGTTCTGACAAGATTGGTATGCCTCTTGAATACGACCGCTTAAATGCATAACCAATCGGTTCCACCGTGAGAAAAGCAGGCGAGAACAAAATAGAGCTTATTGTGCAAGCTTCTGTGATCATAACTGTAGGTAATGTCGGTTTTATTAATAATCGTAGAACAGGTCTAAAGTATACAGCTCATTTGGCGTAGAGGCTGAGCAATCGGGCTGCTGCGCTAGGGGTTGCGGGTTCGATTCCCGTCTGGGACAAATAATATTTGTGCGATCCTCAAATATTTGTTTTTGGTCTGGGTGTGATGTGTATGGGAAATTATGTCTGTAAGCGATACTCACGATACAGGAGCTATCCTAGTGTGGGGATACGATTAAAAAAAAAAAGAAAAATAATTGTTTTTAGAATTCAATACGTATTGCTGTGGCAACGCAGGTCCGTGACAGACGAACGTACAGGCAGGATACTAACGCAAGCCTATATCTTTCAATAAAATATAATAAAGGCTTGCGTTAGACCAATTCCTTTCCAAATTTAAAGGGTTTGTTCTCACACTTATCGTGATCAAATTCAATAACGGACAGTGGGTATACTCACGCACGCTTCACAGAAGTTATGTGTTTTGCCATTGGTTCATTTTTTTGTACCTAGCCCCACACTAGTTGTATGAATAACCTGACGGTGACGGTTGACAGCTATATAAAAAGCCATGATTATGTTCTTAACTATTTCTACATGCATACAGTCACGCCTTTTTCCCGTTGGGGTAGGCAGAGACTACATCTTTCCACATGCTACGATCCTGGCACACCTCTTTCGCTTCTTCTACTTTCATGACTTGCTTCATACATGCATGAGCATGTATGAACTATTTCTATGAGGCATAATCCACATTAAGACGGCTTTAAAGAAAATCTTAATTCATAAAATGCAAGGTAGGTAAGCAGTAAAATTTTTACAAAGTTTCTTCCCCAAAGGGAGATTCTGACCATTAAACATGTCTGGCAAGTTACTTGATAGTTATCTTTTATCGAGATTTGGTTAAGCTTTTTCATATTCGGCTGTGGCTGGATGAAGTTTTAAAGTTTGTTTGAGATCGCATAGAGCTTAAACTAGTAACCTCTAAAAAGCGTCAAACGACACCCTTCGTAGACGAGTTGTTGGACAAAGCAACCTTTGTAAAACAAGATTAAAATACTTGTTTGTACTTTTGTAGAGCTCAAAATATATAATCTGAGAAAATAATAGAATATACTAGACTCGACGAGTGTCAAGTGTTCAGTTAAAAATAGAGAAAAAAAAATATTGCCACATAATGGAGACACGTAACAGGCTATTAATCTGACGTACGTTATGCCCTTGGTCAGTTTCGGGTTGTTTTGGCCTTCGATAAAGTTAGTTCAATTCCACATGCCTTAAACATAGCTCAATATTAATAATTCTGATAAATATAATTACTAACTAACTAAGATAATATTTCACAAAGTTCCAGAAAGTAGGTACATTATGTTAATCAGACGTAACAACTTCGCTTTATGTGTTATTTTGTTAACGCACTCGTACGTAAACTGAATTAATGGCTCACATACTTTTGCTATCTAGATTGGTGTAAATTATAGACTAAAGCTTTGTTAACTTCTAGACATCATTTATAACTAGTATTAGTACCTACACAGACCTTGAAAGTAATTTCGGAATATGATTTTAACGAATACTTTTTTCATACAAAAAAGCTTCTCTGACTCTACTGAATATATCTAGTGAAGTAGGCACCTCATGAATTTCTATCAGGTGAGACGGATGACCTGCCCTAACTTAAAAAGCTGATAAACGTTAAGGAGATAAATACTTTTCTGATGACAAACTATACTCTAATTGTAACAACCTGGAAAATTTAAAAACGCTCGGTCTTATTTAATAACTTTAGTTGAATCTTTTTTTCTAAATTAAATATTAACTAAATGTGAAACGAAAGATAAATGTATGCCCTCAAATGTGGTAATATTCGACAAGCTCAGTCACTGTTATCATATTGACACATTTAAAATAACTGATAAACTTCTCCATGAAAGCTGCCAACAAGAAATAAAACTAGGATAACATTGCGACCACCTACATTAATAGATTACAAATTTTGTAAACCTCGTATAACTGTTTGAACCTGCACTCTTCAAGGTCAACATGCCCTATGCATTTACTATAATTAAGTACCGGTGTTTTACAAGGCAAAAAAGAGTCTTTTTATTTTTACCACCGCAATTTAAAAACATCTAAAAGAAGATGTTTAAATAAAATTGCGAGTCTTCGGTAGTTTGATACACGCGTCCAAAGTTCATATTGGAGTTGTCTATTTAGTCGTAAGTAGGTATGTGTCTTTCAGAATTGAATCGTATTGTACTAGTAAAACGAGCCATTATTAATACTCAGTATACCTACCTCATAATGGAGAGATGATCATTATATATCCTGTTTATTACAAACTGGTAGTCTCAAGAAAGGTGATTCAACAGGCCGCAGCATTGTCTGCAAGTTCTGTCTTCTTTTATGGCAAGTCCAGTTTGCAAGTTAACTTAGAACGAGCTTACAAAGGAACCATAAATCCACATTATAACTTACCTATTAATATAGTGTCAGTGTTCCAAGAAGGGCAAAAACCTTCAGCTTTAAATGGTAAGACTCGATAGGTTACTGGACTGCAAGTCTTGGAATATTCGAGTCCGATATACGCGTTACTCAGCTACATTTGCTCTCATAATCGTAAATATGTATATATTTTCTAGCCAAGCTTTTTACAAATACTACATAATATTCAGCTGTAAAATACATTTTAGCTTATTTCACACAGTAAGTTAAGTTAAATACACGCACGTAAAAGCCTGTAAAAGCGTTGTTCTATAATATCAGTCTTGTACTGTAGATACTCGTCTCGTAGACTCAATAGGTCTGATGCAGTTTAATACATTATGAACCAGCACCACTGGTCAGTGGACCAAATATGGTGACGGATCCTGCAGCTTGCCTTCCTGCCTTTCCCCCCGCCTGAAGAGCCTGTTTTTGTCACAAGTATAGGTGTTACATTTATGGGAAGATGGTGCGGTAGTGTGTAATACTTATTAATTGGTTCGCTCAGCCATCAACATTATGACGTTGTAATTTACTTAATCTTCGTTTCTCCACTCGATACGTTGTGAAATTAATTACTAATTAAAATCCGGAAATGACCCTGGCTGAAGGTGCAGTACGTATTGTATATTGAGTTTTTACAACTTACAAAACCGAATTTTTGATAAAAGTCTGAAGTGACGCAAGCTGCTTTTTTAATCGCATAATCTATTATTTTGAGCCTTCAAAATTAGCTCTAGGTTGATTTTGCCAAACTCATCGCGATTGTGATTTTAAATGAAGAAAGCTGTATTTTCTCGGTAAACCAATTCTTTTATAAAAATATTGCATCGCGGTTAAACTAAAGTCGGCGGCAAAGTTTAGAAAATAACATTTTCTATTATATTTCAATTATTACCTGCGTTAATTAATATCAAAAGTCCAGTAACCCGCGCTTACAGAATAAATCTTTGTCTTAATTCATCAATCATCCTGCAAATCAACCCCCAAATAGTTATAGTGTTCTACTGAGAACATTCACAATTTAGTTATACAACGATACAAGTCCGTAAGGGATTTGATAACAATTTACCGATCTTTATGGTTATGCGAAGACACAAAATATAGCATGTCCATCCATGTTGGGCATAAAATAATAACTATGATTAACCATAAAACTGAACAGAAGGTATAACGTTTACATGCCCCCGCTAGGGATGGTACTGTCATCTTTCTTCATATAGAAATTATTATGGTACTTACTCGTAGGAGTGTGCGTAGTGCCTACGATGCTTGAAAGATAGGAATTATTTTAGGGTACGTGCATAAGTAATGGTAATTAACCATGACTATTTATATAATGTAAAATTTGTATGTACTTTGTTTGACCCCAAAATAAGGGTCTTATGAAAGTTATGAGGTACCGTTAATAGTAATTGGTTTTGGGGCTAATACAAGGGATAATTTTGAGTATGTTTGAATAATAATTATGTAAGCCTCCAAACTTGCATTTACAGTGCTTTTTAGGAGTGTTACATATAATGTGGGCAATGTTACTTCATAATAAATATGTTAACGCATTTTCGCCTAAATTGGGTTTTACTCGTAGTTTATCTTGTGAGTTAAATTTGTTATGAGGGTCTTCTTCACCTGATGGTAGCCCTATTCGCGTGTTATTATGCGTCACCGTTGAACTAAGGTGGGGTGCAGTAAATCAATCACAATGAAAGTGCCTTTTGTAAAACAAGTCCCTACTACAGTTGTGACAATTTACGATACGACCAACCGGTGAGTATTTTGAGTAATGATGTGTAATAAAGCTATTATGACGGTCTTCGCAGTCATTGGCGTACAATTTGGTATACCGTTTCGGTTCAGTGACTTGAATGCTTCAGGAAATTGTGCTAACTTACAGGAAAGTTTTCTCTGAAAATGAAAAGTTTTCTCTGAAAAGATACTGTCTAGACTTGATCGTCTCGAATGCGAAGAGAACATACGCAGGTATTTCATTAAAATGTAGAGCACGAATAGAGGAGAACCAATAGATGCCTTTATCCATCATTGAGACAGGTACAACTACAAGCTGTTTCTGGACCATGCTACAGAAACTTTTTTTTCTATACCTACTCTATCTATATACAATACACACAATGCTTCTTTTGTTCTTTATAATTAAAACGTCAGCCTGTAAACAATTTTGAAATCTGTGTAAAATTACCGTTTGTCATCTCATCCCGCTCGCTAACAACATCAAAGAAAAAAAAAACTAGGTCGGCTTCTCGTTACTCACAGACTAAAATTCGTACAAGTCGTGTCAACGACCGCAAATCCGATCATATGGTCGAGGTCGTCAAACCGACGACGGTGTGGCAAGGTCGCTTTAAGAGGAGGAATCTTCGTGGGAGTTATAAATGATGTGTTAGATAATAATGACTTTGGCGGTTCGTTTAGAAACTCGCTTTCTCGTCAGACAGGAAATACTGAATGCACAAAATGTGCGTATCGTGGTGTTTACGATCAATTATTGTTCTCTGTCGTATATGTTCGTCCATCTGTTAGCACACGGTTAAGTGTGTGGCACACTAGTACACGAGTACTGTGTCTACGGTATATTTCATAAGGTTCGCTTAATATTTGTATTAATTAATTTGGTGAGATAGAAACAATGCAAGAAAATTATTCAGGTTACTTAGGCATAATTATTACGGTGATAATGTTTATTGTTTATATTGTAGAAAGGCTTCTGTCTAGAAATTATATAAATTGAAATGTAAAAGGACAGGCAGCTTTACTCAATTTACGAACGAACGAAATTGAAAACAATACTTTTCGTGTCTTGAAATGAAACCTAACTTTGATAGAATCCCTATCCAGACTATTTTAGACAATTTTCTAAGTGGAAATGTAGTAAGGTATTCGTCCGCTCATGGGTTGCTTCTGTTGCTAGTGCAAATGAAATTTAGCTGATTTGATGTGTCATTATAGCATATTGACACATCGTTGTGAACACATGTGTCAATTTGCTATCAACACATCTGTTGGATGAAAAGTACTTTACATATTAATTGGTTATTCATAAGCTTTTCTCAGACTTCAGAACACATAAGTTCAACCTCTAATTATCCCAAAAACATTACTACATCTGCAGGTATACGTAACTGCTTTGAAAAGTTTGAAATAATTCTGTAAGCCTAGTGACTATGGACCCGTATAAAAATCTTTCACGACTCCACAACGTAACAGCATCGGAGTCAGGAAACTATAATCTTGTTAAGCTCAGCCTTCGTATCTCCCATAAAGGAAGATTTAGCGCTAAACTTTTCCCAACTATCCATTTCTTAGTGGATATGGGGAGCTAATGTCTGCAACTAATTTTCCGGTCGTCTGCTAAATGCGGGGTTACTCGCGGACGTTCAAAATATTTTAACTGTTGCGGTTTGTGGGGAGATAAAATTAGTAGTATTGTAGGGTTTACCTAAACGTCTCCGTGAAAGAGATTTTCATTGTAGACGTTGTGAAGCAACACGTATTCAAATTTCGAAACTTTAATTTTCAAAAAGATTAAGTATTGCCATAGTAATACGACGCGGCAATGCTGCCAGCATTTTTGGAATGTTTATTAGACTATGGTTAAAAATATTAAATTATATTGATCACTTTTTATGTCTGTTAATTATTTATTTAATTACGTACCTACATATTTAGCCTTGTTACAGGTTTATTATAAAGGTAAGTACGTATATGATTTATAGGCACATGTTTGTAGAGCTAGGTACTTACTAGATAATCATAAGTAGGTCAAATATTAGCTTTTGCAATTTGTCACTCACTTGACCAATTTGTCAAAACGCCAGTGATAACATCGACCTCCTAGCTAGGTACCGCACTTAAATTGCGTTCAACAATTTAACTGCAATTCTCTAATTGACAGTACTTAATATTACATAGTCTGTGGCAGTGGACTTTGGTCACAATGTAAGCCCAATTACAGTGATTGTGATCTACACAAACCGTCATTTCATGTCTATTCGACTCAAACAGCTCTCGCAATAGTTGAATTTAAATGGTAGCTAGTTCGTACATAGGTATTGGTCATGAAATTCATGATAAAATGTCATCTAGCTCTATGAATTCGTCAACGTATTCAAGGAAATGGTAATAAACTGCACCCAAGCCTTTGAACGACCCACAAAAATAAAAAACCAATCATAGCTTTGTAGTTAGGTTTATTTTAAGGTTATTCCAGTGGTTGTTGCGAGTCATTTTATTGTTTATCTTTGGTAGAACTCCATTTAGTTAGTGATATTGAACACTTTTTCGAACAAACTGTCGTATTTGATGGCGCGCGTTCACGGAAAAGCGATGAATATGAATCGCCCTAGAGCGATGCCTTTTACAGCTACTATAAGGAACCATCTATTGGTATGATATTGTACGATCTGATACGATAATACCGTGCTATGGAATCTAGATGTATTAAGTACCTACTTTCAAGTAATATTGTAACAAACAAACCAGATAAGGCAACTCGAGTTGTGACTTACGTCTACCATAATATGATAAAGAAGTGTATGAGTACTTTAATATGAGGTTGATCGAGCTTAATCACTGTTGTGTAGTTACATTGTCCTTTGGTTGATAAATTGCGTGGTCCTTGGACATAATACCCCTTGGTAGCGTGATTAATGATTGCGGACAGACGTACAGACGGGCCAATTCGGGGGAGCGGTTCAGTGGCACCATGATAGATGGAGAGCTTACGGTCGTTTTAAATACATACCGTTACATACAATAAATATCGTTTTAAATACATTAAGCCATTTTAATTAAGTACATTTTTGTTATATATGTTTTTTGTTTAATCTGTCGTTGTGTTCTGTTTTTCTCGATATAAATCTATCTGCCTATATTTTATCTGTATCTTGTACGCGTCGCTTCTTCTGTAGTAATCTTCACATTACAAATACAATAAAAAAATAAAAAAATTTCATATTTCAGTTGTAGTTAAAATCTTAAATGTAATTAAATTAAAATAGTCGCAGGCAGTTAGCCTCAGCTTTGATCACTGACCAATCAAGGTAACAATCTTACAAAAAATGACCGACTGTCTCTCAAACTATGTGTATGAAAGCTGCAATCAACTGGTAGCTGTGCTGACGTGCATTGAATGCATATTAGAAGTTTACTGGCACCACACGTTAATATGAATGTTGATTGTAAAGAAGTTACGGTACATGCAGTTACAGTGTACTGTCAGGCATTGAATAATATTATGCTGCCAGGTCTGTGGCATGAATATACTCGAGAGACGGCAGCAGTGATAATTCTCTAGTGCTTTGGATTTGTGTCAGGCGTCACTGACACAGCAGTGGTTGATCCTATGGTTCGTGTTCAATATATAGCTGTTTCTTGTCATCATCATCATCACCAGCCTGAAGAGAAGACGTCCACTGCTGAACATAGGCCTCTCGCTTAGACCGCTACACCGAACGACAATTTGCCACTTGCATCCACCGGTTGCCTGCGACTCTTTTGATGTCGTCGGCCCATCTAGTGGGAAGCCTAACTACACTGAGTCTTTCAGTCCTATCTGTCTTTTGTGCTTTTCTCAAATACGGATTGCTAGTCGCTACCGCTGCAGCAGTACCGCCTTATTAGAAGTTGTTAATAGCACAGCTCTGCTGCAATAACTATGCTATGAAAACTAATAGTCATGAACATAATAATGAAATTGTAATTTCATTGAACAGGCAATCTTCTATACCTCTATCCTTTAATTCAATAGCCATAAGGTTAAAATTCAAGTGATATTAAATAGCTGTAGGCGCTTGTTAAGGAGGACGATGATTCACCGGTCGTTCTGGCGCCTGGTATATATTCGCGACACATGTTTAGGGGTGCCTCTTTTGTAATAAACCCATTTGCCTAGTTATCTATAAGTATTATTATTATATTGATTATTCTATAGCTGGTACAGGTTGGCTCTCGTTTTCATAATCAAATGATATTAGCGAAAGTATTGCTAATAGAATTTTTCAAGTTTATGTTTAGCTGCCCACCGTTACTATGGAATCCAGCCATAAAAAAATATGTGATAATCCTTATCCCCTACACATATATTTTTGTACATAACAATATGAAGTGCAAAAGTGTGACAGCCCTACAGTAACGGGTCGGATCCGCCCGAGGGAACTGAACTATCTATTTCCTCTTGTAGGTATGGAGTGATTCCTCGTTATGTTAGAAAAGTGTTTTATGTGATAAAAAAGTAATATAGCTTAGAATTTATTGTAAATAATATTTTATTAAAGACCTTTAACTATAAATGCTTTTGCACCATGTTGCGTCAAGCTGCTACGCAACCAACTTGCCTTATTTAAACGTTTTATTATTACTTATTATATATACCTATTATGATAATATGATTATGATTCATTAATTATTTTATTTTATTACCTTGGCACGTCAAAAACTACACAATTATTAGATATTTGATCGCAGATATTTATATTTATATAGAGTCTTAAATATTTAATCACAGTTGAAATTTTAACAAGATCTTACTGATGTGAATTAAAAACGCAGAAAAATACAAAAGCACGCTTTTTTTGGCATTTATTTGGCATAAATTAGCAAGAAAATGGACTAAAGCTTATTAAAACAAGCCTATTGTAAACACTTAATCCATTTAACAACACTATTGTTATTAAAACAAAAGTCTATATAACTTAACTTTCATTAAGAGATAAAGCAGGGCGACGAAATCTTCTTCCAAATAGGACTTAATTAATTTATTCCCGCCGAAATTATGACGCGTGCTCGTGAATTCATTATAGGGATTCCGGGAAGCGGACTAAATGAGACGCTACTCGCTACATTCACGCTATAAATCTTGGATCCTTACGTTACATCATGGCCTATTATGTCTCCGTTAAAGGATTCATTAAAATTGACATCATACGAAGTAACATATGGCAGAAGTTGGAAGAGAGAGACGTCAATCCCGTTGAAACATTTTGTGGGCTATCAACTTAATTTAATTAGTAAGTATCTGTCACACATGTTGACACTGATTTCTTGTTAGCATCATTTTTAGAATGTTCGTAGACTATATTTTCACAGGAAACCAAACGGGGTAAAATTTATCTCTGATTAATATCAAAGGATATCGACCGCTTGTTGATTTATACACGCAGATAATGTTTCCTGTGTAAGTCCATTTATGTGTGTTTAATTGACAGCGACAGAGATTTTAATCAACCCCCTCCCTGTTTATTTTAAATCTCCACCCCTTTAATCACAGAAATTAGTGAGTATTAATTCATGGGCTATTATTATTGATTTATATCATCTAAAGTTGTTTATTCATTGGTAAACAAATAACCAAAATGTTACCATTAATAAAAGTGTTTAAAATCATAAATCTCAGCACCCGGAAATACGTCAAAGCAATCCCGCAAAATGGTCACTTTCAACATAATGTATGGCCACATAATTCTCTTTTAAACTTTTTATGTCATCATTGTGATATTCTCATTGTGGTTTACGAATATACTTTTCGATGATTCATTGATACCGCATGCGGGTCAAGCTTTCATTTTGGATAAGTAACAATTTCAAAATACTAAGCTAACTTTTTTCGCGATAAGCTGTCATAAGTCATATGCTGTTAAATTACTAGAACTAATGGTAACTTAAATCCTATTGTCATATATTGTTACAAATTATTAGATCCTTGCCTTATTGTTCTGAGCACAGTGTGTCACTCAACACACACCGAAAAATTATATGAACAAATAATAAATTCGAAACACATTTTATGTTGTATTGTATATGAAAGTGGTTCTGCAATTATCCGGTCACGTCATTAGCGTATCTATGATATCAACTTACTGTTTGTAGAGTAAGTATCCTTTGAAAACTGGTGCGTACCTGCAATGAAATAAATATCTTGTAAGTAACCGAGAAAGTTCAAAGCTTATTATCATATTTAGTTCTCTTTCAACATGAGATCCCGGGGATTCTATAGAGTTTGAAGCAGTGCTGACCTACATAAATGATGATTCAAAAAAACTGTTGTGTTGAAAGCCCTAAGCTTAGAAAAAAAAAAGGTTAATTTATTTCAAGCAAATACAAATTTGAAATGTACGCATACTCTTATTCGCAAGAAATTTAGACTAGGTTTGAATATTTTACTCTACGATTTCGTTTACGATGAGAATCCCAGATTAACTGGACTTCAAGAGCATTAAAGTTTTACTAAACATATTTCGTAGTCACGTGACATGCCTCATGCGATCGTAAAGTGCAACGGAAAAAACGCAAATACCTACTCATTTATTGCACAATTGAAAGTGGTACTGAAAAACACGCTCATAAAAACGAAAATCTAGAAATAAGAAAGTCTAAAGTGGCAATAAGCAAAGGTTTTTTACGGGTCCGTTCTTCATGCCCCCAGTGTCTATGCCCTCAGGCTGTATGAATACCAAATTAATATTTTTGTTAATTTAAAACTAATTAATATGTACTAAGATCTTTAGTCTGGGGACAGAATAAGTATAAATATTATGGGTATTCTTTGTGTAGCTAGACAAAGTATAATCTTATGTTAAATATATAGTATAAATTACGCGTCATGTTGTTTGTCCGCGACGGAGTTCGATTTTAATCAAATTTGTACACTGTGTGCAGTTTGATCTAACTTGAAAGATAAGATAGCTTACATCTCAATTTATAGTCGCAATAACAAAAACCTTAGCCACAGCAACGCGTGGCCGTATCTGCAAGTATGATATAAATAAAAATAAAAAAATATTTGCGACTGGTGAAAAAAAAAATCATGAGAATATGATTTCTATAAGCTATTGCAATATCAGGCAATTCAAGTCAATGCGGACTACTTATTACAAGGGAAAGCTTGGTGTTTCTTGTATTGCAAACTTGCTGTACGTAGTCGTTATCGAAACGTCAAGTCATAAAATTATTCAAGTTCATAGACAATTTTATTAATATTTTTCAGCCATTATAGTGTAAGTAAGGAGGTAAGAATGCATTACAATTATATATTTAGGTAAGCGTGTGGAGTGAAATTGAAATAGATCTATACGTACGTACAAAATACAACCTATACGTAGGTATATATACAATGACAAGACAAAAGCGAGTCGATATAAAAACTGATTTAGCTTTGATGTCGAAAGTTAAGTCTTAAAAAATCCCAATCCAAATAAAAACAGTAACCCCTGAACTTCTAACTAAGACTTTAAGTTGGTAAGCTCGAACGTGCGTTTTGGGGCGCCATTAAACTAAAATGCAACGATTGATGGATTCATGTAGACCATAAAAAGTTCCTTCAACCCGAGAAAAAACCTCACGGATGTATTTGGGAGTGCATCGGTACGTTTCGTCGATAATATTGTTATTAATGATGCCGTTGCCTTCAGTCAGGGCGACCGGTGACTTATCAATTACAGATTTCGAACTTGAAATTTAACGAGTCTATTGAACAAGGTCGTAAATTGAAACCTACTCAGTCTTACTACAAAAAATTTAAACTAGAGTCTAACAGATGTGTCTAAATATTTTCTCCACAAATCGAAGTCTAACCCTCGCTTTTTCTAGCTCAATAACGAATTCACAAATAAAATAATTAGGAACGTCAAGATTTAGGAAAAAAACGAGAGTAATACACGTCAATTTTGTGAAACGAAATTTTAGAAACATTTGTTTAACTCTGGTCTAATCTTTTGTGGTAAGACAGACTGTGTTGTGATTTGATTTGGCTATCAGTGCGCAGTGAATACATGAGTATTTTGAATTTAGAGGTTCCTTCAAGTCAAAAGAAACCAAGTATACGTACACAATTATTTAAGGCTATGACTTATCAACAAAGTTGGTGCATTCTCGTAGATCGATTAGAATTACCATTTCTTTATTATAAAGACAGCTGTGTACAGTTATACCCTTTCCAGTTGGATGTTTTGAAGGGGGATACTCAGCAGACTGACATGTAAATGCTCGATGAGGCAGATTAATTGATGTGTCAGACACTAAACGAAAGAGAAGTTAATTAAGGTTTTGGTTCGATTTTGTCTTTATGCTGCTGGAGGGCGATCATTATAGAGTAGATACAAGTTGATATACCTACGTTGTTGTACATATAGACAGTGTTTTAATGTATAGAAGTTTATTTTCGGTCTTGCTATAGTCTGCTAAAAATTTTGTTCTTACTACTATTTCTTTTTAGTAAAAGCTTTTCATTTTGTCCTCAAAGGGTGACATTTCGCCAATTTTACTTGGTGTTTTTGAACGATCAAAGTCTTCAATTAATAGATTCTAATTATGAAGGTTCCAAATTATTTCAATTGGAACCTTTAATCAATTTCTATTATGGACACACACAAGTGCTTCGCCGTTGCTATCAAAACACTCGTTTTAATGGAAAGGCATAACGATGACAATTTTATGGGAGAACGCTTGTCGGCACAACTTAATGTTTATTACATGCAAGGGCTCCCTGGAGGGCAGTTCGAAGGTTTCCCGATCAATCCGACGAACCCGAATCGTGCGTTAGCTTCCGATTCAAGTCGAATACAATCCGACAATCTAAGCTTCTCGTATCCATAAGGTTACACTTCTGTTCAAGTGATTGTGAAAGCGTCTCTTGTTAGTTCACTAGGAAACATCCTTTTTCCAACTCAAACCATAATCAATTAATTACAGTTTGTTTTCTTTTATAGTTTTATTAATTTGTTTATTAGATTTAAGTGTTGGACTTGTAAAAGTGCGATTTTATTGCTATTTACAATAAATGATGTGACTTTGACTTTGACTTTAATAAGTACTCGTATCTACACATACACGATTATTACAATAGGTTAGAGATACTCATTCATTTTCTCCATGACTTTTTTTTACAGCTTCATGGTCACGATAAAATTAATCCCCTATAAAATTAATAAAAGCTGTCATCCAATAACAGATCCAATAATAGTTTTCAGTTACGTTGCAGTTGTTCAAATGCAGGGCACTAATGAATGTTATGATTATCAATAACGACTTCATTGAAGAGCTCATAATGACTGTTAAGGTCAATGATACACAGCCCAGGCTCTATATTACTACATAATATAGAACATTAACTTTCAAACTTTAAGGTCTAAAATTGGTTGATTGTTGCGAATGGCAAGTTCAGAAAAGCTCCTCAATGGATCTGATAGGTTACATCCTGTGGTTTCAATTACATACAAAGTGCAATTTATAGCTTATTGATATAATGAATTAAGGCTAATGGGAGTGATGTGTAAATAAAGTAGTTTTAATATGCTTATTAGTACATCAAACGCCTTATACAGTTTCAAGAAAAGTAATATTGTTAATTCATTATCATGCAAGAGAAGCGGACTAAATTAGAAACTGAAGTAAGTAAAAGGAATTTGCCACAAATAGTGCGTAGTATATTACTTTGATGCAATTGCAAAAGTTTCATATCGGTAAACTAGAAAAATATAATAAATGAAGTTTTAGTAAAGCATTCACCACTTTGCTGAATCGTCGACTTCGGCCACGAAAAACACCCTACATATTTTTTTGTGTAAAAAAAATAAGTTTGCTGTAAGGACCTCCCAAAATATACTACTATATACGTTGTAAAAAAAAAGAGGAAAAAGAGGACAGACGGACGGACAACGAAGTCTTAGTAATAGGGTCCCGTTTTACCCTTTGGGTACGGTACCCTAAAAACTAGCTACATGACACAGTTCATCGCTCTCATAAAAACAGAGATTCAATGGGTTTCAATAGGTAATTTAATCGCATCATTGGAACAAATAGATTGCAGATTGGACTAAAACGACAACAATTACTGAATTAACTCACTCGAACCGTGATTCATGGATTGGCCGTGTTGAATCTCATGGAATGTTGTTGGAGATTTTGGACTGTGATTTTGACTAAATGGTACACGTAAAATGCTAATATACTAAAGTTGTGGCAGAACTTGCAATAAACTCTATAGCTAATAGTTTTCTCTACATGCTCAAACTGAGATTTGAATCTGCATAGGACTTCTCAAAATTACCAATTATAAAAGCGCTTAGATATCTAGGTGAATGAGAAATATAAAATAAAAACACGTCGATGTGTTAGAATGATAAAATATTTTACATTGAAATAGATATTTGTTATGCCTGACTAAGCTTTACGTGGGTATTCACTCCGACATGTGTGCCGTGTCTCATTGCCGGCGCCTATGCAAAGCGCTGATGTTGCTTAGTTAATCTAAATAACACATGTTCTGCTGCTTCTGGTGATACACTAGATAATATACTAGACAATTAGCATACGGCACACACTCAAAAAATACATAACTCGAAACTATATTCTGTTCTAAACCAGTCTAAAATGTTTGAAAACCTAGTCGCTATGAAATCAATACAGGCAGAGCAGCGGTCAAAAACGACCACTTCTGAATAATAAAAAATTCAGTTCGAACAAATTCCCAATAGATATAGCATTCAATCGAAAAAGATACCGAGTACACTGAAATTTAAACTGTAAAATATATTTTTACACAATTTACCAATTTTGAGATGTAATATGGTATGTATAAAATTGTAAAATATTCAATTTCGAAATAACTCATATCTAAGCTCATTTCATGCGAAATGCCTCTGCATAATAAATAATATTGGATTGGATAACTGTATGAACGAACATCTCAGTCAGAACGCTTCATTGCACGAGATTTACAAACTGAAATACACTTTTTACTGGCCCCAACTATTGATCAAAAACTGTAGACTTTCCTTAATTTTTTTACAATCTATATTTTTTGAATGACGATATTTTCACGTAGTTGCATATTTTTTGTAACTATAGCGACATACCATGGCTTCGGCCGAACACCAAAGTATTCTTTGAACAAATGACACTATCAAATCATGAGTACCTGAGTACCATGAGTATACGTAATTTTAACAACTGTGAGGATTTTAAGCGCTTCTCACCAAGGTTTGATGAGGAAGGTTTATGTACCAATTTACAAATACTTAAATTAGTTCAAATCAATTATTGTTTAAATATTGTATAAATTTGTAATAAAATTGTGTAAAAAAGTTCTTCGGCCGTAGGATACTACTACCCGTGCACAGCCGGGGCGAGTTGCTAGTAAATTATACATCTTCCTCATGAATAAGTCTGTCAATTAGTGAAATCCAACTAAAAACCCCCACAATAGTTTTTGAGATTAGCGCGAGCAAACAGTAACAGTGATAGTGATGGTATATACCAACGCACCTACTCTTACATGGTACGTAATTGTGTGGGTGTATCGCGTCGCATGACTGATCGATCCAGCCAGACGACTAATTTCATTAATTAGTCTAGGGAACACGCTCGGAACTGTTCCAGGAAATATTTACAACAATGTCTAACTGAGCTTATACTCTGAGGCAGGTAAAGTAATGGATCTTATGATAATATCTAATTAGTGGCTTTGCTAATTTTATAACGGTGGTGTTTACAAACAACATTTAAATCGATAAGTCGTTTAGTATGAAACTCGAATTGATCTCGATGCTAGGGCCGGGTGGGATCTCAATGACTTTTCCACTGACCTGTGGTAGAAGCGCCACACTGATATTTTATGGTTGGACTGAACAACGATTGTGAACATGTGCGCTTTACTACTTACTCCGGCGCCGCCGACGGTCATGTTAACTCATTGTGTGTTACGAGAAAATCAACACGAATATGTTTACTAAAAGGTTTTAGAGTTTTAGAGGTAAGTTAGGGGAGTGTACCAACATAAACACTACTTTATTCAGCTATCCTCTACCTGGCGCGATTAAAATTACAATACAAATACATTCTGCGTTTCTAAATTCTTTTTTTCTATTCTGCATTTCTAAATAATTATTCTGGGCACTCTAGTGGTACATTACCAATGATTTTTACAGAGTGTTATTCACTTCTTTGTACGTTATGTTACCCTACTATTTGACTCGTGACATCATCCCGTCCAAAACATCCAATCTGTTCAAATTTTCACTCTCATCACTTGTAACACACTTGATATCCATTTTGACACGCCAATAAACGGTTCAACAGAAACATTTACTTGAAGGTGTCTGGAGTGCGATGCGTTTGATGGATGGCTTTGTTTAACGTTCAGAATGCTACTTGTCTTGGTTCCTTTATGCATAACATCGTAATAAAGTACACCCAGCTTGTGCTGAAATTTTAAAGCTCAGCTTTTACAAATTCAAGATATATTCATATATAGATTACTAGCTGTTGCACGCGACTTCGTCCGCGCGGACTATATTATATCGCGATAAAAGTATTCTATGTCCGTCTCGAAAGTACAATCTATCTCTATACCAAATTTCATCGAAATCGGTTCAGCCGTTTAGCCGTGAAAAGGTAACGAAGAAACAAAAATAGTTACTTTCAAGTATGGATGAACAGTTGATTGACGCACAGTATGGATGGGGTTGAGAAAGTTCCTAAGAAGTATTCAAATAATCCAAAAAATATTCAAACATGTCAAAGTTCTACCCTGTCTATGTTCCGTGTTAATACGGATTTCGAATTAAATCTGATGACAATATTTTGTACCCTTTTTTATAATTTTAGGGGTTGTATATTAAAAAACGATGAAATACCTACATGTAAATCTTTCAAATAATATAATTATGCCAAGTTTGAAGTAGATTTGACCAAGGCGAATCACGTTGTCCCATACAAACTTTGCTCCCTTTTTCACCCTCTTAGAGGTAGAATTTCGGAAAATCCTTTCTTATCGGATGTCTACGTCATACAAAGAACACACCCTCCAAGTTTCAGGTTTCTACAATCAGCGGTTGGTCCGTAAGTAATTCAAGACATCGACCTCGACTTCGACATCAACATCGCCATCCCATATCCAACATACGACATCTACCATCTTCTACCAAAATAACCTTTTCATACAAAAAAATCTACCATTTTATAACAAATTCTACCATTTTCTCCCAAAATCGACCATTTCCTACATTTCCTATCATGTACAATTTTTTATCATAATCTATCAAAAGCTTCCATTTACTAAAATCTATCAGGCTACCAGAATCTATCAAAGGCTACCATTTCATACTAAAATCTACCATTTTCTACCAAAATGTACAATTTTCTACCATAATCTACCATTTCCTACTGAAATCTACAATTTTGTACGACAACCTACCTTTTCTTTCTGAATCTTCTATTTTCTACCATTTCCTACCGAAATCTACTCAACCCCTACAACAGTCTACCATTTCCTACAACAATCTACCATTTCCTACCAAAATCTACCATTTTCTATATAAATCTACCATTTAAACGAAAATCTACCATTTTCTTTCTGTATTTACTATTTTCTACCAAAAGCTACCATTTATTACCAAAATGTACCGCTATTACCGAAATCTACCATTTCTTTCTAATACTACCATTTTCTACCAAAAGCTACTATTTCCTTCCGAAATCTACCATTTTTACCAAAAATCTACCATTTCCTACTAAAATCGGCTATTTCCTACCGATATTACCATTTCCTACTTAAATCTACCAATCCCTAGAACAATCTACCATTTCCTACCTAAATCTATCATCTTCTACCAAAATCTACCATTTTCCTGCGTAGATTTTAGGGATTGATGTTAAAACACGCGGAAACAGGTGCTAAATTAATTTTTAAAGAATTTTATTCGAAGTTTGTAGTTGATCAGACCAAGAAAACACGTTGTTGTATACAAATTTTGCAACCCCTTTTTATCCCCTTAGTGGTTAAACTTTAAAAAAATCCTTTCTTAGTGCACACATACGTCACTACGAAATATTTGTGAAAAAAAATTATTTCGAAATAAAAATGACGAAAAATATTTTGTGGCCCCCTTTTATCCCTTAAGGGGTTGAATATTCAAAAACTATGAACCACGTGTTTAATTAAATCGTTTAAATAATATAACTGCCAAGTTTGAAGTTGATCAAACCAAGAAAACACGTTGCTCCATACAAACTTTGCAACCCCTTTTCACCCCCTTAGGGGTTGAATTTTCAAACATCCTTTCTTAGTGCACACCTACGTCACTTAAGAAATATTTGTGTAAAATTTCAATGTATAACTAAATCGGATGTAAAATATTTTGCATCCCCTTTTTACCCCTTTAGGGGTTGAATATTAAAAAAAGATGAAACACGTGTTTCATTAAATCTTTTAAAGAATATAATTGCCAAGTTTGAAGTGGATCAGGCCAAGAAAACACGTTGCTCCATACAAACTTTGCAACCCCTTTTCACCCCCTTAGGGGTTGAATTTTCAAAAATCCTTTCTTAGTGCACGCCTACGTCACATAAGGAGTATTTGTGCAAAATTTCATGGTTCTAGACCCAGTAGTTTCAGCTGTGCGTTGATCGTCAGTCAGTCAGTCAGTCAGTCAGTCAGTTTTGGCTTTTATATATATAGATTTTTGTTGGTATTACTTTTAAAGTTGCTGAGCTGTTTCTAATCATGATCATCTGTTAACTAATTGTGAGAAGTTTATATGATATGAAGATTATGATAGGAGTTGACTTTCTTAAATCATTAATTTTAGCATCTTTAAATTATAAAAAGCCTCTTAAAAGGATTGCCCTTTTGAAATGTTAATTTTTAATGTATACGATATTTACTCAATTCATTCATAAGATTTATTTCGAACTTATTTGAAAATTTTTTTTTCCTCGCTAATCGATATTGTTTATCGATAACAAACTATCGCAATATCTTGCCTATAATTCTTAGCTACAAAGACCAGTTCATGGTAATGGGATCCTTATAAGCGAATTCTAGTTCGGTTAAGCTCTGTAGGTAATATCATAAGCTAAGTCAATTTGCACTGCTCTCGATATAATAATTATCAACAGCTGCATAACATAGCCTACAATAGGCTATCCAACCTTACAGTTTCCACGAAATCACCGAGAGATGGACAATCAAAGTCGTTAAAATCACATTGTTGACATAGTTCGATAAAACAACGTTAATGTCGAGTTAATAAACGAGTCCTTAAACTTTCGCGAACTGAATACATGTTAATTAGTATTTAAACGGGTCTAATTCGCGCACAAACGAATATCAAAATATATAATTTTGACATACCTCGACGTTTCGACCAAGTTACATCGGCCGTGGTCACGAGAAGACTGGTGAATGCGGGTATCACTGTCCGGAGCGGCAGGTGTTGTTTCCAACTACCCGCGTTTGATCTTGCAAAACATAATCGTCACGACATACAACACTAACAGTATCCGAAGTCCCACTTGAACATAAGTTGCGCCGTACACACTTGCTAATTACTGGATTCCATGATCCAGACAACCTAAACCCATCTTCCCGATTGAAATTCCGGTACTTCTTGATTTCAATCGCTTCACGAACAATTCTAGGATAGAAATGACGATCAGTGGAAAGGATCTTCGGGTCATGTAATTCGATCCAATGGTTTGGTCCTGAATCAAGCAAGTGCTCGGCTATGGCTGACTTGTTCACCTGACGGTTCTTTACTGCTGCGATATGCTCCTTCACTCTTTCCGCGATAGTACGCTTCGTCTGTCCGATGTAAGAGCTACCACAACTGCAATCAACCTTGTATACCCCCGGTGTCTGGAATGGTATCACATCCTTCGCCGTCCTAACCTGCTGTGCTACTTTGGATAACGGAGTATATACAGTCTTCATGGAGTATTTTCTCAGTACTGCTCCAATTTTGTCCGTTACCCCTTTCACATATGGCATGTATACCATTTGCCGGGCGACCTCAAAGTCAACCGCCTTCTTCGGGTATCTTCGTCTAGGCAACCTCTTCTCCACTTTGTAGCCGTTCCATTTAAGCACCTCCTGAACATGCGACAACTCCGTCTGCAAATGCTCAGGGTCACACAAATCATGGGCACGGTCCACCAAAGAATTAACAACAGACCGTAAGTGGCGGGGATGGTGGTGAGAAGAAGCATCCAGATATCTGTCAGTGTGAGTTGGTTTTCTGTATACAGAGTGCGCCAAAGAACCATCCGGACTCACCATCACATTCACGTCAAGAAACGCCAGAGCTCTGTCCACTTCCATTTCAAAAGAAAATTTGATCTTCGGATGAACGGACTCCAGACGAAGTCGAAGTTGTTCCACTTCCTGCCGACCTCCTTTTAATATGCAGAAAATATCGTCAACGTACCGCTTCCACAAGCTTACCGTCGACGACTGCAGCACTAAAGCAGACTCCACATGTTCCATCCAGATATTAGCTAAAGCCGGTGCCACTGGGCTGCCCATAGCAACGCCATCTATCTGAATGTAGTACTGCCCGCGATACAAAAAGAAATTCCCGTCCAGGCAGTTACGAAGTAAAACCATATAGTTTTCCGAGATATCATTATCTTTGAGCTTCTGTCTGACTACATCAAGGCATTCTTTTACTGGAACGTTGGTAAAGAGTGACTCCACATCAAAACTCACCATAATATCACTCGGTTCCAGCCTTATGCTCTTGACAATCTCAACGAAATGGCGCGAATCCTTCACATAAGAAAATGTCTTCCCAACTAATGGCTGCAGTACACCCGCTACGTACTTCGCAAGATCATAAGTTGGTGAGTCAATTTGACTTACAATGGGCCGCAGAGGTACGTTCGCTTTGTGTACTTTAGGCAAACCATAAAACTTAGGTGGTTGCACAATCTTGGGCTTGTACAGGCGTTCATAATCTTCTTCCGTGAATAGTTCCTTATAGTCCTTTATAACGGTACGTATGCGTCGCGTGACTCGGGCGGTCGGGTTATAGGACACCGGTTTGTAAATGTTGGTATCACTCAACAAATTCTGCACTTTAGTCGAGGTATGTCAAAATTATATATTTTGATATTCGTTTGTGCGCGAATTAGACCCGTTTAAATACTAATTAACAAATAAACGAGTCGTTCACCTATCGCTAGGTCCCGTCATTGATTTCTTTAATAATTTAGCCGACGTCCAACAATGCGTGATTGATACCGGCTGTTCTCATCTGTCAAAACAATCTTGGTGATTATACTAGAGAAAAGGCAATGGTGGCTATGCAGGGCAAAACGACGAGCATATGAATGAAATATAAGATTTATCAAGTAACTTAAATGTAGTTTCCGCTAAGAGCATCTTAATATCTTGGAAATAAATTATAGGAGAACGAATGTAATGAAAGACACAACCCTAAGACAATTTATTATCGAATATCATTCGTGAACTCCATAAACTTTTGTCTTGACGTACCTACATAATGAATTTTCAGAAACACCACCGAAATATTTTATTTACACAAATTAAAGCATATGAAGTATATGAAGCACTCAATTACGTAATATTATATCGGACAAACAAAATGTTTCTGGGTCAAGTAAGATTACTTTTTGTCATCATGGCTACAGAATGCAGCTTTTAACCAAGTAAACGTAAAAACCCGGTTAACGTAGCTTTTTTAAATAAAGACAAATAATGTTGGATCAAGTGGCAAAAATAATAATAAAAAAACAAGGAACGCAATGCAGTATCGAAAATAATCCTTGACTTGTAGTCTGTAGCACCAGACAAAGACGAAGAAACGAACTCAAATGCACCCAATAAACACCTTATAGTGAAGTGCTTCCCGTAAAAGCTTCTTTGATTAGATAAGTGCCCCTATTTCGTGTCGAAGCTCAAGAATTTTACTTAGCCTGTCGCTGATTTTTAAACTAACAGTGACACCTCGTTTATTCTTGATAACCATAGAACATTGTACATTGTACGAAAACAATGTCGCACAACAATAAAATTAACGAATAGGTCAACTGATCCCGCGGGATCAGTTTGGAGTGGGCTCAGTTGACGTACGAGCCAACATAACTCAGATGATTTGTCATATTTATGACTTATCGTGATAAGTTGAATGATCTTCACGGTTCAGTGCAACGAGGTGATGACAACATCTTTACAACCAGGTAACAGAGTCGTGAACTTTCAACGGCCTGCATTTTATGTAAGAGTTTTATAATGTATACGATGAATCATCATACCTTTATTGCACCGTAAAATCGAAGGTAAAATTTATTAAATGGATACAGAAGCTGTGAAACTTCCACATGTTTCGTTTTTGGTATTTGTTGATAAAGCGCTCGGCTATCTTCGAAAAGTTAAGCGTTAAAATAGCTTTAGTTCAGAGAAGATTGTAATCACTATTGAGAGTGTAATCACTAGTGATTTTGTTTGAGGCATGCATAAATTGCATAATGCATACATACATACATCCTACTCTTAGACGACGTTGTAAAAAGGCATTCAAAAACGATTTATTTAAATGTACACATTTGTTAATCCGTTTCTAAATAAAAACAGAGAGTTCTGAATTGTTTGTAAAATGAATTCAATAGTATAATTTACAGCAAGACCACAATGGAAATAAACAACAAAGTCAAATCTGATTGCTTTCAGATACGCAATTGAATCTCAAGATTAGTCATAATCCTCATTTTTCTGAACAACTTTCAGTAAATGAATCAAACCGTCAACAAAGGGTATGCTAATAGCTCATTATTCGCATCACTGGCCCAGAGCCAAATCAGCATTGATGACTAAATAACGATCCAGTACTGGGAGCTTTGAATAGAACACTTTTCGAAAGCACCATTGTTGGAAAGACCAATACTGACATGGATCACCGATACGTAAGTCCATGATTACAGCCTTTAGTCATTTCCATTCGATATATTTATAGCATTTACGAAAAAATCCTATTCATTTTCTAATGCTCGTTTAATGAGTTCACTTCCCGTAGAGTTTGATATTTGTTTTCGGAACTCTGCAGATATGGAGGGCTCCTGATTTCCTGTTTACCTAAAATAAATAGGTATTTCTTCCCTATTTGTGTATAGCAAAGGATTTCCGCACAGTAAATCTATCATTCTTTGTTCACATTTATAAAGTCGAATAGTTTTACCTTATCTGGACCAACTGGATAAGGACAAACGTGTTTCTTCGCTGCAAATTACCTAGTACCCACTTAAAGTGTATAACACGTTGTACCGGATTAGTAAATATCGGTCTGCAGCCCATTTTTCATTGTAAATTGACATTCGAGAATGCGTGACGTGATCATCGTTGGTGATACCGCCATAGCCTTGACTTATTGGCCTATCTATTATATCCTAATCTTGCCAATAGCAAGTCTCGAAAATACTATTTCCTGATGCGGCAAGAATGCGAAACCTTTTGCCCGATCTCGCAAATCCTCCGTTGATCCCACTCCTGAGCAATTGGGCACATAAACCGCCTTTCCTCACTGTCGGGACCATGAAACACTTGAATAATTACGATCCCATGTAAGTAACGTCTGTCATTTGTTTCAGAACAGACATGAGACAAAACGACCGCGCACAAGTCTCGGCGACATGACTACATTGCGAAACAGAGCCCTTGAGTGCAAAAACGGCTCTTGTTTAAAAAGAAAACGGAGAGCTTGCCAGAGAATTAATCCCTGAACGCGCTTACCTATAAACAGGTACGTAAATAAATCTGTGCATTTTGTACTTCTTTTGTTATTACGAGCATAGTTGCACGTTGTTGCTGCAACGTGGAAAATTATTTACAACTTGATGTCGTTGTATTTTGCTAAGGTTATGTTTATGAATCTATGCAGAAAAAATGAAACCAAGAGGATATTTCAAAATAATTAAATAATATTCTTTGTTTTGTTTTATGTTTTTCGTTTGATTAGGTCTCCGTAGCATATGGGTTTGGTGGGTGATGAGCCGACTGCGAAGCGTGACGTTGCGAGTTCAAATCAAGCACAGGGCAAAGAGTTGTGTGAACCACAGGTATTTACGGTGAGTGTGAGTGTTCGTGGGGCAATGGTCCTCGCATTTATAGAATCCCTAGATACAGGGAATCCTAGTTTGTATGAGGATCTATGTGCTATGTAATCGTGATGCATTATGTGTGATTTTGATGCATATTTCTTTGCATATAATCTTATTTGATATGCATATTTATAATGTTTTAGATGCTCACACATTTTTAGGTCCGGATGAGTCAATAATTAAACTTTTGAGATCGCCTTTTTATGCCCATGTAGGTACACAAAAAACATACAGACAAGTAAACTGCGTTAGAAGAAACTAAAATGTGTACAAGCCGCGAAGCTTTATAAGATTTTGATGCGAAAACAATTGCATTAAAGTTTTAGGTGCATTTTTAATGACACACTGGTCGATCAGCTGAGCCGTACAAAGGTCAGTTCCCGTGTCGACGACCCCACATCGATTGCGCTTCCCGCCATCGTGTGCCGACCTCCATTGAATAACACTGATGTACAATCACCCCGTAAATACTGTTGTGGAGACACCCCACCCCGCCCATAGAATAGGAAATAGTGTCTTGGAAAACGCTAGATATTTAAATGAGATTTTTGTTCAACATAATTATATTAATAGTAAAAATTTTGGAAAACACGTTACGCGATACTGCATCAGACGTCTAAACTATACCAATACTACGAGTATCAACCTACATACAGTATACCTAAGTCACTGAGGAGGTAATGTTGTCTTCCTTCCTTCTCTCAGCTCATTGTCACCATACTTACGTAGTAGAAGTAGCTATTTAGTACGCTGTGACCATACTATTGTAGTGTTATCCGAATATGACAAGCACGCGTAATCTCAATAAAGGATCTTGATTCGCTAAATTTGACACAGCCATATTTTATAAACAGTGATCATGTAATTACTATCGGTTTTAGGCGCATTATAGTATCTACCTAATTATCTTACAGTGCCGGGTAATTCGATTAGGTACAGGTAATTATTTTTCATTCATCCTCTCCGCTGTTGCAATTCCAGACACAATAGATTTCAATTGTGTCTCAGCAGAAACCTTGGCAAAGCCCGGGAGAGATTCATTCGTGATGTCCATTATTGTCCATAGGGTTTAGACTAAACCCTAGTGACATCACCAATGAATGACAGTTTTGTACCCTATACATAGTTTGTTGTACATTGGTATTGTCTTTGATGGACTCTAGAGATGGCTGGCGTTGCGTATTCGCGTAGTGGCATCGATAAAGACAAGCAGCTTTTTAGACTGATAAGCAAATATTTGCCGAATAACACCATGCGAAGTACTATTATGTATTTATCTTCTGATGCCCTGCTCACAGAATATAGATGAGTTGTTTTGAGTTCTATGTTAGCTTGTTTTGTCGTGAAGTAAGTGATAGCAATTTGTAAAAGTAAACAAGTCATGTCAACATTCGCGGGCGTTGAAGAAATATGAGCATCTTTTGTGTAAAGTTCAAATATTTTTTAGGTATAACAAAGGCTGTTGTCATTGCCAGTGTCTTCAAATCGAATTACTTACTTTGTTATCAAAAATATTTAAATTTTTTTGCCCTTACTACAGAAATCAACCCACATAATAATAATATAATTTTCCTGACTTTACATTGATCAAGTCTACTCTCCTCTATTACTTCTTTAATCCTTGCCATGGTTGTGAGCGCACGTGCCGACTAATACAGACCTATTTTTATCCCGTAGTATTTTATCTCGTATTTTGTAATTTATGACGAGACTCGTATCGTATTTTTTCATTTTACGTCCGTACTTACTCTCCCTAGTCTACTACTATTTTTTTGAAGAAATTAGAAATATCGATCAATATATAGGAGGTATCAAAACAAAAGCGACTTGTAGAAGGGTAAAAAAATGGACACTATTTTGAAATTATTATTAAAAATAATGCCACCGAATCTTAGCTATACGAGTATAAGTCAGTCTATGTTTTAATGTTACGAGGCCTATTTATAAACATCGTTCGTCATTTGGTTGGCGTCAGTTGTCTTTTGAGACAATATATTCCAAAGCAGTCCACTTCCTCCGATAACCTTACAAATGTACTCCAGATAGCGATGGAGATAATTAAAAATACCTCTGGCACTATCTGTGCCGGAACAGCTGGAATTCGATATCTTGATATATTACTATTGGGGCGACTCCGCTTTTACAACCCCCGAGGGCTATCTGTACAAGTAGAAGGGCGTAGCGTGGGCAGGGATGGATCTGCGCAGGTGAATGCAGGGGTAAGGGATACCCGTGATTCAGCAATTTTTCGCTGGTATTTATAAAACGAACAAGTTCTATATAAAAACGTGTTTTATGGACTTGAAGTAAACAGTTGTGGTGCTGATTGTACTCTGTAACTCACGCCTTAACCACCTTGTACAAATGAAGTTCAATCCATTGATTTTGACCCGCTGTTACTTGAATCAATATTTTGACAGTGAGGATGATGATCTCAATAATCTTGCACAGGCATTGCGGTGACGACAGCAATTATATTCTTTCCAAAAAGCTTATTCACTCCGAACCCTGCGTACGCCCATAAGCATAAAACTTCGACCTTTACAAATACAGCTCGTGCGATATGCTCTACAAAACGTCGTCGTAAAAATCGTGTTCAGTTCAGAAAATGAATGGTACAGCTATGGGATAAAGTTACTACTTTTATCAGCAAGAGGGATAGCTGTAATGTGCCAAGTTCAATTCAGAAGCTTTTATGTTCTGTAAGTAGGATCTAAATATTCAGATAAGGGCCTGAAATGGACACTGAACGGGAATTGAGCGTTTTATGATAGTGCTGAAAACGTTATAGACAGGTATTGTTCGACTTCGGAGAGCATGATACTTTGTTACGAGGAGCTATTTAACTTCACTTGTTAGTGATGAGAAGGTCAATTGTCCTAGTTTCCGTAATTCAATGGAGTTGCAATTTTGCATGCCTGTCGTGTATACATTTGTGGAAGTAGGTAATTAAACATTACCTAACTGGTTATGAAGTGAATTACCACTCTGAGGTCTTGTTTGTAACACCCGTTACAAAAAATCTCAACTGCTCTACTTTTCTGGATTGGAAAGATTTCGGAAACAATTCAGCTCTCGATTTCAAGCGCTTACTCTGTATTTACCGTTTCTGTTATTGCGCTTTCTGTTGATGTAATCCCACCCATTGACAACTTATCACGTATTCGACATATGGTAGGTCTATTTTAAAAACAAAGCGGAAAATAGCCGTGTAATCCGTCGAACACAGTTTAATAAAAAAAAAATGACAACACGTTTGGCTAGAAGCTGAGCAATCGGACTGCTGCGCTTGGTGTCGCAGTTTCGAGTCCTGCCCGGAACAAATATTTGTGTGATCCATAGATATTTATTTCTGGTACGGGTGTTATGTGTATGTAAAATTATACGTCTGTAAACGATGCCCATGATACAGGAGAAATCCTAGTTTGGGGCTACCATGCTGTTCCATTGAGTGTTATATCTACTGCGTATTCGCGTATTTTGGGTCAGCTTGCCTGAGTAATAATTAAGTATGAATTTGTATCGATTCGCATTCGCAACACACCAGCTGTTAGTCGGGTCGCGCCCTCTGGCGGTGAAAGTGACGTTCATTTATAGATTACACAGAATTCACTTTGTGTTAATCTGTGGCGCAGGTAGACTGATGTCTAAATTTGGGCAGATAAGACGCGACGCACAGTGTATAAGCGAAAGCGATTTAGCAACGCGACGTACGCTAAAGCCAAAACAATAAATATCTGTTTCAGGATTATTTTAACTTTCACTTCAGTGTAGAGATAGGGAATTAAAATAGCTCTAAATACAAAATGCCTAGTCTGCACCAACTTCGTCTCACTGAGATCGATTGCATTAAAATAATTATAAAATACCTAATCTTCAGAATAACTATAATATTAACCATAGTTACGTTACTGGTGGTATTATTAACTAAACTTATGTGATAGACTGATCATGAAGCTATATACCTACCTATAAAATAGATTATACGATGGCAGATATACGTGTTGTATCATTTACACGATACGTTATGAGATGCAATTCGTCACACTATATAAAACTTCTGTTACCAAATTTTCATTACATATCCTAAAATCCTGTACCATTTACAAGTATATTATTACTTCACGATAATCGCCTGTCGTTTGTCACTACCAGTACCCTTACGCCTATAATAATATTCGCTGCGCACGCGCCGCGCCCGTCGCGCCCTCGCTGCGTTGTCTGGACGCATATTTGTATTTCAATGCATTGTTGCATTGCACTCATAAATTATAACAGTGCCATAACATTGGGTAATTGACATCGCAAGACTTTTTCGATTTCAATTGTTCACACATGATAAGTATAACGAAAAAAATTAAGGTTGGTAACAAAAACTTTACTAACTTCACCATCATTCAAGTATCATACGATGATAATTTTCTCGCTTCTGTTATACAACATGCTCTTTATTCGGTCATACAACAATGTATATGATTTGCGAGAGAACGAACATAATAATATTATTTACCTTAGTCCCAGTGGGAAAAGTAGTTTATAGACTCGTATATGGCACAACACATAAAACACAGAAAAAATAGGCCAGCGACATGCCTATCAGTGCCGTATGTATACCAGTGACCTGTGTATATACAGATCCTACTAATATTATAAACGCGAAAGTTTGTTTGTGTGGATGGATGGATGTTTGTTACTCTTTCACACAAAAACTTCTGAATGGATTTTGATGAAACTTCACAACAATATAGCTTACATATCAGAATAACACATAGGCTACAATTCATAAAGATATATTATCGTATATTATCCAAACGCGGGTGAAACCGCGGGGCGCAGCTAGTACTATATAGTTAGTATATCCACTCCATCATCATCGCCAGGACGGCATTGGCCCTACACCATGGGATTTAACACTATTTTCACAGCTACTTGAACTCGACCAAAAAGGAAGCAAATAAAATTCCATCACTTGACCCATAAAAAGGCTGCGTAAAATGTCCTCAACACAGACGAGTGTACCGTTACTCATTCATAAAAAAAAATATGTCATCGAGTGAATAATTAAACCACGGATTAATGTAACAGTTACTTCGTCAACTGTTAAAGTGTATTCAACAAAGTGAAGTAGCGGAAATGCCTCCATTGATTGCGCAGAACTTTCCTAAGCCGAATGTGACTAGTGAAGCATTGTGACTATTTTGAGTCACGGGTACTTAAATCATTTCGGTTGTTAAATGAGAAGTGAAAGGAGTTGTTGAGCGAAGCTCAGTGCTTATCAACTACAGTCTACAGGATGCGAGCGCGGTTGGCTGGTTGCATTGTGAAATCTATTGTAATATGTCAAATGTAATAGACTCATGGTTTCACGAAGCTAAATCGAATGTCAGAAAAGTTAAGTTAAGCTCACTGCTATATACTGATTTTGCTACCTACATTGATATAGGTAGTATCGACATATAAAATATACTTGCCCTATTTACATCCATAAAAATAATATATCATAAATAAAAAGGTTTCCATTACTGGAATTGACATTGATTGATTGGTTTCAATATCATTATTTCAGCACTGGGTGTACTATAAAATATATTCGTATGCTCATGCAGATTCATCAGTAAAGCCTCGTGTGAATCAACCAGCATGCAACTTGTACTCGCCTATTTAGCTTTAATCGAATTAAACGCACTGGAACGAATCATTAATGTGTACATAATAAATTATACTTCACACGTCGATTAATAATGCAAAAAGCTCGTTAGCATGTTTCTTTCTGGTCACGTAGAGCGCGCGCCACCTAGTCTTTGAGGTGGTGATGTAGTATGCAGGCGGAAGCGACGAGCGGGCTGAGGACTCGTATTATGCGATCGTGTATCACGATTCGCCTATCCTATAGGAACTTGCATAGGGATAAGTTCTTAGATTTATTGCAGGTTTAAATAGCACGAATTAGGAAATGTACTGTTTTTAAGGTTTCAAAGTCTGTTGTATACGAAAAAGTCTAACGTGTCTACGAAAAAGAGTAGCCAGATCATGTAGTCATGTAGGTAATAAACTCTATAGCATATTTATTCGATATTAAAACAAGACAGTCTGATTTATGGGAAGAATTACACATTTTATGGTAATCTTTCTTATTAAAAGAGCTTGAATATAAACAATTTACGTTCAACTTCCATTTACGAGGTCATAAAACGTTTACGGGGAACGTCTTGTTAAATTTCTCCATATTACCTTTCCTTTTATGTAAAGTACGGTAGGATGAAAGATGGTAAACATAGATACTAAGCTAAGAGCAATATTTAAAAATATAAAATCGAAAATAGGCCAATTTGATCACACGCTAATTTGTCCAAACAGTCATTTTCGCCATGTTGAAATGAATAATTAAGTTGTTAAATAAAATATACTCACGTATACAATTTACAAATCAGAATAAAATTATTTCAAATCGCTAACGCTTCGTTTAATAAATCCCACTTTTAATTAAGTACACAAGATGTAAATGTAACATACAAATACAATATATATTAAGCAAGAATAGTTGAAGGGAAAAATATGTAAATTAATGTAAGTACGATACTTACTTAGAATATTTAGTGTTATAAACAAGATCGTGGAAATGTATTATTTCATGTCTGCAGTTACAGGAAATTAAACAGTTACACCTACATCAGTATTCGTTAATAATGTCGATAAATAACGCAAAACATTCTCGATAATTATATATCTTAGAACTGTGATATTTATCCATCGTTGGAGCAGTTTTTTGATAAAATCCAACTTATAACAAAATATGACAATGATAACAAATCACTTTGTACTCCTACGTAGGAGTAGAGCTCTTTCGAAGCATATGAATAAGAAATATGAAGGCGGCTTGGTACCAAGCATATATATATATATAAATATAATATATATATTCTGCGAGCAAGCGTAGCCAAGACGGCAACGTACGAGAAACAAACTTGTACGTACAAAAAGGGCAGAAGGGAATGCGGCATGCACTTTTAAGGCTACGGCTATGACCAACTACGTCAAGGCACAGATTACTAAATAGTTACTTCGTAAGTCAAGGTACACATGGAATAGAAGTGTTCTATTCTTACGTGATTGTTTATGAAAGCTTTTCTTTTGAGTCATGTGTTGTAAGAGCCATAGCTTAGTTCTACAGCCAAGATACACCAATGTCAGTGTCAGCATCGATGTAGAGGTATAACTGCAGCTATACGTAGAGTATATTATAATATACAAGGTATATTAGTTTGTATAACTGCATGATAACAGATTTCATATTAATATTTATTCTTCTAAGTATAAATGTATTAGATATCGATACCGGTTTTACAAAGGAACATACTCGTATTTGTATTTAAGTATATTTATCCAAATCATAATTACACGCTCCCAAATGATTTTTTTATAATCTGAGTTAACGCCTGCAAGATTTTTGTTTCTAAATGATAATAGCAATAAAATATTTTAATAATCTGTGTCTATAACTAATTCCAACGCAATAAAGCTCAAAATGGTGACCATAAAATCGAACCTTATGTTATATCCAACGACTTCTCCCCAAATAGATATACGGGTCAACTCGTATTAAAATTTAAAGAATAGTCTAAAAATACTGACACCGAAAACGTATTAGAATAACAATGGGATATAAAATGCAACGATTTCAAATGAAAACAATAGCTGTTGTTATTAGCTTAGAGTTTAAAATTGTGAATGGTTTCAGCCAAAACGGATATACGTGTGAGTCACCGGAACAATGCACCAAACTGTGCCTACTCTACCTGAGAGTCAATAGCGTACGGCGCGTGAATAATGATTAACGAATTTCAGCTACAATTATCGTAGTCGGGTGACGTGAAGTTATCATGAATCGACGTGTAATGATTTGTGTAGCGTAATTATTATATGGAGAGCCACGTCATGAATTAGAATTAGGTCACAATTAAGTTCGCTCGGTTGATTGTAGGCGTTGGAGTCAAATACAAATATGTAGCCTAAATTCAGTGAATAATTTCTACAAATCCGATATTTTAGTCTGTTGGTAGGAAAATAAAATGAGGAAAATAATGTAGAGCAAAGGCATAGTGTTGTTTATAACTATGTTTATAAAGTAATACTTTAAAAGCACTATCACACTTTACAGAACAAATATATAAAAATATTAGAAACCTTTTTGCACACCCAAAAAGGAATGCAAATGAATATTGCAATGGGCGGTCATATCGCTTACAGCTATTTCTTTCAGACAATCTTACATTATTCTAGAACTAAATATTTTTACATGACGGGCATTCTATTTTGTGGTCAGATTAAACTACAATTTTACCATTACTGTAACTACCACACAAGTGGACTTCATAAAAAAATCTATTATCTGCACAAATAACCTAATTATCATCAGCTCGTGCAAGCCCATTTCGAACGGCTGAAATGCATCTATCCTTTTCCCTCCCGCACGTTACTTGCATGAATTTTATACGACCATCCTTTTCTGGTGTCTATAATTATCTTGAGACACGATTTCCGGTGGGCATACTGGATGCAGAAGCCACAGTTGCGCTGCACTCGGTTAATAAAAATTAGCAGAATTCTTCGAACTTCCTTATTGTTCAGAACGATGGTGAGCAACAGGGATATAAACACTATAAACTGACTGAACTGAATTACTGAAGCGTTAATGTGAATCCAGGAAATATAGGTTATTATAATTATTATTACCCCACCATACTTACAAGTTCATGAGCAATAAAAATGTGTCTCTATCTTATTATTATTCAACGTTTTTGTTAGGTTTATTTTTGTAGGTATAAATAAATATAATATAATAATGAAATATCTTATTCACCTATAGCGGCTCTATGTTCCAAGGAAACTGAATATTTCATAAAAGGAAAGTAGTATTTTCATGAAAATGTTTTAGTTCCATACACTTTGTAAAAATAGTCACAATTTTTAAATACAAATTTAAATAAAAAAGGGGGTTCAATTCAAACACACACATGCCCACAATTATTGCATTTTACATCCTCTCCGATACGATCGATGCTTCAGATATTCGACGTCACGTAGGTACTTGTAAGTACCTATTGTACGGAACACCGTTCTCCGCCGTACCCCACTTTACGATGTCTAATTTACTAGAGCGGACGCCGCTTATTTCATACGTGCTATAGCCTGTCTAGTGTCTACCCCGTCTGGTTGCCTTATTAGCTGTGGATAGATAAGATCTTCTTTTGTTACGAGTTGTAGCGAACTTCGAGCATTGATACGACACAAGCTATTCAAGATAATAATAGTACCTGTGATGTATATCTTCGGAATATAGTATAGAAGGCTATCTTTCAACTGTGGACTTGTATCGTAGAAATGGTGATTATTACACGCTTCGAAGAAATCTATTATTCTGCTGTTTCATGTCTAAAAACTGGTCAATAGGAGATACAAAGGACAGTCATGAATGTCCCATTTCATACGAAGTTAAACTACATAGTATCTGGACAAAGAGTGAAACTGAACAAAAGAAAAACCTGTCTGTCCAAATACAATTTAATACCTACTTATGCATATGAGTTTCCAATTAACACTCCAACTTAACACATGTAAGTATGTATGAATGTACAAAATGTGAGTAAAGTTCGTGGAAACTCACATGCTATCACGGTCTGCAATCTTAACAAATAAGTACATTTTGGGTCATGCAAAATTCGTTGAAAATATAAAAATGTCATGAAAAACTGTTATGAATAAAATTTAAGTGTTCCGAAGAGGCCGGATGTGATGACTTTAGTTAGTAGGTATTTTCCTTTTACATGAAAATTTTAGGAAAACTAATATAATAGGTACCGGAAATGTTAAATGTTTTATTAAGTTACTCAAGACAGCATCTGATGTACATTGTACAATGTACCATTTAGTTCTTCAATTTGTTAAGGTGCCTACCACCAATTTAGTCTTTGTTTATGTATTTTGATTTGAAAATGCTCAACTTCTTACTCTTGTGCCGACGTTTCAGCTCAAATATCAATAATTATATACAAACATGTATAATAATAATTATTATATACAAACATTTACTGTGTGAAAGCTTTACGAGAATTTGTTGTACCAGCATAATTGTCACTTTGACTCATTTAATAACAAATTAATTGATAAATTACATCACTATCTGAAAGCCATGATACGCGATGATTGCAGTTTCCGCTGGAATAACTACTCACTCCACACTGCTCAGCTACCAGCTACCATGAGATAATTAACAAAGGTTGGACATTGGGCGCCAATCATCAAATGCAAATTCTAATTTTACACCTATACGGTCGACAGCGTACCGTGTTCAGTTCGAAATGATTTTCAATTAAAATTTGGAGAGATATGAACTAAAGTATATGTTATACACTGGAATAAGCCACCGTATAACTAAAACTAATAGATTCGTGAAATACAAAACCGTTATCAATGTGATAAGTTACAATAAATACTAAGATACGAGTAGACATAATTATGATCGTTCTTGCAAGTAGTTATTGGAAGTTGCTTGTGCCTTATTTTCGTAGACCAACCCCTTAATTAACTATATATACTAGGTGAGGGAATGATATGTACTTTCCAATAGCAGTTACTAATCTATCATTTAAATTAAATTATTGCACTGTATACAAATTCAGCTGAAGATCTATGCGCGTTTCGACTACGCATTTGGCCAGATGATTAGAACGACGTGTCGAATTCATGTCGGATGGACGTTCAGATAGCAAAACTGAATATTCAGGTCAATACCAGCGGCCTCCAGCGTTGCTATATTGCTAGTTGCTACAATTTGACGTGACTCATAAATTTTCGCTACGAACGAACTAAATTGGATCAAATTCGTATCATTTCGTAGTTTTTGTGGCTCTGTGAAGGTGTAGGATCAACTTAAATCCTCGAGAGATTCGCTAGTTTGATGGATGAATATCGATTTTGTTTTTCGTATTAAATAACGTCTTACAGACGCAGTATATTATAGCAGCGCGGTTAGTTCACTCGGTAGAGTAATTAAATAGTCTCTTAATTTGATCCCCACGTTGGGCGACAAATTATTTAATATGTTTTGCACTTCATAATTAAGCTCTATTTTATTTTTTGCAAGATGGTTTTCAATAGCTCTTACTGAAAATTAATAAATACTTAAGGCCAGGTTGTACTAACGTGGTTATACTGGTGGAACTGACAGATGGTCGCGAGCGCTTGAACTCCAAATTTTTGTATGTTTTTATTTAAGGGAACAAAATTGGCAACGAAATTAGAAAATGTAAGTTCCTTCTATTAAACTTCCTTATTCACGTCCTATATAAAAAGCCCCATTTATTGGTATAATTTTCTCGTCGTTTCATGATGGAAACCCTTAGTAGGTCACAAGTTACGATGCGAATTAGTGTCTCATTGTGATTTTTTTGTAACGAGCCAATTATTCGTGATCGCGATTCACTGTATGATCAATTTTAACATAAGATTAACCATTAGAGGTCTGATCGTTTATCGATATCTCTACCACCATACTCACCGCCTATAATCCTAACTACTTATTACCTAGATATCAATTAATGTCTTCAAAACTCTTGACTTGTTAAAATGACACAAAATGATACGATATATTATATGATATCAACATTTCATATCTTTAGAACCGCAGAATCAGGTCACACAGGTCTTTTGTAAGTATGGAGACATATTACTGGACCAATATTCTAGCAGGTGTGTAGTGGGTACGGATTACTATCAAGCCGCCCACAGACGGAGCATGTCCCGTAAGTACCCGTAGGTATGGTAGGGCCGTAGGACAATGCCCGTCGCAGTTTGCAGGATACTTTACGCGAGATACCTGAGCGCCAGACGTCTTTTGTTTCACATATCATGACCAGATGCGACTTTGTGTGTGATATGGTGTATTACTGTGCCGAGAAATATTGTGTGTTTCTTTTACAAAGGCAGATACAGTGGTTTTGTGCAATATCTGAAAATAAACTAAGGTAGGATGTGGAATTAGCGGTTTACTCGTAGAGAAAAAACAATTGCGAGTAAAATATGTATGTTACTGTATAGTGCTTAAAAATAGGACCACATTATTTCATGGTTTGAATAATAAGTACTTACAAACTTTTTTGTAAAAAAACTTTTTTAGGTAACTTTTTGTGGCTATATATACAGTACATAGTCATTATTATAATGAGTTTACCTCATAAAGTGTGGTGACATCGCATGAACAAGGAATAACAACGCTTCTATTAAAATTTAATGAACAAACGTCTAGGGTTGCAAACTCTTTTAGCGATCTGAAGGAATCTTTAACAGGTTTTAATTTAACTTGTGGACTTGCCTTGTTAGTTAGTATGTCAGATTGTTTTTAAGTCAATTCTGACCCAGTTCCCGGTGTTCAGTTAAATTGAAATTGTGTATGATTACAATATTATATCGGTGGCAGGAAACTTATTTGGCGGTGGAGGCGTAAAGTAGACAACAGAACCAGTAAACAGAATAGAAAAACAAAATCTTTTTTGGAATAATATTATTTTTAAACGAAACTTATAAAAAAATATAATGATTGCTGTATTATAAAGTTTTAATTGTTCAGAAGTATTCATGCTGTTGGTCTCTAATAAAGTTATTCGTAATCAACTATACTATGTACACAGTTTAATAGAATTAAAATTTTGTAGTCTGTGATGTCAAAATACTGTAATTAGCTTATACTTTCTAGTTTGGCACCGAGTTTTAAAATTACTGAGTATTCAGTCTGACTTATACTGGCGCCCTAAAGTCAAAACATAAGTATTCTAACGAAACTGTGACAAAGACGAAGAATATAAAGAAATTAGCTGCGCCTGTAATTTTTCATTATTTACATATTAAGCACATTCGATAGGAGGCCTGGGGCCTTACTATGACGGCTTATTGCGTTCCAATTGAGGACCTAAACAAAATCATTTTACTACTTATTCGTGCCATTACGTCTTGTTGTAACATCTTGACGCTCAATTTCGATTGATTTTAAATCTAAATTGACGCCTACCTAAATCATTTATCGAAAACCATTTATTACTATTACTTACTTAAAGTGAAACTATTCTGTCTAGGTCCTCAATTGGATCGTAATAAGACGTCATGGTAAGCCCCCTGAGCCTGACGTTTTGTGCGGTCGATTATATTAAGCTTTTTCATCGTGATTGGAAATAGTATTTAATTGAAATAGCACCCAGGTTAGATAGTGTAATTATTAATGAAGAGACAGCCCTGGTCAGTAGCGCTACCTACGTCGCCAATAATAAACTAGGAACCGGCACGTTAACGTCTCTATTGCACCATCACACCCCCGCCGAGCACGGACGGGCTTGCCTGTGTTCGCACCAGCAGTTTGTCTTCACTCGCTATTCGATGGTATCTACATAATTAGAGGGATCGTGAACTTATATATGAAAGAAAGGATTGTACCGATTTCTTTTTAAATTTGTATGCAGCTTTAAAGAGTAGGTACATTAGCGTTAGTCATTGCTAGAACGAACAATATAGCTTCAATTACATTGATTAAAATATTACTGTACTTACCTAACTAATTTCAGGAAATTAATATGAGAACACCTGGAGTGTATCTTACGATATTGAATTTCAGTAAAGGATTCTTGGTAATCAACTTTGCTATTTTGGAGGATGTATATATAGATAGGTACCTACAGAATGTTTACCTAAACATAATTCCGTCAGTGAAAATCACTATTAGACCAGTTGGAAGCTGAAATTCCAGCTATAAAATCAGACAGATTACAGGTATCTTGCACAAATGTAAAACGAAATTCATTGCCTCATTTCCCTGCAAGTGCTTACACCAAGTTTGCCTAATACATTATACTTCGGACTGATTCTCGAATTAAGCTCCGGGGTTCTGACTAACGCAACACACTTACTAGACCAGTTATCACTTACATAACGTCTTAGGGTAGCCGCGTACTAGATAGCCCAATTTCAAGAACACTGGTTGGTTAAATCATAACAATCGTTTAATTTCTCTCACTATATAACAATCCGTACCTACATACAGCCAATATCAATTACCTACTAATGTTCGAAAGATTTTCCGGAAAATACGCGGAAAGACTATAATTTTATTCACATGTTCAGAATATGTCACATATTTTTGTTTATTTTTAACTTGAATGTTACAGCAACATTATAAAATAATAATAGAGTCTATTAGACAATGTATCAGTGAAGAGGAGAAATGATGTGAATAAGTAAACGTTACTTTACAGAGTTCACTAGCGATAACCCTTAGCAAGTAAAACTCAGCGCCCCAGTCGCGCGCAGGAAGCCGCTAACCGTCTTAGTCACGGCGTGTCTAAAACGTAATTAAATCTGGTTGAACTCCGATTTAACCCAACCCATGGGCCGCTCAAATTCATCTTGCGTTATTGAACTATTTTCGTACTAGATTGAATCGTGTGTTATTAAAAATGCATCATCTAATCAGACAGCTTGTAAAGTTATGAAGAAGCTTTTAGGTAGATAATGCGTTTTTGATTATACTAGGTGTTATCTGCTTTAACTTTGTCTAGTCTCGGTGTTTTGCTTTTAATTAAGTATGTGGAGTATTTCTTTGTGTAATTATATGGATTAAAGTTATTTTAGTAAAGCTGATGAGTTAAATACCTAATAATTACAACACGACAACACGTTTGGCGTAGTCTGATCGATCACTTGGATTACTACTGTGCTTGGTGTCGCGAGTGCGATTCCCGGCCGGAACAAATATTTGTGTGATCCACAGATATTGGTTTCTGGTCTGGGTGTTATGTATATGTGAAATTATATGTCTGTAAATGGTACCCACGACACAGGAGAAATCCTAGTGTGAGGCCAGGTTGTTAAAAATAAGTAAAAATAAAATAAAATGATGCAGGTATTTTGTGGAAAGCTTTTTACTCTTGCGACTGTTTGACCTATACTGAAAACGAGGCGAAATACCCTATCTGGAAGGTCCAAAACAAATGTCCGAGCCGGTCCTCCCGACCAGCCGGAGGTTAAAAGAACGACTCCCACTCGTCACTTAGCGCATTAATCTCCTCCTAACCGTCGTCCGTCTGTCACTGCCAGTAATCTAATACGACACGCCGGCTTTTTGTCCCCATATTACTTGCACTCGGTGGAAATACGCCTTAAAACGACCGTTAATCCGTCAGCGGATAAACGACCCCCTTTTAGGGACGAATCAAACATTCTCAGGATGAAAGGGAGACGTTTGCGACTTACGACCGTCACTAAGCCACGGAGGTAATAACATAAATAGCCTACTTACACAGCGGCTGTAGATGTAATTTCCATTTCAGTAAATTAAGATAAACGAACTCACAACAAAGCTGTTCTGCCAAAACGACAGCAGAGAGCTTTGTTTCCTATAATAGCGTACGAAGAAAAAACGGTTATGAAAGAAGGACATTGTCTGGTAAATCAGACAGATTCAGATAACCCAGACAATGCAAGACCGGCAGGATAACAAGGAGCCAGTTTCCGGCGAGGGCAGACGAGACAAAAGTTTACAAGTCGTCGGGATATTTCTTAAACTGTTTAGTATGCATGAGCCGCGCCGGGAGTGCGCTACTACATGTAAATTATGCTGGCTATTACAAGTTCGAGAAAGGTGGGGTTCGGTTGTACGCCCACGCTGAATCACCGTAATTTCGTCGTATATTTGAAAGCTTTTTGTAAATATTAAAAGACTCACCATAGATAACTCGTGAACACTCCTCGCGAGCCGGGTCCGCGCCGGCGCCGCCACACACGTCGTCAGCATCGCCAGGAACAGCCCGGCTACAACTAAGGCTCGCACTCGATCAGCCATTGTCCTCCCTATAGGTTCCGAGCACCGGCCATCCCGGCTGCATTTGAAAGTCAAATCGGCGGCTCGCCTTATATCACCGTATACGTCACTCTCAACCCTCTTTCTTACAATCGATTCGTTTCCGTATATGACTCTTTTCTCATGCAATTCACATCGGCCGGCGTCTCCGGCCGCGGTCGAGCATCGTCTTTCGTATTCGTATCGGCAGTCGTTTTCATTATTTATCCTACACTTATCTAAATCAGTCATTTCGTGAATCTTTTCTATAACACTGGAATGATTTTCCTCTGTTCTACTACAAGTCGATATCCGTCTTTGATACATGTTTGTATTTGGTTCGTCTAAAGCTTCGAAGTCTGTGAGTATATGGGTAAGTGTGCCGGGGACTTCGTGTTTATTGATATGGCAGTGTTGCATTGTGGTAGAAGATCTTTCGTAGGTGTCAGCTAAGCATATTAGTCTGTCTGAAAGCGGGTCTATCATAGAGTTTAGCTAGAGCGCTTGGAACTTTATCAGCATGCTTTCCGTTACGATGTGCCAGATTAATTTCTCTCCAGGATGCGTTATCTCCCACGTGGGTGGTGCGACTGCTTGCTCTCCACTTATAATATCCTTGTGTGCACAAGATATCAAAAGGATATCTGTAACAAAAGAATCGTCGTGTTTGATTTGTGCGATCTGATAACGGACGGACAAAGAAATATCGCGAAATAATGTGATGTGGTAATCAAAACAAACATTAAGTCGTTTAACAAGCAAATTCTTTTGTAATAACGATGCTGCTCGAGAATTTTATGAGATCATTGAACATACTAAAAATAATAATGTAACATCGTAATTATTGATAATGGATATATGAAGAAATATTGCAACAGGAAATCGACATAAGGAAAGCTTTCACGAGTATTCAACAAACGTTACTTATACGACATTGTGGATTGATAAAGCGGCAAAGTAAGCAATAATTTATGCTAGGGAGATAACACCTGCGCCCTTTACATAAATCTCTCTACATTTGTAAAGAAGAAGCACATAATGTGAGCTTTTAGAATAGGTAATAAGATGTTCCTTATACAAGTAACAAAACGAACCAAACAGAATGTCCTCTGTATCCTAATAAAAGCATTGTGTAGGTCCCTAAACCTAACCTACCCATCTCTGAATGATATTGGTGTAATTTTTGAAAGATTTGAGTTATAATCTCTTCGATAATAATTATGGATTTTTGTAGTTATTTATGCAAATAGACATAGGGAAGACGGAAAAATAATATATGATAGGTAGCTATGGATATATATATATATATATATATATAGGTATGGATGTGGGAAAATTTAACGATACATTTATTGTGCAGAAACCAATGTAAATTTATTGTTATACTTATTTGTAATTATATAACCACAAATCTTGAGGACAATGACAACATGACTGAACTACAGACATACCTACGTAGCACAGACACAGGACAACAGGAAAGGACACGAGACATTCACGGGACTGAAACGTTGATAGGTTTTCCAGGACAAATGATATTATTAACTAGTTTTAAACTGGTCTAATTCAAGCGAAAACTTATATCAATATAATTGTCATGTATATTTTTGATATACCTACCGATATTTATGTATTTATTTTTGTATTTTATATATTTCGATATTATAGCCCTGTTCGCGAAAGTTTAAGCACTTCAGATGATATGAATAGTAAAGTTTGGATTTATTTACTATGCAGGAAAACAGAAGATGTCACAAGATTAAAATGGAGGAAAAAAGGATTAAAACGATAAGTGAAAATAATACAAATAATTGGTTCATGTAGGAGCTAGCAGAGGGAGATCAACAAGACTTCAAATTGGTTTGGAATGTGCAGAGAAATACGAAAGGAAAGGCTAAGTTATGAAGTTAAGGATTCTTTTTTGCAGAGCAACAGATAATGGAGAGGTCAGCAGGCCTTAATTTTGAATGGTTTATACCGTATAGTTGGTATACCTATAGTATACCTATATAGTGGTAATATTCGCAATTATCTCTGCAAGCTGAGATAAATGTAAGTAGGTGATGTCAGTAGGTGTGAATATAAGCACTGTTTGTTACATTTTGTTACAAACAATAATGTTTGAAACAAAACAGGAGGTTATTGTAACAATAACTATTTCTGCAGAAAAGCTTGCATCTATACCATGACGCGTAGGTAAGTAGATCTTATCAACTTACAAATTGTTGTCAACATTAATTTTTTTGTTACTGGGACTTTTTCGAAAGTGTGGGAATCGATAGGCGGATAGGATTGATTGGTGATGATGATGATGATGATGATGATGATGAAGATGCCGATAGGTATTTTAGTATTTCATATTCATGATGATAATTGAAATGTGTATATAATAGATAAACGATAAGTTTATAGGTAGGTACATAAGTGCGTTGACACGTATTGTCATAGTTGCTACGAGTAGGTATATTTATTATTTTAATTTGCATATAAGTGAGTATAGCTGATATAAATTTGATTGTTACTATAATAGCAAACAGTATGAAATTTGTCACATGCAATGTGCTAAGGCACATAATTACTTCAGTGCATGTATAAGTTTAGTTAGCTTGTAAAACAACCATGGTAAACAAACATGTTTGTTCAAGTCAAAGTTACAGACAAAAGTTTATTAATGTTGCAGTTGGCACAAGTTGATTGTAAGTAGAGTCTAAGTAGCGAGTTATTTATAACCCAACTCGAGTCTAATTAGAGACGTCTACATGACCGAGAGTGATCTACAAATAAATCATAAGTTAACGCGCCGAACAAAATAAGCACACCAACTAACATACTCAAAATAACCAAAATAAACTTACATTCTCACAATCCGCTCTACATGCAATCAAAGAAAATCATGAAACTAAACAGCTCTACGCAATTGAAACTCCCTTTCCCTTTCTACTCGAACGAAAGGGACAGCGAATAAGCTCACACAGCTGACACTGAAAGCACTAATAACTTTTCAGAACACACTCAGGATCAACAATGATAATAACAAAAAAAAATGTAGAGTTGACTAATTCGTTAATCAGCGAAAAATCGATAAGTGTATTTCGAAATATAAACACATACACGTAGTTGCACAAGCGAACAATATAAACTACTAATTGAACAAACGCACTGTTTCTTTCAGAATTCTCATTTAGCACGAGCGTTTCGTAAGTGAAAAATAAACAGTGTCCATGAGCGTAACGCTCAGCAGGCGTTCAGCGCGACCACGCGCTATCTCACTACTAAACTTTAGAACACAGCGAGCGCGTCGGCCCGTTAGGCCGCCTCCACACGAATCTAAACAGCGGCGCCCGGTGCTGCGTCCCTTTCGCTTCCCGCGAGAGGGAGCACGATCGAAACTGTAATGCCACCGTCTGAAATGAAGTTTAGTCCAACCGTCCCGCACTCCCGGTTATTCCATGTGTGCCGCGTCTGTGTGTGAAACATCCTCAAACAAATACGGGAACGGCGGTTTGTGGGTTATTATTGTCGACGCAGAATGAAGTACGTGTACAAGAAGCAATTCTATTTTATTAAAACTTCTTTCTGCTTTTTACGCGGCGCCTTTGTTTAGCGTCCGGGCCGGAGCCACTGTGCGCTCTTTGTGCAAGTTTGAGGGGAACTCATTAGTCGGCAATTCGATGTTCCGATCCATACAATTAGCGCGGTTTACCACAGGATACAACAACGGAACAAAAGAGGCTTTCACAAATGCAAATCCAGCTTCAATATTGTTTTTATTACGCGAAAGGTTTAAGGTTTGATGCTCTACAATTATATATTAAGTATAATAATATATTATACTAGCCTTATATAATAGTAGCCTTATATATTAGTATAATAATATATTATACTAGCAGACACGGCCACGCGTTGCTGTGGTTAAAGTTTTTGTTATTGCGACTATAAATTGAGATGTAAGCTATCCTATCTTTTAAGTTAGCCCTAACTGCACACGGTGTGCAAATTTGATTAAAATCGGTTAAGCAGTTTCGGAGTCCATCGCGGATAACCAACGTGATAGGTACGTAAATTAAATATATTAGGTAAGTATACTTATATTTAGGTATCATAGCGTTTTCATAATTTGTGAAATGGAGCAAATCCGCCCAGCTTGGAGATTTACAAAATTCGTAGTTGGCCGCTCTGACCTTCCCCATTTTTGCCGAAATGGGGCTGCATTCTGCGTTCTCAGGAGCGACGTCTAGACTTGGAGTAACTACCCAGGGGACGAGATTGGTTTCTAAACAACATCTGCCGGCGACGTGAGATAGCTTGAATGTTTCACGCCGCTGGTGTAAACAATAGACTTCCAAAATAGATCATACTAACGTATTTGAACAATAAAGATTTTTATAATTTGGTCTCATTTTGCTAGGGTTGGTAAAGATACTGTTACGCTACGAATAGGAATAAAAATACTCGTAGTACCTACTGATTCAGTCTTAGAACACGACAGTACCTATGTAATTGGCTCTGCAACCTTTAAGATCGAAATTAATTACGAAATAATTTATACATCGATATCTACCGTAAAATGACTCTCCGATACTTATAAATATGTTTTAAAAGTGACTTCAGGCAACGCAAATGTCATTCATAACAATCATCAATGATAAATACCTATATTGCATGGAATTTCCTGAAAGTATCATTCATGTTTCCTGCGTGCGTAACTATGATAAAATCTATAATAATGACGTATGTTTATGTCTGAAGTGAATTAAACTCAATACGAAATACTCTGCGAGTTTACGCAGTATCTTATATTCTTAGTTGAACATCAAAGTTGCTCTAATTTCCTGTACCTACTACAGTATTAATGAAAACAAGATCGCTTGTGGAATCGTCTAATAAGGCATCGTACGTGCTTGCTGTCTGTATCGCCACAGAATATGTAATAGCAATGAGTGTAATATAATGTTATAAGTACAGATTAATAATAGGTTAGTGGCGCCAAGCTGGACGTGACTTTGACCTGTTGGATTTATTGTTTTAATTAAATATCGTATAAACACTTGCTTGATAATATCTTCATGTTAAATTATGGTGTAATATACTAAGATGTTATTACCTGTAGATGAGTTGTATCGCCACAATATTGACTAGACGCATGTAAGGTAATTGCCCTAAGCGCTACTAGTCTTGCATTGGACTTCCGAGTGTCCGGTGATACGTCACCGCCAATCGTGCGGGCGTTTTTAGCGAAAATATTAATTATATAATGTTGTTTGTTTAGACACTGCACATTGCACAACCTACACAGGCACTGTGAGAGACAAGAATAATGTTTAATTTCGAGAGTAAAAACTGTATTTTATGTCAAAATATAAAATGCCTTATTGTTTTATCACTGACGACTTCTGTCATTTATGAGTTGTCTATGAACAAGATGGATGCAACTTCTTTGTGAGGTAGTGAAAGATGATCGGAGGCGTCATATAAGTTTTAGGAAGCACATCAATGCGATGCATAGCGATGTTCGGTTCGGAGATTCACGATGTTCTTTTTTGTCATACTGTAACTGTTGTACCGAAACATGCGAAACTCATTCATTATCGTTATGCAAACAATGCAGATAACATACCAGAATGCATAGGATTACTCTTATGTACGTAAAACGTGCTAATGAGCATAGTTAACAAAGTATAGTTAGTCAACAAAATACAAGGAGAATACCAGCTGATACCGAATCTAGGTCAAGTACTAAGAAATTTGTGGGCATCAGTGTTATTCCGCATAACAGCACATAATATAACTAAATAGTTCTCACCTAGGTACCTGTCTATATTCGCACTACTTATAGTCCGCGCACGGTAAGCACTTCAGTAAGCAAACATCCGAGAAGTTGTTATTCTATCAAAAATATATACTTACTAACTTACGAGTAGAATTTAGCAGGGGCTACTGAGCATCTTTAGCGGTAGGTGTACGAGCGTCAAGCATGTGCAAGACAAGGAGCTGGCTGACATCAAGGCTCTGCGCTCCATTGGTATACAAAGTTACTACCATCCGCACTGTTAGCACTTACTTACAAGGCGGCGACTATCTTCACAAAATGTGAACCAAACTTTGTTTTAGGCTTAGTTTGGTCTCTGGTCAAAATTATATTGAACCAAGAGGAATAATAACAACCTAAAATAATTTTGGGTTATAGGGCGGCAACGCTCAGTACCTACGTCCCTTTTGACAATTATAACTGACATGCCTAATTAATATTTGAATATAGAAACATTGTAATATATGTATAGGTAGGTACGATCCAGATTACCAGTTTCAGTGCAACCTGTTTCTTACTTGCTTGTCAAGCGGCTCATGTTGTAGCCCCCTACTTTTGTTTTGTCCATCAGCAGTACACCTATGTGTGTTGATATGAGTCATTGATTCCTATTTAGGATAAGTGAATTTACATTCGCTGCTTCGGCACCGTTATTTTTGACAAGTTAACCACTACCTTTTACTTTTCGTTGCACGCGATGACGACACTGTAACCTCAAAAAAAGTATACCACCACAGGAACAGATATTTCACAGTAATATGCTTTTAAACATTTAATCCATCGTACGCGCACTGTTTAAATATTTGTTATCGATCGCTTTAAAATATTCACAATCACTGTTAATATTTATGCAGATATTTCGATACAAGCCTTAACTGAGATATATTGAAAGCAAGCATCAGCTGTATAATTTAATAATATAAGCCTTTACTTCGAACAAACATTTTGCATTGCCACACAACGTAGCAATGCAGCCAGCATTTTTGGAACGTTACTCTAACGGTAGTGGCTTGTTAGATTGGATTAGTTATAAGTGTTTAGTTTGTTTGAATAGTTATTTGTTTGGTAAAGCATTGAAATAAAGGTATCTATATATTATTTTATGGGTAAATACGTATATACTTCAAATGACAAACATTAGGGGAAAGTCCCATAAGTACCTACTACTACCTACATCGAAAAAATGTCTGAACAACAATAACGGACTCGACAATAACAATACTGTACACTTTTACGTAACCCTCATCTTGATGCGTTCAATAAAGCAACAAAATAATAACAAAAAATATTAAAAATTTGACCCTAAATTCTTGGAATGAACGAAATTAATAAATATCAACGTTTGGACCTCCTCGTGATAAACGAGCAGAGACGATGAATGTTGCAAATTCCTAAATGATTCATGATAATAATCAAATAACTGTGGTTTCTGGCCATCCAAATCAGATACGCCAATTTATTTGGAATACTTCAAATTACTTCGTCGAAATATTAACAGAACACTTACACATCCGTTTTTATTACTCCTTGATTTTGGTCTAATGATTTCTAAATCGACGGCGTCCAAACGAACGAAGATACGAGTAAAACCATTTTTGGGATATTTCTCAGTAAAGCTGAGTACTTTTATTCGCTGATATGAAAAAGAATCCAGTTCTTAAGTGTATCTACAATTCAACCTTTGCGCCCTGAGATAATATTATGTTATGGTGAAAACATAAAAAAGTTGTGGCATTTTTAAACTTCTACAATTGTCATGGCGTTGCATGATTTATAGCTCTATTATGTTATTATTTGCAACTAGTTGTCAGCATACGTTATGTGACTAAAATTTCAGTCCTAAATGCTGATTTCTAGACGTACAATATCTTCGTACACCACCCATCCAATGTACACAGTAAGTATGTATATCAATACAATTAGTAACAATTAGCAGCGATCCGTCAGAACGTCGACCCGCGCCGACATCCTGTGATGCGATAATGCGATCAACAATATAACTAAACTGGAGCACTAGCCACTAGCCACTAACTGAAGTATCGGTTTGTCATTCATTCATCGCTTTGTTGTATTGTGACGACACTAAAAAAAGTAGTTTAGTAGAAAGTCTAAGCGCCATTCTTTATGGAACGCCTTCATGGTTCTCTGCTAATGTATTTATTAATGTTCGTAAACTTTGAGAAGTAGTACATCGGGATTCGTGTACACTGCACGAACCTATTTATACAACACAATAGTACATTAATAACGTTGCTAACCCTAGTATCAGCCGACGTCGACACAGAAATCCAGGTATACCAGATTGCCTAGGTGTTTGCGTAGGTGCCCGCGCCGAGCTCTAAAATAAGAGAAAAATTCGAACAACCATCCGGACCGTAGAGTCTACTCTTAAATTATACATATTTTAGCACCAAATCGCAATAAATATTTTAAAGCTCTCGATCACTGGCCAAATCTAAAGAAATGCAATTTACTATGACAAGGTATTTCAGCGTATACTTGGAGTTTATTGTACAACAATGATGAAAATAGAAAATCGGTCAAAGACCACGGCTGGAAGGGAACATTAAACTTTTCATTGTACTTTTTATAGCGGCAGGCAGGAACGGAGATCAGGAATAAATTGGTTGAGCTTAGTGTACTTAATGGCTAAATTAATTGGGTTTCTCGTACCTCCAGTGATAGCTAAACATTTATTTGAGACACCTGCCAAGGAAGATGTAAAACCTTATTTGGTACATAATATACTTGCGGATTTCAATAAAATTGCTCAAAAGTATATAGCATGTGTTCATTGTATAAAATATATTTAAACTTTAATGGGTAGAAAGATAGATTACACCACAAACTACTATCCAAACCGCCCCAGACTACCTGCGCGTGTCCTCACAGTCACCGACGTGACTAACTCTGGGGAAGGACCAGCCCTACACGCGTCAATGAGTTCTGTTTAAAACACCAGTCAGTTCTTAAATCCCTAACATGACTAGTGCCATGTCACAGTAATTCTATACGCACTGACAAACCCATCGCTACTGTATAAATTGTCATATTTATAACGAATTAGTTCTAAGGCACACAGCTGATTGATTGTAGGTACGAGTAGGTACTCCGGTACCAATGGTTTAGGTGCGATTTTATTATAACAGGAAAATGAATAAATAAGGAAAATACGCATTATTTATATATAGGAAGGTTTAGGGTTTAGGGCATTAACTTTCAATGTAATGAGGTCAAGATTCAACATAATATTATGTTCGTCGTAAGTTTAATTATTCATGAACACTTACTAAGGGGCAAAGGGTGACTTGCGCCAGTATCGCCAGATACATTTGACACTACGTACAATAATTATACGGAATTTCGATTGGGTTTATTCTGGATTATATTTGTCGAAGCCACTATCATGTGTAGGACTGTGCCCTCTAAACCACGGAGCGATGGAAATTTGCACATAAAGCTTACGAGTAGGATAGTCATAGGAGCCGATGTATAGGGATCGCGAATCGAACCCAGTAGCGCTTGTTGCAAAGGGCAAGTGCACATTTTTTTTAATTTAGATCCACTTTTTGTTAACCTAACTCAAAAGTAGACATTCACAAATAGACCCCTTGCGTGACTCAAACATAAATACTTTGACCTAAAGCAATCTTCAATAATCTCATAACATCGCTAAGTGAAACTGAAAACGTGCCATTTTCGATGATTCGCCCTTTGTCATCGATCACTTAACTCTCGTCATGTGTCATAATATCATTCAGTATACCTACGTAAGTTTCCATTTATATTATTACTGTTTACAAAATGACTCAGTGCAACTAACTGCACGACTGCACTTATTTTATTTACTTTTTTCCGATAAATGAGTCTTTTAATATTATATGCTCGTGTTTACGAGTATATTATGCTCATCTACTTAGGAGGACGTCCTCGATGGTGGTACGTCCTCCTAAGAAGACTCCTACCGGCGCGGCAGGTCCATTCACACTGGCTGTATTCATAAACTTGTTTCTTCAATCTTCTTGATGGGATAATAAGTCATCTCATATGCATTATGAGATGACTTATTCACCACAAAGTCGCAACTAAGAGAAAGCTTTTCAGATCACAGTTTAAAAAGGTCCATTCTGAGTCTATTGTAAAGGCTCACAACCTTAAAAATCATCATCATCATCATCATCAGCCTGAAAAAGTCCACTGCTGCAAGGCGATTTGTAGCTGGACATAGGCCTCACCTTAAAAATACTACCTATTTATACAGCGAAACTTTGATGGTCATTAAACAAAAATTTTAACATTATATACACATATACACATAACCTTCTTTAATAATAGCTAGCATAATGAGCTTTGCATACCGTTCATGTTACGAGTAAGTATGCGCTGGAACTGCTAAAACTCCGGTCATGGTTGTAATAATATGATGAGGTGAAAGACAAATTTGTCGAAATTGATATTCAGATTTCAGCACTTACAGAAAGCTCATAATAACCACAACGTTATGCTTGTTATAAATCAGTTTGATATTCACAATGTTTTTGTTAAAATGCGGGTGACAGCAGCGGTTAATGTTTTAAAATTACCTATACCTGGAACATCCCAAAATAAAGTGCAGTTCCTTTGTCTATAGTCAACGTCCTCGAATAACAGTCTGCTGATATTTTTGACGTCCAGTTGACGTGTGCAGGTGTTCAAATTAGTTGGGTATTTCGTTTGATCCTTCACGGAATTAGTTTTAGTAAAAGCGCATACAAATAAAATTGTAAAAGAATATTTTGGGCTACTCGCGCACAGTTTATGCAACTGTTATTTTTATCATATTCTCACATTGGCATAGTTTAACGTCCCTAGTGGAATACACGTTAGGATGGGTGAGAGTTTAGTGACATAATACCTGAGCGGTTCCTTCCTTCGATCCCGGTTTTTAGGGTTCCTTACCCAAGAGGTAAAACGGGACCTTATTACTAAGACTCCGCTCTCCGTCCGTCTGTCTATCTGTCTTTCCGTCTGTCACCAGGCTGTATCTCATGAACCGCGATAGGTAGGCTGTTGAATTTTTCACAGAAGATGTATTTCTATTGCCGCTATAACAACAAATACTAAACACAGAATTAAATAAATATTTAGGGAGGCTCCCGTACAACATACTTATTTTTTTTTGCATTTTTTACGGGTAATATGGTACGATACCCTTCGTGCGTGAGTCCGACTCGCACTTGTCCGGTTTTTATTTATTGAAGTCGTTACCCCATATCAGAAGTCCATAGCTGTGCCCTTAGGCCGCCTGATAAACACTGATACGACTATGACAGACTGCCGCTAAATCTTTCTAGAACAATACTTCTAAAATAATTTACGTTGCTGATTACACCAGAATGTACCGTAGGCAAAAAAGTCGTAAAGATGTTCATCTGGATGTCACGACAAAGGACAAGCGTTAATTTGAAATAAGACCCGTACTGTGCGTGCAATGATTGCACATCAATGCGATGCACCTACTAAATTAATTACATTATACGTAGACAGGGTTGTCGATCACCGAATCCTTGCCTATCGAGAGAAGGTCAATTCAAGATTATTTTCGGAACCAAAGTATGATAGAAAATAGTAATGCATGGTGCAGTGCACGTACCGTCATTTATTTTCCTTGATTGGTCATCGAGCTACCGATACAAACAAGTGGAATGATTTGCTTTCATTACCTGTTTGTCATCGATGTCACAAATTACCTTATTTGTCTGTAAAAATGAGGTAATTTCAGGACAAATAAGGTGAAAATGGAACTTATATAATTATAATTGTGTATGAATAGTTAACCGCTGAGTGACAACTACTAGCATCATTCGCACCTAAAATATTGATTTACGTAATCATAAGTAAATTAAAATTACGTCTGAATGGCGTGTGAATGCGAAATTGTATTTATTAGTATTAAGTTCAAAATTTAATTAGTTTAATAAAATTCGGATAGGAATCCTGTAAAAACATGTTAATACATGTAATACGCATATTTAAGTTACAATGAACCTCACAGATAATACGATTTTTGCTTAACAATCAATTGTGAATTTGCGAAGCTAAACAATGCAGTTTCATACTGCAGAACTGATTTCTAAGCTCAACTCGTCACTGAACAGTCAAGAGGCAGCCCTGAACACAAGCGTCATGTCTGCTCATTTCTGATCGCATAAAACGTCTCAGAGTCGTAAAATGAGGGGTGAACGGTTCAATAAGTCCGCATATTGTCCTCGTACGAAGCAACATAATGACAACCAAATTAACCTTTAGTATCAGCCTTTGATTTTTATGCTAAACAAGTGCGGAGCGAGAGATGTTGCGCTTGAAAGTAAGCTATTACCTTCGTTTATCAGAACTGCATAAAGGTTCAAAAGAACAGGTTTGTCAAAGGTTTGTCCTTAAGGTGTGGAAGTAAAGGACTTTTAGGTATATAGCAGTATTATGACTTTATCAAAAAAGTATCGATTGCAAAGTAATACTTACTTACGTAATTTTACAGTATATGATTCGTTTTGCAACTAAGAAAAATTTTCATAAAATATTTTTTGAGACAGACCATTATTAAAAATCGCCAACTGTAGTTGGGATATTCTAATTCAATCCCTTGTATTATTTTACAGATTGCGTGTACCTATGTAAATATCTTATATGACGATTATATATTTCGAAAGATTGTTGTTATAATTTCAAATACAAATTTAAATACGCCTTCTGGGCAATTAATGAATCCAACGGAAACTTACAGGCAATAGTTACGCTTCTTCAAGCCGGAACAGCCGGGCCATACGAATCGTATTCATTCTTCCTAATTTCTCTGACGTCTCCCTCAGTGATTCACGGGGAAAAACGTGTACAAACGGCAAGTCACGAAATAACCAGCAAATGAGAAAAAAACTATAACCGCTACGGGTAAATAAACAAATATTTCTGAATGGTGATCTTGGAACAACTTGTAGGTCAATTAATTAATGTCGGAGGTGCACGGATGAGTCAACGCATGGCCGGAAATCCGCTAGACTTCAGGACGGACGTCTGTGCGCTTTGTACTGTGAATTATTGCGAGTAATAATGGCATATTTTTTTTATCAAAAGCCTGCGCGATGTCTTTGTAATACATTTTAAGTCAAATGGCTTTTTAATAGTCATCTACTTAAAAACTAAATATCAATATTATGAACTACCTAAATAATTTTAATGGGTCTATGAACTGTGAAATGGACTTTTTCGGTACGACTTGGATTGTTGTGTTTAGAAAGGCATAATATTCTATTATAATTTTTTATTAGGCAACTAAAACATTTCTTGAGGGTAAAATATTATCTCTAAATAGATTTAGGTCTGTCTATACCGCGTCACTTTAAATCCAATAATATAATTATATACTAGGTACCTACTCTACCTACCTACATATGAAATATTATGTCTCCTTTCTAGGCTAGGTAGATACATAATAGTTATTGTAAGTGGGCCTACTCGTATAACCCGCATGATTCAGCTAGACGCAAAATGCAGATGTTTTGTACTTAGTGACTTTCTTGAAACTATATAGGTAGTTTGCGAGTTTATAAGTATAAACTCCGGTACTCGTACGTCATTTACTTACTAGTAAAAAACTAGGTGTGTGACTTGACTCATTCTGACCTACGTACATATATTCATGAGAAATTAAACATGTTGGAAAGTATACATTATTGAACTCAGCGATCCAGGAAAATTCCACTTAGTCTGCTTTTACGAGTTGATTTGCAGATTGAACCCTGTTACATCTATTTCTAGTGCGTTTTAGCAAAGGAACTGTTATTGATCTTGCCATGCATAAAACGTTATCACCATTCATAGCATTTGTCGTCCTGCTGCTGGGTGTCTCTTTTAACATGCGATTTGGCTCGATTTTGTATCAATTTCGACCGAATATTAACCATATTGTCGACCTATTTCCCTGCTGGACGACCAACTAAGATATCATGTCATAGCGTACGTAATAAATATTCAAACTTACCTTGAGACTAAACTGCTGGCGAGAGATATTCGCTAAAGAACTAAAGTCTACGACATAGCTCTCAGAGTTTGCAAGCCGAAGTGGCAATGGGCAGGCCACATCGCTCGTAGAACTGACAACCGATGGGGAAGAAAGGTTCTAAAGTGGCGACCACGGACTGGAAGACGCAGTGTAAGAGTGTAGGTAGGCCTGCCACTAGATGGGCCGACGACATCAAAATAGTCGAAGGAAACCGGTGGATACAAGTGGCAAATTGTCGTTTGGTGTGGCGGTCTAAGGGGGAGGATTATGTTCAGCAGTGGACGTCTTCTGGCTGATGATTATGATGATATCTTGAGGCATCTTTAGGTGATACACTTTATCGGATCACGAATATCTGCGTGTGGTCTAACCCGCGGTCAAACCAGGCTATCGGTTCTGTAAGTAAAAGCTAACTGTCAGTGCGAGCCACTTCCTGCGCCGATCGAGGAGTGAATACTGATTGAAGGTGTAACATCATGAACACAAGTTCGTTGACGTTTTTTTAACCAGTAATGTGTTAGGTGTATTATCTAGTTTCACTGCCATTATGATGGATTGATGATGTTAGATTAAACCACGGTAACATTATAAATTATCTCTCGATGCAGCACGGCCTATCCTTTTCAGTCGATGTACTCGAGATTCTCAAGAAGTCAAGACACATATGTTCAGTTTTCTTTATAATTCTTGTAATATTTTTATCAGCCAGCATTTTTGTAGTTGGTTGTACTAGGCACCGACTCTTTAAAATGTTAAGCGCCTCGGCGCCATCCTTTCCATTGTAGTTTGACGAAAGAATTACGTAGACAGGTACAACGGGTACAACTTACTCAACTTCAAAGTTTGTAATCAATATTATTAGCAGACATTTTCATTATATCATTCCTAATAGTTGTCTGTACTGACCCTATTGCGTCTGTCGTTGGTTATAAAACGGTTAAAATTATGTCGTTTTACATCAAAGTTTTAATAAATTGCTGAATTGTGATAACATTTGTTTTACTGCAAAAGTTTTTGTATAATTTCTCACATATTAGACTGTAAACTCGTTATGATTACTCAAAACAAAATTAATCAACCGCTCTATTCACTGAGGACTTTCGTTGTCTATCTTTCATTTCTATCATCAGATTAATGCATAAGCGTATATCTGCATATCTGTGTCGGCAGTGACGTCGGCGCTAGCATTGGGATTGATGTCGGCACCAACGGTGTTGGCGTCTTTGTCGGTCGGTATAGGTGTAGGCGTCCTTGAATTTACGGCGTCGAAAGCATCTTGAATTTCTTTAAAAATCATTTTTGCTACGAAAACATTCTATTAGTTCAACTGTTTCATGCGGCACCTGCCGGCCGCGCTCAGACTCTATTCTACTAGATAAGACGTTTTAAATAACTACACTTCAAGCACCGACCTCAGCAAAAGGCTTGTATTCAGTCACGTTCCATATTACTTGCTTCGAAGCTATCAGTCAGTGCACATCCTGATTTGATCGTTGTTAATTTCTGCATCAATCAATAACATAAATTCTGAATGTGTCACTTCGTGATTCATTACCGTCTGAGTTTTTATCTGCTCGTAGTCATAGGTGGAGTGTGTATTGATAGCGAACTGGCAGGACATTGTACACGAGGAGTTCCATAATATAGTAACCTATACAATCATATCAGTATCATTAACAATTACGTTCCCAGCAGTTGCAACACAGAGAGAAACAAAATAAAATAACAAGCCACTTCTATTGGATTCTACGTCTGTCTGCTTGTCCGTCTATTGATGTTGTACTTTTCCTTCTTATTAATAGTGACGATGTCTTCGAAGGTACGATATAGTAAACCTCAAAATATTATAAAGGTACTCCAAATCAAATCTAGAGTGAGAGCAATCTCAATGACTGCTACCTGTCGGTACAGTCCGTAAGGCTGGTCATACGTGGGTACCTATTTATATAGCCACCCGACAGCGACAGTAGTGCATTACAATCATCATTGTGGACTCAATACCTATTCGTTCACAGGTTCTCAACTGAACTAATAGTTCAATAATTGCCCCGTAAGGTCCGCAAACCAAATACTAAATGCGCTTTTTATTTCCTTGATTTTGGATCCCGAAATCTCGCGAAGCTGCATTCCCTAACGAGCTTGCTTTACCCGGAACCTTTTTCGTGCGTTTTTATTTATTCGTGCACGTTGACTGGGCACACTGGTAACAAAATAACAAAGGTTTATTTTTTACTGTTTTTATGCTTGTTTTGTTGCTATACCAACGCGTGGTTCGCTGTGACCAATTATTCCGTAATCCACACCTACGGTACCATTGTCCTGTAATTTAGTAACTCGGAATACAATTTGGTTGATAAGCTCACGATTTGTTATGTGATGGTTTTTATGTTTTTTAAATTATTGTGTGGGCTGTCACAAATCCTTTTGTCGATTGGGCTTGTGATGTAATATTAATTATGAATAAAGATTTTTGAGGGTATACCTCCAATTGTTTTTTGTAAAGTCTGTACTTACTTTGTTTTATTAGTAGATAGTCACCTAAAAATATTATTTAAACTAAAACGGTTCTAATCCAGTAAAAGTTGCACAACAGAGATGAATAATTCAAATACTTTTATTTTACTAATGTAACTATTTTTACCGCCATCTATTGATGAGTGGCAGAAGTACACAATGGATATGTACATCTAGTGCCAAGTAGCTGAACTATGTCAGTGTTCACTAAGTTATTCTTGTTTATAAAATATTTACAAGATGGCGCGCTATGATAAAATTAACACGGAAAAATAAAAATATCACCGTAATTATTTGTTGGCCCATAATATAATTATTATAATCATTGAATATTATACCTATTGGTAAAATATGTGTTAAATGTACAAATAAGTGATTTCATAAATTATACTGTGGAAACTGTCTCTTATTTGTAAAGTTTTCTTGAGATGTGTAGTTGTTGGATGCTCAGCGGAAAATTTCGATGCAAAAAGAGTTGCATCGGCCGGGAATCGAACCCGGGCCGCCCGCGTGGCAGGCGAGCATTCTACCACTGAACCACCGATGCTTGTGAAAGTTGTACAAATTTAAATAACATAATCTTATTTCAATAAAAATTGTATTTGATATTCCGCTGCTCTTCCGCATAATCATTCCCGTATTTTGACTATTGTACGTTGCCACAATCCTATCTATGCTACTAATAAGGCGAAAGTTTGTGTGTTTATGCCGTTGTTGGTTCTTCATGCTCAAACGGCTGGACCAATTTTGATGACATTTGGTATGGTATTAGCTAACATCCTGGATTAACACAGGCTAATTTATATTTATGCCGAAAACAGCGGATAACACTGCGGGGCACAGCTAGTTTACCATAATCTGAGCAGTATAATCATTATTAGTCATGGACTTAACTTCGTGCAAACACCACATAGGAGCGATATCATCGATCGACAATAATATTGCAGGCGTTTTTACTATGATACATGCATGGCCTCAAAAAATTAAATACCTACACTACATAAAGTAATCAAGACTAGGATTAGGATACCTAATCAATATACCTGCTTACTTATCAATTAATTTGAAACAATAAAATTATAGGTAAGTATAGGCACAGAATACCACCTATTTATACCCTAGATAGGTACTGGCACAAAATTTATTTTGCAAACGCTACCTAAAATTTTTTATCTTATCTACCTCGTACCTGTCTCCGTCAGCGTGTAGGTACCTGACTCTTCGATCTTATCAACAAGGTATAAAAATAAACTAAATCTAACTAAGCCTATTCTAACAAACTGCTACCGATGGGCAACGTTTCCAAAATGCTGCAAGTACCTATATATTATAGGTATACGACATTTGTATACTCCATTCGCAGTTGTTCGAGGAAATCGTTTCGATACCGTTCTCATAAACTTTTATGCGTCATCCGATGAAATGTTCGCTGTCAATATTCTCTTCATTGCTAAGCACCGGTTATGTTTTATTCGCACATTCCTGGTTAGATACACATCCTGTGCCAGGAGTAGAAATAGGCATATAGGTACCACTATGGGTAATATATACCGATAATATAATATATACTATACCTACTGTAGGATCATAATGTGATAGTTGATAGAACCAGGCGTTACTTTCCGGTAATCGATGTGTGAAATGATGTAAGTAGAAATAGTAAATTGTACTATAAGGGAGTAATGTATTTAGGAAAAGAGCGTTTTTTTTTAATCCAGAGTGAAGCGAAGGTTTCTAGAGTAGAATAGAAACCTAAACGTAGCGAAGGATTGTACGTACTTCATCTGAAGACGTCCACTGCTGAACATAGGCCTCCCCCTTAGACCGCCACACCGAACGACAATTTGCCACTTGCATCCACCGGTTGTCTGCGACTCTTTTGATGTCGTCGGCCCATCTAGTGGGAGGCCTACCTACACTGCGTCTTCCAGTCCGTGGTCGCCACTCTAGAATCTTTCTTCCCCATCGGTTGTCAGTTCTACGAGCGATGTGGCCTGCCCATTGCCACTTCAGCTTGCAAACCCTGAGAGCTACTCGTATGTCGTAAACTTTAGTTCTTTGGCGAATATCTTCGTTCCGGATTTTATCGCGTACGTACGTACTTCGCTCGAAGATAAATAATTTTGTTATCGTGTGGTGTTTTGGTATCGTGTACACTGTCCTTTTCATCCTAAACTATGAGAAAAGTCTATTCGTCGCTGTTAGCTGGAATGACCCACTTTGTTAGCACTTATCGAGGAACCCTTTTCGAATAGATGGGATGAAAAATACTTTGTACCTTAGGTAGGTACTACCTATATATACGAGTACAGTATAACCAAATAAATAAATGTAATGTAAATATATGTAAAGTACTTTCCTATCTAAGTACTTTATCTAGGAACCTGTTTACTCTACTTACTTTAGTTAATGACAATTTTGTGTTTAACAATTTCGGCAAAACCACAGATAAATATTTAAGTGGCTGATAATAAAGTACATAGAATTGTACTGGTACGTTCTAACTACGTGCGGTACCTACCTACCTACTGATATATCACAGCATAAGTGTACTTGTTAAAATAAAAGCGGGCATCGCTGCAGGAGGGCTAATGCTATACAAGGCTACAACTAATATTAGACAATTTAGAAACATAATTAGAAACGCATAATAGAAATATTAGTAGTAAGTAACTCTGTTTCTACTAAGCTAAGTAATAGCTGTACTAAATTCCTCTGGAAATTTGTAAGACCACTTGACAAATGCTAGAAACTATCATAACACATATGAAATACATAATTTGTGCACAGGTTTTACAATGGATAATGTCACGTTTCATAGAAAAATCTACGAACCAGCTTTACTTCAGATTCTTAAAAATACCTACCTACATGAAAATAAATAACAAGAAATATAATGGACGGTGGTCGATGATCGCTAAGAGGTAGATGTTTATTCATTTTAAACGAACCCCTGAGATCCTATAACCATTGGCGTGCTCTACATAGCAAATAACTTACGTAAGCCTCTACCAAGTAGATTATATTGCTTAAAAAAAAGGAAACAGTGACAGGTCTGTTGAACTTCGTAAAAAGTGTTCATTGTGCCCCTCTCAGCTTAATGAAAGGCGTGTAGTTTTTCTGCTCATCCTCAGGTTATCCGACCGTTCACCCCGTATGTCAACCAAACTGTGCGAGGTACAAATTCATTAGTTTCTTTCATAGACATGTTTCTTTGAATGACTTCACCGTCATCGCTTCCATTCTATTTGATATCGTAACTTTTACAGACGGATTCTAAAGGCACACAGAAATTACGTTTTTATAAAACGTTGTTTATTTTTAATTCACTGCCAGTTGACTGATATTACAATATGCTGGCGGCATTGCCCCTTTGAATTGCAATGCTTATACAACCTCAGCGTTCTGGTGAAGTAATGTAGCGTATCGGCCGCTTTATCTTCTAGAAGACGCAAGCGCAAGCCAATCTATAGGAAGTGCCATGGCAAAGTAAAGGTTTCTATGGATTACGCCCATAACAACAATTGTCAGTGTCATAATATATACCAGTTATTCACCAGCACAGTCGCAAATATGGCTTCGTTCTTGTAAGGATCCTTATTTTTGTATACAAAAATCAACTGTACCAATGAGGACACAAAAGTGAGTAATATGACAGAACGATCTCTAGCCAAGGTTAGTGGACCTACGAGTGCGTTCGAGGTCGGGCCCGGCCTAATTCCTCATTGTCCTGTGACCTGGGATTGGCTGGGAAAATGTTGGCAAGCATTTAGGTCGGTCTACAGGTCAAGGTTGCCTTTGGAGAGTTCAACATTTTATTATGATAAGTGGACAGGTGGTTACGGACCAGAGAAGTGCAAGAAATGCACATTTCGGCGAGCCGTCGTTGTCTGTGCTGTTAGACACGTGGTATAGTCTACAGAACGGCTTAAACATAGTTGTTTGTTGTAGCTTCAGACATAACATTTGGGCAGCAGTCTTTGAGACTTCTATTCTAGAGGCTTAGCGTATTTAATACCTTCGACGTTCGCCACGGTACAAGATACCACGAGTGGCGTTTTAAAAAGGTTGAAGGTCGATCTTCCTTGAACAATAACAATAAGGTCCAGCGCACCCTGCGCAGGCGGCGTGATCTTAAGCTCTCATTATTAGTTGATCAGCTTCATAATATTGTATTGTCAGTAAAGTTCAGTAAAGTTCAGCTAATTAAAACAGTAATTAACCTATAATTACCTACTTAATGAAGATTCACCATTTTGAGTAATTCCAAATTGAAAACCATTTCAGAGTAGGTAGGTAGTACTTACCGACATACCTATATAGTAACAAGCCAATTAGAATAATATATTGCCCATACGGGTGATTAGAGAAAGAGAAAACGTATTCTATTACCTATATACGGGGGAGATAATGTGTTACTTCATAGCATCATGGTTACCTCGCTTACGGAAACCGGAATCTCAACGAACAAAATTTTTCAGTTTTTGTATTAGGTTACAACTTTTGTACCCATCTGGTTCGAAATATTTACTATTATCTATAATACGAAATCTCACTTTGATATCAAGTAAGCCATAACAAAACCGGGTACTTATGTAACATGAGGCGGCATGGACGAAGCCCTAGTATTGAATAATCCCATGCTTATTGTAGAAATGGTCGCCATAGCCGAATTCTTCAAAGTGGCCATCATTCTCAAGCCATGGCATACCTAGGCGGCAACCCTAAGTATTTTCCAACTCATCTATACTCTGTTTTCCATTCTTATTGCCAAAAAACGGTAAAATGTTACTTACATACATATCAATATTATTTAAAATCTGAAGGAAAAATGTTGCCTGCAAACAATCATGGCATTGCCACCCACAACTTTGCATTGCATTCGCGGCACTGCAACTCACCTTGCCCCCAGTAATTTTACTTGCTAGGGCTTTAGTTCTAAAAGTTGAAGATCTTCTCTACAAAGAAGGTCCTAAAGCAAGTAAGTAATACAAAGGTTTGTATATGCAAACACACTGTTAAACTCCATTTAAAAAATAAAGCCTGGTGACAGACGAACAGACGGACGGACGCACGGAGCCTTAGTAATAAGGTCTCGTTTTACCCCTTGGGTACGGAACCCTAAAAACAAGCTCAACCTACAACAGCCAATAAATTGAAAAAAGGCTAAGGAAGTAAGTTAAATAAACAACATTAGAGTCTTAAATGTTTTACTGCCTACAATAATGTTTATGTGTTTTATAAAACTGATGTAAATAGTTTTAATTTATTTACATATTTTTTGGCGGAAGCAGTCGAGGGCTCAGGAAATCTTAAATTATTGTATAAATGTTAGATTTTTTTGTAAAGATTTATTCGTCTGATAGTCTTAATTCTAATTTCCCATGTGGAACAGCCCGGCAATACTCCGAAACCCGGTATTTATGGAGTTATTCATTTCAATTACTAATAATAATTGCTAATTATTCCAATGACATTAAGACATAATATTCGAAAGCCAGAGGCCTCTTAGAAAAAAAAAACGAAATCCAGAAAAATGGTACCACTAGCCGATCTGTGTTTGTAAACTGCAATTAACCTACTTGGTAATCACAGAAATACTTTGTCAAATAGTGATACTGAATACTAGTATTTATTTCCTCTATGCTGATAACCACCAATGCAGACGTCATGTTCGGCACAAGTAGAAATTATTGCAATATTTAACGAACGTGCTGCATATTTGCCATATTATGGCTACAATATAAACATAGGTTCAACCATGCAGGACCCAGACATACCACATTAACAACAGCGGGAAAAATAATCAGTGATACACGCATAATATTAAGGTAGGTAGTTTTTTTCTATAGCTTCAAATAGTTGGTATAGTTTATTTGTAGGATTATTTTTTTCCGCCAGTGTCAATAATTATTTGTTTTTCTCATATGCTAGTATTTGACCGCATTTCGACCGCTATTTCATTTCAATAATAAGCGACGATGCGGTCAGAGATTGATGATTTTTGCCGAAAACTTAGTAGATACGTGTTTTACTTTAAAATAGCAGTATTCAGTGTTATTTGTACACTATACCTAAGACGAGGGAATGATTAACATAATAATATCAACAGAAACAGTGAATAAGTTTTGAAATAAGTAGGTACTTACTTAATACTATAAATATTCCTGTGACGAGAAATTCCCTCACGGGTAGCGCGATTATTTTTATCTTGCTTTTATCGCTTCATTTTGCTCCGATGCAATTACCCCTAGAAAGTGAAACAGCATGAAACCGGCCATGCGAAGTGGTTCCTTTGCCAGCACTGAATGTATTACTCTCGCTTCAGTTCTGATTCGGTTGGTTTATGCCGGTGCGTTTGGGTCTCGTGCCGATGGATTTTTACATTCGGCCAGTCCGTCGGCACGCGTCGGGCGGAGAACGCGCTCATTCTTATCCGAATTCGGCGCCAAAAGTACCAGATAAAATAGATCGCGGAATTGTATATGCGCGAAAATGTTTTGAATGAAAATATCCAGTTTAATATCAACAAGTCGTATTAATAGCAGTATTTTATGAGATACACAATTATTTCTGGTGAATATCCGAAAGTAGAGTTATTTCGATCGCCTGAAGAAAGTTTCGCGCGTCTACGGTAAGTAAAAAAAAATATTGTTGAAGGCATTTTGAATTTTCTCTTAGGAATTAAATTGTCTTATGTAAATAATAATCTATTTGAGTTATTAAAGGTATCGTTCCAAGAACTTTATGGCATCGCCTCACACAACCCGATACCTAAGATCATTAGGAATAAACCCACTCGCTGTCATATAAAATCAAATATTATTAGAAAAATAAAATATGTATATTTACACTACATTAAAACAATAACTCATTTTATACATACGTTTCTTTACTTGCGTAATAAGTACCTAATATACTTACTTCAATAACTATGAACTTCGACACGCAAACAAATAATAATAGCTGATAAACTCGTGGAATCACTAGATGAGCAGTTTAAATGTCACTACAGTTTAACGAACTTATTTTTAGTTGATAATGTTTTCTTTATTAGTATAATTCAATACTTGCTATTTAAGAGGTCATATGTCATTATAATACTCGTACCTGTGTGCCCATAATAGGTAAATATATCCGTACTTATATCCATACTAGTATTACCACACGTCTAATCGGCTGAATCGATATTGATGAATTTTGGTAGCTATAGATATAGATTGGATCTTAGCGAAGATGGGAGGATATTTTTATCGTGATAAAATGTAGTCCACTCAAACGAAGTCGCGGGCAACAGCTAGTATTTAATAAATCTAAGTATAATAGCAATCAACCGATAATGTTGTAAGTAGGTATAGAATTAGCTAAAGAATGAGAATGATATTACTTTACGTTTACTTACAAAAATAAAGTTTACAGCTCTAAAAATGTATGAGTTTAATAACACAAGAAACTAGTTTTATAGTGTCAACAAACACAAGAAAATCCGATTTTAGTTTATTCAGACGTGATTTTCAGGCGACCCCTGTGGAAAAAGGTATAAAAATCTCTTATTTTAAGGATTCTCTAGGTGCTTGGGTACTCCCTTAAAAGGAAATTCAGCTTAGCAAAAACGAGATTTTGTAAGAAACTTAGAGGTTGTGTTACTTCATTGATCACGTTTGAGACGCCCTTGAGAACAATACCCTCTTAATAACAGCTCCAAAATTGTATGATGGTCCCGTTTTTTTACCTTTGACTGTACTTTTCTGATTCTTGCTACAACGTTTTTGTAAGTTATCATGGAGTTTGACGAAATATTTAAATAAATAAAATAAATAATTCAGTGTACTTTCGCAATGATGATTTAACACTGTAGCAAGATAAACAACCTAGACGTTTTTCTATCTCCTAAAATGTAAGCATCGTCTACGTCTATCTAATCATCTCTACGCACTCTACGCCTACGCGTAGCTAGCGTAGCAATTAATTATTCAAAATTTAAAATGTAGATATTAGGGACATTATCACCTTATTTTATCTTAGGATAAATTTAATATGGGATAATCCTTCGAGGAAAACCGATTGTTTTTAACGTTTGTTGGTACCGAAGTTTCAGCATATAGGCATCGTGACGAAGCCACCGCCCTGTGGCCTTTATAAACCAAATCAAAATACATTGTGCAAAGTGAATTGTGCTAGGCTATCGGCAACCGATTGTTTTTGAAATAAAATTGTAACCAACAAAAACTGAGGATCGTACGCAACACAAAATGCTGATTTACCCACGCTCTAGTTGCAATTTTCTCGTAACACCCGTCTCTTGCGATCGCATTTTGCAATCCGGTGAGAATACTGTCCGTAGCGTTTATAAAGTTTAAAGTAATTACTTTGGTACCTACTTTTTAAATTAGTATACATTTTTATTTGTAATGAGGTATTTGTTTAAGTGTCAGACGATATGTATAGTAAGACCTAGCATTGACCGAGATAATGATGTAACCCACTTACTCAGTTATCATTTTAATAATGTATACAAAGAAGACGTAATAGTATGAGTAGGCCAACTTAATACTGTTTTACTGACGGCACGTTTCGCGTAGTGGCTGAGCAATCGGGCTGCTGCGCTTGGTGTCGCGGGTTCGATTCCCGCCTGGAACAAATATTTGTGCGAACCGCAAATATTTGTTTCTGGTCTGGGTGTGATGTGTATGTGAAATTATATGTCTGTAAGCGGTACCCACGATACATGCGCAATACTAGTGTGGGGCTAAAAAAAATTGTTAGGTCGTTGTATTCGTAAATGAAAAGTGCGAGGAGTTTTTATACCTACTAAGTTCCTATCTCGTATTATTTAGTAGATAGCTATTTTGTTATCATTATTAAAACATATCGGGTTATTGTTACATCCATACCAGCTATAGCAGAAACGCGATCCGTTCAACCGCTATATGCCTCATTCTCAAAAAGCTTTTATAGTAAGCTTTTGGGGGAATATTAACTGAGACTGAACTATATTATTTACCAGGAAATAGATAAGTAGACTGAAAATAATTAAATAGGTATGTTTTAATTGATATTAGTTCGGCCTGTAGCCGCGCTGCCTAAGTATACATATAGTTTATATAAATTTATAAATCGGTATATTATACTCGTTGTATTTAATTATAATGTAGGTATATCCGATAAATCATCAATCCGTGATAAGGTCACTGCAATCGTTTCCATTGTTTTTATTTACTTAATAACAAAATAAACAGACAGACACCTTAATTAAAAAAGTCCATTATTCCGTAGCATATTTTATATGACAATATCTTCAATGTACAGACTTTTTATATAACATAAGTATAGACTATAGATTAAATAACCCTATGATCTCACTTTTAGGTTTTCGAACACACCACTTCCCAGCGAACAGCCGATCTTAGTATGCCCGCCTCGCTCCTCACCACGCTTTACAACATAATACCATGCGCTCATGGAATACTAAGTGATATTATGAAATATGAGAACACTGTACTATATAACATGCCTCTGCACTATATTACGATGCAGTTGACACGATCTGATTTCACATAATATGAAGGCAATTCGGGCGAAGTCCCACTAAAATAAAATATGCATTAATTTAGGAGATTTCTCTAATTGGAGACTGTTTAAAGTGTATCCGTTTTACCACAAAAATTAAACCAGAGTTAGAGATATTTCTAAAATTTCGTTCCACATAATCGACGTCTATCACTCGCGTTTTCTTACTCAAACCTGGCTCTTCTAGTTATTTCACCTGTGAATTTGTTATTTAGTTAGAAAAAACGAAGATGAAACGTCGATTTGTATAGAAAATATTTAGACTCAATTGTTCAACTCTTGTTTAAATCTTTTGTAGTAAGATCGTCCGAGTCTAAAGGAACATAATTTCCTCAAAATATGTTTTAATTGTTAGTAAAATAATTATTAAAATAATTGTTAGTAAATTATTTAGTTATGAATGTTAGTTTTGGGTATAGGAGTAAATGGAAAAATAAAATGTAATAGTGTCAATAAAGACATTAGATATAGTATACGCAATACGCATATACTTGTTTATGGTCCCAGTATAAATAACAGTAGGAACTACGATGAACATTGCAGAATAAATAATAACACAATGCAGTTACAACATTAGTTGCACACTAGGCACTTAGGCTATGTAAACAAACTAATAATACGTATATATGCGCCCGGCTGCACCTTTGCAGATTCCTAAGCCATAATAAAGCAGTTAACCTAAAAATAAGCGATATAATGTTATGCAACGCCTCATTTAAGCCTGCGCCGCACCTATATTTAACTAAATCAAGCTTTCATTATGTAGGTCACTTTACTCCCGTTGACGTCAATAAATCATAACCCTACTTCGGCAGTCGGGTAAAAAGCAAAAGCTTTACTAGGTACGCGTGACGCCAGTGATTAGCGCTTTAATTATACGTGAAATATTTCTGAATGGGTACTTTTTGACTGCCTAATGCGTGAAGCTATAAAGTTAGTCACGCAAAACCATGGTCATATCTATAAAATGTGTTTTGTTGTTCACAATTATTTGAAATATTTCATTTTAATTGATTATATTAAATAATTACTTTAAACCATACAATAGCTTGTTATAAGTTTATAGGCATGGTAAAATGCTAATCTATATAATTATTAACTAGCAAACACGACCACGCGTTGCTGTGGCTAAAGTTTTTGTTATTGCGACTATAAATTGAGATGTAAGCTATCTTGTCTTTGAAGCTAGATGAAACTGCACACGGTGTGCTAATTTGATTTAAAATTGGTTAAGTAGTTTAGGAGTCCATCGCGGACAAACAACGTGACGCGTAATTTTTATATAAGATAAGATTAATTATATTTTATTTTATTTTATTATTTATGGTGAGTAATAAAACTAATTCGTGATTACACCATTTATAACTCGAAAGCGGCTGGACAGATTTTTATGATCTGAACTCTTGAAATGAAATGAAATGAAATTATTTATTTGCATGAAACATGGTACAATATTGATGTCAATGTTCACGAAGTCCTGCATGTTTCACCAGAAACTGGCATACAAAAATTCTTGCATTAATATATGATTAGTATGTCGGTGCAATTAATATAAAAAGATTTAATTTGAAAATATATATCCATACAAGTATACATAGGCCAACAAGTCATAAACTACTAAATTTAACTGCAATTATAGAGTGATACACATGTCAAGTTTATATTACGTCTAAATAAGTATTATATAATAAATTCAATGTCCATATTAAATTATTTTACACATTTAAAGCTCCAGAATTCCTTCAAGTCATAAAAACAATTTTCAACTAGCCAATGATGTAGCTTGACTTTAAAGAATTTGAGTGGAAGCTCTCTGATAGCCATTGGCATTTTGTTGTACACTTTAATGGCCATTGCATTGCAATTCCGTTGGTGTAGAGCAGTTCTACTACTTGCTATCCTTAACCTAGTAGGATCTCTGCTAGTGAATTGGAAATGTTTATATTTCTCCAACTTCTCAAACATATCTGGGTGCTCTTTAACAAACATTCCGACCTGCATAACATACAACCCCGTCAAAGTCAAAATGTTTAGTTTTTTAAAGAGTGGCCTACACGAATCAAGCGGATGAACGCTACAGATTGCCCTGATACACTTCTTTTGTACCAAAAATACCTTCGTGATATGTGTTGAGTTTCCCCAAAGTAAAAGACCATACCGCAAAACTGAGGCCACATAACCATGATAAGCTGTGAGTGCGGCATTTATATTTACCGTACGCCTTAAACGTTTCAGTGCAAAGACGAAACGGTTCAATTTGGAGCAAACATACTCAATATGAGTCTTCCAATTGCAATGTTCGTCTACATATATGCCTAAAAATTTATAATCATTTGTCATTTGTACTTGTTGTCCCTTACACATGACGTTATAGTTTGTTGCAATTGTGTTATAATTTCGAAAATTAATATATTTCGTTTTTGCAATGTTGGCCTGTAAATGATTACAGTCTAACCAATTAATTATAGAGTCAGTCGCTGAATTAAGAAAATATTCATGGTTATATTGTGTGCTTTTCTTGCCGGTTACTACGACCGACACGTCATCTGCAAAGAGAATACATTTATAATTGACTGCTAACGGCAGATCATTAATATATAGTAAAAATAGTAATGGTCCCAAGATACTGCCTTGTGGCACGCCACAGTTATTAACTAAGTAAGGAGACCTATATGATGTTGAAACGTTTCTTTCGTTCAGCGAAGTTATCTCCACACATTGCTGGCGATTTGATAGATAACTTACGAGCCATTTAAGTACTGGACCTCTAATTCCATACTTTTCACATTTGTTTATGAGCATCGTATGGTTGACAAAATCGAAGGCTTTGCTCATATCAAAAAACAGCACTGAGACAGGAACCCTCTTGTCAATCTGTTCCACTACCTTTTTGACCAAAGCATAAGCAGCTAGTGTTGTTGACTTGCCTTTCTGGAACCCATTTTGTTCCTCTTTTATAATGTCAAATTTTTTCAAATAATCACTGATACGAAAGTGCATTGCCTTTTCGAAGACTTTGGATAAAATAGGAATTAAAGTAATTGGACGGTAGTTGTTTACGTTCAGTTTACTGTCTTTTTTGTGAAGTGGCTTAACAATGGATCTCTTAAGCCTTTCTGGGAACAATCCTTCACTAAAAGAAAGATTTATTATATACTGTAAAATTGGGGAGATTATCTTTACACTTTTTTTAACGATGCGTGTGCATATGCCGTCAAAACCAACCGCTCTTGTATCATTTAGTGATTCTATCATCTTCTTAATTTCATCTACATTACAGGGTTTTAGGAACATGCTGTGATTAAGCATTGGTATCTTGTGTTAGTAACATAGGTCCTTGTGCACAACTTTCAGCTTGGTTCTACATTTGAAGCCCTCTATGACGGCACTAAAGATCACAATCCCGTGCACGATATCGCTTACCTATTGAGTGCAGCAAATAATGCTTATCACACGACCTCTATGGCAATTACCAATTCAGTTCAGTAAAAAAAATAGCACTCCTCAAAGACAGCTACATTGTTATTAACTCAAGTACACATTAGGCAAGTAATTAAGTCCGTTGGGTCTAATGAGACATTTCTCTCAACCCGGTTACCAGCTGCGTCGTGACAATTGCATTTGAACAACATCTGCTGCGGACTTTGACTAATCACTGGCTTAGCAATCATTAGCATTCGCTTAGCATTGTAGAAAAGGCTTTCAATATTTAAATGCTACCTAATTTGGGTCCCTTTACCTTGTATGTGTTGTTGAACACGAGATTATGTTGGCACGATAATGCGGAGGTACCGTTATATAGTTAAATAAAATTTGCATTACAACGTTCCAAATGGACGATTGTGTGGAGCTTATTGTAATATTTTTCGTCCACACCTATTACCACGCTGTACGATACACTATGCCAGGTTGATATAATGATTTCGTCCGTCGTCCGTTCAACGGATTATTTTCAAATAGGTACGATAAACCGTTTAACGGCAAACCGACACTTTAGTAATATCTTTCAGTTTTACTTTTACTACTAGCTTTTAAACGTTAATTTAATGCGTTTTGGAATGAATAATTATACATTTGTATTGTATAATTAAGGTAAGTTTATAAAAAGTCGTTGGTTCATATTATAATCAGTCATACGCTTCTTTGTAGAGATAAGGAAGAGTAGATTAAGTCTGAAGTAAAAAAAGACAATGAGGCGCTGTAAGTCCGGAAAAGCTGCTGTTGTTAAAAGGAAAAAATGAAAGATTCCATTAGACGAAGCTAGCTGAAGTAAGATTGATAGAGCCTAATCTCACAGCTTCATTGATCTGTTTTCGTTTGTAGAGACTCCATCTTCGGTCAAGTCAGGGTCATCTCTACCGCTCTACAAACGTTTACTATGTATGCGTCATATTTACTCTATTCATACGGAAATCATGTTACTTAGATATGTCGCATAACAATGTCAATATTGGATGGTAGGTAAATATTGCTATTTTGCATAGAAATTAGGAGTATACTCAGCTGATATTTTTTTGGTATCAGAGTTGAAGTTTCTCAAAGATTCATCACAATTCAAAAAAGGAAGGAAAGTTGAAAAACAGTCCAACAAAACGATATTTTCAAAGTGTTCAAAATAAATTTAAAGTAGGAATATTTTTTATTACCAGTAAACTCCTGGACTAGTTATAGAAAAACCACTAGAAAATCTTACCATGCTTATATATGATGCTTATATAGATGACTAGTAGCATCTCGCGGTTTCACCCGCGTTAACTACTATCCCGCGGGAACCATTAATTTTTACGGGATAAAAGGTAGCCTATGTGTGTGTAGCGGGGATAGCATAACTTCCCAACAGTGAAAGAATTTTTCAAATCGGTTCAGTAGTTTCGGAGTCTATTCATTACAACCAAACAAACAAAGTTTTCCTCTTTATAATATTAGTATAGATATACATTTCACTACATTAAATAGTGAGCTTAGTACTGCATAACTAAGATCCCACGGTATCTTGGCTAAATGATGCTGTTCTGGCAGCCTGGTACAGTTGTCATCAAAATAACACGACTACACCTCGTCACGGCTGCTTTTATTACAATCACGGCCACGTTAGTTTCTTACACCAAAATAATATAATATGTAACATGAAATAACGATATTACCTCAGATTACAGAATTTGTAATCTAACCACGAACAACAACAATACGTCAAAAACAACTGTCTCACAACACAACCCACTTTGCATTTGTACTTATGTATTACGTGTGGTATCAAGGTTTGAACATTTTAGTGTACTAACTGGGACGAAGTCAATATAATATAGGTACAGTTTAGTAACATTAATGGGACAACTAACAAACACCACAATATAATAGGAACGAACCCACTTAGTTTCCACTTTTCTCTAAGAACTAAAAAGGAAAGGACACACGAAACACTTTTCGCGTTGAGCTTACATCGAAAGAGATCGACGATAGTACATTCCTGTGGCCTCAATGCATCCATTCAAGAGGGTAATGTGGTGTGTGGTCTGGGAATTTTAATGGGATGCATGGAGTTCGCGTCCCTTAGATCAGGAAACTCGTTTATTCACACGCCATTACTGAAATGAAACACATTGCTCGTGTGTGTTGATATTGATTGATTAGTTTTTACCAACCCGCCACTGCCCGCCAGCTTGGTGGATTGTTGGCTACCAACATATATCTCTCTCTGTGTGACGGTTGGTATTCCAACAGTGGGATCACCAATACAATACAATACAATACAATCTTATTATTGAATACCATACAATTAACCCATCTTTAATATATAAAAATGAACCCCTTTTTCTCCAGGTCACGCTTTAATTTGAGAACGGCTTTACCGATTTTGCTAATTCTTTTTTGTTGTATTTGTTATTATAAGGAAAAAGTTCTTATGAAAGCAAAAAAATAGAAAGCTTAGCGGAACATGAGAAAATTTAAGAAAACTTAGCAACCATATTAACTAAGATTGAGGGAAAGAGATAGAGAGTGATTTTAAATAAGTACTTACGTAGGTACCTCAAAGTTTAGTTCGTGGTAACGATGTCAATTCATAGGTCCGTTTTAATTCAATGAGTCTATCTTTCACGTACAGTCGTGTTTAATTAAAGCAAGGTGTGTTTGCCATTCGCCCTTTAGGACTACCAGCGGGGCACTCGCCAATCAGCCATGTTCTGTAACATGACAATCGTTAAGGCAAACGCTAGGCAAATTATTCGGTCGATCACCTTACTCGTATATTCAATACTGTACAAAAACGGTTCTGCAGAATGTTTTAAGCTAGGGCGATTTATATTATTACCATTTTATATACTTTATAATTTCGTAAGCGACTAGATATTTTTGATAAAAATGTACTAATGCTCTACCAACAAAGGCTTTTAATGTACTATAGAGGTGGGTAAATAAGTATAATAAATAAAATATAATACTTACTATGATTATTATGAACACAGCAATACAATTCATATACCTTGGCTCAATAATCCTTTGGTGAGGCCATAAGAGCAGTAACCAGCGTGACGTCACCTGTATCATTTTAGGGTTGCAAAAGATTATTTTTATTTTATTTGACTAAAAAATCGAATATCGTGTTAACCCTGACAGATGATTCGTTACCAGGTACACATACACACCTACCGATATCACTATACCATGCTGTTACACCCTGTATACAAATGTAGATAATTCTGACTCAGAGGCACACTTGATATCCAACAGAATCTTCAATGAGATTACATCACACATCACACTAATGTCGGTGACCTTTCTGAGTCTGAACTCATCAATCAATACCAATGATCAATAAAATGTTTCTTAATAATTGATGGAGTTAAAACGAACCTTGAACCTGAATTTGAATATATAATTTGCTTTATATGCAGTTTGAGTTATTATTATTGGATAATTATTATCTCGTGCAACAGAAGAGACAGCTACAAAACGGGCAAACTGAAAAATCAGGTTATGCCAGCACTAAATTAAATATTTAATAAGTAAACTACTTAGGTACGTATCTATTTGCTTTGAGTCACTCATACCCAAACTCTTATGGGAGCATAGTCCTTATAGCTCCTGCTTACCTAAAGGCAAGAGATCTTACAGTTAACCGTCTCTAGAGAAATATATATCACTTTTGTATATTCATCATTATCGGTTACTCGAGCCGACCTATATATATATATACCAGATTCAGGTTTGACCTCAACCACCTGTACAAATAGGACAAAAGAAGAGCGAAGAGATGCTAATGATAATGTTATGTCCTAAATAACTATGGTCTTGCTAGGTACCTACCTACCTGCTATAATTTGAAGCTTGCAGTAATATATCGCCCTTTGTTTCTGCCACTCTCCCCGTTCTTTCACTACCCGCATCGAAGCGTGCCTGCTATCACAATCACGTCATCAGTCCGCATTGAATGACCGACACTATTCTGACCTAGTCTGGGCTGACATCCAGTTATAGCTTTACCCCACCTACTTACCATTACCATGCAAGCCTAAATGCTTCATTTTGCGATAGGCCTAAGAACATTTTAAGCTGTATTTTAATATATTATGTAGATCCTCAGATGTTTATTGGGACTAACTACTACAAGGTAGAAACGTTAGTAATGATGCCACTATTTTATTCATGGTACGTAATTCTTGGTATGTGAGCAAGTTGAGTAAGTAGGTAAAAACTTTTGCTTTATTTTAACCTACCTAATTGAAATGTAGAGGAAGCACAAAAATAGACTTGCAGCTCTCTACTAGTTAGGAACACTAGGTACAACCAGTATTGAGAAAAAATACATTTAGTCATATCTTGACAAATAAAACAAATTATTCGGTCTATAGTCAGCATTTTCATAAAACATTGTAACATTGCCTTATATTTTTAGCAACGAAAAATGAGATAAAAATGCTTCATTGTTTTGCAGTTGCATTTTCAAATGTCCCACACGTTTTGCGTTTGTAACTTTATCTGAACATTCCTTAATGACATCTTTATGTGTTAATGTTTGCGTGAGTGTGGGATCCACATCCACAAAGCCCTTCATCAGTGATTCTCTGCGTAGCCAATAGACTGGGAGGTATTGGTTTATTTTATTTACTACAGATAACATCACGTATGTTAGTTATAAAGACAGTAATAGACAATAGTACTTAAATAGTTAAAATAGTTAAAACAAATTACATCATCAACTAAAATGTATTGAGAAGGAATTTAATTAGTTTAAATTCAGTTGGTACATCTACCTTTTGTTTCATATCTTTGATATCACAACTATTAATGGTTTGACTCGAACAATTAAAGTGTTTTAACGGGGTTTAATGGTATACTTGTCCTTTGGTAATTTGATCAACCCGCAACTCCCAATATGAACACTATTGTTTGAAGCGCGTGCACTAGAAAGCCAGTGGTTTTGTAACATACGCATCAATGCATGTAATTTACATAGACGTTATGTTACTAGAGTTTATGGCAGTTAACGTAACGCATTACAATAACAACTCATTACAATATTATAATATAAGTGCGCAATAATACAACTTAGTTTTGGCTTGTAGGTATATTACGTTTGGCAACTCACGGCTAACTTGTGGAGGTATGTAGGTACTATTTGAGACAATGCGAAATAGTAATCTATTTTTCAAATTCAATTTATAATACCTACGCACAATTTGATTGTCAAGAAACCGGTTTCACTATTTGGTTAGCTACTAAGGTGGTAACTGGTGAGAAACAATGAATTAATAGAATGTTACTTACTTGCCTCAGAGTCTAGAATGTATGAATATGTAGTAACTACCTGCCTTATACAAGCACAATTTGCATTTATATACTAACAAGTTTTCCCTCAACAAAGTGTATAACAACATACTAGTAAATATAGAGTTCCTATATACTACAAAAAACATAGTAAGAAACAATAGTATAGTTAATTTGTCTTATTGTTATACAAATAGTTAAATGTTCGTCTACCTCTAATGAATTTCCAGCATAATGATAATGATGGCAAGACAGTTTTAAAATTTATTTTATTATCTTACCAGAGTTTATAAAATACTTATTCGGTACTATAACTAAGTACAGACGGGACAGATCAAAGTGATTCTAACTCGGTGTAATGCTAGTCACTGAACAATTTCTCAGAATTTCAACAATGGGAACTAGACCAAAATAATAAATATGGATATGGATGTATATCCAAGCACACGCGTATAATCGTATATCTGTACCAATGACAATAAATCTATACCAGAAGTATAATATATATAAATAGTATAACTGAATACTAGCTAACACAGTGAGTAAAATATAAGTGGGTAGGTTATCTTTTAATCCATTTCACTGACATTCATAATGTGGTTGAATGCGGCGGTCAAGGTACACTGATACACTTTCAATAGGGCCACAGTAATAGAGATAACCTAGATGTGGCTTGTCAGAGAAACTCCTGCATTGTAGATCTCATTACCTATCCTATTGGAAACTGAAGGCCTAGGTTAGACACTTGACCACATTCAGTTATGTAACATGTTATGCCTATTTATAATTATTGAAAATAACATTTTGTTCAATAGACGCCCTTCAGGGCAGCTGCGCGCCGCTTGATGATTTCGTTGTTGTGAGTAAGAGAGAGAATTTACCTATGTCAATGCAGACCTTTGATCAGACACATAATATTGTCTCTCTCCACACGACGACGACTAAATAATCTCGTGGCGCGCATGTTAACATGGCTGGGTACTAAATGCAAATAGCTGATTGGTTGCTGTTGAGGAAATTAAATCAATCGACACATACGATTGTATAACCTATGCCTATCATGTGAAAATAATGTTACCCTGTCAATCCCATTACTTGAAGGTACGCAACAATGCGAAAGCTAATCGACATGACTTTCACACTTGTTCCAATAGGTTGCCTTAGTTAGACACTTGACATGCAATAGTAGACAGAAGTGTAATTATTATTCTGTGGCATGCAATACCAATCACCTGTCGCACGTAGTGAGCCACATCTCAAACGTGTCATCCTTCACACCAAAAACCCCAGGTGCCAGCATTAGAATTATTGATCGTGGAAGTTTACATGACACCACAGCGATAGCCGGTATCTAATCTAAATGAAAGTAGGTAGTAGGAAATCAGCATGTTGGTTACTACGGACTCTGGTACTACTTTGGCTTGGTACTTCGAGTCTGGCTTCACTTTTCGACTAGGTACTTCGACCTAGCTGCGTCCTACAGTTTCTAACTAAACTAAGTTATCCTTTGGTTCAGTATGTACTAGCATCCTTTTCAATTTTTACAGATAATGCGCTCGAAAACGTCAAAACTGTTCTTCGCAACAGTCTTGTTCTCGCTCACCAATGCAGTCGTCCCCGGCACTCCTAACGCAAATGAGATCAACCAGGATCCAAAGAAATACTCCACGAACCCTAGTGCAGCTCTCTATCCGAGAGCAACTGAGACCAGGGACTTGAGACACCTAGATGGCATATGGAACTTTAGGGTGTCCCCATCTGACCCTGAATATGGCCAGCGCAACGGATGGTACGAACAGGATCTAGTGAAGGTAAATATTTAACATATTGTATCGTAGTATCAAGTATCATGCGATAAATTAATGGTAGATAGCGATTGCTGTTATCATTACTACAGTGTAGAGTAGGGTGAAGCGTTTTGTTTTTTTTAGAAATCTGATATGCCTGGGTGTGGAATAGTTGCTATGTATATAGCCATTACGGAATAAAATAATAATAAAATTAATATGGTATTGTAAGTACTGCCCCAAGGGGGTCAAAGTTTCAAAATTATTGCAAAAACATGGAGTGCGTGAAACTGACCTAAAAAAATATGTGTGTGGATATTTCTAACTTTTATTGATTATAAGGAGTATTTAGATAACATTATGATAATATATTTGATAAATTAACGAAATCATTAAAACAAGGTGTCAAAATAATTACCACAAAAACGACACATTCCAAAAAAAATACCCTCTATTTATTCAGCGTTTATATTTTATTGCTATTGAATTTGGGCATAATTTTGACAGTTTTTATAAGTTCATCTCGTTTAAAGGTGCCACAAACAGCAGCTGACACTTTTGTCATAATTTTGATACATCTCTGCGTTGCTTGCGTGTGGCAAGGATACTTGACATATTTTTCTAATATATCAATTCCAATTATTAAATTTGGTTCTATAATTGCTTGCATAATAGCACATTACACTGTGTTAATAGTCTGTGTGTCTTATGGTTTCTGTTAGGGGTGGCTTAGTTGCTGTGGTCCAGCTTATAGTATAGTAATACTCTGTTGCTTCAAAATTGAATCCTTTCATTTTGAAAACACGATCCGATATTCTCACTGTTCAGATTTCCTCGTTTCTAGTGTTATTCTATGATGTTGTTGTCTTTCGTTCCTTAACATGGCAATCAATAATGTTTTCCACAAGTACAAGCTATCAAATTCATTGAATACTTGGGTACACGGCAGCTTTCTGTCTAGCGCCATGAAAACTCGATGGTTCAGTCTTAATTTGACACCAGATTGGAGCCTCTACTTTCAAGATCAAAGTATACTGGTATCCTTTAATCTGTGATGATAGTTGCGAGTGTCACACGTCTCTCATGTGGTGATTCAGATACGACATGAAGCTGGAGAAAATACCATTTGCTGTTATAAGCCATCACAAATGCACCCATTTAGGCGGTGTTTCTTGTTGTCAAACGTTTATTACATTCTCCCGAATTTATAGCACCACAAGTCTCTTTTAAAATACAATTGATCTGTACTTAAGTCTTGCTTAGTATTCGTGATCAGTGGCAGAGTTTTACTGATATGTTGAAAGTTAGCGATTGGGACATCTTCACAATGATTATCGGGGCTTTACTGAATGCGGGCAAGATTTTTTTTTACGACCGTACATCATACCGTTTCGTCGAGATAACAAAATGGAGATGCATATTAAGTTCATGGGCATGTAACTGCTAAATCAGGTACTGCAATGGTCTTCACAAACTGTAGCTCCAGCATGTGAAAGACCACCTTTTCATCCATCGCAACCAACAGCGACTAAATTTATACTATGATCGATTGATAGACTTTTGGAGTAAAACAGGAATATATCTTTTGGCATATTGTATGCGACTGCATTTATGGCGATATGTTTAAAGTATTCTGAACCTTCTTCTTTAACCAAACTTATCAAAACAATGCAGCGAGACCTTACGGTGGTGTCGATATTTGGACTGTCGTTTTCGTAGCACGCGCCACTCTTTTATTTGAAGGGTGAGGGGAGAAGAAGCATCGAAAAACACTGGAAAAAATAGCTAGATGACATCCTATTCTTTACTAGCTATGATGTGATTTTATTTCATGGTAAATCATTTTAAATGGTAAAAGTAATAAGTGAAAAAATCTGCAAATTTGCAAATATTTACAAAACTTTAACGGCTTTGGGGCAGTACTAAACCTTGATATTTTTTAACTATATTTAAGAATCATGATAAGCATATAATAGAGCAACTATTGCACACCCAGGGTAAACGAAATTACAAAAATAAAAAATCTTACATGACCGCATTGACCGCTCCACCCTAGTGTAGAGTGTATGGTAATTTTTGTGATGGTAATTATGGATACTTACTGCGGTTAAAATAAATACTTCTGCGGTGAGGCACCTGTTGAACATTTGTATAAAAACTGGTTCTATACAATATATACAAGGTATAATCTGGTTATATACAAAAATTGAATGGACAGCAATAGCTACATATTTCATACTCCCACAAAGACTGCATAACATAACAACGATGAACAAAAATCCAAACAAAATGTAATGTTCATTTCGCCCACGCTCCTCGGTGACTCGGCGAAATTATGCGACTTGTAACTTATGGCTGCTTATAAATAATATTGTGAGCCGTTTTGCAAATAGAAGAAGATTAATAATTTCAAATGTGATTTGCCTTAAATGTTATTTTTCTTTCTTTCATATTGGTTGTTTATTTATGAGCCGGAATGAAGGACTACAATTTAAAAACAGCTCAGTAATATTATTATTGTTTGTTTCTTTTCTTTTATTACGCGACCTGAAGGTGATGCCATGTTTGTAGGACTTGTTACTAGATTTCATTTTGGATTATTTTTCCCAGAACTGGTAATTTTCTTATGTCTACAGATACTGAGACTTTGGATACCGGTCGAAAGTCGTTATAATAAATATTTCACAGAGATTCAAGAACAATCCTGCGTTTATGGAAAAGTAATTCGAAGAAGATTTAGCTAAGGTTATTTGAATTATCCTCTTCGAAGAACCTACTTCTTATCCACTTCCCCATGGCACTACCCAAACCAGGAAGGCCATCGTATCATTGAGTTCAATGAATATTTAAAACCTACATACTTATATTAATGTTTTTATCTTACGAGTATAAGTAGTAAGTATATGTACACGCCAATAATGACATACTTACCTACTTGCATTAAATTAATACAATAGTATCTTATATAAATATTATTTATTTAATATAATAAAATTGCATCAATTATTTTAATTAGTGTGTGCCTAACAGCTATTAACTTTGTATTCTTTTGTTATAATAATCATTCTCACAATCTAACTAAATCTTGTTATATTTTTTTGTGATACGGTTTCATTACGTTGTTATTTATTAGACGAAATTGTTACTTATAGCTACATAACATATGAATAGTATTGTATGTAATGTCTATTAGTGTACGAGTTATATTTGCATGAGTTACTTTTGTGTTTGGACTGATCAAAATTTGCGACGTATTGTTTAACAATTTTGGAATAATGATAATGATAAATAAAAGTTGTCCAAAACAGCGATAGATAGGTACCAGAGGCTGAGCGGTTTTTAAACCTAAGTCACAGAATAAATAATAGCACCTACTAAGTATTTGTTTGAGAAAAATCCTCTGAGCATAACTAAATGTAGGCTAATTACCACTCCACACTGTAATATTTTCTGCTTTTGCCAAATACCAATTGTAGTATTAGTGTATTAACTCACCTCGCCATAATACCAGACATAAAACTGTTATTAGGTATTGATCTTGTGCTGTTAATATAATTAAAAAATATTTATATTGGCCATCTGGATTGGCTTATTTAAAATGGTGTGCAATAAATTCCCTCATTAAGTCGCAATCGTTTGCGTTATCTTTGGCAAGCAATATAGATGGTGCGCTATTTTTATTAAACCATATGGGCATTGTATCTGTCACTGAATAAGTATTCTGGGACTGAACTGAGATTTGAAATCGAACTCTATACTCTCAGAACGAGCTGTATACTTACTTAATTATCACTAACTAGCACATATACACCTAAGTAAATTATGCAAATTGTAATTTTTGGCCTGTACGTCTACCAACGCATTCGACCCTGTGGTATTTGGCTACCAGTTAGCACAAGTGACTATATATTTAACTCTTTACTTGTGTAATTCGAACATATAAACTATTTTTATGGATCGATTTATTTAAGCAGTTGTGGTCCTTAATAAAACACATTATATAGCAACGTACTACCTACAGAACGTTCTGGCACTTTATATCTCAAGTTATTTATAATTATGCACATAATGGTTAATGAGTATATTATATTCATAAGTGCTACAACTTTAGAGATTTTATATTCATGTGTTATATATCATTTAGCATGGATTATTACTGATTAGACTTTTTTCAGGGCCCAGGGGTAATTTCTATCATTGTCTTACAAATTAATTATCGCTGACTGCTTCTGTTTGCCTTGAAAAGTAACTATATTTATCTACTTACTATTTCACTGTTAGTTAATTCCTGAGGAATAGTACGTTGTAGGGGTTGCTATCTTGTGTAAAAAAATATACTAAATTTCTTTAGTACTACATATCAATTGCATCTTTATTCCTATACCTACCAATACTAACGTAGCATTTAATTTACAGACTGGTCCAGTTATTCCCATGCCGGTGCCGGCGTCATTCAACGACATAGTCGAGGAGGCTTCGGTCAGAGATCATGTTGGAGTAGTCTGGTATGACAGGAGGTTCTTCGTGCCCTCTTGGTGGTCCGCAGCCGGCCAAAGAGTATGGCTGCGGTTTAGCAGCGTGCATTATGCTGCCGAAGTGGTAAGTGTGTCACTTATATTTCCACTAATTGCTCGTTTGTTGGGAAATAGAGCTACGCACACTTATTTCTTCCCATATTTCTTAATCTTAGTTAAATTATGTTTGAATTGGTATCGATCTAAAATATTATGGAAAAAACATGATCAAACTCTACCCAATCGGCATTTGTAAGAGGGTCACGTTTTAAATGGCAGTACCAAACCATACCAATCCACACTAGGCCAGTGTGATCGCGTGATATCCACTCAGGGTATCCAAGAATAGTATGATATAGTAAGTCCATATTTTGCCACAGTCTCTGACATAAGGGTCTTATCCCAGTATTAGGAACACAAGGACTGATGTCATCATCATCATGATCATACATGATTCTAGATTTAAACGAGTCTACTCGTAATATGTTTTACGGGGTTGATATTATGTTTTCTGTTCGCCAAAGTTTTAAGAATTTCTAAATGATTTTTCGTCCACTATATTGGTACAGTGTTGGTCTGACTCTGTACCTACTTAGTGTGATGCATTGTTTTGTTCCTATCTATAAAATTAATATCTACAAGCAAAACATAACAGGAAAATGTAAAACATCATGCAGCTGCATTTTATTAGAATTGCACAATGCAATTAAGATATTGATTTATTTGCATTTAATTTATTCCTATGTGTTATTAAGTTTTACTTACCAATCCTACTTACTAGGTAGTCTGATAATATCTGGGATGCTCATGCTTTACAGATTATCACTGTAGTCAATCGCTGTGATGCCATCATCACAAAAGATCGTGCAATTCTGTAGAAATTAAATTATAATTATCATTATTGTGATTCACTCTTACGTACGTACCTACGTACTTACCAAACATAGGTAGGTACATACTTTGTTGTTCAACATTCCTTATCATTGTAAAAAATGTATTGTTTTTATAAAAACCAAGTGTACGGTGAGTAAGCAATTAGTCTAATTAAATATTTTCCGGATAACGAACGTAAATTAAAATCGTAATTATGTTTACGAAGTATAAATTAATGATGCCAACATTAAATTACATACAGGGTGGAACAAAGTCTTCTAGTACCTTTGGAATATACCTAACTCGTTCAATACAGTTTCGCAAGTGACCAACATATCTCACAGGTTCCCACGATTAACATATAAACGGCATTCGTGGACGTTACATCATCTTTAGGATATATCCTTCTACAGAATATCTATGGCGAAGAAGCCGTGAATTTTAAGCAGTTACAACATGTTATAACTTATACTAGGAACTATATTTACTTTAACGCCGATGTTTGAGCAACAGTTTATATTCGAAACTTGAGACTATGTGCCTAAAGGCGGCTCTACACATAGGCCAACGAGTTGGCAAGCGCGCTGGCCCAGCCACTGGCCCAATGTGTAGAACGGACGTTGTCGCATTGGCGGTAGGTATTTGAACGTTGGCTGGCGCGCTTGCGAGCTAGCCGCGCGGTGTCGGCAACATCAAAGGACACTTGTCGCAAGCTTGGCGCACCATCCACACATTGGCCGCGCGATTAGTTTGCCCGGAGCAGCGATCAAGAGTGCACGTTTTCTTCTTGCGGCGAATTAATTATCTTCAATAAAAATAATTCAACAAATTATTATTAAAAAAATAATTCAACAAATATAATTCATTTCTTTTTAATCACCCTTTTCTTGTACACATTTACAAAGTAGTTATAAGCTGTGAATAAATATACAGCTGCAGCTGTTAGCGACTCAACATCCATTTTGAATCCGTCCGCACATTGGCCCGAACCAAACCATACTGAACGACCTGGAACGACCTTCCAATGTGTGGATCACTCACAAGCGCGTTGGCAAGCGCACCGCCAGCGCGTCGGCGAATGCGCTGGCCTATGTGTAGAGGCGGCATAATATGGGAATAATTATATATTATAGGAAGCGGTGGTAGCCTAGTGGGCGAACGTCCGCCTTCGAAAACGGAGGTGGCGAGTTCAAATCCCAGTGCGGTCACGTACCAATGTGTTTCTTGTTAAAACATATGTACGTAATTATCACTCGCTTTTCGGTGAAGGAAAACATCGTGAGGAAACCAACATGCCCGAGAATTAATTCGGAGGCATGTTATCCACCAATCCGGACTAGGCTCCCGTGGTGGATTATGGCCTAACCCTCCTCACGATCGTGAGGGGAGGCCTTTGCCCAGCAGTGGGACAGTTACAGGCTGAATTATTATAGGAATTAGGATTAGGGTAGGGATAAAGTATTGTCAAAGTATACCTTTGACCAACAATAAGCCAGTAGGTAACAACTAACGGATATCAAAAAATCTTAGTTACAGTGGTATATATACAGTATAGTTCATAATATCAGACGATATACATTACAACGCCAAATAGAATGCCTATGATACGGATATGAGGTTACAGAACGGTATTTGGTAGGTACCTATCCAGTGAAATCAGGATATCGTGAGTTTAATATCTAGGTAGAAAGGGCACTTAGCTAGCTGAGGCCAAAGCCTAGTGATTGTAGGTGTTGGTCCAGCCAGACCTGTAACTAGGGCTTTTGTTTTAGGGGCAAATCACACCACAGGATAACTACCTACCTAAATATTTCGCAAAACGAAGAATCATACATACGAATAAAATAATATCTAAAAAGCATCACGGATATCATACAAATATTTAGGTATTCTGACATTTTCCCGTCTCGGAACCAATAAATGGTAGGTTCACGATTAATTCAGATATCGACCACGTAAAAATAATTTTTAGAAACGGTCGGAAAAACATGTGAACACAGTATGGAGTACCTACTCAGTTAATCAACTTGAATATTTTACTTATTAGCCAAGATGATTGACATAAGGCAGCTCCATACTCTTCATAGTGTCACCTGTGTAGTTTTAAAAATTACAAAATCCCCAAAGTTAATTTATTTGAGTAATAACATCTTTGCCCCTTCCCTAGTGGCGCTCTCGACTCTGTGCGCTGTCGCTAGGCAACTCTATTGTAATTGGCCCATTTGTCAGGAGACGCCGTTCTGGCTCGATCTGACAGACTATAAACTGACATATGATACTAGAGCCATGTTTCATCTGCGCCTCTGCGGTAAGATGTGATCGACGGTAATTTAGATTAATTAACACCTACAATGAAAGGAACTTAGCATTCAAAAAGTTATTTAGGTATGCACCTAATTTTCAAAGGACATGGGTTGTTGTTGTAGGTATAAACCTACTTACCAATAAAATTAACAATGCATTTATCAGTATGGCTTTTAGGTGAGGAATCTCTTTTTTTATTATTTTTTTCGTATACATACTACAGCCATTGATTTATATTCCTACGGGCATTAGCGTAAAACAGATTTCAAAAATTATCCAACTTATTCACAGTCTTTACACTTTTACACCCATTTTTTTCTTTATGAATTTGAAAGATCAAGGATTTGTATTGAGTACAAAACTTTGTACGAATATCGTACCAAATATTTTGCAAGCGAGCGGTAATATTTCAATTTCGTAAACCAGTAAACACAATTAATTAGGAGAATAGCAAAGGTACGGTAATACAGTGGTCTAATAATGCGGCCCGTGGGCTGAAGGGTACAGGAGAAAAACAAGTATTATAGTGAATGTGTGTAAAGATTAGCTAAATAACAGCCTTACATAGATAAAACTACCACTACAGTTTACTCTATTACCGATCAGATCTGAAGAACGGAGGTCCTCGCAGCTCGAGTCATAATTCGCAACTGATCTATGCGCCTATTGTTATCGTGTAGGGTAGTGGAACCAATAAATGAACGTTTAAGCGTTTTGGTCAACTTTGAACCACTTTTACTCAGTTATCTCGTGACATTGACGTTTCCTGGTATTTTTATAAGAGTCAGTATATCCTCAAGAATTAACGAATGAATCAAAATACTTTCTATATCTACCAGAAATTTTATAAAAAATCATTATGTGTAAAAAATAGCGTTTTATCCCAATAGTTGAACGCTGTGCCTTAATTATGAACAATTTGTACCCAATAGCTGAACTAATATTTTGAGAGGAATTATGGGATGAAATTGTAATGAAATTGAAGAATACAATAGTAGCAGTGTTAATAAATTATTTTTACTATTCATTTAGAAGAATGTAAATAATAAGTAAAACATTTCTAGGCTTCTTCGAGAGTACTCCGTAATTATTATTTTTTATTTTTCGTAGTGTAGGTGGCTTCTCAAAAGAAAGACTTAGAAATCTCGAAGAAACTTGAACCTATCCCTTCATTGCGAAAAACAAGACCTAAAATCTTAACTACAATAATTCAAATGGTTCATGTTTTGGATACTAATTTTTCCATAAAATGAACGATCAACATTTTTGTGTATTTCTTAGTTCAAATTTTGGGCATGGAACCTAAAGCTGAATATTGAGGATTTCATACTAAAATAAAGCTCTTAAAATAGCATTTAACACTGAAAACATGTGTTCAACTTTTGGTAAATAACTTTATACATTAAACAAAATTAATTTGAGTGGTTTTGTTTTTGGCTATAGAGTCAAGTTTAGGATTTACGATGCTTGTAAAAAATGCCTTTTCTCCAGAAGATGACCACCGGTCACTTAATGGATCAAGCAAACTAAATTTGAACCATTACTTGAACGGTAAATATCTCGAAAAATACGGGTAATAATGTTAATAAGTATCAACAATATCAAGGCTGAGTAGATGAAAATTTCATTAGAACCAACAAAACTCAGATCCATCATTAATTTATTTATTTAATCTGACAAAATGCTTAAATTGGAGGTCACCTTTCTTAAGTAGGTTTTCATAGAAACGTAACTTTTGGTGGACACCACTCACGTAACGATTTACCGTGGGCTCATCTGAGCCGTCACTGTCGATCTGTTTAAGGCGCTAATATAGGAGCGATTCATGTATTTTAGAAGATGAAAGTTACCTGGCCGGGCCGCGCGCCACGCTGGCTCCGCGCTCACGGCAAGTCGAAAACGATAATTCATAATTATTATACTCTTACTAACGGCATCACGTGGCCTTAGCACAGATTACTAGATAGTTACTACGTAGGCTTTAGTCTGAAGCATTCAATTATTTCGACACTGTAATGACATGTCAGATTGGCCGAGCGGTCTGAGATGCTACGTTCCGTTCCTAAAGAATAATTACCGCCAGCATTACATAAATTATTACCTCCTTGACTATAATCCTATCAAATTTAGAATGCTGCACGAATTATTGGAGTCACACCTAAATAAGTTGTATTAAATTTATTTAGTGTTGGTCCCTTCTGGTATGCGCTTTTGTCAAGTCCATTTGATACAAGACATCCTCTTTAGTCCACATCCATAATTTTCTTTTTGATATAAAGTATATTTTGACAATGACAATGACGGAGTAAAAGATTTGTGCATTTAGCCAGTGTCAGGCATCCGTACTAAGATCATATAAATGCGAAACTGTGTGTGTGTGTTTGTTGGTTTTTTTTTTAGTTTTTGCCATCCTTTCACGTCTAAACGGCTGAATCAATCTTGACCAAGATTGGACCTATGAGATGGGTATAGGCTATTTTTCGTCAGAAAAAATAGGGATCTTAGAATCTAAATAAATAGGAGTTGAAAATTTATATGGGCAATTCATAATTTCTCAAGTAGGTGATCTGACACTTCATTATTTTAGGCTCTTGATAAAATATAAAGGTTAAGACTAAGGATAGGGAAAAGGAAAGGGACAGGGGCAGGGATAGAGATACAAAGACTTCAATATTTATTTTCTAAACAGTTCCTTTTTCATATACGGATGAAGTCGCGCGTAAAAGCTAGTTTTAGTAAAGTTTACTGAATCGTGGCTATGACTGTAAATTTACTTTACCACGAGGTTGTAAAAATATGGAATACTAGCTGTTTCCCGCGACTTCGTCTGCATTTAAATCGAATCCAGCTATAGTAAGAACACAATATGCGTGAACTTTGTATGCTATTGTAAATCAATCGGGCACGTCACGTCTCTGTCAATATCTCTATCCTCCTATTTCCTCATCGCTTTTTTCCCCAACTCCCAATATCTCATCTCCCATCCCTCATCCATCTCCGATCTCCCATCTCCTCATCTCTCCGGCTGCTGCTCTTCATCTCCCCATCTCCCCAGGTCCTCATCTTTCCTTCTCCCATATACCTACCAAATTTCATTTTCATTTTTGTTGTCTATACCTAATTTCATCGAAATCGGTCCAGCCGTTTAGCCATAAAAAGTAACAAACAAACAAACATACAAATAAACAGACAAACAGAGAAACAGTGTTACTTTCGAATTTACAGTATAATATTTGACAGTGACTAAATGCACAAATCGTGCGAAGCAAAAACATTGAAAAAACTGGCTCATAGTTGAGCAGAAAGATTACTGGAAGTGTGCTAAAAATAAAACGTCAGAATATGCATCCGCCAGATCCGCCATTATGGAAAACGGAAGTTCACTACATCTTCATTTTAATATACAATCATAATCTGCTCCTTTGATTAACTCCAAACTATCATAAGAAATCCCAGTTTTATTTAAGTGAACAATCTAAAAACGCGTTTTTGCTGCTAATTTCAGTTACAGGTGGTGCAAGAATAGTCATATTAGCCATTATTCTTTACACACAATGGAGAATAAATACAAAGTAATAAAGGTTATAATAAAAGTTTAGTAATCGTCGAAGGAAGTCATTTACGGCAACTAAGTAAATAAACCAGTTGTATACCATGTAGAGATTCTGTTTGCTTTATTTTTTTGGAGAACAAACAGTAAATTCGACGAGAAAATATTGAGGAACAGCGACATACGTCCTCTCTCTGAAACGCCGTAGCGGGTACTGAGCCGCCTAGTACGCGCTCAAACTGATCATATTCTCGTCGTTTTTATTAATTTAGAAGAACGGAATCGATTCAGTTCATTGGAAAATTCAAATTTCATTGGAAAATAAAATTGCCTTTTTTATGGTTCCAAAAAATATGATAGTTGTCGCTGAAAATGTTGAGCATTATGTGACGAAAGATTTTTTTCGGGTCCTTTCTCGTGAATTTTTTTCTCAAGATACTAGACAACTTTAGTCCAATATTATTGATTTATTAGCTAACTGAAACACTTGGCTATACACTGTATTTTTTCTGGCTTATAAATATTTGTAATTACAGCTTAACTTTTTGACAAAAAACCGCCCATTTTACGGAAGCTCGCTGCCTACAGGTCCTTAAGGCACTAGGTAGAAAAAATGTTGCGAGATACGGAAAAAATTATCGCACATGCGTATGTAGCGTAGTATTTTATATTTTCCTATATTTCGGTCGATCGTTCATCTAATGGGGGTCAGTCATCTTTTGGTGCCACTACCCTATCTAACATTGTAAACTATGCTCATTCAATTGCACCGGCCAAGATTCACTGACCTCGCTCAATAATCGGCGTTACTCAATCGCTTCCTCGGATGTCGGGTGACACATGTCTGTTGATCCGACTGTCTACGCGCGTGATAGGTCTTTAAGGTGGATCAAGATCCTTGAAAATATTATAGCCTAGGTGTTTATTGTTATTAATGTATATTACAAACTTATCAAAATTAACTTTGTTAATGGTTTTGGTTTAAATTTTTGTCGGACGTTCGACAGATATTTTTTGTATTTTTTTATCAATAAATTTGTTTTGGTTGAATTCAATTTACAAATTTTTAGTCAGTGTCTGTAGGCAAACAGCCAAACACATTTTTCTTTCAATCATATAAATTATATACTTATATCATACCTATCTATCTATAAAGAGATGTCTCGTGGAGGGAAAGTGTCATCTCACGCAACGATGGGTAACAAATCAGACGTGGTGTTAAGGTATCTTAATGAAACATACCACAAAATTGCATAATAATGCAATTTGCACTGCAATCTCTACATAAAATGCAGTTGGCTATGATATGGATAAAATGGCTTCATAGTGTTGAGATTATTCGTGTGGTTAATTTATAGTGTTCGTCTCATTTTTAATCTCGGAGAAGAATAGACCTTGCAAATAACAGCAGGTACCTATAGGCACTTTTCAAATACATTTTAGAAACACTGAGGTTTAACATAACATACCTACATACATGCTCTGACCTGTATTATATAGGCCAGTGACTTAATGACTCTATATCTTCAAGTACAATATCTGTAGGTACTCATCACTAAAACTTAATTTCGCAGGTCTACTTTTTTACTATGTACCTACTACTATGTAACCTACCCAAAATATTTTTTTAAAGTTATAAATAGGTATATATTGTATGTTAACATGGGTGGTTGATTAGTGATTTTGAAGACCTTCGTTTTCTCATAAAGAACAATATCTGGATGACCGAGCTTTGCTCGGTATTTTTTTTTTTTATATATACTTATTGTGTTTTTTGGAAATTATATTTAAATACGAATTACTAATAAAATGATGAACTGGATATTTAAAGAAACAAATCATAAAAAAACACGAATAAAATGTCATTTTCTAAAAATGATTCCTAGCTAGATCGATTTATCGCCCCCGAAACCCCCTATATATTGAATTTCATGAAAATCGTTGGAGCCGATTCCGAGATTACAATTATATATATATATATATACAAGAATTGCTCATTTAAAGATATAAGATTGGGAAATACTAATCTTACTGAGATCACGCTCACGTGATTGAACTTATGGGTGATACATGGATCGGGCACGTAAATCGATCTTATTCGGGTTGGAGTTTGTTTTACGTCATTGGTCTTTGGAGGAAATTCTGATACTCAGTTTTCGGTATGTCGGTGTAAAACTTTGCGGTAGGTACTCGAAGCATTGGTGGCATGGAAAGAAAGGTACACACGACTATTCATTAATTTATTTCAAGTACTTAATCATGGGTTATTACTACAGTTATTACCCAGAGTACTACAAGAAAATTTCCCAATCTACTCCACGAAAAAAGTATTTAGTAATAAGTATTTGATGTCTACCTAATACATTTTGACCTTTAACATTCTATAATTGTTGCGCACAATTAGGTTTCACACAATTAATTAGGAAATTGAGTTACGATATAAAAGAAGGCCTACCTACCTACATTTTTATACTTAGATCAAAAAATAATCATTAAGTATAAAGCTAATTTTAATACTTGCTGGTTAACAAAACGGACCCGTTTTGTTAACTTCTTGTTAACAAAACGGAATCAACTTATCTGAGATTACCAAAAGCTGAAAAGGCGTGAGTTTGTATAAAATCCCACTTATAAAATTAATAAGAAAACCTTCGATACGGTAAGTTTATTGTGTGCTTAGAAGTTAATGACCGTAATAATCCATAAAACAAAATTTTTCTATTGTTTCTAAATAAAACAAATGATAACTTCGAAAACAATATTAGTCGCACTTCAAAATAATTATTACAGTCGTGTGACTTATTGTAATGAGTTTCCATTGCGAATACCTATTAATTCGTTGTGCTTCCAGGCATGGAAAATAGCTAGAAAATCGTTAAAATATAATATATTCATGAATGTTACAAACAATTCGTCTTAGTTATTAATGCAATCCATAAGTATATAGCTATATTTTGATATTCGTTTGTGCGCAAATGGAATAGAATTAATTTATTACAAGGAATAGGTAGATAAGTATTACAGATATTATTTACAATAAAAAAACATACAAAAACAAACCTTAAAACACCTTTATAAAAAAAATTATGTCCGCAAATTAGATCCGCTCTTAGCTAGTAAATATAATATCATCCATACAGTTATCAATAACATACAAGTGTACCTAAGCCATTATTATTATTAAGCCATTATAGCCAGTATATTATTGTAAAGACTTGCTTTGCCATGAAATTCAATTCGATTGCAGTATATTCCGTTTTTCGCTTTATCTGTGTCTATTACGTGTTTATTATATCCGCTAACATCGTCACTAAACACCAGGTTACGGTAATGGCCAAACTTTAGCTCATAATCAACACTCATTTTCATATTACATTCATGTTTAGCTAGGCCGCTCGTTAACCAGCGTTAATTGCTTAGAAAATCGCCCTTTCGGCAGTTTGAACTCTGCAAACAGTAGGTACCGTTGTTTTGCTTCACCACCCTTAGTTGATCGATGCTCGCCAACAAGGAAGTTTATGTAACCTTGGCCTTAGTGAAAGGGGAGCGCTCGTTCCGCCGGAGATGGCACAATATTGGTACAAGATGTTTTTAAATCACGAGCATCGCTCACCCCAAGTTATAGTGACAACGGACAAGAAAACGTGCCAGTCCACGCGTCGTGACTGAGAGATCCCGAGCTTGCACTAAAACAATATTAATGTGCACGTAACGTGATCTTGCAGATTCGATTCCTGCGCAGGGCACAAATTTATGTATGGTATTTGCTTAGAGCCTGACTGTTAGAATGCTATCGTAGTCCTAGCAGTTCCTGGTTTCTTAGACACAAGGAATCCTAGGTATTGAATAAGTAATAGTTAGGAGTCAGGACCTATGTATATAATCGGGACGTGGTATTAATACCTACTTATGTCCTTAGATCGTAGTTGGAGACAGAGCTATTTTATAAGTCTTTGCTAGAGACATGGCTAGATATAAATTCTTCACACAGAGTTATCTGTACCGGAAAATAGCATTAAATTGTACCCAGATATAAAATGTGTTACTTTATTATAGGATTCTGATGGTTTCACTATAATTATAGGCTAGGGTATTCTGTGCTATAGGTAAGAATTAATTTATTTTGTCTATAGAATATAAAATTGATCGAGAAACAAATTATATGGGTCTTTACTTCTTTAGACTATAACATAAAAATGTAAACTTTTCCATGTTTGTCTTTTCCTATCAGCCCCTGGTTAAACGATAAACCACTTTCAATGTGTAATGTGGTGTAATTCACAAACAAGGCAGCACATCAGCAGATAACTCTAGATACTACTCGCAGATAACATTAATGAATAATATTTATTCGTAAACATCAATATTTACTATTGAACTCGCTATCGCAACGGCCACTTAATGATAACATTAGGTAGGTAACTTATATAATTATGAAGCAGCCTATGTATCATCGTCATCATCATCATCAGCCTGAAGACGTCCACTGCTGAACATAAGCCTCCCATTAGACCGCCACACCGAACGACAATTAGCCACTTGCATCCACCGGTTACCTGCGACTTTTTTGATGTCGTCGGCCCATCTAGGTACAACTGTTGATTCATGCGTAGGAACACCCCATTTATTACTTGTTTGTACGTAGGTTAACGTGGGAAATGAAATATCTCGTAAGACCTGTTCGTCTTAATCATTCGTTATTACACCAAGGGTTAAAAATACACAATTGTGGAAAATCACGAATTCCAAAAAAAACTTCTAATTATCATTGAACGGTTTATGCATTACAAATTATCACGTTTGCAGTACGTAAACGGCAAAGCGGCGACGTTCCACGAGATCGGTCACCTTCCCTTCGAAGTGGAAATCACGGATCTGGTGTCCTACAACACGAGCAACCTCCTCACGGTGGCTGTAGACAACACGCTGCTGACAGACACGGTACCCCAGGGGTACATCAAGGATATTCCGATCGGGTAAGTTAGCTGGAAAGAATCCTCTGTTGTCAATCCTTGAACCAAAGATCACAGAGTAACTACGTAATAACTTTAACTTATTCGTGACACCCGTCGTAGGAAACAACAAAAATAGCTAGAGGGTATAGTTGGATGCTTTTCCTGTTCATCTCAACTTTTCTCGGAAAATAATAGGGATTTGCTTTACCTAAAAAATACTTACCTACACTGTTTTTGGACTGAAATAATATTTAACACGGATATTATTATATGCATTTGATATCACACGAAGCCAAAATAGTAGGTAGGTAGGTATATCAAGTTTCCGTTATTCCCCCACCCTTACGTAATAATTAAACAGATTATGAAGCTTGTGAATTCTGTATCCGGGTAAGCTTAGGCGGGTTCATAAACCTCTTTAAAAATTAAATGACCACATCCTGATTAAGGTCAATTACTCATGCATGTATTCTCGGCTCTCTTGTAAGCTGTTGTGTTTACACGCTGTCTAATTTTAAATCAAACATTCTAAAAGCTGTTGGTTTCCAGGAATGGCTTTTTAGAACTCGATAACGGTTTTACCTGCTAATTAGAGATGTTTGTTCATAATTAATCTTCTTTGAGAATATCTGATTTTGTTAGTAGATTAACCTACAAGATCATTTTGAGTGAATTTTACAAATTGTATAATATTAATTTAAGTTTGAAATGTATTCATTTTTGGGTTATTTTATTTCTATCCGTGCAAAGCTGCACAAGCTTGAGTGCTTGCAGTTCAATCATTAGTTCATTGATTTCTTGAGGGTTCATTAGACTGCTAAGCCACCCCACAAAAGGCATTGTACCAGTATACAATGTCAATATTATTATATAAACTAAACCATTTATTTTGCCATCAGCCATAACAAAATCCGACAAGAGCAAACTTACACGTTTGACTTTTTCAACTACGCCGGCATCCACCGGACTGTATTCCTGTACTCCACACCGCAGATTTACATCGATGACGTCATCGTGAACACCGACATACAAGGGTTAACAGGTAACACATCGACCATTGTACTATTAGGTGAAGTAGACACAATGAGCAAGGTGTATCTACAAGTACGAATTATTGTCGAAAACTGCACGGACTGTCTAAAAATGCTGTGTTTTGGTACGAAGGCACATTGATGGATAAATTACACGATGGATTCAAACAAAACAGATGGCGTACGCTTCTGAAATCGAAAATGCAGTTTCAAGCTTAGTAGTTTGCTCATCACCAACCTTGCCACAGCCACAGCGGCTGATTTACAAATTATTTTTCAGCTGTAATTTGAACTCTTCTTCAATCGCAAATATTATTTTCAGGTTTCATTGTATACAACGTGACATACAAAGGCGAGGACGGAGACGACGTGCAATGCCTGGTCCAAATATTTGACAAAAACGACGCCCAAGTGTCGGCGTCCCAAGACTGCGCGGGACTCATAGAAATAGGCAATGCCAACTTCTGGTGGCCTTACCTGATGCACCCTGAGCCTGGTTATTTGTACACCTTCAAGGTATGTGAATTTGTAGTGCTTCAATAGGTAGCTATACTTTTAGCTTCACTTCATACATTTGTTCAACCTTCTATCCACAAATTTGTGATTCTACAGAAATACTGTCTTGCCTAAACCGGTTGAGGTATCACTAAATGACTTATTTTTTAATCTGTCTATCAGCATAGAATACATAATATTAGTTAGAAGTACTGACGCTACGGCACATTATTTAAAATGTTTGCTTATCAGGCGAACTGCTGCCATATACCTACTCACTATATGACTTATCAATGACTTTTATGATTTGTTTATTCACAGGCGTCCATAACTGGCCAATTGGGAGAGGTGATCGACACATATAGCCAGAAGATCGGCATCAGAACGGTGACATGGAGTAACACCACAGTCTACCTGAACGAGAAACCAATCTACCTCAGAGGGTTCGGAATGCACGAGGATTCTGACGTAAGAATTTTTACTAAGAACCGTATTCTATAAACTCTTCTCTGTTTTAACCTTCATTTGTTTTACCGTAGTACAGATCGCGCGGCGAGAGTTTGGCTTTGACCTTCGGGTGGAGGGGATTACTGCGCATGGGTACTGTCACGCACACAATCAGAGCAATCCAATCAGAGCACCTCATGCGCCTACACACCATGCGCAGTAATCCCCTCCACCCGAAGGTCAAAGCCAAACTCTCGCCGCGCGATCTGTACTTAGTTCTAAATAACTTCCCAACAGATACGCGGCAAAGGTTGGGATCCAGTTCTATGGGTGAAGAACTTCAACCTGATCAAGTGGGTTGGAGCCAACGCGTTCAGAACTTCCCACTACCCTTACGCGGAAGAAATCTACCAGATGGCAGACGAACAGGGCATCATGATCATCGACGAATGTCCGAGTGTAGATACCGAGTGAGTAAAATATAACTACATACCTACTTAGTTGTTTGACCAAGAGCTGAGACCGTACCACTAGACATTTCGTAATATGATACCGATACTTGATCTAAATTTTTTGCTTGGAATATTTATATCCCTTTTAGGGTCTGGTATCTCCTCGAATATAATTCTCAACAACCTGATGGATTTAGCTCAAATACAAAATACGTTAGTCACATTTCATGATCCGTTCGAAACTTATTATCGTACAAAGCCGAAAACTCCAGTCTGACCTAGCACACTTTCTGACTAAACATGCGTGGAAGATCGGAGAGCATATTTTGAGGGCCGCGGCCGCTGACATTCATCAGTCACCTTACCTCTATAAACTGAAGTCAAGTTTGTTGTCTATCTTGTTCCAGTATCTTCACAGATTCTCTGCTAGCGAAACACAAGCAGTCAATGACGGAGCTGATCCGCCGCGACAAGAACCACCCGAGCGTTATCATGTGGTCCATCGCTAACGAGCCCAGAAGCGCCAACAAGCTCGCTGACGCGTACTTTGGGTAAGTAAATGGCGAAGATTGCTCAACTGGTTGTTTGTCCCATTCTAGGCTGAGCATGTCGACCACCTTCGACCACATCGTCATCTAAGACCAGGTGAGATAGCGGTCAAATGTTAGCCTATTACTGCATGGCGAAGGTTCTAAATCGCACAAATATACAATTAAGTATGACATGGTTAATTTTCGCGTAGTACCTACGACTGGTAGGATATCTATATTATTATATCGTTGACCTTACTCAAGCAGTGCAAAGAATCTGTCAGAGAGGATCTGACCACACAAGCATAGCAGTAGATACTGCAGTACCTAATGATAATAATGTAATTTTAAATTTCTTCTGGTTGCAGAGAAGTGGCGCGGCATGTGAAATCCATGGACTTGTCGAGACCAATCACCATTGCCATATCTCAGTCACCTCTCGGTGATAAATCTGTAAGTATATTGTACTCATATCATGCTACGGACAAACAAAATGATATCCTTTCTAAAACCCATGAATATGTAGATTAAAATAATCATGCTACCAAACAACATGATTCGACCTGATTATTTGCAATAATTATGTGGGTACCCACACATTTTATTTTATACTTAGATATTTTATTTTATAGACGATAGTCTGTTTTTATAGATGAAGAAAACCCCCTATTTTTCTTCATTTATATAAATAAACTTCGACCAAATCATAATAATAAGAAGTTCAAGGTAAGCCAGCCATCCCAATGGCTAAATTAATATGCAAACTTATGTCAACACAATAATGCGTTTTTTTCTTACGAATATTTACCTCCTAACGATGTATGAAGGATCCTTATTATAATAACCAACCCATCAATAAAAATACATAATACGAAATCCATAACAGCATGCATTGCCTAAAACTTCGCATTGTAAACTTTAGCACGGCACTGCACTGAGCTCATCAGACTAATAATACCCAGTAATTTCACTACAAACCGGAACGCAATAATGTTTGCACATAGTGGTTGAATATCTGAGGAAGGGTAAAGATACTTCTCCATTCGGACTCATTAACTACTACTACAGGAATTGCCAAATACATAATGGCGTGCACCAATGACTTTTCTTAAGATATGACGCTGATTTCCATCGCTCCGTGCTTCGGCGTCAGCCCAGGTGTCCCGGACGTCAGGTCCTTGGACGGCCTGATAAACTCTAACGCTAGAGACTAGCACAACCGGTGTGATGACCGGGTTTGATGTGTATGTGAAATTATATGTCTGTAAACGGTACCCACAACACAGGAGCAATCCTACGTTTAAAAAAAAAACGTCATACGACAATCAATCAATCAACCACCTAATTCTACCACTCGTGTTTTTCAAGGGTCAGCATCTCGACGTGATAAGCTTCAACCGCTACAACGGGTGGTACCGGGACACCGGCTCCCTCAGCACCATCGCCTCCAACGTGGCCGAGGAGGCGACCAGCTGGCACCGGCGGTACAACAAGCCGGTGCTGATGACGGAGTACGGAGCCGACACCATAGCGGGGCTGCATCTGGTAAGTTTTATCTCCTCCTACGCATAGTTCAACGCTTGGAATGGGACCGTGACTCCTATTCCCTTGGAACTCTATTTAAGGGCAAAGTTGTGTAAAGGGAAAGATGGGTTCGAACCAATTCTAATATCCCTAGATAAGTACCTAATCTGAATCCTAAATCCAAAAACCGCAGAAATCTTTTTCGCAACAGGTTGGTCAGAGACTCAGCTAAAGTCTAGGCATTTGATAATTAAATTTCGCCTGTTTTTCTTTACCTCTTATTTATGTTGTACAGCTATCAGGCTGGCTTTTAAGTTATTCTATGGAACTGCCTGCCGGAACGTTCGAATAGAGGGCTTGCGGTGATAGATTTTCTGGTTGTGATGGTTTTAGATGTGGCTAGCCAGGGAAACAGTAGAGTGTTTAAATTATCAATAAAATTTTGTATATGTATTCTAATGTATTCCTAATATAAATGTATTCCTCTCAGTTCCCAGAGTACGTGTGGTCGGAGGAGTACCAGGTGGCGACGCTCTCCGAGCACTTCAAGGCGTTCGACCGGCTGCGGCGCGCCGGCTTCTTCATCGGCGAGCTAATATGGAACTTCGCCGACTTTAAAACTGCGCAGAGTTAGTATAACATACATGAGTCTAAGAACCATCATATCTGATAAACTATTACATTGCCATCCGGATCATTGGATTACAATATCCATAATCCGTAATTCATTCCACCCGAGGAGGGCAAAAGGGGCCTCGGTGGGGCGTTGAAAGTTAAGTCCACCACCGACGCCTCTGTACCACCAGTTATAACGGAGTAAGCCGATAAGATCGCGGCGACGAACTCCTATAAACTTGCCGATTCGTGCCGTGAGAGAAATCTCACTGAAGCCCTCGTATCCTTCCAGCGATTACCCGAGTAGGCGGCAACAAGAAGGGCATCTTCACGCGCGAGCGGCAGCCCAAGGCGAGCGCGCACCACCTGCGCGCGCGCTACCTGGCGCTGGCGGCCGCCGACGCGGGCGCCGCGCCGCCGCCGCCCATGTACTACATCAGCGACAACAAGCCCGCCCGGCACGACGACCTATAACCGCAGGACGGAGGCCTCGCTACAGTCCCCGGTCGCCACCCAGTTCAGTGTTGTGTAGCCCATGACAGCCATGACCGTCTGCCGATATTTAAAAGTACACCGCGAAAATAGGGTAGTTTGGATCACACTAGGTACATTGTATTTTAAAGTTTTACGCTTATTAGGGCAGGTCGCCGTGAAAAACTTCCTGGTGTTCCTGGTTCTGTCCTAACGAGCCTAAAGTGCCAACGCTATGCGTTTTATAACTTTACATAATAATTATGTTGTCATTAAAGTACGAATTTATATGATTTCTATTCAGTAACTGTATGTAGGTAGTTCTATCGAATAAGAAGTTTATCAACTCTATCTAAGTATTTTATACCTATCTTCATCCGATCCTTATGTAATCAAACCGAATCCTTTCGCTCCTGAAATTTTGTGCTCGCTTCGCTCACCACGTGGCTTTCAGTTTATCGTCATAATATAATTACCCCCTTTCTTCAGACCCTTTCTGACTACTCACTACCTATCTAAGGTTAATATCGTACGAAGCAAGTTCAAGCCATATCAAGCAAACCACTAACCGTAAGAATTTTAAAGGTTTAATCAACTCAGTCAATCTGTAATAGTAAGGTAGGTACCTACGTAAGAGATTAATATACCCTACATTTAAAAATGGCTTGACCACAACTAAGCTACGTATACACCATAGAACCTATACCTATATAATATACATTATACACCTATATATAAATATATCTTATGCTAGAACAAGTATTACCAAATAAGTAAGGGCACTAATGTATACTATTTGTGCTACCTACTATTTGCCGGTTACGACCGTACCATCGCGCTAGTTGACATAAACCTAAGTAGGTAGGTACCTACCTATTTGACGGGAGTCAAAGGTAGACGGAGAAAGAAAGACCATGAATGGCATTTTAAACACAAATAGCGTTTCTGGGTGTCAGAAATCGAGCCCAGGCATAGATAGATGCATACACTAGTAGTATACTAATATAATAGGTATATAATATATATTTGATATCGATTTATGGCAGTCTTTATCAGTGCCATTGTCGAGGTCCCTAAATTTGTCTCACAAGACAAGCTACTTATAATTCGAGAAAAGGCCTTTACCTCATTGGAGATCAGCTATTCATTTCATACCTAAGTAACTTGTATTGATTATTTCTTAGTTATACAATATTTATATTACTTTCATGGCATTTATTCGTTCAAACTAAATGGGTAAGTAGAGATATCTTAGGTAGGTTCTATACGTACTTACAGTAGATTTGCGGAGGGAATATAATATTTATTATTAGGTAAGTATACCTATGTATAGGTACCTAGGTATTATTATTATGCGAAAGGATTTGTGCGTTTCGCCTGTCACTGCCACTCATATTATTATTGTATAAATAATAAGTAGGTAATAGTAATATAAGACAATTAAATAGCCTAATTATTATATTAAGTAGGAAGTTACCTACTTAGTACCTACTTGCCCACTACCTGTTGTTCTATATAAATACATACCTACTTACCTATCCTATTAGATACCTCTACCATACTATTGCAAACTAACAAGTATCAAAGTACTAGTAACTAACAAGTAGTAAAATATATCTACCTAGGTATTAGATATTATATTACCCGTCTAATCTACTTAGGGACCTACCTTAGAAGTGAAAATAATCATTATGTCCTAGGTACCTACCCTACCTACAAGGCATTGATTTGATAGGTAGATACCCTTATTTATTTATTAAAATGTACTAGGTATCTACAATAATACTAATAATTCAGCCTGTAACTGTCCCACTGCTGGGCAAAGGCCTCCCCTCACTTTCATGATGAGGATTAGGCCATAATCCACCACGGAGGCCAAGTCCGAGTTGGTGGATAACATGCTTCCGAAATAATTCTCGGGCATGTTGGTTTCCTCAAGACGTTTTCCTTCACCGAAAAGCGAGTGATAATTACCTAGGTACATAATTATGTTACTACCTATGTAAATGTAATATTGTATCTAAAAAGCCTGAACAGGTAAAGTTTAAGTTTAAGTAGTTTAAGTAGTTTATCTTACTTACTTATTACCTACCTACCTACCTACCTTTTCTTTTTAACATTTAAATATATTTTTATGATGATAAAGCACATATTGTCATACCTAACTGACTTGTAAATATTGTAAAATAGGATCCTTGTTACAAACATATTATTAGGTAAGTACCTAAGTAAAATTGATAAAGTAAAATAAAGTACAAACGTATGAATAACGGCGTTTATTTTTCTGTGTAGGAATGTGATTTTTATATAAATATCGCACATCCATAAATCGCATGCAAGCGTTTGTATTAAGCCAGGACACTCCTGCGGGTGTTTTTACGGAACATTACACAAAAACAGCGCAGTGTTGCCAGTCCGACTGTAGTAAATGTCGCTAAAAACCGGTTCAAAAGTCGCTAAACGTCGCTAAATGATATTGAACTCCAAAAGTCAGTAGTTTTTATCATGAACTAGGGGTGCCCTGCGTTTTCACCCGCGTTGATTGTTCTCCCGCATGTGCCGTTTAATTGCGATTGATTCCCGGGGCGCAACTAGTTCTAAAATAAACGTATAGCGTCAGTTACTCCTTGTAATAATAACTGATAGTCAACGTCCCGCTAGAAATGAAGCTAGGTTATTTTTGTCGCTAAAGGCAAAAAAATGTCGCTTTCCATACGCGAAAGTCGCTAGTTCTAGCGACAAAGTCGCTAAATTGGTAACAGTGACAGCGCAACAAAACAAAAAACGTCAAAACAAACGCAGCTTTAGTTCTCGGCGCGGTGCGGCTGCTAGCAAGGGCAGGGCCATGTTTGATCTTGATCTATGGGCAGGGCGCACGCCGTAATGGCAAAGTGACGGACGGTAGAAAAACTATGAAAAAAAATAGGTAGGTAGGTACCTACTTTGTTTTTTTTTGTTATTGAAACTGCTATCCAAAATTGTCAGAAACACCAAAATGTCAATGTCAAGCTGTCTGCCAAAGGTGTAGTCAGATCTCAGCAGTCAGATTAATCTGACGTCTCACGTCAGCACACACCTATCTATTTGTTTATTCTATATTCTATTGCTAGCTAAGGTTATGATCATTCAAACCATTTCATAAAATTTAATAAAGGTAGTATTTAATAAGGTAAAAAAATTAATAAACTTACAGAGAATAAATATGCCCTGTATACAATGCAATAAAGAACCTAAATATAAATGTCCAACCTGTCTGGAACCATAGTAAGTGCCGCATTTAAACTTTATTTTAAACTTTGTATTTCTATTCGCAGCTAACTAAATAATTATTATACCTACTTTCAAATAATTATTGTAACTTGCTTTTTTAATAATTATTATTACCTTTATGTATTTAGTCTATTGGAAATAAAACACTATAATATATACCTGCTTAGAGTCTTAGGTACTTAGGTAAGTGCCTTTATACAACCTTTTAACTATTTCAGTAAATTTAAACTCATGCATGTCAACTTTTGCAAGGTAGACAACAAATTAATTGTAGAATATAGGTCATATCATTGAAGTATTTTGTCACAGTTGTTCAGTGGATTGTTTCAAAGAACACAAACAGACTCAGTGTGAACCACCTCTGGAGCCTCCCAAAGAAGCAAGGAGTCCACAGAAATTAACTACAGAATATGAGTATCCTACAAATGACACAGTGCCATTGGACAAGTTAAAATTACTCGGTAAGTATACCTATATAAATATGCTACTTTTGTCAAAATCTTTTGGTACTTAGATACCTACATAGTACTACCCATAACACTACTTGTTCAGAATTCATCTGATTCATCACAACTTTGAGTAAGTAGGTACCTACCCAGGGCCTCGAACCGGTTTGAAATATACCGGTTATAAACGTTAAAATAACGGTTTCTTGGACTATTTCGTTCCGAGTGAAAACGTTAAAAAGAGCGTTAATGAAACCATAATTAACCGGTAAAATCCGCGATGCCAGTGGTTCAAGATCAGCCGTGTATGCGGGGTGCGGGAGAGGTTAGGGCGGGTGGGTAAACAGACAGGCACCGACTCGCTCTCGCGTCTCGTGGCTTCGGACGGCGCGGCGTTGGTGAAGTACGGAACGGTCGGTACGCTCCGCGCCACGTGGCTCGAACGCGCACTAACTTGTTAACTATCTGACCTGACGAACGCTTCTTTATAACACAACGAGCGATTAGGTATCTCAAAGACGATATAATTGATCACGTCCTCGTCATCCAAAATAAAGAGTTGCCTTATCTTACTAATATTAATAAGCCGAAAGTTTGTGAATGTGCATGTGTGAGGGTGTGTGTGTGTATTTGTTGGTCATTCACGCTCAAACGGCTGGATCGATTTCAATGAAATTTGATATAGGAATAGATTGGATATATGAGGCGGACATAAGCTATCTATTGTCTTAAATATAATCTTAGAAGGGGATGAAATAGGGGTTGAAAGTTTCTATTGGGTAATTAATAATTATTTGAGTTAGTAATCTGAACATGTATATTTTGGCTTTTGGTAAGAAATAAAGAAATAAGAGCCATGTGTGTAAGCTGTTCTCAAGAGTCCTTACGAACCATCTCGAACGCAGGTTTGATGACTTCCAGCCTCCCGAACAAGCCGGTTTCCGGAAAGGCTTTGGCACCATAGACCACATACACACGCTCCGCCAGATTATACAGAAGACTGAGGAGTATAATCAGTCGTTATGTTTGGCGTTTGTGGACTATGAAAAAGCCTTCGATTCAATCGAGACCTGGGCAGTATTTCAGTCCTTTCAGCAATGCCATATCAAGTATAGGGTATATCAAAGTGCTGAAGTGCTTGTATATTAACTCCACCATGTCAATCCGACTACAGGGCGAGAGCACAAAACATACCCCATTGCAGAGAGGCGTGAGACAAAGAGATATTATTTCTCCGAAACTGTTCGTAAACGCATTGAAGGACGTTTTCAAGCTCTTGGACTCAAACGGATTCGGCATCAACATCAATGGTGAATACATCACTTACCTTCGTTTTTCCGATGATGTAGTCATCATGGCAGAGTCCCTGGAGGATCTCAATACTATGCTCAGCGAACTCAATAGCGTTTCCCAACTGGTGGGTCTGAAAATGAACACGGTCAAGACGAAAGTCATGTCCAATGGCCATGTTGTATGTGCCAGTAATCGTTGAGAATGGTACTCTCAAAGTTGTTGACCAGTACACCTACCTTGGCCAGATCGTCCAGGTAGGCAGTTCCAACTTCGACAAAGAGGTCGCCCGAAGAATCCAACTCGGATGGGCAGTGTTCGGAAAGTTACGTGACATTTTCTCGTCCAAAATTCCACAGTGCCTGAAGACAAGGGTCTTCAACCATGTTACCAATGATGACATAATTATGGTACTGACTGAGTTGTGGTCCTTATTAACTGCTGGCCTTTTGGAAAAGCTCAGAGTGACACAGCGAGCAACGGAGAGCTATGCTTGGAGTTTCTTTGCGCAATAAAATCCGGACCGAGGATATTCGCCAAAGAACTAAAGTTGACGACATAGCTCCTCAGGGTTTGCAAGCTGAAGTGGCAATCGGCAGTCCGCATCACTAGTAGAACTGACAACTGATGGGGAAGAGTTTCTAGAGTGGCGACCACGGACTGGAAGACGCAGCGTAGGTAGGCCTACTAGATGGGCCGACGACATGAAAAGAGTCGCAAGCAATCGGTGGATGCAAGTGGCAAATAGTCGTTCGGTGTGGCACTCTAAGAGGGAAGCCTATGTTCAGCAGTTGACGTCTTCAGGCTGATGATGATGATGATGAGAGATCGAGGTAGAGAGAGAGAGAGAGAGAGAGAGAGAGCGAGGAAGAGAAGGATAAAAAGAGAGCAAGAGAGGGAGAGAGATTGAGAGGGAAATATATAGAAATAGAGGGAGAGATCGAAAGAAGGAGGGAGAGAAAAAAGGAAGAAAGAAGGAGATAAATGGATAGTGAGAAAGTGAGAGAGACATAGAGTGAGTGGAAAATATATATAAATAAAGGAAGAGAGAGATAAAGAGAGCGAGAGTGAGGAAGAAAGTGATAAATTGAGAGGAAAATATAAAGAAATAGAGGGAGAGATATAGAGAGAGGTTGAGAGTGGAGAGGTAAATATATAGAGATAGAGGGAGGGGGAAAGATATAAAGATAAAATAAGAGGGAAAGAGATAGAGGTAAAGGGAGAAAGATAGAGCTTCCTCTGTCTTTCGAGCGAGAGAGGGAAAAAATGGAGGAATAGGGAGAGAGATAGAAAGAGAGCTAGAGAGGGAGATAGATAGAGGGAAAAGGATAGAGATAGAGAGATATACTTACCTATCTGTTACCCGTGAAATCAATCGATTTTCTTAACAGTTGACATTAGGTATGATATTTAATATAGGTAGCTAGTTAAAACTGCGAACGAAGTTATAGTATCCGCTAAATAAATCACAGTAAAATTTTTAACGCTAAATAAATATTAATTAGGTACGTGCTTCATAAAAGCTACTGTCGAGCCTGAAGATAGGTACTTTAAGCTTGCATAATTTACTTATCTATATATTTTGCCGATATGTTGGTCCCTACCTAGACCTAGTTTTTAGCATCATAATATTTTACCATAATGACAAGGTGAATACGGTTATTTTTAATTTAAAACATTAAAACACCTCTCATTCATGAAAAATAGATAAAGGCAGGTAGTTAAGTACCTACTTACATAATTACAATGATAAAATTACTTATCCATCGGCCATCATTACACAAGGCGCGAGCCTTCCACTCAACACGGTGATCCCGATAGATGTAAGTTTACGAATGGATAGTTATTCGTTGTTGCAACAGAATGGCAAATTAAGGCAAAAACCGGTAAATATTGGTTTATTGAACATTAACCTATAATGCGAACTTTATTAACCTATAACCGGTTAATGAAGGTTAACGGTAGAACGAAACCGCATCTAAAACTCCCTATGTACTTAGGCCGAAACCGGTTCGAAAATTAACCCGGTTTTCAAGCCCTGTACCTACCTAACAAATTATTCTTGTTTAATTTTGTCTTTCAGAACAATCATCAGAAGTAAAGAGGTGCCTTGAAAATCGACATGTCCGAAATATTCTAGAACTATTAGACAAATCACCATACCCCGACAAAATGATACAAGAGTACATGCAAGAACCAATATTTACAGAGTTTGTTGATGCTTGTTTGTATGTTGTACAGCCACCAGAGGAAAAACAATAATAGGAATAATACTTGTACAGAAAAAGGACCTAAAATAAAAATGTCTTCAATTCAAAAACAATCTCTTTTATTAGGTACTATTCTATGATTTTAACAATAATGTTAATAGCTAATTAAACAAAAAGTTTATTACAACATGCAGAATCATTACACATCAGCCAGAGCGGCTCTGAGCATATTTTCAAATGCTAATGATTTCTTATTCCCTTCTTCAATTTCATTTTCGAGCTGTTTCACAGCTTCTGAACAATCACTATACTTGTTTATACTAGCATCAGTTTGCTTAATATTTTCTTCAACCAAGGTACTATCTTTATCTTCTAACATAAAGTATTCCAAGGAATCCATAGCTAGTTTACGCCGTTTGGCCTCTATGTAATAATCTAAATCATCTTCATATTCAATAGCTTTATGCTTGACTTGAGACAGAGCATCCACTTCATACAACCAATTAACATTGCGATATTCATGTAATACTGATGTGTCGTATATGGCAAAGCGATTATCAAACCTGTTCAATCTGTTTATCTTTTCATAAACAATGATATTCAAGAAGTTGATGAGATCATAATTGGCAAAGTATTGTGTAAAGTCTTCACTGGACAAATTCAAATCTGAGAGCTCATTGGGAAGTACTGCAACAACTTTACATACTACCTCTTCGGGGTTCTCAAACCAGCCGATCTGATTGCAGTAAGTTCGGATTTGTTGCTGCATACAGTCAACACTTAGTGGATTGAAATCTGTTGATGGGTTCGGTAGTTTCAGTTGTCTCAAAATGTCTCTAATCGTTGAAATGTTTTCAGAGGTCCTTACATTGCTGGGGATAAACTCATAAGGTTTTGGGAATGGTGATGTATGATCCAGATAGGGTTTGAACTCAAGAGGAAATGAGGTGTAATTGAATAGATCTTCATCGGTTATCACAGACGTTAATTTATCAACAGCTGCATTATAGCACCTGATTAGTTTTTGGATATCTTTAAGTATGTCTTCCATTCGACTATCTCGTTCGATTCTGAATCTGCACCATATTTCATTGCCTAGATATCTCTGACACACAGATTTCAAGGAGTCTATTTCTAAAGGTGGCGTTTCTGGATACTTTTTCGCCAACCACTTCAGCGCCCTTTTGGTAGATGCATTTAACAATTCGCCAATGTTTTGTGAGTCCAAAACATATATTTTGAATCCAGAAATTACTTTTTGTTCTACATAGCTGGCCAATAGATTTTGTATGGTATTATAGGTTGAAGTGTTATCTGTTTTCGGCATTATGACTGCTACTGGAACCATTTGATATGAATATTTTAACTTCAATGTTTGTTGTATAGTCTCATTCAAATTGTTATCCTTTTCAGTTGAATAAAACAGAATGCTATTAGTGCCTTCTACAGCTTCCGCACAGGGCAACATATTATCTTTTTTTACTAAACTTACAGATATGGCAAAATCCATGAGGTGATTCCACGATTCTTTTCCAACATGTATTAATGTTTCCGATTCTTCATGCGTCTTTTTATCACTGAAAACATCTATTAACCATTTTTTAATATTGATTTTTCTACAAAGCCATTCATTTTCTCCGGGTGCCACTAAAGTTACTTTCCAAAAGAAGCATTTATCGTATGGGTAACTAATTTGTTTCATGCGTTTCAGTAGAGGAGATTTTATCACCTCCATTAGGTTGTATGGTTGGGGTGATGGGATCTGTTTCAGTTCACCTGTGAACCTGTATCCTCTGTGAATGTCATTCATGTTTTTGAGTGCTGAATCCTCAACCTTTCTTTTAAGATGAGATGCTTCTTCAATAGGAGTCCTATCAGGCAACCATACAGGCGTGTCTTCAAGTAGACTTCGTCTTTTCAAGTTCCTGCGCAGTTGCAGTCTCCACACATAAAACCATTTCCTCATAATTTTAAATGTTAAAAACATTTCGGCTTTCATTTCTGAATTACAAATTTCAGTACACAATTCAGTGATTATTTCTTCAGCTGAGCTATTAGCGGATTGCACCAGGACTCTTAATTTTTCTCGTTCTTCTTTTATTATTTCTTTATTTGTTTCGTTACTTATTTCATTGATTAACTCTTCAACTAATTGTATTGATTCCTTCTGCACTGCTTCTCTAAACTTTTTTTCTTCTTCCTCAGCCAGTCTTTTTAATTCGGCTTTTCTTTCTTCTTCGAGTCTCTTTCTTAATTCTTCTTGTTTTATTTTCTCCTCTCTCCGGCGCTTCTCTTCACGTAATCTAAGCTCCTCTTGCTTTTTTCGAGCTTCTTCCTGCCGCTTTATCTCTTCTTGGCGTCTTAATTCTTCTTGACGTCGCAGTTCTTCATCTTGACGTAGCTCTTCTTGCCGACGCAGTTCTTCTTGTTGACGGATCTCTAGCTGTCTCCTTTCTTCCTCTTGTTTTTGCTCTTGTAATTGTCTGGCTTGCTCTCTCAATTTTTCATCGTGCATTGCTAGTTGCTTTTGTTGCTCTTCATCATTTTGATTATAGTCATAAACTGAATTATTTGTGTTAGCATTCACTGAATTCATTATATTATCTGCAACTGTTTGGGCTTTATTTTTACTTTGGAATACTGAATAGGTTTGAGCACCTGAACCATTTGGTGGATTAAAAACATTTTTGAAAAAGGTTCCCGGAGATACTTGGCCAGATGGTGCATCTCCGTTAGGGGTGAATATGGATTGCGCACTTTTCTGAGTATCACCATCAGGTTTATCAAAAATATTTTTAGACTCAGATGCTTTGTTAAATGCTGCAAATATGTTAGGAGGCTGTTTGGCATCCTTCGATTCTTGACCCGGTTTCGCAAATATATTTTTCCCCGCGTCGTATTTTACATCACTTTCTGGTTTGGCAAAGGTAGGCTTTTCTTTGGAGCCTGCAAAAATGTTTTTGCTGAACACAACTTGCCCATCAACATTATCACTGTTGGCTTTTGTAAGATTTCCAAAAACATTTTTGCTCATATCAGGTGGTTTTGCAGCAACATTCTGACCAAATATGGATTTAGATGTATCTGGTCTATTGAATACAGATTCCTCGGGTTTAACATTGTTAAATATATTTTGTGCACTTCGAAAAGGATCTTTCTCTTCGTTCATTGTTCTTCCGAATAAACTTTTAGGGTCTGGTGTTGTGTTATTGTCAAATAAGCCTTTAGACCCTGTTGCAGTATTTGCAAATACATTTTTTGGTGCTGGTATAGTAGTATTAGCGATTAAGCTTTTGTGCTCCGGTGCAAATGAACTGTTAGGACCTGATGTGTTTTCGAATAAACCTTTAGGAATATTGCCAAATGAGTTTTTAAGCGCAGACGCATTATTTTGAAACAAACTTTTGAAATCGGGATTTTGAAATAAGCTTTTTGGACCTGATGTTTCTTTGTTTTCAAATAATTTTGTAGGTCCTGGTGTAATTTTACCTTCAAACAGACTCTTAGGTACTGATGGTGTAGCTTTGTTTGCAAACAGATTCTTCTGATCTGGTATGGTTTTATTTTCAAATACATTTCTGGTTGTTGGTGCAAACATATTTCCCGTATCTTTTTGCGTAAATACACCAGCAGTATTTTGAGGTTTCGAGAATGAGAATTTGTTTTTGGCATCCAAATCGAACATTTTTTCAGGCGAAATCTTTACAACATCTGTGGCTTCAAGCATTATGGCTGGTTTAAATGAGAAAACTTTTTTCTCTGTCGTAATACATGGAGGTGTAGCATAGACCGGTTTAGATTTTGAGTTTGCAGTTTTCATTTCAGGTTTGACTAGCAGATTACTATTACTTTCACTTTTGTTTTCAATGGGTAACATAAATTCACCCTTAGCAACTTTTTGGATCATAGCTTTCAATTCTTTCACATCTTTGTTACTGTCATTCAAAGTATTGAAACCTTGCTCTTCAGCTATTAATGCAGATTCCTTCAGTTTACCATCTCTCGTGAAACTGGAATACAGAAGATGCCGACTGTAGTCTGGATTAGGTAGAGGACCTCCAGCTATCACTTCACCTACAGAGCACTGCCGCTTTGACTCTATCAATTTGAGTGCTCTAGCAATGGGATATGGATCACTATCTTCTATGAACTGGTGTCTGCTGAGTATTATAGAAAGTTCGTGTTCTTCTATTCTTCCAAATCTCAAGCCATAATGATTGATGAAAGCCTTCATGTTTTCGACTGACTCAAATGCAAGCGCACTCATCAAATCGGCTGCTGGGAACCGAGAGCCGCCTCTAGGAGCGTAAGCTTTCACCATTCTGGCCAAAGCTCTCGCTCGAACATCGTTAAAGTATCGTAACAGAATACATGCTTGTAGATACGTCGCTTTCTGTTGCACCAATCGAAAGAACCTTACATAGTTGTTGTTATCCAAGGCGTTAAAAATTTGAATGGCAAATACGATCGGCTCTGACTTTTGCATCTCATGTGGCAGCTGTTTGATCTGAAAATGTCACAAGGAACTTACATGTTACTCTATTTTTAGAAGCAGCAACACAAATTATAAAAATTGTTTACATTTATTTGTGAGGTTCTTTTAATATTCTTAATATTTTTAAACAAACGGTAACGTTTGTTGTTGTTGTTGGTAACGTTTAAACGAGTTAACATGAGTCAAGAGCATAGCTTACCTCCCACCAAAAGTTGGCATCTCCAAGGTTCAGGAGAGCAATATACCCTCTGAACTCGACTTCTCTCGGTCGTTGGTCGGGCGTGACATCAGCATACATGTGCTTCAAAGTTTGCAGACACTTGGCAAGGTTGTCCGTGTTCAGTTTCTGATCGAACTGTGTATGCTCAAGGTCGGCGAGGCGGGCTGCGCAGTGCGCATGGAAACGAGCGCACATCTCCACTAGGCGAATGGACTCTGCGAAATTAACGAGAGATAATAATCAAACTGGGTCAATTTTTACTTCTAAGGTAAAACTAAAGGAACCATACCATAATATCAGTGAATCAAATAAAAGCGTGCTAAGAGTTAAAAGATCTTTACCTGCACAGCATAAAGCCTGTTGTGCTATGTCCTTGCGGATACTGCGGAATCTATCCCACATAAAGTGGAACCAATCTGCCAATGTGACCTGCAAAATTCAGACAAAAACATAAAACCTAGAATGTCTAACTATTTACATAAAAATATAGACTTTTTTAAATGAGCTTCATTCAGTTCTTTACCTGTCTTGTAGTGTCAGCAATTTCGTGTAACAAGTACGCACAAGTCCGCATCAGTGCTGAGGCTGGACGTAGCTCGTAGCACATTGGTATCTCCTGATCGGCTGAGCTCCGGCTGTACTGTTTCACAGCTCGCCACGGCTCTAGTTGGCCATCGGAATCCACTACTGTTTCAAGGGTCATCACCTAGAAATGAAATGTTATAAAATGTCAAAATAATACAGGCGAGATAGATTTTTCTAGTAAACCAACTTGTATGGTGTTTATTAATTTACATTACCCTTTAGAAAATCTAAGTCACTGCATGCATAATATCAATACACACATAGGGTACACATTAGTATGTTTACTTAGACAAACATATTTAAGTGAAGCTAGTAGGTAAAGTAATAAAAAATATAAGAAATCTTAGCACTGTACCTGATGTTCAGCCTGCCTGTGCAATAGCTCCTTCTCCGGGCACATATCTTGACAGGTGCCTATGGTAGCACCACCAACTTTTACCCTCGACCCAGCGCCACCCCATGATCTTAAAATCCTGATTGAGAAAATTTACATAATACAAAAATCTATAAGAAAAAAAGAAAACTTATTACACTTTTTCTTCCACTTGATATTTATGTTATGTGCTAAGTACAATCCCACAACATTAATATTCCGTTTTTTATAAACAATAACAATAGTATACATTGAGTTCATAATATACCTGTCTCTAGCATCTAAAATCCGCCATTGCTCGTCAGGTGTGACTGAAACCTTGGAACGGAGTTGGTTCAACTCTCCAGCGGCAGCCGCCGTGCTCAGAGTAGTTTGAGTTGTTACTAGCACTGGGGACTCCATACCACTGATTGGTTGTGACCTGAATCATAATGTAACATCAACCATACATGCTTGCTTATATTTGAGCTGAATCTATGTATAGATTATTAGGACATATTAAAGTTAGTCTCGGTAAGGTACTTTATAGTCTAGCATTTAACTCTTTGAGTAACCAATTCCAGATACAACATTATGCAGAATTGTTACATGGTCTGTATGGAACAGTGCAGTTGCAGTGTTGTTAAGTACTTATTTCTATTGTGAATGTGTTATGTATTACAGATCCAATTGTTGGTATGGTGGAATACCTATTACCTACCATGTTAGGATCACTTTCATTTACAATTTTCTTTTACATGCCATGTAGTATTGTTGAGGTTTAGGCAAACTATGGAAATATACAGCTATTTTTAAGGCAGACTGTACCTAATTATTGGAGAACTTACCTAATTGGTGGTTTCTCATGAGCTGGTGCCTTATGCTTGATTGGTGATTGTTGGCCAAGTGTTTTCTTTCTGATTGGAGATTGTTGAATAGCTTGCTTGAACATTTTAGGTTTTGCTACATCTGCTTCAACATCCATTGCTGAGAATATGAGATTGAATTAGAACACACAGTAGAAGCTTTAAAAACCAGAAATTTTCTTGAGAATTTAATGACAAGTATTGAAGGTGACTAACTTTGACACAAGTAGACACATCTATGACATTAGTGTAAAAACTTGTTTATATTTTTTTCGCAAAAGGTTTATTTAATATTAACAGTAACAAGAGATAATGCTTACATTTCTGACGAGTAATTCTGTATGATGGAGCACCACTCATTGCTGACAGCTCATCTTCTACATCCGAGTTGGGAACCCAGTCTGGGTCATCTTCTCTCTTACTCTTCTTTCGTCTGCAACAAACAGCCAGATCTGTTAGTAGTGTTTAAATGTTCAAAAAGTTAGACACCTTTTATATGGTATACTAACATCCTTGGCTTTGCGCGGGTGACATCAAACATGAATCCATCGAACGCTCCAGCATTGAGTAGGGCTCGCTGAACTGACATGGGCTGGTCATATTCAATGATGCATGCCTGCCGCTTTGGGAACAACCTGATCTTTAGCACACGTCCAAACTTGCTAAAGTGTTTCTTAGCTGCTGCCGCATCAAACAGGCCTTCGGGGACATTGGTACATCTGAAACAAAAGTGACTATTATTTTGTTTTTTTTATTTAAAATTATTTTATTTATTTATTTATTTATTTATACTTTAGCACACAAATATACATGTACAAGGAGGACTTAATGCTAAGTAGCATTCTCTGCCAGTCATCCTGGAGGTGCAAGCAAAATTATCTACTAACTATTCAATCTCTTTCCACCAGAGGATTAATAAATTTGTCAAATTGATAACATTTTAGAACATTAGTTTTGTGAAGTTTATTGATTAGGTTATCTACGATGTGGTGTGGTGAGATTCACTACAATTATAACAAGAAGGTAACAAACACTTACGTGACCGCCGTTTTGGAAATAACGGCATCTATCCCTGGGCTTTTTGGTTTTTTACGTGGACTTGTTGAAGGTAGCATGGTGTATTTCTGTAATTTATGCTATTTCACAACAAACAAAATTCATCAAATTTAATATCCATGAGGTCACTTTTTAGTGACTGACTGTTTGTTTACAGAATATTCCGTAAGGCCCCCGTCAAGTGCCAGCCAACACAATCTTTTTTTTTTTTTTTTTTTTTTTTTTGTTTTAGTTATGGCTTCGCACGGTTTGTGCATATAGCCAGTCTCAAGTATTTTATTTTAAGTATTTTTTAATTTCACATTAAGAAAGTCACAGCAATGTTATAGCAATCGTGGTCAAGTAGTCAAGTCAATTATTTACATCGTCAGTCACGATTCAGTAAAGTAGTGGATGCTTTACTGAAACTTCCTGGGAGTTTTGGAAAAAATGCGAAATGACACGTTTTTTGAGTTTATATCATTCGCCTACACTCGTGCACGTTAACGAACACTTAATGGTTAATATTCCACCAATATTACACATTAACGCTCGAAGAAACACAAGTTTGAGCTAATAATACAAAACCAACAACGTCTCACTATCGGATTCCCGCCAAAACTCCGCCCACAATCTTTTTCTGTGTTCTTTTTTGTGCCTCAGGAAGGTCAGGCATAGATAGATAGAGGAAATTCAGGCGGCATGGTGGCAGCCAAGGTTTTTTTTTTGTTTTAGGAATGGCTTCGCACGGTTTGTGCATATAGCCAGTGTCAAGTATGTTATTATAATAAGTATTTCTTAACTTGCTGTGACTTTCTTAATTTCACATTAAGAAAGTCACAGCAATATAGCAATCGTAGTCAAGTAGTCAAGTCAATTATTTACATCGTCAAAGTCACGATTCAGTAAAGTAGTGGATGCTTTACTGAAACTTCCTGGGAGTCTTGGAACAAATGCGAAATGACACGTTTTTTGAGTTTATATCATTCGCCCACACTCGTGCACGTTAACGAACACTTACTGGTTACACTTACTTACTTATTCCACCAATATTACACATTAACACTCGAAGAAACACAAGTTTGAGAAAATAATACATAGGTAACCAACAACGTCTCACTATCGGCTATCGGATTCCCGCCAAAACTCCAGCCAAGATTTACCTACATAGACACAAACTTACGTTACGTAGTTTTTATTTATAGTTATGGTTTCGCACGGTTTGTGCATTTAGCCAGTGTCAAGTATTTTATTATCTAATTGTAAGTATTTCAAAGTTTCACAATAGGAAACTCATAGAAGTCATACAGCAATCCATTAACACTAAGCAGCAAAAGGAAGGTCAATCAATAGCGTGCAGCACAGCATCAAGCAACAAAACAAAGCAAGCACAATTAATCATGCAAGCAAGCAAGTCTGTGGGCGTTTGCTGGACGAGTTTTGGCGGGAATCCGAAAGTGAGACGTTGTTGGTTTTGTAGGTAGGTAGTACCTATTAGTTCCTCAAACTTGTTTCTTCGAGTGTTAATGTGTAATATTAGTGGTTTTACCCTCTATCCACCACTTTACTGAATCGTGAATGATTTGACTTTGTAAATAATTGACTTGACTAATTTACTACGAGGATTGCTTTAACGTTATGACTTTCCTATTGTGAAAATAATATTAACCTATTATAATAATACTTGACACTGACTAAATGCACAAACGGTGAAGCCGTGCGATGCCATAACTATAACTAACAAAAAAGTCTGCTATGTAGTTTGGGCGGGCGGGAGTTTTGGCGGTTTGGTTGGGTTACTCACAGAGGATAGCTCTACTTATGTGGATGTTTGGGTTGTGACTAGGGCGTTTGGTCGCCGATGGAGCTCCATAATTTTTCCGCCAAAACTCCAGATTACAGGTTGTAGGTATATTTATATCCCGATTCCGCCACAGTAGGTACCTAGTATACCTACTTACCTACATAGAGGAAGTAAATACTACCTACCCACAGTATTTCTTCCGACATTTCTATTTTTGTTTAGTTAGGTAGGTACAGGTACCTACCTAACTAACTATCCTGATTATTTATGTAGGTACCTACACAAATAATCATGGCGACTAGTTAAGTGTAGGTAGTTATTTCCGTGTTTTTACCCGACTTCTGAAGGAGGGTAATGTTTTCAACTAAAATGTACAAAAAAAATGTTTAAAAATAATTATTATTATGATTATACTAAGCCAATAGATGGGGCTTGTATCATAAATAGTTACTTACCTATACTTTGCTTACCGTCTATTGCTTTTCCCCTGTCTTGCTCGACTCTTGAGGTAATAAAAATTAACGTAGGTACCTACCTAGGTAGGTAATACCTACCATCATGGTAGAAGCGAAAGCATCGATCATGCCTATTGCCTACTATCACCACTCTTTTGCTATTTATGACAAAGACACCAGTATCCAGCCAGTAGATTTTAGTTTTACCATTGATTGGGTAATTATTTTTCAGTAGGTAAGGTAAGTACTTACCTATTCCAAACTTGATTTTTTTATCCTTCATATCTCTCATCTTTCTTGTCTCATCTTGATGCCTTCGCTTTATGGCTCTATCTCTATTATGTTCAGTTTCCTTTGATGGTGTCCGGTCCGTGTACTAGCTAGAGGAACGTCATATTGAGCTTACGTCATACCCTAGCTAGCAAAATAGTGTTCGACGGCACGTTTGGCGTAGTGGCTAAGCAATCGGACTGCTGCGCTTGGTGTCGCGGGTACGACTCGCGCCTCGTACGAATATATTTGTACGATCCACAAATATTTGTGTCTGGTCTGGGTGTGATGTGTATGTGAAATTATATGCCTATAAGCGGTACTCACGATACAGGAGCAATCCTAGTGTGGACCTACGTAAAAAAAAAAAGTGTAAAATAATCTCGGGAAATCAGGTCAATGAAACACCTTCCTTACAAATAAATAAAATCGAATTTTCTATTAATTGTAATGTCAAAATAACGGTTTTTTACTAAAATATGTAGGTAACCCTACCTACCCTACCCTTTTGGTAGGTAGTTTGGGCGAATTAACAAATTTATTAAAAATTATAAAAATTTTAGCTAGGTTAATAATGTTTCCTGTTCGCGAATGTTTAAAAACTTCTTTAATAGTCTATTCAAGATTCCTACCAACAAATGGTTTTTCTTTAAATATGACCATAATAATAGGTACAATACGCACTTGTTCGTTGTTTCCCAAGTAATTACATACAGGCAGGTAAGTATCCGTAATTGCGAATATCATCGGTCGGTGACGACGAGCGGTAATCGACGATGATGTAACCGGCACGCAGTTCCGGATCGGGCCGGATGCCGGATGTGCCTGTCACTTTCTAACCGACGTTTTGGTGATTTTAAAGTGGTACATACAGCAAAGACATTATAATAATATTACCCTATCGCCGGATACATAATACGACGCGTAATACTGGTGACGCTGATGTCGGTATCGCAGAAGCCTACCTACCTACGTGCAACCTTATTTTTATGAGATAAAAAGTAGCCCATGTTACCCGGGGATAGTGTAGCTTCCCAACAGTGAAAGATTTTTTCTAATCGGTTCAGTAGTTTACAAATCAATGCAAACAATCAAGTCTTCATATAATATTAGTATAGATAACCACTTGAAAGGATTCTTATTATATATTCTTCTTCTAATTATACAACATGTTCTGTCAGGTCAGCTATATGAGATAAAACGTGATGATCGTTAACGAATAAGTCCTACCTACTTGAGAAAATAAGCCTGCTTACTCGCTTAAATAAAACTGTGCAAGGCATCGATGATTCACTGATTGCGACCTCAGTAGAACGAGTCCAAGCCAGGACCAATCACTCAGCGCATAAAGGCTTGGCATGGAAAAGGAGCGAACTCAAACGAGCCCATCTGTAGTCCTATCATTGACAAGGAGCCTCGCTCAGGAGCAGCGAGCCGGTGATTCACCTCGCATGACGTCACCGCCATAAATTTGGGTGTCGCATTCCGCATGCGAAGCGGTTATATAAAAGAAAGTGGCGCGGCCGCGCGGCGACCTTGCTGCTGCCTTGCTTCGATCGCGGTGAAAGGCGTGGTACAAGGTACGCGGTGCAAGTAGCACAGCCGGAACTCCGTCTTCCCACGCCTCTCTCTCGGCCGCCGACTCCCGCGCGACTTTCGGTAACCGGTCCGAGACTTAGCAAAAAATGCACCGAGCGCTTGGACCGGTGCCAATGATACGCCGGTGGACATAAAACATGGAATGCTGCAAATGATCCGTATCCGTATGTGAAAGCTTGTTCGGTTTGCAGCTTTTGGTAACTGTAACGCTGTGTGCCCACTCCATTCTTCAGTTTGGACTATTTATTGCCTTCCTATAAAGTGATTTGTGAAAATCAGCGGAACGTGAATGGAGATGGTGCGCCAACTAGCTATATTCCTGATTCTGTATTTTAAAGATTGTAGATAGCATACTAATATTATACTTACCTAATGTCAGCTTTGCCTACATAATTAGAGATAAAGTCCTATTGCGATATATTTACATACGAGGTAACTGCCTACTGCCTTGGCCTAATATTTTGTATGATTCGTTATGCTTTTTTCTGATAAAGTCCCGTTACAACTCAACTGTCTGGCTGCACTCTAGCTTGACTCAGACATTTCCGTCACCTCGCTATATTTTATATCTCCGATCACGCGCTATCCTCGATAGCTATAAATTCGATTATTTAGGTTTGTTGAGCAGCCGCTATGCTGTATTCGATAACCGTTTAGCGAGAAATACACTTGAACATTTTGCACAATACACATCACATTAGTGAGTTTATAATTGCAGTCCTAGGTAGGATATTGTAACTAAAAATCACCAGTAGAGTTACCGGACCTATCTTGTCTATAGAAACCTTTTGCCATAAAGTTGAAAAACTAAGATCTGATGTAACTTGTAATAGGAATGGAAAAGATTGCGTGCCTCATCTGACTGAATGGACAATAATGAATCGACCCACGTAATTGTCTGGTACAGCTACTCAATCATATAATTCAAGCGTTAAATAGATGGTTACCTACTTAAATGGGTTATTTAAATCTATAGCTAAGTATGTATATAGTACTACTTTTGATAGCAATATGGAGAAATATAGGTATACGATTAGTAAGCGAAGCCAATATCTTGGATTGAGGATATTTCCTAAATAAAGAACATAGTCGATACTGATCCTCAGTCAAAATCACTTTATACCTAAGTACCTAGGTATAAAGTGATTTTGATAAAGGGTGCATGCCCCTAGATATAAAAGACTTTCTTGTTTCAAAATGAAGTGGAATTAAGAAAGTCTTTTATATCTAGGGGCATGCACCGTAAACTCCATAGACAGTAAAATACAGCCTGAATCAAAAAGTAAATGTGATCCAAAGCTCGAGAGCAGCCTGGGATGGTGCGAGAGAGACAGCGCGCTACCATCCTCGGCTGCTGGCCTAGAATTCAAATAATTTCCGATTGCCACGGCCGCGACGCAACCTAGCAACAGCGAGCTTGCAACGCTGCGCTACCAACGGTTGCCATGCTGCCTGATCTCCCACACGACTGAAAAACTATTTGGCCGAAAATACTGGTGATCGTAGACCATAATATCAAACTTATGGCCAACTCGGTAAACTGACGAGTATACTATAGGTGCTTATTTATTTTTGAAAGATAGGGGATTATATATTTTACGTGCTCTGCCTCACCTAGGCTCATCCATCGAACTTCACAAAGTCAGGGTATTGTTTTCCGAAACACGTCGTGATTCGTTGGATGGCTTTTCTGATTTTTTTGATATTTTTAACAGCTTCCAAATAATATAACAATATTATGAAACAAATTCAGCACACATGATCAAATACTCGTTATTCTTCTTTAGCGCATTCATACGGGTCGTCTGCATCGATATCTATAGGTACCTAGGTATGTACCTAATATAACTCGATGGCAGTCTGGCTGGGTCTTTCTGCATGCACATTGCACACGTGTCACATGTTCTTATAATTATTATTCATCATATTATGCCGAAAGCACTTTCAGTATACTTATACGAGTATAAGCACAGCCTAATAAATTGAACTTATCTACTAGTATTTTAATTGTAATGAAAATTCTGTAGGTTGTAAAACCCAAAGATTAATATATAACTTAGTAGCTCTAAGATAAGCTGCGTCACCACAACGTTTGTAACTCTTGGAGACGTAAGTAAGTACCAATTATTGCTACATTTTATATTCTAACTCTAACTAGCAGCTACAGCTTTGAACAATTCATGTTTAGGTAGGCTTGCGCATAGGCCATGGACAATAAGCCGAACCGGCGCGTGCGGCGGCCACGAACCCGGATGCAGCGTGACGTAACGCAGCCTCGTCCCCCTGCACCCTGCCCTCACCTCCCCTCGTCCACCCCGCCACCCCCTCTTTCGCCGCGAGCATCTTGCCGTCTGGACGGGCGTCTATGCACGCTCGCTTTGATCTCGTAGCTGCCTTGTCGCCGGTTTAATTATAACCATGTACGGATAACTTGGTTACAGCCAGGTAGGTAACTAACCACACGGTAATGCTAATGATGATTATTTATGGGCATACTTTTATTGTTATGTATTACACATACCTATATTTATTAGATTTTTTATATCACAAGGTCAAATAATTTAACTTTTTTAAAGGTAGCATTTAAATACTTACTACAGTAGATACCTATTACGTACCATAGTTAGTATAGAAATAATACTTTAACAGCAGGCGTTGAATATATTAATTTTGTCCAAAGTAACATCGCTATCGTCATTTCACTTCGTCAGCTAGGATTTCTATTATTCAGTTAGATGGTAATAAATATAGAAGTAAAGCGAAATAAATACGAAACATGAGTTTCTAATTATACCTAACCTGTACAAATGACCACGTTGAATGACAATAATTATTGTTTTTTTTTTCAACTGTTGGAACTACGGATTGATGCTGAAAGTCTTAATACAGTACAGTCTCGTACCTTGTATAATATAGCGTTGTAATATTTACTTTAGTACCAAAAAACAGTGGTCGAAAAAACTAAAACTGTTGCTTAAATAGCCCCATATTTTACAGAGCATTGAGGTGGGCCAAACATAATTTTGACTCTAATTAGCAAGCATGCTTCTAAATAATAATTAATTGAAATTAAAAATAACGTTTACCCGTCACGGTCTGCGGTCGGGCCGTTGACGTTACACTTGGATTTTAATTGTTTCTCTCATGGCCACCGTCCATAACTTTGGCTTTTGGGTGAATCAACTTTTTTACCCACACTTTGGATCACTTTCGGAACATAAAATGAAAAATAAATCAGTATACGTTTTCGATATTCTGAATGAGCCAATGTATTAGCAATATCATCTACTATCATGGTTTAGAAGGGCCACGAAGATAATGGATTGTATTAGTCAATATTTTAAAATTACTGCACACACACCCGATAAACTGTATTTTGCGTTACCTACATTCAATATTAATTATATCGATAATTAAACAAGTTAAAATTACTGTATTTTTTATATTCATTTTTTCAAACACAGTTTACTCGTTTGGTACAATCAGTCTTTGCGATTAAACATTTTTAAATATAGAAATAAGCAACATTTTGTCTTTAGCGTTACCGACGTACATTGAAAGAAGGGCTACTTTTAAATGAAACAAAGTCACAAACTAATAAAAACAAAATATACATAGTGCACTATGCTTAACAATTAATAGTATTTGGTACTGCTGAAATTATGGCAAATAATCAAGAATTGAGCATGCTACTACTGAAAAACCGATTCAAAATTTGGGGACAAGCAGTAACTCCAGAGACAAATTTGGGTAACGCCTAAGACATAAAATAAGAATGTAAACAATAAGATGACATAGATCTGAAAAACACTTAAAGTTATCGTGTAAAATAATTATAATAATATAACAATCAAGTTAGGAGTTATGAGATCTCAATATTTTAATCAACTATAGCAGAACCTTACAGTTTATTTTTCAAAAATGTCAATCGAAGCTTTGAATACGTATTGGTCATTTACCGAAATGCCAGGTATTGACAAGATTTTAATGATATCTTAGTGATTGACGTAGAGCTAAATCACTCTTATCAAGGCGGAATATCTCTTTTTTAACAGAATATGTCTTTTAACTTTATGGTAGTGGGCGCGGTGTTTTATTTTAGTTTCTTCATATTTTTCAGTGTTTTGTTTTAGTCTTTCCCTGTACCTTTTCTGGGGGCACGGCAGTGCCCCCGCCAAGTCGAGCAAAACAAAAGGCACGGCCGTACTATCCTTTTCTCGAAGCGATTCGGGCCATTTTCGACCCCCTGTAACTTCGTTATGGATAAACTTAGAAGCCTAAATTTTTAGTGGCCAAGAGGGCGTCACGTTTACAGATAATAATCCAAATTACATTAAATTTGATCCAGTAGTTTAAGAATTATTGCAAGTCAAAGTTCCTTAATTTTGTTACCCACTCACTGACTGACTCACCGATCATCAAAATTCTAAGGTACTTCTAGCCGTCCCACAAGTTTGAAATTTTGAATATAGCTATTGTTTAGCCTATAAACTATGGAAAAATTCTGACATTCCATAATTTTCATCCCGTTTTCTAGATATATAATCTGCATAAATAACTTTGTATTCCCATATAAATCCCATTAAATTGTATGTGATTACAAAGTTACTTTTACAGTTCATAATTAGACTTCATTGAAATTGAATGAAATGGGTAACAGGGGTTAAAAATGAGAAATGGCTTCGAGAAATTGGACAGTGGAGCGCTTTTTAAAACTTCCACGATGAGGTACACCTACCGCAGATAGAGAGATACAAATCCCTATTCTATACCTACATACACTTTTATAGGTCGAACAAATTCGTTATCTAGGTACATTAAAATAGGTACCTAGGTACCTTATACCTAATACGCAATCTGTGAAGACGCAAAGACACTCGATCATGATAATCTATGCGCATTACCTATGTCGCAAGGCGCCCCCCCCCGGCCGCCCAGGCGCGGAGCGCACGTTGATGCGTGTTTCGCAAAAAATCGAAATAAAGAAAGAAACCCTACAAAAAGAAATGAGATCCCATCAAAAACATTACATGTACAAAAATGCACAAGTCTCGCAACGCAGTTTATCTGCCGTAAAAAGTTGTGAGATCGAATGTAAACCAAGTCGGTTAATTTCAATACCTACCTATACCTATCTATGGGAGCAGTTATATCTTTATTTCTTTAGTAAATAGAGTGTCTTGGCGATTGTACACGGCAACATATAAGCATTTTTGTACATGTAATGTTTCTGATGGGATTTGTTTTTCAGCCGCTGTTAGCCGCACCATTGTGTAAAATAATTTATCTGAAAAAATTGTAGTTAAATTTAATAGAATTTTAAGTGTTTCTAATTAGTTTTATTATACGATTAACGATGTATTTTTAAAGTAAAGTACTAAATGTCTCTGGAGTTACCAATAATGTCTATGGAGTTACCCACATAGTAACTCAGTATACTGGTATCTCAGCAGACAATTGATTTACTTTTATCAAAACCACACACAAAATGTTAAATAAAGTACCTTACAGCTGGTTCGGTCAATAACCTTAGCTATTTACTACAAATTAAGCCTATTATTATGTATCAATAAATTACTTACTTCGAGAAAAAGCGGTCACTCAGTAGACTGCACAAAAAGGTACACACTCCCTTCGAACGTTGGTCGCAGCCTGGACCCTCGTCGAACACGATCAAAAGATTCGCCGCCCGCGCGATGTGAAAACCAATCGTAATGTAAAGCTGCTATGGCAAGCAGAGCCATCTATGTGTTTCTTAACGCATTACTTGAACGTAACTCAGCACACGCGGAAGAATGTAGCTTATCGGGGGACAGAAGTTTAACAATTTTTTTTGGAAAAAGCTGTTGATTTATTTTTATGTTTTATTGATAAAGATAAATATACTAATTTCATCATTTTCTACAATTAAAATTGACCTATGGTTTCATTGATAAAAAATCTTTGCCATGAAATATTCACCAATCATACAGCTCTCAGGACACGAACTTTTTGTATGGAGTGTTTTTTTTGTATGCGGAGTTACTATAAAAAAATATATAAATTTAAACTTTTCAGACACATAAACAGTGTTTTAATAATGCCTTATGATTTGAAATACGTTTGGAATAGTATTTAACTATGGATTTATTGTAAATTTGCGTATTTTTAGCAAACACTTGCGGGGACAGCAAAGTGTGGGTATTTTAGTTGATTCACCCTTTTATGAGAATTTTAAGCTGCCTTTTATTTTCTGTAGCTAAGTACCTACCTAGTGAAGTTACACCACAATTATTACTGTCAATCTAAAGATGGAATAATGGAGATCTAGTGATGTTTGTTTGCAGGCAATGTTTGGTGGCAGTGATGATGATGGCAATTGGTGATAGTCCAGCTAGTAAGTCTAAAGATACCTTTGTAAGATAGAAAAGTAATAACTGAATTAGGTCGTCTCACGGTAACGGATAACAACTAGCATAACGAATAGAACTTAATAATAATACAAAAATATACCTTTTCGCATTATTTTGTAAGGCGTAGAAAATGTGAAATTGTAAGCACATGATAATCAATAAAACAACCTGATGACACACACTTTTTAAAATATGGCGCGTTTGCAATTATTGTCATATCTGTTAATATTTATGCAGCACTATTATTCGGAGCACTGTTATTTAATTCTACAGTAAGTATATTTGTTTATCAAATATTGTAACCTAACCTAACCTAACAATGGGATTTAACAAATGAATACTCGCTTTACTCGCTTCTGGAACTGATGAAACTTCACGTGCTCCATGCTCTAAAGAGCTACGCATCGTTGTCTTTATGATAGCGTCAGACATGGAGTAGGTAAACGTAGCTCGAATGAAAATAAGCAAGCTGTCTGCTGTACTGATCACAATATGACAATACCATATAAAATGTAGGTCTCTTATCGCATCGCACCGAAATCTGTGAATCATAGCGTCGGCAGTCGGCACCAACAAAGATTCACAGAATATTACCAAACTACTTACTTCGTGACTGCTAATGGGGTCATAGAATAATGCAGAGATAGTATGTTGGTGAGATCACAGTATAACATACAGTCGTACGTATTGCTGTGAGTCAGAATCCAGGAATTGCATCATTCGAGTCACGCAGCCGCTCTCTCAGAGGTAAACTTGATAAATGAAATGAAATCATCAAATCACATTAATCGACTTCCTACTTATATGTGGTTAGCGTTGGTTGAATGGGTCAACGATTTGACCTTTCGCGATGAGGAATCTGCGTGTATCTTTATAAATATTTGCATACGTATCTACTTTTTTCATAGATAATTATATATTTACTAAAGACATTTGATAATGCAGTTTAAAAAAATGTGTGTGTGTGACCAAGAACATAAGATTGTTTAAAACCTGAACTAAATTGCCAGCAATTTGACAAAACCCATTGAATTACAATTGTCTCGTTTTCAAATTGTGGGAGTTGTCGACTCCCATGAAAGTCATAGAGCTCTAACTTCTAGTTACGATGTGTATTATTTTTTTTTTTTTGTTTTAGTGATGGCTTCGCACGGTTTGTGCATATAGCCAGTGTCAAGTATTTTATTTTAAGTATTTCTTAATTTCACAAGAAAGTCACAGTAATGTTATAGCAATCGTGGTCAAGTAGTCAAGTCAATTATTTACAACGTCAAAGTCACGATTCAGTAAAGTAGTGGATGCTTTACTGAAACTTCCTGGGAGTTTTGGAAAAAATGCGAAATGACACGTTTTTTGAGTTTATATCATTCGCCTACACTCGTGCACGTTAACGAACACTTAATGGTTAATATTCCACCAATATTACACATTAACACTCGAAGAAACACAAGTTTGAGCTAATAATACAGAACCAACAACGTCTCACTATCGGATTCCCGCCAAAACTCCATGTGTATTATTTAAATAAAAAAAAAAGCAATGGACTTATTTCAAATAATGGCTAAATGTCAATGTCAAATGCCACAAATTCCTCAAGTTTAGGTAATCTGTGGTCCAAGTGAAATGTTTTTGTCCGCGAAAACAGCGAAATAAAATCTATTTGGCTTGCTAAGCCACCTCGCTAAGCCACTCATATTTAACATTAAAAAATTCTTTGGAATATATTAAATAAAATAGTAATTTTAATTAAATTACGTACAATTTGCACTAGAACAATTGATAAAAAGCAATGTTTTCACAATTGTGATTCCATAGACAATTAGCCATGGGAAAAGCTCTCAAAAAATAGTGGACTAGAGATTTTTGCCACGATTGAAATGCAATTATCTATTAGACTACGGACGTACTACGGATTTTTCAATTACTTTGCTATGATCACAATGGTAATGCAATTGAAATGTCAATTGTTAACAGGCTACCGGAAGTGTCAAAAGTAACCATAATGGCTGAAATCATTGATAATCCATAATCAATTCAAATAGCAGACTTGGGGCCCTGTAGGTATGTAGGTAGTTATAATGCATATTTGTAGTCACCTTGGAAACCAAGCTCGTATATACAGTCAGTAACCAACAAGTATTAACAACAAACTCGATAACTGGCTACGAACTCATAAATCATATAAGTTTTTTTTTATATCTATTTTACGAAGTGACTGATGCTGTGACTTAGACATAATAGAAACATCATGCCGCTCAGCTAAAATAAATAAAATATATTATTTCAATGCAGGAGTAAGAACGGTGAGCATGGGAATCACCATCGATCTGCGTGTGTGTGTAATAAAAAAACACCCTGCAAACATACAAGCTCTACTGAGTTTTAAATGTATGGATCCCATGGTGTAGCGACGGCATTCCTCAAGGCCGGTCATTACTTCCTTCCACGCCACGCCACGTAGCCCCATCAGACACTTATTGAATCTAAATTAACGTGCTATCACCTGATAGACAGCCTAGTTTTTGCACCGTTTTTAAGAACTAGAGTAGGTACTACCTATAGCATAATCTACATTCAGGAACAAAAACTGTGTTCCTCTTAGTTCGTAAGATGACTCGTTCCAAAAATTTTTTTCCATGCGCCGCGTGAATAATATTTGGTTGTGATGGTTTTCAAGTTTTATCTTGCAGGATAGTGGATTTATTATTCGATTGGTGGCTTTGAAGAGCTCATAAATACTTATATTTAAGCTAGGTTCCATTTTTTTTGTTATTTTTGGTAGTGGTAGGTAGAGAGTATCTCAACTACTCTCTGAGACAGATGGTTTAAAACACGGTTTGGCTACGATTACATAGATAATTACAAATCAGCCGTTTAATTACGTTTTACTGATGGAACCAGTAAAAAATAAAATAGAAGGTAACATATTTCTTAGAAGATTAAGTACTTAGGTACTTTTCTGTTGTATTGGTACCTACTTAAAATTTAGTTTACGTATATATACCTATGTATTTACAAAGTCATTTCCCTTACCTCTATGGTTGGAACTATACGAACCTGTGAGTTCTCTAAACTCTTTAATCATTTGCTAAGCATCCTTATAATCATCATTATTATGATAGGTAGGTATAATACTACAGCGTAGGTACTTACCGGCCAGACCACAGAATTTCAGACCAATCGGAGAGATCGTGCTAATGTCTACCATAATGGTATTAGGTGAATCGTGGCCGCTAGGGTTCTCGCTAATGTGATCTAAAATAACCATAATTGTTTTTTTTTTACGTAATCACTGTGCAATATGTAAAAAAAAGACAGTGGCCGCTAAAACAAAGAGGAGGTCGTGTGTTCATTTTTGTACTAATTTCCTTCCACTTATTTTCTAACAATAAGGCTTAGGAAGGAAATGCGGCATCCCTAAGCATTAGCCACTGTAAACTGTACCTGTACACTATACAGGCGTCTTAGCTGAGGGCTAGCCTTGAATGCCGTCTGGCTAGTTTATCCCACCGGAGGAATGTCACCTCCACGCCATGCATCTTGAGGAAGTATTTATATGCCATATTATTTTCATATGAGGATTTAATGTCAGTTCTATGAAATATAGTTAGCTGAAATGAAGTCTCAGCTTCAATTATTCTCTACGTCTTCGTGATGAACCTATATAATATTATGTCGAATCTGAATAAATCACTTCCCAAAGAAAGGTTAAATTCAAAAGATATCTAGATAATAACATATATTCGTATTACATAGAAGTCACCTAGCAGCTCTTATCTTACTTACAAATTAAAAATAGCATAGCGTTGTTTAACGTTTCTTCTTTACGACGAAAAAATGTATAACAATGTACTATAGTAAATGGAAGTAACGACACCATTAACACTGTACCTTACCTACATTGATCCCTCTTAGCCAAAAGCTGTGGAGAAGAACAGTCAAGGTTGTGTAGGATCACTCGTAACGTAAGGTAGGTATGTTTGGCAGAATTCTGTAGCCACGTCAATATCGAAAGTGTATCGAAGATATTATTATATAGGTAGAGGTACCCAATAATGCGAAAAGATGGGAATTAAAAACTGTACAGGTATTAAATAAAATCATAATTTTATGCACCACAAATATACCCAGGTACCTACTTAATTCAAAAAATATTGCGGTAGATTCCCGCGCTCTTCCGCCAAATACTGACAATCTTGTGTGTCGAACCAAAACTTATTCATAATAATTAATTGGCATGCACAAACTCGTGAAGTGAATGATGCTGGCTACTTCGGGCGGCCGAAGACATAAAGCCCGCGCTCCGTGACGAATCCAAGATGGTGGATTGGCGCGGTTTGGCGGTCGTTCACCCCCCGCGGACTTCGCAAGCGCTACCTTTCAACAATCGCGAGGTACGGTACGCGTCAATTATATTTGTGTTACTTTGGTTGCCAAGCGATATCCAAATCATGGTTTTTCTAAATTATGTTTCTACTGCAATCTCGACAAGACTAACAAATCACCACTTCAACTTGACGAGAATTATAGACAAAAATCTCACATGCTATAGATTATAGTACACTTATCTTAAAATTATCATAGAAAAAAGTAGGTAACATCTAGTCGAGGCCCATGTTATTTGAGACTAAAACTAATATAAGAAAAGAGTACCTACGTATACACCTACTATTAATATGGTATACAAACAATATTATCTATCTATATTATCTATTATAGAAAACTAAGATAGTTAATAGTTTAAAAAGAAAATAGTTCTACGGGTCAATCCCGGTCGCTATACACCCTCTCACTCGTTTAGCGACACTTCGGAAAGAAATTCCGTTCGTTAACAGTGTTGTGTTGATGAATGCTGCTTTTAACCGCCCGTACCTATGCATCTCGTTCAACAGTCATGATGTAAAAAAAACGGCCAAGAGCGATTCGCGCACCGAGGGTTCCGTACTAAACCTGTAGGTATATTTGATATGAATTTCAACTTGATACCCCTACGCGTTCTTGAAGAAAAGGGTCTTGAACTATTGATACACAGACACAGATATACAGACAAACAGACGGACAACCAAGTGATTCTATAAAGATTCCATTTTTTTCCTTTTGAGGTACGAAACCCTAAAAATAATTCAATGAAAGATGTTTGCATCATCAACCGCAGCGCAGTGCGCAGGCGCAAACAAACAACAAACTAATTTCTGGGAAGGTAACCTCGGTGAGCTGAGTTAAGGAAACAGGTTGTATGACGTCATGAGTCCTCCCTGACTCATGGGCCACTGTAACCTGGGCCCAAACGATGATCGATTTGATAGTTGACAAGCAAGTGAAGGTGTCCATTATATTGACTTGGTTACTTGAAAGTCTTTAAACTTCACTTGTGTATAGATTTTTTCTGAGCTCACACAATATCGTATAAATTATTCCTCAGCCTTGCAATTTTATTCAAGCCGTCACTCGTTGTAGTTGGTATATTGTGTGATTTTACTGATTTGCTCCTAAAAATTAATTGACTGCAAGTCATATTTAAAAATGTAAAGTACAAGAATTTAATGAAAATTTTATCCTACGTAAAATTTACGACGTTCGTAATTTATTCACACTAGTCAGTCGTCATAATTATTCAAGTGACTTGTATTTTGTTGTCAAGTCACTAACTATAAAATGTCTATAAATTTCATTAGTCACCAGTTTATTTTTACCAATTGATTTTTAGCTAGTAGTGTTTTTGATCTTTGAGTAAACGACGGGTGAATTTTTGCTTCAATAAATTTCAATACGGAGCTCTACTCAAGCAAAGGGCTTGTTTTCATAAAAATAAGATTATAGCAAAAACACGAAATCATATTTACCATCTACCCGCCCTGAAGTTGAAAATAACCTAACTAGGTTAGACTCACCTTGACCTTCGACAAACACATTATAATTATTATGATAGCTGCTACACGTTCACGAGAACGAAAAATTACCATGGATTTCGTAGCATACAAATAGACACCATGGATTTCGTAGCATTGCTACGGCGCGGCGATCTGCTACGCCACTCTCTCCCATACAAAAGACATCAACGAGATTTTATATTCTGCTAACTATTAAGGCGCTAATATAGGAGCGATTCATGTATTTTAGAAGATGAAAGTTACCTGGCCGGGCCGCGCGCCACGCTGGCTCCGCGCTCACGGCTAGTCGAAAACGCTAATTCATAATTATTATACTCTTACTAACGGCATCACGTGGCCTTAGCACAGATTACTAGATAGTTACTACGTAGGCTTTAGTCTGAAGCATTCAATTATTTCGACACTGTAATGACATGTCAGATTGGCCGAGCGGTCTGAGATGCTACGTTCCGTTCCTAAAGAATTATTACCGCCAGCATTACATAAATTATTACCTCCTTGACTATAATCCTATCAAATTTAGAATGCCGCACGAATTATTGGAGTCACACCTAAATAAGTTGTATTAAATTTATTTAGTGTTGGTCCCTTCTGGTATGCGCGTTTGTCAAGTCCATTTGATACAAGACATCCTCTTTAGTCCACTTCCATAATTTTCTTTTTGATATAAAGTATATTTTGACAATGACAATGACGGAGTAAAAGATTTGTGCATTTAGCCAGTGTCAGGCATCCGTACTAAGATCATATAAATGCGAAACTGTGTGTGTGTGTGTTTGTTGGTTTTTTTTTTAGTTTTTGCCATCCTTTCACGTCTAAACGGCTGAATCAATCTTGACCAAGATTGGACCTATGAGATGGGTATAGGCTATTTTTCGTCAGAAAAAATAGGGATCTTAGAATCTAAATAAATAGGAGTTGAAAATGTATATGGGCAATTCATAATTTCTCAAGTAGGTGATCTGACACTTCATTATTTTAGGCTCTTGATAAAATATAAAGGTTAAGACTAAGGATAGGGAAAAGGAAAGGGACAGGGACAGGGATAGAGATACAAAGACTTCAATATTTATTTTCTAAACAGTTGCTTTTTCATATACGGATGAAGTCGCGCGTAAAAGCTAGTTTTAGTAAAGTTTACTGAATCGTAGCTATGACTGTAAATTTACTTTACCACGAGGTTGTAAAAATATGGAATACTAGCTGTTTCCCGCGACTTCGTCTGCATTTAAATCGAATCCAGCTATAGTAAGAACACAATATGCGTGAACTTTGTATGCTATTGTAAATCAATCGGGCACGTCACGTCTCTGTCAATATCTCTATCTTCCTATTTCCTCATCGCTTTTTTCCCCAACTCCCAATATCTCATCTCCCATCCCTCATCCGTCTCCGATCTCCCATCTCCTCATCTCTCCAGCTGCTGCTCTCCATCTCCCCATCTCCCCAGGTCCTCATCTTTCCTTCTCCCATATACCTACCAAATTTCATTTTCATTTTTGTTGTCTCTCTATACCTAATTTCATCGAAATCGGTCCAGCCGTTTAGCCATAAAAAGTAACAAACAAACAAACATACAAATAAACAGACAAACAGAGAAACAGTGTTACTTTCGAATTTACAGTATAATATTTGACAGTGACTAAAATATGCACAAATCGTGCGAAGCAAAAACATTGAAAAAACTGGCTCATAGCTGAGCAGAAAGATTACTGGAAGTGTGCTAAAAATAAAACGTCAGAATATGCATCCGCCAGATCCGCCATTATGGAAAACGGAAGTTCACTACATCTTCATTTTAATATACAATCATAATCTGCTCCTTTGATTAACTCCAAACTATCATAAGAAATCCCAGTTTTATTTAAGTGAACAATCTAAAAACGCGTTTTTGCTGCTAATTTCAGTTACAGGTGGTGCAAGAATAGTCATATTAGCCATTATTCTTTACACACAATGGAGAATAAATACAAAGTAATAAAGGTTATAATAAAAGTTTAGTAATCGTCGAAGGAAGTCATTTACGGCAACTAAGTAAATAAACCAGTTGTATACCATGTAGAGATTCTGTTTGCTTTATTTTTTTGGAGAACAAACAGTAAATTCGACGAAAAAATTTTGAGAAACAGCGACATACGTCCTCTCTCTGAAACGCCGTAGCGGGTACTGAGCCCTCTAGTACGCGCTCAAACTGATCATATTCTCGTCGTTTTTATTAATTTAGAAGAACGGAATCGATTCATGTCATTGGAAAATTCAAATTTCATTGGAAAATAAAATTGCCTTTTTTATGGTTCCAAAAAATATGATAGTTGTCGCTGAAAATGTTGAGCATTATGTGACGAAAGATTTTTTTCGGGTCCTTTCTCGTGAATTTTTTTCTCAAGATACTAGACAACTTTAGTCCAATATTATTGATTTATTAACTAACTGAAACACTTGGCTATACACTGTATTTTTTCTGGCTTATAAATATTTGTAATTACAGCTTAACTTTTTGACAAAAAACCGCCCATTTTACGGAAGCTCGCTGCCTACAGGTCCTTAAAACATATTTTTTGTTTTGTTTTATCATAATATTAATATGATGAGGTTGTGCTTACCTCTAGTGACAAAGTTTATCAGCCTACCCATGGGCCTCAAAATGGTTTAATTAATATTTTTGTCAGTAAAACTAAATAATGTTTTAATATTATGATCGAACTCGATGCCTTTGTTCCCCTATAATAGGTTTTAAAATTTTAAGTTTTACTTCGTTTTGTTCACGTGTTCTTACACTCAGGACAAGCTTAATTGGTGTTTTTTAGCCAAACCACGTGCTTAAGTCATCATAATATAATTCAAAACAATACTAACTTAACTAATGCTATACACACTTTTGGATGAACTTTAGTTAGTTACTAGATATTATAATATTTTCAAAGTGCCATAGCATAGTAGTCACTATTGCTAAATATCTGCTTAGTAACGTAAGGTCGTCGTCACGTGTTAGCATCTCAGCCTAATCAAATATTATAAAAAAATTCTTTGATTCCATTATATCCCAAAAGGATTCAAATACTTATGTACCCTAATATGAAGTTATTTGCGCATTTGGACTCTCAGCTGAGTTAAGGTATTGCTGATATTACGAAACTGCTCATGAAGTCACATCAAGAAAATGTAGCAATGTCGGCGTCCTTCTTACGTATGTGTTACGTGACATTATGCTCATGACAAAGTTACAATACATTCGACAAGTTCACTATCCATTGCTCGCTCCTTACTGACACGATCTAGAGCCATCTGTATGAAACTTCAATGGAAAACTCTATAAAATAGTGTGTCGAAATAGTTTCCACTACTTTTTTGTACATTGCTTTCTGTGTTCAAGTATAAGGTAACTATTTCGTTATAAAAAGCAATGCATGGAACCATAGGGAAATTATCAATAGTTTCCAAAAAAAAGACACAGATGTCGTCGCGGATGTATCTATGAAACCAGATTGCTGAATGGCTGTGAGTCACCGATCGGCTCTAGGTAGGCTTAGGCAATAGGAATTTTATTTAGCCATTTATATTCCGGTAGGCTGAATGTGACTGGTTTTACGACAATCAAGGACTTTTACAACTTCAGAACTTGAATTGTGGGATGAATAAAATTGACTGACTAAATTAAATTAAATTTGACTAAAGATGATACTGAGACTATCTTTTAACAACATAAATGTTTCGCATAACTAATCTAACAAACTCCCAGCTAGAGGAAACAACTCGTCTCATCCGCACCAAGCGTCCCGATAACAACAGACAAGTTCGTTCATGTTTATCAGCAGCAACCACGGACCTCATAGAATGTTTGCGCCGGCGCACCCGAGCTGACTCAGAGGGGCGTTGCCAAGGGCGCTACGCCCTCGCCCGCCCCTCGCCCCGCCCAACCAGCCATCATTCTCCCGCGCTTTTTTTTTCAATCAGAACATGCCAGCGTCATTTTAATGTGTTGCCAAATACTGGTGTGGTCACGGCTTAAGTAATTCTAGTTTGTGTTCTGAATGATAGGAACTGTTCGTTACTGTAGTGGATCCTGTAAAATGTAGAGGACTGGATGAGAACTAAATTCAGTGATACATCATAATTCTATTTGAAGGTCAGTCAGATTATTTATATTTTGTCATTTCTATACTTACACGCTTTTTTTCTTTTGAGTGTATACTCGTAAATCGCATCATACTATCCAACCTAATATTATAGTTTCATCCTATCTTTTGCTTGAAATCATATTTATTCTTACTTTTTGTCTATAATTATTATCATTCTAAGCGGTCTAACGGACTAAGGCGGTCTAAGGGGAGGCCTATATTCAGCAGTGGACGTCTTCAGGCTTATGATGATGATGATGATTATCATTCGCTCAATAATTTAAGTAATAGGTACGAGCTGCATTTTAGACATCGTATTAAACTAAGTTTTATGGCATATCATAATAATTATCATAAATACCAAAGTATATCCAGGACTATTTCAACTTAACTTCATAACAACTGAATTGATTTAGACCTTCCACATCTTATTATGATTCATTTCTTAACAACACATAGGTATATCCTAGATATAGAACGGCATCATTATAATCATTGCAAACCTTTTCGTTACAAGACACGTGCCCAATTTTTATAATAAGCAAGCGTTGTAACATTTCGCAAAATTCCTTTTTAATCAGAATATAAATAGTCATTAGATAGATAATATCGATATGCCAAGAATGTTTGGTGGAAAGGCGAGAGAGCCAGTGGCCTGATGTAAAACGAGCATAAAATTCTTGCAAAGCACATTACTTACATGAACCGTAAGTGGTTCTGTTATATTTTTACGACTAGCTGTCGCTTACGGTTTCGTCTTTTGTCTTTTTAATAACGTTGCTAATTATATTTTAATTATGTAGGTAATAAACAAGCGAGCAATTTAACGCAATATTTACCAAATATAATATTTTTATTTATCAATTATTTTAGATTACACAGAATGGATTTATGACGTTGCTGATTTCGAGTAAGTATTTTAGTTTTTGAAGATATTCAAGAATGATTGTAGATATAAAAGTACCGTAACTACATCACCTTGTACGCCTGGTCTGTTATTTCTTTATTTATTGATTTTTGTTTAAAACAACCTTACCTAACACCAGCAACTCATTTTAAAGTTTTTCTTTAGTTAGTCGTTAGTTGCTTGAGATATTTCTAATATTTTATAACACACACAATTTAAGATAACGTACATACAAAATATAAAATTATCGTGGCTTTGTGAAATCTACCAATAAAAATGCCCGACATGATAATTTCTTTATCATTTAATTTAATCAAAACTCGGAGCATACTGTTCCCAGGGTCGAGATAAACGATCACGTTATTAATTGGTAACAATTCAAGGAACTTATTATTTTGTAAAATAATTAATTTTGCAATAAAGATAACGTTAAACAATTTTGCCACCTATTTTTAAAAAAGACTGTAAATTTTGCTCTACTGTAAAAGTCATTCTAATACCTAAATAAAAGTGTTATAATGTTGACTAATAAAATATAAATGTCCAACAAAGACTATGGAATGCAGTTAGACTAGTCGACATAACTATGATCACACGGGAGACGGGCAGTTACAGTATATATTAAGCTATTAATCTTACAATCAATTCACAGTTTGGTTTTTTTCCAAGAACTTTTTAATTGGGAAATAATTCTAGATATTAGGAAATATATTATTTGTATTCCGTTTAGTGAGCTACCTACCTACTACATAAATAAATCCCATCTATCTACCATTGTAGGCAGTCATTGCTAAAAAGTGTACTTAGTGTCTATATTTTTCTTCAGTGTTTCAATCCATTCAGTTTTATAACAATAGTGTGACAACAATATGAGCACCAATAAGTTTATCCCAAAGATCAAAGCTGTCTGGTATATCAATCGGATACCCAAATGTCCGTCGAAAGGGCATTTTGAAAGCATACTCGTAGTTCAACTTGATTGAGTGTTTCGTCGGCAACTTTCTCCGTCCTCTCGGTTGGTTATAATCAACTAACTCAGACGCAATGGCGCCAGATTTATCAATGAGAATAGACAATTCATACGTTAAACGACCTTCCCAGCTATTACCGTTCACTTTAATATTATATCTGTTAGTTAGATGAAGATTTATGTCTATGTCAAAAACAGGGATCCATAATTTTGACAATTCTTGTCCATCCAAAGGTTGCCTGTGAGAAATGGCGTAAGTGATAAGGCCGCCCATTGTGCAGCATTTATTTGTGTTTTTTTCCGTTTTCTGAATGTGTTTATTGTATGCTGTTCAATAAAGGGTTATTAAGTATAATTGTATGGTACGGCATAAAATATTTATAAAAACCTCGGACAAAGGATCAAAATAAAAACGCTGGCAAAGTGCAAGTAGACTATCGCGATACGTCTTTCAATATAACTCTACCCTACTTTTATACGCATATAATATTATGTAGATATTATCTAGGACAATTTCGGTCTTATCACAAAATATTTAAACAAGAGTTGAACAGATGAGTCTAAATATTTTCTCCACAAATCGACGCTCGTTTTTTTTAACTCGATAACAAATTCACATATAAAATAATGAGGAATGCCAGGATTGAATAAGAAAACGCGAGTGATTTTGTGGAACGAAATTTTACAAACATCTGTGTACCTAAATCTCCTAAACTTTTGTAGTGAGAGTCGGTGAGACGGTTTCACAAGGCATATTCCTTTTTAGATGTTGTACAGCGGAATCTGAGTAATAAGTGTTTCACTTCTCAGGTAAATTGCTCTATGTACCTATTGTGTCAACCATTTTCTGTATTTGGTATGATGCCTATAGTCATACATGTAGTTCAAGATATGTTTGTCTTTAGATACAGCTATCCTTTTACATTTATGGTATGCTATAGATAGAGACTCAACAAAACCCGGTTCATATCTTCGGCCCTACATAATTACTAACTAGTTCAGTGAGGATCTACATTGGCCACCGTAGTGTAATAAACCCACTCTCAACACATCCAGTTGGTTGAGACCTCGTATCTAAAACTTATAATAATAACAACTCTAAGAGCGAGTGAGTTGGAACGAAATAAAGGACATGGAACATACAACGTGTTCTTATGCGATTCTTAATATTTTGTATTTTGTTTGAATTTCTAGCTTATGATGCAATCTAATTGATATATATAGACATTATTATGGATGTATTCATTACTATACATAATTGAAGCTAGTAATTCCTTGTACTAATATCATATTCCGGATGTATATTTCCTCTAATCGATGAGGATCGGGAAGTATGTGGGTAACCACTTCCGTTCCTCTTCCGTTTCTGAAATGGTTATTCCCTATCTATGTTTATGAGGGTTAATTGCCCTTTGCTATGTAGTCAGACACTATCCAGCCGATTCTGTCCAGTACATAATATGGGTACCTATGCAAGTATTATCCAGATTTGTCATATAATATAATGATGTACTGATCATAATATTATTAATTATTATGATGATGGTTATGTCTTACTTATTTGATGTATTCATCAACGGCGAACCTTGTTTTGAAGCACTATCATAATATCATACTTGGAAAATGCTTTTTTATACAAACTTTAGAGGAATAAATATTTTAAAAATGTCCTCTGCCAGCCTGTATTGCCACAATTACTATAGAGTACGTAATATGCAATCCCTTTAATTATATTAGGGTTTCGGCACCAAAATTGCCTATCGAAGGGCTGTCTGGGCTGTAATGCCTTATCAAACTTGGTACCTAGCTAAATAAGTAATTCATGTAGTATTATTGGATTCTTATTTATGTTTTAGGCACTAGGCACTATAATTATATGTATAGTGTATATCTATACAACACACTATGCAGTTGGCTGTAGCTTATTTGTATTTATTTATGCAACATACATTAAAAACCAAAAGCACTACTAGCGTGCCCATAAAGCGTAAATAACAAGAGTTGCCTAATAAATTATAGTTTCAAAATTCATACATACAAAGTTTGTTGCGGTATTTTAAAATGTAGAAGCATTAAACAGCTTCATACAGCAAAAAGCTATGGAAACTTTTTCCTAATTCATCTGTATAATTCCATTACAGAACAATACTCAAAATACTATTATTATTATAGAAGAACTCTCACACGATTAAAGTTCAATGAATAAATATAGAAGTGTTATGTAACTTATAAAAAAATAATAAGAAAATAGATCTTATATCAGGAATAAATAAACCACACGTAAGCACGTAAAACAGTAGAAACCAAATCATTATTCCTATATACATGTATGTCTCATGCAGTTGTTTGACAAAGTTGTTTGTGAGTTTGTTGAAACGGCAACTCAAGACACCTTCCGAATAATCAAATATTTACAACGAAAGCGACAACCTGTGGTCGTGGCAAAAACATGGTGGTGGCATAGCACAGGTGCTAAACTAATCTGCCAGTCAGTCGAGCATAGTGGTTCGGATGACGAAGTCGCAATTCGACAAGTTCCGTAGCGGTGGCCGCCGAAATTTGGCGGCAACAGTGAACGGCGCGAACGCGAACGATTGGTGCGCGCCGCGAGGGAAAACGCCCGCATCGATAAAACATATTCGCGAGACGCTAATTTTTCAGAAGCAAACTGGCGAACATATTGTGTCCCCCACTACCCACCACCGTATGACAGTGACCCAAATGGAGCGCCGGCGCACTCAGTTCCGTGAGCGCGCGCAGCCCTGCCCGACGTACTGCGCGCTGCGCGTCCTCCTCCGACTCGGCGTTTAGTGTGATTTACAATTGGATATTGCTGTGAACAATGCTTTGAGTGAGCACCAGGCTTGTGCTTGGCGCGTGCACTGCGCTCCCCTTGCCCCTTTTGGATAAATGACCTTTTCAAGGTAAGAGTAAAAAACGCCTACGTAAAATGAATTTGTAGATTTGACTAAAATAATGAAAACACTGTAAGATGAGAAGTAGGGGGCTTGATATCGGGTGAACAAACTGGCGGTGGCGCTGGCAACCGAAGCAGCGCAGCGGCAGCGTCAGTGAACGAGGTGATGAGTCAGCCGCATCTCGAATTTTCCTTATGCGCGCACGAATACTGGCATTGTCATAGAGGGGGTGTTGGCAGTCGGCGCGACGCGATAGGCAAAGTGGCCGCCAGTGGCGCCCGGCAACAAGCCGGCATGGCAGGGCAGCGCGCCGGCCGGCGCGGGCGGCAGCGCGGCGGCTACGGCTGCGCAGACGCTGCGGGCCGGACCGAAGCCGCGATGCGTCGCCGCCGGCCGCTGCAAGTTAACGGAATCGGATTCCTCACGGCCGAAATTCCGCTGCGGACATTCACGCCGCGACCGACTGAAATAAATCGCTCGTTTAACACAAATAGCACGACATTGTCGCCGCATTGACAGACGGACGAGCATTTCCGCTTCTCTTTTTTATCTATATCCATCGCCCTGTGGAACGGTCCAAAGAAGCGCTTCCTCTGACGTAAAAACGAATATTCCGTCATGCATATATATTTTTATCGATTAAATATTTATTTATCGCCGACCGATCATGTAATTTGACTCACACCACACATAAAAATAAGCGCGTGGCCGCGAATCGAGGAAGGAAATTTGACTCTCAACAAGTTGCGTGATTTACAATAAGTTCGCGTTAATTTGCAATAACATGTCACTGGATAATAAAAATCCAAGGCAATGTCAAGTGGCTCAATCATAAACACATTTATGAGTACATAATATACATACCTATGGATAGTGTAGAGACACTCAGTAGCTCTGGCTAGATGCAAATTGCGTGCAGCAGAGCTCTACATCGGAAAGGTCGTGATAAATAGGTTATCAGCAGTACCTTCTTCAACGGCTAAGAGGCCGAAGTGGTGATAGTTTTCCACAGAAACAATCGGGCTGATAGCGCGGTATCGCGGTGACGTCAGGTAGCGATTGCGCCGCATCGCCGCCGTCGCAGCGCCGCTAGCGCTCGACTTTACGACATTGACGCTGATAAAGACAATTAAATTGCCTATTCCGAATATGGACGAATGCTTTTATAAATGAACTACATATTGAATCATGATTTCGCGGACGTGCTAAATTATAACTCAAGCTAACACACACTACTACATAAGCCTAATGTAAATTCTAATTGAGTATTTACTTATTCTCTATTTTACTTTTGTGTAAACCGTATTTTTCTAAAATACATTTACAGACAATTGTCTAATAAACAACTCAAATACGAAGAAAATACTAAATATAATAAGAAATGTTGTGTAAAAATAAAATAAAAACCGCTTCGCTTTGCTCTACCATTGTACACGAATAATCATTTATTGATCAAAATAAATCAAATGAATTAGAACTCATATTTTATCGTAACGCGAAATTAGGCTTTACAAGAAACTACGCCCCAAATCAGTAGGTACTCAAGTCTCAAATACTCCAAACTAAATCAATATAAAATTAGCAAGGACATGCCGCCCACAAATGAACCAGTCTACGCGGAGGTTATCGCGAGGTCCAGGGAGGGTGATTACCTCCGAGCAACATGTCGGGACCTGTCGGGCGGCGGCTTACCGAACCTCTGTCTTGGCCCTCTACAAATTAAGCCAATAAATACCTATGTTTTAAATAATGGAGTATTCGTAGTCGGCCTAATTTATTTTTTCCACTAAACACTTTATTGAATTAATGTTACCAGCTGGAATCCGCGAAACTATGTGTACCTACGGGGTTTTCATATCAATATTAGAAATACATGTACCTACCTGTCACTAATATAGTTTATTAATAATATGTGATTATCAAGTTATATCTATCAATTTTTAACATAACTTACAGTTACAGGAAGAACTAGGTACCTACTGTTAAACCAGATAAAGGATAGCCGCACCGTAGCCATCGCCCTTACGTAAACTATCAAACTTTTCCTCTTTTACTGTAACTGTGATAGGCAGGAATGTCAGAAAAAGACCTGCCGTATCTGTAATATTATGTAGTATTAAAATAATATGAGGCCTCAGATTTCATAAATATATTTTTATTGCGTAGGTAAACATGCTAAAACAACGACATTCCATTACAACTTACATAATGTCTTTCAGCTAATTTATATTCAACCAGTACGTGTCTAGCAGGACCCACGTTTCTGTTTTTATTCACGTCGAGTGGCAGACAGCAATAAAATGTACAATTCAAGTTTCCAAGTGAAGTTTGCAACTTCGCGGCTCGCCGCCGCTGGACAGTCGGCCTGCAGTGAGTCACCGCGGCCGGTTCCTACGGCTGCAAAGTTCAGAGGCAGGATCGTTTGCCTTTCGCACACGTGGCGCTTGGCAACAGGACTTGGCCACTGTAAACATATCAGGTACCTACTTGATTAGGTATATTATATGTGTTGATAGTTACTGTGACTTGGACTTAATTTTAACACCTTCAGAGTTAGCTTACTTTGTAAACAAAGTGCTAATTTGGTTGGCTGTTGTCTCAGGCGCCGCACGGTAATGTGTTCTGTCGAGAAATATTTTATCACTTTCAAACATCATGAAAAGAGCAAAGAGTGGCAATAAAAGTAGAGCTGTCAGATTTATAATATAAGTAGGTACCACCAATTGGTTTGTACCAAGTAGTTCGAACCAACATAAATTCGAACTTTTATATTTCTATTATACTGCACACTGTGTGCAAATTTGATTGAAATCGGTTAAGTAGTTTAGGAGTCCATCGCGGACAAATATTATGTGGGTAGGCATATTTAAGAAGAGAAGATAAGAAAATTTAGAAGATAGGTTACTGAAACGTTATTGATAGGTTTATTGCAAATAAGTTCACTGGGGTATACCGTAAAATGTAGAACAGACTCAATTGTTTGTAGATCATTTGAATTTAATAATATGTATTAAGAGTTCGAGCCGACCATTGTGTCGAACTAGCCCTGCTTTTACCTTATTCATAGGAATAATAACGAACGTCCTCGTTCAAACAAGGCATTAGTCATACAGAACTGAGCGCTGATGCCTTGATCGTGAAACATTTTGCCTCGCGTGCACAGAATATAGGATGGTACTTGTGTGTAGTTTCCCTCGCGACAAGATAGATATAATAACATATTCGTGGCGACTTCTTAGATGTACAGCAGCGGCTACAGTTTGGATCTTAACTTTTAAAAATAATGTAAGAAATAAACTCACTATATACCTACGGTAGGTACGAGTATATAGTGAATTTATTTCACAGTAACTGTTAGGTAGAACCACAGCATTCAACCATAGACATTCGTTAGTGATCTTAGTAAGTGCAGGAAACAAATATGGACCCCAAACTAGGTTACCCCTGTATCTTACAGTTTTTATTAATAAGTAAAAGTGCAATAATGTAGTTATTTTCTTTGTAGGTCTTGCTAATAAGTGGATTGAATCATCCAAATCAGAATCAGAAGATGCAGAAGAACAAAAGCTTTTTAGATACCGATACTGATCACGTGGTCTCTATTACTGATAATCAGCCGTCTGTATTATATTATATGAGTATACGCGTAGGTATATTTTTATTATTTACCTACGTTTTAGTTGATAAACCTGGACAGTGAGTCACATACAAGTTTTCGAAGGCTTCGACCGTATCGTTCGTCTTACACGCACAAAATGTCTTTGCAAGAACTTCTCATAATTAATTTAGTAGAGTCTGCTTTAGGCATTTATTTTCCTATTTATATCTATTGATAAAACTCTCCTGATATTTTATGTTTGCATAACCTATAGGTACATTGATTTAAATAAAATAAAAAATGATATGCGTGAGTGACCAATATTTACGCGACCAAAATGCCATAACCGCTTTAAAATGAATATGCGTTGAAGCCACATACTATTAATTTTATTACGTACGTATTAGTGTAATTATAGTTACTATGCAATTATTTTTATTATCGTCGGACAAACACAAAAAATTACTGTGTTGATCCGTAGCAGATTTAGGTTATCACTCGATAGGAAATCAAGTAGATACTCAAATGTTTTGCTCTTTCATTTTCATTATAATATCTAAGTATAGGTGCTTTCTAAGAAAATCCAATTTTACACAATTCTATAGCTTCTACTTTGACACTACGAAAATTAGAATGGTCAACGGAACCAGTAATGAATCTCACCCAATTGTATTGTCGTCGTACAAACATACAAAAATTGCTATGTTGTTTCGTAGCAGATTTAGATGACCCCCCAACTCATCCCATAATGGAAGCGCGATGTACCTACTACCGACTAAAAATAACATTTTCTATCAATCACATGTGCACTAAATACGTAACCAACATGAAGATGGATGGAAGAGAGTGCGATAAGGGGAAGAGGGCAGCACAATGTACTGGGAATCAGTGCTTTAGCTTCACGAGAATTAATCCAGTTGGTGTTATCAAGTGTTATGTTGGTCAAAGATTCAATTACATTTATTATTATACCGAGGTATATATTTATGAATCAACAATCAACTAATCGTGTTTTCAACGAAAAACTGTGGCTTTTCGCTTTTTCTGAACTAAGTAAGACGCATCTCCGAAAATTGATTTATTCATACTACTTATTCTCTATGATTATATCTATCTATATCTATATTTCGATTAGAATTGAAATAGCACAAGTTTGTACTGAACACTGTTTATGATGTTATTTATTTCCGTTCGTAGGCCGTGTATGACTATAATTTCCATAGTATTTACATAATATAAATTCTATGTCAAATTCCTTGGGAAACAAGTTTTTAGACAGTTATTGATGGCCCGAGTAGCCTGAGCGAAAGTTGAATCCCCGGGTTGACTCGATCGGTGTAAAACCAAATTACTGATAACCATCGTGTTGGCTGCGCGTGATTCGGTGGGCAGGCGGCCGCGTGCTGACGTGGGCAGCGCGGCGTCAGCGCACGTCACCGCACCATGCGCCTCTGTCAGTACCGTCACACGTATATTTAGAATGGAATGTGGAAAAATGTAGTACATCTCAACGCCTAAGTTTCCGGATAACATTGGATTCTATCCAACAACTTTCTAAATTATGAACGGTTCTAATCAGAAAATAATTCGGCACACATTTACTTACTTATTATGTTGATGCGCTATCAGTGCTGATAAAAGTATGTGGCTCAGCTGACTAGGTCAGGTTGCTTCCTCGATTCGAACAATATTCATATGATCTGTTGTCATCACATCTGTTGTTCTAGCTAAGATAAATTGAATACAATCGTGTATAACTAGCAGTTTCACATAATAGTAAGATAATATATTTTTTGCTGTATTTTAATTTGTATTATTAATTTTTGCTGAGCACATTGAAAAATTCATTAACTCCTATAATAATGTCCGATGTTGTTCCTATCAATAAATTTTAGCTAAGTATTTCATAATAAGTATACTATCAACGTTTTCTGCCAGGCCACGGTATAGATTTCTTGTTTGATGAGTTCTGCGGATTATGACATCCTAAGAATTCTGATATCACATATGTATTTTAATTATGTATAATCTTGCCAACCCGTTCATTGAATTTTACCTATTATTTATTGATGACATTTTTTAAACAAAAATGCCTAATGCCCATGGGATGGAAAGTATTCAGGAAAAGGAAGATTATATTAATTATAACCATGCCGTAAAATTCCCTTGATTAGTTTATCTACACACATCGTAGTGATATGAAAACAAAGTGTAACATTCTAATGTTATTTGCAGTAAGTAGCATTTAGTCGGTAAGGTTACTGCATATTATTTAACTTATTTAGATAGGTAGGTAATAACAATAATATGGTATGTAATTTTGATATAATAATGACAATCAACATTTAAAAAGGGATATACAGTTGTGTGTAATGAATGACTACAAAATATGTCTACTAGACAACCAAGTTCACAAATTACCTACGTATAATCATAGCGAATAATGTATTGAATACCTTTTTGAAATGTTTTGGTTTAAAATCAAAATAATTGAATATAAAACTAACGACATCGACACACTCATTATTTCCTGATTCCCGTCGACACACGTTTGTAGCGCCTGAAAAGTTAACGAACTGTATCGAACGTGATTAACGGTATAATGATTAGAACATTCAAAGTGGAGTTACGGCTCATTCAAAGTAAGTTAAAAATAGAAATGATTAAGATGTAATTAATCGACCCCCTGCACTCGAAGGCGCACTGTTAAATGATATCCCCGTGAATAGCAAGCCAGTATCTAACTCGAATCAGCGTCTACTTATTTACTCTATAGTCTACTATATGACTCTATACCTACTGATGATCATTTATTTGTATCATATCATAGTAAGTTTGTACATCATTCGTTTTGTGATACAATATTGTTAAACTAACTGCAATAAATCTTATCTAAAGGCTGTATGTAGTAATAAATAGTTACTAGAGATACCTAATTGTAGTAAGTAAGTCACGTCAATGCCAAACTTCATGACGACCTTATCTAGCATGCTGATGCCCATTCCTAATGCAAATGAACATGGAAGTCGAGTCACATCTTTCTCAATAGACATAATATCCGACGAAAACATAATAATATGATCCCGCAACAAGTCAAAACGACACCACGCCTGACCACCTTTGTGACTCACAAAGCCAATGAAACAGCATCAAGATGAAACATTACTCAGAAAAAGACACTTTCTAAATCGTAAACTATGAGAAATTGACTCGTAAACAAGCCTGTTACAAGACCGAGACAATAATAGCTGCACTGAGCCATCCCGAATTATATTTGTGTGAGTAGTGTGAGCCAACGCATGACCGGCGCCAAATGCCTGCCGGTGACAATCGACCGGTGGTACCAGATTGTAATGATCGTTGCTGACAATGTTGTTATAAATAATGTTCCCGTCCCATATTGTACTGACAATGATAATATATGTAATGTTTTTACAACGATTTGATCAAACGTAATGATTAAAAATAATACAAATATATATTAGGTATTGTATGTAACACAATAAATACTTTAACGATAATTATTAGCTATGCCAAATCCTATAGCAAAATCAAATACATCACCAAGAACATTTAAGCAAATGTAGGGCGTAACTATAGAAGATGCAATATTTACTTACATCATGCAAAAATAGAGAAAACTTAAGGTATACTTTAGCTTTCGCCAGAAAAATATCAATGTCTTCAAAGATTTGGCTAACTACACAGATGTCAGCATAAGAATACTAATTTGTCCTCACTTCGTGCGCAAATCACAGATACTTTAATTAGTTGTTTTTTTCGTTGGCAGCGAAAGCTGGCCAGCGTTCCCCCTGGAATGTAGCAAACCGGTTAAACAGCTGTTCTGTGACGTGACTAAAACCGTTGTTTTATTTGTTATTTCTATCAGCGATGAGCGGCCATAATATGATTTGTGTGTATTCCCACGATTTTGGAATTTACCTGGCGGTCAAGCTTTTCTGGTTATTTTGATACTTGTTTATATTCGCCATTCCCAAGGATTACATTTATTCATGCAAAAATTGTAACTTATTGCGCCAAAATCAAATTCATGCAAGTACCTACACTTAACTCTCCTAAACTACCTAAACTCTCCTCTTCCTGGTCTACATGAGACTACGTTTCAGGAACCAGGCGTCTTATTATTGAAACGAAAGATAAGAAGTGAGAAAACAATTTCCTTGTTAGCTCCGTCCCGATAAGGCTTGCTCAAAGGTGTTATGCTATATGTATAGCTTACGTAACAGTGCCTGTCTATGGCCGTCGAAGCTAGGTCCAGCTGATTTTGACGTCACCCATACATTATCACCCGCACACATGATAACAGCTGATAAACCAACACGACCCACTGATGGTTTTTTGTATGTGTGCTATTAGGGTGACGGATGAGCAGTAGGCGGCAAGCAGGCCCATCGCTGGTTGACTTTACTCACTGTTTTACCCATGTTTTACATTTATTATTTTAATTATATATAAAGATTTACTAACCTATTTCTTTATGAACTTACTACTAAACGTACACTCAAAATATTCCGTCAATAGGTATCAATTATTGATGTTAATCACTCATAGAAAAAATTCTAGAATTTCAACGAGGACCTTAATTGAGAACCCCCAAGTGTGTTGTTATTGACTTTTCATCTATATTTTACACGGACAGCTGCATCCTGAATCTAAGACAGTCATTGAGTCAAGACACACTGCATCTTATAAGCGACACACCTGCAATTAGGTAGCGAGGACGCATACAAGTTGACAGCTTGTATCTATCATGTAAATTAATATCAGTATATCACTGTTATATAAACTTTAATAGTTATACAATTTTGTATTTAGAGTAAGATAAAATCATTAAAAAAATAATGTTAGAAATAAATTTAGAAAAACACCCTTTAAAAATAACGACCACAAAACTAAACTTCAATCATTAGCATATATGTATATACCTAGGGGCAGATTGCTTACTGGTACGAACTAAGCTATTAATGATGGTAACTTGCTAGATATAGCTGAAACAGTGTACACTGTACGCGAGTATGTGTTCGTCTAATGACATCATGCACTTTATGAGTATGTGTGTGATTAAATTCACACTTCGCTGGCTCGCTGTTTACCGACGCCGCCCGTCGGTTCCTCGAAACATGAGAATTATTCATAAGGAAACTTTGGAATGAGTTTTTTTTTTTTTTTGTAAAAGTACTCTTCGTTATTATTTTAGCTGCTTATAAGGAAAGTCTAGTGTTTTTGTCGTAACGCCAGGCACAATGGTGAATTTGCTTTTATATGTTTCTAATCCATTGCGCTTTATTAAAACTATATTAGGATAGTCCCATCAGTTCTCATCCGTCCCTTCGCAATCCGCTTTCACTTGAACCATTGAAAGATTTATGTAATTATATTGAAATATAAATTGTTGTTGCCATAAATTGACAACTGTTTTTGTTTGTTTCAGATAAATATGTGTCAAAACAGAAGAGAGTGAAACAAATGAATTGACTCGGTAACTAGAGTATTATGATTGGCAGAATTTTCGTAAGTTCATAAATGTAAGAAGTCAAATTTCCGCCTAAAGTATACAAATAACGCATCACTATCGCATGTAATTAATTTTAACCCAACTAGAAATCTCGGTATCTAGAAAATCGGTCAAAAAAGCAGTCGGCAATTAATCGAGCGAAGAATCAGGCAAGAAAATCTGGATAAAGTCAACTACTCAAGGACCATGGCGCCAAAACCCAGACTATGAGCAGATACTGAAAGACGATTTTGTACAAAACTCACGTGGGAACTGAGTTATCTCGTACAGAATCGCCTTGCTGTAGGGAGCGTGCACTATCCAATACTCCTGCAGATGTGACCTATAATGCCTAGCGTCAGGTTATTTTACTTATACTTGTTTGCCTACGAAACATAACTACTTATAAAATATCCAGGTTCATCAAATCCAACAAATCCTAAATGAAATTAACGAGATAGGCAATCACAACTCAAAGTTTATAAATCTTCATTGATAGTTCAAGCCCACAGGTTTATCGAACCCTACGAACAGGTACATTAAACATTATCAATTGATTCAAACACACGTTTTGAATGACAATCAACCATTGGACGGAAGGACGCGCCATATAGAGGTTAAACAACAAATTCTGGGAACCTATAAACCGATTTTTCGTGAGGTGGTTTACTAATTTAATGGTTCAATATATTATTCTAATTATCAATATTGTTGGTGCATTAAATTGATTTAAGTTTATAATAGGATAAATACGTTGCAAAAGAAAAGATAGGAAGAGTAACTTTAAGATTAGCTACGACAGCAATAGTTTGAGCAAGTAGAAATCAAAATACTGTAAATGAGTGCGTCGTCTAGCATTTAGATATTTCTTGATTTATATACGATTTTAAAACTAGTACTATTTTTTATTTAACGGTTTAATATTTGATTATGTAACTCAACATCAACACAATAACGAGCATACAACCAGACGATGTCGTTCACTTATAGCTATCCAAATAAGTATAAATAATAATAAATCAATCAATAATTTATCCACCAATCTGTACTAGGCCCCCGTGGTGGATTAAAGCCTAATCCGCCTTAGAAATGAGGGGAGGCTTTTGCCCAGCAGTCGGACAGTTACTGTATGAATTATCCATTATCATTATTAATACACAATTACTCATCAGTAAAATTACACAATCGTTTAAAATAAACCCTAACAAAAGAAGGTAAAAGGTGGCTAATGAAATGAGGCAAACCTGCGGTCTCTGACTCACTCCGACTCCGGATGAACATCTAATAAATATTCATATGATAGAACCCTGTGCCTTTTTGGGGCGAAGATTACTCAATAAATGAGGTAGTCAAAATACAATTGATTTAAGAAAAAGTCATAATGGTGGTAAGTAGTGGTAAAGTAGTGGTGGTGGTAAAGTAGTGTCAAGATGGCCAAGGAGCCTCATTCAGTAATATATATAAAAAAGTTTCGTTTCGTAGACAGTTAATAGTTAATATACACAAGATAAGATTGATAAACTTAGACAAAGTATATTTGTGCCACAGGTACTAACTGGTCTGTGGTCACAGTAGAATTGACTCCAGAAAGTAGTCAAATTTTGATGACGGGATAATTAGCTACACCGCCCAATTATTTAAAAAATCAATATCAATCCAATGATCAGAAAATGCAATTGTATAACACCACGTATTGAACTCTATCCCAAATATAATTCAAGCAAGCGTGCCTATTCAATTGCGATACACGTATCTAACCAAATCGATAATGTCTGTGAATGTGACCTAATCACAAATGTATACCTACCTAGGTCAATTAGATCTATGCGAAGATCTATCGGATGTAAGAAGTAGGTTGGTTTGGCGGCATGTTCTTAAATTAATTTGGGCCGGGGTCAATCGTGCGACAAAAAGTTAGTACCAAGCATTCTAGCATGGACTGTGTAATAAATTGGTAAGTAGATATAGTGTGATGAGGCTCGTCTTTTGCCTGCATATGGATATGACCCCAGGGCAGTCTGGGGTAAACTCCAAGGCAGAATATGAAAACTATGATAGACCAATTTCAATTAGTTTGTAGTCCAGGATTTTTCTTTTTATATCAAAATGTAGAGTGTATAGCGCTTTGCTTTTGCGTAAGGGATTGCTTCCTATTTTTGTTAATCCATCAACTTACGTATTTGCTTATAGTATGTCCTATGCATATTTGCATATAGTATATAAACATGCCCGATAATTATTTAGGAGGCATGTTATCCACCCATCCGGACTAGGCCCCCGTGGTGGATTATGATCTAACCCTCCTCACGATAGTGAGGGGAGGCTTTTGCCCAGCTGTGGGACAGTTACAGGCTGAACTATTTTATTATTTATTATCTCCTATGCAGCCGTATGAAGATAAAAAATACTAATATATAGGTATATGTGATATTACAGGGCAATGATACAAAAGCGCCAAAGTACCTACGTACTACACTTGTCAAACCGCCAGAAATAACGTAGCCTTGCTCTAACATCGTTTCGGATGTACTTTTTATTTTATTTGAACAATCCGGCCGGTAACATTTCCTCTGCGCTTGAACAATACAAAATGTATCACGTATACCACTAAAACGCAATGGCCGCCTCTAGGTATGTGACGTGGACGGGACGGGGCAACGACACCTGACTCACGTCCGGAGCGCTGAAGACATTCGCACTGTAAATGATAAACTGCGCAGATATTATTTTGAAGTGTTTCTTGGAGTGTGAAAAACGAGGCTTTCTTTTTTCTTCTTTTTGCTATTATTCTTCTTTTGAGTTGATTGTTTAAAAATACATTTTCGTTTATTAGTGGCCTCCACCAAGTAATATACAGTGTACCATTTTTGTGTACCATTAATCTTCATTTTCCCTGTCCACGTGGATAGGTTAAGGGTATGGATAATATAAAAGTGTAGGTAAATTCTTAGATTTTGTTTATGAAGACTATATGTAGACTTCTAACAAAATTATGTTATGCATATAAATAAACTGCCTATATAAATATCATAACCTAATATTTTATTTTTTGTACCATCTCTAAAACGCCACACGAATACTAAAATATAAAATGGTACATAATAATGTAAACTGGCTATTTTAACTGACCGCTCGTCAACTTCGAAAACATCGGCTGACTCCTCGAGGCTAATCAAGCTCAGCATTTAGACATAAATAAAATAAAGATTTGATTAAAAATCAACGGGTTCTTCTGGTCTGGTTGACCTAACCGCAAATGAGTCATACATAACCTGCGTGTATACTTGCCTATATATCTGTATATAACAGGAAACCTGCCCGGCAGCTTTCGTTCTAGAGGTCGTCTGTATTTTTATCATTATACTTGTTCATACCTGTTCTTTTTGTGTCCAGTTCGAATGAAGAAGTTATTTTTTTGTTGAAGGTACAAGAAAGGACACGTTCAATTAACTACTTACTAACTATTTGGACGCTATTTTAAGGTGTGTTTCAAGAGGTTACCTTTGCAGATGTTTGTTTGGTGTTCACTAAATATAACTTAAAATAAAAATTTGACATCTATGTAATGTTATTGATTTCGTTTTTAGAACCCATGAAAAAAAGGCAATAATTTGTAGATTTGTTAATAAGGGGGTTAGTGTTTATTTTGGTGTATACATATACAGAATCAATGCCAAAGTTGTAGTTTATCCAGAACATGTCGTTTTACAGTGAATTGTAGGGATTCACCGTACCTATCTAACTTATAGAAGAGTAAACTACGTTTTTCCAAAAATCTGTTTGCACTTTTATTAAATTAAATGAAATCAAAATGTATTCGCCAGTTGTAACAAGGTGCTATAACAATGATATCTCCAACACATCACCAACATTGGCAACAAATTACTAGAATAACTAATTTCTACCGCGATGAAAACTCGCATTTAATTATATGAAATAAGCATGGAGGCGCCATAAAAGCGCATCAAATATAAATTAATATAAAAACTGGTCCCATAAAATATAGTGGTATTCTCCAAGATGATTATATTAATTAGGGTCTAAACACAGATTTAAAAGTGATCCGAAGACTGTCCGGCTCACTGCCGTTACCGTATTAGGAAGGGTCCAACCGCCCGTTCTGGACCGCTATGATTAATGCATTTGCCGATAAAAAACGGTGGAAAAATAAGAATAACCGCGGACAATAAATTTTGCTTGAAATTATATGGTTCCTCAGTTCTTTGATCCTTGCAATATTGAGAACGACCTTTGTGCGGTAAACGTCAATCATTTTCAGATTTTTGCAACCATTTTGCAACAGTGAGGTATTATATAAATCGAAACTGTAAAGTAATTTTGAATTATAGTTAATAAAAAAAATACAGAGTTAAGGCGTGAAAAATATGGGTACGCAAAAAGTAGTCAGGATTTTGCTAGGATAGCACTGTGCTACGGCGTAGCACGTAGCGTCGGTCTACGAACAGGAGCTTTGATATGAGAAAAAGTATAACTCGTAATATTTTTTACTTGCGGATTATATCAGCTGAAACCAATAAATTTATACATATACTGGTGACGATATTTTCAGTTCCCAGTAGGTTAAAAATAATATTAGGGTAATGGAAAAACGTAGGTGGCGGTCGAATTTAATTTTGTTGTCCTCCCACTCTTCTTATACCAGCATTTAATTTGGGCTCAGTGGCAGACGTCCTCATTCATCTTTTTTTATATGTTGTACACAGTGTTTGGATCATATAATAATTAAAACTTCCTCGTATATACGTAGGTTGCTCTCTTCAAACAAAGAACCTACCTATTCCCTCCATTTAAAATGATATAATACCTACTTACCTAATGAACTTTGTAAATACGAGTACCTACAATATAATTTATATTGTTACCTACCTATATTTTGAACAGAGTGCGAAGTATCAGGTTGCCGATTCGATTCCCACACAAGATTAATAAAATATTAATAGGAACCAGAAGTATTATCTCGGAGTCTGGGTTTTTCTTGATACATGGTCTTCTTGGTTCCTCACTGTCTAGATAGCTACAGGAAATCCTAGTTAGTTAGGATTTATAAACTTAAAAATATAATAAAATCTGGTGGAAATATTAGTCTTTAAATATGCCCTACATTTTTACAAGAAAAGGAACCTGAGCGGAGACGTGTGGCTCAAATAAGTATACATTAGGTAGGTACGAGTATAATGGCTGGAAATAATTAAGTACTTACTCCTACAAAATACTGTTTACCGTGCGGTCGGATCGTCACTTATTGCTCGTAGTTACAAAAACAATTTACCAAGGCTATCGAGTAATACTTATTTCGTAGAAACTGGGGGCTAATCTGTGTGCGTGTCGAATTTCAACGAAATGGTGGCGTTTGGCGGAATCACCGGGTGACGTCACACGCCCAATGCATCCGCCATTTTGATGAAATGGTTCGATTCAGTGACAGACACTCGAGCGCATGTAATGCACAATCCATTTAGATGACAATGCCACGTGTTCCCTAAACTCTCTAATCTTAAAATAGAAAGCACCAAAATATAATAAAAACAGTAGAACAGTGAAAAATATAAAACAAACATAGTCACATCGTTCTAACCTGTGAGATCATCTTAGGTTCTACTTCTAACCCTTGAAATATCGTATTTTATCCGATGGTTGACTCTAGAATCGCCTGGGAAGTAACAATCGCTCAAGCATAGCTACATTAGCATTTCATACATTCGTACTTGACGCCAAAAGGCTTCTTACTAAGTTCTTGAAATATGTAGGTATTAATATCCTAATATTATAAGTATACTGATTAGATTAGCATGTTCGTTCGTTATAGGTAATTGAGATAGGTCCAGTACGCACATATGTCCTACTTAGAAGTTAAAAGTGCGTAGAATTCCAAGAACGCACGCACCTGAATAAGACTTTTAATTCCACTGAAAATGAATGCTAAGCGTTCAGTTTTAGCATGTACATTGTACATACCTAACTAACCTAGTTACCCTTGTTAAATTTATTCTGATTTGAGTTTTTGTGCACTACGCACGCAAGGTAAATCAATACATTTGGTAAATCAATAGATTTACAAAATTAAATAACTTCGTATTCAAAATATATGCTAAAACTGTGAGCGCACAGCGTTAATTTTCTATAAAATATAAGTACTTACCTACCTACCTATACGAATTGTTTATTACCGCGGCACATGCCCGTATGTCATTCACGAGACTACGTAGAAAGGTCGTCTCGGCACGTCACGCTGGAATCGGTGTTGCCGAGTCGCCGGCGCGACCACAGCGCCGCGGCGTGGCGCGAGCTTCACTTCCCGCCAAAACAGTCGCAGGCTGTGGCGCGAAGGCTCGCGATTGGTCCGCGCGGCAGCGGTGGCGGCGCGCGCGCAAGGCCGCCGGTTTTCCCGCGAACAATGCCAAATGGTGCATTTGTCAAGGTGAGTTCGTTCACCGCCGTCGGCGGCGGGCGCCGCGCTCTCGGCTCGCTGCGCGGACATTCGCCACAGCATTCGCTCGCTTCGCGCCGATCGAAGGTCGCGACGACGCGCCCGCGCCGCGCCACTTCACTCCGCGCCGAATCAACCTTCATTAGCATCCGCTCTTCATTACAGGTGAATAATCTAATTGTTTATTTATTTTAACACTCATTTATTTTTTATTGATATTAATTAAATGTCATCAATTAATATTAGTAACTAATATATTTATATGATTTGTTTTTCTTACAATATAAGTAAGTACCTACCTAACTATATAATATGTACCTACCTACTAAATAAGGACAGGGACAGCTCGAATTAATTTAAAACTACACAAATTGTAAATCAGAAATTGGATTAATCGAACTTTACACGTGCTTATGTGAGTAGGCCCGGTTCGGACGTGTACCGTTCTTCAGAGGCGGATGATGTACCGTTCTCTTTCAGTTCACGTTCTAACTTCAGCTACAAGGTACAACACTGCCTTTCATTTAAGCTAAGCACTGCGCTTTTTAGTGGCTTATTTTTAGTGTTCCGTCCGCACCCAAAGGGTAAAACTGGACCCTATTACTAAGACTTCGCTCTCTCTGTTTCTGTGTTGTCTGTCTGTTTGTCCGTCAGTCGCCAGGCTGTAACTCATGAACCGTGATAGTTAGACAGTTGAAATGTTCACAGATGGTGTATTTCTGTTACCGCTATAACGACAAATACAAAAAAATATAATAAAATAAATATTTAATGGTGCTCCCATACAACAAACGTATTTATTTTGCAGTTTTTATAGATAATGGTACGTAACCACTCGTAAGCGAGTCCGACTCGCATTTCACCGTTTTTTATTTGTTCTGTAAAGACACGAGCATGGCCTTCACTTGGTGGTAACACCACGCCTGTTCGTAGCAGTTAGAGCACCCGCACAAAACACTAATACCTAGGTACTCTACCGGTATACTTTACATTGCAAAATCTTGTGCGGCACTGTACCTGCTGCACTCGTCCCTCATCCCTTGTGCCTGCCGACTACACTCGTCATCCCGACATGTTGGTTTGGCCTCGCAAACATATCTTTGTGTAACTCAATTTAAATAGAGATGTAACTTTAATTCGGATGAACTATCAAGAAATCAACCACCAGTCAAAAACAATGCAAACAAAGAAGAGAGACGAATCAAGAAGCATGAAGAAAGAAGAGCAGTATCAAGTGCTACGCCCGGATGAACTTCCCAGTTCGGCCGATATACAGTGGTCGGTGGGATCTTCGTCCGTTTGTATCGCTTATACGTAGTTTCGCCGATCTACGGCGTCCGTGAAGAGAAATGAAGAAAGAAGATAAGAACACTCGAGGCCAACCAAGAAATAAGAAGATTAGCTAATAAAATAACAGTAAAATAATATGATTAAAGTATTACCTAGTATTAGCTAGGTTTATCAACCAATTCAAGCACATGAATGAAACCATAATAATTCTTGCAGAGGTTTTTTGTTGTTACTAAAAAATTTGGAGATGTACAAACAACTTAACCCAGACCGCTAACCTGCTGCCCACCTAGTCATGGTTTGGTAGAGATTGCTTATAGCGATAAGACCGCTCCTTTTTATCCATTATTGGGTTATGTCTGTGAGGCCGTTATGAAGTAGGTACAAGCTATGTCTGTTTATGTATGTACAAGGAAGTACCTACGTAGATACGTATAGTAATAATTAGGTACGTACCTACCTAATATTTCGTTTTAATTCTCCAATAAATATTATACATCATTAGATATACCTAATACCTAATTTGTTTTCCATTGGGCTTACCGCTTCTTTGTACCTAATACTAAGTGATTAGAAGACTGTATCTCTGTAATTTGTATTTCATTGCAGTTGTAATGTGAACTCTATTTATTATGTACCAAATCAGTGTTTAGTATTTTAATTGGATCTTGAAGTACACCTAAGTACATACATTTTGGTACTCTAAATACCTAGCTAATATTTGTACTTTGTATGGTATCATTGCATAGTTATTATATTCTATTGCTATTTCTGAGTGATCAAAGGAATTATACATACACATCATTTTATTTCAGAAGAAAAAACGATATTTGGTATGCAACTGTTCTTTCTACGATATAGTTACTATGGTTAGCCGGTTACGTAGCATGCAAAGAGGAAAATACATAGTTACTAACTTATTACGTAATATATACTAGCATGGGTTTAGAGTTTCGTAAAAGTTTTGTATTAAAAATAAAATGACATCGTTCGAAAGTGGTTACGTGCAAATAATAAATAATAATTATAGCCTAGTCGAATTAGGATTTGATCTGGAAAAAATTAAAAGTAGCAATTTTTTTCCTTCGGAATTCGTTGTCGTCACTGGCAGTCTAAATTGTGTTTTGCGTGGTAATCGACCCATTGCGTCTTTCGCCATTTTCAATAATATTTTACCCAAAAAATTATTATAACGATATTTTTTTTTAATGAAATTTCCTACAAGTCTGGTTCTGATAATGTTTTCCTAGTATCGATATTTTGCGATTAAAACACTCCAAAAGTGGGGGTGAATTTTAAAACTCGTTTATTATGAACAGACACAGCTGATGTTCATTGCAGACGTCGTCAGCTCGGCTGAATAGTTTCCAAAGCGCTCACTTCTGTCGTATGCAGTCGAAAATAGTTCGTGTCGTAGGCGCTACGTTACGTACCTACCTACCTATTTACTTAGTCAGCCTGTTGTTTTACGCCTGCGTCATCTATCAGCGCACGGCGCGCGGGGCGTAGGCCCGCCTCGCTTTTTATTGGGCAAAACAACACTTATTTATGCGCCTTCGTTAGCAATGAGAAATAATCTATACTTAGATACCACGACAACCAATGACTCACGATCCAATATTCAGGACAGGGCACAGGTTGAAAGAAAATAACAATGTTTAAACAAATCAATATTATTTCCAATAAATTTATCAGTACATCCACATTGAATGCATATTAATTTTTACTCAATAAAACATAAGTCTTCGACATCGTGAAACTAAACATAAGGACGAGTATAAGATATCAAATCTATTTACAATAAGGTGGTTTAGACACAAAATAAACATCGAACATAACAAAAAATCAGTGCAACAATAAAATAATAAATATTTATAGATAGTAGACTTCAACGTGGTAAAGATATAATAATTCTAAAGATATAATTCAATCGTTAATTATTTAATCGAGTTTGTTACGAAATTATCTATTGGCCTTGGCATCACAGAGCTAAGCGATCTCGAGGGCCCGCCGCGACGGCCGCCGGCGTTGCTTCCGACATCATCGACTCAAACCATATTCCACATTCAACCAAAACTAAACGGGTTATTCTTACATAAGCGGCACAAATTGAAACAACAAACCGGCACTTTACTACTTGCACAACGTCCCTCTAGTGCCCCAACTAAAAACACATTCTTTATTAATAATACAAACAATCGTCAATATCAATTTAAAAGTATATTTATGCTGCATTTAAATGCTTACACGATAGGCTGAGGGCCGTATAGACTACTACGTACACAAGCTATAAAATTGCAAAACGATGGATCGCAGAAGGATTGCGCGATCGAGTCTACGACAATTCTAGACTAGAAAAATGCAAACAATTAGAAGATATTGAACCCGCCCGCCGAGTCCGCGACGAGTAAATGCCACTCGCTCACCGCACGACAATGATATGTTTAGCTTCCGCAAGCGACGTGGCAGCCCTCCGCACTCCGCAACAACTTGAACACACTATGCGTTATTATTATCTATCTACGACGAGGGAACCGGACACCGGCCATCGCACGTCTCTCGGCTAAAACTTTGATAGACTTCGCACAACAATAGTTATAATTTAGGACAGTCGTTAGGCCTTAAAATTTAAAATTTACAATTATTTATTATTATGGCAGATATCAACAATCAATTTTATGCTATCGATACGATACTGACACTTTACAGATACAATACTATGTTATATACATTCTCGTGCGATAACAACGTGCGCCGACCCCGCGGCGTCGCGACGCGTCGCCCGCACTCACCCCGACCGCGCACGCCGTCGCCGACACCGAAGGCGCGCAATAAACGAACTATAACGTACCATACTCTAAATTATCCTAATCCATAAATATACCGAAGCCTTCCGCCGGCGACGATAGATCGAAGCGCGCATAAAATATTCGAATTCGTAAAAGCACCGACGCGAGAACCGCGCGGTCTCTCGGCGAGGTCGCTCGTCGCGAACAGTTCTGGGGTCGCGCGGCGCTAGGCGTACCCGGGCGGGTCCCAGGTGGCCGTCAATCAGGACACGTACGGGAGCAGCAGGTAGTAGAGCGCGGCGGCCAGCAGCGGCACCGCCAGCGCCAGCGCGTGCGCCGCCGTGAGGCGCCGCAGCGGCTCGGCCTGCAGGCGCGCCAGGCGCTCCGCCAGGCGCGCGCGCTCGCCGCACGCCTCCGCCCAGCGCTCCTTGGCGCGCACCAGCTCCTCCTCCAGCGCGTGCAGCGAGCCGTTGGCGAGCGTCACCTGCAGCCGCGCCTCGTCGCCGAGCCGCACGTACTCGCCGACCGCGTCCGACCGGTCGATCTCCGTCGCGGCCGAGTCGGACTCCTCCTCCTCGTCGTCGAAGTCGAGGCGGAACATCTCGTCGATCTCCGCGGACAGCTTGCCGGCGTCGAGCGCGGCGTCGGGCGGCGCGGCGCCGACCTCCTCCGGCGACGTGGCGACGCACTTGTCGTGCGTGACGGCGCGCAGGCGCTCGCGCCGGTCGCGCTCGGCCAGCTCGGCGCGCAGGTCGGCGACGACGGCGGCCAGGTCGTCGATGTCGGCGCGCGTCGGCCGGAACGCGAGCTCGGCTTGCATCTCGGCCGCGCTCGCCGCCAGCCGGTGGATCTCGGCCACGTTCGCCTCCTCCGCCACGGTCGACCGCGTCAGTTCAGCCTGCGATAGATAACACTTTAAATTAACTTCCGTTACGATAACTACATCGGTAGACAAAATGTTGAAAACGAAAGTCGCCATCATACTAAAAATCTAACACCTTCGAGTTAAATCTCAGTGTTCGATATTTAAAATGTTTCAGAATCCACCGGCGCCTCCTCCCGCTCCGCATCCGTACAGCTAGTAGAGCACGCAACACGCACCTGCAGGTCGGCGATGCGGCCCCGGTAGGCGGCGGCGTCCTCCGGCTCGGCGGCGGGCGCGCCGTGCTGCGCGTCGGCCTGCGCCGCCAGCAGCTCGTCCCGCACGCTGCGCAGTTGCTCGTTCTCGCCGCACACGGAGGCGAGGCGCTCGCGCAGCACCTTGATCTCTTCGTTGAGGCCCGCCATCACGCGGAGGATGTTCGCGTACTCGACGCCGGCTTTGCTCTGTGGAGGGACGGCCGTTCGATTATTTATTTCGCACGTCTAGTGTACGATTTAAACAAAATAACAAGTGAAAACTGATTGAGGCTTCCGCATGTCTATGCCCATGTGTCTGTTTAGTTATTACTCTGTCCATGAAGCTGCTGTTGTGTTTTCCATTTGATTTGAGGCAATACCGACGAGAGAGTTGATAGTAAACGTCACGCCGAAGTAGAGTGCCGTCGACACTTTATATGCACGACAGCGCAATGCTTTTAAATTTCAATGATTGTATCTTATAAAATATGTAGGGTAGGGATGCTGCACTAAAATTTTATATAGATAAATAAAGTTAGCAGCTGTAATACCCAGTATAGCGTAAAGATTAATCTTGTAAACTACTCACAACCAAATTTATCAACGAATTACATACAAAAAACTGACGATGTTGCATGCAAAATGGTACACTTCATAATAAATGTTGTTTGAGATCACATGTTGTGTTTAATTACCTAATAAATATACACAATCCATCCAATCAGGGCGTACAAAATTACAACGCAATTAAGCCATTATGCAGACTGCGTAAATGTAAAATCATCGAAATGTTGGCAGCGGCTGATCGTTATTTCCGATTAGTAAAAGCGAAATATCCGCACATTATAAGAATAGAGAGTGGTCGCATCCACGTTGCATCAAAAGGAACAAGCCTTGCCAACAAACGTATAGAAAATGGCGTCTTTTGCTCGCTAACTACTAGTTCTTATTCACCTGCGAAAAACAGGATGCAAAATATATTATTTAAAACGTTTCTGTTTTCGCATAACAAAAAATGCTAAGTCTGTACAGATCAACAAATATTATTTTCATGTCCTAAAGGGTGTTCACCTTAGTCAGTCATGCGTTTTACTTTGCTACTGCGCAGATTTGATAACGACATTACTTTTGAGCATTAACATCTTTAATTATAAAATCATTCGACATCAACCGGGGTAGCGACCATTACAGTCGAGACGGTGGGCGGGATTCGAGTTTCCAATAAGGAAAATCTTATCTGAAACAACAAAGACAAGCCCCACAAGGAGGGGGGGGGGGGGGGGTTGTTTGCCTCGCAACTGGGTGGGGAGGGGCGGGGCGTGACCGCTAGGCCCCTGCGCTGCGCCGCCACCGTGTGACTCACGCACGCTATCAACGAACGAAACATATTTTTTTTCTATAGCACGTATAATAAAAGAGGTAAAGACTGTACTGTGTAGTCTTTTTGGTCTCGGTCGATAGTCTCCGGAACTATTTGATCGATTTTAAACATTCCTTCGGTTATAGAATTTAGCTTTATATATATCGGGATTCAGAAATATTTCAAGCGGTACGTGCATCTGGCTAAATGGATTTAGATTTTTAGTATTATGATACTTTTATAGGTCCATGAATAATATTAAAGCATCATTGTTAATGCGGCTGAAGCTAGCTGCGTGGCGCAGCTTGTATCGTCATGAAAACAAACTTTATCTGATGGTAAGTGATGACTAATATGATTGAGGTAGCATTGTGAAAAGAAAACAAAAGAACCGATCTGGAGACTTTTCATGCCACTAAATGTATAATTTACATACGTAATGACGAGTTTCCTATAGAGGGCAGCTGCAGTCAATTTTGCAGGGTTTATACAATAGCCGGTAATATAATGGTTTAAACATAGGGCAGACAGATTTATGCCCCTTTTCAGATACCTAAATTTGCAAATACATAAAGGCTGAAGTTCACCCAACTCTGAATCAAGGTTATACCGTTTTGCCACACATCTCCCAAGTTAACTGTGGTTTCAATTATGTTTCAACTTAACCTCTATCGCTTTAAATCTTTAGGGATAGCAAAGCCATTGATACTATTTTGAAACGATTTCAAAATGGAGGGGATATACCTACTATTCGATTTTATATTCAACTTATAAACGAGGTGAAAAATTAAATTAAGTATGATTACAAAAAACTCGATTAGAAAAGACTGCCGAAAATGGAAGATTCTTGCCTAAAAGATACCTACATGATATAGACTCCTGCAACAAAATCATTTAAATACACAGTTTTATACAGTAAAAACAATATTCTGATTCGTATTTGAACAAAGACATTGCTTATCAATTGCAAACTAAGTCGTAAATCATATTGATATAGTTCCAACCTCAATAATAAAATAATACCTTTAGCTTCCCACAATATTTTTATCACGGAGTTGAATGACTCAAGGCGAGCGGTTTATCTATCTATGCAAATTAAATACATATTGGTACAATCAATGTTAATTTGATATTGTAACCGCCAGATATTCAGATACATCAATTAAATGTTATAAAAGAAATATCCCTAGGGGTGATCTGTGAGATTGTCAGTCATTTTATTGTATTGAATAAGCTACTCGACTAATTTTGGAACATCGAAAAAAACTTTTTTTTATTCTGTTTCGTGTAATTAGCAAAATTTATATTTTAGTCTAATTTAAAGTGAAATATGTAATTATGTTATCTACGCTATTAGTAACTGATTGAGTGACCAAAATATGTAGTTTATTTTCAATGTTGTCTAATAGCCTATTAGGTATTTCGAATACCGCTTAGAAAATGAATCAATATTTATACAAGATTTGAGATGTGAATGAACAAAGCGAGGTCAAAGTCGAAGTTAAACTTGTTCCCGTATAATATGATGAAGTCAATTCTAAAATCTCAGAAAGTCATTCTCAGATAGGTGTTAAAATATTCATTGAATATCGCATATACGCCGTGATCATTTAATTTTATAATTAGCGTTTGTTACTAAATTGTTTCTCATCTTTTGTCTCCAACCACTATCAAATGCTTATGTTTCAAAAGTAAACACTTGTAATAGTACGTTGAATATTGCGCGCCCGCGCCCGCGCCCGCGAGTAAGCGTGACCGAGCACTTACAGGCCAGCTACTGTAAGGGCCGTATTAATAAATCAATCTCAGCTCTGAGAGCTATCTTCAGTGTGCACTTGCTATTTCGTTCTATTCAATAAATACATCTTAAGTTGTAGATTAGGAACCGAAACTTACATGATATCTGGCAAATTAATAAATGACACTGAGCGGTTAAGTGCTATCCGATTATGACACAATTGACACATACAAGACAGTATCTAGTAGCCTATATAGTAGTATATTTATTAAATGGCAAATATTTCAAGATGTAGATTACATTTTGAGTGTGGATCAGCTAATAGCGCCTTCGGTAGCGCTATTGAGGTTCATTTATTAATACGGCCCTAAGTAAACAATACAGCTACTTACAGATGGTGAATCTTCCCTATTACTGGACTCGCTGTAGGTTGAGTTGGCGTTGTTGTCCGCGTGTAGATCGCCTTCAGAGTTTTCCAATTCGTGCCCAGGCTCTATATACAACATTATAGAGCTTTTAGCATTAGAGCAGATACAGAGTAATGCTCCTATTTAATGCGCAGTTAGGCGTCTATAGCAAATCAGTTTTTAAACTCAAACATAGGCCAAACATTAGCCCATTTAATTGAATTGAAATTAGGATATGTTCACCAACTTTAACCGCTTACCACAAAAGATTAGACCAGAGTTAAACAGAGGGTTCTAAAATTTCGTTCGACAAAATCAACGTCTATCACTCGGTTTTTCTTACTCAAACCTGGCTATGCTAATTATTTTACTTGTGTATTTTTTATTAAGTTTAAAAGCGAGGGTTAGACGTCGTTTTGAGGAGAAAATATTTAGACTCAACTGCTCAACTCTGGTTTAAATATTTTGTGGTAAGAACCGGTTGTACAAACGAACCGTGATTGAGACGCGACTGTTTCTCGTCGTCAGTACACAGGTCAGCGTCTTCGGATTTCTCCTCCCCGCTGCCGCCAACACCCTCTTCGTTTTGTTCCTTTTCTGTAAAGTTATCTACGCAAAAAGACAATAATATTATATAGATAGACTTATAGTTTTTCTTGTTCTGTGGTGTTTCAATACCGAGTTGATCTATCTTTTTCGTTATTCAAATGCACAATCGTTTCACATACGTAATGTTTGATCCCATTGAGTTAGTAGAATTGTAATTTTTACATTAAATTTTCGCAAACTTGATTGTGTTTCCATTATTTTTATTTGATAAACATTTATGTTTTTATTTACTTATCCGTTTTACAAACATCTAAATAAGTTGTTAAACATGGCTAAAACTATTCTGTTAAGTATACACAGCACGCTTACCTTTTGATTCCGAATTGTAAATATTGTTCTTCTTCAAAATGAGTTCGAATTCTTTCGCTGATTTTCCTTCCGCCGTTACCGCTTTTATTCCCACCTGTAAACAAATAAAACGTTGGTAGCTGGTTGTCACCCCAAAATATAAATTGGCTTTTAGTATTTTTTATTATGTACAATTAAGTATGTAATTATTTTGTACTTGTACTCGTATTATAAAGAGAAAAATTTTGTTTGTTTGGTTGTAATGAATAGGTTCCGAAACCACTGAACCGATTTGAAAAATTCTTTCACTGTGTTGGGAAGCTATGCTATCCCCGGGTGACATAGGCTACCTTATATCCCCTAAAAATTAATGGTTCCCGCGGGATAGTAGTTAACGCGGGTGAAACCGCGAGGTGCTTCTAGTAATTTCTAAAGTAGTTGAGCATACCTTGTTGAGCGTCGCGTGCGGCAGCAGCAGCTTGATGTAGTCGGGCAGCGCGCGCACCGCGTCCTCCAGCGAGGCGCCGCGCCGCGCCTCCTGCAGCTTGTTGCTGTCGCTGCTCAGGATCAGCATCTTCTAAAGTAGTTGAGCATACCTTGTTGAGCGTCGCGTGCGGCAGCAGCAGCTTGATGTAGTCGGGCAGCGCGCGCACCGCGTCCTCCAGCGAGGCGCCGCGCCGCGCCTCCTGCAGCTTGTTGCTGTCGCTGCTCAGGATCAGCATCTTCTAAAGTAGTTGAGCATACCTTGTTGAGCGTCGCGTGCGGCAGCAGCAGCTTGATGTAGTCGGGCAGCGCGCGCACCGCGTCCTCCAGCGAGGCGCCGCGCCGCGCCTCCTGCAGCTTGTTGCTGTCGCTGCTCAGGATCAGCATCTTCTAAAGTAGTTGAGCATACCTTGTTGAGCGTCGCGTGCGGCAGCAGCAGCTTGATGTAGTCGGGCAGCGCGCGCACCGCGTCCTCCAGCGAGGCGCCGCGCCGCGCCTCCTGCAGCTTGTTGCTGTCGCTGCTCAGGATCAGCATCTTCTAAAGTAGTTGAGCATACCTTGTTGAGCGTCGCGTGCGGCAGCAGCAGCTTGATGTAGTCGGGCAGCGCGCGCACCGCGTCCTCCAGCGAGGCGCCGCGCCGCGCCTCCTGCAGCTTGTTGCTGTCGCTGCTCAGGATCAGCATCTTCTAAAGTAGTTGAGCATACCTTGTTGAGCGTCGCGTGCGGCAGCAGCAGCTTGATGTAGTCGGGCAGCGCGCGCACCGCGTCCTCCAGCGAGGCGCCGCGCCGCGCCTCCTGCAGCTTGTTGCTGTCGCTGCTCAGGATCAGCATCTTCTAAAGTAGTTGAGCATACCTTGTTGAGCGTCGCGTGCGGCAGCAGCAGCTTGATGTAGTCGGGCAGCGCGCGCACCGCGTCCTCCAGCGAGGCGCCGCGCCGCGCCTCCTGCAGCTTGTTGCTGTCGCTGCTCAGGATCAGCATCTTCTAAAGTAGTTGAGCATACCTTGTTGAGCGTCGCGTGCGGCAGCAGCAGCTTGATGTAGTCAGGCAGCGCGCGCACCGCGTCCTCCAGCGAGGCGCCGCGCCGCGCCTCCTGCAGCTTGTTGCTGTCGCTGCTCAGGATCAGCATCTTCTAAAGTAGTTGAGCATACCTTGTTGAGCGTCGCGTGCGGCAGCAGCAGCTTGATGTAGTCGGGCAGCGCGCGCACCGCGTCCTCCAGCGAGGCGCCGCGCCGCGCCTCCTGCAGCTTGTTGCTGTCGCTGCTCAGGATCAGCATCTTCTAAAGTAGTTGAGCATACCTTGTTGAGCGTCGCGTGCGGCAGCAGCAGCTTGATGTAGTCGGGCAGCGCGCGCACCGCGTCCTCCAGCGAGGCGCCGCGCCGCGCCTCCTGCAGCTTGTTGCTGTCGCTGCTCAGGATCAGCATCTTCTAAAGTAGTTGAGCATACCTTGTTGAGCGTCGCGTGCGGCAGCAGCAGCTTGATGTAGTCGGGCAGCGCGCGCACCGCGTCCTCCAGCGAGGCGCCGCGCCGCGCCTCCTGCAGCTTGTTGCTGTCGCTGCTCAGGATCAGCATCTTCGCTTCGCCGTTTTGTACTGAATACTGTGAAAAAGCGGGCCACGATCACACACACACACACAAACACTGACCCCTAACTAAGATTTCTAGGTAATCAGTAACTACGAGAACAAGACCCAGCGGTTGATGTAAATCTTTGCCCTGTGTGGAAATCTAACCGGCTACCCCTCTCGCTTTGCATTTAGCTCATCACCGATTTACACCACAGACGGTGACTATAGAAATTACATTTAACACTACGGCATCATTAGCTCTTTTATTGTTAGTTGCACTGTAAGGCCGCCATTGTGCCTTTAATTGTGTTTCTTTTGTATTGTCTTGGTGTAGAAGTTCAACTTTCGCGACCAGGAAAGATATTAGCTAGCTAAAAACGGGTCGGGTCTAATTCGCGCATAAACAAATATCAAAATATATAAATTTGACATAGCACCTCAGTCTTCTCGTGACCACGGTCGATGTAACTCGGTCGAAACGTCGGATATTTGTTTATACGCGAATTAGACCCGTTTTTAGCGAGTTAATATGTCTTGGTGTACAATAGTGATATGTTATCGCTGTAGGAATAGAGATGGTGGTACTAACAGCGAGCGGCAGGTGGTTCCTCACAGTCTGCTCGCGCTCCTCCGCGGCGGAGATGGCGAGCCGCGCCGCGCACATCTTGCGCTCGCATCGCGCTGCCAGCTTCTGCAACATTACAACACCACAAAAGATTTAAACTAGAGTTTAACAGATGAATCTAAATAATTTCTCGACAATCAACGTCTAATCTAACCCTCGCTATTTCTAACTCAATACCAAATTCACAAGTAAAATAATTAGGAATGCAAGGGTTGAGTAAGACAACGCGAGTGATAGACGACGATTTTGTGGAAAGAAAATTTAGCAACATCTGTTTAACTCTTGTCTAAACTTTTGTGGTAAGACGGATAGAGTCAGCACGGCGCCAATATTCAGAAAAAAAAAACAAATAAAAAAAACATCTCTGCCGGTACAGCGCGGCGACTTCGCGACTGTGGCAGTCCTCCGTCACGCCCAGCCTGTACCAACGGGAAACGGCAATATGAACGCTAGAGTCAAATTATCGCAGTTACACACACGGTTACCGAAATCGCGATACATCTACGGCATTTTCCATAGACGTGACTCGTGCTGTAGCGGCGAACGGTACCTGCAGCTCAGTGTAGACACTCTGTACTCAAAAGGTACTCAAACTCACGGAAGAGAGAGACAACACGCTCAAATGTCATACAAAATCCCGATCATACTATCTCGCATACTATCTCGAGTGCCCCTTTTCTAAATCTAGAGTGGGGTATAGTGGGTATATTATAATAGGTCGCTGGGGCGTCGGGCGGTACCTTGCGGCTGTGCGAACTCTGCTGTGACGCTGTCAAGGTAAAAAAAAAAAAAAGAAGTCGTGCGGCACCTGTAGCTCGGCGAGCGCGTCGGCGGCGGCGGCGCGCAGCGAGCAGTTCTGCTGGTGCAGCGCGGCCGCCTCGCGACTGCGCCGCTCCAGCGTCTCCTCCAGCGCCAGGCGCTGCTCGTGCGCCGCGCGGAGGCTCTCCTGCGCCACTTCCTGCCGGACACGAGAAATGTTACCGTCGCTCGCATAGCCCACCGTTCCCCGAGCCCCCGGGCGCTCGTTCCCTCCACGTACTGGCAAGCGATAAACCTGGGCCTATTTCTTATACAAGTTTCGGTCGGTGTTAACCACACGGGCCCGTAGAAACTTAGCGAAACTCACTTTACGCTCGTAAGCTAGGGTGTTTTCGTTCGCACTTTCGCAGCCTCTAGCGAATAAAAGAGGAATGATTTATCGCAGGAGTTGAAAACTCTGGATGGTGAATGCCAACACGACCCCATCTCGCCCCACTCCAGGCGGTTCGACGGCTCACGGGGGGTTACCTACACGCCCCTCCCCGCCTCCCCCTGGGCGGAGGGGACAGTACCTGGTAGTTGCGCTTGTCGGCGAGCAGCTGCGCGGCGTGGTGCGGCCCGGGCAGCCGGCCCGCGCCCAGCACGGTCTCCAGCGTGTGCACGCGCAGCAGCAGGCGCTGCTCCCCCACGAACAGCTGCCACGCCGCCTGCGCCTCGGCGCCCCTCCCCGCCTCCCCCTGGGCGGAGGGGACAGTACCTGGTAGTTCCGCTTGTCGGCGAGCAGCTGCGCGGCGTGGTGCGGCCCGGGCAGCCGGCCCGCGCCCAGCACGGTCTCCAGCGTGTGCACGCGCAGCAGCAGGCGCTGCTCCCCCACGAACAGCTGCCACGCCGCCTGCGCCTCGGCGCCCCTCCCCGCCTCCCCCGCCTCCCCCTGGGCGGAGGGGACAGTACCTGGTAGTTCCGCTTGTCGGCGAGCAGCTGCGCGGCGTGGTGCGGCCCGGGCAGCCGGCCCGCGCCCAGCACGGTCTCCAGCGTGTGCACGCGCAGCAGCAGGCGCTGCAGCCCACGAACAGCTGCCACGCCGCCTGCGCCTCGGCGCCCCTCCCCGCCTCCCCCTGGGCGGAGGGGACAGTACCTGGTAGTTCCGCTTGTCGGCGAGCAGCTGCGCGGCGTGGTGCGGCCCGGGCAGCCGGCCCGCGCCCAGCACGGTCTCCAGCGTGTGCACGCGCAGCAGCAGGCGCTGCTCCCCCACGAACAGCTGCCACGCCGCCTGCGCCTCGGCGCCCCTCCCCGCCTCCCCCTGGGCGGAAGGAACGGTACCTGGTAGTTCCGCTTGTCGGCGAGCAGCTGCGCGGCGTGGTGCGGCCCGGGCAGCCGGCCCGCGCCCAGCACGGTCTCCAGCGTGTGCACGCGCAGCAGCAGGCGCTGCTCCCCCACGAACAGCTGCCACGCCGCCTGCGCCTCGGCGCCCCTCCCCGCCTCCCCCTGGGCGGAGGGGACAGTACCTGGTAGTTCCGCTTGTCGGCGAGCAGCTGCGCGGCGTGGTGCGGCCCGGGCAGCCGGCCCGCGCCCAGCACGGTCTCCAGCGTGTGCACGCGCAGCAGCAGGCGCTGCTCCCCCACGAACAGCTGCCACGCCGCCTGCGCCTCGGCGCCCCTCCCCGCCTCCCCCGCCTCCCCCTGGGCGGAGGGGACAGTACCTGGTAGTTCCGCTTGTCGGCGAGCAGCTGCGCGGCGTGGTGCGGCCCGGGCAGCCGGCCCGCGCCCAGCACGGTCTCCAGCGTGTGCACGCGCAGCAGCAGGCGCTGCTCCCCCACGAACAGCTGCCACGCCGCCTGCGCCTCGGCGCCCCTCCCCGCCTCCCCCTGGGCGGAGGGGACAGTACCTGGTAGTTCCGCTTGTCGGCGAGCAGCTGCGCGGCGTGGTGCGGCCCGGGCAGCCGGCCCGCGCCCAGCACGGTCTCCAGCGTGTGCACGCGCAGCAGCAGGCGCTGCTCCCCCACGAACAGCTGCCACGCCGCCTGCGCCTCGGCGCCCCTCCCCGCCTCCCCCTGGGCGGAGGGGACAGTACCTGGTAGTTCCGCTTGTCGGCGAGCAGCTGCGCGGCGTGGTGCGGCCCGGGCAGCCGGCCCGCGCCCAGCACGGTCTCCAGCGTGTGCACGCGCAGCAGCAGGCGCTGCTCCCCCACGAACAGCTGCCACGCCGCCTGCGCCTCGGCGCCCCTCCCCGCCTCCCCCTGGGCGGAGGGGACAGTACCTGGTAGTTCCGCTTGTCGGCGAGCAGCTGCGCGGCGTGGTGCGGCCCGGGCAGCCGGCCCGCGCCCAGCACGGTCTCCAGCGTGTGCACGCGCAGCAGCAGGCGCTGCTCCCCCACGAACAGCTGCCACGCCGCCTGCGCCTCGGCGCCCCTCCCCGCCTCCCCCTGGGCGGAGGGGACAGTACCTGGTAGTTCCGCTTGTCGGCGAGCAGCTGCGCGGCGTGGTGCGGCCCGGGCAGCCGGCCCGCGCCCAGCACGGTCTCCAGCGTGTGCACGCGCAGCAGCAGGCGCTGCTCCCCCACGAACAGCTGCCACGCCGCCTGCGCCTCGGCGCCCCTCCCCGCCTCCCCCTGGGCGGAGGGGACAGTACCTGGTAGTTCCGCTTGTCGGCGAGCAGCTGCGCGGCGTGGTGCGGCCCGGGCAGCCGGCCCGCGCCCAGCACGGTCTCCAGCGTGTGCACGCGCAGCAGCAGGCGCTGCTCCCCCACGAACAGCTGCCACGCCGCCTGCGCCTCGGCGCCCCTCCCCGCCTCCCCCTGGGCGGAGGGGACAGTACCTGGTAGTTCCGCTTGTCGGCGAGCAGCTGCGCGGCGTGGTGCGGCCCGGGCAGCCGGCCCGCGCCCAGCACGGTCTCCAGCGTGTGCACGCGCAGCAGCAGGCGCTGCTCCCCCACGAACAGCTGCCACGCCGCCTGCGCCTCGGCGCCCCTCCCCGCCTCCCCCGCCTCCCCCTGGGCGGAGGGGACAGTACCTGGTAGTTCCGCTTGTCGGCGAGCAGCTGCGCGGCGTGGTGCGGCCCGGGCAGCCGGCCCGCGCCCAGCACGGTCTCCAGCGTGTGCACGCGCCGCAGCAGGCGCTGCTCCCCCACGAACAGCTGCCACGCCGCCTGCGCCTCGGCGCCCCTCCCCGCCTCCCCCTGGGCGGAGGGGACAGTACCTGGTAGTTCCGCTTGTCGGCGAGCAGCTGCGCGGCGTGGTGCGGCCCGGGCAGCCGGCCCGCGCCCAGCACGGTCTCCAGCGTGTGCACGCGCAGCAGCAGGCGCTGCTCCCCCACGAACAGCTGCCACGCCGCCTGCGCCTCGGCGCGCGCGCGCTCCACGCACTCGCGCAGCGTGCGCAGCCGGCTCTCCAGCGACGCCTCGCGCTGGATCGCCTCCTGCAGATATACACGGAAGATGATTTCTATACAGAGATACGATATAGATAAAGCTCTGGAATCTATGATTGCTTTCTTTTCTTTTTTTTTTTATGTAGCCCCACACTAGGATTGCTTCTGTATCGTGGGTACCGCTTACAGACATATAATTTCACATACAAATCACACCCACTACAGAAACAAATATTTGTGAAACGCCCAAATATTTGTTCCAAGCGGGAACCGAACCCGCGACCCCTAGCGCAGCAGTCCAATTGCTCAGCCACTACGCCAAACGAGCCGTCAAATTCATGTTAGTAAATCTAGAGTGGGATGGGGTAGGGTTGCTATTTAGGTCACCGGCTAGTGTTGTTTATATTTTAGCCAGGACTTTCTGTTAGTATAGGGATACGTCTTTTGTAATTTGTCCCATCCTAGCATACCTATTCATCAAAATAAATACCAGTTTCAAACTGATTGTTTATTTAACTGTCTATAAAATTATGAACAGCATAAAAAGTAGACTAAAATTTGTAATTAAATTTTAGCCTCGATTCATTGAAACCACACTATTTAATTAACATTGTCCTGTGACCGATAACCGATTGACGCACCAGAACGACCTCCAAATCCCCATCCAGTGTATGTTACTAATTAAAACGTAACGTTTCTCTTCAACGTGCTATTCATCACTATTGGACCAAAGTAGCAGAGTTCAACGACATGACTCATTGTAACAAACAGCAGAATCTTGTTGGCATAAGATCAGAAATGCAGTACCAATGTGTCGATATCTAAACAAACAAATCCAACGCATCTGCTTCTAAAACGGGGCCAGTGCTACAATGTGGCTTTTAACTAATACAATTTCGGCTTGTGTTTGCATTGATTCAGCAATTACCACCGAGACATCTGGTATGTGTAGGAAGATGTGGTTTAAATGTTTGGGTCATTGAGATGTTTATGACAACACGATACTTTTATAGCTTGGCATGATTATACAATAGAAAAATGTATTTGGTGAAAGAAACCATCGTGAAGAAACCCACATGCACGAAAATAATTTTGGTAGCAGTGATCCACCAATCGGGACTGAATCCCCGTGGTGGATATGGCCTAGCACTCCTCAAGAGAGTGAGGCGAGACCGTGGGCGAATATAATTAGAAATTAATGATGATGATATTATATTATTACTTGGTTTATGCCCATAATCATAATATTATTAGGCCATGGACATTGGACATATTGGACATGACACTTTCCCAAAAAGGGCTCTCATAAACCCAGCAATGACATGTTTGGTGGTAATTATGAGACCCTGTTTTTAGAAGTGTCCAATCCCCCTCGAAGCTCGTTCCGTCCAGTACGATTATGTTCGAGAGCTAACATATTTATATCAGAAGCCAGTAGTACCAGCGTTCTGTGTCGAACCGGTACCTGAACGAAGTTGTTGAGCTGGTAGAGTTCCTTGAGGTGCAGCGGCGTGGTCATGGTGGGGTTGAATGAGAGCTTGGCCTCTTTGCCGTCAGGGTGGAACAGCTTGAGCAGCGCCACCACCGGCGGGAACGTGTTCTGGAAACGACGGGTTCTATTATTAGAATACTGGCTACATCAGACTTCATCATAATGATTTGTGAATGAATTCCATCGCTCCGTGCTGCGGCAGGCACGTAAGCTCTCGGTCCCGGTTGTTATCGTTTGAAAGTAGTCACGAGGCGCTTGCGCGCCCTGATGAACTTAAGGACCTGTAGGCAGCGAGCTTCCGTAAAATGGGCGGTTTTTTGTCAAAAAGTCAAGCCGTAATTACAAATATTTATAAGCCAGAAAAAATACAGTGTATAGCCAAGTGTTTCAGTTAGCTAATAAAACAATAATATTGGACTAAAGTTGTCTAGTATCTTGAGAAAAAAATTCACGAGTAAGGGCCCGAAAAAAATCTTTCGTCACATAATGCTCAACATTTTCAGCGACAACTATCATATTTTTTGGAACCATAAAAAAGGCAATTTTATTTTCCAATGAAATTTGAATTTTCCAATGAACTGAATCGATTCCGTTCTTCTAAATTAATAAAAACGACGAGAATATGATCAGTTTGAGCGCGTACTAGGCGGCTCAGTACCCGCTACGGCGTTTCAGAGAGAGGACGTATGTCGCTGTTCCTCAAATTTTTTTCGTCGAATTTACTGTTTGTTCTCCAAAAAAATAAAGCAAACAGAATCTCTACATGGTATACAACTGGTTTATTGACTTAGTTGCCGTAAATGACTTCCTTCGACGATTACTAAACTTTTATTATAACCTATAATACTTTGTATTTATTCTCCATTGTGTGTAAAGAATAATGGCTAATATGACTATTCTTGCACCACCTGTAACTGAAATTAGCAGCAAAAACGCGTTTTTAGATTGTTCACTTAAATAAAACTGGGATTTCTTATGATAGTTTGGAGTTAATCAAAGGAGCAGATTATGATTGTATATTAAAATGAAGATGTAGTGAACTTCCGTTTTCCATAATGGCGGATCTGGCGGATGCATATTCTTACGTTTTATTTTTAGCACACTTCCAGTAATCTTTCTGCTCAGCTATGAGCCAGTTTTTTCAATGTTTTTGCTTCGCACGATTTGTGCATTTAGTCAATGTCAAATATTATAATGTAAATTCGAAAGTAACTCTGTTTCTGTGTTTGTCCGTTTATTTGTATGTTTGTTTGTTTGTTACTTTTTATGGCTAAACGGCTGAACCGATTTCGATGAAATTAGGTATAGAGAGACAACAAAAATGAAAATGAAATTTGGTAGGTATATGGGAGAAGGAAAGATGAGGACCTGGGGAGATGGGGAGATGGAGAGCAGCAGCTGGAGAGATGAGGAGATGGGAGATCGGAGATGGATGAGGGATGGGAGATGAGATATTGGGAGTTGGGGAAAAAAGCGATGAGGAAATAGGAAGATAGAGATGTTTTAGAGATATTGACAGAGACGTGACGTGCCCGATTGATTTACAATAGCATACAAAGTTCACGCATATTGTGTTCTTACTAGCTGGATTCGATTTAAATGCAGACGAAGTCGCGGGTAACAGCTAGTATTCCATATTTTCACAACCTCGTGGTAAAGTGAATTTACAGACATAGCCACGATTCAGTAAACTTTACTGAAACTAGCTTTTACGCGCGACTTCATCCGTATATGAAAAAGCAACTGTTTAGAAAATAAATATTGAAGTCTTTGTATCTCTATCCCTGTCCCTGTCCCTTTCCTTTTCCCTATCCTTAGTCTTACCCTTTATATTTTATCAAGCCTAAAATAATGAAGTGTCAGATCACCTACTTGAGAAATTATGAATTGCCCATATATAAATTTTCAACTCCTATTTATTTGGATTCTAAGATCCCTATTTTTTCTGACGAAAAATAGCCTATACCTATCTCATAGGTCCAATCTTGGTCAAGATTGATTCAGCTGTTTAGACGTGAAAGGATGGCAAAAACTAAAAAAAAAACCAACAAACACACACACAGTTTCGCATTTATATGATCTTAGTACGGATGCCTGACACTGGCTAAATGCACAAATCTTTTACTCCGTCATTGTCATTGTCAAAATATATATCAAAAAGAAAATTATGGAAGTGGACTAAAGAGGATGTATCAAATGGACTTGACAAACGTGCATACCAGAAAGGACCAACACTAAATAAATTTAATACAACTTATTTAGGTGTGACTCCAATAATTCGTGTGGCATTCTAAATTTGATAGGATTATAGTCAAGGAGGTAATCATTTATGTAATTCTGGCGGTAATGTTGGTGCTTGGTGCGTACGCCAACAAAGATAAAACATTTAATTAATACATTATTTACCTACTACAGATTGTCTTTATTTTTCATTGTAACAAACTACTTATATACATACACCAAAACAAAAATCATACACAAAAAGTTTCCCGGCAGCAGGTTTCGAAACTTCGAAACTACGTCTTTAGGAACGGAACGTAGCATCTCAGACCGCTCGGCCAATCTGACATGTCATTACAGTGTCGAAATAATTGAATGCTTCAGACTAAAGCCTACGTAGTAACTATCTAGTAATCTGTGCTAAGGCCACGTCATGCCGTTAGTAAGAGTATAATAATTATGAATTAGCGTTTTCGACTTGCCGTGAGCGCGGAGCCAGCGTGGCGCGCGGCCCGGCCAGGTAACTTTCATCTTCTAAAATACATGAATCGGTCCTATATTAGCGCCTTAACACTAGAACCGGCCGTACCTCATCGAAAAAGAATCATCAATTATATTACTCCAAAGTAAATTTTAAAGTTTATTGTTGTCCTAAATAACCTCGGGTAATAGCGAACTGATCACGAACAAATAACAGCAAAGCCATTGACTTCTTATCAGTTTCATTCACGGATAGACGCCTATCAAAATAACTCGCCCTTGTTTGCCTAGTGACTCAAGTTAGGACAAAGGAATTAGATAAAACATAAAACCAATATACTATTGTTTACAAATCAAAGAAAGCTAATAAGGTGGTGCGCCTAAATATGAACCCAATGCGGTATACGATCACAGCAACGTGCACGTTTTTTAGGGTTCCATGGACAAATGGCAAAAACGGAGCATTTAAAAATTGCCACAGCTATTTCATTCGGTGATTATTGGGACTACATAATTGGCAGGTATTTTCTGTCTGTCAACCGCCATACAGACATTTATTATTTAGGGGTAGCACTTGACACCTGAGACTGAGGGATGAAAAAAGTTTTTGGACATTTTTCATAGGTTCATAAGTGACTTCTATTACTTTTTTTTATTGCATTATACATTATTTAGGTACTTCGTGGTGTCGCCATCTTGAAGCAAAACATTACATAACATTATGATTCAGATAAAGCTCCTTCTGTATCTAATACCTTGTGTATTATTATAATTGGTGTGCAATAAAGTATTTTATATAATATTCTATTACGTTCCAAAAAGAGGCATGTCTGTCTATTGATGATAACTAAACATGAAACCAGTTACAAAAACTGAAATGTCTCACAGCCTACATGGCGATAATGAATCAATTTCCTCATAAGTTAACGGATACAATTCTATGTGATTTAGCACCATATACAGAACCCTATTTGCCTTGAATGTGGCTGGAAACGGACTCTATGTTGTTACCGAAAGGCCTTGAACGAATTGGAGTTTGTTGGCACGATTATCGACACCCACTTCAACATATTTTCCATTTTTCTAGATGATTTTGTGCTAATCTTGTGTCACGCATCGGCGTTGAAACACCTATCAATCTATCTTTATCGCCATCTCAGAAAGTTGAGTATCGAAGGTGTCAAAATATTTTTCAGAAATAATGAATTGCCGGGATCCTAGACTCGATCCGGCAAGGTTATGTTACCAAGATTGAGCCGAAACGCAGTGCAAATACACTCCAAATAGTAACGCAAACCAGTTTTATACGAGAATCTAATTTGCGTCTTAAAGACAGACAAGAAGATCTAAAATGATATCAGACTAGTTGGTTCCCGCGACTTCGTCTGCGCAGGATTAGTATTTAGAGCAGCTTATAATTATTAGCGTGACGTAGAAAAGAACTAACGTTATGACATTAAAATCACACATTTTTATGGTTCACTATTTGGGCTATAATGGCTTACACATAAGATATAGATATATACTGTGGCGGGCTTTTTTTGTAGGACTATTTAAGCTAAACATTTCTGTTCACACATGAACATGGCCTTCGCACGGCGCCAACCCAGATTCAACCATAAACACGGAACCAACCTAAATCAAATACAATCACGACGGTCACGTAGATTCTTAGGAAGAAAATTGTTGAATAACACGGAAACCAGCCTGAATACCATCACGTCGGTCACCTAGATCTTTAAGAAAACTGTTGAGTAGGCGCCGCACACGGACGGCACACAGAGATAACTGTTAATGTGTATAGTAGGTAAAATTTGTATATAAGCTAAGTTAATTGGTAAATAAATCACTCATCACGGAACATCGGGTGTAGTCATTTTACCCTATCCACCCTTGGAGGAGGAGTCCCGGCACACTACGGACGGCGAAGCTATCTTCGTGGATCCAGCCAAGCGGAAGCAGTCTGCATCCAGTCGCACAGCCCGCCACCCGGAGGGGCCATCTGCGAGTCTACCACCTCGGCTGACGTCACGCTGCCGGACGGAACCGGCAGCCCTATCCTCTCACTGCGGCCAGGAAACCTTTAGCCGTCACCTGCGATCGGTCTTGTGAGTCCGCTTGACCGGCAGTGAGAAAATCCTTCCTGTGTACATTGCACGTCGTACACAACCCTTTCTCCTCCCCCCTTCCGTCTGTGGCCTTAGGTCGCTGGCAACAGGCATCCCGTACCTATTATATATATGTATATATACCTGCATATGGTTAGGTTAGGGTGCTAGGGCGTTAGGGTGTTAGGGTGCTAGGGCAGTAGGGGTTAGGCCTAGGTGGCTAGGTGCTTCGACAGTTAACCTACTGTTGTATGAGGCATCTAGGTAACTAGCGCTTACCAAGTAGGACAGCGTAGGGACTCGATATCTCTGACAGTAATTCGAACAGGTGTTAAGCGGTAGGTGGCTTGACGCCTGTTCAATTTCCATCATACAATACATAATGTATAGCTCTAGCGGTTTTGGCAGCGCACGCCTGAATAGCGCGCAGATGGTAGATTTTTTCCTACTTACTTGACACTTATCGTCATATTTTAGACAATTCACACAATAGCTGTATAAATTGTAGCCTATGTGTTATTCTGATGTATAAGCTATATATTATTGTAAAGTTTAATTAAAATCTATTCAGTAGTTTTTACGTGAAAGAGTAACAAACATCCATCCATCCATCCATACTTACAAACTTTCGCGTTTATAATATTAGTAAGACTAGCTGACCCGACAGACATAGTCCTGTAATTGTCATTTTTCCTGTCAAAAAAATACATACAAAAATTAATGTAGTCGTAATGTTTCCTCTAATTTTCTGATGTTCGGCGCAACTTTTTTATTTTTTGCTCTCATAAGAACTTTCTCCTGATGGTAACAAACACAACAAAAAAAGAATTAGCAGAATTGGTCCAGCCGTTCACACGTGATGCCATGACCAAGGGAAAATGGGATTCATTTTTATATATAGAAGATGTAAGTAAGCATACATATCAGCAGATCCAACTATTCAGAATGCATGAGGTTAAACACAACACATAATACTGCATTGACCCTGCGCGAAAGATGTAGGTTCGAATATTATTACCTTGACCATTATTTACTCAATGTCACAGATGAAGATAAATATCTCTTTGAAATTCGAGGGAAGGTTTTTGACGAAGAGCAAGCAATACTGTCAGAAAATGTGCACTCAAGACTATTTTACGAACATACTCTCTCCGTCGGGAATATATTAATAACTAATTCATATTTTTCGTACGACCGGAGAACGGCCTGTGGATATCCTTTTAAATATTATAACAATATATTTTTCGTCGACTCCTCGGTAGGTAAGCTGACCCCTTTTATATTCCACCCTACTGAATATACAAGTATTACGAATAATCCCATACACATAGATCTAAGGAAAAGACGATGAGATCGAAGTTCGGGCAAGCATGCCGTAGAGCTGCCCGTTTAGCATTAATCGTTTTGCTCGCTTTATAGTTCGATTTATCGCATAGAGAAAATTAGCAAATTTCTCTTTTTTCTAACTTTCTACTGATAGAACGATAGCAAATATATCGACCATTTATTATTAAGATTACGTGTTTTGCTAACGTCTTGTAGTCCAATGTTGAATGATAGAAAGCTCTGGTTCATTAATACTTATCTTTCGGTAATTATCATCGTAGCCCACTCAGTCAGTGGGACCAAACAGTTCCTCCATAGAGTAGGAATACAGAATGGAAAAAAATATATAATAAAAAAATTACTTATTGTAAAAAAAAGAACTAGCTTACCTAATTAAATCTAACCTAATAAGCCGCTACCAAGGGGCAACCTTCCCAAAATGCTGGCTGCATTGCCACGTTATATGGCAATGCTCAATCTTTGACCAACATAAAGGCCAGCATTTTGGCCGCGTGTTGCTTCGACCAGATGCCCAGATAGATCTTTAACTTCGTTAGGAATAGCTTGTACCTTTTCCGAATTGCCAGCATTCTCGACGACCGGAATGCCGAACTGGACCACGTCGCCGGAGACGACCTCGTGAGGCTCCTGCTCCTTGGATATTGAACATCGATTGTTGTTAATGAACGTGCCGTTACTGCTCTGGTTGTCCTGGAAGAGACACAAATTGTGAATGAGTGATTGGCAATTAACGTGTAAGAAAGAGAACTGGTTTCAGTTTGTAAAGTCAGTGACTAATGCATGGTCACGCCGCTATTCTCCGCTAAATTGAGGCACCTAACAAGTCATAAGCGGTATACTTGATACCGATAACATTCTTTAGCAGGCAGCTTCGATATTGTTTACTGTAGCATTCACAAACGAGGGAATGCAAACAACAGCATGTAATGGCATTCAGTAAGTAAACAAACATCCCTCAAGAAAAAACAACAACATATGAGTACGAATACAATCTAGAACTTAGCCTTACATCACTACCATAGAATAAGCACCTACAGTAAAGTTTCGCAGAAGCAGCGGTTCGATTAGGCTCGCACACACTGCGTGTGTATGCGAATCTCGCCCGTATCTATTTCGCTTCTTGTTTCCAGACGAATTTCGAACGCGGTGAAATTCCATTTGGTTATTTCATAGATATTGCGTTGTGCTAAATGCAATACATCTGCAATAATCTGCATGTGTTGCGATAAAGATAAACATTTCATCAAATTTAGTTGATTGGTTCATCTACCTACTAGGTTGCATTTCACTTAAAATTTAATTGATTCGTTGTAATCAAAATACTCGGATAACATTTCTTTTAAATCGAGTAGGTCACTGTTTCCTACTTATTTCCACAATCAATACTCAATAGTCTTTATGTTACACTCGTGCGAGCAATGAAAAATACGAGCAAATCTGAGCACTTTCACTACAATTCACTAGCTCTAATTGGTACGCTAGCTTTTAGCACTAAAGCAAGTTAAAATAGTCGCTTATCAGTGATCCCAGTGTCATATAATAGTCTTATATTAGTTTCGAGGCACGTTCCGCAACTACTCGGAACCTGTCAGTAAATATTACCATAATTTGTGAAGCCGCGATGAGCTAGATTTAAATTTGATTTCGGCAAATTAATTTGCACATTTCTAAAAGTCAAGCGTTATTTAAATATTATCTCCTTTACGAACACAATAATATATTTAATTTTGTTACGCTACTGAGCCGGTGTTGAACTTTACGCTTGAATATTTAACACAAAAAACATTAAATAGAATCTACTAACAAGTAACATGTCTACCCGGAATAGATAGATGTAAGAACAAACTGGTTTGGATATAGATAGAAAAAGTGGTTTCTCATACCTAACATCGCATTGACGTTCTCACGTGTGTAGTGTGTCTCTAGCTAGCTTCTAACAAAAACAAGAGCCGCGTAAACAATAGCCAGTCTACGATAAAGCAAAGTATGGAAGAAATCAGTTTCTTGGAGCGGATTTAACTCGTAAACACCTATGCGAAAAGATCTCACCTATGTAACAATGCGGAGCTGAATTACATGTACGTAACTATGTGAAGGTTATCGCGTAACCTTCCAAAGCATACCTAGTCCAAACGCCACGGTCCAATGTTACGAGCGGCATCAAAGCGCACCAAATTGATTATCACTACAATCAGCTGGTAATTACATCCTGCAGCATTTGCTCACTTTTACTATGGATTGAATAACCTTTGGGAATAATACTTTTCAAAAAAAATTATGTGTTTAAATTAGACACCTAAACGAATATCATCAGCCAACTTCATTTCGAAGGTGTCAATGAAAATGGCCTTGGGACGTTTAGAAGTGGCTGCACACGAGGTTTCACACTGATCCCGACAGTCTTTCTGTTACTCTGAGGATATATTAGTTTACTTTATCTCTTGTGTGCTCAAACTTATTCGAATCAATTGATAAATGTAGGAGAAGCGAAAGTGTAAAATGCTCGCCAGTCGGCACGGCTCGGCGATAGATAAACCGCCATTGTACTACGATATCTTTGTACATGAATTGGTACTTCTCCTCGGGGCCCAACATTAGTTGTCATTCAGGCGTGACGCGGTTATATATCCAAACATATGACGAACGTGGTCGCGGGCAACGGTTCGTTACACGATAGTCGGCAAACAACCTCTAAAACCGGAGGCTCAGTTCGGTGAGCGGTGATATTAGCATGAAGACAACGGGCGGGCGCTCATAGAAATCAGTCTTGTGGGCGGCGGCGGCACTTGAACGCACGTAACTAGGCCTCCGCATACGTAATCAGTCCAAGGTTCTTTCATAATTTTAAATGTGAGATGAGTCGGTGACGTGAATGTAGATGTTAATGACGGCTCTCGTCTCGGCGCGTGTAGCCCTACTTGAGATTACAGATGGACGGACGTGCGTGGTGGTCGTGCGAGACGTCATAATTAGGAACCGGTTGGAGTCATTATACTGCCTTCTTCCCAGTTTAAAGCCACCTAGGCGCCTTGTTGTGGTTTAAAACTTTTCTCTAAGTGCTTATAGCCTTTGTATTATAAGTATGCCGCAAGGACGAGATTGGTGATAATTACCATACTGGATACCAGGGGGTATTCGACTACAATTTCCAGCTTACTCTTTTGTTTAATGATTGTGAGACAACGGAGATTTCTATAACCCTTGTCGTAGCAAGCTTTGACAGTCACTCATTGCGGAAATTGACCAGCTGTTCACAGCTAAATTGCGCACTATATAAAATCTCTTGATTAATGCACCAACTGCACTAAACGCGTCATTTATCCATATCATCATGCATGCAACGTTTGATATAGGCATGTGGAATGCACGGCGGCAGACGGCGCGACGTACTCGCACAACGAGCCATGATGAATACTCTAATAAACTTCAATTACATGATGAAGTCGTTGAAAAAATGTATTACAAAACTTTGCGTGCTTCGGCCGGGCGACTGATGCATGACAATGTGTGCTAATCTGGATTCCATTTGAATGTATGAGGTTACATTCCAATCCACCTGTGGATGGTTCTGAGAATAAATAGATAAACGTTTCAAGTGGCACCAGTTGGGCGCGCGAATTGTCTAAAAGGCGTAGCGACAGTTGTGATTGGGAGATTTTATGGGTCAACTACGACTGTCGGTGCGTGAGTGGGTAAGATGACGCGATAAATCGGGCGCCACAAAATAGCTTATCGAGAAATAGCATGATTCGTATGTGGAACAAAATTCTAGACAGGCATCTTAAGGGTCAGCTCTCTTTCGTGATAAGGGAACCGGCCGGAACAGGTCAGAAATACTGTGCTATGTGAATGACATAAGAGCGGTCTTGACGTAGTCGCCGCGTACGCAACTGCTCGGCACACATCGGAGATCCGAAACAAACAATACAACGAAAACAACCATTACGATTGAAGTGTAGGCATGTATTGCTAAACCTGATAGATTTGGAGTTATCTAATACTTCACCTATCTTGAGCAGCACGGAGTAACATAGAAAAGGCAAACTTACCACAAGATAAAAGTGTCCCTTGTCATAGTAGAGCGTGGCGTGGTGTCTCGACAGCACCCTGCATTCGAATATTGTGTTTGTAGGGCTTGGTGTGGCGCGGTACACGTTGCGGCCAATCTGAAATGCACAGATACATTTTATTTATTTTTTTCTTCAACGTATCGACATCTATGATTGTGCCTTCAAGGCCTGTTTAGACTGAAACATTGAGATAGCACGATTGTCCTAAACTGCGATGATAGGCCAGCTGCAATAGATGTGACAAACTAGGAGTTGGATGGAATTACGCCACCTGTAATGTATGTCTCCATATTGGAAAAGACCAAAACGTAATGTAGGTATCTAAGTAGGTTCTGACTTTTAGTTGTGTGTTTATAATTATCATAATAATTATTATCTACCTTGAAGTGGTACTAGAATTATTTCTACCTACTTATTATATATAAATTAATAAATTTTTGTCTATGAATTTTCTTCTAAATTGCAACAAAGGTATGAATAAAAGGGAAAGAGAAAGATTTTACAGCCGGCACGCCATACAACGCGCAATAAAAAACAAGCGGTTCATTCGACTCTATCTGGTCTCTTCCTGCCAAAGTCTGAGTCATATCTTTCAATTAATACGATTTAACTGAGGCTTGTGAACATTTCTTGCATGAGAGACAGGAAAACAGTATTGTTTTTTAAGAATTAGAGTCTAGCAGACCGACGTTCTTCTGTTTGCAGTCACAAACATTTCAATATTCCTGACCAATCTAGGTGCGATGGAAATGATTAATTTCCAATCAATTGATCAAGAGAACTAGTATAACAATATTATTACTTGCGGTGCTGTCTGTAACGTGTCATAAATAGCGGTTTTAAAATCCAATATTTTTATAATAATTATATTATTATAAAAATATTGCTTCACGACATATTATGTCGAGAAGCAGTTTCTTAGAGTGAGTTCACTAGTACTATATTATGATATCATGATCTACTGATGAGGTGTGTCTTGCTAGATTACAATTACCGATTGCAAATTGATAAATCAGTCTCACGACCAATCGCACTCGTAACGAATGGTCACGCTTATGCGCGTTTAAAGGCGCTTCCACACTAGAGCAAGTATAAGTCGATTTCGAACTTTTTATTAGTTAATATTATTATTTTTGTCTTCATTGGGCGTTCTAAAAAACGTATTAGCATCAATCTTGCAAGATATAATTACATTTGGATTGGAATTGATGGCATTTGCATAACAAAATAAACGAATATCCGGTTAACTTAATTACTTGGACGAAAGTTAGACTAGACTGTCTAGACTAGACAAATAATTCAGACCACGACTTGATGACATTCTTATTATTTGAACTTATTAATTTATTTATGCATGATCACACAACATTGTTCAAAAGATTATTTTAACAAATATAGCCCAGGTACCAGAGACAGAGAGATGAGTGTCAGGTGGTGCCCTTATTCTTCTGTCTACTTGACTTGTGGCAGTTAAAAGCACTGTGTGGTAGCACCCTTAATGTCGGCATCGCAGTATGCCTATACTTAGTCAACAGCATAGAATAATTTCATTGTTACAAATTCAAACCATGCGTCCGATTCTAATTATACACTCAAGAACTAACTATACTCCTATTAGGTTTAACATTTATTTATTGTTTCACTAGAAGCTAGCACAACCTCATACAAACAGAAGCTTTTAGTACCTAGTTTTGCTCTGTGTTGCTAAAACACATATTCGCATTGACCTAAAATGAAATCCTAGTATTGTCTCAAAACTTATACCAAATCTTGATCACACTATGGGACTAAAATGGATTAACTTTCTTTAAAACAATAACAAAAATATAAATATAGAAATTCAACACCCATAAAAACGACATATTGAAACCTTCACCATTTTAGAGGATACACATTTGACCATTCCGAGCTCCAATCAGCAGCCATCCTAATACAATGCTATTTATATCAATTTCCTGTACAGTATACAGTTGATAAGCATAGTCCTCCACTATCTATACAGATGTACAGTCAGAAATAGAACAGTTTAATCTCATTTAGTTTAATTGCCGTCATGCAATTGACCAATCTCAAGCACCTTAGGTCACTGTGAGTCAGGCACTGGCGACTAGTGTTGCCAGGCCTATTCACATGATTGTTGGAGTATGATGTTTGTAAGTATCATTATGGACATATAGGTATTGTCATTTTCCATACTCTAACATTACTCGAAAACCAGTTGCTAGATGTTGGCATATTGATAACCTCCACATTTTGAAGTTGATTATGATGAGGGTCTAGGTTACTCAACACTAAAAACATTCCATTATACCTACTTAATGTAATATGAAAATGGGTCAGTCACTATACAAATTATTTTAACACCACATACCTACCTACATACATACTATAAACTTAAAAAATAAATAATTATTTATGGATAATATATAACTATTTGGAACTAAGGCAATACTTCTAGGTTACTGCTACTAAAAATAGTGGGTAAATGTATTTAATACGGCCCTTCTAGCCTCTATCTAGCCACAAATATTGGACAATGTGGATAAGCGAAACAGTCACAAATTATTATATCTGTCTATTATTATACTTAATGTGAAAGTTTGTATGTTTAGACGTTTGTTGGTCTCACTCACGTTCAAAGATTTATATACAGATGTTGATGATAGGTAGGTAGATACATAGTAGATTGATGAGGCCCTGAATACACAAGGCAACTTTTAATTCCGGGAATTGTGAGTGAAGCTGCAGGGCACAGCTAGATTAGAGTTAAACTGGTACTCACGCAAGAACAAATTCGCAGATAATGTTTTATCTTGCTGTCTGTGACAGAAATCAAGATTATAAGAGACTCCAATGAAGTACATCTAATACGAAACAAGTGTTATGAGTTGAAAAACATGATTCCACTGATAAAACTTGACAAATGGTACAACTAAGTTTGCTGAAAAAAGTTGGGTAGGTAGATAAATATGTCGATAAATATTGGACACCTAAACATTCATAAATATTGTCAGGTATTACATTTACTTATTAGTAATATAAACTGTCTATGTATGGAGGAGTAATTCTCAACCGGGTCAGTAGGTACTTACTAGTAGGTAGACTGAATGTAGAGAAACAATGAAATCCCATGCATAGGTATTTACCTTTACTGGCTGCTCCAATGTTACGCGCCTCTCGTCGAAAGGCAAGGAGTTTGAATGAGGAATGAACACTGCGATAGGCGCTCCTGCTTCCTGGTTATTGGGCGGTTCTGGTCCAGGCGCCCAGTTATAATCCATACTCTTTATTGTGTTATTCATTTGTGGTTTCACTTTCTTACTCTTTGCTATCACCATCGCACACGCTCCTCCTCAAAAACAGCATCCGCGCTCCGTATGTTCAGGATCGAGAAACACATGAACGTCGAGTCCAAAATCACTTGGTGCAAGGTGAAAGGTGACCACTAATCACTGCCATTTTGAGGGCCAATTGCTGCCACGAACCAAATACAAAACAGCACTTTGAATTCGGCTAAACAGTCTAATTATCGTAGCAATTATGCAAACACCATTATTTATGAAACTTGATTCCTTTCGTCTACGTAAGAATCGACGGCCAGAAAAGCTGGAACTTTTTAGATTTTGTTTCGTAGAGCTTATTATTTTAATGTGATTATATTAATTTTATGAGTATACACGTCCCCAGTGCTAATCAGAATTATTATTTTATTGGGGCGTTTGTCGAAAATATCGTTTTGATTGAGGAACTTACGAAATGGGCGCACGAATCAGTCAGACATTTGTTTTGTGAATTAGTGTTGTGTTGTGGCCAAGACAAGAATCTTGCTTGGTATGTTCGAACAATTTGTATCGATACTACTAATCGACTATTTCAAACTGGATTCAGTGGGGTCACAGTAAGGTGTGCTTCTAGTCTCTCCGTTTGACGTACCTATACCATAAAATATATTCTCAAGAACCGACTACCTACATTTCGTCTTGCTAATATCGTGTCGGCTGTGTATAAAAACCGTAGCTATAATCTTTGGCCCTCTCATCAACTCCCAGGTGGCAACTGAAGCACACTCAGTGCAATATAATTCATCATACAATATCCTGCTAAGTGACGAAGGTTGGTGACACATTGTTTGTCACCAACTTTGTAAAACGCTGCATGTTGCAGTGCCTAAATTAATACTCTACCTACAGGGTGTATCGGCAAGGTGTAGTAATATTGAAATGTGGGTATGTGTACCTGGTGATGAATCATTTGCCAGGGTACTAAAACCTGAAATCGATAATCGATTTTTTCACTCAAATTGACAAAATAACTAAATATTACAACCCTAATATTAAACCCTAATATTATGAACCTTATAATAGTGATCTTAGGTTGATTGTAAGTGTTAAGCATTCTTTCGTTAATCTTCGGACCATACTTTATTTTCTGCGCGAACGAAGATTCACGACGCACCATATAAGTTGGGTAAGACTGTACATGTTAGCCTATGCCTCAAGTTCACTGACATTGCCCAGCTGATAACTAGGGTTGAACGATGGTTAGTTTTGCAGTAAACTTTGACGTGTAATAATTCATTACCGTAACTACTTACAGATTTATAGTACCTCCAGACTACTTCGAAATATGTATGTGTATGCGTAGTTTCAGTATTACTACACCTTGCTGTTACACCTTGTATAGACATCCACAACCCACAGCTATCGAGTAATCGAACGAAGCGGTCTATTCTCTTTCTCGTTATAATAATAATAATAACATCTAGCTAGATGTCACGACAAACGTTGTATGTACTGTCATTAAAGTCAATAAATTGACATTATTTGTCGTGTCAAAAAGTTCCAAACAAGTTCATAAACTATAGTCGTTAAGTTTTCCGACATTGCGAACCATATAACAATTAATAAACATCTATTGCGTCTGGCATTGGTTACTCAAAGGGTTAAAATATTAATTAACGGTACCTAGGTAGGTATACTATTTTGGCATTTATTAATACCTATGAGTTTTTAGAATTAAGTACCTAACTCACAAACAGTTATTTGAATTTTTAAGTTCGTGAAACAATAAATTGTTGGAGTCGTCGGTGTTGTAAAGTCCAACAGTGATTTAAAAATGTTATAGGTACTAAGGTTAGTGAGATAATGAGGTAGTTTTTGTTTGTTTGAATTTACTAATAGGATCTAACCCTAGTAAAAACTTACTCTGAATTAAGATGTAATTAAAACATCAGTAATACTTATTATGTGAGCAAAACTGACCTGAGTAATTATTATTATGGCAAACCAAACAAAACCAATTCAGCCTTTTTAGTTTTTTCTCACTTTAATAGATTTTATTTAAATTTTTCGAACGGAACTTTACTCGTAATCGAGAGTTCTCATTTCGATTTACAAAAGGTTTACAAAATCGATCGCACAAAATCGAGATTTGAACTGTTTACGTTTAGTCGATTCTGTTGTAGCAAGAAACCAATTTGTTTCAGATTGTGGACGCACTATCAAAATATCTTTCTCTTTCTAACATACTGTTTTATCAATTGCTCTATCTCGTTCTGTCGGTATAATTGCCAGACATAAAAATATATAGCGTTCCAAATAATTTGGATAGATAGCGCTTTCAACAATTTAACGGCTGTCAAACAAACGTCATACGTAATGTTCGAAAAGAAACGACGAACAAGCGAGAGCAAAGTCGTTCGATTGAGCGAGCGAGCGCGCGAGCCATTACAACGAAAACGGTTTTCTGCCTTGAGTCTTGTGCAAAGTGTGTTTGTCGAGTGTGTGATAATAATTTCAAACAAAAGTGCAATTCAAAGTGATTTTTGTGTTTTGTAAGTATTAGTTGAATCTCAATCGTAGAAATACGCTAAGGGCTTACTCGTTTTTCCAAAATAAACTGAAAGTTTTCGTCACAATACCCGTTCAATATGGCCGTTCCAATGCAATATTTTCGATATTTCCTAAAGTTATTTTTATCAATTCGTTGTATAAATATTACTTAGCTTTGTTACGGAATGGGGCTCTTCATGTAGGTATTTTATTAGTGAAACTGCGAATAACGTTGATGTGGCAAATTGACAGGAGCCCGATTGGTTTTGACGTTTTAATTTTGGTCAGTCTGAGTCATTTTACTACAATTCTCCTGCACTGCTATTTTAATTATGTTTTTTAAATAATTATTAGAAAGTAGGTACTTACAATACTAAGCTAGATCCTAGGTAAAGCAAAAATCTAGAGTGATTTCACATCATAGGATGAAATCATCACAAGATGAAAAATGCATGTTCAGTCTGAACATTATGTAAATCTTGTCAGGAAATAAAAAAACTACTTACATTGACTTTAAAAATTCATCATCGGTATTTATTTACCACCCTCATGTGCAACATTCGGATTTTATTAAAATATTCCACTAGGTACCGAAAACGTTGAAGAGCCTCTAACCATACAAACACTGCATGATAATAATTCATACAAATTCCACAGGATGCTTGTATGTACTCATTAAAATACTAAATAAAACAAAGTGAGGGTAAATATGAATTATGAATAGCTATAAAAATACATCAATGCATTCCTTTATGAGTAAGTCCCATCGAGGATGCATAGAAATTAGTGAAAAACAACCCATTCATATTATACTTAGCTCACTGTAATATCCCAGAATCCTAAATTTTCCTTTTAGTTATGGTAAAAAAAAGTACAAATTTGCAATAACATCGGTTCTTCCTTTGGGTGTGACTGTTTGTCCGTCCGTCACATGTAAAAAAGGTATTAGTGATGAGGAATCAGCTGTGGTTCTCATTATCAGTAGATCAAAAGAAAGGAAGACCTACCACAGTAGGTATATTAATAATTCTAAAAATAAATAATATTTCTACATAATATATTTCTAGGGTTTAGCTATTGAAACAAAAAATAATCACCCAAATTGATAAACAAGTCTTCTTAATGATGATATTGAAAAACTGTTCGTGATTATCAGTATCAGAGCATTGCATAATCTTTGAGCTGATTATTTAGCAGATTTATATTAAAGTATAGTGAGATTATAATGCAAGATTTTTAGTTCTTAAATGGGTAGGTAACTACATACTTCTATATAATATGCATATATGTTACATTTGTACCTTGGTATAAGATATTTTATTAACTTCAGAATAGATATTAGATTGCCAAAGTACACAACAAAAATCCCACAAACTCCATTGTTGGTCACCACCATGTTTGTTACACTCATGTCTTATGGCTTCCACAACATGGTGTTACAAGTAAATTTACCTTGAATGAAGCCTTACAATCAATTATCACTTAAATTGAGAGGAGCAGCTACTAATCCTACATGGGTGTAAACACACAGTAATTAATAATTTAACATGAATCACAATAATTTCAAATACATATTATTTTAGCACCTACATCTTAATATATATAATAATATATAAATTACGCGTTACATTGTTTGTCCGCGATGGACTCCTAAACTACTTAACCGATTTCAATCAAATCTGCACACTGTGTGCAGTTTGATCTAACTTAAAGATAGGATAGCTTGCAATATCTCAATTTATAGTCGCAATAGCAATGTGTGGCCGTGTCTGCTAGTACTATATATATGATCATACTTGGTGTCTGAACCATCTGATTCTTCAAGTTGGTCAAACCGCTATGGGCATTAACCATTGAAAGTTCTATAAACTACATTGCAAACCCAAATCACATTGCAACAATTCATGCACACAAAGTTGTAGGCTAAAAGTAGGTCTTCCCTATAAAACAGTAAGGGACAAAGAATTTGTACATTGAAGTATTATATATTGAAAACTATCAGTCTTTACTAAGCAACTTACAATAAGGTACTCAACACAATAACTCTACAAGCAAAGTCACAGGTCTATAAAAATCGCTATATATAAAAATGAATCCCAATTTCCCTTGGTCATGGCATCACGCGTGAATGGCTAGACCAATTTTGCTAATTATTTTATGTCATCTTTGTATTATCAGGAGAATGTTCTTATGAATGAAAAATTAAGGAAGTTGAGCGGAACATTAGAAAATTTAGTAAAACTTAACAACATTTTACTGACTTTTCTGACAAGACTATCCCCCAGTTTCTGGAATGTTTGTTGGCGTTGACAGTAGATTAAAACTATCGTTGTCTCTATCTGACACTAAACAAATGACAAGGATGGCAGTAGAATTAATCTGTTGTCAACGTTGACTGACGTTTCAGAAACTGAGATATTGTCTGTCGGGTCAGCTAGTAGTTTATAAATATATGAAATCAAATGGCTCGTCAATTATGAAAATGATGCATGAAAATACGGTTTATGTTCATGTACCAGACTGACCTTAGCATGGAAGTGCCTTGAAAGTTTTTGCCTTCAAATAAGTAGGAAACTAAAATACTCATTATATGAAAACAGATTTTTAAGTTCCAACTTTAGCACAGCTCCACATTTAGGGAAATCTAAAATATTGTATATACCAGGTACATACATATAGAATACAATTTGGGACAATTAAAATCGAAGCTAGGGTATGAAAATGCACAAACTGGGAATTATAGAACTCATAGATAGCTACATTAAAATATTTTGGTTTTTAAGCTAGTCCTTTGAGTAACCAATGCCAGACACTAGATGTTTAATTGTTACATGGTCCATACACACCAGTGCAGATGCAGTGTTGTTGTTGTATACAAAATTCTCTATATTCTTGACAATGCTTATTCACTTGTTACTATAACATATGGTACTAGACGAGGTGGTATATATTTTTATCAGTGTTTATGGTTTAACATTTAAGACAAGCTATTTTAGTAGAAACGTCATGGTGTTAGATTGGTTTAGCCAACTACACTGGTGGTTAGTATGTACCTAGTACTTAAATTTAAAATTCTGATTGCACACAGGAGTGATAATGGCAACGGCGCTCCTGCCCTCGCCCGCGTGAATTAGTGGAGACTCTAGCGCAGCGAACCTCGGGCCCGCCGCCTCACGCGCCACCCGACCACGATGAAAATGGTGTTGTCACAACGGCAACGAGAGGAGCTGTGAGTACACTTTATTTATAATCATAATAATTCAGCCTGTACTGTGCCACTGTTGGCGAAGGCCTCCCGTTTTCGTGGGGAGGTTTAGGCCATAATCCACCACGGGGGCCCCAATCCGGGTTTGCGAATAACATGCCTCCGTTCTCGGGCATGTTGGTTCCTCACGATGTTTGCCTTCACTGAAAAATCAGTGATAATTACGTACATAATATGTTGTACAAGAAACACATTGGTACGTGCCCGCGCTGGGATTTGAATTCGCCACCTCCTGCTTTGGCGCGCGGACGTTCGTCTACTAGGCTACCACCGCTTAACCCTACACTTAATCTTTTACTTGAATAAACTTTACTTTACCTTAATAGAACTATTAACTAACGCTTAAGAATAGGTAGGTGGATCAAAAGCTTTGGACTTGCGAGCATTAGCCCTCGATAACCAGACGATATATACTTGCACTTTGACTTACCTTTCATAGGGTTTTAGGAACTTCAGGCCATGGCTAAAAATGTGATAAACAATTTTTTTCAGAATTATAGGCGAAATTTACGCTCCTTTTGTATTTTGTGAATCACGGTCTAGTCTATGATGCTTCAGTGGCATTTTTGGTGCCGATACCTCGGATAATAGGATTAGTCTTGAGTTAATTTAGTCTCAGCCCAATGGCACAATTTCCTTTCAGTTTTGGACAAGTATACCATGGCAATGCTTTCGCATGGATTCAAATATATAATAAGTAGCGGTCCTTGCAAGCCTAAATAAACTTTAGAACCAAAGTTAATTGACTAAGATCAAGCGCAGTCTCCGCTTGGATGCGGCTTTCACTGTTTTGTTTAGTCTTGTTTCGTTTTTAGAACAATAATTCAGTTTCAATGAATTCGGTCAAGCCAGCAGTTGCGACGGCTGCAAGGTCGCCCCACTAGCGCAACATTTACGATAATGTACCTGAAACTTTGCGAGTTTTGAGACTTCATTACTTTGCTGAAATAACGTTGGCAGGAAAAACCAGGAAACAATTTGAAATATTAGTATCAATGATTCGAAAATCTCGTGACCGGTAAATAAATTGGAGAGACGATACATTAGAATGCTCTAATAATTACGTCTAATCATACATACATCACCTAGGTAATGCATTCCTTGTCGTATACCAGATCAATCACAATTATTAATCCTATTTGCTGGAGTAAACACATGCAATTTGCAAACTAGAATACAAACCTTGCAAATGCTATCTGCTAGTAAAGTCATCGATAAAACAGCGTCACTGGTATAAAAGTAATTTCATCATTCATCAAAAAAAATACCTTATTTAACACGCGATAAGTCAGCCAATATTTGTTACCAATAGAGTCCTTTCTTACCCGAGTTGTTGGATTACAGTCGGGTATGTCTCAGTTAGTTTGTTACCGTATTTTATAAACTGCTGTTTTCCTTCCGTGCTGGAGCACATAACTGTAAGCTACCGTCTGTTATCGTATCTTGCAGTCACCGATTGAGTTAGTAATCGATAGATTCTTGGATATCTCAATGATACTAAAAATACAAACGTCTTTATATCCACTAACCGATTCTTAAATAATGACAAACCCATTACACCTCGTGCTATGATGGAACAGAAAACAGAAAGCAACGCCACGACTAGGCTACTTTTTTTCTTAAAAGTTTGCAAATGCTCTATTTTACACTAACAAGATTGTTTAAAACCTAAAGTACCGCGGTGCGCATCGACCTGCGTGCCCCGACCTTTGAAAGTGACAGTAGTTCTAACACCGATGTCGATGAACCCAGCGGTGCACGGCGCCATCGGCGCCTTCTCCTGCCTCAATACGAACACCATTTACTTAGGTATCTAGACGTTGTAGTACTCCGGGTCTCATCATTAGAAATTTAGAACACCATTTATTTATTGATCACGTTGATAATGCGATCTCCACTAACGGTTACTTACCGGTTGCGCCGATTGGAGCATATTATATTCTAAGAAAACTTATCACTCTGATTGTGGCCGCCGCAATCAACTATGAATCTAGATTGGAACTTCCAATCCGGTATGAAAGCAATTAGCGATACCATTTGTTTTTGCACATTTACGAAACTGCGTTGCCCATCATTCGTGACTCGTGACTACGATGCTGTTAATCAACTGCCTCTCAAAGGTTCGCAGGTATTTAATTATCTATTGTGAACGTGGTATCGGCCGTGAACTCGTGACCCAAAATACCCTAACACTCCTTATACCCTTTAGCTTCGCCTAGCTCCGAGTGAAAGGAAAACCGAGATCAATTTTCGTATACTTGTAGAAGTTGTAGACAAAGAGGTGGTCACGCTGTTCACACGCTATTGTTATACAAGTGCAAACCGGCATCTAGTCAAAATTAAATATGTCCATGTTGCGTAACCTCGTTAGAGAAATGGGATTTGGCTCTTAACATTGTTGCGATAAAGATTTTAACTGGACTACAATAAAAATATCCTGATATGTAACAGTACCGTTACGTTGCGTAAACGCAAGCGGAGCGGCCCTGCCCCACTCATTGTTCCTTATTATCACATGAGCTTTTGATTGCCGTTTACTAAATGACATAAAGTAATAGGCCTCTTACGATAAAGTAGTTTCTTCTGGCCTGGATAAATACTTAGTAACTCTGGCCTTTCACAAAGCGGGCTGTTTTAAATTAGATCTTACATCTTTAATAGTATCACATGAATCTTTCGTTACGAATTGAGGTCGACGAACGCAGTCATTGAATCTGATGATTAAACAACGATTTTAAAAATGTTAATGCTAACATCAATTTACTGTATTTTTAATTAATCAATCACACAACGAAATGGATTGGCAACTTTTGCTGTTCCATGTTGCTCATGGTGGCAAATTGAGTAACCTAGAAAAATTACTTAATACGTATGTGTCGTTAAACTTGATGTTTGTATCCGGCCATCTTATACTCTTTTTAAAAGCTATTCAATTAAGTTATTTGCAAATTGAAGGCTGCGAAAGAGTAGAGGTAAATGTGCATTTTAAATACCTACATACTTTAAACTGCCTAGCTAGGTAGATCTTCGCTTTTAACAAGATGGCCTTTACTAAAACCAGTCTATTTATAGGTAGGTACTTCACGCGAGAAAGCAGGTGAACGAAATGCACTACTGATATTTCTGCATCATTTGAGACTTTCATACTTGTGTGATCGTTTCTGGATGATTGCGAACATCTGCTTATTTTCCTTATGCACGTTAAAGGAATAGCATGCTACCACAGTATCTAATATAGGTAAAGATAAAGATGTATACACTGTCGAGAGAGAAAGAACAGCGCTAATCATCAGTAGCTGCACCTTAAAGTCTAATCAGACTGCATAATGCATATCCTAATTCGTTAGACAAAAAATATAACATTGCTCAACAAGTGTCACATAGATTGCGTTTCGAGACTCGTTTGTTACGTCTAAACATCTAAAATGGTTACAGTGAAAGTTCTTTAACATATCAAAGCAAAGTGCAATCCTAATGTCCTATTCAAAACAGTTAAGTGATAACAATCTACAGCCGGCGCATTGCAAGACCCCCATTGGCTGAATGAACGAGGTCGAATCGAGAGTTGTCTTACATTTGAATACCCAAACAGCAAAAACTGCTTGCGTCATAACTGGTTATTACCATAATCGATCAAGATCATAATCTGCCTTATGTAATCCACTAGAATATGATAGAAAGTTGTCAAATATTTAGTTCACTAAAATTGATTTTCGTGCCGGTGCGGTGTCTGGACGGGTGATCGGTTTGGTCTATGACTAAGATGTCCACCGAAAGCTGAAATGAGAATTATATTATAATACGGTGTTAGATTAGAATACCAGATTTTGGCCTTCAAGTGATGTGATTATTGACACAAAGTTTACAAATAGTGTCAATACTATGTTATATGTGGGACTTTGGCACTATATTCATGTAACATATACGGACATGACTCATCAAGTGTTTGTCATCAAGACCGGTATCAATGTCAACCTGTTTTAATTCTGATTGGTCCATTGTGTTAAGGTCTTTGAATTATTGCTGTCTTCTTGAAAATATGCATTTTACGGAATTATAAGCAGTGAGAATAACAACATAATTATTTGAAAACCTGGTACAACACTTCTCTCGGCTAAACTACCGAACCGATTTTAATCAAATTTGCACACCGTGTGCAGTTTGGTGTAGCTTATATCTCAATTTATAGTCGCAATAACAAAAACCTTAGCCACAGCAACGCGTGGCCGTGTCTGCTAGTATAATATTATGTAGCCTTTTATAATAAAGATGATTATTTTATGACTATGAACCTTTGTAGGTCCCAAGACCCGTTGGTTATCCGCTAAGCGACTATAGTGGCACGGCCGGAATGCCACTCGCCAGGTCGCTATACTGCCGCATACGTACTGCGCTCTTTACACGTATATTCAAACATACTGTCATATTTTTTGTGCAACGCAAGATGACTCGCCCATAATTATGAGGCTGTTATATTTGACTTGACAATACAATGACTCCAATCGCCCCAATATTTATCAACCACAATACCAACACCCTCCCACCGAACGTTATTACAAGTAAAATTGGTGATGATCCGAATGTAGGTAATATACAGAATCATAAATCATGAAAAATATTAAATTAAGTCGTGAAACACAATAATGAAGTGTTTCTAGACTAGACAAAACGGCTCATCATGATATTGATCAAGCTTGATGCCAATACTGATGATGACGAGTGAGATGGCACTGGAGTCCCCTGTGTTACAAATTGGTTCAAGACTTGTTGTGGCTATCAGCTCCACGGCAAGCGTACCCACGTCAGGAATGCGGTTCCTATCGGGTCGCATTTAGTCATTCTGCCGCATGCGTACTGCGCTGTTTTGCCAGCTTATTCAGGGTAATTTAATCCTTTTTTTAAGAGTTTTATTCTGTTTTTAAGCTTGAATTTGACCACTATCTCGCAAGGTATACGTCGTGATCAAAGATGAACTACTAATAATATTATGGGGCCGATAGGGCGCTGCCGCTATGGTTGTAAAATAATATTTTTTTGCACAAACATTTTTCATGCTCATATAAACTGAATTTGTCTTATCTATACAGTGCGGGCGGTTATATTACGCTCCTAGACCTGATGGCACGCTGTTGTTAATCCGTAGTTCAGTGCATAATGGCAAGCTAACCCTATTGCGTTCCTCAATTAAAAAAATATCTATGATTTGCAGTAAATTTTTAACTTGCTATTGAACTTTCCACAACAACATGTAACTTGTGTCACTATAAGGTGCGCCAGTTTCTTCTACGGCTTCCTGATTAATTTTAGCGCAACATTTTCAATGTCATTGACCTTTCCCCTTCTACAGTTTCTGTTGGCATTTATTCCCCCATGTGCAGTCGTGCCCAATATTTTATTAATACCCCTCTGCAGATAACTTTATATGCTTGTTGTTTACCCCTTGTCATGAAACCGGCGTCAACGCTAATGATGTCAAGTTAAATGTCCCTGTTAGGAATGTGACCGTGGAAACTTCCCCAACTGCCCTATTAGATCAAGTTGCCAGATGAACTTCTCGAACGGACACGAACTTTGAAATAAGCTTTGATGGCCGTGAGATTACTACAAGAATGTTTGCATACCTATTTTTAGGAAAGCTAATACAATACCAATCTTAATATATATAAATCTCGTGTCACAATGTTTGTCCTCAATGGACTCCTAAAGTACTTGACCGATTTTAATGAAATTTGCACAGCGCGTGCAGTTTGATCTAACTTGAAAGATAGGGTAGCTTACATCTCAATTTATAGTCGCAATAACAAAAACCTTAGCCACAGCAACGCGTGGCCGTGTCTGCTAGTATTATGTAAAGTGAAAATCCCATTAAAAAGCTCGCGTGTGGTAAAGGCCAGATTATCTCTATTGAATATTGTGTGACACAGAGTGAATAAATTCATTTATTCATTTATTGCTGGCATAAAACGCTACGTGCCAACGTCATCCGATATTCTACTCCTGCCGACAACAGATTTGGTACCAAACGTTAGTTCAATTTAAATTCCCATTTATTCTCGTATTATTCAGGGCTTGTGAGCCTCGTGGGAGGTTGATTGTGAGCCAGGCTCGAAGGGATTCGCGATGACGCAGTCGGCTCTGACGTCGCAACCAGCCGGCGCCTTCTGTGGCCGATCGATATCACATCGCGTGGGAGGCTTCCCCTTCAACCCCACGCTTAAATATCAGCTTTGAACCTTAACTCCTCGTTCACAAGATGTCATTTCTATTAAATAGCGTTAACTCTACGCCGAACGACAATATACACTGATGACTAATTTATTCTTCCCTCCTCAATCCTTCGAAACATTTCTACGGTGAAATTGCATGTGGATTACTGGTCATTAGCTCTTTCTAAAGTTTTTGTAATAGGTCTTAATTACATCCAATTCTGTTATGCAATAGAGGTAAAATGTCTGCGCATCTAGTTAGCGGTCTACCATTGAAGAACATTAAACAGCATGCAGTAGCATGTGAATCACTCAATTATTCGTGTATTCACTGCCCAAATTCGAACCGCGCCACACGTAGTTAAATAGAAAAATACCTTGAAAATTTACAGCGTGACGCTCAAACGGGAATCCGTTTTGCCTAGGTTTGAGTAGGTATTCGGAGAAATTACTGCGTCATCATATGACCCAAGCTGCCGACTTTATATCAATGGATTAAGGGTCAAAATGGGCTGGCTTTCGGCATTTTATACGGTCTTCAGGTGAAATGAGAGGATAGTACCCTCTCAACTAAGCTAGATTGTTCAGTATTCCAGGCACGTATATGTATGCAAATGATTGTAAGTTGCGTGAAGTGCATATGGATACGCATACGGAACACCGCAACGTATTTACAACAACGAATTTGTACATGCTTCTGCTTTGTTAAGCCCATCCCGTTGTGCGATAGTTGTGAACTATGAATATTACATCAAGTCTTTGTACAGATGTGTCTGAGTTTATACCATTCTATTATTTTCAACTTCACAATTTTGTACGCTTTTTATCTTGCTTCTTTCTCTTTTAGCTTTTCACTGCGATTGTGGTACTCGTTTTTATACGTAGAATAAACATTGATGTATTCTAGAAACAACAGTATCCATTATGCGAATGAGAGTTATAAGGCCAGGCCAGTTTCTATAAAAATAAACAACTCCAATACCAATCAAATCCAATATCTTTCTTCACGTAATTCACATGGCTAAGAGGCAAATATAATAATTTTATAGTCAATGCTCAGAGGGTACCTACTTGGACATAACTGACTTCGTTCGGATCGGTATACACTGTGCCGACTTGCCTAGTGTTCAATAAACTGTGAACTTATTTTGCATTGCCTTTATCATTGCTCATTAATATTGCTTTGTTATCGGCTCATACTATGTATTATTCGTGACGATGTTTCCGTGCGTGTTTTACGATTCAATAGATTCCACTATTAATTCAAAGAGCATTCTCGGAATGGCATGACTTCTGTAGCAATATGTATTTGATAGTTTGTATTTCATCGCACATTATTTTAGTGTAAAAAGTGTAAGCGGACGAGATAGCGAATTTTCCAAGCGACGCCAAGTAACTAATCCAGAAGGCGAAGGCGTTTGAACCGCACATAAAAAGGAACGGCCTCATTGCGTCGATATTATTCAATCCGCGATCGGACACGCTCATTTGAATTGTCGATGTTAATCGACGGTGAACGTCACGTACGGTTAATTCTAAATGTGACAACAGTGGTTTCACGAAAATCTGTGTAGCTTTAGTAATTGATCTGAGGTTGAATGACTGAAAAACGAACGTCTTGATTCAGAATTCATACACACGAGAAAAACCTTCAAGAATCTCCGGGCGTGCCCGCAGCTTGAATAAAACAACAAAGTTACAAAATAATTGAATCACGTGTTGTGCTCTAATAAATTGTTACACCTACGTCGTACACGATCCAATCCTGAGTAACCCAAACTAATAAGGCGCTAGAAACAAGGGGGAGAAAGGATCAATAAAGAGGCCATGTTGTAGGTGAACCATGACTCTACAATCTCCCCCTGAACCTAGACACGAGTCAGAAGATTAGGCAAATATTTGTTACGTGAGTAGAATATATTATTATCTCTGAATAATTATCATTTAGCTACTCCCTTACGACACAGACCTCGAAATGGTTAATTAGCAATCATTCATTCAAGACCCTAGTCTATCTTATCTGTCAGATTAGATACAGTTACAAAGTGGCCTACTACGGTACCTGCTACTCACGCTTTGTCATTGTCGTATTGTCAGGTATCAAGTACACTGGCCTCAGTGGCACTTGTCCCGAGTATCGCAGACGTAACGTCGGAAATGTATCGTGAAAGTTATTTTCTCAGGCGGTCCCAGATAGGCTCGCGTCTCTACGCACGAAACCACTTTCGCTGTGCCCCGCGCCGCTACTGAACTCTGCCGTCCAAGATCTGAGCGATAGCGGTGGGTGTCCCTTTGTAATCTTTGTATTCCATCCAGTATTCACTTGACCTTATCAACAGAGAATGCCATTGCAGCCATCTCCATCTCTATGTCCGCAATATTGACGCTCGGTACACGGTACTCAATTTCAAACGTAAACGATGAGTGATTTAGCTTTAATGAATCTTATTCTCATTTTCTCTACACGGCCCACCTGCGTAGTTGAACTTTTTATTTTCGAAATAGAAGACGGATAGATTGATTGCTCCCACGCGAACAATAGTGTCACTCGCGAAACATGATTGTCTTCGGAATCGAATCGGTTTCACCTTAGGAACCCTGAAGGCACAAGTGACAAGCACAAGCTCACAATACCAACAAATTAAAGTCTTGACAGCTTACAACTAAACAAGACATTTGTAAAACATAGAAGCGCTCTCCCCGAAGTAGCCCATCGATGCTTGTAATACTCTGGCTGGATTATCTAACTTGCGTAAAACCCACCAATCTACTGCGCTACTCATTGAATTATATACGTGGTTGAGTCAGTGGCTCATCTTAATGTGCCCATGTGGATCTTATGATATGACGTAATCAGACCTCTTAATGTTCACAGTTTGTATTACGTCTGAATAATGTCCTTCTTTGAATCTTTGCAAGTTCGTTGAAAAACAGCAGGAAAACTGCTAACTTGAGACTTTAGAAGATCACTCAAACAATAAATTCTAAAATGTATGGACCTCGTAAGACGTTTATTTTACCGACAAATCACGGCTACTGAAATCACCCGCAACTTCACATTTCGATAGTGAAGAAACAATATTGTATACAGCATGACCATTGTGATTGTGAAATTCGTTCATTTCTCATTGTTGTACTAAAGATTGCGTTCGCACTAATTTCACAGATCTCTCAATTGAGATCGCTACCTCACTTAAATATTAAACGATATCGCGTTAGAAAGCCTTACTTTTCTATTTCTTTTATAGTTTGATTTACTGTAAATAATTGGCAGCATTTTGTCTGATTTAATTCAGGAAAGGTTCGTAATATTTCCGAGTGACTTAAGTCACGTGGAGATTAGATGCTTTAAGTTTTTCAAAATATGTGCAAGGGTTGAAACTGTTTTCTTTTTATTATATCTAAAACTTCTTAATAATCTATTAATGGTTAAACCTAGAGAAGTCAAAAACACTACAAATTCTTAATCGCCACAAGACGTGTTTATTATTATGATTGCTTCCATGTCCATTCTCCAACCTACATGTAGGTTTGTTACAAATCCTTTCTCTAGAAAGTGTAGTGGGCGATGTCTATGTCTCTACTTAGTTACTGTCCCTTAATAGTATATACCTATTTTCATACCTTGTTACGAAAACATGTTTCTAATGCACTGTAGAGTAGTGTAGAGTATGTCTGTAGCAGAGCGACTGTTTGTGTGTGACTAGGTGTTAATGGAACCGTCACTTTATAATTAATGGTATTGGCTTTTATGATCAAAGAATTAATAATTGAAGGGTCAACCAACGTAAAGCATAGCTAAATAAGCATGTTTGCAAGTAAATACACCGGATGAGTTGTAGGTAGAGTCCGTATGTTGAAAACACGTTATCATTATAATATTACTCATCGTCAAGCAAATAGAGAGACACTACGGCAGTTGCCAATAAATTGTAGATCTTAATATAAAAATACATACGAGTATAACTTATACATAATGCAAAGATAATATAAAAATATCCGAAGAAATAAAAATAGTCCTTATAAAAAACTAGTTTTGATCTGAGCATTAATGTTTGTTACAAAATCTACCTAATAAGGCGCTGACCTCATCATCGATGGAGCTTTTAAAGCGTATAATTTGGCAAACTATGAATATTTATTGTCAATACTGACATTAATTAATCTACTTGACAACTCTAACAATATTTGTCTATAAATATAATGTAAACTTTATTGAATCCTCTGTTAAACTCTATAATTATTTAAATATATTTATGTTATAGTGGATGGAAAGTTAAATTCGACGGTTCAAAATTGGATACAAAAAATTCTTCGTAGACTTAAATAATACTTCAGAGTAGAGCAATCCTCATTTGATCATGCTAGGTAGGTTCTTCGTTAAATGTCTTTTCCGCGGTGAACCTGTGAAATATGCGGCGTATTGTAAATTATACAGCTCAAGCAAACCCTATCATTACCCCAGATACCCAGAAAATTGACGTTTCTTGACACGTAGAGGGAACAGCTTATACCAAGTCATGCCAAGCCTCGACCCTAGAAGGAAATGACAGTTTACCCATAGGAAATACATAGACATGTGACATACATACATCGCAATAATTACGGAAATCGCCGGATACGTACCGTTACAAGCGATACAAGGGCACCTTATCGATTAGGAACAAGTTCGATGTCTGATATTCTAATCGAGAAGTCGGTGAATCGATTATAATAAATTATTTTGACATGACTGCAGCTTACAGTGCTTAAAAATGGACCTATCAAATCCATTATACACAGACTGGTTGTTTGAATGTTCGTTCGCTCATAGCATAATAAATGACTATATTGATTTAAAAACTAGAGGTATTTAGGTAGTAATCATCAATTGATTAATATTTGCGCAAATTAAATCCATTATCGTAATTCAATCCATATATTACTAGACATTTAGGCTGGCTTCTCTGCCTTAACGAGTTCAGCGACCCAAAGTGGATCTTGGCCTCTGATATTTGTGGTCCATGGACTAGTTCTTGAATCGTTAGCCAGTACCTCTCATCCGTGGGCAGTACCTACCTATGGTCCTGCTCTGCTTGCTGACTGCTGGTGGTGGTGATGGTTGCATCATACTCGTTACGGGCGGTGCTCGTGTAGACTGATCTTGCCCGATTTCACATATAATAACGGTTTATGTACTTTTATTTGTATTGGTTCCCAGTTTACGATCCATGACACTAAGTTCCAGACACCAATCCTTTACGTATTTAGGGTTTAACAGTTAATTTCGGAAAGTATGAATTGTGCAGTGTTTAGGTCACATAATCAGTATGTTAATTAATAGCTTTTAAATTAATATGTTTATCGTTATAATATATTCATGCAGATAAACTGATAAGCCGACATTGGTTTCACTGACCTTTAAACAGAATTAGCATACTTAATCAATTATTGAATTGCCTATGTAAGTTTTGACTTTGCGTTTTTAGTCTGTTGTTATGCCTATCTAGTATGTGATATTGTTATTTCAGAGACTTACTTAAAAGTTGCCTAATTGAAAAGTTGTTTCAACAAAGTTTTGCCGGTTTCGCAGTCGATGGAGTGGTAGTAAACGTAGGATTTGTAAATACTAACAAATTACAGGCGTATTAAAACTAAAATTGGCCACGTCCTTACTTGATTATCTTATGCTAGGAAACATAAGTAACACTTCAGTTAAAAGTTACAGTTTAGGCTGTATAAGACATACCATTAACTCCACAATCATATACTTATCATTCTCGCCATATCGAATCTCACGACAGCGCGCCGCTTGATCGTAACTCGCAACTCTCGGCACGTCGACACTTCAGTACAGTAGTACCCAACTTATATGGCGCGTCGTGAATCTTCGTTCGCGCAGAAAAGAAAGTATGGTCCGAAGATTAACGAAAGAATGCTTAAAACTTACAATCAACCTAAGATCACTATTATAAGGTTCATAATACACTGCAGCTGTTAGTTCCATCTCACTCATGCCACGCGGCGATCGCTAAGATGGCGGCGGCTGCCGACCAATAGCGGTCAATAGCATTTCCCGCGCTTTGAAAATTCATCTTCTGCGCAGGTACATCGGTAAGCCATATAAGTTGGGTACTTCTGTAACTAAACTCTGTTTATGATGCAGTATGGTACGATACTTTGGGTAATTGTTATCAATTCCGATATGTTTACAAAGTGTTACCTAAACGAAAGCAAAACAACTCTCACTGCAGGCCATTTGACCGCCGAACGTTTCCGACCCACAGCCCGCGGGCGGTTACATCAGCTAACAGTAAACGATAATGAACAACATTCGTATGAGAACGACCAACATTCAGCCGACATTCCATTAACTCTACACGGCAATGCCATTAAGAGATGCTAGTGTATGAGGAAGTTTGCATACTGAATGAAATTGTAATTTTATTAGTCTGCGTGAAACAATGGGCTTACGAAAGATTCGGTAGTTCTTTGTACACACAACGCAAAATTTAACCAATACGAAAGGACTATAATTTCCAATAAATTTACGATTATTCAACACTAATACTACCATGAACGATTCCTGTGCCCCTATTGTACAACTATTCTAGCAAAGAAGAATTGGTTTCGGGAAAATCATTATCTTTGAATAAAATCGGAAATCTTATTCCAAACAAGTCGACCGAGGTCGAATCCTGTGATTATCCTTCGTTCGTGGTCCTTAGGATAATTCAAAAATGTATAAAATTCAGTTTACTGTCTGGCATTGCCATTAGGTAAGCTGGTTACTAAGCTGAGAATAACATTTAGCATACTCAAACTGCAAAAATTATGGCGTTCATTGCTTCAAACGTGTTTAAAATGAAGTTCAAACACCTCTACTTCTGACAAAATCTCTGTTCTAAAACGTCACGGAAATCCTGGCGCCTCTAGTGGGTATATCAGTGGTACAGTTTTTGTCGTCAAATTTTTTCCCTTCCTCAAGTGTCTGCCTCACACATGTTCACACCAGCATCCGTTCTCTTGGCTCTGTCATATGAGACTGACCGTTGTTGATTACGTCTTATGTAATAGCTATGCGTTGTTTCATTACTGATTATCCTCTAAACTTTGCTAGCCATTTATATATGACGTTTTATTAATTGACGGGTTGCATCTCGTAAGTTAGAAAACGTTTAAAGGTTGTAGCACACGACGTAACGTGTGATTTTTCTCGCATGCAGTGATTTTATTTATCGCGGAAATAACAAAGTCGCAAGTAGTCATCGCGCCTCTACCGGGCAGGGAGGACTACCATAATGGAAATCAACACTTAAACCCCTTATCTTCTGATTTTATTTTTATATTATTGCTCCCTTTGTTACAGGAACAAAGCGATCGCAGATTACTTAGGCAGCAATGGGTACACGGACGCGCTGGAAGCGTTCAAGAAGGAGGCCGACATGACCGGCGAGATGGATCGCAAGTTCGGCGGCCTGCTCGAGAAAAAATGGACCTCGGTCATCAGGTTGCAGAAAAAGGTGAGAGATCTGATTATACCCCAGAAGTTAATGCTGGAGCAGTCAACGTAGTAAGGAAGGTCGTACGGCAGAAACATAGGAGGGCGATATTACCGAAGTTATTTCCAAATTTCCAATTGGCACAGGACCGAGTAAAACATGGTAAAAGTTCTACTATACCAGATGTGGGATAGATAAACGCTGTGGATGTTGATGACAAGTTAACGTAGTGACTACATTTGCTATCACTACACAGCTAAATATAGTAAGCTATCAAGTTCCTCCTGTACACACTACACAGCCTTAGGTGAATGTAAGACTCAATTTGAACCTACATGGCTACCAACCCAAGGTTGAAAACGGGATATTTGCATGGTGCATATCGTTTGTAAATATGTTATTTTGTTGCGCTTGTAATAGTGTCGAAATATCGATGAGTAAACAAAGGAGGTCAACATGGTCAATATCAAATAATCCAATGTAGACTAATGCCAGCCCACGACACATGCGGCGACAGACCTAATTTACCTGTCTGTAGCAATCTATCTCTTCTTTTCTCAGTGAGCATTCAAACATTTTAAATAGATACATTCATCCCTATCATCGATTTACGGACAAATTATATTCCTGATCAATGGCAATAAAAAATCTAGAATAGGCGTGGCGAAAGATTTTGAAATCTTCTTCCATAATGGTGGTACATATTTACTATTTACGGAAAAACCTTTATTTCGGTAATAAACTTGAGTTTACCAAGTTTAAAATCATTTATCTAATATTTTTTCAAATAGTGCGCCTAAACAGCTCGCCGGTGTCATGGCGTCGGCTCTGACGTCACGCTTAGGTAAACATGTCATTATTTCTATACGTTACGTACAATTTTTACAAAATATTTAAATAATTAGTGTGATAAAAATGAATTCTGAAGTTTATAAGTGGTGTGCAGTACCGCAGTGTAAAAACACATCAATAAGAACACCCAACAATGTGTTTGTACATGTTCTAAACAAGAAAATAATAAGAGTTAAGTGGTTAAAGCTCGCACGGCGAAAGTTCTGTGAAGACCACTTTGATGTGAGTATGTTATCATGTAATGATAGGTCTTAAAATGTTTGTTGGACTTGAAATAGTTGAATTAATGAGGCTATGGAATAACTAATTTATTGAGGTTATGTTTGTTTTGGTCTTGGCTATCATCTTTATCAAATTTATTCGTTTTCTTTTTTGAGTTGCCAAATGACATGGAAACTTATATTATTATGGAGTATCATGTGATGGGATCAGTATCACCAGTACGTATGAAACCAGAATGTATGCCCCATAAATGTATATGCCAATCTTACAGAAAAACACGAACATCCGACACAACTAAGCGACCCTATATAGCTAAGAAACGAAGAATGATGATTCTAGAAGTGACTTACACAGAGGTCTTCACGTTTCGGAACTCAGACGAGCAAAATTCTTTATTTGTTGTGAGGAAATCGCCAAATATTAATATATCAATCCTAGGCAAATTAGAGCTATTTGCCTTACAAAGCTTGGTTCTATTGTTATATTGTAGATTAAAGTCGATAAATCACACGTATTTGACGTGTGTATTTATAAAAAAGAACACTCCATAAGCACAAAACAGTATTCACAACAACAAAATACAGTGGTATCAGCGGAGTTTACCTAAGCGTGACGTCATGCGCTGTGATTGGTGTTTCAATCAAAATGGCCGATTGCAATATTTTAGTGTTTTATTTTATTGAAAATCTTAATAATCTGATTATTTTTAATAAAACTTAACCAGTGTTTTAAATTATTTTTGTATGTAGATTGCCCGAAAATGATTAAATCGACCATTCTTTGATACTGTCGTCACGCCTATTACCCACAACGTATACCACATGCGTCAAAATTACTTCAGCAAGCCACATCTACATAGTTTATCGATTTACCGCATTACAGTACGGCGTACATACTCAATACCTTTAAGGATCGACTAGGCCTTGACTGCTTAAGAAGTTCATTACGAAAATAGTTTAAATAACAGCAATTACCAATTCGTATTTTTTCTCGGTAATCCTAGATCATTAGAGTTACGTCCGTTTTGACATGAAAAACTGGTCGAACGTGCCTCTTTTTATTTGTACCCTGTTCAATACGTAAAAGACTATACTTAATCTGGGAGTCTTCAGGTCTACGGTTAATGAGTACCCTCGAGGCAAGTACTTAATATATCAGGTAAAATAGAGGTCAAATGCTTGCTTGAATAGATAAAAATAATTAAATGTCGTGACTTTGGCCGAACCCTGATATTTTTACGAAAATCGGGTGTCATTAACAAAATGAGTCATAAAATAACTTGGTACCTACATTCAAGCAAAACAAACTATCGTCAGGGGAAAGAAAATCGTGAACTCTTGCCATTTTAGCTCTCACTTTCCTCTTTCAATACTCTTAGACATTGCATTACCGAAATCGTCTGCAACTTTACGATTGATTAACTTGCATAATTGTTGTAATCGATTAATGAACTCAACAGATGATCACGCCTATCAATAGGCCCCAACAAAGTTTGTTGCGCAAACCGGCTGGTATTGTATAAAAGTGCCAGTAATTGCTAAACGTCGGCGTTTAATGCCTTCATTGGACTGGATTGGAGTTTGTAAAGCCTGGTTTGCATTGTTACAGTAAACAAAGAACGTATTGGTAGAATTTTGGAAGAGGACTGTATCCTAGTGGATCAATACCAGGTGTGATTATCATATTTAGTTTGGTATCGAATTATTGGATCTGAAAAAAGTCTAATACGCGATACCTCTCCATGAGAGCGTTAGCTTCTGTTCCATTTACTCGACCAGCTGTATGCAATTTACTGTTCCTAATATTATATTACTCTACCCGTTTCTCTGCTTGTGTAAACTATACTTAAAAAGCTTAAAGACGCTAGCACGACTTGCGCTACGCAATACATCCATCGATCTGTACGTCGCGGACATTTCTAGGTCGACGGTGACGATTTTTCAAACAGCCTAGAGCAGGTCACTCGATATTTGCTACAAATCCAGGCATGGAAAAAGAGCCATGACATAAACCAGATTTGATTCAGTGTCACAGATGGTTAATTAGATAACTGGCTCGTACGTCAACTGAGCCCACTCCAAACTGATCCCGCGGGATCAGTTGACCTATTCGTTAATTTAACACCTCTCGCTCCACAGTTGTTTACACCTAACCTACGTCATACTGATACAACGCATTTCAACTCAATATGTTGCCAAGTCAATGGTGACTTCTTGCACATAATTATAATATATTAACAAAAATTTAAGTTTCTGTGAAGTATTTCCTTATAGAAACGCTCTTCGTCTGTTAGTAAAATGCAAAATACTGGGTCAGAAACATCAGAAAATTAAGATTTTTCCGCCGACATGCCATATTTCTTGCTTGACAGTCTAACTAAATCTACATTCAGCGCCAAAGTCGCTAAGTCCCAAAACATAGCGGGTTTGGGACTGTCGACCTGTCGCCACAAATAAATACCGTGTAACAAAACATTAAACGATATGAGCACGCTGCCCCCATTTTGTATTGAACCTTGCCCCACTAATCAAGATGTGTGGAGTTTGAATCACGAGAAACATTTTATTACCCGCTATTAATACTTTCACGATGTTATGAAGAGAAGCAGGTGTTCGTAAACGGGCACATCATAGGATGTTAGTTATGTTATTTGTAAACAGGCTTTCCCGAACAATTACGAATCTCGCGTAAGAATGAGCTCATCATGGCCTTCCAGATTCATACGCAAAATACAACTGACCGTATCTGAAAGGTTTAGCAATGATTGACTCGGTACATACGAGTATACTAGTACCCAACTTATAAGGCGCGTCGTGAATCTTCGTTCGCGCAGAAAAGAAAGTATGGTCCGAAGATTAACGAAAGAATGCTTAAAACTTACAATCAACCTAAGCTCACTATTATAAGGTTCATAATACACTGCAGCTGTTAGTTCCATCTCACTCTAAGCTCGCTAAGATGACGGCGGCTGCCGACCAATAGCGGTCAATAGCATTTCTCGCGCTTTGAAAATTCATCTTCTGCGCAGGTACATCGGTAAGCCATATCAGTTGGGTAATAGTATACAATGGTGTTGGGCCGATAAGCGTATGTGAATGATTTGAATCTCAAGATCGATTCACGCATGCGTATCAGCCTAATACATCTTTTGACTCTATTTTCATGGCGATCGTGTAGACTTCCAGCAGTCAATCACCCGGCTCCCAAAACGGAAATTGAATGTATATTTGAACCATGTAGGTAGGTGATAACTCAAATTCGTAAACTGATTAAACTTTGCGGTCTCTGTCCAGCTATTAGGCTGATAAAGCTTATTATGTAAAATATCATGATGATGATGAGGAACTTCACAAAGTCGTTTTACTTAACTAGCATTGTTTCATGTTCTCCAGGTGATGGAATTGGAGTCGAAGTTGTCGGAAGCTCAGAAGGAATTCATCGAGGGTGCGCCGACGCGCGCCAAGCGCACGCCCGCAGAGTGGATCCCGCGTCCACCGGAAAAGTTCTGTCTCACCGGACACCGGGCAACCATTACTAAGGTAACTTTATCTTGACAAAATAGACAGTCATGGTAGGTAGAATAATTATTACTACGCGTTGTATAGTATGCGTGGGCTGTCCCGCCTTGTGATTTCCAAAGTATTGCTCTATATGTTCCCAAGAGTAAACCCCTGAACCATAATATATTTATCATCCAAATTCCGTTACCACGTCTATGCCGTTGGACACACGAAAGTGATTTGAGATACATATCTTATCTAAAATATAAATGTTTTCAATAATAATAATTGACAACGATTTGGTTTACTTAGTATGATGAGATCTAGAAGCTGTTGCCTTGTAGAGCAACGTAAAATGTATGGTGGAACCGCTGCTCTCCCATAGATTACAAAACTGAATGGGCGGCGTCGCAAACGCCCAACCTCTATAAAACACGAGAATGGAGGCTACTCTACACTTTATATTACTTCCTCTTAGATAAATTGCTAACATCACACTCAATTTTGAACTCGTCAACCTTAGGCTATTAAATAATAATTGAATGTTATACTAATAAATCTTAAACATGCGCAGGAAGATGTGTCAGCGTCGCTTTCCATTTTACAGCTTTATTGATCAACGCTTATCGTCGATGCCAATAATTGATCAAGTTTTTTTAGACGATTTACATTCGGTTGCAAATTAGCACTTTCTATTCCAATTAAGAGTGTTCCAACACAAGGTATCGAATCGAAACGTTCTCGGCTCAATGTTATTGTTTTGCTTTTTGCATTCGGTTTCTCGCAATGGGTTCTAGCTTTCCATAGATGCGAGTGCTAAAGCCATGATAGTTGTCTTCCGTTTGGTTTTTGTTGAGCTTGAGAAAATGTACTGATGTCATTTCAAGAAACTAATTATTATCACGTAATTACGTCGCTGCAACTTGTTCTTAGGTTTATAATCTAAGGAGATTATGACGGCTAAATATTGCTGAAAAAATCTTTTGAAGATTTTGGTTTGACAACCAACTTGATACAGTACGAAAGTGTGTTTGGAATATTGTCTCTTTGATTATTTAGGTGCAAAACTCCTTTTCACTCCTTTTTGTGGAGTGGGAAAATTTTCGAAGGTGTTTGCAGCCACCTAACATAAACTTGCAACTCGGTAACCGATGAACGCGTATAAATATATTAGGTCCTGCAATAATACTTTTGGATACATGATGGATACATAGGATACTTTGGATATTTTTTGTTACCTGTAAGATGCGTGTCCTATTCTTATCATCTATTTGTTTGCAGGTAATATTCCACCCGGTGTTCAGTTTGATGGTGTCCTCGAGTGAAGACGCAACCATCAAAGTGTGGGACTTTGAGAGCGGCGAGTACGAACGAACCCTGAAGGGGCACACCGACTCCGTTCAGGACATCGCCTTCGACCATCACGGCAAACTACTTGGTAAGCGACTATGGCCGCCTTACCACAAACAAATCATAACTAACTCGTGTGGAGTTTTGGCGGGAATCCGATAGTGAGATATTGTTGGTTTTGTATTATTTTCTCAAACTTGTGTTTCTTAGAGTGTTAATGTGTAATATTGGTGGAATATTAATCATTAAGTGTTCTTTAACGTGCACGAGTGTAGGCGAATTATATAAACTCGAAAAACGTTTCATTTCGCATTTTTCCAAAACTCCCAGTAAGTTTCAGTAAAGCATCCACTACTTTACTGAATCGTGACTTTGAAGATGTAAATAATTGACTTGACTACTTGACCACGATTGATATACTTAATATTGCTGTGACTTTCTTAATGTGGAATTAATAAATACTTAAAATAACACAAACCGTGCGAAACCATAAATAAAAGAAAACTAACTTGTGTTTTCAATTGTATTTTCCGGCGTTTATAATATAGGCTGTAACTATAGGGACTATTTATATATCAATAGGCTTTTTAATGTCAAATCTTGTGGTAACCCTACCGTTAGATTGTCACTTTTTATTTCGTCCAGTGTTATGCTCATTATTGAGCTGAAGTAATTTGTGGTGGTCACACATACATCCAGTTTCAATACCTAACTAACAACCTCGTGTATGATTCCAGTATCCTGCAGTGCCGACATGTCTATCAAGCTGTGGGAGTTCACGCAGACTTTCGAGTGCTTGAAGACGATGCACGGACACGACCACAACGTGTCGTCTGTCGCCTTTTCTCCGAGCGGTGACATCGTGTACTCGGCCAGTCGGGACAAGACCATCAAGGCTTGGGAGGTCGCTACTGGGTATGTGTCTTGTGCTTGGATAATGGCATCATTGTCTTCGCGATACGTTTGAGGGGAAACTGTGTGCGGAGTTACGCGCACGAAGTTTTGTGTGTGTTTCTCTCTGCGCGGCGACATGCGACATCGTGTAGGCCAGTCGGTCACGTCACGTCACGTTTCAGAACATATTACTATGAATTGTGGCAGCTCAGACACGTGAACAATGCAATCAATTCTAATAAATTGATACAATTAATTCACGCCCCTGACCTTACCACCCGTGCAACAATAAAATTCATTCTTCATGTCCACTATTCTCATGCAAAAGTAATGTTTAGTACACCACCATCATTATATGCGATCAAATAAAGCAAAGGTCAGATAATAAATATTTCCCAGTATCTGAGATTATCCTAAGTAAAAGCAAAAACAAATTGAAAGTGAAACCGTGACGAGAACACGATTTGTTTTCTAGACACATCAATTTTGGACGCATAGTTGGTTGGAGTTGGTTTTACGACATTTTCCTCGATATTTCTATGATTGCTTTCTATTAAACTTTCTTTATAGTCGTAGTTTTAACCGGTGTGCCCTGAGTTGAGCCATTTTGGTCAAGTTCCAATGCTAGTACAATATTAGGGACGGAGAGATGATCTGACTATAGAAGCAGAAGGTAGACAATGTAACTCATCAGTGAATAGCAGTATATCGATGGAGTTTGGGCTGATCAGGGGTTTTACCATAAGTCTTATTGCGATCCAATTAAGGACCTAAACAGAATCGTTTTACCACTTATTCGTACTATGACGTCTTGTTGTGACATCTTGACACTCAATTTAGGCTGATTTTAAATCTAAAGGGATAGACGCCTACCGAAATGATATCGATAGCGATGTATTACTATTATATAAAGTGAAACGATTCTGTTTAGGTCCGCAATTGAATCGCAATAAGACGTCATGGTGAGCCCCCAGCTCGCAGTATCAAATACGTTTTATAGGCTTGTCTGAAAAAACGTGATCGTGAGAGGCTCCTGTCTTGCGCCTCATTGCAATAACATTGAATGGTTGTGGTGCTATTCCAGCTACTGCATCAAGACGTACAAGGGGCACCGCGAGTGGGTGCGCATGGTGCGCGTGTCTCCGGACGGCACGCTGCTGGCCTCCTGCTCCAACGATCAGACCGTGCGCATCTGGAACGCGGACACCAACGAGTGCAAGGTACGTACATAGATAGATAGATAGATTAACTCTTTGTTGAACAACAAAGAAGAAAACTTAAGACTAGAACATTATCTATTAATCCACACACGTTATAGTACCTATGGACAGTTTTGACGGTAAACTGAACATATAACGTTGTTTCTTTTTCTTTATTACCCATTTGGCAAGTATAAACAACTAGCAGGGGACTCGCAATAAAAAAATACTTGACATAGACAAGTCCATAATTGTTGATCTGTACCGCTAGTTTGAGTTTTTACGAGCTCGACATCGTACGCGTCAACTAGTGCTCGGTCTGAAGATCGAGCGTGCTATGTCGAGCTCGCAACGAGTCACACAGTATCGTGTTGAACGTAACGGTCTTGTTCCCCGCTAGATGGAGCTCCGGGAGCACGAGCACGTGGTGGAGTGCGTGGCGTGGGCGCCCGACGCCGCCGCGCAGGCCGTCAACGACGCCGCCGGCGGGGACAACCGCCGCGCCGCGCACCTCGGCCCCTTCCTCGCCAGCGGCTCCAGGGACAAGTCCGTCAAGGTACAAATAAAGGCCATTACTACAAACAAGTCAAAATTATCTCAGAGCTATCGCGTGCCACAAAGTACAATCCCACTTCTGACGGCTGTCTCGAGTAGGTAAATATCAGGTGATCAAACGATTTTATGATGATTTCTGGACTGTCTGGAGCATTTCGAGTGATTGTTTGTCACATACATTTCCGTATAAAGCTGTACCGTCACGGTTCACTAATGTATTGAGAGCGCTGAGCGGTCGCGGGCCGCAGCGTCGTTTGAAAGCTATAAAGCTTTCAAACGAGTTTCAAGTGTGTTCACCGCACGGTGTGCCCCCAGATCTGGGACGTGAGCACGGGCCAGTGCCTGGCGACGCTGGTGGGGCACGACAACTGGGTGCGCGGCGCGGCGTGGCACCCCGGCGGCCGCTACCTGCTCACGGCCTCGGACGACAAGACGCTGCGCGTGTGGGACGTGGCGCACACGCGCTGTCTCAAGACGCTCTACGCGCATCAGCACTTCGCTACCAGCCTCGGTGAGGATGAAGCCTCGTTGGAGGATTTATCATCTTTTTTTTTCTAATTCAGCCAGTGTTTGACCGCTATTTAAACTTTTCGGTATGAGGATGAAGCCTTCGTGAATGTTTAATCTTGTTTTTTTTTTTCTGTGAGAGCATTGCCAGCCTCGATAAGGATGAAACCTTCTTGTGATTTATCATTTTTCTGTTTTAGTTTTTAATAATTATTATATCCAGTGTTTCACCGCTATCGGAGCATTTCGGTACTGCCATTGATTTGGATAAAAATGTCTTGTGAATAATTCTAATCTGGTGTTATTTATTTTCAGATTTCCACAGGAGTTTGCCATACGTGATATCGGGCAGCGTCGACCAGACCGTCAAGGTTTGGGAGTGTCGCTAGGAGCGTTGCCATTTTAGTAACTTAAACTCACCGATGATATCCTTATCATTACGTTTCTCGACTACAATGACAGCGACTACCCGCTATGTCGACGGTTACATGTAACAGGGAAATAGTTCTGCTTATTTCTCTAATTGTTGTAGTTTTTTTAGTACATTCGACGATGCTATGTCTTTCAAATTTTGCCTCTTAACGTTTAGGTTTGAATTCGCACATTCCATTTAATTATATAACAACTGATAGATACTCTTTTTAATACTTACCTACTTATGTTTATGTGATTACCAAGCAGTTCCCGTTATTGAATTATTTTAGAACAGTGTAGGCCCAACAGTTTATTATCCGAGCGGTCCACTTAGTTCATTCAAATATTACGTGCAAAAACCCAACAGAGTGAACGATAAAAATAGCTGCAAGTTTTTCTACTGCATCGCTGTGTTCCTTTGCGGGTTGCGTATTTGTGGGCAAGCGAGCCACGGGCTTTGCAATAGTGATGTAGCATCCGTCGTGTACCCAATCGGATCGGAGGAGTGAAGATTAAAAGCTGTGTTACTATTTAAACAATCCATTATTCTGTTTTATTTTATAGAATTATTGTTTACTCGTAAGTGCGTTTAGATTAAACTTATTTGGTATTAGTTGATAATGATTTTTGCTAACTCGTTCACTCTAGAAAAACTTGTACCTTGTTTTTTTTAATGATAATTTAGTTTTATTTGAATTTGATATTGATGGTTATTCATGACAATCGTCTTGGATTTAAATAGATTTACGTCGCTAAATGCAAGTTCATTACAAACTGTTCATCCGCCATTTTGTACATAATAAGCTTTCGATGTTTGTCCCAGTTCGATTCGACATTCATTATGTTTGTTTGCGACGCAGCTAACAGCATCAATGGACGTCAGGGGGGACAACAGTACTATAACAATTTTTATTATTTCTATATACTTTCTCGGTTGGGTTGTTAAAACGCGCTTTTTTTTATAAAATCAGCTGTTTTATTGGAACTTATTTAAGTTTTGGCGATTCAAAACTTTAACTATAAGTTAGAGAGTTTTATTTAAAAAGAAATATATAATTATTTATTTAAATTTTTCAGATGTCTCAAACGAAATCCTTGCAATTGACGTGTATTGCTAGATGAGTGATTGTTACGCGATTTTACATTGAACATTGTCATTGTTTATCTTTGTGTAATTTTAATGTGTAAGTTTCGTTTTCACCTAAAATTAAAGTGTGATAATTATATGATAGAGGATGCATACTTTTATTTTCAGTTCCATTTTAAGGTAGCTAATTGCGAGTTGTTCTTAGTAGAAGCCTACATTCAGTATGTTAGATATTTATTACTTACTGTATTGAGATATTTGTTTGCCCTAGTACAGTTAGTTAGCGGTAGTGATATGATAGTAATGTTCATTAGTACGGTTTCCACCGTATTCGGATGTCGTCGACACCTGTCGGAATGATTCGTTGGAAAGCCAACGCTTACAAGCCTATTATCGGATTTAATGTGTGCCGAGCGTGCTTTGTAGAGAGTGGACGCGTATCTATATATAGAAGCTTTGCCGTGTCTTCGCATGACATAAATACTTACTATGTACCACATTGCCTGAAGTCTTGTAAGGGTAGTTTTCAGTACTTTAGTGTGCAAACTGAAACCTTTTTATATAAGTAATATTTATTATTCGCTTGTGTATTTCTATGTGTGCTTACAATCGCCGGCAAGGAATATGACAGTGTGTGAGAACGATGAACAAATCGGTTTTTTGTATAGCGCTGTTTTTCTAGCAACGACTGTGAAACTTGTCCAAGCAATGTGGGCACTGAACGCTTTCGATAAATGCGAAATATCTAAGCCAGATAAAAGCGTTCTGGCGCCTGGCCTTGTGACTAAAATGGGTATCACAGTAATTTTGCAAACAGAGCATGTTATAATCAACAATTCCCTGTACTTAAAATATTTTATGACTACAGTAAGCTTTGTAGTGCCTATTTATACATTATTGTGAAGTCAATGCTCATGCTTAGGTACACACTGCCTTTATTTCTTGCCGGATTTTGTATAGTTTCTAAACTATAATACATTAGCTTGATCAATGTAAATTAGTAAATACACGGTAACCCGCCAAGGAGATTATCATAGTGTTTCTGTGTGCGGCAGGAGAGAACAATCCATTTTTCTTTCTTACAGTGACTTTTTATAACATCTAGTCATAAAACAATGTTGTAAGGTTAGAAAATACAGTGGGGGGAATTTCTCCTTGACATATTATGTTTGGTTGTCCAATAGACTTCACATAATATTTCGTTTTATATCACGAGAGTAATTCAATTTATATCACGGCTCTTTGTTACGTACAATGCCACCTGCTGGTCGGGGCGCCACTAACGATTGTTTTCCTTAACATAAAGTTTGTATACTAAATTGGGACTTTACATAAAAAAACTTGTGAAGAAGGAAATATGTTCTCATGGTGCTTTTTACTGGACAAACATTGGCACTATGGCCGTAAATCTATGTAAGCCATAATTATAGACTAATCTGCACCGTTTTGGTTAACTCCACGGCCAAGTTGGTGGCACTGCACAGTGCACAATGCACAATACTGCACACCTGTGTAATAGTGATTCATCTATTCTGCACACACAGTGAAAAGTGGTACGGCTTTAATGATATAATGAAATTTAATATGACCAAGATATGACCTAATTCGCGATTGTCATAGTCAGTTCTCTGCGGTCCCAATGCTTAGAATCTGGTCTTAGTGAGACATAGCCCAGTGCACTAATGGACATCCCTAATTGAAGTGATTCTCCCCGCTGTACATAGCTAACCACGCAATACAGTTTTATTTACTAAATACATGTTCAAATTAAAATTCCGAACTAAGGCTGTGTTCACCAATATATGCACCATTATTATTATACTACGGTTAACAGACATACTGATTTTCACAAATGGCAACAACTGAGTGGTACAAAAAATGTGAACTCCAGCCTGCAAAAATACTTTATTTTAAATTTAGATACAGCATGTTCATTTTAAAATATACCAAAATAATATTACACTCTCTCCTGCACTATCTTATTATACCTAGTAATTAATCGTGTCTTGCATAATCTCTTAAAATACGGCACTTGCCTCATTTACAGCTTGCAGAATTAATATAATGTTGTAACCTTTTACATGAATAAGAAGTTTGTACTACAATTTATTGGTCGTAGGTAAACGCACTCAATTATGCTTATCATAAGTAACGATTATATCAACAAATATGTTTCAAATAACAAAATTCTCTTGGAGACTCAAAATTAACAAAGATCATAATAATTTTATATAATGTTCAAGTGATAAACTTGAATACAGGAGAGTTCTGTAGTCACACGTAACACCAGCAGTAATTTGCCGAAATTCATACAAAATTAATTACCAAACATTGCATAGAATCGGTTTAATATTTTCTGTAAATAAAATAATTAAATATGTAATTTATTTTGATGTGTTTATTTTAAACCACTCTGTATACTAGTCTGACTACTAACATTGAAAATCATGATACTAACTGAGCCCTGTCTGTACATTGACGTTAAATTAGTTGAAAAACTAACTGGTATCGACTAATTATTAAAGGTCACTGAACCGTACCACAAGAGCAATGCATGAAAAATTGGGTACCGCGTCGTCCAACATTGCTGTATGGAAATAACTAGCGTAGCGTTTGTATTCTCTTTGGAAATAAAGGCGGCTACTGAGCTAGAGTTGGCATATTGATTGACGTCACAGCATTAAAATCTACGCGTACGATGTCGCAGGAATTAGCTAGTACTTTAATCAAATAGTAAGTAGGTATGTTTATAGGTCATGTCTGTTGAAAATGAACAGGCATATTATGTCACCACCATTGGTGTCAAAATTAAATGGAACACACAACCAGCAGTGAGAACGTCACCAGTGGTGACAATAGGGACACATTCTAAAAATGATTCCCAGTTGTCGCCACTGGGAACAAGAATATTATTATTGTCGCCACTGGGAACAAGAATATTATTACTCTCACAATATATTGACATTTTGACCCTTCTAAACTCTCACTATACCAATTTCATGGTATCAAGATTTGCTATAGTAGGATATTATTATGATCGTCAATCGATCGATTGCCTTGATAAAGCCATAAGGTGGCTTCCCCAACAATAGGCGTGCTGGAGACTTGCCTCCCTACGCAGCTCCGCCTCGCCACAGACGGGTTAAAGGATACAATCGCCTCGCAGTCCCAACTGACCTAGCTTTCAATGGCCAAACCATTCGAAGCCAAAACTAAAGACAAAAGCATACAGTGACAACATGTTAATTTATGACATTGACAGCTAAAGCGATATGTAACTTTTAGTCTTGCCAACGTACAATTTTATCCTTTCTAAAATGTATAATAGTATACAGCTGGTTTCAAAATTAATTTATTTTTAGTTACCAGTGAAAAGAATGAAAAGAGCAATCATTCATTCCCCGGTAATTATTATAAATTTTGTGGCTCCCCATAGGAAGGAACTGTCCTGTTATAACGGGAACAAATAATTTACGGTAGATGATAAAGAAACCTGTAACCAAACTGAATAACAGCACCGTGTGTTTATAGGTATTCTGTGGTGTACGTATACTTATCCAGACTTCCAGAGTCTTGTCTAGAGCCACAATGTACTGCACTATGTAAGATAGTATGTACCTACCAACTAACTAAACCGACAACAACCAATAATAATTTGTGTGGTTCGATAGTAATTATCTAAGACGATCCTACATACAAAAGGCTAATCTGTAAAGTGTGCGTATTGAAATGAAAGTGCCTACGTTACGTTGTGCAAGATCCTTCTAATATTATAAATGCGAAAGTGAGTTTTGGCGGGAATCCGATAGTGAGACGTTGTTGGTTTTATATTATTTTCTCAAACTTGTGTTTCTTCGAGTGTTAATGTGTAATATTGGTGGAATATTAATCATTAAGTGTTCGTTAACGTGCACGAGTGTAGGCGAATGATATAAACTCAAAAAGCGTGTCATTTCGCATTTTCTCCAAAACTCCCAGGAAGTTTCAGTAAAGCATCCACTACTTTACTGAATCGTGACTTTGACGATGTAAATAATTGACTTGACTACTTGACCTCGATTGCTATATTGCTGTGACTTTCTTAATGTGAATATAAGAAATACTTAATTAATAAAATACTTGACACTGGCTATATGCACAAACCATGCGAAGCCATAACTAAAACAAAAAAAACAAAAAAAAAAAATGCGAAAGTTTGTGAGTATGTATGTATGTTTGTTGCTCTTTCATGCACAAACTACTGAATGGATTTTGATGAAACTGTACAATAATATAGCTTACAATATCAGAATAACACATAGGCTACAATTCATAAAGATATATTGTATATTATCCAAACGTGGGTGAAACCGCAGGGCGCAGCTAGTACATATTATATTTTACCTTACCATTTACTTGGATGGATTGGAACTTCAAAAACAACTACATGGCAGCACTGGTCTTAAAAAAAAAGTAAAAACGGGCAGGCAAAAAAGCAAAAGTCGAAGTGACGTGAAGCGGGTTGGAATGAATCTTGTTTTTTCGATCGGAATCTTTTATTATTTGTGTACACACTTCATAAATTAATACACTATTTACAATGAATATGGACGTGGAAGAATGTATCAAAGAATGGGAAGATTTGGTGACTGATTACAAGCGTTTAGAGGTATGGTTCAATTATTCGTTTCCAGTTTCCACGCTTTGCACCTTCAAAATATAGTGCTATCTATCAATGTTCATCATGTAAATGTACTTTACCCGAGTCTGGGATGCTTATACCATAATCTAAGTAAATACTAACATGATATTCCAAATCTGCCAAACCTAAATACAATAGAGAGAGATGATGGCGAAAATATTGTTATTTCTAACATCATTTCATTAATTCCTTAGTAAGTACCTTCTTAGATCATTAATTTCAGCTAATCGATATGTTAACTAACTCTTTAGCAGCAAAGCAAATTCCTGACCAAAATAGTTTATCTCTACAATATGTGAAATAAATGTTTAGTACCTACCTACGGGTGCATAATGTTGTTACACCTAATTCAGGCACACAGACTCATCTTTAGTCTTTTCACGGAAATACAAAAAAAAAAAAAGAATTAAGTGTCGTCAGATGTGGCATCACCAAAAACAGGAACCAACATAATGGAACAAACCCTTTTGTCTGCAGTTTTAGTGATTTAAATGAAAAAAAATGTAAATAAATAAACATAGCCATAAATAAAATTTAATTTTACAGTGGCATTGTTTTTTATTACATTTTAAAGTGCTTCTTCGACCCACACAGTTAGCAATAACTACAGTTCATGGTTTATAGAACAACGGGCTGAAGTATAAAGCAATATGTGGTTGATAGTAATAAGGAAATGGTTTTAATAAAAATATAATACAAAATATTTCAGTAATTATTACATAAATGGTATGGCTGGTTTTACTAAGTAATTTCAATGTGATCCCGGCTTTAAGTTAAGTTATGCAAAACAGTAACTAGGCTAAAACAATATTTCTAACAAACTGATAATATTCCAATTCAAGACTATGGACTTTGTGAATGGACTTATATTCTTGAAGAGATATATTTAATCCTACTATTAAATTAGAAACAACATTACATAATATTAATTGCACTATGTGTAGGTACCTAATGTTTATAGTTTGATAACACTAAGAGGAGGCCAATTATATGTCAAGAGGTGATATATCCTTCTATATGCATATATATGTATATATATTATTATATATAAAATCTAGCAAATAGATGGCATGTAGTGCATGCATATTTTGTGTAGATATGACAATTTAAATCTGTTTATCTACTATTAGCCTGTGGAGGAGTGCACACTTTGATAATCCTTTCAAAACATTCAAAAAGTGAACTCCAGAATTAATCTTTTGAGCGCCTCGCAGTGTGTTTTAAATTGGACTAACTCTCGTTTCCATGGACACAGTAAAGTTTAGTTATGGTCAACACTGTAGGTATGATCAGTGATAGCTTAAAAATCCATAAAATTCATTGGCATGAATAGGAAATGTAAATAATTGCCTACTTTCAGACAATAAACAAGGACTACATAGCAAAGCTAGAAGAAGTTGGCGATCTCCAGGCGGCATGCATGAAAGAGTTGAACCACCAGAAGTACCGCATGTCCGTTATCAATGGTGCATTGAAAAGGTCAGAGCCATCATCTAACATACATATGACAAATATTTGGTAGATGTAAGTCTGTCTGTACATTGAAAATGATCTGGGTAATGTAAAGTAAGCTATTGAAAACAATAGTTTTATTATATTTATTTGGTTGTTTTCATATTACATACAATTTGATTAACTGGTTTTCAGTTTGGTAGTTTAGTTGGTAACTTATACTGTCTGGCTTTAACTTTAATTTGCTAATCGATTTGAAAAATACTACCTCATGCAAAGTCATGCAGGACAACGGATAGTATTCAATTATAGTGATTTGCTCGAACAACCAATGTGAATAGACTTGTGTACTGTATGTTCTGTTATGATTGTCTGGCCACATAATATAATAATATTATAATCTTTCCACTTATCAAACTACCTAGTTCTCTTATATACAAGGCCAGGAAAAACATAAAAAGAAGTTGACCATGCATTATCATTAATATGATTATGCTTTAGATTTGTGTAGAGGTTTCTGATAGGTATTGGAGCGGACTCCTGGTATTCAGACTCACCTATTTGGCTGCTATTTTGTATGGTATCTCATTTTGGTAGCCTTTTCATGAATAGTTAAATTGCTATCCCTAATGATAGTTAAATGACGATGTCTCTGTACTATAAAAGCAGGATAGGTTTTATTTATAAAGTTGATTGGATAATGGTATATAATGGAGATAAGTATATCTAATAAATAATACTTTATATTGTATCTGATATATATACTAGCATTATAAAATTGAGTTAAATTGAATATAGTATCAATTTATGTAATTTTTCAGAAATGTAGCAATTTAGATAATTATATAGGCTATAATCTGGCTTTTCAATAAAAAAATCTTTATTGTATGTATGTACATACATGTAAATGAATGGTACTGTATGACAATTTTAAACTAAACAATACTGATAGTATGTGTATCAATAAATTATTGAAATAAGATAGGGTTACTTATCCAAGGATTAAGCAACAAGATTATAAGTAATATAAAAATAAAACATTTTTGTTACATATCATACAAAAATATACAAATGATTATTCTTATCTAAAGTATCTACTTACTGTATCATTAAAATAAAACCTAGGAAGATTAAATGGGTAGACAGGTGCTACAAAATTATGATAATATTTAACAAATATATTCTAAATGTAACTGATTATCGTACAAGTAAAAATGTATAAATGTTTTGCGAGTAACTTATAATTTAATGTGTATTTACTTTCATTACAACTGAAGACTCATGAAAATATATAGGTATTGTGTACAATTCTCTTGTCTCAAGATTTTCATACTTACACATTATGTGGTTAGTTTACAAATACCTATGAATTGTCAATTTCCTACATATATATACTCGTATGCAGAACTCAATTCAATTCAAATAGAACTTGCTATTTAAGTTATAATATATATAAGTTCCAGTTCAACTGAACTGATGCAATAAAGGGAAGCATGTTGCTTCGAGACTTGGTAAGTAAATGGCCGGTCTCGCGATATGATTGCGGCAGTAGGTGATATTGCCACAGGATTAATTGGATTCCAACAGGATATTTGCTCACGAGCGCTTGCTATGACGTCACTGCAATTTCCGCAAGTCGACACGTACCGACCTCTACGTAACCGCGAGCACCGTAGTTTACATAAGTCTAACTTAGTTTGAGTTGCATAACAAGCCTGGACAAGTGTACCTACGACAGATAAATATATTATGAAGAACTTCAAGAAGGGCACAGTGTTTTGCGTAACTTAAATCTTGAAGTTCATTGAAGACGTTATTTTTCTACGCTTTCCTATCGGGTACAATCATAGGCAGAGAGAGATGGAATATTTTGTATATAAGGTACCTAGGTACTATTTTGTTAACCTTATTTTTTAGAAAAAAGGGGCAACCTATAAACAAGCTATATATCAAACATTTGCCCACATCGTCAGCTTATTATGATGGTAGCTATGTGTGATGTATACATGGCATTGTTGAATGTTGAAGCGTCTATCTCCAAAGAATATAAGTAGACAATACTCTACGCATGCGCAGTTTTAGGCACTTCTTTGAGCCCCACGTAACAGATTCCTTGTCAATCAACAGGTTAGAAAAAAAAGGAGTCAAAGATGAACGAGTGCCCGACCTCGAGAAGGAGATAATGAAGAGGAAAGCTATGCTGCACGAGATCAAAGCCACGCTGCCGAAACAGAACAGCCTGTACCTAAGGATAATACTAGGCAACGTCAACGTTTCAATATTAAATAAAAACGACAAGTAAGTACCTACTATTTCTCTGGGTATTACATTATTAGTTACATCATCATGGTGCTCAAGGGTTGGTTTTAGGGCTAAAACCCTCTGATCTGCATCACACGTTGTAGGGACACCATTTACGCTTGTCGAAACAAGATGTCTAAATAAAATAAGCATTCCGTTGCATTTTCTTTTTCTAAAATAGTTTTTAAATATGTTTTTGGTACAGTAACCTAATCAAATGAGGCCAAACACCGTGAAGCTACTTTTGACCGCGGACCAGACGTTGCCTACTTTCTGTCCATCATCTGATCAGCTCGCACCATTATTTTCTTGTGGTCATCTGAACTTGGCTGTCTTGCATTATATCAACTCAATGGAGCACCGGAAACTAAACGCTAACAGCTAACATTTACTTACTAATAATATACTAAATTTTGCGATTAGACTATCTCGATGTTCTAAAGTACCGAAAATGTAAGCGTGCTAAACATTCTTATAAGAAAATGCCTGGTATCAATATAAGTAGGTAAGACATGTGCATCGTTTCTAAAAATAAATAAAAAGAACAATGTAGGTACGCAAGATCATAATGGCGCTATTAGCATACAAAGTTTGTCCTCTCGTCTTTAGTAAGTAGGTGCTAAAGTCTTGTACTCAACATTATTATGTGGTAATGCGCCGATAAATAAACTCACATTTTATGCGGAGACCCATTTTAAACAAGTCTACTTGTTAATATGGTTATGTAATATTAGCCGATACACGTCAGGACTGGATTTTTTGCATTCTTTCCTACGTATTCCGAATGTGAGTTTGACGTCATTAAAGTAAACAAAAACCGTATACCTACCTACTTACCTACCGACGCTGAAGTGAAATTTAAGTTTGCCACTGTATTTTGTAACTGACTGTCGCGGTAGACCTTGTTATGTCCTTCCCAATCTATTGGATCCTAGCATAGCTAATCTATCAAAACAAACTCGTGTGAATATGACCTCTATCGGCCAAGTCGTTCAGAAGTTACACGATCACTCACAGACGCGCTAACGATTAATCTATAAGTACCTACATATAAATAAAAATTAAATGCTGTTCGTCGATAAACGCATCACTTGAGAACGGCTAGGCCGAACGGGCGATTATTTTAAATGTGCATTAGAGTCCGAAAAGTTACGTTATATTTGTTACTGCCTATTATTAAATCATTGGTTTTGTTTTGCAGATTCAAATACAAAGACGAATACGAGAAATTCAAGTTGATTCTCAGTGCCATAGCCTTTGTTTTAGCCGTCGCGAATCTTTACATAGACTTCAGGTAAGCTACTTAAAAAACAATACAATACAATAAACTCAATGTACCTATCCAGTATAATACAAAATGTATGTATAAAAATGAAATAATTATTCAGGATAAAATATGTCATAGTAAACATTATTACTATTCGAACCACAACTGAACGAAAATAGAGGTTCTAGGTTCGTCATTACATTTCTAGCTATTAACTACAATTTTTTTATTTATTACTTAACTGTCCAAAAATTGAAAAAAAAATAGATTGGTAATTATAATACTCATGTTACATAATAGATACTTGCATGCTTCGAAGCATCATTGAAATTATATAAACAATTGTTTTTTAGCAAACTTCTTTAGTGAATAGAATACGAAAAATTTCTAGATTACTTTTCCTGCATTTTACCCGAAGTGACACGATCGAAGTTTCATCTCACGATTCGAGGTCCTCAATGCGCACGTAATTGTTCTTGCAGACCGTTACAACTCATTCTAATATTCCTCCTGGTATGGTACTACTGCACCCTCACCATCCGCGAGAGCATCCTCAAGGTGAACGGCTCGCGTATAAAGGGCTGGTGGCGGCTGCACCACTTCATCTCCACCGTCGTCGCCGGGATCCTGCTCATCTGGCCACAGAACGAGCCTTGGAACCAGTTCAGGCATACGTTTTTGTGGTTCATTGCGTATATCAGTAAGTATGACAGTCGGTATACGGTATGTCAGTGGGTATACAATGTGTCAGTAAGTTAAGTAGTGTACCTAACTGTACAGCATGTCAGTAAGTATACAGTATGCTATGTGTAAATGTGACGCCAGCGTCTGCTATAATACCACAGATAGTAATACCATCTAGTATCATCATCCTTGCCATCATAAGCAGCTCAGTCTACCTACTGCTGGGTATAAACCTCTTTTTCTAGCCATTTATTTCGATTTTGAGCAAATCTATGCCAGATCTTTCCTCTAAAAGTTTATATTGTTAGAGCGATCTTCGTAAGCCCATACCGACACGTGGGAACCTAACTACCGAGACTTCGACAGTGTTACCACAAAATTTGGGATCAGAGTTAAACAGATGTTTCTAGTTCGACAAAATCGACGTCTATCACTCGCGTTTTCTTATTCAATCCTGGCATTCCTTATTATTTTACTCGTGAATTTGGTATCGAGTTACATAAAGCGAGGGTTACACGTCGATTGGTGGAGAAAATTAGACACAACTGTTCAACTCTAGTTTAAATATTTCGTGGTAAGACCGTATAATATAATCTAATTGCCATTTAACACGATAGCTATGCTATTTGTACTATATCTAAAACCATAATCCCAATTCCAGGCACAGTCCAATACATGCAGTTCCGATACCAGAGCGGCGTCCTGTACCGGCTGAAGGCGCTCGGGGCGCGGCACAACATGGACATCACCATCGAGGGCTTCCACTCGTGGATGTGGCGCGGCCTGTCCTACCTGCTGCCGTTCCTGTTCGCCGGATACGTGTTCCAGCTGTACATGGCGTATACACTGTACCATATCAGCTACCATCCCCAGGCCACATGGCAGGTATGTACATGACACACGTATACACACAATGTTCAATAGTTTCTGTGTTTTAGTTTTTATCCTAGGTACAGGTACCTACTTATGATTTTCATTTCAATTGTACTGTGGTATGGTTTTGTTATCACGTTTTTAGTGTTCCGTTGCAATATGAAATATAAAAGAAACACTGTTGCATTAATTCCGCCTGGTTCTGTATATCACAGTCTGCGCATCGTTTTGCGCAGGCTGTGGCGTACAGAAACGTTGCCGTGACAATCTAGTAAGTTAATTAAAGTTTTGGTATTTAGGATTAAACATCAAAGTGTAGCCTTATACAGTACAGTAGGTACCGTACCTATTTGATAATTCGACGTTAATAAAATTGAAATCACTTTCTCAAAATAAAACCAATTTGCTTTGTTCAATTCAATTTGTCGTTACCATGCCTATATAATATTCCATGTACTAAATTCTGTATGTTATATTATTGACTTGTGTGAGGATGATAAAACCAATGACAGTTATCTATTTCTGAAACCGTTGTAAAATTAAACCCAACCTGACTCATAGAGCAGAATATTACCTCTCGTTGGGTACATTATTATCTCCCCTGTATTTCCTAAAGGTATCTGCTTTATCACTCTAACCGTGTTTATTGTATACTGGTCTAATTGTATGGATGAAACAAAAAGTAGCTCCGTAGTTGAGTTCTCCATACATTATGGCTATTATTTAAACTGAGGATCGTACAGGCCCTCAATTATATCGTAGTTATTTATCCAACTAGTTTTTCTGAAACGGCTGCTGATCACGACTCGAATTCCACCAGCGGGGTTATTTTTGAAGTTATATCAATTTTATAAGTCGTATTATTATCACTGTAAAAAGGTGGTATTTTGGATTCTCATATTCCCTCTACCAACGTAAAAAAATGTATTTTACAACTTTTACCGCAAAAAGCATGATTGTGTTCCATTCAACGCAGTACCTAATTAATAACAAAATATAAAATAAAACATTTATGTGATATCAAATCACCGGTGACTCAAAAATCGCCCCCACTGTAACGACTCAAGCGTAATCTCAAATGCTGATAACAACTGCTGAAGCAGACACCGTACCGTTATCACCACCGCATAATCTGTCATTGGTTTCACCACCCCCTACCGAACACCAGGTGGCAGCACTAAGCATCTCGTTCCTACTCCTCGGCATCGGCAACACGGCGACGACCCTCATGCTCATACCGCAGAAACTGAAAGAACAGGTAGACTGAACGAGGACTACGGGAGAACGCACGCACTGTGTCGAGTAGCTTAGACAAGCGCTAAATAGTGGACCTAGAAGTTCTTTAACTTTCGCGAACAGAAAATATTTAAATTAGATTTATAGTCTTGTAGTGACCACGGTCGATGTGACTCGGGTGAAACGTCGAGGTATGTCTAAATTGTAAACTTTGATATTAGTTTGTTCGCGAATTGGACCCGTTTAAATCTAGTTAATGGGCCTACAATATCACACCACCAGTGTTACCGCGCGATTTGTATTGATGGTCTTGCCAGTATCAAAATCGTGAGGCAATGCTTGTCAAGTTATTATTATACCAACAGGTATAATCACGAAAAAGTAAAATAGAATGCATTTGACTATCCGCGACGAAAAATTCAAAATGGCGGTTGTGAACGGGCCATATGCGTATAAATTGTTGCTACCAAAGGTTACTGTTATTTGGCGCTTACTAGTGTAAATTAGGATTGTTGTGTCCACGATCATGCATGTTGAGTTACGAGTATATTATAGCTCGTCAACTTCGGGCACGATACCCTCCGTGCGCTTTCAACGTAGTGACTACCCTGTAGGTGGTCTAAGAACAGGGGGCTTACCAAGACGTCATATTGCGATCCAATTAAGGACCTAAACAGAATCGTTTCACTTTTAAATAATAGTAATACATGGCTTTCGATATCATTTAGGTAGACGTCAAACCCTTTAGATTTTATACAACCTAAATTGAGCGTCAAGATGTCGCAACAAGACGTCATGATACGAATAACTAGTAAAACAATAATTATGTTTAGGTCCTCAATATTGGATCGCAATAAGACGTCATGGTAAGTCCCCTGGTAACATAAGAAATATTATGCTACGTGGGCTATCGTTAATGAAGTTGACAGTACTGTGTAATGTAGTAAAAATGAATACGTAAACGCACGTATATAATTAGAAATACATTTGTAATAATTATTATTGTATCAAAATATCTAAGTATGTGTACCTATAGAACTTGTAAAATAAATTTGGACAATTTACCAAGCATAACCGTAGCAAATAGCTTTTATGTAAAGGAATTTCTGTAACTTGATTGATTGTCCAGACTACACAATACCAGCATTTCAATTTTTATAATGAGCATATGCTGCTATTTAAAAGTGAAGGTCATTTGTGAGCAGTTCTAATGATTTTCACGCCTATTTTTAAAAAATAGGACATTTATTGTTGCATTATGTTTGAGAAAAACTATTTGTATTTTATAAGTGACGGAAGAGTGTTGGAATGATCCAAAGTAACTGTGGCAATATTTTATACGTAATAAAGATTTAATTTATATCTCCCTTTTCACTTTTTCGAGATATTTCTTAATAGTTTTGGAAGCTGTTTTAGATAACACCGTCATATTAGATGGTATCACTAGTGTACCAACTGGGTATATTAATATTTAACACAACCTATTTTATATACGCAATATTTTCACGTATTTATAGTGAGATAATTCAAGTACCTAATACAAAAACTCTGGTATTTAAAAAAATCTACTATACCACAACCTGCAGCCTTATTGTCTAAGTGAACTGGTAATCGTAATCGACTTCATTTTTGACATTTAAAACCTAGCCTGGACTTCGACTGTCACTTTCGTATTGTGTAAATAGCTGACACTTGCAACACCATTACCAGCGAAATTCAAACCCAGTGAATGAATGAAACTTCGTGTTCCTGCGAATTTTGGTATTGCGTAACGCCGAAATGAATTTCAGTTGCAAATCCAAGCCCATGTGAAACGTCAGATGAAGCAGGTAGCTCATTCGAGTCTTGCTTGAAAAAAGTGTTGGTGAAATCTCCATACAAAACAAGAAATTGTGATAAATATTGTGTTTGAAACACTGCGGCTGAAAATAAGTAATTAAGGTAATCTCAGAAGTAAGTAATAATAATCTGAACACACATACTTGAGTTCAAATTCATTTAAAAAAAGAAAAGCATTCTCTCAATCCAATTTCTCCTTAACGCCTTAGATAACTCCGTGGCGTCAAACCCAACAGCATTTAGGTTTGACGCCAAATCCTCCCAAAGTTGTTCCGTTTGTTGTTTCGCCAGTGGGCCGCTATTAGCCACGGCCCACTGCGAAACCCCTGTGTGTTTCCATGAAACTAACCAACATCTCCATTTGCCTTTCAGATATACCTTTTCTTGCTGGCATTCTGAAATAGCCATATTATCACACTTGATAACTTTTGTAACGCATAAAATCGGTAGTAACTTGATATTTATGTACTTAGTACTTGGCACAATATTTTCTACAAGAAAAACAATCGTATTATTTGTTCAAACCAACCACCAAAACTTCAAAATAAACCGCGAACGAAGTTTTGACAACTCCGACATAAGTGAGTTAAAAAAAAATAATTGCGTTTCTTTACTACTTTTGTGTTAAACTTTTTTTATTTACCTCCACCCAACAAACTAACAAAATACGTGATTAAATTGCAAATAATTACAAAAATAGTGCACAAGCTGTGTTTTTACAGCAAAATAAATATAATTACCCACTTTGCAACTAGTAAAACAACTAAATTGCAAATAGTTCCAGTGGAACTACTAGTAGTTCAACTTGCATTAACGGAACGTATGAAAGATCGAAAGCTAGAGAAATTGGATTCACATGAATCATTCATTCCGAAACCGAAGGCCAGTTGAATACCTTAGACAATACCAAAAACATTCTGACTGGGATGACAACTGGTAATCGACTTGAAGTTCACTGGTAATGGATTTCAAGTTAGACAATAGGGCTGCTGGTCTCATAAATTCATGAACCATCCCTTGTGGACCAATAATATTGTTACTCTTAGAAAGTACCTACTATGTAGTACAAACGTATAAATATGAAAATGTTTTGAAATTATTACTTTATTTCAGTTCAGCACGCTTTTAACCAGATCTGCGTCGTTATTTTATTTAAAGTATTTTAATGTGTTTGGGACTGTAAAAACCAGTAAAAATTGAAGGGGGAAATTAAGGTTTAAAAACTTAGCACCAAGTTCTGTCTTTTAAATATATTTATTCGATAGATTGCATGAATGCATGGTTGTTTGTTTAGGTATGTCTTACATTTGTTTAAGAGCGCACAACATTTTTGTTATTATAATGATTTGTATAATATCATTCCTAATTTATATTATTAATTTATTTAATTTTGCAGACGCGTCCATCTTTTCTACCAATACAACTTGTGTTTTATTTAATATCATTTTGTACGTCCTGATTCTTGTTTGGGTTTGAATTTTATTTTAGCTTATTACATATTTTATTTCGTCCATCTCCACATAGTTTCCGATAAGAATAATGCACATCACATTTCAAATAGATGTGAGATATTATATTAAGGTTTTCTTTGATATATGTAGTCTAATTGTTATTAATATATAATATAATAGGCGACACATAATACGTTTTAAATCGTAGTTAACCCGTCCTTTAGTTAATTATTTTGGTAATTTAATTAAAAGAAAATCAGCAACACTAGTCATACTAACACAATTATATTTTTATACAGTTGTATGGTTATGTACTTTTATGGGTAAATAAATAATGGTGTGTGTCAAAACTTGCAAAATATATCACTATGAAAAAGGTGTGAGACCTTTGTTTGTGAACTAACGATAATTTAAACGAAATGTGATGATAATGTATAGGTATGTAGTAGGTAGGTACTTCTCGTGCTTTCTACATTTTGAGTTTGAGTTTTTACAGACTGCAAGATTACCTAATAGTTTTTTATGTGTATAATAATAACATTAATAATTATTAATAAATTTGATTTTCAGCGAGCATTGCTTTTTATGTTTTTTTTTTATTTATTTGTTTTTATGATATCCAACAGGTGACATACCTGGCTGTTTTGTTCCTTACGTTGCACTGTTTCAACATGTACACGATTCTGCAGACATTGCGTAAGAAAACGCAGGGTGGCTTGCAGCTTCGTTATAAGTTGCGGGCGATTGCCTATGGCCTCTCCATGTTGGTACGTTCCAGATATAAGTATTTATATTGGTTGTATTGGGAAAAAAGTGAAAACTCACCTGGTAGCTCTCCAGTTGAACCTTATTGATGTTTCGGTAAACGTATCGATTATCGTCGATGAAGGAAAAAACATTAAATGCCCTTAAGTCCAATAGGAGTCCTTGAGTACCAGTCTTATCGTGATTGAAATCGACCATCGCTTAACATCAGGTGGGGTTGTGGTCCAAATAGACTATAACCAATAATAAGACAATATTGCTCCGTTGCTGTTATTCTATACATTCTGTATTCTATACCCTGGGAACGCGTTTTCTCTAAATAAGGGTAGATGAATTAACCGAAGCAGAGAAAGATGAAAGTGCCAAAATGATTGTTTTAAAGCTTGGGCTTTGGCTTGGGGTTGTCATAATATCTGACCATTTCCTTAAATGTTCGACTTTTACTCCAGGGTCTATTATTAACGTAAAACTTACCGCGCTCCACATTGTATTTGAGGAAATCACCGCGAAATCAGGTTTATCATTCGTTGCAATTCTGTTCTCAATGTGGTATAGAAGCCTGTGTAAAAGTTTTGTCCTATGTTTTATACATGTGTGCTATGTGCAGCTCAATCTTCTATAGAAAGGGCGTCTACGTACTCTTATACGTCCATTACGTACTCTTATACGGACCGTCACTCGCGCGTTTTTCAACAATTCGGTTGCATGCCAATAAAGTGCTTATCTCAAATTCAACCCCGCATATAAGAAAAAGTATACCTACTTATTAGGCAATATAATTTCCCAGGAATTCGTAAGATATGCCTTGCAAATGCCTCAACTACCCATGGTAATTACAGATCAATGTTATTACCTACTCTTGGTGATACAGTACCAACCTAACCGTATAATTTAACAGTAGGGGACAAATGTCGCTAGAGATATCGCGCCATTTTGCAGGACATGGCTTATAACAGTCGTAGCAACCGACTGGGCTAAGATATGCGCCGCGAGATAATTTCCTCAACGTGCTTATGAGAGGAAATATAATCTCTGCAGACATGATTTGGGTCATTCCTGGTCAGTAAGGCCCTGTCGGCGACAGTCGTGACGATCATTTCTGACTTCTGTCTCTTTTCCTAACGAAGGTGGGTCACAATTATGGCACATAAGTCGCGAGATGTAGGTATATGGCAACACGTGAGATTGTGGGAACAAAATACAAAAGTCCCGTGAGTCAACTGCGCGAGTTTGCCATCTTTATTTGCTTGTCAAAAGATAATGAGTTTTATAACATTTAACATTGTGAACCAGCCCAGGTCTAGGGATAAAACAAACTACCGTCGTTATCTGGTGGGGTGGTGGTAAGTAATGTTCCTCAGGATTTAATTACGGTACAGCAAGCAACATACATATTCAAGGGGCATTATAAATAAACGTTACTTCGTCAACGAATATTGTGCTTAGTTTAGTAGCGTGCTTAGTTTATTTAGTATTTGTTTAAGACTTTCATAGATAGCATGGTAATGAAGTTATATTCAAAATTATAGTAAGCAATGTCTATTTATCGACCCTTTTTAATTCATAGCCGCAGACCCGTGGTCACACGCCGGATGTTTACCCACAGGCGGCGAAATATTAGCCAAAGCCTCGAAAAAGCCTTTGTTCTCACTAATTAGATTAATTAGTTAGGTTAGGTTCGACAGGGCGACTTGATCACGGTTCTGCCAGCATATAATAAAATTGGTGACCACGGATATGCAGCCAACTCATCGCGTACCGACTCATACTGGAATCAATAATATTAATTTCGGATATAAAGAAGTTATCCTTCAAAAACGCTATTAGTTGCTTTCTGGACTGGGGTTGGTTGTTCTTTTCCGTTTTGTGGTGATGGTAAAATAAACATGTTTTTTTTCTGTGGAGCTTATGTAGGTATAGTATCTATTCGATATTTTCGTTCTAGCCAATGTAGATAGCAGCTTATAAGTAATTTTGTTTTCAGGTTCTTTGTCATCAGTAAATAACCTCATTTTATCATTGCAGGAACAAAAATGGAGACAAAATAAAACTGAAACGAAATCGGAATAAATTATTTGGCTGGAGTGTATACTAATGTAATTAATAATCGGACAATGTCATAAATATACTAATAATTTGCGGTATATCGACAAGGGACTTTTACTATAACAGTAGGCCTATATATTTTCGTATACATACCTACTCACTAACGACTAACTACGATAGTTGATTTTATTTTAAGTGAATGGTGTTATTTCTCTAAAATATACTGTTTCTTAATGTTTGCTTTGTTTTTTTACAAACTGTAAATATTGTAAGTAGCTAATCTTATTACCTGACTCGAAGGAGGGTTGTTGTTGTTTTTAGGGTTCCGTAGCCAAAGGCAAAAAACGGAACCCTTATAGATTCGTCATGTTTGTCTGTCTGTCCGTCCGTCCGTATGTCACAGTCCCTTTTTTCCGAAACTATATGAGCTATACCTACTGTTGAAACTTGGTAAGTAAATGTATTCTGTGAACTGCATTAGAATTTCACATAAAAATATAAAAAAAAAACAATAAATTGTGGGGGTCCCCAAACTTAGAACTGATTTTTTTTTCATCAAACCCATACTTATCTATACTTACTAATATTATAAAGAGGAAAACTTTGTTTGTTTGTTTGTTTGTAATGAATAGGCTCCGAAACTACTGAACCGATTTGAAAAAATATTTCACTGTTGGGAAGCTATGCTATCCCCGCTACACATAGGCTACCTTTTATCCCGTAAAAATTAATGGTTCCCGCGGGATAGTAGTTAACGCGGGTGAAACCGCGAGGTGCTTCTAGATTATTTTCTTAAACAGATAGTTTGCGCGAGAGACACTTCCAAAGTGGTAAAATGTGTATTGTGTCAATTGTGTGTGCCCCTACCTATATACGAGGGTGAATCAAAAAATTCTTGGAATCAATATTAAAAAATGCAAAGATTTAAATAATAATATTTTATTTTTCTACATAATCTCCCTCCAATGCAATGCATTTAGAATAACGCGTTTCTAACTTCCTTATCCTTGTGAAAAAAAAATATTTTCTTGACTCTCGAAAAAGTCCTCTACGGCAGCTATAACCGCGTCATTATCGTGAAATTTTGTTCCACGAATTTCCTCTTTTAATTTTGGAAATAAGTGAAAATCACTTGGGGCTAAGTCCGGAGAATATGGTGGGTGGTCAAGGAGATTGAAGCCAGCACAGCGGATTGCGTTGAGCGCAACTTCCGATCGATGAGCAGGAGCGTTATCTTGAAGGAACAACACGCCCAACGACAGTTTTCCACGACGTTTTTCTTTAATCGCTTCACGCACTTTCGGGATTAAATTTGCATAATAGGGTCCAGTAATCGTCTGGCCTTTTGGCATGTAATCAATAAAAAGGATTCCTTCACTATCCCAGAACACAGAGGCCATAACTTTGCCAGCGGTAGGAGCAACTCGAAATTTCTTAATGGATGGAGAGGATGGTCGTTTCCAAGACATGCTTTGTCTTTTAGTTTCAGGATCAAAATGGTGGACCCACGTTTCATCCATGGTGACAAGACGACGGCAAAAATTATCCGAATCACGCTGGAACATTTCGAGATTACGCTTGGAAATTTCCAAACGTCGCTTTTTGTTTTCGTCGGTTAACATTCGTGGCACCCATCTTGCAGACACTTTTTTGAACCCCAGTGAATCAATTAAAATGGATTGAACGCTACCAAAAGATATCTTTAGGATCTCAGCTATATGTTTTATAGTCATTCTTCTGTCTTCCAAAACCAGATTCTCAACCTTTTTGACATTTTCTTCTGTAACGGAGGTTGAAGGCCGCCCAGAACGCGGGTCATCTTTACAGCTTGATCTACCTCTTTTAAATTCAGCCACCCAGTACGCAACCGTAGAATAGGGTACAGCATCACCCCCTAATGTCTGCTGAATGTCCAAAAAAATTTCCTTCGTAGACATTTTTTTCAAACTGAGATATTTTATCACCGCACGTAACTCACTTTTATCCATAATTTTGACTTTTTAGCAACTCGTTGCACAAAAAAATTTATTACATGCGAACGAACTGACAAAAACAAGTGACAGTCTGCATAAATATAGTGTGATAGACACTCTTTAATTTGAATATCGAACTTGATCCAAAAAGGTTTCATATATATGCACTTCTAAGAACTTTTTGATTCACCCTCGTACTTAGCCCCAAAAACACCAACATTATCCTACTAATATTATAAACGCGAAAGTTTGTCTGTATGGATGGATGTTTGTTACTCTTTCACGCAAAAACTACTGAATGGAATTTAATGAAACTTCACAATAATATAGCTTACATATCAGAATAACACATAAGCTACAATTTATAAAGATATTATGTGAATTGTCTAAAATATGACGATAAGTGTCAAGTAAGTGCGGCCCAGCGGCATGGGGCCGCTGGCGGTGGCGGGAAACGAGGCGGGGGCGGGGCGGGTGGTCCGACGCACGGCGTGTGAGGTGGGGGAAGAAGTCGCGGAAGAATTACTAATCCTGCGCAGACGAAGTCGCGGGCACCAACTAGTCAGAAAATAAAGCTTTTACAAAGTACCTACCTAAATATGGTTTTTACAGACTGCTACATAATTACGTAGTCACTAGTTATGAAAAAATACAAGCTCTATTCAGAAAAGAAACAAAATTTATTAATTATTGAATCTATGAACGAAAAATCATAATATAAATACATACCTACTTATTGGCGAAAATATTTAGGTAAATAAACATTAAGTAGACTAAGATTAAATTCGTCGCACTGGTACAGTCTTGCACTCGTTTTATTAATAGGCATCAAAACAAGACAGTGCAACGCTTTCATCAAGAAGTAAGGTAATAGGGTACCTAATAAAATTATTATGGTAGCCTTATGCAACGTTCAATGATAAAATTAAATATTCCGCAATCGCAAGATATATTATTACAATATCTATTCTTATTATAATTATAAACTATTTAACAAAAACACTACATTCTGTTAGGTTTATTATGTACAATTCTTATTAATCCATTTTACATAAGATAGTATTTTTTTATAATACAAACCTAGCCTTTATTCACACACAGGTATGTCATGAAAACCTATTAAAATAAATGCACACGTACACTAGTGATCTTGACATAATAGTATACCAAAATATTATGAGTCAGTCATGGTATAATAAATGTATGATTACCTGACACAGACACTGTGGTTGGTATGTTATCATAAAGCCGTCTATGACCCCCGCACGACTAGTGTCGCGGGCATTTCTCCCCTAGTGTTTACGTAGGTTTTATTTGCACACCCTCTGTAGGGCCACATTCACTCGTCAAACTCCTCGTCAGAGTTATGTCTCATATCATCACTTTCAGGATGAGAATGGTTACTATCTTCACTTACATCTAATCTAGGCTTCTTCACTAGAAGACCTTGATTTTGTAATTTCTGTATTGCTTCCAAAGCATTTCTTTTCGAAGTGGTCATTTCACTTTTCACTTCTACGTGATTCTGGTTTGCATTGTGACTAGTTTTAACTACACTTAAACCAGACATGTTGCGCAGTCTACTCAACTGCTGCGAGCTGGCACTCATTTCCGACTTCTTTTGTGTAGAAGTTACTACCAAGTTGCCTTTTACCGTCTTTGTTGTGCATGAGGAATTAGATTTACTCATATGCATAGCCGAAGAAAATTGTGCTGATGATTCTCCATCATCTTTATTCGATAGCAGGAAATCAGGTACAGGAATGAGCGATTCTTTTGGTTTTTTAAAACAACTGAAATGTCCGGTAACTTCTGCGGATTTCTTAGGCGGTGAAAATACTGCACCAGGTGATACTTTTACCGGTTTGCCCATTTGAGGTCTTTGTTGTCTAGATGTCGATGGTCTAATGTTCATCATATTTGGCATTCTAGGCCTTGGCCCGCTAGGCCTGTTCAGGACCGGTCTGACTGGAACGAGTTGATTAGGAGCTCTGGGAGCAAGGCAGATTGCGGGTCTTGCGCCTTGTGGTGGAGCGCAAATCGCAGGTCTCATCGCTCGTGGCGCTTGGCCTCTAATTTGTGGGCGAAAGTTTGGCGCCGCTTGCCGCACCTTCACGCCTTGAAAGTTTTTCTGGGAAAACATTGTATTCAGCCCTTGCACTTTTTGTCGTGTCATCGACGCTGAACTAGATTGAGCCATATTCCGAACTTCCTGCTTTGTGGTCTGGTTCACGGTTTTTATGGTTTTTGTAACAGTTGTTGTAATTTCTTGTATTACAGTCTTTGTTTGAGTTTGAAACGTTTTCACGGTCTTCACTTCCTTGTTAATGGAGTTGAATTGATTGGAAGAAGACGCCATTTCTTGATTAGTTGATGATTGGTTCATGGAATGTGCAACCGGTTGCTCAACTACTTTTGTACTTTTATTATTTTCTGGTTTTTTTATTTGTTTTATTGATATTTGATTGCTTAAATTTATTGCGAATTGAGGGATTTCTTCTGATGGTAGAGACTTGTCTGGTTTATCATTCACTGGATGATTACCGTGTGAAGATTTTATTGTCACGTCTTTACTTAAATTCTTGAGACTATTTAAACTTGAGTTAGGCGTCGAATTGTTCGTTTGCACCTTAACACTCGCTATATGGGATTCAATGTCAGACATGGCATCAAAATCTTCATCCATGGATCCATCTTCGTGTTCACTGTGCGAATCATCCGGATACTGTATCTTGACATTTCCATGTAAGGCATTTTCTGCAGATTCTGGAACCTCTTCATCGCTATTTTCCATCTCCGATATTTTAATTCGACTTAAAGGCGTATCCGAATCACTGTCTGCTTCATTCCTTTCTAGATGAGAATCCCTGGAATCTCGATCTGGAGATTTACCACACTGACTAGGTGATGAGTTTCTTGATTTGATTGTAATGTTTTTGCTTAATTTTTTTATTGCATTATTTAGAGCTACATGCTTCTGATTAGGTGTATGATTACAATCTTTATTCATAGGGGCCTCTTTTTTGTTGACATCGTCGTCCCAATCATCAGCGTCATCATCAACTGCTTTATTTGAATATCTTTCAACATCTTTGTCAATCTTACAATGTTCATTGGTAGATTTAACTGTGACATTTTTGTTTATATTTTTTAATACATTGATAGATGTGTTTGTTTCTAATTTATTTTCAGTTTTAACAATAGCGTGCCTTGGGTCATTGCTATTTGCATCATCACTGTCAGAATCGTCGATATTGAATATCTCTATTCCGTCATCAGTTACTTCCTTTTGTACTGAAGTCTTGATGCTCCTTTTTATGGCGCTTGGAGAAGAGTTGGGTGTTGGGATTTTCGGAGAATTTACATTTACTGGTTTTGCAGTAACATTTTTGAGATGTTTGAGTAGATCTGCACTAGATTGACTATTATCATTGTGAGGTGTCCCTTTAGGAGACTCTTTTGGCGAATGTTTTGTCTGTACACTCAGCTGGGAGCTTCTTAGCATGTGTGCTATTTTGTCTGTATTAATGTTATTTTCAATATGCTTGTCTTCTTCCCACTCTTCATCGGTCTCATGATACTGACCAATATTATCCATAGTTTCCACAGATGTGTCATTTTTCGATGTAAATAAACTTGACGGTGTTGTAGGTTTTATAGTAATACTACTAAGATTTTTCAAATTTGCCAAGCTCTTTTTATCATTGATTTTAGAACTATTTTGCAATATTTGTGGTGTTGCCGTAGTTTCTTTTTTTTGTGAGCCGGTTTCACGTTTACTATCGTCGGATAGTGCGGTTTGAGTAGAGTTTACAGGTTTTATTGTAATTAAATGACTTAAATGTTTTAAAGCATTTAGTGAAGATTTATCAGATGTGGTATTGCGTTCTATTTCCTTTTGATCATGGACTTCTTTTATTTGAGCTGTACTGACATCATCATTTATACGACTATCAGAATACTTATCTTTGGCTTCAGAAGTGCTTTGTTTTGAAGATTTAATTGCAATATCATTGTTTTGTCGTAGCACAGTCGAATTGTGTGTTCTTTCTCTCTCTTCAGATTGATCTAGGTTTTCTTCCAAATCATCATCAAAATCCATAGAGCCATTGCTGTCTTCTTTAGAATTTTGTAAAGCTTTTATGTCTATGCTATCGTCAATTATAGATGGACTTCCAGGGGTTGAAGAAGCAGTTAGCGACGTTTGTTGAATACTTTTAATTTCAACATTCTTTACATTCATATTTTCTTTACTAGCTTCGGTGTTTTCTTCCTCTGCTTCAGTAGCTGCAGAGAAATTATCCTTACCTTCTTCATCATTTGCCTCCATATTTTTGGGAGATAATTGTTCCTCTGCTTTCTTATCTTGATCTTGTTGATCACGATTGTCACTGTCTTGATTAGATTTCTTTACTATCTTTATCTGACTACCCTGGTTTAGTAATTTTGATAAAACATCATTAGTTGAAGTTAATGTATGTGACTTTTCTTGCGCCATAAGATTGATACTTTTAGGTGTTTTTATAGCTATTTTTGCAGCGTCTTTCTTCATCGTCATGGGCTTATTAGTTTTACATGGTTGCTTTTTAACAACTATACCTTGTCTTTTTAATTTGGCTAAATCAGGAGGAATTAACTTAGATGTTGGGATAGCTTTTTTGGTTTTAAGTCGTTTTGTAACTACTTGTGTTGGAACTTCTTCAATACCTTGAAAATCGATACCTTCACCAAAAACATCTCTGTTCATATTCAGAAATTCATCAAGAGTTATAGCAGCTTTCTTGGACTTCTTATGTTTCTTGTGCTTTTTATGTTTACGAGACTCTACCGTATCATCCATTGTGAATTCTAGAAGCTCTTCCTGAAAAATTGATAGTTTAACATTAGTACAACAAAATATTAATCAATTTCCAATTAGTTACATTAGGAACTCATTTTTAACTTACAAGTCCAACTGGCTGTTCTACAGGCGCCGGCTCTGCAGCTTCTATTTTCTCTTGCATGGGTTGTACTGTTTCCAGGGAAAAGTCGGTTATTTCATCCATCCTAAAAAATAAAAGTTGTCTCAATATTATGTACCCACCTAATACAAAATCATATTGATATAAAAATGACAAATAATGTGTAAATTTCTTACATCTCACTTCTTTCAGTATACAAATCTTCATTAGAATGATAAGTAAGGTGAAGTTCATAGGCATCTAAGTAATAGAAAATGGCATCGCACAATGGGCATCGGAATACATCCTCTGGCCTTTGGTTTTCACTAGAGTGGTCATCAGTCATGTGTTTCTGTAAATCAGAAAATTTGTGCTACAAAATAAAATGGCTTTTAGCATGTAAGTATAGTAAGTATGGTGATCGCTTGGGGGGGACGACGACACGACAATATTCAAATACTCAGCGGGCAGACTCCATCTTTCTTCCCACTCACTCAACAATTGTCTGCATCTTAAACTCATACTCTTAGCAATTAATGCACGTCAAATAAGATCTTGATGTCTGAAATAGAACGAGACACAGAAATCTGATACTTTTTGACAATGCCTATACATGTTCAGTCAGCTACGTAGTAGTACTCACATTACCAATCATTACAAAATATGTAATCTTTACATTCAACTCACTTCTACAGCATTTAGCTAGAACAAGAGCCAAAATTCACGGCCACAGAATACTGCCTATACACTGCCTTTGTCACTGTCTTGTAAAGTAATATGTATAGAGCGGCTTATGTGAAAAGTCACTTGCTTCAATGATGCCACCTTGTCACTTAACACAGGGTGACGTGGCAGCCAAATGCTAGCGTAAACATGTAATAAATAATCTCTAGGAATAGTTTTGACAGGTTGGTTGTATCTAAGTATAGAATTTTGTTTGAAAAACTTACATGTAAGTTTACTTTATTGTCATACTCTTCACCACAAAATGGACAATAGTAGATCTGGACAACCTCCTGAAAGTAAAATTGACAAGTATCATGTAACTATTTATAACAGTTTTATAATTTAGGGCCCATTCTCATACACAACACAGCATGGTTCTGCATCACAATGGCAAATGCCTAATAATTTTAGTGGTTAATTTGTCGTGCACACATAAAATAATAGTGAAAATTATTATTTATTTTGTTTAACTACTCTGCATAATACGCAAGGAACTAATTGTTTAGTTCCTTGCGTATTATGTATACTCTTCAAACTTTAATACATTATCTCTTCCTAAAACTATGCAACTTTTTTGTCAAGCATTTCTATTCAAAAGATAAGCCATACATATATTTTACATCATTATTTTACTAGAAGCACCTCGCGGTTTCACCCGCGTTAACTACTATCCTGCGGGAACCATTAATTTTTACAGGATAAAAGGTAGCCTATGTGTACCGGGGATAGCATAGCTTCCCAACAGTGAAAGAATTTTTCAAATCGGTTCAGTAGTTTCGGAGCCTATTCATTACAACCAAACAAACAAAGTTTTCTTCTTTATAATATTAGTGTAGATATACTGTATATTATTATAAGTTATTGGATAATTAAGATAAAAAATGTAGTTTATTTGGGCCTGTTGAGGACTGATTTAATATAAGCAAGGCGTTTCTTTACCTCTAGTAGCATTTTCAGTTTCTTAGAATGTCCAATCATGGGAAGCTCTTCTTGACGATGGTAGAACTTATTGTGGTATGCAATAGCGGCGGGAATATTGAAGTTTACATCACAGGCATCGCAATGAAGGAGCCTAAAACCACTCTTCTCCATATCCAAGTGCGTTGCTAGCATATGCTTGTTGTAAAGATGCTGAAAAGCAACAATACAGATCGATTGGAATGCATTTCAATTTCAATCTAATTAAGGTTACGCTGGATAAAGTTTGTCTTAAAATACATAAATGTGATAGATATTGGGATTGGGTGTGCCCTTATTATAGAAAATCATGAAAACAGACAGTTATAAAGGGACAAGGTAGAAGATAATGAATGTGAAATAATACATCAATATTTCTTGGGAAGAATGGAATTGCAAGTATACACATAATAAAAAAACCTTGAAATGTGTAAACTATGCACATACTTCTATGATTTTTTAAAACATAATTTAATGTTTGAGTGTATGATAAGGACGATAACAAGTAGGACAGGTAGAGGGAGGGGAGTGTGGGGCATAGGTCGTGAATTTCGTCTCTTCGAGCATTTCGCTGGCGGCGGCACAGTGTCCACAAAACGACGGCTTACCTTCATAGTGAAGAGTTTCCCGCACCAGGGACAGAAGTATTTTGTGTCGTGATCCGGGTGCACCTTGTGTTTGTGAGTTATAGCTTTCGATATCGTGGAAAACACCTCTGGACACACGTCACACTCCACAACCTCAACTTTGTCTTTCGGGTTGTCCGCCGCGGCCTCCGATTCATCCAGAGACCGCCCTCTAGGCTTCTTCTGATTGAAATTCGGATCCCCATGTTTCCTAGTCATAAAAACAGAAACAGATAATGAACCGATGTTTGTTATAACATAGAACTTGGAACTTGTGTTACCTGAAGTGTATTTGTAAATCTTCTTTTTGAGGAAACGTTTCACTGCAGAAAACGCACTTGAATTCTTCTCCTGAACTCATTGTAAAAATTGTTAAAAGTACCTATTCAACAAACATTTCAAATGAACGTCGCTTGTAGGATTCAGGATTGATTGGAATATTGTCACATTTAACGAGTATAATAAGCATATCAGTTAAATGGTCGTTTTCATGAGCTTTTCACATTATTCTATATTGAAAAATGAAAACATCCAGCCAGAAAAAGCTCAATGAACAATTTCCAACCTCACTCAACCTAATCCTAAACAAACCGTAGCCATTTTGTTTTTGTTTGCTTGCTTGCTTCGTTTTTTTTTCTGTTGGCATCTTGCAACGATGATGGAATTTGATTCATTTGTTTGCTTTTTTTTTTTTTTTCTTTCTCCTCATTCGAGGATTTAGAAAAAAAAAAAAAGCAAACAAATGAATCAAATTATGGTGTTCCACTAACCTTGGGAGTTTTGGCGGGAATCCGATAGTGAGACGTTGTTGGATTTGTATTATTGGCTCAAACTTGTGTTTCTTCGAGTGTTAATGTGTAATATTGGTGGAATATTAACCATTAAGTGTTCGTTAACGTGCACGAGTGTAGGCGAATGATATAAACTCAAAAAACGTGTCATTTCGCATTTTTTCCAAAACTCCCAGGAAGTTTCAGTAAAGCATCCACTACTTTACTGAATCGTGACTGACGATGTAAATAATTGACTTGACTACTTGACCACGATTGCTTTAACATTGCTGTGACTTTCTTAATGTGAAATTAAGAAATACTTAAAATAAAATACTTGACACTGGCTATATGCACAAACCGTGCGAAGCCATAACTAAAACAAAAAAAAAACCTTCCTGCAGGGGTTTTTGGCGGGAATCCGATAGTGAGACGTTGTTGGTTATGTATTATTTTCTCAAACTTGCGTTTCTTCGAGTGTTAATGTGTGATATTGGTGGAATATTAATCATTAAGTGTTCGTTAACGTGCACGAGTGTGGGCGAATGGTATAAACTCAAAAACGTGTCATTTCGCATTTTTTCCAAAACTCCCAGGAAGTTTCAGTAAAGCATCCACTACTTTACTGAATCGTGACTTTGACGATGTAAATAATTGACTTGACTACTTGACCGCGATCGCTATAATATTGCTGTGACTTTCTTAATGTGAAATTAGGAAATACCTACTTAAAATAAAATACTTGACACTGGCTACATGCACAAACCGTGCGAAGCCATAACTAAAACAAAAAAAAAACCTTGCATGCCGGATTATTTTAGCAATCTTATCAGTTTATTAATGCATACTAGCTGCATCCTGCGGTTTCACCCGCCTCAGAGATCACTTTTATGTTTGTTTTATTTAAGTTCTGTCATTTTATATTATTTTGATTTCAGACTAGCTAAGATGTCAAAAATATTAACGTCAACGTGTATTTTGAGCAGGCGGTATTATTCGGTTGGAGCCGGTAAATTAAAAGCCCAAAAATATGTTCTAACAAAATATTTTCAAGGTGAACCAAAAAAGAGCGATTTCAAAATTGTCGAAGAAGAACTACGTGAACTTAAAGAAGGTGGTAAGTGCAGAAAGCCATTAGTCTACTAACACAATTAAGATAGTTGATAGAATCAGGCATACAACTACATATATTTTACTTCATTGTTTTAATAATTTATATAACGTTTTTACACAATTTATTTAACATTTAGTTAAGTAAGTGGTCAAAGGTAATAGTTTATCACTGTTTGTACATGTTTCAGAAATCTTAACAGAGGCGAAGTATTTGAGTGTTGATCCATATATGCGTGCGTATATGATACGATACAAATTACCAACGGATATGATTGGAGAACAAGTTTCTAAGTAAGTCTTCTACGTTTATTCAAACCTCACTACATACCTACCTCAACTTATAATATTATTTCTATTTTCTTCTGTATTTTTTTTCTTTTTTTTTTTAAAGTAGCCCCACACTAGGATTGCTCCTGTATCGTGGGTACCGCTTACAGACATATAATTTCGCATACACATCACACCCAGACCAGAAACAAATATTTGTGGATCGCACAAATATTTGTCCCAGGCGGGAATCGAACCCGCAACCCCTAGCGCAGCAGTCCGATTGCTCAGCCACTACGCCAAACGAGCCGTTTTAGATGAAAAAAGAGGATAGGGGATATGAGTTTTTATATTATAACTATGTAGGTATAGGTAACTACCTATTTGTGTATATTTTTAGAATAATAGCAAGCAATAATGAAAAGTTCCCGGTTGGAAAATATGTCCTGGGATCTTTTGGATGGCGTACACATACTATTTGTAATCCTGAAAAACAAGAGAGAAAAACAGGATTTGTACCGTTGGCACTGCTACCAGAATTTGGCTCTCATCCTATCTCTCTTGCTTTGGGTGTATTAGGTTTGCCAGGGTAAGTCATAAACAAAATAAAGCAAAGTTTCTAAAACTATCTAATTGGAAACTTTATTGTTCACCAATAAGAAACACAAAATCAATAGAAACAACCTAATAGAAAACACAATGGGTGGTGTAATTATACGTGTTATCTATAGGTACCTACTAATAATTATAAAGAGGAAAACTTAGTTTGTTTGGTTGTAATGAATAGGCTCCGAAACTACTGAACCAATTTGAAAAATTATTTCACTGTTGGGAAGCTATGCTATCCCCGGTTGACATAAGCTAACTTATATCCCGTAAAAATTAATGGTTCTCGCGGGATAGTAGTTAACGCGGGTGAAACCGCGAGGTGCTTCTAGTTAGTAAACTTATTAAGATAGGTACAGCTTCCCATTTTTTTTTCTTTATTAAGTACTAACATAGTAATAAAATTGCGTTTTTAGAAATACAGCTTACTTTGGTCTCAAAGAGATTTGTCAACCAAAACCTGGTGAAACTATTGTGATAACGGGTGCGGCAGGAGCAGTTGGGTCTCATGTTGGACAAATTGGTAAAATACTTGGTAAGTGAGAATCTGACTCTTAGATGCATTTTTAGTGTAGTATTTGTTAGTAGGTTTACATTGTAAGATTTCAAAATCCGTAAATGAGCAAATTTGGTAGATACCTATGGGTAAAATGTTTATTTATTACAATAAAATAAAGAAAACTAAACTACTAAAACTACAATTATTTTTGTTTGAGCTCCTTAGATGTAAATTTTGATACACATTGCACCTTTAATACTTATTTAAAATTATACATTCAGTAGGTAAGTAGTATAGTGCTAGTAGTACTTACAGAATCTTAGATGTCAATAATTATTATAATTATTGTTACCATAATTTATGAGGCACTTTCTAAGTTCAAATATTAATATTGTATTTCTTTTTGGGTTCTAGGGTGTCGTGTCGTTGGATTCGCAGGATCTAACGAGAAGTGTAAATATTTAGAAGATGAATTAGGTTTCGACAAAGCTTTCAACTATAAAATAGTGGATATTCGAGCTGCACATAAAGAAGGAGCTCCTAAAAGAGTGGATTGCTATTTTGATAATGTGAGACATTATACACAATGTACAATTTATTACAACCTACTTACTGAGACTAGAAGTTTTTAATAAATAATTCAATGCACAGGTTGGCGGTGAAATCAGCTCAACTATTATGAGTTACATGAATAAGTATGGCAGAGTCGCGGTTTGTGGCTCAATATCCTCTTATAACGACACTACATTGCCGAAGGGTAAGCTATAATAAATGTATCTGTTCAATTATTTATTCAGTACCTAAGTGGGAACCTTCTTACCTACTACTACCTACATTAAATTATATACCATAACAAATAAAGAAATTCAATTATTGTTTTCAGTTACAATACTTCAACCTTCCATAGTTGTCAAAGAACTTAAAGTAGAAGGTTTTCTGATAGATCGGTGGACTGATAGATGGGACGAAGGGGTTAAAGCTAATCTTAATTGGCTCCAAGACGGAAAATTAAAATACCAAGAGAAAATATACCATGGTTTTGATAACATGGTGGATGCTCTCAACGGTTTGTTGCGGGGTGAAAACACAGGAAAAGCACTTGTAAAGGTTAATTAATAGGTATCTACTGTATAATTATTATAACATTATCCTGTAAACTGTTTCAAAATGTTTTATAATACAATTCTATCCAAATGAGAACTGTATTTTGTAACACGCTCGTTTTATTTTTATATTTTTACAATTTAAGATTCTAAACATAGGTAGGTAGGTACAATATTGTAGGTTGTATATTGATCGATAGGACGTTCCCAACAATCACACTGTTATTTGTTCTTTGAGTAAGTATAATGATTAGGTATGTACCTACCTATGTTAAACTTTTTCAATAAAAAGAGAATAATAACTTATCCTTTATCCTTGAGTTCTCTCTTTCTTGAGTTGCTGTCATTATTAATCTTTTCGAAAAACAAGGGAATAAAGGATTGCGAATAGGAAATTTAAGGCAACAAATGGAAATGGCTCCGGAATTCCGGATGGAGTTTTGGCGGGAATCCGAAAGCGAGACGTGGTTAGTTTTGTGTTTGTATTTCTCAAACTTGTGTTTCTTCGAGTGTTAATGTGTAATATTGGTGGAATATTAATCATTAAGTGTTCGTTAACGTGCGCGAGTATAGCCGAATGATATAAACTCAAAAAACGTGTCATTTCGCATTTTTTCCAAAACTCCCAGGAAGTTTCAGTAAAGCATCCACTACTTTACTGAATCGTGACTATGATGATGTAAATAATTGACTTGACTACTTGACCACGATTGCTATATTGCTGTGACTTTCTTAATGTGGAATTAAGAAATACTTTAATAATAAAATACTAACTTGACACTGGCTATATGCACAAACCGTGCGAAGCCATTACTAAAACAAAAAAAAAAACATAGTTGTACTTTTGTATTCTCTTTGGTACTAAACGGCTCTTTCAAAAGTGCGTAAATATCATAAATATGTTACAGCTGATAATAATATGTTATCAATTTATTCATTTGGCTCTCCTGTCGGTAAACTCGTCGCTGCAGCTGACGATAAATTCTTATACGTTGTAACTTTTGAAGACTCCAAGAACTTTGAGAAAATGATCCAAACTCTGTGCAAGCGGTTGTCCTGCGGACTAGTGGAAAATAATAATAAAATTCTGAAGTTATTGGAGCAGCAATTGAGAGACTATTTTGAGGGAAATCTGAAGATATTTACTGTCCCTATCAAAACTTTTGGTTCAGATTTTCAAAAGGTTTGTACCTACATTACGAATTAGTTCACAATTTTTCTGCATTTACCTACTTAATTATTTTGCTCTGCTAATGTATTGTCACACAATAACAGACAGGTCCAATTATCTAGATAGGTACCAGACACTAGACAGGTAAAGATATAAGTAGGTACTTACATACTGTAGTAAACTCCTGCTAGGATGTTGTCGATTGTCCCTAGAATGTATGGGGCAAGTTTCAAGAACTGCCATATGCATCGACTCAAACTTATGGAGACCTTGCAAAGGCCCTGGGAAGGACAGCAAGCCACGCACGGGCTGTGGGGGCTGCTTGCGGTGCTAACATGCACTTGTTCATAATACCATGTCACAGGGTTGTTGCTACTGGTTCAAAAGGAGGCTTCAGTTGTGGCATTCACAGAAAAGAGTGGTTGATAGAGCATGAGAAGAAACATGATGAGTGATAATTAAGGTAAACCATTTAATAATAGCTAGAACCTTACAAGGTGTGATCTATGATTATTTTGATGTTAGGTTAGGGAGTTACAATGTAATGTTTATAATTGTTACGTGGTCCATATGGACCAGCCCAGGCGCAGTGTCATTAATAAAAATTAAATAGTAATTGTATCTTATCTAATATTATATGTAATTACTTCAACATCTAAAGTTCAAATATCAATTCAATATTATGCATTATAATGGTAAACATATTCAATTTGTCACGATGTCACATATTACTATAGATAGGTACTAAAAATGACGAATTATGGTAATATGATTTATCATTTAAGTATGTATATATTTTTTAGCCGCAATGTGCAGTCAGCCCTTGTTTTTTTAAAAGAAAGATGCCGTTTTATAGCTTTACCCCGGTGGATCTTCATAATACCTGTAATATATGTATAGAGAACACATTAACACATAGGTATGTACACAAACAAATCATATTCCAAAATATAATGACATATTATTATAGTGTAGGTACCTACATAAAAATATTGGAGACCCTTTATGATAGATAATAAACTAATAATGATAGATAAGGATCAAGAATAGAGTACCTACTTACTAATAATAGATAATTATATTACTGTGTTCATTGCTATTATGAACTAACATTGTCAATTTGTCACCTTAATAATTATTATTATGATCATTAAAGGTATGACCTTATAGTAGTAGATCCCTACCCACTGAATTGATGTAACAAAAGAGTCGATTAACCTTCATGAGTGTGGCTCTCAGGTGAAGAGATTTATTGAATTGGTACCTAATCTTATGTCCCCCTAAAGAACCTAATATTATAACCTAACTTTGTTCGCGTTTTTATATAAAACTAGCTGACCCGACAGACGTTGTCCTGTCATTGTCTCTATGGGAAAAGCTTCCTCTTCTTCTATCTCTCTCCCTCTATATCTACGAGTATCTCTCCTCGCACTATATCTCTCTCTCACTATATCCATCTCTTTCAGATTTTTTCCCAGAATGAGTGACAGGTGTCAACTGTACAACCCGATTTTATCGGATAGGTATATTTTTCCCAGTTTCAAAGCTTGGACGTTGTACACATTGTCACACAGCGGGCAATGTATGCCCGCTGTTGACTCTGAGCTTCTCTAAAGGCCAGCAGTTAAGGACCACGTCTCAGTACCATATATTGTCATCACTGGTAACACACTGGTTGAAGACCCTTGTCTTCAGGCACTGTGGAATTTTGGACGAGACAATGTCACGTAACTTCCCGAACGCTGCCCATTCGAGTTTGATTCTTCGGGCGTCCTCTTTATCGAAGTTGGACCTGCCTAACTGGACTATCTGGCCAAGGTAGATGTACTGGTCAACAACTTCGAGAGGATCGTTCCCAACGATTACCGGCACGGGTACAACATGGCCATTGGACATGATTTTCGTCTTGTCCATATATTCATTTTAAGACCCACTTGTTGGGAAACGCTACTGAGGTTGCTGAGCATTGTATTGAGATCCTCCAACGACTCTGCCATGATGACTACATTATCAGCAAAACGAAGGGGAGTGATGTATTCGCCATTGATGTTGATGCCGAATCCGTTCCAGTACTGCCAGTCCAAGAGCTTGAAAACATCCTCCAATGCGTTCGTGAACAATTTTGGAGAAATACCTTCTCCCTGTCTCACGCCTCTCTGCAATGGGATAGTTTTCGTGTTCTCGTCCTATAGTCGGATTGACATGGTGGCATTAGGTACTATACAAGCACTTCAGCACTTCGATATACCTACCTATAGTCGATATGGCATCGCTGAAGAGACTGCAAAGTGCAATACTACCCAGGTCTCGATTGAATCGAAGGCTTTTTCATAGTCCACAAACGCCAAACATAATGGCCGATTTATACTCCTCAGTCTTCTGTATAATCTGGCGGAGCGATCTGGAGTGCCTATCTCCCGATCGATCGATCGAGGGACCGATCTCCCGTTGATTTGCCCCCTTGAGGGATGATATTGCAAAAATGCTGACACCCGTATTTCTATATTTCTTACAAAAAGCCTAAATATACATTTTAAGATTCCTAACTTGAGGAAATATTTTCAAATTTCAAACTTTCAACCCCTTTATATATTAGTAGCTGTTACCCGCGACTTCGTCTGCATTTATATCGGTAACAGCTAGTAAGAATATATAAACCTAACGTAAACCTATTGGATACAGTCATCATCGTCTCAGTAGATATCCCTACAACATCTCTATCTCTAATCTCTCCTTCTCCCCATCCCTCATCTTCCCATCTCCCATCTCCCACCTCCCTCCTCCCATCTCCCCATCCCCCAAGTCCCCAACTCCCCAACTCCCCATCCACCCATCTCCCACTCACTCACTCAATCGCACACTCACTCACTCACTGTCACTAATCTATCTCCTTGCCTTTCATACGATCCGTTCAGCCGTTTAGAAATGGTGGTTCATAGACTACGTACATAGAGGTTATAATAATCTAAAGAGTACCTCGTGATTTCCACCCTTTTCTACGCCACCTTAAGGGATGATTTTGCAAAAAAGCTGAAGCCCATATTTATTTATTTCTTACCAAAAGCCTAAATAAGAATGTTCAAATCCCTAACTTGAGGAATTATGGGTTCCCCATACAAACTTTCAACCTCTATTTCATCCCCTTCGAGATTATTTATTTGAGACAAAAGATAGCCTATAATATGTCCGTCTCGTAGGTCCAATCTACCCCTATACCAAATTTCATCGAAATCGGTGCAGCCGTTTAGCCGTGAAAAGGTAACAAACAAACAGATAAACAGATAAACAAACAGAGTTACTTTCAGATTTATAATATTAGTATGGAAGTATGGATATAGGCTATCTTCGAGATCACTTTTTCGGACAAAAGATAGCCTATGTCCGTCCATGAGTCCATTCTATCTCTATACTTGTCAAATTTCATCTAAATTGGTTCCGCCGTTTAGTCGAAATAAGGAGACAAACGAACAGAGTTACTTTCGGATTTATAATATTAGTATGGATTATAAGTACCTAAGTTCTAACAAAATCCGTCCAGTTGTTTTATCACGATCACAGGCACGATTCAAGACCAGTCACACAGTAAACGAATTATTAGCTAATGTACCTATAATATACCTATTAGCTAACCTACCTATATTTATTTATTTATTGTATTATACACAAGACAGTATACAATCATATGCAGAGGTAGAACTTAAAAATTAGGATTATTTAGAACTGGATTGCAAACCAATAGATTGTGTACACATAAAAACAAAATGAGATAGACTTATAAATAGAAAAGTTCCACAGCCGCAAACACGAGTTTTGCGGCATGTAAGCATGCAGAAATAAATTGCCCAATAATTTTGCTAGCAGGTAATAGGCAGATGCAACACAGAAGTTACATCCGGCTTGTTTGGTTTGTGATAGAGGACATCCTTCACTAAGTTAATGAAAGAACTAAGCTTAGGGGTAAAAATGTCAAATTCCAAGACCTCCTTAGCCACCTCATTATACTGACGAGCCATCCGTACTAGGGGGTTGTAGAAAGATATATTATTTTTATAAGTCAGTAAAGCGAATAGATTTGTTTGGTTGGACCTACGTGTGCTATATTTAATATTTAAGTTTATTTGAGAAAGCAACTCGGGTGTGTCTACGATGGAATGAATTATTTTATACAGAAAAATGAAGTCAAAATACATACGACGCGTCTCCAGCTTTTGTACATGAAATCTGATCAACCTCGCTTCATAGTTAAGGTTTGAACGCCCCACTTGTTGACGATAGCATAACATTCGCAAACATTTTCTCTGCACCCTCTCTATCTCATCAGTATGCACCCGGTAATGTGGAGACCAAATAGGGCTGCCGTACTCCAAGGTGCTCCGGACAAGAGTGAAGAACAGATAAAGTAGGGAACGGGGATTTTTGAAGCCTTTAGTGGTTCTGAAAACAAAACCAAGGAGTTGATTGGCTTTCGTGGTCATGTGCTTATAGTGCGCTCGGAATGAGAGTTTATCGTCAAAAAGAATACCCAAATCCTCAGCAACATTAGACCTTGGCAGGACCAAACCATTAATTGAATAATCATTAACGATCTTACAATGCCTGTTAGTGAACGTAATAACAAAACATTTATTTATGTTGAGGTTCATCTGGTTTGACCTACACCAGTCCGACACAACATTCAAATCTATTTGTAAGAGATTGCAGTCGTGTTGGCCAGAGATAGTTCTGAAAATTTTCATATCATCAGCGTATAATAAACATTCGCATGAATATTCAACATAGATATTCAACACTCAATTCATAGACAGTAGTATAATGGTGTATGTGACAACAACCGAGGCTATGGAAACCAGCCAACTATTGTCAAGTCGAAAGAACCTGGCCAGGCTGAAGTTAATCGGCCGAGCTTCCATTAATCCGCGGAGTTCTGTCAGGGCTACGCGTAATTCGTCATCTAAAAACACAAAATCGAAAACATAACATTAGTAACTATAACACAAGCACAGATTACTAAATACTTAAGTACGTCGACATAAGTTTAATCTTAATAACAGTAGTACACGAAACATTGATCCTTTTCTTTAGTAATAGAAAATATTGTCAGCTTACTAGGATTTTTATTGATGAGGAGGTGATCGATCGTGGTGATTATCCTATTTCGTTGACGGTAGGCCATCTCGCAGTGGTTTACCAGGCTAATGAGGACGAGGACACACGTCACCAGCCGCGTTGTGCAAGATATCGCGGGATAGTATTTTGCCTCGTGGGGCACAACCTGCGGATGTCATAAGGGGTGTTTGCTTGAGGCGTTTCCATTGACGATACGTGCACAAATATTATCTCTAGTTTTACGTAGTGGTAAGCTTTTTATTGGGAGTTTCTTGCTGGCAAAGCAAAAGCAAGGCTGGTTTTCATGAAAGAAATGAACCAACTGTTGTGGGGAACGAAAATGTTTTGGTTGAAACATTGTGTGACAGGATGTACCTACCTACACCTACCTACGCAGTTACGCGTATTCACGTTACTAATGGATAGATAAATTACACTCACCTGCGTTCCAAGTACTATTCTTACAGCAATATTTGTAAATCGTATGATATCTATTAGCAGACTCAAGCTATTCAACAAAATCTGAAAATGAGAATGGCCACAATATCTAATTTATTTGTCTATATTGTCTAACTAATTAAAGTATCGTAATCCACGGCTAGAATGTATGCCACTACTTACCCTAAATCCAAACACAGAATTAATAGATTCCACTTGTTCAGTTAGCTGCAAATAACATCTGGTGAGCCACTTTACTTCTATACACTCATCAGCAAACTGTAACTTCATTGGGTTCGCACGTGTCTTGAATGTCAAGGTCTGTGAGATAACTGTTGCGTACAGACAATTCTTGTTGGGTATGAAATCCCCTGCGAACCCTGGTAGGGACTGCGTGACTGAGTAGTAATGTTGGACTATATCACCGATGATCCGCAGACGATATTGGATGTGCAATACGTGTGATGAGAGGTCTAACGTGGTGAGAATTTTTATGTAGAGAAACAGATACGCTACGGCATACGCCGTCGTAGTTTCCCAACCATAACAGAGAAACCAGGCGCCGTAGTCACAGGCGGAAGTAGACAGCCAAACCAAAGTGAAAAAACTCAACAGCTTCACCAATCTCCACTTAATTTCAGAATAGTAAGTCATACCAATGATCTCGTCTATGTATTCGTATTGCTTAAAATACGGCACGCTGACATGCCTTCTATTTTTGTAGATAAAAACCAAATCGACATTATACTGGCAAAGGTCGTAAAGCATTTGCACTATATCTGTGACCTTTATAGATGGGTTGATTGTGCTTAAATCATAAAAGTATGTGATTTTATAATACAAACTGATAAGATTCAACGATCCAAAAATTACAATTGTGAGTAAACATTTGGAAATGTACAAGGCACTGGAATAAACTGGGTTTTCAATATTGCCATTTAAGGAAAACAAGTTGAGAATCCAAGTCAATGGTTTGAGGCTGTTGAAAGTGTTTTGGGCGTGAACCTTAATGGCTTTACCATGTTTGATCTTCATGGTACCGGTTCAGTGGCACAGAATACCTATTAATACCCTCGATAGTGGTTAAGCTTCACGAGTTGACACGTCCAGCGTAAGTAGCCTCAAATAACCACTGACCTGCGTGCCACCCGAGCGAGGCCTACCTACCACGTAGGTATATAATTACTATAAGAACTAATAATGTTTATGGAAGGACAGCTACAAAACATGCATGGAAAATTTATTTGAATGTCATATTCGCCATTATAGAGAATTTGTGTACCTATGATACCACTTACGGTTATTAATATAAATTTTAATAACAGCTGTTATCTTTATGTTATGTTTATACATATAGGTACAATAGATATAGATACTATAGGTGGTAGTTAGCTAAGTAAGGTAGTGTTATTCGTAGCCCCGGAAGACAAGAAATAACAACACGAGAATCGTTATAATCACCTTATAATTCGCACCAACAATTATTTCCGTACAAAACAATCCCTATCACCCTGATTCGAACCGATTTAAATTTCAACCGCTCACCAACCTCTATTTTGAGAAGTGACAAGTAAAATTCCTCCATAGACAAACTAGTTCGTCACACTTAGCAAAGACAATTCTCAGTATTGCCCTAAGCAAAAAAATAATAACTATGATTGACATTATGACTGATTGGAATATTGACGAGTAATTACAATTTAAAATCATAGCATTAATTGAATTCAATAACAGATAATATAATTAAGATATATTATTATGGTTATGTGGCCGACTAGTAGTCGCTGTAGTGATACTCGATAACACTCGGCCATCCTGCAACTGGGTCCGCGGCCCGCGGCCCTCTGCACCCCGTCCAGTGATGTCCCAGTTCTGTCAAGCAAACAATAATATCGCAGCAGTATCATGTCTTCTCAATAACCATATTATCATAACATAGGCAATTTGTGAAGAAAGAACCGTAGGTAGAAGAAAAAAAATAAAAAAATAAGTGGCTTGGGTGTCTAGATGTAGATCATCGCATAGTATACGTATTATATTAATATATTCACACAGTTCACACAGTATTATTCGGAGGATACATCACACAGATCACACAGCTGTTGATAACCCCTGCTTCGTATTCACACAGATCACACAGTATTATGGGTTCACATAGTATATTATGGATCACATAGATTGCATTCATAATAGTAGTATTACATCACACAGTATCATGAGGTCTCATAGTTTGTTTCTCATTTTAGTCACACAGCTCACATAGTAGGCAGTGGAAAGTCTCTTAGGTATCTCGGACGCTCTTGATTATTTAATGGCACACAGGGGTTTTTATTTTCTCTCATTATTATATAAGTAACTTTATGGTGATAGTCAGGATCACACAGACGAATATCTTATAACATCACACAGGTATTGCAGTATGTATATTGACGTGCTTTAGCGATTGATGACTTATTTATTAATATTTTTCTCAATGCATTTATTCACAACTTTCCTTAATTATTACACTTAACTATTTATTGTACAATTATTACGAATTTGTATAACATTCATTACTATATGTATTACACCATCATCCAACAACAACATATTATTATATCTCATTTTATTATACTAATAATGATTATTGTGTTTCCAGTTCATCGTACCTAACTAAAAGAAATAAATGTTTGATTGTTTACAAAGCGTATGATTTCATTTTTAACTTTCTAAAAGGTCAATTAGATCATCCCTATCAATTTCGCGGTCACTACTTGAGGTGTCATCATCAGACATGGTGGCGTTATATGGTCTGAGGCTTTCTCCTGGCACTACTGCGTTAAACTTTCTGTATCCTTTCATGCCTTTAATACTGATAATAGTATAACGATCTAAAGCGTGATCAGCTTTAGAAACTTTATACGGACCTGTATAGAGACCATCTAATTTCCTTGTAACATTAGCGGTACTGTCCCTAGTAATGCCACCTTTCCATAGCACCAGTTGACCTAATATATATTTTGTACACTTCTTATGCTTGCGGTCGTACCTTTCTTTCATTAGAGTCATATTCCTATCGATGCGTAATTTTGCGGTTGCTCGTCGTGTCTCTAATTCTCGCACAGGATCATTATCACCCACTTCGTTAACCGGGTAAGCTGGCAACCGGTAATTACTGTGGCTAAACATGAGTTTAAAGGGTGAAAATCCTGTGGTAGCATTATTCGTGTTGTTGATACCCCAAACTACATCTGATAACTTCTCATCCCAAGTACATTCACTGTCAGACATTGTGTTCAAACCGTTAAGCAAAGTTCGATTCACCCGCTCAACCTGGCCGTTGGAACGAGGGCTCGCTATTGCGTTCAAAACGTGTTTAAATTGAGTTTCTTCTGCAAATTGTTTGAAATAGCGACTCGTAAATGCCTTGCCTCTATCTGTAACAATTCGTTTCGGGTTCCCAAACAGATTAATTATCTCCTTCAATAACTTTATAGTTTCTACTGACCTACAACTCTTGGCTGGTTTAGCGAACACGAATTTCGTAAAGGAGTCAATCACTACCAAGACATAAGTGCTACCCGATCGAGTTTTGACAAAGGGGCCTAAATGGTCAGCATGAAGTGTATGCATAGGTATCGCTTCTTTACCGATAGGGTGTAGTTCGCCTTCAACTTTACCGCTGTTGCCTTTTGAATATGCACATTGTAAGCACGATTTGATATATTTACGAATAAACCGTGTCATACCAGGAAACCAAAATTGCTCTTTGATAGCTTTTTCGCATCGATCAAACCCAGGGTGGCCTATATGGTCATGGAATTTTTGTAGTAGACGATATTTGCCTAGTTTTGGAATGACAAATCGATCCCCAGCCAAGGTTTTCCTGTACAAGACGTTATCTTTGATGCAGTAGTTAGACACTATGTCGTTGTTAGTAGTGCCTGCGTTTAGCTGGGTGAGTATATTTTGGATGTTGTCGTCTTGCATTTGCAGCGTAAGTAGCCAATCAGAGTTATCTATGGTCAGCACGTTACTAGCCACGGGGTTTCTGCTTAAAGCATCGACGTGTTTCATTTTATCGCCTGGTCTATACTCTATTTGTAAGTCAAAGTCCTGTATAGTTAGCCACCAGCGGGCGATACGAGGAATTAAGTCCTTTTTCGAAAGGGTTGTTCGTAACGCAGCACAATCAGTTATAACTTTGACAGGAATTCCTACCAAGTAAATACGAAATCGCTTTAGGGACTCTACAACAGCTAATGTTTCCAGCTCATAGCTGTGGTAGAAACCTTCTTCTTTAGTGGTGACCCGGCTAAAGTATGCAATCGGTTTCAAGCTACTGTCTTCCTGATACTGCATTAAAATTCCACCTAACCCTAACCGACTCGCATCAGTATGAAGCTCTGTAATGGCGTCTTTGTTATATATACCTAAGACAGGTCTTTCGGTCAATCTTTGCTTCAATACTTGGAAAGCGTTTTCTTGGTCAGGTCCCCATATCCATGTAGCGTCTTTTCTTGTTAGTTGTGTTATAGGTCGTGCGATTTCAGCGAATCCACGAACGAATTTCCTAAAATACGACGCCAAACCGATAAACTGACGTACTTCGTGGACGTTAACTGGCCTTTTGTACTCCGTAACGCAATTTATCTTGGCTTGTCCTGGTTGTATTGTACCAGCAGTGATTTCGTGGCCTAAATAGTTAGCACTCTTCTTGAGGAAAGCACATTTATTCAGATTTAGTTTTAAGTTAGCGTCAGTAAGCAGCTTTAGGACACGTTCTAGTAACTCTAATCCTGCCCGAACCGATACCGTAGGTAGCATGACGTCATCTAAATACAAGGCTATATCATCAGTAACCGTTCCCAAGATCATTTTTATCAATCTTGAAAAAACGGCAGGGGCGTTGGCCAAGCCGAATGGCATTTTCATATATTCGTATTGGCCTGAAGGCGTTATGAAAGCTGTTTTACCTACAGAGTCTTTCGCCATAGGCACTTGGTGATAGCCTTGGGCGAGATCTAGAGTAGTGAAGTAAGCTTTTCCACTTAGCCTTGCCACCTGGTCCTCTATGTGAGGTAATGGAAAACGATCTTTAACGGTGCGCGCGTTCAAGGCCCGATAATCTACGCAAAGCCTATAGTCACCTCCCTTTTTCTTAACTAGTACCACAGGGCTTGCATACTCTGATCTAGATTCTCGAACTATTCCCGCTTCGAGAAGGTCTTGAATTTTACTATTGACAATCTCATTTTCTTTGTGAGAGAGCCTATAGGGTTTAAAGTATACCGGTTGTTCAGTAGTCGTATGAATATGCATTTCCATCAATTTTGTGCACCCTAAATCTTTCGTACCTCTGGCAAAAGAGTGTGCATACCGATTAAGCAATCCTAATAAACAATCTTCGTCCACCGTGTTTAATTCCCCAACGTCAATATCTGATTTAATTATAGCAGTCGATTCGCTAGGAGTCGCATCAGAACAGTTCACACTCAGCACATTGTGATGACTACACTCACCTGGCGTAAGTAGTTCTGCTCTTGCCACTAGTTTGTCAACTGACCAGTGAATATCATTAAAACCAACGTTAAATACTTTTATGTAGCAATTTTGGGTGTTGATGACTGCTTGTGGTATAACGTACGCCGTATCACCTAACTCAAAATACACCGGGCGGCTCAGAAAGGTATGTTGTTCATCACTGGATATGTTGTCTACATACACATCTACGCATGCCTCACTTTGTTTTGGAATGTTCACATCATACTTTAATAATACCGGAAATTTATGGACAAAGTCGATATTTTTTAGCTGAATATCACTGAGTGTACCTTGCAGGTCACTATTTAGTACAAGGGTCACAGAGTGTGAGGTAGTAACCAGGCAAATATTATCTTGATTTATCATAGGTTGTCCAACAATCAGATCCACGTCGGATAGATTATGCTCAGTAACTTCTACGTCGCCGTTAATGGTCAGGTTGTCAACCTGGACGTTTATATTAGCTTTCCCCAAGGATCGAGTACAAGCACCGCCAAACCCCCTCATAATTGTATTTGATGGATCTAACTTCAGGTGTAAGCTATCAGCTAAAGCCAGTGTAACAATATTCAACTGACTGCCTGTGTCTATATATGCAGTCAATTTGTAGCCATTTACATACACTAGCTTTTTGTACAGGTCTTGAAATATGTTATAAGTTACATACAAAATTTTGCTAACCTTTTGTGGCTGCTGTTGTGAGGAGGTCGATCCAAACCAGCAGCTTGTAGTCGCGTGTCCAACACGCTGACAGTTTTCGCATCGTAGCTGAGACCTGCAGTCCCGTGCCTCATGCCCTGGTCGTCGGCAGGAGTAGCAAATCTTAGGCAGCAACGGTTGTCGTATTGATGTAGTGCTCACGGCAGCTGAACTCGTGGTGGCTGTGCTTCCGTTGTTGCCACGTCTCCAGGTTGATTTCTTTGCTGCATTGGCTGCCTCGACGCTTTTATAAGTTTCTAATGAAGACAAGTAGCCAAAATATAGTTCTTGCGGCGTCTGGCACCGGAAAGCTTTAGCGTTTGCTCGTATTTCAAGCGGCAAGCCTCTGATTATGCAAGAAATTGCATCCTCTCCTTCTATCTTGCATTTTTTCAACAAGGACATCTTGGTATGAAAATATTTTGTCATTGTCTCAGAATCGGTTTTAGTCTTGCTCAACATTTCTTCTAAGCGGTCAACGAAGTCGGTCGATCGAGGGAATGCAGTTCGCAATGCTTGTTTCCAGTCACTCCAAGTAAGATTGTATTCTTCTGAGTCGTCATACCAGTCTCTCGCAGATCCTCTTAGCCGTATCTGCATTACGAATTGGCGATCTTTATTGTCCCAGCCGTAGACATCTCCGAGTTGGTCGATTTTGTGTAACCAATTAACCACGTTACTTGTTTTTTCATCCGGTCGGAACTTTGGGATAACATCTGCATCGACCGGTGTAATGCGTCGACGTTTCGGCAAACATTCCTTTTCAAAGAAAAAATTTTCGTCGTTTTCATCATTTGTGGAGGTTGCTGACGAACTACTTAACCTTCGTTTTCTTCTTCCAAGGCCATTGATGTATGGGCCGGACATCTTTTCATCCCACTTCTGAAATGTTATTCGTAGCCCCGGAAGACAAGAAATAACAACACGAGAATCGTTATAATCACCTTATAATTCGCACCAACAATTATTTCCGTACAAAACAATCCCTATCACCCTGATTCGAACCGATTTAAATTTCAACCGCTCACCAACCTCTATTTTGAGAAGTGACAAGTAAAATTCCTCCATAGACAAACTAGTTCGTCACACTTAGCAAAGACAATTCTCAGTATTGCCCTAAGCAAAAAAATAATAACTATGATTGACATTATGACTGATTGGAATATTGACGAGTAATTACAATTTAAAATCATAGCATTAATTGAATTCAATAACAGATAATATAATTAAGATATATTATTATGGTTATGTGGCCGACTAGTAGTCGCTGTAGTGATACTCGATAACAGTAGGTAGGTGCCTAGGCCTACATAGTGCGGGAGTGAGAGCATGATATAAACTATAGAAAGGTAATGTAAGTAAGTAGGTATCTATGGCGATGTAAGTACCTGCCTACCTACCTACCCTTATACCTTATGGTCCACCGGTAGATCACCGGTACAACATTTGGTTAAAAAATATTTTATTATTTTCCATTTTGAGTATGAATAAACAAACGGCTGGGGGTACCGACTCTGGAACCGGCAACATAAAGTTGGCCTTGTGAAAAAGTTTCAATTCTTGAAATGATTTTAGGCCATTGACGTTAACTAATAACAATCTATATACCTATACAGGGTGTATCGGCAAGGTGTAGTAATATTGAAATGTGGATATGTGTAGGTACCTGGTGATGAATAATTTGCCAGGGTACTAAAACCTGAAATCGATAATCGATTTTTTCACTCAAATTGACAAAATAACTAAATATTAAAACCCTAACATGATACGGATGACGTCACGTTACGCGAGTCACTGGCATTGAATTATTTCTGCCGCAAAGTGCGCCGCGGTCTTGAATTTGCCGACAATATTTTAGGGTTCAGTATTGTAACAAAGTTGAAAGCCTCTAAAATTCATTTCAGATACTTACCGCCTTAGAATAGAATTTTGGTAGGTACATTACACAGAGCAGATATCACTCAGCCGCCAAGAAATACTTTTGTCAGGTTGCATCTATCCGGGTAGGTACAAATTGGTAAAAAACATTATTTAAAAAACAAACGGAACCCTTAGTACATTTACGAATTCTTATTGACGGATTTGACGGCGGATCACATGTTAGTCTTTGCGTCAAGTTCACTGACATTGCCCAGCTGATAACTAGGGTTGAACGATGGTTAGTTTTGCAGTAAACTTTGACGTGTCTTAATTCATTACCGTGACTACTTACTGATTTAAAATACCTCCAGACTACTTCGAAATAAGTAGGTATGTGTATGCATAGTTTCAGTATTACTACACCTTGCTGTTACACCTTATATAAAAATCAAATGCTGTTCGTTCGTGTGGCTAAAACTCGAGAACGGCTGCACCGATTTGGCTGATTTTGGTCTTGAATGATTTGTGGAAGTCCAGAGTCCAGGGAAGGTTTAAAAGGTGAATTTTATCACTATTCCACGCGGACGAAGTCGCGGGCACAGCTAGTCACAAATAAAAACACTCAGCATTGTTTGGATGTACTGTATAATTATATTCTCCCAATTGCATCTGTTTGGAAAATGCCTGGATGCCCATCGACTTCGACTATACTGTTCTTTGTTTAAGTACGTCTTTGAATTTTTTTCGAATCGAAGACACGGAATGTGTCTTCGAAATCACACAGTCCCCATCTGAAAAAGTTTCAATTTGACAGCAAAATCCGCCATTTGTTACAAAAATGTGTAAAATGAAAAACCGCTCGACCGATTTAGTGTAAACTTCACATAAACCATCTACTAAATAGTCCAAACAAGGCCTAAACATTTGGTTTGGATAGGTGAGCCCGTTCTTGAGTTATAAAATTATCTACAACGAAAAGTGGCATTGTTTTTTATATACTTACTTTTTATATTGTAATTATATAGAAGATATAAGATTTGAATAGGTAGGTACGGTAAACAAAACATTTAAACGGGATTACATATGAGATGGCTGGTACCATGCCGAGCACTATAATATGTATTAATTTATCAGTTCATTTTCTCGCCAAAACTCGCACTTGGCTGTTTGACTTATGCTGAACATTAACAAAACAATTCTTGCGATGCCAAAAATAAATTAAAAAAAAAACATAGCTGGAGTTATGGCGGGAATCCGAAAGTGAGACGTTGCTTTATGTAGTATGTACCTATTTAGTATTTTTTCCTGTAACTTGGATTTCTCAGAGTGTTGATGTGTACCTAATATTAGTGGCGAATTAATAATTTAATATTCGTTATCGTGCACGAGTGTGGGCAAATGATATAAACCCAAAAAGTGTATTATCGCATTTTTTTTAAACTAGGAAGTTTCAGTAAAGCCTCCATTCCACTTTACTGAATCGTGACTGTGATTTGAATTGACTTGACTACTTCACCACGAGGATTGCTATAAAGATAAGTTATGTGATAATTCGTCTATGCTATAATTTCCCTATTGTGAAATATTATTTCTTTATTTGACACTGGCTAAATACACAAACCGTCTGAAGTCAAAATTAAAACCTCAGCTAATAAACGTCAATCTTGTCTGTCTGACAGTTGCCTGCCTGCCATTCTGTCAGACTTTGGCAATGACATGACAACGAGCGACGCCGACGGAGTCGACGGACGGAATCAATCAATCTATCAAACTCATGGCATTTTTTATTTTGATTTGAATTTTGTTAAGCTACACAAAAGTAATTATATTTCATTTTAGTGTAGTACCTAGGTAGGTACATTTAATTTTTACCAAATACAATTTCCTAAGGTTTTATTTTAATGAAAAAATCTGTGAAACTATGAGTAGGTATAAACACTACAGACATGCAAACTTTCACATGCAATTTGAATAAACTAGGTACATTTTATTATACGGGCACAGAACTCTACAAATCTATATTGTATATCGCATGCTTCTATAGTGTGTAAGTAATGTAAGAAAGTGACAATAATTCTTGACTCTTGCGCTGTTCTGTTGAGTTGCCGCGGATTTATTCCAAGTATTCTTCATTTTTATGTTGAAAATGTAGGAACTAGATTAGATTGTAGACATAGCTACCTACCTACCTACAATGCTACTTAGTAGGACAAAACCGAACAATATTTTAATGGGGGCGGACACGACGCCATCGCCGCGTCCAAGCTCGTCCACATACATATTCATACATACATACACTCACTATTCACTCTATCTATGCCATCATAATATCGTGGCTTGGCTAGTGATAAATGATTTAGATGGTCTATTTCAAAATATTTTTTGTGCACTTTATACTTTCACTGTTCAGTTCCCTGCAATTACGTGCATATTTTTGTTTTCTTTTACATAGGTAGGGGTATGCAATTTTAGTTGGCACAATCCTTACCTACATTAAAATGTCTAGTAGAAAGTACCAACCTTGTATATATACTTGCCTACTTTATGGTGCTATTTCAGTTTTCTATGAATATTTTCAGAATATCAATATGGGTGGTGCCCGTTGCACATACCGTAACTGCACCGTTAGAAGCGATAAGAAGACCCATCTGTTCCACTTTCCCGTATTTGACAAAGCTCGTTGTCATCGGTGGATTACAAATGCACAGAAACTAAACTTTCTCGATTTAAAGTTATCTCAACTGAAGAACAGAACAATATGTGAAAATCATTTCACAGATGACTGTTTTATGAATATCACGGTATGTACATAATTATTAGTATAATATATTTTTAATATTTTATATTCTATATTCATTGAAATATTTAATTAGCTAAAAATATCTACACGAGCAGGGTTGGGTACTAGGTACCTATATGTTATTATATTATGTATACTGAAGATTAGAAAACTTGCAAAATATTATTGGTCTATTTAACTAACATCAATATTGATTAAAATCCTTCTTTTACAGAAAGGAAAATTGAAAAATACAGCTGTACCAACAGAAGATGGACCTTTTTGCATTGAGACCGCTACTGAAAATCATGATAGGGAAATTACTATCAACATAGATGATATTGACAATGATTATTTAACTAATATGGAGAAACAAGCTCATTTCTCAGTGAAATATGGAGATTTTTTGATTAATGATGTTACAGAACCAATGCAAATAGATGTAAAGAAACTTAAAACACAAGTTCCAAACTATAAAACCACTTCAATTAGGGTAAAGGATAAAGGTTTAATTTTCAATAGAAGGTCAACCAATACACATTTTGTTAAATCACAAAATACATCATGTGATAGTGAAAATAACCATCCAAAGGATAATAAGGGAATAAATATTGCAGATAATGATACAATTGCAATCCCTGATTCCATGTCATCGTCTCTGTGCCACAGTAAACTTTTACCTGAACCTAAAGTTATGGCGATAGAGTTTGAAGAATTGAATCTTATAGAACATGGTGATAAGGCAGCAGCTCCAATCCTACCTTCTCAGAATTTGAGTCAATCCTTTATTTTTCCAACCCATACAGTGAATGCGAGTTCAATCATATCAATCCCAACAGAACAACAATGTGGTCAACCTGCTACTGTGCCAAATGACAAGGTTAAATCGAGTGAAACACCAATACCCTCACATAAAAAGGTGAAAATCATATCAGAGGAGTGTTTTCCTCCCCTTACAAAGCCAATTATGGAACCCATTAAAGTAAAAGGTGAATTTCAAACAATTTCACCTTCAGTAGTTTTAGTTCCCGATAGAAAAAAGAAGCCCAATGGACATAGAAATGGCACAGAAACAATGTATTTTAAGGTGAGAAATATAAGACAAGCAGGGAACTCGCAAGGAATAAATAATACTAGCATTATAACATCACAGCCTGTTGTTACGAACCAAATATATAATCTCAATGAGTTTAATAATAGTACAACATCCCTTGCTAACCAAGCACAAGGTACTAATAATCTTCAGGTTCAAAATGAACTACTCACAGCTAACATGCCACCCGATGTCAATAACATTAGCTTGCAATTTAAGCTGGAACCGGAACTGCTGCCAGATATACACAGTGTTTCTATGGTACCAAATGTAGAATGTGTTTCTGCATCAGCAAATCAACCATCTGTTTATATATTACCAGATGTACTAGAAGACAGGCCTTTGACAACCTCAACTTATGAGATGCCTAATGTTACTACACCATCAATAGATGTTAAAAATGCTGCCATGTTGTTGTCAACTGCTACAGAGACATCCTCAGTACCAGCAGTACGAAGAAATCATAACAAGGGAAAACACTCCCTAGGTGTCTCAATAGAGTCGCAAAATGTTTCTGGGATTTCTCAGAATATACAAGATAATGCAGGAAATAAAAAGCTATCATTACAGAACAGCCCGAATAAAACTGTTTTAAAAAGTAAGCTGCCTCCAGAGAAACAGGCCGCTATTGAAGAAAAACGAAAATTTAATATGAAATTAAGGGATATTATAGTATCTTGTCACAACAGTTTAGATGACAAAGCACATGCAAGAAAATTATCAGCTGCTATTAAAAGAAAATTAGGTGATAAAAAAGTAGCGCAACATCTTTCCGAGGACTCTACATTGCCAACCAGTCAGGAAAATAACATTGCCTTTTTAGAGGCTCGTTTAAGGAGTATGGAAGATACACTGTTAAACAAAATAGAGCAGAACTCCATTAAAATCTCCGATTTGAAGAGAACACTGAAACCATCAACGGCGAAAAAATCAGCTTACACACAAACATATTACAGTACGGAAACAACCAAGCGGCATCTTTATCAGCAAATATCGCAATTTCTTACCCCTGAAATTAACAGTAAGATTTATGAAGAACTTTTCATAAATCCTTGTGTTGATAATAAATCAAATGAACGATTACATAAAAAGCGCAGAAAAAGGTAGCGAACAGGACGAATGAAATCGCGTGAGTTCCATGTAAATTTAATCTTGTATTGTATGTTACATTGAGTACCTTAAAATAAATAGATATTTAAATTATTTTCACAAGAGTTTTTCCAGTGTTCTCGCCAGCGAACAATCCTATAAAAGCATCGGCTGCATTCTCAAATCCATTTATGATATGCTCGCGGTACTGAATTTTCCCGTCCTTTACCCATTGTAAGTTCTGATTTATTCCTTCCATGGTTTTTTCAGCAAATCTGTTCACTAGGAATCCTTCCATTTTTAATTGTTTACCGACGATGTACGGCTGGAGTAAAGTGGCTGAAAAAGAGATGTCGGTAGGTACTGTGCAACAACTACTTACAGATCTTTCTTAGGTTAACTTTTTGAAGCGTTATAAAACGTCACTCCACAGAAGTATAGATGCTAAGTTATATAGCATTGACGAATTAACATGTGGGGGAAAAGCTTTTAGGTATACTTACTACTGTTGTATACTCACTCATGCCTACCTTTTCGTTTCTCAGGATCAGTTTCATTGTAACTCGAAATCGCGCCGCAAACGGCTACTCTTCCATATAGGTTCATTTGAGATATCACGGTGCTGCTAATTTCGCCTCCAACGTTGTCGAAATAGCAGTCAATCCCATTAGGAGCTCTTTCCTTGAGGAATTTCGCTATGTCCACTGTTTTGTAGTTGCCAGCAAAATCAAAACCAAGGCTATCTTTTAGCCAGCTACATTTCTCGTTTGTACCAGCTAGACCAATCACTGTACACCCTGAAAATGTTGCATTACTAAATTATTCAAATATTTGTAAAGGCATAGTCGTCCTAGCTATGTCCAGCTCGAATAAAAAATAACATTTCTTACCCATTATTTTAGCGATTTGGCCTACATGAGAGCCTACCGCTCCCGCCGCTCCAGACACCACTACTGTCTCGCCAGCTTTTGGCTTGCATAACTCGGTAAAGCCGAAATATGCACTGTTTCTGAAAATAGAATATACCTACATAGGTAGGTAACTAAGTACATAATTAACTCAACAACCCAATGCGTATAAATACCTAGGTAGGTATATATTTTACGTCATTAATTTTTCCCGTGTTTTAAATAGTTATTCCTATTATTCGGGGCATAGAAGAATGCAACAAAGCAAAGATCATGAAAATCGGTCCAGCCGTTCTTGAGTTATGGTGTTAACACGACTTAGTTTAATGTAGGATATACCTACCTATAGATACAATATATCGATGTAACCTTTTGGATTATGCGTCATGTATATTATGTTCTTAGTTACCAACCCCACTCTGCCGCAAATTCCAAGGGCTAAGGATATGGGTAAGTCTCCAAAATCGGGCAAAGAGTACATAAAAGGTTTCTGCATGCACTGCTTTCCACTGTCCGGTGTAACAACAGTATGGGTTCGCCAGCCGAAGTGTCCCATTACCCATTTTCCCACTGGATAGTGAGGGTTCTTGCTTTCAATAACTCTGAAATAATTATTACTAAAATAAAATAGGAATAGGTGTGAAGAGAGTTTGAGTTTAGGTCATTGGAAGTAAGTCCAGGTACCTAAATTATGAGACCTGAAGGTAGGTTCTATTGTAAAACTGAAAATAACTACCTACGATTTGTTAGGTCTTAGGTATAATTTAATAAAAGGACAAATAAACCAATAATTTAATAAAATGGTAAAAGAGTTTCTTACTTGGCTATTTGTCCTCCAATCATGTCGCATGGGTACTTGTCGCCTAGTTTCATGCGCTGGTATGGGTCAACGCTCATGTAAGCGGCTTCAGTTAAAAATTCTAGAAAACATAAATATATTATACGCACGCACTCGTACGAGTAGGTACGAGGCTTGAGTGTTCACAAACAGTTAAATATTTTAAACAGTAGTTAAACCAAAGTATAACGAAATGTTGGTAAACTTCAGCCTGAAATGAATGAGCAGTTATTTAAATGTACGGCGTAGAAATAATACGCAACTGTACTATAGGTATATTAGGTACGGTACCTTTAATAAAGAAACTACACAAAGGCATCCCCCCACTTTAGTGAGGAGGATTATACTTGCCTAATTTGTCTATAACACCTTATATATTATGTAGGTAGGTAGACTAGGTAGATTAGATACCTACTTATGCAAAACTAATATAATAAGTAACGAATATATCATGCAGATTTACCATTTGTATGCAAAGATGGAAGCTCTTCTTCTACTATCAAAAAATCGCTTTTCTCTGGCACTCCTTCAAAAGGTTTCTGTACGATGTATTTTTTTGCTACAACCATGATAATTTCATCAACTTCCAAGCACAGGTTTTAGTTCGGGTTTGAATCTATTTTATTTTAGGTAGGTACCTTCTAGTAACAGCCTGCTCGCATATAACTCAAGAGGTTTTTATCTTATCTGCATTCAGCACTCACCTTTACCTACTTATCTGTTTTTTTAGTGTCGTTTTGGCTTCGCACGGATTGTGCATCTAGCCAGTGTTAGGTAGGTTTTGTAGGTAGTTTTGGCGGGAATCCGATTATAGTGAGACGTTGCTGGTTTTGTATTTTTTTTCTCAAATTTGTGTTTCTTTGAGTGTTAATGTGTAATATTGGTGGCATATTAGTCATTCAGTTTTCGGTAACGTACACGAGTGTGGGCAAATTATATAAACCCAAAAAACGTGTCACTTCGCATGTTTTCCAAACTCCCAGACCCAGGAAGTTAAGTAGGAGTAAGTACCTATCCACCACTTTACTAAATCGTGACTTATTATGTTAATAAATTACTTGACTACATGACCACAAGGATTGCTTTAATGCTATGAATTTTCTATTGTGGAAATAAGAAATACTTAAACATACTTGACACTGGCTAAATGCCCAAACCGTGCGAAGCCATAACTAATACAAAAAATCCTATAACATTCTGTGATCGGATATGTCAATGGCGGTATTTTTAATTTCTTACGTAGGTTACCTACCTACTAAGATTTTTTTACCTGCCTACCTATAGGTAGTATTTATTTCCTTTATGGACGACAAATGGACGTAAGTATTACTTGCCTACCTACGTAACGTACATCTGAAATAGGCAGGCAGTGTATTTTGCAGCTAGTAATGGTAGGTAGTCTGGGACATAGATCATACACTAATGGTGGACCATGTACCTAAATGCCTAATAGTTACCTATTGAACACGTTACACAGAACCGTCGCGCCCAGCGTGAGCGTGGCGTTAGCGCTCAGCTAGTATAAAATCACTCATTGTGTTGTTGTGGGTTAAAAGTTAGAGATATAAGTTTCAAGATAACTGCTAAGCACCTCTAATCGTACTTAAATATTTTATTTCAGTGCCACACCCAAACAAAAAGCGCCAAACATATCTTATTTTACGTTGGTATGGTATTATTTTTAACAGTGGCACCTCATACATTTATTTCTATAGGCGACCTACTATTTATTTTATTTATATGGCCTAATCCTATTAGGTATCCCTATAGTACTTGTAATCTTTAGAACTCATCATCATCATCAGCCTGAAGACGTACACTGCTGAACATAGGCCTCCCCCTTAGACCGCCACACCGAACGACAATTTGCCACTTGCATCCAACAGTTGCCTGCGACTCTTTTGATGTCGTCGGGGAGGCCTACCTACACTGCGTCTTCCAGACTTACACTTACCTACTACTAGACTTCGCCAGTCACTTCGTCTTCTTTAGATAGGTATAGAATAACTAATTTACTTTATTTTGTACTTAGTACAGATTCGCATCAAAATGGGACAAAATATTGATATCTATAGCGTTACTGGCTACATTTATAGCCGCTTCGGTAATTCCTTATGCGATCACATTAATGGCTAGTACGTTTCAAAATATGATAGCCTACACACAGGCGGCCAATTTAGGCCAACATGATGATAAAAAGTTTCTGTCAGAAATGAACAAATTTGGCATTTGTTATGCCGGAGTTGGAATTCTGTTCTTCGTGAGTGGATACTTAGGATCGGCATTGATGAACATTGCGGCTATTAACCAGGTAACCTAATCATAGCATAGCCTCTTTGCTACTTATTATTCCGCATCCAGTAGGAAAAACTGGGTAGGTAGGTAGGTACCTAATACCTACCTAAGTTTCCACTGTGAAGTTAAAAAAATAGCAAGCTCATCTAATCTTGGGCATCTTTATTATACTACCTAGTTACTTAGTTACAAACTTGGGTGAAGTAGTAGTATAACACCTAATAATAGCCTATGGTGTCGCTTCTGTCTTGTTAGTTCGTTCATATATATAGGTACCTACCTGTCTATAAATTATTATTATAAATAATCTATTTGGCTTTTTCATTTTAGGTTTACAAATTAAGGGAAGCTTATTTGAGGGCTGCCTTAAATCAGGACTTTGCCTACTTCGATTTGCATGAAACTGGAGATTTTGCTTCCAGAATGGCAGAGTTAGTGTTCACTGGCTAAATACTAACACGGTTTGACAATCGCATCACACTAATTAATTACTAACTCTTGGCAGTCGGGTGAAATTAATTACCTACTTACCAAATACCTAGATAAGCAAATAATTATGCAAGCGCGAGCTTCCTTTATTTGTTATAACTTCTTCAAGGCGCAACGGATGATTTACTTACCTGCCAGTACAAACTCAGATAAACACAATGTTTAACTTCCTGACTAGGTAGGTATAGGTACCTGCTACTAAGTACACGCTTACTGGCTATGCTGACTATGGCTTCAACGTTGACTCAATTGATTTTGTTTTATATTTTTCAGCGATGTAATTAAACTAGAAGAAGGTATAAGCGAAAAAGTGTCTACCCTAGTGTACAATTTGACTGTTGCCGCGGGGTGCGTGTTAATGGCCTTGTTGAAAGGATGGAAATTAGCCTTGCTGTGTCTCGCCACCAGCCCCGTCACATTTATCTTGGTTGGATTGACTGGGAAGGTAAGCTTTGTGCATTTATATAAGTGCTGGCTTTGTGCATTTATGTATTTATGTACGACCCGCAGCAGATGAAAGTATCGTATAAGTAGGTACCTACTTAAGTACCTATATCTTATTCCAGCGGCCCGACTATGAACTTATTTAAAACCAGGCAAGTTCCAATAATTAATAATAATCATTCAGCATGTAACTGTCCCACTGCTGGGTAAAGGCCTCCCTTCATTTTAGTGAGGAGGATTAGGCCATAATCCACCGCGGGGGCCTAGTCCGGGTTGGTGGATAACATGCTTCCGAAATAATTCTAGGGCGTGTTGGTTTACTCGCGATGTTTTCCTTCACCGAAAAGCGAGTGATAATTACGTACATACCTATACTCGGTCTTACCACAAAAGCAGATGAGTCTAAATATTCTCTCCACAAATCGACGCTTTTTAATTTTTACTTTTTAACTCAATAAGAAATTCACATTTATAGTATAACTAGCTGCGCCCCGCGGTTTCACCCGCGTTTCACATTATAAAACCTACAGGGCGGTGGCTATTAGATAGGACTTGTAACATTGTGTCAAAGAAAATACTGAAGTTAGGTCGTTTTCCACAGTTATTATTGCACTGATGGACAGGAAAACAGTGATGATGATGATGACTTGTAGCCTATATTGTGTCTCTAAACTATCTGCATACAACATTTCATGTAAATTAAGTTACTATTTCACAGTTTAGCCCACTGTGTATTGTGTAAGTTGGTGTATAAGTTATCAACATACCAAATTTCAAGCCAATGGGGTAGTTCTTCACAGTTTTTATTGCACTGATGCAAAACGGTGACGATGATGATGATGAATTAAAGCCTAAGTCGTAAGTTGCGGGATAACCTATCTACGTACGAAATTTTACGCACATTGGGTGTTTTATAGCATTGATGGAAAACGGCGATGGTTATGATGATGACTTAATAATAAATAGCCTATGTCCTAAGTTGGAAGATAACATATCTGTGAACCAAATGATCTCCCCCACTCTCCCCTCTTCCCACTCTCCCCTATTTCTCCCCCACTCTCCCCTATTCCCCCCCCCCCACTCTCCCCTCCTTCTACCCCCACTCTCCCCTCTTTCTCCCCTACTCTCCACTCTTTCTCCCCCACACTACCCTCTTTCTCCCCCACTTTACCCTCTTTCTGCCCCCTCTCCCCTTTTTCTACCCCCTCTCCCCTCTTTCTACCCCCTCTCCCCTCTTTCTCCCCCCACTCTCCCCTCTTTCTCTTCCCACTCTCCCATCTTTCTCTTCCCACTCTCCCCTCTTTCTCCCCGCTCTACCCTCTGTCTCCCCCCACTCTACCCTCTTTCTCCCCCCACACTACCCTCTTTCTCCCCCCCTCTCCCCTCTTTCTCCCCCCACTCTCCCCTCTTTCTTCTCGCTCTCCCCTCTCTTTCTCCCCCCCACTCTCCTCTCTTTCTCCCTCCACTCTCCCCTCTTTCTCCCCCTCTCCCCTCTTTCTCCCCCTCTCCCCTCTTTCTCCCCGCTCTCCCCTCTTTCTCCCCGCTCTCCCCTCTTTCTCCCCCACTCTCCCCTCTTTTTTCCCGCTCTCCCCCGTCTTTCTCCCCACTCTACCCTCTTCTCCCCTCACTCTACCATCTAATCCTCCTTTCCCCGCACTCTCCCCCTCCCCTCCCCCCGCACTCTCCCCCCTCTCCTCCCATCCCCTTTCAATAACGATCCGTTCAGCCGTTTATTGTGGTCCGTTGGGGGTGCATCTAAAGAATACCTCATAATTTCAACCCCCCTTGCTTTTCCCCCTTTAGGGATGATTTTGCAAAAAAGCTGAAACCCGTATTTATTTATATCTTACCAAAGGCCTAAATAAGAATTTTCAGATCCCTAACTTGAAGAATTATGGATTCCCCATACAAACTTTCAACCCCTATTTCATCCCCTTCGAGATTATTTTTTGAGACAAAAGATAGCCTATGTCCGTCTCATAGGTCCAATCTACCCCTATACCAAATTTCATCGAAATCGGTCCAGCCGTTTGAGCGTGAAGAGGTAACAAACATACACACATACACACACACTCACAAACTTTCGGCTTTATAATATTAGTAAGATTAGGAATGCCAGTATTGAGTAAGAAAACGCGAGTGATAGACGTCGATATTGTGGAACGAAATTTTAGAAACATCTGTTTAACTCTGGGCTAAACTTTTGTGGTAGAACCGATGTTTAACAACAAACACACGTAGTGCCCGCACTGGGATAAGAACTCGCCACTCTTTTTTTGGAAGGCGGACGTTCGCCCACTAGGCATCACTCGGATAGTTGTATAATAATAATATTAGTAGATAGGTTCCTAGTACCTACCTACTTACATGAAGTAGGATAGGATGTGATCAGAATTGGAATAATAATTCAAAATTATGTTTGACAGTTATTCTAAACTTACGTAGCTTAGAATAACTGTCAAACAGAATTTTGAATATTATCATCTTGTAAAATTTACTTGAAATAGAAGTTCTTAAACTTTCACGAACAGGAAACATATTAACTAGCTAAAAACGGGTCTACTTCGCGCTAACTCGGCCTCGACGTTTCGGCCGAGTTACATCGGTCGATGTAACTCGGCCGAGTTATATCGGTCGATGTAACTCGGTCGAAACGTCGAGGCATGTCAAAATTATATAGGTAGGTATTTTGGTATTTGTTTGTGCGCGAATTAGAGCCGTTTTTAGCTAGTTACCTAATATGTTACTTGAAATACTTAGGCAGCTACAACCTAGCTAGCAACCTACACCAGTCACTATTAATTTCATATGTAAGTATGTACCCATTTGAGTGTTAGTTTTCACGTGAATCCTGACCCCCAGGATTCCATACCACGTCTCTAGCTATCTTGATACCCATCAGGCAGGCAATTTATTACCGTATTGTGATCCTCTCATCGTCCGGTTTCCGTCAGCTGGCATCCAGTTTCAGCGAGAAGGAGACTATGGCCTCTGGCCGCGCCAGCGCGGTGGCGCAAGAGGTCCTCAGTTCTATTCGCACGGTGTATGCTTTCGGCGGCCAAAAGAAGGAGTTGCTCCGTTATCAGGAGCCGCTTGCCCGGGCGAGGAAAATCCATACGAAAAAAGGTGCCTTATTACCTCGCAATAAAAGTTAACCTTATCTAATACTCCTGGAACTTTTGCCATTTGTTGAAGCTGAATGGATTTTAATGTCACGTGTAAAATATCTTTTACCAGATTTATTTTCGGGTCTCTCCTTGGGTTTCCTGAGTTTTTGCATTTTTGCCTCATACGCTTTCACGTTCTACGTCGGAATCTATCTTATAATAAACGATCCGCAGAACTACAATGCTGATGTCATGTTTTCTGTAAGTACCTATACTATAACTACTATGTATGTACTTACTAATAAAAAAAATGAAAAGGACAATTCGTAGTCAGTACTATGCTGGCTGATGGTGGTCTCTTTTCGATCTTTCATGATGCGATCGAAGGTGGTAAATTACACTAACCCTAGCTTTCGAAGCTGTAACACAAATGTTCGAAAAAGCGGCAGATTTTCTGCTTGTATGTGCAAGCTGTTCCGGCGGACACTAACATCTTACCACCAAGGATTGTTATGATACTTCTTCCAGGTGTTTTTTGGCGTAATGACCGCCATGTCAACCTTGGGAATAGTAGGATCTTTGATTGGTAGTTTTGCAGCTGCCAAAGGTGCCGGTGTCCAGATATTTTATCTGTTAAACAACGTGCCCACCATTAACCCATTGCTGGACAGAGGCCTGAAGCCTGAAGGTATAAAAGGAAACATAGAACTGGCAGATGTGGCGTTCAGGTATCCGGCTAGACCTGGTATGCTTGTAAGTGCTTTTATCATTATCATCGTTATAATTTATAGCCTGATCCGCCTTCGCCACATCTTTGCTGTGATCGGTATAATTAGTATGTAATCAATAGCATCCAATAGGTATAATTACTTTATGTCGTTTATTTTGTTGCGCAAAATCTGATAAAAATCCTACTTCGAATATACAGGTTTTACAAAAAACAAGTTTGAAAATAAACCATGGTGAATCGATAGCTCTGGTTGGACCCTCGGGATGCGGGAAGTCTACAATTATAGGACTCGTCTCCAGATACTACGATGTCACTGAGGGTAGTGTAAGTTTCCTTAACTTTAAAAGGAGGAGGAGCGTCTGATGGGTTATACTAATGAGGGTGGAAAATATTTATCGGCGAATAATCTTCTTGACTTACAGGTCTTCCTATCCGGTTATGATGTGCGTGACCTTTCTGTCAGCTGGCTCAGAGCTCACATAGGTCTGGTCAGCCAAGAGCCGACGCTGTTTAATGCGAGCATTCGCGAGAATATCCGTTATGGGCGAGACGACGCCACCGACGCTGAAGTGGAAGCCGTAGCGAAAAAGGCGAATGCCCATAACTTCATTGTCAAGTTACCTAAGGTATAACTTTCCGTTTTATAGTAGACATTTGACTTGAGACACTGAGATGATCCTTTGTCATAGATGTAGTATCAAGAAATGACTTGACAGACCTTTGCTGCAATGTATATACGTCGGATAAATTTAATACACGTTATTTATGTGGAGCTCCAATCATTCGTGCGACATTCTAAAATGTCAAGATTGGTTTGCTTCTGCAGCACAGCAATAAATTAGTGCATACGCCAACAAAGACAAAACATCATCGTACTATCCTACTTACTCCTTTGTCTATTTGTATACACTTGTCTCTTTTCTTCGCCGGATCTTAGTTAAATGTTATATCTAGTGGATGAACAATCTGAGGCCTTATATTGTTTCTGTTCTAACTGAACTTTGTCATTTGAAGGCCTATGACACGCTAGTTGGGGAACGTGGGGCCTCGCTCTCAGGCGGTCAGAAGCAACGCATAGCGATAGCGCGAGCCCTCATAAGAAACCCACTTATACTTCTCTTGGATGAGGCCACCAGTGCCTTGGACATGGCTTCGGAGGCTAAAGTTCAAAAGGCTTTAGAGGAAGTTAGTTTCTTTTTATTTGGTTTTGTTGCTAGTGCATGACACGTAGACCAACGAATCTTATGAAAGTTAAAGGTCTTAAAAAAGCACAATGCTTGATTGCATGGTTAGTCTAACTAAAGCAAAGATGGCTTACTTTTTTGCATTCAAGTGCCCATTTTATTCCAAAACTTTTGTAAGGTTGACTAATGCTTTCAAGCGGAAGGTAAGGAAACGCTCAAGGGCAATAAACGGACCGAGGAAAGTATTTCATAAGAGAGATAGAGATACGATTAAAGATTATTTTTGACAGGCATCGAAAGGTCGGACCACTATCACGGTGGCTCACCGCCTGTCCACCATCCGGAACGTTGACATGATATACGTGTTGAAGCAAGGCAAAGTGATCGAGTCCGGTACCCATGGACAGTTAATGGATAAACGAGGCCTTTATTACGACATGGTTCTAACGCAGGAACCTAATATTGCCGATGTGGGGAAAGGTTGCGATTTATACACTTCAATAAATTACTCGACGAACCGTTTTGCCGCAAGTAATTGTAACTTGAGCGTTTTCCTTCAGACACTGGGTTTCTAGATGTGCTAGTCTTACCTTTTTTTTATCGAATATACTTCAAACATTGAGTACAGGAGCTACACAACATCTTATTTCACTATCTTTATCCCAGCATCGGTATCCAGAGGTATGGAGAAGCGCGTTTTTTAGGTATCTATAGTATATAACTTCAACATATTGTAGTGAACAAAACTCTTTTCTGTATATAGGTGCAAATGTTGGCGTTATAGCAGTCGAAGAAACTGAAAAGGAAGATGAAGTCGCAAAAGCTGAACCTATAAGTGTACGTACATACTTGACTAACATACAAAGCGTTCGACGCCTTACTTAGGGCTTGATTATTTCATTATTTTGTTAAGGTGAACGAAGTGAGCAGCGATCATCACAAACCAAAGAAGCTCTCCTTCTGGAGTGTGCTGCGTCTCAACTCTCCTGAATGGAAGTCTATTACCATCGGCTGCCTAGCCTCCCTCTTTATTGGTTTCTCCATGCCGTTATTCATGATCTTCTTTGGAGACATGTTTGGCGTGAGTATTTTTAATCGCACAGCCTGATAAATCGTAGTCTTTACTTTACACTGTGGTAATAGTTTTCACTGCATAACGTAGTCAAGAGACAAACCTTATCACCAGGTTTGTTTCGTTATTACGTTGTTATAAATGTATAAAATAATCGTTTATGAAATAGAGATCATTAAGATCTACTCTTTTAAAATGAATGTGTAACCTAACGTTATTTTTAGGCCCTGTCAGATATTGATTCAAATAAGATAATGAAGCAAGGAGAAAAAATGGCGGTAACTTGTGTTATTTTAGGATTGATTATGGGGACGTGTAATTTCATAGAGGTAAGTCAGGACCGGTTCTCTAATTTCGGTATCTTACCAGACTCAACAGGGAAACAGATTGATACCTATTATACATGCGTTTTTACAGTCATTTGCATTCGGCATCGCCGGTTCCTATTTAACTGAGAGGCTGCGCGTACGCATGTTTTCGCACATGTTGTCTCAGGATATGAGTTTCTATGACGATCGCGGAAACTCCATCGGGGCTCTGTGCGCCAGACTCTCAGCCGAGGCTACGTATGTGCAAAGCGTAAGTTTCACTCCTTCTTTAGACCATTTTCGACTGGTTTTATTCAACAGTTTTTGAACAAAAGAAACTGCCAAAAATAGCCGCTCGCGCAGAAGTGACCTAAGGCCTAAGGCCCTTGGATTGTATTCACCTATTGTTTACAGGCAACCGGACAACGTATAGGTATAATGGTGCAAGGCATAGGCTCTATTGGCTTGGCTCTAGTTCTGGCTCTGTTATACGAATGGCGAGTCGGATTGGTGGCATTGTCTTTCTTTCCTGTCCTCGCAGTGGTGATATATTACGAGGCCAGGGAAACCAATAGAGAAAGTCACGGCAACGCTATTTCTCTTGAAAATAGCACCAAGGTAACGCAATACAAACTTAAAGGTTTTTAGGCATCTAGTAAGGTAGGTACAGTTCTCTGATTCTCGGATTAAGTAAACTTAGGTATATGAGCCATGCAGTTACCATAATATCAATCTCATGTAGGTATCTCAAATGCATGACTCTGCTACCTACGCTGCTCATTGGCACCGATCGACGCACTGTAAGGGCGAGATATCTCAGAATTTCCTCTTTGGTCACCAACGTAAAAGAGGATCTCTCTGAATAGCTCACTCCATACCTAAACATCACTTTACTAGATAGCAGTAGAAGCAGTGTCCAACTACCGCGCGGTCGCGTCCCTCGGTCGCGAGCGGCGCTTCCTCTCGGAGTACGTGGCGGAGCTGCGCCCCACCCTGCCTCTGTCGCACCGAGCTGCGCACTGCAAGGGCATTGTCGCAGGGTTGTCGCGGTCCTTGTTCAACTTCGTCAACGCAGCTGCCATGACGTTCGGCGGTCACTTGATGGTCACTAGTGACGTCGCGTATGCAAATATTCTCGTGTAAGTGTCGAACTACATCTGAAAACTTCATCACTTATACTGTAAAACATAGGTTTATCACGCCTGGGAGTGGGAGTACCTACTACAAAGGCCGATAAACGACATCCAGCTCCATCATCGTCACTTTTCCTCACGGATGTAGGTAAGAGTTTGATTTTCGCCCCATTTTTGTAATCGGTTTCTTTGAAGATCTTTGAAGATTTTATTTAGCGGAGATTTTACACGTCTAGCTGTAGGTACCTTTTCTGTTAGGACGGCGATACACGGACAGCTTTGTGCATTCAAGTCAAGCCCAAACCTCTTCAAGCATCTCTGCATTGCAAACTAGTCATAACAGTCGATACCGACCGCGTCGATAATGTTATTCGACGATCGAGCTGTCTCGTGTCCGTGTAGGACGGGCCTTACTGTGGGGTTTAACTGTTTAAGCATCATCAACTTAATAGCAGTGTTTTACCTGAAATAAAACACATATTAAATACTTACCTTATTTGAAGCTTACTTAAATGAGAGAAGCGTTCCTAGTTTTCCGTCTTATCCCTCTCTTTCTTACTCGTAGCTAGCTATCTCCCTCGCACATCTAGCCTCCCACCAGGCGTCCCCGACTGATAACGAGTTGGCATCGGTAATGCCTCGGGGCTTTCTGTTCATTGAGTCGAAAATTTGTATAGGTACCAGGCAGAGTTAAATCGTAAGCTTCAAATAAGGTAAGTATTTAATATGTGTTTTATTTCAGGTAAAACACTGCTATTAAACACTTGACCGTTATTTGAAGCTTACTTAAATGAGACGTGTTTGTTATCGCCTGGTGGGAATTGACGCCAATGTGAATGACGTAGTTAGGTTAAAATAAAGTCTACTTTAGGTAAGTGCGTAGGGTAGGTATGTGTCATTAAAAATATTATTTTTTATTTTACAAAAATAAGTATATTTACTTATTTACAAGTATAGTGGCAACATACAAAAAAAACTATAGTATTAATATTGGTAATAATGTTAATATCAAACAAAAATAACATTTATTACAAAAGCTTTTAAATAGGACAAATCAGACATCCTTTCTGATACTTTGATCACAATCAAATCGCTCTTGCCAATCATCATATTTATCAGAAAAAAAAAACTAAATTTAATAATAATAACAAAATATATGAATCTGGAGTTCAGACTACATTCATATTATGTAGGCTAATTAATTGCATTAAAATTTCTAGTTACACCAAAGCTAGCATTCGATGGTATTATTTCTTTACAGTAGTAACGGGCAAAGGTATTCTGTGATCTCCAATTACCCCTAGAGAGGATTTCATCTAAAGGGTAATTGTCAGACCAGTTCTTTGATGCCACAGCCGACCGAAGGCTGCCTGGTGTAGCTGCTACTCCCGCTTCTGACAACAAGGATTTGACCCATCCCGCGATGACTGCGCGTGACGCAGCCTTGGGGTTTCCTCTGATATTCAGAAATAAATTATTCGAACTTATTAACTGACGTTTTTCTTTTAACAGTAATGTGGTACGTTTCACCCAGAACACTGGGTCCAAGTTCTGGTTAGTAGGATTGGAAGACAATTTCCAGCCCGACTGTCTGTATGTTGCAGTATCTGTTTTGGATCCAAATATGGGCCAGAGGATCAAACTGTCATCATTTTCAACTAGATGATCCGAGTCAACTGCTAACAGGGTTAAGTCATGAACTCTTCTGCCTGAACAAAGGAGTAATAATGTTGCAGTGTGTCTACATGCAGCAAAAATACTATTTTCCTCTATAGAATAGCTACTTAAAAATGAGGCTAGTTTGTCTATGTTCCAAATTGCAGGTTTTTGAGTTATAGGCTTTTTCAGTGCAATAGACTTTAAAATATGGTGGACTAAAACGTGAGAGCTTAGTTTATCGGCATTTTCAAAGCTGGACAAGGTGGACACTACAGATTTGTGTAGTAAAATAGTGTTATAAGCCAGACCTTCTCTGATATGTAAATCTGCTAGGAACCTAGCTAAGATTGAGCCTGTTGGTTGAAAGGGATTTAATTTGTGCCCTTTCGTCCATTTAAGCCATCTGTTCCATGCTACTTTATAAGTCTTTTTGGTAGATGGGCGCCAAGAGGATTGTAAAAGCTGTAATTGACCTTGATCCCATTCTGTTAAATTCTGCGACCACCCCCACATTTCCATACTTCCATTGTCATCTCTCGAACCTTGGGGGGTGGGAGACCGGTCACAGTGTCTATCAGGTGTACATGGAGTTTCTTGATCGTGAGTGGCGCTGCTAACGCACGGGCTTTTAGATCTGGTCTCCAAAAAACTCGTTCCCACCTCGGGGCTATCACGAGAAACACGCCGGATGCCGAATTGAGGTGCTCTAACACTTTCGGCATTAAGTAAGGTGGTGGAAATACCCAAGCTCGAGGGTAATTCCAGGTTCGGGAGAAGGCATCGTGATATAGTGCTTGAGTATCGTTCTGGTTCAGTGATACATAATTTGCCACTACTCTTGCCCTTTCTGATGCGAACAGGTCTATCATTGGAACTCCGAACTTCTCGAATATCTTTGCCGTACACTGTGGTAGGAGATGCCACTCTGGAGGGCATCGATGGCGTGATAGGTGGTCCGCATGACTGTTGAAAATTCCCGGTATATGTTGAATTTTGAGATTTATCTGGTATCTCTCTAGGAGATCGAACACAGCTTTTGTCCATTGTAGCAAGGGGACCGATCTTGTTCCTCCTTCGTTTCGCAGATATGCTACAACAGTCCTGTTGTCGCACTGTACCAGAACCGTTGACTTGACTAGATGTGGACCTTGCTTCTCCATGGCTTTCAGTATTGCGAGCATCTCTTTTTGATTGCAATGTAGGTGCTTTTCGTGGTTCGTCCATAATCCCGACAGTGTGCATCCGTCGAGCTGGGCGCCCCATGCTACATCTGATGCGTCTGTTGTCATGAAATGTGACGGTGGTGGGTAGTGTATTGGGGAAGCCCGATGGCAATTCATTAGCCACCACTGTAACTCCTCTTTCACCCTCCCGGGTAGTACATACACACTTGCAGGCACATTTTTTGAAATCGTGTTTAGAAACATAAGTGTGTCTCGAAAATGAAGTCTTCCTTTGGGCACAGCAAAACTGGCAAAATTTAAAATTCCCACCACACTCTGTAGAGCTTTTAAGGTGGATGTGCCCTTGTGTAACAGGTCTGAAACTTTTTGTTTTATAATTAAAATTCTTTCGTGTGGCAAGGACCTCTCGTTTAGCCATGGGTTCCATAGAATACCCAGATATACTAGGTCTTTGCAGGGGAACGTGACGGACTTTTGGAGATTCGTGTTCCATCCCAAGTAGTGTAGGCGATCTAACACTATTTGGATATGTGCTCGTAGCCTTTGTTGGTCCTGGTGCACAACTAACAAGTCGTCTAGATAAACAAGTATGCGTATGCCTTCCTCTCTTAGTGTTTGAGCAACCCAGTTGGTCAATGTTGCGAACACTTTCGGTGCTGTGCTGAGGCCAAATGGAAGACAGGTCATTTGTAGCAACTTCCCTTTGTAAATGAGTCGCAGGAATCGTCTGTGCGATGGGGATATTGGCAAGTGGAAGTAAGCTTGTGAAATATCCACCTTGCAAAGCCAGTCGTCTGGTTGCAGGAAATCCGGGACACGAAACATATTTATGAGCCTGAATGGTTCTGTGAGAACATATTCGTTTAATATTCTTAGGTTGAAAATAGGTCGATTTGTGCCATCGCCTTTGGGGACCAGGAACATTGTCGATAAAAAACTTGGGGAACGTGGAGCTACCTCCAGAACATGTTGAGTCACCATTTGCGAAATGATAGTTGACATGGCCTTGGATTCCTCCGTTTGGAATGGGTTCTGCGCATTCGGAAGGACAAGAGGGGGTTTTCTGCAGAAAGGTATGCGATAACCCTTTATTATGCAAAGAAGAGCATAAGGTGCTCCCAGCTTCTCCCACCGATCGACATAATGTATCAACTGGCCCGCTCTGAAATAGTCAGTATCGACCTCTTTTATTACCTGCGTGGTAATCTTGGCCTGCAGTACGTTTCCTGTTACCTCTGCCTGACTCCTGTCTATTGACGTGTTGGCTACCCCCACGTGGACGAAAGGACCCACGCGTGTTGTGGTTAGACCCACGTGCACTACCTTGGCGGTTATGACTATAACCGATTCCCTGCGAGGGATGGCTATGTCCACAGGTCTGTGTGGGACGGTTATGTCGATAGCCCTGCGAGGGCTGGATAGAGCATGGCGCAGCACAACATGTCTGTTGGGAGGTACCCTGTGAGGGCATTGTAAAATTAGCTGACCCCTGCGAGGGGTAGCGAGTAGCTTTCTTCCCTACTGCTTGCGAAGCAGTTCTATAGCCACCAGCTCTAATGGGGGGTAAAAATGCCTTTTTTACCCCTCCGGCTTTTTCCAACGCTAACGTCAACTGTTCAGCGTTGAAAATATGTTGGCTTGAGGGCGGAATTTTACGAAGCGACGATTTGACTAGCGGGTCGCGAACAGAATTGGTTACTCCGTCTCTGCGCATCTGTATAGTCTCCGCTCGGTGACCACATATTAGCTGGAGCAGGTCAGAGGACACCTTGTGATACTCTGCTCCCCCAGAAAACAGTTCCGTAATCTTTTCTTGTAACCTATCAGGTGTTACATTGCTTTTGTCACGAGCCCAGGTGATTAGGTCTGACATTGCGTTTTGTAATACCACCCGCTGCTTTAGTACGCAAAAAGTTAGGGCACCGTAGGCTTTATCAGCATACGCTAAGTGTCGTAGAGAATCATAAGGTTTTATTTCTTCGTTAGCATCTAGCTCCGTAAAACCTGGTGAATGATTGTATAACTTTTGCACTTCTGAGTATCTAACCTCACACCACTCATTTTTGTCAAAAAGTTGAACATCTTGTAACACCTTAAGATAATTATCAGGAGCCTTAGGGATTGATGGATCCTTTAACTTAATCTGAATATCAAATTTGAATTCATGGGGCTCTTTTGATTGTTCGCCTTGTTCACCTTCTATGTCATAATCATCACACAATGACATACATTCTTGGTTATCTAATAAAGAGATTTGGTCATCGTTATCTACCACGTGTATTTCAGATGAAACACAAGGTGCAGCTTGGAGCTGTATACCTTGATGTACTGTATTGCTACCACCTTCGTGATACTGTTTACGAAGTTCGCTTACTTCACAAGCTAATTTGTGTAGCAATTCGTCTTTGTGATAACGTTTGCCCCCCCTTTTTTTATGATTACGGCGACGACGGCGTTTCTTTTTACGAGCCACCGTGGCAGATGACGACGATGAAGAAGATTTTGAACTACTACCTTCACTAGAAGATGACGAGCTGGTCCGAGGTCTCGGTTCACGACGCGAAGTAGACGACTTGGCTTGCAGACCCGACGGGCCTGGAACCGGTCCTGCCGTAACCTCACTTGGAGCGTCCATCTAATAGAAATAAAGGATTAAATCGTTTCTAAAACTACTTAAAACCAACAAGTTACAATGTGGGTAGATCGAAGATCTTTACTAAAAATAGCCCTGTATTATTCAACAAGTAACAACAAGTATGTATTCTACAAGTAAAAGAGGGTAAATGTAAATGATTTGCATTATTTTTCAAACCATACAGATATCTTAAATAAAAAGGGTAGGTAAAGTAGAACGGTAACACCGTTTAAATTAATAGGAACTTTACCATTTCAGCACAATATTAAACAAGCCTTTTACTTACTGCTTATCCAGTGGAGGCACTTATTTATAATAATATATAACGTACTTCAATATAATTTACTTTTAGTTTTATATTGCAATATGGTCTTGACGACGACGACTGCACTCGACGGAAAACTTGACGCCAATGAACAGAAAGCCCCGAGGCATTACCGATGCCAACTCGTTATCAGTCGGGGACGCCTGGTGGGAGGCTAGATGTGCGAGGGAGATAGCTAGCTACGAGTAAGAAAGAGAGGGATAAGACGGAAAACTAGGAACGCTTCTCTCATTTAAGTAAGCTTCAAATAACGGTCAAGTGTTTAATAATTGATTACGTACAGGACGACACAGTCACTTCATCTGGCATCAGGCCAGTTGCAGAACGCGTTTACTTACGCGCCAGATTTCCAAAAGGGCATGGAAGCCGCATCAAGAATCGTGGTCCAGCTGAATCGAAAGCCCAAGATTGCAGATCCACCAGCACCTTCGGTTGTCGGATTTGTAAGTCCTTTTTTGAATTGCATATTATTATCGTCTTTCTTTTTTATCTGACTAAACTTCTTTGGTCGTTTTTTAATTAAGTAATTTATGGACTTGCTTTTTCTGACTAAACTAAAGCAGGCGACGTTGCGGTCTACCGGAGATCTGCCTACTTGCGAATGTGAAGCCCTATCAGGAGGCCAAGAATAAGTATCGGAAAAAACATTGTTAAATATAATACAGCGCCGTGTGCTCAATCTCGAAAGTGTTCAAAATTAAATATCATCCGACGCAAAGTAACATTGGGCAGGCGATTCTTCACAGGTTGACTTCTTCTGAAAATTGTATGTGTGACCTGCTTAACGTTTTTTCTTAATCTTATGTAGATAAGTACCTATACAGCTAATTAATTAATTACAGGCATCTAAAGGGGAAGCTAAGTTTGAAGACGTGGAATTCAGATATCCAAATAGACCTAACGTGCAAGTGTTACGTAGATTAAACGTCAAGGTGTTTATCACTTCACACTTTTTATAGCATAGTTTCCTTATTTTACTCTCCCTTGATTAAAACTTATGGAAAGATAGAACCACGCGGAAGTAAGAGTTTTTCCCCTTGTTTCCAAGATTAGGGTAAGTCCAGGATAGATGCCATACTTTTTGAAATTACTTTATATTTCCCATTTTAATTAATGAATCTGAATGTTTGTCACACATGTTAATAGATTGGTCTTTCGACTACCACTTTGAAGGAAAAAGATAACATCACTGTTGATATTTACTAATCTATATCGATTTTCCCAGACCTCTATTTTTGGAAGTATAGATGCCCTATGGCGGATAGTTGCTCCATGCGTCAAAACCAGTTATGGGATACATGCCTCATTGATAAAAAAACACTTTTTTAGTTTGAAAATTAGTTATTCGTCATGGGAAGTAAAATCTAAACACAGACATTAATTAAAAATGTTCGTAAAAAAGTGTATTTTCTTTATAATCATATTAGGGTATAGATGCCTCATGAAAGAAGTTTCCTTCCTGAGGCATCTATACCCTAATGTAGTTACATCGTTTGAAAATAATCGGAATTATTTGTTTTGTATGGTTAAACATAGGCGAAAATAAATCGAGGCGTCTATCCTTTTCGTAGAGGATAGATGCCTTTTATATTCAGGAATGTGTATTCAATAAATATTCTAAAAAAACTGATTTTAGTGTTAGTATACAGTCCACTGTAACATTTAGATACAAAATATAAATTATTTAGTCACCATGTAAAAAGTTTCAGCACCTCAAAACGGCTGTAGAAAAAGAATTAGCAATTTTTTCGTCGCACCAAATCTTTCATTGAGTATAGATGGAATGCACGACGGGTCAGGGGTTATCTCGCGGGGGGTACCGGGTAGGTGCGGGGATGTCTTTCGTTTGGCAATATCAACGACAGCAAAAAGAAGTCGGGAAACCATAGTTTTTGAATTTGAGGCATCTATCCGAGCCGGGCATCTATCCTGGAATTACCCTATCTTTACACCTTCTTTACCACGGCGTTTATGTATGTCTGTTCCAAAAAATTTAGATAAAAATACCTCCAAATATCTTTAAATAAGACGTTTTGGCCTTTATCGCTTCGTTAAACGAATTTCTTTTGTAACTGTAATAATGTAATGTATAACAGCTATTGAAAAAAAAATACAGCTATTGTACCTACTGTATTTCTTAAACAATGGAAATAGGTTTCCAAAACATCGGGCACCTGCCACACGATTTGATCCTTATCACTAACATATATACCTATATGGTTCTGATAAGGGTCTATGTTTTATGTGGTGTTATTAAAACTATATAATTATTATGTAGATGGAGAGCGGCAAAACTATAGCACTGGTGGGCTCGAGCGGTTGCGGAAAAAGTACCGTCATACAACTTCTGCAACGTTTCTATGATCCCAACTTCGGAGTAGTTGTAAGTTTTCTATTACACAATAGTATCTACCTACTTACTAATTCACTATGTAGGTAACTGAGCATGGGTCAGCCCAATGGCGTCTCCTTTTATTCGCCAATCACGGGCGAATAAACCCTAGGTAGAGGTACATAATTCAGCAAGAGCTTCTTAAATTCCTAACGTGTTTCAAGATCTATTCATGGTTCCGTGCCGGCTTATTGGCTTCCTAGTTGATAATATCAAAACAGTTTCACTTTGGTCTTCCTTCCAGTACTTGGATAAGTACCCCATACCTGAGTTGCGCATTGACGATGTCCGATCGGTATTTGGACTGGTCTCTCAAGAGCCATCGCTATTTGACTGCACCATTAAGGATAACATCGCATACGGAGATAATTCAAGAACTCCTACGATGATAGAGGTCATGGACGCAGCCAAAAAGGCGAATATACATGACTTTGTAGTGTCTCTCCCCGAGGTAAGTTTGGAAGTATTGAAGAGTGTTCAAGATGGAGTCGTAATGGCATCATTATGACAGTTGGGTGTGATGTTAATTCCGCCAGGGCTACGAGACCAACATCGGTTCGATGGGCGTCCAGTTGTCAGGAGGGCAGAAGCAACGCTTGGCGATAGCTAGGGCTCTCCTAAGGAATCCAAGGATACTGCTGCTGGATGAAGCCACTAGCGCTCTAGATACTGAAAGTGAAAAGGTAAACACTAACTTCTTGTAACAATGAAATTATTTTTCTTGGAAGATTTGGCTACCTTCACTGTAGGTAAAGGTGCAGCATAAATCGAAACCGTCGGTTTTAAACTATGAGGCATCAAAGTAATGAATTCCACTCATAAGATGTCATTGAAATAAATATATACCTAGCTGTTTCTCTTGAAAATAGCACAATGGTAACGTAATACGATCCTCAACGGTTTTTAGATGGTTACCTACAGTTCCTTCTCGGATTGCTGCTCTAGCGAAGCTATACGAGTAGTAGGTATATTATAACTATCTGCGCCCCGCAGTTTCAGCCCCGTTTGGATAATATACGATAATACCTATTAGATCTTTATGAATTGTAGCCTATGTGTTATTCTGATATGTAAGCTATATTATTATGAAGTTTGATCAAAATTCAATCCGTGGTTTTTGCATGAAAGAGCAACAAACATACTAATATTATAATAATTATCTTAATGAAAAAACTTTCGCGTTTATAATATTAGGAGGATAGAAAGTAGGATGTCTTGACTTGTATTCCCTACGTATGCATGTGTAGGTTGTGGTGCAAGCGTTGAAGGAGGCGCGGTCAGGGCGCACGTGCGTCGTGATCGCGCACCGGCTGAGCACCGTCCGCGACGCCGACGTCATCAACGTCGTCGAGGCGGGCCGCGTGGCGGAGGCGGGCACCCACGAACAGCTGCTGCAGAAGGGGGGACTCTACTCCAAACTGTACCACGCGACTGCCTGAGCACAAGGACAAACTTAAAAAAAAAAGGAATATTGTGCAGGCATACGCGTTTCGAGTCAGTCGAAACATTGTTTTAAATTCATTTGTTTTAAGAGGACATACGGCTGACTGCTTTTTATTTTGTTCAAAATTGGATTTCCAAATTTCATCGATCATTACTATAGAAATTGTAGGTAGGAACATGTAACGTACCTACCAGGATTTAAAAATAAAAAAATTTATTACATCCACTTATCCTTTACTGAATCACTGTTATTATTTTATGATGACACGTTAACAAAGCACAAGGCAGAGTTGAGGTCATCATATTATGTAGTACCTACCTGTAAATAAAAGATCTTATTAGGGAATTGATGTTTTTGAATAAGTATGCGATGCGAATGACCCTGAAGCATTCCTTTGTTCACGGTCTCGCTCGCTAGTTAATGGAGTGTAGGTTAGGTACACATGGATGTACACTACTGTCACATACAGCCACATCATTTTTTTTCCGTTGGGGTAAACAGACCGCTTAGAGACTACCACATGGGCTTTATTCCAGAAATCCCCTGGCAGTATCGCCTGCGCAGAGGATTTCTGGACTTTTGATCTATTTTTCCCCTGTTGCGATCCTGACACCCCTTTCGTTTCATCGCTTCATCCACTTTCATGAGTCCCTCATACATACCTACTTTAATTGAGGAGCGTATAAACAAATAACCCATGGGATTCTAATTTCCGAGTAACTAGCAGTACTTAATAGTGACAGATTGAGTTCGTTTGAACTTTGACTCGACCACCCGACCGGTATCACAAATCCTACCTCAAGGAGTGGGAGCAACCATAGCCGCAGCGGTGAGCTTGGCTATGACGCTGCCGGCGGCCACGTTCCCGTAGTAGGACATCGCGCTGGCGCCCAGGGTGCTGGCACCGATGCCGGCTGAGCCGAAGCCCAACGCTGGCGCCACCAGCGGTGTCAGCAGCCCACCGGTTCCGTAGATAACGGCACCACCCACCACGTTTACTAATATTGCGGCGAAAAGACCCATCGCAATCCTGAAAATAGAAATAAAGTAAGTAGGTATATTCCCAACGGTACCTATACCTAAACCCCAAAAGTATAAACAGTTTGACTCAATGGGAGAAAAAACCAAGACCGCTCGCCCCGACACAGATAGGTTAGGTTGTTAGGTTTTTTTTATTAACTACCTATTAATCGCTTTAGGTAGATAGGTACTTATAAATATTATATACCTACTTACTTAATTTGAGACGACCGAAACACTTTTGAGCCACACTGTTACTCGTTGCAACTTGTTTTAACTTTTTGTGTTCCCAACGTGTAACAGTGTAAACTCGATGGGAAAGAAACTCCCAACGAGTCACTGTGACCCGATCTGGTGTGACTTGTTGGGAACCCTTCGTGCACGCACTAGTTAAATGACCACAATATCTTGAAACTGTTGAAAAGACTTCACACGCAAAGATGCACACGCAAACGGGTGTGCAAGTGTGCACTGTGCATCTCAATTACGATGAAGCAGGTATAGATAGGTAGGTACGTATAGGTACCTAGTAAGCGCCTAATTACTAGGTAGGAATGCAATGTTCAAAACTAACAAAACAGATGACAGGAGACTTGAGATAATCATTGAACTCTAATCAATAAACACCTTTTACACTGCAAAGTATATCCACGTCTAGTGCGGAGCCCGTCCACGACACGAATGTCAATACTCTCTCGGTAAGTCAGTCGGTACTCACTCGCCCTCGGTCATCGGTCGGAGACTCGCCCGGGCGCCCCTTTTGAATAGGTACTCTCTACTACTATTTATAGGTATCTACTTTCAGTTTCTGAGGGTTCCTCAATCTTGTAACCGAAAATATTTTTTTAAATAAAATTCTACTTAAATGTACCTATACTACCAACTACTTACGTAGAATAGAATAGAATAGAATAATGTTTTATTGTAAATAACAGTGTAGGTGTAGGTACTTGCACATCTTTAGGTAGGTAGGTACTTACCTAGGTTCAGGGGTACAGATACCTTCTTATAATCAGAATTCCTTATGAGAGGTATAATCAACATTCCGTATAGAATCTGCGTAGGAATGTTATACCTATTTAAGTATAATCTTTTAGAATTAAAATTAAGATAATTTTGTGTTCACGTTTGAAGGTGTGATGTGTTGTGTAGTAGGTAGGTTTTATAAATATGTGTAGGACCTACCTTTAAAAATAAAATTATAGTCCAGTCGAATAAGCTCAAAAAAGGGCAAACATAGGAAAAATTATAAGTAGGTAGGACCTAAAAAGATGGATTATAATATGCAGAACCCAACTTAAAACGAATATTTATTATATGCTTGACGATGCTCTTTGGAACTCGTGGATTCGAGATATCCCCTAACATAGCCCAATTGTCCAAAGAAACGCAGGAAATTATGAGGAAATTCCTAACCAGAGACAAGAATAACGCGCCAGACCGACAAACATGCGCGTAGGTAGACAATTTATTTTGTCTTAGTTATGGCTTCGCACGGTTTGTGCATATAGCCAGTGTCAAGTATTTTATTTTAAGTATTTCTTAATTTCTCATTAAGAATGTCACAGCAATATTATAGCAATCGTGGTCAAGTAGTCAAGTCAATTATTTACATCGTCAAAGTCACGATTCAGTAAAGTATGCTTTACTGAAACTTCCTGGGAGTTTTGGAAAAAATGCGAAATGATACGTTTTTTGAGTTTATATCACTCGCCTACACTCGTGCACGTTAACGAACACTTATATTCCACCAATATTACACATTAACACTCGAAGAAACACAAGTTAGAGAAAATAATACAAAACCAACAACGCCTCACTATCGGATTCCCGCCAAAACTCAGGTGGACAATTAAATAAAATAATAGTTAGGTAGAAAACGAGACTTTTTTTTTTGTTTTTATAATGACCTACGTACCTAGGTAGGGTACCTAATTATGTACCTACCAACTATACCTAACTTAATATCATTCATTATTACACATTAACACTCGAAGAGAAGAGTTTTGGCGGGAATCCTATAGTGAGACATTTTGTTTTCAATTTCTTATTCTATTTTATATTCAATATTTCAACAATGTAGGTATACCTACTAGCGACATCTGGCGTATAATTATTGTTAAAACGCTATCATCACGTCGTGTCGGTTAAAATAATTATCTTTGTACATAATAATAATTATGTATACCTCTATTTATAACAAAAATACCTTTTGTTGTAGTAGCTAGTTGGTAACTTTAGTAGGTGCTGAATAAACTACTAGATGGCGCTTTAATACATTTTTGGTTTTAGAGTTTAGGCACAAAACCAAAAGTCGGTTTTAAAAGTAGGTAGGTACTCGTATATTCAACTGTGTGCCTAGTGCGAGTTTTGTCAATTTATTTACGCTCGGTCCGTTTGGCGTAAACTTGAAATTGTATGGAATAAGAGCAGCGCCATCTAGCGTCAGTGAATCAGTCACTAGATGGCGCTGCTATTATTCCATACAATTTCAAGTTTACGCCAAACGGACCGAGCGCGTAAATAAATTGTCAAAACTCGCACTAGGCACACTGAATAAAAATGTATATTTCCTCCGTATTGGTCATTTATTACGAGTGCGGGAATGGAACCGAATAAACCCGTAAGAAAGAAGTGTGTTTTAGTACCAAGTAGTGGCCCTTGTTAGACGCCTACCCTTTATGTAGCCCGCATTACGCAGGGAGGTAACGGTAACTGTAACTAGGTACTTATACCCTACGCTATGAGTAGAATTCACCCCAAAAAACATAATAATTCTCCCTCTACTACCTACCTCTACACAGTTAGGTAGGTACCTACCTACACCAAATAAGTTTATGATATCAACCAAAGAAAAAAATTGCAAAACTTAGCTGTAGGTACCTACCTAAGTCGGTTAGTATGTAGGTACCTACTTGCTATACTTCAACCAATAAGCTAGAATCGAATGAATTATAAATAATAGGATAAAGATTTACGACGTAGGTAGGTGTCACGAAAGAGAGGAAGATAGGTAGGTAGTAGGTACCCCTATATACTTAGATCTAATCAGAAACACGATCTGCCATTCAAAGTGGTTAGACCACATAGACACATAGAAATAAGTAATTCTTATACTTACCTACCCCCTGCCTACACCCCGCAATGCCGTCGCCAAATCACAATGGATGAAGATTATTTCACTTTCAAGTGTGCATCATCCATCCTGTGTAAACAAACAACATGCCGAAAGTAACCGAAATTGATAAAGACCAGCTTGGAGCAATACCGCGGGCGGAGCGTGGCGAGACCAATCAGCATTGTATACTTATTTTATTCCAGTCGGGAAACAGGCATCCACTGAGGAGCACGCCTGCACTCCCCTTCAGCCACCCGCGAAAACACGCGCGAAACACCAAATCGACTTCACGCTTATCATTATAAAATGATACATCAAATTACCTCACTAGTGCACAGATAAGGAACACTCCACCGTGATAAACACGATTACGGATTCACTTTACAGCGGACTCCATTATTAGTCATAATCAGAATCGGCGACTAACGTTTTCATATTTTGGTTTTGTTCATCGCTTTCTTGAAATAATACGTTGGGATATTAGTGCGGTACTGACGTGAAGTGATCGAGTGCACTTTGTTGCTGTTTTGCTATTTTAGTCACTTGCCGAAATGAAGGGGCTATTGTTGGTGACATACATGTTGATCCTGAGCAGGCCCGGTGCCTGTAATCCTTGTACTTCGGCGGAGAGTGTAGACATATCAGAAGGACTGGTGAATCAGAATGGATCAGTGTTCCTTTATGGGATCGAGTTCACGAAATCGACTTGGTACGAAGTCGAAAATAATGGTACGACGGAAAGACTTGGGTGTCCATGTATCGGCAGAATTTGTCTGTTTAAGTGTTGTGGACCGAAGCAGCTTTTTGTGAACTTGAGTTGCACCGATTCCGACTTGGCAGAAGTGGATCCGTTCAGCCCACAGGTGTACAAGGGCCGGGAGCCATCGACCATGGTGCCGCAAGATTCATTCTTCTACATGCACGGTTGGCCTTGCACCGACAGGTACTTGGTCGATACTGGGACCAGTGAAGAATTGTTCCTTCAAGAGGTGAGCACATACTGAGTATATCTGCCCAACTAAACGCTCGCTAATCTTTTAATTACTATCTACAGAACAACAGGTAGGTAATATAGGGTCATTGCGTTAGTTTTCGGCCTTTTAGCGCAGACGTCAACTTTAAAATTGCATTTAAAATAATTGGGCTGATGTATAGCCGTACTTATTTTTGTTTTTGATAGTGTAAACACTGAAGTTTATGTTGGAGTTAATGTGAGGACGTTAAATACTACAGCTTTTTTTATAAAAAAAGAAACGTCTGAAAAGTGCTAAAATGCTAGTTTTCGGCCTCAAATTTCAGTTCTCGGCCAGATCATGTTTAGTTTTCGGCCGTTACATCGCGCGATATTAAAGGTAAAATGCCATTACTTTAATATCAAAACCCTGCATAAAAAGGTAAAAATGTATTCGAAAAATACATCATCACGCGCCCATCCGCTTTCCGACTTGCCTAAGACCCAATTTGGTGGCATGTGTACAACACGTTTTGGTGGGCGAATGTATGAAAATACAATGAATGGCGGACATAATTATTTGTGTTTCAACGTTTCAAGTTCAAGCTCTTGGACTGGAACGGATTCGGCATCGACATCAATGGTGAATACATCACTCACCCTCTTTTTGCCGATGATATAGTCATCATGGCAGAGTCGCTGAAGGTCTTAATATCTGAGCATAGGCTCAGTGACCTCAGTGGCGTTTCCCAACAGGTGGTCTAAAATTAACATGGACAAGACTTTCATGTCAAAATTAAATGTCCATGTATACAGCCGGTAATCGTTGGGAACGATACTCTCGAAGCTGTTGACCAGTACAGATATACCTTGGGCAGATTGTCCAGTTAGGCAGATCCAACTTCAACAAAGAGGTCACCCGAAGAGTCCAACTCGGATGGGCAGTGTTTGGAAAGTAACGTGACATTATCACGACATTAATCCAAAATTCCACAGTGCCTAAACACAAGGGTCTTGAACCAATGTGTGTTACTAATGATGGCATAAGAAACTGAGACGTGGTCCCTAACGGTTGGCCTTTTGGAGAAGCTCAGTCATACAGCGGGCAATGGAGAGATATATGCTCGCAGTTTCTTTGCGCGATAAAATCCGAGACTAGGATATTGGCCAAACACCTAAAGTTTACGACATAGCTCTCAGGGTTTGCAAGCTGAAGTGGCAATGGGCAGGCCACATCGCTCGTAGAACTTATAACATATGGGGATGAAAGGTTCTAGAGTGGCGACCACGACCTGGAAGACGCAGCATAGGTAGGCCCTCCTACTAAATGGGCCGACGACATCAAAAGCGTCGCTGGCATAACCAGTGGCTGCAAGTGGCAAATTGTCCTTCGGTGTGGCGGTCTAAGTGGGAGGACGGAGGTGGACGTCTTCAAACTGATGATGTTGTTGAAGCAATGATGATGATATTTGTGCTTCAGCACAGTTAAGTTATCCTACGCACTGCTATTTTTTATTTGATACATAAAGGTTGGGGAACCCTCGTGGACTAAGGCCTTCTAGCTAGAAGCTATTAAGCTGTTGGGCAAAATGCGAAGCCACTCTGATCACCATTGAACATCCGCTCTAGTCTTTCCAATATGTCTTGGTGGTTTATTTCCACCAGGAATTATTCAAGCTCTCGGAACCAGAGCTTGATCGACTCCTCCGTAACACGAGCCCTCGCTCTATTTATTCCTTCGGCTCGTCGTAGTGATAATGCTGAACGCCGTGTTTTTGTTAAAATTTTGGAGGTGCCATCTGGCGAAAGACATTCTTAAGCTGCATGAATCGATATCTGTCAAGTTTCAGTAAATAGGGAGAACCCAGTTCGAATTGCACTAGTGTTAATCTAAATTTGTTCACTATTTTCATGATATGGCCGATAAGTGGGAACATCACTCAGTTTTCGGCCACATTTCGTTCCATACAAGTTTCGGTAGGCCGAAAACTAACCTAGATTTTTATATGGTGTGCTAGTTTTCGGCCCCGAAAAAATGGTCATCTTAGTGGCATCATAATTTAATCATACAACTGTAATTTGGCGGCCGAAAAATAACAATTAGATCTTTCATGACGGTTACTATATGAGAGAAAAGAGTAGTCCCATGATGTTAGCTACCAAATAAATAAAAGAGACAAAGTATAACAAGCTATGACAACTTCGTTCTCGGCCACCCGGCCGAAAACTAAATATTTGAAGAAATTACCATGTTAATATTTGGCCACCAAAATTATTGTGTATTTTTATCAATTATGACAATAAACAAGCTAGAAGTATGATAATCAATCATTTATTTAATGAATAACATGCATGTCATCGTTTTTTACTTATAAAAAAACCTAAAAAAATGATTTAATCATCACGTGCGCCACTATTTTTTTCGTTCAATTGCACATCTTGTGGCACCTCTGTTGCTGGTGTCAAACTGAATAATTAATTAGAAATTCCTGGTCAGAGCTGTCAGACCAAAAATATTGTCAGATATTAGGCAACTAATTTCAGATGATTAAATCAAAATTATTTTTTCAGGCACCTTCATTTATTGCTATAATCTTAATTATACTGTAACACCACAGCCCAAAGGCCGAAAACCAAAGGTGGCCGGGAAACCAACGCACTGACCCTATAAGTATAACGTGAGATTTTTCGTACCTATATTCTAAGTGTACCTACCTACTTACCTATGTTTGTCGATATTTTCCATTCTTAGATTCTGGGATCTATTTTGACTAATAGCAATGAGACCAATAGTTATTTAAATATTTATTTTCATAATAATATATATACGCTTTGGCTTGGCATTAGGTAATGTTAATTCTATGGTTACGGTCGTACCAATGAACGACCTGTAGTCTGTTACGGTACGGCACCATACAGTGAATGGCGTTTTATTTCTGGTGGCCCATGCACCAAATAATATTTTCACACCTCATGCTCAAAAAGTGTGCCATATTATTAGCGGGACCAAACGACGTTGTTGGGCACCGAAAAGTATTTTTTTTTTATTTGTACTCGCTATTATCAACAGGCTGAAGATTCGACTTTTCAATTTTCCATTTTGACATATAATAATTATAATAACTTAGAAAAAAAGAAGGGTACCTACCTATCTTAATGTACAAGCCGTGCGAAGCATAAACAGTTTACTTTTTGAAATGAAACTAATTTTCGTCTACATTTTTGGCAATCATTGGATGTATGCTATGTGTACGTGCGTTTGCGAACATTAGAATAAATTTAAAAAGTTTGTAATTGCCGCCTATACTCGTAATCCGTAGGTGTGTGAACAAAAGGCACGGCCGTACTATCCTTTTCTCGAAGCGATTCGGGCCATTTTCGACCCCCTGTAACTTCGTTATGGATAAAACTAGTAGCCTAAATTTTTAGTGACCAAGAGGGCATCACGTCTACAGATAATAATCCAAATTACATTAAATTTGAACCAGCAGTTTAAGAATTATTTCAAGTCAAAGTTGCTTAATTTTGTTGCCCACTGACTGACTCACTGACTCACCGATCATCAAAATTCTAAGGTACTTCTAGCCGTCCCACAAGTTTCAAATTTTGAATATAGCTATTGTTTAGCCTATAAACCAAGGAAAAATTCTGACATTCCATAATTTTCATCCCGTTTTCTAGATATATAATCTGCAGAAATAACTTTGTATTCCCATATAAATTCCATTAAATTGTATGTGATTACAAAGTTACTTTTACAGTTCATAATTAGTTCATTGAAATTGAGTGAAATGGGTAACAGGGGTTAAAAATGAGAAATGGCTGCGAGTAATTCGACAGTTGAGCGCTTTTTAAAAACTTCCACGATAGGTACCTACACCTACCGCAGATAGAGAGATAAAAATCCCTATACTATACCTACCTACACTTTTATAGGTTGAACAAATTCGTTACCTAGGTACATTAAAATAGGTACCTAGGTACCTTATACCTACCTAATAATCCTAAATGCATCTGTGGAGACGCAAAGACACTCGTTCATGATAATCTATGAGCATGGTAGGTATAAGGTACCTAAGTACCTATTTTAATGTACCTAGGTAACGAATTTGTTCAACCTATAAAAGTGTAGGTAGGTACCTATAGTATAGGGATTTGTATCTCTTTATCTGCGGTAGGTGTACCTATCGTGCAAGTTTTTAAAAAGCACTCAACTGTCGAATTTCTCGCAGCCATTTCTCATTTTTAAACCCTGTTACCCATTTCATTAAATTTCAATGAAGTCTAATTATAAACTGTAAAAGTAACTTTGTAATCACATACAATTTAATGGGATACAAAGTTATTTATGCAGATTATACCTAGCTATTTTTTCCAAAAGCTGAAATTCATTTAAATTTCCAGGATGCCTTCTTAGTTTTTTGATACTTCAAGATTTTAACTTTTAAGAACTAGCTGTAATAGTTCTAAATTCTAACTCGAGTTTAATTAAAGTTTATAAGTTTGTAAGTCTTATATTGCATAATATTGCATTGAAACTGCATTGCATTCATCGTTGTAGGTACTTACTCGTAATCATATATAAACTTGTTCAGACGGATTACTTAGGTAGCTATATTTCTGGTAAATTTTTCCTCTACTTTATTTGTCCTACACTTTAGATCGCCGCATTGTTATTTTTATTGAATAAGGCATTAACAATTTCAATGAACGATTCGTCATTTCATTAATAAGGTCGATAATCCATATACTACGTCATACACCGTATGTTAGTGGATGTGCATTTTTTGTTCAACACGGTTAGTATCTTTATGATCGGAATATCTAAAACGCACCAAACCAACACTGAGACAAGGAGTAGGTACTTACGTTGTTTCAAATTAGTATCGCCTAATGTGGACATGCCCAAGTAAAGTAAACACAATTTGGAAATCATTAACGAAACAAAACACTGGATTAACAACTCTGTTAACGGCCCGTCAAAGTAAACAAACGTAATCAGCACCGGCTCATTACTGGCCGGAAACTATAGCTGTGGAATGTTCTGTGACACCTGCCACAAAACCAAAACCTTACTTATTATTATAAGTAACCTTACTTTAAAAAAAAAGGGAATAACAAAAGAGTTTAGTTAAATTCTACAAATATTATGAGGGCGGAAGTTTGTGCGAGTGTTTTTGTATGTTTGTTATTTCTTCACGCTCAAACGGTTAGACTAATTTTGAAAAAAAAACAAGTTATAAGTATAGCAAACTAGAGGCTCCACGAAAGCCGGACAATTTTAGTTGTTTGGGTTATATATTGTTAACATCTATAGTTAAACATTATAGTGGAATAAACCGTAGGTATAGCACCTTACAATTTGATAATATTATTTCTATAAGGCGTCTTTGGCTGCGATGAAAGACAAGATTCACAGGGGTGATTGGTGTAAAAGAGTCTTATAAATGTCCAGAATGGGAAGTAGGTATAGTCTTGACCATGCATGCGGGATGACGAATGTACCACTGGAACTCGATTGAAATGTCAAAAACCGGCCTTAGAAAGTTTTCAAATAAATGTTTGCTGTGTTTATTATAATAAACGACTTTCGTGTTTTAACTTATTTGGACCGATACAACGCGTAGGCAGTAAAACTTTCCTCATCTCCGAGTACCTACTTACTTAAGTTTCAAGCAGGAATACATTTGAAAATGACTTGCCTAAAAATAAAAGGATGAATCAGAAGTTAACACTCTCGATGTGAACACTTTATTACTGTTCCGTTCTGAGCTCAGAGTAATCTTAATCGTTAATACGTTAGCACTTAACAATTAAGCTTTTACTTTTTTATGATACTTTGATTGGTAAATGCACTTATCATAAATATTGTGTACCTACCTACTTACCACATAGAGTAATTACCTACGATACTTTATAAAACTCTTCTAGAGGTGTTGAAGACGTAGCTTCTTTTGTTTTATATGCGCAGGGGGTTTCTGGACTTTTTTTGCCATAATTGATATAGGCCGGTTAATTATTACCACATTATTATAGACGCAGGCCTACGCTAAATATGGCACCATCATCACAAACGACTCTATTGTTGTTTGTTGCACTTCAATATAGTCATATAGTCAACATAATAATAGTCAAGTCACAGGACTTGACTATTATTATGTTGTACTATGTCATCCCTCTCTTGTAATGTAGACGTCTCCCGGTATGGCAGCATTTTCATTATTAGTATCCTGCAATATCCTAGGCAGCTCCAGGAGCCTGGATACATACTACAATCATGGGACTAGCACCGCATAATAATTACCTACTACCGCTTACACCGCTACTAATAATTTGTAGCTGTCGTAGGTATAGGATACCTACGACTGCTACGAATTATTAGTAGGCCTTTATGAAAAGACTAGCCACTAGCATCGGCTTCGTTTGCTGAATTACGTTACTAAGTTAATAAGTAGGTAGGTACATCATCAAAAACTATAGACCTACATTAAAAAACAACCATTTCACGTTTTCTAATTTTGTAAGTCACGCGACCGTTCTGTAAATTTTTTTCGCGATTTTCGCCCTTCTAGGGTGCGGGTCTGGTGTACGCCGTCGCCCCTAGTCGTGTGACAACAAAATCAGCGAGATCGGTTAAGAATTGCCGAAGTTACATGTCGCATGTTCGAGTATTTTCATTCAGCTGGGAACCTATTACTTTAATAACAAACACATTCCTTTTGAACGTAACAAAGGTTCTGCTAATAATTGTCTATTAGAACTGGGCATCTGTTATTGTAGGTGTATTACAGTCTACGGACGTGACTGTGCGCTTCCCGCGACAAACTCTACTATTCAAAACAAACAAGTTTTTTTTCTCTCAGAAAACGGCTGAACTAACAAAGATTGCGGTTAGCACCAAGGTTGAGAAGATACAGCACCTTGAACTATTTCGCCATGTGCTCTAAATGCCCTATACAATGAATAAATTAAAGTATTGATATTATTATATTAATGTAGGTACTTACACCTTGGGCTCATTGTACAATATCTGTGGCTAAATGCACCAAATATATTCGTGTGTTACAATAGGCTGCTATCCTCATAGCAGATACAAAGGGAGGCAGCCGTTTCAATTATGTATCGTTGACATTGAAGTCTGAATCTTAAAAACTTGCCAGGTTGCATTGCAGGTGTCTAGTTCCAGCCTAGCGAAATTACAGGAATGCCCTATATTGGGACATACAAAGGAAGTATGTACGTACGTTAATATTACATAGTCTTTACACTGTACTTAGTAATAATTAAGTAACCTATTAAGTATCTATATATAGGAGGTTTCTATTACCTGTATAATGTTAGGTATTATGTTTAATTTCACTTATCTCTATTTATAAGTAATGTTCAGTCGTTGGTTTTGTATTATACCTAGTTCGTTCACAACATTTATCTCATTTTACCTTTGGTCAAAGTATTTACAACCAAACCAACAATAAAACTTATAATAAGTACCTACTCGTATTTGAGCAGCGGGGGTGCCCTGAATCACCCACCCCCTCTGCGTCCCAGGTAAAGTTTAACGCTTCGGGGAACACTTAATTCATTTATAATAATATGTGCTCATACGTGTTTTATTTCGTTTTGAGTTCCGTTTCATAAAAACGGTGACCAGACTGCAAAAAATAAATTTCTGTACTCGTTTGCTACGGATTTAAATTTATGTACCTACCCTTATGAGGAATATACGTATTTCGGAAAGTGCTACATACGTCACAGGTAAGGAATGGAGTTGGGCTGGTTGGGTTGCCTTGGGTTGGGGTTGGGTTGAGTTGGGGGTTCGGTTGGGGGTTCGCTTGGGGGTTCGGTTGGGGGTTCGGTTGGGCTATATAGTAGTGGTTGGTGGGTTGTGGGCGTCGGATATAATATAGTTGGGTTGATAGAGAGTCTATAGATAACGAACGTACTCGTAGGCCTTGTATATGATTATTGGTAGAGGCCTAGAGGGATGAAGAATGGATTAAGTATTGCATTATTTCGCCATGTCGAGGGTTTTTGTCGAGGGCCAATGGGAATAAACCCAATAATAATAGAATACATATACATATAGTACCTATTACCCGCCGGTATAGGTTTATTATACTTACTTAGAAGATGAATTATTAAAAATCTTTTTAGAAGTAACTTAATTTCAATTGTATCAAGATGCGAGTATTGTTCTTTCCATACCGATTTTTAGGTGTATTGGTACTCTAGCTAAGTAGAGTGGGTAGGGTAGAGGTAATGGATTATTCTGATTTCTCAAAATAGTAATCTTCTGCCACAAACGAAGCAGTGGATTTCTAAGGTACCTACTCCTAAAATATTTCACTGTGTCGTTGTTTAAATTTTCTTAGTACTCTAACGACAAAATATTTACGTTCGCTATGCTAAGTTTCATAAATCTTCTAGGACTAAAATAAAAGCTTTGTTCCAGCAAATTAATTATCAACAACCTTTTTGAAGTAATAATATGACTTTAGTGGTAAAGTTCATTATTTACAACAAAGAAATAAGTATACTTTTTAATTATATTTCTCTTTTATTTCTATACCTATTGTTTCGTTTGTTATACCTACCTATTAGAGTAATGGTCCATCGTGCGTGACCGTGGTCGGTGATACTCAAAATATCAGGCCCTCGACTTGACCGAACCTATTTTCCTTCAGTTGCAAAGGATTTGGTTGGAGATAGATGTAATGGTAACTCATTGACACCAAGATATATACACACCCAGAAAAGACCAATGCGCAGTGGTGAATAGAGAAAGCGTTTAGATAGTCAAGATATGCTTGGGAGGAGTGTGAGTAGGAATAATAGATTGTGTGATTGTGATATGCAGTATGTAACTACTAAAACAAGGGTGAAAAGATTTAATCCTTGCAAAAAATGTTTATTGCTTATCAAATTAGTTAACAATGTTTATTATCACAAGTGGTGTTGCTACACGGTTAGCGCCGGTGGTTCCGTGAGAAACGCCATAATATGTGCGTTGGCTGATAAAATTAGGGATCCCGCTCTACACACAAGTACCATGTAGGTACTTAATTACCTAATTTAGTTTTTTAATGTTCAAGATTATTATACGTTTCTTGGTAAGTACCTTCGGTAGGTATAAGAGACTTTGTATGCATGTAGTCTTTCACGTCCGAACTGTATTGTACCAGCCATGTATTAGTATACATACTTACCTAAATTTTATATGTGGGTACCATTAGGTACAACTTGCGGTGGTGGAACTTCCCCAGAGAGACTCGACAGACGTCCTAGATCTAAGAGGTTGATGTGGATTGGGAGGTATATAAATTTCCATTGGCGATTCTTCCTTGAACGACAGGACGTGAAAAGCACACGCAAAAAAATGACGAGCCATTTCCATTCAGCTACAGATCTAAATCAGTGATCGCCGTAACCATGATTACCTACGGGATAATAATATTTACTTATTAAATCTATAGCTATACATACGAGGAAATGGCATATCCCTAGCAACTGATATTTAATCTGTGCCGTGACCGTGGTAATGCGTAAGTGCTAGTATACATGCTAATGACGGTACGGTCGCGTGCAGTTACTAATGTTTGCCGGAAATGGCATTTGAAATAACATAAAAAAAACGATTGTTTCTTTCTTCGGGGTAGGTAGGACCAATGTGCAAAATATTAAAGTACAAAGTATGAAATAAAACAGTTTTTTTTTTTTTAAATACAGTGTAAACAAAAATGGGTGTCAATTTCAGACCTAACATTTTCAGAATAGGTAAGTACATAACGTAGCATTTTCTCTAAATGTTTTTGCATGCGTGACAAAATCATAGCCGGGTTTGTTGGGGCTTATGGTTTTAGAATGTTTAATTATTATAATTAGACTTACCTACAAATGCTTGCCTTGCCCCGAGAGCTTTTCATGTCAACATAAGCGATTAATATAATTACATTTGGGTTGCAAAACGAACCACGGCCTAACTTTGGCCATTCATGAATATTTTATTATTACATTAAAATAATTAACTTAAAACCGTAAATGAAATCAACGCTGTTTTCGCCGACTTATATTGTATTTAATTTTATGAAATATTCGTAACGCCACCTTAAGTTATTTGAGTGCTTTTGAATGATTTCCGTAGATTCAACACACCATTGCCACAACACACCTATCTGGGTACCATTTGTATAAGTTGTACATAAAATCATCCATTTTTCCCCTGCGCGTATAATTTTTGCATGCACATGGGTAAAATTGACAAAATGTCCAGAAATCCCCTGCGAAGGGGATATTGCCAGGGGATTTCCTGAATAAGCTCATACTAAGCGAGCTGGGAAAAAAGCCTGTTAACAGAATTGCGAATGGAGAGCTGTTTTTTTATTTCTGCCTCTTCAGGTGTTTGTGGAGTAACCGCCAGTGTGCAGTGTGCAAATCACGGCTTTTGTACACTTTATAGGCTAGCATTTAACCACTATGTCACTGGTCTAAGAGACAATGTGATCTAAGGTGGTAAACATGCTCAGCCTAGAATGGGAGTGGCTCACAAGGACCGAGCTTCCGGACACATCGATAGGGTTTGGCGACAGATTTTCTATATGAAAATCTGTAGTGTGAGCAGGTACTTCTAATGAGAAAGAATTCGATACGTTAACTGTCAAATTTGTTTTAGATTTGATCAGCACCTTGCAATATCGACAAGATACCTACGCGGACGGTTACCTTGATCGATGTGTTAACGATACGAACCGGTAAAATTGTCGTGCTTGTCCTATTGTAGGAGTAGGTACTGATCAAATCTAAAACAAATTTAACAATTAACGCTTCGAATACATTTTCGATAGAGGTTCTTGCTCACCCTACTGTGCGCCAGGTGGGCACTTTAATACCTTTACCACCAAGGGGTTTAACGACGTTTTTTCTTCATCGGAAACTCAAGCTCAGTTTTTGCGGTCAGCTGGTTTCGAACTCACGTATATAGTGGCATGTGATCCGATTGATCTATCATAATAATTATAATTTGTGTATTTGGGTTTTAAGGGCGCGTTTCCAGCAAAATTACGAGGCGCATGAGCCTTAGAAATCAATATCTAAAGGTACCAGCGCAGTCAGTGCTTTATAAGAATTTGCAACCAAAGTTTTATTAGACGTTCACAGTAGATGGTTACAAATTGTAAGCTCAAGTGTTATTATAAGTAAAATGTTCCAGAACGGGACTCTAATGGAGGTGGCTACAGGCGGTTCCCAGTGGCACAATCCGAAACGCTACTGCTTGGACATGAACACGGCGAGTCTCACACAGTCACCCAGACTGGTCGCTGGCGTCTGCTACCCAGATAAAGAGTCCATAGATGACAGCCCTATACTGTACGTGGCGTATGCTGTCGGTTAGTATTTTGATAAAGAAAAAGGTTCGGACAATATAACTTTCTTCTTAATATACTTTTATATAAATTACGCGTCACGTTGTTTATCCGCGATGGACTCCTAAACTACTTAGCAGATTTTAAACAATTTGCACACCGTGTGCAGTTTGGTCTACTCAATTTACAGTCGCAATAACAAACACCTTAGCCACAGCAACGCATGGCCGTGTCTGCTAGTGAGAGTTTCAATATGTTTTACCAAACTTGCTCCTGTTAAAGAATGGAATATCACATCTAGAGTTGTTCACGAAAATCCTCGTTCCAGGTCTGCTACTGTCAGTTCCATTCTTGATCGCTACGTTCTTGGTGTACGCGCTGATCCCGGAGCTTCGCAACCTGCACGGGATGTGTCTCATGGCGTACTGCGGCGGCCTCATCGTGGCATTTCCATGCCTGGCCTATCTGAAGATCCACGTTGGGCGCGTTGGGGTCGGCATGTCTGGGTGCTTAGCTGTCGGTAAGTCTACTCATCAAGCTCATCACAAAGTTGTACCTACTTTAATACTTTGTTTGCAGAAAAAGTACGTGATTTTTGTGCCTATAGGTAGGTACGTATATGTTACGAGTGAATTAACGTAGTCTTCGCATGACGGGCCCTGGTCTAGCTATTTAGCATGTACAAGTTAGTACGATTTGAAGCAATTAGGAAGCTTCATTAGTTTGGGAACTGACAGACAACGTGAGGTGCTCTACAATTAGGTCACTGAGTATTACTGAGCAAGTCAGAGACTGAAGACTGGATTTTGTTTACGTGTTTGGTCCTGCTATAGCGGCTACAGTCAAGACTGTAGCCGCTATAGCGTGTTTCTGTACGTAGGTAATCTCGCGCACTATACTTGCTATGCATGCATGCATATATCATTAATCCATATCTTCTTCATCGTGACGAGTGAATAAAGTACAGAGGAATAAGAACAACAACGTCATCACCAAATATAGCAAGTTATTCTACGACTAGCTCTTAGATAATATACCTCTCTATGCAATTTTTTATACGAGTAGATTGCGTCCCCGTTAATTACCCAGAAAGATTTTGATCATGATAAACGGTATCCATTTAGTCTACCATTTATCCCATCATTATGACCACTCCCTGGAGCTGATTGACGTAAAATAATTGCATGGGGTACTCCAAAACATTAATTAGACATAATTATATTTCCTGTTAGCTTAATTGGAAACACCTGGGGTGTGCCAAAACTGATGGTGTCCACACCAATGTTTATGGAGGTTTTGACCATGAGAGTTACTCTAACATTTTATATGTTTGTAGAGGTTAGGTGTCATTATGTATTTTTGCCTAAGTTAATAGTGGTAGAATGATGCCCTCCGTAGCTATAGTAGGTGATGATAGCTGACTGTAAAGGGTTGAGGTTGCGTGGCGGATTTGATTCTCACGCGGGGCAAGTGGCCAATTCCTCAGACCTGTGTGTTCGTGGGACCAAAAGATCCTCGTAATGTTTTCTACTCGTATATGCTACGTTATATTTAGTTGTATAACAATCATGGAAAATATACTTTTTCCGGTTTTTACTTAGTCCGGTTGACCGGACAACTAAACCGTACTACGGAGTGTGGTGGAATCCTTGTTAAGGCCTATTAGATAATCTATTATTTAATGTTATTTATTAAGTTCTTTAGCAATACATTCGCCTACTTATTATAAATACAAAATAAGTATTCAGTACCAGGTATACAAGTAGGGTGAGAGTGGGTAAAACTTTGGAAGGTACTATATATAGAATTCAATTACCGCGGCGGCTGGCGTAAAATGGGAGATATAAAATTAACTTTCTAACTGTCTCTCCCCTGGGACATTCAAGAACGCCATTTGCTATCAGGCAGATCTCACTCGGCACCGCCCGCCGGCCGCTGCGATTGTCGGAAGTGGTTTTGTATACTATACTAATCTTGAAATATTGGTATAATAGGATAAAGTTTTCTATTGTTTTTATAGGCCTTATGGCCAACTTTTGCCAGTGTGTAGAATAACTCTCTACGCGGACGGGCAGGTGCCACTGTGTTCTTGTACTCGTACGTATAGCAGAGCGATTCTGTTTTTTATTCATTCATATCAGAGGCCATTGTTTTCATTCATTATTGATGACTACGCTCTACGGGATCATGCCGTAGTATGGTAAAAGCTGTCCGCTGGACCGCGCATCGCGACGGCTGGCGGTACCATATAGTGTTTGATCTAGATACTTACCGTATAACCGTAGGTATACCGTAAGCTCTTAGTCACACAGCGGGCAATGGAGAAAGCTATGCTCGGAGTTTCTTTGCGCGATAAAATCCGGAACGAGGATATTCGCGTAAGAACTAAAGTTTACGACATAGCTCTCAGGGTTTGTAAGCTGAAGTGGCAATGGGCATTGGGCAGGCCACATCGCTCGTAGAACTGACAACCGATGGGGAACAAAGGTTCTAGAGTGGCGACCATGGACTGGAAAACGCAGTGTAGGTAGGCCTCCCACTAGATTGGCCGACGACACCAAAAGAGCCGCAAGCATAACCGGCGGATGCAAGTGGCAAATTGTCTTTCGGTGTGTCGGTCTAAGGGGGAGGCCTATGTTCAGCAGTGGACGTCTTCAGGCTGATGATGATGATGACTTACCGTATATTATACGGCGGTACGATAGACTATGATCACAGACTCGTTTTCCTCACGCAGAGAATTTGCAAAACAGTCGCTCCGACTCGTCAATGATCGTAATATTCGTACCTTCGCTCTACCAGCAGACCACCCACGCACGGCCCGACCGCGGAATTTGTCTGGCGCATCCAAGTGTGGGCTAATGGGCCATTGTCAGTGACCCCTGTGATTTGATGGAATTGGACTGACTATATCGTCACCCACGTCATTATTAGAGCAGTTCGAATTAGCTGTTTGATTCGGTGGGCAGAAGTATTCTCTCAGCTAGATAGACGAAACATAATATGTTTATTACAGAAACCGGATAAAAACAGATTCGTCATCCCCGGGCAGTATAATGACAATGGTCGTAAAGGAGATCACTATGGCTCGATGTTACAAGAAACGCTCACATATTATACAAGTTACAACAATTTAGGGACAATATATTATGTAGGTACACATCTTTACGTGTTTATCCGTTGGTATAGTCGCAAACAACTTAATCTTGCGTCAATATTGAGTGTCCGCACTTCGGATAAGTGTGTCCAATACTGGGCTAATATTGGTCACATTTTGTTGTTACTAATACATATAACTCAAAGATATAGGAGTCATATTTACATGGAGGAAAATTTATGAGTCCTCAGAAATTTGTTTTTGATTATATATTAGGAACTACCAATTTATCGATAAATGGAGCAGAGTCATTGGCATAGCACAATTTACGGCACCTTTTATTAGAATGGATAGAACAATGAATGAAACGATCACTATTTTGTAATGAAAATAACTGAACTGCTTCTGACTAACATAACACGTCATCTAACAAGAATTACCTGTATCTAAGAAATCAAAAACTACAAGGACTCAGATCCAGATTGTCACTCTACGTTTTAACTCGTTTAATTTATGTACCTACTTATTCATACATTCGACGGAAGAACAATCAAAACGATCCTTTGATATTTGTGTCTATCGTATTTGGCTGAAACATTTGCATAAAAGGGATAAAACAGATCATAGTATTTGCATTTATAGCTTTCGAAAATGGGCTGATAATTGTTGAAATCGCTACATGAAAATCCTTAAATCTCGATAGGATTGTTAATTCTAAAGCCATGTTTTTATTGAGTGCGTGGCTCAAGTTTTTGGCATACAATCTGTATGTTTTCATAAGGATTTGTGTGCGTGAGTGACGATGGAAGGTGGAGGATAGGTGTCTGTGTACCTGTATGTCCCATAAAGCATAAAGTATGTTTGAATAATAGGAATCATTTCACAAATTCAAACATGTAGTTTAGAACTTTTACAAACTACGTGCAAACGCGTTTCAATAAATATACGCAATAATAGATCTAAACCTTGTATCGATCTCATATGAATATTTCATCGAGATTTCCTGAAAATACTTCGAGCAAAGTGTATATACCTGTTTTGCGCTTGACCTACTAAGCATCATCAATCGCACATCTGTTTTGCTTCTTTAGATATATTTTTGGTAATCATAATTATCGGTATCTTTTCCTTTCAGCTCTGGTTGGAATAACGTTTTATTTATATTTTCCAGCGTTCATCGTTTACTACGCGTTCCAGACGAGTTTCTTTTGGCTGAATGTTATGTGCTTCGATATTTGGAGGACTTTTAGGTAAATATGACCCATTGTTTATTCTTTTAAAATTAAAGAGCGCTGAGTAGGCCGAGGCGTGATGTAACATGTTATCGATATTTTTAATTCAACTGGCGGGTCTGGCTGGCGTGAAAACGATGACAGCTGAAGTACAGTTTTAAATGAAAAAACGTCAGTCGTTTGCAACACGCCTATAAACGCAAAATGAGTCGAATCCGCCGTGAAACCTATTTCAAAATAAAGTAGGTATACTGAATTACATGTGCTTGTAGACTTAATAAACTTTAAGTCCTGATGATAAAAAAAAATGGACGAAATCAAATCTCCAAAGAAACTTTGGAGACAAGCTCTAAGACATGAATTTGGATAATTTCACTGAATTATTTAAAGCATTTTCACAGATATACCTGGCCCCGCGTGCCCGGTTGCTCCGCTCAACTGTAGGTCCATTCGTGGTGCTTTTACCTGAACCTGCTCATTTTTATGTCGTACCTTCGTTTTATTTAGATCACTAGTGAGCACTTAGTAAAAAATATGCTTGAGACAAATAGTAGGGAACCCTACAGTTATGTAAGGTTGCTCAATAAAGTTAATCAGAACTCAGTTAACTATTTATATATTTTTTTAAAGTGCTGCCCATGTTTTGTTTGTCTTGGCCCAGCGGAATCAGTCCGCGTAGTTCTTCGAATATAATATTTTTGATTGATGGTATTCGACGCAGTTGTGCAATATATCAAGGAATATTAGAAGGCGTAAAAACGGTAGAGATTTTTGTCTAAAAACTGAGGAAAATATTTCAGTATCGTTATAACGACTAATAAAAGATTATGACTGAAATTTCGCTTATTGAATCAGGTCAAATTTTCCTGACTAGCAATTTTTAATAAAAGTCCCAGGAGAAAATATTACGCTTCGTAAAAATACCTTTGCAATTTACACGTTCTGAATCCACTCGTACCTAGTAATGACTAATGTTTTTAGAAAACTACTAATTAGTAACATATATTCCGTATTAAACTAGTAAGTATGCCTCTTTATGATTAAAGTTACCAACTTCCTTACTGTTTAACCACTAGGTTACTAATAAATTCTCTAATAGGTGCTTGGGGAAATCACAGGAAAGAAATAACAGAACTAGAAAAACTTAAAGCTAAATAGCTTTTATTCATACCACATTGGATACAAAAACGATTAGAATACGACAGAAAAACGAGCAGCGCTTCGGCTGTATGTTCGTTCGCAACATATTGGCAGGCAACGGCATGGCGACTATTGCATTCTCGTATATTAATGTATATTCGTACTTAAATGTATATTCGTTTTTTAATGTATATTGGTTTATGTGATTTTACTAACTTGTAGATCCGGAGGGACTGCGTTTTTATCAATCGAATTTTACTCTAGGTACATGCAAGAAGCCTTTTTTATATCTGTCATGGTTTTGTAGAGCTGTTTTTCGACGCACATTGTCAGCAATTTATTTATAAATGTATAAATTATTTTTACTGTGTCAAAAGATTACAGTAGGTACAAAATAATAAATATAAGAATACGAGTAATGTGATTTAATAGCAGATGTATATTTTTTTTAATTAAATGTAATTTATTTACACCTGTTGGATACCTACTCGCTCTAGTGCCATCAGTTAGAAGCAAATAATTAGTATTGTGTAGTTGTCTTATCAGAACAGAGAGTTTAGTATGAAGGCTGTTTAGCACTACATAAAGTTAATTGTACTCGTTCATATTGCTAAAGTGGCCACACAAGATTGATACACGTTCTTTAAAATAAACACGAATCAACCTACTGTAATTTTTGGGCACCATAATATGAGCTACATTTTCTCCATTTTTTCGATATTTGTTTAACTATAAAAGGTAGACATTGCTTTTTGGAGTAGAACAGCAAGTAGAAAGGTTTTTGAGAATCACTACTATCCACCGATGCAAGTTTACGTTAATATCTTATCACGATAGCACTTACGTAGTTACTCTATCAGTTTGTAACTGTTTAGCAAGATATCAATGATTTGAACAACAATAGGAAGCAACGCATGAATTTCCAAGAATTCAGACTTGCATCTATAATAATCACTTCCAACAACGTAAATACTATGTAAAGCGATAAACATTTGAAGTAATTTTCATAAAAAATGACCGATTGCAAAATGACATCAATAACTTCACCTTGAGAATTTTATAAAAATATAATCTTCAATGCGTTGAATCTATTTCTGTAGCTCACGTCGTCACGGTATTGTTTATGCAAAACTATAGCTTTAGCACGTATTGTTACGGAATAATGCGGTTGAAGAGGCAAAATATTTTCAGACGCCGTAAAACTTAAGCAAATATTTCGTTCTAATAAGTTACAAACAGGACAAAGATAAACGAAGTTAGGTTAGATCGAAGTCCTTTTCGATGCAAATACCAACAACATCCAAATCTATTTCAAAATTCTAATATATACAAATAATCTGTCAAAAAGATGCGCTCAGTTTGTAAGTAATATTAAAAAATAAATATGTATATATTATGAAAAAATTTCAAAACGCTCTGATACATTGTAATCCAGTACGAAGTTATATTTAAAGTTTTAAACGTCTAGTTCATCGGATAATTATTTAAAAATCGACTGCAAAATTTGTACCGGACAGGTAAATAAACAAACAGTAAAACCTATAAAAAAGTGGTAAAATGTGTACCATAAATGTGCTAGGTACATTAAATTGAGATAGATCGCCATCGCGGTCTTTTCCTACTTTTAATTTGTCGTTCTTGGTATTTTACAAGGTTGCCTGTAGCATGCAGTAGTTTTGTCGTAAATAACATTACGCCTGACTTAATGTACCTACCTACTAAATGTTAAATATGTATATGGCTAATTTAATTAAAAGTGGACTGATTAATTACGTAAAAGTAATAAAGTAAAAAATATTTAAGTGCACAGGCGGGGTGTGATTTAGCACGACAAAGTGCTTAGTATAAAAAATAGATTAATATTACTGTCAGAACACGTAGTATTATTTGTAACGAAACATTTTTACATCGTCATTTTAGAGAACTTAATGTTCGCATATTCGTATAATGTAGTAACGTTTTTCATAAGCATGCTGAAATTATTTAATGTTTTACTAAGTATTTCTAAATATTTATTTTTAATATTTCAATGCTACCATTGGAAACTAAAGGACCGGTCTGGCTTCATCTCAAAAATCGCAATGGTAATGTACCATAGTTTACTTGCACAAGTGTCTAACGCTTCCGTAGAAGCGCTAAGATGATAACGCGTAGCAAAAGCGTAGACGCACTACATACGCCTACGCAGCTACCTACGCCGCTACGACGTAAAGGCTCTACGAGCAATAACTTCACTTTGTTTTCATAAAGACATTCCAAAGTTTTATTATAAGTCGTAACTCTCGAGACAGAGAGGGAGAGAGAAGCTTCCTCACGATATTTTCATTCACCGTTATTGAGCGATTACATCGATAACTCGTGAGTGTGAAACGTAAACCAGTAAACGACTCAATCCAGACATCGAACACCAGAATAAACTTCTCAAATATCATACTGGAAACATCCCGTCGGCAATGCGGCGGTTTCAACGTGATGGAAGTAGGCGTTTTATCATGTAAATCAGAAGCCAGTATAACACACACTGGTTGAGCTGTATAAAATAAGTTTTATAAACGTGCTTTGATAAATGGAGGTTCGAGTGTGAATCTTTGATGAGCTACCATTTGTAGGTGGCCGTGGGCGGCATTGAGGTTCCCCGGGTACCCTTTCGGACATATTGGACGGTTTAAACATATTAAGCGATTTATCAAAGCTGAAATGCAAAGGTCAAGGTCACAGAATTGACCTAACAATAATAATTATTGTGAACAAAGTCTAGGTAAAAATGTAATAGTGGGCTACAGAGGTTGTTTCGCAGATACGGTGGACGGCATACCTATGGGAAACTTTTATTCATGCCAGAATGGGTGGCTATACTAATATTATAACCCATAGTTCAAACATTAAGTGCTCAACCTTTGTTATTCACGTACTCGTACTTATATGTAGTGTCATAATTAGAACGTCGTCGAAAGAACGTCGATCGCAGTCTATTCTGGCGGACCATAATCAGGGTGTCAAAACTGCCACGGTCTTTTAACTTTCAGTTATTTCACTTATGTACTTTAAATACATTTTAATCCCTTTGTATCGTTTTCCATACCAGGTGCAGTAGGTATAAAAAAATTAAAAAAAAAAGGAATAGTTTGGGAAAAGGAAGTTTTATACATTATAGGGTGGAGTTTGACCTCTATCCTATTAACCTCATTACCTTCTCTGATATTTCGTCCTAAACCTGCTTCGTCCTTAGTGGCTACCGCGGCGGGAGTACCAGCAAGCGTCGGGAGAGGAGGCGGTTTGCTATGTACGGGATATATGCGTGGGGGATGCCCCTGCTGCTGACAGCAGTGACTGTCGCAATGCAGTTCGGTGACGTACCGCAGTACCTCATCACGCCGGGGTTCGGATCTAGGAGGTGCTGGTTCGTCAGTGAGTTTATATATCTTCTGTCAATCTAATATCTCTCTTCGGTGAATTTTATTCTTCAATGTAGTGGCTGTTGTCAGCAAAAAAAGAGTCGAAATGGTCATAGTTTAAGTAGGTTCGTCACTCCCATCCAGGTCTATAGGTATTCTACTGTTCACTACCAGTTTTGACACAGATGCTTTGGCAAATAATTTAATACCACTGGTACCAGACACTCCAGACAGGACCACTGTCAACAAAGTGATCCTAAAACTTCTGCCATACCGCAGCTAGACGACATCACAGTTCGCCACCTGATCTCGTATTCCCACCACTATGTTTCAAGGTTTTGACCAAAATGCCAATCTCACACTGTCACGACGAAGAATTTGAAGCCGATAAGCCTTTCAATAACGACAATCCGTGATTGCCAGACTGGCCGAGCGAGCTGGTCTACTTCTTCGCCCCTGTGCTGATCCTGGTGGTCTGCAACGTGGTGTTCTTCTCTGTGACTGCTCATCGGATCCGCTCCATCCGCCAGGAGACGGCCATCCTGAAGGGAGCCGAGTCCTCGAGGAGCGACAAGTTGAAGAAAGATAAACAGAGGTGAATATTACTTTATTAAAATACTAGCTGATACCCGCAACTACGTTCGCATTTTTATATAAAATGTAAACTGTTTAGAAAATCAATTGATGTGGCGGGAAACAGTTATAGGTAAGAATATATCTGTCTCTTTCTCTCTCCCTTTTCCTCTATCTTTCTCCCTCTCTAGCTCTTTTTCTATCTTTCTCCCTCTTTCGCTCTTTCTATCTCTCTTCCTCTACCTCCATCTCTTTCCCTCTCCCTATATATCTATATCTTTCCCTATCTTTCTATCATTAATATCCTTCTCCACTCTCAATCTCTTGCATTCCCTCTCCCTGTCCATCTCATCCATTATATTTATTTCCCTCACCCTCTCCATCTATATCTCTTCCTTTCCCTCCTTCGCTCACTCCCTCTCCCTCTATTTCTATATATTTCGCACTCAATCTCTCTCACCTATTTCCCCCTACTCTGCCCTCCTTCTAGCCCCACTCTCCCCTCTTTCACTCCCACTCTCCACTCTTTCTCCGCCCACTCTTCCCTCTTTCTCCCCCACTCTACCCTCTTTCTCCCCCCCCACTCTCCCCTTTTCTCCCCCCCCCCACTCTCCCCTCTTACTCCCCCCACTATCTCATCTCTTTCTATTCACTCTACACTCTTTCTCACCCCACTCTCCCCTCTTTCTCACCCACTCTCCCCTCTCTTTCTACCCACTCTACTCTCTTTCCCACCCCACTCTCCCCTCTTTCTCCCACCACTCTCCTCTCTTCCCCCCCACTCTTCCCTCTTTCTCCCCCCACTCTCCCCTCTACCCTCATACCCCACTCTCCCCTCTCTATCTCCCACTCTACCCTTTTCTCACCCCACTCTCCTCTCTTTCTCCCCCCACTCTCCCCTCGTTCTCACCCCACTCTCCCCTCTTTCTCCCCCCACTCACCCCTCTTTATCCCCCCCTCTCCCCTCTTTCTCACCCCACTCTCCCCTCTTTCTCCCCCACTCACCCATCTTTATCCCCCCACTCTCCCCTCTCTTTCTCCCCACTCTACTCTCTTTCTCACCCCACTCTCCCCTCTTTCTCACCCCACTCTCCCCTCTTTCTCCCCCCCTCTAACTTTTTTCTCACCCCTTCTCTCCACTCTTTCTCCCCCCCACTCTCTCTTCTTTTTCCCCCCACTCTGTCCGCTTTCACCTCCCACTCTCCCCTCTTTCTCCCCCCACTCTAACCTTTTTTGCACCCCACTCTCCCCTCTTTTTCCCCCCACTCTCCCCTCTATTTTCCCCCCACTCTCCCCGCTTTCTCCCCCCACTCTCCCCTCTTTCTTCCCGCTCTCCCCTCTCTTTCTCCCCACTCTACCCTCTACTCCCCTCACTCTACCATCTACTCCCCCTTTCCCCCCACTCTACCATCTACTCCCCCTTTCCCCCCACTATCCCCTTTCCCCCACTCTCCCCTTTCCCCCACTTTCCCCCTTTCTCCCCCTCCTCCCATCGCACTCTCCCCCCTTAATTACTTTCCAATTTAAATTACGATCCGTTTAGCCGTTTATTGTGGTCCGTAGGGGGTGCATCTAAAGAATACCTCATAATTTCAACCCCCTTGCTTTTCCCCCTTTAGGGATGATTTTGCAAAAAAGCTGAAAGCCGTATTTATTTATTTCTTACCAAAAGCCTAAATAAGAATTTTCAGATCCGTAACTTGAGGAATTATGGATTCCCCATACAAACTTTCAACCCCTATTCCATCCCCTTCGAGATTATTTTTTGAGACAAAAGATAGCCTATGTCCGTCTCATAGGTCCAATCTACCCCTATACCAAATTTCATCGAAATCGGTTCAGCCGTTTAGCCGTGAAAAGGTAACAAACAAACAAACAGACAAACAGATATACAGATAAACAGATAAACAGATAAACAGAGTTACTTTCAGATTTATAATATTAGTATGGATTTTATTTGTGAAGCTATGTCTGTCTGTACCACCATCACCCTGCTCCATAATGACTGAACGTACCTATTTGATGAAATTTTGATATAGGTAGGTGAGCGGATGACCCACAATCTAATAAAAAAGAAAGGTTACATACAAAATAATTGTCCACGGTCCGTATTTATATAACGACGTATGTCGCGTAGCATTACCGACACCCATAAAACTTCTAGTACACCAATAAAAGTAAGTTCTATTGCTCATAACGAAAGCGAAAGTTCTGAAATGTGGTGCGGTAGCTATGATATATGAACCTTACATATGAACGAAATATGAATATAATATTATACATCCGCAATATTTTCTCGCGCCTTAGAGTTCGAAGGATGTTTATTTATGGTTCCGAACCGAAGCAATTTTTATTTGATTTATGCCATAAGGTATAAAATTAGGTATTGCCAAAGCGCTAACAGGTGTTTTGTAGGTAGGTATTTATACAAAACGAACGGTAAAGGATAACAGAACTTTACGAAAAACTGTACGTATTCCTTTCTTTTTTTTTGTTTTTTCAAATAAATAAAATGTTGCTTGAACAAAATTTATGTTGTAATTTAATATTTGATAACGGATTTCGTTCCATAGACATATAAGCCATGAAAGATAATAAAGCCTGTAAGCTATTGACGTTTATAATAACATTTCTACAGTAAGGACGATTATTTTTATTCTGTGGTTGGGACCAGTGTGTCGTGTAACACACATAACTCGTAACATCGCGTCGTAACGAAGCTTGGGGAGCTTACTAGTATCGATTTATTTCCTCTATGATCAACAGGCGGATCCTATAGAGAACATAAATCAGTTAAGTAGAAGGTGAAAATGTATTTACCTATGAATTGATTCATAGTCCCATTAATCTGCCTTTTGGGGATAGGAATGATGTTCCTACGTACGAGGTGATTACTTACAAGTTTGTAGAGAGGTTCTTGTTTCGTATTATCGGGCTAATTAGTAAGTAACTATGTCCCAGTAAAAACATCATCATTCCACCTGTTAGATTTTGATGAATATTTTTGCTATGGTGGCTGTTTATTCTTTATGCATGCAGAATTCTTTAGAAAGCAAGCAAGCAGCCAATATGCCATCTCTCAAATTCACTTTAGTCCATAATGAGTTTTCAAGAACCGTTACCACTTGAAGCTTTATATTGCGTCACAATATCGAATGCAACAAGATTTATTCGACAATGATAAATGTGACACACGAAACGGTCCCGGGTCCCGACAGTAAAGCGTCCGACACACGACATAATATACCGCTATAATTTCATGTTATGTTCGCGCATAAAACAAGGGCGAAATTTGATGTTGGTCGTTTGTTGCCATCTGTTATGTTAATACAATATATTAATTACGGCCTCACCTACCTATACTGGCTTATATAGCACAGTAGATGCGTGCATACTGTGTGACAGTGGACAGTGATGGTTAATGGAATACCTTTGTAACTCACCGCAACATGTACGTGCTACATCCCCTAAATTTCCGTATGTTATGTAAGTTAATGCTGTTCATAACGTATAGCCATAGTGTTATTTAATAATCAGAGAGAGAGATGGTGTCGGAAAATTGTGGGTAGGTATAAATAGCAAGCTTCCTAGGCGATTCTTGAAATTTTGAACGGTTATAATATTATGCATAATAAAATCCCAGTTACGATGTCGCTCGTCACTGCTTTTCAATTTATACATTGAATTCGGTACGTGTTGCTGTCTTTAGCGTGAGGTTAAATACAGTTCCGAAAATATTAAACTAACCTCGGAAGTCGTATACGCTATTCTGTGCTTATACTTATGTGTGTGGAGCAGGAGCCGGTCTAAACCGTTGTGAAAAACAGGGTGCTCGTGGAGGTTGCAATATGAAAAACCTGTATCAGCATTCATATATTGACATCCCCATCTACTGTTATAAGGCCATAATTCGGAAGTGCCAACGTGGGCCCAGTGCAGGTTGGCGACTGTGTATGACTATCGCCGAAGTTTTTATTCTCTTTCATGCTAGTTGAATAGGTAGGTACCTACTGCACGCCACCGGTCGATACTTCCTGCTGTGGGTTCATGACATTTGCTAGCATGCACATACTTAGTAGGTACTTACCTAATTATATAATCCTGCCGCATTGGTCTATTCACGATAATCGCAACTATTTGGGGATATCGCTCTAACTAAGTCATTGATTAATATTATAGGTTATGTTATGTTTTGTGCGTGGTTATAATATTGAGTGACACATTACACGGAAATTTGGAATTTATTATTTAAAGATTTAGATTATTTTTTAGTTTAGATTTTTATAATTTTTCCATCGAGTCGAGTGTCGTGTTCCGTAACATAAAAATAGAAAATATATGTACACAATGCTATTATTAGTAGCATATTCTACCGTAAAGTGCCTACACCAGAGTGTGTAGCTCATTATTTTCTAAATGAAAATGATAGAGGGATAGTAAAGTGATACTAAGTGTTCGTTTAATGGTGCTTTTAGAAACTGTGAGGCTGATAGTGGTGCTACCAAGTTGCCAAAAAGCAACACAGAGTTAATGCGATAGAGCGTGGTGTGCATTACTCTCATGTTTATAGCATGTCATTTAGGTAAATATTAATCAAAGCCCAAATGAACTATCATTGGCAACGTCTTTAGGATGAACTATACTTATATAGGTACAACGTAATATTATGAATATATAAGGCAGGTGTAATTTTACCCTACTCTCCTCTTATTAGCGCGGTGCGGCAGCGTGGGCGGCTGCTAGCCTTATTTCTGATTTGCGTTTTCAGGTTACCTACATATTCATTGATTACAATAAGTATAATACAATTATTGTATACCAAGTTGTACATGGTACAAGTTTTTAATTGTAGTTGTGATATGTTGAGTTTGTCCAATTTATAGGTAGGTATACAATTATTATTGTTAATTATAATACATTTAGGTTGATTTAAATTTATAATGATGACCTGACAGCTGTTTCCAGAGTGATTTTCAGGAAAATAAATATTTTCATTTATAATGGTGTTGTTCCTAGATATTGCCTCTACCTGAAACTGTTCATGGTGATGGGAGTGAACTGGACCGTCGAGCTGGTCAGCTTTAGCGTCGGAGGCTCTAACTGGTACTGGATCGTGGTTGACCTCTCCAACGTGGCGCTGGGCATCTTCATCTTCTTCATCTTCGTGTGGAAGAGGAAAGTGAGGGTACTAGTGCAAAAGAGGTGAGCTTTGCTACGAACTTAGTACGTTGTAGAGATTGGGAGTCCGGGATTTTTCAACAGATTGTGACAATTTTGTCTTTTATTAAATAAGGTACCTAGAGCTTTAGTGTGGCGGGTGGCCCGTTTAAAGTGGCTTTTCAGTTTGTCAGGTTGAAGTGCTTTTATGGTTCAAAGAATTCTTGATTTCTAAGGGATCTAAAATATGTTGAGGCGCCTAACAAGTTTGTAAAGTAAAAACAGTGTCAATAGGTAGGTATAGAGTAACAGTTTTTCTGCTCATTAGACATCCTCTGCCGATAAGCGTAGATAGTTCTATCGTATATGAGTATACATAATAGTATACGTTAATACCCCATAAATAAATTCGTTACTGTTCAAGAGCAGTCTTCAGAAAATTATGAACATTGCAGGGGGCAAATCATAAAATGATGTTCAATCAATCTACTTATTGCCTTGACTGACACTCCCAAAATGTACCTCATCGATATATTACTCTAGACGGGTTTTATGTGCGTGTTCATATAAAACCGTTTGTTTATTTTACTAAAGAAATTCTCCTCAAGTAGGCGACCACAACTTCGCAGACAGCTTCCTCTGAAGGTAAACATTGGCAAAACCTCGATGTTCGTGATCATAATTCAAATCTAACAACTTGGAATAGGGCTGTAAGAAAACTTGGCTTTTGGACTTACACATATTTCTTCATAGCTCCATTCTGCGTTCTATACCTAAGTGTTTTGTTACCGAAGTGGACTATTGTATCTGTGAATGAATTGACAGTATATTGGCAGTAAACTAACACTGAATGAAGCCTACCAACCGATCGATCGCCGTTGACAGGGACTAATGTACTACATAACTTAGGTGTATGTGAATTGGAGATGTATAACTGTTCGGTCTCATGTCGATGGCAGTTCTATGGAGGCAATAAGTCAACAGTGCCATTTGGCTTCATGGAATAATAATTAAGCGTTAACTCTACGCAAACACAAACAATGGCGAATCTGTTTTCGAATGCGCTATTAAAAGGATGTGCTTTACAAAATATGTGATGCTAAAATAATAACAAGCCCAGAGATATTAACGCAGATTATATGAAAATATGCACTACCTTATTTAAACCATGACTGTGAAGTGTTGTATGTAAGATTACTGTATAAAAAAAAATGTATAGGTAATAATTATTATCTTCCTAATTACGCACGTATCTATTTTAGTTACTATATTTATTAGGTAGGTTAGGTATATACATAGTTATCAGATGGGCGACTGATGAAAATTTGGTACTTAGGTAAGTATCTACTGTACCTCCTGTAGATAGGTAGAGACTCGAATCTTGCCATGTTACCATGAGGATATTGAAACCAATTTATTGTCCTATCTCTTACAAAAGTTATTAAATCTGTGACTGTGGACGATACTATAAATTATTGAATTAAATTATGTAGTATACCTACATTATTTATAATTATTTTGACGAAGACATGTTATATAGTCCATGGTTCTGTAACTCGGTGTAATTATTATAAAAGATACAGATATATACCTATACTCTTTGGTGTACACTGTTTTGTTTTGCAAAAAGCCTAATTATCTGTTCCTGCAGGTTCCGTAACATGTTCGGCCAGCAGACCTCGTCGGACGGCCGCACCAGTCGGTGGACCACCAGCACGGGTCCCACTGAGGACACGAGGATCTCAGCCGACGAGACCGCACTGCGACTGAAGGACATGCACTAATCATGAAGGTAGGACTTCGATTTACTTATTGAACTAAACTAGGGCCAGAACAGAACGGCTAGAAGTATTTTCTAGTAGTTCAATAACATTTGTGTACCTTAATTGACTAATTGCACTCTATACTTATTAGTAGGTACAGTTAATTCGGAGTATCAATGAATAAAGTGTCATAAATAGGACGTAGGTACACTTGTTAGGATGCTAAGCTCGTAATAGAACTTTAACAAGAGTCCACCTCAAGGAATCAAGCGCATCAATTTGACGACGCGTTTGGCGTAGTGGTTGAGCACTCGGACTGCTGCGCTTGGTGTCACGGGCTCGATTCCAGCCCGGAACAAATATTTGTGTGACCCATAAATATTTGTTTCTGGTCTGGGTAATATGTGTATGTAAAATTATAAGTCTGTAAACGGTACCCACGATACTAGTGTGGGGACTTCGATAAAAAAAATTGGATAAGGGCGGTAGCGGTAAGCTCAACCCTATTACAGATAGATCAATGATTATAAAATACTTCCAATCAATTTATTGTTATTCATAGAGCGATAGGTAGATATGATTTCATAAAAAAAAACAGATACACACCCCCTCACTTCACACTGCCAGCTGAGCCATGCCAGAGGCCCTGAGACGACTTGTCAAACTGTGACACCAGGGCTGGCACTAGGTCTACAGCGACATGAGCTGTGTTTTGACTTGAAGTGTAGGTGATTGCTCATCGTATCCTAATCATATCTTATCTTTGTTGACAGGACCATGACCGAGATTCGGTACACAAGCCAAAGAATTCTCATGACTGCAGAACAAAACCACCTTAATTATATTACTTACCTATCACAATATACCTATCTACTAGTGCACATCCAATAGAGCTAGTCAATTTGTTAATGAGATTACATTTTGTATTGCAAACGCATTTAAACACTATTGTATATTTAAGAATTCTGATGGGATGAATGATCGTAGTTTTAGCTTTATTAGACATAGAAAGTAATTTGAAGAAAAAAAAAATTGATGGAAATTGCAAAATAGTAATTAATAGGGTAAGTAGGTACTTAGGTACTTACCTATACCTAAGTAATTAGGTAATAAGTGTAAGTATTAATTAAATTTTATCATATTTTGTACCTTTGAGGTACCTATACCTACTTAGAAATCGTGTTCTTTTATGAAATTGTGTTTATTTAATAGTCAATGTTGACTTCTTCCACACCTTAGTCTGCATAACAGTAGGTACCTATATAATATTATAATTACTATAGGTACCTATTATCACAACATACCTATAACTAGAATACCTACACGTTTCGTGTTATGTAGATAATTTTGCGATATATTATAAGTTAAAAATAGTACAAGTTAAAAGTGTGTTTAAAGTGTTTAAACTAAGTACCTAGGTAATACTAATACAGTCAACGTTACACGAATAAAGTTAATAAAACTATATTACATAATAATTATGATATTATTTTTGTTTCCATACAATCCTCCAAAAAGAAAGAAAATTGAAATAACATTAGGTAGGTAGGTACAGCTACCACCCAAACAAACAATCGAAAAGTTGTATGATTATAATGTATTTTAATAGGTATCTAGATCTAGTAGCCTGTGACGTCCCATTTTGGGTTTCCCGCAAAAACATTCATAAACCGGCTGGGGTTGTTTTTGAACGAAACAAAGACATGGATTTTTTATAAATCTTGTCGTTGTCACTTATGTCAACTTGTCAAGACTCTCAAGGAAGGAAGCAAGGAAGTAAGAAAGGAAGGGAGGGAGGGGAGTTTTGGCGGGAATCCGATAGTGAGACGTTGTTAGTTTTGTATTATTTTCTCAAACTTGTGTTTCTTCGAGTGTTAATGTGTAATATTGGTGGAATATTAATCATTAAGCGTTCGTTAACGTGCACTAGTGTAGGCGAATGATATAAACTCAAAAATCGTGTCATTTCACATTTTTTCCAAAACTCCCAGGAAGTATATCCACTACTTGACTGAATCGTGACTTTGACGATGTAAATAATTGACTTGACTACTTGACCACGATTGCTATATTGCTGACTTTCTGACCCCCAGTTTCTGAAACGTCAGTCAACGTTGACAACAGATTAATTCTATTGCCATCCTTGTCATTTGTTTATAGTCAGATAGAGGCAACGATAGTTTTAATCTACTGTCAAAGCCAACAAACGTTATAGAAACCGGGGGTTAATGTGGCATTAAAAATTACTTAAATAATAAAATACTTGACACTGGCTATATGCACAAACCGTGCGAAGGCATAACTAAAACAAACAAACAAGGAAGGAAGGAGTTTTGGCGGGAATTAGATAGTGAGCCGTTGTTGGCTTTCTATTTTTTTCTCAAACTTATGTTTCTTCCAGTGTTCATGTGTAATATTGGTGGAACTTTAGCCATTGAGTGTTCGGTAGGTACAAATAGGTACGTAACGTGCACGAGTGTGGGCAAATGATATAAACCCATAGATGATATATTATCACATATAAACCAAAAAGGTGTGTCAAATCGCATGTTTTCCAAAACTCCCAGGAAGTTTCAGTAAAGCATCCACTACTTTACTAAATCGTGAAGTAAATAATTGACTTGACCACTTGACCACGAAGCAAATTTACCCTAATGGTGCCCTATGGCTATGACTCTCCAATTGTGAAAATAAGAAATAGATGGGTACCTTACCTATTTAAATAATTTAGAATACTCTTGACACTGGCTAAATGCACAAACCGTGCGAAGCCATAACTAACATCAAAAATGTGTCAAAGTCAAGTCAAAGGTTGACTTGACAACTTGACACACGTCATAAGTTAGAAATGACTCTGGCAAATGCATTGGAAGTGCGATGCCGAGTTTTGGCGGGAATCCGATAGTGAAACGTTGTTGGTTTTGTATTATTAGCTCAAACTTGTGTTTCTTCGAGTGTTAATGTGTAATATTGGTGGAATATTAACCATTAAGTGTTCGTTAACGTGCACGAGTGTGGGCGAATGATATAAACTCAAAAAGCGTGTCATTTCGCATTTTTTCCAAAACTCCCAGGAAGTTTCAGTAAAGCATCCACTACTTTACTGAATCGTGACTTTGACGATGTAAATAATTGACTTGACTACTTGACCACGATTGCTTTATGCTGTGACTTTCTTAATGTGAAATAAAGAAATACTTATTATAATAAAATACTTGACACTGGCTATATGCACAAACCGTGCGAAGCCATCACTAAAACAAAAAAAAAAAAAAAAAAAAAAAAAAAAAAAAAAAAAAAAAAAAAAGTGCGATGCCAATATCCTCGAATGAGGAGAAAGAAAAAAAAAAAAGTTAGAAAGAAAAATGAGTGAATCAAAGCGTTTGTATTCTCTTTGACAACAACAGCGTAGCGTTTGTATTCTCTTTGACAACAACAAAAACAACTAAATACTTAGGTATGTACCTACAGTTTTACTTTTACCTTGGAATGCATCCAATATTCCAATTATTCCAACTGAAATACTGTTATACTGCAAGAATATTACCAAGTGTTTCTCGTTTTCCTATTTATTCTTAATCCGTAATTTTATTTAGGTAATAATTGCGCTTATTATTGAATTAACCTAAAAAATATATTAATCGGGGAAGATTGTGAAGTTACCACTAGTTTCAGTGCCTATGTACCGATGTTGTTTGAATTATTTAAGCTATTACCATATTATACGGAAAAAGATAATGTAAGTTAGGTTTAGGTAAACAATGGCGCAATACTGTAGGTGTTCTGCGCATTTTACGTAAGAATAGATAAGGACAATGTTTATAACCTTTGGACTGTACCTCTACAATTCATTATGCGAAGAACTTTAGTGTTGGGCGTTGCTTTTACGGGTTTTATTATATCAGTGATAGTCTCGTATTTATTAGGTCCGGATCCAGGTGGGTAGAACTTCCTGACATTGTTAATTGTTATATCTACATTTGCAAGTGCTATTGGCACAGTCTGAAGACCTATACAAATATCAGACCTCGGATGCACATGGCAATAAATTGATATCTGCCGTACAATCTGTTAAACTCTTTGATTCATTTCAACTAAATTTTAATTATTCTTACAATTATTATTTTTCAGTCAATGAAATGGCAAATAATGGCCTGCTGTTTATCTCGAATGCAGCAAAAGCGCATAGTGTTTGCGTGAAAGCATCCCAGTTTGTGCGGAAGGTGCTGTATATAAATATCAAAGACAGCCCAGAAACAACGCTCCCTGGAATAAGTAGACAGATAGTCAATGTATATTCTAAGGTATGAGGCATTCTGCTATTAATTTTATTGTTTTCAGCACAGATAGACTGTGCATTTCATGTTACTTGGTTGTATTGTATTTGGTAATATGGGTTTCTTTGTCTTAATTACAGATATTTTATACTATTTGCTCATTTTCGTATTTTACAGGCTTCATCACAATGTGGAAATTTGGATGTAAGATTGATGCTGAAGCCAAGTGACCAACTAGCAAAGATAAATACACATTACCCCGTGGGCATTATACTTTATGACAACGAATTAGTGAAAGAGGCTGAGAGGCTCAAACAGTCCATCGTAACACTAGAAAAAGAATGTAAACTACAAAGTATAGGTAAGCTTACTTGTTTTTTGTTCTATGAGATACAATAGTAACTGTTCCATTTGAAAAATCCATCATCAATACCAAAGTTGATTGAGCAATGCCTGACAACATTAAAGCTAACTTGATCTTGGTTCCTTATGTATTTTTTATGTGTAGTACCAATTAGCTAAAACAAATCAAAAGAGAATTTTCTCACTGGTAGTATAATAAACTCATAACAATCAAGGTTAAATTGCCTTAGGGATTGCTGTAGCAAAACATGTTTCTAGATATACAAGACATCCCACAAGACCCGGACACATTCCAGCCAGTGAAGACGTATGAGTACGTAGCCCTAGGTGGCACATTCGACCGACTCCACAACGGCCATAAGATACTTCTGTCACAAGCCGCTCTCCGTGCCACCAAGCATGTCACGGTGGGAGTCACTGATGTTAATATGATTCAGAGTAAGACTTTTTCGAATATGAACGGCGGTTCGCTTGCATGCTTTGGCAAAAAAGCTTTTTCTTGTGACAAAGTGTGGCAAACTCTTATCTATGCCAATTTCATGCTTAAATTAAGTATACAAATATCAATGAACCATAATTTACATCCATCACTGCCTAATGTGCAACTATGATGCTGTGTTGATGAGCGTGCTTTCATGTTCAATTTTATATCTCCAGCTAAGAAGTTATGGGAGCTAATAGAACCTGTTGAGCAGAGGATGAAGGAGGTCCTCAATTTCCTCAAGGATGTGAATCCAGATCTCGAATATGATGTCTTTCCACTCAAGGATCTGTATGGGCCGACTAAAGATGACCCCAAGTTTCAGGTATATGTAGAAATTAACCACATTAGTATTTGGCATTGTTCTGATGTTGTTTGAGTTGACTTCTAATTTATAGAGTTCTAACACCTGGTATTTCAATGTACTAAGGAATCACAATATTCCATTTGCGAGGTAACAGCAAACTTAATTGTTATTATAAGTTTTAGTTGCAAATTACAGGTTAAGGTAAGGGGTCAGGGTTCACCCGCATCCCCTAAAATAATAATTAAAAGCTGTGAACAATTATGAAAACAAATAAACAAAAAAACATTTTTTTCGTTTAGTAGGAATTCATTATAATATTATTTTTCCAGCTTCTAATAGTAAGCGAGGAAACTGTCCGAGGGGGTGTGAAGATCAATGAGAAACGCAAAGAGAACGGGCTGATGCCTTTAGAGATGTACACGATAGAGTTGGCGCAAGATTCCCACCCGCAACGCTCTAACGAGGAGGAGGAGAAGCTCAGCTCTAGCAACACTAGAATGAGGCTGCTTGGAACACTGCTGAGAGATCCAACGGTAAGGATATTGGGGAATTACATCTATATGTTGCAGTCTTAACCACTATTGACTGTCATAATCAGTCAAAAGTACGAGGGTGAATCAAAAAATTCTTGGAATCAATATTAAAAAATGCAAAGATTTAAATAATAATATTTTATTTTTCTACATAATCTCCCTCCAATGCAATGCATTTAGAATAACGCGTTTCTAACTTCCTTATTCCTTGTGAAAAAAAATTATTTTCTTGACTCTCGAAAAAGTCCTCTACGGCAGCTATAACCGCGTCATTATCGTGAAATTTTGTTCCACGAATTTCCTCTTTTAATTTTGGAAATAAGTGAAAATCACTTGGGGCTAAGTCCGGAGAATATGGTGGGTGGTCAAGGAGATTGAAGCCAGCACAGCGGATTGCGTTGAGCGCAACTTCCGATCGATGAGCAGGAGCGTTATCTTGAAGGAACAACACGCCCAACGACAGTTTTCCACGACGTTTTTCTTTAATCGCTTCACGCACTTTCGGGATTAAATTTGCATAATAGGGTCCAGTAATCGTCTGGCCTTTTGGCATGTAATCAATAAAAAGGATTCCTTCACTATCCCAGAACACAGAGGCCATAACTTTGCCAGCGGTAGGAGCAACTCGAAATTTCTTAATGGATGGAGAGGATGGTCGTTTCCAAGACATGCTTTGTCTTTTAGTTTCAGGATCAAAATGGTGGACCCACGTTTCATCCATGGTGACAAGACGACGGCAAAAATTATCCGAATCACGCTGGAACATTTCGAGATTACGCTTGGAAATTTCCAAACGTCGCTTTTTGTTTTCGTCGGTTAACATTCGTGGCACCCATCTTGCAGACACTTTTTTGAACCCCAGTGAATCAATTAAAATGGATTGAACGCTACCAAAAGATATCTTTAGGATCTCAGCTATATGTTTTATAGTCATTCTTCTGTCTTCCAAAACCAGATTCTCAACCTTTTTGACATTTTCTTCTGTAACGGAGGTTGAAGGCCGCCCAGAACGCGGGTCATCTTTACAGCTTGATCTACCTCTTTTAAATTCAGCCACCCAGTACGCAACCGTAGAATAGGGTACAGCATCACCCCCTAATGTCTGCTGAATGTCCAAAAAAATTTCCTTCGTAGACATTTTTTTCAAACTGAGATATTTTATCACCGCACGTAACTCACTTTTATCCATAATTTTGACTTTTTAGCAACTCGTTGCACAAAAAAATTTATTACATGCGAACGAACTGACAAAAACAAGTGACAGTCTGCATAAATATAGTGTGATAGACACTCTTTAATTTGAATATCGAACTTGATCCAAAAAGGTTTCATATATATGCACTTCTAAGAACTTTTTGATTCACCCTCGTACTTTATACTGGTCTTATGTTGGTCTTATGTAGTTTTGACTGTTATTCCAGTCAAAATAACAGCTTTTGAGTGAATGCTATATGCTCACAGTACAGTACAATTTGAAATATTATATTGTTTGTCTGGCTTATCTCCGAAATGGCTGGACTGATTTTGACAAGACTTTCACTGGCAGATAGCTATGTTATAATAATAGTTACCTATAATAATGCTAATATAATGTGTATTAAACATATTATACTATTTAGAATTTACAAGTTTTGCTTTTTATATTTTCAGCCAAATCCAAAAATCCCTGACTGGCCGTATGTTATTGGGTTAGCTGGCGGTATTGCTAGTGGGAAAAGTAATATAGCTGAAAAATTAAAGTGAGTACTTAGATTGCCTACTTATTAATTAGCTCTACAATATGAATAGATACGATGCGACATTTTTCAATCGGTTCGATAACGCGTGGCTTTTAGAATTTTCGAATTTCGTTTCAGAATTTTCAGAATCGTTTTTATAATAAGTTCATTGTAGATCTTCATAGCACGAATTCGTCAATAGTCTTGTTTTTAATCTACTTCAAAAAAGAAAGAGGGTTTTAACTCTGTCAAAATTTTTGTGTTTCCTCAGAACTCCATCATATATGAGCCAATTTGAGAAAACTAAATTTGATGTAAAAATTTCATCCATAATGTTATCCAAGTAACCGGTAAATACTGTATATTTCTTACCGCTGACTTTTCACTGGTGTTTACGGTCTATAGAATAGTCTAGGAACTGCCTACCTTCCGGCTTCATCATCTGATGATGGTGCTGAGGATTCGGTTTAGTTTATAATTAATATTTTTGTATACTAGTAACATACTCCGGGCCGAAGTTAGATCCGTATTATTTCTGCTCTTAGGATGCAATACTCAATTACAGAGCGAAGGGTGCGGCCATAGTGAACTGTGATATAATCGCGCACGAGCTGTACGCCCCAGGCCGGACACTGAACCGCACCCTGTCGGAGACATTCGGAGAACGCATCATCACCACCGGTGGGGAAGTGGACAGGAAGACACTGGGACAGATTGTGTTCAGTGATAAGGTATTTTTTTAAGTACAGTAGTACCCAACTGATATGGCTTACCGATGTACCTGCGCAGAAGATGAATTTTCAAAGCGCGGGAAATGCTATTGACCGCTATTGGTCGGCAGCCGCCGCCATCTTAGCGAGCTTTGAGTGAGATGGAGCTAACAGCTGCAGTGTATTATGAACCTTATAATAGTGATCTTAGGTTGATTGTAAGTTTTAAGCGTTCTTTCGTTAATCTTCGGACCATACTTTCTTTTCTGCGCGAACGAAGATTCACGACGCGCCTTATAAGTTGGGTACTAGTATACTTCATAGGCTAGCATTTGACCACTATCACACCTGATGTAAAGTGATGATGCGGTCTATAATGGTGCACGTTTACCTAGAAGTAACCTGTTTACAGACTTCCAAGTTATAGCTTTGGGGAAACACATATACCGGCAAGGATTGCCATTCCTTAGCAGTATGCATAATGAATGAATGTACCTACATAGAAACGAATCACTTTGTGCGTAGTTATGGAGTGTCCACCATAATTATACCCGTGGCGTATTACCGAACGTCTGGCTGGTTGTCCGTTGCTAGAATGGGCATAATGGAATTAATGAGTGCAATTCCAGCACACACTCACCGAAATGTATCCGATGAAAAACCGACTCGCTGGCAACTCTGCGTCGATGGTCGAGGCTCTGAAGCCTCGACCAATGCGTCGTTGCCAATGAGCCTCTCGGCTTGCCTCTCTATATCTCTTTGTTTTATAGAAGTGTCTAAAATGTTTGTCGGCAGTCGAAACTGGAGCAGCTGAACGGCATCATCTGGCCGGCGATACTGGAGGAGGCGCAGCGGCGCGTGCGCGCGCTGGGCGGCGCCGGCGCCCGCGTCGTGGTGCTGGAGGCGGCGGTGATGGTGCGCGCGCAGTGGTACCTCCACTGCCACCAGCTGTGGACCGTCATAGTGCCGGCTGATGAGGTGACGCCTTTTTTTTTTTTTTTGTATTAGTTATGGCTTCGCACGGTTTGTGCATATAGCCAGTGTCAAGTATTTTATTTTAAGTATTTCACATTAAGAAAGTCACAGCAATGTTATAGCAATCGTGGTCAAGTAGTCAAGTCAATTATTTACATCGAGGTGACGCCTTTGCTCCTGTTTTAACGCCTCTAGGCACATAAACTAACCTATCCTATCATTCCTAGCTGATTCCTCACTATTTAGGATGCCTTGTATCTAGAGAATGAGGGGCTATGAGGGCGTCGTTTTACAAGCACCCAGATTTGGAGCCATTACCCGTCGGCCATATCTTTGCCCTCTGCGGGTATCGAACCCGTAGTCTTACGTTTCGCAGTCCGTGGCTAACTTACGCCAACTTTAATGTCTAAGTGCAGCGTCCCGTGGATTCATACACAGATGAAAACTATCCTAATGGTAGGTATTCCAAGCCCTAAAACTATCATCAAAATCCGTTCAGCCGTTTCGATTAGCTAACAGTAAACTGTTATTTCGAGGCACACTGAGCTAGTTTTGCAACAACTTTAGTTGTAAATTTTAATCAATTGATTATTCCATACATTTCAGGCCATCAAAAGAATACAGCAGCGCAACAATCTAAGCGAGGAGGAGGCGAGGCAGCGAGTGGAAGCTCAACCGTCCAACCAGGAGCAAGTTGCGCCGGCGCACATCGTGTTCAGCCCGTTTTGGAGCTACGAGTACACGCAGTCGCAAATAGATCGCGCTTGGGACCAACTGCAACAATACCTTGATAAGAGGAAGTAAAGAGGTCAACGTATTTCGTATACGTAGGTATACGTAGTTCAAAGCAATGCCTCGCAGGGCGCCGGAGTCTCAATGAAGTGTCGCGCGAACAAATCCGGCTGTACCCTCACAATTTGTTCTAATAATTTAGATAATAGTAAAATATTTACAATAGCAATATGAAGTTGTAATAGCTTGCCTTACTAGCATTTATGATGTAAATTTTACATGACATTAAGTTATAACACAATTTATGGCTATAATAGAGTAGGTAATTAATTCTTTACCAGTTCAGTTTTAAGTCAATTATTATATAAATTACTTTCCTATTATGTGTATCGAGTATATATTTATATCAGTTAGCTAGTTGCTAGGTTGGAGTTCGATATTGTTCAAATATTTATGAGAATATGGATACCTAGTTAAATAAAAATAATGTTAAATATGCGGAGTATAGTGTTATTTTATTACTCATAATGTTAATACAAAATAATATACCATAATATTATAGTTTTATAAAGATAATGTAGTTTTATTCTAAGATAGGTATGTACTATGGATAATAGATAATTGTACACTATTATATATTGTAATAGTACACTATTATACGTTTATGTATTATGGTTGCCTAAATGCCCATAATCCCCACCAACCCACATCAAATGTTATTACAATTTTAAGCTTTTTTATAACTTAGTGCAGACGCAGATCAATTATTTTAATGAAGACGTTCACTGCGATCAGTTACCTATCGCATCCATCCGTTAGAGGCACATACAGACATCGCGAGGCATAGGTACCTACGTAAAGTAACTATAATATAGCAAAATACTTATATTATATCAGGCTATGTATTCTATGTACCTACGCCACGAATAATTCGTGGAAATATTTAATAATTTCCTTTACATTATTATAATGGCTACGAGTTCTTTTTCTTTTATGCACACAATACGAAGCCAAAACCAAAAATACTGACAATTTGAAGCTGACATTTAATTTCACAACTGCTTCTTGGAATTCAAAGTTGCCATACGTATGTAGTACCTTTACCCTAAATTCACTCTTTCCGTATCATAGACGAAGGTGTTCCGTATTCACAAAGTTACTCTATGGTTTAATCCGCTGTGGACGTTTTTGTATAGTCACGGCGGCGCACGGCGATAAAAATATAAACTGAAAGGCGTTCGCGTGTGTGGGAGGGGGGAATTAATGGTATAACATTTTTATAAATATTCAATGACAATGTATTCTGATAAGATATTTTAATGTGAATAGGATTGGGCTTTAATCCGATAGTAGCTATACTACTAATCTTATTTATATATAATTCTACTGTACGTGTGTATGTCACTGAACTCCTCCTTAACGGCTAGACCGATTGAAAGAATTATTTTGTGTATGTGTTTCGGTGGCGCCCTGGATGGCTTAGATTATCAAAGCAGCCAGGCAGATGGTGCCGCAAACGGTACTTAGGTTAAATATCTATCTTGAAATATCATGCAGGACAACGTCTGTCGGGTCCGCTAGTTTTAACTATAGATTATAGTTTTAATTATGACTAGTTGGTGCCCGCAACTTCGTCTGCGCAGGTTTAGTATTAAGAGCAGCTTTTAATTATTATTAGCGTGACGTAGAAAATAACTAACGTTATGACATTCAAATCACACATTTTTATGGTTCACTATTTTGGCTATAATGGCTTACACATAAGATATAGATATACATATATTATTATACTGTGGCGGGCTTTTTGGAGAACTATTTAAGATAAACATTTCCATCATACATTACATTTATATTATGTATAGCTCTAGCGGTTTTGGCAGCGCATGCCTGAATAGCATGTAGATTTTTTTCCTACTTATTTGACACTTATCGTCATATTTTAGACAATTCACACAATAACTGTATAAATTGTAGCCTATGTGTTATTCTGATGTATAAGCTATATTCTTGTAAAGTTTCATTAAAATCCATTCAGTAGTTTTTACGTGAAAGAGTAACAAACATCCATCCATCCATCCATCCATCCATACTTACAAACTTTCGCGTTTATAATATTAGTAAGATGTAAATATGTTTCCATACAATATAATACCTACCTATATGAAGAATTCTACATGTGATCACCTCGATGGGTATAACTGATTATAATATTATTATTGTATAAATATGATTGAATTGACTACTGTCCCCGTTGGAGGTATCATTATTTTTATTTACTTTATAGTCGCGTCAGCATAATATGAACGCATCATGATAATTTCTAATTTATTATTTGTTTTTATTTTTCCTAACTTAGGTGTTGGGCTAATGGAGTATATTTTAAGAGATATTGACAATGATGTAAAGGATTCAAAAATTGATTTTCTTGTGAGTACCTATCTAATAAAATGATGTTTTCTTATTGAATAATAAACATACCATCTAGGAAGGTATTTATTGATGTAAGTAGGTTCAATGTCTCACTCGCATTTCACCTGAAGTCGTATATAATATTATTATGTAAACAAACAGTAGATAATAACGACTTACGTTACTGTTTTCTTTTACAGGCTGATCTTGTTGTATCTAATTTGAAAACGAATGGATGGAATAATATTATTATATTCGGTCATTTCCCGAATAATTTGTATCTGAAATTGAACATAATTCCTTTCACTTTCATCACTTCCAATACTAAAGATGATGATTATTATGTTGAAGATGCAGTTCCTTATCATTCGAACACTATTTTGATGAGCTGTGTTGATTTTGAAAATTTCGAAGAAAGTCTCCTACAAGTGATGAGTCTTGCATATTGGCACCCTCATGCAAATGTGTATCTCTATTACCACACACGAGAAAACAAAGCAAATGTGGCTAGAATATTTTTTATATTTTGGTATTATAGAGCGTGTAATGTCATTTTAATTCAATATGATAATACTGAGGAATTATTATTAATATCTCATTTTACACCTTATATAAGTGATGTATATGAAGTCGAAGAAAAATACGGCTGTTGGACTTCTAGAAAACTTGGTATGCCTATTAACACATTTGAAGAGGCATTCATTTGTGAAGAAAATTGCCATAACATCTCTATTAACTCTAAGCTAAGAGCGACCAGTCTCGGAACATGTTTAGGTGTTATTACTCATGCAATACCTTATGGTGACAAGAATATTCAAGATCTAAAATTGTTGGAAGATAAAGGGAAGAATTTCCATAAATATGCTTTTAGAACGTTTACAACTGAAGTCTTACCTTTCACACAGATAAAAGAACATGCTGATCATACCTACAGTTTAGCCGGCAGAGACGGAATAATTTGGGAAACCATGGCTGATTTGTTAAACTTTACCATGGATTTTACCCCTAGTGTAAAAATAATGAAAAAACCCTTTAACTTTGAACTTAACGTACAGCAGATATTTACAGTTGCACATAGAAAAGGGGATTTACTTCTCACTCCTATATATCAATTCGATGTGATTGTAGTAGAACTTGATTACACTTTCGCCTACAAAGATAGCGGTGTTTGTTTCACGGCGCATCGTGCTGACTTTGAGACTGTTCTCTTTGATGTTAAAACATTGATTAGTAATTACGATATTGTCATACAATTTATAGTAAGTTTCTGTTTTATTTGGTTTATATTTTGCCTTTATAGTGGAACAGAAACAAAACGAATTACGACTGATTTTTTTGGAAAAAACTTTATGAATTCCGTTAGGACCATTTTACTTATAAATTTATATCACCCACCGAAAAGAACATCGTTTCGTTTGTTTTTAACAATAACTATTTGGAGTTTCTTTGTCATAAACTTTTCAACACAAGCGGCAATAATTTCTTTTTTTACTGCTTCTAAAAGAGGGCCTGAAGTTAATACTTTTGATGATATTGTGGAAAAGGGATACATAATCGAAGGAATGGCTTCTCCAGATGTTGTTTTGCCTGACACAGAAGAAAGATTTCAAAAGATAAACTCCAGGTTATCACCAATTCGAGATATATTTGGCTGTGTTAAAAGTTTAAGTAATAATAGTCACAAATTTTGTCTTATAGATTGTTCGGTAGGGCGTTATTTAGAGCGAAACAAGTTAAATGAAAAGGGCGAACAGTATCTTCATATAGCCAAGGATAGAATACATAGTCACTACCTAAACTTTGTATTTCCTAAATACTCTGTTATATCTGACAACTTTAATAAGTATATGATGATTTTCTTTGAAGCAGGTCTCGTAAAAAAATGGGAAGAATATAGGTTTAATGATATAAAAGAAGACGTACCTACAAAACCACTTAGTATGAACGATGTAAAAGGAATATTTCATTTATATATTGTATTCTTGATGCCAGCGATTATTATATATTTTATCGAACTATACATAGGTTATTGTAAAATAATTAAGCGTTGGATCACTATTAAATTGAAGAAGTGGAAGAGCACCAATGCTGCTAGAGAAAAGATGAAACTAGAAACAAAATAAAATTAAACTAGTTAATAATTATACACAAACATAATAAAATACCTATAATTACAAACTAAGTATATGTAATTTGTATCATAAATGATACTCAATATTGTAATAAGATAAATAGGTACCTAAGTAATAATACTTAATAAAATCAATCAATAATAATTTCGTAAATAAGAGTGAACTACATGAAACTAAACCCATTTGTCGTTAATATCATTGAAGTCATCGTTATAATTATTATAATATTGTTATAGACTCCGCTACTTATTATTACCTTTAGTACCAATCATAAGGCATAATTATGTATAAAATATATGAATATGTTGTTTTAAAAATTTAGTGAACATTGTATTATGTGGACTATCATATGTTTGTACTGTGTTTAAACAATAGACAAAGTTGTTACGCGCGTAATTGATACAAATAAGTACCTTGATTACGCAACGTTTTTTGGGCTATAAATCATTGTCTATTTATTAATGTACCTACCTAAAAATAACGATGATATTACTAATAAAATATAAGTACCTGCTATTTGTAGCTATCTTAGTTTTCATTTTTATGTTTGCAACTTATGTGGCTAGGTACATAATTATGTAAGTATCTACAAATTACAAATACATTCAAAGTCGGTAAAAGGCGATGAGTAGTGAGTACTTGAGTAGGTAAGGTAGTAATAATAATAATAATTATAATAAGCTAATATCTCTCAAAATTTACCTGGCAACTCCTGATAAATTTCATCTCCAGTAGATTTTATTAGTGATACCAGCTAACTTCTAATTAATAATAATTGATTTATAAATTATTGCAATAGTAGGTACAACTACTAGAAGGAGCTTAGTTGGACACTTTTCTTGAGTAATACTTTAATTAACTTTAATAATGTGCGCAAAAAACTACCCGATATTCAAGTATTTCTAAAACATTATATGGCAATACCAAACAATATTTGTTTTTTGTCTATGGGTGAGTCATGGTGGAAAACAGAACACCTATCAATCAACAGTTTTGCAAAATAAAACGAAATATAGTTTTATGGGCACGATCCCAGTTCGCTGAACGTATTAATGGGAAATTCGCACAACACGCCCACTAATAACAGAACTCCGAAGCCGTCTGCTTACTCTGAGCGAGAAAACCAAGCCTTCACGAGTCAGGTAAATGATGAAACAAAAACTTGAAAATGTCATTCCCAGCTGAACTCGTCAACTCACGTAATATTCGCGTGTTGGTTGGTATACAATGACTCGTATGGTTTTGTTTGGCTTTGTTCTATTTTATGTGGCGTTCGCACTGTGCAAGATACGCACGCGCTGTTTATAATATTGAAAGTCCTTTGTTACGGTTGGCGCATTAATTCGTTTAGTGTGCAGTTCAGCTTGTCTCATTTCGTGGGTAACCTCAGCGGGCGTTCCTTTGCGAGCGTAGCCAGCAACCAGTCCGTGTACAGCGCTTCACGACCTTGGTCTCGGGTTTCCCGTCGAAGGTTAGTGCCATAATCTATTCATCAAAACAAAAACAGTTAACTGTAAGAACTTTATGATGTAGTGCATTTCCACTTGTGGTTGGAGTTTCAAGGTAATAATACTTCTATGACCTCACTCTTAGACTCATTTTTATTATTACACCATTATAGGAATACATTAAATTTATGACTCCACTACCTACAGTTTTTATATTGGTGTAAATTTTAGTAGGTAAAGCCTACTTTGAAGTACCTATCTTATGAGTTAGACAATGTTAGTAATACAAACTCATTAAATACCTAATCATAAAATAATGTTTATTACACATCAATTTAATTTGTACACTCCTAGGTAAGTATTTAAAAATGCAAATTGTTATAATTTTGTACCAAGGTACCTAACAAGTGTATACATTTGATACCCATCACTAATGCTCTGAACATTATTTGATTCCACTTTCACAAAAGTAGTAAGTAATTATGAAATAACCTTTATTGAAATTCCAGAACAGTAATGGGGCTATGGGGTAAATGTAATTCACACTATCTACAATCAAAACAAATCATGAACTTCAATATGATTACAATTTCACTCTGTAGCTACAAATTTCTGTCCATAATTATTGACCAATACTTGGTAGGTACTTAAATATTTTGTATTATAATATTTTTATACTGGAAATCACTATTATTTATAATTGACCTTTCTCCTAAACCTAAATAACACCTAAAGACTTCTAGGAAAGATACAGATTACACAACAGAGAGACAATAGATTTGGGTTAGTTTTAAATCTGTGTTGGAACCACGGTCACCAAAAAAATATTGAAAGTTACTTTGCCAATAAAGGTTTATAAGTCAACTGTTGTTTGAAAGAAATAAAATATAGGAACCTTTACTTCCATTAAAATTTGATAATTCAGACTTTGTTCACACCAAGCACTGCCTAATTCCGAATACGAGTAAGCCATCCATTTGTCAATACTTATACATACACCCACTGCTCAATACTTATACATACTCTGCTCACATAAAAATATGGCAATGGAATGCCTAGGTATATGTTTGATGCAAACACTGCTTAGTGGTTTCAAAATGAGAGGCCATATTATATATGATTAGGATTAGGTAGCATGGCATACCACATAGCTCGCAAGATAAAAAAAATACCACATTCCACCTCTAATATTTTGCTATTTTTGGACAAATACTGGATTGAAAAACTAACTAAGGCAAGCCTAGGCTTTGCACATGTGTGCGTAGAATGTAATCATTGTGAAATATCATTTCTGTTGTGATAGTTTTTACTTAATACCTTAAAATTGTTAGACTGCATTTTTGCTAATGCTAGTTATTATCTTATCAAAGTTCAAACTGTTTACATGTTGAATGCCTAAACATATTTTCAGCTACAATTCGGAAATATGTTAAGATTCATACGAAAAACATTATATAAAATTATACTTAGTATACTGACTGTAAACTTATCAATATTATGGCAAAATGACTTGTTGAATGAATGTTCTATTCTTGTAAGTTCATTACTCTTGGCACAAAAAACAAATCAAAGTTCAAGCTGTCTCTAATTCTATGTTGTCATGGCTATTAAGTACTTAGTTACTTTTTTTTTTACTTACTGAGTAACAAGAATATCATTTCTAGAGTTTGTATCTATAAGTATACATCTTGTAGTCATTTATAGAATAAATTACCTACTTGTACATGGTTTATGGTACTGTACTAAGCTGTAAGTAGATTCTCTAGTTGTAAGACATCATTTGATCTCTCTTTGCAGTTTCACATTTAACCTCCTAACAATACCTAGTCAGGTCATAAATTCTGTCACATGTTTTATATAAAATATTTGAACCAAGTTTATTCATTATGTAACCATTTATATACCAAAATGAACTTAACAAAACATAGATTCTTATGACACTAAAGTTTATTCAAAATGACCTCCGTGATTTTGAATACAGGCCTTCAATCTGCGCGGCCAGTCGTCTATCGCAGCACGAACGAGGTCCATGTCAATATCGGCGGCTGCCTTAATCAAGGATGTCTTGAGTGACTCCAAATTGGGATGAGGCTTTGAGCACGCCTTTTCCTCCAAGTGTTGCCATATCTTGTAATCTAGCGGATTCAAATCTGGACTGGAGGAGGGCCAGTCTTCGTGCCGGATGAAGTCGATTTCACGCGCCGCCAGCCAGTCTTGTGTGCTCTTCGCTCTATGAGCTGGCGCCGAATCTTGTTGGAATACCCAGTGCCTGTTATTAAACATGGTATGAGAAACAGGTTCCACAAGGTTCGTCAGGACTGTATTTTGATACACAACTGCATTCGTTTTTACACCTTTCTCACAAAAATGTACCTCTGTTAAGCCCCAATAAGACACTCCCAACCATACCATGAGCGAGGATGGAAAATGACCTCGTTGGACACGCGGAATACGGTTGCTCGCTTCTTCACTACTGTGTGCGTACACCTTATCATTTTGTTTGTTGTAGCTCTCTTCTACGGTAACAATTTTTTCATCCGAAAAAAGAATTTCCCGATATTTTTTTCCCGCGTACCGCTTCAACAAAGCGCGGCATCTCTTCAGTCTCAGGTCCATTAGACAAGCATTCAAACGATGTCCTGTTTTTCTTCGATATGCCCGAAGCCCTAAGTCTTCATTTAACACCCTTTTCACCGTGGTTCTGCTTAATCCCATCTGAAGGGCCAACAGTTTCTGCTTACGTTTGGGATTTCTTTGAATTCGCGCCTTCACAGCTTTTATCACTGCTGGAGTCCTAACAGACCGAGGGCGACCACTTCTTGACCTGTCATCTACACTAGAGTCTTCATTGTATCGTTTGATGGTACGATAAACGAATCTCTTGGTTATATTCAAATTTTTCAGTATGTCAAAAATTTGAATTGGCGCGTAACCGCAACGATGCAACGCAATAACTGCAACACGGTCTTCTTTAAGCGTCCACTCCATATTTAAAAATGAGTAAAATTCTAAAAAGTATACATTTTTATTTTCATGAACAATTCGAAATTCGAATTCAATAAACTTTTTTGTGGCCAGCATTCTAAAAGAAAAGTTTTTACTGTGTGACAATACTTATGACCTGACTAAGTATAATTAAGCACCACTATAATGGGCTTATTAAAAATGGCATTTATGTATTTATTACAGATGGAATGAGTCGACACTAAAAAATCCATTGCAAGGAAGCAAGACAGCTTGGCCCGTCGCTAACAAAGAATCCATTTTTCTACCAGAATTCCCCATCACCACTGATCTACTCCAAAAAGATTTTGTCATAGAAGAGACCATAGCAAAAGGAGCATTCGGAGAAGTCTATAGAGTGAAAAAAGTTAGTGAGAGCAAGGAGTATGCGTTGAAAGTGCTGAGTAAATCACAGGTGAGAAAAAATAACAATTTCAGCACATATAAATATTGAGTAAATTCAGGTGGCGGTTATTATACACTTATACATCTTATATTATAAAGAAAACAGGCTTGGGACTTTCCAGTTCCCAACGCGATGATAGTGCAGTGACTGTTAAAATTGACATTGACTCATTAATTTCCCCAATCAGTAACATTTGGGACTTCTAATTTGGGATTCCTGTAAACCCCGAAACCAACTAAAACTGTCTTAGAAATTATGATTTAGGAATCATGTCTAGAATTTATCAGAAACAAGATAAAATTGATACATATTATATAGTTACTTTAGTATCTTGAAGTGTTACATTGAGTCAACTCCGGTCGAAGTACAGGTCAGATGGCACCATAGACGGACAGAGTGGCGATAAAGCTAGCAATTTAGTAACAATTGAAATTCAACTGAATATGCTTCCGCATACGACAGTAATTGGTGTAGCAAAATAAAATCATACTGGCAGGCTCTAAGCGCGGCGAATCGGTCGAGCGGTCGAGAGGCGGCACTCCGCCGCCAATTCCTTAGTGGGGCCTTACTAGCAGTTCCTTTGATTGGCTTTAACTAATTATCTACTGCAGCACGTTCGAAAATTATTATTTGGTTAGTTATAATTAAAAGCACATGGAGATGAGTCACCGACCATGGCCTTCAGGCTTCGTGAAGCATTTCCGATTGCTGTGAACCAGATAAGCGGTTTTACGAAGAATATGTAAACATTCTTGCTTAAGTACGTAGATAAATAGTATATAGTTTTGTGTAAATAGGGAACTTTAAAATTTCCAGGGATACCCGCCGTAAATCGAATATAATAAGTAGGTACACAATCCATGCAATCGCGGATCGTTATCGACTGACCTACAAACGCGAATCCTATACATTGATAAGCTTCTACGACGCTAATCATTTGTATAGTACGTACGGCGTGGTTTGATCGACGTACTTTGTAGTATCCGGGTGCACATTCCTTGGTTTACATACACCCATAAGGGCAACCATACACGGCCGCGTTGAAACAGTAGCAACGAATGCATCGCGAATTGAACGATCAAATACGTAGTTCCTGACACCTGGTGTTCAAGTCTGCTAATTTAACAACGCTTCTATCATATCTCAATGGAGTGGCTTCGGAATACTATGTGACATTGATTTAAAATGCTCTTATTTGACAAGCAGACTAATAAAAAATATAGCAGACCACTATATTATGTCACAATTGTCACAAACTATTCAATAGCCACTCTACTGAGATTCGATTGAAGCGTTTCTGAATGCATCCTGCAGCTGAATCCCTAGTATCTAGGAAATTAGAACTACGCATCCCCCGGCTTAGAGTGAGTCTATTTTCTCTGCACGGAAATCGAACATGCATCCTCATGCTTTGGATAATTGTATTTTTGGTGGTGTATGTCCACCGATAGCCACCCGATGCGGTGTGACTAAACCATAAACATTTACTCTTACTTTACTACTTCTAGCACACTATAATGACTGAAATTAATGAGTTAAAAATCTTTTTAACGTTTACATAAATAGCTTTTGGCATCGGTTTAGTTCACTAGTGTTCATTGCACCAACGAACATACAAACACGCTTTCCGTAATAAATAGATTGAGGTGAACTACCGCGTATCTAGAGTTAGCTATAAATGTGTTATTCTAAATGGAGCCGTGGCCCTCTGATACCAGTCTCGATGTAAGATTTTTTTTATATTACTAAGTAACGAAACGAGCATTCACTTGATAGTAAGTGCTAAGTCTGCCCATAATAGTTACAGTGCCACTTGTAAAATTGTGCACTGCGCGAGACAAAATACGAAGAATCTTGATTTTGGTATTGCAATTAGGCTTCGCTCGCTCTCTTTCTGTACTAACCGACGTTACTATCAATTATAATTGAGTTGGTTATCAACTCGACCGCAATTGACTCGCCCATGCGGTCGAGTTGCCACCTTTCATTTTGGTAGTAGCCAACTCGACCGCACGATTTGCTATTGTAGACTCGGTATGTAGATTGAATTGAATGTGTCAAATTGTCTCTTTCAGGTAGTAAACGACAACGCACTGCGGCAAGTGAAAGAGGAGGCGCGTATTCAGACAGCCTGCGGACACCATTCGTTCATAGCCAGCGCAGTCTCCCGCTGGCAGACCAAAAAAAGACTTTATATTGGTAAGAACTAAGATCAAATTCACATTATCTGCTAACACTTCCACATCTATCAAGAAATTCGGAAACAAAAACGAGTTTTAATTATTTCTATGGTATGTCAATAATGTTCGTATTTGGCATTGCGTTGCTGGATTCAAGCTAAATACTGCATCTAGACTCTAGACAATCAGTTCTTTAAATTGTCGGTAGGCAGTCTACGCAATCGGCTTATCAAGCAGACTTTGCATTTGCGTTAATTACCTCAGCAAATTAGGTAAGCAGCGCAGATAGCACGGTTGCACGCTCAACTTTACCCTAAATACTAGACATTAAAATTTGCGTGGTTTAAATAGTAATGCCACGACTCGTGGACCTGCAAGTTATTTTAACCCATATTTATTCCCGGAATTGCCGTAATGATATAACACCAGAAATCATTCGTGTTTTGAAAGTGCATAATCATATTTATGGTGCATACTATCAGTTGTTTTGGAGCTGGATTCAGATTGGTAGGCGTCACTTCTATCTCCCTATTACGATCTATTATAATTATCTTGCACCCCTGTTTGTGGTTATTTGCTTTTCGAATGGCGTATCACCGGCGTCTAGTGTTAGAGTTTGTCGAGCCGCACTAGAGCCTCTGACTTAACAAACTTTGCGGTGCGTCACAGTGAAGCTCAGCTGCTATCCGAATAGCTTGGTAGTCCACACGAATGCGTCGACTTCTTTGCAACGTAAAACCCCCATTTCATAAGAATAATTAGAGCAAGTGTGATAGCACCGACCGTGACGCCTCAACCTAAATATTAGCTCTCATGAATGGGCTCCTAAATCGCCAACTAGCCGTCCAACCTGCACACGGCCAGCCAGTGACTGTCACTACAGCACTGAATGATCGGGTTATCAGCACTAAATTAAATATAGTGGACGGTGCCGGGCCGTATCTCGAAATTGTTTACTTCACTTCTCGATTCCGATGCAAATACGGTATGTTATGTAGTAGCATCTCTGCTGTGGTGGAGCTAGCAGAGGCTGTTTCTGTGTGATGCCTGTCGCACTATGTAGTGGTTTCGAATCCAGTGTCCGTTTTGTGGATTGGCCTGTCTGGTACTACTCGCTTGAGAACTGAGATGGTGATGTGACAGTTTTAGTTGGTCATTTATTTTGTGACTGTATTGATGTAGGTATAGTTATGAATGTTGTGTTTGAAAAAGTTTTGTTTCTCAAATTATGTAGGGTGATAAAAGTTCCTAACAATCTGATGATCAATTTTAAAGAAACCGATGAATTGTGTTATTGTGAAATGTAGTGGATTATATGGTTTATTGTCATAATCCCCACCAGGCCGTCCCCACTGGTGGGGATTATGACAATTTCCAAAAAAGGTCTGGCGTTTTCCCCACCAATGTTTTATTTAATAGAATTTATTGATTTCTTTAAAATTGATTATCAAGTTGTTAGGAAGTTGTTTGTTCATCTGTTGTGTGGACTAGTTTCTGCGTTTCAATAATAAACGCCTCTCTATTTGTATTGTAGTTTGCACGTTTCATTAATGGAGTAAATATTTTTGAGTTCGGTTGCTACGACTCGAGCCAACCTCGGGCAGAAATATTGCCATCACAGGCCTTCGTTTACTGCTCGGCTCGGTCACCTAGGCACTCAGTTCTATTTACATTATTAAGTATTTTACTTATGTACTTATGTTTCATATTTCAAGATTTTAATTTATTATTTCACTATGAAAAGTAATCCATACTATTATAACAATGATGCGGAAGTAACTCTGTTTGCTTATTTGTTTTATTTTTTTATTTTTACACAAACGGCTGAACCGACCTCGGTATAGTCGACCTATTAGACATAGGATACTTTTTTTCGCGATATAATATAGTCGCGATAATCATGGGTTTCCAAATGTGAATTCAATATTTAAAATAGCACTATATTCAATTGTGAGTCAATTGAATATAGCATCTGATTTGACACACTGAACTCGAAGCAAAACAAACACTTATGATATTCTCTTCTTATCTCTGGCGGACATTTAAAGAATCCAAACAATAACTCAACTTACACTTTCCAGTTCAAAATGTTTACACAGGAAATATAATGTTCACTGATAGCCTACCGACTACCGACCTAGTATTAAAGGTGATTGTTCTAGATAAACCACGTTGTGATTGTGATAGTGATGGGTTATCTACAATGAATGATATTATGCGTCATTTGATTGTCCACAGTCTATCTGGTGAAATCGTGGTTGACACGTTCGCAGGTAGACTTGTTGGCGATTTCATGCTTTGCAATTCATTCATTCCAAGATAGATCTCATTCGTTACAAACTATTTAATAAAGTTTTTTAAAATATTGTCAGCTAAGCTATTCAGCAAGAACCATGTCATTTCGCGTGTAAGCTATGGTGTTGCAATCGAGCATGATGCATATCATTATGGTCGGTGTCCGCTCCTAACGAACAAGCCTATTTATTATACAGTGGCTTACTACCTAGTTGCTTATTATACAGTGCAATAGAGTTACGCTTCCCTTACGATCTCTCTTCGATGTTGTGGATTGTTCTATGTAGATTTATGTTTCTGGACGTTTACTGAGTGACAACTATTTAAATAGGGGAGTTTTGGCGGGAATCCGATAGTGAGACGTTGTTGGTTTTGTATTATTTTCTCAAACTTGTGTTTCTTCGAGTGTTAATGTGTAATATTGGTGGAATATTAATCATTAAGTGTTCGTTAAAGTGCACGAGTGTGGGCGAATGATATAAACTCAAAAAACGTGTCATTTCGCATTTTTTCCAAAACTCCCAGGAAGTCTCAGTAAAGCATCCACTACTTTACTGAATCATGACTTTGACGATGTAAATAATTGACATGACTACTTGACCACGATTGCTATATTGCTGTAACTTTCATAATGTGAAATTATAATAAAATACTTGACACTGGCTACATGCACAAACCGTGCGAAGCCATAATTAAAACAAAAAAAAACTATTTATAGTGCGACCGTTTAACTCAGACATCGCCCGCGGGGTACAGGGGCGAGGGGTGTGATGTCAAAGGGCGGTGCGGGAGGTGGCGGGCGGCGGCCGCTCCTCTCTCGATCACAGATTATTAAGTAGTTACTTTGTCCTCGATTCCCTTTGACATATTACCCCTACGCCCCTGTACCCCACGGGCGAGAACTAAGTTAAACGGTCGCACTGTAGTGCCATGTTATTCACTAATAATTTCTACGGTTCGCCGCGTAAACTATCTTGCGTTCTACCAACTCTGAAGCCTTTTGTGAGAAACCTTTTACAGGCCTGGTTTATTATAAACGTTATAATCGCCATGTTTACCAACAATACCCGAAACAGCTGTGTCAGGCCGTGGCCATTCGCACGAAAAGAAAGGAAGTTTTATTGTTAACTTGGGATGGCGCAGGTAGGTGCCATAAAACAATGGTCCCTTGTCCCGGTCAAGTTGGCTCAAGCAGCATTATGCGCATAGGGCCTAGGGCAAACAATAACATGCAGTACAGCTCGCAACTCCGAAGAGATTGCACGCAGATTTTGGTCAAAATTACTTGGATAGATTTGCGCGTTTTGCAGATTGAAGATTTACCCAGTTTCGTGAGTGAACCACTTCATTGTTACTTACTAGTTTACTAGGAATTAAATATACTTGGTATCTTTCATGTTTTTTTCTTGATGTCGCAATCTTGTGCTATCAATACTTTGAATTATTCGTGCTGGTCGTATCGCCATCTTTGTCTGTTTACTACTGGCGGTCATTACCAGTGTTTTAGGCCAATGATATTGTAATGGTGTCTCGAACTACTATTTCTAGGTTTGTTTTCATACGGTTATTTTATTTATTCGATACAATAATAGAGGATGTTTATCAAGACATCGTCGGTATATAGTTCGCAGAATATATTTGGGTGTGCCCTTTAGAGTATGAATCAATCAAGGATACAAAGTATTGCCGGTGCATTCCGAAACTGTTACATTATCTTTTTTAGGGTTCCGTGCCCAAAGTTTAAAATGGGGCCTGTCTGTATGTCTTTCACAGGCCGTATCTCATGAACCGTGATAGTGTGACAATTGACATTTTCACCGATTATATATTTATGTTGCCGCTATAACAACAAATACTAAAAAACAATAAAATAAATAATTTATGGTTCCCGCTCCCATACAATAAACGCGAATTGTTTTATTGTTGTTGTTTATTGTGAGGTAGTGTCGGCTTCTAATGTCAATGTATTCAATCGATAACGACCGGGACCGACGCGACGGTTCAACATGCCTACTGAAGCACGGAGCAATGGAAGTTCACACATAAAATTATAAAAGTAAGCCATTGGACCGGGGCTTCCAACCCGGAGTCCCTGGGTTCCATCACCTTTTCATATTAAACAGCCTTTCATGTGCCATAATCAGATTCTTAAACATAGATATACCTGGCAACACTCCTTATTATGTGTGACACACGCATCCGCCTCCGTTTAACTTTTATCTGCACTAAATCCGGCGCGAAGATGTCTTGTCGCGATAGCAGTAACTTTTGTGTCGTCAACTAGTCATAGACATCCTGACAATACCTACTATCTGTTAGCTATACAAACCATGCGGTGGCTATCTATGAAATGATGGCTGATTATATACAGTAAATTCTAACTTTGCAACTCTGAACTAGGTAGATATAATACACAACATAGAATAGCATTAGGTTCTTATGTGTAAATGAGAACCAGACGCAAAACAATCGTTAATTTAATTTCCAAACTAATTCTTATTTTTTCTTCTGTTTTTTTCTTTATTTTTTATATGTAAAGTAGCCCCACACTAGGGTGAGCCTGTATCGTGGGTACCGCTTACAGGCATATAATTTCACATACACATCACACCCAGACCAGAAACAAATAATTGTGGATCGCACAAATATTTGTTCCGGGCGGGAGTCGAACCCGCGACACCCAAGCGCAGCAGTCCGATTGCTCAGCCACTACGCCAAAAATGCCGTTAAAATGATTATAGTATTGATTATGTCTTTTCTATACTTTGCCTTTTCCCCCAAAGATTTTTGCTATGCGAATTTAAGCATACCGCCTAACCCCTAACACAGTTCTTTAGAAAACTTTTAGTCTTGATTCTGTTTGTCCTTTGATCTTGTGTTTTATTCATAATACAGATCAAAAAGGTCATTGCTATTTGGTTATAGGTACAAACGGAATTGTAACCGAAACTGGAGGACAATTGACTCACCTTTTGAATAAATTTGTATCTCATTTTAAAAGAATTAAAGAGACTATATTGACGGCTTGATACGTTTGAACAACTTATATGTATACACGTGTTTGAAACCACAAAGTAAAAAATGATTTTACAAGGGATAATATATATGTAGAACATAATAAGTTTTGTATGGAAAGCTTTTTAACTTTAGAATATTAACATGGTTTTCAAATAAAAAGGCAGGCATGTTAATAAGTTTTCAATGTTGTCAACAACTAATAATTAATTAGTATTTTACAGTTTCAGAATACATTCCCGGAGGCGAGCTGTTAGCTCTACTGGATACCTACGGCAAGCTGCCTGAGGAGTTGGTGAAAATATTTGTCGCTGAGATCGCTATTGCCTTGGGTGAGGGACCGCATATCACAATCTCTTGATATTAATAAACTGCTTCTGAGGTATTGGGGCTGTGAAGTTTCCCTGGTCGTAGTCAGCGTTTATTTGATATTGTTTGTCTTATACACAAGCGCGTTGCAATCATTGTGTGCGCTCATATTTCATTTATTCATCCGATATTCTTCATAATTGATCAAGATGAGCCCAAACACCATCAGTCTACTGCTATTCACTGCTGAGTTCCTTTGTCTACGTTCTGTCTCCATCAGTGCCCTGAGTATGAGTTTTTACTAGCTCGACATAGTACGCGTCAACTAGCGCTTTGTATGAAGATTTTTCGTTCATAAACGCGCAGGTAGGACGCGGTACAGGATCTTCATACAAAAGCGCTAGTTGACGCGTACTATGTAGAGCTCGTTAAAAGTCATACTAGGGGTACTGACAGGCTCGCTGTGACTATAATATTGTATAGTCGTGAAGACTTGACTGTCAAGTCTCAAACTAACTAACAAGTGAACTTGCAATAAAGCTTGTCATGTAAAAAAGGGACTTCACAATACAATAAAAACTTTAGGGTTGGAACTTACGAGTGCCTAATTCTATTGTTGTTATGAGCAGACGCGACGTTCGAAATCAGCTGTAGGTACCTACCACCAGCCCAACTTTCTTTTGTGCAAAAAATATTTTGTCTTAGTCCGTATACCTACCTGACCATGGAAAAGTGTGATATCACCAAGTACACAGGCTTAGAAATCCTATATAGTGTTTACTCTGTCTACAACTAGTCTGCAAGCAACTATAGTCGGATTTCTAACCTCATTGACAATCGAGATGAGACGAGAGAGAGAGAGACAGACAGAGATTTTAACTACATGAGATTAAAAAATCCGACTATATTTTAAACCCTCCTCACGATAGAGAGGGGTGGGCCTTTGCCCAGCAGTGGGACAGTTACAAGCTGAATTATTATTTATTATTATTATTATAATTATTATTTTAAACTTTAACAGCTGTTAGGCGGGCGAGGCCTTTAAAAGAAAACAAAACAATTGTATGAGACATACGAACTGCAACTTGCAAAAGTTGTTCCGGAGTTCCGGAACTGCGGAACACCTTTGCAAGTTGCAGTTCGTATGTCTCATACAATTGTTTTGTTTTCTTGCCATGCATGTAATCGGCGATGCTAATCGATGCAGTTCAATGTGGGTCAACATTTAATTTTGGTCCAGGTGTATTGTTCCTTCACGATGAGTACAGACCGTCTTTTGTTACAATCAGTTGCTATTGGGAACTCATTGCAATCGGCGGTTTTGTTGTTTTCATTGTTACTGCAAATGCTAATGGTGTCCAGTTGTTTTTTATGCAATAGTAACGAGGACTATACAGCCGTTAGGGTGATAGTAAACGCCCGTAACTGTGCCACCAAGAACTTTTAATAGCAAAATCTTATTATCGGACTGCGATCGGAAACCCTATCCTTCAAACGGAAACAATCATGTTTGCGCACTACAGCTTGGTGGATAACAATCTAACCAAGGTGGAAGTCGTATTTCTTTAGGCGGACTGTTCGATAACCATAAATAGATGCAGTGAGTAGAAAATATTGATAAGAAATCTTTATGAACCTTCATTAAAATATTGTTACTGATTACTAACCTTTATGAACCACAAACATAGAGTTCCCAACCCTAAAAGAGAGGACAATATCTATCAGATGGTGAGTTTGTATGACATTTTGAGCGCGTTGGGTCAACTTAAATGTACAACAGTATCAATGCGGACGACGACGTGCTTCGCATACAGTTTCGCTTGCCTTTTGTCCACTTCAGCTGTTTGTATGGAGTGTCCACCATGTGCCACCAGTACAAACAATGATAATCGATCTTACATACATGATAATTTTTAATTACAGACTTCCTCCACAACGCGGGCGTCATCTACCGAGACCTGAAGCCGGAGAACGTTCTGCTAGACGCCGACTGCCACGTCCGGCTCGTGGACTTCGGCCTCTCCAAGTGGCTGTCGGTCGGCGCGCGGACCAACACGCTGTGCGGCACGCTCAAATATATGGGTGAGTTGTGAACTCAGTTTATACAAATCGTATGAACCAGCTGCGGTATTGATAAGCCACTGTTACATGACACCTAGATCCAGAAATAAATGCATAAGGTTTTGAGGTTGGCTTACTTTTGTGGATTCAGATACTGATTGCAAAAATCTTATCACAGATTTGTTGTTTTCTTTATTGTTAGGTTGTTCCACTGGTTGTCGCGAGTCAGATTATCGTAGTTTATCTGTATGCTACGTTTGAGAGGCGCAAAAGTGCCCAATAGGACATTGTATACAGAAAGGTGGAATTTACTTTGTAGATGTAGGCCGTGTGAGTGCGGTTTTGTGGAAAATCGCGGTACCGAGTTCATTGTGGAGTAGCAGTGTTCATATCGTTTGCATACTGTCGCGACGACGGCCCGCAACAGCGACTAAAACGGCAATTCTCCGTTTCAGTGTGGGACTTGACCCGTTACCTAATTTAGAAATGGCTCAGTGCGACGCCGGCGCCCCCTCCGCCTCGCACGCCGCACTCCGCCGCCTGTAACGCGCGCCCGTCCAGTGATTATGTCGGCAGCCGCGGCGACCGAGTCTGCCCACTGACGGCGGCAACATGAACGCGCGCACCATCCTCTTCCAGCTGTCCATGGAGGGCCGGCAGGTGGACGAGGTAGTGGCCAGCATCTTCCACACGGTGCTGTTCCACCGCTCCAGCGGCAAGTTCACGTACAACAGCGAGGAGAGCTACTCGATACGCACCGTCAGCTACGTGGACGTGGACTGCGACTTCATAGACTTCACGTACGTGTGCTGCGAGTCGGAGTGCCTCGGGCGGAACGTGAAGCGCGAGATCTCGGACTTCTCGGAGCTGCTGCGGGCCGTGGACGGCACGTCGGCGCCGCCGCGGGGCTCCATCAGCCTCGAGTTCTTCCAGAAGCGGCGCGCGCGCTGGCCCTTCCAGCCCGAGTGCGTGCCCTGGGAGGTGTGGACCGTGTACTGCGAGCTGGCGGAGTCGCGCCCGGACCGCGACGCGCACGGCAAGCACGAGAACGTGGTCGAGATGCTGCAGGACAAGATCGTGTTCATCACGGAGATCATCAACCGGCACGAGTACGTGCCCAAGATGCCGAGCCGCTCCGACTCCGACCTCGTGTTCGACACCTCGTACGCCGACATCCAGCCGTACCTGTTCAAGATTCACTACAATCTGTCCGGCGCCCCGAGCACCACAGTCGGCAACACCTTCCGCAAAATTATACGGGACACCCTGTCCTTGTGATGCAAGATGTGTTCATTTATATACGTGACGGTTCAAACTTTGATTTCATTTCATCGACTTGGACCGAGTTCGGTCTTTTTCAATTTGCAGAGTCCAATTTATAGAATAGAATGATGATGGCGCTGTCCGCCTACGATATGAGATATTTTATTTACGTCATTTTTATATCGAGTAATATGTCATTTTACGAACGATTCGTGGAAATGTTATATTTTTAATTTTATATACTTAAGCTGATAATTTTTATAATGCGACTTGTATCTAAAATTTTGACAATATAATACCTTAATAATAATGTTTCAGTGTTATTTCTCGTATGTAGATTTTGCTTTCGTTGCACAAAATGTAGCACCAAATTTACACCGCGATGTTGTTAACCACCATCGCATTCGATGATATTTTGTTAATACGAACTAAGAGTGGAAAAGGAACACGCATGAAGTACTATATTTCTGTTGTAACATTAATACTTAGTGTAATTTTATTATTTTGTTATAAAAAATAGGTATAATGCTGGTTGAAGTGACCACTCCAGTCTAATATGATATTCATCTCTCTTTATACAATCTTTTGTGATAGATTAGAAATAGCACTAACACAACACTTGTGTCTAGCAGCACTCGTAAATTATTATAATGTTTTTATTTTGGACTTAGTAACAATAACATGAACTTAGTATGTAAAACGAGTGAATCCACTCACACAGTACAGTAGCCGTTTGATTATTTTCGTGTGATTTTACAAAAAATAGCTTTGTGATATAGCTAAGAGAAAATTCCAGAAAAAATATGTGTGAGGTAGGTTTAAGATATACCCTCGAGAGTTAACTATTTGTCTCTGTATTTATGTAACGATTGTAATATAGATAAGTGTAAATAATAATTATAGATATGTATGTATAGTTTAGTATTTTGTTTTATAAATTCGAAATGCAATGTGGTTTGATCTTGAGAGCTTTATGATCTATAAAATGTTATGAAAAAAGTGGTTGTTACGTGTAATATTATTGTAAATAACATAATAATGTAATAGTATAGAATTGGTGCATGGAAAGTCTCATAGATATTTAAGACGTAAATTTAATTATAATTATGTTTTTTCATAGATTTGCGTTTCGTGGTCCTCGACGGATGTTATTTTCTTTTTCTGAATTGGGTCTTAGTATAACTCAGTTGGGTAAAGTATACGCTCGGCTGAATATAGTGCCTATGTTGTTATAGTAGGTACGTCGCTTTCGAATTGTCATTATGAAAGAAGATAAAATGCATATACTTTTAGATGTGTGATAGATTATGTGGCAGAAAACATTGTGAAACCTGTTTGACTCCATGACCTGTTATTTTCTATGTTATTTTCATAACTATAACTTTATTTTTATACTCCCTGCTATGTTGCAGTGTAGGAAGGTATTGGCGATAGCGGAGTGGTTAGCTAGTTTATTTTATGTAGGACCGTGATAAAGTCCTGTTTTCCACTTCTCATTTATTTATTAGGCATGGCCCTTCAGTAAGCGGCGGTAGCCTAGTGGGTGAACGTCCGTCTTCCGTCACGTACCAATGTGTTTCTTGTTAAACATATGTAGGTACGTAATTATCACTCGCTTTTCGGTGAAGGACAACATCGTGAGGAAACCAACATGCTCGAGAATTATTTCGGAAGCATGTTGTCCACCAACCCGGACTAGAACCCCGTGGTGGATTATGGCCTAAAATTCCTCCTCACGAAAGTGAGGGGAGGCCTTTGCTCAGCAGTAGGACAGTTACTGGCTGAATTATTATAATTATTATGGATATTAGGTTGATGCCGGTCGACTTTCAGCTACATTCTGTTAGCCGCTAACATATAAGTTTACGAAGTGGGCCATGCCATTCTCCTACCTCATTTTAGTGCCTAGCTTTAGACCTTCACATCGACACTATTAGGAATCGCCTATTACACTGTACCTTTATTCTAAATAGCTAATTGTTAATATATTTATCACGAATATAATCACCAAAGATGAGCCTGTACATGCTTTTCAATGTTTCGAAATATTCAAGATGTTATAACAAATCGATTTATTGTAAACTTCATATCAAACGAGTACCTTTCAAATTGTTTTAATAGATAATGTTTTATGAATGCCGGTGATACGACAATATATTTAATTATGTATCGTAATACCTTTGTGCGTGCCTCGTTTCAATGTAGTATATCGAGCAAATTTTATAAAATGAGATAATATATTAATTTATCGTTACATAGAAACTCTCGCTATGGCCTTATTTTAAAGATTTTACATTCATGGAGCGTGTATATAACGGCTGTTACATAATAGGATATATGATAAAATGAAATGATATATATGTTGTGATCTATAAGTTCAAAAAAAAATAATAAGCGAAAAAAAATTTTAGTCTTGTGATAATTTATAAATAAGTGAATAAATGATGAAGTATTGTTTTGTCGTTTTCTTCGAAATTAGGTAAAGATAGACTATTCCACGCATTTTACTTAGGTTCAGGCATAGGTACCTATACCTTGATTTATGTATTGATGTAATGCTGATTGAACCCTTTTACATAAACAATTTGCAGAATCGTTGTCACAAGGCTTATTCAGGTCAAAACAGTATCCTATAAAAGTGTCCATTAAAAGTACCATCAGTCATTGTAGCGTGGAGTACCTACTCCGTTTAGTTAGACTAAAAAAGCTGTAATTATTATGATTTCCCGAAAGTAAAGTTTCATGGCGGTACATTACATACATTACATACTAAACACAGTTAAAATGTACCGCCTTTTGTCTAACAATATCAATGACTCTTATACAACTTCATTTGAAGAGGTATAAAAATGACTTTTTTTTATTGAAACTTCTGAAAGCCACAATCATCACAAAACTACGTCAAGTATTGCTGTAATGTTCGTAGCTTGGCGTGGAGGGATCGGTTTGCTTCTAAAAGCTTGGCGGTCAACAGCTTAAAAAAAGCTACGATTTGTGTTTGAAAATAAGGAATTGGGCGGAACATTTTCCGACTTTTATCCCGTGAGAATAGGCTGTTGATACGTTTAAATATTTCAATTAAAATACGGTATTTTGGTGTGAGAAGTGCAAGCAAGAAGACTTCGTGTGCTACACGTCTACAGATGTTCCTTCCATCGGAAAGTAAATACTTTTTCATTAATATTATCATATTTTTAAATACTTATACTATTTAAGTAAGAATGTATGGAGGAATGTAAGTTGCGTAGAGCACAAAAAGTTGGAATGCTTGGCCTAGTTTTAAATTTACCCTTACCTTAGTTTGAGCGATGGGAATATATTATTCTCGTTTCAACAGATTCAAGTATTGATTCGTGATAATTATTTTTTTCTTTCTACATACTGGAACTGTGACAGATACTTATTTCCCATACAGTAGTGTCATTTACTGTGGTCCGGTTTAAAGAGCACTGTTTCAAGTTTAATTACTGGGGCTATGAGACTATAACTCAGAAACTACTGGACGGATTTCGATTAGAGTTTCGGCATTTTCTTAGGTTTGATTTAGACTAAGTTAACAGTATAGCTTTCATAACTAAGTAACGTTATTTTAAAACTTATCTAAAATGTGGGTACCGCGTCCAAGCTCGTATGTTCCGCGAGCTATGGTAATAGAGTTGGCGACAACTGGGCTGGAGTTTTTATAATGACGTCACATGTTGTGATAGTCCACTAGTCGCAGGAATTACCTAATTACGAGATAAAATGATTTTTTCTTGTTTTATACAGCTCCCGAAGTGCTAAGCCGGGAGCCGTACGGGCACGCGGTGGATTGGTGGGCGCTTGGCGTCGTGGTATGCAAGATGCTGACTACCGAGGTGAGAACGATTGGATAACTTGATAGCTTCATAATTTCCTCAGGTAGGAAGCTGAGATGCTGGTCCAACTATACTTTATATTTGTGAAATATATTTAGCTTGTGTTGGTAGACATAATTTAGTTTATACGGAGGATCCAAATTTTAAGTTCTATGGGTACATAACCCGATGAAGAACCAATGGGGCGTCTTGTAGTCCAAGGCAGAATGGAGGGCAAGAGATCCCGTGGTCGTTCGCCAACCAGATGGGGAGATCTGATCAAATCCCTCACCAAACCCACCATAACAGACTGCTCACACAATGCCTCATCAGGACTCACTCATAACCACGACAACTCTGCCAAGAGTGCCCGACTAAGAAGAAAAAAATACGGGAAATTAGGTGATTTTCAATTTATGACTAATCTCCACAAAAACTGTCATAATCCCCACCAGTGGGGACGGCCTGGTGGGGATTATGATAATAAACCAAAATAAGGTGGGGATTATGAGCATGTACCGCATGCAACGGTTTCACGCCTCTGTTGAGTGCTACCGGGAAGCCTTCTGGGTCGGCGAAGTAATGCTCATTGCGATGATGCTTAGGTGCACTGCCGTTTTTGTAGCCTACTTAGGATATGGTACTATTTAGGTTATACCTAATGTACCTCCGATGTTCAATTCAAGTTCATCGTATTGCGGTCTCTGTAGCTAGGCTACTACGTCAAGCACTACGTAGTTGTTGCCTTATAAGTAGGTACTAGTTGTATTTTACTATCTAGCTATGTACCTATATAGTGAGCTATAAGAATTGAAATTAAAAACAGGTTTATATAAACATATTTTATTTATTACTATTACTATAATTCTTATATAGAACCGGAAATTCGATAATTAACTTGACAAATAATAATTACAATTTGTGTAATTTTTCGTTGCCGTTATTTAAATAGTCTCTAGTACTAACTAATGAATAGATGGAGGCAGTACGCACGCGGTGCCTCCCCTAGCATTCGTCACTCGCACTCACAAGTCTTCAACTCATGCGCAACACAGCGCGCCTGCGCAGCGGAAGGGCGGAGAAGGCGCGCGGGCGGGGGGCGCGTGTCGAGGGACGTCGACACATGCCCGCCGCTCTGTTACTTCCTCACATATTATCTAAGAAGATTTCTCGGAAGACTCTGCGCTGTCTTTGTTCTCCTTGCTCTCATCGCTCTCCTCGGAGCTGGATGAAGTGTTGGCTGTCGCTTCGGGCTTAGGGGCGATCTTCTGAGGTTCTTCGTTCTGAGGCTTTTCCTTCTCAGAGTCTTCCTTCTCAGGCTGTGCCTTCTCAGGTGTTTCCTTCTGAGGCTCTTCCAGCTTAGAGACCTCGGGCGCGACCTCCTCTTGGCTAGCTATTTTGGCGTCGGTGCTTTTCGGCTCCGGTTTGGAAATAGCTTGGTCGGCGAGCACAATCTCTTCGGCGGGCTTACTTGCTTCAGGTTTTTCTTCCGGTTTGGGTTCGCTGATCTTCACTTCCTCGTTCAAAGCCTTTGGTGCGGCATCTTCTTTTTCCGCAGTCTCTTTAGGCTCGTCAGTTTTAGGCTGCTCGATTGGGATCACTTCTGCTGGCTTGATTTCAGCGGTTTCCTCCGGCTTTTTAGCGTCTTTTTTGTCGTCTGCGGTGTCACGAACAACTCGCAGGGGGTCAACGGTTTCGGCGACGGCCTTAGGTTCGCTGGACGCAGCAGGGGCAGGTTCGGCAGTTTCCTTTTCCGCATTCACTTCGGGCATTTTCTCCTCAGGCTTGGCGGGTTCAGCAGCTGGGATTACAGCATCATCTTTTTTGGGTTCAGGAACGACCTCATCTTTGACAGCAGGTGAGTTTGCCTTTTCGGGCGTGGTGATTTCGGGCAGTCCTTCGACGCTGGCGAGTTTCTCGGGCGCGATTTCGGAGATAACAGCAGATTTACCAGTGGCCTCACCATTGGAGATCTCTTTGACCAAAGCATCGGACTCGCCCGGTTGCTTAAGCTCACCGGCAGGTTTAGGTTCGGCTTCAGGCTTAGGTTCGGTGGGTTTGGTGGCCTCTACTGCCGGTTCCGCCGGTGCTACCGCTTTAGCGACATTTTCTTCTGGTGCCGCAATTTTAGGCTCTGGCGCTTTCTCTGGCTCTTTAAGTTCGACCGCTGGCTCTTTAAGTTCGACCGCTGGCTCGGGTTTCTTTTCTTCAGCGGGAAGTGCGGTGTCAACGACAGGGGCGGCCGCGGGCGCGGGCGCGACGGGCGTCGCCTCGACCTTCTCCTCGGCCACAGGCATCGCGTAGCTCACAGCCGCAAAGGCCATGCAGAATAGTAAGACCTTCATCCTGGAAAAACGAAACGCGCAATTAGTGGTCGGTTAATAGCCGAAAGATTACAGTGATTGCGAGTGCACGTCTGCAAGTCGTGAGCTCTGTAAGGCCAATGTTACGCGCCGGCCGGCTTCGGCGTTTCGCAGCAATTTTCCTATTAAGACTGAATCATCTAAGGGTCCGATGCGCTCGGTGACGGGGACCTAACTTCTGTTGTTCACAATTGATATTATTGATAATGTGAATAAGTAGGATGTAAACTATTTGTGAAAGTGGAGTACTGATTGCTTTCGAAAGAAATCTCTCACGAGATCTTTGTTCTCACTAGAATTATCCTATTAATTTTAAATGGCTCGAAAGATTCACCTATATGGTATGATCGTTAAGCGGAATGAGTATTTTTTGCTAGCCTCACGGCTCTCATCTATTTTCCACTAGGCTGGAAGTTCGTGAACCTCGGTTGGTTCTATTTATAGCGCGTATTTAAAGATAGGGTATTAAGTCGATATCCCAGGTCCTGTTGGAATGCGGTCTGGCGCCGCTCTGCAAATAGATTACTGCCTCCGCACATCGGGAGTTGCGTTTTAAATAAATAGCCTTTACAAGATTTTCTTTAAATAGTTATATACCCACATTAATAGGTAGGTACTCAAAAGGTAATCTTTGGTCGGTAATCATTCATCATGTTGTACGTATAAGTTTGGAGAAATTATTTTGCCTAAATTACACAAATCCGATAGGCACAAAATTATGTGGTGCGTCCATGATGGTCACTTCCCTGAGCGTGCGCGTGCGCACAGCGCGGCCTGCGCAGGATGCGCATGGCGCGCTAGAAATATGGATGATCCGGCCAGACGTCGACAACGCATTATCTGAATTTTAAATGGCTCATTGAATTGAATTGGCAACTAGAATGCGATGCGTGGCGGTGTATGAATGATTCACGCGAATGTGTACTAGTCTGCAAACGAGCGTTATTTATAGCAATATAAATGTGCATGTCGTCGTACTCGTCGTTGCAGGACGAGATAGCCGCTGGAGTTTTATTTCTCATGTAATGCCGAGGGCTCAAGTTCACGTAATGAGAGCCGGTTTCGACACGCGGTGCTCACAAGTTACCTGCTATTACTGACTTATTACGCGTCCACTCGCGTTCTTACTTCATTCTTAATCGATATGTTATGGATGCAATTTAAACTTTTTGTTTTCGTTCATTTCTGATTATACTTACTCGTATATCGAGTTTTGCAACCGAAGATTGTTGAGTTATTCTGGACCTTGAAGCCTTTTATCTGTGTTATTGTGACCACTCAGTGTGGCCATTACGACACTACGCACTGTTATTATGGGCCTTTATGTTTACAGTAGGTACTTTATTAGTTTTGAAACACCTTAAAAGATTAAATCAAATTGTTCTTTTAAATGGGCTCAGAAGAACTCGTGGGAAAGCTTAACTCCACAGCTCTGACTTTATAATTAAAACATGTCTAATATTATATTATTTATAAGCAAAGAGTTAATTATAAATAAACCAGCAAAGAAAAGCGCCACAGCCCTAAATACAATTGGAAATAACTGAGGGAAAAAAGTAGGTGTATTTGCAAACTGGTTGTTATACGTAATATTATAGCATGCACCCGTGTCCCGCGGTACATCTGTCTGTAAGTTATACTGCGGCCATTGCCTCGCCCCTGATGCTGGCTTCTGATTGCATTAATTTTAAGTTCATTCTCGTTTTGATTACCGTTATACTTTATTTATGGATTGAATCGTTCACTTTTGGGAAAATATTAAAATTTGTAATCGTTCTAATAAGTACGTAGACTTCACATCATTTTTGTGACTAGATCTATGGCAATTAGTTTTGGATTTTTCTTTGACGAGAAACGCCACGCCTTTGGCTACATACAAGCCAAAATAAACGAATACAAAGCAGTCAGTTTTGCGTTGGTTGAGTTATTTTCTGGAAGGATATCCTCGGCGGGCTGAGGGCAAGGATTGTCGTCTTCCCACACGGCGACGCAATCTTCCAATTGAAGCATGCGCATGCGCGCTTATTGCGCCAATAAAAAGATTTGCCTCCTGCTACCTCCGCTCGCATACACATAGCTACACATGATGATGCTCTGACTGTAGCTTTATAAGTTCATACGTTTCATCCAGCGAGCTGGGTAGCTGGCTGCTGGCCGGCGCGTAGGACCGGGTGCGGGGTCATGGACCTGTCTAACGTTTCCTGAGCGATTGGGGAACTCGTTCTCTGCGTCTGTTGGCCTAAAGCTGTCTTTTTTTTCGTTTTTCTCGAGTTTTTGATTGCCACCGGTATGACACCAGTGGAAAGGACCGCAAAGAACTTGCTGACTGAGCTGCTGGGAACCACGAACCATAGGTTATATGCGATTTTTCTGTGCAAACAATTTGTACATTATTTTACGCTGTCACAAGAAACGCGTTATGAAAAATCTGTAATGTAGTTTTTGCTACTATTGATAATAATAATCGTCAACCTAATTTTGGAGGCCTTGTAATAATCTATTATATATTGTCGTGGTCTGTTTCGAAACGCCCAACTTTACGGTTCACCGGTCGATTTTACGAAATGCATATATTTTGTAGCGATCTTTCGAACTCGAGCGTAACAGATGCAGTTTGTGCAAACGTGCAAATATCGCAACAACATAAACATGGAAATATTTCACGTACTAATTGTTATTTTGTATCTTAATGTACCGAATCGCCATCAAGAACTGAATTATTTTACTTTATCTTTGAACATATTATGTAGGAGCTACTACGTGCTTAACATCGTACAAATTCTTAGATCGCGTAAGTACCTGGTTTATGTTTTGTCATCTACCAACACTGTGTGACAATGTATACTTAGTGTTATTTATAATTTCCACGTGGTTTTGGCTTGAATATTAATAAAATAAATGGGTAAAGCTGACTTGCCAATGCGTCACTAGACTGGACCGAAATAACTTTAGATTAGACAAAATAAAAACGCTTCTTCCGACATTAAAAATGTACTTAGTCAAATTTATAGACGAAAAGCAATCAATCCCACAAAAGAGTTAAATATACTCGTACTTACTATATAATTAAATTATACTCGTAATATCCTAGCATGACACCGGTTTTTTGAGGAATTAATGTCATGTTTGGTGCGTTTAAAAGTTTTTCCTACGTCACTAAAACGGCTAGACGTATGTACTCCAAAAAGGTTGTGAATTTTATAAAAGTATGGTTTACTTTGAATACTGCAAAAAATGCATTCGATGCGGTAGAGTTCAGTGTACGTGTGCAAAGCCGCGGGAGCAGCTAGGAATCTGTATAATTTCTTTCCTAGAGCACGTATTTCGTTCGCAAATTGTTGTCTGCTGTTTTGAGTAGTAATCATTAGAAACGTTGAATAAGGTAGGTAGGTACCTACTTACATATATTTTTCCGCTGTTGTTCCATCAAAATGTTACAAGGACTCGGTAGGCACATAATAACTTAGACACGCCATAATTGTTTGTGTTGCCTATCTGCTTGTGACTTATTCTAATCTTTACGCATTCTAAGTATATTATTTTGTAAATTCCCAAACCCTGTATTGAAATGGCCTTCTCTAGTAAATATTTTGGTTCCGATATTTAGTTCAAGTGCTGTATGCTATCGAATTTCTTATCCTTTTTTGAACTAATTTATGTTCAATTTTAGCCCTATTTTATTGTCAGTCGTATATGTATCGCCTTCATCATCATCGCACATTTAAAAAGTTTCCTAGAAACTGATATTGCTATTCCAAACGTTTTTTTCACACCCTTTTTTAAAGTTACCAATATGATAGATTATAATATATAACATATCGCTTGTTACTGCATAAAAAGTGAACCACTTCCACGAACGATTAGGTAGTTATAGTTACCAACACGTAGGTATAACATTAGATAGGTGCTGTTTAATATTAAAGTATCAAGTCATTTTGTAATCTTGCAACATTATTCTGGAATCGTGACTATAAGTTAATCCAATTATGTATTTACTATGCCCATTTGTATAGTTGCCCCGACAATCATTGTGTCACAAATGCTTGCTACTATTTTATATGTGACACATGTATTGTGATATAATACGTTATCTCATTATGTTCTTATATCGGTCGAGTATCATCACAAATCTCATCAACGTGCTGTTTTAATAACTCTCATGTCGCCAGATGCATAAAAATCTAACGGAGATCTTTAAAAAGCCAATGATTATCGTTTTTCAATAATCTTTATTTTCGTTCAACATTAGCTCTGCGCCATAAGCCCATTGCTAAAGCTTCCGATCTACTTCAATCGCGTATACCTAGTATACCTAGGCTTTTTTATGTCAACTTCATCTCAAAAGCCTGATCAACGGTTCAATTGAGTAACCGCTGACCTGGCCTTTCACATTTGTCATTAAAGGTTATCACCCGCTAATGTCTCCACAATCCCAACCACTACATTACGAATGTCATTGCTCCCCGCATCATCAAAATTACAAAACTCCCAAACAGGTTCGGCTTTCTCCCTCAGCATGCAGTGTTTATTGGGAAACATAATGATTTAAATTAACATAATGCACGTATACATGAACACTTATGCTTGCATCACGTTTATCGGATGTAGGATGCTGAAATGTCCAGTTATTTCAACTTGAAATCTGATATTAACCGATTTGTAAACCGAGATGATTATGTTGGTGATTAGATCGTATCCAGAAATGCATGACCGGTCATTTTGACCTAAACTCCTTTCCAAATCACGTTTAGCGCTTTCTAAGTTTATACAAAAAATGACCTGGTGTCCGAGGCCCGTCCAGGCTACTTTCTAACAAGCCCGATACATTTACTTTTGTTTCTACGGTTAGGTACCTACTCGTACTATCCAACATTTCACTGTGCTGTGGGACCGTATAAATTATTCCTGTATGATCTGAAATCACTATGATGAAACCTATATTGGGCAACACCAAGCCCACAGTTCATTGTGAACACATTGGGAGCATTGGATCTGATCCTATTATCTGTATACCACACACATAAATCAAATAGAAATGACAATGCGACAGCTTTTCAATGAACAATGGTGAACAAGGTCAGAATCTTGTGAGGTGCCTTATATGTAGAGTTTCGATAATGTTCCCGTTATGGGATAACTGATCGATGTTACTTTAAAGAACAATGACTCTAATTACAGTTTCTTAATCGATATTATACTATAGCATATATTATCGATAGCATTCTCAGCAGAGTTAAACGTTAAACAATATAAATCAGTGAATTAATACCATTGTTTATATCTATTAGGTACTGCTTTTCACGCTTTTGAGTATAACAAAACATTTTCGTTCGACTTACATGCTTCAATAATAATTATAATATATAACCGCGTTCAAATTGAGTATTGCGTTAAATGAAGCCTTAGGTATCCTGGAACTAGACAATAGTGCTTCAGGCCCAACATGTCTGTATCTAGGCTTTCTTTTGAAATATTCTGTACCGTAGGTCATTTTATTATTGTACTGTACACGCCTAAACAACAGAGCAGATGAAGTAGCAATGCTTATTCATTCCGCTTCGAATCGATTGTATCCCCCTGAGTGCTACATAGGAATTTTGAAAAATTTTCCGCGATTGCTTGCAGCGTTTCTATACAGGCTGTTTCCTATAACCTCACATTTAATCTGCATTGAAAGGCATTTTATTCGTTTCCGATTTCAAAACTTTAAGCCTGTATAATTATGTTGGCACTCAATACGTATTGGAACTGTTCAGAACATTCGTGCAGTTCAATTGCAATGGGTAGCTTAGGTCATTGCCAGCGGAAGAGCTCTAAGTTTGTGTAACGGCACAAGCCGGCTTGGGCAAGTGAGAAATGTCAATAATTCTACTATTCCGAATACAGCTTGTTATACAAACATCAAGTCATGTCCAGGTTATCTATTGATATTTTGTTATCTAGTCCAATCTTTTCAACATCTTCACGTTACATAAATGATTCGTGATTATGTAAATTATTACATCTAATTCAATGCAATTATGTAAATTCGCGCTAGGATGTATTAATTTGTGCAGCCAAATACTGTCTATTAATTGCGACCGTTTATATTAAACACAAAAAGTAGAAAAAAATCCACTTACAATATTTTACCGTGTAGCTTCGTTTGCGATTTGTGCCTTGAAATTGTTGTGCTTTTGCTTTTATATTCATAACGTCGAGATTGTTCTCGCTCGTTCGAAATATTGAGCCGGATTATTTACAGCTGCTTCATCCTTTTATGATGAACATATTTCACCAATGCCACAATGTAATAATATAAAACTTGAGAATAGCACATTTAGGGCTAACATCTGTGAAATACACCCAAGAATTCATGAACAAAGACAAGATCGCTGTGCTCAGCGATTCGATTTAGTATCGAAGAGCCCTGGGCAAGTGGAGCTTGGTGGAGTATATGCTAATCGTTATGTTGGATAATTGTCTCAGACCTTGACTGGCTCTACTACTCGTAGGTACAAGTCTATTTTCTCAGAGTAGGGTAACTACGAATTTCCGCGGACACTTCCTTTTTGAGTCTCCTTCACAATTTGTAAATTCATGTCACGTGTCACGGAAATGTACTGCGCAGTCTGCTGCCTGCCTGCGTCACTTCTGGTAGCAGTGCTACCAATATAATGCAGTGTGACGCCATCCCTCGCTTATGGGCATCAGTTATGTGACAGTTTTACTAAATAAAACAATCTGTTCATTCAAGACATTCACGGTTCGGCTTTACTACCCATTGTTAACTTTAATTTAAAATTTGTACTTCATTGTTTTACATACACAATTATCAAAATTACATATACTACGCCTGAGTCATAAAAACGATGTTTTTATAAATGTTGACCAGGATAAAGTTTGATTCGATCACCGTGGCGTTTTTATTGATTTTGTTTCGCTTCGATCAGTTAGCAGGGTCATCTAGCACTGCCGTCACCCAATGTAACGAACTGTGAAGTTCACAGAGATCTAAATATAAGTAGATAATTAGTGAAAAAAATATCAAAGCCTCGCCGTCATCTTTTTAACGATCCGAAGGTCCTACCTAATCCATTGTGGTGCGTACTTTGCCTTTAAAATGGGCATCGCGTAATGTTGTGGTAAATATGGTCATTGTTTGTACCAACTACCAACAAAAGACTCATTAAATTAGATCTAATCAAAGATTACCAACACTATATTAGCATAATGTATGTACGTTGGGCAGTAACATATTGCTATTGGTTAGGATGGTTCGTCTAAGGCCTCCAAACCCAAGAAAACTATTATAAGTTCATAGATGTTTAGTAAATGGTCAAGTTGCGATCGACAAAAGTAAAAGAATCATTGTAAATAAGCACTTGGCACTTGGTTATAATTTTTAGTTAATGTGCATTGTTTCAACGAAAACGGGTTTAACGCGATTGCTAAAAAAAGTAATAAAAATGTTGAGTCGTTGATCAAGGAAAGTATTTATTCCCCATTGATCGACCAGACATTTAGGCACGATATCATTCTAAGATGCTAAAATTTGTCGTGTCTCGCACATGCAAATTTAGCACCAAATGATCATACTAATAGACATATTAATGCGTGTAATACTCCTAGCCGGCACTTTATGCATTTACGCTAAAAGTGCAAAATGTATCGCACTAGAACAGCCACATGTTGCAAAATCGATTCAGCACGCATCAGTCTCGCCTGAATGACGTCTTAACTCGCCTGTTTTTACAAGATTTGCGGAGGTTTATTTCAGGAAATTAGCAGCATTGTTTCGTTTTTCGTCAATTTTCTACTATTCATTCTGGATGTTTTGTTGGACACCGAAACCAATCTATTGCCGAAGTGTATCTTCTTTGTTTTATTATGTATAATGTATGCAAATCACTAAGGGGTTTTAAGAGCATAACATGTTTTCCTCTTTATGTTGTTTGTGAAAATTATCTTATTGACTATCACCTGACGGTGATGTATGAACCGCTAATTATTGTTTACTTTAGTGCTATAAATAGCTTTTTCTAGAAATACTTCAGTTTTATCTACCTACGTCGGAATCGCAACCCAGATTTACGTGGGGATTTTACTGCATCTTATCGGTGAAAGCATACACCAATATTGTGAGGTTTATAACATTTATTATAGAATTATTTAAGCCATCCAGTTCAATGTCTTTGTGATATTTTTTTGTTGAAGTTACATTTTATATTTTTATACATACTGTATGCATGCGATATAATAATATAAGTATAGGTACATAATTATACATACAATGAATTTTCACATTACTCATTCATGGGGTTTCGCGGATGACATGTCGTCGCTGTCATATCAAAAAGTAGTATGAAAAAACATCAAGTTTTCAGAAAATAAAACCGGTTTTATGAAAAATATGTAAATATTCGAAAATATTATAACGCAAGTAGCTTTTTTAAGTGCATCTATTGAAATGCAAAACTTTTTGAAACAGATTCAAGCTAGAATACAGAATGGGCTGTATTTTTTTTTCTATTTTAACTCACATCACATAGATACTAGGTAGGTATAAAAATACATATGCAAAACTATATCGGATATTCTAATGCAAACAAAAAGCTTCCATGCTTTATTAATATACATGAAGAATTAAAATAGACTCATTGGAGCGTATTGAAGTGCAAATTGCACATCTTGTATGGCAGAGGAAGCTTGTCCGATGAACCCCATTATCCTTGCCATCCTACCGTGAATAGTTGGCCTTTATAGCCCTTATTTATTGTTTGTGCCCGGTGCAGTTAGAAAACGGAATTTCAAACTGGCACGATATAATGCTTTTTAACTTCAAGGGCGTTTAGAATGATAGATTTTACGATATTCTAATGATTCTCTGCATCACTTTGTTTGCTTGAGGAAGTGTATGTTGTTAATAATTGAAGTAGGTACGAGTACCTACTTCATTTTAACTATCTTAATTCGAGATCTGATAATTATGTTTGTAATAAAAATTCTTTTGAAATTTTGTGTGATTTATGAGGAATGTAGCCAGCGAGCTTGTATTTACTACGATATTTAGAATTATTTAGAATTCCTTTATTATTATAGCAAGGTGAAATTAATAACTGTACTATATAATATTAGTATAATAAATTGTAAGTTAATTGTTTTCTAAGAAACTTACGCTTACTAGGTTTGTATTTTGTGTAAATTATGTAAAGTTAATATTTAAGCTCCGATATACTTTTGCACATAACACTTATTACGTATACTCACTTGAAATTAAAGTCCTGTAACGTAAGCTGACAAAAGACAATCACTGACACAACTTTTAGAAAAAAAAGAACGTGTTTGTTATTTGAATTTATACTTTTTAATGTGCGTTCGCTTTGACGGCCAGCAATGTATTGGTGGTTGTTTGATAATGGCCCTGTTTATATACCGAGTGCGGGAGGCGCGTTCACAGAGCCGCTCTGCAAGCAGCTTGCGCTTGACCATCTCCGGCCTGGGAGCTTCGGTTTAAAAAAAAATTGCACTCGTTTGTTTTTGTGATGCTCTCGTGTGTGCAGTAACTCGTCAGTATTTTATTTTTCTTCCGTTGAATTTTTTTCTCGGGTTGTTTGCAATACTTTTACTGTGTGCTGCTTTTTTACAGTTTGCTGGTATTGGCAATTAAAGTAATTTTTACGATTCCATACTTTTCGGAGCATTAGAGAAATATAGACATCGATAGTAGTGTTTAGGAAGGTTTTAGTATAGGATAGTCGCCTAGTAATTTATTTGCTCTCATTTCGGTGTTGTTGTGTACGTGCAAATTAACTATCTTTTTCTTTCTTTCTTTTTGGTTATTGAACCTTCATGGGTATCCTGTTAGGTCCACGTAATTAAAAAAATGATTTTCATCTGTAATGTTTAGGTATCAGCAATCTCACTTCTGTGTTAAGTCCTCGATGTGTCCAGTTTGATTGAGACATCGCGACAGGTTTAGCCAGCTGGTCTGCGGTCTACCTATTCGGGGTTCGTCGATTATTTTTATGACATTTCGGGGTTTCTTTCGATTCTGATGGAAACTCGAACCCTACCACCAGTCCGCTCTTCCCGTATAAAGTGCTGCTGTTCGGGTCGATACGATAAGTACCTAACTAAATATACTTAGTTAGTAAGTAGGTGCTGAATTTTGGCGAAACTATCGAACCCTTTGATAAGCTATAGGTAAGACAAAGTGCCTAAACTATAACATGATTGCCATGACACCTGTAAAATCCGTACAATCAAGCCACCGAATCCGACTCAACAGCATTCTCCGAGATACTGTGTCATGACTCTGTTGGAGTTTGACCATCTTACCACAAAAGTTGGACCAGAGTTAAACAGATGTTTCTAAAATTTCGTTCACAAAATCGACGTCTATCACTCGCGTTTTCTTACTCAATCCTGGCATTCCTAATTATTTTAATTGTGAATTTGTTATTTGGCTAGAATAAGCGAGGGTTAGACGTCGAATTTGTGGAGAAAATATTTAGAGACATCCGTTCAACTCTTGTTTAAATCTTTTGTGGTAAGACGGGAGAGTTTCGATTCCGAATCGTAAAGTTGAGTCAATCGTTGTGTGAACGCTTTAATAATATAATAATAATTGCTCATAACTTTTAGTCAAATTTCTTCATTGTTCACCAAGTCCAATTTATCATTAATTATTCTGATATCAAGTAGTAATCTGCAACTATAGATACTTATACCTAATCTTCCTTATTTTTATCAGCAGTTTTGACGTGATTGAGTAGGTAACAAAAAACAACCAAGAATCCTAACTTTGTCATTTTGTTATAAGTAGGAAGTATATGACTGAGATAAATTTGTAGAAGAAAAATAGATCACAGATTCATACTTAAGTCGTTTATTTTACACGGTAGGTACACTGCCTATCACCGGGGTGAGATGAAATATAACAGCTGTGGGCAGAATAGCGCTGTTAATGATGATGGCGAAACAAACAGACATCATATCGCAATTTATAAACATAATTGAATTTGAATCAATCGTACTGATGCATAACGTATACTTACTCGACGCTCAAGCGACACTTGCGCGATTCGGCTACATTTGCATATTATTGGTTAATGTCAGGAATCCGCATATTTGCCGCACGCACGTGTGAGATGGAGTGTAGTCCATGACACGTTTGGATGGAAATGTTTAGGTCTACTGCCCACTGAAGCGGAGACGTCGGAGGCGATCCGAGATGGCTCGTGAACAAATTCAATTATCTCTATTTACTTGGGCCTGAGAGGGCACACATGAAAGTTAACTGACCTTACCTCAAATATAGAAATGATTAATGGCCGCAAATAGACTGAGCTCCAAAGAGTTTTGCCCATTCTCCTTGATAATACGGACGGCCTCAGTAGCTTTCCGGAGTTGAGTCAACAAAGCAGCGTGAGGTTGCAGGCTCGAATCCCGTGCTGGGAGAATATTTGGACTACAGGAATTTGCTTTGACCCAGGGCATTTTTGATACTATGGTCATCGTAGATTCTGAGGGTTATTACCTGGCATCCAGAGGGCACAGTCCTCGAAGAAGAATGACAGATTCCCTAGATACAGGGAATCTTGTGTCACAAATACTCGCCATCTTTGTATGCAACCGTGACGTTATAATAAAAATGAAAAGAAAGTAGGTAAGTAGCTGTAAATTTCTGAGTGTTGACTTGAGATATTTGAACAAGAACTATCTGAGAGGATCTTGACGATGGACAGCTCGACGTTGGCATTGTAAAGTCGATCCTATTGCTTGTAAAGTTGTCCAAATTCGTATCATATCTGCATCAGTGGATCTCAAGCCTTATGAGGAAAAGATCGGGTTTAACTCGTATCTTACAAAGTTGCCATAGGTTCAAGGATTACTAAGGTAAAATACTGACTATTGTAGGTTAGGTTTGCTAGATTTGGTTACCAAAATATAGTAAGATCAGTATTTTTATCTGTAGGCCGGCCTTACTGTACAGACAGGTTGAGTACTTAGTTGAATTCAATAAGTCTATGTGAGAAGACTGCAGTTCGCTATGTAGTCTCTATATAATTACTAGCAGACACGGCCACGCGTTGCTGTGGCTAAGGTTTTTGTTATTGCGACTATAAATTGAGATGTAAGCTACCCTATCTTTCAAGTTAGATCAAACTGCACGCGCTGTGCAAATTTGATTAAAATCGGTCAAGTAGTTTAGGAGTCCATTGAGGACAAACATTGTGACACGAGATTTATATATATTAAGATTATGGTTACCCTAAAGCGGGGAAGATTATGACACCGTCTCTCCCTGAGCTAAGATAAGGTCAGATAAGAAGAAAGTAATATATAATAATAATAATAATTCAGCCTGTAACTGTCCCACTGCTGGAAAGTAATATACTTAAGTATATTTATAATGTCTACAATATTACGAATAAGTAGTTTCTCATTGGATAGTAAAGATTTAGATTCAGTGTAGGATAGCTAAGATTGAGATGGGTCAATGCCCATAAATACTCAATGATATAATAAATGGTTCCCGTCAGAGTATGGGCTGAGATGCACCGGTTAGTGACCGGGATTTTTCAATGTTTATAAAATACATTGATAGATTCCGTTCCATGAAAGGATTTTCTTTTATTTTGTTACTTCCTTGTGAAGAAAATAACTTTGTAGTAGGTATATAATAGTAGACATACATTAATAATCATTCAGCTTGTACTCTGTCCCACTGCTGGGCAAAGGCCTCCCGACCCCTTACTTTCACATAGACACAATAATTACTAATTAGATTTTACCTTCTTACCATGTAAAGAGAAATGAAATCAGGTTATGTTTTTGTGATAATATCCTCGATCGCAAATCAATTTGAGGAATGCAAAATTCAATCATAAATTAAATTAACAGACATATTTTTGGTTGCTTTCACAGAGTAGAAACTTGTTAAAATAACTTGTTTGAAACATTTTCTCCTAACGATCCTCGGTGTCATACAAATTTCAAATCTAGAATAGGAGTCAATCTGTTTTTATGTAGAATAGAGAATAGCGACTTGGCCTTGGCCGTCCGGTGATGTGAAAGTAACATCATTTATACTGTTTATCACTCTTAAGTAACGTTACGTGTATTTTTATGGCCTTTAAGCCGTGTTCAGCCATAAAACGGCCAGACCGGGGAAAGGTCAGACCCTTATAAAGAACTAAAGGTGTTTCTCACATTACCTGAAGTTTATTATACTTACCTAAATATTTACTTACTTAGAAAAGTATCTAAGTTAATAACACACGATAAAATACTAGAAGGCTAATTATATGCACATACTAATATATTTATAAATAAATATATTATTAAGTTATCCGTGTAATGAAATTCCTTCTAGGTGGCGCATGGCGCCTGTTTTTTTTTTTTTGAGAAATCAATTTAGAAACGCTTTTCATGATTTATCCAATGTATTAACAGCTTTACTTACACTTTACGAACTATTTAATGAAGTATATCTACTTACCTACTTAAGTACTTATTTTAAGACATTATTTTTATAAGTTATAACTCGTATGCACCGTAAATGCTACGTTTAGGAGTAAGGCTAGTTAATGAATTTTGGTATTTATACGAGTATATTTTAGTTAGTAAGTAAGTATATACCTAAGACTTGTTCGGTCGTTGCCAAACTAAAAAGTCAAAATGATTGGAGATTTTAGCCGTTTTTTTTTCATGAAAAATTTGACGGCTTGAGGGATGACATATTTTATATCACTGTCTACTTAGTAGGTACTGAATAATTTTAATGATTATTCGAATTCCCGGATGGATGCACTCGAGCTTTGAATTTATGTACAAAAGATGATTGTATAGGTGCGGTAAAATGTTTTTCGTATTTAGACATATTTTTATCGTGTCTAAAATAAACTCGTACACAGTAGGCAACTAAGTACCAACTTAGAACATAAAATTAACTTATAAAACAAACTAATAAAAAAAACATCCCGGTGGACGTATTCAAGTGGCTTATTATTTATATTTAACCTTTGGAGGCATAATTCAACTTCCATACTTTTGCCCTTTAGTAAAAGTGTAGGTAGGTACAGTGTGATCGTCGTCCTAAGAAGTCCAATTATGACATTATGAAAATTTTGAAATGATTATAAGAATCGTTTACGTCTTATCGATAATAATGCTACGCAGAATAACGGTTGTGGGAAAATTTGCTAACAAATCTGACAGACGACTTGGTATGATAAACATAATCTATCAAACCAATGTAGACACACTGAAAGCCTATTATAAACTATTCCTTGGTCACGTCACGTAGGTATTTACTTGCACGCATCGTAATGCTATTGCAAGAAAGACTAGAAAGAGCTGAGCTAGCATTCTTCATGGACGTAATATTTTATGGTTAGAGTACTGTAATGGTACCTAAGGGTAATGTGTTCGTGAACTAAGTACATTTTTTACATTCGTGAACACACTGCTATAAATATTAATATACTAACCAAAGAGTAATAAAACATATTTTCTTTTAATAGTAATTGTTAGTAATTTGTTTTTTTTTAAATGAATAATGTCTTCAATGAAAGAGTTTTGATCTTTAATAGTCCTTACTAGGTATACTTACTTACTTTTTCCTTTGACTGTACTTTATTTGCGTTGAACAATAGATTTTTTGACCATTTCGGAAGTCTAATACCAATTATTATTTATGATTTTTTGATGCCGCCGACTACAAATCGTATTGCTAGATATTTGTAGTTTTCTCTTGGACATTTTATTCAGGGAAGTTATATTTTTATATTACTTTTGGAACCTAGGGATCGTGGTTTATTTAGAGTAAAAAAGAATTGTAGCATATACCTTCCTCAAAATGAAAAGCAAATAATTATGGGTTGCTAAGTGCCTATGTGGATTGATCGGACGTCGGACGTACGGACGTCTGGAGTCTGGAACATACCTACATTTTTGAAATAATGTAAATGAGTGCGACCGTGTAACTCAGTCCTCACCCGCGGGGTACAGGAGCGTGGGGGTAGGATGTCAAAGGGGATCGAGGAAGAAGTTACTATTTAGTAATCTATGATACGCCTGCCTCCCGCACCTCTCGCAACTCCCTTTGACATCACACCCCACGCCTCTGTACCCCGCGGGCGAAGACTGAGCTAAGCGGTCGCACCATAGAAAGTGTTATTCTAGCATTCTAGTTCTATACCTAGATCTTTGTTTGCGTCTTTGCATCACTATCTATATATATAAAAGCAAGAACTGACTGACTGACTGACTGACTGACTGACTGATCGATCAACGCACAGCCGAAACCACTAGGTCTAGAACCATGAAATTTTGCACAAATATTCCTTATGTGACGTAGGCGAGCAATAAGGAAGGATTTTTGAAAATTCAACCCCTAAAGGGGTGAAAAGGGGTTACAAAGGTTGTATGGAGCAACGTGTTTTCTTGGTCCGATCAACTTCAAACTTGACATATATATTCTTTGAAACATTTAATTAAACATGTTATTCATCGTTTTCTAATATTCAACCCCTAAAGTAATAAAAAGGGGTTGCAAAATATTTTCATCAGATTTAGTTCATAATTGAAATTTGGCTCAATTATGCCTTAAGTGACATAGGAGTGCACTAAAATATGATTTATAGAATTCAACCCCTAAAGGGGTGAAAAGGAAAGGGGTTGTAATGTTTTTGTGTAACAACGTGTTTTCTTTGTCTGATCACCTTCAAACTCGGCATTTATATTTTAAAAGATTAAATTAAACACGTGTTTCATCGTTTTTTAATATTAACCTCTAAATAATAATAGGGGTTGCAAAATATTTTTCATCAGGTTTAGTTTATAATTGAAACTTTGCACAAGTATTCCGTGACGTAGATGTGCACTAAAAAAGGATTTTTGAAAAATCAACCCCTAAAGGGGTGCGAAGGGGTTGCAAAGTTAGTATGGAGCAACGTGTTTTATTGGTCTGATGAACTTCAAATTTAGCATTTATGTTCTAAATAATTCAATTATACACGTGTGTCATCGTGTTTTAATATTCAACCCCTAAAATGTAGGTAGGAAATGGTAGAGTTTGGTAGAAGATGGTGGATGTCTTATGTCGATGCCAAAGTCGAAGTCATTTAGTTATAAGTAATTTTGGTATAAACTGATAGATTTTGGAAGAAGATTGTAGATTTTGATTAAACATTTTGGTTGATAAAAATGGTGGATTTACAAAGAAAATGGTAATATTGGTAGAAAATTATAGATTTAGGTAAGAAATGGTAGATTTTTGGTAATAATGGTATATTTTGGAAGGAATGGTAGCTTTTGGTAGAAAATAGTAGATTTAGGAATAAAATGGTAGATTTTGGTTAAAATGGTAGATTATGGTTTATACGTAGATTATGATAAAGATTTTGGATAAATTGGAGGTTTTGGTATAAAATAGTAACTTTTTGTAGAAAATAGTAAAAGTAGAAAGAATTTGCTAGATTACGTTAAAACAAATATATTTTGATAGTAAATAGTACCTAGATTTAGAAAGAAAATGGTAGATTTTGGTTATAATGGTAGACTATGGTTAATACGGTAGACTTTTCTTTAAAATGGTCGAATTAGGTAGAAAATGTTAGATTTTGTTAGAAAGTGATAGCTTTTGGTAGAAATTAGATTTAGAAAGAAAATGGTAAATTTAGGGAGGAAATGGTAGTTTTTGGTAGGAAATGGTAGATTTAAGTATGAAATGGTAGATTTCGGTAGGAAATGATAGATTCTGGTAGGACATGGTAGAAATTGTATATTTTGGTAGTTATTGTACATTTTGGTAGGAACGGTAGATTTTGGTAGAAATGGCATTTTGATAAGAAATGGTAGATTTTTAAATGAAATGGTGGATTTTTGTATAAAATGGTAATTTTGAAAGATGGTGATGAGTATCATAATATGTAGTATAATATGTTGGATGTCGAATATCGGATGTCGAAGTTGAGGTCATGTCTATTATTAGTTATTAGGAATATTGGTAAAAAATATTGTCCACGCGGACGAAGTCGCGGGCAACAGCTAGTTTAGAATATAGGTATATTTTATGTCAGTGTATTCGCCACAAATCATTACACGGCTGGCAACAGTAACGTTCATCTTTTCAATAATTTCTATGGCTAAGAAACCTGTGAAATGCATGTAATAATGGCCTAATTATAATCAAGGCACTGAAGTACTAATCTGAGCTCTAAATGTATGAAGTTACATATTATATTCCATTATCTACTAGTCGAAAACATTCGTGTTTTTTAAGTTCATAGAAAGAGTGAGTCTAGTTTGCCAAAACAGATTTCACTCACGGAAATGCAATTTTTCACGAATGTTGATTTTCTAAAGAGCTGAAAAGTATGAATACAGTGTTCTATAATAAACGTGGAGCATCACGTCACGTGTAAACTTGTACGTTGTACGGTTTCGGTAAACACATTCGTACGTACGTAGTACGTACTAATACTCTTTCAAGCCGTAAAAATAAGGGTTTCATGACAAATTTTAATGATGGTTTCGCCGCCTCTTCTTGTATTGTATTTGTCGCTAATGGACTACACCAAAAATAAAAAACTTAGGTTTTGAATCGGCTCTGTTTTTTCAAGGTTGTTAGGTCTTAGACAATAGGACATACATTGAGCGTCAATTAAGATTTAAGAGAAAATTAACGTTAAGAGATGTCAAGTGACCATAGATATGCTAATTTTAATACTACGGTGACTTGAAAGGTTCTCAAACATTAGCTATTTATTGAACGTACCGACCAGCGAGCGTGACTGTGTTAAGTGGGCAGTACAAACAGCTGGTTATTATTGTAATAGGGCCAAATCACAGCAGGCGAAAAAAAGTTGAAGAAACATTGACTCTCAAAATGTTTAGGTATTACAGCTATTTAAAACTTTTATTGTAGCTAGTTCTATTCCGATTAACATAATAATATGTAGGTAGGTGTGTACCGTTTTCAGATCACCACAATCTAATATTGATCTTACCTTTTCAATTGCAGTTTGTTTGTTTACTCGCTTGGACACTAAATATTAAACACATGTGAATGTTTCAACCGAATCGGCTCTGTTTTTTCAAGGTTGTTAGGTCTTAGACAATAGGACATACATTGAGCGTCAATTAAGATTTAAGAGAAAATTAACGTTAAGAGATGTCAAGTGACCATAGATATGCTAATTTTAATACTACGGTGACTTGAAAGGTTCTCAAACATTAGCTATTTATTGAACGTACCGACCAGCGAGCGTGACTGTGTTAAGTGGGCAGTACAAACAGCTGGTTATTATTGTAATAGGGCCAAATCACAGCAGGCGAAAAAAAGTTGAAGAAACATTGACTCTCAAAATGTTTAGGTATTACAGCTATTTAAAACTTTTATTGTAGCTAGTTCTATTCCGATTAACATAATAATATGTAGGTAGGTGTGTACCGTTTTCAGATCACCACAATCTAATATTGATCTTACCTTTTCAATTGCAGTTTGTTTGTTTACTCGCTTGGACACTAAATATTAAACACATGTGAATGTTTCAACCACTTTCTTAGTACTGAAAGTAGGTGATGTGATGTGCCAAGTGAAATTAGATGAGTCGATCGCAAAACTGAACAGGCTTGGTGCGTGCGGCCGCTGCAATGTAGTAGACCATACTGAAATCATACCCAAACAAAGATCATTTTTCATATTTTTGCGCTTAATACAAATAAGATGGTAGCTACTTTAAATGAATCTAAGAAGTTTGAAAAGATGAGATGCATTGTCTCACATTGCCTAAACAACAATAGAAAACTGCGCATTCAAAGTCCCCCTTGAACGTCAATGAAAACTGAAAACGCTCGAAAAAAGATGTGAGAATAATGACGCATTCTTCTAGCATCGTTTAATAACGCGCCGGTTCTCTTTTGCGCTAAATTATACGAAAATATTTTGGCTTCAGACGATCCGTTCAGACGAAGTTTATGCGGGGGACGAAAACACTCGTGGATTCTCTTTGAATATGTACATTTTAGTTGGCAACGTAATTATGTTTATGTGTAAAAACATAGTCACAGTTATATATGAGTATGCTTAGTTGTAATAAAGCTTTGGTCACGTGTGTATAGGTTGGGCATTAAATATAGATAGGGGACACCTCCACGCTTGCTCGAGTCTCTCAATCAAGAACAAGCGCTGCCAAAAAAGCCTAATTTCCAAAACCTGACCTAGACCTAGGTAAACTTTTTATTAGCCAGCAATTAATACTTTACCGCACAGTCATTTAACAATAGGTATTTATTGAATGCCAAGACGTTGTAAAAATATTCTCCAATGTTTGAATGTCATCGTGCCCTTGAAAAGCTAAGCTATTTATCAAAATTCGTAAAATTCTACTACTGCTATAGAATAACTATAAATACCCTAATTGCACCTGGCCAAGCCAGGGTACGATGAATTAATTTTTGATATTTTTGTTAACTATGTATATGGAAATTTGAGAGGATGACTGCAGCGTTGTTCTTTCGTATTAAAAAAATCCACACTGCAGAAGTTGTAGCCTAGCACAATTACTAAACCTAGTCTAGCCAAGTATAATCATAATCGTTCATCCTTTTATGCCTCATATTCTCTCTGAAGTCTGAGAATAAGATTGCAATTATGTTATATCATATTTATGTAGATATTATATTTGAAAAAGGCCGACGTCGAAGAAGCTTTGCATTATCAATGAGCAGACGATCATACGATGAATCTATAAAAGCGACCAAGTTATAATGCAATAACAGCATCCCGTTAACACTGTCAATAGAGAGTAATAAAGCCAATGACTCATATAGTTCATGAGCGTCGAGCGTTAAGGTCATGTTCATGTAAAGGAAACGCATAGTGTCGTCAATTTTGCAGTATAATGCCACAGAATTAATAACAGTAGGAGCTGTAATGCGCGTCTCCCGCACCTGCCATGGCATGGACGGCTAAGGGTCTTTCTCATTTTCATTCTATTTTATTTTCCTTATTTACTTTTGATTCAGAAGATGTGCTGCCACTGCCACTACTGTGGCACTTTCGCACCGTGGCTACTTTTGGAAATGGGTCTATAGATAGAAAACACGCAAAGCCTGGACTGGCTTTCGAGTACACTGCCAAAATATCATGATTAGACTGTCACCTTAGACTAGATTATCAGAAGTGGTCAAACGCCACTTCTAAAATAGATACTAGACGCATAATTTTTGGTGCAAAAAAAATTACTTTTATCCAATGCCTCTGTGTTCCAAAGTAAATCTTGACCGAGATATTCTCCAAGATACAAGACAATACTCGTGTCACGAGTATTTATAAATGTACCTACTTATATCTTGCTTTCTTTTTGTATATTTATCATTGTAAAGTTCCACGCTAGCATTTAGTAGGTACCAGATTATTTTATATGTAGGTAGGACCTATGCATGCGTGAACGTTCTACTTCTACAAACGGGATATTAACGTATTTTGGTTAACAATTATAGGGACGTTTTAATCATGTAAAGTAAGAAGTTTCAATCAATTTCACAAGTGTGAATTCCCAACAACACACAAAGCAATTACTCAGCCTGAGCAAGACTTAAAGCCAGTAAAGTGCATGAATTACACTCGGTTCAGAACAAACCGTCAAGAGCAACTCAAAAACTAATTACCGGGTTCCGGTTAACGGACTAACCGACGACGGCTGACCGTTAACGCTTTACCTTAGGATAGGCGCACATAGGTTATAGTTACGTGGACGTTGTATGATTATGCTACAGACCTTTTTTACAACTTAAGGTCAATTAAGGTGTTTTACAAGAACACAAAGGTTTACACTACCATTGAAAAAATATTTGTACATTGCGATAGCCGTTACGTTAACCCACCCAAACATAAGGCATACTTACCTAATTCTTACATAAAATGTAGACAAACAAAATCCTTCAGGACTTTCTTTCACTCACTCTGGGGATTTTTTCAGGATTGTTAAATAGGACGGGCCTATGATTGTCAGGATAAGTACATTGTTCAAAAACGGGGCCTGTTATGATATCTTTAACCCAAATCGACAACTTATTACTGCTTCCAAGCATAATAGTGTCGGGCATTTAATTATCAGGTAATGAACGGTAAAGCTTTTTTACTAATAACCTTCGAGGTATTTAGTAAACTCCTGAATTGAGTCATGTATTTTTGTCGTATGTAAGTTCAAAATAAGTTATTTCGATTCATGTATGCATACACGGCTTTAGAGTTTCTGTCAGCCAGCGCCCGAGACATGCGATAATACGCAAAAGTTATAACAGACAAGGTTATATTTAGATATAACCATGTAAAGCGTTATATCGACTTTTTTAAAAACGTTGCCCCACACTATGATTGCTCCTGTACCGCTTATAGACATATAATTTCACATGCACATCACACCCAGACAAGAAACAAATATTTGTGGATCGCACGAATACTTATATGATTTATGTCCTAGCATCATTAACTGTTATCGTATAGTGTTATATTAACAGAGTTCCTTCTTGTAGTAAGTATAATAATTAATTATACCTACGTAAGTATAGTATACTAGTACCCAACTTATAAGGCGCGTCGTGAATCTTCGTTCGCGCAGAAAAGAAAGTATGGTCCGAAGATTAACGAAAGAATGCTTAAAACTTAAAATCAACCTAAGCTCACTATTATAAGGTTCATAATACACTGCAGCTGTTAGTTCCATCTCACTCTAAGCTCGCTAAGATGGCGGCGGCTGCCGACCAATAGCGGTCAATAGCATTTCCCGCGCTTTGAAAATTCATCTTCTGCGCAGGTAAGTACATCGGTAAGCCATATCAGTTGGGTAATACTGTACTTATTGCATTAATTCAGTCCCTTCAACTGTAATAGACAGTCAAGGTCGGCTTAAATAAAGGTTTTTAATAAAAACCGGCCAAGTGCGCGTTAGACTCGCGCACGAAGGGTACCATTATACATATATAAACATGGCAAAAAAAACACGTTTGTTATATGGGAGCCCCCTTAAATATTTATTTTATTCTGTATTTTAGTATTTTTTTCTTACAGCGGCAACGAAAATACATCATCTGTGAACATTTCAACTGTCTTACTATGTCGGTTCATGAGATATAGCCTGGTGACAGACGGATAGACAGACAGACCGACAGACGGACAGCGGAGCCTTAGTGATAGGGTCCCGTTTTACCCTTTGGGTATGGAACCCTAAAAAGGGAGTATCTAAATACGTATCTCAGTAGTATACGTACTCATTATCAAAATGTATTTCAAAAAATACTAAAATAAAAATATAAAAAATATGATTGGTTCCTAAATTGCTTAACACAATTTAGTTAGTTGCTCTTGGTATCTTATTTTTAATAGTGGGTATAAGAACTTTCTAACGAAACAAGATACCTATTAATATAAGTTAGTATGTACCTACTTTAATTATGTTGCCTTTTACCAATTATTCCACTTTCATATGCAAAGACCTAGAATAGAATTGGTACTAAGCCGGTATCGAAGAAGCTGGTGAGCATAAACTAACATGAATAAACTCAAGGTGCATACAATATTCACATCTAATTAGTTATTTATATAGTTAAGTAAGTATATAAATGTAGATCTATCGTTATTGAACATGATTTTTATTTACTTACATGTACCTACCAATACATTACCTTTCCTGCTAATTAAAAACGAATAAGTTTATTTATTGAAAAATATTCTAGCAATCTCGATGTGAAAATTTTTGTGTTGAACGTGGATCTCAAACGACTCATCCCATACATACTCGATTCTATGCCACGCTAGCTACGTCAAAACTGGCTACGCTCAAAACATCGATTATGAAGAATGAGTCGTTTTCGTCCCTCGTTAAACAAACTAATATTTCCTGATTAGCTTTGAGCGCACCTATTTGGAACTGCAATCATCTACATAGCTTAATGTAAATGAGCCCAAAAACTATCAATCATCTGTCACTGAAAAGTTCCGTTGTCTACCTTCTGTCTTTATCATCAGATCAGCCCGCTTGTCATCTGAACCTGACAGGCATGCAAAACCTCCACTCGACTGAACAACGGGAACTGAGTCGAAAGCGACTCACAATATTTGACCTAAACTAACTAACATACTAACGCAGCAAGATTAATAAAACCAATCAAAAGCTAGGTACCTATATTGTGATGATATTTTTAGACGTAGGTAGGACGTCTAAAAATCGGAGGTCGTCGTGACTTCAAAATTAAATTTTATTGTGGTTAGTTTAGAGTTAGAGGAAGAAAAAATAACTCGTTAGACAATATGAGTCATCGTAATGTAAAATGACAAGGAAACCTCTCGGAAGTAACATCGCTAGTGAACATTTAAACTATTTTTTGTTTGTGCTCTGAATATTACCGGAAAGAGCTTGCAAAAAGCCGAGATGTGTGCATATGACGTTACTGATGACAACAATATAATTAAACAAATGTATATGTACTAAAATAATGTTTACAAGCGCTAAAATGAAGTCAATCATATTATAAGTTGTCTCGTTATTTCGCGATTCATTATATAAAAAGTTAAAACGGCTGTTTAACGAAAACAGTGACTTGGATAATCATTAATGACAAATAAAAACTGTTGAAGCGCGTGTCGGACCACGCAGTGTAGGGTTCTCAAAACTTATTAGTGTGCGTTTTGTTGAAACCAATTACTGTTGAAAGCGATTGGAAAGTTAGAGGTACTGAGCATAGATATTATCTCAATAAATATTCACCATAATATTCTGAAACCATAAGGTAGGAAGGTACCTCTATTTTAAAAACCTATCCAACGTCATTGACATTACGGTTTGCATGCACCATTTTGTTTACTCATTTCATAGGTAGGTACTCAGTTTCATATTAAAGCGCCACCTAAATTTATTGTTTCGTAATTGCAATGCACGACTGTAGTTCAGTTCACAGAAGCCTGTAGCCCCAAGTCTACAAGTAAAATGACTGACGTATAGACGGAGACGACGATTTTATAAGGGTTCCGTTTTGGTCACGTAGCTATGGAACCCTAAAATTTCATGACGTAGTTGTTGCCTCCAACAGACTAATATACCATCGGTTTGGTTCTGCGTCAAGCTATGGTTATTACCATACTTACGGGTTTGCCCCACTGTCTCTCGCTCGGTATTTGCCCCGCGCAGACGTTGCAATTTGCTCGATTTTTTGCTTACACTTTATTACCCTTCAGTATATTCACCCGACGATCTTCAGAATTATATCAACGAGTAATTTTAAAGTACAAATCATGACTTGATTTTTAAGTTTTTGCAACTCGTGCCCCTTTAATTATTTCGACTACTGATTGCTATTAAATTGTTGATGATTTTAAAATTATCTTTCATCTGTTGTTGAACGTTGTTAATACAAGATGTTTCTGGAAACAATCAAGTATGAATCATAGCTTATGGAAGCTGAGGACAAATGTAAGAGGTTGTTTATTATTTCAGGTGTCATTGCAGTGCTGCTAAATATTATTCAGTTACAGGCTGAATTATTTATTTATTATTGTTTCCAAAGATCTATATTTTGCCCCGACTATTAGCTAGTGCAAGATTTATGGCCCAATCCATAATGATAGATATAATAGATACCCCATAATATATTATAGATAGACGATGTTAAGTGACGCTAAACATTTTTTACGAAACCCTACCACCTGATACTTATATATATTATACCTATGATACGTTTTCATAAGTTGCTTCACAGTAGTTGTAGTAGGTATAAACAACATAGGACTTTTAAAAGTAAGACCATTTTGTCGTACCTGTATCACCTTTACCAAATTTGATGTTTGCCAAAAGTTAAGATTACCTACGTGTAGTAGGTATACTAGGTGTATCTAGACTGTTCTAGTTCTATCAGGTCAGAGTTTTTTGGCAAAATCGCAAATGTTATCCAGATAAAGTCATGAACCTAAAAATGACGGCTCGTCGCTAAATAGGTACAGATTAAAGTGAGTCTTACCGCTTCTACGCACAATCCTAAAATCATGTTATGCTGGCTTAATATGGACATTTCAACTGATACGAACAAACATCACGCACGATTTGTAGCTGTGTAATTTAATTTCCAACAAGTATTAGGTTTGCTTGTTTACTAAGTTTTTTTCACTAGAGGTAGAGGCCTCTTAAAATCTGTAACTCCTACAACTTAGGCATTCCCGTCCTTAGCTTTATCCTAGTTACTACAAAGTTTAAGGTTTCTCTGTCTTTCCCTATATCTTGTATAATTATCACACTATAGTAGGTTAGTGCCTAATCTCTGTCACTTTGCTCCTTTTTCACGGCTTAACGGTTGGATATTTTGGCCCTGAGGAATAACATAAATGGTAATATAAAAACAAAATGAAAACTAAAAACGTAAATAAAACTAATATGAATATATTATAATACGTTAATATGTATGATACTTTACACGTAATAATTTTTCCTTATACATCTTCGAGCATGAAGTTATACATAATAATACTTTTTATCGCGATAAACTGTAGTTCGCGCGGCAGTAGTCGAGGGCAAAAGCTAGTTTAGTATAATTAAAACCAGTGGTGGCTCCAGAAGGCTGTCTTCGATGAAGTCGTTAGGTAGTCGTTTGCTAGTGGAGTCTATACTATTATCTCGTTTCTTGGCGCCGCCGTCCGCGTCGTCACGATACGATGGTGACCGTTTGAGTCAGGTAATGGCATCTTTTAACTTAAACTCACGAGAAAACTCTGTTGGAAAAGTAACTACAGTAATGATGAACTCATACAATATAATAATAAAATCTGTCTGCCTGATCTGCCCAATGTCTATCGACCAGCACCTGCAACAACGTGGTAGATTACAGTCCATTCTCTCTAGCTCTAGAAAAGACCAGTGCGGTATCCCAATAAAGTCACTTTTTTCTAACTTTATACTTACCACAATGCAGTAAATTGGTAAAACCTTTTTATCTCAATAGATTTGTAGTAGCTGTAAAAAAGCCACAAAAAAAATGTTTTGCCAAGTATAAAATCGGCCTTTCATCTCCTTTGACCTTCGCTACGTTACTTTAACGTATGAAAAACATCTTATTAGGTACCGTATGTTTCGTAGTTATAAACATCCTTTTGGACGAAATTCACTCGTACCTAGGTATAGTACCCAACTGATATGGCTTACCGATGTACCTGCGCAGAAGATTAATTTTCAAAGCGAGGGAAATGATATTGACCGCTATTGGTCGGCAGCCGCCGCCATCTTAGCGATCGCCGCGTGGCATGAGTGAGATGGAACTAACAGCTGCAGTGTATTATGAACCTTATAATAGTGATCTTAGGTTGATTGTTAGATTGTTGATTCTTAGGAAGTTTTAAGCATTCTTTCGTTAATCTTCGGACCATACTTTTTTTTCTGCGCGAACGAAGATTCACGACGCGCCTTATAAGTTGGGTACTAGTATACCCATGTATATGGAAGGATTGAGCTGATTTGAGTCCTGCTTTAGATTAAACTAATTTTGACAACCTTAATATCCATAGTGTGAGTGGTTTTGTTTTGTCTAATTTAAACTCTACATAGAATTTTCAGGTAGGACTTTTTATGGGCACTTCACCAGGTATACATGTACTTATTATTGTAGGCGCCACAATGGCGCCACCAGCTCGTGATTACTATGGAGTATGGAGGTCAATGATCGACATAATTACTACTGGCTACTACAAGATTTTTTACGCCAATTGAATTGCATATCGACCACGTGACCATAAATAGGTAGTATTTACGCCTAATTACATACCCGTAGGCTCCAAATTTAGTCCAATCAGACACACATGCTTACCACAATACCGTATTTAAATGTTATTGTCAACGGAATTCTAAGCATTCACTGTCAAAATTTAATTAGTTTCAGCAGGCTCCAGGATTTTACAACTCCTTTGCTAAATTATACACGCATATTGCATAAGACTCATATAAGTAGATATTTAAGAGGACTATTATTTATTATGTAACAGCATCTCATTTAGAAACATTGCGATTCGATTAGACTTTTTTTAGATAATCATTGGACCGTTTAGTCACAAAATCGACACACTCACAGCTAACTCTACTACTGTAGCTCCACCGCATATTTTGTAAGGTTGTGTATGGACTTGCCGTTGATGGCATTTCGCTCACTTGACATAAATAAAGCGAAGATTCAATCAAAGCTGGAACACGACAAAGAAAGGGAACTTAGGAAGGTACATAATAATTATCAGAAACATTTTGATACAATGCTGTCCAGTGTGGCAGTTTTTTGGGATAATCGAAAGCTTAGTTTTCCTTTATTTTTTCAATATGCATAAAGGCCTTTGCACTTACTACTACTAGGTACTAGGTTACAAACTACATGACTATTGAATTCTTATTATCATTAAAATATCCATAGCTAACGTTAAATACCGATTCATCAACGGGAAGGTTGTTTCCGTAATTTCAATTCACTTTGATGTAGAATACTTAAAACTTCAACGATTAATTATTATTTTGTATGTTTTTTGTTGCTAGTAGTTATTGAAACTAAATTTATGAAACTTTTGTAAATCTTAATGGCGTGGTTTCTTTTTTAAAATTATTATTTATATCATATTTTATTATCATATTTATTAATATGATGTGATTTTTATCAACGTAGTTTTTCCACCATGGGTCGTTTTTGGTACCATAAGGTCCATAATACTTATTATAAGGTTGGTAATGTTTACCAATATAGCCTTAGGAATTATATTGGTAAGCATTGGTTTAAACGATTTCGCCGTAACTGACACTAACACGCCCGCTACTTAAGTATCTCGCTAACCTAGACTTCTAATAAAGATAGAACTTATTTTGCAAAGATTTTAAAATAAGCAATTAGCAAAATATTTGTCCATTGTATTTAATTTTTCGTGTGTCTTACGGCCTTCCTCTCGATGTTGACTTTTATTTTGCGGTAAATCGTGCTCAAAATATTTTGACTACAACCTTTGAAATATCTAACGATCACTATACTCGTAGTAAAGCCTGCGATGTCAATAATTATTTTCTCTCATGTTTTCTCAGTTCAACCACATTTTAGCTTCTATGATGTTTGCTCTTTGTTTAAAGGTTGTCTGGTAGCGCTTTAAGCGATAATACCGCCCATTGTACCTATTATTTAGCTTGTCATTTTTGTGTTCTATGTAATATTTTGTTGTCAATAAAGAGTTATCTATCTAACTTCAGTTGCACTGGCTTGTTCAATATTATCCAAAACTTTTAGTTGAAATTACTTGTTCCTTATTCGCTTATTGCTAATGAGGTAAATTCACTAACAGTTTACGTCTTTATGTCAGCATTATAATATGAAGCTTTCTGTATTTTTAGTAACTCTTAGTCTAGTCGTATCTTGACTATTCCCGGACTGGCGTCTAAAGACTGACAGACTGACTATATCGCACGTCTGACTAAATCGTGAAACTTGGTTTAGATGTTCTTAGTATATGCAAGGACGTATTTGAAAGCATTTTCGTCCCTTCATCCCTTACTTCTACTACTGATCATGTGTCTCGTCTCACTTTGGTGAGGAGGATTGGATAATGCGCATTCCACTACCGAGGTCCCGCCCAGACTGGTGGATCTAAATGGTGTGTCAATATTGTACTGTACTAATGCATTAAAGACGAAAGTCTTAGTACATTAAAGATAAATATCGACGCCGTTGGTGACATGAGGGCTGGCTCATATCACGCTCAGAAAATAGCGCTTGCTATTCAGCGAGGAATGTAGTCAGGTTTCATGGACCCCCACTTTTGTTAGTAAGGTTAGATTTAGTTTTAGTTGTTGTATTTTCTTCTATCGAATAAATGTAGATTCTAGATAATATAACATCCAAATACAACGTAATTTTTTCCTGATGTCAGTCTAGGTCTATAGTCTGCCATCTAGATGCGGCGTTTCCGTTGTTTAGATCTTAAAAAAGCTCCAATGTGACTTCATTATTTCCTACATGCAGGAAGTTAAAACATCTCAGTTTTTGTGCTCGTGGAAAAAGGATGTTAGCAGTTTATAAAAGGTCATCAACAAAATATGAGTCATACTCATAGAACCATTTTTCCTTCTACTGCATCACGTTTTGTCGTAATGGCATAATAAAAGTTTGGTTGGTAGGTAGGTACGAATACAAACAATTGTAAACAGCACTAACTGCGCAATTTTTTTACTTTGTATGTTCTTAACTATGTACTTACCTAAATATATCCATAGATAATTAATTTGTGGGTGCGTGGGCGAATAATGATTGATAAAAAGTGAAGTGCCGGAATTAAAACATACAAATCGATTTGATATTATCATCAATAGAGATAAGGCAAGCAAGAAACCTGTTGGATGTGCGCTTTTGCCGTTCTTGAACAATATTTCGTAAAATAAATTCACGTTAATACTACTACTTATCTACTTATACTCGTATGCAGATAATAAAGTTTTTACAAATATCGTATTTTAAAAAACAGTTTTATGACTATGAATATCAGATAAAAAATCAATGTCATGACTGAGAAATGTACTAAAATTAGCATTTACAGTAAGGCGACGATTGAACGCCCCGGTTATTTTGATTTAGAGTGGCGTCTAAAATTCAGGTTTTTTATTGCTCGTTTCAATACTTGAATTCTAAAATGGATCAACATTATGTTGGGTTGGTGTACGAGATGGTGAAGATTACAAGCAGAGGCTGATATATTTTTAAAGGTTGCAATGATATTATTTTGTATACTTTTGTACACACACAGTATGTAGTTCAGTTTTGTTTCAAGAAGTATGTAGATCTTAGTTGTTTTTTTGAAAACTACGAATGTTTCAAATCTAGGCTTTGAGATCCGGAAATCGAAAGGTCGTCGAATGAGTCATCTCCACGAAAAAAAAAGTCCAATTTAAAACCAACAGAAAATGACTACTTGAGTAAGTATATCGAAAGTAAATGATAGAATTAGTAATATTGTGTTACCCACTGATTAATTTGGAGTCGGTGCCAAGAAAGAATACGTAAAGAAAATAAAATGTGTTTTATAAATCACCGCTAACATAATAAATAAAAATAAAACATTAATAAAGTTAAGAACTCCTAATTGCTTTCCAAAAAACTGTTATTTCGGACAGTGTTGAATGGTAGGTAATTAAATACTTTGTTTCCTTATGACTATTGTGCTATGTAAAAGTAACGTGTATATTATGTACAAACATAACATGTACTCACTAAAACACAAAGTTTAGGAACCCGAACCGCAGTACGGCACTTCTACTCGGGATAGCAACTAAATTTCAATCGTGCATTCGTAATGAAAAATGCCGTTACCGCAACTAAAATTACCGATTCTATCGCGACTAATAATCGTCATCGACTCGTGCAATAATGTCAATCGATCATCGAAACGCCTTTTTAATTACGTGATTCAGTTGATTTCGTTACAAAAAAATCATACTAACTGCCAAGTGCAACGATTATTTTCCGCATTCAATCGGAATGCGGAAATGTAATCGGTACAGCAGATTCTCCACAAAAGTCTTAAATTTCAGTTCGTGGACGCGAGTCCCCAAAGCGCTATTTTATACAATAATAGCCGTAACTCTTACACGTGAGTCCATTGCATTAAATGATGGTAATTATGAGAATCGTAAAAGAATACAAATAAGATGTAAAGTGCGAAACGGGTACAATGTCAAGGCTGTTGACCGCTGGCTGAGACATGCGGCGCCGCAGAATAAATACTAGGTACTTAGTTGGTACATAACATGCTCTTGAGAGTGATTTTCAAGCGGGATTTTAGTGAATGTTTCATTTTGAGAACCGCGTTTTTCAGAGTACGAATAGTTATCTACTACCGATGTGGTAGGTACTAACCGTCTCACAGGAAGAAATTTGCGTTTTGGGAGAATTAGATACATGCTCCAATCGCAGCGAGTTCAAAGTCAAAGCATTTATTGTAAATAGGTAATAAAATCGCACTTTTACAAGTCAAACCATTAAATCTAATAAAAAAAGAGATCCATACAGCATATTATAAAATATTACAAATAACATTAAACACTAAAATTGATTTATGGTTTGAGTTTGGAAAAGGATGTTTCCCGTTCAAGCACTGATCCAAGATTGAATCTCGAACAGGAAAAGGAAACTCGGTTGACTCTCCCAGTGCTTTGGAATACACCTCTACATATTATACCGAGGGCACCAAGCTAATAAAACATTTAGCAAAACTAACCCAACTGAAAAATATCAATAACAAAGCTGTCATAATAAATCGAGCATATCCTGCAGAGTAGAGAGAGGGTGTATTATACCTATACAGTAACAAATGAATGCGTCATCATAATGATCGATGATAACCCAGTGGTATCCCTTCTTTGTTGCATTTGTAAACGGCAAATCGATCATAATTCCTTATGTTCAATGTGAAATTTAAGATTCTCCATCGTGCTTCCGATCTTGGTCATTATTTATGTTAAACCCTTTATTAATTCTCGGTTAAGACCAAATACGAAAAGATACGTATTATTGGTAAAATGTGGTAAAATAGATCCTTAGATAATTTCGTATTTTATCATATTTAATTTTGCTATTTTTCAATTTTTATTATTCAACCTAGTCAACATTTTATTTAAATAATTACTTAGGTAGATAGGTACTTATTTACCTACAGTAGGTATATTACAGAATTAATTGGTAAGTACCTGGTGATAGTAGAACCCCAAGTACAAAAAAATATTTGAACAAAGCTTATAAAAATTTTAATTAGGTAAGTACCTACCTAGTTTCTAAAGCTTTACAAGAAGTCTGAAAGTGATGAACATAATGTGTAAAAACGTATTTATGGTATAGCTTAAATTTATTTCATCTTCAGTGCCAAATAATTTCTTATGACTTTTCTCCCTTATAAAAACCCAAGGGGTTATTTTACACCTTTCATTTTAAGTTTTAGTTTGTACTAACTAAATTGGTACACAAAAATGTTTCACATAATGTTATTAATAATAACTTATTATACTTATTACTGAATATAAATTATCCTAAGTGCAATCGCTCTTCTACTTGCTCTGACCCAGAGCTACGCGTTGCTCTGGCTAAGGTTTAATATTGCGACTATAAATTGAGATGTAAGCTATATCCTGTCTTTGAAGCTAGATGAAACTGCACACGGTGTGCTAATTTGATTTAAAATGGGTTAAGTAGTTTAGGAGTCCATCGCGGACAAACAACGTGACGCGTAATTTATGTAATTTAATATTAAGTAGGTATATTAAAATAGGATGCGTTATTAGCAAATAATAATTATTGAAACAAACTATCGAACTAAAATTATATTTTATATTATATAACAATATATAAGATGAGTACCTATAAGTGTACTTATAAGAATATATTAATCTGTAGGTACCTATTAAGTAATGTCACGTTGAGGTTGGACCCTGATTGCAATCATCTTATAACGCGGCGTGTATACTTAGGTACTTACCTTCTTACTGTATACTTTACATATATACCTACTCGTAATATTATGTCATTTTATTACGGAATTAAGTTTCTTATTTTCTTTTATCAGATAAACGGCTTGCTTCTGCTTTTTCTAGTTATTAAACGTAATAAAGATAAGTACTTAAACTTTATTGCTGCAATAATTATCTTGAACTTGCCCGAGAAGCACGAGCATAATATAATATTATAAGGAAAACTTATATCAATAGCGGAAAACAAAGAAAAACACCATAACTAAATTACAAAAAAATATTTAATAGAACCAACACACGTCCGTTTCGCACCGAGTCCCTATTACGCAGTGAAGTTGCGCCCGTTCCCTACTTCAGCCGCAAGCAGCCTAGAACGCCGTGAAGGTGTTTCTCATCTGCGACCGTAGGCAACAGCAGCGCCATCTTCAGCTCTTCTCCAACACGGCCTCTCCTGACAGGAGAACGCCTCGTTCTCTAGTGACCGTCAGCAGTCAAAAGCTCTTCAGTGAACTCGGTTGTCCCTTGATCTGCTTGATCTGCATCTATAATCAAGTAAACACCTTATATTACCTCTGGTTAAATCAAATAGAACCATATTCTGAGTTCTGCTCATAAACTCGCCAGATAAGGGGTCTGCCCAAAATTCTAATAGGCGAGGTCTGCTCGCGACCATAAGAACTGATTTCACATGAGGTCTGCTCATGAACTAAATGGTCGAGAGGTCTGCTCTCACATGAGGTCTGCTCATGAACAAAATGATCGAGAGGTCTGCTCTCACATGAGGTCTGCTCATGAACGTAAGGGTCGAGAGGTCTGCTCTCACATGAGGTCTGCTCATGAACGTAAGGGTCGAGAGGTCTGCTCTCACATGAGGTCTGCTCATGAACAAAAGGGTCGAGAGGTGTGCTGTCACATGAGGTCTGCTGTCACATGAGGGCTGCTCTCACGTGAGGTCTGCTGTCACATGAGGTATTCGAAGAATGCTGTGCAAGCATCCGGAGTCCACTCCCCTTTCCACAGCACCATAAACTCGGCGGCAGCCTGGGTCGTCTTTCCGTAGGAACCAGCAACTAGTTGTAGTTCGTATCTTCCTTGAGGCAATAATTTTACCACACGGTAAGGTCCTCGTATACCTGAATCAAGCTTCCCTGCCGATTGAACATTTTTTTATGACAAAAACCAGCGAATTCAATTCAAAAATATGCGGCGAACGTCTGTTTTTGTTGATGACGGCGTCTTGTCACTGCTGGGTTTTCATCAACCGCTTCGAAACTCTCTGTCTGGTAACTTCACGCAGCGCTTCCCAATTAGGATTTGAGCCGTCTATAGCTACATCACGAACAAGATTGCGTATTATTGGTGTGGTGGTAGTTGTCCCAATAAGGAGGCTAAAGGGGCGACTGTTGAGTCGTCTTGTTTGATTCAGCAATTGTGTTAATTTACTGAAATAAGCTACTAGGTACGCGTTTATCTCCTGATTTATATTTTTTAATTAGGACTGCCCCATAACCAATCGCGCTGGCATCGGTATGAACCTCGATGGGCAATGATGGGTCATAAATAGAAGAAGCAAGAGCTCAGTGCTCCAATTGAATGGAACATCTTTCTTTGTTAAGTACCTACGCTATACCTACATGCTACTTTAGAGGAAAAGCTGGCGATATAATTTCTAAAGTAACCAGCTAAACCTAAAAATTGACGTACTTGCTTAACGTTATTTAGTAGGTACAGGAGATGCAACGAGGGCTTTAACTTTCAGAGGGCTCGGCTGTACCTGACCTTGGCTTATTAATCTTCCCAAATACTCGATTTTGGTTGACAGAAATGAACACTTGGCAAGATTTATAGAAAATCCTGCCTCAGTCAAAGTTTTGAAAGTTTTTTGCAATAGGAACATTGTTCTGATTTCAATTGAGTAGGTAGATGTGGTCTGAGTGTTAGTTAGTTTAGAGGTTGGTGCACTAGAACGCGAATTATAAGCATTGGAGCTAAACTTAAGTCGTTTCCGACAGTTCGTAATCACATGTCCCGGAGATATCCCAACTTCCTTTTCGACTGAAATATCGGGATTCACTTTTATACCCAAACTGTTGGAAGGAGGTGTAACCGGTACGTTACTTTGACCGCGACTGTCTATCGTATTTAGGCGCGTTATAATAGCGCCTAACATCTCATGTACTGAGTCCATGCTACGAGCTCTACCAGTGCTACGCGGCGTAGACGGGGAACGAAGTCTACGATCTTCCCGATCCCGAGAGCGGGAGCGACGCGTACGTGTGCGTGACTTACTCCGGGTACTTCCCCGCGATAGCGACCGTCGCCTGCGCCTACGTGATTTCGGTCTTGGACTACTCGGCATGACGTAATCGCGCCACGCCCTAATAGAAGAACCGTCCACAAAGAACAAAGGGTCTTATTATACTCGACCTACGACGTTCTTATAAAATCTCCTAACTGCGTGTTCAACTAATCACTACCTATAGGTATATGACAAAAACACATCACATTACTATACTAAAACATATTTTACACACAATTGCACCGCACTGATTATTCACTAACTTAGTTTTAATTTTTTTTTTTTTGGCTATAATAAATGTCCGAAAAAAAATAATTGAAAGAAAAATTTATCAGATAGATAGCTCTGAGCGCAAAAAGGCCGTGGATGAAATTCTTTAATATCCCACTTCTGATATAAGGAAAACTTATATCAATAGCGGAAAACAAAGAAAAACACCATAACTAAATTACAAAAAAATATTTAATAGAACCAACACACGTCCGTTTCGCACCGAGTCCCTATTACGCAGTGAAGTTGCGCCCGTTCCCTACTTCAGCCGCAAGCAGCCTAGAACGCCGTGAAGGTGTTTCTCATCTGCGACCGTAGGCAACAGCAGCGCCATCTTCAGCTCTTCTCCAACAATATTATAAAAGCTACAGGCTGTCCTCTACGTATTTTTGCAATTTGAATGTTGCACCTATGTTACTACTTACGTACTTATAGATAGGTACCTACTTATATACATACTACAATAGCGGTAGGTACCTACTTGCCTACTTATTATAAGTAGGCAAGTACCTATTTGAACTATTTATAAAATACTAGCTGCCCCGATAGACATTGTACTTAATTGTCATTTATCCTGTCAAAAAAGTAACATAACAAGTCAATTTCCTCTAATTTTCTAATGTTCAGCGTAACTTTTTTATGATGCGTGACCAAGGGACATTAGGATTCATCTTATGCTTTATATGAAGTATTTGAATAGCTAGGTATTGATTTATAGTCAAATAATATTATAACGGGAATCATAAGTACCTAGGTAAATAATAGGTCATAAGTAGGCAATAGCGTAGGCATTAATTTGAGCAGATAACAACCAACTCTACCTATTTACTTTACCTTTGTAATACTCGTAAGTAAAGCTCTGAAAGTTGATATACGGTAAGCAAATATACTTGATAGGTATGAACATCAAAGATATATAAGTACGTATTATTTTTGATAAACATAAACCCTGCTGCTTGACTAAGGTGTCAATGACACCTTTCTTAGGTAGGTAATAAGTATGTACCTACATGTATAAAAGAAGGTACATTATTATGCAGAACATCTGCTTCATTGAGCATATACCTACTTGCTTTTTCGCCGGCGAAACTACCTGGCTGAATGCAAACCCGTATTTTGCATAAACCTTATGGCATGACGTTCAACATTTTATTTTAAATTAGAAAATTAATCATATAAGTACTTACCTACTACTTATTGGTCTGCCGTCACACTGTTTAATTTTTCCATTCTTTTTTATTCTATCAAAGGCGCTAGCCAATAAAAACCATTCAAGTATTGCCATGAACAAAATTGTTTTACTAGTCTTATATTGCCTAATTTCACCAAATTACAATGTGAATTCACACGTCGACGAGTCAAGGCTCCGAGATGAGACCGCAACATCGATACCTCCCGATACTGTCCTGTCAAGCAATCAGGCACGCAACGCACGCAATCAAACGTTAAATAGCTATTTAATTAGCTGTCATTGTGGTTGGATTACGAAACTTTCGCTCAGGTAGTGATTTTTGTTGTTTGGCGGGAGCATTATTTTTATGCAAAGGTCAGTCGACGTTCTGCCACGCCATTGATGAGCTTTCCACGTATCAAGGTCGCAAATGAAACGCCACTTTGAACTTTGGGGTTGCCATGTTATTTACAAAGTATGTAGTAGGTACCTACAACAGATATTTACGAAAATATAATGAATTTAACGTTCCGAATCATCTCTAATGGAATTATAGTTAACCTTATTGATCCAATGGTTTATCTACGTTACTGGAAAACACTTAAGTAGGTACTTCATTAATATTAATGCTATGATTAATTATTTATATAGTGATGGGACAGCAGCGGATAGCTATATACTAAACAGGGTGTCTGTTTCACCCTGTATACTATTTAGCACTAAACTATCACACAAATCAAAAGAATTAGACATTTTCTATCAGCCATCTGATGAATTATTTACGAATTTTCTATTCTCATTATAACTTAGAACCTATGTTACATTACTTACCTATTCACAGAATAATTATGTAGGTACCTACTTGCGTTGTATATTTGTTTTCAATAAATTAGATTGTAATACACTGGCCCTTATAATATAATATGTATTACATGTATGTATACAGTATCGGTCCGGTGAATATAGTACTTATATTATATTTACGTACTTATTCAGTAATTTATTGATGTATGTAAATCGACTTGACACGTCATCTTGTCCACCCAAATATGGAAAGGACTTTTTACTTGTTGTTGATCATGGCATGGATATTTTAAATTATTCCACTATTCTTTTTATCAGTAGGTAAGTTGTTGTGTGAACTCTTGTCACCTCATTCGGATATTTCCATACCATAATTACTGAACTGCCTGTCTCCAACTGTTCACTTACCAGACATCTATTCTAGTCAAACGTTTTCACAGAACCACCCAGTAGCTATGCAAAAAGGCAATAATCGCATTATACGAACGACATCCTAAAAGTCAATTACGAGTAATTAGGCATTCAATACTACTATTTTTTCTGGCCAAATACATGATTTAATTTAAATACTAAACGGGTACACAAATAGCTGTGAAACGAAAAGCAGTAACTACAGTTATGTCAATAACACTTGCCTCACTTATGTTTTTAAATAATCAATCGTCCACACCAGAATTACTATACTTAATGTCACGAAGTCAATAATACTTAATTAAGTTTTTTTATTCCATGTTGCTAATGCGCTCATTAATACGGGACTCCGTAGACGAAGCGTAAGTAGATTTTGACTAATGCTCGTGGCTTGGGCGACTCATGTAACTGGTTATTCTGAGTAAATTTATGGTAAACTTAGCCAGGTAGGTACAGTCATTGAAAAAAGTCCCTTAGAGTATCCTAATTTAGACGATTTAGATAATAACAAAAATAGATACGAGTTAGCTATACCTACTTACCTAGATACATTTTAGTTAACAATTTGACGCTCTATGCAAGATAACTTTATACTTACCTACATAATACTTCCAGTACCTATCACTATGACCACAGAAGACAACTCGTAGTAAGTATACTTACTAGGTAGGTGCCTAGTATAATTATACAATAATAATATGACGTTCGAGATCTAAAGTTAAACTTAGCAGGCGGTATACTTTTGTTGTGTAAAATACGACCTGAAACTGGCGCCATTGTATTTACAAGTAGATAGGGATAGGTAGGTACTTATTTCGAATACTAACGCAGCGCGTACAAACCAGATTTTTTTTATATTTGGCTTTGAATTTTTATTCATTGCAGGGCAGTTTCAACATCTTGCATTTTTTGCTCCGTGCAATATTTCTTTTGTATTTTTTTGGGAACTTTATTCTCGTATGTACGAAAAATATAGACAACAATTAAATTCTTTTCGGGTTCTTCGCATTAATTTATTTTCAAAGCGTCTTATTGAGTTATTCAAAACTAAAAATTCCAATTATACAATATATTGTGGTTTGAGTTTAAAAATTTATAAGTATTTCCTTTTCATGCGCCGATTCATGGTTGTAAAGGAAAACTCTACCCGTCAGTAGGTAGATATACGAGAGAACATATCTTATATCTTTAAATGAGTAATTCTTTTATAATTGGAATCTCGGAATCGGCTCCAACGGTTTTCATTAAATTCAGTATATAGGGGGGTTCGGGGGCGACCAATCGATCTAGCTAGGAATCATTTTTAGAAAATGTCATTTTATTCGTGTTTTTTTATGATTTTTTTCTTTAAATAGGTAACCAGTTCATATTTTTTTATTATTCTATCGGTAAGATCGAAAAATATTATTCATATTTTATTAGTAATTCGTACTTACATATGATTTCCAAAAAACACAAAAAAAAAAAAAAACGAGCAAAGCTCGGTCATCCAGATATTATTAGATCATTATACGAGGATGTATTTTTTTTTATGTTGGTCATTCTTATTCTCAAGTTTAACCGATTAGCACAGATAAATATCTGTGTCTGTTCCATCTACTGCCAATCTAGACCGCAACAACTGGGGCACTACTATAAGTAGCAAAAATAACAATAACTAGCCTAGGTATACCTACTTCTGCGCAAATGCGGCCGTGTCGTGACCGGGCGAAAATAGTTAAACTGCACATAGGTACTATAGGATAAGTATTATAATATTATTATTTATCTAAGCATATTTTTACTAGCTGGTACCGGCGCCTTTGTTAAGATGGTATTTTTTAACATTTCGATTTTTGGAGATAAGTACAGCTGCCCTCTACATAAAGCTCGTTTTAATTATGTTTCACCTATAGGTTTGGCACCTTTTTTTTGATGGTATAGTACATAGTTATTAATTAAGACCTATTAATGAAGCTTTAGAGCGTAACTTGGATCTATCCGGATACTTGGATGTTAGCTATATCCTATCTTTCAAGTTAGATCAAACTGCACACGGTGTGCAAATTTGATTAAAATAGTTTAAAAGTCCATCGCGGACAAACAACGTACCTAACGCGTAATTTATATAAGTATAGATTTATATTAACAATATTCGGATATAACCTTCCTGCGGCAGTCTGGTAAAACGACTATTTTCGATGAAATCTTAAATGTTGCCAGTAAAAAAATATCACCGTGAAGTACCGTGAACAAAGCCACTGGTAACAACTAGCTTATAAAATAAAGCAACGATTAGCAGTCACGATAGTTCTAACGGTAATGCGCTCTTAATTTGTGCATTGAATGACGGATGCGATGAGGTCGAAATTATAGAGAGAAAAAACTGCTCCAAGAAAGAAAAGAAGCACTTTCGTCTGTATGGTTCTAGTCTAGACTGTCGGCTCCCGCCACGAGAGCAGAGCTATGATAGGAAAGTGATTTGGATAGTTGTTTAGTTGAACGACTTTATTTATCAGAAACAATTATTTCTTGGCAAGTGCGGCAAAATGTGATCAGTATAATTATTACTTTTAATTTTGTATTGTTACAATGTATCAATGTAAATCAAACGTACAAATCTGTTCTGCCGTTTTAACGCTGAATGAAAACAAACATACATTTATAAAATCAATCTTTCGTTTATAATATTAGCAAGACTATGGTGCTATCTAGATTAGAGATAGTTCATCTAGACTGTAGACGAATCCTAGATGATCTAGGTCTCAAGTTCCGCCAACAATTTGGTTTCCACAAGCTTTGGTTTGCTACATCCAAATGATAGTGATTATTGAATTACCTGTTATAACGGAGGGGCCAATTGTCAGAACCGTTACATTCCTCTACAGGCTGTTATATAAATAACTAAAGCTGTTGGAATTTACGCTAGCTCTTGTCTATTTAATAATTGAAATTATAGAAAATTGGTAGTTGATAAAATCAGGCGTTACTTTGGGGCATCCATATTCAAAACGATGAAGTCAAAATAATATGTAGCTTTAATTAAGCCGGAAGTTTATTGGGTGGAGGGTTCTTGATAAATAGGGGTGTTTATTACTACATTATACTTTATACATACTTACATTTCGGGGATTTTATTCTTCTGTGCTAGTATCTGTATCTGTTTGTGTCCTAAATTAAATAGCCTTCGGCGGACATCATACATTTTTTGTAAAGCAGCATGCAAGGACCTTTGACCTAAATATTTCGAAATTGAGTAGTTTACGTCATTCATTAACCAATAAAATATTTTTGGGTGAAGTTAGAATATTTGATCGAAGGATGAAGTTGACTTTATATCCTCATCTATACCTTTTGAATCGTTGCGTCAATAGAGATTATTTTCGTAGACCTATGATGATCTCCGCCTACTTATCGATGTGAAACGATATAATTTGAACCCACCAAAACCTGGTTAATAATTTATAAATATAGACAAAAACTAACTATGACGTACATTTCTTGGAACTCATCCCAGCATATCAAAGCTAGTGGGCTGATTGTATAAATTAGGTACATTATTAAAAAATAAATGATTTGATGTACTTATATTTTTTCTTTTTTTGATGCTTTACACCTATTATATGGCGACTACAAGTTATTTTTGTAGTCTTTGTTATTGATGGCGATTAGCTGTGGCAATTAGCGTTCGCCATGCTAAATATTTTTCGTTCTTTTCAATGTTTTTTCCCAGAAGTAAATTATACGTAACTATCGTCAAATTTTACATGTCTGTACAAAGGCAGGTATCGATTGATATGATTTTAATGTTTTGTCTGCAGCTACCGCTAAATTGCGACCCTTTGTCTGAGAGCATTTCTCGTATGTATATAAAATCATTAAATCACCTTGTAAATTCCAAGTATGCAATTAAGGGACAGGCTCACTATTTTTAGCCATCGAGCGATGCTCTTTTTACCCTTCGTGTGTCGTTCCCTTAAACCTTAGAGGCAATATAACCTGTTACGCAAAAAAGTAACAGTATGAGAACGTACTATCATCTAATACTATCATCTACTGGCTACGTATATTAAAAACTACAAACAGACGGCGCGAGTGTGATGCTGAATGGCGACGCGAGTGAAGTAACCAAGATACGCCTCGCGCTGGTTTGCTCACCGTGTCATGCCGATCGACATTTCAATTATTGCTGTTTTGAAAAATAATTATGTCCAATAGAGAAAATAAGTCACTCTACGGACTGACTCTTTTCACGATCGCTTATTCGGCTATCACAAAAGTGTCTCTAAATATATACAAATTGAAGTGCAGAATCTGGTGCAGTAACTGACTAGAATAGTAGGTAGGAGGTAGTATGGCGTGAGTCGATTGTCACCGCGGACTTCCAATAGGAATCTATGATTGTCATACCCTCTACTCCGTTCCTCAATCGCTCCAACTAGGACCCAATTGCCCTTACTGTGTAACTGCAGTCTGCAAGTCTACAGGCATTTCCAAGATAGGACATGCTGATTATAAATTAACGCGCCTGCATGCGTTTGCGATTAACTCGGAATTGCATTATTTCATGCGCGTACGCAGGGCACCAACGAGGAGGAAACACCATCTTTTATTCTTGGAAAAGGAGATACTATGAATGCATTAAAAATCGTATTTATCTATGGACACATAGACCTGTCTCAGCTTTAGTGATAGTTTTGGTAGGTATTAACAATTTATGAACTGGCTTATATAAAAAATAACATTGTCTAAGTAGTGGGTAGGTACCTAGGTACCTTGTTTTTATTTTATCAGATCGTTCTAGACTTAGCCAGCGCAAACCACGAACTTCGATATCGCTACATAAAATTTTAACCTATCCAGTAAAAACATATACCCTTCATTCGCAGTCGGGTAAAAATAAGCCTTATTTGAATAGACGACATAAAAGTTTCCTAACTGTATCTTTGGCTCCGCCCCTTGCTGGCCCTGAGTACAGCCATGGTGGTGTTGTGGTTGTGATTGATGGGGTTTCTTTTACCATAATAAGGTTTGCATTAAGTATAAAGGTTCGCCTATGAAATCTATGGCCCTGTAATAAGTACGGTGAGCCGATACATACTTAGTATTAAATAAATGAGTCTGCCGCTTGGCGCCCTCTCACAAAGTTGCTATAAGTATCATTTACCCCGTCTTAACGATGTTTGTACCATTTTGTCTTTTTTCAAGAAATGTTGTGATAGACAGTTCAAGTGATGGATCGCCTTCGTATAGAGGCATATTATATGCGATGCGTAGATACTTGCAACAGGACTTTGTTGCAAGCAAGTAACTACTTACTAATATGTATTCTGCTATTTTGTCGGCGTTGTGTGGTGAAGGTCTAGTCACGTATTCAGCCTAACCAACAAGCCAAAAGGAAATATTTTTTTAAGTGGAACTCTCTTGATTTTAGTTTCCAACGCCTGCGGCTGGTGCACGAGCAAGGAGTGATCAAACCAGTGCCGGCATCGAAGAAACCGTAGCTCGCTCGCTGGAAAACAAGTAAGCATAATAATAATTATGCCCTCGCCTATTCCTCCCCATACTAATATTATAAAATATGCGAATGTAACTATGTTTATCTTATTGTTACCTACCTTTTCACGGCTAAACCGATTTCGATGTAATTGAGTAAGATAGATATACTTAGATTTGGACTTATTAGATGGACCTAAGCTATCTTTTGTTTCAAAAATAATTTTGAAGGGGATTAAATAGGGGCTGAAAGTTTGTATGCGTAATCAAGTTGGGGATCTAAAAATTCCATGATTTAGGCTGTTGCCAGTGCTTCCAGACCTACTGTAATTACAGTAGATTTACTGTATTTTTAAATTTTTTTTAAATTTTTACTGTATACTGTAATGAAAAAATACAGTGTAGGGATCAACTGTAATTTATTTCACAATACAAACTATTCAAATACATAGGTCAATGCGTAAAACAGAACGTTCCCAAACTTGTTTACATTACTCGCTGATAGGGAAATCCCCGTGTAATCATAGTATCAACTTTAATCGTTCATTCGTTCATTCAAATTACAATCAGATTTTTCTCCGGTTGTGAACTTCAGACGAAATTCAGACAATTGCGTAGATTTTAAGCCTACCAAAGAAATGCTGTCGAGGATGACCTCAAAAATTTATGAAAATCATGAAGATATTATTCTAGACTAGGTAAATATCAATAAAAAATATAAAATTAAGCTTGTTTCTAGAAGTTCTTAAACTTTCGCGAACTGAATACATGTTAATTAGTATTTAAATACTATATTTAAATACTAATTAACATGTATTTTATCGAGGTATGTCAAAATTATATATTTTGATATTCGTTTGTGCGCGAATTAGACCCGTTTAAATACTAATTAACAAGCTTGTTTCTATTTTAAAAACTTAACCCAATGACTTAGGTGAGTTGACACACCCCAAAAATATTTTATTTTTTTCAATCTTTTCTACTGTAAAAATACTGTATTTCAATTAAAAAATCTACTGTTACTTTTCGGAAAATACTGTAATTTTAGGCTGGCAGCACTGTAATTTTGCTTTCGCAATCTGGAAGCACTGGCTGTTGCTCAGAAATAAAATAGGTATATAGTTACTGTACTTCCACTTTTTGCAAAATCATCCTTTACAAGTAGGTGCTACCGCAATGGGATGTTTCTACATTTTGAGATTAAGGTTCTTGGATTGAGATGATTGGATTTTGATTGATTTCAGATTAACTTGGATTCACAGGGTTGTCTGTCAAGGACTAAATTCTTTCCGTTATCAGTGTCAGTTCTGCAAAGCTCGTTGTCAGCTCAGCGGAGCTCGGTGTCAGCTCAGCAGAGCTCGTCGTCAGCTCAGCAGAGCTCGTCGTCAGCTCAGCAAAGCTCGGCGTCTGCTTAGCAGAGCTCGGCATCTGCTCAGCAGAGCGCGGCGTCAGCTCAGCAGAGCTCGGCGCCAGCACGCCAAAGCTTGGCGTCTGTTCAGCTGAGCTCGGCGACATCTCAGCAAAGCTCGGCGACAGCTCAGCAAAGCTCGGCGACAGCTCAGCAGAGCTCAGCGACAGCTCAGCAAAGCTCGGCGTCTGCTTAGCAGCGCTCGGCGACAGCTCAGCAGAGCTCGGCGACAGCTCAGCAAAGCTCGGCGTCTGCTCAGCAGAACTCGGTGTCAGCTCAGCAGAGCTCGGTTTTAGCTCAGCAGAGCTCGCCGTCAGCTCAGCAGAGCTCGGCGACAGCTCAGCAAAGCTCGGCGTCACCTCAGCAGAGCTCGGCGCCAGCACGCCAAAGCTTGGCGTCTGTTCAGCAGAGCTCGGCGACATCTCAGCAAAGCTCGGCGACAGCTCAGCAAAGCTCGGCGTCTGCTTAGCAGCGCTCGGCGACAGCTCAGCAAAGCTCGGCGACAGCTAAAATATCTTGGTGTCGGCTCAGCAGAGCTCGGTGTGGGCTCATCAGAGCTCGGCGACAGCTCAGCAGAGCTCGGCGACAGCTCAGCAAAGCTCGGCGTCTGCTCAGCAGAACTCGGCGTCAGCTCAGCAGAGCTCGGTTTTAGCTCAGCAGAGCTCGGCGTCAGCTCAGTAGAGCTCGGCGACAGCTCAGCAGAGCTCAGCGACAGCTCAGCAAAGCTCGGCGTCTGCTTAGCAGCGCTCGGCGACAGCTCAGCAAAGCTCGGCGACAGCTAAGATCTTGGTGTCGGCTCAGCAGAGCTCGGTGTAGGCTCAGCAGAGCTCGGCGACAGCTCAGCAGAGCTCGGCGACAGCTCAGCAAAGCTCGGCGTCTGCTCAGCAGAACTCGGTGTCAGCTCAGCAAAGCTCGGCGACAGCTCAGCAAAGCTCGGCGACAGCTCAGCAGAGCTCAGCGACAGATCAGCAAAGCTCGGCGTCTGCTTAGCAGCGCTCGGCGACAGCTCAGCAGAGCTCGGCGACAGCTCAGCAAAGCTCGGCGTCTGCTCAGCAGAACTCGGTGTCAGCTCAGCAGAGCTCGGTTTTAGCTCAGCAGAGCTCGCCGTCAGCTCAGCAGAGCTCGGCGACAGCTCAGCAAAGCTCGGCGTCACCTCAGCAGAGTTCGGCGCCAACACGCCAAAGCTTGGCGTCTGTTCAGCAGAGTTCGGCGACATCTCAGCAAAGCTCGGCGACAGCTCAGCAAAGCTCGGCGTCTGCTTAGCAGCGCTCGGCGACAGCTCAGCAAAGCTCGGCGACAGCTAAAATATCTTGGTGTCGGCTCAGCAGAGCTCGGTGTGGGCTCAGCAGAGCTCGGCGACAGCTCAGCAGAGCTCGGCGACAGCTCAGCAAAGCTCGGCGTCTGCTCAGCAGAACTCGGTGTCAGCTCAGCAGAGCTCGGTTTTAGCTCAGCAGAGCTCGCCGTCAGCTCAGTAGAGCTCGGCGACAGCTCAGCAGAGCTCAGCGACAGCTCAGCAGAGCTCGCCGTCAGCTCAGCAGAGCTCGGCGACAGCTCAGCAAAGCTCGGCGTCACCTCAGCAGAGCTCGGCGCCAGCACGCCAAAGCTTGGCGTCTGTTCAGCAGAGCTCGGCGACATCTCAGCAAAGCTCGGCGACAGCTCAGCAAAGCTCGGCGACAGCTCAGCAGAGCTCAGCGACAGCTCAGCAAAGCTCGGCGTCTGCTTAGCAGCGCTCGGCGACAGCTCAGCAGAGCTCGGCGACAGCTCAGCAAAGCTCGGCGTCTGCTCAGCAGAACTCGGTGTCAGCTCAGCAGAGCTCGGTTTTAGCTCAGCAGAGCTCGCCGTCAGCTCAGCAGAGCTCGGCGACAGCTCAGCAAAGCTCGGCGTCACCTCAGCAGAGCTCGGCGCCAGCACGCCAAAGCTTGGCGTCTGTTCAGCAGAGCTCGGCGACATCTCAGCAAAGCTCGGCGACAGCTCAGCAAAGCTCGGCGTCTGCTTAGCAGCGCTCGGCGACAGCTCAGCAAAGCTCGGCGACAGCTAAAATATCTTGGTGTCGGCTCAGCAGAGCTCGGTGTGGGCTCATCAGAGCTCGGCGACAGCTCAGCAGAGCTCGGCGACAGCTCAGCAAAGCTCGGCGTCTGCTCAGCAGAACTCGGTGTCAGCTCAGCAGAGCTCGGTTTTAGCTCAGCAGAGCTCGCCGTCAGCTCAGTAGAGCTCGGCGACAGCTCAGCAGAGCTCAGCGACAGCTCAGCAAAGCTCGGCGTCTGCTTAGCAGCGCTCGGCGACAGCTCAGCAAAGCTCGGCGACAGCTAAGATCTTGGTGTCGGCTCAGCAGAGCTCGGTGTAGGCTCAGCAGAGCTCGGCGACAGCTCAGCAGAGCTCGGCGACAGCTCAGCAAAGCTCGGCGTCTGCTCAGCAGAACTCGGTGTCAGCTCAGCAAAGCTCGGCGACAGCTCAGCAAAGCTCGGCGACAGCTCAGCAGAGCTCAGCGACAGATCAGCAAAGCTCGGCGTCTGCTTAGCAGCGCTCGGCGACAGCTCAGCAGAGCTCGGCGACAGCTCAGCAAAGCTCGGCGTCTGCTCAGCAGAACTCGGTGTCAGCTCAGCAGAGCTCGGTTTTAGCTCAGCAGAGCTCGCCGTCAGCTCAGCAGAGCTCGGCGACAGCTCAGCAAAGCTCGGCGTCACCTCAGCAGAGTTCGGCGCCAACACGCCAAAGCTTGGCGTCTGTTCAGCAGAGCTCGGCGACATCTCAGCAAAGCTCGGCGACAGCTCAGCAAAGCTCGGCGTCTGCTTAGCAGCGCTCGGCGACAGCTCAGCAAAGCTCGGCGACAGCTAAAATATCTTGGTGTCGGCTCAGCAGAGCTCGGTGTGGGCTCAGCAGAGCTCGGCGACAGCTCAGCAGAGCTCGGCGACAGCTCAGCAAAGCTCGGCGTCTGCTCAGCAGAACTCGGTGTCAGCTCAGCAGAGCTCGGTTTTAGCTCAGCAGAGCTCGCCGTCAGCTCAGTAGAGCTCGGCGACAGCTCAGCAGAGCTCAGCGACAGCTCAGCAGAGCTCGCCGTCAGCTCAGCAGAGCTCGGCGACAGCTCAGCAAAGCTCGGCGTCACCTCAGCAGAGCTCGGCGCCAGCACGCCAAAGCTTGGCGTCTGTTCAGCAGAGCTCGGCGACATCTCAGCAAAGCTCGGCGACAGCTCAGCAAAGCTCGGCGTCTACTTAGCAGCGCTCGGCGACAGCTCAGCAAAGCTCGGCGACCGCTAAGATATCTTGGTGTCGGCTCAGCAGAGCTCGGCGACAGCTCAGCAGAGCTCGGCGACAGCTCAGCAAAGCTCGGCGTCTGCTCAGCAGAACTCGGTGTCAGCTCAGCAGAGCTCGGTTTTAGCTCAGCAGAGCTCGCCGTCAGCTCAGCAGAGCTCGGCGACAGCTCAGCAAAGCTCGACGTCACCTCAGCAGAGCTCGGCGTCAGCTCAGCAGCGCTCGGCGACAGCTCAGCAGAGCTCGGCGACAGCTAAGCAATCTTGGTGTCGGCTCAGCAGAGCTCGGTGTCTGCTCAGCAGAGCTCGGTGTCTGCTTAGCAGAGCTCGGCGACACCTCAGCAGAGCTCGGCGTCAGCTCAGCAGAGCTCGGCGACAGCTCAGCAGAGCTCGGCAGCTGCTCGGCAGAGATCGGCGACACCTCAGCAGAGCTCGGCGTCAACTCAGTAGAGCTCGGCGACAGCTCAGCAGAGCTCGGCGACAGCTCAGCAAAGCTCGGCGTCTGCTCAGCAAAGCTCGGCAACAGCTCAGCAGAGTTCGGCATCAGTTAAGCAGAGCTCGGCGTCAGCTCAGCAGAGCTCAGCGACATCTCAGCAGAGCTCGGCGGGAGCAGCAATCAAACTTAATTTAGTTAAGTTTAGTTAAGAATTAGACACTACATAATAAGGTACAATGGGTGGACTTATCTCTAAAAGCGATCTCTTTCAGTTAACCTTAGCCATAGTCAACAATTTCGTCAATTAGCCATTTTTCGTTTTATTTTTCTAGCTTCGCGGAAGTGGGAAACCTTCGTGGGCTTCCTGGCACATTACCTGATAGCGCAGGGAGCTTGTCGTCTGCAGCTCGAGGGCTTCTGCTGCGGCTGCTGGAGCGCGACCCAACGGTTCGGATGAGAAACCTGAGGCAACTTCAACAGTGCGCCTTCTATATGGGGTTCAATTTCGAACATGTCAAGGCGAAGAAGGTTTGGTGCCTTCAAATCTATTCAATTCTGTTTTCTTTTGTTTTATAAGGCAGGTGGCAAACAAGCACGCGGTAATATGATGGTAAATGGTCTCCCACGCCTATGAACAGCAGCAATGCCAGGGGCATTGCCGTTGCGTTGCCTGCCCTTGATGGAGAAGACTCTTTTATCCGCGGTAACCTTTTTTACCTCTCTAGGGTATTTTAGCACAGAGGTGGTACTTTTGTGGGCGTGAAAATACATTAATTTCCCTTACATAGCATAGGTGAAAGAGGCATAGTAGATAGATCTGAGTAGGTACATAGGTGCCTATACTTATAATAAAATTTAGTTGTTTTTTGCAGGTGTCACCGAAATCTGTTCTGGGCAAACATTTTCCGAGCGGGCCTCCGGATCCGTCCGTAGCACTCCGTGCTACTAATCAAGCCTTCATAACTTTCGATGACGTTCTTATAGATAATAAGTTTTGATTCTAAGTCCATTTATTTTGTAGAAGTTATGTAGTTATGCCATTATGTAGTTATATATGAAGTTATGCCACCTTATAATAATAATAAAGGTTACCTACCACATTACATTCCAATAGTCTGACGAAGGAATCTCAATTATTATATTTTATACACATATTTTTGAGTGTTGTGCATTATATTAATAAAAAGTGTAGGTATTATGTTTTAATAAACGTTTTCGTATCGCATAAACTTTTTTTTACTGTGCCTAAGGTCTTTCGCGTAACTGGTTATAAGTACTCCGCGTTGGCATCAGATGGTAAACAGTGTTTTGTGGTTTTCTATAAGTACCTACTTTCGTAAAAAGGTGAGCCTAAACAATGGGATACCTACCTATAATCACCATAATAATAACAATGAACAGATCTCTGGTGAATTCCGTTGCGATCATAGAAGAAATAAATACTACGTTGCGATATTTCAGAAAATAAAAACATAGCGGGAGTGCGCAATGATAAAATTATAAACACAAAAAAACAGATTTTGACTCTCGCGCTAATAAATTTGTGTTACGTCATAACAGGTATGAGTTTTGGCGGGAATCCGATAGTGAGACGTTGTTGGTTTTGTATTATTAGCTCAAACTTGTGTTTCTTCGAGTGTTAATGTGTAATATTGGTGGAATATTAACCATTAAGTGTTCGTTAACGTGCACGAGTGTAGGCAAATGATATAAACTCAAAAAACGTGTCATTTCGCATTTTTTCCAAAACTCCCAGGAAGTTTCAGTAAAGCATCCACTACTTTACTGAATCGTGACTGACGATGTAAATAATTGACTTGACTACTTGACCACGATTGCTATAACATTGCTGTGACTTTCTTAATGTGAAATTAAGAAATACTTAAAATAAAATACTTGACACTGGCTACATGCACAAACCGTGCGAAGCCATAACTAAAACAAACATAAACATAACAGGTATAGGGTTTTTTTTGTTTTAGTTATGGCTTCGCACGGTTTGTCATATAGCCAGTGTCAAGTATTTTATTTTAAGTATTTCTTAATTTCACATTAAGAAAGTCACAGCAATGTTATAGCAATCGTGGTCAAGTAGTCAAGTCAATTATTTACATCGTCAGTCACGATTCAGTAAAGTAGTGGATGCTTTACTGAAACTTTCTGGGAGTTTTGGAAAAATGTGAAATGACACGTTTTTTGAGTCTATATCATTTGCTTACACTCGTGCACGTTAACGAACACTTAATGGTTAATATTCCACCAATATTACACATTAACACTCGAAGAAACACAAGTTTGAGCTAATAATACAAAACCAACAACGTCTCACTATCGGATTCCCGCCAAAACTCCGGTATTGGGTTGATTGGTCCGTATAATACTTTCGCCCAATAATATATTATAGTACTCACCTGATTGTATGTCTGTGAACAGCCTAAATATTATTTTCACCTACCAATAATATTATGGCCTCAATGGCCTAAGGTTTTGGCGGAAATCCGATAGTGAGACGTTTGTATGGTATTTTTTTCTGAAACTATTGTTTCTTCGAGTTTTCGAGAGACGTGTAATATTAGTCATTGAGTGTTCGTTAACGTGCACAAGTGTGGGCAAATGATACAAACCTAAAATGCGTGTCACTTCGCATTTTTTCCTTAACTCCCAGAAAGTTTCAGTAGGTAAACCTAAAGCATCCACCACTTTACTGAATCGTGACTTTGACTAATCGACTTGACTACTTGAACACGAGGATCGCTTTAATAGTTTAATACTATGAATTTCCCATTTTGAAATTCGGAAATACCTGTTAAATAATAATTTATTATGCATTGGCTAAATGCACAAACCGTGGGAAGCCATAACTAAAACAAAAAAAATATGTATGTTGCTGTCGTCATTGTTGACGTTGACAACTGACAATTCTGACAAATGACAGTGACAGTTATAATTGTGGCTCTGGGCCTCTGGCTGTCGGCTGATTTTGGAAATAATTTGGCTGAGACTAAATACACGCAGTAGCACAGATAAAAAAAAGAATGAAGTTAAATAGTAATAATAATAATATCATAGGCAAAAAACCACTACGTAACCCCATGAATAGGAACTTTAAAATTTTATTATCTGGATAATACTTCATTCAGCGCTAGGAGTATTTTGTTCTGTGGACTATAGTACCGCTACCGACTGACACCAGTGGTGCCAGATTAGGCAGATTATCGCTATTTAGGCTATATCAAGGGGCAAAAAATACAATCGACCACAAGTAGCCATTCAAGCTACCTAGAAAACAAAAACGGGCGATTTGGGATAAGTACTTCAAGATTACCCCAAGTATGGATTTAGTAATTTCTTGATAAGTATAAATAAATGCTTGTAACTAAACTTAATATTATAAATGCACGTCAACCTTTCGTTCCTCATGTTTTTTCCGTACTGCTTGCTTTCTTCTAGTTAGGTACATCCACTATTTATAGGAGTGAGATATGCATATTGCATAGACAAACGCGTATGAAAACGAGAAAACAATCTTTCTACTATTCTACGGCCCGCCAAAATTAAGTGACACCTCGCTGGGATGCAATTGCCTAGAGCCCTAGAGCGCGGTGGTGCCCCGCAATGAGATGTTACGAATCCAGTGAGTCATTATATATATTGTATTATTAGTATGTATGTTTAGTATATTAAGTTTATATATTATGTTACTATGTATTTATGTTTGTAATTACCAACTTGTTTATTTATTTACTTAAATGAAAAACCACCGTCCGATCTTCTCGTTACTCCTCTCCATGCATGGTTGTCTGGAAAAGATCGCTCTGAGCGATAAGACCGCCCATTGTGACACTAATTGTTAAATCTGTTTTGTTCTAGTTTTAAGTTACTTTTGTACTGTGGTGTCTCAATAAAGAATTATCTATCTATATATCTATCTATCAATTTGATATGTCCGGGTGATATCTCATTCTGTCTCTTTTCGCGTTTTCTCTTTATTTGGCCTAAAAACATAGGCTACTTAGCTCAAGATGTAAGGCGAAATTGGGCTACTTGTCAAAATAAATATTTAGGCTACTTGATACCTAGGCAAAATAAAGCTAATTGAGTTTGCTGATATGGCAACCCTGTCACATCTCACACATAGATATCGATACGTCGTCTGCTGACTGACACGTCTCCCGTTGGTGTTGTTTGTAGTTTCAAGTTTGTAGGTAGTTACTTTGTTTTGTATCAGTTTCATGTAATCAAGTAAAAACAGGAGTTTTGGCGGGAATCCGATAGTGAGACGTTGTTGGTTTTATATTATTTTCTCAAACTTGTGTTTCTTCGAGTGTTAATGTGTAATATTGGTGGAATATTAATCATTAAGTGTTCGTTAACGTGCACGAGTGTAGGCGAATGATATAAACTCAAAAAACGTGTCATTTCGCATTTTCTCCAAAACTCCCAGGAAGTTTCAGTAAAGCATCCACTACTTTACTGAATCGTGACTTTGACGATGTAAATAATTGACTTGACTACTTGACCTCGATTGCTATATTGCTGTGACTTTCTTAATGTGAATATAAGAAATACTTAATTAATAAAATACTTGACACTGGCTATATGCACAAACCGTGCGAAGCCATAACTAAAAAAAAAAAAAAAAAAAAAAAAAAAAAAAATAAAAACATTTGTTTTGTTTGCACTTTGCAGATGGCCATCACAGAAAGGATACTATTATATTATAATATCAATACCACCCTTATTCTCACAGTACCTACCTACATTATTTCGGAAGATTACCATGTTGACCCTTTCGTAAAAAATCGTGAGCTATACATAACCTATTGGTTGTTGCAAAGCCAGTTTGCATGTTTTATAGGGTATGCGTGCAGGCAGGTACCTAGAGTTTGCATACCATAACATGCATAATTATTGCTATGGAAGCAGTTTATTTCAACTTTACTGCGGGTTCAAAAAATCTTGATGTGTTATTAGGTAGGTACCTATTACTTGCTTGGATAAAAACAATATTCAATGGACTGTAAGACCATCCATGTGCTGGTCTTCTGCAAGACATTGCAAAAGGCCAGCCTAATATAACAAAATTTACATTGTGTACATATTACAATGTGGCAGTATATTATGTAGGTACCTGCAGTGGGTTATTAGCAGTTGGTATACTAAGTAATTTTGTTTGTGTGAATATTTTTTGTGTTTGTTGATTAAAACATTATAATAATATGTTTGTTTTGTCAATAATAATATCTAAAATTTAGATTCTAAATGGTATGTAGGTGCATATGTTATACCTACTTCATTTATTTATTATAATATTTATTGCATGCATTTCACTTGGTGTATGTATGTATGTTTATGATAATAAGGGACAAATTATTATGACTGTGTAACTCCGCCACATAAATGTTAATATAATTTAACATTTATGACTCCGGTTCTAAGCGCGGGTTAAGGAGGAAGGTACAGTATCTAATAATTAAAACACAGTTTTAGGAGGTACCTACCTAACTAATTGTTTGTGAATATATTTTGCAGCCAACTAGTTTACTTACTACTCCTTGATTACAAAGATTAGTTATCAGATTGTTTATTTTGATATGATACTGCAATAAAATTTAAATTATGCACCTACTTGTGAAAAAATTGTTTTATTTCTGAAAACTGCTCACATAATGTGTCCGGTTTTTTTAATATTTTTAGTGTTAAGTATAATCTACTCCTCTGTAAACCCAGAAATCCTGCACATGGTCTAGGGGATCTCCGAAATAAGCCTCTGCCATGACCTACCTCTCACCCTCCGCTCCCCTAGAATGGTAGGTCTGTGCATTTGTTTTTAAAACATTAGTTCATGTACGAAAATTGTAATAAACAAATTCGTGCTAGTTACATACACCATTTATAACTTCAGAACAGCTGGACTGATTATATTTTATGATGTTTGATTAGGTCAAAGTTGTTAAGTACGGGACTTACGGAATATGAAATTAAACGTACCTATGGTGTTGAGTGGAATGATCAATGAACTATAGGATAGGTAGGTAGGCACCTATTCTGGCAAACATCGCATCGCTTTCTTAAAATGTCGGTAGGTAAGTAAGTACATTATTTCAAAGTATCGATATGAGTACATAGGTATCGATACCATTATACCAGTAAAAGACAAATAGGTACCTATAATAGTACCGATATTTAGCTAAATATCGATAGCATTATCAGTATTTCCGTAGCAAACACCTATATTTTGGAAATATCGATATCAGTCCCTATCAGTAGGTAGGTAAACCCTTATTTAATTATACAGTAGGTAGGTCCTACCTACTTAGCCATTAAACATTTCAACTACGACGTCACAATAATTCAAATGATGATCAAAATATTATGATTGTTGTCAATAAGATGTTGTGTCAGCCTTACCTAATCTAAAAATGTATAAGATACATTTTTATTACAATTTATTACTATACCATACCTACCTACCTATCTAGCCAATTTATTACATAGAAATTAATATTCTTTGTAAGGAAAAATAAAACGCAAAAAAGATAGGTAGGTACCTACCTACCTACTACGTTTTCTTTCTTTATCTGCATTCATCGTGGACACATATACACTGTACACAATTTTATTATATATATACCACACGTAGCAAATTATCGTAAAGTTGTTAAGACTACAATAATAGTCTCTATTCCAATATCGTTAGAGCTGCTGTTTTCTGACAAAAATGCTCTTATGTTGGTAATACGCCTTACTGCGTAAGAATAGCCAAAACAAACCATTATAAATGTCAAAAAAGTGCACACATGCATAAGACGTCAAACTAAATTACGCACACGTATGTAAATTTGCAGCATTTATCGTCTGTACCACAGGATATGTATAACATCCTAATGAGTAAGTGAGTGAACAAATGAACTCATATTCCATTTTTTCATTCATTTGCGGGATTCATATACACAATCCTGCAAGACCGAAATTGCACAGACAAAAAAAATTGTGCAATTAAAAAAATAAAATCTTGTGACTGTCAAAATTACTGCGTGAATCTAGCCCGTTCGAAATAATTTGGTTGAATTGAATTTGGAAATAGGGAAGTAAATTGGTCGACAAAATGAACGCAATTCTGAAAAGGGCTGCCATTCAGTATCTCAAAACCAATGCGCGTTCTTCTACGCACGCTGCCACCGCTGGTGGACATGGAGGTAAAAAATCTTTGTTTATTAGCGAAAATTATGTAACCAGCTAACCTAAAGGTAGTCTTATCGCAGCCCCTTTCTTTCACAATTTTATCCACGCTTTGCCGTAATTACCTATTACAAGAAACCTAAACACTCCGATATGGGTTTTTCCTATCGTGTGGGTGTGGCCATAACCACCCTTTAGTGTTGTAGCCAATGAGATTTCTAATGGAAGTACCTACCTACTTATGAATAATAATGGTACCTATCATCATCATCTTCACATTCCCACCGCAGATACAGGCCTCATCTCTTATTATACCTACTTAACATTGACGGAATCCATAATGTTTCATACACTTTTGTCACTGATCTCAAAACCCCAATAACAATTATTTATTGAATGTTAGGTACTTTACGGTCTTATCAACATTATTTTACGTGTTAAATACTTTACAAAATATCTACGCCAGGGCTCATACCTTCTGTGCACTCTGTCATGTCATGAATAATTGCAATAATGTTGTGATTGTATAGAAGAAGACCTCAAAGATATTATGAAAGATCCTGCAAGAAGTAAAGAGAAAAAGTAATGGTGCAGAAGGTGAATGGAACTTTATGTTTTTCTTTCTACTTGTTCCAGGTGGCTACAAGCTATGGAAGAAGATGACATTCTTCGTGGCATTCCCCGCCATTGGTCTCGGCATGCTGAACGCATATCTTGGTCACGTTGAGCATAGCCATCATGAGAGGCCCGAGTTTGTTGCCTACGACTTTCTACGTGTGCGCACAAAGGTAACAAAATTTTATTGGTTTTATTGGCCTTTCAAAACTCAATGCTAAATCGTCAATCTTCCTGAATCAAATTGTAACTACTTTTATCTAATTTATACAGAAATACCTAGGATAAAACTTATAATTTTAAATAAAACCTGTCTCAATCTGAAACCTTTAAAAGTGTAAAGTTATCTTTTACCTTTCTGAGCAATTATTTTGAAATATTCTGCATCATGAAAATAATAGCATTGAATATAGGATGGTAGTCAACTATTGAATAGCATGTTACTTGGGCCTCCTGTCAATCATTGATATTGGCATGTTAGGCTCTCAAACCTACCATCAACATTGAGCTTCCACTTGGAATGTATTGTGAGTGTAATCTTTCTCTATATTGCAGCGTTTCCCGTGGGGTGATGGCCAGAAGTCCCTCTTCCACAATCCCCATGTCAACGCCCTGCCTACCGGCTATGAAGATCACTAAACATTCACTTCTTTCTGCTTTGTATCTTAGAAAACATGCAGAAATTATTTTTAGTTCATGCAAACTGTATTGTGATAAAGTGATAAGTAAATAAAAGTTCCGTTAAAACTAAAATTCTACTTTCATTAAGTACCTACATACTTCAAAAATTGCCTTGCAAAGGCATGCCATGGTAACCTTTGCCACCTTTGCCATGGTATTTGCTTTTGAGGAAAGTAAACAAGGATAATAAACCTATTCCCTTATCTGTCTGGCCATTCCGTATATACATATACAAAGCTACTCTATGCTGGTAATGCTGGTCACCAGCACCACTGGACCGGGCTCCACCCACTTTATAACAAAAAGTTACTCTATGTTCATGACAAAGAGTAGGTACCTACCTATATTATGTGAGTCATGGCTTCATTCGGGGAGGTCGTAGGTTAAAGTAACTTTTTATACTGGAGGGGTCGTTGTGTTGAGTGCAATGGCCAAAGAGGTAAAGCAATCACCAAAGAAAGAACAGAAAGGGACATGAACGTTATGATCGTACCTACTGGGTAGTTCATCCATGAGTGCAGTCCACACCACAATAATTATTAAGTATAATAAATAGGGGGGAAGGGAAGTGTTCTCCAAGTTCTCCAACCAAACAGAATACAAACGCTACCTACCTAGTGTTCTCACACACTTGATAAGTTGACACTGGCTAAATACACAAACCGTGCGAAGCCATAACTAAAAAAAAAACAATCGTTACATACGTACGTCAGCACTCAGCTGTACGAAACGTAAAACGTAAACAAACAGCTGATGCTGATTGATTGTGATTGAATATTTCCAATATTTCCATTGTAAATACATAATCATTTCAAACTAAATCTTTTTGAATTGAATACCAATGAATTTGGACTAAAACGAATATACGAAGACGTAGCGAATTAGTCAGACGTATCCAAAAGTAAAGAAACTCATGCTGTGATCCTAAAAGCCGCAACTATGAGTACGTCGGTAAAAGAGTTCAACAAAGTTTGGTGGTCGGAGGTGCACAACCGTATCATCGGCGCTGTGGTGTTTATGGACGATGCTAGTGCCGAGTGTCTGCATTGGGAAGGCGGGGTCTTCAATCTCATGTCGGCGGGGGCCGTGATGGTGAAGAGTTTATCGCCGTTTGAGGTATGTTTCCTCGGTAAAATCTATGCTGCTTAGCCATGTTAGTATGTTTAGATCTCTTGCCTCATCCTCTTAGATGACTCTTCACTCTTTTGACCACTTCGTCAACACCTGGATAGCTACAATTTAAATACATGAGTACAAAAATTACTTAAAAAGCCCCCTGAAATAGTACAGGTAATGCATACAGGAAATAATAATGAATAGCCTATGTAAAAATTCCAGAAATGTTGTGATTGACTTTGGACTACTGTGCCGGTACGGAAGAATAAGTATCTTCCAAGTTTTCCTATATAAATTCTTAACAATTGCAATGGTTTGTCCTACAGTCATGCCCAAAAGCTTTCAAAAAGGCCGTATTTATAACTCAAACAACACTGACTCAGCTGAGTACGATCCAAGAGATTGTACTGCACAGTGACCTGACGCAATGCATTCTGATATCCTGCGTGAGCCTGGATGTTGTATTCTTAGAGCTGAACTCAGGAAAGGATGTGAGCGACGTCATAGCCACAGGGAAGGGGCCGCAGGAGGCTGAGACAATGCTTGTGAATATGTTGTGCGAATGGATGGGGAAATCGGTATGTATAGTATCTACATTCTACATCCTAACAGCAAAACTTATTAAGATTTTCTTTTATACTCTAGTCTATGGCATTAATTTAAACAATTGAAAATATATTGTATCTCAGCATCCTACATAGATTACAAGTTAAAACCAAGAAATATGACAAAGTCTAGAAAACCTGTAAAGCACTTCCAGATTGTTATGGCATTTGCCCTTACAATTTGTAAAACAACCAATGCATAAATGTTATTTTTCAGACATGCGTTGTAGATGTAGTTCACGTACCTATCTTCGCCATCTCCCTAACGCCTGTGATCTTCACTACCCCACCGTACCAGAGCACCTACCCGTCCATCGATGGCAACCTGATTACGGCTCCTGTCTCCGACTTGTACCAGTTGTCCAACGATGAACGGTCCAGGGCACGGAGAGTGGCAAGCGGATTGAACAGCATGTTGGATTCTCTGAAGTTGAAGGAGGAGATATACTTTATGGGAGGGTATAGCTCGCTTGTAGCTGGTGTGTTGGAAAACTCGCCAGTCTGTATAAGCCGGAGGAAGGTAAGACATTTTTAGTTAGAGTGTTCTATAGGCAGGTTCTGAAGGTTTGGTATGTGTTTTAAGACATTGGTAACAAGATGACCAAATTTTTCATCTCATGATAAGCTCCACATTAAATTACTTGCAGTACTTTGCATTGCAAAATCTAGTATAGCAGTGCACTTCATTCTCCTGAAATATTGGTTATGCTGTTGGGATTATACTGAATGGCTACTACTACAATTATTTACTAAACAGTATTCAATAGCTTTTCTGACAAGATATTATACTTATCAGATCTCATAGCAGCTCAGAAGAATATCTTCAAAATAAAAGTTATTAGTTGATCTTTCCCACAACTCTTGTTAATTTTTTTACTGACTTCCAAAAAGGAGGAGGTTCTCAATTCGAGTGCATGTTTTTTTTATTCGTTTTTAATGAAAATATTATTGTCTTAATTCCAGACCTTCAAAAATACCGCATCCCTCATCATCATAGACCGTACGGTCGACGTGGTCGGTGTTACCAGTCACTCCACGGAGTCTGTGCTGGACAAGGTCATGGCTGTGCTGCCGCGGTTCCCCGGTCATGGGAATGAAGTCGCCGTCGACATGTCGCCGCTGTGTGCGGCTAATACGTAAGAACATCTCCCTCATCATCCGAGGCTCGTTCATCGTCGTATTCTCGCTCGTCATATTCTCGCTTGGTCGTCATCATAATCTGGCTCATCATATTAGTCTCGCTCATTATCATACTCTGGCACATAATAGTCTTGCTCTTAAATACCTTGCTTATCTATTAGTCTCATCACAGTCTCACCCACAGACTGGTTCATTACAGTTTGTTCATCATCCTAGATTTGCTCATCAACATCATCTTAATCCTGCCCATCATCATGTCCACGCTATTCAGTGCTATCAATTGATAACAACCAGCCCCAACCGTTCTAACTAAAAATCTGTACCTTCCCTAGAATAAACCACCCTACAGACCTTCAACTAAGCGCAGGCTGCCTCTACCACGCGCTAGACGAGGCCTGCGTCCAGACATACGAGAACATGATCAACAAGTCGCAGAAGGAGGTCATGCTCGACTTGTACAATAAGCTATCTAAGATTGACGTGGAAAAGTCACCGAGCCCAAAGAACCTCCTGAAGGTGACTCCGCAGAGTATCGAGAAAGTTGTCATTGCGACCAAAGGTGAGTTGAGCCTTGATAATATATTGATTGTTGTTAAAATTCGGCCTAGTTGCGGAAAAGAAGTCCGTTCACCAAGTACCAAGTTTGTTGTTCAATCAAGGCTGTCTTCCGTTTGTAAACTTCATTGACAAATGTAAAAAAGATATTCAATATCAACTAGCAACCTGGGAATCTGAGTCTAAATTAGGTCCGTTTGCGTCTAATATATACAGGGTGTATCGGCAGGGTGTAGTAATATTGAAATGTGGGTATGTGTACCTGGTGATGAATCATTTGCCAGGGTACTAAAACCTGAAATCGATAATCGATTTTTTCACTCAAATTGACAAAATAACTAAATATTACAACCCTAACATGATACGGATGACGTCACGTTACGCGGGTCACTGGCATTGAATTATTTCTGCCGCAAACTGCGCCGCGCTCTTTGAATTTGCCGACAATATTTTAGGGTTCAGTATTGTAACAAAGTTGAAAGCCTCTAAAATTCATTTCAGATACTTACCGCCTTAGAATAGAATTTTTGTAGGTACATTACACGGAGCAGATGTCACTCATTATTATAATAGTGATCTTAGGTTGATTGTAAGTTTTAAGCATTCTTTCGTTAATCTTCGGACCATACTTTATTTTCTGCGCGAACGAAGATTCACGACGCACCATATAAGTTGGGTACGACTGTACGCTTTGTTTCGTTAGTTTTACACCTCTAGCCGGCGGCATTACTCAAACAAAACTAGGCCCGCCGTCAAATCCGTCAATACAAAATTCGTAAAAGTACTAAGGGTTCCGTTTGTTTTTTAAATAATGCTTTTTACCAATTTGTACCAACCTGGACAGATGCAACCTGACAAAAGTATTTCTGACAAAAATATTAAAGCTCATAACATATAATACAGGCAACTACAAAATCATCGAGGCGCATCTCGGCGTTATCCAACAAGCGTTGGCAATAGTTCAGACCCTGAAGTCCCCGCGCAGGCCGCTGATAGAGCTACTGCAGGGCTTGGAGAAACAAGTGACGCAGAGCCTCACCGCCAGCAGAGATTCCACCAGTATCCTGTACCAGGTAGTTTTATTAAATTCTATTTACATCATTTATTGCAATCATAGCTCATCATAAACTCAGTTATGCCGTTTTTATATGCTAGTGTTTTGGCGAGACAGCAAAATGTCGCTAAGTCGAAGGAGTTAGTGTTTTTACGTTTTTATAACATGGCGAGTCATTCAGCTAAGGAAGACACACAACACAGGGCGTGTCATATTTAGTGAGTCATACAACACTACCCTTAATAATGGATCAGAGAAAAATATCTATTGAAAGAATGCACATACCGGGGTATCGTATTTTTATTTCTACTTCTACAATCGCGTCATTTATTTCATCTGTTAAAAGACTGTCACAGATTAAAAATTCACAATCACATTTCTTACCACAGATCACACATCTAATCAGAACGAGATTGGACCGGAACATGCCACTGGAAAATCTGCTCGCTCTCATCGTTCACGTCTACTCCCTGACCGGCTCTGAAGTGTCATTCTCCAAGGAACACGAGCAGAATCTCATGGATACGCTCAGTGTTGCCGTATTTGAGGACCACAAGAGTCTGTTCCTCAGTGAGCCAGGACAGGTAGTGACACCCGAGGACGGTGTTTCTATCACGAACGAGATGATGAATCGATTAAAGACTATTGCTAAGATGAGGAAGCATATGCATAAGTGAGTGTGTATGTAGTACAATGTATATGTAGCTGGCTAATCCTGTCACTATGTTTCAAAGGTAACGGTCCTCAAGAAGTCATTGTATAAGTGTACTTGATGGTTCAAAGCGACAAATTCGTTCATATCAACAAGCATTTCCTTATTAGCACCTTATTAAACCTCTGTGTCGCTTCTATCGTAAAAAATATCATTTCAACGTTTTTCAAGTGAACCAATACAAAATGCCGCCAACTCGCTCACCTTAGTACATTTATATACTATGTAAGTAAGTCTCTGTATATAAATGTTGTTGTGTACAATAAAGAATATAAGAACATAATTATTATACGAGAAAAAATATAAACACATTTACATTTTTTGATATAGTCAAAACGCGTTCCAGATATAGCTCCGTGCTGAAGCCGTGCTCGGGCGGGCGCGGCGAGGAGTACTGCGGCGTGCTGCAGCAGCTGCTGGAGGACCTGCTGAGCCCGGAGCGGCCCGAGCTGCCGGACCTGGCGCACCGCGGCGAGGGCATCAAGGACCTGCTGCTTACTGGGTTCAAGTGAGTCTTTTTTTTATTCTTTGTGGCCACGTTGCAGAATAGTAATGCTCGGTACTGTCTGTACAGCCACGGTGCGGTAGACTAGTCAAGTTTGAATATCGAACATCGTCTAGAAATGTATCGTCTCTATGTAGCTACAATAACCCTGGGTAGTATTATCACCTGCTTTTCAGTAAAGCGAAACATCACCAGGAAACTCACGCCTGAGAATTATTTTGGAGGCAGGTATGTGATCCACCAATCCGGAGTTGGCTCCGTAGCCGTGGTGGATATTATGTTATGGCCGAATCCTTATCATCACTCGCGTTTTCTAACTGAAACCTGGCATCCCTATTTATTTTACTTGTGAATTTGTTATGGAGTTACAAAAAGCGAGGTTTAAACGTCGAATTGTGGAGAAAATATTCACACACGTCTGTTCAATTCTGGTTTAAATATTCTGTGGTAAGACCGTAATTGCCTAAGTAAGATGAGATGACTAAATCTGTCTTCCCCAGCATGCTGACCAGCAAGAAGTCCCGCGCCTCCAAGCACCCGCTCGACAACCCGCTTGTGATCATCTTCGTGATCGGCGGGTTCACAGCCGAGGAGTGCAAGCGGCTGCACCGCACCGTCATCACCAGCGGCGTGGACAACACCGTGCTGTTCGGCTCCACGCGGCTCGTCTCCCCCGTCGAGGCCATGCGGGATGTACTGGGCATTTAAAGAGGGGGAAGAGGAGAGAGAATACAGTGGGGAGGAGACAAGAGACCCCATGCGAAGAGGGGAGGGGAGTAGGTGAAGTTTGAACGTGGTCATGAATGGGGAGCGGTTGTATACAAAGTAATGGAATTGTATACAAAATAATGTATATAAATTAGTTATTTAAATTAATTGACTGTTCCATTATTAATGTTTAATATTATTTGTACCTATCGTAAAATTAAGATTATACATATTATTTTTAATCGATAAGTGTATGTACTATGTGCAATATTTAATAAGTTATTCGTTATTTATTTGTTTATATTTCGAAATTTCGAATATTTTGTAATTTTTATACTTATATTTTAAACAATCCTTACGAAAAATTCACTTATAAAAATAATTGCAATGTAATTACAATGCAAAAATAATATAAGTATGCTTCATCATTTTTAAAGAAATAGTTTTAATTTCGCATCATAGTTCTATCATCTTTAAAAAGTATAAATTTGAATATAGAAATGTATACAAACATAACAATCCCAAGAAAGGGGGTAACCGTTATTCAAATGAAATAAAATGTTTATTTTATTTTTATTGTATAACACCAATTCAATACAGACAATTTCACACAATTTAATTGTTTTCTTATCACACCTGAATTTATTCTCATAAATACAATTCGCATTCTTGCAAAAGCCAAAAAATTTTAAGAAGATACAAGATTTAATAGAAAATCTGTTTTCTCATTGTGTTGCCTCAAACTAATTATTATACTTAACTTGAGCTTGTTTTTTTTTATTTTGCTGAAAATACAGACTATTACTATATACTATAGCCTGTGCGTTAATTTTAAGAAAATATAAAGATGACATATTAGGTGTACATTCATATTATGCTATGTACAATAAATAATTATTATACCTATGTACGCAAAAATATTGATTTATTTGATAATGCAATAGTGTATGATTCTCACGAAAGTAAGAAGATACCCGTTCTCAGACGTGGATAAGGGTACCATGATGATGAGTACAATAGTAAATAAAAACAATCCGTTAATAACGTGTAAAGTAAATTGTCATAGAAAATTGCAAATTATCATAATAATAAGAATACTTGGAAAAACAAAACATTAACAATCATTAGTTTTTTCTGTATTGTTTCAATCATTCTAATAACTCATTCAAATCACATACCAACCTATCTACGAGTAACGCTAGAGACTGGGTTACTGCAATAGGTATTTTGAGCAATTTATTTGTATGTGTTAGATCGGCAAATACGCTGACGGCGCGTGTTATGGTAAACGAATAAAAACATGGCAATATTTTACTGAACGATCTGCTGATGGCGATATATAGACATTTTATTTTACGTCGAATCATATTGAACCATGTTTAAAATGCACATAACCCGGTCTCTATACGTAACTCGATTAAAAAGAAACCCGAGCATCGTGGTCACTTGCTAGGCAGCACTATTCAATTATAGTTGACGGCTCGTTTGGCGTAGTGACTGAGCAATCGTGCTGCTGCGCTAGGGGTTGCGGGTTCGATGGGACAAATATTTGTGCGATCTACAAATATTTGTTTCTGGTCTGGGTGTGATGTGTATGTGAAATTATATGTCTGTAAGCGGTACCCACGATACAGGAGCAATCCTAGTGTGGGGCAACGTTTAAAAAAAAAAAAAGTTAGAATTACTTGAAACTGGCACAATGTGCAAAACGCACCATGGCCAAAGAAGAGAAAAATAAATAAAGCGTTGCAGGACTTGCAGGTCGCAATAAACTTTACTTACAGAATCATACATTGTATAGGTATACCTACACTTAGCCTGAACTTGTCTTGTTCTAAGACTTTTTGAAAATGTTAAGTTTAACAAAGCTTTAGGAATGTTATTGCTATCACCTTTAAACCACAATAAAACGAAAGAGACAGCAGTAACTTTAGAGCAGTCTAATTTAAATTGGTGCACCACGAACATATTTTGAAAAATTCAGTTTCATACCACCAAGTGCATTCACACAAGAAAATATCATCGGCCTAGCCTTTGTTGACGAATGAGACATATACATTACCACACTACTAACATTATTTATTTATATAGTACCTACTAACTTATCATATTAATTAAATATACTTGGCAATGTCTATCGTGTGCCTGAACTTATTATGATAACATTATATAATATATAACTGGGTAGGCATTAGTTATGGGCAGTTTTTAGCATTGACAGTTCTAACAACTATCTATTTAACGTGACAACGATAACTCGTTATTTAACCTACCAAAACTATCTATTTTTAATAACGCTTAGTGGTGGTTGAAAACGGTGCGGATTCACAACCATCACTCGTTTTGTAGCTAATGCAACCCGTAGTTATCTCACAACGCTTTCAAAATCACGCGATGTATTATAACGTCATTGAAGTTAGCGTCATAACTGCTACGCCAAAGTTCTGGGCGGTGGAAACGGTGTTTTCACAACCATCACTCGTTTTGTAGCGAATGCAAACCATGACGGTTATGTCACATCGCTCTCAAAATACGCGATTTTTAACGTCATTGAAGTTGCCTTTTAAGTAGGCAAAATAACGAAGTTGTAAATATAGACAGTGATTGGAATAAGATAGTTTTTTTAACGTTATTGAAAAACCAATAACTGTTTCGTTTCGTTATTTGCAAAAACCCGTAACGACACATAGCTAGTGGGCATAACATAAGTTATAGGTATTTGTTGTGAACCGAAAGTTTACCGGAAAGAAGAATCCAAAGTAGGAAAAACGCTAGGTCCAGAGCTAGGCAATTTTAAGTGAGGTCTTGTTGGTTTTCTAGCTTAGTTTTCAATTATTATTATTTAGCCTTAGTATCACAACGCTCGATAAGGATAGTTTAATTATTATAGTGTAAATAGGTTCTTAACTTCAGAATACCAAAATATACTTAAATTATACCTAAGTATGTTATAATTTACGAAACACTAATAATTTATACATAGAAAACTATACAACAAACAAATGAAATTCTCATAGCGACAGCTTTGTAAAAATAGACTTAGCGGATTTTTAACAAAAAAGAAGTTATTTCTTTCAGCGTTTTTCCTTCTTTGCCTAACTTACCTTCCATATTGATGGCGTTGTTTATTCAGTTAACATTAGTTACGACGAATAATTATCCAGCCTTTTTGCCTACACACCACCATGCCATTCAATATGCAGTGAGAATTAACAAAATAATTACAATACAATTGCTACTGATATGCACAAGGTTAAAATGTTAGACCTATTACGAAGTCCATAAAGCCTGTAACACACATACCTATGTCAGAGCTGGCTACACAATGAATCAGAAATGACACACCATTGAGTAAATTGGCGCTCGTGTATATGTTGTAAGTAAATTTGAATTTTCATGTATAGGTACATTACTATAATTATTTGCAAGCTTTTGTACCACTGACATGTTTATTGTATTATGATGATGCTTATGGTATGTTTATATTAGGATACTAGGAGATAAAATCCAAAATTCGAACATACGTACTCACAAAGCCTCAGATGCAGAAGAGAAACATTCTTCACAAGAAAATAACGATTTTGCGGAATGTTGGTATATTTTTGATCCTCAGTGCTGCATAAGAATGGCCTGCCATCTTTTATCACAAGTTACATTGTATCCAATTACTAGGCACATTTCCTAATTGAGTCACATTTGACTCACGATTCTTGAACAAAAAAGTTTTCATGAAAGGAAAGAGCGATATCAAGTTGAAGTGACCAAATCGACTTAGGGTTGACCCCACTTGCTCGCGTGGAACTGCATCTTTCCGTACTTTTCACCACCATTTTTTACGTTGATTTTTGTTTGCTTATAATTGAGAATAATGATTGAAACTTTAACATTGATATAATTAGACACCTACTACGATTTGTATGTACCTACTATACACTTAACAGTTAGTTGGAATGGAGTCAAATCTTTTGTCTCTCTCTGCTGGCCTTTAGTTCAGTTCATGCCGGATACGTCGCCTCCCTTCCTGAAGTCTGCGTTGGCGTAAATGCCAGTTTTATTCCTGTATAGGGCACAGATTATGGAACCACGGTTTCTGTAGCGAACCATCCCATGGCCTTTCTCCTGCAGGCCTTTTATTATACCCTGAAAAAATATTATGTTGATTTTAATGACGATGTATAAAAACCGGCCAAGTGCAGGTCGGACTCGGGCACGAAAGGTTCCGTATCTATAATCACGTTTGTTGTATGTGAACCCCTTAAATATTTATTATATTCTAATTTCTCAGTATTTGTACCGCTGTTATAGCGGCACCAGAAATACATCATCTGTGAAAAATTCAACTGTGTAACTATCACAGTTCATGAGATACATAGCCTGGTGAGAGACGGACAGAAAGACATGAAGCCTTAGAAATAGGGTCCCGTTTTACCCTTTGTAAACCTAAAAAACGTAAAAGATGTGATTCTTACCTCCGTAATTCCGAATTCATATGTGGCATTCATGGGGAATATCTGATGATGGAACCTCGGCTCATCTATCGCCTCTTTTATTGATTGGTCGAACCAAAGCTTCCGCATAGTCACCTACGATATATAAAAAAAATACGTGATTGACTGATTTAGGTAGGTAGGTAATAGTTGGTATTTGCCGGTGATTGATTACATTAGCACACGTTGATCTAGTTATCTAAATACAGAAGTAGGGGAGGTCAGCTCAATGCGGACATAGCAGGCAAAGACGCCATGCCCGATTATTGGGTTATATTCAAGAAAAACGCGGCGTTGCCGATGTGTGGCACTACTAGACCTGCTCCTCCACCCCGGGCAGTCGCCCGGCAAAAGTCGGATGAAACGCGTGGTTTCAGTGCCGCACATACGATTTTTGGCTGGTTTGTTAAAAAAATGCGAAGTGAAGTCAAATTGTTTTGGATGAATCTCTCTATATTTAGGTTTTATCATTATGCGTGTATCATTAATTAGCCATGTTTACCCTTGTTTGTGTAACAGTTGTTCCGATATGTATTAACAAATAAGAAAAATGAAAGGTGAATAGAATATGTACGAAAAAGGCAAAGCGGACCAGGCAAAGAGGCCACTGATCACTTTACCCTTATTAAAAAATATATGAATCTGACAAAATATTTTTTCTTTACATGGTGCACAATGAGAAAGTCAACCAATGCGTCATGGGATAAAAATACATAACACGGGCGTAAACGAAAAACCCCGACTCCTATAAAAATAATTATATTTGTATGATGATATATTTTATTCATTTGTTGATAAATAGGTCATCGTTTTATAAATGTGCATTGTTCGGCTACAACTATGAAAATTACATTTTGATATCGTTCAATGGATGGTTATGAACATTTACTTAATCTATATTTTTTTCAATTATAAAGAAACGTTATGTTCATAACACTTTTGCAATTATTACTATCCTAATTTCTGTGAACAACAGCTTGTTGAATAAAACATGTTAAATCGTATTCAATTTGTTCATTGCACAGTTACACTATACTTGGTTCAATGTATGTATTATTCCTGTGCATCATGTATTTATTAAAACATGAATTACATACTTGTAAATTATAATATATTATAAATATTTGGGCTGGCCACTTTGCCCATTTTCCAAGGCCGCTTTAGGCGCTCGCTCGGGTAAAGCGGTTTTTGGACAAGTTTTCGTAATTTTCCAATTGTGTTTTTATTTATATAGTTGCGTCAATTTGACTTGCGCATTAGAATAGAAGAATAAATGCTTTATCAATTGGTATAAAATTATCTTCAAATATGTATCAATTTGGACCTCTTAGGTACATTCAAAGTTAAGGTGTCCACTTTGAGCTGACCTCCTCTATAGTAGCTGACTATTTGCGCTGCAAGATGCTATAACCACAAGGTTCCTGCTTCTATTCCATTCACCAACGATGTATGCCCGAAAGATAATGTTCTATCAAGTGACCATTAAAGTTCTAGGTTTAGTTAGTACTACGTTTTTGTGCCACGCGACGGCTAACTCACCAACGCAACAGCAGTAGTGATCTTTGTGCCTCCAGACGCTCCAATGACCAATTTCGCATTGCCATTCTTATCCACAATAATGCTGGGTGTCATCGAAGAGAGGGGCCTCTTCCCAGGAGCTATGAAGTTGGCTGGGGAAGGCTTCAGGCCGAATTGGTTGGTGATGCCGCGGGATGAGAAGTCATCCATCACGTTGTTCATAACAATGCCAGTTTTGCGAGTTGTGAATCCCGCGCCATAACTGTGAAAGAAGATTATGGTGATTTCGGAGTTGATGGTCATTAATCTCTAGTATAATATATAGAGAGTCTTAGTTAGAAGTCAGGATCTCTTTATGTGATTTTGATGTTACTATTTTATTTAGACTGTTTTAGTCGAGTGGTGGTGAGGACAGTGTATATTATGTATCTATTCGGGCTATAACAAAGATATGAGCAGAACAGAGCACGACAGTGCAAGAATTGGGAACAGTTCCTTAATGATACCTAATTTACACTCGGAAGCAGTTAGCAGGATGATAATGTAAATCGCTTCGAGAAAAGGATAGTGCGGCCGTGCCTTTTGTTTTGCTCGACTTGGCGGGGGCACTGCCGTGCCCCCAGATACGATACTTCTCATGCCCCTACCACTGCTACTCGTGCCGTCGAACGCAAGTGAAAGCGAAGTGAGTGGTAGGACGGAATGGGAACACACACTTCTCTCGAGAGATAATATATTGTCGGCAACGGGAAAAGCTGGAGCGCGGACTGAGTCTAAACGGGGGGTTACTACGTTTTTAAGATTCATATCTTACTAGAAGTTGACTGAGCTGGTTACAGAGACGGCGTCGCCGTTGGTAGCTATGATGGAGATGTGAGCGGTGCCGGAGTCCGGCTGCGTGTACTCCGTGACGCCATACGTGGCGGTGTCGTTGCTGGTCATCGTGTCGTTGATGCGCAGCCGGATCTGTTTGCCGTACTCGGGAGACGTGACGTTTTGAATCAGCTGTGGAGCGAGGCAACAGTTGTAATATACAATCACTTCTACACGATCATTCCCGTTTTCCCCCACTCGCTTGTCCACCACTGGTGGACAGTGACACGTTATGAAAAAGTTGTGCACTAAGAGGTTACTTAGAGGTTTTTCGTCTAACCCTCTTATTCATAAAAAAATATGTAAGGCTTATTAAAAATGCGCACTGATAAGTTGTACTGCGCAATACTAAGTGACGTTTAATAAATGTTTTTATGAATAAAGGCCGTAAGGGGGTTAGTAGCAAGTGTATCCTGTAGGATAGTGTTTACGTTTTTGTTCAGTTTTCGTTAAATTCATCCCTGATACAACATCACAGGTGGTCTACACAATAACATCCTAGATCCTAGATGAAAAAACATTAGCCCGCGTATCACCTAGAAGACTGTTCACTCTCGATTTGTATACGTCAGGCAACAATTAAGACGCTAGGAGCGTGTTTTCCTTCGCCGTTCGAATTACCTCATGCAAATCCAAGAAATCTCCATCACCCAGCTTCGTCCTAGTGGCGTAGGCATACTTAAACGCCTCCAGGATCCTGTGGTACGTCAACACCTTGTCCTCAGTGGTGTTGATGCTTGAAGCGTTGAATTGGTAACCGCTCAGGATGTTCAGGATGTTGGCTAGGATCACGCCGCTGCTTGGAGGCGGCGGAGTGTAGAGGGTCTCCCCGTGCCCGAGAGATACCGATAGGGGCTCCGTGATAATTGCTCTGTAAAAGTAGGTGTTCGGACTAATTAGTGTTATACCCACATTTTAGGGCAATTAGGTAGGTACCTAATATAAGTTCGTGCGCGAATTAGACCTAGTAAATATGATTTCAGTTCGTGAAAGATTAAAAGCTTCTATAGTTTTGGTTGCCATTCTATAACTCGCGTACCTACACAATATACATTCAAGAATGATATTATGTTCCTATTTGTTGCCTGGGGCGAGGTATGGGAAAACTTTTCCATTTGTCGCCGGCGGGGGCGGAACTGGCGGCGACACGTGGGAATATACGATATCTCCATTGTGTGATATATTGCATTATTTTTATTGTTTGTTTAAGTGTGTAAGTAGGCACCTACGCTTTTATAGTAAAGCGCAGTTTTTACAGAAAACATTGTTTTGTTTCATTATTTCTTATACTTAAGTTTAGTCAAATTTTAGTAATAGGTATTGTTATAAACTAAATATCTAAGGTGTTGTATTTTGGAGGATTAGTCAATGTAATACAATAATAATAATTTATCGTTACAGTTCTACTTGTTCATCGTAATCGCATTGCTGTATCGGTAATCTAACCGTCTGGTATCCTATTGTGGTTTCCTTAGATAACATTGTTTATGAAGTGTACCTAGGTATACCTTATCAAAGAACACTAATACCTCGCCTACCGTTCGTTATCGTTCTTATTACATTACGTTTAGTTATGTAACCTAGTTACGATAATATATTGTAAACATGTTAATTAGTATTTAAACGGGTCTAATTCGCGCACAAACGAATATCAAAATATATAATTTTCTCGTGACCACGGCCGATGTAACTTGGTCGAAACGTCGAGGTATGTCAAAATTATATATTTTGATATTCGTTTGTGCGCGAATTAGACCCGTTTAAATACTAATTAACATATTGTAAACAATTAGTAAAAACTTACAGAAATTATATTGCTTGTAAGTAACTTAGTATATGTCACAATTTATTCTTGTTTCACTTAAAGACCTATAGGTACCAATATATATATAACAGCTTAATAAGTAGGTACCTATTAGTAATAATATATACCTACTTACATACAGTGAGATGTAAAATTAACATCTTAACTTACATCTGTGTCTGAGATATTGTTATTTAATCATCTTTATTGAAAAACGAATGTCACTACAATAGAGAGTAATTATAGGTAAGTAAGTGGACTTAGTTCTAAGAACATTTTTACCAGTCAACCACACATGAAAAGAGAAATATTGCATTTTGAGGTACCTACTTATACAATTTGCAGGTAAGCAATGTACTAAATTGCAACCACAACGATACACATAATCGATGTAGAAACAACAACAATTAGTTGCTGATGATTAATTTTTCTGATTAGTGTTTGTCGACAAGCTCTGAAGTTTTATGGCGCATGTTTTCATGACTGTAAGCAAATATTATGCGATGTAATGACTGCCCTATTCGTACAAATATTCATGGGATTTCTATTATATTATATTATGGTTGTCTCGTGCCTATTTACTCGAAGTTTAAACTCCTTGTTTTGCCCTTGTGTATATGAGTATATATTTTACATATTAATAATATCTCGGGTTCCTAACCTTCGATAACTAACAGAAGACTCGTTTTGTAAATAAACTGTCATGAATTCGCTTCGAGGTTCCCTATCTATTGACCTCAGAGCATGGTACATTTCCATTGGAAGGTTGCAGTTAATAAGTTATTTATAGCTTACTATTACTTAACTTGGCGGCTACTTAGCAAGTAGTTACTTACATATGGGATAAGTACACGAACTAAGTATAAGTATTATTGCCAGTGCGACAAAATCATCTAAAACAATGACATCAGCCACCTCATATACAAGACTAGTATCTATTTTCTAATTGGTGAATGTAATTTATTTTTGTAATTATAATAGGTAAAGAGTTATAAAAAACTGAATTTATAAAAAGCTTTATAGATCAAAGATCTATGTTATTTTATTGTAATAATAATTATCATTCCATAATAGGAATGATAAATATTATGATGATGATGATGATTAAAAAGTATTTTGCCCTATTGGCCCTTTGTTAACATATTTATTAAATGGAAAATATATAAATTGGCAAAATAGACAGTTACGTACGCTAGTCCCTACCATGATAGTGCTTCAGACAAAACTCACGCATACAAAACATTTTAGTTCCTCGTAAAAACAGTGGATAAAATAATTTCACAATTAAGTATCCACCTAAATTATAATGATCTCACTCGTATTATTCATTTGAAAATAACAACGATAGCACAGGTGTTACTGTTAAAACAAATGACGAATTCGTAAACGCCATTGCGTTGTGAAATGTCGCAATTGTTCGAAAACATGCATGAGTCAAGAGATGAATTCTTTAGAACATTGTTATCGGTAGGTACTTTTATGAAATAATCTATCTTAGAAATTGGTCACGCGCCTAGGAATTACATGATAAGCTACAATTGATTGTGCCTACTCTGATTATTCAAATGCTTGACAAGACAAGATTTCATTTCGACCTTAAAATTATAAAAAACGCCATGTTAAATACGCTTAATGTTACTGTTTTGTTTATAAACAAAATTGATACGTCGATAAATTACTGAAATGCAAAAGATGGCATTTAAATAAACAATAATCTGCGCAAGTATTTTAATAATGATGAATACTGCGAGCAAAATAAACAGTCGACATTTCGCTGTATTGTTTATCGATAAACTATTTTAAATTTGTTATCATCATAATATTATGTAAACATACATTTATGATAAGTGTCGACCAAATATCGGTACCTAGAGGTAAGTACCTAACTATCAATTGTAAATATTATTTAATCTATACCTAATATATTTTTATTACATAGTATACCTACCTATTGTTAATATTGAGTTAAGTATTGCTTTTTCCCCAAATAATGTAATATTCCTATTAAAGTAATTACTGTCTAATTATGGGCTATCTATACTTATTAATTCCAGCCATGGCGATATGCATCGCACTAACCACTGTTTTGATAAAAAAAAACATTAAACTAACGAGCTTTTCACTCAAATCCATAGCCTATACTCAACTACTATAGGACTGGACATAGTCACAGGACGGCTCAGAGCCTCTAAAAAACATAAATAGCCTACGAGTACAATCCACTGTAGATAGCAGTAGGTAGATGGGATCGATACTCACTCGTAATTCCTCAAGTCATCAGCAGTGATGATGCTGCCGACTGACTGCAAATCCTGCAGGAAGTCGTCAGCCAGACTGCCATTGTACAGCGAGTCGCCGCCGTGGTTTGCGATGTAGTCCAGGGTGGAGCACAGAGCTTTGCTCGGCGTCAGGAGTGTACCAGGCTTGTGGAACTCGCCTGATTCGCTGACGTACACCAGCCTGGAAGTAAATTGAAGAAACAAATAATAAAAATTGAAGCCACACAGAAAAGGGCACAACATACTATGCAATAACTACTAATAAGTCATCAAACGCGTCTGACTGTCTGTGAAAAGAATATAAGCAACGGCATAATTAACCTGGTCAGTAACTATAGAACCGATTTCAAGCCGGTTTTATCTATGTATACGGATGTAATTCTAATCTGGAACGATTACAAGTCTTGGTTCAAATGCAGGGTAGGTCAAAGTATGGGTACCTACTGCAATAATAATTGATTTGCGCGTGGCTCTGTGCCCAGCGTTCTTGAAATCTTAATAATGTATTTATGACGCGTCACGTTGTTTGTCCGCGATGGACTCCTAAACTGCTTCACCGATTTTAATCACATTTGCACACCGTGTGCAGTTTGATATAACTTGAAAGATAGGATAGTTTACATCTTAATTTATAGTGGCAATAACAAAAACCTTGGCCACAGCAACGCGTGGTCGTGTCTGCTAGTATTGTAAGCTTATTTATTGTTTATGTAACCTTAGGTAATTGTTATGAAAGCTTAGTTATTGTTTATGTAAACTTACTTCAAATTGTCATCTTCCGCAATAAGGTTTCTCTCTTGCGCGTCAATCAGCCCATCGTGCATGGCCTTAGACATAACGAAACCTTCGTCGCAGATGTCCAGAGTAGGAGCGATCAGCAGGGGCCAGTCCAGCTTGCCCCACTTCTTGTACGCCGCCCACATGCCCCTCAGTTCACCGGGCACGGCTACTGACTCAGCACCTGTCACGAGACTTACTTTTTAAAGGCTAGCATTTGATCACAATCTCACCAGTACCCTTAGTATATGAGTTTTTAATAGCTCGACACAGGACGCGTCAGCTATCGTTTTTGTATGTAGATCCTGTACAGCGCTCCTACTACCGCCGCGTTTATCAACGAAAAATTTTCATACCCACAAAGAGCTAGTTGACGCGTACTATGTCGACCTAGTAAAAACTCATACTTAGGGCCACGATTTGATTACAGGTGGTAAACGTGCTCAGCCTAAAACGGGGCTGGCTCTCCAGGCCCACTACCAGAATATACCAGATAGGGTGGGTGATTATGATTTGGTGACAGATTTTCTCGGCGCATTTTGCGTAGCGGCTGAGCAATCGGATTTCGAAGTCGCTTTGGTGTCGCGGCTTCGATTCCCGCCCGGAACTAATATTTGTGCGATCTAAGTAAGTACAAATATTTTGTTTCTGGTCTGGGTGTGATGTGTAAGTAAGGTGAAATTATGTGTCTGTAAGCGGTACCCACGATCCCAGGAGCAATCCTAGTGTGGAGCTACTTTTTAAAGATGAAGAAGAAGAACCTAGTTACTTCATCTTTACAACCCTTACTTATCCGCCTACAACCCCTCCTATATATAATTAAGGTACATACATATTAATAAAATATATTCTATTGCTACCAAGTTAAGAGTGATAATTAGGTTACGATACACTGCAATAAAACCTGCTGTCAGAAGGTTCTAGATTGTTTTAAACAATAATAATGCCTTATTTATACTCGTATAAGTATACAAATATAGTGTACAGACCTATCAATAAATAATGGTTGCCAGGAAGCAATCAAATACAATGTAAATCTACTTCGTTTATCGGAGGTTGCTATCGGTAGTTCGTGCCACGACCCAGAAATTAATCAGATATTTAAAAACATTAATATCTTACTATCATTAATTACCAAAACGCTCTAGATATCAAATTTGCTGATATTTTTCTGTAATTATTTCCTATTGTGTTTCTTCACAGCTGTATTAACGTAGGATACGTGTGAGTCATATTATTAAGTACGTTTTTGTACCGTCCTAGATGTATTGTATTTACCTAAAACAAATACATATATTATGACCCTTTTGTCCTCGGTGCTGTACTGGTTTAGCAATCTTAAGACGAGATTTCTTGTTTGAAATACGTAGGTAATAGAAATAGATTTTATTACCTACTTTGTTTTGACATAATCTGCACAAGCTGCAAAATTTTACGAACTAATTTATCACGTAGTCAATATAAATTATATTTAATTACCTTCTATTTCATTGCTTTTACCTATTTTCTCAGTATAAAAGCCCGGTCACCAAGAACTCGAAAATAACAAGCTATTTTGGATGTAGGTGACGATGAATGGGCGAGGCGGGAGAGACGTCTGGCCGTTGGCTTTTTTTCTTCTTTATATTCTTCGATCAAATATAGTATAGATACACAGTCTCTATGAAAATAATATCACAAAAGTGTCCACCCGTCAATGCGGGTCACGCCGATATTGTTGCATTTAATAGTGAACCTTAACACACTGTAGCACTTAGCGTTGTTCAAAACAAGGCATATTATGACGGCCATTTTCGAGCGGTGATCGGGGATCTTCCCTATATTTCATCGTACTCGTGGTTTATATTCATTGATTTTTTACTAGGGGACAGGGTAAATACAAGTAAGAAGATAATAATATGTAGGTATAAGTACTTTTCGATGCGTAATTTTTGCCGTAGCTTTGTTGTTTTTTTCTTTAATATTATCGTTTTTTGTTTAATAAATCAATATTTTATCGAGAACAATAAAGCAATGAATGTGGAATGCCCTATGCTATGCACGTGAGAGGCATATAATAAGTAATTATATTCCAGTAGTGAAAAATTGGCAATACACCATCATCATAAATAACAATGCATTGTATATTCGTCACTAAAGAGTGTTTACCTATAATAAATTAATATCCAATTCCATTATAACATTTCTTAACTTTTACTTATCAAACTAAGTGGTATGTGAGCGAAATTTCACTTTAGGCTTTCACTTTGATCTTGCCCAGGCTAGTCTGGGCTAAGATAATGCCAAGCAACTCTTTCTATATTTAGAAGTGGGCAGTTAAGAAAATATGTAGCTAAGCATTCAGCTAGGCACTCTGTTATCTGGGTGTTCTGGGAGCAGTTTTTTATCTTATATTCAACGTCTTTATAATGGTTTTCATAAAGTCCTTATATTGGTCCTTATAAAGGAAGCGAGAAAAGGATTTTACAGGGTATCCAAATCTACATGTTCAAGTATTACGCCTGAAATACTGTTCCTCATACTAGCGTGTAACCACAGACTATAAGTATACTAACAATGGCCGCGGTTCTAGGTTGTTACCTGAAACAGATCTTGCACCGTTTCCACCAAACATATCGGCACTGGCTTTCCCCGGGGCTTTCTCTCTCGCGTTCACCGCGTAAGCCTTCTCCTCGTCCTTTATGTAGACGGTCATGAAGAACCCGCCGCCCAGCCCCATGCTCTGCTGGTTGAGGAGACCGTTGCAAAACATGGCCGCGATGGCTGCGTCCACGGCTGACCCATTGTTGATGAGTATTTGCCTGAAACATAAGAGAGATATACTCGTATTGCAATCGGTAGAAAAAGGGGATTCGTATTATCGTAGACTTTTTAGTATTTGACTGAAAAGTAACAACCATAGGTTACGTTTTTAGGGGTCCGTATCCAAAGGGTAAAACGAGACTCTACTAAGACTTCGCTGTCCGTACGTATATCTGTCTGTCTGTCTGTGATTTTTACGGTAAATGTTCCAGAAACTGGGGGATAAATAGATTACGAGTAAGTATAATAAACACAGTCGCAATATTGTCCCCGCATTTCATCAGACGAAAAACATCACAACTTGTTATGTTAATGACTAATCGTTTAGTATTGTTAACTTAAATAATATTTTTCATATTATGCGCAGTTGGTACAATTCCTATTCAACATTAACACAACAATAAAATTATTGTTCCAAAGTGAGGTCTATTGTTTTTTTTATACAAGTGGCAGAGTAACTAACCGTGATGTAGGTTGCATATGATTGTGATATTAATCAATAATTAAGGTTTAAAATTTGATTGTTACTTCATTATAAAACATGATTATAATGAAATAACCACTGCGTATGTTTAAATTACTAGGTTAGCCAAAATCGTATTGTAGGTATTAAAATTTTACATTTAGTGATCGCACGTGTCATTGTGTAACAATGTAGGTACCTACCTAACAAGTTTGGGAATATTTCTACAAATAAGTACATTTTTTTTAATGTTTGTAAGTAAAATTGTATTTAGTAAATTCATCCTAAGCATATCGATCTTCAGCTGATCAGTTATATCGAGAAACATTGTAGATAATGTTACCTCATCAAGTGGTTCTGTACAGGGGCGGATCCAGGATTTCATTTTGGGGGGGGCTATTTTGACAAGGTTCGAAGGTTAAAATCACAAGGGAACAAAAAAAGAAGTTAATTACCTTGTATGTTTACAAAATAATGTTTACTCGCCTAGTGCCGCTTTTAGCAAACCTATCAATAATTTTGTCAACATCAACTCGGACATCCCTGTGGATGTGTAGTAGTGCAAGCCTGCACAGCCGCTCTTCCCCTGTCCGCGTTACGTACGCAGTGGCCGTCAATAGCCTTTTCTGCGCCCTGTGCGAGCTTTTATAACAGCGCCCTTGTTTTTTTAGATATTATAGGTACCCTAGCTAGAGCATTGCTATGTATACTTAACTGTATAGGCCTACTCAGTGGCGTAGCTTGAGCCACTGTCACCCGGAGTGGAGTTATAATTTGCCGCCCTTTTGTTAAAATTATAATTTTGTTGTTAGTGAGCAAAAACGTAACGAAATGAAAAAAATATTTATTTTGAAACACATTATCATTCCTCTCTAATTGTATGTACTATCTGATCTAGTTTTATATTTAGGCTAAAATTAAAAGTGAACAACATACATCCAGCACACTAAACGCGAAAATTTTAAGGGGTATTTATCAGTGTGCTGAATGAAATACAATCCCAAATATAGATGCGCGAGCGTAGCGAGCGCTGAAATTTTTTTGGAGTATTTATCAGTGTGCTCAAGAAATTGAAATCCAAATAAAAATGCGCGAGCGCAGCGAGCGCTGAAATTTTTTTGAGGTACTTATCAGTGTGTTGAATGAAACATAATTCCAAATAGAAATGCGCGAGCGTAGCGAGCGCTGAAATTTTTTTGGGGTATTTATCAGTGTGCTGAACGAAATACAATTATAATATAGTAAATGCGCGAGCGTAGCGAGCGCTGAAATTTTTTTGGGGGTTTTATCAGTGTACTGAATGAAATACAAATCCAAATATAAATGCGCGAGCGGAGCGAGCGCTGAATTTTTTTTGGGGTATTTATCATTGTGATAAGTTGTGCCTCTAGTGCTGCACTAGGGGCGCAGCGGGAACTTATCAGGAGCAAACCGAAAAAATAATAGTCCTGCCTAGTCTGGCCATTTAATTCTTGCGCCCCCCAAAGTCTACGCCCTGTGCCTGGGCACCGGCGGCACCGCCCTATTTACGGCACTGTACGTACGCAGCCATGTTTTGCGGCGTAAAGTGGAAAAGGATATTTCGGAATTAGCAACTCACTGGCAATGTAGCTAAAATAATTATGTATTAGCGTTCCAATTGCAGGGCGGCATGGCAGGCCTATCGCCGCGGCCCGCGCGCGCCGCTACTACCTGCTTGGACACCGTCGCGTCATTATTATTATTACCTACTAACTTCATTCTTTATTTTAGTTTATTATAAAGACATTCGGCATTTTCGACTTCACTTCATTCAATTCGTGAGTAGGTATGTGTGCTGTGTAAAAAAAGTACACCTGAAGATGAGTCGAAAATGTGATGTAATTCCTGGGTCTTCTGGGGGGGGCCATGGCCCCCATGGCCCCCCCCCCTGGATCCGCCACTGGTTCTGTACTCTGTAGGTACAATGACCTGCCTGGTACCACAGAATATTATAATACTTGTAATATGCCTACCTTCTAATTATAATGGCCATTAACACTTACCTACACAGAAAAAATAATGAAATTGTATATCTTACCGTTAGTATTACAACGTAACTAAGCATCGGCTGATTCAGTTATTGTAGCTGTCGAACATATAAAATGTATATACTTACCTAGTTATAGTTAACCTAGTAAAGAAAAAAAGCGTATTATATAATGAATAAGATTTTTTTAATCAGTGCACAAATCCAAACGTAATGGAAAGCGAAGCAAACCTAATCGATTTAGCCAAGTCCGATTTTTATAGGTGTTGAAATGAAAATGCATGAGTGCAAAATAACATGCGAAAAAGAGACGTTACCTACCTAATGTTATATCTTTTGCTGTATATTATGACATAATATCATAACAGACCAACGAACACGATAAAAGTTGAAAACGAACACGATAAAAGTTGAAAACGAACACGATAAAAGTTGAAAACGAACACGATAAAAGTTGAAAACGAACACGATAAAAGTTGAAAACGAACACGATAAAAGTTGAAAACGGAGTCTTTATGTACAGTGCAGTCATCGTGCTAATTATAGAGTTAATTTTTATACGTGCTAACCTAACCTAAAACTTAGTCTTATTTAGCCGATAAACGAAATTGTACATGCGGCAATTAAATTGTTGCATACATACTTGTATCTCTGAAAACCACACATATTACAGAGACATACCTAGTCAACTTTTCAAAAGCCTTATTTTATAAGGGAAACAGTTATAACGTCATTTATTTAATACCTATCAAAACAGCAAAGTGTAGTTATTGTTAAAAAAATGCCACACAAACTGATTCATAATTCGGTTCATTCCAATAGGTATGTTGTACAAAATGGAATACACGTGTATAATATAACGGATACGTATCATTCCGATGCAGAGGTTTCAAGTCTGCTCACTTGAGCTGACCAAACCACCCGATGGCTATGTGTGAGTGAAGGTGTCGACAAAATTGAGAAATCAATGCTCATTAGATTTATTTGGCTAGGCCGGGAGGGAAATTAACTCCCTTATAGGATTTTACGGCTAGCTAGAATTTTTATAGAAAATTTGAAATATAATGTTCTAATAAGGAGTTCAATTTACGTGAATTACTTACTCAAATAGGTGTGCCGCGTGCCTAAATGAAATGCTATATACTTAGGTAGTCCAGAAGATTCGTTTTTATTTGCCTGTGACTTGAGCGGTAGGTTCTTAAAACAGATTCAGATCTGCCTCAAAATAGGATATGTTGTCTGATTCTCTCAAAATCATGTAATCATCCGCAACAAACGGCACAAAACTCTTCCTACACTTCACGTGACGTGACCAATCGGGCGTGACTCCATTTTACTGCGCAAAACGAGCCAAGTTTATTATGTTTACTAGCAGTCGCCAGTCGATATAGCAGCAAGGCCAGCCACCTCGCCGGCTGCCCTGACTTATTCCAAGGTTATTGTTGTGTATAAACACAAAGCTAGTGTAGGCGGATGATAATTACATGTAGAATAACAAAAAGGTTGAACTGAACAAAGACTTTAGAGGGCGAATCAATAAAATAATCAAAGATGTTACAGACATTCACCTATTCACATAACAATTATTAAAAAAAAAAGTTGTAAGTATGATTAAAAACAATCCTACCTATGCCCTACCATTAAATTTAATTCCTACCTAGATTAATTTAAAATATTCCTAAGTTCAAGAGTACAGACCTACCTAACAGCATGAATTAATGAAACAAAACAACACAATATTTTATAATGACTAAAATTTTATTACCCTTAAATTATTACAACAGTCATGTGTACCCCTTGAAAGATACGAAACAAAAAGCATAATAATCTAACTAGGAATTAATAACACAGCAAAATCCTGGGCTTTACAACAAGCCCAATTCGAGTTGAGATCAGTCGTTGGAACGGTGTGGAATCCAAATAAGTAAGTTCACGTGAGCTTACGATCAGCGTGCTCCTTGAGGCGCGGTGGCCTCGTTCTGCAGCGCGTTCTGCCGGTCTGGTGGGCGTAGTAAAAACACTGCGTCAGCAAGAACCGCCTTGGGTGTTCCATTGATCTCTGAGACGAGCAGCGACCCGCGCTTTCCTCGGGAATCCGCCATAACGTCCTCCTTTCGCTCGGCATATCAGAGGTCCTTTTGCACGCCATTGTCGTCTTCCATCCGAACAACTAATGCTTGTTCGTTCCCTTCTTGTTGTTAGCGGTGTTGACCAGCTTGGTGACGATCTTTCTGGAATGGCCGGACGGATCGAAGTGGTTCGTGTGCTCGCTCACCTCTTTCTTAGTGCGCTGCTTGCCGCTGTGTCCGGAGAAAATGTGCTTGTCGTGGTCGAAGTTGTAGTAGTCGTACTCGTCGAAGAAAGCCTCGGACATATTTACGTTTGGTTTGTAGATTATTGGGTATTAAACACGGAATTGCGTATCTGTGACTGTGTCACTGGTGATTTTCTATAACAGAATGTTCGTTGTTTTGTCTTGCGCGAGGCTTATATAGCGCGGTGGGGCCACGTCAGTGACCGCATGCGCGTCGATAAGGTTCTCGAAGTGCGATTGGTGGAGCCGCCGCCGACGACCCGGTTTGCGAAGGATGCTTGTTTATTTATAGACGTGTGCGTGTGTTGGTAAGCCGGTTAATGATACCAAAGTTTAGTATAAAGACCCACGCGTTTTCATGGTAAATATATGGGTAAAATTCAATCATCAAGGCATGATAATGTACGGATTCTTAGCCTACGAAAAGGTTTAATTGTAGTTGCATGGTATTTGGTTTGAGAATGTTGAACCTTAATTTAGAAGCTCCAAATTAGGCGGAGTTCAACCAACGTACCTATGATTTTCAGTTCCCGGATCATTATTTGTGTGAACTGAGGACTGGAACAGTTGGTATCAGGTAGCCCATTGTTGAATTATGATTATTTCGTGTTGTTTGGGGCCGTAACATTTTGGCGAAAGATTTTCTACTTAAGGGTGCTAGCTAGCCAAGATACTTTTCATATCCTACCACCGAGGTTTTTAACGGTGTTCTCTTGCATTGGAATCTCAAGCTCTGTTTCGGTCAACTGGTCTACTGGATTCGAACAGAAGACGGAACCAACTGAGCTATCCTTGCTTCTTACAGACACAAATTTGACTGTAATGAACGGGCAGTGGACCTAATACAATTGGAAGGTGCATATACCTACACTACTGAATTTTATATTTTTATCTCGCCAGCCAAACAATTATTATGGTTTTTACAGAGACTTTTAATCTCCTTTGGTTACAGTACATTTGTCATTAACTGGCAACATTTTATGTTAAGGCTATATTTGTGTGAGTGATACACAATGATTCATACCGCGTTTCTCATATCCACTTTGTTATTATGCAACGTTCATGTTATTGTTGATGTTTATACGAGTAAATATTGTTTTCAATCTTAATTTTAATTTGGGGTAGTATGTACTTCAATAAAATAGAGAAAGTGGTTCTTTCTTTTCTGTATGAAAGCATTGCCACAAGTCGAATGATGTGCCACCTGTCGACTATTCTTGGAAACATTAAATTTTTACATACTTACTGAACAACAGTAACTCACAGTACTAAGTAGGTAACCTATTATGTTCATTGCAGCCAAGATAGCAAATTATCAGAAACACAAATACAATCAAGGTTAGCATACGTTCGTAAGTTTCCGTATTTTATCACTAATACATTATTATTTTATTAAAATTTGTTCCTCAAACTTACTACCTACTAGTAGTACTTTGTATGTAAATAGGGTTATTCAGAGAACCCCCATACTCGTAGATAGGTACATACATATACATACATACCTACCAACATATTTGTTTTTTTTCAGACATAGGTACATAGTAACTGCATGAGTACCTGTTGCGTTTCGTTTTTATTAATGTAATACCAGTTTAGTGATCCTGAAATATGTTTGTATAGATAGGTACCTACTACTAGGAATTATTTTATCCTGATTCAGTTTCAGTAATCCTCGAGATCATAACAATTTAATTATTAATAAAAGTCCGTTTTAATAACATCTGTTAGTATAATAGATTTACATGTTATACTACTTATACCAAACCAACGTGTGTGAGCGTGATAAGTAGATAGATGGATAGGTACCTAATGATTTCATTTGGATCAATCAATCACGTACCTACGTACTATAACACATTAGGTGAGGTCATGAAATTGTGAGAACAATGGAGCATACTAATGAATGAACAATATTTCTAACCGCATTGATAACATAATAATTTCATGCGTTCTACTACCTAAGTAGCTACTTCTATATTCCTTCTAGTACCGTGTTGGACCCGGTGAAGCCTACAAGTTTAATAATAATAATTCGGCCTATAACTGTTCCGCTGCTGGGCAAAGGCCTCCCCTCACTTACATGAGGAGGGTTAGGCCATCCGCCACGGGGGCCTAGTCCGGGTTGGTGGATGACATGCCTCCGAAATAATTCTCGGGCATGTTGGTTTCCTCACGATGTTTTCCTTCACCGAAAAACGAGTGACAATTACGTACATAATATGTTTAACAAGAAACACATTGATACGTGCCCGCACTGGGATTTGAACTCGCCACCTCCGTTTTCGAAGGCGGACGTTCGTCCACTAGGCTACCACCGCTTACCTACAAGTTTACTTTTGCTGAAGTAAATCACTGACAATCACCACATTATGCGGGATTCAAATTCTATCAAGCTCCACTTACTTGCCAATCTCCGAGCACTGCGGTGCGTCAGTGCACACGGCTGCCTTCTTGAAGACATGTAGCCTCGACGCAGAAGGTTTCACGGGTTCTATTGGGTCTGGGGGCTCGAAGAGCTTCTTATGCGAATTGTTATATTCAGCTTTGCCTATGAGGTATCCGGCCAGCGCAGACACGAAGATCAAGACGCCCAGGCAGGCCAGGATGACCTTGGTCCTAGGTTTGTAGTATCTGAAACAAGAAGAAGTACGCGTTAGCATTCTTTTCAGACAGGATTTTTAGATTATTCGTTTCGGTGAAGGAGTATTAAGGATAATGGAAGCCCAAATGATATTTGGGCATTTGAACAGCCTGTCGCAAGTCTTCCGATTGTATGAAACGGATTCCCAAGTTAATATAATATCATGGAAATGCACAAATCTGCACTTTGCAACTGTCTACTTTCCTACATTCAAATATTGGGCTATACTTCACCACCATGACGTATGGTATGGATTACAAAGCTCCATGTGCTATATTTTCGCCAAGACATGTTATTTAAAAACACCTCGTTTACGATATTCTTCTTGACCTACGCCTTAAGGCAGCGGGACCTACATAATATAAAATAATAATGAATATCTATTCCTAAGTTCTTCTACAAACCATCATGAATTAAATCTCAGTGTTAGTGCAAGGTGTGTCACGCTTAACGTGTGACGTAACACGTGACCTAATTTATTATAGGTCATAAGTATTTAGGTCACAGTTCATAGCCACGGCACCTCGATACCTATGCATTTTTAAAACTGCAATATTAACCTCACTACATTATGAGTTACTCACTTAATGATATAGTCATCGTCCTCGCTCGCAAAATTGACATGAAATATGCGATTGAGGGGGGACACCAGTCTGATGGTGTCCATGGGGATGTCATCCGCATGACTGCCGATGAAGTTGCGGCGGTGCAAGCCACTCCGAAATGCACGATCCATTTCTGGGCTATCACATCTCCTCACGTTCCTTCTAATAGCACTCTTTTTCAGCCTTATTTTGACTGCTAATGAACTCCCCAGGGAAACAATCGGTGATTCTTCTCTGTTATCCGTTTTGATAAGAACTGATACGGGAAATAGGCGTTAATGACGTGACGTGAATCGCGGTAGGGTTATCCGGCGAACTTGCCAGCGGAAGCAAATCGATACGAACAGAACAGCCAAAAACAGCTGGTTAGAACGTTACCTACACTACAGCTGGCCGGGCGTTCACGTATTGTTTTAACCTAACTTTGCTAGATGGCGCTTTCTATAAAGACTAAGGTTTCTTTGGAGAGCTGAGATTTTCTTAGATTTGCTTTGCAGATAGGATAGTTTACAACTAGTTTTTTTACGTATCTATGTCTCCTACTACAAATTGCATAGCAATATCATATTGTCATTTATATTTGCTAACGCAATAAGCGTAGGCGTTACCCGTCGCGCATCTTGAGGCACTGGCCACTGGGCCTTGATTGATACTTACTGCTTCTCCCGACTTATCAGATCTCGTAACTGTAAGGTTTAAATATTTGTAACAGTATTGGTAGCAGATGTAAACTTTAGCATTAGTTCTTTTTATTTGTTTACTGGTCAACATAGAATAATATAACAATTAAAATATTACATACTACTTACATTTTTAAGTATTATCTTCTTTATATATATAATTCTACTGTACATGTGTATGTCACTGAAGTCCTTCTAAACGGCTGGACCGATTTGAATGTTTTTCTTCGTATGCGGCGTTTTGGTGGCGCACTGGATGGTTTAGATTTACATATCACCCCGGCAGATGGCGCTGTGCAGTCATACTTTGTTTAAATATCCTAATCGCTTGAAATATCATTCAGGACAACGTTTGTCGGATCCGCTAGGAGTAGTCTATTTTTTTCTGGTTTTGCTATATATTTATACACCCTGTATACAATCATACTCACCTGTTAGGGTCTCCATCGGGCAGGTTTATGAGAACGTGTCGGTTCCTCCTCCTAACGCTAGGCCTCCCGGGTTTCTTCAGTGAACTTTGGCGCAACAATTGTTTATCACTTTCACTCATGTTTTAACAGTTTAGGATTCAATTATTTTTTGCGTTGCTTAAATAATTATAAGAATTGAATATGAAATGTACACTTTTTAATCATGAAAAAGGTACTTTTTATTGTAATTTGACAAATTACTTGTTTTTATGACCTCAGTGTATTTTCATAACTTTTACTCAAATGCACGTACAGTAAAGTAAACTAGGTAGGTATGTACTTTGTTAAGATAATGTAGGTAGATATTATGTATAAAATCAAATTGTTTATAGTCTCTAAATTAGCTATGCAACGCAGTCAGCCTCGCCTGTATGAATGAATGGCAAACTTTTGTCATTGACCACATTAGTTTACTGTGGAAATTCACGATCATTCCAAAGATAAGAGATATGAATAAATTGATAATTACTTACTAAAATGATGTTGTACAAAGCTGGTCCGCGGGTAGACGCGTAAAGATTATTATCGCGCTATGTATTGTACTGAGTTATTATTTGTTTGTATAAAAAAATATTACCTATTTATATGAGGCCTTATTGTCCAAAGTGGATAATAATGAAACAACTTTCATTATTAGTTTTAACCTGCTATTTACTAAGTTTATATAATATTTTTTGGAGATATGGCCTTAGGCAGCGTTGGTCCGCCTCCCGCCTAGCAAATAAAAGGGAAATTCCAACAACCAAATCCGGGATGAAGTCTCCTAGGCACAAGTAAGGTATTTCCCGAAAATGTGGTATTTTTACTATAGTGGTAGTTAGGTTTCTTTTGAATGAATGATGTATATAAACGGCAGAGGACTAAATACGCCAAAAAATCTCGCTCACAAGTTTTAAACGATTGTGCAATACCAAATTCCGTTCTATAGTTGTAATTAACTGAACCAGCTTCCTCTTTGTGTCATGACACCCACAGACCCACCGTAGCGTCTAATCATGTGTTATCTACCGTGATAACGCGGTAAGGCTGTGATGATAAGCTACCTGATTATTCGCACAGATTTCACGACAACAAATATTTGCACGAGTTCGTTTCAGAGTGTTCGGTCCACAGACTGGCTAAAATATAATTGAAGACTTTGCTTATGAAAGACTGACTTTAATGATAGTTGGAGAGTGACAAGTTATCCAGGAATCCGGAATGAGCCCCCGTGGTGGATTATGGCCTAATCCTCCTCGCGGAAGAGGGGAGGCCTTTGCCCAGCAGTGGGACAGTACAGCCTGAATTATTCTTACTATTTTAAATGAAGTACACTTGTGGAGGCGTGAAACGTAAAATGAAGTAAAACTATTTTACTCTAGAAAATATTACGAGATTTTCTCGAATAAAATCGAGTCTCGTTTCAAATGCGTATAGAAGTGAAATATCATATTTATTATATAGTATAGGTATCACGGGGCTGACTAAATTTTTTCAGGCCGAAGAAGTGTAACCCGTAACCGGACACGGATTACTGAACACGCCCCTGCCCATGTTACCTTATATCTGAACGCAATGGACGCCATAAGGTTTATTTTACCTACATAATTCATCGAAAATAAAGGTCTTACCTTAGTTTCAGTAGGTTTACATGTACAGTATTTTTTTTGTAGTAAGATGTACGATTCTCAAGTAAGAGTATATCATCACCAAACTCGTGTATTGGCTCTTCGTCGTACGCCATACCTAATTATTTATTCCGTAATTAACAAAAGAAGCAAACTGGATAAACTACCAAATCACACTAACCCAAAGATTTCAAGTTACAGGTATAATTATAGTTACGCACTTAATTTTTTATTATTAATGTTATATAATACCAAGTTCACAATATATACACAAACAAGTCGGAAAGTTTGTAAATATACAAATGCTTATAATTTATCTAACTGTAGAAAGTAGGGAAAAATTCTTGAAATACTACTAAAATATTATTTTAATTTGTTTGTACTACGTGTCTAGATTCACAGAGTGCACCATGGTTGGTATTTATAAATTTATAAAATATATATTTAGGTACCCGGAAATCCTAGAACCGTTCCGAAATTTTATATATACGATTAGATACATTTTTTATACAAGAACACAAATAATTCATAAAAAAGTCGAACAGTTTTATACTGTGGGGTAGCATAAATGAAAAATTGTATACTATGAGCCGAGCAGTTCAGGGATATATTACAATATATCACTAAAGTGAATTTTTTATCACGTATGTTTTGAATGTTATGTATTACTATCAGACTGTTTTTGTTCCGCGATATCTCCAGAGTATATAATTAAATATAAATAATATAATTAATTCAAAATAGTACTAGTAGGTTGGCTACTAGTCATATTAATTCTTGAATTTAGTGTTATTTGTAATACATGTGTTACATTTTTACTGACTTTTTCAGTCTTTTAATTGACGCTAATGCGTTCAAGAATTAAACTTGTACTAAGGTTGTGGTATACTGGTGGTACTGGCAGATGGCCGCGAGCGCTTGAACTGCAAGTTATTGTATGTTTTTATTTATTGGAAAAAAGTGATAACGAAATTAGAAAATGTAAGTTCCCAATCGCTTCCTATATGAAAAGCCCCATCTATTATAAAGGTAAAGGTATAACTTTCATGTGGGTTCATGATGGAAACTTACAGATGGTGACAAGTTAAGATGAAATTCAGTGTCAACTTTGTGATTTTTTCCTGAGCTTACAAAGCTTCGAAATTGAGTGAATATCATGAAGAGTGAATATCGGCTCATAATGATCCACGGCTGGGACAGGAAGAAATGAAGGATGGACCACAATCAGCACCATCCACGACGACCCAGCGTGACCAACTAAAGCTATAATGTGGTCAAATCATACCACTTCTTGGGCGTTTCAATGATGTGTAGAAGCCAAGCATTTCAAGGCAACAGCCGACATGCCATACCACCGTAAACTGGGTAATTCCACGTAACAACCGTTTAGGAAACTGTTAATTTTCTTTTCATTAGGGGGCGTCCATAAATTACGTGAGGTGTTTAAGGGGGGGAGGGGGTCGAGTCAAATCTCATCTAATCTTACGTTGGAGAGAGGGGGGGTCTCGGCAAATATCACGCAATTTTTTTTCTGATTGAAACAAAAAAAAATTATACTATTATGGTCCATTTAATCCAGATTGTACATGCTTAAGATTTAATCTTAAGCGTAAATTGTTAAATTTTTATTACACTTTAAATAATTAAACTCTCAGCAATATTGATTACTAGTCTTAACTAGTCGTAAATAAAAGCACGAAGCAAATTTGTTTTTTTCTTTTTACAATAACAATCCAACGCGTTTACGTAAGAAACTCACGTTTTGAAAAATCTCACGTGAGATTGGGGGATGGGGGAGGGGGTTGAATAAAATCTCACGACATCTCACCAGGGGGGGAGGGAGGGGCAGAAAATTAAAAAAAACACCTCACGTAATTTATGGACGCCCCCTACAGGCAAGGTGCTAATTATCCTTAAAGTGATTTTGAGGAAAACAAAGTAAGGTATGTAACATAATAATATGTAGGTACATTGTCTTCCATATAAATAAATATATGGAACATGATTTAAAAATGTTTCTACATCTTTGTGAATTTCCCACAATATTTCGATTTTCCGCAAAGGGTTTATCAACTAATTAAGCCCATAATTAATGGCCAGAGCTGTTAAGTCCAGTCGTAAAAATTATCAAGAAACTAACGAGACCTCTCGTAATTTGTTGAGTTTATTGAGCTTAACTCCTAAGTACCGTTAAGTCGAATTATGTAGATTGACTTAAATAATTATTTGTAAATGTATGCACATTAATTATACGGTGTGGAGTGCGGACGGATAACCGGAAGTCGTCCCAGGCAAGTCCCCTCAGACGGAGACGGAAGTGACAAATGTGCACTCTGAATATTGCTTGCTAACTTGCTAACGGACTAGATGCGTAATGTACCTAAGTTAACGTAATTAATTACGAACGTTCTTTCGATCTATCTTCAATGAGGCAATGGCGTCTTTAGAAATCAGAGGTCAGAGTTCTTCAAACTTGCCATAATCTGACATCTATAACAACTTTTGAAAAACACCACCAATTAGTAACAAACTAGCTGTTGCCCGCAACTTCGACTACATTATATCGCGATAAAAAGTATCGTATATTATGTCCATCTCCGAGGTCCAAACTATCTCTATACCAAATTTAATCGAGATCGGTTCAGTCGTTTGTTTATTTATTACTTTATTGCACACAAAACATATAAGTAGTACAATGTGGCGGACTTAATATTTATAGTATTTTCTACCAGTCAACCACCAATAGAAAAGAAATAGTGGTTTAGACGTGCATCAACATTTTTTTAGCCGTGAAAAGGTAACAAACAAACAAATAGCGTTACTTTCGTATGAGTAGTAAGTATGGAATATGGATTGTATTGTTTAAGTAGGTATGTAAGCTGCAAAGGCACGTTTTGGCACATTTAAATTTAAAAGTAAGCTGTACCTAAGCCCAACACGCTCTAATATTTTAATTGGTTACGTGAATTCGTTAAAGGCATTACCGAAAAATGGGTTCGCGGGATTTTTCTCGTAGGTAACTAACCTAACCTACCTACCTCTAAAAAGTAATCATTATTGTATAAAAAAATAATGGGATTAAATTCGTTGTAACCTACGTATGATCCATATTATTATGGCATATTATGGGTTATATTATATTCATGGCTGGACATGAGCGCTATATACCTATTATATAAATATAAATTAATTTAGATAAATATCAAAAATGCTTAGTACAAGGTAATTCAGACTTTTTATTTTATTTTATAATACTTTTATTTCTACTCGTATCTTACCAACTACAAGTACATACACTGTATTTAAAGTTCAAATCCAACGTTTTACCAATCGCGAATTAAATTCTCGTCACAATACATTTAACTAGTTTTCGTTATTTTTTTGTTACTTATATTATTTAATTTAACTAGTTGTTTTCTCTAAACGAATAAAATTTAACATACATGGTAGATATGTATTTATTCATAAATTCCTTTAAAGAGGCCCACTTTTGTTTAGTAAAAATCCTAAAATCGGTCCTAGCATAGATTAAAAAAATTAAAATAATTGGCTTACTTATTCATAATCAGGATTGAGGATAAACCACGCTCCCACCGCGTGCCTGTCACTGGCTCATTAAGGCGCCGAGATTTTTTATGAGCATCAGCAAGTTTTGGGATAAAATAGGCCTTAAATTATTACGGTCGTGTGAATTGTTGTATGAAGGCCGCAAAAAGGGGGTCATAGCAGGAATGTTTTGTCATCATATGGACGTGATGAGCGGACAGATCTTGCTGTAAGTAAGAAGTTATTACGCAAGTTTCACGCAATATTAGATAGAGAGATACACAGATACAAAGTTAACTCTTCATTGACACCACAATGTAGGTAAGTACAGAACAATGAAAGGTCAAACTTTGAATAAAACTGTCAACTTTTGGATGGACAAGATAGACTGCAGGAATAGAGTTAGGTTGGTTGACAGCAGTGTCAAATTATGAATATTAGTTTGCACCTTCACGATTACATACATCCCAGGTCGTGACCTATCGCGACTTCCTATAGCTAACTAGGAGTCCCTAGCTGCCACACACACAAAGCACTGGATACATTGAACGCGTCCGATGAACATCACACCCAATAACAACCTGGGTCGTCATCACCGACATTTGCTCGGAGGGTGATGATGGCCTAGCGGTTACTAGTGTGCTTTAAAATACGACGATGCCGGGTTCGATTCTCGGCACCGCACCAAGGATTGTCATAACATCGCTTCGTGCTTCGGAGGCCACGTTGTTATCGATTAATAGCAGTCTTTAAGCCACATCAGAGGCCTGACAAGCTCGGACATTAGAGGCTAGCACAACCTCATACGACCAACAAACAGACTGACATTCGGGGGCACGGAAATCCGCTGTCTATCTGTGCGGAGCCGGAGTATTCGAACCCAGTGTCGGTGGGCTGCAGAGAGTTCAAATTACCGTTTAGCTACTACCGACAAATCTAACATTCATCTGTTTTGTGACATAATTATACCTATTGTACTAAAGCGCAGCAAATTTGCTGATTTCGATTCGATGTGGATTGTGATAATTACAAGAAATTATAGCAATCCTTTCAAATAATAATATCAACTTCAAATCTTCCTATCTGGCTGCTTAGGATAGCTGCATGAATAATACCAACACCCACCATAATTTCACTAATATCAAGTAGTAAGTAATAATTAAAAGTATAATTAAAGTTTTTGTAACGTTTTGAAATAAAAGTTCTAATAAAATTCAAAAAGCTACACTTTCTGGAATAGTCCAAAAAATGTCTCTTCGATTGATATTAACTATAACGATGATAACCTTAGACTTAATTACTAGACAGTTTAGCATTTAAAATAAACCTTTAGGTATGTAGTTTTTATATTGACCGACTTTTTGCAGCTCTATAGTATTGAGGTGAATTGAAAAATGTAGAATGTTTTTAAGTTTTGCGTCAACAATAAAATATGTAAGTGTGTAAATAATTGATTGATTGAATGTTGCATCACCAAGGCTTGTAGCAAATGCCTACTTGGTTATTGGTAACTGTTTACACAAATAAACAATAAACAATTGTACGACTTCAATTCAACAATATAAATAAACAAATATCTTCCACTTTCATATCTTCATATAACACTTCAGTCCAACACTCAACTGAAACCCGTAAGACAAACGTTACGTTACACGGATTATCGTTGACACCGATTACGTTAATGATAAACGACCCATCGTAGGTGAGGTTGGTAGAAAACTGGTCGCTCAATCAAGTGCCAAGACTAGCCTTCCGCAGTTTGCCGTGGTCGCGATGTGCCGACATGGTCGCGAGTCGCGACGAGTACGAGTCAGTTATGCAAAAAGTTGGCGGAATCACGTGTCGCTGCATTTTTTGCAGCGGTTTTCAGACGAATTCCGGACTGAGCCGCAGAAAAATGTCGCGTTGTCGCATTCACTTATTTGCTTTTCTTGCAGGTTGCGAAATTCAAGGTCGATAAGAAATAATCCAATTAAAATTATACAGTACTGATCCTGAGCACTTGATAATAATATGGCAATCGATTTCAGTGAAAAAAATTGAAATATTCTGCGTTCATTATAAGCATGCGCAATGCGCATGCGCAGCCTAGGATACGAGTACTTAGAATCTAGGGAATCAGGACTGACGATGATATTCATCGCGACGGATGTCAACAGCAAGCTTTGAATCAAACCTTGAAACAGGGAATCAGGAACTGCGAGGAGTATGGCTCCACAAACAGTTATAGATTCAAGCGGAAATAGCTGTGATTCATGAAATTTATAGCCCTTGCATCCATCAAACCCGTTATGAGGGTGTGCAGTCGGCTCATCATCAACCTATGCTATGGAGGCTGGAATATAAAGCGAGGAACTCAGATGTCAGGCAGTGGATAGAACCGGGAAATCCTGGAACCTTAAATCCCGGGAGTTCCCGGTTTAAATCCGGTTCCATTGTCCGACCTAACCTTGTTCCCTCTGTCTATGTTGTGTATCCAATGGGCGTCTGGTAGAGATCGCTTCAAGCGATAAGACCGCACAGTATACCTACCTATTATTAGTACTTATTGACTTTTCTGTGTTCTGTACAGCCACATCTTGGTGTCGATAAAGAGTTATCTATCAATCTATGGCTTTAAAAGCCAATAGCAAAACATTACAAAGATCTCATTTACACAACACAATTTGCTATGTTTTATTCTACAGGCACATAATTTATATGTCCTGGGTACATCTTACTATATATAAATTACGCATCACGTTGTTTGTCCGCGATGGACTCCTAAACTACTCAACCGATTTTAATCAAATTTGCACACCGTGTGCAGTTTGATCTAACTTGAAAGATAGGCTAGCTTACATCTCAATGTATGTATAGTCGCAATAACAAAAACCTTGGAAAAAAACGAACACGAAAGAAATTCAATATTAGGTAAGTATATTATATTTTTGTTTCATGTTCGTATATTTTATTTTATATTTATGGTGTCTGTTCTGACAACGTATAAAATCCTACTAATTTTATAAGGGGGAAAGTTGTGCTTCTGAAGAGCTGTGCTTCGGAAGAGTGTGCTTCTATGTTTGTTACTTCTTCACACTTGAACAAATTTTGATGAAATTTGGTATGGAGGTAGCTAACACTCTGGATTAAACTATAGGTTACTTTTTATTCTGAAACCAGCGGGTAACACCGCGGGGCGCAGCTAGTGTGAGTGACACCATTTATAACGACTGGACCGATATTCATGTTCTTTGCTTTGTAAGATTCGTCTCAGATCCGAATAGCATCATAAGTAATAATATAAAATAATGAAGTATATGAGAAAACAAACGAAAAAATGCTTACCCAGTGCAGCAATGCTTTTTTGTCGCATCTCGCGCTTCGGTCACGGACATACTCCGTATGGTCACTGTGAAAAAAAAACGAAATAAAATAAATGCATTTTTTACATTATCAGCTGGTAAGGAAACCCGATAATAAGGTAAATGCCATGCTTGTATTACACCTAATTTTATTCAATATCATGCCTACTGCCTATAGGTACTCTGGTTCATAAAACCGGGCATTTTTTGTAGCCGTTATATTGTAAGTACAGCATGTGAATAATATTACCTATAAATTACGTCACAACAACCGGTCATCGTAATAAACCAGCTGTTTTCACTGTAAATAATGCTTGTAGTTACCTACTTACAAAAATGAATCTACTTATAGTCTAAATAACGGAAATGTTTTGCCAACCAGCTAAGGACCTTTAAAACCAGATTTTCATCCATGATATACCTACCCACGCTATGGGTATGAAGTTTACCTAGTGTATAAGTATAGGTAGGTACCTATGTTTGTATTACTTATAGTAGAACTGCTTCGAAACTGCGCTCGAGGTGTATATGTAGGTATATATACACCTATACGGCGCGGCGTATCTTTCATTATTTATGAGACCTAAGGGAGCTTGTTACGCTTTGAATTTTTAAAATTTCGGTTGCCCCCTATATAGGTATATCAACAACTTCTACTTACACCGTTTTTGCTCACATACAAAAGTACTGTTCCAAATATTAGTAGGTAATAATTAACACAAATCTACCAAACTTGAAAATTGGATCAAAGCGGTTAGAAAGTCATCGAGGGACGAATATATACAAACGCGGCCGATTCTTCCAAGCCAAGGCGATTTAGAGATATCACTACGCTCCATCAATATAATTATTTATTACCTACTTAAAAGTGTTATTACCTCTTACTAATTTTTACAATAAAATTAACGAAGAATCTTCCATCACCTAGCCATGTTATGTGCCAGATAGATAATGCCAACTTGTTCCTGGTGTTTTTTTTAAATATAATCCCCAATATTCTACTGTTTCGCCCCAGTTCGATGTACACAATTCACCATTGAAATACAACCGAGATAAGAGACTCGGAAAAGATTAATTAAATCGAAACCTAGTTAACTACCGCACTTCCCGGGAGCCCCTGTCATATTTAAATTCGCCAAGGGGACTACTTATTACAGATAATAAATCAAATTGTGACTCAAGTCGGGGCTTTGAACAAGTCTATCCGAAAATACATATTGTAAGGTCACTGGAACTGACACAGCAGACAACCGTGACCAAAAGTCCAAAACTAGTTTTATTAAAGTCAAAGTTCGACCAATTACCTATCTTACTATTGTATCAAACACTTTATGCACACACTGTATTAACTTTATTAACCACTGGTAGGTAAGGTATACTTACTTTTTCCTTATCAACAGTTCTCGTTACAGACTAAATGCAATTCCAATGTAACACTTTCCAAGGCTAACCAACCACTAACAATAATTACCATACCACTGAATGAATTTCACTTCGAACACGCTAATCGATGATACAGAAGTATTCGTTACAATACACTGTTTACCAACTGCACTGTGCATACAGTAAATTGTATTAAATTCGAGACTTGCATAGGTAGGTACATTTAAAACAAAACAAAACTTTTAAGTTAGAGATCCGACACGATTTGTTAGCACACGGTTATTTTCGTAAATTTTACCGAGACGAGTGTTGACGAATATGCGCGTGCTGCGCCGGCGACGGACGCGATCAATCGGAACACTGGTAGACTCACGTTACTACATACAAAGCCGTAGTAAACTTTTTTTATAGTCTCATCCTTTTTAGGGTTCAACGGGGTCCAAACCGGATCCGCTCGACCGCGCCGCGCGCCGCGCCGCGGCCCGACGGACGGCAGCGTCTGGAAACAACTCGACTTGATCTATTGAGACATCTCAATTGTCTTGATTGACCTCAGACATCATTTGCAGCCGTCGTAATAACATCGAATTGAAAGATGCCATTGATGCATCATGAATGATTGTTTAATCATTAAATGAGCAATTCTTGTAAATAATTGGAATCTCGGAATCGGCTCCAACGATTTTAATGAAATTCAGTATATAGGGGGTTTCGGGGGCGATAAATCGATCTAGCTAGGAATAATTATTAGAAAATGTCATTTTATTCGTGTTTTTTTATGATTTTCTTCTTTAAATAACCAGTTCATATTTTTTTTATTATTCTATCGGTAAGATCTAAAAATATTATTAATAATTCATCATTTTATTAGTAATTCGTACTATATAATTTTCAAAAAACACAATTTATAAAAAAAAAAATACGGTCATCCAGATATTGAATGTTTGTGTAGGGTGTGTCAATATTTTGATTTAGCTGCAGGCTAGGGTATTAATAGGTATTCTGTGCTGCAGGTTTGGAGTTTTATCAAATATTCGCTATTTGATTCAAAGACAGCTTTGTAAATATCTTATTTAGAGAGTTTGCGTCGTCATAATATATTCACACAATAAAAAAAAAGATACGATTATTAACCATATTTTGGAATAATAGGTAATTATCTTATTCGGTAATAATGAGTGTATGTGAGTATTGGTAAAATGCAAAACTATACCTTTTTACTTTGTGGTAGGTTCTAATGAAAAATTTTATTTTTAAATTTTATTACCAGCTACACCTCCTACCGAGTGATACTTATTTGTTACTGTATTCGATTTGAATCGTTGTAGGACTGACAGGAGTTACTTAGAACAAGAAACGTTAAGAAAATAAATGTAAGTAACAATAGGATTAAAATCTCGTTTCGGAACCCTCTGCTAAATCTCATTTTATGCTTTACCACGCGGCATAGGTATGTTTATTTCACTATAACCATTGTTCATGTGAGAATCAGTTTTGTTATCGATAAATAATCTATTCAATGAATTGTGCAACATTAGACGGTTAAACCTTCAGCTACTTTAGCACAAAAAGTTTTTTTTAACGCGCAGTCATGTAAAATATAGTCGTTAAATGTTGGGAGAAAAAATCTCGTGCACACGGCATTGCTTCACTTTATCTAAGTAAGTAGCTTCTCATTTTCAGCGGTAGTTGGTAGATACATCTGGCCCAATATCGATCGAAGGGCCCAACAGTCAAAGGGCAAGAAGTATAGGTACCAAGGAAAGTCGTAGCACCTGCCTACATACCTTATACTATAATAATTTAGCATCGTAGTCGTGAAATTAATGATCGTTACTAGAGGACGGTACTTGCCTACTTGTAATTATAGGTAGAGGTACAGCATACTGGGAATTACCGATATAATTTGCTTCGCCTATCAAGTTTATGGCGAATGATCTAAACACAGCAGACGTACAAGAATTCCTTCCAGTAGTTAGTTGTTTGCATATTCAAGAATACGTTATGTTATCTATTCTGTGGTGCCAGCATGTAGGTAATTAATTTAACTCGAAGTTTTTACCCGTTTCAATGACAAACAAACATTAGGCTTTGCCTTGCCGTGGTTTTGCCAGGGTGATTTGTAACGAAGGTTTTCCCTGTTGGTGTTGACACGATGTGTTGAGTAATGGCACAGAATACCTTGGTAGTGAGTAATTCACATTTAGACTGCAGTTAATTTTTTAAAGTTCTTTGGCTAAGATTAAATAACCACTATCCAACCGCTATTTTAGCAAACAGAGTTGAAGGAACGAATGAAAAAAGTTGATTATCAGATTATCAGTGATATAATCCTATTTAAATGTAGCCTCTCCCGTAGTAAGATTCTATTGAAATTACTGATTGTCCGTCGTAGAATTAAACTGACACAATAAACTCAAGTAAATATAATCGAGTGATTGCTATACAAAGCTACATATGATAATACGAGTATACTTAGGTACCTACAACTTTTGCTTGCATTAACGGTAGAGGACACTCATGTTTTGCTACTTTAACGTTTTATTTCTAGCATCTCTTCTATCTTTACGGAATTCATTCAAATGGTATATGTGTAGTAAAGACTACGGCCGCAGATCCAATGCAATTTTCGTTCCCAGTTTGCAATTTAAAAGGATTGCAGCTGTCGACTTTCCGTCGTGCATTTCCCCAGGGTTACAATCTAATCTCAGTTGCTAAATTTAGTTCCGAAAAAGATAACAAATGGAATAAAATGTAAACTAGTTCATATTGGCTAAGCTTCTGGCATACATAAATGAGTAGTGTAATCCCATCTAGTGGGAGGCCTGCCTACACTGCGTCTTCCAGTCCGTGGTCGCCACTCTACAGCCTTTTCCCCATCGGTTATCAATTCTACGAGCGATGTGGCTTGCCTATTGCCACTTTAGCTTGCAAAACCTGAGAGCTATGTCGTAAACTTCACCTCAAGCATGCTGGACGTCAATACAAGCCTCATGGACTCCATCTCGATTTTCGGAGTAAAATGGTAGATAATAATTATGTAAACGAGGTTATGTTATGGGGCATATGGATTATTCCGGAAATCACCATAGGCTGTCCACCACTTGGGAGCTCACCAGCTCAAGCACTATTACAGGAGTCTCCTGTCTTTATCTAACTAACTGGCACAGTGACCCAAAACGAGTAGTGGGCTCAATATGTCTCTATAGGTACTCAAAATAAGTAAAAAACATTCACATGGTCCTCGATAGAACAGCCATGGAGAGTGCTATTTAATTCCCAGGAGAGGAGTACCATCATATGTTAACGGAATGCGAGTTATCGCATAGTTTAGCCCACATGCTGTTTTTATAAGTCTGAGACGATCCGTAAAAAATCCTCAAGGTGAGTCAAACCATTTCAATGTTCAACCACTAACTATACTTCATTATTTGATTAGTATTTAATTGCTAACAACAAGGTTCCGTAGCGTCATAATACACACCGTTTTGTTCACTGGGAAGAACATATTAACGGTGGCTACAGTTGGGCCAAACAATATTTATTCTGTTGCAACGACCACCACTGGGTGGTCGTTGGGAATAAACCCATGTTATTACAGTGTGGGTTGTTCCCAGAGGTAAAGGATTTCCACGAGATCCATGGTTTTTATTTAGCGTGTATACAATATTTAATTCCAAGGACCTCCAACATAGCATAGTCTACAAAAAGCAGTTTTTAGGGTTCCGTACCCAAAGGGTAAAACGGGACCATATTACTAAGACTGCGTCCGCCGTCTGTCTGTATGTGCGTCTGTCACCAGGCTGTATCTCATGGACCGTGATAGACGGCAAAATTTTCACAGATGATTTATTTCTGTTGCCGATTATGATAAAAAAAAAAATATTTTTTTTTTAGATACCTATTGGTATGGAACCTTCGAGCGCGAGTTCCAGTCGCACTTGGCCGGTTTTTTATGATCCTAAATAATATTTTTTTTTTGACGCAGATTAGTGTATCGCGTATGCTCCATCGCATTGTGGCTTCCTCGTCTTTTAAAGGTTCAGATGCATGGCGTTTGAGTGACCTTCCTTATTCTTCCTCACTGCGTCCAAATCAATATATTAATTGGTTAATAGGGAAACGTCCGACGGGCTCTTTTTGTCAATTGTCGCCGCAAATGAAACTCGATTGAGTCACATAAAGATTGCACTGATGATTCATGATGATTACATTCGTTTTGAATCTCCAAGTACCGCAATAGGTATTATTTTTGTTTCTCAATATTTTATTAAGTTAGTAGGTATCTTTTTGTATAAAAATTGCTGTTGCTCGAGACCATAGGATAAATTGTGTTTTATATTATGTATTATGTTTTATATTTTGTATTGTGTTTGATATTGTGTATTGTATATTGTGTTGTGTTTTATAAGCGATACCTATTAGATAAGAAAATAGATTCCCACCAAAGCCACTTTTTGTTTAGATTGTATAACAATAATTAATTGATTTAAAGAAGCAATTTCAAATCCATTACAGAAACCGATCCGTTGGTGTACGGATATTTAAACCAGTTGTTTACAGAAACATTATAATTTTAAAATATAAGTAATATATTAGCGCGCATGGATCGTGAGTGGTAGGTACATTTCCGCTCATCAACCTGAAAACCCGTCTGTTGTTCAGTTCAGAAAGAAAGAAAATAAAATTTATAATTAAAATTTATTTAAATTATTAAAAAAAATTATTTGTTAAAATATAATTTTTCAGATTGAATTTAACTTTGGGACTTTGAAAGGTTTTTACCCGGACCCTACCTAATTATGTAGTAAGTAGGTTATTAATTATGGTTGTACCAAAGCATCAGGTACCTACTACGAAAGCGGTAAAATGGGTAAATTTATTTGATAACATTGGTTTCTCAGGAAAAGGAAAATATTAATGACCACAATACTAACATTAGACCTAGTAAACTTAGGTCTCTTTTAGACAAACACTATAATAATATAATAGATACTAACTACGTAGGTGTTTGGGTGTGTTAATGTAAAGCAGTTTTTTTTTGTGAAAAATGTATCCCCAATATTAACACAAAGAAGTTGTAAGTATATTTTCATCACATAAGTTACCAGATCAGGCAACATTTCGGGGCAACCGATTCAGAATTATTTAAAGCTTCCGATGTCTGGATGCTCATCGCCCGAGAAGGAGACGGAGCCAAGGTCGTCTCCCATCATGGCGTGACCGATGTTCAAGATGCTGGATATGATAGCGCCGTTGATGGTCCGGTTCAGTTTCCCCTCTATGGAGTCTGGATACGCCATGTGGAGGATTTGGAAGGTAGGCTGCGTTACGTTATTATCTGGAAGAAATAGTGGTTAAATAGTGTAAATTGCGAAATTTTGTACGGTATGAAATGGTAGGATGAGCAAAACTTTACATCCTAGCCCAAGCGCCTGCTAATAGCAGTTGTAGCACCACCCGTAAGTTTGGATTGCAAACACAATTCGGGTAAGTACTTCTTACGACTGGTGCTTATTACCATATTATAAGACTCGTCCATCAATGCCTTGCATGACGATGATGGTGAAAGCGTAACTTGTCTTGACACCGATATGAAATGCAATCACGCTTTTTCAATCTTAAATGCGCACTTATAAAAGGCAAAATAAAAAAGCCTGTTTTACTGGCATACTTGTTGTCTATACGGCCGACAATAACGTTTCTTTGTCAAAGCATGCCTTAAAAGTTGGCACATACTCATAGTACATTCTATTCTTAGTCCGTATCTTTGAATTGGTGTTAGACCACGTTTGACCACGTTTGACCACGTTTGACGTTTCGTCTATTGTGCATCTGCGTAGCAACGCCCATGAACAGATTTAGAGATTTAGAGATTTAGAGATCTGCCTACTCAGCTCGATCTTAACCCTATGTAGACTACCAGGGAAGGCCTGAAGAATGACCTGACCTGTTCTGGTAGTGCGGTGTTCAATGTAGCAGTAGGTGTAGCCAAGGAGGATGCCAACCGTGACGGCTGCCACCGTGATCATCAGCACTGCACCCGTAAACGCCATACATGACACCCATCGCGGCTTACTGAAATCAATTTAGGTTTCTTTACTCAGGACGAGGCTGTATGCCTATAAATACTTTAGCCAGCTCCGAGACAAAAGAAAATATTATATTTCTTGTAAGAATGAGTTGAAATCCTAGGGGGGGTTATGGAGGAAAGGTGAAAGGCTCGACCTAATGTATGAAGATCTATGATGTATTCGAGGTACCGCTGGATTGGTAGATACATGGTATGGTAAAATGCTGTATTATTGTACCATGGGTAGAGACTAGAGAGATAGAGCCGCGGCGTGATACCGAGCAGTTCAGACCAGTCTTCGTTGGATCAGACAAATGAAAGGATATAAGTCACGATGAGTTAAGCAATACAGTTGAATAGACTCGATTTATTTGGGAAAGGTATCTACTCCCTTTTACAAGGTAGGTATTAAATAATGCTGGCTTACTCTCTAAGAGATTCTGGTAAATTTTCTAATTCCAAAATTGTGTAGCCCATTGTTACAAGTCACAAGGTAACGAATGGAAGTATATAAAAATAAAATAATTCACAATAGTGTAAAATAATAAAACAATAAGATAAAAATATAGGTAGGTATAGGAACTTGTAAAACTCTTGTAAATAAAATAAAATTACCTATGGCGGTAGGTTTGAGCATAGATAAAAGCACAGATTATAGGATACAAGTATGATATAAAAGTATATAATAACCTATCTCAGATTAATCACGTACCTACCTACCTACCCAATCCACATGCTTGCTGCAGAAGCAAACCAATCTTGACATTTTAGAATGTCGCAAGAATGATTGGAGCACCACCTAAATAACATGTAACGGATTTACAGGGGTACCAGCGATCTTAATATTTTAGAATGTCGCACGAATGATTGGAGCCACACCTAAATAACGTCCATTAAATTTATCCAATTTAAATAGGGGTTGTAGCCAAATGTGTCCCTTTCGGGTATACGCTTTTGTCAAGTCCATTTATTCTGATACTAGGTTCATGCTTACGATACTATCCTTTAATCTGTGCATACAATGTGCACGCTGCTGCGATTTTTTCCCCCACTATCTCTGTGTGCACGTGTGCAGTGTGCACTGAGTATTTATTTCCTCTATGGTGCACTGTGTCTCCAGCATAGATCATACACTTATGTCTCCCGTACAAAAAGCTACTCTATGGTGTCCACTATGTCACAAGTTTTCCTATCGGAAACACAGATTTTAGAAATGTTTTTAGTACCAACCACATACTGGTATCCTTTAATACAGATTAACCTCCCACATATTTTATAACTCTTTTTACTGATTGAAGACTCCATTAAAATTATATTAAAATGTGTTTGGATGCTGATTGTGGTTATAGCATAGGCAGCGTTTTGTATGTTTTTGAAAGGTTAGTCTCAGCTACCTCACAGAACCATCAGCCTTATCTTGGAGAAAGGTTCAATCATTCCCATCCGCCATTTCCACTACTAGCGACTGTTCTCTTTATGATTCTTTACGCGTAGTTTACAGTGCTCACAACTCTGGCCAATGATTTGCTGGAGTACCTAGGTTCTAAAGCATAAAAAACTTTATGTCTAACTGCATGCTTGACATGCTCCAGTCAAACATACAAGCTGTAAGAACCTCCAGTCAAACACGCATGTTGTAAGAAGCCCCAGTCAAACATGCATGCTGTGAGAACCCCCAATTAAACATGCATGCTCTAATTAACCACCAACTATCGTGCATGTTTTATGAACCCCTATTAAATTTTATTCAAACGTGCATGTGTTATTATCAGACTAGCATCCTGCTGCGCCATGGCAGCCGTGGTGAGTTGCCTCATAGCCACTCTGATCATCATGCTGGGCATGGGCATCGGGGTGGGTTACAACTACTGCTTCGTTGATGCTAAAGTTGCGGCAATGGCGGCGAAGAATGGAGGTGGGTTCTGTTGAATATACATAATCGTACTGCCATACTTACATTTTCTTTCCTCGGCAGTAATTCTATGGTCAATCGAGAAACTTTTCCATACCCACTATTTCCATACAATTTTGTAATGTTACCAGAACGTGCTTATATTTTTGTAGCACAGGTACAAAGGTAGCTCGTCGTTAATAAAGGGCAATTGGCCTTTGGTACACGGCCTAAAATTGCCTAACCATCATAATACAATCTTATGGTATCGATATGATGGTAGTGTCGTTGAAAAATAAACCTGTTCGGCAGATTCATTACCTATGCAATTGAAAAAAATATATGTTTTTTTTATGAAATTCACAGTGGAAGAAGAAGATGACCGACATATAGAGGGAGGAGAGTCGTCGCAAAGCGTTACACTAGGTAAGGTAGTAGAGTAAAAATATTCACAATGCCTCCTGAATTTCATCACACTCGTTACATAAAACTTACTTTGCAGGTGACGTTATCGAAGGAGGAAATAGTGGGAACAGGAGAAAATTAAAGCGGATTATCACGAGAAACAAAACTTTTGACACCGCTGAAGGTTATGCCGCGGGTGACGAATCTCTCAAACGAATACCCGGCGGGCATTCTTTCCGTAACCCTGGTCATAACGCGAAGCGTCACGCCATACCTTCACAAATACATTTGGAAAACATACTCTCAGAATCAGTTAGTGAAAGTGCAACCACGACATCCACGGATAGTATAGAAATTAAACCAACGATGGTGTTGTCGCTTAGGGACGTTTATTTGTTATCGTTTATTAAAAAATTGAGGGAAAGCAACAAGAATGTTACTTTGGAGTTGATTCAATAAAATCGTTGTAAAAAAAAAATATATTTTTTATTGTTGGCTTCGCACGGTTTGTGCATATAGCCAGTGTCAAGTATTTTATTGTATTTCTTAATTTCACATAAAGAAAGTCACAGCAATATTATAGCAATCGTGGTCAAGTAGTCAAGTCAATTACATCGTCAGTCACGATTCAGTAAAGTAGTGGATGCTGTACTGCAACTTCCTGGGAGTTTTGAAAAAAATGCGAAATGACACGCTTTTTGAGTTTATATCATTCGCCTACACTCGTGCACGTTAACGAACACTTAATGGTTAATACTCCACCAATATTACACATTAACACTCGAAGAAACACAAGTTTGAGCTAATAATATAAAACCAACAACGTCTCACTATCGGATTCCCGCCAAAACTCCAAAAAATATATTAGTAAAAAAGTATTTTATTTTAAAATTAGCATCATCTGGGATACCCTATAAGTTATGTTTTATTAATGTTTGTAAGTTTGTGATTGTCCACTCTTGATGCGCAAGGGCTGAGCGTATTTTGATGAAATTGGTACCTATATGAATCGGTGGTACTGGAGTAAAGGTCTTAGAATAGAAAATAGGACACTTTGTCGCCATAGAGGAAATAAACACTACGTGATAACGGTGTGCCTAGTGCGAGTTTTGACAATTTATTTACGCACTCGGTCCGTTTGGCGTAAACTTGAAATTGTATGGAATAATAGCAGCGCCATCTAGTGACTGATTCACTGACGCTAGATGGCGCGGCTCTTATTCCATACAATTTCAAGTTTACGCCAAACGGACCGAGCGCGTAAATTAATTGACAAAACTCGCACTAGGCACACGGTCCCCTAATTATTCAGAGAGTACGTACTACGAGTATGTGCTTACCTTCTTCCTATTTGTGTCGGATTTCCTGGTGATTACACACTACATTAGGTAGGTATATTCTGTAACATATGAATAAAATTAACCATAGAGGAAATACATCACTACAATTATTAATCTGTGATTATATTAGGTAGGTACCTACTTTCATCTTTGCTACATAGACGAAATATCTTTGCTATGACTTAAATCATCGATCTCAGTTCTCAGTTTACGATGTTAATTTTATAGGTAGGTTATAAATTCAGGATATGTCACACAGTGAGAAATATCACTTAGTAATGTTTATGACAAATGGATATTAATATAATAAATACAAATATAATGTCCTTAAAAATATCATAGGTACTCTTAATTCATGCCGTCTGTGATAAGATTATGTGGTAAGTCAGTCATAAGAACTATTATTTTGTCGATAACAATTTTTTAATTAGTTACCTATTATTAATTAATTAGGTACCTACATTAAATATTTAGGTAGTATAGGTTCTCATAATCCTTTCCAAAGAAATCAATTCAATAATCTATATAAAGACACCAAAAGACAATGCACAAAGTAAGAGTGCTTATGATGTGAGGGAATTATGGAATATTATAGAATATTCTTAGTTCAGAAATTCATGAAAGACATTAGGTAAACAACGTAGAGAAATGTCCAAAGTAGCAAACTAGATTACTGATTGGCCTCCGGGCGGCGAAATTAAACTATAGTTCGTTAGTCAAAGCTTTCTCTCAAGACACCAAAAGGTACCTTGTTCCTAGAATTCTAACTTAGTTGAAAGGTAAGAAACTGAATGTAGTATCTTGTATAATTCCATTGAAACAACAACTCGTGAGTTTCATCAACGAAGGCTTACCTTATTCAATGAGGTACCTACCTACCTACTTAATGTCGTGAGCTTTATAGGTTTATTAATGTTTTTAATTATAACTGGATTACGTACTTGATTGGTCTAACCAACAATGTTTCAGGATAAGTTTACCACATGTGATGTGTAAGTAGTACCTATTACATGATGTTTCGGTTGAGATGTACACATAACTAACTTGTTACGAATGTAACCCGAGTTCTTGTAAAGTGAAAACCCATATTGAAACTTGCCTGAGTATACCAAAGTAACATTGGTTTCAGAAACACGTAATGCTAGTTTCTGATGGAAATGGTGTTTAGAAACAAAAGTTTACAAGTGATTACGTGTACACTTTAAAGAGCTTTTCTATCGCACTTGTCATACTTATTCAAACGGGTGTAGCAGTCTGGCTTCTCGACATGGGAGTAGATTACTTTTGGAGAAAGCATTCTCGCGTGGCATCTACGAACTTTCTTCCGCGTGAAAAGTTATGGCACAAAGTTGTAATGTGTGCCCTACATTTTGTGTGACACATGGTGTATGTAAATCAAGCTAAACCAAATATGTTCATACAAACAAACTGTAGGTCTCCATATACCTACCTAGATATACATACATTTAAATGTAGGTCCGCGCAAAACAGGGTTTGAGAAGTGCACCAATTATAGTTTCACCTACCTAAAACCTATCGTTAAGAGTGGAAAAGATTTATCAAATTTTAACTTACATAAATGCAATATGAAAATTACATACCTAATGTAACTTACCTTACAGAATTCAATAAAGAAGAATAACTAATAACAAAAAAAATTTTAGGGTTCCGTACCATTATCAATAAAAATGGCAAAAAATCACGTTGTATGGGAGCATAAGCTAATATAATAAGCTAAAAGCATAAGCTTCAATTATTAATGTATTATGTTTTTTAGTATTTGTTGTTAACCAACAGAAAAAATCATCTGTGAAAATTGCAACTGTCTAACTATCACGGTTCATGACATACAGCCTGGTGACAGACGGACGGACGGACGGACAGCGGAGCCTTAGTAGTAGGGCCCCGTTTTACCCTTTGGGTACGGAAACCTAAAAATGGAGTCGTATATACTTTGAGTCCATCGATTAAGATAGGCACATTACGCTCCGGCAGATAACGTTGTGTGAAGCTCCAGTATTACATAACAGTATTGAACTGATTTGAAAACAGGGGGTTACCATGACGTCTTATTGCGATCCAATTGAGGACCTTAACAGAATTGTTTCACTTTAAATGGCTTTTGTTATCATGTAGGTAGACGTACAGTTGATTGTAAGGTAGACGTTAGTCTAATTTTAAATCTACAGGAATTGCCCTTTATATTAAAAATCAACCTAAATTGAGCGTCAAGATGTCACAACAAGACGTCATGGTACGAATAAGTAGTAAAACGACTCGGTTTAGGTCCTCAATTGGATCGCTCTAAGACGTCATGGTAAGCCCCCAGATTTCCTTCAACGAAACGTTTCAAGCCCTTGCGAACGTGACGTGAATTCGTGAAAGAATTTGAAAGTTACTCAAAAATGTTGAAGCAATAGTCACGTAGTCGAAATTCCTGCTCAAATTGTTCGGATTTTCGTAATGTCAGAACTCAGGAACTAGGTATTTTCAGAACCATGTTTGGCAAAAACAGAAAGTATATGTAATGTGCAGTACTTTAGCTTCTATTATCTTCTATGCTAGCTTATATAATATGAAAGTAGGTATACAAAATGTAAATAATTTCATTACTATGAAGTTATCATCGGGCAAACACAACTACAAACGCTGATTAAACAAACCTTGCTTCGCTCGGTCAATCCTACTTAAATATTTAATATCCTACTATGTAATATTATAAACGTGAAAGTTTGTGAGTACTAGTAAACAGGTTTGTTGCTCTTTCACGCAAAAACTGCTGAATGGATTTTGATAAAACGTCACAATAATATAGCTTACATATGAGAATAACACATAGGCTACAATTCATAAAGATATATTGTATTTTCCAAACGCGGGTAAAACCGCGGGGCGCAGCTAGTGATAGATATAGTGAAAACCAACGGTAAGAGGTAAACGCATAGACACAGGACAGTATGACTTTGAATACTGTTTAACATTGTACCTTCAATATTATTTGCTCTTGGAGAGCTTTCGAGCTAGATCCCGTTGAAAGTTCCCAAGAGATCAGTTTAGGACCAATTTCGCACTCGGACAAAGTCGTAGAAAACTGTGCGTGACTCGAGTCAGTAACTGGAAACATATAATACGTCTTCGTGCTAGGATATTTATGGTTTGCGCGACTCTAGTTTTTATATTTTAAAGATTTGTTTTAGTTTTTCTGTTACGATCGCTTCTCAGTACTCGTAGTACAGTAGGTACGTACTGAAGCTTGTAATTGAATCAGAAAGTTGGACACTTCCCACGCGGTATGACCATACCAATGACATTTAATCGTTTACCACGGAATCTGCCATAACCGTAACACTTACAGCTTCAGCGTTTCAGAAGGGCCGTTAACGGAGCAAAGCACCGGCTTCGGTTGCCGGTAAAATTACCAGTTTACTGGCCTTAAGATGATATTGATTCTACAACAATATACCTACGTGGATATACAAGAGGCGTTCTTGAGGAATGGTTTTGAGTCCAATTATGATCATACAATAATATAGAAAAATATTAATTGAGTGTTATAGTTATCGTTCTAAAAATCAAAAGTTTGAAAATCAAAGAACCTGTATATCAAATCTCGTAAAAATCGATTGACAAATACGAACTGTAGCCCGGAACTAACGTACATCAAACATCCGAACAAAAGCAAAATCGGCCACTCTTAAAATGGAGACCTTCGCTCACTACGTTCGCTCCGTCAATAAGATGTAGGTACCTACCTTCTCTATAATCATTACTAATAGTTAATCACTTTTGCTTGCAAGTTTTCGCAACATCATAGTCGGCGGCGGCGGCGGCGGCGGTGACTGCTGTCCCAGCATACCTAACCCGTTCTCTTGTTGCATTCGATGCTGCTTACAGTTATGTTTGAAGCTATTCTGCTTCATAGCTATCATTGGAATAATACTGTGGCTGCTTATGACGCTCGTCGAATCTTTCTTGTGTAAGTATTTATCGACGCGCGTCTACATATTACAAGTTTTCTGTACCTTTTCCTCAGCCTTCTTTGATTGAGTAATGGTAAGAAACAAACATTTTCTAATTGTTTTGTTGTTTTTAAAACAGGTCCTGAATCGTCCGAATCAAATGACACTCTACCAGTTGAAACGACTGCTGAAAACAAATACATAGTTCGCCGTGCAATTTATTCGTCAAAGTTTAAAAGGATATTTACAAAGACGTAATTACATTATTATAAAAGGTGTGTTTCTTCGATCCATTATTTCTACTAAATAAAATTGGTACCTACCTACCTAGTTAGTTAACTAACCAATGTACCCTCCCCCTTGAATTAACTGGGGTTAATCATTAAAAAACAAAGAAAATGTGTAGTGGTACTAACTTTTTCAATACTAGGTATAATTATCTAAAAACATGGAATACCTAACGTCTTAAAAACTTCTCTGTAGGCCAAGAACCACTCTTCAAGTTGGGCTTCTTGGATACCTACCTACGAAACTTAACTTTTTGAGTTATGTCAATTTATATGATGGATTGTCAAAGAGGCAAAGTGTGCCAAAATGAAGGTAACCGTTTTTTTGGTGGTGATGTGGTAATGTGGTACGTAGGTATATTATGGCAAATATATTGTGGAAATTCTCGCCCAAGGCTGCTGTGGGCAACATCTGTGTGAAAAAACACTACTCATTAATTTCATGATCATTGGCCATCAGAAACGTATGGTACATGATTTTGCAGTGCAAAGTACTATGGATGGTAAACTACTATGTCCAGGCGTGGCGCTTACCATTAGTACCATAACGACATGCTCGGCTCGTTACTCTATAACTAATCTATACAGATTTATAGTCAGGACCTGGAGTCCTAAAAAGTTGAGATCCCCATAGAGCAGTTCATTTATATTAGAAGTACCAGGGTTGCATAGGATACAAGGAGGCTTTATTTCTTGTGCCATCCATAATAAATAGTTCAAGCGATTTCTGGACTGTTTGTCCATTTTTCCCCTGTACATGCGAAATCTGTACGCGCAAGGGGAAAATGGACAAAAAGTCCAGAAACCCCCTGCGAAGGGGATACTGCCAGAGGAGTTCTGGAATATGCTTTCCTATCGAGGTTCAAGTCGAGATTCCAAATGAGAATCGTTCTATAAAGCTTCACCGTCAACGGGCATCTTGGAGTAAGTACATTCCATCGGCGTCGTCATACCAATTAGTTTGATTTTCAGCTTCAGGAACGTGTATGTGAGCTCTGACGCAATCGGACTGGCCGCATGGGTCGCAATCTCATTGCTGCTGTGCGTCGGCGGATTCGTCTTGATCTTGCTCCTCCTAGCCTTTGGTGTTATATGTGAGAACTACTCGTATTTTAATAAGTACTCTTTTAGACTTGAAGTAGACACAGTTCCTTTGAATGACCAGAATAATAGTTTCGAGCGCAAGGCGCAATTAATATTAATGTTCTGTAGTAGTCGGCATTTAAGCCGTATAACTTTGGACGCAGTGTCTTAATTGACACACGAATGCGTTGGATGGTTGGTTTTTAAGTCTGAGATTACAGAATAAGCTATAAAGCATAATGCACACGTATTTTATACACGGATTGTCATAAGTATAAAAATCTAGTGCTCCTCACCAAAATTCTTATTTATTCTCATCTCTGCCTTATCTTCTTAGCCATATATACTTAATAATAGTTTATTAAAGATTCTTCTTTTTCATATCCCTACATCTTCTAAGGATGTTCCACTTTTGTGCACTTAAATTCCAGACTCGGAAGTATATACGAATCCTAAAGCAGTTAAAAAAAGAGAAATCCAGATTTAAGTGACTTGGTTGCGCGTATTTATCCTTTATCTTTATTTCAGGATGGAAAATATCCATGGTAAAGTTACGAAGGGATCTTCCTTTACCGAAGGGCCAAAATATCGATGTATGGAAAAAATTAAAAGGAAATACATAGAGGGTAATTTACTCGTGTATGTGTCGCGTGTTTGTAGTATGTGCGGAACAGATGTAAACAGTGTCGTACGAGTAATTGCAAATTGTAAAATACCCTTTTTATTAAATCGAATTATGCAACAGAGTTTTTAATGTAATTTTCATTGATGCATAGACACATAATTAACGTAAATTGTTACCATAATCGAGAAAAGACTGAGTATCAACACTATAATATAATTTCAAATCCACTCGCCGTGGAGTTATTAATTTCAAACCTAGATGAAGGCTCTTCAGGATATTGAAAAACATTACAATTATAAACCGATTTTTTGTTCGTTAAACGTTTACCAAACTTTTATTTCATTCAACATAATATAGCAAATACCGGAACCCGTTGATTAACTTTTATCTATGGAGATAGAACGTCATTTGCAGCACACTAGTTTATTATTATAGGTAGTAGATACCTACAGGATAGCCGATTCAGGCAATTTGTGCCATAACCAACATAACTATCGTTTAATCGCTTCAGTTATATAGCCCGTAAAACCCTAAACCGACACGTAATGGCTAAAGGTTACGTTACAGTCGTAAATTGTATAAAATATCGGGATGCAAAGATAGGGTGTCAGCGTTTTCAAGCCAGAATAGGGGCTTATATAACTTTTAGCTGCCCCGTCAGACGTTGATATTCATGTTGTATAAGACCAATATTATCATTTTTGCGTTTGTTTTTATAAAGAATGTATACAATGAAGTAACGTTAGCAATATTTTCTATTATATTCGATTCAATTTACATTTTTCAGTTGTTATTTGGGGGTATGTATTATATTTTTTTTATTTCTTACCACACCAGTATTGAGAATAGAACAAAAGATACTCAAACAAATTAATTCAAATTAAAAAAATATAATAACCTACCTAGCGAGTTCCAGTACCAGATAATTCTGTTAATGAAGGTAATTCAACCCCAACCACCCCCTATTAGGGTCTCAATTCGATTCCTTTTATTATTATTTATAGTTAGTACGACAGTAGGTATATACAGGTTATTGTTATAGTATTTATTTATAATATTATAAACTTTTTAGAATAGGTGGTCGTAGAGTAATCGTAACAAAGGTAGTAGATAGAATAGATTGCATATCACGATAGGAGCCGTACACAACTCTACCGGTATTTAGTCATACTACTGCAGCTCTACTACCTACACATGGTGAAATAAAATATAGTAGGTATAGATAACACAGAATCTAACGTTTTTTATACACTTTTAAAAACCCCTCTACCAAAACACTGTGATAACTTCTACGAAAACTGGTGCATTTTAGTTGTGCAGATAGAGTGTGCTAGGGCACGCTACTACTTACTCTAGAAATGTAAACGCGGCTCACAGTTGGTTAATCGTGAGGCTTTGCCCATTTCATGTGACCGTGATCTATACGAACGGTGCCAAAAGGTCTTACCACTGGACTGAATCTCAGATTTGTAGTAAAATTACCCTCCTTACAAGATTTTATTTCGATTTAGATGTTAACAAAATGCAAGTCTATTTTGATCCAGTTCCCGTTGCTTTCATGAGTTGAAATTTTGCATGCCTGTTAATGTATCTGTTTATTTATATAAAGTATCAATTTGTGGTGACGGTGAGCTGATCTGATGAGACTCTCTGACTAACAATAGACTCCTCAGTGGCTAACAGAAGACTGATGCTATTTGGATTCGTTTTATAAAAGATTATCTGGCGAATTATCCAAATGAAAGCAGTTATTATTTCTCCAAGGCTTGCTCGGTGCATGGTAAACCATCGCGTTGCATGACAGGACTATGTATTAGAAACCTATGGTTGTGCTGACCACTCAAGCGTAGCTTAACTTATTTTAATACCAATACTATGAGCAGTTAGTTTTCCATCAGCGGAGCTATTCGAGCTCGGCTGACACAACGGATCGGTGCGGCGCGGCGTTCTACAAAAGTACCTACCTATAAAAAAATAGTTTTTTAGTTCTCGGTGTCTACCTTTGGATTTAGATTTTTTCCAAGTTACCAAACACTGAAACCAGAATTATTGGTCTTAACTTAAAGATCATGCTGATGTATCTATTGTATACGCAAGTAGCCTTTTTTTCTGTTGAAAGAATATAATTATATGGACATTTCTCTTCAAATTATATCACTAAGTAGGTACTTTGTAAGCAACTTGTAAGAAATAAACCTCCCGGGAACAGATCACAAAATTGTTCTCAGCAGTTTACAAGCTATCAAATATCTCGTTGAATGAGTTCTTGGTAGGGCCGGGCTCGAAAGAGGCCAGTAAATTGGATTTCCTTGTTGCGGTCGAAGAGCATCGAGTAAAAGAAGCATCGAAACATGAAAATTGTATTTTACAGCGAATGCTGATATTTTATAACGACTTTTATTTACTTTTATATAGAGTACATTACTCTATACACGTTGACATGTGGTATTCCAACCTTTACAAATTATAGGCTGTATAAGTACGAAGCCTTATGCATCCACGAACCGTTCCCTTTGCTGGATTCTGTTCACTGGCGAGTATTCAAAATAGTTTTCTTCGTCCATGATTCAATACCGTTCGTTCTTCGTTCGTTCGACAATCGAACAATCGAGTCAAACTAGTGAGATTTTTTTTTTCTCATTTATTCGATTAGACGAGCATCGTTACCACATCGTTACCTACTAGCTACAGTGTGCACCATCGTCAGACCTGACAGTGGTCTAATGCGCTTCTGGTTTCTCCTTCATAAACCTACCTACTGATATGCTAAGTATTTACTAGGAACATGGAAGATGTGCCCTTACTATATTTGTAGCTATGGCACCTCTGTATGGCATAGAGATTAGCTCTTATATTTATGATCTAACTAGCTCAGCCCCGCGGTTTCAACCGCGTATGTGTTATTCTGATGTATAAGCTATATTATTGTAAAGTTTCATCAAAATCCATTCAGTAGTTTTTACGTGAAAGAGTAACAAACATCCATCCATACTTACAAACTTTCGCGTTTATAATATTAGTAGGATTTGTTGATCTAACTAAGGTATTGTAGGTATTCTATAATATTATGGCTAGTGTGAATTTATAGATTCCGATAAGTGGACTTAAAATCTTAGCGAATTGCAATCTCCCAACCCTCTGGGGTCATCATTATTGTAACAGAATACTTTGGAAGCACTAAAATAAAAATGAAAATAGGCAGTTTATTTTTATCCGTATAATTCACGGTGTAGGGTGTTTACGTGGATGTAGCGAAGGCGGAAAATTGGATTTTCTTATTATCGCCGACGCGGTCTGTGAGCAACAAGGAAGATGGAATGGCAACACCGGGGAGCGCAGTTTGACGGACACCGGCGGTCACCTTTGGGGATTCACTCGTGGTGTATGGGTTTGGGACGTGATTATAAACATTGAAGAGGTTTTAGGGTTTCGTACTCAAAGGGTAAAACGGGACCGTATTACTAAAACTACGCTGTGCGGCCTTCCGTCCGTCTGTCTCTGTCTGTTTGTTACCAGGCCGTCCGAACCCGTACCTACCGTACCTACGTCGGTTTCCATTAGAACAGTAAGCAACCGTAACACCGTCATCCGTTGGTTGTCTGGAAGAAATCGCTTTAAGCGATAAGGCCGTCCATTGTTATACCCCTGTTTGCATAAAATACAATATATTTTTTCTGTATTGTTATGTATTGGTTTACAATAAAGAGTTTTCTGTTGTTTTCTATTCTTTCTAGAAAATAAGTGTTGAGAAATCTAGTAGTCGAACGAATTGGATAAAGCGTCAACTAAGTTACCGTAGCACGTTGTAATTAATTAGTGATTACGTATAGTAGTAAACCTAGGTGCCTACGCGAAAAACTGCAGTCCATAAAACTTCTGGGAATAAACGAAAATAACGACGCATGTGTCGAGAAAAAATAAGAAATACTTTCACGAAAATAAAAGGCTTAGCACCTATTATTGGCACATAATTAAGTAGGTATACTAGCTACCGTCAGCAAATACAGGCCACCTGCATCCTATGCCCTAAAATGAATTGATAGTATATTTGGTTTTACCTACGTAAAAAATCTAATTGATAAATTACCGTAAGTTTTTGGGCATGTACTTTGTTAATTGAATTCGAATGTGCTCGTTAAGTAACACGCCTTATTCGCAAAACTTTTATTTGTCTTGTGTCTACCAACTCTAAAAATAGCACACGGTGTGACACGGTACAGAAACACGGGCAGCCATAATTTCTCGCGGGACGAGCGCGGTGCTCCTCGGGGACCATGAGCCGCCACATATTGAGTCGGATTTCATTTGCACGATTGGACCCACGTGAACGAATCAATATCTGGAAACGGTATGAAGATGTTTGGAGACTTCGTTCACGATGTAACCATTTAGTAATCTGTGACTTCTTGGTCGATCTTTTACAAACACTTGTAATTTTTTTTTAAGTTGGCTTTTGACCGTGTCACTATCTCAACACTATCTGTTTGTACTGTGCTGTTGAGAAATCTCCAGCTTCTATTTTGCAAACTGAACGTATAGTAATACAATTTGCATTTTCGTTATTATTTGATCTCCATCACTTCACTGATGTCAACCGGTCCAACCCTCTTCCTGCTCTCCATCATATCCATTCAAAGGTTGTCTGGTAGATGTCGCTTTAAGCGATAAGACTGCTCTAAGATTATTAAGTTTGCCATACATTTTAGTATCACATAAAGGCTTATCTATTTATACTACTAATTATTAACTGCCCATGCTGTGCACTGACGCTAACCTAGGGTCCAAGTCTCCTAACTTCGATAAAATGTTCTCGCCAGCGATGTTCCAATACGAGTTATAATGCACTCGTAGAAGCAAGCAAGATAAATCCCGGGCCAGCCGTGTCTGATCTTGTAATTAGGGCGAAACATTGATCTATCCAATGGAGCCCATTTGTTGTTTGCGCTTTATATATGGCGAGAGTTTCTGCTTTGTTTATTTGTATTCAGTGGGTAGTAAATCTGGTTGGACTGAGTTAAGATTTGCCTCGTTTTAGCGCTCAGATTTATGTACATAGTTGTTTCTGGAATGATGAAACCGCAACGCAAATTTATCTAGATTTCAGTGTAGGTGTAATCGGTGGTGAGCCTTAAACAGTTCTGAGTGTATGTTCTAATTAAAAGGCATGATTGGGTATCATTGAGTATTGAAACCATTATACGTGTTAATATAAAATGTATGTAATATTATTAAATATTGACGGTGTTAAAATTGGTTGCAATATTAAGCTTGTATCATTGAACTGTAATCGGAAATTAAAATAGTGTAACGGTTCTTCGCGATATGGTTAAATTTCACTAAATGCTTCGCTTCGCCCGTAATTCAAAAATAAAGTATTTATATACTGAATATACTAAAGTTACCTAAGACTTGGTATTTCAGGAAAACTAAAAGGGGTCATAATCAGGTGGACTGATTGACTGGTGATGATATATTTCATAGTTTACATGTAAACTAAATCTGTGGGTGTTATCCAGCTCCCCAACCCCCCCCCCCCCCCCCCCCACGGTAGCATAACACCATAAAATTTAATTGATATGATGTAAATTTTTATGCGTTCCCCTTCCTTGCTTCTGCAAGGTTAACGGTGTTGCCAGTAATGACAGTTTGAAGCTATTTTAATAACGATGTAAAAGTCGGAATGTGAACAACGGATACTGTACCTAACATAACATCAAACTGATGCGTAATGGCCGCGAGGAAAATTCTTTTCATAGGTAGGTTATAATTATTAACCTTTTTATGCTTAGATCCAGGAAATGTGCGAGAAGCATCCCATTTCAGAATGAATTATACCTAATAATCATAACATAGGTGTTTATAATGGCATAATTTATACAATAAAATTTGTTGCTTCATGACACAGACGAAATTTTCCGTATATACAGTAGGTATACAGATATAGTATATAGTATAACAAATACTTTCATACGCGAGTGAAACTACAGGCCGTAGCTAGTAGAATGTCTAATATTTTAAGCTCACTAAAAGTATTGAGCTGACTCGTAAAGCAAAGTAAGGATATACATATTTATTTTTTTAGTTGCATGCGCCACAATCCGCCAGTTCCTACAAAGAAGTAGGTGATTCTCCGAGTAAACATAAAAATCGACTCGTAAATTCGTAATACCTTCAAAAGAATATTCCTAATCCCGCTTAAGAAGGTACCTTCTCCCTATCTGTGAAGAATCCGCTTCGGTTGAAACTTTTGTGTGTAATTTAACAAGCTCGCTTGGGACTGGGATGTTGGATTTTTATGAAGCGACGATTAAGTATACTTAAAAATATATAAGTAGGTACGTAGAGATTACGCAACTTTTTCTTTTTTTTGTCGTTGTTATGTTTTATCCGTTATATCTACCAACCATAAAAACTTAATCAATTTATCTCAGCCTATTTTAGTTATTAAATCATACTAGTATTTCTTACTATATTATAAAAGTCAACCTATTTGAAGCCACTTGGTCATACGGCTTCTGTTTTTCGCTTACAGGCAGACCACCTTTCAACGAAATAAAACGTATTAACTAGTAATAAATATTGCGGGTAAATCGCTCACTCGTTTTGAGTAATACGTCGAACGCAGCGCCGAGAACGACATTACAAGAAAATGCTTGTGGAAATGCTCTGGTTTATACTCACCACAAACCGCCACATCTCTCTCGGACTGTTTTTTCACTTCGAGCTATATCAAGGCAAAATTATAGAGACCTATCCAGAATAGTTTGAGCTCGTTTTCTATTTTCGTGTGGACTGCTCTACTTGCTATGAATCTAACCTGTATTTTAATGAACGTATTATTTTTACTGAATGCAGTTAACCGCGGAGTGGCGCGTTGCGGATGTACGAGTATGTCGAGACGTGAGACAGATTTTTACCCGAATGCCAAAGGAGTGTTATGAGCTAAAAACGGGTGTAGTTCGCCCACAAACTAATATCAAAATATATAATTTTGAAATACCTCGACGTTCCGGACGAGTCACATCGACCGTGGTCACGAGAAGACTGGAGAATGCGGGTATCACCGTCCGGAGCGGCAGGTGTTGTTTTCAACTACCCGCGTTTGGTCTTGCCAAACTAACCGTCACGACATACAACACTAACAGTATTCGAAGTCCCACTCGAACATAAATTTCCCCGTACACACTTGCTAATAACCGGATTCCAGGAACCAGACAACCTATACCCATCTTCCTGATTGAATTTCCGGTACTTCTTGAGGGTTGTTTTCTTGTTACTTATGTATGTATGTCTAATTTTTTATGTATAATATTTAGTATTGAAGGTATACGTAAAGTTAATTTCTTGTATCCAATAGAGTTCTTAGTCGAAAATCTTTGATCCAATATGACCTAAATCCAAACTATGAGGTTGGGTGCTTTTTGTTAATTATAATAATTGTAAGTATATTATCATAAGTTTTGAATTGACCGACCGTAAGACCAGTACCTACCTACTAATTTGTAAACCTAAATTGAAATTTGTAGTATTGCCATTTTCACATCGTTAGCGTTTTAACTAGGGTCATGTGGTCAACAGTGGATCACTTTTTTTCCGAGACACCGGACATAGCTCTAAAATGGTGGTATCATATTGTTATTAAGAACCAACATAGAATAGTTCATCTACTTTGATTCTGCATTATTATTTTCTTCAATATTGGTATAGGAAAAAGAATGTAATAGTTTTTTTAAAGTACCAGCGATTAGCCACTGTGTACCATGGGGTCGAAACAGTGGCTCGCCCTTAAGTACACAGTGGTTCAGGTTAGTACAAATTGGATAATTAAACACCATTTATCAGCAATAAAACAAATTATTATAAATTCAATCGCTAATATTCGTTACTTTCATAAATAATTGATGAAAATTACTTTCACAGCAATAATTATGAGCCCTAAAGGTATCTTTGAAATATTATAATACTTTGCTAGAAGCACAAAGCGAAATATACTTTTAATTGAAAATAAGGCACCAAAATTAACCGCCTTTGTCATTGGCTTTAGTACCTTCTACGTACAACACTTTATTACATTACTTACAGTGAAATAATACATAATAGTACTTTTTCCACAGAAAATCGAAAAATACATATTTCACAAAAGTCGCGCGCTGCGAGCCTTGCTCGACTAGTTCGAATAAGTTGGTGTCTTAAGAGTTACCAATGGGCCAATAAGACGTATAAATATCTCTGTTAATTTCTCGCATACTGTTACTGAGCCACTGTGTCTGCTATCGCCACTGTATACCACATGACCCTATAGTATACTATACTATAATTATACGTTACGTTAGCACTATGTTAGCTAACAACTAACGAATACATGGTAGGTAACTGTTTAAGTATAATCAAAATGTTTGTACTACAGAAGGGTAGTGTGAAATATGCTGTTTCGACCAATCAAGCTCGTAATTAAGCGGTTCGATCTTGCATGATCCTATAGGCTACAGGTCAAAGGCAGATACGGTGGATTGCGATTTAACGTTCGATCAAATTTGGCAGCCTCTTCATACCGGTGACCTAGTTAAGATCTTGTTATGTTCAGGGCTAGAGAGAAGATGCAACAAACACTGAATGGAGCAGCACTATAATGAATGTTTAGCTGATGTTACACCACCATAGCACGATTTCCTGACAGTGACAGTGGATGGCATTTCACACTACCTCGACTATACCAGGTAGAATAGCTACCTGACTAGTGATGCTTTGCAGCACTGCCGCGGAGGATTTTCTTTGATTTCTTGTGGTATAATTGTCCATAATAAAATTATACTATTATGTACTTTTGTTGTATGTACTCGTACCTTGTAGTGGTCAGTCACATGACTGATCTGAAGAAATGCTGCCTCAGAGCATAATAGGGGTTTGAAGAAAGGTTTGCTGGTTGAGAATAGTAGCCATAAGCTGATGCTATCTCATCTGCCCCCTTACTGAATCCTAGGGGCCAATGGGCATCAATATTCTCAACTGCCCCTTGATGGGGAAATTAAGGGGTCCGTTGGGAATATGATGAAGATGTGAGGCACTGCTAAGGTTATAAAAAGATCGGGTTTGTTTGCCACAAAGACAGTTCGCATGTTCGTTTCCTAGGATCCGATTCCAAATCACAAGTTCACAACATGGAATCGAATGAATCTAATACTTAAACAGAAGTAAATAAGTGTATATAAGTACAGAGTTTAAGAGCTGTTTGATTATAAATCTTCTGAGTTGCCCAAACTGGGGAATTAAGACCGATAGGTTTCAAAGGTAAATTCCCTGTGGTCGGCCGCAAGAGTAGAACCTATCTATCTACACCCTAACGAGCGAGCCTAATTTATTACCAAATCAATTTCAATAATTAACTAGATGTCTAAGCAAATTACTAAGTTAAAATGTTTTTGATGTGAGAAAGTGATGTATTTATTTATTAGGTAATAGAAGCGCCTCGTGGTTTCACTCGCGCTAACTATGTCACCCGAGGATAGTATAGCTTCCCAACAGTGAAGTAATTTTTCATCATTCGATAATCGTTCAGAAGTTTCGGAGCATATTCAATGCAAACAAACAAACAAACAAACAATCAAATCTTTTCTCTTTACAATATTATTATTATTATTATAGAAGTATAGTAGTGGTATATAATAGTGAATCGAAACCTAAACCAATCTAACACGAGCATGTGCCCGTATGAAGCATCAGTAGCGAAGAGCGCTGGAGTTAGGAGCCTTGATATGCTGATGGCGTATGCTGGGATATATTCTATTACGTCCCAGTATGTGAATACTGAATACGTGCCTTAACACTCTAAGCATCATTGCAGTACCCTCATGATACTCACGACGCTTACCTTCACGGGCATAATCTGCTCCCCACAATGCATATAAAACTTCAACAGACGTTGCCGATTCACTTCATGAATTTCAATTGTAAAAGGTTCCGTCTAGACCGTATCCATTCAGTACAGAGGTATTAAATAAGTGCGCTTTTCACTATTCAGAATGAAGTTTCATGAATAATGAATGCATTTAGCTCGGCTCTCTTTCAACACAATAGATATTTTAGCACCTACGTTACTGCACTTGCAATAAATACCAATTTAAAACCTCCCACATTTGCGACGGACGTGGTAGGGACGGTAGGATATGGGGTATCTATATAATAGTGCTCAACAGCTATCAACCCTATGTGCCTTTCCTGTGCAGGTAGGTAAAGAATACATAATACATATTACGTACGTGCATGTAAGCTTGTCTCACAAATATACCACGTCTATTAGTGTTCTCTGCCACTAGCCTCTACTCAGAAATGTACACTCATCAGATTTGGACTCAGTCAGTCTAGTACATACAGATTCCATCAACCATCCAGTATTAATTTGCTATACCTAAATATTTTTTGCGATAACCTGCAAAACTGCGTTTATATCTGTTTCATTATTTCTGGTATACAAAAATAAAGAATTTTGAAGGTAAATTACCTTTATTGTTGGGTATATTTCATAGCTCCGCCACCTTTGTTCCCAACACACCTGACAAATTATAGCTCAGCATATTTTTAAACAATCTCTCGGGGCTCTATACTCAGAACAAACCGCATAATAAACTACAAACACTGCGGTTTCCGGCTTGGTTTGCTTATTTTCACGAGCGGCGCCACGCTCGGATCAAAGCAGGTTATGAACATAACTCATTACTTGTTTGGATTCCTTTTATAGAACCGCACTTTTAAAATCTTAAAAATACCTAATGGACAGCAAATAGAAACGGGCTAAATGTTAATCATTACTTTGTTATATTTTGGAAAGGAGTGAACCCGGAAGGTTGTCGCAAAGCTGAGATGTCCTTAGGACGAATCATCATCATCATCATCATCATCATCGTCAGCCTGAAGACGTCCACTGCTGAACACAGGCCTCCCCCTTAGACCGCCACACCGAACGACAATTTGCCACTTGCACCCACCGGTTGCCTGTGACTCTTTTGATCATTTTTTGATTGTAATATCGTAGAAAAGTTATTTATTATAATATACGGGTCGTAGGTGTATCTCTCCGTTGTATTGGTGAATATTTGTGCGGTGTTTTATTCAGTTTTTCATATACCACCGCTACCGCTCCACCTTCGAGCGCGTCAACGCCATCAGGTGGGTGGAACAAGCATTTGATTATCACATAGTCACTGTGGCGAGATAGGTAGGTACAGCTAATTCGTAATAAACAGTTTACGGGGTTATTGGAGGAACGCAGCCAAGATGAAGCCGCAAGTTTCACCGCGGTAGGTGTATGCTGTTAAATGCCTGTAAACCAGAGATTTATGATTGGTGGATTTGTAACTAACGCAAGTTACGAGTATGTAGCTATTCTTGTCTTTATACAATACCTAATAATTTTATACAAAATCTGATCTACCTACTTTTTAGATGTACTTATATTTATATCTACATTATTTTGTAAAATATTGACACACAGTTTCAGTTACAGGGTAGGGGCCTTTGCCCTGCTGTCAGTTACGACATTTTTGCGTTATTATTATTTGGAAGGCGAACGAAGTTGCTCTACTAAATTTTGGAGACTGTTGCAGTACATTTACAGACAGGGAAACTGCCACTAGGCTCTGTTAATTATTTGATCAATAAAAACAAACAAATAAATAATTTAATCGATTTACTTAAACATACAACCCTTATTATTAACACATAAATACATAGTAAAACAGCTCTTTGACTAGAATAACAATTCGTAACCTTTTAAACATTTATCATAGAACAACGACATTTATACACTATAATAAATAATGTTACTCATTTTGCTATCTATACTATATTATATACTTTTACTGCGTCACAGTTATACTCGAATATCGCAAAAGTTAATACATTCTCATCATAAATATGACTATACACAAGTTTTTTCACAAGTCGCAGCGTCGCGACGTGATGATTATGGAAATGTAAAGACTGTTCTCTGATTCGACGTAGATTTTGGAACAAAGTTATCTGTTCTAGATTTTGTAACAGTCAACGGGACTATCGGGGCCAGCACGGTCGTTGATGATCACATACGACGGTGCGCTCTCCTTGGTTCATAATCGTCATCATCATCAGCCTGAAGACGTCCACTGCTGAACATAGGCCTCCCTCTTAGACCGCCACACCGAACGACAATTTACCACTTGCATCCACCGGTTGCCTGCGACGCTTTTGATGTCGTCGGCCCATCAGAGTGGGAGGCTTACCTATACATACACTCTATGGTTAAAGGACAGTAATTTATGCAAGTTACTACTCCAAGCTTAGTTTTCACATGCAATGGCATTAGGTACTTTACCTGAGTTCTGAAACGTTCGTTATGGAATAAGGTTCTGAAATGCTGTAAGTCGTTTTTGGAACAGATTTTTGAGTAAATGGTTTTGCAACCTACTGTCAATCGATAACAACCGGGACCAACGGTTTACCTTGCCTCCGAAGCATGGAGTGATGGAAAACCGCACACGACACAGGCCCTAGGGCGTCCTCAACATCTGACACTAGAGGAAGCACAAGGCACAACCTCATACGGCAAATGAATAAAAAGCAGATATAGTAGTACCCAACTGATATGGCTTACCGATGTACCTGCGCAGAAGATGAATTTTCAAAGCGGGGGAAATGCTATTGACCGCTATTGGTCGGCAGCCGCCGCCATCTTAGCGAGCTTAGAGTGAGATGGAACTAACAGCTGCAGTGTATTATGAACCTTATAATAGTGATCTTAGGTTGATTGTAAGTTTTAAGCATTCTTTCGTTAATCTTCGGACCATAATTTCTTTTCTGCGCGAACGAAGATTCACGACGCGCCTTATAAGTTGGGTACTAGTATACTAACTTAGACACCTTACGGCAAATTCGTATTAACTATGGTAAACCATGGTTCACTAACGTTGGTTACAATGTAGTTTAACTTATTCAAACTCTGACTAACAGACACGCACAAACATTGCTGCAATTTGCAATAAAAATTACTAAATAAAATATAATATTATAATTATGTACATTACTGAGGAGGGCTTTCTTTGAAATCCCGCCCAGAGTCAATTTGATCGAACTCCTAAAATGCAGAGTTGGTAGATAAACATACAGCCAGTTATTCTGGAGAAATCACTAAAGATCTATGACTATTTTTTATATAGAATTTTGGCTACCTACTTTTAGCGAATTTCGTCACGTGTACTTATTTAAACACGCATAAAAATAAATCTTAAAAACTTCGGAAAATAGCTATTCTCAAACGTTTAGTAAAGTTTCTAAGAAAGTGTATCTTTATTTGGACTTGACTATAGATTACTACATACAATACTGCTAATAACATTGAACAAAAGGATTGTTCTTAGAAGTTGCTGCACTGGCTTGTTTCGCTACTATTCGCTACTAGCAGGCAATAATAATAGACAATTCCTCTAGCACAAAATAACATAGAATAGAAAAAATAAGGTTAGAACCAAAGTGTACACAAATATACCCACTAATATATAATTGGTGGCATTATTGAACAGATTGGACGGCTTTGCAGTAAGCGTAGCGTTTATAGGCCTGACTAAGATTTATTATTTACTGCACACAAAACTAATTAAGGAGTACAATGTGGCGGAAGATACAAGTCACAGAAAAAATACTTATTTATCAGAACAGATTATTCCTTTTTTGTTTCGGTAATGTATTTGTTTGCTTTGTTTGACCCTTCTAATTAAATGCTGGCATTGCTGCTGCCTAAACTGCTTATAATTATTTGAATAATAACAACATAACATAAACTAATATAGGTACCTACCAACAAAAATACTTCTACAAGTTAGATAGATACATGGGGCTATAAATAAAGACAAGTATTCTTATAAAGAAATCTGAAAATAAATAATGTATAGTATAACGTTTGCATGAACTTTACAATTTCATCTTTACTACAATTTCGCATAAAAATTTGATGGAAATTGACAAAACAATAATATAATTTAAAAGCTGTGCTTTGTCAACTCACTAAAAACAATTAAACGATTGCCAAAATATATGTCTTTTATTTTACATTTCATAAAAATACATCGCTATTTTAAAACTTTCTTGTTTTGAGTCATTCACTTTGGTTTCTAAAAATATATCTATGCAAGCGTGAGATTCAAAACATTTTAACATTATCAACAACAACCTAAACTCTTCATACATTCTACGTAATACTATGGAATATTTCGGAAATTATCTTTACGATACACTAACTAAAGTAATACTTCAGTTGGTAAAGCTAACGATATGGAGGAACCCTGTAGGAGGAATCGTAAACCCTACTATACAGTTGTAAACATTTTAGGAAAATTCAACATTTTGGTCACAGTAGTTCAGGGAGGTCGAGCAGAAACGGGTAGATTAAGTATATAAAGCGATAAAAAATAACAACTCTCAAAACACCGAAGCTGACTCGACTTCGAACCGCACACTCAGTTATTGTCTTTACACGCGCACGATCAGCGAGACTACTCTAAGCTAATACCCGTTTTATAAAGCGTCTTGTATGTCGTGGGGCTTGTGCTGCGGCCACGTGAGAAGGAGCTGCTCATCGGCGCGGTCCGCGTGGACGTGCTCCGAGATCACCGGCGAGTAGGCCAGGCCTCCGAGCAGCGCGCCGCTCGAGCGCGACTGCTGTCGGCAGAGCGGCCGGCGCGTCGGCGAGTCGCTCTCGTCAGACATCGCGCGCGTGACCGTGATGCGCGGCGACTGCCTCCGGCGCCTGTCCCTTGCACTCAGGTTCTCCTCGAGGCCGAGCGCCCGACCGAGCACCACGTGAGGCGGAGCACGAATCATGGGAATAGCGGAAGTCCGCGGTCGAGACGGTTCCTCTTCTTGCGAGTCTTGCAACATGTTGCAGGAAGCCGCTCGCTGCGCGGGGCGCTCCGACCCCCGCGCTCCCATCACGGCCGCGTCCGACAGCCTCCTCGTCGTCGGGGGCCGGATACTCCCCGAGCCCGCCGACAACGACGGTCGCCGGGAGCCACAAGCGCTCGGCGTCCGCGCCTGAATCTCTTGCGTCACTTCACTTTTGGTCAATCTCTTTCGTTTATAGTTCCGAAGAGAATCTCGAAACGCTCTACTTCTTATGCCGTATAAGATACCATTGACCGGTGGCGCGGCCGCTAGCAGAGCCGCCGCCAAGGCGGCTAGCGATTGAGGAGGAGTCGCGACAACGGGCCATATCAAAACGCAGTAGTAAGGAAAGTACAGAATGGCTAAAGAGCCTAGTGGTTGTACCACTGCGGACAGCGCACGGTGGCGTGGCGGGGGAGGTGGACTGAAAGGGTTTCGTTGGTGAGTCACTGTCACTTGCGCCGATAAAGTCACTTCGTATATTGCTGCTGCGATTCGATGTCTGTGGTACCGAGCGATGCGGAGTATCTTGAAGCTGCATAGAAGGACGAGCGCAGCGGGGAGTAGGAGAGTCACGGTGGCGTAAACGAGGCAGAACGTGATGGCGGCGGCGCCGGCGCCGCAGTCGGGGGCACAGTTGCCCAGGCCGGTGCTGTAGAGCAGAGGAGGCTGTGCCGCCGCAAGAGGCGCGAGGAGCGCTGCCGTAGCCACCCAGCCGCCCACTACACAGATCATCACCTGCAACATGGGAAAACACTCAATAAAAGCACATCCAATAAGAAAGTAACTAAATCTAATGAACGCTTACCTTCTTGGCCGACACGATCGCTGCATAATGCAGCGGCGCTGCGATAGCAGCGGCTCGGTCAGCGTGCAGCCCACACACGGTCCACAGCTGCAGCGGATGCAGAGCGTGCAGGAGCGCTCCGCATGCGCACGCGCCGCCGCCGCCGCAGAGGGCTACGCCGCTCGCCAGGGCTCCCACTGCGCCCAGGTGCACTAGCAGCACTGACGATGCTGATGCTGGCTGTTGACAAAAGTATACTGTTGTTACTTTGACGGTAAAGTATTTTAGTCCTAATGGCAACATAGTAAAGGTAGATTATGCAAGAAATCATATTCACACGGGGCAGCATATTCCGTAGGGCATCCCTTTCTGAAGTATATTATTATGGGAAATTACAGTCTGAGACGGGAGCCCATGTCGGTAACAGTTGTCAGTACCATAGAAATAAATGTCACAGTGGGTAAAGATGAAGTAAACATACGATACCTTCGACCAAAGCTTTACTTATAGGAATAGACGAATTATAAGTTCTCGCGATTATAAAAACAATATAAATCTAAATTAGCTATTCGCATTACTGCGTTCACTTTTTCGAGTTTCATAAAGAGATTTATTATAAAATTATGTTAGTCGACGTACGACGCACGACACCAAATAATAAAAAAATATTCCTTTAGTCTGTATTTTTCCAGTGCATGCGTTTAAGTATCTCTATAATTTACAAATTTTCTTTGAAGCTATGAAATGAATTTACTTTGTTACCCCCAGAGACCGTAGGTACGCAGACATTTTCCACATTTTTACTTAAAATGTGAAACATTCTCTCAGCTTTTATTATCTCAGGTATTTGATTAAACATTATCACCTCTATATTATGGCGATGGGTACATACGAGTACTATCGCCATAATATAGAGGTGTTGAGATTTCGATATCCTGCCTCGTAACTAATAGCAAGGTACTCTATGCTTTATCGGTTTCCACACATCAAATAAAGGTCAAACGAGAACCTTGTACTTACTAAGAGGGGTGCATAACATGATGGACGCGGCCTAATGACGTCACATCAAGCCATAACAAATGCCCAAAATTACGTCGCGCATTTTGTCGTAAGTCACTATTACGCCACGTTAGTTCAACACGCACGAAAATAAGCTGTTTACCGCCTTACCACAAAAGATTTAAACAAGAGTTGAACAGATGTCTAAATAATCCACAAATCGACGTCTAACGCTCGCTTTTCCTAACTCAATAGAGTAAGATAGCGCGAGTGATAGACGTCGATTTTGTGGAACGAAATTTTAGAAACATCTTTTTAACTCTGGTAAAACGGTAAATGCTGAGAAGACTGAATGCTGGCTAAACAATGACATAAAATACAAGAATTAGTACTATACTTCACTCAGTCGCTCATAACATTCCAATACCTTTCCAAAATCTTACGAAACATTTTCATTAATCAAGTACTACATACATCTCTATTCAGATAGGAAACCTTTCAGTCGAGTACCCGAGCCCGAGACGCCTATTGTACGTGAAATGAGCCATTGAAGGAAGTCGCGGGATGGAGGGAAGTATCCGACTCGATGGGAAGTTTCCCTTCGCCACTTGTTGAATACCGTGCGCCTCTAGGGCTGGATTTACCATGATTACAACCATAGTCTGTAAGCTTTGGTACATAATGCCTAAGCCCAAAGTAGAAAGTTTTCGATTAGGGTAAGCGTAAACAAACCCTACCGAAACATTCGAGAGAAGGATAATACAAAAATATCGGGGACTTTTAGAAATTTAATGTTTATGAAAAATGTTGTGACTTCATAGGTGATAACCCTGCCTGCGTATACCAACGCGGCAGCGGAAACGCGGCTACCGACATCCGCGTTATAACAGTAATCGTCTACGTCGTCGTCCGGGTGAATAATTAACAAAGCAATATTTTTCGCTGCCGCTGCCGCGCCGGCAGTGCCAACGTCGTGCTGCTGCGAGTGCCTAAATGCGGTTCACGGATGCGGGGTGAATATCGTAAATATTGGAGCGTGTGTGTGATTCCGTGCAGAATATTTTTTGCATCAGTTTTTCAAACGAGTACCTACCTACCATTTTTATCAAGGATATTTTTGCTGTGATAATAACTGTGTATAATTATGTGAACATAAACAAATACTACAAAATAGTATTTAAACAAAACGAACAACTTTTTATTGAGTTATAAGTAAATAATTTCTAGATAAGGGATGTTTGATGTACGAGTAAGACGTAGGCTGGTTATTCATAATCACATTATACACAAACACAAAATACTTACCTAGGCAATATTATAAATATGTTTTGACCACGGTACATACACACAAACGCTATGGAAGCGGGTTATTGTTGGCAGTTGCGATCCATAACTCATAATAATTTTACATGGCCCTAATTTACCGTAAATACAACCACCATTACTATAAATAGCTTTGGAACTAGTTTATTTATTAACTCATTCCCAAACCACCCTGTTCATTACTTAAAAATACAAGGTTGTATAAATAGAAATGAAGAGTTTATAATGGCATGATCATATGGAGTTGGAAAAATAATTTAAAAGAACCGGGCAAGTGCGAGTTAGACTCGCGTATGAAGGGGTCCGTACCAATATGTATGAAAACGGCAAAAATCACTATTGTTGTATGGGAGCCCCATACAACAAAAGTGATTTTTGCCCTTAAATATATATTTTATTATATTTTTTATATTTGTTGTATTGTTATTACGGCAACAGAAATACATTATCTGTGAAAATTTCAACTATATAACTATCACGGTTAATGAGATACAGCCTGGTGACAGACGGACAGACAGACAGACGGACAACGGAGCCTTAGTAATAGGTTCCCGGTACTCGTGAACACGCGCGAGTTGGTGAGTGTGCACGCAAAAAATATTCGCTATCCGACCCAACTAAAGAGGACTAAATATCTTTCTACAGCCTTAAATCAAAGTTATAGCCTCATGAAGTTCCTACGAACACGCATTACTTTGATTTATAAACCTATTAAAAATTTTAATAAATAAAGAAGGTAATATATAAAATGCAAAATTATGTCAATATGACTGTATCATCTGCTTTCAAGTTGAATCTATGTTAAGCAAACATGGACATAGATTCTTACCTAATATATTACTACACATTTTGTTAATTAGATAAGCTACGTCTATGAGTAACGACAAATAATCAAATTCCGCTCACGGGTTTCTGCGTAGATATCTTCTACACTTTGGATGGCGTGTCACGGACGCAAGCGTCACGAGCAGACGCGAATGGTCGGGCACGACAAATTGCAAAAATGGCAAAAAGGGCAACCCAGGTAAACCTGATTCTACCTTTGCAATACGAGTAGAACCTGATAACGCAGACTTGTGGACTGGACGACAGACTCGTTCCGTATGACCGAGGCTTTAGCGAGTGGATCGAAAGGTCGACGCGTATGAAATATTAAGCAAGACCCTACGTAAACGGTACCATACCGTACCTGTACGTAGAATGGAGTAGCATACGATATGAAACGGTTCGAAGACGTAAAACGCAAAGTTAGTCACAGACAACTTGACGGCTCGTTTGGCGTAGTGGCTGAGCAATCGGACTGCTGCGGGTTCGATTCCCGCCTGGGACAAATATTTGTGCGATCCACAAAATTAAATATTAGTTTCTGGTCTGGGTGTGATGTGTATGTGAAATTATATGTCTGTAAGCGGTACCCACGATACAGGAGCAATCCTAGTGTGGGGCTACGTTTTAAAAAGAAGAAAAAAAAAATAGAGTTGCTTTCCAGACATAGACGGAGTATTTCCATACTACGCGTAACTCTATTTCTCATTATAATCGGCATAATGCAGTCGGCACAGTTGACTTGCAACAATGCCCAAAATATAACGGCAAACAAGCGGAATTCAAAAGCTTGTAACGAACCCGAACAAAACTGTGCATCAAAATAACAAATAACTTATTTAACAAATAAGTTATTCAGGACATTTTAGTCGCCCACTTATCCCTTATTTCGCACTGAATATTTCTAGGCACGTCTTGCGCAGATCGGCGCAATAAATTAATTGTGTACTGCAAAGTGAACACGTCCTTTCTATATAAATAGGTTTTGATTAGTGGCATAATTATCTTTTTGAATGTCCAGGTATTCAAGTTAGTATACTATCTTATACCTAAGTATACGTACTAACTTAGTCTAGGAAATAATAATTCTATCACAATATAAGATTTTTTAAAGATTTGCGTGGCGTAAGGTGGTGGCAGGAAAGCGTGAAGTTGCAGGTTCGATTCCAGCACAGGGCAACGTACTTGTGTTAATCTCAGGTATCGACCTGTACCTTACCTATTACTTTGAGTCTGAATGATTATGATGTTAGTTTCTGATTCCCCATAGAGGAAATAAATACTAAAAAAACTGATTCCCTAGCGAGTAGGTACATAATTCGAAAGACCAAAATACCTACCTACCATAAGTAAAAAATCTGTGGACCACAATATGACCTCATTGATGTTATATCTCATACACACGTTAAGTTGTCAGGTTGTCATCAAGTTGTCAGTTGTCATTAAGTTGTCATATGAAATTACGAAATCTCTGTGAAATACCGCGATGAAAATAGATTTGAAATTATAAAACCCCCGTTATGTCCTACCGGCGAATAGTGAAAGAGTTAAGGAGAGAGTTGATGTAGCTCACTCTTTCCTAGTGTTTTAGATGCTCTCCGGAGCTGAATACTAAATATGTAGGTAACTGAGGAATGCTTGCAAGTAACTGGTAGTGAGACGAAATGTGTTGTATCTTCACATGCTGCGGATGGATGGTCGATCTGTTGCAAAGGTGAGACAATCAGGTTTCGTAGCCATCATACCTTCTTCAGTTTGTCAAGTCAAGGAAGAACCTCTGATCTGACGTGACTTGATGAGTGTCGAAGACTGAACTTATGAAACTCAATCTGTGATTCGGGGGCTTGGTTTCAACCCCGGTTTCGTGGGGTTGCAAAAAGTTCTGATTACTGATCGGCCACCTCTTGCTCTCCTTTTTTATACCGAAGCAAAGTATGGCCTGATAATCAAAGTTTTACTGAGTTATGTTTGAGTTAGCAGTCATACATAAGGACGACATTACCAGAGTACGTCTCACTCCTTAAAATTTTACAGATGTATAAAGTAGGGAAGATTATAGACGACCCTGGCTCAAGCCGGGACAAGCTGCACTAAGTTTGAGAAAATAATAAAATGAGTAACAATATTTCTCGTACCCCCAGGGGAGGATTTGCAAATTAAAACCCCTCAATATACCTTTTGTTGCTTTAGACAAAAGCATTTATTTTTCATCTGACCTTTCAAAAATTGGTTTCTGTAAGTAACATTATTTAGGTAGGTACAAATGAGATAACATAACTTTTTGCCTTAGGAATACAAACTAAAGAAAGTAATACAAACTTTCAATTTTTTTAAGTCATATACCTACTAATATACAGAAAGGTATAAAAGACATAAATTGCTCAAAACTGTCGCATCACGGTGATATCGCAGACAGAAATAGACGATACGATGGTAATTTAAAACGTTTAGAATTCAAAATGTTGAGAGATAGATAGATAGGTAAATATACGTACAATCCCATTTCAATATGTAATTTCATAAAAACACTCATGAAAGTTAAATGAGTATGCCCCACCGCTTCGAAAACTCATACTAATATGAGTGTACTCATACTGTATTTACACAGGACAACCAATTTCATTTTTCTTTCGTATTCAAATTAAATTAACATTTCTCTGCATAGACCAGACTAAAATTAACGTTTTAATGTGTCGCGACATGCAGCAGACAAACAACAGGTGTGTACCGTCGGGGTAGATAAGCTTCCTTTGTCTCGTTTAGTCTCGTAATTAGTTACGAGAATAACCGTCTTACCACAAAAGTTTAGACCAGAGTTAAACAGAGGTTTCTAAAATTTCGTTCCACAAAATTGATGTCTATCACTCGCGCTTTCAACTAAATTATGGCATTATTAATTATTTTACTTGTGAATATGTAATTGAGTTAGAAAAAGCTAGAGTTAGACGTCGATTTGTAGAGAAAATATTTACACACATCTGTTCAACTCTGGTTTTAATATTTTGTGGTAAGACCGTAAATGCTTAACGTGCTGTGAATAAGACGTAATTTTAAACTGCGCAGATTCCTAGACTGAATAGGTAAAACATTGCTAATTGTTTCCACTCCTCATCAGCCATTTTTAACGCTGGGAATACAAACTACTACGGAAAATTATAATAACCCTATAACTTAACTTGGCGGTGCCTCCTGGCTCATCCATTATGAGACTCCATGACTTGAAGCTCGTATTTCAGAACTACCACTTAGTTCTAATCTCGACTTGAGTGTAGATTAGAGCAGTGATATCCGCGGAACTCGTCAATAAAGCCTAGGCTCAAGACGAGATAAAAATTATAATGAAAACTGAGCGGTCATTCTGAAATAAGGGCTCATCCAGGTAATGAGTGCAGCGCAATGCCTTTACAACAACATAAAAAGTCCTAGGGCACTGCTGTTGTTACAGACAGGTATGGTAACTTACCATCACGCGAATAACCACCAGCATCACTCGGAAGTACAAAAATGTGTCAATCTGAAGTTAAAAGTTCAGAAAACACTCAAACACTATCCTTTATAATAACAACTAGGTACTATTATAATCTAAATAAATAAATAATAACTAATTGATTATATTGGGTTTACATATTTTGGCGTCGAGTTGAGACGCCAAAAGCCGTGAGACCTGGCCACGTGACCAAAAGGCTGGCCTTTACTTTAGTAAAAAAGTCCGACAAAGTCTATGCAATCTTACAACGCAACGTGGTCATGCAGCCAGCATTATGGGACCGTTGATTACGCTTTGTTATATTAAGGTAAACTGGATTTTGGATGCTTTTTAGGTTATCATCGTAATTGTTTTTTTACTTGTTCTATTTCAGGGCATGGGTGTTCGCCATGTCTTGCTGCATCAGCTCGGCTGTCTGCTGCGCCATGATAACGTCCTCCATGTCCGGGGTGGCGCTTGGCTACAACTACTCGCTTGCTGAGTACATCGACTTGAAAGGTACAGCATTACAGATGCAAAGATTCCCTACTAATTGTTATTTAAAAAGTACAAGGCTTCCAAATGACGGTTTAATAAATCTATTAAACGGTGCACTGATTCTCTCACCTAGATAGGTACTGTAGTAATTAATGGCTCATCGTCTTACAGAGCACTTTAGAGCTAGAACGATGTACAATTACTCGTACTTACTTAACAAGCCGGACTAAAGGCGTTGTCGTCCGTTTAAATTGACGTTGACAAATAGGATTCTTTGTAAGATTAACAGCGAAGTCTCGAGCGGAGACTGGTGCTGATTATTAAGCGAAAACATTTGCATTACTAAAGTCGGAGTGGGCTTTTCGGTCTATAGTAACTTACCCTCATAATCATCACACCCGGCCCACTGCAGAGCACTGCGGTGGAATTAACACCAGTTGTAATGTTTCTGTAAAATGTTCTTGAAATTCCCGACGCGACGACACGTTTGACGTAGTGGTTGAGCACTTGGACTGCCGCGCTTGGTGTCGCGAGTTCGATTCCCGCCCGGAACAAATATTTGTGTGATCCACAGATGCTTATTTCTGGATGTTATGTGTCTGTGAAATGTCTGTAAACGGCACTCACGACAGATGCGAAATGTTAGTGTGGGGGCTACGTTTTTTAAAAAGAGAAGAGGCAGAAGAAATATTTGATCGCACTTTTTTCTAATTCTTCTGCTAATAGAAACCAACGTGTCCGTGTATATGAAGCGAGGTGTGTTCGACGACGACGTCGCCGGCGACTTGGACTGGAGGCGGAGGGGCCACCAGCCCTTACCTCTCAAAGACGACGAGAGGGACTGTAAGTACACGCACTGTCAGTACCAGATAGTACTTGTCAGGCGAATCGTGTGTCACGTTTGTAGGGCTCCGTAACTCACATTGAGGTTTATATTAAGAGTTTTCATGCGGCACTAATGCTGTCTATATCAGTGAGTTATGTTTGATACAATTCTTCCAATATTGGTCTGACAAAATCCAAAGTAATAGAGATAAATGATCTACTTCCCGCAAACTGTGGGAAAAGTAATCAAAAGGCGTGCAAACTATAGTTAATCTGGGGAGAAATTGCGCATTGTGGCGCGGCTTGGCTGTGACAATGGCTTTGTTTCTATTCCCTTTCATTCAGCTCACTGTTTTTCTATGCACCGGCTTCGTTGGTGTTATTTTTTAGTTATTTCATTTGTTTTACAATGTTTTATTTTAATGTATCTCGATGCGCCCCAAAAAAAATGTTCCAGTAAAAACCGGGGCGCCGGACGAACCGGAACAAATGCCTATGGACTCTGGTAGGCGAATGGAAAACTCCATAGTGGAATCTGGTGAGAACATCAAGTACGAAGGGTCTCTGATGAAGCTTACAGCGAAACCTCCGCACCCTACCCACACCGTGCCGCCCGGGATCACGCCCGACTTGCGAATGCTACAGGTATTTTTGTCCCACTACAGGGCAAAGGCGTCCTCCATTTCCTTCCATACGTCTCGGTCCCCAGTTATCTCCAACCAACCCTGTTATCGTGTAGTATACAAGGCTTTATCTCAAGGAAAATGCCACCCATACAACCCATTCCAAACATAATTATTGTGATTTATTAATTCTTGGAATCAGTCTTACAGCTACCATGTACATACAAATCAAATAGTTGACAAGCATGAGCTGCTTAAGGTATTGTTCAAATCTTCTTGGCTTTGCATGCTTTGTGTATTCAGCCAGTATCAAGTAAGTATACGAGTAAAATAATCGAACTGTGTTCATCCAATCTTAAACTAACTCCGATATTTCCATATTCTTTTCTGAAGTGGGTACCCAAGGTGATTTCTTCACAAAGTAATTGCATTAAGTATTCAACTAGCGGCTAAGTGACAACTTAAGTAAAACCTTTCTACAATTTATTTGGAGCTTCGATGCAGTCTGATTTTTAAACAGTCGATTTCCATTAGTTAGGTACATAGCTTTTCAATTTCGTCTAAAAGGAAACCTTATTACTCCACTCAAATCTAAGCTCAAATCGATGTCAGCGTTGTTTATCAATATAATTAGGAGTGTCATTGTATAATAATAATGATATATCACAATTTATAGTGAGTAAGTGCGATAGGTTTGGTCGCAGTAAAGTTGACTGTGCAGTGGGCGATCCAGCAGAATCGGCGGAAGAGCCAGTAAAAATTCATGTGCGCGCTCTTAAACTCATGCGAATGAACATATTTAATGCTATATATAAGGCTTCAAAGCCTCCACAACCAGCTACCTCAGTTGCTTACAGCGCTCTCCTTTCTTACCTAACATGCGCAAGAGCTTATAAGGTTCTATTTCTAATGTGGATAAAACCCATCGCTCTTACTGTACCAGTGCGTGTGTGTCTATGTGGCAGTATCGATGCTGTTTTAGGCGGTGTCGAGCTTCCCAGAAGGCTCTCTTGACCAGCTGAAAGCCGTCCAGGAGGTCATCAATATGAGGAAAATGGCGGCCGGTCGCGATCGCACAGTTCAGGGACCAGATATGGTGATTATTTTACTAATTAAAGTTAAATTCTGCCCGTAAGTTACCTTCAAAAAAATGTCTTGAGCAAAGTAACCACTAGAATCGTGGTAGCAAATAAGAAGACGGAGCTTGAGAGCTACTCTTACTCTTGGCTCATAAGCGTGCTTACAATCTTTCTATCACACCAACTTCAACAACTGACATTGTCAAATGCTAGCCCGTAACTGTCCCACAGCTGGGCAATGGCCTCCTCTCACTTTCGTAAGGAGGATTATGCCATAATCCAGCACGGGGTTGGTCGATAACATGCCTCCGAAATAATTCTCGGGCATTTTGGTTTCCTCACGATGATTTCCTTCACCGAAAAGCGAGTGATAATTACGTACAAATTATGTTTAACAAGAAACGCGTCCGTTACGTGCCCGCACTGGGATTTGAACTCACCAACCTTTCCTTAAAAGGCGGACGTTCGCCCACTAGGCTATCACCACTTTAATAATGAATATACATTGGACCTTTTCAGTCCACCGACGGGTTCGTAGCACAAAACATCGTGGGGCAGCCGGAACAGCCCAGGAGAATGATGTCACATTTCGCCGGGCCCGGACTCAGTCCAGAAGAGTTAGAACTTTTGCGGCGCAAGCCTGAAAATAAGATGTCCACGGGGCACCCCGCCCGCTGGGCCATACCCTCCGGCATTAACTCCATTGGAAATTGGTTGGGCCCAAAGATGGCGCCTGAGGTAAGAAAAATTCATACCAATATTATATGTATAACTCTGTGTATTGGTTATGTTTTCATAGCTAAACGGCTGAACCGATTTATATGAAATTTGGTAAAGAGACAGATTGGATTTTGGAAAAGGACATACTTTCTACTGTTGTATTAGTATAGTACGCAAGGACGAAGTCACGGGCAACACCAAGCAATATTTTAATTATTAAATCAAGAGTCACTTGGACGAAAAAATAGATTTCAAAAATGCTTTGGTATAGTCGATAAGTTACATTTCAGTTGAATTTTGCTATTTTATTGATCTCAATGCTTGAGTGTAATTCAATGAAAGAGCATTGGTCAAAACAAAGGAAATGATTCCAGGAGTTTAAGAGAGTCTTCAATACAGACGATGATCCCCCACCTTTCCTGAAGCCGGGGACTTACGCAACTGGACCGGTCCGACCCTCGCCGACCACAACGATGGTGCCGCTGGAGGAGCCACAACCTCTGACCGAGTCCCCGCCGCCCCCTGCGGCAGTACCGCCTGACAGTGCCATGGATGCACTACAAGCTAAAATCATGGAGGGGAAATATGACAGAGATAGGTGAATATTTTTTTGTTGTTCAATGTGTAATGTCAAAACGTTCCCAGGGGGAGACTCGACTGCCGACCGATGCAGATACAAAAAAACCTGTCAAGAGAACCTATGGTTTTTAATGAAATTTATTTAAAGATTCTGTGATACGTAGGATATTATTTATTGAGCCTCGTAATTTTGCACGTTTCCCCGTAAAACTGGTGGTATTTTTCAGGACGAACGCGACACAAATATATCTTCCATGATAATGTTTTTTTTTATAACTCTCCACAGAATAACTACCTAGGTAATCAGGATCAATTGAGATGACGAACTGTCAATATGATTATGTAATGCTTATTTAAATATAGCATAATATTAAACCCATTATTTTATTCCAGAATGAAGGGTAAACAATTCCTCAGAAACCAAGACACTAATCCAGATACAAGACAAGATCCATATATTAGCCAAGATATATCTGGCCTTCTGAAAAATGAAAACAATATTGATTATTATGAAGATGACAGTATAATGAAAGGCCTCCCAGTCCGCAAGAAAAGAGGCTTTAATACATTTAAAACACAGCCGCGAGCAAAAGCCGCAGCGAAAGCCATTTCTCAAAAAAATAATCAAGCCGTTTTAACAAAGTTTAAAGTTGGAACGAGTATTTCTAATGAACTTACCGACTATCCAAGTATCTTGGTGAGCAAATTGCAGATTTCCAATAACGCTGACTCTAAGGAGACAAATTCCGTAATTGAAAAGAGAGAATGGGATACCACTCCAACTGTGGGAGTAGCCGCCAGTAATTTTACAAGCAAAGACTTTATAAAAGTCAAAAGTGTTATGCTCTCTATGTTTTCGTGAACTGTGTATGTTCTTAATATTTTTAAGTCCAAAAATATAATCGTAACTTTAGTGTTTTGTCTTTTATGTAGAGGGTTTTTAATGTCCCCATTAAGTTTTTTATTGTTTCTGATGTGACATATAGTGAATGGCTCCTTTTGCTTTAATTTCACAAAGGCATTAGGCATTACTTATTCTATTTTGTCGAAACAAAGAAGGGAAATCTTGCTAAGTATAATCCAGCAGGTAAATTGAGGAAAATGTAAGTTCCGTTGGCTTCCATTTTGATGTAAATATTACGTACAAATTACATGTCTGCGCGACCGTTTCGTATCATAAAATTCAATTAGCCGAAACGAGTAAATAGAAAAATTTATTGCTACACTCGTGGCTTCACCTAAGCACGGGTAATGATGAAAAGTATAATATCTACTTATTCTTTAATTTCCAATTTGTTGCCCCAGATGAACATAGTTGCATAAAGCATCATAATTATTGTTTTGTTTAGGTCAGGACCTAAAATAATACGAAATCCCAGAAACCCCTTTCAGCCGTGAACATAGAGGAAAAAATACTACGCAAGAGCCGTGAGCTGAGCGGTAAGAAACATACTGGTACACGTAGATTCTCATTTATATGATGGCTCATTTATATGATGGCGATATACTGTATCTATCTACCTTTGTGTATCGCCCGCCAAAGGTGTTTATTTGGACTTCTAAATTGTTCGCTGAATGAGTGCACGTAGTTACTGCATTTTCGTTTCCTCGAATGCGCGGGGTGTTTATTGTTCACGAGGGCAACGGACACATAAACATTGCACAATTTAGATTGCTTTGCTAACTGTGCAATCGTTTGATACCGACAGAACACCCACACACGAACGCACCAGCTGCCGTGAATTAGTGAAACACACAGAGTGTTCACAACTCGCTGGAAACACGATTGTGTCATTTTAATTTTCCCGGTCGGTATATGTTGAGTGAGCACTTGGAATGAAACGAAAATAGTGGCGTAATTACTCTGTTATAGAATTTAATTTGCAAAGATAACAATCGCTGCTTCATTTGGAATTGAAGGCGATGGTTGCAAAGGTCATTGTTTGGATAATTTAATTTCTACACCGTCTGGAAAGCGCAGATGTGCACCCTACCCCCGCTTTCCCACGAAGTGTGGGAAATTGCAGCCTTGTAAGACAAACGGTTAATCGATATCGAAATACGTGAGTTAGGGCTTGGAGCCAATTAGCTCTAATCATGGATACACTCAGGATTTTACTCTTTCTTGTAAAGAAAGAAAATACAAGTCTTTCTGACTTAAGGAGGTCGTAAAGCTAACTCGCTGCAAATTATGTCCAAAACTAGAATTTATAATTCACGAACTTCGCCATCGCCGGCATGTGTATTCCGAGCTATTCACAAAGTAGACAGATTTACATCAAGGCGGGAAATTACTTGTCTTCGTTACAAATGCGGCTTGCCTAATGTAAGTCGTTACATATTAACACAGGTAATAAATTATGGGCCGTAAACCTGGCTTTCATGAAGCTCCCATATTTCACGATGGAACTGCTGATAGGGTAACGTACCTACACAGATCTGCGAGAGATAGGTACGACTTTGAAGAGATGTAGCCAGGATGGGGTCAAGAGGGGCGTGTCCATAGTAACAGTAATAGTATCAAATCAACGATGAGCAGGGGCTTACCATGACGTCTTATTGCGATCCAATTGAGGACCTAAACAGAATCGTTTTACTACTTGTTCGTACCATGACATCTTGCTGTAACATCTTGACGCTCAATTTAGGTTGGTTTTAAATGTACAGGGATTAACGTAAAGGGGCCCGACTCAGTTACATTGAAATTTAAAAACAAATGACGTTTTTTCCATTCTCATGAAAAGCCCATCAATACGTCATTCATACAGAGACTTACTGGCAGCGTACAGCTGTGGGCGACTGTCGCCGCGTGTCGCCGCGACAAGACGTGATGACAGGCTGCCAACGACGTCACGACGACACGACGCCAGATACAAACGAAAACGCCGTGTCTTGTCACCGTGACAAGTAGGCAAGTCGGTGTGCGCCTATTGTTAACGGTTTAAAAATTAAATATTAAAAAATTGTTATGATAAATCTATTTATTGGGGCTTCTCTCGTATGACAAAGGCATTTTATTATTGCGACCGAAGAGTCTAACTGATCAGTGGGTCGATAGGACTTAAGGATTCTTCGATGTCACGGCAGCACCACCCCCTCAGCCCCACCGTAGCTACATCCCTGTCATCCCATGCTCTGGAGTTTATGTCTGGATTTAAGGTCCACCCATCCATGCCCTGTCTCCACTAAGTACTTTGTGTGCCACAGTTTTGTTAAGGGTCGGTTGTGGTCGGGAGCTTTGTAATGTCTTTGTCAGTGTCCCTGTTTTTGTCAAGGTAAGTGTGGGAGTTACCTAATTAATTCTTGAGGGGTAAGTTTATGAAGTTACTTACATACCTAGTACTTTATTGGAGAAGTCGTCATTTGTGTGTTGTTGGTGGGTACTGGGTAGTAGAAGGTAGGGTTAAATCGATAGAATTGGAGTGCTTACGATGTTTATAATAAAATGTGTTACGACTTCTCTATTTTTCGGCACCATTGTATTGTAAGCGGTACGTTCACGAATAAATCGTGCAATATTGGAAAAATATATCAAATACAATAGGTACCTTCTTTGCCCGTGGTACGGTATACGAGTAGTAGTCCGCTTGGCCGGACTAAGGAAAAACGTTACATATTATTTTATTCAATAAATCCCATTTCTAACAATAAGTTGTGTTGTGATGATCCTGAAATAGATTCCGTAAAATCTTTATAGTAATTTTCGCAAGTAACAGCTCTAAATGAAACTAGCGTCTTACGTACTTTAATATCCTATTGAGTTTCAACCACGAAAACTGCAAAGATACAAAATTTTACTGTCTGAGAAATCCCCCACTTGAAAAAATCTACTGTGAATATCTTCTATCCAACAAACTTATCTGCCAATCGCGGATTCGGCAAGTACCTCAATTTGTCACCGCTACCATATTGAAATCTTGGCTGATCTCTCTATATGGGATAATGGCTGGCTAGGGACTTGTAGGATAATAAAAACTGATATAAACTAGCAATTTATTTTATCCTTTCTTATGTTTTCTTATTGATAAATTTGAGTTGTGTTGTGACCTTGTGACCCTTTGGGTTCTTATTCTATATGACCATTTATACAATTCGATATTTTTATGGACGGGTCGTAAATGCTATTCATTTAGTTACATTACTCTTAGGTTTTGAAAAGAAAAATTATTCATTAAAGACTATAAACAAAGTAAACAAATATTGCCTGCTAATAATAAATTCGCTTTGCCGTATCAGTTTCTTTGTATTCCGACTTAGTATCATTGAGGAATTATAATTCCATAACGTATTGGATTCCCAAAATCATAGACGCCGATTTGGTAAACTTGCACATTTTTTATTTAGTATGCAAGTAGACAAATGGAAAAATAATCGGAAACATGATTGTTCCACGCGGCTGGGAACCGAGCGTCGCAGTTAGTTAGGTACATCGTCTTATCTTTGCGGCTGCAGAGACAAGTTCTCAAATTTGTCATCCGGGACGATCACGGACGATATTGAAATGTGGGCCGATCCCCGATAGCGTAATAGCGTCAGCCTCGAAGTTTGATTTGTTAACTTCGCTAATTCCGATTAGGAATCTTTGTTTAACGGTAATCACTGAAGTTTGAGAAAGATACTGTAAATTAAAGTAAGTTTCTGAATCCCCATTGAAATTATATATTATCTTAGAAGAATAACACATAGAAACCAAGTACTCGCTAGCTCCGTGAATCCATTTTTACTGAGACTTTTTGGTCCTAGTTCGGGTTTTGACTCGCTATTGCTCGAAATCAAAACTTTTTATAACTTTTTATTTTATGCGACACATTCATTGCGCCTGTGTGCGTTTTGGAGAAGATAATTACATGCTACTCACACACACATTCATAAAAAACTGGCTTCACTTTTTAGTTAAACTACGCATAGAACTATCCTTCTTTGCGTCATTATTCTAAGTATATTATTATTATTATACAGCTTACAGCACTAGACAGCTTATGGCGTACCTACCTAATTAGTATAGTTCACTGCATAGCAGCGTGAAGTTGCGGATTCCACTCCTGGGCAGAGCAAGTAGGTAGGACTTTGAGCACTACCTATCGGTAAGGCATTGAAAACTACCAGTGTGTGATTGTGATAAAAAAAACATCAATTACAAACATTATTTTAGCTTGTACATGGGTACCTCTAACGCTTTTACAGTGGAAACTGTGAAGAACCGAACAGTCCTCCGCAATAATATCATCATCATCATCATCATCAGCCAGAAGACATCCACTGCGGAACATAGGCATTTCCCTTAGACCGCCACACCGAACGACAATTTGCCACTTGCATCCACCGGTTGCCTGCGACTCTTTTGATGTCGTCGGCCCAACTAGTGGGAGGCCTGCCTACACTGCGTCTTCCAGTCCGTGGTCACCACTCTAGAACCTTTCTTCCCCATCGGTTGTCAGTTCTACGAGCGATGTGGCCTGTCCATTGCCACTTCAGCTTGCCAACCCTGAGAGCTATGTCGTAAACTTCAATGTCAAACAAAATATTATAATGCTTGTTGAAACTATAAACAAACTATAAATATACTACAAACGCGTCTTGTTGTTACTGTAGGTAGCTATGACAGACATTATTTTTGGGACCCTTGAGAGATTACTCGCCTCTTGCTTATGCATTTCTACTAGGTACATGTTTACCGCATACTTGTGGTCATTGTTGAACAACGTAATCTGTATCGGTAAGTAAACATAAATTTTTAGACTTATATTTCTTTTCAAAAGTATTATATTATGAAGCAGAGGATTGTGAAAAAGGTGAACTTACTTCCTAAACAACTTAAGTTCTAAGCCCCTGAGGTTTCACAAACCGGAAATTTCCACTTAGCCTGAGTTCCGCTCCGAGATTTAAAAGCTGAGTCAGCCGAGTCTAAAAAAACAAGTAAGAAAATGTTTTGTATAAGAAAAATAATAAACCAAATTTTCTAGTTACTAGCCCGATCGGTCATCGATAAAACGGTGGGTCAAACATTCTAAAAATAAACAAAATTCTTTAGTATATTTATTTCCTTTTAGTTGCGCTCGCGCTTAGATTCAGCGACTGACGTCATCATCATCATCCAAAGCCTTTATCATCCCACTGTTGCGCTTCGGTCCTGGGCCAAGCGGACCCGCGATTTAGTGCTCTCATATGATTATAATATGACAAATACTGACAGTACGATAAATGTCCCAGATCTTTTTTATTCCAAATTGTATATAAATGTCCATAATAATTGTATGCTTGTTATATTTCCTCTAGTAACAAACTTTCATTTGCAGTAACAGACAACAGTTAGCAGAAATCTCGTTCCAAGATACAAAACTTGCGCAAACTTAGCTCGTTAAGCGTATTTACACATAGAAAATTATTCGCCAGCCCTGGAGGAGACTGATAAACATCTGATGGGAACTTCTCCTTGAAGTATTTAGTACTCCTATAATTTTTACTGATCTATTTATTTCAAAAAATCTACCTTGGTTTTCCCACCGGTAAGGATAGTTAAATTTTGGAAACGGTTTTGTATAATCTATACTTGCTAATATTATAAAGAGGAAAACTTCGTTTGTTTGGTTGTAATGAATAGGCTCAAAAACTGCTGGACCGTTTTTAAAAATTCTTTCACCATTCGAAAGCTACATTATCCACGAGTAACATAGGCTACTTTGTATCCCGTAAAAATTAACGGTTCCCGCGGGATAGCAGTTAACGCGGGTAAAACCGCGAGGCGCTTCTAGTAATAAATAAAGTTGCAAAATAAATAAATAACGCGTCACTATCACAAATATTACATAGTCTAACGAAATAATAAATAAATAAATTAAAACACTTCAAAGAATAACTATTAGACCATTAGAAGACATTGTTTGTGTAAAGTAAGAATTGAACTCATATTTCAAATAATAATCTTTGTCAACCGGACTACATTAGACTAATGTGAAGTATTGTGGCTACCTAACTGACATTGAGCTCTATGGAAGTTGAGACTAATGAACATTCTTGGCCAGGTCACACGTCGCTTAGATGGGCGCTGTAATAAAGCCCCTTCAGTCGTTCAGCCTTCAGAAGTTAAATATGTCAAGGTTTAAGTTTGCACACCTGAGGCGGACACAAGAGGGATCAGAATTCCACGTGAGCTATCTCAGCCATCTGAGATAAAGCCGCACCTGCAATTTCTCTGGGGCCCTCCGCCCTCCAAGGCCCTCTCAGTGAATATTATCCCTGATTTGGCTGGCTTTTGACCCTCTTAGCCGCCTGGCGTTGAGTAGGGCGGTACCGAACATATGATACTTCAAACGTATGAAGACTTACCTCGAAACTTTTAGCACTAAGTATACAACTAACTAAAACTAACTAAACCTCAAAACTTTTAGCACCATACTGTACCAATTACTTTATTGCATAAAGTAGTAAATAAATGTTTATTATACCTTGAAATTCAGATAATTTAAAACTAACAACATAAAATGATATTCGTGGTGAATAGAGGTACGTTTTTGTTGATTACAATATATTGTTATAGATTTCGGGTGTAATCCTAGTAAGAGATGGAAACATTTTAGGCCAAAACAGCATTTTGGGACCGTTTTACCGATAGTGGTTTGTATTATAACTATATTTTTTTTACTCTTTTCAGTAGTTAATCTACATTATTGAATAATAGTTAAAGCTTTAAAATTAGTATAAGGATTTAAGGAACCAGTATTTCGAATACAATGGAAAGTTATTTATGTCTATAATGCCGAAGTTAGTAGTAGACGATCTAAAAAGCTCTTAGTTTCCTTTTGTTGTCTGCAGCTGTGATCAAGAAGCTGATTATAAAATTATGGAATCAGTACCTCACAGAAGCTTTAATTTTGGGAATAATCTGCTCTTTTGTAAAGTTATTTCTAAGAATTCGATTTTAATTAGAGGTTATGAACAAAAAACGTGAGGTTCTTTTAAATTGACGATATCGGTAGGAATTGATGACCGCCAGTATCTGTACCTACTCTATTGTGTTACGTTGTTTTATTTCCTAGTTAGTAGGTAGGCACTCTTATATCCCAAACAACTGAAATTGTATTACCAAGTTTCTATCTTTGTCAAATGTTAATGTGACCTTCAAGTTTAGGCTCGTATTTGCTCTAAGTGGATGTTGGTAGAAACATGGTTCCTCGTAGTTTATAGTTTCCTACAAGGGGCCTTAGTTAGGGAACAGATTCCATAGCGATGTTTATGATCTTGAAACGTTATTATAATTCTTAAGTTGCTACCTGCTGTGACCAGTGGCTTCATCCACGATAGAATTTCTTTTATATCAATGGACTTAAAATAAACATACAATTATATAATAATATTATAATTTTGTCAATAGCTCATTTTAAGTCTTCTAAGCATATTTTTTTATATCTTTCATGCTTAACTTTTTTTCTCTTTAACTGCTATATTTTAAACTAGCTGTGCCCCGTGGTTTCGCATGGTACTTTTATGCCGCAGAATTAAAGTATCTATCTATCTATAGTAATAAAGTATCCTATGAAATATCAGCTAACTGCCAATGAAAGTCCCGCGAAAATCAGTCCAGCTGTTTCGAAGTTAAGCAAACAAAATGAGACATAAAAAAAAATGTGTACATGTCTTAAGTACCGTATGAAAATATATTTCATACACATTTAGTTAAAAAGCCGTTATTTGGGCATTACAAACAGACACTTCAATTTTATTGATTTGTCAAGAAGATAGGTATAATGTAGATCTATTTCTGTACACAATCACGTAGTAGGGTTTTTAAACTTACAGCTCGAACGAAATTGGTTTGCAAGTTTATATGGCTCCACTACTGCTCACAAATAAATTGGCAAACGGTCCCATTGTTACGCTCAAACGGGATCGTCTCAATGTAGTTCTACGGTATATTATGGAACCCTTTCAACCCCTTTTAGGGTAAATTGAATCTACTACGTGCCGTGCCTCATTGCATGGGAACGCTGTTAACAGGCGCCACAGTTTCTATCAACAAGTTAAGAGGTTCTCTCAAACTTTGTGACTTGCTTTAGAAAAGTAGGGTTCAAAAATAAAAAATACAATTGTTGGCTATAACCCACCTACGAAATTACCTGAGGTACAAAACCCTAATACTGGCGCACATATAAAAAAAAAAATCTCATTGTGTAATTACCTTCAAAATTACCTTGAGCCATGCGTCACGCTAATTTCAAACTTTTCCTATGGGATATAATAAAGTAAAAAAAAGTAAAGATAAAGTCAAAAAGTTAAGTGAATGTTGGACTTTCCTCATTATTTTGCGAAAGAGAACTTAATAAAACCTCTGAAATGAATGAAATTAAACCAATGATGAGTTTTCTTCTCTTATGTTGGCAATTTAACATTTCAATGAGGTGCCTGCTTCTTATAAGTAATTATTATTATAAGGTGCTATTTATTAGGTACCCATCTTGGTAAAAATATGAGAACATCATATTAAGGTACTTTTTAAAATTAATGTGGTTTGGCATTGATGTTTATATAAGATGAAAAATAGCTAGCTGGTCCGGGCGACGTTGATTTCTTTCCTTTCTCACCTATCGGACCCTAGCACGGCTATGCACCATCCATCGTATCGATGAAACAAATATACATATTATGTGAAATTACCTACTAAATGATTCACAAGTTACACGATCGCTTATACACGCACGAACAATTATACCATTTTGTCCGACCACCAATACATATAACCTAGGGCTAGGTAGGTATATATTATAATGTTTGGCGAAAGTTTAGAGACCTTGCATGTATTTTACAAGCCATGAAACCTTAGGTCTGCAGTTGTTTCAGGTTTCATCCTAACCTCTCAGTGTGGCGTGGTTTGCAAACAAACATCTAAAATAATTTAAGTATTCAGAATTAAGCAATAAATTTCCGACAAAGTACCTACCCAATTTGGCGCAAATTTCATTCTCATTGCCCATTTTGTGCCTATTTACTGTGTATCAGTCTACACGGAGGGATTACTGTTGTAATTAATATCGACAATTTGGATGAAAATAGGCAGTTATGCAGGTAATTACTAATACATGGGCTACGTAAATGGCGATTTCCAGTGGCGTAACTGATGTCCGGCAGTACACACTGACGTCACACTGATTGTGAGCCACAAAAGTCGTGATTTGGTCCAAACTTTCAATTTACTATCCTACGTTGTTTCTCATGCATGTAAAGGTATTTAAAAGAATGTACCAATACTAAGAACATAGTAAAAGGAGAATCGGTAGATGAAGACTTGCCTTAAGCCTACATCGAATAAAATAACAGATGTCGGCTCTCGTCTGGCACGGGTTTTTATGTTGTCTTTTGTTATCTTTTGTAACTTCTCTGTTCACCTTCACTTCGTGATGTTTGCTCAAACTTCGTTTGTACCTATCTGTACCATTTTAACCATTATACGGAAGCTCCTCCTGCCAACAAAGTCCACAACCGCGACACTCCAAACTTAAAGGTTCCCAGAACAAAAACTCGCCTCACCTGTTTAATCACATTTATCTTAGTTCAAAGAATTCCCAGTAACATCTCACATGACCTAATTAACTCCAAGAAATTATGAAGTTAATTAAAACTTATTAATTGGATCAAATCACAGGCGTAGAAAGTAGAAAGGACTTTAAATTAATTATTATTTTATGAAGGCACCTCTGATCGGACTTCTTCGCAACTTTTATTTACTAACGAAGTTGTTTATCAAATACCTACTCGATTGTTATTCGTAATGTTGGGTATACAAAAAGTATTACTCAGTTGTAAATAAACTTTATAACAAGTTTTGAAATTGAGTAAATGTTTTTGTGTCCCTGTAAAAATAATTGCTATACTCTTCTTCTTATTACGTCTATGTTGCTCTACAACGTAACAACGCCCGTATTTGTGCACAGAACACAGACACAATAGAAGTGGGTTAATTTTACATCTGTAATGTAACTGCTGCAGCCAAAAAAATATTGAAAGTTATTTTGTCAACAAAAGTTTATGTCAACTGCCGTTTAAATGAAAATGTGCCATAAGTATTACATTTTCTTCATTTTAATAGGCTTTTTAAACTCCAAATAAGTCATTTTTAAATGTGTTTCAAACGTAGATCATGACAAAGTATGTATGACATAACTAGCGTTAGTTTTGAGCTACGAGTCATATGTTTGGCACGCGCGCCCTGCCCACTTCACACTTCCACTTTACTCTATCTTTCGTGATTTTAGTGTCTACAGCGAACTATTTCCGAATTTCCAAACCACAACATCCGTTTAATTAATTAACTAAACAAAACTTCACTACACAAGAGTGAATTCTAATAGGTCAGCATATTGTACTTAAATTCATAATAACAAGTAAATATTACTGCCCCAAACGAACTACTGAAACTTGGGACCCTGTCATAACTTAAGGTCAACACGGCTTCAGTTTGAACTAGCCATCGTTAAAACTTTTGTTTTAGCTCATGAGCCTTTATAAGCTTTATAAAGCCATGTGATCACCAGATAATCCGAGTGCCTTGCAGGCAAAAATTGCCGAGTTCTAATCTGTGGTCCTGCACGTAATGTGCGACTGTATATCGCTTCTCGCAGATTGCCATCGATTGAATGCAGTCGTTAAGACACGTCAGAGGCGGCAATCTAATAAACTCTGCCACCAAAAGTCATCACAAACAAAGAGTTGGTTTCACTAACAGGCACTCTAATTGTCCATAAATTTAAATTGATGAAATAAAGCACTTTTAACCTTGTTTTGGTGACTGTCAAAATCTGCATTGGATTTCATTGTCCGCGGACTAAACCGCTCTATCCACCATATTAATATATTACCTTATATATAAAAAAACCTTTCCGCGGTCGGTAATACAAAACAATATATCGATGCACCAACCATATTCTGACTCCGGACCTGTGCCGAATAAAGACAATAAATTGCCCAACCCCAATTAATGTTATAATATCTACATTTTTCCTTCAAAATGATTTCTATACTTAGTTACTGAAACAATTTATTTAGGATAATTTTGCGTAGATTTATGAATAAAAAATGGGGGTTGGTTTTTTATTAGTGTTGTATTTTATTATTAAATCATGCTCACGGGTTTTACCAGATAACGTTGTTTCATGAAACAACGACACAAGGGAAGCGTTGTTTATTACGTTACATAGGATTCATGACTAGAAACTAGAAAGGGTCTACGACACAGACAACAAGCTACGCTGTAGCGGTCGTAGCTATTTCGTAGTATTATCGTAGTGATCTCGTAGCAGTGCCTACGAAGCTCGTTTTATTACCTACAGCTGGAGAGTAACTATCGTTTGGTCGCCACTTCATTTTAGAAAATGGATTTACTTTCAAAGAAAATAAATGTTTATCGAAGTTTTACAATTACGTTAAGGAATCGGATAAGTGCACGTTTTACGATTATTACGTTTCAGTAGAACGATGACTTGTTTTTTATTAAAATGTAATCTTTACAACATTGAATTTGGTGAATAATAATACTAAGAGAGTTATACTATAAACTGGAACCCCATCTGCGTCCATCTAGGTACATGAAGTTTAAACTGTTTTCCAAGAGTAAGAACTGATGATGCACATAAGAAGTAATGTACATACCTGTTTAGTGATGACAATGACAGTCAGTATGTACGCGTTGAGGAGCAGCCCTATAGCCGAGATGACAGTGACAGCCACGCTCAGCGCGAGGGTCACCGCGCCCTCTTCGCCTCGCGCCTCCGTCCCGTTCACCTCCATGGATTCCATGGCATGGAAGCAGGCTGTCTCTTTCCCTCGTTAGATCATCCTTTCTGAGTGGTCCCGAAGTTGTGATGTCCCATCTTCGGCGCTGCGATCATCTCACAGCCGCCGCCGCGTTCCAGGGCATCGCACTTTTTGGTATCTGAAAGAGAGAGAGAGAGAGAAGAGTAAATATTATGTTTAGTTGCTACCGTTTTCTTCTAACGCACGTCTGGTAGTGTTGGGTGAAGTTTTTAGTATATTTCATCTAGTTACTTTTGACAATGATACGATTGCGAAGCGAGTAGTAGAAGCATTGATTCCGGCACTGAGCAAATATTTGTACGATTTACTCTGAGTCTAGACGGAGTTCTAGGAAAGGATCCCAATTGCAAATGCAAAATTTTCTGCAGAAGTACTGGCTGCTCCGAAAACTACTTTCCCTTGCATTGGTTTACATAAGGTACTTAAAGCAAGCTTATAAATAAATAATATAATTTAAAATATGATTGTTTAGATTACTAAATTAAAGCTCTACAAGCATATACGTAGCTGCTTATCAACAATGTAAGTACGTCAAAATATTAACACCTTTTAAATTTGTTAATTTTTAGATCTACATTACGACCACAAAGTTTAACCTACTTTACAAGATGCTCTTAGAATTAGAGTTTATATCGAGTCGTTGTGAATCAGATATCGCATGCGGTAAGGTTGTCACGCCACCCCCTGCTATAATGCAATGCCATCAATAAACATGACAGAAATATTTCCAAACGGCACGACAAAATGCAAACTACAACTATTTTGAAATGCTTTGCCATGAGGCCTTGCCCACAGTTAACCGTTTTCACTATTATCACTCTTAAATTTGATTACAGCTACAGCCTTACAGCAAAAAGTAGCTATTAGTCCAATTTCTTTGGCATAAATAGTTTTACCAACTTTTACGTGACAATTTTAAGGCACTAAAGCCTCTAAAACAACCACATCAGCCCCTTTTAGTTGTCCTGTTCTAGCTTTAAGTTTTCACTGTTATGTGGTGTTTCAATAAAGAGTTAATCTATATATCTAAAAGAGGTGTAAACACATAGTAGTAGCACCGACCTTACGCTTTGCAATCTGTTTGCAACCAAGTTATGCAACGGAAGCTGGCTGAATGAATGTCTTGATTTATTTTTGGTTAAGCTGTACGCGCCGCCCCCTATCAATAACCTTTTATCCACCTCCAAAATATATAATATTCTACCTAACCTTCCACTCAAGCCAATATCACCTTATTTTTAAAGGATCTTTATGGATCCACACAAACATTACGAACAATTTGTTTCCATTCCTCATTGTTACGAAAATACCCATTCGTCGGAAACAATCACAACGAGCGCATTGTTAACAAGTATCAACGGAATAATAACCCTCATAAGCGTGTGCACAATAGACTATAAACATATAAGCGTTACTTTATTTCCACGTACTGATTGATCCCTTCCCACGTATCGGTTTAGAAAATAAGGAATAATTCTCTAACATAAAACAAGTACCTACATATGCCATACTTTTACTTACAAAGGGATTATATAGATCTAATTGCTACACACTGTATTTTCTTAGATCGCATATTTTTTTTTTAATCATTTAGGCAGGTACTTGAAAAAAAAAACGGAGGAGGTTCTCATTCAAGTCGACACGTACGTACGAGTATATATATTTTATTTAATTAAAAGTACAAAGCAAAATCAACCTACGTATACTGAGCCTAAGGTATTAATTCTGTGCTTGAGTTTTACTTTACTGTTATGCCACAATTTCAAACAAAAATTCAAACAAAACTAAATTACACGCAATTGCATGGACCAGTTCCGGTCGAAGACATGATGGAATTTAATTTTCCCTCACAAGGCGCATTCAGACATTTTCTTTCCGACTTAGAACGCACTCTTGACGATGATTATTAGGCGTATTTGCATCATTCAGGTATGATGTTTGATTCCTCGCCTCAAAAATTGATTAGTGCTACACTGATCCTGCTCCTCGGCGTTTCTCGCTGTTTTCCCAAACGCTTGTTCTGTTTTCATAAATGATCACCTTGAATAATTCCGAAGAATAAGTTACAAGCAATCGGGCACGGGCCGGGGAAAGCTTCGAGAAAATATATATCTTGTACACTGTGCCTGCGTGAAGATAGCGCTCTGTTTTTGTTCCATACCCAGTATTGTATTGGCATGTATTGGGCTTAGCTGAAATAAATCTGAACGGCAGACATAAACACGATATTCAATTATTGCTAACTGAAGGGCCGTAGGTACAGCCTGCAATAATAATTAATGTATTTATACCTAATTCAATAAATACTTGAAAAATACAAAACTGATTTGTATTGCATTGATAAATAAATACTAAACAACCTTAGTGTATAATCTTATTCATATTTAATTTTATACTGATCCGAACTAAAGCTAAATTTGTTTAACAACTACGAGTATGCCGGTTAGATAGTGTTTTCATAAACGTCGCACTTCATGTGATTCCCATTCCATAAGTTCATCTTTTCAAATTATGTAAAGCAACCCGAAAAGTTGTAGGGATGATTATTTTGAAAAGTTTGTAGTAACAAGCGTGACCGAACCCTTTCGAATACTCATACATAAATTCGCAGGCCCATGCAACTTGACCGAGATTTGCATTATGAATATCAGCCTAATGACAGATATACATTTAGAAATCGTCAACCACAAAGCAAAATACAAGCCTGATCATGGATATACCGTTCCATATCTCACTTATCCGCCCTATACAATTCTCAATTCCGTTATTTGCTATATTAGAGGACAATACTAGCTCTTAATATGAACTTATAATACAAATAGGTCACAGGTAGGTTACAGGTAGATACGTGTGCTAAAATAGGCAGCACGTAATAATAATATGATTAAAATCTACGTTTGCACTTAGCCTAGCTATAATTTGGTTTTCTGTTTCGGATAAAATTAAAATTTGTTAGTCAAAATAGTAACATGAAACATAATAATGTCCGCATTTCAGTAAAGAAGAAAATATTAATTAAGTACCTACCATACCATTATGTTCATTTGTTATGTTTTGAATATAGAACATTTAAAAAGCGCACGATTTTTTTAGTACAGTTCAAAAGCAGTCAAGTGCAAGTTGGACTCCGCAAAAGAGCGTTCTGTATGTCAATAACTTAGTTCCTGGCGAGAAACCAATATAACATGAGCTCTCCATTCCTTGCAAACTGCTTGAAATCTGTGGGTTGTTCCCAATAAAAATAACAACAGCCCAATAGTAGAATCCTACCTAACAAAATTACTAAGTACAGTATTACCCAACTGATATGGCTTACCGATGTACCTGCGCAGAAGATGAATTTTCAAAGTGCGGGAAATGCTATTGACCGCTATTGGTCGGCAGCTGCCGCCATCTTAGCGAGCTTAGAGTGAGATGGAACTAACAGCTGCAGTGTATTATGAACCTTATAATAGTGAGCTTAGGTTGATTGTAAGTTTTAAGCATTGTTTCGTTAATCTTCGGACCATACCTACTTTCTTTTCTGCGCGAACGAAGATTCACGACGCGCCTTATAAGTTGGGTACTAGTATACCTATATTATTATGTTGTTATTGCTGATGCGAAATTCAGGGACAAAAGACAAACACATTTCAAGTGTAAAAAGTTTGTTAGACGAGCCTAGATAGTTTATCTTTCCACGACAAAGGAGTAATATTCTATACGTATAAAATAATGCCATCAGAGAATTGGAGATTATTCCTATCAAAGTGGGTCACAAACAATGCAAACCTTCCTATTCACATTCCGCCGTCGACAGAAGGAAATGACTGCGCTGATTTCCTTTATTATTAGTTTATATTATTTTCCCATCTATCGTTGTTGTGGTTGTTCTTAATTTGTTGGTCTCGCTCTTCCGTGTGTACATCAAGCATGAGCAACACAACACTCGCTGATCTGTATATGGGAAGTGCCTGGTGTAGTATATACTTTATATACCTATGCATGTCCAGTGGCTGCGCTGCACCCCAACCGTCACCAAACATTGATTTATCGCATTTATATGCTACTCAGTGATTACGCTGCATAGTGTTTTCCATTTCCTACTGAAAAGCACTGTATCCGAACACAGAAATTAATGATAATGATTGATCGATGTGTGTTCCGAACCGACACAGAATTTTCCCGATGCTTTTTATGTGTTACTGTCCATACTAATAAATGGTGACATCATGGTCAGCTTCTAACTTTACCACTATAGGGGTCCTATCCTACCTTATCAGAAGGTATTTTCAGGAATGAAACTCGATGAATACTGAACATAAATTTCATTTTTATTTCCTCTAACTAATATATACAAAAGTATTCTTACCAACTAGCTATTACCATAAGTAGTACATTTACACCTATCTTGCGACATTGTACGTGACTCGCTAAAAGAGACAAGGGATATTTTCTTCTCGCTTACACCGTATAAATATTTTGCGCGTATGCGAGCTCGCCTCAGTCCGTATTAAATATCGCGCGCCGGGGGTCGCCTCTCTTATTCCGGTGGCCGCTGCGCACTGGAGCGGACGCTGCGATGTATGTTTTTCTTGGGCGACATGGTGGTGGTCCATGACCGCCACATCACCCCCCTTCAAGAGAATCGCACGGAGGGACGAACGGTTCTTCCACTTCTTGTGACGTAAGGCTTCTTCAGTTGGTCTGACTTCTCCGCGTTGTCTGGAACGGCGGCGGCGGCGGCGGCGGCAGGAACACTTGCTACGAATTTCGTAGCACTTAGCGTCGTAGCTGTTGTTTTCGTGCTTGTTACGTTTGCGTCGTTATTATCTTCGGCTTCGTCGTCGCATAGGTACGCCGGCTTCAGTCGATCTATAGATATAACTGCCGTGCGGTTAGGCAGTTGAATCTTGAAATACTTTTCATGCTTCTGTAATACTTGGTAAGGCCCTTCGTATGGTGGTGTGAGCGGCTTCTTGACAAGATCGACTCGTACAAAGACGTGTGTACACGTGGACAGGTCTTTGTGCACGAAAGGAGTGTGCAGCGATCTGTGCTTCTGCGTGTTACCCGGTGCGAGTGACGTCATTGTTTCAGCCATCTTCTTTATGAATTCTGCTGGTTCATCTGAGTTCGCTTTCATTGGTACGAAGAAATCGGCTGGCAGGCGTAACGTCGTTCCGTAGGTACATAAAGCTGGGCTTAGGTCCGTCGACTTATGTAACGATGCGCGTAACCCCAGTAGGACTGTAGGTAGTTCTTTAGTCCAAGTCGTGGTCGCTCCTCGTGCCATTAGCGCGGCTTTCAGTGATCGGTGCCAGCGCTCTATCTGGCCGTTTGACTGCGGGTGGTAGGCAGTGGTTCGGATCTGTGTGACTCCAAGTTTCTTCATCAGCGCTTGGAATAACGCTGACTGGAAATTACGGGCCTGGTCCGTGGTGATTTTCAACGGACACCCATATCTGCAGATCCAGTGTTCATAGACAGCTCTGGCTACCGTCTCTGCCGTGATGTTACGTACGGGGACTGCTTCAGGCCATCTGGTGCGGCGGTCGATCATAGTTACTAAGTAGGTGCACTCTTCTGATGGTAAGAGCGGACCGACGACATCGATGTGTAGATGTTCGAATCTTCCAACTTCAGGGAACTGTCCGAGAGGTGCGACAGTATGTCGTTGTATCTTGCTCTTCTGACATCTGAGGCAAAGTCGAGTCCATCTTGTTACGTCGGCGTTCATGTTAGGCCAAAAGTATCGTTTGGCTATCTGCTTTCTTGTGTTACGGATTCCTGGATGGCTTAATTCGTGAAGTGCTTTGAAGGCGGCTTCTCGCATCGAAGCAGGCAGGTACGGTCTAGGATCACTCATAGACGTTTCGCAGTGGATTGGCTTGCTAACGCCGGGCAGAGTTATTCGAGCAAACTTCAAGTTACTTTTAGTTTGTAATTGTTTCAGTTCTTCATCTTCTTCTTGGTCGTCTGCGAGTTGATGGTAGTCTAGCGTTGAAGTGCATGTGATTTCTTCTAGTCTTGAGAGCGTGTCAGCGACTGTGTTGTTTTGGCCGCTGACGTATCGGATATCAGTGCAAAACTGACTGATAAATTGCAGTTGTCTCTCTCTTCGTGGTGTATCGTTGTTGCTCGGTGGTTTCGATAAGGCGTATGTAAGTGGTCGGTGATCAGTGTGGATGACCACTTCTGCGCCTTCTATGTATCGTCTGAAGTGTTTGACAGCGGTGTACATGGCTAGTAGCTCGCGGTCGTACACGCTGTACTTCTTCTGTGCTTCGCTGAGAGTCTTCGAGAAGAAAGCTATCGGACGCCATACCGAATCTTGCAGTTGATTCAAGACGCTGCCAAGACATTTATCTGAGGCGTCTGACATTATGTGCAGCTTGGCTCCTGGGATGGGGTGTGACAATGTCGCCGCTTTTTTGATGCTGTCGCGACATTGTTCAAATGCTTCTTCGGCTTCTGGAGTCCACTTGATTGGTGTCTTGTCCTTCTTCTTTGCATTGTGTAAGAGTTTGTTCAACTCTAATTGTTTATCGGCTTGATGTGGTAGTGCGTCTCTGTAGAAATTGATCATTCCCAGGAATCTTCTTAGTTCTTCTATCGTCTTTGGTTTAGGAAAAGACGATATGGCTTCTGTCTTCTCTTCTGGTGGTTGTATGCCGGCTGCAGAGACGTGATGGCCCAGGAAGGTAAGTTGTTTCTTCCCGAACTCGCATTTGTCGATGTTCAGTGTGAGACCATATTCTGTCAGGCGCTTGAAGACTTGATGAAGGTGGCGTTTATGAATTTCTTGATCCGGAGAGAAGATGAGTAGGTCATCGATATATGAGAAGGTGAAGTCGTCTAAGCCTCGTAGTACTTGGTGCATGAAGCGTTGGAACGTTTGAGCGGCGTTACGTAGCCCAAACGTCATTGAAGTGAATTCAAACAAACCGAATGGCGTGGTGACGGCTGTTTTCTCTGCATCTTCTTTGCTGGCCATAGGTATCCAATAGTAAGCCTTCTTTATGTCAAGCTTCGAGTATATCTTCATGCCGTGCAGTCTGAATGTGAAATCGGTAATCCGTGGTATTGAGTACCGATCTGGCGTTGTTCGACTATTGAGAAGTCTATAGTCGCCGCAGATGCGTAGTTGTCCATCCTTCTTCTTGACGATGTGCATTGGGTTGGCCCACGAACTGTTTGATGGACGACAGACGCCCATCTCTATAAGGCGCTCGAACTCCTTCTTTGCTTCAATATATCTATCAGGCGCTAGTGGGCGCGGCCGGACGTAGACAGGCGGTCCAGTTGTTTCTAAGTGATGTGTTACGTCGTGCGGCGGTGGCCTCTTAAGCGACATTGGCCTCTGGATATCTGGATACTGCATTAGTATGTCGCTGTACTGGTGATTCATGTTGATGACATGTACGGAAGAGTCATCGCTGCGAGTTGAAAGTGTCTTGACTGAGAGCTTGGTCAGCCCGTCAATCAATTTCTGGCCTTTCAAGTCCACCAGGATGTTGTGATGACGTAGGAAGTCTGCGCCGATGATTGATCTTCTGACATCTGCGATTACAAACGTCCAAGAGTAGCTACGTCGTAAGCCCAGATTTAGTTGAAGCGTCTTCTCGCCGAATGTTGAGATTGTGCTTCCATTTGCAGCGTACAGTTTGAAGTCGGTGGGAGAGTGTCGCTGTTTCATCTTCACCGCTAACACGGAGATGTCGGCGCCAGTATCGATCAAGAAACGTTCACCACTTTGACGGTCGGTGACGCTCAGGCGGTTACTATAAATGGCTTCAACATCGGCGCCCGCCGTATCCGATGTTTCATCTAGTTTTCCGACTTCTGTTGTTGCTTCTTCCAGGAACAGGGGGACTCGCATCTTCTCGATCGGTTACGGAAACGGTAGTGGTATCGACATAACCAATCTTCGTCGCCAGGCTTCCTTGACTTGCTGTGAGTAGACTTGGATCTTGAGCGGTTACGTTGTTGAAAGGGACGGCGATATGGCTGTCTCCCTCTAAGTTCTGCGACTTCCAATGTGAGTTTTTCTATTTGTTTTGACAAGAGTTCAATTTTGGTGTCTTCTTCAGGCTTTTTCGACGCGGATATTGCTGCGACTTGTGGTTCCAGGTGCTCCATCATCTTGTCAGCCATTGATGCGAGAGTGTCGAGCGTAGACTCGCTGTTGACGGATATGACGGCTCGAACTGAAGTAGGCATTTGATTCAGCCACAGGACCTTCAAAGCGTCGTCTTGAACCATGGAGCCGCCTAGGTCTCGCATTCGTCGCAATAGTTGGCTTGGTTTCTGGTCTCCAAGCTCTTGACCACTTAGTAGCTTCTGTAGTTGTTTCGCTTCTGATTCTTGATACACGGAAAGTAAACGATTTTTCAGCGCGTTGTATTTACCCGTCGATGGTGGATTCAGTAGGATGTCGCTGATCTGCTGAACGTCGGATTGTTGTAGTACGCCCAAAACGTAGCGAAATTTTGCGTCGTCACCGACTTTCGATGGCTCGATGAGTGTTTCGAACTGCGCGAACCATAATCGCGGATATTCCCTCCAGAAAGGTAGTATCCGGGATTGAATCGACACGGGTGATATGTCGCAGGATGCCCCAAATTCTGTCATCTTCGTTGCTTCAGTCGGTGTCACCATTTATAGGGGTCCTATCCTACCTTATCAGAAGGTATTTTCAGGAATGAAACTCGATGAATACTGAACATAAATTTCATTTTTATTTCCTCTAACTAATATATACAAAAGTATTCTTACCAACTAGCTATTACCATAAGTAGTACATTTACACCTATCTTGCGACATTGTACGTGACTCGCTAAAAGAGACAAGGGATATTTTCTTCTCGCTTACACCGTATAAATATTTTGCGCGTATGCGAGCTCGCCTCAGTCCGTATTAAATATCGCGCGCCGGGGGTCGCCTCTCTTATTCCGGTGGCCGCTGCGCACTGGAGCGGACGCTGCGATGTATGTTTTTCTTGGGCGACATGGTGGTGGTCCATGACCGCCACACCACAATTAATAAAAATACATTTAATTGCATACCTACTTACGAGTATTTAATTTCTCGCAATCACGTTTTGAAATTGTTTGTGTTTAACGCGGATCTCAAACGACTCATCCATACTCAATTATAATATGTGCCACACTCGTTCCGCTCCTGAGGCAAACCATCGAGTATGAATGATTGTTTTCGTCCCTTGTTAAACAAACTACTATTGTTTGCGTCAAGATCCAATGAAAATTGATCACGTGCATTCTGGGTGCTTACGGCTGGCTTATTCAGATTTGCCTCTCCATGGATAGCAGCGATTTGTCCCATTATTTTAACTGCTTACCAATAAGGGTTAACATTGAAACGGCTTTTCTTTACCACATCAGTCATTTCACTGAATTTATAGCCCTTCCTCAGCCAATTGCCCGTCCTTGGCCCTCGGCAGGACAGGAAGCTCGCAGCGTTTCCAAAATCATTATCGTCAACTGTCACGCAAGGGAAGTGACGTAACAACCAATATTCTTGCTATTTTCATTTCTTATTTTTGTTGATCTGCCCGTTTGCCCTGTCAGTTCGACTGGAGATATCATAATATGTTTGATAGGTTTCTCTCCGTGATATTTCTGGCAGCTTCCTGGCCTTTGGGACTTTTGTTGAGGTTTTTAGAAAGGACTCGCTTTTATACTAATGTCCGCGATTCTTTTTCTGTGTCAACTTTTTATCTCATGAAACTTCCTGCGGTCAGTTTTGGAGAGAACACAAAATTTCCGATAAACTGTTCAAATAACAGTGATAAGATTTGTCTGAGTAAAATTCTGTAAGATTCTTTAGAATATTATGCAACCTGTATTCCATTAATGTGCCCATTCATAACTTGTAGTAGGTAATATACCCGGAAGGGTCGAGTTCGAGTTACAATAGAGTGGTGCACAAAGCGTCAAAGTGTTGCACACTGCATACGTACAATGTGGGAGGAACTCGTATGCGTAGATGACAGTGTTGCCATAATATATGAGTCTTATGGAACTCCCCTTTGTATATAAGTTTAAATTATTTTTCGCAGTGAATTCGCAGCTTTTACAAAAATAATTGCTTTAAGAATTCGCCTTTTTATACAATTTCACTCATCAGCTATTTTAACTTTTGTCGAATATAGCCAGCCATAATTCACTAAAATGTCACAAACTAAAACCGATTTGGGGACTTTCAACATGTTTCTTAACAAATTCCCTAATAAAATTAACATACTTAGCATCGTTTCCCTAGGCGTCAGTTAACACATCACCTAACGCTAAAATTCTTCCGATTTCAAAGTTAAACTCTTTAACCTGGCAACACCAGCTCAGATAGAGCTATGATCTTTAATACGGTGGTTCAAATTTCGGTGTCGGCGACTCGCCATTGTGAGGAAATGAAACGGTAGTTTCGTGCTGACAGGTGTTTGTTTCCGTAACGTGAAACGGGACCACAAACGTTCGGACTTCCATCTCTATCGGATTTGTTTAGCACGAAGGAGAGAAATGATATAGCTTGTTAACTGGAAAGGAACATCAGGTAGGTAATACACTCGTAGCAACCATCTCGGTCTCCAGGCTTAGAGATTACTTTCTTCGCTCTCATTTCAATAACAAAGCCGGGATCGAAACATCACAGCGTCGTTATTGCCAAGCACTGGCTAGCTCTTAATTAATAATTTTATCAGCTCCCTCCACCGGGGCCCCGTTAAAATATATACGCGTCCGAAACTATAACAGCTTTTCCTACTTTGGACCCATGATAATAATAGTTAGACCCACATGCTCATACGGAATGGCTTATTTTCATAGCTTTATCCCTTTTTGACTCTCAAAGACGTCATTCGCTAAAGTGAGATACAACGAAAGATCTTTTCGAACCCGTCGTCGTCGGTTCACCCTTTTTTTTTTTTTTTTTTTTTTAGGGGGGGGAAATGCCTTCGCACTTCCCTTCCGCCACGGGGGTGGTGGAAAGGGGTGTGTGGGACTTGAACCCACTAAAACCCCCCCGTGAGCCGTCGATCCGCCTGGAGTGGGGCGAGATGGGGTCGTGTTGGCATTCACCATCTCGCCCCAGCGGCCGGCCCGGTGGGACTACCGGGCCACTACGCCTAGGGAGGGGATGACCTTGCTCACCAAGGCCATCCCCCCAGACGCGTGGTGCCGTGCAAGCCGGCGGGGGGTCCCCCGACCCCCCACCAGTGGCACCACTATGGAGGACGAAGGAGGCGACCGAACCGCCTCCTCCTTCCCCCTGGACGTCTGCGTCGGAGCGGGTCAGCATGGACGTCTTCCTCTCTGGCCCGCTCCGCGGCCTCCTTCTGTTTCATAACGGCTTCGCAGAAGGAGGCCACCGCCTGCCACGATCTCTCACTGCCAAGCATGGCGTTTACCACACTCGGCAGAGAGAGATCCTGTCCCACGAGCGCTGAAAGCGTGTGCCGCTGCGGGGACCATGCGGCACACGCCTCCAGCGTGTGAGGCGCCGTGTCTTCCAGCACCCCACATTCGTGACAGGCTGGGGTCGCTTCCCGCCTCGCGATTTGGTACAGGTACTTTCCAAAACAGCCATGTCCGGAAAGCACCTGCACCAATCGGAAGGTCAGCGACCCATAACGCCGCCCCATCCACCGCGAAAGCACCGGGCGGATGGCCTCCACCGTCCACTGTCCCGGGACAGGTGGAGCCAGGTCCTCCGACCACCGCCACAACAGAGTGGCCCGTGCCTGTCGCCGCATGCGCCGCACCTCCTCCCACGCTGGAGGCTCCCCGCGGGATCTCCTCGCCGCCACGAAGTGGTAAACTTCGGCAAGGATCTCCGCTTGGAGCTCCCAGGGGGGATCACTGGCGAGAACGCACGTCGCCGTCCAGGACACCGTCCGGTATCCTCGGATCGCCCTCGTCGCTATGACCCGCTGCGGACGTCGCAGCAGGGCCTTGTTGTCGCGACCGAGGGCGTCGACCCAGACCGGTGCCCCATAGAGGGCCATACTCCGGATGACTCCGGAGTATAGTCGGCGACAGGGGGCGTTAGGGCCCCCAACGTTGGGCAGCAGTCGCCCCAGGGCGGCCGCGGCTCCCGTGACCCTCGGGCCCAGCTGGGAAAAATGGGCCTGAAAGGTCCACCGCCCATCCAGGATGAGACCCAAATACTTCATTTGGGCCCCAACCGGCACTGGCACTCCGTCCAGTACCACCCGCGTGCCTGGAGGGGGTCCCCCCCGAGGCCCATGAAATAGAAGGGCCTCGGTTTTGGAGAGGGCGACCTCCAGGCCCAGGGCGCGGATGCGGCCGACCACAAGAGTTGTTCCTACCGTGGCCCACCGCATCGCCTCCCCGAGGTTCCTCCCCTTGGCCACGACTAGAGTGTCGTCCGCGTAGCAAGCAATCCCTATGCTGGCGGGAAGCGTGCCACGTAACACCCAGTCGTAGCCTATGTTCCATAGGAGCGGTCCTAGGACCGACCCCTGTGGAACTCCGCACGCGACGCGACGGCGTAACAGTCCGTCGCGTCCTCCCACCAAGACCTCGCGGTCCTGGAGGTAATCGGCAAGTAACTCCCGCAGATACAGAGGCACTCCATGGTATCGGAGCGCCTCCTGTATTGTTCCGTGCGGGAGGCTGTTGAAGGCGTTGGCTATGTCGAGCGAGACAGCCAACGCCTTCTCCTTCTGAACAACGACCTCTTGGGTCCACCCTTTGAGCCAGAGCAGGGCGTCTATGGTAGACCGCCCCGCTCTGAACCCGAACTGGGCCCCGGAAAGCCCGGGCCCAATGCCGTCTAAGTGCCGAGTGACACGGGCAGCCACCACTCTCTCCAAGAGCTTACCCGTGTCATTCAGCAGCACGATGGGCCTGTAGGCGGAAGGTGAATCAACGGCACGACCCTCCTTCCGCAACAGGCACAATCGGCCATCCTTCCAAGGCTTTGGGAACCGCCCCGTCGATAAGCACGCGTCAAACAGTTCCCGAAGCCGATTACTCAGCTCCCTTAGGGCGATCCCGAGGACCTTTCCCGGGATCCCGTCAGGACCCGGTGCAGTCCTTTTGCCTCTAAGGCGGAGGACAGCAACCTCCATCTCCGCCTCCGACACTGGTGGGATGGAGGCTGGGTCCAGATTCTCGTCAAGGAGGGGAGGGGCCATCGTCGGAGGGGTGTAGAGGGGATCACTGTCGGGAAAAAGCCCCCCCAACACCCTGTCGAGGAGCTCTGGCTCCATGGACTCAGAGACAGGAGCCGTTTGGCCTCGGAACTTCTTCCGGGCGGCTTTGTACGGTCGGCCCCAAGGATCTCTATCCAGGCCCTCTAGAGCTTCACCCCAGGCCTTGGACTTGGCTTTGCCAATGGCCAGCTGCAGCTCCCGTTTCGAGTCCCGGTAAGCGCAGTGCAGCTGATCTTCGGCAGCCAGCTCATCCGGTGACAGCTGGTTGTCGGTCCTGCCATGCCGCCGCCTTCTGCAGCGACCGTAGTGCCGCCGGGTCGCTGAGCAGGCAGCTCGGAGGTCCTCAATCCCAACGCTCCACCAATACACCTCGCGGCGGTCAGGGTGGCGTCGGGACCTCGGCATGGACGTATCGCACACGTCTGTTACGGCGTCACGGAAGTGGACCGCTGCGACGTCCACCTCCGGATGCAGGGGGGCGGCACACCACGCCTGGACGATCGCCGCCTCATGTGCCAGTTCGGCGTCGAGGCGACTGACTGCCCAGCGCGGGAATTCCACTCGCCTCGCGCGTTGAGCCCCTCCATGGCTATGGGAGGTGGAGATCTCAAACCGTATGTATTTGTGGTCCGAGAGAGTCTCCACCTCCGACATGACCCTCCATGCCCGGACACGTGCTGCGAGAGACGGGGTGGCAAACGAAACATCCACCACGGACCCCCCGTTGTGTCGCACGCACGTGTGAACCGACCCCCTGTTTAACAGGGCCAGTCCTGAAGCAACCGCCCACTCCCTAACTATTTCACCACGAACGTTAGTAGAGGGGTTGCCCCAATCCCGGGCCTTCGCATTGAGGTCCCCCAAGAGTAGGACCTGACGCGGCGCCTGTCTTCTGACCGCCGCGGCCAGGAGATCCATGTAGACCTCCAGCTCCGCAGCGGTTCTATTGGGGGAGAAGTATGCGCCAACAACCGCATACTCCCCCCACTTGGCGACCACATATCCTGAGCCCCTCTCTTCAACTGATAGAGGTGGGCTCCCACCCGACCGTCCTATTATGGTGACGGAGTCGTCCAGGTCCCCAGCCCAGCAGGAATGGAGGGGGACGTAGTACGGCTCCGCCGCTACTGCCACGTCTATTTGCCACTGCGCCAGAGACTGCATAAGCAGGTCTTGAGCCCGGGCGCAGTGGTTCAGGTTCGTCTGGAGGAAGTTCTGATGTCCGACTTGATCCATTAATCAGACATCAGAACCTCCTCGCACGCCGCTGGGCGTGACACCTCCATGGGGGCGGCCTGGTGAATGGCCGCGGGGGTGGCCTGGGTCCTGCTTAGGTCCACCCCCTTCGTTGTCGGGGGAGTGCAGCTGCGTCCCCCCATTACGTGACCAGAAGGCCGCCCCGACTCCGCGCATATCGCGCACCGTGCCACCTTCCGGCAGCTGGCCGCCCGATGGCCTGTGCCTCCACATCGGAAGCACAGCTCTCCCCTGTCCGCAGCGGATGGGCACTGAGGGCGCGTGTGCCCCAGCCCCAAGCACCTAAAACAGCGCAGAGGGCGCGCCTCCAACGCCACCAATCGGGCAGAACTCCATCCTACTAGAATCCTGCCCTTCTTCGACAGCTCTTTAGCTGCCGAGATCGGGCAGGAGATAAGGGCGGATCCGGCGCTGAGTTTTCCGACCTTCACCAGCTGCACGTCGCAGCCACCAGCCTTGGCGACTGCTGCCGCTACCTGTTCTTTGGTAGCCGCATCGCTCAGACCCGTCACACTGAAGTCAGCATATCTGACGGGAATGGCGACGCTGGCCACCTCGGACAGAGCCACGCGGAGCTTCTCAGCAAGTCTGCCTGCAGTTTCTCCCTTTTGAGAGCCCGGAATCTCCAACTTCCTGGCGCCCGTCACAGTTGGCCGGCAGCGAATATGGTCAATCCCCAGCTCTTGGAGATTGACCCTCTCCTCTGCCATTTGGAGCACGTCTTTATAAGTGACCCCCTTTTCCGCGGCTTCAGGCTGTAGCAATACAACAACAGCCGCGGATTTCGGGACCACCAGCGCCGTCTTCTTTTTCGGTTTGGGCTTGGGCGCCACCTTAGGCTTGGGCTTGGGCGTTGCAGTGGGGCCACAAGCCACGGGAGCAGTCGTGAGAGCCGCAGATGACAGGGAAGACTTTCCCTTCCCCTTGCCCTTCCCTTTGCCTTTCCCCACCACAGTCGTCCAGGTTTCCCCCTGGGCAGTTGTGGGGGGGATGGCAGCACTGTTGGCACCCTGGCCCTTCCCTGAGCCTGAGGGGCCCGGAACCGGTACCACTGAAGGAGTGGTGACAGTTATCAGGGGCAGAGTGGGCCCTTTGCCCGCTTTACGAGTAGGCTTGCGGGTTGGCTCCGGCGTTGGCTTCACTGGTACCAACACCGGTGTCGGCTTCGGTGGTGCGGCCATCGGCGGCGTTGGCTTTGGCAGCACAGCTGCCGCCACCGCTCTCCTGGCGTCCGACCGTAGTGGCGGGCGGACGATTGGGGCAGGCAAGAGGCGGCTCTCCAGTCCCTCAATTCGGGCATTCAGCATCTGCCCAAATGTAATGGTGAGGGACCGCTTTAGCTCTTCCACTAATTCCGCCGCCTGCAGGGTCGCCGGAGCAGTGGTGACGGCGGTGACGGTGGCAACGTTGGCTGCTGCTGCCGTAGCAGTGGCTGCTGCAGCTTCAGTCTTGGCATCATTGAAGTCTCGACGCAGCGCCTTCATCTCCGCCTTCCCGGCCTGTACCTCAAGGAGCAGACGGCTGTTTTCCGCTCTTAGCCGTCTCGTCTCCTCGGCTTCACTCCTGTCTGTCAGGGCATTCACTACATCTCTGATGCAGTTCGTCGCTCTTTTGAGGCGACCCACGAACTCGCCCTTGAGGTTACCAGATTTTCTGGTAACTTCGATAATACGAGCGAGCTCTGTGCCCGCCTGCTCCTTCAACTGCTGGGCGTTCATGACGCTGAGGTCACTGACCACGCTGACGTCGAGATCACTTCCTGTGTCAGTACGGTCAGCGGCAGCAGCGCTCGACGTCTTTTTCTTATATTTCCTCCCTTTGAGGATGACGTCCAGCTCTCCGTCAGATGAGACCGGAGCTGGAGGCTTGAGGAACTTCTCCCTAGAGGTGGTAGTGGACCTGAGGTTCCTTCCCGTTCCTCTCCTGGCAGTGCTTACCTTAGCGGCCACCGTCTCCTCTGTTTCCGTATCCGAGTCTAGATACCCGGGCATATTAGGAAACAGCGAGCACGGACGCTTTCGGCAGCTACCCGCGTCGCTTGCGGACTCTACGCCGCTCAGCGTCTCCGTCTCCATAGCAGAGGCGGATTTTCCATCCGTTCTATCTACGAACTCTCGGACGTTCCGGAGGTCCATCGCTGGAGCCTCCGGGTGGGCCTCAGAAGACCCGTTGGGCTGGCCCTGAGAAGGGCCTTTTACTCGTTTTTTCTCGTCACATGGAACCGACATTATTACAGCGAAGTCGTATGTACTGCTGCAATTGACAGAGGATTAGCCTGTCTGGACACCTGCGTTACCGGGTCCAGACAGTTACCAGGGTGCACCGCGGGGAGGTTCTCTGTCTTGGGGGGCACCCCGTCGTCGGTTCACCCTGCTACAACTCTACTTCCAATTATTCCCTACATGACTGACAAATAGCATAGATTACAGCCTACGGTAAGTAAACACATTAGTCCCAAGGCACAAAATAACTAACAGTCGCCGTAAAGGTGTCGGATTGCGGGACTAACCATAGGGTGCGCCGCGACTAGTTGGTTTATAATTGAATTCCTCGTCTCTGTCCCTTTGATTTACTCACTCGCACTCGCACCTCTGTGGCTCGTGCAGGTCATTCGTGGTTTTGTTTGAGTCTAGTTCGCTCTTTCAATGTAACAATTGAAGGCTAGGGTTATCAAGAGTTTGTCCCGCTCATTTTGCATACGAGGGAGCGGAGAAGCTGATACACATTATACAGCTACGAATATTTTTTACTCAGATTAAGCATCTACTTCGTACAATTTTCATAGGTATTTAGTTTTACCGTATCGGGTTTTCAATTTGATTCACTATTATTGATTTTGATTTTGAAATCGAATCTAAGTTGTTCTAACTATTGTTGTTCAATAACAATGAGAAAATGGTTTATTGCGTAATTTGTCTACTTTAGGCAAGAATTACGAGGTGCGTGCCATGACAAAAGTGTTTCCGTACATAAAATATCTCGTCTCATTATATGAAATTTCGCTTTGGCTACCCTTTTCGTGTGGGATTGCTTTGAGTAACACTATACTAAAGCGGGTGTCCAGTCTATAAAAGGAAACGCCGAGATTCTCGACTTTCCGCACTCAATAATTTATTGATATCAGTTTTGTTTTTCAAGGTCAATCAAGGTATTTATTGTGTCAGCGCCTCGACTACCAGCAACAAATGTGTTCAAGGCAAATAAATAGTAATGACAGATAAACGATTAATATTATTGTTAATCTGTCATTATGAAACAAAAAAAACCAACGATTTATATTTAATTGAACGTTTTCAATACCTATAAATATAACTATTTTCATGACTAAATGAATAGTCCAACGATCGGCAAGATGCGTCAATATTGTCTTACTAATGTTACTGTGACCTCCTAAAAGCGCTTCCATGTCGCCCATCGTCAGCGGCGGTCTTTAAAGTTGTTAATCACTTAGTTAATGCTTTCGGAAGTTCTAATAGACTAAGTTGCTGTTTACGATGAAGCGTAGAACCCGCCGCGACGCGACGCACGCAACGTCACCGACGATAGTCTAATTTTAGTTGTGAGCAACAGATGGGTGCCTATTAAGAAGTTACGTCCATACAATACAGAGTGCCACATATTATAATAAAGCAGTGCTAGCACGAATCTTTATCGATATCGTTCGATTTTGTAAACAGCCTAGATGCATGTGTTCGTAAAAGCCTGGAGAAACGAATTGATAAATTGTTTTTAATTGTCAATAATATTATGAATAGAAGGTAGCACAGGTCTAACCTCGCGTTTATTCCTGGCGTATCTAAAGAACTTTCCCTCACTTCTTGTTTTATGGCTTGTGACCAAAGAACTTATCGACCACTGTAGTACGTCGTAAATTGACGTCTTAAAGAACAATGCTGTATCAACACATTCACATATTATACGGGGGACCTTCGCAAATACTATATTTATCTGTCAAATCGTTGGCAAATAATAATAGTAATAATAGTAGTAACTATTACTACTCATAATAGTATATATAACTAGCTGCGCCCCGCGGTTTCACCCGCGTTTGAATAATATACCAATTATATCTTTATGAATTGTAGCCTATGTGTTATTCTGATGTATAAGCTATATTATTGTTAAGTTTAATTAAAATCCGCTCAGTAGTTCTTACTTGAAAGAGTAACAAACATCCATCCATACTTACACACTTTCGCGTTTATAATATTAAAAATAGGATAGTAATAATAGTAGTAACTATTACTACTATTATTATTTTTAATTATACTAGCAAGTGTTGCATGATGTACATTAACTTCAACGTAATCGGGCATAAAATATGAAAGTAGAGTTCAACAAATGTTGAGGCAAAACCAGAGGGCATGAATGGGGGGCATGATAGCACAGTTTTTGTATCCTACTACGAGTAATATTATAAACGCGAAAGTTTGTAAGTATGGATGGATATTTGTTACTCTTTCACGTAAAAACTACTAAATGGATTTTAATGAAACTTTACAATAATAGGTATAGCTTATACATCAGAATAACACACAGGCTACAATTCATAAAGATATATCGTATATTATCCAAACGCGGGTGAAACCGCTGGGCGCAGCTAGTGTCATGATAATTTAGCTCTACGTAGGTACGCGCGTTGTCAAGATTTCATCCATATCTAATACTATCTACCTCTACTATATACTATCTACCTACTATCTCTACTATCTCTACTATATACAGAATCTAATCAAAATCCACTGCTCTTCCCTGAGGAGTTTCAACGTTTGTTTTCCGTCCCATCGTCCGATCAACTCACAGTAGCCATAGTATTTTGTTTTCTTTAGAACTTGAACATGCTAAACCAGTCAGATAAACTACTGATACTGGTTCAATGGATCGCGAGATATGACCTACACGAACATTACTCCATATTGACATATATCTACTAGTAATATGTTTGATCAAGGCTGTGACCTTAGTCAATCGAGTCACAGTTAGCAGCTAAAGGGCGCTCATTTAACTAAGAGGGAATTTCGCTAATGTTCAAAGCCGAAGTGTATTCGTTCGTACTAAGAGTTTTAAACAAATAGGTATAGGTGTATTTAATTTTGGAGTAAAAGGTCTATTTTGGTACCTAATACAACTTTAAACACGCCATATTAGTAAGAACTGAAAGCTCGCAAGGCTTCGGGCTACCATTATATAAAGAGCACTTTCGTTAACTGTACTTATTTATTCCAAAGCAAACTACGCAACGCGACTTACTCGAGCGTTCATTTCAGAGTGTCTGAAACTCAACTGAATATTACAATGCAAGAGGGGTCTCGTTACTATAGGTAATTAAAATGTTATAAAGTGTGGTTCTAAAGTTGAAACGTACAATGTGCACGCCGATAAGAAGCGTAAAGCCAAAATGGCGAAATATAAAGTACTTAATATTCGTATTTTCGCAGTCTGTAATAGGTCTGTCAGGATATAATGCTCGTGCCACACTTATCGAGTCACACGCTCTAGACTGCAAAGTGGGAGCAACTTTGGGCAATAACACTGTCAAGCTTTTCAAAGACGCAGAAAATGTAGTTATCTGAGTTTCATCAGTTAGAATAAAAACTTTATAGAGGCATCTTCTGAATTTTATCGATAACTTCAGAGCAGCTCTACTTTATAACATTATAAGCAGCCTGCAGGTACGTAAATAAATGTCTGGGAGACTTAAAACAAGTTTCTGGACCTTAATGGTGTCTGTCTGTTTGTTTTCATATCACATAAAAGCTATTAAACTGACTGCAATTCGGTTTTTATTGTTTGGCAAATTAGATCTTGACCTAAACATGATAATATTATGTAGTACATTATAATCTAAATCTTACTAGTATAAATTGAGGTAGTTGCCGACAAAGGCCACCGGGCCGGAACCGGGATGACCTCTAATATCGATACAAGTAAAATACGAACGAAGTCGCGAATAACAGTTAGTGCTTTATATATTTAGATTTTCAATTTGTGCGATTATAAAGCGGATAGAATGCTAAAAACCGATCGGATTGCTACAGTTTCTCCCTGTTCGCATGAATTCGCGTTGTTGGTCCCAGTGTGCACTAAGCCTTAAATAAGTGCGAAGGCGCTCCCCCCATTAAAAGCGATTTTCTCCGATGACACAAATGGCCCTACCTTCGCCTTACCAGCCCTCTGAATTCTTCAGTGAGAAAATTAGCATTGTCAAGTTTCTTCTGATAAACCTTGTGAAAAAACTCTCTCGTATTTATAAGACGATGTTTTTACCTTTTTGTTCGAACCGTTAACATTTGTATCGTAAAATCAATATGAAACCCGCACGATTGATTGCAAGTATCCGAAACTGTGCACCGAAATCGTATGATTAGACTCTAAATAGCATGAATCTTTAACAACATTTTCATCGGTGTCATCTTTTGGAATTCATCCAATATCTAAAGACGACTTGGCGTTGGTTTAAAACTTGTTATTGTTTCAGATTGTTTCTGAATTCACGGCGAAGTTAAGATCTTTCGTTACGAAGGGTGATGTAACAATGAGATTATTACTTGGATGGATTACTTGGATGCTTATTTATGGACGAAATATGAAATTGAATAACAACGTTTAGAATATACTATAACGATCTATACTTATGTTCCCCTCACTTGTATTTCAGGTGTTAGTAAAGTGAGACGTTTAGATTTAAAAAGTTTAACGAAAATTCCTGTTTGAATCTCCTATAATCTTAATTTTAATCCTTTTTTGCATCCTATTTGAGACATTATCTTTCTGACAAACAGACGGACAAAAAATCTAGAAACAGTCATCGTGTAAATAGCATGTTTTACTAAGTACACACAATTATGCCATGTATTTTCACAGCACCCTACAACTTTTCGTTTATTATTGTTAGTATAGATACAGTTACATGCTGTAAAATAAGTTTTGCACGGCTCATCAGAAAAACAAAATCTGTGGATCGGCTTATGAAGAGTTATAAGCCGATATAAAATATGAAAAAAGTTACAAGCGACATTAAATCCTGATAAACTTTCTCTGCTACAACGCGATAATTACTTATAATCTTCTTAGCTTTTAAAGTAAAATCGGAAACGTTACGAGTAAAAACGAAATGATGTAGTAGTGTAGTGTGTAGTGTCTATGGAAGTCCTTGTACAGGGATAATGAATTGTTTGCAAAAAGATCATTTTTTATCCGGAGCTTCCACTTTTACTTAACAATAACATGTTGAAATTGCGACATGCTATTCATTCATTATAAGCTAGCTGTTGCACGCGCCTTCACCCGCGAGTCCTTCTGCAAAATCAAATATATCTCAATCCCAACAGTCAACAAAACCGCCAAGCCTTAATGGTAACAAACAAACAAAGTTACTTATAGGTACATTTATAACATAAAAATACATTACGTAGGTTTATTAGGTGGTACTCTCCTATCACGGCGTATATAAAACCCACACAAACAAGTTAGGTGAAGAATTATTTTGGGGCTCATAGAATGTATGTACGTAAATGTAGGGATCATAATCCCAACCGGAAATCGTGTCAAAAGTGTTTGTCGGCACAGTGCTGTTCTTTGGTGTTTGGTTCTGTACGAATATTGTACGAAGCTCAAAGGTCAATAACATATTTCATATTATGGTCTATTGAATTATTTTGAATTAGCTAGGCTCGAATTTCGAAATTTCCAGCCTGCATTGATGCAAAAAGCGAAAATTGTGTTCAACTTCAAAACTTAACTAAATCGGCCATTAGAAATCTTCAGATTATAAAGTCAGTCTGTTATTCTGTCTGTTACAGCTTTTACAATCAGAAAAGCTGCTTTTACACAAGCTATCAGTTTTAATTAGTTTGTCGTTAAATGCTAAAAAGATATATCTACAGTAAACCAAGATTACATTTATAACTAAATGGAAAGCCCACTTCAACTTCACATTTTTAAATGGTATTACCTGGGTAACTGGATATTTCCAGCATTTGATGAGTAGCAAGCAATCTCTTGCTTATATGGTTCCCGTCTAAATATTCACATAAAAAGTGTTCGCAGTGTTCTCAGTGAATCATACATCTGCATCGGTGACGTAGGCAAATAAACCATGTGTTAGAGTAGCATTTTGTGGTGTATTTTTTATGCAATATCTACCTGTCTTTGTACCACTATAACTCGACGACTGGCAGTACCGTCCTGCTAATAAATTTAAAGTAGTTACATTTTGCACAATATTCGCCATTACCGCAACGGTAAATCGTCACATTTCATTCAGGTCTCATTCGTTAGGAGTTGGGCGGGATCCAAGTGGACCGAAGTATCTTGAGAATATTATTTTGTTATGAAGAGATTTCCTAGATCATAGATCATGTCACAGAGGTCAGGCTAAGGTCATCTGGATCTGGGATAAATGAGGCTATTTAGGAAGATTTCAGATACAGCCGATCAAAACGTCAATGAAACAGAAGAATCGTTTTTTCTAGGTCGGGTATTATGCTGGCAAAACAAGTTGAATCAACATTTTGCTTCTGAAATATCCTTTTTCTAATAATAGCTTTTTTCTGATTTTCGGACATAGTTGGAACCGGAACCACTAGAGAGCAAATGGCGAACCATTCGTGTCAATCGAACTCCGGTTTCGGATGTAAAGACATTTATCGGCGGTTGACCTTTTTGTGTCATCTTCATTCAATTTTCGACGCTGTAGATATTGGTGATACCTACAAGATGGCGCAAAATAAGAATTGTGTCTCCCATTCATAGAATTGCTGTCTTTTATTCAACGAAAGCGCGATGTCACTATTAAACAAAACCGCTGAACTGCAACGGCACCTGTTAACAAAATCAATCCAAACTACTCATCAAGTCGTAGTAACATCAAATCTACATTGAATACACAGGCATCTCATGGGCAAACCTGCTCTACTCCTACCGGATAGTAACCTACCTCGTCATCATCTAAATATGATTCGTCCTATTACACCTTAATACCTTACCATAACGCCTTATTGCGATCCAATTGAGGACCTCTACTTATACGTACATGACGTCTTATTGTGACTCTTGACGCTCAATTTAGGTTGATTTTAAATCTAAAGGGATTGACGCCTACCTAAATGAGATCGAAAGCCACGTATTACTATTATTTAAAGTGAAACGGTCCTGTTTAGGTCCTCAATTGGATCGCAATAAGACGTCATAGTAAGCCCTCAGAGGGCTGATCAGTATAAAGTGCACCCTTGATATTAAACCTCATTCAGTCGTCACGCGACATGCCATTACCGTTGCAGTATTCGAAGCTAATACGGCGGAAACCGACCTTGGAGACTTGAGCGGATCTGTAGAGTAAATTTTATATGTCAAATAGGAACTGCTGAAAAAAAGTATTTACTTACATTCGTCTATCGCAGACAGTTTTCAATGTGATCGGAGATGTTTTGGTGTTGAGTTTCTTGTAGTCAAAGTCAAAGCATTTATTGTAAAAAGGGCAATAAAATCCCACTTTTACAAATCAAACAGCTAATTCTCGTTAACAAAGAGAACCATCGATTTTGGTTTGACTTTGAAAAAGGATGTGTCCTTTTCATGCAATGTACCAAGATTCTGGACAGGACTAGGAAACTCCATTGACTCTACCAGTGCTTCGGAATACGCCCGTTAGTGTATTGTTTCCAACTCATGTACCTATCTGACTCATTACCGTATTCATGTTAGTATTCAAAATGTTGAATGAACTTATCACTGTACTGGGTGTCTGGAAGAAATAGCTTTGAGCGATAAGATCGCCCATCGTAATGTAACACCAATTATTATTATGAAGTTTGTTTTTGTTGGAGGCTTCAGTTATTCTTTTGTTCTGTGGTGTTCAATACAGATGTTGGCTATCTATCTACTCTGTTCGTATTTTCTCGGATCCAGATCGGATGTATACTTGTATAGTAGGTACACAAGAGTAGGTAAATAGATGGTAACTAGGTAGTTAAAATCTATATATTTAACTAAAGCAAACTTCACAGAAACCCACAGCCGATGAATAATTGCTTGTTTTATGTCAGCAACGTTTACATTTATCATAAGAACTTGTAATAATAAGCATACTTTGCCATATTTTTATTCAAACACCCACCTGCCTGACTTTGTAATAATTATTTCAGAAATATGTAGGTAGTACATTTGCTTGAATTTATCATTTAAATAGAATTGAAGATGTCCCAACATTTTGCTTATTATAATAAGCTTGTGAATGATAATAAACCTCCCAACCATTGTCTACAAGATCTATACCTACCTTTTATAGGTACTAATTTAACAAACTTTTATGCTAGGTTTGGCTTGTCTATCAAGTTCCAAAGACAACACAACACTATTGTCACCGCGAGGTAGCCTGATAATAGAATCGAAAGGTAGAACATAGAGGTAGAATTTGTCAAAAACCTACCATACCTACATTTAGGTACATCACGATTATACTACCCTATATGTATAAATACCAATTGCAAAAAGGGCATTGGTTAGCGCCGGCTGATATACGGCCGAAATTAATAATCAATCCAATCCAAATTGTGCTATCTGGGATTGATATCACAATCCATTTTTAGGGTCAAACGTGCCAATAACCGATCCGTGGATTGGTTTATAAAGGCACGCAGATTGGAAATCGATCAAACGATAGGCAGCAATCCAAGATCGATTCCAATGTTGGATAGGAGATACAATATTAATTTCGGCTGAGTCATTCAGGTCAGCATTTGTTTTTTAGTTAGTGGAGATACTATAAATGAAGGCTCACATGAACTGTCTGACAATGGTATTCTAAAATTTTTAAAATAACAACTTTGTTGGTGTAGTCTAAAACAATATTAGCTGTTGGCAATGGGCATAGTATAATTGCGTAGGTCTGTAGCACCCGCCGCTAAGCTTAGTACGCACTACGATTTAGTTCTGGCTCATGATACGATATCATGACACAGTATTTGAATCCGTCGGCTGTGTGTTTTTGCCGATACTTCAAAGGTTAGAGACAGCATCGCGTCTTGGCAAACATGTATATTATTGAATAGTGTGGACGCGCGAACGCGTTCTTCAATTAATCGAGCTATTCTCGAGTGATCAGTGGACGGGTATTTCAGCAGATACGTCTTGAAACAAATAATGGTACATAGGTATAGTTAATTTGAATTCAAGTTATGATAAGTCTACATATTATGTCCTAGTGCGTATTAGGCTTCAAATGTCGCAAGATCCCCAAATGAAATTCTTGCGACGTTTTTCTAACCTAGAAACGGTAGCGGCCTATTAGATTAGTTTTTATTTACGTTTAGTTTTTAGATTTCGATTTGTTTTTATAATAATAATGGTTAAACCTAGAAACACTCTTTATTAGGTTACTTATTTCTATACATTCTTCCTGGAATCGCTTAGTTTGTTGTACAATAAGTAATAAAATATAACGACATCCTATTTACAGAAAACAGTTACCGGGCACGTATACTCGTAGTGGTGGCGATCTATTGAAATAAAGAACAAAGATAGTTTGACTACAAAACCTTGAGCGCAGCTGCCGCGGAAAAGTCTATTATGTTAGTATGTTAACTAAAATATACCTACCACCGTTAATCATTGATGACTAAAGTGTAATGTATATAAGTCAGTGAAACTCGGTGACTGCCACTGAAACAAAATAGCAAGTGTCACTGGTTCTCAAACTGCAAGCGTAAGCTGCTAAGCTGTAAGCGTAAGCTGCTCTAAGCATCAACACGTAGGCACCCAGATAAGCTTGTTCCTCTACGAACGCTTACGGGAAATAAATCCAAGATTCCCAAGACTACGTGAAAATACACTTTCACATCTACCTTTTCTTCACAAGTGGCGATGATCAAGAATTTACGACTCCTCTTTCTATTACTTTGAAATTGTAAAGAATGCTTTTTTCCTTACAAAAAGTAGATTGAGACATCATATTTTACGACAAATCAAAACCTTCCTCCTTGACAACAGACACAACTCAGAATTATTTTCATAAAAAGTTAGGTAAGATATTGCGATTATTGCGAGAAAATCAATGGAGATGGAGAATAGATGGAGAATGATGCTTTTCGTACACTTATGGGGAAAGCACGTTGTTGCAGTGCGTCGGGCATGTTCGCTGATGCGCGGGTTCCAGACTTCTTTGCCGTCATTCGATCACGGGTAGCTTCCTTCTGGGATGGGTTGTGAAACACAAATAATGGGATACTGCGGGGTTTGTGTGACTACCTGGGTCCTGGGCAATCGTGCACCAGAGTGCGAATCGCAAATGACTGTGATAATATTAGTATAAGCCTATCACTTTACCTTTTGTTTAATATTATTCGTTTATGAGTTAATTTATGTGCTACTATGGGTTTTTATGCCTGAAATAAAGAAATTTTATTTTATTTTATTTATTTAATATAAACAAAAGATCACTTTTACTGTAGACCGTAAGTAACATCAGTTACCTGGCTAGAATTAAGGTGAGGTTTTACTCAATTTCGAAGTTTTTTACGCTCAGGAAACTACTTAATTAAAATACTAAATTATGAGTAACATTTTTTTTTGATAAGCTTGATTATACAACGAAGACGAATGGGAAGACAGAAACAAGATTACAAATAATTGGCTCGATAAAAATCTTTACTTGTCACCTACTAAGAGATTCCATCATGAAACCACGTGAAAGCTATACCAATAAATTAGGCTTTTTATATAGGACTAGCTGTTGCCCGCGACTTCGTCCGCGCGGACTATATATTTTACCATAATTCCAAATACTTAACTAAAAATAGACCATGACCTCGTGTTCGACATCGACATCCGATATGCGATATCCAACTTGCTCGTACGACATCCACCATCTTCTATCAAAATTACTATCTTATATAAAAATCTAGCATTTTATACCAAAATCTAACATTTCATACAAAATTTACCATTTCCTAACAAAATCTACCATTTTCTACCAAAATACCATGTTCTACCCATAAGCTACCATTATCTACCTACTAAAATCTAAAATTTTCTACCACAATCTAAAATTTTGTTTCTAAATCTATTATTTTCTTACTAAATGTATTATTTTCTACCAAAAGCTACCATTTCCTACCAGAACCTACCATTTCCAATCAGAATCTACCATTTTCTACCAAAAAGTACCATTTTTAACCAAAGCTTCCTTTTTTTCCAAAATTTACCGTTTTCATCAAAAGCTACCAAATTTATCATTTCTACCAAATTAGCATTTTAACCAAAATCTACCATTTTAATTCCAAATTCACTATTATCTACCAAAAGCTGCAATTCCTTCCAAAATCTACCACTATTACCAAAAATCTACCATTATTACCCATAATCTACCATTTCCTACTAAAAACTACCATTTCCTACTTTAAATTAATCATTTTCTACAAAATCTACCACTTTCTACCTACAATTTAGGATTCATTTAGTTCATTATTAAAACCAGATAAAACACGTGTTTAAAATCTTTAAAGGATATAGATGCCAAGTTTGTAGTTGATCAAACCGATAAAACACGTTGTTCCATCCAAATTTTGAAACCCCTTTTCACCCACTTAGGGGTTGAATTAAAAAAAAAAGAAACTTAGTGCACACCTACGTCTTTTAAGGAATATTTGTGCAAAATTTCAGTTTCGAACAAAATTTGATGAAAAATATTTTGCAACCCCTCTTTATTATTTTAGGGGTTGAATATTAAAAAAACTATGAAATATTTAAATAAATCTTTTAAATAATGTAAAAGCCAAGTTTGAAGCAGATTAGACAAAGAAAACACGTTGTGACACACAAACATTACAACCCCTTTTCACCCCTTTAGGGGTTGAATTTAAAAATCATATTGAAGTGCACTCCTATGTCACTTATGGCATAATAATTGATCCAAATTTAAATTATGAACTAAATCGGATGAAAATATGTTGCAACCCCTTATTCTCAATTTAGGGGTTGAATATTCAAAAACGATGAAACACGTGTTTAATTAAATCTTTTAAAGAATATAAATGCCAAGTTTGAAGTTGATCGGACTAAGAAAACACGTTGCTCCATACAAACTTTGTAACCCCTTTTCACCCCTTTAGGGGTTGAATTTTCAAAAATCCTTTCTTATTGCTCGCCTACGTCACATAAGGAATATTTGTGCAAAATTTCATGGTTCTAGACCCAGCGGTTTCGGCTGTGCGTTGATCGATCAGTCAGTCAGTCAGTCAGTCAATCAGTCAGTCAGTTTTGGCTTTTATATATATAAAGATGCGATTGGAAACTTACATTTTCTAATTTCGTTATTACTTTTTACCAAGAAATAAAAACACATGAATCTGCCAATATCACCAGTATTAACATACAGGCTTTAACATAAACGAGAACATTCTACGAGGTGAATATTTTATTCTGTTTGTGTTTGATTAGTCACTTATTATACCTATACCATATGAACTTTCCTCCGCGTGCCTTCTTCTATGCGCCAAAATTCCAATATAGAGAAATCCTTCACAAAAAGGTGGCTCTTAAACAATAATCATCCTTTTATCGCTTTCAGGTCGTGAACACGAAAATTACGAATAATTCGCTACCATATTCGCATAAAGCGATGGAATTTACATCGGAGTGTCCTCAGAGCTTTTTATTAGTTCTCTGTCTCGTAAAGCTTGGAGAGGAACGTTTATTGGGCAGTTACTGAGATTCAATAAGAAATATTGGATCTGTTTCGAGGGCGTCGCCAGGGCCTGATTTCGGGGGCTTCAGATATAAGGTGTTTAAAAGGAAATGAAGTTTGGAAACCTAGAGTCACCTAGGAAAATGGTGAACACCAATTTTCTTAGCAAAATTCAGTTCTAGTCATCATTCATGGCATTCTCGTAGTCAACACGACATGGACGTAGACGAGTCAAAAACTAATCAAATGATAAATCATACATCAAATCTCTCATATCTATGAATTACTAGAAGAAATTATTTATTTCCAACATAGATTAGGTATATAGGTACTAAAAACATTACTTTTTCTTTTGATAATAATAGGTAAAATATCTAAGGGGTCGAAAAAGGAAAAAGGTTAATTTTTGAATCCGTTACGGATTGAACAATTAATCTTTTTGCTTTTCGTGTGATTTGACTAATTATTGAATCAAGATCTGAAGGGGTACTTTAAACACCCCCCTAACTACGTCCGCCATAGGCTTTATTAACACCACTCTGGAGGGATGCTTCAGTCAATTCGGGGATTTGGGATAAGCGCTGGGAAAATAAAGGCCCTTTATCGGTTTCTTAAGGCAATATAGGAAGAGTCACTTTCAGCGGTTCGTTTATGTTTGAATTTGTCACCCACAGTAGGCTGAAAACTATGATAGCATAAAGTCAAGGTATGTTACCTCGAACAGGCACATTGTTCATGAACACTGAAATTCGCTGACCTAGGGAATCTGAAACTACGAGGACCGTGGTACCACAATCTATTACTCGTATCTTTGAATTGTTTGCAATGTACATAACAAACGAATTAACATAGCACGTTGTAGCTTGCCAATGTACAATCAGTGGAGGATTGCCAAATATTACGTTTTGTTTGTATCTAGATAGTTTTGTTTAATTGTAATGGCTTTATTGCAAGTTTGATTTTTGCTTTTTCGGTTTATCGTGAGATACTCGTTTAACGTAAGGATTATCGTATTTATTGTAGATCAAGACTTTTAAAGAATAATTATGTTTTAAAATATCGAGTCAGTCAAGCAGTCAGTAATCAAGTCAACTCACAATCAATTAGATATCCCTGTAGTAGTGGACACGTAACTGAAACTTCCTGAAAGTTTTGGAGAGAAAATTAAATGTCAAGTTTGCGGGATTGTATCATTTGCCCGCGCTCGAACATTCCAGGAATATTACAAACGAGCAAACAAAAGTTTGTGAAACAATTTCAAAATAAACAAAGTTAAATTTTCGGTTACCCGCTGACACCCCCAAATACTACTATGGGAGGACGACTACTACATTTGCTTCCTCGCTTTTGTTATATTAGTGGTAGTGCTGTGTTTTTGTGTTCCATTCTTATTAGATTTTGGGTCTATAATATATAAGGTCTAGGTACGAGCCACCAAATAATCAGAACAGACACCACGACGCCTATACATTACTTTCCAATGGTAAGGCACTCTTAACTGAGGCTGTCACATGGTATTTATAAAAGGTTGTATATTATCCATCATTTCGGGCCACTTCTGAACTTTAGGTGTACTTACATTTTCCACGGAAAAGGCCTATTCGCTGAAATATTATATTCATTTTTGAACGATAAAGTAACTTTTTAATACGGTGAGCGACCGAGAAAAATGACTTTGGAACTGTTATAAATTGTGTACGGTGTTATATCTTTTTGCAATGTTGTCAGTAAAGTATCCTGCTCACAAAATTTCATATGTAAGTGTGAGATACATTTTGCGACAGTCTCGCGCGTCGCATAGTCTGGTATCCAGCAGACCTACTGTCGCCCGCACGGCTCAAGCAGATAAATAAGGGTTGGTGATTTGTAAAGAAGATATTTCCACTTTTTGTAAACAGGTACGATGCTAAATCGCGTCGTTTTTTCAAAAGAAATTGCCACATTGCGGATCATTTCGCATTACCCGCATGGTTAGCCATACTACGGTACTACTGGATTTAAAACCAGACATGTATCGTATTGTACATTATTTCGCAAATTCACGAATTTTAGATAGTATTATTTGTTAGCGATGCCAGCCAAATCCAAATGAGTTCCATAAATGGTGCAGTAATTGCAAATACCGAGTTTAATTTCATTATTGCGGGCATGCGGTGGTGAAATTTCGTAGCATAAATTACGCTTCAAAATGTGAATTATCATAGATTTATACGTTCATAGTTTCCATTTCTATGTTCTCTTGCTCGACCGTAGCGGCGCTGGCTTGACACAAAGACGATGCCGAAGACCGTGCAAGTGATAGAAAAGATTAAGGAAAGCGGGCCCTCGGCCAAGCTGGGATTGATCAATCGCAGGAAAAAACAAGACTTCTACGAGCATAGGACGTGGATTGAAACGCCACTGTAACTCCTTGAGAAGGTAAGATTTCCAAAGAAGTTAAATCTACTATAACTTTGTCGTTTTCAATTGCAAGTGCATACATACATAATGTGAATAGATAAACCACATACCTTAAACAATACAGTAGTTAAACGAGTAAATAATCATAAATAAAGAAGGGGTATACACGACGACGTTCTCAATAAAAAAAAAGGCATGACAGCGGCTGAAAAAGGTCGGCCGTTACACGAAGTTGTTCAAGGCTTCGACGGAAACATTTGCAGAGTTACATCACTAACATACTTAGCTGATTCTGAGACGAATGTCTGCGTGATGGAGCTTTAGTATGTGATTGAACTGAATGTGGAAAGAAACGAGTTAGATAATAAAATCAGTGTCTGCGAATTGCTAGTGCTAGTGCTTAGTACATATTTTTTGGATAAGAAACGTCTATTCCTTCGTTTCATCGTCTCTCTAGGCTATGTCTTGTAATGGTATTGCCTAATTAGGCTCAACAATATTGCCCTAAGCATCTCTTTTGTAGTTTATTGAGCCCGCACGAGACGTGAGAAAATTGCCAAGCTACCTTCTCGTAATTGAGTACGAGGTAGAGGGGAATAATAAATGTCCTCATTATTTCTGTCTTAATTATAATTAGCAGGTCGCTCTTAGATTTCGTTTTGCTGGGAAATAAAGTATGTGGGTGAAGGTAAATTGTCGGCAACACATATACGCCCACTGATGAGCGGGCACGGGTTTCCCTCAGTTCTGTGAGCGGGATTTAGGCCATATCCACCATGTTGCCCCGGTTGGATTGGTGGATAACATGCTTCCGAATAATTCTCGGGCATGTTGGTTTCCTCACGATGTTTTCCTTCGCCGAAAAGCGAGTGATAATTACGTACACATTGGTACGTGTTCGCACTGGGAATCGATCTCGCTACCCTTTGTTTGGAGGCAGATGTTCGCCCACTAAGCTATCACTGCTTTTTAGAGTTCCGTAGCCAAAGGCAAAAAACGGAACCCTTATAGATTCGTCATGTCTGTCTGTCTGTCTGTTCGTCCATATGTCACAGCTACTTTTTTCTGAAACTATAAGATCTCTACTGTTGAAACGTGGTAAGTAGATGTATTCTGTGAACCGCATTAAGATTTTCACTTAAAAATAGAAAAAAAAAACGTTGTCGTTATCTATGGATATATCTTCAAAAATGAGATTGAGGTTTGTAATATCATTTTATTCTACCGTAAATTGGTTTGAACGAGATCTAGTAAGAAGTTTCTTCTTTAATACGTCATAAATCGTAAAAATATACAATATTATTAAAACATCCATCCCAGTTACAACGAACTACAAGAACTTTTATATTATGTTACTTGCTGCTGCGGAACCCTTCATGGGCGATTCCGACTCGCACTTGGTCACTTTTTTTTTATTATCGTTATTTGCTACTTTTCGCAGTTCGTTTCAAGCTATTTTTGGTATTGGATTGTTGTTCTAGGAAATAATGCGTACATATACGTATAATATACGTATTTATTACAAAATCTTCCAGTAAATAAAGCGACGTTTTCGTCAGAATTTTCTCATAATGATGATGTTTACTCTAGGAAAGAAAATAAAACGCAACATTCTCAAAGCTTTTATTTTATATAAGTAAAACAAAAATAACATCGAATAAATTGTAATTACAAGATACTTACACTTTTTGTGAAACTAGTTTTGAAACTTTATTCATCTCAATATTTCATAAACAATTTAAAATAAACGAGTTGTTAATGTAACAAAAAATCATCCTCTCTTAAATCGGTAATAATATTGATCCGAGGAAAAAATGTATGGGAACCCAAATCATAGGAAATTGAATACTAAACAACTTTTGCCATTACCATTTTTCGTGTGAAACTCAAAATAAACGAGTTATTAAATGAACTAAAATTTACCGTTAAATACAAGATGGCGGATGACGCAACGGATCGATTACCACGCAAAACAAAATTTAGACATCCCGAATAAAACTAATTTCGAAGGAAAATTGCTACTTGTATTTTTCCCTGTTTGCCCTTTTGAGCTAATTCGACTGAGCTAACACGGGTGTAGATATTAGATGGTAATGAAAACACCCATATCAGCGAAGATGGGAAGTAGGTAATTAAATAACAGTTTTTTATAATAATTCAGACATCAAAATTGCCATTGAACTGACTACAGCGATATGCGGCATATTGTGCGTAAAATAGCTTTATAGCGTCTAATTATATCGCACGCTGCCGACAGCTGCTTGTCGATGCGTCTTTTTCATTAGTTAGTCGCGACACAATATAGCCAACATGACTAGCTAGCTGGTATTGTACTTGAAACGGCTCGTAAACTTCAAAGAAATCTGAAATCTAGAATGATCTAAATTTAATATTTTAGGTTTCCCGTAACTAAGCTTTATACTTCAGCATAATTTGTTACTGCTTTTGTTTTATACCACAGATTACTAAATAGTTATTTCGTCATACTACCAACTATAATCACAACGTTGACTATGTACAGTCAGATGTACAACAATCATCGGACTTAACAGAAAGTTAACCCAAGAGCTTTGTATCCTCGCGTACCCCTCCTCATTAAACTCGTTTACCTCCCCTATCCTCAGTATTTATGATATCAACGAGTTCAAATTACAATATACTTAATTATTTGTGTGCAGTTCTGCGGCATGCAGACGAGCAGTAGGAGCGCGGGCAAATCAGAAGTTTAGAAGCACGTCAGCGTAGTTAGTAGTGAGTAGTAGACAGATCTAGGGTAGATAGACGGTTAGGTAGCAGTAGTGACTATTCCTAATTAGGTATTCCTAGGGCTCCATGCATACCGAACACGTTTGTCGTATTCATAAAACTCTCTCACATGTTCAGCAAGTCGCAATCAAACTAGACAAGATTGTAGTTCGCCGTGCCTATTCTCAACTGAGACAAATGACAGTATAAATATAGCTGTAAGGGCCTCCCTATAATAAACACTGTTAAAGCTCACGGTTATAAAAATGTTGCCGTTGTTATGATATGTAAGGTCAGCGAAATCAATACTTTATGACTTTCGTCGTCTGTTGGGTTTGTTAGTCTCCATGGACGGTTGGCTCCTGATATTTTAATTGACAATTTGTACATAAATACCTAGATAGTAGTACTTTAGAAAAGAGGTATGCATCTAACTATTTTATGTTAGTTAAGTATATTCAAGGTGGATTTGCCAGTTATAATTCAGCCCCTAAACAATGATATGCAACGCACCCTACTATTAATCAAAATGAGTTGATGTCTGAAAGTGACGAGAGAGCTTTGTACCCAAACTTGGGTCGATGATCGCAGAACCTATAATGTGGTAGCACTACAATATTGGTTGATGGTAATGGTATGCACTAGCCACAGTGTGTAAAAACGTAGCGCTATATAGGTGGGGTGTCTTCAACGACTTCAACTACGGACTTATATTCATTAATTATTTCTACAAACAATGGCATAAAGCCATTATAATGTTTGCCCAAGCCGCCATCTTTGTTTGCATCCCCACGAACTTATTAATTGAAACGGAATTGAAGGATTGAGGCATTTCTTAACTTGAGACCTTCTCGTAGTGTTTGGCCTATTTTTGGAGTGAAAATGAGTTTCCCGACTCCGGTTCCGGTATTTATTGCCGTTCTAACTCAAATACGAGATCGTTGTTTATTTATAACGATGGTTGTTGTGGTGTGTTTAATTTTGAGGCAGCGGAAATTGGTGCCTACTTGATAGAGTCTTCGCAAAACGAGAACCCGACGTCGCGGCCTCGCATCGCGGTGAACTAACATTTTATTTGTAGGTAGCCCGATTGAGCTATCCTCCCTGGATTAACATGCATCTGTAAGTAATTAGTCGTGTAGTAGTATTAATAATAACAGAGCTGTTTTTGTTGCCTTATTAGGTGAACTCGTATACAAATACAGCGCTCGCTACTAATAATAATATATCTACGTGTATAATGTATATCGGAATTGTATGCGTACCTAAAACAATAGAAGCAAGTATTGTGTTATTAAGCAAGTAAATGTGTTATTAAGATTAAACTAACACGTCCCGATCAGAAATAAATAACTAACAAGAGAATGGTGTCACAAACAGCCAGATGCAGCTCAGAGCTTTGCGGTTTACAGTTCACACAAATATTTGTATCGGATAATATAAGCTCGTGTCGATCGCTATCTCTTGCTTTTTTTCTTCAGAACACATAATCACACGGCTCTTCACTTCGTTCCTGTTCCTGCTCCGTTGTTTTTATGTGATGCCACTGTCGACGAGATCCGTCTAAAAGTAATGCAAAATGCTCAATTCCGATTAGGGAACAGGCACACCACTGGGATATTAAGAAGCCATCCTGTCATGTTTTGAGGACAATCATCATTTATCAACACGACACGTGGCCTATTTATGTAGATTTATTGTCAGCCTCATGCCTGAAGAAAATCGAATACGTATACAGGTAAGTGCCACAGACGGGGACGAACCCTTCGGATGAATATGAAATGATATACAAATACCTATCCGCGAAGGGATACTGTCGGATTGGATGCTTATATTGGTGAAAACTTCTTTCGCTTAAAGCATAGTGTGTCGTTTGCTTACCTAATTTGCCGATAAAGCTCTAACGTTTTCTAGAAGTATTCAGTGATGAATCCAAATACCAACAATATACTGTTATGTGTTCTCTAGAGACTTTCATTGTCTACCTTACGTCTCTATAATCAGATCAGCTTATCAGCCCATGCAGAATTTTAACTATAAGTAGGTATGGATCAAAATTTACTTTAGAAAAAAATTCAATGGCAGAAAAATTCAGTCTATCCAACCATAGTTAACCATACCAACACCCTCGGTGACTTATAAAAAACATGTACCCAAAACATAGAAGGGACCTTTGCCCAGCGCTGGGAAATTATAGGACCATTTACGTATATATAATTAGTTGCAGACCAAATTGCGCAAAACCAAAGTGCATTTCAAATAGAATTCAAATTAGCAAGCGAACTTAAACGAGTCTATTCCATTTCCATTATCCTCACAATCTAATTACCACGTGAAATAAGGTCTCATTAAATCTCAGTAGTGACTGGCTAATTGACGCATCCAATACCTCTAATGCTTTCACCTTTATTCACTGGCTCTTATCACGCGAATCTGAACGACTTCATCGCTACGCCCATTTAATAAAGATAGTGTTGGTCGAGCAGTTAGTCAATCACAGTGGTAGGGGCATGTAGGGGTGGGGTATTTATACCGTCTTCTATTTGTTTAGGTATGTCCCTCGATGGCAGGAGTCAGAGAGGTTATTGAGTGCGGGTAACTTTGTGATTTGACTGTGCTTTATTTCAGGTTTTGACTTTATTTACAAGCGAAATGAAAGTTTGACGGTAGAAGCCTTATATTTCGGTGTCGATGATGAACTTTTTTCGTTGTGCATTTACAGGGCTTATTACGGGTTGTAAGGCTTTTGAGGGTACGCCAAACAGTTATAGAAGACCTCTAAGATTGTTTACTATAAAAATAAACTTTTTGCCTCTCTATTTCAACATTGGAAAGACTCATACTTTCTCGCTGAAGCTTCAAGGAACTGTGAAACTCCTAGACAACGATACCTAGACAATACTTGAAGGCAATTACGAGGTGCCGCAAACTTTGTGTGAAGAGATGGCAAACTTCGAGAATCGAATCAAACTGTTGAAAGTTCCAAAGAAAAAGGAACAATTGCAAGAAAAATTCTGAGCCTTGGTCTATATAGGAACTCTTTAACCCCAATTTGGGGAGCGTGGGAAGACTAAATGATAGAATTTTGTAAATAAGTTTCCGACTATTCCGAAGCGCGCATTTAGGTAAGTCTGTACTATGTTGCTAATACGCAAGTCAGTCGTGCTGAGGAGTCAGGTCCTCAGGAGTCGATGTAACGCTCCGCAATCAGAAGTATAGTAACACGCTTTAGGAAACGTCCGGTTCCGTTCCTTAATTCTTTCAACGCAAATATGAAAAGCCATTTCTCTAGTTTCAAGCACTCTCCCAATGATCCAACAGAAAAAATGTAGTAGCCTGCCAAAAATTGCGAACACTATTAGTTTTTTTCTGTGCTGATATCGTACGAGTAAATTCCAAAATAGCACTTGTATTTTTGTTGGACCAGGGTCAACTATAAAAAGCTAAGAAGAACGAAGATAACCTTTAAAAGTGGACTATATACTTAATCGCGATAAGAAGCTATAGAAAACTATCCATTTGTTAAACATGTTCAAATATCTCGGGTATGGAGAAGAGTTGCAGGAGACAGCGAATACAGAGAGCAATGACGATGACAAAAAGAGCTAATTTGCAATTATCTTTAAAATATATAGTTCAAAGTAGAGCGATTCAATAAAAAATTCAAACACTCTTAAAAACACATAGCATAAGCTGTCTATATCCTATCTCGATGCCTGTCTGCCATCTTTTAAGACAATTCTTTAAATAGGTGTGACAAATAGCAATTAGGTCACGGATCTAGACGAAAATAGAATGCCTTTCTACTGAAAGTGCTAGTGACAACTGTCGTAGCTAAATGCCTGGTCATCCCCACCAGTTAACCTTACCAACATTATTAAACGCGCAAGTATACAGTGTTTGTTATCACTCAGTTCTCGGCAGAAAGGATTTTGAGGTACTTTAGATAGGATACGATTTATTTTTATGAAACCGCGAGGCGCAGATTGTTGTATCATACAATGAGTAATACCTACTATATTGGAAGTCCAAAGGTCTGTGAAATTTGGTAGGTATAAATAAATATTATTTACACCAAATTCCACATTTAAATATTAACAAAAGTATTAATAAGTGGGAAATATATTGCATAATATCTCTGTCAACACACCCAACGTCGCATGACAGTATTTGCAATTTTACAAAACAGATTCATGGGCTTTAAAAACCATCAAAGTGCGAGTCGGACTCGCGGACGAAGGGTTCCGTGCCACTAGCTATAAAAACGGCAAAGAAAACATGTTTGTTGTATGGGAGCCCCTGAAATATTTATTTTTATGTTTTTTAGTATTTGTTGTTAGTAGCGGCAACAGAAATAGATCATTTATCTGAAAATTTATAGTACATGAGACAGCCTGATGACAGACAGACGGACAGACAGACAGACAGACTGACGGACAGCAGAGACTTAGTAATACCCTTTGAGTACGGAACCTTAAAAAGGCCTTTTTATGTTAATGATAACGAAAAAAGTACTGAACATTGTACAAAGCCAAACACAGGTGGAAAAGCGGGGCCAACGTCAAATAAGGCTGAGTTGGCCTAAAATTATATATCTAACATTTTTGCGTCGCGTAGTCGTAGGTAAGTACTATATACATACACACGACACGAGTAATTTATCTCCTTCGTACATACTTTTGGCCAAATGGTGGAACGTGCTGTTACCTAAAACCTTTATTAATCATTTTTGCTGAAAGCCCTTTTCGTTTGTCTAATAATAAAATGGTGCTGTTGTCATGCAATTTTAATTTAATCTCCCGAGTATCGCAAGGTTTGTTAAAAACCATATATGCAACACGTAATAAACCTACCGTTTCTAGGCGATCTAAGCTTGCCTTTATAGAACTTGATGAAAATAGACATCATAAAATAAATCTTCTTCGTCTATCTATACATATACTAAATAAAAATGTAATGGATCGCTGTCTGTAGGTACATGGAAGATATATGAGAAACAATATTATGGGGACCTTCATCAACGCAAATAGCACCCAAAACAATGATTGTTAGAATTTTTGTCTGTTTGTCTGTGCGTTTGTGCGCGCTCATCTCAGAAACGGCTTATCCGATTTTGATGTGATTTTGACTAATATATTGTGGAAAATTTCGCTTAGCATTAAGTGTTTGTTTCATGTCAATCGGTTCAGAAATAAAAACGTTACTCCAATCTTTCAAATATAATAATTACCTATGTAGCGCGGATGCAGCTAGTATGAAAATATCATCTTATATAAATTACGTGTCACGTTGTTTGTCCGCTATAGACTCCTAAACTACTTAACCGATTTCAATCAAATTTGCACACCGTGTGCAGTTCGATCTAACTTAACAGATAGGATAGCTCACATCTCATTTATAGTCGCAATAACGAAAACCTTATCCACAGCAACGCGTGGCCGTGTCAGCTAGTAAAATCTTATATCTTTAAATGAGCAATTCTATTATACTCGTATAATTGGATTCTATATAATTGGAATCTCGGAATCGGCTCCAACGATTTTCATGAAATTCAGTATGCCCCCCAGTACGCCCCCCAAACCCCCTATGGGTTTGGGGGCGATAAATCGATCTAGCTAGGAATCATTTTTAGAAAATGTCATTTTATTCGTGTTTTTTTATGATTTTTTTCTTCAAATAACTGGTCATATTTTTTTATTATTCTATCGGTAAGATCGTAAAATATTATTCATATTTCATCATTTTAATTAGTAATTCGTACTTAAATATAATTTCCAAAAAACACAATTTATAAAAAAAGATATCATCCAGATATTATATACTCGTATTAACTATGCACGGTGCACGCCAGACGACAGCGTTGCGAACTTGTCAGACATGCACAAAGTTTTTAATGCGCTATTCCTAGAAAATCTACATAATATATAACGTTGTCGAGCTCAAACCGTAGTACTATTTCTGGCAGACAGACTATTGAGCATGGAGTTACGATCGATGGACTATTCCGAGGTCTTACTATGATTATGTAGATATTGATTATTGTTAGTAACTTACCTAAGTATGGTAATAACCACAGTAATTAACTAGCATTTCGTTGTAACCTAATGATTTATAAACATCATGAATTCAATAAAACGTCCTAGGAGCTCTCTGCTTGTTTTTCTAAATTGGATACTAGAAGCGCCTCGCGGTTTCACCCGCGTTAACTACTATCCCGTGGGCACCGTAAATTGTTAGGAGATAAAAAGTAGCCTATGTCACTCAGGTATAGTGTAGCTTACCAACAGTGAAAGAATTTTTCAAATCGGCTCAGTAATTTCGGAGCCTATTCAATGCAAACAAACAAACAAATTTTTCCTCTTTCTAATATTGATTTCCTTTTTATCGTATAAGAAGATAAGTATAGATAAAAAGAAGGTGGCTATATAAATGTCAGTGCTGAAGTTAGAAAGTAAATTAATCCCATGATTATCACTATCCTTAATTAGGTCAGGTCATATCACATCAGAGAATAGGCCCCATTCTTGGCTGATAATGTTTACCAACTTCGACCAGATCGGCACTAGACCAAGTGGTCGAATGCTAGCCTATAAATATAGTATAATTCGAGGTAAAATAACAAACAGTCCAAATTGGTGGAAAGGAGGTTCTATATACGCTCATCTGTACTAATTATGTCACGTATACTGAATAGCTGAAATATTGAGTCGACTATGTGTTATATTATAATACTAGCTGCGCCCCGCGATGTTACCCGTTTGAGCGGGAAGAAGTAGCAAACATACAAACACCCATACTTTCACCTTTATAATTTATTATTAGTAGGATTCCTATATTATATTAGACATCCTCAATCCTCTTATCGTTGTGCGATTCCCAATCTTGATCCATTTCTGACAAAGATGTATTACCGATTTCAATTTAGCCATTGTTAGCAGGTAGGTACATAATTTTATTATTATGTACTACCTACATTATGAGCTTGGTAGGACCCGCACTATTTTATTTTTATTTCAACACGCAGGTCAATTACGTATAAATATACCTAAATATTATATTAATAAAGGCATACCTTTAATACTGCTCACGTTCTAACCTTTATTTACCTTGTTCTTAGTTACCATAATCAATTTCGTTGTATATTATACGAGTATTTAGGTATAATTGAAACGGATGTAAAATATAACCGATTAGCGGCACCCCAGATTTCTGTGCCATCCTGTAAGTACCTCACAACACCGATATTGACTCCTACAACTTTACTAGGTATATCTTCATGATATTCTCTACTCGCCATAATACAGTTTCAGGAAAACACTATATCGATCTGTAGGCAAATTTCTTCTGAATACTAAAGGCAGGAGGTTATGCTGAAGGTATGGTTGCCATTGAACTTGGCTCTATTATAGCATTCCAACAAAAACATTTTTATGAGTCGAACTTGAACTCTTTTACTGCCGGCTCGCCTAAACCATTCAGTAAACGACTAATCACGATATTGGAACAGGGCGTGTTTGCAAATCACGAAGCTTTAATAAGAATCAATAATTTGTAGATGAAGGAATTCAAGTGCTCGAAAGCGGATACCTTGTGGTACGTCGGAAAATATGACCGGAACTTCGCCCGTTTCTAGACGGAATAGCTATAGATAAACTTGATTAGGTCTAGTGTTTCTAGCAAATGAAGGTTCTTTTAACTGCCCTTTATTTCTAGTCACGCATTATCATGGCATTTGTGTTGAACTAGATGGGCCGACGACATCAAAAGAGTCGCAGGCAACCGGTGGATGCAAGTGGCAAATTGTCGTTCGGTGTGGCGGTCTAAGGGGGAGGCCTATGTTCAGCAGTGGACGTCTTCAGGCTGATAATGATGAATATTCAAGCGAAACTGATTTACAAGCGCCTTTCCACTTCAGTACAGGATTACTGATAGAACAATGATTGAAATTAGTAAATCTTGGCCGATGGTGGATCGCGTGACAATATGCCTTGAATTTTGCATAGCCGGCCATTGGGTAGGCGTGCCTGGTCGAAGGTCGCACGTGTTCGGTTCACAGCAATTCCTACAACTTGGGTACGACTTTACATATGTACATATAGTGAACTACACACGGTCACTATGACATTCATTGAAACAACTCTATGATCGATACCTAACTTAGTTATTAATACTCGGCGGCCTCCGTAGCGTTCGTTGGTGATGAGCCGATTGCAAAGTGAGATACGATATTGCACTCCAAGGCATACAAAGAAGATTATTAAAAAAAACTCATTACTATATGTATAGTACGAGATCCTTTATATCCCTCATTGATTATATATTTGTGATAGCAAATAAACGTAAGATTATATTGCGCATAAGTTGCCTAGTTGAAAAATGACCAAAATGACCAAATTCCATACAAACAATTAATTTATTATCTGTGTATGGGATCGTTCTTTACCTACCGCGATTTTGTCACAGAAGCGAGGCTTCGTGCAAGTAAATAACGAAACTGGAGTCACGAATTCCTACGATGTAAATTCGGTTATAGCCTGTCAGAAGAATTGCTCGTGACATGATACAACGTCGTTCATGTTCTCATTTGAATTCATCGACAGATGGGTCGAGGGTCAGAGAAAGTCCCTAGGTGTGAAAGAAAGAAGTGAACCCTTATCGAGAAAGTATTCGATACGTTAACTGTCAAATTTGCTTTATGATTTGATCGATAATCCTACAATAGTGCAAGAACGAAAATTTGATCTTGTCGATATCGCAAGGCGCTGATCAAACCTAAAACAATAATTAACAGTTTGACATAAAACTATGTTAACAGTTTGACAATTAACGTATCGAATACTTTCTCGATAGAGGTTCCTGCTCGCCCTACTGGGCGTACTTTGAAATTAACACAAACAGTTCCGTGATATGCCAGGCCTAATGTTGCTTTAGTCGATAATATTGTGTGCTCTCCCTCAATGCCTTCCTTCCGACAGATTACCCCAGCAATTTAATTTCCCTAAGTAATTGAATCCCTCATTCAAAATGCAGGGGATAACTGAACCAAAAAGTTTCATCTGGAACTCAAAGCCAACAACGCTTAGCATTCATATCGGGTGGTCTTAATGAAACTTTATCTAGCGCCAAAATACCCTTGCAAGAAATAAATAGCCCAATTTGCGAAACAAGGTCAAAACTGGTCGTGCCGATATTTCTTCCGCATTACAATGAATATGCATTTTTTTCACAAAGAGAAATGGCATTTGGGGGCCGTCTGGCATCGAAAGGTAGTCAATAAATAGCTCACAATAGGCCCTGACAGGCCGGTTCAGTGTCGAGGCCTCGCGTCTTACATTTTTCATGAGGGTTCCGACGGATTCAAGTGCTGACAAGTTAACGAGGCTTGTGAACGCCTGACATTAATGGCTGGACGTGGAAATGGAAAAATAGGAACCTTAATCAGGGTGGAATCAAAGGTTACCTTCCGTGTTGCGTATGGACTCTTGCCCTAATTTTTTATGACTTAGATGATATAAAATAATATGTTTTAGAATTGACAATAATTAATGGTAACTTCATAGGCACCATAAGCCCCCCATTTTCAACTAACGCAAGTAGTAGGTGAGTGTTGATCATCGTCATAACCAGGCATTTTGATTCACTACTACTGAATAAGTACGTACCTAGGCAAAATAATGAGCAAATATGGCCAATGAGTGTAACCCATCCCATCCATATCCTGCTTTTAGCTCGCTATATTTATAGAACTGTCAGTGCAAACATTTGCCGTCTTACTACAAAAGATTTAAACAAGAGTTGAACATATGTATCTAAATATTTTCTCGACAAATCGACGTCTAACCCTCGTTTTTTCTAATTCAATAACAAATTCACAAGTAAAATAATAAGCAATGCCAGGATTGAGTAAGAAAACGCGAGTGGTATACGTCGATTTTGTGGAACGACATTTTAGAAACATCTGTTTAACCCTGGTTTAAACTTTTGTGGTAAGACGGTGTGCCTAAGATAACCAATAAGTATGATATTACTAAGCTTGGCCATGTGATTGAATGCTCCGCAGACGGAAGTGAGATTGATCGATTAGTACAATTAGTTCGTGATATCTATATTACTATGTGGTTGTAATTCCTAATCAACACATCGTTATCGACATAATCATTCCGTTGCTAACGCTTCTATTAATAACCTTATACTTATAGCATAGTATTTTGAGACCACGCATTATAAGTCCTCAACATGTGTATTTTTAGGTTACCTAACTTATAACAGCGATACATTTTTTGAAAAGGCTTGACAGTGTGCCAAATGTTGACCATAAATGTGCCGTGAAATAGTGTTTTGAGAGTTCAGAAAATAATACTAACAATATTACTAGTAGCACCATATTTTGCTACGGTAACGGAGCTTGATCCATGAAGGAGTAGAGCAAAACATTAAAAATTATAGAACCATAATTAAAATAACCACACATGAACGCATGTGCCCTCGAACCACTACCACAGATTTGGTAGCCTAGTCGGACAATTTGAAGCAATGTTCATGCAGTCATATTTTATATCCACCGATACTGTTTACCCGGTTCCCAAAGCCAATAAATAAGTTCATTGGCCAGTTTAGACGTTGAATCTTGAACCCAGATTGATTGACTAATTTTAAAACTCACAATCACATTGATTTATAACTCGCGCTACTATAAAGCCACTCCAATTTAATGATGCACACTATAAACCCGCTGGGAAATAATAAATCACGTCAGTTCGCCTCATTATAGACGAGTATGAGCAAGAAGGTCGAGAAAAGCTAATATACGCCCCACATCGGGTTCGGCGCTGGATTGTATATAGAAGGCTAGGTCGTTTAGTTTAGTGCTTAAAATGTTACCTATTGAAGCCTATTCATTTGATGAATTCGTGCTTGGCTGCGGTATGCTTTGATGTGTAATTTAAGTCCACACATTCGACAATCTCGGGTGAATGCAGAAGGATACGTATGAGCTTCAAGATTCATACATATATTAAATTCAGTGTAATTACACGCAGGTGTTCGGTGATCGGAAAATGTGTGGAGGCTCCATTAATTTTGTCGGAATATTAGTAGAACTACTAGTTCTCCGATACTGTAAAGCAGGTGCAGGGACACTGTAATTTCTTATTTATTTGTCAATTCGTATGAATCTTCGCCGCACCCGCCATAATCGACAGGCGGCGAGTCTTTTGGTTTGTTAAATTTTGACAAATGCACCAATTGAATCATTTAGATATCAGAAGGTAACATCTAAATCATCGTTTCGACCTTAGGTTTCGACCTATCGAGAAATTGAACTAACTAAAATCTAAGTAAGTATAATTATATAGGTTGACAACAAAATTATGATAGAGAAGTAAGTAAATACGCACATATTATTTAATAAAAGCTTCACGCAACTCTTACTAAATCACCTAACACCATCAAGGTTATGATGACCAAATCGATACCTAACACGTTTCGTATCGAAAGTAAAATAAATAAGCTCACGCCATGCATCCCCTGACAGAAGTTCCGCGTTCTCTCATAGAGGAAATAAATACTACCGTTCTCTATCCATAACATTTCACAAACCCTATATTTATGTTACAAGTAAAGTGTTCCATAAGTGATGTACGCGTAGAGGTGTCAGTGATGGCGCGCTGCGTCCGGCAAGCGTCGTACCATTGTTTCTTCGGACCGGTATCCGGCGAGACGGCGCGGCGCATCATATTCTTATTCGAGGTGGGTCACGCTTGGTGTGTCAGGTATGTCTGAGATACCTCTAAAATTGAACCACTGCGTGCCTGTGTCGTTAACTAATCAAGTTTCGATCGGCTCGATAGAAAACTTGTAGGTAAACTATCAGCAATAGCACCGTGTCAACTGCGTGTCTTGACTACTGAATGACACCCTAGAATAAGAGTAACTCACAGCGTTGGGGAATTTCTGTGTAGGTGTTAGGTCATAATATTAGTAGATTACTCAGTTCGTCCCATACTGACCAAGTCTTGGTTTTGGTTTAACCTGTTACTTTTCTATTGCCTTCTCATTTGTCTGTCTGTGATTAAATCGATTTTGATTGTTTGTAATCGCAAGTGTGTTTGTTTAGACCGCATCCACTCGTAAATTATTTTAGGAGTGAACGTCGATAAGTCCATATTATTATGTATATAACAAACGCCTAACTTTCATGTAACTTGGAAGTTGCTTATTTACTTTGCACTGTAATGAAGTTTATTTTCAACAAAATTGTAGGGACAGAAAGGAAATGAGAACGTCAATCAGAGTTCTAGCGTTTTACACAAAATTTTCTCACAAAATAATATTTAAATCATAAAAAATTTAATGATATTAAAATGTTCCGACGCATGACAATTTAAAGACATTCTCATTATATTTCATACTAGAACCGCCTCCCGGTTTCACCCGAATAATAGTAGTGTAGATGTAGATAACCGATTCAAGGGCTTAGCGACTATTATAATTTTATGCTCGTGATAAGTAAGTCTGTCTTGTAATAGTAGTAAGTATATTATTAATAATAAGCATAATGTACCTACTCTTTAGGTACTTTTTACCGCAGCCGCTGCGCTCATGTTGGCATGCATCCATTCGCTGGTCATAAGAATGATGTTTGACTCAAATTTTCGTTCATTCATCGTTCAATCGATGAATGAACGAAAATTGGAGTCAAATAAGTAAGCTAATAAGATTCTACCTAATTAACAAACATGCATAATATCTACTAAGTTAGAGCTGAGCTGTTTGTGATTGAAGTTTTTATTGATAAAAGCTTGTGAAAACAAATATCAGAACATTCTATTCCCCCTGACTTTCATGAGATTCAAAATGAGTCAGCTACTCTCCTATTCCGACATCAGGAGTGGTTATTAAGCTCCACCGCCTGTAATCAAATTACCGCATACCGCTTCCGAATATTCATACAGCCAGTGTATCTTTACGACATGTTTGCAAATTGCCGTTACCGGGTATAAAGAGGTTATTGGCAAGGGAGATACGGTGCAATATACACACACAATCCCTAAGCCAAACCACTGTAGGACCGACTATGTGATCAATCTACGGGCACTGTTTGAATTGCTGCGCTGTGCGATCTATTTAACTATCTGTCTTATGTACGAAGATTCTATAGGTACCTATGTTTTTCTAGTTTTAATAGGAATAACCGTTCCCCGCTCTTTACCTGGATAATCTCATCGCTAAGCTGCCATATCTTTTATGCAAACTTTGTTTTTTAAATTAAATAATTAAATAAATTAAATAACCAGTCACCTGTGTATAGCTGCTTAACCTGCTTCTAAGATTTATTTAAACAGATCGTAGCCACAATGGTCGAAATATAGGCTTAGTCCAGAAATCCCCTGTGCATGCGAAAACTGTACGCGCAGGGGATTTCAGGACAAAACACGAAAGAATAAAATCAGAAATGCCAAACTGGGGGCATACTATCTGGAGCAATGCATCGTTAAAATACACTGGAAACATTTTGCAGTGGGTACAATACGAGTATAGCTTATCTAACAGGGCTCTGTGAGAGCTTGTTCTCCGCCCCGGACATTTTTGCGGCGATATGTAGTTAAGTGCACAATGACCTTTCTGTGGTTTTATACAAATATATTATACAAAGTAGCTTTCTCTTTGTTAAATTCACTGCGTTAATGGATGGATGGATCGGGCATCATGTTCAAGCATACAAAATTATTCCAATTTTTCAAATCAATTCAAATCTAACAGAACGTTTACGGTATTCATCTCATTTTGATCAGCTTCTAGTACCGAACACGTATTTAATTAATGGCTTTTTTGGAAAAAAGTGGTAGCTGCTGCGAGATTTTTGGCGTGTAACTTCCATTAGCCTGTATAAATAAAGATTCCGAACTGTTGTTGTCATATATAAACCGTTCTGTACTCCTTTTATAGGTTTTGAACCCCATAGCACTCATACTAATAACCGGAAAAAGGCAGCTGAAGACAGGAAGCAATCAGATGTAAGAATGGAGGGCGATATTATTTTCCTTTATTCTATGCACTTCTCACGCTATTCGGTAGTTCGATTTTAACTCGTATTAAAATCATATTTTTTATTGTAATGGCTGAATCGTTATCAATAAACACCCGTTTGCTGCCAATTTAAAACCATAGCCTTAAGTATTAAAGTATAAAATCGAACGCATTACCTACCATAGGTAAATTACTATTACATTACATTTTGTTTTCTATAAAATAAAATATCTTTCAATCCGCATTGTTTATAAAATTTCATAACAGTAGGTAATTCAATACGGTAGGTACCAAAATATTCCAAACTAAATAAATTGAAAGTTCTCGTTGACAATACTCAACCGCTATCTCCTCTTTAATTCTAAAATCTCAAGCACCAAGGTGTCTGTAGCACCGGCGGAACAATAAAACCCCCATTACGGAAGCAAATCCGTACTTCGCTGCGCGAGATTGAACTCATAACGCTGCAACGACAGACTCCCACCTGGGATCCGCTGTAACGACTTTAAAATATACCAATTAGGCTATTTACCTTCAAAATAAATCCGAGATAAGCCCCAAACTCCAAACCAAACAACACTTCACAACGGTAACACTTTAGTTAGTAAACGGTTTAACAATGTTAGTAACTTTTAACTGTTACATGTTCGCGTTCCCGCGTATTTTCGGCGGGCTTGGGCGGGCGGGACAACCGCCCAGAGAGAACCGCGCGAAGCAACTGATTCCAAAGACTACTGTAGTATTGTATATACGGAAAACTGACTTCACAAGTGCTATATTCAAATCACGCACGTTTAGCTCTCAAAATTATTATCATTTTCTATCGTTGCGAGCTCTAGCGATTGAATACGAGTATTTGTACGAGATTAGCTAACTCCGCTTTGGATTCGAACTCTTTATTGAATAGGGTAAACCCATGGATGTACTACCCAAAAGGATTGAGTATTCCGAAAAAAAACGTGCCGACAGGGATGGCCACAACAGAACTTCACATTTATTTTTAGATATATAGAAATAGACTTAAATGCTATAAAAATAAAGTTACTTCCGATAAGTATACATTTTTCGCAGTACACATCGATGGGGTAAACCTCATATTAAAAATCTCGTCGTCGTCTAGTTCTACCATTTCTACAATGATTATTGTCGCCCTATAGATGTTTTCACGCCTATGTCATAGACGTAGTTCAGATGAGAAATCTGTTATCTATGTTGTCAAAAGATTTTGTCAACTATTCATTTCCTCTATGCATTTATTTGTCAACCATTAGTAAATTTCAGAAATTTGGAGGTTACTTTTACAACGTTTTTACCTCGTTTATTACTTTTTTTGTGGTTTACGCAGCTAAAGTATTTTTAAGGTTGATATATTATTTTCCGGTAAGTTCTATGGACGGATATTTTTGTTCTGTATATTTATATATCCATACATTGCTGAAAACTTACCCAATAACTATCAGACCCTCATAATATCTACTATAGCTATCCCATTTCTGCGACTGATATTTATACCAAACATTTAAGAGTTCGCCGCCTGGTGAACGACAGTTCGCTGTTATATCAATAAAAACAAAGGCATACCTAATGGCTTTTCATCATGCATGTTTGTGCATTACCTACTCATCACATTACAGTATAAGTATGCCGAACAGTTCGTCCCGCATAGTATATTTTTGATATTATAAAATGTAACTGAGCCACGTCTGTAAGATGAAGATATTTTTTATAACTGATTGAGTACCGACGTAAAGGTACAAAGGAATAAAGGTAAGCCTAAACCTGAAACCTTTGTTTTCAGTAGGTAATGTTGTCTGTTTGTTTAAACACTAAGTCCTATATATTACTAAGTATAATAATATATCAAACAATATATTACAGGTAACTGAATATAATATTTTGATTCTATTTCTTGCATTCATTTGGAAGCTTTAGTATTAATCTACCATACTTATTATGAGAAATTGTAAGGTAAGTATAAGTTAGTGATAACTGGTTTCAGATTTGTTCAACATAAATGTTTATAAAAAATGTATCATTTTACGTATTTTACTTTATTTCTATGATTCGGATGGATGATATCTACTGAATATCTATTGAATCAAAAACTGCATTGCCATATTATGACGTCAGTAATCGTGGTAATCTACGCGTACGAAGGCGCGGGTAAAATCTAGTAGGTACACCATAAAGTGAGTTGTCTGAATGTTATCCGAGTTCTATTTCAGCAGTACCAAGACCCGTGTCTCTATGCATTTAATATTTAAATATTTGCTACGCAACAAGGCGGCGTTCAACCCATTGGGGCCTTTATTTGTTTTGTGATGTTTGTGCTTCAAACTTTTGTGAACATTCACCAGACGCCCGAGCAACTTTTACATTCTATTCGAATTAAAAGTTTAGACACTTTCTAATTAGCACAAAGGTTGAGGCACTCATTATTAGCAGGATTATGGGCTTACAAAACTGTCGTGGAAAATAAAACGCGGCATTGCACGGAAACCCGATATAAGCGATGTTTTAAAACCATCAATCTAACAACATAACCAATAAATCTCTCATTTCAACTACACATTGAATTTTTAATTTATTGTCAGGAAATTGCAGATTTATTTATTGGGTGTCATGTGTATGTGAAATTACATGTCTGTTAACGGTACCCACGACACAGGAGAATTCCTAGTGTGAGGCTACGTTATATTACAAAAGAAAGAATTATTACGAGTATGAAGTAAATAACTTCGAAAAAAGTAGGTAAATTGTAAATTGCATTGTTTGTGCGATTTATCACAGCTCGCTTTTTCCATTTATGTTATAAAATCTGCTTTCGTTAGGTAACATTATTTTACATGGGAAGCAGTGTTCCATTGTGTTTTGACCTACTTTGACTCTATACGAAAAAAGAGCTCATAATAAATCATTCGGCTACTTCACTACTTCAGTAAAAGTTTCTTTTGTAACCACTTTTCATTAACTCAGTTCGCCGTTAGCGGTCATGACGAGGCAAAAAGAAGGGTTGACCGTCCAATCTAAAAATAGGTTTTTCTTACTTTGGAGATACGGTCAGCCCTTCAATTTTGACAGTCTTTCCGAGTCACTTGCTTTTATGTCGAGTCAATGGCTAAGTGAAACTGAGTATGTACCGTGGGGAAGAGCCCATAGACTTCTCAGGGCGCCCTGGCATCTAGTCCAAGCAACGCATGAACAAAATGATGACCTTTAACTTGGTCAAATTCTAATCATGGTCAAAGACTAACCAATGTGACAATACTGCCAACATTTTGGTAAGGTTGCGTACGGGGTATAGGTGTATTCTATAGCTTTAGGTTAGAGTACGGCCTTACTTTGCACGACAAACAACAACGACAATAAACCCATCAATTTTGTTACAGTCAACAAAAAAAAACAATACCTTATTTAGTTTTTTATTGTTATTTGATTACAGACGCAACCAAATAAATCCCTATTTATGAAGAATCAGTGAATGATTATTCTCAGCAGTAAATCAAATAATATCGTGGCATGTGCTACATATGCCGGTGCTTTGGATGGGCCCTCGATTTGTTACAAAGGTAAGAAATAAAGAAATGCTGCTTAGTATATTTTCATCATGATCATAATAATATGCCCATATTATACGAGTATTATGTATTATGTCCATATTATGTCCACTGCTGAGCAAGGGCGTCCCCTATTTCCAAAGGACTTTCGTGTAGAGAATTAGGCAATAATCCACTACATAGGTGGATTGGTGGATAACATGCCTCCGAAATAATTATCGGGCATGTGCGGGTTTCCTCACGAAGTGTTCCTTCACCGCAAAGTGGGTGATAATATTATTATAGTACATTATGGTTTAAGAAGAAACAGTGGTACGTGGCCGCACTGGGATTTGAACTCGCCACCTCATTATTCAGTTGAGTTTGAATTCTAATTCTAAATTAGTTTCTAAAGTTTTAATGACCTTGCGACCAATATTATGGTGACTGTGAGCGTCTCTGATGATAGAGATGGCAGTTTTCGTAATTTTTTAATAATCCATAATATAATACTGTTTTAGGATTATAACGTTCATATTCGCCTGCATCATATCTTGCGCAATCTGCGTCGGCATGACCCTCGCTATCGGCGCTGGAGTAGCATACGGGTACAACTTCTCACTTGCAGAATTCATTGATTTTACCAGTAAGACCATCCATATTGTTTGTAATGGAAAAGCTTTAATATTTATGACCCCTATTAGGATTATTTATGTAGTAGTATGTAGTGCGATGGAGTTTGGCATCTTCGTCTCCAAACCCGTTGTATACAATCTAAGATTTCGCCTCTTGTATCGTTTTTGACGCGGATATTCCGAAATCTTTATATTGAGCTCTAGCACCAGATTAACGCTTAGATTAGACAAGGCATAAGTAAAGCTAGCCTACCTCCTGATAATGTTTTGGGTACCTAAAGCTGTTTATTTTCAGGGTCCGACGTGACAGTGTTTGTGCGGCGCGGTCAATTCGCCGACCATCCGGAAATAGGTCCGCATCGCAGAGCTGGCGACGACGAGAATTCTTGTAAGAAACTGATTTTAACAAACCTTGCTCTCGTGTAGAGACTGTAACATGTAGATAATAAAAATATCTGACCAATTGCAGCTCGAACTAGGCGACTTTCAGGCTTTCATACTTTATAGACTTTATTGCAACAGTTGTTCTCATTTTATGAACGGTAAAATCAAAATGGTTGGTCTTGGAAATTGTAAAAAAAAATCCATTCTATACATATTATAATGTGTAACGCACTCCAGTCATGCATGCCAACATTATTGTCACTGTATGCGAAGAGTAACGTAGAGGGAATAAAAGCGCGCCGTAGTGTATGGGGATAAGGACAATTCACTCGTTACTTGATGACTACGTGGTAACAATCTGAGCCCGATAAATATCTACCGATAAGCTTGCAACTCGATGCGCTCGATCGCTTGGATTGTTCAAGGTTTGGAGCCTTCCCTCGACATTGTCATTGCAAGAAATATCTCACAATAAACTTGAGCATTTCACTTACAGTTCTATTTTTTGCAGTATTCTCTACCAACTTTTCCGTTGACTACCAAGACGGGAAAAAGGATTCCATTGAAAGCAAACCGCTGTCAGACGCATGGCAAAGGGCACAGGACAGCAGTAACTATGCTGAAAGGCTCACAAAGTATTCGAGAATAAAATCAGCACATAATATGAGGTCAGGCGCTGTGGACGCAGATGAAGTCGCAGCGATGAACGTGTCTGGGGTTTGTAGTCGTACTTTGTGGTTTAAAATAGTTTCAAACATCGTTGCATACATTTTGACATCACGATACGAGTATAATAACAGACAAAACGTTAGATAAAGATACGTCGCCCCGATTTCTATATTTATATTGGTAAGCTTACAAATACCTTGGTGATCAAAACAAAGTCTATGGAGAATCTGTATACAAGAATTCGTTGGAAGATTAGTAGATGCCCCAAATTACATAATTGAAAGAACCTTCATTCTATTGAGAGTTACAACTGCATTGAAGACATTTCTTACAGCGCAAAGAAGTAGATGAAGAACCAAATCGACCCACTTTGTCTTCAATTACAAGCGACGATCCACCGGCGAGGAAAAGCCTCGATCTGGACGACTCATTCCTCCACGATCACTCCATGATTCACATGATCACTCCTCAGGACTCTGAGTCAAGTGACGTTTCGCAGCTCGACGACGAGAGCCAGAGCTTTAAAAAATACAGGCGTAAAAATAAAAAGCAGAAAAAGCCAAACGTCTCAGTTGAAATTAAAGGGGCTGGTGATGACATAAGGTAAGCCTTTCTTATTTTTAGGCTTAGGATCCAAACTAAATCTAATCGCAGTCCTTTAGATGTTGGTGATATGAGTTATTCTGGTAATGTCAGAACTGGTTTCACAGAGAGATTGCTGATTTTCATTCGCTACAGTGTTTCAATGGCATACTTCCAAATTCTTTTACTTACTTAGCAATACCTAGTCTGCTCTTGATTTACGAAGAGTCCTTTACCTATCTACATGCCAATGTTATTCTTGTACTTGCTTGTAGTTTATAAAAGAAAACTAAACATGGCTGAAAATATTCGTACCTATGTTTCAGTTTGCGCACTCAAGCAAAGATTCCTCGCCCCGATTACCCTGAAGATGTAGAATATAGCGATATTTTCAAACCTGTTTAATACATTTTTAGTACACCCTGAATGTTATGATGAAGTAACTAAGCATACATAAAGCATACGCGATTGCAATGAAAATAAATAATTACACATTGAAAATGTATTATTATTGTGTTGACCCCTTTCTCAAAGAAAGTCTTCCGTGAAATTGTTCCATAAAATTGTGATGTCGCACAAAGAGTAGGTGGCTATTGTTGCTACTGATATCAATTTCAACCGATACCATTGTAGCACCACAGTTTCAAAACAAACAAGTAGTAACATAACCCATTGTTGAAAGGAAAGTTAAGAATGGCATTACATGGTTTGCTAACAATTCTTAGGATTCCGTAGCCAAAGGGTAAAACGGGATCATATTACTTAGGCTCGGCTGTCCGTCCGTCTGTCAGTCCCTCTGTCACCAGGCTATATCACACGAACCGTGATAGTTAGACAATTTAAATTTTCACAGATGATGTATTTCTGTTGCCGCTATAACAGCAAATACTAAGAAACAGAAGACAACAAACGTGTGTTTTTTTCCCGTTTTTATAAATAATGGTAGGTACGGAACCCTTCGAGCGCGAGTCCAACTCGCACTTGGCCAGTTTTTTATGATATACCTAAGCAAACACGCCTAATTCTCCTCCTTACAATGTGTTAGAAGTATCAAATATAAAAAAGTAGTAAAGAATACCATTTGTGAGTTTTTACTTTTCACATTTATAATATTTCATTATAATTAATGTTAACCTGCTTTGAAGTTGTCGGACCTACTATTTTGTTGAGTCACTGTTTGATATTGCTATTATTTTTATGCTTAGACATCCGTGCTTGTATTTTTTGAGATTTATTACTTTTATTCATTAACTTGCTTCTTACTTTTATTTTCATATTATTTCTTTTATCAGGCACTACTATTACGTGGTGCCTTTGAACTGTTCTATCTCGCCCTACGTGAGGTGCTGATGGTGTGTGCTGGAGGTTCACTTGGTTGTGAGGATTGGCTCTTCCATGTCTCATCTTAACTATTTTACTGTCGTCTTGGTCTGGCACTACATTTACGTGATGCAGAATCACCTCTCCGTGATCATCTTCGTCAGGTGCTGCGGCTATGTGATGCAATTTTACTCGTTCATGAGCATTATTTCCTCCGTGACTCAGTTTTACTATTTTATTTTCCTCTTGGTCTGATACTACATTTACATGGTGCAGTTTCACCTGTCCGTGATCATCTTCATGAGGTGATGCTGCAATGTGATGCAGTTTTACTTCTTCGCGAGGATCAGCTCCTCCAAGACTCAGTTGTACTATTTTGTCGTCGGGTTTTTGAGGCACTATATTTATGTGATTAAGTTTTACTTGCCCATGCTTTTCTTGGTTTAGCATATCTGCTACGTGATTTAATTTCTCTTGATTGTTGATATCCTCTTCGAAACCCAAAAGTTTTTCGTTATCTTCACCAGATACTTCAAGGGTTAATTCTAACTTTTCTTTATTGTTTTCATCTAGTTCTCCCATGTGCTTAACACCATCTGCTGCAGTTTCTTGTTCATAGGCCTCATACTTCGCCTGATGACTTAGTTTTATTCCAGCTCCATTGAATACAGAACTCAGATGTGAAATTACACATTTGGGTATTTTATTCAGTAAATAACCAACAACGAACGATTCTAATGATAAGAACTCCATATCTGGACACGAAAATTCCAAAAATCTGCAAACATAGTAATGATCTATGTTATGTTTCTGTCAACCAGCAATTAAAGCATCATAATCTTCATCATAGTCAGCTCACCTCCAACCCACAACTTCAAAAGTTGGATTAAGCTCTGAGTCCAACAAAACATTGACTGCTAAGTCGCTAATTTCTACGGCAAACTCATTGCCCTCTCGAAATCCCTGGATTGAAATTTTACCAACAACCTTAAAACAAACAATTCAATAAATAGTGTATAATGTGCTGACCTGGACAATTAAGATGGGTTTGTTACTTACTGGCAAACAAATACTTAAAGCGTATTTTTGTCTGCGATTTTAATTTTAAAAAGAAGTTGTAGGAGTTATATTTTTTTTGTTTTAGTTATGGCCTCGCACGGTTTGTGCATATAGCCAGTGTCAAGTATTTTATTTTAAGTATTTCTTCATTTCACATTAAGAAAGTCACAGCAATGTTATAGCAATCGTGGTCAAGTAGTCAAGTCAATTATTTACATCGTCAGTCACGATTCAGTAAAGTAGTGGATGCTTTACTGAAACTTCCTGGGAGTTTTGGAAAAAATGCGAAATGACACGTTTTTTGAGTTTATATCAGTCGACTACACTCGTGCACGTTAACGAACACTTAATGGTTAATATTCCACCAATATTACACATTAACACTCGAAGAAACACAAGTTTGAGCTAATAATACAAAACCAACAACGTCTCACTATCGGATTCCCGCCAAAACTCAGGAGTTATATTCAACTAACGCCACAGAGACGTCAAGTAAAAGCAGTTACAAACTACAAACATACCTCTAGGGTGCTAAATCGTAGCTGTTCTGCTATTTCAGTCTCGGTTAGCCTGAATGGTCCACCGGAGTGAGACGAGTAGAGCGTGTCCAACCCCATCATAGTCAAACCGTACACTTTAACAGTATTGACTTTTGGGAACTGTTCAAACTGAAATAAAACTTCTAGTTCCAAAATGTTGTCTTGTTTATTAACAGAGGTAAATATTTACTTTGCCTTTTCAACAATTTGACTTCCATAGAACTTCGAAAAATCTGGTTCCGTGCAATCAGTCTGATTTAACTCTAGTGGACTCATACTGTTACGGTATTATTTTACGATAATAATTAATGAATAATAATAATTATTTCGAAGGCATGTTATCCACAAACCCGGACTAGGCCCCCGTGGTGGATTATGGCCTAACCCTCCTCACAATAGTGAGGGGAGGCCTTTGCCCAGCAGTGGGACAGTTACAGGCTGAGTTATTTATTTATAATAATAAATGAAATTTTACCGTATCATCCCAAACAATGGTAAAGTCTTCCAAATGTATGGTACCCATATTTGTTTCCATTGATTTCGCATTCATGCTTCGCACTACTTGGTCCATGTAATTGTTAGTAACTTCGAAAATTCCTTCCTGTTTCGCCCTAAGCTCATCTTTATTAGTTTCAATCTTACAAATAAAACAGTGTCATAAAATAACCACAGGAGAAAATAATGCACTTCGATTTCACACTATTTTCGCTCGAAATACTCAATTTTCAACATAAGTATATCGTGTTCTTACCTAATATTTGAAAGCTGTTTTTGAAATATAGACGATGTGTTGATGTAAGAAAACATTGACGCTTGCAGTTTTGGCACCAGCTCCTCCACCAATGGACGCATTATAAGATGCTCTATGTTCAACCCTTAAAACATTAATATTTTTATCATAGGTAACATAGTTCATAGTTGGTCGTATTAGATCTTACATTTCGGTTTAGTTTCAAAAAAATAAATCGATGATATACTTGCCTGCTTCTCCGCTTGGTAAGTATTGCGCAATAACTGGTGGCGCCCCGGTTCCGAGAGAGTATATCTTGAACATTAAGATATTCGTCAAAACTACCAAATTGCTAATTTTTTTATTCCAAACGTTTTGACACTCGTCAAAAACGCTTCTTAGTTGCATCCTATAAGTAAGTTAAGCGTCGCGATCACATTCAAAGATCTTGAAGAGCCCACGATCCATGAGGAGCACGATTTTACAACCATACAGACCACGGATCCCGACTCAGAGAAATACCTGTAGGTAACACACATTAGCTGTAGTCGACTCATCATCAACTCAGCCCAGTCAGTTGCTAAGTGAGATGCTCTAGAACTCATGGAAACTCGGACTTTAGAGACTAGCCTCATTTTACTAACAATAAAATGGCATTAGACATAATTACCTCCAAACTATACTCGCATTCTGTAAGTTTCAGTTGGGTGTGTCCCAAATTAACACTGCCACCGCTCAGTGTCGCTATCAGAATGCCGGATAAAGTGCAACCTTCAATAGATATGCTGTAAGAATCACAAAAAGAATGGAATTGAAAATGTTAAAATTATCCCATCAAAAACATTACATGTACAAAAATGCACAAGTCTCGCAACGCAGTTTATCTGCCGTAAAAAGTTGTGAGATCGAATGTAAACCAAGTCGGTTAATTTCAACCTATACATAATAAAGTGACTTGGCAATTGCACACGGCAACATAAATCTATGTTAAGCGCTTTGTGCTTGTATTTGTTTGAAAGTACACCTATACGGAAGACTATATTTAGATTGCCTAGTAGATTATACTGCCGTGTACAATCGCCAAGACACTCTATTTACTAAAGAAATAAAGATATAACTGCTCCCATAGATAGGTATAGGTTGAAATTAACCGACTTGGTTTACATTCGATCTCACAACTTTTTACGGCAGATAAACTGCGTTGCGAGACTTGTGCATTTTTGTACATGTAATGTTTTTGATGGGATCTCATTTCTTTTTGTAGGTTTTCTTTCCTTATTTCGTTTTTTGCGGAACACGCATAAACGCGCGCCCTGCGCCTGCGCAGCCTGGGCCCCTTGCGAACATAGGTCATGCTCATAGATTATCATGAACGAGTGCCTTTGCGTCTCCACAGATGCATATCAGGTATAAGGTACCAAGGTACCTACCTATTTTAATGTACCTAGGTAACGAATTTGTTCAATCTATAAAAGTGTAGGTAGGTTGACTGATGCAAACTGTGTGTGCGATCCAATTACCCGTAAAAAATATTTAAAGTACCTTGGAGTTCAAATTGACGAAAACCTGTCTTTCAAAACACATATTCAGTACCTATCAGCCAGAATCAGAAAAGTAATTGGTGTCATGCGAAATCTGAGGCATGTCGCAAGTATTGATACCCTTAAATCGGTTTATTATGCACTGTGTCAGTCTTTGATAGCTTACTGCATAACGTGCTGGGGCAGTGCCATTAAAACATCTATAATTATGGCTGAAAGAGCGCAGCGCTCAGTTCTGAAAGTCATGCTCCGAAAACCCTTCAGATACCCCACAACAGATCTCTATAAAGATGCCGGTGTACTCAGTGTGCGCAGGCTCTTTGTACTTAAAACTTCTCTTGCAATTCATAAATCTGTTATCTCCTCCATTGAATATGAATCTTTACTAAACCGTCGAGTTTTCAAAGTACCAGCCCCAGTCGTTAACACAACATTTGCGCGACGTATTGGTAGATTCATGAGAATTCACGTGTATAACGAAGTTGTCAAACGTTGCGACATCAAATGCAAAACACTCAATGAAGCGAAACACTTGATAATGAAATGGTTAATCACGCTAAATTACAACCAAACAGAGAATATTGTGGAAATTGAAATATAATAACCTTGATTTACCCTTATTTTATTTACCTATTATTTATTTATTTTATGTACCTACTTATTATTATTCATTTAAAAACAAAAAAATTACCTATATTGCAATGTCTTATTTATCTATCTATTTAACTGAATATTTTATGGAAACGCAATAAAACATTATATTATATTTATGACCTAGCAAATTTAACTTCCTGAACTTTCATATAAAAGTTTCCTCGATACAGGCTTTGCCTAGTGAGGAGGCTGACAGATAATTTTATGGTTTTGTTCTTTGCTGTCTGTAAATTAAGTTAATCATTTAAGTACTTACCTATACTTTGTAAACTACTCTTATTTTACAGTAATAAATTGTTTTTTCATTTTTTCATTTTCATTTTCAGGTATAGTATACGGATTTGTATCTCTCTATCCGCGGTAGGTGTACCTACCTACCTATCGTGGAAGTTTTTAAAAAGCGCTCAACTATCGAATTTTTCGAAGCCATTTCTCATTTTTAACCCCTATTACCCATTTCATTCAATTTCAATGACGTCTAATTATGAACTGTAAAAGTAACTTTGTAATTACATACAATTTAATGAGATTTATATGAGAATACAAAGTTATTTATGCAGATGATATATCTAGAAAAAGGGATGAAAATTATGGAATGTCAGAATTTTTCCTTGGTTTATAGGCTAAACAATAGCTATATTCAAAATTTGAAACTTGTGGGACGGCTAGAAGTACCTTAGAATTTTGATGATCGGTGAGTCAGTCAGTCAGTCAGTCAGTCAGTCAGTGGGCAACAAAATTTAGGAACTTTGACTTGCAATAATTCTTAAACTACTGGTTCAAATTTAATGTAATTTGGATTATTATCTGTAGACGTGATGCCCTCTTGGTCACTAAAAATTTAGGCTTCTAGTTTTATCCAGAACGAAGTTACAGGGGGTCGAAAATGGCTCGAATCGCTTCGAGAAAAGGATAGTACGGCCGTGCCTTTTGTTTCGCTCGACTTGGCGGGGGCACTGCCGTGCCCCCAGATTATTGAAACTATTCATTTCATAATTTAACGAAATATAATACGCATAATTGAAGTTAAATAAGCATCGTCATTTAAACTTTTCAGAGTATATAGATTTTAAAACGGATTACTACGACTTCTACCCTCTATATGAGCTCTAAGCTGCTCTTGTAAGCTGCAGGGTACGTGTTTCAAGCTTCGTAGTGATTATGGTGGGATATTTTTTAAAGCGGACAGCATTCTACTGTGTTTCCAAGTTGCAACGCCGAAAAGCAGTATTATTTAGTGGTACATTTTAAATATGAAACGTAAGTAACTTACGCGACGTTACCGGCGTTTCTGACTTGTTGATACCGGAACGGGGATTGTTTGAAAGGGTCCTGGTCTGCCACTGAGAAGATGATGTCAGACTTGTTCCTGAAGAGGGCGTACTGACCACGCACAATCATCTTGCTGACGCTCGCTTCCACTGACAGCGCGTGGGAAGACAGGGGGAAGACTATGTCTACATCGGTTACGTGAGGCAATTCTTGCAAAGCCATGTTTTGAAAAACACTAAAACCAGACTTAAGTGATTAATGTCCTGGTTGAACTGTTTATGTTTTATTACTTACATACATATTTTTTTAAATAAATGGTTCATACAAATATTCAGTCAACAAACCGCTACATGTGAGTAACGCCACCTCGAATAACAATATACTTAATTAATATTACATTTTATCTGAAATATATTAGTATTATAATTTCATGGTAGCCGTTAATGAGCCTTTGATAGTATAAAATAAAGTACGAGTATGCCTTAGGCTATATAATTCTTCATGAGCTAATGCACTGTCGTCCCCATACTGAGTCGTACATGGGGAGGGATACTTCAGGACTGAAGAATTTGACGCGACAAAGAGTAGGTCTATGTCCAGTATAGCGGATTGATGAAGCTGATTGATGATGATGATGATGATGATGATGATGAGGATGATGATGATGATGGTGATGGCACCTTGAGTAAAACAGTTATGGATGACTCACATTTGCACCTGATTGTCAGTATGATAGTAGCCGATGGACACCTCTAAAGGGTTCTGGAATCTGTTCAGGTACACATTCATAGATTTGTACCCGTAACCTTCTTGAAGCGCCTGTAAGGAAAACTTTTTACTTATCCATGCCTATAAATATGTCCCTAACATAAATTCGCCAAGGGTCGTTTTGGATCCGTCGTCTAGTCCCTTTGCCGCCCCCTGCTGGGCCCCTGCAATCGGGAATCGGGAAAAATCTCTAACTGGAATTATCATATTTCCAAAATGGAATATTTGCAAAGATCTGTAGGTATTTTGTCATACTCCGTTTCTATTCTAAATATAATTATTGAAACAACGTTAACAGTTCGCAACAGACTGACATTTATTTGAATGAGAGCTAAGTACTAGTTTTACATTGGTTTACGATAGGTGTCGCCACTAGGCTCTATAGGTACATCTATATTTTGATACATACAGACTAAACACTATAACACCCCCACTTATCAAAATAAACTTTATAACTACACATGTATTTATACTCCGAACATTACAAAGAAACAATGCCAAGTAAATTCATAAACTTGTAATGTTTTATATGACATAGACCTTTAGTCAGTACGTCAGCAGGCATTTCCTCACTCGGAATATATTTAACTTTTACATATTTGTACTTTACAACATCTCGAATATAATGACATCGTACATCTATGTGCTTTGATCTATTGTGACTGTGATTACTTAAAGCTAACTTCAATGCGCTTTGATTATCACAATATAAATCAATGACATAAAGTTTATCAGTAATTTCATGCATTACATTTCTTAAATAGACAGCCTCTCTAGAAGCTTCAGACAGAGCAGTGTATTCTGCCTCGGTACTAGATAATGATACTGTTTTCTGCTTTCTACTTTGCCAAGACACAGCTGACCCGGACAACATAAAACAGAAACCAGTATAAGATTTCCGGTCTAGGGCGTCACTTGCCCAATCACTGTCTACAAATCCTTGTATATCACTATGATTATTATTACTATATCTCAAACAATAATTTTTAGTACATTGCAAATATCTCAATACACGTTTTGCATAATTCCAATGTATATGACTATAACAACTATTGAATTGACTGAGATAACTTACAGAGTAAGCAATATCTGGTCTTGTTAACACTGCCAAGTACATTAAACTTCCAATTAATTTCTGAAATGGAACATTAGGTACACACTTATCTGATGACTTATCTAAATTCAATTTCGGTTCAATTGGAGTACTTTGTGTTTTACAATCAGACATCTGAAATTTAGAAACCAACTGTTCAATATATTGCTGTTGATCTACAGTTATAACATTCTAATTTTTATCTACATTAATTCTCATGCCTAAATATTGTCTGACAGGTCCTAAGTCTTTTAATTTAAATTCAGAACCTAATACCTTTTTCAATTTATTAGTTTCAGTGTCATTATTTGAAAATATCAAAAAATCATCTACATACAATGCTACTACAATCTTAATTTTTCCACTTGTTTTTGTAAACAAACATGGTTCATATTTACTGTTTTTAAAATCCAATTTATCTAAGACTTCCTTCACTCTCTCATACCATGCTAAGCTAGACTGTTTTAGTCCATAAATAGCCTTTTTTAACTTTAACACTTTTCCCCCACTTTTGTTTACAAAACCATCAGGTATTGACATATATATATCCTCTTTCAACAAACCATTCAAAAAGGCAGTAGTTATATCTAAATGAGTAATACTCATTTGCAACTTAACACTAAGGGCAAACAATAATCTTAGGGTAGAGTGTCGCACTACTGGTGAAAAGGTATCAGTATAGTCAACACCATGTTTCTGAGAGAAACCTTTTGCTACAAGCCGAGCTCGAAACCGCACATTATTGTCAATATCAAATTTTTTATTAAGCACCCATCTACACTTCACTATTGTCACATCACCTGGATTGTCCACTAGTTCCCACGCTTCACTATCTTCAAACGACTGCAACTCCTCGGACATTGCTCGCTTCCACTGTTCCCTCTCTGGTCCCTCGAGAGCCTCAGAGAATGTAATCTCATGAGATGCTGGAACAGTACTGGAAACACATATATTAGTAATACCATACCGCTCAGGTTGCTTTCTCTGTCGCTTACTATGCACCTCTGATTCTTTCTCAGAAATTGGTTTTGTCTGGACTTCATGTTCTGGAACTTCTGGTGTAGGAATTTCAGTCAATGTTTCATCTCCATCAACATACACTGAAGAGTCTGATGAGTAATCAAGATAATACTCAGTTTCCTGATCGTTCTGGGATTTTTCCCCCACTGAATCTCTTTCCTCTTCCTCCAGACTTTCTGCTGGTATCTGTTCATTCGGAATCCAGATTGCTGACTCTTGGCAGGTATCCTCGACCCCTGTCTCCTCCTCCATCACTATAACATCTCTGCTGAAAACAACAGTGTTATTGGCAGGATTATAGACACGATAACCTTTTACATCCTCACCATATCCAAGTAAAATGTGTTGTGTGGCTTTCTTGTCCCATTTCAAACGCTTCTGTTTAGGAACATGTACCATCACTTTGCTGCCAAACAAACGCAGGTGATTCAAATTTGGTTTAGTACCATACCACAATTCATATGGAGTTTTATCCAATCCCGATGCAATGGACCTATTTTTCAAATATACAGCAGTATTTGCAGCCTCTGCCCAAAATTTCTTGCCCATCTTTGCATCATATAATAAACATTTGGCTTTCTCAACCACTGTACGGTTAGCCCTTTCACAGAGTCCATTTTGTTCCGGAGTATAATAATTCGTTTTTTGATGTATTATACCCACCTGTTTCAAATAGCTCTGAAACTCCTTATTGCAGAATTCTAGTCCATTGTCTGACCTCAATATCTTAATCTTCTTACTTAGTTGATTTTCAACAACTGATTTAAATTCTTTAAATCTGCTGAAAGCTTCACTTTTATGCTTCAGAAAATATATGAAAGTCATTCGACTATAATCATCAACAAATAACAGGAAATATCTAGCACCATTTAATGAATTTGTTTCCATCGGGCCACATATATCAACGTGAATTCTGTGCAGTGTTTCTGTACTTCGCTCACCTACATGAGAAAAGGGTAATCTCATTTGTTTTCCCTCACAGCATGTGGTACATTGAGACTTGGTTATGTCATAAGTGTTATCATATGACAAACCATCCACAATTCCATTTCTCATTTTGTGCAAATCTTGGCTGTTTATATGTGCTAGCCTTCTGTGCCATAACATTTCACTATTAGCTGGAGCAGCCAACAAACAGCTTTGTGACTGTAATCTCAACTTATACACACCGTCAGATAAGTCCGCAGTTGCAACCAAAACATCGTTCTTATCTCGAATGTAACAATGGTTACGTTTAAAAATCACGTTATTTCCATTTTTTATAAGCTCACTTACTGATAATAAGTTGGTAGTCAAACTAGGCACCAATAGCACATTTTTAACTGTTATATGACATTCCAATTCTGAAATAATGTCTACGTCTCCGGAACAAACAACTGGCACTTTTGATTCATTGGCAACAACAATTTCTGATAAACACGGCGTTTCATTCATGTTCTTTACCCAAGCTTTATTCGCAGTCATGTGTGCACTTGCGCCGGAGTCCACGTACCATTCGTTCTTGTTATACTTTCCATTCAGGAAAACAACATTAAATACGCATTTAGTTGTATTTTTCTTCAACATTGGGCACTGATTTCGATAATGTCCTTCTTCTTTACACTTGTAGCATGTGATTGTTTTTGTTGTTGGGGTATCTGTCACTGTCTTTTTATTTGACATTGACGTTGACGGACCGCCATATTTCTTTGTAGAAGAATATTTGTTTCTGGCTGCGAACGCTGCGCCACCTGCCTCAAAATCACTGGCAACTTCCATGTCGAGCAATTTTGACTTTATGACATCGGCAGTTATCGAAATACCCGAATGTTCTATTGCCATTATCATTGGTGAATAACGATCGGACAAACCTGCTAATAATAATGAGCCGACCCACTCATGTTATTGTAAATCCCGTACCATCTAACCGTTGAGCTGTTTCGATCATTTGCGTGACGTAGGTAGCCATCGAGTCACAATTTTCAAGTCGTATTGATATCAAATGTCGAAGCAAGGTTATTTTTCTTGAGAAACCAGAGTCGTCAAACATGGTTTTTAGCTTGTTCCATAATTCTGCTGAGCTCTGTGTGTTCTTAATATGTACGTACAAAGCTGGATCTATCGTTAATATTAACTTTGCCTTCGTTTTTGCGTCGTCCACTGGCTTTATTTCAAAATCTGCCGTTGGTTTGATGTACTTGTCCATACCTTCAAGCACCAACAAGTTTTCGGCCGCAAAACACCACTCATTGTAATTTTCCCTGCCTTTTAGCTTTGGCACATTGGCAATATAACTCGTAGTCATGTTTCCGCGAAACAACGTACACAATTTATCTATTTTACACTAAAATAACTGATAAATCGGGAAATCGCCCATAACCTATTGAAACAACGTTAACAGTTCGCAACAGACTGACATTTATTTGAATGAGAGCTAAGTACTAGTTTTACATTGGTTTACGATAGGTGTCGCCACTAGGCTCTATAGGTACATCTATATTTTGATACATACAGACTAAACACTATAACAATAATTCCTAATAACTATTATAATAAAACAATAATTTTAACGCAGAGTGACCAAATTCTTACCTCACTCAGGGTGTATTCAAATGGGACTTGGTGTTTTTTCCATTCGTCATTAAATATCTTCGCATCTTCTGAAAACACAGACAAAGTCAATAAAAAATATTGATGTGTAGCCTCGCCCTACAGCTTCACTCGTGTGGACTATGACAATGATGCAAATCATATTACAATGTGTTAGAATAAAAGAACGTGAAGTATACCTTTATACCAAAATTAAAAAAATCTGTTCAGCCGTTGTGGCAATATTGAGTAACAGACAAGCAAACAAACATCCAGACGTATTTGATCGACATTTCAACATAAACAACCGCGTGACGGGACGGAGACATAATCAATTCAGGGTTGATTATTTAGAAAAAGGGATATGCCGTAGATATAGCACAGCTGACAAGATGCCTCAATACAGTACCTACCCACCCACTGATGATGGGTTACGGGATACGGTTTATAGCCATTAGTCCAATGTGTATACGGCTTTATTGTACAGTGGAATAGACTTAATTGGATTGCAGCTTAGTAGGTACCAAGTTATACTCACGACTCTGAAAATACGCCCGTATCCTGCTCTGAACATCATCCGTCGCTATTTCTCTTATACTAACAACAATAAATATCGTAAGCAAATAATGCATGGTTATTTCAAGCGGCCTAGAACATGCATTTGAAATGCAATCATACGCTATTTCAGCACAATTCGCTTTTCAATATCAACAGTGAAAGAAATAAAATATATACCCAATATGCATTGGTAACTGAAACTTAATTAAAATTGACTTTTTATGTTTCAAGAGCTGAATGGGCTACAAAATGTTGATAAGGCATAACGAAGAATTCAATGATTAACTTTAAGATAGAGAAAGACTTTTACCTTTGAATCAAATAATTATTATGTTCGTTGTTAAAAGTGTTCATGTAGTTATTATATTAGTTCTTATTCATGTCGTGTCATCTTATCCAAATCCCGCTGATAATAAACGAAAACATGGTAAGCATATTATCTTATATTATATTTCGTTTATAAATTATCTTACATGTCTTGCATTTTTTGTTTCTACTTTCAATCATAAATTGTCAACGTGTGATGGCGCCGAACATTTTTAGAATAATGGGAATAAAATGAACATATCATTATAATCATAAGACACCATTTGGGAAGACTCATGTGTTAGCACAACTATTTTAAAATATTGTTTGTAGGTAAACTACTTGAAGCAAAAACAGAAAGGCACGATGTCATTGTCGAAAATAGAAAAGTTGTAAAAAAGGACAATGTCATGCAAAAAATACGACTACTTCCAGATGACCATCAAACATTAGCTAAAAGAGACAAAGGAGGCAATATAAAAATTACAAAGGAAACATACAACCCAACACTTGCAGAAAAAGAACGCGTAGAGGAAAAATCAGTTAGACGTGGTGCTGAAGCGGTGGTAACTGGAAATGTAGAATTAAATGAAAAAGAAATGATAGGAACAATAGAGGTGCCTAATAATGTCGACCAAAACTATGCAGGTGGTCGGCAGATAAAAAAACAAGGAATGAAAGAAATTAAAAATGACGATGAAACACATGTTGACCTACAAATGGAAGGTACTATAACTGGAAGCGTAGAAACGGGCGACGAAAATATCGAAGGACATGTTGATCTTCCTAGTGATGTTGACAATTTAAACCAGGGTAAAGTTAACAGTCACAACCAACCAAACAAACCTGTTATATCTGGAAGCATCGAAATGAATAACGAAAGTATCGAAGGCCATATAGACCTTCCTAGTGGTGCTGACAGTTTACATCAAGAAAATCCAATAGGTGAACTTAATAGTGATAATAACAAAAAGGAAGATGATATAACTGGAAGCATTGAAACAGATGAAGAGTATATAAAAGGCCACGTAGAACTTCCTAATGGCGCTGAAAATTTTAACCAAGGTAAAGATAATAGTAACAATCCACCAAACGAACCTGTTATATCAGGAAGCATAGAAACGGATGACGAAAATATGAAAGGGCATATTGATCTTCCTAGTGATTATGACAGTAACGATCAACCAAACGGATCCGCTTTATCTGGAAGCATAGAAATTAATGACAAAGATATCGAAGGCCATATAGACCTTCCTAGTGGTGCTGACAGTTTCCATCAAGAAAATTCAATAGGTGAATTTAATAGTGATAATAAAAAAAAGGAAGATGATATTACTGGAAGCATTGAAACGGATGACGACTATATTAAAGGGCACATAGAACTTCCTAATGATGCTGACAATTTTAGCCAAGGTCAAGATAATAGTAACAATCAACCAAACGAACCTGTTATATCAGGAAGCGTAGAAACGGATGACGATAATGTCAAAGGACACATAGACTTACCCAGTGAATCTGACAAAGAAAATAACGATTATGATAATGGTGATGCTATTGCTGGTAGTATAGACATAAATGACGAAAATATTGAAGGAAACGTAGAAGTTCCTACTGATGACGATCCCGAACAATATATTCAAGGCATACCGGGTGATAATAACATGCAAACTGCAGAAATAAGAGACGATGATTTGGGAGGAAATGTGGGTACTCCTAATGGTTATGACAACGTAGAATTTTCAGAACAACCCCCAAAGTGGCAGGCTCCCCCTGCGAGTAGTAAAAACTGCTGGATGACTCTTAGCTCAGCATCTCATCATCTAGATGCCTTGGATGAGATAGACGGTAATCATTGTACTACAATACCTACTTTTGTAATAGATATTATTACAATTTCAGCTTCGTAGTAATAAGGAAAGGCCTGTTTTTAGGTATTAGTCTTAATTTCACAAAAGGCTATCTTCGTTGTTTTTTGTAATAACAACGCACAGCCTAAAACGTTGAATATTGGCGCACTTGAAATGCAGATGTCATCTAGACCATATTATGAATTTTTAACTAAACCAATTAAGTGGGTTTATTTTTGCATAATATTGTTTTTCAGCGATATATGCCAACGCTCGTCAGAAGTACGAAGCCGACATTGGGAAAGAATTTGACGAGAAAATGATGCAAGTAAGTAGGTGCCTACCTACAAAACTCTTCACTGCTTGCTTCTAGGTGCTTTTCGTTCACATAAATACTGAGACTGTAAGCCTAAGCTATATTTATAACACTCATATAAGAAACCGAATCTGTGTCATAACTTAGACTATCAACGACTCATCGTTACTTATCACTTAGAGACTGGTGACATGACATTTTAACTCCTTGTACGTGTGTCTTGGGTTAGTAATATCTCTGACTAAAGATACTGAACCTGTGCGTTGCGTCCAGGTGATGCTGGACAGCCAGGGTGCTGCGCCACGAGCCGTCCACCAGGCTCAAGGAGACGCCAGCCATATCCCAGCCGGCATCAACCTCGGCGGCTACTGCATGATGAGAATGCCAGGCTCTGTACTGTAAATATTCAGATCACCTTCAAACATTTATGTTAGTCGTTTTTAGGTCAAACTTTCAGGTTCATCGATTAAGACCTAGTTTTCGTTGCTCAATTGAGTTGCAATTTTGCATGCCTGACAGGTTCCGTGACAATACAAGATTGTGGTTAGGTACTTGCACGATTCGACCTAACATACATCTATTTTTAGCTACTCCATACATACTCAATACCTAACACGAGTACAATACAAGCATCTAAAAGAAAAAGAGCCTCACTCAGACAAACACTTCTAAGCAAAGTATCGCTGTATTGCCTACAGCTGGCCTCCGCTTTAGAAACATGTCAAAAACAGTATCGATGCTTTGTTCAATAGTTCTAACGGCTTTCAAAGTTGTTTCCTAATCATTTATACATCAATAATAGTGCTACAGTGCTATGGGACTATGTCTGGGTATAATGTCTGTCATTTCTGTAGAGACTTGTCACTGACTGTATATTGCGTCCAATTTACTTGTACATCTCTAGTCACCTATAACCAAATGGAAGTAAACGTTCCCCTAATAACCACTCACGGATTGTATCTTGAAGATTGCACAGTTAATGAAGTTAATAAAACCTGAAAGGGTATGTACAATGTACATTGTACATTCCTTCTCCTAGATTATATTCCGGAAATGGTAGAGCCATTATAATTGTGGTTTTATTGGGTCTTACCAATAATAACAGGTTTCCGGTACCATAAGGTAATAAAGACATTATTATTCATGTCACTGCTTATCTGATTTGAACATCTGATAAAACGAAACGTCCCTTAAAACTTTAAAGGAAAACTTTGGCGGTACGGCAGTAAATACTTAGGTACCTAGTATTCGAATAGTTACAATTGTCGGGACCAATAATTTCACAATGTCACGATGATATTTTAAATGTCTTCGACCGCATCACTTGAGAGTGACCTCTTTTAAAACATGACAAGCACTGGTCAAACGATACTAGGTATCCTTTAACAAACTATGAAAAAAATGGATTTCTCTTACTAATTAATTCCTCTAAATACTCACAACATAAACGTTGCGTCAGTCACATACATTTTCCATGACATTCATTAAAATAAAAGCCAAAGCCACGTACCTATCGATCACTCAACGAAGGGCGTTCCGATTGTTACGAACGAGACCTTGTGTTCCATTCCATCACATAACACTAAGCGCCTTTAATAGGTGCTTACGACACACATTGACCTAATTTTTTATTATACATATCACCCGAATTCCTGTCTTAACACAATCTCTTTGCGAAACCGCGTTGTGGCCCATTTGCTTAAAATGAGATTAACTTAGGAATGTGGAGCGAGTTTGTTTTGCTCGGTTTATATTTTATAAGCCTATTTCTGTGTGCCTGGCTAAATCTTTGTCATAATATTAGCAATTTGAAATTCATATTATGTGGCGAGAATTAAGGGAATGTATCTTTAATTTCATCTATCTTGGTGTATTATCTGTTCAAAATCTTGTTACGGGATTTATCTAGATTTTTAAAGTCGATATTTTACTAGATATCTACTCGTAATCCAGAATATTATATCTAATGAATCGAGATCTATGCGAACCGGGGCCCTACTGACTAGGCAGCTAGGGATACTAAGTATCTTAGTCCCACAACATATAGACATCCTAGCCAAGCGTTTTATACTGTACATAGAGTAGGTATAATTATATATTCCGCGTCTTACGTATCTTAAAATCAGCTCATCAATTAGAATTATACCTCAAAAGGTTCAGATCCCTCCCAGTACGGATTAATTGTTCCCAGGTTCTTCCACCGCATGAAGCTCCGTAACTCCACCCGGTTCTCGGTGAACTACCTCCACACCGACCTGATGAAGATGTCCCTGGTCGTGAGGCTCTCCCTCAACGACCTTCACCTGGTAGGCGCCTACGAACGCGCCGTCTCCGATAAAAAACCAGGGACTCTGTTCTACGTTCCCAACTTTGGAGAAGTTGAGTAAGTTGTGGCCTGATTCACGAATCGACTCGGCTACGGGTGTATGTCATGTATGTCATGACGTGATCGGTTCTAAAGCAATATTGTAGGTATATTGGTGTTTTCGTTGGCGTGTAGGAGAGTTGGTAAATAGTAAAGAACACAAAAAACAAGACATTTCGTGTCCCTTCTAAAACCACCTAGTAGTTCAGCACATACTATGGCACTTTCATTAAAGCATACACCACTTTCTGAAGTGTCGCCGAAGTGTCTTGTCGGTTGGTTCATCTCGAATAGATGCAATTCCGAATCCGATGAATGGTAGTAAACTTTTATGAATATAAATATATTATACCTCTCATGGTCAGTAAACTTTCATGAATATACCTACCCTCTTGGGTCCATATTTTTCTTTTTTTATGACTTTACTTATAATATGTATAACTATAGACTGCAGACTATATCTGACTGACTGGGACTCGACACAATGACTAGAGGTATTTACGTATATAATGAAACGAAAACTAGAAATACAATATAATATTATATTTCGTCAATGAATACAATACATAAAACTTGACACTGGCTAAATGCTCGATTCAGGCGAAGCCAGAACATTAAAATGAACGATGCTACATTTTTACGCCCCAAACCCTAAATTACAAACCATTTCTTGTTTCCACAAACGAACCTCTTCATCTAACTTTGTCTACAAATGGCAGAGTAGCTTCATGTACCTAATATGGAAGAGGGGTTTAACTGGACCAAGCGAAGTTTTGTGGCTCTCTTGCAAATAAAAACAGCAGCAATATATACCAGCAATATACTTTATTACCTACGTAATGGGCTTGATATCGTGTCATCAATGTATTTTTATTTTATAGTTTTTATCTGAAATTACTTGATCTTGATCTATGAATAAAGCGTGGTGCCGCGACTTCCTCTAATAATCAAGATGTATTTATGACTTATTTTACACCTTCCCGTTCTGGTATTCCAGGATGCTACTAAAGAACGTTAACTACAAAATGGAAGGTCGTCTGCGGATGCTTAATAATAGGCTTCTTGTTGAAATTGTCGATTCGGATCTTATAACTAATGACATATTAATGACGGTAAGTTGATAAAAGTGTAACAATTTAAACTTTTTTAATCTTTGCTGACCGTTTACTTTATTTGGACGGTTTACTTTACTGGAGCTATTTACCATTTCGTTTCAGTACGCGAATGATTCTTCTTCGATAAAACTGCAGGCCGAAAATATCGGTAAGACAATTTTGATAGACATTACAATTTTGATTGAAAATACAGACTTCCCTAATTTTTACTTACCGTTTTTGAAATGCTAATAACCACCGTGGGAACACCTCCAATAATTCCAGAATCCTATCATCGGGTAACGGGACTTAGATGATTAAAAATTTTACGATAAAGATGCTAGTTATTCTATACAATAAAAAATTTTCTGATTCTTATAGTGATAAGATCAATCCCCTAGTGCACACTGCTTCATTGAAATATTTTAAATGTTGGTATAATTAGTGTCGGGTTGTTTTGTTCACAGAGGATTTCTTGGAGAGATTGAAGGCTGACCTGGATTACTGGCTGAAGGATTATTTCAATGACTACCTCATGTACTTTGGGATCGTTGGCGGCAGTAACTCCGAAATACAGTAAGCTCTACTACCTACCTACTAGGATAATTTATACGGGATGGAAATAACGAGCCAGTCAGTACCTATTACCTACACTAAACATTAAGCTTCCTTTGAATAGTTTGGCACGTATTTCGATTTCGCTCGTTTTTATTTCCTCCCTGTACAACTCTTCAGAAGCTGAAAGCTGTAGACCTAACTACATATTATGTTTTTTTTTTAATTTATAGTATAATGTTAAATGAAGGTGATTAAAATCATAAGATTACTATAATTCGTCTTCCCTCGTGTTTCACCCTAGAAATATACCCTAAGCACGTTTTCAGGGCCCTGAAGCATGTTAAGTTGAAACAGCTTAGTGGCAGATTACCTACATACTACAGTACTACCTACATAATTTAAGTTATAAGCTATGTACTGATAGTGTTCTGTTTTGTATGCCTGAATAAATGAACAAATAAATAAATAACGCCCTCTATTAATTCAACTGTTTTCAGAACATATGAGAAGAAAAAGACAATACAAGCGAACGAATACGCCGATGACGTCATAAAGGATATAAAACACCGATTAAGAAGTTTGGGTGCAGGAACGGTTAAAATACCTAGTTTCAAAATCATTTCAGCTTTAAACTCAGGTGTAAGTCAAAGGTCCTACAAAGCGTTTACAGTTATTATTTGCCATTAACTATGTAAGTTTTTTTTTACAGCAAATAAAGCTTAAGGATGGCCAACTACGCGGATTAGACTCGATTTACAGACGATCAGTTGGTACTACTAAAAAAGAAAATAATATACGTCAACTTGATATGATGATAGGCTTCAGCAATTTAAAGGTAAGATGGCAAATTTAAATTATATGCTTAAATACATAACAAACACAACATCAACTAAAATTACGTTTGTTGAAGTTTCAAAAAAAAAAATTGCTAGTGTATTGGAAATTTTATGATATCCATCCTTGCACGTTTAAAGTAGTCACAGACGATCGAACTTGGTGCGGAGCGCACCACGAACATGGTGTGCTCCGCACCAAATACGATCGTGTGGCGCACGGTCCGGCGGACATTATTATTATTAATATCGGTACGGCTGGTTCGGAGCGCTTGCACATCGAACGCGGTGCGTACCGCACCGATTCGATCGTGTGGACGGCGCACCGAACCACATGTCGGTTTAGTCGCTATTGTGCTATCGTACGCGCAACACGTCGCTGCGCGTTCACAAAAATGGATTCGGAGCGACGCCAAGAACACATCGATAGTAACTGTGACGATATACTAGTGCTGAATTTAAGTTCTCTGAATTCTCTACCTGACGCTAGAAATTTTAAAGTAGCCACCAATCTCTCTTCAGCACTCACAGCTTGTCGCATAACTGTATCGGATTTAGTTATATGCGATTTCACAAGATCCAACAATTCAATAAATGCTTCGGAACTCATTCGAAGATATATACGAAAATCTTTATCATCGAGATCTTTGATGAGATTCATATGACTATACCGTTGTCTGTTTCTGAGATAAAATTTTGCCCATTATTTTCTTCTTTTTCGTTGGTTATATAACGGCGATGTAGTAACGATAGCTGCCGCAACTAAAGCAATTTTGGCTTGTTTTGATAGAATGGGCGGCATTTCGAGGAGACGTGTTCACGCAACGCTAGCACGATACGACTGGACGGTTCGAAGTCTGGTGCGATCGTCTGTTGTATAGATCGCACCGTGCGGTTCGTGGTGCGCTCCGCACCAAGTTCGATCGTCTGTGACTACTATTACTAACTTTGACGTCAAACGCTATATTAATTTTTAAAAATATGTATCAGCTGGAGTTCGGATACGAGGCATTAATAAGCGCGGGAATGCTCCCGCTTAGTGGTAAGCTGATCCTGTCGGCGGACGAGCTGACAGCTCACCTGGCACTGGCTCATCTTGTAAACCCGACGACGATCGACCTGAACTTCGACTCTATAATCCAGACTAAGTAAGGACGTACCTATGTACATCTAAATATTTACGATTTTCTTCTTTTCCATAACCACCTCTACCTACACCGTAGTTTTTGCGAGAATAATGCCCGGTTTCTGTGTGCCTAGTGTGAGTTTTGCCAATTTCTGTACGAGCTCGATCCGGTTAGCGTGACTGACTGACTGACACTAGATGGCGCTGCTCTAATTCCATACAATTTCAAGTTTACGCTAACCGGACCGAGCACGTAAAGAAATTGTCAAAAGTCACACTAGGCACACCGAGCCCTTAGTTAACTTTGACCAACCGATAAGTGTATTGCTGTCTTTGTGATTTGCTTAGTGCCAGAACAACGGTAGACTTATCAGTGCCCTGAGTATGAGGTTTTACTAGCACGACATAGTACGCGTCAACTAACTCTTTGTATAAGGATTTTTCGTTCATAAAACAGAATCTTCATACAAAAGCACTAGTTGACGCGTACTATGTCGAGCTTGTAAAAACTCATAATACTAGGGGCACAGTTGGTTGAATATAACTAGCGGTTTAGAAACCAGGCATAAGTAAGTTACAGTATTACCCAACTGATATGGCTTACCGATGTACCTGCGCAGAAGATGAATTGTCAAAGCGCGGGAAATGCTATTGACCGCTATTAGTCGGCAGCCGCCGCCATTTTAGCGAGCTTAGAGTGAGATGGAACTAACAGCTGCAGTGTATTATGAACCTTATAATAGTGACCTTAGGTTGATTGTAAGTTTTAAGCATCCTTTCGTTAATCTTCGGACCATACTTTCTTTTCTGCGCGAACGAAGATTCACGACGCGCCTTATAAGTTGGGTACTAGTATACTATGTCGAGCTTGTAAAAACTCATAATACTAGGGGCACGGTTGGTTGAATATAACTAGTGGTTTGGAAACCAGGCATAAGTAAGTAAGTTACCTACTTGTATATTGCCTGTGTCTACCTCACGCACGTTCTGTTTCCATTCACAGGCCCGACTCGCTGACGATAGAAGGCCCAGCCAGCAGGATGATAGCTAACTTCAAGCAGCTCCTGGAACACCCCATCATCGCTATAATGACAAACACCATGAAACACAACATCAAGATGCTGAAGACCTTGACGAGATGTGGTAAGCGTTAGTTACGCGTAGCACCACAAAATAATAGGTAGCTAGTACTCTGGGAATAATCCCATAATTCATGCATACATTTTCAGAACCATACATTTATGGGACCAAATTTGGTTCTTTTGGCGATGGTCCATCTCGTCCTCCCAGTGGCAGTTTAATTGAAGATATTGTGTCGCATAACACAGAAGACGCCTACGACGCACCTCAAGACGATACCACCAACGAGGATGAACATAATAATATTGCCGACAACATAAACGATGACGGTCACCAACCTAGCGATAGAAACAGTGACTTATCTCCTGAATCTAACGACAATAGTAAAGATTGGTCAGATTACATATTGAACAAGAACGACAGTGTTGAAATAGACGTTCCCGTTAATGGCAAACTAAATAGGTACAAGCTCAAACGCGACGAACACTTGGTTCTTTCAAAGGTGCCGTAAAATAAAGTTAATGACTGAATAGTTTGCATTTTTATTTTAAGGTGCTTAAAGTCTAGGTAGGTAGTACCTATATTATGTAGGTATTATTTATCATAATTTCCATTTTCATAAATACTCAAAGGACCAAGTTATCACGAATGGGGTTATACTCGTAGTCTAGTCTGCTCGAAGTAGCTCTTTTTGACTCGGAGTACCTACCTGTAAACAGTGTCAAGAAGACAAAAATACTATGGGTTACCTACCTACCTACTTTAGTAATTTATTTATTAGTTGTTTTAGTTTAGGCTTCGCACGGGTTGTGTATTTAGCCAGTGTCAAGTACTATACTAAATACCTATTTCTCATTTTCACAATAGGAAAGTCAGCATTAAATCAATCTTCGTGATCAAGTAGGTAGTCAAGCCAATTATGTATTTACATAGTCAAAGTCACGTTTCAGTAAAGTGGTGGATGCATTAGGTACCTACTGAAACTTCCTAGGAGTATTGGAAAAAATACGAAGTAACTCGCTTTTGGGATTTATATAATTTGCCCACACTCGTGCACGTTATCAAACACTCAATGACTAATATTCCACCAATACGAAGAAACACAAGTTTGTGGAAAAATACTAATCCAACAACGTCTCACTTTCGGATTCCCGCCAAAACTCCCGAAAAGTAGGTAATATTTTCTTGTGATAGAGGTAGGTACTGGATTTAGGTACCTACCTACCTACATATACCTACTATAATTAGGTAGATTATAGATAACACAACTCGGTTATTTCTTCTATTCTATTGTCGAATCGATCTACTGTACATACGTACTATTAGACAGGGACAAGTGTGGATATTTCTGTATCGGAACCGCTGCTCTTTCATGCATTAGACAGTCGATCACATCCATGAGTCGATCGATTTCCACTTGCGCCTTCATTCATCGTCGCTACGGTTACTGTCAAACTGACATAATGTCATTTGATAGTAGATCGTCACGTCTACTCATCAGCTGTGAGCTGTGTATCTGGCTGTCAGTCAGCCAACGAACCCGTCAAAATCAAACGCCCACTGCAAAGAGAATACAAACGCTACGCTAGAAGAGACGGCACTTCGATACTTTGCTATGTAAAAACCTTTTGTATGAAATTCATTCCCCCCTCGTTACCATCATAACGAAACAAATTATAGCTGTCACTAGTGATGTACAAAAATGTATCGATTAAATAGCTGTCAAATATAGTGATGTGAACTGTCGATAATTCTTTATCGATTTCAGGATTATTTCGTATTTTTTTTTTTGGCTTGTACTAGATAATATTTAGGTATGTAATTTGTGCAGGGAACCTTATTTTAAAATGAAATAATGTTGTAAGTAGATGGTGTAGATTTTATTTACATTATTTACATTACAATAATTCGAGATACCCGATTGATCTATAATAGCATACAAAGTTCACACAATAATATACTATATTCTTACTAGCTGCTGCTGGCTGTTACTTATGGATGCCTGTATTGTATACCTTTATGGATGCCTGGCTACATAGGGATTTTTTTTTAAATGTTTTGCAGGATTTTTTCACTAGGAAGTGGCAAAATTTTGTTAAAATATCTGTATGTTTTAGGAGAACGCTTAAAAATTGCTAATGCTGTTTATTCTGTGTTGTCCACCTCCTTCCCTTGGGTTTGCGGTGTTGATTTTTGGAGGCATGTACCATCTCCTTGAGTACTGGTGATTTAATTCGTTCAATAAGGTTGGCACTTCTTCTTAATGAGTTAAGGGTGCATTTCATTTTCTTTAATTGTTCCATGAGTTTCTTTTTCCTCAGCATTGATGAATCTACAAAAATAATAACATTTTATAAAAAATATAATTCATTATTATTATTTTACAAAGCTTATAACAAAATAATGCAAAACAATTAAAATTATTATTATTATTATGATACCTGTGTATGGTAACAAGGCAAGTCTGTTATCCACAAGTTTTCTCTTTTTCGCCGATTGTTCATCACTTTCTGTACATTCACTATGTATCTTAGTGGATATGGTTGAAATTACATCTGCAAAAAAAAACAATGATTAAATCATTATTCATTATTTACTTACAGTTTTTGGCTTGGCTTGAACTATATAGTAATAATGCTTACCATTCCTAGATTGCAACGCAGCTTCTTTGCTTGTTGATGGGCCTAGACAGGGTGCCTCTGAAACAGCAACTGCAATCACATTTTAATATTAGTATTCTATATTAAAATTAGCTGCCACGACAGACATTGTCCAGTCAAAATGTATGAGAAAATGATTTATTGCTTTCTCATTTTTTCATGAATTATTCAACATTTTAATAGTTATTCTGCATTATTTTTTTTTTATCTGGTCATATCTCTGAAAATATTTTATAGGTGTACACATTAATGCAATTAAATAAAACACGTACCATTTTGCGACTCTTTGATGGGAAGTATTTGTACTTGTTGTTGGCTAGTTGATGGTAATTCTTCATGTGGGGAATCATACCACATATTTCACGTGTTCTGTGACTACCCTTGCCACCTTTTCCACCCATATTGTTCAAAAGTTTATATATATTATGCTGATTAAGCACAGAAAAACCACAAACCACAAATTATTGTAAAATTAGTCACTGCCTCACACAACAGGTAAAAGATAGTAGGAAACCAACGATGAAATGGAGAATGATATATAAATCGACATTTACACCAATATTTCTCACTATACAAGATAATTTCACTGCTTATTAGTCCAAAACCAAACGAAACATAAATTTTACAAACTCAAGCGCCGGAAAATATTCAGACATTTTAATTGAGTGTGACCATACAAACTACAATTAAAATACTATTATGATATTGATAATCAGTAGTTTTACGAGAAATTAAATGAATTACAATATTTTCGGTTCAGTTTGTTGTTTTAAATACAAAATATTTATGAAAAATTTAAAAGGTAGTCGTTTTTTAGGAAAAAATATTAGCAACTCAGGTGACAACTTCTACCATACTTGTTTTTTTTTTTATAAATGGCAATTCTTGATACATTTTTATACGGTTGTACAAAGAGGGGAATGAATTTCATACATTAAAAATTCCTTTGAAGTTTCTAGCCACTGGCCCACTGCTTACAATACAAAAGGTACAATATGTTTTGGTAAAAAACGAATTAAATTATTTAAACTTATCTAATTCAATAGTAGTCTGTGCCGTGTTATGTGTAATGTTTAAGCGAAAATGTCTGAAGAGGAACCTATAGATATCGAGAGAGAACTCGACGAACTCCTGACAAAAATCCAACCGAACCTACAAGACGTTATCAAAAGAGTAAATATTGACCAATATTCCATAATTAAATTGCATTCTACATCTCGAGATTAATCGTTGATAATGCTATTCTATTTCAGAGCTTCACCAATGTAGTTCTGCAGCAAACAAAGAATGGGGAACAAGTTAAACCGGATTGTTTACCAGACACTTCCTACTTTGCCAAAAATACCCAAGTGTAAGTTATTAAACTAATAATCAAATCAAATAATAAATGTTAAGGTAACTGAATGACCTGTTTTTCTCATATCTTTATTGTATTTAAAAAGTTGTCTAAAATAAGACCTGTATGAAGCAAGTGCGCTACGCACCTGCATCGCACAAAACTTTCCTTTCCTAAAATATAATTATAATTAATAATACCTCTGATGTAATATTTTACCTTGAATATAATACAAGTAAGTCTTAAAGTCACACTAATTGATATTTTTCTAATGTTCGATGTTTGTGGATATCGACTTTTTTAACTGACCACTTACTGCGCACAACTGCTCAGTCAACATGTCTATTACTTTTTAAGAAACCTAACGAGACTGGAGCTAGTGAAGGCGCCAACATTCCATGTGCAGTCACTGGCGCTAGACCTCAAGTGTATGGCGTTGTCTCTGCGCTGTTCACTCGGAGAGGTTAGCGTAAAGGGACTCTACAGCGCATTTAACGAGAACTTGTATAACCTGATACCGGTGTTCTCAGAGGGGCATGTCGTGTAAGTTATCTTAACATTCAAACTAAACAAAAAAGATTAACATATAAGGAGCAAAGGAACAAAAAAGGGGCACATCCAATCAAACAAATGCAACAGATCTGTCCCCTATTGTTCTGATGCACCACATTATATGATTTAGTAAAAGTGACCTTTAATCATCAGGTTATTATTGGCTGTGATAAATAATGAGGTTTTAATTGTAAGTAATTGGAAATGATATACTTGTACTGCTGTACTTTCCCAATTTATATTCTTTACAAACTAAGCACATCGAAATCTGTAGTGTTATTATGGTTGTTTCATATTAAATGAGTGTTCTATGATTTTACTCATTAAAAGTGGGAATGTTAGTTTTAATTAATTTGTTTGATTAGTGATTTGGTTGCTTATGTTCTTGAATATATAGATTACAAGGTACAGTTTATGATGTAGGTATGTATATTTGTTTACTGCAACACTGTTTGATTACATGCTTCAACAATATTGTTCTTGGCACAGGTCTGTGCATTGAAGGGGATAAGGTAGGTTCAAAATGTTCATTTTACACATACCTAGTGTTACATTACCATTATTGGTTGAACAAAATTACATTAGTGTTACAATTTTATATGTTAGTACCCATCTTACAATAAAATTAATTAACAAAAAAATAATAATTAATTAATGAGCATTGAGCAGATGGAAATGGCGCGTTCAATTCCCGCACAGAGCAATAATTTGCGTGAAACAGCAATGTTCTTAGTCTAGAGCGTTTCTGGAAATTGGTCCTAGTTGTTCCTGATTTATTAGTCAAAGTCAAAGCATTTAATGTAAATAGGCAATAAAATCGCACTTTTATAAATAGATGGATAAATTAAATAGAGGGATTCCTTAATAGGACTGGATTCCTTCTATATTGGGATGATCCATACTGGCTGGCCTAGTAGCCTGTATCTGCTAAGCGTTCTTTGAATCATATGGATGGATTTATTATAACGTCACTCATGGAGTGTCCTATCATAATAAATTATAATGTTGAATTTAGTTTTTTTTTATATTTTATAGGCTGACATTTGACCTTGTCTCACATTCGTCTCACATTGTGACTATGTGAGACGAAATTGTAATGTTGTAGCATATCATGTGCGAACATGTGCGCAGACGTGACGATTGGACTGGCGTTCGAAGATGACGCCTTCACCTCTATCAACCCGGGGATCGAGTTCATCCATGACGAAGTATTAGTGAAGGTAAACCAAAAACGACAACTTACTATTTACTAATACCTACTAATATTATAAACGCGAAAGTTTGTGAGTTATGTATGTATGTGTGTTGCTCTTTCACGCGAAAACTATGGAATGGATTTTGATGAAACTTTACAATAATATAGCTTAAATATCAGAATAACACATAGGCTACGACTAATAAAGATATTATATCGTATATTTATCCAAACGCGGGCGGGGCGCAGCTAGTTGTTTATAATTATCGTGGTTGAACTTGTCACGTCTCTAAAATAACCATATATGTATGCCTTACGGTTGCTTGCATTCGCATTACGTTTTATTGCCTGTGTTTATTTTTTCATATCACTTTGCATCACAATCATGACTATATTCAAAGTTGGTTTAATCTGATGTTTAAAAATTGCTTCTAACATATCTAGTTGCTTCGACTAAATACTTATTGGAATATCAAAATACCATGTGATGGCTTTGTAGTCATTTAGTAAGGTCTGTGTGTGGCAGATATTTTGAGAACCTTTGTAATTTAAATTCTTCACGCTCATTATTACACTATTTAAACCTGTAGATAATTCAGCAACACAATAGTCCTAGCTATATAGCTGTACACAGTTTCAAGGATTTCCATGTCTATTCAAGTATGAAATTCCTGAAATTGTGTGTGGTATCTACTAAATTCCTTTGATTATAATTATAACACTGAAATGGTTGAGCTACCTTTCTTATATAGTTGAGTATATTCAATGTAATTTACTATGAGTGTCGGAGCCGTCAGGGGGGTGAAATACTATAAATTGTATCGAAAAAATCATCCCCCGAAACACCCCACTTACAGGGGATGATTTATCGATAAAATTTATCGTATTTCTTCTGCCACTAGCCACAGTACCCCACAGCCCCTCAAATCGAAGATGATTTGTCGATACAAAGTATTGCATTTCACCTCCCTGAATGCTCCGACACTAATACTGAATCACATGCAGTACTATACTACCAAAACATTTTTCATTTTTATTTTCATACTGTATTTCTATAATGAATAGTTTCGCGTCGATTAGTTTGACTTATGATTGCATAATTTGTTGCAGCTATCGTGGCCTTCGCCTCAAAGGAATGGCGGTTATGACTTCGCCACGACAGAACAATTGGCGAAACACATAGGTGATTACTATGCTAATAATATAGCCGGTCTACTTTCACACTGATAAGATAAACATTTTACACATATATCTAGTACCTATAGAGGTCCTAGTTCGAATTCTAATTGAATGTAGATGCAATAACAATAGATGGTATCATACAAAAAAGAAAATTCCAAGTATTGGAGACCTTATCATTTCAGATACTGCTTACAGGCTGTTATTACCTAAATGATAGGAATGTATTACCTACATTAGTTGATGAGGTTTTTGTCTCGTTAGCAACAGGCTACAGTGGATGTTGTTTAGTAGTTACATATATAAATAGTAGTTACATATTGTATTTATAGATTTAATAGTTTTTTTTTACTTTGTTCTTTGGCCATGGTGCTTTTCGCACATTGTGCCAGTTTCATTTAATAGTTGTTCACCGTCTTCCAGATGACTTGCCGTTGACGGCAGCTATCTCGCTCCCCCTGTACGCGCTGTTGCGAGACAAGCTACAGCGCCATCTAGCGGTGGTGCTGCGGCGCGCCACCAGCGTCTCTGACGTCATGTGCTCCAACCCGAGTATGCTGGAAGCCTACAGGTGAATACGGACTTTATACCTCTAAAAAGGCACATGTTATTCATTATTGGGAGGGCTCAGCTGCTTCACTTGCGGCTGAAAAGTATCCTATTCTACGACCTGAAGTAACTATATATAAAATTCATCAAAATCCATTCAGGCATTCCAGAGCTAGGAACATACTTATATGCAAAATAAAAAGAGATGTCGAGATTTGTCAAAATGTTTATCTGATTTTAATGTGCGCGAATTAGACCCTTTTTTGTCTAGTTGTATAGTTACTAATACAATCTAGCTAGGTCGATAACCATGACCTACTTTTTATTCAACATTTTCACAGTTCAATGGTCGACTGCCTGGCGCGTAGCGGCAACAAAGTCATGGACATGATACTGATCAACATGAGGCGGACACTGCTGCAGAGTTGTAGGGAAGTCCTGGAACTGCCCACGCTGCATGCCACGTTTCTGCATAAGGTAATAAGTCCATGATCTTTGTCCACTTTGGACCCCAAACGGGTACTCATGAAGGTATCCCAGATTCAGAACAATCAAATAAAAAGAACCGGCAACAAAGTCAAGGCCATATTTTAGGGTTCCGTACCCTAAAGGTAAAACGGGAACCCTATTATTAAGGCGCGGCTGTTTTTAATGTCGTTGTGTGAATAGCATGCTGGCTGGCTTATGCTCGATTTGTGAACGCTCAGTCAACTTTGACCTTTTTTTCAGATAGGATCGATATCGTACGTGGGCAGATTCGAAACGGGCACCGGATGGCTCAAGAACCTCGCGACAGTGAACAGGATAAATGACGTCAGCGTCACCAGGCCCGATCCTATGAAGACCAGCTTCCACGTCACGCTCAGGATAAAGGATTTGCAAGTGAGTCAATACTTACAGTAATAACTGTCAGTTAAAAACAGAGTACTTATATAAGACACTCACCCAGCGTACTCTATCTCCATACCAAATTTCATACACAATCTCTCTTATTTATAATATTCGAGTGAAGCGTTATAGACATTGGCGCAGTCGATAGGATATACGAATTCGACCCTTTTCATTTTTTTAAATTCTTTTTGAGGGGTGTTGGAAATGTCTTCGCACTTTCCCTTCCGCCTCGGGGGTGGTGGAGAGGGGGCGTGTGGGACTTGAACCCACTTAAACCCCCCGTGAGCCGTCGATCCGCCTCGAGTGGGGCGAGATGGGGTCGTATTCGCATTCACCATCGAAAATACCAAGTCGACCCTAACTTATCCATCCCATGAGATCGTCCTGTGTTGTCAGAGTTTGTAAGGCCGAGGGCCTCGTCTGAGGGGTCTGCTTTCCGGTCTGTAGTGAGTAAGCGGTATAATTGTAGATCGGCTACGACGAGTACCGCATCAAGGCCGAGGGCGCGTGCTGCTCGGGGCGGGTGTGCGCCGCCTTCAGCGACGCGGCGCTGCGGCTCGCCGTCAGCGTGGGGCTCGCGCGCTGGGAGCCCTACGCGCAGCTCGACGATCTGCAGCTGCATAGCATGGAGTAAGGTTTTTTAATTTTAGGTTTTGACCTCGCATGATAGAATAGAATTGGATAGAAAACTCTTAATTGTACACCACAAATCAAAAAAGGCTATGTATTTACAGAGAATAAAAAATTTATTCTGAACTGTGTATAAAGATGTTAGAATAAGTGGGTTATAGACATAACAGTTTATCCATTTCGGACATACAGTAACGCACATAATGGTACGTCTGGAGACAAAATCCGTAAAAAGTTTTGTCGGTATATTATATGAAACTAGCTGATACCCGCAACTTCGTTCGCATTTTTATATAAAATGTAAACTGTTTAGAAAATCAATTGATGTCGCGAAGAACAGCTAGGTAAGTATATATCTGTCTCTTTCTCTCTCCCTTTTCCTGTATCTTTCTCCCTCTCTAGCTCTTTTTCTATCTTTCTCCCTCTTTCGCTCTTTCTATCTCTCTTCCTCTACCTCTATCACTTTTCCTCTCCTTATATCTCTATATCTTTTCCTATCTTTCTATCATTAATATCCCTCTTCACTCTCAATCTCTCGCCTTCTCTCCCTGTCAATGTCCATCTCATCCATTATATTTATTTTCCTCACCCTCTCCGTCTATATCTCTCTCTTTCCCTCCTTCGCTCACTCCCTCTCTCTCTATTTCTATATATTTCGCACTCAATCTCTCTTCTCCCCCCCACTCTACCCTTTTCTCCCCTCTCCCCTATTTCCCCTCCTTCTACCCGCACTCTCCCCTCTTTCTCCCCCACTCTCCACACTTTCTCCCCCCACTATACCATCTTTCTCCCCCCACTCTCCCCTTATTGTCTCCTCACTCTCCCCTCTTTCTCCCCACTCTCCCCTCTTCCCCCTCACTCGCCCCTCTTTCACCCCCACTCACTCCTTTTTCTCCCCCCAGTCTCCCCTCTTTCTCCCCGCTCTTTCTCCCCACTCTACCCTCTTTCACACCCCACTCTCCCCTTTTTCTCCCCCACTCTCCCCTCTTTCTCCCCCACTCTCCCCTCTATCTCCACACTCTACCCTCTTTCACACCCCTTTCTCCCCTACTCTCCCCTCTTTCTCCCCCACTCTCCCCTCTTTCTCCCCCACTCTCCCCTCTTTCTCCCCCACTCTTTCCTCTTTCTCCTCATACTCTCCCCTCTTTCTCCCCACTCTACCCTCTTCCCCCCACTCTCCCCTCTTTCACCCCACTCTCTCCTTTCTCCCCGCTCTTCCCTCTCTTTCTCCCCACTCTACCCTCTTTCTCACCCCACTCTCCCCTTTTTCTCCCCCCTCTCCCCTCTTACTCATCACCTACCCTTTCTCCCCGCTCTTTCGCCCCACTCTACCCTCTTTCTCACCCCACTCTTCCCTCCTTTTCCCCTCACTCTCCCCTCTTTCTCCCCACTCTACCCTCTTCCCCCCACTCTCTCCTCTTTTTCACCCCACTCTCCCCTTTCACCCCGCTCCCCCCTCTCTTTCTCCCCACTCTACTCTCTTTCTCACCCCACTCTCCCCTTTTTCTCCCCCCACTCTCCCCTCTTACTCCTCACTCTCCCCTTTCTCCCCGCTCTCCCCTCTCTTTCTGCCCACTCTACTCTCTTTCTTACCCCACTCTCCCCCTTTTCTCCCCCACCCTTCCCTTTTTCTCCCCCCACTCTTCCCTCTTACTCCTCTCTCTCCCCTTTCTCCCCACTCTCCCCTCTCTTTCTCTCCACTCTACCCTCCTCCTCACCCCACTCTCCCCTTTTTCTCCTCACTCTCCCCCCACTCTACCCTCTTTCTACCCGCTCTACCCTCTTCTCCCCTCACTCTAGCATCTTTTCCCCCTTTCCCCCCACTCTCCCCCTTTCTCCCCCTCTCCTCCCATCGCACTCTCCCCCTTTAATTACTTGCCAAATTAAATTACGATCCGTTCAGCCGTTAATTGTGGTCCGTAGGGGGTACATCTAAAGAATACCTCATAATTTCAACCCCCTTGCTTTACCCCTTTAGGGATGATTTTGAAAAAAAAAGATGAAACCTGTATTTATTTATTTCTTACCAAAAGCCTAAATAAGAATTTTCAGATCCCTAACTTGAAGAATTATGGATTCGCCATACAAACTTTCAACCCCTATTTCATCCCCTTCGAGATTGTTTTTTGAAACAAAAGATAGCCTATGTCCGTCTCATAGGTCCAATCTACCCCTATACCTAATTTCATCGAAATCGGTTCAGCCGTTTAGCCGTGAAAAGGTAACAAACAAACAGACAAACAGAGTTACTTTCAGATTTATAATATTAGTATGGACTAGAAGCGCCTCGCGGTTACACCCGCGTTAACTACTCTCCTGCGAAACCGTTAATTTTTACGGGATAAAAAATAGCCTATGTCGGCCCGGGAATAGTGTAGCTTCCCAACAATGAAATATTTTTTCAAATCGGTTCTGTACAGTTTCGGAGCCTATTCAATGCAAACAATCAAATCTTTCCTCTTTATAATGTTACCACTAATGCCCCGCAGTGTTATTCGCTGTGTTCATTCAGGGTGGTAGCTACCTCCATACAGCTAGCACCTTCATTTGAACGAGAAAACCAACAAACACACAAACTTTCGCACTTATAATATTAGTAAGATAGTATGAAATATATGTAGTCAAACATGTAACAATTGTAATGAAATGAAACCCAGAAAAATAGCAACCTTTTGTAACGAGTAACAAGATCCCCATCCCTTAGCGGCATGGACGTGCACATCACGGGGCTGGGCCCGCTGAGCGCGGCGGCGGCGCTGGTGCGCGCCTGGGCGCGCGGGGCGGCGGCGGCGCACGGCGCGCCCGCGCTGGCGCGCCAGCTGCAGCGGGAGGCGCGCACGGCGCTGGCGGAGCTGCCGCTGTGGGACCTCTTGCACGGGAAGCAGTAGCCAACAATTGCCAACCACGAGTGTAGTACTGGAGATGGAGGGGGGAGTCTGGACGTTCCATACAAACGGACAAAAGGCGAGAGAAACCGAATGCGAAGCGATAGCGTCTTCCGCGTTGATACTGCGTTATATAAAATTCCGATAGTACTATCTGTATTTTTAATTTAAAAATAGACCGTCTCACCACAAAAGTTTAAACCGGAGTCAAACGGATGTTCTAAAATTTCGTTCCACAAAATCGACGTCTATCACTCGCGTTTACTCAATGCTGGCAATCCTAATTATTTTATTTATGAATTTGTTATTGAGTTACAAAGAGCTAGGATTAGACGTCGATTTGTGGAGGAAATATTTAGACACAACTGTTCAACTCTGGTTTAAATATTTTGTGGTAAGACCGGGAGTGTCTCTTCTTTTAGGGTTTTATTGGTGTTTCATGATAGTGGTCAAACGCTAACCTATAAGGTATTGAATAAATTTAAAAAATCCTCTATGTTTTGAGCATCGAGGAATACGAGGACCATAGAATCGGCAAATACCTATGGTGCACAATGTTTTTTTATTATTTTATTTAGCACGGTTTACCACTATCTACCTATGACGTACCTAGCAATAACCTATTCACTGGTTACTTGAAGGCTCGCTGTTTATAACTATTGGGAAACACAGACTTTGGTGAGGAGTTCCACTCCTGAATCTTTTCAGCTGTGAAGACTGTACGAGACTTTAGAACCTATATCTCAGAGTGACTCGAGGAATGCACGAAATATTCTACAATGCTGTCTTTTGGGTGGAGCAGCAACTGTAATGGCAGACGTAGCGCTTACCTTCGAGTGAATGGCATGCTCGTCTGATAATTCAGTAACTTAAAAAATATATTGTGCGCTACAGGAACTTGTATTGTTTCTCTCTGTATTGCTAGATATTATGCTACAAGCTGCTCATATGGTTAACTGCCTTAAAATTAATTAAGCCATACGTAATGTACATCCCGCGTGGTACTCGGGAAATTTTCCATGTGGACGTGTTTATAAGTTACATTATATTTACCATTCTTTATTTTTTTATACATTTTTAATCTTACGCTAATTTTTATACCATTTGCTATGATATTAAGCACTGTTAATCATTGCACGTTTTGTTCATATTGAAGCGCAGCTATTGAATACGAACAGGGTTATTAAGGTACACTAGACAGGCGATATTATCGGTCGATAATCGTTATTAAAAAACGATAACGATAACACGACAACGCGCCCCATATCCTTTCCTAAAAGTATAAAGTACTGTAAAGTAACGTAAGACGTTACATTACTGTATATTATGGTAACCTTTGACGCAGCCAGCTAAATCTTTGTGTCATTCAAATAACATGAAACCATACACTTTAGTAAACATTTCTATTATATTTTACAGTAGGTAGAGAATACGTTTTAATGTGAAAATGATATAAATATATTAATTTTAATTAAAAAAGCAATAAATGTATGATATTACGATGTGTCATTATGTGTTTGTTGTATTTTAATCGTTTGATAAAAAATCGTGTATTTTTTAAAGAGTTATATTGTTGCTATTTATCGAAACTTGTTATAGAGATTTTTACTGTTTAGAGATAAGATTGTCCAAATTGAGTTGTGTATTATAGAAATCATTTTATATAATATATATATTGTTTATCGGTTGTGAGTGCACTGACTCTTGAGACTGTAATGCTTGTATATATTGAAAGTTGTTTATTAAAACTGTTCAGCTGAATACTTTGATTTTATTAAACTAGTTAAGTATATGACTTTCCTGAAAAAATACGCCTTGTGAAGATAATTCACATCAACATACTACGTGCTACAACCGGTCGAATATGTACAACCCATATTCGGTTCACAACGATAGGTGGATAGAGCAGGTAATGGTAGGAGTTGTAGGTAACTTTTGCTTGCCTTGGAATAGGTAGGTTAGGTACCTACTTTCTTGCTAGTTGAACCCAGCGTTTGTATTCTCTTTGGTTGAACCTACTCATAAACCTATTGAATTTTTCTGAAGCTGACGTCATATTGATTACGTCATATTTCTGTTGACATATTAGTATTTTTTTCTTTGACATTGATATTTTGATATATTTTAAAGTTTTATAGAATTTTTATTATGTGATTTATATTTTGTATGTACCTACCGGAATTGTTTTAATTGTTGTCATAGAAAATAGGAACAGAAGATATAAATTATTTCTAAATTAATTTATGTATGTAAGTACGCAACTATTCCACTTCTATTCTAAGAGGAGGAAAGTTGGTAGGCGAATATTAGAACGAAGAGAAAAAAATAGTCCACCCCCACGATACATCTTCTCTATTTGTTATTATCAGCTCTTTTCTTAGAAATTCTATGGATCTTTCATTAAACGAACTGCTAAGAAGTAGCACGCTGTTTCAGCATCATTATAATTTTATTTTAAGAAAATACTGTAAAAGGACTTATTACTTATTCGGTAAAATTAGTACCTAATTAGGTATAGGTGCTATAGGCTAACTTACTAAGTTCACAGTATTTGGATCTAAAACGAACCTAGCCTAAAACGTTTTATTTCGCCATAATTTGTTTCTATCCCGAATAAGTGTAGGTATATAATGCTGTTTTATTTTTAGCATTTTTCTACCTTGAGATACATTGGTGAAGAAGAGACATGGGTTTGGTCCAGTCCATATTCTGCTCAGTCACATTTTGTGTCGAAAGGTAAGACAAATTAGTTTCGAGATCACCGTTTCTGATAACCTCAAAAGTAAAGGCCATTATGTGGATTCATCATAATATTTTGTGGTCTACTTAAATTTCGTGGATTTCAGAGTTCTTACATGGACGTGCTGCGCATTTCTTCTTATGCTGCTGATGTTTACCCTCATTCTGCTGATGGTGTACGGCATTGCCGTGGGATACCATTACGCACAGAAAGAGCTCGCGTCATTTGCTAGTAAGTCGAAAGAAATCCCCTGCGCAAGGGGATTCCTGGAATAAGCATTAATAATATGTAAACTGTGGAGATGCAATCAAGTGCATTGCATACTATACCTACTTATTTATTTTATTTTATAGCACAAATACAGAAGACTGTGCTATACAAACCATAAACATTTATTAAACGTCACTTAGTATTGCGCAGTACGATTTTTCAGTGCGCATTTTTAATAAGCCGTAGGTAGGTACATAACTTTTTTTATGAATAAGAGGGTAAGTATAGTGAGTAAGTATATTCCCATAGTGTCATCGCGGTCGACGACGGAGAACCCGATGCTAGCGGGCTTGCGCGTGGGCCCCGACACGCGGCCCGTGGTGCGCCTCGTCGCAGTCAACCGGACCGAGCTGGAGCACGCACCGAAGCCGCTCCTTGGTAACTACACTCTTGCATCCCATGGAATAATAGCGGTAGGACACTTCTGCAGGATACCGACTGGGGAAGCTACCGTTACCAGTTATCCGCCAAGCATACAAACATTAACTGTCGGTTTGAGGGCACTGTTTCCAGCTCCAATGACTCACGGTAACGCACGAGAGCAGTGCAGAACCGGGTAAGATTTCGAAATACGAGATATGGGTGGCATATTCATTGAACACTGTAGGTAGGCGTGTTGCATGGCAATAAGGGCGGGTTATTGAGTGTAGAGGCTGCGATGGCACCGCGGTATTTATGAACATCTAGGGGCAAACTGCCGATCGCAGTGTATCGATATCGTGACTAAGTCTAAGTAGGTATGTAGACTTTATGTCTTGCAAAAAAAATTATCATTGCAGAGGTGTACCAGACTAACAAACCAAAGGAGCAAATTTTCTTGGACAATCCTGATTCGCCAATTGTTATGTTGGAAACGGAAAGGTAAATCCTCATATTTTAATAAGTATAATTTGTGCTAGGAATCATAAATCTACAAAGAAAATAATAATATGGAAGACAACTTCTGATACTTTGTGTATCTTTCACTTTTGTGGTGGACTATAGTATTTTAGGTGTAGATTTCGACTTGCAGAAAACATCTGTACCTATTATATCCAGATAATACCAAAACCCAAGCGAATATAGATCTAAGTATTATTGTTTTCTAAAGTTGTTTTATGAAACATGTCTCCTTTAGGCCTCCAATACAACCGGAGCTGTCGCCACAAGAAAGAGAACTCGCCAAGAAGCTCATCGGCCGCTTCAGACGGTCAAAGAACACCACAACCGAGATACCTTTCCTGAGACCTCTGAACACGAGGAGCAGGACGGATTTACAACGATTTTCTGGTGTTTAATACAAACAGATACTGCTTTTGAGCTATTGTCCCATTATATAAAGACACTGCATTCGTCACGTTCTAGTCGGTATCTGGAAAATCATTGGCAGCCTTCGTCCGAGGCCATTACTCATGAATTTTGAAATAAGGTAAATATAGTTTTCTGTAAGAGGCCAGGGTATTTGTCGCTAATGGAAAGGCTAAAAGCAACCGAGATTTTGGAAGACGCAAAAGCTTAGCTCTAGTTGCCTATCTTACATTTAATACGTGCCTATAATAATAAGTGCCTTATTTTACCTCATCAAACTTGTAGCTTATTACTATGTGGTTGAAAGAAACGCTCTAACACCTTGTTTTTATGATTTCCATACAAAATAAAATTCATGTTATTCGATGAATTTGTATATTTTTTCCACAATTACACTTAGCACAAAACAAAACAGACACGAAATTACCTCAAATAATTGTAGTTATTATGCTACATGACCTGGTCAATTTTTATATCAGTGTAGCAAAGTTTCCTCCATGTGGCAGATACGCCAGGCACATGCCTGGCGTATCAAAGTCAATCAAAATCGTTGTCACGAGCCCCATTAAATGTTTATTGCCAAAAGACCATCTCTGAATAATTGATGTATAGTTTATCTACCTACTTGCTAAAGGTTTTGTATAGGTAATAGGAACCTTTATAAGACGCTACTATGTCAAAAACAAGTATTATAAGGTATTAGGCAGTTTTCGAATGCTCAAGACTCAAGACTGAAGACCCATACTTGCCTTTTGGAATACTACTCAGTCAAAAAATAGATTCAAAAAGCTTATTAGAGTACAATTTTGTCTAATTAATATAGTCTTCATAATGGCATCATTTACCGTATTGTTATATGACGGTACGGAAGTGCCATATGCGTCAGTTAGCTCTCGCTTGACGCGATGGGTTTGTACTGCAGTACAATTTTGTTTTATTACGTCATTATTATCAAAAGCCAATGTGTCATTCAGTGGGGCAACACTAAATGGTAACATTGTATCGTTAAAGGTGTTGTTGGAAGGCATGGCGTCAGATTCACGGGCACCAGCAAACACTCGCCTTAAGTGGTCTGCGCTAACGCTCAAGTTCAATCCGTTTAGTATTTCGTCATTGACAGTGTTGTTGTTGGAGGGCATCAGCGCATCGGCCATGTCCCGCCTGCCGAGCCGGTGTGCGAAGCCCCGCCTGACTGCCTTGTTCACTGACCGCACCATGGGACTATTCTCTGGGTTGCCTCCAGATCGCAAGGCGCCGGCGGCTCTAGCTGCCTTCTCTGTAGGACAAGATTCACTTTCATAACGAGTTACTTTTGTGCCCCCTGCATGTGTTCCGTTCCCGGAGAGATCTTTTAATAGAGCTAGAATCTGGCTAGATTAACTGTAGGTTATATTAGGTCTTACTTACGATTGTAACCTACTTGACAAATGATAATTCCAAAAAGGGTGCGGTTGTTAAGTTTGGTCCGTTTTCGACCACTCAATTTCCTACTTATTAGTGCTAGCTTACCCATTGCATCCACAGAGTTCTGCACAGTGCAGTAGTGGAATCCGATGCCGATGCCCATCACCAGCATTGTTATAATGGTGAACAGCAAGCAGCACGTTAGCAAGGCACATACAGTGCATAATGTTATGCTGAAATAAAAACAGCCCTAGAAGAATTCTGAATTATACCCACACGAATTAACATTTTCATTAAGGCAGGTAGGTAGTTTCAGGTAGGTAAGTAAACGGTCTTTGCGATCTCATTTTTGAACTCGAATTTCACTCAGGGCAAGATATTAATAAACCTCCATCATAGTTTAATATGTAGGTGCTTAGATAAGTACCTATACACCTACCTACAATACAATAAGTACCTACACTAATTATTTATTGATAAGCACAACATAAAAGTGTAAGGTGTGTTTACAAAAATATTACATTGGTAGTACATCCCTATCAGGGTGTTCCCGCAACGTTTACCACTTTCGATCCCATCGTCACTTTATTTTAACGGTGAGATAGTGGTCAAATGCTATGCTAATAAAAAATACAATGGGCAGCCTTATCGCTAATGTTGCTAATAGCAATTTCACATTTAGTATAAGTATCTACATTATTTTATAAGAAGGACCACCAAGACCTTTATATCCATGTTTGCGCAGATGCTAGAAGTTAGTTTAGTATGGATAAGCCCGTCGTCTTAGATTTACCTACGTCGCAACTCTTACAAGACCTCGTGGAAGAGAAAGTAAAGTGGCATAATTATACATACCTACTTATAGCTAATTTGTATAGGTAGATACTTACCGCTCGCAAGCATTCAATAAAATAGACACAAAAGAACTAAGGGAACAACACACACAGCCCATTTTGTAAACAACATTTGGACACAAAAAATTTACCGACGGTAGTAGAAAGATTATAGTATTTAATCGCGACCTACATAATTATTTTCAGTTTGACTACAAATCACTGTCAATGAAGTGCAGCGTAGGGATGGAATAAACTCAAAACCATCTGTTGCTCAGATGTATTGGGATATGATTTTTGGACACTATTATTGACAACATGACAATTTATTTCCTCTATGACATGAACCTAGTATAATCTGCAATAAATAACAGAAAAGAAAATTAGCTAGGTACTGTCCCACTGCTGGGCAAAGGCCTCCTCTCAGTTTCGTGAGGATAATTAGGCCATAATCCACCACGGGGGCCCGGTCCGGATTGGTGATAATTCTCGGGCATGTGAGTTTGCTAACGATGTTTTCCTTCACCGAAAAACGTTGTAGGTAGGTAGGTAGGTACCTATATTATTTTTAACAAGAAACACATCGGTACTTACCCGCACTGGGATTTGAACTCGCCATCTCCTGCTTTGGCAGGCGGACGTTCGCAAAATTGGCTACCACCGCTTATATGAATAACAACAGATAATAAGGAAATAAGTAGGTATGTACGTTTGTATTTATACATACCTACAAATTAAACTATGAAATTATTATTATTTGTACCTTTATGTATGTACAAGCATAATATTATCTACAAGCACTTTGATTAAAGCATGCATTTACATTGTCACTACACCCACAGTGTATAAATTCCGTGTGGATGCTAATGTGATCCTGAACATCAATCTACCTACCAAATTTCATCAAAATCTGTTTAGCCGTTCTGACGTGATGTAACAAACAAACAAATTTTCACATCAATAAATTATTATAATGTAGGTACCTATTTAACATCCAAATATGAATAAGTATAGCCAGTATACAACATTAAGAAAAATTTATAAAACTTGATTTTGCTGTTTTATTCCAAAACTCCGACGAATCACCGTAGGTACGAGAGAATATGAGTTTTGGCGCGAATCCAAAAGTAAGGCGTTGTTGGTTTTATTATTATTTTCTCAAACTTGTGTTTCTTCGCGTGTTAATGTGTAATATTGGTGGAATATTAATCATTGACTGTTGGTTAACGTGTACGAGTGTGGGGAAATGATATAAACCCAAAAAATATTTTATTTCGCATACCTATTTCCAAAACTCCCAGGAAGTTTCAGAAAAGCATCCACCATTTTACTGAATCATGATTATGACTGTAATTTGACTAGACGACGACTTGACCACATGAATTGCTATACCTTCCTGATATTACTTTCCTATTGAGAAAATAAGAAATAGGTAGGTACCTAAATATTTTTATACTTGATACTGGCTAAATGCACAACCATGCGAAGCCAAAACTTACAAAAATAGGAACTGTGCAATTATACCACCATGGCATTGTCATTATAAAAATAAAATGATGTCTGAATTAGTGAAGGCAATTAATGCGATTTCATATAAATTTCATAAACATGCGAATTGACGAGTCTTAGCATGCTAATTGCTATTGCTATGCTATTTGCTAAATCAGATTATAATTGACGATATTAAGCACATTTTTCGTAGCACGCACGATTTCAATTCAACGAATGAATCTGTTACACGCATTCATTCGATATACGACCGTAAGTAGTACTAAGTACAAGCCTATCAAGGATAATAATGGCTTAACCAAATTTTATAGCGTCCGTATGAATTTGCTAAGGTTCACGTGACTGAAACAGACTTAGTTACATTGAGGCGGACGAAGAGAGCGCACACTCGCTGCCGGCCGCTGCATTAAAATTAAGTATGACGCGAGCGACGAATTCGCTTCGCGCTTCGCAAAATTTCGCTACGTAAATTAATTCGTGGAGTGACGATTATGATTTCGTCGCGAAAATTATTAGAGTCTGTCAAGCGAAAGAAGGCACTCGATTTTTTACGTAACTTTTTACATGGCAATACTGATGTGTTTCCACCTACGGACACTATGTCCTTTAACGGGGTAAAGTCAGGGTGGCATACAATAATAATTGTTAATAACGAATTTTAACTCACTCTAATGAACTTATGAAATAAACCTTTTTATTATTTTTTTATCCTGAATCGGAAAAATACGCAAACACGTGGGGTACATACATATTTTAGTACATAGACTTTTCCAAAACATTAGGGAAAATTGGTATCGGTGTGTGGCAGTACTGTTCCCCTCAATGTTTATAAGATGGCGGCTTAAAGCATTGTTGGTGTGGTTTGTTTGAGAATACATTTTGAGTTTTTTGCGTGTTAAAATGCCTAAAACAATCAAGAGTGGCGTGCGAAAGTTATTATTCTGTATGATATCCAAGTATCAGGAGAAGCAGCAGGAAAAAGAAGCTGTATTCTTGCAGAAACAGGATTGTTTACGTATTGTGGTCGATTTCTTAGGTTTGTATTGCACAAATATTTTGATACTTTGATAACATTTTTGTGGTTCTCGACTTTTATTTTCTTTTATTAAAATACTGTTGTCTTCTTTTATTATATCTTAATAACATTAATAGCATACTACACATTTGGAAAAATAAACATTGCATTAGGTATAATTTATGAATTATTGTTATTTTACAGCTAATCTGAAGGAAGTAGCAGGAGTTACCGAAATAATGCGTACAATTGAGAAGCTAACTGATTTGGAAAGTAAAGTAAGGATAAAATCCCAGAACGAGTTCTTGGATGAAATATCTTCACTCACTGGTAAGTTTTTACTTAGCTCCACCTGTACCTAACTACTGTTGTGTTTCCAAATGGAAAATATGTTGCTCAGATCTGCCTGACCACTTTCATACATTTATTTTATTGTATTTGCAGAAGTAAGTGTCAGAACATTAAAGAGGATTAAAAATGAAGGTGTGGAGAATGAAGGTGTCTGGAGTACTCCGGGTAAAAAAAGACCTCACCAGTCCACAGTGTCAAACCTGGATAGTTTTGACATGGATGTTATCCGGAATAAACTAAACGAGTTCTACATTGTAAGAAAACAAGTCCCCACATTAAGAACTTTGTTGGCGGAACTAAAAGAAAGCATTGGATTCAGTGGATCTCATGAGACTCTTCGTCAAATACTATTGAAGAGTGGCTATGAATTCAAGAAAAACAAAAATGAACGTTCGTTGTTGATCGAGCGTTATGATATCTCTGCATGGAGACATCGATTTTTACGGACAATAGCTTCAAAGCGTTTGGAAGGAAAACCCATCATTTATTTAATGATGATGATTGGAAAAAAATGACTCAACACGTAATCAACATAGAAGCAAAATACAAAGAAAGAGACAGAATTACAGAAGATAATTTAGAACGTTTTATAATTAATATGGGAGAAAATAGCAGTGATGATACCAGTGACTCCGATTTATCACTTCAAGTGGAATTTTTAGATTCAGATTTTGATTACGACGAATAAAAAAAAACTTTATAATTGAGCCTTTTTTATTTATTACCTACACTAAGATATTTCTAAGATGCACCCTGGGCGTGTAGGTACTCTGAAGAATATTACTTGTTTATATTGGAGTATATCATCTACTTATTCATCATCATCAAAAAATTATGTAAGTATATTTATTTAGAATAATATTAAAGTATTAAATTATGTAATTCCAAGTTATCCTATTACTTAATGTATTGCCATACTAATATTTTTTGAATTTGCCGCGATTTATCAGGGCCTTCTTTCGCTTGACAGACTCTACGAATGCGAATTAATCCATTACTAGTCTGAATATCCGATATTGTCAGTGTCAATTTGCCAAGCAAGTCAACGTCACGTCAATATTGTCTGTTGTAAATTTTGTTTTGCTAGGTATTTTCATTTTGCTATCTCGCTATGGAAGAGGAAAATACTTTAGCAACAGAAAACGAATCCAAGACTACTAAACGTAATAAAAATAAGAACTACGCTGTAAAGAAACGTCCATCAGTGAAGCCCTTGGAAGGAGATAATGTAATCTTCGTGACCAGGAAGACTAATTTCAAAGTAGGTTTTTGAAACACTGCAATAAAATACCTAACAGCTGTGAGCTGAATGGAGTCGGACATAACAAACGATTAGCAATGTTTCCGAATTTGTTTTAGGCTCAACTGGAAAAATGCTCTGAGCTCTTGACAAAAGGTGAAAGGGAAATAATACTGCATGGCCTAGGAGCGGCTATACAGCGGTGCTGTAACTTAGCAATACAGTTGCAGTTACTTTTCCCTGGAACTCATGAGATTGAAGTTAATTCTTCCACCGTTGAATTGATCGGTAAGATCACTATAGTAATTCAATAAGTACCTTCCTAAGTAACAAGATACCTACTAATATTCAATTGCTAATAAGTAGATACTTCAAAATACCTTTTTGAACAGCTAACCTACTAAAATCTTGGCATTTTATTGAAATAATTGTAGGTTTTTGGGTAACAATACTATAGTGTCCCATTTTACTCAATATTAACTTGCAAACTGTGAATCTGAGCTCTTAACACTCCAGTAGCAATTTTCATTTGTACATTCTATTGTCTTACAGATGATTTAATTCCATTGGTAGACGAGTTGGATTACAACGCGCAGCACAGACGTCAATCTGCAGTCCACATACGCATCTTTAGAACTGCAATGATTGGTGCAAATCAGTAAACACAATGTTCTTCTCGTTGAGTGAGATAGTGCAATGGATTGGACTGACTGTTTTTGAAATATGGATTAATCTTATCACTATAACAATATTTTCAGTGTTATTAGCATTAAAAATAGATGGCAAGATTGACAGTGCCTGGTGGACAATCTTTGCCCCTTTATTTGTTAGTGATGCAATGAATGCATATTTCTGTTGTATTGTATGTATAAGAATGAACTTGGACAATACATACAAGATATCGTTTTATAGGGCATCGTGGAGTGGAATATTTTTAGGATTAACATTTGTCTTCAAGTTTTTACTGTGTAGGAAGTTGCAAGGTGACCCTGCCATAGAATACAGTGAAGTTTTTGCACCATTATTTATACTACTGCAATTGATAGCAGTCAGAGCTTGTCAGTTACATCAATAGTTTATAATAATGTAGTTTACTTTTTTGTATCTATTCAAATAAAACAATTTATTTTCCCCAAGTGATAAACAGAATTTTATTGTTGAAAGTACTAATTAAACAAAGACTTTACTGAAACATACTGAATAGGCCACCCCTACTTTTCTTCTCTTCACCTCCAAAATTGAAACTAAAACCACTTGCTTCTTGGTTCTGGGGGTTTGAATCTGTTTTTGGTTCTGATGATGTCATGTGTCCAAAGAAAGATAATCCGGTTTTGCGTAATCCTGTAAAATATTTATCAAGTTAGCAAAATATTTTTGTTGCCTTATTTCAGTTATGAAGATTTACTATACCTGACAAGAAATTAGGAACATCTTGAGATAGAACTTCTTGATTTTCACCAGTCACAGGCATTGGTATGTCGGCTTTAGGTGACAAAAGAAGGCTTGAATCTAAAATTAGATGGATTTACAAATGTTTATATTTTATGATACTACCTTAAATTTTCTTAAACTTTCGCGACTTGAATACATGTTAATTAGTATTTAAACGGGTCTAATACTAATTATAATTTTGACATACCTCGACGTTTCAACCGAGTTACAGTCTGAGTTGAGTCTTCTCGTGACCACGGCCGATGTAACTCGGTCGAAACGTCGAGTTATGTCAAAATTATATATTTTGATATTAGTTTGTGCGCGAATTAGACCCGTTTAAATACTTAATTAACCTTAAAAAAAATCTGTTTATTTTTATTGCTAGTTTACCTATGCAGTGTGGAAAATCTATGTCACCATCTTCGTATCCTGTGGTGCTTATGGAGACGTCCAGAGAATCGGAAATCATTGGACCTCCATGTGTACTTGGAAAACCACAAACTGGTTTGTGTGACATTTCAAATATCTGTAAATCGTCCATTGTTACCTAAAGGTTCACAAAGAGCATTTTACCTAGGTACTGAGCTGTATAAAACATATTTTACACACCTCATGCTTTAAAAATGTGTCAATTTAGCTCTGCTTAGCGGAAGCAAATGAGGTTGTTGGGCACTAGGGTGTGTTCTATGTGCCACACTCGCTACGCTCGTGAGGCAAAACTTCGAGTAAAGAATGGGTCGTTTTCGTCCCTTGTAAAACAAACTACTATTAGGTATGTAACTTTTTATCTACTAACTTTATGTAAATTTGGGTTAGCATCAGCATCTATATCTTTATCAACAATTGTGTTTGTATTATTTTTAGATGGGTTTGCAGATTTATTTTCTGTTTCCATCCGATTGGCAGCTATATCACCAATATCCATGGCTTCTTCATCGACAATAGTAACAGTTTCTACTATTTCTGGTTCAGCTTTAGAATAATTCTGATTATGTTGAAAGAACTTTGAAGTAACAACTGCATCATCAGACTTTTGTAAGTTCTGTAAAAACATTACCAATCATAGTTAAATATTACTATCACCTATACCTACCTAGGGTTTCTGTAAATTACATACCAATGGAGTCATATTTTTCTTAGTGTAAACAAATTGTGGCGACAAATCCAAATTATGTTTTTTCATTAGCATATCTTTAATTTTAGCGTATCCTTCCTCACTGCCTGCACTGACATCTAGTTGACTATTGAGCGTCTCATTTGCATCGATTTCGTCTCCCATAACAGGCTTCTCAGCATCACTTTCCGATGTATTAGGCAAATCGAATGATACTCTCTTTTTGCATTGCAATTCCTGGGAACTCTAAAACAGGGCAGGGCTTCACATAATTAGATGGCATTACAAACAATAAAAAAAAACTTTAATCGTGTGAATAAAACCTTAAGAGCTTGAGATAAATTCTTTTCCTCCTTAGATGCCGCTGGTTGAACTATTGCTTCATCCTTCTGATGCTCTTGCTCATTCGGAAACACCTTAGCAACAGTCATGAATCAATTTTATCTTATAAATATAAAACGCTGAATGGTTTTGATCTCATAATAAGATACCTGTGTCTCCTCCTTCTTAGGCCTCGACGACGCTGTGTCGAATGGTTCTTCCTGCTGATATTGCTCTGTTCGAGACATCTTACCAAAATCAATAATCATCATATTATGCATCAATATTAAATACTATAAATAGGTATTAAATGTATAGTAAGAATACCTACCTGTCTCTCGAATCCATGGTCTAGGAATTGCGTAGGTGGTATCAATAAGCTTTCTGCATTAGAACCTGTTATATCTATTTCTTCTATAACGTCATTCTCTAGAGGTTTCTTGTCCTAAAGCAATAAATGTAATACTACGTAAATAACTATTTTTGTCACATTATTAAGTAATTAATCGTCGCTGTAGTTCTTTTATTCAAATAAAATAATAAATATATATATTTAAAAATAAAAAATAATAAATACTTATATAAAAAAAATAAATAAAATAAAATAAACTAAAACTAGCTTAAACTAAACCTTACAAATCTAACAAAAGAGGGTGTCCATGTGGCATGGTACCAAGAACACTGGCTGCATTACCTCGCTGAATAGCAATGGCTATTCTCTGTGCGAGATAAGAGCCAGCCCTCTTGTCACCAGCGGCGTCGACCAGCCGAGGAATTTATTGTTATTATTATTATTTAATATTGTCACATTATAAACTTAAAATTAACAAGTAACGCTTTCATACCTTACTCTTGGAAATCGCGCAAGTTCCATTAGTATTTTTACCGTCAACCGAAATCATATCAACTGATTGGAGTGTCACTGGATTCACTTTCGCCATAATCTTTCCAGCTTCATTTGTATCAATCTTTATATCTTCCAATATGTTTATGAGTTTAGATTTTGCATAGTTTTGTGGTTTGTGCTCCTCATTCAAGGCACTAGGCTTGTTGAAAAATGAAGAAATATACTCCTCCGTATATTGCCCCTTCCTGTTAACTTTGCTTGATTTAATCTCCATCTGAGACGTCGAAATTGTTTCGTTCCTATCCGGCGATATCTTAAATGAATCTGCTCTCTTTATCTAAAACATTGTGCATCTGGCTCATTTTGGAAACTACGTACTCCACTAGTAGGTACCTAAACCTAGGTCTTAATAAATGAAATATATTCATACATTACCTGATCAAGTTGATCACTCAAAATATCAAAATCTAAATAGCTTAACTGCAGCTTAGGCATCTGAAAATGTTCAAGAATGTTAGTAACTAAACAATTATTCAAATAACTGCCAAATCTTAAAAAATAGTAGGTGGTACTAACAATCAAAGCGCTATCATTCATATCATCGGCGATAGTCCTCCCAGAGTCTGCTACCACATCAACATTAGCTTCTTTACGTTGTGTTTCTTCTTCTTTTTCGACATTTGCTTTTGCTTTCATACCCAGTTCTTCCAACTCGTTCATTAAATCCCTTATAGCCCCAGACTTTTCCTTTATCAGATTAATATTTACGGGCATTTCATTGACCATGAACTCTGCTAATTCAATTATTTGTTTGCGATCTAATTCAATACAAGTTTTCTTCTTCACTTCAATTTCTTCAATAAGTATTGTTTCATCGTTTTCTAGCTTAGTTATTTGTATCTCGAGGTGTTCAACTTCCTCTTTAGCTTTGAGAAGTTTCTGAACAAAAGGCAGGCTTTCGTATCGAGCCTTACTCTCCTTCCACAAGTCTTCGTATTTCTTCTCTCCATTCTTAGCTCTTTCTATTACTTCAATTTTCTTATCTTTAATCATTAGCAACTCCTTTTTAAGCTCGACGTTAGCCATTCTGATGGTCTCTCGAGAAATGAGCAAGCTTAAAAATAGGCACGAAAAGTAGGTACATTAGAGCAAATATTATTGGTATATTATTGCATAATTGTCTATTGTGTTGTTAAAGAAGGGCGGTCTCGAATAAAATAATCCTACTACAATAATTTAGGAATCATTTGTTTGATGACAAACGGCTCCGTAACGGCTGAATAGATTTTGATGCAATTTGGTCTGTTCGTTTGATTTAGGCTGAATAATACATAGACACTTTCATCCTCTAGTATAAAAATAAGATATATAATGTACTTACCTACTAAAACGCACATGGATGGGATTAGCACAGGACCGCGGAAAGTGGCACAAGCAAAAGGAGGCCTATACCCAGCAGTGGGCGGAATAAGGCTGAATATGATGATGATGATGATGATGATGTACCTACTGAGAGCTCAAGTATGCCTACCTATTTATTTCCTGCTGGGCTTGAGTAATTTCAAATTGGAGTTTCGAGTTGGCGTTGCTGATGGAATCGCACAACGCTTTACTGCTTTCTGATTGCTTTCTCAATTTGGCGACCAGGAACCCTTGTGCTGTAAGTAAAGTTGTGTACCTACCTTTGAAGCGCCCTCTTACACGGCTAGATGGAATTTGATAAATGAGCCTATTTTAGATTGGTATTGATTGGTTTCGAGAGCGACATCGTACTCGTATAATATACGACGGTCGACGTAGTTGAGCCTGGTTTCCTAGCTGGACCTATATTATGTACCTAATAACAATTATAATACTATTATTTTATTATTGTCATATTATATACCTTTGATGCATTGTGTTGAAAGTATTATTTTGACTTGGGACTCGTCTACTTCTGTGGAAATCGTCTCCAGCGCTTGAACTTCAGAAGTTTCTGCCATTGTTATTATCAGTAGAATGTATTATGTTAACAGTTAGGTTAATAATAATAATTCTTTAATTTTAACTCTAAAGTTGCCGTGCCGTGCCGGCCAACCAAATCTATAATTATTATTTTGTGTGATTTAAAATTGGAAACGCCGATTTTATTATGGCGGGAAAAAAAAGAAAACAACCTTCATCAACCTTGGACGTGTATTGTATAATGTAGCCATTCAGCCAAATATACATAATATCAATGTTTTATTCTTTAGTTTTTAAGTTCTAACGGTTTAGACTTGTGAATACTGAACAGACGTAGGAATAATGTTTGCGGCATAATTTAATTGCCTGGGTTTTGTGTTTTACGACTTTAACGTCGCTGTCGTACCTACAAGTGATGTTTCAAAACTAGGATAAGTATTCTACCTACCTACTCATGATTTCACGGACGTTGCTTGCTCAGCTGCTGTGCTGGCTGTGGTGTGTACGTAGGTATAGTATAACAGTCCAACAGATTTTAATACATAACTAGCTTTAATTCTGATCTGATCTGACAGATTTTATTATGAGAATCTTTATTCATAGAAGACTGACTAGGGTAGGTAGCTAGGTCCCTAGTTTTCAAAATAAATAATAAAACAAACGAATTAATACCTAAAATTTATTTAACAAAATAGTGTCATTACAGTTATTTAAAATAACAGACATAAATGATAATTTGCAATACAACCTAGCATCCTAATTAAACCAGGTACATACTTTGCATAAATGTATCAAATCATATAAACAAAAAGTAATAAGAACAAACAATGACAATGCAGCACGAAGGAATGTTGGCTATAGCTAGTGGTCACATATATATTGGCACCGCTGCGGAATATCGCGTGGGGTTGGTTATGAGGGCTCTAGAAACATTTTGAAAAATTGTAGGGAGAGCCCAGCCCCCGCGGCGATGTTCCCTAGTCCGGCCTGCACCGCCACCGCGTGGCCCACTATCAGGATTTCTAGTCGCAATTTACACAAGCACTGACTTATCTATATCGTGGATAATTATTCTGGCACAGTTCATTTATCGCCAATTTCGACTAAAGGTACACTGCGACACGTCACGCGTCGTCTTCAAGCTCCAACTCAATTTAGTCGCTGTTGCCATAACAATGGCATGGTCTGCTTTTATTTATTGCAGTTGACGCGTAAGAGTTACGACGGGCAAAATTTTTACGTGGTGTGCCTTAATTCTTCTATGAACTTTCATCCACTTAAGACCAATATGGTCAATTTCAATACACTCGCGGCAACTCTGTATGTCAGGTCTGTACAATTTTATAATAGGCACTGTTCGCATTGTAATAAAATTGCTTCAACCCAATACTAGCTCATCGAGTGATAATTTACAGTCATTCAACAAATCACACCTAGTCGGATAAGCTCTGTTTTCATAGAACACAAATAGTTAACATCTTCTTTACATATAGGAGAAAGATAGTCATTACAATAATTCTAAACAGACATTTATAGACCATTCTAATAATCGATTAATATAGTTACAAGTAATTTCCCGATAGGATTTTTTATCTAATAAACTCTACAAGTACATACTTTGGCTCATTGACTGGGATTTCTATTACACATGGGTACATCGATATATATTTTTTTACGTAGAAAAGTCCGTACGGCCGACACTAATTTAGAAAGCGACTCAACAAAACATCACAACGAGCACAGAGACGGGAATGTCTACGTAATAATAGGAGCGATCGCATCGAGCCCGATCCGACGCAAACCGACAGTTCAATTAAACTACGCAAACAAATCAAAAGCACGTCAATCTGGAATAACTTAACGATAATACTTACGAATAGGCAGATTAAAATTTCCTACTGGGTCCCGCATTAAATTAAAATATAGGTACAATAATTTCCCATCAAAAACGCAGTCCGCACCGCCAACATTCACTAAGTGCGATATAATAACCACCGTGCAGTCGGACGAACGAAAACTCGACGCCGCGGGCCCGAGGCGGGCGCCGACGGACGAATCGGAAGTACCCTGCGGAGGCTCCCCGGGCGGCCGGGCCGGGCCGGAACGGACGAGTCCCGCATTAACTGTAGGGCGGGCGCGGCAGGATCTCGGCCAGCAGGCGCTTCAGGCTGTCCACGCCGGTGAGGAAGCCGCAGTCGGGCCCGTGGTGCGGCGTGGCCGTGGCCAGCGGGGACTCGGCCGCGGCGCTGGCGCACGCCGTGTGCGCGAAGTCGATCATGCGCACATCCACGCGCTCGTCGTCCTCGCGCCGCGCCGCCGCCGCCTCGGGCGAGGCGCGCGCGCGTTTGCCGTCCGCCGCCGGCGCCGCGTCCGCCGAGTACGCCATCCAGCTGTCGCCCGAGTCCGGCGACGGCGGCGCGCGCGGCGAGTCCGCCGGCGCGCCCTCCTCGTACCCGCCCATCGTCTCCTCGCTGTGCACGAACGGCGCGGGCGGCGCGATGCCGGCGTGCAGCGTCGACATGTCGAAGTGGCCGGGCGTCGGGGACGGCGGCGGGGACGGCGGCGGCGACGGGGACGGGGACGCGGCCGGGGACGCCGCCGGCGACGCGTCCGCGCTCGCCGGGCACGCGCGCGAGTCGCGCGAGCCGCTCGCGCCGCACTCCTCGTCCTCGTCGTCCGAAGACACGTCGCCCTCGTACACTATCAGCAGCGAACTGAAAAGAGTTTGACGGTTAAAGTTAAAACTTACAGTTAAAGTCGGCACCGACGACGCGAGACCGAGAGAAGGCACTGACCAGGAGTAGAACCGGTAGCTGGTCTGCTTGGCGACGGCGCGGCGCAGCGCGTCCAGGTCGCGCAGCACGCGGCGCAGCACCCGCGCGCGGCGCGAGGCGGCGCCGGCCGCGAAGAAGTCCCGCAGCGCGTCGCGCAGCCCCGCCTCGGTGAGCGCGCGGCCCCAGTACTTGTCGCGCCGCACGCACGCGCCCGTCTCCGGCACGTACACCTGCGAGCGCGCGGTCGGTTAGTCTCCGGCGGAGGTGCTGCGGCCGGTGCGGGGCGGGGTGCTGCCGCGGCGGGTACCTGCATGCCGCACAGACGCACGCCCAGCGTGGCGGAGGTGGAGTTCTGGCACTTGGCGATCTGCTTGGAGCGTTTCTCGGCGGAGGCGTCGTCGCCGTGCTGGCGGGTGCCCATCTTCAGGTCCAGCACGCACGGCCGCCGGTACGAGGACGTGATGTTCTCCATCATCAGGAAATCTGCTGGAGCGACGACAGACTAGATATCTTCCACTTTGGAACTCCGTGGATTTGCAAACGGGTAGTCAAATCGTTAGTGAAAGTTACGAAAGAATCTAGTTCCGTGAACGAGTACGATTGTCAATATTGTCTAGAAAGTAGGTAAGTAACGTTGAACTTTAACCTTTGACTTTCAACTGTATAGTCTCTTATACGACCTTGACTCGCAACTTGAAAGTGTTTAATACGGTGAGGATTTTAATGATGACTCAATCGAAGAGATAATCCCAATGGATAACTCAAAAGTATACTTACAATGCTTGTTACAGTTATCCCTGTGCGCAATGCTCTTGAGCACTTCGCTCACGTTGCCGTTGCGGTGTATTTTGAACCTGCAAAAGAAAAGAAGGCAAGCTATAGAATACTCCGCGGCGGGGACCGACAATACTAACGTTACAGTAGAGGAGCTAATGAAACACATAGTCGGCGTTATCTGTTATATTGTTACATTGCAATCAAATATTCAGCAATCATTACCACACGACTCCACGACGCAAGTCATCGGAGGCTCGCAGAGTGTGAATGGATCGTGCATCGGTCACGCGTTAGTGGGATATCATGTAAGTAAGGCGATCGTATGAATTAATGGCGACGTCGGTTGCCGGCCGGCGTACGTCAAAGCTTCTGAAATATGATAAAGGACACATGACAAGTGTCGAGGAGTGTCGCGAGACCGCGAGGGAGGCGCGTCGCGCTCATACGCACTTTAACACATCGTCGCGCTTGCGCTTGCCGCCCAGCGACGCCTTGCGCCCGTTCTCGTCGCGGAAACAAGGCGAGTACCGCTTTTCCAATTTGTAGGCGCCCGCGTTAGATGCCTGCATCACGCCTGAAACAAACAGCTTCGCCATCAGCTCTAGGCATCCACTCGCCGACGCGCTAATCACTAACACATTAACACTTTAACACTCGACATTATCGTTATTCATTCACAAAACTTTGCAAAAACAAGTTTTTTTAACGATCCAAAACCTTTAATGGAACAGAATGACGTAAAATGTACCCCGGCCGGGAACGACCGAGGAGCTCGTGAATTCATAATTCTCAGGATTTCAAATTGTAGTAATTTAAACTTACGTAGTGCAAGTTGCCAGCGTTTAAATTGATGAAATAGTCAGTTACGAGGGTAATTTGAAGAGGGTTTGTATATCTTTTGTATGGTGTTTACTGTTTGTGTGATTGCACTGTGTTTCACGTTTTAATGTATGTAGAGTCGTAACATTGTGAGTGTAGATGTGCAAGGGTGTGTGGTGGGGTGTGAATGTAGTTTAAGTAAAGGTTTACAAACCCAATATGTAAAATTACCGCTAGGGCGCATTAAGGGGCGGTAGTGTGGTGCGCCGCCGGCGTCGCTCCGTCCGCCGCCGCGCCGAGCCCTTGCGACAACAAGGAAACTAATATTGTGTTCCTGACCCGCTCCCGCTTACTCTCCCGCTATCGCTCACGCTCTTGCACGCAAACCCGCCGCGTGCCGCTCCCGCACCGCCCACCGCGGCTACCGTTCAATTCGGCAACTCGCATTGTGGGATCAATGGCTTACGGCTTACGGCTTACATAATATTATATTATATTATACCCTCCGAAATATCGGAACATTGAACTTTTCACACGTGCAATAACGAATCCGATATAAACAGATCATCGCTGTCAGATTCCGACCATCAACAGAGAATAAGAAGTAAAAATAAATATCCATCACTCAAATTTACACTCCAACAACACAATCTTTCACCAACAACTCGCGCTTAAAATAATACGAAACTAATAAACGATAACCCAAAACGAAATGGAACTCCATTTAGTCGTTTTATTTACATCCTTGAACGAATTCGTTGGTTATTTTTGTCATATCCTTTCTCACGTGTACCGGTTTTTTAATGTCACGGACGGGTATATAGATTTTCATATCAAAGCTATAACAGAAATAAAAGTTCAATGTCCGACCACATGCACAATACAGACAAACACTGTTGGGAAACAAATCTGATAAGTAAACCTTATCATTTTATACTTGGAACTTAGATTCAGTCTTACTGATTGTCATATTGTGCAATTATAGGCGTGCAAGGTGAACGTTTATATAGCATTGATACATTACAATTTACCAAATATAAATTGCATTAATTTGTATTCTAGCATTTTCTTACATAATTATTATATCTAGACCGCAACCCAAGTAACGAAAAGGTAACTTGTATCGCTTTTTAGCCGTATTACCTACTTTTAATGTTGTCATATAAATTATTTTGTGTATTTTCTAGTTCTAGCCGTAGGTACAGCTAAAAGCAGAATAATTTTACCTGCTTCTTCTTAAATACCGTTTTCTTACTTTAATAACTATGGTATAGTACTGCCGTATTGCGCATGAAGTTCTACTTCAAAATATACAAACGTTTAACGTTCATCTGTATAATCTTCAAACTAGAACTCTAATTTGAACTTCCTATTCTTTTAACTGATGTAAAAATATGTAGCTTTAATTCCGCCGAAAGTAATTATACTAATAAAGTTAAAACGAAAAACATATAGAAAGGTATTTTATTTGCGGTCGGCGGGTTTGTCCGATGTCAACATTCAATCATCCCAGTCACATACACAAATCGATAAGATGGCACCGTTCATATACGAGCAATAAGGAAAGCTTTGTTACTAAGTACATTACAAGCTTTCGTACATTTTATGATATTTTTCACAGCTTTATGGGGCGATGATAGAACGCGTTACGCTTCGATTAGATAACACCAGTTATCGCTTCATGACGCAAGTGATAAAAACAATTTGTTTTCATCAAGCCAATTAAACACACACAAAGCGAACACGATTTTTCAAAAAAGTATTTCGAAAACAAACGATAAGTACGACAACATTGCGTCAAAGCGATGTCGACAACGCTGCGAAAACCAGATAAGACATATTCAAGGGTAACTTCCTTAGTGCTCCAAGAGATTTAACATCAATTACATTGTAAATAATAAAAAGTGAATACAATACAGTATGCAAAAAATAAAACGAAACAAATAATGTAAGATGCAAATGCAATGAACGATTATGATGCATTCAGCGATTCGTAAAAGCATAGACGAGCATCTCTCAAATTCAATTGGTAAAAGAAGTTAGATGCTCACCTTTGTATCTGGGTACAAAGTTATATATGTCTTCGGGAATGTTCTGGTAGAAATGCAACTCGCGAGTATTGAGCGGCTTGATAACGGTGTGGTCATCCAGCACCAACAGTCTCGTGTGACCCCCCACCTGGAAACGAACGCACACATATTATTATCACCTGTGACGAAGATGTGCCTCAACCAGACATAATTACGCTCATCAGTCTTCAACTTCAGTATTAATTAATCGCGATCTTATGGTTTACCACGAGATGTTAAGTAGTGTAATGACGCCAAAACAAGTGACTACAAATCCTCATACCTCAAATCATACTCATGTTCCTAAATCGCATCTATAGCCACTGAATTGTTTGCTTCGCTTTGTCTTCCTCTCTCTACCTCTCAATCCTTACTCTTCAGCCTTCTCCTTTCCGATCCGACCCCAAAACTGATCTCGTATTCCATCTACATTAACATTACTGTTCCCATAAAATATTTTACTCGACACATTAAATTCTTAAAAAATGGAGGTACGTCTCCAGTTCGTCATAGTATTGACTTGACATAAATCACTAAGCTACCAAAAGTTGATACATTCAAACTAGCATGACCACCAGAAACGAACAACTAATTAGCCTACAACATCGCGCATTCTGATGGGCTCCTAGCACGCATACCATTTTCCCCAGCACGGAGTTAAAATATTCTATTGCTTTACTTACTCCGCCCATGCCACTTGCTTGTTACTACCTAAACTATATAATTGTAGAGGTGCAGTCTTGTCCGACGTAGATTTATGTCTAGAACAGGTTTAGTGCCACAAGATTTCACGAAATTCTTATAGTTTGCAATCTATTAAGTTTACATGTTTCCGCTGATGTATGTCGGTTCTATTTGAGATAATATCAGCTTTGTTGAGTGCATCACCTTCGGCAGCGACCACTTCAATAAGTTTTTTATGGATACAGTTTATCGCATAGAGCATTTTGAAGGACCAGACTACGATTGCTTACGTCATGCGTGCATAAAAAGTGGTATGCTGAGTAAAGAACTTGTATTTAACCTTGTGTTTTAGATAAATACAAATAGTCCTCTATGTTTTCTACGAGTACAACACAGGAAACCGCTCTGCCAAACCTAACTAGATCCGCTAACATCAGAATAACGAATAATAGCAAACAAGAGAATATACATATAGACTGGAACGACTACGAGTAGTCCAATTAGTTCCTTAACAGGCTTCACAGCTTTGTCATTACATAGAAATTAAGTGGATGTAGTCATTGACTGATACGATCTTTTTGTCATCGGTAAACAACCTTGATCGAAATGAGTCAAACGCAATGCTAGTTATTACTTCGCTAATTCGTTCGTGAATTACTGTTATCAGTACCTAACAAACATTAGTAGGTACAAAGCTTATGCATATGTTGAGCGTCGTGATTATTACACGTCACATGTCGATATGCCGACTTGGACGTATCAAATATTGCACATTTTGTACTCATTGTCCCGTTAATTTTTCTTTAAATTAATTTACTGTTAGTCTTTAGAGCAAAATACTGAGTGAACCGTTCACAGCAGTACGCGGGTCCAATTAACACACAATGCTTCTCCCTTGTTTCGTATAATGCATGTTACTCCTCGTTCACACACACAAGTGAGGGTGGCAGAGCATGCAGTCACAACAAGCGATCGAGTTGCTCGCAAGTAGAAATAGAATAAAAAAATAAGTTATGTTGTGGCGTTGACCCGGCTACGAACGGCACAGCACCTGAGACCGACGACCGCGCCATCGGGCCAGGCCAACCATGCGGGCCGCTCGTTTGATCTTCAGAACTTGTATCAAGGACTAACCCATACTCTACTCGTTAAGGATAAACTGAACATAAAACAGTGACAAATTAGAACATGATTGAAACAAAGCACCTAACGAAACGAATGTGAATAAATATTTTCAACCCAGAAGGGGCTTAGATTGTTCTTGACAACAAAATTCTATCCGTTCTGCCGTATCTGGTTTTAATGTAAACATGCGGCATGGAATGATTTTGGGTTGATAAGATACGCAGTATTTTTGACCCATTTTGTATATAAGTGCTTGTAAAACCTGTTTGAAAATAGTAATAAATAAATATAAATATAATAAATATAAATAAAAATATAGCACAGCTACAAAGAGGTTGCGGGGAAAACATGTGATGAAATAATTCTACAATAATCTGGAAATACCTAGTTAGTCCCTAAAAATAGCCAGAATTTGTCCTTATCAAACACTTATTAATTGAATTATTACATAACATTCTTTAGAATAGGTATTTAAAACTAAAGAGTACAAAACATAAAGTGACTAACAAATAAACTTAACAAAGTCAGTCAGTTGACGAAGACTAACTAGCAAGTACCACCGATACGAAATACATTTTATAACTTAACAACTTGCGTCCCGCGGTTCAAATTACATTCACTATTATCCCACAGGAGCCGTTAACTTTTACGGAATAAAATGTATCCTATTTTCTGTTCCAGAATATTATTTCTATGTACCAAATTTCATCAGAAACCGTTCAGCCGTTGCGGCGTGAAGAGAGGAAAAACACACACACACACAAAGCATCACATTTATAATATTAGAAGAATCAATGCGGCATTTCGATTTTGACTAAAAGTGCTGTGTCAGGTTTAACAAAATCGTTAAATATTGAATTGCGTTGCCACTCAGTGTAAGTTATTCATTGCATTTCTCCATGAAAGTCCCACTTCATGTGTGACGTCAGATAAACAAATGTTAAACAAAAAAACCGATAACGACGGCGAAGTTTCGCAGACGTACAATAAAACATACAAATAAAAGGTATTAAGGTGAGCCATTGTTCCTTTTGGCAACATTGATGGTTATCAGTCGTGACATACTTGCCATCAGAAACAAGGCATTAAACCAAAACCATGTCAGTAAAAGATCAAACTACTAACAAAAAACGATATAAGGTACAGAACACGAAAGAGTGTCTCATTATTTCGTGGTACAGAACTTGGGAGTTGGCAGTACCTACTATTTCAGTTACAATATGACTCGCTTAAAGTAACCTGTCGTCAGTCTTAGTACGTCCGACTCTGTATTTGTTTACCAAGACATTAATCATTGCCAATGGTTGCTTTGACTTTGACGGCTTTGTCCAAAACTTGACCTAGCACAATGCCTTTCCTGATAACCTTCAACATCATTCACGTCCTGGTTAATTCGTTTGAATTAGTTACGGTCACTTTGCAAACGTACTGATGACAATGGATAGGTACGTAATAGGTTAGGTTACACGCGAAATTATGTACTTTCACTATAATAAAATGAGTACTTTAAAACCGCATAGATGATTAATTGGTGAAGGATAGACGACTCATTTTTCACAGAATATTGCGCCAACGCGAAAAATTGCTTTGTATAAGTCATCCAGGAACCATTACTATTTAGTACCTATTCATCTATGCATGTTCTACTTTATTATTTAGTGGTTTCATCCCACTGAATTACCACCGCAACGCCATCACTACAATTGTCACTACAATCTTCCATAGAATGACAAATAATGTGTACAAGCAAGTAAGACAACTCAAATGGTACGCTATTTTCTTGACTTTGAAATGGCGTTATCCTAATCGAGGGTTTTGCAAAGGAGCAGGGAATTCTAATTGGAGTAAGGACTAGTTAGCGATAGGGTGTTGTCCTTCAGCTGTCTACAAGCGACCAGCAGTTGATCACTTCAGAAGGGTTTCTCACCTGATTGTGGAGTGGCAACACATCGATCTCATGCCCATCCTCGGGGGACAGCTGCGAGGGCGGAGGCTGCGTGCGCTTGCGGTCTGCTCCGCGCCGCTCCGGCTCGCCCATGCCCCAGCCAAGAGAGTACACCATCACTTCGGCAGAGCCACCGCCGCCGCTGTCCACCTGGAACAAACCACATAATCATTTCCACCTGTTCTTTCTATACCTGTTCAGTTTGTCTATATCACAATACGTTATCACGCTTACCATCCCATGTGAATAATGTATTGTTTGTGATACTGCATGTCTACCTTTCACTACCCCAAGCTGGGTTCGATTAGCAGGCAGGGAGTTTAGATAAATATGCTGTTTTCCTTGTCTTCTTTCTTTTGAACATCAGGTCTCGGAACTGGGTATTTGCTCGTAAAACATGGTAGGTATGCAGTGATTGAAACTGAATTTAGACCATTTATGCCACAAAAATTATAAGCATTTATAAATTATAAGTCAAAGTAAACGTTGCTATTTGAGTTTCCTGTCCACTAAACTTTTGTATCAGGCAAGCAGCACTACACGACACAATACTATACAGAAAGGTTATCTGGACGACATTAAAGTTCTCAGAAAAATACATTAAGAACACGTAGGTAGGTACCTATCAAATTATCCATTTCCTTAACAAATGGAAAGACGCGTGATTATGGCGACAGAAAACATATTATAGTATAGATTAAATGGATTCCAAGAAGCAATATTCGATCATTCCTCATAATACATCTAAAATTGGCCAAATGGATCGTGATTATTGCGTGACTCATACGTAACTCACAATAAATCATTCTAGGAGATATGATTTCACATTGGAGTTGGGAAGCCCGAGTCAAAGACATTACGTAACGGATGAAGAGAAAAGGTCCAAGGACAGTACTGCAGGGAATAGTCAGGCAACAATATAATATGTATACTGATAAAGACGATATTTCATGTCAAAATTGAGGAAGCAAAGTTTTTGACCTATTCAACACCTAAATACACAGTACAGGTAAGAAGCGAGACAAAATTTAAACAGCGTCTTTATAACCTAATTTAGTACTGAGTAAATGTTGTCAAGTTTCTTTGTTCAACATAAATATAGAGCTATTTACTACAAATATCACAAATCTCAATTGATAAGTAGAGTACGTGTTGAGATAACTCAGTTTTGACTTCTTTGTTTAATTACTCCATAGTACAGTCAGTAGTAAATCAGTGCATTATTATTTATAGTACTAAACTAACTAATGAGGACTCTATGTATTATAATTTATTCTGTGGCAATACGAATAAACAAACTATTCATCAGTAGTAATGACACCAACATTTCAATAAAATAAACAAACAAAGTAGTAACATGTGCGTTGCGTACCTACCTAGTAAAGAACCCAAATGCAACAGTTTATGATTTAATTCAGAAAGTGTCTGACGCAAGAACAACATCTGTTTACATACACGGCGAAATTACGTTCACTGTCTTTTTTAGTCTTTCTATCAGTGGGATGCTTTGAAGGCCAATAATTGACCTCATAAATAAATCAGCCAAAGATATTCGCGAGTTCAAGATTCGAGTTTGTTTTCGCACCACGAAACAAAGCATACCGTCAGATACAGTGACAAGTTGCTACACTTGCTCCAATCAGTGGTAGCGACGGGTCAGGGAACTGGCACAAGTGAGGCGAGTGGCCCAAGGCAGCGTGTGCTGCTAGGGTAGTTGCTAACCGAGCCGACCCAACTGCAGTTTTTGTTGCTCTTCGCTCGCGGCGGTCACGTATGCAGTCAAGGACCCTCGATATCGATCCAGTATGCCCGTCTCCTTGCCTAACCTCTAAACTCTATAACGTTGTATCTCTATGACTAATTTTATCTTTGCCAAAGTGGTCGTTATTATTGAATTACTAAACGTTAAATAAATATTTACGCTGCATTATTAGCCTAAATTATCACGTATAGGCAACAGAAATAGATTCTGCCACTATCATTATTTTAGTAGAGAACGAAAATATTATTGTATTGCCCATTGGAAATACACGTAACATAGTTAACATTTCTCTACAGTCGGATACTGTTGTGTTGTTGAATGGTGACGCATGAGCGCGAGTGGCGATGCGATGGCACGGCGCGACGTTTCGATAGGTAGGTAGAGGAGCGTCGAAATGATTGCGTAGACGGCGACGCCACCAGTGCGCAGCTGCCAGCGCACAAACGGCGGCGTCACCAAATTAGACGCGAATTCTCGACCACCTCAGAGCTTCGAGCATTGCGTGACGCGAAGCCCCACCTCGCCCGACTGTCATCTGTCATGAGACCGAGCCACAAACAACACGCTTCCACGTTCACACAGGGAAGATCGAAAATAGCTGTGCAAGAAATACACAACAACCATGAACGCTCCAATTAATAATAACAGCTTGGCAGAGTTACTCTGCATACAATTAATTATTAACCAGTTACGTAATCGGTATAAAATATGACGGAACGAATTTTAAATATGATTGGTTGCAAAGCTTCATCAATTCATGTAAGTAATAAAGAAGCCAATGCAGGCGGCACAATTTATCATCGAGACCTTCACACGCTTGATAAGAATAACTGTGAAGTGGGTATCCTTTGACTGTGCGAATGGCCAGTTGAATTTTAAACAGATACGAGAGGTAAATGTTTGAAGATTTTAGATAAATAGGGTCATGAATGTCAAGAACCGGACGGAACTGGTTCCAAGCGACGCGTTTCGGCTTCGATAATTAAATTATATTATAATACACACTGCCTAATTTAAATATCTCTATTGACAATACAAGCCTTACATAATATAGAGTTAGTCTTTACATTTAATTTTGTTTTAAACTTTAGCAAGTCGGACCCTTGAATAAAGGTACCTACAGATATAACTGCATAATTACTTCAAACAAATGACGACAAAGCAATGACGAAAATGGCGAATAGCTACTACTAATACTAAGAAATACTAATAATAAACGCTGTACGAAAAGACAAGACGAGAATAATCACCTCACACTTCACAACCTGACAAAACGCCAATTTTTAGAGGGAACCATCATTATGTATGGCATATTGTCAGGAAATGGTAATAATTATCTGGAATGGCCAACACTGATACTTGACTAATATTAATGAATAAAACTTTATCACAATTAAAAACAAAGTGGCTGATGGAATAGGTATGGGAAACTATATATAGGTAATCTAGGCACAATACTAAAATCAAAATCGGACTACTAAGAGATACATATTTCGGTCTCTTACTAACCCTTCACATCTAGCGTTTGGACGAGTATTACAAAACACCTTAGATATTGAAAACAATACGCAATGCTCACGACATTTTAGTAGAACGCAAATTAACATGAATTACCTTGACTTTGACCTATGCCACCTACCTCAATAACAAACAAAGTTCTCAAGGGATTACGAATTCATTAACATCAGTTAGAATTACCTTAAAATAGAGCTTATTTAAGTTACAAGATTTAAGAATAGATCCCAACAACAACAGATTTAGCTGAATGCCGAAAGTGTTTATTATCGTCAGGTTACATTTAAAACGCTGAAACAATTTATAATAAGGTGCATCATGGAAAATACTCGCAAAGTTTTTCTATATAATACGCGTAAACTAGGTTTATAATCGCACAACGTATGTTTGTAGGGCATGTAACGTAAGCCCGGGCTAGCTCACTGGAGCCCAGGTGATGTAGCAATACTCTTGCCCTCGCTGAATATAGGTCACTAGGTTGCGGTGCTTTGCGGCAACACCTAGAATAATTATTCTCTGGTACTTCGATATAAGATCACCGATAGACCTAAATAGCAGTTCCCAAAATGAGAAAGATTTTATTTCACCATAATCACCAGGAATTCCCTAGTCAAACTTTATGGCGTTCAAGCAAGCCATATTTTGGCAATGTTATGTAAATGTTTAATCCAGAACAGTATGCAGAGATTTCACGCCTGTGGTGCAATGATTCATATGGAACGGGGCATCCACTGTGCCCATCGAAACGTGGCGATAGGTGTATCACAGCTGGGATATTTATATCATCACCAGAATACATTGATCCCGACGAAATTATATTTTCGGCGCCTCTTGCGTTGACCGAGGACATTCAAGGCGAAAATACATTTGGCTGCATTGTTGTGTAAACGCCATTTTGTTTGTATAAAATTGAGCAGAGGCCGTTTAAATTATTATTGTCTTTGTTATCCTTGGCGAGAATCGAAACGGCGCCGTAGCTCATTTTATAGTTGAATGAAAGTACTCGCGAGAGTAGTCAGTGATGTGCCGAGCCAAAGGACTGACTCATTATTTTCATTCATGGAAGAACGTATTTGTTTTAGGGATATTTGTCACACGCGCAAGCGCAATGTGTTAAGATAGAGGAATATTGGTCTGACCTCGATGCAAGCCAATCAATCGGTCAATTACACAGCAACGTAGGTAGCAACAAACAATGAAAACAGAGTAATTACTGCGAGCATTTCCACTTATTTCTGTCTTACATTACAGTGTAGGATAGAGACTATTAAAAATGTACCGCACATCTTCAACCTTGAGCTTGACCTCGAAACAGTCAAACGAAAACCGACGTTATTAACAATCAGTTACAAGCGACAGGTGGTAGTTGCTAGTGGGTGCATGATGATGATTGAAGTAGATTCCAACAGAATGGCAAAAATCACTCACGTTTTAACATCAAATCGCAAGCCAGGACGCATATTCGTCTCAATGGCCGGTCACTAAGCTGAATAAATTGGTAATGATGAATTGATGGAAGTGGATAGGACTGGTGGCAGTAATGCTACCACACGTGGCGTCACACAAGCTCACGACTGAATCGGACGCCAACCAGCGATAACCGCAGCGATTGAGCCAACATTAATTACCTACTTAAATTATAACACTTTACTAATAAACGATGGATGTTTAGCACTGAATCAAATTCAATTCTTTGGTTCAAGTGATATTGTGAGGGCGGGGCCACTAAATGTTATTGATTCGAGATTTAATGTTCAAATTCAAGATTTAATATTTCATTGATTATATCGATTGATAAGATTGTTTATTTATTAATGACACAATTTAAACGCTAGAAAAGACCAATGCCGATGTATTACTATGTTATGTACACGATAACGTCTCGTTAAATCTTAGTGGTAGAGTTAAAAGAGTTAAGCGTGCCTACTTATGCTACTAACCTACGCGTAAACCGGTATGGTTGTCAAAATCATAACACCATCAGAAGCAGGTGCCTGCACAGTGTTACGGCAGTTAATGCGGAACAAGAGCATGCTGTGTCTATAACGGAAAATTCCAAAGAGCTTTCTAGAGCCGACGGACAAAGCTTGCGACATCGACAAGCGGCGGACTTGGACGTCGGTGGCGTTCAGTGCGCAGAGGCACTCGGACTGACCAGTATTGGTCAAAAGCACGCCACAGTTAGCATCAGTTGCGACGCCACTTTCACTGCGTATGCGTCGGTCGATGCAGAGGTAACGGCGAGTATGGGAACGTTTCACGACCTTACACTATCGGTGGCGCGTTTATCAAATCGAAACCTTTTTGAAAAGGCAAAATGCATTCGACGGCAAGTCTGTCAGCTCAATGCAACGGAACGGCCTGTCTGACATTATTCAAAAGGAAAGACGGACCAGGGGCAAATTTAATATTCAGTGAACTAACAGACAACCGGTTATGCATGTTGGACGACTTAGGTTTGGTCTCACAGCTAAGACAATATGCACATATGATTTTGCTAGAAACCGTGGCTAACAGTGAACTGAAGAATTATTAGGAGATAAATTAATGAAGCTGAGTTCGTACAAAAAGATAACAGCCAGGCATTTGATAGAGATCAAATATGTAAGCGGTTATAGCCTAGTGGGCGAACATCCGCCTTCGAAACAAAGGGTGGGTCCAAATCCCAGTGCGGGTACGTACGTACCAATGTGTTACTTGTTACACATAATTGTACGTAATTATCACTCGGTTTTCGGTGAAGGAAAAGATCGTGAGGAAATCAGCATGCCCTAGAATTATTTCGGAGGCATGTTATCCACCAATCCAAACTAGATTATGACCTAATCCTCCTAACGCAAAGTGAGGGGAGGCCTTAGCTTAGCAGTGGGACGGTTACAGACTGAATTATTATTATTAATAATTCTGTAACAAGATGTAACGCTTCTTCCATAATTAAAATTAAAGTCAAACTCAATGGAGAAATGTCTTTTGTATTAAACCATAATATTTTGACTTTTAGAGGTACCTACCTACTCTACTACGGATTACGGATCAAAAATATTTAAGTACCGTTTGTTAACTGTGATCAACCTAGCAACAAATTACTGCAAAGATGCATATTTTATCAATAATGTTTAATGACCAACTACAAACGCTTAGAAGACACAACAGTCCATCTGCTAGTAGCATTGGCAATGAGAGCAAACAGTTTTTACGTAAACCGTGGCCTTGTGTTTCCTTACAGAATAACACCGATAATTAAAAGTAAGTTAAGGTCCTGTTACAGATAACTCAAGCATTAACTATAAGGTAGATTGCATGTATTTTTAATGCCTTAAACTCCAATGATGGAAGCATTCCGAAATTATGGCTATAAGAGCAATCTATCGATCATAGAGAAGATGTGTCTATGAAACTCGCTGGGCAACGGTTGACGAGAATTATCGTAGACCATTATATAAGTATTATTAAAAAACGTTGTTCATGAATAAAACCTTCCAGTCCAACTATAAATAGATTTAAAATCAACAAAATGATATTAAAGTTGGGTCCAAATTCACTGCCCTGTGATACACCTCTAAAAAGCTCCCACGGTTAATATTTGATGACCGTGGGAAGGAAACGTTTGCTTCTTTTTGAGCAAAAACGTTCTTATTTAGAAGATTTCATTTTACAAATTGATTGCCAACCTGGTGCTATATCTAAACACAATAAAACCAAACGCATCCGGTTGTCTTCATTATTATTCAACAACGGACCACGAGTGGAACTAGAACGTCGTTTTGAATAATTTGTAACAAATACAAACACTGTGTCCTCACCACATTTATAAAATGCAAAAGTGTTTGAAATCAATTTGTAAATCAAATTGAAACCGTGAAAATATTTTGTGCTGTTCGCTCGGAGGTCGAGATAAGAAACAGTTCTAGAGCTGCAATGGCAATGACGTTTCAAAGGCCTAGTGAGTGGTTTACTTTTGATTTACTCTTCACTTAGTATGGGGTTAACGTGTCGTCTCATAGAAGCATAACCTAGTAATGTATCAAACAGAGCCTAAGTTGTAAGTACTAACAAGTACTCATATAATATTAATCTTTAGAAACTAAACTGCAACAGAAGGTAAGTCAATGATCATAATTTTGACATCATAACTCACTTGACTATAAACTTCCTTGAGCCCGCTCGTGGTGAAATCCCAAATTGGAACACGTTCACGATGAAATCGTCCGATTCTATCACAAGCACAGCCACTACAACTGACACAGAATATTACTCAACACAGGAACCGATGTAGAGAGCCAACGCTATGTAACACACTTTACGAATAACAGAACGCTATATCGAATCCACGAAAGGATACATTAGCAAATTTGAAACAGGTTTTCTTTGTCGCAGCTTAAGACTTGTACAAAAGAATTAACGCAAATAAAGGCAGCGATACGAAGCGCGGAACACTTGTTTCTCTCTGCGTTGCGCACTAGTGACTGAGACTGAGGAGTGGAGTGAGGCGGGCGAAGCGCGAACCACGAATCAATGTTGCGCAGCAGTCGGCGAGCGCCGCGTGTGTGCACGCCACGCACACCGACACGTGGGCGGGACACCTCGCGCGACCCGCCCGGGACCGGCCACCATTGTCTCGCCACGGGAGCCCGTCTGGATATACCTGTCCCCCTGCTGTCCTGGGCATGTGAACGAACTCGCACCGACCCCGACTTATGGCTCTACGCTTTCCTATAACAGCTGATAGCAAGCAAACCAAATAAACTACCAAAGCTAGTTTCGATACTACTGCCATTTCAGTAGTTAAATAAGAATCATAATGGAGATCCAATAACAACACTAGCATTTGAAAAGTTAGTATCTGCAGCAACAATAGACATTGTTACTCTCGTTGGCAGCAATAATCATAATAAAGTACCATTGTTACTTTCTATCAATGAAGTACGTGAAGTAGAGCACATTACGACAAGTGAATACCGCAGAGTAGATCGTAGCAATGCAAACAATCACCCAATAATAATTCAACATGAGGAACACAACAATAAACTGTATGAGAATTATCACTGAAAGAACATCTAATTTGATTAAACATTTTGATAATCATTTCTTACAAAGGCTTCGGTAATCATAACATGTAAGTTCCATCAGCTCATAAAACCGATCAATAAAACTATTTCGACCATAACAATTATTATCTAGTTCGAGCCAGTTAATTAATCGATGCCAGGTATGCGTGCGAATATTTTCAAACGGATGTCCGTGTACTCTGCCGATGTTACAGTTTTAACATTATTATTCTAGTATTTCAAGACTTCTGTTTCGCGATTACGGTGCAAGATATAACTTGAATTAAAGATCATGTCGATATAGTTATTAATGTTATTAATGATGTTGAAGCTTTGCCAAAAGCACTTTATTAGCTCTTTAATATAACTAATATTGCACTAGAGAATAATGCAGACCAGCAGCTAAGAGAACTCAACTAGACAAGTCATAATAATAAGGGTTTGTGGTTCTTTAGTATCTAAAATAACAATAAATAGACACGCCACAGAATCATGTCTTAGCAAAAGCTATTAGGAACATAATTTATGCAGATCCTTGAGTTCTATTTCAAGAACAAAACAACACGAGGAACGCAAGTTTTGATGTCATTAGTAATAGAGAAACTAAACTAATTGCTTTGATTATTTGGCTAAAAATATAAATAATTTAAATTACATAAATGTACTAACATAAACGTAAGTCATCTGGAGTAAAATATTTTTATGGAAATAAGTTACATTATAATGATACAGAGGACATTACTCGAGAAACATGACTCTAGTTGTCAAATAAATGATATCAAGCGGAGATATTTCACCATCTTCATTACCATCAACTGTTGACCATTTTATATTTCTGGAATTCAGCCGTTTTGTGGCATAGGTAATTCAATGCTGTTGCAGTCCTTGACAACGTCATAATAATTATGGCGACTCGTTCCTCCGATAACGATTTCTAGCCTCTACAGTTTCATAAGGGTTGGGAGTCGGGCGTCAAAGTAAACACAACTTTGTATGTGATGTGTGATGATAACACTCTAGAATTTCTATATCATGCGCAAACATAAGGCAACTTTATATTTTGTCATTGAGTAAAATAATTATGTCGTCATAGCAAAACTGATAGATAGTAGAGCCAATGCGGATGTAAAAAATCCTTATACTGAACAAATAAGTTGCGCGCACTGATATTTGGTTATCGCAAATCTAAATTGTACCGTTATCGAAAGTGAATCACTATCAGAAAATTCTCAATTACAATTAATTTCAAAATAAAAGGACTGTACTAGAAATAAACATGATAACGTTGACAAAAACAAACATATTTTGCAACTTTTATTAATATTTGGAAGTAGTCGGCGTATTCAGCGAGATAAAAAAAATAATACATTGAAGTACTCCAATAAATGCACATTCAATATTCCATAGAAACTAATAATAAAATTGCACTATTAATACATTTATTAGTGCTGTGAAATGAGAAACGAACAAACGAACGAACCATCGCTGCAATTGTACTAAATCAAGTGTTCACCGATCGATTTCGATAAGATTTTTATTAACAAGATAATACTTTCGTTGTTATGCTTGAGTCACGATGTTATTGTTACTGCAGTTGATAAGTTGTCTTACCTTTTTATACTGCCCAGAGGCTGCAGTATCCTTTAATACAATTTCCACCGAGCCTCGAGCGCCCGGGAGGGGCGTGCGAGCATCACCAGTCACTAACATCGTCTACACTACCAACACCACCTCACTCCACTCTTGTAGCAACCATTGTACCTACGTTACTTAACAGATAAGATAACGCTGTGCACATACGTAGGTACTCCTTTGTGCGGCACTGCAAATAATTACAGCCAGCGAAACGTAGGCCTCATCAGAAATATCTATTGATCGATACTAAGCTTTAAAAGGTACAGACAATAAAAACATTTGATACATTTTCAACTGATAAAACAACGGCAACGATTAGTGTGATTTCCAAGATTATAGTAAGTAGGTACCTATAATGAAGTAGGTAGGTATCTAATATCCTCTACTAAAATGGTAAATCAACTAAAATGTTTATGAAATAATCAGTGAAAAGCGTATCTTTACCTTTGTGTCCTTACATACTACGGAGCTCTAGGTTTGGTAAACCTGGTTTGCTGCGATAAGAGCTCAAAAATACTCCGAATGGATCGGGTTACCTATTTTATATTAGACAATATTCTAATATAATATTGGCTGGTTTTTGATAAGCGCTCAGCATTGAGATTGGGCAGGAGGGCTGGCATTAGCTACTTTTAGAGTCAAGAACTTATGACACGCGTAATGTACGATTTAAAGGCTTGATTATGTAATTAATAAATAATATACCTACTGGTTGATATTGACACATTGATCAACTAAATCGTTGTATCGATCGTTATAAATACTGAAAAGTCACTTTTGTAATCATCACTAAGTTCATGTGAGTGTTTTCAATAACGTCGTATTGATATTTAAACAGCTAGATCAGATAATATTTTAATGTTAAAATATGGCTCTATTTTATATTTTTGCGTGTATAATATTTTATAGTTCACAATATTATTACAGGGTTTCAAAACATTCGGCATAGAATTTGGCTTCTAATCTCAAACTATAGCAAGCGATACACACATTGATTTCGTAATTCAAAAAGGATAGAAGGTGTTTACACCACTCAAATGCAATGTTTATACAGTAAACCGAAAGCTATTGAACTAATAATAGTTTTGAAACACCCTACGTCCAACATACTTGCAACATTTACAAAGAGATACGTTCAGGACTTAGCTAATATTATTGTAGCAGTAAATTCTTCACCTGGATTAGTTTATTAGCTAATATTTCACAATAAACTATTGACTCTGCAGAGATTACGAGTATAATCTCTAGAACAGCTGGTGATAACACTATTGGAACGGATAAAGAAGCTAAAATTTCCGTTATAAATCAGTGAAGGATTAAAGTATACCCAAACACCAATGTGTTTTTGTAGATGGATCATAAAAATATCATAAAGCTTCATAATCTTTCGCGAACTGAATACATGTTAATTAGTATTTAAACGGATCTAATTCGCGCACAAACGAATATCAAAATATATAATTTTGACATACCTCGACGTTCCGACCGAGTTACACCGGCCGTGGTCACGAGAAGACTGGTGAATGCGGGGTATCACCGTCCGGAGCGGCAGGTGTTGTTTCCAACTACCCGCGTTTGATCTTGCATAACATAATCGTCGCGACATATAACACTAACAGTATCCGAAGTCCCACTTGAACATAAGTTGCGCCGTACACACTTGCTAATAACTACCTAAAATAAAAAAAATAAACTAAAATAAATAAAACGAATTAGACCCGTTTAAATACTAATTAACATCATAAAGCTTGCAATAATTCTCAGTGGGGTTGGGAGTTCCCTTCGCGTCTAATTTTCATATTAGGTATTTGTACTATATCTAGGACTAGTGATCAAATAAAATGATAATGAAATAATATATTATGACTTTTTTCCGATAACCAAGTGATAATTATTATTATAATCAATGGAAATCCTATCTTTTTAATTATGTTTAATTATGATTGTATCTTATCTGATTACAAAGCCTCTCTTTATTGGAATTGTAATATGGTTATGTACTTGTGAACTATTAATAGTATACTTATTATATTTTATTTACTTGTGTGTAAATTGTCAACAAAAGTAAAGTAAATTATTAAAATAGACCCAGATTAAAATTATGGATACGCAAAAATGTGGCACAATCAAATACTATTTGTTTTTAAATTTCATGTGGTGAGACAAGCAACAGGAGCCGCGTTTTTGAAACTGTGTTACCACATTATTTTATTTATGATTTTCAAATCGATGCGAAGAGAACTGGAGGCTTAAGCTAATTTTAACGATGATGGATGGGGATGCACTTCAATAATTATTTTATAAACTAGCTGTGCCCGCGACTTCATCCGCGTGGAATAGTGATAAAATTCACCTTTTAAACCTTCCCTGGACTTCCACAAATCATTCAAGACCAAAATCAGCCAAATCGGTCCAGCCGTTCTCGAGTTTTAGCGAGACACACGAAGCATTTGATTTTTATATATATATAGATAAAGGTGCGTTCTTAATCCGATAGGTGCAGTTATCATTGATTTTGATGCATTAAATCGTAAGACCTAAGGATCCGATTAACCTTCACCTTATCGACGCAGCACCAAATATAGAATAGCATGCCAACGAAACGCTAAGGCAACGCTCTTATCACCTGATGACATCACGACAGTCGGCGGGACCCACATCTCATGAACTTGCTTACAAACAATACTGTTTATGATTCGAAGACAACCATGCGCTTTGAACACGAACTATTTACTGTTCACGAATATTGTATAGTTTGTTCTATGGAAATTCGGAGCCGTCAACGGACTCGCACGAAAGCACGACATGAAATCAAATATCGATTAGCGATAAAAACTGTCTGGTTGTTGAAAGTTACGAGATAAGTGAATTATGCATGGAAAAACACGTAAAACCATTAAAAAGTCCGAGGAAATTCATATTAACAATAAATGTATTATGAAGAGATGAGCTGAAAGAGCCAAAGGATGAAGGCTCAGGAGTGGCGTAGTTACTAGTCACAATATTTTTGACTCGCGCTATCCAGCATTGCCTACATGCATACTATGCTAATACAAAGTAAGTCTGCACAATCCAAACACTGTTGCCAATACGGTCATAAGAAACTAATTAGATGTCACCAACAACATAAGTAGTAACACACCTAGATCTATCAAATTTAGGTTTAGTCCAGTTTGTGCTAGTCATTTTAGTCTGAATGCATGTGCAGTGATATTCTTCCTGGAAATAAACTGCGTATCTAATAACAAAGAAGAAATCTACGCAATTTCGTTTCACAACCAAATTCAAAACGCTGCCAAATCACTTTCGCGCTGGAAATGCAAATTATTTGGTCGCTATCCGACTAACATAAATCAGTTTCATTTGATTTTATTTGAATGTTGGCGTTTAGCATAACTTATGAAGATTCACATCCACATCACACTCTCAAATTTTAGAGGGCTTTCTGACTGGCACTTAATTTCAAGATACAGAGATTCAGACATACATGATTTTTTCCGAGTTGAGAACATTTTCGTGGATACAGGTATTCATGTAGGTACCTAAATCAATAATTAAATAGACTTACAAAAGTTTATTTATGTTAAAAACAATTTTCATACTAAAAAGGGGCTGGTGCTTATTTTCGTAGAAAATATAAATTAGTTGGAACTTCGAATTAATTAGATTAACTTTGTCCGTCTTACGACAAAAGTATAAACCAGATTTATACAGGTACTAGCTGATACCCGCAACTTCGTTCGCATTTTTGTAAACTGTTTAAAAAATCTATTGATGTTGCGGGTAACAGCTAGGTAAGAATATATCTGTCTCTTTCTCTCTCCCTTTTCCTCTATCTTTCTCCCTCTCTGGCTCTCGTTCTATCTTTCTCCTTCTTTCGCTATTTCTATCTCTCTTCCTCTACCTCTATCTCTTTCCCTCTCTTAATATATCTAAAATCTTTCCCTATCTTTCTATCATTAATATCCCTCTCCACTCTCAATCTCTCGCCTTCTCTATCCCTGTCCATCTCATCCATTACATTTATTTCCATCACCCACTCAGTCTATATCTCTCCCTTTCCCTCCTTCGCTCACTCCCTCTCCCTCTATTTTTATATATTTCGCACTCAATCTCTCTTTCTCCCCCCACTCTCCCCTCATTCTACCCCCACTCTCTCCTCTTTCTCCCTCCACTCTCCCCACTTTTTCTCCCCACTCTCCCCTATCTCTCCCCGCTCTCCCCTCTCTTTCTCCCCACTCTACCCTCTTTCTCCCCCCACTCTCCCCTCTTTCTCCCCCACTCTCCCCTTTTCTCCCCCCACTCTCCCCTATTCCCCCCACTCTCCCCTCATTCTACCCCCACTCTCTCCTCTTTCTCCCTCCACTCTCCCCCCTTTTCTCCCCACTCTCCCCTATTTCTCCCCGCTCTCCCTTCTATTTATCCCCACTCTACCCTCTTTCTCCCCCCACTCTCCCCTCTTTCTCCCCCCACTCTCCCCTCTTTCTCCCCTCTTTCTCCCCTCTTTCTCCCCCCACTCTACCCTTTTTCTCCTCCCACTCTCCCCTCTTTCTCCCCCCACTCTCCCCTCTTTCTCCCCCCACTCTCCCCTTTTCTCCCTCCGCTCTCCCCTCTCTTTCCCCCCACTCTCCCGTCATTCTACCCCCACTCTCTCTTCTTTCTCCCCACTCTCCCCTTTCTTTCTCCCCCCACTCTCCCCTGTCTCCCCTCACTCTCCTCTCTTTCCCCCCACTCTCCCCTCTTTTTCCCCCACTCTCCCCTATTCCTCCCCGCTCTCCCCTCTTTTTCTCCCCACTCTCCCCTATTTGTCCCCGCTCTCCCCTCTCTTGCTCCCCACTCTCTCCTCTTTCTCCCTCCACTCTCCCCTCTTTTTCTCCCCACTCTCCCCTATTTCTCCCCACTCTCCCCTTTCTTTCTCCCCCCACTCTCCCCTGTCTCCCCTCACTCTCCTCTCTTTCCCCCCACTCTCCCCCCTTTTTCTCCCCACTCTCCCCTCTCTTTCTCCCCACTCTCTACTCTTTCTCCCTCCACTCTCGCCTCTTTTTCTCCCCACTCTCCCCTATTTCTCCCCACTTTCCCGTCTCTTTCTCCCCCCACTCTCCTGTCTCCCCTCACTCTCCTCTCTTTTATCCCCCACCCTCCCCTCTTTCTCACCTCTCCCCTCTTTCTCACCCCACTCTCCTCTCTTTCTCCCCCCACTCTCCTCTCTTTCTCACCCCCCTCTCCTCTCTTTCTCCCCCCACTCTCCCCTTTCTCCCCCCACTCTCTCTTTCTCCCCCACTCTCCCCTCTTTCTCCTCGCACTCCCCTCTCTTTCCCCCACTCTACCCTCTTTCCCTCCACTCTACCATCTACTCCCCTTTTCCCCCCACTATCCCCTTTTCCCCCCACTCTCCCCCTTTCCCCCCACTCTCCCCCTCCCCTCCCCCGCACTCTCCCCCTCTCCTCCCATCACACTCTCCCCCTTTAAATTACGATCCGTTCAGCCGTATATTATGGTGCGTTGGGGGTGCATCAAAAGAATACCTCATAATTTCAACCCCCTTGTTTTCCCCCTTTAGGGATGATTTAGAAAAAAGGCGGAAACCCGTATTTATTTATTTCTTACCAAAAGCCTAAATAATAATTTTCAGGTCCCTAACTTGAAGAATTATGGATTCCCCATACAAACTTTCAACCCCTATTTCATCCCCTTCGAGATTGTTTTTTGAGACAAAAGATAGCCTATGTCCGTCTCATAGGTCAAATCTACCCCTATACCAAATTTCATCGAAATCGGTTCAGCCGTTTAGCCGTGAAAAGGTAACAAACAAACAAACAGATAAACAGATAAACAGATAAACAGAGTTACTTTCAGATTTATAATATTAGTATGGATATTTCAAAACTTTCGTCCCACAAAATCGACGTCTATCACTCGCGTTTTCTTACTCAATCCTGGCATTCCTAATTATTTAACGTGTGAATTTGTTGTTGAGTTAAAAAAAGCAAAGGTTAGACGTCGATTTGTGGAGAAAATATTTAGACACATCTGTTCAACTCTTGTTTAAATCTTTTGTAGCAAGACCCTGTTTGTTTGAGCAGACGTGTATATATAATCATTAATTTCAGTAACTTGCGCACACTGGTGTGTATCCATCAGCAATATTATGCAAAAATAGCCGTAGATACTTTGTTTGATATCACTTTTTCGACTGACTGTAGTACTTTGCACGTGCGATCGAGTTCACTACTACTAAAATTAAAAGTGGTGATTCGACCGCATGGGCGACTTTATTGTCGTCGAGATAACAACCAGCTCCTATAAACTCTATTGAAAAAAAGAATTGATTATAATATTAAAGATAAGTATGAACAATAACTGTTAATTTAAAAAAAACTTGCTTATTATATTTAAAATCATAATAGGTACTACATTTAAATGAGCTAAGTAGGTTTAAATAAAAACATTTCTGCTATAAAAGACGCAAATCAGCATAAAATGTATTGTTCCCTGAATGTTAAATTAAGCAGTGTTTCTGCGTATGAAACCCTTTCTAAGTTGGTTATTTTAGACACAAAAGAAAAACCGAAAAAGTTACAAAACAAGGGCGGGCACGTGAAAGCAAACTAAAATTTGTTTAAAAGTTTATTGTACGTAGACAATAAAGAATTTTAAAAAGTTCGAGACCTGTTGAGTATCAACAAAAGAAAGTTCTTTAAAATTAAACTCGGGCCATAGTCTTGCACTGTGCAGGAATCGAACCAGCAACCTCAACATTCGCATTCGGCTCATTAGTACCACACATAGGTGGGTGTCAAATAAAATTACCCATAGAGTATGTTTCACGAGTATGTTCAAAAGTATTCGTGTTATTTCTAGTATTTCAACATGGTTTACGATTACGACCTCAAGAAAGGTTAAATATTTTTGGAGAATATGCTTCATTAGAGCCAGCATAGTTACGTTTAATATTTGTGATGATGTCATTAGATAATTAAATGTATTCGCTATCTGCTTATTCTTGGATCGCCGAGAATCGGCTAACTCAGGTAATTTTGTACGTAGATTTCGGTAAATTATTGTGTTTCGGATCATGCAATATTACACCTTGAGCCTCAAGCTTCTCTACTCAAGAATCAACGACCAATGGTTTGCCTATCGATATGTTTTCGGACACTATAATACAATTTAAATTGTTGTTGATTTCGTCGAAACTAACGGACTATGAAACTTTATTATTGAGAACTAGAAGCAACTCGCGGTTTCACCCGCGTTAACTAATATCCCGCGGGAACCATTAATTTTTACGGGATAAGAGGTAGCCTATGTCAACCGCGGATAGCATAGCTTCCCAACAGTGAAAGAATTTTTCCAATCGGTTCAGTAGTTTCGGAGCCTATTCATTACAACCAAACAAACAAAGTTTTCCTCTTTATAATATTAGTATAGACAATGGGATGTGGACCTATGTGAACAAGAGATATGAATTGATTTAAAAATAATTTTACTTGTAGTAAGTTATAATTATTTCATCTAACTGAGCTCCGGTGGTTTTCGTGTTTTCCGAATGAACATTGGCACCCCCATTTCCTCCTTTCAGGTAAATGATTTTTGGCATTACAGTTATTATTAAATGTATAGTTTTTATATATTACAGCCCAGGGGCGGATCCAGGATTTCATTTTGGGGGGGGGCTATTTTGACAAGGTTCGAAGGTTAAAATCACAAGGGAACAAAAAAAGAAGTTAATTTATTACCTTGTATGTTTACAAAATAATGTTTACTCGCCTAGTGCCGCTTTTAGCAAACCTATCAATAATTTTGTCAACATCAACTCGGACATCCCTGTGGATGTGTAGTAGTGCAAGCCTGCACAGCACAGCCGCTCTTCCCCTGTCCGCGTACGTACGGCAGTGCTGTCAATAGCCTTTTCTGCGCCATGTGCGAGCTTCTATAACAGCGCCCTTGTTTTTTTTAGATATTATAGGTGCCTTAGCTAGATCATTGCTATGTATACTGTATAGGCCTACTCAGTGGCGTAGATTGAGTCACTGTCGCCCGGAGCGGAGTTATAATTTGCCGCCCTTTTGTTAAAATTATAATGTTGGTGTTAGTGAGCAAAAACGTAACGAAATGAAAACAATAGAACACATTTTATCATTCCTCTCTAATTGTATGTACCTACTATCTGATTTAGTTTTATATTTAGGCTAAAATTAAAAGTGAACAACATACATCCAGCACACTAAACGCGAAAATTTAAAGGGGTATTTATCAGTGTGCTGAATGAAATACAATGCCAAATATAGATGCGCGAGCGTTGCGAGCGCTGAAATTTTTTGGGGTATTTATCAGTGTGCTCAACGAAATCCAAATCCAAATAAAAAAGCGCGAACATAGCGAGTGCTGAATTTTTTTTGGGTTTTTATCAGTGTGCTGAATGAAAAACAATTCCAAGTATAAATGCGCGAGCCAGCGAGCGCTGAAATTTTTTTGGGGTATTTATCAGTTTGCTGAACGAAATAAAATTAAAATTTAAATGCGCGAGCGCAGCGAGCGCTGAAAATTTTTTGGGGTACTTATCAGTGTGCTGAATGAAATACAATTAAAATATAAATGCGCGAGCGCAGCGAGCGCTGAAATTTTTTTGGGGTACTTATCAGTGTGCTGAATGAAACATAATTCCAAATAGAAATGCGCGAGCGCAGCGAGCGATGAAAAATTTTTGGGGTACTTATCAGTGTGCTGAATGAAAAACAATTCCAAGTATAAATGCGCGAGCGTAGCGAGCGCTGAAATTTTTTTGGGTTTTTTAACAGTGTGCTGAATGAAATACAAAACCAAATATAAATGCGCGAGCGCAGCGAGCGCTGAATTTTTTTTGGGGTATTTATCAGTGTGATAAGTTGTGCCTCTAGTGCTGCACTAGGGGCGCAGCGGGAACTTATCAGGAGCAAACCGAAAAAATAATAGTCCTGCCTAGTCTGGCCATTTAATTCTTGCTCCCCCCAGAGTCTACGGCCTGTGCCTGGGCACCGGCGGCACCGCCCTATTTACGGCACTGTACGTACGCAGCCATGTTTTAAGCGGCGTAAAGTGGAAAAGGATAATTCGGAAGTGGCAACTCTCACTGGCAATGTAGCTAAAATAATTATGTATAGCGTTCTAATTGCAGGGCGGCATGGCAGGCCTATCGCCGCGGCCCGCGCGCGCCGCTACTGCCTGCTTGGACACCGTCGCGTCATTATTATTATTACCTACTAACTTCATTCTTTATTTTAGTTTATAGTAAAGACATTCGGCATTTTCGACTTCACTTCATGAGTGACTAGGTATGTATGCTGTGTAAAAAAAGTACACCTGAAGATGAGTCGAAAATGTGATGTAATTCCTGGGTCTTCTGGGGGGGGCCACGGCCCCCACGCCCCCCCCCCCCCCCCTGGATCCGCCACTACAGCCCGAAAAAGCAATTTTTTGTGAGCAATTTCATTAAAGTCCGTTCTATAAGTAATATTTTGTTAGCAATTTCATTAAAGTCCGTTCTATAAGTAATACATATTTTGTTAGCAATTTCATTAAAGTCCGTTCTATAAGTAATATTTTGTTAGCAATTTAATTTATCTTTTAATCTGTTCAGTGAGATGGACCAACAAATAAACATACTTATTCGAAATTATTATACTCGTATTAGTAAGTAGTAGAGAAGGCCTACCTACTCTCAAACTATTTGTCGAAGTTATGTATAGTAACAGTAAAATACTTGGAACTCTTAATAACTCGAAAACATTAGTAATACTTTTTAGTAGTTGTAGGAAAGTGATTGTTTCGAATACCTATTTTCTCCGTTGGGTATTGTAACAAAATTCAAATTAAGGCATAGATAAAATGGAAAGCAGTCGTAAGGATTCCTAGATATATATTATTTGCAGTAAATGTAGCTATTTCTCACCCGTGACGGTAGAAAGTGGGTCGGTCTGAATCTTTAAGCACCAATCTTGCCGATGGACTAAGTGGGCGCGAGGTTAACGACAGAGGCAACACTTTTATTATGTAAACTAGCGGTTTGCCTACAATTTTGCCAACGCTGTACCTATTTTTTCAGTTGACAACTGTCTTTTAATCAATTTTTTCGATGGCAGCCCCAGCAAATAGGTCCTATTTAGAATGCGTGCTGAAAATACTACTTATTTTTTGAGGTCTCGAACAAAAGTTCTTTGTGTAAAGACAGCTGAATTTTATAAAGGTTTTAGCGTTGTGATAGCGCGACACCGCCCACCATCCGCCCACGTCCACTACCCACGCGACGCGACCCCCGAGTCGAACCCCTCGACCTTGCCCCTTCCCTTCAGTAGGCCTAGGCACGTGCCGTGATGCTACTCTCAATGGACGTTAAAAATAATTCATATTATTAGCTGCGACTTGGGAAAATCAATACTCTAGAAAGACTCGTTCAGTGTTCGGTACACGGTCAGTCTGCCCTCAACGAGTCGTATTTCTTCGGTAGTCATGTAGAGTAGAGAATATACTACAGTCAGCCTTTATTCTAAGACTAGTCATATTGAAATCTTTCACGTTAGCGATGACGCAAATGTGAAACACTAATTTAGATGCTCTTTGTTTTGACATTGAATTATTAAAATATGTAACAGCAAATATTTCTGAAATACAAGTAGGTAGGTACATAGTCAAGAAACTTGTAATAGAATAATAACATATGTCACTGTCGTTATGAAGGATGTTTGTCTCGAAAGTTAGCATATGATTCAAGAGTTATTACAATTCTAAAGTCATACTCCAGTTAGGATAAGCTATAATCATCAAAAACAAGATAAGAGAAAAGCAATTCCCGATTTCTCAATGCTCAGAGCATAGTGGAAATAGATACTACGTCCCAAACTAGATAGGAGATTATACAACAGTTTCAGCTGTCCCAAGGTTGTATCATCCTGAAGAAAATTGTAGACGTAGGTATACCGCCTTTCAATAAGTCCAAGGTTAATATAGCGAGATCCCGCGGGCGTGCTCGGGACTCTGCGGAGGAATTTAATGAAGGGCTTACTAGAATTACATCAGCTTTGTTAGACAAAGCCTTGGGGTGAGTCGCTGGGACATGCCGCTGCATATTGGAGCATCTATTTCAGCGGGTAATCCTTTGTAAGAAATTCTATGTTGAAAACACACGACGTAATTGTATGAGTAGAAATGATACGAACTGTTCAGCTGTGGTCGGACATGATATTGAACAATGATGATGAAAGGAACTTCTAGATTTGATAATTATAATATTACTAGTAGACACTGCCACACGTTGCTGTGGCTAAGGTTTTTGTTATTGAGACTATACATTTAGATGTAAGCTATCCTATCTTTCAAGTTAGTTCAAACTGCACACGGTGTGCAAATTTTATTAAAATCGACTATGTAGTTTAGCAGTCCATCGCGGACAAACAACGTGACGCGTAATTTATACATATTAAGACTGTGTTTGTGTTGGCTTTTAGATTCAAGAAATGACCACAAAATACCTAATTAAAATATTATGTACCCGCAAAGTATATAAACTAGTTTATGTCAGTTCAATTCCAGTATTCAATCATAGGTAGGTACAAGATTACATTATCATAAAAATATGTCATGTGGCTTATCATCCCTAACACGACAATTTAAAAATATTTACAACATTTTTTAACGCTAAAAATTCAACATTATGTGCGAACATTAAGTATTTATTGCGGCAATATTACTCCAACGAATACGATTTATAGACAAAACGATAATTGACCTACTGGAAATAAAAAGAAAGAGTTTATGAATGAGGATGAGGAAGCTATCAGAATGCTATTGGATTCCGCATTTTAGTTATCTACTTGACATTGTAGATAAGTTGCCTTGCTCGGGCCACAATGCCAAGTGTATCAGAGGGTCGGAATACGGGCCTTGGCCTCGGGTGCGTGGGGGTTGGCATCACGCAGGTGGTGACGTCATCCACTCCCAAAACCCCCAGATTTTATACACCCTCGGATACAGACTTACTGTCGCCCCCCAACCCAATCCATTATTTCCTGAGCTTTCTCCACTCTTCCCTCGCCAACACCTAATATGGGAATCGATTCATAAAAGAGAGCTCTACATACGATGGCCCAAACTGACCTTGGGCTACATGTTATAAATTCGACAATGGTATAGTTATTAGCTCACGTTCTGGCTTCACGTGTCCCGCTCTATAATCGCTATGCCGATGCGGCAGTGATTCTCGCTGAAAAGCTAAAATTATGCGCAAATACCAAATTAAATAGTTATTATTTTATCGGTTCGGGATATTTATGCGCACTGCGTGGCGTCCAGATGGATATTTACGTATCCAAACTGAGGGTTATTTTGGAATACTCACTACGCGTTGGGATCGGAGAACGTAAATATTGGAATAGAAGAGCCGCCCATATTTCACAAATCTATTTCCGCATCGTTGCACTAAAAATATGCTAAAGCAAACGTCGAACGGCTCTCAATTTATTCATGGTCTGTTTTATGTTCACTTTGAAATATTTAAGGCATTTAGCGCAGACGGTAAACAAAAAAGTGCTCATTAGCAGACGCAGTGCCCGATAGTTGCGCCTGAAGGAACACCATTGAGTACACCGATAAATTTAATTAAACCATTTTACACATACACCTACGAGGATTTAGATACTGAAATTGCTTTGCCAACTAATGAAAACGTACAGCAAGAATTTGCGGTTAAAGTTATTGGTAGGTAGGTGAGTACATATATATTTTATGATAATTTATTAAGTAGGTAGATAAGTCATAAATAATAATGGCGTCAGATTTTTCCCCTTTTTTTTATTTTTAGCTAGGTGAAAGTGAATCGCTACGCGCCTGCAAACTCGACTCAAGATTGTCAAGATTCGTAACTATTCACCAAATTCGCAGTTTACTCAGATTCAATTTTAAATATTAAACAAAAAGATCATACTTATTCATTAAAATATTAAATATTTTGTCTCCCGTAAAAAGAGTGAAACATCATAACATTCTCCCATGTCATAATATTATGCAAATTGGAAATATTTGGAGTTGTAATATTCCAATAGGATCAACTTCTCATATTTTATAAACATACTGGTCAAAATCATAACCCTTTTTCGGGTCGGGTAATAAAGCATCGCACGAAATAACAGATTTGAAAAACTAACGTATAGTAGTAGGAAGTAGAACGTACACTTCGTACGTCGTACAATAGCGAGGATGATCGCGTTGCGAGGATCGCGAAGCAGGCAGAAGTCCACGAGATGTTGACAAAGCCGGATGTTTATCACTGACAACGGTAAGTGAGCCAAAACTAAAATACAATATTGGAATTATGATGGCAGATGAAGTAACAAATCGTGTAGCAAATCAATCACTCGTCCAGAAGCGACGGTGCCATGCGAGAGAGTGGCATCGATCCGTCGAACGGTCCCACGTCGCGATTTGCTGCACTATATTCATCAGGCATGCCGTCGAACTTTGACTTTCTTTTGGCATGTGTCGAAGACTCGAAGCTTTGCTGATGGCTAACGGCAATTGGCGCTCCTCCAAAGAAATATGTAATATATAGAGATCGCTGCCCGGCGCCACGGCGACGTTACATTAAAAGTACCTACACACACAACTACAACACAATCCATGGATATAGTGAATTATCCAGCAAATTCACGGAGAGTTCTCGACGTACCTATAATTAAATTAATGCACCACAAAATAGATTTCAAAAAATATTCGCCGTTGTATGACGCACTAAAGATAAAACGCGTTTAGTAGCAAATCTAAAACGGGTTTATACAATACTATTTGTGCCTAGCGGCTTCATCCGCGTGGACATCATAAAATGTGGTTTTGGTCTTAAAATCGCCCAATTATGTCATTCATAATTTTCAACTAAAATACTCAATATTTATTTTCATATATTTTTCTCAAATAATGACCGATTTACATTCACTTTTTACCTTCTTTTAGGACAGGAATTTCGTAAAATACAGTACTTACTTTCATAGTGGTCATTATTCATTCTGTCTATACTGGGGTCATATTTGTCCAGTACTGTCCCTGTTCATTTAACTTCATCCAATTCGGCTCATCAATCAGTCAGACAGACATGTTTGTATACGTTTAGATTTAAGTTTGAGTTCGTAGTAAAACATATCACTGATCTTTTAAAATCAGGGATCAGCTGAGCTATGAGCGTGAGGCTAATAATGATAATATACTGATTTATTAGACTACAAAGAAGCGAAGTTTGGATGATTCATACTCAATATTGGTCCGTGGCTTTATTAGATAATCCCTTACTGCTATATATTTACAGTGCACACAGGACACGCATAAAAATATCGAGTAACATTCCTCGTAAGCGACTCTGCACATAATATTAACGTCCTCTACGCAGTTCTATGCTATCATCAGGTGTGTGACCGACTGTTATAATACGAGTACTGTTATTTGTTTTGGGAACGATATCGGTCAAGTACCTACTAACCTACAGATAGCAATATTCAACAGTGACGATGAGATGCGTGACTGGTGTTTGTAAACGAAGAGAATCTCCAAAGGTGGTCTTACTGAACTTATATAATAATTATAATATAATAATTCAGCCTGTAACTGTCCCACTGCTGGGCAAAGGCCTCCCCTCACTATCGTGAGGAGGGTTAGGCCATAATCCACCACGGGGGCCTAGTCCGGATTGGTGGATAACATGCCTTCGAAATAATTCTCGGGCATGTTGGTTTCCTCACGACGTTTTCCTTCACCGAAAAGCGAGTGATAATTACGTACTGAACTTACATGCGGAAATATTTTTTTAATACAAATCGTAATGAACAGATTGTCAATTGAAACGTTGTTCTGAAATTGATAGTCACATGCAATAATCACCAAGGAAAAAATAAAATAGATACCTACAGAGTAATTTAATTGTAAAGCGGGAAGCAATTACATTAGCAAAGTCTGCCCGCAGGCAGGTCGGCCATATTGGACAATAGACAAACTTCTATTTCCATTAGAACTGATGTTCCAATAAAGCTAATTAAAGTTTCCAGGAGGCGATTAGCGTAACATCATCTGATGGAGGGGAGCCAACTAGATCACCGCTCGCGCCACCACCACTGTCTAACCATAGTACAGGACTACAGACTAGACGTGAAGAAATGGTTTCGTCTACATGAATCACTGTCTTCATTCATTTGGGCGTGTAGTGTAAAAGGGGCGATCAATTCACACAAATAGACTAATAAAATATCTCTCTGCTATCCTAGATTACGAGAAACATTCTGAGAACGCCTTATTTTACCGGCTCCATTCGGCTATGTTCATGTCATTACTATAGAAACCTGACAGCAGAGAAATTGTAATCAATTTATTTGGTTATGTTCTCAGCTGCTCGAGAGAATGTGTTTTAGGTTTAGCACGTACAAAATCTCAGAAGCATGATTAGTGCTTCTTAGAAAGTTACAAATGATGACGAAGACGTTGACAAGACGTGGTATGCAACACTGGTAAAGGTGTAGGTGGAAGAGACCACATAAATGCAAGATGGTAGAGATATTATAGAGCATAAATATCAGAATGTTGTCGACAATCATTCAGAGCTCTATAGTATGGTATATATCCAACTGCGGTGAATAGGAAGGTTTTATGCATGTAATGCTCCCAAAGAAACATCACGCGCACAGATAAAGTATCATACAAAAAATAAGATTGAAATAAATTGATACTGGGCTGAAACAAGAAAATTATGCCAGCCATTCAAAACAGAAGACTAGTTTAAACCAGATACCTCGGATTAAATTGATTACATGAGGAAAGTTACCGTAAATAGCTGAAGATATGAAATCAAAGCTCAGATAAATAAATGAAAATTTGCACTAACAAATTGATAATGGTTCAAATGACATCATTTATCATACGATAACTTCCAAATTATCTGTTGTAAGCATCCAAGAAGCATTGACTAAATGCAAAGCTTGCAGAATGCAGACAAAAGAAGCATAGCGAATATGTGCATAAAGATAACGGATAGACCTGTCAGCTCATATTACATTCATTGGTAATAATGCAGTAGGTATTCGTTTTTTTAGCAACAATAAAAACGTACGTAAGTTTATACATTATACCATAATACTACAGCATAGCAACGTCATGCTTGGTGTTATTATGGAAAATCACTGAGTAGGTACGTGAAGTGGACACTTCTTATGAAATATGAGTTTGTTAATGAATGCTAGAGATAAAGCATTCCACCACGTTCCACGCAGTCTGTATGTTTATTAATGGAGGTTCGCTTCCATAACATAGGCTTTACCGTATCCATTTGTTAAATAATAATACAATGCTACAACAAGAAATTATAACAAAGCAAACCACACAAAGCCGGCTAAAAACCTCTAATTTGATCGAAATTGTGTCATTGTGGATTGTGGACTAACAATTTTCAGTAACCGATTGCATAACCATTGGCTTGCTTTAGGCTAGTACATAATTGAATCAGCTGATCGGCAAATTAAGAATGAAATCCTGTGATTCCGATGACACAAGTCAGTGGCTTGAAGGCGTTTCTCACTACCTACCGATCCGCTCGGGCGGCCACAAACGAATAGGAACAGAGGCCGCTTCGTCACGGCATTGAGCCGTAATGATGTACCGCCCTGCCAGCCAGTTTGTCGCCAACCAGTACTGAGCAAAAAAAACGCGCACAAAACACTGTTTTGAATAAGGTAAATGGACCGTACTGCGACTCAACCGCGCAATCTGTTTCGAATCTTTATCTGTTTTATAGGTGGCTGTAAGTAAATAACGAAAAGACAGCCTACCATCGAATAATTCTAAAATCACTCTGTAGCTTATCAGGTCAGGTAAGTAGCTGTTGTTCGACGACCTGTAGTTTTACAAATTGTTCGATGGAACTATATAAGACCAAACAGCCGCTTCGTCATATTCTATGATGAATCACAATGAGGTATTATGGCAGCCAGATCGTCGCCATCAAGTAGACGAATGGCTCGCAAAATATCATACAATTATTATTACCAACACAACGGAAGACATATACGTTACAATATAACTAAACAGGAAAGATAATAGGGGTGATCGATGAGTAAATGTTTCAGAAACCTGTGAGAAACAGGTCGCTTCGTCGCTGTTGGACCTTTACAATAGAATGGCATTCGTGAAAGGCTAAATATCCCGGTTTTAGTACACAAACCCAACAACGAATGGAACCGAATGCGTTTCATACATTTTATGCAGTTTTAAACTTCTAGTAGTTATCATATAATATTAAAAGCAGTTGGTAAGACGCTTAGAAGGATGATTTAATACGCACCTCTAAGTGTGGAAAATTTCAAGGTAAGTATTGAACAAAGCTTCTAAGGAAATACCACAAAAATCAATTACACGCGTCACAAAACTCAACTTTGATCAATCGCTATTGTTTAAAAAACATTCAAACTTGCAGACATTTGAAAATTATTTTTCTTTTCAAATTAGTATTGGATTATCTCAACAAATGTGAGCTATACATGAACCAGACACTTAAAAAAACATTCAAGGTGAGAAACCGAATCCTTGTCCGTTTACTTTACAGGGTATTTGAATGGTGCATCAATTGTGACTTCCAAATATCGGATTAAAAGAATATTGGTCATCTGACAGTTTCATTTAAAATTTAAAGCATACATTGTAGCATTGTCCCGAGAGATTGAAAGGGGCCTGTGATTGGCCGTCGCTGACAGGAGTCCTTCAGACTCAACAAAACTCATCATACTTTATAATAATAGTTGTTCAAACTGGTCTCTTTGAAATTTTAATAAAGTATCCATTCGATAATACAGTGGTCTTTGTTACGTCACTATTTACTAACAAAGCTGAAGTAAACGTGTAAATAGAACTACGCAGCTGTTGTCTACAACCGCTAGGGACATTAGTGTGAATCATATAATTATGCAGATGCCTAATTATCAAACAATGGCCACTGTTAATGGTGAGTTAGCAATTTGAAAATGTCTATTTGCATACAACTCCGTTGGAAATGGTTAGAGCTAAATGCTGGCTGGCTCCCAGGAAACCCTATTTTGTTTATAACAATTTGTAACGTGGTGCTCCACTCCTGAATAATAATATAAGAAGCTATGTTTTGTCTACAAAAAAAATCTAACAATATTCACAAAAAATTACTTACGCATTCGCATGTATTTATGTAGGTAATTGCCTAATTAAATTACGAGATAGTATCACGTAACGTAACTAAATTTTTACATAAACATAATATACATTTGGCTTTGTCCGCAATTCTTTGATCAAATCGAGCAAATGTGTCTTCAAGGTTGAACGTAAACCTAAAAGTAATCCGTATACTATACAATACATACCAGCCATTCGACATGAAACCGATTATGCAAACTTCGATGGCACGTGTTACGTGTATAAGAAACGTGTGTGAGTTAAAATATTCCAAACTATAATGTAATAAATAATATAATAGATTCTAGAAAAAATTACGTTGTTTTCACAACGATAATTTTTATGCGTTTTTCGCTACCGAACGGCCCTAGGAAGGCCCTAGAACTGCCTCTCAGGGACATCCTAAATGGGTTTTGGTAAGATATTTTCACTACTATAGTATCTTACCATCAAAATGCTGATATGTCTGTTAAGTTCTATTTTCATAAGGCAGCTAGCTGAGCAGCTGGAATCAAACCTGCTTTAATTTTCCAAACTGTGAACGGAATAAATAATATGATTTCAGATATTTGGCTCAAAACAATTACCTTTTAAAAAAATGAGGAAAATGTTAGAAATAAATATTCGCCGAGCGAGCATGATCTAATATGATTTTTTTCTATTTGCCAATAATAGTGTTAACTGCTTGAGGTAAATTAAATTGCAGCATCACGAAAGTCACCGACAGAGCTTAATTAACTATGAATCGAAAAAATATTTATCCAGGTTCGAGGCATCGCCCGATATTTGAGAATGTTATTATTAGCCGTTATCTGATAATTATCACGAACGTAATCTCAACAAATACGAGGAGATATTAATGTTAGTTAGAGCTTTATGGAGGTATTTGTGACTTGGATGTTAGTGCAAAATGCTGATGATAATATAATAATAATATGGTTATTTTGGAATTTTCTTTTGATCAAGAATTATAAATGATTTCGTGTTCAATGATGGTTCACTTACAATGTAAGCTTGAAATTTATTTAATGTATTATTAATAGTGGCTACAATTAATCAGAGTCAATTCTGCGAAACCATCGACCTTCTTGTAGTTACAAGGCAATTGCTTTGAACAAAACGATGATTAGTCCGCCATGATGTAACGAAACTGTCCACGAGACACGAATTTTCCACGAAAATTATTTCTCGATGAAATGTACAAAGCCCAGTCAACTTTTCAGAAATGCTAAGAGTGAAGGGCGTTTACAAATAATTAAAGAAATAAAAAAGGCAAAAGCAAAATATCTGATATATCTGTTGTTTTTCCTGGAAGGATTTTTTAACCCTAGTTAAATGAAGGACGACGATAAAAATACTTAAAAAATTGGAAATGATGTGTATGCAATATTAAGAGATGCAATGTATTTTAACAGAACGACCTCGTTTTACGTACCGTAGATATAAACAGGAATATATGTGAACGCGTTATATCTCACTGTCGCAGTAGCCAATAAGCTGAAGATATAGATCCAGAGCTTCAGAGGATAATCACTATCGTCTCAAACATGACAGCGAATTGCAATAAAATTATTAAATAATTCCGCTCTAGGAATTTGATTTCATATTCATAACTTCTGAGGAAGTCGAGACGAATTATTGCCTCTGCACTCTCGGAAATCTTCACAAAGCATGATTAATACTGAATAAACGTTATAAAATGAATCACCCGAGATCATCCACCAGGGCCATAATAAGACAACTGACCGGCCGAAGAATGCGAGGCTCCTGGCACCGAGCCAGGAATGTGGAATCGGGGGAATAACATTTATTTCGCACTTTGTCAAATCTTGTAAAAAGTAAGTCAGTATGTTGCAACGTATGTGCAAGATCTTGTCAATGTATGTTTTTATATCTTATGCATTATGAAGATTGATCTATCCGCTTGCTACTCCCTAGCCCGTAGCCAGACATTACGTGTCCGTGTGGAGCTGTGCGCTATTTGCGTGGACATGAGGTGCAGCAATAATAGCATATCATTCCCACAGTGGTTAAAACATCGAAACGAACGAAGAAGTCTGTGCTCTATACTTTCAGTATTATTTCTTGGATCTGTCACGAGGATAGATGTAAATGTTCGATAGGTATTATGTTAGTCTCGAATCTAACCGATAAGTATTTCATAGTCGCACGCGATCAACGATGAATAACCGAGTTAAGTTGCCAATTAATTATATCAAATCAACTGATGGAAATGACTCTGCTCAATCAATCAGAACACTGAGAACCACTTGAAACTAGATAATTTAGATAAGGTAGATTACCCTGACCTCGGTTTAACTATCACGCGGCGCGTCGCACATTTCGTTCGCATGCCCCGAGTTCAGGTATGAGATGAGGTACCTCTAGATTGGCAGGAGCCAGCTGTGCGCTTCACTTATGATAGCAAACGTCATGAGTAGATGGATTAAAAAATCAACCGGATAAATAGTATGCAGTCCTGTATATTGGACTTGATTGGTAAAACTGGAACAGATTGGAACGTTATAAGCGTCATAATGATGGTTCATGTAAGTTTAGTAAATTGGAAGCACCTTTGCCTAGTTTCTAGTATGTCCGTTCACTTGATTACGTCACATTGTGGGGGTACCTATTTACCTGACCTTTTCAGCTTAGGTCTTATAAGCCGCCGCTGGCTGCTATTTAATAGGTCTCCTATCTCTAAAGAGAAACCATTATAAGTAATTTCGCAGTGTGCAAGATTATAGAACATAATATTAACTCAAAAATGAATTCGAATGTACCACAAAATTGCATCATAGGAAGTGGAAACTCGACTAACAATAAGGGGGATAGAGATATTGCATAATTTCCGCATTTATGTATAATCCGACTTTCTACTCAACAAATAGGTGGAATATCTGAAAGAATACAGTTGACCGTATTTGAAACACAAGGGTAGTGTGTCCATGACCAAAGATTTTCTTTGTCCATGACAGTGGATTAGAGAGCGTAGCGCAAGCTATTAGATATTCTATGTCTAAACCATTCGCCGTAGTAAAATCCGATAAAGTAAAAACAGCCACCTCTCTAAGCTCCATAGTCCATATCCATACCCTACGCGGAAGCGTTGAGAAGCTAATGACATAATGGCGTGTTTTGTATGGGAAAACGTACAACTACAGCTATTCTTGCGCCCTGACGACGCGCGTGCGTGACTGCATGACGCAACTTGCGAGCACCCTCAAATGCACTGGTACTTACTGCATGCAATCATTTATCTATGTGCAATAATAATTATGCATACAGATAAGTGGGAGTTGTTTGTTTAGCATCTCAAATAATTGTATCAATCAGCGATTAAATATTTGTTTGTGTGTTTGTAAGTTGTATTTACGGGGGTGTATGTTATGACTTGTAGAAAACAACTTAGAAATAGATGATGGTACAAATATTTGTGAAGACTCGAAAGAAAGCAACGTTCCCACATTGCTTTCTTTCGAGTCTGAACACATAAATTATCTGATTTTTGAGATGCAGATAGATAAAAAGCAGAAATAGTGTGCCTAGTGTCAAAATTATAATATAGTAACTGAAAAATTAAAACTAGATTGAGTGGGCCCACATTGGTTAACTATTAAATAAAAATTACGCTTTTTAACATTTGTTACACATAATAGTTGTGTTGGCATTCACCATCCCGCCCCAACCTTAGTACACCCTGGTACAACCTGCACCTTAGGACAACCTGGCCTTAAGACAAAACCTAATAATATGTGAGTAAGAGGCTACACACAAATATTACACCATATGCAATAAAGCTCTGTTTTATCTTTGTAACCAAGGTTTCCACAGGCAATGAGGAAAATTAATAATTCTATCCAAAAAAAATAGTCAGCTGTCTGTTGGCAATGCAAATGATTATAATAAAACCTCATCCATGACAGACCAGTGAGTTATTTCTGGTGCCACATTCATAGCTCTCTAAAATTAAGCTTTGTGGAAACGTAAAATATTTTAATGAATATTAAACTGCGAGGAATTCTTATGAAAGTTATATCGCCAGTAGTTAAAAGCGCTGCTCTTATTTCAGGTATATTTTAATGACAGGTAATAACTTTTCCTCAGTGTCACGGCCAAGTAACTTTGTACAAGATAAAAGCACTTTTAATAATTTGTGGGCAAAACACATTTCAAAGATAGATTTTTTAGATGTAGATTATTTTTTAATTGTTTGATGTTTTATTTACGTACGAAACATATGTTTCGATTAGTAGGCTGGATAAAAAAAACAATGTTACATTGTTTTATGTAAGTACCTATAATATAATAAGGAACTGTTATTTGACTAAAGGTCAATATCTATGGTTTGGAAATATTCATACTAAGACATCTTGACAGGATTGGAACAAATGGAGTGAGATGGAGGAGGCCTATACCCAACAGCGAGTGGATATAGGCTGAATAGATATATACATGTAGCAATAATTGCTTAACCAGACTGCTCTAATTGAGACAGCAGACCAGTTCTAAATACAGGATACTGCTAATAAAATAACCATAAAGTAATCTACATTCTTTGCACTCATTGCTTGGCTATCAATATCAGTTGAGTGCCCTCCCATTACATATAATTTGTAAGCGAGGCAAGCATGGGAAGCAATTTGTAGTCTTAACATTATGTGTTAGATATTGGTAATTTGCATTTTAACATCTTATTTCCTGCTCTATGCTTGAAATCAGGGCTATTGGTAAGGAAAATGAGAATGTGCTCAGTTAAATAGAAATAATAGAATGTTATAATTTGCCAAGTATGTGGCAAATATCAAATTGAATACCTACTATAAGTATGATGCACATTAGCGGTCTAGGATCTAGGAACAGGGTGATTGACCTGCTGACTGTCATACACTAAGGCCCATATTAATATATCAAACTTAGCTCTGAGAGTTATCTTCAGTGGGCACTTACTCTTTCATTCTATTTAATATAATATACATCTTAAGTTGTAGATTAGGAACAGCAACTTACATGATATCTGGCAAATTAATAAATGACACTCAGCGGTTAAGTGCTATCTGAATATGACACAATTGACACATACAAGACAGTATCTAGTAGCCAGTGCTATATCCATTTATTATATAGCAAAGATTTCAAGATGTAGATTACATTTTGAGTGTGGATCAGCTGATAGCGCACTTGGTAGCGCTATTAAGGTTTATTTATTAATACGGGCCTATGATATCAAGTAGTACCTATGTAATCAATTACACAACAACTATACACTCTAAATGCTTACTTAGTCTTGGCTCTGCAGCTGTTTTCATATAGTCAGTGCTTACTCACAAAGCAAAAGGAAAATGAACAAGTTCATATCAGTTTCCATTAGGTTGTGTGATTTTAACCTGCATGTCTCAATGAAGTATTTTAATATTTTATTTTATGGGGTAACACTTAACAGTTCTTTTTCGTGATTATATTGAAACAAATCAATAATTACCTACTTTACTTTGATTCATGATCTTTTATCAATTACATAGATGTGCTACGATTTATTGATGAAAACTGAAATTCCACTGCTGATAGGAGGTTCTCCTATTTATGACCACCACAACAAGCGGCTGCTAGGTGCAGATTAGTATAACCTAGTTTGGGCGAAACTACTTTATATTATTGATACTGTACAAACAATGTTTTCTTTCAGGTTTCAGGCAGTGTAGCGAACAAATAAAAATAAGACAGAAATCTTACCTTGGATTTGGTGTTCTAAAAAAGTCAAACAAGTCGAATGAGTCTTTTGCTGTGGGCTGCCACTTTGTAACTATAATCCAATTTAATGATAATGCTAATAGTCTCTGGAACGTAACCTGGATTCAGCACTAGACAAATTTCACTTCCAGTCTTAGGAAAAGGTTTTTTGTGGTGATTTATCTACAGATGATTACTACTTACGGACACGAAAAAAACATGCAAGTAAGAATTTTGAAACCCGATCATAGATCATAGATATACACTGAAATCACTGAATCAATGAAAAATAATTAATAAAAATTGAGACAAAAGACTAAATTCCAGAACATCCAGAAGGTTTTCGGCATTCGCCAATTCGTCTGTCTGTTCGTCATTCAGATTTCATACATTTTTAGTTGTCAATGTCAAAGTCAAACAAATTATACCGTACAAATCATTACATATCGGCCAGGCAGTAGGCACTCCAGGCAGGAGTTTTGGCGGGAATCCGATAGTGAGACGTTGTTGGTTTTGTATTTTTTCTCAAACTTGTGATTCTTCGAGAGTTAATGTGTAATAATTATTAATCATTTAGTGTTCGGTAACGTGCACGAGTATGGGCAAATTATATAAACAAAAAAAACGTGTCATTTCGCATTTTTCCAGTAAAGCACCCAGGAAGTTCCAGTAAAGCACCCACCACTTTACTGAATTGTGACTTTGACTATGTAAATAATTGACTTGACTACTTGACCACGATGCTATGAATTTCCTATTGTGAAATTTAAGAAACATAAATAATGCAATACTGCAATACTTACAGACTTGACATTGGTTAAATGCACAAACCGTGCAAAGTTATAACTAAAATAAAATAAATAACAGCCAATGTAACAGTCAGAAAATCATAGAGAATCTCATCCGTCCATCATCTAGGGTAGGTTAGGTAGGTATTTTTTTTTTTTTTGTTTATGTAATGGCTTCGCACGGTTTGTGCATATAGCCAGTGTCAAGTATTTTGTTAAAATAAGTATTTCTTAGTTTCACATTAAGACAGTCACAGGAATATAGCAATCGTGGTCAAGTAGTCAAGTCAATTATTTACATCGTCAAAGTCACGATTCAGTAAAGTAGTGGATGCTTTACTGAAACTTCCTGGGAGTTTTGGAAAAAATGCGAAATGACACGCTTTTTGAGTCTATATCATTCGCCTACACTCGTGCACGTTAACGAACACTTAATGGTTAATATTCCACCAATATTACACATTAACACTCGAAGAAACACAAGTTTGAGAAAATAATACAAAACCAACAACGTCTCACTATCGGATTCCCGCCAAAACTCCTAGGTAGGTATTTTTTTTTTTTTTTTGTTTTAGTTATGGCTTCGCACGGTTTGTGCATATAGCCAGTGTCAAGTATTTTATTGTATTTCTTAAACAAGAAAGTCACAGCAATGTTATAGCAATCGTGGTCAAGTAGTCAAGTCAATTATTTACATCGTCAGTCACGATTCAGTAAAGAAGTGGATGCTTTACTGAAACTTCCTGGGAGTTTTGGAAAAAATGCGAAATGACACGCTTTTTGAGTTTATATCATTCGCCTACACTCGTGCACGTTAACGAACACTTAATGGTTAATATTCCACCAATATTACACATTAACACTCGAAGAAACACAAGTTTGAGCTAATAATACAAGACCAACAACGTCTCACTATCGGATTCCCGCCAAAACTCCTAGGTAGGTATTATACCTACCTACAACTAATAAATCATCATAAATCCACAGACTGAAAAATATAGCAACAGAGATAGAGGGGAGCCTATTATTTAGTCGATTATTTTATTCATGATGCAATGCACATTACGAAGTGCCATACCACACGAAGATCAAAATAAACAAATTATGAAATTGGAGATCGTGTGATTTTTATTTGTAGGTATATTGTATAGGTACCTAGACCTAGAGTATCTGTACGTAGGTAGGTACCTATGTATTGAATAGTCTTTGATTCGGTCATAAAATAAACAGTGAATTTTGTTGGTAGGTATTTAGATTTTTGTCACCAGTTTGTCACCTAGTTTATTTACATCACTCATCTTTACAATTGAATTTTGAATAATAACATTCTCCCAAAATGCCTTTGGATGTTCCATGCTCATGCAGTACTCCTGTTGAATGCCTAGTAAGTATCTCTGTCCTAAAATAGTAGGTAGATAGCCTAGGTACTACAAAATATTTTCAGCATCTATTGTTTGTTTTTACAAGGTACATTTTTAGGTTTATCGAGGGAGCAACTTTCTGTCTAATAATGGGGCATGCGGCATGGCCATGGCGCTATATAGAGAAAATAAATATTATGTAGGTATGGGCACATGGGTGTGAGGCGGAGAGGCAAAGGGTAGGAGTGAAAAATCTAAGGGTAGTCCCACCTTAACATGAAGTGTGAGACAAAGGCTTTAATGCGGGCGGTTGGCATTACTTTCCCTGGTTGAAATAATTGAAATAGTTTAGCTAGACTTTTTATATTCACGAATTTCACACGATATCGACGTGACTGCCGTGAGTGAGCAGGTAGGTCAAAGGTAGGTGGTTAGGTACCCGATAATGCCTATACTATATTTATTGTAAGTAGTACCTATGGGGCATCCTTTGAGCGATGAGCACATTTGAGCATAGTTCGTTGGTCATTGGTGGTATCTGTCACTAGTATCATCATTCTGGTGTCTATCTGTCTCTGTCTGACTGTATGAGCTATGGTCTGTCTGTGGCTCTGTTGTCTGTACTCTCTGTCTGTGGTCTTATTTTAGTGTATGATCTATGGTATTTTATGGAGAGGTTGGATTTTACTGGTGCATGTTGGATTTTTCAGTTTTTATCATCTAGCTTGTGATCTAATCTAAACCTAAATTGCTAGAAAAATTTACGTCTCATCGGTTAACATTATAAATCTTCGCATACCTATGGATTTAACCGATGAACTTGACCAAAATGATAGTGGCATGGAATCTTTGACTGCTAGCAAAGGAGATACCCCAGAACGCAAACCAATGGAGTTGGAAGCTTTTACTTTTCCCGAGGTATGTATTGGAAAATTACCGAATGCAAACGCTGAACTGGCAGGAAAACCAACATCTCACAATGCAATGTTTTGCAACTATCATGAAAAATAACCAAAGATTTTTATCTGGGTATCATAGTCGGTATGCAGTAGCCTTCAGCATCCTATCTTCGTTTGAATCCTACAATACTGTGGTATACTACTATGGTATAGATCATTGACTCTAAATATTGATGGCATTGTAAAAACTTGTTATATTTTGATCCTTGCATTACATGCCTGACATTATGTTGCATGGAGCAATAAATTTTTATGTTATGTAAACCCGATTTGTTATTGCATAGCTTGCAATGTTCTAGCGAAGAATCTTATCAACAACACTGTGTCTGGACTGCTCCATATGGACCATGTAACAATGAACCATCTATTTTAATTTTTTCTATTGTGTTTGGCATTGGTTACTCAAAGGGCCTTTTGCCATGCCCCCTAAATTGGGTTTTCTAGCAGGAGTTTTTATCAACACTCATGTAAATACTGATAATAGTATTCATTTGCATAAGTACATAGAGAAACAAATAAATACTATTTGAAGAATCTACTACAATATGTTTGGTCCTTAGGCTGTTCTCAAACAAAATAAAGTAATAATGAACTGTCTCTTACTTATCACAAATATTCACAAAATGAATTTCAAATGTTGTGCAATTTCCTACTGTTACAGATGGGAAATACAGAGCAGTCTCTTAAAGAGTATGATGATGTGAGTATCAATAGTCAAATTAGCCCACTTTCCCCAGTGACTGAGAATGACAATGACTACAAAAAAATTTATGATGTGAGTACTTGTAGCAGATTATTAGGCTACCTACCATGCCAACCATGAGACTGGTGTTAATTTGTGTCTATTGTGTGTCAAGGTATTATGATTTTGTGTAATAGCTGTGCTGCTTGAGGCAGTGTGATTTCTGATGAATAACGGGCTTTTTGCGCATGCACTCCTAGAAAATTGCCAATGTGCTAATGACATACAACTCATTTTAGTCATAATATTTGTGTTTCCGTTGCAATGTTTCAAATACATGTTTGTTGTAGGACTAACTTTTGCCAATTTTTCTTAATTAACCATAATATAGTACCAGTATTTGGCCATTCATAAACCAAAAAGGTTGTCAATCAGCCAACCAAATAATGCATAATACTGTATTCATTGTTTAACCTTACATGAAAGCTGTGGTGTTTGTACGGTAGCAGCATAATACAGTAGTAAACTACCAGCTACTTCCCAACTCTGCACCATGCATGGTCCGATACTAGCATAGTGTCAATCACTGCAAGAAACAATTTTAATTAACCTATCTGCTTGTAGGAACCTGATGAAACACTGTCAGAACGCCTCTGGGGTCTGTCAGAGATGTTCCCGAATTGTGTGAGAAGTGGAGTGTACTCTGCCACGACCAAGACATGGTGAGTTTTTAATCATGTTTATTATACATTATAAGAAATAATTTAATTGTTCTCTATTGCTTTGTAGCTATCTTTAGTAGAATAAATAATACAGTTCTATTAATTATATTATCATTCATTTCTTATTACAATGTTTTGTTTCATAACATTTTGAACTGTAATCATCTATGTTTATTATGTACATGTAGTTAGGTACATACTCTTTAAGCACTCACGTGTGGATCAGAACACAGTGGGCTAGAATGTAATAAAAAGTACTATCTATTTTGCGCAGCAGACACGGGACGAAAGTTAATCAATTTATTGTTGTTGAATCCACTGTTGTGTTGTCATAATCTTTTGCATTTTGTGATAAACTAATATTAATTTTTCAATTGCCACATTCAGGTCGGGTATGAAGTCAATGTACGGGCTGTCCCGCTCAGTGATGTGGGTAGTGGCCAGCTCGTCCGTGATCTTGTTTGCTCCTGTCATATTTGAGGTGGAGAGGGCACAAATGACCGAGATGGAAAAGTCACAACAGAAGCAGGTAATATGACATGTTTGTTGTTACAACATGAATTTATTGTGTACTATGTTACTGGTTTAAGGCAAAGCGTTTTATTTGTTGTCTAGAATCTTTGACAAAACAATAATGATGAGTAAGTTAGTTATCTATAGTGAAATAATCATATCATTTAAAATATTAATCCATTGTTCAAATATGAACTCGTAGTCATAGCTGCCACATTATCTGTGACTCAAGTGTTGGAGATTTAACCCTTATATTATATTTATTTCCAGGTGTTACTAGGAACAAACACGGCTCTATCGGGACCAATGCCGAACATGCCGCCAATGCCGCGCTAAATCAACTGATTGCCGCAGGAATGCAATGAATTTGAATGCAAATAATTATTACATCTTGTTGTAGGACTATTAATGTCACCCTGTATGCTTTAATCTAGTGTATTAGTTTAAATAGGTACCTTGGAACAATTGCAATAACCCAATGTTATTTCATGTGCTGACTGTCCTCCCTTTGCATTTAAACCACATAATATTGTCTAATATCACATAAAGATAACATTTGAATTATGTTGCATTTTCTCATTACTTTATAATCTGATTGCAATTCTAACTGTCAGGTTTATAGGTAGTTACTGTATTTTATTTTAATATTGTTTTGATGAGTGATAGTGATTTGTGAAAACATTTTAGGTGATGCTTTGTTATTAGAAAATAAACTGTTAATACATATAATTCTTCTCTGATTGTAGATTAGTGACTATATTGTCACAGGATACCTATATTAATACCCTAGTACTAGGGTAGGTCAAACTTGTAAGTACTAAATTATTTGTAAAACTAACCATCTTGTCGGTTGTAGCAATAAGTAGGTACTATCGGGTTAGGAGATGCCTTGATCTGTTTTAGGATAATTTGATACATTGCATTGGACTCAAGCCTGTCTTCATGGTAGGGTGTTTGCTCTTATGATCCTTTATATGAATACAATAGGCAGGTATGAAGGGTACACGTAAGTAGGTAGGTATGTATTACCCAACTGATATGGCTTACCGATGTACCTGCGCAGAAGATGAATTTTCAAAGCGCGAGTAATGTTATTGACCGCTATTGGTCGGCAGCCGCCGCCATCTTAGCGAGCTTAGAGTGAGATGGAACTAACAACTGCAGTGAACTATGAACCTTATAATAGTGACCTTAGGTTGATTGTAAGTTGCATTCTTTCGTTAATCTTCGGACCATACTTTCTTTTCTGCGCGAACGAAGATTCACAACGCGCCTTATAAGTTGGGTACTAGTTGTACACCTATTCTAGATTGACTCAGTGATCATGCATTACTCATGTTGTCAGTCGGAGTAGCAGCAGTAGCGGTATATAGGTGGCTTATTCCAGAAATCCCCTGCCAGTATAGGTAGGTAGATGTAGATGTATAACTTTCGTTGAGGTGTGTTCAACGGGGTGTACTACACAGTAACTCTGTATGTGTAGGTAACTAGGTACCTACTACAAGCATGACTGCAAAATTATAGAGGAAATACATACTACGTGTGCAAAGCAAAATAATTATACTTCAGACCTCATCCTTCCATGATTAACTATGTAGTATCGATCTCCATACACGCCAATTACACGAATTTCAAAGCCAAAACAAAATTTATTAAAATTTTAGCCTATTTTGTCTATGTCATAGACAATACCCCAATGGCAGCCCTTCAATCATGTCATTCGTTCTTTCGTGCGCGCCATTGCACGTCGCGTTTTTTAATAATTTTGTAAATCATAATCTAATATAATTTTATTTTCAGGAAATTGGGAAGATGATAGGCGGAGACAAAGATTTCTTTGAGGAATATTGCGAAATTATGGAAGAAAATAAGGGAATGGACGACGATGCAGAAGGATGTCAATGTGGTCGTCGCGATTCAGCTACTCAATCCTAGAGCTTTCCTGTGGGGTCTGCCAGTGATTGGTCTTCCATGACTAGAGCTTTCCTGTGGGGTCTGCCATGTCAAAGGTGCCTAGATTTCTAGGCTGAGAAAGTAAATCCTTGAGCTTTCCTGTGGGGTCTGACAGTGATTGGTCTTCCATGACTAGAGCTTTCCGATAGGGTCTGCCATGTCAAAGGTGCCTAGATTTCTAGGCTGAGAAACTAAATCCTTGAGCTTTCCTATAGGGTCAGCCAGGGATTAATCTTCCTTGACTAGGGAGAGGAGAAGTATACAGTAAATCTGGTTAAGTTGTCACGATGTATGTAGACAGTGACCTACTTCCTTGACTAGAACTTTCCTGTGGGGTCTGACATGTCAAAGGTGCCTAGACTACTATGCTGAAAAGTGGCTTAGGATGGAGCAGAGAAGTATATATTAATCTGGTTAAGTTGTCACCATGTATGTAGACAGTGACCTACTTCCTTGACTAGAACTTTCCTGTGGGGTCTGACATGTCAAAGGTGCCTAGACTACTATGCTGAAAAGTGGCTTAGGATGGAGCAGAGAAGTACTTATAAGTATATAAATTTGGTTAAGTTGTCACGATGTATGTAGACAGTGACCTACTTTGTCACAGAACAGTAATACCACTTGGGTTACTCGGCTGTTCTTGTGCTATAGTTATGCTGGGATATTGACCAATGTCAAGTACCTACTGAGGGTCCAACCCTGATATTTTTTGTAATACAGATTTACAAAACGATATAATGGTAAAAGTTGAAACATTTATTGTAAATAGGCAATTAAATCGCACTTTTACAAGTCAAACAGCTAATTCTCGTTAACAAAGAGAATCATACAAACATAACAACAACAATATTGATTTATATTGATTGATTTGAATATGACAACATTGACAACAATATCTTGTTCATTCAGAATTCAGAATTGGGGAAGGTTGGCAAAACATCCTTCATTAAGGGTTGGAGAAAGATGAAAGAAAGGAAACTGGTAGGAAATTATCCTCCAAAGGTAAATGTGTCATGTATAGTTACTCCTAGTTTAAACCCAGAAGCCGCATTCACTCTAAGTGACAGTACTTACTAAGAATAATTTGACTGAGGCAATAAAAACAGCTAGACAGTGACAATAGCCGGTCAAGATTGTTAGACCCAAAAATGGGCTCTTAAACTTAATATTATTATAACAAGGCTGCTTTATCCCATCAAGAACACTGGTACAACAACATCTACACCGGTGCAACAATAAGCGGCTCCTTCAAGAAGTACCGACGCACACCCAACCTCAATATCCCTGGCGGAATGTAAATAAACTGAGGGAATGCTCTTCCTTGGGATTATCACAGCTACACCCACCACAGGTGGGCTTAAGCTACACTAAGGTATTTCTTCAATTCATTGCTTAATATAGCTAGTAAAGATACCCCTATTCTCTCGGGGTTAAAAGTTACAAAATACCTACTTTTGAGACAAAACCCTTTCAGTATGATGAAACTTCAAGCGGTAACATCAAATATGGAATTGGGCATTTATGGCAAAGTAATTGTGTCATCAGTCTTAGGGGCGATTGAACTAGGTAAAGAAGAACAATTATTTCCAGTACCAATGGGGTTTATTAAAAATCCGAATGGCTCTTCTAGGATTATTATCATTTATATTTATCATTAATATTATCATTTAGAACAGTTGAATAAATTCATAAATATAATAATATATGCAACATGTTCAACTAGAAGTTACAGCTTGTACGCATTGTTTCCTAGCAAAATGGACCTCAAAGAGGCATACTAATGGCCCCTATATTTTAACATCTTAAAAGATGGTTGCAATGTCTGGTTTGTAGGAAAACCTAGCAATTTAATTTCTTACCATTTGGGGCGTGCTTCATCACCCCTTATGTTTGCAAATATCTTGAAGCCACAGGTGATGGCTCAGGAGAAGAGGGTTTTTTATATGAACTATATTATTATAGAAGACACATTTGAAGTCTGTTCGAAAGATTAGAATTCGTTATAAAGGGAGAAAAATGTTGTTTAATAACATCGAACATAGAATACTTCATTCATCCAAGAGGAACTTCAAACTTTCTCAGTAGAAGAAGAATTCAATTAAATGATAGGTATTGTGTCTATTAAAACTGTAATCTTACAGCATTATGTTCAGGGCACTGGTTTAGGCATACTGACATCGTCATGTCCGACAGTATTGTATGGATTTCTTTATACAAATCAGTGTTTCTTATTACCTGTAACAATATAATGTACTTACCTATGTATGAAGTATTATTATAGATACTCCACCCTCTAGCATAAGAGATTTGAGGTGGTGGAGAGACCATACTTTAACTGTTTACACAGTTTTATATTAAATAAATAAATAGGTACCTAGGTAGGTACCTACCTATTGAAGTATAGATTGATCGTATAACCCAATAAGATATAGTATTCGATAATAAGTTTACTTATCTTAAAATCTTCTCGGGCTCTTTAAAGGTGGGTTCAGGAGCATGTTGGGGGCACGAGATAGCCAAGGGGACATGGAAGGAGGAACAGCAACTTATACCTAGCAATGTTAAAGGGTTTTTTATTATTATCATAACATCAGCTTGTTAGCATTGAAATGTTTCGCGAGAAAGAGTAAGAATACAGAGGTCTTAGTAAGAATAGAGAATAGAACTCTGATATCCTAGATTTATAGGTCAGGTGGTACCAATACCTGTGTACAGGTTCCACACTTTCACTCTATTGCAGAGAGCATTTGTAAAGGAAGTGGTTAACTATGGTTATATGCTTAGATTAGCTATGGTGTTATGCATGCTACGGTTCTTCAAAATAAACTTTTGAGGCTAATGTTCAGTTCAGGCTCACTACTGTAGAGTCAGGGGAGAATTATCCTCGATAACATAATATTAACACAAGAATCTTTTTGCATCCAGAATTCCAGGTGTAATAAGTACCTACCTAGTTATAGGAAGGTACCTATACTTATGTTTGTTCACACTAGTTCAACTCATGTGTTCTGTACGTACCTTGCCACAGATATTGGGAGATAGATGCATTTATTTACAGTGTAAAGCAGCTTTTTACTAGTTATGTGTAAAGAATGAAATATTACTTACCTACTAGTTATTTTTAACCGCTTAGTATATGATATGGAAGTGGTTGACTAAAATCATCAATGGAAAATCAACAGACATAATGGTTGTTCCCTACTGGGATGGCCAACCTTGGTTCCCGTTGTGAGCCATACATATACTTATGTCAAGTATCCTGGCCCCTAATAAAACTTTGCCTTTGTCAGGTTCTGGAGCACCTCATCCACTGCACAAAGATGAGATGAAGATGCCTGAATGCAGATAATATATTGTCTGGGAAACTTGTTCAAGACAGGGATTGTCGGATGAAACATCAGAAATATGCCTGGCATCTTTTCAAGTAACACTTTAAAGCAATATATTATATTATACTTAATTAAATCAGGTACCTACATATTTTGAATTGCTGGTTGCTTTTTGCAACTTACATACTTAATAGAGATTAGGTATGTTGAGACAAGAGCTTTGGCTATAGGTACTCTTACAGTTCTCATTGAGAAATTATAAAAGAGGGGCAGCATACAGGACCTCAGACTGAAAGCAGCTGTTGTAGCTCTAGATATACATATAGGTTGACATATTTGTTCTAATGTTATTGTCAAACGATTGTTAGAGGCATATGGAAACAAGGCCTTGTTACTTGAGCTCAGTAGAAAATCCATTATATACCTAAGTAACTTTAATAGCATTAATAACAGGACACCATCCAGACTTAATAGGACAATCTAACTTGGAAAAAGATAGTCTGAGTGTAAAATTAAAAATCCCTGAAATAATAAAATCTTCAGGTCCAGGTAGACATACCAACCGGTGGTAGAGATTTCTTTCTTCCAAGATCAACCTGATGTCTGTCCAGCAAGTACATAGTGTGCATTATTATTTTTATGTTAGCTTCAAAAACCCTCTCTCATCTGTTTTGACATTAGGCCGTTGGGTTAAGGGAACCTTAAAAGCAAGTGGCATTAACACAGTCATGTTATGGCACATGAATAGTACAAGGCATGCTTCTTCTGCAGTTTAAGAGATAGTTGCTGGAGTAAGTTCCGGAGGGTTACAAAGAATATGGAGGTACCTACCTATGTAGGTAGGTTTATTGTAATTTTCGTATGACCCAGTGAGATGGACCTGTAATATTATAGGTAATATTGTTGTATAATAATTGTACCTTTTCCTCTTATTTATCACAAACTAGATTGTTATGATGTCATCGGCCCCTCTAGTAGGAGGCCTACAACATCAAAAGAGTTGCAGGCAACAGGTGGATGCAAGTGGCAAATTGTTGTTTGGTGTGGCGAGGCTGATGATGATGAGATTGTTATGTATAGTTAAAGCACTGCTTAACAGTTGGGGCTGTATATTACCTTAAAATAATTAGGTACTTATACCTACTTTTGATATGATTGATATTAACTACATTAAGGTTTTGTAAATACCTAGATGACAGTGGTATGGTATGGTTATGTTCACACTTTTTAATACCTACCTAGGATGTGTAATTATGAGAATTAAATTGGACTGAATTGGATAGAGTAACAATTACTTATGAAAGTAATTTAGAAATGATTCTTGTCGTAAAGACATCTATAAGAGGTATATCTTATAGACATAGGGGATATTGTCAGAATTAAATTTCTATATCTCCTACAACCTTTTATGCTTTAAACATCCTACATAGTTAATCATGGAAGGATGAGGTCTGAAGTATAATTGGTGATCAAACGAACTTACCTGTAAGTGATGTTCGATCATAATTATATGAAGACCTCATCCTTCCATGATCGGTCCCACCCGAGTTTCTCTCCCCAGGTAACTCATTATACTCATTCGATAAGAGTCACATTGGCCCAAAGAGATATAGAAATTCGGAACTGGCGGGCTTTGAACTAAATGACATGATTGAAGGGCTGCCATTGGGGTATTGTCTATGACATAGACAAAATAGGCTAAAATTTTAATAAATTTTGTTTTGGCTTTGAAATTCGTGTAATTGGCGTGTATGGAGATCGATACTACATAGTTAATCATGGAAGGATGAGGTCTTCATATAATTATGATCGAACATCACTTACAGGTAAGTTCGTTTGATCACCAACAATACATTATACTTGGTCTGCCTGTAGTACGTGTACTGTGTACAGTCATGAGCAATAATATATATACATTCAAAAATATCTTTCTTCTACAATTCCAGAAATAAGTGTACAACAATTTCTTCTAAACTATCTAACCGTCAAACTGTGTCATATGTATGTATAGTACATTGGTATCAAATTCATATAAACGATTTAAACAAGTACCTACCTACAAAACAAAAGTCTACTGCTACAAATCTACCTTTTTTGAGTTGAATGGAACGGTACGAAACACTAGAGACGTACCTACCTCACATCGTGCGTTCAAATATCGATTATATTGTTTATGTTTACTCTGTATTTTTAGTTATCTGTGGCAATTTAAAATGTCAAATGTCAATGTCATTTACATATGTACATTCATTTCAGTTTCATTGTAGGTATTTTGAGATTTGATTGACAGTTTACGATTATTCATTTTTGTTCGCGATCACCAATGGATTTTCACAAATAAATCCCAGTAAACATGGCAAATACGGGTCTTTTGCCGTTTGTTCGCGGGGTAGACTTTACTTCCAACGATTTCAGCGTATGTGTTTAGTTATTTTCTAGTCTACCTCTGTTTTAGTCAAATGATGATATCACTTCTCTAACCTCCGATTTCCCTATTTGTACTGTTTCTTTCTATTTTGCTAATGCTTTTAGGATGAAAAATTCCCTGATGCTATCCGGTACATGACAGGGCTCCAGTGGCTGAGGCTTGACAAAACCAATTTGAAAGAGATACCAGAGGAGTTAGGAAAGCTTTTGAAATTGGTAAGAACGATTGATATTTTAAATTTCCATAAACCTATTGTTCATTTTACTGAGTTTAATATGCAACAGAAAACTTGTGCAGTCCCTAAACATATTCCCTATCATTTCCCTGATATATTGTATCAGATAATTTTTAAGTTATAAAATTAGGTCAACATAGAACAGCCAACATCTGTGTACAGAATTATCAGTGCTTGGTATCGCTATAACCATTCACATTATATTATCCGTAACAAAGAATAAGCTAGCTTTGTTTTATTATTATCATAAAGCACCTGGCGATAATCTGTTTTTCCTGATGTAAACATTGTCTTGCAGGAAAACCTGTCAATAAAAAAAAATAGCTTGGAAAAGTTATTTGGCGAGTTAACCGAACTGAAATGCCTTCGATCCCTGAATGTGCGTCACAATAAGGTGAAGAGTTCCGGTATCCCGGCCGAGCTGTTTCGACTAGAAGAACTGACCACTCTGGACTTATCGCACAACAGACTTAAAGAAGTTCCCGATGGATTGGATAAAGCAAAATCATTGCTAGTATTGAATCTAAGTCATAATAAGTAAGTTATCTCTATCTAAATACATTTTATTTTTAGCCCCAAATTAAAAGAGAGAGATGTATGTAATTGAAGAAAAAAACAATTTTTGTGATATTTTTGTTGCAAATAAAATAATTTTCTTCTTCTGAATAACAGTCACACCTGATAGCATGATGCTACTTGCTTAAGGTTTGCTCCAAACTACTTACACATGATTTTATTTCCAGAATTGAAAGCATACCCCCAACACTATTTGTCCAGCTCACCGATCTCCTGTTCCTGGATCTGTCCAGCAACCTCCTGGAGACTCTGCCCCCTCAGACGAGGCGGCTGGCGAACCTACAGACCCTCATACTTAATGACAACCCACTAGGACTGTTTCAGTTGAGGTAAAAATACTATTGCAGTAGAAAATTTAATATAATCGGGGGGTATCTAGCCTCATGTGAAATGTTAGCTTGACTAAGAACATACATAGATACAGTCACACCTTTTTCCTGTTCCAGTAGGTAGACACCACATCTATCCACATGCTATGATCCTCACAACCTTTCACTTCTTACACTTTCATGAGTCCCTTCATACATGCTCATCATCATCATCATCATCATCATCAGCCTGAAGACATCCACTGCTGAACATAGGCCTCCCCCATACATGGTCACTGACTTATAACTAGCTAAAAACAATGCCTTTATTAACAAAATAAAGGCCGTACTAATACTTTGTAAAAGTAAGTAAGTAATACATACACATTAAGATTACCTACAATTACACTCATGAGTAAGCTAGGGTCTAAAGCTGAAGCTACATTTGACCAAGAGGTCACTTGTGAAAAATGTATAAACAAAAACAACAGTAAAATATGTTGTAAAAAGTAGATGTGTAGCCTTTGATTTACATGTTTGCTTGATTCCATCACTCATGACTACTCCCAAGTTTTCAATGTTCAGTATCTATTAGCAGATTTTATTAATTACCGCAGGCAGTTACCGTCCCTACAAAGCTTGGAAACCCTCCACATGCGGAACACCCAACGCACCCTGGCCAACCTGCCCACCTCGCTGGAAACTCTCTCGAGCCTCTCAGACGTGGACCTGTCTAAGAATGCCCTCACGAAAGTGCCCGATGCACTGTACTCCTTACTGAGCTTGAAGCGGCTAAATCTGAGCGATAATGAAATTGTCGAGATATCGGCCGGTAAGTTTAATGCCCAATTTACTAAGTACTGCCAAATAAAACTGCATCGTTTGCGCTTACTTTTGTGGGTTTGTACCCTGATTCCTGATGTGCTAAATACAGAATTCTAATTATGGCTTAGTTACTAATTAATTGGGCTGAAGTACCTAAGTATATTGACAGATCATGTAAATTAAGCAGGATTCTATGGCACCATACCCCAGCAGCACACAATATACATTAATTAGCTTATCCGAGCACGTCCATGCTTCTAAGGGCATGTTAATACGACGGTTCCAGATTCTATGTTCAACCTTCTGTAAGCCTATTACATCATTAAAGTTTTATTCGAATTGAAAAAAAAAACACGATAATATATGCGAGCGAGCGTGCGCCCGCATGATTGTACCATAAAATTATGCTAATAAGGTAATTTACGCATGATTTCTAACAACGCGCCTTCTCTCAACTGTGTTTCACTTCATTAGCATAATGCTTTCATGCATGGAGAGGTAATTTCATTTTCTGGATAGCGATACCTGTGTGACTAATGCTATTTAAAGACAAGTCTAAATATTTATTGGGGTAAAATGTAGCCAATTACTCTAAAGCGCTTTGGCTATCTCTATTCAAAGATCTTGTCAATCTATTGTTCTGTTGATGTGTGAAAGAAAGACAAATTATTTTTCTTTTCTTTCTTCCTTTTTTAAAAAACGTAGCCCCACTAAGTTTCCTCCAGTGTCGTTAGTACCGTTTACAGACATATCATTTCACATATACATGACACCCAGACCAAAAACAAATATCTGTAGATCAAACAAATATTAGTTACGTGCGGGAATCGAACCTGCGACACCAAGCGCAGCAGTCCGCTTGCTCAGCCACTACGCCGAACTTGTCGTCGAACTCCATTTGTAGGATTACTAACTGCATCTCGTGGTTTAATCCATGGTTTTCTTATTTCCCATGTAAACTTTGATGCCCCTTTTCGCCCTAGGGCTAGGTAGAATATTGTAATATTTGACACCGCTACGCTACACTTGCTTCCGAGATCGGATGTCTCACATCTAAGATCCCTATTAGGTTACATTCGTGTCTAATCATCCGTAGCTCTGTACATGTGGCCTTGAGCTCGATACTTACCATGGTTCAGGTGTAACTTAACACTACAAAGCATAATTATGATTATGTAAAACTCTACGAGATTTATCATTATAATTATCATGTATTATAGGCCTTTTTATTTTAACGTGTTTAACATGTCCTCTGGAGCAAAAATGGACCTGCAAGACTCCATAACATTTACCCCTAGTTTATGAAACGTCACTCAACTTTGATTACAGATGCATTATATTGCCATCCTTGTCATTTGTTTATAGTCATATAGAGGCAACGGTAGTTTTAATCTACTGTCAAAGCCAACAGAACAGACGTTCTAGAAACCGGGGGTTAAACATACAAATAGAGTTAATATGTAAGCATTAAAAAAATCGGAATATTCCAGCAATGGACGCATGGCAGAAACTCGAGAGCCTCAACCTGTCTCGGAACAACCTGACTCTGCTGCCACCAAGCCTCTGCAAACTGCAGAACCTGCGTAGGCTGCATGTAGACGACAACAAACTGGACTTCGAGGGGATACCCTCGGGGATCGGGAAACTGGGCAACCTGGAGGTGTTCTCCGCTGCCAACAACCTGCTAGAGATGATACCTGAAGGACTTTGCAGGTAGTTCGATGAGGGAAACTTTATCTGTTCTCTAAGGAAGATTTTTTAGTTGTATATGAGGAAGATTTCTTAGTTGTATGGAGTAGAGTTTTCAGTTCTGTTTATCAAAAGGCTTCTCAGTTCTATTAGGAGGTTTGTTCAGTTATATGAGGAAGATTTCTTAGTTCTATTTAGAAGCTGCTACTATGCAGCGATATCACGGTTCAATAGCTAGCAGCCAAACATGTTAAATTCCTAACAGGCTTAGACCCAAATTGTCATCCTCAAATATTGAACATGCACTAAATTTCCAGGTGCGGTTCCCTGAAAAAGCTAAACCTAAGCTGTAACAAGCTCATAACCCTCCCCGATGCGATTCACCTCCTAAGCGACCTAGAGAGCCTACAACTACACGGGAACCCAGACTTGGTGATGCCCTCGAAGCCGGTGGAAAGACCAAGGGGAGATGGCCTCGCGTACTATAACATCGACTTCTCGTTGCAAGCTCAACTTCAACTGGCCGGTGCGGCAACGGCGGAACCTACCACACCTACAAGTGAGTACATCGTAAAGACAGCACAGAATATGAAACATAATAGAAGGGAGGATAAAAAGTATTTATAATATAATGTATTTTTAAATGCGGCTCTAGCGTTTGTTATAGTGTGATATGAAGGACTCGTACACAAACTCAATACTCAGCTTCCAAAATAGTTTGTAGACATACTAGAATCTTATATTTAAAACAGATTATTTAGAATTTCAACAATCGAGATGACGCCTCCTTAGAATTCAACGAAATTAAAACAGGTGTACCTCAAGGGAGTGTTTTAGGTCCGGCTCTGTACCTATCATTCACCTGTGCTATTTCTGAGCTAGAAAAAAGCACTATCTTCCACGGTTTTGTTTGGGCAGGTGTGAAGTCGGACCCGATAGCGCGCAAGCTGCGCCTGCGCCGCGGCCGGCCCGAGCCGGAGCAGGGCGGCTCGGCGCTCATCCTGCGCGGGATGCAGGACCAGGCCAACACGCAGCACAGCGACCAACTCAACGACCAGAGGAACAGCGAGCTCAAGTTAGTTCTCATAACCTAAATTAAAATCTTGGATTCGTGCATATCTCTCGAGTCTCGATCGATCTCCAATCCCTGTGCCAATAAAACTCAGTAGACCCATTTTTTTTTTACTGCATATGACCGCCGATCCTTTCCTTCTTGACCGTTCTGTAAAGTTCTGTTGTATATACTAAATTACTGTATTTTCCGGTTGTATATTTGGGACGTCACTCGCAGTAATAAGCTGCACCAAGAACTCGAAAGAAACACCTTCGTATAGTCATGTGTCATAGAGGTTTCGGAATATTGATGGTGTTGGGGCTTATTTTAATAATCTTTTGCAGTACCCACCGTATTTGCCTACCTACATACCATTTCCTTGACACATTTTGATTTTCAGACCGAAACGCTGGGACGAGAGTTTGGAGAAGCCGCCGCTAGATTACTCGGAGTTCTTCGACGAAGACACGGGGCAGGCGCCCGGGCTGCAAGTGTGGGAGATAGAGAACTTCATACCTGCGCCTGTGGATGAGGTAACTACTGCCATCAATTCTATGCTCTATTGTTAAGGGAATACTCTTACTGAGAGGAGTAAGAGTATCATCGCAACTATCACAAGCAAAAGTCGGAAACGGCTAGTAATGATGGTGCTGGTCCACTATTGAGCACGGGTTTCGTCTCGCTTTCGTGTGGAAAATGCCTTATCCACCACGAGGTCCCTGTAAGGATAGGTGGATCCTATATCTTCGAAATAGTTCTCAAGAAAAGGGTTTCATTAGAATGTTTTTCTTCACCGAAAAGTGATGGTGAAATTGCATATTTTTTTTTGTAAGATGGTACCTCCCCACACTTGGATTAGAGCTCGCATCACTCTGGTTGGAAGGCGGATGTTTTCCCACTAAGCTACACTGCTACTTTAGATAGTTTATAGGTATACTTTTGTCTACTCTCTTCCTTAGTTCTTACCTAAATGTCACACTGGACAAATCACTTCTAAATTTTAGACTCATGTGATCGCTGATTCGTGGACCAAAGACCACCAATATAAACTATTAAAATTTGTCCTCATTCGCAGGTGGCCCACGGAAAGTTCTTCGAAGGAGACTGTTACATAATCCTGAAGACCTCTATAGAAGAGCAAGGCCAGCTCTCCTGGGATATTCACTTCTGGATCGGCTCTAAAGCTACTGTAAGTTGCTTTTTATTCTTTACTAGAAGCGCCTCGCGGTTCCACCCGCGTTAACTACTACTATCCCGGAGGAACCGTTAATTTTTACGGTATAAAAAGTAGCCTATGTCACCCGGGGATAGTGTAGCTTCGGTACAGTGAATTAATTTTTCAAATCGGTTCAGTAGTTTCGGATACTATTCAACGCAAACATACAATCAAATCGTTTCTCCTTATAATATTAGTATATAGATATAAATAGGCTAGCGACTGAACACTATCTCACGTGACGATGTGGTCGGAGGTAGCTAATATGTGAAGCTTAGAATGGGACTGGCTCTCAAACCCCGTCCGTGGAACACCCAAAAGAGGCGGTACAACAGACTTTCCGCTTTATCCAACACGGCCGCCATAAATGACGGCCAAAAGGTCTGTGACATCGTAGCTCCCAACCGGCTGTACCGATTTTGATTAAGTCTTTTTCATTTGTCTGTTGACTTCGTCGAGGGTGTTCGTTGTTATTCAGAGAATCTGTGGAGCAGCTTGAAGATTGCGTTTTTGAATTTAGAATGTTGAGTTCGTTCCCAGCTGGACAAGGGCGCGTGCGCCGCCATGCACGCGGTCAACCTGCGCAACCTGCTCGGAGCCCGGCGCACGCAGCGCCACGAGCAGGGCGACGAGGCGCCGGAGCTGCTGGCGCTGTTCCCCCAGCCGCCCGTCTACATCCAGGGCAGCCACACGCCCTCCGGGTTCTTCACCGTCGACGATCCCGTGAGCACACAGTACCCATACATAACCAACCACTATAATACACTCTTTATTTTTTTAATTCAAGCGAGTTAGCCGATCCGGTATAGGTAGGTCTTTGACAGAATGGTATCCAAGAAAAGGGAAATGAAGTGTTGGTCGTCGGGCGGCGAGATGGGCAGATGACATAACCTACATCGCGGGACGCACATGGATGCGATTAGAATGACCGTGGAAAGTGGCACGAGTGAAAGGAGGATACCCAGGATACCCAGCAGTGGGCGGAATAAGGCTGAAGATGATGATGATGATGACCGAAAAGGATTTCGAAGTGACATTTTGATTCTGTCGTGACCTATTGAGCGCCAGCGCAGTATCAACTCGGACGACGCCATTGCTTCGGATTCAGTTTCGCTTGTCTTTTGTTCTATTCAGCCGCTTGTATGACGTGTCCACCCTGTGCCGTAAGTAAACACTAAATAACAGCATGGTATATTTTTTTGACTTATAACTTATAAACCCTTGAACACTACACTGACGTCACCAACTTCCAAGGGCATTAGTTGCAAGTGCCTATGCCCACTGCCCATGAAGCAGTGCCCTTTAAAGACGAAACACCGTAAATAATGCACATAACTGATGAGTATTTTTCCTGTCACCAGCACTACGTGACGCGGCTGTACCGCGTGCACGGCGCCGGCAACAGCATACACCTGGAGCCGGTGCCGGTGCAGGCGGACTCTCTCGACCCCAGATACGTGTTCGTTTTGGACACTGGGCTCGTTATTTACCTGTGGTAAGTACTAAATAGAATTGCGAATGACGACGGAGGGTCGTCCGTTGTTTTCTGTGGAGATTCGAACATCCAGTCGAGATTCGAATCTCAAGTTGATATTCAATCCTCAAGTCGATATTTCAAACTCAACTCGATATTCAATCCTCTAGTCGATATTCAAAACTCAAGTTGTTAAGTCATATTTCTAACCCGAAGTCGATATTTTAAGCTCAAGTCAAGATTATAACCTCAACTCTATAATCAAAACAGAAGTCGAATGAATGCATGATGTTATGTACAGGAACGGCAAGAAAGCCAAGAACACGCTCAAGTCGAAGGCGCGCCTGTTCGCGGAGAAGATAAACAAAGAAGAGAGGAAGAACAAGGCGGAGCTCGTGTCGGAGCCCCCGGGCGCCGAGCCGCGCGCCTTCTGGGAGCTGCTGCAGTACCAAGGGGACACGCCCTACGTGCCGGAGGTACCGCACCCATACTGCTTAGTACGAAGACAATCGGCCAAGTGCAAGGCGGACTCGCGCACGAAGGATTCCGTACCATTATCTGTAGATAGACAGTCAGACTGACAGCGGAATCTTAGTAATAGGGTCCCGTTTTACCCTTTTAGTACTGAAAAACTAAAGATCCTATATACATTATACACGCGGCAGATTTGTAGAGATCAATAATGTGGAGCGTGTCGTGGTGATGAACCACTTAGAAGCGCCTTCAACATTCCGGGAGGAGTACCGCCGCTCGGGGACAGCTGCGCGAGTGAGCTTTATGTTCAAGGTGGGAACTGTATGTGTATGTGCTGTGGCAGGAGCACGTGCCGTCGGACGAGGTCCGCGCGGCGCCGCGCCTGTACCGCGTGGAGCTGGGCATGGGCTACCTGGAGCTGCCGCAGCCGCTCGAGCCGCTCGTGCCGCTGGCGCGCCCCGCGCTCGCCACCAGGAACGTGTACATCCTGGACGCGCACCTGGACGTGTTCGTGTGGTGAGCTATACGCCGCTCGCGCCGCTCCCGCCGCTCGTGCCTCCGAGTATACGCGTCCGCTCCCCGGCAGGTTCGGCAAGAAGTCGTCCCGGCTGGTGCGCGCCGCCGCCGTGAAGCTGGCGCAGGAGCTGTTCAACATGGTGTCCCGCGCGCCGCACGCGCTCGTCACGCGCCTGCAGGAGGGGACGGAGACGCAGGTATACTAGTACCCAACTTATAAGGCGCGTCGTGAATCTTCGTTCGCGCAGAAAATAAAGTATGGTCCGAAGATTAACGAAAGAATGCTTAAAACTTACAATCGACCTAAGATCACTATTATAAGGTTCATAATACACTGCAGCTGTTAGTTCCATCTCACTCTAAGCTCGCTAAGATGGCGGCGGCTGCCGACCAATAGCGGTCAATAGCATTTCCCGCGCTTTGAAAATTCATCTTCTGCGCAGGTACATCGGTAAGCCATATCAGTTGGGTAATACTGTACCGCAGAGCCCGGGCACACTCGGCCCCTGCTCCTGCCCCTCCCGTTGCCGGCAATCATTCTCTCCAGACTAGTGTGTATCCACATATTACACCACTCATTAACTTCACTCTTGACTTTCACTGGCAGCAGGAGGAGCAGTGGAGTTCTGTAGGTATAGAGATTACGTCTTGTAATTTCTCCAGTCTTGTTGTCTGACAACTTCGGTGGAATTAAAGCTTTTTAAGTCATCAGTTTTACTCAGATGAACAATAGCTTCCAGACAAGCTCTTATAACGTAACAAGTTGACACACTAAAATGGTTGTTGTTGTCAGGTGTTCAAGACGTACTTCCTCGGCTGGGAGGAGGTGATCGCCGTGGACTTCACGCGCACGGCGGAGTCCGTGGCGCGCACCGGCGCCGACCTCGCCGGCTGGGCCAAGCAGCAGGAGACCAAGTCAGTATTACCTTTTTACCAAGCAATCATTACTTTTTTTACCAAGCAATCATAACCTCTTTACCAGGCAACCATTGCCTTTTTACTCGTACCAAGCAATCATTACCTTTTTACCAAGCAAGCATTACCTTTTTACCAAGCAAGCATTACCTTTTTACCAAGCAAGCATTACCTTTTTACCAATCAAGCATTACCTTTTCACATAGACCGACTCGGACAGGAGAGCAGATTTTAAGTGCATTTAAAATAGAGTTTGTATGGGTCATTGAAATAAGCTATACTTTTACATTTCACTGCCTCATCTCATTTAACAAAATAGTCTACGAGCATGCACCAACGTCGCCGCATCATCACTTACCATCACATGAAACTGCGGTCAAAAGCTTGCCTATATGCAACAAAATAAAACTGTTAACTCCCACAGGGCGGACCTGTCGGCGCTGTTCACGCCGCGCCAGCCCACCATGCCGGCGGCGGAGGCCAAGACCCTCGCGGACGAGTGGAACGAGGACCTGGAGGCCATGGAGGCCTTCGTGCTGGAGGGCAGGCACTTCGTGCGCCTCCCGGACCCGGAGCTGGGCGTGTTCCACAGCTGCGACTGCTACGTGTTCCTCTGCAGATACGTCATGCCGGCAGAGGTGACCCCAGACTCTGTCCGCGCGGACTACGTTCTATCCTTCTCCGAAGTCCAAACTGTATCTATACCGAATATCATCAAAATCGGTTCAGCGGTTTAGATGTAAAGACGTAACAAACGAACGCTTTCTCATTTATATTATAGTAGAGTGGAAATTTCGGTCACAGTATCGAAATTATTGGAATTGCGTATGTATGAACTTATAAGAAATAACAGAGAAGCCAAGCACTCGCTAGCGTCGTCTAGCCATTTTTACTGTGACGTTTTGGGCCTAGTTCGGATTTTCACTCGCTATTGCTCGAAATCAAAGCATTTATGGTTGATATTTATTCATTTTCACTGCTATTGGACTAAATACCAACACGCATGCTACATTTTCAGTGCGCTTGTGTGCGTTTTGTAGAAGATAATTAGATATAGCATAGAACTATCCTTCTGTACGATATTATGAGTGTATGACGATCGATATTGAAATAAACGCCATCTAGCGGCAGCGTCATTCCATTGTAACTTGTAACACCTCCAGCCCGAGGAGGAGGGCTCGGCGGAGGAGGCGGACGGCGAGGCGGCCACGTGGGTGGTGTACTTCTGGCAAGGCCGGCGCGCGCCCAACATGGGCTGGCTGACCTTCACCTTCGGCCTGGAGCGCAAGTTCAAGCAGCTGTGCCGGCGCCTGGACGTCGTGCGCACCCACCAGCAGCAGGAGAGCCTCAAGTTCCTGGCGCACTTCCACCGCCGGTTCATCATCCGGGACGGCAAGCGGAACGCTAAGCCGGTCAGTACATCGTCCACGGCCTGTAGACGTCCACTGCTGAACATAGGCCTCCCCCTTGGACCGCCACACCGAACGACAACTTGCCACTTGCATCCACCGGTTGCCTGCGACTCTTTTGATGTCGTCATGTTACCGGTCAGTACGGGTAATACGAGCGCTCCTTGTGCCCTCTAAACCTGTGGGTTGGAGCGCGTGCGTACCTGAAAGTACATATCCTGATGGGACTTTGTTTATTTAGGAGATAAAATTCGAGTCCAATCTATTATAGTATTTATAGTATAATCTGCGCCAGTCATGTGTGTTATTTACATTGTATTTATGTTTGTTGCTTTCCACCACCGACCGATAAAAATGCTCATTCAAATTTTGTCTGGAAGAGATTGCGGTTAGCAATTAGGCCGCCCATTGTACGTTTACTCATCAATTGTGTTTATATTAATATTTTTCATTGTATTGTCTTGGAATGCAATAAATAGTTTTATTATAATATAATTTTAATTATATTGCTCGTTGTCCAGGAGGGCGGGCGGCAGCCGGTGGAGTTGTTCGAGCTACGCAGCAACGGCTCCGCGCTGTGCACCCGCCTCGTGCAAGTGAAAGCAGACGCCACGCAACTCAACAGCGCTTTCTGGTAAGAATTACTTTATAAAACGGCATTTACGTCATTTGAAATGATTACCAAACGGTGCTCGCATCTACGAATAAGTAATAAGGCCCGGCGCACATTATCGGCATCGGCAAGGAAAAGGATACAAATAGCATTATACATTAACGTAATGGCAATAAAGTAGAAATTGCCTTGTATATGGTAGTAATAACCAAAAATACCTTTCCTACCTTTCCTTGGAAAAAGGATCCTTTTCCTTGCCGATGCCGATAATGTGCGCCGGGCCTAAGTCGCTCGCATACATATAAATGAATAACAAAATGTAATTTAAAGACAGTTTGTTTACCGTGGTCACGTGAAGACCGTTTTCTCTTCGATATCGCGAACATTAATGTTATTGCCAGATATCAAAAATTTTACAAGTTAGTGAAAATTTAAAAGTTATTTTTTGAGTATATTGATTGATTTGAGTTTCTTTGAGTAAATTGCAAAACGAGGAAAAACGCCATCTAGAATCCATATGCAAGTGGTGTTCATTTACAGTTACATCCTCAACGTCCCGCTCGAAGGATCAAACGACACATCATCCGCGATAGTGTACGCGTGGATCGGCAGCAACAGCGACGCGGACTCCGCGCGGCTCATCGAACAAATCGCGGAGGAGAAGTTCAATAACCCCTGGGTCAGCTTGCAGGTAAGGAGTTCTGGAACCCTCGCGAAACCTCATCGGAAGTAACTGCGTAGGATTTTAGGAGTTCTGAAACCCTCGCGAAACCTCATCGGAAGCAAGTGCGCAGGGTTTTAGGAGTTCTGAAACCATCGCGAAACCTCATCGGAAGCAACTACGTAGGGTTTAAGGAGTTCTGAAACCCTCGCGATACCTCATCGGAAGCAACTGCGTAGGGTTTTAGGAGTTCTGAAACCCTCGCGAAACCTCATCGAAAGCAAGTGCGTAGGGTTTTAATGGGACTATTTAAGTCATCTATTCTTATCTTATTTACACTCGGCAGCAGTGGGCAGGGCTGTGAGCGGGACGAGAATGTAAACACGGTACTTCTCATGTCTCTGTCACTGTTCCTCGCGCTGCCGGTGATAGTGATAGAAAGCGCAGGGAATGGTAGGGTAGAATGTGTGGACATACTTCTCTTGAGGGAATTACAGCTGGCACCGGGAGGAGCAGAGGCTAAGCTAAGTCTAAACGGTGTATACATTTTAAGTTAGTAGTCCTCGCTACACCCTATAGCGTTATAAGGTACTAGAAGCGCGGTTTCACTAGCATTAGCCACTATCCCGCGGGAACCGTTAATTTTTACAGGATAAAAAGTAACCCATGTCACCCGGGGTTGAAATTTTTTTTTAACAGTAGTTACAGTAGTTTAGGTGCCTATTTAATGCAAACAAACAATCAAATCACTCCCTTTTATAATATTAGTATAGAGTATAAATAAAATTAACATCATGCATGTTAAATCTAATGAATGTTTGTCCTTAGGTGCTGACAGAGGGCAGTGAGCCGGACAACTTCTTCTGGGTGGCGCTCGGCGGCCGCAAGCCGTACGACTCGGAGGCCGACTATCTCAACTACACGCGCTTGTTCCGCTGCTCCAATGAGAAGGGATACTTCACCGTCTCCGAGAAGTGTACAGATTTCTGCCAGGTTGGTTTAACATACCGAGTTGATGTCTAACATAAAAATATGTACCCAAATATGTATATTTGCGTGCGTTTGTACTTTTCAGCTTAGTCCTATATTAACACTGTACATAAATTAATTAATCAAAAAAATATATTTTAGAGAATTTATCTCAGCAACCAGTGTTTATGTCTTACAGGCAACATTGCCAGAATCATTCTAGAGAATTAAGTGTGTTTGGGCATTAAGAGTCTAATAATGCCTCATAATTATTATATTTTTATAATTTTCTTATTAGGCTATTTGGATTGATGGCACAAAAACTTAGCATAGAAATAACAAACATGTTATAAGGTTTCCGTCCCAACTGACTGTTGTGACACCACCGTAAAGGAACTTACACCGTCTCCCTCAGGATGACCTGGCCGACGACGACATCATGATCCTGGACAACGGAGACCAGGTGTTCCTCTGGCTCGGCGCCAAGTGCTCCGAGGTGGAGATCAAGCTTGCCTACAAGTCTGCGCAGGTATTGTAGTCTCTTTCTGCTGTAATATGAACTGTTAGTTCTTGCCAAATTGGCTATATTCCATTAGCTGACTAATTTAGGCGACAAAGTACTTAAAAATAATAGTAAATAAGAAATTGAACATTTTTACTCCCGACATCGAATTCCCGACTCCCATTGTTGATGATAATTATAGTTTGTATTTAACCAAGACACAACTAAAGGAGTCAGCTAAATGGGCACTCTTCTCACTATAAGCGATGTGTTCCAAACAAACAATGAGATATGTATTGTGTTAAATATGTCTCCCATCCCTTTGTATCTTATGTATTTTAGTTCAGTTCACCTAAGAGACTAATAACTTAAAATTCTTAATATACATGTATGTATGTAGTATAAGAAATATGCCTCTATTAAATTTGCCATCATTCTTATCCTTATATTTTTATTCCTTAACCACAATTTGATCTTTTCTGCAGGTATACATCCAACACATGAAGACGATGCAACCTGACAAGTTGCGGAAACTGTTCCTCACACTGAAGGACAAGGAGTCTCGCCGGTTCACCAAGTGCTTCCATGGCTGGGGGGAGCATAAGAGACCTCCGGAGTAACTGGACTTTTAGATTTGTGTAGATGATACTGTCATTGGCCAAATATCTCTTCCACCTAGAGTGTACTACATAGGGTTGCTGAATATAATGTTGTGTGTTTTTCTTCTAGATATAGCCAAATACTACCTACAAATGAAATTGTAGAAAAAAAAAGTGTGTGCATGTAACCTTTACGCGCGATTGAAGTAAAACTTATTTTCCGCTATTTTGTCCCGCTATTTAAAAAGGTTACATTGACATGTCAATGTAACTTTTTAAACAGCGGAAACTACACAGACAATAGTAAACGTTACTTCCGTCAGAAAAAAGAGTTACTCCCTAGTCATGCCTAAAGAAGTTTTACTTCAAAAAATTATGAAGTTCCCGAGTAAATTAATTACGGAAACCCTGCACTGGCTTGATGAGTCACATTGGTCTTTGACTGGACAGACATATTATTGCAAATTTTTAATGTGTAATAGATTGGAGATTTTCGGTCAAATATTGATTAATTATGGATCAAAGACATTAGATTGTATTTTGTAATGCCTGCCTGTTTGAGAATTAAATTGGACATAATGGAAAGTAGCATACGGAAATTCCTGATTTTATTAACAAATTGTTATAACAGCGTCCCAATGCGCTTCCAATCAAACGGGGTTAAAATATACAAATGAAAGACTGAATCATGCCATTTTATAAACACAATTTATTTGCCATTTATTCATTAAAAGTATTAGCACAAGGTGTGGCGAATGTTGAGAGTAACTTTGACTAGATTAGATGAGATTGCATTGCGTTACTCCTCAACTAGCATTTTGTATTAAAATGCATTTACATTTTCAAATTCAATGTATTTGTACATACTAATCTGTTTATCTTTTCACTGTATTTATGTAAATCATGTAAATAGTAATAAGAAATCAAATAAATAAATATTTATACCTATTTGTGCAGTTAAAATGTATCTTGAGCACAAATTATTGTAACACATTTTTATAATAATTCTAATATATTCAAATATAACAATTAACATGAGTCTATTAATTTTCCGTTGGAAGATCATACCTGAAAACGTAATTATATTTACCAAAATTAAACTCTGGTATAAATGTCTCGAAACTTGATTATCTTCGTCTAAAGAAACTAGATAAATATTGTGTCCTTGAGTAGAATAAAAACAAGGCCTTATACTCGCCTAGAACTTGTTTAGTCGTCATCATCATCGTCGTCGGAAGGCACGAACAGCTCGTTTTCTTCAAGGAAGTTTGCAATGTTTTTACTTATAGCTGCACCGATCAGAAGACCAGGAACCACAGCCATCACGATTCCCAGTAGGCCAAACGGCTGCTTGTCTGGCTCAGGCAGAATTGCTCCAGTGGGAGTGGTGGTTGCGGGCCGCCTCTGCACTATTGTCTCAGGTTTCGGGAGGCTCTTGGACTGTGCCACCAGTCGAGTCAGCCGAAAAATAGCCATTTTTATAAGAAAACGGACAGATCGTGTCCAAGCTCCAAAATGTTATTTTTGGATATATTTCCGATTTTACGTCAAATCGAAATAGTACGAAAATTTCAGTCAGAATTCCGATTTGTAAATAATTGTAATCATGATTCATAGAGTGAGATAGCACATATCAACCCAGTACTCGTCAGACCGAGATGCAAAAATGGTACGGTAATGCCGAAGCCGGCCGTGTTGTCATTGTCAAACTGGAACACGTCTTGTCAAAATAGAGTTGCACCACAAGTTAGTCAGAATTTATACAATTTAGTCGATCTCTACTCCGGGCTGAACATTAATCGACTTTATATTTTTGTATTTACTGTCACAGTATATTTTTATCTGTTCATTATTTTTTGACATTTATTTGTTTTTCATTCACTCATTCTCTTACAAAATGTCAATCACCCAACCCGGACGTATTCTCTTTGACCCGGACAAACGGAACGGAATACGGAATTTATTGAAAAGAAAAACTGTGTCGTGCTGAAAAGTAATTTGCTACCGCAGCAATGAATCTAACCCTCACAAGCTTGGAAGCTCTAATTTGTAAGTACAATATGTGGATCATTATTTAGCTTTTTCTGTAAATAGAATAACAGCTGGTCTTGTTTTTCAGTAAAAGCAACTCATGAATCTCTACCGTGCCCGGACCCGGCGGCGCTAGAGGCGTTCTGCGCGGTGATGCGGGACTCCGCTGAAGGACCACAGCTGGCTGCGCAGGCCCTGGCGGCTCGCATTCACTCCACCAACCCGCGAGAAGCGATGTTAGCGTTGTCGTTGATAGACCGCTGCATGCGCCGTGGCGACGCTACCTTCCACGCTGAAGTCGGGAAATTTCGCTTCCTGAATGAAATGATAAAGCTGGTTTCGCCTAAGTACCTCGCAGATAGAACAGCCCCTGAAGTTAGGACTAGGGTAAGATACAAAAGTTCACACTTTCAAATATTCTAAAGTAAGTAACATTAAAGATTTACCTATGGCCTTTATAATATAACCTTTCTTGAGTACAGGATAAATTAGTAATTTAAATAATCATTTACCTCATATTAATAGTATAGTATCAATGCTGTTTATTTGTGAATTAAGATCCCACATACAATTTAGCTTTGGTTATACCACATGATATTATAATATGAGATGTAGCAGATTGTCTTATGGCCACTGTTGATTGCACTGTGTTGATTGAAAGCAACTACTTTCAGATCCTGCAACTGCTCCACGCCTGGTCACTAGAGTATCAAAAAGAAACAAAATTCAAAGTAGCCTATGAAATGTTGAAATTCCAGGGGGTGGTAAAGGAGACGCCCCCTCCCCTGCCCCCTGAAGAAGGAGGCCCTCCTTCCCGGAGCAAGCCTAAGGTTACTATTTTTGAAGATGAGGAAAAATCCAAACTCTTACAAAAATTACTACAGAGTAAGAAACCAGAAGACATTCAACATGCCAACCGACTTATTAAGACTATGGTTAAGGAGGTGGGTTACCAAGTTTGCTATTCCGATAGAAAAAAAGAACAGTTAAAAAATTACACCCATATAGGTTTTTTGTGATACTTCTTCTAAAGTAACAGATATAACTCTACAGCTTCACAGGTAGAGTTAATGGCGTTTCCCTTTACTTAGCATACAGCCATGAACCAACAAATCAAAGGAAAAGCCTCTTCTTGAAACTCAAACTATATACCTAACCAAAACTTATAGTTATTTTACTTTAGCATATTTCATTTTTTATCCTCCCCTTTGTTCATAGGACTCAAAAATACTACAATATAATTATGGCAAGAATAAGAACAATCAATGATTACAGTTTAATAACAAATAGCTAAGCTAAAGTTTCTCCATATTACATCATACATTTTTGAAGCATGATTAATGTGAGAGCACTTATTTGTTTTTCTTCAATAGCTCCGAGTCGCCTGATGCCCGATGGTCACATGACATCATCAAAGTGGCACTGAGGCAGTAGATTTGCTTGGCATAGAACCAGGAAGAGTGGCATGCACATGAGGCCTACACCCAGCCGTGGGTTGATGTGGCCTGATATATTTAAATAGAGCATCGAGTCATCAGGACGATATTGAATACTAGTTGTATTTATTTAAATACAGGAAGAGCGACGGAACGAGGCGAGCAGCCGGCGAGCCCAGGAAGTTGCCACTGCGCTGGACAGTGCTGACTTGTTGAGTGACATGCTGGAGTACGGAGAGACTGCGTCACCGGAGGAACAACAGCTCATCAAGGAGCTGTACTGCATATGTGTGCGGATGAGGCCTGTGCTGCAGCAACTGGCAGCTAGCGACTCCAGTTATGAGAACCTAAGTAAGCATTTGACTTGTGTGGTTTTCTATCAGGCCATGCTTCAGAGGGTATGTTAAGTCGTTGGTGCCAGTTGTTATAGATTGATGGCAGTTGTTAAGACACGCGAGAGGCTCTCTGGCGGCTTTACAAGCTGTGAACTTATTTATTTACAAGTAGAATTAATTTATTGACCCATTAAAACGGGCATGCATAAGAAGTAGTGCAGCATAATCAACAAAGTTCAGCACAACACTGAAGACAGACAGTTTTTTATATTCATTCTGAAATAACATTCTCTATAACTTTTGTACATAATGGTTTTTCAGGTGACATTCTCCGAGCAATTGATTTACTAGATGAGGTACAGTTAAAGTACAAGAGGTATTCTGATAAAAAGACGTCTAACGAAAAATCTGATAGGGAAGGACAGAAGCCGCAGACTACCAACAGTGAGAGTCTCTTAGATTTTGCTGGAGCCAACTTGAACAAGTCCCCCGGAGATGTACCAAAGAGCAATGTTGCCAAAAATAATGCTATGGATGAGCTCGGGGATATATTTTCTGCAGAAAGTGGAAGTAATTTAACTAATGACATAGCACAACCATTGAAACCTGTTAATTTAATGCAGAATGGTCAGTTTGTATCTAATTCAATATTTAAAAAACTTTCATCTTTCAACTGTCATCTTCTATTAACATAATATTTTACAAATTGGAAACTATTTGTGTCTAAATGACTTTCAACACTGTGATGTAGACATATGAGCTCTTATGCTGCTCATCTATAAGCTAATAAATAAATAGTAAAAAAATGTGTTTTACAATATTTGTTGTATCGGAATTTATGTGAATAATTCTATACTTACTGTATTATGTGATATAATGTTCTATTCTTAGTTCTATAATATTTTTTTGCAGAAGATGTCGACCTGCTTGGAGAGAGAGCCAAAACGGAAGGTTGGAATGAATTAGATTCTTTAGGAGAACAGCTTCTAAAGCAGTCGCTGCCAGAGACCGCGAGACGAGTTGACAGTTTCAATAAGTAAGTTCTCTTATCATAGCATATTATATGGATAAGGTAAAGCTAATAAGAACAAATTAGATGTTAATAACAATGTAATTTTTTGTAGCAAATCAAAGAAAATACCAATGAACGCGTTAGCATCACCAAAGCATGAACCATCAGTTAGCAATGGCGCGATTTTCGACCTGGATTTCTTCACCAAAAAGCCGGACGAAGAGCCAAAATCCCCGCCAACTGCACCCAACTCTGTGTTACCAAACGATGACGTCATGGTAGATATCAGCACAGAAGCAAACTATTGCACATGTATCACAAATAATAACGTATCTGATAGTATACTCGACTTAGGTCAGTCTGTAGATAGTAATGCCAAATATGAAGAGACTCCGTTAGATGGTAGAGAACCTGACGACGAGAAAGAAAAGAAGGTGATAGCAAAGCCTTGTGAAGTGAAGCCTTTGACAGATATAAATGTGACATTGCAAATTGTGACGCCGAGTGAAGTTGCTCCGTTAACTGTGTTTGAAGAGGAGAGCGGGGTGACCACAGTACTGCACTTTTGTAAAGACAAGCCGAGGCCAGACGTCTATGTTGTAGTCATATCGACGACAAGCAAAACTCGCTCGCCCATTGACTATTACACGTTCCAGGGTATCGTTCCAAAGGTAAATAATCTAGTTCTTATAAAATAGTCTTAATATTGATTGCGAGGATTTTATATACTTACCATAAATTTATTTCATACTAACTGCGCCCGCGATGTTACCCGCAGTTTTGGGAATATAAAATGTAGGTAGCCTATGTGTTAATCCAGGGTGTTGGCTACGTCTATACCAAATTTCATCAAAATCAGTTCGGCCGTTTGAGCGTGAAGACGTAACAAACACAAACATTCGCCTTTATAATATTAGTAGGATAACATCCCAATACAACTTCGTATATCTTTGTTTCCAGGGTTGTAAAGTCCGCCTGCTTACACCGTCGGGTACGTCGCTCCCCGCATACAACCCCTTCCTGCCACCCCCGGCGCTGACGCAAGTGATGCTGATCGGCCGACCGCCGTCATCACCTCCCATCACTCTGAAGTTTGTCATCACTTACACGTGCGATGATGAAACGTTTACGGAAATGGGAGAAGTTAAACAGTTACCGTTAGACGATATCTAGTGACAACCCAGTGGCGGATCCAGGGGGGGGGGCCATGGGGGCCATGGCCCCCCCCAGAAGACCCAGGAATTACATCACATTTTCGACTCATCTTCAGGTGTACTTTTTTTACACAGCATACATACCTACTCACTCATGAAGTGAAGTCGAAAATACGAATGTCTTTATTATAAACTAAAATAAAGAATGAAGTTAGTAGGTAATAATAATAATGACGCGACGGTGTCCAAGCAGGCAGTAGCGGCGCGCGCGGGCCGCGGCGATAGGCCTGCCATGCCGCCCTGCAATTGGAACGCTAATACATAATTATTTTAGCTACATTGCCAGTGAGAGTTGCCACTTTCGAAATATCCTTTTCCACTTTACGCCGCTTAAAAACATGGCTGCGTACGTACAGTGCCGTAAATAGGGCGGTGCCGCCGGTGCCCAGGCACAGGGCGTAGACTCTGGGGGGCGCAAGAATTAAATGGCCAGACTAGGCAGGACTATTATTTTTTCGGTTTGCTCCTGATAAGTTCCCGCTGCGCCCCTAGTGCAGCACTAGAGGCACAACCTATCACACTGATAAATACCCCAAAAAAAATTCAGCGCTCGCTGCGCTCGCGCATTTATATTTGGATTCGTATTTCATTCAGCACACTGATAAAAACCCCAAAAAAATTTCAGCGCTCGCTACGCTCGCGCATTTCTATTTGGAATTATGTTTCATTCAGCACACTGATAAGTACCCCAAAAAAATTTCAGCGCTCTCTACGCTCGCGCATTTACACTTGGATTTATGTTTCAATCAGCACACTGATAAGTACCCCAAAAAAATTTCAGCGCTCGCTGCGCTCGCGCATTTATATTTTAATTATATTTCGTCCAGCACACTGATAAATACCCCAAAAAAATTTCAGCGCTCTCTACGCTCGCGCATTTACACTTGGATTTATGTTTCATTCAGCACACTGATAAGTACCCCAAAAAAATTTCAGCGCTCGCTGCGCTCGCGCATTTATATTTTGATTGTATTTCGTTCAGCACACTGATAAATACCCCAAAAAAATTTCAGCGCTCGCTACGCTCGCGCATTTCTATTTGGAATTATGTTTCATTCAGCACACTGATAAGTACCCCAAAAAAATTTCAGCGCTCGCTATGCTCGCGCATTTTTATTTGGATTTCGTTGAGCACACTGATAAATACCCCAAACAAATTTCACCGCTCGCTACGTTCGCGCATCTATATTTGGGATTGTATTTCATTCAGCACACTGATAAATACCCCTTAACATTTTCGCGTTTAGTGTGCTGGATGTATGTTGTTCACTTTTAATTTTAGCCTAAATATAAAACTAGATCAGATAGTACATACAATTAGAGAGGAATGATAATGTGTTTCGAAATAATTTTTTTTTTTCATTTCACTTCGTTTCATTCGTTTTTGCTCACTAACACCAACATTATAATTTTAACAAAAGGGCGGCAAATTATAACTCTGCTCCGGGCGACAGTGACTCAAGCTACGCCACTGAGTAGGCCTATACATACATAGCAATGCTCTAGCTAGGGTACCTATAATATCTAAAAAAACAAGGGTGCTGTTATAGAAGCGCGCACAGGGCGCAGAAAAGGCTATTGACGGCACTGCGTCCGTACGCGGACAGGGGAAGAGCGGCTGTGCAGGCTTGCACTACTACACATCCACAGGGATGTCCGAGTTGATGTTGACAAAATTATTGATAGGTTTGCTAAAAGCGGCACTAGGCGAGTAAACATTATTTTGTAAACATACAAGGTAATTAACTTCTTTTTTTGTTCCCTTGTGATTTTAACCTTCGAACCTTGTCAAAATAGCCCCCCCCAAAATGAAATCCTGGATCCGCCCCTGTGACAACCCTAGTACTACGTGCGTGTATTTGAAAATGTTAAAGCCTATTGCTTGTGACAGCGGTCTTGCGATCTTCGGGCCGAATTTATACAGTGTATTTTGACAGACAGGTTTGAGCTATATTCCTCACCGCCTCACGCTGTTTATAATTTTGCTCTTTGTGGTATTTGTATTACCGAATATTCTGATGACTATAGATCGATCGGCGGATTGTGGTACCCGTTTTTAGAAGCCAGTTCTAACTTGTTTATCGTCTTTGACCACATCGTCAGGCACCACTGAGATACATAGTACACAAATACTATAACTAAGCTACAATAAAAAAATGTACAAGAAAGCATCCTCGTTACTAAGCTACCAATACTGTATACTTTTCAGTGTTACCACAAATGTAAATTATGTAAACGTAACGTTATTTGCACCTGACTAGTGATAATGAATACGATTTTGATGTGTTTACCTTGCCTTTTAACATATTATCTTGCTTTTCAAGGATGTAAGCTGATTTTATTTGTGGTCATACAATTTAGGGAGGTACTTGTACCTACGTAATTTCGATGGAATAATATTGGTACAAGTTGTCTATAAATCTAAGTTTAGTGGTGAAAGAAAGGCTAACACGCCACTTAAACGAATACCTACCATGTATTAATAAATGCTTTTGCACATAAATGACATATAATTATACTGATTGCTCGTAAGTAGGTACCTAAATATTTCGCTGATGACTCTAGGTGAAGGAAGGAATGATGCAATTACCTGTATGTAATAAGTAGGTAAAGTGATCTCTCATGGTACAATGTATTTCATGATAATGCGTCTTAATCAAAATTTTTAATTATTTTATTTGATTTGTACGTTACTTTCATAATTATTTTGTTTACATATATTTGAATAATTTGCAAAAAAAGAATGGTCGCCTAAAAGGCCTATCGAATACTAAAAATATCTACATGAGTATTATTTAAGTATATTATATGATGAAGCATTTATTATAATAGCTTAAAATATTTATATAACGAGTTGGATTGGGTGAGACGAGAATTTTTTTCTAGTCGAAATTAATTGAAATATTTTGTTGCATTCCTTTCAAATTATTTTATAATGAAAGTACTTAGATTATGTTTTATTTACATTATATTTTTATATTTTATTGATTGTTTTTAGTAAAGACATTATTTGTAAGAAAAACGGCACATTCCAATAATAGTATTGAACGGGCTTATGGAAATATGCCATTTAGTAGGTATCTACAAATAGGACTAAGTACTTATTTCTCAGTACTCTAACCGACTGTGACTAGAAACTCATATTAATTAGTATAAAATAAACATATAGCTTACCGCTCTAGAGAAATAAATGGCTCTTAGTTATGGTGTACCTACTTACTTTTTAAAAATATGTTGTTTTTGCATTGTAGGTACAATCAATGGTGTACAAGATTGTTTAAAATCAGTATTACACATAACTGGAGCTACTTGTAAAAGTAGTCATAATAATAAGAAATCTCGTACGAAGGATCTGCCGTGCAAACAAAGCTGATAATGTAATTTTATTTTAATATAATGATGTATACCTAATAACAGCTTTATGGTATTATTTTAGTTTTATTATCACCACGCAGAACATCCCTTTAAGCTTTAGGAATGCTAACACACACTATGCTTGCCTGGATCCTAAATAAGATATAATAACAATAAATAATACTTTATGGCAAATGTGAGGAGATTCCAAGTGATGCTGCAGCGTCAGGTCAAGGTTACCATGATCTTGTAATATCCTTGAAGTAACAGGATATACCTACCTTTCAAATCGATCCAACCTGGGGAAGCTGCTCACATCCCTTCATCACGTAGAAAGCTCAGAGTAGATTTTTATCACGTCATTTTTTGAAACAGCTAAAAACACTGAAATCACCTTACAAACTAGAAAAAGTAAATCAAACTCGGTTTATCGGTTCGTGAGTTACTATGGAGGCAAATTTATAACACCCCTTCCTTTGCGTCGGGGGCTAAAACAGAGTCGTACTGGATGAAACAAGCGCAACAAGAGGTGAGAGAGACCTTGTGTCCTATGCGACCCTGGTACTTCTGGTAGTATTCATATGTTAGGTCTAAAACACAGTCATGCTGTACGGTACAAAAGGCGAGGCATCTTAGAGGAGAGATAAAACTTCACATCAAGCATTTCAATGCTGGTTGGTGGGTGATTATAGTTTTTTGGGAAAATGGTGGGCATAAAACTAAAATAACAAAAGCCCATAGAATCTACAAAGATTTATCTGGGCGTCTGGTCGAAGCAACACGTGACCAAAATGCTGGCTTATACTTGGCTCAAAGATTAAGCATTGCCATACAACGTGGCAATGCTGCCAGCATTTTGGGAACTTTGCCATCTGGTAGCAGTTTGTTAGAATAGTGTAGGTTTTATTTAATTATTAAGGTTTTTGCTTAAATATTGTGATTACCACCACTTATATAAGATACTCTTTTTAATGTTTTATGTAAACTGTACAATAAAGTCGTCAAATAACAAAATCCTAATATGTACACAGCACATTTATTCCGTACAAAATTAAACTTATTGTACCACACTTTTAACCCTAATATTTACATAGTAAATGCTGTTCTATTATAAGGTAATACAATATTTTTGTAATCCATAACTAGACATGACCACAAATGTTCCGTTCTTAGCTTACATCCTAACCATTAGACATAACACAGGTGTTTTTGACTTACTTCCTAGCCATTATACATAACTGTTAATTATACAGCCTGATCTTTGAAAGCGAGGGCTGTGATGGCTTTTTGGTGTCCGCAATATTCTCTCTCGAGCGTGCCTTTCTCGACGTCCCAGAGGCGGGCGTAGCTGTCTGACGATCCTGCAAATATGTTAAAAAGTTAATTGACATGAAGAAGTTTGTTATTTCTAGGATATTACTTGATTATTGTATCAAAAAAATGACAGTTCAAGCAACATTTGACAAGAAATTGCGAGTTTCGCGGCCACGATAATAACAAAAACAAACTGCGACTTATCGCTTCGTACGCGTGAGTTTTTACTGCCCAATGGACAGGTGAGGCAAGATGTGACCTAACACATATCCATACAAATATAGTGAGCTTGAAGTTTTGTAAAAAAAGGTCTTGTTTTCCGAAGCACTCACCGGTAAACAGGTACCGCGACTCGATGCTGAAGGCGGCGTCCCAAACCCACCGCTGCGTTTCGTACCGCAACTCCTGCATCAGGGTCCAGTCGCTCGTGCGCCACACCTTCGCCGAGCAGTCGCCTGACGTCGTCACCAGCATCCTAGAACAAAACAAAGTTACAGCTATGGTAATGAGCTAATTATAAGAAAAAGCGTAAGCTCTGTCTCTGTCTATTTACGACTAAACGGGTGAACCGATTATGATGAACTTTGGTATAAATTTGATATGATAATTTGATCCCTGGTAAAGGATACTTTTTATATAGAAACTGTAGGCATCTCTTCGCTTCTTTCGCAAGTTCCTTCATACATGCTCGCCGATTATGGGCATTTCAGGCCTTTCTTTAAGTACTCGATTGGATCATGGTACGTCCGCCTATGTCGACCGCTACGCGACCTCGCGGGTCAAAAGCCAGGTAAAATATAAGATGTGGTACTGACGTGGAGTCGAGGCTGAACTTGCACCGCAGCGCATACTTGGTGTGCGCGGCGATGTGCTTCCGCGGCACGGGGTGCGGCGCGTCGCCGCCCAGCGACCACACGTAGCAGTTCCCCTTGTTGTTCACCGCCGCCATCATCTTGCCGGACGGGTCGATGGCTATGTCTTGGATGGAGGCCTCCGCTTCTGGAATCTATGAGATGAGCATCATCACAAGCCATATCCGCCCGCTGCTGAGCACCACGCCTTATCTCTAATCTGGAATGATGGATATAGTACATAATACCGAAATAATTCTCGGCATTTTTATGTATGACCTAACCCTATTTCCGCTGTCTATCCTTTCCATGCAAAGGTTGTTAGGTAGAGATCGTTTTTAGCGATAAAACCGCCCATTGTACGTATTAATAAGTTTGTCCTTTAGAAAACATTCCATACATGACAACATGTACATTTACAGCCGAAATTAATATTGAAGATTGAAATCGATCTTGGATTGCTGCCTATCGTTCGATCGATTTCCAATCTGCGTGCCTTTATAAACCAATCCACGGATCAGTTATTGACATGGTTGACCCTAAAATTGGATTGTGATATTACTCCCAGATAGCAAAATTTGGATTGGATTGATTATTAATTTCGGCCGTTAGTCACAAGAAACACATTGAGACATGCCGGCACTGGTATTTGAACTCAAAATCACAACTATCTGCTTATTAATAGGATATTTGAATAGAGAAGTAGAGTATCTCACCAGCTGCTGATTCTGGTCCGTCTTGAGGTCCCACATGTGGATGATGCCGCTCTGGTCCCCAACCATGATCTGCGACTGGTCTGGGTGCAGTATCACTGCGTTCACCGGCGCTGGCACTTGGAATATCTTCTGACAACGGAACTGAGGTGATACCCTGAAAGTATTTACAGATTTTAATCCAACATGGTCATTAATTTAATTGATGATATAATTACACAATGTAACTAAAGACCAATAGAATCAGGTATTACAAAATCAATTAATTAAAAAGTATCCTGTTACCTCGGGTCCCATATCCTGGCTGTGCAGTCTTCACCACCTGTGTACATCCACTGGCCGTTTTTCTAAAAACAAATTAAAAAAAACATTTGCATAACAATTTATAAAAAACTATAATAGGTTTAGGTACTTTAGAAGAAATAAGGTAGTGAGGTATTTAGTGCAATAAGCACAAATTATTCATCAACTTAACTAAGTAAGACCCATAAAACACAGTGGCTACAACGTAACACACATTGGGCCAGCATTTCCCTGAGATTGCTGGAGTGTGTACCTAATTATATATTTGATGCAAACCACTCCCAAAGGATCTATAAAACTCAAGTTGTGTTAGTCAAGAATGCAAAACCAATTTAATGATGCTTGATTTGTTGGATTTGTCTGTCCCGAATAGCAGGATTCATATTATGATATGATAACATGAGAAAAATCCATTAAAAAGATATAATGATATAATTCATACATTTTTGACGGGACAACATTTCTCAGAGCAGCTAATTCAATATAATATTAAAAATGCTAGATGAACTTATAGAACACTTATGTAACATGGCACACTTTAGTGATGAATCTCAGGTAAAAGATGAAGCAATATAACTACACAATGTGCTCCAAAATCCACCTGTAAATGGTATACTCACTTGAAATCCCACCCGAGTCACATTCTTTGTGATCCCCTCAAAGTTGACAATGGGGTCAGGGTTGGCGCTGGCCAGGTCGTACATCCTGATGTGCTGGAAGCCACACGCCGCCACCATCTGTCCATTGGGTGATATCTCCAGCCCATTCACTTGCTGAAATAGATAAAGAAAATAGTCGATAGATCTTTTTGAAATGTTTCTATTTGTACTGAACTGTTAGGAAGACTAACATGAGCTTTAAAATGCTACTGCAGTTTCAGAATTAAGTTACTTTGTATGAAATTCCATTTGCTTCACTACAAGTCAAAGTCTGTAATTCTGGGACTGAAAGCGACACAGATAGCAAAGTATAATCACAAATGTCAACTTTCTTTCCACTTTTCAAGCCGAAGTAAAAGTATTTGTTTTGTTTTTATATTAAAATATTGTAAGCAAAACAAATTGATAGGGACAATACATTATTAAAAAAAGCATAGGCTGTGGTTTGACTATTAACAGATGTTAAATTATCTTGTGGATGTAGATGGTTAGACATAAACCTACATCGGGACGGGCTCTCAAGAAATGCTGCCAGAATACCCTGATGGGCTCACAGATTGATGAGATGCGAGGATGAGAGAATACAAATTTAAATCTTACTGAATCGGGGTGTTGCATTGTCCGCAAGCAGACACCGCTGTGTGCCTGCCATAGTTTGATAGTGTGGTCGTACCCGCCGGTCACCAACGCCACCTGAGCGCCTCCGCCCGCGCCGTCACCTGCCATCGCTGAACAAACCCTCTGGATAAGAGAACATAACAATAATACAGTAAGTCCTATATCAAATTTTATGATAAAAATATTATCATTAAATTGGCAATTATTATAGTAAGTACTAATACACAATAAATAGTAAGTATTAGTGTTTCATTTCTTGATAACATGAAGAGTAAATTCGATCTACAAACACTTTGTCTTCGAGTAAACCATGAAAATACCAACATAACCTAACTTGTATTTACCTTACTTTATGTTCAGTAATTTATGTTATGAAAGTTGTAGTCTTTGCGTTTGTATTTCCTTTGCGAAAGCTAGGCTATCTCTTCTAAATAATATCTATTGTCGTGATGTGCATCATAGCGTACGCAGGCTACACAACATAATTACAGAATAATCAGTAGGTAGGTACCTATTCAGTAGCATGTAAAGGCGGCTCTACACATAGGCCAACGAGTTGGCAAGCGCGCTGGCCCAGCCACTGGCCCAATGTGTAGAACGGACGTTGTCGCATTGGCGGTAGGTATTTGAACGTTGGCTGGCGCGCTTGCGAGCTAGCCGCGCGGTGTCGGCAACATCAAAGGACACTTGTCGCAAGCTTGGCGCACCATCCACACATTGGCCGCGCGATTAGTTTGCCCGGAGCAGCGATCAAGAGTGCACGTTTTCTTCTTGCGGCGAATTAATTATCTTCAATAAAAATAATTCAACAAATTATTATTAAAAAAATAATTCAACAAATATAATTCATTTCTTTTTAATCACCCTTTTCTTGTACACATTTACAAAGTAGTTATAAGCTGTGAATAAATATACAGCTGCAGCTGTTAGCGACTCAACATCCATTTTGAATCCGTCCGCACATTGGCCCGAACCAAACCATACTGAACGACCTGGAACGACCTTCCAATGTGTGGATCACTCACAAGCGCGTTGGCAAGCGCACCGCCAGCGCGTCGGCGAATGCGCTGGCCTATGTGTAGAGGCGGCATAAGGCGGAAAGGTTATTTGACAATACACAATCAAAATAGGTAGGTACATAGGTACTCAAAACAAACAGTCTGTCCTCAATTTTCCATATGTCAATCCACAGACCGAGTATTGTTTGTTTGTTTTAGTTATGGCTTCGCACGGTTTGTGCATATAGCCAGTATCAAGTATTTTATTTTAAGTATTTCTTAATTTCACATTAAGAAAGTCACAGCAATGTTATAGCAATCGTGGTCAAGTAGTCAAGTCAATTATTTACATCGTCAGTCACGATTCAGTAAAGTAGTGGATGCTTTACTGAAACTTCCTGGGAGTTTTGGAAAAAATGCGAAATGACACGTTTTTTGAGTTTATATCATTCGCCTACACTCGTGCACGTTAACGAACACTAAACTGGTTAATATTCCACCAATATTACACATTAACACTCGAAGAAACACAAGTTTGAGCTAATAATACAAAACCAACAACGTCTCACTATCGGATTCCCGCCAAAACTCCCACAGACCAAGTAGTAGTTTTTTTTTTTGTTATAGTTATGGCTTCGCACGGTTTGTGCATATAGCCAGTGTCAAGTATTTTATTTTAAGTATTTCTTAATTTCACATTAAGAAAGTCACAGCAATGTTATAGCAATCGTGGTCAAGTAGTCAAGTCAATTATTTACATCGTCAGTCACGATTCAGTAAAGTAGTGGATGCTTTACTGAAACTTCCTGGGAGTTTCGGCAAAAATGCGAAATGACACGCTTTTTGAGTTTATATCATTCGCCTACACTCGTGCACGTTAACGAACACTTAATGGATAATATTCCACCAATATTACACATTAACACTCGAAGAAACACAAGTTTGAGCTAATAATACAAAACCAACAACGTCTCACTATCGGATTCCCGCCAAAACTCCCAAGTAGTAGTTAGATCAGTCAAACACAACACTATACACTACCTACTTCGTTCCTGTTGAGAAATCTGTGTTCCTCTATGACTTGTTGTTGTTCGTTCACTCACTAGTTTTTTGTTTTAGTTATGGCTTCTCATGGTTTGTGCATTTAGCCAGTATCAAGTACCTATCATAATATTTAAGTATTTTTCTTAATTTCACACTAGGAAAGTCATAATATTATAGCAACCCTCGTGATTAAGTAGTAAATCAATTATTTGTAAATCAATATCTTTTTCACAAAATAACATAACGATATTAACAAAATAAAAATCGTATTTATTTATTGCATTTTTTTTAGTTTTTTAAATTTTTTATGAAAACTAACCTGTCAAGCTATTTTTTTTTAAATTGTATTATTATCATAGTACAAGATATTTCCATTAAAATAAATCTTACATCAAGGTCCTAAGTTAAATATTTTCGAAGCTATGATGGTTTAAATATGACCCTTAAAAACTCTATTAATAGCACACGTCAAAGCTACGAGGGGAGGTCAAAAAGTCCGCGGAATGGAAGGGGTAAGAAGGAGTTTTGGCGGGAATCCGATAGTGAGACGTTGTTGGTTTTGTATTATTAGCTCAAACTTGTGTTTCTTCGAGTGTTAATGTGTAATATTGGTGGAATATTAACCATTAAGTGTTCGTTAACGTGCACGAGTGTAGGCGAATGATATAAACTCAAAAAACGTGTCATTTCGCATTTTTTCCAAAACTCCCAAGAAGTTTCAGTAAAGCATCCACTACTTTACTGAATCGTGACTGACGATGTAAATAATTGACTTGACTACTTGACCACGATTGCTATAACATTGCTGTGACTTTCTTAATGTGAAATTAAGAAATACTTAAAATAAAATACTTGACACTGGCTATATGCACAAACTGTGCGAAGCCATAACAAAAAAAAAAGGGTAAGAAGGGGCGGGGCATTTTTTTTTACCTGGTATTTTCCAAGTACTCAATACAGGTATAAATACCAAATTTTAGAAAAATAGGGTCACAAATTAGTTATCACAACATTAGCAGTTCAATCGGGTTAAAATCGTTAAACATGGACAACATTGAGTTTCGTGCTGTTATAAAGTTCCTTACTAAGCAAGGAAAGACACCTCAGATCATTTTGGAAGAAATGTCATCTGTTTACGGGGACTCTTGCCCTGGAAAAACAATGATTTATAAGTGGCATGGTTTATTCAAGCGAGGCAGGGAGTCAATTGAAGAAGACCATCGCCCGGGCCGGCCAATCGAGGCCACCTCCTCAGATATGATGATTGGGATGGGAAAAGGCAAGAAAAGAAAAAAGTAAAACCATTAATTATCATTTATTAATTTAATACCATCTAAACTAGGTACTACAGCCACGATTCAAAATGTCCTCCGTTTTGTTGTAGACTAGCAGTTGCCCTAATTCTAATTGACACATGTTGTGTAGCTCTTTTTATCATGGCTTTGTCCGCCCTCATTACATCCCCGACTAGTAATATTTTTTCAATTAGTTCTTCTCTTGTGTTGGGCACGTTAACGTACACTTTCTGCTTTATTGTGCCCCATAAAAAATAATCTAGGGGTGTCAAATCCGGGGAACGCGGCGGCCAAGCAATCGTCCCACCTCGTCCAATCCATGTTGGATATGTGTTGTTTAAGTAATTTCTCACATTTACCGCAAAGTGTGCCGGAGCTCCATCTAATTAGAGTATCATTCTTGCCCTATACGTCAATGGCAATTCGCTTAATGCGTCTTGATAGTCATTCTGCAGGAATTCCAAAAATCTTGGGCCATTTAATGTAGCGGGCAAAATAAGAGGCCCAATAAGGATATCGTCTATCATTCCAGCCCAAACATTTACCGAAAACTTGTGCTGAAAGCTACTGGGTCTCACTGCATGCGGGTTTTCTTGGAGCCACAGGTGCTCGTTCCGATGATTTGTGTATCCAGATCTTGTAAAAGTTGCTTCATCGGTCCACATAATCCTCTTTAGCCGCGACGTGGCCAACATCCATTTTGTGTATGGATTTTGCGACGGGAACGCGAATGCTGCTGTAAGAGAGTATGCGAGAAGATTCCCTGACAAACCTACGCCGAATGCTCGCACGTTCATCAGATTGCACTCGAATCTCTCCGAATATGGAATAAGAAGACCCGCTAACGAATGTACTCGTTTGGTGTCTCCGCGAGAGGAAGAAGAGGTGTTGGATTTAATAACGCAAGAGCCACAACTGAGTGTCCGTCGCATTGCGATTAGACTCGGTCTATCGAAATGGACAGTTTGGCAGATTTTAAAACGGCAAGGATTGCATCCATTCCATTTTAGAAGAGTCCAGGATTGTTGCCATGTATTTTAGGCATTCAATTAAGATGACGGACAAGCCGAAGCGTCCTATGTCAGCCTACATGCTTTGGCTGAACAGCGCTAGAGAATCGATAAAGGCAGAGAATCCTGGACTGAAAGTCACTGAGATTGCTAAAAAGGGAGGCGAACTGTGGAAATCCATGAAAGACAAGAGTGTAAGTATCAAGGTACTATCAATTCAAGAATATCTACGTACTGATGAAGTTATTTGTCATTGTTGTTCAATCAACTAATGATGGCCTTTCATTGACAGGTTTGGGAAGAGAAGGCTGCCAAAGCAAAGGAACAGTATGCTAAGGACTTAGAATCATACAATGCCAATGGTGGTGGTGCCGAGGAAGGCGGCGGCAAGAAAGCACAGAAGCGTGGCAAGAAGGGGAAAAAGGCAGCACCAGCTGTTAGTATTATTATTATACGCTACACTAAAATTACTCATTACTAATGTGCTATTTATTGTAATGGAGGTATGAATGTACACTAATGCCGTTTTAATTTGCAGAAGTCAAAGAAAAAGAAGGAGGAATCTGAGGATGAGGATGATGCCGAGGAGGATGAGGAAAGCGAGTGATCTCCCAATCTTTAAGACATGTTCATATTGAATAATTTACTTGGACTTAATTTATTACAAAGTAAAATGGGACTGACTTTCCAAAGTCTGTAAAATGCAATTTTGAATATTTTATAGTATATTATATGGAGTTAAATTTATTATTTTATTAGCTCTAGTTCCGAAGCTTCATTTTCAATTGGTCTGAATATTTAATTGTTGATTCACGGTTGTCGTCTACAACTTGTGTTTCGTGGTATTAGTAGGAATAAAGATGTGTGTAATGATAATTGCAGAATTTGGAAAGTTTTGCCGCTGGCTAGGGTCTAGGTTTCTAAGCCTCGAAAAAAAATAATGTTTAAGTGTTAGCATGTATACACAGGGGAATTGTACAGTTAGCCCTCCCTCGTTAAGTTCGCTGTGACTACTGGATGCTCACTGATGTACCTCGACTGGTTTCATCAAAACTTGTATGTCTGCTAAGATACCTGATTTGCTTTTGTTTGTTTGAAGCTGTGCTTTGAAATGAATATAGGTACCCGTTTTAGTTAACCGCATAACAATAAGTGAGTTGTCTACGTTCGTTTTGACATAAGAGTTTTGGTAAAACTAAACTAACATGTAAAATTAGAGACTATCATTGAATGATGTGCCGGCTTATTGTTATATGAACCTACCTCTTCATTGTAAATTTCAATGCTGATAATGGTACCAAACTGTAAGCTAAGAACAAGCGGCAAGGGTTTCACCTTTGCTGGACACTTTTTATATAGGAAATTGATGTGTATGTTGTATTTTTAGTTAGTTGATAGGTAGGTTTTCGATGTGATTTGTCTCTCAAATTTTACTGTTACTTTGTAAATGAGAATTAGCATTCCTCATGTCAATACGGATTTTACATGTTCAATAAAGTAATTTCATATAAAATTAATCTTATTTTTATTTTGTAGTGATGAATCTTAAAGGTACGGTAGGGTAGTTAACTAACCTAAAAAATTAGTGATTTTGATGACAAAATAGTTTTTGCCTGCATATATTATTACCTAAATGAAAGTACATACATAGGTTCGATACAGTAGGTTCTTAGAAATAAAATTGTTACCCAGGACTGAGAGTTAAATTTATTGCTTGTTTAATTTTTCGTAATAAGTCGGGTAAAAATTTGTAATAACTTCTATACATTACTCTTGGTTATTTTTCAAACATTTCAACAAGAATTTCGGGTCAATCTCAAACGATCTGCCACCCCGCCCGTGTCGCAGGCAGCAGGTTGAGCATGCATACAGTGTGACCGTTTTCGGTATTTTAATACTTTTTTGGTATTTTTTGAGGCGTTTTTCGAACATCAGTATTTTTATGGGTCTATTGGCTAAAATCAGTATTTTTTGGGTATATTTTGGATAAAATCGGTATTTTTTTGGTATATTTTAGATAAAAGTATGGCAGCACCGTCAAGTTGACTTTGGAATTTGGCGGAAATCCGAAATAAAGACGTTGCATTTGTTTTTTTTTTCTCAGACTTTTCTTCGGTTTTCGGTTCTTTTCAGTTTCTTCGAGACATTTGGTAGAATATTAATCATTGACTGTTCGTTAACGTGTAAGAGGATGGGTAAATGATATACCTAGACCCAAAATCTTAACTGAATCTTGACTATATGTCTGTAACACCCAAAAGACTCATTTTTTCTACAAAAATCATTTTTTCCAAAACTCCCAAGAAGTTTCCGTAAAGCATCCACTACTTTACTGAATCTTGACTATGACTGTAAATAGACTTGGCAACGAGCATTGCTATAGACTGCTATGACTATAGTCTACTATGTATTGTGTAAAAGAAATTACTGAAATATTTGTATAGGTACTTGACACTAGCTAAATCCACAATCTGTGTGAAGCCAAAACTAAAAATAAAATAATGTACCTACATCAGCTTCAACTCTTTTTGGAAATTATTTATGAGTGAGTGGATAAAGCTGGAAGTGGTGAAAGTCGTTGGGTAAATTTTAATCCTACGAAAAAAGGTTAAATTCATAATTCAGACCTTCATCTAGGGGGTTATGATTATTTATTTATTCATAAAAAATATGTAAGGCTTATTAAAAATGCGCACTTAAAATTCTACTGTGCAATACTTTTTAAGAGTACTTACCTATAAACAAAATCGTGTTAGTTACAACATTATTTAACTCAAGAACGGGTGGACCGATTTTCACGATCTTTGCTTTGTTAGATTCGTCTCCGTTCCGAATAGCAGAATAATGATTAAAACATGGGAAAAATCACTTAACAGATAGGCAATTGTTCATTATTTTTCTCATACTTTGTATATAACAGCTCCTTGTACGTAATGATTATTAATAAGTACATAGGTACAACTTTTCTTAAAATCAGTATTTTTATTGGTCTTTTCCTCCTGGAAGTCGGTATTTTTCAGTATGTTTTCGAGGTTTCCTCGGTATTTTTGTAAAATTTAATATGGTCACACTGCATGCATAGTACGTTCAATGATTTTTCTGAAAGTGATTGCTAGGTAGGTACGTATCTACATACGCACATCTAATGATATTTTAAAAACGTGATAGGTATCTATAAAGTTTTGTGCCATCCTTATTGTGCCTGCCATCCATACCTACGTATCCCGCCCTCCGCCCACACTTTCCTCTACGCAGTACGCACCTACGAATAAGTAGAAAACGCGTTGCGTGATGACGTCATACTTATGATGGGTGGTATTTGTCGAATAATACCATCAAAGAAAATGAATACTGATAATTAAAAAATCAATACCTAATGACTTTTTTACTTTTGTAATAAGGCTTAAATAATCTCAGATTAAATCATGTCCATTTAATAATAATCTATTGTTGAACGTGACCTGAACTGTTTGTATGTACCTGTACTAGTCTTGTGTAGTACATGAACGACGACCGATTAGGAAACGTTTCTTTGCACTGAACTAAAAGACACGTTACCGAATTCAAATCGGTCTTCAGTCTATTAGTTCTATTAGTTCACGTCCGAATGAGAATGATGAATGAAAAAATTGACCGAGTATTTCCGAGCGAGCCAGACGATACGATGTCGTCGAAAGCTAATCGGACATCAGTCTATTCTATTAGGACTATCGTTACAGTCACATTAAAAACCGTCCGTCGTTTCGCGAGCCCCGCCGGCTGACCGATCCGAGTAGCCAACGACCAAGGAATGTAACCGATCACGTCGCGGTACTAGCGGGTTAAGGCTGACCGTATTTGTAATGCACTAAGGTCTTCTTTTGTATATTTATTGATTGTAGGTGTTATGAGGTGTTACCGTCTCGCGCTTACATACAGGTATTTTGGTGGGTTCGCGTCGCGAGTCCATTTTTGTTTGTTTACTGTAATATTTAGGTACCTACCTATTTTGAAATTACGTGTTTATTTCATTTGGATTAAATTCCTATTTTGCGAGGATGCATCAGTGTTTGTACTTTGTACCTAGGTATGGTATACCTACGATAACATAATTAAATTTTAATTATAATTTGGATGATACACTTTTTCATTAGGTACCTAGTGATTTCATTTCATAATAATAAGTACCTAGGTAGGCATTCTAATAAACCTGTTTTTTTATACTTATAGGTACCTACCTACCTAAAATTTTATTCCTAAAATGATTAGAAATATCTGTTTAACTCTGGTTTATTTTTTTTTGTGGTAAGACGGAAAAATCGTGTCCCTTCGCATTTTCCAAAACTCCAAGGAAGTTTCAGTAAAGCATCCATCACTTTACTGAAGCGTGACTTTAACTAGGTATGTAATTAATTGACTTGACTACTTGACCACGAGGATTGCTATAATGCTATGAATTTCATATTGTGAAAATAAGAAATAGGTACTTAAATAATTATTATAATACCTATTTGACAATGGCTAAATGGGAAACCGTGCGAAGCCATTATATTAAATAAAAAAAAAACAGACATTTACCAAGCAAATGTTACGGAACTGTTAGCTCTGGTGACCTAGAAGATCCGTTGTCCGAATAGTCCTAATATTACTAGTACACTGAACTAGGACACTGACTGCATAGTACTCGGACGGAGCGATCTCTTCGAAGACCGACCAGGCACAAGACTAACCTGTCCTATAATCTGTGCTGTTTGAAGTCTGTCATGTCATCTGCGGGCGCATGTCAACTTCAACTTTTTTTTTTTTTGTTTTAGTTATGGCTTCGCACGGTTTGTGCATATAGCCAGTGTCAAGTATTTTATTTAAAGTTTTTCTTAAATATCACATTAAGAAAGTCACAGCAATCGTGGTCAAGTAGTCAAGTCAATTATTTACATCGTCAGTCACGATTCAGTAAAGTAGTGGATGCTTTACTGAAACTTCCTGGGAGTTTTGGAAAAAATGCGAAATGACACGCTTTTTGAGTTTATTATCACTCGAATACACTCGTGCACGTTAACGAACACTTAATGGTTAATATTCCACCAATATTACACATTAACACTCGAAGAAACACAAGTTTGAGCTAATAATACAAAACCAACAACGTCTCACTATCGGATTCCCGCACTTTCAAACTTTCTGTGAAATTAAGAAATACTTGACACTGGCTATATGCACAAACCGTGCGAAGCCATAACTAAAACAAAAAAAAAATTAGGTAGGTACATAAATGGTAGGTACCTACTCAAATCCACAGACTGTATTTTTTCCCGCAGGCAGAAGTCATATGTAACCAAAAAGTTGAAGTTGACATGCGCCCGCAGATGACATGACAGACTTCAAACAGCACAGATTATAGGACAGGTATAGTTTAGGTACATACAGGTTAGTTTAGGTTGAACGTGACCTGAACTGTTTGTATACTACAAACAGTTCAGGTCACGTTCAACAATAGATTATTATTAAATGGACATGATTTAATCTGAGATTATTTAAGCCTTATTACAAAAGTAAAAAAGTCATTAGGTATTGATTTTTTAATTATCAGTATTCATTTTCTTTGATGGTATTATTCGACAAATACCACCCATCATAAGTATGACGTCATCACGCAACGCGTTTTCTACTTATTCGTAGGTGCGTAGAGGTGTGGGCGGAGGGCGGGATACGTAGGTATGGATGGAGGGCACAATAAGGATGGCACAAAACTTTATAGATACCTATCACGTTTTTAAAATATCATTAGATTACATGTGCGTATGTGGATAGGTACCTACCTAGCAATCACTTTTTCGGAAAAATCATTGATAGTACTATGCATGCTCAACCTGCTGCCTGCGACACGGCGTGGCAGATCGTTTGAGATTGAACCCGAAATTCTTGTTGAAATGTTTGAAAAATAACCAAGAGTAAGGTAGGTACCGTATAACCTTGCAACATTGCCCGCTTTTTTACTATTTTTTATGATAGCACAAAAAGGATTAGCTTCATTCAAAATGTAAATATACAGTTATACAAAGCGCAATTAAAGGAATGTATATATCCAAACAAATTGTAATTATGTTAAATATATACGGATAAAATTACGGTCAAAGAGGCGGGCAACTTTATCAGCCATTTCTTACAACATTGCTCACCTTGAATATTCGAGAAACCGTAAGCTCTATTGCTCTGATAATAAAATATATCTTGAGGAATGGTGTAAAGATGAAAACCCTGTTGACAACAAGCTAAAATACCTTATAGTTTTTTTTTAAATGAGGTGGGCAATTTTGTACTACCCTCCAGATCTACTTCCATACAAAGTGATGTGAGGTGCTAGGGCTGCTACAAAAGCAAAATCTTAATATTATATTTTTGTAGATTTATTTAAATTTATTATTACAAACAATGAAAAAAATATTATTAAATAAGTATGTTGGTAACTAGGTAGTACCTACCTATCAAGATATTACGTAGGTATCAATTTATACAATTATGAAAATAAAGAACAAAACTAAACTTGCACCTTGGTATGCCAAACTTATTATACCTAGTTATCTCTTTGTTCCTACTTAGTTAGGAATTGTAAATACAATTCAAAGCAATAGCTTAGGAAGTTATTGAGGTTCCATAGGTACTTACCTACCTACTTAATATATTTTAGACTACCACCATATTCTTCTCAAATTAAGTTAATATCTGGGTAGGTACCTATTTTGTAATAATTACCTATTATTTATTATTATAATTAGTATGTACTTGTGCAGAATTTTCAATTTCTAAAAGTGTCAACCCTAGCACCATTTTTGCGGTGGGCAATGTTTCAAACTCTTTGCTGCGAAATGTCTCACTACTTTGCCCAGTTAAATATCTTCGTAATAAAGCGACCTACAGCACAGAATCAGGAATTAAACTCATCGCCAATAAAGCGTTTTTAAGCACATGCAATGTGACTCATCTGAAACAAGTATTTTGGGAATAGCACGGTAAAATCTGCGACACGGAATTGACACCACCTTCGACTACCCCTACTTTGATGGCCGCTGTCAGGAAATTCAGTGAAGTTAGGAACATAACTAATAGCTTGTATTGCCATATATATGTCTGAGATTTACCCAAACACTCAAAACTGTTGCTATCTTATAAACTAAATTTACCACGACAACTTTTGTTTATTTTTCGGGTTTTGGCAAAGTTGTACTGCAAAGGCAATGTTGTAAGGTTCTACGGTACCTATATATAGAAGTTATTACAAATTTTTACCAGACTTATTACGAAAAATTAAACAAGCAATAAATTTTACTCTGTCCTGGGTAACAATTTTATTTCTAAGAACCTACTGTATGTACGTACTTTCATTTAATAATATATATGCAGGCAAGAAACTAATTTTGTCATCAAAATCACTCATTTTTTAGGTTAGTTAACTACCCTACCTTACCTTTAAGATTCATCATTACAAAATAAAAATAAGATTAATTTTATATGAAATTACTTTATTGAACATGTAAAATCCGTATTGACATGAGGAATGCTAATTCTCATTTACAAAGTAACAGTAAAATTTGAGAGACAAATCACATCGAAAACCTACCTATCAACTAACTAAAAATACAACATACACATCAATTTCCTATATAAAGTGTCCAGCAAAGGTGAAACCCTTGCCGCCTGTTCTTAGCTTACAGTTTGGTACCATTATCAGCATTGAAATTTACAATGAAGAGGTAGGTTCATAATATAACAATAAGCCGGCACATCATTCAATGATAGTCTCTAATTTTACATGTTAGTTTAGTTTTACCAAAACTCTTATGTCAAAACGAACGTAGACAACTCACTTATTGTTATGCGGTTAACTAAAACGGGTACCTATATTCATTTCAAAGCACAGCTTCAAACAAACAAAAGCAAATCAGGTATCTTAGCAGACATACAAGTTTTGATGAAACCAGTCGAGGTACATCAGTGAGCATCCAGTAGTCACAGCGAACTTAACAAGGGAGGGCTAACTGTACAATTCCCCGGTGTATACATGCTAACACTTAAACATTATTTTTTTTCGAGGCTTAGAAACCTAGACCCTAGCCAGCGGCAAAACTTTCCAAATTCTGCAATTATCATTACACACATCTTTATTCCTACTAATACCACGAAACACAAGTTGTAGACGACAACAGTGAATCAACAATTAAATATTCAGACCAATTGAAAATGAAGCTTCGGAACTAGAGCTAATAAAATAATAAATTTAACTCCATATAATATACTATAAAATATTCAAAATTGCATTTTACAGACTTTGGAAAGTCAGTCCCATTTTACTTTGTAATAAATTAAGTCCAAGTAAATTATTCAATATGAACATGTCTTAAAGATTGGGAGATCACTCGCTTTCCTCATCCTCCTCGGCATCATCCTCATCCTCAGATTCCTCCTTCTTTTTCTTTGACTTCTGCAAATTAAAATGGCATTAGTGTACATTCATACCTCCATTACAATAAATAGTACATTAGTAATGAGTTATTTTAGTGAAGCGTATAATAATAATACTAACAGCTGGTGCTGCCTTTTTCCCCTTCTTGCCACGCTTCTGTGCTTTCTTGCCGCCTCCTTCCTCGGCACCACCACCGTTGGCATTGTATGATTCTAAGTCCTTAGCATACTGTTCCTTTGCTTTGGCAGCCTTCTCTTCCCAAACCTGTCAATGAAAGGCCATCATTAGTTGATTGAACAACAATGACAAATAACTTCATCAGTACGTAGATATTCTTGAATTGATAGTACCTTGATACTTACACTCTTGTCTTTCATGGATTTCCACAGTTCGCCTCCCTTTTTAGCAATCTCAGTGACTTTCAGTCCAGGATTCTCGGCCTTTATCGATTCTCTAGCGCTGTTCAGCCAAAGCATGTAGGCTGACATAGGACGCTTCGGCTTGTCCGTCATCTTAACTTTTTTCCTGTAAATGAAATGAAATTGAATGCCTAAAATACATGGCAACAGGTTAAACGAGCCACGCTTCGAAGTATTCGAGCACTAGATAGCCTTCGCACTGCTTAGATGGCAAAGTAGGGCGACGTTTTGGCGGGAAACGCATTTACGGACAAAATATACCAAAAACCAATACTTTGATATTATGAGACGATATTCCCAGCATAAAAATCACAAAACTTGATAGAAAAGCACGTTTTACTATAAAAACGGTTATCGCCCCATATAACGAGTTCACTGTCCTAGGCTTGGGTCGCACGAGCCATTTTGTTTTCACGGATAGCGTTGAAAATACGCAATAACTAAAGAAGACTCGATTACCAGTTAATCCCACGATTAATGAACTAAATGTCGTAGAAGAACTGTTTCTATCCTTCAATGGAAAATATCTGAGAAATTAATTATTGAAATAAGGCGTCATTCTCTGTACCCACGCGTAGTAATGAAAGTACGACGAAGCCTATAGCCATGTTTGAATGCGAATTCCAACGTGGAACGAAAAGTAATTTTACGAATCAAGGCCTAATAAACACGAATAAACTCAATAAAACACTTGTCTTTGATTAGAAAAATAGTAGGGCTTACCTGATGGCAAAAATTTTGAAAATATTTTTGAACTGGTGCACAACCAAACTGTAGACGTAGAGAACCAGAAGAAAATGTATGGGGCTCGAAGCAATGTTCCCAGAGCAAGCTAGCTTGGGGCCGTATCGCGTCGATACACTAGCGCCATCTACGGCGCCCCTCATTGGCTGATAAGTTCATGAATACCAACAACACGAACACGTTGAAGTTTCTTGTACTACGTATATCCGTGATGTCGAATCAGCTGACCCATCCCATAATGAACTTTATGTCATGGTGATAAGTGACATTTTCATTAAATTGCATGTTCTTCATACATTTGTTCCCAAAAATTATTTTGCGATTTTTGTTAGGAAATATGTCATAAAAAGTTAATATATCATGTTTTTGGACTCGCTTATCATCATCCCTATATTTTTGTTAACTTTCACTAGTACATTTATGTTAGAAGTATATCAAAAAGTGACCCAGTCCACTCTTCTAGACCTCTTCCTACTAAAATTAACTCGCGCTTTATTTTGAATGCCGCCAACGTTTAATTTCGGAAAAGTAAAAAGCGCGGCAAACGTTAGAGAGAAAGAGATGCCAATAAAACATACCGCTTGAATGAAAGAACGCGTTTGTTTACGATTTGGTAGTTTGCTGAGAAATAGTTTTTATATCTAGAGATATAAAGGTTGAGGTCTTGAGACTGCTTTCCTCCTACAGATTAGGTTACAGTTAGATGTTGATAAGATACTATAAGTGTAAGTAGTATTTGCTCTACTAGTACCTAGGTAGGACCTACTTTTACTTTACCATCCCTGATCGCGCAGTCTCAAAAGTTGTATCACCATCATCATCATCATTTAATTAGGTACCTAATTTGAGAATTTCATCATCATCAATACTAAGTAGGTACCTAGGTATACCTACCTACCTATACCTAGAGATAACTAATGTTACAAGTTATGTAGTTATAGGTAGTAGGCAGGTATACCTACCTCACCTCTACATAATTATAGCTTATGTAGCTTAGTTGAAATAGCATAGCAAAATATAGCAATGTAGTTTCTACTAGTACTAGTACTAGTAGTTAGGTAAGTATAATACCTACTAGGTATTATACCTAACTACCTACCTACCTATCATATCCCTAATGTCCGTAGTCTTCAACTCTACACAAAGCAAGGACTGAAAGGAAAGGACTCCATTAGCACCCTCAACGGCTTTATGATAATGAGATAAGACTCAATATAGAAAATACTTGTATACCTAGGTAGGTACTTATGTACAATGTAAAATATTGCAACTCCACTTTTTCATTGGTACAATTAATAATTATATAGGTAGGTAAGTACCTACTTACCTACAGGGTTATTGGTAACTCGACGTAGGTAGCTGTATTCCCGGCAGGATCAGATAGGGGGTCCCACGCAACAAATCTAAGCCCCCCAATGTGTGGGCGAAAGTTAAATAGTTTTAAAGATGTTTGTACCCAGTTTTGGAGGTTTGTACCAAAATAAATAAAAAATCTTAATTAGTTAAATGTTATTTAATTAATTGGTTATTTATTTACCTTCTAGAAAAAAAATGTACTTATGTGAATGTGATAAGTATTACTATGACTGATAACATTTTTTATTATTTTGATCATTTTACGGTTAGCTGTATTGTCGAGCATGGATTCTGAAGGAGAAAGTACCTACCTAAGTATAATTATTTTGCACTGGATTGAACTTTGTATGCAAGTGCACCAGAAAACACAATTTACTTAGGTAGATTATATAGGTACCTACTAGATATTATGTCGATTGCTTATAGATTTGCTTCACTTATCGCTTTTGTGACTTGACCTGGCTCTATTTAGATAAAATTTGCATAACTACCTACCTACTTATTTAAAACTTCATTTAGTTACCTATGTACCTATTGATTGTAGTGCGAATAATAATGTTGTGTAGGTACTAGGTATACCTACTTACTTACCTACCCCTACCAAAAGATAATACAGTCCTACTTACAGTCCTACCTACTTACTTACCAGTACCTACTTACAGTCGACTCAACTTTGAAAAAATATAGGTTGTAGATAGGTATTACTACCTGTAAATATATCATGTCCGTAAGGATTGAGGAGCCACATAAAATTAGTCGCAGCAAAAAAACCACTTGGTTTTATTACTTCATTCTCTGGCTACAATTTCAGCCAACGATCTACAAATTTTCCATTAAGTTTATTTTGTAAATTGACTAGTTCTTGTAAATGAAAAATAAAAAAATTAAAATCGATTTTTTATAGATTTTGGCGCCACTTTGAATGTTATATATCTTTTTAAATTGAAGCCGTTCAAGCCCCAGAGTTTGGTGGCAACCAATATACAGCACGTCCGTAAAGATATTGCGTTTTCAGAAATATTCATCCATAACTTAACCAGTTCTATTCACTTGAAAAATGGCACCTCAATCCTGATTTGCTGAATTGAGGTGCCACCTTTACAGTAACAGAACTTTTTATGCATAAAATCTACTAAAATCTGCTTTAGGGTACAAATTTTATTGACACACCTACATTTAAACTGCGTGATATTCCATTTATAAATTGTTAATTTTTCAAAAGTGGCTCCTCAATCCTTACGGACATAATATATCGATTGTGTTCTACATATAGGTGCAACTTGTATAAAAACAAAAGTAATAAAATTAAATGGTTTGCCTTTGCTTGTAGCTTCCTATTTCATGAATATAATACGCTAAGCATTTTATTCCTAGCAAAACACCTAATTAGCTTAAACATAAAGAAGTTGATAATAATATTAGGTAATTTGTAGAAAGGCGTATATATATAGTAAACCTTGCTTGGCTGTAAAACTAAAAACCATTTACCTAATATACTTAATAAATCTTGCACGACGTTGTGATCCTTGGTCCCTAAGCAGTCCCATTGTAATAAATATAGTAAGCCACCCTAAAAAGGCTCACAAAGCCGTGTTTTATAATAATAGCCTGCAGTTCGCTCACAATATTTCTCACTTCTCAGCAACCTACCGCAATGCGAACCCTATATTGCCGTCTATTGCTCTCTTGGAAGACAATAGGATCGCCCCAGCGGCAGTGCAGCGTCTTTTTGTCGCATTGCACAAAAAAAAAAGAGGAAACAAACGAGAACTATATATGAGAATGAGAAGGGAATAGACATTAGCTAACAAAAAATAATAAATTATACGTACATACGTATTACGTACCCGGTCACCTACAGTTTTACTTTCGCGCCTTTTTGGGAGCCAGCGGCAGCAGGTAGGACTACGCGTTTTTTAGGTTGAATGAGTTGGTACCTACCTATAGTTACTTTATAATGTTTTATGACCAAACCATTTCGAATTTCTAGAGCCAACTATTAATATAGCTATTTATTTAGTATTATCTATAGAAGAGGATATTGCACCTATACATTCACTAGCCAAATTGTACAGTAATTTCGGAAAACCGCCATAAATCCCACGGGACCAAATTATTTTTGTAGAGCCACTGGGAGAACTAAAAAAAAGTAATAAATCCAATCCAAATAATAATACTATCGACTTGTGCAGAAACTTCCAAGTTCCATTTTGCAAGTAATTCATTTACTTACGTAAGTTATCGTAAACAAGATACAATAGCATTGACCTTTTCGTGCACGCAGTCGCATTGCGTGGTCAGCGCGTTCAACGGAGGTAGCACGTGTTGATATCTGCACATCAACGGTTTCCTACTAGCGATTTCTATTGATTTCTGAGCTATTATTTCGAGACAAGAGTTGTATGAATAGGTAGGTAGGTACCTACCTATTGCAATAAAATACCAAGTTTATAAAAGTTACTGTATTTTAGACGAACAACAGTAAAAACACGCAGATCCCATGAAGACAATTTACATTGATTCATTATCTAGATCACTCCAAATTATTATTGTTATTTATTATGTTTTTACATTTCTCAGTAAGTGACTATTGTACCCATGAATAACGTTTCATATTTTATTAATAAATTTATTCTGAACAAATATTATACATTCTGTTAGCTACATAAGCAAAACATGAGATTAATAATTTCACAATAATATGCCACTCCGCAACGATAAAGTTGTGCAAAAGATGGCTGCCACGCACGCACAGCGTTGATTATAAACATAATTTGAACTCTAGTAGGAATCAACCTGCTATTCCAGAAAACTATTCCTCCACTTTACCCAATCTGTTTATATAGAACAGTTATTCCACAATAGTAACTATAGGACCAATTACTAGATCAATGTAAATTAGCCACGACTCTTGCAACATGCGAAGAGATTCCAAAACGTAGGATCGTCTGATACAAACGCTGTAAGTAACATATTTATAAAAAAATTCAATACATAATATACTAACCGTCCACGCGACTTTCGTACAGACAGACAATAATAATTTTTGGCCTATCTCGATTTTGACCTACCATAAATATTCAATGTACTTACCGATTTGGCCCAGTGACAGTTACATCATATTCATATAACAGTATAGATTTTTTAATTATTTGCAGTATGAATCAGTCGTACCCGTCCGTTTTTTTATTACAAGTAACATTATTACATAATTTATTTACATATTCCATTATACTGCCTTACATAACAATACTTATACTAAATTAACTTTTCTTGTGTACATATTCTACTTTACGGCAATACGAAAATATCACAATACTCAGGATATCCTTATTTATTATTAAAACAGAATTTAAGCATAAATAACTTTGTATTATTGCTATGACAATGTTTGGGGCACTTATTGCAATAATTATTGCAATAATTAATGTTGATTCATTAAATTGTGGCTGAATCATACTTCAATATACATTAGGTCCGACTACTCTATCACGTTTCACGTCACAGTTTTCAGTTGTTTGTAGCTAATTTTTACCCTATTAGTACCCCAGTAGGTAATTACTAAATGTCTGTCTTGCAGGGGTAAAACATAATTTCGATTTGAGGAAAGCTTAGGGAAATTCTTTGAAACGGCATTGTTACCATAACGTTTTCGATATTTGAAACAAAAATATAGGGCAAACTCAACAGTGACTAATCTAAATTCCAATGGGGAAACAAGTTTAACTCAGAATCATGAAACAGCTTCAATATTTTTCAATGTTATAATTCTTCCAAACGATAGTCTGTGGTTTTTAGGGTCCCTTCAATTTGAACCATAGCCAGTAAAATGTTTCTAGCAAAATGTTTCCAATCCTTATTCAAATCAGGACTTCAGTTCTGGAACTGTTCCTACTGATTATTCTAAAGGTTTCCATTTAATCGCTCCCACTGCCGCTTCCGCTTTCCTCGGCGGACGACGCTGACGCTTCTGATGAGGACGCCTTCTTATCCTTCTTGGTCTCTTTGGTCTATAACAAAAGAGGGTGGTGTATTAGTATTATTTTTCGTTTTTTTTTTTTCTTATTTATTGGTAGTTGAGATGCATGGACCGAAACCAAGAGCTATGAAAGGGACGTTCGCATATTATTCTAAAGGCATTAATATGTTTTGTTTTGTTTTAGGTTGTCTACAGTATACCTGCAGTCTCGCTTCTCAAGATTCATGAGCAGTTTGTTTTAAGCATGGGTAGTTGTATAGGTAATTGATTTTCCATTATCACATTTAGGTTTGCTTTTGACACTATCTCACCAGATGTTAAGTGATCATGCGATCTACGATGACGCACGCTTACCTAGAAGTAGCCTTTTCAATCCTGACTTGAAAACTCCAAGGTTACAACTATCGGGAGACAGAGTCCATAAAGGAGTTCCCTTCCCCTCGTCCTTACCTCCTTCGGTTTCCCGGCGTCCTTCTTCTTCTTGTCCTTGTCCTTGTCCTCGTCGGAGGAGCTGTCGTCGTCCTCGATATACTCCTTGCTCGTGAACTTGCCTCCGGCGCCGGCGCCGCTGCTGCCGGCGCCGGCGCTCGCCTTGCTCGGCTTGGCCTTGCTCGGCGCCGCGGGCTTGCTCTTGCGCTCGGTCGCTTTGCGTTCCTGGAACCATGTTATTATAGCTACAAGATCGGCATGGAGATAGATAAAGATAGAGGAATAGGTAGATATAAAGGTATTGAGAGAGAAAGAGAGATAGAGATAAAGATTTCCCAGAGATATCGCCACAGACATTTATGATATGTATCCGATTGATTTACAATAGCATACTAAGCTTACACAAATAATTATATTATTCTTACTAGCTAGATGTTACCTATATTATAAATGCGGACGAAGTCGCGGGTAACAACTAGTACTAATATAGTTAAAGGTAAGATGGTGCTAAAGGCGCGTTTATAGATGAATTCCTAAGAAAAAAATGCATTATCATGACAATGTTGTTTATTAGGCACCGAGTTTGGCCACCGTCGGACATTGCAGGTCGAAAAATAACTCCCTTGTACCTTCTCGGCTGCCTTCTTCTTCTGTTTGAACTCGTCCGCGGCGCCGCTCTCCTTGTATTTGGCCATGGCCTGGGTGTAGTCTTCTTTCGATTTGGCGGCTTTCTCCTCCCATTCCTGTAAAAGGGGCGTGGTTTGTGTTGATTTCTCATCAGGTGATAGGTTGTTGATGTTGATGACCTAGTTTGCATAACATTATACTGTAATCGAGACTTGACAGGCCTAATAAAACAGGCAACTGGTTTAAGTAAGTTGGTAAGTGGCTTAGGTAAGTGAGGCGAGCTCCTTGCTCATGAGCGGGCGGATATGTGACGATGATGGTGATTATTGATGATGAATAAAAAAGTATTTATTATTTTGCGTTCCACTATCTCAGACGGGGTAGGATAGTGCACGCGTACCTAGTTAGTATTTAATATCTGGATGACCGAGCTTTGCTCGGTATTTTTTTTTTTTTATAAATTGTTTTTTGGAAATTATATTTAAGTACCAATTACTAATAAAATTATGAAATATGAATACTATTTTTCGATCTTACCGATAGAATAATAAAAAAATATGAACTGGTTATTTAAAGAAAAAAATCATAAAAAAACACGAATAAAATGACATTTTCTAAAAGATATTCTTATCTAGATCGATTTATCGCCCTCGAAACCCCCTATATACTGAATTTCATGAAAATCGTTGGAGCCGATTCCGAGATTCCAATTATATATATATATATATATACAAGAATTGAAAAGAAGAAGCGGTGGTAGCCTAGTGGGGGAACGTCCGCCTTCGAAAACGGAGGTGGTGAGTTCAAATCCCAGTGCGGGCACGTACCAATGTGTTTCTTGTTAAACATATGTACGTAATTATCACTCGCTTTTCGGTGAAGGAAAACATCGTGAGGAAACCAACATGCTCGAGAATTATTTCGGAGGCATGTTATCCACCAATCCGGACTAGGCCCCCGTGGTGGATTATGGCCTAACCCTCCTCACGATAGTGAGGGGAGGCCTTTGCCCAGCAGTGGGACAGTTACAGGCTGAATTATATTATTATATACAAGAATTGCTCATTTAAAGATATAAGATATAAATATAAAGAGTCACAATCTCTAGTCAAAAGTTGTCCGCATTTCCCGAATTTAGACGTCATGTCATTCATGTAACGTTCAATGTCGCTTCAAATCACCTAGCACTGACTTTGTATGCAGACATGAGTTTTGCAAGATTGTGACTCTTCCTCAATGGTGATAGGACACAGATTCGGGCGAGCAGTACTCACAGTCTTGTCCTTGAGGTCCCGCCACATCTCGCCGCCCTTCTTCGCCACCTCCGTCACCTTGATCCCGGGGTTGTCCTCCAGGATCTGCTTGCGGCTCTCGTTCAGCCACAGCATGAAGGCGGTGGCGGGCCGCTTCGGCGCGTTCGCGTCCTTCTCGCGCTTCTTGCTCTTCTCCTTGCGCTTGCGGGGCCCTTCCGACTGCGGGGATTAATGTATTGTATTTGACAACCTCTGTAGGTGATGAGACGACTGCCAAACGTCAGGGTTTATAAACCAGCACGGGTCAACATTACTGTGTACCACGGGTATCTGGTCTGGTTCTGTGAGTTTGTGGGACAGTCGTGGTCGCCGTTGTTCCTAATCTTGATTATATGGGTTTATGGTATTCGGATCTGATAGGTACTTAGTACTTACAATAGTGATGGCTTTCTTAGGTTTGTCCTTCTTTTTCTTTTCTTTCTTGCTGTCGTCCGAAGCCCCGGACGCGTCCGAATCTTCCGACGAAGACGGATTCGTGTCATACCTGAAACGTTACAAAAATGCACTTCTTACTAAGAGAAAACGGCCGGGTATGTTTGGGTATTCAACAAGTACAAGACAAGAGACTGACTGGTCTGCAAGACCGAAGACTGAAGGTGCAAGACAGACACCTTCCTAAGTGGCATTGTAACTTTGTACTTTATTGTCGATGATTCAACCTGTTTCATTCAATCCGTATGCCCTGAGATTGATACGATGTGGTGATAGATAGGACCAGCCAACTATCACCAATCCACTATACTGTACCCCTACTGTGAGTTTTTACTAGCTCGACATAGTACCTACGCGTCAACTAGCGCTTTTATGAACGAAAAATCTTCATACAAAGAGCTAGTTGACGCGTACCATGTCGAGCTAGTAAAACCTCATAGTCAGGTCACCGGTCGGTACGTCCTACTCACTCTTCCGCGACGTCGCTCTCCCTCGCCTTGTCCGGGTTGAAGTCTTCGTCGGTGGAGTCGGAGTCGTCCGAGTCTCCCGAGTCGCGCTCCTTGGCCTCCGCCTTCACGCGCTCCAGGTACGCGTCGGGCTCCTTCTCGGTGTCCGAGTCGCCGAAGTCGTCGTCGTATAGCGCTTTATCCTGAAACATATTAGTGATAACTCATTAAAAATACGTATGTCGCATCGAGCCTTCAATTTCTGTTGTAAGGTTGCCCATGGGCCTCTGACGTGGCTTATTCCCTTCGCAACAATGGCAATGGACACATAACTTACGAAAAGCCATCGCCTACCGTCGACCTTTTTTCATAGAAATATATGGTTAGAAAAACACTGAGAAATGTGAAGTGCGGCTTCGTGCAGGCCCACGGTGGACACTCTGTACTCAAAAGGTACTCCAACCCACGGAAGAGAGCCAGCGCGCTCAAAATATATGTCATACAAAATCCCGATCATGCGATCTCGCTTTACTTGGGTCTCGATCCCTTCTTCTAGGGCAGGGTTTCCTAACCTTTTTTACATGCCCCCCCCACCCCTGATTATAAAAAAAAAAACATGCCCCCCTATATTTTTCACTACACTACAGCGTAGTTTTGTTCATCATGGTCCATTGGCATTGACAGGTTGGTATTTTGAGGAATTGTTTTATTTTATTTCGAGTGCATGATAGAACAAAATAGTGGTAAAGCGTAGTAGTTAGTTCGGCCGATTGGACCTTGGTGGCGCGACTAAATCTGTGTGTAAGTGTATAATAAAAAATGATAAGTAATTAGATAAAAATGTCCGAACACTTTATGCCCCCCCCCTATGATCTCTCTACGCCCCCCAGCGGGGCACGCCCCACAGGTTGGGAAGTCCTGTTCTAGGGTAATCTGTGGTGCAGGTCTTATCTCTCCAATGCCCTGCGTCCCGTGTCCACCGTGCTGCAGCCCCTTGCCTGACTCCAGCTTACATTCTTGCCGGTGTTCTTGACGTGCAGTTTCTTGGAGGTGATGTAGTCGAACAGCTTGTCGTACTCGCCCTTCTCGATGCTGCTGAACGTGTGCACGCTGCCCTGCTTCAGCTCGATCTCGAAGTCGAACGATCTGAGCAAAACGCACGGCAACATCATTATTTGAACTATGTCACGTTACAATGATGCAAGCTTAAAATTAAATGTTTATTTAGATAGTCTGAGGAATCCTAATCTACACTAATATTATAAAGAGGAAAACTTTGTTTGTTTGGTTGTAATGAATAGGCTCCGAAACTACTGAACCGATTTCAAAAAAATCTTTCAGTGTTGGGAAGCTATGCTATCCCCGGTACAAATAGGCTACCTTTTATCCCGTAAAAATTAATGGTTCCCGCGGGATAGTAGTTAACGCGGGTGAAACAGCGAGGTGCTTCTAGTGATATTATACTCGTAGAGGCGAAAGTACGTGTGTTTCTATACTTGTTACTTCTTCACGCTTACGGCTGGACCACTTTTGATGAAATTTGGTATGGGGGTAGCTAACACCGCGGGGCGCACCTAGCAATCCGTATGCCAAAGTGTATCTGTTCGTTACGTTTTCACGTGTAAACCGCTGAACCGATTTTGACGAACCTTGCAGACGGACGTAGAATATTTTTCATCTCAGTAGAATAAAGCCCGCGCGGACGGAGCCGCGGATGACAACTAGCGGATTATAAACATTTCTATCATCATTAAATGATGAGGGGGCGTCCATAAATTACGTGAGGTGTTTAAGGGGGGGAGGGGGTCGAGTCAAATCTCATCTAATCTTACGTTGGAGAGAGGGGGGGTCTCGGCAAATATCACGCAATTTTTTTTCTGATTGAAACAAAAAAAAATATACTATTTTGGTCCATTTAATCCAGATTGTACATGCTTAAGATTTAATCTTAAGCGTAATCGTAATACGATTAAGATCATGTACTAATTCGTTCGAAAGAAAATAATTTCATTCATACTTCGACGTTATACATTTACTGACTGTCAAACCAGCAAATTTGTTTTTTTTCTTTTTACAATAACAATCCAACGCGTTTACGTAAGAAACTCACATTTTGAAAAATCTCACGTGAGATTGGGGGATGGGGGAGGGGGTTGAATAAAATCTCACGACATCTCACCAGGGGGGGAGGGAGGGTCAGAAAATTAAAAAAACACCTCACGTAATTTATGGACGCCCCCTGATAGAAATGTTTATAATCCGCTAGTTGTCATAATTTCATGGTTAGCAATATAACCGCGCATTGTAACACTAATTGTTAAGTTTGTTTTTGTTTTAAGTTTATCTTTTGTTCTGTAAAGAGTGTAAAAAGTTAAAAGTGTACTGTAAAAAGTTAATCTATCTATTTACTCACTTGGTAGAAGAGGCGCCTCCTCTCGCGAAGTTGACGGAAGCGATCTCCTCGAACCGTATGTGCACGGGCGGCTTGTGCACGTAGATGAACCCCTTCTCAAGCGGGTACAGGTAGCCCGCGGCCGCCTTGTACGAGCACGCTATGGCTGGAGTCTTGTGGTGCCTGGAATATAACCACATCATAATATCATTACTAATTACTCTTATTCTTGACGGTATATTGCGCAAAATAAAGCCATCAATAAATGTTCTCTAATACTTCGCCTATGTACGTATGACGTCACATGTCTCAAGAAGTATCTATCCAGTGTACATTTCACTTCTTGGAGAGTAACTACTCTCTAAAACTGACAGGTTGTCTCAGCAACGCGTTCACCACTATAAATTCTTTTGGTCATTCCAGTCAAGTTTTATTGCGAAAAACCACATGAAGTACTGTGATTGCAGCTGCGTCTGCTTAGCGAAAGCATGTTTTAACGCACATACATAAAGATGTAAATCCTTTACCCCAGGAAGTCCCCAGGCCCAGTGACTCTCCGGCTGATGATGACTTTCATGATCTTGGCGAGGACTTCGTACGTCGGGCCCGACAGCTCTTTCGTTATTTTGCCTTCATACTTCTCTTTTAACTCCTCCCTAAAAATTAATTGGTCAATTGGTAAATAAAAAATATAGAATATATTATGTAAACCTCTATTACACACAAAATCAATTAAGATTTCAAAAGTAGTCCAAAGATCCATTTTGTATAACTGTCATTGCTTCAATATTGTAATATCAGCATTTTACAAACGGCGTCGCTCGATTGTAAATCGTCGCTGATCTTTAAATTCATCAAGAAAAATCCACCTATACAATGAAAACTTTTGTAAAATGCCAAATAAAACAACTGACGACATTACTATAAAGATCCTGAATAGGAAAAAGGGATCTGCGCTCGCTACACTGGCAACTCATCATGACAACATCAAACTGAAGGTATAAAGCCTGCCTCATAGTTAGGTGAAGATCTCACTCTGTAAACGGCAGTTCCAAGCTGGTCTCCTCCTCAATCCCGAAGAGCAGCACCAAGTAATGGTACCGCGTCTGGCCCTGCTTGATGGGCGGGTCCAGCGACACCACGAAGAACATCTGCCGCGTGTCCTTGTGTGGGAGGAGGAACAGCCGCAGCACGGTGGACATTGGGATTTTGTAGTCAAACGTTTTACCGTGCAGCTGGAAGAATGTCTGGAACACCTTGATGTCGTATCGACCACTGCGGAACGAAAATATTGATTAAATTGGATCTACTCCTGGTAATATACATAGCTTTTTAATCTTAATCTTATGTGCAATTTACTGTAATTAACTGAAGACGAAGACGCCGCTTTTCTCATTTTTTGATCCTCCCTACTTCTTTTCTACTTAGACTTAAATTTGTGCAATCATTTTAGTTGAATGTTATAAAGTCAATTATATCTATGAATTTACTTTCTACAGCAAGTATCAAGCATTATTGCCTAACATGTTCCCCTTAGTCTTCTAGATTACTTGAAAATCCAATTTACAAAACTGTAAACATACCGTGGGGTAAGACACTGTAACTCTCTGAAGATTGCAATAGCATCTCCCGATACAGATATGACGCTGGCCTTGGTCATGACCTGCTGGTGGAACGCCTCGACAGCGTCGAGGTCTCCCGCCAGCTCATTAGTGGGGATGTGGAAACGCATCTCCATTAATGAAACTGGTGTATCATCATTCTGGAAAATAGTTATTCCTCGTAAGACAAAGAGTGAAAGAGAAGTAAGACAGGTTGACCAAGGGAGATAGAAGACTCAAGATCAATTTCATTGATGTAGTCATTTGCCTACATTACCTTTGCATGATTTACATTTTTAAGTCATAACATGTGCAGGTAACCCAAAATGTTTATTATGTGTAATTAATATTATGTTGGAAATTAAACTAAATAATAGATAAGGACATCATATGATGTTAAAAACAACAAGATGGTACATCTTAGCTGATAGCATACCTGATGGAACTCAAGTGTGACTTCATTCTTGCCGGTGTTGCACTGCGAGACGTAATGCAGCGGGATCTCAAAGGCAGTGTTGGTTCCCACGTTGAAGCTGAGAACGGCTCCGTTGAACTTGGCCGTTCCCCAGTTCCACCCTTTAAGGGAAAGCTCCTTCTCAAGCATGTCCTTGTGATAGTTGGATTTGAAAAACTTGGCTACTTTCTCTTGTTCCTGAAAAAAATGTATCAATAATTTTTAATTTTTTTTTTAAGCCGGCCGATTCTTTTTGTAACATTTACTGATAATGTGCCACCCAGTACTTTATATAGGAAAATTTTGTAGACTTTGCTGCGATCCTCGCAGTGAGAGTGAGGCACACAGAGATTGAGAAGTAAAATGCTTGTTTCAAGAAACAGCAATACTTTGGGTGCCAGTTGGATAAATCAGATGGTATAATTATTTAACTACACACTACACAGCACTATCACCAACATTTGGTATACCTTTATCTACACCTATTTTGTAAAATAACTAGGTTTCACCTACTACTCCGTCGGCATGGAATACATATTTTTATCACGATAAAAACCATCCGATGACCTTCTCTAAGATATAATCTCTATACAAAAATTCATCAAAACCAGTTCAGCCACTTAGATGTGAAGATGTAACAAACAGTTACTTTGGCATTTATTACATTAGCATGTTAGTATGGATATCGAGTATGTAAGTATACAAGATAAGACGCAGCTCTTGCTATATTAGTAGCTAATAGTTAGGTACCTTCATGATCTATTTAATTTGCATAATTTGACACCTCATGGTAGATTTAGTGCTCTAGACTCTAGTGAATAGGTTAGATGGCTGCATGGGCATCTTAGAAAGGCCCAATATATTTGATACAGGTAACACACTCACCCCATCTTTGAAACCCCCATATCTGTGCAAGGTACCATTCTTCATAAATACTCTCAAGCCCCAGGAACCGATGAACTTCTGGAAGTTCACAAGCTCAATATCATTTGCAGCTATCTGCTCAACCTTGCCTGTTTTGCTGTTCTTGAATATTATGTTCTGGTCGGTCATCTTTAGCCGGCCCGGCACCTGAAATACATACGGTTAGATTTGTTACTTTTTGTCAACACCAAACTTTGAGCAGAAGCATGTCTTACTTACCATGGTGCCTTTTATTTCAGCTGATACGTCGTTATATTCTAAGAACTCCATCTTTCAAAAAACCTTATGTTTTATATGGTAAATACTTGTTCTCAATATATTCGAATCTCTTTAGAAAACAATACGCGGTTGCGAAAAGCGAGCGGCCTCAACTCAATCAACTTTTATTTTTATTTCATTCCTATGAAATGAATGAAGTATGAATGAAATTGATTGAATGAATGAAGCAAAGCAAGCAAGGCCCTTGCCAAACAAAAACAAACAACTGGACTGGCTGGAGGAGTTTTGGCGGGAATCCGATAGTGAGAGGTTGTTGGTTTACTTGTCCACGATTGCTATAATGCTGTGACTTTATTATGACGGGTTAATGTAAAAATAATAAAATACTTGTCACTGGCTATATGCACAAACCGTGCGACGCCATAACTAAAAAAAAAACGACTGGAAGATAATGACACTGACAGCAGACGCAGAACATCCTGACAGTTGGTAAATGATTTTATTTTATTTTGGCTTCGCATAGTTTGTGCATTTAGTCAGTATCAAGTGTTAATGTATTAGTATATAGTATAGCTGTATTTCTTATTTTCACACTAGGAATGTGTAATCTCTGGATCTACTGAACGGATTTTGAAACTGAACGGATCTGTGTCTCTGCAAGTCTGCACCATACAGACTACAACATCCTCCATACAACTGCAATTTTGGAGTTTTGGCGGGAATCCGATAGTGAGACGTTGTTGGTTTTGTATTATTAGCTCAAACTTGTGTTTCTTCGAGTGTTAATGTGTAATATTGGTGGAATATTAACCATTAAGTGTTCGTTAACGTGCACGAGTGTAGGCGAATGATATAAACTCAAAAAACGTGTCATTTCGCATTTTTTCCAAAACTCCCAGGAAGTTTCAGTAAAGCATCCACTACTTTACTGAATCGTGACTGACGATGTAAATAATTGACTTGACTACTTGACCACGATTGCTTTAACATTGCTGTGACTTTCTTAATGTGAAATTAAGAAATACTTAAGGACCTGTAGGCAGCGAGCTTCCGTAAAATGGGCGGTTTTTTGTCAAAAAGTTAAGCTGTAATTACAAATATTTATAAGCCAAAAAAAATACAGTGTATAGCCAAGTGTTTCAGTTAGCTAATAAATCAATAATATTGGACTAAAGTTGTCTAGTATCTTGAGAAAAAAATTCACGAGAAAGGACCCGAAAAAAATCTTTCGTCACATAATGCTCAACATTTTCAGCGACAACTATCATATTTTTTGGAACCATAAAAAAGGCAATTTTATTTTCCAATGAAATTTGAATTTTTCAATGAACTGAATCGATTCCGTTCTTCTAAATTAATAAAAACGACGAGAATATGATCAGTTTGAGCGCGTACTAGGCGGCTCAGTACCCGCTACGGCGTTTCAGAGAGAGGACGTATGTCGCTGTTCCTCAAAATTTTCTCGTCGAATTTACTGTTTGTTCTCCAAAAAAATAAAGCAAACAGAATCTCTACATGGTATACAACTGGTTTATTTACTTAGTTGCCGTAAATGACTTCCTTCGACGATTACTAAACTTTTATTATAACCTTTATTACTTTGTATTTATTCTCCATTGTGTGTAAAGAATAATGGCTAATATGACTATTCTTGCACCACCTGTAACTGAAATTAGCAGCAAAAACGCGTTTTTAGATTGTTCACTTAAATAAAACTGGGATTTCTTATGATAGTTTGGAGTTAATCAAAGGAGCAGATTATGATTGTATATTAAAATGAAGATGTAGTGAACTTCCGTTTTCATTAATGGCGGATCTGGCGGATGCATATTCTGACGTTTTATTTTTAGCACACTTCCAGTAATCTTTCTGCTCAGCTATGAGCCAGTTTTTTCAATGTTTTTGCTTCGCACGATTTGTGCATTTAGTCACTGTCAAATATTATACTGTAAATTCGAAAGTAACACTGTTTCTCTGTTTGTCTGTTTATTTGTATGTTTGTTTGTTTGTTACTTTTTATGGCTAAACGGCTGGACCGATTTCGATGATATTAGGTATAGAGAGACAACAAAAATGAAAATGAAATTTGGTAGGTATATGGGAGAAGGAAAGATGAGGACCTGGGGAGATGGGGAGATGGAGAGCAGCAGCTGGAGAGATGAGGAGATGGGAGATCGGAGATGGATGAGGGATGGGAGATGAGATATTGGGAGTTGGGGAAAAAAGCGATGAGGAAATAGGAGGATAGAGATATTGACAGAGACGTGACGTGCCCGATTGATTTACAATAGCATACAAAGTTCACGCATATTGTGTTCTTACTATAGCTGGATTCGATTTAAATGCAGACGAAGTCGCGGGAAACAGTTAGTATTCCATATTTTTACAACCTCGTGGTAAAGTAAATTTACAGTCATAGCCACGATTCAGTAAACTTTACTGAAACTAGCTTTTACGCGCGACTTCATCCGTATATGAAAAAGCAACTGTTTAGAAAATAAATATTGAAGTCTTTGTATCTCTATCCCTGTCCCTGTCCCTTTCCTTTTCTCTATCCTTAGTCTTAACCTTTATATTTTAGCAAGAGCCTAAAATAATGAAGTGTCAGATCACCTACTTGAGAAATTATGAATTGCTCATATAAATTTTCAACTCCTATTTATTTGGATTCTAAGATCCCTATTTTTTCTGACGAAAAATAGCCTATACCCATCTCATAGGTCCAATCTTGGTCAAGATTGATTCAGCCGTTTAGACGTGAAAGGATGGCAAAAACTAAAAAAAAAAACCAACAAACACACACACACAGTTTCGCATTTATATGATCTTAGTACGGATGCCTGACACTGGCTAAATGCACAAATCTTTTACTCCGTCATTGTCATTGTCAAAATATACTTATATCAAAAAGAAAATTATGGAAGTGGACTAAAGAGGATGTCTTGTATCAAATGGACTTGGCAAACGCGCATACCAGAAGGGACCAACACTAAATAAATTTAATACAACTTATTTAGGTGTGACTCCAATAATTCGTGCGGCATTCTTAATTTGATAGGATTATAGTCAAGGAGGTAATAATTTATGTAATGCTGGCGGTAATAATTCTTTAGGAACGGAACGTAGCATCTCAGACCGCTCGGCCAATCTGACATGTCATTACAGTGTCGAAATAATTGAATGCTTCAGACTAAAGCCTACGTAGTAACTATCTAGTAATCTGTGCTAAGGCCACGTGATGCCGTTAGTAAGAGTATAATAATTATGAATTAGCGTTTTCGACTTGCCGTGAGCGCGGAGCCAGCGTGGCGCGCGGCCCGGCCAGGTAACTTTCATCTTCTAAAATACATGAATCGCTCCTATATTAGCGCCTTAAAATAAAATACTTGACACTGGCTATATGCACAAACCGTGCGAAGCCATTACTAAAACAAAAAAAAAAAAAACTGCAATTTTAGTGATTTTAGTCTATGTTAGTTCATTTCTACTCATTCATTTCATTCATAATCCTATTCTGTTCGTAGTATTCATTCATTCATTCTTCATTTCATAACTTTTACGACGGTCGGTCGGCTGGATGTGTAATATGTTTCAAGTTTACGATTATTTACGTTAGTGTTTACGAATAATAAATTATTAGTTTCCACCCCAACCAACAATTCCTAAACGGTATAGAACTTATAATTTTTAAGTGTATGAAGTGGTCAGTTAGGGTCGCCCGGCGCTCTCATTTGTAAATAAATTCTGGTTTTTACTTCGAGTAAGGTGGACGTTAATTTTTGTAGTTGTGTGTTTGCATATGTGAGAAATCTATGGCGTCACTGTCCTTGCCGCGGGTCCTCCAGCTGAAGAAGAACAGCTTGGATGCTGAGCGCGAGCAGTTCGAGAAGTTTCAGGTTGGTTTTTTACTTACCGCTCTTATGCGCTTACTTTTCCACAGCGGTGTTACGGTTTAGCAGAATACCTAACAATACTATTATCATTACTGTTTTGAATTTACCTACTTACCAAACTATCTATCTACCTACTACGTGTGTTCAAAACGATGAAGTAAGGTATCACTAACCTCCTATTTTTTACCTCTTAATCTAATACAATACATATTGCAAGAGACTAAAAGACCAGAAATCTGATGAAGAACGGTAAGAATACATTATACAATGTATTCAAGACCATACAAGATCAAGGTCATTTTGTATTGTATATCTAGTACCACAGCCTCTTGGCTCTTATGTAGCTGCAGTACAACTTCAGTTCCATGTCATCAGACTGGATGTATCAAAAATCAGTTTCAACCTCTGATAAAAGCAGAATTGCAACACTTTGCAAAGCGTAAACACATTTAGTAATACCAACCAACATCAACATAATATTAAAAGACTGGATAATCACATAGTCTGGCGCATACCACAATCTTTAGTCCTGCTATAATTTGATTACATCACCATTGGTTAGTCGCAGCTGTGTACACAAATACCAACACATTTCTAGATGCTAATGTGTGCATAATCAGCACTCTGGAATTAGGCCATGCTATGTACTATTATAACATTTGGTGCATTATCAATTAACTGGTTATATGGGTTCATGTCTGTTGAAATTATTAAAATGGCCATGAGGATTAGTTTAATAACTCGACATAACTATGTAATCAAAATATTAATTACACTATAATGATGACTTTTGCATGCAACATAATGTGGAATGAATCTGTTAACCACATTAAAACATACTATGGGCCCTACCACCCTACAATTCAGGCTATCTTCATACTTTTTTAAAGGTACCAAGCTCAGAAAGGAATCCTACCAATTTACCAATCTTATATTTCACAAGGCATCGATTTGTTACTATACTATCTCATAAACAATATATCAGATAAGACATGATAGGTCCTGTGTTCAGTCCTATTTTTTTTTAATATTATCAGCCAGAGATAACTTATCTATCTACTTTGCTGCATGGAACAACACCACAAAATTCACATCAGTTTTGTATCGCCTGAGGAACAGAAGTTTTGTTTGTGACTCATTGTTCTAAAGAAGTTTAGTAGCAAGAAGGATTCATATTGCTGTGGGGATCGAAGTTTTAGCTTTTAAAATCGTGAAAGTACCGCAAAATAAATTTGAGGTAAGTACCTACATAGTTACAACTTTTTGTTTTTGGACTATGTAAAACATCTAGACTAGCCTGTATTTCAGAATGGTGAAGCCAGTTCAAGTCTTGAATTTATACTTGGAGTAGATTACATACTATAGATGGAGTTAGGTACCTAGATCACAAATGTCAAACATACAAGTTGCCTACCTAGGGGCATAAATAATAGAGGAGATCGAAGCTCTCTGGCTAGGCAAGATTGGTATTCCTTTGGAAGAGAGGTATTCCATTTACACCTGACTCTGACGCCGATGATGACGTTCTTGGGTCAAGTATTGTTCTCATAATTTAAGTTCATACTAGAGTCTTGCAATCATTTACATAGTCCAGTAGCATTGGACGTCTACTTCGCAAAGATACTGCTCGCGTCTCGCTCGCTTCAATTTTCTACATTCAAGATCAGGGAAACGACCTTTCTAAACAAAACAAAAGACGATGTGTGAACGAACTTTATATCCGAGATAGTGAAATTGTTTTGTTTTCATTTGCGTTGTTTTAGATAACGTTATTTTTAGATTTTCTCCGAAATGTTATCGTTTCTAAGGTTTTTTCTCTTTAGAGTAGGTTAGGTAGCATAGAATATCGTTCATTACGAACTCTTATTGTGGTGTGACAACGCTGCTTTTACCTTAATTCCGGCTTATCTTAATAATATTAGTCTGCTCCACTTCGCACGACGACTTCCTCTATTTTAAGCTGATTTGCTCCCACAGTAATGTTCCATTACGATAACAACATGCGAGCCGCCAGCCTGTAAATAATTACTAAAACACGAGCATGACCTTTTCCCCGCTCGTGACGAGACAAAAGAAAAGCACAACACGAGAACATGCTTTATTTTGAAGGTCCAAGACATACTAGGTGTCGTACCATCGCGGATACGGAACGATAATGTAGTTTGTAGGTTATTGATGTACCTACCCAGGCCGGGTTCAGTAAAACGGTCATGATTGTCAGCTTCCGCCCACTATACACTGCCCGTGTATTGAATATCTCATCGCGTTGCAATGTTGGCTTGTATTGGTATTTTACGCGCTTATTTCCTGCCATCTTGCCTTCAGCCAATAGGGAGTTATGATTTGGAGAGCTAGTTCTTCTGCATAGATCTTCTTTTTTTAGAGAAAAATGTTGAGAATGCGATGTAAACTGTCTGTCGGGAAACCCAACACTTCGGAAACAATCAACAATCGGGAAATTCCCTGTATAAACGAAACTGCCGGCCACAGACCACACATCCAGTCTTTGCTACCGGCGGTTATAAGTAGGAAATTGGATGATATGGAATCAGGAATACTTTTCTAATACACAACAGTTCGATTACCCTCGTCATTATTTAATGCCATGCCATTTAATGCCATCGGATAAGGCCATGAATTCCCCCATGATGCGATCGTCTCGCATGACCTTTGCAAACATCAATGGACGTCTTATTATCACCATAGTGTCGGTTTTGCATTGGCTAAATGGCATTCAATGCAAGCAAAGATTACGCAAATACATACAAGATTCCGAGCCGTACATAAACGCCTCGAGATAGCAGTGTTTCTGTTTACGTAGGTGTTACCACTTTGTTGGCTCCATGACTCATTGAAGATAATTCTCTAGAACCGCTGTTATGTGATCCACAGTAACTGAGTAGTATACTGTATCACAGTGATTGTAATAATCGTGTGCTAATCACGAAACTTTTGTAAGCAATTTCTCTGAATGAACTCCGAAGCACGCGAGACCAGTCGCTTAACTTTTTTCTATAGTATTTTACTGTTGTCATAGTAGCTGCGTCCCACATTTTCACCTAAGAATTGTTGTTTATACCCTAATGTTGATAACCCATTTCACCTTTTTAGGGGTAGATTTTTTTGTGAACAGTGTCCAGTTTAAAGTTTTCACCGTGAGAGTGAGAAATAAGCCTCCAAACTTTCTCATTTATAATATTTAAGTGAGATAGTAAGATTGTTTAAATGCAAATAAAGTTCGTGTTGCTTTTACAAAGCGTTGGCTCATAAGAAAACAACGTGTACTGTTATCCGAGGTCGAGATTTACCTTCTTTGCCTTGTTCTCTACAAAAGGTTTGACCTCCGTACGACAGACCTCGCCTTTACATTACGTTTTATAATTATTGCATTCAAGAGTCTTATCTACTTTGGTATTCAATATTACGTTACGTTCAATTATTTTAATTCTCGATATACTATGTACCTTCTCATATTATCTTTATTGCAATGCAGTATTGAGCTTTAAGGAAGTTTTGAGGTCTACGAATTTCGGCAATATTGCCAAATTATTAGCTTTCTATTTTGTTTTTAAATAAATAAATAATAAATGTATATTCTTCATGAAATATATCCATGATATCTCAATAAAAATCTTAGTTAGATTCTCCTTAAATGGAAATCTAAAATACATATACAGAATTGAAAACAGCTCGACTCACGATCGTCTATCAAACTATCTCTCAAAAGCACGATGTTCATTCGTTGTTTATCTTTGACTCACATGATTCACTAGCTTCCAATGTAGGTATAGGAGTTTCCTACGGTTCGTGACTAATGGTACAGAAATGCTGTGCGCAGCAAATCAATGCACCTTTTGAGCCCGTGACTTGGTTCAGTTTTAACCGGTTTGAAATGCAGTTTGTTCGAATGAGTACAACTCAAGCTATTGATTATGTCTTGACCTACTGCCGACAATAACAACAAACGTTTAGGTAACTAGAAACCTGAGTGGATATAGAATAAGATGCGGTAATCAGTTAATCACCGAGTTCTGTGATGCTTTTTTTAATGGAACCGTAGCAACGAAAGAAGTCTTGTGGCGCAGATTGAAGTAATGTTAAAATCATCAGCCGCCGTGATTTCTAGTCCTTGCATAACACGGACTTTATGGACAACTATGCCCGTCTGGAATTCATTTATAAACATATCCCACAAAAGTTGAATTTGAATTTATTCGTTATCGACGCGAAGGAATTTCAGTTCTCGTATATATTTGAAGTGGAGCCAGTTACCATCGGCGACTTCATTCATAAACTGTCTTCACAGCAGTCCGACGCGCGTGTGATTTCTTCCATTCACACTTTTATAGATAAGGCGACTTTCTTTTAATTACACACGTCGTTTCTGCGGCGTTACCTTAAAAGACCTGCAGCCCTATTGTCTAACTTGAAATCCATTACCAGTGAACTTCAAGTCGATTACCAGTTGTCATCCCAGTCAGAATGTTTTTGGTATTGTCTAAGGTATTCATCTGGCCTTCGGTTTCGGAATGAATGATTCATGTGAATCCAATTTCTCTAGCTTTCGATCTTTCATACGTTCCGTTAATGCAAGTTGAACAACTAGTAGTGCCACTGGTACTATTTGCAATTTAGTTGTTTTACTAGTTGCAAAGTCGGTAATTATATTTATTTTGCTGTAAAAACACAGCTTGTGCACTATTTTTGTCATTATTTGCAATTTAATCACGTATTTTGTTAGTTTGTTGGGTGGAGGTAAATAAAAAAAGTTTAACACAAAAGTAGTAACGAAACGAATATTTTTTTTTTTAACTCTCTTATGTCGGAGTTGTCAAAACTTCGTTCGCGGTTTATTTTGAAGTTTGGTGGTTGGTTTGAACAAATAATACGATTGTTTTTCTTGGAAACTTGAAAATATTGTGCCAAGTAAGTAGATTTAACAAGTTACTACCGATTTTATGCGATACATAAGTTATCAAGTGTGTTGTTACAGTGTGATAATATGGCTATTTCAGAATGCCAGCAAGAAAAGTTGTTTCTGAAAGGCAAATGGAGATGTTGGTTAGTTTCATGGAAACACACAGGGGTTCCGCAGTGGGCCGCCTGGCTAATAGCGGCCCACTGGCGAAACAACAAACGGAACAACTTTGGGAGGATTTGGCGTCAAACCTAAATGCTGTTGGGTTTGGCGCCACTAAAACGAATTAATAAATTAAGTGTAGTAGAACGAGTGTATGTGCTCTCAATATAATTACAGTCATGTAGTAGGTACTTCGTGAAATATCTTGACTCTTTCCCAGTTGGGAAGGAGATATTGGATTGAAAGAATGCTTTGTTTTTTTTTTAATGAATTTGAACTCAAGTATGTGTGTTCAGATAATTATTACTTACTTCTGAGATTACCTTAATTACTTATTTTCAGCCGCAATGTTTCAAACACAATATTTATCACAATTTCTTCTTTTGTATGGAGATTTCACCAACACTTTTTTCAAGCAAGACTCGAATGAGCTACCTGCTTCATCTGACGTTTCACATGGGCTTGGATTTGCCAATATTTATCACAATTTCTTCTTTTGTATGGAGATTTCACCAACACTTTTTTCAAGCAAGACTCGAATGAGCTACCTGCTTCATCTGACGTTTCACATGGGCTTGGATTTGCAACTGAAATTCATTTCGGCGTTACGCAATACCAAAATTCGCGGGAACACGAAGTTTCATTCATTCACTGGGTTTGAATTTCGCTAGTAATGGTGTTGCAAGTGTCAGCTATTTACACAATGCGAAAGTGACAGTCGAAGTCCAGGCTAGGTTTCAAATGTCAAAAATGAAGTCGATTACGATTACCAGTTCACTTAGACAATAAGGCTGCTGGTCCCCATCAGACTAGCTTTCTAATTATTGCCGTTTCCACATTTTACTTTGCAGTTTTCTACTTTTACAGTTATCTTTGTATGCGTAAGTAGAGCAGCACCGTCTGCACCATGCTTTACCACGCCATGCCTCTATGATTACAGGAATCCAATTCTTATGAGTTGTCGGTTTTTAGCGCCGTTACTGTTGCTTTTTGAATAACGTCGCCCAAACCTACCACGGATTTTTAATAGAAACTTGTCGGTTAGCGTGCGAATACTTTCAAAGAATGCACTGTATATTCAGTAACTAGGTTGCTATATTTTTATTAACTATGTATGCGTGGTGGGTGATTCGTATCGTGATGCTAGCGTGCCGTGAACTGTGGTAAATTGCGTGAACAAATTCCGTTACATTTTTAGGGAATTGTTTATGCGAACATTAAATAAGTGGAGTAGGCTCGATGGTAAACATTTATAATATTTTTTTAGGCACATGTTTATTGTTTTGTAACGTACACGCAAAAGGCAATGAGGCAAGAAATCGAGTAGCAAAACACTTTTGGTGCTAAGAGTTATGCTCCCAGGTCCATAAAACACTTTGCTTTTTAGGGACTTACAGAAATTAATATTTTAATTAGTAGAATGGAGCACTCTGGGAAACAAAGACGGTGTTGTTTCTCTATTCATTGTATCCACTCGTTCGAAGAAGTCAGAGTGACACTATTCGTACTTAGTTCTTGCTCTACACAATTTACGTTTTTAGGACATTTTGGACAGTTCATAGTGTGTTCCATAAATCAACGTTCACATGGAGTGCGGCGAAGGCAATGATGTCTCATAATCTAGGTAGGACAATATCGCGCACTAGATAGGCCTATAACGTGATTTATGCCTCCCGGAGCAACTATCGCTTGCCTACCATGTCTACCTACAGCAATATACGTGTAATACCTATATGTTTACAAACGGCAGATGGGAAGTGGGCTCGAGTGTCGCAGATTAGTATATAGTTAGTAAACGCCACGAGGGCAATCACCGCGCATCCTCTTCCGCTCAGCCTCCCACAGCGACAGTCATATAGAGCTGACATTAATGTCAATGTATTAGTTTAGATTATAATTGTAATTACCTAGTTCTGATACCACATAAATGGTCCAGAATTATGATTTGGGCGAATGCTATTTGTGGTAGTGTCTATTTCGGGTGTCAGAGTTTGTAAGGCATCTGACATCGACCCGATATGGATATCCGCAACTTATGAAATTATGTCATAGGCCGATGAGGTGCTGGGTTGCAAGTTGCATAGAGCACCGCTCGGCGAAGTGGGTTAAATTGAAATATCGCAATTCCTATCAAACAACACCATTGAAGTGTTGCACAGGAATCGTGGCAATTGGTTACGCATTGGCGCTCGACTGTTATCGATGTGGTGCGGCGAACTGGCGAGTTTCCTCACACCGGCAGTGGCGGTAACGGATCGATGATTTGCGATATGATTAAGTACTAGACTGTGAGCCAGTCCATATAATGAAACTACTAGTAGTACGATAATAAAGTTTTTGGAAATGTAAGTATATTTTTACAGATAAGCTTTTATTATAATACGTATTCAGTATCTATATCATGAGCTGATCAAATGAGTCCCAATAGAGTTAGGGTTGGGTGCTATACTTTCAATCTACTCACACTATTGAGCAGTTCCCATGTATTTTATTTTTATATGATCCTGTCTGTGTTTTCATCGGAATTGGACAGGCATGCAATATTTCGACTTAATTGAACAACGGGAACTAGAATCATTCGAGGCATCCATCCATATCAAACAATGCATACTATAGTAGTAAGTTAAATAAGTAAGTAAGTGTGCATCAGACTTTGATATTGCTTTTCTTTATTTGAATACGGCATGTTCAACTGTTCAATTCATAATCAACCATCTCTAGCAATAAGAATTATGAGTTTGCCAGTGAAAACAACACGAACACTCAAGACTAATTTCCTGTTACATGCTGTTATCTACGATACTGCGTGTGAAGGAAATGGTACAGAACAGTTTCATACAGTTTTATGTATAAAACCGAATTAATCGATTTACTTACACGGAATCACACGGCAGTTGTCATACTACTCGCATTATTGTATTGGATCTAATGTTTTGATTGTGGGTGCAGCGGTCGTTTTCCATGACTGATGTGATTGTCACTGTCGTCGTCGGTATGTATGCAAATTGGTGCCATTATTTCCTCTATGGTTGGTGCTATGGATCGACGCAAGAGTGTAAAACGGATTGAGTTCAGATAGTTATATCATTACCATTGGGAACATAGTGGGAAAAATTGAGGCCAATTTATCCCTGTAGACCGTCGCATCATTTCTCATATGTCTTACCATAATACACACTTGTATTTCATACACTGCCTTTGTGGCTTATAACCAATTAACATTCATTTCAAATTATTTCCTTGTTTGGTACATGGAGTTTATCTCCGCATGGCATGTTCTTCCTTTACCATGTCTCATATTATAGATTTTCCCCTAAGTTTAAAGAAGTAATTATAACTTGCGCAGAAAGACTACCATAGTCGCCTAACAAGGGATATACTCGTAATATATACTGCTGAAAAACTTTATTGCAGCCGTAAAATCTAGAACCAAAGCCGTACTTACATGAGAATAGTTGCATAATTAGCTGAATACCTAGTTGTTAACTTTCAATAAACAAACAGAGCATCGCCATGAAATCAAGACAATAAACCTATTTATCCATCGTTTCTTATCAGTCAAGTGTTGAGTTTACTTCATTGTGATAGTGTGAATGAGGCTGAAACAAAGCCTTGGCCGGCCATTGTCAATACTAAGTGACATGGGAATACCGTGGTCACAATGTGTCAGTAAGACTTAGCACCTACCGGTGTCTTTCACAATAGGCTGCGGTTGGGAAACCGTCATTGTGATACGTTGTGGCTTGCTTTGTACGACGACGCACGTAATATTGTGAGTAGATTGTTAACAGACTTGTCTAGTCGATGGTGACAGGAATCGCAATCGCACCTCGTACTTACAAGAATAACCGCATGTAAAGTAATAGATTGAGAATTCGAATTGCATTGATTCCCGCTATAAATTCTGGTATGAGTAATAAGGTAAGGTATGCCACATCGTGTTGATAGAGTTTAAAGCTGTCGATAAGAACATCGAAATTCATCCGTGCCATTTAGCTTACATGTATACAGTCATGTCCGTGGTCTCTCTGATTAACGAGCTGATACCGTGTGACGTAGCTAGAAGTTTTAGTTAGTCATCGTCTGTGATGAGCTATGTTAGGAGAACTACTAGGATGTTTGTAGTTTTCCTTATAATCACGTGGCATTGAATGTAAAGATGTCGTCTTTGAATTAATGACTATAGGTCTGGGTCAATGTAGGACCTGTTACGTAGTGTTAGTCTGATTCTTGGAACCATTGTACATTTAGGTGAATACTTACATTTTAATAACAATGTCCGCTTCTTTGATGATGACTTTGATGAAGACACTTACCTGGATATGTCAGTTAGGTAAGCCTCCTAACTGACATATCCAGGTAAGTGTCTTCAGCACTCTAAAATGTACATAATATTATGTAAGAAACATTCAGGAGTGAAGATTTTCAGCTCCAAGATTTACCATCAACCTAATATTTAGCTAGAGACGAGAGACATTCACTATGGCTGCTTCCGCAGTATCTGGTAACTTATAACGACGTATTTTATTGTCAAGGACATACGGTATCTAATTCGTGTGTAGTGTATATTACACCAGTTCTTTAGCCGGCAGATTGAATATCATCACCTTCGGAAGCCACTATTCCCCCACATCTGCCTCCGGATCTGGTTATTAGTTATAGTGTTTATTTGGAACTCGCCCGGAGATTATGTCCGTAAATGGGGATCGTGGCTCGTAAAGTGAAGTTTCCTGATTTAGCCCGCGCCGCCCGCCGCTGCGTGGGACACGTCAAGTTATTGCCGCTACGATTTATCGCTATGCATTACTGTACGCAGACAACATACGGTTTAAATATAACATTGAAGTCGGCTCGTGTCGGGTAGAAAGACGTTTTCATTAGAAGTTTATTGAACTGCTGATATGCGTATGCGTAAATATTATGTATGCTGTTTACGTTTTATGACGATTTGTTTTACCCGGACTGTGTCTCGGATAAAGTAACAGTAGTTAGTACTTGGTTTATTGTCATACTTGAAAATCAAAATCAATTTAGCCATTATACATTTTTATTCACTTACTGCTTGGGTGGGGTCCTACACCGATATCTCTAAAACATCACATGTTAAACATAGCCCATTTAACAGACTACAAAAAATGAAGCGGTTTCTCTGTTACCTATATCCGCGTTTTTTTATGATTTTGTATTTAATTATGTAAGTACCTACTGTGTATAGGTACATAGATTATAAGTAAGCTTGATAATGTTGTGTGGCAAGAAGCCGTACATAAACAACAACACACTTTACAGATTTACTTATTTGGACTAATCCGCTTTTTCTCTTTCTAAGTATTCCTTTACACTGAACCTGTAATGGTTTTACAAAGCGGAAGGTCATTTCCGATGATAATAGAAATAACAAAATTGCGAGGAATCTGCTGATAATAATAAATTAATATTTTGCAAAGCGTATTTTTGTTCCCTTTGTAAAATTCTCAAAAATCAATTTCTTACTACAAAAACTAGAAGCAACTAGGGTCGCTTATCTTTGCCTCTCTATATCTCTCTGTTTATTTAGGCGGAAATGCAAAACGTTTTTGTGAACACAATGTCAAAAAAATAGGAACTGATTCGAGCATAATGAAGATTTCAAACTTGCTCTTGTTTCTCAATCTCAACCTAGACTTCGACAAGTTGTTTCTTTTATATTTTCCGTTCAGTGTAATTTTTTTTAACAAAATCCATTTGCTTTGTTACAGGTAAGCGCTGTTCCACTCGGGCGAGTTGAGTTTTTGCATATTATCTGGTAACTGGCTACCTCGCGGCACCTGCATGGATGATTCGCTCGGATCGAGCCACGCCCATCCAGGGTCAATAACACTATACATTTTGGGGTTCCAATATGGCATAAAATGGAGTTTTTTTTCCAGCAATACTAAAAATGGTGGTCATAATGACGCTTTTTGTATGACTCTATTATTATAGATCTATATCGCTTGTGCATGACTATTGGTTTACAGTTTACAGAAGAATAAAGTTTTGTTTTTCCATAAGTACTGTAAGCGGTAATGCATCGTGGCTTCAGATGAGATTATCTACGATTATTCTTCGAGTTTCTCCTCTTGTCATTTGGAGCTATATTAGCAGCAGCAAGCATATTTAACAAATTATATTTGTAGACGCTAACTCTACTTGAATATTTATAGATATAATCTATAGAAAATGTAATCTACAATTTATAACAGAAATCCTATAACCGCGTCTAACAAACTTTATATTTTCTATTTCACAAGAAATAAAACACGTTAACATGGCACGTACTTTACTATTAATAAGAAATCAATGTATCAATTTGACTGACCACTTGTCGGCCGAGTGTGTCGGCTTTCAACTGGAAAGGCAGTCGTTTGTGGTGGCTTATAGTCGACCAGTTATGATGATTTCAGGTTTATGTAGTTTTGACAACATCAAATGCAGCAAAACAGCTTTTCCAGATCTGTGAGTCGCTTCAAATAACTGCTACATATTGTCTACAATTTAGTTGAAGTATATTTCGTTGTATATTAATGCATGTCGATCGGGAGTAACGTGACTTCCATATCAATAATAAAAAAAAGTCCTAAGTCATGTTATCGTAGTTTTTCTCTACTGTCCACTAACAGTTGCCATGTACCGCCACTGTTTTCATTTCAGCACTAAACTAATGCATGTTGGCGCTTCCGCCACGCCCGCACTAACCCACCGCTGCAATGGCCGCGCCTAGGAACGAGAAGCGCTTCTACCAGCAGGTCAGTCTGTTCTACTAACCTGTCAGCACTGTTGCTTCTTGCTAACTCTACCCTATAAGGTTCACGCCCGCTTACACTAACGTCGAACAAAGCGACGCCCCTCACGGTGATGTAACGCGTAATGTAAGGAGGCTGATTGCGGATCCAATTGTATAAAAAAAAATCTTAGTTTAACTTTAAATGTCTTATGCATTTGGTAGGCTGAAACATCGTAGTGACAATAATATCGCAGTCAATTTGCTTCCTATAAAAATTCAACTATAAACATACATGGACGATATTGGGTTCCTTGAAATCCATAACTTATCTTAGGGAAACAAAGAAATCAAAAATAAGTTCGCCCAAAGTTGCATCGTCTTATTGTTTTTTCTTAGGCATCTTCCGGGAATTTCCTAAACAACAGCCAACACGTTTAGTCAAATCTATTCAAGCGAAGTAGCTCGCGTTATCAACAGGAATTTTTTTCCGTTTGTTGATTGTCGAGACGTACAAGAACGAGAAAAAATACGCAATCACCAACGCGTCTCATCATACTCCCTGTGTTATTTTTCACCATTATTTCACTTAATTTGGGCGACCTTTCGTAATTCGACACAGTAAATGAACGCTGGCCTTATTGTTTAATTTACATCATATTGTTTGCAATACAATAACTTTATCTATCTGCGTTTTCCTGTGCACTGACTCTATGTAAGTACTCTTGTTTGAATTTTAAATAATTTAAAATTAACAACAAATACGGTTGCGTGTTGTAGGTAATTGTGTTGAGTTTATTGAGGTTTAGTAGTCTATGACGAATAGTTTAGTATAGCATATAACTTTATAGTAAAAAACCGGCTAAGTGCGAGTCGGACTCGCGCACGAAGGGTTCCGTACCATTATTTATAAAAACGACAAAAAATCTATTTGGTTGTATGGGAGCCTCTTTAAATATTTATTTTATTGTTTTTATCGGAATCAAAATTAGAATGTTCAGAATGTTTTTTAGTATAATTTGTTGTTACAGCGGCAACAGAAATACATCATCTGTGAAAATTTCAACTGTCTAACTATCACGGTTCATGAGATAAGTACAGCCTGGTGATAGACAGACAGACAGACGGACGGACAGCGGAGTCTTAGTAATAGGTTCCCGTTTTACCCTTTGGGTACGAAACCCTAAAAACTGTGTATGTACAAATACATTGTGGTCTTAAAAGTTTCAAGTATTTTCGACAGCCTGTTTGCGTGTGTTTGAGTAGGTGTTTATGAATAATTATTATTGTTAATGGCGTTAGATTTTCTGCTCGATACAATTTAGCCCGCTCTCCTTTTCTGATCGACTGATATATCTTGAATACGGAAGTACCTACGTCTTCCTAGTGTCGCAGTTTGTTACTCGACTGCTTTCAATCGATAACAGCTGGTATACTAGTACCCAACTTATAAGGCGCGTCGTGAATCTTCGTTCGCGCAGAAAAGAAAGTATGGTCCGAAGATTAACGAAAGAATGCTTAAAACTTACAATCAACCTAAGATTACTATTATAAGGTTCATAATACACTGCAGCTGTTAGTTCCATCTCACTCTAAGCTCGCTAAGATGGCGGCGGCTGCCGACCAATAGCGGTCAATAGCATTTCCCGCGCTTTGAAAATTCATCTTCTGCGCAGGTACATCGGTAAGCCATATCAGTTGGGTAATACGAGCTGTACCATCCTTTTGACGTGGCTAAGCTTTTGTCGCTCTGGGATATCCCTCAATCAAACTGCCAACGTTGTCGAGTCATCGAGCTAATGTTTCCGTTGCTGTTACTCAGTTAGGGAGAGAAAGAGATGGAGAGGGATTACTAAGTATCACAGAAATCTTACATCTATGAAACTAGATGCGTTGGACACGCCGTTTCTCTCACGGTTATTCTCTTCCCCTTTATTATAAGCAAGTGTGACGTGAGTGAGGGTATCATTAAAATGTATTAATGCCTGTTCCATATTATTTCTACTCGCACTGAGCACGCAGAAACGGGAAGGCTAAAATGAGTACTTAATAATCAAGGGAGCAGTTTCCCTGAACGCCGCTGCAAAGGCACGATGTTCTATAATTATATCTGAGACGATCCAAGCGAAGTAAACACGCCACGTGCGCGCGTTTGTTTACGAGGAGCGTCAACTCTGTGCCTCATTTCGGGACGGGCAGTTTACATGCTCTTGCTTTGTGGATGCCCCTTTGTTTGTACTTTGTTGGCTGAAGGGAATCCGTCTCTCTTTATTGCGTATCTTGTGCTAAACCTCTTTTCTTCCTTTCCCTTTGTTTGCCTCTCCTTGGTCGGGATTTTGGATTAGATCGATTTTTACATAATATGACTTTTATTGGTAATGCATTATTATTTAGTACTCTGACACAGTTAGTTAAATTATGTAAAACGGCTCTATATGCGCATACATTTTGATGAATTTTGTAAAATTACCACCCGAACAGCGAACACGCGGCTCTTCAGCGAAAGAAACTTATTGTCACGAATCGGATATTTAGATATAGAATAAAATATGTAAACAGATACACGAGTAAAGATAAGGTTCACTCTTAATCTTATGCTAATATTTGTCGGTGCGATGACTCGATTTCGACAGTGACACATTTCATTATACCTTGTACTAAGGCCTGCAACTGTGTCACCAAAAGAATAAATAAAAACATGTTTGTAGAGCATCTGCTAATGAACACATAAAATGCAAATTGCGTTTTTTCTCGAACCCTTCACTGGGCGTGGTCCGACACGCACTTGGCAGTTTTTATCACATCATATTAGTGTGTCAGTATATTAATCGATTCTCAGAACTATGTAATTCAATTCGCTTGTTGACTAGAGAGGGGACGGTCACAGCGTCACAGTGACCGTCACTGAATACAAATGCATGCGTCGTATGTTTCGAAACATTTTCCTTCTACTGTACTTTGATGCTTATCTTGGTCGAAAACCCGTTATCACCGCCGGTACTTTTGTGACCTTTATACGTATATTTTCCCAAAAATGCACACATACGCACGCATACAACCTGGTTGTACCCATTCGATTCTTCCACGTACCTGCAAAATGGGAAATGATCTTCCACTCGACATTTTTCCCTTAATTTGCAGAACTTCAAAGGAAAAGTTACAGACTCCTCTCTAACAAGGGTAGGCAACGCACCGGCAATGCTCCTGGCTCTGTTGATGACTATAGCCGGTGGTGACCACTGACCACTGTACCATCAGGTGGGCCGAATTTTTGCCATCAATATCATTAAAAAAACCCTCGTTTCTTTTGTTTTACAGACCCTCGCCATCCAGAAGGCGATCAACTCTATCGAGACGCCCGTAAAGGAGAAACATGTCCGCAGCACCATCATCGGCACCTTCCAGGAGCAGAGCGCCATCACATACTGGGTAATTCTACTCTCTATACCATATATTAGTTCGATTGAAGCTTCATAGAGGAAGTAAAATGAGAATGAGAAGATTTATAGGTTTTAGAAGAATATTGTTTTATGCAAACTGTTTTGAAGTTCTTCCCGTGAGAGCATCATTAACATCACCACCTTCCTTCTTCTACTTTTTTCCTCTGTGTTGCCCCTTATTATTTTAGGATTCCTGGCCTACCTATAATTATATCAGGCGGAAATTATTCCTCTGTGAGCTGAGACGCCGTGCTTAGCAATGGCCGGATATGTTGCTGATGCGTGCGAAAGCGTGCAGTGTTATTCAATGGGCAGCTTACTAATCTGGTTCTGCATACAAACTTTGGTTCCTGACCGGTTCCTCTGCGCTTTTCAGATGGTGGCGATCCGTCTGCCGCTCCAAGACAACCGCATCGTGGCGTGGAAGTTCTGCCACGTGACGCACAAGCTGCTGCGCGAGGGACACCCGGCGTGCCTGGACGACTCGCAGCGGCACATCGGCATGATCGAGAACCTGGGCAAGCTGTGGGTGAGGAAACGTAGCACGACGCTTGCACTTAGCTGTTACACCTCTCCACTTCTCCAGCGACCGAATGGGTGAATCTAACACAGCAGTCGCAAAGAAGTTCTGTCACCCTGTATCCTGGATCCTTAACCAAAGAATTTAACTGTAATGTTAGAGGTAGTTAGGCGTACTCTGCTGTATCTTACAGGAAAGCCCTGGAGCTGTTAGGGAAGTACATAATATCTGTGGTAGTTCACACTGTCTCGACTTTGGTAACAAGCTCAATATCAAATTATGCATCTGTAGGTAAAGTGACCGTTATTTGTTTCCGTTTGTGGCTTTGTAGCTTCGAAACGGCAGGACCAATTTTCATTTAGTTATTATCGTTTGGAAAGTGACTTGATCGAGCGCCTTAGCCATGATGCAAGAAAATCTGTTCATCCGCTTGCAGATTATTTGGGTTAGTCGGGATTTTCCCCGAATAATATTTATGGTGTTCAATACTTGGTCATTGTGAAAATAAATCGGACCTGAGATTGAAAGATAGGAGAGACCGGTTAAATTAGCTCGGCGTCCTATCAGGTCCACCTCCGCGAAGGCTACGGGCGGCTGGTGCACCTGTACACAGCGCTGCTGGCCTGCAAGCTGCGGTTCCACGCGCGGAACCCGCGGTTCCCGGGGAACATGCTGCTGACGGCGGACGAGCTGGACAACGTCGCGGAGAACGACGTCAACAACTAGTGAGTCCGCGTCGACGCCGAGGCGGGCCGCGGCCCTCTGACGGGGCGGGGGGAGCGAGACGGGGAGCGCTGGGAAACCTCATATTAACCCGCATAGAAACTTAGGTGCCGCGGATCGAGCTTTCGATAAGAAGCCGATGCGTTTTGAGTTGACATCGTTCCGTATCGAAACTCCCAAATGTCAAACTATTCAGGTTGTAGTTCAATTAAAATTCGACTACTCGGTGCGATATCGTATACGAATCGATTGCAGTTCATGTCGACTTCATGGAATTCCGTTTGCTAATCGAACAATATCGAATCGCCTAGCCGGTTCGATACCGTTCGGTTGGTATACGAGCTCGCTACGTTATTCATACAAACTTGTTGATATGCAAGCTTCCACTCCGCGCGTGTTTAGCAATATGACACCCACGGGTGGGGAAATAAGTAACATTTCAGAATGAATCGTCCTGCCTCGTATAAATGCCATCAACTGCCACATCTCGATTTAATTTGTTCCGAATGTCCTTGTTGATTGATGTGAAATTAGTTGTCGTTAATATTCAATTAAAGACATTAAACTAATTTCAATTTGTTTTATTTTCAGCTTCCAGTTGTGTGTCGAGCTGTTTGACTATATGGATGACATCCTCAGCCTTCAAGCAGCAGGTTCGTTGCCCGCTCGTGTTTTCAATTGCCATTCATACATTAGTAATGTCATGTGATATGGTAAATTGTGCTCTAGCTAGCAAAATACACCCTATTACTTCAAGCCGTCATTGAACATCTGTTTCAGCGCCATCTGTAGTGAGAATTTTGAAACACTCATACAACACATGTTGATGTTTCCAGTGTTCGACAGCTTGGGCAATGCCCGCGCGAACAGCATGACGGCGAGCGGGCAGTGCCGGCTGGCAGCGCTGATCCCTTGCGCGCAGGACTCCTCGCAGATCTACGACTGCAACGTGCGGCTGCTGTTCCGCCTGCACGCCGCGCTGCCGGCCGACACGCTGGCCGGCCACCGCGAGCGGTACGCCGCCGCCGCCTGCCGTGACATTCTAACATTACCTGACACTCTTCTATGACTCGTATTCTATGACTGATTGCCCGTCTTGGCATAAGGTAATAACATATTTTTTCCTATTGCAGATTCCGACAGCAGTTCAAAAAGCTAAGTTCGTTCTACAAGCACGCGAGCAGTCTCCAGTACTACAGGAACCTCTTGACGTTGCCCGTGCTGCCATCAAATCCGCCTAACTTTCTACAACAGGTAATGTACTCTGTCAAAAAAAACAGACCTTATCAGTTATTTTTTGAAGTTGAGTTTTAAATGACTTAATTTGTCTGTTTATGTGGCATTTGTTGAATAACAGAGTGACTTCGGCACGTACGTGACGCCCGTCGTGTCCATCCCGGAGCCGCAGCCGGACGAGGTGGACTCGGTGGCCTCGGTGGCCTCGCTCGTCGACACCTCGGACACGATGAGCCAGGTGACGTCACCGGACCACATGGAAGACTTCGACGCGCGCCCCACTCCCTCGCCGCAGCCCGACCCCGTGGTAGAGAGGGATAGGCTCATCGAACATTTGCAGAACGAACTTAAACGGATGCGGTTAGTGTTTACTTGATCCGATAAACAGTCGTCGATACAGATTTTGCACTGATCGAGTTAATGTCTTATTTATTCCAGAAATCCCTGCATCTGTATTTTTTTGTCCTTTTTACCGTAAGGGATGAATTAGATATAAAGTCTTTGTAATAATATATTGTTATTATTATTAAAGCAGTGTCGGACATTACTATTTGGCAATTCGCCACCTAACTTGAACTATATTCCCGCAACAAATGTGTGGTTACACTTTTTTGGATAAGCCAGTAGTCTTAATTAAATACACTAAATACTTGTAGTAACTATGTAGTTATTATGAATTCCGTTATTTTTTGTTTTTACAGAACAGAAGTGTCACAACTGGTGCAAGAAAGAAACACAATGCTTGGCTCGATGCGGGAACATTGCGCTCGGTTGGAATCACAACTGCACCAAGCGCAGGTATTTTCATTTTTACAGATTGCTTCAGTAGTTACGTGTAAATTATGAAAATGAAGATTATAATCTCGATATTATTTTCTATTTTAGACTGAATGCGAAGAGGAGAAGCAGAAAGCCGAAATATTGGCAGTTCAGACACCGGAGATAAAACGTAAGTAATCCTGATCTATTTAAAAAGGTTTTTACTCTGCGACGTGGGGTCACAGGTCACAGGCAGCCATTTTGATACTCAAAAATGTACAGAAAAAATATCTATTATCTACGTATTAGCATGCTATATGTATATTCATAGCTGAAATTAAAAAAGTTTTTTCAATGTTTTTCTTTTCAGAAAAACTAACACAAACCGAAGAGAAAGCTAAAGTGCAAGACGAAAAATTCCAAAAGTTAAAAGGAGCGTACACGCAGCTGAGAGAAGAACACATAGCATTAATAAGACAGGTCAGCAAATAAATAACTAAATTCAATCTAAATTAAAAAAATACGTGTACATGGGATTTAAAAAAAAACTAACAGATTGAGGCTACCATTTCATGTTTTTCTCATCTGGTCTCAACTTAAGTGAAGATGTAGCCACACATAGACCATAATAATATTGTTTGATAAAAAAAAACCATAATATTAAGCCTAAGTTATCTGTGAAGTGATTTTTAAATATATTTTTTTCTTCTATAGAAAGCAGAAGTGGACAAACTATCAGCGAGCTTGAGAGCGGCGGCGGCGCAGCACGAAAGTGCAAAAATGCAGTTGCAGCAAGAGCTCAATGATAGGGTAAAGTAAGTAACAGCTGCTAAACTAACACCCGTACTACCAACTTGCACATACAATACCACTGATAAAGCCAAACAAACTCAATAACAAAACTTGCATTGAAAGCAGCATAAACAATATCTTGCTACAACCATGCCTCTACGCCTTTTTATCGTTCTACGTGGGCAAACGTAAAAACTACCACATCAAATCACAAACGCTTTTAAAAGAAACAGATACAATATTACACTTATAGTTAAAATATAGTTTCTAACCAATTTGTGATCTTTCTAGAGACGTAGAACTGCTCCAACAAAGTGCGTCATCGAGCGAAGAAATAGAGGCGTACCAAAGTCAAATAACAAACCTGCGCTCGGAACTAGAACAGTCCAGACAAAAAGAAATAGAACTCAACACAGTGAGAGCATCACTGGAGGCTCTCGAAATCGAACACAAAACAGCCAAAACAGAACAAGAAGACAAATTAAACACAGTGTCTAGTGAACTCAAAGAAGCAACGGAGACTTTGGAAAGGTATAAGCAAGAAAAAGAAGAAAAAGAGACTGAACTGACTAGGGTTAAAGAGGAATTGTTAGGTCTTAGAGAAAAGAGTGGTGAAGAATATAAGAAAGTTGTTGAGGCAAAAGAAGCTGCATTGAAAGAAGTGTCTGAATTGAAGCACCAACATCAACAGGAGAAAGAGGTTAGTCACAATTTAATTTTCTTATAGATAATAATGATACGCGGGTCAATATTGCATGCCGGGATAGAGAAGTTGTTATCTTGGTAAAAGCTAAATAGAAAACATTCTATGTATTTTGCATGAATGTATTTGTTATTTTGTAAATAAACATAATGTGATAAAAATCAATAGTTTTATAATAATATTTCCCAACAGAGATGAACAATCTGTGCTTGTAACAGTAGCATTAAGATAAAGAAACTTATCTCTGGTTTAAGATTCTAATGATATATAACGATGCAAGCACAGATCAATCTGTTGACAGATGTAAATGTGTAATGTGACTAACTAAGCTTTTGCTCATCCTAATTTTATGATCATTCATATTTTATTGTATTAGGAACTAACACAACAAATGCATGAAAGTGTCGACAAATTACAAGTAGAACTTGATGATTTGAATTGTAAACTGATAGAAACAGAAAGCAATTATGAAATGGAGTGTGAAAAGTTAAATGATGATTTGAAAAACAAACAAAATGAATTGGATGGAAAACTAGCTGCGAAGGACATCGAAGTAAAAGAAGCTCTCAATAAACTTGCCCAATTGCAACTTGATTTGGAAATTACTAAAACTAATTATGAAGAGAGAATTATAGAAAAATCTACAGAAGTTCAAAATCTGCAACAAAACCTTGATCAATTAGTTAAATACAAAACATCAAATGAAGTTTTGGCGTCGGGTTTGATTACAGAAAGAGATAGCTTACTTACTAAACTGGAAAATATTACAAACGATAAGAACAGAATCGAAGAAGAATTACACGAGAAAACTTCTCAATTATCAATAATTTTAAGCAATCAGTTGCAAGAGGTAGAAAATGTTAAAAATCAAGAAATTAGCGGGTTAAGAGAGAGAATGGAAGCAATGGTAGATAAAACAAACGGTGAAATTAGCGTACTTAAATTAATGCTTGATGAGAAATCAGAGTTTGGGGATAAGCAAAAATCTGAAGGAGAAACTCTGTGTCAAAAGGTATTGGAAATGGAAACCATAATAAACGAAAAGAATAAAGAAATTGCGAAATGTAACGCTGAACTAGATGAAATGGCTTCCAACTTTGAAAAACTAAAGACAGAGCATGAACATGAAAGAAAAGATGCCAAATACGAAATCAAACTACTAGAAAGCAAACTGCAGAATGTTACGGAAAGCAAAGATGAAATAATCAATAATTTGAAAGTCATGGTTACAGAGAAAGACAATCAAGTTATATCTCTTAGTGTAGAATCCACAAAACTGACTGAAGAACTGGCAAGGCTTTCTGAACAATTTGAAGAGTCGCAAGCAGAGTTAGAAATAGGAAAGAATGAGCTATTCGCAATAAAAGAAGAACACGAAAGCATGGTAGAGAGAAACGAAACCAACTTGTCAATGAAAAATCAGGAGCTGAAAAGCCTCCATGATGTAATCAATGAATTGAAACGAGCAAAGACTGATTTGGAAAATGAAAGAGACAAAAATAATAATGAATTTGTATCAGAAAAACAGGTTAGTAAGCGAAAGGGCTTGTATGTTTGTGGCGTCCGACGTTTAAAAGAATAGAGAATTTAATATGTTTTGTTATTTGTTAGGTTCTTGAAAACAAAATCGTTGAACTAAATGAGAGGGTCAATAAAGTGTTAGCAGAATTTGACATCTACAGCAATGAAAAAACGGCTCTAGTAGCACAATTAAATGAAAAAATAAGCAATCTACAGTCTGAGTACGGACAAACGAAAGAAAGAAAAGATGAAGAAATTAAACGTTTACATGAACAAATACAAAGTCAAGAAGTGACTAACAAAAATGAAATCACAGCCAAAGATGAAGCTATCAGTAAAGTGGAAACAGATTTCGTACAGCTAAAGACTGAATTAGAAGAATTACAGAAACTACAAGCCAAAGAGAAGGAAGAAATTGAATCGCTTATGTCAGAGAAAGATAAAGATAAACAGGTTAGGATGTTTTTGAAGTGATGTGAAATGCCGTCGATTTTTAATGTGGTGTCGGTCGTTGGAATTAATCTCTGTTGTTTTATTCATGCTCATCTCCCTCAGAATAGGGAGATTTTGTATAACACATTTATTATGTGTTATACAAAATCAGATGTAATCGCACTTTTGTTTACGTTTCGTTGCCTTGCAATTATTTCTTGCCATACATTTATTATCACTTTATGACGCTTATTTTTTCTCTTTGCAAAATTATATAGAGATAATAACTTTGTCTGTGTGCATGTACACGAATAATTATAGAGAAACAGACTTCGTGAAGTAGAATACCAGCATAGCGGTGTCTCGATCGATATACTTCTTTGAGGGTGGGTATTCAATCAGCGAACCAATATTTCTTTTTTGAATGTCAGAGTTCGTCGGGCAGCCCATAGGGGCCTAAGCTCTGACGTGTCTTAACGGTTGGTATCTATTGGTAACAACCGGGACTGACAATTTAACAACAGTGCCGAAAAGTTCTAACGCGTAAGTCATTTCTCGAGGTGACGTCCGTGTTATGAGACATTTCACCGATTTCGTTGGTTAAACGCACTCTCGAGAGAAGTGTTAGAGAAACCGCCATGGTTGCAATATAGTGAAATAATTGGTTTGTTCAGTGCTTTCGCGTAGAAAACTACACCGCATATTCTGTATAAATGCTTTCACTCTATGCCTTCGCCGATAGCATAGTAAATGTCTGTACATTGTTCTAATTGCATGTTTTATTTTTCTTCTCTCTTCGACGCTCCGCTGCATGTTTGGACTGCTCGATCCTTCTGACAATCCAACGTTCTACATATCTGCCGTATGGACTTTCGGACTCTTCTGGATGCGCTTGTACTTCTGGATCCTTCTGGCCCGTTCTATGCTGGACGCATGCGGTAGATATTGGAAGCTAGACTCCAACATATAGAAGAGGGTAGACTGAACGCGGAGTGTGAATTGCAGGATTTGTTGCAACATAACCATGTGCTCGAAGCGGACCTGGCAGCTGTCAAAATACAGCTGGAAGAAGCAAGGAAGAAGATGGACGAACGTGAGTATTTTTCTATGTACACTCAAGTAGATAATCGGTTGCTATCGGAGTTTTTCGACAGTCCTCGAGAACAACTACCACTCTAGGCTGAGCCAGCATGTTTACATAAATAGTGCTGATGGTGGCCTCTAAACTATTTATTTTTTAACGTTGTTATAGTTTCAAAACATTGCAATATGAACTATATTGAATCATACAGCTGACATTCAACAATTTATTATAAAATACATAGTACCTTATTTATTGACTTACTTTGATACTCGCAGAGAACACAAGGCTGGTGACGTGCGCGGGCGAGGCGGCGCTAGAAGTGACCGACGAAGCGCTAGCGGCGCTGGAGCGCTGTAACGCGCGGGACTCCAACCAGGCGGCCGCCGAGCTCGCCGCGCAAGCGCTGGAGGACCTCGCCAGGTGTACTGAGGTAACAGGATAGGGAGTGTTTCTTTCAATTACGCGACTATAACAAGTGTAGGCTCCCACTATGAGGTCTAATTTGTTTTGCAGTTGAAAGGCAACGAGGAGTCGATAGCCAAGTCCGCAATATCCGTAGCGCACAACACGGCGCAGCTGTCCGCGTACGTGACGGAAGTGTGTCACATATCCACCGACATGGAGCAGGCTGACAGTAAGACTTTCTAATTTTACATGACTGTTATTGACTCCCTCTCGATTTTCCCTTGATCTGAAATGTAAACCAGATGGCAGTGTAATAAAAGTTTGCGTTAAGAAATACTTCTCGGTTCCGTTTCGTCGTCCAAACCCCTAACGGGGTGTTGCGGCAGCGGTTCTCGACAGCCAGACCTACTAGGCAGCACACATAGCTGGTAAGATAGTGGTGAAATGCTACCCATATAAGAAAAAAAACGCACTTGCAGAGCTAAACAACGAATGCCGCTCAATGCTGACTGCGACGCGGGAGTGCCTGCAGGCGCTGCGGGGCGGCGGCCCGCATGCGGGCGCCGAGCTCCGCGCCCGCGTGCGGGGCGTGGCGCGCGCCGCCGCCGCCGCCGACGCCCCGCACGCGGGCCTCCGCAGCGTGGACGACGAGCTGGCCGACATGGACAGCGCCATCGAGGGCGCCGCCTCCCAGATCGAGGTACCTAAAAAAATAACTGAAATATACGCTTGAGAGCTTCCACTGTCTGTTAGACTGAAAGCTTTCACACTTTCACACGGACTTTGACGGCGCCGTAGTACAACAGGTAGTAAGTTGGATCGTACGTCCACAGAACCTGCTGGCGGCGAGCCGCGCCAGCGACTCCGGCATCCAGCTGCAAGTGAACGAGAGCATCCTGGACGCCTGCACCGCGCTCATGCGCGCCGTGCGGGCGCTGGTGCAGGACGCGCGCCGCCTGCAGGGGGAGCTGGGCGCCGCCGCCGCGCGCGCCCGCGTGTACCGCCGCAACCCGCAGTGGGCCGAGGGGCTCTGCTCCGCGGCCAAGGCGGTCGTGTTCGCGGCCAAGCTGCTGCTGTGAGTGCCGCCACCGCGCCGCGCCGCGCCGCGCCGGCCCACGCTGCGGACGCGCGTCTCACGTCGCTCTGCTTGCAGCGCGTCGGCCGACGAGGCGGTGGGCGCGGCGGGGCGCTTGGAGGGCGTGTCGGCCGCCGCGCACGAGGTGGCGGGCGCCACGGCGCAGCTGGTGGCGGCGTCCCGCGCGCGCGCGCCGCCCGCCGCCGCCTCGCTGGCGCGCCTCACGCAGGCCTCGCGCGCCGTGGCCGCCGCCACCGGCGCCGTGGTGGCGGCCGTGCGCGCCGCCGGCGCCAGGAGGACCGACCAAGGTGAGCGGCGGCGGCGTCCCGCGCGCGCGTCCGGTGCGTTGGTTCGTCGGCTCACGCGGCGCACGTTACAGAGGCGCTGGACACGAGCGCGCTGACGCTGACGGCGACGCGGCGGCTGGAGATGGAGAGCAAGGTCCGCTCGCTGGAGCTGGAGAGCGCGCTGGACGCGGAGCGCGCGCGGCTGGCGGCGCTGCGCAAGCGGCACTACCAGCTCGAGCAGCTAGAGGAGGTCACTGCTTCACTGTCATACTATACTAATCATTATAAATGCGAAAGTGTGTGTGTGTGTGTGAACGGATTAAAGTGACATTTGATAGATACAGATACTATAAATATAGAATCTAAAAAGGAAATAGCATACCTACTATTTACCAAAAAAAAACGCACACAACTTTTTTGTAAAAAAAATTACGGTAAGTATACCTATGAGATAACGAACGCGGGTGAAACCGCGAGGCGCATCTAGTACAAAATAAACTACTATTATTAAAATATCATCGTCAATCCCCGACTACTGCTGCGGTTGTCAAGTAGTCACTAGGAAGATCTCTACGACGCCCCTAGCGACGCGTTTATGAAACAACGCTTGTCAAACGCGTCGCAAACGTTTTGTCAAACGCGTCGCTAGGAACGCTGCATGCACATAAATCTTCGACCGCTCGAGAACCATGACCGTGTTGTGACTATTATTTACCAGCCGTCTATTATGCAGCAATGATTGTATATCGATATCTATTTGTTAGCCGTACAAAGAGTTGTCCCCTATTCTCGTTTACAGAAACCTACGCAAACAGCCGAGGGCTCCCCGATTTCTAACTCGGTATTTCTTAATCTATCTTAGTGCAGAGTTTACCGTATGTAGATGATATTCCATTTAAATTACGATACAGTTGAAGTATGTTTCCAATTACCTGATACTATGTAAGGTAGAGTAAAACAAACATGCTAATAAGAAATGTATAGTTAATTTGCCCATGTATCTTTGAATCATATACCAACACAGTCTAGTAACAAAATATACCATTAATAGCTTTATATCTTGAGAAGTTGAATCAATAGGTCATAATCTGTTTCACTCTACATCGTTCATCTATTCATAGAATCTGCCAGATGATACTTTACATTACATATTTTATTGCTAAAGTAGTACCTAGTTAGCATCTTCGTTTCGCTATTATTAAATAAATAAATAAGTACATTACTATATTTATAGCTATATTTTCATATTTCAGAACGGGAACGTGACGAACGGGAAAGAATAAGCATCACTGATTGTTTGTATACAGCCTACAATTTTATAACTGAAAAAGTATTTAAATTAAGTATTGACATCATAACGTTGAATTCTAAAGAATATTTTACAGATAAATTTTATTTGCAGAGGGCGATCCCTCTTTTTGTTCAATGTTTTTACAACGAATTATCAAAGGAAACCTCAAAATATGCTCAGATTATAAAATATTCGGATGAGATAATGTTACGTCTTCCCGAGAGATAGCTCAATTTTCACCAACTGATAGTACTAGAAACTAGTATCTAGAAATAGAGTGACTAACATAATCTAAACTCTACTTACTTATCAGTTGACTTGCTGCCTAATTGGAGCAGTTAGGTACAGTTTTACAAAATGTATAAATGCATTGTAGATTGCCGTGAAGTTCTTATCAAAATACAAAATTGGACACCTAATGCGAGTTCCCAATTTATGATTAGACGGAAAAATCAATTAGCGTTATCATGCGCGATTGTGACTACGATTTTAGATAAGTGTAGTTATTGTATTGTAGTGTCAGTGCATCACATTTAACTTGGGATAGAATAAATACAGTCCGTTAAGGTTTTCAGTGAAACGCCCCCTTTTGTCTTACTCTAACGAATGACGTTTCTGAATGACAAAAAGGGATGGAACTACGGAAAAACGCGGCCGTGCTGTCAAGTCTGGCGACGACGCGGCGTGGAAGTGAACTTTGCGGCCGGGTAGGGAATTTCCGGGGCATAGGAAACGCCCTACTTGCGAATAATGCCCGGTTTCTGAGCCCTAGTGAACTTTGTCAACAGATAGTGTATTGCTGTCTTTTTCATTTGTGTAGTGCCAGATAGAGACAAAGATACACTTAAACGCGTGTTTAGAAACATCAGAGTATGTGTGAGGCTCAACAGGCCTATAAACTGTTCACCTGTTAAACACCATACAGCTCTCGTGGTCATAGGAATTTGAGCTTTAAGCGGAAGACTTAACTAGGAAATCGTGAATTGTCTATGTACCTTTACATTCTAGAAATATTTTATAATCGTTTAAATGTATAATTTTTTTAGGTTCCATAATCATTTAGCCGTCGATGTAACTACGTACCAGTAATGTTCTTATGAGACCTAGATAAATGTTAGCGTAAGTGTAATGCAGTAGTTAAATTGTATTAGTGTTTATATAAATCTACCCACAGCGTTTAATATAATTTATAATGTTTTATATAGTAAAGTAACAAGTAACATAATATATAAACAAGCCAGTTCAACTCTTATACACTTACTTATATTGATGATAAAATCAAACTTTCTACACTCTGGTAAATTTTTGCTGTGTAAGGCTCTTCTGTTGTATTTAATTTTGTCAGTTATTAATAAATGTGTATGAATGTACGTAGGTACAATGTACATGGCTGTTTTCGTTGTAGATCCTCTGTTATGTAACTCGTCCATTAAACCATGTTAGGATGATTATCTGATATTATCGTATATTCCCAGTTGTCCCACTGGCCCCAACCCCTACATTGCCATTTGCCACTGGTGATATATGGGAAGATAAAGTTCTCAGTTATCACCAGTGACGACGACTGGTTACCAAATGTGGCCTAGTTTGCTGCAACAGGGATGATCTTTGTACAATGAAAAACATTATTCTCACTTATACATATATTTTCATATATTCGCTGTATTCACTATGGACTAATACTGCTAAGAACTAAACGTGAAAAGCATGGCAACACTTAATTGATTACACTCACTCATCAAAAATCATCCACAATCAGGATACACTGATTACACTGGAGTACACCAAATTACAAGTATAATACAAATTAAGTACAAATTGAAATGCGTTTCCGTGAATGCAGCAGTGTAGGAGAAATACCTGTTCATATTTTGAATATGATTGCAACATACAAACAACAAACGAGTAATTACTGCCCAGGGCAAAAGATTATCCAAATAATATTAGGCAACTGAAATACATAAGTTGATCTTTCATTTATCTTTATCACATATCGACACTTATCCTTTTGTGCAAAACAACAATCTAGAACTAAAAGAAACACTTACATACTCAACATACACAAAATATATTCAACATAATTAAAATTAGGCCAATGAAATAATCACCCTATTTTAACGTTAAAACCTTATGCTGCATGCAAGAAGCCATTGACCCACTTCTGTGAATTCAACTGATATCAAAATCTTAAATTGATGATAAAACTTTCGAAAATTTAGCACCACATGTTGGCTTCTCACTTTCAAATACTGAGTTCAATCTGTAATCCATCAACACTACATTGATACAATCCTAAGTCTTTATTATGCTTGTATTATTTACATCAAGTCTCATCCCAAATCAGATGCCGAGTAGTTTTTACATAAGGTGTAAACAGCTGTCTAAGTTCACTTCAAAGCGTAAGGGCGAGTACTCGGCCAAGTATATCTAAGTATATATCTCACGAAAATACTTGGCTTGAATAAACTATGTTAGTAGAATAGAAATGAGCAGAGTTCAAGTATACATTGACCAATAGCTACAGACGCAAATACTAATATGATACGAGTACAATTGACAGAAGTTACACAACATTCAATTAAAGGTAAGTTTTTTGGTCATACAGTGCAGAAATTAATAACACTAATTCACTTAAAATATGCTGTGTACAGTAAAATGTTGATAGCAATCCTTATGAACCAACTGCCTTGAAATTAGGTACAGAGATAGTTTGAAACCTGGGGAAGGGCATGGGAACTTTCTCTTGCGATATAATGTAGGTACACCACAAGGACAAAGCCGCGGGCAACAGTTAGTAATAATTAAAATAAAACATTGACATCTAAAAGTAGAGATCAAAACAGAAAAGAAATAGAATTGGAGTTATGTAAAATATCCTTCCTTAACACCTAGTTACCCGCCACAACGTCGCATGCTTGACCGTTTATTTAGTGCATGCTAAAACACTTCAAATAATGCTTGATTTTATTTGGGATTTATTGAGGTTTTTTTTTAATTGGCAATAAAATGAATCATAATTATGTTAATGTACCCATAATATTATGTACGGTGTACAGAATTAAAAATATGGAATAAAATCATTACATTAAAAAAGACTTACTTTACTGGATCAGTCAGGCTACATTTTAAAACCAGCAGCCCTATTGTCTAACTTGAAATCCATTACCAGTGAACTTCAAGTCGATTACCAGTTGTCATCCCAGTCAGAATGTTTTTGGTATTGTCTAAGGTATTCAACTGGCCTTCGGTTTCGGAATGAATGATTCATGTGAATCCAATTTCTCTAGCTTTCGATCTTTCATACGTTCCGTTAATGCAAGTTGAACTACTAGTAGTTCCACTGGTACTATTTGCAATTTAGTTGTTTTACTAGTTGCAAAGTCGGTAATTATATTTATTTTGCTGTAAAAACACAGCTTGTGCACTATTTTTGTCATTATTTGCAATTTAATCACGTGTTTTGTTAGTTTGTTGGGTGGAGGTAAATAAAAAAAGTTTAACACAAAAGTAGTAACGAAACTAATTTTTTTTTTAAACTCTCTTATGTCGGAGTTGTCAAAACTTCGTTCGCGGTTTATTTTGAAGGTTGGTGGTTGGTTTGAACAAAAAATACGATTGTTTTTCTTGGGAACTTGAAAATATTGTGCCAAGTAAGTAGATTTAACAAGTTACTACCGATTTTATGCGTTACGTAAGTTATCAAGTGTGTTGTTACAGTGTGATAATATGGCTATTTCAGAATGCCAGCAAGAAAAGTTGTACCTGAAAGGCAAATGGAGATGTTGGTTAGATTCATGGAAACACACAGGGGTTTCGCAGTGGGCCGCCTGGCTAATAGCGGCCCACTGGCGAAACAACAAACGGAACAACTTTGGGAGGACTTGGCGTCAAACCTAAATTCTGTTGGGTTTGGCGACAGAACGAGTGTATGTGCTCTCAATATAATTACAGTCATGTAGTAGGTACTTCGTGAAATATCTTGACTCTTTCCCAGTTGGGAAGGAGATATTGGATTGAAAGAATGCTTTGTTTTTTTTTTATGAATTTGAACTCAAGAATGTGTGTTCAGATAATTATAACTTACTTCTGAGATTACCTTAATTACTTATTTTCAGCCGCAATGTTTCAAACACAATATTTATCACAATTTCTTGGTTTGTATGGAGATTTCACCAACATTTTTTTCAAGCAAGACTCGAATGAGCTACCTGCTTCATCTGACGTTTCACATGGGCTTGGATTTAGACGTGTGTAAGGAATGCTTGTAATATTACCGGCGTAATATTACCCAGCCGGGTAATGCATTACTTTTCATCACGCGGTAAAATTGATTATCACCTATCACCTCCCATCACCCACCCGCGCTGAACCGACGCGCGGCGCGGTACAGCGGCGCTCGAACAAGTCGAATAACCGAGCGAAAGAAACAGCACGATCTGCGGCAACGCGTGTGCGAAGCGACGAGCGCGTGATGAGATATGAGTATTTATATTATATGTAGCTATTTGGTTTTACCCAGTAGGTAGGTACCTACCTGATTGTCAACCTTATTTTGACCGGAATACGGTGCACGCTTCCGTTGGCAAGTTTAGTATTTATTTCCACTATGGGAACCGCTACGCGTTCGGCTGGCAGTTGGCGCTATAATTAAATGCAATGCTTGATTTAATTTTTCGGAACGTTTCCGTAATTTCGTGCGAAATTGTTATTAAATAATTAGTAAAATAATTATACAAAGGTTGGCCTGATGTCATTTTTGTTGATCATCATAATTTTGGACATGATCAGAGGTAACAAAATAATGGGTGATGGATGGTGGTAGTCGCCGCGTGACGGTCTCGCTCGTCTCTCTCAATCGAAAACCACGGCCCGACCGAACATCACAGTGAAGATGAACCGAACATCAGCAACCGACCGAACATCACGCGTGATATTACAGGGTAATATTACGCGACCGCGTGATGAAATGGTGTAATGTATCACGCGTTCGCGTAATGATTTGCGCACGTCTACTTGGATTTGCAACTGAAATTCATTTCGGCGTTACGCAATACCAAAATTCGCGGGAACACGAAGTTTCATTCATTCACTGGGTTTGAATTTCGCTGGTAATGGTGTTGCAAGTGTCAGCTATTTACACAATACGAAAGTGACAGTCGAAGTCCAGGCTAGGTTTCAAATGTCAAAAATGAAGTCGATTACGATTACCAGTTCACTTAGACAATAAGGCTGCAGGATCTAATAATGTTTTATGTACAGCAATTTCCAAGCTAGTTTTCCACAGGGTCACAAATTTTATATTAATGTGATAGCAATAGAGATAAGATAATTAATACTGTAGTGTTCTAATGCTATCTCTAAGGTCATGGGAACAAGTTACAATGGCACATAACTTTCAGCAAAGGTAAAATATAAGAAATATTCTGTGAAAGTAATTTACAGTATTCATTTACTGTTTATATTATGTGAGTCTTGTTGTGCTTAGTGAAGGAAGTTAGATTTTTGTTACAAAACTAAACTGTACATGATACACTGAGATTACAAATGTGAGGAATAGATGAAGACCAAGAGGATCTTGCAAATGATATCAAGAATGTTTAAGGTACTTTGGCGGTGGTGGTAAACTAGACTGGTTTGTCGTCCCATTTGTGGTGCTTCTGGGGAGTTAAGTTGATGATACGAACGTGGACTGCTTGGTTCTTCTCAAACTTAGGCGGAATGGGGCACAGACGGTACCAGACTTCGTCACCGGGTAAAGGCACATATTCGCCGTCAACACTGAAAATGTTACTAGTTTGAGTACAACATAATATTATACATATAATGACTGTTTAATTGGTTGGTTTCTCTGGGGCAGATCTTAAGCGTAATTTTATGGAATTCATGGTATTTTAGAGTTAATTGAAATTTTTCATGATTATCATCATGTCAATTTCTGCTCACTTTTGAGCTCAAGTCTCACTTCACTTTCAATCCATAATAAACTTAGAGATAATAAAAAACAGTATATTCCCAACAGCCCCCTCAACCTCCCCATCAAGGGGATAGTTGGGAATTTATATTCCCATTTGCACCTTGGCGTGAGTAAGGGGGCCGATGGGAATTATTACTTTCAAATTCACAACACACTTCAACTAAAAGCACAATAAATAATTCTAAATAATGTTCAATCATTCATGATAAGATAAAAATCCAATTGGCTTTTTAAAAGTTTACACCTACATGTCAATTTACCGAAATACACACAATGTGGCAATGAGGTGCTAACATAAACCAACACTACAATCATAACATAGAATAGTTTTTTGACTACATGAAAGCAATGAGACTGCCAAAAAGTGTTAAACTGTCTAAATGAATTTTGGTACATTAACACTGTACCAAACAACTAGCTGTTAGCTAGTATCTCAATTAGCCGTAGAGAATGTAGAATAGAAATCTTAAAACTGTAACATTCTTCTAGAGAGATTGCAGTAAATCACAAGTGTAAAGCGGTCAAATGTATAAGTCTAGCGGTTAAATATATATTTCGTCACATAAAATGAGCAATTTTTGTACTTAAGTAAGTAAAAAATGTAGTCTTCATTCATAAGAAACAGTCAATTATAGTTGTACCAACATAATCGAGGTCAATTTCATCAACAGGCGCAACATTTTGTGAATGATAGGGGTATTGGTAAATGTGGTAAGTATACATTATACTTTATTTGTTATAAAAATACTAAAGCAACTTACTCGGAAATGTGTACAAAGAGGTCTTCTCCTCCTTTGTCTGGGGTCACAAACCCATGACCCTTTTCTCGACAAAATTTCTTGATTTTACCAGTTTCCTCCGGATTCCCCAGCGCCCGTTCTGACCTAAAATCCAATTTAGCATGACAAGTAATGTGAAGACAGCATTTTCTTGATGCTTAGATCATGCCGAATAAAGCGTAAACACTTACGTTGAGGCAGTCCGATTTCGCCGCGTGATTATGGGGCTAGGCAGCTGAAGCTGAGAACCAGTTTTGTTAGGAGAATCATCAGTGTTGAAATAATCATCAGACATGATGATGCACTGGATAGACACAACAATAATTCAAGTTCACGCTAAAATCTTATTTCTCAAGAATGGACTAAAACGAAAGGAATATCGCTATTCGCTATGTATAATGTACCTACCTACCTACCTACATATCAACACTAAACTAATAACTGACAAGCAGTGTCTCCAGATTGAGTATGTGAAATTTCCCCAGATCAGGTATAAAATTTCCCCAAAATGATACCTTTTTCTAAAGATTTCCCCTAAAATAATTTGTCCTTGTATTTTATTATTGTAGTTAGCTGCGTCCTGCGGTTTCACCCGCGTAAATGAGTTTTTCCGTTTTATCCCAATGTTCCCGTGGGAATATCAGAATAAAAGTATCATATTATACGCCCAGTGGTCTCAGCTATCTATTAATTAAAGTCCCGTAAAAATCGGTCCAGCCGTTTCGGAGATTACCTAGCACAGTTTTCGTTTCCCCAAAAATTTCGCAAAAATTTTATTTTTCCCCAATATGGGGAAAAAAACCCCCAATCTGGAGACACTGCTGACAAGTCTGACAACCAGCAGTGGGCAGTGATGGACAACATTGACAAAGCTGTCAGTCAATCTGACATCTGTTTTTTTTTTAGTAATGGCTTCGCACGGTTAATGTTTATTTAGGTTTTCGTTCATACGATCTTCATATAAATATACGATTCGATCTGGAAGATCGCATCCTGTTGAATCGATTCAAAAAATCGGCAGATCGTATGATCATGAATCGATCTTCTGGAAAATCAATTGAGATCGGGCATCGCTATTTCAAAAATTACCCACACAATAAAAAGGGTACAATGGTTGTAAAAGTGAAACATTCATACGAACGATGAAACGAGAGAAAAGTTAGACAAAACTCACAGCGTACAGCGCAGTAAACTACTTACTAGCGACCTGCGCAATGGAACCTGGAAAACGTCATAACGACTATTTTTCCCATAGAATAAGAATAACTTTATTGTTCAGAACTGTTTAGATACAATTTTGTGGTCAGTTTCAACAGTATGTTACTTTCGAACATACAATAATATTTCCATCATAATATTTAAAATGATATTATGAGATGTATTTTTTTCCAAATATTGATAAATTAAATAGGCTTTAACTTTAAACTTTTTCTAATGTTTCCTTTTGGTTTAAGTAATGATTTTATTTATTTTTATTTTGTTTTAGTAATGGCTTCGCACGGTTTGTGCATATAGCCAGTGTCAAGTATTTTATTCTATAAGTATTTCTTATTTCACATTAAGAAAGTCACAGCAATAAAATAATAGCAATCATGGTTAAGTAGTCAAGTCAATTATTTACATCGTCAAAGTCACGATTCAGTAAAGTAGTGGATGCTTTACTGAAACTTCCTGGGAGTTTTGGAAAAAATGCGATATGACACGTTTTTTGAGTTTATATCATTCGCCCACACTCGTGCACGTTAACGAACACTTAATGGTTAATATTCCACCAATATTACACATTAACACTCGTAGAAACACAAGTTTGAGAAAATAATATAAAACCAACAACGTCTCACTATCGGATTCCCGCCAGAACTCCTATGTATGTATATGTAATGATTTGTGGTCCAAGTCCAGTCTCGTATGACCAAAAAAAAAACAAGGTAACCTACCTACCTATAAAAGAAGAACGTCCTTTTTAGTTCAAACGTAGACCATGAAATGGATCATAATTAGGTATTATCATGTTTTCCATTTTGCAGAACATAGCTTCTTCCTTATTGAGCTTCTCTCATTTGCAGCTATTTCCAACATAAAAGCAACACCAATTTTTATCGAGTACGAATAGTGATTTCAATAACTTCGTGACCGAATGATTTGTAGGTCTTAGTTGTAGGTACTAAAACGTTTATGTACTAAAGAACTGAACTATACACATTTGACATAAATTATTATGATACCTACTCATTGATGTTTAATGGATGAATGGAAACACCTAGCATGGTGTTTTTTTCTACTATGGTAGGTATGGTACTTTATTACTCTTGACTACTGGGAAGCACTTGGTTGCCGTGCTTGTTTGGTTCCCGCATAGCACAGGCATTAATTTTGTAAGTAAGGGGTCAATGCATGGATGTGATCCTGATGAGTTATACCTAACTAATATTATTATTTGCAAAAATGTAGCTTATCTCGTGAAATTTACATAGATATGGGCCTATAATTTTACCAAAGTAATTTTTAATCAAGCATCGTAACTACAATAGGGAGATTTGGTAGCTTAAATGTCTAATTAATTAAAAGTATGTATGTTTAAAATTGTGATTAGTTTCGGAGCAAGTATATATTATAGCACTATTATAGTACCTACCTATCTAGCTCCTTTCAGTTCTGGTAACATAAATTAAACAATAAGACAGATGACACATTATCACAGGTTATTTTATTGCCCAGTAAGTAAATCGGTACATAGTTAATAAGTAATAATAATTATATATTTATAATAAAATGTAATGTAATAATAATATGGTTCATAACAGTTAGCTTCTAACAATAACATCTACCTGTAACGTTATATCTCATGACATAATTACCTACCTACTTAATATTAATTATTATGATAAAGCCTACAGTTGACAGTTATTTGTAATAATATCCCTACACATACACATCGTATCCTTTCAAAAGTAGCTATATGTAGGTACATAATCTATTCTTCATAGTCGGGACAAAATCTTGGAACATCAGGCAAAATGACTTGAATTTTTGGTGTTTTCATTCCTTCCCAGTCACCCTATAATAAAATGAGAGTTAGGCAATATTTTGATTAAATATATTTTTGACTTTTTGTTTAATATTATTGATTTAATATTACCTGGAAGCGAGACCCATCTGATTTATTACATTGCATAGATATCGGCGACTCAGTATACAGCGCATTAAGAGAATCAGCTCTTAGGGGAGTCCACGGATTAATTGCAAGATAATTCATTCGTGGTGAGGCTTCATTAGATATAGGCATATCGTCATATCTGAAAAAAACTTTCAAATGTAGGTAGGTAGGTACTTAGGTACCTATCTTCTATCTTCAATTATAGATCGTTATTTCATTAATTGTGATATTATAATATTCACGTGATCTTCTACACCAGCACGTATTAACCACTGATCAAAAATAATATTTGGACACTTGGTAATAACTTAAAACGTATAGGCACCTAAAATAAAAACTTACTCTTTTTCAAATTTAAAGTAGTTTTCCAGAGCAATGTTAGATACTGCACTTTTACAAACTTCTAATTCGGTAGCTGGATAGTAGTGTATGTAGTTGACACACATTTCATCAGTGATTGCATGGCCACCTATTGTAGCATTCTCTTTTCCTTCCGTATTGTATAAGCAAGTTGTCTCCAGGTAGTCTCCCTAAAACAATGTTATACGGCAATTTTTTTTTGTTGCTTTCAAATGAAAATAACAATTATAATGCTATGCTCACAACTTTACACCCAAAATAAAACCAGCCAAGGACACCAATTATTTAATTTTTTTAAGAGTAGTTAGGTATTTGTAACCTTGAGGGTATTATGTAGATAGTGTGTAGTGGTAAGTGGTGAATAAAATTACCGGCAAAACATTCACAGGACGGTGTAAAATTCTGATTTCCTGGAAATGAGTAGAATAATGCATATCCTTGTTAAGCATAGGCAGTTCCACACCACGTCGCGAATGCCGTGTCCAAACTGCCACACCAGTTAAGTGCGTATGAAGTTGACTACCAAATACGACTATGCCTTCATCTGGCAAACCCTGAAATCACGTTTCGTAAATTATGCAACATTTTGTGATAGTCAGACAATGTATTGGCTACTTTATCTAAATTTTCTGTAGGTAAAGACAATTCATGACATTTTTTCTCAAGATTTCGATCATTAGTAGGTAAGACATAATATATTATTTTTACCACTCCTGTGCATTCAGGTACGCAATAACCAATTAATGGAAAAGCTTTTTGTCCACCAGGTATTGCCATTTTGTCTGTATATTCCAGGCCCAGTTCCATAATAGCTGCATCATACGGACGTCTATCACCGGTTATGTGAAGGACAACTCCAGAACTGTCGACCCAATCTAAAGGAGACATTAAATAATGTAGGTAAGATAAAAAAATTACAACTATAAAAACAACATTATGTTATGGTATAGGTACCATCTTTTCGCTTAGGATTGTTATAGTGAACTTCAAGCATAATGTGTCCATTGGCATTTGGCCCGCCGAGGGGAAGTCCAGCTTCCTTTGGATACGTGAACGGCGGAGCTCCCATCGCCCAAGCGGCTTTTACCTAAAATAAACAATAAAGATATATTACAAAATACTTTAATGTTACGGAAATTGAATATAATAGGTACGCTATTCTTACCTTTGAACAAGTCTTCGTAATTTCTGGTCTTTTAGACGCAAAGCAGTTGCCTTCATACAGAGGAATATTTATATTTGGATCTGCATCGCAATAGAAAACTTCCATGTGATGTACAAGACCTTCATTACCTTTTGTGATTGTTGATTCGTACTAAGTACAAAAAGAAAAAATATTCTATAATATTTTATTTACGTATTATAAATATTATATTATTATACCTACTACGATAAATATGGCTTCAACTCAACTATAATAGTAATAAAATAATATTCAAAGGTCATTTTTAGTTTAACTGCTAACCAAACGGTGCTTTTTCCTTTTTTAATAGGTAGGGTGTATATACTCGTATTATACAGTTTTCTATAAAATATACCTAAATGATTAATGCTACAAATGACAGAAAACTTTAAAAAATAAACCTTTTAACGTTAAACTTACCTGTGTGATGTGATGCACTTTCTCCGTAATAAAATCAGGCAGTTTTACAACTTTGCACCAATATGTGGTGTCACCACTCGGTACTTTTAGTTTATTATTGGTCACACGTAGCGTATATCCATCAGTGACTTTTTTTAGCCCGGGAGGCGTTAAAAGGCGCACTCTTATGAACCCATGTTGAGCTGGCGCATTGCAAGTTGGACATAAAGCCACAGCTGAAAACAGCCTATCAATACCGTGGGCCCACAAAACATGAACTGTGCCATCCTGTTGAAAAAAATAAAATTTATTAGAATATTGCATATTATAATCATACATACCTACATATTATTAATAAAAAAATATAATCAAATCATAATAATAATAATAATTTATTCAGCAACAGAAAAACATTGTGTAGGTAGGTACAGAGCAGAGATTCCAATTTACATACCTATCACAACTTGAAAATAATAATAATAAAATCAAACCTCAATCACATAGTCATGATGATCATCACACGTGTCAAAATTGCGCTCAAATACAAGACATTTACTGCGGGAGTCTATATAAAACCCATGACAATCTTGTTTCATGTCTGCAAATAATTTGCCTTCCGCATTACCATGCATGTCCTGAAAATAAATGTCGTTATCATAATTAACTGATATACAATAAATGGGTCCCTACTAACCCTCAAAATCAAATGGACCATTATGTTAATATGAATATTTTTTATATAATTAATTAATTTATAATTATAGTGATTAATTACTTAATAAAACAAAAACCATACCCCAAAGTGATTGAAACCATGGTAATCCCTCCAAAATACGCAATAGTCTGAATTTCCAGATTCACCTCTGTCTGAAAATCCTAACGCAAACCAATTGAAATCTGGCGCCTTATCAGAGATCTTTATCCGAAATTGGATCTTTTGAGTGACATAATCGATTTTCCATTTGAGTAATAGTTCACCATTTGGGTCCAACACTGCTTGGCTTTCCGCGAATCGTAACTCTGCAAAATTGGCGCGATATTTTGAATTGCAAAAATTCAGTCTGCAGGTTCAAAGACTTAGTTATGATGTCGGATTTAATGCAATAATATACGGTAATACATAGTTATGTATTAGTTTTAACTTAAACACGTCTAAATGCAAAAGAAAATACAAAAGTTACTTACTAGATCCGATAGCTACTGATAAAGATGAATTCAATAGCGAAAATAGTACAACAACGATTTTTAAGCCCATGTCTTCATCACTTTCAAAATACTTTGTTCAAATATACTTTTTTCTATTATACTCGCCCTGGTGCGCTTTTCACAGCGACTGGGACTGTAATGAAGAGGTTCCAGCCTCAAGCTAGAGAAGGTTTAATAAGTTCGTAAAATATGCCACCCGCTGCCGGGCGGGTGTTGTTGGAATGTTGGGGTGGCGCGAGCATTTTCTACGACCAACGCCAACGCCTCTATCGCTATTAGCTTCTATATAATTTCGCTCTTATTCTTTAATAGCAGGTACCTAGCTATATAAAAAAGTAAATGTTTGTTAGTTTGTCGTTGGTCCGCGCACCTAAGCCATTGTAATCATTCTCACAGAATTAGCAATAATACACATTCTCGTGTCGTTATCATTATCTATAGGTACAATACTATATTGTACATACTTAATGCTTGCGTATTTTTTCTCAAGTCATGTTTATATGCTACCTATATAATAGGTATTATCAGTAGATATTATGTAGTATGTAGTGTACTACAGTATAGGTACATAAAGGTAGAAACAAGAATGACGAAGATCGTATTATAGGTACCTACCTATCAATACAAACGGCATGAAAATGTAGTTAGTAAACTGTTATGATTATGTTTAATGTTTATTATGATCTCTATCTACGTAGCACTTATAACAAATACTTCACAATAATAATTTCAATATTGTCACGTACGTACTTCTACTCTTAAATCCAAAATACCAAACCAACTCTACATAGCAAGATGGTACTTTATTTCACGACTATTTTAGGATTTGTAGGTAAAAACCTACCTACCTAACCTTACATTGTTGGTAACTACGAGTATAACAATCTATGATATAGGTACCTATATTGAAAGTTCGATAGGCTCTAAAGACGTGACAGCATGTGGTATAAATACCTATTATGGGCACCTAAAACCGGCATCTCGCCTCCCATAGAGGGTGGCAGGGAATGCAACGAGGCCGTCTGCGGCTTTATTAAATTCCCGGCGGTTATCTCGTCGTCCTAGATGACATTACGCGAAGGAATTACGTTCCGTGGAAAACCGTACCGTGAGATTTTACGGAATTTGATAAAGAAAATCGTTGTTCAGTTATATTATTAGGAAAATTTAGGGAACTCAATAACTTTTCGGTGCGTTTGAGATGAATCAATAACCCAAAATTGAGTTAATGATATTTGCAATTATTGGTTCGGCGCAAAATAGAACCTAATAAAGGAGTTTTAATTAATTTGATAACTATTTAAGATAAGGATTATCTGTAGCAGGGATATGTTTTTTGTACCTACCTAGTGATAGGCCTTTTTGAAGAGCCTGGGGAAGTATCACACCATCCATTGGCAGATATTATCCGCAAAGGCGCAAACAGGGCTTGAAAACCGGGTTAATTTTCGAACCGGTTTCGGCCTAAGTACATAGGGAGTTTTAGATGCGGTTTCGTTCTACCGTTAACCTTCATTAATCGGTTATAGGTTAATAAAGTTCGCATTATAGGTTAATGTTCAATAAACCAATATTTACCGGTTTTTGCCTTAATTTGCCATTCTGTTGCAACAACGAATAACTATCCATTCGTAAACTTACATCTATCGGGATCACCGTGTTAAGTGGAAGGCTCGCGCCTTGTGTAATGATGGCCGATGGATAAGTAATTTTATTATTGTAATTATGTAAGTAGGTACTTAACTACCTGCCTTTATCTATTTTTCATGAATGAGAGGTGTTTTAATGTTTTAAATTAAAAATAACCGTATTCACCTTGTCATTATGGTAAAATATTATGATGCTAAAAACTAGGTCTAGGTAGGGACCAACATATCGGCAAAATATATAGATAAGTAAATTATGCAAGCTTAAAGTACCTATCTTCAGGCTCGACAGTAGCTTTTATGAAGTACGTACCTAATTAATATTTATTTAGCGTTAAAATTTTTAATGTTATTTATTTAGCGGATGCTATAACTTCGTTCGCAGTTTTAACTAGCTACCTATATTAAATATCATACCTAATGTCAACTGTTAAGAAAATCGATTGATTTCACGGGTAACAGATAGGTAAGAATATCTCTCTCTATCTCTATCCTTTTCCCTCTATCTATCTCCCTCTCTAGCTCTCCTTCTATCTCTCTCCCTATTCCTCCATTTTTCCCTCTCTCGCTCGAAAGATAGAGGAAGCTCTATCTTTCTCCCTTTACCTCTATCTCTTTCCCTCTTATTTTATCTTTATATCTTTCCCCCTCCCTCTATCTCTATATATTTACCTCTCCACTCTCAACCTCTCTCTATATCTCTCCCTCTCCCTCTATATCTCTCCCTCTATTTCTTTATATTTTCCTCTCAATTTATCACTTTCTTCCTCGCTCTCGCTCTCTTTATCTCTCTCTTCCTTTATTTATATATATTTTCCACTCACTCTATGTCTCTCTCACTTTCTCACTCTCCATTTATCTCCTTCTTTCTACCTTTTTTCTCTCCCTCCTTCTTTCGATCTCTCCCTCTATTTCTATATATTTTCCTCTCAATCTATCTCTCTCCCTCTCTTGCTCTCTTTTTATCCTTCTCTTCCTCTCTCTCTCTCTCTCTCTCTCTCTCTCTCTACCTCGATCTCTCATCATCATCATCATCAGCCTGAAGACGTCAACTGCTGAACATAGGCTTCCCTCTTAGAGTGCCACACCGAACGACTATTTGCCACTTGCATCCACCGATTGCTTGCGATTCTTTTCATGTCGTCGGCCCATCTAGTGGGAGGCCTACCTACGCTGCGTCTTCCAGTCCGTGGTCGCCACTCTAGAAACTCTTCCCCATCGGTTGTCAGTTCTACTAGTGATGCGGACTGCCGATTGCCACTTCAGCTTGCAAACCCTGAGGAGCTATGTCGTCAACTTTAGTTCTTTGGCGAATATCCTCGGTCCGGATTTTATTGCGCAAAGAAACTCCAAGCATAGCTCTCCGTTGCTCGCTGTGTCACTCTGAGCTTCTCCAAAATGCCAGCAGTTAAGGACCACAACTCAGTCAGTACCATAATTATGTCATCATTGGTAACATGGTTGAAGACCCTTGTCTTCAGGCACTGTGGAATTTTGGACGAGAAAATGTCACGTAACTTTCCGAACACTGCCCATCCGAGTTGGATTCTTCGGGCGACCTCTTTGTCGAAGTTGGAACTGCCTACCTGGACGATCTGGCCAAGGTAGGTGTACTGGTCAACAACTTTGAAGGTATCATTCTCAACGATTACCGGCACATACAACATGGCCATTGGACATGACTTTCGTCTTGTCCGTGTTCATTTTCAGACCCACCAGTTGGGAAACGCTATTGAGTTCGCTGAGCATAGTATTGAGATCCTCCAGGGACTCTGCCATGATGACTACATCATCGGAAAAACGAAGGTAAGTGATGTATTCACCATTGATGTTGATGCCGAATCCGTTTGAGTCCAAGAGCTTGAAAACGTCCTTCAATGCGTTCACGAACAGTTTCGGAGAAATAATATCTCTTTGTCTCACGCCTCTCTGCAATGGGGTATGTTTTGTGCTCTCGTCCTGTAGTCGGATTGACATGGTGGAGTTAATATACAAGCACTTCAGCACTTTGATATACCCTATACTTGATATGGCATTGCTGAAGGGACTGCAATACTGCCCAGGTCTCGATTGAATCGAAGGCTTTTTCATAGTCCACAAACGCCAAACATAACGACCGATTATACTCCTCAGTCTTCTGTATAATCTGGCGGAGCGTGTGTATGTGGTCTATGGTGCCAAAGCCTTTCCGGAAACCGGCTTGTTCGGGAGGCTGGAAGTCATCAAACCTGCGTTCGAGATGGTTCGTAAGGACTCTTGAGAACAGCTTACACACATGGCTCAGGTGTGAGATGGGTCTATAATTCTTCAATAAGGGTTTGTCACCTAAGAAGAAGAGCACTACCACACTCCTGTGTCATGCTTCTGTCGCGATACCCTCGAGAATGACGGAATTAAATAACTTCTGGAGGACTAAAAGTATCGGTTTTCCACCTGCTCTCAGAAGTTCTGTTGTGATTCTGTCATCGCCCGGCGCCTTGTTGTTCTTAAACTGTTTGAGAGCCATTTTAATCTCGTACAAGCTGATGTCTGGAATGCATTATGATCCGTTCAGCCGTTTATTGAGGTCCGTAGCGGGTGAATCTAAAGAATACCTCTTCAACCCCTTGCTTTGCCCCCTATAGGGACGATTTTGTCAAAAATCTGAAACCCTTATTTCTTTATTTCTTACCAAAAGCCAAAATATACATGTTCAGATTACTAACTCAAATAATTATTAATTACCCAATAGAAACTTTCAACCCCTATTTCATCCCCTTCTAAGATTATATTTAAGCCAATAGATAGCTTATGTCCGCCTCATATATCCAATCTATTCCTATATCAAATTTCATCGAAATCGGTCCAGCCGTTTGAGCGTGAATGACCAACAAATACACACACACACCCTCACACATGCATATTCACAAACTTTCGGCTTATTAATATTAGTAAGATAAGGCAACTCTTTATTTTGGATGACGAGGACGTGATCAATTATATCGTCTTTGAGATACCTAATCGCTCGTTGTGTTATAAAGAAGCGTTCGTCAGGTCAGATAGTTAACAAGTTAGTGCGCGTTCGAGCCACGTGGCGCGGAGCGTACCGACCGTTCCGTACTTCACCAACGCCGCGCCGTCCGAAGCCACGAGACGCGAGAGCGAGTCGGTGCCTGTCTGTTTACCCACCCGCCCTAACCTCTCCCGCACCCCGCATACACGGCTGACCTTGAACCACTGGCATCGCGGATTTTACCGGTTACGTATGGTTTTATTAACGCTCTTTTAACGTTTTCGCTCGGAACGAAATAATCCAAGAAACCGTTATTTTAACGTTTATAACCGGTATATTTCAAACCGGTTCGAGGCCCTGGGCGCAAAGCAGTGTGGAAACATAGTAGAGTAGGTATACTAGTAAAGTAGTACCCAACTGATATGGCTTACCGATGTACCTGCGCAGAAGATGAATTGGTCGGCAGCCGCCGGCGGCTGCCGACCAATAGCGGTTCGAGAAAAAGAAGCGCGGTGCGTGTAACGTGCCGATTGGTCAATAGCATTTCCCACGCTTTGAAAATTCATCTTCTGCGCAGGTACATCGGTAAGCCATATCAGTTGGGTACTACTATACCTACCTAGTGTTCTGTGGTAATAAAATACCGGTCCGGTTTGAAGAGCAAAGCAGCACTATGAATTAGGGGGGCCTCGGTAAACGATGAACGACCTCTGAAATCAGCATAGGCTGAATACATAGATAGATAATTGTAAAACAATTTTAATCATTTTTGAATAATAATATATTCACATAATAACTATAATATCATTATGATAAAAAACGTTATGTTGCATCCATGTCTATTTTGCATTCTGCAATAGGTTTATCTGGATTCTCTGGGTCCTGCACTGCAGCTTCTTGAGTTTGAATCGATTCTTCAGATTTCTTAGTGTCCTTGGCGTCACTTTCAGTTGCTTCGTTTTCAGGCTTCTGAAAGGAAATATTAATTTTAGAGTGTTCAATTCTAGGCCTAGCGTATTTGCCGCATACAACCGCCACCAGTCGGCCCATTCTGAAGTCGTAACGATAAATGATCGCTTTCAGAATGTTTGACTGTCTGAAAGTTTTCCTCGAATAGGCACGAAACGGAATGAATGATTTCAATAAAAAGTTTGGGAGCAAAACAGCAATTTTAAGGTCGTGAATTCAGATGATTACACAGATTTTGAACGCCGCTTACGACAAATCCGTATAACTTGGCAATGTAGAAAAAATATATGTTAATTTTGATCATATACCTTAATTGATCATAGGCAGTGAAACACAATAAAAAGATATTTTCTCGATAGAAAAAAATTACAAAGTAACCTCTTGAAAAAAGTTTCTGACATTAAAATCTCCCTAATTTATGGAAGAACATTATTGAAATCTATAGAATTTGAAACCATTAAAATAATAAAGCTGTTTATTGCTTAATGTAACAACAATTCACCAATTTTCATTCAAGAAAATGTATTTCTGTATATTTTCGTTCAAGTAGAATGACGCGCCAGCCGCCATGTTGTGTCCTCTCTATCATTTCCATACGATTCGACAGTAGTCGCTGCAGCGCGCCGCTAGTCGGACCTGTGTCACATTTTTAAATTATTTTTTTACGTAATCATATTTTTCAAAAATACTGGGCCGCATCCATCGCTTGTCATGTTTGGTCTGTCAAGGCACTGATTAGGCAAAACAAGCATTGGATGCGGCGCGGCCAGTGGCGGCTGTGTTTTGTTTTTCTAGCACGTTTATAACAATAGAATTTAAATAGAAGTGCCAAGCTGCAGTCACGTTGCTCCCGTTATTACCTACATAACGAGAAATCTTTGTGTAGGCCATCTTGATGATTCAATCTAAGTACATGCGTATGAGCTTCACAATGACCACCTAGTTCTATAGCATCATCGTCATTGGTGCTTATAATAGGTAATGTTAGGAAAAAGTCTGGTGTCGCTAAACAAGAGATTTCCGAGAGTACAATACTTACCTGTATTTGCGAGAGATAAACTTAATTTAGGTAATTTCGCAGGTTTTCAACTTGGTCTCAGCACATATCAAACATATTTGAACCTATTCATTCATGCCTACACTTTTGAGAATAGCTCAATCAAAACTTTATCCTATATAATGCACACGAATGACACGCACACGTCATACGCAAATGGAAAAACTGAAGTATATAATGTACATCAAAATTTGACGGTCTTTCAAATTGCAATATAGCATAGTTGTAACTATGATAGATTTATGATACGAAGAGCTGGAGTTCGGTTCTCGATTGCCGTACTTTGGTTTTGTTGGAAAATATTTTTCTAGACCTTTTATCCATTGCGCCTAGATTACCAACCTACTTTTTCTGCTTATTAGAACCACAATCAATACGCTTTCTAACAGCCAGCCAACGAGGATATTTTGACAGTCATCGTGCGGTGTGGAGCATCGTGGTGCAGCCCGAAACTCAGTAGGTTCGGGCTATGACTGCGTACTAGATCGATTAGTGAAATGAAAGAATACATTAGGTTCAAAAAGATTTATTTACAGATATCCTATATTAAAAATCTATGCCTTTTGCATTTTTTTAACCCTTCTCAGAACAAGCTCTGGTAGGTATAGGTTCCACTGGTGAAATGAAGCACACAAAGTAATATTTTTTCTTTCTTGCGATTCTTAGCTGCCCTTGTTTGTACCTGTAATCCAAAATAACACCATAACTTTTAAATGCCTAAACAAATTTGGATGTACTATTCGTTCGTTCGTTATTTGCTAATGTTGGTACCACACCACCCCTATTCATTTCTGTAGTAGCGTATAATGTCTTGAGTAGAGGTACATAACGATTGAACATAAATAATCACAGGTTTGCATTACAATAATTTCATCTCGTCTGTATAAGGAATCTGCACAGTACAGAATTTATATGCGTGTTCAAATCACGTCGGGGTCACCAGTATAGGGTCGCGGGTGCCCGTATAGAGTAAGCGGGTATAGGTCCCTATATTACCTTCAGATGTTCGGGTAGATAGAAGGTGTAGCAGGAATAGGTAGAGATGTAAAACACACAGGAACTGACGATGGAGTAGGTATATTACATTAGCGATGACACAGGCACTATATATACAGGGTAAAGGATGATATATATACATGCAAAACGCTAGTAAATAATAAAGAATTTAAACAATAAAATAGCGAACAGTATTACAATAAAAATCTTGACATGGAATGTAATGTCAGTCTGACTAAACATCTTTCTTTTTCTGCGGAGGCCAGTGTGCGCCTCCGTATGAAACCTCCTTTGCACCGCGACATTAGTGCTGCGGTGCGAGTCGGTAACTGATGTCGACTATCGACATCGACCAACTAGCATTTATCGTATGAAACTATAATACAATGATTGAATGAATGAGAATGAAAATGAGTAGGAAGGTTGCCTACATTTGTACCAAGAAATTTGTTGCACGTTAACAATGGGTTCAATACTTACGAAACATCTTCGCCATGGAAACCCTTGAGCGGAGCACGAACACGTTTTCAGCCACATACAGGTCCAGAATAACTGTGAGCTCGATTTTGATGTTTTTGCTCTATACATTTTTATCATCGTCCGTGAAAACAGGAACTCTCCGACCTAACCTAAAAATCAAAATAATTATATTTAAAATGTTGGAATGTTCTTACGTATGTGATAGAAAAATAAAACGGTTTTCACGGTTCACAACACTGAACATAATATGAAATATCGTCAACTCTTGAATCTTACAATTTTTATTTACCAAGCCGGTGACTACAGAGAACGAAACGTGACAGTCTGACACTGACAGACAGTGTCACGTCACGATCACGGAGATACCAGTTGATAATTACTATATTACCATGCCAGTGCACAACAGCCAAAAGTACTGTACCAGTTGTACCACAGGTATTGTACTCTGCCTTGATTGAACACGTCTTATCGTCATCGCGTCGTCTTTGTCGTCGGGAACCAACCGAGTTATTGCTATAATTATTTAAAATAAAATTACGTAGGTATTTAAGATAAAATACTTATTTAATTATTTAAGTTTCTTTTTTTGCTCTTATCTGTTTACTGGTATACCTTGCTCATTAAATTTCTTTGTTGATGATATTGTTGGAAAGTTGAAACCCCTATAATTAATTAGCATGTTCAAAGTAACAACGTTCTACAATACAAATTATTCATAATATATTTTAAGAAAAAATGACCAATATATTACATTCAGTTATACTTAGTATAGTACGAGAGTAATGTGATAATGTAGTAAGTGACACAAAATCTACCACGTGCAAGATTCTGGCAGCACTGAATTGGATAGGTACGTCACCTGGAGCTTATTTTATTATTTTGAATTACATAATATGAAACAGCAACGCCCGATTACGGTTCGATTATATCGCGGATATGCTCACGCAAAGTAATGTCTTCTTGCTCCCACGGGCCTAGTGTGTCAACGTCGCATAGTGTCAATCTTTTTGAGACACAAGATAGCCTATGTCCATCTCATAGGTCCAATCTATACCTATACCTACCAAATTTCATCGAAATCCGTTCAGCAGTAAAAAGGTAACAAACCGACAATAAACAGATACCTAAATAAACAGAGTGACTTTCACATTTCTAATATTAGTATGGATTGTAAATATTATTTAAGAATGTTTATATTTAGGACTCTGGGATTTTATCAGTTAAATAATAAAACTGTTAATGTAGTAGGTGGATCGTTCATCTAATTTAGCTCTTTGTTATATTGGGTTGGAATGAGAAAATAAATTTTCACATCTGAATACGAGTACATTGATTGTATAATATTTTATTTAAGTCTAATAAACGGTTATGTACCTACATAATATTATTCTTTCAATAAAATAATGACCAACTTTTATTAGATAAACCGCTTATTTAACAGATCGCCGGCGCGTAACTTCTTTACGTTCTAATAGTTCAATATTCTTTGGTAGTGAGAGTCGGCACTTGAAGGTCGCGGAGCTGAAACTTTTATTACGCCGTATCGCCGCTGTTTCTTCGTGCGCTGCAGTCGGATTGTGAAATGTCAGTAGCAGCTCTCTTCGTCTTAACCAACAAAAATTTTATGTTCATTTACGATATTACACAATTAATATCCGTAAGTGAATTATTAATATTTAGTGCTATCCACGAACTCCTATAATAAATTCCAGGAGAATGATTATGCGAACTCCTACTAAACCCCAGGATAATGATTACACGAACTCCTGCTAAATGCCAACAGAATGCTTATTCGTTACCTTCTCCCTCTCAAACAGGACGGCCAGCTCCACGTGTTTGGTCAGCGGGAACATGTCGACCGGCACAGCCCTGATGGGCACGAACGGAGCCCCGCGCAGGGTCTTGGACGACTGGCGCGCGAGGTCCACGAAGTTCTTCACGGCGGAGGCGGGGCTGCACGATATGTACACGAGCCGCTTCACCGTCTTCGTGTTGCGCAGCTGGGTCACCGCTCGCATGTCTGGAAAACATACATGGCATGACATACCGAAGTATTCTATGTCCGAAATGGGGATAGACTTATATGATAACCCGATATGCACAGTGTAAATAATAAGAAAGGTTAGCTGTGAATAGGAGGTTGGCTGTGAAAACCTGCAGTATTCTAAGCCCAAAGAGAGTATTCAGGTATTTCTATGTCCGAAGGTAAAGTTTACCGATGGGTACATAACAAGGGCCTCAAGGCTAACTATTGAACCGCGATTTCACTAAGTCGCAGATCTCAAAGCAGCATTTCTTCCTACTGCCTACTGAGATTACTCTAATAATGCTGCTTCCGTGGTCATCGGTTGGCTCTGGGTTGGCGCCGTGCGAAGGTCACGTTCATGTGTGAACAAGTGTAATTATAATTATTATCATCATCATCATCATCATATAGCGTGGTATGGCCAGAGTGAGTTTACCACAAAGATATGTTTGTTTTATTTCTAGTCTTTACGAGTAAACAGTCTTACGTAGCCCAGCCCTGGGCGGGTCGACGATAGCAATGACATCGTCTGCCGTCGCCCTCGCCAGCACGGAAGGCAGTATGTCCTCAGCTTTGCCGGCGAAGAAGTCGCAGTTCTCAATTTTGTTCAACTCGGCGTTAGCCTTCGCGTCTTTCACTGCCTCAGGAATTATTTCTAGCCCCAACACTCTGCCGCAATGCTGGAATCAAAAATGGACGACCTCTGTCATTTTTCAATTTCCTTACTTATTTACTAACAATAGTTACAAACATACATATTATTATGAATATTTACGGTTTACCTTTGCAAAGCTCAACCCTATCGTGCCGGTACCGCAGCAAATATCTATCACTGTTGAGTCTTTTTTCACTTCACTCATATCTATTGCACTCTGGTACAAAATGTCTGCTCCTGCCGTGTTCACCTGAAAAATGATATAAATGAAGCATTTGAAATTGTACCTTGTAGACCAGAATAGGGTTGGGTTGATTGATATCAGTGTCACTATAATATGAACCTACATGCCTACTACTTACTTACCTGATGATTGAATCATTAAAAACTACCATGGACAAAATGAGCTAAAAATAAATGATATAAAAAAAAGTTTTTAAAAAGCAGTTGCAAAAGTATGCCTTTGAATTTACCTGAAAGAATGCTTCCGGAGATATCCTAAACTGCAGTCCATGGATAGTGTCTATGATGTGCGTGGAGCCCATAAGGTGTGTAGGTTTGGAACCTTCCTCTCCGGCTCGCCTGGAATATTGTAATGTTATAACTCTACAGCCCGTATATGAAAGTTTAGTGTGGATTTCTATGGAGACAGTAGGTACTTCTTCTCTACTAAAAAGCAAGAGAGAAATAAAGGCAAAATATTGTACTCATAATGAAATAAACCTTTTTGCTAAATCTAGGAATTACCTAAATTGACAATTTAGGGTGATGCCTAGGTTAGGTAATAATTGAAAATAATGTTCCTCAAATTAAGATGTACATACTCACTTTTTGATAAGAAGCTCAATGTATACTGATTTGATGCCACAAGCGACTGCCTCTTCAGTGCTGAAGTGTTCAATTAACTCCTTCTTAAGCTTATTTAACTCGTCTTCAGTGAGGTTCTGAAAATGGAGTAAAATGATGAAATAATCTTGAACAATTAGGAAGACATGCTGAAATATATTCGATCTTGTCACCACTTATCTCCAACAATACGCCTACAACTTTCTTGCACTCTATATAAATACTTGTGCAAGTATATAGTTACTATAATATAATATGTATAGTGGGCATAAATTACCTGTGGGTGCATGGCGATTATAAGCATGACGTCGCCGGTGGATTTCGAATTCCTAACAGTGAAAGTTCTCCAGTAGCCGGAGAAGTCAGCGGGCGAGAAGGGCGCCATATTTGACTTACGCACAAAATCTTGGAATAACTGTAAACAGACAAAATGACAATCCTGAAGTTTCTTAAACTAAAAAAGACATTATTCTATTAGAAAAGAACCCCAATCATTATAAAATATGAATAGTCAAGACAGTAATGTGGACGTCAATCATGAGCCTTAAGAAAAGGCTCATAAGGTGATTTATCCTTTATCTCTAAGATTGTACAACCAATGCCAAAATCCCACTTCTTGATATGCACAACCTTGCGATGTTTTGTATGGAAGCAATTGGATACACACTCACCAGAACAGGCTTCTTGGCTGCCTCAGCAATATGTTTTAGGCCCTGTATGGGCGCCACGCCTACTGTTCCAGTCGCATAACTACCCAGTCTGAAGCCGACAGTGGGCAGCTGCGTCTCTTCGTCCACCCCCACTGTGAACTCGCACTTATTCCTGTACCCTTCTATCACGGGGGACCTCTGTATCGGCAGCAGTTCTAGGCTCAGGCCATTGTTTAGTTTCCGCTTGGCTTCTATTTCTGGTCGCTTGTCTCTGTTGATCTTCCATATTTCATTGTCGAATTTCATGAGTAGGTTTTTTATTTCAGCTTCTTTGAGTTTTAGCTGCAAGTAAGGGTTTCAATAACTTGTTTATAGTACATTAGATGATTAGTGTTCAAGTTACGAGAGCACTCTAATCATCTCATAATGGGGACCTTTACTTTCTAATATCTCGGGAGTGTGACACTTTAGCACCATCAACATTTTTTGTTTGTATAATATAATATGCCTCCTATCCACATAATACTCCATCCATCCATATCCATAATCATACTAACAGTAGTATGATTATGGATATGGATGACAGCATCAAGCAGGAAAACTTCAGGAATAAAACAAAATAGCAGTGGACTGGAAAGATTCTATGCCTTTTATGATTTATTGTCCATGATATGTACACAAGAAAATATTCAACCAGAATCCTGCACACACCTGTTTTTCATATGGTAAGTTCCAATATGGCGTGGTGGCATCCATCAACCTCTCTTCCTGAGTTTTACCATCATCAACTTTCTGCTTCTTCATTTGCGCTGGATTATTTTCTTCCTGTTTCTTTCTTTTTACCAGCGGGTCTGGCGCTGGCTTGGCTTCTTCAGCTATTAAGGTTTTACCTGGAAGTTTGAGCATGATATTTGACCTGGAAGTTAAGAAGAAAGAGGAAGCTGTCGAAACTGGTGTGATGAGGGTGCGTATGTATTGAGTGAGGTAAGGTCGCAGGTAATACTGGTTGTGGCTGATGCACCTATATTAGACTGCCTATACTATTTAGCAGTTTTCATATGCCACTAATTCTGTAAAGTTGCTGTAGTCATTATCATTAGACAATAATAATTGTTGTAGGAGAGTTGGCCTACCATTTCTCTTAGCTTCAAAATTAACTGTTTGTGCTACTTACCTTTCCAGCTATATCCGTTAAGTTTCTCGATAGCTTTGGATCTTTCATCATCATTCTGAAAGCATGCATACAACCAATGGCTGCCGTTTTTGGGTCGCTTGATTTTGCTAGTACTCAGACCAAGTTTTTGGTTCATCAACTTTTTTAATTCCTGAAAGTTTGTGCATAGTTATGTGTTTTCCACAGGTTCATCTAAGTTTAGTTTTGATAAATGAATCAAGGAAATAATATCACTTGAAATGGAAACCAGAGAATGTTCCGGGAAAGTAGAGAAATGTATAGGTTATGTTTACAAACACTATGTACCTACTCATGTGCAACAAATAAATGTTGTACAAGTAGGTACCATTTTCAGAGTTACAAAAATATATAAAGCATATAATACTTACAGCGATTCCATAGTATTTAGGTAGTCCACGTAGTTCAATTTTGAATTTTTCCGAGGAAAACCCACCACGATCCAAGTATGCATACTCTTCACCAGTTGGCCCACCATCCTGGGGTTTTGTGTTCACTTCAACAACTGTTTGATTATCCAGAGACATTATTAGGTATTGAGAACACGTATTTTGTACAATTACTCCACCCACAAAACTTCCTTTGCAATCAAATTGAACTTATTTCAGGCAGAGCAGCGCACAGCGCAGAGCATTTTATTTTGAGTTAAGGTTATATTTTTGTTGTAAAATTGTCAAATGTCATTTGTCAACTTCAATAGAGTTGTACAGAGCTGACCGATATCTATATTATTTCAAATATCGGTATACTTATACAATGGGTATACCAACTTACATACTGATACTTATTAGATTTACGTAGTTTTAGTATTTTGTTCTTATTTTGTGTTTGTGTGAATCAATTTATACACTATACTGGTAATGGTATCGATACTTAGCTAAATACTGATATTTTATTACGTATTGGCCTTATACGAGTATTAAGGTATTGATACATAAATTGGCACTTTGAAATAAAATGCTGATTATTTTCTAGACAGTGATGCGACTTTGCCAGATTACAATATGATGGTTTGGTATTAGGGCAATTTTGCGGGGTTTAATTAAATTAATGTAAAGCTTGTGCCATGCAGAATTTAGTCATCGTCATCTAGTTTTGTTTCATAATAACTTTTTAATAACTTCAACAATTTTATTGATTTATCGGTATGTTATTGGTACCCTCAGTGATACCCACAAAAAGTATCAATATTATAATATCGAATAAACAACATCTAGACTTAATACCAGTATTTCGGTTTGAAAAGTGTTTTCAAATCGATTCCTCAAAAATATCGGTATTTATATGCCTGATACAGTGTTCTCTACACTATACGTACACACAGAGTATAGTCACATTCCACAGATACTGGACCAATAAAAACTTATACTCTGTGGTTGGCACCATAGATCATACACTTGTTTATAGTTAGCACCAGGGCTGAAGTAAGGTGAGGGGACTGAGGGGACCCCTGACAGAGTCGTATTATGTACGCTGGGGCTAACTTTATTCTATGCAAGCATATATTTTTATTTTCATTAATTAATAAGCATTAGGAATAGATAATTACTTTACATATTAATCCTTAATGTTTACCGTGATACTATAGTAAAGCCGTATTCAACAGTTCTGATGCAAATTGAGCCAGAACTTATATAAAGAAAACAGAATAATAGTGTTTATTAGTAATGTATTATCCACTATTAAATAAATTTGGATTTAAGTACATACAATTATATCTATATTAATATTAATTAGATAGTGTATATAATATAATAATGTTTATTACCAATAATATTTTGTACAAACAAGGCATGGAAGATAACATTTTGTAATGTTATAATATAATAAGCGTAGAGATACATTCGGTCTACGTTAGATGCAGCGATTTTTTATTGAAACAAGTTATACATAGATACAGATAAAAAGAAATCGAGTTGTATTTCATCAGTCGTATTTTACTTTGCACTTTTCTAGGAAAGTAGTCTCAGTGAGATGACGTGTTCATATTATCACTATCACAATAATTGATGGCATATCGGTAAATTCGATATAATATATTTATGTAGGTAGGTATTGCAATTCTTGACTAGAAATTAGTAGAACTTTATCGCTGCTCTACGTATCTCAGTTTCACGTTTTTGCGAAGAGATTTTTTAGTGCGTTTTTATCAACTTCCTCTCTTTCTTTACGCAGTTTTTTTATGTATTCCAATTCTTTGTCGACTGCAGTAGCCATGGATGGGTTTAGCGCCTTAAGAGCTCTAAAATCTTCTTCAGCCAGATCAGGATTCCACGCTCCTATGTGTGCTTTTGCTCTTCTAAATAAAGCTTTTTCATTGTCTGCAATATCAAATTTTACATTGATTGGATACAATTTAAAATTGTGGTAATCGAATATACTATTTGTGAAAAAATATCTAGTGACTATACATAAATAAAAGTGCCGCATGGCTTCGATACTTTTGGTCCATATTAAAAAAAAAAAACAAAAATCTGTTTACTCGGCTGGTCGACGCCGCCGTTGGTGACAAGAGGGCTGACTCTTATCTCGTACAGAAAAAAGCCATTGCTATTCAGCGAGGTAATGCAGCCAGTGTTATTTGTACGATGCCAAATGGACCCCACTTTTGTTAGATTTTTATGGTTTCTATTTAGCAATTTTAGTTTTATTTTAATTTGTTGAATTTGTTTTCTTTTATCGAATAATAAACATACCTAATTTCATTTAAAATTAAACTAAATCTAGGATATTGCAAGTTAAATTTATAGGATTCAGTTTAGATCAATCAGCAAAAATTAAGATTTACAAAATGTTTACTACAAGTTTTATTAGGTATGCTTCTCTTCTTTAACTGATATAATAACAAGTGAAATCCCAACATTAAAATATACCTAAAGCTAAACATTTAAACTTTGTTGCTATTTATTTTAATATATAATATCTACCTTTTTCATGTTCTAAAACAGTAGAGCAGTGTTCTATGACAGGGTAATATTCTCCTTTGATAAGTTTGCATTGGGCGTAGTTTAGTAATATTGGAAGCTTTATCTTATTTAACGTAATCCATTCCTCATCGTGTTTTCGTTCTCTGAAACAGTATTCAAATGCTTCCCCATTACACCTAGACTAATTTCGTGCTTTTTGAGCTGTTTAAATATGGCGCGCAGTGTTTAGCACTTCAAAGTCACAGGTGGCAGCACTGGCAAAAAATGTTAAGTAGGTACAATAATAATACATAGCCTTTATCGTGTAGCTACATAAATGTGCGTTGTTTTATTTTACTTTACCTTATCATAAGCTGTTCACACATTGAAAGTGCTTCATGGTAAGATTTCTCGGCATCATCATATTTCTTCTGTAAATAAAACTGGTTTCCTTTCTCTCTCAGTATGGGGATTAAGTCGATTCGCTCCTGCTCATTCAGCTGCCACAGTTCCCGTTCATATTCATTAGAACTTTCTACTCTGAGAAGTTCTGGGAACAAATTACCACATTCAGAATATTTACAATGCTGACAAGGAAAAATTATGTTTTATCAATCTTATTTGAATCCTACTGTCTGTATACCTAGGTATATTGCTAAATTACTCGGGCGAATAAATACCAATCTCAATCAAAGATTTAAAAGAACTCAATTCAGATAAAATAACAACATCAGATTAAAAAATATGTAAGATATATTTTTTTTATATATAATTTAAATCTTAAATATTTTTTAATTTATTAAATTTCATACCTTAAATGGTATAGTAAATTAATATAACTAAGCACAATAATAATTATGATACCTACTAATATCATATCAATGAATATTGAAACATTATAATTTAGTCTTCATTATCATGAACCCCTATCCACCTCTTATCTGCTGAATATACATATTAATAATAATATTCCCTTATTCATTACAAAATTGAAAAATCACATACTAGTAAATTGTGTAGTAAAATTTTTCAGTGCAGATTTTTAATAAGCCTTACATAACTTTTTATGAATATGGGGGTAGGTATATAATAATAAGATAGGTAGGTCTTACCAATAATAAATTCCAAGTCGCAGGGCTTAGCAATGAGTTCATCTAGATCAGGGTATCCAATGCCTTCAGTGTGTAATGTCATTGTGCATGTGTGTTTTACTTTTGGAGTGCCCTTGCCGAGGTCTCGTAAAGTTTTCGATACAAAAGGATAACTAAATACAAGCTGCAATCATATATTAAGGTTTATATAGCAAATAATATATCTAAGTTGGATTAGACTTATGTATATTCGAGCTATCCACAATACTCTCAAGTTTTGTATAAAATAAAAATCTAAAATATATGTACTGAATTTTATTTCATATACCTACCTACAGTCTCTTGCCACAAAATCAAATAATTTACAAGTGAAACCATTACAAATTATGAATCATACCTAAAATAAATTCTAACTATGCCCAGTTTTTGAACTCCTAGTTAACTTTGACCAACTGATAGTGTATTGCTGGCTTTGTCATGTTTTTAGTGCCAGATAGAGACAACAAATAATTACATAAACCATACACTGGTGACTCTGGTCAAAGTTACCTATTAGTTTAGTCCAAACCGGGCATTAGTCAAACAAACAAACCTTTACCACATGGCAACACTCCCAAATCTATCCAATTGTTATTATAGTAAGTAACAAATGTTATTTGTTGAAGTTCTAATGATAACATTAGTCATAGTTTGGCTCTAAATTTTAGTATTATATTTCATACGTAGGTACCTCTTTCTTCACGGTGAAACTAGCCACTTCACCCACCGCCATCAGTTTAACTATACTCTCCCATACTTCCAGTTTGAACTTGTGGCCTAGAACCAATACCATGGGTTCTTTCTTGCCGATTTTCTTACTGTCATCTAAAAGTACTCTTTCTTTGTCCAGTTTCCAAGTTTGGAAGTGGAAATGAACCTGAAAGAGAAACAAAATACCTAGGTATGAATTCAAAACAAGAAAGAATGTGTTAGGAATTATTTATAAATCACTGACTTGCCTTACTACCGTCCGCTATGGGGATATACTTTTTTCCACTGTAAATCACTTTTTTCACGATAGGTGCAGACATGTTCTTGTAATAAGCGAACTAAAAAAATAATTGTATTTTGCTATCATCAATAATCATACACAAATCACTGACAAACAAGTTGACAACAAGTCAAGACAAATCACAAGAGCAACAACCAATAACCAATTCATTCATGAATGAAATGAATGAAGCAATGAATCACTCACTCACACGTACAATACACGTACGTACAGAGCTTTTTTGTTTTAGTTATGGCTTCGCACGGTTTGTGCATTTAGCCAGTGTCAAGTATTTTGTTTTTAGCAAAAGCGATCCTCGTGGTCAAGTAGTCAAGTTGATTATTTACATAGCCAAAGTCACGATTCAGTAAAGTAGTGAACGCTTTAATCTCTCTGGGATTTTGGGGGAAAATGCGTAACGACACGTTTTTTGAGTTTATATCATTTGCCCACAGTCGTGCACGTTAACGAACGCTCATTGATTATTATTCCACCAATATTACACATTATCGCTCGAAGAACCACACAAGTTTGAGAAAAAAATACAAAAACAACAACGTCTTACTATCAGCTGCGTACAGAGTTAAAAATCCATTAGCTACACAGATACAATACGGTTGCGCTTGTGGAGGTCAAAGGTGTGGAGTGGATCGTGGTGATGATGATCCACTTCAGAAGCGCCTCCAACATTCCGGGAAGTCTTCCGACCGAGCCAGGTGGTATTGCTCGGGGACAGCTGGACGGCTCTTTAACTGGCGAAGTTCCCAGATGTGACGCGACCGCCTGGAGCACCTAGGGACCCGAAACATTCAACGGTGCATTTCATCAACACTACTGATGGCCCACCGGTTTCAGCTCGACCCCGCCGCCTTGCTCCGTTCAAGCTTCGCGTCGCCCAGAAGGAGTTTGACGAGATGATCCGCGTAGGTACTGCTCGACCCTCGAGTAGTCCCTGGTCATCTCCTCTGCACCTTGTTCCTAAAAAGGACTCAACGTGGCGTCCATGCGGTGACTACCGCGCTTTAAATGCTCGCACTGTCCCCGATCGATATCCTGTTCGGCATATCAGTGACGCTTGTCAGAATTTGGCAGGCTCAACTGTGTTCAGCACAATTGACCTTGTCAAAGCTTACCAACAGATACCAGTAAATCATGCAGACGTCTGCAAGACCGCCATCATAACCCCGTTCGGCTTGTACGAATTTCCGTACATGTCGTTCGGTTTGCGTAATGCGGGACAGACTTTTCAGCGATTTATTGATGAAGTCGTGCGTGGCCTTGACTTCTGCTTTGCGTACGTTGACGACATTCTGGTCCACTCTCGGGATCAGGCTCAACATGCTGCACACCTGGAAATTCTGTTTCAGAGGCTGCACGAGTATGGCATCGTCATCAACTTGGCCAAAAGCCATTTTGGTGCTGGGGAGGTAACTTTCCTGGGCTATCGGGTCAGTGCAGCAGGCACGCGTCCACCTGAAGACAGGATTCAAGCCCTACTGGAGTTCCCACCACCCAAAACTGTGCAAGGTATGCGTCGTTTTCTTGGCATGATAAATTTCTACCGCCGGTTTCTGCCTGACGCCGCAAAATACCAGGCACCTCTAATCGATGCTGTTACTGCCATTCAAGGTAAGGGTGCAAAACCTTTTACTTGGACGGCAGAGTTAGAAGAGTGCTTTGAAGCGTGCAAAAAGAGTTTGATGTCCGTAACTAATTTAGCCCACCCAAACTGCAACGCCTCGCTCGGTCTCTTCACTGATGCATCAAGCACACATGTGGGAGCATGCCTTCAGCAGCGCATCAACGATCAGGATGACTGGCAACCATTGGCTTACTTCAGCAAAAAGCTGAATGCCAAACAGTCAGAGTGGCCAGCATACTACCGCGAACTTCTCAGTGTTTACGAAAGTGTACAGCATTTCAGGCATATTTTGGAAGCTCAGCACGCAACCATCTACACTGATCACAAGCCGCTAATTTATGCTTTCGCACAGCGGCGGGACAAGCTGCCTCCCGTCCAGCTGAACTAGCTTTCTTTCATAAGCCAGTTCACGACGGATATCGTTTACATCAAAGGTGAAGATAACGTCGTAGCAGACGCCATGTCTCGAATTGAGTCGATCACACTCGAAGAGGATTATATGCCGCACTCGCCCATTCTCAGCGCACGGACGAAGAGTTAGCTAGAGTGCGTGATAATTCTTCCTTAAGGTTAGAACCGATCCTCATTCCTGGTACTAACACTACTATACTCTGTGACACGTCCACCGGTCGATCACGACCCTATTTGACGCCACCATTTCGTCAAGCTGCATTCGACCGCTGTCACAATCTCAGCCACCCTGGTGCGCGAGCAACCGTTCGCCTGGTGACTGAGCGTTATGTTTGGCCGCAAGTCAACAAAGACTGTCGCAAGTGGGCACGCCTCTGTCTGCACTGCCAGCGCAGCAAAGTGAGCCGACACATTGTGTCGCCTCTTGGCCACTTTCAACCTTCTGGCAGATTTAGACACGTCCACATCGACATCATTGGTCCACTACCACACGCCAACGGTTTTAACTACTGCCTCACTGCGATTGACCGATACACGCGGTGGCCGGAGGTGTGGCCAATGGTAACCATCACTGCCGAAGAGGTAGCAGACAAATTTGTCAACGGCTGGATTTCCCGTTTTGGCGTTCCTAACCTGTTAACCACAGATCAAGGTCGTCAGTTTGAATCCAATTTATTCCATCGCCTTATGGATGTGTGCGCCACGAAACGAATTCGCACGACCAGTTACCATCCCTGTGCAAATGGTATGGTCGAGCGCATGCATCGCCAACTGAAGGCCTCTTTAATGTGTCATGCTGACACATGGACAAAGGCTCTTCCACTTGTTCTTCTTGGGATGCGAACGGCGCTGAAGGAGGACCTGAAGACTTCCTCAGCTGAGCTCGTGTACGGAGAAGCTCTCCGCTTGCCTGGCGAACTTATTGTGCCACCAGAAGAGCCCAGGAGTCAGGGCGATCACATGGACTTCGTTACAGACCTGAGGAGTCGTATGGAATTTCTTCGTCCCTGTCCTGCTTCACACCATGCTCGGCCATCATCTTTCATCCACAAGGATTTAGCAACGTCAACGCATGTATTGCTGCGTGACGACGCAGTGCGCCGACCATTGCAGCCACCTTACACAGGACCCCATCGTGTACTTAGGAGAAGAGACAAGACGCTCACGATTGATGTCAATGGCAGGGAGGCTACGGTCAGCATAGACCGCGTGAAGCCTGCTCACCTAGATCCTTGTTCTGGCGTTCCTATTGGCGGCGCATCACGTTCGCCGTCCGCGCCAGCCACAGCTGCATCATGTCCTACGCCTGCTCCTAATTCTTCATCTCCTGCACTTGGTCCAGTTCATAATCCCACTCGCCTAGTTAATAGTCCATCACCTCCCATTCCTGTCACCACTCGGTCCGGCAGGAAAGTAAGATTCAGAGATATTTTAGATTTGTAACTTGAATTGGTTTTAATTTTATTTTTATATTCTCTGTTGGGTTTTTCTTCTCTGTGGGGGGGTGGTGTGGCGACACACGGTGCTGCAGCGTCTGTGCTCAGCTTTATTTCACCGTGTGTCGCCTGCCTAAGGTTTTTGAATTTGGTACCTAGTAGTTCTGGTCTGTCGGAACAACTGACGATCAGGGCAAGAGAAAAATATAGCTGTCAAGATACCTAGCTCGTTTCATTTGAATGGTTTAATTAATAATATAATATATAATATCCTGGAGCTGCCTGCACTGGTGACAACGCCCAAACGCTATGACAATTTTTCAATTTATTACATTATTAATTAAATATATTAAATATACCATAAATATTAAAATATAACATAGGCAGCAATGTACTATGCATTTTTATTCTGTGTGAAACAGGTAGATTATAACCTGGTAACATTATTCAACTGTACCAACATTGCCGAATAATGAATGAAACCTACATAACAACATCGTTCGGGAGTTTTGGCGGGAATCCGATAGTGAGACGTTGTTGGTTTTGTATTATTATCTCAAACTTGTGTTTCTTCGAGTGTTAATGTGTAATATTGGTGGAATATTAACCATTAAGTGTTCGTTAACGTGCACGAGTGTAGGCGAATGATATAAACTCAAAAAACGTGTCATTTCGCATTTTTTCCAATACTCCCAGGAAGTTTCAGTAAAGCATCCACTACTTTACTGAATCGTGACTTTGACGATGTAAATAATTGACTTGACTACTTGACCACGATTGCTATAACATTGCTGTGACTTTCTTCATGTGAAATTAAGAAATACTTAAAATAAAATACTTGACACTGGCTATATGCACAAACCGTGCGAAGCCATAACTAAATTAAAAAAAAAAAAAAAAAACAACATCGTTCGATTTCTCTACTACTTCCTTCATTCATCTTCATCTTTTGTTCGTTCGTGTCATTATTTCAAAGGAATCGTGAAGCCTTTTAGTTTTTTCTTTATTTTTAGCAAATTAAGTAGCCGTGTAGCGCAGATATTAGCTTTGTAGTGTAGTATTTAGTGTCGTCCAGTATTGTGTAAGTGATAATGGCTGATTTTCTGGAATCTGAGGCATCTGAGGTTAGTGATAGTGACGCTCGTCTTGTTGCAACTTCGATTGCGTAGTGCCTTCATCCTACATTTTGTTGAATTTGTGGCTTACTGGCTTTATATGTCGTAGGTGGACTCTGACGATGAGCAGCCAGAGCAGCGGAAGAAGCCCAAACGTAAAGCCGCAGTGCAGAGCGATGACGAGGACGAGGAGGAAGATGGTAAGGTCACCATTTGACCACTTTCTCCTTGTCCGCGAGGCTTCATGATACCGTTTAGTAAACAATGTCGCGTGTCGATGTACTATTACGAATAAATAAGCTATCCTAATGAGAGAGTGAGTTACAATGATCTAATTTCTGTTATTCCATAACACATTCCACCGAATGGTTATTGGAATGGAAATTTTTCAAACAATTTATAATACCTACGTTGTCTATCTCTTTCATCTAAATACCTGCGATCTTGATAACTTTTTTTTGTGATGTAGAAAACCAAATTCTAACCTCACCTAGCAGTAGCGTACAGTCTGTCACTTTCATAATTAATGTTACAAAACCATGCCCTTGCACAATAATAATAGTAGTGTTCTGCCATGTGACTTCCACAATTCTCATTTTCCTGTAGGAACTGCCTTTTCCAGGATAAAACATTCCGTATGTCACTTAGGAAAAGGTCTTTGATCTGTAATTTTTTTTTTGATTCGGACAAGTAGTTTAGAAGATTACCTCCTATAAACATTGCACCACTTTCTGACAGACTCGAGTGACAGCAAGAGGGACTGCGCTGTCCTTCTTTGGTCCTTTTCTAAATAAATACATATCTATATATTTGGGACTGCTAGTACTGCAGATTACTTTTTGTTTTATTCAAATCTGTCATTCCATTTGGAAGATATTGTAAAGTAAAAATGTATCGATTTTTATTACTGTTTTCAAACTTGTCAAGTTTTTAAACATTAGGGTACAGTAATATGAGGGCAGTTTAGGAACAGGCACTAGAAGAGATCACTTTTTTCTTGTGGTTCCCTACTGTATGTATGTACTTTGTTGATTTGTATAATTAAACTGGGTGTACAATAAAGTATTTTCTATTCTATATACAACATTTTAAACTGGTATAATTGGTTTTAGATGATGAAGATCGCCTGCGGGAAGAATTAAAGGACTTGATAGATGATGCACCAATTGAAGAGTCGGGAAGCGACGGAGAGGACTCCGATGCCAGCGGGGGTCCAAAGAAACGGAAAAAAAGTGATGATGAACTTGATGACAGATTGGAAGATGAGGATTATGATCTTATTGAAGAGAATCTTGGTGTTAAAGTTGCAAGAGTAAGTAACGAGCAGCAATAAATAATGATTAAATTAATCAAACTATTACATTGTGTTGTTCACAAGCAGTGCAGATTTTTTAAATTCTCGTCTTGAAAATGTCTAAAGTACCATAACCATTACTCTTACAGAACAAATTCAAACGCCTCAGACGGCTGGAAGACGACGACAGTGACAATGAAGGCGGTGATGATCCGGAACTGGAGAGAGAAGTTATTGCCGAAAAATTGTTTGTTGGGGGATCTGATGATGTAAGTTGGAATACTAGTTCTGTGACATCTTGCACCATCTAGAATAAGTTATTAACTTTATTTGATCTACTAATTATGGTATGTTGGTATAAACCTACTGTAAAGCATCAAGGTGCTGTAGGTTCTATTCATGCACAGGCTTATATTATTAGTGTAAACCGTAGGTATTTGCAGAATCAGAGTACTTCTACAAACTATCCTATGGTCCCCAAATTCTGGTTAGGGGTCAGTATTTATGATATTGTGAATGTGACTCGTAAAGTTATTTGTGTTTAGTAATTTGTACTAATTTGAAGCAAGAAGTGATTATTTATCTCTCCATTTTCAACCTACTCTTTACTTACCGTCAAGTTAGATTGGGTCAAACTTGAGCTAATAGTAAAAAATAAAACATAAATTTAAATTTTTTTTATTCTCTTGTTTTTCAATCCTTAATTATTTATACATTACTATGAATTGCTTCAATGCATTATAGATTACGAATTTCCTTGCCATTCTACAGGAAGACAATGAAAATCGCTCAGAATCTGCAGCTCCACGGGAAGTGGAGTATGATGATGACAATGAGGACCTAGAATCTGATGCCGATGACTTTATAGTGGACGATGACGGTAGACCCATTGCTGAGAGGAAGAAGAAACGGAAGCCTATATTTACCGATGCGTAAGTTATAACAAACGGGCATACAGTTCAAAAGTCCTATATCAAACTTTTTCCAGTGTAAATACTTCTCTTCATCCGAGAAGTATTTACAGATGTACACAGATTTCCAATTACGTAAAGTGAACACCCCATTGTCTCACTGCTGGGCAATAATCTTATTATGGTTTATTACAATAAAATAAAGAAAATTATAATCTTGATGATATTTCCTGGTGATTTCTATTGTAGATCACTGCAAGAAGGTCAAGACATATTTGGTGTAGATTTTGACTATGAAGAATTTGAAAAGTATGGGGAAGAGGACTACGAGGATGAAGATGAAGAGGACTTGGATGAATACCTTGAAGATGAAGAGGAAGAGGGTAAGTTTTATATGGACCGGTGCAGGATTTAATTAATACAAACTAGCTCTTATCTCGTACAGGGAATAGCCATCGCTATTCAGCGAGGTAATGCAGCCAGTGTTCTTGGTACCATGCCACATGGACATATACTTTTGTAAGATTTGTAAGGTTTAGATTTAGCTAGTTTTAGTTTATTTTTTTTTATTTATATCAAATTGTTTTCTAACAAATAAATAATTGCTTATATAAAAAACACTAGCTGATACCCGCAACTTCGTTCGCATTTTTATATAAAAAGTAAACTGTTTAAAAAATCAATTGATGTCGCGGGTACCAGCTAGGTAAGAATATATCTGTCTCTTTCTCTCTCCCTTTTCCTCTATCTCTCTCCCTCTCTGGCTCTCTTTCTATCTTTCTCCTTCTTTCGCTATTTCTATCTCCCTTCCTCTACCTCTATCTCTTTCCCTCTCCTTATATCTCTATATCTCTCCACTCTCAATCTCTCGCCTTTCTCTCCCTGTCCATCTCATCCATTATATTTATTTCCCTCACCCTCTCAGTCTATATCTCTCCCTTTCCCTCCTTCGCTCACTCCCTCTCCCTCTATTTCTATATATTTCGCACTCAATCTCTCTTTCTCCCCCCACTCTCCCCTATTTCCCCCTACTCTCCCCTCATTCTACCCCCGCTCCCCCTCTTTCTCCCTACACTCTCCCCTCTCTTTCTCCCCACTCTACTCTCTTTCTCACCCCTTTCACCCCTAATTCTCCCCCCACTCTCACCTCTTTCTCCCCCACTCTCCCCTCCCTCTTTCTCCCCACTATCCTCTTTTTATCTCCCACTCTTCCTTCTTTCTCCCCCACTCTCCCCTTTTTATCTCCCCACTCCCCTCTTTCTCCCCCCACTCTCCCCTATTTCCTCTCTTTCTCCCCACTCTACCCTCCTTCTCCCCCTACCCTCCCCTTTTTCTCACCCCACTCTCCCCTCTTTCTCATACCACTCACCTCTCTTACTCTCCCCCTCTTACTCCCCCCTCTCCCCTCTTTCTCACCCCACTCTCCCCCCTTTACACCCCAATCTCCCCTTTTTCTCATCCCACTCTCCCCTCTTTCTCATACCACTCACCTCTCTTACTCTCCCCCTCTTACTCCCCCCTCTCCCCTCTTTCTCACCCCACTCTCCCCCCTTTACACCCCAATCTCCCCTTTTTCTCACCCCACTCTCCCCCTTTCTCACCCTACTCTCCCCTCTTTCTCGCCCCACTCTCCCCTCTTGCTCACCCACTCTCCCCTCATTCTCACCCCACTCTCCCCTATTTCTCACCCCACTCTCCCCTATTTCTCACCCCAATCCCCTCTCTTTCCCCCCACTCTACCCACTTTCCCTACACTCTACCATCTACTCCCCTTTTCCCCCCACTCTCCCCTTTCCCCCCACTCTCCCCCTCCCCTCCCCCGCACTCTCCCCCTCTCCTTCCATCGCACTCTCCCCCTTTAAATTACGATCCGTTCAGCCGTTTATTGTGGTCTGTTGGGGGTGCATCTAAAGAATAGCTCATAATTTCAACCCCCTTGCTTTTCCCCCTTTAGGGATGATTTAGCAAAAAGATGGAAACCCGTATTTATTTATTTCTTACCAAAAGCCTAAATAAGAATTTTCAGATCCCTAACTTGAAGAATTATGGATTCCCCATACAAACTTACAACCCCTATTTCATCCCCTTCGAGATTCGTTTTTTGAGACAAAAGATAGCCTATGTCCGTCTCATAGGTCCAATCTACCCCTATACCAAATTTCATCGAAATCGGTTCAGCCGTTTAGCCGTGCAAACAGACAAACAGATATACAGATAAACAGATATACAGATAAACAGATAAACAGATAAACAGAGTTACTTTCAGATTTATAATATTAGTATGGATAAAATTAAATAATAAACATAAATTGATAACTGTAATTCAAAGTGATTTACATTGATTCAATTTCAATTAACAGGGGAAAGAAGAAAAAAGAAGGGCAAGGCCAAGCGCCCCAGCAAAAAGTCTATATTTGAAATCTATGAACCCAGCGAGTTGAAGAGAAGCCACTTCACCGACTTGGATAATGAGGTAATGATGATCCACTGTCACCACTTCATCGCCGCCACCATCACCATCCACTGGAACCACTTTACCGCCACCACAATCATCTACAGTTATTTTTATTTAACAATATTATCATTTATTTGTTCTAAAGTTTTATTTGTATCATCTGTAAATTTTCTCGCTATGTCTTCTATCTCACTTGCACTTTTTTTATTCAGTTATACTCACACATCACCTCACATATTACCACATCTTTTATCTATACACCTTTAATGATTTTCATGATATTTGCTTTATTAAATTTGTCATCACTCAAATAGCAGAATAAATACATCATAGGAAAAATTCCCAAAACAATCATTAATTTTCTCATACATGACGTGAGTCGTCAGTTGACTCATACATCACATACATGAGTCGGGACAGCTTGTAACAAATAACCAAAACATTTAAAAAATAAAAATGATACAAAATACTGTCAACCCACATGATTGAAACTTCCAGATCCGTAAAACCGACGTGCCGGAGCGTATGCAGATCCGCGAGGTGCCCATCACGCCCGTGGAGGAGGGCAGCTCCGAGCTGGAGGACGAGGCCGAGTGGATCTACAAGCAGGCCTTCCTCAAGCCGCCGGTGTCCAAGGCGGACGCGCAGGAGGCCCGGGAGCGGTCGCGAAGGTGACACCATTTCGCAGATATCCGGCTAATAGTCTCAATATTTCGCAGATATCCGGCTAATAGTGATAAGATTTCGCAGATATCCGGTACCTGGATTTTTTTCTCTAAAATCGCACTTTTCAGGACACGTCTAGTCTAGATACGCATTTAATTAGTTTGTTCTTAGTCAATTACAAAAACTAAGAACAATCAATAACTATTTAAGAAGAACGGCTGAATTCTTTGTTAGTTTATAAACTTCGATCAGTTCAGAATATTAATATATACTAGCTGCGCCCCGCGGTGTTACCCGTTGTTATTGGAATAAAAATTAGCTACTACTATTCTATACCATATTTTATATAAAACGGTCCAGCTGTTTGAGCGTGACGATGTAACAAACATACAAACACACTCACAAACATTCCCCTTCATATCATTGATTGCAGGAGCGGTAGCACAATTATCAAGATACGTCAAGCGTTAGACTTCATGAGGAACCAAACGTTAGAAGTCCCCTTCATAGCGTTCTACCGCAAAGAGTACGTGCAACCAGAGCTGACCATCAACGATCTATGGAAGGTGTACAAATATGATGCCAAGGTTAGTACAACAGTGTGAACATATTAGAACACGGAAATGCAATTCGTATCACTATCCCTTTCTATCGCTAAGGAATGTCGTTTGATAGAGCGAGATACATCAGCGAGTCTAGAGAAGGCAGGAGCAAAGCATTCTTAGCGTTCTTTGTAAAAATTTCGCAAATCCATTTAGCTGCCTAATGCCCGGTCTCTGAATTCCTAGTTAACTTTAATGACCTGATAAGTGTATTGGTGTCTTTGTCATTTATTTAGAACCAAATAGAGACAACGAGAGACTTATTGCTTGATCAAAAGGTTTCCGAAATCGGACATAAATGGATCTACTTTTCTCCTTCTATAGATGTATGTTCTTTTTCAGTGGTGTCAACTGAAACAACGCAAAGAGAACCTCCTGAAGCTGCTAGAAAACATGCGCGACTTCCAACTGGACAAGGTGATGTCTAACCCGGACGCGCCCATCCCGGAGAACATGCGCCTCATACAGGACGACGATATCAACAGGTGAGCATCGGGGTCATAATATAACGTATAGAGTGTCTTTCTTCTAAGGTCCTTTCTTCTTTCCCTATTAATATAGGTATTCTATGGTAATATGTAATCTGTATACTAGATAATTAAATTAAAGGACAATCTGTAATACCACAAACATTACGCACAATGGTAAGTAGATTGGACATATTATTATAGACATTTTTGTTGCAGACTATGTTAATATTTGGAACACCAGTTGAGGTTTTTTATTTGTCCAAAGGTTGAGGGCGGTACAAACGTCGGAGGAGCTCCGCGACGTCCACACACACTTCCTCCTGTACTATTCCACGGACTTGCCCGAAATGCAGAAGGTTCAGCGCGCTAAGGAGAGAAAAAAAGGATTGGAGGAGAAAAAGTGAGTGTTCTACAATAGCGTCGTTTGCGATGTGGTCGTTCTTTACCGCACCGGTGTTTACTTTGTAGTCGGTAGCATAAAAAATGCATGCTGTTGTATTGAACTGCATAATGCGGTCCATGTAAATAGTCAGGTCCACACCGGACGATCCATTGTAATCCAATCGCGGTCGGCGTGGGCGTGCCTTGTGTGATCCTCTAGTCTGGAGCGGTCCACGCCACCTGGATCGTTGATCCTGGAGCGTCGATTTAAAATGGATCGTCTGGTATGGACCCGGGTAATAATACTGCGTCCATATACGAAGATGAGCACGAGCACGAGAGGTGTTCTGAATTTTGAACGTCTAACCCCCGGTTTCTAGAACGTTTGTTGGCGTTGACAGTAGATTAAAACTATCGTTGCCTCTATCTGACTATAAACAAATGACAAGGATGGCAATATAATTAATCTGTTGTCAACGCTGACTGACGTTTCAGAAACTGGGGGTAAATGTCCTAAGAAATTGTTATTATATTGTATTGTATTGCCGGACACTCGGAAGTGCAAGCAGCTAACGATCGCGGCAGTTACCTTGCACACTTTCAGTCAGTAAGTCAGAGGCACAAAGTCTGGTTTTGGCCTTGTTTTCATGGACACAACTTGACTAAACATCTAAAAAAAAAGTTCGGCCTCGTTTTCTACCAGCCCATTACCTGTATCCCAGGAGGCTAGCCCGCGAAGAGGCCGACAAGAACGGCGAGGACCCCGAGGAGGCCGCGGCGGCCGTGGAGGCCGCCGAGCCGGACGAGGAGGAACACGCCGAGGTCAAGTACGCCGTGCGCTCCGGGCCCTACGAGCTCTGCAGGAAGGCTGGGCTGGGTAAGGTTTTAACAGAGTAGGTACCTCTCAGAAGAATTACACATGCTCATAAAATAGTAAGATTAAAATTCGCCATGAACTCGACTCAAAACTTGTACATGTAGATTGAGCTGTCGAAATGTCACTAGTGTCAACTCATCAATCTGGCGACGGGCTTCGTGGATACTTCCGAAATCATTCTTGGGCATGGGTTTCTTCACGACGATTTCTTTCACCGAATAGCGAGTTGTAATTAGGAATATAAGTTGCACTGGGCTCCGGATTCGCTTGCTCCCCCTGACCGGCGCCGTGCCCGCAGAGCCGCTGGTGCGGCAGTTCGGGCTGACGCCGGAGCAGTTCGCGGAGAACGTGCGCGACAACTACCAGCGGCACGAGGTGGAGCAGCAGCCCGTGCCGCCGCTCGACGCCGCGGAGCAATACGTACGTACATACACACATACATACTGTGAAGTACGCTGCTTTGTAGGGCTCCGTACCCAAAGGGTAAAACGGGGACCCTACTACTAAGATTCCGTCCGTCCGTCTGTCTGTCTATCTGCGTGTCAGTCTGTCGCCAAACTATCTCATAAACCGTGATAGTTAAACCGTTGAAATACCATTAGCGTAGAGTAGTCTCAGTGTAGGTAGCCTCAGCCCAAGGTGGACAGGACACTCCGTATTCAATAAGTACTCCAAGCCTCGGAAGAGAGAGCCAACACGCTCAAACGTCATACAAAATTCCGATCATGATATCTCGCTCTAATTGCGAGTATCCTTTTTTCTAGGGTATTATTATTCTATAGCTTCAGTTAGCCGATGAATACGCCGCTGTACGTACAGTGTACATAACTAGATATGTATTCCAGATGGGATCGATGGGGTCGGCGCAGGAGGTGCTACGCCGCGCCGTGTACATGTGCGGGGTGCAGCTGGCTCGCGAGCCGCAGCTACGGGCCACGCTACGGGACGCGCTACGGGAGCGCGCTACGATCTCCGTCAGGCCTACGCCGCGCGGCATGAAGGAAATCGACGAGAACCATGCGTGCTACGGGTGAGGATAATATTAATTATTGTTGATTTTTGTAAGTTAAATTGTAGAAATAATATTGTTAGGTAAATTCTCCTTGATATGCTTGTTTGTGTCTTTTGGTGGCAAAGGATGCCGATGATGAGTCATGATCGTATAATATAGATTTAGATTTCTTAAATCGTAGATAGCAAATGATACTGTTTATCTCGAGAATCGCGTGTGAAACCGCGGTCGATACCTAGTATTATATTATTTGCGAAAGTGTTATGTGCGTACGTGTGTTTGTTCCCTTTTCACGCTTCAATGGCTGTACATATTTGGATGCAATCCGGTGTGGAGAGATAGATAATACCAAATCATTATCAGGTGTTAACTTCCAGTCTGAAGTACCTGAAGAAGAAGCCGGTCCGCGACCTGACGGGCGAGCAGTACCTGAAGCTGTCCATCGCCGCCGAGGACAAGCTGGTGGAGCTGACCATCAGTGAGCAGATCGAGGGGAACACCGGCCCCAGCTACCTGGAGGAACTCAAGGCCTTGTACCAGAAGGTAAATGGATTCAATCTCCTGCCCCTCCCCTCTATCCCTCTCACTGTCTCGCCCCTCCCCTCTCGCCTGGTTTTCCCCCTTTTCCTAAACACCTAAAGGAAGACATCAGAACTCCTCAATGACTAACAGGAAACTGATGATATTCGGGCTCACTTTGAACGGCTTCCCGTTTCGTTAATCGTTACCCGCAAATTTCTTTCGCTCCACTCAACGTCACTTGCCTGTTTTGGTATCATTAGTTGGCAAAATTTCCTTCACTCGGTTATTCCTTGACAATAATCCTCGTACGAAGGAAACAAACCATCTGTCAGCTCAAGGTATCTCGCGACGTACCTTGAGGGTTCCTCGAAGTCGCTTCTCTACGATCATTTGTGTTAAAATGGAGAACCTCGAAACTTCGAAAGTACAACTAACGATAATATGAGGAACTTTTGCGGGGAGTTTCGAGGTCCCGCAGCAAAGGTCGAGTGAAAGAAATTTGGAGGTAACGGCTAACGTTACTGGGGTGGGTGGATTCGCTGTCTTATGCGGTGAGGAAAAACATTACGGCCTATTACTCCTCACGGAAGTGACCAGACCAGCGATGGTGACAACGAGTAACGTTTCCCAGGACGAGTTCGCGGCGACGGTGCAGGCGTGGAACGAGCTCCGCGCGGAGGCGGTCACCATCGCGCTCACCAAGATCGTCATGCCGGAGCTGCGGCGGGAGCTGAACGCCGTGCTCATACAGGAGGCCAAGCAGTACATACTCAAGTGAGCCTTTGTGATGTACTCATCATAATTATTTAGATATTTTCGTTATTATTGTATATATTTGTTTTATTTGATTTGATTTTTGATTGTCTTTTGAGGTCTATTGAAAGTTGTCTTTTTAACATTTTCTATTTTTGTTTTACTTTGTAGATGTTGTCGAAGGAAGTTGTACGACTGGTTGAAAGTTGCGCCGTACGAATCCAGGGTGTCAGACGACGACGACGACGATTGGGACACGAACAACGGTTAGTTTTATGGCAGAACTTGAGGTCTCGCTTATTAACGGTTAGTTTAATGGCAGAAGTTAAGGTCTCGCTTATTGTATTCAGTGTATTTAGTTTTCTCTAATTCGGACTAGGTTAGACGAACGTATCGCTTAGGATCTCTTTTCGCTGGTTTGCGTGGTGGTGACAGTCTCATGGCGGTCCGCCCGCACGTTCCGCCTTGAAGACTTTTTAATAATATAGGTACGTGTTGGTTAATGTTTGCAATCTCTTCGTAAAGGTCTCCGCGTGCTATCGATAGCGTACGTCCCGGACCGGAACCACTCGTCGTTCGCGTGCGTGATCGGCGGCGGCGGCGAGCTGGTGGACCACCTGCGCCTGCCGCACCTGCTGCACCGCCGCAACGCCTGGGACGCGCTGGAGCGGGCCAACAAGGAGGCCGACATGGTGGCGCTCCGCAGGTGAGGAACCGAGGCGGCGGCGGCGAGCTGGTGGACCACCTGCGCCTGCCGCACCTGCTGCACCGCCGCAACGCCTGGGACGCGCTGGAGCGGGCCAACAAGGAGGCCGACATGGTGGCGCTCCGCAGGTGAGGAACCGAGGCGGCGGCGGCGAGCTGGTGGACCACCTGCGCCTGCCGCACCTGCTGCACCGCCGCAACGCCTGGGACGCGCTGGAGCGGGCCAACAAGGAGGCCGACATGGTGGCGCTCCGCAGGTGAGGAACCGAGGCGGCGGCGGCGAGCTGGTGGACCACCTGCGCCTGCCGCACCTGCTGCACCGCCGCAACGCCTGGGACGCGCTGGAGCGGGCCAACAAGGAGGCCGACATGGTGGCGCTCCGCAGGTGAGGAACCGAGGCGGCGGCGGCGAGCTGGTGGACCACCTGCGCCTGCCGCACCTGCTGCACCGCCGCAACGCCTGGGACGCGCTGGAGCGGGCCAACAAGGAGGCCGACATGGTGGCGCTCCGCAGGTGAGGAACCGAGGCGGCGGCGGCGAGCTGGTGGACCACCTGCGCCTGCCGCACCTGCTGCACCGCCGCAACGCCTGGGACGCGCTGGAGCGGGCCAACAAGGAGGCCGACATGGTGGCGCTCCGCAGGTGAGGAACCGAGGCGGCGGCGGCGAGCTGGTGGACCACCTGCGCCTGCCGCACCTGCTGCACCGCCGCAACGCCTGGGACGCGCTGGAGCGGGCCAACAAGGAGGCCGACATGGTGGCGCTCCGCAGGTGAGGAACCGAGGCGGCGGCGGCGAGCTGGTGGACCACCTGCGCCTGCCGCACCTGCTGCACCGCCGCAACGCCTGGGACGCGCTGGAGCGGGCCAACAAGGAGGCCGACATGGTGGCGCTCCGCAGGTGAGGAACCGAGGCGGCGGCGGCGAGCTGGTGGACCACCTGCGCCTGCCGCACCTGCTGCACCGCCGCAACGCCTGGGACGCGCTGGAGCGGGCCAACAAGGAGGCCGACATGGTGGCGCTCCGCAGGTGAGGAACCGAGGCGGCGGCGGCGAGCTGGTGGACCACCTGCGCCTGCCGCACCTGCTGCACCGCCGCAACGCCTGGGACGCGCTGGAGCGGGCCAACAAGGAGGCCGACATGGTGGCGCTCCGCAGGTGAGGAACCGAGGCGGCGGCGGCGAGCTGGTGGACCACCTGCGCCTGCCGCACCTGCTGCACCGCCGCAACGCCTGGGACGCGCTGGAGCGGGCCAACAAGGAGGCCGACATGGTGGCGCTCCGCAGGTGAGGAACCGAGGCGGCGGCGGCGAGCTGGTGGACCACCTGCGCCTGCCGCACCTGCTGCACCGCCGCAACGCCTGGGACGCGCTGGAGCGGGCCAACAAGGAGGCCGACATGGTGGCGCTCCGCAGGTGAGGAACCGAGGCGGCGGCGGCGAGCTGGTGGACCACCTGCGCCTGCCGCACCTGCTGCACCGCCGCAACGCCTGGGACGCGCTGGAGCGGGCCAACAAGGAGGCCGACATGGTGGCGCTCCGCAGGTGAGGAACCGAGGCGGCGGCGGCGAGCTGGTGGACCACCTGCGCCTGCCGCACCTGCTGCACCGCCGCAACGCCTGGGACGCGCTGGAGCGGGCTCATCCAGTGTAACAAGTGTCGGTTTCCAGGTTTATCCTGCGCAAGAAGCCGCACGTGATCGTGATAGGCGGCGAGTCGCGCGAGGCGCTGCAGGTGAAGGCGGACGTGGCGGACTGCGTGCAGCAGCTGGTGGAGGACGAGCAGTTCCCGCGCATCCCCGTGGAGGTGGCCGACAACCACATCAGCAACGTCTACAGCAACAGCATCCGCGGCCGGGTGAGCGCGTTACATTCCTGTTTCAATGTTACTTCTTCACGCTCGAACGGGTGGACAGATTTGATGAAATTTGTTATAGAGTTAACACCCTAGGTTGATAGAAAATTACTTTCTTTTCTAAAAATGGCGGGTAACACCGCGGGGCGTAGTTAGTGTAATATAACACCATATTTTGTATATTGACAAAAACAAAAGTATAATATACATACACTTTTAGAATGGGTATTCAAACAATCTTCAAACAACCTTCAAACAACCTTTGGACGGGCAGATTGTTTTTAATTATAAACAGTTCTCGCGTCAAATCAATCATGAACGCTCTAAAGGACGCCCATTAACAAATCGAATCTATTCCAGAACGACTTCAGAGAATACCCCGACACGCTCCGCCAGGCCATCTGCCAGGGGCGGCTCCTGCAGGACCCCCTGATGGAGATCTCCCAGCTGTGCGGGCCCGACGAGGAAATCATGTGTCTCCGGTACCACCCGCTGCAGGACCAGGTGCCCAAGGAGGAGCTCCTCGAAGGCATCGAGTTGGAGTTCGTCAACAGAATCAACGAAGTCGGCGTCGACGTCAACGAAGCGATCCTCACGGGACGGGGCACGGAGCTGCTCCAGTTCGTTTGCGGCCTCGGCCCTAGAAAAGCTCAGGCCCTCATCAAACTGTTCAAGCAAACAAATCAGAAGCTAGAGAACCGTACGCAGCTGGTCACGGTGTGCCACATGGGGCCCAAAGTGTTCATCAACTGCTCGGGCTTCATCAAAATCGACACCAGCAGCTTGGGAGACAGCACCGAGGCGTACATAGAAGTGTTGGACGGGTCCCGAGTGCATCCGGAAACTTACGAGTGGGCGCGGAAGATGGCCGTCGACGCTCTGGAGTACGAAGACGAAGACGCCAATCCCGCTGGCGCTCTAGAGGAAATCTTAGAAGCGCCGGAGAGGTTGAAGGACTTGGACTTGGACGCGTTTGCTGAGGAGTTGGAGCGCCAAGGGTTCGGCAATAAGAGCATAACGCTGTATGATATACGAGCGGAACTGAACTCTAGATATAAGGATCTGAGGGTTTCATATCGCTCGCCGACGCCCGAAGAGCTGTTCGATATACTTACGAAGGAGTCTCCGGAGACTTTCTACGTGGGCAAGATGGTGCTAGCGTCCGTGGTAGGGATAACGCATCGGAAGCCGCAGAGAGAGATGTTGGATCAGGCCAACCCTGTGAGGAACGACGAGACTGGACTTTGGGAATGCCCCTTTTGTCATAAGAACGATTTTCCTGAGTTGTCTGAGGTAAGAATCCGAATCCTTTACCTAAATAATAGAGTAAACATAATGTTTTGTCTGAGGTATCTGCCGTTGAACATACTATACAATGAGACAGTGTTTAATTTTGAATATGTATGCACATTCGTTCATTATTATTTGTGAAGGTTACGTAGTGCCTATATAGAGTATTGAGTACCTATGTAATGGTATGGTGATAAGTAATGGTTGTACATACATACATACTGAGTGGAGTGTAAACAATAGTATTTGCTATCTTGTTTTTTGCCGACTGAATAGTGAAGTAGTGATTCATGTAATGTTATACAGCCGTGTAATGAATATCCTTTTTCTTCTAGCACACGTCTTTATTATTTTCGAAGACGCTGGCAACTTTAAAACAAAGCAAATAAATAAACTCTAGTTACTAGAAGTATCCATATTAGAAGTGACCAGAGTTAAACCGATGTTTCTAAAATTTCATTCCACAAAATCGACGTCAATCACTCGCGTTTTCTCACTTAATCCTGGCATACCTAAATATTTTTTTTATGAATAAAGGCGAGGGTTAGACTTCGATTTGTGGAGAAAATATTTAGACTCACCTGTTCAACTCCGCTTTTAGTTTGTGGTCCGACCGGCTATGTTCGTGTAGCATCGAGCACCGTTTATTGGCGGCAGGTGTGGAACCACTTCGACGCGGGCGCGTGCCCGGGGCAGGCCACGGGCGTGCGGCTGCGGCTGGACAACGGGCTCTCCGGCTACATCCACATCAAGAACCTGTCCGACCGGCACGTGGCCGACCCGGCGGAGCGCGTCCGGCTCGGCCAGACCGTGCACTGCCGCGTGCTCAAGATAGACGTGGAGCGCTTCTCCGTCGACTGCTCCTCCAAGTCCTCCGACCTGCTCGACAAGAACAACGAGTGGAGGTAGCCTTCCTCGTGTTCCTCCTTCTAACTAACTTCTACTTATATAATCATAATAATTCAGCCTCACTTTCGTGAGGAGGGTTAGAATGAATTGTAATAAGATAATATATTTAAATTTCCATGGATTTGCTCCGACTCACAACCGCTATGCTATTGAAACTTGTTATATGCGGTCTAATTAGCATTTGAAAAGAACTCTTGTATTGTAAACTCATGTAAAACATTCATGGTTGAGTTTCCGTAAAATATCATGGCTGGCCATGGCTGGACGACTTCCTCGGTATAATTAGGCGACATTCTAATTCCGTATTTTGATATGCCGCATTATAAATTTTTCGAGCGCGAACGTTGCATCGAAAAGTTGCGCGATTTTAACTTGTAAAGGTAGACTTCCAATTACGCGTTAGGCGTCGGACATACGTTCGTAACAATTGATTCTCGACTTTATTCTATACATAATACAGTGCATAGTACATTCGAGCGCTGAGCGTCAGTGACGCGCGATGCTGACTACCCAGACGCGATTACCGAAAATCAAACTTTAGGGCCTTTTCAGGAATGCCTTTCGCCCAAACAACTGAGATATGAGTCGTCGAATCATCATCTTATATAATCACATATTGGTTACTTCCTGAACCAACTTCAAACCAAGTATGAACAGAACAGAGAGAGAGATAGAGATATAATATAGATAGACAGAGATATAGACATTTATAGTCAAATTAAGTTATGGGTATTAGTTAGTTCCATTTTTCCATTCCAGTTATTAACCAATGTGTTTGTTCCAGACCGCCGAAAGACCCGTACTACGACCAAGAGTCGGACGACAAGGACGTGCGCAAGGACAAGGAGACCAAGCAGACCAAGGAGCGCGCGCAGTACGTGAAGCGGGTCATCGTGCACCCCGCCTTCCACAACATATCCTTCGCGGAGGCAGAGAAGCTGATGGACAAGATGGCGCAGGGGGAGGTCATAGTCAGGCCGAGCAGCAAGGTGAGCTATCCTCGACCTTACGGCCCAGGTTATAAAATAACTTTTTCGTTGTGACTTTAGCTGTTGGACTAGGTTATTCGGTACTGCAAGCTGGCCGAAATAAGTCCAAAGATGTACTATTAGTCTGTCATCAGTTAGCAGTTTAATTTTATTGCAGGGTTCAGATCATCTAACGGTGACTTGGAAAGTAGCCGAAGGAATCTATCAACACATCGACGTGCGGGAAGAGGGCAAAGAAAACGCATTCTCATTAGGTTTGTATTTGAGCTGCAACCGTCATTTTGTACCGTGCGTCTCATACGTTTCGTACTAAAGTCTGAAATCCTTTGTCGCAGGTCGAAGTCTGTGGATCCAAGGCTCGGAGTTCGAAGATCTCGACGAGATCATCGCTCGCCACGTCACGCCCATGGCGGGCCACGCGCGCGACCTCATCTCCTACAAATACTACAAGCCGCTCGGCGGCATGAGGGACAAAGCCGAGGAGATACTCAAGGAGGAGAAATCCAAGAACCCCAACAAAATCCACTACGTGATATCGGCCGCGAAGAACTATCCGGGCAGGTTCATGCTGTCGTACCTGCCTCGAGTGAGGTGCACGCACGAGTACGTGTCCGTCACCCCGGACGGGTACAAGTTCCGGCAGCGGATGTTCGACTCCCTGTCCGGGCTGCTCAAGTGGTTCAAGGAGCACTTCCGGGAGCCCCCGCCCAGCGGCACGCCCGCGCAGCGCACGCCGGCGCGGACCCCGCACGGCGGCGCCACGTCCGCCCTGTACCACACGCCCGCGGCGCACACGCCCGCCTTCCACACGCCGGCGCACACGCCCGGCCCCGCCTACATCAACACGCCGTACACGCCCTCGGCGCAGACGCCGTACATGACGCCGTTCGCGAGCACGCCGCGCCAGCCCGACTTCCTGACGCCCGCCGTGCCGCGCTCGCACTCGCACCGCGCGCCGCCGCAGCCGCAGCCGCAGCCGCAGCCGCCGCTCTACACCGAGCCCTCGGACTGGGAGAAGGCGGCGCAGGACTGGGTGCGGCACCGCACCGTGCGCGACACGCCCTCCACGCCCCGCAGCGGCGCGGGCGACGGCGGCGCCACCCCGCGCCACGCCGGCCGCGGCACGCCGCGCCACGACGCGCGCGCCACGCCGCGCCACGACGCGCGCGCCACGCCGCGCCACGACGGCCGCGGCACGCCGCACAGCCACCACTCGGGCCGCTCGTCCCGCGCGCACTCCGCCCGCTCCACGCCGCACACCAACACCTCCCCGCGCTCCATGTCTCTGGGCGACGCGACTCCGCTCTACGACGAGAACTAAACTAAGACTGACGGCTAAAATATTTATTTTTCTACGGCGCCACGCGAGCGCGGCGGACGTGACGTCACGGTATTGGAATTCGCGTTCGCCGAATGTATAATATAATGTACGATTTGGAAGGTGTAATGTGTAATTTATTGACCTACGTTGATGAGTTGTTTACGTCTCGTGATATGATATGACGACGTTGTACCGCTTCAGACGCCACGATCGATGACCAAAAGAAAATAGATAGTCAATTCCTGTAATTCCTGTTACCTATTGTAACCCTTTTTGTAAGCGATGACGAAATACTATGTTTTAAAAACGTATTTACCTGCTTAGGTATTGTTATGAATATTATGAGTTTTATAGACAGAGGGATTCAGAAACTATGCGTAGCTAGATAAAGGACATTATGTAAATTCTTATTTGCAAGGCACTTGACATTATATATTTTTTAAATTGCCACTGAAAATGGTAGTTACAAGTAAGCAAAATACTTAGGTCGGTCGCATAGAGACACGAGGACCGAGGTATGTATGTATATTGGTCAATAAATGAGGCTCTGCTCCCAGACTAGGTAGATAGAGATGCTAACGCTCTTGGCGCTTCGTCTCCGCCGCGTATGTTAGCCATTTTTTCATTCAATCGCCGACAATAAAGTATTATAGTTTGAAGACCATTGCCGCCTCGAATCTTGTGACAATCGACATCAGTTTGCGCTGCGACTGCGCCCGGGCTTGGCTGGTTACGACCGGCCTCGCAAAAGTGATGTAAATCAAGGCATTTGATTCCTTACCTCGATTGACCGTCGTAAAGATGCTTCTTTCGTCTGCAATAATAAATAGCATCGAACAATGTTACCTTGCTGCGATACGGCCTTGCATCGATTAATTATGTTTCTTGTAACGTGTAATAAAGATGAATTTCGGTTAGAGGTTTATACAAGATAATAATATAATATGTGAAGCCTACGAATAAGTAAGAAGCCCTCGCGTGTGGGGCGGACCACGGTGGGCCAGAATTTAATAAAAAACCTGTCTATTTCGCGCGTTCCACACGGGACAATAAAATAATAACTATGTATTTTGTTACTGAATAACAGTAATTTTGCAATTAAATTGTTATAACTCACACAGCCCAATGAAACCAGGTGAACATTTCATACGGATGGTACATTTTTTTTTGTGTCTGTTTTTTAATAATGTTTGAAAATGTGCAAATCAGTTATTTACAGCTGAACCACGTTCCCCAAAAAAATAAAAACAACAGAAAATATATGTTCTATAAAAAATTATGTATAATTATCTTGGTTTCCTTGGGCTGTGCCAAATTGCCAATGTTAGCTAGAGCCTATAGCAAATGCCTTACGGTCGGCTAATAAAATATAAAGGCCTTCTCTGCAGTTATCTTGAAATCAAAAATAAAACTATTACAAATCATACCAATGACTTTTATTTATAATTATACATCTCGTAACGAACACTTGGGAGATCAAACTCATTTGAGTTCCCATAGAAATCTGAATCAAAGTCCCATTTGAATCGGAAATGGTTAGGTTAACGTTTTATAATTATTCATGTTGGGGATATATAACATTTAGCTGTTATTTTGAGGCACGATAGGTATTTATCACTGAGAAGGATTTATGACATAATGTATAAGCCGGTTATCATTTGCTCATTCAAAGTCTGCGTATGAGAAAAAAAACCGGCCAATGCGAGTCGGACTCGTGCGCACAAGGTTTCCGTGCCATTATTTATAAAAACGACAAGAAAATCACGTTTGTTGTATAAGAGTCCCCTTTTATTTATTTTATTCTGTTTTTTTGTATTTTTTGTTATAGCGGCAACAGTAGGTAAGTACCTAATACATCATCTCTTGAAAGTTTCATCTGTCTAACTATCATGGTTCATGACTGAGATACAGCCTGGTGACAGACGGACAGACAGACAGACAGACACAGACGGACAGACAGCGGAGTCTTAGGTCCGTATTAATAAATGAACCTCAATAGCGCTACCAAGTGCGCTACCAGCTAATCCACACTCAAAATGTAATCTGCATCTTGAGATCGTTGCTATAATAAATGGATATTGAGATGTAGCACTGGCTACTAGATACTGTCTTGTATATTGTGTCAATTGTTTCATAATCGGATAGCACTTAACCGCTGAGTGTCATTTATTAATTTGCCAGAGATCATGTAAGTTTCTGTTCCTAATCTACAACTTAAGATGTATTTATTAAATAGAACAAAAGAGCAAGTGCACACTGAAGATAGCTCTCAGAGCTAAGTTTGATTTATTAATACGGACCTTAGTAGGTAATAGTCACGTTTTACCTGAGTACGAGTCAAAATAACGTCAAAATAACATTCGCTTATAAAGTAAATCATTCAAAACACATCAACACTTCAGATGGTCAATGGATCGGAACAATATTGTCTACTCAAATAGAAATTACAGGATATCTCTTCGCGTGTGTGATTATCCTATAGAGCGCTAGAGCTGGTTAGAGGCCGGCGATTACTGTAGGCTATAATAATCTATGCACCTACCTACTACATCTGTTGAAGGAAGACGCTGCCATCCGTAACGTGGTACCTATCACTCGTCAGTAGATGAATCGTTGTCGCGCGTCGCGCTTGCGTTTATTCTCCACCGACGCAAACTTGTTCAGTTTCCCGCGTGTTGTTTTAAGTTGATATTAGGTAGATGCCGTGACATTTTTGTTTATAATTTTTTATAGTGATATGCAGTATCAGTGGACAAAGGTACTTTACTACTCGGAGATAGGTAGGTAGGTAATCTTAAATTGTAAACCCTGAAACGAAACAACTAATGTAATATCGTTGTATTATATTATTTTGATATTTTGGGAATGTTACATACATTTTATTGAAATATGAATTATCTATCCTATTACTTAGGTAGGTAGGTAGGTACTGGGTATACAATAATAAGTTACCTACTCTATGGCACTTACTGGTGTCGATTCTGGATGCACTAAAAGTAAATCGCTTGTAATTTTTTAATGGATTCATCCATAAAACATTATTTTTTAATTATTTTTACGTTATTCCACTGTAGGTATACATAGATCATACACTATTATATTATTATAGTACCTATGCATTGAGCCGGTCAGGTATTTGATATTATTTACATGTTTGAAATAACGTACGGTTGGTAATTAAGAACCTGCTGAAGAATAGCAATCAAGCGTCCTTACCCAATAGTTTTTTTATCGGTGCTTAGCCTTTGGGTAAAAGCAAGTAGGTATAGGTACTATACATATCACATAATAAGTTATCACATAATGAGTTAAGTACACGTGTCAATTGGTATTTTTCCATAACCTACCTATACAAAAAAATATAAACCCGCATTGAGGTCAGTATAATCATTAGGTATTGTTTTTTTAGTGGTTAGAGTTGGATAAGAGTCGAGCTAATTTACACCCAAAATTGTGATGAAACACTGAAGGCTCTTTTTGTGGCCGTGGTGTGGTTTGTACATGTACACTGCACCATACAATATAACACCATATAAAAAAATATAGCCTACAGCACTCGCACATCTGAGACGAATCTAATTACACCTCATAATATTATGTTGAAATCCGTTAAGTGGTTTAGGCTGTAGAGTCGCACAAAGAATTAGACATACAAACATACATACATACGCTCGAAGAACATAGCCCTCCTTCAGCAGTCGGGTAAAACGCGTCTTAAAAAGTGGTTTGAATGGATTTAGTATGCGTTGTCATCGAGTTGTGACAACCGCTAGCTTGAAGTTATTTACACCGCCTATCTTTGACTCTCCATTATCTCTCTCTCTCCATTCAAAATTTGACTGGAAGAGATCGCATTTAGCGATAAGTCCGCTCGTTTACTTTAGATGTAGCTAAAGCTCTTTCTGTCATACCTTGTGTTTTTACAACTGATGTGCAATAAAGTATTTTTCTATACTATTCTACCCAGAAAGTTTGATCAGCAAATGGATGATCGAGAAATTAAAGTTGTAAGATTCCACCCGATACGACAGACAGGCAAGCAAGACAGTGACGCGGTAGAATAACAAAATTAACGACGATTTCCAGCGATAAAGAGGTTCAAGAGCTCTTTATTGAGGTCCGGAGTCCAGGGTTTCTGTGCTTTTAGGCTCAGTCCAGGTTGTAAGGCTAGCTTGTATTAAGATGGTTATAGCGGGGGTGGCGAGTTCAAATCCCAGTGCAGGCATACGTACCAATGTGTTTCTTGTTAAACATTTTATGTACGTAATGATCACTCGCTTTTCGGTGAAGGAAAACATCGTGAGGAAACCAACATGACCCAGAAACATTTCGGAGGCATGTATCCATTAAGCCGGGTTAGGCCCCCGTAGTGGATTATGGCCTAGCCTCCTCACGAAAGTGAGAGGAGGCCTTTGCCCAGCCGTGTTACAGTTACAGGCTGAATTATTATTATGTAATATAAAAAACTTTGAAATAGAGTAAAACCTCGCCTTAATCAAAGTGGCCCATGAGCTGCCGGACAACCTGACATTAGAGGAAGGATGCCACATTATCTCATTCGAGATTGATTAATCGATATTACATACGTATTTCGTATCTTCAATAAATAATGTGCTTTTGCCAAATAACGCTTAGAAGTTAGTTTATTAAGGACGAAAAAACTTGGAACGAAAAAGAAATATGCCTAGATATTGAAACGGTGCAAAATGTGGTTTTGAACTCAGAATAATATCTACCTACTTTTTTAGTTGGCCCTACAACCGCGGATACATTACATTTGTGCCCCAAACACAACCAATGCCCGATTCAGTGGAGATGATTCTTAGCTATAATTTTAGAAGATTCGTTCAGGGACTTGAAGATCATCAGCTCATTTCCTACTCGACAAAAGTATCTTATCAATTTGCCCCGATTCAGTGGTTCCGGCACCACCGTCACGTTTACATACGAGTAATTTATAAGTGCTTTGTTAAAAGTAGCATCAATGGGGAAAAAATAGCTTGACAAGTCAAGGTTAGTCATTTGAAAGCAATGATTAAATTAGAAGTCATCCTTTGAAAGATACATTTTGGGTTGGCAGGTAGGTTTTATTTAATAAATAACTAGATATTATACTTCTGGAGCAATTAAGGCTACCACCTAATCCAAAAACTATTTCCAAATTAAATATGTAAGAACTAATGGAAGCATAGGTACAGAATACATAATAGTACAGGTGCTAGGATAATTACATAGGTAGGTAAGTACCCAGGTATCACTGATGTGTGGCTGTATGTATATACCTATTGTCTTATACAATGTGTCTGGTCACCGGTGTCGGAGACTTAAGGGGGGTTAAATATGGGGATTTTTATCGACAAATCACTATCTCGATTTTCTCTTGGCCTCTCCATACTAAAATGGCAGCCATTTTGTTTTTTTTTCTTCGCAGCTCAGACGCCTATACTGATTTAATCATTGCTATCGATGTAGACGTCTTAGGAAGACGAAAGAGGTATCATTTGAAAGCTAACAATGAAGACAATCAATTTATGATACATTTTATTCAATATCTTTTTCACAAAATAACATATAGGTAATATAGCGTAATGTTGTTGCAAAAAAACAGAATCAGAACAGTGGTTCCGGGGATTACCTACCTCTAAACAAGTCACAAAACACCAACATCTTTACGTCTCAATACAAGTAAGTATATAATATTGTAGTTTATAATATTACCTATAGGTAGTGTAGAACTGTAGAAAATTATACTTAATAGAGACGTGTAACGCGGGAATCGACTTGGACGTAGGGGACATCCCTAAAATATCGTCCCATCACTACGTCGGAACCGTTACCATGGCGACCGATCGCCTGCGCACCGTCGTGCGCATGCGTGGAACGCTCGGCTATGTTCGGTCGCACGAACGTCGCGTGCGCCTCTCCCTCAAGTAGTCGGCCGATAGCACTCCCACCGCTAACACGTACTACTTTTCCCTACGAAATCCTCCGCGACGCGCAAACTCCGCCATCTTAGTTCCTGTGCATAGGTTTTGTTGTGTTATGTCGAACGGTATTGGTGTAAACTTACGTATCAAACAATAAATTGATTTTTAACGCACTACGGTCCTATTTATTGGCCCTAGTGGCCGTTAAACTGGGGCACAACGACAGGCCGAACACGTGCACTACCGAATGAGCATAGCTAGTAAGCACGTATACCTAGCAGAAGTACGTAGGTATCGAGAAGAGGTACCGGATCATCATCGCAAGAATGATGACTCGAGGGGACACGGTCCGGCACCGACAACAACAACAACAACAACAACAGGAAGACGACATGCCGACGGGTGTTGAAGATCGCACCAGTGACATCAGCCGCGCTGCCGCCGTCGACGAGACAATGATCGACGGAGCGAGCGTGAGGGCGACGCAATCACAGGCGGCGTCTCACATCCCGACGGAGCAGTTTTTAACATCGCTGATGGAATCCATCACGCGCGCGCAGGCGGAGGCGAACAGGAACCTCATCAGTGCACTCCTGAATCCGGTCCCCGCCGACTTCAGGACTTCGAGCCCGCTCACCGTGCATTCACCATCGACGAGCACGGCCGGCAGCACCGCCGCCGTCGGTGGTAATTTCTCCAAATGCACGGCGCGGTTCGACGGGTCGGCGTACGACGGCGAGACGTTAGAGGCGTTTCTGGATTCAGTGGAGGTATTTAAAGAGTGCGCCGCCGTTAGCGACGAGCACGCACTCCGAGGTCTACCTATGTTGCTGGAAGGTGAGGCGGCGATTTGGTGGCGAGGCGTTAAGGCGTCCGTGGCGACGTGGACAGACGCCGTCGCCCGGCTCCGCGCGATCTACGGCGTGACTCAACCGGCGCATAAGATTTACCGGCAAATCTTCGCCGCAGAACAGCAAGATGACGAACGCGCCGAAGTGTTTTTGTGTCGAATTAGGGCCCTTCTGGCAAAAATACCGTACTCGTTACCAGAACTTGCACAAGTCGACATTTGTTATGGTTTATTACACCGACGTGTTAAAAAACGAGTGTCGCGAGAGTGTGTTCATAACTTAGATAAGCTTTTATGTAGCGTGCGGATCGCGGAGGATGCCATAAAGGAAGCGAAAGAGGTACCGACTAATCAGGCAAATTATCACATTTCGAATCAACCGCGGTCGAAAATGTCCCCTACCAACGTAAAGTCCCCTACGACCGGTCCGAATTTGCCGCGTTATACAAGTCGAACCCGATGCAGTTATTGTAAGATTTTCGGTCACGACGCAGACGAATGTCACAACAGGGAAAACGTAGGAGGAGGTAACAGTTATAGTAGGCCTATGGTGACTAACTCCAATAAGGTTTCGAGTAATTCGCAGAATGTGTTAAGGTGTTACGGCTGCGGGGAACCGGGTGTAGTGAGGTCGAAATGTGGTGTTTGCAACGATAAGGAAGACACGGAAATGACGGTAGAATTTCATAGCGCGGTAATCAGTTATCTTCAGCCAAGTTCTCGACCCAAAGTTGCCGACGTCAATGGTAGGTCCGACGTCGTCGATTGGGTGGCCGACGTCAAGGGGGAGCCCGACGTCGAAGGTAGGTCCGACGTCGAGGAGCAGCCCGACGTCGATGGTATGTCCGACGTCGAGGAGCAGCCCGACATCAATGGTAAGTCCGACGTCGTGGAACAGCCCGACGTCGATGGTAAGTCCGGCGTCGTGGAACAGCCCGACGCCGATGGTATGTCCGACGTCGAGGAGCAGCCCGACGTCAATGGTAAGTCCGACGTCGTGGAACAGCCCGACGTCGATGGTAAGTCCGGCGTCGTGGAACAGCCCGACGCCGATGGTATGTCCGACGTCGAGGAGCAGCCCGACGTCAATGGTAAGTCCGACGTCGTGGAACAGCCCGACGTCGATGGTAAGTCCGGCGTCGTGGAACAGCCCGACGCCGATGGTAGGTCCGACGTCGAGGAGCAGCCCGACGTCGATGGTAAGTCCGACGTCGTGGAACAGCCCGACGTCGTGGAACAGCCCGACGCCGATGGTAGGTCCGACGTCGAGGAGCAGCCCGACGTCGATGGTAGGTCCGACGTCGAGGAGCAGCCCGACGTCGATGTTGAGTCCGACGTCGTCGATGGTGCTTCTGATGTCGTTGATATTGTAGCCGACGTCAAGGGGGAGCCCGACGTCGATGGTGCGTCCGACAGCGTCGAGGCGGTTCTCATGCAGGGGGAGGGCCCTGATGAGAGACCGATTAAGCATCCGAGCCCCACGACTGGTAGATTAGAGAGTATACAGAGCGAAGAAGGAATAGGCAAACATCACGTTTCGAACCTCACTCCATTCGTAGGTCACCTTGAACTCCCTACCATTAAAAAGCGTAAACGTGGTCGACCCCCTCGGTACGTAGCGGAGTGCTAGCCCAACCGCGAGGACGCAATGTAGGGCTAGAGGGGGAGACTGTAACGCGGGAATCGACTTGGACGTAGGGGACATCCCTAAAATATCGTCCCATCACTACGTCGGAACCGTTACCATGGCGACCGATCGCCTGCGCACCGTCGTGCGCATGCGTGGAACGCTCGGCTATGTTCGGTCGCACGAACGTCGCGTGCGCCTCTCCCTCAAGTAGTCGGCCGATAGCACTCCCACCGCTAACACGTACTACTTTTCCCTACGAAATCCTCCGCGACGCGCAAACTCCGCCATCTTAGTTCCTGTGCATAGGTTTTGTTGTGTTATGTCGAACGGTATTGGTGTAAACTTACGTATCAAACAATAAATTGATTTTTAACGCACTACGGTCCTATTTATTGGCCCTAGTGGCCGTTAAAGACGTTTATTATTATATATACACATTTTTTATGTTTCAAGGGTACCATGTTCGAGAGTCCTTGACATTTATTAGAAAAATGAAATAAGCAATAGAGCTCATCGACTGTGCTTCTATAAATGTATTATGAATTAATTGTCCGGTGACAAGATCTGTGAAAAAGACAAATAGGTGGCGACTCGTAGACGACTCCCACTTATCAACAAAACCATTACAAATTGACTACCTACTTCAAATTCACCATTTAATTAGCCATAAAAAATACAACTGAGTTACAGATTTACAAATTGTCTCGTTTACTCGTGACCATAGAATATTAATACCCTAGTCGTGACGCGATGCTTCATTTTATGCTTACAAAACTGATTTGGATAATAAAAGGTCTAAATAAGTAAGGTATGCAGGGCCCTAATTACACCACAATTAATTACAATGCATTTATCTTATTTTTACAGATGTTGATTTTTGACTCTACCTACCGTATTTGGTATGGTTTGTGTAGTCAAAGTCAAAGTATTTACTGTAAATAGACAATAAAATCGCACTTTTACAAGTCTAAACAGCGAACAATAATTCTCGTTAACAAAGAGAACCATAAAACATAAAATATGATAAATTAAATTAAACAGTATAATTGATTAAGGTTTGAGTTTGAAAAATGATGTACCTACTTACTTACCTTTACCTACTTACATATTTTTTGTTTTTAAGTTTCTTTTGCTACCTTCATTATTAAGCCAAGGTTCCGATAGTCGAGTCATCACGCGCATACAAGTACATTTGGAAGATTATTTGTTCCGGTATAATTGTCATTTGTAGGTATGTAGGAATGTTGATATCTTAGGTACCTAAGTATTTACATAACGCTCAGGCTTTTAAAAAATAATATTAATTTTTACCCATTGCCATCAGAGGATATAAAATGTTTTTTAACGTCACAACACCGGCACAAGGAAACTTGGTGAATAAGTAAGATAGGTACCTAGTTATCTTTTTGCTTATAAGCACGTGATGTTACTAAATATTTCTACTACCATACCTACGTGCGATTGTGAATTTTTCCATATGAATAGGTACTTAGAAAGACTTGATTAAGTACCTTCCTTTAGATAAAGTATATACCTATATGTATATGTAATCCGCTGCCCGGAGACTGTAAAATAGTATTAAGTATGTAGATTGTAGGCACTTACTTATACTCTATACCGGACTGTCAACATCTGTTTATATATATAGGTACCTAGGTATCTATATATAATGAATAAGGTCCTATAATTAGGTAAACTCGCTTATAAGTAGATTGAGATTATGTACTAACTTAAAAACAGAATGACGGAAATCTAATAATTGACTCCACCAGCTAGCGCTGTATTTTCTAACGGGCGTTATTGCGAAACATTGTTACTTATTTGGTAAGTGGTATTTGGTGAACGGGCTTCTTTTCCGCAACTAGGCCGAATGGTCGGCCCTTTTTGCGTGATGTCGGGTGGTGCTTCAACCACCCGATGTCATCGGGGAAAGCGAGCAGCTTGCAGATTTCCGAAACACTCATGGTAGAGTTAATAGAGTTTCCTTCTTTTGTCCTACATTCAGCCATGAATCAGCGCATAAAGGAAAGCTTCCTTTTTCAAAATCAAATCGTAATCAATTACTCATCATTTAATTTACCTACCTAAATGTTTAAAGGTAGTAAGTGAAAAAAACCGCTGCCTTTAATTGCACGTTTGATGTTATCACAACTTTTTTCAAGTAAGTACAGTCAGTCATAAAAGTTGCTAATAAGGTATTTTTATTATCAGCATAGTATTTGTAATTAGACATTCACCTCTACCTAGGCTATAAGTATTATAATAATATTAGGAAAACTTAAAACGAATATTAAGAACTACTCACGAACCTCTAGTATGAGATTATGAAGGTAGGAAGTGTAGGTATACTTAAATGAAACATACAAAACTAATCAAAGTTTTGATGAATAGACGGAAAAGGTCATTATTAATGGATAAATAAAAAATATGAATTAACTGTTATGATTAATAGTAAATTAATTTTATTATTCTGTACTTATATAACGTGTTTAGACGATAGGTCACCGTCATCACTCTGTAATATTTACATTCACATTTCATAAATGTGTAGGAATCATCGTTCATACCTCTACTTACAGTCTACGGGCTGACGCTACAATTACCTAATCATTGTCTTCCTCAAGTATGTAGTATGGACCTGAAAATACCTTTCTCACCTTTATCAATACAACTTTTCCGCCCGACTGTACATAAAACAAAGCGTTTACAAATGAAACATTTATCGAGCCATCTAAGCTGTCAGAAGTAAACAACGAGTTCTTTTGTTAGGTAGGTACGTACTATGGATCTCACGCATCTCACGATACATGGGTAAAACCGCTGAGCATCATGTCGGTAATCTTCAGGCACCGCTGGTCGGATTCTCCCATAAAAACTGTGGTTTTTAACACGGATATAGGTCAATAATTTTAGTATATATTAGGACAAGTCAAATGTTAACCGGTCACTTGGCAGGCAGTGTAGAAGAGGGATGGCTAAAGAGTTTGCTGTATCTACTTATTATTCCGAAACAATATTTTAAATCCTGGTGATAGTTTCGTGCAAAGTAACACTTTATTTAATCCCTCTTAACTTTATATTTCATAGTTTAACAGATACCTAATATTAATAAACTAAGTAGGTACTTACTACATTCGCAATATCTAAAACGAAGTGATAGTAAGTTGCAAGTGAACTGTTTAAGTGAGAAAAGATGACAGAAGGAGTTTTAGTAATAGACAGTCCAAAACCAACTGAAACCAGGCAAATCGTGAAGAATGTGGTGGTTATCAGTCTGGCGTTTATGGTGCACTTCACTGCGTACCATGTAAGTATTTACTCTACCTACTATGTTTCCCTAATTATTAGCTCTATTTGATCTTCAAGATTTGTTCTAATCCATGTTTGAAGTGAGATAGTAGGTAAATGTGGTCAGGGCCCAATGTCGGAATATGAATGTTCCATATAGCGCTGTTTTAGTTAAAAGTGTCTATTGGCATAACCTCGATTTTTCAGATATTTTTAAACATTTCTACTATACCTTACCTACGTGAGATAGTGAGTTTTTCCTTATGAATACAAAGACATTGTATTTACTTAAATGCCTTTAGATTAACTAGGTAATCCGCAGTCCGGAAGCTGTAATAGTACATTGCGATACCAGGGGCCTAAGTAGTCTATTATTCGCTCGCTCGGGCTAATCGCCGTGCGCTAGAAATATATTCTCTTGTTTATTACATATACTTTACATACGGAAAAGCGTGACCTAAGTGCGAGGTTAGGTCGTACGGTGCTATAAACTAGGCTGTTTTTGTTACTAATTACTAGATCTCTCTCACGCATCTCAAGATGCATGGGTAAAACCGCTGAGCATCGGATCGGTAATCTCCAAGCACTTCGGGTTGGATTCTCCAATAAAAACTGTGGTTTTTAATACGGATGTAGGTCAATCATTTTTAGTATAGTAGGAAAAGTCATACGTTAACCGGTCACTAGGCAAGCAGTGTATAAGAGGGATGGCTGAAGAGTTAGATAAAGAGTGAGCTTAGATAAATTGTGTCTACCTAATTGCTTTGGTAGGTAGGTACATTGATTTGAGAAGCCTCAGCCAACACACTATTTTTAATCACTTCCTGTTTTATAACAGTTAATTAAGTGTTAAAATACGTAGCCCTAGGTGCGATATAAATAAACTACATAGGTATTACATTCACAATATCTAAGTACTAAAACAAAGTGATAGTACGTTGCAAGTGAAGTGTTTAAGTGATAAAAGATGACAGAAAGAGTCTTAAAAATAGACAGTCTGAAACCGAGTGAAACCAGGCGAATCGTGAAGAATGTGGTGGTTATCAGCTTGGCGTTTATGGTGCACTTCACTGCGTACAGTGTAAGTATAATGTATTTATCTTAATTTTATTTCCCTATTTAGGTATTAATTAGCTCTATTCGATTTTCAAGGTTCGTTGTAATCTCCATATTTGTGAATGTGGGCCGCCCTCAATGTTCTTACGTTGGACTGCAATGTTCCATAATTAGTGCTGTTTTTTAAATAAGTACCTATCATTTGGCATTAGCATGATTTTTCAGATTATTTTTACCTGTATATTTTATCGCTATCTATTGCAGTTGTTGAAATCTCCACCAAACAAAAGTACCTATTAAGTACCTTCCAATATTTAAAATAATACAAAATGCTTAATATTGCACGCCAATTTCCTTTTTTCCATAAAATTGTTTCCTCTAAGTGCAAGAGAGCCAAAAAGGAGATATCTTATTTATAGCTACGGAAGCACCACACTGGCGCCGGCATTTTTTCCCGGATTTAGCAATTCGTCAATGCTTTTCCTGTTTGTCTTTATCACTGTAACAAGGTGGTAGAGTTGCTATCGCTATGCATCTGATTAAATTATTGCTAATCAAAACAATTTGACTCTACCTCTCGTGCTATTAGTAAATATAACTATTATTTTAAACAATATAATGTTTATACAGTCTGTAGGTACTTAAATGAAATTGTGTGTAGTACCTACGTAGGTACCTACTTGGAATGGAGTTGATCAATCGAATGCACGCATATAGGAGAGCCTTTAAAGTTCAAAGCTCTCTTCTATACAAGCTTATAGGAGAATAGTAGGTATAAAGTTAGAAATATTTACATAATAATAATAATATATCTAACAATAATAATATAACTATTTAATTTATATTTAAAAAAATGAAAAATATTATAATGTTTATAATACAAGTTTTCAAATTAGTGATCTGTGTCAATTTGAAGCTACTGGAAACGTGTCTCTCTTTTGTGGTTACAAAAACCCTAGATATTATTACGAGTATGTAAGGCCGACGTTAATTTAACTTCTGTACCTACTTAAATACATACGATACAGTTATTGTTTTGTTGATTTGTTGAAGGTTTATTCAGACGGTCTGCCTTAGGAAGGACGAGTCGGTCGATCGGTCAGTCCTCTTTGTACACTTTATTTGTGTGCTACCTGCTAGGGTCTCTATCTGCGGAATCAAAGGTTCGGATTTAGAAATAATAAGACTAGACATAGTGAAGTTACAGACCATTAAACCAATGTCCAAGGATCACAGCGTGCAGTGCCATGCACGATTTTGCACCTTACATACCTAGTTTTGAATGGCACTGCAACTTATAAGTATACTTAGGTTTACTATCAAGTGATCAAATGCACGTGTCGTTTTATTTGTTGAAAAAATAAGCTTTTTACCTTCTACTAGGGTAAGTTCGTGTCTCGCTGACTGCTTATTGTATGGTTTCCAGGGAGCAGCCAACCTGCAGAGCTCCATCAACGCCGAAGCTGGTCTCGGAACCGCCTCCCTGGCTGCTGTGTACGCCGGCCTCATCTTCTCCAACATTTTCCTACCTGTCGTGGTCATAAAGTGAGTATGATGCACCAATATAAGATCAAAATCCCAGAGTGGATACTCCGCTCTCAAAAGGCATTCAAATACGCTCAAATATCATACAAAATCTCGATCATGCTATCTCGCTCTAAATTGCGAGAGCACCTTATTCTAGATTCTAGGACAACTAATATAGGTATTTAGTGCCAAAATGATTAACTCTTCGCAAAAATTGCCATCCATTTTGTAAAGAAGGCACTAAGGCTATTTTATTTTATCAAAAATGTTGAATTAATGTGAACTCTTCCACTTATTTAATGCAATCACAGTTTTTGAATGAACTTGCACCGATGACTGTTCGTAAGTTATGTGCGGATCCATCATTGTCGCTGGTCCAGGCTGTTATCGATTGTTAGCGATCGTTAAGCCAAGTCAGACGCCTTCATGCGGTCTGACAAACTCTGCCACTAAAGAAAAAGGACACTAAAGGCCTTATTCGACAAAGAAACAAACGTTTACCTTAACTTTTTCTTTGTTCCTTTTTTCCGTTCTTACATAGGTACTTATGGCCTTAGAATAATAACGCAGAGAAGGATAGTTCTATGCGTAGTTCCACTCAAAAGTGAAGCCACTTTTTATCAATGTGTGCGTGAGTGCCATTTAATTATCTTCTCCAAAACGCACACAATCGCAATGAAAATGACGCATGCGTGTAGGTATTTAGTCAAAGAGTAGGGAAAATGAAAAGCTTTGATTTCGAGCAATAGCGAGTCAAAAGCCGAACTAGATCCAAAACGTCTCAGTAAAAATGGCTACGCGGCGCTAGCGAGTAGGTACTAGGTTTCCATACGTTATTTCTTCTAAGCTCATGGCAACATACAGATGGCTGGGCACGAAATGGGCGATAGCAGTGTCGTTCATCACGTACATGCCGTACATCGCCGCTCAGCTGAAGCCCACGTTCTACACCCTGATCCCGGCAGGGCTGTTCGTCGGCCTGGGCGGAGGCCCGCTGTGGTGCGCCAAGTGCACATATATCTCTGTGGTTGGTATCTCAAAATTCACACATTATAGTAATTCTAATTACCTTTTGACATGCAAGTATATAGGTGTGACCAAAATGCACTCAAAAGTTGCAAATAAATTGACGTGTGACCAAATTGCACATATCCATCTAAATAAAAAACAAAACACTGGTGTGACTAAATTGCACTGGTTTTTGCATATGACCAAATTACACTAACCCCCTAAAAGCATCCTACTATCCTCCTTCCTTCCTACTTATATTATAAGGATAAAGTTTCTAACTTTTGGTTCCTCATGAAGTCTAGTACTTGACGTATCTTGATAATTATGCTGCCACTCCTGCAATAAATGACGTTATGAAGAAGTAAGTTTGTGAGTGTTTTTGTATGATTGTCACTTTTCACACTCACACGGCTGCACCAATTTTGATAGAATTTGGTATGGAGGTATTCCGAAAATGGCGGGAGGCACCGCGAGGTCAACTAGTAAATTATAATTTTTAGAACTTAAGATTAAGTATCCTATGTCCTTCACCGAGGTACTATCTATCTCCTTGCCAAATTTCATTATAATCTGTTCAGCCTTTTAGCTGTGAAAAGTGAACAAACACATAGAGTTAATTTGTAATATTAGTGGGATAATGTTTTTATTTTTTATCCCTATTGCATTTTGTTTTTCTTCCACCGCCAGGTATCAGAAGCTCACAGCAAGATATCCAAGATTTCTGCAGAAGCGCTGTTGGTGCGGTTCCTGGGGCTGTTCTTCATGATCTTCCAGATGAACCAAGTGTGGGGAAACCTAATTTCTTCTTTGGGTAATTAGCATTTCAATAAATTATTTTATTTTGCTGTGGACCTATAATGAATACTACGTCATTTGCCACATTTACTACAATAAAAACTTTATGATTTTTCCAGTCCTATCATCAGGCGACAACGCAGCTGCAGTGACGTCATTGAACGCCAGCTTGATCCCAGAACTGTGTGGTGCCAACTTCCTTCCTTCCGCTAATGCTGGAGAGGTCTTGCATCAGCAGCCTCCAGAGAAGATTCAGATGCTTGCAGGTACACCACCACCACCACATCGTGAGGTTATAGTAGTTGCGTACCGTATTTTTAACTATGGTGGGTGGTAAGTGATGGTAAGTGGTACGCTTGCCCGTAGCAGTTGCAGTGTCACTCAGTATACCTACGTACCTACTGTCTATGACGTGTCTTATTATATGTATACTATATTATATAATAATATAATTATCTGGGAATCTTATCGAACTAGGTTTTGTGTCGTGGACTCTCGTTTTATATTTTACTGTCCAAGAGACTGTCATGTTGTTGTAGTATTGAGTAGAACAGACAAAGTTAACGGTAAATTAATGTATCACCAATTATAGTAAATATGAGCTTATATTTTCAGGAATATACCTTGCGTGCATGGCGGGGGCAGCTCTCATTGTAGCGGTTGGAGTAGATTCTATGAAAAGGTAAAACTTTTTGACTGACGTGTCTATATCCACAGTGGTCATGCTTTAGAAAATTATTCTCAAACAGATAAATACTATGGGTAAAAATAGGCTATAGTTACAATTTTATTTTCACACATGAATACATATTGAAACATTGGTAAATAGTTAAATGTTCAGCTAATTTTGAGGCTATGTGAACAGTTGAACACATTCTAAAAGCCTTAAAGCTTTGTTTGGCTGGTATACAGGTACGACTCCGGACGCAAGTCCGAAGGCGGCCTCTCCGGGATGTCCCTCCTGGCAGTGACCCTGAAGCTGCTGGTGGAGCCGAAGCAGCTCCTGCTGGTCACCATCAACATCTTCATCGGGTACCAGCAGGCGTTCTTTGGCGCCGACGTTACTGCCGTAAGATTGCAACGGATTTTGACACATCTGTACATTCTGATTCGGTCCATATGGATTAAACTGGACTTTATATGGGTAGGGATAGGATAAATCTATGGGTAGGGAATTTGAAGCGACAAGGACCATAGTCCCACACACGTGCAAACTTCGCCAAATAACTGTCATACAGGATAGCATGGACTTTTGGAACACCAACCGCGTACAACTGAGTGAGTAGGGTCACAGAGGGACTGGAATGGGAATTAAAATTCTCATCTGCCCCCTTACTCCAGGCCAAAAGGGCAGATGGAAATTATATATCTCAACTGCCCCTTTACTCACACCATGGGGGCAGATGGGAATTAAAACTCCCAACTGCCCCCTTGATGGGGAGGTTAAGGGCCGTTGGGAATATATCGAATTGCGCTCAGAATTGTTTTGGTCACAAAGCGAAAAACAAAAATAGATCAGCAACGATCTATCAGTGTGTTGCCATTATATTTCATCAGGAGACTTGATCCTATCTTTATTAGTATTTAAGAGATTCAACGTAACAAGCTAGAAGCAACGTAGCAAGCGTAAAAGATTTCTATGACATGCTATGTAACCATGGTGCATTTGCACACAGTAGCACGTTCGGATAGAGGTGAAGTGCTAGGCAACATTGTTTTTTTTTCAGGCGTTCGTGTCGTGCGCGATTGGTACGGGATCCGTGGGTTTCGTGATGATGACCTATGGGTTGGCTGACGCTATTGGCTGTGTTGTCACGGGGTATCTTGCCAAGGTATAATTATTGTAGACGTAATAAATAATAAATTATCTTAAAGTATGAAGATCAATTTATAATTCCTTTCTCAACATACCTAATTCAACTTAAAAAAATATGTTTTATTAATTTAAATATGTTTTAGTTCAGATGTTTATATTATAAACATCTGCACGCTGCTCGTTGTAACCGTTGTTCAAATGAGAACCAACCCTAAAGTTATTTTTTTTTTGTTTTACTAAACTATCATTCTAATAATATTATGTACACTCTCCTTCTTATTCCTTTTTTCATATTGATTTGTATTTATATGTTCACGTTTTAATTTTTTTTTTATTGTAATAAATAATATGCGTTATCTTGTCTCTTCCTAATAGGTGACGGGTCGCTGGCCGCTCATATTTGTTGCTACAGTAGTCCACGGGCTGCTATTCGCAACTATCCTCGTTTGGAAGCCGCAGGCGGAGTTCCACTACGTCCTCTACATCATCGCGGTGCTGTGGGGGCTGTGCGACTCGGTGTGGGTGGTGCAGATCAATGGTAAGTTGAGTTCTACGAGTAGTAACTCACTTGGCAGAGTACCAGATACATTACGTGTGCATGATATAAGATGATTCACTTCACTTCACTTCACTTCACTTCTCTTCACTTCACTCCACACTGAAGCGAAGCGTGTAACGTTCCGTAAAAACACGCGCAGGAGACCTGCTTAATATAATTATATTTTTTCTGATCAAAATTCATCGTTTAAAATGGACTCGCCAATAAGTCGATCCCGAGGAACCTGTCCTAGCTAAAAAAAAGACACCCTCAATTAAAGCGAGATAATAGCGTAATCAGGATTTTGTATGATATTTAAACGTGTTGCCTCTCTCTTCCGTGAGTTTGAGTACCTTTTGAGTAAGTACTGGCCACCCTGGGACAGCGTGTTAAATAAAACATCCTCTTCCAGGGTACTATGGAATCCTGTTCCCCGGCCGAGAAGAGGCAGCCTTCTCCAACTTCCGCCTCTGGGAGTCGGTCGGCTTCATCATCGCCTACATCATCTCCCCGTACCTCCGGATCAGAGCCAAGACGTTCCTCATGATAGCTATGATGGCGGGCGGGGTGTTCGGATACTATGTGGTGGAAGCATTGGGGCACTATGAAGTGAAAGTCAAAAAGTCCAATACCCTGGAGATTACGAAGAAGGAGGCAGTGTCCAAAGAGTTATGTTACGCGAAAGGCTGTGATAATATCGCCTTTCAAAATATGGAGTAGGTAGATGCCGTAATCTTACCCCGTGCTGGATTACGGCATATTCCTCCTCCCGGAAGTGAGGTGAGGCCCGTGGTAAGCAGTGAAAGGTATAGGTTGTGATGATGATGTATGTAAATTCTTAAAGTAATGTAGATTAAGTTAAAATTGTGATATCAGATTATACGAGATGATCTAGGTAGTTATATGCCATTGTTTTATTTTATAGGAAAAAAATACGACGCCAAGATTAATTAGTAAATTAATAAATAGAGAAGCTCTAATTCAAATTAGGAGAAAGCGGCACGATCTGTATTACTAAGTACTTTGAACTAGATTAGGAGTTTGATTTATAAAGGTTAGAGAAAACAAACAAACTAAAGACACAGGACGAACAAAGGCATCGCCAGCAGACTTTAAAATGTATCTGTAGGTTAGCGTTGCAATTCCATTCGAACACTATATCTACTTCTGACTAGATATATTTTGCAAACCTGTTTCAGATGTCTGACTAATGACAATACCAACTTAATACTAGGGCTAAACCCACGTTAAATACCACAAGGGATTTAACAGTTTAACTTTCAACGCACGTAGATTACATTATCACAATAATTGTGAATGGCCGAGTAGCCGCAAGTAGTATTATAATATTTATTATACCTACATTGATATCCGGATTTAACGTTTCCATTGTCTAACGGAATAAAGCCGCCGTGAAAGTATAGAGTCAGAATTATACCTACTTAGGTAGGACACACTGCACTGCATACAATTTGCAAAGTTTATTATGCACTGTAAGCCTATGCCTTCAGGGTATAATTTACAATGTATATTACTATACCATCACTGCTACTTCATTTAAAAAACGCGCTGCTGAATATGTGGGTTAGGAGGACTACTTATAGCCGTGAGAGAAATATCACGGCGTTATTATTTCTTTGAGGTGTGCAATTTTTGGATGTTTGTCTATTTGGAACAATCTGTACAAAGCTGATTATCTTGAGTAATTGTAACGAGACCATCTAACAATACACAATTATGATTTTAAGTTGCACAAGTTACGGTTAGGCTATAAATCAGTCGTCTAAAGAAGAATGTATCCACTAGCATCCATGTCAAATTGACATGCAAGTTAGTGTATAGAAATAGAATTGACATTGTCAATGTATTAGGTATAATATTATCGTGTCGTCAGGCGTACGTGGAAACGCGCCAGCCTGCGCTTACGGCTTGCAGGCTCTACCTATTTACTAGTCGAGGACTTAGTTAGGCACCTATTATCTTACGGTTCGGTCACTGGCTGGCACACACTCTAAATTAACTATTATTTAAAATACATGAAAAAAAGGTTGAATGAAAACGAATCTGTATTTCGAATTCTGGTAAAGTGGTATTTCGAATTCTGGCAGTATAGGAACCTAAAAACCGATGTTGTGTTCACTCTTTGTTTGTTTATACAAAAATATGAAATGACCAGAAATTAAACTGAATAGTGATTAGTTCTTCAGTGCAGAAAGGACCCAAGATTCCGGAAGGTAAAGTGTTTTTATTTATATTGTGTGAACTATTTTGGAAGCCGCTTGTCACTGTACTGGGTATACTTACGGTTATGCGGTAGTCTTCTGCGAGTTCGTCTCCCGAGTCATCGAGCCATCGAGTTCCCGGATATTAAATTGTTTTTTATCACCACCTTACTTATAGGTAGTGCTGTGTTGCGATTCATAGGGCAACTTGGTACCTAACACAACTCCTTTAGGCCTGGTGCACATTAGGCGTTTTGAAGCGCTTTTAGTAACGAGCGTTTTAAGAATGAAGAGGTTGTTTGAAGGTGTACCTACACACGCAAGCGCGCGCTTCTGATCAAACTCAAACTCGGATATGAATATGAATATTGGTTTTAAAGTAGGTATTTTGTTTACTGGTATTATTAGGAACAGCTGATAAATAAAGACGAAATTAATATGGGAAATAAATATTTGTAATATTTAGTAATTGACAAGATAGATTTTACAGGACTGCAAATTATTGTACTCAGAAGTAGCTATATAAAATAAATGTGGATTCAGTATACTAACAAGGAGGTAGTTATACTTCACAATAACTTAAAAACCATGATCTTTTTCGAGTAAAGCAGAATCGGCCTGTCTCAGACTAGAGTTAGTCAACGATACGAAACAGAAATATAAAGTTCAAATTTTGCAACGGGTTTTTAAATTTGATCGATACATACACTTACCTAGTATATGACTAGGAACTAAATGGGTACACCATTATGCGAGCTGAAACCCTGAACAATCGATGTTAATAAACTTAGAGGTCAATGTCTTTGTTACCCCTATCAGTAACAATTATCGATTAGTTAGCGTTTTATCGGCATGATCAACAGCCTTATTCCGCCCACAGCTTTGTTAATACCAGCTTGTTTATATTTTGGCTTTGCAGTATTTGTGTCGAGCCAGTTTTCAGTTTTATGATATTTCCTCATACCTCTGGAATAATTCTCGGACCTTTATTAACCGCCTTCCAAAAAGGAGGAGGTTCTCAATTCGACTGTAGGTATGTTTTTTTATGTTCTTAGGCAAAAGTGGCGCCGAGCCAAAATGTGCGTATTTACGGCCCTAGAAGGAAATGTTTTTTAGAGAGTCATAGGTCCAACGACAACGTCAACAACTTTTAGAATGTACCAAGCAAATAAATCACAACACGGCGACCTTGACCAATCCAGCTTCTGAGGTCAACTATTCAGTATTCATTTGTCGTGATCGCATTATGTTTCTAAGCTTCTGATCACAGGCACCGATAACAATGTTATAATGTATCAGGTACCTTTATTATGTAAGTATGATCATTATAAGGTAGGGTTAAACAATGAAACGCGTTGCGCGATTTTATCATTTTCCATTTTATATTTAGTCATATTATATTTAGCCTTTGTCATAAAATTTTAATATCTCAATACTAGATGATCTAAAAGTTTTTCTGCCACAGACCTTGCTAGCAAAATCTACAACTAAACAAATTGTGAGGTGCTGAAAGGCAGAAAACTAATTTTTATATTTTATTAAATATTTTACAATAAGTTTGTAAAATAGATTATAGTACTAGCTGCGCCCCGCGGTCTTACCCGCTGATTTTTGGAATAAAAATAACCAAATGGAATATCCCAGAGTTTTAACTACCTCCATACTAAAATTCATCAAAATTGGTTCCGCCGTTTGAGCTTGAAGCAGTACAAGCATAGAACCACACAAACTTTCTCCTTTATAATATTAGTAGGATAAAGCTTATAGAAGCGTATATGCGTCATTACATATGCGCTTGGTGTGCGCCTACTATAATATATACAAAACTACGAAAGTCGCATTTGCGTCGCGTCATGACTACTGCCTATACTTACCGAGAACCAATCGGGTTATCCCCAGAGTACTCCATTATTTTGTTCTCAAAAATGTTTAATCCCATACATTCATACCCTATCTACTCCACATAATTATCAATCAACATCCTTATTCCATAGCAGCGCTATGCCAGAGTCATCAGTGATCTTCGGCACGAACGAGAAATGGCGGATACACCGGAACATCTTCGTCCTAGGCTTTGCCTTCATGGTCCACTTCACGGCGTTCCACGGCACCGCCAACCTGCAGAGCTCGGTCAACAGCGACGCCGGAGCCGGCACCTTCACCCTGGCAGCTATATACTTCTCCTTGATCCTGTCGAACATATTACTGCCAGCTGTCGTGATCAAGTACGTGTAATTTATCAGTAAACTAGCTGCGCCCCGCGGTGTTACCCACCGTTTTCTGAATAAAAAGCAGCCTATGTGTTAATCCAGGGAATTGCATTATTTCGTATCAGGGAATAGCTTGGTAGCTACATTCATACCAAATTTCATACAATTCGGTCCAGCCGTTTGAGCGAGAAGAACTAATAAACACACAAACACACAAAGTTTTGCATTTATAATATATAATAATAATATTCATACTATATCATGAAAGTCTCGGAGACGCGGCGCTGATTTGTATGCGTATGTGAATTACTTAGGCGATTAAAAGTTAGTTGCTCTTATCACTGCGTAACTTTTTTTGTGGACAGTTTGTTGTTTTCTTTTTTGTGTAAGGTTTTCCATTCCCATGCTGTGTAATGCAATGTTTCATCATATGATTGAAGTTATCTTTTATTTAATATAGTTATATAGAATTTTAGGTAGCATGCAGTCAGTCAGATCAGTAGGTACCTAACCTAGTGTATTATCCGATCGCGGCTGATGCGATTCAGTAAAGAAGCGGATGCTTTACTGAACTAGACAAAGAACTGCGGGTAAGAGACAGCCCGGAATTTAAATATGTTGAAAAACTACGAGACAATATCTAAAAATATCGGAAATGTATATTGTTTTCAGATGGCTCGGGTGTAAATGGGCAATAGCAGTGTCGTTCATCGCGTACATGCCGTTCATTGCGGCTCAGTTCTACCCGCGCCTATACACGCTGGTGCCGGCCGGGATGATGGTCGGTTTCGGCGGAGGGCCGCTGTGGTGCGCCAAGTGCACTTATTTATCTGTGGTAAGAATATACAAAAACAAAGGTAAGATGTTTTGACACCGCTGTATATAACATTCATAATAACAATAAAATATGAAAATAAAAAAACGACCTATACCGCACGAAACGATTATGCACGCAGCGATCCGACGTACAGCGATGCCAGAAAAGGTAACGCAAAACTGGCCAAGTGCGAGTCGTATTCCGTTCCGTCGTACCATCTTTATCGATACTTAATATTATAAATGTGAAAGTAACTCAGTTTGTTTATCTGTTTGTTTGTTACCTTTTCACGGCTAAATGGCTGAACCGATTTCGTTGAAATTTGGTATAGGGGTAGATTGGACCTATGAGACGGACATAGGCTATCTTTTGTCTCAAATAATAATCTCGAAGGGGTTGAAAGTTTTTATGGGCAATACGTAATTCCTCGATCTTGATCTCGATCTCGATTTCGATCTCGATCTTGATCACGAACCTGATCTCGATCTCAATCTCGAACTCGATCTCGATCTTGAACTCAATCTCTAACTTTATCTCGATCTCAAACTTAATCTTGATCTTGATCTCGAACTTAATCTCGAACTCGATCTCGATCTTGAACTCAATCTCGATATCGATTTCGAACTCGAATCCAATCTCGATATCGATCCCGATCTCAATCTCGATCTCGAACTCAATCTCGATCTTGAACTCGATCTCGATCTCAATCTTGAACTTGATCTCGATCTCGAACTCAATCTCGATCTCAAACTCGATCTTGATCTCGGTCTCTTTTGTTATTGTATGGGAGTCCCCTTATATTTATTTCTTTTGTTTTTACTTAGTATTTGTTATTATAGCGGCAACAAAAATACATCATCTATGAAAATTTCAACTGTCTTACTATCACGGTTGATGAGATACAGCCTGGTGACAGACGGACAGACAGACAGACGGACGGAGAGCGGAGTCTTATAGGGTCCCATTTTATCCTTTGGGCACCGAACCCTAAAAAAATACAGACAGAGATCAAGTCTCCTATACGCTTAGCTACTATACTACTGGAGATGTTTTTAAAGGAAATACAATTCGAATCCTTAGCTTAGTTTCAGCAGAATTCTGCAAAATTGATCAGGAAGGCAAGTTAAATACGGAAAACCAGTGCCATTTTATATCCAAGGCCTTTATAAATTGCCCTATATCTAGACTCAAAAGGACTATGCAACATAATGCATTGAACGGTAAGTATCGATATTATTAAGTATTGTATTGTACAATACATACTTAGTAATTACCTTGGATTGTACATACATTACCTACAACTAAGGTGACAATTTACTTGGTTATATGAGATTACGCTATCTACCTACTTACCTTAAATTACCTGTTATGTGGGTGTTGATAAATCTATTCCAACTCAATCTGGTGTTAAAGTTTTTGCCATTAGAATTTCAAATTACATCCCAGCATGTAGGTACGTTACTCTACGCATTATACAATTGTAGAGCTAAGCCCATAATAATCTAATCAACACATTTAAATTCAAAACTTATTGTCGAATAAAATTATCATTATTTTTTATGCGTACCTTGTCTAATAGTTTGAGGATCCTCTGAAACTCATTCCTTGCATAGAATTAATTATTTAATAGCTAGATGGACCTATTTATGTACGCACAATCATTTTGGTAGAGGTCTTTGTTTGGACTTCGGAGGCGCTTTAGGCTAGACAATACTTTACTGCCCAATATGCAGTTCCTGCTTGAGGTATTAAGTGCATAAAAAATGGGTGGTAGTGGTAGCTGATCCTCATATCAAACAGTTTTAGCAATAAAAAATAAAGCAGTTGATCTAGTTCATAACTGTACCCCTAGTACGAGTTTTTACTAGCTCGACATAGTATGCGTCAACTAGCGCTTTTGTATGAAGATCCTGTACAGCGCCCCTACTGGCGCGTTTATGAACGAAACATTTTCATAAAAAGAGCTAGTTGACGCATACTATGTCGAGCTAGTAAAACTCATACTAGGGGTAGGTACTGTTCTTTCTTTGGGAAGTGTGTATAGGTCAGTCTACATTGAAAGGGTTAGCTCGCCTTTTCACGGTCTTCATACCAATTTAAAGCTTTCGGATTTTTAGGACAAACCACTTCATAACTTTTTTGGGGTGCAGAGCGTTGGAAGGTCTGATGATATCGCCGTCTTATCACAAAAGATTAAACCCGAGTTAAAAAGATATTTCTAAAATTTCGTTCCACAAAATCGACGTTTATCGAGAAAACTCGCGTTTTCTTTCTCAAACCTGGGATTCCTAATTATTTTCATTGTGAATTAGAATTAGAAAAATAATTAGAATTAGAAAAAGTGAACGTTAGGCGTCGATTTGTAGAACAAAATTTTAGAAACATCTGTTTTTTCATCAGAAATCATCATCGACGATCACAGACGAATTAGCTTTACAATGGATCCAAGCAATTTATGTGAATCCTGATCCGCTTTAATATAGTTTGGGTCCTAATCTACAATAAACTCAAAATAATAAAAACGACATAGTAAAAAATAAAACAAGTTAATTGTATGTAGAAGTAACTAATTAAACAACATAAGATAGTAATTACTCCAAAATATGGTGTCGTTGGCAACGTCATGTAAGTATAGTTGTATATTGTACGTGCCAGAGATGCGACTACAACTAACGAGTTCTCTAAAAATGTCCTCACGATTTCAATCGTACTTCGAAGCGAGTTCCGTACTCAAAAGAATCTTCTCAAGTCAGGTTAACGTCATGTTCATCATGTTGACAGGTGGCGGAGCCGTATGCGAAGCTGTCAGGAGTGCCAGCCGAGGTGGTGGTGGTCAGATTCTTCGGACTGTTCTTCATGTTCTACCAGATGGCACAAATCTGGGGTAACCTGGTGTCTTCAGCCAGTGAGTTATTAGTTCAAGGAACATTACTAACGACACGCACACACACTTGTGGAAGATTTCTAAGTTAGCATAGGAGGTTCAGTGCAGATTTCATTGGCTTGGATTACATTGTCGCATTTAAGCTGGCTGACCGATGTGGCCACGATTAAATTGACACGAAAGAAGAAGAAGAAATCAGCATGGATTTGTTTATACACGGCCAATAGAGCCCACCTTTTTGGACAGGCTATAAAAATATCTGCTTTAAAATATACTTACATATTATTATAACGCTTCACACCCATACGTCTTGGAAAACTAAATATAGAGCCATGCCACAAAACAAATAGCAATTCACTTCCTGGGCGATACAGTTAAATTAGTTTATTGGCCACGAAGTGACAGGAATTAAAGACAACAAATCGAGGTTAACCTTGAGGAGTTGGCGTCAAGCGAACAGTTGAACGAATTCAACGATACTGTTACTTTCAAGTTCAAGACTTGATTAGAGTAGGTATTTATAGCCAAATAACTTGTAAGTACACATTTTATTTTTAATTTAGACGAATGTACATGCCTTTTTCTTGAAATAGTTCTAGTGAAATGTGTCCAGGTTACTAACTATGATCACTTGTAATATAGGAAGAAGGAAGAAGAAGAAAGGAAGTTCACAGCCACACTAAATGCTGAGTAATAGTCAGTAAGATAGGTCCAAAAGTCGCAAAAAAAGTAACCACCGCGGTTCACACTTGAAAAATACTATGCATGAAAATCTTGCACGCCATGTTCAAAGAGGTTTGACGTTGACTGTACCAAGCGTTTTATCCGTCAATCTGCGAAGGTCCTTTATGGGGTTGCGCAAGTTTGATTCCAATACCGATCGCATCGTCGGATCTTACCAGGTTCAATGCAGAGTCTATGAAGGACTGCAAAAATATCAATCTCTAACTTGCTTCATGGGTTCCAGTACTGAATTCGTCTCTTGGAGACGCAGTGTCGTCTCTCAATGAGACGATATCTGCGCCTGTATCTTCACTCGTCAGCAATGCCACCGACTCACCGATTGTGGACTTTGGCGGAACTTGCGGCGTCAACTTTTGTAGCGGCAGCTCTGCTCATGTGAGTTTCGTAAAATTGCTCTTTTCGTTATTTTGCGACTTTTGAGGTGACATCCAAACCAGCTCAAAACTGCTAGCAACATAATTACGGGTGCTCTTTGGAATAGTCGAAGTTATTATAATCTACAATTGCCGCACGTGCCTGTAAATTTCTGTAAGACATAATAAGATCGGGTGTCGCTTTCCAGGAGAACGCGAACCTCGAGCCACCTTCCCCTCTGAAGATCCAGGTCATAGCCGGCATATACCTGGCCTGCATGGCGACAGCTGTCTTACTGGTCGCCTTTGGAGTCGACTCCCTGACTAGGTAGATCTGTGGCCGTGAAGAAAATATCGACTCCGTGATAACACTGCGGATCTCCTAAACTTTGTATAAACCTTGCCCAGGTACGCTACAGGTCGTACTGCGACCTGTCAGGGCAAGTCAGGGTTCCGCCTGCTGGCGGTCACGCTGCGCCAGCTGCGGCACCGGTACCAGCTGCTGCTGCTGCCCGTCATCGGCTACATCGGCGCCGAACAGGCCTTCATGGCTGCTGACTTCACACAGGTAAGGTTCGCTTTGCAAGTTGTGGCTGGTCCAGTAGCATTCCAGTCCAGCAATCCAATCCAGCGCCGGAGTTCTACTGGAATCATGTGAACCAACGCTGAATAAATGACAAGTACAACAATACACTCATCTTTTGGTCAAAGTTAACTATACACAGGCACCGGGCATGCCGTTGGCACAGAACACCAATTAATTTAGGGGTTCAGAAACCGGGAATTAAATAACGACTTTTTTATTTTAGTTTTGCCTTCGCACGGTTTGTGCATTTAGCCGGTGAGTGTTGTAGTATTTTTAATTTTCACAACAGTAAACACATTATAGCGATCCTCGTGGTCAATTATTTGCATAGTCAAAGTCACGATTCAGTAAAGTGGTGGATGCTTTACTCAAACTGCCTGGGAGTTTTGAAACAAATGCGAAAAATTACGTATTTTGGGTTTATATAATTTGCCCACACTCGGGCACGTTATCGAACACTTAATGATTAAAATTCCACCAATATTATACACCATACCACTCGACGAAACACAAGCTTTAAGCAAATAACACTTTACACTTTAGTGTTATTTGCTTAAAGTTAATAACACTAAAGTGTTATTTGCTTAAAGTTCGTGAATCTCTTTTTCGGATTCGCCAAAACTCCAATAAGGACTTTGATATGATGTTTGTTCCAGGCGTTCGTCGGTTGCTCGTATGGCATCAGCAACATCGGCTTCGTGATGATCTGCTTCGGAGTGTTCAACGCGCTGGCGGCGCCCGTCGCCGGCGCCGTGGTGAAGCTCACAGGGAGGTACCCCGTCATGGTCACAGCTTTGGTAAGTTGCTTCTACGACATGATCGCCTCAATAATATGATGTAAAAAATGGGGGATCCACCAAAGCGTAATATTTCGAATCAGTTATAAACCGTTTTTTCGTAGGTAGATTGGGGGCTTTCATTTTTTTCCGGTCGGTTATATCGTTTTTTCGTTTATATGTGCGTTGCTATAATGAAGTCCTGGGAAACAGGTGCTTTTATCACTTAATTTAACCTTTGTTTTCTTTTATTTTTGCCTTTTTACAGTTTAAACTGCTTGGCAATCGGGGTAATCTCAGTCCAGTTGCTTAGCTTTGGGGCACCATTGCACATATTTGGTACAATGGGTGTTTAATACCTCTATTTGTGGCTAAGTTTAAATGTGAGAATCGTATTAATTTGAACCCACAATCGCTTCATTACAGTTACTGAACCTATGCCTGATCACCGCTCTGCTGGTGTGGAGGCCGCACCCCGATCAGTGGATCGTACTGTACGTGCTGGCAGCGATATGGGGCACTGCCGATGCAGTGTGGCTGGTGCAAGTTAATGGTGAGTCGGGCTATCACATTGCAGTGCCGCAGAGACCAGAGCGAACTCTAGTACCAAAATTCGTTGGTATTTGACCATTGAAGATCATAATATGTATTGATTTATGTGGTTTTAAGCCACCTACCATATTATGTGGTCTTTGAATATATTATATATGTATTACTCAATATAATATGTATTGAGTTATTGGTTTTTTAAGCCTCATAATCGAGTCAGCAGTTCAATCTGAAGCATGGAAGTTTCATATCTGCCTTGGCAGTTGAACATATTTTATAGCACCGTGCGACCTAAACCCGCACTTAAGTCACGCTTTGCGCTGTTCAAAGTAGCACATTTTTAAACGGCCTGATGTTCACTAACTTCACACCGTTTAAAAATATACCCATCGTTGCGAGTGTAGTACTGAACCAAAGCTAATCAGTCATACATTTGTACACCACTCACAAACTAAGCAAGAGAAGATACGTATAACCTGTTACGTGTGGGACCGAAACGCCAATGTCTTTGGCGCCATATTTCTGCATGTTTTCATTTTGGTCTTCGTCGGACAATATTACTTATTACGTGAAAACGATATACCTAAGTTAGCAATGTTAACCGTACACTGTACCTTTGTTATAAAATTTCTTATCCGATTATACGAGTATAATTATTGAAACAAAAGAATACTTACATGATTTATAAATGGTGCATTTTTTTTTGTTGTTTACATAAAATGTAACCGACACATGAACTATTTTCACTGAATACACACACTTTCAAGTATTATACATCATATCTAATTATAATATAGTCTCATAGTGAATACATTTATGTACAAACCAGATCAATCACAGATTCACGTTACGATAAAGATTTGGTTATAAAATGAAGCGCTACAATATTGATATTTTTCACTGTTTTTTAGTTGAAACCTGTTTGACTATTTTTTAAACTTAACAATATGAAATCTGAAACAATATCACATTAAGCAATCCACGAACAATAAATATGCATCCAAAAATACTAATAACCTAACAAAACAAATCTAGAAGTGATACGGGTAGGTGTAAATTGTGTTTTCCCGTTCTCTACTGGTGGAATGCCAACCTACCCACATTAAAATTTGTGTTTATTACTAAGAGTCAAATGAACATCTTTTCACTGCATTAATTAGAAGATTATTTTAAATAAATTAAATAGATGGCGGGTTTATGTCGCACGTGCTATAAAATAGTATACGATACTCGCTGCGTAAGTAAGTCTATTAAATTCACGGCGGTTAGCACCCTCGCTTCGCTCGGGCGCTAACTTCACGCCGCCGTGTATTAATATACTACTTAGACAGCTCGTATCGTAATGTACTATTATGGTTGAAACTCCCTCAACACTATTGTCCGTCGGCTGTTTGTTTTGTAAATAATATGTATGTTTTCGCGTCACGCACAAAACTACTGAATTTGTAGCTAGAATGATGAGAAGACTTGAGAAATGATACAAATTAGAGCTTCGTTGTCTTCTAATATACTCGTATCATCTATTTGTAACACAAATAGGTACCTATCTGATACCTAAATTTTAAGTTTATTTTATCTTGATCTACTTTTATTTTATATTTTGTGTAATTCAACAGTGCAAGTACAAGACAGTTTATTTATACTTTGATGGCTAGAATTTCACCACTATCTCGGTCTTAAGTGACAGTTTGGTTAAAGTTAAACATGCTCAGCTAAGAATGGGGACTGGCCCTCAAGGACCGCTGCCGGAACACCCCGGTACATACAACATAAAATACATACATTATTACATATACATAAAACACATAGCGAACAAAGTCGTGAGTTATAACACCACTTGTAATGCTTGTATACAGCTCTATCCGGCATCCTGTTCCCGGGTGACGAGGAGGCTGCCTTCTCCAACTTCAGGCTGTGGGAGGCCACGGGGAGCGTGCTCTCCTATGCGTCCGCGCCATACCTCTGCGTCAGAACTAGGTAACTATTGTAAGGAATGGCTATTTCATTTTTACTCTGTGGTGCCGAGCATCTGTCAGTGAACTGTTGACGTTTAGTAGGCAAGGTGATTGTCAAGCGGGATGACAGGGCGGGAATATTTTACACTAATTATAATATTTTACACTAATTATAATCATATCACTTGCTAGCTGCGCCCCACCTATTTTGCACTAATTATAAATTATATCACTTACTAGTTGCGCCCCGCATAATTCGGGTATACTATTATCCCGCGGGTGAACAGCTAAGTACTTCTGAAATAAAAGTAGCCTAAGGTACTCCTTATAACATCAGCTATCTGCCAGTTATTAATATTTAGTAGATTTTTTTGTATGCAAATTATGAAGTGTCACTTTTTATTATCACCAGTTATTAATAGATATTTGCGTGTAGGATTATAGCGAGGCAGTTATCGGTCACAGTCAACATTATTATGTAACTACCAATACTTTTTTATGAAATGCTACTGCCGCCGCTATCGACTTGTCTCTTGATTTACTAACAAAATATGTTATGTACGATTAGACAAATCTCTTTATAACTTTTTATTTTTTCAGGTTATACATCCTTTTAGGGCTGCTAGCGATCGGGTTTTCTGGATATACCACTATAGAGCTGATGGAGCACAAAGTGAAGAAAGCGCATCACCGTGAAAGGAACTGCGATGAGGCCAACAAAGACGAAATGGAGACTTTGCAAACTGGTAACTTATAAGTGTCATAGTAATAAAAATAATTTGTTCTTTACAACCCTACGACCCCAGTCGATAACTCGGTTATCACTCGATTCGGTTTAATATCATTCGATTAGATTTTAATTCATAATAATAGGTAGGTACTTGGTCGAAAGGATGATAAAATTGTCTGTCGAAATCGAATCGAAATCGACTTTATACCTACTACGATTTCAACTTCGGTAACGCTACGCAGTTTTAACTATTATTCTGTTTTGACTGTTCAACAAAATAATTGTGTATAAGTTAGTTATAACTTATAACCATGATTGTATGTTAGTTAAATATAAGGATTTATGTAGTTATAGGTTTCTAATTTTATAATGATATTTTATTGAATACTAATTTGCTATTTTGTACCTTAACCTTATTAAGATTAGTTAATAAAACAATTTTATAGTTTCAATAAACCATCGTTTTATTTTCTCCACATAAATAATTGAAGTCGGAGCCTTATTCGTTAACAGCTAAACGAAAGTAAACCAAACTAAGTACAATGTTCGAAACTAAACAAAGTGACTAAAACATTCGAAATAACAATAGGCTTGCCGAGTCTTTGTTTCGAAATGGACAAGCACGAAACATACCTATCTATCAACAAACAATCCCTAAAAAACTTACGGATTCCTTTTTTTAAATTGTGATGCCATTATTAACTCTAGTTACTTGACGTATTATTCCTAATTACAAATATACAAATTTTCAAACTAATAATTCGTAAGTCGTAAGTCACTGGTCCATATAAAACACGTATTTACGTATACAGTTACAAACAAAAGTAGGGATATAAAACTAAGTTTCTATTAAAATTATCACTTATCAAAAACTTTATGATAACTCTATTATTACTATTATTATTGTATTATTAACGTCTGATTTAAAGCGTAAAACCGTAATACTTTTCTGAAAAATATTTTATTATCGTCTAATATTTAAGAGGAAGACCGTTTAAGGCACAATAATTAATTACAAATTATTTTAATATTCACCGAAATAGCACCTAGTATTTTTTTGTATGATATGATTTATTCTTACTAATAACTTTATTTATGGTCACTGGAAACGTCTAATGTTATCACAACTTTATTATGTGGAGGAAGTAAACATTATAATGTTGCTAGCGTTCCTTATATTATGCAGGAATAGTATTCTCAAAAACACAAAATGGAATAAACTTTAAAACATCATGGTTATAATTCTTTTATGCAACCAGCGTTGGTCTTTAACTTTCCAATGACCATTAATTAACTATGCGTTTACAACTTTACATGTTTACTCTATTTTGGCAATTAAGGAGATTACCACAGGTAAAAACCACTTTATATTCGTAATTATAAAAACTAATGCAAATGCGCATAGACATCGCCTTCGAAATGTATGCAGGCAGACATTATAAATTCGACTGTTTTATTATATAAAATTCATAGAAGCACCGTGCTTCCATGTCCACACACTTCCATAGCGTCGTCGAAGCGCATTCAAGTTTTTAATTAATATTTACAAAATAAGGTTTTCTTTTGTATGTTAGAGAAAGTTACGAGAAATAATTGTTTTGAAATTGGGTAGGCATCCTCTGTGACGTCTTAAATTGTGATGTAACGACAAAAATATTCACTGTAAAATGTCTCACTAAAAATATATAATTGTGAGACAAAAAAAAATCAAAAGAATGAGATAAGTCAAAGTCTGTTACAGTAAGAGTACGTAATAATAATTAAGTAGGTATGTAAAAGCTAAGATAGATACTGAACGTAAGACTTGAAATTCCCCTATTTCTACAAATAAATGTTCCTTGCATCAACTAAGATTGTAAATGAAATAAAAATGTTTATTTGCCAGAATGTAGGTAATACTAATAATAATGATGTAATATAATTATCAAGTAAAGATGTAATAAAGTCTTAACTCGGTAGAATTTAAGTAGAATTTACTCGGTTCTCTTTAGAACCGAGTAAATTCTACCATTACAAATCGTGTGCAAATCGAGTGTGTATCGACTACAATGAGGGATTCTTCAAAATTTAAAGCCTTAAGTTACTACGAAAGTTGCTAAGTAATGCTTCAAGTTTTACAAAATTATACAATTTACCTATTAAGGTAGTACGGTACGTTTATAATGAGCTTTCATCAGGTGTGATGTACATAAATGCTAAAATCGTCTCACTATACATCTATACAACCTTTATGCATATAAACCGCATATTAAATATACAAACAAAACGGTTTGTGACCCTGTATGAACATAGATAAAGTAGCCTCAAATATATGTTATATTTATACAGAACGGCTTTATATACAAAATATTTCTAAGATTGTATGTCACTGTATCAGGGTCCATTAGCACCATACATCATATTATTAAATATCCGTTTAAAATAGAGGAACAGGTATTAATAATTATTATATTGTATTGTTTAAAAAGTTACGAAGTAAAATATCAAATATTTTGATTATACGACAATTAATAGGATATTTATTTTTAGTTTATAAGTACAACTGAAGCATATAATTAATAAAAATTTGAGCGATGCAAGTTTGTATACGAATAACAATATTTACCTGAACTACATAAAATAATTACATATGTAATATTCAATAACTTCCTATAATTTATCAACAAGTATTGTCATTATGATAGTAGCAGAAAAACACACATTTAACATAATCAAATATAACATTTGGACGGCAAAGTATTAATGTAGTATTTATTTAAGTATTTACATATAAATCTTAAATGTAAAATTAAATCCTAAAGTGTAACTTACAAATAACTAAATGCAAAATTAATATGAACAGGAAGACTTAATGTATGTGGAAACGATGACTAAAGTAATTTATTATTACACTTTAAAATATAGTTATTATTATGATTAGCAATAATTATAGTCCGTGAATTACAACGGGATGGTGAAAAATAGCCCTTAATTGCAAAGTCATTCAGTTTCATCTACAACTGTAATTGTAAATGAAACTTCATAATGGTATATTATTATTATTAATTTTATTGTAACTATGAAAAAATACCAAGGTGATTTTTTTTTAAACATATCATTTGAGTGAATTCTTGGTGAAACAGAACATGGACCGGCTTACCACAAAAGTTTAGAACAGAGTTAAGCAGACATTTCTAAAATTCCGTTCCACAAAATCGGATGTCTACCACTCGCGTTTTCTTACTCAATCCTGGCATTCATAATTATTTTATTTATGAATTTGTTATTGAGTTAGAAAAAGTAAGGGTTAGACGTCGATTTGTCGACAAAATATTTAAACATCTGTTCAACCCAGGTTTAAATCTTTCGTGGTTAACCGAGAATGTTTTGGCCGTTTTATGCCAGTGTATTCCCAAATTATTGTTTTAAAACCAAATCAATGCTTGATGGTCCGTTATTATTCCTAATTAAATAAGTGCAGGGTATTCAGAGTTAAGTCTAACCTAAGGGGTTATGAAACTGGCCGATCGTGTAGTATTTTTTTCTTCTTTATATTATTTTGATTCTATCATCTCTTTAGCATGTCTTGTATTTATATATCATTAAAAACCAGTAATTATAGCAATTCACATAATATTATAAACGTGAATAGAAGTCATTTGTTTATAAAATCGAAATTGTTTTTCTTCAAACGTATGTAGAGTAGACGGTAATGCAATTTTCACGACAGATTATAGTCAACCTACCCACAAACGTTATTATAAGCAGCCGATTGTGTTATAAAAAATCTGTGATTATGAAAAACTTAACGCGGCATTACTATCTCGACACAACAGATTTTCTACGCCACAAAAAGCTGCAGTAACAGGCAGGCACAAAACGCGACACTGGATTAAAAACGATAATTAAAAAGTAAAAGCTTAAAATGAGAACACGAATTCTAACTGGGACTGGTAGTGTTGCTCCTAGGCTCAGGTTTGACCGCACCGTTCATTTTGGGACTGTTGTTTGGTGCTTGTGTCGCCACCGAAGATATGACAGGAGCGAGTGATGACGTTTGACAGCTGGCGCACGGCTCGAGTTTCCGCGCCAAAACAGCACGGAGCTTCAATGCGGGCCCGAGCTTCATCTGCAGCATGCCCGTCAAGTGGTCCTCTGTCAACAACGGCAGGCCCGAGCCGTCGATTCTTTGCTCGCGGAAGTTCTGAAAAGATGAGAAAAGATAGTTTTAACTTAGATAGGTAATAAAGGTCATATTTGCTTGGCAAATATTGGATAGTAGGCCAGCAAATTTTTGAATAAAACTATCGCAATGGGCATGCTTGAATTCAAGTGATACACGAACGGTCATATCGATAATAATTATAAAATCGATTTTATATGTGACTGAGCAATGAGCATCCTTCTAAGTTATTACATAGTTAAAGATACCCATCATAGACCTCGCTTCACTTAAAAAAGGCTAGCGTCCGTTGTTTTCTTTACATAGTCCACAACCACCTAAGTTTTCAAAATACCTAACGTAAGTACCCATACTTAGATACTATTCTACACATAAACCACAAACCATTACTCCTAGCGGTATATAAAGCATAGGATACTTGAGCATTGACTTTTGACGTTCTGCATTTATGCTTTTTATAGTGTGGGAAGCACTACTGTGGTAATTAGTAAAAAAACAAGTGTTGCGGTTGTACGCGCACCTGTCGCTCCGCGGCTATAATGCGACCGATGCGTCTACATACTTGCGCGGGCTTACTCACTTTCGGCAGTGAAAGGTGTAGTTGGAAATTGATATTGTCATCTAGGTAAAAGTATGTAATTTATGTATTTTTTTACAATGTGTGCAATAATGCCATTATATATCAACCTGTCCTGGTCTTTGACTTGTAATTCTTATAGGTAATTTCTATCTGAGAGCGTGCGTGGTAGTTTATCTCAGCAATGATGATTTCCATAATAATTAGTATTTATCAAATTGAGACAACAATCGTTGCAGTATTGTGGCGAAAGGCGACGTAAATTATGTGCGCGCTCTCATGAAAATAACAGTAGGTAATGCGATATGTGATGTTTTCACAATCAGTCCTTGGTAGTGACATTACAGCGTTCGCGGCGCTCGAGTGGAGTGCAAAGCATCAAGACGAGTCGCGTCGGATGAGACAGGTCGCGCGTCGTCCAGCGACCTGTCATCTCCGCGGGAACGTTGACAAAAACCGCGGCGGGGGTACGTGACGTCCTGTACCCGCGCCCCGCGCCGCCCCCCCCCCCCCCTCCCCCCGCATCGGCCCGAGCCTCTCCGAGCCTGACCACTTTTTACCGCGCGACATTTGCCCGGAGTTCGATCCGTGTCATCCGACGTATTCCTTTTTTAAATTGCGCCGCTCGGCGTTCGATTATTTTATTTTTTAATTTTATAAGGCTTCGAGCGGACGGCCATCGAGCGGTAAAAAGCGATGGCGTACAAAAAAGTCTATGAATAATTAAAGCGAGATAGCTACTGGCTAGATCATGGGAACGTAATTATTTAGCGGCGACAGGTCGGCGGCGGCGGAGCTGAGTGAAGGACGGGTCAATTTGCGGGAGTCAGCTCGCTCCTTGCGAGATCGCCATTAGCGCTGTCCAGGGCTCGCCGGCAAATTTAGTTTTATGCAAATGAAACCGTTCGACTCGAGAGCGAGATTAGAAACGCTCTAAAATATATTGGAATTAAATAAAGTGGAGCGAATGGTCGGAGTGACCCGACTAACCTTCGCCGCGTGGTTTGGGGGCATATTTATCTCTAATGGGGGTTAGACATGGAATCGGTCCGGGACTAGCGCCGAGCCCCGGGGTCAGGAGTGACCTGCGCTTCGGACAAATGAAGCGGAATGATATTCGAGAAAATTGTTTAAATGGGGGTCGAATTACGGGTTCCGAGAAGCATCTCGGCTCTGGAACCTGTTTTGTTATTTGACCTTTTTGGGCGCCACATTGTTTAAGAAAAAGTGTGCCCTTGGCCTGCGACATCGGAGAAGATATAAGAGATATACTTAACATTGTTATCGATGAGCATTATAATATGGTCAAAAGAGACATAAAGCATCGCTTGTAATTTTGTCGTAGAACGGATCGATTGGGCAAGAACGCAAAGTATATCCTCCTATACTAATGAGTTTTGTAGCTACGATGCCGAATAAAAACACTCATACATTTCGACAATTGGAAGAGCCAACGCGACAGCAACAGACATCTGGCAGCGCATCAACGCCAGCATTCGAGACAAATTGGCCATTATCACGAATAAAATTATCATTACTCCTCGCTTTCCGCTGCGGAGCACATTGTTGGGCGCAACGAGGACCCGGAGCGATGCGCCGGCCGGATAATATTTACGTAGGCCGTATAGTTAACAGGTTACAGATACTGCGTATCGCCCGTGGCCATGAACCAGCCTTTAAATTGCGGCGGAGGAGACGGCAGCCGACGAACAGGTTGCCGGGGAGCAAAAAAGGTTAAAGTATGTGCATCCTCGGTCCCGGGGGTGGGGGGTGGGGGGGCTAATGACAGGGGCGGCGGCGCCCGCGGCTGCTACTGCGCGCAAATTGATGCCTGCGCCCTCTCTGGAACCTTTGCTCCCGGCTAGTGATGCACCGGCTCGATAAAATAGTGACAAGGTGCACGCTCGCCCTGCCAATGCCATTACGGTCGTTTGTTTATGGCAGCGCAGTGCGGAGCTTGTGTTTAATTCAGACTGGATCTATAAAATCATTACAAAGACAAAGAAACAATTGACTGAACATAATAATCTGATTACTCTCAAATGTGTTACTGAAACTAGGTAGCCCTATTTGATTAGAGAACAAAACAATTGAACTGTCATAACACTCGTAACTTAATGCGTTAGAACAATGCGTGCGCGCAACATGCAATTCAGTTGTAATAACAGAGTATCGACGTCGATGGCATGCCCGCGATAACATCACTAGTATAAGGCGCGCATTACACTATAAAGATTGCTATTAAGTTTAAAGCACGGAACGTACGGCATTATATTTTTAGAGCTGACGGTGCGCGGCCGTAATTATAATCTGAGACCATCGCCATTTCTCAATACTTTTTTTTTTTTCAAGTAAGAGGGAAGGCAAGGGTCATGGGACGGACTCTGCCGCAGCATTTACTTTTTCATCTTTTTTTATCCATTGTCGTTTTTGTCGACCGTTACTTTCTAACTTTTACTTTGTAATGGAATCATTAAAATTTTAAAGCACTTATGTTATTATTTTTTATACGCGTTCGATTCGGGCGAATAAGTATTTAATTACGTGAAGGCATGGCCCGAGTTTTTGTTCCGCATTTTTCGATTTAGAGCTAACTGTATAATGATAATGCTTTGTGGTAATTAACGTATACTTGATGTTGCGGTTGTTAAAACATAATGAGTCTATAAACAGCGGTATACACCCACTTTTCTACTTTCTAGGTAGTCCAACAGTAAAGCGTATTGTTCTTTATAACAAGTTCAAGCGATTGTTTACCATCACGGCCGCCTGTCCAAATATTTCGTCGTTCCGCTGACCACAGATTGCCTCATCTCGTAGAAAGCTTATCATCGCGGGCATCGGTGCGCGGGCGCAAAAAGCTTCTATACAATAATAAAATTGGAAAATAGCCTAATGCTGCTCTGTGGGAGTGGCCTCACCTCCGCACTAGAACGAGACGGAACCATACCATGTTACAACGACTGAAAGAGATGGAGAGAGTAGGTGGGCGGTAACAGCCGACGTTCGACGATCGCGTCCGAGTGTAGAATAGCAACCGCCCAGCGAAGTTCGCGCGTACAGAACCATCCGATTTGGCCTCTACCTTCACTTTAATGTGAGGTTCTCGTAGTTCAATCAACGGTTCAGCTTACATTGGCTTGATTACAACAATGCTAAGTATGTTGAGTGTTCTATTATATAGGTAGCGAGCAATGTATACTCTCTCTAACAGAAGTATGCCTGGATTGTTATATGCCTATAAAATGCATTAATTGCGAAACTCTTTACTTAAACTGTCCACTTTGTAGATTTGCGTGTAGGTTTGTCTGTTTTATAGTTGTGCATAAATATAATTTCTTGTTATGTTTGACGTTTATTCTTATTTCTATTGTGCAATGTGCATGAGGCAAGATTGTAGAATATTAATTCTGAAAGGTTTGAATAATGTTATGGACTTATTAGTGAAATACAATAAATTTAATTTTTTAGACCTAAATATAGTAAGTATGAAGTATGATTTACGAAAGTCTACATGTGTTGTTCAGTAATAATTTGTATTTATGAGTTATTTAAGTATCTAGATAGGTAGTAGGTACACTGCATAATGTGCGGTACCTACTCGATTACCCTACATTTTACAACGAAGAAGGTAAGTAAGTAATTGTTTAATTTCACCAAGACGATTGTGTGGTAACATGAAACTATCTAACCTAATAATAAATAACTTATTAACTTTAACAACCGTTTGCAAACTACACGCATAATTGATTAACAATCAGCATTACATTAAACAGGAGGTTAGGTTGGGGTTATTTTAATAACAAAAGGTAATTGCTGACCACAAGCCACGGGGTAGTGATGGGCCAAATCAATTAAGGTATTACCAAGCTTTCTGGGATTTAACGGATTAAGTCCGAATTTTCATAACAATTTAGTCTCGTTTATCTAGCATAATGGGTAAGTACGAAGTATAGAATAAGAAGCTTTTTTATATATTTTACATTATTATTATTCACTTATTTTTTCCATTAAGTACAGAGAATACATATCACAAAGAAAGTACCAGATTTACATAAAATACATGTACCTGTAATATTAATTTGCCCTATCAGTTTTAATTGTCTCATTACTCCCTCGTCGCTCCGGCATTCCGAGATAATTCGACAAATTCCGCTTCATTGAATTTGACGGCACGTTTGGCGTAGTGGCTGAGCAATCGGACTGCTGCGCTAGGGGTTGCGGGTTCGATTTCCGCCTGGAACGAATATTTGTGTGATCCACAAATATTTGTTCCTGGTCTGGATGTGATGTGTATGTGAAATTATATGTCTGTAAGCGGTACCCACGATACAGAAGCAAGCCTAGTGTGGAGCTACGTAAAAAAAAAAAGAAATAGTCAGTCCGAGATAATTCTTCGGCTTTTTCCCACCACTAGCATTAAGTAAGGCGGGCGGGTTCTCCCAACTCCCGTTAAGCAAACACTGGACGTGCTTACCCGTTACTTAACATTACTAAGTTACAACATTGTTAATGGATTTCTGTTCGTTGGCTTTACTTAGCTTTTTGGATTGATTGTTCGTTAAGTTGAATAAGGTTACAGCTGAAGCGTTTGAAGTATTACTTACTTTTTGCTATAGACTGGGAAAACTATGGGACGTTATGCAAATGAATGTTACAGTAATAATTGTGCTAATCATAGTTTAGTCAAACTATGCTTAAATCCCGTATATCGTATAAAATATACAAAAACATAATATTTATTGTTATTGAATGAATTTGAATTGTATTAAAATTTATATAAGTACCTAATTGTCAGAAAAGTGTTAACCCTTATTTTCTGTAATTTTTTTTTTTGTTTTAGTTATGGCTTCGCACGGTTTGTGCATATAGCCAGTGTCAAGTATTTTATTTTGAGTATTTCTTAATTTCACATTAAGAAAGTCACAGCAATGTTATAGCAATCGTGGTCAAGTAGTCAAGTAACGTCTCACTATCGGATTCCCGCCAAAACTCTTTTCTGTAATTATTAGTATGTATTGTAACATGAATAGTCTGTGGATGTCTATGATATCGAGTGTTGTCAACTGTCAGTTCTGATGTAATATCATAAAGTCATATCTTGGATAAAATGTCGGAGAACTATCGCCATTGATTAAGGTTTGTAAATACGTTTTGTTTAAATATCATTGTGAAGTTGAGCAATATAACTGTGATAAGAGATATAAACGTTTCATTTATGATTCCTTTCTGGAGTAGCCTTACAGTATGTACTGATGTCAACCCTATTCCTGCTGTCTATCTTGTACATCCAAACGTTGTCTGGTAGAGATTTCTTTAAGCGATAAGACCGCCTATTGTATCCACCAATTTTTATGGTTGTCCTTCCCGTGTTCATTTTGGTGTCAATACTTTAAACGAATTAAAACCACACTACCCTTTCTCATGTATCTCCCCCCCCCCCCCCCCCCCCATTCTCGACAGTTAAAGTAATAAAATAAGTATACTGATTATTAAAACTAGTCTCAACAGTTTTACAAAAATAAGTCCACCTGGCTAACTTCATTACCTCTATACAAAAGACATCAACGGGGTCCCTTTATGTAAAAGTACCGAGGACTAACTAGCCCTAAGCAAATTGACGAAAAAAGGATGTAAGAAAGAAAATCTATTTAACAAACACATAACCTGAGTTACCATAGTCGGTAGGTAGTGAAAAAAATACTAAAGTAAATAAATTATGCCGGAATCATCATCTTGTAAAGAGTGAATCATAAGTCAATTATGCAGCAATCATCGTCTTGTACAGAGTGAATCATCATGAATGATAATATCATACAGTAGGTACAGGAACCTAATGGCTCACCATTATTGGAGCGTATATCGTCCTTTTGAGAATCCACATTTCGTTCATTCTTTTGAGAAGGAGCGAAAGTATAGAGAACCTATATGAGTCATAAATCTTAAGGATGGCCCATTGCAGATAGGCAGACAAAACAAATACTTCCGAAAACCTAATAGTCCACTCAACTATGAGGCTCTTGAACATGCCAGTTTTCTCCCGTTGCTACCACACAACTATTATAATAGTCACTGATGACCGAGGTTCAGTTTGGGTGCTATTAAATTGTAAAGCACACAGTGAACCGTTCGACCCCCAAAGAACACTACTAAACAAACGTTGTCATCGACACAGCCGTTCACGAAATAGTCCCGATCGGCAACGTTCACGAGATAGCCTCCGTGGCCTTATTAAGGAAATATCATTATAGCAGTAGTGATACCGATCGGTCGTAATGTCTGTCTGTCCGTGCGCCCGCGCACTTTCTTAGGTCTCGGCACTGGCTGTTATGCTGTGGCCTAGGCGAGAGGGCGCGCGGCACGCGACCGCTACTCGTGCCGGCGTAGGGAGAGGACGCGGTGCGCTGGATTGTCGATATCGATATTTTTCTATTGATTTTTTATTGCGATAACATGGTATACATTTCGTGATACTCTCACAGTTAAACAAGACAGGTGTAAGCTAGGGTGTAATATTATTATATGATTTGATAAACGTCTGACACACCCTCGGTAACTAGCCCGTATCATCCTGTCCCTCAATGACTCAAGCCAAATTCAAGGGCAGGCATACTGGTTGAAAGTTATAGACACGAAAGACGAAGAATTGCTCAACCAATATTGAACGTTTCAAAACATTGGCAAGTTTGATTTCTCTCAGTGTCTTAAAACTTACACAAAAACTTTCAAATGCATACATTTTTAATGCAATAAGGTGAAAGTGAGAAATAAAACACCTACGAAAACACATTTGTCCACTTGGAACACTCACACGTTCGCTATTTTTTTTTTCGTTTGCTCTTGCAGGACAATATTTTCCAAATCGACAAAACGAACGAAGCAGTCATATTGACGGCACGTTTGGCGTAGTAGCACGCTTGGTGTAGCGGGCTCGATTCCCGCCCGGAACAAAATATTTGTGCGATCCCCAAATATTTGTTTCTGGTCTGGGGGTGATGTGAGTGTGAAATTATATGTCTGTAAAATATATATACTTTTCACAAAGTATCGACAAGCATTAGAGGTGGCCCCTCACTAGCAGTTTACAAGTGGCACGAGCCGATATCATCTACCGTCGATGAACAAGTAGATTGTTTCACTGGAATATCGCGTTTTACAGACGCCGCCCTCGATTGTTGGTCCATCGCCGTAATCGAGCCATCGACCACGTTTCGAAAGTATTTTGTTAGAAGCAGATAAGTATTGTTACGTTGTAGGTACTACACTATTTTGTAGGTTGATGCTTTAGTTTTTTGAACGATAACTTCAGTTTGGTTTAGAGTTTTTTGGCGGGAAACCAATAGTGTGACATTTTTGGTTTTGTATTATTTTGTTCCTTAATACTCCTTTCTATAAGTACCTACTTTTTGCTTTGACTGTACTTTATTTGCCTTGAACAATATATTTTTTCGATAATTTCGAGAGCGGTCCCTATTGCAAGAAGAAAAAAAAATAAAACAATCCAGCGAGTGGGATCGCGGTCCCCACACATAGCGGTCGCAATCGACGGAAGCATTATGCAATGGGACAAATGGGACATTATGCAAAATTAGACTAATTAAGACAGTGTGAAAGTTCCATTCGGACAATTTGTGAGTAATCCTACCTAAACAAAACAAAAAAAAATTGATATTCTAATTTCAAATTATAGAGGTTCGGTCCATTCCGCGACTGTGCAGTGTGCGTGTCCCAAAATGCACTAACTAAAGCTCGGTACATACATAAATAGACACTAATTTACGCGCCCAGCGGAACCTAAGTGGTCTATTCCAGCGTTTGTAAACAAGGCAGTGCGTGAAGGACCTCGTGTCGACTGGATGTAGCCATAGAGTACTAGACATTCGCATTAAGGTCGGGAAATAAATTAGTGTGTGTGCGGCTTTAGCGGGATAAGTAACGATGGTGTAGAAGTTAATGCAGTAGGTTAGATAGGTGAGCATTTGTGTTATGGACAACCACATAGCAAAAAGGATTTATTAAGCTATGGCTCAAATAGTATATTTCTATAACTGTTAGGTATAGGTTTTTTTTTAATATTTATAACAGGTACATGTATTTATTAATTTGAAAGTCGAACTTAAATACGCACTCGATATGAAGTATGTATTTGCAAGTGGAGTTCAACTTTTAGTGATAGTATTGATTATACCAAAATATGGTGGCTTAAAGAAAAGTGTCGTTAAGCCGTGCTGAATCAGCGCGGTACCAGTTGTGACTTAAGAACGACGTAAAAATATTACAAGCATACAACAAAGATAGATAAGCTTCAAACATCTCCAACACATGTTTGCGGAGAAAAACCACAGATATAAACAAAATAGATACCCTATTCATCGCAAACCTTTACATGAAGCTATGGCCATACCGATGTTGTTATTATTCAGACTTTCCAAAGCCAAAGGGTGTATAAAACCAGAGTAATCAATGAACACATTACAGTGGCCGATAAGGCTGGTTATTAGCCGACAAGGCCGCTTTCGTCCCGAGCCGGTCGAAACTAGTTCGGCTACAGAAGCTGGGGCCCTTATATGGAGCTTATGCGGATGTACTAGAGCTAGGAGGGACCATAGTTTTGTATGATTACGGATTTAAAATATCCGAGGAGTAAATAGTTCGTAAACCTTATTAGTAATACAAAACCTTCACAAACACAAGCTAAACCTTAGAAAAATAACAGATTACGAGTTTTTGTACCACAAACATATTAATTCTGCCATAATAATAGTTTTAGGTGTTTTACACGAGTCTGAAAAATAAAAAAACTCAATAAATGTGTCATTTAATAATGTTTTCTTCAAAACTCTCATGAAATTTCAGGAAAGTACCAACTACTTTAAGTGAATTACGAGGTTTTACTGGGAACGGACCAGACTACGAGTAAGTATAACTGACTGGCTGCAATTCAACATTTGAACGACGTTTAAAATAGAAAATAGTAAAGTTACAAAAGTCAAAACACTTGAGTTAAAGTTACAAAAGTTACAAAAGAAAAAAACACTGGCTGCATTCTCACCTTGTCAAAAATTACTTGACACTAGCTGAATGTAAGAATCGTGCGAAGGCGAAACAATAAAAAATAAGTCACCCGTTTTCCCGCCATCTTTCTCCACTCCACAGAGGTCGCATGGCCACCTCACACCCACGAGCCCATATCTCCCGCGCGACAAGGTATCTCATGCGTACTAGCTGAATAGTACTGAATATGTATGAACTGAACATTTGCATCCTCTTGTTCAACCGGCATTAGTGCCTGTAATAGCATTGTTTATACGCCTTTTATTATATCGTATTGTTTTAGCTTGTAGTGCGTATCTTCATAAGGATCTTGTTTGTTGAGAAATACATTTTAAGTACCTACTTACTTAAGTTAAGCATATTATTTGTAATATTATGTCGAATGTCGAAAAACATTTTCTTACTTTAGTATAAAAAAATGTTTTTCTAGTAAGGAAAGGTTTTATGATAGTGGTCTTGGCGTACTTATGTAGCAGTGACAGTAAAATGTTTCAAGAATATAAAATACGGATTCGGGTACATAACTCTGATCTATAATATTAGGCCCCCGTTAACGTGATAAGTAGGCTGCAAATCAAGTAGCAGTGAACAATTGAATTACCCCATCGAATCGGTAGTCGGTTTCCAATTTGGTCACCAATTAGGTTCCCGTTGTGTTGCCAGTCTACATTGTTTACTCAAAACAAAACCAAATAATCATTTCGTAATTTGATTTACACTTCAGTGTAGGTAGCTTTATAATCTTGATGATCTCGCGTCTACAATTTATGCGCGTAACGAACACTGTTTAAATTTAGAACGCGGGGTTGGGATTACAAATCACCATCTACGGGTTAAAGAGTCGATAAATCTATCCGGTACACCCACTGTGCGCCGATCCCGATACTATCGCGACACTGGCTGCTTTGTGGCGGACAGCAAATGAACTGTAGCTGGCCGGCAAGATTTGTGAACCGCGATAATTATTCCATTTTCAAAAGTGCGCGGGTTTAATTTGTTTTGTTGTCTTGTGTTTCTGGCCACGTAGGATAATATCAGGATAGGGTTATATGACGGATTTAACGTGGAAAGAGGTTTTAATCAGTTCTTATGGTATAAGTAAGTAGGTAAGTAACCATATGAGTACATTATCTATCCGTCAAGTTCATTGATAGTTATGAAGAAAGAAACGGTTCACTTTACTCCCATGTTTCATGGTCATACTATAGGGCCTAGCTACTTAGAAATGTTCAATATTCATTTCCCAAGCGCTAAATACTATATTTAAACTGTCCACATCCTAAGAAATACACATGCCCCGTTTAAATTAAACCTTTAATAGCTACGAAGGAAACCAGCACGTCCATTTCCATTTCCACCTGAGCCCGCAATGAGAACAATTTGAAGCAATAAAGACGCGAGTCGCTTGTAAATAATGACAACCATTACACGTTGGGAGCACAACAATCATGTACATTTCCTTTTCAAGCGGCCGATCGACATCCGGCCAGTAAACGGATTCTAGCGATCCGGCGATCCGATCTCTCTTTAATTATATTGTTATCCGACCGGGCGGGCGGTCGGCCGACGGACGCGGGTCGTGAGGTTACACCAAATAGATTATCTGTAGATGAGGCTGGCTGCCGCTTTTTGAATAGTCCCCTTTCATATCTACCTCTATCGAATTCTTCAGAAGGCCCGCGGCCGCAGTATAGTAGCGGTATGGGTGCTGTGCAGAAATTGATGAGGTGTATAAGTTTTTTTTATAACCAAGCCCTACACTTATAAGATAACTCCTGTATCGTGGGTACCGCTTATAGACATATGATTTCACATACACATCACACCCAGACCAGAAACCAATATTTGTGGAGCGCACACATATTGGTTCCGAGCGGGAATCGAACCTGCGACATCAAGCGCAGCAGTCCGATTGGTCAGCCACTACGCTACCGGTGCCGTCAAGGTTACCTACTAGTCTACTACATATGTAACATGTTAGCGAATCGCGCGATAATCGTTTTATCATGTTATTTTTAGCTTGGTTACCTTCATTGTCTTTCCATTTAACAATTTTTCTACTTATTATGCCCGTGCACCGCGCCGTTAACTTTTAGTTTTTACTGAATCAATCAATGTTTATTTCAAAGTATTAAAACAGAAGTTTGCAAATCGCAACCAGGGATAAAAGTGACAACGTTTGCAATATACTATAGGTACTTATTTTTATGTCTATGTATGTTTGTGCACGGGAATTTATACAAAGCCACCATACTGCACCTGAAATGTACTGCGGGTCATTATCATTACAACTCGGATCGCACAAGCCTCTTTGATTGCTTTTTGTAATTTGGAGCATTCAATGTTTGAATTATTTTCGAGATTTCGTATTGTGGTGTTGGCACGCTTCGGCATGCCAGTTATCGATTCAGAGGTTTATCGACTCGACACGAAATTAGATCGATTTTCCTTATAGGTAACTTGATATACAGCTTGTCTATTTGAGTTATGTTTTTTCTAAATTTTATGCAACAGTTAAATGTTAGCAGCCAGCTACCATGTGAAATTAGACACAAGTCGCATTGTTATGCAAATAAACCACCTATTCTTTGCACATGACATTTTAGTAATAAATTGGTGATAAATATCACGTATTATAAAAGTGGTATAATAAATGCGTCCAGTTTAGTTTCTTTGTTGAGCTTGTTAACGTTTCCAATAAACGTCAAGAATTAGGTTTTGCATTTTAATAAGGATGTTTTGGCCATCTATTTATAAGTTTGCCTACAGCCATATAATTTTTGTGGGACTTTTGTAGGACGTGCGTGATACAAGTAATATATATTTCATGAGAGTTCTTCGAATCCCGAATCCTGAAACTGAGTTTTTCAGACACTGGAGAAATCGCTCGTTGGGTTTTTGCTTTCGTATCACATTTAAACCCATCCATTTTAAACCATAGAGGAAAAATATCAAAGGCGTAATCGAAGCCCTTCATAAAAACACATGTGGTAAAAAATACGCCATATTTCGTAACACCGTTACGTTCTCTAATCGTCGACGAGATAAAAACATCAGCATTAGTCGACCGCACATTCCAGCTGGTTTTGCATGTGTTCCTAAATCGCTGTGGTTTGCACACCTGCTGCCAGTCATTACACCACAGTTTACTTAATAGTAATTACACTTAAAACTGACTTCCATTCATGCTCGGACTGAACTTTGAGCTTAGGTCTTATTTACACGGGCGTCACGATGTCAACGGCAGAGGCAACTGCACCTGTCGGTGGTAGTCGTTGACGCGTCGGTGGCAGTCGTGGACGCATTGGCGGTACCCGTCGACATGTCAACATCGAAGCTCTACGGCAGCCATTGAAGGTTGACATGTCAACGGCTGCCGTCGATGCAGTTGCCTCTGCCGTTGACATCGTGGGGCTCGTGTATGATAATATGAGCCCTTAGAGAAGACGGCCTAGTTATGATTGTGTTAATTGTTTACTTCCAGATTGTAACTATAGTGAAACAGATTTTAGAAATTGTGTCAGTATTTGGATATCGATACTCTAATGACGTGCTTATTATATAGCTTCCTACGTCGTGTATAGTCAAATAGTTAATCTGTTATGTACTGTAAAGTAAACGTAATGTAAACGATGCTTTATGAAATGATGCTTCGAGCACGCGTTTGTGGTTACTGCCGTTTCGTAGTTTACGTTTTACGAAAGTACAACGTTGATGTAATTTGATAAGAAGCCATAGAATACATACTATATAACAATGTTAATAGTTGTAGAATAATACTTACTGGGTACTGTATGGAAATGTTGCTACAGATAGGTATCCTTGAGCATTATTTTCAATATATCAAAAATCCTTACAGTGCACCGTTATATTTGTAAGGCAGTACAAAGAAGGCTAATCGCATCGGCGCGTGCGCACCTCCGGGCTGTAGTTCAGGTCGTGGTACAATGCCTTCAAATATGGTGCGAGTGCTTAGTGCCATAGCTAGCCCTGTATGTATTTTATATAAGCCCTTGAAAAATGGTCTGATATCACCACGCTCGGGACATCTATAAAAATAAATCTATCGTTCAACGTTTCCATCCGTGACCCACATAACTCTGTTCTGAGCATTTTGCACCCCTACAGGGTTGGAGCGATTAGTATCAATGACTATATATTATAGTACCTAACATTAAATCGGAAAGATAGATTGTTCTGCTTTGTGGAATTCAATAATTAGGATGTTCCTTCATACTTTGTATTTACCTGTAAAGTGCAAAAATTGGTACAAAGTACGTATTATCGTTTTCTACTCGAAATCTTCCTAAAAATGCTAATGAATTTTAATTAAAAAGACGATACATTATATGGTTATATTGAGTGGCACAAAACAATTTAAAAGATTAGGAATGAAGTGAGAGTAAGTGACAATAACCATAATAACAATCAGCCCTGCTTTCATTTAAAAAAACATTGCCCTTTTCTACTTTACAGTAAGAAAACTGGGTGTACGATTGTAAGGCAACTAATATTTTTGTCAGGACAATCAAGAGAGAAATAAAAAATGTGACAAAGCCACAAGCGACGCCTAGTCTCGACAGAATAAAGACGAGATCTAGTTTAGCATGCGTGGGCGCAGCCGTGGGCCGTCCGAACTGATAATCGAATAACTATACCATGGGCGAAATGAGGAATCGATTTTGGTGGGTCATCGATTAAAATAACAACTTGACCGGCGAGCAAAGATGTAAACAAGGAATTGTATAAAAAGGCCCTTCCTTGTCTATGGTCTTTTTATTACTTTTTTATTCAAGAAGCGACTCTTCTTGCTGTTATTCGGTGTTGGGGCACAAAGTACAAAAGTAGTTGGGGGACGATAGATGGGCCGCCGTCTACGTGGGGGAGTAACCCCAGTCAATCCGCCCTGCCTTCGCCCATGCTTTACTTATTTGAATAACTAGCTTCGTAGGAGTAGCCGAGCCCGTCCGAAAATACCCGAAAGGTCGGGCTAAATGTCAAATAGAAATATGCGAGGTCGGATAGTCTGTGCCCCGAGGCGTTTAATTCTAAATCAGATATAGTCTTCCGTTAGAGGCGGCGTTTCGTTTACGCAATTAGGGTGGACTAGATTGTTAACTTTTTAATTTGATGTTTTTATACACGCCTTTCTTGCCCATGTCTATTGTGTTATGAAATGTCGATGTAGACACATGATTAGCTAGGTAGACTGCGAAAACGCTTTACAGGGCCTGTTAGGCGTCGTCATTATGTAAAATTAAATAAAATATCTTGCAGACCTTCTCATGTAATTTGAAACATAAGTGAACTGCTGCGTTAGAAAACGAATTATTTTCGCGTAATACTATTTATTAGGAAAGCTAATCCAATTTCCTCTAAACAATTTTCTTCCCTGAGCTGTATATGCCTACTATACAATTGTAGGTATAACCGCGAATCTTGTATGCAAAATAAAAGTTACACATTGCAAAAATAAAACGCATTTTATGTAACTTTTTTGGACTGGTGTATCGACTGGTTGTTGGGTGGTTACTGGTCCATAATGACACCATAATGTCCGTCATGTCTTGATAATAGATTAACTTTCTTTCTCCCGACTATGCTAAACTACCCTTCTGAGGATGATCAATACTTGTCACTCTTACCTGACGTGCCTCTTACTAATTTAGTGCTAGTGTTTTTTATTTTGTAGGAACAAAGCATTCAATGATTCAAGTCTTATATTAATTATTACAATCCTAAGCCGGGAAATAGACCTTCTAACCCTACATAGAAGTTTATTACTTTAACGCTATCAAAAAATTGTTACCTGTCCAAAAATTAACTTTCCCGGTATTAAAAATATGAAGTTAAAGTAATGCCAGCAATTTTGCGCCATGCCACCCATGAAGCGAAATGACAACTTTTGATGGCAAAATACGGCCGCCATGGCTTTCCATGTCCACTATGGCCCTAGAATCTAAGCCCTAGATTGTCGACCGCTGGGCTGATGACCGTCATTTGCTAAGCGCAGTTTCACGGGTATCTGCCCAAGATAGATTATACGTTTATATTAGGCTTGGTGGACAATGAAGAACGAAGAGAAGAGGCGACACGAAGCTTGTTGTTTGCTTATGAAGTTTGAGATAGGTTGGTAGTGGTGCTTAGTTATAAAATTATATAATAACAACAGTACCTTATACATACATGTAACGGACCCCTAAGGACCAGGATTATTCAGGTCATTCGACGCCTGAAGACACATATTTATGAAAAGATGGAATATTTATTTCTCTTTAAATGTATATTTGCGTTTTAATTTTTATTTATTATGTATTTATCTATTTTATTGTATTTTTATAATATAGTACTTAAATTGAGAAGCACCTACCCTTTCATTTTATTGGTGGTTGACTGGTAGCAAATACTTTTAGTATTAAATACTTAGGTATACCTAAGTTTTGTGTTAATAACCTTTTTCCGTTATCACTGAAGTTACTTTCACTAATATTCATCCATCATTGATTCTGAATCTAATTCATAGAGTTATGCATTGCTATCAATACTCTTGCTTCCCTCTCCTTTGCATAGGCATGTGTATATCAGGCTTTAAGATTTAGACTCTCCTTTTTACCACTAGAAGTATTATAGCACTATATTGTTTTGTCGCAGAGTGAAAAGTACGGAGTCTTTATACTGGTAAAGGTTGTATGTTAGAAAAGTGAGCTTCAGTAAATAAGTTAATCCCTATCGGGGTGTCCCAGCAGTGGTCCTTGAGAGCAAGTCCCACTTTATGTGAATGATTATGATTAGGCTGAGCATGTTTACCCCCTTTGACCACATCGTCACGTACAACCAGGTCAGGTAGTAGTCAAATGTAAGCCTATATAGTAAAAGAATATTTATATTGTAATAGATCGTTGATATTTTTTTTCCGATACCAAACAATTGAATTTCTCTACATTTTTACAGTGTTATAATTATTTCATTGATTTATTGATCCTCAGAACTGATACAAACACGCTACAGCAAACAGTTAGTGCTACAAATTATCTCAAATTCTATTAGTTTGTACCTAAGTATATTCTTAAGTCGTTATCTTAGATAGTTAGCACTTTGGTTATTACTGTAAGCTTTCTATCTTGTTTGTAAATAAATAAATAAGTAAACAAATAAATAAATAAAATCAAAAAATATAATTCATCAACCTACGTGTAAATAATCTACTATATACACAGTGGCTACTATTATCACAGTCATAAAAGCGTTCGCCGTTCATTTTGATTCGTAAACAAAGCGAGCCGCACCGTGAGGTCCAGTTTCTCCGCTAGTGTTGCTAGATCCGCGTAGAAAGTAAATAAATCGGTGCTAACAACGGGCCCTGCGCCCGCGCACCCGGCGGCCGTAATGGAGAAACGATACACTTTGTTTGGTTTTAATTGTATTAACTTGGTGAAAATAGTTACGTGCTTGCTGTTATTATAGTAACTACCTCGCAAAGTGTTTGTAAGTTTATGATAGTGTTTAGGTATATTGTTGAGAACACTTACCAGAATGAGTAGAGATATTTTGTGTGTTAATATTTTGTTACAAATTGAATGAAAAATTGAACTCTTTTCTTAATAATATCTGATAAAGAATAATCAGTGTTTAAATTCTGATATCGATATAAAGCTTCTGTGCTCGCCTGTACTCTATCTCGCGTATGACAGGTAGCAATCTGAAATAATTAAGCTGAACGACAGTAGCTAGCGCTAGCACTATCCGCAGTTACTAGTTCGCCGCTCATATACAAGATGCGGATTTAAATACGCCATCGCTCAAGATACGGCGTATGCAAATGGGGCTACCACGAGTTATCGATTCAGATGGTTTGTAACTTCCGGGTGAGAAATTAATGTTTAGTCGGTGGGAGAGGTGTTTGAAGCAAAAGGGATTGATGGACAATAAATGTATGGATGTATGGATAACTAATGTTTCTTTTAAATTATCTATCAAAATGTAAAAATGTTTTGATGATGTTGTATGTAAGACGACTACGCAATAAAACTAGAGAAAAGTTTGGTAAAAAGTATTTTTTGTTGTTGTTGATGTCCAATGGTTATAATATTTTAACAATGATCGTACTATAATTTATCGCTTCAAATCATCAAGAAATATGATATACAATAATGAGTATACTGTAATGAGAAATACTTCTAATCTACTTTCATGTGATATCTTCCTAACAAAATTGCATGAATGACATTGAAATACCTGTAAAATTTTCAGAATTTTTGGTACAGTTTGCTTTTGACCACCATAGCAAACTGAAAGTCGATACGACGCCGTTTTTAATTGCATAATCAGTTGCGTTGACATTCTGTCTAGTGTATATAAATAGTGACTTTAATGAACTATGGATCTATGTGAACTGTGACGTCAATGCATTTATAACTAGTCATTATAAAGTAATTTACCATCGCAAATAGTGGATTAGTAAAAGTTCTATAAAAATAATGGTACATTTTGATGGTTGATCATCCGTAAGCAAGCAATTAAATATCGTGTTTACTAGCTTTATCGCAAATGCAACCTACCTTATAAAGAGGTAGATTTTGCATTTAAGGATTTACTAGTAGGATACATGACAAAACGACTCATAATCGCACACTGTTTACGACTTAGCACCTATTAGCAATGTTAATCAACTCTACACACTTTCGACTACCAATTTCAAAGGCTCACAGCTCATTTATTCAAATGCTATCTTCGTCTATCGAGTTCCAAAGGTAGTGAGTAATGAACGTGGCGAGATAAACTCGTTTCGTCGACGACAGATGTCACTACGGGACTTAGACAAATGATAGACTCGAGGGGATTTAGTTTTACATAATGCTCGCTACTGCATGTAAAAAGTCTAGGTTGTTTTGTGGCAGGGCTAATTAATAGGGGCGAAGAGCAGTGGTGGTCGCAAGGCGTCACCTCCAAATTGGAATTTGATCAATGTTTGCGAAGTGGAAAATGTATAACTAACACTAGTAACAGTCTGCATGGGAGTTTTGTCGCTTTGCATTTTTTCCAAAACTCCCAGGAGTTTCAGTAAAGCATCTACCTTTTTACTGAATCTGACTTTGACTGTGTAAATAATTGACTTGACTACTTGACCACGAGGATTGCTTTAATGCTATGACTTTCCTATTATGAAAAAAATAAATACTTTAATAATATTATAATACTTGAAACTGGCTAAATGCACACATCGTGCGAAGCCATAATTAAAACAAAAATAAAAACAGTCTGCAAAGCCGCATAAATTTTATATATCAAATACCTACTCTATGTTGTGTGTAATTCATAGGTATTTGGTGCTACCATTCTGAAGTAGTACTGCAAACCAGCAAACGAAAGAGTTTATCAACTCTTAAAAGGCAGCCTTCTAGTATCAATGATAATGGCTTATGATGGCTTGATAACGAAATGATACAATGTTCATAGAATAACAGGTAGGAATTATATTTTAAGCTTGAAGACGCTTTTTGTTTTGTAGGTTGATTATTCCAGGAATTTAATATTAGCACGATTAGTACGTTCCAAATGCCTTTTTGCCTTTTATGACTTTTGAATTGAAGAGACAGTTAAATCATATTTAATCTCATAAACGCAATGTAACAGTTATAGCAACTATAAACGAATGTTTTAAACTAGTTACTCGGATCTAATCTAATAAGGAAATGAAGTTTTCATAGCAAATTAATTAAATTAAAAGCTTCACAATATTCTAAACGAGTTTTTCATGGCTTTGCAAATGAGTACTTATCTGTTATAATTAATATTGAATGAAATTAATGCCCCAGAAAAATAATACTCAGAGAGATCATTTCATTTATAGGTCCGCCCATAATATTTGAAGCAACTTTTGCAAACTTTCCTGTGGCTCCACGTTCACTGACGCACACAAGCGTAAGGAAGATGTTGCCAGTGAGTTGATATTTACCCCAAAAGTAGGGAAATTGTAACTGTTATAACTTTCTCAACCTTGCCTTGCCTTGAACTATATTAATTGGTGATAGTGATTAATTTTCCAATATCTATTACTATTAAAAGATTTATTAAATAAGGAGTTAAAAACTATTAATAGCTTCTATATCCTCAGCCTAGCACGTTGTAGTTCTCGCAAAGACTTGACCGTATCATGAAATAATAACAACAACTATACTGCGATCATTACTGCATTAGAGCATAACAAGTCACTCTCCACCGCAACCTCTACTCTATGTCAAAGGGGTAGAAGCCATTTTGCAGATATTAAGGCTAAGCTTTCGACAGACGGCGAGCCACGTCAAGTTGACATTCCTAGATTGAAAGGTCGCAAACTGGTTCAGATTACCGGCTAGGGCGGGTTTATACAGGAAGCTGGTATTATAAGCTCAATAAACTTTGATTGATATTTAATTGTATAATCACAGTGAAGCGTTACTTACTCATAGGATTGACCGGTTTATAAATCTATCAAAGTATTTTTTTTAAGAGCAAAACAATGTAGAGGTTTTTTGTTTTTTTAATTCGGCGATGCGCTCTATTTGCGCATTCAGCCAGTGCCCAGGATCATTTCAAACTTTTGTATAATATAATAAAATAAAAAATTGCAAATCCCTGTCAGTTAGGTAGTCTAGTGGAGTCGACGTCAACGTCACGTTTCAGTAAAGCAGTGGACACTGTAGGTACTGAAACTTCCTGGGCAATTACGGAAGTAATACGAAAATAATTATACTTTTCACTTCTCATGCTCGAAAAGTGTGTGATGTAAGCTCAGCTAAGCGCAGGTAAAAGATATTGTTGTAAAATATTCTTAGTGTTTTTAATGTATGCCCACTTATTTTATTTCTTGCTACGAGCTATGCGAAATAGTAGTTTGTTCAACAAGGGACGAAAACGACTCATTGTTCATACTCGGCGAGGGAGACAGAATCGTTTGAGACCCGCGTTCAACACGAAACTTTTCACTTTGAGATATCGTATCTCAAAGTGAAAAGTTTCGTGTTGTCGTTTTCGTCCCTTGTTGAACAAACTACTATTTCGCATTAATTTGTATCATTTGTACATCTACGAAACTAGCGCACTTAGTTTCCAATTGATCAGATATTGTTAATAATAACGTATCAAAAAATCAAAACTCAACAGTTATAATAATATGGCAAGTATGAGGTGTTGGACCAAAAAGTAATTTCCACTGAGAAACCGACAACGATTACGCATCCGTCGCCGGCAGTGGTCGCTAGATTACCCGCCATTCGGTCAACTGCAGCCATCTGCTCTGACCACGGCGTCTGAGCCACAGCCATCCGAGCAACAGCAATGATCAGACATCTGGCGCAATCCACCGGATTGCTGCCATTACCGGCGCACGCGACCCAATGCCGTCACAATTTCCACTGATGCGGCGCGAAATGATGATTGTTGTTGATGATGATCCAGGTTACAGTAGATTTTCTGTTGTTTTAAATTATAACAGTTTATGAACGTATATTATTATCTAAAGTTATTGAGAAGCTGGCTGTTAATACACCTCACAATATTTAACTCCAACAACCATACAAGCCGCAAGCTTCTTGGATAAGCGCCGTCTAAGTCGGTCGAAATTTTTTTTTTTTTACACCAGTCATTAAAAATCTTGCATTAATGTGTTTCGTACTTAGGTTAATCTACAGATATCATATCATTAGGTATTTAAATAATGTAGTATATGTAGGTGTGCCAATCATCTTATTATTTTATCATTCACCAATGATCCTATGGGAAAATTCTTACTGAACCAGCGCATTCCGCGTCGCGTAACATTTTTCTGTTTCCATTAACCAATCATCGCTTAAATCTGTCATCGGATTGGTTTCATACGTGATACAATTTCCAGAGGTTGCCTCGGAGTTGGGACATGCCATATTACTGCATGCCTCGGATGCTTGGAAGGAATTACTTTGGATTGAATCGCGGCGACCCCCTACGTGCAGCGGAGGGCAAAGCGATCGATCTCGAATATTCTGGAACATTATAGGCAAGCATTCAGATATTCGATTTGGATGGAGGTAGTGCAAGTGCATTTCCTCTTCTCGGAACAATAAAACCAAGTTCAGCGTCGTTGATCTTTTTTCAGAGCAAACAAACCATAGAGAAGATGCAAACCCTGATCTCGTCTGAATGCCGGTTTAAAGGGAGGAAGGTTTATGGTACATCTAGTCGATGTTTCAACCGCCGGCGTGTACTTAGAGGGACATAACTGACTGACGTTTTGTATGGTTTTGTCCGGACTTTTCAATTGCCTTTGACAGTCACTAGGATTGAAATCATTTAGATCAATTCAATCAAAATAATTAGTCTTGCGTAATCATTACGAGTACTTACGAGATATACTTATAATTAATTATTTTCGCCAAACATCACAGAGTTATGTACTTTCGCATTTTATAATATTAGTATGGATGTCACATTTTATTTTATTGTTTAATTTTTTAGTCAAACAATTTTTTTTTTGTAACTCTTGTTTCTCCGTCTGTACAAATATCCACTAGCGGTCGAGTTACCTACTAAAAAATAATATTTAAGGTGGCGAGTCGACCGCGAGGGCGAATTTTATTGCGGTCGATATAACAACCAACTTAACTCCGCGACTATTTTATCACAGAAATCATTAATTAATCTCCATCCTCGTTGCGCTAATTAAAAACCATCCCTGTCAGTTCCAGTGCAGGGCTCGGTCGAACAAACGAGGCACCGCGTCGATACTATCGGCCGCTATCTCCGCATCTCGAGATGTCTCAATTTGAATGCACGCCTCGCCGCTCCACTGGACTGGATTAAACGAAGCTTTAACTTAGACGTAGCGTGTGGAATGAACTTTATTATGAGGGTTGTATTTATAGGTGATATCACGTGATATGTGAATTATAAAGGTATCTATCTGCAAATGCATTTCATTGCTGCTGCAAAGATTTATTACCTATCTAACAGCTTCAGTTGAATATTTGAATTCAATTTTCCGTTGACTCGTTTTGAGCCCTCAGATTAAGTTTGAAAGGCGTTATGATAAAAATGTGATTAGGCAAACAAAATAATTAGTAAGCACATAAGTTGTTACTTTTTCCTTTTGCCTGAAATAGGTAAATACATATTCTATTTTAGACAATATTTAGACTTTAGAGCAAGATAGATACGTAGTAGTCTATTATAACAATCCTAATTTGCTAATTTCATACGTTATATTATTATGTACTCAAGGTAATAAAGTTTAGCTATTGTGAGCTCCAGCAATAAACTACGGTTTATTACAGCAATTAAACTGTTCTGTTTTACTCCGTTAATAGGAGTCATTATTACGAGCAAAATTGCGTGAAAATTATACACTAGCAAAACGACGGATTTGGTCGCATCTCATAAACTCGACTATGTAATCATTATGATGATTTGCAATCATACTAATTACAAGCGTATTCTTGAGTTAGCTTGTTTTTAACATATAAGCGAATCTAAGGTTCAAGTTTTATATACCACATGTCCGGTTTCTGGATAAGCGCAGTGTGGGCACTCCATATAAAAGGCTATTACGTCAACTGAGTCCACTCCAATCTGAGTCCGCGGGATCAGTTGACCTAATCAATATTGGAATCGGTCAACTGAGCCCATCAACAAAATGTTCAATAAGTATATACAGTCACGCTCGGCTGAATAGGACCAATGACAAGCGAAACTGTATGCGAAGCATTAGCGTCGTCCGTGTTGGTACTCAATAGGTCATCAAACACGCTCAAAATGTCATACATAATCCCGTACGTGCTATCTCGCTATAATTTAAAAATTGAGATAATGCCCCGCCCCTTCTTTTAAGGTATGCCCTTAGTTAACTTTGACCAACAGATAAGTATATTGTTGTCTCTATCTGGCCGAAAACTGAGCATATAATAGAAACCGAGTTAAGTATATAAGAGTACATGGTAACTTGGAAGGTATAAATATATAACCAAATTGTAAGTAGACCTACAGTTACGAACTCAGGCAAAATCGACTTAACGCTCGACCAAACAAATCAAACGAATGATTTATACGTAACAATCACACATAAGTTAGCTCGCGTTCGATTAATACAATAAATACTCGTATATCATCGAGTTATCACATTGATTTTCAATTAGAACCTGGCAATAATACTTTAGCACAGATTACTTTATTGAAGAGGTGACAGTCACTTTTAGTAAGGTACGTTAAAATATTACATACCTAATATGTATATAATGTATTTATTGGAAAAAATCATTCAAGCTTTAGTAAAATAAAAATTTTTACTTTCCTAAAAATTGGTTTTAACGTAAAATATAATTTTTCAGAGATCTATTTCAGAGTTTTTTTTACAAAGTACGAGTATGTAGGTAGACGGCACTGCTAGCTAATCAAAAGGATCCCACCTAAACCATACACTATTCTAAAATACAACAGTTTAACGAACCGAAGAGGTTGTTTACCTAATAGTAAGGCTGCCTCTTATAGTTGCAGTACCACTCAGAACATTGCATTTCCAATTTCGTGGCATGTCACTACTCAGGATGACGAGCGACATGTCTTCGTATCTTTTTCCCCTAAGCATCTTACTCGAAATGCCCTTGGGTTCTTAAACTATCACAAGCGTCGGGAGATAAGAAATTGCAATAAAACTGTCATTTCAATTAGTAGTGTAGTTTCTGTGATCTGAATATTCAAAACCATATGAATATTCAGTTCAGGCATCGTAAATGTGTATAAATAGGCAATTTAAACTATTCCAATCGGGGTATTTACTTTAATTTTATATCGAGGAAGGGAATAAGCTCATAGAGAACTTACGTTTTATTAATTTGTACATTTTCTACTACAGATAGAGATGATACGAATAGCTGAACTGAATAACTGTGCAGATGTGCAGTATCAAAAATTATTATTTAACGTAAAAAGGTTAATCAAAGATGACACCGGGGTAGAGTTTATTGGTGCTATATTATCTAATAAGCGTACTTCTAAAGTACTATGGTAATTTAGGTAGAGTTAGGATTATATATTATTATTTGAGAGATTTAGAAGTATGCCTTCTAAAAGTCAAGATTCTAAATCTTCAGGTTGTTACATTTATATTGCCTATTTACAATACATTTCGTAAGTACCTATAGGTTATTTAGTACCTATTTCAAACTACATTGGAAGTTAGAAGGTTAACTCCTTACCAGCCTTCAGTGAGACCTTTATTCTTGTGACGATATCTTTGACATGTTTCTTTACCACGGTAGTGACAAACCTCATTCCGTTTAACTGTTATTTCTATCCGGGACATAATACCATAACTATCGGAAAGCATAAAACTAATTCCCGTATACGGCTGTGTGACCGCTCGCTCATAAAATTCTTACTATCATTTATAAATTACGATTCTAATACGTTCTGAAAACGTTGCGATATCGCCTGAGAGAGTAGGGCTGTCACTTCAGTAAATATATATAGGATACTTTTTGTTTGTCCCCTAATCCTAGTGTCTTGTCTACGCATGCTTTATCTGCCTGTTTGTCTAATGTAGCCAAAGTTTAACATTTAAAATGTCTCCAGAAATTTAAGCTCTATACAGGCGTCAACCCTAGTACAAAAATCTGTGTAAAATTTCTCGCTAATACTCGCTTTACAGCAGCTGATGCTCCTATCTGACTAATGCCGTGTACCTACCTGTAATACATTTACCAATAATAGTGTTAAGTTTAAGAAAAAAATGTATCATTCTTCAGAATCGTAATCGAATCGAAATTGGTATGAACAAATATCAATCAGGGGGTAAGAATGAAGGATTGTCTCAACAATTGAGTAACGACAAGACCCACCGCACGCCAATTATTTTCTACCTCCGTGACAGCGGATTGTCCCAGCTCTAGGTACCTACGCGTAACGAGCTTAATTGATCCCAACCACTCACCTCCGCGTTTCGCCACTACCAAAAGCTCAACAGCAATAGAAATGTATGCAAAAAGCAAGAAATAGATGGCGCCACCGCTATAAGAACTACATTTTGTTTAGCTAGTTAACTTACTGTGCATTTGGATTATCTGTTTTAATGACTGCTATGTTCAATTTAATAATTAATGTAACGAAAAAAACGGCAGGAAATCTTTTAAAAATAGCAGGATTTTCTTAGTCGATTCAGTTTTGGTGTAAATATACTTAATTCCAAGTTTTTCTAAGAAGATATAACAATAAAAGTCAATAATTTTCGTTGTAAATAAAATTAGGGTCATGCTAATCATTATACACTTTAAAGTTCCTACTGAATATGTTTTACCATCTTAGCTGAGAACAACCAATATAAGCGCTAGCAATAGCGATTTACGGATTTACGATTCTAAAGGAGGGCTGTAACCGCAGCCGTGAGCGAATTGAGAGTCTTTTGATCATGATGGTGATGACAAGCGTTTACGGCAAGTAAGACTTTTAAATCTAGCAGTCGTTGGCAACCCTAGCAGGATTAAGGCGGTCGTCGTTATGGTGGTCCCGAGTCTCCTATTAGCCGCACCGCGCGCTTATCCCGACATCGGTCGGACCGGACCGCTCTATAGTCTGTGGTCTACGTTTCTTAGTTTTTCGCTGCTCAGTTCGCGAGCGTTTTTAATAAGTCAGGCGGAAGATGCCATTTCGTTAGCCACCCGATTGAATTTCAAATTCTATGTCTCGAGGCCTTTACGCAGTTTTAGTGCGCTTTTTGCTTTGGTCGGCTGATGGGTTTATCAACATATGTAAAAGATTAATGTTTGCTGGATCGAATAAGGAAATGTGACTCTTATTATTTCAATCTTCTTGGTTTATTTTATGAACATTAGGTTTACTCAACTTCACAACTTTTTCTACACATTCCGGGGAAAAGTTATCTCGCCCAAATCACAGACTTTCTCGAAACTAGACAAGCAAATTCTAGACTAACTCCTGAAATTGTGTCAACTTATCTATTCAGTACCATTTCCTACCGTCTTTCCCCGGATTATGCATCGAACACACATTCTAATTAAGCGGGCGAATAAATCAGGCAGTAAAGATGTAGGACCCAACTTGGTCGTATCGGTCTATCTAATTGAGTTCAGAGGTCGCCCGATACGGTGCGGTCGATAGACTAATAGACGACTAAATCTGGTCCAGGCGGCTGTCGACTTAGGGACAGGCTTGGACAGAAATATTGAGCTAGTTAACGATACCTATGTTAGTAGTAACTATCTAGATTGATTTGTATTTTATGTAGTCTAAAGGAGATTTGGTTGCAGCAGTTGTTAGTTAAGCTGTGGTCAGTAAATGAATGCAATTGACTTCTGAAGCTTTATTGATGTATTTGTTTTGAGACGATAGAGTTGTAAGGTAGTGGGTTCATATCCTAAGAAATAATACTTATTCTGAAAGCATAAACGTTTTTTAAGCCTTTATGATATGTTCAAGACATTTTTACAATATAATAATGTAAACATTTTTTTTCATCTTGAGTAGGTATCTGGAATTGCCGAAGTCTACTGTGATTAAACCACTTATCAAATACATAACATAAACAGCATATAACATGAAACATGATTACAATTATCATCTTTTTGAAAATCGATTCTAGCAAAGTGACCCGACACCCGAGTCTACTAACCACTCTCAATCCGTGACCTCCACAGTTCAATTACGAGAAAGCTTTCATACAACTTTTATTTCAGCTCGGCTATTAATTTCTCAATCACCATGAAACATGTCATAAAAGAGTCATCAATCCTCTGACGAAACCTCAATGTCGACAGTTCAAGAGTCAACTAATTACATGGAACCGGTTCCACCGCCACCTGCAACTCTTCGTATAAATCAGATCAGATAATAAGTATTTGTATACAGGATTGTTCTTTCATAATAAATACTGTTGATATTTCTGTTATTATAACAAAGATCAATTCATACTAAAAAGTGGCAATTTGTCTCTATATAAGAATTTATTTGTTGCATCATTAGTAATAAGTATACAGTACCAAACTGTTACTAATCACAAGAGTTTTAAAATGAAATAAAATTGTCACTACTGCCACCGTTACTATCGTCATCGTCAAATATTATCGGAAAACTTTGCAGAGCATCAAAATAAAATTGCCTTTTTATGCCACAGTTAAACAAAGCAACAGTTTAAGCCGTCACATGTGCTCCTAATTTCGCAACTAGAGCCGTGTTAGTGTCATCAGCTGGACTGGCTCGGAGAGAAAGCCATTCAATTAATGTTGCATCTGATATAATGCAAACAGACAGATGGGACCGAGGTTAGAGGTAGATATAACCAGTTGAAATTAAGAGCAAGCTGGTTATCGTATGATACTGATATAATATGCTACTGTACTTTATGCCATTAGTACTTATGGTAGTACGATTAAATACATACTTAGTAGACATACATACAGAAAACACATCTCAAAGCGCGAGATAGATTATGTAGTATTCGAATCTTTTGAAACTTCCAGATGATAAACGTAGATGCGAATGTCTGAAAAGGCTTGAAATAATTTTAACACATCAATTTCGAAAACGTTACATACACCCCATTCCATATCACTCACCTAACAGATTTCTACCAATAAAAGTCACCTGCAAACTCAATTTAGCAAATAACTTTAAATCTAGCACATCATTACCTTGGAAAAAACGCGAAGATTCGACGAGAATTAAATTGCCCGTAGATAACTCCGAGAGAGTAATTTATCGGAGGCGCTGAAGTGTTTTCGTTTCACCGTTTATGTCGGAGATGATTACCGTTGGCAAATAACCAGGCCTAATTAGTACAAACATGTGCAAGGGGGGGTTTGAACTAGATGTGAACACTTGATATTTGAAATCTATGAAATCTCGTATGTACTTTATTGTAATTATTCGTATAAAGTTGTAAAATACCTAATAACATTTCTATGTAGGTACCTTGTGTAAATTGGAAAATGAAAAACCTACGAGAAATATAAAAAAAAACGTAGTACATAATTGTACTTACTTTTAAAGCTAAACTACGATACGTAATAACGTACGTACTTTCGTCAATAAATTTGATTGTCCCAAATCGACACTCTCCTACAAATTGACATAAGTGTGAAATTCGAAATTTTTTACCGACAAATAAGATTGTATCTCTGCAGATGAGTCGTTACTTGTTAAGCATGTGTGAGGGTGGGTGAGTGTGTGCGCAAGAATGCCGCCGAATTATTGCCGGTTCGTTTGATACGGCGAGTTATAAATTGCGTCCATTTACGCCTCACGACTGGAAGATGAAAGTGGATGGGTTTAGGTAACCCGTCACAAGATGCACAGACAATTCCGTAGATGTTGTCGGTAGTCGATAGATATTTATTTAAACACGATTAACGTGATTAGGTAAACAAATCATGAATGAAGATTGTTGTGTTTTCGATAAAAGTGTTATGGTAATAAGTTTCTATATTTTAAGCTGTGTTGTATTATCTCTACACCTATTTAGCTGCTCAAAAACATGTTTAGTGGTTATACATTATTTGTTTAAGGTGAAAAATAATGGCAACCAAGATTGACTGTGGTTAATGTATGTCAAGAAGTACTTATTACTTGTATGCGATATGTTTGATTTCAGATTTTTGAATTTTGCTTTAAGAACTAGTTTAGTCACAAATATTATCTCAATTCACATTTGTCGTGACCACTTGATATGCGGCCAATCTGAACACCGACCACTTTGCACAAGTAACGTACGTCGCCCACATACTCGAAGATGACCCGCGACCATTTACGATTTCATGTACAAAATCATAACAATATGTCCGAAATGGTCACGATAGAGCGGCCATTATAGTAATTACATCTATCTCTGACCAACTTTACTTTGCGGACGGACGAAGTGATGTTTCATACTTGTGCGGTTTTGGCAGGTGTACGTCGACGTTGGTCCGAGTTCAACAATAGTTGATGCTTGTTGAGAGTCGTGTATGGCTCCGGGTGGTGATGTCTTCACATTGTTCGTTCTGAGGTGATATTCGAGATGAATGCGTTGTTTTGATAGTTTATTTGCTGATGGGACTACCTCGCTGTGTGGCATTTCACGTGAGCGATGTGACGTATCGAGTTTGGCCTTTATTATTTCTACCGCTGCATGTCTAAGTCGATATAATTCTAAGTTTATTTCGCACGATATACTTCTTAGCTCGTTAGGCAACAGAACATTAAAGCTATAAAATTGGTGCAACTTTTTAGATTTCAGTGTTCTGTCTTTTACATAGGAATTTGTTTGAATTCTGAATCTGCGCTAAATCTCTTCAAATTCGTTATAATTTAACAATATTCCTGCTTCTAATATGTACCTACTAACGTTGAAGGTATCAATTCATTTAAAGGTGTCATTTATCCCCACACTCAAAACGTCCAATAATGACGTTTACCATACGATTTCTATGCAGGGTTGCTCCAGTTAACTTTCCTGTACCCACGGAGTCTCAAAACCTTGCATTCTAAAAACGTCAATTAGTTACAATATGACGTAAACAACCACCATATAGCACTTACATAAACCATGAAGGCATTAACAAAATTAATCACCGCGACACATATTAATGGCTTTAATTTATTTTAGGCAATATTGCACATGCAATTAGATTGATGAAATCAATTCGAGCGGATTGGTCGGAGTGTCGCTCGGAATCGTGCTCCGATGCTTTGGCTGCTATGCGATAATTGCAACCTGGCTGTCACAGAGTGCTATTCATCAGGAGTTGGATGCTTATACTTAGATACGAGGCTAATACATAGATATGAGTAGATATTATTATATCAGAAGTGGGTGTGATCAAATAAAAAAGTATTCAAGTAGTATTCCAACGTTATGTGAGTTGTGAAACAAGATTAAAATATCGTGGACTCTGACATTTTTATGCTTATAGCAACGAATCAGTAGGTACCTATGAATTATGAAAATAAACAGATAAAGAAACTACTACATACCAATTAGGGAAGAAATCAAGTGTAAAATGGAATTTTTCACTGCAATTTGAAGATGATTGTATCGTTATAAAAAAAGACGTTACAAAATCAATTTTTCCACTTCTCTCACCGCCATTACCTAACGATCTCGATCGAGTGTTGCCATAATTTGAACGTATTATATGTCGCACACACCGGGGTAATTTATATAAATCACGCGGTGTGGCAACACAGCGTCACGAGCGCACGAGTCGGTGACAATGCTCAATTAGGCTAAGTGTGCATCTAGATCCAGCGCATCTGCATGATGCACTAGATAGCTAGGATTTAGGATCTCAAATATTAGCGTGGTTTCTTAGTTCTGAGTCTAGATATTACGGGCCAAAAGAAATCCTACAGGTAACCACGTAAAAGTCTCATTTCGCAACGGGTTCAATGACGTTTGAGACAAAGCGACACTGAACCCTTTACGAAATGAGACAGCTCACCGTGAGTGGATGGTATCAGACACGAACTGTTGCGAAATTAGCAGAACATTTGACAGTGTTGTGACACAAGGATCGGGAGGACCTGGGTATTGCCACAGAACAAATTATTGAGCCGTATTGCGCGCTCCGGTGAGGTTGTACATAGCGCACGATTTTCAGAAACAGGATGATTCTAGCTTGAGTTACTATAAAACTTCGATATTGCAGGAGCATTATTATTAGTGTGCAATATAATAGATAACAGTTTAATATATTGATATTTGGAACGTTTACAAGCGCTGCACTATTTTAAAAATAATATGGCAATTTTTTTACAGCGTCTAATTGATTTGATGGTAATGCCACTAATATTGAAGAAATCACCTCCTATTTCCCTTAAATGGAGACAAAAGACAAATAGATACACGAGATAAAGATATAGATCGCCAAGATATATCAAAGGGCCGTACTTAGCTGATCCGATCAACAAATAACTTTATAATAATGACCGGCCAATGGTCGAGACCTAATTAGCTGATCGTAATTCACGGTTTTACAACCTCTTAAAACAACCATCAAATGCACTTGAAGCTATCTTATATAATACCAGTTTAATTAACACCTAGTTTCGCCAGGTTAACGTTTTAATTAGGCTTTGTGTTACGTAGTTATGATAGGGATTTCATAAAAGTGCTTTAAAGTGAGCGCTAACGCGTTAACCGTCGATCAACTGTTGACCACCACAATAGGTAGGGTAATATAAATCATTTGGCGGCTAACTAATATTATGATCGTGTACTTCTGTACAATTAATTCTGCCCGCGGTCTGGCGTGACACCTTCAGAACAAATAAATCATGCGGTAATCCGATATCTCAGCTACTGCAGCCTGTAACCTCCGCGACACACGGTCGTGAATATCGTCGATCATGTTTGCGAACATTAGTGCCCAACATATTTGTAACGTAACTTAGCCATGTGAATATAATAAATTGTAAGTGGTTGAATAATGATCTAAATCTGAAAATTGTTACGAGCGCTTTATTAATGACTCCTAATTCCATTTTGTAGTGTAAGGCCTTTACAAAATTAAACACGAGATTTAATGTTAATAAATTATAAACATGCAATGCTAATCTTACTTGTAATTTATCAAAATGAAGTAACAAGTGCTAACCTTGGTTTGCGAATGCATTATATTAATTTTATTTACCGCATTACAAATATTATAAAGTAAGAATAGAACGGCGAATGGGACAATTTGTGCAAGAGAAACGGCAGGAAATACAAAATCATAATTTTGCATGCCACAATCATAGCTGTCGTCTTAAAATGCAATGAGCTGTCACACGATCATTACTATTACTTACACATTACAAAGTTCCTTGTGATAATAATAAATTGTTAATATAACGAGGAGATTATTTGCAAATTCGTGTACATTATTGTTGGATTTAATGTCTAGTGACTTTTCGATGTAATTTTAGATTTGAGATGGTCACTTTATGGGTAAGTAGGTATACATAACACTGTTTAAATAAAGCCATGTAGAAGTCTTAAACAGTGTATTCTAAATTAATTAGGTACATAGTCAAAATACATCCTGTTTGTATATATTTTAAAAATAATTATACATAAATAAAGTCTCTAAAACAGTTATAGTTTCGATTCTCGACTAATATGAGTGTACATTCTTTGTTTTTCTAAATATTTCAGATATTTTGTAACTGTATTGCTACAGCATGTATGTATTGTTGTCTGTATGTTAGTTAAATTTGCTCATGATTTGAAGTGTCCGCGTGTGTGCGTCACAAGCGGCGCTCACTGCTTGTGCAATTTTGAGATACAAATATTATGGAAATTTTAAATCTTCGCCTCGTTTCCCACGTCTGTGGTTACCTCACGGTGCCATAACGCTTTGGAAGTCACGCGGCGTGCAAGATCCAGTACATACACGGCCGGCGACTACGGCAATGATGCTGGGAGACAATGTACTTACTACTCGTTATTTTATAAGAAAATTATATAGGTATATTTGTTATTTCATTGTTGCATTACATTGTCTTACTTACAGTTACAACGAGTACTAGGTTGCATTCGATTCGGAAATGTTATCGTTTAGCTACTTATTTTCACGGAAGAGACTTTGCGTATGTATCTACGGATAATGTTTAGTTCATAGCTTTCATCATAATTTCGACTAAATTCTTTGTCCCATTTAGATGATATATTCCATGTTAAGTTCTGATGACACTACAATATTTCAGAGACTCTAATAGGAAAACAAAATCACTCAAATATAAATTCTGTCTCCAAATCCCTATCGGGGTTTCCGGACAGTGGTCCTTGGGAGCCAGCCCCGTAGGCCTCTAGGCAGCCTATAGGCTGAGCACGTTTACAAGTTTTTACGACATGTGAGTCTATTAGGTACCATTAGAAGAATAACACATAGAAGTTAAGTAGGTACTCGCTAGCACCGTGTTACCATTTTTACTGAGACTTTTTGGGCTTAGTTCGGACTTTGACTCACTATTATTCGAAATTAAAGCGTTTATGGTAATGGTTATGGTTGTTTTCCCTGCTTTTGGACTAAATACCCACACGCATGCGACATTTTCATTGCGCTTGTGTGCCTTTTGGCGAAGGCAGTCACGCACACATTGATAAAAAAGTGGCTTCACTTTTGAGTGAAACTACGCATGGAGCTATCCTATAATAACGCAGAGATGCGTTATTATTCTAAGAAAATACAAAAAAAGCTGATTTGTTGTTAGTCGTGAGATGCCCCAGCAGTTACAGCGCTCGCGCAGGTATCCTCAGCGTTCGAAGCCGTGCTGCGGCGTGCGTTATGGCCGATGGTGCAATGTGACCACAATTACAGCGGAATCGCGTCACGCCGAGCATTTACTCGCGGCTAAGTGATGTTTGTTTATTGGCCTATTTGTTAATAGAATTGTTTCCATTTGCATGAGACGGCAGTAAAAATAAAATACTGCTAAAAAGCTGACGCGTAAGTCGTTTCCTGGTAGTAAAGTTGAGTTATTAGTAGTAACAGAGATATGCGTCAATTTCGTTATTTTTTTTTTTTTTTTTTTAATTTATTTTAAGGACTTTGTCGCTGAGCGACCACACCGTCAATTTCGTTATATTGTTCAACGTTCATTATTTTTACATTGTCATAAAAAGTCAACTCTACATTATACTGAATCTACATAATTACCACAGTCTAATTGTATGTTGTCTACAATGTGCTATTACTATAGTTAGGTAATAGTACAGACACGTTACAAAAGGTGCTTACTAGTTACGACAAAGCAAAAGTATGAGATGGTATGAGACGTATGCACGCGTGTCGCGTGTCACGAGACGTGTCGCGCCCACGCGTGACGTCAAACACTGTCGTATCATGACGACAAGGTTGTGTACAAAGCTTTATTAGTTCTCGTCGAGTTACCTTATGATAATAATGACGGATGTATGAAACAAACATTACACTCGTAGTGTCGGATAAAAAAAAGGGGCATACATTAAATCAGTGCCTAATTGTGGTCCTAATATTATTAACTTATATTTTTAGGCTCCAACAGCAAGCCACTATTTTATTTTGAAATTATCGTTGTTCATCTGTCGCCATGTCCAGGAGACACAGATTCGAACTTTTATGACACTTTTCCTTTTACGGCAAAAAAACAAGGACGCTCGAGAGATTCCTAGCTAGAGAGGATGATAGAGAAAATATTAATATATCTAGCTCCTAATCGCCCACTTTGCCATTGCACTTACAAGGCAATAAAACCGCCGCTTAACGGCTTCCCATACAAATCCTTCTTTATGGTATTTCAACAACAGATTATAATGAATACGACACTAAACTAATAATACTCGGAACTGGGTGTCCCATAAATTGAATGCAGATTTGTCGCGAACATTTCCAATGCATATTATTGTGGTGTCAAGATTTCCAATACTTAATAACTGATTAGTAATCTGTGTGGTGTCCTTTTGTATGGTGGAATTAACAAATGTGCCAGTCTCGATATAAAATTGGAGTTTATTGCTTGTTTTCACTGAAAATACTTAAAGTTTATAGAGCCCCGATAACTGGTTTATGTCCTAACTCATTGTATGGTGAAGTATTAATAAATAAAATTTTCAATTTGCCAATAGCACAAACTTTTACTTTCCGTTTTCACATGTACTTTATGTCTTAAATAATATATTAATTCTGAGTCATACAGTTTAGAATCTTGGTATTCACTACAGAATGAGAGTTGGATGCATTAAAATTAAACTAAACAAGTATAAACTAAAAGAGATACTGAAAAAAATCTCACATAAGAATTGAGCCAAAAGGGGCGTAAAATTGTGTAAACAGACAGTCACTTTCATTGTCAATTCTATAATTTTTTTACGTAATACCTAAGTTAATCCTATGTTTAGTGAAAAGAGTTACTAAATGTAAATAGTCAGTTCGGTTACGTTAGCGACTTTGTAGCTGACTGTACGTGTAGCTACAATGCTTTGAGAGCGCAAATATATGAAAGATCATCTACAGATAAATCTTAGCTAGCAATAAAAGTAAAAAACTCGATATAAAAGCAAATGTTTTAGTACGCTCTAATTTGTACGCAGCTTCAGCCCGCCTCCAATTACCGGATCAAAAATTTCACAATTACAAAATTGCACACAATCATCGGGTGCGAAACAATCACTAAAAGCATTCTGTGTGTAATTACAATCATTTTTTATAGTCTCCCTTTCACTAGCAGTAATTAAAATTTATCAAAAGAGACGCGCGGTGAACAAACAAAACATATAGGCTGGTAGCTCTGGAAACATCAGCGAGATCACCAGGCTATGTTGACCTCTTGATTTGGACGCAAGATATTCGCAAGATGCAAGATCTTGCGAAGACTGCTTGAGTGTTATTTTTGATAAGTACCTACTTATTAGTGTGGGCCACTTTTGACACGCAGGGTATTGACTACTTTTTAATTTTAGCGTTCACATTAATTGTGTCTTACTAATTGTATTATTAATTATTACTTATTAATTGTATCATTATAAAATGAAAATAAGGCACAATTTTCTCAAAAAAAACTCAACACATACACCATTGTTCTCAGGGCTCCCGCTACGCTGGTCAAATGGGAAGGTGTAGAAACAGTGAGTGATCACGAGCAATCATGATTACAACTCGAGTGAGGAGTGACGCGCGCTTTGCCCTGAGGAATGCACTACCTTTATATTTCGCTACCCTTGATAATATGTACTGTATATTTCGGAGTAGAATTATTTTTTGTTTATCTATGTTTTGTATTGTATAGATGTGAAATTTTATTAGTGCGTAATCTTTAACCGAACTACATAATATGAATGTTAGTAACGTAAGAATGTGATGAGTTGTTGTGCGAATCATGCTCTCTTATGTGATTTTACACAGGTACATTAAATATGTTTTGATAGTTGGCTAGTTTGTTGGCTTATATGCTTTAGTTAGTTATAGTCGCGTTGCTATCTTATTTCTCGCACTATTTTATTGTATTTATTTTCGTACTGAAATCATTGTATACCACAATTATACCGGTATTATTTAACCTAAAGCATTCCTTGCTCTGTCTTCGGTGGGTCCCGTGTCTACATCGTGTTATGTTGTTACAGCTTGAAGCGAATTATTGGACTTATTATAGTTTATTACTGTGATTGGAGATGAAAGCTGTTAATAAGGTTGCGTTGCGTTTAGTTTGAACTCTGTTCAAATCGCGAGAAACATACTATAGTCGATCCCTACTTCCCTAATGGTAAATTAAAGCGATGCCAAATACCGAACTATTCTGACAAACATGCATGAAACAAGTTTAAAAAAAAAACATCGAAGTCATATTTTCGGTTTTCCGCTAATAATTTTATTCCTTTTATATAAACGTAGCCCCACACTAGGATTTCTCCTGTGTCGTGGGTACCGTTCACAGACAAATAATGTCACAAACACAACACCCAGTCCAGGAACAAATATCTGTGGATCACACAAATATTTGAACCGGGCGGGAACCAAACCCGCGACACCAAGCGCAACAATCCGAGTGCTCAGCCACTACGCCAAACGTGTCTTCGTACTGTAACTAGTTACTCAAATAAGATGTAAGTACATTATACCTAGAAGTTATCCTAGACTAGTCGGTAATGATGGATCGCGAGGCGGCGCCTGCTACGCCGGCTCATTTACGACGTATCAGTTAGCTTATTAACCAAGCCGTAAACTTTATTGGTGTTGTCGACCCATAAAATAATGTACTTATAGTGAGGTCGAGTGATGGACCTCTGTTTTATAGGCTGTTTCACGTGACCTTTTATATTGTAGTTGTAAGTTGTGTGTATACGAGTACGTTCGTTTAGTTAGGAATTAAAAGAAGTGAGGGCGGCTCGTTGCATGGTTGGTTTGATTAAACATTCAAACGTTGCACAGGTTATAATTAGAACGATACAACAATCGGAAAGAGAATTGGCTGAATGAATAATAGAAATAATTAGTTGGACTTCTGTTTAGATGGTACGGCCATTTCCATTTTTCCTAGGGCTATGAATAAAAATAAATAGTAAAGTAATAGACTGAACAGTATTAACAAGCACGATTTGCATAGATCAAGCAGTTGGTAACTGTAATTTTGATTCTTGCTCTACCATCGTACTGTGATTGCTTGGAACGATGATATAACACGATACCAAATTTCCTAAACAATAAAAATAGCTTCTGAATGGAGTATGTTACATGTTCACAATAATACAATTTTAACTATTTCATTTAATTGTCACTTTCAAACCGATAAAACGTTTAAGCATAGAGTTTTTACTTATATCAAAAATAAATACATAGGAGACAGATGCTATAGAAGAAGTTAAATAATAAAGTGCACTCACCGATGCGTATTCAGCGCAGATGTCAATAGATCCGACAAAGTCGCACACGTCGTCTACGGTCCACGCGGACAGCCGCGCGCGTGCCTCCGCGCATAGACATTCGGTGCGCGCTTCACTGCGGTCTGCGGACAAACATTTATATAGTAGCTATTTTTTTAAAGCATATTATTTAAGGAGATAATAAAAAGAAAAAGTCTGAGATGTTGCTGAGATCGCACAACCAGAATCTTCAGGAGTCATAAAAGAAAGTAGTTAAAAGTTATCAATCGCTCGATGAGACCACTGCAGCGGACGGATAGAAATTGTCTCAATCATTATTCTACAAGACATCTTCATAGGTCCCACTTATAGCATGAACAAAAATCAAAATGTATTTTGACACAGTGAAGAACTGAGTTCACATTGAACTCATTCACTGTTTCTGTATCAATTCGGAATCTCAATTGAAGGGTGGATTACAGATGAATTGTATAAGTCATTACTTTTAATTTAAACGTCGCTGGTGAAAAGAGGTCTGGCTCTTGTCTCACTCCGCGAATGCCTCAATGCAGCCAGTGTTGATCCAGGGTCGTCGTTTTCATCCAGGGCAGAACTTACCGTCATTAGACGCCCTGTCTCGCTCGTCGCTGTCACTCCTCGTGCTGGGGCTAGCCGAGAGCCGAGCCCGCTTCGCCGCGCTCTCGGCCCCCGCCGAGAGGTCCAGGGGCGAGTGCTCTGGCGCCGACCCTGCGTTTGCGACCGTCCGCTTACGCCGCGACCGACCTCCGCGTCCTACTCGCGATATAGCTAACAGGGCCTGAAAAAGAACACGTTTTTCAGTAACTGTGTTAATGTAAATGCAATTGGTGGCAAGATAAGATTGAAGTTTGAGACTAAGTATGACTTCAGTTCCCATACTTTTTCTTTTAGATGTTTAATACCTAAGATTTTATTTTTATTTATAAAAATAAGACTGCATAAACCCTCTTGTCTCGCCTATAGCCATAAAACGAGCTATCAGCCATAAAGTTTGGCGCGAACTATAGCAAACTAGAATACATTATTCTATCTAAAGATAACTGACGAAAGATGCCATGCCACTTTAAGACCATAAAACCTTCGTAACAAGCCGGTATAAACATTCTCGTTCGATATATTACTGAATAATAAGTAGCTCTTAAAAACTCAATTACCGAGAAACCCATCAGCAGCCTTAGCACCGACGTTAAGCAAACATGAAAGGCGAGCAGCGGCCATTATCTGATCGAGACCGCTCTCGGATCGTAAGTGGCGAGCATTAATCATAATAACGTTCCGAGGCGTCACGCTCGCCGCCCGCGGGTCAAATTGCAATCTATCTTTTTTAATTGCCACGCGCACTAAAAAAGGCGAATGCAGAGTAATTCCGAATGAAATTCAGACGGAGGCGCGCGCCGTGAAATGAACGCGTGGCGCGTGCCGACATCGCTGCGCCCGCACCGCTCGCCTACGATGCGACGACTGAACCCATCGATATAAATCCAAAGATTAATTTCCGCAACTGCTACTCTTTATATTCTACAATTTAATCGACCGCACAGAGCGAAACGTAACCGATCGCGCCATTAAAAACGACCCGAGACGCTATCGGCGAGCGGAAAACGCGATGTTCAGATGTCGCTGCAATTTAGCTAGAAAGTTGAAATCGTATAACTGTAACGCTGCAAGTTCCGCGCGGGTGTGCAAAAAGTCATCTAATTTTAAAGTCGAACGGTGAAGATTTCTCGTCCCATCACTAGCGTGTCGCGGGGCGCATGCGCGGCGCGTGCCGGTGCCAATTAGTGCAGCTCCAGTTCCTTTTACAGTGGAGAGTCGAGTGGCGTCGGTTCGCTGCGAACGCCGCCGGATCCGCTCCGCGAGAGGTCGGAATTAGAGATAGCCGTTGGATCTGCGTTGAAACGGGATGTTGACGGTCTTACCACAAAACATTGACAAAAATTGAACAGATGTGTCTAAAATTTAGTTTCACTACATAATCGGCGTTTAAAATTTCGCGTTGTCTAACTCAATCCTATCATTTTTGATAATTTTATTTGTGAATTTTGTTACAACGCGAGTTCCTCTTAATTAAGGTCGGCTTCGTAAGGCCAACTTTGGATAACCTATCTCTTATTCATCCTTGATGTTGAGTTTTAAAATAGTATAAATGTTATTTAGCAGCAATACAAATATGAATTACAAAGATACTACATTTTCGAATTTAATTATAAGCCCATTCTTCAAATGTATTTCATTAACTTGTCCAAACTGCTTAGAGAATCGGTGCACTGGTAGGCGGGGCGCGCTATTACCTCGCGATTGTGGGCACACGCCAGCCGCTCGTAATTAACACTCTCTTTATATACTACACCGGCTAAAGGAAGTGTAAAGGTCGGGTGCCTTATCAGATTTAATTGCCTCCATTACAGTGAAGGAAACGGAGCTCATCGCGCATTATGATTTTAAACTCTCATTAGCATAAACGAGGCACGGACGGACTTAGAGATGCAACAAACGATAAAACCTTATGAATTTTACGATTCCCCGAGACATTTTAATCACAGCCGTGAACTATGAAATGTGTAATTATAACAGGAAGGTCAGTGAGCACTTGTGTTTTATAATTAATATGAATTACAAATGTGCTCTTTTGAAATGGAAACTCAGCTGAGCGTAAATTATTTCATAGGGGCAGTGGCCTTGTCTTAAGTAACGCACGTTATGAAGTAATGTTCCAAACATGTAAAATATCAGACTTTGATCGCAAAGAATAAAAATAATTGTGGGTCGGTTTTAAAAATAACCGACACGGTCAATTTGAGATTTGAAACTACAAAGTTGCTCTTGACTCCCAGAGGAACGTGCTAGAACCTTTTATGAGATGTTTAGAATTTAGATAAGTACAACTCCACTGACAGGCAGTTTATATTTTATTATTTGTGTTTGAACCTTTAAAATTTTTTTTGAAATTACATGGCAACAGTTTGCAACTTGCAACTGATTGTTTTAATTTCTCATAGAACAGTCATAAAATCCATAAAGTTTCTTGCAAAGTCATAAAGAACATTTTAGTTCTATTTTAATTTTATATTTATTACGATAACTTACTTTGCTTTTAAAATTATCTAAATAAGGGCATCCTGTTGTTTATGTCACGCGAACCTTCCAAACGAAAGTTAAGAAGCCACAAATATAATTTAAAACTATAAATACGTATTCTAATAGGTTAATAGTATAATAGCAATCATAAAATTACTCGTCGGAACGAATTAATAATGCATAATTTTCTCCGATTTAATAAAATAAGCATGGGAAACGTTAGTTTGACAAAATTGAGATAAACAAATGAGCGTGACTTCTAGTTAATGCTATAATGAGGCTAATCATTATTAAAGACCACCTCTCTTTCTCATAAGAAACATTTCATCTTTGCTAGACTTATGAAATAAAATTAATACTGGAAAACAGGCCAAAATCGATTCCTATTAAATCCACTGTTGGATATAGGTTTCGTTTTATTGCACCAAATTCTTTAGGACTCCGTTTCCCTGTCCCATGTACGACTCAGTATGCGAACGAAATCGTCTGCCCATCTAGCAGGGGATCAATTCTGCTTGGTGACATTATGGAAGTCTACAGGTTTTTTTTATTAGTCTGCTAGCCAAATAAGAACGTTTGAAATCAGTATCCAAATGAAATGTCACAAACTATTCCGAAGCCACTCCATTGAGATACGATTGAAGTTCTTAAATTAGCAGAATCGACCTCGAGGTGGTCTACCAATTGACCACAGAAATGTTGTTTACCTTAGTGGAGGTCATGTCCAGCATGACGGGGAAGGCGGGCAGCCTCGGCGGCCCTCCTTGGTGCTTCGCCAGTTTCGTGAACAGCCCCCCTAGAGGAGTATCAGCAACGTCGCTCTGAGCTGGTGACGTCGCTGCCCTCGGCTCCACTGAGAAACCGTTCATGCGGTGGAAGTAGCTGGGGAGAAAAATAATCGTTACGACCTTTGGCTAGACCTTTTCATCGTTTAGGTAACGCTATGAACGCGATATGAATAAGAATAAGTCTATTGTCCAGAACTGTGTAGTTACAATTTTGTGGTTTTAAATAATTTTAAAAATTTCAACAGTCTGTTCCAGTCTACTCCTGGAAGAATATTGTACAATGTACAGAGCACCAAGTATTGTGAAACACTTTTCAGCTTTTACTTTAGTGATTTCTACGTATCCTTGTGTGTCCCGCTAAGGGATGTAGTTTAGTGGCGCGTAAACTCTTACGATCCATACTTATAATCACGCAGGGCAAAAAGTTGGTAAGTTGAAGTTTGTAAAAAGAAATGGTCCTATAGCCTCAAAATATTTCTCATCAAGAATATGAAATTTTCAAAACCGTGTAAAAATATTTGTTTTCGTATAAAAATCTATGGTGTCCATTATATTGAATCCAACAAATAAAAACTGAGTTAATTATAAAAAAAATACTATTTGACGAGAGAGGGTAGGTATAATATCTTCCATCGAGTTTTTTGGAAACTGCTCATAGAGGAAACAAATACTAAAAACTACCTTCTAATTTTGATATCAAAGGAAACAGCGTGAAAGAAGGCGCAGGTAAAAACAGTAATTAGTTGGTATACTTACATTAAAGTTACCCATACATTAATGTTTAAACAAGCAGAAAAAAACCAGCAGAAGTTACGGCTTATCGACAAAGCTAATCACTTGATACGTCACTTTTTTTTGTAAGTGCCACAAAGATAAGGTGATTATTGTGTCAGGTGAGGTGGTATCATGTGGCTTCCAGACAAGTAGACGAAAGTACACAGCGCCACCTTTATTAATAATTAAATTTACGATAGTTGACGCTCATAATTTTCTATGTGATTTCTATCAAAACACTTAAATATACAGCTGGATACTGACCAATTTAATGAACATATTTTACGACACCAGCGTCATCCTAATGCAATAAAACTTCGATTTTACTCACTATGCTAGAGAGCATAGTGCGGCGCCGCACGGCCTGTCGTGGCGCGGGTAATTAAAACCAGAGGTCGCCGAACTCACGTCGACAGATGAGCAATTCATTAATATAACATAAGTTCACGCGGAGAACATCGGTTCTCACGAATCATGTAAATTTGTCGACTAAACGTAAGTTATCGAATCGATTAATATGCAAATTGGTACGGGCATCACTAGCGGTCGGTGAACTGCACTCGCACTCTGTTGTGACATCGAGCGTGTGAAAAATTGATTGTCAATATTCGATGTAAGGTAGTGGCGCGGTAGCGTATGACAAACTGCTTCCCTCTTTTTGTAATTCAAAGTGAATATAAATAAGCAATAAATAAGTGTATGGTCGTTAACAAGAACACCTGTTCCGGTGTGACGTTTAATACCGGTGTTTATGTCAGACTCTCACATCGAGACCATCGTGCGTCGTGGAGCTAATGCGTCACAAAGGTTCAGATGTACAGTACTTAGGGATAAAGGATGAGGAAAGTGCAGTGCAAATTTCCTAGTGTAAGATTCCTTTAAAGTATTTTTTCCATTTCTCATAGAGATTTAGATATTTTGGTTTCTTGCCAGTGAAACAACACGAAACTTTGCAAATCTATCCTATATGATACCATGGTAGAAAGAACAGAGGCTGCGCAATCTGCGCATACGCATAGCTTGCTACGCTTTTCGCCCTTGCTACGGAACTTAACTCTGTCGGTATAGCGTGAGCTACTAACGCGAAACGGTATGCAGTCGCAACATAATGAGGGTTGCGTTACACTACAAGGCTGACTAGTATAAACGCTACGAAGATATTAGAAGTGAGGTAAAAAAGCGTGAGTATGTTCGGCGTTATTTTTGGCCTATACAACAACAGAAGTTCTTAAACTTTCCCGAACGGAAAAAACGGGTCTAATTCGCTACTAATACCAAAATATATAATTTTGACATATACCTCAACGTTTCGCCCGAGCTACATCGACCGTGGTCACGAGAAGACTCACTACACAAACAGTATTTTGATATTAGTTTGTGCGCGAATTAGACCAGTTTTTGGCTAGTTAATACAAAACAATAGTGTAGCCAGAATCATACAGGGTTCAGTTAGCAAGATATACTCACTCGTTGTTAGGGTGCGCGTTGTAGCGCGCCGCCAGCGAGCGCATGATGTCAGAGTAGTTGCGTGGCGGATGCGCGGGCGCAGGTTGCGGCGGCGCGTGCGGGCTGCCGCGCTCCGGCGGCGTGCCCGGGTACGACGATGTGGACGGCGTCACGCTGCGGGATCTGAAGAAAATAGATATGATGAAAACCTTTTCCTTCTTCTCGTACACCTGTCTAAAACGGTCATACCACAAAAATTATTTTAAACCAGAGTTGAACAGATGAGTCTAAATATTTTCTGAACATTCGACGTCATGAAAAGTTAGCCGCAAATTGATGTTCTTCAACTAACAAAGGTATGCTATGGGCTGAGATGAAGTGTACTTTGAAGGACATATTTCTTAGAATCTAAGTAAGGGACATAGAGAGATTTAACATTCGTATTCATTACATAAATGCGGCGGAAACAATCACATTTATTTAGATCAATTTCACGTTCGTCCTTTGTATTTTCACTAAGGACAAACATAATTATATTATTAATATGACGTAAGTAATTTCCACGTTCAGTACCTGGACGCGTTGGAGTCATGCGGGCTGAGACGCTCGCTTTTGACGCTGGTCTGCGGCGCGTGCGCCGCGGGCGTCGGCGTTGGCGGTGCGCGCGCGGGCGACGCGGCCGCATCGCGCGCGCACCGCCGCGCCGCCGCACCTCCGCCGCCGCCTTCACCTATGGACAAGAGATAAAATACATTGTAGCGTGAAAACAAACTAATGCATTCGAGTATCTTGCACAAAATTGATACGACCTTCCCCAATAATTCAGCAGAGTCACAGGTGGATAATATAGCAAATCGATGTTTAGACTCGTTTAGTAGTCCCAAGTTTGTATTTACAAAAACTTGCTAGAGACACTTACCGTTTTACTACAAATGATTAGACCAGAGTTGAACCAGATGAGTCTCAATATCGTCGTCTAATCCTCCTATTTTCTAACGCAATAACAAATTCTCAACTTCAATAATTAGGACTGCCAGGAGCGAGTACGAAAACGCGAGTAATAGACGTCAATTTTGCGGAACGAAATTTTAAAAACCTCTGTTTAACTCTGGTCTAAACTTTTGTGGTAAGACGGGTATTCTGATGTACCTAAACTGTCTATAAGCACGTTTCCATTTCATCGAATCGAAGAATGTCACAAGCTCACAAACAATCAGTACCGAGAACCTCCGCCGTCCAACCGTACAGAATCCGGTTGCCGACTTACGTGCCGGTTCTAGATAGAAAAAAGTGAAGAGCAAAAAGTGGCTGAGATCAGCCAGTGTCAGGCGGCTGGAATCTCAGCGTTTACACTGATAGAATCAAGACGGTCCGTTTGAACTCGTGGCGTGGATTTCGCGAAATTCCCAACACTTTCTTCCAATCGCACTTTACCATCTGCAGTATTAATGAGCTTGCAGGTGTGAACTGTCATTTCGAGCCGACGAGTTATGCGCTGACGAAATTAGGATTCGTGGAATTTGACAAATTGCAACTTTTACGTAATGCTTTAGGCTACTGGAATCTAGAAGTTGCTCAAGTCGGACAAGTGGAGTTTGAACTCGGAGACTTGCTTTCCTTGAAAATGAGACCAGATTATAGAATTGATATAGATGACCTACTAGACTTTTTGACACCTGAAGATAAATTATTTTTCTACGCACCTTTAACATACCACGGCATAATAATCCTTTACACTGCGATACTTTTATCATGTTGATGTTTCATCTATGTCTGCGATAGTATCCTAATAACTATAGCTAAATAACTGATATTCAATTGTATGAATTCTCGAATATTGTAAAGCATTGTCTCGCAAGTCCGATGCTTCAACCCAGATTTAAATACGCTATGCTTTGTTCATGTCAATTTGTATGCACGCTAAACGCACGCTGACGCAATTCCGCATGGCTGTCAAAATTCTTGTGTCACTGTCACCTATCACAAATGATGCATTGTGTGAACTGAGCTGTTACATGTCACCACACCGGACAATTAATAACACTGTATATGGTAACATGATACTTGTGGCTAAGGACAAAGTTAGACGAAGCGGCGAGTTGAAATCTTGCGCTTTTAGAATCGTTCTAAATTGCATTTGCATTTTTGAAAAGAAAACATTGGATGCAAGCAGTTGTTTCCTTTATATTTGCATCACCTACCTGCTAATGCTAATTCAGGACTTGTTAACTTATTACTAAGTTTATTGTATATTCATGGTTTACGCATAAATGGACTATAACTATGAAATTTTACAACCATCACCTAATACTTTAAAATCTTAACATTTCAAAATAACAAATGATTGTATAATTAATATAATATTTTGGTTTTAATTACTCCATACGAATGCTCATAAGAAATGTATCAAACAATATCGCTTCTTCTAAATGCGCCCTAACATTTGAACAACGCAGCTGTTAGATTTCTTTATAGCCATAATGATAACTTTAATGTCATTATTAATGTGCATAAACATGGAGATTTGCTTTGACCTACAAATTGTAAGTAAATAAAATGAATAAAATGTAAATAAGCATGTGAATATGCGTAATGCTTTGGCAGGTTTTCTATTTATGATCATTAGAAGTTGATAATTATAATATTTCTAGTGGGGTTCGGGAAAATGTCATTAATAATTTAAGATATTTTGTATTGGATCAAGTTACTTGCGATAACATTCTTAGTAAGAAAATAAACAGCTGTAACACACGCACATGTGTTGTCTTGAGATATTTATGAAACCATAAACACAGAAGCACAAGACTTTTTCACCCTAGTGAGAATAGAAAGTAGGTACCTCTACTTATTGCGTCTAGTTATAACCTCTATAATGATATTTCTTCTTTAATTTTGTTCGTCTAGCTCCGCGGCCAAGTGGGCCTAAAGTGTCACGTTGCATCTGTGATGTCTTTCATACAATATTCAAGTAGCCATGGTAATTTTACGCTTGCATCAATTGATACACACATTTGTCTCTGATACCGTTCATAAATTGACATAAACATTTAATTCAGCCGACCCCACGTGCTTGTTCAATGGCTGGCCCCACACTTGTATTATCTATAATCTTTATTCAAATCACTTTGAAGTCATCTACTTATTCTACCATATTGTGGCCAGTGCCCACATACAGGCACTGAGCATAATGTAACGCGTATTATGGGAAAATTATTTCAAATTGATGCATTTTGTGGAGACATCATCGCGATGTATAGGCAGTAAGGGCTTGTGTAGAAGCGGCTTTATCCTATTCGAGTCGGGAGTTTTGTGACGATAAATCGGAGTTTATGGGAAAAGCTCTGCCTATTGGCATTTTTCTGTTTGACGTTCAATTGGTGTCACGGTAGTAAAACATAGACCAAATATTTTACAGATCCATATAAGTGGCAAAAATATACGGGATATAGTGGATAATACAACTGAGATAGGTTAACTCAAGATTTTGCATTTAGTTAGTACTTACTAACTGATAATAAAAAAAGGAATATTTTTTAATACTTAATTAGGTTGACTAAGTGTGTTTGTCACTTTTGACAATGGTAGTTAGCTTTTTATTTACATAAATAAAGTTAAAATGTGCACTATACACATGCTCATATTATATTACATGACCAGAAATCTTTAAATTGTATTGCAGTTTCATTGACCACACAAAATTCGTCGAATCATTAAGCTTGAAAAGAGCTCATACTGTTACTACGGCGTCCTTTTGTGGAGACATCACATAGTTTATAGCAACACAGACGGCACGCGTGAGAGCCCGTAGGTGTACAAATGGTTTTATTTGTATAAAACGATATTCGTTCACAATGATAACATTATGTTGTAAGCAGATTATAACAAGACGAGTTTGGACCACAAACGTTGAATTTTTAGAATGGGATTCTAAGCGCGTGATTTATATTGACCGTAGTAAAGTTATGGCGAAGATTAAAACTTATTAACTCGTGTTGTGGCAGTAGCGACTAAAAGACGTTAATGTAAGTGATGTTTACTGCCGACACGGGCGCGTACTGCAGCTTTGGGCTGCATTAGCCGTTTTGTGAGGCGCTAATAAATCTTTGGCTATGATTCTTACGCTGTTCGACGCACATGTGGTTAGACTGATGGACCTAAAGTAGGTATTGAGTAAGTGTTCTATGTTGTTGCAAAACCTGACTTTAAAATACAGGAAACTATAATTGGGTATCATTATCGCGTTAAAGGCCATTGCGCATCATTTACGTAACGTTATAAAACATTTATTGAAATTAACGATGTTTAATGTTATTCCTAATGATCTATCTTATACCAACAGACGCAGTTTTTGATTGCCAAATTATATAAGATCACCCTCATTTATATGCTGTAAAACATATTTATTGCAATTTCGACATTAATATTGATGTAACTTATAAAAGTGTCATAAAATAAAAAGATCTTACATAAACATTTAACGCAAATATTATTTTAATGGGTTTCAATTGATTACCTAATTTACTTGGTTCTCACAGATTGAAAGCGGTTAATGGCATAGTAATGCCAATATACGTTTTAGTATGAGAGCTAGGAGCTTATGGGAATGCATCAATAGAAAACAATAAGAAAGTGCCATTAGGTTTCTGATATTTGTGGCAGGAATACAAAACTAATAACATGACAAAGGTAGGTAATTTATGAGAACGTGATATAAAACAATACGTCGTCGTTGGTCGTTGTGTTAAATTACCTTTTAGGCGTTTTGTTACATTATTGCAGAGCAACAGCACGTTGGATAATTCTAATAATTATAATTATTGAAGATGCTACTTGGCGATAAAATTACTAATAACACACACACGATAATTGATTCACATATAAAAGTTTTTTAATGCTAGGTACGGTTTTTGATTCCCGATTTCAAGCGAAGTGACCTTAAGCGTTACCGGCTCTTAGCCTATTCACAGTTGTGGTCAAATGTTAAATTTTCGCAGGAAGTGATTGGAATTTATCATGGCGACCGATGAGTGAGTGCTTCCGGTGTCGAACACGCCGGGTCAACTATCAAGCGCTATTATAGCTGCCAGGGGAGCTGCGAGGTCCTTATTGAGCGGAGAGAGTTTATTGACCTTATAAATCTCTAAAATTAGAAAATCTGAAGCCTAATTTGTTTAGTTGTAATTAGATAGCGTTAGAATAAGACCAAAATAAAATGATTTCTCGTGGTTTTATGTGGTTATTACGTATAAAAGTAAAAATATCATTTAACCTGTAAGTGCAGATAGCATAAGTGAATATAAACAATTTAAATTTTTAAGAACATTCCAAAAAGTTTTGGCAAACACAATATTATTTTGAAATCGGGGATTGAAGAAGATGCTTTGCGAAATTGCGACACACGCATAACGCATAAAATAGGCCCCTTCTTCACATGCCTTAGTACGTCCACATAATGACGGTTATGATACACCGTTATTTGGAGCAGGCGGGCCAGTTTGACATGTCAACTAGTTACTAGACGTGATTTGTAGCGATCGCCTACCGACGATATCTTGCGGTGAGATTGGAAAATAGCGTGTGAGATTTTTGTACAACCAATCGAACATCACTAGAGAACGATTTCTATACGATATTGACGATTTTACGCGTAGAATTTGTTTTTTATGATATACCTATTAGGATAGATATGAATTTGTAGTAAGTTTTTTAGTGAAGATAGACGTAATAAGTTGTTGCAAACATGTTAATGTGCTATTTAATATATATTTATATTTGTCTATGTCTATAGCATGAATAATATTTAGAAATTATTCATAGGCCACATTTTCTACTATAACCAACTTTTTGAAGATACATTCCATCTCTTCTGTCTCTTGATTGGCAATTCATCAAAATATTGATTATTCTTGAATGACAAATGGGGCCACCATTGATAAATTAACAAGTACCTACTTGAACGTCTCAAACACTACAATAAGTACTAATTTCATAAACTTTATAACACTCACAGTAAGCGTTTAAAAGAAAGCAATTAACCTACTGCAACAAAAGGTGTGTTAAAGTGTTTAGCGCCTGCATTGTGGCGCACACTGCGCTTGCGCACATTGGCTTGACATCCAAACGTGCGTGGGGTGGTGGCAGTAACAAACTTTTAGCGATTATTAAATTAATTAATATTTAATTTTAAATAATCAAAAACACACATACTGTGTCTTTTTATATCGTTGTGTTTTGTTTGTGAAGTTGGGTGGGTTTGTATGTGTGTGAGATGAGACGATTGACTTTGACTTAGAATGTGTAATACCACTGTACAAGTCAGATTCTACCAATTCTACCAAGCTACCTACCAGTGTGTGTGTGTGATTTTGATAATATAGTTAGTTAAGTTTTATTTAACGTTACTTTCCCCTGTAATTAGCTTAGTCATTATAATTGTTATGGAGAATCGCGTATCGCTATCCTTTGCACCACTCAACCTCAACCTCGGTAGGGTCAGCACCATCGTCAAACGAGGTACCGTTGGCACCTGACCCCAAATGACTGCGTCGGCCTGCCTAAGTGATTGGTACCGTTTACAAATATGCGCCTCGTATGTGATTATCGGGCGAGGTGCTGTGAGTTTGTTCCTGGTACAGTCTGATATGGCTGTATGATCAGGATTACAGTTAAAAGTTGTGGATGGCTGCTATTGAAACTATTTACATTTACCCATTAAAAAAAAAGCGAAATGTATAGCCATAAGCTCCACTCACTCAAGTTTAAGGTAAAATCTACTAAGGTAAAGTCAAGACAAAGTTGACGTCACGATTCAGTAAAGTGGTGGATGGTTTACTGAAACTTCTTGGTAGTTTCGGATAGGTACAGATTGGCGGCTCAACGATAATATCTAATTACCTATTACATATATGTTATTATTAAAGGCTAATAGGACAGAAAATATGTTGAAATTCTCATAGCAAATAGCTTGGTTCACTGCTACCTGTTATTCCTAAATTAGTGAACTGTTATGTCAACTGTTTAACGAGATGGAATTCCATATATTTTCCAAATACGCGCGTGCCGAGTGTTTTGATAACAGTAACCTATAGCTATAGGGGCCTACCATGACTTCCAATAAACGATTATCGGTGGCATTATCTACTTCGTTATAAACATAGGGATACAATAAAGACAGAGCCTTCGGGATTTCGATCTATTCGCAACTATAAGGTGTTAAATAAAATGTAGGAATGCCACAATGATTTCTGACGACACGGTAATTTATTAAATGTTTGTAGAATTAATTAATTAAAGATAACGTATATTGCTCAAGCCAGCCCCTAGACTGTTGGTAATCGTATACAATTTGACATTTGCCTATACAAAACGTTTACCATTACAGTAAGAAAGAAGACTGACTTTGGCACAGACTTTCTCTAAACAGCCTAACTCGTTAACGTCTCAGAGGAAATTCGACGACAATGACAACAATCCTGGCATTTCGTGGTAGAACTTTGTAGCTCGTGCCGCGTAGTCGGTTGATTAAATCAATAACAATCAATTGCATTACCCGCGATTTAGAGGCGACGTGTTTTGTCAAGTGCGCGACGCTACTCCACGTTTGCCTTCCTCAAATATAAGTAAAGTGAGGAATCTTGGTGGTATTTGACTGCGGCTAGACAGGTTGAGGCAGTCATGGAGCTTTCAATATTAGTTAAGTATTCAAGCTTAATATTGTGCTTCTAGCTTGTGTATTAGATTGCTAGTACGCCGTTGTGTATGTAACTTATAGGTATCAATAGTATGCCACCATTGTTGTTATGTTATCTTGTAGCTCTAGTTTATACTATATATTATATGCCGTGGAATGAGACTCACTTTCTTTGTTTCCTTAGTCAGCAAGTTTTTGTGAGCTAAGTTATTATTTTAATCCTTATAAGTATTGTAGGCATTCTGAGATAGTTGACAGAATTAGGCTTTACTTTGTGGAAAGACACAGACAGACATGAACAAGCACAAGCCAATTATATATAACACAGTTTCTATCAGTTCCCTTCATATTATTATGTCAACAACATTAATGGACATCCCGGAATTATTACAAATAATTAACATTGCCCCCTGTGTGTGTGTGTCTGTGTGTAGTATTTCGACCAGTGCCCATTAATATTGAAGTTTATGTACTGTTTTTCTGTCTATATTAGAAGATGACCAGAGGTCGGCTGACAGTCGGACGATGGTCGAACTTCTTGGAACTTCAGAACACGACGTTGGAAGGAATGGAAGCCGCGCTGTTACGTAAATGTTTGCTCATGATATTCGACGTTTCTGGGAACTCAGTTGCTGATGAATGATCAATGCATTAACGATTAAAATTATTGAGATAAAAAAAAATGGAATTTGTTTGGTCTGGGCAAATGTCGTGCTTTTGTAGTTTGCTAGTTATAGATTAGAGGATTATATTTAGTGAGTTATTCTCCGTACTTTAATACTTTACTTTTTTGAGCTAAAATGATCTGTAACATCTGGTAGACATAGTTCATTTTAGTTTATCAAATTTTCTACTTTTGCCGTATTTAATCTGATTCTGACGGTAAGTACCGAACAGACGTCGGTCGTCCGTATAACAAAACGCTACTAAAGCATTCGGACGCGATCAGTGCGTTGCTAAATGCACGCACCTGATCGTCAGCATAAGACTAAATACGCCCTTACTGCTTTATAATAAGTATAGGTTTCAGCACTAACTCCCATATACCCGACCATGTACTTAACACTCAGTCATAAAGCCATATACGCATTCGAATGACGTTCTGTGCCTAATACAAAAATCAACATAGCGTCTGTGTGATTGTGACGTTATTTGTGGAACGCGACAGCCACACGCCGCGCCGTGTGGGTGTACCCTAATGACGGGTTGACCCCCCGTGAGTAAGGAATACTGAATTTTTATAGTAATAAGGAAGATGAAGTACAGACAATACTTCAATGATACCTCGTGTGTCTGGAAATGGAAAATATAAGACGGAAATGCAAAAGATTACATTAATTAATTGTATTGCGTGGCCATAGACTCGAGTTGGCAAATCACTGGCAAGAACATTTTATTGAAGTTAAGAGACTTGGGCCCCTGGTATCGTTGTTGAACACCGCCTTTTCGAAAACAATTTCTAAAACCACTCAGAACTCAAAACTAGTAATAGAACTAGATTTGACACAATACCTATCTGCGCCCACCAAGACATGTCCCAATCACTCAAAATCTCTCCGCAAGCAAACATGGCCCAAACAGTTGGTCCTGCTCACCTGTTGTTTGCCCACCGGCTGACAGCCGGGCGGCTACACAAACACACCGTGTTTATGTTTGTTCTGGCCAGTCACCACCTGCGTCGCCGACCTTGCTGGGAGGGTCGAGTTTGTGCTGGGTCATCAGCTCCTAGATCGCCGATGCGCATCGCAATGGCAAATTAAAACGTTAATCGTGTTACAATTTTACGTCCACGGTCAGTTCCGCGTTGATTTCGCACGCTGGTTTTAATCTGAAGATGCATCAAGGGAACATACCTTTTTATCAAAAACTAGCAGATACGGCCACGCGTTGCTGTGGCTAAGGTTTTTATATTGCGACTATAAATTGAGATGTAAGCTATCCTATCTTTTAAGTAAGATCAAACTGCACACGTTGTGCAAGTTTTATTAAAATCGATTTAGTGGTTTACAAGTCCATCGCGGACAAACAACGTGACGTGTAATTTATATGTATGAAGAAGATTAGGAAGTGAAAGACCATAAAGATGCTCAACGCGATGTTCTTTTCTGCAAAAAGAGTGCGTCGCAAGCAATAAGTATTTGTTTAACAAACGACGCGACGCAACGCCCAAAGTTGTTGGATGGTACTTTTATATTTCATTTCCTGATTTATTTGAAACATGAAGTACCTACGGCTTGCAAACCCAGAGGTCACAGATTTTAAATCTCAAATCCTAATGGTCAGGGTTTATCTTCAGTAAACTGTAAAGCGACCGAATCTCAGAACTAACAACTTGACAGCCATTACTACCACTGAATAAGGTTACTATGTATTTTCTCCAAAGTGTGTTTCCAGCTGCCACGAGCCAAACACAAAGCAACCTGAGTAGGCATGCGCACAACGTAACAAGTCGACAAACATCCAACACTCAAACAACTTACCTTTAAACAGTTAACAAGTAGTAAAGAAAATTCCTTGTATGGACCTTTTGAGCATCTTTTAATACAGTACTGTATTTGTCCAGTTACAAAGCTTGCGCGGATTAGCCTGAAGCTGTGATTGAAAGAAACCTATGCATAGTACCATTGTTGAAATACCTACCTATGCTCAATATGTGGAGCGAAAATGCGTGTTGCGATGTAACTTGGTCGCCGTTGAGCAGAAAAGTGGCAAATGATTAAGGAATTATTATTTAATTCATGCTACGCATCTTAGCCCTAAAATATTGTCAAATAATTGTGATAAGTTTAACTTTCATATCGGATTTCATACCAACGACTATATTATTACAGTAGACAAAAAGTAATCCTACTAATATTATAAACGCGAAAGTTTGTGAGAATGGATGGATGGATGGATGGATGTTTGTTACTCTTTCACGAAAAATCTAACGAATGGATTTTGATGAAACTTCACAATAATATAGCTTACATATCAGAATAACACATAGGCTACAATTTATAAAGATATATTATTGTATATTATCTAAACGCGGGTGAAACCGCGGGGCGCAGCTAGTGTATCATAATAATGTATCGAAACATTTTCGATAGGTACCTACGATATCCATAACGCATTGAAATCTATATATTAGTACCTACTCGAACCAGAATAGTCACGTACCTAGCCGACGCTACAAGTACGTAATTTACCTAGGTTACTTGCAGCGTCGGCGCACAGCTCATGGTTCGGCCGCGCAACGGTTATACTATACATAATATTGTTGTACCAACATTAATCACTGCGATACACTGCGTTCAGACGGGACCTCTTCAAAGGAGTACCCTCTACGGCCAAACGTTTATGTTCGACGGAAAACATTTGTTCAAAGATCGGAGTGCGACCGGCGGCCGGCGACCTCTCGACCGCACGAGAAGTTTGCTCGTCAGCACTTTTGGGATAGTTTATTTTTAAAGCGTTAATTAACAGCTTCTTATGTTGATGATATTATTATCTGTTTCTCTGCTGGTTTTGGAGGTTTTAAATAATAATTTCAGTTATACTTTTTTGAAGTATCGATATTAATATTTAACAGTATAATAGTCTATCAAAAGTTTCAATCTCTAGATTCAAGCGAAGATTAGAGTTTTATGGGATTTGTTTGAAGGAATGTACAGGTGGTAAGAAAAGTGCCAAAGTAAACTAATAAAATAAATAAATGTAAAAAAATGCAAACACGTTGGGTCTTACCACAAAAATTTCAACTAGAGTTAAACAGATGAGTCTAAATATTATCTCCTTAAATCTTCGTCGACGCCTCGCTTTTTCTAACTCAATAACAAATTCACAAGTCAAATAATTAGGAATTACAGGATTTAGTAAGAAAACGCGAGTGATAGACGTCGATTTTGTCGAAAGAAATTTTAGAAACATCTGTTTAACTCTAGTCTAACTTTTGGGATAAGATGGATTTAGTTCAGACTTCTCCTATAGTAGACACTAACTGGCCGTGAGCAGAAATCGTAATGACAATCGTCTACGTTTGATATTTTTAGTAGTATAGGCAACTGCCTAATACTTTTACCAAAATTTTTGTACTGCCGATGTAACGAATTTCAGCATTGAAGAAAAGGAAATATGCCTTTTACACATTCTGTTTTCATTGTGGACATTGTTCATACTAACCCTGATCATAAAATATAGAGCGTCCATTGCGTCCAACCGTGTCAACTGCCTCACATAGTACACACACTTGGCAGCCAAGTGACTGCTCCAGTCAGGGTCAACTCACGGGTCGCCGGTTCATGCTAATGCAGGTTAATTGCAAATTCAGACCCTGCCTTTAGAAAACACAGACATGCGTGGAATCTTAACATCTATTAGCTGCGTCTGCGTCGAAATTGTCGTCGTGGAATATTAAGGAGATTAGTGTCTGGGCGTGATAGCGACGCTTTCTAGTTTCCTTTTTTGGGTGTAAGCAAATTAGGCACGAATTGCACGTGGAAGGAATTTGGGTTTGACCTCTTGCCGCTTAGAATTATTGCATGAACATGGTTATTTTCATTATATTTCTTTTGAAATTTTATGATTTGCGTTTTATTTTGTAACTGTATAAGGCGTTCCAGTTATTTATTAAAAAAGCCAGAACGTAAAATACAAAATGAAAAAATTCAGCATTGTAATCAATGTCCTCATTCCTAACTGGAATTATCAGCAACTAGTACGTAAATCAAGAAGATAGGAGCAAACAAAGATAAAGGCCCGACAACCCCGATAGAAAAAAAAAACTTTTATTTTAGTACCAACACGTCTACTCACTATTATCTAACTTACACTCTAAATATTTGAACCAACTCACTAACGTACACGAAATTTAAAAAAACACACCGTATCGACTCCCAGCATAAAAATTCGTCGTCTTTGAGGGTCAAGGTGAGTGTCAGGGTGAGGGAGGTCGTGAGAGGCGGCGGGTCGCAGCGTTGATTCACCGCGGACCAAAGGTTGAACACCTCTGACATTTCCAACGAACGTTGCGGGGATGAGCTTACGGCCGATTAGGTTAAGATGCCTTTAAAGTAATTTTCCATATTGAAACTATTTATTGTACATCTAAAGAGAAAAGTAGAAAAGATAATAGGTGAAAATATTATATTATGTATTAGGTATTTAATATAGGAACAAAGTCGTGTTAGTTACACCATTTAGCACTCAAGAACGACTGGGCAGGTTTCCACGATCTTTTTTGTTAGTTTGTGTCGTTTTCGGCCATTGCTCTGTGGTCTCGCATTTGCGCAGACCTTAGTCGAAGTCTCGGTAACCTCCCCGATTATACGCGTATTTACCTACCGATGAGTATGTATTAATCGCTGGCTGCGATAACTGTTTTTTTATGTTATTTATGCAAATTGCTTGTAAAGTGTCGTTTGAACGCACATTATGGACTTTACTTTGAGTATTGTATGTATTGACTGATTGTGCAGTTTGGTGGTAGGTATAAGATAAATCTTAATTCATAGTAATACATTTTGAACTTTTCTCTCTCTCTTAGGAGTCTATATTGTGTCAGTTTTAGCTAGAGGGTTGGTATTAAAATATGGCGAGTGCTCGAGTAGGTACATAATTTCCAAATTAATATGGAAGACCCCTTGCTCAACAGTGTGGTTTTATTCATTATTATTGTCAGGTATTATAAGGTAATCAGTGCTAGTGCGTTTAAAACTATGAAGTTAAAAGTTTTCTTTTAACACAAGAATTAACTTAGTATGTCCTTAGTAAATCTATTATTTGCATTCAATTAGCAGGTTTGTATGCTTCATTATTATAAGTTAAGATTATTAGGTGTTTAGTATTCTAAATAGGTGGTTCATTTGCATAACTCGACCGCCAAATTAGTCGTAAAGATTCTTAAATATTTTGCGGAACCAAAACTCGCACCAACACTGTCGGTACTGTTAGTTCAATGGCTTAATTAATTCTAATGTTAGTTCCAAATTTTACTCGGCATAAGTTACGCATAGGTAATTATAAATCCATCTTTAATATTATTTACTTAGTAGATAAGTTTGGGTAGCAATTTATTAGTAGGAGTATAGAGGTCATTTCGCTCGTAATGTTTGCCAAATGGCCGTGATGCCCCTTTTCAATTTGAACTATTTTTTGTAGGGGGCGACTCGGCCTCAAGTATAAAGTACAGTATAATTTATCCTCTCTCTCTCTAGAAAGTACCAGGGTACATTTCTATTACAAAATTGTACAAAATACTCTGAAATTCAAATAAGTCTGAGTCACCGTAAAATTGCAGTCTAACATTTCAATCCGAGCTTTTAAATGGTAGACAATGGCGGCCTACTTGCACCCACCATTGTTGCACTCATGCGCACTTCGGGACAATGCGTTTATCCCATACCTTTGCCATCTCCTGGGATACAAACCCCTGACCGTTGCCTCTATTGTCGCGATTTCCTGCCAGTAAAAAAACAGAACCCGATAAGTAGGAGTCGGATAATCGACGAAGGTTCCATACAAAAAAGTTTTTTCCAACTGATAACATTTATCCGTACCTAATAGTTATATTCGCTAATGCTTGTCGAATTTGAAACGAATCAATGTTAGTTACACCATATAGAACTCAAGAACGGTTGGACTGATTTTTATGATATTTTGTTTTTTTTTGGGTTCGTCACCGTTCCGAATAGCTAATAAAAAGTTGAAAAATTCATTAAATAATGAGAAAAATGTTGGATTATTTTTTTACAGGACAACGTCTGTCGGGCCAACTTGTTTGATGATATAAATGATAAATAAGTAAATCATATCTTGAAGGTTTTGAAGGTAAGAAAAAATATATTTAGAACTAATAATTGATGTACTATACCAATTTAATCATGAAAAATTAGATTAAAATAAGCTAGTAATACGACATTGAAAGCATACATTGTTGTTTGCTGACAAAACGCCTTTTCGGTACACAAGTTTCACACCAGAAGGGTTCCTTTTTACCTCTGGGCACGGAACCCTTAAACACAGGTCAGGTACCTGTATTTTTTAATGGTCAGGTACTGTGTCCTTTCTGAGAAACGAACGCACTTGCAAAATTAACAGTCAGAATAGTTTGGTATGCTATGTGGATGAAGCGCTTAAATAACTAGTTCTCTATGAAATAATATTGCTTTGGTAAGACCTTTGCAACCTTATTACTTGTAAATAAAGTTATATTTTAAATGCCATCGCTTATTTGTTCACGTAGCAACTTGTCCAGGGTTCGAACTAGCCGAATTATGGGCAAAAAAATGTTTTCTATAGAAACGTAAGGTTGTTCGTGCTTGGTGGCGATTTGGTCAAAGGCATTCGTGGTCAATGCTATGTGAAGGTTCTATGGGCATTGTATTGTGCTGGTCAATGATAAAATTGGTCTTTTAGAGGCAGTTTAATGTAAACTGCACCAAATTAAGGTGGTGTCATCACATACATATTATAAGAGGAAGCGGACCGAATTTAACAGATATCCAGTGAATCCGGTAAAATAGACATTTAGGCAGCGCCGAAGTAATGCTGACAATACAACTATGCATACGTCCATACATTCTAAATAGTTCAAATGTATGGCCGTATTCATAGTTATCTTATCAAGATATCTTACATTGGTAAGATTTAATACGTGCTGAATCTAACCTAATATTTATACACGTTGAGGTTTTATAGAGTGTCATCTATTTTATACCAAGCGATTCAATTTATCTTCTCTACAGTGAATGTTATTAAATATACTACTGATACATATACAATGTAAAAGTGTTAGTGCTTGTACTGTGTCCATCTAAATTACGCATACCTACCTAAAGGTACGAATTGATATAATATCAACGTTCAGTCGTCCATATTATATAGGAATAAAATAATATTATTTTCAATCAAACTAATAAGTAAATAAACTGGTGTTTTAATAAAGGGTTGCTTATTACATTACAGGTAAGAAGACAAAAATTCAAGTTACAAAAATCTAATATAAATGCAAAACTGTTTCTATTTTATCAACTCCATGAATTACAGGTTTCAAGAGAACAATTATAGAATTGAAAAAAATTAACCACAACCATACTTAAAAAACACAATCTTTTCAAACTGTTTTTACCTCTAAGGTGGGCCCTTAACCCAGGAAATCGAAAATGGTCAAACAAATATACTCTATTGTCTGCCAAAACCCCTTAAAACTAATCCGTGCGCCCTTTCCCGTGAAATCTCTATTTGAAGTTAGCCGACAATTGGCATAATAGCACACCCACAGGGGTGGCCTTGGTGCCTTTCTCTTTAAGGGCGGTTGTTGCCTTAACAAGGATTTACTTCTTTCGTTTTACCTGGCTGATAAGGAAGGTTAAATTTTAAAGGAATTCAAGAATGAACATTTTTACCAACTTCTACTAAGACTTCAATTCGTCGCTGAAGACCTGAAGTTATGCTAAGGATAAAAGTATGCTATGTTCGATAGACCTACAGTATGCATAAAGCAAATTGGATCAAAATCCGTTCATCCGAGTTTCAACAAACAAAATACAAAGTGCCGCATTAGAGCACTACTTTATATGTGTCTATTTAATTATTTTATACAAATAATAAAGCTACAGTTAATAAACAGAACCCTCCTTTGGCAGTTGGAAAAATATAGATCAATAGCGTTTTCGTTATGTTGTTCATAATTTAATTATTTAAAAAATATAATTTAATAACGTCATTAGCACGCTGGCTAATAATAAATAAATGTATTTAAAATGTGTAGTATAAATGAATAATCAACTAATTGACTGCCTATTTAAATAAATATGCACAGATTAACCGTACAACTCATATATATACGAGTATACATAATTAAACTCTCATTTCAAAAGTTTCATTGCCACCTTATCATGTCGATACCTTCATCAGCATAAACTGCATTAAATATTTAATATTGAAGCTGTAAAACTTCCACTAAATATATATTGATGAAGCCATTAGCGTTAAAATTGCTACTTGTTAGGATATTGAGGCATATTATAGCCAACCGACGGCATATTTATCTACTAAAAAGAAATTAAAAACAATGTGTTTCAATCATAAACTTCCCTTAATTAGATCCCGACCATTAACTAAACTAACTGTAGTTACTGTATGTTTTTCTGTATTATTTAGTTTTGGTAACAAAGAAATATATAGTTTTCCATTCTACTTTGTTCTAAGCTACCTATATCCACAGAGTAAGAAACAAAATCACGGGCCTACAAATATTTCATCATTCAAGGGTTTAAAGTATCAGTTTATGTAATTCTACCAAAATTCGTTCTGCCGTTTTAGTGTTGAGTAACAAAGATACAATAACACAAAAACATGCCTTCGCTAATATTAATTAGGAACGGATATAGTGACCCGTTTTGCAAGACTATGACGATCATAACAGAAAAAGGACGCATATCAATGATCCTCACATTTTTTAAAATATTGTAGGTATTTAAGTCGTTTTTTCAAAACCATTTCATTGCAAATACCTGAACAAACTGTTGTAAATAAATAGTGTTACAAAGTCAGTATTATAGCTTAGAGCTCATTCAGAAAACTTTGGACGGAAGCAATAACTATTTGTAAATGACATGAAGATTATTTTTTACCTAAAAGCTCCATAGAAAAGACATCAACGCGCCGCGAGGTGCTTTATAAAGCTCTAACTTTTACTACATAATTTAGTGCAGGACTGCAAATGTTAATTGAAATAAGGAGCACCTGGTGTGACAAAGTAACGAAACCATAATTTTGATGGTACCAAAACGACTTTTTGCAATCTACATCTACCCTGAATGAAAATGCTTGTTTATAGGCACGGCGTGGCACCTGTATTATTTATACACCTGTGGTATAAAGAACACTTAATAGTACAGTTTTATATAATAATATATTGAGGTAGCCAAGTTTTATACATATTGAGAAGTATTCTAGTTTACATTGTTTGATATCGAAGTTGCTTGTACGAAAGAGTTCAACGCGAGTGCCAACTTTTCGTATTATATTTGAGATGTTTCTTTAAAAATGCGTTGATTAATGTTTATAGTGTGGTGAGATAAGGCAAAGTTTTGTAATCAGTAGTATTTTGGAAGTAAGTTACATTATCTACCAATTTTGTGAAACGGGTTCAAATTATTGGTAAACTAATAATAATGTCTTCAGACCAAATATTTTTTCAAAAATAGTTTAAAGGGTTTATTTGAGTTAATTTATGATAATGGTTACTAGAACTAACAGACATTTTTAAAATATTAAGGTTGCACACTCACGGTCGTCTAACTCCTCTTCATAGTCTGAGAAGCACCGCTCATCTTTCAGGTGTTGATCTGGCTGCTGGTAGAACCTTTCCGATTTTATATACATTTTTAGATACATCACAATATAACTTCTTCAAGTCTCAATGTACAAATGCACAAACAAGAATCGAGTAAAAAGTACGGAACAACCACGTTAATAGCGGCTAAATAGGTAAAGTCAGACGAAATAGACAGTTCCCAAAGCACTGGTAATCACAAAATTAAGACAAAAGAAAACACTCATTAATTGCAACCAACTTTAACGTCCCCTAAAGCTTTATTTACTGTCAAAAAGGTTTCACACGTCTAAAAGTGTCACTAAGCACTGAGAGTTCAAATTTGCACCTCAAAACTCGTTAATTAGTTCGATCAACCGACACTGTGATCAACTTGCACGTTGAACAAAGTGAAATTGACGTCACAGGAACGCAAACCCATTACGCTCGCGCCCGCGTTACGTTACGTTACGTTATCACTGGATCGCGGTACACAGGCGCGCGGTCGGCGTGAGGTGCGCGCGAGCACTGCCTGCGACCCACGTCGGACCTTTGACAAAAGAAAAAAAAACAAAAAAAGAACAGGTAGGAGCGAGGTTCCTCGGGATACAGAAGTGAATTTGAACCTTATTTGCTTCGGTGTACAAAATGGGGATCGAAGTATGCATGAAAATATGAATGTACGAGGGATGCAGCTACAGAATACACCTCGCTTCGTAACTGGTGGTTAAGCTGTGGCGCACGTGGTGATTTTGTGCAGTTTACAGGTTATAAGGTTTGATTGCGAATCGAAAGGGATGCTTAAATGCAACGCGATGGTGTATGCATTGATTTTTAATGCGCGATGGGGTTGTTTTTACAGCTAATTCTTCAGTTAAAGTGGTTTTTTTGTTATTGTAATAAACAGGTAGGTATCAATATTTTTCATGTCAAGTTTGCCATAATTTTAAACTGCCAAGAAACTTAGGTACTCCTTCCTTCTATACTTTTAAGGTGGAGTTGAACAATGAACATAAGTAACGGAAAAGAGTAAGTGTGGTGAATTCGCCCTAGTCAGTAATAAATTGAATTTACTGTTTTACGGGTGTAGTTATTACATAAATGAAAATATGGTGAAAACTATTACTATAAGTACGCCCAAAAATGGATAAACTTAAAATGGGAAGATAAGTGTAATAAACTTTCATTATTTTCATCATGCGCGGTTGGTCAAGGTGTTTTGGACGAAATATTATGGAAAATAAATGCTTTGTGGTCATAAAATAATGGTGAAAGTCTCGTTACAATGCCATGAAACATTGCACACCATGTTATTTTACATAATGTACAAACCACACTGTTCAGTTTAATCAAAAAAGGAAAATTGACTGGTACAATTATAGGTAGTAAAAATTATTATTAACTGAGGCAACATAGTGGGAAGTATCAATTGACTTTATTCGACAACAAACAGACAGACCAACACCATTATCAAAAATGTATTTCTTGTTCAGTAGAATATTTTATGTCTTCCAAAAAAAAATATTTTTCATATACATATATCTTCAATATTACAGATTTTTTGTCCTTCACGACTTCGCCGTGAACACCATAGGTAAACACCTCAGCGACATTACATCGCCGTCAAATAAATAAATAAAAAATCTGATAAAAACACTCGCCCATTATTAGTTCAACCGTAAATCTTTAGTGATAACAATAATAAGACCAATATTTTATTCAGATATTCGTTTATAAATAATTCATGGAATCGTTCGCTACTGTGTAACAGAATTTAGGTATTTGTTAAATGCGACTAGATTGAATTGTCTGTTTGTTTACCTTGCAAAGTAGAATCAACTGGCGTAGATGCTATAAGTTAAATTAGCATGTTATACACAAAGCGAGCAAAGCAAAGTGTAAATGCACATTTATAATGCAGTTTCGTATTTTTCTAGACTGAAAAAATAGACAGCCTAATCAAACATATCTTAATAGAAGCCTCTCGGGATATTCGGGCAGCGGTCTTTGAGAGCAAGTACCGTTATAGGATAATGCTTAATGATAATGATAGGTAGTGTGGTGATAAACGACAATTATGTCGAATGAAATTTTAGAAACCTCTGTTTAACTCTGGTTGAAACTTTTGTGGTAAGACAGTAATAGTCGAAAATATTTTTATGATCTAGCCATTTTTGTAAACAAATAAAGATTAACGAATTCTTAGAAGAGTTTAACAATATCCCAAGAAGTAAAGTGTTCCTCGAATCCGGTAAATAAGGCTTAGATAATCCCAATGACTAACACTCGTCTATGCAAACATATTTGTATATTTAGGCGCGTGGGTGTACTGACACATTCTACAGGTTTCCGCGGATGTATGACATTAACATGCTGTTTTACTTATTATGGACATAATAATGCCCATAAAGTCGCCGATCGGACCATACTTCGACATTTTGGGTAAGTTATCGTGTCCAAAGTCAAATGTCAGTCACTGGAATCCCCACTTTCAAGCCGGTGAAGCCACAGCTCTAAGTTTAAGAATGACAAAATAAACGTTTTCGGGCGAGGTCAAAATTTGGCCGCATCGATTAGATTTCACAAAAATTTAGAAAAGGTATTTATGGTAAAGGTATTAAAGGTATCTAAATTAGCGAGTGGGTTTTTATTTTATTATATCCATATAATTTGCTTTTATTCGATGGACATATAATTTTAATAAGTCGTAAATTAACAAGGCTTCCTCGTCTGATTTGCAGTTAAAATCTGAATTATGGGAAAGTTGTGTAAACTATATTATAATAATTGGTTTTCAAATATTATTTCAGTGTATTAGTTACAACAAAATAATTATTATCGACACTATTATTTTGTTATTATGTAGTAATGTAGAATTGAAATATGCTTAACAATAAATAAACATGCCGCTTTAAATAAAACATGTATTTGAAAAACTGATAGTTGTTCTTTTTGCAGCCGACCACAGAAATATGGTACAGTCTTACTTATAAATCCTCAATACACCCCTTATTCTCATTAGATATGCCATGAAATTATGCCAATGTTTGTAATACATTACGAGCTTGAAACAAAGTTAGTAATATATCATCCAGCGATAGGCATCATTCTTTAGCTCAGGCGCCCTACTGGGTTGTCACCTTCTTACTTTATACCCGCCACTAAGCAAATGCATTTAGCGAATATCAATATTATAGGTGCAAAGTAACCATTATTCGAGACATTATCGTTTGACAATTTTATGCATTTGTTTCGAACATTAATAATATAGACAAGGAAAGTTGTAACTTGAGATCGAGAAATGGTTGTTTGACGGATGGTAGCGAGTTAATTGTACCGCTGCAGGATTCTATAGGATTTCTATTGAACTCAACAGGTTATATGAAAGTAAAGCTACAGGAGTATAGGATGGTCGTTGCGATCGTAATTTGCTACATTAGATTTTAGTAATCGCAAGGCAAGTCAATTATATAGCAAACGCAAACGTATCGGTAACAAAACGATATTGAAGACGCTTTCTATGATTGATGTGTAGGTATATTTTGTCTGTGAACTGTAACATAGTTTTCTAATTATTATAATTGAAGTTTGACGTCGAAAATTTCACAACGCATTACACTCAGCTCCACTTTAGAATATCTAGTAACTAGTTAAGAAGCCGAAATGTCACGGAGTCAGTTCGGCATTCGCCAGCACGCCTACCATACGCAGCGAGGCGACCTTCTCAATGCTAATCGCCGAGCGACAATACGCCGCGGCATGCGCCCGCGCAGCCTACAGCGGCGCAAGGCGGAAACAACGGAGGAATGCCGAGTGAATTGTTCTGAAAATGTCAATAGGTATTGGTTTCAAAGCAGCTGCTTCTGTACTTATACGGCTTTGGCGTGCTTATGGTACAGACTTAAGTTATTAGGAAGTCTTAAAGCTGTTAACTCGTACTAACTTAGGGCCGATTGTTTCATCGGGGGAAATAGCTTTAGTATTGGTTTATTTTTCGTTACTGTAGGTTAACCGTTAGTTATTTATGAAGATACAAATAACAAATGTTAACTATTGCAATCAGTAAGATATGCATGTAAATAGACTACACTAATACTAATAAAAATATGGCTTGAAGAAAACCTACCGTAGATGGTTTTCAAATAATCACTCCAATTTTCTTGCAACATTTTACACATTGCCATTTGGTATTACTGGAATAATGGTTCATTCAGCAAAAGTTGTTCGTGAAAGGATTTACCTGAAACAACACAAAGAATATTGATGAGTTATTCGGTTGGTTAACATATTATGTACGTAATTATCACTCGTTTTTCGGTGAAGGAGTACATCGTGAGAACACCAACATGCCCGAGAATTATTTCGGAGGCATGTTATCTATCAATCCGGACTAGGCCCTCTTGGTGGACTATGGCATAAGACTCCTCACGAAAGTGTGGGGAGGCCTTTGCCCAGCAGTGGGACAGTTACAGGCTGAATTATTATTTATTATTTTATTAGGTTGAAGACAAGGAAGTTCCAGCTCCGGCAGGACTATTGTGCTACAGAGGTCAGTGGCTGGTGATGATGACAGTGCACCGTCTCTAATCTCTAATCTGAGTTCTATAGTAGAAATCTAATCTGTCTGGCGATTGTCACCAAAGACGGACAGGTCAACCGATCACCTTTTTTATTCGCAGACAGCTGTCAAGTGAAAGTGTAGCAATCAGACAGGTCTGCAATCTGACCACAAGGATTATGTTAATTGCAGGTTTCAATGGATTGGTGTCCATTAGCAGGAAGATAAGGAAAGGTCAAGATATGCTAGAGAGGGTGGTGCGGCCGCCTTTGGTTAGTAAGAGATCTTTGTAACAAGTTAGTCGAGTTGCGTAATTGTCAAGAGCTTAGCCATGTTGCAGGTAAAACAATGACGTGACGCAGATAAAATATTTATGAGACTCTAACTAATTTCCTCGGCTTTGTACGCGTGGACTATAAAAATGTGTGGCGTCATTATGACAATTCCAGCTCAGTCGGCAATTATAATAGTAGGTGTATAGAATAGATGTAGCAAGGTGGAATGATGGTAAAAGGTAACGGGCTGGCAAACATTGGAAAAAAGATACAAAATATTGGAAGAAAAAAATATTGGACTCAGGTATGTTAAGGCCCAGCTGTAGGTGAAAAACAGTTTCATGATGTAGCTAAAGTGGTTGGTGCAGCTCAACACATGATATATATAGTTATGAAACTAGTGTATACAATCTGCCTCTGATACAATAAGACCTCACTTTCCAATTGCAGACCGAGACCTAGATCGAGACCGTCACTGATTTCTATCAACAATCGTTTATCATAGGATTATACTTCCAAGACCTCTATAACAATTCTGTCAGATTAAGCTGGATTTACACGAGCGACCTGACCGCGCGCGTTGCGGACCGCGTGGGCGTGAGGTCAGACGCCACGGACGTTTGAATGAATTAATGGTACGCAAGATACGCAAGCCTCCTCGGGGTTTGCAGGTAATGAGCAACCATGTAACAAGAGCAAAGTAAGTCGGGAAACGTAGGTTTTATACGTATATCGAGGATTGACTGATAAAACCCAATAAGTGCAAAATGTTTTATGTTTACTTTAAAAGCCTATAATCATAATTCTTCGCTCTTTTTAGTGGCGTAATCTAATAAGTCGATTTAATGTCAAACCACAAAGATTTGTGTACCACATAATCCAATAAGTAATTACCTATTTCTTTTATTTTAGTTTAAAATACTATAAATCAACTTATGGGAATACATTTTTTATGTCAGACAACTACATAGCTGTATTTATAATCACCATTTTTGTTTTTTGTATGCACGGAACTTTAACATTGATTATCTCAGAACAAATTTTTACATACTTATCGGGTTTCAACACTCAACCGTCGATGTGTTAATACTTTGTTGCTCAGATCACGTAGTATGTACAAGTTATCTGTAGTCTACAGATGTTGTACGTATCACGAAGTCTCGTTAGACTTAAAGTTTCTCATAATATGTACTACTCGTACTATAGGGAGTGTTTTACAATATACAAAAAAAACATCATACATAAAAACAAAAAAGATAGACGGCACAATAATAACATAACTTCTTTAAACTACTAACATCACAATTGAGGAATTCAATATTACGATTCGACATTGTATTCTTGAGTTGTATATTTTGGTGTGAAGTGGTTTTCTCCGTTGAATTGTGTTACACTATGCGTTTATTTTACTTTCTAAATAAGTTATTTAGCTCTTTATTTGTACCTCTACAACTAAATCCCAATGTTTTTGTCAGTTAAGTTAACATTTACACGGCATAAACGCTGTCACAGTCTCGCGTCAGAACGAGGCATGACCGCGCGATGTCGTTTGCGGGTACGTGGGCGCGGGTCAGACTGACTAGCACATGATTACAGACGACTGCGTGAATTACACGTTTACAATGTGATTTAGATATGAAATGTTTGTTTTATCTAGCAAATTAAATGATGAAATGATTGGCAGTTTGGAACCTCCCTCCGTCCGCGACGATGCGTGGGCGGAGGTCAAACCGATGTTAATGTTTATATTAAAGATAATTCCTATGTGAATAAATAAGATATTTATACAGAAATTAACTCGATTGTATCAATTTAGAGATTCCTTAGAAATCTGCACGCCCCTATAGAATGCGACTCATTTCCGACAACAGCGTTATGTTACGCGAGACTATTAGTGCCGTGTAAACAATACATTATTCTCATGAAATTAGTACCTTATTAATTATTAGTCCTTTTTTATTACAGCATCTCTTCGTAATGTTTTCATTCTCATATCACAGCAATCGCAATTTAGACTCCGTATTCCGTACCACGTTACATTTAGCAGAAAAATATCACTTCTAACCGTAACTCAGTCTAGAGTTTTATCCACTCTCACTCAGTCTTCACTATCATACTCACTTCCACACAAAGTAAGGACGTAATCACCAACTCATATAGTTCAATTACGTAGATATGGCAATAAATTGCTATAAACAGGATATACCTACTCGTAACACTGAGATTGCTTGCACGAGTGCGTAAACACAGCGCGGCGACGTCCTACGCCGCGCAACTTTGGGCCGTTGCACCTACGCCTCCTGATAAGGTTTGCTAACATGCTACTTTGGATTAGACCTGGTTATGACCTCATGTAGAATTTATGGCCAGTATTTATTTATTAAGCAAGACGTTTGGATTTTCAACGGCTTGTTTTTTATAACAATTTATCTAAAAGGGATTTTTTGAGACAAAGCGTGTGCGGTGTAAGTGGCACCGACTACTGAGTTGGAAAAATAGCAAAAAAATCATGGTTTGCAAATCTAATATTTTTTGCTGTATCAATAAAGATTTATTTCAATAAATGCTTCGGCGTTAGGTTCCTATTTTATCTTATTATTTTTATACATACCTGCGTAGATACAAAATCAATTCAAACCTCGTCATGTGCAGTGTTAATACGTTTGAAAATGTATTACCTAGATGGAAAAGTCTATCTAGACACATCTTCCTATCTAAAGGTTAAAGTAGCTGTCATAGAAACCCTTATTAAAACTCACACTGTATACCTATACATTTGGTACGTAAATTGCGAAGCGTCTGATAATTATAAGCTCAGCGAATATAATCTTCCGGCCACTGCAATATTGTGAGCATCGCAGAAGGCGTTGTGAGGTTATAATTGAATATTTCGCTTACTTCGCTTAGTCAAGCTTTAATGGGGATGACTTATTGAGGAAGCCGTGTGTCGATGGGGATTTATGAGTTTTTACTTAGATAAAAACTGATTTAAGGTGTTTTACTTATGGATAATTGTTTTTGGTTGTAGTTAATTGAACAAAACAATTCCGGTGATGTTATGTGCTCGTAAAACTACATAGAGTTAAACTTAAGATTAGAATGGTTGTTAAACCTAAGTTTACATGAATATTCCAGTGATAAAGCTGAGTTCCGTGTCCCGTTCCTTTACGTGAAGAATAACCCCAAGGAAATTTTTAGGAACACCTCTAAACTATCATGTCCGCTGATGGAGATCCATAAGTTACAAGATCTGAAGAAGTTGAATCTGACCCCAAACCCTTATCAGGGTTTCCTGGCAGCTATCCTTGAGAGCCAGCTGCGTTCTAAGTCAACCATTCCACTCAGTTTCGACAACATCTTCACTCCAGTTGAGGACATAGTTGTAAAACGCTAGAGAAATACATTTTATAAATCGAAACTGCGTTACATAGTCATCAAACCCTTGCCCATATAAATGTGAATGAAGTAAAGATATATTATGTATTGTATGGTAAGGTACCAGAGGTCTTTCCATAAAAGAAAATCTTGATTCACTCATCCCGCCACGCTCTACCCACTACATTGTAACTGCACAATAAAATGGCTAGCAGGCTGTTTACGGGGCTCGCTTGAATCAGACGATGACGTCACTCGCCCTCTCGGGGCAAATGTCACGCTCCCAACCCACGCGCTTTGACATACACGCTGTGTTACACTACTAGCTGGTACCCGCGACTTTGTTTACGTTTTTATTGTATTGGTATGAGAAGACAGTACCGAAAGATATACGGTCTGTGAGTTGCACCTAAGGCCGGTAGCCGACTGCATTGAAATTGATACAGTAGTAACGTAAAGAGATAACAACCAGACATACATACATCTTTTCGAAATATCTTATGTTTTTGTTCCGTAGCTCGTGTTAAATGTAGGTATATTTTTTTACGTAGATTTATCTTCTATTACGTACTTTTTATCCATTACTATTTTTTTATGCTTATGTAAAAATAATAACATCAGCACACTCCATAAACGTGCCGTGTAGGTTTCGAAAACAGAATTTTGTGGAAATTTCGAGTTTTTAGTGAGTCATATTATGGTTTTGAGAATTGTGAAATCAAATAGTTTGATTAATATGCCTAGTTTTTAATGGATACACATTACATTATGAAAAAATAAAAGTTTAAAACTATTTGAATTTCCACTATGTCTTGATGCTTCTGCAACGGCCATCATAGCACTGCCATTTGAGTCAGTCTTTACTTATAATATTGTAACCCTGTTCAAGAATAACTTTAATTTATTTTATGAAATGAAATTAGCATTATTAATTGCTATGGCGAGGCGTAGATAATTTGATGACTTCATTTGCCCCCATAAGGCAATATGTCAAGCTTGCTGCCTTGGCCCATGACATTAGATGTGATATCAGCTTCCTTTGTTTGAACTAAATTTGTAACAACAATTTGACAGATGTAATAATACTGGTACCAGTGTGCCTAGTGCGAGTTTTGTCAATTTATTTACGCGCTCGGTCCGTTTGGCGTAAACTTGAAATTGTATGGAATAAGAGCAGCGCCATCTAGTGACTGATTCACTGACGCTAGATGGCGCTGCTCTTATTCCATACAATTTCAAGTTTACGCCAAACGGACCGAGCGCGTAAATAAATTGACAAAACTCGCACTAGGCACACGGTTGGCTGAATTATATCAATTTTTCGACTGAATGTACTTTGCACGTGCGGTCGAGTTCACCCCTTCTAAAATTAAAGGTGGTGATTCGACCGCATGGGCGAATTTATTACCGTCGAGACAACAACCAACTCAAGAACACTAAGTTATTCTACTAGCAGCGTGATTCTGTATAGAGTGTCTTTGAGTTTGGTTTGTGAACTTCATCGATTGGATTGGACACGACGTGTCACGGCAATCGTGTCAAATTTCAGCAAATTAATTTAGCTGGAGCCATCGAGTTATATGTATATAACATTCAGTTCATTTAATATCGATGTTAGTTCTGATTACGGGACAATCTATTCGGTATGAGACGCTAGGAGGTAAGAGTAAGCCGTGTGACCGACACCGATAAACATACAAAACGTCTGAAGTTTTCTCATTCAAAAGAAACAAGAAGAGGCTGACCGAAGAAGGAAGCAATAAGTGGATTCATATACAACAAAGCGGTTTGTAGTTTTGACATTTTGTGGAAAAATGCCGCCGCACTGCATGCCATTATAATCTCGTGCATACAAAAGAGCATTCTCTCTCCGATTACTTTTGTGGTTCGATTACTTGCGTTCATAGTGTTCCAGTACTGGAACGGTTTTGACACATACATACCTATTTAAAACTAGAATTAATCATTTATTTTCAAAATTCTATTACATTCATATCGTGTTTTGATTATAAGCAATCAACAAGCATGCATATGAGTAATTTCTTGTTTTGTATTTTGTTTTTCTATACTTCGGATTGGGTATATAATTTTGTCAGCGTCAAGGGTACCCATAATGCTTGTTGTGAGAGATGTGTCAAATCGAGTAGTCAGTAGAGAGTTGTATTATATTGGCACGAATATTATGGTTACAATATTATGCAGGTATCAGATAGGTGCAAAGTACAGTGTAAATATTTTTTCTCTTCTGCAATTTACTACAATTTTCTAGCAAATCAAACATATTCTATCCTCATAAGTACCTAGTACCTACCTATCTAGTTCCATCAACAGACCAAATGTTGTAAGAGTTGATAAACAATAAGCTCTAGGCTCAGCTTGAATGGGCTGACTAGCTACTGGACTCGTCCACTGGATCGGTGCAAATGAAGCACCAGTCCATGCAGGGAGCAGGATCGTTCTCGGAAACTGAGTTACACCTTGACATTACAGTGTCAAATGTCAAATGGTCAATGACCCCGCGCGTGATAGTTTGCAGATTACGGCCAAGTTTGCACTTTGTTTATTTTTATCGGTTGTTGTTTACTGGAACAACTTTTGCGAGAAGCGGGCAATAGTAGTTTTTTTGGTATGTCGGTACTGACGTGTCTGTTGATTGTATGGTTTGTCTGCCGAACTTGCTTTTCGTTTTCTCGGTTCTTATTGTCGCTTCTGGTCAGTTTTATTATCTTTGTCCGCACATAAGTGGTTATATCTTAATCGCACAGTGGTACCTAAAGTTATAATTATGTTTCACAGCTTCATTCTTAGCGATTTACTAGTTTACATATTGTAGTAGCGCCACCTAGCGTCAGCCCTGCACGGATTTTTAGAGTTCCCATTTTTTTTTTTTTTTTTTTTTTTTTGTATTGGCAACTCAGGATACTCAACTGGTATCACTCACAGCTGTCGTCTACCCCCACTCTATTTATTTTCCTAAACGGTCTGTTACGAATATAAATTCATTCTGCGTTTCCGTGCTCAAGCCTTCGCACGTCTCCTGAACACATCAAGAAGTAAGATGGGAAAGAAAAGGAAATATGAAGATGAAGACGAAATTCGTCGGAAAATTAAAAAACTTCAAGATCGGCTGGCAAAAAAGACCAATAAATCTTCATCGGATGAAAATTGTAGCCGTAAGTTGAAATTTTTTTTAAAAATGTATCGGTTTTTCCATTATTTGATCGAAAGTGATGCGTACTGCTAAAAATTGGGCTCCTACTGTCACCGAAATCGATCAATATTGCTTCTAGTGATGCGAGGATACCATACCTGGGTTACCTCTGTCACAAATAATAAAGTGATGCGTACTGCTATACTTGGGCTGATACTGTCACATATATTTTAACATGTTCTAATAAGAACTATGTTTGACGCAGAGTTGCCGCTTGACATCTCCTATGAGGAGTCTATATACGGCGAGACACAGATACTGGAGACTGCCCAGTACGATGTGTCGCCACATCCGGGTTCACCGTGCCCACCTTCGCCGCAACTCGTTTCGCCATGTGCTTCACCGCAGCCCGCTGCAATAGCACCGCTGACGACAACATCACCACCATCGGAATCTCAACCTGGCACATCGAATGGCAAGACAACGTGTGCAGAAACTGCAGACGAGTTGGATTTGGATGAAGACATTCTTCAATTGCTTGGCGACGCCCCCAAAGTAGAGACTCCTATGGGCCCGTCTATTCACAAAGACGTTGCTCGCAGGTGGCAAGATATCCTTGCTAAGGGCTTAGCAAAAGATGTTAAGGAGAACCTTTGTAAAGACTATTTAGTCCCTAGCAATTGTGATTTTTTACTGGCTGCTGCTCTCAACCCGGAAGTCAAGGCCGCCCTACCTGAGCCATTAGTAAAAAGGGACTCATCGCTGGCAAACAAACAAAAACAGATTGGTACGGCTTTGTCTGCCTTGGCAACTGTTATGGAGATGGTTATTTCCAATGAGACATCTAAGCAAAAAATTTTGAAACCGCTCAGCGATGCCTGCCGAATTCTTTGCGACAGTCACTACATTGAGACAAGAACTAGACGTGGCTTTGTAATATCTTCCATTAACACAAAATTAAAGGAAGCTCTCCTTGAAACAACAAGAGACAAGCTCTTATTTGGAGATAACATTACAGACAAACTAAAAGCTGCAAAAACTATTCAGCAATCTGGGGATGCTTTAAAGAACACCCCAAAGCCCAAATTTCAGCGACCAAATGTGGCTGTAACAAACGCAAATAAGGCCCGTTTAAACTACGTGCCTCAACACCGCAAGACGGACAACAAAACAAACGACGGTCGCAAAGCCAACCCTGCGCAACGGCAGCAGCAGCAGCAGAGCAGCAGTGCGCGACGGCCCGCCGACCGGTCGTTGCCAACGAGGATGCAGCCAGCACACCGGAGATAATTGATCACCAGGTACGCTATGCTGGCAGACTCCAATATTTCTCGCATAAGTGGGCTGAAATTACTGACGATGTAAAGATTCTGTCATGGATAGATGGATATATTATTCCGTTTAAATCTACTCCATATCGAACTGATAAACCTACTGTGTATCCTAAAACTGCTCTAGAGCAAAAAGACTTTGAAAGTTGCATTAATAACTTATTAGATATCAACGCGATATCTCACTGTAATCATGAAACTGGGGAATTCATATCATCTGTGTTCTTAGTGCCAAAACCGAACGGCAGTAAGAGGTTTATCTTGAATTTAAAATGTCTAAACAAGTTCGTTGAGACAAATCATTTTAAAATGGAAGATTATAGAACGGCGTCGAAATTCGTTACCGAAAATTGCTACATGGCATCAATAGACCTAAAGGATGCTTATTTTTTACTTCCGGTACATATATCACAAAGAAAGTACCTGCGTTTTGAGTATGATAACGTTCTATACGAGTTTAACTGCTTGCCATTCGGTTTATGCACTGCACCATTTGTTTTTACAAAACTACTAAAACCTGTGATGGAATTCTTAAGGAAAACACATCACTTGATTTCAGTGGTATATCTCGATGACATTTTCTGCGTTGGAAAATCGTTTCTTGATTGCCAAAACAACGTTAACCTAACTGTAGCCATGTTTGTAAAACTCGGGTTCTTGATTAACACTGAAAAAAGCAGTTTCATACCTAAAACTCAATGCAAATTTTTAGGTTTTATTTTTGACTCAAAAAGTATGTCATTAAAACTACCCGACACAAAAAAGACAAAAATTAAAGAAAAAATCTCGACAGCATTGTCGACACATAAATGTAAGCTTCGAGATTTTGCTCGGTTTGTCGGGTTGCTAGTATCTGCTTGTCCAGCAATCCAGTATTCATGGCTTTATACCAAACATTTCGAACAGTTTAAATACTCTTGCTTACTTCATAACCCAAGCTATGAGCAAACAATAAAAATCCCAGAGTGGTTAAAACCTGACATGAATTGGTGGTTAAATAACGTTGATTATAGGTGTAGCCCTCTCGGTCTTGATGAATTTAATTTAGAAATATTCTCAGACGCTTCTAAGACTGGTTGGGGAGCATATTCAAACACAGATGAATGTTCTGGTTATTGGAAGGAATATGAAAAAACTCTGCATATAAATGAGTTAGAATTAAAAGCCGCTTTTCTTGGTCTCAAGTGTCTTGCAAAGGATATGTATAATGCTAATATTCTGCTAAGAATCGATAATGTAACTGCCATTTCATGTATAAATAGAATGGGCAGCATTCAATATGAACACTTAAATATTATTTCGAGAGAAATCTGGCAATGGTGTGAAATGCGTAAATTATCTGTATTTGCATCTTACATAAATACAAAAGACAATTTTCAAGCAGATCGATTATCTCGAAAAAGTTTTCAAGACACCGAATGGCAATTAAACGATGATGCATACAACAAAATTACATATTATTTTGGACAACCTGAAATTGACCTTTTTGCTAGTAGATGCAATGCTAAATGCTCTATTTATGTAACTTGGAAAAATGATCCTGAAGCCTGGGCAGTCGATGCATTTACAATTTCTTGGAAAAACAAGTTCTTTTACGCATTTCCCCCTTTTTCCTTAATCGCAAAAGTTATGCAAAAAATAATCAAAGAGAAAGCAGACGGCATAGTTGTGGTACCATATTGGCCGTCACAACCTTGGTTTCCGTTATTTTATAAACTATTAGATTCAAAGCTCTTGTATTTTGGTCCAGATAAAAAATTGCTGACTTCTCCTTTCAGGATGAACCACAATCTGCACCGAACTCTGAAGTTAATTGCCGCGAAACTTTCAGGCAAGCTTTACTGAAGAAATGCTTATCTCCTAACACAGTAGAAATCATGCTGTCATCATTATCTGATTCAACATAAATAAGCAATATAACGGTTGTGTAAAAGCGTGGCTAGATTATTGTAATATGCACAATTATAACCATACATCAGCTTCGGTTCCAATAGTTTTACATTTCCTTACTGAAATTTTTAATAAAGGTGCTAAATATGGTACCATAAACTCGTACAAGTCTGCATTGTCATTGTTACTAAATAACTTAGATGACGATAGGGTCAAACGCTTTATGAAAGGAGTTTTTAGGTTGAGACCTACCAACCCAAAATACAGTTTGACTTGGGATCCAAGTACTGTTTTAGACTATTTAGCCCAGCAATGGCCAAACATGGAGCTCAACTTAGAAACTCTTTCCAAAAAGATTGCAACTCTGTTGGCTTTAGTGACTGCACATCGCGTTCAAACTTTGGCATTAATAAAATTAAAAGACGTCAAAATACAACCATCCAAAGACATAGTAATTATGATTCCAGAATTAATAAAAACATCAAGACCTAATTCTATACAGCCAGTATTGAGATTACCCCGTTTTGATGACAGACCCGAAGTATGTCCAGCAAGATGTTTGGAAACCTACATAAATAAAACACAAACACTGCGCACTAATGATTCTTTATTTATTAGTTACAAGAAACCACACTCTAAAATATCTTCGCAAACACTAAGTAAATGGATTAAAGACACACTTCACAATAGCGGAGTTGATACTTCAATTTTTAGTGCCCATAGCACTCGTCATGCAGCCACGTCCACAGCCAACAGACTTGGAGTCAATATTGATCTCATCAGAAAAACTGCAGGCTGGACTGATTCCTCTTCAGTTTTCGCTAAGTTTTATGACAGACAGGTTATAAAAGATCCAAACTGTTTTGCCACAACAGTACTATCTTCCAAATTGTAACCTGCAACATAAATTAAATAAGTGATTTATAAGCTAAACATTAAAATATAATTATATGTTATAATAAGATTGTTATTTAACCTTACAGAATTAAAATAGAAACATTGGTACTTACCACAAATGTTATTTCATTTTCACATTTTATGTACTCTAAACATCTACAATATGTAAACTAGTAAATCGCTAAGAATGAAGCTGTGAAACATAATTGAAAATCAAACGAACTTACCAAGTGAAGTTCGATGACAATTATGTGAACAGCTTCATTCGATGCGATTTACGCATACCCTCCCTAAAATACAATAAACCCTACCCTATAAAATAAAATGTGAAATCATAGCTCTAAACAAAATGAATTTATATTCGTAACAGACCGTTTAGGAAAATAAATAGAGTGGGGGTAGACGACAGCTGTGAGTGATACCAGTTGAGTATCCTGAGTTGCCAATACAAAAAAAAAAAAAAAAAAAAAAAATGGGAACTCTAAAAATCCGTGCAGGGCTGACGCTAGGTGGCGCTACTACAATATGTAAACTAGTAAATCGCATCGAATGAAGCTGTTCACATAATTGTCATCGAACTTCACTTGGTAAGTTCGTTTGATTTTCAATTATGTTGTGTTTATGTCATATAATATTATGTCGCTTTTGTATGTAATAACAAGTCTATTTAAAAATCACAATCGTGCTCCCAAACAAAGATTATTATTGAAACGAATATTTAACGAACATTAAAATATGCAAAAATATCAAATACAAACGCAAAGTATACATACAGAGGCTCTACCAAATCCTGATTTAACCTACTTTAAAACTTACATCATTAGTCAGAAACTAATCAAAACGTTGTAATCAATTGTTTTTTTATAGCGTACTTATAAATCAAACCGATTAATAAAAAACGCCAGCCATGCCTGGTTCACATCGTTCTAGTAGCGTTCCAGACCAGCGATCGAGTCCAGCGCTGGAATGCCACTGGAATTGGGAACTGGCACTGGAATATCCCATTCCAGTGACAAATCAAATTCAGTGACTGAATTGACGGTCTACTTTTCCATTCCAGCTCGCCCATTCCAGTGCCACTGGGATAAAGTAGACGGCCATTCTAGTACTGGATTAAATTACAGTGAAGACGCTTTATTAATGTTTAGGGGAATTAATACAGTCTAGTGCTGGATTGGAAAATGTGAACGATATAATTAATCCATTCCAGCACAGTACTGGATTGAATCGCCGGTTTACCTGACTGGACTTATTTGAACAGGGCACGCGGAAAGCTTGCGGTACTCAGAATGGTATTATTATTATTATTCATTAAGTTGGCATTATTACACTCCATTTACATGTAGATTATAAATCGTTGGTAAGATATTTAGGAAGCTTAAAGTAATGAACTTTGCTTTTAAAAGGTGAACTAGTTTTTACTTACGTGTCAGTTACGATATGAATATAAACTGCCTACGGTACTAGGTACAGCTTCCACTATACTTTACAACAGTAGCTGTAGTCAAGCTAATTGCGGGATTTTTTTTTCGGTAAATTAAGTTTAGGTTTCACTTTGGCTAAGGACAATAAATTTAGCCAGTGTCAAGTATTTAAATAATGCAAGTATTTGATAGTTTCACCATAGGTAGTCAAATTATCCAAAAATTACGTAGTCTTCAAAACTTAAAGTAGTGGATGCTTTAATAAAACTTCCTGGTAGTTTACCTCTAGAATGATTAATAGTATGAATTACTTCTACAGGGCCTAAGCTACTGCAATGCAGAAGCGCATTCTGTCTGTATGCGTGAGTCAAAATAGACGAAGACGTATCGAGTTGATCTACTGCTTCAGTTACAGTGACACTGATATCATATCGAGATATACTTTATTGTATCGGGAAGCCATTTGCAGATCGTGTAATGTCTGTGAACTTACTTAGTTTTTTACTTGATTAGGTCAAATGTTATTTGTGGCACTTGGATTAATTGTGCAAATGTTACTACTAATTATTATTTAGAGCTACGGCTTTGAATATTTAGTGCAGTTACTCGATTTCGTCATCTTATATTTATATAATCTAGATTACGAATAGTTCAAAAAACTATATATCTGGGGTACTAACAAGAGCCTTCACTAGTGATTTTTAATTCTAAAAACGTCCGCTCGATCTCGGATAGCTTTATTATGTTACTTAGTACCTACTCTACTCGTAGTACCAAGACTTCCAAGGAAGCGCTACGCTTGGTGCCACCCAGAACATTGCATTGCGTCTTCATGCGCAGCAATGCACTGCAAACAATACAAAATGAATGTCTGAATCGGATAAAAGACAAGCATAACTGTGTGCGAAGCAATAGCGGCGTCCGCGTTGACACAGCCTTGGTACTAAATAGGTCACCCATCACGCTCAATGTCAAACAAACTCCCGATCTGCAATCTCGCTAATAGAGATACCATCCCTTCTTCTAGAGTATTAGTAGGTATTCTATGGCACTGCGCTTGTCGCCCTGAGACATTGGTTCTAAATTCGTAGCCAGTTACACTGCTGCTTTGTATTGACAAATAAATGTCTATTAGTAACGCAGCGGTTTGCCTAATTTAGGCGGTCCGTAGTCTGGGTAATACTGCTTACAATATTCTAAACATACTTACATAATTCTAAACACATGAACATAATCTTTAACCTCTGTCACAGCGATGCTCGCAAACAAAACAAGTGAAGACGTCTTAATAGCCAGGAATAGTATTACCCTCCTAGGCTCTCTCCATTTAACGAAATAGAATGGTAGTATGCTGAGGTATGGCGGGGTATCGGCTAAATCACACATTGTGTATAATGAAACAATTGAACAAACGTTCTTCTGTGCTATGCAACGCGGGCTTCGTAGTGTTGCCATAAGTGTAAGACGGTATGAGACTTATAAATTCGTTTATAAGTCAGAGAATGACTAACACAAAAGTGTTTTCCGATTTCTTTTCAGTCTACACAAAACAGTTGAATGGGCAGGGCTCCGTTTTTTATCAGTCTGACTTTGGCATAGTAAAAAGGTTTATATTTCGGCCCGCAAACATTACAAAAACCCGTTATCACAGAAAATAAGACGAAACTAGATCATCATTTGTTTTTATGACTAGAAACGAATGATATAAAGTTAATAAGGTCCCCAACTCAAAAGTAAATGAAACTGCGATGAAACTTACATTTGACTATCTATGGCAATACTTAGTCGATTTCTAGCTTTATTTATTTATGGTTAACTTAGTACAGCTCCGAAACAACTTTGCATAGAGGCCTTCGACGGCAGGGCGTAACCGCTTATCTACTGATACATTATCTGATTTACAATACTTGTTGAATAACTGGTATTAAGTATCAGAGTGTAAACTAACACAATGATAAGCTAAAGCAATGGTTTTACCGCTATAAAAGTACGATTGCAAGATTATTTGATGGTCGGTGTTGATCTGTTCACGATTAGGCATCTGGTAAAAGTAACATTATACGACCAATAGGTTTGATGACCATTATTCAGGTTCCCGTCGATTGGGACCGCTAGGTGTGGGGACCACTGTCCCATTCACCAGCTTGATTCAATTATATTATTTTTCTTCCGGCCAAAAGGACCGCTCTCGAAATGATCGAAAAAATCTATTGTCCAAGGCAAATAGAGTATACAGTCAAAGGAAAAAGTAGGTATTTTGGATTAGAATTACTACCTATTATATAACGTGGCAATACAGCCACAATTTTAGGAACCAAAGAGTTTTGTCAGATCCCATTCTTGACATGTGTGTGTAATTTCTATTATCTACATCGAACTGTATATCTTCTTATACACGGAACTTGTATTATTTTCCTTTGCCTATCTTCAGTTGTAACTTATCCCTTTCTTCCATTCCCTTATAAACAACCTCCATCAAACCCTGTAAGCCGTTTTAGCCTCTCTATTCGTTCCTAATTCGGCACCGCACAGCATCCGAAATGTAAACACGCGTTCGGCGTTCACTAAAGGTATTGACATAATTGGTACGCGGTCATACGCAGCAATGCCAAAACAAGGTGTGTTAATGAGACTACAAACAATGCTATGAGGTAACAGATTCGGCGGTATGACAATGACCGAATGCTACTGTTTTGTAAACAGTTCGGGATGAGCAGCCGCGCCGTTGTCTGTTATGTAAACGATTTGAGCTTTCGTCGAACGAGATGCGGTATCCGTTTCGTGGTAATTTTCTTCGATTGTATTGGCTAGTACAATCGCGAGTCTAACCTAAATCCACTTGGAGCAGGACCGACGTGAGTAGTATGGAGAAATAGAAGCCTATACCCAGCAATGAGATGATAAAGGCTGTGGATGGTGATAATGATGATATAAAAGCTGGTTTATAAATATCCTGAAATGTGCTTGAGCTGAGAGGAGGATTAGGCCATCATCAACCACGAGGCTCAGTCCGGATTGGTAGAGCATGTACCATTGAAGTAATCCTCAGACTTCCTTACCATCTAATTTGCTCACAATATTTCCCTTCCCTGAAAACGAAGTTTAATTACGTACATACGACAAGAAACACTTTGGTACGTGCCCGCACTGGGATTTGAACTCGCCACCTCCTGCTAGGCAGGCGGGCATTAACCCACGCTACCACTGCTCACCACAACCATTTTTGAAGTCGCTGTTTTGGCTCTAAAATATATTCAGTTCCAAAAGCATAATATATCAATGTTCAGCCTCACTTGTAGATACAGGAAGGGCACAGTGGCTATTTTGATCTGATTGAAGTTCAGATGCACTGACCTCGCAAGGGATTGTTCCCGACGCACTGCCGGAAGCCTTTGGGCCCAAGGTTGACTGACAGAAAACCTCATTACCCTTGCCATTGTTTGTCGAGCGCGTTGTGATTGTGGTCCCTATGACCCTTGTGAGTATAAAGTTGTTAAAGAAACTTGATCTATACTCTATATCCGTACTAATAATTTATGTGCTAAAGTAATTCTGTCTGGTTTTTGTTATAATTTTACGGCTGAACCGGTCTCGATGAAAGATGTGGAGATACAAGTATGTAGTCTACGCGGAGTCCCAAGCAACAGCTAGTTTATAATAAAGCAGTGAAAGACAAATTTGTATGCTGTTAACAAGTAAACACTGCGAAAACATAATATTATCTAAAAGATAAACACCTAGTGAGGTAGCTGGAATAGTAACAATTACTATGTTTTCATCCAGCAGGCATCATTCTCAAAAATATTTACCTATTCCGTACTTCATTTTCAAATGTTAATAACCAAGTTATATACGAGGTAGGATATATAGATAGAACTATTTTGCAGAAATATTTACTATAAGATGAAAACATATTTCGGCTACTTCACTAAGCAAGTCTTTCGAAAGAAATGCGGACATAATTTTAGTCTCATTCGATCGGTGTCTTGTCTTCCAAGTTCCAATATTATCTCCATTAGTACAGGTTCAAGCGCAGCTTAGCGTCTCATAATGCCCATACACGTGTATCGGGCACAACCGACAAATGTCTTCATTATACGGCCCACGCGGCTCGTGTCACAGATTATAATAAAATGATGAGACGGGACGCGTGATGCGATGCATATTTGAGTGTTTTTTTATTTGTTGACTGTTATTTTGTGACCAATGATGGGTTTTACATGGTGGAATTAACAACAAGAGCCGATACGTAATGTTATTCTCTATAGGCAGCTAAAGTAGGAGGATTGATGATGGTGCTGACGGTGCATTTCTAGAAAACTTTACCGGCGAATCGATCCAGTATTCAGTTTGTGTTGGTCGTTTTGCAAAGCAAAAGACATGTTACGCTAAATACCAAATTCAAATAGAGACTGAGTTGATTCGCATTGAAACCAAAAGTTTTTAAAATCAACAGTTTAGGTCGAACGAAAAAATGATCAAAGAAGTACTAGGGGTACATAAAAACAAGAAGGTTTCGATTATTGCGCCAACCAGTATGACTGTCAGGGGCTAGACACTAAACACTATATGTACTCGTATATGTATTTTCTAAGCCAGAACTACCAGGGTAGCATGAGACAGAAGGAGCTCTCATCTCTGGTTCCACCTAGTATGAGTGCGTTGTGGAGCTAACAAGGCATACATAGTTTAACCTACAAACAATATGCAATCTATGCTAAGGTCGCACTCAGGGCGTCTGCCGCCCACGTGGCCCGACCTAAAGGTTACCTGTAACATATTTGCTCACAACAACAATGGCATCGAACATTGATCGAACGGGTGACAACAAGGTCGTTCGCCTCTGATTTATTACGTTGCTCTGTTTGAAGCAGAACTGGATTCATATTTATGTGAAAAACTGTACAGAACATGTTATAATCGAAGAAGGTAACATACGACGGTTTAAAGTCTGTTACCAATACTAAAAAATAAAAAAATCCAAATTTTTCGTGATGTAACGGAAAAAATGCAATAGACCATAATTAGTTAATTTTTAAAAACATCGTAAACCACCTTGATTAACTTGACATTTGTCAGCAACATCCTCTACCAAAATATAAACATAAGGTATTTAATAAAAATGATGGTTTATATTCGTATTCACTAATTACTTCATAAGAGTTAATTGCCATATTTTGCCAAATTACTAATTTCCTTTTAAAGAACAAACTACAAGCCTGTATTATACAATGAGGGAATCTTATACCAAAACCACATGTTGACTTCATGAGCCAAAAAAACTCTATTGTTTCAAGTTGCAGTTTTTATGGAAACTACGATATTGTGAGAAGAACCATCACCAGACGATCGCCATATCGCCAGCCCTTAAACATGATAAAGTAAGATGGCTTCTGGTGAAGATATTACCCGTACATACGTAATATTACAAAATACACTTTTCGTTTAGCACTAATTATTCTATGTAGAACATAATCATAAAAAGAAGAACAGCATACAACATCTTTGAAATCAAGACTGCAAACAGTTTGATATAGATTCCTTGACTTTACATTTAGTACTATTTCTCTGTCAAGCAGTAGGCAGACCCCACCCACGACGCAGATTATCTACAAGTTAATAAATCTATTGACAATAAAGATTATGCGGATATTGACTAATGGCACAGAATATAAGCTACTGGCAGCTATGTAGAAAGGCCAAGAACTTTAGGAGACATACTTATCGACCATCAGTTGAACAAGGCTAAAGTAATGCAGAGCACTCATGGGGAAAAAGTTGTTAAGAGTTCAGAAGCTTGGCAAAACAGTTATGAGCCGATGACGTGGTTTTATAGAAGTATATGGAAATATGGAAAAAAATACACTGACGGTCTTACCACAAAAAAATTAAACCAGAGTTGACAGATGATTCTAAATATTTTCTATGTCTAATTAAAGTAGGCATATATTTGTACAAAATTTCTTAAACTCCACCTTAGAGATATATAGTGGGATAGCTTACGCCACAGAAGCAGAATGTCTATTACAAAGCCTTTTCAGAGCAGTTCCCAGCGTTGCAAGTTCAACAAAGTCAAATGCTAGACGTAAATAAATGATGAAGCGACAAAGTTCAGCAGAGTGAGGACACAGCCTAACCTCTTAACATCATAGTCGGCCCATCACATCAAAGGTCTGCCCAAAGCCGATCACTTCCCGCCGGATTATGATCCCAAATGTCAGCTGGCAGTGACATTTTTATGCTGGCCGGCCGACATTTTGACGCTTGTGAAACTGGTGATACTATCGCCCAATTAGAGATTAATTTATACCTCAACCTTTGCACACTACAGAGGAGTGAACAGTAGGATAAGTAGAAGCAGGTCGATAATGTGCTCTACTCACCTTTCATGCTGGATATCCGCCAAGGTCGTTCGTAGTAATTAAAGGTAGAGAAAATGCGCATCTTAAATTAGTTATTTTTATTGTTGACGATTTTGGGATTGTTGTTCCCCGAGATGAGATTGTTGGTGATAGAATTAGCTACATTTATTTTCAGTTATGATTGGATCGTGCTTATCATGTTCCTATAACTGTTGGGAAAAGGTAAATACTGCTGATACATACAGTAGGCATGAAACTTATTTTCGCTCAAGCACAGTGACTTATACATTATTATAGTGACCATATCATCTCGTTACGGTTCTAAAAAAAACAATACACATGGCATACTTAGTTATACCTGAACATACGAGTATGCACCTACGAGTAATCCACGTTTCCGTGATGTTCAACAGTGTTCAGAACGCTGTACGTACCAGATACCAATGCGGCGAGGCATCCAGTTCGCCTACAACTCCTACAAGCCATTGTCTGTATGATAAGTGGTACACTCAGCCGCAAAACACACGAAACACGTCCCAATATCCAATGTAACTTTACGAGCGCGCCACATTAAAGCGTTACGTAGAATAGTATGGTGTAAATTTGTCATTGAATTTTGTCACTGACTGTACATTCCATTTGTTCCCCATAAAGCCGAAGATAGCGGGGTCTAGTCCGGGACGCATGTGGGCATTTGAATGCAGATTAGTTCTAATTTTAGCTCGTAGACGTATTTGTCGTGATATTTATTTGTCCATACTTATAAACTGGAGTAACGTTGCAGCCACTGCGATTACATCTTTAAAACTTCCAGCGTCGGTTAGAAGCTATGTAGTTTGCGCCACCATCATGTATTACCATGATCTTTCAACAAATAAGCTCATCTCAGGCAGTTAGTTAAAATATCGTATTTTTGATGCTTAGTGTGGCGATCTAAACCGCCATTAACTCAATTTTTGTATCCATCATCATCATCACCCTGAAGACGTCCACTGCTGAACATAGGCCTCCCCCTTAGACCGCCACACCGAACGAAAATTTGTTACTTGCATCCACCGGTTGCCTGCGACTCTTTTGATGTCGTCAGCCCATCGAGTGGGAGGCCTACCTACACTGCGTCTTCCAGTCCGTGGTCGTCCCATCCGTTATCAGTTTTACGAGTGATGTGGCCTGCCCATTGCCACTTCAGCGTTTGTACCCGTTGGATTGCAAAGCAAACACATTCACCGTTCGATTGCAACCACTTATTACAGCAAGTCATCATAATCATCATAATCATGATCATCATAAGCCTGAAGACGTCCACTGCTGATCATCGGCCTCCCCCTTAGATCGCCACACCGAACGACAATTTACCTACAACCTACCTACACAAAATATCCTCATCAATATTATTTCAAAAGCGATCAACAAGTCTACATAAACGATCAAATCCCACTTCTCTGCCGCAGAGGTCACCGGATACTTTTAAGTTTTATTTGGCAAAACGACAGAAAGCGGCCGCTTGCCGGCGCCTTTCACTACAATGGCGGCGATTGCTCCAAATAAACGAGGCATCGTCGCGACACCGTGTTATAGCCGATACCCACTGGACCCGACCGTTGCAACTCCTTGAAACGTTGATACGTTTCAAGGAGTTGCGACAGTCGGACAGACTGCCATCATCATTAAAACGGTGATAATGATTTAACCCCATCATCGGCAGTCACGCACGATGAGCTTATTAGTTTTATATGTTTCAGGTTTCTTATAAAGATCCAATAAGTTTCATCAGGGTCCTCCTACCAGGTGTTTAACGACTTACGACCATCATCACTGAATCTAACCATTTGCCCTTCTGCTCATAGTTTATTTTTCCATAACCAAATGGCTCTACGTAGTTTTCTTCGAATCTGTACACTTATTTGCTATGGAAACTGGCGTCCACAACCGAACTTCATTCACCAATCTTCGGAGCCTACATATAAAAATCCATGAAGTGCTTGAGCTCACTTTAGCAAAAATACGTCAACAACATATTACATACTCAAAAACCAGTAAAGGAAACCAGTGGGATAAGGGGGCTACTAAGATGAAAGTTGGTTTTATAATCGGAGACAGTGCGTACTGCCAGTAAAATCAATACCTACATAAATACTTATTAAACCTTCGTCCGTGATGGTTATTTCATACTTGCGTAACGCATTGTGGGAACTGGGTATTCCCATTAAGGGTTAACAGCAGGAAATCATCGGACCTACATTTGGATAATGTAGCTATAAAATATGTTTATTGAAATTTCGTTCTTTTTGCAGCTCTAAAGTTTGATATGATTATATGATTTTTTAGAGGCACAATACACACACACTAGGCACATATTATACATATTATTAGGTATACTTATCGCGCAAACACTCAAAAGAAGAAAGTTTCAGAAACTCGTCGAAGCCTTTTTACGAGATTTTTCGTACATAGAAAAATCCATGTTAAACAATTTCATAAAAGGCTTTAAATACCATTTTATAACGATGATAGACTACAGAAGTAAAATAAATGTTTCACCAACCGCATAGCAAGTTAAGAATAGGTTACATCGACCCACAACTAAACCGGACACCATATATACACAGCAGTGACACTGGACGATTGAATAAGCGAAACCTATAAAGAACTCAGCGACTGCATAAATAAATAAACATACCACCCAGCATGATTACCACTCGCAGCCCTAATTCTCCACAATCGGGCTGAGATAAAGTCCCGTACAGTGCCGGCCGAAGAATAATGCACACCACAAAATGCTCTAGCCACGCCCACACAGAACACAAGTGTAGAGCCCCCGGTCGGCACATTACTAACGTAACTTGCGATCTTCGGTCCTGACCTGGAACTCGGCACCGACCCCAAGTGTAATGTTTAACAATAAAATTGTTAGGAGTATACGCCCACACTGCACAACACAAATATTTATTGCTGAACTAACAATAGTAAGTTATTTACGGCGTATTAAAAGATTGTGCCCGGACTCAGAATAAAGTATTTTAAACACTTTGATCTATATTTCACACTTTTCAGTTACGGAAAACACATAACCTTTGCCACTTTGAAACAGACTATAATTCCATTATTTTATATTATTGTATCTTCTCCGAAACGGCGGTAAACTTATCACATTATTACGACTAAATCGCTTCGATCAGTTATTTATGGGACGTATTTCAAGTGACCTTATTTTGTCCCGCGTTGCACATTCTGACAATATACCCGCTCCATTGAGGGTATAAGGTTATAAATTGTTCTGTCGGCGGACGCCTACATTAGATACATTTCCAATGTTATTATTTCAAGTGTTGGATGACCGATTTTGTTGTGCCCAGTAGCGGAACAATAGCTACCTTGAGTACGTACAACTTTGTCTATACATTCACATGTCGTTCCGTATTCGCGTATTTCGCATTTAGAAAAGGACACAGATATGCTGAATGCCCACTGTTAATTGCATCCTTTTTCCTCTTCCCAAACATTGGACAAACTACTCTATGTGAAGTGTTCATAAGAAGAGGTCGTTAAAGTATTACCAAAAAAAAAAAAAAAAATGAATCATATATGTAAGTATAAATAAATATTTAACGCGTCTCACGGTCACATACAAGATCATGACAATTAAGATTCCTTGAACCTATCAAATTAGTAACAAACAAACAATTTTACCCTCATCCCCGCACAATCTAACCTGCACCCTCATGCTTCGCAGTCGGCTCAGAGGCTGTTGAATAATAGCATAGGTAGGTATAATCTCTGGTGAAAGAAAAATTATGTTTGAGCAGATGACGCAAGCCTAAACGGCACGGTATAATTACTGTCGAAATACGTTTATCATGACGTGATCTAGATTTTTAAACTATTAGCACTAATTATCGTCAAAGTCTATTATTTAACGCGAAGTTTATAAATGACTGATGTCGCTGCTGGCAGTAAAAAAAACATTTCGAGTTGGGACACATTTTATGAAGCAGCCTACTGTAATATTTAATTACATATAATCAATGTACCTACTCTGCCACTAAGCTACCTACTACTCTGCCGCTATGGACTGGAAGGTAATGGTTATTTTCTTTTGTATAATATTGTAATATGCAATGAAATATTAAACACTAGCGGCCCGCTCCGGCTTCGAAATCACTACGTTATTATACATAATATAAACCTTCCTCTTCAATCACTATCTATTAAAAAAAACACATCAAAATCCGTTGCGTAGTTTTAAAGATTGAAGCATACATAGGGATATAGGGACAGAGAAAGCGACTTTGTTTTATACTATGTAGTGAAGCGTAATTAATTACCTAAGATTTTGCAGTATAGTTTCATTTAAGAAAATAGCATATAACAAAGTACGTTTGCTATACAAATAATGTGTTCGCGTGTTTTGAATATGAAGATGCCCCTGGTAGCGCCGGTAGCGCAACGATTTGTATCGCAAAACAGGGACAAGAAGGACGATAACATGTCCAGATAAAAGTTTACAAGATGTCTTTGAAAACTTGTTTTAGGGACTGTCGTATAAATCGGAGTGAAGTAAAATGCAATGTGAACTCGATCACAATACATTATAAAGAGATAAAATCGACGCAGTCGCAAGATTCATTCTAAATTAATGTTGAATTACAAACTATATCGCGAGTATATTTTGCGCTAATTACTGTTACTATGATAATATATAGGTATGTCGATGGAGTCGTAGCAAACTTTATCCGACAGTTAATACTTAGTGCAAACCGTGCGAAGTCGGATGGGTTGCTAGTTTAACAGAAACCTGAGCAAAATAGGTAAATACTTATAGCTGCGTAGTACAATAAATTCAGTAGGTATAATACACATTTTTCACATACAGATTTCGTACAAAATATTCAAAATAATTTCTCGGCTGGAAGGAGATAATTGTAAATCCGCACAGGCCATCTATTCTAGTTACTCCTACTACGTACTACTTTTACCAATCTATTTCTTCATTAGATACATTAAGTGCATATTAAACCAGGGCTTTACAGCTTCATTTAATTGTGGTTTATTCGTTAACAGTTACCGCAGGAAGTTGGCCGACTAAATGTAAACTTACAGAGTGAGTGTGCATGTGTAAATAAAAACCCATCAAAAACATTACATGTACAAAAATGCACAAGTCTCGCAACACAGTTAATCTGCCGTAAAAAGTTGTGAGATCGAATGTAAACCAAGTCGGTTAATTTCTATAGGTACCTACCTATACCTATCTATGGGAGCAGTTATATCTTTATTTCTATAGTAAATAAAGTGACTTGGCAATTGCACACGGCAACATAAATCTATGTTAAGCGCTTTGTGCTTGTATTTGTTTGAAAGTACACTTATACGGAAGACTATATTTAGATTGCCTAGTAAATTATGCTGCCGTGTACAATCGCCAAGACACTCTATTTACTAAAGAAATAAAGGTATAACTGCTCCCATAGATAGGTATAGGTAGGTACCTATTGAAATTAACCGACTTGGTTTACATTCGATCTCACAACTTTTTACCGCAGATTAACTGTGTTGCGAGACTTGTGCATTTTTGTACATGTAATGTTTTTGATGGGATCTCATTTCTTTTTGTAGGTTTTCTTTCTTTATTTCGTTTTTTTGCGAAACACGCATCAACGCGCGCCCCGCGCCTGCGCGGCCGGGGCCCCTTGCGACATAGGTCATGCTCATAGATTATCATGAACGAGTGTCTTTGCGTCTCCACAGATGCGTATTAGGTATAAGGTACCTAGGTACCTATTTTAATGTACCTAGGTAACGAATTTGTTCGACCTATAAAAGTGTAGGTAGATATATATTATAGCGATTTGTATCTCTCTATCTGCCGTAGGTGTACCTATAGTGGAAGTTTTTAAAAATCGCTCAACTGTCGAATTTCTCGAAGCTATTTCTAATTTTTAACCCCTGCTACCCGTTTCATTCAATTTCAATGAAGTCTAATTATGAACTGTAAAAGTAACTTTGTAATCACATACAATTTAATGGGATTTATATGGGAATACAAAGTTATTTATGCAGATTATATATCTAGAAAACGGGATGAAAATTATGGAATGTCAGAATTTTTCCATAGTTTATAGGCTAAACAATAGCTATATTCAAAATTTCAAACTTGTGGGACGGCTAGAAGTACCTTAGAATTTTGATGATCGGTCAGTCAGTCAGTCAGTGGGCAACAAAATTAAGGAACTTTGACTTGCAATAATTCTTAAACTACTGGTTCAAATTTGATGTAATTTGGATTGTTATCTGTAAACGTGATGCCCTCTTGGTCACTAAAAATTTAGGCTTCTAGTTTTATCCATAACGAAGTTACAGGGGGTCGAAAATGGCCCGAATCGCTTCGAGAAAAGGATAGTACGGCCGTGCCTTTTGTTTTGCTCGACTTGGCGGGGGCACTGCCGTGCCCCCAGATAAAACAATATCAAATTTTGGTCGTAAAATCTCTTTACGGGAAGCCGAAACTGTTGCATCGATGTTTTTTTGGCCAGTTTGTGATACTAAAATCGTGTACTTAATCATATATACTGCTATACAGTTTCGCCAAAGCATCCATCTATTTACTAAATCGTGACGTAGACTGCGTTCTCACTAGACTAGACTGGAATAGAATTTTGTAAAATTTATACGAAAACATTATTCTGATACTGGTTAAACTACCCGTTGCTGAAATTTAACCAGAATATTACTTATTGGCATATTCGTCTGCACAATGTCTGCGTAGTACGAGTCACCGCAGCACCCTGTATAATCCCTCTCGCAACAGGTTAGCACATTGTGCGTACTTGTCTACTTTATAACTACCCGCCGGATAATTTGCACCTCGCTGAAACCGCGGACATTTTGAATTTCAAACCGCAGTATTTATAGTAAGTTCGATGGTTATCTCGCTCGCGTATAAAGCGAAAGTTAAGTTAGGCTGCATTCACGCTACGATTTGTTTTGATTGTCATCTAGTTTCAACCTGCAACAATCTTTTCACATCAGCTTAATATGTTTCCAGGTTTTGGACATAGCTTATCTCAGAGAGCGTAAGTATTGCTAGCATAGCACAAATATCTACTTACATAATTTCAAAAAGTACGACCATTTTTTGTTTCCCTCTCTGAAACGATTATTCATTTACTCATTAAGTAACCTAGGGCGAAGGTACAACGACAAATAAAATATTTTAATGGTGTTTAACAATACCTACTTTAACTTTTAAAATAATATTGTCATCAACCAAATGTGTTTTAGAAAATTTGAATTATCGCCGAATTATCCAAAACTTTATGGGCTTATCGCGATGTGCAGCCTTAGTTGTGCTTCAAAATGAGCTCTCCCGTGAAATCCAACATGATTCGATCATAATTTAGCACTTGATTCTACAATGGCCGGCGCTGTCTATTAGATAAAGCTCTCCTTAAGGTGCGAGCCGTAGATCAGTGTGATACAGAGACTGCGCTACAATTTATAATATTCCTGAATTATCATTACTTCGGCAGAGTCGCATGTACAGTACAGATGTTGGAGAGTCGCAATTTAGGGACGGTAGAGTATCATCGAATTTAACATCGTTTACGCTTATAAATGTTAAACAATTTGTCTCTAAAACTGTTGGCCACCCTACTGATAGCGCAAGCGCTGACCAGTGATGTACTGTTTATGTTAAAACATTACATTTTTTGAAAACACTGCTCTTACGGTGTTGTCTGTCAGCCGTCTCTATCGTTGATGTTAATATCCTTGAAAGGCCATTAAAATATTATACAATTAACGTACCTATATGTATTGAGTCAAGACTCTCTAGAGTGTGTCTCTAGATATGTACCTACTCTAGGCAGTGTCGCCGGCCGCCCACGCGCCCGCTCCGCGTAAATATGGCGCGCGGAATTAGATCTACCTACCCGCTGTTATTTATCGCTGAGAAACCGGGTGTAGGGGTGGACGGAACATAACTGTTTATCGATTATAGAGTCTAAATAAAGATGCACAATTGTATTGCACATTCACTTTGACAAATCATACATTTTATATATGTTAATAGGATTTGTGCGGTCACGCGTGTATCAAACACACTTTGTCAAGCTGTAATATGTGAATTGGTTGTGTGATGTTTCTAAAGTAATGTGTGTGTATGTATGTTAAAAAATAGAAAATACTTAATAACAATTTGTACCTATGAGAAAGACATTTCAATAATTTGTCTATATTTTATATTGGTTAAAATAGCTTGGCTACTTAAAATAAATACTGGAATGAATGCTGGAAGGATTCAAGCCATACCAAAACTAAAGAATTTATTTACTACACTTTGACTATCGATTGCTCATAACAAATATTCGAATATATAACAATGATGTTTCGATCGACTTAGATGCGATCATCCCTAGCCAGTGCGACTCGACCTGGCCGTGTCATTTCCTGATCGACCGTGGTAGTGGATGCACGCGCCGGGCAACACCCATGTAATAGGCCTTTATTTGCACCATAAAACTACATCAAGCTCAGTATTCTCTTGTAACCGTTGTTATTTACTCGCCAAATATACCAAACTCGCTCTATTTCATTGTTCACCCTCACTGTATCCAGTATGGATATATCGACTCACATAAAATATTGTGATAAAATATAAGATAAAACTTCACTTACGCATACTTGACCTTATTATCTGCATCACAACTACAAGAAACTTTTTACAGCTTTATTATAATGTAGTCAAAGGACTCTTTGACATTTGTGTAACTTGAACGAGGATGGATTGACATACAGCCGGTTTGTTAAGTGTATGACTGAATAACAAATTAAGAACGCGTCACACTGGTGATCGATTACTGATGTTAATCATGTTAATTAGTGCTATTATGATGTATAAGTTTAATTACATAATAGTACTATTGTTCAGTCGGCCCAAAAGTAACTGAACATCTTCATACATTTAACATATAACTACAGTCATTTCTTGGCTGATTACGATCAACTGGAGACCTGTAATTATGTCAATGAGGGTAGTATGCACGCTTTGTTTATTTACCGTTTTCTTTCCCTTTATACTAAGTAGGTATATTAAGAACAACCGCGATTGTTTGTCCGCTTGAATGTCCTTACTGAGTAACTCGCAGGCTGTTACACATTCGGTGAATGTGCGCTTATGCAACGCGTCGCAAACTGTAACAGGAGCGCGATCTCTCACGACTCCGTTTTTACAACACGCAGTCGCACTGCTTCCTTTTACAGATACGCAATTTTCATAATTGCTCTTTGAGTATCAGTAACATAATAATTATTAATACCATTACTTGTAGCGGATTGTCGCTCGCGGAAGAATTGTAGAGCGTTTAAAACATAACCGATGCTTTTTGTTTTGACATTTATAGGTTAACAACATGCCAGCGTAATGGAACTGAAAATGATAAGTTTGTAGGAACTGAAAACGGTGCGTTTTAGAACTGAAAGTGTCAATGATATTAATTAAAACTGAAACTGTAAGCATGCCTCTTTGCTCACAATATGTCACTTCACTTATCCACTAACATAAGTAGGTATAGCTTTGATAGTGCCTACCTAATCTCTAGCGGAAGCATATATTTTGTCGCAACCGTACCCGTTGACCAATAACTTTTTATAACTTGACATTTACTTACATTTGACATTATGACAAAGTCTAATTATTATTGTTAGTGGGTGTGGGTTGTCAATGCATACCTAAGGCCGGTCGCGGAGTGATGGATACTCCGGTACTCCGATATAACCGGTTCCGGAATGCCAGCGCGTTCTAATTAAAAACTCTTCCTCTATGAAAACAACGACTTCAATGGCAATAAATGTAAGCACTATTAATGTGTAATGGATTAAGTTTTTGTTTTGTTATAAATCAGAGCTGTCAATTATACTTAGCAAGGATACCAATATCCGTGTATTTGGCATAATTAAAGTGTAAATAATACTTTAAGTAATGCTTTATGACACTATAAACATTAGCACAAAAATATAGTGTAATATACGTACGTAGTAGTTGAAGTACAAGTTTCGCTACATTCTCTGATGCTGAAAGCTATTGCAGTTTGAAAATAATCCAAAACTGGAAGTTATAATAGACTCGCGCAATTTATCTAGTTGCTGTAAGTTATGTGACTGAAGTGTCGAATATTAAAACTTATTGGCAGGTTTAAAGTACTTAAGTTCAAGAAAACGACGGCTTAATCAACTGCTTAAACTAAAACATGTAAAGATAAATATGTTAGTTACGTAAAACTGGAAGTGAAGTACACAAATAAAGCGCTGGAGCGCTGCTGTAATACCAGAGAAACTTTGAGAAACTATACCCACTATGAAAAATTTAATATGGTACGAAAAAAATATCATCGCATTGTCACTTGAAATTGGTTCAAAGGTGCGGACAAGAACGGAACTAAAACAGTTTTTTACTACTTGTTTGGTGACCTCGACGTGTCTCCCAAAGGTGATGTCGGCAAAAACGAGATTAGTTCACTTGCTGTCACCACGTGTTACAATTTATTAGGACTAGTTTTATAAGGTTCATAGCCCACTGGAACGGTAAACGTAAGATTTAGTGAGAAATGTATTAGGAACTCTTTGGTACCTCGACCAAGAATGAGAAGCATGCAAAGCGGATTGTCTGCTGAAAAAAGTGTCTGAGATCCAGATCGGAAAAAGTAAGGTGGAAAAAAAATGAGGTGTTACACAATGTAAACGTTTACTTAGTTCTATGGAGAAAGCGATGTTTTTTCCATTATTTTGCAGTTTCTATTGCAAATGTAGCGTCAGCGTAAAGTTTTAGGCAGAAAATGTACGATGCGGCAAATGCTGTCACTTATTTTCCATAATTATTTACGTTATTTCAATGTATTTATTTAAACAAAATAAAACACGCAGTATACTAACCATAAAAATACAACAACAACGTATAATTATATATACTATAAACTAAACTTTATGTCATAGACCTACCTTTCAACTCACTTTCAAATTGTATTATAGTTTTTCAGTAGCACTGTCAGAGTACATAATATATTATACTTGATTTTGTCACTTGTTTATTCATAGCGGTTTTGTAACGCAATGCATCGGAAAGTGGTTCGGTGGGTTTCGATCTTACCACGCTAATGTTTAATTAAGATCTTTAAGATAAGTTTTATTATTTAGCCGTTGACATTTTGATTATTTTTAAGTGAATTTGTTTAGACATGTCGTAAGATAGTAAATTACAGACTTGTATAGGACCTAAATTCTAAATTAGCTTGATAGAGCGGTTACGTGTTTATTAATGATTGACTGCAAAATGCAAGTGCAAATACTTGCATAAGTTCACACAATTACTAAATTAGAAAAGTATCAAAGATATTCCATTTCGCAACGACGATGCAGTAGTGCAGTGTATGGATAGAAAGGCGTGTTTGTGTGCGTGTCGCGATTGAGAATCCCGAGCTTACTGACACTAATACAGTCTATACGTCACTACAGCCATAGCCAACCAGTATTCGTGAAAATTAAATAGAATATCTGTAGGTACATGAAAAACAAATATTATTAGTAAGATATTTCAATTATTCTACAATATCTTTCAACGGTATATATCTCCATCATATTATTGATAATTTTTAAAGAGTCCGTCTATCTATATAGGTAATTATTATAATGTTTACAACTAAACTAGTTACAAAATTAAGCGCAATAATAATAAATTATTTTAGGTCATAAGATTTTTGAATAATACCGCGAACAAACGCCCACATGGCAAAAAGTTTTTCCTCCTATCATTATCCTCAAAAATATATATGAATAGTCACATTATTATTCTTAGTCATATTATCTGTCATTTAGTTTTTTTTTAAATCTTAGAATGGCTAGTGGCGAATGCCTACGCGCATTGGTCGGTGGTCAATATTTTTTGTCTCACTGTCAAAAGGTATCGGTTACAAATGTATGCAAACGCCTTCGAATCAATATACCATGGGTACGGAAAAACATCTGACCGAATAGACTATGTTAAGAGTGGTTATAAACTTAGTACAAAACATAATAACTTTTAACAGCGAATGTATAAACGTGTTGAAAGTGCTTCCTTTAGAAAGATTAATTATTATAAAGATATGGTGTATTCTGTATAGAAGGTTTTATACAAAATAATGAAAAAACTCAAATTCGCATTACTCCACTCGAATTTCTACAAATTTCTACGAACACATTCCTGTTTATCCCATTGCATTATAGTATAATATCCGGTTTATTATAGCGCACTTTGAGATAATTACTAATGATTTTAAATAAAAATAAAAACACGTTTGTTAACGCTTCGAAAATACCAGACATGCAAAGTAAATCCATACTAATATTATAAATCTGAAAGTAACTCTGTTTATCTGTCTGTTTGTCTGTTTGTTTGTTTGTTACCTTTTCACGGTTAAACGGCTGAACCGATTTCGATGAAATTTGGTATAGGGGTAGATTGGACCTATGAGACGGACATAGGCTATCTTTTGTCTCAAAAAATAATCTCGAAGGGGATGAAATAGGGGTTGAAAGTTTGTATGGGGAATCCATAATTCCTCAAGTTACGGGTCTGAAAATTCTTATTTAGGCTTTTGGTAAGTAATAAATAAATACGGGTTTCAGCTTTTTTGCAAAATCATCCCTAAAGGGGGAAAAGCAAGGGGGTTGAAATTATGAGGTATTCTTTAGATGCACCCCCTACGGACCACAATAAACGGCTAAACGGATCGTAATTTAAATTGGAAAGTAATTAAGGGGGGAGAGTGCGATGGGAGGAGGGGGAGAAAGGGGGAAAGTGGGGGAAAGGGGAGAGTGGGGGAAAGGGGATAGTGGGGGGAAAGGGGGAGTAGATGGTAGAGTGGGGGGAAGAGTGGGGGAAATAGAGGGGAGAGTGGGGGGAAAAAGAGGGGAGAGTGGGGTGCAAAAAAGGTTAGAGTGGGGGGAGAAAGAGGGGAGAGTGGGGGGAGAAAGCGGACACAGTGGGGGGAAAAGGAAGGGAGAGTGGGGGGGAGAAAGAGGGGAGAGTGGGGTGAGAAAAGGTTAGAGGGGGGGAGAAATAGGGGAGAGTGGGGTGAGAAAGAGGGGAGAGTGGGGTGAGAAAGAGAGTAGAGTGGGGAGAAAGAGAGGGGAGAGTGGGGGGATAAAGAGGGGTGAGTGGGGGGAGAAAGAGGGGAGAGTGGGGTGAGAAAGAGGGGAGAGTGGGGTGAGAAAGAGGGGAGAGTGGGGGGATAAAGAGGGGTGAGTGGGGGGAGAAAGAGGGGAGAGTGGGGTGAGAAAAAGGGTAGAGTGGGGAGATAGAGAGGGGAGAGTGGGGTATGAGGGTAGAGGGGAGAGTAGGGGGAGAAAGAGGGAAGAGTGGGGGGGAAGAGGGGAGAGTGGGGGGAGAAAGAAGGGAGAGTGGGGTGGGAAAGAGAGTAGAGTGGGGAGAAAGAGAGGGGAGAGTGGGTGAGAAAGAGGGGAGAGTGGGGTGAGAAAGAGTGTAGAGTGAATAGAAAGAGATGAGAAAGTGGGGGGAGAAAGAGGGGAGAGTGGGGGAGAAAAGGGGAGAGTGGGGGGAGAAAGAGGGTAGAGTGGGGGAGAAAGAGGGTAGAGTGGGGGGAGAAAGAGTAGAGAGTGGGAGTGAAAGCGGGGAGAGTGGGGCTAGAAGGAGGGGAGAGTGGGGGGAAATAGGTGAGAGAGATTGAGTGCTAAATATATAGAAATAGAGGGAGAGGGAGTGAGCGAAGGAGGGAAAGGAAGAGATATAGATGGAGAGGGTGAGGGAAATAAATATAATGGATGAGATGGACAGGGAGAGGGAATGCAAGAGATTGAGAGTGGAGAAGGATATTAATGATAGAAAGATAGGGAAAGATATAGATATATAGGGAGAGGGAAAGAGATGGAGGTAGAGGAAGAGAGATAGAAAGAGCGAAAGAGGGAGAAAGATAGAAAAAGAGCTAGAGAGGGAGAAAGATAGAGGAAAAGGGAGAGAGAAAGAGACAGATATATTCTTACCTATAACTGTTTCCCGCGACATCAATTGATTTTCTAAACAGTTTACATTTTATATAAAAATGCGAACGAAGTTGCGGGTATCAGCTAGTCTTTTATAAATACAAAATAAAACAACTAGTTACTTAACGCCGATGGACTGGCCGTTTAATTAACGTTATCTTCTATAAAGACATCTCACTGCGATACCGGTATCTGGACCGAGGTACGGGTTACAGTCCCGTAACTGATTACGGACGTTACGTTAAAAGTAACGTTGTGAACTGTAGCTGTTACTTATAACGTTCAACAGAACTTAGCTCGGTGATTAGGGGGTGACATGCGGAATTTTAAAAACATGTTTTTAGTTCTGTAAGCTACACCTTTATGAGCTGTTGGAAAATTATATTTCATTCTTGGGGCTTTTGCAAAATGACATTAAAACATGCACCGTCTTACGACAAAAGATTTACACCAGTTGAACAGACGAGTTTAAATATTTTCTCCACAAATCGAAGTCCAACTCTCGCTTTTTCTAACTAAATAACAAATTTACAAGTAACATAATTAGGAATGCCAGGATTTAGTAAGAAAATGCGCACTTAAATATAATAAACTATCTCGTTAGAAGCCTAGCTAAAATCTCATGCTTCCTCCTCATGAAAGTGTGGGGAGACCCATAATATAACCCATATGGGTTGTGATGATGCATTTACAATTGTCTATCTTTTCCAACCTCGTGTGTCATTGGGAATAATTTACACGCATTACGATTTGGACGTTACCCGACTTAAAACCCATAAGCTCTTTAACTTAAAAGTTTTTATTTTTATTTTAGGAATATATTCAATTATGTACGTTTATTGATTTCTATAAAATTTTGTCCGATACTAAGAGAGATGTTTTTATTGGGTTCATATTATCCCAGCATTTATTAATTAAGCAAATAACATCCGAACCGGTATAACGATTAAAAATTTATGGCTATGCAAATTGTGTGAAAATAAATCTTTTTAGAACTAATCCGATGATTTTATCACGGTGTCGTTTTGGATTGGTGAATTTAATTGAAATAACTTGCATCGAGAACTTTCGTCTCAAGATATCAAATACTCAAAAATTACGCACTCCATCGTGCCTTCAAACTTATTGCTTATCCAGCAACGAATGAAAAACAGAATCTTATCTTATTTCTATACGTCTAGTGGTGTGTAGTGTGTACTTATTTATCTAAGTATATCATTTATGCAAAATATTATTTATAAAAGTATGATTTACGTAAAAGTGTTGGGCATGCCCCAGAGCAGGATACCCCATAACTCGATGCCCCAGGGTGAAATATCTCACAGAACAAGTCAATGGAAACAAAAGTGTCTACCAACCAATCAACAGTCGCAGTATTGTTATAAAGCACCTATTACATAGTGTCTTAACTACCCCAGATCAGCATCATCACAATTATTTTCTGTATATTTTAGTTATGACTACGCACGGTTTGTGCATTTAGCTAGTGTCAAGTATTTTATTATTTAAGTATTTTTTATTTCAAAATAGGAAAGTCATTGCATTAAAGCAATCCTCGTGGTCAAGTAGTCTTGCCTGTTTCGGTATCGTTAGTTGGCATAATTTCCTCCACTCTGTTATTCCTCGACAATAATCATCGTACGAAGGAAACAAACCATATATCATCTCAAGGCACCTCTCGACGTACCTTGACGATTCCTCGAAGCCGCTTCTCTACGATCATGTTAAAATGGAGTACCGAGGAACCTCGAAAGTTCAACTAACGGTACCAAATATGAGGAACTTTTGGAAGGAGTCAAGAGGAGCAACAAAGGTCGAGTGATAATGGAGGTAACGACTAACGATACGGGTGTTACCCCCGGTTTCTAGAACGCTAGTTGGCTTTGACAGTAGATTAAAACTATCGTTGTCTCTATCTAACACTAAACAAATGACAAGGATGGCAATAGAATTAATCTGTTGTCAACGTTGACTGACGTTTCAGAAACTGGGGGTTAGTGATTGAAAAGGCCGCATGGGTCGTGGGGCGGGCGGGGCATGCCTGGGCGGGGCAGGCCAACGCACCTGCAGTAGTCGCTACCAACGCGTCGGCGAAGGCATGTTATTAAAGCTACTTTTATTTTTAAATGCCCCGATAGCCGCGAGCTAAAGGTTAAGCCAGGGATGGATTTAGGAATTGTAATATATTCTGATTTTTTATGATTTGTTTTCAGATTTTTCTACTTTGGACGCAGTTTTATATTTTGGAAATGGTATTTCTTTGGGAATATTATTTCATTGTGCTGACTTGCAAGACTGAGAAGTTAGGAATGTGTGTGTTGAAATGGTTTCATCAGCCTCACTGTACTTAATCATTTATACTATATACGTACACGTGTTATTTACTGAAGAAACAAGTCTTTTTGTAATGTAGTAAACAATGGATCTGAAAAAATAAATCCCAGTAGCGAGCACTACTTTAAACTAAACAGCTATAAATTGGCAAAAAAAATCCACCAGACTTGTGAATATGAATTTTTACGCGGATCAATTTTAAACTAGGACAAAATTTTACAAATATTGTAAATTTTATATATTTTTTTTTTTATGTCCATCCCAAATGACCCGCTCCGGCCCTGGCCGACATCTTTCGGCATCTGGCCGGTCGGAGGCTGCGATCTGCGATAGCAGGGTCACTGTCCTCCCCTGTAGCACACGCATGCTTGTATGAGACCGTGTATGTATGACTTGTACGACCGCTAACTGGAGCGGTGGGGCCTTGCTTAGTTATAATTACGTAGGACTTGTTACAGGTATCCGACTTTTTCCTTTTTTGGACGGACTTGTAAAATGTCCGGTGCACCTTAGGCTAGACTGCGGAATTGCAGTGAGGAGGACTACTTTACAAGAGTCTGTATAATCAAAGTACAAACACCGGTGGCGATTTATACAAACGTATAGTACAGTCGACCTCAGAAGTATAATATCTGGTATATGGTGCCTTTTGTGTAGTATGAAATTTAAAATATATGTGGATGTTTATTTTCCACTGAATCGATGCACGCATTCGCGATGAATACAAAATTAGACACAAACTTTTAAAACTATTTCGGAACTAGGATGACTAAAGTACGATTGAAGTCAATTTCAATTTCGCAGTGACTATTATATAAGCGATTACTTGAGTCTACGAATTGTTATTTTCATCACATGTTTCAAAATAATTATACGTGAATGTCAGAGGGTCATAATTTAGAGTTACTTAGAATTCGTCACTTAGAATAATAATCTTGTAATTTCACGATTTTAATCAAAATACATATACATAGTTAGCTGATAGCGCTACAGGCCTACAGCATGCGCACTGGGTCATGTACGAAGCAAGAATGAGCTCTCGTTCGCCGACCGCTCCGCTTTATACGCAAAAGGGCGGGAAGCGATGACAGGTTACTAGTGTTGCCATTGGTATACATTTTAATGCTACCACAGAATATATACGCCGCTGATCACTGTCCGCTGCGCATTCTGCTCTCATCTATATGACGATGCAACCGTCATGTACATACATAAGTATATAGCTACCTACTTTGCAATATACATCTAAGTCGTGGAAAAGAAAACTATCTCCTTTCCACGAGAACACGAAAACACGCACACATACAGACATTATACCCTGATTATATATTTCATTGAGTCGGCAAGGCTAATGCCTCATACGCACGCGAGAGCGAGTGGTTTCATTAATAACTAGATATCGGCCTAATTATGTTATCGCTCGCTCGCTCTTTCCAGTAATATTGGTTTATTGACATGAAATCCGGTACTGTTACTATGTTTGCTCCTTTTTGAAACGGATGAAGCTTAAATTATTTGTGAGACAGACATATTTTTCAAATTCGTTGAAGATAAGAAGTTTTGTAATTATTAGACAAACAAAAAGTTAAAGTACCTACCTTACTGCTAACGTTTTTAGATAATCATAATCAATCAACAATTTAAAATGAAATTGACTCTAAAGTCCCAATGTGAGGTTAATTTTGGTAGGCCGTGAGATTTCCTACCATCTATAGACGCCTATAGGCATTAGTTTTTAGTTTAAACTATACGTTACGCTTTTATTTAGCAACAGGACTTATAACCAGAAATCCAGTTATTTACCACATTCAAATCCGCAAGTTCCTTGTCATGCACTGAGGAAGCAGCAAAAGACATGGCAGGAGAACGCGTGGGCCCTTAAATGCTGGTAACACAGTTTACAATAATTGAAACAGTACGTTAACTTCGTTTTTACCATATTGGGCGGTGTTAGTACTTGCTTAGGTTTAACGAGTGAGAGTTATTGTCATTGTTAGTTCAAGAAAATATAAAAAAAAGTAAAAAAAAATATCATTAACTATCAATTTCCTGTAAAATAAGTGCAGCTAGTCTGTTACAAAATCTGTGCTTTTTCACGTCACACGAAAACACGCACCGCTTATAACTTCACAAAGCTAAGGCACTGCTCAAGTTCTCTACATTGCTAATTCCGCAGTAGGTAGGTACTCGTATATAGTACAGTTTCTCGCCGTAACTTTTATTCGTGTAGGCCTTATGTCTAGTAAGCGGAGGCGGATCAGACAACCGATAGTCATCAGATGAACGCCTTCCGTCGTGAACGTCTTATTAGGCCAGTTAAGGGTTGCCCTTTAATAATTTAAATGAAGATTCATAGCGTCTCTGATGAAATTTAGTTTTTCCTGTAACTGACTTGGTAGGTTTCCGTATGGTCGCTCTACGAAAACTTACAGCCAAAATTAATATTGTATCTCCTATCCAAGATTGAAATCGATTTTGGATTGCTGCCTATCGTTCGATCGAATTCCAATCTGCGTGCCTTTATAAACCAATCCGCGGATCGGTTATTGGCACGCTTGACCATAAAAATGGATTGTGATATCAATCCCAGATCGCAAAATTTGGATTGGATTGATTATTAATTTCGGCAGTTGCAAAGTTTAGATTTAGATAGTACGCAGGGTTTCTCACGTATTTGCGCGCATTTCATAGCTATCTAAATACGTTGTGCTTCCTTATAGTTATTATGTTAGTTTCCTGTACCAGCAGCACCCGCTACTAAGTGTAATCAATAATCTGATTCACCTAACAACTTCAACAAACGCGTTAAACAACCGAAGTAAATTTACCTTATGTACGCTTTCGTTGTACCCTAAAGTTTAGCAAGAAGATTTATTTTATTATGACATTTTAACACGATTCCGTTTCTAAGAAACTGGTTCTTACAGGGAATTGTACCTGTCACAGGAACACGGAACAGGTGCCTAGGAAATGCCTAATTTTATGAAACCTATAAGCTTTCAATATGGCTTCAGAGCTTCAGGGTAAATTAAATAATAGTGAACATAAATAATAACAACTTATGCTTGTTAATTAGGTGTAAAATGTTTATTAACGCGTATAGAGTAGCTATTATTTAAACTTTATGCATGTCAATATTTCTTTGTGACTAGGGATGACTGGGATCCGTTTTTTTTTTAATTTTAGTCAAAAATAGTTTCTCTCAAAAATGTAATACTCGTAATCATAATATTTCGTACCTCACTTAAGTGAACACATCAACCGTATAAAGACATAGAACTTACTTAAGCCTACATGGCTAATAAATTACTACATATTTTAACAACTGTAACGCGTAACAACACGGCATTAAATGTCAACGAATAAAGCTATCGCTTAATATATCCGTAAATATTATAGACGTATTTAAAATATTACTAAGTACAAACAAATTTAAACTATTTTTTTTTTAATGGCAAGAACTTGTTTTTTTTTAAGACGAAACTGTTTAACGACACACCCGCCCTTGTTCACAATCAGTCTGTCATTAACATCATCAACACTTACTTGCTGTAATTAGCCGTTTTACATCCCAATTAGCAGTCAACAGCCGCGGAAGCTGCAAAACGCCGTCGGAATCTTGAATTATGTAACAATGTTTGCAATGCAACCTAGTTATTCAAGGAAGCCTTTGAATTACAACCATTATCTCAATATTAGCATCGATGTTTATGTGAGGCTGTTAATTATATTAATTCGATAACGTGGCGTGATTAATTTGAATGTAAGCATATAACTGTTTGACCGATTTTATGTCCAATTTAATGTATTACCACTTACGAAAATACTAAAGACTGCTATACACACCACAAAGTTTTTTTTATATCAATTGATTGTAAAAGCCTCCTTAACGGAATATCAATGCGATAATGCCGCTTCTAGCAATGCCATCTAGCAAGTTATTTAAATACTCATAGGTTCGAGTAAAAGCTTTAATGCGTTTTACAAAGAATTTCCTTCACATGTTAGAAAGGGTCGAAAGGCCCACCATTACTTTGAATTCAATAAAATCACAAATATTTACAACAACAATAAAACTGTTGCAATTTTATAGAAATGCCGACCATTTCAACTAGCCTACTGTCGTCTCTATACTGAGTAATTTCTGCGCTGAATACCTCCTCCGTTTTCGCATACACTTTATTAGACGGGCATAAAGGCGATAGTCGCATAAATTGCCAACTAAAACCCTATTGTGTGAGTGTGTCCGTATGTGCGTGTTCAATAAACTTACCTGTTTAATTGAATACATTTACTATGTGTGAATTGCTGTGGTGCCACTATCTGGGAACTGAATGTCCTTAAACGATAATACTTTGGATATATGACATTAATATTGCTGTCAAATTTTAGACTTGTTTTGCGAGTTGTTGATAAATTTATCAGATAGGTGAAACACAGCACACTTTACTCTTTATCACAAATTTGCAAGATTTCAAATGACTTCGAATAAGACAGTTGTAAATTGGACGTAAATAATATCAGTTATCAAACATATAGTTAGGACCACATCAGTTTGTGTGACAACCCGACATAATCCGATATAACAGTAGTTTTCAATAAACTACAAGTCTGTTATACAACGATTATAGTGAAACTTAAATATTCAGGACTTTTGAGACCAAGTTAACTAATAGAATAACGACATTTATTAAATAGGGCCCGGGAATGATACAGTTTATTCAGAACTTATCAGCTACATGCGAAATCGTCCCGCACTCGGTGGTTATGCAAGTTGTTTCATTTGCTTAGGAGATAGACTTTATTGTGCCATCACACATTCAAAGCACTTGAAAGTGTCACCTGCATTCACGTTGTGTTACATTGCCGCATATTTTTATATCATTTTATTGGTGTTATTAATTTTAGTTAGATTGTTAATGCCGCCGTGGGAAACTATAAAGTTTTGATTACGTATAAAATTAACTAATAGCCAGCTATTGCACGTTGTCGGATGCAATTCAAGTAAGTCGCGACAATCTTATTTCGTGCAGCTATTTGATCAGAATCCTTTGTATTAAAGTAAATTTGAGTATTATATCCCAGTGCGGGCACATATCGTACAATAATTAAAGTAAAATAAATAAATTTAATGCGGAAATGCAGCTAGATGTGTTCTTGGCACTTTTTTTCATGGATATATCAAGTTTTATTCAATATTAATTTTAAGTTTTTTATTATTTTAATTTTATATAATTAGTCGCGTGTGTAAATTAATACCTAAATCAGAATACTAAATACTTACGCCACCCAGAAATTTGATTAGGTAATATTTATGCATGGCCTTAAATTAAGCAAAAGCTCCAGTTAATATTCAAATCAGTAGGTACTCATGAACATAATTATACTACATATTAGTAACTATTAACCGATTAATTGAAAAATTAATTGAATCCTACAATATTATGTAAATGAAAAGACACGGCCGACTTTGTTTAGTAAAATATGCATAAATACATGAACATGCCCATTCACCGGATTTAAAAGTTCATACAAACCAGCACAGTGACGAACACGTCTTAACCATTACTATGGAGGCAAAGAAGTAAACAGGCGAAATGGCTTGACTGTATATCCGACGGATATACAGTTAAGCGGAAATACAAGCCGAAAATACACACGGATATTATCCATATGTATTTATTTAAAGAATTTTTATAATGTAAATTTTAAACCATACCAATATGAATGCAGCAACTGCGTTAGGTAGGTACATTAATTATCTGCATCTTACCTGAAAAATAAAAAAGTAAGTAAATTAAGTCGGTCCATAAAATTACGGAACAGCCGCTACTAAATTGTATGAAGAAAAATATAAGTTATATTAATTTTTAAGTACGTCTTAAAATCAAACATTAACGAGCCGCTACCATTGTGCGCTTTCGAAATATGTAATTAGCGGACTTTCTACACTTTTCCTTTTAATAAATTACATATTATGTTTATTATCATAATAAAGTGATGGTACGAAATTAAAGCATCGGTTTGTTTTGTTTATGAGAGAGTTATACTTATCAATCCGACTTTAATAATGTAGGTGAGTAGGGACTTATAAAACGAGATCTTATTTTTTTGTTTTTGACTTCGGATGATTAGCGCAATAACTCATCAAGTATTTTATGTTTTAAACATATTCAAAATGTCCAGTCCAGTAATCCAATGAGTAAATAGTCATAGGCTAGTCCCGATTCAGAGAAGTAGTGAATAATTTACTGAAACTGAACAGTTTCAGGGAAACACGAAATAACACCTTATGATTACATCATTTTGTTAAAAAAAAGTACTTTATAAAAAGCCGCAGCCATTGACTATTTTGAACACAGAGTTACAGCCATTGACTATTTTGAACACAGAGTTACAGCCATTGACTATTTTGAACACAGAGTTACGAGAACACCGCATACCTTCCTATTTGACAATAATATGTGCTTGCATAATTTCAAAGTGTTCAACGGCTCCATTGGAATATTTAATTCATGTCACTTTATCGATAGAGATAATGAACGATCTCAACCGTTAAACTTTGATCCACATCAAAATGAAAACATTCGTATTTGCATTTGACACAATAGAAACGCATTCTCTGCGAGGTTTTTTTCGCAACTTTAATTATGCAAATGACTTTGCCCCTGGCGATTATTCAAAGTGTCAAAACAAAACTCACAAGTGTCACGTGATATAACATTTCGTAGCATGTCAAATATATTGTGACATGACACACATAGCACATATTTGTTAAATTAATATTTTCAGCCAGGAGTAACAAAACAGCCAGATTTTAAATAGTAAAGTTAGGGTATTGGCGGGAAATCAAAAATGTATTTTTTTTATCACTATTACAACCACTAGAACAGTAAAGTCAGAGGGCATTGGCGGGAAATCAAAAACGTTGTATTTTTTTTTATCAGGATTACAACCGCAAAACTTGTACGTACCTACCTAACTAGCCAAGTTACTGGCTATTTGAATAACTGAGGCGTAACTTTTAGTTTTTATTTTTTATAAGGAGTATTGTACTTGACACAGGCAAATTTATAAACATAATGTGCCAAGCTTACATTATTTTGTTTACTTTTGTTTTCGTTAACAGTGTATATGTTACGAAACACGTCCTGGGTCGGTCCCGGCTCGGTCTAGTATAATTCAGTATTTACATTGTGTCGAAAGTCATGGCTAACTAGTGCGGCTGCGATTAGTTGATCATTACCTTAAGGCTGGGTGTATATTCGCGGATTTTTCGTGCAAGGTATTTAAAAAATTGATAAAAAAAATTAACATAGCACTTCCAGTTTGGGAAAGACCATGGTCATCATGGAAAAACGTTAAATGCATTAATAATTATTCGTATACTAGGCGCACTATTTTTCTAAGCACATATTTTACAAATTAATACTATATCGACTTGAAAATTCACCGAACTCTATAGGCACATACCGTAATATAATTATTAAGTAAAAATAATAAGTTAAAAAATGACATCCCCGTAGAGTTTCTTGGTGCTGTCTTCTCTAACGGGCGTATTCCGAAGCACTGGTAGAGTCAACGGAGTTTCCTTTTCCTGTCCAGAATCTTGGTACAGTGCTTGAAAAGGAAACATCCTTTTTTCAAAATCAAACCATAATCAATTACTGTTTAATTTAATGTATCATACTTTATGTTTTTATGATTCTCTTGTAACTTTTGTTTGACTTGTAAAAGTGCGATTTAATTGCCTATTTACAATAAATGCTTTGACTTTGACTTTGACTTTGAAGTAGGTAGCACCTCTAAATGGACTGCGGTATTGTTATATACGTAAGAAGGTACCTACGTGGGATTATTTTAAAATGGGCTGTAAAGTTAAATTGAATTAAACGGTTGTATTTAATTAATTGCTGGTGCATTTGAAAGTGATTCCTATGAAAGAGATGTAACCGTATCCATTAAAATAACAATAAAAATGTCCACAAATAATTTAATGCCACCATTAATCAATTTATTAAACCAATCACATGTGAAAAAATAAATTACATTTGGTAGGCCAATTAATGTTTAATTATTTTTTATAATTAAACCACTACTAGATGCATATTCTTCTAAATAGCCTGAGGGCTAATTAGGTAAACGTATAAGATAGTGTGTTCTTGACACAATTTTCAAAAGTAAAAAAGTGATAATATGTTGTTATAAACGGTAGAAAAGATAGACACTATTTGTCAGTGTAAAAAATGCTAACTTCGTACGTCTATGGCAATATAAAAAAAAAATATTTGCCTCGTGTGTTCTTAGCTTTATTTAGTAATAAAAAAATAATGATTGTCTGCACGTACAGACAAAGTGGGCGATTGTGGTTTAATAACAGTGATTTTGTGACTACCGAAACTGGAGTGTAGAGAACAAACACCTGGGGACCAGAGAATGCTACATTCTGGCTGGAAATTGAAATAAAAAAATGAAGTTTAGGATTAGTGTAAGAAAGCACTGAGCCAGCATAGTAAAAAAAAATATTTAAGAGTAGTTTGGGTCTGTCGAGATGTCATAGGTTAATGTAGATGAAAAAGTACAGGTTTACTTAGCTCTAAATCAATCGATCTCGAATGAGATAAAGGCCTCTGGTGTTTAACGGCCGAAATTAATAATCAATCCAATCCAAATTTTGCTATCTGGGATTGATATCACAATCCATTTTTAGAGCCAACGTGCCAATAACCGATCAGTGGATTGGTTTATAAAGGCACAGAGATTGGAAATCGATCAAACGATAGGCAGCAATCCAAGATCGATTTCAATCTTGGATAGGAGATACAATATAAGCTGTAAGTTTGTCAGATCGGCCAAGAGGTATTTGGAAAAAGGTATATTAATTAAAATTTGTAAGTTTAAATTGAACTGTGTGGAATAAAATAACAAGATAAATAATACAATTTTCCTCACCTCATCATCATCATAGCTCGACGATAAATCGTTTGTCGTAAATATTGCATCGTTATAAAGGCATGTCTACACTGGCGTCCCCATCTTCGTTATTCCGAATTAGGCGCGGCTCATCGCTTGCATTTGGCACGTGTGCTTAGCATACCCTAAGCTATGCAGCACGAATTGAAACGCACAACAAGGTAATAAACGTGATGGGGGACGCTTGTTTTTCTTCCGTGTAACCAAGGCGTTACAAGTTGAAGCTTTAAAGTAGGTAAGTAAGATAAGATACTTTTTTTAAATCAAATGACAGGCTAATATTGTGAATATTATAGCTATGTTTTTCTTGTAGATCTTGGTTATCTGATAACAACCCTAATAATAATAATATGTTAGCCCTAATGTCTAAATAACAAATACAATTTAATAATAATCATGAACATCAAACGATACAAAACTTGGAAAATTACAAAAAAAAATAATGTGGATAATTCAATAATTCTTATGACATGTGATAATAGGCGAATGAACCCCTAGTATGAGTTTTTACTACCTCGACATAGTACGCGTCAACTAGCGCTTTTGTATGAAGACCCTGTACGGCGCCCCTTCTAGCGCGTTTATGAACGAAAAATCTTCATGCAAAGAGCTAGTTGATGCGTACTATGTCGAGGTAGTAAAACTCATACTCAGGGCATGGGTCACCAAATATCAGGTTTTCGTCACCAAATGGAATGATGTGATTGTGACATGATAAAACAAAAAACTTAATGGGCAATTTTCTTTTTATAGCATGAATACTATTCATAATAAAAAAGCGACTTTAAAAATGCTCTCTAAAAAACTGTCTTATAAAAGCAATAAGGTTAAAATTAGCATTTTAGCATAAGTTCACGCCAATTAATTCAAAAGTTATAAAAATTTTGTCGGCCCTCGTAAAGATTTCATTTTGTTTTACATTTGGACATAAACTTTCATTTGACGCTTCTGGGAGTTTTACTGTTGTAAAACATCGTAAATTAACAGAATAAATGCGGAAGAAGTGCCCGCTTTCTTATGGAAAATAATAATTACTTGCGTTAAAATTAAATTTCACCTCATTACGGATTATCTAGCTAAATCTCGCGTCGCTAAAATTCTACCAAAAAGTAAGTTTTTTACCTATATGTAAGAATTCTCAAGAATCGATTCCTATTGATCAAATTACCAGAATACTGTTTCATTTTCATGTTTTAGTCTATATTTTTCAATTTATCACTAAATTTATTTAGTTAATTGAAATCTTAAAAATGTAGGTAACCTTGTCACTGAATGTACCGTTGTAGGGCTCGTATTGCTATTTTCTAAAATTTATTTGTATGTGAATAAGGGAGATAATGAACTGCATAACAAGCCTGAAGGCAGGCGTAATTTCCGATTTTACCACCATCGCCCACTAGTGCAATTTAGATGACACGACACATCTTCGTCACGACACGATTATATTTCGGTCCGATGTGGGTCTCTCGTGTGACCGAGGCACGCGTGTCCAAAACTTGATTGCACCAAATTATACACCACTGTGTCTTTGCGAAAGCGAACAATTCATTCTAAATTGCTCAGTTTGTGTAACGATTGTAATTTGACAGTTGTGTGGGGCACGGACCGCTAGGCCGTTCTATTTGCAAACATCGAACGTGTATCCCTTGGACATAAGTTGGCGGTTTATGACTTAGGCATGCCTGGGAGCATGATATATGCATGCACCCTACTTATCTCGATTCCATGCAAACAACCTCCAAGGTAGTAAAGCATCAACGGTTACCAATTCAATTCAGTAAGAAAAATGTGGGGTTTATTTTTTCGTAATGAAAAACGCGGCTAATAACAATGATATTGGAATTAAATTTCCTGCGGGCGGACTCTGAATAAACAGAGCTTTCTCTGTTTACGGCCATAATAAAAGTCCAAAATAGCCTCCTTGCCGGCTGCTTACATGTTTATTAAAACAACTTTAACCGAACATTGGCCCATATTACCTAGGAATTAAAGTCCACACAGACCGCACAAAATGTTTCTTGTAAATTATTAAATAGAGCAGCAAATAGTGCGGCGCCACGACAATCAACAGCCATCGACATCGAGTTTTATGACGCAGTAATTGCAATTAGTTTATAACATAAAATGCTCTCAAAAAGCTCACGAACTAACACAATTTGAAATACCATAAAGTAATTTCACCAATTGGTTAGTTAATCGCTTGTAAACGCCAATACGGTGAACGCTTGAATTTAATTAAATATGGCTATAATTTCGTATAAAATCGGGTCTGTCGGTAACATTCTACTTAATAAATGGCAACACAACGATAGCAAGAGAGATACTTCGTACAGCATTTTACTGTTTTGCATGGTACAGGGAAAGATCTCGCCAGAACTGAATTTACGATGACATATTTGTTTTGTTACCGATACAATTACGTTTGTTATTCGATCCGTAATAATAGTATCGTATGTAAACAAAGCCCGTCACTATATATTAATGAAGACATACCGGAGGTAAGCTATAACGCCTCGAATTTACGCCGACCGTTAGGACTCGACATAAAACTCGATATAAACGTGTTTTTATCGTTACCCGCTATCCGCGGCTCGTTACACGACAGATTATTTCTTCATTTTCAAATAATCGAATCGAATCGAGAAGAAGTGTCCCGCGCAAAACTGAACCAGCACCTTTTATCATTATCATTTTATTCGTGCATCAAACTCGGATCCATTTACGATAATTAACCGAAAAAGCTTCGTTATGGGCGCGATAAATCGCGTTTCTTAACGGCGTGTCAGTAAGGTAATATTGATGTATGTGGTGATTTGCCTACCGGATTTATAAGGCGATCGGCAATTAAGAGGTCATCGCTCTACCCCGAGATACCTTTCTACAGTAGAACTCAATTAAGATATCCGTATCACAGTAATAGTTCAGTAATTACGTGTTTCAGTTCAGTAGCCGACAGATCCGTATTGTGCGGTGAAAGCAATGGAGGAATTCGCTTATGTGCAGTACGAATTTTATCTCTAATTGAATCTACAGGTGAACTTTCCTCGCGCGTGCTCTCTGGCGCAATTACTATCTCTGTAAAGCAAGTTAATGCGACGGTTTTCTCTAGCCACTAAAAGTTATTTCCCGGATATAATCTTATTCTTAATATATATAAATTACGCGTCACGTTGTCAGTCCGCGATGGACTCTTGCATTTCAATGAAATTTGCACACCGTGTGCAGTTTGATCGAACTTCAAAGATAGCTTACATCCAAATTTATAGTCGCGATAAAAAAAAAACCTTAGCCACAGCAACGCATGGCCGTGTCTGCTAGTATTAGGTATATAGATGACAAGTCAATGTAGTGAAAAATAGAGATACAGGAGAAACATAATTGAAGCTAGCTAAACAAGGATAAGGATACCGTCATTGACATATTAACTAGCTAAAAATGTATCTAACTCGCGCTCAAACTAATATCACAATATATAATTTTGACATACCTCGACGTTTTGGCCGAGTAACATCGGCTCGTACGTCAACTGAGTCCGCGGGATCAGTTGACCTATTCTTTAATTTTATTATATATCTTTGGTAGACCGATCCCGCTCCTACATCATCGACCGTGGTCTCGAGAAGACTCAGTGACGTTTCGATAAATCAACCCTCATGATTCTAAAAACGTCCGGTGCAGTGACTAATCGTCTGATATCAGCCGTTTAGCCACGTCAACAGCACCAGAAGTCGGTACAAGCTCATTTAACAAAGCAGCAACGATATTTAATGAATAATAACATAAACTTAATAAATAATTCTCATGCAGCATCAAAATAATCGTATAATTAATCGTTACATACATTAATAAATAACAACGAAGTAATCGTTTTGGATAAAACGATTATTACTTGTGTATGTGGAGCAAATGGTGTCCCGGCTCGAGAAGCCATAAAATTACCGCAGTAGGGTTCCGTAGATAATTCAATTAATGTTAATTATTTACGTTATAATATGAATTTATTACGCTTTTACGAGTATAACACCGTTTAGGTAAAGCTAGCTGTTGGACGCGACTTTGTTAATGATATTTTTTATAGCGTCTCTAACTATGTTCGTTCTCTTTGGATTTCGTAGCTTATTTAAATATCTTTATACACATATTTTATACTTTTTAAAGATTAATACCACTGTATATTGATAAACAGATTTTTAACTAAAATATTACACCGCAATGTTCAGGTAAAATAATCCCCACTAAAATGAAAGCTTTTACTTGTTGCCTTTGTCCACAAAATGAAGTCAATTGGAAACACAATTTAATATTGGTGTCAAATATGCAACTCCCTGCTGGGGTGTCCAGACGATTTCTAAATTATTCCGTAGCTCGTACTTTAGTCCGCATGACATCTGTATCTGTAATTCTGTACCGCTTTCATATAAAGTTATGCCCTGAGATGCTAAACTTAGGAGGTAAATATAGAGTTCAACATTGTCCTAAGCGCAGTTTTCTTGCATTGATACTCAATATCATTGCTAAGTTTATGATCTAAGTTGATGTGCACACTATTAAATTTGGCACAGACAGATCGTCGAACAATATGCCCCTATAGATTTACGCACTGCAAAATACATAAAATGTAGTAGGAGTAAATCCAAGGTTCTGAATTGACATAATACTTAGTAGCTAACTGTGCCGTCGTCGTACTAATTAAGTAAATGCGAAAATGTGTTTGTTGTTTTGTATTTGCGTATGTCTTTTTCAATAGGATTGAAACGGCTGGACAGATCCTGTTAACATTTGGTGTGTTGTTACTCCATGCCCTAAAATAACCTATAGGATATTTTTTATCGCAGAAAATGTATCGGTTCTTGTAAGATCATTGTAAACATGAGTGAAAGTGAGACGCTCGGCTAGGTACTATTAGGTACTAATGTAATATGAAATATATTCGGAGTGTCGCTTTGCATGAAAAATTTACTAGTACATAATTTCTAGCTTACCTTGAATTTGAATTATTATGTACCGCCTTCACACCCAACTTCATGAATATGAGTTGATAGTGTCAAACCACTTTACATTATTTCCAGTTCGAGCCATTTCTAAACGATACCTACTAAAAGAAAGGTTCGATAACGGCACGGAACGGAACCCTAAATTCAAACAATAAACACCATGTAAGGTAAATTCGCGACAAATGGAGACGTTCCCAGCTTCGACCGCCTTATTTTATATTCAAAACAAAAATTTTATTTTCGTCTTGTATTTTTAAAACTTGTGTCTTTAATCGTCGCATAACTTTTAACGCTTTCATGTTTCGACGTAACATTTCAAGTTGCGCTATAAAAACGGAATCTCGGATAATTTAAATTAAAGCAGTTTTTAAAAGGTACCGTTTTTGGTATTACTTCAATATTTTTAATATTTAGTGCAGATTTGATTGCTATCGTATTATACTGGTATCGTGACGATGACCTCGTTTGACCTCATTGAGTATTGCGAGGTGCCCGTTAGGCTGATATGTGTTAAAATATTTGGACCAGTAAATTCCGTTTAATGACCAATGTTCGGCCGTTTTCTTTTTAATCAAGGTTTCGATTAATCCTTAATTATTGCGTACGCAGCACACTTTACTTTGCTACAGGTCTAGATTGATTGTGAGGATTAAATAAAACTTAAGATTAGAGTTAACCAATAGTAACACTATTATCATAATAATTCATAAAGGAATGTTGCAAGACAAGAAATTTAATAATTAATAGCAACAACTAGCTAAAATAACTCATAATATTGAACGTCAATATACCTACATATTATGTACATATTTACAGCAGAGATAAGTGCCATAAATCAACCCTATAGCCATAGACCAATAATATAGCCCATTATTTTAATAAAACCTATTATTATAAATATAAAGATCGCGATTCGGATTTTCCATTACCACTTCCATTCATAAATAATAATAAACTTCGGAGTGGATGGCGCGTGCGCGTGCGCCGCCCACACAACATTTCCATGTCAAACGGCACACATAGACGTATCATCCACATATTTGAGGTTTAAAGAATTCGCAATAAATTTGAGCTTTACGGGCTGTTATCAGTTATACTAGATTATTGTTTATTATATCTTATCTCCGGCTTTAGTTTCGCACGAAAAAAAACATAAATAGAAACTGTACCTTATAAGATCAAACTTTTGGTAAGTATATGACTAAGCCGTTTGCTTGATGGTAAGTGTCACCTGTCAATAGTTAAAGCGAAGTTTTCTTAATTTCTCAGTTTTTTAAGCTCGGGAAACCAATTAAAACATACTATTAAGAGTGAAAAAAAAACTTTGATTAAAGTTGATTATACAAAGAAGACGATTGGGAAGACATAAACGCATTAACAAATAATTGCTTCTATACAAAAAAAAACACGAAGTTGAGACTAAATCGCATCATAACTTGACACCTACTCCGATATTCCATCATGAAACCACGTGAACGCTATACCAATAAATAGGGTATTTTATACAGGGAGAGATTGAGAACTTAAATTTTATAATTTCGTTATCACTTTTTTCCAATAAATAAAAACATACAAAAACTAGCAGTTCTAGCGCTCGCGGCCATCTGCCAATACCACCAGTATAACCATTATTAACCATGCCATCTAGATCTATGTAAATGTTCAACAAGTCGAATTGTAATAACGCCCATCACACAGTCGTAGCTGTACTCGTGGTCAGTTCTTGTATTGGTATAATCCTCAATGCCCAGATTCCCTACATGAATATTGGCAACTCCACTAAATAATGAATATTGCAAGAAATCGAACCCAAGTTACTATCTGTATCAATTTGACCGCGTCCAATCGCGCAATCGCATTGAGAACAGGCGCATCTTAAACGAAACTATTATGTTAATGCTTTCAACATGCTAGAAGTCATTATAACAAAGTACTGAGGTCGGGAGCGGCTGGTTTAGACGCACGGTCTTTCTCGCGGGAAAGGCAATCGCGCGCACGCATTTAGCCAGAGTCAAGTATTATAATACTACAAGATTGTGTCTAGTAAAATAGTCCCTAGATCGAATCCCAGTCAGCCAGGTCAGAAATGAAGTAAAATCACTGACACCGTCACGATTCCGTAATGTGCATGCTGGATGCTTCTATTACACTATACAATTATTTTAGTCACACCAACAACAATTGCCTTCAAACGGATAAAACCACGCGCTTTCTCCCGCTCTATCCCGCATGCCTGTCTATGCCTCAAAGCAAACTGCTAAGCTCGTATACAAATGCTCCCCAATAGGGCCGTGGAGGCCCGCCTCGCTTCGTTAGCCGATCCCAGTTACAAACGGCTATAATATGCGCAATGCGATATAAATTAGCGTAAGCCATGGCCTAGCTAATGTAAAATGGTAACGAAACCGTTTGATATCGTAAGGAAATACTTAGGCGAGTCATGTAAGTTCTTGTTTATTGAGCGAGGTTGTTATTTAGAGCAACTTTTTAGGGTTCCGTACCCATAGGGTAAAACGGGATCGTATAAGACTCCGCTGTCCGTCCGTCCGCCTGTCTGTCTGTCTGTCACCAGGCTGTATCTCATGAACCGTGATAGTTAGACAGTTGAAATTTTCACAGATGATGTATTTATGCTGCCCTATAATAACAAATAAAAACTGAAAAACAGGATAAAATAAACATTTAAGGGGGCTCCTATACTAGAAACTTGACTTTTTTGATCGTTTATATAAATAATGGTACGGAACCCTTCGTGCGCGAGTCTGACTCGCACTTGGCTGGTTTTTACTTTAGGTTTGCTTGGTGTGATGATTTACTGAAACCAGTGCAGCGGTTAGCGCAGTAACGGTGCGGCGCGAAGTTCGATTCTGCGCAGTGCAAACGTTTGAGTGAACCACATACTTTGAGTGTAACGGGGTTATTTTCTATACTTTTTATGAGCATCAAAAAAGTAGTATAAATCCCTTTTAAGTAGTCTTTTGGTACCTTAAACCACCGCGCAGTTCTCGTTCTCATAAATATAGAGCAGCTGTCATGCGGCGGCTCGTAAAGCTGCGATTCAATGATAGATACAGCTGGCTATAGAAGCTGGACTAGTGTGCATTGACCTTAGCAGGATGTTCGTAGGTGTGTTATTTATTTATTTATTTAATACCAAATGTTATAGAAACTTATTCACATGGCCGATAGAGGGCGCTTTTTTTTGTTATAGTTTAGCTTCGCACGGTTTGTGCACTTAGCCAGTGTCAAGTATTAGTATTTCTTATTTTCACAATAGGAAAGTCACATCAAAGCTATCCTCGTGGTTAAGTAGACACGTAAATTATTTACATAGCCAAGTCACGGTTCATTAAAGTGTTGGATGATTTACTGAAACTTCCTGGAAGTTTTGAAAAAAAAGGCGAAATTACACGCTTTTTGGGTTTATATAATTTGCCCACACTCGTGCACGTTACCGAACACTTAAATGACCAATACGAAAAAAATACAAAACCAACGTCTCACTATCGGATTTCCGCCAAAAATCTGATAGGGCGCTTGTTAAGTTTATTTAACTCTATGGCCGGATTCGCAATACTTCCGTTCGTAATAGACAAGAGAATCAATTACGATTCTTTTTTATTATTAGTGGTAAGTACTACATGGTCCAAGTTCGTTTCCCGCGTTCTAGTGGTTTTTTTTTTGCCTTAGTTATGGCTTCGCACGGTTTGTGCATATAGCCAGTGTCAAGTATTTTATTTTAAGTATTTCTTAATTTCTCATTAAGAAAGTCACAGCAATATTATAGTTCAGTAAAGTATATAATATTACACATTAACACTCAGTAACACTCAGAAACACAAGTTTGAGAATATAATACAAAATCAACAACGCCTCACTATCGGATTCCCGCCAAAACTCCGCGTTCTAGTGTTGTATCTACGTATGTGACACTGTTGTTATTTTGTTTATTTTTATGTGACTCCAAAGGAAATACAAGCAGATCAAGGGGGTGGCGTAGAAGCTCTACTGTTACTTCGTGTTTCTTCAAATTTTATGGGATGACTACGTATGTTAAAGACATTGTCCGCTTGTAGGTAAAACTTAGAAAAAATATGTATATTAAGTTGGTATTTCACCACCACCCCATTTTCTTAATTGGCTTGGTCCGTTGATACTGTTCCAAAAAGGTTTCAATCTAAAAATAATAATGTCGAAATGCGTTCTCATCGATCAACAAATCTCGTCGGATTATTTCCCCAATAAGGTGATAATCGCCATAATCAACTGCCGTGAGAAATGGTTTATAATAGCTGTGAAGTGTATTGGAAGCCACGAAGCGTCATTTTAAAATGACGAGTTAAGGGCACAGTTAAGGCGCCACCGAAAGTACTGGAAACTATAGCAAAAAAAGTAAGAGCTTTTGTTTGTATTGTTGCTAAAATGCTAAGCAGTACGTAACATTATTTCAATAGTCTGCAGACCACCGATGCTACTTAGGATTAGCATATTTTATTAAATAATAAGAACTTATACAGTCCACCCACATCGCTGGAAATAGACATGAACATTTTCATTTTTATTACTTGCATACTTATTGTGCCGATTCACTGGTTGGGTTATTCTGGCACATAAATAAATAGTTTTGGGATTTGTTTCTCCATAGGTTTATTTAAAATATAAAATTACAAAAGCGTTACATATATCAAGCTGCCATCTTGTTGGCTTCGTTATAGAGAGAGCCAATGAGTGAACGAATGCACAGATAATGATGAATGATGGCTAAGACTATGAACGAATGAATGTAGTATGAATGAGTAGTTTATGTGAGATTCGAACACTTATACCTACTTTTATTATAAACTAGGAATGTAAATAATTTGTAAAGACAAAGATGTGCTGTTTGCTAGACACAAAACAAATCATAAAGTATCTAATTGCGTTTTTTTATGTTACTTCACATCTTTTTATTAACAAGAAAAGTTAAAATGAGTCTTAAGAAAAAATATGAAACCTTGTGTTATTGTTGTATATCCATACTATGATAGCAATCTAATTTATAGCCAGCGCCAGATAAATATGATAAAAAAAAAATAGAAGTTCTCAAAATATAACTAGCCACAAGACCTGAAACTTCAAGCGCCTGCCAATAAACAGTAATGTTTTCAGTTGTAGACAGCCCCCCCGTCCAATCACGATGTGCATTTGAAAGTCGTAGTTAGCAGTCGCAGTCTATCTTCGCGGTGGGTGGTGAGTGGCAGGTGTATTACCATATGTCCACGGCGACCCGAGCTTGACACTGCGAGAAGTGACAGTTCCACCATCTGAATTGTGGATCAGTGTCTTAGTACAAAATATGCTTTGTTTTCAATAATATGAACGTTCAAAATAAAAATAATCAAAGCAGAAGAGAATCGATAATGTTTTTCTATGATACAGAACGTTTATTTTAGATACCCCGATCTGAATTGCCAAACCTATATAGCACGTTCTATAACCATTAAACGCACTCGCTAGCTGATAAGCATGTTCTACAGACTGACTGAATAAAAGCTATCTTACTAGAATTTATGTTTTGTAAGTATTACAGACTGATTGACTAAAAACTGACCGACTATAATAATATGACTATGTTTAGCAAACTCTATAGACTGACTGGCTAGTAGGTACTTGAGTTTAGTGAGTTCTACAGATTGATTGATCCACATCTGACTGTATACCCATACTAAGTATACTAAGTATCTGACTAAAGTATACTAAGTAATGTATACTAAGTACCTGAGTAGCACCACGCGGGCCAGACGACGGCGGCGTCCGCGTCTGGGTCCCTCCTCGGCAGCGACGCGAGCATCGCTCATCCGGCTCGACTCATGCCTACAAACGAATGCTCTATCACAGGGTGTACACTCCATACAAATAGCTGAATCGAACAAAAGACAAGCGAAACTGTATGCGTCGTCCGCGTTGTACTGCGTGTGTACTCAAAAGTTACTCAACCTCGTTCAAAATGTCAAACTCCCGATCGTGCTATCTCGCTCTAATTTAAAAATAGTGAGAGTGTCCCTTTTCCGAGGTTAGTATGTCTATGATTAGGTATATTTTCTATGATTTTACATGAGTAACCATCAAATAAGACTTGTTTCACCTGGCGAATTTCACTCCAACGCAACACAAATTAATTTAATAACAAATTCACAGACAGTGTCTATTCACAGCTTTTATAAATCTATGAGCTCCAGACTATTTTTGCTTGCATCCCTTCATGCACGGGTTACATTTACAGTTTTTTAAGGTTCAAAATCATCTGCATAAAACCAGGGCTTAAGGCTAATTATTTTAAAATATCAAGTACACTTTATAGGTAGGTACTCATCATTTGAGTTACGGAGCACAAAAAAGTTGAATGAAATTAGGACTTGTGTAAGCAGCTGTCATTAAATTAATAAAACCCTTGTTACATAAAGCGCTCTAAACACGCTACCAGCACATTAAAAATTACTTAGGTGGAAGTGCATATCGCTTCGAAAATTGGATTAACATTTTTAAGTTTGAAAACTGTAATTAGTGTTATTCTTCACATTCACTTAGAATTAATTCTCTATTACCTGTTAACCATGGGAGGAAAAAATAAATCGTTTCTATTTGAAATACACACGAATTTAAACGACGAAAGCGGCTGCAAATAAAAAAAGTTAAAAGCTAAACTATCCATAGAGATGAACTTAAAAAATTACAGAGTTAAACCAACCGTACAAAATAATGAACGCGCAAGAAGTTAAATAAGAACTTAATCAAGCATAACTTCATGTAACAATAAAACTTTTGGGTGCGAAATTGTGTGATTTTGTGTAGAGATGCCATTTTTCATTGGGTGCGGAAAAACCGGCACCAATCGGCGCCGGCGTAAAATCGATGTAAAATCGATATTAACGGTTCAGTAACTTTGGAGACTGAAAATCTTTAGAGGTTAATACACTGTCATTTTTAAAGGCGATTAGTCGAGGACCAAAATGGCAAATTTAGGATGACATTGCGATCTTGAAAACTAATCTACGTTTAGTCTGTGAAATGTCCTCTTTGCTAATAAGTACATATAATAATTGCATAATCATTGCGTAGTTTGCTATATAAGTGGACGTAGGCGTATATATGGAACAAAAGCCAGTGTAGCGTAATTGCATAGGATATCTACATAAAACTAACACTAAGATCGCTTTACACATCTACAGCCCGCCCGTGATACCATTCTAAACCCGCGCACTGATAGCTAGCTGTAAACCGTTAAGTATAATCTTGACCCTTATACGGAGCAAACTAGCCGTAAGCCGACTCCAAATTGTATAGTTCAAGATCAGATTACGATAAATCATTTCAAAATCAGAATCAATTTGAACTTTCGCGCGCGTTTCCGTGACAACGGTCGAATTTGAACGGAGAACGAGCGTTCTAAATTCAAATAGGTGTGTTTGGTGCACGCGCCGCGCCCGCGTTAGTCTATGCCCGCGGGCTGTGTTCTCGTTGGTAAAACTAGGGCTGTGCGTAACTTAAGTTTACATACTTACTTCAACATTATTGAATTTATTCCAGATAGGTACTACTGTAAAAAGCGGTGGCAGCCTAGTGGGCGAACATCCGCATTCGAAAACGGAGGTGGCGAGTTCCAATCCCAGTGTGCGCACGTACTTGTTAAACATATTATGTAAGTACGTAATTATCACTCGCTTTTCGGTGAAGGAAAACATCGTGAGGAAACCAACATGCCCGAGAATTATTTGGGAGGCATGTTATTGACCAACCCGGACTAGGCCCCCGTGGATTATGGCCTAACCCTCCTCACGATAGTGAGGGGAGGCCTTTCCCCAGCAGTGGGACAGTTAAAGGCTGAATTATAGGTACTACTTTGTACACACTCAATAATTATACTGGATACAATCTTATTATTTTTTCATTGCCATTGTATATTATTTATTTCAACTGCTTAGCCATATTCCTAACAGCATTTTATATCACCAAATAAAATACTGTAATGAATCTTTGACACCTTTTCTGAGCGAAGTAAACACATTCACGAATCCCATCTCGTTAAAATGACAAAAATAATAAAGGTGTTTTCACTATCGCTTCATTTTTGATGTAGTACATGAAAACGATCGTTCTGTAGTTTTTCGTTTCGTGGCAACCCTATTAAAGCACCAGGTGGCAGTGTCGTGCGCCGGAGTCGGTCGGACGCTCGTCAATTCGCTTGATCGCGTCTTTTTTCCGAAGACCATTACGAGTAGACGACACGCGATCGGGGACAGTTCGACGCATACAGTGGCACTGATTTCAATATACACACAGTTTGACGTTTCAGAAAAACCATCTTTTCTTTGAATGTAAGACTTATTATTTCCACAATACCTATTGGCATTTGATAGAATTTAAATCGTGCACCTTTTCATTTCAATGAGTTAACAGCGAAGCGAAATTCGCGCTTAGCGTAAATATTTGCGTGAATTACATGTATTTGCTCTGAAGCTGGCTGATTATGGGACCGTAGTGTTTGTAGTTTCTAACTCCCTAACTACAGGGAGTCCTAGCTATGTACGCGATCCTAGACTCTACGACGTAGAGCTAAATTATTCGAATGTTCGAATTCAAATGCTTTGATCTGGTTGCTTATTTCTTTGCCACCAGTTCAAAACTCTTTTCGTATGGAACTCGTTCCCATTTTAACCGCATTCAACTCTTTGTGAACGTTGTAGAACGCGTTCATAGAAAAAAAAATACTCCTAGCATGCGCCACTAATGAAGATACAGACGTCGAGGGTGGCGGAGCGACTGTCGCGGCTCACGGCACCTAATTGGTGCCGCTTTCTTCACCCGCACACGGCGATTCTCGATCGAAACTGCTTTTAACGGCTAGAAAAAAAAATGTTTTACTGTCAACGCTAGCCGTGGCTTTCTTAGTACGATCATACAGATCATCTTATTGTACTGGAACTCATTGGAGATGGGAAAGAAAAGTTGTTGTAACACTTTTTGTTATAATATAATTGTGTAGGTTCACGTTTTACTCCTACTTCACATAGGTGTGTGGTCTAAGTACGATGTTGCTTAGAAGTAACTCATTCACTCATGACTTGAAGACTTCCAAGTTATAACTATCGGGAAACACAGACAGTCAAACATCGAAGTCTAATCTTTTTGTCTGATATTGGTTGCAGGTCGGGAGCTAAGTCCCGGCAAAGATTTGATTTGAAAAGAGTGCGTAGAACACACAACCAATGATTCGAACATGAGAGATCATAGTATCGTACTCGGAATGATTAAATCAGCTGTAAGACAATCGATATCGGCTAGAGATGTAACATGTAACGGTCGTGTTCGCTCTATCGATATTTATGAATGAGTCGAGCGCGCGGTAGGTGCGTCCGGAGATTGAATATTGGAATTATTTTAATAATCATTGGTCGTATTAGTTGTATTATAATATAATAAAACAGAAATTTTATTTGAGAGCATCGGTCTATTTGAATAATCTTTCGATGATGATAATGATACCATGAAAAAGTTTACGATCGTCATTATTGGTATGCAGACTCGCTTTGGAAATTGCCATATTCCCGAATGCGTGAACTAGCGTACAGTATTTATAAACAATACAATAAAAAACTGTCAGGAAGAATTACAATATGGACGGCATTTTGGATGAAAGCAGCTAGATTGCTTCGTTATCTATCTAGCTGGTAAATCGTGTAACAGCGATATTTTAAACAATACACGATATTTCACCCCTTCTAGTTTTTTTTATACTAGCCCCACATTTCTCCTATAGTGGGTAAAACTTCGTCGTCGAATATATTCGTCGTTATTTCACATACACATAACGCCCAGACCAGAAACAAGTATCTGTGGATTACCCAATTAGTTTTTTTAGACGGAAATCGAACCCGCGACACCAAGCGCAGCAGTCCAAGTGCTCAGCACTACGCCAAACGTGTCGTCTTCTGGTTGAAATATCGACGCGAAATACAATAATTTCATCGAAAGTATTCCATTATGAACAAACTCAGCTATGCCGTCGTACATCTAAATCACGATAGGTATCGGAATCAAAACATTTACTTTAATTGCGAGCATAGGATCGATTTCAAAGCGTCTACTATCACTAACGTATCGGATTCCATCTCGATCATCAAGTCGAAAAATTTGAATTTTATTAACGAATTAGCATTTTGTGAATGCGATTCTTCGATGTAGAGAGCCCTCACAAGTGGATGGTTCGAATATTCGTTTCTAGTTACGGTTCCGCTTATGGTTCAAGCCTTCGTTTATATATTTTTGTTCAAACTTATGTAGGTACTAACCTTGTTCTTTCGACAATATTTTTGTCGTACAAGAACTAATTCACATACGTTTACGTTCTCGTAATTCCCTTATCTAGCTATCGTTCTTTAATAATTCAAAAAGCATTCAAACTACAGATTATTGATCCTGTAGATCCGTTACACGAGGCATTTGATATAATTCATTGCTGTTGAAACCCTGTCGGCTTAGATTAATGACCGGGTCGAAGGTAAGCTCGTGTCGAAGCGGTGGTCTGTGGTAGTGAAATGGCTGCGGCTCCAACTTGAAACATTGAGACAGGAATCGATAGGATCCCAGCTCGATCAAGCACTAGTGACTGTAATTTTTTATCGATCTCATCGACGGAGGAAAATATTGCTAAGAAATTGACAGTTTCATGGAATTAAATGAAATTGCTCAGATGATATACTTACAGGTAAATTGAAATCTGTTGTAATTAAAATACAAAAACATACAGTATAGTAGGTATAAGGTGTATGGTGGGAAACTAATGCCTTCTGGCGGCTGTTATATATTTACAATTAAATTGTATTAGAACCAATAATGGCTATTTAAAATCTTGCCTTTGAGTTTCTTTCCGATTCATCTCTGATGTATTCTGAATCTGGTATAGTAGAGTTATCTTTGTGGTTGAGTAAACTTTGATAAGTGTTTCCTAGAGAGCCATGTGAATAAACTATTTGATTTTTGCATTAAAGTTGTAAATGTCAATCAGCCTTGTGCGTCTCAAGTTGTGACTTTATGAGATGAACTTCTTTTTCACTGTGTGAAGACTTGAGGACCATCAAGGGAATAAGGGGCTGACACTGCAGAACTTTGGTCTTGTTAGCTAAGATAAATCGAAATTGCACTACAACCGCCATTAAAATTGTTATCTTATTTTATTTGCAGATACGATTCCTGCTGTGGAACAAATTATATTTGCACAGAGAAAACAATTGTCCGTATTAATTCTTTATGATGTTTAGTAGACGAGATCTAGGTTGCTTCCGACTTTATAGATTCCAATTCAGTGATGTGTTCTGTGGTAAATATAATTTTATAACAGTTCAAATCTTGTCCTAAATGTATAGAGCTACGAAATGTCTTAAAAATAATAAGATCAATATAAAATTGAGTTCTTCCGTCTTTCACTTTCGAGCTGTTAGTTTTGATTCCATAATGTTATAAAAAACTCAATCCAGGTTATGGACTATGAATGAATATAATATGTAATATGATTAGGAATATAAGTAACTTGCCTAACTTCTATAACCTACGTCTGCAATTGTAAATCTTATTTCAATTTGAACCTCACCAGTGGGCCAATCGCCGTGAGGTCGTTTAAGTAAATAACATTAATAATTTATATTGTCTCGATCGGTTGCATTCGAGTTAATCGAATAAACGAAATGAACTCGATAAATCATACGTTTAGAGCGCAGCGGGGAGGCACATTCGATATAATGTGTCAATTCGGATTCGAATCGAATTTGTTCTCGATTGTTTATTCGCTATCGATTAAAATCTAATGGCTATATTTTGAATGATAATTAGGTTGAGCAATTTTTATAATAGCCTGTTTTTATTTTATTACAACGAGGCAATAGTAAAATGGATCAGTGAATGTGGAATTTGTTTAGCTGGCAATGCTGGCATTTAATCATGGTGATAAAACACATAATTAGATTAGAATTCGAAACAAGCACATTTAAGAACTATGAACGTATATACTACTATGTATAATCAAATATATTTTGGATATCAAAATAATAATACACGCAAGCGAGGAATCGCTCCAAGAAATTATGATACCTACCTCAACTTTTTTTTTAAACACCTACATGCTACTCAGCGTGAGCGATGAAGACTTTCCTCGAATTAATGATGGCCTATGAGATGTCATTATTAATTGGGTTAAGATAATAATAAGTATCATTAGAACTCGACCAGTGCTATAAGGTTGCTAGTAACGGCATCAATCTTGCTAATGACAGCCCTGTCTGGGATGTGTGTAACTTCTTGATGTAATAATTTGGCTGAGGGTCGTATTGCGACAGGGCGATTCTCTAAAGTTGTTCGGGTAACGGTGGCTGAACAGTAACTTGCGCGCTTTAGAATCGAATGATGCCGGGTTTGATCCTCGGCCCCGCATCAATGACTTTTCATAAGTTAATGTTCGGTTTTCCATTATTCCGTGATTCGGAGGGCACGGTAAACTGTCGGTCCGGTTGTTATCTATTGACAGCAGTCGTTAAGCCATGTCAGGGCGACCTGATAAACTCTGACACTACAGGCTAGCTCAACCTCTTATGAGAAACAAACAACAAGAATTGCTTCCAAATTGCTGTGGTATAGATACAGTCAAAAGTAGTTGAAAATGCCCATACTTACAGATTAGGTACAATTCAACGCAAAAGCGTATTCGCCTCGGTCGTTCTGCCGCGGTCTGTATACAGCAAGATAATATGTAAATCTGCCTCTGATCACATTACTGTACCGCGCTAAACTATGTAGATGTAAGGCAAAAGTGGCACTGCAATTTTTATAAGTAGATACTTACCACCAGGCGGACGCCCTGCTCTATTTGTGACGGACGACTAAGGCTGGAGGTCAATGTAAACATTTTAACGAATGGCCTAAAAATCTGCCAATTTCAGATCAAATGTTACAAATTTTTTATGTGAGTTGAAAGAAGAAAACATTATTTAATCAAAATTTTCGAGAGAATTGAAAACCTTTATTCTAAACTAGCCGTGCCCTGCGGTTTCCCCGAGATGACTATTAGGTATACCACGGATGGCACTACGCGGCTCAGTTTTTTCTACAATACAAGTAGCCTGAGTTATATGTTACAAGGAATAGAATCAGCTCAGAATCTGCCAGTGAAAGTCCCGTCAAAATCGGCCCAGTTGGAATACGTAGAGAAACAGACAGATGGACTGACAAAAAAAAATTGTCACTAGTAAATACGTACCTACGTACGTACGTACCTACCGCATAAACTTTCATATGCGTGAAGTAAGAGTCGGTCATTTTGACTTTACAAACCGACACTTCAATTTTATTTCTTTATAGATATAATCTCGCCTGAGGCGCGAATCCAGCGCCGCGTCTAAAACGAGCCGGATAACGTAAAGTCACGCGTGAGCCTCGGGGGCCTATTCAACTAATTTATATTAATTTTGTGAAAACGGATGCCATAAAATACTTACCATTGCGTAGATACGGAATTTTCAATTAGTCAACTAAGTTATTGGGGCTTCTGGCGTCAATTTATTGTGGACTAACGACCTGGTGCATATGTGGTAACGATTCTGTAGCTGTGCCGGTATGAGCAACGATTTTGTCTTAGAATTCTCAGGTCCAGCTGTCGGAATGGATTGGGGCTTTATACTTTTACGTATATGTAAATGTTTAACGGTTTATTAACGCTAGAAGCGCCTCGCGGTTTCATCCGCGTTATCTACTCGTACTATACCGCGGGAATCGTTAATTTATACGGGATTAAAAGTAGCCTATGTCACCCGGAGATAGTGTAGCTTCCCAACAGTAAAGGAATTTTTCAAATCGGTTTTGAGGTTTCGGAGTCTATTCAATGCAAACAAACAAACAATTAAATCTTTCCTCTTTATAATATTATATAGTAGTTTAGATAGAGTAGGTATAGATATTGCAGGCACCGCGCAAGTTCTTAAGTTTGGCTACGCAACCACATATCGATCACGTAATTTTCACAGTTTCCTTTGCTGTAATACTGAAACAACACCTTTGTCGGCACAGCACGCGGAACAATGACGCATGTGGAGCGAGGATGAGCGGAGGTCGGGCCAAGGTTCGGAGGCGATGCCTTTTGTTCTTATCTAGGTTATGACAAGGTATTAGACGTGAATCTGACGTGTTAATTTATGTATACGATAACACATTCAACAATCAAAAAATCATAACTACAATCTTTTATTGTAGTAACAAAGCATTGTTACAAGTCCCACGAACAAAGAGGGGAATAAAAACAAATTATGATAGTGCATAGTTAGTGTTTGGGAAAGGAAATCTCCTTTCATGTCTGGTTAACTCTACCAGGTGCTTCCGAAATACGCACGATGGAGAATTAGTTCTACACTTGTCACTAGCTACAGTTGATATTTCCTTATTTTAAATAAGCTTACGAAAATTTGGTTGTTTTAGAATTAGTCCTTTTCACCACCATTTTCTTTATTACCTAGATAGTTAAGTAGGTAGGTAGGTACGTCACTTTAGTTCAAACGGTCATGCGCGTGACCTCAAAACTCACTGTCCACAATGTTTCGTCCTATTGCAGTTCTTCCAGAGGTTTACTCTACCCCATAAAGTTCAAAATCCATTGCACCAATTTCCAACATCCAATCTGCACAGTTCGCGGTCGCCGTGCGTCCTACAAACGACCTTCGATCCTGAGGTCGCGACGGTGACCGGCCAGCATTAGCATCGAGACAAAGCCTCCAAATGAATAAGAACACTTGACGCACGACACTTTGACTGAGGGAGCTGTAAAATGACGCTTTTGTTCGCGAAATATAGTAGTATTGTTATGGGTATAGTTGAGCTGGTGAATCGTTGGTCGCAACAGCAGTGTCGCGCAAGTTTGCATTGCAATGTAGGCACTGCAACTGTTATTGGTAGGAATGATTCTTACCATCAGGCGAAAGATTTGCTCGTCTCCTGATTTTGCGGTGTAAAAAAGCTTATGTAACTAAGTACTTATTTTTTATATGAAAGAATTTAAGATTTTACAGGATGATAGCCTAAAACATCTTCTAAACATTTCAAAGTTTACTAATGGTTTATGTGTAATGTATCTTAAATATATAAACACACAAAGTATACATACGTAATATTATATAAGTCCTGTTAGTTACACCATTTATATAACTCAAGAACGGCCGGACCGATTTCCATGACTTATTTACATACCTTGTTGGATTCGTCTCCATCCCGAATAGCAGAATAACTATTCTAAAATATGGGGAGGGACAACTCACAAAAAGATAGACATTATGATCATACAATATTTTCTATTACGTTTTGAGAAGGGCTTGAAACTTGTCAGGAAAACGTCGGTCAGGCCAGCTAGTTATATGTTATATTATGTTTTTCAATATGGTACTATAACATTCACAGTCAAAAATCTATAGTATCTAGTAAAGTATTTTTACAAACGCCATTTTAGCGGCCTCATTGTAAAGCGGCGGCCTTTATCATGCAAACCAGCAACGACTTTTGGTTCGATTCAGTCCAGCTTCTCGGACGAAACAATGTTATGGTTTCGACAACCTCGGACACCGTAGGTTATAAGAAATCAATGACTTGGGAAAATCTTAAAAATGAAGTAGGTAAGTACCTACCTACTTAAAACATCTTATTTATAAGGATTTTGGACATTGAATAGAGCACTCTGCACCTCTGCACGTTTTACGTGTTTTCTTCACACGGTTTGTGCATTTAGCCAGTGTCAGGTATTAAAATATTTCAAGTAGATACCTACCTTAGCGTCACGAATAGCCACGATTCAGTAAAATGGTGGATGCTTCACTGAAACTTGCTGAATATTTGTTTTACTGAAGATTTGTAAAAATGCGAAATGAGACGTTTTATGGGCTAATATCATTTGCTAACACTCGTGCACGTTAACGAACACTCAATGACTAAAATTCCACCAATACAACACTCGAAAAAATCAAGTTTGAGTATTATTACAGTACTGATATAATAAATGAAGAACGAAAGTGTCGAGGAAACAAGCTAAATAATTACTCTCACACAACCCAGTTGCATATAATATCCGCTAGGGGGTCATGTAGCACCTTATTGCGTCCTCCACAGAACCGACGGAAATGTTAATCAACTCGACGCTATCATTATTTCGATAATTAATTTCCCTGGGAAGTTATGTAACTTGAAGCTGTTGATATATGGGACGTGTGTTTCGTTTCATCCGGGAGATGTTTCAGCTGTCACCTTTGGAAAGTGCGATCACTGACGGTGATTTCCAAACATATTTTTTGGGACCGGAAAAGATTATCGCAAAACTGTTACTTATTGCGAACTTTCAAACGTATTATTTCTAAAGAAAAAAAATAGAAGAACTTGGAAAAATTTATTGTGCTATAGATTGGACTTTATTTTAGTGAATTTGCTATAATATATTTATATTACGTCTACATCCATTTTATTATATAAAAAAAAGTTATTCACTTTCTGTGATAAACATACAACATCTACACGTAGAACCGTTGGTAGGTATCATTACTAGTTTTGCCCGCGACTTCGTCCGCGCAGCCTACAGTATAACGCAATAAAAAGTATCACACGTCCTTCTTCAAGGTCCAATCTATCTCTATACCAAAATTTATCAAAATTTGTTGAGCGGCTTCAACGTAAAAACATAACAAACAAACAGACACACTTTCGTATTGGTAAGTAACTGTATAGATTTTGATCGTGATGACTGTAACTGGGTAGCATAACTCGAAACCGCTTTAGAAACGTGCTAATCGAGTTTTTTAATGTTTTCCTGTTTTCATCCTAACTGCTGTCCTAACCGATAACTACATAATTGCTTGCACTTGCAGAACATCATGACATGCATATGTGTGAACTATTACGTCACCGTGCTCGGCCTTGCACCCACACTCAATATTAGCATAGCTAGCTCGTGCATACATATGCTAAAAAAAACAATTTTTTTTAAATTTAATTGCAAGCATTTTTCCAGTATCTTAACTCTGGTTGGAGGTGGTAAGCATGCTCAGGGTAGAATGGAGTTGGGTTGGGAACGCAAACCCCCGAAAGGGGCTAGCGACAAATTTTCTACTTGGCTAGCTACCACCCAGGCGGGCTACTTACAATAAATGATTACCGTCTTACCACAAACGCTTAGACCAGAGTTAAAGTGATGTTTTTAAAATTTCATACGAAAAAATTCGTCGTCTATCTTTCGCGTTTTCTTATTTAATCCTGGCATTCCTAATTATGTTTCTAGTGAATTTGTTATTGAGTTAGAAAAAGCGAGGGTTAGACGTCGACCTATGGAGAAAATTACGTAGACTCTGTTCAACTCTCCTTTGAATCTTTTGTGATAAGACAGTTTGAGTTTTGAGGTTTGAATGCCTTGATCAATACCTATTGTCTACTATCTTTTCATACACTAGACAATAATGTTTTACTTATAAATTCCTATGTACCATGTCTCAAGTTTCTTACCATGTTATCTACCATCAGCGTAACCTTTGTCGACGGATAAGCATAACCAGTCGAATGGGCAACGGCGGCACAAGCAGCGTCCGTGAACTGTAAGCAAGTGGGTACAGTCTGCGACAGAAGCAGCTGAACATGCCACAATTTCCAGCGGGGCAGTTACTAAAATTTTACTTAGAATAGAAAATAGAAAAAATCGAAATGTTCATTGAATTTTGTAGGTGAGTGTACAAGTGTGTAAACAAGAGGAAAACGCGTGACCCCACGACCTGAGGCATTAGGTACTGACGGACTCAAGGTGGAAGCATCTAGTGGCTATTTATATTCATAACAAAGTAATGTGTATGTTATATAATAGCAAAACAGCTTAGAAGTAAATTCCGGCAAGCTTCTGTAAAACACAAATTAAATACTGCAAACTGATCAAAATTAACCGGTTAGTCGCCAAGGTGTTATTCTACCTTCCGTCTCTATCATCAGACCAGCTCGCTGTCTATGCGTATACGAGTACCTACTATTGTATCTAAATATCGACATCGGAACATGACAGCCTTTCAACATGTATTTATTTAGTCTCAATCGAAATATGAAAACTTGGTCATAATCGACTTTCCAAATTTGTCCTAAAGAAAGATTCATCCATCGTTGGCCTAGACCACTTTTTTACATGTCTGCAATGATCACTATCTTGTTCAGACTTTTGTCCTTCATTACTCTTAATAATATGTATGTCTCATGACTTGCACCGCACGGACCTAAGCATAGACGATACCTGCATGCTGCTCAGTCATTAAAATGCAGTAAAATATGTCAATGGAACTGCATCGTCTCTGGCGACCTTAACCCGTGCTTGGGTCACGATGCACGGACTGAACGAGCCATGGCCGCGCTGCGGTCACCAAACGGTTATCTACATGATTTACACTCAGCACCAGTGAGCAGGGCATGGCATGGCAGGGCAGGGCAGGGCGGGGAAGGGCAGGGCAGGGTAGGGCAGGGTAGGGCAGTGAGCAGGACGCGAGTGTAAGCACGTTACTTCTCATGCCCCTGCCAGTGCTACCAGTGTTGTCAGACGAAAGTAATACCGAAGTGAGTGGTGGCAGAATGAACTATCATACTTCTCCTGAGGGAGTTAGAGCCAGCAGCGGGAGGAACAGGAGCAAAGTCGTGTCTAAACGGTGGGTATGGGTTATCCTACTAATATTATAAACGCGAAAGTTTATATGAAACCGCGGGGCACTAGTACCGAAATATATATACATAATGACTAGCTGCGTCCCGCGGTTTCACCCGTGTTTGGTGGATAATATATTTGCTGGTTCCAGCAGCGATCCTTGAGAATCATAGTCCGGAACTTCAAACCGCTTTAAGACAATAGGTGAGATCTGAGATCATTTAAACAGCTACGGCTGTTTAAATGCTAGCTTATGAAGTGTAAACTTTGAGAAATAAATACTTTTTATTATAGCTCAGTAAAACTGGTTACCAGGTAATATTAGTATTGTCATGAAGGACCTTGCAGTCTGAATGGTATCGGTCAACCTAGAGGTCGCCCTTTGTCACTCATACCTACCTTGTACACTTGAGGAAAATATTTGCTCTCTAAATTCATTCTATTTGTGGTGACAATACTTGTAGAGTCTATCGTTTGACGTAGTACCAAAGAATACCTATCTATATTATAGTAGAAGTTGTGGTGGGTAACGTATTTTGCACTGCAAAACGCGAATTGATTGTGTAGTCAGTTCAAATTTTAAGTTTATTGTATTGTCACATAGCGCACTGCTGAGCAAAAGCATGATTTTTTTCAATTTTTACCCATTGTATGTTTTTCATTAAAAATCAGATCAGATCACTATTATACATAAAAATTACATTTAAATTGGTAATGCTATTCCTATGAACCAACAATGGAGACATGAACTCGAACTCGTCACGGGGACGTGTAGTGATCTGACATCTGACGAAAGCGGAATCTGACGGATGAGGAGTCATGAGAATTTGCAGTTTCGTCACCAGTTTCAAAATTCTGAACTACACGGAAAAAAGAAGTGATCTGACGAAAGTGGATTCTGAGGGGCGTGTACTAAATCGTAGTGTTGGAGTACTCTGGGAAGAACCCGCTTGGACGCCCACGGCGGCGGGAGCGGCGCCCATGTTCGTGTGGCGGGTGCCTTAGAACAGCGTGAGTAGCAAGCGGGAGCGAGAGACGCAATCCAATGAACTCAAATTTAATGTCCATCTCTGTAGATTCTTCCCTACTCAATCCTCATTCCCTATCTATTTCTTTTCGGGCTTCATATTTTTTTTTGTTTAATTTGTCTGTTCTTTTTTTGCGTAGAATTACGATACTATTAATGACAATTAATTGAGGAACTCAAATGTCCATCAGTCTAGATTCTTCCCTACTCAATCCCCCTTCCCTTTTCCCCTTTCTATTTCCATTAGGGCTAACTGTTTTGGTATTTTTGTAATATCCGTTTTTTTGTGTTTGTTTTGCCTGTTCTTTTCTTGTGTAGAACTATTTAAATAAAAATAAAAATGAAATAATTGTTGCAGAGTATTATTATTGAAAGGAAAATTGGAAAATCGGCAAGTGCAGGAAAACCTGAAAGTTCTTTTTCTACGTGATTATTATACGAACTCACTACGAACGATGCTAAATCTCGTAATTCTTTATCATAGGAAAACTTACTTGTCATCTCGGGGTGGTTAAAAAGTGTAGCTAAACATTATACAAAAGCACAACCTACACATATAACAATAACCACCCACAACAAATACTTCGAACCACATAATCACCAAAAGTAGAGCTCCAATCTTATCTCTACACCAAAACACATGTTGCCATTGGACCACCGACTAACACTTTACACCTTTTCTATATAAACAGATAAACAATGCTAATGTAGCAATCTAAATTCATTCAGACGCACACATCGACTCTTCGTAGTTTTCTGTGAAGATAAAAAGTGAATAAAACGATATTTATGTATTTTTTGGAATTCATACGAACGTACAGAGCTCTTTAAGTTGCCTTCGCGCTCAACATATTCGGTCTTACCAGAAAATATTTAAACCAGAAAGAACAGATGTGTCTAAACATTTTCTTAACAAATCTTTTAGAAATTATAGAAACATCTGTTTAACTCTGTTCTAATCTTTTGTGGTAGGTAAGACTAATTATGTTAATGGACCTAACTGCTTAGATAAAAAAATATATAGTAATATATAAATTAAATGTAATAAATATATAACAATACCTGACATACATGTAACGTATTATAATATTATGAGTGTATGGGGAGAAGCAGAGGTCACGGGGCGGCGCGGGCGGCGGGCGCCGGTAGTAACAAAAATGTATCCTACTTAAAAACAAGGTAAAATGGCAGTATTTTTATACACAGAACTGACATTCTTATCAGCACTAACGTAGAATGAAATTACCTTATAAAACGTAAAAACTCCGCTACTGCGATACACAATCGAATTGCTTACAAACTCGTGAGCCGAAATACCTTAAACATAAAACTGGGTGCGATAACAGAGGAAAGCAAGTCACTAACACACACACAATACTCACCTCTTGAGCAAACACAATAGAGGTTAGTTTAGAGGTAAATTGTTCGGACATGTGTCGTTTAGTTCGGAACCCGTGAGGTTAGTAAAGAGGTCAGATGATAAGAGCGATCGGTTGAGTGGAGGTCACGTGAAAAGTGGAAAAACTAAGGCTGTTTTGTATTAAAACAGTTGGTTGATTGCGTTTAATTTTACATTCGTGTTATTTTAGTTGATTGTTATAATTTGGCTTGTGTATATTAATATAGAATCTAATATGCCGAGATGCGAAATGAAAATAAGTACATAGGTATCAGTGCGGACCGAACATAATCTGAGAGTATTCTGACATTTTCGAATATATCTTAACTTTCGGAAGTCACCCAATTTAAAACTCTCCAAAAGTCGCCTCAAGTGCTTATCAAACTCTATTCATCTCTTTCGTCTTAAATCTCTCTGATCCGATAGGTTCGAAGTATTTCACATCAACATTTATTTCAATCTAACAACAACGTTCAACGTAAGCTTAAGTACACAGGTTGTTATTTTTGTAAACCTTTAAAAAAAACAAGTACATTGAGACAATATCCAGTAATTAGTCTCGCGGAGGTCGCGCGGACAGGCGTTGGCCTCCACCAATGTCAATTATCACAATGTTGTGTTTGACAAAAGAATATATCTGATGTTTCATGGTAGTTAGGCGTAACCACTCCTACGAACTACTTAGCTGGTACTGTTCTGAAGTTATAGCAAATGGTAGTATACTGAACTCAACATGTTATTGCCATCGAAGGTTGGTCGAATGTTGGTCGAATGTTAGTCGGAGGGTGGTGGAAGTAAATGATTGTTGAGTTCCCCGAAAGTATAACTCAGTCGTGGTGGCGGTCGGGTGGATAAGCTTCCACAAAAAATAAGACCAGAGTTAAACCGAGGTTTCTAAAATTTCGTTCGTCAAAATCGACGTCTATCACTCGCGTTTTCTTACTCAATCCTGGCATTCTTGATTATTCTACTTATAAATTTGTTATTTGGTTACAAAAAACGAGGATTAGACGTCGATTTGTGGAGAAAATATTTGGACTCATCTGTTCAATTCAAGTCTGTTCAAGTCTAGAGAACAGTCATTGTATTATTTTTTTATGAATTTCAGCCAATAACCACACTGTCCTCTTAATTAGAACACTATTATTGCACGCTTTGCTATCTAACATACTGAAACCTACCTATTCTGATAACAACGGTACAGATTCGCAATCAGTCAAAACAGTTAAACCGATATTTAGTTTATTATTTTTAAACGTCAAACTACTGATAATCTGATTTCAATATAAGTTTTCTATTCTGTTAACTTTTATGAGGACACAATATTATAACATATGTTTTAAGACAACTATGCAAAGCGAATTACCGTAAATCTCAAAGATTAATATATTATATTCTAAGCGCAACCTTCGCGACGGGAGCAAGGTCGGAATATAAAGCTCCGAGGCATCACAATAACCACCATTGTATCACAAACGGACGCGTAGCTTTGTGGGTTTATTACGCGCACTTAAGCTGGTATAAGTTAGAAGCGATTGTGTTCGAAAATAACCTTTTTCCTCATAATATGCAAGTGTTCGGAGCAAATGCATTTTTTCGATCGTACGTGCGGTACTTTCTATGCATAGTACTAATAATAATCACAACACTCTTCATTGGCATTAGAAACGGAATGGAGACCACTAAATGAATTAAAAAAAAACAATATTGTATTATGAATGTCTAAATAAATGATGCGACAATCATCATTCCAGATTTGAGTTGGGTCGTGGAAGTTCTGATGAGGCCCACAGAAAAAAATGACAGTGTCCAATTTAGCATCATAACATCATAAACTACATAAAATCGAAAATTAAAATAATCGGTAAGCAATGAAACCCAACCATTTAATGCCCATGCAGAATTGCCCGTCATATTCGCCTGATAAGTACTTGAGGTCACGCAAACACTTCTCTTCAGTCATGATCATGACACGAGCATCACCAATGAAAAATCATGCATTACCAATTCCTATCCATTACCGTATGGCCAACAGAACATGCGCCCGTTATTGATAATTCTCAGAGGTAGTTCGAAATTCAGTGACCCTTATAAACTTTTTATACAGTGAAAATGATGGCAAATTGCTCTGACTCATGCTTAGTTTAGCCGTTGTCCAGCGGTCAGTTATGTTGGTCGATACCTAAGGCTGTGACATAAAGTTATCAATGCCGCGTTGACACCGAAGCTCAAATTGGAAGACCACGATGACCACGATGTAGTCAGAGGCGTGAGTTGTACAAACGTTATTATGCTATTTGTCTGCCGGAACGAATGCCACAAAATGCAATGTCACGTAATTTTTGCATTTTGCAACTGATCGCTGCGTGTGATACATTTTGAAGTTTTCGTGATATTTGATCTGTTTGATTAAAAAGTATGCGGAACACTTTCGCTGGTGGCCCTCTGAGGTAGAGGTACCTAGGTAGAGGTCTCGTAAATCGTAAATAAGTATACTTGTATGTAGACTTATAATACGTCTGTGTAACCAATAAACTACTTAGTCAATTACTATTAGAATACACTTACAATTATTATTAATAACTATTAGTAATATACTTATTCAATAAATCAATTTCGTATTTGTAGTATAATGTATCTATATCGTAACGTTCGTTCGTAACTTTTAAATATACATAAGCAAAATAACATCTTAATTAAACACGTCCCCACTAATATGCCATAAGTGCATTAACAATCTCATCTTGCAAACAATAATACATTTGCTTACGATTTTGAGTGACTACACAGTACAAACTGACTAAAAATAAATATAAATAACCATTGAATATTGGCTAAGTGTAAATATAACACGTTATATCGACGGTTCCGTGACTCTAGACCCAGAATGGTGTCATAATGCCTTGCACTCTGCACAATCCGCCACGTTATTTTCATTTCAACTTTACATATTGACGTCGAAAAATCGACACGGGATCATGACGTAAGATTGTATTATCCGTTCACTATATCAATTAGCACAACCCAACAGCATTTCCTTTCAATATAATGAAAATTAATTATTTGTTTATGATTGCTACAATGTGTGACTTCTTACTTATAGCTAGAGAACAGTACCCAACTACTCTAAAGATTTTAGGTTTGGACACTTTGATCAGTGGTTTGGTTAGTACAATATGAAACCCCAAAGCCGAGTGCAAATGACGCGAATGTTGAAGGTGTCAGTCGGGTCGACCCCAGTGAGGCAAAGAAGTTGAAAAAAAAAACATTTGTAATGCAATTCAGACATATAGCGAAAAAATCTGAGAACACTGTGTCAGTTGCAGTACAGTTGAAATTGTTTTATCTTTTATTCTCAAAGCTGGTGTTAGTTTAGGTCAATTTGATGTTATTTAATATAATTATCTGTATACATAACTAGCTGACCCAGCAGACGTTGTCCTGTCAAAAAAGTTAACTACATTGGAAAGTTATCTTAAATTTTCTAATGTTCTGCGCATATTTCTTATTTTTTTCTTTCATAAGAACCTGACAATAACAAACAACGAAAAAAAAGAATATTGGTCTAGCCGCTCACGTTAAGTGACCAAGGGAAATAGGGAATATTTTTTATATAACTTGCTGACCCGGCAGACGTTGTCTTACCATTGTCTCTATCTTTCTCCCTCTCCTTCTAATCTCCCTCTTCATCTACCTATCTCCCTCTATCTCTTTCCCTACATCTAAGTTAACATGGTCGCTAAGTTATCTTAAATATTATATAAACTTTCAAATTTTTTTCTTTCATAAGAACCTTCTCCTGACTATAACAAACACAACAAAAAAAGAATTAGCAAAATTGGTCCAGCCGCTCAGGCGCGATGCCGTGACCAAGGGAATTTGGGACTCATTTTTATATATAGAGAAGATATCTATACTTATATAGATATCCAACATCTTCAATACGCAGTGACAAACATGACGCGCGTGAACATTCTCAGTTCCGCGCTATTCCCACAGCATAGGTGAAGTGAAAACAACATGCGCGGCGCGCGGCGTGCGGCGTGCGTGCTGAGCTTGTAAAACACCTGGCGGTGCTATCGTGACCTCACGGACGCTAGTAGGTGAAAGGCCATACCTTGGAGGTAAGTGAGCGTGACGCCGCGCTGTTTGCCAACCAGGGGTGGTGGAGGATGTTCATTTGGGACGGGGATTTCAGTGGCTGGTGTGAGGCTTCAGGTGTACCTTATGACTCTTATGAGGTATCTCACCCAGCTTAGTTTAAGTGGAAAGGTATGTTGTCCAGAAAAGTTATAATATAAAAAATGCTGCAAGCAAACGCCTACCGTCCCTTAAATCAGTTCGTATTATTCAGTCATCGAATTTTTATAGGCCCGAAAATTTTCTTACGAAAAATTACACAATAATCTAAACGCGAATTCTCTTATTAGGCTCTGCCGTTTAACTCTATAGACTGTGACTTACCCGTTCTGAATGTAATCCACTTTATATTTCGTATCGGAAAACTAATAAAAACATACCATTGTAACCTCACGGACATTGGAGTGCCGAGTCAGGTGAAAGAGCCTAATTTGAAGTCACTGAAGCAAGACCATGCCTAGCAAATGTTGCTGAAATTAACTCCAATATACAAGACATAGGATTATGGCTATGAAAATACTTACGTACTAAAAAGAAACCAGTGGTTTATAAAACGACGAATTGGAGAGGTTGCCGACGACGTTCCCGTATTGAGATAAATAAGTGCGAAAACTCGAAACATGATCCACGTTTGGTCACAGATGCCAACACACCGTTCTTTGTGTGAAACTGTGTCATTTTACATTACACAGTAGGACATTCAAAATATAACACACAAAATCCGCCTTTAAGTGGTAACAATAAACCTTGACACCAGAGGACGCCGTCTTATTCGAAATGGATCGATCAGTTGTGTGTGGTGACGATTTAGTTGAGACGATTTGATTTTATCCGTATAATGTTGCCATAATAGAGTTCAAGTTAAGTGCCTTAATGAATAACGCGTTACGAATATTAACGATGACACCGCCATAAATCTTGACTTTCTTAGATTATCACTACTACTAGCCATTATTGTTATCTGTTAAAGAAAACACTCTTGCAGTGGCTAAATAGAGGTCTTTAAAGCATACAAATACTCTCAACTTGACTGACTCGATTATTTATTATTATTATTTATATTTACGACAATCCTATACTATTTATATTTTATTTTATGTTTTAATTATATTTATGACAATTATTTATTTGCAATAATATGTTCATTGTTATAGATAATTAAACTACTTATAATTATTTAATCTATTTACATAAATATACGTCACATCGTCACTGTTATCAGCCACCTACCTGTTTTAAAGGTCACCGAATTATATTAACCAATTACAATTTGATTTTTAAATAACGGTCACTTCCGGGGTCATTAACGAAATTGCACTTTGATATAAATCTCAATCTACAAATTAAAATTATCAATGAAATTTACAATCCCATTATAATTATATATTCTGAACTAATTGTAAATGATTTTTTAAAAGTTCATAATTATAAACATTAATTAAAACGTAAAAATAGCTGGCAGTTTTAGCGCGGAGAAAGTAATTCAGTTGCGGCAGCGTGTAGTCGTGAAGCTGTCGTTTAAATATACGATAATTATGTCCATTAATTTGCCATCAAGTGTACCTGTGCAGTGACAGGTAATTATTGGTATGGTTTCCACGCGCGTGACAAATGATAGCTGCAGCACCTTTGTACGTTTGACCTTGTCAACGTGACCCCGGGCGCATGTGCCATGTTGCAGGCCACATAGTGGACATTTGTTATTAGCATTATTTCTTGTAAACTGGCGTTTTACGTCTTCATGTCTTCTTCGTCGTAGAGATTTAAAAACTTTGCATAACGTATCCGGAAGGTATAATTTCATAATAAGGATTATTTAATGAGTGAAGTTAACTTTCTAGGTTGCACCGTTTAGCGCTGACAGACTGACATAGACACCGTTGTGAATAGATTAGTGTTCCATTACACATTTTTGTTATCGGAATACTAAAAGTAAAGAGGTATGTATACTGGCTACCACATAGTGAGAAAAATAAATACTACCAATTAAATTTATCAACTTGTAATCAGCTGTTGCTCGTAAAATAAGAGTTTTGTGACCAAAGCTGTGTTAGAGTGAGATACTTATCTTTTTTAACTATGGGAAAATAGTAAAATTAACTATTCATGCATAAACATCCATAATTATATCTTATCTAAAGCGTTAGTGATGTAATAACTTAAATTATGCTGACCTCGCGCTATTTATCATTGTCGTACGGTAAATTCGTTTTGTGGTATATTAAGTATTTTGGCTATAGCATAGTGGGGGAGCTTCTTCCGTCCAAACTAAGAGTCACAAGTTCAAATCCCAATGCGGGAACGTGCATATTATGAATATTTCTCGAAAAAACATGTTAAGATCAATCAAACATCGCAAGAAACCCCACATACCCGAGAATTATTTCTGAGGTAGGTATGTTATCTACCAATTCAGACCTGACTCCCGAGTTAGAATACCTACGGCCTAATCTTCCTCACGGAAGTGAGGTGAAACCCGTGCTCATTAGTGAAGGATATGGGTTGTGGATGATGATGTATTCTGGGTAAACTAGTTTTCTATGGTAGGTATTCTAGCTGTCAGATAAGCAATTAATTTTTTTTTATGTGTCCTGTTCATTATGGCTTCCGTTAGCAAACTGTGTTTTAAACAAATTCATTAGTCGAAACCGCATCATAATTAACTTCGGTCAGGGCAAAGATCAATGTTAAAGGTGGAATTTCAATTGACCGAAATAGTCTTTGCATGTACAACTAGTTTGTAATAATGTATAGTAGCTTAGTCACTGAATGGATATATACTACTCGTATAACGTGGGAAATAAATTGATGTTTTAGGCTGAAATCTTTTTCGTCCTTAAACAATCTCATTCATAAATTATGATGTGAATAAAAAAAAAAGAATAAGATTTGACATTAAAAATGACCTCTTTTGTAGACCACCAGGCCAACAGGTCGACTAAGCCCAAATGCCCACATAAATTATCTTGTTTTTAGAACATAAGTGATTCATAAAACAAATCAGAAAACAGATTCAATTTCAGTGCCACGGCAGAATGTTTATTTATTTGTATAATCATTAACCTAAATAAAAAGACTTGTCATTTCATTGGTATTTCTTATGTATATTTTGTTTGTTTATTTTTGATACCTCCTTTTCAAAGATAACACTATACCTACATTGATTTTTATAGTATAACACCTTAGAACTGTATCTACATGGAATCCACTAACCTAATGTTATTTATTACCTAGTTGAAGTATCAAGTAGAAGACGTTTCATAAACTTAAGGACATGTGCTATGCTGCACTGGGCCTGCAAAAAGGCGTATGTCTTCTCTTTAATACTTACTTCTTGGAAATGCCTTACAAACGACGCTTCCTTACCATCGTTCACCTTAATTGACGTGTACCTACTTCTTGGTCATCATCGAGTGTCCTGTCCCCAACACAATGCTCGTCGATCCATCAAGTCTACGATAACTCATCTACTGGACGGACCGGCCACAACACGAACTCGGCGCACGGGGACAATTCGCCCTTGGACGACAAAATCTCTATTACAATTCCGCCACTATTACGAGTCGCACGAAAACTTTACTTAAAAAATGGTCAACTTACGTTATCATTCGATATAAAGTCGAATACAGACATATTTTTGCATAGAGATTATGTCGTGCGAGGGAGAATAGTCCCCCAGGTCGCAACCTATCAGCGACACCGCTTCGTTAGGCTGCGCTCTGACGGATCGCGATTATACGTCAATATAGCTATTGTCGCTACGATCGCCTCATACATAACTGGACTGGTGTCGCCAGGTGCTCCGGTCTGATTTACCTGGTGTTAGCAATACGGAGTGAAGTGAAGCTACTACGGTCGGTAGAGAATGAAGTTTTTGCTTGAAGTCGTCGAATAATATGACTCTGTGGCGGAAGGTACTTTATTACCCTTACGATTTTGGATCTTGTTATCTAGAATTGTTATCTATAGCATATTTTTTATGTCATACTTGTTAGCTATTACATTAGTCTAAGCTAGCGTTATGGAATTGGATATGTTCCATACTTTTATTATATGAAAATAAATCAAATCAACGGGATGTTTATTTCGATTATTCCATGTCACTACCATTGAAGAAATGCGTTTATATAGGCTTCCCACTAGTTATGTGCAATGCGCGTATGCTTAGGTATTCTGGTCAGCTGGACAGCGCGGTGACACGAAGTGACCTCAATTTGACCCGGGGTTAACGACCCGGGATGTGGAGCACTTAGCTATTAAGGGCAATGTTAGGTACGGGTGTAAGTATGTTGGACTTTAAAGTACTTACCATCCTTTCCCGTTTGGACTAACAGCCCATATCCCCCGCGGGGTTTTCATGACAAAATCACGTTTCATATGAGCTAATAACAATTACTTCTGCAAAGCCACCTGACATGTCATGCCCGCAATAAGAACCACAGCATGTGTGACGGTAGAAAGTATTTAAAAAGCCAATTTCACGGGGAGTTGGTGGACGCCCAATTCTATTGTGCCAACGTAATGGTACACAATTACGATATGTCATACCGTTTGTCTGCAGACGGCTCAACTAGCCGGTGGGGTAACGGTTCTACCACCATTTATATCTGTGATATTTTATTACGGCTTTTTGGAAGCAATCATTTTGAAAAATGCAGTTTCATAGCTCTTTGAGGCGTTTTTGTTTTCTAATACTAATAAAAGAGATACTACATTCTATTTCCAATTTTACATCGTCAATCATGTCTACTGAAACAAAACAGGTGCCGATTAATAATTTATCCGCTGATTAAAACAGCCCGTAGCGTTACAATCATTTGTCCACAATGCCTTACAACATTGTACAAACAAATTACAAGGCTCCCTACAGACCCTATCTTGGATCTAGATCTTGCTTCTGTGCTCACAACCACTATTATTAACATTGTTAAACTCGAGGGTAAGGCTTCATTTCATAATTGGTCGGCTAATAAACATAACTTGTGGTAATTATTGTTATTTGAACCGTTAGTATAAACGAAGTTGTGTCCGTTTGGGCACATTTCTGAATCTTACAAATGGTCAAAACGTTAGAACTAGCGATACACTACGTATCTATGAAATTAGGTTCAGGGTGGTAGGCTGATGCTGAATGTTCTAGAAGAATGATGAAGGTTCTAGAGTGGCCACCACGGACTGGAAGACGCAGTGTAGTAGGCCTCCCACTAGATGGGCCGACGACATCAAAAGAGTCGCAGGCAACCGGTGGATGCAAGTGGCAAATTGTCGTTCGGTTTGGCGGTCTAAGGGGGAGGCCTATGTTCAGCAGTGGACGTCTTCAGGCTGATGAATATAATGTGTTTTGAATATTATTTACAATCCTAGATAAAAGGTTACGATCTATTACACCATCCACGGATCCCACTAGTAGTTTGCATCGGATCATGTGATCCGACGCGGGCGTAACTCAAATAAATAATTTGAATACAAAATTGAGCTGGAGTGTTTTACATTCACAAGTATGTACTGTAACTAGTTAGTCAGCAAAGGTTTTTGAATGAACCCAATAATAGTTTATTTAATCACAATATGCCTACACGTGGTTATTTCATAACAATTTATGGCTTGAGATTATGAAAATAACAAAAAAACGTTTAACCTAATCGATTGATTGCCTCCTTGTAATATCATATTTATAACTTCCAAGTTCAACAGGTGTTCTCTGCTTTAAACATAGATAGGTATTATACGTATAGCCAAAATTAGTTTTTGCAAACCCTAAAAATCTGTTATGAAATATTGTTGTGTAAAAATATATTAATTAATAGCATTTTCGCAAGCATTATCACACAAAAAGATATAGGTACTTAAACCTTTTTTAAAACACTTTTTTATCTGATCATATCTAACAAACGCGGACCATGCGTCCACTTCCTCAATATTGTCACCACCCTATATATTTTTCTTGCTAATTGCCAGTGTTCAGTGTGACCGCACCTTGTTTATGATGAAACTGTACCTCGGGGAGCGTAATGCACGACATTATAATGTAAAGTAAATCATCCATTTTTGGTCCGATGAGGCCTTCGGCTGGTTCCGCCGCTCACCCCGGCACTACTTTCGCTCTGGTTTTTCACGACCTCTTAAAGTGAATTGTAGGGTTGTCACTTTAATAAAAAAAATACAATTACTTTGTTGCATTTTAATCCGCTCGTATGAGGCAAGCGACGAATTTAACTAAGTTGCCAGTACTTTTGTGGAAAGTATAATGTAAATTGCTACATACAAAAATTGTACAAAGCTTTTCTAGGCTTTGATTCAGTTTATACAAAGATTATGCCACTTTGCCATCAACATTATCAATACTGGGGCATATGCCTTCTCTCATAGAGAAAGGAAGGACTTAGACAGCTTGCCAACGATGTTTTGAAAACATAAAATGGAGTCAAAATAGATTGCTGAAACTCTATTGTACTCCTAGATAGTAAAGGTATGTTAAATACCTTCACATTTAGATGTATTTCAGCATTCCAATAACTAACCATATTATTTAAATTACAATAATGGATATATTATGAAAATACGCCATTTTTTTCTGGAAGTCGGAGCTGACACAATTGTATAAAATTTTCGTTCCAAAAGTCCACCATCGAAATTACCAACGTTCCCAAAAATTCATACCAAATGAATTTCAAGAAAAATATTCACGACAGCCCTAAGCCAGCGATCTCCTGATAATGCTCTTGTTTTGACTTCGTACTTTCAAAAACAAACTGTATCGACCAGTTTTCGATCACGCAGCTCTCGATTAATGCTGATATTTTAATCTCCGACCTCAAAGTCAAAATTGAGGACTTACGTTACGGGTACTTTTTGCCAAGATGCCCTGAGCTGTCTTTGAGAAAGAATCTGCATAAATTGTTGCAGCCTTCGTGGCATAAATTAAGTTGGTGATAAGCCGAATGTAAAGCGTGAAGTTGAGAGGTTTGATTTCCGCTGGCAAATATTTGACCAACGGTATTTGCTCTGGAACTGGCTGATGATGACATGGTCTTCGTTATTTTCAGCTTTTTATATTAAATAAATCCTAGTAAGGGATTAAGATGTATGTAGAATGATGATGTCTTGTTATTGAGATGATAACGTAAAATAACACGAGTACACAAAAATTAATTAATACTAAGTACCTACTCGTACTTTAATTTGACGGCACGTTTGGCGTACTGGCTGAGCCATTGGATTGCTGCGCTTGGTGTTGCGGGTTCGATTCCCGCCCGGAACAATTATTTGTGCGATCCACAAATGTTTGTTTCTGGTCTGGGTGTGACGTGTATATGAAATGATATGTCTGTTAGCGGTACCCACGATACAGGAGCAATCCTACCTAGTGTGGGGCTACGTTTTGTAAACGAAAAAAAAATAAGTTATTCAATGATTCATGCATCTTGGTCACGATATTTACTCTCAAATGCATTTGAGGTTTGGCAGCACCATAATGATTGTCGTCTTGTCGTTATTCTTGACTGAACCCATTTATTTGGAGCCACTGCGTGCCAAGTTACTCGTATTGTAGTTTATCTATATTATAAGACAAGAACTTTACATTATAAGAGTTCATTTACGACGCCGCCTTTGGAGATGTTGCAATTTCTGAGTAAGAGGTCTTGATTTTATTATGTACGTACATATTTGTTTACGATTGGTTCACGCGGCACTTTTGCTTTTAAATGATTATTTACAGTTTAAATCGATACAGTTTTACATGATGATGATATTTCATAATATGTCTAAATTTTATACACCTACGTACTTACTTTTTGAAAGTAAATATTGATTTTCACACGTTTTATACTGAAGCTCGAACACATATTCAGTTAAATATTTACACGATTTTATGAGGACCCGTACTACCGACCTCCTAGCCCTGCTAGATTCCCAAGCCATGAGTTAGGCCTATCTGAACTTCATGAAATAGCAGAAATAGTACAAAGAAAAGGTATAAACCCATTATAATTAAATAAATTTCTTCATACCGAGAACCAATATAAACTACAAACACAAATAGCAAAGATATTCATCAAGTTGATACAGGTGAGCCTCTAATGCCTAAACAAATATGCTAATTACGAATTTCGCATACAGAAACGTGTTAACAGCTTCCCACACCAAAAATTATTCATCAAACACAATCAGATAATATAAAAACATCCATAATACGAGCATCGAACGCGTCGGACGCGTTCCAAATAGCCTTAAATTCAAAATAGCCTTAAAGTCTTTGACATCGTTCCTAGCCGTACTTTCGTCAGAGAATTCTCTGATCGTAATAAAATAAAACGAATACGATCCAATGATCCGAAACATGCGATGGAACGTAGGTATGTCTCACTGATTTTTTACACCATTTCGATTAAACCAGTTCAAAGAGCACACGAAATTCTGAGCGGCAATAAAAAGTGTCTAAGTTTATTGCCGCGGGGTTCCGTGTAAAAAGGCTTTATCTCGGCTAAAAGTTTTCCCATAAACGTTATTGTGCGCAACTATAAAAAGTGTATATTTTATGCCCAGTGTCCAAATTAGTATGGGGCAACGAGATTGGGAGGCCCTAAAATTGGTAAACAACTTAATAGTGGTTTAACGATATTTGCGGTTCTATTATATTTAAAAAATTAGTATGACAATAAAGTAGAAAGTAAGCGTTTCGATGTAATAAAGTTGTAATTGTATCGATACAAATGAGAAACTTAATTTATTTGAGTTTTAATACCTACCCAAAGTGTCAATTTCTGTTACAAATATATTTTGTTTACCTAGGTTACATGATTTAAATTATATTGATAGATTTGTGAATTGTAAACTAGTAGTTCTAAACCATCCCTAAGCCCGCTACCACTGATCCACGAACGTTTCTCGATCGTGACTGCACTTGTCGCGACCTACACCTGTGCCGCGACAAATTGCCCAAAAATGTCGCCGCAGTAAAAACTTCATTGAAATCTCTAGGAGTGAAATGACGAGGCTTGTCGTGAGTTCGTGACGAGTAGCTAGCAGCACGTGACCCCACCTGTCGCGGACACCGAGAAATGTCGCACTTGATAAACTCACTTTTGTATATTTTTTGTATTTGAATTGGAGTCACGTTTCTGATAGAATGTCAGACACCTGTAGCTGCGTGCGAAGGTAAAGCGTAAAAAATATTGAAAGACTTGATTTTTATAAAAAATAATGGTAGTAAACAAGTGACAGGAAAATAGAACTGCGGAAGTTCTTTTTGGCTAAATCTTGGATCAAAAATAAAATTAAATAAAGAGTAGTACAAAACCATCGCCTTACAAACCTTAATATTGAATACAATCTTATTTATATATTATTAGGTAAGCAGCTCTGATAACCTCCATAGTATTTTTTGCTCCAAATAAAATAAGCAATACCACATACTTAGTTCTCACCAAATATATATTATAACTCGTCGCACGATTAAGAGCCCCTATGTCAACAAAAACATCAAAACAGTATTATTTCACGACCCATTATCAAACCACGATTGCTATGACCAATTTGTCAATATTAGTAATACTTAGAATCCAGGAAGCGACCGCCGAGAGCATCCTACCACGGGTTCCCACCAGCATGTCACGTCAACTTGCGGTCGCCGGTCGCAGCTCCGACGGTCGCGACCTCCGCGCCGGCCGGCGCGACCGCGCCCGGCCGCGCGTAACCACCGGTAAAAACCGCTCCGTGATCTCGGGTTACCGCCAAGAAGCTTCTCAAACAACTTTTGTTCTTATTTTGAGACAGTTCATCAAGTTCGATATCTTTTTTTCCCATCGATCGATCCGACCGCTGTAAGTGGAACGATGCAAAGAAAATAAACCACCTTTTCGTCCGCTCGAAATAATTGGGACCTGTCACAAAGTCGGTAGTCGCGATATTTGAAGCACACAGATAATAATATCGTTATGGAACTTCTGGATTTTTATGTATTTATTTAGTGACTCAATACTCGTCGAAAAATCTACATCTTCTTTCGGATATTAAATGGGCCCACTTAATAAAAATGGTGATCCAACTATTTATTCAGAGACATTTTTTAAACGAGCCTTTTCCAGTTGTTCCTAAAGTTCATGACAGGTTCACAAGTCAATAAAACAGATATATTAGAATCGTGTCCTATAGATCAGCGCGGCGCGCACGCATGCATGCGACCGGCGACGTAAGGTTATGCGGATGCCGGGCGGCGCGTGCGCCGACTGCACAAGAGGGCTGCGAGGTCGCGCCCCGAGGAATGTCTTACTTTGGTGCCGTCAACTGCTGAACCTTGTCGCAGTAAACAGAAGACTATTACTAGACATTATCAAGAAGTGAAGTGGGAACACAGAAAAAAGTCAGTACCTATTTGGTCACTATATTATGGGGGTATTAAATACCTATTATTCGAAATAAAAATATATACTTAGTACGAACTTATTTGGATACTTATACGGCTCTCTGTATTTTAAATTTTGTTCGAAATCGGATGTACCTACTGTTAAACGGGTGAATTACAACGCATTTGCCGCTAATAGCTGCATTTAAATATGTCTTTTGGAGATAAAAATGTAAAATCTCCTCTGTATTACCGACTCGTGCGGCAGTAACTGTCAAACAACGCCTCGACTACTGAAGTGTAACAGTCCCATCCCGCCACAGTACAGTAGGAATGGAACAACCAATCAGTCATTTTGCACCAGTCTGACAAGACACAGTGAAAATGAACCCTACCTACATGTGGTGAACGTAGCCAAGTGTATTTAATTAAAACAAAAGATAAAACAGCGAGTAACACCAGTGCACGGGTGCGGTGGCAACTTGATAGCTCGCGGTTTGAACTCGCATCGCGACTTGCAGCTCGGTGCTCTTTATATGTATTTATACATAGCAATTTTTTTATGTTACTGAGTAACGAGTCCTTTACCTGATGGCAAACCACACGCTTGCCCGTAATACTTGCTATGTCATCCAAAACTTTGCACTGTATACGCATGTAATCTTGTCGCCATGTATGAAAACGAAGAAAATTAAATAAGGTATACTTACATATACAATTTCTATGTACCTATAGAACCTTTATACCTATAGAATTGTTCTATAATTTTTAGTACTTTATAAGTGTATCTTAGTGAATAAATGTTTCATAAGTGTAAAATAACTTTAATTGCATTAATTACCTGTGATCTTTGTTATATTACATTATGGTCAATCGAAACATTGAATAATCGTAAAACCGATCGTCCTGTCTGTCTTCCTCCAAAGTAAAGATAACAAATTAATATATGCGCAGGCGCACCATAAAACATTTATGCGTGGATGGCGGCGCGACATCCGACCTACACGAGTCGTGTCGACCCATCATTGTTCCACTGGAATAGCTAATGGTACGTGTCACTCTCCGAGTGTCAATGAGGCTCGCCACTTCCGGGATAAGACACGTATTGCAACAGTAATAAGGTTGGCATATTCAGTTAAAAAAACATATAACATACTAGCAGACACGGCCACACGTTACTATGGCTAAGGTTTTTGTTATTGCGACTATAAATTGAGATGTAATCTATCCTATCTTTCAAGTTAGATCAAACTGCGTACGGTGTGCAAATTTGATTAAAATTTAGCAGTCCATTGCGGACAAACGACGTGACGCGTAATTTATATATATTAAGATTTGATAATATTTGTACACACACTATTATCTATATATTATTGTGTAAGTATAAGCCATGAACTTCATTTGTAAACGACAAACAACTTCAAGGACAATTTGTACTAGGTAATATTATAGTTCTATAGTATCACATTTGTCCTGTAAGAATTGGTCATATTATCCTGTGATTGGATTTAGGAAACCTTATGTTTATATGTATAATATGTTTCGATGCTCTAGATCGCGTGAATAGTCAAAAATTTTACCGTAGGACATTATATAAGAAAGGAAGACATGCTGCAACAGAACTTTAACTCCTGCCCTCTTGGAGCCCATTGGAATAAAGATACTTTATATCTGAATTCTAATTAATATACGTCTATTAAATCTTTGCTACCATGGGATATAATATCTAATAATTATTATTAATACACCGCGAGCTGTATCCATCTTCCGCGACCCATCAATGACCCATTACACTAACAATAAAATAATTGTTATTAATAATATAACGAGGTAACGAAACGACATAATTACGTTCACACCCGGACGTCACGACCCATAGAACACATGCCGGTAACAAATTACAATCAATTATGTACTGTAATCGATATTGGTGACGCAAAGATGTGTTGCGCAGATTGGTATAATATTATGGGAATATGGAATCATTCTTTGAAGGTGGAAACTTACTTTCGCGTGTAGAATTCATAGTTATTTTCTAAAAGCAGTAGACCCGGAATTAGACCAGTTTTTTGTCCAGTTTTATATACTTAAGTAGGTACTTAGAAAAGTTTAAACCAGAGTTAAAAAGATGTTTCTAAAATTTCGTTCAATACAATCGACGTCTATAACTTACGTTTTCTCACTCAATCCTGGCATTCCTAATTATTTTACTTGCGAATTAACTTTTTATTAACATAATACATCAGTTATTTTAAAAGTATTTAAATTTAAGCAAAAACTATTATAATTAAATAAAACCTACACTATTCTAACAAACCGCTACCAGATGGCAATTTGTTATTGAGTTAGAAACATTGGATTGGAAAAGGATATTAATTATTTTGGTTTCACATGCTACGATCCTGATTCTTTAGCGTTAGCGTTCAATCCGTTCATATAGGTCATTTTGAAATTCTAAATAAATTTACGCACTCTTTTGATAGACCTCTTTCTATCTCTTAATTTTCTTTCTTTTATTTTTATAGCCGCTGTTAGGGAGTTTTGGCGGGAATCCGATAGTGAGACGTTGTTGGTTTTGTATTATTTTCTCAAACTTGTGTTTCTTCCAGTGTTAATGAGTAATATTGGTGGAATATTAATCATTAAGTATTCGTTAACGTGCACGAGTGTGGGCGAATGATACGAGTATAAACTCAAAAAACGTGTCTTTTCGCATTTTTTCCAAAACTCCCAGGAAGTTTCAGTAAAGCATCCACTACTTTACTGAATCGTGACTTTGATGATGTAAATAATTGACTTGACTAATTGACCACGATTGCTATATTGCTGTGACTTTCTTAATGTGAAATTAAGAAATACTTATTATAATAAAATACTTGGCACTGGCTATATGCACAAACCTAGCGAAGTCATTACTAAAACAAAAAAAAAAGACGCTGTTAAATGAGTAACAAAACAATGCGACGTTACTTTTCCTCATCATTGCCACAGTCAGCACGGGTGCAGTTGCGGATATAAGTAATATGTAGGTAGGTACACTGGTACATAAATAAAAAAATATTTTCGTAGCGAATAACTTTTAATTATCATTAGAGACCTTGAACTGATCTATAGAATGAGACTATAATACGATTTGTATCGATTTCGAATTGTCGAGTGTGCGCCGCGTAACATTCGCCATGTTTTGATACTGCTTTGCTTTGCATTAACAGTTTTATTCGCGTGAAAAATAGGTAATAATTTTAAAGTAGGTACCTACCTACTTACTTTGCTTAGTTAGATTAAATTTATCTATTTTGGCGTCTGTTCAACCTAAGTAGGTACTAAATTAAATACATTTATTGCTAGTGTAGGTAACGTATTTCAGGTTGAAATAAGTACGTTACAGTTGTTATTGTATTGCAAAGTAGAACGAAAAACGTAGAGCAAATATTACTATGTATATAATAACATTGTTTTGATAGCAAGATTACAGCGGCGGTCAATGTGAAAAACCTGCAATATTTATCAGTCACGGTAAGTAGTAATGATAAACATGGATTTTTAAAACATAACTCTCAGACATAAAATATGTAAGCCAGCAAATTGATTACAATTTCAAACTGTTATAAGTCAATACAATTAATTACTTTTTAAACACCGTGAAAATAAAAGAATTATCTATGATAATTAACTAAGTAGGTACCTACGTACTATATTTTGAAAATTTTACATTTATATCCAAGATCTGCTACACCCAAAATATTAAAATTCATTTCGCCCGTTATTAAAAGTTGCACATTTCCACCACAGGGTACAGCGTGCGCTGCGATCGATTTCGTTCTCACAATATCCGCCCGCAGCTAACAGATAGCGAATATTACTACCTAATGCAGTCTAACTAGCTCATGTTTAGTAGGATTAAACTAAATTAGGTACTTATATCACACATTGTTAAAAATCTTAGAAAAAAAATTTGCACCAATATTGACAAAGTGTACCTACATGTTTTTTGGTAGAGCAAAGCATAATTTGCATCTAAAACAAAACAAAACGAAAAAAATATTTTTTTAACATGTATAAATATAAATACAACTGCTGTATATGACAAGGCTTTGTATAAAATTCATGAAGAACCAGGTTACTACTTGGGGCATCTACCCGTATTATAGTCGCTGACAGAAAGGGCATTCAGGTTAAAAAATAAAATCATGTTGCGTTCTTACACGCCGCTATTAATTTACATTAAAAACATTAAAATATTGCATCTTTGTCCGAGGAATATGGAAACATGGTCCTCGTAGTTGACTTCCTAGACATAGGGTCGAAAGTAAGTCGCAAATCTCTTTTTACTAGTACTAACAGAATGGTCCCACAATCGGTTCTCCCTGTGCGTATAGGTACTAAAAGTATGCTTAATACGTACTGGCACAGCTTTCAGCCTTCATGATGTTGGGAACATACATCTTACTATATTACATTCAATGAACGGAGTCCCTGTAATGTCGAAGTTCAAATAGCGCTAACCAGATATACCAATCTAAAAGATATAGAGAGGCTATACGAAAAAAAAACCAAATCTAACTGCAAAGACGATTGTAAGTGCACATTAAATACGTTTTTTCTCGATTTTGACCCTAAAAATGACTATGTTAGCGAAAATAAGACCATTTCAAAGAATACGATCACAATATATAGAAAGATCCTGAAATCCTAGTACTCACGTGGTTCTTTAATAATTTGATTTTAACAGAAACGCATTGCCGCGTGATAGTTTAAAGAACTATATGGTCATGAATAGCACAGTGCCACACAAATAGCATTCACATTATAGTTACGAATAACATCTTGTTTACTCAACTAATTTTCCCTTACATCTTAATTCTTACAGCTACTCACGATAAAGGCGCATCTTACAAATCAATCAAGTCTTTCTTACAACGCTCTTACGTTCTACTCGACACTGTTTCTCCTGTATTTGTTTACTATTAATGTCGTGATTTAAAGACCCTTATGCTTAATTAATTACCACCCTTTTAAGTGTAAAATAGTTATAAGTGTTCGACCGAGTAAATAGTTAGCCATAACTTGAAATTGATCGTCTAACATTCAGCACTTCTCGCCATGGACTTAGTTATAAATTATTTTGAGACCGTAAAATTACGAGCGCAATAAATTATTTCATTTGCACCATACAATTGTTGTTGGACTATTTTAATGAGAGGTCAGAAGGGAGTATAAATTTAACGATGAAAGTGACGTATTTTTGTTCATAGTAGGTACCTACTTAACTGAGACGCAGCGAGACACATGTATTTTTTTCTTTCATATGTTTTTTACTTCGTTCGTTAGGGAGTATATAATTTTAATATACAATACAAATTTCGAGGTTAAAACCCAGACTTTTCCTTAAATATAAACGTGATGGAATTAATTAAATAATAGGTCCACACATTAATTCGAGCAAGGTCATTTGAACCACTTATTTTAGGATAGACTAGAACGAATGCTGTTCCACTTGCATTAAAAATATAGCAGTTATTATAATAAATTCATGATCATTTGAATTTTGCGCTTCGTCGCTTGTATGATACCTACCCAATACGAAAAAAATATTGTAACATACAAAAATATATAAGTAGGTACATAATTCTGCAAGTATAGGAACTTATGCCTAAATAGAAGGTACTCTTACCTTTTACGTATTTCCAAATATAATCTTCCGCCGATATATTCCTCAGTTTGGCGCTTGAGAGTAAAATTTTGTAAGTCACAGTATCACTCGCTTAAACACTGTCTACGCACTGTTCTGTCAACGTAACAATGCACTAAAACAGTCCTAAAATCAACGCACCAACGTCATTAAAAAGGTTTAGTTTTGTGACACTGGGAGCAGTTTCCACAATGTTATCGCAAATGTCAGAGCGCACTATCACCGCACCCGATTAGCATTCACTCCACGCACGTGGGGCGGCGGCACAACGAGCTCGCGATACGACCTGAGCGCGCCAAACAGACGGCCAGACTGAAAAGCTGACTCACTACCACACTCGCACCGCACTCAACAGGTGAAAACGCAACAGTGTGGTATCAACTGAACTCGTATACGACCCTTGTGTGGAGGTTACTCGGGTGAACCGAGGTGCATGTGTGTGCGTGCACCATTTTGTTCGTGTTGGCCAGATTTATTACTGTTCGCGTGTGTACGTGAGTCCACAGGTGATATCTTTTGTATCGGTGCACGCGGTCACATGTCATGTGCGTATGTATGCTGCCTACCTGTTGTGCCCCCGCAATTTATAACTTTTGTTCTTTTAGGCCTTAATCTGAATTAGCCTTAAGGGCCCATTTCGCTTATCGTATCTTTCAGGTTTCAATGAGATGCGACATTCGTGTAGGTTTTTTATCATTCAAAGACCTCTTTTTACTGTTGTTAATTATGTTGTTGTAACAATGAAACAATTAAAGAGTATCAGGGTTAACCTACCAGTGATATGCGTTGTCTTTTGTTGAGTTTTCCAACAATTTTCCGACGTTTAAATTCGGTAGCGTTATATCAGACTTGAGTTTGCGTTTGTAGATCGTACCTTCTGCACTTGGTGAACTTTGTACAGCTAAGGTCACGGATGTTTAGCACTAATACAATGGGTATTAACATCTCGTGTCACCTTGACGTAAGCGCAAAGACATTGTCAGATTCTGCGAAGTAGAATTCCGTAACTATATTTTCCACTTCTAACCTTATGCACCTTATTGCGGAGATCTTAAACGTTGTAATCAGTTTTTATATTAGACGGAGTTATACTATTTTTGAATAAACTGTCAGCTATGAATTACTTAATATAAATGAAATACGGTCCATTTTGAATAAAGACTCTATAGCAACAACAGCTGAGCGCATTTTTCTTTACGGTCTACCTCAAGTTAAGACTATTCACACGCGTTTTTCCAGTCGTGATCGGTCTATTTGTAGTGTAATTTGCACCTAATCAGATGTAAAACTAGATTGATTATCGTTGTTCGTAGTATCCGATGAGCCGAATGAAGTGCCTTTGTTGTTTTCGGAGACAAAAGCGGCTTTGTTGACACGTTTTTGGGGCTATTGTATGGGCCCGTGATACATTAACGCCTACTTTGATAGGGTTTTAAACAATAGAAGTTTTTTGTGATAAGCTTCATTAATAAATCAGAGGTCAGGTAGACAAAAATTGGAATTTACCCTCGTTAATGTAAGCGGTGGTAGCCTAGTGGGCGAACGTCCGCCTGCCAAAACGGAGGTAGCTAGTTCAAATCCCAGTGCGAGCACGTACCAATGTGTTTCTTGTTAAACATAATATGTAGGTACGTAATTATCACTCACTTTTCGGTGAAGAAAAACATCGTGAGGAAACCAACAAGCCCGAGAATTATTTCGGAGGCATTATATCCACCAATCTTGATTAGGCCCCCGTGGTGGTTTATGGCCTAGCCCTCCTCACGAAAGTGAGGAGAGGCCTTTGCCCAGCACTGGTACAGTTACAGGCTAAATTATTATTTATTTATTATAATGTAAGGTTAATTTAGTTTACCAGTTATTAACAGTTAATGTAGAATTTAAAGTATCGCTTAGACACAAGTGATATAACTAATTCAGTGTAAGCAGAGACGAAGATGTCTACGAGCATTTTTCGCGTTGTGTTCAATCAGTAGAAGTAGGGAAATAAATGGATTGATTTTGATCAATCAAAACACTCTTAAATAAAATAAAATTTAGACTTTATAATTAAATTATAGTGAAATATAAACAACAGTTTAATCTGAACCTTTAAAATCGATAATGGAGACAATGTAACCAGCAAAAGCACTTAAGCCTTAAACACAAATTAGTACAAAGCTGTAATATACCTACGTACTCATTATTAAACAATGAAGCTAAGGGCCAACGAAGTGCTTACAAATTATGAAAACTAGCGGAAGCAAGTTTTCTATGTAAATTTCAATACCTGTCTGATATTATGCCGATACATTTTGATTGATTTTCTACTTGCCACAAGTCATAACAGTATGATTAGTTGAAATTCAATAATCGAGCCAGCTACAAATTTTATATGTATTTTAAAATCGGTTGATTTTCATTTCTTAATGATTCGTAAACAGATTGGAACTACTTTTTTCTAACTGCCTTTAGTTGTAAAGCCGAGTGGTACACGGGTAGAGTAAACGCCAAACGGCGTAGTAATACAGTAGAGTTTAGTAATAATATGCTACTAGCTCTGTACCTGGTACCAATGTAGCAAGAATTGATAGAATACAGTGGTGTCTTACGAGTTAGCAGCTGGTAGTAAAATACTAAACCTTCGTAATAGGTTTTAGTATAAAACAAGCTCATAATAATATGCATGCATTAATAATATGCATGCATAAGACTGTTTTATTTCAACAAAAACATTGGGCAATCAAAAACGAAATGTAAAAAAAAAACACTAAAATAAAATAAAAAACATTAAGTATCATTCATTTGTGAAAAAAAGTAAGAATGTTCACATCGATCCCTTAACGACCGCTCTCTATAAAGACCTTGTTATGACCCGTTTCATAACCCCTGGGAACGCCACAAATATTTACACGCATTTCAATTAACAAACAAGTAGAATAACAAGCGATAACTATTGCCCGAGCGCAAGCTTGGACGTGGAGCTACGAAGATTTTTTGGAATGGAGAAGGTAGCGTATTCCTTTTTAAGGTTCCGTACCTCAAAAGGAAAAAACGGAACCCTTTATAGTTTTATATCATTTACCAGTGACATTGTGGTCACCGTTATAGGACTCTATGCCTACGAGAAACTATTTTTTTAGATGCCTTTAACATTATGTCATGGGTTTGGTCACCTTTGATTGAAACACCATGATGTCTAGTCTCCATTCACGTGTAGGTATTCTGTCAAATATATTATAATATGATTTAATTTGACCGGATCAGTGGTTTTTGCGTTCAACCTAAAACTTTTAGGCAGCTTTTTTAATATAAGTATTATTTCTTTCCAAATGACGAGACGTGCAAATCAGATTGTCGGTTGTATTCCTAGTGAATGGTCAAGATTTAACTAGAATAAGACTGGATTCGAGCTGGCAACAGTTTATACCCACCTTGATTAAAAGCTGCCTTCCTACCTCCACCCTTCGCGCCGTATACGTTGCATTCTGTTTTAATTTATTCCGGCTGGCAATTAAGGGCATGTTCTCAGTGGTACAATGGCGCGCGGGCGAGATGGTACAATTGTGCACGCAAACTGGGCTATCAGCATCGGAAACAGGCCGCGACCTGTCCGCGGATATCTGTGGCTATGCTCGCTGGTAACATTTGGCTGGCCTACAGTTATTTGAAACTCCAGAAACAACACCAACTCTAACTTATCTGTAGAACTGGAAAGAAATGGAACCAATTAAACCAGTGCAAATGTCACTTCACCGTTGATCATCAAATGAGAGTGTCGCAGTGTGCCACTTCTTAGCAAACATATTTTACTGGGTACTTTTTGTCATGGTATCCTTCTAATATCTCAAGATTCTTCAGAAAACCTCGAAATGTTGGTTACCTTTACTGTTTGTAGGGTTAACAGTAAAGGTAACCAACATTTAGAGGTGTTCATGCTTCTATATGCCAAGATAATAATGTTCTTTAGGCAGGCACTAATGTACGTGGTTCCTGCGGTAAATACAAGGTGCGGGTTGGGCAATGGACACTTGTTGACTGACCTTAGAAATACATTTCAATACAAAACTGCCAATAGATAGAAGTATTATTATTTATTATGCCCGTTCAGTCAGTAGTGATCAGTGGATAAAAGCTGGAGCCTATGCTGAGCCTATGCTTACAAATTAGGCACAGTTTATGAAAGGAACTGTTTCTTACACTCTCTGAATTGTAAGGTATCCTGAACAGTCCACTATGAAGAGTGAAGAAAGCTAGTAAAGATCAAAATTAAAGTGCACTTAAAACACACATTGCCAAAAACAAAATTAATAAATAATGTTTCCCAAGAGTAGGTAGGTAGGCTACATACAGAAACGTATCCCAAATTCCGATTATTCAACGTCGTCGAAAATCTTTTCCTATTGTGTTTCAAACAATTATTGGCTAGCTAACAATCCAGCCCAGTAGTAGACATAATGGTCCAGATTGCGTTATCTCTCCTAATAAATCACTACTAGGAAGCGTGCCGAGGTATCCTAGGAAGGTGAAAAATACACTGATAGCAATTTGCGGTCCCTAGACCTGATGATACACATTGCGCCGGAAATTTATGGGTACTTATGAGATAGAACGGACTTGAACTTCGGTAAAAGATGTAGCAATCTGTAGACAGGTAAGTTAAAGTTCTATGCACACGGATTTGGAACTTGTACTCGTATGGTTTTACTAAAACTTTTGTGCGCTTGATAGTGGGGGATAAGTATATTTTATAAATAGATGTTTTTGGAACATCGAGGTCCTACTCTCGCTAATCTAGATTTCGAGGCAGAGCCGTGGTCCAAAAATTTTCTGTGGAATTAATAAGAGGCATTAAAATATATTTACATTGGTAATTAATACAAATTAACCTACGTTACGGTGTCAACGGTATATCTTATAACGGAATTACCGTGGAGAGCTTACTCAAAAATTATTTATAAACAGATTTCACCACCTGCAAAACAAAATCAAATACAAATCCAATATTTACACGTCCATTTATATGCTGATAATTACCGCCGTAAACTAGTGTCATAATAGTACCATTTCAATAAATGTGACAAAGTATCAGTTGAGAATAAATCGTCCGCACTGATCGATTTATGAGCCCAGTGCTTTAATTTAAAGACCTGCGTTTGTAGAACACAAATACATGGCAGGGTCGCTACATCCGCACTGAAATGGCCTAACTCCTACCTACAAGTACACCGAATAAACGACGTAGCTGCACTGAGTTGTTGAACGTGCTTAGGTTGAAAATCGGATGTAGATAGAGTTAGAACGGTCGTAGAGCGAAGGTCGATGAAGGTTGGCGCGCTTTTCCGCGATCAACGGCACTAGATTAAAACAAGATGGCGGGAGCGGCCGGCGCGTGCGCAGTGGCCGCGGCAACTCAGACGGGCCGCTAAATTATCGCTTATCGTATTGTTTATTGGAAATATTCAGTTCATTAACTGTTATTAGGTAACTAGATACCTTGAAACTGAGCTATGAATAGTTATTTTGTAGAAACGATTTTAATTGGTTATAGTTTTGAACCGCTACCGTTTAAGTTGAATAGGTAATTTAGATTTGAAATATTACGGTTAATAGATGTTTACCAGTCATTAAATGTAACGGTCTAATATAAAACTAGTAAAAATATTAATGAATTATTAATACAATGAATGTAAGTATAATTAATATTCTTATCTATGATTAATATTGCAACTTTGGTGCTTCCGTATAGTAGGTATAGTGCATTTTACGATGGCAAAAAATATTAAAAAGTATTACATAAGCCGATCAACGGAAAGCATATAATTAGGGTGAACTAGATCTTATGTTGCTTCCGTCTGGTCTTTTACAAAAAGAGTAATATTTTGATCTTAGACCATAAAATAATTGCCTGTTATTAAGTAAGCTGTAATGACCCATGCAACATCTTAGCCCACCTGATTTAGCTCCAAGCCCCGGTAATGAATGTGCTTTTAATGCTAGATACCGGCACGAGCGAACACCGAGATACCGTTTATGAATTTTGTCCACTCTATCTGTTCATATATCTACGGTTAACTTGTGTTTGGTCCACTCTATCTATATGTATATCTGTGCTTGACTTGTTATTGATTTGTTCCTTGTAGATTGTAATAAAGGCGTATTTTGTAAGCTTTTAAATATATTACTCATTGTGTTAGTTAGTATTGACGGATGTAAGTCAAGTTAGGATGAAAATACAAGTAGATGAAAATACAATAGCGAAATAATCTGATGATGAAGTCGCCTCTATACAAAATCTGTAAATATATAAACGAATATATACACCAATACTGTAAATATACTAATTGGAAATGTCTGGTAATATACATTTCAAACATTTGAAATTCAAATATTGGAGTTACCCTGCATTATTTTAATGACAATTGCATCTCACAGAACATCCCTATTTCTGTAAAAGTACCTAGTAACCCCTGCATAAACTAAACTCACCTACTTAATAAAATTACTTTACCATCACTTGTCTCACAGCAGGAGTCGCCTATCCACTTATAAATGTATACAATACCATCTAGATCTGAACGACTTATGAGCGGCCGTCACCGAAGCGTGATAGTTTAGAACCATGCTAATTTCTTTAGGTTAGAGTTCAACACGATTTGTGATTAATGGTCAAACTGAACAAATAAACTGAACGTTCTCTTCTATTGTTGCTTTTGATTTATCTTTGAAGTTGTTAATTAAATTCAACAGGTGTTAGTTTTGAATGTATCTATGTTAATAACGTTTTTTTTCTGGTCTAGACTGACAACAGCAAAAATATTGGATATTTCCATAATACATAATAGTACACAATAAAATTTTTTACATGGCTGTTACTCCTGGAAAGCGATTATGTGGTTGACGATGGAGTAGGCGCATTTACCTGTCAGATATATCCTATAGATTTTATTCTTCAGCTATAGGACGGACTTTCTCGATTTGACAACAGATATAGAATAGAAAAGAAAACACTTTATTGTAACAAATAATAAACAAATAAACAATACAGAGAAACAAAAATACAATAGGTAAACATGCAATAACTTTTTTACGTATATCTTCATTTTATAATTGATTAACACGATTTTTGAACGATCTTTGTCCAGTAAAAATGGAGTGCAACGAATCATTGCGTAATGCGTAACCTATTAATAACGTTGTCGCCGTTACGAGAATAATCGTTGTAACTGTGATTACGTAGCGTAACGTTACGTTACATGCTATATTATATTGTAATGTAAACGCTAAACATAATCGCTAGCTGCTGCGGTTGTCCATGATACTGTTACGTGTGAAATGAAAGTTCCAAATAGGTAATTTTCTTGCTGTTTTCATTTAAAAATAAATTTACAAATTTAAAATTGTCATGTAAAAGTTGGATATTGATTATTATTTTTAATAACATGAAATCATTTTCTTAAACCTTGTTAATAATTAGACACAGGCTACAAGACCGGTAAGCCGTTGCAAAGTAGGCGTTGTTATCTATCGAACCTTATCAATAATTGTTCATGCCTCGATCATGATTTGTACGCCAAACAGCCTTGGTACAGCCTTCAACTCGGCATTCTTCGGTGGCATTGCAAATGGGAATAATATGCTAATCTCACTTCATAGCCGTTATGATATTAGGATTATAAATTGTAAATTATATGGCCCAGGGCAGTATAATGTTGTGGGATAGTTGAAGAATCTTCTAAAGCTGATATTCATTATAAACATTGTCAAATAACGAGCCGAGCAGGAACACAGAATAGTAGAAAACGTGACGATAATGATATTATTGCCCCCTCTCACCATGACGGCCTTTTTAGAGTAGGCAAGAATCTTCACCATAATGGTCATCACCATAGGGAAAACCTTGCTAGCTACCCCCTGTAGCATACAATCTGTTGGCAATTCGATAAATTTTCTAGCAATAACCTAACCATCCTTATTTCACTAATACTCTACTACATAAGTATATAATTTTGACACCTAGAGCTGCCTTGAGAAAACATGCCTAATCAATGTTTAATGTTCTGTTAGATGTGTTTCGATCTTATAATAGGTATTTAGATGAGTAATCATCTGTTAGTAATCAGTTTCTTAACAAGAATTATGGCTTCGACAGCGTTGATAAAATTACAGAAGTGTATTATGTTATCCCAATTATTTTATTTTATTTTAGGATACACAATTGGCAGCAAATTGTGTGTTGAGTTAGATTAAAGTATTAGGTATATAATTAAACCTATATATAATTATAGTGTAGCAAGGTACACTTAGCGACAAAAGAAGCTGAACATGCCCATACTTTCAACTACCTAAATAAATCTTTTGTGTGTATCAAATTATGATGGAACTTCGGACATGTCCAGTAACTTTAGCGGCCGACTATACGTCAATCAATCTGTTTGAAGTAACTTAAAGACGTGTTACGTAACAGAGTAGAAAGATGAACTAAATCAACCAATGGGACCACTAAGTTTCTCTACGATGCAGGACATCATTGCTATATTTTATTCTTCCCGGCTTCGCATAGCTTTGAACAAGCACTAGTTATAAACCCAATAAAAGTGTCAAGTTTCATGACATCTGCAAATACTAAGGTTCGTTACACTATAAGTGAAATTGTCATGGCATAACTAACACTGCAGACTTTGCAGACTGAGACCCTTATTACGAAGAGTCATGGTTTCCGTTACAGCCGCTGTAAATACACAACTACCCTCCAATTAACGGACAACAACAGAGCTCTCATCTCGCGAAGTGCCTGTGAGTATCGATGCGTTTATCTTGTAAGGCAGGGGTGTAGCCAGGAAGGGGGAGTGGGGCAAACATACAAATATCCAGAAGGAGAATTTATCATAACTGACGCTGATAGAAAATGACATAATATTAACAAAAACATTTGTTTTTTTAACTGATTGGGTTGGCAGAATTTATTGTTTACTAAGCGAGAAGATGCATACAAGCAATGCTGAAAATCAAGGCTTGAGTGAGTTTTACAAGTGATGTAACATTATACGGACTACACGAACAACATGGATTAAGGCATGTGGGATGCATAGATCTACAGTTTATTGTCAAATTAAACCCACAAACGGCATGATCGCAAACTAAAACAACAAAACAGAATGTGTTTTCCTTCAGATGAAGATATTATGTTGAAGAAATTGTTTTGCCTTCGTCGATGATTCTTCTCAAAATCAGCTCCATTTGAATTGACCCTAAAATCTGACTCTGTGGTGAAGTATCGCCGTGCGTTCCGCTACCGATCGTAATTATCGATAGAAGCACTCTAATTGAGCACGTCGGTATCTCATATCGACAGGTCGCAGTGACGATGACGTGCAATCGAGCATTGTCGATGCAACATAGATAAACATGTCAAAATACTAAGGAATTTAGCCGCCGGTGAAGAAATTTCGGTTTGATTCAATTAGGTTTGAGTGCGCAGGTCCAGAGTAAGTTATTTTTCTACTGTAGCACTGCTTGCTAAATATTAGAAAACGCCGCGTTATAGTTACTTACCTATAAAAACTCAAGGTAGCTGTCATTTGTTTTTTTTTTTTAATGTATAAACAATGTCTTATCGACTTATGCTCAAGAAGAATTGTTGCTCTAGTTTGACAAACTAAAAAGACAAAATGGTGGGCATACAGACCTATACTGTGCATGCACTTGGCAACGGATGTAGTCAAACAAGAGAAACTTTGTAGAATTTTTTATAGAAATTATAGATAGATGAACTTTTATTTGGTACTCCAAAAACTTTATGTCAAACTAATCATAAGTTTATAACCATTCTTAAGTGTAGTGGATTATAACAAAGCTGGCCGTTGCCTGTTGGTGTCGGTTGAGAAGCCCTTGTGTAAAAACTCTGACATTAATTTAGAGCTAGCACAACCTCATACGATAAACAACAGAGTTTTACTTCGCGTCGCGATTTTATTCGGTAAACACGCACGTGTTACACCTAGTAACTTACTTGTGTTTTAGTAACTTACTTAATCTCTTTGTGCAATTATTAGTATGTAAGTATAATATATTCATAATATGACACTGATGTCAATCGACTCAACCCTATTCCAGCTGTATATCTTGTCTAGAGGCTATCTGTTAGAGACCCATTGTATCTATTTTAAGTTTAATCTTTCTGTGTTCTGTACATTTTGGTGTCAATAAAGTCTAATCTATCTATCTATCTTACTTACAAGTCGTACCTTAGAAAGGTAGAAAAGAAAGAAAAACATTTTTCTGATAAAACTGCACACAACAACACATACACATTAGAGGCAGGACAAGATATAACAAAAAACGGGAATATACTCAATAGTATAGTGTAGGTACGTAGATAGCCGGTCTGTACAATGATGTCAGTAAAGGTCTGAGCTCAGCATATTGCGGTAGAATCACAACGCTGAGGAAGGCATATGAATATAAGTCCACGTCAATAGTTACTGGCATGAGAGTGCAATACATTGTTTTCTTGCGTAGCCACTGCAGGAAATGTCGTTTGTTTTATTTCCGGCGCTGCCGGCGCAAGATTTCTAATGCAAAAAGACATTTTATTGTTCACTGTCGGCTTTATCTGCACTAAATTCTCAGTTTTATTATTCACTCTGATTGCTACTATTGTAGAGCGACAGTGCTATATAATAAACCGTGCAACTTAAAAGTTTAGCTCTTTTATAAAGCATAGGGGTGAAGTTTATGGTTACTATCAATTATTTAAGAGAAAACTATCCATTGTCATTTTGATTAACTTTAGCCAGAAAACTATAGTAGGTACCTGCTCGCTTTGATGTCGTTTCACTTTTATTGTTTAATCGAAGAGAAATCACACAGTCACGATGTCATGAAACTGGGTAGTGTTCTTATATTTAATTACAAATATCAAGATTAATTTCACTACATAAGTTGTAGGTAGGTATATCAGATTATACTCGGAAAGTTGTGTTAATATGTATAATTTGAACCTGTATGTGTTTGTGTCAATTTCAATAAATCAACATTCATAAAGAAGAGGGCATAACTTAATTGAATAAAGTTGAATATCAAGCAGTCATCAGGCTTTAAAATTAAAATAATTAATTTAAAATACTAGCTTCGCCTTGCGACTTCTCTCGCTATGGCTATGACGATAAGTTGTAGATGATAATGTTGATGATGATGACTATTAAAAAGTTAAGTATAAAGTTATAATATGCACCAAATTCCATCATAATCCGTTCAGCAGTTCCAGCACTGACTGGTAACAAACACACACAAATTTTCACGGTTGTATTATCATACTAGAAGCACCTCACGGTTTCACCCGCGTTAACTAGTATCCCGCGTGAACGGTTCATTTTCACGGGGTAATAAGCAGCTTATGCCACCCGATGATAGTGTAGCTTCCCAACAGTGATTTTTTTTTGTCTTTTCGGGGCCTATTCAATGCAAACGAACAAACAATCAAATCTTTCCTCTTTATAATTATTAGTATAGAAGTATAGATAGTGGAATATATTCGACATAGCCCCAACGCGAGCAAACTCAAATTAACCAATTGCACAAAAATATCTTTATAATCAAGATTTAGCTCGACAAGATAATAATTGTGTCCGTTGCATTGCAAATGGCGTATAATTTAGCAACGAAAGTGACGAAAGGCTATTTGCCTTAATATTGTATCACGTCCGGCCCAAGAGCTAAAAGGTCAAGTTTCCGAGCCCGGTCCCCAAATGTCGACACTTCCTATAAAAGACTTCAACGCGTGCCGTGGGAATCAAAACTGCATAGCTTTTACCCATTGAGATCTATTCCTAATTATTTTAAAATACACATTTATACAACGATAAATATAAATTTATATTATTATACTTTTACAATTTTAGCAAAAGTATAAAAGAAATGAGAAAGGATCTGTTTGGATATTTTAGTCGTAGAATGTCTAATTCGTGGGAAGTTCAATTCGTGATAATTTTAGTCACAAATCAGGGCTTGCCGAAATGCCGTTTTTTACCCATCATTTGGTCTGTGTGTACCTTAACAAGTCAAAATTACTTCACATAGTAATAAAAAAAAACTATTTCTAAGAGATGAACCCCTAATATGATGTTGACGGAACGAAACTAAAACAACTATGTTAAATTGGAAACTAACCTCGTTTGATCATGTCTCATTCGAATTATTCGTTTACATTTCCCGCTCAATATCAACAAATAAGTGACCCCTTTATTTTATACCACAAGAGCGATTTGAAGGCAATGATTACCTATCATAAACCAGCTCCGGCTACTCCACAATCGGACGAAACGGCAATAATTTCAAGTGAGCCACAGGGCGGCCGAGTTGAGACTCGCCCACTCGTCCACTCGCCTGCGGACAAGTGAGTAGTGTAACTCGAAACTGAGCGTTTGCGCTGAGTTACGGTTTGGTTGATGAGCATCTGGTGCAGCGAGGTTAATAAGTTTAAATTGCAACGGTTCGTATTTACGTATACTCGCTTGTTATGACGGGTCATGCGTTAGTTTGAACGCGTGGAGCGTCATAAATATACCTACAGTTTTGCCAAGTATAGAGGTGAAATTGAGATAAGCTGTGTAGATTCATTCTATACCCGGGGTCAAAGGTATCAAATGTAACTAGCTCGTCAAAACTGCAATACTTCTATACAACTTTAGCATACAAACTTTTTCAAAAACATTTTATGATTTCATCTCAGATCAGATATTTTATAAACTCGCTTCAGCACTTTTATAGTTGTAAACTAAAGCGGGCAAGACAGAAGAAAAATGAAATATTTAACATCCTTCTCATGATGATGATCTCCTTCATCAATAATTGTTTTTTTTTTCATATTAAAAACCATTAACGTATAAATTTACGCATGCACCGCCGCAAGCGGTAGCGTTTTGTATAAAAACAAGACGGGCTTATCTCTAAAATATTATATTTGCTAAGTATGGCCGGAGCCCGACTGTAACCGGGTTTGGTCAGGTCTGGCTGACCCTGTGGAAGGCCTTATCCGTCTTACCACAAAAGTTTAGACCAGCGTAGAACAGAGGTTTCTAAAATTTCGTTCCACTAAATCGACGTCTATAACTAGCTCTTACTCAATCCTGGCATTCCTAATTATTTTACATGTGAATTTGTAATAGAGTTAAAAAAAGGGAGGGTTAAACGTAAAGGAGAAAACGTCCATTTGTGGAGAAAATATTTAGACTCATCTGTTCAACTCTGGGTTAAATGTTCTGTGGTAAGACGGTTTGTGTCTAAATAAACGGGTGCACATTGCATCGATATAGAATACGAGTACTTATTGAATGAATGAGGAAATTAATTAATATTATGGTCTCTTTTCATAGATTTTTGCCACGTTTTAATAGTTATTTTGTTATTCATAGCGAAGGTGAATCGGCTGCCAGGGTTCCTATATAATTACGTCTACCGGCTTTAGGAGCAATTGAAGCGCAAATGTACGAATAATATAAAACAAATAACGTAGATAAAAAGGTAAATCGTGACCTTTATAACTGACTGGTTAATTTATAACTCATTTGCCACAGCTGGTTTTTTTCTGAGGTTCGCAACCGTCACTATTTCATAATGTAACTTTAAAAGAACAAATCAAGCTTCTGAAGTCCTGCTGCCACCCAGAAGAAACGTGATTAACCAGAACAAAGAACACGAATACTTCCCTCACACCTACCAAAAAGAATACTGAGAAATGTCCTCTCATTAACCATGATACCCCATAACTAATTAAGTAATACCACAGAATAACTAGTAGTGGAATGCAATAAATTCGACCGCCAGTGGTCTGGCCAAATAATACAGCGTACACCACTTATTTGAAACGGGAGTCGTGCCTTTAATTAAAGAAAGTTTTAATTGATAAAGTTCGACCACTTTGTTTCTTATGTTGATGACATGATGAGGTCGTTTACCGGTCTCTAATAAGCGCCATCGGCCTCTTACAACGTCACGCCGTACGCTGTATCACGATGTACTTTAGACATGACATGTATGCTGACATCAACGTGTGATATAGAGACCACAATAGTACATTGACGGCATGTTTGGCGTAGTGGCTGAGCAATTGGACTGCTGCGCTAGGTGTTGCGGGATCGAGTCCCGTCCGGAACAAATATTTGCGCGATCCAAAAATGTTTGTTTCTGGTCTGGGTGTGATGTGTATGTGAAATTATATGTCTGTAAGCGGTACCCCCGATACAGGAGCAATCCTAGTGTGGGACTACGTTTTAAAAAAGTACAATAAAGTAATAAGTAAAGTAAAAAAGTAACATTCTATAGGTCTACGAGTATATACCTATAGAATGGCATATTATTTATTTCAACAATATCATTGGGTAATATAAAAACGAAATGAAAACTAAAAACTAAAGCTAACCAAACCTAATCTAATAGGCCGCTACCAATGGGCAACGTTCCCAAATTGCTGGCTGCATTGTCACGTCGTACGGCAATGCTCAATCTTTTACCAAAATAAAGGTCAGCATTTTTACATAGTAAAACATCATGACGCGGCGCTATAGAAGACCACAGTATAATTGCAACTGGATTGCAAAACCAGCCCTACGGCAGCGCTTCTATTGGCCTCGCTACCCTGCGGGTGTTTTCGAAGCCATAATATTTATAAAGCAAGATGAAATTTACTTTTAATAGTACACATAGAACATCAACACACGCTTCACTCACTTCTCCAAACTAGAGCTCCCTGTATTTCAGTATGAGAAACTAAAAGAACCAATCGGCTCACAAACATCCAGAATCAACACACAGACACAAATGCTCCAAACTAATTAAGATAGGAGCGTATTAACATAAAGAGTAAACTGTAAAAAATACTTGTTATTGCTAAAACTGGAGTAAGTATTGATAAAAACATATAAGATATTATGACAGTGCTGGTCGGGTATCGTCGGTGAGATAAAAGGGGGCCTGCACTTACGCGCCCTTCCTATCTATAGTGCGGGCTTGGGAGGCTGTATTATTTTTTTTAAACCTTTTTTTAACAGACTTCAAAAAAAGGAGTTCGTCGGAATCTTATATTTTTTAATTATTAAATAGGTTCGCGTTTGACCACTATCTTATGTGGTGCGAAGATGCGGTCTATGATGGTGTACCGCGCTAAGTATAAGAAACAGTATCCCTTAGTCTGTGTAAGTATTATTCACTCGAAGGTTTTAAATTATCGGGAAATATAATATAGACTCCACACTCGGCAAGGAGTTCCACTCCTTAGAAAACTGCTTCGTCCGTAAATGTGATACGTTCATGGCGGATATTATAGGTATTATCTCATTCATCGTATAAAAAAATTGTTAGGTACCTACCTAAATCAATCCCGTATTTCGTATTTATAAATGGATGATTTCTGATTCGTTGTTCGATAATTGAATAATTTTCATTGCATATTAAAAACTGTATAATTGGAACAAGATCAGAACACAAAATGAAATCGTGATCTCTAATAGTAATTATTATAAGATTCATATTAGTTGTTAATTTTCTTATGTGTTGACGTTCAGCGACCTGGAAATTAATTAATTTCTCAGAAAGATGTGACAGTTGATATGTGTGAATACTAATACTGTTATTCCGACAAAACACCTTGTTTGTATTAGAATATTTGACATGCATATCTATTCCGGCATTCACAATATTCAAATCGACGGATTAGAGATGATTTATTTAATTTATTCATAATACACATTAAAACGAGCATAAAGCTTTGTAAAGCCGTATTTTGTAATTGCGTCTCTTTAGGCATTATTCATCGTATTTTTTTATTTATTTAGCCTGTCCTTGTCCTTTGAATTAGTTTTATAAGAAACCCCGATAATCCAATTACTTTTCTTTGTAAACAAATAGTAGAACAATTGCCTTCGGCTCAGAATAATTAGAAGTAGAAAAAAAACGGCCTTTTATCTTTTTTCTGTCATTTCTTTCTAACTAGTTGTATATGTTATCGCAAATAAAATATTTTTCTTTCTTTCTTTAGTTTCTGATACCTAAACAATGCGCAATAATGCGCATATATCAACCCAGGTGTGACCATAAGTATCTAAAAAGTGTGTCGCACCTAAGAAACTCAATATAGCCTTCTAAAAGTATTAAAATAATCATAAATTATAACAACAAAATAAAACAAACGATGATATTATTACAATAAAAAATACAAACAAAAAAATCACACTATAGATAGCGGCGGCCATCGGAATGTGCTACAGTTTAAATGAGGCTGCGCGGGAGTCGGACCGGTCGGCGGCCGCCTCCGCGGGCTTCGGCGAAAGCACGGCGCTGATTTATGGACGAAATTAAAGCTTGCAGGTCGCACTGGTCACTTACTTGACTGTCGCAGGAAAGAAGCCGCGCGGTCACTGATCGGTTTTGTTGCGGTAGCAAATGTGATGTGTGTACCGCGATTTGTTTATATGCGTGCGTATGAGCTATGCGTATAAGCCTTCCTAGCGCACATAGACTACGCTCAAACTTACACTCGCCACTTCTGTTAGACTTTAGTTTCACGAATAAGTAATAAACTGGGAGGTATTTGAGTGGCCTGACGAACTCTGACATAAGAGGGTAACCCTACCTGACTCGGCAAAATAAAATTACAAATCGAAACTGGGCTAATAAAAGTACAAACCTACCTCAAAAGGAACACATTATTTGAAAACTTCTAACAGTTAGCTTCTTCATGGTTTTTGATCGAATCTGTAATTAAAATAAATACTTGGCGAAGCAAAACATATATTTGTAGCTCTTTTAAATTCTTGCTGGCACTGCACTGCTGTGGACAGGTGAGGCGCTTACCATCAGACAATGAACTTCCTCGTTTTTTACTCTGTTGGGCAAAACCAATTCATTTTCATGTAGATACTTATTACTACTTATAGATATATACTTTGAGGGCACGTTTGGCGCAGTGGCTGAGCAATTGGACTGCTGCGCTTGGTGTCGCGGGTTCGATTCCCGCCCGGAATAAATATTTGCGCGATCCACAAATGTTTGTTTCTGGTCTGGATGTGATGTGTTTGTGAAATTATATGTCTGTAAGCGGTACCCACGATACAGGAGCATTCCTAGTGTGGGGCTACGTTTAAAAAAAAAGTATATTATTATTAATTTTATTATTATCGTTCCACTGTCAGGGAAAGAGATCACGCTCCGTGCCCGCGTCGATAATTTGACAGCTCCTCTCGCTCGCGTCGGAGTGAGTGACATGATCATTGCCAGTAAAAGCCGCAGATTATGCAGCCACTTGGCATTAAGCTGAGACGCCCGGGACATTTACATGTAATAAAGTATTTAACTTAAAATAAATTTGGGAGAACAACCGTAACTGAGACCTCAAAATTTGCCCAAGAGGTCTCTACCACTTTCTTTCATTACATTCGTTAAAGCGTGACTCTAATAATGTACTACTAATAATGACTGGGACCCGTCATTTTTAATATATTAATAAAAACATGTAGAAACACGTATATAAAATATAGGTCCAATGTAAACAGCTGTTAATCACAAAGTCTGTATTTCTCGGATTATTATGTTCAGAACTACTCGCTCAAGATATAATAAATTATCGATTATCGTTTGACCCCTCGCGTAGCACTACGGGGCTACGATCACTAATATCCAGTTATCTCTATTAACATGAAACAACCAGCCTCAGCTCTTCCTTGATACAGTAACCACGATAGGCTCTTTTCATGAATTCAATGCGCCCATCCGATATCATATTTAACGGCAAGAAAGCATCGTAATTCAAATAAAAACAGAACCCTATCTCCCTATAATCCCCTAATTCGCATTGTTCTTATTGGTCCATCAATCGCTTGGCGCATGCGCTGTAGGGCTCGACAGAGGGTATATATTGCGGCTCCTGATAAAATCGCGCCAGTCGCGCCGCTGCAACCGACGCCTTATCTTGATCGGGAGCTAGTAACCGCGGCCCACAGGTCGTTCCATACAAATTGTATGGCATATCTGCTGCTACTTTTGGGCATAGTTAACCTTATAGTTTTCTTGTAGGATGTTCATGCCGCTAATGGGAGCGATTCATCGTATCAATGGTGTGAGAGCCGCGTAAGTAGAAGATAGAATTTAAGATAGCTTTGCCCATTGGTGCAAATATAGGAAACAGACTGAAGATCTGCTTTGTGATTTTCCTCTTACATGCAGATTGTTCCAGTAAGGCCCTACAAATAGGTTCGTACAGAAACACTCACATAAACTGAAGACAATGCAGCAATTCTACAACACGGGTTCCACTCAATTTACGAGATTTCAGTTGTCATCTAATCTGGGATCTACATCTGATAAAGCGTTCTGCTTATAAGATCAAACAATTATATTATTATTTCTGTAATTTTACTATGAGAACCATGAAGATGTCTAGACGTTACTGGTTTCTAAACCACCCTGGTGTGACCCAGGATATGACCTGTTCTATGAAAATTGCGCAACAAGTGATGTGTACGACTCAAAACCGTAATCCTACTTGAAAACGCAGAGATGACCAATGAAGATAGCGCGAAAAAAATTAATTCTTGTCGCTCAGAATGGCCATTAAAATGTTGGTACAGTTGGCGATGCAACGTCGTGCGCCTCAAGAAAATATATCACTAGCACAGAGAACGACTTGGCCAGTAAATTTTGAGCATACAACTTTCTTTTTATTTGACGCTATAATTAATAAGACCGAGTTTGAAAAGGATCGTGTGCTCACTCAAGTCCGAATCGAATTCGGCCAACTTAACTAGCACCTTTTGTTTCCCATCTTTGTGACCTCAGTACTGTGATAATGGGCTAATTGGGGCCGCAACCTTAGTGACCTACAGTACTTCAATAATACACTCATTAGGGAAGGTAGCACCAAGAAACCATACGGAGATTTAATTCTTCTCAACATTCCTATACAAATAGCTGTTAGCAGTGCGATAAACAGATATAGTAGACAAGATAAAAAGGTAGGATAAGTTTTTGTTCGCAATGATACCTCTCTCAGACGACTCGCGACCTCCACTCGTAAAATGAGAACCAAGAGCTTCACTCAGGCTTCCTTATGGGAACCGGCAGATATTCTCCGGTTCTTGGAAAGAGAGTATTTACCGTGACCGACCGTATTCGTCCGCGTATAGCAACAGCGTGGCTGCTTGGGTGGGACTTTTTATTAGTTATACCTAACGTTCTTTATTAGCTAAACGTTAAAGTTTAATCACATTCTCTCTAGGTATAATTGATGATATAGTTGTAGAGGTTCAAGCTAAGCCTAAAATTGAACTGGATCTTTAAGACTGCTGCTGGGACGCCCGGAAAAGGGTCATCTAAGGATGATGCGAACTACTAGCAGGTATTCAATCAAACAGCCAAAATTCAAGTAGAAGGGTTGTCTAGCTAGAGTTCTAGACGACTGAATTAGGGAACTAAAAATGATGACAATGAGGATTATATATCTTCCCCAGTGGCGAAAATTTCAGAAACGACATTGTCATAATATTTTGGATGCACATAAGTTATGCTTCCCTAGAAACAGCAGTATCCACAGAACGCGTACTAACTGAAGCGCGGTCGCAGAACACGGCTCGTGTCAAAAACGGTTCAACCGGAAATTCTTTATTAGGTCCTGAATGTTCTGATTTTCACCAGTGACCGGACAATGCGGGCACGGACCGGTCGAAACATACATAAACTGTAACGACACTGCAGTGCCCGTAATTGTAACTGCACACCACGACACTCGTAGATCCGTCGGAGATTACAGCAATTACACTCGCTACAACATTCACCATAGCTACGTACGATTGTGGAAAAAAGAATTTTTACGTTTACTTGATATCTATCATTTGTCTGACGGCGTAGATTGTGATCAAAAGTGTGATCAACTTGGCGGTATTCGAAAGTAACTCAGCCTATTACTTTATTGTGTATTCACTTCTAAACCGCTGCATTAATTAAAGTCACGGACATGGAAGAATAACACATACAAATCAAGTACTCGCTATCGCCGTCTAGCCATTATTACTGAGTCTTTGGATTAGGTTAGATTAGTTCAGGACTTCGACTCGCAATTGCTTGAAATCAAAGCTTTTATGGTAAATATTTATACATTTTCCCTGCTTTTGGACCAAATACCAACACGCGTGCGACATTTTCATTGCACTTGTGTGCGTTTTGGAGAAGATAATTACATGGCACTCACGCACACATTGATAAAATGGTGAAACTACGCATGGAACTATCCTTCTCTGCGTTATTATTCTAAAGTCACGGATAAAAGCTAGTTATATATTAAGTATATAAACATACTTTTCTGTAGAGATATAGATTAATGGAAGGCACGCAGACACAGGCCAGTGGCGAGTGGACAGTAAGGCTCAGTAATCGCATTGTGGTGTCAGCGCGACGGTGTCGGCACCGTCCCGGCAGGCGGTGGAAACGGGCCGAAGGTGCGGTATTGTTACAAATACTTGCATTTATACGGCATTGCTGGATTTCTAGGTTATATAGGTTCAAAAGCAAAGCAAGTGCTTTAAATAATATGGTTTGAAAAGCTTTTTACATTCGATATTTTTCTTTAAAAAGCTCAGTATGGTGATGTATTGTATAGTAAAATTGTTGTAGTCTACAGATTTATCAACCAACTTGAAGTAAAAACGCATCGAATTCGCAAATAATAGTTTTGACACATTATGATTATGACAAAGTATTACTTTAGTTATGTATTAAAATGTGTGCAATAAGTTTTGAAGACAGTAATATATTTAACACTTCTATAATAATTACTAACACTTACCATTGTTAGAGTTGAAGCCAAAACTATCCCGGGGAGCATTTCCTGAAAATGAAAAATAAATAAATTCAGTAACAGCCAAATTATACCAGCGTTTATAAGTTTTCGGTTAAGTTAACTTTCTATTTTAATTAATTTACCTGTTTTTCTTTACAAATACAGCGTTGCATAACATTGTTAGTAGAATATTTGTAAAAAAAAAACACCGTGTTGTCCTGAAATAATTGTTTTGTTGTCAACCGCTGAATATGAAATTGTGCTATCTATTTAACTACTCTACCATACGGGGCTTCAACACTCACTTCACATTTAACAAGAAAAAGACAAAAAATAGGTTTGTTTGGTTGTTGTATGAGGTTGTGCTAGCCTCTACTGTCAGAGTGTATCAGGCTTCCCAAGGTCCTCTGACATGGCTTAACGACTGCTGTCCACCGCTAACAGCCCTGACCGACGGCTTAACGTGCCCTCCGACGCACAGAGAGATGGAAAACCGCACGTAACTTAAGAAAAGTCATTGGCGCGGGGCCGAGGATGGAACCCAGTATCGTTGGTGTCTAAGTCGCACAAGTCACCGCTCGGTCACCATCCACCATAACAAAAAAAAAAGTTCAAAATTTATGTTTTCGTTCTAACCAAATCTAAACTGGTGTTGGTATTTTAGTGTGGTGTCGTTCGAAACAATTCGTTTCAACAGAATCGGGGGTGATCGTTGGGAATTAACCCCTGAAAGTTTTGTGCACGTCTGTACATTATACAACTGAGATTTTACACAATTTAAGAGCAGGCTCAGTCGACAAAAGGTATGTAATAAAATTAACGAATAGGTCAACTCATCCCGCGGACACTGTTTGGAGCGGGCTCAGTTGACGTAAGAACCAGTTTAATGAATACTGTATCCTTCATCATCAACCCTTATCCGCCCACTGATGAGCACAGGCCTCCTCTCACTTTCGCAAGGAAAGTTAGGCCTTAATCCACCACGGTGGCCCGGTCCGGATTGGTGAATAACATGCCTCCGAAATAATTTCTCACAGTGCCTTCCTTCATTTATATCAGTAACATAGTACTTAATGTTTAACAAATATTAATTGATTTAAAATTTTTGAGAAATTACTATTTAATTACAGTTTATTTATTACACGTTTTATAGCATATGTTTTAATATGTTACCTCGTGTAAGAAGCTCCAGAAGTTTGCTTGAAAAATGAAACTCAGGCGTGAACATTATAAAACATAAAGCAATATTATGTTCATTCAGTTTCAGTTATTAACGGATACTTCATGAATCGAGCACAGCATTTTTGTACTGAAGCCATCTTCACTGATACTTTATATAAACACTTCACCAATCTGGTCAGTTTTTCAGACAGTTTCAAAAACTGTGCACTTTTTATTTTGCACTAAATAATAATTCACACTGAAATTCACGATGGTTCACAAAACCAAGCTACACTTTCATTGAAATTCAAAAGATTTCCTAATCCAACTCACATTTCACTTCACTAAGCTCACAGCAAAATATCTACGAGTAATATTAATTCGAAAAAAAAGTCGTATGTATCGTTTTTTAGTGATGTGACATTGTATCGCGTAACGATAATTGCGTAATCGATTACCGATTATTTTATCGCGTAAGGTGGGTAACATGCAGTGACCAATATTTGAGTGACGTGAGGGATCGGCCGCGACTGGTTAATAATTATGCCGAGCGCCCCGATTCATTAGTGCTAGAGTTCAGGGACGGACCGATACAACAATAAAAACAATTTTATCGGTAGACAGACGTGGGGGATTTGGGAAAATATTTACGTTAGCATTTAGTAGCTTGTAGGAAACTTCTGTAAGACACGGTGTCTACGTGATTGCTACGGGGTCTACGAATTTAAGAATTATGACTAAGTTCTATCACACAGATGACATAAGGTCTTAGCTTACCACCAGTTATGGCATTACATCGGTGTATAATTATTATTTTTATTTTTTCTTCCTTTGTTCTTCACTATTAATGGTTTAATATTATTAAATCTGCCTATATTTTGTTCAGCGACATTAATAGACGCAGTAGCCTCACAATACAACATCAATATTCCATTTAACGACCAGGAACCGTATACCAGCAGCTATTGTGAAGTACAAGCTATTCTATTCCAACAATTCCACCATACAAACTCACACGTCCTTTTTTGTGCATCCTAAATACGGCCCACGAGCCGTCTGGAGAGGTCAGGGTTGCGACGCTCGAGTTTTGACCCCCGATACTCTATCCCTCACTTACTAGGCACACAAATATGTGCGCGTCTCTTTCGCACAGGCCGAGACACTTCGCTTGACTTTTAACCCTTTACGTCATTGTCAGCGCGTTCCTTTTCCCTCTCGCATAGCTATCGATGTTGTCGTTTCGTTCAAACAGGTTATGACATATCGGTCGACATATGACCCGAGCATCGTCTGACACCCTGTCCTGCTTTAGCTAAGTGCCGTTTGTATTTGTGTGTCCTGCTCCCCCGTGTCGCGACCCCTTTGACTAACCACTTGAATAGATTAGGTGTTTTTGTACCAATGGTTCGGGTTCAATATTCATTGATAGCTGGTTCGTTGGCATTTTATATGCAATACGTTGATTGTTTCCTTCTGTACTAGCCAGTACTTACTTTTAATTTCAATAAAATGCTATGACTGACACCATTTACAGAATACATTTATACCTACGACTTATGAAATAAACATTTGGCAAATATATAAGTATCAATCAGGGGGATTCTCATTCTCAGGAATTTTGTTACCACTACAAATCGGTTACCTATAGTATGCATATTTTAGGAATCCCAGTATTATCTAATATCTTTTGATAATAATTATTCCCTGTCGTAGCCCTTACCCGAGTGTATGTTCTCAGGTTGTAGAGTTGTCAATTATGCAAGATTATTTTTATGTGTTCGCTGTCGATAATAAAATTGCCGCTGTAATATTTAAGTAACTATCTACGTTAATAAAATCAAATTAACACCCAAGTACGTAAGTACTATAATACTTAAACCTAATTTATTCATGACCTCATCACTAAAATTAATCTATCGCATTACATTGCCCTCAAATTGTCTAAAATCTCAATATTTTCTCAAGTATACTGCAATAAAACGAGGAATGTTTTGCTATAAAGTATAAACTCTACTAAAATGCCTTGGAATAGCTGAGCTGATTTACATAAGCCTCAATCATCGGTGTTATATTTCAAATTATGGCTATTAGCATAATCAACTAGGGACACAGATTTTGTTAGATAATATCGATGTTATGATAAATATCGATTAAAATCTATCAGAATACCGTCATAATTATCACTTATCACACATTTTTTGTTCACATAGAAAATATTATCTAGCTAGAGTCAGTCAGACAAAAACAAATGTATCTATAATATTTATTAATCTATAATTAATATATAATATAATAAATATAATAATAATCCAGCCTGTAACTGTCCCACTGCTGGGCAAAGGCCTCCCCTCACTATCGTGAGGAGGGTTAGGCCATAATCCACCACGGGGGCCTAGTCCGGATTGGTGGATAACTTGCCTCCGAAATAATTCTCGGGCATGTTGGTTTCCTCACGATGTTTTCCTTCACCGAAAAGCGAGTGATAATTACGTACATATGCTTTAACAAGAAACACATTGGTACGTGCCCGCACTGGGATTTGAACTCACCACCTCCGTTTTCGAAGGCGGACGCTCGCCCACTAGGCTACCATCGCTTATTATAATATATAATAATCTATAATTATTTATTAATCTAAATTATCTATAATATAAATATTTTTATCAACGGATTCATCATAACTTACTTCATCATATTATGACTTTAATGTATAATATATACTAGTTAACTTGTTTTCTATCATCGAATAAAAAAATACTTGAAATATACTAGAGCCCTTAGTGGTGATAGATATCACGTGGCACACATCAAACCAATACAAAAACATATTTATGTATAGTTTTGTATACTGCGTAAACTGAGTATGACTACAAAAAGTTATCGAAACATTGACATCGATACAATTGATATACAAATATCATCGCAATCGCATCTTAACAAACTCATTTCTCAGCTCTAGTCTACCTAAACAAACTGGACCACTTAATATTTTTAGCACTCTCTAGCTGACCTTATCCTGATTAATTTCGGGTCAGCGGTCACCGAGTGGACAGTTTCGTTATATTATTGCGAGATTTATTCAAATTGATGTTTGATGAATACCTAAGTAGCCTAAGTTGTTTTTATTTATACGTATATACTCGTATTAAAGCTTCGCAGGAATGTTTGCGTTTAGTTTAGAGTATGTAGAGCAGTGATCTGGGTGAGGAGACAAGTATTTCTTTCGTCCGGGAAGCACCACGTCTCAGCGTGGTCATGCTATATTGAGTGTCGTCGATATAAGAATCAATGTTATTAGTGTCAACTGAAATCTTTACAGATATGTAGACGTTGTTGCCAAATACTAATTCTAATTTTAATTAGGTCTAGCCAAAACGATTGGATGTTACCACCATCAATGTTTCAGACAACACCCAAGAAATGTCGTAATTTCAACATTGCAACACCTTGTAAAAATTCACATATTATTACATTTTTTATTTAGACACTGACCACAGTTACAGTTATTTAAACTATCATTGACTCCATAATCATATATCTAATAGAAATAACTACCGGGAAATTAACTTGAAGCGTGACCGGGATAAAAAGCGCAGGAACAGTAAACACTAATTTCCCAGTCAGTGGTGGCTATGCGCTCGCTCGCAAAGCGTATCGGCCTCATAAGTTTTTCTCGCAGCTGACCTGCGGCTATAGAGAGCATTCCGAGAGCTGCAAGTATTGCGACGAGCTGTAGACTTGGAGCGGGCATATTACTATTGTTGTAATAAAAAACCGGCCAAGTGCGATTCGGACTCGCGCATGAAGATGTGCATGTGCATGCAGGTTCCGTACCATCTATATATATATAAATCAAATGCTGTTCGTGTGTCTCGCTAAAACTCGAGAACGGCTGGACCGATTTGGCTGATTTTGGTCTTGAATGATTTGTGGAAGTCCAGGGAAGGTTTAAAAGGTGAATTTTATCACTATTCCATGCGGACGAAGTCGCGGGCACAGCTAGTTATCTATAAAAACAACGAAAAAATCACGTTTGTTGTGTGGGATGGGAGGCCCCTTATATATTCGTATTTGTTTTATAGCGGCAACAAATATATCTTGATAATTTGTGTAATTTTAAACTGTCTAACTATCACGGTTTATGAGATACAGCCTGGTGACAGACGGACAGCGGAGTCATAGTAATAGTTCCGTTTGTTTGAGCGTAACTTATTTATATGTAATAATAAGTAAAGGTCAAAATAGGAAGTACTTCATTAAGTTTTTTTTTCATACATTTCGACTAAATAATTATAAATGAAATAAAGTTCAACAGATTGCCTCCTCCGCTATACCTATTCTCCCGCGCACTCGCACCTCTCGGATGAGAAAGCGCGATGGGTAGCCGGCGCGTGCGCGTGTTTTTGCAGCGATGAATATTTATCGACGGCCGCGACCATTAGCGTCGCTAGCGGTAACCCGACCGATACACTTACAGACTGATTACACAGATGCACCATTTTATACATAAGTAGGTATATTAAGAATTTAAAACAAGTGCTGCTAAACAATAAACTCACTTTACAGTCGACATTTAATACTTATATTTCGTACATCCAATTCTAGTGTAAAAGACGAACCAGTATGTACAATTATTACATAATTTTTCTTTCTTAAGTAAGAAATAAGAAAATTCTGTTTTCATAAGAAAACATAATTAAACGCTGAGGGTTTGGAAACGGCAAATATTAACATTATTATTATTATGGCGTAAACACATCGTCAACAAGGTGCGTATCGCTACCAAAGATTAACTGCGATCTAATCTAAAACGACACCAGATGGAAGGCATTTCCTTCCAATCTGCTTTCCCGAGGACGGCAAACCAGAAAATCGCTCAACTTTCTCCTCAGATTATATGTGGAGCTATCTTTATAAAATATGGCGCGATTTGGAATTAATCTGCCACTTCAGTTATTTAAAGCAAATTGAAATAGCTCCAGTCTTGTGGTGTAAAGGCGTGGCTATAATTAAAATAATAGTAGGCTACTTTTCTCTAATCTATCTAGCTCTGCAATTTTTTGTGTTGTTGTAAATTTCGCCGATTTCGCCAAAGTTGGGATAGTCTGGCTGTTGCAAGAATAGATTTTATATTTTTTATAAAATTTAGACTTCTCTGTTCTTTGTCATTCTGCTACATTTTAGCATGGCTTTTGACACTTATATCAGACGGACTTTTACCTTTAGTCTTGTGTTTTAATTTTTTAAATCATTATATGGGCCGACGACATCAAAAGAGTCGCAGGCAACCGGTGGATGCAAGTGTGGCGGTCTACGGGGAGGCCTATGTTCAGCAGTGGACGTCTTCAGGCTGATGATTATGATGATGATGATGATGATGATGATGATGATGATGATGATGATGAATCATTATCTGACTATCTGATCTGTCAGCGACAGTGGGTGCATAGTAACAGATGATAGCTAAATCAATTCAGATGAAGCTGAGAGCTATATTATAATAATTCTTGGGTTGGGTATATTTTTTTAAGGTTTATCATATACTTATTACCAAAAAAAATTAAAATATATTTTACGTCTGATATTCATTCTCCGTAGGTGTCCACACAGGGGTAAAAACTAGTATATACTAATATTATAAAGAGGAAAGATTTGATTGTTTGTTTATTTGCGTTGAATAGGCTCCGGAACTACTGAACCGATTTGAAAAATTCTTTCACTATTGGGAAGTTACACTATCCTCGGGTGACATAGGGTACCTTTTATCCTGTAAAAATTACCGGTTCCCGCGGGATAGTAGTTAACGCGGGTAAAACCGCGAGGCGCTTCTAGTAACTAGTACCTAAAGCACAACGGTCGGCGCGTGCCCGCAATGAAGGCCGATACTTTCTTACCGGTGTTAGTTCTAGTTTTTGTCGCATTTCCGGTGAGGCGCAATAATTGCGGTGTAGTGCGGAGATGTGCCGTCGACGTTTCCGGTCACTTTTTTTGAGGTTGATGGACTTTTATGATGAGTTCGCTTTACTTTGTTGCACCTAGTAAGTACGCTTAGCTCTGTTCATTTACACTTTAGATGTGCAATGTGCACACCCAAAGATTCTATTTTACTGATATCATTTTACAAAATGAGACTTCGTCCAACCCATAGCTGCATCATCTGCGCATAGCTGAACACGGGTCTCGTCTCCTGAAACGAAAACGCCTGATACGTTCCGGATTGGTGGATCACATACCTCCGAAACAAACTCGAGCATTTCTTTCCTCACAATGTTGTCCTGCGTCAAAAATCAAGTGATAATTACATACAAATGTTTTTTTACAAGAAACACAGAAATAAACATGCGAGTTCGTTATTATCTTGTAATAGAAATACAATATGAATGTGACACGGGTCGCGTGCCGGGGGCACTGGCTTAATGTCGCTGCCGCCGTTTTCTCTTCTACTTATGTGCGTTTCCAATGTCGTTGCGTCAACGAAAGTGGTCCGTAGATTAAGTTTTTATTTACCTCAGCCGACAAAACACGTTACAGCATTCATCTTCTACTTTTCAAACAAATATTGTTTGCGAAGACGGTCTATACAAATCCAACAAAGAGCCTAGCTGAGTGGCCTAAACGCGTTTAGTTTTGTGCAAATGTTTTAGTATATTTGTGATTATTCACCTGATTTTTCGATCATACCATCAATCCCATACATTCTGCATGGTTTCTACAAAACGAAGGTAAACTTGACTACGGACGCAGTTGTTAGAGTTATTGATGTAAAGTGTTACAAATCGCAAAATATTATCAGCAACAGTTTACAGGATTCTGGAAAATCAACATACTAAAAGTCAAGTGCCGCTATCTAGTTTTTTGTCATATAGGTTTGAATGGTCGAAGTGTTGTAGCAGCAATGTTGCAGTCAAAACTCTTAAGACAAAACTAGTTTTGACTACCTAAATCAGTCAAAACTTGATGACTGCAACATCTGTTATGTTTTTGTCACCAATCTCGTGGTGTAATGTGAACATGCGGTAAGTAGTAGTTAGGTCGGCTGACCGGCGTAAACTGCTACCTTCCACGGCGGCGGAAGTGCCGTGAGATATGGCGGGGCGGCACCGCGGAGTAATGAATGGGCTGCGAGGGACCATGTCACTGTGATGTTTCGCTAACGTGAACATTTTTTTTTAAATAAAAATAGGCTTGCATTTAACCACTATGTCGCCTGATGTCAGCGATGAGGTTACCTAAAAGATACTGTCACTGTCACTTTGAAGACTCCAATAATATTAGTTTTTGAAAAGTACGCCGTTAGAAACGTGTTCCACACCTTGGCAGTTTGGTTAAGTTAAGGCTGTTTTATTTTTGCAAGTATTTTTTTGGTATAATTTATTTACTTACCCAGATAGAATGAATGTCGCCAAGCAACATTTTGAAATAACAATTTACACTCCTATTATTAGCCGTCCATTTTCACGACTAAAAATTGCTTGAAAGTTAGTTAATAATAACTTTATCACCTACTAGAAGCACCTCGCGGTTTCACCCGCGTTAACTACTATCCCGCGGGAACCATTAATTTTTACGGGATAAAGGTAGTCTATGTGTACCGGGGATAGCATAGCTTCCCAACATTGAAATAATTTTTCAAATCGGTTCAGTAGTTTCGGAGCCTATTCATTACAACCAAACAAACAAAGTTTTCCTCTTTATAATATTATTAGTATATTACGAGTAGTATAGATGAAACTTAAATGTTTACCTTTTTGTCTTATATTTACTCCACCTGACCGTATATAAGCAGTCCCCACAAGCAGATTGATACCTAACCTCAATGAATCCCAAGATATTCGTGACACCCAATATTTTACTGTAACCCCTACAAAACCTTAACAAAGCCCTACAGCTAACAGAGGAAGTACACATAGAGATTCGACGAACTCTACCTTAGCTCAAGCAAAACCTTAGTTACCCGCTAGTTAAACCTCTCTACCAACCTGTAATTTACTCTACGGTTACTGGTTTAGTAAATTGATTCGGATATGTGGTTTATTTGATGGCAACATGGAGAAAGGTTGACAAAATAGAGTAATAACTATATTAGCTAGAGACGGTAGAGGTTCGAGTTTGTAGTGTAAAGCTGTCTTTGATGAGTGGAGGGTGTTTGGTTAATGGAAAGCATTACAGCTGTACTAATAGTAAGCACTACCGCGGGTAAGTTATGCTAATGGTGCGAAGGAAATCCTCCACGTGGGGGACGAACATAGGGAAATTTCGGTATGAACCGGTTCGACCAGAAATTTAGGAGGCGGAAAACAGTGCTGAGTTCACTGCTTGAAAGTTGAATATTGTACCTATTACACTACCGCTTGTCCCTGAATTGGCATTCCCTGTAAGTACAAGTAAAGTAAGTAAAATACCTTTCTATTCTAAGGAATCGTTTTTACTATTAGACTACGTAGATCTTATTTCCATGGCAGCGCACTGACAGCTGTCATTACGTTTTCCCGCCCAAAAGCACAAGATGGCGTCATGGGAGAGCGACTCCTGCGCAAGGAACCATAAACCACAAGCGGCAATAATAGAATTACACCAGCAATCACGCTAAGTATACGGAGACAGGTGAGCTATGTTTTACTTTGGTGGAATTGTTTGGGTTTTCTTTCTATGGCTTTTTATAAAGTGTAGAAAGATGCAAGATTAGGGTTTATTTCTTTCTTTGTTTTTTTTTAAACGTAGCCTCACACTAGGATTGCTCCTGTATCGTGGGTACCGCTTACAGACATATAATTTCACATACACACCACATCCAGACCAGAAATAAAAAATTGTGCATCGCACAAATATTAATTTTTCTAATATTTAATTCTTTAATCACAGATAATTATTTCATCAAGCTTATTTCAACCAAACCAGCCAATTCAAGGAACAATGAACCACCAACATGGCATGTACAATAAAATAAATATGATAGAATATGATATTTGCATGAACGTGTTTCAGAAAGATGAACGTTTTCCATCCGGATAGACGAATGACGTAACGCTAGCTAGAGGTAGGCACCCAATTTTCATAACTCGCATCTATCTAAACGTGTGATATACACAATCTATCGAGGGTTTCCCAACTCAACCTATTTACAGCCAAACCAGTCAAAGTTCAAAATATTATCTTTGTGGCCAAACTTCCTTCATTGTTTGCACAAATCGTACAATCCCGTATTTGCAAACAAACAAGCATACAGCTGTTGTAGCCTGGCTGAGAGAACTAGCCAGGCGGCCGTTCTCACGCCGCGCCGGCCGTTTTCCATTGGTGTCTACACAGGGTGACATGGGCATTGGAGGTTGGCTGTCAGCTCATCGAATGTATTTCTGTCCTCTGCCAAACGAAAAAGTGGCTTTACAGTGGATTATTTTAAGTGGCTTTTTTACATAATTTGTGTTTAAGAGCTTTTGTTTTCATGACAACACAAACACTGAGACTCAAATATTTTTCAGAATAGCCGAGTTATTTTAACCTGCGGTTCTATAAAATATTTTATATTTTAATAATTCTCGCATAATAGATATCGCATATTTTATTTTGAATTATTTTAAGTTAAATTTCGAGATACGACCACCATTATCAAATTTTTAACAAAAATGGTATGGTATATAACTATCTATAGGTTTCGATTTCACGTGAGAGACCCCCTATCTCCACAGCTGCAACCACAAGTCAGGAAACTGGACGAGTCGTCTCCAAAACCTCATTTCTTCAAGTTCTCATAATACAGCTCTGCTGTAAGTCCGAGTCGTGTCGTGACCGATGGGAAATGCACATTTTTCTGTCCCCATGATGCGCTGTGATATATGCACTTACAGTAATTGCAGCGAAGGCGGTGTTTAATGAAAACGCCGTCTTCCCGGCAGTAGGGTTTCACTACACGTTAACTGGTCTGCAAATTGTAGGGCTCGTAATATCAACCACATTTCTTTTTGAACTAGTGGTTTCTTGAGCATAGATTTTTTTCATTGACATCTTATCAGCACACAATTTAACACTTACTACCCATTATTAGAATGCCTATGACTGAATTACACTTATTTTGATTTGCTAACAATATTATAATGTGTTTACACATTTACAATAATGTTTATGGGTTGCTAGCGAGTGACGCAAAGTTACTATTACATCAGGGTGATAGGAAAGCAATCAGTTTTGGCACGTGGCTACTAATAATAACGTTTGATAATCTCTCCTAGTTAGATCAATTTATCATGTTCCATTCTACCTTGTGTAGACTGCCTGACATATTTCTGTTCCTAGACGCATGGCTGAACCCCATCAAGCCGAAATATCTCAATCGAACGAGCCCCTACTCATTGTTCTAACTGTGACTTACTCAGCTATGTGGGTAAACGGTAAAAGAAAATTACCCAGGTAAAGTGGTACTTAGTCGTTACTAGATATATCGATAAAATACAAGGGTTAGCGTTTATCGTTATGGCGTTGATTGTAATATTTTTCATGACTTTGTTGACGTGGAGGCCAATATTTGGACGCAGACGTCAATAAGCCTTCGATATCCGCCATAGTTTAATTATTTTATTTAATAATTATGTTTCTATATTACTGTGTAACCCTAAACGTTTTTGGTTGAGCTAAAGTGGAATTTCAAAGAAAAGAAAAAGAACAAACTATTCTTACGCTTCACGAAATGTTAAATAGACGTACATACGTAAGTGTATTTCAGAGTCCATATTTTATTAGTATTACAGACAGGCGAAACGTGCTATGCCTATCTATGACATAAGATATCTTGTTCATTATGAATACTGTAATAGTAATCGATTAAACGCCGATTTTATCGATAAAATCCAACTTTTTAATATAAAGCCGTTGCAACTCTACCACAATGATATACTCGTATCATAATACGTCAAAATAAATTGCGTGTGGCGTTATGTTATGACAGACAGACGTAACATAATGTTATCGACGGTAACGGGCAGCATTTTTAGGTTAACTGCTTTATAGATATTATTTATTTCATTATTGGTGGTCGAAGAATTAGTTGTAACTCAGGATTAGCTGGCAGAATCGAATAAGGCGGTTTCTTATGATAATCTGATGAATGACTGGTTTTTATTGTATAGTCCAAATATGGGTAGCATTGGGTCTACGAAATTTACTAATGTGGCATTAGAATATAAAAAAAGAAATCGTGAGAATTGGCTATTTCATCAACAAATCTATAAGATGTCGAGGCAGAATACTGGTAAGAACTTTTTCGTCGCCTTATTGCCTAGGTTTTAAATTTGGGCATCATGCATTATGCCTGTTACAAGATTCGTTAAAACAGTTCAAATGTCGAATCTCATTCAGCACAGTAGATGCACGAAGGTGGATGCTTTACTGTAACTACGACCGTGCTGTCAAAGTCTCTAAGAAAAAGCTTTACTAAACTGCATAACTAAGTGCTTTTGTAATACACACATGATTTCGCACGTCGTTATATAGGTGTGCTATCTCATTCATATTACTGTTAAACCTAGGTTAGACGACACATAATCAGCCGTTAACAGGTTCATACGAGCGCAGACCCCGTTGTCTAACATTAAAAGTGTGGCCATGATCTAACTTCCAATTAGACACTGCTTTCTAATAAATAGACTGTCGACAATTAAGGGGTTTACGAGATTAGCTTGTACTGTTAGCCAAGCTGTGATTAGAGGAAGTGTTAGAGTGCTAGTCTATTTGTGTTTAGAGTGGCTTCGTTTAATTAGGTTTCTGCTTTTGTTTCTACAATTATGTGTGCAGTATGGGTAGATCGGAATGTTGATTGACAATGTGCCTATCTCAGAATGTCCGAAGCACTGAAATGTCTCTTCTCTAGGGTAGAAGTCGCATTCATATTTTCACCAAGTGTTTTTTTGTGTCAGACTTTATCAGGCGGCCTAAAAGCTTCTGACGTTGTTTACGACTGCTATCTATCAATACCAACCGGAAGTGAAGGCTTAACGTGCCTCCCGAAGCACGAAGCGATGTAAAATCGCACATGACTTATGGCAGTCATTGGTGCGGGCTAAATCTTTATCTTTCTTCTTATTCGGATCTCTAGACTGATATTTTTTCCTTTTCTTCGGATTTCTAGTTACGGATATTAAAGAAATACTTCCCGACACACCGTAAACACTTCAAATACCAGCGACAACGTTTTGCTGTCACGCACCATGTCAATCATAGGTTAGGAAGAAAGTAAATCACCCCGTCACACCGGATGCGCGGGCCGCGCCGCGCGCAACCACTAGTTACGCGCCTCGGGTCGCTGCGCAGAAAACACGCGTCATTTTTTGTCAACCGCCAATCAAAGGTAACAAGATTGTAGGTTGTGGGGAGATATGGGTGACGGCTGGCGGTCTGTCTGTGTGTCTATACGACATAATAGGTATTTAAATATTTAAAGTTATATGACAAAAATGGGGAGTTATGGCAGGAAAGTGAGATGAGATTTATTTGAGTTTTTGTTTCTGTTTTCCTTCAGGTGGTATTAATCATTGAGTGTTCGTTTACGTGCATGAGTGTGGACAAATTATATAAATTCAAATACAAGTTGCCTCGGGCCGTCCGTGTAGATATAAATAATATCAGTAGGAGTAGGAAAGTACGTAGGGGAAAAATAATGTCCATTTATCACACAAGTGATATAATTAAATATTTATAAGTTCACGCAAGAACTATAACTAGTAACGTGCTAATTCATCGCACAATCTTTCCGTAAGCACATTCTGCGGTCGACCATATCGCGCCATAATTTAGTTAGACGATCAGGGCAAAAAGCGGGTGAACCCTGCGCACGCGCCTAGTGCAGCAAGAACTACCGCGCTGACCTGACAGGGGATACAGCTCGGTGCGCATACTCAATCGTGACGGCGCGCGGAGCAACGAAACTAAAATGAGGTGCTTTTCTATTGACATAATATATTTTGGATTTAGTACAAGCTTGTTCAAAAGTCATCTGGATTTGAATTTGCATGATTGTGCATTTTACCAGTGTCAAATATTCGAAGTTTTTGTAATGTTTACTTATTATACGTGTTCTTGTTGAAAACTCTCTTGTCAGTTGTTTGGTTGACTATTACAGCCACAGTGCCAGTTACATTTTAAGTTTCCTTTGCACCTCTGCACAAAGTACGCTTTCGCAAATCTGTTCTGCTTGTCATGCAAAATTACAACAGCAGATCTAGAAATTAAAGTAATAAATACTTTCAGATATTATGTAAGTATATGTAGTAAAAATTATGTAGAAATAAAATTTATTTCTGTTTCAGGCTTTCGCTACAAATTGCCTTTCTTATATTTGTAGCACTGTGCCATTTTCCGTAGCACCGCTCGTCGTTTTCGTAGCACAATGCTTACTTAAATAGGAATTCCTAGTGGATCCATTTTTCGTAGCTTATTTTTGTACCACTGTATTGTATACGACTCTTTACAAATCACCGCACCGATTTCGATAGCAGGACGGCCGTTACTACGCCATAATTACTATAATGCAATTCACCTTTTCATCATATTTCCATGTAGAGTTTACCACATCCGAAAGCACACCACCTTTCCCCATTCTACAGTGCTCCTCTAATGAGCGGTCTTGCAATAAAGCGAAGATGTGTAATTGGTGAAGGCACGCGTTGGCCACGCGCCCCATTTCCACGTACGAGTGAGCTATAGCGATGCGTGTTTTTGTAGTAGCGAGGCCCGTTTTTGTAGCGGTGAGTTCGTTTTTGTAGCGGTGAGCCCCTTTTTGTAGCGATGCGCCCCTTTTTGTTGTGGATCTCTTCCGGGAATGGTAAGTGGGGTAGTTCATTGCAGGGTGGGCAAATATTAGGCCTTTTATATTTTATCCATGTCGCGTACTCTCTGTCATTAAAGTTAAAGAACTATCTTGGTGACTCCATACAGGAATATCCGTACCCCCTACCTAATAAAAGCTTACGAGACTTTGATAAAACTTTGATAGACTACTCCACGCCCAAAATAAGCTCTTTTATTGATATACAAAAGAGATACACTGTTGTTGCACTTCTGTTCGAACAAAAATGAAATAAGCCAAGGCGGCCTTTAAACCTAGCATATAATCAACTTAGCAGATTCAAGTAGGTTTCCCATAACATGAAGTTAAAAGCCTACCATTGATGATCATAAATCGTCACATTACGATAGCTAAGCATGGAGTAATGAAACTAAAACAGCAGGCATCCCAGCGGGCTACATCATAGACTAACTAACAGTACAGGCTAAGGCCACATAAATATTATATATCAATCACTGCTAAATTATACAGTTCTTCCGCTTTTGCAACATAAATGACAAGCATTGAAGATAAAATGTCAGACTGCTTAGGCTACCGAAGTAATATGCTTATTGTTGTAACTAATATTTTTTTATAAAAGATGCTTATGAGATTAGCCGCGTTACTATGCAAGTTAATTTAAATGAGAAGTTTTGCTCTCTGTCTCTCTATGATAAGCTCCTCACACCGTTACATAATCACATTATCATTATTAGCCTGACAGGCACACGCAACTCAATTGAAAAAATAGAGCTGATTCAAATTTCTTGGAATAAAAATGTACGTTGGCATAATTATGAATAGAATGCATCAGGTCACACGGTTCCTTTAGTTTAGAGGGTAGATAAGTATCTACATTTAGGAAGGCCACACACGTACAGTTTCTAGCATCCGGTTTTTTGATCGGAAATGAAGGCTCTGATTATGCCGATACGTATTTGATTTTCATACAGTTCAAAATAATTGTATGTAACCCCATCTCCATTAACTGTTGCTTGATTCGAATAGTTTCCTTACAGCATCGTAATAACGTTCGATGAACGTTCTCTTGAAACGAATTTTTGGCGCAGGAGTAATTGACTGAAAGCAGTCGCTAAACTACGTCAGAGGCTGTCAGGCTGCCTGACAAACTCTGACTATAGAGAAATATATTATAGAGAAAAAAACGACACTCACTTTACATCCAAACATATCCGTTCCGCATCGATGCTCTATAATCTTATTCTACAAAAACCAACAATAAACATCAAAACCAGCCATCGCTCCTGAATAAAACCCTGCAATTCTAGTGCAAAGGTTACGATTGCAGCAAATTATCTTTCAAACTGCAATTTGCTACACAAACTAGAAACTTTTTGACACCTTGCCACAGTAACAACGTCGTTTCTTCCTACAGCTTCCTACGTATTTTGTAGGAGCTGTCAGTATACGCTCACTGTGGTAAGGTGCTACAGGGTTTGTAAAGTTGGTTCTTGGTTCTTCATGATAGGCACGCGCTCCCGTCACGCTCGGCTTTTGTTTTATGGTTTTTATAGCTCGGCTGCAACTTGTAAGTACTGCAATGTGTGTGTTTATGACAAGCTTTTTATGCAAACTAGATGCGTTTATGGAGGAAGTGTTGATTATACGGTGATAGGAATTCAGCATTGCACTTTGTTGTCATGCAAATTATTGCAAACGTGATTTTTATTAACAAGACAGCTGTTAAATTCTAAAGTATGTGCTAGGATACCGTCGTAAATCTTCACAACATTACAACTATCCCTCAACAAATATACTTCAAATATAAATGTTTGCGCGTATCAATGGTCATCTTTTATTACCCTTTGAAAGCTGCCACAGAGGTGGGCAGTAAACCATACTCGTATATTCATTCAATTATCATTTGGACCTTTCGCATCAGGTAATTGGACGCTGCAGTGCCCAGTATGGTGAACAGTAGGTAACCATTGTATCACGGGAACTGGGATTACCAGCCTTGTATCAACATTTTGGAAAATATTTTAATACAACCTTTTAGTGATTACATTGTGTACCTAAACTATGCGTAGAGAGCCTCTCCGAGACTGGTCGGAAATCTCCAAAATTAGCTTGGCGACTGACTTTCTTGTATAGTAGTCATTTTAACGCTTATGGACTAGGCTTAATTATTCCCATGCATACCTGATTGAGTGCGATATTTATCATTATTATTATAGGTACAGTTTTCAGGATGTCCTGAAATAAAAATCTACGAAACGATAGAAAATATGTCTTTGTAATACTTTTCAAACCAGTCGCAAACAATAAGGGTGTCCGATTAGCTTTTAATGATCCGCAATGAATCTTGAAAAGAAAACTTACAAAGAACAAGTACACAACATAAAGCTCGCATTCCACCGCGAGGTCACAGTGTGACTGTCATCGCTCGATATATTATAGCTGCTACTGAACCGGCCGCGCGGCTAATATTTTATCTGGGCGGTCTTCATTGCGCGGCGATCGAGACTCGCTGCACTAGTGAGGGGACACTTTAGTAATGTAAGATTTAACGATAAAAATAAAATTAGTATACCTAGTAGTGTTTTTTTGTTAAGATTGTGAACGATTAACCCCCAGTTTCTGAAACGTCAGTCAACGTTGACAACAGATTAATTCTATTGCCATCCTTGTCATTTGTTTAGTGTTAGATAGAGACAACGATAGTTTTAATCTACTGTCAAAGCCAACTAGCGTTCTAGAAACCGGGGGTAGTGAATCATAATAATTATGGAAATTTACTATTGTTTAATTTGTTTTGTAAGTGTAAAAGTGAAAGGGCGCGATGTGCGTATGGAGCCCCATATGCACCGCCTGTTTCTTTTGTCGGACGCCTATGAATATAGTAACAAGAAAATTACTGTAACAATTACTCTGTTTTAAATTCGTTAGGGCTTATTATAAACTCAACCGAAATTATATTTAGCTGAAATTGTAGAAATTCCTTGCTGAATTATAGAGAAATGATCATACCTAAGTAATCAAATTTAAGGATAGCTGGGATAGTTAACAAATCACAGTTAGATTATGTGACACATAACATGTGAAATAAGTAAACAACATTCATGTACCTACAATCTGACAGCAAACGCACAATTTATCGACACGTCTTGACCTACCGACACCATCACTAGTAGCGGAGTGAAAGAGGCGTGCGCGGGCTGCTCTCATTAATCTTTCATTTCTACGTTATATTATTAGAGGAACGGGTTTGCACGGATGCTGGTCGAGCGGGGGGGAGTGCAGGGCGGCGGGGCGGGGGGAGTGTCGTGAACCCGAGTGAACCTGCAGTAGCACCTGCCGCGTCCGGCCCGGCCCGGCTCGTTACGATTTATCCAGCACAGGTCGTAAAAGGTGACTGTTTTCACGGAGGCTGCATTTCTCTGGCCATATTGTCTGTAGCCAGGAGTTATAAGCTGGCTTTCGTTAAGCTAGCGGACCTTTTAAGCGTGAGGCTAGTACAAAATCGGGGGTAAGGGGCATCTCGTCCTCGTCGTCATCAAAGGATAGACCGACCAATTTTCTTTTGGAGCCGTCCATTAATCATGTGATGTTTATCAGCATTTTTAGCCTCACGCTCGCCCTTGGTGATACGTGGTGATGTTCAAGACTAACCCCCTCCCCCCAATCACGTGTATTTTTAGTAGGTACCTACAAAGAATCTTAAAATGTTTAGAGTATTATCTTGGAATACAGGTATAAAGTATTTTAATTTTATTAAGACTTAAGTTCAACCATGACAAAAATGTCTATACAGAAAGATTGCAGGTTGTTTCGACAATTTTTGCTCAATCCCCTCCCCGCTCTTTTAAACCTCAAGTGATTATTGGACGGTCCCTTTAAAAACAGACATCATAACATTTAAAGGCGTTATCGAATTTAGAACACAACAAATAACAGCACGATGACAAGAATTTCTAATAGTCTGCTCCCCGTCGGCCACTGTGGCAGGTATATCTTGACCAAAGCTGGTGGGCTTATCTCACTAAGGTCATCGACTCGCCACGCTCCCATTCCTGCCCATTATGATATGACCTACCCCACGGCTAACAGTATAACTGAGATGTGGCGTAGCTAACCAGCAAATTTTAATTACAAATTAACATAATATAGAAAAAGTTAAAGATCGATGCACACGACCGCTGACCAACTAGCCGTAGAGCGAAAGCAGCTAGGGATGTGCTGGACTATAGCTGCGTAGTCTCGCTTGGAAAAATGTTATTTAATTGAGGTTTTATGCTTTGGTATCTAAAGCTTGCTTTCGGTCCTTGTTTCTTTATCGAATCCTACAAACGTCACTATGTGGTTTTAGTATTCGGTGTATGAGCTCCTTTAGTTAGCTTTGATTCTCGTTTTTACGTTCGTCTCTGCAAACTGCCTTTCCTAAAGCATACCTGATATCATCAAATGTAAATATCAACATACATAATGAAGATACTGACCGCCCAATAAATAGGGTTGATTCTTTCCAAGCCTTGCAATCATTAGGGTGAGCACGAACCTCTATCGAAAAAGTATTCAACACAGCGCCTTGCAATATCGACAAGATGGGTGCGCAAACAGTTACCTTGATCGATACGTTATCGATAAGAACCGTAAAATCGCGCTTACCCTATTTAGCAGTAGGTACTCATCAAATCTAAAACAAAATTGACAGTTAACGTAACGAATACTTTCTCGATAGAAGATCGTGCTCGCCCTACAGTTGTTTATTCAAAATACAATTCCTTTAAGTAAGTTCAAGCTACCTAGTAGTTTGCTAAAACATATACCAGCACATCACTACCAACGCACCGCTGCAGATGAGTTACGAGCACTGATTTAATTTCGCTGAGCGAGTGCTATAGGAAACCGGCCATTTACGGCATTGCCCATAATGAGTATAATTTTATTGAAAATAAATTATTATTCATTAACATTATGTTGCTTCTGAAGCGTGTACAAAGTAGCTGGGGAATTTTATAATTGGATTGGAGAGAGGTGATAAGTGATGAGTGATATAACAGCTATTTAAATGTTTTTCATTTATAAGGAGGCCCTGATGTTTCAACTGCTGGGATTTCGGTGGCTGATACAAAGTATCATCAAGTATTCACCTGACTGTAGCTACCATACCAGCAGAAATTATTTCGAAGACTCGCTTTCCAGCGTTCCAGAAGTAACAGGGTGTTCGAGCAGTAGTCGTTGAGAGCTAGCTCTATTGTAGGTGTCTTACTTAACACATGGTCGCTAAACAACAGGCCGAGTAAAAAAATTGCTTTGGTCACCAGAGAAAAATAAGTCTTTTGATCAGCGCATATTATTGCATCATCATCACAGTTACGCACAATTACAAAGTTTTAGCTCGATACCCATACACCATCAATCTATTCTAGGAGATCCGTTATCTACCTTCTATCTCTATCATGAGATTAGCTTGCTGTTGCCATACAATTGTATTGTCATCCAAACTTGACATACAAATATTCAACCCAAATTGACTTGGAAAATTGGACCATAACAACCATCTCTATACTTACACAGTAATCTCTAAAAAAGTTAATATTATGTTTTGGTAAGTACATTTAACCCTCGTTTCGAGATGAGAAGATGGAAATCTAACCGAACAAGATTATGGAAATAAAAGTTATCATTTAATTCGTGTTTCCTATCATCTAGTGTGAAAGCGTGACCGATACAATTAGCCATATCTCCACCGCTGTGATCTAGTCTCTCAACGGTAGACAATAGGCACTGTCTGCGGTCACTTGGATCTTTACGGTTTTGGGCACAATAACAAGTTAGGTGCGGTGCCTTACTTTTTAGCACATATGAAAATCTGTAAGGCTACCCACCTAGAATATAATTATAGGAAATTATTTAATTCAAGAACTAACCAATAATCATCTTATTCATACAAACTAAAAACTATTGAACGCAATCTAAAACACCGCTCCTAATGGGTAACGTTCCTTAAATGCTGACTACATTGCCACGTTAAACGGAAAAAACTTCATCTTTGTACGAAACAAAAGCCAGCATTTTGGTCACGTGTATGGTGTGGTGGATAATTATACGAGTATAGGACTTATCCTGCCTGAAGAAGTCCCTCGCATCACGCAAACGGCCCTTCGTCATTCAGTAGTTAGAAGTGACTCATATTATTTACTGAGACAGTTGAAGGATTCCAGCATAGACCGATGTTTGTAAAAGGCTTATGACTGTCTACTTTTCGGTTATCTGTGTTTTCATATCAAAGTAAATAAGCATGTAATAAAAAATCTGATTGTTCTGAAACGTTAATAAGCAAAGGACGAAAGTTACTTGACCTGGCAATATGACCACTTGAGTGTTATTAAAATAATGAAGTGCTAACTTCATGTTGGGGGTTGGGATTGGAGTCTGACCAGCCGACTCAACACGAAAGCCGACTACGAAAACAACAACGTCACATTTTTTAGTTTCCCGTCAAGACATCTCTGCTATCTACTTTCAGCTTCCGCCTCGTGCTGTCCAGCTGCAACCTGCCTCGATGGCGATGTAAAGCTCGTACCAGATCAAAGAATTTAGTTCTAGATGGAGCGGCAACCGGAGCGAGGTCCGAGAGCGCGAATATCGATCATTATAAATTTCCAGGTGCCGCTAACGGTCCGTGCGCACGCGACCTTACGCCAAAGAATATGAATACGGTTATTGTTCCGAGAAGACATTGCTTTAGTCTTTAGTTTACTTATGGAATTACCAATACAATCCTTAGATCTACATAAAATCAATAAAATTTAATATAAATTATATACTAAATTAAAATATTTAAACCGGCAGTTCAAACTCCGAAATATTTTTTTCAATATCTATTTGTATCATCACTACATTTGTATCATTAGGTACTAGTTGGATGTATTATTATCTGTGTGTTTGTTCGTATTTTTTTTACTTTCTGTTCAAATATAACATCTAAAAGTTTTCACGATTGAGGTATGCTATACATGCGTTTATGTCGTGTACCAGCTTCAGTTTCCACCATATTATGTCTTTTATCATGAGATCGTGTTCAGGCCACCGCCATCTGTAATAAGATTCTCGTTTACGGATCTTCAGGATATATATACCTCTACGTCCACCACAATCTGAAGTACCTACTGAGGTAATAATAACCAGTATCGCTTTAAAGCACTAAATTGATAAGGCAGTTCGTCACGAGCTAATTTTAACGATGCTATCACCACTGAACTACAAACCCATCCATAGTTTGTTCCACGATTTTATAAAAGATTTGAGTACAAAATTGTATAAATATCGTGCTGTTGAGCTAAAGACATTTTCGTAGTTATGATTTTGCTGCAATATCATTTTAATAGAGTTTGCGTTTCAACAAACTCGTATGCAAACCTTTCTAGACCTCCATTGACAACTAACAGCCGAAATTAATATTGTATCTCCTATCCAAGATTGAAATCTATCTTGGATTGCTGCCTATCGTTCGATCGATTTCCCATCTGCGTGCCTTTATAAACCAATCGGATTGGTTATTGGCACGTTTGACCCTAAAAATGGATTGTGATATCAATCCCAGATAGCAAATCCCAGATTTGGATTGGATTGATTATTAATTTCGGCCGTAAGCAACTTTTGGTACTTTTGAGTATTTATAGTTTGCCCAAAATCAGGATCTGTACGACTACGCAGTAAACCACTTCTGTATATATCCCCTTATCTGGAACTTCTACGAACATCATCTCTGACACTTATATAGCGCGATAACCGCATTTTGCGCGCCATCTATAGATCACTGCGCTTGCGCTGTTTACTCACGACCAATAGAAATTATCGAAGCACGTCTGCACAAATCAATAACAACCTTACTTCCTCGACTTATGATTCCAAATTGGGCGTTGACATGTTTTTTGCGGAAGATCGCCGTTGTTGCAGTATTTCAGCTCGGTCGCTGTATAAACTGTATAGTGATTAACACTATCAAGTGGAGGGAAGCGGTGTGCTTGAAAGTCGATTTATTAATTCATTAGTTAAACGCTTTATCCTCGGGCTGTGATTGGGCGATTGATTCAGGGGCCTAAGGAAAGGAAGCCTTAATCGAGACGTTATGTTTGTCGGTGGACTTAACTGCTTTATTTCGATTAACATTTGTGGTTTATTTCCTTGTAATAAATTGTGTGAACGTAGGTATTCTGACGCTTTTTTACCGCTTCTTTATCCTGATTATTCCTTATCGTTTTTATTTGTATTGAATATCTATTCATAAAATCAGCTGCGTGTAGCTACATAGCACGAAGTATAGGGATAATAAAGTAAATTTAATGTAAAGTAAATCTTCTCGAGTAAACTTTATACAATAATTTACATCTACTTATCTCTCTACTCTGAAGAAACAACTATTTGATCTACATCAATCAAATTGGCGAACAAATCCAACTTATACAACGCGAAAGATAGCTCTAATAATATTCATCGTTTTAGAGACGAATACGTCTTTAAAACTCACCTCTGATCTGGAGCAACCATAAACCTTAGCCGAGAAAACCGCTCGGTGTAATCATTTAGTAGCACAGAGTAAGCGGGCGGTGAAACTGCCGCCGACACGCGCCGCCCATTACCCCCTAATGCACTTAGAGTAGACCCTACTTATCTATGGACCATATACAACAGACTACAAAATAGGAAACCATAAGGAAGCTAGAATTTAATCGGGTCTAATTCGCGCACAAACTAATATGAAAATATATAATTTTGACGAAACGTCGAGGCATGTCAAAGTTATACATTATTTTGATATTAGTTTGTGCGCGAATTAAACCCGATTCAATTATAGTTAACATGTATTTAGTTCGCGAAAGCTAAAGAACTTCTATAAGAAAGCTGTTGGAGTTGGTTTGGAAGAGATTCAAGATCGTCGGTGGTGCATATAACATTTTTCTGCCCCTTGCTGTTGCTACAATTATCGGTCCGAACTGTTTAGACAGTTTTTTAATCGATGATATTTAATGACAATTTCAGGAGGCATATATTTTGTACAGCAGATTGTTGTTTATTTACATGTCAATGTAATATTGACTACTAAACCATAGCCGTTTTACCACAAAAGTTTAGACCCTAAGTTAAACAGATGGTTCCAAAATTTCGTTCCACAAAATCGACGTCTATCACTCGCGTTTTCTTACTCAAACCTGGCATTCCTAATTATTTTGCTTGTGAATTTTTATTGAGTTATAAAAAGAGAGGGTTAGACGTCGATGTGTGGAGAATATATTTAGACACGTCTGTTCAACTCTAGTTTAAATATTTTATGGTAAGACGGTAGGTGGTTCATAAGTAACTTAGAACTGGGCTTGGTTCACAATTGTATTACACATAGGCTCACATAATTATAGATTATTGAATTTGGGCACAGTTTTTTACAAACAAAAACCCTGACTGCTGAACCATAAGTGGTAAATAAGTAGGTAACTATAGCGCAGCTACGTTCATAATACATCTAGGCTTCCATTTAGATTACTGAGTTTGAAAAGTTTCAGTGTAGAGGTACTGACGTGTCGTGCTGACTCAGAGACGTTCCATTTTGTTCCATAATAGTTTTATATAGATAAATGAGGAAACACAAGACCCTAGTTCAAGACCTTAGATGGAAAACAAACGCTGGTGAAGGCTGATAGAAACATATTTGCGATGCATCCATCGTTAAACAAACCAATTCAGAGCATGGCGCGGCGATGCTGAGATACCACTATCTGCCATCAGCTCTATTGTTGCCAGATGTGGTTCAGCTTGCTCCAAGCCCCTAATTGTGCCGGCAATTGTGCTAAAGCGCAGCCCGTGCCCTTTGTCTTAGCAGTAATTACTTTTATAAATCCACTAAGCGATCTACATGTGAGATACCATCGAGCGAGCAAAGGTTGCGACTTTGTTTCGGTTACGCTCCAGGATATCACTTGTTTGCGGCGAAATTTATGGCGCACAGTATACTAGCGACGTCGTTGGTTATGTCTGTAGAAAAATGTCGTTAAAATCTTAGTGGTAGGGTCTTAAGTGCCTGCTAATCTATCGCTAGCTAGTAATTACCTTTAAGTAGAAAATCCGCCACCGAATCCCTATCGGGGTGTTTCAGCAGCCACTAAGAGGCAGTCCTATTCTAGGCTGAGCATGTTTAGCACCTTCGACCACATCGTCACTTAAGACTAGGTAAAATATAGTTAAATGATGATGCCTGGATATAGTAAAGTATACAAAAGAAAAGTAGGATGTGAGAAGGGCGCATTTTTTTTGTTCATTTTAGTTCAATATATTACGAGTATGAACTAATTTAATCATCTCGAGGGAAGTTGTACTGTACAAACGTACATATATCCAAACTAGTTTGTAGAAAAAATAAAGTGATTTTTTGTGAGTCTCGCGAAAAACATTTAATTAACTGGATTAGATTACAGGGTGTTGAACAGTTGATGTAATCTTTTAATTGGGACATATTGGTGAATAATTTTCGCATTATTCGTTGGATTTATGCCAAGATACTAAGGTAAGGTTTACTTATTTGAAATTAGAAGTACGCATGCAAAGTATCGTAGTACTTATGTTACTGTGGAGTTACTTTAGGGACTTTTTACCACCATGACGAAGCCTTCTCTGACCTTCTTGACCATGGAAGCTAGACGGCATAACAGCAATGCTGAGTGATAGTGGCCGAGCGGTAACTTCTGCGCTTTACAATCATGCGATACCAGGTTCGATCCTCGGCCCCGCACCAATTACTTTTCAGAAGTTATGTGCAGTTTTCCATTACTCCGTGCTTCGGAGGACACGTTAAGCCGTCGATCCCGGTTGTAATCGATTGATAGCAGTCGTTAAGCCTCGACGAGGCTCTGACGTCAGAGGCCCTTGGACGGCCTGATAAACTCTGACACTATAGGCTACCACAACCTCATACGACAAACTAACAAACAAACATCGACGCGGTGGTCCATCTGCGGCATCGACTGCAACTCACATTTGCGCGCGGTGTGGTCGCGCTCGTCGCTCTCGGGTTGGTCTGTATTGCCATCGACGCTGGTGCTTTCCGCAGACGCAGACGCTAGACGTGTGAGGCCATCTTATCTTATCTTATCTTAATCTTATCTTAATCCTACTAATATTATATAAATTACGTGTCACGTTGTTTGTTTGCGATGGATTTTAATCAAATTAGCACACCGTGTACAGTTTGGTCTAACTTAAAAGATAGGACATTATTTCAATTTACAGTCGCAATATTATTATTTTATTGCAAATTATTACAAAATTTAAGAAAACAATATATATAGATTTTTTAATATTACCTGTTTAACAGGACAACTGACAATCACAAAGTCTGTCGGATCAGCTAGTGTATGTATATGATGTAGTGCCAGTGCGGTGGGGGCTTAGCTCATATCTTACCTTTCCGCTTACTCTGACACCGGAGCTGGTCGATGATGCTGGTGAGCCGGTTCTCCCTCTGCGTACTCCTCACCGCCTCATCACTCTCCTCAGGTTCCACCTTAACTAGCACTTCACTCTTATCACCGTCACTCGTTTTGTCGTCACTGTATGTATCGGCACTTAATTTGTGGTCACTTAGTTTGTTCACTCTTACTGAGTCAAGGTTTGGCTCGATTGTGTCCATGGTTATATTTTTTTCTATATTTAAGTAATCTGCGACAAGACACAGTATCTTTGAATTATAGTATATCGGTTTTATGATATAAATGTCTAAATGTATAAATGTGTCTATGTCTTTAACTAAGTTGATAAACTGCTGATTTTGAAATTAAAACAATTAGACAATCTAATACATTTCTATCTTTTTTTTCAGTTCTGTTTTCCCCCTTGTTATTTATTAATGGTGAGTCAATATTTGTTAAGATTCAAATTTGACCATATCTCGTCTTATCGACACCGTTTTTCCTTGAACCTTAGGCTAGCTAAGCATATTATACCCTCGCGTCTGCCTGTCTTGCGTAGACAACATAGTCCGCGCGTCCACCAAGTACGCTAATGATCGGACCAAAAATAGTCACGTTTCTTAATCTTCTCTGCATATCCACTTTCAACTAACTTGTCACTTGTGAACTTTAGCTGTCTTACTACAAAAGATTTAAACAAGAGTTGAACACATAATATTATGTGTCTAAATAATATTTTCCCCACAAATCTACGTCTAACCCTCGCTTTTTCTAACTCAATAAGAAATTCACAAGTGAAATGATTAGGAATACCAGGATACAGTAAGAAAACGCGAGTGATGGACGTCGATTTTGTGGAACGAAATTTTAGAAACATCTGTTTGATTCTAGCTTAAACTTTTGTAGTAAGACTGTAAAGGTTTTGTGGGTAGCCGAAAATGTGACGTACCTAGTTGGTTCTAATTTTTTTCACGCTTTTTTCGCTAGTAAATAAATGAATAGTTTTGTTAATACCAAATATTGCATTAATACCAACTTTTGCACAATATAGGCCTACTCGTATTTGCTAGCGACGCTGAAATACCTACCCAGGTGCGTACCGATCTGTGTCACAAGTCACAATCAGTGCCTGACATCATACCAATCCGACACCGTCCACTCGATATATCGGTCTCAAAACATAGATAACACTTGGCTGCGTTACCATTACACACATATTTTTTTATGTTAACAGCTATCCGTAAAAAAATCTTATTGCAATAATAGCAAATAAAAGCGATTGTCTTTTGTTATTATGAACTTTTGACTTAAGAAAACTCACTTAAAAAACAAAACAGAACAGGTCAAAAACAAAACACCATCAGATAGCACTATCTGTTAGCACAGCCACGGATCTTCCGGGATTCGCGCACGGGGAGATTTGGAACAGTCAGTTTTCACAAAAAAAATATAATTGTAAATATAGTTGAAAACGTAAAACGCACAGGTAGGACCGTGACGGCGACGCGGTTATCGCGCGGCAACTGATAACTGAGGTGTCAGGTCAAACGAGCAAATGGGGCGGCTAGGTACGTTCCTGATAACAATGATAACGGGCTCTTAACCTTCTGCGGTGCCACTCGCCACCAACCGTGTCATCGGCTGAAGAATGACAAATGGAAAATCAGATATAGAGATAGAGAAACTTCAATATGTGTCAGGATTCAATTCTCAGTCTGCCTTGCAATTACGATAAGTATGTACTATACTATGATTTGATGAATAATATACTATACGAGATCTACTAAAGTTGAAATGCTTGAAGTAACTGTGTTAGGGTCGGGCTCCACTCGCAGTATCTGTCGCGTGTCAAGCAATTGCGCCGCACGGTTGGAAAATCGACAAGAAACCGTGCGAAATTTTTGACTGTTTATTTCTCACAGATCTTACTCTCAGACTTATGTTATTTTGGTGGAATACCAATCCTTTATCATGCAGGAGTGATAGAAACACAAACACGTTTCACTTTCTATCTGAAATTATAAAGTTTAAGGAAAGCATTCGCATTCCACCACTTTAGAATCGTGATTTTGACTGTCTTTACTAGACTAATGACTACCTTCAAAACATTGACTATTTCAAACAAATATACTAAACGCACAAAACTTGGGATGACGTCAGTATGCCTGGGGAGAAGTAAACTTTGCCTTTTTACTGCTCAGCAGTAACTGTATGCATGAAATAGTCTGTTTAAGTTTGCATTTTAAGGAGACTTTTATTAGCAAAATTATTGGATACCTCTCTTTGTGTCTAAGGAAGAAGTACGCTGTACCGCGCTATATTTTTTATTTTCTCTTTAAACGTTGAGTATTTTCAAACACATAACACTTTCTTTTCTTCGCCGCAGTAGGGTTAAATAGCCTACGTGTAGGTACACTTCACAAAGGACACATGAGTCGGGTTTGCGACCGGTCATGCCATCATGCTCCGATAACGATAAGCTGATAGCGCGGACAAAGGAAAACACCGATCGGTTCCAAGGAAAACTTAGCTGATAAATAATAATCATTGTAAACTTAGGAGGATTGTTGAGGTTAGATATTCATTGGGAAATTAATCACCCTGACTGCTTGGTAAGGCTAGCTCCGACGCATGATCGCAAATCGACGCAAATCCCAATGCGGGCACGTACCAATGTGTTTCTTGTATAACATATTTTATGTACAAAATTATCACTCGCTTCTCGGTAATGAAAAACATCGTGAGGAAACCAACATGCCCGAGAATTATTTTGCAGGCATGTTATCCACCAATCCGGACCGGGCCCCCGTTGTGGATAATTGTCTAACCCTCCTCACGGTAGTGAGGGGAGGCCTTTGCCCTGCAGTGGGACAGCGTTGATAAGCTGTCCACCATCACATCCATCTACTTGTCCTCTGGCACATAATAAATAATAATATCATAATAGCTAGGTTCTCGCGATTCAAACTACAGAATTGGTATATGTAGAATGTGAATGTGATCACGCTACAAGTCAGCTCAAAACATATTTTCTAGTTCAGTTATTTACTATTTTCGGTATGCTCTCCATACATATATAATATAGAAATGTCATTAGAGTCGGCAGTTGGCAAGCACCTGGTGGAGACGTCATGGCTAATTCCGGCGCACGAGGTCGTGACCCGACGCCCTGCGCCCGCGCATCACAGTATGTAAGCTTTGGTTAAATGTTATGGTAAAATCGATCCCAGAAACAGATATCTTTTGTATCACACCCTTTGTGCCCACTAACTTTGTGTTTCACTAACGCTAAAGACTTCTAAACCGAATGCCAAGTTCCTTTTAACATACACATGGTTTCCGTATAAACGGTACCGTTCGCGGTTTACTTATCTATGTATTTCTAATGGAGCTTTTATGTACAAGTCACCGAGACCCTGTTTCATCTATTAGTAACCGGTTAGAATTAAGAGTAACTCACAGGCCAACTTTTATTGGCATTTCTAAGTCTGCATGGAAAACCATAGGACTAGGGTTATCTATCGCCATATTATGGAAAACCATGTCTTAGATTAAACACAACCTATCTTGTCTCGTATACATAGATTGTTTTGAAGTTCATAACAGCATAAGTTTGAGTACTGATACGTAACGTATTGTGACGTAGTGCATGTGTGAACTGCGACTTAAACAAACACCGAAATATTTGTATGGACGTCTGAGTTATGTTACTGTTTTCAGCAGAATTTACTGTTTTCAGAAGAATTATTGAGCACCTTACGCGCTCAGAGGTAGGAGCTTTTGGAGGCTCTCAAATCCTCTGAAATTCCTCTTATATCTGAAATATAAAATAGCTGCTGGATTGTTTTAATTGTACGCTGTTATAATAATTTAGGATACAATGGCCCATGTGGAGTTCCGAGTAGGTACCTACCTACCTTTGTGTTACAATATGTCTATCAGTAGGTAAACGGAACAGTTGTCCGAACACAATGAATCCGAGACCAAATTAGACTTTTCATTATAATATACCTGCTAAGTATAACGTGGTACAATATTTATTTTGCATTTTGCTTTAGAAAATTTCATGGCACAAATAACGTGGAAGTGTTTCTATATTTTCAGTACACACAAGTAACACAGTTGACTTGTCAAATGTAAAATTGCCGGCGCCATCCATTGTCTGCAGAAGGCTTAGGTATCTAGACTTAACTATGAGTAGGTTACCAATATAAAAAGTATTTATATTTGGTAGATACTTCCTCAGTACACTTCCATCGAAGTCGTATAAAGTACAGACGTAGCAAGGAAGCACCGTGCGTTCGGTCGCCGGCGCCACCTCCCATTCTTTACCCTGATATTCCAATGCCGGTCTGAAGTTCCTAGCCCTGGAATATTTGGAGGAATGACGCAAACGCAGCAGTCGAAGGTGACGGGGTCACGACCCGGCAGTTCCTTAAATACACGCTTCCACGCGACCTGAGTGGACATGGAACGATGCCAACAGACACTAACAACCCGGTATAGTGCGATATCATTCCGCTTTTCAATTAAATACTGGTTATATTTTCTTCTTATCTCGTCTTCTTGGTGTTGATAAAAAAATTGGTACAAATGTTAATTTTCACTAGTAGTCGTGATGATTCAGTGAAGTGGTGGGTAGTCCACTGAAACATATTCGAACTTTTGTAGAGAACACGTATTGAGACGTTTTTTTGGGTGGTATCATTTGCTCATAACCATGCGCGTTAGGCACCAGTAAGAAGAGCAATACAAAACAATGTGGGTATCTTAAAGTCTGGATTGAACAGGTAAATTTTGGACAAGCTTACTCCAACTTCAGCCCTCATGTCATCAAGAACCTATACATCAACATAATAACCACAGACATAAGTCCGGTCTGTTTCCTCTATATGTTTGTGATAAGAACTTACATAATTGAAATTGACATTACGTACACTTTTTACGCCAAAGGCCCCCAAAAAATAAAAACAATCAAACTCTTGAAAAAGCTACGTAACCGATAACAATGACTTGCCCACCTTCATAAAGAAAAAACAACTAACACCTGCGCCACACACCAGAGCAATCGGCCAGTCTTGTGCGAACTAACTTGCCGGAAACATTGGTAATAGCTTAGAGGAAAATGTGCGCCAGATGGGTATGTAAACGATTTACTTTATGAGCCTAAGTTACGAGCTTACTAAGTAACGAGCTAGGCTCGTGTCACTCCTCAAAACGACCACTTCCATAAAGTTAATTTCCCATTATGATCGGTTTCCGAACCCAAATCAGTCATATCCATTTTTCTTTCGTACCAATTTCAAACAATTGTACACAGAATTGGAGTATTTAGTAAAATCACCGTAATTACTGGATTAGCTAACTCGACTCCATGCAGTCTAATTTAACTATCCAGTATCTCTATTCATGTTCTAACAAGTTAACAATTAATAGAATCTACATTGTGATCGGTCGAATTCACATCCTTTCAATGAGATGAAGGTTTATGTGGCAGTCTGCTATAACACCTAGTCTTGAAACATAACGATTCAGACGTTGTTGTTAAAATCCGTTAACTACACTCGGACGATTCTCTTCGAGTGCTAAAATATTCTCTTCGAGTGCTAAGAGATCCTCTTCGAGTGGTGTCGGATTCTAACAGCTAGTTTGCTCTTGGGTGAGTAGTCTTAGTAGTCTTTCAACCTCTCTCAACGCGCTGTCTTCTATACCTTAAAATGTATTCCCTTGAACATTCATTGCAACTATCCGTTTCAGGTTCAACTTGTTTACATCATAAATATCCACTTGAAGATAATTTCGCCACAATACTACGGCAACCAGTATTATCCAAGCATGCAACAGTATTACGGACCACAAAGCGTTCCGCAGGGAAGCGCAATGGGGCCTTATATGAACATCCACAGCGGCGTCAGAACAAGCTATGCTGAGGACAATTCAGATGGAGGTGACATAAGCGATGAACTTACGATAGGGTTGAATAACAATCTTAACCCGAATAACCTCGTCTTCGTCCCATATCCTTTTCCTTTAGTCATACCCAATATGCTCAAAAATAGCACTGCTAATTCCAGTGAAGCTTCGGAAACAGAAGCTACTACTATACCGACAACGGTAACAACAGAAACGACAACTAAAAGAACAACAACAACAGCGGCAACGACAAGAGCCTCCACGACTGAGGTTCCTACAACAACTAAGACCGCTACAAGCTCTCATAATGTGTTGCGGACGAATATTCTCGAAGACAGTATGATATCTGGACGTCGTAACATCAAGCTCCTGAATCCATCAGCCAGCCGGAGGAGCAGGTCGTCGTGGGTTCCTAAATATGGCATCGTTCCTATACCTGACAACTTGGCTGCTAAGCTAATGTCCCAGCTAACAGAAGTCAGAGCCTTAAAAGCTAGGAGGTCTTAATATTCCTATTTGGTTCATTTTTCTTAGAAGTAGGTACCTACAACTTTTTTATATAATTATAGTTAGCTATAATATTAAAATCATTATGTTCTAGTATGAATAATTGACGACGTGATATCGCTTCTTTTGGTATGATATTATAGAGAAGCAAAAATGGAGTCAATAATTATTACTTTATACAATTAATTACCGTCATAAACAAACATAGTTCTTGTATAAATAGTTGTTTGTATAATTATTGACTATGTATTAAATTAGCATTAGCCAATTAACGATGATTGTAATTAATGCGAGATTATTATGTTGGTGCGGATGCTAATTTAAATACCAAAATTAATATTATGGTGCCTGACTTAATGAACGGCTAGCTCAATGAATGGCAGTCACTATTAATTTATAATAATGATGGAAAAGATATTGAATTACCTAACTAATACAAATAATTATAATGTTTTGTTGTGCTTCTTAATTATTTTAGTTAGTGTTATTATGGATTATTTTTAAGTACGATATACTTTGTATTTTACAGTTAATATGTCAAAACTATGTTTCACAAACTCCAAGGCTTACATATTTTATAACATTTTTATATGAGTTTTTATGATAAGAAATAAGAAAATTTGATTTTGTGTTGTACCTACAGTTACTGCTGCTTGCAAGTGTTGACATTTTACATTTTTAAGGCCATGTAGGTTTTCTTTATCATACTTATCGAAATTCGTTATGAAACTGGTATGTATTTTATTTACGGAAGAATGTATTATTAGTTATTTCTTCAAAGTTATTCTCAATGGAGATGGCATTTTCTTTCTGGTCAATTAACTTGAATATACCTACAAATTCCTTTTAATAAAACAGTGAAGGGGGAAATTTCTAGCTATTCAAAAATATGTTTAAAAATGGCCTAGAAGACAATATAGCCACATAAGGACATGTTTTAGCGCTAAAATTTATTTTTGCAGATAACAATAATATTATACTTAGTCGTAACAATTTTAACACAGAACTGTCTGGCTCAATACGGCTATGGTTACCAAAACCAAAGAGCGCCAATATATCAGTCCTACCAAATAAATAACCCTGGTATCAATATGGGAGCACCTCAATACCAACCATATCCAAATCCCGGCGTGAATATGGGACCGCTACAATATCCCCCCATTCAAAATCCCATTATAAATATGGGAGCACCATACCCGAGCTATCGAAGCAGCCATTGTAGGAGCACTAAACGGACTAAATCTGGGAAAAGAGTTTGCATTGTTGGAGACTTTAGAGAGCCGGATTCTGAAGAAGACATGGTGGTAGTTCCCTATCCGGTACCTTTTTTCGTAAACCAAGTCAATCAGAATAATCAATCGATGGAAACAGAAGCTGAAACGACAAAAGAAGATTTAAAGCAGCTGCTAGAACAGCCAAAACCAGCAGAATCTAACAGTGACTCTGCTGACGTAGCAACAAACGAATTCACTACGCATAAAACCGAAAATACAACACTCACTACACAAAAAACTAAAGATCTAGAACCCACTACACAAACATCAAATAATCCTAACTATACTACACCAAAATCACAAGCCAAAAATCTAACAACCACTGCAGAATTGCTTGTAACTTCAAAACCTACAAAACAATCCGAAACCGAAGAAGTAAATAGAGCTGCCTTATATGGACACAAAACGAAAGCAAATAAGCTTTATTTAAAAATAATACCGACAACTCTTCGTATAAAAAGAATGGTATCAGTGAGAGACTCTTTTTATGACAGACTAAATTATTCAATGAACAAAATTCTATCTAAAACACCTAAAAATTCTCATCCTAAAACTTTGACGACAGATTTTGAGATACTAGATCGACACGTAATTCCAATTTTAAGTAACTTTGACAATACACTTAAGTTAAGGCGCACCGTTAAGTACCCAAGTAAGATTAATAACATAAATTCTAACTTGAAAATGTGGAAGTATGATCGATATTTTTCCATATCTGACGAGGCTGGAAAAAGGCAAGTGATGGCTTGGAACGACATTCAGGATAACTAAATTATTGTTTTAGGTGAGTAGCCCATTTTTGCAGTAGGTACAATATACTTTTAGAAATCGTTTGTAGATGACGTGTCCTCTGTCGAATTTGATAATAGGATGTGATTATCGGAGACAAGAAAGTACTAATCAATACTTATCTTTAGTGGAAGTTTTTGATATATTAAATTTACGCCTACGTAATAACATAAATCATATTTTATAATTAGCGCTTCAATTACTAATCTTATCCAATTTTATATGAACTAAGAACGGTTTATAAAATCAGTGTAACAGCAATAAAAATAAGAAATATAATATCTACGATCGTAGGTACGTGCGTAGTAACTTTGAAAACCAGTGTATGATTTTTGTTATTATCCTACGAGTATGTATTTTCTCGCTGTTACTCCAATATGAAGCTGGTAAAATATAAATATTTGTTTATATTTATTTAACTTTTGCATTATTGAATGATATAGGTACTTGCAAGAAAGTTAGGTACTTAGAATCAAATAGTACCTAGTTTTCTACACACTCTGAAAGTACACAATTAACAATAAAATTAAAAATATTGAGGTAACCAAACCAGTCAGTTTTATGTACCGCAGACATCGTGGTAAAGTACACATTATGTTAGCCGCCCCATGCTGGGGGGTTCGGGGCTGATGAAACTCTTTCCCCACCGGTCCCAAGGAGCAAGTCCAAACTATATCGAGGTCTGCGTCTTGCAGTTCTGCGAAGTGATATATGACAAATAATTTTTTTTTTAACTACGAGTAACAAATAAGCAATGTTATTATTATCGTTTTTACCATAATATTTAAGCGTTACATGTCATTATTGTACCTACCTTTGTAACTGTGGCAATACAATAAATATATGTTACAGATAATATTACAGATTATATATGTGATATGTCAAGCAGTGATACAAATACTCAGTTATGAATACAGTTATCCTCTAGATTCAAATACCTATAATCTGTATTCTGATTATTATGGAAAGCTATCAAAGCATGTAAGTGATCAAATGTATTCTAATAATCTGCCAACGGTATTTTATCCAGTGCCGGTGTGGATTTATCCAACTGAAAACCAAGAGAAGAGAAAATTCGAAAAATGTAACAAATATCATCAAGACGATAAAAGTTATGTGACTGATAAAGCTACAGCTACTAATATGCTTAAAAATATTATATCAAAAGAAACTACAACATCAGAAAAATTACCGCAGATACATTCTAAAGAATATAAAAACAAAGACAGTGAGCCAACTGGTGGTGCAGACCGTGAAAAGCAGCGAGATGTTTCAAATAAAGAGCTGAAAAATAATGAAGTAGATAAAGAAGACAAGCGAAGTAATGAAATAATAAGCGATAACTATCAAAATAATTATTACTATAAAGAATATCAACAAAGTAATGAACTTGACAAAAAAGATGAGCAAAGTAATGAACTAGATACAGACGATGAGGAAAGTAATGAAATAAACAACGACGATTATCAAAACCACGATTCCAATAAAAGCGCATACCAGCACAGTAATGAATTAGACAAAAAATATCAGCGACGTAATAAAATAAATAAAGAAAGTGATGATTTCAATATAATAAATCAGGAAAGTGACGAATTAAGTCAGTTAGATCAGTTAACAGATCTCGACGAACTTGAAGAGATTTACCTATATAAAACTAAGAACACCACAGTCGGAGGTAAACTTTATGTTAAAATAGAGAAATGCTTTATATCTCGAGACAAATGTCTTCCACAGTTCTCAAATTTCAGCCTACTTGAAGAGTTATTTTCAAAAAACTCAACGACGACCAGATCTGCAATCGCTCAAGATTCAACGACAACACAATTGTCAACAACAACCGAATTAAGAACAACAGTACCTTACATCGGTCGTTTATCAATATTTTTTGACACCGATAAATTTGCAGAAATATTTCACGACTTTAGACGTACTAAAAAGAATCTTCGCCATAGGTCCACAATCATGTACAGAAGTAAAAAGAAAAGAAGAAATAAACTGCAAAATTTACAGCAACCGACATTTAAATTAGTCCAGATAAGTAATGAAAACCCCAGAAATATGAGTACAAAAAAGTCGCATAATTTTATGGAAACAAAGTTTGGATTAATCTTTATGAATAAGAATAACACCAAAATGAGAAGTAAAAAGAAAGAACAGAGTTTAAAGGAACCCAAATTTGGATTAGTCCATATAGCTACGAATAACGCCAAAGTGAAAAGTAATAATGAACCGAAATTTGGATTAGTGCGCATAACTTAGCATATCATGAAGAAAATAACTGTAAGCTACCGCTTCGATTAGTCCATAATTATAACTGAAGATAATGCAAAAATACAGAATAATGAAAAGCTAGTTGTTCGCTTAATTTCTGGAATAAAAGAAGATGTAAGACTTTAAATATAATTGTTTTAAAAGAAACATTATTAGGTACTTACTTATATTTAGTAGGTAACAAATAAATCCTAGAGTGTATGTTTATGATTTTTTCTGTTATTGCTTTGAATCACTGATAAGAAATATACATTAATTCTATTCAGGGATACATCTCATTTTTCGCAAGCTGCATATATTTTAAGCGTCGAAGTGACCGTTATAGAGTCAATTTTCTAACGATGGTGCGCTTTGAGTAACGTTTTTCGAAATGAAACTGGTATGTTTTTAATAAAAAAAAAATGGGTGCGTGTACTTATGTACGCGCGTGAGAAGTTATACTTCTTTAATATTTTAAAAATAAATTTAATAATAAATTCAAAAATCGAATTTAAGGTTGGTCATTTTTTAAATATTTTTATTGATTTCTTAATTTAATATTCACTTTTCATTTTTATCAAAAAGTTTTCATTAAATTTATTTAGTTATTTTTATAAATATTTATTATTTATTCAATCGTACCAACATGCGCGACTAATATCGAGGTTCAATTCCTATTTTGTTGGTAGCTTTTTTTTCGAGACTTAATGAGCGGTTAAGCAGACGGCTTCATACTGTTAATTTTGTGTCACAGGTGCGCGCGCATCTTAAAATTTCACTCTCATCATTTTTTCATAACGCGCCTAACTTCATACTGTTAATTTTGTGTCACAGGTGCGCGCGCATCTTAAAGTTTCACTCTCATCATTTTTTCATAACGCGCCTAACTTCATACTGTTAATTTTGTGTCACAGGTGCGCGCGCATCTTAAAATTTCACTCTCATCATTTTTTCATAACGCGCCTAAAGAAGTATAACTTCAAAAAATGATAAGTACTTTACTTACTATTATCTTGATTCAATTCAAAGTAGTATCTTTGTAACTCAAAGATTTCATTAAGAATATGTGTTACCTTTACGGAAACGCGATGAATGAAACAAAGTTAGTATAGATAAAGTTTGTATAAAAGGGGGTCGACAATTATTTTTGTAAGGAAACTGGCAAATCTTCGACATTCCGCAAATGTTGTAAGCAATAATATGCACTTAGCTTTCCATCTGCCAATTGAGATACCAACTCCAAAAAGAACTCAAAAAGTATTTTTTATTAAGGACTCTAAATTCAGTCATAATATAATCAATAATTTGTATGTATTTGTATGTATTACAAATATGTATTATAAATGTGTTATAATTATAATATGTATTATAAATTGTACATGTCTTATAAATATCTGACAATACTTTTTTTTCTTTTTGCAGTTTGTAATAATACTTCAAATTACAATAATGTCCGTACAATGTCAACTATCATACAAAAATAATAACATACGAGGACAATTATTTCGAAATATTATAGGAACAGTACCCCCACGGCCTATTTACAATGAAAACTACAATGAGATACACAAGCTTTTACTAAATATACATCCTCGCTATGCTGACATAGCGAAAATAGCAACTTTTACCGAACATTTTAGACCTACTAAAGAAATCACTCACATTCGTCTTAGAACTACCATTGCGTACCAAAGCACAAATAAGGAAGATTTGAAACTACCAAAATATGGATTAATCCGATTCCCTGAGGGTATCGCCAAAAACCATATGAACAAGAAGCAACAGAATTTGAAGCTACCGAAGTTTGGCATAGTGAAAATCACTGAGGATATGGCAAAAAAACTAAAGCTTCAAGTCAACGCTAGTAGACAGTTTAGACAGCCTTCATGGCGTGGAGGCTGATGAGCCGATAGCGAAGCTTCAGGTTGCTGGTTCGATACTCGCACAGAGCAAACGTTTCTGTTAACGATAGGTATTTGTTCTGGGTATGGGTATTGGTGGAACCATGGTCCTTGTAGTAACTGATTCCCTAAGCAAAGATAAACCTAGTAGAGGGGGTCGGTATCTACGATTACGTAGAAATAATTGTCGACTGTCACCAGATGAAAATAATTTCTTTTTAAACCTTTATTTGCTGAACTCAAAGTACAGCAACAGTACAGTATAGTATAGTACAGTAGTGTATAGACACTACTCGATAATATACGTATTAAAAATACTTATGATTGTTTGACATTATTCTACTTTCGAGTACTTGATACTTAACCCTAGTTTACATTCAGGTCACTTCCACGGCAGTGAACAGAAAAGTGAGTGGGCAGCAGGGGCGTAGCTACCGCCGTATTTGCCGTATCAATTATACGGGGCCCCCGGGCCACGGGGGCCCCCAAAGTGTGTAAGGAAAAAGAATAAAAACTTTCTAATTTATTTTATTTTACAAATGACAAAGTTCTATAAAGCAATTCCTTTTTTTTCCGCCTTAAGCGTGCGTTCAAAAGTTGGCAACACTACATCGTTATGGCGGGCTGCGGGACTTCCCCGTTTTACTTACTTCATCTTCAACTCAGCGGGGAATCCCCGGGAATCCTTCATCGATATCGCGATGTACGTGTACGTTGTTGTACTTTGCATTGGATGTTTACCTCCATATAAGGGCCTCCAAAAAAATTTTTATACGGGGCCCCGACAAGGCACGCTACGCCACTGGTGGGCAGGGCATGTGAGCAAGAAAATTAAAATATAATTATTAACTATTTCGCTTATAATATGTACAACGAAACCAATTTATATTTGATCACAGAGGAAAGAACAAAAATAACGAGGTATAGACTTAAGTATATCATTATTTTATAACACGCTTTATAAACATGTATGAAACCATTCCTAGGGCAATTTTATTATTTGTGTTTGTTACTGCTAGGCGTGATAAGAAGTACAATATAATATTTATCGAATAATTCAAACACTTTCGCAAAGTACGTCAGCGTTTAAAATGTAAATATAAGTTCACGAAAGACATGTTTCTGGCGGTTTTATAATGAAACTGGTATGTACCTACCCACCAAAAGAAGATCACACCAGAATAAAAAGCCGGACCAGAATAATAGACCGCGCCAGAATAAAATTTACGTTCCGCCATATTGTAAGCTAAGCTTAGTATTGGTATCATTTAATAGACTTGTTGTAAATAAACACTCTGTTATTTATTAAAAGTATTAAGGCGCTATTATAGGAGCGATTCATGTACGTATGAATAGGCGTGGCGACAGTATCAAAGAATCGTCGATTTAATCATTTTAGGGCAATCTACATAATAAAATAATTTAAAACACTGGTCAAGTTTTATTTAATATAATCAGATTATTAAGATTTTCAATAAAATAAAACATTAAAATATTGCAATCGGCCATTTTGATTGAAACACCAATCACAGCGCATGACGTCACACTTAGGTGAGCTCCGCTGTTTAGTACTGTCATTCACTGTATTTTGTTGTTGTGAATACTGTTTTGCGCTTTTGGAGTGTTTTTTTATTGTTTAAACGTGTGATTTATCGACTATAATCAACGATATAACAATGGAACCAAGCTTTGTTAAGGCAAATAGCTCTAATTTGCCTAGGATTGACATATTAATGTTGGGCGATTTCCTCGCAACAAATAAAGAATTTTGCTCGTCTGAGTTCCGCAACGTGAAGACTTCTTTGTGAGTAAATTTTGTATTTAACTTTACCTCAGATATAATCAAACTCTTCATTCGAGTTTAATTTATTTATTTTCATGGTTATTTTTACATAAACTTGTCATTATTTCATTTTGAGGTTAGCTTCCTCACAACTTGTAAGTGATTAGAATCAATACCATATTTTCTGATAAATCCCTAAGTCAATGTATATGTATTTGTTCTAATTAATTTCAATAATTTCAGGTCTTCAAGACCATCATATGGGGATGATGCAATCAGTTATGTGCAACTAAAAAGAGAAGGAAACATTTGTACAGTAAAGTGCAAGATTTGCCCAGAACATAAAGTACATGCAAAACTATATGCTGTTACACTAACAGTTGATGAAGATGAGGAAAAAGTCATATCCATTGAATGCCATGACTGTGTTGCTGCCCAGGGTGGATGTAAGCATGCCATAGCGCTGCTTATGTGGATCCATAGGCGAAGCGAAGAACCTTCATGTACAGAAGTTCAATGTTACTGGCGGAAATCAAAACTATCAAGAGTTGGCACGACGTTGAAATTTACAACTGCAAAAGACTTATCCAAAGGTAGCCCTGTATTGCCTTCTAACTCCACAGTTTTCGAAAAATTTATTGATGAAGGAAAGAAAAGAAAACTTGATAACTGTGAGCTACTAAAATATCAACAAGATTATAATTGTATTGAATTACTTAGCGTCTCAATGCACCAACTTGTACTTAAATATAAAGAAGAGTGTTGTGACTTATTTTTAACTAAAATTAATTTAAGTGTTGATCTCATCAACAAGATTGAAACTGAAACCAGGGACCAGTCCAAAAATAGCCTTTGGTTTGAACTGAGGTATGGCAGGATAACAGCTTCTAAAGCTTATGAAGTGAGTCGGTGCCAGACCAATGATGGGACTCTAATTTCTAGTATCATGGGGGGGGAAGATACCAGACACACCAGCAATGAAACGGGGTAGATATTTAGAAAATGAAGTTAGAGAAATTGTTGGTAAGAAACTAGGGGCAAAAATAAAAAATACTGGACTGTTCATATCCCAAAAACATCCAATGATAGCAGGCTCCCCGGATGGAATATGTCAAGATAGCATTGTGGAGATAAAATGTCCTATAAGCGACAAAACTTATCTCAATTATATAAAAAATGGTAAACCCAGCAAGAAATGCTTTGCCCAGATTCAAATGCAAATGTACGTAAGTGGTCTAAATAAGTGTTACTTTTGTGTTGCAGACCCAAACTTTTCGACTAATAAAAATGTAGAAATTATAAGTATACATTTTGATCAACAATATATGTCATGCTTTCTTGACAGTGTTATTAAATTTTGGAAAACCAATGTGTATCCATTGTTGTACAAAAGTATAGAATAGAAAATAAAAATTCAGAAATATCATTTGTGTTTTATTTAATAAGAGAGTCTTGTATATTAATCAAACCACAAGCTATAGTTATCACATCATCAAGCACTTTAACCAAATTTAAATTAAGACAGGCATGTGGTTTTAACATGTTGAATTCACGTAACCGTCTTATCACCCGCTCAACATGAATTCTTAAGCTAGCTATTTGTTTGGTTTCTTTTGCTTCGGCTTTAGTAAACTTGCCTGTAGATACAACACTTGGAGGCCGTACTAATCGCACACCCATTTTTCTTAAATACACTTCTACATGTTTAAATCCTCTATCTGCCATGACCCACATATTAGGATGCAAACATTTTGAAAAGTCAGAAGTTTCAACAATGCAAGTGTCTGTTATTCGGCCTCCATAGCCATTTGAAATATAATTTATCAAACCATTAGGTGTACAAGATATGAGGTACTTAATGGTATTGGCTTTCTTGTAATCCGACCAGGAAAGAGCTTGATTTAAGGCCTTTGAAGGCTTTTGTACTTCAATCTCTAAACAGTCTATTATACAAGTCACATTATTGTATTTATGCCTAAAAGCCATAGGTAAATTTTTTTTAATCAATTCCTTATCTAATGATACAATAAAAGGACGCATTACACTTGCTATAATGGGTATATTTTTAAAAAAAATTTTGCTCGGGTAAGATCTATCTATGCCAAAGTCATCAGCAAGTTCACGGAATGATTTATTTAATCTAATCTTTTTTAGACATAGTAAAATATTGTTAAATGGTATATTTGTCTGTTCTTGAATCAAGTTAACTAAATAATAACAATGTAATGGAATGCCAATATAAGAACGAGGGTTCTTTTTAATCTTCTTCAAGGTAGACTCTAAAGCGTTTAAATCTTCTCTCCTTTTGACATCCTCTATCATCTCGCTACAGTCCGAAGTAGACTCTATTTGAAGAGATTTTACAGATATTGATGATTCTGTGTGAGTTACAGAGGGAGTATATGAAGTATCACTATCGGATTGTTCTATTTTTTTACCTATTTTACTGAAATAATTTACACTTGGTCTTGATGGTTTACTATTAACACCATGATGCTTGATTTTAAATGGTGATGTAGAAACAGAATGTAGAAATGGCTTCAATGGTGATGTCATCTGATCTACGGAACTGATTTCTGTTTGATTAACTTTACTTCTGAATGTTTTCCCTTTGTATACTTGAATTGATTTATCCAACAGTCTTGGTGTTAACTGGGGAACTTCTATATTTTGCTGAACTGTAAAACAAATATTTTGTTATAATATAAGTATACTTACAATAACTTAAGTATAATTATTATGAACATAAATAGGAGATTACTAATTAAGTTAATAATATTTACCTGAACTATGGGATGCAATTGCTTCAAAACTTGATTGTTTTGTAACTGTACATTTTTCTTCGAATTCCTTTTTACACTCTTCGAGAATCATCATTCTTCGTTTCTTAGCTATATAGGGTCGCTCAGTTGTGTCGGATGTTCGTGTTTTTCTGTCTGGTTGGCATGTAAATTTATGCGGCATACATCCTGGTTTCATACGTACTTGTGATACTGATCCCATCACATGATATTCCATATAATTTTCCATGTCATTTGGCAACTGAAAAAAGAATACGAATAAAAATTGAATGATACCCAAGACCAAAACAAACATAACCTCAATAAATGAGTTATTTCATAGCTTCATTGATTCAACTATAACAAGTCAAACAAACATTTTAAGAGCTATCATTACATGATAACATACTCACATCAAAGTGGTCTTCACAGAAATAAAGTGGTGAATTCGTGACTACGTCGTTTGGGTTTCGCCGTGCGAGCTTTAACCACTTATCTCTTACTATTTTCTTGTTTGGAACATGTACAAACACTTTGTTGGGTGTTCTTATTGATGTGTTTTTACACTGAGGTACTGCACACCACTTATAAACTTTGGAATTCATTTTTAACACAATATTAACTAAATGTTTTGATCACATTCGTCGTAACGCAGAGGCACAATGACATTGTTTACCTAAGCGTGACATCACAGCCGACGCCATGACACCGGCGAGCTGTTTTGGCGCACTATTTGAAATAATATTAGGAAAATTGTTTTAAACTTCGTTAAACTCATGTTTATTACCGAAATAAAGGGTTTTCCGTAAATAGTAAATATGTACCGCCATTATGGAAGAGGATTTCAAAATCTTTCGCCACGCCTATTAGCGGGTACTGGAGCCGCCTAGAAAGCGCTCAGACTGATGATATTCTCGTCGTTTTTATTAAATTAGACGAAAAAATCCATTCAGTTCATTGGAAAATTCAAAATTCCATAGAACATAAAATTGCCTTTTTTATGGTTCCAAAAAATATGACAGTTGTCGCTGAAAATGTTGAGCATAATGTGTCGAAAGATTTTTTTCGGGTCCGAAAGTCATTTCTCGTGAATTTTTTTATCTAGATACTAGACAAGTTTAGCCAAATATTATTGATTTATTAGCTCACTGAAACACTTGACTTATACACTGTATTTTTTCTAGCTTATAATTATTTGTAATTTTGGTTTAACTTTTCTTTAAAAAACCGCCCATTTTACGGAAGCTCGCTATACATAGCGTCTTAAGTATCTAATATCGCAGCAAGCCGCTTGTATTATATCATCTACAAAATCTATTTATCTTGCAGTTGTTATTAATAATCCAAATAACATTCATGTCCACACAATGCCAATCTCAATACAACCACAATCATCAAGCACAGTATTACCAAAATGGTTTACAAGTAACACCCAATTACTACGAAAACTATAACATATATAATCCAACTCAAAATATGCACCGGCGCGCTCAATTCATTGACTCATACATTGCTGGTGATAATATCTTTGATTATAAAATGTACCATGACAATGTTAAAAAGTGTAGTTGCAATTGCGAAGACTGTAAAAAAGCAGTTGTCAAAACATGTTGCAGAAAACCGTGCAAAAAGATGATAAAGTTTTGTACGAACAAAATTAAGCCAAAGAGACCGAGGCATGCGAAAACGTCACGGACTACGCAATCATCCGACGAGTCACAACCGTTTGACGAGCTTGAACCAGTACAACCGTACGTTGGGCAATCACAACCATACGAGGTTGGGCAACCGCAACAACCATACGAGATCGGGCAACCACAACCATACGACATGGTACAGCCACAACCATACAACGTGATGATTAAACCACCGTCAATTAACATGATTGTGCGCCCACAACCAAACAACGTCATGGTTGTCCCTTATCCAGTACCAATAATGATTTTCCCATTAAATGAAACAGAAGGAAGTCCCACACAAGCACCAACAACAAGTGAAACCAGTCGAGAACCCACACAACCCACTACAACACCAGGTACTACAACGACGGCTACCGAAGCAACCGAAGCCGTCACCGAAGAAGAGGAAACGAAACGAACAATTAAAAAAAAATTGTACAGATCTACTCCTCCGTTTCCCGCATACGAGACTACCGGTTCTATACGCAGACCTGAAAATGGCGGGTTCAATTATGAAAACAATAGTGTAATGGTTGCAGGTACCAAAGAAAACAGCGAGACTTATGAAATGCTGTATGATTACAGTGGAGAATTAGAGACAAGGCAATTAATAAACAACTCTAAATGTAGTGAATTTGCCGACTGCTACTATAAGGACTGGAAGAACTTTAAGCTGATAACAGGGGGTGGGGATAGTGGGTTGCTACTAGATAGTTCCAATCCGCTTACACGGCTAAAATCTCCTAAGAGGCATAGAAGAGGGATACCTAAGCTCAAAAATAAGCACGAGGAATCCTTGGCGATCAGGTTGAGCCATCCCTAATGAAGAAGTCGAAACAAGACCGACAAACGATAAATAATCTGTAAATAAATGAGTATTAAACTTTATTGTGCATTGTTTCTACTCCACTTCAGTTTTAACCCTTTTTAGAAGTTGTAATCACTTATTTTTAAACACATCAACCCATCAAAAATATAACTAAGTACTCTTGTTTGCAAACGTAGTTAAGTTACCATGGTATTCATAGCACTATTTACGAATGTAAATAGCTCACTCTTTGAAATTAAATGAGTGTATTAATTATTATATATTTACATAATAAGGGTGAACTAGCGTGACAAATTGCGCTTAAAAATATTGTGCAGCTCGGGAAACTTCACTGGCAAACGCTAGCACAATATATTATTTTGTTATTATTTCTCAGATAAGAAATATAATATGTATTTTACATCCAATGTACAAACGTTCCAACTTATTGCTTATTCACCCTGACGATGGATTATTTGACCGGCGATTTTTATAATGAAATTGGTATGTTTTTAAGAATAGGAATAAAATAGAATTCGAAGTAGAGGTTGCAACTCAAAGAGTTGTTGTTCAACTCAAAAATTATCGTAGCGATGAAAATAGATTACCGAAGCAGAAACAAGTGATGTTTACATAATTATCCAACACTGACTGCATTAATATAATATACCTACATTTCTAATCGTAATATAACTTCGAACGATGACTCAGTATCGCTTTCTTTTTGCAGTTAATATTAATATTACAAATAATATTAGTGTTCGTTCGATGCCGATCTCAATACTATCCCAATCAGCCAGTACCATATTTCTTAAATCGTTTACAAAACCTCGTCCCATCTAGCATCACTGCAAACTTTCACGGATATAATATATCTCCGAGACGCTCTGGCTATGTGGAAAAATCTAATGACATTTCTAATTCGGTATCTTCGAGAGAAAAGGTAAAATGTGAATGTTCATGCAACGACTGCGACAAACCAACACGTTGCTGTAAAACAACGTGCACAAAATGCTCCAAAGAAATCAGGGGGAAAAAACGCCGCAAAGATTCCTCATCGTCAGATTCGTCGCGATCCCGCGAGATGAGGATCATCCCATTCCCGATACCCGTACCCATATTTTTGCCATTAAAAACAACTGCAACTAGCTCAACTGAAGTAAAAACAACAGAAACAACCAAGAAACAGACGAATAAAATGATGACCACCAAACGAGCAACTAAGCAAACCACAGTGACAAAACAATTCGACGAAAACACGACCATTTCTGTCAAACTTGAAGAAACGACAGAATTTACTAATGCATCTACTAAAGAATTTGAGAAAACAACTGAAAATTCGACTAACACAACTGAGAAAATTACCGACATTACCACTACAAAAAGGCTCACCAAAGTACCGAGATCAAGATCTACTGCTCCATATCACGCATTTGTTCTTGAAAGTCAGGAGGGAAAGGAAGACGTGTCCAGCAAATCCTTCATTGAATATTATTCAGGCTCGCCTGAAAGGGAAAGATTGAACGACTCTTTGTGTCCTCTTGGGGACTGCTACTACAGAGGCTGGAATAACGTGGCAGCACCGATCCAAATGGATCCGATTAACAAAATCTTGAGATCAGTCTATGAACCTAATTTTATTACTCCCGTTCGTTTGAGACCCACCAAGAAGAGTCTCAGAAGTATCAAAATTTGGAAATCCATGAGACATGAAAAACCAACACAATATAGGCAAAAGCTAATAGGGCGTGATAAGTTTGCGCAAAACTTGAATTGAGATTTCAAAAACGATCGGATGTAACAAATTGAAAATAACAAGGTACATAATAGAGTTGTTTTGATTTTCATCTTTCATTATACGTATCTACCTATTCCTCTGACGTATCTCCAATTTATCCATATTATCCAAATTTATTATAGTCTCAATAATTTTAAAATTATCATTGGAAATGTGTATTTTATTAATAGAGTTCATGAAAGAATTCATAGCAACAAACAATAATTTATAACATTCTATAATACTTGGCCAATTTTATCACAAAAAAAAACTGGAACAATAAACAAAATAATTACGACTAAGTTTCTAGCACTTGCCATATTACGTGTATCCCACTGGAATCATAGCTAAGTTTCATTTACCAAATAAAACATAACATTTGTACACGATCACAATCGCACCAAACACAAAAACACTTCGCACACATTGAAAATTTCACTTCCTATTTTTCCGTGAAATTCGTGACCGGTCGCGAATTATGTCACAATTAAATTATACACTTTTTTTTGTTAGAATCGATAATTAGAGACAATAGGGCACGGCTCTCGGCGTGGTTTGACCTTTTAGAAGGCGTGGAGACTGCGCCCGAGTGGCGCGGGGTCACCAACTGGGTATTTTTAGAGTTGAAAGTTCAAAATACGGCGGTTAGCCGGGAGTCGCGAGTGAGTCGGGAGACGGGACGCGATCTCCCCTTCCGCCGCTATCATCTTAAACAGATGCCGTCTATATCTGCTGGAGATCGAAATTTGTCATCTGTTAGTTAACGGCACCTTGACCTTTGAAGCAATCGAGTGTAAGTTCCAAATAGTAATATTAATTGCTGCCACGTTTACTGAAAATCGTCAGTTATTCATTAAACTCATCCTCCCAAACACAATTCTCTAGGAAAAGAATACGAGGACTCCCACACCTGTGACTTCTTCACTTGCATCCGACACGGATACCAATAGGGTCCTAATTCTCGTTTAATAGACATTAATGTCGAACGAACCAAAATTCGACAACAGCGAAAGAAAATGGCATAATACTTCGAACACCCATAATCTCTGTAACAATACTTTGTTTGTACCAGTCATTTTAAAACATGCGAGTGATATGATATTGGTTTTCAAACAACATCTGATTTTGCTATTTGTTGCCTACACATTGTCGAATTCGAAATATGTACTCATAATGTTAATTGCGTGAGAATCGGGCCTTAAAAATAGAATAATATATATTTCGAATTTTCTTAAAGAAATTTCACGACTGTGACAGGTCATGAAACTATTTTCAGCTGCTGCGTTTACATCTATCGACCTACAATCGCTGAAACTTCAGCAAAAATAATATGACAATACTGAAAACTATTTAGGTGAACGGAATGGGCAGCTTTTAACAACTATTTATGCATCGGGCATACGTACCTAGGTTGGTATAGATAGATGGAATGATGGCATCATGGTGGTATAATCACAGTATCTGCTACACAAAATGATATATAAAAGTAGATAAGCATATAATTATTATTACGAGTATAACACCTAATTATTGAATTGGATGTTTTATTTTATCGCGTCTTCTAACGCCATCTAGTTGGAAATCCCTTAACTCTTATGTCAGGGAAATGAAAGACAGATATTATTAATCAAATTAACTATTTATTTGTTTCTTATTCATAAGAAGTACACAGCCGTTTTCTGACATAATAATAAAAATACATTTCTAATATTATTCATGGCGATAGACTCATAAACTTTACCGTAGGAATAAATAACTATTCTACAGCGAATTTATCAAAATAAAAATATTCACGGCTATAATTTGGCAAAACCGATGCCCTAATAAAACATAATAAATATTACTTCACGATTGATATTATTAATCGGTCAACTTAGAAAAATATACATTTATAAAATGTCCAAAACCAACAAACGCAAGGACTAAGTCCCAAAATACTTATCACTTTATCATTCACAACTCATTTGTACTCAGAGTACCATCACAATGTCAACCTACCCTCAAACTTTTAACAATTTAAATGCTCATTCGATAATACACCTTACGATCTAGGGATAGGCGTTCAAAATTAAATAGTCGCACAAGTTCGGATGCTGGCGGCTTAGGCAGACTTTACACGTTCAATCTAGTGGGCATCAATATTGCCAGCGTCGTCAGCGAAGATCTTTTATTCCAATGTCAAATATTTATAAAAGTTGATATGTAATGGCACAAAATATTGTTACGAAAAAAAAAAATTTAAAACAATGAACAATGAAAAAAAATCGTTCCGTTTGGTATTCTTTTTTATTTATTGACTGCCAGCAATACTGATGGATTGGAAGATTAGCGGACAAGGAGTTTATCACGAAGACTGCTCAACCCTGTGACGTAGACAAACGTATTTATGTATGTGTGCATGCCCGTCCTGTCACACACACTAAGCTAACGTGCATATACCCGTCACACATAAATATAGGCAATGACCATTCGTGAGATCGAAAATATAGGATAAAGAAGGATACTTTCTTATATGGGATAGCTTTTTAGTACTTAATAAATTCAAAAAATTAACAGTTACTTACTATTAACTACACTAAAAGGCTTATTCAACTGTTTTTCCTAAATACTATTAGCTATCAAATCGCTACCTTCTCAATTTCCACAGCAGGTGCGGTTGAAATTTCCATCTTATGTCAACGTATTAAAGCACACTTCGAGCTGCACTCAAACAATTATCTATGACTGACTATTCGCTCATTTGGTCTGGATCGTGAGGTGGTGAATTAGCTCCTGGAAATCAGTGACGTACCAGGAGGCCTTTTTCCTTACTTCTTCGCGGACCACATTGCCACCGAAACCTGTGAAAAACAAAATAGTATTTTTTTAAGGCAAGTTTTTTTTTATTTACTGACTCAATTAAATTACCATAGAAACATAAAGATTAATAAAAAAAATATATACAAGCAGTGATATGCCCATTTTTTGTTGGTTGGTTTGATATTATTATTCTTGAGGTTGAAAATTATTCTTTGCGCTGTACGTTGCAGCGGAATTTATTGGAACTAAGCGTGAACTCGAGAATAGCAACCCAACGGGTGACAACCCTGTTTGTTGTAGAGTTGAGAAACGCCAAATAGTTGCAGAATAACTCGCTAGGCAGCGCTGCAAATCGATCCAGATCACAGAACAATAACTAACAGTTACCATCGGGTTATTAAACAGCCAGCAGATGGCGCTATTAGTAATAATTTCACGCGAACTACTGAAATATAGGGTTTTGTTGTTGATACAATATCGCTGGTGGTATTATTATTTAGTACGTAGTAAACCTAATATTTATGCATTAAAAAGAAGAATAAAATCACTCTGACTAGGATAAAGAATTATTGCGGTCTTACCACATAAGATTTAGATTTAAAGAAAATATTTAAACACATCTGTTCAACTGTGCTCTAAAATTTTGTGGTAAGACAGTTACGTTTGACAGTTTCCAGAACCGTCAAAATTGTTGACTTCAATAGCGATAAGCCGCAAAGACGCCATCCAATAGCCTGGTCAGAATAGTAGTTTAACTGGTGAATTACAGTCATTTTGTAAAAGATCACCTGCTTCTTCAGAATAGATTAGTATATACATATATAAGAGGAAATACGTACCAATAAACCCGTCGGCCGGCGGACTCGCCTCGGCGTCTGTCGCGCCGTCCCCTATGATGACCAGCCGCTGGTACCCGTGCAGCTCCTTCAGCCGCCGCACCACGAGGCCCTTGCCGCCGGACCTCGAGGTCGGTTCGTTTTCATCGAACCCCGCGTATTCACCTGTGGAAAACAGAAAAAACCGCATGTAATCGGGCCATTCGTTTGGGAGCTACGATGCCACACACATACAAAGAAAAACTTATTCTGACGTTACATTTTGTTCATGGAGAGAGGCTATCTCTGTCAATTTTTAAATTAGGACCATATTTCTAGTAGTCAAGGTGGATAAAAGCTTGTTTCGTCCGCCATATACGATCTTACCACAAAATATATTTAGACACATCAGTTCAACTCTCGTTTAAGAGTTGAACAGATTAATCTAATTATTTTCTCCACAAATCGACGTCTAACCCTCGCTTTATCTAACTCAATATCAAATTCATATTTAAAATAATTAAGAATGCCAGGATTGAGTAAGACAACGCGAGTGATAGACGTGACTTTTGTTGAACGAAGTTTTAGAGATATCCGTTAAACTGGTCTAAACTTTTGTGGTAAGGCGGGTAAAGTACAATAATAATAATTTAAGGCATGCTCAAAGCTCCTTGTATAAATTGTAAATGTTTGTCTTAGAACGTCAAAAGTTTTCCGCAAGAGGCGCTCATGTAGCTTAAAGCCAGAAGGGGTATTTTAGATAGTGTCTAAACTCTCTTCCCTTTGCTCTTGGCCCAGTGGAAAAAACCGTCGGGCTGCCGGCTTCAATCGTTTTATAATTTTATACAAAATAAAATAAAAAACACTAACCTACATAAAAAAAAACAATATTATGTAATCACTCAACTGGATTGGCATTGTTTTAAAGTGTGATTGTTACTGTATTTAATTGCCTCTTTATCTTATTAAAATCATTTAAGCAATAAATAATGTGGATAAATGTATTTCAAATCCTAACTAGTGAGAATAAGGTTGGTTTTGAGATGTGTCTTTGTAAGGACAAATTAAGGCGCGTCTATAAATGTACAGTGAAAATCATAATATCTTTAGTGTTAATAGTTTTCCGATAAATCAAATTACATTTTGTGTCGTGTTTGTAAACCATTTAAATATGTTTTTACTGTTTGGAGTAACAGGAAGAACAATCTCACTAATCTTAACTTACTTCTTACTAATATTATAAATGCGAAAGTTTGTTTGTGTGTTTGTTAGTTCTTCACGCTCAAACGGCTGGACCGGTTTGCATGAAATTTGGTATGGAGGTAGCTACCACCATGGATTAACATATAGGCTGCTTTTTATACAGAAACCAGCGGGTAACACCGTGGGGCGCAGCTAGTAAGATATATAATGAAAACTGACACCTCATACAGTTTCTTTGATCAGTCTTCTCTATCGTGGGCGTATTTTGCAGCACTGGTAGAGTCAACGGACTTTCCTTTTCCTGTCCTAGATACAATCTTGGATCATCGTATGAAAGGGAAACATCCCTTTTCAAACTCAAACCATAATTAATTACCGTTTAATTTATACATAATTGATCATATGTTATGTTTTATGATACTCTTCGTTAATGAGATTTAGTTATTTGACATGTTATAGTGCGATTTTATTGCCTATTTACAATAAATACTTTGACTTTATAGCTACCGATGCCACATAACTCCAAGCAGAGAGCTAGATAGGGATATGACTCGAAGGAGTGTATACTTACGTCATGCACACATATCACATTAACAATAATATAATAACAATGTTATTATTAGCATAACTCGATAGGGGGTCGTCAGTTGATAGATAATAGCACGATAAACACGCATGCAGGGTCACGCTTATGGACATTTACGTAGAAGACGACCTATAAAGAATAATATTGTTTGTCATAATAAAAACGTCACGAAAAAACTAGAAACTACTGAATCGATTGCGATGTGGTGTTCCATGCTTGGTAGTTTCCGCTAGAGACTAGACACCGAAGTGTTTCTCGACGGTAACGAATAACCTGAGAGTTCAAGTAACGACTCACGCGTGAATAGATTAGGTACTTCTGGGTCATCGTAATCACTCATGAGTGAGATAGAACTCAAACGCGAATCTATTTAAATAAAAGAACTACTACCGAGTATAACCCGAATGAATACCTATACGTATAATATACTAGCTGTTGCGTGCGACTTAGTCTGCGCGGACTACATTATATCGCGATAAAAAGCATCGTACTTATGTCCTTCTCCAAGGTCTAATTTATCTCTAAGTATACCTTTCATCGAGATCGGTTGCAATCGTTGAGCCGTGCGTGAAAAGGTAACATACAGTTACACTTTCGCATTTAGAATACTAGCATGGAAGTATGGAGATTATAACTGTCTTCTAAAATCGATATTAAAACAGTCGCGGATATCAGCTAGTCAATATATTATGTACCTACTGTGTAAGTTAGGTACCTACCAACCAAACAATATGAGGCAAGTTAGCAGATAGCAAACACCCCCGAGTTATCGATTACAACATGGCCGCGGGAATTCACAGCTGTCCTCACATAAATACTTCACTATCCTCTTATCTCTTGTAAACTTGTTTTTTGAACACATGCCTAATGTTATTAGGTAATTTACTGTAGCAATCATATACCATTACGTACGTATGTTATGACTGTAGAGTTTATCACTTCAAATTGAATGTAGAACAAGCAGAATGTTGTTTCTGTGTGTGGGTGAAATCGGATGTCCTGGGCGTATTTTTTTCGAAACAATACACAAAAACATCTAAATATACATATAAAAAGAGGCGGGACCGTACACATTATTATGTAGTATTTTTGTTTTGAAAACACGCGCAGGAGACACGGCTTGAGACAAAGTACAAGCGAATAAGCCAGTATAGTCCATGAAAGAGAGAGAGACAAGGTACAGTCGGGGAATCTAGAGCTACATATTTTTACTTCGTCGTTGTCAGAATATTAATGTAAATAATATATTATAAGAATAAATAAGCTGTGAGCACAGATTACTTAATAGTTACTTAACTATGGCCTTTATTCAAAGCAAGGCTGTGATTTCATAACTCGTTAGCGATAACAGGAATATCCTTTATCCTTTTACAAAAGCGAGGTCAACATGCATGCATTCGTTATTGACAAGCCACATGTGCACTTGCGGACATACCAAAAGACATGGCATTATGAACCTACTATCCGAGTGAATAGGGCTTATTGTTGAATCGTGCGTATTGCGATAGGTACTTGATATGGTATCGATGACCCAGTTGTGTGATGGCACAGTTCGAGCCTTTTACCGTCAAAATATTTATAAATAAGCCCATTTTATCTTAGAGTGACGCGCACTGATATCGTTGTAAAAGTTAATAAAGAATTTCATTCCCGTATCTACCTACTTATATAGATGGTGGACTGGTTTCGACAACTGGCTTCGTAGATAAATGGCATATACCCAAAATGGCTCCTCTTCGTCAAATCTAACAAAGCAAAGATCATGAAAATCGGTCTAGCCATTCTTGAGTTATTAATGGTGTTTCTCACGACTTTGTTATATATATAATAATATGTATGTTTAGAGATTCGCGGTATAAATATGAAATTGTAGGTGATTCAGTTTCGAAGAGTGAAGTGGCTGATTCAGTTTTATTTTCATATACCAATTTCTTTCAGTTATTTCTTAAGAAGAAGTGGTGCCCTCTGGTGTCAGTTTGTCGGGCAACAATAGCCTCTTACGTGGCTTTACGACTGCCAACAATCGGCGTGCTCTACTCTCCGAAGTTCGGGGCGATCGATATCCTTAGCTTTAATACTCGCAGGCGAAATATCAAACATATTATGACGTAATATACAAGTATTCACGTACAAATCGTACGTGCGATCTAAGCCACGTCTACCGCGCCCGCGCCCGCGCCCGCACCCGCACCCGCGCCGTCGCCCGCGCCCGCCTGTTACCGTGATCGAGCACTAAGTAGTGCGACGCCGCGATTCGGACCCGAATACTACGCTGACGCCCCATCACTTTTTCAGAGTACGGTTTTTTGTGAGAATGGTAAATGTTGATGATTGAACTTACCATTGAAGAAGAATTTAAGTCTATTAGCGAAGACATTGGTCTTGGGAACGCCTATCGCTTCAGCGACCGGCTCGATGAGACTTCTGAACCCTCCAGACACGAGGTACACCGTGACTCCGCGATCTTGCAGCTTTTTAACCACTTGTCTGAAAATAGAAAAAGGATTATCAACTCTAATCGTTTGGTCGTAAAGTGCAATTTAAAGCGAAGTGGACAGAGCTCTCCAAGATTAAAATCTGTTCAACCATACTAATAAAATATTATAGCGAGGCATAGTTTGCCGTATTTTACAGTAAATAATATAATATTTTACAAGCATTTTTTGATGTCGTACGAAACCAAACACATTTAATGCAATTTTAGTATCAATTAAATTGCATTGCACCAGTTGCGTAAACGATATAAGCTCAAAACACGTAATAGAGCTCGTGCGGGGCGGGCGAAGGTCAGTGACACGGCGGGTCCCGAGTGACCCGACCCGCGCCCAACCTGCACCTCTAGAGTGAGCAGGAACCTCTATCGAGAAAGTATTCGATACGTTAACTGTAAAATTTGTTTTAAATTTGATCATCGCCTTGCAATATGCGACAAGATGCGTACGCGAGCGGTTACCTTGATCGATACGTTAACGATACGAACCGTTAAAATGTTCGTGCTTGCCCTATTGTAGGAGTACCGATCAAATTTAAAACCAATTTGACAGTTAACGTATCGAATACTTTCTCGATAGAGGTTCCTTCTCACCCTACTGCTCTGTGTTCTTCGTCTAAATCCTAGAACAAATTAGTCTAAAAATAGGGTTGTCTACTTATCTATAACTTTTTATAGGTGAGTATTTGAAACGAGGCACGTACCGTCGCCTAATTACAGCGAAATGTTTACAAAAACCTGATATGTAAGCCATCATGTTAGAGGTCAGTGGTGGGCGATAACTTAAGCTCTTTCTGGACATAACTGGAACCTCACATATTTTATTATACCTATAGATATCAGTTTACATAAGCACGTGTGTGCTAAATATCAAGTGTTACTAAGGGAGCCATGTCGTGAATTGAAAATATTGACTTGCTTGATTGTATTTTTTTTGTCAAGCCTAGTTTCTTTGTGCGATATTGATAGATTAACCACTATACCAGTTCCGTAAACAAACGTTTAAAATGGAACCTTATAAATAGGTGCGTAAGAGACAGATTTTAAGAAATTCTCTCAAGATCACATAATATTTATATACTGCGAAACTTGTTATTCTGCTTTGATTTCTGTACAGGGCTAATATTTGTGTGACCACAGGTTTTTTTATACATATTTGGGTTTGTCGGAGTATGGTCCTCGTATTTCCTAATCCCAAGAGAACTGGCAAAAAATAGAAAGAATCCAAACTGCCATTTTAGACAGTCCTTATTTTGAGTCAGCCAGCTAGTAAAGTAATATAAAAAAAATACTTACGAGATCCCCGGTGTGAGCCGGATAGGTGTCTTCTCTACGAACTCCCTGACCTGACTGACGCTCGGCCTGATGATGTCGAGCCTCTTCTTCAGAGCCTCTTGGAAGGTCATGTTGCCTCCCATAGCCTCGGCAGTTCTGTAACCGGAAGATTAGAGTTTAATCTAGCCGTTTTCCGAGATTCCCATGATACCAAAAAACGTATGAATTAATCCAGAGTAGATAAATACTAAACAATTTATATCTCCACACGAAATTTCATCCATATCTGTTGAGCCGTTGTGGTGTGAAGAGGTAACAAACACACACACATACGCAATTTTCTCTGATAATGTTAGTCATAGGTTGATTTGAATACGCGAGTCGACGAGGGCCGTAAAACAATGAAAGACGCTATATTATGGAAGCATTCAGGCATTGCAAGCAGATAACGAACAATAGAAGAAATTTATGTCATAATAATAATAACCAGGGTCCTTGACTCGATCCTGAGCAGTCGAGTAAAAACACTGCAGTCATGAAGAATAAATTTATGTAATACTTAGTAATATTCGAGATTGCCGTAACTTTCATGCTTACCGTGCTTAACGCCTTCAACCACATAAATATCTGAGTAGACAGTGATTAAAAAATCAAGAAAGTAGGGTGCTCGCGCACTATTTGTCCAAGTCCAAGTCAAAGACCACTGGACCCAAGCTAGACGTTAGCAATACTCTGCAGCCAGCCGACCAGCGCGCGATAGACTGGTCTAAGGCGGCCAAAAGTCTCTGGCTTGAACTACTAGTGCGCGAGCACCCTTTCAGCTTTCCAAAAAGACTCATAATACTTACAGCCTTTTAACCTCGTCTCCTTTCCCGCAGAAGTTGGCCAGCTCGTCGATGCCCTCGTCCTGAATGACAGTAGAGTCCACGTCGAAGCAGACACAGTCCGCCGTGCGGAACAGCTCTTGCACGCTCTGCTGAGGAGACATGACGCTGATGGACACCAGCGACAGGGTCTTCAGACTCGCGTACTGCAGGTTGCTTTTCAAGCTGCGGAATGCGGTTGGAATCAGTTTTGGCCGTCTATCAGTCGACCAAATCACCCGCCGAGATCGTGGTGGAACGCAAACCGATTATAAGAACTAGCATCGGAATAATCGCATTCGAGTTCCGTGATGTCATTGTCTTTTAATCGAAGATAACGATACACGTTCAGGTAGAGTTGAAATCGGTGGAGAGCTCAACAGGAAAATGCTAGTGGCTAAAGTTGCAAGTCCGCAAACGCGACTCAATAGTATTCCGAAAACAGGTCACTATAAATTGATTATGTAGGTACATAGAATTAGATGTAAGTACCTAGATGAGAACGGTGGAATATCCTCAATGCACGCACACGCCACGATTGCACGCTGCTGCACTTGAACTGAATCTAATAATCTAATACTAAACAATATACCGTGTTGCAAGATACAATGTCACAAGCACTTGGCTGTTAGAAACAAACTGATCATCAATTTGCGGTCACTGCCATTTTATAAGAGTAAAAGTGCGCACGGAAATGACGAGTTGCGGTAGCGTTAGAGTAACTACAATTACACGTGTGCAAAACATGGTCATATGACCCCATTCCCGTCTGCTATGGTGTGTGTGGCATAAACAACGTAAACAACAGTACCTACACATTTTTAATGAGTTTATTTGCTACGCGACTACCAAGCAGTATATACTAGTACCCAACTTATAAGGCGCGTCGTGAATCTTCGTTCGCGCAGAAAAGAAAGTACCTTGTACCTACTTATCAGCAAAATAATAAGACATCTATAAAGGTTCTAGTGCTTATTAAATCACTAGGCAATATGGTGTCTATCGGGTAAATGAGTATTGAATTAGAACGATAAGCAAATACATCAAAGTGATCGTTTATATCAATTTGTCAATAGGATATTATACCTTATCGCTGCTATAGCAACATAATCCGGTCGATTTAATTTTGTTGGTTGCGTTTTATCCGTAAATGGTGGTCGTTATTTGGGCATGAAAGTACTTAGTTACTTTAGGACTCCTATAAACGAATAAAAAGACTCAACTCTTAACCCAATAAATAAAACCCAAGCGTTTACAAAACCCGTATGAGATTCTGGGTTCGGGGCAAACTTCAGGACAAGGCTGTTATGCAGCGAATGAGTTTAAAACAGGTTTATTAGTACTTACAAGATCAGATAAGCACCAGCATTATACGTATAAAGAGTATCTACTACATAAATCTGCAATGCACATAACAGTAAAGTAGGCACATCATATTTTTTTCCTTTAAGTAAATAGAATTACAACCAGTTGGAATACTTGAACAATGAACTTTTGTGATAAGTAGGTACTCACTGATCAATTGAAACAATCACAATTGAGTTATGCAGTTGTTGGACTACATGAATGAATATTAATATTTTTCTCGTTGTCTAGCCATCCTCGAAATTACTAGATCAAGCCACTGGCTGGAATGAGAACTGGTAAACATCATGAAGTTGACAAACGAGGTAGGCTGCTTCTTTACGCACTCAAGGACCAAAATTATGATTTCAAAAACCGGTATAGGCCCGGAACGCCTCGTTCTCAAAAAGCATTAAAATGCCTAATTATATAATGGACCAAGCCTCATTATGGCTAATTATTATGTAATTATAATTGCAGCGATACTACTAACACTCCAGAGGTGGAGGCGTAGTCTTATATTATTATAATAAAAATATTTTTATTAGTTGCTATTGTAAATAAGGATATTATTGCGGTCTTATTTTATTAAAAATAATAACCATTTGTTATTGAAGTATCTAATTACGCATAATATGCAGGCATGTATTGTAAACAAAGCATTTATAAAAACGCGTGGCGTTGTAGAAAGATTTATTTGTTGTTATGAATAAAAAATGTAAGTACCTAAGTATATAGGTACGCATAATGATACTCGTAGTGTTTTTTTTTTTGCGGATGTAGAGTAAGATTGTGATATGATTACTCTAGTACCTATAATATTTGGGCTAATTTTACGATTAAATAGAATTGATTATACTTTAGAAAGTAAATAAGTATTATACCTAAGCGTTTATATTTAATTTGAATTTATAGTTAGTACTGTTTTTTTAAGTTTCTCGCTTATAAATTCCAGTAAATTATTTATTTGTAAAAAAAAATATGGTAGGTATAACATAATAAAAAAACGAAACCTAAAACTTATTAATCTAAAGAAACCGGGTGTCCATGTGGCATGGTGTCAAGAACACTGGCTGCATTTCCTCGCTGAATAGCAATAATATAGCTCTCCTCTGTGCGAGATAATTATGTGCCACTGTAGTGTTAATCATTTACTTAATTAATTTTAACCAAAATATTTACATACTAATGTTTTGTTATCCTTACTAAAATTTTAATAAAAAACAATTATTAAAAAAGCTTAGACATATTATTTAAACATTTGTTAATTAAAGGGCGCATGCAGTAAATTAATAATCAGCCCTAATACAACAAAAAGTACCTGTAAAGAGCCATTTCGATGCGTCTTCTCAGAGCGATATACAATGAGTTGTTACAACACCCCGCTCTATATCGGTATCGTTGTTTACTTATCTCTTGTCAAAGAGGTTACAAGAAATGTGAGATCCGCTCGGGATATACCGCAAACACGCCTCCCTCGTATGTGATATCACTAGGTACAGTAAACTCAGCGCGGCTTTATCGCCTTATATCCACAAGCCTCTGTTGATAAGCGATGATGCGAGCTACAGAACTACCATCTGAGAGCTACGTACTATGAATGACGTCGCCGCGCACTCCTCATTCAAGACTGCTGCCAGACACGAGCTACCTTTCAAGTAGGTGCCGGAAAATAAGACCGTCTCGCTCGCACGCGATAGAAGCGTATGGAATATTTTGTGGAACCACTTGTTTTGCGAATTGCGTCGAACGCAAAACAGATAAATGTTGCTCACGGTTGAGATAAAAAAATTGTTTTGTTTTGTATTATGTTTGTGTAGTGGGGAAATGTGCTCATTCGATGATAATAAAACATAGCACCACTTATACATGTAGTTTTGTCTGTTTGTCTGTGCGTTTGTGCACGCTAATCTCAGAAACGGCTTGTCCGATTTCGATGTGGTTTTAACTAATATATTGTGTTAAGCTTCACGTAAAATTTAGTGTTTACTTCATGCCAATCGGTTCATAAATAAAAAAGTTACGCTGACCTTTCTAATAGCTTTAGGTGTTGGTATATGTAACGCGTGTGAAACTGTGGGGCGCAGCTAGTTCGAAATAAAAATATAGGTAATAATAATATTAATATGTAGGTGTGTAGTGTGCACCGTATACCTACTACCATTTTTTTAATAAAATGTTTAACAAGTATCTAACAACCGCAAACCCCTTGATAGGAACAAAACATATTCTATTTCAAATTGAACTAGTTAGGCGTGCAATTTATTATCCCATGTAGATACCTATTATAGATTGAAATAATATATATATGTAAGTAGGTACATTTTTTTTACAAAATAAGGTCATCAATATCTAGATAATTTTATGATGTAATACCAGACGCTGTTAGTTTAATGAAAATGGATCCCGATTCCCTCAGGGTTATCACAATTCACAGCGAATGTGGAACTGGGTCACACTTTCAGCGCGTGATTCTTTGTTTACTTATCAACGCAAGTCAGTCATGACTGTAGATTTGCAGTAGGTTAGGTAGGTATGTATATTCATATTTGTGACATATATTTTTTTTTTACTTTAAGTTTATGTAGCTGTAACTACAACTAATGGCATTTTTTGGAATAAATTATCTACTTTCCACCAGGGCGGCATATTAGAGCCCATCGAAAATTTCCTTTATTAGATATATTGATAAAAAAACACTTTCCTTACTTTCCTTGATAATATAGGTACCTAGAACTACCTACTTTATAATATTATATTGCCAGCCCACAGCGGCACCCTATTTTTATATAGCTCGAATCAAATACTATAATATCTTCTAGGGTGTAATTGTTCAATCCTTACAGTATAAAATATTCTAGATTGCAACTGCATTCTGAATGTCATGATGAGATCAGAAATTACACTTTACTCAACTTATTATTATTATATATTGTAGGTACAATCATTTTGTCCCATTATCAAAAATTCAGTAAGCTTTTCCTTTCCATCAGTTCAGTTGCGCGCTGACTTTGCATTTTTTTATATCAGATAAGTTTTCATTATAATCCTAATCATATAGAAATATATTGACGGTTATGAATTAAAACTGTGTAAATATAGTTCTGCATTTTCAGGTTGTTGCGACTGAATGAGTTATTCCTGAATGGAATCTACCCATCCATTATTTCAGTATTTTTAGGTAAAATACCTACCAAGCCACCATGCCTACCTTTGTAAGTTTGTCATTCCCATGTTCTTTACATTTTGATGTCACTACAGACTTATCTATCTATCTACCACCTATATTTTTACAAATTTATGTGAATCCAGTTGTAGGTTCTAGCTTAATTGCTGCATCTTACATTGATAACTTCTATATTCTTTAAATATTCACCATGTCTCTGAGAGTAGTGGTACCGGAGTAAGGTGATGTCCCAAGTCCACTTTCATAATACTTTTTATTATTGAATGAAAAATTTATTTTTCCTAAAACAAATGGTTATGTTAACCCACCTTGTTTACATAAACTTACTGTTTTGTTAGCTATGCATTTATTGACTCTTAACCGTCCATAAGCCACAAATATCTCTGTTCCAGTTCAATCCAGTTTCAGGCGTGGCTGCAAATCGGTCGCCTGGCACATTATTAGAGTAGATTGTAACTGGATATAAGTGGATATTAAATCAGAGAGCCCCGGCCAGGTCAACTGTAGTTGAAGACAACACATGGCGGTTATGCACAATACATGATTACATTATCTATTACTCTTTTCTTTGTCTTGCTTCTTTCCGAAACAACACAATTATATTTTATGTTGTCTATCTGTTTTGTTTTTTATTTATACTGGAAGTACCTACTGAAAGTATTTGCACTGCATCTGTAGTGTCTAGGTACACTGTTCTTCTTCTGATTTCCGACATTGTTCTATTTGTGCAAGTAAGTATACAATATATTCTAGCAAATATTTTTTATTCATTTCATCTCGGTAGTATGTTCTTCATGTTAGTGAAGTTTGACTATTCAAATGCAACCCCTGATAAATAGCTTAGTTGTCTTATTTTGTGTTGGTAGTATCATCCTCAACTCATGTTCCATCCAGACCAAAACTAAGCCATTATTCGACCGTCTTCAGAACAGTTTACTTACAACATAATTATGTAATAAATGTACCCATTATGAAAGATATCCATTACAGTAAAGCACAAAAATATAAAAGATATTGTACGAACCTCAATTCAGCTGAATAGACACAATAATAAGTAAAAAACACAAAGCAGAACAAACTGGTCATCAGAAACTTGGACATTGCCATTGTCTGAACATGCAATATAGTTCAATTGATTCTAAACAGAGTAGCTAGTCCATAAATAAAACATCAAAATGACCTTCGTCCACTTTACCACCACTGCACTGTAATGAGTAGTAATGACTGGCAAGGAATTGAAAGAATATACAATACTGCAATAGTAGGTAGGCTATCGAGAGATGACTGGCTCTAATATAACCTACTTATTACATAGGTACTATGTAACCTAAACCTAGTCTGGTAACTTTGGTAGTACTTACAGAATTATTGATCGTTCCACCGTACACATAGCAACGATTGCGTGTCGGTAAAACCTGTACATATTATAGCCATAGAATATCTTAATTACAGTGATCAGTATAATAAAAGATAAGCGAGCTAGTTCAAGGTTACTTAGGGCCGATAACAGGCGGATTTTGTTATTCCATTTGACAAAGGTATGAGTAATGAGTGGGAGATAATAATCATTAACTTTATCAGTGTTCATCCATACAATAAATGATAAATAAAATAAAAATTACACACCAAAACGCTGCACTGCACTGTAAACTGTTGCTGTTGGTTCTACATACTCTAACTACCAAAGAGAATACTAACTACTACTTGGTCTGTGTACATACATACTACATATTTGTTTACATTTTTTTAAATTGGAAGGCAATATTGTTTGTGTCAGACTGTCAGTCATTCTGTCATCTTTTTTCTGTCACTGTCCAATACGTACCTAGAAACTGTCATGTCCATCCATCATAAAAAAGTGAACCATAGACCACAGTATGGGAAGGGACGACCTTGAACGGATAACATAATGATGTATAGTAAATGTAGTTTTTTTTCATCTAGCTAGAAAATCGACTAAAGTGACGACGGACCACGGAGATCAAACAACACTAACCTATCCATAAAATAATGGCGGGAATACCATTCAATGAACATTGATTGAACCAATTGAATGGAATAGAAAGAGGAAAGAAGGAGCCATTGACCAAGAGTTTTAGATTATGTACCTACCTAGGTACTATCCTAGAAATAAAATTTAATAGAGATTTCACTTTCGCTAAATCGTTGTATTTCAACCAATAATGAATGTGGTAAAACGAGAAAAAGGTGTCAATTATTCTAATAATAAACCGAAAAGAAATAATGAGTTACTCAGAAAAGACTCTACAAATGGTAGGTTGAAATTTTCATGTAAAAGTAAAATGTAAATAATAGGTAGGTAGGTAGACAGATACTTACTAAAGCATTACCTAAGTACCTACTTGCCTACTTCTAGACAGAAGAGTTTTTACAGGACAGAAGAGTTTAAACCGAAAAGATGACATAGATTCTGCATGTTATTTTAAAATTTAGCTAAATAAGTATTCGTAGGTATCTATATGTACCTACCTACCTATTGATTTTCTTCATAATATCGTGTTCTGTTCAATACTACCTATGTATTGGTAGGTAGATAATAACTTACCTTAGGTAGGTACTACCTACTAAAAGTTTTTGTAAAACATGTATAAGTACCTACCTACCTATGCCTACCATTCACGATATTATGTAGGTACTTACAAAGGCTAAACTATATAGGTACGGTACCTATGTAAATAGATAACTAGGTATGGCTAAAACTATTAAGTATTAACAAAATGAAAAATCAATTATTATCAGTCTCTGTATAATATATTATTATCTATAATATTTCTGTTATTTTTTTCGTTGACACAGGAATAAGAGGCACCTCCTTATTATCGATTCAACCGTACACAACAAACGCATCTCGTATTGCAAACCAAGTTCCCCGTTATCATTTCAATAGCGACGATGAATCTGCCAAAAGCAAGAAATCTTCTATGGGACCACCACTTGGGCCACCACGTAATTTAAAACGAAAGTAAGCACATACCTACCTAAGTTATTACGGAACCGCAAACTTCACGCTAAAAACTTTTTAACTAGGTATAAGTATTAGTTAGTATTTTAGTGTCTACTGAAATTAACCATTCAAAGTTTCAATTATTATTACCATTGCTAAGCGCTGACCAGGGAGAGAGCAAAATCCGTCTTACCAAATAAGTTAAAACCAGTGTTTCTAAAATTTTGTTCTAAAAGTTTCTTAAATTTTAAAGTCTATCACTCGCGTTTTTTACTGGCATTCCCAATAATTTTACTTGTAAATTTGTTATTGAGTTAGAAAAAGCGAGGTTTACACGTCGATAGACCGACCCAGTTGATAAATAATATCATGAATTCTGCTGACGCCTCTCAAATGGATCTACTGCGCAATATCTATTGAACGATTACTGCTCCATTTGCATGATTATCAGTTAATGGTTTTTGAAATAAGATTATTACATGCATGTGGGGATTATTACTTGAAATAATGTAACTCGCTAGTTACAGCAATTTTACTGACAAAAATTGGTTAAAAAAACGGTTAAAGTACGTGAGTAGGTATGTATGACTGTTTCATGACTAGAGGTAGGTAATGGATTAAATGCATAGGTAGGTACTTACCAATCTCAGTATATTTTTATATCTTACATAGAATAGTTACAAATTCGACATCATCCAAGCCTGAGTCGTCGTCAAGCGGGCGTGCTCGTCCGAGAATCCTAGCCAGTGACTCGGCCGCCGCAGACACATCCCTCGACTTATGCACGCCGAAGAATAATAGACCTACAGCTTTGAGATACATAAGTAGTAGCAGTAAAGGTATGTCATACTGCGTCACTTTAATTAATTATACTTTGATTATGTTCATTTACTTTATAGGCTAGCATTTAGACCACTATCAATAGGTATATTCTGTGCTACTATCGTGACGATACGGAATGGGGCTGGCTCTCAAAAATCGCTGCGGGAACTCCCCGATAGAGGAATTCAGATGCATGCGAAAAAAAATCTTCCTCATTTTATCAGAGGCTACAATTGAGACTCGGTAGTTTGTATGTTTGCTTACATGCAACTGTGTTGCGTATTATCCGAAGATAACTCTCGAACCGATGATCCGATCGTTATAAAATAACTGGTTTTAGCCAGACCTCGTGGTTGATATAATAATTGGCTGTATAATTATTATCGTGTCTTTGAAATATCAAAGTAAGACTATTATGTCAACAGGCTTCTGAGTGTTTATCAAAATTATTCCTAATAATATAATAAAACTATACAATATTTATAATCGGAACTATAAAACTAGACCAAATTTTTCTCGAGGTCTCAGATCAGGCCAAAATAATTTTATTATACCTATACCTAGGTATCTGAAGAATTTTTTATTTTTTTATTTCCTAACACTGACACAACTAACAGTCATAACTAACATAACACAGACATAACTAACAATGACGTCGCGTTTTCAGGCGGAAGTCGATCTGCAAGGTCTGCAAGCACAACAGCTATTGATGCTAGTGTTATTTTAGGTACAAACATTAACCTATTAAATATCTCTGTTTTCACGTCATCCTAAACGATTCACTATTCCGTCCTAATTTTCTTCCAGCAATATCTGAAGGTAGAGGCATGGCAAGAGGCGAGATAGGAATAGCTGCTATAGACCTAAGACATCCCCACTTGGTTCTATGTCAATTCAGCGACACGCTGCTCTACACGCACACCCTGACCAAAATCAATTTCTTCAACCCTGTCGAGGTGAAAATGCACTTCAGATAAAGCGACCTCGTAATCATCATGGATAACTTACTGCCTTGAATTTAAATGTTGCAGATAATAGTGCCGCATACATTCTGTGAAGGCGTGCAACCTAATCAATTGTATCAACTGATAAAAGATCAGTTTCCTCAAGTGAATTTGACCACTGTGCAGCGGAGGCACTTCAATGACGCAGCAGGTCATCAAAATATACAAACACTATGTGCTCCGCAATATAGTGCTGTATATCTCCAAGTTTTGCATAAGTATGTACCATCTACTCATCTACAGGAATAGTTGATCAAAAAACAGTTCTATAATAGCCAAAAATACTTATCAGCATGTTTACTAGATGATTTCCATTTGATAATACCCCTGACCTTGATCTAAGCATACTTGGTAAAAATACTACCTACCTATTAAAGATTTTTCTGATACTAGGTTTTACGCGTTGACTGCTGCAGCAGCTGTTCTCAAATACGTGGAATATATTCAGTGCATTGTATTTGCAAAAGAATCACTAAAGATTGAATACCATTCTTCTGAAAATACTATGATTATAGGTAAACTTTTTTTTGTTAAACACTGGTACTTACTTTTCTTTGCCATGAATATTTTGATATTAATTTTCAATGTTTTGTATGCAGATGTTGGGACTGCAACTCAACTTGAACTAGTTCAACCACTAGTGCCTTCAGCAGGGCATACATGCTGCCTTTTAGGAGTGCTCGGTCCAATGTATACGGTGGGTGGGATCAGAGCTTTGCGAGCATCAATATTGCAACCTTCATGCAACAAAGAGTTCATTGAGAACAGATTCGATGCTGTTCAAGATCTTATTGATAACGATGCTGGGTTGATGGGAGATCTACAGGTAAATTATATTTTTGAGCTCTCCAGACATAGGTAGATAGTCACCTACGTTGAATATGTTGGCGTAGATTATATAATATACTAGCAGACACGGCCACGCGTTGCTGTGCCTAAGTTTTTCATTATTGCGACTATAAATTGAGATGTAAGCTATCCTATCTTTCAAGTTAGATCAAACTGCACACGATGTTCAAATTTGATTAAAAGTTTCGGAGTCCATCGCGGACAAACAACGTGACGCGTAATTTATATATATTAAGATTGTTGTACAAGATTTAATTTACAGGACGTTATAAAAAAGTTGACGGACATTGACAAAATACTTCTGTTGTGCGTTGAAACTACTAATCACACCACGGACAATACGGCTCAGCTAAATCAAACACTCTTACTGAAAACAACTATGGAAATGGTACCGAAACTGGTCGAGGCTCTGGGATCAGCCGAAAGTGGAAGATTGAGAAAGATGAAGATGGTAATAGTTTAGTAAATAATATAGTTTAGCAGGATTTATAAATTATAGATTAACCAATTTAACGTATTTTACAGGACTTTGAAAATCCTCATTACAATGAAATAGCAGAACGTATTCACAATATCATACAAGAAGATGCGCATTTAGAAAAGGGTACAATGGGGAGTTTGCAAAGATGCTTTGCTGTCAAACCGAACATAAATGGACTTCTAGACGTTGCTAGAAGGACTTACTCTGAATTGATAGAAGATATTCAAAAGATAGTAGAACATCTCAGTGAGACATACGATTTACCGATAAGATTGAATCATAATATGATGAAAGGATTTCACATTGTATTGCCAGTAAACCCTAAGAATCGGAGGAATTTTAATATAGACGATTTGCCACCGATATTTATACAGGTATAATTACTGACCGAGGAAGAGTAGCGATAATGATAAGTAGGTACGTAGTTATCCTTATCGCCACTCTTGGTACGTACAAACAATTTTCTAAGTAAACGACACTTCAGAAGACAACAACAACTACTACTTTTAATTGGATTTTAGGTACAATTCATCGGTGCCAGTGTCACGATGTCGACGGAAGAGCTCGTCGTATTAGATCAACAATCTAAGGAGTCCCTCAACGAGATACAGAAAATGAGCAATATGTTTGTGGAACAGTTCAATATAACCATTTTATCTTATCTATATACCTACTACAGTGTGTTTGCCAACGACAATAACAAATGATGTTGTTTGCAGCGTAATTTCCAGTTTATTGAAGGAGTTGCGACCTTTCATGTCCAGCCTTTACAAACTTTGTGAGAATGTTGCGGAATTGGATATATTGGTCGCCTTGGCTCATGTATGTGTACCTTGCCTACTTATTCTTAGCAATAGATAGATACATAGATTAACTCGTTATTGAAACACCACAGAACAAAGAAAACAACAATCAGCGGTCTACATAACCAATGTTATAACCAATGTTTTATTTATTGTATAGGCCAGTACCATTGGATCTTATATTAGGCCAGAATTCAACGACTACATGGATATAAGGAATAGCGTACATCCTTTGCTGGATTTTAATAGTCAAACCATGCCGGTGCCGAACGATGTTGTGAGGATACTTTCTTTATTACCTGTGTGATAAATAAATCTAAGAAAACCTTATAAAATACCTAGGTACCTTATAAATTAATTCATATACTTTTTTTACTGCTACTTTCAGTTTGCTAGCACAGAACATAATTTTTCAATAATCACTGGACCAAACATGGGTGGGAAAAGCATTTATATTAAACAAATTGCTATTATGCAAGTTATGGCTCAGGTAAGTTCTTACTTTGCAACCTGCCTAAGTTATGTTTGTTAATTACGACTTCATTTCTAAAGTTCTAAAATATTTATTCCAGTTGGGTTGTTTTTTGCCTGCGACAAACGCAGTTCTGCGAATTTGCGATAGGCTCTATTCCAGGATCGGCTTCAATGATAGCGTTGAACTCAATGCTTCTACATACGTTTACGAGGTAAATAATTAGTAAAAATTAAGATATTTTACCAGTATATTATGTATACCTACCTACTACATTCTCACTACTATTTTTTACTATACTACTATTTTTTGCAAATGCAGATTAAAGAAATCCAGCACATAATGAAAGGCCTAAGTAAGTCAAGCTTAGTAATCATCGATGAGTTGTGCAGGTAATAAGAAATCGGAATTTGAGACAATATCAATAGAAATGATGGTAGTTTTATGTTATTTTACAATGTTTAACTCTAGGGGCACAAATGAAGAAGAAGGAACCAGCATAGCTTGGGCTATCTGTGAAGAGCTTATAGCTAGTGATGCTTTTACTTTTTTCACGACACACTTTACCTACTTGACAAGATTACAAGATCTTTACGCCAGTGTTGTGAAGTATGTAAATTATCTCATGATTTATTAACGCTAATAAGTTGATTGTGTACAAATTTAATAAGGATTATTTTTTTAATGATTCAAGCCTAAATGCAGCAGTAATAGAAGACGAAATAGAAAGTTCACACGGGGTACAAAAAAGGCTTATATACAAACACAAGATTGAACCTGGAACTACGAAAATTCAAAATTATGGATTGACTCTAGCTGCTAAAACATATCTACCCGAAAATACTGTCAAACTTGCAATGGAACTGTGCGAGCTCATTACCAAACACGAAGTGGTCAAGTATTTTTGATACTTTGATAGTACCTAGGTACCGATATTCTGTATAAATTGTAAGTAATAAGCATTGAAAATCAACTTGACTTTTACAGCCAAATGAAATAAGAACACCCCAAGAAAATGTCGAAGCAACCTTATACAAGCTAAATGCAGATATAAAACTGGAATCTCGAAGGCACAATAATTCAGATGAGATTGTCGCTCAAATACTACAAAAATTCAGAAACGATAATCCTCTTATATTGGAAGTGATTAAAAATCAAAGAAAAATTGATAACAAAACTGAATGTAGTGTTAATTTTTCTTCAACGAACACGGAACGGTGTGTATCATCAAATGATATGATTACAACGAATTCAAATAACGTTGAAGATAGCAGCGTCTCAACTAACATTCCTGTACCAAAATCTCCTAAAACAAATCACGACGGTAACAAACATGATAAAAATAATCACACCACTGCCACTGTTAGATCTTCTATAGAACTTCTCAACAGTATTATGAATGGTAATGACAACGACTTCACTAATGAACAAAATGAAATCGGAAATGTATCTGTTCGTAATGCTAGTATATTTCACAATGTTAATAATTTAAATATTACCTCTTCATCAGAAGAAGTAGCATGTAGTTATAACAAAAATAACAACGGGTCAAAAACAAATGACGACCTTCAAATAATGACAAATAGTGATCCTTGCAGCGTCCAAAATAATTTAGTAAACATGAGTGATAGTAATTCGGATATAGCCAATGACTTGACTCAAATAATAGAAGAATGTTCTGATAGGAAAGCATCTCAGACAACTAAATCTCTTAGTAACATGTCTTTGGAGGAAGGGTTCATCTCAGAAGTTATTAATGAAATTAATGACGAGCTCGAAGAAATGATAATAGAAAATATTATATTAACTCCACCTATGGGTTTTAGAGATGATTAAATTTGTTTGCAGTTTAATTTGTCTTTTTTATAAATAGGTAGTACCTACCTACCTACTTCTGCCACTCGGCAAGTTATTACTATAGGTAGGTATAATAATAGGGTGTAACAGCACGGGTGTTTAATATTGAGAAGCGGACAGGACGTAGGGACAGCAGTTATACAGCACATACTTAGGCGGAATATACTTACCTACCTAATTATTAAAATTAATCATAATTGGTCTACTATAGCCGTTTATAGAGACTCAGAATTATTAAATAACATGCTGTGCTAGAGCTTAGTACCTAACCTAGGTAAAGTAAATACGTTGCCTGTAAGAAATTGCTGATAGCAATATGGCTGAAGCCTATAAATTTCCTGTAGGTACAACATTTTTGGAACTAAATATATTTTATCTAACTTTGTACCTAGTGTTGCTTCATTACAATATTAATGATATCCAATAAATAATTATTGTACTCATTGTATTGTACTTCTGATACTAAGTAAGTTGGCACTTGCGTGAGATTTTATTATCAAGCAACATTTGCAAATTTTCATAGTTGATTCCTTGAACCTTCTTGAATGTTTTCAACTTCAAGCGTAGTAATACCTGCTGTACCTAGTACTTACACTTGCACTTTATGCACTGTGCGAATAATTTTGAACACGGGTACAAACATTAAAGTGTATGGATAGCTTTGCAGTTTTCAGCATTTTCTGTCTCTGTTGTTATAGGTCGTACTATCCCATTCATCAATGCCTAGTTAGAAGGATAAATATCCAAGTACAATGCCATTGTATTTTTGAAATTCCCCGCGTATTACAAACAAACAATGGCATGGAACTTGGCTGCTCGGCGTGTAGAGCAGCCTAAGATAGAGTAGATGTTTATCCAGCTAGCTAGTCGATTCTTGAAAATTAATCGACTAACTGCATTATTTATTTTACCTATGGCAAGCCGCAAATAAAGCCCCAGGATTAAAAAAAAAACAATTTATTGCAAATGGCTGCCAGCGAAATAAACGCTGTTGCAGTTTTGTTGTAAATGTAGAAATGTAGTAAATACTGTATTTTATTGCTACTGTTATTTGTTACAAATAATCTGACTGTGAAGTGAAAAGAAGTGAGTATAAATGTGTTATTTATTCGTTTCGGTTCCGTTTGATTCATGTCGAGTGAATCGGCGTCTGTTTACCACGCCGATGGAGGAGTACCTACAGATTTAGAAAGATTTGAAATAAGAGATTGTAAGTACTATCATAAAGTTGTGATTGTAGACGGTGTGCAGCGATGTCGCTGCCGCCGTATTTGCTGGGGCCCAACCCCTGGGCCACCATGATGGCGCAGCAACAGTTGGCGGCAGCCCAACAAGCGGCGCTCCAAGCGCACGCCGCTGCCGCCGCTGTTGCGCCTCCGGTGCCGCCCTCGCAGCCCCCTAAATCTCACCACATACCAGAAGAAAAGATCAAAGAGAAAGGTCAGTGGTATTTGTTTATTTTGAGGTTATATTCTGTTATTTTGTAAGGTTCCTTTTGTAGTGAAACAAGGAAGTTGGTGTTGGTTTTGTCATTTCCGTTGGACTATCTTAGTTCGTCTATCTGTCTGTATCACAGTCATTATGTATGACTATGATACAGGCGTATATATACAGATGTATGTGTTTATTACATCTATTAGGTGCTAGTATTTATTCAATTTAGTAGGTTTTTAATTGATTTTCATATGGGGATACATTGTTTTCTGTTCAGACTCTACAAACCAGAATTAATACTTGGTATACAACAAACAAATAGCATGATATGCCGAACATAAAATTGCATTTTTCTTGAGGTTTGGTTATCATTAGAAGTGCTCTATGTTTTTTTAATTGTTATGCTACTGAGTAATGAGACAATCATTCATCTTATAGTAACTGCCGGGTTCGATCCAGTTACATAGCCACTGAGAAGTTAGCATTGCAAAATAATTTGTGATGCTGCACTGCGCTGGCGCCAGATGTTTTAATTTGGGTGAATGTTTAGTCCGTATAGTGTTAAATTATCTGCTGAACCATGAAGTTGGTCCAATTTCATGCACTGTTTGTTTTGTTATTTATTGCCATTATCAATAATTATGTCTGTTCACCTCTGCTAATAATAATATTATGCTGTTATAGTTATGATTTTAATGATGTCTCCATAACATGTTTTATGTATTACCCCCTTGCAACAGGTTTGTTCTAGTATCCTATTGTGGGTCCACCAGTAAATGGATATCTGCATAATGGAGTTTTATATACCTAATTTAATAATCGTTTATATTCTATTATAGTCTTTTAGAAGCATTAGAATTTTATCACATACTGTATAAAGTTTAGGAGTTTAACTGTGTTATAGCAAATGTTGTAAGTGGGAGGGCATTGCAGAAGAGATACCTGTATGTAGCCCTGGTGCCAGAGCACTAAACAGCAGCCATCAATTTTCCGAGCCACTCAAAATTAGATTGAGTATATTCTAATAGTTAAATTTGAGGTATGCCCGTCTATAAAAACTAGGAAGTGTCTCAACATCTGTTATCTCTATGCTTTGGTCTTTTAAAATTGGCAGTATCTACCAAATCGTAACAGTTCTGAATTCGGTTGAAGCTTCTAAATTACCCACGGACCAAGTTTCGGGGAGTGACCTCAACCAATCTCTTTACTTAGAAAATCGTATATTTTTCATTATAGCTCAAAAATGGCTTCAGCTTCAATCAAAACGCTTTGCGGAGAAACGCAAATTTGGCTTCGTCGACGCACAGAAAGAGGACATGCCTCCAGAGCATATAAGAAAGATCATCCGCGATCACGGAGATATGACCAGTCGCAAATACCGCCACGACAAACGCGTCTACCTCGGCGCTCTGAAGTACATGCCGCACGCCGTCATGAAGCTCCTTGAAAACATGCCCATGCCCTGGGAACAGATCCGTGACGTCAAAGTGCTCTATCACATCACTGGAGCAATCACATTCGTGAACGAAATCCCATGGGTAATCGAGCCCGTCTATATAGCGCAGTGGGGAACCATGTGGATCATGATGCGAAGGGAGAAACGTGACAGAAGGCACTTCAAGCGCATGAGGTTCCCGCCGTTCGACGACGAAGAACCGCCGCTGGACTACGCCGACAACATCCTGGATGTCGAGCCTTTGGAGCCTATTCAGATCGAGCTGGACCCGGACGAAGACGGAGCGGTTGCACAGTGGTTCTACGACCACAAACCCTTGCTAGGAACGAGGCACGTGAACGGCTCAACCTACAGGAAATGGAACTTGACCCTGCCGCAGATGGCGACGCTGTATCGTCTTGCGAACCAACTGCTGACCGACTTGGTGGATGATAACTATTTCTACCTGTTCGATTCGAAGAGTTTCTTCACTGCTAAGGCGTTGAATATGGCGATACCTGGCGGGCCGAAGTTCGAGCCTTTAGTGAAGGATAACTCGGCGGGAGACGAGGATTGGAACGAGTTCAATGACATCAATAAGATCATTATTCGTCAGCCGATCAGGACGGAGTATAGGATCGCGTTCCCGTATCTCTACAACAATCTGCCGCACTTCGTACAGCTTTCTTGGTAAGTTATATTGCTTTATAATATTTTAGTGATTGGCATAGTGTAGTAGGTACATAATATGTAATAACGTTTATCATCCCATCTATTCAAAAACAGGCGAAGGGTTTGTCGATAAGTGAGAATAAAGTGGGTCAGTCCAGCGCACGCGCAAAAAAGCGACGAAAATACTTTTCTCATAGTTTAGGATTAAAAACAGAAAAAAATGTACCTACCCTCGAGTGAAGTATTAGAAGAGTCCTTTGCTTCGCTCTGGATACAAAAAAAACGCTCTCGCCCTAAATACATCATTTTGTTCCCTTGTAGTACAATCTACTATTCTCCACCAGGTACCACACACCAAACGTGGTCTACATCAAGACCGAAGACCCCGACCTGCCCGCATTCTACTTTGACCCACTCATCAACCCGATCTCCCACCGGCACACGGTGAAGTCCCTCGATCCAGTGCCTGAAGAGGAGGAGTATATCTTGGCTGAGGAGGTGTCTCCATTCCTGCAAGAGACTGCACTGTACACGGATAACACTGCGAATGGGATTGCGCTGCTGTGGGCGCCAAGGCCTTTCAATATGAGATCGGGTACAGAATTTATTAAAAAAAGTTTTATCCTAGCTATTGATTTCTTTGTACATACAAATGATGAACCGCGTAGGGGTCCTGAAACCAGAGAGTCCCTGTGCTCTGGAGGCGGCGGTGACCGCACGCGGTTGCCGATCGCGCTGCGTGCGGCGCCCACGTCTGATAATACGCTATCTGATCTAATGCACATACAACTAGCGAACTATACAAATAGTCATGCCTATAAGAAGATTCAATGCTGAACTGGTTCTCCCTATGTGCTAGGTCGATGCCGCCGAGCTATCGACGTGCCGCTCGTCAAGACATGGTACAAAGAGCACTGCCCCCCCGGCCAGCCCGTCAAAGTGAGGGTCTCGTACCAAAAACTCCTGAAATACTACGTCCTCAATGCCCTGAAGCATCGCCCGCCGAAGCCACAAAAGAAGAGGTAAGAGTAAAATTTACTTATAAATTGATATCATGTGTAAGGTTCCTTCAATGTATTTGTGGCATTGTTTAGGTGTATATTATTATTAAGTTTGGGATATTTGTTACATGTTGTCATGTCTTTAACAGTGTTGAAAAAAGTCAACACTATAAATCTATGCTTACTAATCCACAAAATAACCACCTTGGGTGAACTTTATTAATCAATACAGTACAATAATTCTTTATTGACACCATAATAAAAAGTTGCAATACAGGAAATAATCATTAAAAATATGATGTACAATGGGTGGCCTTATCGCAATAATGCATATTATGAAAGAAACTTCAATAAAGAAGGCTTATATCTCAATGTTAAGATTTTATACCTCATAATAATTTCATTTATACCAAGCCCTTTCCTTGTAACTAGGTATCTATTCCGCTCATTCAAATCCACCAAGTTCTTCCAAACCACGACTCTGGACTGGGTGGAGGCCGGCCTGCAGGTCTGCCGCCAGGGCTACAACATGCTCAACCTGCTGATCCACCGGAAGAACCTCAACTACCTGCATCTGGACTACAACTTCAACTTGAAGCCGGTGAAGACATTGACTACGAAGGAGAGAAAGAAATCTCGGTTCGGAAATGGTAAGTTTGATATAATGAAAAGATCGCCAAGCATTTGACTGTAATATCTTTTGATGGTAAGTGACGATGCTTGCCAGGAAGACCAGTATACTCTAGATGTGAAGGAACCCAGATTATGAGCAAAAGTAAAGATTAAACTATGCAGAAATCGGTGTTTGTAATTGCCACTTTCCCCACAGCATTCCACTTATGTCGCGAGATCCTCCGTCTCACCAAGCTGATTGTGGACTCCCACGTTCAGTACCGTCTCAACAACGTGGACTCTTTCCAACTGGCAGACGGACTGCAGTACATATTCGCTCACGTGGGTCAGTTGACCGGAATGTATCGGTACAAGTACAAACTGATGAGGCAGATCCGGATGTGCAAGGATCTGAAGCATCTCATATACTACCGGTTCAACACTGTAAGTGTGACTATGTTTTACCAAATATCTATTTTTATGTCTTTTACTAACATATTCTTTCAAGTAGATGCTCAACCAATGCAGAATGAATAGGTTGATACCAAAATTTGGTCATAGTATGATACATTTTTATTTATAAATTTGTAAACTCCACTGCAGGTTTCTGCAGTCTTGTACCCCAGTTATTATAGCAGCAGAACATACCCATCTACAGGCTGGCTTGATTGTCTATTTGTCTACCATAATAGGATGCCCGGCAATAATCTAAGAGTTAAATTGCACACTAAGTAACCCAAAAACGTATATCCTTGTTATTGAAGGCTTGTAACAAGGCTTAGTTCTGGGCATATTATACCATTGCATCTGATATAATTTTCCATGTAAGATCAAGTGGTAAATGCTGTTGTTGCACACAAATAAGGAAATATTTGATGGTAACTGGGTCAAACCTCATTCACTTGGATATTGTGTGTCATCCATCCGTCCGTCCATCAGCAATGGGATAAATTTATGGTGATCATCTTGGAGATGACTTGTGTTCTAGTAACGGGTAGTTCTACCACTGTTTATACAACCATGCTTATTTTAGGGTCCAGTGTCGAAGGGGCCCGGGTGCGGCATCTGGGCCCCCGGCTGGCGCGTGTGGCTGTTCTTCATGCGCGGCATCACGCCCCTGCTCGAGCGGTGGCTCGGCAACCTGCTGTCCAGGCAGTTCGAGGGACGACATTCCAAGGGTAAGTCATAATACTCGTTCACCGAAACTCACGGGCGCGGGCGTGGTAGACGTGGCTTAGACCGCACGTGTGATTTGTACGTGGACGCATGTATAATATGCCATAATTATGTTTAATACTTCGCGTCTGCGCCCGCGCCCGCGTGTTAGCGTGTTTGAGCACATAGGTGTAGTTTCGACCGAGAAAGAAGAAGTCTTCTCATGGCCACTCAGCAGAATGTCCTTGGGTATTTCTCTGGCTGTTACTTACTTACTTGACTTACGCCATTATAGTTCCTGGTTATTTAGTTATAGGGAATCCTAGTTCAAGAGTCAGGATCTTGATGTGCTATCCATATCACCCCCAGGCGTAGCGAAGACAGTGACGAAGCAGCGCGTGGAGTCCCACTTCGACCTGGAGCTGCGAGCGTCCGTCATGCACGACATCGTCGACATGATGCCCGAGGGCATCAAGCAGAACAAGGCCAGGACCATTCTGCAGCATCTGTCTGAAGCCTGGAGGTGCTGGAAGGCGAACATTCCTTGGAAGGTTAGTCTGCTGTAGTGTGAGATAAGTAGCAGAAAAGAAGGCGTATGATGGTTGTAATATTATGTTGATGTGATCTTAAATTGGTAAACACTCAGGCTAGAATGGCACTAGCTATACCCTGAAGAGAGTTTGGTTATAGATATATTCTTGAGGAAGTGTTATGGTATAACTGGTTCTGTACTCACGACTTCTAACCGAGCTACCATCGCTCCACAACAATACTCACGATAAATTCTCTAAACCTTTGAGTCGCTGCCTGGCATTTATGTGAGATTTCACAATTTCACGATATATTTTACCCTCACCAGGTGCCAGGGCTTCCAACGCCGATCGAGAACATGATTCTCCGCTACGTGAAGATGAAGGCCGACTGGTGGACCAACACCGCCCACTACAACCGCGAGAGGATCCGCCGCGGCGCCACCGTCGACAAGACTGTGTGCAAGAAGAACCTGGGGCGACTCACGAGGCTGTACCTCAAGGCTGAGCAAGAGAGACAGCACAACTACCTGAAGGTGAGGCAAAGTGATGAAGCGGGATGGACTGCTTTTCAGCAGTTCTGTGTCTATGTATATGAAATATTTAAGTTTTTTTTTAACTGTACCATGCAGTACTCAATAACGCAATGCCTTTCCATAGGACGGTCCATACATCTCTCCCGAGGAAGCCGTGGCCATCTACACCACCACGGTGCACTGGCTGGAGTCGCGTCGCTTCGCGCCCATTCCCTTCCCTCCGCTGTCGTACAAACACGACACCAAGCTGCTGATCCTAGCCCTCGAGAGGCTGAAGGAAGCCTACAGCGTCAAATCTAGGCTGAACCAGAGCCAGAGAGAAGAGTTGGGCTTGATTGAACAGGCGTATGATAACCCGCACGAGGCACTGTCGAGGATCAAGCGTCATTTGCTCACGCAGAGGACTTTCAGAGAGGTAATCATGATGCACTCTTGCTATGTTTTGGCTGATAAATCTGTATAATGGAACAAATGAGACCTCGACAGAAAATTACACTTCACTGTTTGTACTGCACTGTGCACTGTACTGTGTGGACTGCAGGACTGCAGTACTAACCTTATCCAATTATATCAGACATTTGGAAACAATATGGCATACAAATTCATTTAAATCTTAAAGCGAACAAGTGTTTCAGTCCCAGTCTTAACGCTCCTCAATCTTCGCAGGTTGGCATAGAGTTCATGGATCTCTACTCCCATCTCGTCCCAGTGTACGATGTGGAACCTCTAGAGAAGATTACGGACGCGTACCTCGACCAGTATTTGTGGTACGAAGCGGACAAGCGACGTCTACTGCCGCCGTGGAGCAAGCCAGCTGACACGGAGCCGTCGCCGCTGCTGGTATACAAATGGTGCCAGGGTGAGTACAGACTGCAGAGTATAGCAATCGTGGGTGTTGCCAACAGTTTCAGAATGAGTATGAAAAACCAGTATTTTCTTAACCTAACGCTTTGGTCCGTACAGCAAGGCATTTTGTGATAAAAATCACCAAAACACTGACCCCATATGAAATATAAGGTTCAAGAGTGATCTGCCAGCTTTGTAATGAGGTTATGCTGACACCATGTATATACAATCGTGGTCAGAAAATGGATCATAAACTTTTCAAGAAAGAAGATAAAAGAAGAATAACATGCGGTTGCCCAAGGTGTGCGTTGTGGCAAAGGAGATCAGTATGCAAATACCATCCCCTTGTTGCAAACCTCACATTGGTTGGTCGCACAATCATCGACGGAACACTGAAGACAGAGGACTCTCACATCATAATGAAAAATGAAACTAGGTAGGCAGTGATCCCACAGATATTCTTTCGAGCGCCTTTGACTTATATTATATGATACAATTACTCGAATGTAGACGGGATATCGTTTAGGTAATGTTCACTGTTGCGTGTATGCTACTAAACGGAAAGTCTTTTGGTTACGATATAGTTTCTGCAAGATTGTAACTCTTTTCTCAATCTATCTCAGGTATAAACAACTTGCAAGACGTGTGGGAGGTGGGAGAAGGCGAGTGCAACGTGCTGCTAGAGTCCCGATTCGAGAAGCTCTACGAGAAGATAGATCTGACGCTGCTCAACCGACTGCTGCGGTTGATCGTCGACCACAACATCGCGGATTACATGACGGCCAAGAACAACGTCGTCATCAACTACAAGGTAACTTGACGTGTGGTGTTAGAACGAGAGGTGAATAATGCCCGGTTTCTAAACCCCTAGCTTTATCAACCAATAAGTGTATTGCTGTCTTTGTCTATTTGTTTATTGCCATAGAGACGATGATAGACTTATTTATTGGTCAAAGTTAGATATTAGGGGCATTGCATAGAAGAGACACTGACTATTTTTAAATGAAGAACCTATCTCTTTCTGCCGTTTAATAACGCCGTTTACTAGAACGAAAAATACTATTGGCAACTGCTTTATTCATCGTTTCTTTCCCAGGATATGAACCACACGAACTCCTACGGCATCATCCGCGGTCTCCAATTCGCGTCCTTCATCGTCCAGTACTACGGGCTAGTGCTCGACTTGTTGGTGCTCGGTCTGCAGCGGGCGAGCGAGATGGCGGGCCCCCCGCAGCTGCCCAACGACTTCCTATCCTACCAGGACCGGCAGACGGAGACGGCGCATCCGATCCGACTGTACTGTCGGTACATCGACCGCATACACATATACTTCAGGTTAGTGAGATGTGCTAGCAAGTAATAAATGATTACAAAAGAGAACTCCTTGGCGAAGTGGCTTTCAACACTGTGGCAGACATATCAGCATCTATGGTGCTTGTTTCTTAATAATAAATAAAATTCATTTAGTGGATATTAATCAAAATAACGTGTTGACTTACCTTACCATTCTGTACAAGTTATATTGACCATAGCTATGAGAAGACTGGTAAAAATTTCAGGTAGCCAAAGTTTAACAGTACCTAACCCAGTGCAGTGTTTGAATCACAATACACAATGCCAATCCTCAGCTACGAACGTCTGCCATATCATAGATCTCACAATCTGACAAAATCATATCACAATCTCACAATGTAACAAGACGTGCGGGCTACAGGTTCACGGCGGAGGAGGCCCGCGACCTGATCCAGCGGTACCTGACGGAGCACCCCGACCCCAACAACGAGAACATCGTGGGCTACAACAACAAGAAGTGCTGGCCGAGGGACGCGCGCATGCGGCTCATGAAGCACGACGTCAACCTGTGAGTGCTGGCGGCGGGAGATATCCAACAACACATTTAAAAAATATAAAGTTTTTACAGGGATGCTTCTTGGCGACGAATCGATAAGTGAATGAGAATTGACAGTAACATTTTTAGTTTGCGCCTCCTTTAGACACATTTCATTACATGGGAGTGGGAAAATATGACGTCAAGAGACAGAAAGCTATATGTATATCCCGCGCCACGGAAGTGGAGGAAAAGAGGCGTGCCATTTTTCCTAATTAATATTTTGTTGATTCATTGATTTTAGAAAAAAAAAATCCCCTTTTTCATTTATTAGTCTAGTCTAGTCACATGTTTTTTGTACAATATAAGAACAGTATAGAATGCGCTCCTAAATTCCACGTTGTATTCAGTGGGCGCGCAGTATTCTGGGACATCAAGAACCGCCTGCCCCGCTCGGTGACTACGATCCAATGGGAGAACAGCTTCGTCTCCGTCTACTCCAAGGATAACCCCAACCTGTTATTCAACATGGCCGGCTTTGAGTGCAGGATACTGCCTAAAGTAAGTCCACATAGTATGGAAACTGATATCAGAGATACCACTTATTGTTTGCCTGTACATGAAAATATATTTATCATTGTCTTTACCAGGCTAGTCTGTTAGCTATTGAACCATGCTATTACTGCGAAAACAACCCTATTAACACTTTTTTACAATACAATGTGTCTAGTCAGCGACTTGGAGAGCCCAGAATGTATGACATAGTTATACATCAGTATTTTATTTGTACAACTGCTAATCCATAATATTGTATTGTTCAAAATGAATGCTCAATGACTACAAATTAAATCCACAGTGCCGCAGTCAGCACGAAGAGCTGTCCCATCGCGACGGCGTGTGGAACCTGCAGAACGAAGTGACGAAGGAACGCACGGCGCAGTGCTACCTGCGGGTGGACGACGAGTCCCTCGCGCGGTTCCACAACCGCGTGCGCCAGATCCTCATGGCGTCCGGCTCCACCACCTTCACCAAGATCGTCAACAAGTGGAACACTGCGCTGATCGGTGAGTGTCTTGTATTGCTGCACGTCTTGCGAACAGTATCCCTAGTATGAGTTTTTATTAGCTCGACATAGTACGCGTCAGCTAGCGCTTTTGTATGGTCTGGGACTTAGGTTAAGTAAAATTCTCAAAAGTAGAAAATCAGCTAGAGTTAATCAGTGCTCCTACTTCTATTTCATTTGGATTAAATTGTGTGTAACGTATGTTCGCGGTAAACTCAGAAACCACTGTGCAGGTATCGTCTAGACAAGCATGCTCTGCCTTCCGTACTCCCAAGTCGTCACTTGCCACCAAGTGAGACTTTTTTTTTAATAAAGAAACCGTGTCTTGCAGGATTAATGACATACTTCCGCGAGGCCGTAGTCAACACGCAGGAGCTGCTCGACCTGCTCGTGAAATGCGAGAACAAGATCCAGACGCGTATCAAGATCGGGCTCAACTCGAAAATGCCCTCGCGCTTCCCGCCCGTCGTGTTCTACACGCCCAAGGAGCTGGGCGGCCTCGGCATGCTGTCCATGGGGCACGTGCTGATACCGCAGGTGAGGAGCCGCCGTCACACCTATGGGGGTGTTGCCATAATCCCCGCCAAGTTGTCCCCACTGTGGAGAAGTTCCATAAACATACTGTCACTTTTCCACCGATAACTTTTGACGGTTGGTGCCAACGGAACCAACGGAAACTGAATACATCCAATCGAGGAGAATCTTCACAGCTAATTTTTGTTTGGTTGTTCCTAGAAATTTAAAAGTGTTATGTTATAAATACATGAATATTATTTAAATGGCTTTGGTAGGTAGTCGCTAGGAGGAGCTTGAGAAATTTGCCTATACTCACCTTTGTCATTCATAATATGTGAGTGGTTGTATGTTTGAAAACACAGTTTTACTAATTCCTCACTTTATAGAGCCTAGTACTTCAAAATTGACTCAACAGACAATGATATGAGACGCTTTGCTGACCTAGCCGAGAGCTATTACCAGATAACCCTCTCCAATATCATGCCCAGAAAGATTCACGGCATGTTTGACCACTTTCAGTCCCAACCCTTAGTCACATATCATGTCAGAAGGATTGACTACATATTGATTTGACGTGTTTCAGTCCGACCTCCGCTGGTCGAAGCAGACCGACGTGGGCATCACCCACTTCCGGTCGGGCATGTCGCACGACGAGGACCAGCTGATCCCCAACCTGTACCGCTACATCCAGCCCTGGGAGGCGGAGTTCGTGGACTCGCAGCGCGTGTGGGCCGAGTACGCGCTCAAGCGGCAGGAGGCCAACGCGCAGAACAGGTCAACCACACAAGGATTATAAACGTTTCCTTAGTTATGTGCCATCGCTCCATCGCTCCGTGCTTCGGTGGGCATGCTAACCCCCGGTTTCTAGAACGTTTGTTGGCTTTAACAGTAGATTAAAACTATCGTTGCCTCTATCTGACTATAAGCAAATGACAAGGATGGCAATATAATTAATCTGTTGTCAAAGTTGACTAACGTTTCAGAAACTGGGGGTAAGCCTTCGTCCCGGTTGTTATCGGTCGGATCGAAAGATCGCTTCACACGTTTCAAAATTTACACCCCCGTAGAGTTTTTTGGTGCTGTCTCCGCTAACGGGCGTATTCCGAAGCACTGGTAGAGACAACGGAGTTTCCTTTTCCTGTCCAGAATCATGGTGCAGTGCTTGAAAGGGAAACATCTTTTTTCAAACTCAAACCATAATCAATTACTGTTTAATTTATCATACTTTATGTTTTATGATTCTCTTACGAGAATTAGCTGTTTGATTTGTAAAGGTGCGATTTTATTGCCTATTTACAATAAATGCTTTGACTTGACTATGACTATGTTTAGCCATGCAAAGGTAACAAGTAATTAGAGTTACTTTTACAGCTTTTTTTTACATTTGTTTGTGCATAGAAATGATGAACCGCGTAGGGGTCCTGAAACCAGAGAGTCCCTGTGCTCTGGAGGCGGCGGTGACCGCACGCGGTTGCCGATCGCGCTGCGTGCGGCGCCCACGTCTGATAATACGCTATCTGATCTAATGCTCATACAACTAGCGAACTCTACAATTTTTATCACAAAATATATACGAGGGTGAATCAAAAAGTTCTTAGAAGTGCATATATATGAAACCTTTTTGGATCAAGTTCGATATTCAAATTAAAGAGTGTCTATCACACTATATTTATGCAGACTGTCACTTGTTTTTGTCAGTTCGTTCGCATGTAATAAATTTTTTTGTGCAACGAGTTGCTAAAAAGTCAAAATTATGGATAAAAGTGAGTTACGTGCGGTGATAAAATATCTCAGTTTGAAAAAAATGTCTACGAAGGAAATTTTTTTGGACATTCAGCAGACATTAGGGGGTGATGCTGTACCCTATTCTACGGTTGCGTACTGGGTGGCTGAATTTAAAAGAGGTAGATCAAGCTGTAAAGATGACCCGCGTTCTGGGCGGCCTTCAACCTCCGTTACAGAAGAAAATGTCAAAAAGGTTGAGAATCTGGTTTTGGAAGACAGAAGAATGACTATAAAACATATAGCTGAGATCCTAAAGATATCTTTTGGTAGCGTTCAATCCATTTTAATTGATTCACTGGGGTTCAAAAAAGTGTCTGCAAGATGGGTGCCACGAATGTTAACCGACGAAAACAAAAAGCGACGTTTGGAAATTTCCAAGCGTAATCTCGAAATGTTCCAGCGTGATTCGGATAATTTTTGCCGTCGTCTTGTCACCATGGATGAAACGTGGGTCCACCATTTTGATCCTGAAACTAAAAGACAAAGCATGTCTTGGAAACGACCATCCTCTCCATCCATTAAGAAATTTCGAGTTGCTCCTACCGCTGGCAAAGTTATGGCCTCTGTGTTCTGGGATAGTGAAGGAATCCTTTTTATTGATTACATGCCAAAAGGCCAGACGATTACTGGACCCTATTATGCAAATTTAATCCCGAAAGTGCGTGAAGCGATTAAAGAAAAACGTCGTGGAAAACTGTCGTTGGGCGTGTTGTTCCTTCAAGATAACGCTCCTGCTCATCGATCGGAAGTTGCGCTCAACGCAATCCGCTGTGCTGGCTTCAATCTCCTTGACCACCCACCATATTCTCCGGACTTAGCCCCAAGTGATTTTCACTTATTTCCAAAATTAAAAGAGGAAATTCGTGGAACAAAATTTCACGATAATGACGCGGTTATAGCTGCCGTAGAGGACTTTTTCGAGAGTCAAGAAAATAATTTTTTTTCACAAGGAATAAGGAAGTTAGAAACGCGTTATTCTAAATGCATTGCATTGGAGGGAGATTATGTAGAAAAATAAAATATTATTATTTAAATCTTTGCATTTTTTAATATTGATTCCAAGAATTTTTTGATTCACCCTCGTATGTTTTGAAGAACATGACAACAAGACCCAGACCTAAAAATCGACTGACTTTATAAAGAGTTACGAACATCAAGTATCATCCCACCTACATTATACAGCATCAGACGACATGACATGGTAAATGAAAAAAAAAAAGACAAAATTTTTACGCTTACAAGTTATATATAATGATGGCCTCTCCATGATATACCTAAGTGGGTAATCCATTGCGAAGCGTGAGGTTGCACGTTCAATTCCCACACAGTGCCGTTGTTTGTGGGACCATAATAATAATAATAATGATAGTCATTCATTGCAGTCCCTGATTTAATTTTGTGTATTACGATGTATACACTAACCCTATAAATGTAGTCGTTACGCGTTATTTATTTATCAATTATTAAACCAATCTACTAATCAATCAACCGTGGTTATAGTTGGTAACATTGTTCCAGGCGTCTGACGCTAGAAGACCTGGAAGACTCGTGGGACAGAGGCATTCCCAGGATCAACACCCTCTTCCAGAAGGACAGGCACACCCTCGCATACGACAAGGGATGGCGGATCCGGACGGAGTTCAAACAGTATCAGGTAAGTGAAAATGACTGATCGTATGAGATATTAGTATTGAGTTAGGGGCCTCGCGGTTTTAGCCGCGTTATTCCAGTTTTCCGAGAAAGGAACTTTCTATCAGTGAAAACCTTTTCTAATCATCCGTTTTTCTACAGAAAATCTGCTGTCCTGTGACCTAATAGTACCCAAGATTTAATTGTTTGACTTCTGAAAGTGCAATTTCATTGGCTATATACAATAAATAATTTGACTTTGACTTCAAGCTTTGATTCAGTGAAATTATTTACAGATTCTGATTAGTTCCTCCTGATAATACCTCCTACAAACAAGATGTAGCGGAACTAACAAAATGAAATAGAAATGTTCTATACTGCTGATCATTCAACTTTCTCCCACCACAGGTACTGAAACAGAACCCGTTCTGGTGGACACACCAGCGCCACGACGGCAAGCTGTGGAACCTGAACAACTACCGCACGGACATGATCCAGGCGCTCGGCGGCGTCGAGGGCATCCTCGAGCACACACTCTTCAAGGGAACCTACTTCCCCACGTGGGAGGGGCTGTTTTGGTAAGATACAACACACACACATTCAACATTCGCTATTCAGTGTTTGAGGCAATCATTCCCTCAAAAGAAGTGTGTATTCACATTCTGCCACCACTCACTTCGCTTTCACTTTCGCTGGGCATCGCGAAGAAATGTGGCAGTAGCATAAGAAGTATCGTATCTACATTCTTGTCTTTCTCACTTCCCTGCTCATTACTGCTGAATGTATACGCGGGGCATAGAACGGCAAAACGGCCCTACGAACTTTTCATTATTTACATTCTTTTGCTGCAACAAACTGTTGTTAATTACACAGGGAGAAGGCGTCTGGCTTCGAAGAGTCGATGAAGTACAAGAAGCTGACGAACGCGCAGCGATCTGGTTTGAACCAGATACCCAACCGACGGTTCACTCTGTGGTGGTCGCCCACCATCAACAGGGCCAACGTGTACGTCGGTTTCCAGGTAAATAGTTGCTGGCAAAGTGGTGTGGACCCTTCTTTATTGTAGCGACTTGTGGTTCCAGAAAACAAGGGTATTTGCTAACGTTTAATTACATCTAATCGATATAGGAGCAAAAGTGGTTGTGGGCTGCCTGCGCTATAATATAGATAGACTAAATAAACCTGGAGTTTATTAAAAAATCTGTGTGTTTATAGATTTAAAATATTAGTCGTACATCAATCAAACTCTATTCTTTATACTCAAAAAATGTAATGTTCTCTTCCATATAATAGTAAATTTAAAGTTGAAATATTATGTTCTGTGATTTTGTCCATGACTGTTATAACGTTTTCCCTTGTATAGGTACAACTGGATCTAACTGGAATCTTCATGCACGGCAAGATTCCCACGCTCAAGATCTCGCTGATCCAGATCTTTAGAGCTCACTTGTGGCAGAAAGTCCATGAGTCCATCGTCATGGATTTGTGTCAGGTAATAACTTCTTCTTCCCAAAGGTTATTTGGTAACTATTCTTTGGACTTGTAAAAACTTGTTTGTGTTTAAAATGTCATATCAGATAGGTAGTCCAGTCTATTCGCAGTGAGCAATCAATACTAGCTTGAGAAAAAAATAAAAAACCAATAATGTCACGAAATATTCCATTCTCTCACATCCCTACAAGGGCACATAATAAAATGAGATGAATTCTGAAATCACGAAATTAGAGTATTGAAGGATATCAAATAGGCTCTTCTATTTTGCTATTTACTCGCATGTGTTCTATTTTGCTATTTAGTCACAGTTAGTTCGTGCCCGTAAGCCACCTTATGCCTCCTTACTCCGCAGGTGTTCGATCAAGAGCTCGACGCGCTTGAAATCGAGACAGTACAGAAGGAAACCATCCATCCGCGAAAGTCTTACAAGATGAACTCTTCGTGCGCTGACATTCTGCTGTTCTCGGCTTACAAGTGGAACGTGTCGCGGCCTTCCTTGCTCGCCGATACCAAGTTAGTACACAACAATCCCCAAATATCATGTCTAAAGAATGTATTTGCATAACACACACAGTGGGAGGTCTAGATGTGGCTGCTTACTGCCCGTCTTCTGACCGACTCATGCCTTATCATCAGTGTTGCTTATTTCCCTCTCAATTCAGCATTTCCTTTCCAGAGACACCATGGACAACACAACGACGCAGAAGTACTGGCTGGACATACAGCTCCGGTGGGGCGACTACGACTCGCACGACGTGGAGCGATACGCACGCGCCAAGTTCCTGGACTACACCACGGACAACATGTCCATATATCCGTCGCCCACCGGGCTACTCATCGCCATCGATCTGGCTTACAACTTGCACAGGTGAGATGGTGTATACTTCTTGTATACTTGAGCTATGAGCATTTAAATACATCGCCTACTGCGGTCTAATACTATAATTGAATTTGATTGCGAAACTAAACAGCACTCTTGAATGCTGATCTTGAACCGATCTTATAAAAATTGGTATGGAAATAGTTTGCACTCTGGGAACGGACCTATTACATGTTTGTTTGGTCCACAGTGCATATGGCAACTGGTTCCCGGGCTGCAAGCCGCTGATCCAGCAAGCGATGGCCAAGATAATGAAGGCGAACCCCGCGCTGTACGTGCTCCGCGAGCGCATCCGCAAGGCGCTGCAGCTGTACTCCTCCGAGCCCACGGAGCCCTACCTCTCCAGCCAGAACTACGGGGAGCTGTTCTCTAACCAGATCATCTGGTAAGTTGGTGCAACGGTTTATTGGAACACCACAGACAGAAAACTTAGAAGCTAGAGGAAGGTTGTCATTCTGAGTGTTCTGTTGGCTAGAGATCATCATTAGCCACATGCTCGCTTATCATCAGGTGAAACAGCAGTAAAAACAATACATTTTTCAATAAATAAGGTGGCAGTTTTAGAAGGCAAGTAATACAGACATTTCTCAAGAATGCATATTATAAGATTGATTTTGACATGATTTGGATGTGAGTTTTTACATTTTCTCAGTTTACATCAGCTTTTGACCATGGCAATTGAATGCTTTTAAACCTATAGTATAAAGCCCTACCGCCACCACAAAAAAATAAAACCACCAATCATTACCATCCTAGGTTCGTAGACGACACAAACGTGTACCGTGTGACGATCCACAAGACGTTCGAGGGCAACTTGACCACGAAGCCGATCAACGGCGCCATTTTCATCTTCAACCCTCGCACGGGACAGCTGTTCTTGAAGATCATCCACACCAGCGTGTGGGCCGGACAGAAACGTCTAGGACAGGTAACTAACAGACGCTAAAGGGTGACACACATTAAGGCGGATCGCATAACAAAAAACCTCGGATATCACTTTCGTAGATTTTATATGAATTAGTCTTACATACCTATTACAGGCGGGCTGCGACTCTTTATTTTCATTGGCGTAACTTAGTAATGCGATGTGCTGCGGCTGTAGTATGCACCAGCCTTAGTACTAAATTTTACAGTCGTTACTCTGGATAAGTGGATGAAACGTATGTTTAGGGCGAATCTTGCGAGTCAATTTTGAACCAGGCTGCACTGTTCAATTGAGTTGACAATTTGCATGTCTGTGAAGTTCCGATGACAATGCAATATTATTGTGCTGTAATAGTTTAAATTTTGAAGTGAAGTTTGTAAATTAGTTGGCGTGTACAGAAAACTTGAACCAAGACAGAGCTACAATCGCTTTGACCTGGTTTTTTTATACTTTGGCATTTGATCATCTATGCAGCAACTACTTTTTCGTTAGATTAGCCTAAACTTAGCTTCCTATCAGATGTAACATCAGCTGGTTATATTATGTGTAATTCATCTTTCACAATACTATGTAATTGTTTGTATCAGCTCGCCAAATGGAAGACTGCCGAGGAAGTGGCCGCTTTGATCCGCTCGCTGCCAGTAGAGGAGCAACCCAAACAGATCATTGTCACCAGGAAGGGCATGTTGGACCCTCTTGAGGTAACCCATTTAATTCCCATTCTACATTATATTATATTTCTTACCTTTGCAGTTTTCACAAACTGTCACTGCTTCTTTGAATACTTCAAGGTTCGTCAAGATCACATTTTCAAGTTAATCTGTATGCAAATAAGGCCTATTTTTGTGCATTACATCATTTACTAAAGCTGAAAAAGGTAACAATGAAAAAAGTGGAAAAAAGGTATGTGACCAACTTGTCTCCCCAGGTGCACTTGCTGGACTTCCCCAACATCGTGATCAAGGGCTCCGAGCTGCAGCTGCCGTTCCAGGCCTGCCTCAAAGTGGAGAAGTTCGGAGACCTCATCCTGAAGGCCACGGAGCCGCAGATGGTGCTGTTCAACCTGTATGACGACTGGCTGAAGACCATCTCGTCTTACACTGTGAGTATTGTTGATACTGTATTTTGTATTACAGGGTTACCCAAGGTCAGGCGAGGTAAAAAAAAGTGCATAAAAAAGTTACAAAATGTCTGTACTGTATCTGGTGGTAAACGCCACGCCTGCCTTCAACTTTTATTGCATTCATTGTCATTGCTACCAAACCTTTAAAAAGAAATGATGAACCGCGTAGGGGTCCTGAAACCAGAGAGTCCCTGTGCTCTGGAGGCGGCGGTGACCGCACGCGGTTGCCGATCGCGCTGCGTGCGGCGCCCACGTCTGATAATACGCTATCTGATCTAATTACCAACTTCTATGAATAACTTCCCTCTGTCTCTCCTCTCACTAAACTCTCTTGTTTCCAGGCCTTCAGTCGTCTCATCCTGATCCTGAGAGCGCTGCACGTGAACACGGAACGCACTAAGGTGCTCCTGAAGCCGGATAAGACGACGCTAACGGAGCCGCACCACATCTGGCCTACGCTGTCTGACGACGACTGGATAAAGGTGGAAGTGCAGCTGAAGGATCTCATCCTCGCCGATTACGGCAAGAAGAACAAGTGAGTGGAGGCAGTTTTTATTACCTTGATACTCATGATTCTCTAACATTGTGAAGGAGCCAAGACAAACGGTGATGTGAGAACCACACGAGTTTTTATCTACATTGGTACTCGTAACAAAATTCCTATAGTAGAGGATATGGTTAATTGTTACGCCATAAAGCAGGTCCATCTCTCTTTTCATTTCTATTATTTCTTGGAAATAGCATAGCAAAGTCACCACTGCTTTAAAACGTATATACACCAAAATCCAATGACAGCTAAATGGAGCAGATAATATCTAGAAGTTATTAATTATTATATTTCATAGGGTTAATCCATCTGTCCTGAGTGGCAAGCAACGAAACGATGCCTCGAACACAAGGGTATTCCATTTACCTTACGTGATTTATCTCTTCCCAGCGTGAACGTAGCGTCCCTCACCCAATCGGAGATCCGCGACATCATACTCGGCATGGAGATCTCGGCGCCGTCGGCGCAGCGCCAGCAGATCGCGGAGATCGAGAAGCAGAGCAAGGAGCAGAGCCAGCTCACCGCCACCACCACGCGGACCGTCAACAAGCACGGAGACGAGATCATCACGTCCACCACCAGCAACTACGAGTCGCAGACCTTCAGGTGAGGCGGGCTAGCAAGACACTGCCACAGGCTGCTGGAAGCAATCGAAGATAGAGATGTTTGAGCAGTATGGGTATTGACAATTCTGATAGAGTAATGTGATTATGAACTAACACCTTCTCTCCATCCGCAGTTCAAAGACAGAATGGCGCGTGCGCGCGATTTCGGCGACCAACCTGCATCTGCGGACCAACCACATCTACGTGAGCTCGGACGACATCAAGGAGTCTGGGTACACCTACATCCTGCCCAAGAACCTGCTCAAGAAGTTCGTCACCATCTCCGATCTGCGAGCGCAGGTACGGAATACTTTCATCCAACTTCATAGCCGTCATAAACTTGGTCTCACTCTCCGCAGTGTTAACATTCAGCCAGAATACATCGAGGCTGACACGTCACTCCTGGCGCTCGTCACCTCGCCGCGGACTAAATTGTATGCAATCGCGTCACGTTCCAGATCGCTTGCTACCTGTACGGCGTGTCCCCCGCCGACAACCCCATGGTGCGCGAGGTGCAGTGCGGCGTGCTGGTCCCGCAGTGGGGCACGCACCAGCAGGTGCACCTGCCGCGCCAGCTGCCGCGCCACCCCGCGCTGGCGCACCTGCAGCCGCTGGGCTGGATGCACACGCAGCCCAACGAGCTGCCGCAGCTGTCGCCGCAGGTACGCCGCACCCGTCGTCCGCCGAGGGGTCCGGTCCTCATTGATGGATATCCGTAGTCATTCGCGTGCGCGGCACAATGTTTTCCTTCACCTAAAAGCGAGAAACTGATGATTTTACAAGAAATCATCAGTATGTGGCCCTGGTGGTTGGGATACTAACTTGCAACTCTCTGCTTTGTAGGCAAACATTATCCCATGCAATACACTGACTGCTAAGCCAAAAGTAAATTATTATTAACTATAGTACAATTCAACAGGACATCACCACACACGCGAAGATAATGGCCGAGAATCCCACCTGGGACGGCGAGAAGACGATCATCATCACCTGCTCCTTCACCCCTGGCTCCTGCTCGCTCACCGCCTACAAACTCACCCCCAGCGGCTACGAGTGGGGGGCCAAGAACACGGACCGGGGCAACAACCCCAAGGGATACCTTCCCAGCCACTATGAGCGAGTGCAAATGTTGCTTTCGGATAGATTCCTTGGTTACTTCATGGTTCCATCGCAAGGAAGCTGGAATTACAACTTTATGGGTGAGTTTTGTAGGCAGTTTGTTATATTTATTGCTTGATTTTACTCTTCGAATGTCCTAACCATGATCCACAAACGCCCATAGACTAAAAGTCAAAAGCAGTCTAAATGGTTTTTCTTCTGCAGGTGTCCGCCACGACGCGAACATGAAGTACGGCGTCCAACTCGGCAATCCGCGCGAGTTCTACCACGAGGTGCATCGCCCCGCGCACTTTATGAACTTCGCCGCCATGGAGGAAGCGGCCGCGCCGCCGCTAGCCGCCGACAGGGAAGACTACTTCGCGTAACCTACCAGAACTGAAGACTAGACGCATTTATAAATTCAAACTACACGTCTTCGTATACATAACGCAGTGAATAGTTAATTCTTAAGGTTGGTTTTGTCAATGTAGCGTAAGGATATGACTGTACAGTACAGTGAGAGAAGCAATTTTAATAAATGGAGTTATAAAATTATCGTTGAATATTATTTAGCGTTGAATCAAAAATGCGAATAAAAATGTGGTCAGCCTGATACTACGTCTATGTGGTCAGCGAAGCGTATTCTATACCTAGCGTGCGTCTTGCGGGACATGGTCAAGAGTAATCAAGACCCGCGCTCCTATCGTATTATTATAAACGCGAAAGGATGGATGTTTGTAACTCTTTCACGGAAAAACTACTGAATGAATTTTAACTAAACTTTACAATAATATAGCTTATACATCAGAATAACACATAGGCTACAATAATAATTCGTTGAGATATATATCGTATATTATCCAAACGCGGGTGAAACCGCGGGGTGCAGCTAGTTTTAAATAAAAGGTATGATACACGCGGTAGGTTGTATGTAAGTTTGCCGTCCCTGCTGCTCGTTTTGATAAACCACAGTCCCACCACGTGGAAAATACTGACTAGGAATTTACATAACGAAAAGACTCGACTACGTAGTACCTAGCGTAGCGTTTGTATTCTCTTTGGTAGTACCTAACCTACAGAAATAAATACACTACGTCTCGAGTAGAGTTCAACGAGTATAGCCATAGGTTGGAGGCATTGATTAACGTTGAGGTATTTGAGCCGGACTAAGCAAAAGGGAAAAATGGGATGATCCGCTTCAAAGAAATTAAAGAAGCAATTTCTGTCTAGGCTGGACTAAATTCTGGAATTCTTGAACATTAATTCATCCATTATGGCTTGTAATCGACTATAATTATTATCACCGATAAGTAGGTACGGTCAAATCGACTAAAAATGTTAGTAACACTTGACACGAGTTTTTGGCGGGAATCCGATAGTGAGACGTTGTTGGTTTTGTATTATTAGCTCAAACTTGTGTTTCTTCGAGTGTTAATGTGTAATATTGGTGGAATATTAACCATTAAGTGTTCGTTAACGTGCACGAGTGTAGGCGAATGATATAAACTCAAAAAGCGTGTCATTTCGCATTTTTTCCAAAACTCCCAGGAAGTTTCAGTAAAGCATCCACTACTTTACTGAATCGTGACTGACGATGTAAATAATTGACTCGACTACTTGACCACGATTGCTATAACATTGCTGTGACTTTCTTTATGTGAAATTAAGAAATTTAATACAATAAAATACTTGACACTGGCTATATGCACAAACCGTGCGAAGCCATAACTAAAACAAAAAAAAAAAAACACTTGACACATGTGTATGTCAATTGTCATTTTATTTGACATTTGCCTTGAGCTCTTGATTGACTGACACTGCACTGATAGTTTTATCCATCCAACTTCAAATTCCAACAAAAAAATATTTGTGATTTCGTAAATTCGTACTGCGCATCAAACGAGATTACTGAATTCTATACATATTTTTCCGAGCTGTTCAACATTACAAGCATGGGTGATCATGATGACTTCGAGGACAACCAATTTCCGGATAACGACGAGTACGTTCCCTATGTCACGGCCGGCAACCTAGCACAGAAGAATGGCGCGAAAGTTACCCTCTGGGGAAAAGTTACAAAAGTTTCTGCTAGCGAAGGCTTCTACATCAAGACTGTGGACGATCAGGAGATCCTCATAAAGTTGAAAAAGCCTTTGAATGAACCTCTTGAAGGCTGGTACGAGATTTACGGAGTTTCGCAAGGAAAGAGCGTCTTGTGCGATGAGTATGTCCCATTCACTGCCAATTTGTCCAACAATTTAGATAGTGAGGGCCACAAAAGCTTGGCACGACTCCTGGCCGCGCTCGACGACCCCTGGAATCTTGGAGACGACTCATCTGACTTGAATGGTGTTACACCAATGGAGTAAATCCATTTTATTTTTGTTTATTGTTACTAAACTATAAGGTTTATTGTAAGTTTTGATGAAAGCGAAAGTTTTCAAATAAGTTTTTATTACTTACTTACGTGTTTACATAATATTATGCTTCTTATGAGCAACCCTATTTAATTAAGTACAAATTAAGTTAGAGTTTCAAAAGGGAATTGTGAAACATATTCCTTTATGCTTTTCCGTTTATAAATACTAAATAACATTTTCTACTTGTGATTATAATTTGTTTCTCTTACAATTATTATTTCATATAATAATTAAAGTACAATACATAGAAATCAATATAATATGTAAAATGTCATAAAAGTTTCAAAACCGATGAGTTAGAATTTTAAGTAGACTACATCCAGCACTGCACTCGGGGGAATGCTCGAATGTCAGCCTCTTTGCTCTTCTTGTAAAAGGTCTTCATCCGCTTCTCATGCATCACGGCATTGGAGGTGGCACCTTCTATGCAGGTCACTGGACGAGGCCTGATGGGAAAAAAAATAAGGCTTACTCGTAGGCTTTGCTGTACCTTGCTTGATTGTTTGGAACCACTTGAGAAATATCATTTGCTAGAAAACACTGCTGGTGAGCAGTAGAATGTTTACCATAAAATAATGGCTATAAGTACAACATTCTTAGACAAAAAGTGTGGCTGTGGTCAGTTTGGTCTAGCAAACAATAATTTTGAGGGGCATTGGATTGGATTATGCTAACAGATACATTAGCCCTGTGTGCTCATGCTGATTCATATCTTTATTAGTGCTTTAATCAAGTTCTTGCTGTACCTTGCAACATGCCTAAATATAAAAACATGGTCTGTTGAAGACAGATCATGTTTTTTGTTTAGAGATATTTAATACAAAATCTTTTGAAGTATATTGAGGATACATACAATAATTTTCCATGAGCATCGATCCTCTCCATCTCTGACTGAATCTTCATGCTCATAGGCCTGTTGGCCTTCAGAGCCAGGTCGGTAAGATAAGTCTTGATGTAATTCTTTAGCTGCACATTCTCCCGTGCAAGTTTGGCTTTTTCCGACCGGAGACACATGGTTTGAACCTTGGCCCGATTCACTTTCAGCATGAAATTCTCCATTTTGCTGTATTCTTTGCATTCTGCCTGTGAAGTGCAGCTAATCTATTAAAGTGTATTCGGCAAGAAATTAAATATTTAGTGATGGCTAAAATAAATTCATATGATTCTGTAACAAATGCGCAACTTTACTTTTGTTGCATTCTATACATATATTATTCATGTGGCTATAAAATTGGTAGGTAGGTACTATAAATATTCCATGAATCTTGTCATAGTTATTGCGCAGATTTTAGGTAGACCTGTTATTTGGCTGCAATAATAATTAACATGTTTCAAAACATGTTTTTTTATCTTAGCTACCCATCACCTGTAGGTATAACTAGTAAGTATTCTGTACTGTACCACTCACTACATACTAAGAAAGAACTAACATGATTTTTGTTTCCACTTAGGCGCCATTACAGCATCCGTGGCGTAAGTGGGTGATTAGTATTAGACTGCAAAGGGTGAGGTGGATAATATGATTCCCGCACAGCTCAAAGAATTGTCTGAACCTCAGGCCTACTTACTTCAAGCCTAGTTATTGTTTGTGATCCTCGTAGTTCCTGTTTCTCTAGATACCCACCTACAGAAAACCCTAGTAAAATTGTTTAAACTAGTCAATAGGCTAACTTTTATGTGGACTTACGATCATAGCTTTGTCAAGATTTTCGAATTCCTCGAGGTCTACACCCGTGTCACTATCCTTTGGAAACACCTTGTCCCCATCGTGTTCGAATTTCTTGCAGATCTCGTACATTTGCATTATTTTGTTCAGTTTCTCTTTTAGTTGTTCGAGGCGCTAAAACAGTCGAAGATGAGATAAACAAAACAGCGGCAGATGATATACCTTTTTTACATTCGATTTTCTGTATCGATTTTTATTTGGAACTCGCGATTATCGGCATTTTTGCGTAGATAAGTGTAGGTATCTAGTGACAAGACCTAAGATGTTAGTAAAGTTAAAAGTTCCTCCACCTACCGAAATGGCGTCTTGGCTGCTATTAACCATGATCGCCATTTGCCCATTAGCCTTGATTTTCTCGTTCTTGGCGTCTTTCTTCATCTGCCAGTACTTCTTGGTGAGCTCCTCTTTGTGGTTGGCCATACGCTCGAGCTTCGCGGCCATGGTGCTGGTCAACTTAACCCACTCCTTTTGAAGACACATGAGGGTCTCCTGCGGAAGAGGCATTGCATCTGAGGGAATTAGGCTGCTTACATTCTTACGTTGATCATACGAAAGAAACCGAGCTCGACAAACATTTAAATTAGTCTACCTAGTGAGGTTAATTGATAGGTAGTCCGATGTGAGCCCGAAACTTCGTGCCTCGTTTTGAGTCAGGGTGGATCGTGTGGTAGGTATGTTACAGGACTTTAGATATCAAAGGTAGAGTAGGATTCAAAGGTTATGGCCGGTGTGCAGTTAGGAGCAAGACGCGCGCTGTAGTAAGTAGGTAGGTACATCTGTGGTCATTTATCATTGAAAGCGATGTATCGTAGGTGGGCGCGGGCGTTGGAGAGGTAGGTATAAGAATTGCACAAAACTGCAAGAGCCGCACACTTCATAGCCGCCACGCTAATTTACGTAACTAATGGCGAATAATATTTCTGAATCATTAGCAGAAATTTCACCGCAGAATTTTCGTTTAAAATCTCTTGCAGCGAATCAGATAAATATATACCTACATAATACAATTTTATATCGATCAAAAGCTTCAAACCCTACAACATATTATTCTTACAGTAGCTTGTTGTATCCGATAGTCGTTCCTCGCTATATCCCGTTGGTAAAAGTTGTCCTTCTCCTGTAGGCTTTGGTAGTGGTCCATGATGGGGCTGTGGAGCTCCAAGTAGTAGGAGTAGACTTCGCGGAGCTTCGTCCAGTAGGTCTCAAGTTCCAGCCGCTTAGGCCGGCAAAGGCTACGCATCTCTTCGTCGTTCTGCGGCAAAATACAATAACTAAATTGAAGGGTTGAAAAGGTTCAATAAAGTCGCTCAACAACGCGTGACATCATCAACTCAAATGGTACTAGTCGAGAGACCAGGCTCTGTCGGCTTTACCGCTTTGTTATCACTGACAATTGCCTACTTTCATACTTTCTCTAACTAGGTATTGGATATTGAAACTTAGCAGTTTTGGGAACAATGGTTTTGGAATGAAGTGACAGAGGAACCGTAGTGCGGAAACATGCCCGTGAACTATTTCAGGGGAATTTGTCCCACCAAGTGGGATCAGGTCCCCGTGGTGGATTATGGTCTAATCATCCACAAGAAAGTGAGGCCGTGCTTAGCAGTGGGTGGAATGGTGGATAGGTACATGGGTAGGTTGGTACCTAGTTGGAACTCACTCAAAAGAGTTTTACCCCATTTGGTCTTTACAGGTTCTTTTAGATTCCTAAGATAATATTTGTCTCTCAAAATCACAAGCCAGCAATAAATACAGCTCCAGAACAATAGAAGGTCAATGGTATATCCAACTGGCTATAAGCAATTGTAACAGTCCATCAAAACAGACCATTTCCAATTGGCCACGGTCGGCTTCCTGCAATTAGGACCCAGCGGACCACGTGTCCTGGACATACCTGCCACTGGAGTACTTAAGTACAGATGTTATGCTGTCGGAGTGACAACCGTGACAGATGACATGATGGTCATTGTGATGCCCAGTCATGGTTGTTTTCAATAGGGTTGAACTGAGTGAGTTGCAGTCATTGTAGGAGTAGGTATCTAGTTAGTTGTTACCTACCGATAGAAGGTAGGTATATTATACGAGATACATACATGTACCTATATATTAGTAGACCCTACTATACCTACCCTACCCTAGACATAGGTACTACCTACTATTCAGCATTCAGCATCAGCATTTACAATGTCGTGCGTGACGAGTAAATGGCCTACCTATATTGACTATTATATGCCAAATCGAAACTCTGTGGGTGCGTATTACTACAGGCAGACTGCTATAATGATAAAAAATGCAGAGATCCCTATCTAAATATATCTTTAAATCACAATTTATTTGTTCAGTCGTAGTTTACTAGTCATACCTAGGTAAGTACTTCTAGGCCTAGGTACCTACCTGGTAGGTATTCTATTTAAACCATGACCTGTCAAAAATAATGAACCATAACAAACCACGGCCTATTGAACAATATACAACATGTAGCTGTCACCGCTGCCCCTCTGTTCCGAGGAATCGAACCGTGGACTCCGTTATAAATGATGCACCATCCCGACCAGCGGCATTGTAGTCCACGTAGCGGTGGTGACAATGTGCCTCGTGAAGTTTCACGGTCTCGTACTTTGCCTGTTATTCTTCCACACTGAGGTGAGAATTTGAAGTTTTCTATTCGTTTTTTTTATGGGACGATCATACATCGATTGACTTAATTTGTTTTTCACCAGGCCCTCAAATGCCGGTCAGAGGGTGGCCCAAAAGATTCCGAACTCAAGGGAATTTATAACAAATGTCTCAAGATGCAAGACGGCAAGAATTCCAGCAGCAATAGGGAGTATGGAGACCAAGACTGGAAAGATCAGGGGCGGAATAGTCAAAATGATTGGGATAGAGACCAAATGAGTAGCAACAGTAGAGGGAGAAGTAGAGAGGAGCGGTCGGGGAGTAGAAGCGATAGGCGGGGTAGTACAGATGGTAGAATGGGTAGTTACGATGACAATGATAGTAGCATGGGTAATTATGGTGAAAGTTCAGGAAGTCACGGCGATAGAATGGGTACTAGCGATAGGATGGGGAACTATGATGAACGGACGGGGAATAGTGGCAGTCGAATGGGAAGACATGGGAATGATAGAGATGATTCGTCAAGTAATCGAGACAGTGGTTATGGAAGAGATCATGGTTATAACGGCAGAAATGAATTTCAACACGATGGTTATGGAAGTGTAAGTAGAACATACGTAAAGAGTTATTTCATTATTATTACTAAATTCACATTTAAAATGCATATTTCAGGATTCGTCTAACCAGAATGGTTATCAGTCTTCGACTCAATCCTCAAGACGTTACAAACGAGACAGACATACCGAGAACTCTGGACAGAGGAGCCAGTTCAACCCAAACTCTTCGAAACGATCTCCAAATTATGATGACTCTTATCAAAGCGATGACAAAAGCTCTAAGGAGAAGAACTCAAGCAAAGACGATGACAGAAAAGCTTGTGCATTGCATTGCTTTCTGGAGAATTTAAAAATGGTAAGTTGGTGGGTGCTCAGTAATAGGCTTTCTAGCTATGGAAAACAGTCACCGTCACCTATGACGTTGATGCAATATTAATTTAGACACTAACTACATTATGCATGTGCCACCTTACAGACAGCTGAGGACGGTATGCCGGACAGATATTTGGTCACTCACTCACTGACCAAAGATGTAAAAAATGAAGACTTGAAAGATTTTCTACAAGAGTCCATAGAAGAGTGCTTTCAAATGTTGGATAATGGTAAGGATAACAAAGTTAATTATAATCTACCACGTTGACTTTATACAAAAGTCGGTAGATGCTTCATGCTGTTTTTTACCATTGTGTGCGATATGGATACCTGATATTTCCTCATAGCGTAGTAAAGGATTACCATAATAGGGACTACTAGGTGCTTCTATTTACTGATTAGGCAAGACACCATTGAGGTGGGATGCGAGCTCGATGCTCTTTTGCAAAACGTACAACGCTAGTTTAGCAAATACAAATATTTCATAGGTAAACCTACCTAATATCCACTTGCCGATTATGATAAAACGTTGTTGATTTTCCATTTAGATAACGTCGCGCAGTAACTGACAACTGTAGTTATCGGAACGCTCGCTCTTCATTCACGACAGTCCAATTAAATTCCTTTTATATTTCCAGAAAACACAGAAGAGGATAAATGCGAGTTTTCAAAGAACCTCCTGATGTGCTTATCGGAGAAAGGTCGCGCTAACTGCGACGATTGGAAGGACGATCTACGGTTTTGAATTTGTAATTCGAAGTGGTTGTAAGCATAAGTCTTAATAAAGGTTTGATTGTGGATTACGTTAGTGTTGTTACCAGTCTACGACTTGATTATCGAAAATCGCGTGTTTCAAATGAAAACGGTTTACCCATTGCGCATTGGTAGGTAGGCACATTTCTGTCTGTCAGTTATTTCAGTACATACTTTTGATGTGATGTGAATTGTAATGATGATATTCTTGCTGAAATGTACATTGTTCACCCCTATAGTGAAATTAAAGCTTACCTCCAACTTAGCATCATTCTTAAGAGTGGCGCGCTGAAGATGCTTCTCCTTCTTAAAAGTTCGGAAGTCTTTGTCTTGGATATAAGTCACCAGTTTCAGCTTAAACTCTGCTCTCTCCTGGCTGTCAGTTATATCAAACTCTTCTTTCTCCCAGGTTTCTAGAAGGGTGTTCTTTTGGAGATCGTACGCTCCCTGAAGCTTATCCAAACGTTGAGTTCCTACATCTAAAGACAAATCAATTAGTCGCAAGCTCATTAATCCAGTCATGTTTTAGTTTTTGACTTACTTTTGCACTTTAGCATGTCTAGTTACGAAGACCATCATCTATTGAGGCTCTTGTCAATTCACACAGGGTAACTTACTAAGAAAATAGCTGACTGTCTCCGTGTGAGCGTGGAAGGCCCTACGGTGCTGCTCATCGGAGTCTTCAAGCGCTGACAACAAAGATTTCAGAAGCCGGTCCTTCCGTTCCACCATGTAGTTGAAACTGCTCGTCATAGCCTAAAACCATTCAATGTTAGTCCAGTAAGTCTGGTTGAAATGGTGCATCGGGAATAGATTCCTAACTTTCGTTAAATTCTAGTAAGATTGACATGGGATTCAGTCATCTCACGGGCATATCTATTAGGTTAGGTAGGTAGGTAAGTACCTATATAAAGGTAATTACCCTACCTACCTACATATTTTATTGTTTCATAGTCAGATCAGGCCAGGGCTGTCAGGCTTCCTTACCTCTATATCTTGCGCCATTTGCCGGCATTTGATTCTGCGAAGTATGTAGCGCCATTCCTGGTTTATTTTTGCAGTGTTCATCCGACTGTAGGCTTCTTCTTTGTCCAGTTTATTCTGAAATCAGGAATTACTACTGAAGACATCAAACAAAAATAGTTAACGGTTTATCTATCGTTATGAAAAAAGTCATCAACATTCGTTTGCTTATGTAGCTAACTTGAAAGCCTACTTACTTCCTACAGTTCCTACTACCACCATTATTAGGTAAAGACTAAAATCGAGTCTAGTCTTTTTTTTTTAAACTTAGCATCACACTAGGCTTGCTCCTGTATCGTGGGTACCGCTTACAGACATATAATTTCACATACACATCACACCCAGACCAGAAACATATATATTTGTGGATCGCACAAATATTTGTCCCAGACGGGAATCGAACCCGCAACCCCTAGCGCAGCAGTCCGATTGCTCAGCCACTACTTCAAACGAGCCGTCAGATATTGGAGCGCTCGTTTGCATAATTCATTCGGAGAGAGCGTTGAACTGTTGGTGTTATTTTATTGGACTCTGTTCATGTGGTACAACCCTAACCAGACCCTCATTACGAAAAAAACCTTCAGTTAAGCAGTCTATCAAACAGATTAGGCCCCCGTGCTGGATCCTCTTCAGGAAAGTGGCGTGAGACTGTTCTAATGTCAGTGGGCGGATTGATATGAATCAATGTGGTCATGAAGCAGTCTATTTCTTGTAAAGCCTAGTTAACTATTCGTATAATATAGTGCTTGCATTGATGAAGCGAGAGATTTGATTAAGATTTAGAGATGATGGTTTATTACCTTATGCTTTAGAACCCTTCGGCGGCCGGCCAACTCTGATGCCTACTAGAAGCTAGCACACCCTCATATGAATAACAAACAAACCTTGATGAACCTGGCTATTAGCTCTTGCTTCCTCCGTCGCGCTTCCTCCTCCATGTCAGCTCGGTGCTGCAGGTAACGAGCACGCTCCTCGTCTGACATGCGCGCCATCTTGTTCACTTTCCCCTTCTTCCCCATTTTGGGTTAACACTAGAAAAAATATTAGTACCAGTCGTAGATGCTTCTTTTGTAAGAGTGCTTTTGTCAGATAATTATTTGCCAAGCATTATTGCAATATTTTTTAATCAAGCATATGTGCAAACTTTAGGTAACCGTCTTCTATTAACCTACGAATGTTTATGTTTCCGAATATACCTACTGACGAGCACAGAGCAATGTGATCCGAAACAATCAATTCAAAATGAGTAGTAACCGCCTAACAGGGCCCATTCGACCCATGGAGCGAACGGGACGAAACTCCCCATACTCCAGTGTGCCCCAGTGCAGCTTTCGGTGTATTCATGTAGGTAGCGTAGGGTAGGGTAAAGAACATAGACAAAGTAGGGTAGCTTAGGTACTACGTAGTTGAGTCTTTTCGTTATGTAAATTCCTATAGTCAGTATTTTACACGTGGTGGGACTGTGGTTTAATCAAAACAAGCCGCAGGGACGGCCAACTTACGTACAACCTACCGCGTGTATACCTTTTATTTAAAAATTCACAGGAAATTACCTTCACTGGGTCAGTCTGGACCTTCACGACACTACAACTAACACTTGTTTAACGGCAAACTGACTTATCTACCACTGAAGTGTGAACTGTTGAGAAGCACCTAGTTTATTGAACAAACTTGTCACACAGCAACAAGTTATATAGGGGGTGGTTGTTATTGATACGCTACACAGTTAATAACCAATGAACTCACAGTAAAATATTCAGTAAGCATACTTTATGTTCATTACTTTAGGCACTCACAAATGTAATGTTCAACTGTTCCGTCCTCGTATTCAACAGGTGGATTTGAAAGAATACAATTATGGTGATCAATAAGGTAAAATAACGGCCTAATAAAAAAGCAGTTTCTATAGTAACTGCTTGCTCACATACTTAATAGGTGAATAATTAGTTGACTTGTACCTACCTACTGTTACTGTTAGACTAAAAGGCATTTTTGGTAGGTTTATTACGGGAATGAAAAAAATGTTTACTGCAATATTATTTAATATTTAGTTCACAAAACAAGTAAGCATTTACGAATTTACCGAGAGCATTCACTCACATTTGCATTCCAAGTTATATACATATTTTTTACTCTTAAACTTAATTTCCAATTCGTTTTCATCTTATTTCTGATCTTTACTACCTGCGGTACCTCTACTAGTTAACTGTTGATTCTTTCCTTTGAAACACCCATTCAATATTCGAAAACTCGATAGTCCATTTCTTGGATATTTTCAAAATCCAATATCAGAATGAACGCGTTCACGAGTGAAAGCACATGCTGTACCTATCTGCTCGACTGTTGTCCGCGTCAGATGCGCACAGCTTGGTTTGGCAAGTCATGTTGTGATTGCTCAATACAGTAGCTTGTATCACTTCCACTGTCACTTGTATGAGCATCTTCGTATCAAGCCCGGTCTTCGTCGTCGATGACTTTGAGGTGTCGTATGGCGCGGACGTCGATGAGAGTGTCGGAGGAGCTCTTGGTGGTAGGCACGAAGGATATGGCTCGGCGCGCGCGCTCCCCATTCCGGAGTATTGGAAAGTCCTGGAAAATTTGTTTGATGACAAAACAAAAAACCGCTTACTACTCATAGTAAGCGGTTTTTTGTTGTAAATGTATGCTCTTTTTGTAACTAGGCAATATCACCCTCAAATCATTAATGTAATATACAAAATTGTTATATTTACTAATATTACAATTAATAGCAGTCTTCAAACTGTTTTATGCTAATCTCTTACCCTAAGTTGCACGGTAAGCGCGTGCGCGTTATGCTCAGTCTTTGAAATCTTATCTTGAGCTGCTTTCAGCTCTTCGTCTAGTCTTCGTTTTTCTTGTTCTAGCTCCTTTAATCTTCTTTCTGCTTCTGTAGTGATGAAAAAATATTTCAATTACCTACTTTACTTATTATGTAGTTACAGTAATAATATTATGTAAAACAAGATTTATTCGTCTACGTTACCTTTATATTGGGCTTCTTTCTCAGCTTGTAGGAATTCGAACTGTTTACGTTTCAGTCTTTCTTCTTCCAGCATTCTATTCTGTTCTTCTTGTAGTCTTTCCAGCTCTTCTCTTCTTTCCCATTCTTCTGCTAGGACCCTGTTATACAGATAACATTGTTACTTTCTCATTTATTAATGTCTGGGTTGTTTAATTTCTAAAGATACGTAAATTGACAAACTTACCTACGTCAAAAACTAGATTTTTTGTTATATATAAATTTTTGAAAAATGTGTTAGAAGTTAGTAAGTTAGAAGTTAGAATACAAATATTATGATCATTATCATTAAATTTAGCCAAGTTTCTAAGAAGTAGGTACATAGTGTACCTACATACCTTGCTTGTAATGCCCGCACTATTTCTTCATCCCGCTTAGCTTGCGTTTCTTCATGCAGCAATTTCTCCAGTTCAACTTGCGCGTGCTGCAGTTCCTCTAACTTTTTGTTGTCTTTTTGGGATATTTCTGCTAGCTCCTAGAAAACAATCAGCGTTTAATCATTATAATATTACACTCCCACTCTTGGTACACAGGTCCTGTCTCAAAGAAAAACAAAGAGATAGCTAGGTATATTGAGATAAGATCTTTTGAAAAAGAGAGACCACCGTCGTCGTCTCTCTTTCTCATCATCCATTAAACCAGGAAATAGATGAGTCTACACATTTTCTCCACATATCGACGTCTAACCCTCGCTTTTTGTAACTCAATAACAAATTCACAAGTAAAATAATTAGAAATGCCAAGATTGACCAATAAAACGCGAGTGAAAGACGTCGATTTTGTAGAACGAAATTTCAGAAACATCTGTTTAACTCTGGTTTAAACTTTTGTGGTGAGACTGGCAGTGTTGTTGTGACTAACCTGCGCCTGCGCCTCGGCTGCCAGCCTCGCCCTGACCTCATGCTGCAGCCTCGCCTTGGTGTCCCTGACTTCCTTCTCCCTCCTCGCGCCCGCCCCCCGCCTCCCCGCCCGCGCTCGTCTCTGGAAGCCTTCCGCGCCACCCGTCACTGCCACCGCTTGGCGCAATGCCGATATCCATTGCAGGCGACTCCTGGCAACAACGTGGCAGTTGTAATATGGCTTTTCAGCCCCTTTATCAAATGGGAGATCAGTAAGCTTGATCGACACCCAACTTCCTAAAGTCTAGTAACGAGTCTAGTGAGAACTGGTCATTGAGAAAAAAGACGATACGCCTGCTAGTGACCTGTTCATATTAGTCTTCATCGTCTGTTTATTTTTACCCGATGTTGGAAGTTGAAGGCCATTATCAGCAAGTATTTAATATTGGAATTATCATAAGATTCACGTACTTATGGTCCTGAGTGCCAAACTCGAACGTCCTATCGGGAGTGATGAGCTGGAACTTCTGTATCTTGCCTTCACCCACGGCCGCTTCCACTGAGCAGTACTCGTCGATGGCTATCCTGCCGCATTGCTCCTTCTGCGAGGAGCTCTTGTAGTACGTGAGCGTGCAGGGCTGCAGCACGCACCAGTACTCCCGCATGGTCGGGAGCAGGTATCCCCGTTTGAAGAGGTAACCCTGAAACACGTGGAAATCGGTTATATAATGTGATTCCGATCAGTTGTCTTTGGGGATGTTGCCAATAATCGAGATTTATTGAAAAGCTGATTGACTATGACCACGGACTGGAAGACGCAGTGTAGGTAGGCCTCCCACTAGATGGGCCGACGACATCAAAAGAGTCGCAGGCAACCGGTGAATGCAAGTGGCAAATTGTCGATCGGTGTGGTGGTCTAAGGGGGAGGCCTATGTTCAGCAGTGGACGTCTTCAGGCTGATGATGATGATGATGATGAATTGACTGTTGGGTTGAATTTCATGGTGCTCATCGTCACGATAGGTACAACTGACATTCCTTTGAGCTACTCAAACGCACTGAGGATAGGAGAAGAGAGTCGTTCCCTAACCTTTTTGATAATATCCTCGATGAAGACATCGAAGATCTCATCCACGGCTTCGACTAGAGCTGCGGTATGGAGCTGCTGATCTCCGCAGTACTTCGCTTCGAGGACCGCGAGGAAAGCTGCCCATTTGAAGTGGCCTATGGAAGACCCTAACGCTTCCCAGTCGGCGGCGTCCCAGCGGAGGCCCAGGCAGAGAACTAGTTGCTCAGCGACTATGCCTGCTTCTGATGGTTGGAGGACTACCTGAAAAACGTACGTGTCATTCGAAATAGTATTCACATAAGCAAAGGTAGGAAATCGGAACAATAGAACACACTTTTTTTTTGAGGGGGGAAATGCTTTAGCACTATCCCTTCCACCACGGAGGGGGGGGGGGGGGGGGCGAATAGAACACACCTACCTACTTCAAGTCCTGCTTACAATACTTCTCTGAAAAAAGTCAAGTTCAAGGGTTCCTTGGAAATGTTTCCATGAAATCTTTCCTCGAAACTCGAAATCAGAGAGATATTGAAAGTAATGCTCGCTATTGACACTAACATGTTAATACCATCCATCCATCCATCCAAGGCATACCATCGTTAAATTGGTTAAAAAAATTAAATATACGTACCTACAGCGTTCATTAGCGTATCATTAAAATTACTTACAGACGGCGGTTTGCGGTTCGCAAGTTCCTGAGAAATACGGTACTGTCCAATGACCCAGAAATGAATGTATCAGCGTTACAGTTATTAAATTGCAACTGGTATCGCCTTACAGAACGAATTCAATAATCGTGACCTCATCTCCGTAATGCGGAGAACATCTGGCTCGCACGTGTCGTGAACCCGTGTAGACATTTCGAGTACATCGGCGGTCACATGATCGTCTTCATGACGTCAAACGTCTGCGGAGGTCTTTATCTCAGAGCCTGTGTTATTTCAAATGATTCTTTTATACAAGGCTAGAGCCGTCCTGAACTTTTTGGCAGAGAGGAGGTTTTTGATACGTTCTAGTGCTTTTAAATGATTCGTGTTCAATGACGGTTGCGATACCCAGATGTTAATTGTTTATGTAAAACGATGAACTCTTGAATAGGATACATTATTGCTCATGTTAAAGAGTGGTTGATAAAACAGAATCGATTTTTGTAACTGGTTTTTGGGATATAGCTAGCATGTTAGGAGCTACCTTGCATCAAATTCGTATCCCATTTAAATAAAGCAAGTAGGTAGTTCCATAATGTTCTAAGGAAAAGCTTTTCATAGTGAACAGAATACCAACCACGTATCGATTGGTATCGTCGACGTCTTGCACCAGGTCGCCCAGAAGGCAAAATATTCTGAATAGCTTGAACACGGAGTCATCTGCGAAGACCGGCTTGTCACGGGCAAGGAGGCTCTTTCGGCAGACCAGCCAGCACACCTGGAATTAAGGCAAATTATGTTTCACTAAGCCTCAGAGAATTGACATTAGCGATCGCTTTCGCTCTACTAAATTTCATGATTCAAACTAGTGACTGCCGGGCGACTGTTATGGATGAATTGCAGTTGCTAGCCTAAACGGGATCTACGTAGCTCTTTTCCGTAACAAACTGCTCTTATACCTACTTACCATTAAGTATATTGAGCAGATAAATGTGCTCAAATACTAGTATATCTACCATTAAACTTTAAGCCGGTCATTAAAAAAGCTCTAAACAAAAGAACAGCATGAATGGGTACAATAGCTTCATTCTTTTAGCAGAACGGTCCGAATGTGTAATCAATAGCATGTTATCAGAAAAGGGAAATTCAAAGCTTTCTAACGACCCGTTGTCTATCCACGCGTGTGCTGTAATTGGGTTTTTGAAAAAAAATTTTTTTTGTGATAAATGGAAAGATTATATATTAGTTTTATAACAAAACTATTTTTTTTTTCGCAATAATTCAAAAGTTATTTCAAAATAAAAAAAAATTTTTGAATCCAGTACCGAAGACACGCCGACAACTCCCGAACAAACCCGAGCGCGTGTGACGTCATAATGTTAGTTTTCACTCATTGCAGTTGATAGAAAAATAATAAATACAGTGTTTTGATCTATTTAATTTTGTTGTCATTATTAGATATTTAAATTTATATTAAAAATGTCGAACCTCAAAAGTTATCGTTCTTGTTTTGTACCATTATGTAATGTATGTTAAAGTAACTGAATAAGCTTTACTCCGAACTCGGTGTTCTGGACATACCCGTCCTTTCACAATACAAATATTATTTTTACGACTTAGTTGAACATAACCTATAGCTTTGTCGCCGTAACTCTCACGCGATGCTCTGCAATTTATGAAATAAATAATTATATTTACTGTAATGGAGAATAAATAATTAAATATTTTCATTTATTATATTATTTTTTAACAAACTTACCTTGATGCCTTGGCACCTCGAACTTCAGCAGAATTAAACCGAACGTCATTTTTAAAAAAATCGGTGATCATAAATATATCAACATCAGGAATATTATCAGACTTTGCCTTAATAAATCCTTTATCACACATAGCTAATCGAAACCAACTAACAACTCGTATTTTAGCAATAAATTTTTAATATTATTGTCTAGACACGTGTAATAGCCGTAAACGCTGTACTGTTATTAAATAGCTATAACATTATGACGTCACAACTATGGTGACCAATCATGGCGCGTTTATAGTCACGTGATTTTTATTTAAATTTCATCAATTTTTAATTGTTTATAATTAATTGAAAAAAATTTTTTTTGAAGTTTTTTGCATTAAATATCAATATTATTAATAATAAAGTTTTAAAATACATAAAAAAAAATCAATATTTTTTTTTTTCAAAAACCCAATTGTATCATGGCCTAATTATATGCACCAATGGAACAAACCGACCATTGTGGCTCATTTATCGGTCTTCGGGAAATTGTGTTGCTAATGGTTATAAACACACGTTTCTATCTGTTGCTTGCGAACACGAAGAAAGACTGACAGAAGAAATTTGAAGTCTGTCTTTGCCATTATAATGAATAGAGGGCAGGTTGGTGCGAAAACAACACTATTTGTATTGATTTGTAGCGATGTGTGCTTATCGGAACACTGCACGGTGTGCGTTGGAAACCAGGTTATCGTGCAAATATGCGCATGAGCTTCCGATGAGGGAAAACCTTGTTGTAGAGCACCGAGTTCGTCTGATTAGCTTCCACTCTTAAAGACTAAAACTGATGCCCAAGCCCCTTTCCGCATACATCCCCATTCTACGTTCAGCATATTTACCACCTTCAGCTACTCACATCAAAAGTCACAAGGGCTATAAACTAAAAACGTAGTTAATAACAAATACTGCCTGATTCTCAGCCGAAACAGTTCTGCCAAATAAATATGGCGCAGTTGACGCAACAACACCTTCTGTTCAATAGACTGTAAACCTCAATAGATATCTTTAATGCTATTCAAAATGTTCATCGAACCGAGAACCCGACATTTTTTTGGCGGCTTTGTATTCTTTACTCACATAATATAACAGTTAAAATTTTACCAACTTTCGATAGCTACCTAGCTGTTTTTTATAAAAGTTACCGAGACGAGCAGGTCATTAATCTAATGGTAAGCACCATGGATGCTCATAGCGTTTGCTGTGTTACCTACTCAAAACTTTGCACTCTCGACGCCCGGAGAAATGTATTATGCCCGTGGCAGTAATTTCACTGGAGACAACACAAAACAATCGTAACTGTGTGACGGATGAATATCTACCGAATAAATGGAACAACAATTCCCATAAATAGACGAGAATAAGAAGACGAAGAGCCTACTACAAGAATCTAACTCTTCACCTCTAAACCAGTAATATTATCTGTAGAATCTAAAGGCTTACAAATATTAACATACCTCACTGATTTTCTTCTCGTACTCCCTAACAGTGGGCAATGTGACAGTCTTGGGCAATGAGCTGAACACCTCATGCTGCAGGTAGTAGCGGAACTCGTCGAAGGTCAGCTCCTGCGAGGACCGGAAGTGGTCCAGGCCTTTCTCCACACCGTACAGGTCCAGAAGTGTGCCGATGTTAGCAGTTAGCACCTGGAATTGATGAAAGACAAATAGGAATGCACATTGCACAATCTTATGGTTGCAGGTACGATCGTGATTTTCAGTCATAAAATCGACAATATTAGAGAGAGGGAAATATAAATACCTAGTAGGTACCTAGGTATCTACCGAAGCTTAAAAAAAATAATTAATTTAGATAATAGTCACACACGTGATTGAGTTAAGTAAGAGTAAGAACCACAAAGAACTATGTGTTGATAAATGTAACACTGAGATCACAAATATTTCCTTAATATGAAATATCAGTCATACATAGGTACACCAAAGTATGACTAGGTATGATAATTTATGATGACAATGTATGACAAGGAACCATAACATAGAATAAGAAATAGCACCAGACATGGTAGTAGTCATTTTTCATGTCACCCAAGTCAGGTAGGTAGGTATATACTGATTCATAAGTTTGGCTTGCAAGTTCCTACACTGAACAAGAAACCTAAGCCGACTTCTCTTGTTACACTTTTTATCTAACAGTAGCACATACAAGTCGTAATGACTAACATCGTAGGTAGGTACTTAGTCATTTTTATGTTTATTATGTAAGTACCAGCGGCATCCTGCGGTTACACCCGCGTTTGGATAATATACGCTAATAATCTTTATGAATGTATGTCTATGTGTTATTCTGATATGTAAGCTATATTATTGTGAAGTTTCATCAAAATCCATTCAGTAGTTTTTGCGTGAAATAGTAACAAACATCCATCCATACATACAAGCTTTCGCGTTTATAATATTAGTAGGAAGTAGGATTATCTCACAGGAATAAAAAGTATACTTACTATAATTCTAACGGTACTCTGGCAGAAGGACGTAGGTATCTAAGCCATGCTATTATGCAAGTGTTCCTTCCACAACAAAATAAAACCAAACCGATGTTAAAAAAGTAAATAAATAAGTGCATCTCGAGTTGCCCTATCTTTGTTTGCCGTTCCCGCTCTCGTCTCGTTATCGAGTTTAATAACCGCTAATGACGTGACTCATATTTGTTTAATTTTTGTTAATCATTCATTATGGTGAGTGTGTTAAATGTATGTGTAAGTAAGTACTTAACCTACTTATACTTATGACTTAATTTAGAATAAGAGTTCTGTGCATCTTTATTCTTCTTAACTACAACAATGGATTATATATGTTCTGCCGGAGGGATTTCTATTTTTGTCACTTTATAAAGACGTAACAGGAAATCGTCAGTATTCCTGTTATATAATTATTAAATAATTATCCTATGATGCTAAAATGTTACAGCATCGGATATAACGGTTTAGTACAAGATCGGACCTTGGAAAAGGATACAAAATAATTTTAACGCCTCCGTGCTGATAAAATCACGGGCAACAGCCATTTTCTTAAAAAAAATAACGAATAACAACGTAGTATTATCTATGAATAAGTAGGTACTCATTCAACAATACCTCAATGAGATCCAGTAATGCCAACCACACATAGACCTAGCTAGACAATAAACATGTAACTTACTTACATCTTTACAACTCTATTTGCTACCTCCTTAGCAGAGGCAAAAAAAAGCTAGACTCAACTCGATTACCTAATTCAAAGGCACTATAAAATATCCAATCGACAGTCAAGGCAACTTTAACATTTGCCGTTGTTCAAAGCGACATGAGTCATCTAAATGCCTTTGTAAACATAAGTATCTAATAGTAGCTATCTATTTATGTAGATACATGTACAAATGTAGTCTCAGACCTATCAGATAGCTGGGTATAACTTATTTGCCAGTGTGCATAATGTCGCGTAGTGGAATGACCTTACGCCTACATTGGTGTCTGCGAAGCGAACTTAGTAGTTTGAGTGGTGGTACCTACCTACCAACTGTGATATATAAGTAACATAACTAAATACATTCAAACGCTAGACAACGCCTATTTCAAATATCACCTGCCTCGGTCTATGCCAATCATGAATATATAGGTAGGTACCTATTATATAGCTAACAAATAATATGGGTATAGAATCATGATGTCAATAGATTGAAAACAGTGGCCTCAACTAAGATTTTACAACATCTCACTGGACGTCAAAGCCGAGATTTGAAACCTCATAATGTCGATGATTCGGCGTCATTCATGTAGTTATATTTATTTTGTTTAAATCTTATCACTTCCTGCAGTAAGTACCTACCTAAGATTGATAAGTGAAGTCGGTAATTAGGTAATGCCACAGAATATCATAGTTACTAACTACATAAAGTAACAGTTTTTAAACTAAAAAAAATAACTGTCACCGAGTAAATTACGGTGATAGGTGTACTAATTACGAGTAGTATTTCAATCAAAACCATCTTACATAAAGTTCTGAATTATACACCTTATCGTAAATGAAAGTGTCGGCACAGTCACCATTTTAATATAATTACTTACCAATCAACTCACTGCCCTCGTACAGTCAGCCACATAAATACATGAGCAATGAGCATAATCCCACTTCCACTCGACTCTACATTGTGCTACGAACTCGCTACGAGTTATTAGTTCTAATGCAATTATATTTCGCTACACGCACGCAACGTTTTACTTTAAAATATCTATACTAGGCTCAAGTACTAAAATTGTTTGTCTGTTGTGTACTATACAATCGGTACCTAATAACCATTCTGACATTTATTCTAGTAAAAAACCCGCTACATAAATAATGAAATTATCGCAATGACATTTCGAGACTTTCATTATGTAGGGCTGTCGCGCAAGCTGTGACGTAATCTGATTTAATGTGTATTTAATTTGCTTTGCACTACATTTGGGCGAGAGCTTACAATTACGCAGTTTTTGCGAGAAAGTGTGCAATTAGACGGTAAAGGGTGCTGCTGAAATGTAAATTGATGTAAATGTCAACAACAGCAAGATAATTATGGTAATGGATGCCGAGATGAAATACGTTATAAATGTTGACCTACAGAAACCAGTTAACTGTAAATAAAACATGGCTAGAATTTAAATCAGAAGTAAAATTCATACTAAGTATTTAGTTAGGGACCTACGTTCCTTGCATTACAAAAATTTAAAGTTTGTACCCATCCCACTGTCTAATCTCTGGACATCGCACGAAATCGCCAAACCGCAAAGTCACCGGACATAAACTGGAGAAAAAACTAAAAAAAAGATCGGTTGACCAGCTGACTCGGGAGTGTCGGGAGACAAAGAAACTGAGTCGCACAACTTGCTACAATATATAATGCACAAAGAGGTAGGTACTACATTAGCTAGGTATGCACGCACACTCGATTAAAATGCACAGACAGGACAAAACAGTGAGTGGCGTTTGCTAAGTAAGTACCTCTAAGGATTATTTATTCTGTTACCTTATCCGTCGGTAGCATTTTGCGTTGCATTTGAAATGAGCTTGAGACCCCATTGACAGCTTTTAAATTTCCATTATTTACAGTCTTAATTTTATATAGATATTTTTATACCAACCAATTACTTACCTACACAAATAAACTAAAAATTTGTTGTTAGAAGCTAACTGAATGGTTCCTTTTTGGACATTTCCATTTCAGGATAAGCAGGACCTCTCGTATAGTTTTTCTCCGAGGAAGTTTCTAATATAGACCAGAAAACCAGTGGGTTATAACTTCAAGACATCCGAGAAACGTACACCACACTCTTACAGACCAGTGACCCGTGTGAGATAGTTAGTTGTCAAACGCAAGCCAATAAAGTTTGGACGAACAAAGTCGACGGCACGTTTGGCGTCGTGGCTGAGCAATCAGAAGTGCGTTTGGTGTCCCGGGTTCGATTCCCGTCTGTTTCTAGTCTGGGTGTGATGTGAAATTATATGTCTGTAAGCGGTACCCACGATACAGGATCAACCGTAGTGAGAAGCTACGTTTAAAAAAAAAAGTAAGTAAGTACTTACTTATGAAGAAAGGCAAGCTTTCCCTCGTACCCTACAATTGTCTAGTTCCGGCCTTGACGGGTAGGAAATGGTTAGGGTGACCTAGGCGACACACCCCTTGACCTAGCGACGGCGAGCCTAGTCTGTCACGTCCATCGGTTTCACATAAAGATAATCAATACAACCCTAGTTAACCTACTTCATTGTCTTTTTGTCTAGCTAGAGCCTGATAGATGTCTACACAACCAACAGTAGAAAGATCACACGAATAGCATCACGAGAAAGATTACATACTTTTTCTAAAACCTCAAATTTCAAAGACATGTGAAATCGCACACTAGGCCAGCGTGGTAGAGTATGGCCCATATTATTTTCTCGGAAATACTTCAGTATACTTACAAAATATTAATTATTCTATGCATAGTGGAAACGTTTAGGCAGATACAAATAAGTAAGTACACCCAAAGCCTAAGAAGTTACGTTAACATCAGGGTTGGTTCCATATTAATTTCCCAATCAACTAAATATAAGCAGCCAGTGGTGGGGTAGGTGGGCCTATACCTACCTACTCAGGTTATACCTACGGCTGGGGGCAAGCCTTGTGTCAACACTTGCAAATAACGACGTTGATACGGCATAGTCAGCGACGGTCACGGTAGAAGCTTTTACTGTAAGCAGAGACGGACTAGGTGCTATAGGTCGTGGAAGTGGGTCCAGCCGCCCCCTTCATCATGCCCCTTTATGGCTGCATTAACGGGTGGTAAAAGAGTGCACCTCACACTAGGACACCGCTTGCCTGTCATATCATTGTCTAATTAAGAATTAAACGTATTGAAAAATACAAGTATTAGTTACCCTTCCATATTTTTTTGTTTTAAATTATTGTGCTATATTTTGTTACGCCGCTGCCGCCGCTGGATACATAGAATAAAATATAAGTAAGAGAAGTTTTATGCCCCCAATTAGTTGCCCCTAACTGGCCGCCCTAGGTCCGGTCCTAGTCGGCTTCTAGAAAGTCCGCCTCTGGTATAGACTATTGTGTTGTCTGTGTCTCTCTTACTTTCGTAACTCGAAGGTTTAGTAGAGCAGGGTTTGACATTTTTGTGTGTTCAGTTTACGCACGACTACCCCACGGTTGTTTGGAAAATATTGCATTAGGCACCTCCTTAAATTGATTTTCTTGTAAACAGACCTTTTTTAGTAATAATCCATGACATTTGATAAGAAATGATTTGCGTCGCGCCGGCGAGTCGTTTTTTTCGTCTGGCGCCGGACATGACGTCACGCCACAATAATTATTAGTTCTGTTTTCGGATAGACAGTTTTTTTAGGGCAGGCAAATGTAATTAATGACCTGGCGCCTCGTCTTTCGTATTGTAATTACTCTGCGTGTGAAAATTTAAAGACATATCCAGTTGTTTGTGGCGTCGCATAATATATAGGTAGGTACATTTTATGTAAACAACTAGAGGTCGCTATGAGTTACATTTGCCTACTCTCTAGTAAAAGCTTAATTTGAAGTTAACCGTAGACCCAGGTCTACTAATCGTAAACAAATAGATGACCTAGTATTTCGATAAATAAAGATATATATAAGTACTTAGATTAAATTTCACTAGAAATTTATCGGTCATTCCATTTTATGGATTTAGATAAGAACGATTATATCTATATAATGCTACTATTATATTATTGTCTATATATAATGTCTCATCTAGTAGTCTAGATGAGACCGGAGACGAACGTAACAGCGAAAGTAATTTAGAGACAAAACCATAACTCTCTGCTGATAATGATTTAGGTAAATACTGCCTACCTATTATCTCCAACCATCTAGATTACTAAACAAGCCATCAGTATTACGATCACTTTGTCTCCACACACTAGTTACCTACATGCTTAGTTCTACGGCCAGTAAATGATTGAAAAAATTGCAATCTGCTCTTCCTAAGCGATTTTGATAGTTTACGTAAAGGTATTCTACATACTCTACCAAATAACGAACACTCTTCAATTAGGAGGGAAAAGTACTTAAGTAGGTAACTACTATGCGAATACAAAAAAGTATCAGACGATAAGAAAAGTGCGTAGGTACTTATACTCAGTATAAATTAAAAGTAGGGTATTCGTAATTTACTACTAACTATAGTTATAGGTTTTAACCATGTATGACTTGGATTAGGATCTTTACTCTATAGGGACAGGTTTGGCTTAGGCATAGCACCTCAGTGCATCGAGCAATATTTATGTTATGTAAACTGGCTACATTAATAATTTAAGTAAGTATCTAGTATAAAGGTAGGTACTTACATAATTATATATAGCACAGAATAATAATAATATCTTATTTAGAGAGCGTGTATCTGTATATAGGTATAGGTAGGTACGTAGTGCATTTTCTAGAGATTCCGAAAGTTTACTAAATGCATTCTTATAGGTAGGTAATACTTACTTAGGTCTTGAATTTATCAATCATAAAAGTTGGTACCTCTTGGTATAAGTACCTAAGTAGGTACATTTCTGTTTTGACTTTCAAAATAATATGAAATGAGTGTTACCTTAAGTTTTGACTTGTGCACCACATCGTTATTCTGCAGAGATTCGAACGCGTGCCAAATGCAGTTAGACACATTTTTCAAGAGCGCAGACATTTTTAATGGTCACTCAAAATTACATCACAGAATTTAATATCCAGGCAAATGTTATTTAAAAAGTATCCGAACACGATTGTCAATAAAATTGTTATTTTATTTTAACGAAAACCGCGCGTGTGTTGTTCCCGCGTTCGAAATACAAACTGAGAGCGATTGAGCGATATCAAGCGAAGACTGTGATGTGAATACTGTGAAGAGGAAATGACTGACGCAGAACGGAACAAGGCGCGAAACGTGTATTTGTATATACGAAGTTTTCAAGTTTATTCAGTTCTGATGGCCAGTCACTCGCCAAGATTCAAGATCCTTGATGTACCTAGATTCCTTGCTGTGTTTCTTTGCACTATTTATCTACCTAATAAAGTTACTACAAATACTTACCTAATGTCTTTGTAACAATAATGGTAAAATAGGTAATATAATAACCTAAGTAGGTACATAATGATGTAGATTTGGTAGAGTAGGTAGTTTACTGTACCTTACGTAGAAGGCTGAAAAAAAATTTGATAAACCAGGGTTATACATATTTTATGTGACATTGACGCAACTAATATGTATAATATTACCTACGAGTATGTGCTTGCTTAATCCTTTTTGACGGTGAGTCACGTTCGTATAAGTAGGTATACATTTATATATACCTACCTACAGTTTAGAATCAAAGAGATAGTAGTTTTATACAACGCAACTGTTGAACGGGACTGGTAGTCTGGTAGGTACCTACCTACCTAGCTCGCCTGATTGTAAGCGCATCTCTATATTCTCCATATCAATGGCAACTTTACTGTGTTGGCAACAAAAACCAAAGAATTTTAATTTATGGATGTTAGGTACCCCCTGTTTATCTACCTACTTAGGTAGGTAGGTATAATATACGCATAGTATATGACAGTTGCGGCAAGAAATTAAATTAATCTCCCAGTCCCAAGGACATTGTTACTGTACGGACGGACAAAGAGTTACTGTATAGTGTATAAAGATATGACCCGAATGACTTGTCAAATAGGATGCCCTGTCTCAATGGACGCACTCCACGGCCGGATGTGGGCCTTGATATTGGCTATTACGTACTTGCATGTGATATGGATATCTAAGTAAGTAGCACCTATCTACTATTATTTATTATAACGCTCGATTGGATGTTACGCATATTATGAAAACCATTTAAAAGAATGACAGAAGCTTTGCTGATTAGCTTTATTTGGTTGCTCTACCTCATGTCAGGTAGGTAAATCAAAGAAAAAAAAAATCCTACTTATCCACTTTTTCCCTACTTACTCCTTCCACCCTAGCCCGATAAATTTAGCTGATCAAACCACGTAACAGAATTAACCATCAGAATTCACGAAAGCTCGTTTGGCTAGGCTAGAGAGAGATATTTGAAAAGCTCTGACGCAGAATCTACCTAGGTAACCAAACCACTGATCATAATAAAAGTTGTACTTACAATAAAATTTGTAAGTACCTACCTACAGCTGTACCTACTATATCAAAATTAGATGGGTAGGCTTGGAGTAAAATTGTAATAAGTAAAAGTAGTGATGCCAAATTAAATTCTTAGCAATTGTGTCCTTTGAAAAGGCCTGAGAACGTGACAATAACAGTAGCACTGTCACTGTGTCTGTGAACTCTTAAAGGCCGACCTTTAGGTCAACAGTTCCGAGATTTCAAAATGGCGGCAAGGTGGCGGCGGCTCACAATTATTATTGCATTACTCATCAAAACACCAGCGGCCTTTGCATGTTTTCTCCATATCGGCGGAGTGACTCACTGAGGACACGGCTCATTTAAATATATAGTTTACCAAAACAAGTGCTGAGTGGGCATGCGCTATGTAAATAAATCTATAAATTGTGAATTTCGCAACACTCTTTACGTGCTCATTGTGTTATTATGGATGTTTGTTTATGTCAAGTCTTGTGAGTTAATGTCGACCCAGTTTCCCATGTTCAATTTTATTAGGTTCCAACTTGCATGCCGGTCGAGTTACAATGACTAAGTAGGTAATAATGAATTATACCTTAGGTAGGTAGGTACTTCTAAGATTTTTTCACTGCATTTACTTACAATAATTTAATCATGACAGCGACGCTTAAGTACACCAAACACTAAACTAAGTAATCGCTGCTTAGAGCGAGGTCTGATTTCTTTGATGATAGAGTCGGAAGGTAGAGAAAGCCGAAAGGAACTCCTCAGTGACATATAAAGCAGATACCTATACCTACCTACTTATTTATAATGTTTAGTACCTACCTAGTAGTAAACGTATAAATATTATAATAATGTTTACCTTTTACATAACAACATTATGTAAGTACAACCGCATTTAGGTAACGTTATCTATTGGTAGCGGAACGGCTTGTTAGATTTGGTTCAGTAAATTAGTTTTGAAGAGAGACTGTGAATGCTAGCGCGTCCCACATCTTGCCCCACCTCGGCGGATGACTGCTTACAGAAGGTTTTCAGCCCCAGATATACCTATCTGAAAATATACCTGGCTGAAAACCTTGCCTTGTCTGCCTTCAATCACCTCCGTGGCAAAAGGGGGAAGCGCTGCGGCAATAACTCCCACAAATAAAAATATATTGTTTTGAATTATAAACACCGTGGCAGGGAAATGTAGAGGCTAATCCTCGAACAAGATGACCTAGTGCAGTTCACAAAAAGCCTAACAGGAACAGCTTGGCATGCCCATAACCGCGCCGGTCAGACATGCAAATGCCGACTATCGGAAGCTAACCAAGGCTGCCTCCCTTGTAAGGCAGACCCGCTTTCAAGATACTTTATCTAATCTTTACTTATAATAGTGCAGTTACGAAGTCTGCATGTTGAAGATAAACTTACATCCCAAATGATGCATGAAACTGACTTCAAAGTACAAACATAGGAACTATACCTACTTACTTATAAAAAAAACCGTCTGCGGGCGAAGCCGCGAGTAACACCTATACCTACGTGCTATCTAATAAACTGTGTATCGTTTTTAGAGGACGATAGTTTATCTTATCTTGAGCTTTGCCTTGTCTTAATGTATTTAAATTTATAGAATAGTTTCGGCATTAATTAAAAGTTGACAAGTGTCCTCGATTTATTTTGCCTTACTCGCTCAAATGTCGGATAAGTTAGCGAAGGTTTTGCTTGTTCTAGACTTTTCGGGCTACAACGGCTGAACTGGTTTTGATGAAGCTTGGGACACTAATGCCCTGGAACAACTCATTATACCGAATAATTACAGATCCTATGGCCCCTATGGGACCATTCGTCCACGCAGTAGGTAGAAACAGCAAATGCTGTTCAATAAAAAAATCCAGATATTCTTTGGTAAAGTTTAATTTAGGTAATAAAGTTACAATGACTACACAAAGGTAAAATTACACGTCTAACAATATCGCGTGAGGCGATGTTAATCCCGCCATATCTTACTATACGCCACTGCATTTGAATATCATCAATATTATCTAAAAAAACATAGCCATTATACGTTGAGGCTTCTTTGCTCGTTGGGCAGTGCGTGTGCCAACAACTTTGGCCAATGCTCTAGGTTCTAATAAAATAGATAAATATACACAGTTGGCCTGAAGTTCCACATAGTTAATGTGCCTCTGTGGGTTTATTATAACAATGCCGCTTGGTTAGGGTTAGGGGACTTTTACATAGGGTTGCCAAATGTCACCTTTACCTACTTATATGCAGTCTGTACCTTGAAGATATTAAAAAATGCTTTAGGAGATTTCACATAAGCTACTGAACCGTTTGCAACGAGGTTCTCACTATAGAAGTCCTTAACTTTTCGCGAACTATTTCGTTCAGATTTACAGGGTCTAATTCGCGCACAAACTTATAGTAAAATATATAATATTGACACAAGTTCCTCGAAGTTTCGATCGAGTTACGACTCTGGTCACAAGACTGAAGAATGCAGGTACCACCACTACCGTCGGGATAGAGAGAGGGTTTGTGTGCAAATTAGACCCCTTCTTAGTAAATATGCATAATAATTAAAAAGTTTCTCATTGAGAATCCTCACGGCTCGGTAGCTTATAATCGGACTTGTCCAATGAATATACATTACATCTAAACCTACGTTGTAGAAAGCGAACTATTGATAAAAACTGTAGGCAGCGCGCTGATAAAGTCAGCGATCGTTGGCGGAATATACATATATATTAAAAATACCACCATGAATGAAATCGCGGGTTAGAGCTAGTTCTATAATATTATATTAATTGGAGATACAGCTCAAATCAATATCTGACAACCTCAACATTCATAAGTAAGTACACATCTAATAATATAATACATGTTAGATAACATATTGTATCTAATACGCCAACGTCAGCGTATCGCGTTTTGCGAAATCATTTAAAAAGTGTACAAATAGGTAGGTACTTAATAGGTTGCTATTTTCGAAAAATAGAGTTATGGTTCAAGTTGCGAATTCGCTTGCTTGCCTCTAGTTGGAAATACATACTTACTTAAGTTCAAAGAATAAATAATGTAGGTACCATGTTACATTCTAATAGCGAAACAGTATAATTTTAGATCTTAAAATATATTTAAGCCTTAGTTCTAATCGGAAGCTGCAACATTATAAGTAAAGCAGCATTATTGTAAAGTTATATTTATAATCATAATATCTAATAAATAATGACCAACAATCACATACATAGCTTCCGACTACGAGAATGAAGAACTAAGACCATTGACCACGGTACACAACACATCTTCCTAATTAATAAACAGGTATATAAACTGAATATGTACTGTAACATACGCAGGAATGTAATAAGTACGAAATGTTACGTTAAAAAGGATAAATCGTAAGAAAGGCTAACTGCCGGTTTCTGAAACATCAGTCAACTTTGACTACAGATTAATTCTATTGCCGGCCTTGTCATTTGTTTAGTGTCAGATAGAGACAACGATAGTTTCAATCTACTGTCAAAGCCAACTAACGTTCCAGAAACTGGGGGTAATTCTGTCACCATTATAACTGCCTATTTCAAGATAATAGTTGAAAGATCGACTAACAGAATTTATTAGTTCCAATTTTCAATTTTGGCATAAGTTTAAATGATACTAAAATAATTTATGAATTAAGTATTGTTAATTAGTTAGTGACTATTAAAAATGGCAAGTTAAATACTCAATACGTATTACGTATACATCATCATTTATAAATATCGGAGAAAAGAGATTTCGATCGCGATCGGGTCTGAAGCAGAACCCTTCGACAAGGAACCGAATCGCGTCGATTCAGCATCGTTGTCGAAGTTTGCTTTGATCGTCAAGTTGTTGAGCCATTTAGAACAGGGATTCAGTTAGATTTCGGCAAATGGAATCATGGATGGATTTCATCCATCATCCAAAGAAAATAATCGAACGTTCGATGTTTGGCATTTAAACGACTTCCAAAAAGGAGGATGTTCTCAATGTTTTTTTTTATCTGCTTTTTTTCAGCCTTTTTGGCGTTTCATGCCGTTCACGCTTCAATCGTGAGCTGTAGCGGGAGTTAGGATCCGTTCAACAGACCGGCTAGAATAGAAAAGATTTTTGTCACGTTTCAAACCGAGTTTTTAGTCATTGTGATAAGGTTTATTTTCACATATCACTCTTTTCATTATAACATTCTCAATCATAAAAGAAGTGACAAGTAAAAATAAACCTTACCACAATGGTTAAAAACTCTGTTTTAAACGTCACAAAAATCTGCTATTATTGGAACAAAAAAAATATTGTGTTTGTAGGTGTAGGCTGCGATACGAACAAAGCTGTTCACTACTGAATTTGCCCGAACATTACTTTCAATTACCGATGTGTAACATTAAAAACAGGATTTGATGAACTTATATTATTCACTATACCAAATAAGTCATTATTGTTAATAAAATAACCTAAGCTATGCAAAATACCTGTATGAACGCGATCTTACCTTAACATGAAAATTAATTTAATACTTAATTATAATTATTAAGCATAGAAAAATAGAAATTATAACAAATACAAATATCAAAACGATTCAAATAAAATAAATCTTAAACATAAATAACAACACAGTTTTGGAGTGAGATTACTCGTTATAGTTTAAAGACATTACGTCCAGACAAAATTACTATATTTTATACTTTTACACTAGAATTTATACCAACTTAATATAATTTGTGCCGCGATTGACACAATATCTCATTTACCTTCAATATAAACAGGAATCCAATATTCCTAAACTAGTCTTTGAGGCAGATGTGATAATGTTATGTTAACATATTTTATACATATAATGTTAGTTCTGTTGAACTATTTATACATATAATGTTAGTTCTGTTGAACTATTTATACATATAATGTTAGTTCTGTTGAACTATTTATACATAGAATGTTAGTTCGGTGGAACCATTTTTACATAATATAATGTTAGTTCTATGGAACCATTTCTACATAGAATGTTAGTTTGGTGGAACTATTTATACATAAAGTGTTAGTTCTGTCGAACTATTTATATTTAATATAATGTTAGTTCTGTGGAACCATTTATGCAGCAACCATTGCTGCTTAAACTTATAAAATTTATTATTATACCAATAATTTAACCCACATTTGTTTTAGTTTCGTTATTCATGACCAATAAGTTGAACATAAGCGCAAAGTGTGTGACGTGCAACACCAATTTACACTCATCTCATCTAAAACAGGGAACTACACATATTTCTGACTAGACATAAATGCTTAAATAACAAGTTAAATATTTGTGCCTTTGCCTTCCCACATAAAACTACAAGTTTGTCTATATTTATGCTTTGAAGTTACGCCGCCGGCGCAATCTCTGCTTGTGGTAATGTATAGCCAACATAATAATAGTAATTGTATGACCAACATTTAAAAACTTTTCTTACAAGTAGTGTCTGTGGTTAGATATCTGACACTAAAGTTTGATATGATCTGTGTACGTTTTCCTTTGAAATGGTTAACAAGACGAGCTTTATTTTCGTAAAAAAACACCCTTCCGCCTTGTACACGAAATCTTATTCTTTCTTTCTTACTTATATCTTATTTCTTCTCATTTTCTTGTCTCATTGAGTATAATTTTAGTATTGTATGAAAGATAACCTATCCAATATCACTGTATGTACTACAATAAACAAGGCAGAAGTTTGCGTTAAACGCCATCTAGCGGCGCCTAATAGATCAAATCTTCAATTTGTATGAGAAAATGAGTTGGACTTACAGTTACTATTATATCTCTTTACTTTTGTTAATAGCTGCGATAAGTACAGCACACATATTAAAAACTACAGCAAAAATGCATTACAATTTAATATAAGTATAATTATAGTCAAATTAACTATGCATTTTTGTCACCGATAACCCTACATTTATATTATAGACACTCATTATATAAATAGATAAGAAGCCTCACAATTATTGTAAAGTAGTCAACAGGAATGGGTTTTTATAGAGAGAAAATTATCTTCACTTTTCAACCATTCCATTTCAATTATAATTATTAATTATGGCTTCAGCAGGACTACCGATGTCGTGGATGGAGTGGAGGACACTCGAAGTAAACTGTTCTTATTCCCGAAATCCTTTTTGCAGGGACGATCGATTCATATAATCGATATTATTCCACAGCTGCGCTCCACCATTTATCATCAGTCAGACTTGTTGTCTCTTTCCAACCTTATGGAAACGAAAGGGTTTCCATAAGGTTGGAAAGAGACAACAAGTGATTCGAAAGGATTGGTGAAGACAAATAAAACCCATTCCTATTTAGCTGGCTTTCACGATCTAGGAACTGTTTAAGTAACTAGTGGAGCGAATGTTAAGTACATTTATAAGTGTGTGCGGGCTTAGAAATCTATATTTGCACTATATCCCCAGACTATTTACAACGTTAAAAAGGAGTTTTTTCGCGGGAATCCGACCATGAGGCGTTGTTAATAACGTGTCTTTTTCTTAACACTCGTGTTTCTTCGTGTTTCGAATTTGTCATTTCGAATTTCTTCCAAAACTCCCAGGAAGTTTCAGTAAAACATCCACCACATCATTGAATCATGACCATTCGAGACGATGATTGCAATTTTCTGCCATCTATTGGCTCCGTGAAAACGAAACGCGATACTATTTAATTAATACATGTGCCCCATCATTGTTATAATGGTAACTGACCCATTTTGAACTTTTATGTATTGACAAAAAGTTTAATAGGAGGAAACAATCTTAAGGGGAATAGGCAAAATGGTTAGTTCCACTAGAACGAGCGGCTTTAGAACGCAGTACGATTTATGGATCTTAAGACCTTACTAGAAAAATGTAGGGAGACCGATGAGACGTATGTATACGTAACTTGCATGATTAATTATTATAAATAAATGATCCTGTATTGTGTGGATGGATTTATCGACGGTAATATAAATCGATTAAATTGGTGCGCGTCAATAATAACTTATTTAAAAGAGTATAATTGTTATAATTGAATGCAGTTTATATTGAAAGCGTGAAAATAGTGCCTAGTGTATTAAAACTTACCATCGCGAGATTAAAGAAGAAAAATATGTTAGTAAACAACTAGGCACAAATAATTGAGCGGTAGATTATAATGTAATTATAATAACTCTGCTAAGCAGTCGAGTAAACAAATTAAAGTATAGGTACCTACTTACTCCAATAAGAAATCCAATAGAACCTATTTAAATTCCCATTTAGAAGAAAAATATATTTTCAAGAGCGTGTAACTATGTTCGTTGGACCCAAAACGTATTTACAAGTTACTTACAAATTAAAAAAATAGGAATCTATGGCACAACCATCAGGAGAAGTCTGTAGATAACTAAGCCGCGCATAAATTCGAATATCGGCAGGGATATGTAGCTCGCAGGGCACTGGCACTTTACCGACGATATCACAGGGGGCGCTTGGAGCGCATCAAAAATGGCACAGCCAGGACAAAAGGTCAGTCTTGAAAGGGGACTCCCCGTATCAGCCGGTTCCATTTCCACGGAGCCGCGACCGGTTCTATAAGAACCTCTACAACTACGAACACTCATTAACCTACTTGGCACAATCGGATATATAGATTTCAAAACCCGCACACTCTGTGGCACCGGACATGGCGTCGCGCATTCGCCCGTTCGGCATTTAGAAAGGGATGCAACTACGCAGGCTGCGTAGTCGCGTCCCGTTTCCGCTTCGCCAACATTGGCCGAATAGAGCCATGGGAAGTGGCGTGAGACGCAGCGGGACGGGCGCGCGCGACGCTCGCACGCGTCCGTCGTGCATTGGATACTAGTATCTAAGTGTATAGTACTAAGGTCGCTGTTCGCGAGCGACGGGGGTGGCCGGGAGCCGGGGCGGGAAGGCTAGGAGGCGGCGGGGGGCGTGCTGCAGTACCCCTGTCACCGCGAGGTCTGCCCGCGGCGGCCTGGCTTAGCACGCCGGTTGAAGCCCCTGAACACAAACGGCATTATAAACGTGAAGAGGAAAAGAGATGCAACTATCGATATGCATAACTGCGTCTCTTTCAATTTGTCAAATACACGAATTGGACATCATGTAGTGCAGTCATGTTTCTATGCATAGTAAATACCTACCATAGTGCTGTGTCAAAACAAGTACCACCATTAGTGGACAAGCTTTTAAATATAAAACGAGGGGTTTGTCTGACGGTATGCGCCAAGCCACGCCAGCTTATAATAGTGTCACTCAAACTTTGTCATTTTCCATAACTTGAGGACTTACCTGTACGGGCCGCGGTAGCCCCGCGCGGGTGAGGCGGGCGCATCCAGGGTCGGGGAGAGGGGGCTCTCCCCCCGCGGCGGGTCTCGGGCCGCAGGGGGGCTAGCAGCCGAGTTCGAAGAGTTGCTGGCTTGGTCCTGAAACATAATAATACCTATATAAAGCAATACAATCGCGCTACTGCATCGCTATTAAAATTAGCCCAAAAGTTCTTAAAGCTGACGATCATCTCGTTACCGTTCCACCAAGTCCAACATGGCTCCAATACTATCTATTTTTGTTTAAAGCGTTTATACGAGACCACAGACTAATAGAAGCTTACATCGAAGTCGGAGGGCGTGGTGATGGTGAGCGGCGGCGGGCCCCTGTCCCCGACCCCCACCACCCCTCCCTTCGCCACCTGCTTAGCCAACAGCTTGGCCATCTTGGCCTGCAGCTCCTGGAAACGTAAGAACATTATTGTACTCGACAACAACTGAGGAAAAGAAGTTCTTGTCATGACTTATGGCCTACATTGCATTGACATTGGCCTACAGTGGGATATATTGGCCACAACGTCGTTCATGCTGGTATGTTGGGTGTGAATTGTTATTCGGTCTTTCTAAACGCATGCAGTCTTACTACAAAAGTTTTTATTAAGCAAGAGTTGAGGAAATTAGTGAATTAATTTAGTTCACACAACATCAATGTCTAAGACTGAAGTCAGTGCAGGGACCTAATTCTCGTGGCGTGATATATTATCACCATTCGATATATATCGCAACAACTGTCAAAAATCTTGGGACCTAATTCTCGCGGCGTGATATTATCACCATTCGATAGGTATATATCGCAACAACTGTCAAAAAACCTATAGATTTTTGATATATTTTGAATGGTGATAATATATCACGCCGCGAGAATTAGGCCCCAGGCCTTACCACAGTCATAATATCAAATAAAACATGATAAAATTCTACTCTTCACAAAAAGTTTCAGTTCTTTGGGCATTGCAGTGCTGTTACCTGTAATTCAACAGTCAAGCGAAACGGTGGCGCCGAGACAGAGTCAATTGCAGGTGGAGCCTCCTTCAGAGCATCCACATCGCAGCTCACAACACTCCGGCACACTGGACATGTTTGCTGTAATGAGAAACAACGACATAAGTTTTGTTTTACTAATTTTTTTACTTAATATGAATGAATCATTTACTTGATAGGGAGTCGCTTCCATCCGCTTCCAGTTGGGCAGCTTCTCTAACTCCTCTTGATAGTTTTTCTTGAGGGCGACGAGGTGGTTCCCCAGACAACGGCTGTGGAAGTAGTGGTAGCACTGTGTCTTGATGAAAACATCCCCTTCTACGAAATCAAAGAGGCAGATAGCGCAGCGCTCACTCGGAAGGTTGCTCTCTGTCAGATTTTCACGGATCAGCTGAAATGTTCAAAAGATGTATGTAACAAGTAATCTACACGACAATTGGCATGGTAGATGTGACAACCATAGATATAGCATAGCATATACACCCCTAGTTTTCAATGATAGCTAACCAAAGTTGGCATGCATTAGTTTATGGTTATTATTAATTAATGGTGAATGAAGAACAGTTACAGATTGTATAAAACATATGAAACTGCACACACACCAACACAAGTGGTAGGGTAGGTAGGTGTTATGAAACAGTGATAGATTTGAATCTGAAAATCTGCACCATAAAGACTAAATAATACTCAATTACAGCCTGGTTTAAAAACATGATGGAACTGTTCACTCACACAAGTCACACAATTTAAAGCTCACCTCAATCAGCTCATAAACCACAGCTCCTCCGATGCAATCAGCTAGTTTTTCATTAATTTGTGAATTAAGAAGCGCTAGAAGACAGTCATCTAGACCCCTGGGGTGCCGCAGGGTCACCTCGGGGCTTACATCTGGGTATCCAGGGGTGAGCTTCACCTCCAGCGTCACACAAACGTACTGCTGCTCGACATCATCCGCTGTAGAGGGTCGCACCACCGTCTCAATGATGTACGGCACATTATCAACCTTTTTAATTATTAGATCGTCCATCAAAATCGCCTGAAGCACCTCCACCTCGTCGGAAACCCTGGGAAATACCACAGGTGTGATAAACCACCGTATTATGTCATGAAATTCAACAATTCCTACACATTAGGTAGGGTACACAACTCACCTCTGGTCCACGGCAGCCGACATGGTGAATGAATCTGTCTGGAAGATCCGGTCGAAAGGTGCTAGATAAAGATACAGATAAGAATTTTTTGAGTTATTCAGTTTAGGCAGGCACGATGCAGTCGGTTGGTGTCTCGATGCTGCAACAATACGAGATCAACGAGAGCAGCTGGTTGGATTAGTTCTAATTTTCAGTAACTTTTATCACAGAACACTACACTACCTACCTACAGAACTGATTGACAGATCAGATGACATTGACTAATTGACAGTGACAGTAGGTACTCACTACGGACTACAGTGCTGCCAAGTGACTGTCTCAATTTTCTCCAAAACATACTCAGAATATCCCGAAGGTTTTCACAAAAAATTCCAAAATGTACAAAAGCTTTATGAGCCCTAATAGAGATGATGATATTTTTAATACAAATAAAAAACATGAAATTTCTTAGATGGTAATGATAGAGTTACATAATATCTACCTACTTATTATTATCAATTTTGTACTTACAGTAAGGTAGGTTAGCCTATTAGGGGCCGACAGGTTGTAGGTATCTGGGCGCCAATGACTGCGTCTAAGCTACGGGGCGGCACTCTTCTTGGATTAGCGCTTGAAAGGTAAACATTATTTTTCAAACTCAAACCTTATTATAATCAATGTATAATATTAGAAGTTCTTAAACTTTCGCGAACAGGAAACATATTAACTAGCTAAAATGTATAATATTATTTACGTTATGACTATCTTTTTTATTACTTTTTTTTACTTTTTATTACTTTTTCGTGTCGAAAGACACGAATAAAAATGAATTAAATATCCTACATCTAAACATTCAAGGTATTAAGTCTAAAGTGGATCAAATAGAGTTACTAACAGAAGAAAAAGAGATTGATGTATGTTGCCTCACCGAGACTTTCTTAAAAAATAACGAGGTAGACATATTACAAATAGACGGTTATCAAAAAGCAGCTCACTATTGTAGAAAAAATAAGTTCAGAGGAGGTGTGGGTATATTCGTAAAAAACTCAATAAATATAAAAAAGCTGCATTGGATCGCGAATATGTCCATAGAACGTCATTTTGAGTGTTGCGGAATTGTTTTACCAGAATTAAATTATTATATAGTATGTATGTATAGGGCTCCACACAGTAATCTAAATTTATTTCTACAATGTCTTGAAACTTTACTGCACAAACTAACAACAAGAACACGAGCTAACAAAAATAAATTAATATTATTAGGGGATTTTAATATAAACTTACTAGAAAAAACCCATGGATCTGAACTTTTCACAAATACTCTGAAACTCTTCAATATGTATCCAACTATTTTTGAAGCAACTAGAATAACTAACCACTCGCGAACCTGTATCGATAATATAATTACCAACATCAAGCAATATACTAAAGCAGAGGTTTTAAATATAGGTTTGTCTGATCACACTGCTCAGGTTATTAAATTATCAACTAATTTGAGTTATCACGAAAAATTTTGGTACACTGAAAAACGAAACGTTGATAAATATCTAGATTTATTTATCAAATATTTACAACAAGTTACGTTTACTGAAGTGTATAATTGTAAAGAAGCAAATGAGGCCTATAAAACTTTTTTAAATACATACGGCTTATTGTTCAACTTATGTATCCCATTAGAAAAAATAAGAGTTACGTACAAAAGAAAACCCAACTGGAAAACTAAGGGCATAAGAACGGCAAGTAAAGCCAAAAGAAAAATATATATAGAGTTTTGCATGAGTAAGAACGAGGATAATAATAATAAATATAAAAAATATTGCAAAGTTCTCAAAAGAGCAGTACAGATTTCAAAAAAAATTTCAAATACTAGATACATAAATAGAAGCACTAATAAATCAAAAGCTACCTGGGGTATAATTAAACAAAATACAATGCAAACAAACACAATTAAAACTACTATAGAAAGCATACAAATGAATAATGAAAAAATTACAGAACCCCTAACTATTGCTACATCACTAAATGATTACTTTATAAATCTCGTAAAGCCAGATTCGATAACCAAAAATCCGAAACTCAAAATATTTAACCAAAACTGCCAATCAATTTTTATACATCCGGTAACTATACATGAAATTACAAATGTTGTTAGAGAGTTAAAGAATAAAAAGAGCTCAGGCTATGACAATATATCAATGCAAGTCATAAAAAATACAATAGATTACATAGCGGAACCACTTGTCTACATCATAAATTTGTCAATAGAGACAGGATGTTTTCCAGAAGACCTTAAAAAAGCTCTAATAAAACCATTATATAAGAAAAAAGGCGCTAAAAATGACATGCTAAATTACAGGCCCATAGCGTTACTACCAAGTTTTTCAAAGATTTTTGAAAAAATTATATATAAAAGAATAATTTCATTTCTAAACTGCAATAATATACTCAACGAAAACCAATTTGGTTTTCAAAAAGGGAAGAATACTTCATTAGCTATTTTTAAAATACTTAAACAAGTTTACGAAGATCTGAACAATAAGAAAACAGGAATTGCCCTTTTTTTGGATTTAACAAAAGCTTTTGATTGCGTGGTTCATCACATTCTTCTTGAAAAACTAGAGGCAGTTGGTATAAGAGGAACAGCTTTAAACCTACTAAAATCCTATTTAAGAGATAGAAGTCAGGCGACAGTAGTAGAAGTCTATAATAAAAAAACAAAAACAATAGAACAAATTTTCTCGAAATTTAGTAACACAATTCTAGGAGTGCCTCAAGGCAGCATTCTTGGCCCTCTACTATTTTTAATTTATATCAACGAACTACCGCTTGTCACTAACCACTCTACTGTTATGTTTGCTGATGATGCCACAATCTTTATACCTCAAGGCAATCTTTGCCGAGACGATTTCGAAAATGAAGTAAATTCAACCTTACAGTCAATTATTGACTATCTAGCTTGCATAAACCTTAAAGTGAACATCAATAAAACCAAATCTTTACAGTTTAGAAATTATAAAATGGTACCATTAAAATTAAATATATTATATAAAGACACTACAGTAATTGATGTAAATGAAACTAACTTTTTAGGTGTTAATATTGATTCAAATTTAAACTGGAAAGCTCATATTTTCAACACTAATAATAAAATTTCTAAATACTGTTACGCCTTATCCGTATTAACTAGCATAACTAGTAAATCTATTGCAATAAATGCTTATTATGGGTATGTTTATCCTCATTTAAGTTACGGGATCATATTTTGGGGAAACTCCGCTGATGTGCAATCCACCTTTCTATTGCAAAAGCGTTGTCTGAGATCTATTTATAATTTGCATAGTACGGTATCTCTTCGTGAAATCTTTCAGCAAAACAATTTTCTAACTTTGACAGGAATTTATATTTTAGAAATATGCATGTTTATAAAAACGAATGAAGAGTATTTTTTTAATGTAAAATCTAGTCGTGCTAGCAGTTTACGTACTATACATAAGTATAACATTTGTATCCCTCAAGTAAATAACACCATGTATCACAAAAGTTCCTATATAAGTGCAATAAAAATTTATAACCATCTTCCTCTATATATAAAAATTTTAGAGGGAAGAAAATTTAAGAAGTCCCTTAAGGATTGGTTAATTTCTAAAGTATTTTACAATTTAAAGGAATATTACGACGTGTAAAATATTTTAATAGATATTAAGCTAATTATTTAGTTTTAACATTGGAACAATATTGTACGCCCGGAATGGGAAAACTGTTGATACCATACCAAAATTATTTTTAAGACCTTTGTTTATACACAGTTATGACAATAAAAAATATTCTATTCTATTCTATTCTATTCTATACGATTTAGTTGTTGATTTGTAAAAGTGCGATGTTTTTTGCCTATTTACAATAAATGCTTTGACTGTGACTTTGATTTCTTCCGAAAAAAATGTCCAAACACCCCTAAATGCAAAAAAATGCCCTAAATGTGAGAGAAAGATCCCGACCTGGCAGCACTGGCCTGTTTTTTTTTTTAGTTATGGCTTCGCACGGTTTGTGCATATAGCCAGTGTCAAGTATTTTATTTTAAATATTTCTTAATTCCACATTAAGAAAGTCACAGCAATATTATAGCAATCGTGGTCAAGTAGTCAAGTCAATTATTTACAATTTTACATTTTTACATCGTCAAAGTCACGATTCAGTGAAGTAGTGGATGCTTTACTGAAACTTTCTGGGAGTTTTGGAAAAAATGCGAAATGACACGTTTTTTGAGTTTATATCATTTGCCTACACTCGTGCACGTTAACGAACACTTAATGGTTAATATTCCACCAATATTACACATTAACACTCGAAGAAACACAAGTTTGAGAAAATAATACAAAACCAACACAAGCAGCAAAATATGTTGTATAAAAAACAGCACATGACTTTTTGTTATATAAATGTAACAAAAGAGTTATAAAATTCCTTCAAAGTTATTTAAAAGTGTTAAGGCGACTAATTATGTAATGTCGTATTTTAAAGGGTTTTATAAACATTTACGTGATGAAATTATATGATCATTATGTATTGGTTATTGTCAACACTTCTATATAACAATCTTATACGACTTTTCGGTTGCATTATCCTCGTACAACGTTTAAAAGTTATATAAACGTGGATTTAATCACATTATACGATGGTTACATTGTAATCGTGTAGGTACTAATCGTCGCACCGACTAATTAGTTTCTGAGTAGACTTTCATTCAACTCATAAATAACTTTAGTTCACATAGATGTTTTTAGTAATACATTTATTAGACACTCGTTTAAAGGTCTCAGTTACACTATTATATGATTTAATGTGCGTATGAATATCACACTTATACGATTACTATAAGCACATAATCATGATAGGGTCATGTAATAACTTTAATACAATTACTTATGTCATCAGTTTTATGATTGTATTGAAAATATTTAAATAATCAACCAATTTAGGGTAAAATGGAGTAAGTCGAAACGACTGAAACGAAGCGATGACTGAGGTTTTTTTTTATTTACCTGTTATGAGGATCTCTAAAAAGCATCATGGCGGAATATCCATCAATTCCCAACCGTCATGATTTAACCATTAAGGACTGTATGTTATGTAGAAATCATAAGAAGATCACCTGGCAATCTTTAGTTTTAAAGCGGTTGTATAAGTATCAACCTAACATTTATGATTTTAAATAAATAACTTTATTTTACATTAACAAGAAGCCCATAAGTTTTTTAGCAAATATATCACTATACATTACGGTAAAAATGCATTCCCCAGAAGAATTTACCACCTATTAGCATGACGTGTGTGTGTTACCATCCATTATAAATATGTTCGTAAAAATGGTTACCACTATGAATACTCAGTTTAGTTATTTAATATGAAGCCGATTATAAAAAGTACTTAAATGATTTTGTTGTGAGCATTATCTAACCAAAAAGTAGAATAAAACTATATTTTTTTACTGCTTTACGACATTTATGTAGTGTTTACTGCATTTACTCGACATTTAAACGACTAAAAATGTATCTTATATAACTATAACACAACTGTTATAATACTGAAAGACGTTTAATTTGCGCCCAAATCGCGTCGAGTAATAGTACCTATATCTAACCATTATCCAACAATTTTTTTGTAACTTGAGGTATCTAATACAATGTGTAGGTACACGACTATTATACGTCTTATTTTGCTGCTTGGGGTCTCACTTTCGGTTTCCCGCCAAAACTCACTGGCTGGATATAGACAAACAGTCTATATCTGACAAAAATGCCAGACAAACAGGACAGCTGTGACAAAATATTATTATGCCATGCAAAATTTTCTTTTTTTTAGTTTTGGCTTCTAACGGTTTGTGCGTAAAGCCAATGACAAGTTTACCAATTATTTTGTTGCTGGTCGCTGTTCCCTCCGATCACATCGGGGTCACCAATTTGGGCGCTAGTCACCGATGTAGAGCTCTGGAATTATATTATGTTATTTCGAACATTAAATAAAACGCTAGTTTTCTTGACCGCTATATTTTTCAACCCTATTGATCATCCTTTGCTAAGACAGACCAAAAACTACTACGAAGTTCAAAATGCTCTTAGGCAGGATACCCACGACGATTCTAAGGCTGAGCAAAAACGCTGTAGCATCGTGTGTTGCCGCACATACTTGTATTATTACGTAATAACATAAGCTATCGATTTGAAAAGTCTGGGTAGGTATCTAGGTAGGTAGGTACGTATATACCTACAGTGGAATCTATAATGGCATCGAAGGGGAGCGGACGTCATACAAGAATTTTGTAATAAACCTCTCGTTAACACCAAATCTCGTAAAAATCGGTTAAAAATCTTAGACACTATAACTAGGTAAGTATGTAATTTATAATAATATGTAGTAGGTACCTACCTACCTACTTCTAATAATGTTTCGTAAGTTGAAATAAAAATAAATAAAGGATGGCCTAGTTCTAAAAGTCACTAAGTCCCAATTTTGCCGTTTTTATATTACCAGTTCAAAATATTTTACTTTTTGTCCTCTTTCGTTTGGTCTTACTCTTGTTTCTCTAAAATGACTCTAAGTGCGTTTTTCCCAGTGCCTAAAATCTCTAACTCCATTCAGTTCGGTTCATAACGTAACTAAGTACAAAGCAGAACATAAATTCTCAGCAAAAAGTAACTAAGTATGTCACTTATTTTTCACATAAAAGTAACTAAGTTCATCAATTTTTAGTCTATGTCCTGGCTACATCAGTAGCCGTTTTTTCACTGTTAAAATTACCTGCGGCAGAAACTTTGTGCAACAAGGTTGTTTTATTTATTCGTCAATATTTGGTGAAAAGTAATAACTTTAAATGTGCCGATTTCAAGTATATTGACCATAAACGAGCATAAACTTCAACGGTAAGTACTTCCACACTAAAATTAATATACATAGTACCTACCTAACTATCCGTTTGCTGTTTGTTTGTTTACCTTTTCACAGCTAATCGGCTGAACCGGTCTCGATGAAATTTTGTATAGAGATCTAATGGATCTAGCAGACAGGACTAGGCTACCTTTTGTCACAATAAAATAATCTTAAAGAGGGTGCAATAGGGGTTGCAATTTTGTATGGACAATCCCTATTTTCTGAAGTTAGGGATTTGATAAAGATGTAGGGTAGTGGAACCAATAAATGAACGTTTAAGCGTTTTGGTCATCTTTGAACCACTTTTACTCAGTTATCTCGTGACATTGACGTTTCCTGGTATTTTTATAAGAGTCAGTATATCCTCAAGTATTAACGAATGAATCAAAATACTTTCTATATCTACCAGGAATTTTATAAAAAATCATTATGTGAAAAAAATAGCGTTTTATCCCAATAGTTGAACGCTGTGCCTTAATTATGAACATTTTGTACCCAATAGCTGAACTAATATTTTGAGAGGAATTATGGGATGAATTGTAATGAAATTGAAGTATAAAATAGTAGCAGTGTTAATAAATTATTTTTACTGTTCATTTAGAAGAATGTAAATAATAACTAAAACATTTTTAGGCTTCTTCGAGAGTACTTCGTAATTATTATTTTTTATTTTTCGCAATCTAGGTGGCTTCTCAAAAGAAAGACTTAGAAATCTCGAAGAAACTTGAACCTATCCCTTCATTACGAAAAACAAGACCTAAAATCTTAACTACAATACCTAATTCAAATGGTTCATGTTTTGGATACTAATTTTCCATAAAATGAACGAACAAAATTTTAGTGTATTTCTTAGTTCAAATTTTGGGCATGGAACCTAAAGCTGAATATTGAAGGATTTCATACTAAAATAAAGCTCTTAAAATAGCATTTAACACTGAAAACATGTGTTCAACTTTTGGTAAATAAGTTTATACATTAAACAAAATTAATTTGAGTGATTTTGTTTTTGTCTATAGAGTCAAATTTAGGATTTACGATGCTTGTAAAAAATGCCTTTTCTCCAGAAGATGACCACCGGTCACTTAATGGATCAAGCAAGCTAAATTTGAACCATTACTTGAACGGTAAATATCTCGAAAAATACGGCTAATAATGTTAATAAGTATCAACAATATCAAAGCTGAGTAGATGAAGATTTCATTAGAACCAACAAAACTCAGATCCATCGTTAATGTATTTATTTAATCTGACAAAATGCTTAAATTGGAGGTCACCTTTCTTAAGTAGGTTTTCATAGAAACGTAACTTTTGGTGGACACCACTCACGTAACGAATTACCGTGGGCTCATCTGAGCCGTCACTCAATTTCAATTTCAAAATATCTTTATTAAAATATATAATTATAATTATGTACAGTTCTAGTGTATGTAGCCTAGAATTGACAAAATAATACTATAATGATTATGCATGTTTTTAAGCTGAGGCGCTTTTACAAAACTTGTTGCAATGATTGTTAGAAGGTTGCTTAATTGTTGACTGTGGTTAGTGATACTATACAATGCAATGTTGTTCTATGTAGGTTTTAGGTGCAACCATACATTTTTAAGTTGAATTTGAAAATAATTATAAAATAACTTCATAGGACGGTAGGTGTAAATTAAGAAGTGCATGCGCGGTGCGTCTGGCAGTTAGCAGCAAGAACAATGCGTGTTGGTTACCACTCACATTATGTGCGGTCCGCCGCGAGTCGCGCGCGCTACTGCCGCTCTTCATATCCCTAGATAATAGGGGCGGGAATGGCGCGCACGGTAGCGACAAGCGGAGCGCGCACGCAGTGCGCAGGACTGTGCCTATTCAACGCAGTCGAGGAATAGGTGATGAGGTAATTTGTATCGATTGTACTTATCGATAAAACTAAGGTCTTCATGTCGCGTTATGCAAATGTTTTTAATGAGTTTATTTTTGTTTTTAGGATTACTGTATATATAAAATTTCTTAGATAATTTGTGAATGTACGTTTTAATGTTGGGAAATTTAATTTCTATGTGTAGTTTGCGAAGGTTAGTTCCAAAAGGGGTGTTGTACGAATACTTTATGGCTTTATTTTGAATAATTTGAAGCTTATTGATATTTGTGGTGCAAGTACTACTCCATACAGGGCATGCATATGTAATGCAAGGACGAACTAAGGTGCGATAGATGCTCAATTTTGTTTCACTGCTAAGGCAGGATTTTCTGTTTAATACTGGACTAAGTGCATTGAGTGCCTTAATTCCTTTTAAACATAATTTTGCGTTGTTCTCCGTCCAGTTAAGCTTATTATCCAGAACAACACCCAGGTAGTTCACAGAGCGACTCCACGGGATACTGTATCCTTCTATCTTTAACCTACGCGTGGGAAGAGTGCGTTGTCTGGTGAATAGTATAGCCTCTGTTTTGGAAGCATTAATTTTAAGTTTCCATTTTTGGAAGAAGTTCTGAAGCAGGTCGATAGATAATTGCAAACGGTCAATAATAAGATCCATATCTTTCGATGACGTAAACGACGCAGTATCGTCTGCAAAACATGCCAAACTGGTGCGTGTTTGTATGGGTATATCGTTAAGGTAAATGAGAAACAGGTGAGGCCCCAAGATAGAACCTTGGGGGACCCCAGCTGGAACCGACTTAGGGGAAGAGACGCAATCGTTAATGTGTACCCGGAACTGACGACCAGCTAAGTATGATTTTATTAGTTTGACAAGGGACATGGGAATATTTAGGTTTATGAGTTTGTGCAATAGGGCATCATGCCAGACTGTGTCGAAAGCTTTTTCAATGTCAAGCAAAAGCATGCCAGTTGACAATTTAAGGTTTATATTGGTGGTTACAGCTTCAGCTACTCGTGCTAACTGCTGAACAGTCGAGTGACCGTGGCGGAAGCCAAATTGTTCGTCCAAAATGAGGGGTTCTGAAATTCGATTTAGTCGAGTATATATGATTTTTTCAAACAATTTGCCTAGACAGGGAAGTAGACTGATTGGACGATACGAGCTAGGATCAGATTTTTCTTTTCCAGTTTTGTGAATAGCGATTACTTTTGCTGTTTTCCAAACTGAAGGGAAGTGGTTAAGAGCAAGGCAGGCATTAAATATTTTTGTCAGCAACACTATGCACTTTTGAGGCAAGTTTTTGAGTAGCAAGTTGGAAATATCGTCTGGACCTGGTGCTTTACGAACTTTCAACTTTGAAATATATTTTTTAACTTCTGAAGGTCGCACAATAGGTAACTTAGCGTCATCGGCTAGATGATTAGACAGAGCAGTTAACGAACAGTCGATTGTTGCTTGCTCATCGCTTGTCATTTTATATTATTTTATTGTATATTTTCCTAATTTTCGGTCGATCGTTCATCTAATGGGGGTCAGTCATCTTTTGGTGCCACTACCCTATGACAATATAGTAAAATAAGAGATGGAGAGAGAGAGAGAGAGAGAGAGAGAGATAGACAGAGAGAGAGAGAGATAGGCAGAGAGAGAGATAGGCAGAGAGAGAGAGAGAGATACTCATAAATAAATATAGTGAAGATAGTTTTATGCATTGAAAAGAGTTTTTTATATTAGTTTGCAGGATGAATAAACAATAGAAGACAATAATCCGATCGAACAAAATAGTAATAAAGCATTTAGATTAGATGAGCAAACGGGAGAAATGGTGTGGTAAAGCGATTTTAGATGATTATTTAATGTTAACTATAGATATTGTCAAGAGATGATTATTGTTAAATGTCACTAAATCCAAAGAATTTTGCTAAAAGTATTCAACTCCAGTGATTTTGCGATAAGTCCATAGTTATAAGAATTATGTAAGTATGCAATAATATACTTAAATGTTATTGTACTTTTGAGTTTGATACATTAAACAGTGTCCTAAGAACTACGTTTTACATTTTTATCCAAATATTTTAAATACAATTTTCACGTAAATACGCACAATTTGTCACTAAAACGTCCATACCCAAAAAATGACAGAATGGACTAAGTGACTTTTAGAATTAGGCCCTCCTATTGTAGGTACTATGCATGTTACAATACAAGTAAGTATTAGTTAGGTAGGTATAATATAATATAAGTAGGTAGGTACATTATATTTTATACTTGGATCCAATATAGTGGCGAAATTATTTACTTATCACATTATAATTATTATCATGTAACATTATAATAATTGTAGACTTACTTACTTACTTATCCTTTATATTACATTCTGTAAGCACCTAGGTACATTTCAATACTTCACACCCGCTACAGTGCATAAAGAATAAAAATAGGTAGGTATAGGTAGGTATGTACCTACTGTTATTATTTTGCTGACAGTTGAAACCTTAATCCTAACTAATGTTAACATAATAAATATGATAAGTACTTAGGTATAATTATTATAATCATATTAGGTACCTACCTATTTCATAAATAAATAATGTAGGTACATTACTTACCTACTTCTAGAACAAACAACCGATAAAAAAACAATTACACTGTATCCTAAAACTAATTAAAAATAAAACTTATTAGCACCCAAGAAGCGACTTTCTAAAACGTTGGCAGCATCGTCCCTTACGCTGAACATAACAATTGCAATGCTTAGTAGCATCGCACACCAGACGCCACCCATCTACCGCGGAATGAGAGTCACTCCATCAGACCTTTTTCGTTTTTTTTTTGTTTTCTTTTTTACAAACGTAGCCCGGCCACACTAGAATTGTTCCTGTTTCGTGGGTTACGCTTACCTACAGACATATTTAATGAGATTTAAGTTCTCTACGGCATTATGGGGAACACGTCAATTGCTTAACCCAATAAAAGTTGATTAACCTTTTAGGTAGCCCCTCTAAACAAATGTGCTGATCTGTTTTTTTTTAGGATTTTCTATAAACGATACTTCGCACATTCCCAATTCGGAGACTTCTGTGGTAGTGGTCTTCGCTTTGCTATTTCTACTTTTGATCGTGGACGGTCGAGATACGGTAGTGCGAGTGCTCTCCATCTTCCAGTCTTGGACATATTTGCTATGGATTTTGAACCTGAAAACATTGGCAGAATAGATACCTTACCGACATGAAACAGAACATTAATTATAGAGTTTTGTTTAGGCAGCCTTCTCCACAGTCGTATCTTACAAATAAATACTTATACCTATTATCCTACTTCCTACTAATATTATAAACGCGAAAGTTTGTAAGTATGGATGAATGTTTGTTACTCTTTCACGTAAAAACTACTGAATAGATTTTAATAAAACTTTACAATAATAGGTATAGCTTATACATCAGAATAACACATAGGCTATAATAATTCATAAAGATACATCGTATATTATAAAAACGCGGGTGAAACCGCGGGGCGCAGCTAGTATTATTACATATACAGTGAATTGAGAGCCTCCTCCTTTTTAGAAGCCATTTAAAAAACTAACATGAAATGATTATGTACCAAGTACTGCGCACGTTCTCATTTTCTATTGCGTGTTTCTCTGTAACATTATCTAGGCAGATGTAGAAACAGAGGTTTCCGCACATCAGGCGTCAATAACAAATATTTACCCGTCTATTGTTATTGGAGGATAATATCAATAATTATTCTGGAATTTCCTAATACGTACAATTAGTGAAACATGTACCCACCTCCTACCTACCTTCATAGATTTCCTTCCTTAAAACATTCATATTATACGAGTATAGGTAGCTTATTTTTCGCATTTTTGTTGGTATAAAAAATGCCTATATCAGAACTAAATCCAGCTCATACTATAATAAATTACGTATTCACATTGTGACTGCGATTGTAGGTACTCACCGTTTGCACAACATGTACAGAGTGGGCATGTTAAACACGAACATCATAAAAATGGCCACGCCGATAAAAGTGTTGTATAGGGTCAGCAAAACATATAGCCATACAGGATTGTCACCCAATAACGCTTGCACCAGCTCCAGCACCCAGGAGATGCCCATCAGCAATGACATCCTCAAGTACAAGCGAAACCTGTGGGAAAGTAGGTATACAGTATGAAACGAAACAGAACATTGGTAACGCTGCGAAATCATCGATTGAAAATAGTGTAGAATCGGTGTTCAATACCGACGCTACACTACGCCTTTGTGCAAAGAAGGCGAGGGAGCGGATATACCTCATCTGGCTATTTTTGGTGTTACTGCTGCTGCTGAACTGCTTGAGGCCTTTGTTGATGAGCCGTATGTTGTCTACCGTCATCAGGAACAGAACGACGTTCACCAAAATCGTGATGCCAATAGGGGCGTAATGGTATCTCAACATTGCTTCATCTGAAACGTAAAGCAAACTTTGATAATAATATATTCGTGCTATAGTCTGGATTTATAAAAATATCTATGTAAGGTATATAGCTTCAGCCTGCAAATTTGTATACGTGGTTTTCAGATAGTCAATGGCTATGAAGATAGGTTCCTCGTGTGTTAACTCATTCAATCTATATAATGAACTGAATTTAAACTCCGCTCAAGCTTGAACGTAGTTTTCTTGCGCGACAGGACGCGACTTGCGGCGTTTTCGATAGTGATCTTGATTCAAGGAATCGTCAAATGTAGGTATAATTCTTACTCACCGCTTTTGGAACAGAACTTGAAGCCTGGCTGTAGGACAAAACTAGGCCAGTTTGTTAAAGAGGAGTTATCTATAATGACTGCGATTGCAGTCATCGTGGCTGCGACACCCCATGCGTACAACCCGTACCACAGGAACTTGGCGATTTCACCATGTCGGTGTATGGGTCGATTGAGCCGGATGCATCTGTTATAAATTATCTTGATTATTTGCCATCTCATTCCGGTTGTTAGAAATAAAATAGGCCTTTATTATGCAAATAAAAAAACAGTGTCAGTAAGTATTCATTTCAAGGCAAAGGTCAGCCAATAATTGAGATGTCGCAAGTTCGTAACTGATGGTACGTAATTATCGGTGCATTCATTTATGTGTGTAAAGTATTCGTGATAAAAGGGTTGAACTACTCCCAGTATAATAATATAATATCTCGATTATACAAATGCTTACCTGAATGTATACCACATGTCGATAGACATGACATTGAGCCACAGGAAACTTGACTGGAATAAGAAGTACACTATTGGACCTGAAAATGAAAACATTCACATCAGGCAATGTTCAAAGTAAGTACTTACGTTATATTATATAAATTACGCGTTACGTTGTTTGTCCGCGATGGACTCCTAAACTACTTATCCAATTTTAGTCAAATTTGCACACCGTGTGCAATTTGATCTAACTTGTAAGATAGGGTAGCTTACATCTCAATTTATAGTCGCAATCTTATATCTTATCTTATCTTATCTATATATATAAAAATCAAATGCTGTTCGTGTGTCTCGCTAAAACTCGAGAACGGCTGGACCGATTTGGCTGATTTTGGTCTTGAATGATTTGTGGAAGTCCAGGGAAGGTTTAACAGGTGAATTTTATCACTATTCCACGCGGGCGAAGTCGCGGGCACAGCTAGTAAAATATAAACCTTAGCCACAGCAACGCGTGGCCGTGTCTGCTAGTATTATGTATAGTTGCCAACTCTACGCTTGTTATGATTGCGTTTCAAGGTACGTACCTACCGAGCGGTGTAACTCCCATTGACAAAAGTTCAGTAGTTTTTACTGTGATACGAAACCGAACAGATATAGACACGGAAATACTTTCTGTCTTCAGTTATTGTTAAATTAAAACGATTGTGAAATTTCAATTCAATACTTACTGACAACCTTACAAAATTCTGTAGTTGTATCCATGAAGTTAATGACGGACTTTATGAGGTAAGCAACGAGCAGTGTTGCCACGTATGTCATGAGGAGGATCCCCGCCAGGTTCTGCAGCTTCGGCAGCACGCTGTATACCAGCAGCACCAGGAGCAAGAAGAATGAAGATATCAGCGTTGCTACAAAATTGACATAACTACAATTGATGAGATCCGTTCTCTACTTCCGTATTCGCTATCAGACCAACTAACTGTTACATAGTAGGTATAGTACTTAGATATTATTATCATTAGAGCTTCATAGATCACGAGTAGTGTGAGATCCGTGCTAAGCGGATAATACTTAGGTTGCGCTGATGATGGTAAAGACTGAGTAGGTACGTAGTACCCAACTTATATGGCGCGTCGTGAATCTTCGTTCGCGCAGAAAAGAAAGTATGGTCCGAAGGTTAACGAAAGAATGCTTAAAACTTACAATCAACCTAAGGTCACTATTATAAGGTTCATAATACACTGCAGCTGTTAGTTCCATCTCACTCATGCCACGCGGCGATCGCTAAGATGGCGGCACGGCTGCCGACCAATAGCTGTCAATAGCATTTCCCGCGCTTTGAAAATTCATCTTCTGCGCAGGTACATCGGTAAGCCATATAAGTTGGGTACTACTGTACCTACGTATCAAATGTATCTTTGTAGTAACCTATCAAATATACTTCTATATACATCGGTTAGGGTATAATAGGCATTCTGTGACATCGGTACAAAAGTGACATAGGAAGTTATAAATTTCCATCAACTTACCCGCTCTATTGAACTCTATTTTTTCTTTATTTATTTGTAGAGCATCTTGGAAGGTCTGCTTCGGCATGGAGTAGTACCCGTATTTGCTTCTATAAGCCCCTTTAATAATCGCCACGATACGGTCCACGCAAAAATATCGTTCGTTCAGAAAGTACCACTTGCTGCTCATCTTGTGCGACATATCCGTCACAAACATGCCGTTCTATAAGCAAAAAGTTTACAGGTCTACGAGCGTTTGTTTATGTTTCACATAATAATAATTATACCATTAGGTACATAATTAATAATTCTGCCTGTACTGTCCCACTGCTGGGCAAAGGGCTCCCCTCATTTTCGTGTGGAGGATTAGGCATAATCCGGCCGGGCCCGGTCCGGATTGGTGGACATGACTCCGAAATAACTCTCAGGCATGTTGGTTTCTAACGATATTTTCCGTTACCGAAAAGCAAGTGACAATTACGTAACATGTTAAAACAAGAAATATATTGGTGCCTAAGTCTCCTGCCCGCACTGGGATTTGAACTCGCCATCTCCTGCGATGGCAGCCGGACGTTCGCCCACTAGGCTACCCCCGCTATCTATACCTACATTATATGTGGAATATATTGCTATGCGGTACTCGGGCCACGATAGATTAAATTTACGAAACTTGTTACACGGTGTAAATAACACGTCTATGTCGTTATTGGCGTATTATCTGCGTCTTTACCAACGACAGCGTCAGTATCGCCGTCAGTGTCTGTATCGGAATCGACGTCAGCGTCGACGTGGACGTCGTTAGCACCATTAACATCGGTATGGGCGAGAGCGTCTGCATTAACGTCAGCGTCGGCGTCGGCGTGGTTATCGGCATCAACATCCGTATCGGCGTTGGTATTTGTATCGGCGTTATTACATCGGTATTGGCGTTGTTATCGGCGAGAGCGTCAGTATCGGCGTCAGCGTCGGTGACGGCGTCTTTATCTGACGCCCGGCGTCATCGTCGGTATCAGCGTTGGTGTTAGTATCGACGTAGACTTCTGCATCGGCGTCGTTAGTGACGTCAGCTTCAGTATCGCAATTGGCGTCTGTAATAGCGACTGCGTCGGTGTCGGCGTGAGCGTCGGCATAGGCGTCGGTGTCGGTGTCGGCATCTGAATTGGCCTCACCGCCAGTATTGCCGTATACGTTGCATACCTACCAGGTTAAAATGTGGGCTTGGGCGTTAAGGAAACGATGTTATGTTTATAGATACTTACATCTAACACATATATTTTGTTTTTTCCTTGCCATATTTTACCACAACTTTCATTCGTGAGGGCTTTCATTTGCACTAAATTGAAGTCTTTCGAAAATTTCAGGGACGAACGCTCCAACTCCGTCTTCAAATCGGCTTTGTAGATTTGTAGGTCCGAATAATCGAGGGTTATATTCCAACGCCTCATATCTTGTTCCAATTGACTTGAAACATCTATGCAATCAGAGATATGTGTTGTGATATTGTACAAAATTATCTCGTTTTTTCCACAGCATTTCATTATGCATGGCTTACTCGTACAATTTGTTGGGAGGCTGACCACTTCATTGTTTAAATTGGTAACGGTTGCATCACACTGCTTAGTTTCATTATGAAACTCCGCAGCCAGAGCGCAGTTCCATGCGTAACACAGTAGCACTGTATATATTATTAAATAAATCATTTTAATGATTATGAAAACTACATTTATATTGTGAACTAGTTACCGACTTGAACTCTAGTTGAGGTCTGAGCAATAACTATAATATAATAAATAGTGATATATTGAGAAAAATAAGTAATTTTTCCTGGTTGGTACACCTACAAGTAGACATTGTTGTCATGTAGGTACTTACTCACCGCCGCTGGCCGTCGTCATCCAGCTCAGGGGACAAATCCTGGGTAATCCTATTACGTAACGTAATTGAGCAGATATTGTAACTTCCCTTCTCTCGTATAGAATATCAACCAGAATATCAAATGTCCGAAATATCTATAATAGAGACAATATAATAGTGTTTTACTCCCTAGCTAGATAACATGCCTCCGAAATAATTCTCGGGCATGTTGGCTTCTTCACTTATAATTATATTTTATTGGCATAATTATTCTAATGTATAGGTACTTAATTACTCTAATGTAAGTGACTAATAACAAGGTAGATGGTAAAAAAACGCAGTAGGTGTATTAACCAAGTTTATTTCTAGCGATTTATAAATATGTACTTAGTACCTACGTAGGCACGATCTCAGTGTGCGATGTCCATTTCGTAATGAAATAGTAACGATAAACATTATACCTAATAAGTACGCAAATTCTTTTTTTAGAATATTCCTTCAAATACGAGCTATTGAATGGTTCTTACGCCGCGAAAAAATTACAAAATTTGTCTTAAATAGTAAAAGTAAAGACACCTTTTTACACCTACTGCCATACAAACGATTCGTAATAATTAAATTTTAATGCCATAAGTACCATAAAGTTAAAGTGTATACCTTAAAAAAAATAACTAAAACATTAAAGTACGAAGTTCAGCCAGCTAGTTGTATAATATATTATTATTATCAGAATTTTTGAGAGCGATTTCGCACATAATATCCGTATCGGGTATGTCTGTGCTCCTGGTTTTGCTTGTTGACGTCTTGGTCGTGGACGGCCGAGAGACGGTGGTTCTCGTTCTGTTCATTTTCCATTCTTGAACAAATTTGAGGTCGATATTGAACCTGAAATTGTGTTTATAGAATATGTTACTACCTCCATTAATACATAGAAAATAGAAAATTAATTGATGGAAGTGTAGGTAAGTATACAAACAAAGGAAAGGTAGCTAAGCTAGGCAGATAACATCACTATTTTCGTATAGCGCTAATATTGCTTTGTTTTGCTTGAAGAGCGCTGTTTCCAATTAAACCTACTGATCATGTGACACAAGGCACGTAAACGTTTACTTTAATATGGTAGTATATTATAGGTATCAAGCTTATGTTCTGCTAATGACTCAATTAAAAAAGACCGGTCAAGTGCAAGTCGGACTCGAGTATGAAGGGTTCCGTACCATTATCTATAAAAACGTCAAAAGAACTACGTCTGTTGTATGGGAGCCCCTTTAAATATTTAGTTTATTCCGCCTTTTGTTGTTATAGCGGCAACAAAAATACATCATCTGTGAAAATTGTAACTGTCTAACGATCATAGTTCATAAGATACAGCCTGGTGACAGACGGACGGACAGGGGAGTCTTAGTAATAAGGTCCCGTTTTACCATTTGAATATGGAACCCTAAACCATATTATTATTTTATTAATCGTAGGTAGGTATTAATTATTTATACAGGTTATCATAATGTTACTTTTATTTTTTAACATCTTTTACCGTGTCAAAATTCCAACTTCATGGTATTTTTTAACATCTTTTACCGTGTCAAAATTCCAACTTCATGGTATTTTTGGATGACAATCGAGGTCCTACGCACTTTGTTTTCAGGACAACTGCCCTGGAAACAACAACTGGCGGTTTCTGTGGTTACAGTAACCATCCTGGTGGTTACTGTGGTTACAGTAACCATCAGTTGTAAGTATAGAGGAAATAAATGGTATCAAATGTCATTAATTAATATTACAGTTTTTTCCCTATAGTTATTTTTGGAGGATAAGAATATATGAATTATGTGTATGGAATGCGTATGAATATTTCTAATATCCAGGAACAATAATGTATTCGATTTCATAATATTTACTAGCTCAGCATGGGTCTAATTCACTTACTACCTAATTATAATTGCGTTACCTACCTAATATATTAATAAATAATGATGACATATAAATAATCGGACTTTTGATGACATAAAAATGGAAGAAGTAAGTATACGTCTTAGATAATAGTTAATCTATGGTATACGTCTCGATCAAAGATAATAGCCTGGTTTTATAGTCAAATAGAAGCGGCCCGCGGTTTTACCCGCGTTAGCTACTATCTCGCGGTAACTGATAATTTTTACGAGATAAAATGTATAGCCTAACGGCCGAAATTAATAATCAATCAAATCCAAATTTTTCTATCTGGGATTGATATCACAATCCATTTTTAGGGTCAAACGTGCCAATAACCGTTACGTGGATTAGTTTATGAAGGCACGCAGATTGGAAATCTATCGAACGATAGGCAGCAATCCAAGATCGATTACAATCTTGGATAGGAGATACAATATTAATTTCGGCTATATGTCACTCGGGGATAGTGTAGCTTCCCAACATTTTTAACACTACAAGAAACTCAGTAATTGGAATAAAAGACAAATATCTGCATACAAATATTTAATCAAATAAGCTCATTTACAGCCGTAATTAATATTGTATCTCCTATCCAAGATTGAAATCGATCTTGGATTGCTGCCTATCGTTCGATCGATTTGCAATCTATGTGCCTTCATAAACCAATCCACGGATCGGTTATTGGCACGTTTGACCCTAAAAATGGATTGTGATATCAATCGCAGATAGCAAAATTTGGATTGGATTGATTATTAATTTCTAAAACGATGAGGCTGTGTACAAGTTTAAGAGATAAGAGAAGTTTATTATTCAACTTTAATTTAGTGTAAAGAAATATGAAGGCGGTTGAATTCATTTGGCGTAGTCTTAATAAGCTGATTTTTATTCATTATTTGTATGAAGATATTTGTCTTTTATTCAAATTACTTACTGAGTTTCTTGTCCATATTAGTTCCCACGACATATATTTTTCTAATTTTGGTGTCAAATGTAAATTTTGGTGGCTTTAAAATTTAGGTGTCGTGAATATATCAAAATCTTATACAATTATTCGAATCCCTATCCTATTTTATATAAAGAGATACATTTCTCCAGCACATCATTAGAAAAAAGCATTGAAACAATTACAATCTCAATTTTTCACCATAATTAGGAAAAAAACGCACTTGTTGAAATTCACCCAGACCTACCCGTTTTATAGACGCGAAAGCAAAACCACTTTAGAGTTGTTTCATGAATTAGTTCCAACAAAATTTTATCTGAAGGGCATTGAGCGAGCGGGCGGCAATATGGGTGCTGCTAGATACCATTAGGTACACGCTATATCGGGTTGCCTGAACGGTTAACGCGCGTATTCTAAATCTAACTCAAATTAGATGTATAGATACTAATTATATTGGACTTACTGTTTGCACAACATGTACAATGTGGGCATGTTAAAGACGAACATGACGAAAATTATCACGCCGATGAGGGTATTGAACAGGGTCAGCAAAATATACAGTAGTAAGGTGTCCTCCTTCAGTAACGCTATCAGCACCTCCAGCGTCCAGGAGGTGCCCATCAGCAATGACATTCTTACGTACAAACGAAACCTGGGGGACAGCGGTAGGTACAAGTTACAACAGATGATCACAGCAAACAAGAGCATTTTTGATGTTTGATAAATCAATCTAAATACGTGTAGCACCTAGCTGAAGGAAACTGATAAATATAGGCCAAAATTTTAATCATGTATATACAAATAAATCAAACGACGTAATTCTGCTTTATCAAAAAAAGAGGAAAATAAAGTAAAAAAACTACACATCATTATGTAGCATAGAATATGTAGTCCCTAATTATTATTATGAGATTAATTAAAAATATTACGTAGGTAGCTTTAATTCCGCCAGATGTTTGTCTGAACAATGTGGGATAAGAAAAACGATATATAGATGACGCAATCCCTCTATATACGAGGAATCCCAAACATTCCAGCGAGTAACATAAAATAGCTATACCCTGTAAAAAAACCCCGTTTATTCTTTTGTGAATAGAATAGAACAGAATAGAAAATACAAACATACTTACATACATAATCTATACCTACATATAAAAATCAAATGCTGTTCGTGTGTCTCGCTAAAACTCGAGAACGGCTGGACCGATTTGGCTGATTTTGGTCTTGAATGATTTGTGGAAGTCCAGGGAAGGTTTAAAAGGTAAATTTTATCGCTATTCCACGCGGACGAAGTCGCGGGCACAGCTAGTTATTAATAATTAAGTCTAATTAAGTCTAATCAGGAACTGATTAGACCCATTTTTAGCTAAGTAGTTAAAATCCTCCCCCAGTTTATCATTAAAATAGAATAGACTAAGTAAGTATGTACTTTCTGATGAAAAACTCCAACTTGCCACCCCGTATCAAAATTTAACAAACGTAAAATAAATATAAAGATAAAAATGTCACAGTACCTATAAAGTACGGGTGGGATAATTAGCTTCAACACTCAGGACAATGAAGAAATTAAATATCATCGCCAAAATTAAATAACTGCCAGTTTAATTTAACAAAGTGTCCCTCCCATCCACTAAGCACCCATAGAATCCTATGTAAAATGAAAAAGTATGAACATACCGTGTTTTGTTATTTTTATTATTGCTGCTGCCGCTGAACTCTTTCATGTTTGCTTCGAGGAGCCTGATGTTGTACACGGTCATCAGGAAGAATGCTAGGTTCACTATCATCAAGGTGACCAGAGGAGCGTAATGGTATAACAAAACTGGATCACCTGAAAAATTAAGCAAAATCGCGTTCGACATTTTGTCACACTACAAGCCGTGTAATCCGACTAATGTTATGAAGGCCAAAGTTTGTGTGATTGTAGGTATGTTTGTTACTTCTTCACGCTCAAACAGATGAAGCAATTTTGATGAAATTTGGTATGGAGGTAGCTAACACCCTGGATTAACACAAAGGCTTTTATTTTGAAAACAGCGGGTAACATCGCGTGGCGCAGCTTGTTGCAATAAAAGAAAATATACTTTATATAGCTCATACCTAATGAAGTTAAGTATTTGGTTTATCGCACAACTAAGTTTAATTATTCATAAGTAGGTAAGTATATACGTAGCTTAATTAGCTTCATGTTTTTGTATTTAGAAATCGCTTGCGGATAAAAAATCCACATTACATAATGATTTTAAGAACAACTTTTAACTTACCATAATTGTTACAAGAATCGAAGTTTGGCTTTAAGACATTTGGCCAGTTTGTTAAAGAGGAGTTATCTATAATGACTGCGATTGCAGTCATCGTGGCTGCGACTCCCCATGCGTACAACCCGTACCACAGGAACTTGGCGATTTCTCCACGTCGGTCATTGTCCCGAAGGAGCCTTATGCTTCTGTAACCAATAACAATTAACGCCATTATTAGCATAATCTTCTCAGGCGGACATTTCGACCGAGAAACATGAACGTAGAATGTGCCATCTAAGTTCGCACCTATCCGTACAGTAGTACCCAACTTATATGGCTTACCGATGTACCTGCGCAGAAGATGAATTTTCAGAGCGCGGGAAATGCTATTGACCTGCTATATTGGTCGGCAGCTGCCGCCATCTTAGCGATCGCCGCGTGGCATGAGTGAGATGGAACTAACAGCTGCAGTGTATTATGAACCTTATAATAGTGACCTTAGGTTGATTGTAAGTTTTAAGCATTCTTTCGTTAATCTTCGGACCATACTTTCTTTTCTGCGCGAACGAAGATTCACGACGCGCCATATAACAAGGGTCGGCCAATTTAGATTCCGCAACAGATGGTAATGGTCCGTGCGTGTGTTCGTAGTAGGTACTACCTCCAAATCGAAGGTTTGAAGTAGATACTTCGCCGCGTTCCATACAACGACATATGCTTACCTGAAAGTGCGCCACATGTCGAAAGACATGACATTGAGCCACAGGAAACTTGATTGGAATAAGAAGTAATTTATTGGACCTGAAAATTAAACACATTAGTCAATGCTCAAGGTACTTAATAAGTAGGTAAGTACTTTCTATATATAATAATTAGTCAAACAAAAGCGTGAGCGCATGTACAGACGCACAGACACGGAAAGCTACTTTTGGAGTGAAGAAGAGAAGATTTGTGTAAGCTTACTATTTACTTACCGTGAATTTAGATACAGTTCAATACTTACAAATAGCCCTACATATTTCTGTAGTGAGTGTTATCATGGAGGTAATGACGCCTTTATTGATAAACGCGGCGAGCAGTGTTGCCACGTATGCCATGAGGAGCTTCCCCGCCAGGTTCTGCAGCGGTGGGAGTACGATGTAGACCAGCAGCACCAGGAACAAGAAGAATGCAGATATCAGCATCGCTACAAGTCAAAACGTTAACGTTATCTTTTTATATTGACAGCACGTTTGGCGTAGTGACTGAGCAATCGGACTGCTGCGCTTAGCGTTGCGGATTCGATTCCCTCCCGGAATAAATTTAATATTTGTGCGATCCACAAATACTTGTTTCTGTTCTGGGTGTAACGTGCATGTGAAATTATTATGTCTTTAAGCGGTAGGTACCCATGATACGTTTACGTTTTACGGCTACGTTTTTTAAAAGAAAAGAAAAATATCCTGCTGGTACATGCTCTGCTCAGTTCTTCTTCAGAGTGCTTCTTACAGTGAACTTATTTTTACCATGTTTTTATTATGTCACTTTGTTTGTTGGTCGGTCTGTCTGTAGTTCCAAAATTTCAAACAGTTCGCGACTGGCTATCCGGCTGAAAGTTTCAGAGTAGATGACAGCTCGATGAATGCTTTCTTAGTCCATTTATCAGCAAAAAAAGTGGTTTTCAGGTATAGGTATGCATAGAGTATGATAGAGGTTAATCGATATTTTGCCGATCGAGTATGAATTATTGCGCGGTCTCGTCCCTCGTTGAACAAACTACTATTATGTACACAGAGAAAGCCGTGCTCATAAAAATAGTGAGACATCAAGACAACGGCAATACATAATACTACATACTAACATATTTACCCTACTTCTTTTTTTCCATATTAGAACAATTTAAAGGAAATATGAGATCTGTCTTGGAAGAACTGCGTGTGGATTATTTGGAATGGAAAGTACAGCTGCTCCTAATAGTTACTACAAGCGAGGCTAACGAATTCAATAGGTACTTATTTTGTAAAAAAAACAACGTGATCGATTCGCGAGCACGCTTGCGTGAGTATATATACCTTGCGTGAGTATATATACCTTGCGTGAGTACCTTCGAACAACCTCCTTATTCTTAAAACACGCGTTACCAAAGCGTGCGCTTCAAAACGCCAAATGTGTACCAGGCCTTATGGAAAAATAAATCATAGGGAAGTAATAAGTTGTTAATAACTTACCCCAGGTGGTGTAAACTAGTTTGTAATATTCGTCTTGGGAATCGGGGATCAAGCATCGGTATTCATAGAAGCTTTTATAAGTTCCGTTTGTTTTAACCACTTTAAGGTCCATGCAGAACCCAAATTTGTCTACATCCCATCGTCTGAGCACGCGGTGGGCCAGATCCATTACCAACGTGCCGTCCTAGAAGCAAAAGTGGAATTTGCAGTAGGTATAGCCTATAGTAGAGTTCAGGTAAATTAAACTGATGAAAATCACACGTAATGATGATCACACATGATCAGTTCTTCTACCGTAACAAGCTGCAAGATTTAGTTTAAAGCCATGTCAGTTAATTTATTCAAAAGCTATACATATACTTATACCTATAGATGTTTAACTTTAATGATTGAAATTATTAATTTTAAATACTACTTTCATAGGGAAGTAGTTAATAAAAACCAAATAATAATATTTATCCGAAATGGATATCAGACTAATTGTAAAAATAAGATCTTTTTATACTTACATTTCATAATTACAGTAAAATTATTTTTATTCTTATCCTAATTCTATATTAAATTTAATGCGAACTGCAATACTTAAGTACTGCAGATAAATTGCATGTCCGAAGTGACATAAGATGTAAGGACGGATCGACGACTTTATTTACTGACTATATTATAGTACCTACCATCATTTGTATACTCACATATAAAATATAAAAGACCTTATTGTTTTGTGCAAGAGTTTCTGCACTTCTCTCTAATACGGGACACCCTTTATTCACGAGGCTGTTGACTTGGACGAAGTTAAATGCTTTCAAAAAGTTCAGAGAGGTTTTGGTTAATTCCGTGTCAGGTCCTGGTTTGTAGATTTGAAGATCCGAATAATCAAAGGTTACATTTGAATTCGATAAATCTTTTGCAAGTGCTTTTGAAACTTTTGTGCATATAGATGTGTCTAAGGTCGCACTGTCGAAAAGTAAAATCTCGTTTTTCGCACAACATTTAAGAAAACATGGCTTACTCGCACAATCTCTTGCATGATTTAAAACGTCTTTCTTTGAATTTGTCACGATTTGTTTACATATTGTTTCATTCTGTAAATCTGCAGCTAGGGCGCCGTTCAACGTGTAGCAAAGAATCACTGATATTAAATAAATCATATTGAATATATTGTTACAGACTAACTAGGTTTATATGAATTAACATTTTGCTACCGACTTGAACTCTGATTGAGCTCTGGGTATTAACTAGTACATAGTAATAAGCGAACGTAGCTTATATAAATTGTTATATAAAAAAAAATAGGTATCGAATTTATTTGCAATCATTTTCCCCAATGTAATCAGTAACTAAAACATTGGTCTAATTCGCGCACAAACGATATCGATATCAATATTTTAATTTTGACATACTAGGTACGGTCGGCATCAAAAGTAGCTTAACATCTCCGTATCTTAAATTTAATATACACCCTAAAAATATACATTTTGCGTATCTACAATTGAACGGCCTCTAAAGTAGTTGAACATCTTCGTATCTTAAATGTAATATACACCCTAAAAATGTACATTTTGCGTATCTACAATGGAATTGGAAACTAAAACATGTTCAGCTACTTTTGATGCCGACCGTACCTCGACGTTTCGGCCGTGGTGACGAGAAGACAATATAACCCATCAAAAACATTACATGTACAAAAATGCACAAGTCTCGCAACGCAGTTTATCTGCCGTAAAAAGTTGTGATATCGAATGTAAACCAAGTCGGTTAATTCAATACCTACCTACTTATTTATTTCTTTGGTAAATAGAGTGACTTGGCAATTGCACACTTCAACATAAATCTACATAGCGCTTTGTACTTGTATTTGTTTGAAAGTATACCTACACGGAAGACTATATTATTTAGATTACTTAGTAGATTATGCTGCCGTGTACAATCGCCAAGACACTCTATTTACCAAAGAAATAAATAAGTAGGTAGGTATTGAATTAACCGACTTGGTTTACATTCGATATCACAACTTTTTACGGCAGATAAACTGCGTTGCGAGACTTGTGCATTTTTGTACATGTAATGTTTTTGATGGGATCTCATTTCTTTTTGTAGATTTTCTTTCTTTATTAAGTTTTTTTTCGAAACACGCATCAACGCGCGCCTCACGCCTGGCGCCTGGCGCCCGGCCGAGGCCCCTTGCGAACATAGGTCATGCTCATAGATTATCATTCATGAACGAGTGTCTTTGCGTCTCCACAGATGCATATTAGGTATAAGGTACGTAGGTACCTATTTTAATGTACCTAGATAACGAATTTGTTCAACCTATAAAAGTGTAGGTAGGTATAGTATAGCAATTTGTATCTCTTTATCTGCGGTAGGTGTAGGTACCTATCGTGGAAGTTTTTAAAAAGCGCTCTACTGTCGAATTTCTCGCAGCCATTTCTCATTTTTAACCCCTGTTACCCATTTCATTCAATTTCAATGAAGTCTAATTATGAACTGTAAAAGTAACTTTGTAATCACATACAATTTAATGGGATTTATATGGGAATACAAAGTTATTTATGCAGATTATATATCTAGAAAACGGGATGAAAATTATGGAATGTCAGAATTTTTCCTTGGTTTATAGGCTAAACAATAGCTATATTCAAAATTTGTTACTTGTGGGACGGCTAGAAGTACCTTAGAATTTTGATGATAGGTCAGTCAGTCAGTCAGTCAGTGGGCAACGAAATTAAGCAACTTTGACTTGAAATAATTCTTAAACTACTGGTTCAAATTTAATGTAATTTTGATTATTATCTGTAAACGTGATGCCCTCTTGGTCACTGAAAATTTAGGATTCTAGTTGTATCCATAACGAAGTTACAGGGGGTCGAAAATGGCCCGAATCGCTTCGAGAAAAGGATAGTACGGCCGTGCCTTTTGTTTTGCTCGACTTGGCGGGGGCACTGCCGTGCCCCCAGATATTAAGATAGCCAGTAGCTAGATAGTAGATAGATAAACCAGCGTTACACATAATGTTTATGAAAATGAATCAACGAAATAAATGATCTAAAAGTACGAAATAAATTAACAAAAATAAGTAACATTGTCATGAAAAACAAACGAACAAAATCAATGAAGGAAAATAATATGATATGAACAAAATAAAGGAAAAGAATGAACGAAAATAATGAACGAAGAGACTGAACATAATGAAAGAAACGAAAAGCATGAACAAAAAGAATGAATAAAACGAATAAACTAAATAATTGAACGAAAAGAACAAACTGAATGAACGAAATGAATAAATTAAAGAAAAGTTCAAAAATAATGACCGAAATGAACGAAATAAATTATGAACGAAAAGAACTATGATACTGAATTGATGATGATGATGAATTTATATTAGCCTACATTTTAAGTTGGAGGATAACCAAATTTCATCATCAACTTTTATTGTCTTCTTTCCTGAAAACTTTTTTACAAAACCACACCACCAGAAAATCGGGATAGGGGTCCAGGCCAAATGTTATAAAAATATAAAATGTATAAAAAATTAGCGGTGGTAACCTAGTAAGCGAACGTCCGCCGAAGCGATGTCGAGTCTTCTCAGTGCGGTCACGTAACAATGTGAATGTTCTGGTTAAACATAATCGTGTACGAAACTATCACTCGCTTTTCCTTTTTCCTGAAGGAAAACATCGCGAAGAAACCAACATGCCCGATATTTATTTCATAGGCATATTATTTTATTACTATTATTGTCCACCATTCCGGACCGGGCCTCCGTAGTCTACTAATTATTATTCCCATTATTTATTTGATAATCTTAAATTTATATTTTTACAATATTTTTATAAAAACCTAAAAACATTATAAAAAACTTAAACCTAGGGTACCACCGGTAGCGGAGCAGGACCCAGGCTACCGGTGGTTAGGGCTACAAGGTAAATATTATTATATATTATACTATGTTATAAAAATGTAGAATGGAAAAAAATTGTAAGCACCTTACATTTTTTACTACATTTTTACTATATCTGTGTATTTACTTCCAATAAAGATTCGACAAAGACTTAATAATAAAGTGCATAATAATATACACATATATACATACATACATAAAGTCACACTATCAGTCACAAGGCGACATTCTTAAAATGTTGGCAGCATCGTCACACTGCACAGCAAAACTGCAATGCTCAGTAGCATCCCACTCCAGATGCCAATTATCCCCAGCTTAAAAGGAATGAGAGTCACTCTGTCAGGGTTTTTACCATCGTCCCAAGGTCCTCGTGCATAATGGCACTTTCGCACCAGACAGGCCGTGGTGGGTGACCAAGCGTCCCGTACGTAAAATAACACGGTATGACGTCAATGACCCAGCAGTGTTCCTTGCGAAATTGCACGAGTGTACGTACTTCGTTGAAACAACTTCGAGAGTCCTGCTGTGGTGGTTATCTACAGATTTTAGTTCTCTACTGCATTATGGGGAACACGTAAATTGCTTATCCCAATAAAAGTTGATTTACCTTCTAACCACAGTAACTCTAAACTAACGTGCTGATCTGCTCTTTATTAAAAGTTTCTAAGGACGATACTTCGCACATTTCACTTCTATTTGTGGAGAAAATATTTAGACTCATCTGTTCAACTCTGGTTTAAATCTTTTGGAATTTCCTGTATCGTGGGTACCGTTTACAGACATATAATTTCACATACAAATATTGCACTATTGCTTATTATAAATTTTATCCGTATTGTGCACATTTCTCGTTCGAACTAAAAATCCGCACTCTGGTTGCATACCGACCAAGGTAGAATGTAGGCTGTAGCGTGCCCTCTAGATTCAGCAAGCAAACGAGTTATATAGGTTATAGGTACTTACATCTAACACATACATTGGGCTTTGTACCATCCAATTTTTCCCACAACTTTCATTCATGAGGGCTTCTTTCATTTGCACCAAATTGAAGTCAGCGAAAAAATTCAGGGGCGAACGCTCCAACTCCGTCTTGAAATCGGCTTTGTAGAGTTGTAGGTCCGAATAATCGAGGGTTAGGTATACTCCAATTCCTCAAATGTTGTTCGAATTCGTTTGAAACTTCTTTGCACACCGAGGTGCCCAACGTGGTATTATAATAAATTATCTCGTTTTTTCCACAGCATTTCATGATGCATGGCCTCGTACAATCTGTTGTGAGGCTGACCACTTCATTGTTTAAATTGGTAACTGTTGCATCACACTGCTTAGTTTCATTATGAAACTCCGCAGCCAGAGCACAGTTCCATGCGTAACACCTACTGTATATATTATTAAATAAATCATTTTAATGGTTATGAAAACTACATTTATGTTGTTAACTAGTTACCGACTTGAACTGTGGTTGAGGTCTGAGCAATAAGTAATAGATAGTGACATAATTATAGGATACGAATAAAATCAATTAACGACAGATTTTCCTGGTTGGTACTTACAAGTATAGACACTTTGTCATATTGTACTCACCACGTCGGAAGCACAGATTATAGGATACCAGTATACTACCGCCACCGGCGGCCATCACCCAGCTATAGGGGCGGCAATCTTATTACGTATCAGCTGTGCCCGCGACTTCGCCCGCGTGGAATAGTGACTTTGGGCAGCGGTTTTTGGTATATTTTGGACTAGCTGCACCCCGCGGTTTCACCCGCGTTTGGATAATATACAACAACTAGCTGCGCCCCGCGGTTACACCCGCGTTTCACATTATAAAACCTATAGGGCGGTGGCTGTTAGATACGACGCGTAACATTGTGTCAGAGAACATATACATAGATTAGGTAGTTTTTCACAGTTATTATCGCACTGATAGACAAATAAACATTGATGATGATGGTGATGATGATGATTTGTAGCCTATATTGTGTTCCTAAACTATCTGCATAATACGTTTTATGCAAATTAAGGTACTATTTCACAGCTTTTAGGCTACTGTGTATGTGTAAGTTGGAGTATAAGGTAATAATATATAAGCTATAAAAATACCAAATTTCATGCCAATGGGGTACTTTGTCACAGTTTTTACTGCACTGATACAAAACGGTGGTGATGATGATGATGAATTAAAGCCTAAGTCGTAAGTTGCGGGATAACCTACCTACGTACGAAATTTTACGCACATTGGGTAGCTTTTCACAGTTTTTATCGCATTGATAGAAAACGGCGATGATTATGATGATGACTTAATAATATGTTCGTAGCCTATGTCCTAAGTTAGAAGATAACCTATCTGCGAACCAATTTCTCTCTCCCCCCACTCTCCCCTCTTCCCCTCTTTCCCCCCACTCTCCCCTCTTCCCCTACTCCCCTATTTCCTCCCATTCTCCCTTCCTTCTACCCCTACTCTCCACTCTTTCTCCCCCCACACTACCCTCTTTCTCCCCCCTCTCCCTCTCTCCCCCCACCCACCCCTCTTTCTCCCCACTCTACTCTCTTTATCACCCCACTCTCACCTCGTTCTCACCCCTCTGTCCCCTTTGTCTCCCCCCGCGCTCCCCTCTCTTTCGCCCCACTCTCCCCTCTCTTTCTCCGCACTCTCCCCTCTTTCTCCCCACTCTACTCTTTTCTCCCCCCACTCTACCATCTACTGCCCCTCCCCCCTCCACTCTCCCCTTTCCCTCCACTCTCCTCCTTTCTCCGTCTCCCCTCCCCGCACTCTCCCCCCTTTCCTCTTATCGCACTCTCCCTCTTTAAATAACGATCCGTTCAGCCGTTTACTGTGGTCCGTTGGGGTGCATCTAAAGAATACCTAATAATTTCAACCCCCTTGCTTTTCCCCCTTTAGAGATGATTTTGCAAAAAAGCTGAAACCCGTATTTATTTATTTATTACCTAAATCCTAAATAAGAATTTTCAGATCCCTAACTTGAAGAATTATGGATTCCCCATACAAACTTTCAACCCCTATTTGATCCCCTTCGAGATTATTTTTTGAGACAAAAGATAGCCTATGTCCGTCTCATAGATCCAATCTACCCCTATACCAAATTTCATCGAAATCGGTCCAGCCGTTTGAGCGTGAAGAGGTAACAAACATACACACATACACACACACACACACACACTCACAAACTTTCGGCTTTATAATATTAGTAAGATAAGATATATCTTTATGAATTGTAGCCTATGTGTTATTCTGATATGTAAGCTATATTATTGTGAAGTTTCATTAAAATCCATTCAGTAGTTTTTTCGTGAAAAAGTAACAAACATCCATCCATCCATCCATCCATACTCACAAACTTTCGCGTTTATAATATTAGTAGGAAGGATTTATAAACACCTTCGTTTGTTTATTATTTATCTTTAAATTAAATTGGCATAACTTTTTTATTTATGAACCGATTGACATGAAACAAACACTAAATGTTAAGTGAAATTTACCACAATATATTTCTAAATGGAACAAACCGTTTCTGAGATTAGCGTGCACAAACGCACAGATAAAAAACAGGCAAAAATTGTTACATTCATTAATTTGGGGTCTATTTGCGTTGTTAAAGTTCCCAATAATTATGTTACAATTATGTTATACAATATAATAATGATATGATCATGTAAACACCTCTATAATCTAGGATCCTTGTGAAGCCAAATACATGCCTACGGTGGAAAAAATACAAAAGGAGTTAGCTCGGTACCACTAAATAAAAAATATAAAAAAATATACCTACGGAGTTATTCGGACCTATATCCGTCCCTATTCATAGTAGGCATGGCGAGTGTGAAAAACTTGGAGCTTTGGCGAATGTGTGGCATAATGTTCCACTTTACCTACTTCTAATCTAAACAATACGATCGATTGCTCCTGTATTCAGTTCAGTTGCGTTGCTCCTTGCTCACCGCGGACGGTGCCAGCTCCGCGCACGTAGACTGCCCGATACCTACGCATCTACGAGCCAAGCACAGATCTGCTCAAGTGCTCATTGCCTTGATTGCTGAGGAAGCGAATATGGCCACATATTTTTATATTACTGAATTTATTTTTTGGATATCTTGGTACTTGATACTTGGAAAATTTGTAATAGTTAATTTAAATTTTCTATATTATTTTGTGTAATATTCATTTATGTGGCTTGTTATGCGCGGCTGTATAATCGTAGCAATTATTTATTATAAATAAATAAATCAATGAGTCCGGATGCGCTGAGCTATAATGACACACTTATCGAGCTTAAGAGGTGAGAACAAACTCACAAGTTTACCGCATTGTAATAATAATATCTGGATAACCGAGCTATGCTCGGTATTTTTTTTTTTATAAATTGAGTTTTTTGGAAATTATATTTAAGTACGAATTACTAATAAAACGATGAAATATAAATAATATTTTTCGATCTTACCGATAGAATAATAAATCGACGGTGAACTACCAAGACCTCCTAACTACATTTTCACGATTTTTTTTTTATTCCATTTTTGGGCGTAGAAAAATACAACGCACAGACTCACGAAGACTCCCGTCACTGGTTTCTTTCAAATTTCTGAGTAAAACTGCAATTTCAAGACCTCCTTAGTTACATTACGAAAATTTTGCTGCTAAAATCTGCTATCTGCGCTCAAACAGGTTTCCGCTCTAACATTTCCCCCAGAGCGGACTGTTTTATAGTCTGGGCAAAACAAATAATTTTGTTAGGAACACCCTGTATAAACTGCACAATGGGGTATGTTGTATATTCGAAAAATCATCACATCAGTCTCCGATGTATACTATTTTATAAGGTTATAAAGTTTGTTATGCAAAATGTTGGATTAAAAGTAAGTAGGACACGTGATTATTGGTTAAATGGCTTGTTTTATTCTATATCACCACCATTAATAGCAATTTTTTGATTTAACTAGAAATTCAACGCATTATGACAATAATTTTGATCTAAAAATTTTCTTCATAATCTTTTCAAACAGCTACTTTTTCCAATATTCATGAAACTTGTCTGGAACGAGGATATTCGCCAAAGAACTACAGTTTACGACATGGGTCGCAAGGTTTGTAAACTGAAGTTGCGATGGAGAGAAAAGTTCTACGGTTGTGACCACGAACTGGAAGATGCAGCGTAGGTAGGCCTCCCACTAGATGACCTGACGACATCAAAAGAGTCGCAAGCAACCGGGGGGTGCAAGTGGCAAATAGTCGTTAGGTGCGGCGGTCTAAGGGGGAGACCTACGTACAGTATCTAGTGGACGTCTACAGGGTAATGATGATGATGATGAAACTTGTTTCTGTAACCAACAAAACGTAAGCTATATCTAGTTAAAACAAATTACTTACACACAAAAATATACTTAACAGTTTTGTAATGTTATTAAATGTGAGTAAAAGGCTTTCAGTTCAGACTTCAGACCATGTTGGTTGTTTGAAAGGAAACATGTGACCTGTGACTATGACTGTGAAAAGTTTATGTTTTACCTGGTTGTGTTCCTAGGTTACCTGTGTATTTTTTGTTATAGTATGACGTTTAGTAATTTTAACAAACAATGAGTGATTTTCTATTATGATTATTATGCGGTATTTTGTAGCTATGAACGCTGCATCGTTGATAGTGGTGTAAAAACTAGGCCTAATAATATTTATATTTCGATGAACGTTAGGTACATGTTTATATCAAATAACTTCTTAAAAGCTCAACTAATCAACACTTTGGACCTTTATTTGGTCTGAACCTGATTCAATGCTATAGTTTTTTCTTCTATCTTCCTTCATAATACCTTCTTTCTTCATAAATATGACAGGTTTTGTGTCATATCAGAAGCAATGTATTCTATCTACATTTATTTCAGAAACTAGAAATATTAGATGAAAATGGGATGCAGTACTATATTCGGTATCTATTAACTATACCTAAGCAATAAGAAAACTATGAAAAAGTAATAACCTAAATAAATGAGACGTTTTTTTCGCCTCCTGTAAAGTAGCGATTTTTCACTTAGGAGTTCTTGGTAGTTCACCGTCGAAATAAAAAACACGAAAAAAATGACATTTTCTAAAAATGATTCCTAGGTAGATCGATTTACCGCCCCCGAAACCCCGTGTATACTGAATTTCATGAAAATCGTTGGAGCCGATTCCGAGATTCCAATTATATATATGTGGAGTAAGGACCTGGAGAGCACTTTTTAAAACGTGCAAAACCGCTGGCCTCATGGACCACCGGCTTTGCAAATACAATATAGGTAACTAGGCAACCATTGTTCTAGAATTTAGTTGAAATAAAAGAAGATAATTCACTGGTAATTCTGATTATTTTATTGAAGTACAACAAGGGTTTACTTACAATGCTTTCACCTCGAAAATCCGACTCAAAGTGAAGCCGAGCAACTAGTTCTCTTCGTTCGTAGCCGCCATTTTCGTGCCCACCCGTCTGATCCCCCAGTTTTTCAAGTTATCAGTCCAGGTGGCGCTAGTGGCGGCTTTAAACTATTAGTACTAGCTATTTAAACTAGTAATTACTAAGCATAAGGCTTTTAAAAATCATCACTAAGATTATGAAGCTAATCACAGTTCGTACATCAGCGTTACAGCAATCTTAATTTTAATTGGAAACAAACTTACTTTTGAAATGACTTTCGGATGTGGTCGAACTCAGAACTATTTACGTTTGATAATTATTTTAAAGGTTTTAACTGGATACAACGCAAATCAAATTAATCCTAATATTTAACGTTATTAAAAGCTTACAAATTAAATTTGATCAAAAATCAATCTTAAAATAGAGCAATGTCTTTTTGACTTCATGACGGAGATTCCCGAAAGCGCCCGATTCGTCCTCGCGGCGACACGGCCATTCTGAAATGCGACGCGTGCTCAGTGTCGCTCCTGGTGGTTATGATTCTGAAATAGAGAGATAAGTATTTTGAGGCTAGGTACTTCCACAGTAACCTTAACCTATGATTTGGAGTCATAATTTCCTGGCAGTAAACAAACTGCATCACAAATATCCCAGTGATTTTCCATTTTGTATGAAACGACATTGCTTCTTCAGCGTGATATACCTATCTACGATATCTGCCGCTAGTTTGTATTGCAACTGCTCATACCACATGACAACAGTTCATGAAAATAATAATGTGAAGTACAGCTCATTCCACATGACAACAGTACTTTAAATGTTAGATATGTAGTTGTGTGATGTGTAGTTATGTAGGGAAGGATTATATTTGGCCATTGACGGGCCCCCGCGTCCCGCCAATGTGCATCTTTTTATCGAATTATTTTATTGAATTGAATAATGGTCCAGTCATAAGTTAAAGTCATTGTCAAGTCTTTTGGCCATTGACGGTCCCCCATGTACCGTCAATGTGCATCTTTTGTTTGCTATATTGGACTACTCCACGCGCCAATATGCATTAATAATTCGATTTTGAAAGCTATATTGAACTACTTCATGCGTCAATAAGCATTTTATATTTTGCGTACACATAGGTGTGCGTGTGTGTGTGAATTATGACAGACTAGAATGAAAAGTGCTCACCGTGAATATTATAGTAGTGATGATGCACGGATGTAGGTATCTCGTGTTATTCAGTGGCGGTGACGTTACCATCAGTGACGTCAACCGCTTGTAGCGCCGCCGCGGTTTGTGTGTGCGCGGCGCGTGTGATGCCAGATGGACCAGCTTGCTGGTCATCTTGAGGCGACACGGCCGCCTGGGCAACTGCTCCTGGCTGAGGGGCGCGCCGCAGCTGGTCGTGCGCGACTTTGCGGGGCCGCCCATGGTGGCCCACCACCTTCTTGACGAGGTAGCGGTCGTTTTCCAAAACTCTGTGGATTTCGTAAGGCACGCTAAATTTCAAATCGAGAGAGGTCTGGTTCCTGGGATTGTTTTTAATGAGAACAAAATCTCCACGCTGAAAGTTGTGAATCTTCGCTCGTCCCTTGTCGAATCTTATTTTATCTTTTGCAGATAACTCAGTCATTCTCAGTTGTACATGCCGATCCAAAGCATCAAAGTCTATAGACGTGTTATCAAAGTTTACTAACTGCAGTAACTCAGGTGGTACGCAGTTTTGTCGTCGAGTCAGCATCGTAAGTGGGGCAGTACCTGTGATTCTGTGTGTCGTGCAATTAAGGGCAAGTTGTAGACCATCTAGTGCTGTGTGCCATTCTGGAGTTTCATAGTTTTTTATCATGATGAGACCGTTCTTCAGCGTTGCCATGACGCGCTCCACCTGCCCGTTTCCTCTGCTCACACCAGGGGATATGGCATGTATCTCGATACCAAACCTGTCACAGTAGCTTTTATATTCACCAAGAAACTCGCGCCCGCCATCCACGATTATCTGTCTCGGGGCCCCAAAGAGATGAATGACCTGTTTCAAAGCCGCCACAGTACTGTACTGACTCTTATCATTGGTGTGTCGGAGAAGTATATACTTAGTAAACGCGTCTATTGTTACAATTACGTACTCATGTTCTTCTGAAGTGCCGAGTTTGCCAGTGATGTCCATGTGAATAACTTCAAACGGTACTGTTGGCTTGGTGATTGGATGCAACTGTACCTGTGTGGCTCCAGACGTTTGTTTTGAAGTTCTGCATATCACACAGTTATCCACAAACTCTCGGACAACAGATGACATTCTGTCGAAATGGTAGGTCTCCTTAATTTTCTGAAGAGTCTTCTCCCAGCCTGGATGCTTAAGAGCAGTGTGAAAGGTGTTTATGAGGCTCCACTGAAAAGACTTCGGCACTACTACCAGCTTTTGAGAGCCCCGAATTGGGTCACTCTTTTTGTACTTCAACACATTACCTTCGAGGAGGTATCCGGGGATATCATCTCCATTGTGTAGGCTGTCTACAATGGGCCGCAGCTGGTCGTCACGTCGTTGTTCAATGTTGATCCATTCGAGGTTGTTTGTCATGGTATTTACCGTCAATGGATCTGGATTCCGACTGAGAAAGTCTGCGTGCTGCATCCGCTCGCCCTTCCTGTACTCTATTTCGAAGTCAAAATTTTGTAAATATGCCCACCATCTATGTATGCGGGGTAGCAGGTCTTTCTTATGTTTGGAGGCCTTTAAGGCATTGCAATCCGTGATCACTTTGAACTTACGTCCATAAACAAAGTGACGAAAATGCTTGATTGCGCGTACTACTGCCAATGTCTCCAGTTCGTAACTATGGTACCTACTTTCTGTATCCGTGGTACGCATGCTGAAGTAAGCGATCACGTGTTGTCGGCCGCTGATGACTTGGACGAGAATTGCACCGAATCCGAGACTGCTGGCGTCAGTGTACAGCTCTATAGCCTCTCCTTCTTGGAATATCGTGAGGACGGGTGCAGAGGTAAGGTGATGGATAATCTTTTGACGTGCCTCCTCATGAACATGAGTCCATTGCCACCTAGTGCCTTGTTTAGTTAGATCGTACAGGGGAACCATGGTACGTGCAAAATCAGGAATGAAACGGCGAAAGTAACTCGCGAGCCCATTAAATTGCCGTACCTGTTTAACTGTAGTCGGGACGGGAGCTTTTAGAAGCGCCTCTACTTTCTTGGGACTCGGACGAACCTGACCGTTTTCTACTACATTACCTAGGTACTCAATAGAGCGTTTGAAAAAGCGGCATTTTTCAACATTTATCGAGAAACCCGACGCGCACAATGCAATCAGAATTCGCTCTAAATATGCCAATCCACTAGCAAATTCGCGACACTTACTAATTACATCATCGATGTAAACCTGTGCTACACTGTCATTATTATTATTATCCGCGCCGTTATTTGCACTACCTGCGTTTAGTAAGGGCCCTAGAGCTCGATTTATGCATCTCTGGTACACAGAAGGTGCGTTGCAGAGACCAAAGGGCATCGTGAGATACTCATACAACCCGTCAGGTGTAACAAAGGCTGTTTTCTCAATGCTGTGTTCAGAAATCGGTATCTGATTAAATCCGGAAGCCATATCTAGAGTAGAATAGAATCGCCCGCCCGCCAGCTGGTCAATTTGATCTGCTATCAGCGGAAGCGGAAAATGATCGCGTACAGTGTTGGCATTTAACTCTCGATAATCTACACACATGCGATCGTCTCCGTTTTTCTTTTTTACCAAAATGATCGGACTGGAATATGGCGATTTACTTTCACGGGCAATGTTATTCTCGATTAACTCACTGACGATTTTTTTTAATTTTCTCGCGCTCAACCGGGCTTAATCTATATGGCCTTCGCTCAACATATTTGTCTGGGTTCTTCAGTCGAATCTCTAACTCACCAGTATTGACGCGAGACTTAGCAAAACCGCGGGTAAAACAATGCGAGTACTTGTTAAGCAAAATCATTAGTTCGTCAATTTCAGTGGTGTTTGTCAAGTCGTGATTGATATTCTCAAATAAAGGGCTGTTCGAACGCATGTGCATAACGCGGGGCTGAGACAACAAGGTTGCACTATTTTTCGTCACTATAACACTGAGACCGGTCTCGTGAAGCAAGTTTGCGCCAATTAATACATCTGACGTCATTTCGTAATCTGGCAAAACATAGAACAAGATCTCAACATTTATATTGTCAATGACGCAAATTGCAGTGAGGGTACTTGTGGCAACAACGGGAAAAGGACCTATTCCGCGTAAATGTTGAACTACCTGACGTCTATGTCCGGGCAATCTGTTAGCGACTGTCTCACGCATCACCGAGCATTCCGCGCCGCTATCAAATACGGTATCTAGGGTCTTGTCACCGACGCAAATACGCATTGTGTTCAGACTAGAACTATCGCCAAACACCGAATTCACGTTAGAAGCTACACGTTTTTCACGACGATAGCAAGTGTCAAATGTGTGACCTGGTTTTGAGCAAAATGAACAAGTCTTATCACTACTCGGCCTAGACATCGTAGTAGATGACGTTGCAGAACTTTTTTCGGTCGTTAGAACATTTGAATCGTTTCTGTTGCGACAAATATTAAAAGTATGGCCACTCCTTTTACAGAACGTGCAATAGAGGGGGTTTCGGTAATCAACGGTAACCTTGGGGCGTTTCAAGGGCGGTTGGTTGGTATTACTTTGGTTCGGGCGTTTGACGCGAATAGAAGAGGCAACAGATATCAATTCAGGCACTGAGCTAGCTCTGGCATTCATTAATTCAATACGAAGACGTTCGTCACTCACCGTTCCAATCACCGCCTCTACAGCGTCACTGTTGTCGAGCTTATCTTTCGTGACCCGCCTCCACAGCAGCCATGATTGTGACAGAAACCCTGCGATATCTTTGGAAGAATCGTAGGAATGTTCTCTAAACCTGAGTACGTCCCGTGAGTAACGATGCTCTGGTTCGAACGTAGTGACGATGTTTTCTCGAAGCTCCTCCCAGCTTGATGTCGTGACTAACCAATTATCAGCCCATATTTTGGCACGTCCTTTTAGCAAGCTGGCTACTTTCATGCGGATATCATAGTCGGTGAGTTTATACGTACTTTTAGCCGTAGAGATGTGATTACACCACTCGCGAACTCCGACGTTACCGTCCGGGTCGTACGAAGGCAGAAACACGTCGGTAATCTTGATTTTTTCAACCGATTTCTGTTGCGTCAACAACCGGTCGCTCATATGCTGCATCATTGTCATCATATGAGAAAAAAATTCTGGAGGTACTACATTACCAGATTGTGATGTCAGCGGCGGTGGCGTTCCCATCGGGTCCGTAGCAGGTCCACTCGTCGCTGCACGTGGGGTAGATACTGGCGGCGCACCAGGCGCTGCATTATTCGGCTCAGGGGCATCCATCCCTATGATCGGCCTATCGACGCTTTTGTAGGTGTTGATCTGGATAGCCTGAAAATCATTATGAACGGACAGCAAAGGGTGTTTTTATCCCACTTCTGATGTGGAGTAAGGACCTGGAGAGCACTTTTTAAAACGTGCAAAACCGCTGGCCTCATGGACCACCGGCTTTGCAAATACAATATAGGTAACTAGGCAACCATTGTTCTAGAATTTAGTTGAAATAAAAGAAGATAATTCACTGGTAATTCTGATTATTTTATTGAAGTACAACAAGGGTTTACTTACAATGCTTTCACCTCGAAAATCCGACTCAAAGTGAAGCCGAGCAACTAGTTCTCTTCGTTCGTAGCCGCCATTTTCGTGCCCACCCGTCTGATCCCCCAGTTTTTCAAGTTATCAGTCCAGGTGGCGCTAGTGGCGGCTTTAAACTATTAGTACTAGCTATTTAAACTAGTAATTACTAAGCATAAGGCTTTTAAAAATCATCACTAAGATTATGAAGCTAATCACAGTTCGTACATCAGCGTTACAGCAATCTTAATTTTAATTGGAAACAAACTTACTTTTGAAATGACTTTCGGATGTGGTCGAACTCAGAACTATTTACGTTTGATAATTATTTTAAAGGTTTTAACTGGATACAACGCAAATCAAATTAATCCTAATATTTAACGTTATTAAAAGCTTACAAATTAAATTTGATCAAAAATCAATCTTAAAATAGAGCAATGTCTTTTTGACTTCATGACGGAGATTCCCGAAAGCGCCCGATTCGTCCTCGCGGCGACATATACAAGGTGTAACAGCAAGGTGTAGTAATACTGAAACTACGCATACACATACATATTTCGAAGTAGTCTGGAGGTACTATAAATCTGTAAGTAGTTACGGTAATGAATTATTACACGTCAAAGTTTACTGCAAAACTAACCATCGTTCAACCCTAGTTATCAGCTGGGCAATGTCAGTGAACTTGAGGCATAGGCTAACATGTACAGTCTTACCCAACTTATATGGTGCGTCGTGAATCTTCGTTCGCGCAGAAAATAAAGTATGGTCCGAAGATTAACGAAAGAATGCTTAACACTTACAATCAACCTAAGATCACTATTATAAGGTTCATAATACACTGCAGCTGTTGCACATCGCAGTTCTACCTGCGCAGAAGATGAATTTTCAAAGCGCGGGAAATGCTATTGACCGCTATTGGTCGGCAGCCGCCCCGCCATCTTAGCGATCGCCGCGTGGCATGAGTGAGATGGAACTAACAGCTGCAGTGTATTATGAACCTTATAATAGTGATCTTAGGTTGATTGTAAGTGTTAAGCATTCTTTCGTTAATCATCGGACCATACTTTATTTTCTGCGCGAACGAAGATTCACGACGCGCCATATAAGTTGGGTAAGACTGTACACCTCTAGCCGGCGGCATTACTCAAACAAAACTAGGTGTAGAAGTAAAGTTGTGGTAAAAGTTCTACCAAAAATTACTAGATGGCGCCAGGGCCGTTTCTAAGAAATCCTGCATCGCGCAAGCGTTGTGTGACCGGCGTAACGTGACGTCATCCGTATCATGTTAGGGTTGTAATATTTAGTTATTTTGTCAATTTGAGTGAAAAAATCGATTATCGATTTCAGGTTTTAGTACCCTGGCAAATGATTCATCACCAGGTACACATACCCACATTTCAATATTACTACACCTTGCCGATACACCCTGTATATATATATATATATATAAGGTCAATGTGGGGAAGTCCGTCTAGGCGGTAAGTCCGTCTAGCGGCAATAACTTCCTTATTTGAATAGCTAGCGCCTTAGGGCTCGGTCAGTAAACCAATATTATGGAGCTACTTCGAACTGAGAATCATAGATGTCGCTCACATCCTTATGTTAGGAGAAATTTACTGTTCAATTTTTTTCGCGTTTTGAACTTGTAGATGGAGTGTGACGTCTCTTTAAAAATTCGAAGAAAATGCGGAAAAACTAAAGAGTTTGTAGAGGTTCTATGATTTAGCAAATAGTTTAATGATCCATACGATTATTCCTGGTCTTGAATTAATTAAAAACGCTTCAATTTCGTTACTTGAACGTACAAGAAATTGTTAAAATTAAAATGTAACAATTTGGAAGACCGTCTACCAAGCTAAAGCAAAGTCCGTCATATGCCGGTCTTGCCCCAAAGGCAGATATTGTCAACATTTTCAACAGCACATATGGATGACTCATATAATTATTAAAGTATTACTATTTACTTGCTATTATACTTAGAAGTTGTAAGTAGTCCACTAAAAACTATCCAATCCATTATTTTTTCAGAAATTATTATAAGGCATGTAGCTTTTCACATTATGGCGATTTTTTGGTATCGATGGTTTATTGCAAAACCGATTTTAAAAGTTTAAACAAACAATAACGGTCTTCGCTTATTATGTTATATATAACCCACTTCATACTTGCTTGCTACTTCTTATTTAGTAATGTCCTACATTATTTTGTATTCTGAATTAATAATAATATTATTATCTTCTCAGGAACAAAAGTGCGTGCCCATGTGGGGCATGGTGCCAAGAAATAATAATTGTAATACGATAAAAAATGATTTAATGATCAAAGTTCATTGTTGATTTTGCAGCTACTAATTTTGAATTAGAAGGTATTTGTTTTTTTGTTATTTGGTTATTTTAAATCACTTTTTTTTTTTGAAAATGTTTGCAACTACTGTCAAGATAAATATGACGGTCTTACCCAAAAAGTAAATAAAATTAATTATCTTTGAAATGTAAATTTTAGGGCAGGCAGATACGACGATAATTTCATCACCAGGTTACCATCAGTGCAACTTTTCATACATATAACATATTTGCCCTACAACTTATGATTTTATTGCTACTAGACGGACTTACCTCAAACTACATGGGAAGACCGTCTACACGCCGACCTTTTAAAAAAAATGCTATAAATCTAAGGATCATTACAATTGATCTTATTTTTAGACTACTATAGGTAAATCAATATATTATCCACCTTTTCCGACTATACAAATTATTTTAAAAAGCATATTTCGACTCATTATGTTAACTTGAATTCAATTTGAAGAAAAGTATGCCGGACTTCCCCACATTGACCTTACAAGAATTGCTCATTTAAAGATATAAGATTATTAGTACACAGGAGTATAACTTTCAGCGCTTTATAATAATAGAATTATCGAATTTCAGTACCTACCATGTAGTGCACCCAAAATTACCCAACCACGCATATTATGATATACGCATATAAATACATACATATACGTACTTACATAACTTGGTTCCATTATTTGCAGGAAAACCACATTTCAACAATAACATGCACGATAAGTTCTAAAATAATTAGCTTTGTTTAAATTATTTCCTTTCTGACATTTTCGTACAGTATAGGGTAATTCCAGGATAGATGCCCGGCTCGGATAGATGCCTCAAATTCAATAACTATGATTTCCCGGCTTGTTTTTGCTGTCGTTGATATTGCCAAACGAGAGACATCCCCGCACCTACCCGGTACCCCCCGCGAGGTAACCCCTGACCCGTCGTGCATTCCATCTATACTCAAAGAAAGATTTGGTGCGACGAAAAAATTGCTAATTCTTTTTCTACAGCATTATTGAGCAGCTGGAACTTTTTAAATGGTGACTAAATAATTTATATTTTGTATCCAAATGTTACAATGGACTGTATACTAACACTAAAATCAGTTTTTTTAGAATATTTATTGAATACACATTCCTGAATATCATCATCATTTCAGCCCGAAGAAGTCCACTGCTGAACATAGGCCTCCCCTACACCTTTCCAGGAAGAACGATTCTGAGCCCTTTCCATCCATCGACTTCCCGCGATCTTAACAATGTCGTCGGTCCATCTGGTGGGTGGGCGCCCTACGCTTCGTCTTCCGGTTCGTGGTCGCCATTCGAGAACCTTTATTCCCCAACGGTTGTCGGTTCTTCGAGCTATATGGCCTGCCCATTGCCACTTCAACTTACTAACTCTACGAGCTATGTCGGTGACCTTGGTTCTTCTACGGATATCCTCATTTCTGATTCTATCACGTAGTGAAACTCCCAGCATAGCTCTCTCCATAGCTCGTTGCGCGACTTTGAGCTTGTGCACGAGGCCAATAGTTAGCGACCACGTCTCAGTTCCATAAGTCATCACTGGCAACACGCACTGATTATAGACTTTTGTCTTGAGGCTCTGCGGTATCTGCGATGAGAAAATGTGGCGCAGTTTCCCGAACGCTGCCCATCCGAGTTGGATTCGTCGGCTGACCTCTTTACTGAAGTTGGCTCTACCTAATTGGATCGTCTGACCCAAATAAACATAGTGGTCCACAACTTCGATGATATCGCTCCCAACATGTACCGGCATGGGTGTGACATGAGCATTTGACATGATTTTTGTCTTGCTCATGTTCATATTTAGACCCACCTGTTGGGAGACAATATTGAGGTCTCTAAGCATTGTGCCTAAGTCTTCCAGCGACTCCGCCATTATGACTACGTCGTCGGCAAATCGAAGGTGAGTGATGAATTCGCCATTGATGTTGATGCCATACCTTGTCCAGGACACGAGCTTGAAAATATCCTCCAGTGCCGAGGTGAACAGTTTCGGAGATATTACATCTCCCTGTCTCACCCCTTTTTGCATGTGGATTGGATTTGTACTCTGGTCCTGAAGTCGGATAGACATTGTGGCATTCCTGTAGAGACATTTCAACACTTCGATATACCGATAGTCAATTTGACACCGCTGGAGGGACTGTAGCACTGCCCAGGTTTCGACTGAATCAAAGGCTTTCTCATAGTCCACAAACGCTAAGCAAAGTGGCCGATTATACTCCTCGGTCTTCTGTATAATCTGCCGTAGCGTATGGATGTGGTCTATGGTACTGAAGCCTTTTCGGAACCCGGCTTGTTCGGGAGGCTGAAATTCGTCGAACCTACGAGCGAGACGATTAGTAACTACTCTCGAAAACAGCTTATAAACGTGGCTAAGCAAGGAGATCGGCCTATAATTTTTCAAGAGGGTGTTATCACCTTTCTTGAAAAAAAGCACCACTACGCTCTTGCCCCACGCCTCAGGCGTCGTACCTTCGATGATGACAGAATTAAATAGCTTCTGAAGGACCTTAAGTATCGGCGTTCCGCCCGCTTTCAGAAGCTCTGTCGTTATTCCGTCTTCCCCGGGTGCCTTGTTACTTTTAAGCTGCTTGAGAGCCGTTCTGATCTCGTATAGGCTGACGTCCGGGATATCTTCTGTGTAGTGTCGGGTTAAACGGGCTCTTGCATCGCTAGTCGTGCTTGTAGCAGGACTTTGCGATGAGGTGTATAGTTGTCCATAGAACTTCTCGAGCTCTCTTAAAATTTCCGGCTTCGAGGAAACGATGTTGCCACTATCGGTCTTCAGTTTCGTCAACTGACTTTGCCCAACAGACAGATCTCTAGCGAACACTTTCGAGCCCCTATTGCGTTCTATCGCCTTTTGAATACAATTAGTATTAAAAAGGCGAAGATCGTGTCGCATGGACTTCGAGATCTGTCTATTGAGCAAGCCGTATTTCGACCTGTCCACTGAAGACTGCAACCTCATTTCACTGCGGTCTGCCAGAAGTTTAAGAGTATGCTCAGAGAGTTTCTGAGTTCTATTTTTGCGTTGGGTCTTATAGAACTCTGACCCTACCGCTTGGACAATTTCCACCAGCCCGTTGTTTAGTTCGTCCACTGTTTCGCAATCGGTGAGGCATTGGAAGCGATTTTCGAGCTCCAACTGAAAGCTCTCGGGGTTTTGGATTTGGGCAGGACTTGGGCGAAGAGTAGATTTCACCAAACGAGACCTTTCAAGCTTGACGTTGAGATTCAATGTGCCTCTTACCATGCGGTGATCACTGCCGGTTTTCACCCTGTTGATCACGGAGACATCATTGAATATATGCTTATTCGTCGTTAAAATGAAATCTATTTCGCGTTTGTGTCCACCGGGGTGCAGCCACGTCCATTTCCTGGACGATCGTTTCTTGAAGAAGGAGTTCATCATGAAGAGTCCCTCCTTTTCCATGAAGTCGGCCAATCGCTGACCTCGGTGGTTCCGCTGTCCAAATCCGAATTGCCCCACTCTCAGTTCATCGCCAATCCTCACGCCTAACCGCGCGTTGAAGTCCCCCATCACCACTGTAAAGTGTGTTTTCGAAGCTTGTATGGCGATTGAAATATCGTCATACATTGCCTCCACTTCATCGTCCGGGCGTTTCGAGTGAGGGGCGTATACCTGTATGACCTTCAGCGAATACCGACTGGTGATTCTGAGTATAAGGTATATAACCCTGTTCGAAACGCTTTCGATCTTTACGATGTTATTGACGAGGGACTTATGAACGATAAACCCGACACCATGTTGGGATTGCTGGTCTCCCTCCCGGTAGTAGAGCAAGTTGCCGGAATTTAGAATTATCGTGTCCTCCCCCTCTCTTCGGACTTCTGATAATCCTATCACATCCCAGCGCAACTTACTGACTACTTCTTCCAGCTCAATCAGCTTCTCATCGGTCCTCAGTGTGCGTGCGTTATATGTTGCCAGGGCCAAGGGTCTTTGTTTTGGGGGTTGGTGGCTGGATCTCTGCCGGAGATTCTTCGCACCCCTTGTTCTGCCGTTACCATGGCCGCCACCTGTGCCAGGAATAGCAGAACTGCCGGGGACTAGGGGCCGTCTCGTGTTCGTGTTCATTTTCATGGGGGGGAGGGGGGGTTTGCCATAGTCACCACGCTTGGCAGGCGGATTGGTGACCGCAGTATTGGTGGTATGTACATTGAGGAAATGCTGCTGCCCATTTCCCGGTTGTGTTCCCTTAGTCGCCTTTTACGACATCCACGGGAGGTGATGGAGAGGTCCTATTCTTTGCCGGGACCCCACGGTCACGGTCACGGTCCTGAATATAAAAGGCGTCTATCCTCTACGAAAAGGATAGACGCCTCGATTTATTTTCGCCTATGTTTAACCATACAAAACAAATAATTCCCATTATTTTCAAACGATGTAACTACATTAGGGTATAGATGCCTCAGAAAGGAAACTTCTTTCGTGAGGCATCTATACCCTAATATGATTATAAAGAAAATACACTTTTTACGAACATTTTTAATTAATGTCTGTGTTTAGATTTTACTTCCCATCACGAATACCTAATATCAAATTGAAAAAGTGTTATTTTTATCAATGAGGCATGTATCCCATAACTGGTTTTGACGCATAGAGCAACTATCCGTCATAGGGCATCTATACTTTCAAAAATAGAGGTCTGGGAAAATCGATATAGATTAGTAAATATCAACAGTGATGTTTTCATTTTCCTTCAAAGTGGTAGCCGAAAGACCAATCTATTAACATGTGTGACAAACGTTCAGATCCAATAATTTAAATGGGAAATATAAAGCGTTTTCAAAAAGTATGGCAACTATCCTGGACTTACCCTAATATACTACGTTTTGAGCAAAGCATAAATTAATGACCATAATCGTAGATTATTAAACAAGGGACTAAATCTAGTCATTACATACCTACTCGATATTTTGTCTCCCTAGCGAAGCGAGAGGTTATAGTGAGTCCTGACAGAAGCGAGGGGTTTAAGCCGCCAAAGACGAAGACAGGCTCTATCCTTGAGGTTCACACTCCACTTTTTGTACCTTCCGCGAAACAATAAAAACCCAGGCCTTCATAAAATAAATGGGCGGGCTGCTTGGTTTTCAAGTTGATTCTAAGATGCCTTTTTTAGAATTTTGTTAAAAATACAGAGTTTTTAAATAATGTAATTGCGCCTTGGTCACTGACCTCTGTAATTGTACCAATGTTTAACTAATCTCATTAGCATTTGCCACGAGGGCCCCAAATGAATTATTTTCTATCGCCATTAGGCAAAAATAGGTACCTAACTAATAATATATTACTAAATAGCTAAATGATTACAATGATACAAAGTAAACAAATAAGTAGGTAGTGATTAAACTGGATCAATAAATGAATAAATAAGAAAAATAATAAATAAATAATATATAGGTAAGTCCAGGATAGTTGCCATACTTTTTGAAAACGCTTTATATTTCCCATTTTAATTAATGAATCTGAATGTTTGTCACACATGTTAATAGATTGGTCTTTCGACTACCACTTTGAAGGAAAAATAAAACATAACTGTTGATATTTACTAATCTATATCGATTTTCCCAGACCTCTATTTTTGGAAGTATAGATGCCCTATAGCGGATAGTTGCTCCATGTGTCAAAACCAGTTATGGGATACATGCCTCATTGATAAAAAAATACTTTTTCAGTTTGAAAATTAGTTATTCGTGATGGGAAGTAAAATCTAAACACAGACATTAATGAAAAATGTTCGTAAAAAAGTATATTTTCTTTATAATCATATTAGGGTATAGATGCCTCATGAAAGAAGTTTCCTTCCTGAGGCATCTATACCTTGTAGGTAGGTACATCGTTTGAAAATAATGGGAATTATTTGTTTTGTATGGTTAAACATAGGCGAAAATAAATCGAAGCGTCTATCCTTTTCGTAGAGGATAGATGCCTTTTATATTCAGGAATGTGTAATCAATAAATATTGAAAAAAAAAACTGATTTTAGTGTTAGTATACAATCCACTGTAACATTTAGATACAAAATATAAATTATTTAGTTACCATGTAAAAAGTTCCAGCACCTCAAAAAGGCTGTAGAAAAACAATTAGCAATTTTTTCGTCGCACCAAATCTTTCATTGCGTATAGATGGAATGCACGACGGGTCAGGGGTTACCTCGCGGGGGGTACCGGGTAGGTGCGGGGATGTCTTTCGTTTGGCAATATCAACGACGGCAAAAACAAGTCGGGAAACCATAGTTTTTGAATTTGAGGCATCTATCCGAGCCGGGCATCTATCCTGGAATTACCTACCTAATATAGGTACCTAATATTAGGTATTACGCAAATGTATTTTCTGGATTATACAATTACACTTCAATGAATAAATATGAAAAATAATAAATAAGTATAATTGTATAATCCAGAAATTACATTACCTATTTTCTTATTTATTCATTTATTGATCCAGTTTAATCACTACCTACTAATTTGTTTACTTTGTATCATTGTAATCATTTAGCTATTTATTAATATGGTATTATATCTTAATATTGGTTGTATATCCTGTTATCCTGCAGTTGATTGACGCACAGTTGATTGTTCCCCTGTTTTTAATGCCCTATGTGGTTGTCGGTTTATAATAGTAAACAAAATAAACATACCTACTGATATATACCTAGTCAGGTCATAAATTCTGTCACATGTTTTATATAAAATAATTGAAACAAGTTTATTCATTATGTAACCATTTATATACCAAAATGAACTTAACAAAACATAGATTCTTATGACACTAAAGTTTATTCAAAATGACCTCCGTGATTTTGAATACAGGCCTTCAATCTGCGCGGCCAGTCGTCTATCGCAGCACGAACGAGGTCCATGTCAATATCGGCGGCTGCCTTAATCAAGGATGTCTTGAGTGACTCCAAATTGGGATGAGGCTTTGAGCACTCCTTTTCCTCCAAGTGTTGCCATATCTTGTAATCTAGCGGATTCAAATCTGGACTGGAGGAGGGCCAGTCTTCGTGCCGGATGAAGTCGATTTCACGCGCCGCCAGCCAGTCTTGTGTGCTCTTCGCTCTATGAGCTGGCGCCGAATCTTGTTGGAATACCCAGTGCCTGTTATTAAACATGGTATGAGAAACAGGTTCCACAAGGTTCGTCAGGACTGTATTTTGATACACAACTGCATTTGTTTTTACACCTTTCTCACAAAAATGTACCTCTGTTAAGCCCCAATAAGACACTCCCAACCATACCATGAGCGAGGATGGAAAATGACCTCGTTGGACACGCGGAATACGGTTGCTCGCTTCTTCACTACTGTGTGCGTACACCTTATCATTTTGTTTGTTGTAACTCTCTTCTACGGTAAAAATTTTTTCATCCGAAAAAATAATTTCCCGATATTTTTTTCCCGCGTACCGCTTCAACAAAGCGCGGCATCTCTTCAGTCTCAGGTCCATTAGACGAGCATTCAAATGATGTCCTGTTTTTCTTCGATATGCCCGAAGCCCTAAGTCTTCATTTAACACCCTTTTCACCGTGGTTCTGCTTAATCCCATCTGAAGGGCCAACAGTTTCTGCTTACGTTTGGGATTTCTTTGAATTCGCGCCTTCACAGCTTTTATCACTGCTGGAGTCCTAACAGACCGAGGGCGACCACTTCTTGACCTGTCATCTACACTAGAGTCTTCATTGTATCGTTTGATGGTACGATAAACGAATCTCTTGGTTATATTCAAATTTTTCAGTATGTCAAAAATTTGAATTGGCGCGTAACCGCAACGATGCAACGCAATAACTGCAACACGGTCTTCTTTAAGCGTCCACTCCATATTTAAAAATGAGTAAAATTCTAAAAAGTATACATTTTTATTTTCATGAACAATTCGAAATTCGAATTCAATAAACTTTTTTGTGGCCAGCATTCTAAAAGAAAAGTTTTTACTGTGTGACAATACTTATGACCTGACTAAGTACATACAGGACAGTGTGAATCATGCGCACTACGCACATATCACTCACCCATGCATTTTTTTGTTTTAGGGATGGCTTCGCACGGTTTGTGCTTTTAGCCAGTGTCATAAGTATCTTAATATTTAAGTATTTATAACGACAAAGCCCCTTAAATAAATTTAAAAAAAAAGAAGTATTTATAATTTTAACAATAGGAAAGTCATAGCTTATAATACTCGTGTACAAGTAATCAAGTCAATTTACAGTCAAAGTCACGATTCAGATTCATTTCAGTAATTGATTATACCAAACTTGCTGCATCCTGCGGTTTCTCTCGCAGTATTTTCGTTGTCCCTCAATGACTGCTTTTTCTTGGGACACAAATCTTATTTCTTTATATGAGCAATTCTTGTATATACTATATCTATGTATATAATTGGAATCTCGGAATCGGCTCCAACGATTTTCATGAAATTCTGTATATAGGAGGTTTCGGGGGCGATAAATCGATCTAGCTAGGAATCATTTTTAGAAATTGTCATTTTATTCGTGTTTTTTTTTCTTTAAATAACCAGTTCATACTTTTTTATTATTCTATCGGTAAGATCGAAAAATTGAATTCATATTTCGTCATTTAATTAGTAATTCGTACTTAAATATAATTTCCAAAAAACACAATTTATAAAAAAAAAATATCCGGTCATCCAGATATTTATCATATTATCAGAGATGGTGTAGCTTCGTATACCGAAATGAAAGAATTTTCACAATCTGATCCGTATATATTATAGTTCTGGAGGTTAACTTATAAAAAGTAACACACTTGGCGACCAACTATACCTCAGTGTGCCTAGTGTGAGTTTTGCTCGATCCGGTTAGCGTAAACTTGAAATTGTATGGAATAAGAGCAGCGCCATCTAGTGACTGACTGACTGACTGACACTAGACACAGACCTCCGTGGTGAAAATTGAGTAGAAATCTACGCCATCTGTGAGCGATCGACATAATATTCCTATAGCATTTTATTTGTTTTATTATTACAGGACAACATCAAATTGGTCACAGATTCTGGTAGATACTAGGAAGTGGGAAGTATAATAGTTTATGTAAGTACTTTACTATGTAAGCGACATAGGTGGCGCTGTGGGTGAGGTCACTCACCACTACAGATGCGAAGCCACTTAGAATCTTGGTTTTCTATGCTTGTTTCGATTGAATATCGCCGATAGATGCCGCCAGTGGCTTGTAACGCGTATCGATAGTTGCACAATGTTGCCAGTAAGTAGGTGCCACTATTACGCGGCATTGCTGTGCGAATAAGAGATTCGCGCTCCAACTAACATGTAAAAATTGTAAAAGCATGCTTTTATTTACTGTTAGACTGACCGTCTTACCACCAAAATTAAAACAAAAGTTGAACCGATGTGCCTTAGATACGTTGAAGAAAATCTACGTCATACTCGCGTTGTCCCGCCCTTCACAAGCATATGGCTTGACCTTCTTCGCCACAAGAGAGTGTAGCGACACATTGCATTATTATGATTGTACGGTCGGCATCAAAAGTAGCTTAACATCTCGGTATCTTAAATTTAATATACACCCTAAAAATGTACATAATTGCTTATCTACAATGGATTGGAAACTAAAACATGTTAAGCTACTTTTGATGCCGACCGTACCTACTCTTTACTGGTATGGTGTTGAAAAAATAATAATAATTGTATTGTATGCAAAGTACATATTTTTTATTTCTTAAGCATAGTTGTAATATCTATTACATTCTAAACTACGAGTAATTCTATGATTTGGTATGGTAGCTTAGATATTTCTCATAGCGATTGCAGATCCTTTGGGGTCGTTGCACACCTGTGTCTCCTGGACGCTAATGCTATCTGAGGTGGAAGTAGTGGTTTCCTTGGAGTGGGTATGGTCAGGTTGCCATTGTCCCTTCTTGTTGAGGAGTCTGCAAAGTGATATAAAATGTATAAGCGTACAACGGATAAAAACAGAGGCTCTTCTCGCCTCTATGCTACGTGTACGAAGCACTAACCGTGATTTGGCTGAAAAAACAATCCGTACTAGAACTTGGCGATCCTCCCTTGTGGTTGCTTACGTTATGATAAAATCTAGTATACACGATCAGTTTATGCAGTGGTAACAGCTTTCGAGCGGCCAAAGTCACACTTTTGTTTACATCATTGCATAGTAAGAAGCTGCCGCTCCGACTAACTCTCTCTCTCTCTCTCTCTCTTACCCTCACTCTCTCTCGTGATTAATACTTACAGTTTTCTGATTTTCCGCAGTATCTTGCGTTTGCACACGAATATAATGAAGATGGACACGCCGGTGAGGATGTTATAGAAATCCGACACGTACCAAACGCTGCTGTCTGGGTATAAAGCGCTAATGGCTTCTAGCAGCCAGTTTAACCCCATCACTATGGACAGCTTTAGGTATACCGCGAGCCTGAAACATTTATCCAATTTTAGTCGAATGTTTGCATAAATCTTTGCCCTCTAGTCGGTTCATCAGGTCATCACCCGCTACGGCCGAAATTAATAATCAATCCAATCCAAATTTTGCTATCTGGGATTTATATCACAATCCATTTTTAGGGTCAAACGTGCCAATAACCGATCTGTGGATTGGTTTATAAAGGCACGCAGATTGGAAATCGATCGAACGATAGGCAGCAATCCAAGATCGATTTCAATCTTGGATAGGAGATACAATATTATTAATTTCGGCTGGTCACTGAAGTTGTATAAAGGCTGTATAGAGGAGTAATACCTGCGGCGGTTCGTGCGATGTGCCTGCGGCGTGCCGGCGGCTGCCGAGTCCAGCACGGCCGTGCCGCGGCTCAGCCGCCAGATGTTGAACGCAGTCATGAGGAAGAAGAACCAGTTGGAGATGATCAGAATCAGCATCGGCACGTACACGTAAATAAATAGTTCACCAGCTGTACAAAGGAAAACGTATGAGGTGGATAAGTTAAAGAAGAACCTTAGTGATATGAATAGCTATATTACGGTATTGAGGGTGGGCACTCCAATATGTTTCTTGATAAAACATATTAATAATGTAATTACTCGCTTTATACTCGACTTCCAAAAAGTAGGAGGTTCTCAAGTCATGCGAGGCCGGGTTTCGAACCTGGTATCGTTGGCTTGCGTAAGTTACCACTTGGCTCCTACTACTTTTGCTAAGCATGCACGATTGATGATTGATACATTTGCGTTTTAGCGGTAAGGCTACACCACATTTGTATTATCGCTTGTTCTCCGCGCGTTGGCCCGTTTAGCCGTCAACGTGTCTATCGCCGAACACAGAATCGTCTGCAACAGCCGTATGAGGCCATGTACTGACGTTTAAAGAAGCACGTGTCCGCAGGTATCTTCGGCGTGATGAACCAGGGGATGTGACGGAGGTCAATGCCGTTGACGATGGTAAGTGCGACGGTCATGGCGAGCGGCAGCCCCCACGCGTACAGACAGTACATGAGGTACTTGTGACGCTCCCCGTGCCGGTGGATGGGGCGGGCTTTAGCGTAACCCCTGGAAAATGGTATACAGTGATGTTGATTTGGATGTCTTGGAATGAAATTATAGAGTGTGTATCTGGCGGTTATAAATAAATAATGGATCTCGGAGAGTGTGTTGGGGTTTCTCTCGGCCAAAAGAATCTCGGCCGAAAGGGCGAGTTTCGATTAGGGATGGGCTATAATGCACCTTGATATAATTACAAGTACCACCTCTTATAACCGATACACTGAAAATTCAATTTACGCAGCCGTAACCGGCTAGATAAACGCTACGCTACAATAACGCTACGGCGTAGCTAAATCTACGGATTGTAGAATCGTAATTATCATGATGCTTTAACTCGGTCTTATCGAAGTATTATAATTAATAACATAGGCGTACGCTTCTGCCTTGAAATGAAATATATGATACTATCGGTTCTTGAACTGATCTTTGTCAAGAACATAATAGTAGTGGAGTGTGGCAATAAATAGATGTTAAAATTATTATTAACCAATAACATAACTGTACCTCAGAGGTATACAATATTATGTGATATAACGAAAATTTTACAGGAGAGGCAAAAAAGCGCGGAGTGAAACTTTGAATGCAATTTTAACAAAGTTTTTTTAAAGATATTGAAACAAACCCAACAGTATTTTTTATTATTATGTACTACACATAATTACAATAAAGTTAATTCTTATCCGATTTTGTGGACTTGAGACTATTTACCTTGTAACAAAAATTAACTTGGTGTTTTAAGAAAGCATTACGATATCATGCTATTGTTTACCTCTAAATAAAACATTGGGATGTTATTGGAATTCGGCATCTAGAAACATTATGTCTCTTGTCAGTATGTAGCGTTATGGACTTATAGAATTGGGGAATGTTTTACTAATAAAATGATATAAAAGTGGCTTCACAAATCTGAAAACCTGAAAATTTATTTTTAAAAATAAACATGCTTCAGGTAAGTCAGGGACAGGCACATGGAAGATTCCTATAATATTCGTGGAACAATAATTTCAATAATATTCATCGCACACGGACAACTAGCGCGCTGCGCGCGAGTTTTCTTTAGAGGTAAATAACATTAACTCCAATGAACAACATTATGTTCGTGCAAAGCTTAGAGGTAAATAATCTTATCGTCACTTGAGGTCCTATACCCATTAGACGTTAGTGGATTTAATGTCATATACGATTGGATATTTCTTTTCATTGATGTCATAGGACTTACCCCCAGTTTCTGAAACGTCAGTCAACTTTGACTACAGATTAATTATATTGCCATCCTTGTCATTTGTTTATAGTCAGATAGAGACAACAATAGTTTTAATCTACTGTCAAAGCCAACAAACGTTCTAGAAACCGGGGGTTAATGTCTTATACCATTGTGTAGAACTGGTTCATGCGATTTGAATGGTGCAAGAAACATATTTTCAAAAAAAGTGAATTTACTATCGTATACCTCTGAGGTACATAATTAAATATTATTTGGCGCATTTTTTTTCCTTTGCCTTTACCGACATGAAAGGTCACGTACCTAAAAGTCCACCATATGTCAATAGACATTACATTCATCCAGCAGACAGATGCGATGAAGGAGAAATATATTAGGAGACCTGGAACATAGAAATAGATAATTTAACACTAAGAATCAACAAAGGGGCTAAAGTTTCTTGTCAAAAGACAGTGTAGAAGCGTAGTGGCTAGTTAGGGAGGTACTTTTAAACCTTGAAAAAGATAGCGATGTGGCGCGGGTCAGTCTAGATCCATCATAGATCTAGCGAGAATACACTTCTTGGTAGATCAATTTTTTACAGACTTCCAAAATTAAGATGGCTATCAATTCGCCAGAATTTTTTTTGCTTGTTACTCGTTTACCACGCCAATAATGAATTTTTGATTTTAATTATTTTTTAAATTTTTTATATAACATCTCAATAGTTTTCATTGTTCCTTTTTTTCTTTGGTAGACTATACTTCAGACGTGGTCCCTAAAAAATTTAATTAAATAAGATTCAGAAGTTTGGTGTGAAATCAAAATGACTGAAAAAATGTTATCGATTTCAAAATATTTTTTTTGTGTGAAAGTTTGAAGTCCTATTATCACCAAATCAAGATCTGATGATGGAACCTCAAGGAATTATAGGGAATCTCTCAAAAATTATACGATAACCTCGGCACTGTGGCGATGCTACGACGACTCTTCTAACTTGAATACTCACTGAAACTAAGGCACATATAAGGATGGCGAACGGCCATCCGCATCACTGCCAGGAGCAGGAAAGCTACCAGCAGGCTAGCCACGTACGCCATGAGGATCAGCCCGCCCAGGGTCCGCAGCTCCGGCAGCAGCGCGTACACAACCAGCACCAGCAGAAGGAAGAAGCTCGACACTATCATAGCTGAAAGTTATCATATTTATTCTATTAATATTATAATATATAACTCAGCCTGCAACTGTCCCACTGCTGGGCAAAGACCGCCCCTCACTTTCGTGAGGAGGGAGGGCTAGGCCATTATCCAATACGGGGGCCTAGTCCGGGTTGGGGGATAAAATGCCTTCGAAATAATTCTCAGGCATGTTGGTTTCCTCACGATGTTTTCCTTCACAGAAAAGCGAGTGATAATTACGTACATATATTTAACAAGAAACACATTGGTACGTGCCCGCACTGGGATTTGAACTCGCCACCTCCGTTTTCGAAGGCGGACGTTCGCCCAAAAGGCTACCACTAATTTTATAAATGTGAAATACGTAATCCTCATTCCTCAGTCCATAAAAGTGGCACTCAACACTATGTTAAGCATAATATAGTAAAATTGTTATCTATCGACTACATACTCGTCGTATAATAATGGATTTTCAGAATTATTGACCATTATCCTCATATTTATTTATCACTGCCTTATATTACTCCGTATTCATTATTAATAATTGTTGTACCGCTTTACTATAAACACAAAAAGATGACCATGACCATTGAACCATTGGTTATTCATTTTAGTTGTTAAGTTAGAAGAGATTCCTAGACAGTCAAGCAGCTTGAGCGAAACCAAGAGGCACTTTTCTCAGTACCTACCTAATCGTCCCTATAAGGCTATAGGCGATTGAGCTGTAATTGCTTGCATCTGCTACGGTAGGACGAGGCTTGATTTAGCGGCCGTCAAGCAAAAATATAAAATTACATCAAGCACGGCTCGAGCACTTAAATGCTTGACTTGCCTTAAGCCAACGTTCTAAAAGGTAAAAATACTTGGCTCTTGACTAGCGACGGACGGACGAACTTATATTTTCAGTAGATACGTGTGCAGTTCATGCGTATATTTATAGTCGTAGGGCGCAGTTAGATTACCACCGCCATGTGAGTGAAACGCGAATGTCAATCATATTATATTTTATGAGCGACGTACGGGTCTCACTGTGATGGTGGTTAGCTAACTCTGCCCGCTGACTTAACCTGCATCTCCTATCAGAAGTGCCTATTATTGAGTATATACCATTTCATGAAACCCGTTGACCGGCGGAGCGGAATGGCACCTATAATACGTTTATGTAGTACGATTACTAACCACGAGTATATCAAATTATATGTTTAGTAGGTGGGAGGTACACCCAGCTCCAGAATCTCTTACCACTTGTCTTGAGTATGCCACTAGTTTGTTCGGATTCGTTTGTGAATTCGTTGACTTTGAGCAGTATCTCTGGCACAAGTACTGTGTTGTTCAGAACGTAATATTCCCAGCAAAACATATTGTTCGGGACGTGGATCCACCGATCGTAGGCGTTGGGCGTCTCCAGCAGTAATTCGCCATGCTGAAATAACAAACATATTGACAGCAATGGGAGGGCTGCAAGGCATGGGAATTGGGAAGTCGATTTTTACAACGTGTACAATTCATTACGGCGCTATAGCTCAACACTTACGTAGAGGTGGGTACGAATTGCGATACCTGCAGGTGGGCCAAAAGAATCGGTGGACTGAAATGATCACAGACCTATAGACACATAGACCGACCCACCCTGGTGCCCGCCCCACACGCGAGGCACCAATAAATTATCTAATAATTGTATACAATAAATTGTATCACAAATTGACTTTTATCGTGTAAGCAACAGTTGCAGTTGCAATTTTATTGTTGTAGGTTATTTTATTATTGCTCTTAATTTATTCCATACCTACTTAATACCCTTGGCAGCCCAATAATCTCTGGCACCAGAGGCTAGCACAACCTCAAATAAACAAACCAACAAATAGCTAAAGTATGCGATGGATCGTCGCATACTTTAGATCATTTGCGCGATTCGACTGATAAGATCTCTATGTCAAACACTATAAACCAATTAATTGTAACAAGATTACAAATCTTTGCTGCTTCTCAATTAATCTATTCTTTACTGGATCTTTTCTTTCATTTATCATTTATTTTTTTGTTTGATTGCAAGTACTGCCTAATGTTGTTTTTATGTATTCACACTGAGCCAGTAAGCGTAGATACGTACCTCGTTCAGATGTATGTTGAAACTCATAATAATTACATTCATAGAGAAGTCCCTCCTGACTGTTCTATTCGCCACAAAAATGCCGGATTTCACCTCGTAGGCCGACAGGTCGGGCTTGTTGTAAAATACGTTATCCGTGTTTAGGCTTAATATGCTTCTAGTTTCCACATATTCTTCACAGGCCGTGATGTTCCTTTTCTTTGAACTATCAAGTTTGTTTGTTCTTTCCCTCGTATTCAGAACTTGGCCGAATGGACAACATTTCATAACACATTTATCGGTTGTGCAAAAACTGTCGTTAGGTTTTACGGCGCCGTTCGAGTTGGTCAATTCACCTGACGTTAAGATATAGTGTATTTCACTTATAACTATGACATGAAATAATAATGTTCGTATTAACTTCATTGTAAACGTCTGATTTGTGTTGAAGCACTTTGCCTAATAAATCTATAATAGATGAATAAAGTCATCATAGTATTTTAGTAGGATAAAATAACATTTAATTGAATATACTTAGTCATATTATATCTCAATAGTAGCTCGCGGAAGGAAGCAATGCTATTCTACGAATCCTACTAATAATAATTAATATTATAAATAATTATATTATAAAATTAATATATATTACTATAGGGTCTGGAATAGGAAATATAATCCTTTTTATCCTGCAAAAAGTAATGGTGGGATATTGTGCGAACGTGGGTGGAGACGCGGGCGCAACCAGTATACTATATAAAGCAAACCTTTGTAAATAAGTTTCTTGATTAAGTTACCGACGACGTTTATGTGTTGTAAGAGGCAGGTGTGGCTATTCATTATACATTTATTGAAGTGGTATTTCTTTGTGCTTTGTTATTTGAGGTGTTCTTCATAATCGTTGACTAGTATTGTTACCATTTTTGTCATAGATGGCTGCCTACGTTTCCTCTCTATCATATCAATAGTAAACCATATTTATCGGTGCTGGCCCACTGAGATTATGAATACTGATATATTGCTAACTTATTAGTCCATCTCATTGCAGGAATGGCCAACAATGGTTGATGAAAATTCGTTATATTTTCGTCCGGGTTAGAGTTTTTATGGATGAAATCTGTTAAATTCATATTAAATATATATTCTTGTGGTGATTCATTCAACGCACTTTATAATGGTATTATAGAATTGACAAATAGGTACGAGTACGTACTCGTATAAGGTAAATCGCAAAGTGACAGGTTGCGTACGTACATACAATGACTAACTGCGATCGTGACCAATATAGCGTATGTGGGGCTTATTCCAGAAATCCCCTGGCAGTATCCCCTGCGCAGGGGATATCTGGACTTTTTGTCCATTTTTCCCCTGCGCGTGCAGTTTTCGCATGTCATGACAAACAGTCCAGAAATCCCTTGAACCATTTATTATGGATGGCACTAGAAATAAAGGCCTCATTGTGTCTTAGACGTGCATTGTGTAATATTGTTTTCACTTATGTATTCCGATTACTCCGGGATCCAATCGCCGATTGCCATTATTATTTTTTCATTCATTAGGGGAAAGTATCGAATTGGTCCCACAATAATTAAATTATTATTATCAATCAATTTAATTGAGTACATTAACTTGGTCCGCATTATGAAAAACCAACTGCTTAGAAAATCATATGAAGTCGCCGGAAAACAGCTAGTAAGATCCATACTTAATGTTATAAATGTGAAAGTAACTCAGTTTATCTGGTTTGTCTGTTTGATTGTTTGTTACCTTTTCACGGTTAAACGGCTAAACCGATCACGATCAATCGTAGATAAATAAAAAGTACAGCTGTAAATTGTTTACAACTTTGAAGAGCCATCCTTGATAGTGCGGTAGTATTCCAAAGCGGCATGCAGGTAAACAAATGCAAGGGTATCCATTCTATAAAAGGCCGGCATGGTTTTCTTGGGTTCCTAGATAAATGCACTATTCGCAATACGCCCTACGCCATAAAAAAATCATTCGCGTAATTCCTTATTCTCGAAAGGTACCTATTCGCCTAATACCCTATTCTAGCAACGGCTTATTCGTAAAACGACCTACTGATAAAAATACATCGTTCTCGAAATGACTCATTTTTTCCAATGACGTTCACTAACCACAAAACAACAATAGATGGCGGCAATAAACCTATTTATTGCCTATAATCATTAATTGTTATTATTTTGACACCTCCACTAAACAAAATACCTATAATAGCAATACATACACCTACTACATACGTCAAACAGTGTCAGTCTCAGTACAGTTTTCCAAGAAACTTTATCACTAGATTGTTTGAACGGGTTAGTGTAATGTGGTCGTAGTGTCATTTGGTGACAAGCAAAAACCGGCCAAGTGCGAGTCGGACTCCTCGGAAGGGTTCCGTACCATTATCTATAAAAATTGCAAAATCACGTTTGTTTTACGGGAGCCCCCTTGAATATTTAATATTATTATTATTATTTTAGTAGGATCTGTGAAAATTTCAACTATATATATCACGGTTCATGTGATACAAAGTCAAAGTCAAAGCATTTATTGTAAATAGGCAATTAAATCGCACTTTTACAAGTCAAACAGCTAATTCTTGTTAACAAAGATAATCATAAAATTATAAAGTATACAGCCTGCTGAAAGCAAGACAGACGGACGTACGGACAGCGGAGTCTTAGTAATAGGGGTCCCGTTTTACCCTTTGGGTACGGAACCCTAAAAAGGAGCACAGTTTCTTAAACAGAACCTTCGTACGCAAGTCCGAATACCACTTGGCCAGTTGCGTACTGGGCCCATACATAACCTAAGTATAAATAAAACATCGGTACGGTTGTCAACTGAATAACATTAACTTTATTGACTGTAGTTCACTAACTAGTAACAACCATGTATGTGGTCAGCAGTACAAATAAACCTATTTATTACCTTAAATGGACAGTATATAAAAATATACTTTGGCTTACCTAAAAAAGTCCTTAATTAAAATTTGGTAACAATGGTTCCACACAGTATAGGTGTATTCTAGGACTGGCCCAACTATAGAATTGAACAGTACAAAATTCCTTGCCCTCTCTCAGAATAAAATCTAAAAAAAAACTAAAGTAAAAGAAGAACAATAAAACAAACTACCACAATCATATCATAATAAAATAACATATTATAAAATATAAAAAAAACAATATTGAAAATGAAACCATTACAATTAAAAACACATCTCACAGGAAAATGCTATTACTCAATACTAGATTTCCTCGACGGTAAATATACCTAGTCAGGTCATAAATTCTGTCACATGTTTTATATAAAATAATTGAAACAAGTTTATTCATTATGTAACCATTTATATACCAAAATGAACTTAACAAAACATAGATTCTTATGACACTAAAGTTTATTCAAAATGACCTCCGTGATTTTGAATACAGGCCTTCAATCTGCGCGGCCAGTCGTCTATCGCAGCACGAACGAGGTCCATGTCAATATCGGCGGCTGCCTTAATCAAGGATGTCTTGAGTGACTCCAAATTGGGATGAGGCTTTGAGCACGCCTTTTCCTCCAAGTGTTGCCATATCTTGTAATCTAGCAGATTCAAATCTGGACTGGAGGAGGGCGTGTCTTCGTGCCGGATTAAGTCGATTTCACGCGCCGCCAGCCAGTCTTGTGTGCTCTTCGCTCTATGAGCTGGCGCCGAATCTTGCTGGAATACCCAGTGCCTGTTATTAAACATGGTATGAGAAACAGGTTCCACAAGGTTCGTCAGGACTGTATTTTGATACACAACTGCATTCGTTTTTACACCTTTCTCACAAAAATGTACCTCTGTTAAGCCCCAATAAGACACTCCCAACCATACCATGAGCGAGGATGGAAAATGACCTCGTTGGACACGCGGAATACGGTTGCTCGCTTCTTCACTACTGTGTGCGTACACCTTATCATTTTGTTTGTTGTAGCTCTCTTCTACGGTAAAAATTTTTTCATCCGAAAAAAGAATTTCTCGATATTTTTTTCCCGCGTACCGCTTCAACAAAGCGCGGCATCTCTTCAGTCTCAGGTCCATTAGACGAGCATTCAAATGATGTCCTGTTTTTCTTCGATATGCCTGAAGCCCTAAATCTTCATTTAACACCCTTTTCACCGTGGTTCTGCTTAATCCCATCTGAAGGGCCAACAGTTTCTGCTTACGTTTGGGATTTCTTTGAATTCGCGCCTTCACAGCTTTTATCACTGCTGGAGTCCTAACAGACCGAGGGCGACCACTTCTTGACCTGTCATCTACACTAGAGTCTTCATTGTATCGTTTGATGGTACGATAAACGAATCTCTTGGTTATATTCAAATTTTTCAGTATGTCAAAAATTTGAATTGGCGCGTAACCGCAACGATGCAACGCAATAACTGCAACACGGTCTTCTTTAAGCGTCCACTCCATATTTAAAAATGAGTAAAATTCTAAAAAGTATACATTTTTATTTTCATGAACAATTCGAAATTCGAATTCAATAAACTTTTTTGTGGCCAGCATTCTAAAAGAAAAGTTTTTACTGTGTGACAATACTTATGACCTGACTAAGTAAATCATAAAATTACTTCACTTTCTTTTTGTTTAATATCTGTTAAATGGACGTGTCCTACCCTCATACAAAAATTCTGTATTGCCCACCAGGATTCCTTATAGTAAGATTCTAAACTGCATTATCTAACCGCATACCTAACATACCTAACAATGTAGAATATTGTGGAAAATGAAATGAACTAAAGACTAAAGACACACACTGAATAAAAATACCTTGTAACGTAAATGGGTGTATAAGAACGTTAAATATTCCGATTCAATATAAAATAATGCAAGTTACGAAGTTACAAATTTGAATTTATCTTAAATATTATACAGGATTAAAAACAATAATGATGATTAATTAAACTTATTTCCAATTTATTTCATAATTATATAAAATAATACAACCAATTAACTGTACAATAAATTCATTTTTCTTACAAGTAATTCTTAAGCGTTATTATGAATAAAGTTATAAGTAAAGTCCATCCGTTTTACCACAAACGCTTAGACCAGAGGTAAACAGATGTCTATCACTCGGGTTTTATTACTCAATCCTGGCATTCCTAATTATTTTACGTGTGAATTTTTTATTGAGTTGTAAAAAGCGAGGGTTAGGCGGCGATTTGCGGAGGAAATATTAAGACACACCTATTTAACTCTGGTTTAAGTTTTTTGTGGTAACACCGTGTTGGTTTCTTTGGCTTCTCAAGTTCTCGTAGGGGGTTATTTTCAAAAGTCATCGTATTTTTCAATATCATAGAGTCATATTCATAATTATTGTCACTTAAAAGGAGGAATTTTGTATTTTCATGATCCATCTCCCAACATACAAATATTACACAGTTATTACCACAAACAATACTTGATTATGTTCCTTTCTACGCAGTAATTGACATTATTAAAAACCCGCCATTTTTGTGACAGCAAATCACCGATGATTTTGAAAAATCTACCTTTTTCTTTTTCCAACCTCCGGCTTGTTCCACCGTTTGTCTCATCACTGAACCCTCGACTTCATTCATAGTGCTATTTTTGTATCAATAAGTATCTTAAGTATTAATATTAAGTATTCTATGTCGATACGGGCAAACAGTTTCTTAGTCTCGAAAAGACAGTCATGTTTTCTTTACAGCAATAATTATACCTACTTAGATACAAAACACGAATTTTCTGAATTTGGCTGTCTGCCTCTTTTCAGTTTTGTTAAGAAAAACTATATCAACAGAAATGTTGATAATAGTGTACGCTACTATTAAAGACTAGAAAACTTGAACTTATGCATACTTGCCCTGTGAAAGTCTTTGGTTGTCACTCTTTCATCGGCCCCTCACCAAGGGTACGCGTGGCCTTTGTCTTGCTTTATTTAATTACCACGTTGTTTTTAATTAAATAACATCTTGTTTGTCGTTCCGGGTGGAGCCCTAAAAGTCAAATTTCGTGCACTTTCAGATTAGCCCTCCAGCTGAATCTCTCACGGTAGCTCACAATTCGATGGCAATGCATTCTAAATCCATTAATTAGCTAAAACGTGGTGTTTAGTATTTTTTACTCTTATATACTTCTCCTTGTTTACTATACGAGGCAACACGGGTATACTAAACTGGTTTAGGGTATCCACTCTTGTTCTAAATCCTTAGAACTATGCACAGGCACATGCAATGCAAGCTAATTGCAAATGATAAGTTTGCAACATTTCAAAACAAAAAACTGTGTCAAAATTGACGTGGAACATCCAGTTTGGGACATCTTAAACATATCTCCATAAATCCATCCATCAATATCCATAACCATAAATCGATCCATCCAAACTAACACTAAACTAAAGTCCAGTTTAAAAACTCTTCAAGGGGTATCCTCCTTTCGGCCCCATAGGATTGGAGCACACTTGTAGGCTCTGCGTCTCTTGGCTGGTGCCACTGTCGGAAGTGGAAGTGCTTCTGGTGGAGCTAGCATTCTGGCCAGAGCGCCAGTGCGCTTTTTTTATTTTCAAAAATCTGCAATACAAATACAGAAGTTCGTTGTAATAATAATCCACATTTCGGGTACCTAACATAAGAAACATTAGGTGCTCAATTAATTTGACCCATATAATCTTGCTAGTTTGTCAAAAAGCAAGTAACTAACATTCACTTACCGTTTTATAAGTTTTCTCAGTATTTTCCGCTTGCAAACGAATATGAGGAAAATTGATAAGCCAATAAGGATATTGTATAAGTCCGAGGCGATCCACAAGCCATTGTATATTGGGTATACGTAGCTCACAACTTCTAGCATCCAGTTGAGTCCCATTACAACGGTTAGCTTCAGGTACACTAGGAACCTGGAAACGGAAAGTTTTACGGTTATTGCAGTTAGAATGGTGGGATATAGGTTGGATATGTTCGTGCATTCCACGCCTTTTTTATCAGATGATCAGGAGTTGAGTGTTGAGAGGAGACGGCCAGCGGGTTATGGAGTGATCAGAAATCACCCCAGCACATAAACTGGCTAGAAATACAAGCGGCATTTTTTGGAAGTGTTTGCTAAAGACTTATTATAATGTTCAAATACTATTGCGTATTGAGAACACGACGGCCATCTCTTACATGAATCGAATAGGAGGCATTCAGTTCCCTCATCTTACAGATATCACTAGAAATGTATGGCAATGGTGTGAATGTACTCGGCTTCTTATATAAAATGGTCCGATGACAAAACGGATGATAATCAAAGATACAGCTGATCAGATCTTACCTATGGAAGTGGGTGCGATGTGCCTGCGGCGTGCCGGCGGCGGCCGAGTCTAGCACGGCCGTGCCGCGGCTCAGCCGCCAGATGTTGAACGCGGTCATGAGGAAGAAGAACCAGTTGCAGATGATGAGGATCATCATCGGAATGTACAAGTAATACAGCTTTTCACCTCCTGCAGATTGACAAAACGGAGAAAATGTAAAATTTTCATTTACGAGGTCGAGTACTTATACCATAGTATGAAGAACTTGGAGTAACCCAGACTGTGCAGCAATTAACAAAAAGTATGCAAGTTTGCAAGCAACAGCTGAACAAGTAAGTGTTTAACCTTTTTGACAGTCTGATCTGTATGTTTTGCATCATATTGGTTAATCAATTGCAAAGCGGTTTTCAATATTCCGTAGCTTGCAAAGACACGAATACCAGAAACCGAGATATTGATAAGAAAGTGTACGTAGAAGCCACCGGTGGCTAGCACAGACCGTCGAACTTTTTTGGAAAACTGTCTTCTAATATGCATATCTATCTATACTATAATAATGATATTATAAAGAGGAAAGATTTGACTGTTCGTTTGTTTGTATTGAATAGACTCCGAAACTACTGAACCGATTTGAAAAATTATTTCACTGATGGGAAGCTACACTCTCCCCGAGTGGGATAGGCTACTTTTTATCTCGTAAAAATTAACCGGCCCTGCGGGATAGTAGCTAACGCGGGTGAAAACACGGGTGAAACTGCGAGGCGCTTAAACAATATGAACGAAGCCAGCAACATACACAAGGAAGTTGAAACGTCCTGTCTGTCATATTGTTTCTACGATCTCTTCACTAACCTTCAATGAAACAGCCCTGCAGGGGTATTTTCGGAGTGACAAACCAGGGAGTGTCCGTCATGTCGAGGTTGTTAAGAACTCCCAGCCCCACGGTCATGGCGAGCGGCAGCCCCCACGCGTACAGGCTGTACATCAGGTACTTGAAGCGCTCCCCGCGCCGGTGGATGGGGCGGGCTTTGGCGTAACCCCTGAACATAGAAAGTTAGAGGTTCAGGACAATCTGTCACAAACCTCATTTAGTCTCAGACTTTGCTCCTGCTCCCGCTTCGGTGTATTCACATTCTGCCCTATTTAATAAATTTATATTTAATAATATTTGTTCCGGGCGGGAATCGAACCCGCGACACCAAGCCCAGCAGTCCAATTGCTCAGCCACTACACCAAACGTGCCGTGTTTACAATATCGCCCTGCTCATTGCCCTGCCCATGACTTTCCTGCCGAGTCTTCTAATTATTAGGTATCAGCTCTATATAAAAAACTAAAACATAAATTCTGGCAATCTCTAGTTGTCTTTCGTGTACTACCAAGGCAATGGTCAGGTCCACTTTGTGCCGTTGCACTCGCTGCCCCAGAGGTAAGTACCAAGTTAGTTATTGAAACAAAAATTCTCACCTGAAAGTCCACCAAATGTCGTAAGACATAACGTTCATCCAACAAAAGCTTGCCAGGAGCAGAAAATAAATGACGAGAGCTGAAAAGATGCAAATAAACATAATGTAATTAGTCTCAACCGTTAGCATAGTTATATGTTATTCTATGATTCATTGGGATGAGTCTTTGGTGTTACAAGAAGGTAATCAGAAAACCTCGAGTCGGTAATTTCCCGTGCCAATACATTAGGTTTTTTTAAACGACAACTTTAACTGGTCACCCATAGAGGAAGTAAATACAACGTAAGCCCAAGATGATCAACAACAACAATGTGACGACATACGACAATTGGAAATAAATAGAAAATAAAACCTAAACTCTAACTTACAACATTTGTAATCTGTAAGACATGATGCCAAATAACCCTGGCTGCATTTCCGGATTCAGCGGCAATATTACTTAATTCTCGGTATGAGATAATATGAGCCAACCCTTATTACCTGTAGCATCAGGTTGGACAATAAATCATGTTCTTTTTTATTTGGAAAATCTGGCAGAATGCGCTACCTGTGCTTGAGTTATACCACACCGCTCCACGAAATCGTGGAAATCACTACGCGAGCTACACATTTGATTATTAATTTTAAAACATTTATTCCACTTAGATCCCATAAGAAAATTAAGTACGTCAGCTAATACGGTCTTACCACAAAATATTTAAACAAGAGTTAAACAGGTGAGTCTAAATATTTTCTCCACAAATAGACGTCTACCCTTCGCTTTTTCTATCACAATAACAAATTCACAAGTCAATTAAATAGGAATGCCAGACTTGAGTAAAAAAACGCGAGTGATAGACGTCGATTATGTGGAACGAAACTTTAGAAACACCGGTTTAACTCTGGTCTAAACTTTTGTGGTAAGACAGATAAAGTTTTACAAAAATCTATACCTACCTAGTATTATAACACTGGAAAAAAGCATGTCTAGGGTCATGTAACGTACCTGTGGACATTTTCGACTACCTCAAATCCGAAACAACCTATCTCTGTATATAATCAAGGAATCCAAATAGCAAAGACCTTATTTTGTTGGATATATGGTCTAATATTACTGGATTTTTTATTGTGACTCTAGTGTTGTCAGATTAGCTGTTATAAGATCAATATTAAAAATGATAATTTTGTCCACAGGTACGTTACTTGTTTGTACCTTTGGTCACCCCTGTGTGTACCTTAGGACAAAAACCCAGAACAACATTTGGTCAAATGACTCTTGCAATCACCATACTTAAAAACTATAACAAAATGTATCTCATCATCATCATCAGCCTGAAGACGTCCACTGCTGAACATAGGCCTCCCCCTTAGACCGCCATGCGCCACACCGAACCACAATTTGCCACTTGCATCCACCGGTTGCCTGCGACTCTGTTAATGTCTTCGGCTCATCTAGTGGGTAGCCTACTGCTGTAGGCCTGCAGCAGTAGGCTTCCCACTAGATGTAGGTACTAGAAACATAAATAACTCAGAATCATCTAGATCTGGAATGTTTGCTTCAAAGTTTTGTGGGCAATATCATTTATGAAAATAAAATTTGCACGAGCTGCACTGTAGGACCTTTTCTTTAAGAGATAATATTTTCTTATAACATTTGCAGGTGACATATAAGTATGTAATTAGAATTGCAGATTAGATACAAACAAGGTTTGTACCTGTGAACGTGTCCCAAGGTTCAGACAGAATTGCGTCCAAAGGTACAAATTAAACAATATTTCGAAAAATTTAATTATCTGGGTGTCTAAGTTATAATCAGTAATCGTTAGTTATTGGACTGTAAAAGTAATTAACTAAAGATATAGGAATGAAATAATTTTTTTTTCAATATCGGCATGCATTTCATATGTAAAACATTCCTAAAAACATCAACAAAAATTACTTTTGACCCAAAAAAACTTCACAACTACCGCACTCGCCGCTGGCACAGTCACGCCACTCGCTGGTGTTGCCAAGTAAAAACAATGCTTTCCGTTTTTGAGAGTTTTACAATTTTAATATAGCCAGTTTCTTAGATATAATCGATGTCCTTAGGTACAAGCGTCCCTAGGTACGTTACATGACCTATAGAGAGCATCTAGGTAGGTACATAAAAGATATTCTAGAAAAAAAGTAGGGTATGTTACTGGGACGTAATTTATATACTCACTGAATTTAAGACATGCAGTGTTGGGCTGCCGATGAATACGCATCACTGTCAAGAGCAGGAAGGCTAGCAGCAGGCTCGTCACGTACGTCATGAGGATCACGCCGCACAAGTTCCTCAGCTCCGGCAGCAGACCGTATACCACCAGCACCAGCAGAAGGAAGAAGCTCGATATCATCATAGCTGTAATTATAATTTAGTTTTGTTCAAGCCAATCTGGAGTTATCTATGGTTTTAACCGCAAACAAGGTGTGGCAATTGGAATTATTGTAATTAATTAGTTTTATTATTATCCTCAGCCAGTAAACGGATTAGAATGCATATTGCATGGGTAATTAGAGTCGAGTCAATCATTTTTTAAAATAGAATTATAAATTATTGTTATTAAAATATTAATTAAAAAGCTCTAGACTCTGAAGCTTTGCCTCGACCAATGCGTCTTTATCAATAAGCCTCTTGGCTCGGTCAACTCCAGTATTTTGAGCTGATATTTGACCGAACCGTCCCAAAGATTATTAATATTGTTTGTGCAATAAACAATTTCCTGTCTTACCGGTCGTAATAATTGCATTGGTAGTTCGACCGCGATCCGTTTCATCGTTATCGGGGAACAGAACCCAAATACCGGGCTGCAATCTGGTGGTATTTTGTTTGGTTTTTATGATTGTGTAGTCCCAGCAAAACTGTTGGTTTGTCATTATCATCCATCGGTTGTAAGCGTTCGGCGTCTCCAGGTATAATTGGGATTCCTGAAAGGTTTTAATGAAACTTTTTGAGTATACATGTTTAATTTCAGTCCACTATAAACAAAATACAACAATGACCGAATGATAGTTTAGCGACCGGCAAATTCCCAAAATAAATAAGAATATACCTACAATAAATCAAAATGAAAGAGTGAGAAATGCCGCGGTTAAAAATATATTTTTGTAGACAAGCTTTTATAAATAACGTAGGGATGTGCACCTTTTTTGTTTATCAACTTATTGTATCCCAGAGCGGCGCCACTGCATAAAAATGAGAGCAAACACCGTAATCTACTGTTAGTCACTGAGGATTTCCGTTTTGGCTCCAGTCTCATCAGATTAGTCGCTGTTACCACAATAATGAAAGTATTTTCTTCAGATATTAACTGAACAACGGAAACTTGATCGAAATTAAATTTGTATCAGTCTCAAGATTTTATCCTAAACACATTTTAACTTATTTTTTTATGTTTTTGGCTCTGAGAATCAGCAATCAAGGGAACTCCCTACCATTTTTATTTTAGGACCAAGATGGCTGGTGTATAATGCAACCTAACATTAACCTACTTCAATTACCTTCTTTCTTTAATACAGTTTGTAATGTATAACTTAGCTAGGTACCTGATAAAAGTTTACTTTTGCAACATAATTAGGTAATAATATATTTTGTCTTATTACCCTTACGCGACGTTCAAAGCTATACTTTGTAGGTATATACGTCAAAAACAGGACTTAGTTCATGGCTCGTGGTGGACATGACGGTACTTATTCCGTCTTACCACAAATTATTAGACCGGAGTTAAACAGAAGTTTCTAAAATATCAAAATCGACTATTATACTCGCGTTTTCTTACTAATTCCTGGCATTCTTAATTATTTAACTTGTGAATTTGTTATTGAGTTAGAAAAAGCGAGGGTTAGACTTCTATTTGGCAAGAAAATATTTCGACACATCCTGTTCAAATCTGGTTTAAATCTTTGTGGTACGACCGATTATGTTTCACCTCTAAATAATGACTATTTATTTTCAGAATAAACAATAAATAACATACTGTATTTGCCGTTCAAGTAAGAGCAAAGACCAAAAATCTTGTACTTAGTCAATATTCTCAATGATATCACTGCTTTTTATTTCATATTTTACCCGCATTATCAGCTTATAAAAGGTAACAATGCGGTCGGCAGAACGCCCGTGACTAGAAGATACTAAAAATAATCGAAAAATAAACAATTCTAAAGAGAAAATAAGTACTTACCACGGTGAGGTACACGTTGAAGTCATTTAAGTTCGCGATATCTATAGACTTGGTTCTGAATTTGTTATTTACCTCGAAGATGCCGTATTTAATTTCAAAACTCGAATTAGGATTATTGAAAAATACTTTCTCCATTATTAAATCCGACATGTTCCTTGCTTGTTCGTATTTATCGCAAAATCTTACAGTACGATAAAATCCAGGTCTCTTTTCGTTTCTCACACGTTTTCGGTTGACGTACGTGCCAAAGGGGCAACATTTCATAACACATGTTTGATTCGTGCATATTGCAGTTTTGCTATCGGACCTCGAGAGGGTAATGTTTGGGTTGCTTATCCCAGCGTTTGAAGCTAACGCATTGTTCATTTCACTTACAACTATAACAGAAAATAACACTACTTGTATGAACTTCATTGCGGACGTCCGAGATGTGTAATGGTTGGTTAATTAGTAAGGCATAAACACCATGCCGTCACCCACATTGGGACCTATGAGTATGACGTTATCAATCTTGGTAGAGCAACAATTCTACAGAAATACATATAATACAACAATTATTATTAGAAATACCACTTAACAAATGATAAATGTCCTACTACTTGCCGGTGAAACATTTTTGTGTTATTTTAACTTAGTTGTAAAAGCTGTGGTGACGTTGATGTTAAATGGAGCAATTCCCGCTAGGGGCATTTCTGGATGTATTGATTTTAATTAATAATTAAGTTGCTACCATATAATTAATTAGGCAAAAGGCAAGCGGTGGTAGCCTAGTGGACGCATGTCCAAATCCCAGTGTGTATACGTATCAATGTGTTTCTTAATATGTAGGTACGTAATTATTACTTGCTTTTCGGCGAAGGAAAACATCGTGAGGAAACCAACACGCTCGAGAATTATATTTACTCACGAAAGTGAGGGGAGACCTTTGCCCAGCAATGGGGTAGCACAGGCTGAATTATTACTATAATTAATTAATTATTTTGTATCTGCTACTATCTTATAGCCGCTGCGCTAGTATTATGTTAAAGAAAGCATTATTTAGATAAAGCTCCTTCTGTAATAACTTGTGTTTTTTACAACTGGTGTGCAATAAAGTATTTTCATTTTATTATATTCTATGTTTCATTGCGGCCGTTACATTACTCTAAACATATCCTACTCTTCTGATTCCATCCAACATAATAATGTAATTTGTCTGTAGGAAAATGGAAGCTCGAGTGCGACTGAATATTGAGTAGGTAAGTGAGACAGCTAAGTGAGACAGGGGACGTCACACATAATCTATTATAGTACTTCTCGTGACCACAATCGATGTAACTCGATCGAAAAATTCTAAAGGCATTTTGATATTCGTTTGTACGCAAGTTATACCCGTTCCCAAAGTTCATACAAAGATTAATCTGGTAGAGATCGCTTTAAGTGATAAGACCCATTGTATTTATCCGTACTGTGGTCTATACCTACATTTTGGTATCAATAAAGAGTTATCTCTCTATTCATTCGACAAAATCACAGGGCAGACACTCCATACAAATGACTAAATCGAACAAAAGACAAGCAAAACTGTATGCGAAGCAATAACATCGTTCGTGTTGATTCTGCGTTGGTACTCAAGAGATCACCCAACACGCTCAAAATGCCATAATTTTCAATCTGCCATCTCGCTTGAATTTACAAATAGAGAGAGAGAGAGAGAGAGTTTTCTGCTAGTCTAAATATATAATAAAGTTATAGAACTTCTATTTTATTATGGTGACAGCGAGCCGGTCGGATGATGGAGGCGGAAGCAACTGAATTCCTCAGTAACTATACAGCAGATTGATGGTGTTTGAGCTATATTTCGATTAGGTTGCAGTAAGTACCGATTCCACCCATGTGGATCGGCCCCCGTGGTGGAGTATGGACTTATTCTCCTGACGCAAGTGAAGGGACACCCGTGCTCAGAGCAACGGGCAGATAGGAGCGGGTGATGAGACACTGAATACCTACGTCTTTATTAAAAGCTTGCCTGGAAAAAACCGGTCGTTGGTTTTTCAAGTCACATAATATACTACAGTGCGATTCCATCCTGCATTCGTACCAAGGTATATCATAATTTCAAAAGGAAGCGAGAGCAACGATAGAAATTTTTTAAACACAGATTCATCAGAAAGAAAGAAATAAAAAACATTTATTAGGACAAAACTGCACACAACGACAGACGCGTACACATATTATACAAACATGTCAGGAGAATTAAACAACGTAGAAGTAGAGAACGTAGAGAATTAAGCAAAGGGTTCCGTTTTAGCCAATAGTGGGTACGATACCATAAAACGCAAACCATCTTTAGCCAAAGAATACATAAATAGACTTGCTACGGTTTTGTCTCATTGCAGGATAGAATAGACACGCATTCGACTGCAGTCTCGTCGGAAAGTAAGTGAGGATGCGGTCGAATAAGCATTGTAATGTTTGCTAAGGTACCAATTCGGAGCCCCCTTGATGGATTATCGGCTAGTCCTCTTCACGGAAATGTGGTCAGCTGTGGTCAGATGATGATGATGAAGGTACTTACCTCGCTGAGATGCAGTCTGAAGGTTTTTAATAATTGTGGGGTTGCGTAATTTTTACACTCGGTTCTGAATTTGCGATTAGCCAGAAAGATCCCGTATTTCACTTCAAAACTGGTATTAGGATTATTGTAAATAATTTTCTCCATTACAAAGTCCGATATGTTCCTTGTTGGTGTGTGTTTAACGCAAAATTCTACTACCCTAGGTTTTTTAATTTTATTTTTATCCCCTACCATTTTGCGTTGTATGTGTGTGCCAAAAGGGCAACATTTCATAACACATGTCTTATTCGTGCATATTGCAGTTTTGTTATCGGGCCTCGAGGGGGCAATTTTAGAGTTACTTATTCCAGCGTTTGAAGCTAACACATAGTTTATTTCACTTACAACTATAACAGAAAATAACACTACTTGTATTAACTTCATTGCGGACGTCCAATATGTATAATTGTTAGTTAAATAATAAGGAATAAAAAGCATGGAGTCATTCATCAGGAATTATTGAGTGTTATATAAACATTTGGTATACAAGTTATTCCATTAGTTAACTGCACAAGAATTCTAAAATATTTATCCTACTAATACGAACCTGCTATATTTTCCTTCTAATTATAATAATATCCTATAGGTACTTATTATAATTAGTACCTTTTTAGTAATAATTGGCTAAAAACGGGTCTAGTTCTCGCTTGTGCGCTTTCGCGCGAATAAGAGGAAAAAAGTTTGTACATAATAATATATCAAATTATATTTGACATCCTCAACGTTTCGGCTGAGTTACATCGGCCGCGGTCACGAGAAGATCGGGACCATCGTCGTGGTTCGTGTTTTTTTATTACAATCAACCCCTAGAAGGGTAAAATTGGACATCAAAGTATAAGAGGAAATAAAAACACCGGAAGGGATCGCGCGGCGCAGCTGCGTACTCGTAGAAGCATCGTAGACGCGCCTGTAGGCGGGTCTACGACGCCAGTCAAATTAATTTAGCTGCCTTACCGAGTACATTTCGTGGCAGGCATTGGGTAGTGTAAGTGATATTTTTTACCTAATTTCGGTATCAATGATATTTACCACAAGATTTACCACCCAATTGAATCGAAAGTAGGTGAAAATTAAAAATATTTTTGTAGTTTTTTTTCTATCGTGACTACATTATTTTATTTCTATCATATTTTCAAGCGAAATTGGTCCTTATTTGTAGTAAACATATTTAGTTTCACAATTTGGAGTCAGTTTACGGCACCTAGTCAATTCTGGCACAAATAAACATGCAAATGTTAAGTTGTTTCTTTGTTACCGGGTCAGGATAAAGAATGATAACTACCTACAGTAACTGAAACCAAAGGTGAAGTTTCAGAACGAGTACGTGATGCTATATGGAAATAGCAAGAGTGAACGATATAGGAGGATGTCAATCCTCTATAAACACGCCTAGCTTGAACGGTATGTTGATATATTTATTTGCTCCCTTGACTACGCGTAACTTTGCACGTGGTCCAAATGGAGGCAACGTGGCGCACGTCTATAGCCGCCGGCAAACCTAAGTCAGATTATATGTTACCAAAAGCTGAAAACGGCATTGCAATCATTGCTTGTATATATTCGGTACAAAGACATTTTGAAATATCTTCTCGAGGAGACTTGAAACACTCAAATAAACAGCTGGATGATAACTTTTAATAACAATGGTACCATATTGTAATAACAATACAATAGTGTACTTTTAATAAGTAACAATGCTATTGTTATTTTGTAGGTACCTACCTACTTACTCATGCATTTGAAAAGTTGAAACCTAACTAATTAAAGTCTATTTCACGAAAGAAGTCCCGCAGACGCGGCGCTAGTTTCTATGCGAAAGCTGAAAATATGTAGGGGTTGAATGTAGTTCTTCGTAACGCCGCGAGACTTCTTTCGTGAAATGGACTCTAGGTCCATGGTATCAATATTAGTCTTCGAGGGCGGTTTCCATACACCTAATAAATAGGAGGTACCTAATGAAAATGCATAATCAAAATAATATTATTCTATTTATTTATCATACATACATATTACATACCTCACATTAGTATAATCGAACCCGGAAACACATGCTTGATAAACAGAGTAAAGTTGGAATTTTTACATTTATAAACCACAACCAAAAGTAAACATTCAAATAACGCATTCAATATTTAAAATAGGTGATAAAATATATATTATTATAGTATTGACTGTTAGATATACCTATGGTAACCGTGCCTACATTACGTATTAATAATTAATAATACTAATAATTCAGCCTGTAACTGTCCCACAGCTGCTGGGCAAAGGCCTCCCCTCACTATCGTGAAGAGGTTGGTGGATAAGAAGCCTCCGAAATAATTCTCGGGCATGTTGGTTTCCTCACGATGTTTTCTTTCACCGAAAAGCGAGTGATAATTACTTACATATAACAATATGTTTAACAAGAAACACATTGGACGTGCCCGCACTGGGATTTGAACTCGCCACCTCCGTTTTCGAAGGTGAACGTTCGCCCACTAGGCTACCGCCGCTTTTAATTATCAATAATTATCCTACTAATATTATAAATGCGAAAGTTTGTAGACGTATATCTGTGGAGAAGAGATTTAGACACATCTGTTCAACTAAGGTTAAATATTTTATGGTAAGACCGTAATGTTTAATTGTTACACGCAGTTTAATTGTAACAGTCCGCCGTAGTGTCGCAATCATACTATTTATTGCTTCTAAACAAACACAAAATCAAAGTGACATTATATTTTTGTAAACGAAAATTGGGCAAACAGGGTAAATTCAGCTTACGTGCATTTTCAGGTATTACGAGCAGTGATTTTCATTCAATTCGCCCCTGTTCTCGGTCGCATCGATCTTTTGGTTATACTACTACCTATTGACGGTTTCGTGTTGGTAAACGCTCGAATATTTCAACAGCAAATCTGGTTGACAAACATAGGTGTAGGTACGTACAACATAATATACTTAAGTTTATTCTATGTTTGTTGATGCAAATACGGAAAAACTATTGTAATAAATGTCATTATTATAACCCTTTAGAAGCACCGTTACACATATTAGTCAGTAAGTAGAAGTATTAGTCATAAAACAATACTTGAAAACAAAGATGACTAGCCTCTACTAATTGGTATATTTTTCTTAAAACTAGCCATCGTACAATTTAAAATCTCATTTTACCTGAAATAGGTAAGTAGGTGCAAAGTAAAGACGCGGTTATACTAATTTTCGCGTAAGCTTAGTTTAAATATAACTACTAGGTAGGCTAACGTTTACCCGTCACTTGTACGGGTAGACTATCAGGTTTTTACCACAACATTTGAACCGATGCGTCTAAAGTTTTGTTCCACAAATCTACGTATAGTACACTTATATTCTAATTCAACAACAAAACAAGTTAAATGTACAGAAACGACAATATTGAGACAACGTGAGTGGACCTCGATTTCGTCGAACTATGTTTTGGCAACATCTATGTTCAACTCTTGTAACTTAATCTTTTGGGGTGAGACGGTTAGTTTTTTCAGGAACTTTGGTCGCCAATGTCCATAGTCCTTAGAATATACTTACCGAAATTTGAGAAAGATCAGCAATTAGATGGGTGGCCAATGGCCATCTGATGAAGTTCATCCTGGACATTGTTTTTTTTTGCAGCAGCTGTGTTCCGCGGTTTCACCCGCGTTGACTATGTAACTCCTTGTAACATCAGCTATCTGCCAGTAAAAGTTCCGTCAAAATCGACCCAACCGGTTTCAGACAGAGACAAACAGACCGACAAGTAGACAAACTGACAGACAGACAGACTATATTATATATTTCTAAAACTATAGAAATCGCACAGCCTATTTTGTATATAAATTTTGATCATAATGTTCATTTTCACATTAAATATGTAAAATATACTCGATATAATAAGTTTCCAGATTTTCCACTCACCATTACAAATAAGTCTGTAATTATATACGTAGTTATTTAGACTTTTTCTTCTCTCGTTACAAAAGGTACTAATCCGAAGGTATAGAGGTTGCACCTAATTGGCCTACACATTACTGGTTCTCCATTTCAAATAAATACCCCACTATTGTGGAGAATGAAAAATATCAAATATGTATAGTCTGTCTCACCGCTATGGAGTAAATTAATGGCCAATAGGGTGTGGACTAAAATTGTGGGTAGCCGAAAATGTTAAACGATTTTGGACTACATATCTACAATCTTTACCATCGGAGTTTTGGCGGGAATCCGATAGTGAGACGTTGTTGGTTTTGTATTATTTTCTCAAACTTGTGTTTCTTCGAGTGTTAATGTGTAATATTGGTGGAATATTAATCATTAAGTGTTCGTTTACGTGCACGAGTGTAGGTGAATGATATAAACTCAAAAAACGTGTCATTTCGCATTTTTTCCAAAACTCCCAGGAAGTTTCAGTAAAGCATCCACTACTTTACTGAATCGTGACTTTGACGATGTAAATAATTGACTTAACTACTTGACCACGATTGCTATATTGCTGTGACTTTCTTAATGTGAAATATTTAAAATAAAATACTTGACACTGGCTATATGCACAAACCGTGCGAAGCCATTACTAAAACAAAAAAAAAAAAAAACTTTACCATCAACTACCCACGACTTGGCCCAGCATTTAACCAACTCATGCCTCCACACGCCTGACAATTTAAGAATTATGGAAGTAGTCAGACAATTGCGTCCGCGAAAAAGTATGACCACAGGGTATGACCACAGGGTATGACCACAGGGTATGACCACAGTTTAAATACTACAAATTTATTAGGCTGCAGTATCAGTGGTATGACGTGCTACGCGGTATATGCCACAATGTTTTCGTAGTTGCAGCTGGCCACACATTAGTTCCATCTGCTCCAAATATTATATGGGTACGTACAATCGGTGTCAGAAGTAGCTAAAAATGTTCCTAACTGCCATTATTTTTACATAATTATGTACAAATTAATATTTTTTGAATAAGCATTATTAATGTGTGTAATGTTCGTTCAACTAATTTTCTAAGCCTACTGTACTAAACTCAAACTATATCTTTATTTATAGGTACTCTGTCTATATAGTATTTAAAATTATAAGTAAGTATATCACTTTGTCGATTAAGGCCACACGGTTTTTTATAAAAGAGCCTACTTAATTAAAAAATAAAGCACAATTGCAGTTACTAATGTATTTTATTTGTCACGGAAAGTGCAATTATTAATTACATCTAAGACTAGAATGTGTATACAGTGTATTCAAGTATAATATTAATAAGTAAAAATTAAATGTTTATTTTCCTTATAAGTCAACGACGCATTATGATTAACATATCTGCTCGTGCTATTTATATATAGGTACATACATACATCGGACTCACGTCTACCTACTTCATATTATACATCTATGTATGAGTAACCAAACATAATTAAGTTAGAATTGAACTTAATTTATTAAAAAATTGACATTTCGACACGATCTTAGAGCTCAGTCTACGACAGTTTATAACCTTATAAAATTATCCAAAATAGAAGACTTAAAATATTCCTCTATAGGCACTTAATTAAATTAGTACCACGCAAATGAGAAATTACTTGAAAGAAAACAGAAGACGATGTAATCGATTGTAACCGACTGAGATACTAAACATAGTTGAAGAAATTTATGAAGAATTGTATTTATTGTAAAAATTACGGAAAACCTCACGTATTTACCCTTAACAGATTACTTAATTAATCTAATAATTAGCACAGGCGCCATTGTATTCAATTGTATGCTCGTTAATGCAGTCACACGAAACTCCTTGTGTTCTATGCAATCCTAATATTTTCATTTTAAAACATCACTTTTTCCCCATCGGTATACATTTGAGATTTATAAACTTTTACTTTGTCGTGCGAAACCACTAATCCAATGAGCGCTGGGTCGATTCGCACCGCAACAGGAATGAGGTGCAAAATACCCAATTCTAAAGGAGACGCTGGGTCGATCAGCACCGCGGTGCGAAACGACCGTGGTGCGAACTGCCGCTTCCACGACGACATACTTACTACAAAAAGTATCCCACCGACAATTATTCCTGCGAAGTTCATGACAAGTCACCCCATACAAACATCTGACAGCAGATAGTGTCAGGTAAATATTTTACGTGGTATAGGTATGTGTATCAATAAAGTATTTTATATTATATTCTATTATATATTTGTTGATTTTACCATTATAATAAATGCGAAGCAATTGCTCATCATCATCATCGTCAGCCACTGCTGAACATAGGCATCTCCTTAGACCGCCACACCGAACGACAATGTGCCACTTGCAACTTGCATCCACCGGCTGCCAGCGACTCTTTTGATGTCTTCGGCCCATCTACGGGAGGCCTACCTAAGCTGCGTCTTCCAGTTCCAACTATTACTCATTTATTAATATTTAAAGAATAAAGAGTGGAGAATTTACCACTCAATGTTATTAAATAATAGGATTAGCTACCAAAATTTTGGAGTAAAACCTTTTTTGGGTTATTCCCAGAGTACTCAGTTCTTTTGTTCTCGGAAGTTTTTAATTCCATACATTCATTCTCTACTCCACAGAATTATTGAACTTTTTTACAAATTAGCATTCTACTCTATATACCTATGGCAAAGTTGTGTACCTGGATAAAGTTATTTCAATTTACAATACAATATGTTGAAACATAATAATACTATCATTAATTTATAATGCCATGTTATACGTTGAGGAAAACGTTCCATTTAAATGTATGTACTTAGGTACTTACCTATTAAATTTGATTAAAAAATATAGTTCAAATTAAGTAATAACTAAGTTATAAAACGTTCTTGCAAAACAGTAAAAATAATTAACATTATAAGATTGTCAATACTTACATCAATTGTGTACAATGTAGGTACATCAATATTAAAATCTATATTACTATAATTTTCCTTATCCTAAAAGTTAATGAATATATAGGTAATAATAATAATTGTTTGATTATATTAATTGACAGCTTTTCAATAACCATGTTCTTATCTCTCCCGACGGTGGCTTTAAAGGGGAAAGATAAGTACTTAGTTATCTCTGCGAATAGATAAGAAGTACCCACAAACGCCGGCCCCTACCAAGCGACGGTGCCGGTGTCGCATTTATTGACCGATAATAATAATTATCGTTCTTGAGGCAGTGGCTCCATTACATTCAAAAGTACAAATACCTATACCTACATTTACTCGTATAACGACTGAGGTAGGTAAATATTAATATTCAGAGCAGATATTATATTATCATCATTATTAGTCTTATATTAATTATATATTCGTAGGTATTATAGTAAATGTCATGATGATAATATCGGCATTTAAAACTAATATCAGTCAGTCTGACCTTCAATAAAAATAGTTGCCTAACTTCAAACGACATAAATGAGAAAATTTAAATGCATTGTAATTACATAAATACCTTCTATGCCAAAAAGCAACAATCCGTTTTAATGCGAATAATATACAATAATATAGGTACATATATACCATAGGCGCACACACCAAGCTTTTATAGAAATTTGTCTCTTTTAAACTTTTATAGAAAAAAGGACATAAATGCCACTGGCCAATTTTCTAAAACTGTAATTTATATGTGGCCCCATTGCGTGGCTTCACTCTACATCGCTACTGTAAATATTATGCAATAATATCACAACATTCAAAATATTTTCAATTATTACACTCATGCAAGGCTTAAACTTATTTTGCAAGTGTGTTAATGAAAAATTAAGTGGCCTCTTTAGTTTTCAATTTATTAACCTACTTCGGATTCGTGGAAAGACAAGTGGCTTCTATTGTTTTCACCGTGTTTACTTCCTGCTCTTGACTGATCCCATCTGCATATCGTCATGGCTGGTGACCGTTCTATTGGAGGTGGTCGTGGTTTGAGTCCTGGACATGGGTTCCCCTCGTAGCTGCTTGTATCTGTACATATCAAGTTAGTCACGATAAGCTAAGCAGTAACAAGCTTCTAATGAAGTTCACTATGTCGATACATAAGAATTTGTAAGTGGCAAAATGTCTGCGAATCAATAAAAGTGGAATAAATAAAATAAAAATGTATAGGAAAAAATATTCTACGCCTGTTAAAAATATGTGCAATGAATTTCACAAACTACTATGGTAAACAAAAACTTTTTAAACATTGCCTTGTAATCTGTTATACATCAATACATTTCAAAAACAGTCGCAGGCATTGCAATACGTAGTATTTATTTCCTCTATGAATGCAATTTTTAATTCCTCCGACTGTATTTAAGTATACTAATTTTTACTTCTTTTGAGTTTTGTTGAAATATTAACGTTCTTGGCTCTTCATGTTTCTCTAAAGATTATGAATCGAATGACACCTCATTCAACAAAGTCCATCAAATCATAGTTACTTAGATACGTTTGTACCTCTAAATGTATTAGCATAATCATTCATACCAAACGATAAAAAAACAGTAGATCTTACGTTTACATATACTTATAGTAGTTATACAAAATAAACATAAATTTACGCAAACAATGCCAAAATTCATGAAGCAAGCGCCAAAACAAACATAAACAAGCGCATGTAGCTCATACAAGTTATTATGAACAAGACGGACAAACAGAGAATCCCACTCCCATGAACTCTGAACATACTTCAGTTGTGGTCGAGACCCCTCTGATGTATCCCATGTAACCTTGGAAGACTGCTCATTATGGATCCCCAGTCTATAATCATATTATTATGAAGTTGGTTATTTCTAGGGTTATTTAATTTTCTCGTGCTGTACCTATTAGACTTACTATCGCACCACCTCCGGGCTTGCAGTGAATCAACATGCATGTTAGAAATGAAAAAAATTTACTGAAACCTTACCCGTGACCATAATATTATAATTCTATACCATTTGACCAGAATGCTAGCTCCTATTTGAGCCAAAAACAGCACTGCAGAGCAGGCAGCATTCTGAACACATCCCTTCGCCATTGGTATTTTAGATATTTTTAGTTATCATATATATATATATTATACAAGTATGTTTATAGGTTAAGTTTTATTTAATTGTTTCTGTTTTAAAGGTTCTCCATCTTAATAAATATAAATAATATGATTCAATGCTTCCGCGGTTCCATCAATGCTTCAGCGGTAGGTATACATTATAATGTTTTGTTCTGACCAAACTGAGCCATCGTCACAAGTACTGGTCACATTTAAGATGCTGAACATCTCCATCTATTCTACGAAAAAATATACTATGGTGTACGTCAAACATAATTTGGAAATTAGGCCATTTTCAGTTACTTCTGAGGCCAACTGTGTACCAATATAATCAAAATTTCTTCTCTAGATCTTATACTCGTCTTATGGGAACCTTATAAGTACTTATATGTTTTATAAACATTGTTAAAACGTGAATTATATTTTTTATTGCCAACTTTGTGCACAGAATTATTAAAGTGCATAAATTAAGAGGAATTAAATCAGAAAACTCTATGGTTATTAGGCTGCAAATAGAGATAATTTCTTGACCAGGACCGACTTCAAACGGGCTAAAAAAAACTAGAACCAATTTCCTATAAACTTGTACAGGACTACTCTTTTTAAATACCATTAATATTCATGATCATCCAAACCATCTCAGAAATTCCGGAGATAAGAGGTGGCATTATATAAAATGATACAGAAGAATTCAGAAACCTCCGCCTTGAAGTCGGTTAAATAAGAAAAACAATCCCAAATTTAAAAAAAACTGTGGTTCATAGATTTGTTAGTCTGAACTTATAGATACGAATGCACCGATGAATCTTTTTCCAAACCACTGAAAATATATGCAGCCAGCTGTTAGTTTCCATCGCCATTCAGCAATGATAAAAGTCTTGTGTACCTTTAGCGCCACATCTTCTTTTCTTTGCTTATATGTATTTCTATTCAGTACAGCTATCTTGAGGTATGGATTTGCTTTTTATCTACGAACTGTGGCTGTTTAGCTTTGAGTGCTTCTTTTTTCTTTTGAGTGAGTTTTGTCACCATCCAGGTCCATGAAGATAATTCTGATTTGTTCCATAACTTGTCCTTTGATTTGTTCTTTCCCTTTGTTTTTGATTTTATGTTACTTACATTATTATTATCTCTTTCCTTTTACAAAAAAAATTGACTTCCAGTATTAGGTATGAGAATGTTTTTTTTTTGTGTGAATAACTTTTTTTCTGTCACTTAGGTATAAGGTATGAACACTCAAGTGATTTCAGTAAAATTTCAGTTTTATTATAATTTCGCGCACATAATTTGGCTAGTCGGCATTCAGACAATATCAGTGGCATCATCTCCGTCGTTATTATTGTCTTTTAACATACAGCTCGACTATTATAATAGGAAATATTATTTACTGTTTAATTAGTTAAAGGTCAATTTTGGATACTGTCACTATCGCAGCCAAGTGACGTTCTGATGGTTTCTTGGCTCGCCCTTTGCGGTTGCGTCTGCCATTGCCTTAGATTTTTGATTCTCAAATCTGTCGGCTCTCCAAGGTCAGATTGAGGCTGGTGGAATTTTTCTTTGATCCTAGACATATAATTCGCATTCTTAGTATTTACATAAAATAAATAATACAAGGTACAGAAATATTTAAAGCTATACCTATACAAGCGCAGTCTTTGTGATACATAGTTAATAATAAAAAGTGTCGCGGGTTTGTGGCCAATTACATCACACATCATTACATCAGTGTAAACGACATTTTCGTTTTCGCCTAAAAAAATCTAATGAACTGGTAAAAATGTCGTTCATGTGTTGCAAGGATACCTCGCGAGAATGTGATTACTATGAACTTTATATGTACCTACGTCAAACAATAAATATAAAGTAAATGCTTTGTATGTCTCTTTAAATAATATTATCCTACTTATAAACTATTTAATACTTTGTTTACACTAGGCTTTCCATAAATAAATGTAGGTACTTACATAACATTTACAAAAATAATAAATATCATAAGTACACGTCATGATCAGATTATTTTGTTTCACTGGTTGCACAGTTTAGTGATAGAATACTAACATACTGTGTATGTGCCTAATTTATATTTGAGATCGTTACTTTCGTTAGTAAATATACTCAACACAACGCGAACACGTAACTACCGCAGGAGGCCCGGCCCATAGACGGCCTGAAGCAGTCTGTCACCAGAAGAGCGGCACTACGTACCTCATTCCTAAACCTCATTAGAGACACAACAAACAAGACCATCTAGCTTAAAATTGAACGCGCATCTCTAAACCTCCACGGCGTCGTTGGTAACGAACCTTTTCTTGATGAGCCGGAAGATCTTGCGCTTACAGACGAAGATGACGAAGATGATCAGGCCGATAAGGACATTGTAGGCGTCGGTGAACTTCCAGAGGTCGTCGATTTCGGGGTAAAGGGCGCTAACCACCTCCATGATCCAGTTGATGCCCATGACGGCGAACAGCTTCAGATAGAGAGTCAGCCTGGAAAGAAACGGAGGGGCGTGTCTAAATATTCTGTGCACCGTTGCCTTGTCAGCATACTGGATGGAAAATCTTCGAGAGAGTTCGTTCGGTTACCAAAAAAGAAGCAGAAATCAATGTAAGTGACAATATATCAGATAAAACAACAGGAGTAGCACAATTAGCCTTAGAAGCAGCCTGTGCTGGTAGTCTGTCACGGTCATGCGAGTCTAAGCGCAGGAGACAGAAAGTAAGCAAAAACCAGGGTAAGCATCATTACGAGTATGTTGAGATTTTATGATGACGTGGTCGAAAAGAGAATAGTAATGACTTGGCTTAAAGTTGTGAACTCAGGTTGTGACTGTTGCGATGAGATAATAGACACCTTTGCTTATCGTTTCTGTGCGGATCGTGCGTGGAGCTTTCCCTGGACTTGAGCACGGAGGTCTGCTTCTTGATCTGCGCTATCTTCACCGCGGTTAGCACGAAGAACGTCATGTTAGCCAAGCACAGGATTATCATAGGCCCGTACAGGTAGAACAGCTTGCTGGTTGCTGGAATACAGAGATCGTGGACTTATATTGGCCCTGGTTGTTTGTTTTTGTCGATCTTTTGGCGCGTGGCCGAAATCGGAGTTTGATTACTGACTGCATTGCACACAGATAAGTGACTACAACGTCCTCCCTGTAATGTCACTCATGCGCCAAAATATATCCTTGTCATAGGTACTGTAGTTGGCGTCTGATGTCAGAGTTTGCCAAGCCCCTTAACGCCTATCGACAAATTCTTCATTTCGGGTAACTTAAGAACATATTATTGACTCCTAAAATAATTGTACTAAAACAGCTTATTGACTGGCTATCGACCGATAACAAACAAAGTGCGTGACCGACAGTTCAACGTGCCCTCCACTACCTTTGATGTGGTTGTGTGTCCGAATCTATTACAAAATTAAATGTGTAATGTACAAAATCTAACTCAACATTAGTACTGTAGGTACTATTGCCAAATCGAAACTAGATATTATACGCTGGCGCATACTTCATCCGCAGCGCATCGTATTGTAAAATTGCGCCAAAGATTAATAGGAATTATGAACCGCCTTTATAGTGTGCGACAGTTCACAATATAAAATGTATGTAAGTGATGTAGGAGGCTTTTTGTTATTATATGAAGTGCATTAGACGCAGTTCGTGCGTCATCATTTTGGTGTAAACGCCCAAGTAATTACTCACGTGCGTATTGCTAAGTACATGGCGAAAAAAAAACCTAAACCTTTAGTCGCATTTCGTGCGTCGAGTACGACCCGCCTAAAGTCTAAATGTGAGTCAGCCTTTAGACGGCTAGTATGGCAGTTTAACAAAAACTGTCTTACTAGCCGTCTGTACTTACAATTAATGAAGCATCCTCCGTGTCGCAGCATCGGCATGAGCGGATGCGGCGGCAGCCCGGAGAACTCCAGGGAGACCAGCAGGATGGTGAGCACAGTGGGGATGCTGAAGGCATACACGCCGTACGCGACGAAGCGAGCTTGCGTGGACAGCTTGCCGGACGGACCCCGCTTGCCACTGGATATAAATGGAATACAAGTTAGAGAATCCTTTTACTTTGCTTTTGTTTTTTTCCTTTCCATCCTTTCTGTGTTCTGTGCATTTTGGTGTCAATAATGCTGCGGCTATACATACCGCGATAACGCGAAGATTTGCGTTGTCGCGACACGTCTGGCCAAGAATTCGTCCTATCGCGAATCATCTTCGCGAATACGAAAGCCCTTCGCGCCGCTGTCGGTAAAATGCGGCACAACAAAGGGTTTTGTCGCGACAAAGTTCGTGCGGTTGGCTACACTTCGCGCGCGGTTTAGTTGTCTGCGAGACGCGAAATAAATTATCGCGACGCTCTAGATTATCGCGACATCGCGAAGCTTTTTGTAGTGTGGCCAAGCACTTCGTCATGGATCGAACAATTAAGTTTTATCGCGACAACGGAACATGAATCTTCGCTGTGAAGTGTAGCCGTAGCATAAAGAGTTCTCTGTCTATGATACAATCCTTTAGGCAGGTAACAACATTGAACTGACAAAGCGGTTCCTGTTTCGAAGCGGCACCAGTAGCATGTCCCGTCAGAATAGAATAGAATAAAATAGAATAGAGTAGAAAATACTACACTACCTAGTCTGAAAGTGGCATGGTCTCATTCCGTATGTACCTACCTAATACGGAATGGGACAATACCACTTCCAAACTTAGAAGACTGACACTTGCTGCTACCATAATGTCAAACTGAGTGCTTCATAATATAAGAGTATTTACCAGTTGGACAACATATGGACAACAACTTTTTTAGATGTAGGTACAAGTTTAAGGTTTAGCTAGTTTTCGTTATTTTTTTATTATTTAAGATTTACATCCACTTTTGTTAGATTTGTAAGGTTTAGATTTAGCTAGTTTCAGTTTATTTTATTTTATTTAACTTGTTTTTCTGCTTAAAAATGAAAGATTCGAGTAAAATACCAAAGCTTAACAATATCCATCTTGATATTACTGAAGTTCTCGAATGTTACTGAAGCCTAGACGACGTTCTGTCTCTAGACTCTAAACACGTCACTGTCTCTAGTCACTGTCTCTAGACACGTTTTTTGTTTATGTAAGTTAGAAAGATATTAAGTACAAAGTTACATGCATGCATGATTGGACTGAGTCAAGCAATCTTTTAGTTACGTACTTCCACTCCACAATAAATTAATAGCTTGCCCTTAATAATAGACGTAAGCTAATACCATAAAAAAATAATGGTAACATCCACAAAATTGTATTCAATTAACTAATTGCGACGCACCTGTATCACCAAATTTAATGTTAAGCCATTCATTTACTTGAAACATAATAAACGGAAATATTTTAAAACTATGCATGTTGTATGATTGTTTTCACAGAAATGGGTCGAAGGAAAATTATCAAGAATCAAAGCTCTTTTATTACAGAGTTCCTTTTTCCTGTCCGAGATTCAATCGTGAATTTGCTTTTATGTTAGAGAAACATCCATTTTTTAACCATTTTTGTTTTTAATTTAATTTATTAAATTATTTTTCATAATATTTCATAATTTCTTAATTATTTCTCTATCACTCTTTAATTAATTTAATCGTATTTTAATGTTTCTATTGTTCTCTTTATTGATGATATTTAAATTGTTTTTAATATACTTAATTCGTTTTTAATTTAATTTTTCAATATTATTTTTCAGTCCCAAATAATTTGTTCGTTATTTCTCTATCACCCTTTAATTACTTTAATCGTATTTTAATTATTATTGTTCTATTGTTGTTATTTCAGGTATTTACCAATGACATCAGCGGAGGAAAAACACTAGGTTGCTGGTAGGTGTAGGACGAGACCTTTAGGTACAAACTAAACGAATCGAGATGAGACATTATTCTATAGAAACGAATGTGAGCGTGATTTAGCTAATGTTAGGTGGCATGTTAGTTAGCAAATGTAATTGTCAAGTCAATTTCGACCTAACTCCCGTTGTTCAAATTGTTGTTGAAATTTAGCATGCCTGTGAACTCCGATAACAATAGAATGATAAATTAACATGGTGCTAGCGAGCTGATGTTAGACACGGAAGGTACACAACTCCTCAATGAAAAGCAGTTCAGAAAGTCTCTTGAAAAATACATACCCTAGCTTAGGCAAAATTTAAAAAAATAGCTCTAGTTAGAGCGAGTTGGGGACATCTCGGCCAAAATAATATCGGCTTAGTGGCCGAGCTGTCTCTATTCAATTTTAGCTTTTATAGTAGGGGCAACTCGGCTGACACCTACAATACAAGGTATTTATATACGGTCAAATACAACAAGCAAGCCTTAAATTATATAATCTAGTCTTGATGACCTTTACTTATACACCAGTTAACTACACGAGTATATAACTGTTAAAACATCAGTTTGACATCTTGTAATTTGTAAACACTAATGACTGAGCAGTGAGCACCTAATGATGAAACTTGTGAGTAACCGGACTTGGAAGTGGGTTGGCATACAAAAATTGAGGTCGTTGTTTGAACTCAGCTGGGTTACGACACAATAGTATTTCTTTGTAACCATATAGGTTAGAATAGAAAAAGGTTTACTGAGACCTACTTTTTTTACAGACTGATAAGTCTATCGCTGTCTCTATCTGACACTAAACAAATAATAAAGACAGCAATACATCTATCGGATAATCAAAGTTAATTAGAGCCTAGGGTATTCTGTGTTGGAGTACAAAAAATTGGGCTTTAGTCTAAAAAAAATTATATAAATAAATTTTAGTACCATCAAAAATGGTAGGTACCGGCCGGTCTAAACAATAATAGGTAGGTATTTTTTTATAACAATTCTAACAAATGAATAACGGTGTAATAACTTCAAAATTCAACCCCTAAACGTGTGAAATGGGTTGTCAAAGTTTGTTTATACGGAAAACCAGAAAGCTGCGGAACGCAGCTTGTCGAATTCAGAATCATTTTATTGATATTGATTGCAATAAGTGACGTAACCGGCCCACTCTCCATATCCGATGAATTCTACATTATTATTCTACTGCGATATGTAAACAATGAGGTTTACAAGCAGGCATCTGGTTAACATTAAAGGTTTCTGATTCAGAGCGCACGCAACGAAGAGATTGGTCAATAAACCATAAATAAGTTTATTACCGATTCTTGGGATAAGTAGGCAGATAGCATGTTCCTAACGAAATCCAGGACGATTTCCTCGAGTGGCACACCTAGATCTAGCTCATCCCTCATCCTCCCACTGCCATGTAGGCTCTTATTCAGTATGCTATATTCAGCTTTATTTAGCATGCATCAATTCGATCCGCAATTTTGACAAAATCGTCATCCCATCTTACTGCCGGGCGAGCCACGCTTCGCCTAGCAATCTAGCTGAAGTGACGGAAGCTATTGAATTAGCAAAATAGTTGGTAACTAACCTGAACGTCCACCAGATGTCAAAGGACATCACGTTGAGCCAAAAGAACGCAGACAACAGCGCGAAGTAGATAATGATGGCTGAAACATAAAGTATAGGATTATATAAAAACAGTTCTACACAGGAAGCTGTGTAAGAAACTACTATAGAGATTCATAATACCATGATTCGTGGCGGTAATCGAACTTGCTCTCTCGCGCTTTGCATCATTATCCGAAGGCTGTCTGAATTCTACAATTGTGATCAGCCTATATATTCTCGTCAACTGCTGGACGCAGCCTACCCTCGTGAACAACACTGAGCCCGATCTTCCAATTAATACAATACAAAGATATAAATAAGTAACAATTTTTATGCATTTTGGCTCCAGGACAACCAACGAAATGGAATGGGGTTAAAAATAATACATAGTCTAGTCAGCTGTTGACAATTATTTTTAAAAGTTCGCATCTGTTGGCCGATATCAGACGTTTGGTCCCGACATAAATGTGATTTTACGTGAATGTCGCAGTATAGAGACACGCGCCGAGTGATATAAAAACAGTTAAAAACATGACGTTACGTTTGATACTTTAAAAACCGGCCAAGAGCGAGTCGGACTCGCGAACGAAGGGTTCCGTGACATTATCTATAAAAACGGCAAAAAAAATCACGTTTGTTTTATGGGCCCCATTTATTATGTTTTTGAGTATTTGTTGTTTTAGCGGCAACAGAAATACCTACACAATCTGTGAAAATTTCAAATGTCTAACTATCACGGTTCATGAGATATAGTCTGGTGATAGATGAAGTAGTAATAGGGCACCGTTTTACCGTTTGAGTACGGAACCCTGTGAAAGGTTTCTTACCCCCAGTTTCTGAAACGTCAGTCAACTTTGACTATAGGTTAATTCTATTGCCATCCTTGTCATTTGCTTATAGTCAGATAAAGGCAACGATAGTTTTAATCTACTGTCAAAGCCAACAAATGTTCTAGAAACCGGGGATTAGGGTTCCATATACAAACGGTAAAACGACTCACATATTGATAATTCGTAGTCTTTAATTTACACTGTCGTAGATATTGTGATGTGGTACCTACCTATAGCTTGGTTTGTGTCTAATCGATTGTATTTGGTTCGATAACAATCAATCTAAAATCAATCATCTAACAAAAAATTAAATTAAAAATCGAGTTGTCGAAAACGCAATATTGTGGAACCAATGCCGTTTATAATAATTAAACTCATATCACTATCAGTGAAAGGCACTAAAAACCGCACATCAGTAAAAAAAACTCGAACTTTGGATAATCTAGTTCGGTAACAATCCCTTGCCAAATTACTCGTAATACAAATTTAGCTAATTTTCGTTTTCTATTTCATGTAATTTTTTTTTTTATCTGTGAATAAATCAATATTTAAATATTAAATCTAAATACGTATTTAATTAAGTATTTTTCGGAAAAGACAACTATTGTACATCAAACAAAGGAGCCAAACAGAATAACCATTATTGTAACATTAGCCCGACCACAGCCCATTTAATAAAACAATATAATTTAATTAATATCTACGTCATATTTTAACAAGCAATTTAATCATATTTTGATTACAAGGTTACCTACATTTTATTTTAAGTATACAATTCAATTAATCAGTAATCGTCCCGCGTTCGTTCTAACCACATTCCAAAAAATCTTAAATGTACTAAATGTAAATACCACGCAAGACTGAGAAGCTTATAAATATTTATGAAATGCAATGAACAATTGCAGATAATTACGAATAACTAATAGCAATCCCACTGTTATGAAATAACGGTTGTATCACGGAGGTTCTATCGTCGGAGTTCGGAGTACGTTGCCTCATTGTTCAAAGCAGGAAACAAACTCGTATTGTATTATTTCCGATATTTTGACGAGGATTTGGTGTGAAACCAGGGTCAGCCTCCAATTTATTATTATTATTTTTAGGTGTATATTTGTGTACAAACATCAACCAAAATACACTATAGATAGTCACAATATATGGGGCACGCGGTTATTAACATGTTAGCCTTTGTATTGCCCTAAAACAAAAGGTTGCTATGAACGCGATAATTTAAGAACTATTTAATGATAATATTATAACGGCCAATTCTAAATTATATAATAATAGATAATAATATAAAAAAAAAACAGCCTGTAACTGGCCCGCTGCTGTGCAAAGGTCTCCCTTGCTCTAATTAGGAGGATTAGGCCATAATCCATCACGGAGGCCTTCGATTGGTGGATAACATGCCTCCGAAGTAATGTTGGTTTCCTTACGATACTTTCCTTCACGGAAGTGCGAATGTTAATTACGTACAACACATTGGTACGTGCCCGCACTGGGATTTGAACTCGCCACCCTTTGTTTGGAAGGCGGACGTTCGCTCGCTAGGCTATCACCGCTCTAATTCCTTGGAATTCTAAATAAGTACATATATTACAATAATACCTATTATTTTGCCATAATACTAACCACATAACCACAACTTATTTTTCTGTATAATCATATCTCTAAAATAACAAATGAATATTTCCAACAATTCCAACACGTTTTTTTTTCAATATACATATTATTATTATGTAATTTGTCAAACCAAAAAATAAAATTGTATAAAAATTAACCACATTTTACGTAAGCCACATTTTAAGTGATGTTCGTTCGAAAAACCCCATCATAAACATTAGTTAAAGGTCAGATGACGATAAAAATACAAAACACAAGCACGGTTAACAAAAAAATCACAGTTCATCAACGTAGCTATAGAGTTACAGAAGAGTGTTATTTTATGGATCTTGTCTGAGAATTAATAATAAAATTAATATATAAACAGAACACCCATTCCAATTATTATTTTATTACCCTGTTCTAGCTTTAAGTTTTTTTTATTCTATGGTGTTTCAATAAAGATTTTATCTACCTATCTATCTATCTATTTATAAATAAGCATGACAAGGGAATGCCGCAACACAAATTCGGATATTTTTAGGAAACTTTCTGATTTATTCGCTCGAAATTCAAGCATGGTGAAAGTTATGTTTAGGTATCACCTAGGTACTATCATGCAAAATAACATAAATGAATATTGTAATCATTGCACAAGTCCCTATAGTATTCATTAGTGTGTAGAAAGCAAAAAGTAATTTAAATCTTCCGACTAGTTTCGATCATTTGTGCAGACCATATTTGGATATCATCAAGTAAAAGTTTTGTGGATTATAGAATTAAGTATATATGATTAATGCCCTCTCGTTTTAATTTGTAGCCGTACTTTCTCTCCAGCGAGGCTAGCCAATGTCAAAATGATTAATTTCTTCAAATAACTACCGATACCTACCTGCCTATTATCTGTCGCTTGTCTGATTTACTTGTCTAGCATTATTATAAGTTTCCTACTAAGTAGGTACTAACCTAAGGTACCACATTTTGAAGCCAGCGATCTAACAACCTTATTACATTATACTATTTTGATGCGACTAATAGGCGATGAGTATATAAGTATACCTACGTAAGAGAGATATCTCTGTGCAGACACATAATTTTGTCTATTCTCCGCAAGACGATAATTAATTATCTTGCATCTGAGCTCGGCTATAGATGTAATTCCAGGCGTCGACCGTTTTAGGCATTTCTTGCAGATTTTCTTGTAGCATGGTTAGAACAAAAAATGAAAGAAAAACGGCTGAGCATAGCCTTCAATTGCACCACGGAGCATTATAATACCTACGTAGGTACATTATGCCTCTCCGTGCCGTTTCTTTATAACTATAAGTCAAGGTATATTTATCTTTGGATAAATGCCACATTTGCGACAGAACAAGAGGTCAAACTCCCATTGAATTTAGTTCCGAAAAAGCTAGACAACATTTATTACATTTAAAATTAAATTTCATGGTCGAGACGCGAATAGTCTCTGTATCATCTATGGCGTAAATAATAAAGGTTACTTTGGTAACGGCACAAATTGTTTTCGGGTGACTGTTCGCCTCTCGTCTAAGAATTCCGACTTTTTAATAGGAATAGTTAGTACATAAAAACTTACTAAAAGAAACGCAGGTCATAGGCGAGATGTTGTTGACCACCAGCAAGATTTGCATGGAGGCTAAGAACAGGAAGGCCACGAAGAGGCACATGAGGTAGACCATCAGAACCTTCCCGTGGAGGTTCCGTAGCTCCGGCAGCCAGCCGTAGACTGCCACTGTTGCCAGGATGAACACGCATGAGATCAGCATGCCTGCAAGAGCGGAGAGGAAAGGTTCAAAATTATATCAGACTAGAAGCGCCTCGCGGTTTCACCCCGTATATTATATACACACACGTTATACAAGTATTACAATAGCGGTCGCATGTTATAAAATATTTTGTTTTCATTTATATTCACCGACCTGAGTTACTCACAAGAGCACCGATGAATTTTCAATTAGATAATGACAAAGATTCTAAGATCCTGCAACTAGTCCGACTTGATGGAATCCCAATAGGAGCAACAAAACTAGCAGATAGGCAGATCATGGGTCCCAAAGAACCCGAGTGAAAGATTACTGTGATCTCAATCAAAAGAAACCGCGGGCTCCAACCAATTTATCTATGATGAAGGTTACAAAAAGTCATCAATTTCTTTTCATAGTAGCTAAATATTGGGCTTGCGACCGAGTGGTAATAAGTCAATGGAGTGTGTTATAATTTGACATTTAAATATAGCATTCAAACACCCGTTCAGATAACGGTGATGGAAGCACCGTTTGTCGTGAACCTATTAATAAACCTGTTTATTCTAAGAAATGGGTTTTAACACAGTTTTCTCAGAATAAGATGTTTTTATTATCGTTACCATTTATTTCAAGGTCGATCAAGAAATAAATAATAAGGATAACGTCTTGAACTTTCACAATTGCTGTTGCAACAGGTTTTGCATGTATTGTGTATATTATATATATCGATCTCTCTCTCTCTCTCTTTCAAGAATTAAAAACAAAACAGACATAATTTATCTGGTTATCTAACAAAATAAAAATTTGTACCTACCCACTAAATGGCTTTTTAATAATAGTACGTGCTAAGCACTGTCTCTACTGTAATGTCAGTTTAGCATTTCACTAACTCATTATTTCAAATTTTTGGGTTAGCTTAGATTTTGTCTAATATAATAATTGCAAAAATTAGACTAGTGCCCGCGGCGTTATAACATGATTTCGCTTAGCACCTGCTACGTCTATTTACCTAAATCCACATCTTGTGCACTTGTTAACAAAAAAGTACGAGTACACCCTAATCACACACTTACACGAAGCGCTCAAAATATAGTGATGATCGTCTTGCTTCTCAGCGAAGCAGATGAGAGCGTCGAGGTGTGTGCTTGTTCCAGTCTCAGGGTCATCAGTCACGAAGGTATCGATGCAGTACTGGTCGGGCCCCCGGAGCATCCATGGCGGAATGATGTTAGGCAGTTCGATGTACAGCTGCCCGTCCTGAGAACAAATAGTAATGCGAGGCTCAAGCATTGTGTACGCACGATGAATACTGATTTGGGGACGGGAACAATTACTGTGCCTACGGCGTGTTCTTGGTTAGAGGCAAAATTTTGTTAAGCACAGATTACTGAAGTTACTAAGACTAGACTGTTTTTGGGATCGATAATGCGTCACGATTACGTAAACAGAACCTGATTCTTGAGCGCAAGGTGCCTATGATTCCTTGATAAGATCACCACTAAGCGATTAAGAAATACGACTACCGTGGCCCCACATAAACCTAGACCAAGAGCAAGTACCTGTTGTATACACAAAAAAATATATAGCTATGTATAGACCACGCAACCTCACGCTTCGCAGTCGGCTAATCACCAAAATACATCACAGAATGCTATCAAATTAAACAATACGCATATAGGTGCCTAAAGGTTGTTATTTTGATTGCGAACAAGTAAATAACCTTTACCTAACATGAGGAAAAATGTTCGACCAGTGCAGCAGCGCCAGAAACATCACTTGCTAAATCAAAATAATAATTTGAGAATATAAAGGTCATTTGAATAATGACGGTATAGTAGGTAGGTACCTATATTCTTAGAACTAGGTATACTTTTATAGCATGTGTACTTTACCTGAAACAGATTGATATGAGTTAATAGATAACTTCACCATGATAGAGTGCATTATGTGATTATGCCAGCCAGGCCACTGATTATATACCAGGTAGATGGTTGTGTACTATATTATTATGGTGTACATCACGTTTGCTTACTTCTTTTAGATTCTTACCGTATAGTTCAGATTCTAAGTATCTATATATACCTACCTATATAGTAGAAAATCCAAATCTGCCGAGAAGAGATTCAAACCCTACCAAGTGTCATACCACCAGACTTTGTGTATCAAATTAAAACTATTCTGCAACAACCACAGTGAAGGGTCGTCTCTAGAGTCGGATCGGGATTGGATGCACTCGAGTGCATCTCTAAAGAGACGACTGTCCACTGTCTGCACGCGAGACACGCGAGAGACAACTCAAACTTTGAGTAGGTTCCTATTGTAGGTACCTAGTTTTTAGTTTTCCTACATAGAAACAGTCATAATTGACAATGTGGTTCGATTGTTGTAAACAGACTTGAGACGTGGTATCCCTTAATGTGTGGATTTGACGACCAGCTCCACCTAGAGTGGCATTAGACACAGCTTGTTTACCATCTTCTACCAGTGTTCAAAGGTTGGCTTTTAAAAAGTCACTTGTGTTTGCCTTTGTATTGATAAAAAACCTTGGACGTCAGATTGTCAGAATGTTTATGAATATACGCTAACGCTTGCCTAACAAAAGTCATGGTAAATATAAAGAAAAAATATTATGTTGGTTGTACAAATACGCTGATGCTAAGGCCGAGTGGAAACGTACTGCGAGCTGATAAATTATGTACTAAATTGAAACCAAAATCGACCCTCTGAAAGTTTGAACATGCTAATGAACTCTTCGCGGGATTTCACCGCAACTAGAGCAAAAACCAGTTCGATATAAATAAAATACCGCACGACAGTACACTTTGCATCGCATATAACTGCATGGACATAACGTCATAACTTTGTATGGGTCGGTAAAGAGAACCGAGAACAAACTAATTTCTCAGTAAATTTTCTTAGGTATCTTCTAATTTTCTTACAAATAAAAAGTTTCAAGGATTTCAATCGTGGTCAGTAGCACAATAATTATACTCAAGCAGTCATACTCTACCAGTCATGCAATAATAAACAAAAATTATAAAAACTTAAATTAAGATAATGAATTTATACAGATTAATTAATTTAGTAACACTGTTACAGGTAAGTATGTAAGTTTTCGAAGTAAACAATTAATCTCACACAATCATTAGTTAGTGAGTGTCCGCCAGACAACGGTTTCATTGTCCGAAGACGATGAATGTATTCGTCAGAACCTACGCATTTCACTGAAGCCTATGTTACCAAGATAAAAGGTACAATGAACAACAATGAATCAATCATTAATTAGGCCGAAGCCGCTAATTAGTTTGAGGTGAATCAGTTTCGCATAGAAACTAAGATTAACAAGTCTGACTATTCGATCCAAAATGTTTTAAAAACTATAGTGATTCCATATAAGAAAGTTCAGCTGAACCACGTTTACTGTGGCTTTACTAGACTACGGACTAAATTTACAAATCTTACGAAAACTAAACATGCTGTATAAAACATAAATTAACCAGAAAAAACTATAACAAAGAGATGCTACCGATGGGCTAACAATTACATAATAAAATACCCCGTTTCCAATGATAATACTAATGTAAGTGACCATATTATTATTATATCGTTAAACCTTACAAAGAGACAAAGCCTGATCAGTGATCACTCCTCGTATTACGATAACAGACGTGGTTTGCGTGCCAATATCGCACAGAATCGCAACAATCGTATCGATAATGGGCCTTCGTAACGATGCTAATATATGATAATGATTCTCATAACTACAAAGTATCAAAACTATAATAAAATATCAAGCTCTAACTGAAAATATATTTGAACAATAGAATGTAACGAGCGCTAGGCTCGAAGTCTGATAAAAGATCCAAAACTGTTTCTACGGATTTACATGATTCGTAGACAACGGATGGGTATTAAATAATAAAATAAGCTTGTTTCATCGTGTCCAATTTATTTGCAAGTGTCCGTGTGAAATGAGAGTGTCTGTCTAGGGTGAGAATGTTACGCCAGTGTTCTTCTAATAATATACATAAAACGATAATTTGAACGTTGCTCGTTAGCTTGGCTTGGACAGTGTTCTGTATAATTTCGTACCTCGTCATTATTTATGATTATCTACGAATATGAACCGAATCTCAAATGCTTCATTTACCCATCCATGAACAAATTTACGCAGGGAACGTCGCGGGTCCAACTGTATCCACAATAAAATGTTCCAAATATCAAGCGTGAACATCTTGAACATGGCCGTTATGAGCCATTACTCACCAGTACGAATGGACCTTGTGGCATCACACTCAGTGAACAAATGGACCTTCAAAGATAATTAAAATAATAATCTTTTGTTTTAAGCCTAAGACTGTACTTATCTAAAGACCTAAGTGCACACGATACTTAATATCGGCAATCAGCGATATTGCAATTGCACGATGCGACATCACATTTTGACGTTTTTGTGGGCGACCGTCTCTGAACGTGGCTCGGCTCAGGTAGTGGACTGTATAACGGTGACGACGTTCGTTCGCCACGCTCAGGTAGTCCGACGGCCGCCTTTTTTTTGTATGTGCCGGGATTGCCCAAAGAAACCAATGTTTTATGGCGGTACGGAGGGAGCGGTGACTTTCACCCCGAGGCTTGCAGCTGTGTTAGATGTTTCTTCGTCGGTTGCCTGCAGTGAACTGTCTGTGTATAGTTCCTGCTCTATTATTTATCTAACTATTGTGCCACCCTGTGACGATCCCACGCAGGTAGAGGGTACGTTCCGGCCAGTCAGGGAGCCCGCTGTCTGCGAGACAAAGACGGAGGACGGTGTGCGACTGAAGGCCCTCCATCTTTAAATCCCTTCCCTGATTGGCCGTCCCGATTTGGCAAAATGTCGGTTTGTTCCCTAATTTTGCTATCGGGTGCTCACATTTCCTCACTTATTTCCTAACCTAGTGTCCCTATCTGTATATATCTAGGTTGATGAAGTGTGAGCCCTATTTTCCCTACCTAATGCAAGCCTTTGGGTGAAATAAAGTGACCGCCCCCTCATTTATTTACATAATACGGCGAATATAACGGAAATTTACAAATACACAAATCAACCTAACTAAGATGGTCCTCCCGTCCCGCTCACGTGTCGATGCAGTCGTCCCGTACATACTCCCGCCGTGTTGAGTCCTGGCTGCGGACTCTACACCTTGGCTGGAAGGGCGACTGGATCGGTAGGGATCACGATGAGCCTCTTGGTCGGTCTGCGCAGGATTCTGCCTTTCGTTTTGACGTCTGCGACTCGTACGACGCCGTCTGGCCCCGGGTATGTTGCAGTGACGACTCCACGTGGCCACGTGTTTCGTGGCAGGTTGGTGGCGACTATGAAGACGACGTCACCCTCCTTCAGCGGCGGGCCCTTGTCATGCGGCTCCCGCCGGTGTTGGAGGTCGGGGAAGTACTCCCGGAGCCGTCGATGGCTGCGGCGGCGTGCTTCTGCGGAGACGGCACGGGATGCAGCTGTGCACGATCATTCTTGTCACGGGCCGTAGGCGAAGGACCCAGTAGTGCTGTCGGCACTCGTTGATGGTGGCTTCGACTCCGGCGTGATGCAGCTGACAGTGTATGTGGTCGATCAGGAGTCGTGTGCCGTGCTGATTGCCATCTAGCACGGGTGGCGATTACACCGTGTCGGCGACGTCATGCGCTCGTTGTATGCGGCTTTTGATGCGTATGACGCCGTCCACGTACGTCAGCGACAGCGGCCTGAGGCGGCTGCCTAATGACACGGTGTTACCCTTTTCTAGGGCGGCTATTTCTTCGGTGAAAGCATCTTGCTGTGATGCCTTGATAATTAGTGTTTCAGCGCGGCGTAAGATTGATGCGTCAAGTGTCAGGTATCGCCGCCGTGATGAAGCAGGTTTCTTCATTTCTACTGTCTTCTTATTCGTCTTGTGAGCTTGTTTCCACAGTGGATCTTTGTCTTCCCAAAATATCTTATTCTTAACCATTATTACGGTAAATGATACATCCAGCTGCTCTAACACAATAGGGCCTCGATACAATGGCTAGTTGTAAACTATTGAAGTAAACTTATATTACGGCAATAAGACATTCTGCCTGGCTTGTACAATAAAGACCGTAATACAAATGGTAAAGACAGACAAAACTATCTTACTACTAAAATAAACTTATATTACGGCAATCAACACATTCTGTCTCGCTAATACAATAGGGCCGTAATACAATAGATAAAACTGAACCTAATACAAATGCCGCGTACATCTGGCATGCACCCATCCTGCCTCTTTCTCACGGTAGCGCGGTAATTTCTAGGAGACGGTCTGCGTGGTGTTTTACATACATCTATCAATTATCTAATGGCTACATGCTAATCTCATTATCATATATCTACTTATTTCAACTACTTAGACTTAGGTTGTGGCGCTCGTTAACATGTTCCCCGCTGTATGAGGGTTCCGCCGACATACACAATGGTTTGAGAGCACCACAACCTCTGCTACTGACCTAAGCATAGAATTAACACACGACGACCGTTGTGTGTCTGTAGCGCCTCGGAACGAGCGCACTGCAGATTTTGAGTCTTCCTCGTCTCCGTAGCAGCCTGTAGCGCCGCGGTTCGTGCGCTCTGCTAGTCTTGAGTCTTCCTCGTCTCCGTAGCAGCCTGTAGTACCGCGGTTCGTGCGTTCTGCTAGTCTTGAGTCTCCCATGCGCCCGTAGCTGGGACTGCCTGGTCGCTTGTGTAATAGCAGAGGCCAGCTCAGCAATGTCACCCCTCGGCGTCGACGGTGGCTGAAGGGCGACGGCAGCGTTCGGTCTTGATGTCGCAATCCCTGGATGTGGGAAGGTAGCTTCCCTTTGCGGCGCAGGCAGGTGTACTTGTGGACGGGGTTGCGGCGGTTCAGCTTCAGGTAACGCTTGAGTCTTCATGAAGGCAGCAAGCGCCGGAGGTGGCACAGGAGATGCCGGCGTTGCTTTCGGTAGCGTTTGCTGAACGTCTCTGTTTTCATGTTCAGTGATAGCCAGTATGTGAGTCTGGCTATCATGCAACCATGAGTCCACACGTTCAGTTGGTTCTTCGTCACCGAGGGTAGTGCGGACATCTTCATCTTCTTCATTTACAAGTGCTTCGGCTTCTAGTACGGCGACGCGTGCGGCGGCGAGTTGTTCGCGGGCGCGCGCTAATTCCAAAGCTCTTGCTGCTTTGCTGCTGTTGCTGGCTCTTGAGCGTGTTTGGTGCATGTGCAGTGGTTGTCCAGACATCGCGGCAGGCGGTGCGGCGATGGACAACCGGGCGTCAGGTATACGGCTGGACGCGGCGATATGACGCACCGGTGTAGGCGTTGCGCTGATGGGCCGTGCAGTTTCTTGAGACGCGACGATGAGCGCTGCCGGCAGTGGCGCGCCCTCAGTAGCGGTCAGTGCTACATGCGTCTCTCTTGCAGGCACGGTCTTCGTAGTGCTGGTGCGGGCCGCGCCGACATCGACAGCGGTCGGCGGGGCGTGTACAGCTGCGGTGACTCGACGTGTCTCTACCCTGACAGTATGGGCAGACGTCGACGCCACTGCTCTTGAGCATGTTCGGTGGGTGTGCAGTGGTTGTCCAGACATCGCGGCAGGCGGTGCGGCGACGGACAACCGGGCGTCAGGTATACGACTGGACGCGGCGATATGACGCACCGGCGTAGGCGTTGCGCCGATGGACCGTGCAGTTTCTTGAGACGCGACGATGAGCGCTGCCGGCAGTGGCGCGCCCTCAGTAGCGGTCAGTGCTACATGCGTCTCTCTTGCAGGCACGGTCTTCGTAGTGCTGGTGCGGGCCGCGCCGACATCGACAGCGGTCGGCGGGGCGTGTACAGCTGCGGTGACTCGACGTGTCTCTACCCTGACAGTATGGGCAGACGTCGACGCCACTGCTCTTGAGCATGTTCGGTGGGTGTGCAGTGGTTGTCCAGACATCGCGGCAGGCGGTGCGGCGACGGACAACCGGGCGTCAGGTATACGACTGGACGCGGCGATATGACGCACCGGCGTAGGCGTTGCGCTGATGGGCCGTGCAGTTTCTTGAGACGCGGCGATGAGCGCTGCCGGCAGTGGCGCGCCCTCAGTAGCGGTCAGTGCTACGTGCGTCTCTCTTGCAGGCACAGTGCTGGCGCGGGCCGCGCCGACATCGACAGCGGTCGGCGGGGCGTGTACAGCTGCGGTGACTCGACGTGTCTCTGCCCTGACAGTATGGGCAGACGTCGACGCCACTGCTCTTGAGCATGTTCGGTGGGTGTGCAGTGGTTGTCCAGACATCGCGGCAGGCGGTGCGGCGACGGACAACCGGGCGTCAGGTATACGACTGGACGCGGCGATATGACGCACCGGCGTAGGCGTTGCGCCGATGGACCGTGCAGTTTCTTGAGACGCGACGATGAGCGCTGCCGGCAGTGGCGCGCCCTCAGTAGCGGTCAGTGCTACATGCGTCTCTCTTGCAGGCACGGTCTTCGTAGTGCTGGTGCGGGCCGCGCCGACATCGACAGCGGTCGGCGGGGCGTGTACAGCTGCGGTGACTCGACGTGTCTCTGCCCTGACAGTGTGGGCAGACGTCGACGCCACTGACGGGGATGAAAATCCCGCAGCTCCTTCCGTAGTCGTTGTTTCGGTACAGGACTGCGGCTCCGTAGCGACACTACATGTCGGGGCTTCTTCCTATTGTTTTCTTCTCTTTTCCCCACATGAGCGTGTCACCGGCATGTTGGCTTCTTCAGGAAAATCCGGCTCGAAGGACCAGACAATGTGGGCGACCGTCTCTGAACGTGGCTCGGCTCAGGTAGTGGACTGTATAACGGTGACGACGTTCGTTCGCCACGCTCAGGTAGTCCGACGGCCGCCTTTTTTTTGTATGTGCCGGGATTGCCCAAAGAAACCAATGTTTTATGGCGGTACGGAGGGAGCGGTGACTTTCACCCCGAGGCTTGCAGCTGTGTTAGATGTTTCTTCGTCGGTTGCCTGCAGTGAACTGTCTGTGTATAGTTCCTGCTCTATTATTTATCTAACTATTGTGCCACCCTGTGACGATCCCACGCAGGTAGAGGGTACGTTCCGGCCAGTCAGGGAGCCCGCTGTCTGCGAGACAAAGACGGAGGACGGTGTGCGACTGAAGGCCCTCCATCTTTAAATCCCTTCCCTGATTGGCCGTCCCGATTTGGCAAAATGTCGGTTTGTTCCCTAATTTTGCTATCGGGTGCTCACATTTCCTCACTTATTTCCTAACCTAGTGTCCCTATCTGTATATATCTAGGTTGATGAAGTGTGAGCCCTATTTTCCCTACCTAATGCAAGCCTTTGGGTGAAATAAAGTGACCGCCCCCTCATTTATTTACATAATACGGCGAATATAACGGAAATTTACAAATACACAAATCAACCTAACTAAGATGGTCCTCCCGTCCCGCTCACGTGTCGATGCAGTCGTCCCGTACAGTTTTTGACGAATTTATATTTATGTATAAAATATGATCGCAGAGTATTCTGTCTAGCTTTTGCAACTGTATTGATGCTATATCGCCTTTTGGCGGCTTTCTTCATTAGATCATTATCTGAAGCTGACGTGAAAACAGTAGGTATAGTATTTTCTGTGGTGAAGAGATTCAGAATTAACTAAATCACTGAAAGTATTTGGTATATCGTGTGTGTTTAGACCCTGAGAAAGGTTTTTTTTTGTAGAGTAACTTGTTTTTATTGTATGGATGTGCAGGGATCACGGATAGCAAATTCTATTTAGTTTTAGCTCAAACTCTTCATCTTATAATATACTTATAATTCTTCAACATGTTTCCAGTTTTTGATAGGTATGAGCGTTTAATTTGGAATCTGTTCAACCTGTTTCAGAAAGAAGATTTGAGGGGAGTTTCTGAGATGACATATTTATAGCCTCGCATGTCACAGATACACATTGTATGCAATATTTTGTTTTCTTTTGTTCCCGCGACATTCTGAGGATTAACACCTAATTAAAGTTGTTTGGCCACACAGGTGCGGAAGTAAGTGGAGAAATGCAGAACACGGAAAAGAGAAACTTTGACACTAGGTAGGGTCAGTTATATGCCAGAATAACAACTCTCTCGAAGTATCAAGGTTTGAGGAAGTAGGCTTCGAGAAAGTTAAATTCATCCAATTAATATTATAGGTAGCGTAATACGGAATAGGTCGAAATACGGAATGTTTTTATTTAAATAGACTCGGTTGCTTATGGAAAGTATTCTGAGGATAATTATTATGCAAATGAGAATCCGCGGTTGATCGTCATTAAGAAATCAATTTGGAATAACCTATTGCCACAGAATACCTAATAGTACAGAAATTAGACCGGTCTTCAAGATATTAGTAATAATAACGAATGCGTGCGACACAGTCTCATTTACATTATTATAATAATGTCTGAGAATTTTATACATCATGATGTATAAAAATGGTCTTTAAAACCACATTAGTAGGTACAATAACTAATGTTTTATCGTACTATTTCTAGTCAATAGTGTTACTAGAAGTATTGGCTATTTAACTCCAAATAATTCATCTTTGACGAGTCTTTTTTTAAATTGGTTTCATCGGTTGAAACCCAGAAAGTCCCGTTGCAAATACATTGTTCTCAGATAGCACGTTGAGTCCGCGGAGGTGTATAATTTATGCATTTATCCACAGCATCCGTCGCGATAATAATCGAGGAACACGCGCAGATACTTAGGTACTTTTCAAGATAGAGGAGGTATCAGGTATATCATTAATAGTTACGTAAGTCGCCTTACCGCTCTCAGGTGGTAGCCCTTGGTCGCCTGCCCGACTCTAAGCCGGGTTTCGTTCGCGGTACAGTTTCTTTTCCCGACCATGAAATGGAAGGAGTCAGTCGCCTTTCGTCCCTCCAGCAGTCTGTATTTATCCCACACCGGAGCGTCGAAGACGGCGCTCGTGTTGACGCATTTTTTTTGCCGCTCATTGTATCCTAAACCGAAGGGGCAACACTTCGATATGCACTGCCGTTTCAAGCACACACACCCGCGCTCCACCCCGTTGTCATCCACGAAATATTCCCACTTGTCATATCTGTCACCGTCGAAATACACTGCACCGTCTTCCGAGTGCGTCCCGCCAGATATGTCCACTGTTTCTTTACACACTTCGTCTTCGAACGTCCTTGATATCGATAGTAGCAGTGAGATAACGAAGATTTCCGAGTACATTTTAGTACACTGCCGGCTCGAGGTGTGTCATGTTCGACAGGTGACCGGTGTTCGCGGCGGACGGTGTACAACTAGTTTACGTTGCTAATGAAAAGAGTTTCTGCGGAGAATTACTCAATGAGGGAATTCCGCGACCGCACGCAACATGGTTATTTATATCATAAAAACCACCTTGTTTTTTACTCACATAAGAGGTGTCATGTGGGGTGCCATCCCAAATACGTAACTTCCTATACTTATACTACTTAACTTTTTCCTTTACGTACACCTAAACGCTCATTGTATAGGCAAAGTTTTGTGAAGCCATTAGGACTAATAAGCTGCTAAGTACTAATACCTATTTAACTAGGTACTTTATGGTAATAAGACTATTGCCCGTCCTCCTCAAAACCTGTGAGATTCCAAAAGATAACGGAGGTTTGGTTTGAAAGCTAGAAGTCATAAACGCGCTGAGCTTAGTACATAAATAAGTATACGATCAAAGTCAAAAATATCACATGTTGTTTGCTGTTTTGTTTTATAAATGCCACGAAAACTATACAGATCTAAATACTCGTATAGCCAGTATTTTTAATCGTAAGTTATAATGGTCACACAACAGTTTTTTTTCTTTAAAATTTAGATTGTATTGAACTGTACCCTGAAGGGCCTCCATTTTTGTGGTTACCCTTTTATAGGAGTGATCTAATAAAAACAAATTGATTGAAAATGACACGGTAAAGTACTCTGCAAATAAATCCGTGGCTACGTTTTTTCTTTTTTTTTGTGTTTTGGCACAGGTTGGTAAACTCTTGACTTTATTGTGAACAAACTGGTTATCTTGCATGATAATGCTAATAAGTTAGTATAGTTGTTCCGTATATATCACTTATTTAAAGCAAACTGTGACAATCTATTAGTATCATTGTACACCGTTGTATATCTATTACTTCCTCACTCGATATTACAATAACCATCGCACATGTATGTGGGTTTTCCAGTAGGAGTTGATAAAATGTTAATTATTTTTCTTTTCTTCCTTTTTGTTATTCTTTTTAAAAACGTAGTCCCACATTAGGATTGGTCCTGTATCGTGGGTACCGCTTACACACATATAATTTCACATTACACATAAAATGCCACATTATAAAGTATTTCTATGGTAAACCCAATTCTTAATTTCGTAATAATTACCTAAATGTAAATATCGTTAGAACTCAATTAGTAATTACACACCAACTCTACCGCAGACATCACAGAATAAATATTTATGTGGTAGATAGGTATACGTTACAGGGCCGGCTAATCCGGCGAACTATCATTTTTTTATTATAATATTTTAGTAAGGTAGGCAAGACAAGTTACTTCACAAATTGTTTCAACGTTTTCATTTACACGGGTTCTTAAATCACGCAATATTGTAAAGCCTCCGTCCACGAGTGCCAGAACAGAGATCTCAAGAATAACTGGCATGACGGCAACACAACAAGATTGATACCTATTACTACTCACTATATTACCAGGCATGGTTGAGGTATTTTTGACTGTGCGATCTTTATTATTAGAATTTTAAGTGGCAATTTCATAGGTCGCTAATTTTGTACATTAATTTGATGGTTGGGGTTTTCATGAATTTATTTTATTTAGTAGTCTGTAGTAAATAAAAATAATGTGGTAATAATGCAGTCTCCAATACCGAGACTTACACGTTGTAAGTAGGCGACTTTATAGGTTTGGCGATTGTACAATCGCCAAGTCACTCGATTTATTAATGAATTAATAAAGAAATGTTATCTAAGTATTGATATATTGATATGGTTACTATAAAATGTTGTTAGCAAACTAACAAGGTAAGTAGGGACCTATCAATTTACGACAAATGGTTGGATAGCTGCTCCCATAGATAAGTAGGTAGGTATTAAATTAACCGACTTGGTTTACATTCGATATCACAACTTTTTACGGCAGATAAACTGCGTTGCGAGACTTGTGCATTTCTGTACTTACTTAGGTACCTACCTAATTCTTATATGGACAAATTCACATGCCGAGCCACGGCACAATAGCAGCACTAAATGATTACAGCTAAGACCAGTGTAAACCCCAATTTTTAGTGAATAATTTCATTTCATTTTCATTTCATATTTCTCCGTCTGCCGAGTATTAGCTAGCGAGTGAGTAAGGCTCCTTAACTCGGAGATGTTGCGCCTGCGATGCAAGTAATCGCTTGTAAATTATACTGTTTAAAATTACAGTTGAGCAAGACTCGTTCTCGGTAACAATGCGTGAAGTTATAATAGGCTTCTGCAAACTACCTAGACTTTTAATTTGCTGTTTCAAAGTACTAAAGTAGGTAGGTTAGGAAGATAAAAATAGATCAGCCGTTTTAATCATGACGTCCCATTGTGTTGACTGCGCCTCGTAAGTAGTTATATTTTTGTAGTAAGCCGTTTTGGCGCAGTTGTGTAACAAACAAATAAAATGGAAAATACAAATGTACTTATTCTGAGGATAATTAATTAAATGAGAATCCGCGGTTGAGCGTCATTAAGAAATCAATTTGGAATAACCTATTGCCACAGAATATCTAATAGTACAGTAATTAGACCAGTCTTCAAGATATCTTACTAATATTATAAACGCGAAAGTTTGTAAGTATGGATGGATGGATGGATGTTTGTTACTCTTTCACGTAAAAATTACTTAATGGATTTTAATGAAACTTAACAATAATATAGCTTATACATCAGAATAACACATAGGCTGTAATTTATACAGCTATTGTGTGAATTGTCTAAAATATGACGATAAGTGTCAAGTAAGTAGGAAAAAATCTACTAAGTATCTGCGTGCTATTCAGGCGTGCGCTGCCAAAACCGCTAGAGCTATAGGGTCATTGCGTTAGTTTTCGGCCTTTTAGCGCAGACGTCAACTTTAAAATTGCATTTAAAATAATTGGGCTGATGTACTTTTGGGCTGTTGTTTTTGATAGTGTAAACACTGAAGTTTATGTTGGAGTTAATGTGAGGACGTTAAATACTACAGCTTTTTTTATAAAAAAAGAAACGTCTGAAAAGTGCGAAAATGCTAGTTTTCGGCCTCAAATTTCAGTTCTCGGCCAGATCATGTTTAGTTTTCGGCCGTTACATCGCGCTATATTAAAGGTAAAATGCCATTACTTTAATATCAAAACCCTGCATAAAAAGGTAAAAATGTATTCGAAAAATACATCATCACGCGCCCATCTGCTTTCCGACTTGCCTAAGACCCAATTTGGTGGCATGTGTACAACACGTTTTAGTGGGCGAATGTATGAAAATACAATTAATGGCGGACATAATTATTTGTGTTTCAACGTTTCAAGCTCAAGCTCTTGGACTGGAACGGATTCGGCATCGACATCAATGGTGAATACATCACTCACCCTCTTTTTGCCGATGATATAGTCATCATGGCAGAGTCGCTGAAGGTCTTAATATCTGAGCATAGGCTCAGTAACCTCAGTGGCGTTTCCCAACAGGTGGTCTAAAATTAACATGGACAAGACTTTCATGTCAAATGTCCATGTATACAACCAGTAATCGTTGGGAACGATACTCTCGAAGCTGTTGACCAGTACAGATATACCTTGGGCAGATTGTCCAGTTAGGCAGATCCAACTTCAACAAAGAGGTCACCCGAAGAGTCCAACTCGGATGGGCAGTGTTTGGAAAGTATCGTGACATTTACACGTCCAAAATTCCACAGTGCCTAAAGACAAGGGTCTTGAACCAATGTGTGTTACTAGTGATGGCATAAGAAACTGAGACGTGGTCCCTAACGGTTGGCCTTTTGGAGAAGCTCAGTCATACAGCGGGCAATGGAGAGATATATGCTCGCAGTTTCTTTGCGCGATAAAATCCGAGACGAGGATATTGGCCAAACACCTAAAATTTACGACATAGCTCTCAGGGTTTGCAAGCTGAAGTGGCAATGGGCAGGCCACATCGCTCGTAGAACTTATAACCGATGGGGATGAAAGGTTCTAGAGTGGCGACCACGACCTGGAAGACGCAGCATAGGTAGGCCTCCTACTAAATGGGCCGACGACATCAAAAGCGTCGCTGGCATAACCAGTGGCTGCAAGTGGCAAATTGTCCTTCGGTGTGGCGGTCTAAGTGGGAGGACGGAGGTGGACGTCTTCAAACTGATGATGTTGTTGAAGCAATGATGATGATATTTGTGCTTCAGCACAGTTAAGTTATCCTACGCACTGCTATTTTTTATTTGATACATAAAGGTTCGGGAACCCTCTTGGACTAAGGCCTTCTAGCTAGAAGCTATTAAGCTGTTGGGCAAAATGCGAAGCCACTCTGATCACCATTGAACATCTGCTCTAGTCTTTCCAATATGTCTTGGTGGTTTTTCCACCAGGAATTATTCAAGCTCTCGGAACCAGAGCTTGATCGACACCTCCGTAACACGAGCCCTCGCTCTATTTATTCCTTCGGCTCGTCGTAGTGATAATGCAGAACGCCGTGTTTTTGTTAAAATTTTGGAGGTGCCGTCTGGAGAAAGACATTCTTAAACTGCATGAATCGATATCTGTCAAGTTTCAGTAAATAGGGAGAACCCAGTTCGATTTGCACTAGTGTTAATCTAAATTTGTTCACTATTTTCATGATATGGCCGATAAGTGGGAACATCACTCAGTTTTCGGCCACATTTTGTTCCATACAAGTTTCGGTAGGCCGAAAACTAACCTAGATTTTTATATGGTGTGCTAGTTTTCGGCCCCGAAAAAATGGTCATCTTAGTGGTACCATTATTTAATCATACAACTGTAATTTGGCGGCCGAAAAATAACAATTAGATCTTTCATGACGGTTACTATATGAGAGAAAAGAGTAGTCCCATGATGTTAGCCACCAAATAAATAAAAGAGACAAAGTATAACAAGCTATGACAACTTTGTTCTCGGCCACCCGGCCGAAGACTAAATATTTGAAAAAATTACCATGTTAATATTTGGCCACCAAAATTATTGTGTATTTTTATCAATTATGACAATAAACAAGCTAAAAGTATGATAATCAATCATTTATTTAATGAATAACATGCATGTCATCGTTTTTTACTTATAAAAAAGCCTAAAAAAATGATTTAATCATCACGTGCGCCACTATTTTTTTCGTTCAATTGCACATCTTGTGGCACCTTTGTTGCTGGTGTCAAACTGAATAATTAATTAGAAATTCCTGGTCAGAGCTGTCAGACCAAAAATATTGTCAGATATTAGGCAACTAATTTCAGATGATTCAATCAAAATTATTTTTTCAGGCACCTTCATTTATTCCTATAATCTTAATTATACTGTAACACTACAGCCCAAAGGCCGAAAACCAAAGGTGGCCGGAAAACCAACGCACTGACCCTACCATATGTAATGTATGATGGAAATGTTTATCTTAAATAGTTCTAAGCCCGCCACAGTATATATCTATATCTTATGTGTAAGCCATTATAGCCAAAATGGTAAACCATAAAAATGTGTCATAACGTTAGTTCTTTTCTACGTCACGCTAATAATTATAAGCTGCTCTAAATACTAATCCTGCGCAGACGAAGTCGCGGGCATCAACTAGTTAATAATAATAACGAACGCGCGCGTTACAATCTCATTTACATTATTATAATAATGTCTAAGATTTATGTATAAAAATGGTCTTTACAACCACATTAGCACCTAGGTCCTACTATAACCTAGTATTCCTAGTAAATAGTGTTCCTAGAAGTATTGCCTATTTAACCCCAAATATTTCATCTTCGACAAGTCTATTTTTTAATTGGTTCATAAAACCCAGAAATTCCTGTTGCAAATACACTGTTCTCAGATAGTACGTTGAGGTCTTGGAGTTGTATAATTTATGCATTTATCGAGCACAGCATCCGTCGCGATAATAATTGAGGGACACGCGCAGATACCTAGGTATTTTTCAAGATAGAGGATGTATCAGGTATTATTATTAATAGTTGCATAAGTTGCCTTACCGCTCTCAGGTGGTAGCCCTTGGTCGACTGCCCGACTCTAAGCTGGGTTTCGTTCGCGGTACAGTTTCTTTTCCCGAACATGAAATGGAAGGAGTCAGTCGCCTTTCGTCCCTCTAGCAGTCTGTATTTATCCCACACCGGAGGGTCGAAGACAGCGCTCGTGTTGACGCATTTTTTCTGCAGCTCATTGTATCCTAAACCGAAGGGGCAGCACTTCGATATACACTGCCGTTTCAAGCACACACACCCGCGCTCCACCCCGTTGTCATCCACGAAATATTCCCACTTGTCATATCTGTCACCGTCGAAATACACTGCACCGTCTTCATAGTGCGTCCCTCCAGATATGTCCACTGTTTCTTTACACACTTCGTCTTCCAACGTCCTCGATATCGATAGTAGCAGTGAGATAACGAAGATTTTTGAGTACATTTTAGTAGGTACACTGCCGGTTCGAGGTTTGTTAATAATATGGTGACCGGTGTTTGCGGCGGACGCTCTACATCTACAACTGATTTACGTTGCTAATGGAAAGAGTTTCTGCGGAGAATTACTCAATGAGGGAATTTCGCGACCGCACGCAACTTGGTTATTTTTGTCGCAAAACCACCATGTTTTTACCACCATAAAGAGGTGTCATCTGGGGTGCCGTCCCAAATACGTAACTTCCTATACTACTCAACTGTTTCCTTTACCTACACCTAAACAATAAGTCTTGCAATGTTTTGTGAAGCCACCAATCATTATGGCTGCTAAGTACTAATAATACCTATTAACTAGGTATTTTATGGTAATAAGACTATTCAACCTGTCCTCCTCAAAACCTGTGAGATTCCAAAACATAATGGAGGATAGGTTTGAAAGCTAGAAGTCATAAACGCGCTGAGCTAAGTAGGTACATAAATATACGATCAAAGTCAAAAATATCACATGTTGTTCCACAATAACCAGTTATGCTGTTTTGTTTTATAAATGCCTCTATAAAATACATAATATCTAAACTAGTATTTTTAATCGTAAGTTATTATGATCGCACTACAGAATTTTTTCTTTAAAATTTAGATTGTATTAAACTGTACCCTAAAGGGCCTCCAGTCTTGTACGTATGATCTAATAAAAACAAATTGATCGAAAATGACGCGGTAAAGTTTTCTTCAAATAATACGTGGCTACATTTTGTTTTTTTGTGTTTTAACATAGGTTGGTAAACTTTGACTTTATTGTGAAAAAACTGATTATCTTGCATGATAATGTTGATAAGTAGTTGTTATGTATATATCACTTATTTAAAGCAAACCGTGACAAAAACTACCGTAGACATCACATAATAAATTAAATATTTATGTGGTAGATATACGTTACAGGGCCGGCTAATCCGCGGAGATCCTAATTGCAATTCAATTATGTTTTTTTATAATTGGTAAGGTAGGCAAGACAAGTTACTTCACAAATTGTTTCAACGTTTTCATTTACACGGGTTCTTAAATCACGCAATATTGTAAAGCCTCCGTCCACGAGTGTCAGAACAGAGATCTCAAGAATAACTGGCATGACGGCAACACAACAAGATTGATACCTATTACTACTCACTATATTACCAGGCATGGTTGACGTATTTTTTGACTGTGCTATCTTTATTAATAGACTTTTAAGTGGCAATAGGCAAAGGTCGCTAATTTTGTTCATTAATTTGACAGGTTGGGGTTTTCATGAATTTATTTTATTTAGTAGTCTGTGGTAAATAAAAATAACGTTGTAATAGTCTCCAATACCGAGACTAACATGTTGTAAATAGGCGATTTTAAAGGCTTCATCGGGGAACATTTTTTTATAGCAAAATCAGTTGTATCATTTTGCTGAAATTTTGTTACCCTAGGCATTGCGATTCAATTTCGTATCTCTAATCTTATTAAAGACGCATTATCATTACCTTTTCAACCTTGTAGGCTGTACCACTGTAATGTTCCGGCTATACTATCGTCATTGTCAATGGTCAATATCCTTTTGCCCTGGCTACATTATCGACATAATAATGTCATTGACTATCCCAATGTTGGGCGTCAACACCGATGTTAAATTATCCCGATTATGGTGGCTACACCTTAGCTGAGCGTCTCACATCGGGATAGTCAATGGCATGTGTAGCCAGAACATAATATTAAGCAACATAATCTTTCATAACATTAAGACTTGCTTTTTCTAACGTACTTTTCCTTCCTTAGCTGTTTAATGTTTTAGACATACCTACTTCCCATAATTTTAATTTATACCATGCATTTTGTAGGAGTTTTTTTTATATTGTCATAATAATATATATACCAACTTACCTAATACTTATATGGACAAATTCACATGCCGAGCCACGGCAAAATAGGAGAACTAAATGATTACAGCTAAGACCACTGTAAACCCCAATTTTTAGTGAATAATTTCATTTAATTTTCATTCCATATTTCTCCGTCTGCCGAGTATTAGCTAGCGAGTGAGTAAGGCTCCTTAACTCGGAGATGTTGCGCCTGCTATGCAAGTAATCGCTTGTAAATTATATTGTTTATAATTACCGTTGAGACTCGTTCTCGGTAACAATGCGTGAAGTTATAATAGGCTTCTGCAAACTACCTAGATCTTTAATTTGCTATTTCAAAGTACTAAAGTAGGTAAGTTAGGTAGATAAAAATAGATCAGCCGTTTTATTAAGATTATAAATATTGCTGTTATTGTTTTTTCATTAAACCTTCAGCCGTTCAGGCGGGGGGTGTAACTAACAAACAAACAAACAAACATCCAAGTTTGTTTTATATTAGCATGAAATAGTGGGATAAAACCCGTTCTACATAATAATTATTATACAGCAATTAATATTGGAAAAACGATAATGGTGTCTAGTTTTTAGGGTTCCGTACCCAAAGGGTAAAACGGGATCCTATTACATCCTATTACATTGCTCCACTGTCCGACCATCTGTCTGTCTGTATGTCTGCCTGTCCGGCAGTCACCAGGCTGTATCTCATGAACTGTCATAAGTAGTTAGCTAATGACATTATCACAGATGATGTAACTTATTTCTGTTGCCGCTATAAAACAAATACTAAAAACTAGAAAAAAATAGATATTTGAGGGGGCTCCCATACAACAAACGTGATTTTTTCGCCGTTTTTATAGATCATGGTACGGAACCCTTCGAGCGCGACTCTGACTCTTACCTGGCCAGTTTTTCATACATTATTATACCTGGAATTTCTGGTTACTGGGCTATGAGAATCTACGTCAGATGTTGCACAGTAAACCTGTGTTTGACGCTGTGACAATAGAGGCGCTTACTATTACGCGAATGAATTTGCTATCACAAATGAGGTAGGGAGCCGCGCAAGTCATTCGCTAATACCTACTTATAATATTATTTAATTGTTACTACTTACATTTTATAAAAAAAACTATATTTAAATAACTAGATAAATTGAACGGAAGTTGTACTTATTGTAGCACGTGTATAATGTAGTCGTTGGTATGTTTATTAGCTAGGATAGGTTATTATAATATTTATTAGTTATAATTTATCTTCTCTTTTACCATAAAAAATACATACCTAATAATATAATCAAAATATTATAAAATAAAGGTAAGGCTAGGGTATCACCGGAAGTGCCGTATATTATATACTTATTGCAAATACGAGTACATACTCTTAATACACCTACCATATTGTGCCACATATTGCAATCTGAACATTCAGGCAAACATTATGGAGGTACTTAGTCCGCAGCAAGCAGGGCCCAGGAAGTAGGTTTCACTATCACGTGACAATACTGGCTGGCTTTAGGAGTAATACGAAATAGCCAGGCAGTTCAGTTTACGGCGTAAACTGACTGGGAATAAGAGTTCATAATACGGCCCCAGTTACCATATTTTTACCTCTTTTGTCTTATATTTCTCCCTTTATTTCTTAGGTCTTGTATTTACGCATTGGGTGACCTGAATTGGTAAATACTTAGTCATTTCCCCTACCTAGCAGCGTTGTGGTTGTATAATACTGCTAGGTAGGTAAATGACTAATTTGTGGTTGTAAGTTCAGATTTAATTTTATTGAGCGATGAATGACGAAGTTCATATTGTATATTATATTCTTCGTCATATTGAAACCAAAACTATTTAATGAATAAAACAATAAGTACCTGCTATAATATATTATTATAATTATAGCCAAAATTTCTAGATAAGGCAGGCCAGCGCAATAGTAATATCCCATTTATTTTTATCTTCGGAACAAATGAGACTGGTCAAAGCTCTAACGCCTTTTTATACCTACTCATTTTATTATAGCTGACTTTTTTATCCAGAGGTTTTATAAAATACAAGGTACGAGTACCTATAATTATCTATACCTACATCCATCCATACTATATTCATTACCTTGCAAATAACCAGTGAAAGGAAGTAATTATTATATTTATAACCGTAAAACATCAAACTTGCAATAAAATTGATTTAACTACATAAAAATGAAGACATCCTTTTAAAATTCAGCTAATAAGTACCTAAACAGGGAGCAGATACCAAAACGCCTTTAAAATTGTTATAGCAATCTCCGTTACAAAATTGCTCCTTTTAAAATGTCAGGTTGACTGACTACTGAACTGAACTGTTACTACTGAACACATGTTAATATTATATGTTTTTTTAAACAAGTGTGGATGTAGATAAGTTCTTTTCAATCAGCTTAACGCATTCTTTTCAGGAAAAAAATACAATTAAGTAAGTCACTGGAAAAATGTCTATAACTCTACACATTACGATGAGAAAGTGAAGGACGTGGGAAGCAAACTTACGCAATACCTTCCACAGAATACATAGCAATAGTATCTGCTTGGCACAAAAACATCTCTATTCCAAGGACGATCAGGCGCCACGACATTTAGGTCGGCGCCAGGCGGTAGGAGCCGATCCATAGTATGTATGCGATTAAAATTCATTCCACTTGATTTTCTCAAAAGTCAAATGTTGCAAAATTTTGTCAAAATCTACCCAGATAAACGCTTTTTATTCAAGTGCTCCCTCTGTTTTTTACAGACTTAGGGCCTATGTTTGGATTTACGTACATTGTTTACATTATATTATAATATCATTACATAATATCATCAAACCACGTCAATAAATCTCGAATAGCCGTTATCGAACAACGGGGCCAAAGTGTCGATAGATACCAAAAAATCTCGATAAAATTCACAGATGGCAACTTTTATAGTCCCTGACTGGTGTAGTTTTGTTATACATGACTGTGTTGAATGAGTTTTCATGAATCAATCTATTGGTATGTGTTGAATCAGTGTTAATAGCCCATTATCTACGATCAAACCTAAGAATACCTAGGTATTAAGTATATAGGTACATAACATAATATGATAATTTAAATGATTTATGGGCGATAAGACCGCCCATTGTTCCTACCTATTATTGAGTTTGTTTTTTCTGTGCTCCTTACATTTTTGTGTCAATAAATAGCTATCTATATCTTTAATCCGCAGTGGCTACGCGTAATACTTCCGTAGAAGAATCCGTATCTACTGTAGGTAGGGTATACGACAAGCTACTTACCTCTCTGAGATGGTAGCTACTCGTTTTCCTTCCAAGCCTCATCAACGAACAGTTCATATTTCCGTAAAGCAAATGGAAGGAATCCTTCACCTGTCGACCCTCCAGCCGCTTAAGGCCATCCCAAACCGGAGGATCAAACACTGCAGTAGTCCTGACGCATTCAGTCTCAGCTCGTATTTTCCACCATATTTCCGGCTTCACTTCGACCCCGAATCCGATGGGACAACACTTGGTAATGCACTGCCGCTTCAAACAAACACACCCTCGCTTCACCCCGTCACCATCCACGAAATACTCCGAACAACTGTAGATATTGCCCTCGAAATTGACTCCACAGTCTACCGAGCGCGTCCCGTTAGTAATATCCACTGTTTCCCTGATGTCGCACGCTTGAAATGCCACCGTACTGGACACGATTGTAACTAAGATGACGAAGATCTCTTTTGAGTACATTTTAAGTTCCGCTGCTTATTCCGCCACAGAATCACTATTTGGGGGTGCAGCCACCAGTCAGTTCCTGAGACCCTGAGAGTTTAATTCAACATCACAATAGTAAATTAAACATGTTCACCAAGAGCTGGGCACTAGGGCAGATGTATCCCAGTAGGTACACAATCAGCCTGTCAAACAGACTTGTTAGGTTACTTGATACACGATCAAGCGTTACCACATCACCGAATGTCAGTCTTGCTTTCACGTAACACAAAATTATACTGTTTACTAACAAAGACTACCGGACTAGTGTTGTATAACAAGCCAATTTACGTAATTATATGACCTATAAACTATATGTTCTGTTCAAACAAGCTTGTAGTTCTGACTCGGAAGAGATCTCGCGTGTTACTGGCAGGCTGCGGTATTACAGACACTGACTCCATTAATTTTTATTAATAGCACAAGCTCTCCCTGCGACTTCGCACACGTGCAATATTTACTTGAATACACATTTCACCCCCTATGGGTTGGTATTTAAAAATCCTTTTTAGTGCTGTAAAAGCACAGTGACGGAACTCTTGCATTCAGTCTGAAGTGTATGGCAATATGCCAAACGTAAACAGTAGAGTTGCAATTTCGCATAGAGTACCTACCTACAATTCTTAATAACTATAAGTATAATAAATTACGCGTCACGTTGTTTGTCCGCGATGGACTCCTAAACTACTTAACCGATTTTAATCAAATTTGTACACTGTGTGCAGTTTGATCAAACTTAAAAAATAGGAAAGCTTACATCTCAATTTATAGTGGCAATAACAAAAACCTTATCCACATAGCGACGCGTGGCCGTGCCGGCTAGTCTTACTAATATTATAAAGCCGAAAGTTTGTGAGTGTGTGTGTGTGTGTGTGTGTGTATGTGTGTATGTTTGTTAGCTCTTCACGCTCAAACGGCTGGACCGTTTTCGATGAAATTTGGTATAGGGGTAGGTTGGACCTATGAGACGGACATAGGCTATCTTTTGTCTCAAAAAATAATCTCGAAGGGGATGAAATAGGGGTTGAAAGTTTGTATGGGTAATTAATAATTCTTCAAGTTAGGAATCTGAAAATTTAAATTTAGGCTTTTGGTAGGAAATAAAGAAATACGGGTCCCAGCTTTTTTGCAAAATCATCCCTAAAGGGGACAAAGTAAGGGGTTGAAATTATGAGGTATTCTTTAGTTGCATCCCCTACGGACGGCAAATGGTAGTGCAATTTGGCAAGGAGATAGATAATAATGGATACAAGTTAAAGAAAGAGATAGATAGAGGGAGAGGGAGAGAGATAGAGTTAGAGGGAAAGAGATAGACGGAGAAGTATATATGAACATAAATAGAGAGATAAAGGGAAAGGGAAAGAGATAGAGGGAGATAGAGAGCGAGCGATAAAGGGAAAGTGAGAGAGCGAGAAATAGAGGGAGGGAGCGAGAGATAGAGGGAGAGAGCGAGAGATGGAGGGAGGGAGCGAGAGATAGAGGGAGAGAGCGAGACATAGAGGGAGGGAGCGAGAGATAGAGGGAGAGAGCGAGAGATAGAGGGAGAGGGAGACAGCGAGAGATAGAGGGAGAGGGAGAAAGCGAGAGATAGAGGGAGAGGGAGACAGCGAGAGATAGAGCGAATTTACTAACCTTATAAAGCCGAAAGTTTGAGAGTTTGTATGTATGTATGTATGTGTGTATGTTTGTTAGTTCTTCAAATCATTAAATTTGTTCAATTTGGTACGCAGATAGGTTATCTCCCAATTTTGGACATAGGCTACGAGTATAAGTCATCATCATAAACATAAACGTTTTCCATAATGCAATAAAAACTATGAAAAACTACCCCATTTGCATTAAATTTGGCATTAGTTTGTGGAACGAAAACTTAAAAAGTAGATAGACCTTAATTTGCATGATATGTTGTAAGCAGATAATTAAGACACACAATATAGGCTACAATGTCATCATCATCATCACTATTTCACTGTCCATCGCAGTGTGATAATAACTGTGAAAAAATACCTAACTTCAGTATTTTTCTCTGACACAATGTTACAAGTCGTATTTAACAGCCACCGTGTGTTATAATGTGAAACGCGGGTGAAACCGCGGGGCGCCGCTAGTAAAATATAAATTCGAATGAATAGTTTTAGTATGGGGTGTCAAATATGCGGCCCCCCGTGTAATGACACAGTAGAGAGAGTTCAATATATATTTCAGTAAATCATGGCAAATTTTTATTGTTGTTTTAAAAGTAGTAGTTTTTGCAGATTAACTCATTACAGGCAGACCGACGAGACCCTGTAATATGTATATTTTTTGAACTCTTATCTCCTTTTACCGCAACTTTTGTAATCTAAATTATCTTCCATGAACAGACATCGCCCACGTTACAGTTTCATTACAGGTATATGTGTAGTAAATAGTACAGACAACGTATGGATTACCGATATGGGCGTATGTTTCCAATATCATTAACATAATGTTAGGGGTGGCACATAAGTACGCGGCAATTTACATGTGGGAAGACAAAAACAAATATAAGGTAATAAGTATCTACCTCTACAGATATAATGTTTGTACCTAGGCGTAACCTAGGACCTTAAAACACATTTTTATCACCCCACAGCAAACTATACCTACAATGAATATTACACGGAACATAGACAGGAGTGGAAGTGACATAATTTGACAATTACTGTACATTGCAAACCGCTGGTACCAAAAAAATATTGATAGTTACTGTGTCAATAAAGTCAACTGTTTATTTGAAAATGTGCATTATGTGTCAACAGGCAGCCTTCATTTTAATGGACTTTAAAACGTCACACAAGGCATTTTTCAATGTGTGGCAGACGTAGCACATTACATAGTATGTCTGGCAAAACTGGCGTTAGTTTTGAGCTACAAATCATATGTTTGACACCATGCGCGCCTCGTACGTTTTTCACTTCCACTTGTCTCTCTCGTTCGTGGAATATTAAGAATATTAATTAATTATTTATTATCATCATCATCGTCTACCCATAAGTATCCGCCCACTGTTCAATCTGTTCTCCCCATGAAGGATACTGTTACCGACAGATACAGCGCAGATACAGCGCATCCCTAAAGGGCGGACAGACTACCCCATCCTTAGTACGCGTGCTTTCCTACATGACCATAAAAGGCAATGTGCTTGGGCCCCGTCTCGTGATTGGCTTAGGCATCACCTCATGCTTGAGGGACGCGTGAGGCGAGGGGCGGGGGCGCGTGCTTTACCGCCACTCTTGTCGCGGCCGGCCCACGGTTTCCTCGCGCACTCGTCTGTCGTGCGATCGTACATCTATTATAACATACAGTCCACTAAGTTTAAGTAGCCTAAGTACCTAGATAATATTTGTTGCGTGGAATAAAGCAAGTATTTGTACCTAGTCGTTCTTTCCATTGCCTACACTCCTTGGCTCAGGTAGGTAGGTAGATATCGTAGGTGCTCAACATTAGCTACTTCGAGCCGGATCCTTAACATTGGCTCCTTCGAGCCGGATCCTTAACATTGTCTCCTTCGAGCCGGATCCTTAACATTGGCTCCTTCGAGCCGGATCCTTAACATTGTCTCCTTCGAGCCGGATCCTCATCTACGAGCGGGTTAGAGAGGATATTTCGATCGTGGACAGACGAGCGCGCCAAGTGGTTGTGTAGTGATAGTGAGTAGGTATAAGTGAGTGGCAGTGAAAGTGTAAAAATGGTGAAAACGCGTAACATGGCACGCGACGAAGATGGCGATGGCGAGCCGCTCACGCTATTGGCACCGCCGGTTGCATCGGGCGCAACCGAGTCCACAGCGGCGACGCCGTTTGGCGTCACTGACGCAGACTCCGACTCCGAGCGGCTCCAAAGCCCGGCGCCGCCGGCGCCGCTCGGGCTGCAGGCGGCAGGCGTAAGCGACGGCTCAACCTACACACACGACGTGACACTACAACCACCGGGAGGGACGACGAGGGCGAGACGCAAGCTGCTAGCCAAGGCCAGGCTAGAACTCGCCGCCGCACGACTAGCGATGTTGGAAGCGGAGTGCTCCGACGACAACGCAGACTCCGGCCACACAGACGCGACGGCGAGATACCTGCCGTGTCTCGCGAGCCCTGTGACCTCGAATGCCGCCGCCGCCGACGATGCGGCCGCGTCGAGTTCACCACAGCTCACGGAAACTCTCGGCGACCTCGGCGCGTCAGGGACGAACGCGCCGGGTAGCGAGAAGCTGCAGGCACGTGACGACGCGCCGGCGACAGAGACTCGGCGCGCAACCGAGGTGACACCGCGTGCCGCTGTCGCCGACACCGCGCCGGCTGCAGCCCCGCCGCGGCACGACGACGCCGCGCAGCCGCTGAAGGATCTAGCGACTGCCATCCTTGAGGTAGCCCGCGGGGGTCGCCCCGCGGCTATAAGGTACTGTTTAGAATTACCTATATTTAGTGGGGCATCTAGTGAGTGGTTACACTTCAAGGCCGCGTATGTAGAGTCCGCATCAGATTATTCCAATACGGAAAATCTTGCTCGCCTTAGGAAGGGTCTAAAAGGTGCCGCCATGGAGGCAGTGAAGTCTCTATTTTTGGGGTCAACGGCGGATAGAATTATGGAAAAATTAGAATGCCGTTTCGGTCGCCCTAACGCGTTAATAAGTCAGGAACTAGACAAATTACGCCACTTACCTAAGCTGACAGACAATCCTAGGGACGTGTGCGTATTTGCGTCGAAAGTTAGCAACATTATTGCAACGGTGGAAGCCCTAAATAGACCCGAATACCTAAACAGTGCGGAAATGGTCAACATAGTGTCTGATAAACTCACCGCCATCATTAGGACGAGATGGTACGACTTCGAGATGAAAAGTGGAGATACTGAGCCCGGCTTAGTAATTACGCTAGGACGGTTTCTCGACCGCGAGGCGGAGATAAACTCCCGCCATGCAAAGGCAGAGATGGCAGACGACCGACGGCGTAATGATTTCCGATCGCACAAGTCGTTCAATGTGAAAAGTGGGAGCGACACGACATGTGTCGTATGCGACGGTACTTGCGCGGACGCCGCCGCTTGCAGGAGATTCAGAGACATGAGCGTCTCTGAACGTTGGGAAATAGCGCGTAAAACCAAGCTATGTTTCAGGTGCCTGAGGAAACGATCGTGGCAACATCGGTGCAAGAGCGTGCAGTGTAAAGCACCAGGCTGCAAGTACCACCATCACAAGCTCCTTCATGGCAGCGACGGCGGCGTGCAGCGATCACAGAGCGGCGGCAGCGTCAGCGCGTCACTACAACGCGCCACACCGCGCACCACACCGTGCGCCACTGCGCGCTGCCACGGCGGCGCGCGCACCGAGGGCGCCGCGTGTGACACGGCCACATCGGGGGGCGGCGGCGAGCGCACGTCATCGCAGCACGTGACGCCGTGCCGCCATGACAGCGCCGTGCCCGCCGTAGTCACGTCGGTGCGGTCGCCTCGCACGGCTACGCGCACGCTGCTAAAAGTACTACCGGTCACAGTATCAGGACCCGATGGTGAGATAGACACCTTTGCTATACTAGACGACGGGTCTACCGTAACCCTCATGACAACCGCGACTGCACAGCGTATCGGCGCGAAAGGTCCTAGTGAGCCTTTCTACATCGAAGCGGTAGCGGGCGCGCGCATAGACGCCGCGTGCTCGCAACGTGTGAAGTTCAGCATACGTGGCAGGTATGTTGGTAAAACGATGAAAATAGAAGCGAGAACCATCGACCGACTCGACATATCGGCACAGAGTGTGCCCGCAAAGACACTCGTCGGTTGTAATCACCTGACTTCTATATCTGAGCAACTAGAGTACGAGAAGGGCGAGCCATCTGTCTTGATAGGCCAGGACAACTGGGCGCTGCTTCTCGCGTCTGAAGTGCGGCGTGGGAATAGAAACCAGCCAGTTGCATCGCGTACTTCACTCGGTTGGGTTGTGCACGGACAGAGTTGCAACTATAAAAATGGAAAATGGACACGTTCTCAACTAGAACGGTGTGGACATGTAAGAAGTATTGACACTGACGTCATGTCTCACGACAGGCTGACTCGGGAACATTTTAACTCGGTGCCACTACAGACAAAGGCACGAGCTCACGAGTCTGGGTACCCCGAAGCCGCCGATTCTATAATAAGAAATCATAACATGAATGACCTTTTACAGAGTTTCGACACAACAGAGGAAGAAAGTAGAGTGTCACGGGCGGCAGACGCAGTACATCGGCGAGGCAACTTCGTGCTACAGAAAGGGGCGTCCAGCAACCGCGCTGCGGTCATTGACCTCGCGGCGGCGCCCTCGGCACCGGACGCGTTGCGCAGCAAAGCGGGAAAAGTATTGGGACGCGTCTGGCGACCCGCCGACGACACTAACTTTGGTAACATCGATTCATCTTACGACTTGGACAAATGGGCAACTAAATTTCAGTTGCTGAGAATCGTCGTGTCTCTGTATGATCGTTTGGGTTTAACCACGCCTATGACAATGGCAAAGCGGTTACTACAAGACACATGGCGACTCCACCTCGGATGGGACGAACGCCTGCCAGGAAAGTTACTGTGGAAATGGCACAAATGGATAATTGCCTTGCAAAATCTGAATGGCGTTTGTATCCTACGGGGTTATCCGGGCTATAGCGACGCGACCAAGCTGGAGTTGCACACATTCGTCGGCGCGAGTGAGTCTTTTTATGCCACAGCCGTTTACTGGCGATTAGAGAATGTCAAAGGCGAACTCCGTGCTTCACTCGCGGCGGCGAAAGGTCGCGTTGCGGCCCTTAAGGTCACATCTATACATAGGCTCAAATCACAGGCGGCGGTTCCGGAATGTCGACGGGCACGCTCCGTGGTAGCGGAGCACGATCGTCCCCCCGAGCGACGAGTCTTCTGGTCCGCCTCGCGCGCCGGGCTCGCGCGGCGGGGCTCCTGCAAGCGGGGCGTCGCACGTCGCGGGGCGGAGCGGGAGGAGACCACGGCCGGCGCAGAGTGGCGATGGACACATTCCGCCCTCAACACCGCAGACGTCGTCATGCAAGACGTGCCTCTCATCACAGACACCGGGGAGGTCCGCGTCGCCTCGACCATGACCGCCATTCGCCTGCGCCCGATAGAAGCCTCAGCTGACCCGACCCGATTTTCTCCTGGGTCGAGATTCACCCGCGCCAATGCCCGCGTTCTTCAAGTCATCGTACGTTGTCGTCGACACGCCGCATGCGTCACCAGAACACGCACACAGCGAGCCTCTACAGACGACCCACCGTGGAAGACCGGGACCGACAAGGCATGCATGCCTCACAGCGCACAGAGACCCACCTATTACTTCGCAGAAGAACCGCGTGACGATACCGGCGGGAGGCCGGTATCCACTAACAGCCGCCTTCATCAGCTGCCATTGATTATCGACGAACACAGCATACTGCGACGGCGTTCCCGAACCATCGCGACAGCATTACATGAACGACATCCACGGGAAGACGTACTCCACACACTGCTCACAGAGGTAGAACACACTGTCAACAGTCGACCCCTGTCACATGTCTCCGTGTCACCAAAGAATGACGAAGCCATCACACCTAACCATTTTCTGCTCGGCGGCCCATCGAGAGTTCCCATGCCTGGAACTTTTACCAAAGCAGATGAGTTAGGCAGATCACATTGGAGAGCGTCGCAGCGGTTGGCTGATTTATTCTGGGATCGATGGGTGCGTGAAGTTCTCCCCCTACTCCAGAACCGGCGGGAGCCGGTGGGACGCGGTGAGGCCATCAAAGAGGGCGATGTGGTCGTGGTCGTAGATCCCGCTTTACCACGAAATGTATGGCCGAAAGGTCGGGTGGTGCGACTCTACCCCGGTGTCGATGGAGTCATAAGAGTGGTCGACGTCCAAACGAAGAGCGGAATAATGCGTCGTCCGGTCAAACGTTTAGTTATATTACCGGTAGAGTAGAATTGTTAATGCTGAGTAGGTAAAGATTTGTTTGGCGTTGCTGTATAGTACATTGCAGAATCTAGGAGGTTGTTAATTATGTTATGGCAGAATGTTCTTACAGTAACTACCTTTAATGTTGTATGTATATAAAAGGTATTTATCTAACTCAAACGGCCAGGTTGTGGTACCTGTAGGGTAAAATGATAATTGTTATCTTAGTGTAAGGAGAGTTTGTTTGGCGTTGCTGTATAGTACATTGCAGAATCTATGAGGTTGTTAATTATGTTATGGCAGAGTGTACTTACAGTAACTACCTTTAATGTTGTATGTATATAAAAAGTTGTTACATGTATAATCCGGAGGTCAGGGAATCGAACCCGCAACTCTCCGGTGAATGTATTACCTACCTAAGTTCAGCTAAGGTTGTTATAAAAATGAAAGTCTAAAAATAGGAATGCCCAAAAGAAATTGTTTATTTAATAATTGAATTTATACAATGAGAATGGAGGCCTCCAGTGAGACCTCAGTTCCGTGGAAGACGGGGTTTTATTACAGTAAAGATCTTATAATTTAAATACTCTCCTACCTATTCAGTGTGCCAATGGTTGCAATTTTGATATGAAAGGCCTAATCGGAGCCGGATAGCTCGCGGTTAAATTTAGATAAAAATTAATACCAGGGTTGCTCTCGAGTAAGGCAGAAGGTTCGAGCGCCACCCAGCGTGGGCGCTGGGACCTTGTGGTTATATAGATGAAGGTACGAAGGTGGGATTGGTACTGTCCTGTACGGCACGCCGGCACGCAGAAGGAAGCGACGACCTGGCGGGCCTGGTACGCTCGCCGTTGAAGGTCGCAGGCCGACGGCGTCACGCCACTAGATGGAGGGCAGCGGGCGCTCACCGCACTCGAGGTTCTCCGCTCAAAATGGCGGTCCTCCAACGAACTGGGGGTCCTCCAACGAACTGGGGGTCCTCCAACGAACTGGGGGTCCTCCAACGACCCTGGAACGCGCCGTCCAAAAGACACGTTACAAGTTGTAAAATGACGAAAATCTCCTGCCGGGGCGGAGGCCCGGCATAGGAGGAAGAGGTTAAACAAGGTTAGGGCTGGAAGCCCTAAATGATTGAAAAGATTTGAAGTGATTTGGTACGCTTGACGACTCCGCGGTTTATGCACGCGGGCCGAATAACAAAAAAATGGCTCACCTTTAAATCAGGGTAAAAGAAGGCGTGACCTCGCGGCGGATCCGCGCCGGCCGCGTGGTCGAAAAGAAGGGCAGTCTTCGCCCTTTTGGAACCCGCGGGACGCACGTGGACCACGTGGAAACGTTCGTCGGGTTTGCTGTAAAGAATAGGCGTGATTAGCATTACGAACGAGCCAGGGGCGCCCGAGAATCGAGGCGAGGGGAAAACCACGCGGTGCTTACCTGTCGGCGGGCCTTCCCGTGCGCGGGAGTCGCTGCTGGAGCGCCGTCAAAGTGCGCGTGGTTTGCCGATGGAGCGCCGTCGAAACTTGGAACTCACTACGCGCACAACAATCCCACTCGGCACAAACCACGCACTAGCACAAGGGAGCCCTAAACACCGACAGCAAAACGACCGGGGCTCCGCGTAAATTCGGAAAAATAAAAAGGCTCGAGGTCCGTTGCGCGTCGGTTTTATACCCGTTGTGCTGGGAAAAAAATCGGTAGGACCTGAAGGGCGGGGCTGACATCTGCCGCACCAAACATCAACTGATATCGATTCTCAAATTTAGTCGATTATAATACTCGGCGGCAATCCAAAGATGGCAGACGCGCCCGCCGGAATTAACTTTAGTAGAGATCGATATCGGTATTTAGTCGAGTGGCGACATTTGCGCGACCGGGCGAAGCCAAACCAAAAGAAAAAGGAACGCGAACTGTCAACTTGTCGCCCGTCATCGGCGCGGTCAATCTGTCACCCGTCGTCGGCGCAGTCAATCTGTCACCGCTGAGTTTTCAAGCAAGACTCGTAAACAAAAGTAAAAAACAATCCCCGAAATTACAGGGGTGAGAAGGCCTGTGGAATGAATGACTATAAGTTAATATTTAAAGGGTGAGTGTGAAAAAACATACGTAACAACACCCCCTTCCCCGATAAGGATTTTATCGGGATAAAGCAAGAGAAAATCCTGAGCTGGACCCCAGCTCGAAACTACCCGATCCCCGAAGGTGAAGAGGACGTGCTCTAGTTCGAACCCGGACTCGTCGGATCGAAAAGCGTCGAGCGGGCTCCACGCCCATAAGCGTAGTTAACTACTCCAATCGTGAAGCTGCCTCACCACAGTAGGTGGAGGGCAACAGTTCACCTGAAAAGAACTCTCCGAAGCTTAAAAGAAACGAAACGGAAAACGACACTAAACCTGTTTGATCAATCGGAGCAAACAGAATGCCGATCACTATGTTTAGAATCTTGGCCTGTAAGAAAGAAAATGAAGAGGATAACAAATTTTAACTGAAACGAACAAAAAAAATTCAAGAATGAATATTAACGCCAACTATCGGTTGACCGCGGGTGTTGTCATAGATAGATTGAAACTACGAATCGATGCTGTTTCGCTTTGAGATGGTTCCGGCGCACGCCGATAGGTGGAGCTGTTACGGAAAGGCCGACTAAAGATTAGCGAAAAGGCCGTCATAGTCCTAACGAAGATCTGCATTACCTTTGCCAAGAGTAACAACAAACTGCAAAGTATAACATGATAATTTAGTATTAATTTTGTAAACACCTATCCTCTGAAGTTATATCAAATAAATAATTACCGATGTAAGCTGAGCTGTTTATTTTAAATTTTATTAAATAAAGAATTTTAAAGGCATGAGCGAAAGGGAGCTTTCGTGTCGAGGCGCATGGATGTATGGTTACGTACGTAGGGGTGACTATGTTGACGAGTGGGTATAAATGCGTGATGGTGTAGACGTGTAAGTGTGGATCTGTTGATAGGGGTGTGTATGAGTAAGTGTAGGTTGATATGGGTGGTGTTACCGAGGATACATGAGTTCAATCATAATGCGTCCGATCGAGCCACGGAAGGGGTCTTGTTCTGCTCGTAAGACCTGTCCAAATCGGAACAGGTGAAGTTAAACTGAAGCCAGTAAATCAGAACCAGCATAATTCAAAACGTTAATATTTAGAAGATTATTATTTTCAAAATTTACGACGGTACCTTCCTATCCAGTAGTAAACTATATTTAAACCGGGCCGTACGCTCGGAACAGTCTCAAAACAATCCAGCTCAACAAAATCCTCACGAGAATAGTGATATCTAACGGTTGAAACGGTAAGAGAATCGACGGCGTAACGTATCGATTCGCGATCTTCAAGTTGTTCCACCGCTAACCGACAGAGGGCGCTAAAATAAAACGGTTACCTGGAATTATAAGGGTGACACTTGTTTACGGTCTCCTCTGGAACTCAGGAATGCAAAAAAAAAGAATTACCTGCCAATGCATACCATACGGTTGAAATTAAAATTGAAATTAAAGTTGAAATTAAAGTTGAAATAACAGTTGAAATTAAAGTTTAAATTGCGGTAACTCCTATCGCGAAGCCCGTCTTGAAGATGTTTCTAGAGGAGAAACATGAAAAGGATGGTTCGATCTTGGTAGCTACGATCAGCCCATGCGGAACTGAATCGTAACGCCTATCAAACCAAAAGCGTGTTATAAGGTGCGGTAACTTCTATCGCGAAGCCCGTCTTGAAAATGTTTCTGTAAGAGAACCACAAAATAAAATCCTAGCATTGTAATTTTCAGAGGTAGTGATCTGTCCCGTCCATTCTGCCATAAAATACAAAAAATCCAGCGCAAAGCCCACAATTTCTGGGTCAGACCACGCCATGGTCAAAAAAGTAAAACCTAAAAAAGAAACAATTTCCGCGCTGAAAACACCTAAAAATTAAAAGGGGTCCCTCTTTGCCAATCCGAAAGCCGAGGTTATTTCTAAATGGAAAGCTTAGTTAAATTCTAAATAGGACCTAGGGCTATTTAATGTTTGTCGATCTGAAACAAAAGACCTACATTACCTAAGAGGAATTGTTTACAACGAAGGGGTTATGCATTGTGAGTGGTCATCATATTGTAGTATAAGGACAACCTAATATTTGGGTAGGAAAACTAGTTTAATGATTTCTTACCCCGTGGACTCAAGTTTAGGATTTTAATTACGAATTAACAACAAAGTATTTTTCTTTTTATTTTTTTTAATTTAATTAATCCTGGCGTGAAGCGCTTGAAGGATGGTTTTATTGGTACAGTTTTGAATTTTAGTTGAAATTCGAAAGGAAGGAAAAGACCCGGTATCCAATGGCATTTATTGGCTCAAGTTGGGCACCGTTACACATATAAGGCTTGTTTTACAAGTTATGCACCGCTTGACATATAAGGCTTAGTTTTATAAGTTATGTACCGCTTGGAAAAAATAAATTTTGGTGATCTTCTAGAGAGAAGACTGAATCTGAACAGTTTAGATTTATTTTTGAAGGAAGAGAAAAGACCCGGTATCCAATGGCATTTATTGGCACAAGTTGGGTACCGTTACACATATAAGGCTTGTTTTACAAGTTATGCACCGCTTGACATATGAGGCTTAATTTTACAAGTTATGTACCGCTTGGAAAGAAGTAAATTTAGGAAGGGCAAAGCTAATAAAAAAAATTGGAAATTTACTGATGACAACTACTGACTACCAATAGAGGGGGGGTGGTAACATTCTAATGTATTTTAATTGGTAGAGGCAAAATTTTGATTCTAAAGGAAGGAAAAGACCCGGTACTCAATGGCATTTATTGGCACAAGTTGAGTACCGTTACACATATAAGGCTTGTTTTACAAGTTATGCACCGCTTGTCATATAAGGCTTTATGAAAGTTATGGACCGCTTGAAAGAAGTAATTTAGTTGGACAAAGGTTTGTTGTCAAATACTATTAAAGGTTTGTTAATTAAATTGTTTGATTCCCTATTCCAAAAGTTATAAATTGTTGTGTTTTAATTTTGTCACCCCGAGCCAACGAGGAAGAAAGTCAATTGTTAAAAGAATTCTGTGAAAGAAAGTATACTTAATTTGAAATAAGCGAGGGGTTGATACCCCAGCGGCCGGAACCGAACGCGATGAAGCTTAACCTCGGTTACACAACCTAATTCAATGATGAAAACAATTATCCACTCACAACCATACCCCACTTAAAGTTGATAATGAAAAAGAAACAATTCTTTGTCCCAGTATGCAAAATAAGCATAAACAAGACGCTCAACTAAGCTCACAGATTTCAAATGAGCCAAAATGAATAGCTCATCTTGAAAAAAAAATAGAAACCTCGAGAAGAACTCGAATCGACCTGTGAAGACCCTAAAAAGAGGTAGAAAAGAGAAAAAGTAAAAAGGGGAAGGCTTGGAAGAATGTGAAAAAGGAAAGGAAACGGTCACCTTGGCTTCACTCATCCCGGGGTGGGGCTGAATGACAGAATGTCCTACGGTGTCAAATGAAAGAAAATTGACACCATAGAAAAAAGAGCGAGAAAACGCTAAAGGCCAGTGTGACTCGTTACCAAAACAGGGTTGAAGCTCGCACCACAAAATCCGAAAAAATCTGCCGGTCCGAAAACTGAAAAATAAAAGTACCCGAACCCAGCAAACCGGAAAAAACGTCCCTCTCCAAGAGAGACAAAAGGTGGGGCGAAGCTTTTCAAAAACCCCTGCTTTCCAAAACAAACCAAAATTCAAGCCTCCTCAATCCGTGAAAAAATAAAAAGTTGGAAAAATCTAATAATGTCCCAAAAATAGACCAAAAGGGGGGGTGGCAAAAGGTTTGAAATGACAAACAGACTCACTACATGTAATGGAAAGAAAAAATATGTTTGAAAACAAAAAGAAAACAGGAAATTGTCCAAATCCAAGGTACCTACCTACTAAAATGATTACTCCAACTGAAAACTTCATAAACCATTCTATAACCATTCAAAATTAAATAGAATTGTCAACATTCAACAAACAACAAAAAAAATTACCCAATAGAGGCGAAATTGTAAACATTGAATTTGTAAAAAGAATTGCATCAATGAAATTATAAAAGTCAACATTCAATAATATCTATAATAAAAATCAACCATGCATTACAACTGTCTAAATAATTGCATAATGTAAGATAATGGAATTAATGCACCGTTATGAATGAATTGGATTATGCAATTTAATATTTGAATTATTCCTAATCGACCACCAGATACTAGTACTGCAACCCCAGTTCATAGCTGCGGAGCCCATGGCAATATGATGCTCCATTGTGAAAAGTTAAATTAAGTTTATCTTACTGCGACTACACCGTTGGCACAATGTTAACAATAATTAAAATAATAAATGTGTCTAAGGTGTAGATTCTAAAACAAATTGCAAATACACCCTAATACACAATAGCTCAATAGAATTGTCACAGCAATAAATGTAAATAGTAAAACCACAAGTAAAAGTTAAGTTTATAATAGGTTAGTACAAAAAAATAAAAAAAATTGCCTTTCCTTCCTCAGTGCAGAAGGCACTGTGGTTGGATCTCGAGAGCAAAAGGTTCCCTGTTCGTGGCGCCACTGTTACATGTATAATCCGGAGGTCAGGGAATCGAACCCGCAACTCTCCGGTGAATGTATTACCTACCTAAGTTCAGCTAAGGTTGTTATAAAAATGAAAGTCTAAAAATAGGAATGCCCAAAAGAAATTGTTTATTTAATAATTGAATTTATACAATGAGAATGGAGGCCTCCAGTGAGACCTCAGTTCCGTGGAAGACGGGGTTTTATTACAGTAAAGATCTTATAATTTAAATACTCTCCTACCTATTCAGTGTGCCAATGGTTGCAATTTTGATATGAAAGGCCTAATCGGAGCCGGATAGCTCGCGGTTAAATTTAGATAAAAATTAATACCAGGGTTGCTCTCGAGTAAGGCAGAAGGTTCGAGCGCCACCCAGCGTGGGCGCTGGGACCTTGTGGTTATATAGATGAAGGTACGAAGGTGGGATTGGTACTGTCCTGTACGGCACGCCGGCACGCAGAAGGAAGCGACGACCTGGCGGGCCTGGTACGCTCGCCGTTGAAGGTCGCAGGCCGACGGCGTCACGCCACTAGATGGAGGGCAGCGGGCGCTCACCGCACTCGAGGTTCTCCGCTCAAAATGGCGGTCCTCCAACGAACTGGGGGTCCTCCAACGAACTGGGGGTCCTCCAACGAACTGGGGGTCCTCCAACGACCCTGGAACGCGCCGTCCAAAAGACACGTTACAAGTTGTAAAATGACGAAAATCTCCTGCCGGGGCGGAGGCCCGGCATAGGAGGAAGAGGTTAAACAAGGTTAGGGCTGGAAGCCCTAAATGATTGAAAAGATTTGAAGTGATTTGGTACGCTTGACGACTCCGCGGTTTATGCACGCGGGCCGAATAACAAAAAAATGGCTCACCTTTAAATCAGGGTAAAAGAAGGCGTGACCTCGCGGCGGATCCGCGCCGGCCGCGTGGTCGAAAAGAAGGGCAGTCTTCGCCCTTTTGGAACCCGCGGGACGCACGTGGACCACGTGGAAACGTTCGTCGGGTTTGCTGTAAAGAATAGGCGTGATTAGCATTACGAACGAGCCAGGGGCGCCCGAGAATCGAGGCGAGGGGAAAACCACGCGGTGCTTACCTGTCGGCGGGCCTTCCCGTGCGCGGGAGTCGCTGCTGGAGCGCCGTCAAAGTGCGCGTGGTTTGCCGATGGAGCGCCGTCGAAACTTGGAACTCACTACGCGCACAACAATCCCACTCGGCACAAACCACGCACTAGCACAAGGGAGCCCTAAACACCGACAGCAAAACGACCGGGGCTCCGCGTAAATTCGGAAAAATAAAAAGGCTCGAGGTCCGTTGCGCGTCGGTTTTATACCCGTTGTGCTGGGAAAAAAATCGGTAGGACCTGAAGGGCGGGGCTGACATCTGCCGCACCAAACATCAACTGATATCGATTCTCAAATTTAGTCGATTATAATACTCGGCGGCAATCCAAAGATGGCAGACGCGCCCGCCGGAATTAACTTTAGTAGAGATCGATATCGGTATTTAGTCGAGTGGCGACATTTGCGCGACCGGGCGAAGCCAAACCAAAAGAAAAAGGAACGCGAACTGTCAACTTGTCGCCCGTCATCGGCGCGGTCAATCTGTCACCCGTCGTCGGCGCAGTCAATCTGTCACCGCTGAGTTTTCAAGCAAGACTCGTAAACAAAAGTAAAAAACAATCCCCGAAATTACAGGGGTGAGAAGGCCTGTGGAATGAATGACTATAAGTTAATATTTAAAGGGTGAGTGTGAAAAAACATACGTAACAAAGTATTTATCTAACTCAAATGTTGGTTGTGTTACCTGGTAAGGTAAATTGTTAATTTGAGTAAGGAGAGGTTGTTTGGCCTTGCTGCAAGTACATTGTTGAAACACATAAGGTGGTTTCTTAGGATAATGGCAAAATGTTCTTGCAGTAACTAACTTTAATGTAATAATAATATGTATGTAAACAACTATTTGTTCAACTAATTAATTGGTTTATTACTTGTAATATTAACATTAGGTGAATAATGTATTGCGGTAACTCATAAAGGTATAGGGAAGTAACATTGTATTTGTGAAATAATGGAAATATTGTGAGTTGTTTAGTACAAGTATTGTGAGTGGTTGACACAAATATTGTGAGTTGTTTAGTACAAGTATTGTGAATTGTTGACACAAATATTGTGAGTTGTTTAGTACAAGTATTGTGAACTGTTGACACAAATATTGTAAGTTGTTGACACAAGTGTTGAGTTCTTAAGTAAGATAGGTACAAATATTGTCAAGAGGCATAGGTAGTTCGCATTGTAATTGGGGCTGCGCTGTACAACCGCGGTAACCACATTGGGTATGCACATTGCATGTGCACGGCGGGAGGATGTTACCGACAGATACAGCGCAGATACAGCGCATCCCTAAAGGGCGGACAGACTACCCCATCCTTAGTACGCGTGCTTTCCTACATGACCATAAAAGGCAATGTGCTTGGGCCCCGTCTCGTGATTGGCTTAGGCATCACCTCATGCTTGAGGGACGCGTGAGGCGAGGGGCGGGGGCGCGTGCTTTACCGCCACTCTTGTCGCGGCCGGCCCACGGTTTCCTCGCGCACTCGTCTGTCGTGCGATCGTACATCTATTATAACATACAGTCCACTAAGTTTAAGTAGCCTAAGTACCTAGATAATATTTGTTGCGTGGAATAAAGCAAGTATTTGTACCTAGTCGTTCTTTCCATTGCCTACACTCCTTGGCTCAGGTAGGTAGGTAGATATCGTAGGTGCTCAACATTAGCTACTTCGAGCCGGATCCTTAACATTGGCTCCTTCGAGCCGGATCCTTAACAGATACTATTGGGTCTCCATTGAGGATGAATATACCTAGATCATAATCATTAGTAGTAATGATACGATTACAATGATGGCAAAAATTACTGGCACTGCTATGTTTCGTCTATATATAAATTGGATGCCAAGGTTGGTCTATTTGTGGCTATCATTATTTTATAGGTCAGTAACAGCCTCTGTATCTATATATACCAAATTTACATCATACCTACTAATAATAAAGTATTCGTATGTGCACACATTTTGTAATTTACATTAAAAGTCTGTTCATTTCTCGTATTTTGATGATTTGGGATTCTAGGAGGTAAAGAAACAATGGTAGATTTGAAAATGGTGTCCTGTCCTGTCTGATTTACATCACATAAATGTTTTTTTTTGTTTTGGTTTCGCACAGTTCTAACCAGTGTCAAGTCAAGCATTAATAATACTTATTTCAAGTATTTTGTAAACCATAGAAATATTTGTATATTGCCTGTATTGCCTGTTCTCGCAATAACACAATATAATCAGTAAAGTGCGAAATACTTTACTTATATACTTTGTTGGTAAAAATGTGAATGACAAGTTTTTTGGGTTTACTTAATATCATTTGCCCACCACAGTACACGTTGACGAGCACGATTAATGATTAATATTATTACTAATAGTTAATAACATGATTAATAGGTATTTCACCAATATCCTGGAAGAATCACAAGTTTGAGAAAAAATAAAAAATTAACAACGTCAACTATTCGGATTGGACCACCGCCTATATAAGCTCGCACGTAAAATTTGCTGAACAGCCGATATTATTGCAATGCGGTTCTGGTGACCTGACAAATGACATCAATTTAAATCCAATGAGCTATTGAAAAAAACTCTTTCCATGTAAATACAACTGTAAAGTTCACAAACAATGCCTGAACAATGACAGATCTAAGCAAATAGCTTATAAAATAGTAATGAGGCGGGCATTTCAACCACTGGAAAATAATAATTAAAAAACCGGCCAAGTGCGAGTCGGACTCCGTTCGGGTTCCGTACCGTTTCTATAAAAACGGGATAGCGTCACGTTTGTTGTATGGGAGTCCCCTGATATCCCCTAATATTTATTTTATTCTGTTTTATAGTATTTCTCGTTATAGTGTCAACAGAAACACATATTATCATCTGTGAAAATTTCAACTGTCTAACTATCACGGTTCATGAGATACAGCCTGGTCTCAGGGCCGTATTAATAAATTTATTTATTTTTTTATTTATTCATCATATAACTGTAACATCACAGAGTACTCCATTACGCTACATTTATCACAGAAATTAACTAAGTCTAGGAATAACAATAAGAATTTTACAATAGGTAAGGTACCTACTTAATTAAAATATAAAAGAAAACGTAAATAAAAAGTATGCATTAGAAATAAATAACAGTCTTACAGATTAATAATTTGTTCACAGTAGTGGACAGAGCATTGAACAAATACTGACCACTTATCATTAAATATGTCACATTGTGCTTGTGAGGTGACGAGTGCGTTGAAGTGACGTTGCATGCGGCAGACAGGGGACTGTTGGCGAGCCACTGTACGAGCCGGTGTGGGCGCAAACAGTGGGACGGGCCTCACTTAGTACTGTTGGACAATCTCAACCAATTGGACAATCTCAATCAAATGAACCTCAATAGCGCTACTAAGTGCGCTACCAGCTGAACCACAACCAAAATGTAATCTACATCTTGAAATCGTTGCTATTTAATAAATGGATATTGAGATGTAGCACTGGCTACTAGATATACTGTCTTGTATGTGTCAATTGTGTCATAATCGGGTAGCACTTAACCGCTGAGTGTCATTTATTAATTTGCCAGAGATCATGTAAGTTTCGGATCGTAATCTACAACTTAAGATGTATTTATTCAATAGAACGAAATAGCAAGTGCACACTGAAGATAGCTCTCAGAGCTGATATTGATTTATACGGCCCTCAGACAGACATAGATGGATGGACAGCGGAGTCTTAGTAATAGGGATCCGTTTTACCCTTTGAGTACGGAACCTTAAAAACCACTACAGCTGTTGGTTTGTACAGTCTTTAATATTTCAAGTATCACTTTATTACCATAACAATGAGCACTTATTCTCCGTAACCGCTATGTGAGTATACGGTAATTAGTGATGCTTATTGTCTTTATTTATTAGCGACTCGTCTTATAAGCCTTTTGTTTTTTATCGGGGTTTAAGCTACGTCTAAGTTATAAGTATTCGTAGGGTGTAAGTAAATAATTTGAGTAGGTAGGTATAATAATGTTTTTTCGAACTGTTTATTTGACCTGTGTTGCCATGAGTAAAAACTACAATTCTAAGTACAATTTAATAAAGTTAGTAAGAGTAGATGCGAGTATGTATACCAAATTTTTCAAATTTTATATTCTAATGCTATAGAAACCATTGGGCACGTTACTGAAGGGTTGTGTCCAATTTTGAAGACCAGGAAATGCAACGTCTCATGGCTTGGTATCGTTTGGTCACACTCACGAAAACGTACCTACCTAATGGCTGATATTCCGCCAATTTTACATTACATTAATTAACACATGAAAGATAGAACACAAGTTATAGAAAAAAGGATATAAACATACCTAGTTACTAATTGGTTTACGGCCAAAAACCCCACTGAGTGCGTAATCACGTCACAGTTTTTTTCACTGAGACTGTCCGCGTGAGCTTTTTGCGTTTTTTTTTTATCAAAACTCAAACAGCCGGCTAGATTTTTTGCCTTCATACTTCCTACTGCAGGAATTCATAGTTGCAAACCACGTGGTTGTAATTTGTTTTTTTAGCCGTTATCGAAAAACTGCGGAGTGTTGAATGTTCAATTTCTGTGTATGTTTAAATTATGCCTGTTTACTTATTTCGTGATGCGACCACTACTGCCCTCGGGCGCAGAATATAACAGCAGAGTGAGTTCTTGGCCCTATGCAGGGTCACACGTATCGTCATCGTCAACGGCCTACATCGCTTTAAACAACGCGAAATTGTCTCTTGTCTCTTGTTTCTCTTGTTTTTTTTAACGTAGCCCCACACTAGTATTGCTCCTGTATCGTGGGTACCGCTTACAGACATATAATTTCACATACACATCACACCCAGACCAGAAACAAATATTTATTTTGTCCCAGGCGGGAATCGAACCCGCAACCCCTAGCGCAGCAGTTCGATTGCTCAGCCACTACTCCAAACGAGCCGTCATCATCGTCTCAATGATTTATCGCCATAAATTTGACTGGCCACACTATCGACATCGTCAACAGCCAAATTCAAAATAAACCTAAATCAAAAAACAAGTGAACGTAAAAAATCGGGATATTCAACGGCAATGCCAATAGCTTAATCCCGATTATGTGGCTACACTTACGGCGAACGTCAAATGACGTCAAAATCCCACTGACTATCCAGTGGGATATCACGATACTTAAGTAGGTACGTGTTACGTGGTCCTACCATTACACGCTAGTTTGTGGAACCCCGCGTAGTAAACGAGCTATAGTGTAAAAGCTCGCGAACAGTGCGGTATTTAGGTGAAGGACAGACGAACGGATTCATTGAGTTTTTGTGATAATACGCAGAATCATCTACATATATAAAACAAAGTCGCGCTAGTTGCACTATTTATAACTGAAGAACGGCGAACGATTTTTATGATCTTTGCTCTGTTGGATTGGGGACAAATTCAACTCAACAGGCTCTGAATAACATAACTATTAAAACATGGGGAAAAGTCACGAAAAACCAAAAATTTCAATAATGGTCCCATACATTTTGTATAGAATTGCTAGCAGATTTTTATCGGGCCAACTATGTTTATAATAATAACAGTCTGCCGTAAGCTTTAGATCTGCTCGTGGGTAATAAAAAAGCATTTGTGCGAACGACGAGATGACACAACGAAAGTAACAAAAAATTTCAAAGAATTCATTAATCGCTTGAGGAATAAGTACCGCCAATTTTAATTATATTTACGTGAATCATAAAAGCATCCACTGGGTTTAGCCCGACTTAGAAGATTCCATGAAAACTCTTAGTTGTTGCACAGGTACATTTAGATTCATTAATTATTCTTTTATTATATATATATAATATAATAACTAACTATTCTTAAAAATTCAATTAAAACCTATTTATTATACTACCTTCTACCCGCGACTTAATCCGCGTAAAAATTAAAATTATAAAAAATAAAAGATAACTAAGTAGGTACAGTTTGTCAACATAAAAAGTATTCTATCCCTCGCCAGGGTTCAAACTACCTGCAAGCCAAACGGATTAAGATCCGTTCAGCCAAAATTTAAGCTTAATTTTGCATTCCCGTCATAATAATATATGGTAGAGTCAATTGTATTTTATTTTTCTTATGATCGCAGTAATGGCAGTAAAAAGAACCCTAGATATTGTCGCCAGCATCGCCAGTTTATTTATACTACTAATTTGATATGGCCCAGGTAAATTATGTATGTGGTAATGTATGTAGAGTAGGTAGGTAAATGATATAATATTTACTGACTTGTTCACGACCTCCAGTAACCACATTATGACCTCTGGCGACCCTACTTGTCTCATCCTGTTATTATCGCAATAACTGCGGGATGCAGGTCATGCCGACCACCGTGACAAAGTCAAAGTCAAAGCATTTTTGTAAGTATGCAATAAAATCGCACTTTTACAAGTCAAACAATAAAACTAACAAATAGAACCATAAAACTTACAATCCGATAAATTAAACAATAACTAATTATGGTTTGAGGTTGAAAAAGGATGTTCTCCTTTTCAAGCGTTGATGAATCACGGACAGAAAAAGGAAACTCCGTTGAGTCTACGTGCTTCGGAATGTAGGTACTGGTAACCGATTTCAAAAGAGAAGAATCCTAATTTACGCACTTCAAACTACAAACCCTACAGCTACAGGTGACACAGTACATAGAATTATTTAAATCAATGAATTTATATAAAAACTTTACTTTTGACTCTGAATTTGAGTCCATAGGTACATAACTATTTTCTATGTTACGTAATTAAATAAAAATAAATAGTATGTATGTCCATAAAAACCTTTAACACCTCTATATTGTGTGCTCATATTTATCTCAACGATACATCGTAACTACATTGATCGCACTTTTACCAATGTTTTGCTGGCTCTAATATATATTCTCAAATAATGCTTTCTAATTATAAACAAAGTATAATGTTTGTGTACGTCCCTATCTTTTATTCGTGTCCTACCCGCATGCAAATATTCTGTAGGTGAGGTCGGGTTCCATGTTGTAAGATTCTAAACCGTATGCAAAACCTAATGTGGTAACAGAAATAACCTTATGATGATGACATTTGTTTTTGGGAATCTGCAGTGTGACAAGAAACCCACTTTCAAACTTCAAGTTCAAAACTGCAAGTTTCTGGTGAAACATGCAGGACTTCCTGAACATTGACATCAATTTGTACCATGTTTCATGCAAATACTTAAATAATTTCATTTCAATTTCATTTCATGCCAATAAAAGAAACTATACATAGTTTGGTCCAAATACGAGTTTTATCCTCATCATCAGAATTTATATTGGCTCACTGCTCAACACGGGTCTCGCTTCAGATTCGTGAAGAAGACTATAGACCATTACCACGGGGCCCTGGACCGCATTGGTGGGTCACATAAAATAATTCTCGGATAGGTAAGTGGGTGTTTTCCTTCGTCGAAGAATACCTACTGTACTTTATTAGTATCTTTACAATGCGAAACGAAACTCATAAACATAGCATAATAACTAATTAGGTATGTAGGTACTCGTATTATAAACTGAGTGGGTTGTCTTATCGCTACATTGCATGTAGGTACCTACAAATAACATTCTAGTATCTGAAACTGAAACAGCTTCCTATTTACCTTGAAAAAAACTTTATTTAATTAGGTACTTACCTCCTGTATATACCAATTTTCATCTTCAATATACACCACCTCGCACGGTCTATCATAGACAATAGAAAAATATTTTCGCACGTCCACATGTTTCGTGAACCTATTGTAGAAAGACAGATTAGCTCCGTACTGCAGCAACCAGTCGCTACGAGGCTCTTCAATACAAGTCTTGTTATTTCTATAGAAGTAGGATCCGAAGGGGCAACACTTTCTGAAGCAGTTTCTCAGTTTGCACAAACACCCGTACGGCTTTATTTCACCACTGACGTTCCTTGCAAACACATATTCTGGAGGGTAGCTCACGCCGTCTTTCACAATCGTCCCGTCACCAAAAGCTTTGCCTTCGCTTATGTCGACACTCTCTATATCTTGACACGGCTGTCCACTAGCACCAATTGAAAATAGAAACGAAATTGCAATGAGTACTGGTAACAACATTTTATCGAGATCGTGCCAAAGTTTTGTTAGAAGTTTGCGCAAAATTGGGTGCGTGGTGCGCTCTCGGCCGCTATATAGCCAGTGTGCGGAGGCCAAACTTAAATGTGTTTGTGTGCTCGTCACTCGGGCATTCGTCTTTTATTTGTGTTAGCTTTATAAAGGCTAGGATTCATTTAATGCGGGATTAAAAGCTATTTGTCGGCATACAACGCCGCGTCGCACCCGCCCAGTAGCGGCGGTATTCTATCAGTTGACAGGTATGGTTAACTCTTTAGTAAACCAATAATTTTCCTCAGCTTTGCGTAAATTATTATGACTAGTTAAAATAACGCCATTTATTTGCGTAATGTTGTCATCATTTGCATCCAGAACGATAAAATTAGTTTAAAAAATTAAACAAGTGTACTGTAAACAAAGCAAGTCGAACAAGATTTTTAGACGATCTCTAGACCTTGGAATTGGAACGTATTATGACTGTATGTATTGTATCCAAATATGCAAAAACAGGTTTTTATATTTTAAACTCAATTGAGATCTTGACTATTGTGCATAAAGCCGGATTGTGCACTAGGTTTGAAATAAATAGATCTCGGGCCAGAGTATTTTTGGTTTCAGCATTTTGCAGTTTGTACCACTTCTGATATCAAAATTACTAGAATACAATCATCACCAACACCTCGAATACTTTTCCGTTCTTTAGTTAAAACCGGAAAAGTATTCGGGTTCTGCATGTCATAGTATCGGACTGCGTGACTTCCGTCTTACCACAAAAGTTTAAACAAGAGTTGAACAGATGTGTCTAAAACTTCTACCCCAAAAACAACGTTTAACGCGAACTCGATCCTATCGTTTTTAATAATTTAACTTGTTCTGTTATTGAGTTAGTGAGGGGCGATCGTGGATCTACCCTATATTTCATCGTAGAATACAACCATTTGTTTCGTATAGATTTTAGGTTGTGCTCCAGGTTTTATAATAGGAATTAGGAAAACCCGGTTGAGCCTGTAACTATAATTTCGATATATTTTTTTCTACTTAAATAATTAATGCTTGCCTAATGTTTAATGTGTTAATGGTTTCCGAGAATATTCCCAGTTCAATTTGTTAGCAAAGAACCGGTGGGCTTTGGGGAGATACTTAATTATCTCGACAAAATATCCCTTTCCAATTGTAGGAGTTTATTGTGAACTCCATCGGTAAGGTACTTATTGTAACAGTATAGGAACGTACGGGAAACGAACTCAGTTACATTTCACACATACACATACATACATACATACATACATACATACAGTCACGCATGGGGTAGGCGGACTACATCTTTCCACATACTACAATCCTGACACCTTTTTCGCTTCTTCCATTTTCATGAATTGCTTCATACATGCTCTCCGGTTATGGGTCACACTATTTCAGTTTCGTATTATTACCTTTATCGCGTAGGAACTCTACATTTCTCTGGGATAACAAATACTATAGAGCATAGAAGCAGCACCTATGCTAATTATATAGAACACTCAGGCAAAATTTAATGCAACTTCCTGTTAATGCAATAATTTTCATATTCAGTTCAGTTTATAACATTTTATTATATCCGATATTGAAAAACGCTCAGAATAAGGCTTCGAAAGTTGTTTTAATTTAAGGGTTGCCATAATTTGTTTATTTAGGAATGGTGGCAATGGTGGGCGTTAAACACTTTACTTTAATTAATTGTGTGTGTGGAACATCTACCTATTTCATGTCAGGCCGCCATACCTGCCTCTACATCTCTCTTTGCATGTATATTTTAACAGAGTTCAAGGAGGTACCGAAAATGGGCATATATTTTAATTTAAATTGTTGTGAAGGTTAAGCGAACTAATGAAAGGCAATTTATTTTTCGATAACCTGCAATGTGCACGTCTGGGGCTAAACGATTTTTTTCAACATTGCCTGGAAGACTTAACTGTTCCGTAAACGTCTCACTTTCGGTCTCTCCAAAACTCCCAAGACCGCCACTTTACTGATTCCTGACATCGACAGCGACTTTGATAAATTGTGCAAAGCCAAAACGAAAAAAGCGGCCAAATGCAAGTCGGACTCGCCCATGAAGGGTTCCGTAACAGCAAGTCTTGTAACATAATATAGAAGTTCTTGTAGTTCAAACCAATTTTCGTTGGAAGTTTGCATGGCAATGTACATTGTAGGTAGGTACATATCTTTTATAGTTTTAACATTCTCTTATTTTAGACGTTTTACCACTTTGGATGTGACTCTCGCGCAAACTATTCAGTTTAGAAAAAAGAAATAGAAACCTCAATATCATTTTTGAAGACCTATCCATAGATGCCTCACAGGTATGGGTTTGATGGAAAAAAAATGTTGAGTTTCAGTTCCATGTAGGGACCCCCAAAAAGTATTGTTATTTTTTTCTAATTTTGTATGAAAATTTTAATGCGGTTCACAGAGTACATCGACTTACCAAGTTTCAACAGTATAGCTCTTATAGTTTCGGAAAAAAGTGGCTGTGACATACGGACGGACAGACAGACAGACAGACATGAGGAATCAATACCTAAGGGTTCCGTTTTTTACCTTTGGCTACGGAACTCTAAAAAGGAACACGGCTCAACAGGTAATAGCTAAAATAAAAGCTGTTGTTTCATAATTATCTCAATATGACAGATAGATCATTTTAAACAAAAATACATATACATATACATAATAATAATATACTATTACATTAAAAATTAAGTTATGTAATTGCGGAAATATCCGTAGGTAATTATTAGTAAGTTTTTAGCGAACCTATATTATTATAATTAAAGTTGTATTTACTTAGTCCAATAATTTATATTTGGTGTTTAGTTATTTTATAGTATACCTACTGTTACTTGTTGAAATACATAATTTAGTCCAAATAACCGTAATAACCCATAAAAATTGGTCCAGCTTTGAATTGATGTACAAACAAATTTTATTGAGTAAGGGCAAGCTCATGGAAGAATGAAGAAATACAGTCATATGAAATAGGAGGAAAAGCGTCGTCAAATTATTTTCGTACATTTGCGTCATACCTACTGTCTGATTCTTATAACATGGAAATCACTATACGTACATACCATATTGCTGCATGACACGAATCTGTAATGTCCAAGTAATTATGACGTCACTTCTAGCCATGTTTGCCTCTGGAGCTTTTGGTACCTAGGTACAATTTCTTTGGCCTCTGACATAAGTATAATTTATTCTGTGCCTCTCGCACTTGACTTGGTAATTTTTTTTAAATGCAATACGTTTGTTAATAATGTGAAACTATAATAGAATTAAAATTAATTGCTTTTGATGGACCTCATAGTCCTTTGAAGAAGTTCGCGTATGTATACAAATTATTTTATAATTACCTACTAATTGTTCAGACAGAGCCTGATATTATAATATTGTTTGCATATGTCGTGTTCTAAAAAATATTTGGATTTAATTGTCTTTCATCATCATTATCATCCGCCTGAAGACGTCCACTTTTGAACATGGGCCCATAGACCGCCACACCGAACGACAATTTGCCACTCACATTCACCGGTGACTCTTTTGATGTCGTCAGCGCATCTAGTGGTAGGCCTACCTACACTGCGTCTTCCAGTCCGTGGTCGCCACTCTAAAACCTGGGATGTGAACCTGTGAATTTTCTTTATGAGAACCTGTGAATTTTCTTTCTTACCTGACTGACGAAAGAGGGACAGCAATAATTTTATTTGGCGAGTCCCTAGCGGCTTTCACGGAAACCAACGGCAGGTAAATTGTTTCATCACGGTTGTTGCTTATCTTATCACAACTTTCAGGTAGTTAATCTATAACATCCATTATCTTATGGACATGCATGAGTGCGCTGAACACATAGCTCGTGAAAAAATAACAATTTGCGGCGTCCTAATTGTACTATCCTAATACTATTTACTATCCTGCAAGAGATTGTTTATTTGTTACTCAATCACGCTAAGATATCTGAACAGCTGATTTGAATGTTTGGTACAAAAATAGATAAGATTTGGGATTTAAAAATAGGATCACATTTTATTTAATTGTACCCACCCCTACATTATGCCTCCAATTTTATTTACAGTCTACAATAAACAGGTACCCAAAGGTATTGATAAAAAAAGTGAGTAGGTAGGTAAGTAAGTACTAAAATAATGTTAAAGGAAATCTTAATCTGAAGTACTTAGTATGTACTGAAAATAAATAGGTATATTATCATAGTATATCTTCCTATCTAGCTCATCTAACTATATTATGACATATAGGTATCTACTTCTATAGTCCTGTCTAAGTATAGTTATGTGCGGTGTGTATCTAAGCAATTACCTACGGTCTATCCAAGTAGGTAAACATGTCCAAAGCCAAATTATCAAGATTGGTTGTATCATGTTGTTTGAAGGTTATGTAGGGGTTACTACTTAAACTTCGCAAGTCAAGCTTTTTATGTCGCTAGGTGTACCTAGTAAATAGACCACTCATCAGGTTATGGTACTTAATACTTATGTTAAAATGTCTATTCTCTCAAGTATCTATTAAAGGTACATGATATTAATCGGTAATTATATGCATTTATATCGCTACAGTAGACATTTTATTGGGTTTTTATCAATGTTTATAGTAATAATTCATAAATACATAAGTGTGCATCAATATTTTTATGAGTTTACGTAGATTTATTGCATAATATAGCTTCGAAACTAATAAACATGTTAGTACTCAAATTACATGCGCCATGTTACTGAGATTTCCCATTATCAGAGGTCGTTTACAGATGTTCTTTTATAGGTAAATTTTTTGATTCTGTTAAAAGTTTTGACGACAGTAGTTAACTGGGAAAGGACAGATAAATTACCAATGAAAAACTATGTTACAATTTTTTTTTTTAATTTCCTCAAATTATCATTATTATATCGGCAACTATCAGGGTAAAAAGGGTAGATGATTCACGGAATTTAAGTGGGGATAAAAGTGTCCGCGTGTCCACTGGTGGAACAAAGCGGTGGATCCAAGTGCAAGGAGGGGAAATTGGCCCGTCCAAGAACCAAGAAAAAAGTCATGTACCTATCCTACCAATCTTTCTTACGCGAAGGTACGATTAGTGTATGGCCCTCCATGCATCTCTGGCCGAGAAAAGGCCTTAGTAATAGACCCTAGCAGCTAACAGTGACACCGTGACATAATATCATCATCACCATGATGATTACAATGTAGGCGACCATAAGAAGGGATAAACGGATTCAACACTGGTAGGTACATCCTATAAGTCTACATTATCTAATTAAATAAATGAGGTAGGTATACTTACCCTCTGAATGTAAAATGGTACATTCGCTTTGTAAAAATACGTAGGATTCCTTCCACAATAGATTCCGGACAATATAGTAAATTCCTTTGTGAAATTAACACTATCAACTCTAATTGCCGTATTATATAGGGTCTGTTCTCGATGCATTATCAAATCTGTAGCATTTTCTGCGAGAGGGACACATCTTCCTTTTCTCCCGACTCTTCTATAAATCATTCCCAGAGGGCAACACTTGCTGACGCACTTACTGTTGCACTGTTTCTCTTTCACTTGCACTTTTAGTTCTACAGTATTAATATTTACGGTCAGAATTGGAGCGAAAAGAAATGTCAGTAACACCAAACATTTTGGAAACATCGCGTTTGGTAGATTTTATCTCACTAGATACGCGCACGATGTATTTTGGCGGCGTCTGTAAGTTGAATGACAGGAAATATATTAAATTTGACTCTTCGCGACCATCAGAGAGGTGTTCTGTTTAACCACCTGGGTGTTTCATGAACTTCTGAACTCTAGTACCTAAATACCTCATGGCTTAGTGCGGCCAATTTCATTAAGTGTAGTTTTGAGTGCGTTTTGTTTTTCGAGCTCTTGATAAATTTTATCCGAGAACTTACGAATAATTGTAATGAGTAAATAATGGTACGCTATATAATGGTATGAGCTACTAACACTATGTACTTAGACGTAAATTTTAGTACTTATATGAAAGTTTTATGCTAACAAAGATGGCCGCTATGCCTTTTATTTGATGGAACAACACTCAACAGGCATTGAAATCAAGGATTGTAGCATTATACTCGTAACTTCTACACATCAAAGACTATAATATAAAAATATTTTTAAATGTGTCAGTGGTGAAGTAAGTTCATGTTTCTTACGGTCATAGTCCTGTGTCTTATAATTTTGATACATTTATACTACTTTACTAGCTTGTACCTAAGTAAATTTCTCTGAAAACTATAGTTAAATAAAATACATAAATACATTAGTAACGTGTTTCTGGAAAGTAATTGTAACACAAAAGCTAATGAATAGGTACTTTTAATACTGTTAAAATTCAACAATATAAAACTTAAAGATAGAAACTATACACAGGAAATTAACATTAACAAACTATACAATTGATACGATCAATCTTGAACACAAGATTTGAACAATTAAGTCCAACTGGCCTATGTCACTGAAATATCATACATTTAGTTAGATAACTTAAAATATAAATGCAAATATTTAAGTACAAAATCATTTACAAACGATATAAAATCTTAGACTATGATTATAGTAGTAAAAATTGTTTTGGTGCACCAGCAGAATATAGGTATATAAACAATAAGTGAGTAGGTACAAGATAACTACAATGCCCCCAAGAAACGTCCAACGAACTGTAGACGTCGAGTCAAGGGCAATGAATGATACTACTTTACTGCAAATCCTCCACTGCACGAACATAGGGATACGATTAAATTTCAATAGAACAACCTGATCATAATTATATTATTAACATTCTGTAATTGGAATGAAAAGCCACTTCGGCGCCGCTTACAATTCACAAATGTCCGTCTAGAATAGGTAGTATATAATTATCAATGCCTGATTATACAGAAAAATTATTTCTTCAGCTGTTTATTTATTTGATAGAAGTAATAATTAACCTACAAACTTTTTAATAACCTCTCACTTCTGCGGTAAAATTCTAATCTTATACAACTAGTTGACTATTTCAGGCATTTCTACAATATTCTTCACTCTATTCTGTTGCACTCTGCGTGCAATAAGCTATCTAATAGCAATGTACTTTCACAATAACTTGACGCGTCCTCTTGAGAGCGATACAATATTAATTAATGTTCATATCAACTACAGTGAATATGGCATACACTACATTAATAAATAGCTAATTTAATCAATTTAATAGGTACAATTACACTCATTTACACTAATCAGAGATCGCAATTGTCATGTTCTTATTTATTCACAAATTTATAAGTCTTACCCAAGTAGCAAAAGCTTCTATAATGAAGGCATTTTATCACCAAACAGTGATATAGTAACCATATAATGGTAACCATTGTGACTGCTTGTACTATAAAGGTTTTTAACAGAGCGTTTTGATTCTATAAGATTAAAGAGCATTTAAGTTATATAAGTTAGCTCTTAAAACGCTTACAGGACCATACAAAAGAATCTTTAAAGTGTTGCACTGTAATAGATATGAAAAAAGCCATGATGGTACTATTTAGTACTATAGATGATCTTACTGACACTTGTATGTATCTATTTTGCACTAATAATACGTCAAAATAACTTTTACAGTGCTAGTATTGTAGCAGTATCGAAAATACTATTACAGGATCAATCTGCACTATAAAAGTACCTTGCAAAACCATTACGTAACCTGTAAGCTTCTTAAGAGCTCCTTCAACATCGCTATGGGGTAGATATGTAAAAGTAATGAACACTCTTCTATAGTACTAAATAGCACCATAGCGACTCCTGGTGCAGTTGCTAAATAATTTAAATTCTAAATAGCTCTATTGGTGAGTTTTTGTTACTGCTATGAGACTAAACCGTAATATAAATGTACTAATTCCTAATTCGCTTGTGGTGAAAATAAGATGGCTGCTGTTTTCTGCCTTGATAACACATTAGCAGCACGGCTGGAGCCAATATGTACTATAGCAGCCATAGTCGAGACAAGTCCTTATTTTATTAATTAAAATTTTATTAAAACATAAAAAATATGAGGGCGCATCGTCAAATTTTAAATCAGCATAATGATTTTATTGATACAATTATTTTCGCAAGTGCAATTTATGGCAGAGTTAATTTTTTTTAGTATGTCCTTATTACATATTACGCTAAGCAAACATGGCAAATGACATAAAGAATAACTTACCGATTTATTTTATTTTCTTGGGGAACACTCACGACTCTCTGTATAATATATTAAGTATGTGTATATTCTATACTCACGACGAAACCACAACACGAACAAAATTTCAAACAAGTGATAATAAAGATCACTGGAATCGTTTACGGTGCCATATAGCACTATAAACATGTTTTGGTTACTTTAATAGTGCAAATTTGTGATATAAAAGTTGCAGACAGCACTATTTTAGTACTAAAAAGCGTTTCTCGACACTTTTACATTTCAACTATAGAGCTGATTTATCACCGTAAGAGCCTTTATGTAATGTTTTTATAATAAATCAGTGATAAAACTAGGGCCTTTTCGGGGTTTTGTAAACGTTTACAACACCATTATAGTACTAATCTTGAACACTAACTAGCACGTTCTAAAACGTTCTCAGGACTTTTATAGTACCAAATTTTGTTACTTGGGTATTTACATTTTACACTTCTACAGCATCAGGGAACACGTGGTCGAGATAAGCCTGGTTTCCATAGCTTTGTAGAGGCTTTGGACGTTCCTTCTTGAAGTTTACCGATTGGTTGTTACTGTTTCGATTGAACCGTGACGCTATTTCTTTCACTTTACCTGGACGCGGTTTGTAGTCTTCCCTATCAGGATCACTTTCCTTTTGTGTCTCTAGTTCTTGAAATGACCTTTCTTGTTCTTTATTTGTGTCGATTAGTTTGTCTCTCCAACTGCGATTTGATGATCTCCTATTGTTCATATTATAATGTAATTGACTCTCGTTATTTCTACTGGAATTATTTCTTTCATACATACGAGAATAATTTCCGGAGCGTCTGTTTTCATTGTGCTGTAAAGTTTGTGCGTTTAATTCAGTGCCTTCTTTGTTTTCAATTCTCGTCATACCAAAATATGGATCGCGGGAGTATTCAACGTCATTATTAGTTTTGCAGGCATACGATTGATTGATTTTATTGTTGCTGTGATTGCTTTTGGTTGATCGTCTGATTTTAGGAGGTCCAGTTTTGAACGTTGAGAACTTATGGTCGTTGTTGTTGATTTCGTTGACGACGTGCCGAGGGTCGAAGGCGTGCGTTCTTTGGTGCGTTAGGGGCTTAGAGAGTGATAAGTATTTAGGCGGCTCTCCGTGCTTGTTAATAGTAATATCGTATTGTATATGGGGGTCTAGAACCGCATATACATTCTCTTTGGCTTCTCTCTCCAGTGACGACAAAGCTGCCTGAAAAACAAATGTACCTACAATGTCAAGGTTCAAAGTTCCATCACTGATTAAATTGCGGTAACAGGGTCGTAAATGTGTAGCAGATTGATAGAAAGGTGCTTTGCTTTTATTGTAATGAAAGTAGGTAACAAATAGAAAACATGCTGGGTGATGTGCGGCGGTGACTGGTTTATTGGTGTTAGGTAAGTACCTACTGTGGAGCGTGAATTAGTTCATTACGACCAAATTCACCAAATAACCATTGTAATAGTAATGGACACTGGACAGACTGCCTCTAGAATAAAGATGATAGAGTGAATGATGATGACGTTGGCATATTTAGATGTTTAGTTTGTTACTGATTCAAGTCTAAAAAGCTGAACGAAATTTGATAGATGAATAGATTTAGTGCTGAATTAACACATGTCAATACTCCTACAATAGGGCAAGAACGGAAATTTTAACGGTTTGTATCGTTAACGTATCGAATACTTTTTCGAGAGAGGTTTTTCTCGCCCTACAGGGAATCGCGGGTGCAACCACTGGGCACAGCTAGTGCATAATATAAAACTATTAATTTTATTTCATTGGAGTGATACTGAATAAATTTTAGACCGAGATAACAATAGACAGAGAAGTTTTGGTAACTATAGATACACATCACCACAGCTGACCTTGTTGAAGATAAAAGAACGACCCTGACTTTAATAAAAATTAGGTATTGACTGCACCACAGCAGGTCAAAAATGTTAATATCAAATAGAGAAGGGAGTTCTTTAGTATATGGTACGACAGTTAAGGTATATTATGTATATCCAATAGTGATAAACCTCAATAAAAATAATTGGTTGAATGAGGGTGGAGCTTAACGAGCCGAATTGATACGTTATTATGGTAGGTACCATTCGTATCATGATGTCCAGATGACGAAACAACAAGCGACACCTATTTTGTGGTGGGTAAATGATTAATAAATAGCAACAGAATTGAAATATCAACAACAAAATTATTCACTGTGAAATTTAACAATTGGTCAATACTATAATATTAGCTTTTAACGTAAACGGTTCTAAATATCAGCACTTTAGTTGATAACCGTCAGGAGGCTCACCATGACGTCTTATTGCGATCCAATTGAGGACCTAAACAGAATCGCTATACATGGCGTTCCATATCATTTAGGTAGGCGTCAATCCCTTTAGATTTCAAATCAAACTAAATTGAGCGTCAAGATGTCACAACAAGACGTCATGGTATGAATAAGTAGTAAAACCATTCAGTTTAGGTCCTCAATTGGATCGCTATAAGACGTCATGGCAAGGCCCCTGGGCGCATGAGTGTCCAGCCGCCCGTGACCAGGCGGTGAATAGCCCACGAGGTATCGCCTGCTGATGTCAGAGTTTGTCTGATCACCCAAGCAAGGGCCTCTGTGCTATCAACCGAAAACAAACCGGCACGTGCCCTCTGAAGCATGGAGCTATGGAAATCTGCACGTATAACTGAAAGTCATTGGTGCGAGGCCGAGGATCGAACCCAGTGTCACTTGCACGTCACCGCTCAGCTACCACCGCTTTGCACAGTGTATAGAATACACGGTAGACAGAGACAAGAATTTCGTGAACGAAATGAAATAGAAAATAGTACTATGGTGTACACAAATAAAAAAAAACAAGGTACATAATATATACAGAATGGGGCTCCAACTAAATCTGAATGTTATCGCTAAAAGCGATCTCTTCCTGTCAACCTTTGGATGGATAGAGATATAGGAGAGTCAGAGGTGGATATTGCGTACTGAGAAATGCAATAACTTTATTATTTTGGTCGTTGCGACACGATATAAAAATATTTTAAGTATATTTTATTAAACAAATGACAGATATAACTTATCACCCACCGCCCACACGATTATTCTATAATCAGCGTGTTCTCTCACATGTTTTAGACATTGATATAAGTATGTTATTTAACTCAGTTGAATGAATTTAGATAAAATGATCATATCTCTTTTTTCGCTTTAGCAATTACAATAACAAACGAGAAACTTTATCTGATACTAGAAGCACCTCGCGGTTTCACCCGCGTTACCTACTATCCCGCGGGAACCATATTTTTTTTACGGGATACAAGGTAGCCTATGTCACCCGGGGATAGCATAGCTTCCCAACAGTGAAATAATTTTTCAATTCGGTTCAGTAGTTTCGGAGCCTATTCATTACAACCAAACAAACAAAGTTTTCCTCTTTATAATATTAGTGTAGATGAATATTTCAAGCTAAACTAGGTATAATATGTAGTAGGTAGGTATAGTTTTTTTTGTTTTTATAGAAACGTAGCACTAGGATTTCTCCTGTGTCGTGGGTACCGTTTACAGACATACAATTTCACATACACACAAGACCCAGAACTGAAACAAATATTTGTGGATCACACAAATATTTGTTCCGGACGGGACTCGAACCTGCGACACCAAGCGCAGCAGTCCAATTGCTCAGCCACTACGCCAAACACGTTGTCACGTTACGTATACATTACGTCTATTGCATTCAATGGATAGCTCTATTAAAGTATGACGTCAAATAAATTTACGTTGTGGGCATGGCCTTGGCCATAGGGTATAGGGTATTTGAAGGCTAAAATGTATAAAATACGGATGGTTCAAGTGGAAACAAATATCAAATTTTGAAATGAGGCCAATATTTTTCCAATGGAACGTACCTAGCTGATGAGCACAATGTGTGGGATGTTGAGAATGATAACGAGTAATATGGTGATAAACCACTGTTAGGGCGATAATCCACTAAAGTGGAGAAGCTGTGTAGACGCGATATACCCACAGTATCATATCACTATATCAATCATAATGATCATAAGAATCCAACCGTCTCACCACAAAAGATTTCAACAGATGTGTCTAAATATTTTCTCCACAAATCGACGTCTCACCCTCGCTTCTTCTAACTCAATAACAAATTCACAAGTAAAATAATTAGGAATGCCAGGACAACGCGAGTCATAGACGTCGAATTTTGTGAAACTTAATTTTATAAACATCTGTTTAACTCTGGTATAAACTTTTGTGGGTAGACGACAACAGCTCACTCATCTCGCATCTTAACTTTGGTGGATTTTCGCCCTGACTTTTGACCTAGTACCACGAGCCTAGTGCTACCTTGTTAACAAGATAGTACAGTGATGTTAGGGTTAGTTAAGTCACCCATGTGTTAGAAAGCACACATTACTCGGTGTCAAAAGTACCTTGACATAACCCTACCGGCGCTTTCAGGCCGCGGTCAGATAAACTCTAACACTAGAGGCTAGCGCAACCTCAAACGACACACAACAACAACAACAACAACAACAACAACAACAAGAACACCAGGATTTCCTAATATGACCGACACCCATAAATCCATTATAAAAGAGTGATGGTAGTGTTAGTGAGTCACACCTGTGCTAGAAGGCACACGTCACACGGTGGTGGGGGGCTGCAGCACGACGGCGGCGCGGCGCACCTGCAGCGCGCCTGGGGAGTACCGTGACGTCATCGTGCCCGCGCCCCCGCCGCCGCCCCCACCCCCGCCCCCGCCCACCCCCAGCACGCTGCCGGCCGCGCGCGGGGGCGGGGGCGGCCGCTGGTCGCGCGGGGAGTACACTGCGTCCGCGGGTAGGACAGTCTTCTCGCTGCGGGAAGGAAGTAGTTATATTACTATTTATAGTAGGTACTCACTTACTCAGTATTGATTACCTACACGTATAATAATATGAGAAATAGCTGAACTGAGACAGTTGAAGAAAATACGTTCATGACGAAGTTTTGTAGGAATATTCACTCACCTATCTAAATCATCAGTCTTGTATTCGACGCTTTCTGCAAAAATAAAGTAAACACATTGTTTTACATAAATAAGACTTAAGCTAATGCTATAAATCATCAATTGTGTCTGTAACTCCTTGAGAACGGGCGTTGGAAATGCCAAATACCTCGGGTAAGAAGTAGGACTAAGAAATGTAATCTTTATTGTTCTACGATTCCTGAAACGCTCTGAGAAATTGCATTGGAAATGCTCCCCCACCATTCAAAAAGTTGAACAAAATATCCTCAATTTGTAACAAGTCGAAAGCTCACCTCTCCGCCTCCTGCACCTGATGATGAGACACAGCACGATGACCAGTAGCGCTGCGATGACAAGCGCGGCGGCGATCAAGGGAGCCACGTGCGCTGTCTCTGTTAGCGAAAAATTATCTGGTGAAGAAATTAGTATGAGTCAGACATGCAGGTTGATGCTAGGTGTGGTTGTTTAGCCTCTGTGGCTTGGCGTAAGTGAAGTAGGTGAGCTGGGAGGTAGTTGGTATATGAGGTAGTAGGTATAGCAGGTAGTGGGTAGTGAGGAAGTAAATAGGATGAGTCAACTGCGAAGCGTGAAATTGAGGGCAACTATTTTTGTGAACCACAGGCATGAGGTCTGAGTCGGGGTGTTTATGAGACCATGGTACTTGTAATAATTTAGATATAAAGGCAGTTACGGGTCACGATTTACGTATGTGATCGAATTGTTAGGATTTATTTGGTAGAAACTCTATCTAGACATAGTTATATTTTATCATAATTATGTGTATTTACCTATCTCTATCTATGTCTGTAACAAAAGAAAATCTCTATAGTGAAGACTATAGACTACGTACAGTGTCGATAGCTAGGCCATAAATAAACTTTTTATAAAACACAGACCAAGAGTTCAATCGACATCGATTTCATAGTTGATAAATCAAGCTTCAGTATGACTTTTATGTTTCAATACCTAAAATAGCATGCACTGTGATTCATACAAGAGGAATGTATTATCAGTTGAGTACTTTATTATAAACCCTTATACAACCTATAAAACCTATAAAACCTAACCTATAAAACCTTACACATTTAAAACGCTTTAATGGATTCAATTAGGTAGGTAGGTACTATAAGGCAGTACCATTAGATGGCTTCAGCTGATGGATGAATAATGTAAAAAAAATATTTCCTCTACGATCTAGGAATATTTCTTTGCAGATAAATTTACAAAGTTTAGGACTCGAACAATAAGACAATAAAAAAGAGAAGATATAATATTATGGTAAGGCTGAACATGCAGCGTTAAAGTTAAATGGGTATCATGGTATCTGTGTTAAACTCTATTGATAAGCCAAAAGCATCAGTATTACGCATTCAAATTGCATTCTAATTGATTCAAGATGCTACTCATACTTTCATTTGTCACGAGTCTTGTGCCTAGTGTGAGTTGTGCCAATTTCGTTTACGAGCTCGTCACGGTTAGCGTAAACTTTAAATTGTATGGAATAAGAGCAGCGCCATCTAGTTTCATTCAGCTCGAGCTCGTAAACATAATTGGATAAAAACTCACACGGGGAACACAGAAGTTTCTGCAAAGTCAAAGTCAAAGCATTTATTGTAACCGCTAATTACAGCTAATTCTCGTAAACAAAGATAATCATAAAACATAAATTCTGATAAATTAAATTAAATCAAAACAGTAATTGATAATGGTTTGAGTTTGAAACAACGATGTTTCCCTTTCAAGCACTGCACCAAGAGCACTCACCGTGAACAGTGAGGGAAACGGCGTGAGAGGAGAACCCCCTCTCGTTCTCGACGTGCAGCACGTACACCCTCGCGTCGGAGACGTCGGTGTTGGAGATCAGCAGCGTGTAGCGGTAGCAGTCGTTGTCGGCGACGGGCTCCAGCGCTCGGTAACGACCTACATAGTACAAACATAATTGACGGCTCGTTTGGCGCAGTGGTTGAGCAATCGGACTGCTGCGCTAGGGGTTGCGGGTTCGATTCCCGCCCGGAACAAATATTTGTGCGATCCACAAATGTTGGTTTCTGGTGTGGGTGTGATCTGTATGTGAAATTATATGTCTGTAAGCGGTTCCCACAGGAACAATCTAGTGTGGGGCTACGTTTTTATTAAAAGAAAAGAAAGAAGAAATAATTTATTCGTGGCTAATTTATTATTTGCAGGCGAAAGCAAAAAGCCTTTCTTTCTTCCGCAAACTTATCTGAGTTTAGAGCATACGGAATTCAAAGACATATTCCGTCGTAACACAAAAGTTTAGACCAAAGTTAGACATATTATTATATTTGTAAAATTTCGTTCCACAAAATCGACGTTCATATCAATCGCGTTTTCTTACTCAATCCTGGCATTCCTAATTATTTTACTTGTGAATTAGTTAGGTATTGAGTTAGAAAAAACGAGGGTCAGACGTCAATTTGTGGAGAAAATATTTCGACTTATCTGTTCAACACTGGTATCTTTTGTGGTAAGACGGATTGTGTCTTCTCGAATGTTGTTCATATATGTATAGATCCCTATACTTGCACCGGCGCATCCAGCGCTACTAATCATTTATCCGAGTATCAACCTAAGTTGAATCATCGACACGACAAGTGCAGCCTCACCGATATGGTTGGGAGTGTCCAGCCGCAGACTGCCCCACAGCCACGTGGCGCGCCGCGGCGGCGGGTCGGCGCACACGGAGGCCTGCAGCCGCGCCTCGCCGCCGCTCCAGCCGTGCGCGGCGCCCGACTCCGCGCCCACCGGCGGCCCCAGCACGTTCAGCGTTATTGCCTCGGATTGGTGGGTCCTGGATTAAACAGAGTCGGTGGTTTAGTTACGTGATTCGTGTAGCATCGACTCGCTTACTTCTTGCAGTGAATGAATACGGTACCAATACATAGAACTTTACTGGCGGTCGGTGCGTTTGAAGCGTCCGTCTACTGAATCCCTTATTCTTTACTTCGATAACATTCGATAAGATTTCAATAATACCACACAGCACGACGATGAAATTTCTTGTTGCACCAAACTGAACTAAATATATAAGATGCGATTTGAACACGAAGGAGCCGCACTGTATCGACACTGTTCACCTATCATCTGGGCAGATGACCGAGCAGTCAAAATAATTAATACGATTGCCTTGTTTCGGTTCGAACAGGGGTGTTTAACGGTTCACGCATCTTCATTTCAGTAGGTATATCAATACGGCTTCGGCTTCAAATCGATGCGATGAAAGTTAGGATCTTATGACTTACCTATCCTCAAGTCCGATCTGGTTGATGGCGACGCAGGTGTACCGCCCGTGCTGGTTGTAAGACACGTTATGCAGCTGCAGCTGAGGCGTCGTCGAGATTGGGTACCCGTCTTCTTGTAGGGGGTTGATTCTACCCGACGATGTGGGACTGCAAAAGCAAATACATACTCGTAATAGGAATGTATCACAAAAAGCAAATGCAAAGATAAAACTTCGAAGAAACAGGCATAGATAAAGAAACCGACTTGGCTAGTTCTGGCTACTTACTTGTGATACCACTGGTAGCTGGGCGGTGGGTTGCCCTCAGCCCTGCACTCTAACGTGACTTGTGAGAAGAGATTCGCCTCCACCACGGTGTCGGGTCCAACCCACGTCACTCTGGGAGGGACTGAAATTAGAAAAAGAAATTGGTACCAGTTTGATCTCGATTGCCTTGAAGTTGCTTGCGTCGTACTGTTAAAGAACTTACATTTGACGTCGATCTCTATCTTGACGGAGTCCGAAGTTCCCAAAGAATTCCTGGCCTGACACCCGTAGATTGCTGAAATGTATATTATTCAACATTCAATAGTGTAATAGATTGCAGCCAATTTCAACTTTGTATTACACGCCACAATTTCGATAAAGGAACTTACACTACAGATTATATTTGTGGAAGAACAAGAAAATGAAAGACATGGTCGTTCACCGCTAGGATCACGATCTATCTTTAAAACCAACAGAGTAAAGTCAAGCTACAAACAAAGGCTACTTCAGTAGAAAGCCATACCCGAATGGTTTCTAGTGACGGGCGCTAGGATGAGCTTAGGGCCGTTGCTGGCGATGACCTGGCCGTTCTTCGTCCACCACACGTAGGGGCTAGGGTTGCCATCGGCGCGGCACTCCAGCGTCAGCGCGCTGGAACCTTCCTCGAGGCTTGCGAGCGAGCTTGCGTCTCCACCCAGAATCGATACCACTGGGACAACTGGAAGTTTGGAGAAAGGTTACGATTAGAGTTTTATGATGTGATATTAACCTTATGTATGTGAAGATGCGGTATACCCTGCAACCGAGCTACCTTTCCGCTTGGAACTTGGCTCTTTCTTATCATTATTGCTGCCCTTACTATCCTTTTTCTGAAAGCTGATGGCGCCCAAATTTTAGGCTAATAAGAGCTTGAACCCAGTGTAAGGCGTTAAAGAGATGGACGCTGCAGGCTAGCTTTCTCCTGTGCCGACTGCGTAGCTCAAAGTTCCAGGATCGAATTCGAGCTAAGCTGCTCTAGGTCTATGTTCAAACGAGTACTCACAAGTGACATCGAGCATGGTGTACGAGTCCCTGTAGTAAGGCGACGGGTAGGAGGGATGGTGCGCCCTGCAAGCCAGCTGCCTCCCGTGCGCGGAACGAGTAGCTCCGAGCTCCAGCACCGACCTCGCTGCCCACACTCTGGGACGCTCCACTTCGGAAGCGTTGGTCTGACTCCACGCGGTTAGGCGTTCTTTTTCTGGAATTCACAAATGTTTTGGATCTAGTAAAAGTTATGAATCGTTCAGAATAGACAATCATCTAGTTTATGACGTAGGCGCAAATTAACTAATGATTTGTAATTGTAGTTGACGGATATTATGAGTTGGAGCTGTATCATTTAGTTCCACACAAATAGAATGACAATGAAGGTCGCGTGGTATCTGTCTGTTGAATCTCTATGTTGCACGTTTGTTTACTGTAAATGTTATTGGGTTTCTTCGATAATTGGAAAAGAAGCCTATGTCTATAAGGTTTATAATAAGCTTGGTTCTTACCTAAATACCACTCGATATAAGCCGGCGGGTTGCCATATCTGGCCTCGCAGACGACAGTGGCCCTCGAGCCGGCGGGGACCGTGATGTTCTGACCGGGCATGACGTGGGTCCCGTTGAAGAGTATCCTCGGAGATTGGGGGGGAACCCGAACTGCGAGCGCTGCTGGCGGACTGGACAAGGCATCCTAGAAATTGGAACGGCTCGATGAAGAAGCATTCGCCTGATCGCGAATTGATAGACAACTAGACACTAGAAAACGTGACAAGCGACGGTGTGATCAAAGGTGGTGCATATATCTACGGAATGGGAATGATTCTCAAGGACTGATTCCAGGACATACAGGGGGCTGCCAACAGATTTCCAGCTAGCTATACAGACGAACACTCAATAAATGAATCTTTTCTAAGTACATACACTTGCATTTAGTATCTAACACCAAAGCAAGCGTACAGTTATGTTTGTTTCTCCATAAAAGTACTAACAGACCGATACTGTGGCGGTCACAATACTGGCAATCCCTAGAAATTCAAGGTAAGAGTAGATATCATTAGTCCCCTCTTTCAATTTGTACTGACCCACAACGTCGGCCACAACAACGCCACCTATATAATGATTACGGCATACAATGACGTCATCTATGATAGCCGCTATTTGTCAGCAGTCTGAATAGTTACCTGGACGTCGTAATTGCTGGCGGTGACCTGGCATTGCCACTGCCCATCGTCTAGCTGCAGCGTCGCCGCTCGCACCCAAAGGGAGCAGTCCCCACCCACTGGGCTGTTTTCGTTTGCCCACTCGTACTTGCCACGGTAGATGCCCACTGGCTGGAACGGAAAACACATAATTAGCGAAGCTATCGTCACGGTAGACCTCGAACGATTTCGATTTCCGTTGACAAACAAAGCACTGGTTACTGAACCTGGTTAGATATCTGGACTGCGATTGTGTAGTCGATTTGCTAGGGTTCTCTGGACTTTTAGTATTCTAGAACGACGCTCAAATCTCTATATTAGAGTCGAAATATCGGAACCCAAATGTGGAGATTGCAAAATTGTTCGTGCTGGAATACGACTCTATTGTTTTCCGTCCTATTTTTTTGCCTTCGACATAAATAGGTAGCTACTTGTACCTACCTCCTTTAATTCAAAAGCAGGTATTTCCGCCTCTATAATAATAATATCCGAGTATGAATAACTTGAAGCTCATACCTACCCATAAAACATTCGCGCCCAATTGTCCGTAAAATCGACGGTTATTGGTAGGTATAGGTTCTTTATATTCAAAACAAGACGTGTTCAGTATTCAAAAGACGATTTTTATTCATAACTTTGCCCTTGGCGATAATAAAGGAATGAAGTAGAATACAGAGAGATTAAAAACAAAATAAGTAAGAGCTTTTGTGAACAGGAAACAGGAAGCGAATCTATGGCGATATAAAAATGGGGTCTTTTAATTAAGTATTGCCCGTTAAATTTCCTAGATGAAATAGGGGAGATTTTTGATCCAGTGTGGCCAATCGGTTCTGTATTAATTCTGTATCCAGTATTAGAGCCATTGAAGTGTCATTAAATTGTTGATGTAGGAGATAATATTATTATCCGTTATATATTCCTGTGATTGTGGTCTAAAATCTAAATAAAACCATTTTAAATAAAGCGCCTACATACAAAATAACAGCAATACGTTCTTAGGGTATTAGATAAACGTCAGGCGTTGACAACGTTCAAGGGGATACCGCACGTCATGGTGGGATTTCTTCATTTGTATCTACTTACCATTATAATAATGTGACATGCAGTGCCGTTTTTGATGTACAGAAATTAATAAGCAAGGACTTTTTAGTCTCCAAAACAATACAAAAGGCAATGACGATAAAACAACAATACTTAATACTAATTATCCTGTAAGTACCTATGTGTCCGAGCTGTAGGTACCTAATGGAATACAAGCCACAAGACACCAACACAAGCGCAATATCCTGTGTTATCCTGACATGGTGAAAGCGACCTCACATAACACACAAGTCTGGCTATCATAACCATCAAGATAGGATTACCGGAATGAATGAGACACTGTCTGCCAATGCTGCTCAATAGCTGGACCGGAATCAAATGCAAAGCGGAGATTATCATTTGGAAACCTCTCTGGGCTGGATTGTAAACGTCTGGAGTGTGTGAGAAGTTGTAATTACTTTCCTGACATAATAGATGATCAATTTCTCAATGATTTATCGATAAGCTGACAGGTCTTGAGGGAGCCAAGAGTTTAAAATGAACGACAAGACAAAGACAACAATGTAGATGAAAATAGAAAAGTTTTTAATATTAATTACCTACTTTTCAAGAGTGCGGAGTGCGGATTTTCAAGGATTTCATTATATAAGATTTAATAAGTCAATGGTGCTTTTAATGTTGGCTAATAAGTAGGTATAGTCGGTTTTAAACTGGGTTGATAAAATTCGAAAACACAAATAAGCTAAGCAAATAAGAATATTCCTACGACAAGCCGCGGACCGGAAATTAAGCGATGATAGCCTATAAGCTCCAGGGATAGATTTACGGGCTCTAAGGCCACCAGATCACAGCCGGAGACAGATAAACTATCGTGCATTCGAGAACCTATCCTAAAGTTATGACGTTAGGGTGTTGATTTATATAAGTTAATTTGTTTGAGTAAATTATATTAATTTTCAATAGCTGTCTCATTCGATTTTCATATTATAGGTATCAGTTTATAAATTACGAGTAGATGAAGAGCTATCGAAGTGTGAAATTCATATTGATAATCGGTTCAGTTGTTTTACCATACGAAAACAAACGACAATGATTTACTGTAAGTAAGTATATTTAACAATAGGTAACTGTTCAGTAGCATCGATTTAAATGTACTACGTACATAATGTATAATATTATGTTTTCTTGGGCATTTATTTTTAAATATATGTTTCTTTTATTGTAATAGGGAGATATATATATACTTGCTGTTCTTTCCTACTTTACTGTAAGTAAGTATACTTGTAGATGATAGATCTGATTTAATCGTTAAAGGTCGAAGAAGTATATTATCCACCCCCATAAATTAACCAGATTTGGCAAAGATAAACAGAAACGACTCAATACGGCTGAAGTTAAAAAACCTATGGGAAAAAGGTGGTGTTTAAAAAACGTTGTAAATCTTTGGTTACATCAAGTTTATTGCAGTCTCAAAATAGAACACTCCAAGTGGGGCTATTTAAGCACGAACTTGTAATAAAACATTCCATTTCTTAAACAATGATTTTCAGAGGCACGCCTACCTATTACAGGCATTGGAGTTATATAGTTTGGAACAGCACTGCATAATCAATTTATACCCAGTATTTCACAGTTATACCAAAACACATTACCTACTGCTTGCCGGCTTTTCCGTGTGTTGGAGCTCATTCATTTGACTTAGATTTGAGAATAGTACCTACCTAAGTATCACGAACTTTAGTAAGGGTAATAAAATTTATTTTTAAACTTGTGCAAACATTATTTGGCAAAATAGTACATACTTAGGTACTATATTAATTTATGTGGAAATAGAACCTTATTATCTTATAAACATAAAACTAAACATAACTTATAACAACCACTTTCAAGTGAAACATCAATTTTAATCTAAAATGTTTTGGCTTCCTCACACTAACACTAATCCTAACAATAATATGATGCAACCTACATGGTTCAGTGCTCCCTCTATCTGTGCCAACGATTAAAAAACAGAGGTCGCGCAATTTGGCAAATTGCGAATCCAGCGAATGCGGAGACTAGTATGATATCCATCAGGCTGGGCACTACGCGGAGGCTTTAAAATACGGACGTACTTTGCTTAGTGCACTGCGACATGGAAGATTGGTGACGTTTAGTGCACACTGGCAAATGCGTACCATTATTACCTATTATTATGGTGAAATGACTACTGGTTTTGAACCACAGGTATTTAAATTTGCTCTGAGTCTTGGTGTTTGAAGAACCATGAAAGCCCTCATAACACTTAAGTCTCTTAAATATCTTAAATCTCATTATTCAAATAAAATCAAATCCATTATTAATTTATTTGCTACAATAAATAGCTATTTTCATACATATAGGTCTTAAGAGGTAATAGTTAGCACAAGTTATGTAATTGTACTTATATATAAAATGTAATTCACAAGTTATGTCTATTCCTAGAACAAAAATCTATGAACTTCTTAATACTATAAAAACAGTTGCTTACAGTTCTCACTTTGAGTTTGTTTGTATTGTATGACGTGTTCGTAGAAGAAAATAATCGTTTATGGATCTTATAGTTTAGTTCTTACGGGTCACTTGTAAACCATAGGTTTTAATGAACATCGGTCGGGAACCACTGACCTGGTGAGATGTAGATGAGATCGGCAACAGCGTCTGCACACGGTTACCTCCCGCCTAACAAGCCGTGACGGCATTTCGGCAAAGCAAACTGTACAGAGACAGTTCGATAATCACAAAGAACAATACCGTGTTTAGTTCGCGCAACATCCGCTAGAGGGCGTGTCGGTTTTATGGAGCGTACTGCCGAACATCTGCTCGATTTTACTTTCGATAAACCCTTCTTAGATCCTATAAGGCTGATTGTCCTTCAGATAAATCGAAAATGTGATAGGCTATATTTCTTCGGATGGTGAAATATGAACATAAGTGTATACAAAATGATGCAAATAAAAATTTCGTGCAATTTCGGGGTATCTTCAAAACAGTAGGTACAAAGTTTTAGTAAAGGATCATAACTGCGACTTCAGTAGACTACTGACTACCTGCCGCCTGACTGAATGGGACTCACAAATAATCTGTGCTGGGACTCGACATTCGGACTTTTTAAATACTTATACCTACTGGAAAAAGTTTGGTGTGAAGCCGAAACATAATATGAAAAAAAAATCTGATGTGAAACTGAACTTAGCCTTCCGTAATAAACGTCATTCAGGCTGGGTTCTTCATATCTTCTGATTCTTCATATCCAATCTTTGCATAATTGATCATTTTCGGCATCATCCACCGGGTTATTCCCAGTTTACTCCAACATCGCTTTACGGTTAATAAACGATATTGATTTTGGGTCGTCAAACATTTTCTAATCCAAACTTTTTCTGGTCTCTCTTTTACCAGCGGTCGTGTGAGAGGAAATTAGACCGTCCCATTACCACACTCTTCACAATTTTTTCAGCCACATAAAATCCCCAGTTGATTCTAACTTTGATTTAAAATGGCACTCTGTAATTTGTCAAAAATCACTTCAGAAATAAACTTTGTCCAGGGGCTGAAGGAAAAATAATCACGGCCCTTCTCAAAAGGTTTGAATCGTGTTGAACATTTAGATTTCTTTTGTTATCGGAAAAAAATATCCATTGAATATTCGATTGACGGTTCCGTATTGAACAACTTCTATGCTACTTCAGAAAAGTTAATTTAGTTCATGTTTATTAGCCGGAGAATCTTTCACTTTTGACTATTTCTACGCCAAAATACCTCTTTGTAACAAATCTGAAAGCTAAAGTCAAAGTCCCTTTGATTTCACAAGATTTTCGAAAGTTACAGGATTAGGTACTCTGGAAATACCCCAGAAATAACGTTATGGGTTATAGGATATTTTTTATACTATACAAAGGCAAAACTCGGACATAGATAAATAAGTACTACTTACATCAAATAAAAAAATAACAAATGAAATAATGAAAAAGGACTGAGACAAAGAGTGGTCCTTAATTATATCAAGTTGGAATAATAGCTTCGTCCCAAAATAACAATGATTGCGCCACGCTAGGAACCTGATGAAATAGAGCAATTTCTCTACCCTTAGGTACAATAAGATATTGTTGACAGAACGTCATGTTCACACACTCATCAATGTGTACTACAATACAAACATAAACAGGCGCGTAGATTGTAGATTACACAACTATACCTTGACATATTCGTCGCCTTAATGTAGGTACCTGTGTGTATGGTTAAAAGACTTGTTCAAACTTACAATAACTCACGCGGTGGTTCATCATTCATTTGAGTTACGTCACTCATGGGATAGCGTGAGTCTGGGAGTCAGGTGTCGTGTTTTTTATGTAGTGTAAGGTAGGTACTATTATTAAAATCGATTTTGCAATGCTCAGTCTAACTATTGAGCCCCAGTAAATCTAAGAGAAGGTCGTCCAGATTGAGTAATGTGGTAAGTTTATAAAAAAAATTACCAAATTGACAGTTATTCCCAGACCAACCAAAACCGTGAGATTTTTAAGTGTCGCGCTGCACATTATTGAAAGCAAAACATCCCCAAATCACAACAACACAGCGGGAAAGTTTTTACAATTATCTGAAGGTGTAACAAACAATACTTACTGAGCAACCGATTAGGATTTTGGGGTTTTGGGATCTATCTGGAACGCCGACACTGACGCAGACGCCGATACCAATTTCAATTAAAATATCGTAGTTAAAGCAAGTGCAAGCTCCCCACCTATACACGGCATCCATGCGAACATATCGAATTATGTCTCGCACGCATTCGAGCGCAAATCATCGCTTTCATCATTATTAATTGCTCACGAATATCGTAATGGGGTGGTGCTAGCCTTCGGTACCGCACGACACTGACAAATGCCGGTTAGGATTTTTAAATTAATGATCATCATCAGTCTACTACATTCTCACTACTGGGGCATACAACAAGAGAGAGAGAGAGAGAGAGAGAGAGAGAGAGAGAGAGAATGAAAGCGGGGACGAGCAGGAAGCTTTATAAAATAAAGTTACCCGGTGCGTATAACTTCTACCTATATAAAACCGTTTAAAAACAGTTAAAATGTGGAATAAAACCGAGTCATCCAAGCAAGTAACGTAAAAAAGTATCAACGTTAAATTAAAAAACCAGTACCACCAATGTAAAATATTAACGTCGCGCATTTTCGGTTTCTCTAACAATGTTGTCGCGTTTTGTCGAAGGAAAAACCTTGACTTAGCTTTATAAGTCAGTGATGCACGAGGCGGGATTTGAAACCTCACTAATGTGTGATGTCACAACATCGGACACTCGGATTGCCGAGAAATCCGTATACGAGTAAAGTCGAAAAGTGTGATGTTGGAATCTCATTTTATATAGACCGATGCGCATCCTTCTATAATGACAACAATCTACCAAGTTTATTACCCTTTTAAAAACAGTCTCTTCCCTGACCCCATATTTTAAAATTTTTAATAGGACTTCGGGCATTATGGACTGTTATTTTTGGGCACAATGAAAATTGGTAACAGGCAAAAGCAGAGTGCTCAATTATTGTCACATCTGTATTGATATTAGGGCCTCCCGCTTTAAGCCTCTCAAAGGTTCAAATACTATTATAACCTACGAGTAAATTATGTTATTTAATGTAATACTACTTATTCTATGTTTCCATCGAAAAATCACTGAAAATATCTAAAATAGCAATATAACTTCAGCGGCTGCAGATGTGCACGACGTCTATATAACTCAACTGATAATGGGAATAAGCTTCATGATCTCCCATAGTAATAGGTTCGAACTGTCAAACTCTAATATAATATATACCAACAATTAATTATGTTGCCAAATATTAGGAGCTATGCCTAAAGTAAATATAATCAAGTCACTATGTAAATAATGAAACGGCATTGCAGACATGGAGTTATGCTAATGAGAAATCAACCAAAATCAGTATGTGCTACAGCTGATATAAGTGGGTACTACTCCTACATAATTAAGTATCTATAAGTATCTGTAATGTTGTATCTATAAGCAATAAGTACCTTAGAAACCTTTATATAGATAATAAATACAAAGTTACATAATATTTCGCTAATTTTCATGAGGACAGAAGTAATTGGTATTTCATTTGAAATATGTATTTAGAAAATCCCTATTCAGAAATTCTCGACTCGTCGAAATTAAAATTGTAGCTTTAAGTATTTATGTTGGTGGTATGATGTTGTAATTAAGTAATTGAAATAAAAAACGGCTGCCTAATGGATTTACGTACTACCATCCAATTGCCTATTAACTTCAGTGATTAGACATAAACCGGTATGCTTCGCGGGATATGGACATTGGCGATGTTTTAAAAGCAGTACCTACAGCAACCGATATGACGTCACACATCGTGATAGTTCACGCAAGTCGCGAGGAAAGATGGCATGTACAAGATCATCTGTAAATGCATCGCGGCCTGGTCTGGTGCACACAAAGCCTAGCCCCAGAGTTTTGAGACAGTAAGAACAGTTTGCGGTTAGTAAATGAGTATAGTGCCTCATACGGTACCTGCGTCGGCGTAGGCGGTATTGAATAACAATGCGCCATTAAGGTCGCATTTACTTTCAAAATACTCGGGCCTCTAATGTTCGACATATGTTAATGCGAAGGTAGACAAAAGTAGATAAGTAATTGGCTGTGCTGCCAAGTTTAGAAGGAAATGAATACAACTGACATGGGAAGTACAAAATCTTCTATAAGTAAGTTTCCTATTCCTATGATGCATCAATAATGCAATAATTAAAACCACATCAGATTATTGAGTGAACCATAAAATCCAGCTAAACAGTAAAAATAATTTAGCGTAATTAATTAAATCAAATGAAAGAATCTGGTTTCCTGAACACTCGTAAAATTCTCCTCATATATTTTACCCGCAAAGTCTACCGAAAGCACTAAAATATTTAGTGGTAAACTTTACCGCTTTTTACGCATATTCCAGTGAATTTAGTGCCAGAATCAATCAAGTGGCATCACTGATAAATCCAGTTTGCCTAAAGTACTTCGAGATTCCAATTTGGGTCGTAAAGTCACCTCAAAGTTACGGGGCTTACGTAATTGTTTGTCTCCAACGTCAATATTCTCCGATGTTTTCCGATTTTAATATTTTATAGCAAACAAACATAATATTATTTATACGATCACTTTATCGTTATTAATTGCCATTAATGGTAATATTGTTTTGATAAACTGACGTCCACGTTTATTGTCGATACAAGCATTAACATCGTATGTATTATTAGCCATTTTTTGTGGGTTCTTTCGATGTGAATACGTACGCATATTTGAAAAATAAAACCACAAGACAACAGCTCTTCTGCAAAATATATTTTAGAGTTCACGTGTTCGTAATCTACTCTGCGATGCGGTAACGTAACAAACTATCTTTCTTTCCGTTCCGTTCCATTTCATCGCCTGTCATTTTAATGCTTATCAAACTGGCCCAAACAATTACCTGCCTGAATCATTTATCAATGACCTAAATCTGCACCATTGCTTTTTTTATTTTACGACATCCTGCTCGAGTCCTTGGCACAGCAACACATGGCGAGCCGAGTCGCCTCGCCGCAACAATGGTGGGAGAGGCTTAGAATACCATATACCTAGTGGATTCAGTGCAGTATGTACCGAACCATTGACTCGCTGATCTATAGGACGTTATGCCAAGGCCCGTGGGTGGAAGCATCGCATCTGCGCCTCGGTGCAATTGTATTTGCTTGGTTAAATACCAGGGTTCTAACAGAGGCAGATAACAAGTGACTAATGTGGAATTTGTATTATTCACTTTGCTCTTAGGGGCTTTGGCTAAGCTTCGTAACTCACGCACGGATCCCTTACTACTCCATCTGCATTTTGTAAATGATTATTTGGATGTCAAGTCTGTTATCCATATGGCAAAATTCATTTGTAATAAAAAAAAATTGACTATTTAGGAAAGACAATATATCACATGTAATTATTTTCTTACACAATATATTATATGAAAACACTACCTCAATATTTAACCACCCCTAGTAGATATATGCAGATAAACATCAGTACAATACATAGCCAAACTGAACACGAACAAATTGAAATTCGACCGGCGCTTTTTGACGTGGAAATAAAGAGAAAAACTCGACGCTATCGGCACCCGCATGTGGTCTTTCATCTCGACATCCACCTACTCACCTATCTCACAGACCGTACTGCTATATGACAAACGAATAAGCCTGTATTCATTATTCAGGTTGAATCGCATCGTAAACGCTGAGCACTTTGAAGTCTCCCCATTCATACAACGCGAGACGTTCAATTCGAAAGGATCGATTATGAGCACGACTATCGTATATTAACATCGCTAATGTACTCGAGAGACGAGGAACAGAAAGGCCCTTTATTCATAACCAGCCGGGGGAGCAATGAAAGCAATAAGCAGAGCTTAAAATAAAGGGTACAACGTGCGTAGGGGACGTCAACCGACGTTGAAAAGGTACGAGCATGCCGCGTCACGGCCGATTGCACTTTTGTGTAGTGTTTGGATTAAGAGCAAAATTGTAAGCAATAAAACGATGCAGACAGGGATTTTAATACGGCAGCCAAATAGGATTATGTCTCCGACATGAATGTTCGAAACGAGGGTTGAATGGCAGAGGGTTTCGTCTACAAAGCGGCATTTGAATCACAACATTTATAGCCGTGTCTGAAGTTCGTAAGCCGCGGCACCACCGCTCTGCAATATCGATGTATCAGCGCGTGGCAACGCGTCGTGCAGACTGCTTCAGAATATTAAAATGTATAAGTCACGAAAGCCGAATTATCGTGACTGTGTGCATGAGACATCGCCACTACAAATTAGCTTCGAGGAGTGTGTGGTCTGCACACCTATAATTTGCGCTTGCGAATCTTCGGAACTTAATTTGCTTCCATCGGTTGGTCATTTAATTGGTACAATTTTATAAATTAGTACAATAAAAAGAATTAGTTATAAATGAATACACGATCGCTATCCCATTAAATCGGTTATCGTAATACGTTTCTTAATAATGACTATCATTGAAATATGTATTGTAAGACAGTCGCCAAGCACTCATACGGTTCGTTCCTTCCCACTGCAATTGAGATAATTGAATTCTTTTAACGAAAGCATGACTTAGTTTAAACATGGTTTAATATACGGTTTCAGCACAATGCGACGGCGGCAGTGTAGTATTTACGGCCATAAAAATAATAAAAAAGTCTTCCCATCCATGCGAAAGTTCGTAACACGCTATATACTGGTATAGTTGGCTTCGCGGTACGCCGATATCGATAGGCCACTGAGCTTTAGTGGGAACTGTAGGCAACTCTTCGAAAACGTATCAATATAAAATACTACTAGGTACCATGAAAGTCACGGGTAATATCTAGCATTATAATGCCATAAAACACGTTAATCACAATTTCTGTCGTCGCCAATCTCCATAATGCTAACAAGGTTAACTCTCGATCGTTATGTGGTTGTTACCACCTGATACCAGGATTGAGACATCGGCGATTACCCAGAAATGTGGTAAACTATCCCCAACTTCGAATATATATCAATAAGTTTTGACAACAACTTTAATGGGAAAAGTTTGGAAAAGTAACGCTATTTTGTTAAGTGAAAATAAGCTCGGATACGCTTAGTAAGTTTAGGCAACCTTAGTAATATGATTGATGAATCGCTGATAAAGTTAGGAACTGGCGCCAAAACTAACATTTCCCCAAATAACTAATAATACTCAGTTTTATACTAGTTCTCAGCGGAATTTCCTTTATCGATATTGGAAGTCAGCTTCCTACTAAACCAAACGGTCCTACCACAAAAAATTTAAACAGGAGTTGAACAGGCATGTCTAAATATTTTTTCCACAAATTGACGAATAACCCTCGCTTTTTCTAACTCAATAACAAATTCACAAGTAAATTATTATATTAGGACTGCCAGGATTGAGTAAGACAACGCCAATGGTAGACGTCGATTTTGTGGAATGGAATTTCCTGTTTTTAACTTTTGTGGTGAAACGGAAGGAGTTTACGAGTATATGTACCGATGCGCTGCTTACAAAGTTATTTTTTTATAAACATAATTTTTATTTTAGTCCCAATCCCTATCCAACAATGAAAATGATATTTGACCGGTTCAGTTCAGTTTTTGTTATGCAAAAAACATACTCCATTAGAAACACCAGTAAAATGCTTTGAAATCTTGTGTAGACTATTTCATTTTAATGAATTACTAAATACATTAGTAACAACTGTAGATTGAAATCAAAAGACCCTACTCAACAGCAATTAGAGCAAAACATTCTTGAACTTCAACCGTCAAGATATCCAGATGAATATCAGTGACTTGCATATTCCCGAACTCATCGACTCACCTTTATCGGACGCGAGTATAGATAACTTTACCATTGGGAGTATGCAAAAAGACAGGTGACTCAGCAGAGATGCGGTCTTACCGAGCTTATCAGATCGTAATGACTAATGGGCTAGTAATATATGGGAACGGAGTGACCACGCAAGACTCTATTGTGAGCCTAATTGACTAAGGTTCCAACGTCCCTTCGAGATTGTAGATAAGGTAAAAAAGGCTTTTGTTCGGATTTTATTGGCGAATACGTCATGTTCGAGTTGTCGACATAATGGGTCGCACGCTCCGTATGTTTGGGATAAAGAGGCTTGGAGGGGGATGAAGAAAAGCAGTGCTCTTGTGCCTTCAAGCGTTCGAGGGATCGGCGGCGGCCGACTCCTTTGTTGATTTGAGGACGTTCGCTTTAAAATGTCTATATTTTCTTACAAATCTGTTGAATAAATTTAATAACAAAATCTTGACAATGCGATTTATTTTTGTTTGTATTTTGGTTGAATAGATATAGCAATACATTTTATATCAATATTATGACAGTTTTTCTTCAGCAGTTACGACTATGTGAGGGGTTGAATGGGTACCTTTACAAATACTTATCCTGTTACATAGTACTTAAGTGCAATTGCAAAAGACCAGATTTTAACATCACTTGTATTATAAAATTTATAACAGGTGACCAAATTAGTTATTTATTTATTACTGAGTGCACAAAAGCCTGGAACATTTCCATGAGATGGCCACTTCACTTTTAAATTTGCACTATTCAATGAAAATAAATTATTATCTCCATATTAATATAAAGCAATGAGGTTTACAATTTACGGCTGAGTGCGCTCAAAAGGTGCTCGAACTGCACTAAAACGTAAAAAAATATTTTTCACATGCCAAATAAAGTCATCAACTTTAATATTCGCAATCCACATCGCTTGCGCGGCAAAAAAAAATACCGCACTAGTACGGCAGTTGATTTGGGTAGGTAGAGGAATTAATCTCGGTAAAATGGTAAAATCCTGGTAAAACGTGGCTAGGTGAGTTTTTTACCGACGTCACACACGAGCTCGGACGTGCGAGGCCCGAAATGTCAGGCACATGGCAGTGGAAGCGCTTTTTGGTTTGGCCCAATCGACAGTCGGATGAAGACCGAGATGATACTATGAAAAGAATTTATTTTGGTCACGGATCATTAGCTAACAAATAAAATTCCCTCGGTTATTATAGTAATTTAAATTTGTTGTGCATTTCGCGCCGTGACCGCGAGGCGTGTTGCCTGTGACCGCCCTAAATTATTTTTAGACGCTGTACAGCAGCTTTAGGTATTTTGCTCTTTAGATTACTTGTTTCATAGACATTCATTTTAGGTATTTTGCTACTTGTTCTAGGCATATCAGAAAGGGTCCGACTATAAACTCTATCAAGCTCAGATTCCCGTCACTTGTCCCAAACCACACAGCATAGAACAATGCAGTGCATTTCACGGCATGACCGCGAGGCGTGACAGCCTGTGACTATGCCCCGTGCCTGCCATTGCCCCGTTGTTAGCGAGTGCGATATGGAAGTATAATTACGTCACCTGAAGTACTCGAACAGCACGAATAGAATGTTATTTTTACTCCGCTGCAGTAAGAGAGAATCGTAGCTAATGGTATGCGCGCTCGTAATGAAATCCGGTGTCGATTGCTCGCTAAAGCCTCGCGCTAATTAAAGTCAGAGTTGCAAGAGATACGATAATTTAATAATCCCACATTGTGTGGCTCCGTTCATGTGAGGTCGTTATTCCAGTTTCAGGGTTTATGACGACAAGCACTAGAGTGAAGCGTAGATTCGTTACGATCTCTGTCATGGCACCATTGCGGAAACCTTTTACATTTTAAAAATACTTAAGTATGCGACGTTTTACGTAGATGAAAAATTGTACTTCCTATGTCGTATATTATGTGCTACAATTTTGTAGGTACCGTTCGCATTTAATTGTTCACCGTGATTTACGCTTCCCAGGAACCATGACTAAATTAGGGATCAACTATTAACTACATCACCATAAAGGTACAGGTTATTTTGAATTCCAAATCGTGCCTACCGTTTACTAAACGGTACCATTTTCACCGTTTACAGTCAATTGACTACAAACTTTATTGATAGCTTCCGCAAAGTTCCCACAGGAAGGAAATAAACTTAATTACCGGCCACTGGCCACCAACTCCGTCCGTGCAGTCAATTTAAATATTAAACCAGTGATTGGCAGCCGAGCGTCTGGCGATCAGAAGCCACAGCCATAATTTGCCGAAGTCGACTGTTATTTGCCGTTCAATCGCTATTAGTTGTCACTATGACATGGATTCCCTATTATTTCTCAAGCATCGAACTCGTGAACACTCGGGGGCATCACCCAGGCGGGCTGCCAACTTTCCCAGGGCTAGGGTTGTCACTGGATAAGGACAAAACAGGACTGTTGTAAGGAGTAAGGACCTTTCTAACGGCTACGTCTCATTTTAAACCTCACTTTGACACTGCAATCACATTGTAAAGCGTTTCAGCCAGGGCAATTCGACATGGCATGACAACCCTGCTGGAGTCTCAGGATATATAGAAATGAATCACGAGTGCTAGGCTCGTGACCCGCCTAGCAATGCTAAACCTTTTGCCCTGGGATTTGTTGTATATCGATAGAAATAAATTCCGTACAATAGAATACATGTCAAACGTCAGCGCCGTAAAGATTGTGATCGCTTACACGTAGTGAAGGGATGAATTTCAATTAGACAATCTATATGGAACATGTAGGACAATGTGGGAACAAACCAGGACTAAATGTATGGCTCAAAGGCGATTTGGAAACAAAGCTAAAATAAAACAAATACAACACAAAGCGAGGTAACTAGGTCGAGTGTGGCTAAACAAATATTTGGAAATGAGTAGGTATAGATGTCTTTGATAAGATCCAGTTGTAGGTAGCATACGTCTAATATTTTAATTTTGTGTATCTATTTTATTTTTGGGTTAACTTGGTCAGGCAGAAAAAGGTGAAATACTTTTGGGCTAGATGAAATGACGAGGACCAATTATTTTGGTTCACCTTATCTAAAAATCATAATTTTAAAATAGTTTAATTTAGTCTTACATCAGATAACCATTAGAATCTGTGAGATAGAGCCGTTTTGGTTCTAAATGGTAATGAGGCTGTCCAGACCCACCACGTAGCGACAATGGCTGGCTTTAAACAAAATGGAGGCCGAATAAGGATCTCATTACCATAATTAGAGACACGGATAAAAGAGACGAAAATCGTGGTGTTGTGGGGAAGTCAGTAGTTGATCTCTGCAAGACTTTGCGACCAACTTTGAATAAGTGTCTTCACGTGACAGTGCCTCTGCGTCGGTGTCTTCAAAAAGTTTAAAAAAGTGATTCCAAATTAACTACGCCTTTTGAACAGATTTCACTTTGTAGTCATACAAACAAACTGTCTTTTTTTGGCTCACTGTATTATGCTATTTTTTCTCTATATATGTTGCTTATTTTGCTTACCAATTCGTTTGTCTATAATGATCAAGAAATTGGAAGTGATAGTTATTTCCCTTCCTTTCGCTATTATCCTTCATTTTGACAATTGCATAACTATGGATGAAACAAACCAGCCCGACATCTAGCCGTGGTGGGATGATTTAATATTATTGTAGAAGGAATAACATTTATAAGTGAATTGCAAATGATTATCCGCATTTACATTAAAATTCCGTTCCATTATATCATCCCGTCAATTTTCTTAGATCTTAGGTACTGCGTTCCTCTGGTGCCCTACAACCGTTTAAAATATTTTTACTTTTGACCCTGCATCGAACCATAAAGAGAAACGTAAAGATAGCGCGTATTCGTGATACAATTTCTAACATGATTTTTTATTTTTATAATAATTTCTTGTGGCTTTAGTACCATCACGCTGGGACCATTAAAGCCAGTTTGTGTCAGAAATGGCAATTTTTAATCATTTTTATGTGTGAAATATCATATGGCGGGTTAGTTACGCGTGATCATAAAATCCGTGACTTTTACTAGCTTTTACTCGTTTATGGTACGATAAAAAAAAATGCACACCACCGACCATACTACTCGAGTAGGTACCTTCAAGTATTTTTCTCGTATAGTTTTGTTTAGTGTAACAGAAAAGTAAAAAAAAAGGAAAACTAGCAGGTTTTTGTGTTCTATTCTATTCTTCAAAAGGGGGTTTTGCAAAAACGCTAGGCTTACCCCCAGTTTCTGAAACGTCAGTCAGCGTTGACAACAGATTAATTCTATTCCATCCTTGTCATTTGTTTATAGTCAGATAGAGGCAACGATAGTTTTAATCTACTGTCAACGCCAACAAACGTTCTAGAAACCGGGGGTTAGTCGTGAACAAAACGTTATAACACGTACAATTTGTATTTTACATGTAACGGGCGGCGAATGGGGAATGTGTTAGAGAAATGTTTTTACCTCTCTGCTTTTTGTATATTTATTAATATTATACTTAAGCTTTCATCTAAAACTAAGGAAATTTGAAATTTTAAGGAATTTTTTAGCAGATGTAGGCAAATTGTAAGAATTTAATTTTCGACCTGCACTATTAGTGCCTAACTACCACCTTCAAGTAATAATTCCCTACTGGATACATTAATATTATAACGGGACCCTATTACTAAGGTTCCGCTGTCTGTCCGTCCTTTCGTCTGTCACCAGGTTGTATCGCATGCACCGTGATAGTTAGACAGTTGTAATTTTCACAGATGTATTTCTGCTTCCGCTACAACAACAAATAAAACTAATAACAGAATAAAATAAATATATAAAAGGGCTCCTATACAATTAACGCGATACGATAAAAATCTGTCAAATATTTTAGTCGCAATTGATCAAACAGCAGGATCGATATCGCATGCAATTTTACAAACTAAGTTTACGTTTGCGACACCCTCCCTATTTATTACCGTGTGATAAAATCTATCGTTGTTTCGCGTCAGTGTGGTAGAGGCATTAGGAAGCTCTGTTTTTCGATCCATTAAAATTGTAATTCAAAGTTTCGTAACTTTCAGAGCCGTTTCGTGACCGTGTAATACGACCCGTAACTAAGTATATTTGCACACGGTACGCAATATAAACTTTTAGGCTTTACCCAGACTTAAATAGTTTCTATCTACAGTGGAGCACAACGACAAACACGTTAACACTTTGTCACAATAACTTGATTTGGGGGCTCGAACTAAATCGAAAACGCTTAACTTTATTTACTGCCACAAGGTGTCAAAATGGGTAGCTGTCTAGTACCTAACACGGTTTTATAACGATGCACAAATGTTAAGCCTAGGTGGAAACGTTATTACTAAAGTCCAGACACGAACTTTACTTGGTTTTTAACGTTAACAGTCGTGACTAAGCCTATTTAAGATTCCAATCGCGTATCCTACCGCAATTGTTCATACTAACTGCAACCTAACCTAACGCTCGGCAGATAAACATAACGTGAACGGACGCGTTAGCGTTTAGTTTCGTATTTTATTTGAGGCGCGTGTCTTTTTTATAGCACGCATGCGGATATTGCGGCTTACCTCTTACCACTTTAGTATTTTGTGGAAACTGATATTTACAAGTGATCACCTTTCTATTTCCTGTTGGTAAAGTAGGCATCTGTTCAGCGCAGAATTCCAGGTATAAACCCCGTGACGTCAGTTGGCTGTTAGATATGTACGGTGATTGAGAAACTGATCAAATTTGCGCATGCAAGTCCCTAACTACTTAGACTTATATTTCTAACTAGCTGCACCATGTGGGTTTTCACCCCCGTTATCTATTCTACCAACTGAAACCGTATTTTTTCCGGTATAAAAACAGCCTGTGTTACTATCTAGCCCATTTCCTATATATTTATGCAAAAAAATGTTGCTATGTGAGAGAAATAAAAACATGCTTATTCGAGAATTATTTTAGAATATTATTAGGACAGCTGTCGCCACAGAATAACCGATAGCACGACACTATCTTCCAAGTGTGCCGTTGTTGACCGTCCATGTCCAATATACTCGATGAAATTCTGATCGTGCCTGATAAATAATAATAAATCAATACACGAGGGAAGTCACGAATCCCAAATTTCTTTCCGTGCGGAGATCTAGATAGGGGTTTATACTTCCAACCCTACAATATCATTGTTTTTCCCCGTAGACGTGTCATAAAAAACCTTCTTATTTTCTCTAGAAAATATAGTCAAATATTTGAGATTACATTCTATTTGAATAGAGGAGTGTCTGCGATTGTTACAGCTTTTATTAGGGTTGGAGGCGAGTTTAGGTCAAATTTTGCAAATCTATTCTGATCTGTGACCTGCGTATATTCTGATTCAGCCCGCCGTAAAATTGATTTCAAATTTTGCATTTGGATGACAATACAGTAGGAGTATGATGGTGACAAAGCGTTGAATCATCAGCATTAGCTAGAGACGGAAGGTAGACGACGGAGCACCTCGGTGACTAACTATTATATTGTAATGTTTGGGCTCATTTCAACTATACAAAAAATCACACTTTACCTAGTCAGATAAGGTTTCCAAGAAAATGCGACGCAACCATATTGTCATGAAATACAAAACTTAATGAACTACCAACCCACAGGTTAAAATATGCGTTTTATATTATATATATTGCGTTGTATACCTTGAAGCTAATGGCCGCAAATATCAGCCACGAAAGAAACAGACCATTATATTCCGTCAATGCAGACCGACGGCAAACCTAACGAGGTCATTACCTGCATGTCTTTAGGATTACCTACATGAATGATTAATGCTTCTTGGAAGCAACTGACGACGATACCCTGTTATCCTGACCGGGATATCCGATCTGGATTTTGGAAGTAACTGAAAATGTATGCAAATGTCACAGAATATCTAACAGCATGTATGACTACAGTCGCACTATATGCTGCAAAGATTATTGCTGAGTTTAGCTAAGGTCTCACAGGTATACGGTAGATAATGTTAAATGTTTATACACGTAATGTTTCTTTTTATCCTGAATCATCGTGGCGAATAAGATGTTATGCCCTAGAGATAAGGTTCAGAATAATCGCATAACTCTACATGCTTATGTAGAACTCTTTTCCAGATGATAAGTTGGGTCTAGATATGGGTTTAATGGTTGTGCTTTACGTCTAAGGGGTAAGGTTCAAAACACATTCAGAATGTAGTTGGTAGGTTATTATTTTTACAAGAGGATTGTTTAGATAATAATGTGCGGTGTTGGGTGTCTTATCTGGAAGCTTTATAGTCAGTCAGCCATAAAATGGAGCATGGTTTAATAATACGACTATGATATAAGTATAAAATAAAGTAGTCTTCTAATCTAAAATTATACTTTTACTTACCTAGTACCTAGTCCTATAATCTAAGACTGGTACCTAACTACGGATCTATAAGTATAATTTTTTCACGTGTTTCACACCTATCGTGACTGGAATATTTCAGTTTTGGCGAAAGAAATAAATTTTACATTGTAAACTAAATAGGTAGGTAGGTAGGTATATATTATACAAAAACCGTGCGAAGCCAAAATGTACATAAATAATATTACGTGAAATTATATGTCAGTAAACGGTACCCGTGACACAGGAGAGATTCTAGTGTAGGGCTACGTTTAAAAAAAAATACATACAAAAAATAAATGTTAATCGAGTTCTACCTATTACATTTTCTAATCATCTCATCAAAGGCAGGTACTCACAAAATAACGTTTATAACCTGAATTCCTATGCGAAATAAGGTTCATATTATAATCTCGCTAGTTCTCGCTTTGTCGGTATGGAGACAGCATGTCACCTCCAGCCGCAGATCTGACAAAGCACCCCAAAATGGAGTGACAGCTCAGTTACCTAATGTCACTAAGCTAACTAAATAAATCCACTTATTTGTGTCGGGGTGTTGTGGGACCACAGACCTCCTAGTACCTCATTTATAGGAGAAACTAGCTGCGCTTAGCGGCATAACCCGCTGTTTTTGGAATAAAAAGGTAGCCTATGTGTAAATCCAGGCTGTTAGCTACATCCATACCAAATGTCATCAAAATTGGTCCAGCCGTTCGAGCGTGAAGAAGTAACAAACATACTAACACACAACTTCCACTCAAAAATGGCATATTGTCATCACCACTATTTCAGCCCCTATCAATATACAGCACAGGACTAACACGAATTCCACTCTTTCCAAACCCGAGCAGGGATCCCTATTAGAATCCTCTTTCTGTCCGGCCTGTGCTAACGAATCGATTGCAACATACCTTGTTATCCTTCTGCCACGAACATACGCCTTTCTTGTCTGATATCCTGCACTTGAGCAGGGCATCTTCTCCAGGGTTCACCTCCGTATACGTTGGCATCTCCACGAACCTCTGCACGGCATCTGGAGAAGAAATCATCTGTTGAGGTGGATTGAAGTACCGAAGTTAATGATATAAGCCTTGTAATATATATACCAGCCGCTTGAGTGCGATCAAAATTAACATATATATATTTTCCACATTGCCAAGTTATACGGATTTGTCGTATGTTGCCTTCAAATTAAGTGTAATCAGGTTCTCTCCCGACCTTAAGTCTGATCTATTCAGTACTGGCTGGGTACTTGCCTAAACAACAAAGGAAAGCCTTGTCCATTTTATCTTACTCTATGATTTCTAGTCTTGTTGATTTTGTTTCAAATAAAATTAATAAATTACTGTAACAACCACTTTTCAATTTACTTCTATTCAAAAATTCTTCTCAGCACTGCACAAAACGAACTATCTACACCACACTATCAACAATTTTACAAATGCAACACCTCTACAGCTATTTGGAGAGTACCCAATAATTCTGGAGAAAAATAAAACTATCTCTCTAACAAAAGTAATAAGTGCTTAATATTTTTCTGGCCACTGCGCCAGGCGGCCCCGTTAAATAATTGCGATGTCTAGTAAAAATTACGGAATTGCAGTGTGCAGTGCTCCATCTGCATGCATATTTGAAGATTTCATTACAGATACGAACAGATTCTGTTGCGCTCGGTTTGATTCTTGGCTAGTGACTGGCGGGTGAAACTTACTTTCGTGTGCTATAAGGTAAGTATTGCAGTAATTTTATGCATGTAGTAAGTACCTATTACATTTTGATTACAAGCATTATTTCAACAACACTTGTTTCCAGTTACAGAAACGTTTTAATTTTGGGCAAATCTTGTGAGACTATTTAACCCAATTTTCGCTGTTCAATGAGTTGAAATTGTCAATTCAATATTATTACAGCGGGCTGATCTGATGATAAAATGCTCGAAACTGATGATAGGAACAAATGGTAGACAACCGAACTACTCTGGGACTAACAGTAGATTACGGTGATTGGGTTCTTTTTGGTCAGCCTACGTTACCGAAAAGGTATGTTATAAAAGCTTGCCATGTTATTACATACGATACATAGGAACCTACTCCATGACAATAGGTACTTTTGCTATGGAGGCAGAAAGTTTGCTGTAAGCTCTTCATAGCATCTATTTCAAATTCATATATGACATGGTAAATCAAGGTATTGGTTATACCCATGAGTACCATGAACCTAATTTTATATCATAGAAGACAGGCTTATACAATAAAACTAAAATTTTGCTATTCTTAAAACCTTGGAAATGTGGGTAAAATCATGTTCAAGAATTCTGCCATGCCATAACTCCCTGGGAATTTTCTTGCGTGATAGTGGCAAGGTGGCGCCACAGACCGGGTTTAGCACTTCGCTACCTTTGAGATTACAAGCTAAGCTTGCAATCTACTTGTGTTTGTGAATGAGAAATGTTTCATTTTTCTCGAGGTGCGAGAGATGTGGCGCACAATGCAATGTTTTGCAAAAAAAAAAACATTATGAAAACTCATTTTTGATACAAAATAATGTGTTATAGTTATGTAAACCTCATATTCGTTTCCTAACCATATTATATAATTGTAAATTCTATAAATGTGTTTAATAATTTGGGAAGTATATACAGTAATTACCAACTTATTGTACGACCAAAATAATTTACGTACCCAGTAGCAAACTGAATGTTAAGAAACTAAGCAACATCAGTAAGGTAACACAAAGTAGTTAAAAGTTACTGTAGAAACTTTTGCCGTTGAGACCAAAGTACCGCATGTTGTAAGACATCGGAAAAGTGTCTCTATAAATGTTTACTATTATTATGTATTTTCTCATTTAAATCGTTTAACGTCTCGAAGAGCGTAAATGGTGGTACTAAAGATTAGAGAAAGTTCTTGCGGTTGCAACCTCTCGCCAACTCAAAACGTTTCTATGGCGGCCATTTAGCTTCCTTTTCGATATCTTTTATTATGCATGAAATTAAATACTACCGACCATACTGTAGCCGGAGAAATTTTGAAAGGAAGTCTAGAATATTTTTTGGGACAAGGTTATATTATACCTACTTAAATGAAAAATTCTATTCTATACGGAACACTGATCAAAATTATAAAGCCCGCCGTCAATCTACTGTAAATAACCGAAGAGGTCTACTTCCGTCTCTATCAGCAGATCTAGCTGTCACCATATTGCTTACGAAACACGACAGGCATGAAAAATATCAAACTGGGCCAAAATTGACTTGCAGCATTTGACCTAAACAAACACGAAACCAACACAAATAGAACCTTGTAAAAAGGTTTACCTACGCCCGTTTCCGAAGCAAACATTTGTACGAGCCGAGCGTATTTGTAGCACGACAGGTTGAAATATCCCCGCGTACGCTGTCTCGCATCGAACCGCTGAACCCGAAAAGACAATGCTGCTTATTCTCCCGAAAAACATTACTTAACATTTAGTCTCCCGTGACTAATGCCCACCGTGTAAATCCGCACAATGTCGCAATCCTATCATCGCACATGTCCGGACCAGATTCATGCGCAAGTCGGCTCCGAGCTATCGCGAACCCTTTGAACTTAACCTTTGAAGTGATGCAATTGGCCCCTTTCATCTAGGCGAGGTGAGACATTAATTCGGGGCGAGCCGGCTATAAAACGGTATTTATTTTATCTATTAATTGGGCTTCCCGGAGCTTTCTAGTTTGCAAGGTAGCGTTTGGGAGGATTAGCGTCGGGGACAGATTTGTCTTGATTTGTGACGAGGTCCCGCATTTCGGCAATGCTGTCGGAGCTGCCACAGTTCTATGGTCACAGTCTATACTTCGATAAAGGTGTCAATTATTAATTAACAGTAGTAGGTATATAAACTTATAAATAAAATAAGTTTGTAGCCTAATCATTTTTAATCTTTCAAATTTTTTTATAATAGGCTCCGAAATAACTCAGTCAATATCAATGAATACATACATTAATTAAACGCAAAACATCGTTTAACTTTTGAATCTCTGCAACTGTTTGTCCAAATTGTAACTTTGCAAAGCGCTTCAATAACGTATTTACTAACTTAGTCTCCAACAATATCAAAACATAATTAAATAGGGTTTGATCTAGATCTTTACATTTCGTTCCCCTTCAGGAAGGTATTTACACTTTGAAATCGACTTTGAGCAACCTCCTGAAAGTTTAGAGATGTGGCGTACCTACTGAAGTTATGCCGGATTAGTTATCTCGCGTGTTTCAAGACACTCACGCTTTCACCACAAAAGATTAAAACTAGAGTTGAACATAATTTGAGTCTAAATATTTTCTCCACAAATCGACGTCTAACGTTCGCTTTTTCTAACTCAATAACAAATTCACAAGAAAAATAATTAGGGATGCCAGGGTTGAGTAAGAAAACGCGAGTGATAGACGTCGGTTATGTCAAACGAAATTGTAGAAACATCTGTTTAACTCGGGTCTAAACTTTGGTGGTAATGCGGTAAAGCTTCAAGTGCGCTATATAGTTAAACCTACACGCATCCGCTTACGCGAAGCCTCAGAAACTTCTACTTCTACTATGTAAAGTTTCAAATAGTACAAGTACTACATATACTGAAACTGAAATAGTATAGCAGGTATGATATATTTATATATACCTCGTATATATAACGAACGATCCGATCTCATTTTATTTAGCACAAAAGTAAAGTTAAAAAACATAAACCAACGCACTGGATAGTGAACTGTGATGTGAATAAAATATAGGTGGCGGTTTTCTGCTTTTATTTTTCATGTGGAATATTTGAACAAAATTTTTTGTTCAGGTTCGTATAAATTAATTTTATTATTTTTTTGTGGAAAAATACATTTTTCTAAATAAGCAACTCAATTCGATGAAGGTAACTGGGTCAAAATCAACTTGCAAGGTTTATCCTAAACCAACATCCATGGTGAGCTAAAAATAATACGAGTACTGATCGATTTTTTTTTTGTACTTTACTAAAAGTGCCTCACGGTTTTACCCGCGTCAATTACTATCCCGCGGGAACCGTTAATTTTTACGGGATAAAAAGTAGCCTATGTCACCCGGGGATAGTGTAGCTTCCCAACAGTCAAATTATTGTAGAAATCGGTTGAGTAGTTTTGGCGCCTATTAAATGCAGACAAACAAACAAACAATCAAATCTTTCCTCTTTATAATATTATTAGCATATTAGTATTAGTTTTGATGTTATTACTTTTGATATTTAATCCAAAAAATCTGTATTAGTGCCGATTTTGAGAAATAACTATTTTTCATAATTGTATAGGCCTTCATGCATAATGCAAGAATACATACATAAACATACGTCTACCTATTCGTAATGTAAGTAAAGGTCTTGTTAGACAGCAAGCGTAGCGATCGCGAAGTCATTCTTAATTTGTTGTTTCACACAACACGCTTTGTTGTCGCGTAAACAACAAACAAGACAGAGCTCCGCATTAGATTAAAAATTATAATCGCCCTATCACCCGTTCGGTCACAGTATTTGACAAGGCCTTAACAGTACGAGTATATAATCACTAAAAGTTAATAACTGGACGAAGTGACCGGAAATCCTTCACTATCAAAAGCTGTAGGAACCCTTTACCTATTAGCTTACATCCCCATTTCCACGTGAACAGAAACTTTTCCTATTAATATAAATGTTCAGAACCTTTTGTATCTCTGCGATACAGATCTGTCGAGTCCCTAGTGGAGAACCAAATTGTTGTCATGTCCCAACTTCTAATGGTGGAGGTCGGTTGTTTTGGAGGATTCTGATATACATTTCTGGAAATTTCGTGGTAAATCTAGGAAAAGTAGAAATTCACGTCGGCTTTTTTATTTTACATTATTCGCCAAGAAAGAAGGTTTTTTTATTTCTTTAGCTTTAAGAAATTCTTAACACAGTTCAATAATATTGGTGTAATGCTATGGCAAAACAAGTGCTACTATAATTTATGTGTATACCTACCGTACTATGTACACAACGATTTAGTTCTCCGATCAGAGATGATTTACCCGCCGGTCTTAGTTAAACTGCGGCTAAACGCTAGCCGTATATCATACCTAAATACTAATGGAGTGAGGAACTGGCAGGTGGCCACCTGATGGAAATTACCACATGGTTGGCAAAATGTGTCGGGTAATCATGATATAACGTCACTCAGTATAACTATGTAATCATTTCAAAGTTATTAGCGCGCTACAGGCCTACAACATACGCACTGGGCCATGTCCGAAGCCGAAATGACCTGTCGTTGGTCAAGCGCTCCGTTTTATAGGCAAATGGGTGGGGAGCAATGACAGTTTACCAGTGTTGCCATCGGTATAAATTTAAACGCTACCACAGATTATGTTTTGGACTCGATCACTGTCCGCTGCTCATACTGCTTACAACTAAGTATGACGACGCCACACCCTACAACATCTTTTTAAAACTATGTGTAGGTACTTACCTACTTAGACTGATAGATAAACTTATTACTTCATACTAATAACTCCGCATTGCATTAAAGACAAAAATACTTTAAATTAAATTTATATAATATTACATATCTCTTACATATTATTTAGATTTTTTACATAATTTAAAATTATCGAATAAATAGAAGTGTTAATAAATTACTGGAGAAAAAGTAACAAAAAAAGCTCGCTTGGAATGCGGTGGGCAACCCTAGTTCTGCCTATTACACCTGGAAAGGTGCCCAAAACATCAGCAATTCAGTACCTGCCTTAATAAAAGATATTCTGAAAACGGTACACAACGCTTTCTGAATTTGTTACCACTGCGTGCTTTATTTCAATTTAAGATATGTTTTCTTTGTTTTGAAGCAGGCGTTATATATACCTACAATTAAATTATAAAATAATTTTGAAAAGGTATGACAACCAAGTTTTTTTTTAAGCTGGTAGCATTAGTGAGTTTTTGTGTGTGGTCTCTGTATCAGGCTCTGTATATGCTTCTGACATCGCTCAACGACTGCTAGGTATGAATCGAAACCGGCACTCATGAACTCATGAAAGTTATTGGTGCGGGGCCGAGGATCGAACCCGGAGTCTTAGTTTCGAAAAGCCCACTAGTTACCGCTCGGTCACCATCGCTTTATAAGTTAGTGAATACATTTAAAATATTGAGAATCGAAGGCGCCCTTACATAATATATTTAGTATTTCTTACTTTTACAATAGGAAAGTCATAGCATTAAAGAAATCCTCGCGGTCAAGTAAAGATGTCGATTATTTACATAGTAAAAGTCACGATTCAATAAAGTGATGGATGTTTTACTGAAACTTCCTGGGAGTTTTGCAAAAAATGCGAAGTGACGCCCTTTTTGGGTGTAGGTATATAATATCATTTGCCCACACTCCTGCATGTTAACGAACACTCAATGACTAATATTACACATTAACGCTTGAAGAAATACAAGTAAAAAAAAATAAAAAACAAACAACGTCTCATTATCGGATTCCCGCCAAAACTCCACTATGCCCATGAGCGCTTTAGATTAATTTGTCAAACGATTTGTTATCACTATCTAAATCCATGAAAAATGAAAGAGATGACAACTACGAGTACGTTTAGGCATTAGTGCCGACAAGACATTTCCATTACCTACAAAAGCAGGATTTCGAGTAAAAGCGATAGACTGATATTACGTTATCATCCCTCATAAGGCATCACAGAAAATTCTGCGAGCTAAAAGATTTAGGCCCTAGTGCCGAGCCATTTTCGACATTGTGACGTGAGCACAAGGTCGCTAGTCATACGCGTCTAATCTAGAATTTCCCGAAAAGTAGAGTCAGGTGGAGTCTATTCAAACACCGTGAAGATCCGGTGATAAGGAGGGATAATACAGGTTGAGTTTTAATAGGGGACTCTATTATTCCAATGGGTAACTAGGTTAGCCATTGAAGACTTCTTTGTATATTATTAATAAATACATTTATGATTTTAAACATATTGAAACAATAAAATACAATAAATACGAATAATTATGTAATTTTTTGTCAACGAAAAAATGTATTATTCATGAATTTCCACCCCAATCCTGTTAAAAAAAACAACAATAGAAAAGACAACAAATTAGTTAGCTATTGATTTGATTTTATCCTTACTTGACATCGATTCGAAACAAAATTATAAACAGCAAATCAACACAAAATAGACGTTGGAAACGAGAGCAATGTAAAAAAATCTCACTCTGTATAAGAACTTACTCAGTATTGCGATGTGCATGTGTGCAAGTTCTGTGACATACCGGCGGTGACTAATTAGGTAGGTACTTAGGCATATGCCTCATTCGCTTCGCGATACGGAAAAAGTTAAAAATAAAAATACCGAGAAAAGTAATGTTGCATTCGAAAGGCTCGGAGAGATTTGTAGATACACTTATACTTAGTCAGGTCATAAGTATTGTCACACAGTAAAAACTTTTCTTTTAGAATGCTGGCCACAAAAAAGTTTATTGAATTCGAATTTCGAATTGTTCATGAAAATAAAAATGTATACTTTTTAGAATTTTACTCATTTTTAAATATGGAGTGGACGCTTAAAGAAGACCGTGTTGCAGTTATTGCGTTGCATCGTTGCGGTTACGCGCCAATTCAAATTTTTGACATACTGAAAAATTTGAATATAACCAAGAGATTCGTTTATCGTACCATCAAACGATACAATGAAGACTCTAGTGTAGATGACAGGTCAAGAAGTGGTCGCCCTCGGTCTGTTAGGACTCCAGCAGTGATAAAAGCTGTGAAGGCGCGAATTCAAATAAATCCCAAACGTAAGCAGAAACTGTTGGCCCTTCAGATGGGATTAAGCAGAACCACGGTGAAAAGGGTGTTAAATGAAGACTTAGGGCTTCGGGCATATCGAAGAAAATCAGGACATTATTTGAATGCTCGTCTAATGGACCTGAGACTGAAGAGATGCCGCGCTTTGTTGAAGCGGTACGCGGGAAAAAAATATCGGGAAATTCTTTTTTCGGATGAAAAAATTTTTACCGTAGAAGAGAGCTACAACAAACAAAATGATAAGGTGTACGCACACAGTAGTGAAGAAGCGAGCAACCGTATTCCGCGTGTCCAACGAGGTCATTTTCCATCCTCGCTCATGGTATGGTTGGGAATGTCTTATTGGGGCTTAACAGAGGTACATTTTTGTGAGAAAGGTGTAAAAACGAATGCAGTTGTGTATCAAAATACAGTCCTGACGAACCTCGTGGAACCTGTTTCTCATACCATGTTTAATAACAGGCACTGGGTATTCCAACAAGATTCGGCGCCAGCTCATAGAGCGAAGAGCACACAAGACTGGCTGGCGGCGCGTGAAATCGACTTCATCCGGCACGAAGACTGGCCCTCCTCCAGTCCAGATTTGAATCCGCTAGATTACAAGATATGGCAACACTTGGAGGAAAAGGCGTGCTCAAAGCCTCATCCCAATTTGGAGTCACTCAAGACATCCTTGATTAAGGCAGCCGCCGATATTGACATGGACCTCGTTCGTGCTGCGATAGACGACTGGCCGCGCAGATTGAAGGCCTGTATTCAAAATCACGGAGGTCATTTTGAATAAACTTTAGTGTCATAAGAATCTATGTTTTGTTAAGTTCATTTTGGTATATAAATGGTTACATAATGAATAAACTTGTTTCAATTATTTTATATAAAACATGTGACAGAATTTATGACCTGACTAGGTACTATACTTCAAGATTCCGCTTCAGGATTTTCAAGTTTGCTCCATACTGTAGGTATGTTATGCATAAATTAAAATATACGTACGGATGTTATGGAAAATACACAGCGATGATTTATTCATGAAAATACACGTGGGCGAATATTTCATTTATTTGTGTTAGTTAGTATGTCTAGATAGATGGCTCTTACGTCAACTGAGCCCACTCCAAACTGAGTCCGCGGGATCAGTTGACCTAATCAATATTTTGATGAATGTTTAGATGAACACATAGCCTGAAATGAAAACGTTTACTAAGATGTTTTTCCAAAATCATCCCTTATAGGGATAATTATAGTCCACGTGCAGTCTCGGATAACAGCTAAATTCTTAAGAACTAATTAAATACCCACATCGTAATTTTAGCTCATAATATACCTAGTCAGGTCATAAATTCTGTCACATGTTTTATATAAAATAATTGAAACAAGTTTATTCATTATGTAACCATTTATATACCAAAATGAACTTAACAAAACATAGATTCTTATGACACTAAAGTTTATTCAAAATGACCTCCGTGATTTTGAATACAGGCCTTCAATCTGCGCGGCCAGTCGTCTATCGCAGCACGAACGAGGTCCATGTCAATATCGGCGGCTGCCTTAATCAAGGATGTCTTGAGTGACTCCAAATTGGGATGAGGCTTTGAGCACGCCTTTTCCTCCAAGTGTTGCCATATCTTGTAATCTAGCGGATTCAAATCTGGACTGGAGGAGGGCCAGTCTTCGTGCCGGATGAAGTCGATTTCACGCGCCGCCAGCCAGTCTTGTGTGCTCTTCGCTCTATGAGCTGGCGCCGAATCTTGTTGGAATACCCAGTGCCTGTTATTAAACATGGTATGAGAAACAGGTTCCACAAGGTTCGTCAGGACTGTATTTTGATACACAACTGCATTCGTTTTTACACCTTTCTCACAAAAATGTACCTCTGTTAAGCCCCAATAAGACACTCCCAACCATGATGGAAAATGACCTCGTTGGACACGCGGAATACGGTTGCTCGCTTCTTCACTACTGTGTGCGTACACCTTATCATTTTGTTTGTTGTAGCTCTCTTCTACGGTAAAAATGTTTTCATCCGAAAAAAGAATTTCCCGATATTTTTTTCCCGCGTACCGCTTCAACAAAGCGCGGCATCTCTTCAGTCTCAGGTCCATTAGACGAGCATTCAAATGATGTCCTGTTTTTCTTCGATATGCCCGAAGCCCTAAGTCTTCATTTAACACCCTTTTCACCGTGGTTCTGCTTAATCCCATCTGAAGGGCCAACAGTTTCTGCTTACGTTTGGGATTTCTTTGAATTCGCGCCTTCACAGCTTTTATCACTGCTGGAGTCCTAACAGACCGAGGGCGACCACTTCTTGACCTGTCATCTACACTAGAGTCTTCATTGTATCGTTTGATGGTACGATAAACGAATCTCTTGGTTATATTCAAATTTTTCAGTATGTCAAAAATTTGAATTGGCGCGTAACCGCAACGATGCAACGCAATAACTGCAACACGGTCTTCTTTAAGCGTCCACTCCATATTTAAAAATGAGTAAAATTCTAAAAAGTATACATTTTTATTTTCATGAACAATTCGAAATTCGAATTCAGTAAACTTTTTTGTGGCCAGCATTCTAAAAGAAAAGTTTTTACTGTGTGACAATACTTATGACCTGACTAAGTAATAATAGCATCACATGAAACCGACTTGGAACAGTTCAAACCTGCTCATTGGCTTGAAACCGTGTTGTTGTGCAGTTAGGAATTCAGCTTGGTATCTTTTTTGCCAACTCGAAAAATCGACAGCAACATGCAAATCGCGTACATTAGCACTAGGTCTTATTATGCAACATGAAGGGAAAGCACGACATCTTCGCTTCGTGACAACACCAATCTGCATTCTAACCCCTTTACGGGGTAAATTTTTGAAATGGGCTTCAATGGCCGGACAGAAACAGAAACAGCCAACAATAAAATACTATTTAAAAGTTAATTAACGTCTCTGAGAACGGCATAGTAAATGTCCCCCTAGTAATTTGATCTTTCTGGTAAGTTCTAATAAAACGTTGACTACCTTTGTTAATCTGACACCTCTTACCCACGTTTAGAATATAGGTAATTATTGTTTAATTAACGTTAGGGAGATGAAGTTGAGCCTTATGAGATTCCTGGAGTAATTTGTGGCAACTATAATCTCTAGATTACGAGCAAGGTAAACTCCTACCAAGAAGGGTCCTAATAATGTATGAGGTATAAGCTCTTCATCTGAATTATCTTTATCATCTTTAACATCTTAATCTTCTGCGTTTCACGATAGTTCACTGTCTTTAAGTAGGTAACGAGTGAAAAGATTAGTTCTAGGTACTTAAGCGTGCGTCATCAATCATCATAGACGCTAACAGCCGAAATTAATATTGTATCTCCTATCCAAGATTGAAATCGATCTTGGATTGCTGCCTATCGCTCGATCGATTCCCAATCTGCGTGCCTTTATAAACCAATCCACGGATCGGTTATTGCCACGTTTGACCCTAAAAATGGATTGTGATATCAATCCCAGATAGCAAAATATGGATTGGATTGATTATTAATTTCGACCGTAAGTTGAGACAGTGATCAAACGCAAAAGGAAACTTTAATAAACTCGGGATAGCTTGCATAATCTATATCAATATCTTTATTATATAATTCTACTGTACGTGTGCATGTCACTGAACTACTAAACGGCTGGACCGATATTAATGTTATTTTGATGTATATTTTATATGATATTTTAATGTATGCGTTTGGGTGGCGCCCTGGATGGTTTAGAATAGTTTAGATTCACATATTAGCCCGGCAGATGGCGCTGCAGTCATACTTTTGCAGGACAACGTCTTTCGGGTCCGCTAGTTATTTATATTAAACAAAGTCGTTTTAGTCACACCATTTATAATACGAGCGGCTGGACCGATTTCTATGATCCTACCTGTGTTGGATTCGTCTCCGCTCCGAATAGCACAATAAGTATAAAACATGGGAAATGTTCACGATAAAGAGGGGAAAATGTTAATTCAGTTATTCATTTTTTTTTACTTATTAGGTAATCTTGTGTCAAGCCAGCTTGTTCGCGATAATTTCGTTGATTATTCGACACGTGTATAGTGTAGCCACGGTGTAAACTGTTTTTGAGCACTGTTGATAAGCAAGCCCCCATGGCTTTCCAACAGTAAGCTATCTTCAGCTATCTTCCCAATGTTGCCACTATCGCTGCGCCCATTTCCATTAAGTATAAACTTTCCCCGGCACTCTACAATCATTCGTATGCTAAATAACCGTACCTGTACACAAACGCAGTACATATAAACGGGCAGTAAGGAAACTGGCTCGCTTATTGTTTAACATCTGTAGGTCTATACGTTGCACCCTAATAAAACTAGATGGCATTGACAAACGAGCGCTGATTGATCCAAAAGTCAAACTCCGATAGTACCGGAACCCTATAAAAGTGTTAAATAGAACATTCTGATTCTGAGGATTATAATAGGAATATCGTCAATGTCGCTGTTGAGAAAATACCTTCTTTTACGACAGAAACACAATGTGAGCACTGTGATATAAGTTATAAGATATTTGTAAGCGAAATGCCTAGATTACAATACAAAGTAGGTACTTATTGTTTTTGCAGTGTCGGGAAGTTGACTCCAACGGTTCACATGTAATTCTCAAAGCAGTTAAATGCACCCCTATAAATCTAACCGACATGATAGCGTGAATCGGTTGCTTTTACGCCCACAACTCCATTGTCACCTCACTAATTTGTCCTTGATAATCTTGATGTCATCGTTCGTACTTAGATCCAGAGCACAGAATACCTATTAATACCCTCCCAGAGTTCAAATTCCAAGACTACTGGCCGCCTTTGACCAGATGTTCTATATTATAAAACTATTAATTCTATTGCGCACTTGGTCGCTGGTCCGGACGAGTCGCAGCTGTAGGGATAGCATTTAGCTTGCGTCCAATCTGGACTACTCGTGCGCAAAGGCCCATACTGCCACTCTATGTAAGCTTACCATTTCCATACGAATCAAGCCGACCCACATGTGTGTCGGTGCTTTACCGAGCGCTATTGCGACCAACTCCGGCGAAATGGTATCGAGACGTAAATCTGGAGGTGTACTTAGAAGGGAGGCGCAATTACCTCCAGTCACAATAAATTCCCTGGCAACATTATGCCGGGAGTGCTCTTTACGGTAAGGTTCTCGTTTACGCTATCTGTTATTTATAGAACATCTTAATCTTAACGCAATTAGGTGCACTCGGCGAACAGTCAAGAGTAACCAACATTTTGGCTAGCCGTTGTTTATCTTGAGGTATGTACCTAGTATTTTAAGATTGTTCTCTAGTCAACAATAATAACTAGAAAAGAAAGTCGTATCTATAATAAAATCAATCCAAACGTTCTTAAAGACTTAAAAAAGTTACCTGATTCTACCACCACATTCACCCTAATAACTACTATTGAAGAATAAACTCCAAAAGCTGAATTCGTAGTACTGCTAACCTCCAAAAAAAAAAGCACATCACCATCACATACTTATCATAGGTCCTGTTTCATAATGAGGATTATCTGTAACTTTGAATTCAGGAACTACCAAGCCCATCTCCCACAAGCACCCAAGCAAATGTCTATGCTTCACAGTCACACAAATCTTTACTCTGTTCGGGAAGGAACTAACAAACCTCTCGCTTCGCAGTCGGGTCATCACCCACTAGCCTACGGAGGCAATCACTAACTGCAGATAGTTATTATTCGCACTCTCTGACCTAAATTACATGAAATTATGTTTCTATAAGAACTTTTATAAAGATACTGTATTTAAAGCAACAACCTTATTAGATAGTCGATAAAATGGACGCTGATTAAATATACGATATTGAAATAGGAACCTTACAAAAATTAATTAGTACCTTAATTAAAATTATGTATCTACTTAAACTGCCTACGAAAAAAAACCTTAGAAATAAGTTAGCAATATTACTCTACAAGTAGGTATCTACCGAGGCATTATACCTACCTACAAGGCACAGTAATTAAAGTGGAACTTTCTAATTACTTATTTTATTATACGTACCTACGTATATTATTATGGCACATATAATATTATATTGTAAGCAGGTACAAAAGTACACTTATAAGAAATCGAATTATTGAAACCCGTTTAAATCAAACCTATTCTATACGATTGAATAGACAATTTAGTAATACGAGTACGTATTATTAATAAAAATAAATTGTACTCCACAAATTTAGCATAATATGACGTGTAGAATAGATGTATAGAGAACGTATATAGAATAGACTCAAGCCTCCCATAATAGGAGGTTTGAGGTTTGGTAGATAACGACTTATGTTTGGTAGATTATTACATCAGTTTGGTAGATTTATCGCATAGGTTTGGTAGATAATTGACAACATTAAGGGCACTAAATATTTTATTTTGCCCTTAGACTAAATCTTTTGGACACATGCCTTCTTAGTTGCATTAGTTTGTAAGACAACAGAACTGATACTGCGACCCCGTTTTCAACAAACATTTGTTCAAAACCTCGCCTCCCGCAATCGTCGTAGTAAAAGCAAAGCATCCACATTCAATTATGGCGAAATGACGCTTGGGAAAACCTCCAAATGGCAATATGGGCAATATGGACAATCATAAACGCAAACAATGTTCATTTTATGTTCATTTTTCTAAGCGACAGACAATAAGGGCTCCATCAATCACCTGCAACAAAAGGCGGCATAGACAACTGGCCAGAGGCCTGATTGCTTTTTCTATTTGGTTACTGCGGCAAAGTTACACGTGCGGTTGAGATTTGGTGCCGTCTCTACCTTTTTCTCAATGGTTATTTTTTATCATTTTTGCACACTGTTATTTAAGTTCTTTACGCTAAAGTAAGTGGAGAATGCAATAAGAATTAAGATTAATTTACATTTATTTAGTGCCTCAACTACCAGCCTACAGTAAATTTAGTTATATTCCATTATGATCGGAATGTTAGCTCTAGTTTATTTATTATACATTAATTATTATTCGGTGTCTCGATTTATATTCTGTACGTGCATTTTTAAGTTTTAGTTGTTGATAGTTTTACACTTCTTAAGAGCTAATAGGATAAGAGTTATGTAATGTTAATGATGCTTTTGCGACACAAAAAAATATTCGGTTTACTGTTGCTTTTTCTATAACTGCCCAAATTCCTCAGACCCCTCATGCCTCAGTCGGTACATACAAGGAGAGGTCAAGTTATTTCTTTAAACTAGCAGAAAGTGGTTAGAGAAATACAGAATATAAATCTGGTGAATATTTTCCCGCACGCATTCCTAACGTGGTAATAACGACTCTACATAATAGACTCCGTGGGAAGTGTACCGAGTGTATTGAATGATCATTTTTTGGGCCGCTAATGGTTTTTCATTGGTTTTTAGTTACATCATTTATTGTTAATGGTCATGCGAATGTATGTGCCATGGATTTACTTGTCTCTATTGCTGGTTTTTATCTTAGCATTAGGCCTTCTTTTAAGATCTGTTTTGTTGTTATTTATGTTAGATACATGTCATAGTGGCGACTGTGCATTAGAGAGAATACCAAAATTTGGTAAAACAATAAGTATCGGGTCGAAATGAGAGCCTTCTGTTACAGTACGAAATACCTACTAACTACATAATACAGGCCTTGAACACAGCTAAAAAATAAATGAAATAAAACAGACGAATAGTTATCACAAAAATGTAAGAACTTCTAAATAAGTAGATTACCCTACCGCGCCAACTAAATGGCGGCCAAGTAGGGTGGACATTAAAATACATTTGGCTCTACATCAGTAGGTACGACAAATCAAATAACATCACAATAGGCCAACTTTCAACAGAACCACGAAATAGGCAAACAATAGAATTATAACAAAAAATATAAGTAAGTAGACGCAATAAAAATGTAAATGAGCCCAATTGAGTTCTACCCCAGCGGAATCTATGTAAAAAAGCATGCATCGGTTATGCAATAAATATATAGGCATGTTTTATTCAAAGGAGCTCCGAAACAATATAGAACCCAGACGCTTATTGAATAGAATGAAACATGAAACTTTTATGAAATAAAAATTCATATCGCCAATGTTGTAAGGACAATTCGTTCAGATTGTTTACCATGAAACATTGAGATCTATACAGTAATATGTAAATCTATTCCATGAAAGGAGCAAACAAGACAAAAGAATATGAGTAGAGTTACGACTTAGAGCTACTACGAGTATGTCATCCATAGAGACATTTTACTTCTTTTTAAACGGTTTTCGGTTTACGACCGGCACTATTTCTACTGTCAATGCGATTTCCTGGAATTTTGTATTAGGTTTTTTAACTTACTTGCTTTGAAGTTAAAATCTGAGTATTTCGTTCGCACGGAATAACTTAGTTCATGAAGCATCACTTAGCTTTCCGCTTCGGAGTTTATTTATTTATTTATTTATTTATTATCTAGTTTATAATAGAAGCTAACAGTATAACACCAATATGCTCACTATCTTAGGTAATTAGTTAAAAATAAATTCAAATTAACAACAATGGTTCTTAAATTATCGTGGAAAATGTCGACGTGCTGGAACTCGAGTGTAAAACTGTTTAAAATTGATAACAGTCTAATCGTGGGCGCATTGCTGGCACGGCTAGTTCGCGGGATGGGGGACATGAACAGCTGATGCCGGCGTCGACTCCCGGCACGGATAAAGTTATTCGGAACAAATAAGCCAAGAGCGCCTAGCACGGTAGGATTATTCACCTTGTTGTGCAGAATTTGGCAATAGTGGGTGACTAGAAGCAGCTTACGCCTATACTCCAATGTATCTACACCGATCATTCCAGAGACAAATAATGAGGGGAAAAGGTATGGATAATATCCGTACATCCGTTTATAAACATACCTTGCAAATTTACGTTGAATCCTCTCAATGAGCAAAGTGTACTTCGCTTCGTTTGGATCCCAGACAACCGCACCAAACTCCAGCTTACTACGGACGAACGCGTTATAGAGCATGACTGCAATCGCTACATCTTGGAATTGTGAGGCAGTTCGCATTATAAATCCTAATGTTTTGCTTGCCTCTTTACAAACAGAAATAATATGCTCACGGAAATCAAGCCGTTTATCCAGAACAAGTCCAAGATCACGGACGGAACTCACTCTCTCAAGTGAAGACCCCTCCAAAGTGTATTGAAAGGTTATGGGTGTTTCAGACCTGGAGAACGTCATCACCTTGCACTTGGAGACGTTAAACGAAAGCCTATTCGCAAGGCTCCATTCCACCAATGACTCAATATCTTGCTGAAGCTCTATACAGTCCGCAAGGTCTCTCACAGGGTGATAGATTTTTAGGTCGTCTGCGAACATTAAACACTGAGCAGTACTGAGCACTGGTGGAAGGTCATTGATCATAGTTAAGAAGAGGGTAGGGCCAAGGGTACTACCTTGGCTCACTCCCGATCTTGTAAAAAATTCGCAAGATTTATACATTTTTAGTTGCACATACTGCCGCCGGTCACCTAAATAGTCAGCAAAAAATCTCAGAAGTTTAGGAGAGGCTCCTAAGGTCGACAGCTTGATCAAGAGAAGGTCATTATCGACAACATCAAACGCTTTTCTAAAATCGAGGAATACGACGTCAACCTGCCGCCCAGCATCCATATGCACAGCCACGGAATCTACAAAGTTGATTAGATTCGTATTTATAGAGCGAGCGACACGAAAACCATGCTGCGCATTGTCATAACTAGATTCGATTTGGGAAGTAAGATAATAATTTATAACTGACTCAAATACTTTGGCAAAGACAGCTAGAACCGCAATAGGCCTATGGGTTGTTATGTCTGTTGAAGACCGAATTTTTGGTACTGGCGTAACTTTGGTTAGTTTCCACCTCGTAGGATAGCAAGACGTGCTAAGCGAGAGATTAAAAAGATGCAAGAGCGGTATCTCTAATGCAGAAGAACAATCTTTCGCCAAAAAAGGTGGTATAGCGTCAGGACCTGCTGCCGAAGAAGGCTTCAAGCGGCGGAGGGCACGGCGTACGTCTATCACAGATACACTGTCCAAGGCAATGAGCCGCGAGTCACCGGCACATCCAGCGATTCGCGCTGCCGCTCCCGCGTCTAGAACAGGAGCATTGCTAAGGAAGACGGAACTGAAGTATTCAGCAAATCCTGAAGCTGCCTCCTGACCCACCACTGTTCTACCATCGAGCGTGTACTCATTCAATACACTCCTACTCTTCCGCTTCTCTCTGACATGCTTCCAAAATTGAGCGGGATTACGCTTAATATTGTTACCTACCGACTTAATATGCTGACAATAGGCTTCATCAATAAGCACTTTGATATGGCTTCTGTAGTACCTAAATACTTCCCGATTGAACAGAAGGCCCAGTTCTTTAAATTTCCGCAAATGAAAATACTTAATATTTAACTTTTTTATGATTTCTGAAGTAAACCATGGGGGATACTGCCGACCCTGCTGAGGGCTACTTTTTTTCCTAAGTGGTACATGATTACTCACGGCATCGTTAAGTTTTCTATAAAAAACATCTACAGCAGAGTTAACATCCTGTTGATCAAGGACGTCAGTCCAATCGATAGCAGATACACTAGAGTATAGAGAGTAAAAGTCAACCTTTCTAAAAATCCAATCAGGGGCATATGAGCTTGTACTCAACGCAGAAGCTGTAAAAGAAGAAGTATGGGGAGTCTCCGCGAGTTGAACTTATGATGAACACCATTTGCTACAGAGAGTTAAGCTAAACTAAGTTAGATTTGCGCTCGAGTCGGTAGGGCAAGGGAAGTATTCTATTACCTACAGACACATGGGAGTCCATTATAACTGAAATTCATAGTCAAGATGCCAATAGTCCCCTAAGAACTATACGTGCTGTTACCATAACCATTTTAATTAACATGCATGTTTTACATGTTTGTACAATTGATAATTCAATTACGTAGTATAAGTAATTGCCATGCTTCTTTGATCGAAGTTGCCATTACTATAAGGGGCACATAATATTATTCTTAGGGGATTGTTTACCGCTTGACTCTGAATTCAGTTGTTATATTATCTCGTAACCATCGTTTGTTTATGATTCCTATAATTATAATGCTTTACTTTGTTTTGTTAACAGACCTACTTACACAAAACAGGCAAAGATAAAGGCAAAATCACTTCTCAAGTAAAATATCGACATCGATCGTGCCCGATCAATTGCCCTCGTTTCATAACTTCAATAACGTTATTAGAAACCTTAAGAGTTTCATCAATTTAAGTACACGAAGTACCCAAAAGAGCCATAAAAGCTTCACCTACTTTACCTGGGAAGGTATAATTACCTATACAAAATACTTTGGGAAGAAATAATATAAGCTTTCGGCAGACTGCGTATGCCTACTTACCTACATAATTATGTAAACGTGAATGATAGTTGTACGGTAAATATTGTATATCTATTAACATATTTTCTAAATCAACGATCGACTCGTATTTGGAAGCCCCCTCGCTCAACGGCGCAAGTAAACTATCTATCTTCTTTGAAACAGCCAGATCTTTCATATCGTCGAAGTCTACAGACGTCGATGGTAAGGTTCTAATGTATTTTTAATAGCCGCCAGCACGATACAATCAATTATAGCTAGAGATGCGCGCCGAGCCTGTTTTGGCAAGTTTCGCAAACTGGTGCCTGCCGTTTATCACGCAAAAAAATGCCGCAGAACTGTTTCTAATTGGCATAAAATTACGCTAATGCAACCGTAAATAGACACAAACGTGGCGTGAAATCTTTTGTGCTCAATCGAGTTCGATGGTTATAAGTTCCAAGTAATTTTCTGACTCCGAACGGTCAGAAAACAATAAAAAGCAACACGTGTGAAACACATTTTGACTCCGTCCGAAACTGCATTGTCAGAGTCACGTCGGAACCGTCCTGCGGCCATTACCGATACTCAAAAGTACTCACAGCTCAATATTAGCTTTACAAAAAGAAAGATATACAACAAAAAGCGTCCGATGTCACGCCCATGCAGTTCCGAAGGTTCTCACGCGATCCCGAGCAAACAGAACTCTCACTGTGCCATTGCAACTTCGACCTTCGTCGCTCACTTTCTTACGTCACGAACCACCTCTTCTTAGATATGGAAGCTGTCGACACGAATCGAAGAAAGGTGGCGATGGACACGGGATGAAGATTTCGAGCGGTGAGGATGCAGTGCAAGGCTTCGTAACAAGGCTGACCGCAGTGCGGCCCGCTGCGAGCCTAATGTTACAATAAGATGAGCGCAAACAGCCGCGAGGTTCAACACGTTTGTATGTAAGTTACAAATTCTCTCATCCCGTGGGAACTGACCGCGGGCGATGTGATAAATGCTCGGTTTGGCTAAAGTACTAAGCAGACCTTCGCGAGGCTAATACACGCCATAATTACACGGCGGAGTCGGGAAAGGATGGGCCGATCATAGGTCCCGGATATGAATTATCGAAATGATAGGGATTTATGTGGGTGAGCCTAATGATACGTCTCAGTGGTTGGTGGAATTCGGAACTTAAGGAAATGATTTACTGAATTTGTTGGGGTAGATAGACACCCTAATTTTACGTTTAACACGTTTTTAATGTTTGTCTATTTATGTTTTTTTAACTGTCGGTAGGGTGTAAATAATAACCCGCTTGAATTTTTTATTATTACCTACCTACTTGATATTTATTACTTATTTTACATGAAATTAAAGAGTTCTTAATAATCTACACATAACTTTGAAATACACTGGAACTCGAAAATTAATTAACAAAACAGTGGCTAATGTGTAGAAATAAACATTGGAATTGGATTATTTACGCATTCATAAGAGGATATATAAAGATAGATATTGTTAATAACAGTGTGTCCAAAAAGAAAATTAATCAGGAAGCCAAACAATCAAGCGAGTGTTTATCCGATACAGAATTGGATCGGTTTCCTGTGCCCACGCTACACACTGCAGCTAGAAAACAAACCATAGAGGACACATGTAATGAACAATATCAAACGCTTTGTATATACCTCCATAAAGGATACGCATATTATGTGAAACCTTCAAATAAATGAATGAAAATAAGATCAGCTGTTATTCTTTGTCCGAACGTTACATTTTTATTTGCTGCAGATTCCTTTGCATAAAGTTTCCTGTCAGAGAATTTAAGTTAATTCTTGTAATACATTTCCATAGATATGGCTTCCCTTATTTCTGATATTCAATCAGGAATATCTTTATGCACATCATAGTAGGTACCTACTGTCAGTAGTGTCTTATAAAATTTTAGTGAAATTTCATGCGTTGTCGGCACGGAATGACGCCTCCATTACACTGTACCCTCAGTACTCACTGAACCAAGACCGCTCCACGTAGGTCCGTTCTTGTAAAAACAAATATTTGTTGTACGAGCAACGTTTTTGTCGCTGCGATCAGCTACACATTCCTTTTTGAAATCATCTGGGTTAGGTGTGAAGGCGCTAAGTGGAGCTAACTGGAATGCGGGTCTATGATTTGCCTTTTACACCTTTTAATTTAAAAGTAGCTTGTGAAACGAAGGACAGAGGCTCTTGAGAGTCAAAACTGTTAGTAACTGTATACAAACAATAGGTAGGTATACCTATAATATAGTACCCGTATGAACTGAAAGATACTGATTTAGCGCATATAATCCCATCTAGGACAGATATTACTCACATACATGAACGCAGAACCTGAAATGGTTGTTATTCCAGAGTTAAATTATTCATTTCATGACTAATGCTCGGAATCATATTTTTTTTAACATGTAGGTACATAGTAACCTACGTGCACAAGTATACATCTGTTTAGCCTTTGGCTTTCTCTATTTCACTCACAGCACACGGGGTGAAAATCTACGACGCGCGACGGCTATAGCCAGCGATGCGATAAGTCCGGTGCAAGACTACCTATGATTTATATTATGTGTCCCTTCATTAGCTTACGAAGCAAATCGTTCAAAGATATGCAGTTAATGGTAGCCTCAATTCTGTGTAACCGTCTATTTGATATGGTGACAAGTCGTATTGTTCGTAGGTACACACACATACACATTTTCTTCCAACGACATCGCACGTGAGACGAAAATATCTGTAATCACTAATCCTCCTGATTCATATTACTGGTTAAATCTATACCTTGTGCCTTATCATATAGACCATCGTGTGTAATAATATAACACAACAAGTTCGATACCATTGAATTATTCTTACTAGTAAGCTGGTTTAGCAAAAAATCTCCAAGTCAAATTATGTTTCCTGACTCCTTGATAGTTATTGATCCCTCCACAAAAAAGCTACAAATGACTGTTCTAAATCGCTGACTAAACCTACCTGCCTGGTATCTTTAGGCCGTACAGTACCTTAATTCAATAAAAATATGGGTTGTACGAGCAAAACATAAAAAGTGTTCGAGCTGCGATGCGACCCTATTACACTAATACCCTCCCCTGATCGTTCGATACCCCTATATTTTCAATGGAGGGCGTGCGACCTTCCTTATCGATAAAACTTTCAAGTTCTATGAGCACAGGCAGGATACTTTTACTCATAGTTCGTAGCCGCACTACCAATATGTCCTACAAACACCTCAAAAACCTCACCAGGCCATAATATATGCTAGTATGTAGTTGTTTCTTGACGATTTCTTTGCAAGCTCTGTAACACTGACCTCGCTTATAGTTGTGGCTATCTCTTGCGTCTTTTGTTAGGCCGCTCGAGGGCCATGAATTGATGAATTTGAGTATCGGCTATAAATTGATAACAGCCGCCGTGTTACTCTTCGCTGAATTTATTTTGTTTTGCCAATTTTGCCAGTTTTGCCAACAAACAGTCACACATTCAAGTGGCGTTGCAATATTAAAATTTTGTGTCCAAACGTCGACCTTCCAGTTTGTAGCAAGTTTATTTACTGACCATGAATAGTACTGTCTGTTTATTTTCCAATCCATCGAAGCTATCCCGATAAGGACATCTTTATCACAATTTGTTTGAAGTGGGATATCCGATATTATATCTAATGGTGCGTGCTGGTATAATCGTATGGATAAATATTGGTTAGGAATATCTACTGTGCACATAAATCGATTCCTAAAAAATATAAAGATAGGACGACGAAAGGTTCCTACATAAACTTTTATCATGACTTATATTATATAGTACTTACCTACCTTACTTGTAGGCGAAGTTTTTTTAGGACCCGCACTGTAGTAATTATATTGTCTGTTTTGTAATGGTAAACATCTTCTGCAAGAGTCCGCTTGAGGCTACCATTGCTAATTAATCTACCAAGCCGAAGGTAGTTTACAAACAAATTATTCCGGTTTAAAGAGCACTGTTTCCAGCGATATTACTGGGCCATTGGGCATAGCGCAAGATTTTGCAATATACCCTATTAGATATAGATTATACAATAAAGCTATATAGATTTTACTATAAATCTAAGTATACCCGGCACTGCGTGCAACAGTAATGAAAATTGGACAGGAGTAGCGCTTACCATCGGGCGAAGTACAGGCTCGTCTCGCTTTTCTGTAGTAGGTACAAAAATAAGTCGTGTTCGAACACATACCTAGTACCTACCTATTTTGTAACTAAATCGGAAGTCAGGGTATCAGCGAATTGCGTAGCCGACTGTACACAGCACCATCCTTCAAGCCTTTGACGTTACTATTTTTTTACTACACATATAATTATATGAGTAGGTACCTATCTATAGTTCGCACATTTTATGTTTTATTGTTTGTAGTACAGTCATACAAGAACCGTGCGCGCTTATTTAAATTCGTGCCTTATCGCCTCGCTTATGTCACTTGCTAACTAGTAAAGCAGGTAATTGGTATTATTATTATAAGCATGTTGTATTGTATTATCGCTTTTATTAACAGTATATTTAACCAACCTACTCGTACGTAAAAAGGTTAGATTACTATCCCACGCCGCTCCGGAGACCTTGTCCAAGGCGTAGCTACATATTTCCGAGGCCCAGCCTAAGTTGTAATGCCACATGTTACATGTTTTTTCAAAGCTTCCTTTGCCTCGGCATAATCCAGCATCCCAAGCTCCAATATAAGTGTGCAAGCTTCCGGTCCAATATTCCGCATGTCTCGGGCCCGCAGCGTTTTTAGGTCGGCGTCGAGCTTAGGTGTAGGGACTAGAGGCAAACTTATAAGACTGCATATTTTGTGTACCATCTGGTGAAAAACAGGCGTAATAGTTTTTGCCACGCTTGGTTATTCTTGAATCTTGTGCCTAGGATTCCTTGTCTTGACATTCGAGAATTGTGATGACCATGACCATCATAAACATCCGGACTCTGAGCAAATACCTGTGGTTACATAAGTATACTTCGCCTGCGAATCAATCTTTAAGAGTAGGTACCTACCTGCAATAATACGATTGTATTATGTATACATATACTTATCTAAAGAAATTTTATTCATGTCGGTCCATTATCGAGTTTGTCAACACTCGAAAATCAAATAATAGATAAACGGACAGACATCAATATTGAATTTAAATGCATTTCCGGTCATACCTTTCCTGATAGTGGTAGGTGGTCCGAACAAACAATAAAGGTTGTCACACACTTAGGTAAGTAGGTACCTACCTATTATTGTAAATATGAAACAAACCAAGGCTCATGAAAGATTTAACTAACAATTAATAAGAATCATACAATAAGACATAATACCTATATATAGGTACTTAAGTATTAACTTGGCTATTAATGTACAATCCAACTGAAACTTGAAGAATAAATCGATGCTGTATAATAAGTAGGTACGTATACACATTAATAAATGGATACATATTATGATTATCCGACGTTATATAAATTAAAGGACATTTTGAAGATCACATACCGTACCTACATATAAGAGTATTTGTTTGTTTTGTTTCCTTGTGGGGATTATTATCATTAAATTAGCTAGCTCTTCCGGCTTTAGAATTCTCCATTTTCGTAAACATTATTTTGGCGGAATAGAGCCAGAATTAGAATATTAATTCTGTCCTATCCGTCATTCTTAATCTGCTTATATTATAAATGGAGAAACCTTGTTTACTTACTTCATTGTTGGTTTTAGAGATGTGATACTTCGGTATAAATTGCAAGTAGTATTATTTATGTAAGTAGGTATAATTAATTATATATAAGTATCATTATTATTATTATGGACATGCAAATAGCTTAATAAGTAGGTACCTACATAGTAGATAAATTTTATGTTCAATCTAAACCTTGACGTCTATTCTATTTTTTATTTATCATTATTCTCTCCGTAATCTCAGATTTTTGAATATGCAATGCAGGTAATACAGTTATAACATTTTTATATGCCCACCTACTTATAATATAAAACCTACCTAAATATGATGCCATTAACATTGTAAGTAGGTATTATCTAACTATACAATATAGGTAGTAACTGGTATGTATGTACTTCACTAAATAGCGATTTTCTTCGCTAAAACCCAGGTGGAATGAAAAGAGGCTAAATGAGTTCTTTCGCAGATTGAAATCGCTATTGAAGCAGGCTCTAAATGCTCCTCCACACGCTTTTATTTAGCTTTACCGAGTAAAGTTCTCGTACACTGTAACTTTTATAGACGTAACATACGAACGAGTCTTTAGACTTTAGTTTTTTATTAAGTGTTATGTAGCGCAATATTATCTCATATTAGAATGAATCTTACTAATATTATAAAGCCGAAAGTTTGTGAGTGTGTGTGTGTGTATGTTTGTTAGCTCTTCACGCTCAAACGGCTGGACCGATTTCGATTCTATTTGGTATAGGGGTAGATTGGACCTATGAGACGGACATAGGCTATTTTTTGTCACAAAAAATAATCTCGAAGGGGATGAAATAGGGGTTGAAAGTTTGTATGGGGAATCCATAATTCTTCAAGTTAGGGATCTGAAAATTCTTATTTAGGCTTTTGGTAATAAATCAATAAATACGGGTTTCAGCTTTTTTGCAAAATAATCCCTAAAGGGGGAAAAGCAAGGGGGTTGAAATTATTAGGTAGGTATTCTTTAGATGCACCCCCAACGGACCACAATAAACGGCTGAACGGATCGTTATTTAAAGAGGGAGAGTGCGATGGGAGGAAAGAGGGGAGAGTGCGGGGAGGGGAGAAGGAGAAAGAAGGAGAGTGGGGGGGGGAGGGGCGTAGATGGTAGAGTGGGGGAGAAGAGGGTAGAGTGGGGAGAAAGATGGGGAGAGCGGGAAGAAAGAGGGGAAAGTGGGGGATAAAGAGGGGAGAGTGGGATTAGAAAGAGAGGAGAGTGGGGTGAGAAAGAGGGGAGAGTGGAGGAAGAAAGAGGGGAGAGTGGGGAGAAAAAGGGTAGGGTGGGGGGAGAAACAGGTGAGAATGGGATGAGAAAGAGGGAAGAGTGGGCGAAAGAGAGGGGAGAGTGGGGGGAAGAAAGAGGGTAGAGTGGGGAGAGCGGGGAGAAAGAGGGGAGAGTGGGGAGAAAGAGAGGGGAGAGCGGGGGACGAAGAGGGGAGAGTGGAGGGAGAAACAAAGAAGAGTGGGGGGAGAAAGAGGGTAGAGTGGGGGGAGAAACAGGGGAGAATGGGATGAGAAAGAGTAGAGTGGGGAAAAAGAGAGGGGAGAGCGAGGGGAGAGTGGGGGACAAAGAGGGGAGAGTGGAGGGAGAAAGAGGGGAGAGTGGGTTGAGAAAGAGGGGAGAAAGAGGGGGGGGGAAAGAGGGGAGAAAGAGGGAGAGTGGGGGAGAAAGAGGGTAGTGTGTGGGGAGAAAGAGTGGAGAGTGGGGGGGGGGGTAGAAGGAGGGGAGAGTGGGGGGAAAAGGGGAATAGGGGAATGGGGAGAGTGGGGGGTAATAGGGGAGAGGGGAAGAGGGGAGAGTGAGAGGAGAGAGAATTTGGTTCGCAGATAGGTTATCTTCTAACTTGGGACAAAAACTGTGAGAACTACCCAATGTGCGTAAAATTTCGTACGTAGATAGGTTATCCCGCAACTTACGACTTATATTACCTTATACCCCAACTTACACATGCACAGTGGCCTAAAAACTGTGAAATATAATTTGCATAAAATGTATTATGCAGATAGTTTAGAGACACAATATAGGCTACAAATCATCATCATCACCATCATCATCACTGTTTATTTGTACATCAGTGCGATAATAACTGTGAAAAACTACCTAACCTCTGTATTTTCTCTGACACAATGTTACAAGTCGTATGTAACAGCCACCGCCCTATAGGTTTTATAATGTGAAACGCGGGTGAAACCGCGGGGCGCAGCTAGTATTTTTTATATAATTACCTACTTTATGTCTTTTAGAACTCAGGGGCCGTCCATTAACGTGATGTTTTTTCAGCATTTTTTAGCCCCACCTCCCAGTTGGTGATGTTTAAGACTAACCGAACCTGCAACCTCAAGCTCAGCAGTATTGAAAGCGAATAGCGGTTGAAGTTTCACCCAAGCTTTAGAGTGACCAATCAATTGCGCTTGTTTTAGTGGCTATTTTCGGTCAGAATGTAAATCAGATTCAAAAGTTTGCGGTTGCTTTTCGCGGATGAATATTTCTGTAGGATCGTTGTGCTGAAAATACATATCAAATTAATATGCATTTATTACTTTTATTCAGTCCTACCTTTAATATTAAACTATGTTACGCATATTCTCGCTCGAATTCGAAATATTTTTCAGACAATCTACTGCGTATTTAACTTAAAAGTGGGATCATTTCAGTCAGATACATTTTTAAACGTAACGTTACTAAAACGCATTCTTCCTTCCTCATCCCTAACCAGTCAATTAGTGAGAGCTATTTTAGACACGTCCATCTATTCTTCCATTTGTGTCTGAAGGTAGGTAAGTACGAGGAAAATAACAGCGTAGATTTACTGAATGCCGAATTTGTCACGTGTCGATTATCATCAAAAGTGACTGCATTCGATTCACAATTATTGCACGTGACCATTCAGAGAATTTGGATTCATTATAGTGCAGAGTACTCGTAGAGGACTCGATTATTTCGCTGTCTAAAGTCCATTTTACTCCGCCCCGAAGCTCACTAAGTTTTCGAAGCTAGTGTATCAGACTTAACTTTTTCATCTTATTTTTCCAGTGTTTTCAGATCGGCAACATTCATCAAACCAACACCAATAGCTCCTTCAACTGTTTCCTAAAATTCGTTAGTAATACACCTTTACCTACGTAGAACCTAGTATTTTATATGTGCGGTAAGCGGATAGTTTTCTAAACCCATTCCAGCGCGTTCCTGGCAACATTCGACAAAGCACCATTAAGTGGGCGCTATTTCAGATTTAGCCGCGGCTAGGGAGCCGTCACTCTTGCTCCCATAATTAACGCATTCCAAACCACAACAGTTCCACCGCGATTGTTGGGGAATGGCCCCTGATTTCACGGGAATCGGGGAATTTCGATCACATGTTACAGTAGACATTTAGAGGTACCTGTATACTAAGTACTACACCTAAGAGAGTTTTATGTGCAACGATCATATAAGTAAGTAGATCATTCTATGGCCACCCTGAGCAAAGCCATCTTCTCATTGTACGAATTTGACATCGTTCGAAATCCTGAAACTAATTCTGTAAGGAAAATACATGAGCATTTTACAGCAGGACATGACGTGTTTGTAATTAACCCAAATTTGTAGTACCTACTCTACAAGTTCTCAAAAATGGCAATGGCCAATTGTTATTATTATGTTGTTCCATTACACGAGCTCTATAACTTAGTGTAAAAGGTGTTCAGCAGTTCATATTGAAATAACTTGTAAGTTGTAAAGTAATGGAGCACAAATTATTATTGACGTGTTTTGATATTGAAATTTGTGAGCTCTATTCCATAGGTAGGTAGAGCGTTGCAATTTTGGATCACGTGAAAACAGACAGGCAATATGGGTAATCGAGCTAGGCGAGACTTGCCCCCGGTTTCTAGAACGCTAGTTGGCTTTGACAGTAGATTAAAACTATCGTTGTCTCTATCTAACACTAAACAAATGACAAGGATGGCAATAGAATTAATCTGTTGTCAACGTTGACTGACGTTGCAGAAACTGGGGGTTGACCTGCCAGCCAGTGGTTGGATGCATCAATGCAGCAATGTGGAATATGGCACTCGCCCGCGAATTTCAAATTCACCAAGCTAATTTTTCGCAGCCTGATTTTCGAGTGACTTTGCGGAATTGGCAGTGGAAGTCTATGGTTTGGCCGATGGATTCAATGTCTATCCTATGCAAATATTTGTTCAATGTTTGCATGTTGTGGAAACAGTCCTGGTTGGTTACAGATAATTCGAGTTAGGATTCGGAACTTGTTTAGTTGTTCGTTGGGCGTTATTTATTTTATATATCCCCGCTGGCTATAAAGCAACTTTGACTGCAACAAATTTCAATTAGAAGCGATTGAAATCGACTATCGAAAATTTATACACATAGGTATTCAACTACTCATATTCACTATGTTTTGATACGCCAAATAACTACGTTACATCGAGGGCTGATTATATGTATATGATTTTAATTAAATTTAATTACAATCAAAGCTTCGTAATTATTACAGGTATAAAGCGCACGACCGATATTCCATCAAGAATATTGTGGTGATTATTCAACGGATAGGTATTTTCGTAGCGCGTAGCGTTCTATCTGTCTAATAATCAATCAATTCAGACGGAAATGAGAATCTGTTGTTGCCAACTTTGGATAATTATTATCCATAATTAATAGCGGGGCTCCTTCCTATGATTTCGCTAGGAATCAAGAAATCCGCTACCTGAACGATTATTGGTTATTTAGGAAACGATCCCTTTCATTATTTTGCTTAGTTTAGTGGTAGATTACAAATACAAGGTTTTTGTTGGTGGTATTAAAAATAATGGTGCGGCGAGATATGGCCTAGCTAGGCGATATGCTCAATCTTTGAGAATACCGATGTCCCAGCAGTAGGAACGTAATGGAACGATGATGAGATGATCAACTTGGCTTGGGAAAGAAAGTGTAATTCAACTGAAGATTCCCTCTAACTTCTCTCTAATCTGTGGCACTGCGCCGGAGTGTGGTATGCAAACATTAGTTATAAGTACCTATTATTACATACACCTACACTTGTGAGCTACCATTGTTATTGTTAAACGATACCGGCGAATCCGGCGATACTGACAGTCGCTGAATCAGGTATCCCGTGTGAATGTTCTCGAGTAGGTATAAGTACATGAGTTATTGAGCATGTTATGTTGATGATAAAATGCCTTTAGGATTGGCTTTTGTTATGTTCATGTGAATTACTGTTTTCAAAGATTGTTCGGCCGCCCTGGTAACACACTCGTTCTTGCGTGAAATTATCCTTCATTATCCAAATTTCAAATAAATAACATAGTTACGTATGTCCTTATATTATTTTATATCCACATCGACTAATATATCTGTAGATCAATGGAGAACTTGCCATTGGTTTTCTTTTAGAAATCCTTTTCATTCGCATAAATTTATATAGGTACCTAATTGAATAAACTTTCAAAGAAAGTGAAGCGATATCACAAACTAAAAGCATAATATTAGACCTCCGCGCAAACGTAATGAATTATTCTATTATTCTTATAGCAGCACAGTCGATCATAGAGTGACACGGTATTTAAATTCAATAATAATGTAGATTCTGGTAGGTACGTACATACTCGTATCTCGATTCTCAAGTAGCTCTGTCAAAGTCAACCTTTCCCCATTAGCACTAACTGAATAATTCATTTCTCCAAGATGGGTTGTTACCAATCTCCACGCTTCACTTAGTGCACTTAATAGGTGCCTACGTAGTAATAAGTATCTAGGAGTCTGCGCGACCAAGGAACGTCGGCTTGAATAATAGATTGATAGTTTCATTGGAGATTCATTGAAAATTTAGCCACTGTAAGTTTTTTGTTTTTCGGAGCGAGATCAAAGCAGTGCCCCTAGCTCTGTTGATTCCGTCTTCGGATCACAGGCTGCTAGGCGTGAGTTTATATAAAATATTTATAATACATAGTAATTTTGTTGTATGGGATTAAAACTTTTGAGGCCAAAATAATAGAGTATACTTACCTCCTATACTTACTTAGGAAAAACATTTTGACGGATTTAATTAACTTTACGTATTAGCATACACACATACTTATTATTTTTGACTACCTACGTGTAATTAACATTCGATTATAACGCGTCTCCTCGCACTCATGTCCAGTTGGATGGAATATATAGATAAACTACTATTGTTTCGGTTCATAATTCACGAAATTCACGAGCGAACATAAAACATATTTGAACTAATAAATTGTAGGTAAGTTAAAATGTTTATACGATGATTTTCGGGAGTTACACGTGAAACTAAAGATTGTGTCTGTTTGTTTGTAACGTTTTAACGTTTAACCACTGGATCAACTTCGATGACTTTTGATATGTACTAAATAGCGCGAACGTAGTCGCGGACGAAAACTAGCAGAGCATCCTCATCGAATGCAAGCCCGCAGCAATCAACCTTCTAACCCACATATACTTTCTCACACAGTATGTACCTAACCTAATTAGGAAGCAAAACCATTTATTCCTTATAAAGCGTAAACAATTCCAAAGTAAACAGTAAACAATGACCTGTCACGACAATGTTCAAGAGAAAATATTCAAATGTAACATTTAGATCCCCACAGACTTGGCACGAAATGACAAATTAATATTCCTCCCGGGTCCCTCGCCGGATTAGCTAGACAGGTACGGCTGGTGTGAAAACAGCTTAAAAAAGACTTACGCTCGTATTTTTAAAATAATACTACAAGATCATTCTAAGTAGGCGTGTACGTGCATGCTTTACGTGATCATTTTACTGATCTTTACTGATACTTTTAAGCGGTATAAGGGACAAAAAGTCCGTAACTACCTATAATAATTTTGTGGAATGATTTATTCTATATACCTACAGTATTATGATACCTAATATTATAAAAAAGTGTGACGAAAATAAAAAAAAATATAATATTATTACTTACCATAGTTTCTTGGTGATATAATAATCTCTAAGCGGCTTATTTCTGAAGCACTGGTAGAGCTTTTTTTTTTCTTTTATCGAATAGTAGGTACAGCTTTCTTTACTGTGCGTGATTGTGAATCAGATGAAAGAGAAATTTTATTTTCTAACTCAAATCATAATCTGTTTACTCATTCATTTAATTTACAAATGCTTATTTTCATAATTTTATTCTCCTCTTTGTTGGCATGAAAGTTCTATATTATTGCCATATATACATTATTGAGTTGTTATAAGAATAAGAGAATTAAGTGCGACTCGGACTCGCGCACGAAGGTTCCGTACCATAATGTATCCCCCGTTAGGACCCGTTTTACCCTTTGTGAACGGATCCTAAAAACGGGGACAGTGGGCACTTTTTACATAATTATTATCTATTTAATTCAACTAAGTATATTAACGGGGGCAGGGTACGGGGACAACGGGAAGTCATTTTAAACAATCAATTATAATTGTCCCCGTTAGACAGAATTAAATTAGAATTAAATCTGTCCCCGTTAGATGGGGACTCAGAGTCCGGGGACAACGGGACTGAAAAACAGAACCGAACTCCCCCTAACGACAACTGAAAAAAAGTTCACGATGGTCGCCAGTGGTGACGACTGGTAATTATATTTCCGAGTTGTTACAGCTTCCATTAATTATTAATATTCACAGAAAATATGTTTTAGAAGCCGCGGGAAACAGCTAGTAAATTAATATTATAACCTCATTGAATTCCAATGTGATGTGATGGTTCTCATAGAATTTCCAATGAGTTAAGATTCCCTTGTGCGTGAACGTACCTAATCAGAATAATATTATTAAGGCGTGTCTTAGCTTCTTAGTTTAGAGTTTAATATCTACGTATACATTATGTATGATGAGTACTTAGGTCTCTGCTAATGGCATCTCAATGTGGCGGTAATATATGATGGTAGTATGTAGTATCTAGTGATAACGTGGTAGCAATGGTAATCTTCAGAAATTAGTGCGGTGTAAATCCCACGGTATCACAAGGTCTTACAATAATTTCCAAAATATATAAGAAAACGAGCCTACACCGACCTACATAGACACTAATTTGATACATGTTAGATGGGTAGGTAAACATGCTTTTCCACTATCAGTCTTTCGAAATTTTCTGTTATTCTCTACGTACGAACATATTATATTTATTATGTTTCAGTCCGCTCCGCACTTGTACCGCGGCTTCCTCACATTCCAGAAAAATATGTTTTACGACAAGGCTCTTGCTGTATAATATATATATATATGTACTTATATATATGAATATATATATATATAAATATATATACGGTCTATAACTAGAACCTTCTTATATAATAATATAAGGTTATAAAATATATTTTTGCTTAGTAAGGTATGTAAGTATTGTATACTTACTTTAGTATGTATTAAAATACACAAAAGCGTCAAGTGCTATCAATACAGAACAATATAAACGTGTCTTCCCCTTAGTAGAGACAATAAGAAAAGTGCCATTGGACACATTCTTAGTTAAAGACAATTTAAAAGAATAAGTTAAAATTAAATTACTTATTAGCCATGTTAAAGGCTAGATTGCCTTCTAGCCTTTAATAATGCGCTCTAATAAAAGGAAAAAAAACATAAAAGGGTACATGTTAGCAAAAAGATGATAACTCCCTAAAAGCTTTTGTCCTCAACAAGGACATAACTCAAATTACCTAAGTACAATTAGTTATGTACCTATGTAAGTAATAAAATAGCGATGCAAAAGTTGTGTAGTCTAGTTCTTAACAAAAAGATTCTAATGGGGGAAAACTACCGGATTCGGTCGTATTTCATGTACACTTAGCGACATAAGTTGCTAACCATTCCGAAATTGTATCTGTTCTGCAAAAACAGAATAAAATGTGCGAAAGGAAACGCCAAATAAAATTGGCAATACACAGAAAAGACGGCAGTTTTCATTTTTAAATTAAATAGTACGGCAACACAATTTGGCAGAAACAACAGCTGGTGAAAAAACACTGGTTTGTATTGAACCTTTTTAGTCACATGAGAGATATCCCATTAACTATTTCTGATACCAATTAAAAGTTTACCGTAACGATACGGCCATTGTAACGATAATAGATGGATACCGATAAAATTGGTATTATTTTGTGGTGTAGTATATAATATACTTACTAAACTAGTTGTTGTATAAACTTTCGCTATTATGTGTTAAATAATTCTGTTACAGTGATAATTTAACGTTTGGATATATTAAGTGTATTTTGTCGCTGACTGTAATACAGGTAGTAGGTACAGTCAGCGACACAACTCGACTCTTTTTAGGTAGCAATAAACAACAAAAAAAGAGTATTAATAAATATACAGGCGACGTAAATACAAGTTACTACGCATTTTTCTTCACGCTTTGAGTACCATTTGTGGTAGGCAGTGAGCATGGCACGCCGATTAATCTAAGCTGACATACGACTCTCGTTTCTCCAACATTCATCAATCGTCTCCACATTTGTAACTCGTTTGTAAACGCCCTAAATTGGTTAAAGGTACGTAGAAGGTTTTACTCGGAAACATTTGAAAGGGCTTTTTGTGTTTTTTTTTTCAAATTCGGGGTTGTTTTTAGGGTTCCGTTCCCAGAGAGTAAAACGGAGCCATATTATACTAACTCCCCTATCTATCCGTCTGTCTGTCCGTCCGTCTGTCTGTCTGTTTGTCTGTCTGCCCCTCTGTCACCAGGCTCATGAACCGTGATAGTAAGACAATTGATTTTTTTACAGTAGATGTATTTCTGTTGCCTCTTTAAGAGATACTAAAAAATAGAATAAAATACATATTTAAGGGGGCTCTCATACAAAAAACGCGATTTTTTGCCGTTTTTATCCTACTAATCCTACTAATATTATAAACGCGAAAGTTTGTAAATATGGATGGATGGATGGATGGATGTTTGTTACTCTTTCACGTAAAAACTACTGAATGGATTTTAATGAAACTTTACAATAATGTAGCTTACATATCAGAATAACATATAGGCTATAATTCATAAAGATATATCGTATATTATCCAAACGCGGGTGAAACCGCGGGGCGCAGCTAGTAGATTATAATGGTGCGGAAAACTTCGTGCGCGATTCCGACTTGCCTTGGCTGGTCTTTTATTTGTTTTGATTTCGCAAGATTGTGTTAACTTGAAAAATCACTATTAAAGTCTGAAGCTAAACTAGGTACCTACCTACCTACTTACTTTAAAAAAGACTCCACTTATTTCAATCTTTTAAATAACTACAATCGTTTGCAAATGACACCATTAAAAACATAATAATATTTCTTACTTGCAACCAAGCTACCTAGTCAGGCATAGCTTATTATCTTCCAGCAAAAACTTACAAAAGAATAAACTGCTAAACCATTAACTATTTACGTGATACCATCTCCAAAATACTCCAAATGCACCAAGTAGCCAGTGTTGCAATATTCAAAATTACAAACACATTAACCATAGATTTTCCTTTCATTATTCTCTAGATTGTAATCATAAAATTGGCAAATGCGAAACAATGACTGTTAACATTAACGTTGCGCACATTAAAATTTACCTATACGACTACTAAATTAGTATATGGGCCGTACATTTTAATTCCATGAATAATATTGAAATGCATGTAAATTTTATTAGTGATGTGAATTCATCGACCTGCATGATCAGCCACCGTATACGGTATTAATACCCTGTCCGATATTATGCAAAATGTATTAATGTAAACGAACCGTAGTCGAAATTTTAACCAGACAGTGTGGACGCAGCGTTATATTTATCGGGGCTTTGCGCAATGCGCTTTTAATATAACGTAATTTATGATTTAATATTGATAGTTGTATTAATATTAAAACGTACTTACAGCAATAAATATCGCAGAAAAAATTATATCTTAGTTTTGAATTAGCCAAATGTAACCGGCGTCTTATTATAGCATTCCGTTTTCATAGTTTGTGAAGGTAGATCTGCACAGTGCAGCAAATGAACGTTAAAAACTGCACACACTATAGTTTCTAGCATTAGTCCCTTTCTCACCTGTCTTAAGTGACGATGTGATCGAAGGTGATGATCTTGATCAGCCTAGATTGCGGGACTGGCTCTTAAGGACAGCTGCCGGAACGTCCCGATAAGGGTTTTGGCAACTAACTACTCGGGGTTTGTACCTACTAACTAGGCGAGCACTATAGTTTTTTTTTTTTATGTAGTGTCCGACTACCAAAGAAATGGTGATAGACGGTGAACGGAACGTTTAGTGGCATAACATCTGAGATTCTGAGCGCTGCCGTGCTTCGGACGGTGTATGGCGTAGGTCATTGTTATCGATTGATAACAGCCGTTAGGCATTTCAGAAGCCCTTGATGTTTGAGCTACTTGGTACTTCATTAGAGATCACTGAATATTATATAATTATGTAATCAGTAGTAAGTACCTACTACGTACTAATATATAATATTAAGTGATATCACCGAATGTGCCACAAAATTATCTAAAAATAGTTACCTATACATATTATTGAATAGTCTACAATTACATTATTCAATGATTAAAAAGGGGTGGACAAATATTTTCTAATATTATATTACGTACAATACTTACGAACAACTTACAATACAACAAAGAATAGGCTATTTACAAAAATATAATAAGCAAATAGGAACAATAAAAAAGTTTTCGTATGATTTATGTACATAAAAAACTAATAAAACATGCGAATAGAACATACAAAAACAATTTTCCAAATGGACAGGCATAACAAATCACTTCTCTTTCACTTACCAACTTTCGCCAAAGAAACGAAGAAAAATAAGAAAAGAGTGTCCCACCGCATTTTCCTCGTTATAAGTATTATTATACTCAGTTCACAAAACCATAACACAGCGTCAACATAGCGTAAAAAACATACTTGTAATGTTTACTAACTCATGTGCCGCTATTAATTACCGCATAAAATTGTTAATACAACCGATTACGGCAATCGCACTTCACTATTACACAATAATTTTAATCGATTTTTAATATCAACATAGTCCAACTGGCAGCTAATAATAAAAATAAAAGTTCGAAACACGTAAAGAATTTTGGCGCGAAGCGTGCGTTCTGCGTTCACGGTAAAGTTTCGTCGAATGACACGTAAAGGCTCAAACACACTACGCAGCGATGTGATCGACCCCACCGGAACCACAGTCGGTAGGCGCGCGACTGCCGAGTCCATGTGCACCGCACCGAATCGTGCCTCTACCTAACTTACACTAACCTCTCCTTCACCTTTAGCTCTTAGAACTTAAAGTTCAAAGTCGTTTGACATTGTAAGGCTTCAATTCTAATGATAATGTTCATAGTTTTTAGACCGTACGCGCATTGAAAGCATGTCCCTATTGAAGCCATTGTAACGGAAGGCGATCGGAAAAACAATGTGTTTTGGCAAAAAATTGAATGGCGCTAAAGACGCCTTTTATGTTACGCATAACTTTGGAATGTCTTTATCACAAAAAGCAATATTTGGCGACTATCTAGAAAAAGTAGTTAGTCGAAGTTCTTAAACTTTCGCGAACTGAATACATGTTAATTAGTATTTAAACGGGTCTAAATATGTCAAAATTATATATTTTGATATTCGTTTGTGCGCGAATTAGACCCGTTTAAATACTAATTAACAAGTAGTTAGTCCTCGACAAATGACTGTTCTTCATTATTGTTAGTAAGTATTAACAAAATGGTACCTTCGCCCGTCTCTTCAGGCCTATTATGCCACCTTAACAATTAAAAAGTATAACCTAAGTAGGTAAGTACCATTTATTTCGACAGTAGAAAAATAGGAAATACAATAATAGGTACTTGACTAGTATAGATTAAATTTTCATCTCAGCAGAATGTATGCTAAAAATTAAATATAGGCGCGGTGCTGCGAGATATAGCTAGTGAAGGGAATAATAATTATGTGCTCAGTGGCGCACAATTCCGCATCGTCCTCCCTATTCCTTCTATACTTTATAGCTAGACGGGCTGTAAGGCGAAGTGCGGTGCGTATGAAGGCCTACCCTACGTAAAATACGTACTTCGTCATTTGGAAATATTGAAATGTCGTATATCCCCAATGCCCTATTTCTCGATGTATATGCCCCTTTAAATGGCAAGCGAGAAAGTAGGTACCTACCTATATATAGCATCAAAATGGGCAAACTAAAAAGAAAGCTAGATTAAAAAGTAGGTACCTAGTATTTTGGTAGGTACAACCTCACTGTAAAATTACTAATATAAATATGGTTGTTTTATACTTCAAAATAAACATTTATTTACATAAAATGTGGCATCAGTATAAAAAAAAACACTTTATACTGCAGTCAAACTCTACAAACGAATCATTGCATTCACAATTTCAAATTCACAACTCATTCTTACACAATATTTTATTTTTCGTATTAGATACTGACAACTACCCGCATAACTACATCGACTATGAAATATGTCTAAATTAGAATAAAGAAAATACATTGGAAATTATACTGATTATAAAGCCCACTGGGCGTTATTATCGGTCGATATAATCGCAGGCGATTTTGCGATATTTGCTTATAGTGCATTTAGTATTACTGCTGCGCCGTTATAGAAGTGAGAAAGGGGATGCATAATCGGAATAACGTTGCGATATTATCGACCGATTATTAGCACCTGTGTGGTTGCTTTACTCTCTACCTATCATAAAAACGTTCCCAATATAACAAAGATAAACGAATTTTATGTACCAAAAAAGTTTGCAACACTGGCCTAAAGGTCCGAATAAACCCACGCAACTGTGGACGCAGCGGCGGCTGAAATAAAGTGATGTTAACTCACTAAACGTCACTGGAGTTTCAAATAACAATTTTGAATTCATTGTCTTGGAGGAAACTTACGTGATAAGGTTCAAACTCGTGTGAAAAACACATAGCATAATTTTTATTCATCTTAGTATCTGCCATCCCTTCTTGCGTCGGTTTATTTGGACCTTGTGCTTAGTTGAATTACACTTTGTAAAGTAGCGAACTAACTTACAAAGATTTAAGATTTAATCCCTATTTAAATCACGTCGAGTGTAATAAGTAGCTAATCAAGTGGAACTAAGTAACAAAGATTTAGTGTCTTGGATTAGCAGCGAATTTTCGACGTTCGTTGCTCCACTGTTGTTGACTTGCAACGAAAGTTTTTATACAATGCTTACAAAGTAACTTCTTCGAAAAAATTAAAACACCATAAATCTCTTAAATATAACTATTTACAGTACCTACCATTATAACTTGTAAGACATAGGTATTATGATGAAAAACATTGTTTGTTATTTACCAATTATTGATGCAGATTATGCAATAATTTTTTTAGTGATTTTTCATCCAAGTTAAACTACAGTTTACATTTGCCTTGCTACCGTTAAACGACGCGGCGGGCGGCAGGCGCCATATTGTAGCTTCTATTTCATCGGCCTTCTTCAGCATCTTAAACTAAACTTGGAGTCCTCTTCTTTATTTTGGGAACACTTTAACCCGTCCAGTGTGGGGCTATACACATTTTGTCACACAGTTGTCACATCGTTTCACACATTAGTCTTTCACAGTGGCACATTTACACGCTCATATTCAAAGGCCTAAGGTTCCGATGGTTCTGTAAACAGCGGACTGAGCAGAACTGATAGTTGTTGTACTCAAACGGTGCTTTGGGCAGACCACCGCCGCATAGGAAACATCTCTTCTCTTCTGCTTTTGTCTGTAAAGGAAAACATGTGGTATTTTTTCTTTTTTGTTATGTGTCTTAGTGCCGGCTAGGCGGAATTTATAGCGTTAGCAAGTTAAAATTGGTACATTGATTCCTTCGCATATCGCTATAAATTGATTCACCACGTTGGGCACCAACTTATAATAAATAGTTCGGATTATACATTGGTGCTCCACGATGGGCGCCAAATTATTATTTCGAACTGTAATATTAGGTCTTGTTACCGAGATCTTATCAAGATCTCGGTAACAAGACCTAATATTACAAAAGGATATTGAATTGACTCACCTTCTGATCATCAGTAAGCTGCAGAAACTTATTGCTCTTCACCTTTTCTACTTGCTTCTCTTTCTCCCGCTGCCTCTTCGCACGCTTCTGCTGTGCCTTCTTCTCTTTCTCTTGTTCTAGAAGCTCTCGCGTCAGCGGACCGGGAATTTGCGACTGCGAAGAAAGTTATTTTTAGGTCGTTGGGTAGCAGGTTGTTAGTTTGGTGCTGGTGACCAGGATGCGTATATTACGGATGGATAGTTAGTAGTCCCACCTTGGCATAGTTGTATCTGTCAGGGAATTGCGCCTGGAACAGTCGGAAGGCAACGCGAGTGTCGGCGTGAGGCGTGGCAGCGTACGGTGTTTGCAGCTGATGATTCTTGACGCACGGATCGCCGCCCGCACCAAGGATTTGACTGTTAGAAATAAAATAAAACTACTTTATATTTTTCCGGAATAAAATAGTGTAGCTTTTTGTTTTGGCATATGAGCGAAACTAACGTGACCATATCCGGTTTGGCAGCGATAGCAGCTTTGTGCAAAGCCGTGTTTCCGTCCGTAGGATCGGGCATGTTGCACGCCGCTTCTAAATTGCCTTCCCAGGCTTCGAGAATAGTCTCCAATGAGGTTTCCTCCTTGGTGAATATGGCTTTCCAGATCTGAAGCAAAAAATAGTGACACTGTGAAAAAAATTGAAAATAGTTTCCCAGTTTGTCCGGGCCTCTGACGTACCTTAATGACTGCTATCAATTGATAACAACGGGGGCCGACGTCCGTTGTGACCGATCAGTGACCGATCGAAATGCACACGGAACTTATGTACATCACTAGAAGGGCCTCGCGGTTTAACCCGCGTTAGCTACTATCCCGCGGGAACCGTTATTTTTTACGGGATAAACAGTAGCCATGTCATTCGGGGGATAGTGTAGCTTCCAAACAGTGGAAGAATATTATATCAAATCGGTTCAGTAGTTTCGGAGCCTATTCAATGATAACAAACAATCAAATATTTTCTCTTTATAATACCTATTATATTAGTATAGATTAATAATAAAATATTTATAACATTCCCTCAAACTGAACGAAACGCTTACCTTTTTGATATTAGCCGGCACTTTAACCGCAGGTGGCGGAGGAGGCGCCTTCTTCCCCGCCTCCTTATCTTGCTTCTGCTTCTCTTTAACTTCCTTTTTCTTCTTCCGTTCCACTTTCTTCTCTTCTGTGTCACTCTCCGAGCAGACCGAGCTGGCTACGGAGCAGTCGTTGATTTCCTTAATGAGGTCTTTCCTGGAGTTGGTGATGATGCCATTGCTGCTTTGCTCCATGAGAGTCTTGATCCAATCCTTAGGTGTCTCGGAGTCGATGTAGCACGGGCCTTCGTCTTCACTAGACATTTGGGTGTTTGGTAATTCCCGGGGTGCCCGTTCCCTGGTAACCAGAAAACATTTAACTATACACCAAATTAATGCATATAAAAGACTTGTAAACATGTTAATAATAGAGTAAAAATTGCAACAAATTTCCCATAGTCTTTTTTTTATAAATTACCTTGATTTAGCCCTATCAATGGGTTTGCCGGCAGGACTGATTTTCTGAGGCTTTTTCTTGGGTTCCATATTCGTCTCCAAGCCTGACTTGCTGGCTGGCTTCGTGAATGACCCTATAAGTGCCTTCTGGAATAGCTCCATTGAATCTGGAACAATACCAAATTGTTTGTTGTTTGCAACTTCTATCAATTTAAGCACTGAGTGATGAAAATCCGCTCATACAAGAATTAATTGGGGCCGAGGATCGGAACTGGTGTCGCCGGATTGTGAAGTGCAAAAATTAACACTCCACCACCATTAATTACTCTTTAAACAAAACCTTGACTTATTATTATTTTTGCTCACCATTTTTGTTTTTAATTTAATGTCATCTCAACATGAAAATTTATATGTACCATAGACTTCCAAACTGGCCACTGTCTCATGAACCCGCTGCACCTCCTTGTAGGTAGGCTTGCGAGTAGGGAAGGGCAGGACGCGCAGCCTTGTGTCCTCCTTGCTCAACGGAGAGCTCTTCCCGAAGATGGCAGCTTGGTTCATGGAGCCCACAGCGCGATACAGAATCAAGGTACATCCAAGCAAGTCTTCAGCCCAGCTAGAGATTATTTCTTGCACATGCTGAGGATGCAAAGTTAAGTTTGTATATTGTGCAGTACTTTAGCCCTTAGCCCACTGCTATAGTATGAGTAGGCCCACCTGCGCTACGCCATTTTCTTTCAGTACAATAAGAAATTTACCTATGATCTTCTCAGCCCATATACGCGCACTGGTCTCACCTTATCAGGAGGATAAAGCTATGGATCCAACAAAAAGCAGGTAATAATTACATTTGTATGCACCCACACTGGGTTATGAACTAACAAACTTCTGGGGCTGCATAAAGAAACCTACTGACAATTTGGGCGAGTTGAGGTACTGCTTTCTGCAACGACCTAATAATCCATCCGTCAAGCGAGTGCCTGTTAAGATGATACTTATTAACTAACTCACCTCCAAGAACTTAGCCTGGTTGTATCGTCTAAGACTGGCACCAGCCGAGCGCGGTGAGTTACCGTGATTGTCTCTGGTAGCCTGAGCTTGTCCCTGCCCTCTCCTGGAAGTGTACGAGTGAAATGTCTTGTGTAACACCGCTGCACCACCTAGAAAGATGATAAATAGCTTTAGACTACTTTGTCAGGTGATTTTAGTTTACTTTGTATGGTCATGACCTAGGTAGGCAAGTTTGATTGGTCATGGCATGTCACATTCTAGTCTAGGCTAAGAAATTCCGTAGATTGACCCAAAAGTTTTTATGGTGTAGAAAAGTAGCATCAATTCCCAAATAGTGATACTCTTTTGCAAGGCTGTCTAGATCTAGATAATTAGTCAGTTTTTTCAAACAACAGCTATTATCTATTTCTTCATTTTGAAATGCAATGAAGCAACTGAATAAACAAGAAAAAACAAGATTAAAAACTGAAAGTTAAACAAAAATACATAAACATAGTTAAGCAAATAGCTATTTGTTAGTAAGTTATAAGTATAAAAATTAATAGTGACCTGAAAATATTGCCCCGGCAAAGTGCCCACCAGAGACCATGATGACGGCCCAGCGCTGGGAGCCGGGCACTGCGAGACGCTTGCAACGGTTAACCCATGCACTGCCATCGCCATCAGTAGATAGCTCCTCCTGTAAAATTTACTACAGTAATTAATTATCACATTTAAGTCACATAGTACACCTTACTACAACCTACTCATATATCCTTGCAGTGCTGAGCATGACTTTTGAGACCTCCATGGGAATCCTGTTCAGATCAGTAGAGCTCACATCACAAACATGATTTCAGAAATTCAATGTGAATTTCATCAATAGGCGTGTCGAAAGATTTTGAAATCCTCTTCCATAATAGCGGTACATATTTACTATTTACGAAAAAAACTTTATTTCGGTAATAAATTTGAGTTTAGCGAAGTTAAAACCCTTTTTCTAATATTTTTTCAAATAGTGCGCCAAAACAGCTCGCGGTGTCATGGCGTCGGCTCTGACGTCACGCTTATGTAAGCATGTAATTATGTCTATGCGTTACGAAGAATTTAAACAAAACATTTAGATACTTAGTGTGATACAAATGAATAATTCCGAAGTTTATAAGTGGTGTGCAGTACCGCAGTGTAAAAACACATCAATAAGAACACCCAACAAAGTGTTTGTACATTTTCCAAACAAGAAAATAATAAGAGTTAAGTGGTTAAAGCTCGCACGGCGAAACTTCTGTGAAGACCACTTTGATGTGAGTATGTTATCATGTAATTATAGGTCTTAAAATGTTTGTTTGACTGGAAATAGTTGAATTAATGCGGCTATGGAATAATTAATTTATTGAAGTTATGTTTGTTTTGGCCTTGGCTATCATTCCTTATCAAAATTCGTTTTCTTTTTTGAGGTGCCAAATGACATGGAAAATTATATGGAGTATCATGTGATGGGATCAGTATCACCAGTACGTATGAAACCAGAATGTTTGCCCCATAAATTTACACGCCAATCTGACAGGAAAATACGAACATCCGACACAACTGAGCGACCTTATATAGCTAAGAAACGAAGAATGATGGTTCTTGAAATGACTTACAAAGAAGTCTTCACGTTTCGGAACTCAGACGAGCAAAATTCTTTATTTGTTGCGAGGAAATCGCCCAACATTATATATCAATCCTAGGCAAATTAGAGCTATTTGCCTTAACAAAGCTTGGTTTCATTGTTATATTGTAGATTAAAGTCGATAAATCACACGTTAAATAATAAAAAAACCACTCCAAAAGCGCAAAGCAATATTTACAACAACAAAATACAGTGGTATCAGCGGAGTTTACCTAAGCGTGACGTCATGCGCTGTGATTGGTGTTTCAATCAAAATGGCCGATAGCAATATTTTAATGTTTTATTTTATTGAAAATCTCAATAATCTGATTATTTTAAATGAAACTTAACCCGTGTTTTAATTTATTTTAGTATGTAGATTGCCCTAAAATGATTAAATCGACGATTCTTTGATACTGTCGACACGCCTATTATGTACATCATTATATTACAATAATTACATTGATACATGGCTGCATTGGTTTACGCATATTCTTATTAATTAAGTAATGTTTTATCTCTCACCTTTTTATGATGCAGAATACATCTGTAGATGCACATCACTTGCCCAGCCTTGTTTGTAAAGAAAGCTTTGCAGTGCCGAGTGGCAGCTGCAAACAGGTCCGTGGAGGGAGTGTTTGCAGTGCTTTCTCCTTCCGAGTCACTGCCAGAGACACTGGAGTCGTCATCTGGAACATTATATGGAGTACCTAACTGTCTACAACATAGATTTTTTCTTTAAAGTTTATGATACTTTACAAAACAGAATGCAATGCACCGAGTTTAAGACGGTAAGTTCTTAAAACACTTACCTATTCTAGAATTAAACTGTCCTAAAGAAAGTGGTTGCTTCCCAAACAGTTTTCTCTTCAGGTTGTGCGTATGCCAGTGCTGTTTATAGTGGGCCGTCTGGTGAGCCCTGCTCTCGAACGGGCCAATGCCACAGCAGGAGCAAGCGCTGCCGTCACTCGGGCCGTTCAGCGTCAGCGCGCTGAGCCGTTTCATTACACTTTTCTCATCCACTGCAACAATGATACAATACAATACAATCATATATTACAGGAGTTACTGCGTTTTGTGTTGTCTTAAAACAAAAATCTTATTATTTGCACAGAGGCTTTGCACAGAATATCTGCAGCATTGCATTGTGGTAGTTGCATAACTCTATTATAATGCTGTTTATTAAAGAATTAATCTGTGGGGCAAATGCATTTATACCAATAACAAATTAAACTGCATAATATTCTGAGAATAGAACTCCATACAAACATTTTGGTGTCTTTGGTTAGAATTTACTTGCCCATTATTTGTAATACATTATGTACCTACGATAAAATGTGAAGCGACTTACCAACATTGTGCGACTCAGATATCATGCATGCTGCAATCTTTAATCCATTCATGAGCTTCTTAAATTCGTCTAAATCGTAAACTTTTGCGGTTTTTGGTTTTACTATATCAGTTTTCGCCATATTTGTTTACTTTTATTTACACTAGAATCTGAATGTAAGTACTTAGAACTAGTAAATTACGAAGAAGGAAACATTGACGCAAAGTCTCGTAAATGATTGTGCAATTGAAAAATCTTTAATATTCTACATACTTTATTATTTGCTATTTTTGCAATTTTTTTTTTTTTTTTTTTTGTTTTAGTCTTGGCTTCGCACGGTTTGTGCATATAGCCAGTGTCAAGTATTTTATTATTATAAGTATTACTTAATTTCACATTAAGAAAGTCACAGCAATATAGCAATCGTGGTCAAGTAGTCAAGTCAGTTATTTACAGCGTCAAAGTCACGATTCAGTAAAGTAGTGGATGCTTTACTGAACCTTCCTGGGAGTTTTGGAAAAAATACGAAATGACACGTTTTTTGAGTTTATATCATTCGCCTACACTCGTGCACGTTAACGAACACTTAATGGTTAATATTCCACCAATATTACACATTAACACTCGAAGAAACACAAGTTTGAGCTAATAATATGAAACCAACAACGTCTCACTATCGGATTCCCGCCAAAACTCCTTTTGCAATTTTGTTTGCTTTGCTTGCAATGCTTGCTGAATTTGATGCTGACTTGACATTGCTAACTTGACTGACGGTGACGGGCGAATGACTGACTGCACGAACTCCGCATTGTATTTTTTTTGTTTTGGCCTCGCATAGCATGTATATTTTGCCAGTACCAAGGTATAAAATATTTAAATTTCTAGTGTACCTACATATTTTTACATTAAGAAAGTATTAGTATTAGAACAATCCTCGGGTCAAGTAGTCAAAGTCAATTTACGGTGAAAGTCATACAGTGGTGGATGCTAGATTGAAACTTCCTGAGAGATTTGGAAAAGATGCGATATGACACTTTTTTCGGTTTATATTTTTTGCCCACACTCGTAATGTCACTGGAAACAAAACGAATTCGTAGGTCTCAGTTTGTATTTTACTTTTAAACAGCGCCACCTAGTATTTTTGTATATAACTAGATTTTCACCATATGCAGCTTCAAGTTGACAGTAGTATTTCCGTTTCTTATAAATGGTTCAGCTACTCCACACTTAGTGGCGCTAGTAGTCATAAAAATTTTAACCAATTGGTTTTAAGGTTTTATTTATTTCTAGGTTCATATAATCTTATTCCATGTATACTGCTACTGCTTAACAGATGGCGTTAGTAGCACTTTCTGTACTATAATGGACCGCCAAAACTTTTAATTTCACCATCATAGCCACTTTATCAAAATTTTGAATAATACCTAATAATAACATTCATGGGGAATGAACTTAGCAAGATAATTTTATAGCTATATTGTAAGAATTCTGTACCAAAATAAATCGCGGTAGTATAATCGTTAGGTATTATCAAAAATAAATTATAAACTAAGTATTTATTCTACTATTTTAGTGCCTACCTTCTTCCTTATTCCGATCCCTCCTAAGTAGTTTATCATCGCAGAACAATAAAATAATTAATATACTATGTTATCACCAACTTAACTTCCTTCAAGCCAACTTTCTCGAAGAATGAATCTGTTTCACTACCTACTGAGATGATGCCTTAGTAAAAGCTGGTATATATTTTATCATACTGTTTCCTAAAAATCCATAAATGATTACAATAAACCACTGCCTATGAAATTAGTCTATTTTTTTGTTATTTATTGCTCTGTTCTTTGTTCTGTGATGTTACAACAAAGAGTTTATCTATTATTATACTTAGTAAACATTTAAGTATATCAACGCTTATAAATTAACAATGTTTCTAGTCAAGTTCAAAGTAGATTTGGCGGAGTTCGAGAAAATCGACGTAAGTAGTTTTCCCAGGGTTTGTGTAGGAAATAAACAGAATATGCAGTAGTACAGTTTCAATAAACGGATTTCTTGAACTGCGTTTTCAGACGGAGCGGTGTTCTGTGCGCATGTAAAAGGCCGGAAGGCAATTTGCTGGATTTATATTTGCCTTCAGGGGAACGGAAGCTGTCGGGAGCACTCAATCCAATTTGAATCCATAAATAGGAAGTAGCTGTTGAACGGCCATAAAATATATTATATATAATATATTATTAAAGATAAACTGATACGAAAAATACGAATGTGTTCGTCTACAAATAAACGATAATATAATAATGTAAGTATCTGAAAAACTAAAATATAATGTGAGTAGGCTTTATTGTTTTAAATAAATAAAATGATAAACTAAAGTATTTACTTACTATAAATTAAAATTACAAAAACACCTACCTACGTCATACACATAAGTAATAATCATCAAACGGCTGAACCTGAATAGATTTGTTATCATAGCTAAGAACATACAATTATACTCGTACTAGACACATCAAGCTGTCCTTCAAATAAAAAAATATCTATAATCGATAACAATTATTATTCATGCGGTAGAAAATGGACTAAAATAGGATATTTTGTTTTACAATATAAATCTAAGTGTTATCTTCCGACATGTCGTTTGATACACGCCACGTAGAGCGCGCAGACGACGCTCTTTTAACATGGGCAATTGGGCATATATCTTTGTTATTTATCAATCGATTTCAAGTTTCCCGGCAGCGGGTTTCCAGACTTCCGTCTTTTGGATCGGAACGCAGCATCTCGGACCACTCGGCTAATCTGACATGTCATTGCAGTGTCGAAATAATTGAATGCTTCAGACTAAAGCTTACGTGGTAACTATCTAGTAATCTATAACAGATTATATCTAATATGACAGATTATATGTATAAACAGATTATATGTAATATGATTGTCATGCGGATGTTCAATTAAACAAACCCTACCATTGCTTTGGAAAAATTGGAAAGAGCTTTGAGAAAAAACACCAAAAAGCTCTACGCAGGTTATACATTCAATATAAACGTCTACACATACGACATGAGTTCAAGAAGAAATCAAAAGAAACTTCAGGGTACCTTCATTTTAATTTGTTTGAATTTTATCTAGTAAACAAATGAGTGGGTACCAAATATTGCTCGCCAAGTAGACTTCGAAGCATTTGTTTGCCGACGCGACGCTCCCCCCCGTGGCTCGTCGCGTCGGCAGGTAGGGGAGATATTACCCCTCGGTGCTCTCTAACCTTTGTATGTCATCTTTTCAATATTATTAAACCTCTTAACAGGCCTGCGAACATAGTGCCCCTTAATTGCCTTTGCCAATCTTGCTGCTAGTCGGTGGAATACGAAGTTACTCGTAAAAAACACTGTCAATCTACAGTAATTCTACACGGTCTAGCTGAGATCCCACTATTTTATGGATAGCAAAATTACGAGTAATTTCTTTACACGGCACAGTTTGATATGATACAAAAATTCGTTTGTCATTGCTAGTTACAAAATGGTATGATCTTGGCGAGATCGTGTAGATGTAGATAGACGGTATTATTAACGCCTAGCTCCGTTATGCCTCCGATTAGTAGCAAACATTGGGCAAGGCTTTTTAGGGCAGAGAAATAAACAAACGTGCCGTGTGATGTTTCAAATCCTTATTATTTCGCAAAACAAAACAAAGATTGCATTAGCGCCGATGCGTTGGTGCAATATTTTATTCATTTCTTACCCATCTCATTATCTTGCGAGGCAAAGAAGTTCGAGTAGAGAACGAGTGTCATGGTAGCAAATACGTACTTTTAAGCCGCTTAGCGCTAAGCACTCCATTCGACGGTTCCTTTTGACAACGAACACGCTATTGTAACGTACTTATAAAGAGAGGTAACTACGACGCTTCAACATAAAGCTTCACTGAACAGTCTTCTTATAAGTTTATTGCTGACTGCAATAAACCGGTCTCGGAAAAATCTAATAAACATGCAACAAAGCCTGAGGAGCAATATACAAGAAACGCTACTGAATTTTCGATTCAATTGAAACTGAATTCCAATAATTCTTAATTACGGGCTTGAGAGGCAGTGCCGTCGCAGTCTACGAACTAAAGATTCTGCTCATTGCTTATTGGTTGCAATAGTGGAAACCAAATAAAGCATTGCAAACTTTGAGATGCAGTCTCGAACTATCTTGGTGCTCTTATTCTGTTCTTATTATGTATAATATTACGAGTAGGTATAATATGTGTTTAGTGCTCAGAAATAGGCTGTGTTCGTCACGATGAGCTTAAACGTTACGTAGACACGTTTTTTTACGGATTAAATATGGAATCACTCTCTCCTGTTTATAGTTATGGTTTTCAAAATGTCCAACGCAGTCTATTAATACTTAGTCGTGAACCGATGACAGTCTATTAAAACTGGTTAATTCTATAGCCACGACGTTTCTTTATTTATTACTGTATGTGGAATGTATTAACACACCAATCTACAATGGCAATAGTTGCTATGATAATAGTTGAGCGTCGATATGAATAAAGTAAAATTCAAACTGTTTCTCCTTTTTTTTGCAGCCAGTTCAATATTATCGTTGTAATGCCCGTCTGTAATGGCACAGAATACCTATGAATACCCCTGGTAATAGTAAACATTGCCGAGAGTTGGTAAATAAAAGGACTAGATTTATGGACTGAGGACAGTGGATAATATTGTAAATTCTATCTTTAGTAAAATCATACTATTTTCTATATTGTCTAAAAAAATTGTTTATATTATGTAGTCTTCTGTATAATTCTATCATTGAAGATTGACAATAATCGATTACTTCTTTCTATCTTGTTTGTATATAAATCAATGAATAAAAAAATATAAAAAGTAGTAAGATGAATCGGCCAATATAATATGCACAAAGTTACACGGCAATGATACCACATTCCCAATAAAAATTAAGTATCAAATAAGTTTACTGTAATTGGGAACTGTTGGCAAACAATTTATGGAACACAGTCGTCGAGGGTTGTTTCAATCAACTACAGATGATAATTACATTGTGCACGGGCTCTGATATCTGCATATATCCAATTATTCATAACGCATGAACGATGCTCCTAATTAGGATGGGGCACATTGTTGGATCAGGCAGTTTACTGTCCATTGGTTAGTACTTGAGTAGGAAAGCGGCATTATAGTCTAATACTACTCTGTGGGATTTAGAATAGAAATGCTTTATTGTACACGAAATTAAAAACAAAATAAGTCCACAAGGTATTAGCAAAGATAAAAATTTACTACATATACCTACACATCAAAAAAGTCTAAGCAACATGCATGCATAACATGGACCCAGGAACAATGGGATAAAAATATGTTTTCCGATGAATCGCGTTTCGGGTTTAGGCCTGATACAAGAAGGGTGCGAGTGTACCGTCGGCCTGGAAATACTGAAGGCTCAGGTGCGTTCAGGAAGTTCATCCACACAGCGGCTCAACAGTTATGGTATGGGCGGGTATTATGAAGAACAGGCGAACTGAGCTCGTTTTTGTAAATGGAAACATGAGCGGTGAAAATTACGTTGAGGATATTCTCAGACCTTATGTCCATCCATTTGCACAAACCTTTGGCTCCGATTTTACGTTAATGCATAACAATGCGCGTCCACATACAGCTCGGCGAACCAGAAAAGAACCAGAAATTAGTACATGTTGCTTAGACTTTTTTGATATGTGTATAAAGTACATTGATCACTACAAGCGATCTCTTCTAGTCAACCTTTGGATGGTGGAAAAAGGATAAAGCGTCAGAGGTTGGTGGTGTAAACGAAACGTATAATACAATTATTATTTATAATGTAAAAGTACTTTCGTTATGTATTTCGTTTTATGCATGTGCGATGTGCATACACTGTCAATTGGTAGCGTTCTTATTGTCTCTAAAAATCACATAAGGCTAATTCTCTCAAATAAACAGACCGTGTTTTTAAAACGATTAATAAAAATTATGAACTTTCCTGCTTTGTAAATGTTCAGATTTTCGTAGTTCGCTCTTCCGCGGGTACGTGAAGCTGTTCGGTTTTGGATATTATAGATTGGATGCAGTCGATAACTTTTGGTGTCTTAGAGTGACTTTACAAACTTTCATACAAACAAGCTATTTTTGGTCACTACTTTGGCTTTTGCTAATAAGTGACGCAAGAACATAATTATTTGCGCATTACTTATAAGAACATACTAATATATTCGTTTCAAACTTCCTCCGGTTGTGAAGATTTCAGAACCAAGTTTCCGCACATTAAATTTGTCCCCATTAGTAAATTCTAAAGTACCCACAAACGGCTGAAAACTATAATACTTGTATTTAATATAACTTTCAGCACATTTCTAAGACTTCCAAACTTCCAAGTCCAAACGGAACGTCTTATACACAAAGAAGCAGTGTGAGACTCACTGGTATGTGAGCTATTGAAACTGAAACTTTTGAAGTTTATGTGTAGCGAATGCGTAGTAAATATACGTCGTAGCGGCTACGACGTAGCGTAATCGTAGCGGCTGCGTAGAATAATGTAGTGTAGACGCCTATCTAAAATTATTATTGTACAAAACTTCTGCACCGCGGCAAAGGTAGTAATTACAAAGATTTTTTGTTATCAAATAAAAATAAAGGATAAATCCCTCTAAAAGGGAATGTGTGTAGTCATTTTTGATAGTGTTCACTTTCTGATACTACGTCTATGTGTTCACACTGGACTCTCCATCATTGTGGTATTGACAAGCGATGCGTCAAAATTATCCCAAAGCTACAAGCTATAAGCAAGTCCGCTTCGATGCAGTGCATGAACTAACTAGGTACCAGTGGTCTAAAAACTGCGGATATTGATATTACCTATAATTTCAGATAAAAAAAACTTGAATTATATTTATTAATTAATGATTTAATGTACAAATGAGATCCATGAATAAATCTATTTGTCAAAAATACAGAAGTACCTAAAATTTTACAATATACGTAAACTAACATTATACAATGGAAGTACGGAGTGATAACACGTAGAATAATTCGCAGTGAGAGATAAGACCATCCATTGTTCCAATTATCACTACATAACATAATTTTATATAAGTAATTTATTTTAAACTTGTTTGAGGTTAATCGATCCAATTAGAGTGCAAAATAATAGCTCCTTTAATCTTCACGAGTCTACCGATATTTCATTCTGATCCCCAATACGTAGCGTGTCTGGACTATGAATTTAGAATTTACCTATCAAACGTCCAGCTAAGCTTTAACTAAGTTATAGCGGAACTAAATCAAGTTTGGTTCGTAGGTTTAGCGTACTTTACCTTCTCGAACACATACCACCGAGGCAGTGGTCAGACGGCACCTTACTAAGTTATAACTAACTAGAAGCACCTCGCGGTTTCACCCGCGTTAGCTACTATCCCGCGGGAACCATTAATTTTTACGGGATAAAAGGTAGCCTATGTCACCCGGGGATAGCATAGCTTCCCAACAGTGAAAAAAATTTTCTAAACGGTTCAGTAGTTTCGGAGCCTATTCATTACAACCAAACAAACAAAGTTTTCCTCTTTATAATATTTAGTATAGATAGTTAGATAGTTAGATGAGTGCTAAGTTAGGTAGTTATAACTTAAGTCAGATACAAAGTTAGGCAGGTATATAAATAGCTTCAGATAATTTATGTATGTTTTAAGACATTCTAACATTTACATTCACGTTAACGTTTCACGTGATTAGATAGTTAACTTTTGTTATATCGTAGAAGGTAATAAGTTGACGTAGATATTGTACTAACTCTAGGTACCTACTGGTAAATTAATGAAGACGAGCGTCTGAGCACACGCTTAGTAAGTAGATGATATTATAATGACAAAATTTAATATTTACATACTAACAGGAAGAATGGGAGGGTTGGGGGGGGGGGGAGTACAGGAGTACAGGTACTGAGGGCTCTAGACGAGTGGCAATAACGCTCCGATGCACTTCGTAACAATATGAAAATGTATAGAAGTGATATAGCGCACGATATAAAGTTTACGTGCTTCGTGTTATGCTAAATCAATTTGGTTCGTCTACACCACAAGTCTGATCTATTATGGGGACTACGAAAAACTGTATTTTCCCAAGGCTGTGGTTTCTTAAAATGCCTTCGGCCGCTTACAGCGTTACGACGCAGCGTACCTAACGTTGTAAGCGACATTATCAAGCGTGTGTTTGTCACCGCGACTGAGCTCTCTAATATCCGAATCGATTTCTATAAAATATTATATTATTGTAGTTTAGATTCTGTTACAACACAAAAGATACTTTTACCATTGTCCACGTGAATGGAGTCGCGGAAGCAAGGTAGCCTTAAAAATAATCTCATCGATCAATGCCGCAGCCGTACTAATGGAGTAAGCTCTGTGCAACATTCAATATCTATTAATAAATGAACTGGCGGGCTTTCATCCCCTTTCATCACCTGCCACCCTTGTAAGCCTCTTTAGTCATGGTTTGATGACGTGTTGTTGTAATATTTTTTATATACCTAGATTTTGTCCTGCCTAAATAATATTATTTGCTAAAGTTTGAATGCTTGTTCGACCGTTACCAAAACGGCTAAATGGTTATAAAGTTTGGTAGGTACTAGAAAGTAGTGAGACATGTAAAAAAAATTTAGCTAGATATAAAATGTATAATTATTTGAAGTTGTGCTATTATAGTTTTATTTCTAAAATTAAGAATATTTATATTTCTGTCCCTGTGTGTTGTTTACACAAGTTTTTTTACTTATCGTTTTATTTCCTGATTTCTTCCTCATCCTCCAAAATATAATCATATTATAAGCGAAAGTTTAGAGGTTAGTTCGCGCAAAATCAGTTGAATATTGTAACAATAACGCATTTAATTTGAGGTTGTAACAAAGACCATTTTGTTCCAAAATCTTCCGTGAATAGAGTGAAATGGAGTGTCAAAGTTTATATAGAAAACCAGAAAGCCGCGGGGTGCCGGTAGCTATTTAAATTGCTATTTTAAGAGAAGATTAGGGGGGCTTATTTCGGATGGGGCGATAGGGCGGCGCACCGGGGTGGCACAGCCGCAAGGCGCCAAACTAATTCAACGAAATCAAATATGCATGGATTGTTTAAAAACGTGTTACGTATGACCATAGTGTAAGAAAGAAAAATCCTATTAATATTATAAACGCGAAAGTTTGCAAGTATGGATGGATGTTTGTTACTTTTTCACGTAAAAACTACTGAACGGATTTTAATGAAACTTTACAATAATATAGCTTATACATCAGAATAACACATAGGCTACAATTCATAAAGATATATATTATATTATCCAAACGCGGGTGAAACCGCGGGGCGCAGCTAGTCATTTATAAACTGGGAATCGCGATTCGCGCAGGCGTCGCGTCGGGTTCTTATATTTTAGGATTGACAGAAACCTATTATTAGAGCATTTGTGGTTTCTTTGCATTCATCAGCTGCCGCAAGTAGGATCGACCATTGCAATAGTGTATATTTTGACAATTAGCATTCTGTTTACATAATTCATTAATGATAATAATTGTGATCATTGAACATTTGTGGAAAAAAACTGTCTTAATTTGGTTTTCAGAAGATTATGGTAATGTTTAACAAACATGGTGGTTTAGACTATGATTGTTACTGCTGCACTGATCAAATTACTATTTCGATGTTTTTATGTAAGCAACAATTCTTCAACGTCCACTTCAACTATTTTTATGAGGCTTCTCTGTCTAGACATGCCAATGGCTAGACCACCACAACTTTGCGAGTTTCGTGTTGGAATACAGACTGACAAGTAACAACTCATTTTGAATTCAGGATAGTACTAATAACGATAAGGAGTAGCGACAAAGCTACCAATTGTAAACCATTTTTGCATATTAATATATCTTCTAGTGTTGTCTCTTTACGGTATGTGTCCAATAAAGAATCATTGCACCTACTGGTTTACTGTATGTATAGTGACAATTGAAATTAAATATCTTTTGCATAGTTTATTGTTTGATTATTTTTGAGACTTCGTAGCTTCGTGGCACTGAATACCGATATACAGAAGTAGTGCAGGGACAGTATATTCATTACGTATAAGTATAGCTAGTGGATACAACAGCGTGATCTGCAGGCTCACGGTTGTGTCACGTACTGCATTTGAAGAAGATCAGGGTTGTACGGGCGAGGGCAAAACTGCAAACATCGCTTCGCAAACACGGGATTGCGCACAATGAGCCAGTGCATGAATTTACATATTACATAAAAATGGTTGAAAATTTATAGACCACAATTAAATACGTGTATGTAGTTTTTACCCGACATGGTGAATATAATTATATACCTACCTAGGTACTACCGTTTACCGTATGTATATTTGCGTATTGTGTTAAGAGTGATAAGTTTATCACGCTATAAATTCTTTGATGCAAGATAGTGGATTATGAAGGAAGGAATTTGTAATATATCCCTGGATTTGTTTAGCGGAAACATACGGTAATAAATAATACAACGAATAACTGGACCTCCATGTTAGTGGAAAATCCGTCCACGCAGACGTAAAATCTATCAGGTCAGAGCCTCCTTGCAAAAGTTTCTTACCCGTTCTTTACAAGAACATATTTTCTGAATACGATGATGTGTCAAGTTTACTTTAATATCGTGTGATATTTGAATTGAATCCTTCCCTGGATTATTGGATAACGCATCAAATTTGAGAATGTAGGTACTAAAATGTGCAAACGCTGAGGATGACAAATTGGATCGAATTCCATAACTGGATTTGTGTGTAGTCGCAACTCTATCAATGTTGAATTTCAAAGAGACGGAATGGCTAGTAAATTGGTTTCGTCTAATTCTGCTTTAGATATTAAATTCTCAAACTCATTCCTACATTCCTTTATGTAGTGTTATTTTCAATCTCATGCTTTATTAGATTTTGGTCAAAGAAAAACATTTTTTCGTACTTAATTATGATTCAGACAAGTTTGGACTTGCGTGTGTGTGAGTTTGTATTAATATATTTACTTGTATCAATTTGTTGCTATGGCACAACTTCGTTTTATCTTAAAGCTTTATTACGGGCTTAAAGCCCGTTTTATTTTCTAGCTGCGCCCCGCGGTTTCACCCGCGTTTTTATAATATACGATATATCTTTATGAATTATAGCCTATGTGTTATTCTGATGTATAAGCTATATTATTGTAAAGTTACATTAAAATCCATTCAGAAGTTTTTACGTAATAGAGCAACAAACATCCATCCATACTTACAAACTTTCGCGTTGATAATATTAGTAGGATAAATTTTAATGTAATTGAATATTCTTACAGAAGAAGCTTGCTAAACTTACCATCGCATCATCAACATCGTGCTTTCTTTGATCATCATCATCCATCATCCCCATTAGCTAAGATCGTGATCAAATTAGGTATATCATGATGCTAACCGTATGACGTTCCGGTGAACGGCGACCTTTGAAGGACAGAGCGAAGATAACTTGTCATGCTAAAAAGCGCTTTAAGTATCTTGGTGAAAGGTGTACAATACACGGTCAGCAGTTATAATGTAAGCCTACGTAAACTAGGGTGAATTATCCTCGGTTTCCAAAAAACTGAAACTCCTATTGTTTTCGGTCATGGGTGTTGTACCATTGACGAAACAGATTTATAGATCTACATAGCATATGAATTAATTTGTTTGTATAGAAAACGTAGCCCCACACTAGGCTTTCCCCTATGTCGTCGGTACCGTTTACAGACATATAATTTCACATACCCAGACCAGAAACAAATATTTGTGGGTCACACATTCATTAATTCCGGGCGGGAATCGAACCCACGACACCAAGCGCAGCAATCCGATTGCTAAGCCACTACGCCAAACGGTGGACCAGCCGGTAGGAGCTGAATTAGGCGGGCATACCATAATCAAATCATGGGTGACCCACAGAAAGGCTAACGGCCGAAATTAATAATCAATCCAATCCAAATTTTGCTGGGATTGATATCACAATCCATTTTTAGGATCAAACGTGCCAATAACCGATCCGTGGATTGGTTTATAAAGGCACGCAGATTGGAAATCGATCGAACGATAGGCAGCAATCCAAGATCGATTTCAATCTTGGATAGGAGATACAATATTAATTTCGGCTGTAAGTCAATAGTACCTACTTACCACCGGCAACGGTTATGTGGAAGAAATCGCGTAAAGCGATAAGACTGCCCATTGTACTAAATTGCGTTTACCTTTGTAGTTTTTCTGTGTTGATGTAAGTATAATTTTCGATACGTATCTGATCTAGTAAATTGAATTCGTCTATTATGAAAATATTTTAGCAAAAAAATTGGGTAATAATTTTGCTATAGCGACGAATTTCCATGATATTAATAATACACCAGCTTTCCGTCTCGTCAGTTCAAATTTCACATTATTAGCGAAGCATATACTTTTCTGCTGGGTTCTTAGAGAAATAATCAAAAGCACGGTTAACTTTGGCGGGATGAAATGAAAGGGTTATCAAGAGGGAGTTCCTGTTAGGAAAGATTCCCTGCTCCTGTCTTTTGCTCTTTGAGAAATTCTTCGTAATTTTCAGCTCTATGATAATCGGCTCTTGAAAACTTAGTCACTGAGGACTTCATTCGGAAAATGCAGCGGCGTTCTTTGAAATTCTTTGAAATTGAAAACTTCTTACGGAGTATTCCGTAGTTTCTTTCCCGTCTCTATCATCAGATCAGCTCGCTGAAACTTTTATATTGTATTGACATCAGAACTTGGTTGACATGCGTAATTCAACTTTATTAACAACGGGAACTGGTTCAACATTTACATATTATACCCAACTAACTCGTAAGATATAATAATATATTTGACCCAACCAAATATCAGTCCTAATTACTAGGTATTACATCCACAATACGCTACTAATCAAGGAAATAGCGTATCGGCTTTGTATAGAAAACTCGATAATTCGGAACGTAAACGGTTCCGATGGTAATGATATGGTGTAAAAGTTTCTTAGGCCTTGGTCTTAGAATAATAACTCAAACTATTAATTATTATTCTAAGGCTGTGGTAGTGGCATAAACAAATAGCTGCATACGAGCTGGAAGTCTTGCCTCGTCCCAGTTTAGGTTATAATAATATGTCAATTAACCTGGCTGTTTCCAGAAATTGCAGTAAATATATATCCCGTTTCGTTCAATTTTGTTACTATACCTACCTATCTACGCGAACGTTAAGCTCTTTCGTCAAACAAATTTACCTCCAAATATGATTCTCATACTGCAACCTTTCCAACCCTTCCATATTTGATTTTTGCCCTATCCCTTTTTTACACAATAAACGCACCCAATAAAGCTTTTAACAAAGTCTGCCTTGCGAACGGTAGAGTATTCATGGATGTTCATTTTACTTCCAGCTTCATTGTTTTTGTCTGTTCAGTGTACCTGTGAACAATATGCCGAGCTGCACAAAGAGCGCACCGACATCATACAATCCGATAAAAGTTTTAGAGTTCCTCTTGTGCACCCGACGGTGAAACAACGGAACGGGTTGTTGTAAATTTGTCAATCTATCTCGGTATTCGTTATTAACTCGTACTATGGTACGAGTGATGACATAAGTACACGTCCTCATACCTAATTGGGTTTCACTTTTCACTGCACTTCTTCTGAAGGCGCGCATCGGTTGTAGTTCCGTGCAGGTCGATGTTATTTGCTTTCTAATTTCCTTCGCAGCGTCCTTTACCAAGAAGCTTTCAAACCAGTTTCCTAGAACTAAGCTCTTTGCAGAAATACTTACAGCTTTTTACTAGTGCGACTCTTTTGCAAAATATTTCCTATTAATAATGTTTGCTCGTGGCTGGGGTGCTGGGGTGATGTAGGGAGGGTGGCGGGTATCTGGACGAATGGTTGATTAATTCCTTAAATGAGAGATATTTCCTGTGAAGTTTATGAAATGTATTTAATTCATTTCTTATTCAGTGATTGCTCGTATTCTCGTCTTTAATTCTATAGTTCATTTTAGCACGCTCGTTATGTGCTTTTGTACATACAACGGCATTTGCTTTGTTCTCTTTTTGGATGTTGTAGTTTGTACCTACGGTTCTTCTTTCTTTCTTTACTTAATTTTAATTGGTGTAGTGACTTATTTCCGATAATAGTATCACACATGTACTTACCTTTAGTTAATCAATTTAGACGCCTCCGTCAGTTGCGTTATAATATCGATATGCCCGGCCCAAAGGCCAAGCAATATGTGCTTTGAACCCAGCAACATCTGGTTCGAAACCTCGGCCTCAATTTGTATCGCTCCGTGCTTCGGTGGTGTTAATTCTAACTAATAACAGTCGTTAAACCTGAATGATTCTACAGGCTAACACCACATTTAAAAATCAAACCAACATAATCATATACAATCATTAATTAATGTCTCAATTCAACTTTAAACCATAATCGATCATAAATAATAACTTACTTCAAATGTGAATCTCGATTGCACCCGACAGTCTTTTAACTTCATATCCTCCCAATTATTATCCGAGCAACGTTCGTAGCGAACATCCGATCGCAAGCCATCAGGATCACGTATGCGGATTAAAATAATTTGATTACGATGCGCCCGGGAGTGAAAACCAGGGGCGTGCCGCGTCAAAGCCTAATCGTTGCCTAGGGGACAACCCTAATTGAATCACGGCGAGCGTATCCGCGTTGGCAGCGCGAAATGGACATTCAGGGACAATGTCATTACATCATGCCTACCTTTAGGGTCATCGCACACAGGCGGAGTAGCAGCGAAGAGCTGGCTCTCGATCGCATCCCGGTGTCTCGTTCGTTATACCATTTACAGACGTTCAAGAGATTAAATTAAGTACAATTTCAAATGTTATTAAATTAGTCGCATCACCGCCACTGCACTGTCTGCACTGATCTTTATACTAAAGCTGATTCAAATAGATTGACTTGACCAATAGGATTCTAAGCAAAAGGAAGGATTTGTCATTATTATTTGGACAAAAGCTAAGAAGTCTTAATATTTGTTATGTATTAAAATACTACAAACTAACTAAAACAACTAAACCTGCGTAGCAGAAACCGTGCTAAAAATGGTACCCAAAAGTATCACCTTCATGAATATTATAGTCGTAGATGGATTATTGTCATCATCTACATCATCATCAACCCCTATTCTCCCACTGTAGAGCACGAGTCTGCCCTCACTTTAGCGAGGAGGTATAGGCCATAACTACCACTGGGTTACAGCTTAGACTGGTTTGGTTTTGCTACATTTTTATCATATAAACAGTCAATATTAAAGGGTGCAAAGCGTTTGATATTCCTTTGCACGTGCCACTTATTTGCACGTACGTAAATGGTATGTACACAAACTCAAAGAGCAAAACAAACATATTCCCTGCGTCCGGTGCCTACATGTCCGTAAAGCCGGATAAGCTCGGAGCTTGTCTAAACATTGATGATTTCATATCCAGCTGGAACGGTTCAGTGCACACCGCCGCCGATGGCGCAACAGGCTCAGCCTTGTCCTAGGTTAGCGAGAAAGCGACGCGAACACAAAGCTAATAATATATCAAATACTGTAATCGAGCCACGTCGTGTCATCGTCGTCAAACGGCACCTACATACTCAATTTCCTGTTTAAAGAAAATATTTATTGACTTTAAAATCGTTGGTAGCGGCTAAGCTACACTTTTGAAAGTTTAATCAAAGTAAGTAGGTACTTGTATCTACCACTTTACATGAAATCGATATTATAGAACTCCGTTTCATTTTAAAGCATCGATACGTTACGATAGTCGATCACCTAGGACAATATGTTATGTTGCTGGCTGAAATCTGTGTGTAAGCTGCTACCACGTACCTACCGAACATAAGGATTTCAAAGTTTCAAAGTGGCGAGTATTTTATTATTTAGCTTAGGGTCGTACTCGCACAGATTAAAGAGAGATGTAAATAAAACAAATCACTGCCGAATGTCTATCAAGGACCTTCAATTCTTCGTGATCGTCGGTGACGATAAAACGAGCCCAACACGGGTTCATACGTCAACTGAGCCCGCTCCAAACTGTGTCCGCGTGATGAGTTGACCTATTTGTTAATTTTATTGTAATTATATATTTTGTCGACTGAGTCCGCTCTTAAATTGAGTATGAGATAGTGGTTTAGATTTTTTATAATTTGTATTCTTAGTATACCTATATAAAGTACCTATTTACTTATTTCTAAAGCTCTCAACTTTAAACTTACATGTTCATTACTTATTTTGACTTGGGATCGAGTAAGACTGTGTACTCGGTACTCACTAGTGCACATGGCAGGTGGGCGCCTCCCCCATTGATCTCTATGATTACAAAATGGCGGACAATGGACAGCAACGGCCTATGTGCGAGTTTAATTTGAGATTGCGCCCACACACGTTACATGATTAATTTTGTTGCTTTATCATTGGGCGATAATCCGGTCACCACGATTAATTGCACAATAGTTCGAAAATCGGCACGAAGAAACTCAATTAAGATCGCCTTTGTACTTACATATTACTAGCCTAGTATACTCGTAAGTCAGTATATATAATTACTTTTTTGTACTATAAAGTGTATAGAAGAATAAGAATAGAAGAATTAAGACGGAGCTTTAGTTTTTAGACTTACTACAAAGTGTTATAAAAAGACGTAGGTAGTTATAAAGTACAAAGTACAAATAGGTACAAGAAATATAAAGAATAAACAATTAAAGATCCGTCCTACCATATCATAAAAGCAGAAAATATAAAGTATAAATTAGTAGGTATGTATTTTCTGTGAGATTCATAGAATGGCTCATAGGCAGTCCAACGATCGCCGCATATTTAGACAATACCACCCCAGTTTACAAATTTGTATCGGAATCTAAAACCGCAGCCGATAATGCCAGCGAACACCAGAATATTATCCCGTTTGATTGGGTTTTGCAGTATCTACACGGATTGCTATAATTATAGCAATAATTTTGTTGTCCGTACGTAGGTGGTGGCAGTGTAATACCACATCCATTGCCGACATCAAAGGGACCGTCAAAGCCAACGCAAATTGACATGTAGGTACCTACCTAGAGCAATGATTGAGTTTCGGTTGCAGTACACTCGCGTGGTAAAATGGTATAATTTTTAGGAAACGGTGCATTTATTGGAATGGTGTTATTATGTCGTCTTGCACTGACTCGGCCCAATATAAAGTACCTATTGCAATGTGAGCTTACGCAGCAGCTGGTTTTGGTGTCCGTGGTTTTTCTCGGCTAATATTTTGTTTGTGGCTGATAAATATATTAGTCAGAGCCATTCGATGTTGGTTTGGTATTAGTCAAGATTTTCTCGTATGACTAATAGACTGGCAAAGGCCAATATTACAAATTTCTTAGTGAATACAATATATCAGTGCCACCATTACTTACGCGTTCTATAAACAGCACATTTTACAAAATTACTTTACGTGTGCGATTGTATGGCCGACGCCTCGTCGACGTTGCACTCAAATCAAGATGCAATACTTTATTTTGAGTCGAGTTAGTGTTAAGTCGATACAGTATGCATCGGCCTTTATTCCCATAAAAGATTCTAAGGGTACATTCGCGCGGTAAATTCGTACTTTATTCGGACCTGTGCCCATTATCTTTCGTTATACTTGCACATTGGCAGGAAATAACTTCAAACCAGTTCGTGCGCGACTGTATTAGGTACACGTGTCCAGTTGCCTCCCTACCACACAGTCCGCAGGAAATTGATGTAACGCTATAGATAGACACCTATAGGTAGGTATGTTATGAAACCCTTTGATGTATTCAGTTACATGGCATTTCGCTGCGATTGGAAATACGCCCATTGGAGCAGGCAACATACAATATAGGTAGGTACCTACTTACGTTCAATTTATCAATGCTGTCACTAAAAACCTGTGAAGTTTAATTACACGTTGCGAAAAATGGTAAAGGGAATATGCGCAGTGGGAAGCTAATTAAACGGCTGAGATTAATTAGCTTCCCACTTTTAAGTAACAGATTCATTAACGTGTCTTACGTCCAGTTTCTGGAACGTACAGTTCTCTTCTAGACTGAGCATGTTTTAACACCTTCGACCTCGTCGTCACTTAAGACCAAGCGGGATACTAGTCAAATGCTAGCCTATAAAGTAGGTGTATAAAAAACTTTAGTTAATGTTAACAACCGAGTCTGTTTCAACAGAATACTAAATTGTTTACATATTGCTTATTTTCTTTGTCTTTGCTACTAAATTGATTACATATTACTTATTTTCTTTGTCTTTGTGTTTAAAATACGTAGCCCCACACTAGGACCTTTCCTGTATCGTGGGTACCGTTTACAGACATAGTTTTACATACACATAACACCCATTTGCTTAGAGCCAGTTAGAGACAAAGTTAACCAACGCTCCAGCAACATGCCGTATAAGGTGTAAGTAATAAAATAGGACGGGTGCTACGGAATGATTTTTCTTGTAGCATAGCAACAAAAGTCGTAGCGTATAAAATCATCACATTATGTACGACTGTAGATACATGTTCGACGGTATTTGTTTTTTTTTATATATTTTACGTTATTGTTGTATCTTTGTGTTCTGATAATTTCACACGTGCAATTGTAACTGTTGTGTTGCCAACCTACTAGATAGATAACTTAGACATGGGGTAGGGCAGAGTAAAAGTATCTGGCTATACATCTTATCTAGTTATATGATTTCAATTTGCGAAAGTTTAAGAGCTCCTACAAAATTGAACGAATCTAAAACTAATAAAGCTCACGTTTACAAAACAAACAACGAATTAAATTACGTCGGAGCTTGGGAGCCACCGCCGCCGTCCTCACCCTACCTTTATTAGACCCCGCTAAGGCGATTCGAACTCTCGTCACATTGAATAGAAAAGATTCCAGTTAATACATTTCTTTTTCATATAAATGAATGGACGCGCTTCGTAGATTGATATACATTTTAACATATAGGAATTCAATTTACGCGCGAGCGGTTTAATTCAATTTAAACTTTGCTTAGTAGTTAATGTTTGTTACCAAAGGGCCAAATTTTGCGCTCATTCAGGCGACGACATGCCTGTCGAGTCCCAATGACAGAGCTGGTCTCATGATGTAGGCATTAGGATTAGCTAAAGCTCCGTTCTGTATGTACCTTGTGTATTTTTACAATGGTGTAGAATAAAGTATTTTCTATAACAAGAAGATAATATTTCTATGATAAGAATGGACGCAAGGCAATGGTATTACGTGGTGGCTCAGAGTAGATGGGTGGTATTTGAACGTTTTTTTCATAAGCTTCTAGTACTGAACACGTATTTTATGCAAACGTTAACTAGAAAAGAAATTTCGCAACAAAAATCCCATTAACTCAGAAAGTTTGACCTCTTCGTGGCCGTAGCAGGCCCTGCAAGCAAGACCCTTTTGAGACTTCATGCAGTTGTTCTTGAAGTAAGGCTTGGCGGGTGTACAATTGTACATCCCTCGAAATATAACATTAGAAAGCTTTTGGAAAACCGCCTGCCCTTGAGCGCAAAGTACTTTTTAGCTGAAACCAGGTAATTTCCTAACGCAAATGTAAATAGGTAGATTAACTAAACAACTTCAACGAGTAACTATCATACAAATATTTTTGAACAACGGCACAAATATGTACTACGTTAACATTTGAGCGCATGGTGCGAAACTTCCAGCATATTTTGTTGACAAAATACGGATATGAATTTACAGAATATTTCAAGCTGAGTCCCGGGCACAGCGTCATTGATTCCATTAGGGTTCGTGTTGGGTAGTCTGCTCACGCGGGGGTGGTGCACCGCCTCACCTGCGCCCCCAGCCGTTACCATGGTAACCAGCCCGGATCCCCGGGATAGCTGCATTTGCTGCCGCCGCTCGGACTATGGCTCTCAAATATTAATTTGTACCGGTGTTTATAATAATAAGGCCCTCGAGGTGAGATGATAATGGCGAATGCCGTAAATTAAAGGTACAGAATGAATACTCCTTACGTATTGTGAATAATAATTATTTATTTCAGGTATCAAAATATGTAACTGCTAAAGAACTTCTGTACAGATTTTCTCCTACACATATAGCAGATTTCTTTTCGCTTCGTATTCTAGTCCAAGCGAAAGAAGTTAATGTTGACGGTCGAGTATACAAATCGTAGCTTTGAAGTTCCGTGGTAAATAAAAATTGCAATGTGATAATTAATTGAACAAGATTGAGAACCAATGTATGGGGTTCATAACTGTTTACAACGATATAGAATGGAGTACCGACACTCTGGTACCCGAAAGGTTTTGATACCTGCGTACCTTCATGACGATATGTATCTACCTATAGTACCTATACCAACTCGTCTTATTTCAATGCAAGTTTAGTAATACAATTAATATTATTTAATTACTTACCTTACTGATGTACTTATTTCTACTTTCAAGCTTTAACTGGACGTAGTACTCGTCGAATAGCCTACAAGTGAAAGGAATTTATTTGATTGTAAGTAAATGTACTTATTAAAATAATTTAAGTTTTCTGATCCTTTATTTACCTCCTCATCTAGTTCATTTCAGTTCAACGATAATTGTGTTCTGGTAAAAATAATTAAATGAAGTATGTAGAATAGAATAGAAAAAAAAATATTGCTCACCAGTTATAAAAATACACAAGGTATTACAGAAGGGCGGGCTTATCGCTAAAAGCGATCTCTTCCAGTCAACCTTTGGATGGAGAGAGATAATGGAGACTCAGAGGTATATACTTAGCTAAGCTCTAGCGACGGTTGGATTTTTCGCTTACAGCGTTACTTCTTACACCACGCCACCGACATCAGCGTGTGAAAGAGACCACGACAGCTTACATTTGCGGTTTTCCCCGGATAATAATATAAATAATATTGTAGTAGGGTAAAGAAAAACCTTCCCATTTTCCCTCGAAAGTAGACTCAATATAAAATAAGAGTGGCATTAACGCAAGTACAGTCATCGTGACGCGGCGTACGTACGGCCTGACGCTTCGCGGCCGATAGCGTATACTTAGGAGACCACAGCCTTAGAAAGGCCTTAGAAACATTGTCAAAGGGTGACGAGCGCAGTATATTGCTGTGCAAGATTATGCAATCATTTTTTTGCGTTGCACTGCAACTGTTAAAGGCAGGCATAGCGCTTATTACCATCAAATTTGATCAGAGAACTTGTTTTAGTGAATATTATATCTCTTTATTGTTCAAAATGCATTATATCACAGTACCTTGAGACTTCTGGAGTCTAGTAAGTAGTTTTCTGGTTTTGGCAGAATCAAGTAGTGGGGCAGGCAGTAGCGTCAGGCCGTTTACCTGATGGTAAGTTCCACGCATGCTAAACTGCTAGTGCGTGGTCGCCTAGAACTTTGATTGGAAATGTACTATATTTTCCCCCTAGAAATGCTATCTTCGAATGTGAACTGAATACTATCTACACTTAATCTACATATAGGTACATATACGAGTAGTTGGTGACCTTGTATGTTTGTAAGACAAAATCTCTTGGACTCAGACTCTGATTTCTTAAATTATTTCCCTAATACAAAAGTACTCCTTAGTAATACGTTTCCCTGAAAACACAGTTTTAGGGGAAAAACAGGCATTCCGTGCATGAAAAGGTATTCTTTGATACCACCTATGAATATGGTCATACTCATTTTTGTTTATTCATAGAAACAGTTTCATGTTACTTGGGAAAAGTGAGGACTATTCAATCCCGAAATGAAATTATTTCATCACGAAAGAGAGTACTCTAACTAAGGTATTGTAAAGTTCTTGTAGAAGAACAAGAATTACTTGCAAGGAATGGAATCTCTGAAGATACTGATTCTGTTCTGAACAATTTCATTCAGTACCTAATAAAATACTGCGTTATTCCCAAGGGGCATAGGCTATGTTTTGTCTCGGGAAACTGTAAATAGCGTTAATGTAACTACGGCTGCCACTGCGCTAGTGCACAATATACACAATATAATTCCAATTCCGTTCAAAATATATACAATTCTTAATTTAAATAAAACCAGAATAAAACACACTTCACACAACACTACAAATTTATTGAAAAGAGTATAATAAAATTCAGATAAGTTACAATAAAATAGTGTCCGTCCGTCCACATATTATTACATTTATTATATCATAATTCTAAACCTAAAACTTTTGACGTAGATAACTTTTAAATAATTGACACGAACATAAATCTAAGTTGACACTAATAAATAACACAGATGTGTTGTTTTAGCGTTGACTACTTTGTAACATAATAACTACTTATATCATTATATAATTAACATTTGTTTCTTGGACAATTATTACATATAATAAGTAGATTTCTCAAAATATACGAAGACAATGAAGATAATATCACGTAAAGCGAATAATACATTGTATTCGTGTGTGATATGCTCCGATAATACAAGTAAGTACATATTACATGACTATGAGTATAGTGTTATTGTTTTTTTCGTAATTCTATTTAAGTGATTTTTTAATAACCTTCAATTTCTATTTGTTACTAAGCTCGAGAATACAGGGTATCTTATTTATACTTAATTTCGTAATTTAATTCGATTAAATGTATTTACAAACAATGAAACCTCATTCATATTAGTAGCTAACAAAAACATTTACAATGCGTTAAATATTATTATTCAATAAAAAAAAGTATATTATCAAAAATACAAATAAAAAAAATATTTGCAGAAACTATGTAGGTACAGAAACTAAACATTTTTAAACACTGCTAATGAGAATCGGGGCTGAAAATTAGCCAAGTTACATTATACATTATCGAAAAGCTATGTTAAATCTTAATTTAATAACATGTTTTCTTATATATTGATAGGGTATTAGACTAGTACCTAACTGCTAATAAGAGAGCAGTGGCGCAAAAACATTGTTTATCTATTCTACGTTGATGACTGCTACTATGTATATCGTTATTTACTATGTGTTATATACTACTATCGATTACAGGCGACAATGATCATAGTCTTATTAGTCATTTATTCTTCATACGACGAGTATTTGTTACGACTAGTATTGTAATATAATGATTGGTTACTATACCATACGCCTTTATGTCTATTTTACGTAGATATATGTATATATATAATTATATATATTCTATTCCGTAGACATAAATTGTACATTATGGTGTGATACCGAAAATGACTTCGGCTATAATTGTCAATAATTATTAAATAAGTTAGATAATGGTTGTAGCAAGTGATATGGGTATCGGATAAAATTACATCAAGAACAACGACATTAAAATATCACATAGATAGTAATAACATCACTCCACATTATAAGTTTGAGTGGTTATTGCAAAGTGATATGGGTATCGGATAAAAATGGCATCAAAAACAACGGCATAAAAATATCACATAAATAGTAATAACATCACTCCACATTACAAGTTGGAGGCAAACAATTATAAAACTTGACTTCACGACGTACCTACCTATACCATCAGTGATAGAGTAATCATTAGTCTATTCTATTCTGTGCTATTGGCTTAATTTTAAATTACTATATTAATAGTTTACTCTGTTATTAGTAGCATACCGAGACTATAATATCAGTCCGTCAGTGCGTCACAGTCATTTTCTCAGAGACTTATAAGCTTGTAATTTCACACAATATTTGCATACGAATTATTTACTTTACAGTACACAAAAAAAACAATTAAAAGTAACATAAAGAGAATGTAAAAATGGGTGGATATACGCCTTTGTCAATTAAAAAAGAATGGTTGTCTGACGATAATTTTACGTGTGACGTCGTGCCTCTCAGTCGCTTGTTCCGCGCTCTCGCTTGCACGCTTGGCTCAGGCGGAACGTGACAATGAGTCATGCTTTTTCGGGCGTGCCGCCGGCGCTTTTTTTTTGTTTTAGTGATGGCTTTGCACGGTTTGTGCATTTAGCCAGTGTCAAGTAGTTTAATATTTAAACACTTAGGTATATAATTTCACAATAGGAAAAAGTTAGTATTTAAGCAATCCTCGTAGTCAAGTAGTCAAGTCAATTATTTACATAGTCAAAGTGACGATTCAATAAAGTGGTGGATGCTTTACTGAAACTTCCTGGGAGATTTGGAAAAAATGCAATGTGACACGCTTTTTGGGTGTAAATCATTTGCCCTCGTGAACGTGATTGCCCTCGTGAACGTTACCGAACACGTAATGACTAATATTCCACCAATATTGCACATTAACATTCTAAGGAACACAAGTTTGAAAAAAAAAATAGAACACCAACAACGTCTCACTACCGGATTCCCGCCAAAACTTCGATTCGGATTCCAGCCGGCGTTCATTGATTTATAAGGCGCTATCACATCAAAATCTACCCCATTTGTCGACGCAGCAACTTTAGAGAATCTACATCGACCCCCAAAACCACAGAATGAATAATAGTATTACGCAGACCTACCCCACTTTTGTGAAGTAGGTCAAGATCAGGGCCATTCACCCTCGTCATAATCAACCCTTCAGTTGCCTATGAATCTTTTATTTACGGTTTCTGAGTGTGGAAGTTTAGTATCCCACCCGGATTAGTGTGTTTATTACCATGTAGCGATCGCTTTTACAAGTATTTGTCGGTTTGTCCAATAATTACCGGACAACCTATACATTTTATGACGTGTAGTGTAGACCTGCCTAATAAAATTATTATTTTTTTGTACCAATCACTTATTTTGAGACATATGTAAGTATTATTTTTTTGTAATTTAGCGTCACTTTTTAGTATGTTTTATACATTGTAAGCTATTTGTATATATTTATATTTTAATTGAAGATAAATATGAATTATTATAATTTAAAGTTATTTCTTAACTATCATCACAATCTCTGAGTTCTAGCATTATTTGTTTTTTTTTTTACAGCCTACTAAATATTTACACATTAGTATCATAGGTACCTACATATAAATATGAAGATACATTTTGTGATATACTCAGTAGCTAGGACACATTAATTTCAATTTTACATCATTAGTTTAGGCTCGGAAATGTGTAGTCAAGGCATGTACGAGTATATATCTTTATACAGGTTAGAGTGGTAATTCGAGCTATTCGCCCTACCCTCTGAGGGGGTTATGGTAACCCTAGTTTGCAACACATTTCTCTATGATATGTCGAATTATTTTATTTGATGTATTTTTATTTTAGTATCTAAATAGGGTAACCTCTATTTATGTAGAGTATGCCTATGGATTAGCTAAACTCTGTTCAACAAATACGGGAAATTAAGTTATCGATTGTGTCATAAATTTACAAATTTCTACTTACCGCCATTGAGACTATTATCTTGTATTACTACCTTATATTAGACTGTACAAAATGTCGTCACTCGTTATATACTAGTTGTAATAGAAACTGCCCTTTGAAAAATATTAATATTACTAATCTAAGTATTTAATTTTACCGTCTGCTCCTAGAACAGAGTATAATACTGATAAATAGCCTTAGGTACATACTTATATTATAATTTTAAATGTTTGCACAAATATATACTAAATGAATGCATAATAAAATTAGTAGGAGTACAGAAAAAAAATGGGCAAGTGTGAGTTGGACTGGTGCACGAAGGGTTCCGTACTATATCTTTAAAAACGGGCAAAAAATATGTCTGTTGCATGGGAGTTCGTTATTTGTATTATTTTATGAATTAATAATAAAAAAAATATAGTTTTCTAAATCTTCAGTGAATATTTCAAGCGTCTACCTATTGCCGTTATCAATATCGAGCAAAAACGAACAAAAACGAGCAAAAGAATCACGTTTGTTTTATGGGACCCCCCTTAAATATTTATTTCATTCTGTTTATTTGTTGTTATAGAGGCAACAGAAATGTATAATTTGTGAAAATATCAACTGTCTAACTATCACGGTTCATGAGATACAGCAAGGGTGACAGACCGACAAACAGACAGGACGGGTGGACAGCGGAGTCTTAGTAATAGGGTCCCGTTTTACCCTTTGGGTACGGACCTCTAAGAATAAACAAAAATATGTACCTATAATTTACTTTCAATAAAAGTAATACGTACTACCTACCTACCTATTACGAGTATATTATACAGATACCATGACAGGTAAATAGTATGACAGTATTTAGACAAATTAAGTAATAAAAATAAATAAATTAATAAATAAAAATAAATACTTGTGTGAAGGAGGACATGTGCAAGAAAGGAGTGAGTGCAGATTTGACGGCTGATAGGAGTGAGTGGAAGATTAAAACATGTTGTGCCGACCCCACCTAGCCTGGGATAAGGGCAGGAGAATGATGAAGTAATAAAAATAAATGTATTTTGGTGAATTTCATGCCGCATAAAAAATATTTTATTAGTCGGTGTCAGTAATAGGCGTCAGCGTAAGCGTCAGTGTCGACGAAGTTGTCGGCGTCAGCCGTCGGTGTCGGCGTCGGCGCCGTTGTTCGGCGCTGTTGTCAAAGTTGGTATTTGATTAAATGTTTACTTGTAAATAGTTGTATCTATTTTATTGACGGCTCGTTTGGCGTAGTGGCTGAGCAATCGGACTGCTGCGCTAGGGGTCGCGGGTTCGATTCCCGCCTGGAACAGATATTTGTGCGATCCACAAATGTATGTTTCTGGTCTGGATGTGATGTGCATGTGAAAGTATATGTCTGTAAGCGGTACCCACGATACAGGAGCAACCCTAGTGTGGGGCTAATAAAAAAAAATACTATATCGAAGGCTTCGATAAAGTATCGCCTGATTAAATTAAATTAAGTTGTCATAATCATTGTCAAGAAAAAAGAGAAGAAGCATTTTCCCAGCAGTGGCACAGTAAAATAATGAAATGGGAAAAGGAAGCTATTCGTCAAGCGTTTACTAAATTTATTTTACAAACTAACCCCATTGAAGCGCAAATTTCCCCATAATGATTATTTTTTATTTCTACATCGTACCTTTCCGGCCTACGTTTGTTATATATACCTAATACTACGCATACCTAGCATATAAACACATAGATAGATACTATGTTTAATATACCTATATATGTCGGCTACCGTTGTGAATCTCATTTCCTAAAATAGTGAATCTACCAAAAAAAGTATCTAGTTATATGGAACATTATATAATTTAATAGCATCATAATTCAGCTCTATGCTTAGGTATTCTATTGCAAGGCTAGCTCTTGCTTACGCTATACTCCGTGGATAATTTACAAAGATGTAAAAGTGAATAAAAATAAACCAATTTTTTGGGAGTAAAACGGTAAGATATCGATTTATGCAAGAAAAAAGAATTGCTGGCTGCAGAGTTATCCAGAGAAATATAAGTTATAATAAGGGTAAAAACCTTAGCTCTATAAAATCTAATATTATACAAAAAATCGTTATTTCTCCTTGAGTTTGTTACTGAAACAACTAACGCCATCTCTAACGCCATCTGCCATCTCTCACTTGGCCATGAGACTTTAGAGAAATATTATAAGATTGAAACGTTGATACTCAGTCTAATTAAATCTTGTCCAATATTCCTACTTTCTTCGCGAACGAATATCTGACATAGATATTCCGTTACGTACTTCCACTTGCGGCTCTTGCAACCGCACTTTTTTTTTTGCTTTTTGGGGTGGCGAAAATGCCACCGCATAGTCTTCTCTAAAGCGCCCCGTGAGCAGTCCTCAGCTGTAATAGGGCAAGATAGGATCATGCTAGCATTCCCTCTCGCCCAGCAGTAGGCCCAGGCAGTATGCGGACGGGCCTCTGCGCCTGTGGAGCGACCATGCTCATCAAGGACAGACGCGTGGGGTCGTGCAAGCCGGCTGCAGCACACCCCCACCACAGCAAGTCTGCCACAAACTTCAGGTAGGACCCTACTTGTGCCTAACGGAGACTTCATTCCGGGTTTGATTTTGGAGTTTTCCTTCTCCTAGACAGATTGCGGCCCAGTGCTAACGAAGTCCATCCCTCCGAAATAATATCTGTGATTTTTATATAGTCATTGTCACAACAAAATCCGTAGTAGGTCTCCAGTTCTCCACTAAATAATACAATATTGGAATCGTGTTCATCAGTATACTCCAAACTCCAATCTGTTCCCGCCATTTTGCTATCGGCTTACAGCCGAAATTAATATTGCATCTCCTATCCAAGATTGATTTCAATCTTGGATTGCTGCCTATCGTTTGATCGATTTCCAATCTACGTGCCTTTATAAACCAATTTGCGGATCGATTATTGGCACGTTTGATCCTAAAATTGGATTGTGATATCAATTCCAGATAGGTAAATTTGGATTGGATTGATTATTAATTTCGGCCGTTAGTTAGCACTGCGATCAAAAATCCAATATGGCTGGTGATAAATGATACCTCATGTATCAAAATCTATCATTCAATCAATAAAGAGTTTTGTATTCCATTCCATTTTATCTTTCTCTCTCTCTCTCTCTTTCTCTCTCTCTCTCTCAGATTTCCTACTTTTCTTCCGCCACTCCGCTCGATTCTCAACATCGTCAACGGACAGCTCGCACTCCTTCATGTAATTTTGCACTACAGCATTCCACGTTGGTTTATGCCCATCTCTGGATCTTCGGCCGGGGTTGGGAAGCTGTAGTGCCAATTTCCCTTCGCAATCGGCCATATCAGCCTCGTCTCCTGCCTGCTTATCGGCGATGTCGTCCACACCCAGGCTTTACCATGCCTTGCATTGCCCATGGATGGTAATCGGCCTACATCTGGTTCGTTGACTCATGTGAACTGGGGTTTTGCCACACTTCGCACTAGGCCACCGGCCAGGAACTGGTGTTATCATGACAACAGCAATTGTTGAAGTTCACTTCGGCTTTCTGCACAGATAGCTATCAGCGTAGATGAAAGTCCCCGCTGCTGTGTTTTGCGATAACTCAGTGAGAGAGTCCAAGAACAGGCAAAACGGAAAGAGGCTTAGTACTGAGCCTCGATGAACATCTTCTGTGACCGCTATTGGTTTTGTCTCACCCACCATATTCACCATATCCGTACCATCGATTTCGCGTCTTTCTACATGTCGACAGTGATGTAGATATATTGTTCAGGGACATTTTTCTTACGAAGACTCCACCAGATTGTGTCTCTCGGGACACGATCAAATGCCTTTTCCATAATCTAAAAACACGACATACAGCGGCCGGTTTCTCGCGCGGTATCCATCCGCTATCGTGTTTAGAACGACTATTGGATCGGTGGTAGATAAGCCAGGCACAAAGCCATAGTGATTTTTTGACAATGAGCACTCGGATCTCAGGCGGCTGTCAATTACTCTTTCATATAGTTTCAAGGTTGTGGCTCAATAGCTCGATTCCGCGGTAGTTATTGCACTCGTACTTGCTATCTTTTCCCTTGTAAAAGTCATCGTCGAAGCTGGCACATTTTAGTAGCTTCCATACATTCAGCTTGTACTTTATGTCAAACATAAGTACTTTTTCAGGCCTCACAGCCTACAATACTGGTCATGTTCGTGTAAAATTTACCGTGGCGTTCCCATTCCCCATACGCAGAATACGCTGCTATTTCGTCTCACGTTCCATGCGTGGACAAATTTCACGCAGAGTACGCCGCGGGAATCGTTACGGTGACCCACTATTCCAGCATATTACGGACACGGTTTTGGCATGTTGTAGCACCCCGCGTAGTGCAAGAAAGCTCCATGCCTTTTGAAGTGGCTGCGTTCTACTTAGTGACGCGATGTTTCCACTTATCTTATTATATCGTATCGCCTATCGATATTTATTATAATATGATAATGAATTGTTGTAAGAGTATTTTTCGCAAACCCTACGCAGATGCATTTTTAAGCCTGCCAAAGTCTTAAGACCTTTACCACAAATAGGGCATTTGAAGGTTTGTGGTAGCGGTTGTGGTGGCAGTTGTGGTGTTGGTTGTGGTGGCAGTTGTGGTGGGGGCATCAGAGGAGCTGACCACTGATGCTGCGTTGGTCTCGTTGAATCTCCTAAGACAAAAACAATTATTTCTACATGAAAAGCTTACCGTATGTGCGATGACGATATTCGCAAACAGCATGCGATAGATTTCAAAAAAGTCAGTAATATAGTAACTCAAATGCTTCTACTGTAAATAACTTGAATTATTATCGGTGTGGTCTCACTGTTGTGGCGATTGGCATGCGCAATACGGCCAAGGAAGCCGAAAGCTTGCTTGGTGATGTAATTGCAAACCAGCTCAAGTCAAACCAGGCAGTTACCGTTGTTTTTATGAGTGCACAAAGTATGCCGAATGCACACCTTATCTAGGGAAGCTACCTTGATTAATAGTACTGCTGTACTGACAAGCTACCGGTGACACGGCGTACGCAGCCCGCAAATTTTCTGAAAATACAACGCAAATATGTACCTAGTGATAAAAAAAATATATATACATTTATGGCAGGTAGTTCATTGATCCATACAAAATATACAAATAATTAAATTAATTTCATTAATTTTGATGTAGTCTCCATTTTTTGTCGGATTTTTAAAAATAAAATTATGACGGGTGGCACACTGGAAAGGTGGGGAGAATTTATTTAATGAAAATGGGCTTATGATGAATCAAAAAAGTGTTACAGTATGCAATATTTTAATCATCTATGGTCGAGACTTTAGTATAAATTTTATAGAAAAAATACCCAATATAGAAAAATAAAAATAAATATATGCTGGAAGATATTACAAATACTTACTATAGCCGACTTTTGTTTTATAAATTGCAATATTCTATTGCATTGTGTCGAGATAAATTAATAAATAGGGCTATGATTATATTATTATTATTATTGACGCATCTAATGAGTCTCACCTAATAAACTTCTTGATTCACTGGCCCGCGGTGGATTAACTGATGGTTGTTGGCGGTGGTAAGATAAATCATTATAATCTGAAACAAGAAGTTAGGCATCAAATCGGTGGCTTAAGATGTCGTATGGCCCTAATAATATTTCATGCACATTTTTAGAAACAGTGTCTCACCAGGACAAGGGGTCTGATTATTGGGATTTGACCAATTCTGCAGCATTTGGGGGCGTTGAGGCATAAGCTGCTGGCTGCTTGGATATGCAAAGTTAGCGTCTGAAACAACGATTAAATTAAATTTGTTAGCTCAGCATTCGATGTCAGAAGAGGTCGTCTTCTGATGTCAGAATGTATCTGGCCGCCCGAAGGCTTCTGACATGACGGACGCTATCAATCGATATAACGCGACCGACTGTTTCACGTGTCCTCTACGCACAGAGATGGTATGCCAGTAAACACTCACCCGTACTAGGGTGGGGAGCCACAGCGGGCTGGGTGGGCATACCCAGAGGAGCTGCCGCGACACTGGCCGCGCCTTCGTTTGTTCTCTCTGAAACAGATATAGTTAATGTATTGCCGAATCTCTTCGTGCATCTGTTACTATATTTTGTATATGATACTAATATTCATTTTATATGTTTTAAATGTAGTGGTAAATAAAGATATTTCTAGTTATTATTTGATGTCGGTAATTTGTTCGTGTTGGTGTAGGTATGTGTTTTCTGTATAGATGTGAATGTCGTCGCGTCGGTTATCTGTTTTTTTTTGTTATCTGTTAGTTGTGTATTATTTGTCTTCTTTGTAGTGACCTGGGTTGGTAGGGACCTTTAATTTAGTTAACTTACCGGCTTGCTGTGAACTCTGAACCACAGAACTCATATACCTCAGGGGCAGTATTAGAGTAATGTAGTCGTTTTGCGTTGACGTACCTGTAAACAATAATAAATTTATAATACCAGTTAAAACATACTGTCAACGACAAAAGCGGAACACGTTAACTTCCAATTCAGCTCTAAGCTCTCCTCACTGAACTCTTGCGTAAAGCAGCAGTTTTAAAGTTTATACATGTTCACTGAGTTTTGTCGCTGACTGCACCTGAGAAACATCATTTGTATCATGCACTTTATGCGGCATACCAGGTTGCTCGTTCATGCTGACGCCTGAGTCTGTGCCGGCGGTGGTCTGAGGTGACCCGGTGTCTTGGCGAAGGGCTTGCGTCAATTGTCGCTCCGCTATAGAGGCAATAAGTAAAGGCACGATATTTATGGCAGCTGTTCGTCTGTCGATACGTCTGTCGGGACAGTTAATAATATACTATATTATATTATACTCGTACTAGCTGACCCGACAGACGTTGTCCTGTCATTGTCTCTATGAGTCAATACGAGTGACAGTAGTGAACTGTACAACCCGATTACATCAGTTATATTTTTCCCAGTTTCAAAAATTTTCCCATGATAACGGGATAAATAGTATCCTATATCCTTCTCCTGGTTCTCATCTCCCATCACTCAATCTTCCAATCTCCCAACCTCCCTTCTCCCCACTCACTCTTGCACTCACTCACCACACACTCTCTTATCGAATGAAAGGATTCATTACGATCCGTTTAGCCATTTAGACCAGGTGTTCCAGAAACTGTACTTAGGTACAATAGGGGTGAATTATAATATCAACCCCTTTCTTTGCCCCCTATTAGAGATGATTTTGCAAAGCTTCTATGCTAAGCACGTATTTCTATATTTTTTACCAAAATCCTACATATTATTATCAATATTCAGATTCCTAACTTGAGGAGTTATCGACTTTAAGCCCCTATTTCACCCCCTATGAGATAATTTTTGAGACAAAAGATAGCCTACGTCCGTCTCATAGGTCCAAACTATGATTATACCAAAAGATCTATTCAACAAACAAATAAACAGACCTACTTTCGCATTTATAATATAAGTATAGATTAACATTTATTCTGTAGATACATAGAAATATACGTCTTATTGGCACCAAAAGTAGGGTGTTAGAAGCTTAACGAAATCCGCTTATGTGTGTTTAAAATATAATAATTATATTTGCGTACCTGACAGATTGCGACCAAAGATGTGGCTGCGGTAACAGCACCGTCGATGCGAGGCCGTTTCTTCTGCAACAAAGTATAAACGAAATTATTATGTGCGTGTGTGTTTTTATTGTGTTTTTTTTCTTGTTATCGTATTATGTTCAATAAAAAGTTTGTCTACGTATCTCTGCTTACCAGATGACATGCTACTGTTTCTATCTCTGCGGCTGCGAGTACGCTGTGAGGAGCGGGATAGTCCTGCAATAAACTGATTATATATAACTAGCTGTTCCGACAGACGTTGTCCTGTCAAAAATGTATGAGAAAAGAAATGGTAATTCGGTCTAGCCGTTCTTGAGTTATAAACGGTGTAACTAAGACGACTTTTTTATATATAACTAGTAGACACGGCCACGCGTTGCTGTGGCTAAAGTTTTTGTTATTGCGATAATTAATTGAGAAGTCAACTATCCTATCTTTTAAGTTAGATAAAACTGCACACGGTGTGCAAATTTGATAAAAATCGGTTAAGTAGTTTAGGAGTCCATCGCGGACAAACAACGTGACACGTAATTTATATATATTAAGATATATAGATAAGATAGATATGAATTTTAAATAAAAAAACAAAGGGTATATTATTCAGTATTCACATGACATCTCGTTATTAGAGAGAAGTCACATAAATAAAAAAAGTGCTAGTTTTTGTTATGACCACTTTTCGTCATTCATTACGTCTATGATTGTTTATCATAATTAATGTGATATAATATTGTTAAACTGCATGCTGTTCAATTTACGTGATACAGTTAGTTGTAACATGTCCGTAATGTATATACATATATATACATATAGTATATAATATACATACCTGCCGAACTGCGACGACGTCTGTCGCTGTAGCGGCTTCGCCGTCGTTGCAAGTCATGCTCATCTACAACATGTTATAAGACTATCACTTATGTGTGTGCTTGTATTGTGTTGTTCTTGATATATTATTCTTCTTTGTTATGTAGTACTTTAATAGAGAGTTTGTCTACGTATCTCTGTCGGCTTACCAGACGACATACTGCTGCCTCTATCTCTGTGGTGCCGGCTGCGGCTACGCCGCGAGCAGCGGGACGGTCCTGCAATAAAGTGATTATATATAATATACTTTTACAGTGAAAAATTCAAAAATATATGACATTTGAGATGAGAGAAGTTACATAAAAAGTGTGTCAGTTCTTGTGATTCCCACTTTTCTACAGTATTATTCATTGCTGCGTTCGGCAGGGCGAGCAGGAACCTCAATCGAGAAAGTATTCGAAACGTTAACTGTCAAATTTGTTTTAGATTTGATTACTCTTACAATAGGGCAAGCACGAAAATTTTAACAGTTCGTATCGTTAACGTATCGATCAAGGTAACCGTTCGCGTACGCCCTTCTCGGTATTGCAAGGCACTGATCAAATCTGAATCAAATTTGACAATTCACGTATCGAATACTTTCTCGATAGAGGTTCCTGGTCGCCCTACTCAATACCCTCATTAGTAGCACCTCATACGTTTCATATACACATGAACTTAAAGGTGGTCTTCACCTGGTTCAGGACTCCTTCTGCGGACTGCGGATGATATGGACTCACGGCGGCTGAAGCCATGCCTGCGGCTGGACGTTTCGCAAGGTACGGTACTAATGCGTCGAACGTCTGAAACAACAAAAGTATTGGTAGCAGTGTTACATCAGATGATTTAAGGGCCTATACGACAAAAGTATGATTACTGAGTATGCCAACATGTAAAATAATAGAGACTTGTTATATCTATGGACCTACTGTCAAACATGACTTGTTATTTGATGTCATTCAATAAATTATATGCTTAGAAATGTAAATCATTTTAAGACTCTCACCGTTTATGAATACATGAAATATTAGTAAATCCTCTTAGTAACAGCGGAACGTTGGGCGCATCTTAAAAGTCAGGTTATGGGAACCGATGCTCTGCCGCACTCCCCTTAAGAAAACCTGTTGTAAATCTTCACCTGTTAGTGCCAGCTCATATTTATATACATTTGTTTAAAGCGCCATACAGTGTGCCTAGTGCGAGTTTTGACAATTTATTTACGCGCTCGGTCCGTTTGCCGTAAACTTGAAATTGTATGGAATAATAGCAGCGCTATCTAGTGACTGATTCACTGACGCTAGATGGCGCTGCTCTTATTCCATACAATTTCAAGTTTACGCCAAACGGACCGATCGCGTAAATAAATTGACTAAACTCGCACTAGGCACACAGATGTACGGATTCATTCATATTTTCAAAGCTGATATGAATACTCGTAGCAAGCACAAGCGCGCCGCTAGAATATCGCTATGAATACACGATTTACAAAGTTATGCGTATGCGACTATTCAGTGCAGTGTTACAAAAACACAATAATATTGCGGTGCGGCGCCGCTATGCAAAACTGTTTCCTGAAATACATTTTACGAAATTACCGCACACAATTTTGTTCTTTCTGAAACTACCTATTCTGAATGTCTGAAAGCCGACCGAGGGCTCTGTCACTATCTCTCTTCAAATAGGTACTATGTTGGACGAAACAACAAGCTTTTAGTTACACGATGCTTGTACTGTATGCGCTTAATTTAACCGGGAAGTGACCTCTAAAGGTTCGTTACTGCCTATTCTACCCCCAAATTTCTAAATATACGTACCTACTATCGGTAGATAGGTGGTGATATCTCAGGAACGTGACACTTGCGTTATCATAATACTTAGTATTTATTGTTTGTATAAGTGTCGCGTATCCATATTATACACTACTTCATTAAAAACCTAATCGTGGAGGGTCGGATATGCCAGAATCGTTCTACGACCTTTGCCACATAACTATCTCACGGTCTTAACATAACTATGGTATATAGCACATAACTATGGCACCTATCGTACCGTCGGCAATGAGCGAGGAGCGAGTAAAGCTAGTAACGAGTTGGCGAGCAGCGAGATGTGAGCGTGTAGTTTTTATAATTGACTCGCCGAGCTATAAAGCTAGTGAGCGAGTACGGTGGTCAATTACTCGCGCCACTCGCTTAGCGCGTCCGTACTGTTAGAAAAATGACCGCTAGTTCGCCTCTTGGCGTGAGATCTGACCGCCAAGCGAGCATCGCTGAGCTAGTATCGCCGAGCGAGTATATCGCCGAGCGAGTGCCGCTGAGCGAGTATATCGCCAAGCGAGTATTGCCGAGTGAGTGTCTCGCCGAGCGAGATCTCGCCTGCGGTGGGAACGGCCAGCGATCAAGTAACTGAGTCTCTTTTATTGACACGGAACCTATAGGTACACCTATATTCCGTTATTATTATTATATTCCGTTTGTTTCTTGAGCGAGAAAGTTGTTGATAGCTCATCGCTTACTCGCCGGTGGCGAGACTGGTGCCTTAAATGACCACTTGGCCTTAAGACTAAGTGAGATAGTGATCAAACGCTAGCTTATAGTATTTAAAATATATATTATCTATGATGCCTGTTTCTTTTCGATAGAGTATTATTTCCCAATGGTTTTCTTATACCCGCTTTTATGAACCCCAATTTGACGTATAAGTTTATCGTTGTCTCAACATGACAAAGACAGAAATACACAAATCGAGTGGTCAAAGTTGACTAGGGGTTCTGAAAACGGGCATAATGTTCTACTATACCTACAGAAAGAGATAGATACAGACTAAGCCCCAAACAAAGGGCATACCACAATATACTAGCTACCACAGCCTATTTAATTTAACATACTAGGTACTACCACAGTGCAAAAGAACTACATAATAATTAGTGGTACTACTGAAAAGAACAAAAACTCGTTTAAAAAGTATGCGGCAAATTTTGGCGACAAGCATCATTTTCTGTAGACTTCCGATGATAAGAATTAATATTAGAATGATACTATAGTGATAGAATGATAGAATGGTACTATAGTGCCCGCCTTAGAGGTATTAATCAATCTAATACAAAGCCATTATTTTACAAATAGATACGCTTTAGACAACTTTTTCGCATAATGTACTGTGTATGTGAAATTATATGTCTGTAAACAGTATTACCCACGATACAGAAAAATCCTGGTGGGGCTACGTTTTTTAAGAAAATGTAAATGTTATCGGCACTGATATTTAATATGACGGGGAAAACCGCGAATTGGGAACAGCACTACTTCGCTACCAACACTGGTTAACCATGCCCTCTCAAGTAGAAAGTCTTCCACTAAACCCTTGTCGGGGTGTCCAGCAGCGGTCTTTTAGACCCAACCCTATTCTATAAAAACAAACATTTTATTAACTATATACTACTTGTTTTACGTCTGAATATGTATTATATTTCTTGTATTGTCTACCTTCAAACTCTTAAATTATATATAACTATTATAATTTATGTTAATATTTAAGAAATGTGAGATGTGAGTAGCAAAATGAACCTTAAACACGGAAATAAAATGAAAAAATACAATTTAAAAAAAAGCACTGACGAGCAAGGTTAGTGGAAAAGTATGTTATTTAATAAAAAAAAAGCCCTATTCTAGGCTGGGCATAATGTTTATCATCTTCGCTCACAGTGAGTCAATGGTCAAATGCTAGCCTATATAAAGTATTATATATAAAGTATATATATAAGTATATATATAAGTATATATAAAGTATAATATATATAAAGTAGTATGAATAAAAAATAGGCCTACGAGTCACGAGTAGGTATCTAAAGCGGAATTTGCTTCTTTTTTTCTACAGTTTTGGCTTCGCACAATTATTATTATCCCATTAGCGAGTGTTAAGAATTAAAATTATCAATCTATGTAATTACTAAATTAGTTGGGGCTCGGTTACACAAGAAGACTTTATCGGATCCGAACGACGAAAAATCGTAAGCGATTGTCATTATTCATCATTGTGCGAAAACTCTCCATGTGATTATCTCCTGTGGTTGATTACATTGACGTAAAAACTTGTATGATTTGTTCACTCGCGCGGTAACCGAGGAGAGTGTATGGGGCGATATTTTTTTGCAGGATACGAAACTCGCACCTTTTCTCACATAGGGCGATACATTATTTTTGCATTGCAGGATTGGCGCGGCATTGCAATTATTGAATACTGTGGCTTTATTTTAATTTAATTATTATTATTTTTAATTAGGTACTGCCGCTCGCATCCGATAAACTCATACAGGCTACGCGTACTTCATACAGACCTTATTCGACTGTAAAGGGTAGGTAAATACCTTTAGAGTCCAATAAAATCTGTGTAAAGGAAGCTTTGTGTATTGAAATTATTTTATATATATAACTACTAGCTGCGCTCCGCGATGTTACCCGCTGATTTCGAAATAAAAAGTAACCTAAGTATATGTAAATCCAGGGGTTAACTATCTCAATATGAAATATCATCAAAAATGGTACAACCATATGAGTGTGAAGAAAATACACAATAAACACACTCACAAACCTTCGACTTTTAAATATTATAGTAGGATATAAAATATTCGGTACATATTATGACAAAAAAACAATTAAAATATTTTTTGTCAGTCCGTCTGTCTTTGTGTTGGTTCCTTATCTTCGTTACGGCTGTACTGATTTTGATGGGACTTGCACTGACAGATAAAGGGTAACTTAGGATACCTTTATTTTAAAAGTAAGTAGCTCGCGCCGCGGTTTCACTCGCAATAAATGGTTCCTGCATTATTATAATAATAACAATAATTGCAGAGCACAGTTAGTTTTCATACATAATATTATGAAAGAAAAGCATCTAACTTAACACAAAGCTCTGAAGGCAAATTTTCTTAGGTATCAAAACATTTCACATTTCACAACAAATTTCAAATGGTGTTATTTTAATAATTGCGAAAGTTTTACATCAGTCAAATCGATAATATGCGATTGTGAGTGGATTCTAGATTATGTCGTACTTAATAGTACCTGAACCACATTAGTAAACTGAATTCATAAATTGTAATTAGAAGCAAGCGAAATACTATTTAGTCAATTCACAATTCCGTCTCAATTCGTTTCTTACTTCTATTCAATTTGTAGCATGTAGGTATGTAATAATGTAATTAAGAGAGTTGGCCTTTAGATAATGTCATATAATATACTATTTCAAGCAGAAACACCGAACCTTAGTCTACTACAATAAATAAAATACAAACGAATAACGTCACATCTTCAGTTTCCGGCAAAAATCTGTTGACCGACGACTTTAAATTATTTGAAAACAGTCCAACTGCTGTATTTTTTAGCAAATATCAAATATGATCCTGCAATAGTTGACTAAGTATCCTGTAGCGTGTAAAAATTGATAGAACAAGGAACTAAAAACACTACATGTTTTTACTTTATCGTTTTAATGCCTGTGCTTCAGAATAACTCGATGCTACTTGGACAACCTCACTGACTAAAAGATCCGACATATTTCCATCGGAAACAGAAGATAATGCTTTGGACTTCTGGAAGACTAAAGCATACAGTCGCGTTGGCCTCGCGAGCCATATAACACATAAAAAAATGGTAATGCGTATAGCGGCTTACAAATATTCGAGATTAGGTAGGTAACCTATTTCTCGGAAGGAAGAGGCTTGCGATTCTTTGATTCCAACAAACAATAACTCATTGAAATCGGCCATTGACAATTCAAAGTTACTACAAGTTACATTAGGCGCACACTTAACTAGGCGACTGTCGCCGCGATAGCCGCCGCGACAAGACGCGACGACAGGCTGCTGCGAACTATTTTCATATATTTTGTAGCCGCATCTAGTCGCCGCGACAGTAACCAGCAAGGCGATTCTGTACAAAACTCACTTGCGTGGCAGCGCTGAATCCGCGCGGAATCCGCGCTGCGGTACGTCAGTGTTAGATTGGTGACGTACCGCAGCGCGGATTCCGCGCGGATTCAGCGCTGCCACACGTCAGTGTTAGATTGGTGACGTACCGCAGCGCGGATTCCGCGCGGATTCAGCGCTGCCACGTAAGTGAGTTTTGTACAGAATCGCGTTTTTGTATGTGTGCCTACGGTTAAGAGTCGCTTTCTATGGGAGTCATTGAAAGTTGCAATCAAGTTTCGTAATCATGTTAGTTAGAGCGGATAGCGGTTTGTTACGATCCAGACGAGTCTTCATTGTATAAACACTGAGCCCGAGCTTGAGGTCTCAGGTTCACAGATTATGGGCCCGTATATTCGGACTTTATCGAAGCAATAACAAAGCGAATATATATATAAATAGAATTGCTCATTTAAAGATATAAGATACCTCAATAATTTTATCATGATAATACCGCAATATCAACTGGACCATAAATAAATATTGATAGTGTAATGGGAGCCAAAGGCATCTCTGATGTGTTGTAAATGGGCTATCTGCTCCGACAAACATATTATGGCAACGCACATTGGACGACTTGTCGCCGCGACAGCTCGGCGACAAGACTCAATGACAAGCAGCGGCCGACCATTTTCATAACAATATATTTTGTCGCCGCATCTGCGAATATACAGGGCGTCCCACGGATATGCCACATGGAGGGAAAGTACTTTGAATATTGTAGATGAACATTTTACTGAAAGAAGACATTATTTGAATTTAAAAACAATTGAAACTACATTCATAGATATTTAAATAATTCATGGTCTTCCTTTTATTTCTGACACTATGTTATTTAGCAAAAAATAATGCTCATGATGAAGCCTTTCGATCGGTATGATAAAGCTACAGCTTGATTATCTTTCTCGTGTAACGGATTCGATTCACGGCTCAACCGTTTTTTTAAATATGGAATGAATTCTTTCAGTAAAATGTACAATATTCAATGTACTTTCCCTCCAAGTGGCATATTCGGTGAATGCCCTATATATTTAGTTGCCGCATCTGCGAATATATAGTGTATGATCTATGGTCGCAGCGACACGACACCTAATGCAAACAAAAACGCCGCGTCTGGTCACGATGAAAAGACGCGGCGACTAGTCTCCTAATACAATGATAATGGACAAAGCCAATCGTCCCAACGGACAAAGTCGCGAGCTACAACCAATCTACATATAATTTTATTACAAAATCACATGCATTTTCATCTGCACTCAACAGCTCATCATGTTACTGACTATAAAGCTACATAAGGCTAAAACACACGACCTACTCACCGGCTATCATAGCTTTAACAGCCTCTTTGTCCTCATCGTCCGAGTCTGATGAAACTGAAATGGTCCTCTGCAAAAAGAAAACAGTACGTATAACTATAGCTATTGAGAATTACGATGGGGGTTAATATATTATATCACGTCACCAAACGGTAGCCGATACATACATACATACATACATACATACAGTCACTGTTTTTCTCGTTAAGGTAGGCAGATACTCCTAGAATATATTTAAGACCGCCCATTGTACTACCCATGTTTACCGTTGTATTTTTCCCCTGTATTATGTTTTATTGTGGTATACAATAATAACTTTTCTATTCTAGTCTATTCTATTCTATTTTTCTACATGCTACGATCCTGACACACCTCTATCACTTCTTACACTTATCCCCTTACTTATACGAGTACATGCCACCCATATCTAATAAAAAAAAACTTACTATCCGTTTGTTCTGTTTGGAATCTTGAAAAGCTGCGACGTGACTTGGTACTGGCACCTCACAGGAGGAAGTTGAGGGAACAGCTGGTCCAGGATTCGAAAGCTGTAACAAGTGGAAAAATAAATTAAAGTAGAACTCAATACATTAAGGTAGAACTCAATACATTTGAGTTCATGAACTCAACTAAATTTTTTATTGTAGGATGTTTGTGTTTTGAGGAGGAAGTGTAAAGAAAGAAACGAGAACAGAAGGCGCCTCTTTTCTCATTTCTTTGTCTACTACCTATACCTCTACGTTTGTTTCATCTTCTACACCTCTCTTGTATTTCTTCTTTTTCGAGGAGAAGAGAGAAGTAAAAGATGAGGAAGGAAAGATTCTTTAGTCACATCTTTCTTTTCTTGGCCTTCCCTTCTCCCTCCCTCGGTCTTCTCTGCATCTGTTATTTTCTTCATCTTCTCTAGTCACAAACCACAAGTCAAAAAAGTCAAATTGTACATTTATTTACTATTTTACAAAGAACTGCATCTAACAACTATCTAATAACAGTTTTTGCGAATACGCCGCTAACCGATAAAAAGGTAACGTTGCGAATTAACTATCAATTCAATTGTAATCGAAATTGGAAAACAATACTTCCTGGTTGAAGGAACGCCAAAAGCTCCTGGTTGGGGGGTTTTTAATGAATAGTTGTGTTTTAGAAGAAGAACACGAGAACGTCTACGCAGTATAACAAGAATCCTTTACTAAAACACTCTTAAAGATAATTATTAAGAGAAGAAACAAGATGGATACAAAACAAAAACTCTTAAGTCGAACTCCTTTCGAACCTTTGAGAGCCAGCCCTGTTATAGGCTTAACGTGTTGACCTTCGACCATCAAGCGGTAGCCGTTAAGTAATAAAAAACTTACCATCGGGTCCTTCTGGTCTTCAGAATCCTCGAGGGGCATTGGAAGTGGCATCTCACAAGAGGAGGGGGAGGGGGCAGCTGTTCCAGGATGAGAACGCTGCAACCAATGGAAAAATACACTCGAGCTCATGAACTTATAGCGACACATTGTTGCGCTTGCATTGCATTCTGCTGACGCGAGTTAATGCAATGCAAGGCGCAGGTGGGGCGCATCAGTCGTCACCCCCCGGGCACGATAGGTAGATGTTTTCTGTGTAATTATATTAATATACCGCTTGACCTACTTAAATAATATGTTCTTTTCTAATCGCCATGTTAGGGAAGAGCAGTCGGGAAATAATTTGACACCGAAACTTTCAGTATATTTAGGTAAGTAGGTATACACATATTAAAGCGATAAAAACTCAATATATTTCAGTTCATAAACTTAAATACATTTTTAATGGTAGGAAGCTACTATTTTAGGAAGATTGTGTATTTGAGGAAGAAGAGGAAAGAAAGAGAAGAGAAAAGAAGGCTACTCTTTTCTCTTTTCTTTGCCTCCGCTTATACCTCTCCATTTGTTTCATGTTCTTCTCTTCTCGAACTCTTGCATTTCTTCTTTTTTAAGGAGACGAGAGAAGTAAAAGATAAGGAAGGAAAGATTCTTATATAGTCACATCTTTCTTTTCTTGGCCTTACCTCCTCCCTCTCTCGCTCTTCCCTGCGTCTTTTCTTTTTTCATCTTCCAAGTCACACACCACAAGTTCCAAAAAATTGTATTATAGGTAGGTAACATATTTATTATTTTACACATAACTGAATCTAAGCAATTACACATGATTTTGCTAAAACACTGCTAATCTGATCGTAAAGTGACGTAACTACGTATCAATGCATCAATACAATACTTGTTACAGTTCCTCCAATACAGTGACACGGGAAAAGCATAAGAGTATTGGTAGATTATATTGATAAAAAATGTGTTGTGTTGTGAAGTAGAAGAGAAGAGAAGCAAGATAGAAAAGAATGAAGGTGATATCTTTTCTCTCTTCTTTCTCTCCACCTCTTCTTCCGCTCTTCTTTGTCCTCTTCTTTTCCAATTGAACTCTGTCGCCCAAGTGTAGGCACCTTCTACTAGCAACGTCCACCATGCTTTGACCAAAACCACACATCAGCAAAAAAATTGTCACACAACAAACACTACCTAACACTCTATATTATATGCCTAACTACGCCTATCCAACAAGTATGCCTTTATTTGTAAAAAACTATTAATAATAAAAATAATAAGGTATGTTATCCACCAATCCGGATTAGGCCCCCGTGGTGCATTATTGTCTAACCCTCCGCACGAAAGTGACGGGGGCCGTTGCCCAGCAGTGGGACAGTTACAGGCGTAATTATTATTATTATTATGGAAATAAATAAAACCAAGCCGCTACTATGATACCGTGAGTCTTCTTTGGTGCTGGGTCTCCAAAGATTGGTGTTGCTTCTCTTGTTTGTCCTTAGAAGTCCCCGGGTCCATAGGCAAAGAGTCTCTGCAACTATATAAAGACATCATAAGGCGACTCATACGACTTATTCGAGGAATTCTCATTGTTTTATAATATTTAGGACTATATACTTCATTTTAGACTGAGATAATCACTCAAAAACTTAATGCTTGCTGCGCTCAAACTATTGAATTACTTAAGTACTTTCTATGCTACTAAAGTTGTACAATAACGTTTTGGAATTCTCTTACAATTATTATTGACACTCGAGATTATCTATCACGAGCGGAGCGCTTCCCTTGTTCTATTAAATTACAGCTAACTTGAAAAACCTTGTTTGGAATTAATTGTGAATTAAGCTTAATCTAAATCCTGGGTCCGTGCTTACGTCAGCTTCTGGGTGGCTTCTTGCAGAGCTTGCATGGCGGTCGGTGGGGGCGGCGACGCCGCCCCGCTTTGTGCCGCCAATGCCGTTGCGACCGCCTCCCTCCTTCGTGCTACTGCCGCCGCCGCCTCCACAGCCTTCCTGCTGCTTTCCAGCATCACCGCTTTCCCCAGCGCCTCCGCCATTCTTCTAGCTCGGCTGACAGAGAAAAGGCATAAGCTTTTGTTTCAATGAAAATCAATAATTGTAACTTTGAGCACTAAATTGTCTGACGCGAGCCGTTCGCGCTAAGCAGTGATTGAAAGAGGCTCGTGATTTTTTCCTATTTTTAATAGTAGTTATTCGGCTATTCGGAACGGATACGAATCTAACAAAGCAAATATATCATTCAGAATCGGTCGTCGTTCTCGAGCTAGATACGGTGTAATACGACTTTGTTTAATATACATACACATAGATACACTCATACAACTCAATATCAAACTAGCTACTTCCCGCGACTTTGTACGCCTGAACTATCACAACGTGTGACGTCATTATGACCAACGGTATTTCCATAGCACGCAGGACATACAGGCTCAGGCAATGTTAGCCGCGGTACCCACTTTTTTAGCAAAATTTTAAATGTCGTCGCTTAATTATGAAACCAATACAGTTAACATTCAGTATAATCATTAATTAATCGAACTCGGTTGTTTTTTTTTTTCAAAAATATCTTATGTCTCAGTGACAGTTTTATAATAAGTAGTATAGAAAAGCACGGATAATAATAACCAAATAATAATACTTACATTTCGTCTTCAATCTGATGAGGCGCCGATGTACCTGAAAATTTCTTCATCTCGCGACTTCTTTACGTCAACGTAGAAAGTTTGAGAAGTATCAAAATTTCACTTCACGACTTTATTTGGACTATGCCTTTCAAAGGACATATAGATCAAACTAATTGTTTTTATAGGATGGTCACTTTAGTCACGAAGTTATTTAAAAATATATAAATCAAATCACATTATTTCATTCGAATTAAATTTCCCTTCTCTTTTCATTAAGTTCCCGATAGCCAGTGCATTTGCAAAGAGGTAATATGTCGGCGTGAAGTTCACCGTTACACTGCTCTCTGGAGCCTTCTAGCCCTTTTATATAAATCTATCCAGTGGTCCTATAGCCATCTGGATGCTAGGCTTGTAGATTCGTCTGGATGCGCGCGTTGCAGTTTCGTATAGGTACCAATTCTAGTGCACGTGTCACACAAGAGCACGATACAGTAAGCGAGAAATTTAACCCTTAAGCACTGGGGCTTTAATGTCGAGATATCTTTTTAAGTAAATGGCAGTAGGTCGTCTTAACGTTAGGAAGGTTTTTAATAGGTCTTGTGCACACTGCACACGTTAGACCACGTAATTAAATTGGTGTTGTACATAGTTTATTACCTGTGGAAGGTTTTAAAGTTTCAGGAACTGAAAGCATATGTACTAGCTAAGAACGAGTCTAATTCGCATACTTACAAACGAATGTCAGCCTCGACCGTGGACACGAGATGCCTGGATAATGGATATCCGTCGGAAGCAAAAGGTGTTGTTCCTAACTACCCGCGTTTTGTTCCGTACACAAAGGGTAAAACAGGACCCTATTACTAAGACTCCGCTGTCCGTCCCTCTCTCTGTCTGTCTGTCTATCTCTCCGTCTGTCACCAGGCTGTATCTCATGAACCGTGACAGTTAGACAGATGAAAATACATTTTTAAACATGTTTATTGTTACTGTAATTATAAATTTCTACAGTAAATGCTCCAGTGAATCGCAGCCTTAGCTTAGCTTGCGCACAGTTAATCAACACAGTCTCAGCTCTATTGCACCGCAACACGACTGACTTTCGAATACAGACTAATCGTTACACCAGCTTGTAGCCGCCCATTTGTTAAATCATCGTAACCAGCCAATCACAGACGCTGACGTGGAGGTAGGTCCACTGCACTATACTATAGCTGTAGTCTTTATCTACTATTTAGTCTTTTTGTCGAATAAATACGTAGCTAGGTTTATGGGGGGGCAACCCCCCCAGTTGCATATGTGCTGTAGTATTACTTATAGGAACGTGTATTGGTGCATTATATAAATATTTTCATGCTAATATCTCGTGTCACACGAATAAAATCTAGGATGCCTTTGTTGTTGATGATTACTTTGCTGTAACTTTTAACAAAGGCACAAAAATATTTTTGACAGATTTTCCAATGTTTTACACCAGTGTCAGAGACCCTTGGGTGGCCCATTCGTCATAAAAACGTGCAAGTATTACCAAGCCGATTAGAAAGGATGTATAAACTTCTGTCCATAATGACTGAGGGTGTACAACGCGGTGCAATGCCGCGCAATATTTCTATTCTGTTCTGTTGCAAAACTTCTAAGCTCTGATATTAAATTTCTTGGTTGAAAAGTAACAGAACTGCGCCAACGACCCAATTTTATCGCTCCGAATTGTCTTGTAGTGTTTCTACGGCTCGTAGCATGAATTACCATAGCGGCCCGCACTTCGCAGCACATATTTTACGTGTCATCATACTCTCTTTAGAACATGCTACGGCGAACATGTAGCACTTCTACAGACCGTAGCATGAGTTATTGTAGCATCTCTACTTCGTAGCACATTCTATTGTAGGTAGACCTACTCTACGTGCTACGGATATTTATGAATAAGTCTAAATTATGTGCTTGTACTATTATAACTTCAGCATTACTATGAATGACGTTAACAAAACGGTAGGGTAACTTCACCTACTTCTAAAGATACTTGTAGGTACAAATACTCAACGATTTGGTACCTAAAATGAACGGAAATGGACGTTAATTACATTGTATAATATTCTTTTAATAATCTTTATGAAATAAAACTCAACCAACATTTTACCATAATGATTTATTAAACAACAATAAAACCCATATAAATTATTGGAATATCAAAATACATTTTGTATGTACACGTGTAATGAATTAGTCATTAATTAATTATTTCGTATAATATTTTACTGTAGTCAATATCCCTAACATTACTTTATACGTTGACTACAGTATAGTTAAGGCCATGTTTGTAACGGTTACAATTATAACTGACGAAACGAACACTAAACTTTATTCAATTTGTAAAGTAGACACTTGCCCAAAAAAATAATTAAATATATTACTACAAAACAATGTAAAAATGCTTTTCTTTACCTACACCAACAAATATAACATAGTACAACAAAATACTGGTTTTACTTTGTGAGGATTAAAAGCATCCTCCTACGAGTACCTCCAAAATGCAATTCATAGCTATAATATAATATTCAAGAACTGTTAGAAAACTACAGGAATACCAATATAATATTATAGGCATTTACAGAAAGGCCTCGCGGCATTGCCCAGTTGAATTGGAATGCTAATTTGACGAGTCGAATTCTTCCTGGCGTGTTGTTATGCTATGTATGTAATGTTATGTTATGTATAATGAATGCTCAATTCATTATGAGTTTAGTCTTTTTTCGCTTTCGTAAAATTATACGGTCCAAATGAAACCAGTTTTATTTACAGGTGTTTGTAGGACTTTCTTTTTTAACCGACTACGGCGAAGCCAATGGAGGGGGATGTGTTTGCCCGGTATGTACGTATGTTATGTATATACTGTTCAATTTATTCCCTCATAATTTCTAAACTTCTGATTTATGAAGACGTTGGCCTATAATTTTTTTTTTCACATAATGTTGTTATTGCTTGCCTTTGGCGGAAAAAGCAGTTCATAGTTTTGTATTTGCGAGTGAACTACGAGTATAAAATGACCGCAGACCTTCGACTCCTACCTACTCAACTCATATCACATATCAATTTCCGGTAAGTTTCAGCACTCTTCCGGACGTTTTCACAAAATATACAGTCAATTATCCTACCGACTGCGCCAGTCACGTTATCTTATAGTTCAGTCTTTATGTATTCGTACCCTGCAAAGATAGAAACAAACTTACTACCTAGAAAGGTAGGTAATAGGTATTTTAGGGGTAGAAACGATATGTTGTAAACTGTTGTAAAGGTTATAATATTGCGGGGGGTTGGGTGATTTTAATTATATTTTAGACGCTAATTTAGCGTTCTTCGCCACGATTTTGTTGAGGATCACATGCGCTTCCTGATAGTACGGGTCGAAGTGTTGCCGCACCTTGGGCCACCACTCGGCGATGTTGTCGAAGTGTTCATCGGCGTTGAACCCCACCATTCCTGTGGACAATGATAACGGGTGTGATTTTTGAAGTTTATGCGACTGCCGGAGGAAAGTAATGTTTTTCGAACGTATGTTAGTATGTACTCGTACGTCTAAATCTTTGTGCCTCTCTCCAGCCTAAGTTTTGACGGATTTTACGTAATTATGAAGGGAGTCAGATTACTTTCGTATTTATTGCGGAAGCGACATAGGGCCAATCAGTACAATGTGGAGCTCGCGACAAAATAAGAAAAAATAAAGGATTTTAGTCGCTTTTTTTAATAGTTTTAATGCAGTCCGGTTTTTTATTTTCATTTGCAACATAAGTACAGGCGCCGCAATGAACCTGTACGTAAGAGTATTTCAGTTCAGTAGCATTTTATGGAAAGCGCCATCTACCGGCAAGTGGCAGAACTTTATAGCGACATCATCGCTAGTGGCGAGTAGCGGTAGTGATTACAGACATTTTCATTTCGAAACTCCACATTTACCGCGGCAACTTCAAACTATCTTCAAATAACCTCCAGGTACACACACAGGAACGTCACAACCTAATAATTTACACTAATAAAAGGTTATATTATCCCTGAATGCTACAGGCCATAAATATAATTCCAAAAAAAACCATTCGTGTCGATTTCATATGAATTTTTCCGTAAAAGATCGAAAAAATTCAACTAAGTACATAATATTATGCAGTTAATATATTTTCTTATATAAATCAATGGCATGACCCCTTTCACGATTTTTCTCTAACTCTCGCGGTTTTGAACTTGGCCATCACCGTCGTTCTCAGAAAACCACCCTGTATACATACTGGGCTGTTCCATCTCTGATGCTGCCAACAAGTCGGCCACAGTGGGCGTGTCTCCGTTGATGAAGGCAGTGCCGCGGCCGAGCCACTTGGTGTCGAAGTCTTGCAGCGCGTTCAGCATGCGACGCTTGTAGCCCTCCACCGACTTGGGGTCCGGCTTTTTACCCGTCACCAGCGGGTCCAGGTACTGAAAGGAAAATGTTTCTTTAAAAAAGAATGTAGTTTTTTTTTATTTTTACTTTTTTTTTTCACTCTAAAATTGCTCCTGTATCGTGGGTACAGCTTACAGACATATAATTTCACATACACAACACACCCAGACCAGAAACAAATATTTTTGGATCACACAAATATTTGTTCTGGGTGGGAATCGAACCCGCAACACCCAAGCACAGCAGTCCGATTGCTCAGCCACTATGCCGAACATGCCATCAAATAATACTAATGACCCGTAAGACATTGCTGTAAGCGATAAGGCCGCCCAACATACTTTTATTGATTACTAATTCCTGTAATTTAAGTTTTTATTATGGTGTCAATAAAGAATTATTGTATTGTATTGATCACCAAGGTTATAGAAGCAAAACAATAGCTCTATGCTAATCTATGAGATTCACATGCAGCATCATCTAATGATGACTAGGCTTATAGAGCATTTTGTTTTATCATATATTGATGACTGGTGTTCAAAACTTTAATCCTGCTAAAGTTGTCACATGAATGATGTCCCATCCCTATCTTTTTTGCCTTGAGAGCAACAAAAGATAACAAATCATTTGGCTTATTTCTGCATTTATCTTATTTCTGTCAATTTTTAATCAAGCCATTATTATTTATTATACTTTTATCAGTTTCATAACAACTTGCTTGTTTAGCACTATCAGTTTAGTGATAACAAAAGACGAACATACGAGTATTATCAATTATTAAATAATAAAACATATGCATTCACTACTGATTAGGTAGGTTCCTACATAAAAAAGAAAATATCATATTATTAACTTCCTAAAGTCCAAGATTAAAATAGCTAATTGACCAATTTTTAACCTATTGTATTGAAGATTAATTAGATACTTACAATAGTTCTAAAATACATGGCGCAATGGAGTCTTAACCCAACATGTTGCCATTCTAGAAACTCGTCCACTCTCGCCATCTGCTTTGAGTCTTTTGGGTATAAATCAATGGGGATGAAGTTCTCTCGAGCTAGGTATTTGATGATCGCAACACTGGAATGATGAAATAAGAACAATTAGTAAATAATGCCCATCAACAACATTATAAGCTGACCGCACATACAAATTGTAATGGTAAGCATCTTCATAATATTATGAACTTTTTGAATTAACCAAACATCAAATTCAACTAGTTTACTATTTATCAAGAATGAATGAGAGGTTTAGATAACAACATGGATTATATTATTATAAAGGTGCTACCTCTTTTCAAAGTAAGCAAATGTATTAGATTGATTCAATAAAATAGTGACTTTACTCATTACATAGAAGGTATTAAGTAGGTTTAGATTATTTTAAAGTATTTCTTAGAGTATATTTTATATACCAGCGGTACTCTAAGTGTGTTCCGCGGATCCCTAGGGTTCCGCGCTACCCCTGTAGGGGTTCCGCAAGAATTTAGAAAAAAAAATCAAACCTGATATCAAACAATTAAGTTAGTAACCATTAGTTAAGATTTTTTCATTTTTAATATCTTCTATTATTGTACTAAGTAATTGCCATGTGGTAAAGTAAGTAATAATTAGTAACTGTTACATTGTACTTTTATTATGCTTATACTTATAATAAAGAATACACTTTTAAAAACTATTGTTTTATTGTAGGGTTATGTCAAGTATTTTGCTTGTCAAAAGGGTTCCGTGACCAAAAAAGTTTGAGAACCGCTGTTATATACTAACTACTATTACAGTCTACTTTGGGCATACAAAATAATATTTTCTAGACATTATTTAGATAATTGTATAAATTACCTTTCAGTGAGGATGAATCCATTATGTTCAATAACAGGCACCCTCTGCATTCGATTTATCGCAGTAAACTCTTCTGAGTAATGCTCCACTGAAATTAAAACCAAATAATATAATCTAAGTACACTTACCTATATAGTATTTTTCCCAGAAACAAATAGTAAACGTGTTATGTGTAAATTTTAAAACATAAAGAAATAAAAACTTTTACCTTTACGCAAGTCGATTAACTTTGGTTCAAAGTTACATTTTGCGGCCTTTAGAGTTATATACATAGATCTAGAAGGTTGGGACATTAAGTCATAATATAATTTTAAAACCATACCTATTCAATCAAATAATATCTAGTAAAATATAAATAGAAAAATAAATGAACTCTGCCCCACTTGCAATTGCAAAGTTTGATGAAGTTGAAACTTTGAATGAAAGAGTTGAACTATGAATGAAAGTAAAGTAAGTACATTTTGTACCTATGTAGTGTACAAACAAACACAAAAACTAAAGTCAAAAACTCCTTGATGAGTTTTGGCGGGAATCCGATAGTGAGACGTTGTTGGTTTTGTATTATTAGCTCAAACTTGTGTTTCTTCGAGTGTTAATGTGTAATATTGGTGGAATATTAACCATTAAGTGTTCGTTAACGTGCACGAGTGTAGGCAAATGATATAAACTCAAAACACGTGTCATTTCGCATTTTTTCCAAAACTCCCAGGAAGTTTCAGTAAAGCATCCACTACTTTACTGAATCGTGACTGACGATGTAAATAATTGACTTGACTACTTGACCACGATTGCTATAACATTGCTGTGACTTTTTAAATGTGAAATTAAGAAATACTTAAAATAAAATACTTGACACTGGCTATATGCACAAACCGTGCGAAGCCATAACTAAAACAAAAAAAAAACTCCTTGATTGAAGTTTCTGAATTGACAGTAATGACAGTGACATCAAACAATTATACACATTGTCAAAGAAACAAAGTTCTTTTTTTATTTTTGTTTGCTAGCTGAAAAGACCAAGGAATTTGTATGTAAAGGTTTTGTATTTTTTTATCAAACTAACTTGTGTTTCTTCGAGTGTTAATGCGTAATATTGGTGGAATATTAATCATTGAGTGTTCGTTAACGTGTATATGTGTAAGAAAATGATATGAACTCAAAAAAAGGGTCATTTCGAATTTTTTCCAAAACTCAAAGGAAGTTTTATTGAAGCGTCCGCCACTTTACTGAATCGTGACTTCGACTATGTAATCGACTTGAATACTGGACCACGAGGATTGTTTTAATGCTATGACTTTCCTACTGTAAAAATAAGAAATACTCAATAATAAAATAATTGACAATGGCTAAATGCACAAACCGTGCAAAGCCATAATTAAAACAGAAAAAAAAGCGCCGCGCCGCCGCCGCTAGAAGCAAAGAGAATACAAACGCTACGCTAGAAGTTTGTTCGTTCGGGCGAAAAATCAATCAAGTTTTGGAATTATTGGAGTAATCGTGTCGATCTACAATCGGACCATGGCGTCTTTAGACCTTATTCAGCCGCATTTATCTAAAATAAAAATACCGGGTCCGCAGCAACTGGTTTACAAAGATGAATGTGTTTACTCATTTGACAATCCGGTGAGTTGCAGTTTTTTTCCTAACCTAATAGAACTGCTTCCTTTTACAAGGTGTCCTTTGTAAAAGGTTATTGACGCTCGAATCCTTAATGCAAGCACCAGTGATGGTGCTCGTTTTCTGGACGACCGTGTTTTACCGGCTTCATTGAAAAAAATTGGTATTTTTATCGAAAGTTTCTGACAGAAAATGTTACTGTATGTTGCCTGCCTATAGTAAGTCATTATAATGCTTCTGGCTACGGCTACTATTAGGCGGTAGATTGTAACCGCAGGATACTATGGAAAATAGAGGAAAGATTGGCTAAACATTGGAAAACAAGTTGTGACTTTCTATTTACAATGAGCTTACCACAGCCATGACAAAGTTCATTCAACCATAGGCATTAGATAGATAGTCACTATTGGTAACAAGTTGTAGTCTATAACTAACCTAATAATCAACTAAAATCTAATTAACATAATTGACTAGTGCATTTTTGCAAAAGTGCAACTTGAAACAAAATAATATTTAGGTACCTACCTACTACACAATGAAAGAAAACAACCTACTATTCTGAAAATACAATATTTACTCTCTTATAGAAAAATTCTTACTGCCGTTTCTAAAAAAATCACCACCTTTATTTCAGTGATAACCTCAAATTGGTCTCACAGAGTTGTCTTGGAAATGCTTTGTGTTCATAAAGTTCTTCACTGCTTGATACACATTTGCAATGACATTGAAGATAGATGTTCTCATACTGTTCATTGAATATGAACACAATAGGAGCGAGAGGAATGTATCAAACATTACGGGAGTCCAAAACAAAATACTGTAGAGGAGCTCTCTGCTTACATACATTTTAATACCTGGCCTTTCCACATCCATAATGTGAATCTTTGTTAATATCACTGTAGATATAACTATGGGTACAAAATAACTGACAATAGCTACCACAAACATGTACAATATTAAACTTTTGTTATCCATGTAGCAAACTTGCACGCAGTTTTGATCCATCTTTCCTTTTCGCCACAATGTGGCACTGGTCACATTCACATTGGCAAAAGATGAGTTTTTCAAGTTAGCAATAATGTTGTAAACATTTTTTATGACTGAGTTTATTTCAGTTGCTACACTATCATTTTTTAACACAGTCTCTTGGGCGTCTATGTATGTAAAGGCGGAAGGTATGAATTTGCGTAACTCCAAGCTGTAGTTGGCGTCTAAATTTGATGTAAAGCATGTGTTGTTTGTTGCATCAACCATTGCCATACAAAAGTCATTGGAACTGCGGACTTCGTCCATTAAAAATCTTCTTTCCTTTACTTCCACTTGGTACATCGACAATGCTATTAGAATCGGCACAATCCACTGCAGCGCAATAGCTAAATATGAGAAGTACTTCTTTCCAAAAGTAACAATTTTTGACACTGCGCTTACCGCACTACTCTGAAAATCTTGATTCAGTTCTTGTACTGTGTTGTCTTCGTCTTCCTTCTTGACATCAGCCAACATTCTATAGTGCATGTAGTTGTCTATTATAAGACTAAGGAAACTATTAACCAAAGATATTATAAGTGGGCCATAACTTTTTAATACAGATAAGAAATTGCAGTTCATTACTTTGTCTTCGATGCCCATGTCCAAGATTCTTTCCTCCATATCTTGCAGTTCTGTATTCGCCGGCCTCATATCTTGTACCGACCGGCTGATAAATGCTATTCCGATACACATGAGAAGCACATTTTCTGACAGCAACACAGCAGGGAATGTAGAGTTAACTTCTTTAACAACTCGTCTTAAATTCAACAAGCACAAAGCAAATCCACATAGAATCAGAAATGCGCCCAAGTATAGATCAGTAGAGTGAAGCATTTTGTTGCGTTTCCGTTGGTGGTAAAAAGCAAAATGTTACAGGAACGGGCCCCTATGGCTTTCGCGACATGTTTGGCGATAGGTGATATCAGTAATGCAAATTATAGGGGCGCTTTTAATGTATTCTGTTTTATTTTCACCTATATCTTTGTGAAACTTGTGGGTTATGTTTATTATAATCATGCAATGCAGATAAATATTACATGTACTAAAATTTGTGATGTCTATTAAATAAAGTATTACTATTTTCTTTCATAAGAGAAAATTTAAAACATCATTTTAGAATAAATTAATACAAATTTACATTGTGATATAACTATGGGATCTTAGATGAATAACTAGTCCTAGTTTCTAGCATTCTAAATATTTCAAAACTGATGCCTGTCTAATCTGCTCTCCCCGAAGATATAATTCCAATCAGCCACTATTTTGTTTCAGGAGTCGGAGACGGGCCTATATGTGTCACTAGTGTCATTTCTCGGCTTCGGCCGCAACTATGTAGAGCAGTATTTTCAGAAAACAGGCAATGCCGTCTTCTTACACATACAGAGGGAGAAGAAACCGGTAAGACATATTTGGACCTATCAGATGTTTTAAATTGCAAATCATAACGTTTCCAAGTTAGAGAATTCAAAAATTAAATAATATTTAAAAAGAAATTATGTATGTTTGCGCTAGCGTGTCCCAGCCAGTACTAGCTAAAGTAACTTATTCTACGATAGAAAGAAGTACTGCGGCGCGCCGCGCCGCGATGTTGTGCTTTCTTCTAATGGTGGCGCTTAAATGTGGGTCCAGTTTTAGAATCTGACTGAACACATATTATTCTTTGCTATATTTCCACATAGAAAACAGCGATAAAAGAAATAAAACAATCCATATTGAAGATTCCAGAGCCGGAGCAGACGGGTGATGGCCCAGAGAAGAAGATCACTCGGCTCGCCATCGGCGTGGAGGGGGGCTTCGACCCCGCCGCCGGCAAGCCTCAGTACATCTACACGGACCACTACAGCGTGGTGGTGTTGCCAGGGTTTCACACCTACCCGTGGCCCAACCCCAGCCTGCCTGAAGTGGTAACATACTTTTTTTTAAACTGATCTCAGTTTTTGTAATTTTTTTTTCTTTTGTGTATCATGGAAGTGTGTCGACATTGTTTACTCCCATTTTGTCACATTTTCAAATCATACTCCCTGTCCCATTCACAAAAGTAGTCCTGTTTAGTTTAGTTACGGCAATGTATTGTCTTATTCTTATTTCTAGGTGATCAAATCTGTAGAAGCTATAATAGAGGCAGAATCTCCATTCAAAATTGCCGAGATTGCAGCTCTCCAAGGCACTTGGGATGGTGAAACGCGTGAAGTATCCGTGTAAGCTATATCATCATTATGTATTCATAGAATTGTAGATACATGCTTTTTTATTTGCAGTCAGGTGTGGATCCAGGAATTTGTTCCAAAGGGGGCAAGTTTGGTGGTGACAGTTCTTATGACAATGAAATATCATGAAATTGGACTTATAAGTACTTCCATTGGCAGTTACAAGGGAGCATTTGACGCCTTTCATTAATACTTAACAGAGGAGGATTATTACATGCACACTTTCAATACCTAGAAAAGAGGTCCAGATGAAAACGATAGGTTTTAGAGCTGTAAAATATTTGTTACAGCCACGCAGTAAGCCTAAAGCAGCTAGACAACGGCGTCAAAATCCCGCCCACGGGGTGGAAGTGTGCCAAGTGCGATCTCACCAACAACCTCTGGTTGAACCTCACGGATGGATCGGTGCTATGCGGCAGAAAGTTCTTTGACGGCTCTGGTGGGAATGATCATGCTGTGAGTGAATAAAAACCCAACCAATATTAGTACCTTGATGTCTGTACAAAATTCTATCACAACTCTCTTTGAAATAACATTAATTCATTGTAACATGGCTGTTGTGCAGTGGGAGGACATATTTGGCTCTTGATTCATTATATGCTCTAATAATTCATGTATTCAGATCTGTATGTTTCAAAATTGACTAAACTAATTATTGGACTGATGTGACATTTGCAGTTGGTCACCTAAATTAGAAACGTCCATCGAAAGATTGATAAGGAATTTCTTGTGATCGCTCCATCTCACTTCCCAGGTGGAACACTTCCGGCAAACCGGCTACCCCCTGGCTGTGAAGTTGGGCACGATCACCGCAGAAGGCAAGGGGGATGTGTTCTCGTATGCTGAAGACGAGATGGTGGAGGACCCCTACCTAGCAGACCACCTCAAACACTTTGGTATCAATGTGCAACAATTACAGAAGGTACTCAGATTCATCATCCTCAATTCGCCCAATGCTGAGCATGGTCTCATGTCACTTTTATGATTATGATTAATACTATAAGACTTACCCCCAGTTTCTGAAACGTCAGTCAGCATTGACAACAGATTAATTCTATTGCCATCCTTGTCATTTGTTTATAGTCAGATAGAGGCAACGATAGTTTTAATCTACTGTCAACGCCAACAAACGTTCTAGAAACCGGGGGTTAAGGTAGTTAGTTGTACACAGGCGGTTTGGAGCAGACAAGACTTGATTGTTTCAAGTAAGATCTGCATAGGGTACTATAATCTTCCTAGCTTAGATGGAGATGGCGCTATTCAAGCTGTCAGTGTCACGTAACAAGACATCCTAGGTGGGATAGATGGGGCACATTTTCTGATATAAATCCATACCATACTACACTAAACTGATATTATAAATGCGAGAGTAACTACATTTTTACGCCTAAACGGCTGAACCGATATCAATTGGGTTGGATGTTGGTATAGAGATACTTATAGGGGTACTTTTAATCGCAATATTATGTACTCCATAATACCCATTTCAGACGGAGAAATCGATGGTAGAACTGGAGTTGGAGATAAACCAGCGCAGTGGCGAGTGGTACACGCTGCAGGAGTCTAGCAGCGAGCTGCAGCCGCTGCACGGGCCCGCGCTCACCGGCCTCACCAACCTCGGCAACTCCTGCTACATCAACAGCGTCATGCAGGTCACACGCGCCTCTAACCTCTAACTGGGATTCCCTTTATCTAGGGAATTAAGACCTACAACATGCCTACATATTCATAGGCATACATAAACAGTGCATGTGTGGAATGAGATCAATATTGAATGTATTTTTAGGTAACTCTGCTGCTTTTCGTTCATTATGGTCCTTTGAGCGGAAAACCAGCAACTTTGTTTTTTTTATTCAGGTCATATTCCGGATACCGGATTTCGTGCGTCGTTACGTGGAAGGCGCGCCAGAGATATTCTCCACTTTCCCCGAAGATCCCGTGAACGATTTCGACGTTCAGACGTAAGTGCCCACTTTAACAATATGACTGGCGACATTATTCAGCTCTCGTTTCTTTCATTTAACTTCTCGTACGTATATTCTGTGCCCGCTTTATACAACCGGTTACGTTGTTCCAGCGCGAAGCTGGGCGTGGGGCTGCTGTCCGGGCGCTACGCCGTGCCGGCGCCCTCGGGCTGCCAGGCCGGCGTGGCGGCGCACATGTACCGCGCGCTCGTGGGCCGCGGCCACGCCGAGTTCCGCTCCAAGCGCCAGCAGGACGCGCACGAGTTCTATCTGCATCTGCTCACGCTGGCGGAGGTAACGCTACGGGCGCATCCGTCCCTACCTAAAAAAAGTACTACTGCTTGAAGCTTTGAAGGAGGCTGCTCCAGGCGAGGTATCTTACATGGTGTTAATTGGTCGATGGTGTCGAACCTACGTTATGCGAAATGCGGTACGAACTGAGTAGTCGTCTCCTCAAATAGAAGTTTCCCCGGCAGCGCAACAGCCGGCACAAGGCGAACCCGGCGGACTGCCTGCGGTTCTCCGTGGAGGAGCGCGTGCGCTGCGCCGCGTCGGGCGCCGCGCGGTACTGCGCGCGCGCCGAGCACCACCTGCCGCTGCCGGTGCCGCTCGCCGCCGCCAGCAACGCGCCCGCCGTGCGGGACTACGAGCAGCGCCGCGCGCAGGCGGAGAGCGCCGGCCAGCGGCTGTGAGTACTGCTCCACTGACTGATTGGCGCAGTCGATAGGATTAATGTAACATTTTTTTGCTACATTTTATGATTTCACTATTATCGACTATTATGGAGCTGAGTGATAACAGACACACATATTGAAATGCACATTAGTTGATGTCTGTGGCAGATTTTGCCCTCATCCTCCTCAAGAAAGTGAGGTTTCTCTCACACAGTTTACACCGAGTGATAATTGGTCATTACATACTTGTTCCAGGGATCCGTCGCAAGTGGTCCGCCCGCACATACCGTTCGAGGCGTGTCTCGATAGCTTCATGAAGGAAGAGGTCATCGAACAGTTCTACAGCAGTGCAGTCAATAAAAAAGTCACTGCTCACAAGTACGTAGATAACTGATGATCTGTATGTAAAAAAACTTGAGAGGCGCTTACCATCCTTCGAGCGAACGACACGCTCATATTGTGACTCGGTTGTAGAAGAAAATTTTATTGAATCGAAAGTTATTATTGTTATCAAAAAAAGGAAATCATTACTAGAATCAGGGTATAGTTTGGAAATAAGACAACTGAAAGCATGGAATTCAATGGCACTCAGTTTCCCTGCCTTTGCCACTGAACTCTACTGAATCTGGAATACATACAAAAAAAAACATGAATTGAATTTAGAGTTTGAAACCAAAGAAATGCATTGTCAATATAATATGTGAGTTCACGCGGGAGATTATAAAACGTGCGTTTCCAGGATCACGCGTCTCGCGACGTTCCCGGACTACCTCCTGATCCAGCTGAAGAAGTTCACGATCAAAGAGGACTGGACGCCCGCCAAGTTGGACGTCGCCGTTGAGATGCCGTGGGAGGTCAGTCAGTGGAAACAAACACTAAATGAGCATAATAGGTTGTCTACCGATAGATAGCTGGCACGATCATCCTAATAAAAAATGTAGTTATAGTAGATATAGAGTAAGTTTAGTTGAAAGATAAGTAAATAAATGTTAAATACGTATTTGATACTGAAAACTGATATAAATGAGCCCAAAAACCATCGATTCACTGTTAGTCACTGATGAGATCTGTCTCAACAACAAACCCACAATATCTCTTTGTGTTTACATTTATTTATATTCTAGAGTGTCATGGTTATAGGTAGACCTTGCTGCCCTGCGGGGGCGCGGGGTACAGCCAGGCGAGACCCTGCTGCCGGATCCGGCGCCCGAGACCCCAGCGCCCGTCTACGATGAACACTTGATGGCACAACTGGTAAGACACCCGTCATGATAAGTCATAGCATTGATGATTCGCTTCCATTATATATTATTATAATATGTCTTACATAAATTAATTAGGCCCGATTTCTGGACCTCTAGTTCACTTTGACCAACGGATAAGTCTATTGTTGTCTCTGTATAAGGTTCTCATCAAAGAATTCTTTCAAAGAGTAGCATTGAATAGTATTGAGATGTTGTCTTTAGTTTATGAAAATGTTATCTTAATTTCACTAACGTAAAATTAGCTCAGTATAGTTTGGTGATGTTCGAATCGACTTCATTATATTATCTATATGCACTATCTTTTATGTATTGCATACCTACCTATCTTTTATATACAATCAATTAGTTGCATAATATAAGATTCATTCTTTTGATTCGAGGATCATTGGGGAGTTGGTGCATGTGTTTGTTGTGGTTCCAGCTGGACATGGGCTTCCCAGCGGAAGCGTGCAAGAAGGCGCTGTACTATACCAACAACGGTGGCATGGAGGGCGCTTCCAACTGGCTCATGGAGCACATGAACGACTGGGACTTCGCCAACAAGTTCGACCCGCCCGGCTCGCAGGGTAACTGTTATATACAAACTGTCAAACAGGTGGAAAAGAGAAACGGCTCTTCCACCAAAAAATGTTGTAAAACATATGAAAGTTTGATATAACAGATCTAACCCCCAACTGAAAATGAAAGTTTGATATAACATCAACCCGGTAACTTATCTAGCGGTCATACTGTGTACTTACAATCAAGTGCTTATTCTAAAAATTAAAAATAAACCTCTATGCGGTAATAAACCTACATCCGAACAAAATTAAACAAACCAAAGTGCAAATATAGTAGGTCAAGACTCATTTGGGGTCCCTCCATTCTAGTTTCATATATCTCTAATACTGGTTTCCAAGCCCTTAGTTAATGTGACCAATCGATAACTCTTACCGTTTTATGTATCTGGCAATATACAAATGACAAAGACACTTATTGGTTGGTCAAAATTAACTATCTAGGGTTTCGGAATCCAGGCATAAGATACTCAAGAGATTCAAGTGATGCAGATATACCTCTAGAGTCTAGCCTATGTCCATCGTGGATAATCCTATATTAAAGAGGTGACATTTCGCTATGCGTACTAACTGTTCGTCCCACACAGCGGGCGGCGGCGCCAGCGTCAGCCTCGACGAGAGCAGCGTGGAGCAGATCATGTGCATGGGGTTCACGCGGGCGCAGGCGGGCGCTGCGCTGCGCGCCACCGGCGGCGACGTCGGCCGCGCCGTCGACTGGATCTTCAGCCGCGCGGACGAGCTGGACGCGCCGCCCGCGCCGCCCGCCGCGCCCGACCGCACCCTCGGCTGTCGCGACGGGGCCGAGAGTGAGTACACGCTCACGCTGGGGCCGCACGTATCGTGACATCCCATTGGCTATCCCGCTGTTTGACGTCATTATTGACGTTCGCTGTCAGTGTAGCGACATAATCGGGATATGCGGCGTTGGCATTGCTGTTTTTTGGTGATTTTGATTTACTTTGAACTAGCAGATACCCGCAACTTCGTTCGCATTTTTATATAAAATGTAAACTGTTAAAAAATCAATTGATGTCGCGGGGAACAGCTAGGTAAGAATATATCTGTCTCTTTCTCTCTCCCTTTTCCACTATCTTTCTGCCTCTGGCTCTCTTTCTATCTTTCTCCTTCTTTCGCTATTTCTATCCCTCTTCCTCTACCTCTATCTCTTTCCCTCTCTTTATATCTCTATATCTTTCCCTATCTTTCTATCATTAATATCCCTCTCCACTCTCAATCTCTCGCCTTCTCTCTCCCTGTCCATCTCATCCATTATATATATTTCCCTCACCTTCTCAGTCTATATCTCTCCCTTTTCCTCCTTCGCTCACTCCCTCTCCCTCTATTTCTATATATTTCGCACTCAATCTCTCTTTCTCCCCCCACTCGCCCCTATTTCCCCCCACTCCCCTTTTTTCTCCCCCACTCTCCCCTCTCTTTCTCCCCACTCTAATCTCTTTCTCACCCCACTCACCCCTCTTTCTCCCCCCACTCTCACCTCTGTCTCCCCCACTCTCCTCTTTTTATCTCCCACTCTCCCTTCTTTCTGCCCCACTCTCCCTTTTTCTCTCCCCTCTGTCTCCCCGGGACTCTCCTCTCTTTCTCCCCCCACTGCCCCCTTTCTACCCGCTCTCCCTCTCTTTCTCCCCATTATACCCTCCCTCTCCCCTCTTTCTCCCCCACTCCCCGCTTTCTCCCCCCACTCTCCCCGTTCTTCCCTCTTTCTTCCCCCACTCCCCCCTTTCCCCCCACTCCCGTTTTTCTCCCCGCACTTCCCTCTCTTTCTCCCCACTCTGCCCTCTTTCTCCCCCCACTCTCCCCTCTTGCTCACCCCATTCTCCCCTCTTTCTCACCCCACTCTCCACTCTTTCCCCCCCACTCTCCCCTCTTTCTCACCCCACACTCCCCTCTTTCTCACCCCACTCTCCCCTCTTTATCACCCCACTCTCCCCTATTTATCACCCCACTCTCCTCTCTTTCTCCCCCCACTCTCCCCTCTTTATCACCCTACTCTCCTCTCTTTCTCTCCCCACTCTCCCCTCTTTCTCCCCCCACTCTCCTCTTTCTCCCCCACTCTCCCCTCTCTTTCCCCCCACTCTACCCTCTTTCCCTCCACTCTACCATCTACTCCCCTTTTTCCCCCTTTCCCCCCCACTCTCCCCCTCCCCTCCCCCGCACTCTCCCCCTCTCCTCCCATCGCACTCTCCCCCTTTAAATTACGATCCGTTCAGCCGTTTATTGTGGTCCGTTGGAGGTGCATCTAAACAATACCTCATAATTTCAACCCCCATGCTTTTCCCCCCTTAGGGATGATTTAGCAAAAAGGCGGAAACCCGTATTTATTTATATCTTACCAAAAGCCTAAATAAGAATTTTCAGATCCCTAACTTGAAGAATTATGGATTCCCCGTACAAACTTTCAACCCCTATTTCATCCCCTTCGAGATTGTTTTTTGAGACAAAAGATCCGTCTCATAGGTCCAATCTACCCCTATACCAAATTTCATCGAAATCGGTTCAGCCGTTTAGCCGTGAAAAGGTAACAAACAAACAGACAAACAGATATACAGATAAACAGATAAACAGAGTTACTTTCAGATTTATAATATTAGTATGGATTTGGCTGTTGACGATGGCGATAGTGGCTTGTTGTTGCTTGTCAAATTTATGGCTATGGATAAATCATTGGAGCAATTTCCTCGTTGTTTAACGGCCGAAATTAATAATCAATCCAATCCAAATATCTGGGATTCTAGCTATCTGGGATTGATATCACAATCCATTTTTAGGGTCAAACGTGCCAATAACCGATCCGTGGATTGGTTTATAAAGGCACGCAGATTGGAAATCGATTGAAGGATAGGCAGCAATCCAAGATCGATTTCAATGTTGGATAGGAGATACAATATTAATTTCGGCTGTATGGCGACGTTAGCCGTTGGCGATGACGATACGTGTGGCCCCAGCATGAGTGTTGTCCAGTTGGTAACGTGACCAATACACAAATACTTTTTTCGTCTTACCACAAACGATTAGACCCGACTTTACCTTTTGACTGCCGAGATTTTAGAAAAAAACTAGCCCTCCAAGCCAAGCTACGGAATGCACTCACTGTCATTTGAAACAGTCTTATAATTATTAGGTATAGAGTACTTTTTGCTTTGTCATGTATTGTGGCGTTCAATAGTTTAACAACTGCTATCAATTATTAAAACTGAGACAGGCAGCATAATTTGCTTCCCAATGTACAAACAGTGATGGTAATCGTATTGTTTGTATGTATTATGCCCTTATTAGAAACGAGATGTTCATCATTATGACTCACTCAAATACTCATGTTACATTGTTTCAGAATACAGGCTGATCGCGTTCATATCTCACATGGGAACTTCCACAATGGTCGGCCACTATGTGTGCCATGTGCTGCACGATGGAAGATGGGTCATATTCAATGATAATAAGGTAGCAAATTGTTTAAATATTTTCATGATTGGCTATTATTTTATTGGTGTTTGATGATGGTGTGGTTGGAGATGCAAAAGGTATGCTTATAATAGAACTTGCTCTCAAGGACTGTTTCCAAAAAGGATGTAATGTTCCATTGAATCTGCTACAGCACTGAATTTATTGAAGTCTTTAGCGCATTTGCAACATTCAGGCAGTAACTGGAGTAGGTACTTTGATTATGTGCTATTTTTTTTTGAACATAGGCCTACATTGGGATTGTATCTGTGTCGTGGATGTCGCTTACAGACATATAATTTCACATGCACATCACACCCAGACCAGAAACAAATATTTGTGGTTCGCACAAATATTGTACGACAAACGTGCCGTAAAATAATAATTATGCACTTAATTTGAAATAATTGTGTAATTAATTGTTTTGTTACAGGTGGCTCTCTCAGAAAACCCTCCTAAGGATCTTGGTTACTTATATCTCTATGAACGGCTGTGAAGTGATAACATATTTTGTGAAATAAAACCAAAAACGCTGGCATGGTTCTAAGGAATAAGGAATTTATCTATTAGAGACTGCATTTTATGTGTATACACATAAGAGATTTTACGTCAACTTTTAGGCAATATTTATTATAGAGAAATTAAGAAACTTCAATTTAGGGTAACAAATTATAATATTTTTTATTATTACTAGTTACTTGCAAATGGATGCATTTTCGTTTATTTTTTTGTACAAGTCTGTTTGATTGATATGGTTCATCAGAAATTGGATATTTCAGAATTGCTGCGGCATTGAATTAGTTTCAGTCAAATTGTTTTATTAATACTTCTTGTATAGTAATTAATGCTGCTCAGTGTTAATAGCTTTGTATGTTGTTTAATGAGAACTGTACAGTTACAGACAACGAAAATTAAATAAATTATGACGCTGAATGCTGCACTTTATTGCTTGAGCCCAAAAATTATATTACACATACACTAGTCTTCAGAGCAAAATATACATTAGGTTTATAGCACCGTGCGACCTAAACCCGCACTTAGGTCACGCTTTGCGCTGTTCAAAGTAGCACATTTTTAAACGGCCTGATGTTCACTAACTTCACACCGTTTAAGAATATACCCATCGTTGCGAGCGTAGTACTGAACCAAAGCTAATCAGTCATACATTTTTACACCACTCACAAACTCATAGTAAGCAAGAGAAGATACGTATGACTTGTAACGTGTGGGACCGAAACGCCAATGTCTTTGGCACCATATTTCTGCATGTTTTCATTTTGGTCTTCGTCGGATAATATAACTTATTACGTGAAAACGCTATACCTAAATTAGCGATATTAACCGTACACTGTACTTTTGTTATAAAATTTCATATCCGATTATATAATTATCGAAACATAAGAATACTTACTTGATTTAGAAATGTTGCGTTTTCTTATTGATTACATAAAATGTAACCGCCACATGAACTATTTTCACTGAATACACACACTTTCAATTATTATACAACATATCTAATATTATATAATAAAGTCTCATAGTGAATACATTTATGCACAAACCAGATCAATCACAGATTCCTATATTAAGTAGGTATTCACGTGTAACAATAAAGATTCTATTACAAAATGAAGCGCTACAATATTGATATTTTTCACTGTTTTTAGTTGAAACCCGTTTGACTATTATTTAAACTGAACATTATTAAATCTGAAACAATATCAAATTAAGCAATCCACGAACAATAAATATGCATCCAAAAACACTAATTACTTAAAAAAAAACAAATCTAGAAGTGATACGGGTAGGTGTGAAATTGTGTTTTCCCGTTCTCTACTGGTGGAATGCCAACCTACCCACTTTAAAATTTGTGTGTTTATTACTAAGAGTCAAATGAACATCTTTTCATTGCATTAATTAGAATTTTCTTTTTAAATAAATTAAATAGATAGCGGGTTTATGTCGCACGTGCTATAAAATAGTATACGATACTCGCTGCGCAAGTACGTCTATTAATTACACGGCGGTTAGCACCCTCGCTTCGCTCGGGCGCTAACTTCACGCCGCCGTGTATTAATATACTACTTAGACAGCTAGTATCGTAATGTACTATTTTGTTATCACTGAGTCATAGACATCATTCCAAAAATGTCTCAGTGTCACCTGATGGTAAGTGATGATGTGGTCTATAATGGAGTATGCTTGCCTAGAAGATACCTATTTATTCTCAATTTGTATTCTCATGACTATGAAAAGCACGGTGTTTTATTCCTTTGCAGTTGGAATTGAAAATGTGGATGTAAATCACTGCAGATTAGAGGAATATGGAAATAGATAAAAGAGAGTAGACAAATATATGCTAATGTTTAATTAATTAATATTTACAAATTTGCTATGTAAATTTATCGCTCAAATTTGTCCTCTTGTTTTGGAATCCTCTTCATGAATATGGTTTTTTCATCAAAGTAGGTGTTGAATTTCTTCCAATCCTTCCTTTTTCTGGGATCTTTCTTGCATCTGTTTGGTGTGAGATTGATCATAAGACCTGAAACCAACATTGAATATGTTAACAGAGAAAGACTTCTGCATGGAACAATGCAAAATTAGTGGAAAAGTTTCCAGTGGGGCAAGCAAATGGCTTGAGAGCTCACTCGGGACACATGCATTTGCATGTGTATAACATGAATGATGCTCGTTTTGACTTGAGCATGCACTCATGCCATAGGTTCTTGTATATGCAAATGACATTGTATGTGACATGATGTTTGCCTGCTCGTTCAAATCCTACCAATATAATAAAGGCGAAAGTTTGATTGTGTTGTATGTTTGTTACTTTTTCACACTCCAAGGGCTAGACCCTAAACTGTATGGACACATAGGCTACTTATAATTCCGAGAACAGCAGGTTCAGCTAGCTGCTGCGCAGCGGGTAAAGATTAAGAGCAAAACTGCGTACCCGCTTTCTGTGCCATAGAGACCATGGTCCCGATTTTCTTCTGCTGCCTCTTACAAAGACCAGTGATGCGTTTTGGGAGCATGCACCCGTCGCTCCTCACAAACTGACTCAAGATGAGGACGTCCGTGTGCTTCACATCCAAACCCAAAGCACACATGTAGCATGGTTTCTTATCTGGAGTACCAGCTGTCTCACATGAAGATAGAAGAGCTTCATTGCCCTGAACTAACGATGGAATTTTCTCAGCTCTCACCAGCAGTTTCGTTCGGGGAGATGGCACATTAACACCTTCTATTACGAGGGTCGTTCCTTCAGTGCGTTTCTGAACTGGAAATGATATATTTATGGGAAAATAAAGAAGTTGGTCGGTGTGAGGTTATATCAGTAAAATTAGAGAATCACGAAATAATCACATATAAAAATAAAGGCGCTTACTTTCTTTTAAATGTAATGGTCTCGTAGTGCATACTGATCGAATAGAAGTGGAAAAAACGGCATTTTTTGTAAAAGAAAATCCCGCTCGCACCAGGGCAGCCATTTTGGTTTGTTTACAATATTTTTTTTTTTTTTTTGTTTTAGTTATGGCTTCGCACGGTTTGTGCATATAGCCAGTGTCAAGTGTTTTATTTTAAGTATTTCTTAATTTCACATTAAGAAAGTCACAGCAATGTTATAGCGATCGTGGTCAAGTAGTCAAGTCAATTATTTACATCGTCAGTCATGATTCAGTAAAGTAGTGGATGCTTTACTGAAACTTCTTGGGAGTTTTGGAAAAAATGCGAAATGACACGTTTTTTGAGTTTATATCATTCTCCTACACTCGTGCACGTTAACGAACACTTAATGGTTAATATTCCACCAATATTACACATTAACACTCGAAGAAACACAAGTTTGAGCTAATAATACAAAACCAACAACGTCTCACTATCGGATTCCCGCCAAAACTCCTTTACAATAATTATTATTCTTGTCAAGTCAATGTCATGGAGCCGTCACTGTCACTACCATATTCGACTTGTCAGTTGCGTTTTGTTATTGCATAATGTAGTAGAAAATTATGTTTTGGTATGATATTCCTAGAAAAAGGGAGATAGATAGTTCCGTCCGGTTGGAATACGCGCGTAATTTAAGAAAAGCTATAATATATTATTTTTATAGCTTTTCTTAAATTACGCGCGTATTCCGTATACCCTCTGTCACGATAGTACATCTCTTAATCTGGGGGTAAGGTAGCTGAGTAAGGATGTAAGTAAATCTTACTTTTTGTAAGAAATTAAAATCGTTCTGTGTGGATGGCATGTAGATTTATTACAACACTTAAAACATCGAATAAACTTCATGATAAATAGCAAAAAAAGATCAACGAACACATTAATTATCTATAATGAAAAAAGAAAACTTATATCAAAGTCCAATGTATAAAGTAGGTACCTAGGTACTTACTTTTATTCAACTGTGTGTATTATTAGAACTTTATAATATAAGAGGTTTGTATATTAGAATGAGCAGGAGTTTGTGTATATTACAATAATTATTGTATAGGTACTCTAAATATATAATATTTTTTTAGCAACAGCATCTCAAAGCATTTTACAAAAATAGCTTTTGATTTCTATCGTAAAATATAATGCCCAGCATAAAATTATGTTTCAATTTCATAAAAAGTTTCACGTTTATCAGTTTCTCGGGCCTTTTTGAGCTATCACATTGGTTTTCAGTTTGTGCCTTTATTCAACTTCCCTTCAAAAATGACCTCAAGTGGGCTTTATCAAGGGATGAATGACTATGTAGGTAAGTATTTAGTAGGTAGGTACCACACTACAATGTAGATCTATAGCTGGTAGTTAAGTGTTACTTTCAATAGGTAGGTAGTGTAGGTATAACAACTAACTAATAAAAAAAATCGCGAAAACTCAAACTTTGAATGGTTGTTCTAAATAGGTACCAATCCTACAAAATACCTACTCTTATTATTTCATCTATTCATAATAGTTATTAAGTAAATAATGAATTTACCCAACCTTGTTGATATTTATTTTAGTTCATCTTTAGAGGAAAGTTTATTTATTTAGAATTATACAGCTTCAAATGCATCCAAGTATTGTATTAGGTATAAAGCTACAATGGACGGTATAAGCCAAGCCGTAATAGAATAAAACAAGACAAGTAGCAAAATGCATTTAAAATGCAAGAAAATATATTATGTAACCTTAACTTTATTTTATTAAATCTAAAAACTTAATCATACAAAGATAAAATGAGATTTTAATTTTGTGACATAACTAAATAATAACATTCAAAAGTAAATACTTGTCTACAAGAATATTAGCAATCATACATTTTGTTCACAATAGGTAGGTAAAGTAACGACATGTTAGTAAGTAATAATTACTTAAAACAACTAATTTATTAACATACTTAATTATTAATTAATATGAAAATTTTCAAAATAATGTGTGCCTGTGCAGGTATTCGTTGTGTTATAAAGAAATTATAACATTGAATAAATAACGATTGTAAAATATTTAACGCTGATTGTGCAATACATACATTGATTGAAACAGTAAATAAAATTATTATAATAATAACTATCCTGATAGCAAAATTAAATATTATGAAGTTATCCTCATACATGTTCATATAATACGATACAAGAATAATTATTTTTCCATAATGTACGAGTAGGTACATTATGTAGGTACCTAATTGATTTGTTTGTTTATTTACAAAATATTATACAATACGATATCTTATAGAGTTTTTATTACTGTTTAAAACCGTTTTTGCAAAATATGCATATTAAACTCGACCAGGAAAAACGTAGTGTCTACGTATTCTTCATTTATTATAAATGCATCGGTATGACTCATAAAATTATTAGTATTTTGTTGAATGACATTCGAAGGGCTTATCATATTGCGTGCGTTACACTTTTGACTTGTGTCACTACCTGTATTTATTGGAAAGTGGGCACTTCAACTTATAACTGAGAGAAGAGTAGGTACACGCCATATTACCTACGGATAAATAGGCCTATATTTAGATACATCAACGATATTACCATTGACACCGTGAATTTTCTCTGGTCAAGTTTTTAGAGATTCTACATAAATTGTTTGTACTGCAAACTATGAAGTGAGAGATGATGCAGTCGTGTGCGGTGATGATGTCTCCGGAAATGGAGAGTTACTTGGGGAAGGCGTTGAGGCCTTTGCTCAGGAACCCTGCGGCGCCCGAGGAGGCGTCGTGCGCCGCCGTGTTCAGACCAGACACCAGCTGGAATCGAGAATATAATTTATGGGAGTCATGACTTGCCGTTCTTTCTTTGGGCCTTCTCCAATACTTACAAACAGCTGAGGGAACTACAACCTATACCTAAAAACAACTAGCTCCGAACGCGGTGTTAGCCGGTGTTTTCAGAATAAATAGCAGCCTATGTGAGAGTGATAGTCCCGGGTGGTAACCACCTCTACACCAAATTTCAGCAAAATTGGTTAAACTTTTTGAGCGTGGAGTAGGTAACAAACATACAAACAAACTTTCGCCTTTATAATATTAGTTGGATTAGATAGGAAATATAAAAACAGAGGAGGATTTAATCCGGTACGGTAGCCCACATGGAGGGCAGACCTTGGACAGACAGTTAATCTTGCGACGAGGTTCCAACAGGAATTAGATACAGCCCATATAAAAAAAGTTGTAAAAACGGCCCGAAGAAGATGATTAAAAATCACTACCAACTCACGTTTTCTCTCTTCTCGTTGAGGTACTTGTCTGCATCCTTGAGCTTGGTGTCGACGACGTGTCCAGCGTTCTTGATGCCCTCATCAGCAGCGTTCTCCACCCGCTTCAGCGTGTTGTCCACCGTGGACGACACGGCGTTGCTGGCGTCAGCGGCGGCTTTCTCAGCGGCCTTCTTAGACTCCTCCATTGCCGAGTCTGTTTTCAGGGTAATTGATCAATTTATTGAATATCACGCGTTGTTTGATCAATTTATTGGACAAATTATATACTTGTTGATCACTGGTGATCAGAATCAGTTCAGTATCACCACATGATAACAAGGTTGTAGATAAAAGCTGTTGTAAAAATAAGGTTTATTGTTAGTTTTACTCGCATTTGTAGTTAGTCTATACGTTGAGAATGTATATTTGTAAATAAATAGCCGCACTCACTGGCAGCCCTCTTTGCCTCTTCCTTGGCAGCTTCAGCAGCGGCCCTGGCCTTCTCTTTGGCCTCCTCAGCCGCCTTCACAGCCTGAGTCTTGACATCTTCAGCGGCTTTCTTCGTGGTGTCCACAGTCGAGTTAAAGGTGTCTGGAACAGAGTTCATCTTGATACAATTGGGCGACAGAATGAGGAAAGCCACATTTCAGTCAAGCTCGGAACCTTTATTAGATGCAAGCTCACACGCAACTATGGTCATTGTCTCAAGTGTCTTATAATGTATATCTGTTATTGTAACCAACTTCAAAAAGGTTATTTTTAAGTAATAACATTATTTTCCATGATACGTTATGGTCCTTTTGCAATTGATCTTCTTTCGTTTGTAAGGGATATTTCTAGAGTTTTAACCTATTATGAATTTCATGAAAATAATAATTCAAAAATTTCTAATAATATCTATATTAAAGAAAAAAATCCGTCCGACTGAGCTACCTACCCTAACAAGTAAGTAGGTAATATTAGCTCTCCTCACGTAATTACCCCTCTTCTTCACCCCGGGCGATACAAAATTTCGTTATTGTTATTACTATTTTATTACAACAAAATATACAAATTTATGAAAATTGGTTCAGTTATTATTATAGTAAATCCATTTGAAGTTGGTTAATCGGTTCAAATAATTTTAGATAAATATTAATATCGGCCACACTTCAAACATTATAAAAAAAACTCCAATCGTTAAGTTCATTGTCTGTAGTAAAGAGATACCAGTAGACTCTTCAAAAATCTGCTTTCCATCTTCCACAGTGGATTCCGTTGAATCTTTCACAAATTCAAATTTGTTTAAAATTACATCTATAAAACACAAATTACAGTTAAAAACCAAGGAATAGTAGTCACAGATAAGGGGTCAACACGAAAAGCTTCAAGCGATGTTACCTTTCAGATAGCCGACGGCGTTTCCGTTGACATCTAGACAGTTAGCAGCTTCTTTCGGTGGCCTCACACCATTGTGATAGACTATGTTAAAACAAAAGAGGTTGAAGAATAAAGCAGTAAGCGGAATGTTAGTTCGCGATTTCGTTTACCTTTAGCGTCTACCGCGACCTTTTTGGCGTCATCTGTAACGGCTTCAGTCGTCCCTGAGGTTTTGGATAGTGCGTTTGCTACTGAATCTAAAGAAGCAAAAGAAAAGTAAAGACAAGAAGGTCAGAAAGTTGGAATGAAAGGAACCGCATGCAACCCAACGTTAAATTTGAAAGGCATTGTAATTATGATAAAAACTATAGGCTTAATATCAAATTTAATTACATTCTAAGATGATAATGGCACAAATACTGATCCAAATGTTTGCACTCTTATGAATAGTCGAAGGCAAATTAAAATAATAGATATAATACCTTTTGCACCACCAACGAGGGATGTGCCTTTCTCAACAACCGAACCCGCCACGTTCTTTGTTGTATCTACTGTGCTACTAACAGTGCTTGCTACACTATCTACAATAAATAAAAATAGCTTAGTATCTTCGCCTAATGTTGAAGCGTTATAATTCTATAATATTGTTTTACTACCTTTGGCATTTCCTAAGAATGATACGCTCTTATCTACTGCCATTGCTGCGACATTTTTCGTCGTGTCTACTGTGCTTGCTAATGTATCTAGTGAGAAAAATAAAATTAATTAAACATGGAAAGCTTTTAGTGTTTAGAGTTTAGTATGTAGGTAGGTACCTAATGTTATGTATTTTAGCAGTTCTACAAGTGGACTACTGTTCTCTACCGCTGAGGCTGCTATGTTTTTAGTTACGTTTACTGTGCTATGTGCTATGTGTTTGATATCGTCTAAAATAATAATAATAGTACCTACTAAGATTTGATTTGGTGTAGATATAGATACTTAAAAGAAAATCGATCTGAATCAATTAAGCGAATGGTTTATTAACACAATAGTTTACAAGCACAAATATAGTAATTTAGATCGCTTTAAACGATAAGACCGCCCATTGTACCTATTTTTAAGCTTGTCCTTCCCGTGTTCTATACATTTTGTCAATAGAAAGTTATCTATCTATAGTATGTTTTGATCGTGTTATTGTTAAACTTATGTAATGTTAATAGATATACCTTTGGCAGTGCCAAATAGAGATGAGCCTTTATCGACCGCCGAAGCAGCAACGTTATTAGTTGTATCTACAGTGGCTTGTGCAGCACTAGTAACAGAATCTAAAATAATATTAAAAAAATAATAAAAATCTATATTTAGTACGGTATAATGAAATGAAATTATATTATTTCTACCTTTAGCACCACCGATTAGTGTTGTGCCTTTGTCAAAAGCTGCAGAAGCAACATTTTTAGTTGTATCTACCGTGGATTGTGCAGCACTAGCAACAGAATCTAAAATAATATCAAAAAATTAATAAAATATAACATTTAGTACGGTATAATGAAATGAAATTTGATTATTTATACCTTTAGCACCACCGATTAGTGATGTGCCTTTGTCAACAGCTGCAGAAGCAACATTTTTAGTTGTATCTACTGTTGCGTGAACTGTGTTTGCTACAGTATCTATAAACCAAATTAAATAATAGTAAATAAGGGCATTTTAAGAATTTAAATAAAATTAATATTTTTTAAAATTTTCGACTACCTTTAGCGCTACCGATAAAGGTTGTGCCCCTGTCAACAGCCGAAGCCGCTACATTCTTAGTTGTGTCAACTGTAGCAGTTACTGTGCTTGCTACGGTATCTACAATAAAACAATATTATATTTCTTACAGGCAGTCACTTTGATAATAATATCAAACTATACTCAACAAAGGGCAAGCAATGTCAATAAGTGAAGTGGTATTGTCAACAGCACCTGTCTTAGTTTTGTCTACAGTATGTGTTACGGTATCTAATTAACAACTGAAAAAACATAATAAGCACCTATTTGCGTATAGGTCACGTGACTAACCGGACCACACTGTCACTTTAAATAAAATATAGAATAAAGAAATATAATTGGTAAATTATTAAATAAAAATTGCTAACAACCTTTTGTGCTACCGATCAATGCAGTGCCTTTTTCAACAGCGGTAGCGGCAGCATTTTTGGTGGTATCTACCGTTGAGTATACTGTGTTTGTGACTGTATCTAGGTACATGAGTAAAAATGAAATTTTAGTAACACAAAATAAAAAAAAATAATGATTCCAAACTACAAATGAAACTACCTTTTGCGCTACCAATGAAATTTGTGCTCTTTTCAACAGCGGATGCCGCTACATTCTTTGTGGTATCAACAGTGGCGTAAACTGTGTTTGCTACAGTGTCTGCGCAAATACACGAAAATAAATTAATCATTTTGCAGCTATTTTAAATAATGATAAACAAATGAATGATCATAAATCGGAGATGACTACCTTTTGCGCTACCAATGAGATTTGTGCTCTTTTCTACAGCGGATGCCGCTACATTCTTCGTGGTATCGACGGTGGCGTGAACTGTGTTCGCTACAGTGTCTGAACAAATACACGGAGTTATTCAATAAACATTTAGTGACATTGGCACAAAAAACCATAGCACATGAGTTTGAAAATGATGACTACCTTTAGCGGTTTGAATAGTGCCGACAAGCGTTGTACCATTTTCCACGGTAGAACGAGCCAGTTTCGTTGTGCTATCTACCGTGGCTTGGACTGTGCTTACTACAGTTTCCAAGTGCAAGCAGTGAAATATAGTTATTAACAATGCGACATTGAAAAATATGATGTTTGTTAACACAAGCGTTTGGCTACCTTTAGCGCTGCCAACGAAGGTCGTGCCCTTATCAACGGCCGAGGCAGCTACATTTTTTGTTGTATCTACAGTAGCGTGCACTGTGTTTGCTACTGAATCTACAAAATAAATAAAAAGTTCATATTCGAGCCACACTAATATAAATGTCACTGAATTTAGTGCTGTATAATACTTATAAGTTAGCTAAGTACCTCTAGCGTTACCAAAGAGCGTTGCGCCTTTGTCATAACCAGAGGATGCGGCTGTTTTCGTTGTGTCAATACCATGAGCAACGGTGTCTAAAAAATAAATGAAGAAAGAATAAAAAAAAAAAATATTAACAAAAAAAAAACAACAAAAATGAAAAAGAAATTAAGAAGCAAGAAAAAATTTGGAAATTTAAAAAATAATTACCTTTAGCACTACCAATCAGTGACGAGCCTTTATCAACAGCTGAGGCCGCAATATTCTTAGTTGCATCTAAAGTGGCTTGGGTGGCGCTTGCAACGGAGTCTGAACAAGCGATAAAACAAATGAAAAATGGCTGTACAAATGGTAAATAAGCCTACGTATGGCAGAAAAAAAAACGTAAATGCTTGTTAAAAATTATACGGGACTGCGAGTAATTCTTTAAAAACGACTATACTGTTCGGAAAAATTAAGTGAAAATGATAAATGTGATAAAAATATTCCTTCACCTGACATGTTTGCAGCCGTTGGTGATCAATCGCAATCTGAAGGCAGGCCGCGAGTTTCAGTATAATATATAGGCGAGCTAATTTAAGGAAGTGTTAGATAACATACAGGCGCAAATCATGAGATCACATTGTTTCCTAAAAGTGTTGTTTTATTTTTAACCGTATTACACAAGAGATGTATTGTTTGTACCAGTTGTTTACATGGAATAACTCACGACTAAGTTTTTACTTTTGGCATTGCCAATGTAATTTGTCCCTGTATCGACAACAGATTGCGTTACATTTTTTATGCCGTCAACAGTGCTCTGAATTGTGTTGCGCGGAATCTACTAGGTGTTAATTACAACATGAATAAAGACAACACACAAAGTTAGGTACCTACTCTAAGTGTAATCGCATTACCTTTGGTGGAGCCCACGTAAGACTTTCCATAATCAAGTGTACTTTGTGCAGCTTTCTTTGTGCTATCTACTGATGTTGCTACTGTATCTACAAGGTAACAAATAAAAGTTATTAAATTACCCATAAAATTTTTCTTTGTAAATTTGAGACAGTAAAAACGCAACGAACCTTTGGCAGAGTCTAAATAAGACTTTCCAACATCAAAAGCTGAATACGCAGCATTCAAAGTCGATTGCATTGTATTTTCTGCAGTATCTAGCATTTAATAGCCAAAAAAACAAACACATTGTTAGTCGCAATCTACGGTACAGTACAACACAACACAGAAAAAAACAAATAAACAATAAAAATATAAAACAAAAATACCTTTAGCACTATCAACGTAAGTTTTTGTCGAATCTACAGCGGATTGGGCCGCATTTTTTGTGCCAGTTACAGTGTTTTGTACAGTGCTCGATACCGTATCTACAAAATGTCAAATAAATGTAAAAATATTATGAACACATCGCAAATTATATTTGTTTTAAGTGCATACTATGTAGGTACCTTTAGCTGCTCCAGCATAAGACCTGCCAGTATCAACGTAAGATTTGCCAGTATCAACGGCTGACTGAGCAGCCTTTTGTGTGGTGTCAACTGTACTTTGAACTGTGCTTGCTACTGAATCTAAAATGCCAATATTCAAACAATTAATTTGTATGCTACTTACAAATGCATATCATGTAAGTGCTAAACAAAGTCTAGTAACTAAAAGATTTATAAAATAATCGAAATACATTATCGATGATAAGACAAAGTTGTAAGCAAAAATTCGAACCACGACGCGACGGTTCCTAATAAATCTTTAATAAATAGACAGCGGCTTATAGATGCACTAACATAATACAGGACATTATATTTTAATTATAGGTACTTTAAGACTTGTATTAGGTACTTTGCGCTTGAAATAATAATTATATGCAACATTAGGTATAATAATTGCTTCTCGCAGCACCTGCCTTCTAGCGAGGTTTATACTGAAATAAGTACAATTAGCAAAAAATATTCTAAGTTATGCAAAAACACTGTAAATATCAAGTTTTTCGCATTTGCATAAAAACTAATATGCAAATACGCTAATGCATTAATTCGGTGTCTAAAAATAAATTCGGTTGATGAAAATAAGATTTACCTTTAGCACTTGTGGCATAAGACTGTCCAGTAGCAAAAGCAGATTGCGTAGCTTTCTGCGTTGTGTCTACTGTGCTTTTAAATCCACTAGCTACCGTATCTAAATACAAACAAAAATTTATAAAATAAATCTACGAAAATATGAATCTTGGTAAACAGTAAGCACTTACGATTCGACATTAAATAAATTTGTACCATGTGGTTTAATAACAAATAAAAATGTTGGTATGATGGTATGGTTCAAATGTGACACTAAGCATTGTTTAATAACAATTTTGAAGTTTAGGCGAAGAATAAAAGAAGCAACGAGAAAAAGAAGCATGAAGGCTAACGCGCTCTTCTCAGCACCGTAAAATAATTCAAAGTCATTAATATTATATGGATTAGAACAGAGAAGAATAGAAAAATAAAATGTAAGTATTTATTAAGTGTATACCTACTAATAATTGTAAAAAATCAATGTCTAATATCGAAAGCACTTTGGTGATGACTAGGCGCGTTTACCCATAAAATATAAACAAATATAACGTCCTTAGAGCTTAAATCATTGATGTAGTTAAATCAATGGTTTAAACTATTTACCTTTAGCGGAATCCACGTAACTCTTTCCAGTTTCAACAGCAGATTGGGCAGCTGTCTTAGTGCTGTCAACTGTGCTACTGACTGTATCTACAATAATTGTGTAAAAGCTTTTAACTAGGTGGACTACTTCAGTGTATAGAACCTATAAAAATACATAGCTATGGCGTTAGATATCCCTCTTTCCATTATCTCACACCCTTGCACCGTCTTGAGGCCTATAGATGTATCCTATACCCTTTCCATCACCTTCTTGTATGCCTTTAGTAGTGTTTTCTTTTACCACCACCTTTTTGAAAATATTAACAGACCCTACTTGAAATGTGCGTCATAGTCAAATATTAAATTTGATAGAAAAATTACCTTTTGCGGTGTTGTATGCTGACTCAGCTGCCTTCTTTGTGTTGTCTGCAGTGGTAGCAAGTGTATCTAGAGAAGTGAAATCAAAAATAGCAAAATGAAAAGGTGCTCTAAATAACATAGGTACTTGGCGCGTTAATGCCAGGAAATAATATGGTAAGGGATTAAGTGGTTAAAACACAATACAGAAATAATATAAAAAGACATGGCGTTAAAAAGCCTATAAAAAGTGTAGTAAAAGAAATCATAAAGGGCCTAGAACGAGGAAGGTGAAACTACTTTTTGTATTACTGAGCTAAATTATTGTAAATAATAAACAAGCTGTTTACAATCACCGTATAATGGATTTGTAATGGAATTGGCAACAATATTATAAGCAGGATGAAATATTTCAAATAAATCTCAATTTCAACCAAAATTTCCGAGCATACTATTGCCGAGTTCTGCTAGATTCTAACTACAGCAACTATCTACCTCACTCACCTTTGCTCGTGACTCGTCAGCTCCACACTCCTTACCTTTGGTGGTGTCGATGACCTTCTTCCCATCAGCCACGGCCTGGTTGGCCTTGTCCGCAGCTTCGCCGGCCGCGAGGGAAACCTTTGACAGTTCTTTGTCAAAGGCGTCTATAGCGGAGTGCCTGGCGTTGTCAGCTACAGATAAAAAAATAAAACGGTCATTTTATTAATTCGACACAGTTGTATTCTATTTAATCCAGCACTAGATAATGGACTTTGACATCATAACTTCGTGAATGCAATAAATGCAACTGAGTTCAACAACTGCTGAAGCAATATTGCAGAATCAGCCGTGCTTATTTGTGTATTTTTTACACCAGTTCTAGATTCTTGAGTGAGTTCACAGTATGAACTCTTGGCATCACTAGGCACATTTTGATGCTGATTGTTCCTGTTTAAAATTACTTCATAGTCCACATATTGACGAAAGATAAAACGTATCGGCGGATTATGGAATTAACAATTTCGCAGACACTTCTACGCTAGATAACGATCGCGCGATGGTTAAAAGAGAAATAATATTTAATGTAATGCGCAACATATTATTATCCAACAAGTCATCTAGACAAGTACCTACTAAACTGTTGATACATCTATCCAAAATACAGTCTTCAACTTATTTATAATGAGCCAATGACAGCCTAGTTATGTCAGTTTTAAAGGACTAGCCTGAATTAGACTATTTTAAGAACGCTATTTCCTGTTAGACCGGTTTCGACCAGGCCATAATTATTGGAAGTACCTAGATGTTTATGTTAGGCTAGAGCGAAAACAACGTTAAACGAGAATATTACTTTTTAGCTTATCGGTACATTTATTTACAAATGATCATAAAAAAGAAAGACAAAAAATACGTCTCACAGTGCTATCTCACAAAGTTCATAATTGACTGCTATGATAGACGGATTAGGTACAGACGTAGTCGTTTATCATTATAACAATCCCGTGACAAAAAAAACTAAATCAAAATCAGTTCAGTCGTTGTGAGCTACCACACCATAGACGGATACAGATACACATGTTAAACTTATAGCTTAAGTTTACGTCAGAGGGTAATAATAGTAAGCACACAGGCCACAGCCAAAACAAAACCTGAAGTAGCAGCTCCGGCGGCGGTCTGCTTAGCCCCGCCCACCATCTCGCCGACCTTCTTGACCTGGTCCTCCACGACATGGGCGGCCTCCTGGACCTTCTCCGAGGCTATCTGTTCTGCATCCTTCTTCTTCCGGTCGAAGAGGGACGCAGTCTTCTCACCGATGCTTTTGAAAGCCCCTGGAAGGTGCGATGATGATAATTATTGACTTGACTCATAGATTGTGTGGATTATTGACACAATTATTCTGCTATAATTGTCTATGACATGTTATTTTAGTGAAATGAAAATTGTTATTTTAGTGCTTAAAATTTTTACGTAGTGACATAAAATGATATTATGACATGGAGAAGATAAATATTTCGTTTCATAATAGGTAATAATACCGTCATTTTTTAATATACGCGACTTATAGATACAACGTTTATAAAATATATTCAGGACTTATTCATACCTAAGTAATTATTATTAAAACAAATAGTATACATTGCTACCTCCTTCCTAGAGAGGGGGTACTCGTAATATATTATTATTATATTATATACAATCAAAACCTGTAGGCGACAGGTTTATTTCCACGAAAATTACAAAGGACGTTCATTGAGTGCTTCTACTCGTATATTGTCAAGTTATACGTTTATATTGCGCTATTATTGTCAAGTTTATGCGTTTGTTGTTTATTTTCTGGAAGTGTAGTTACTTTCTACATTAATATTCTAACGGCATAAATGCATGCCTGATAAAGTTTAACGACATAAACAGCTTAATAGTACAATGGAATAAACCATTGTGTTATTGAATAATCATACATAATGAATAGCTAATAGTTATCCAAATTCGATATGAAAACATTGACTAAGTATTTGACCATTTGCATAGTGAATAATAAGTTATGCATTATTATTCTGCTTATTAAAAGCGTACCTAACCTTAACCTTTAAATTGGGTCTACGCTTAATTTATTTTTATTATTGTATTATGATAGAATTATTACACTTTTTCCTACCTACCTATATCTTAATAATTGAACGTCGTGGTAGATTGTAATTTATAACTTATTTTATATCCTTAATTATTCTTATTTTTATTTATTGAAACCAATATCTAATAGGTAACTTAAACTTAAGTAAGATTAAATAATATATAAATTAAATTGAACGGAACATATGCAAAAAACTTTTCTTCGTCAAATTATTATTATTTACTGGAGGTTTATCACACTAGCTGTGTTAAGGTCCACCTTGAACTATGCATGTTTCAGTATCGATTTTCTCACCATCAAAGTATTATATCTCGATATTATACTTTATAATATTATTATGTACAGCCGGTAGAGCGGCTTTTTCCCGTGAATCAATTGAAATATTTTCCGTTTTATGATTACTCATAACTATATTTTAATTCAATATTATAGCGAGTGTTAGAATCTTTAAGTAAACCAGTCCTTCTATATTTTAAATAGCTTTTGACAGTGTTACAATAAATAGGCCTAAGTATAAACTTATTATAAAATTATCCCAATCGAAAACGGTATGTTTTTTTATCTAACGATGACAAAAGAAACGTTGCTCCGCCCACCATACAAAACATGCTATTATAGCAATTACGTAATGTGTGGGTGTTCGGGGATTACGGACACCATTACATGTAATAAAAGAGGCAAAAGACATTACTAATATTATACGATGGTGTCATAAAAATATACTTAGGTACTCGAGTATTTTTATTTGGTGTAACTCTTTGTTAATGTAGATATGTGGATGGGATACCTAACCTTATTATTGTGTTGTATTTTTGGAGTTTACTGATAATCATGCCTTAGGTCTTAATAATAATAAAATACCTAGGTACCTACCTACCTACGTTAATAACTATAGTAAAAAATTATAATAAAAAATCCATATTTAAAATAGGTATATATAATGTATATAATAATGAATAATATTATGTATATAAGTGTACGATACTTATAACATGTGCAAGAATGGACACAATATCATGTTTAACAAATGTGTAAGGACATCATTCAACAAATATGTGGACAGATATTTAAATATGATAAGTATATAGATTTAGAACTCACCAAGGTTCTTGTCTATCGGAAAGCGTGGAAATATAAAATTGTCCAATATATAATTTTTATTTTACAATAAGTATTAATATATTATGCACATGAGCGAATGATTTGTTAAATATTCTATGATATTATGCTGATCTATATACGAAATACTATCATGCTGTAAAATTTAAATTATTTACATCTACGTGTAGCGAAATATTTTTGGGAAAAAATGTGAATGTTAACTAGCTAATTAGTTTAATTATACGTGAATACCTACTACATAGGTACTAAAAAATATAAATAAACTATAAATATACGTACATGTGGGCTATATTATGTACATTATTGTGCATCGTAGGTTTTAATTTTTTAGGACTAAATATACCTAAACAAATGGCACAATGCACCCCGTGAGGTCTCACTTAGGGGTGAACTGCTAGCGTCGTTGTTTTGAGAATACATACCATTATTGGCCGTTGCCCTACTAACCTACAGATACCCACTTCCGACAGTAGAGTGCTGCCAATCGATCTCAGCCAAACGTCAAACGCGTTCGTTCATCTCGCGATTTACCGAACGAAAATAAAGATTGGCCCAACGAGTATAGAGATGGGAATCGCACAATCGCTTGGGTCAACGAATAGACGGATATTGTCGGGCACTCGGGGTCATTGCTCTCGTTGACCACCGTTTCGTAATCTCTACTGAGTGACAGCCACGCGGTCCAAATCACTATTTTTCTGTCATATTATGTGTTTGAAATATAAATAAATAGCACGATACTTCTACTGGGTCAGCAAAAGTCATCCCAAAATAATTAATGTAATAGATCAATGTAAAAGTACTTACATAGGTACCTACTTAACTCTTTTCTTATATTTATATTGCGCAGTATATTGTACATAATATACTTACTTACAGTCTGGAAAACAACAATTATAAATAGATACAATATTAATGTCAAATCTATAAGGTATGAGGTATCTACGAGATGTTGAGTGGCGTAGGTATAATGTGTATCTATCTATCTATACCTACCTATTATTAAGTAGGTAGGCATTTCAAAATGTACAAGGAGATATAGTATGTACCTAACATATGAATCGAATGTATTAGAGACTTTACCGGATCTGCAAAATCACGCACAACGTCTATTTTTATTTGCAGAGATCATAAAAATAGACTATGAGATAACCACTGATGAGCAAATGCCGAACGTGGAACGTTGGAAAAAGTGTGCTCTCGGTGCCATTATAATAATCACCTATAGGTAGGTACGTGACCATTTCAATCTATACTATCACAAAAACAAAGAAATATAGACAATAATTTAGCTGCTATGTTGCCAGCCTTCATACGCTATGAATCACTTATAAATACGTTGCCCAATATCAAACAACAAAATAAAAACAGTAATCGGCATAAAATCCACTGGCATTGCATCAAATCGAGGTCGAGTGCTTATGAGAGACCGTGTTCTAATCTACAACATAAAATACCACTTCCTTCGTGTATTAGAATTCCTACTGTGCCATACAACTGGAACAGTTTAATGAAAACTGTCCTCCCACTAGAGTAAGTAGTTCTCCGCACGCGACGCGAGCTAACTCGATTCCTAGTATGAAACACAATAAAATTATATTAGCCGCCTGCGAGACTGGGTATAGAGGTCGAACTGTGAAGTCTAGATCCAGGTACCTATTGATCGGTCTGTGCTAGACCGTTTTATGAGCACTGCGGCACAATTATTTGACCTAGAAAACAGGCGACAACCTACATGGCATTACGATTTAAACTTTCGTGTGAAGTATATTACTGGACGACGAAAATTTCTGCGTTCTGGTCTTATCCAAAGGTTCTCAAATAGGGGCCTGAAAATGCGGTGAAATGGTTCCAGTAAAGGATGGTACGGCAGTTTGCTTCGCGCTCGACTTGGCGAACTTTAACTTCCCCACTAAGTCATACATACCCCGATAGATATTTCCAGTAGACAACGTACGTTTACTCCGGGCTGCTAATCTATTAATTTTTTGAGCAAAACTAGACCCAAAAAAAAATTATACCTAGGTAAGTATTAAATTCGTTATTCCCAGAGTAGGTACTGCAAGAAATTTTAAAGTAAGTAGTATAGAGAACATTTTGGCCAAAGTTGTGTTTCTATTTTGCCTAAGTATAATGAATGAGTGGTCAAATTACAATGTATCAGTTTGGCGTTACAAACTCATCTATACCAAATTATACGGATCTTGAGAGTCTGAAATCCTACCAGTCAAGAGAGAAATGTATATTCGCAAGCACACTGCATCACTAAGGTTCAGTCAGATCAGGTTAGGTCAAATTATTGCCTAATCGATGTAAAAATAAATGGGCAAAATACCAATAAAGGTATCATAGGTCACTTTGAGAGGAGACCTGCCTGTGCAACTAATTTCTGAGATCTGTGGTCACTGCAGTGGGAACGTAATACGCTGATGATGAAATCCGTTCACATACCTACCTACCTTTACAAAGAAAACAAGGTTATCTTTCTTGTATAATTCCACCTTGGTAACGTTCAGAACGGGTCAAACGCAAAGGTCAAGTTTTATCTTCCCGGTATGCCACTAATTGCCGAGGCGCTCAGATTATCAGAGCTGTGTCTAATTATATACATCTTTATCACCAGAGCATGAGTGTATTTTTGGGGTATTATATACATCACTAGACCAAAGTCTGTCCATTGCGTGAACGTAATATTGAATCCTCTGAGAGCTTCTCTTGAGTGAATCAATAATGGCATCTATATTCATTCTTCTGAGAGCTTCCTTCCTTTGAGTGGTATCATGAAGCTTTCACTTGCTAATGGATTGCGGAAACAGAGTTAAGTATGAAAAGAGACAGTGTGGTAGATTATGTCCATAGCTGCGATACCTAGCTGTCACTGATTCGTGTTGTATAGGTACTATATGTGGCTGAATCGCACTAACGATTCAGTGGTAATTTACGAGATTCGTCCGATACCGGCGTGGCCAATTGAGATAAATATCCGGCACAGTGCGATTACGGTGATATCACCAACTGCCTGTGATGTCATCGCCATCAGGGACGTGAGTTTGATTTCTTAGAAAGAGTTGAATAAATAGATACTTATACATATAATATCTCAAATAAAGTGTGCTTATGGATACATCAGCATTTATTATTATACTGCCATGTAAGACTTATTCTAAAATTGTGAGTGCACGAAACCTCATTAGGAAAACAAACTTAATTAGGTTATTGCGTCGGAGGTCGTAAAACGCCCATTAGGTAGGTAACCTACCTATATTACTTATAAAAGTACCTACCATTAGCTAGTTAGCTAGGTAGGTAGGTGCTGTTGTGGCTGGCCGCAAGGCAGCATAAAGTACCTAGGTAGGTAAGTAGGTATCATTTACACCTGTCAGATATCACATTCGTACGAATCTCGGAAAATGTTCCTTCGTTGACTTCGTTCACGAATAATTATTATTTCATTAATTTATGATTCGTTGACGGCGTACACATCCCATCACTTTTGTATTGTAGGTGCTTAGTACCTATCTACCTACCTAGTATAAGTATTTGTATTTTTAAATAGGTACCTACTGTAGAAACGAATGCAAAAAAAAACTAATAAAATATGCTGCCCTCCATAGGAAGAGTGCAGTAACTAGCATTTTTGACGAAATTGAGTTAGATACAGATTCGAAATCACCATGAAAAGATCTACATTCTGGTCTTACTCACGTATCTAAATTCGTTCAGGAACCCTGAAATTCAGGAAGCATAACTGCAGTAACTCGCTGTTTGGTTTATAATTACCTTAGATAAAGTGCATTAACTTTAGTTACTAGACAATTGGCTGTTCAAAGATGAGATAATATTACACATAAATGCAGTATCTAAAGTTAATGCATTTACATTAATTTGTATTCCTAAACAGAACCAACTAATATCTAATCATATGTGCAGCATCTTATAGTTACTGCAGTAATTTTAAGTATATTTTATAAGTTACAGTTACATGACCAAGTGTAAATGCAGTATATTTATTAGTTACTGCGCTTATTCTAAGTCGTTTAATGATTTTCTACAGGATTTTACTTAATATGAGGTAGCAACTATTACGTATTAAAATAGTTAGTACTGCATTATATGATTATAACGGAGTAAACCAGATTTTCCAATAGTGATGTAGTATGTATGTTATCCTTAAAATAAATGAAATCAAACAAAATTAATTAGCATTTCCAGTTATATTATGAATTCATATTAATATATTAGTATCAAAGAAGAAGAAAACTAGGGCAATCAAATTACTCATTTAGAGTTTGTAAGCTCTCATAATTGCTCGAAATAGGTAGGTACTTACCTACAATATTCAGTCTAATTGTAAATAATTCAGTCTTTAGTCACAATCTATGAAAATAATGGTATTTTATATATTTTATTTTTATTTTCATAATCTAAAAACTGTTATTATAATAACATAAAACACAATTACACATTGAGAATATTTTTTTCTTATGAATTATTTTAGGAACATTTTGAGATCAACTTATTTCTACGTGCTTTTCTTATTTACAAGAACTAAAATTTATACATATAGATCAATTTCAATACCCTTCTAATGATTCAGTCTTTTTTAATCAATTAGTTTTGGCATGAAATCATAATATTATAATGTTTGTATTATTCAAAGTCACCATTTTAAAAATGACATTTGCAGTAAGTATACTTATTAACGTGACAAAACCCAGTTAGAAGGGCAAAAAACATAGGTTTTAAACTCTGTCAGAAACAGGCAAACATTCCCAATAAGCTCTTCTTGTTTCTGATTTAAAAAATACTGAATCATGAGAAGTGTGTTGAAATTGTTCTATATTAGGTAAGTATGTATAAATAAGAAAAATATTTAAAAATAAGTATAAAGTTAATCTCAAAATTTTCCTAAAGCAATTCATAAGAAAACTTTATTCTGAATGTGTAATTGTGTTTTATGTTATTATAATAACAGTTTTTAGATTATGAAAATACAAAATCATTTACATTATGTGCGTTCATTTGCAGTATTGCGTAATTAAATAAAACTTGATAATGCGCCTACACTACTAGTAAAGTTATAAAAGGCATTGCACTTCACAATATGCCATTGATTTCTCATTAACATATTTTTAGATAGGTACCATTATTTTCTCTGATTGTGGGTAAAGACTGAATTATGTACCCTTAGACTGAATATTGCAGGTACCTACCTACCTATTTCGAGCAATTAGAGAGCTAACTAATTCTAAATAGGTAATTTGATTTCCCTATTATGATTATTTTCTTCTTATGTGATACCGTAAAACGAGGTGACATTTATTAATTTTAAACTTCAAATGGATCCTATGCTTGTAATTTTTCCCATAAAAATTAAAAAAAAATACTGTAGCGTGGACTCATCACGTACATTAATTATTACAACAAAAAAAAATTTTTTTTTTAATACTTAGAATAAAAATTTTTACCTAGTTATCAAAGTTAAATTGACAACGGGGCTACTTTAATAAGACACTTTTTTTTTTTTCATCGTTACGTCATTACATGATACAAATCAAAAAGAATAAATAATTTGGAAACTATGGTTTAAATAATATTGTGTTTTGAACATTTTTGGGGCTACTTTGAGTCAAGGGGTAAATTAGATAGTGGTTATTTTTGCAATATAAACAACCAAGATAAGCCAAATATTTATTATTTAGAATATTAAAGCAGTAAGCTTAACATTAATCAGTCTAGGTACACTTTTTACTTCGAGACCAATTATTTTTATCATTATTATAAAGTGTCCCATACGAAATTTTATATTGAAATGAAGCAGCATTAATATACAATTCGTCGTTGGTGATATTTTTCTATTGCTTCATCCATTATCACCTCTGTATAATTTTTGTAGTTGCGAGTAGGTACCCGCTGTCTTTTTGTAGGCTTACGTAGTATTTATTTCCTCTATGTTTGTAGTTGCGAACCATGAGGTAACTAAAATAAAACAAGAAATAGGGGTTAAATTGATAACGTATACATTCCTCCTATAAGATTGGGAACAATCACTATAGAGGTGAAATGGATAATAACTATCAAAGTCACCTCGTATATCCTATCAATGTAGCCCCGGTAAACTAAAGTGTTAATGTAAAATGAAATGGCGGCCGTAAACAAAAAACTCAAACATGCTCTTAATCTTATAGAAACGTACAATTAAAATAGTGTGAAACACTTCAACCGAAACAATAATACTTACGGTTATACCACTGAAGTTATTCATGCTAGTTGTTTACTGCTATTTCACAGTAAAGTTTAAATATTTTTTTTATTTGGTTTCGACAACAGCTACTATTTGACGCTTCGACGAAATATGGCCGAGATGTCAGTCTAACCAACAGAATAAACAAAATTTTGACTGCATTCAGTATCTCGAATTAAATCCCAAAAAACTTAACATGTTTAGTTATCATCAAAGTTACCCCAGTTCTCAAAGTAACCCCGTTTTACGGTACTAATATAATATTCAGCAACAGAAAAACATTGTGTAGGTAGGTACAGAGCAGAGATTCCAATTTATTATAATATTGAATCATAATAAAACTGGAAATACTAATTAAATTTGTTTGATTTCATTTGTTTGAAGGATAATGTACTTTTACTACATACACTATTCGGAAAATCTAGTAAGTATTACTAATTAGTTCTAATCATATACGCAGTAACTTGTTAGTTACTGCATGTATGTCTAGAAATTATTTTATTTTAAAACTGAAGTCTATTATTAGAATAGCAATAACTATTTTCTCCTAATGATACGTGCAGTAACTAAGGTACTTACTGCAGGTAAGGTTAGGATGTTTGGTCTCCTTAACAATACACTGACTAATTATAAGAGTATTTTTTAGGTTTTATCGTTGTGAAATTAAATATATATTTACAGAAGTCCATTTTAATAAATCTATAGAGTTTTTCCTTTCTTTTGATATAAGTCACGTCGAAATAACACGCATAGTTTTTATGCTACAACAAAATCAATTTTATTTTGTTTAACCGCGTTTTTCTCCGAAATATGTCTGACTAAGTTACTGCACTCTTCCTACTGAGGGCAGTATGTAGGTTGTTACCTAGGTACCTACATTAAAGAACTTGCCTAAAGAAAACAAATAAGAATCATCTTAAATATAGTGGGTCAAAAACAGAAATGAGTAGGTAGGTCTAGGTTAGCGTTAGGAGCAAATGGCCTGGCATGCAGAATTCAAGCCACAACAAAAAAAAACCTCATTTTTTATTGTTTTACCTACTCTTTGCCTATCAAACAAACAAAGATAGGTAGGTGGTTAGGTACCTACCTTAATTATTTACAGAAACGACCTACGGAAAGAAAGACACGAAAACTCCTAAAACAAATGCCAACATTCCTGCGTTTCACCAAACCCACCATATACAACTGTGAAGAAAAACAAAACCTTGTTTACGCAATTCCCATTCTATCTTTCTCACACTTAAGCGCAGTGGGGATGTTCGAAAGAGACGTCTGATTTTTGTTTGGAACTCAGTAGAGTTGTTATAGTGATGTAGACACCCGGCGACCTTGATGATGTCATCGCGTGCAGACAGAGGTTTCTCGTGGTTCGCAGCATTGTTTGACCGATGTGTGTTAATCAATGTCCCTTTGTGGTTACTCACGCATTTGTTTAGATTTAGTTAGATAGTCACAAATTAGGGCTTGAGTTTTGTAATCCAGAAAAAAAACAACTGATTTTAGATTATATCTAAGTAGGTAGGTACATGCTTGTTTGTCATTTCGTATATAGGTATGTACCTATACCTACCCTAGATACCTACTTATCAAAGTTGGCATGAAGTAGTAAATCATCCTATAATAGTAGGTAGTCTACCTATAAAGAGAAAATAAAATTAATAGGTACCTACCCTACCTATTTACAATGGCATGTTTATTTTTTTTCAATAACAGTTCCAGTAATTAATACAAATTCTTAGTGCAAAGGCCTCGTTCATTCTTTTCATATCAAACAACATTCCAAATTCCAATCGATTTACATATTATTTATATTTTTACGATTCGTTCCACAATCTGGCAACGAGCACAGAACGCATTCTGCGGACCTATTAGCGTGGTTCGTATACCAATACGAAGGAATGATTCAACATTTATCAACCTATCCAGCTAGTGTGTATCGCCCCTGACCTCAGAGCAAGAGCGCGAGTTCGTGTGTACCGAGCACTTTCCATATTCTGGTTTAATTATAAGACATTTAGTTCTCAAAAATCACGTCTCATATTCACATACTACTTACGTACTTATTTCCGTAGGAAAGCAATACGTTGATCGTACTAGCTATTAAAAAGACTAAACTTGTTTTCGCGAAAATCACCGTGGGATTGACCTATTCGTATCACGTACCTATTATGTATGACGTAGATTTCTTCTAAGGTGTCAGAATATAATTTGATGCTGAACATTTACCTAGGTACCTACTATTTAATTAGTCGGCACTAAAGCACATTACACCAACAGCTGAACAATAGCAGTGTCATTTTGGAAGTTGGCAAGTTCCGAAAAGATACAGAAATGTAGGTAGTGCAATACTAATAACCTGACTTGACGCAACTTAGTATTTTGTTGCAAACGCAAATCTAGCGAAACTACAAAGAAAGTTTTCAGGAAAAGACATCACTTCCCCGATGATCTGGATACCTACTTGGATACCTTCCAGAGATTTAGAGACAAAGAACGTCCCTCCAAGCAAAATGCATAAAATGTGCGAAACGAAACAACTCGCGAAGGAAACTCATGTTACTGCAATGCAGGAGATGCCGTCATGCTTCCGTCACAACACCTAGGTACCTACCTACTGCGCAATATTTTCTACCCTCTGACCCAGATCTCGTCTCTTCCCCCAACTGCTTCCTTCGACCCAATTGGATTACATAGTAGCACAGCAGTTATAGGTAGATACCTACACTGCTTTCCCGACTGGCGCAGCGCATCAACTTGCGCATTTCTGCTGAGTATTATAATTTCGGCGCAGAATGGTCAATTTTTTTAAATGAAAAGGACCAATTCTACAAATGGATCCATTCTCTAAAGGCCCAATTCTACAATAGAGCAACACTTAATTACACTGGACTAATTTTATTCTCAAAATGGCCAAGTCTACAATAGACCAATACTCAACTAAGTATTTTGGACCATTTCACAAAATGGCCGATTGTACAATAGCCAATTATTCTCAAAATTAACACTTTTACAATGGACCAATTCTAGCCAAAAATGGATTAACAAAATAATTTTATTTACTTACCTACACGTCATGCTACTTAGTACCTAATTACACATTCTACTACTTAGTAAGTATATATTATACCAGTATATTATTATACCAAGAATCTATACGGTATTGTAACTAATATAGAAGCGCAGTTATTGACCTAACGTGCCACAAATACAGCTATTACGCAATCCCTACAATAGACGGTCGCTCGAATTCTAAACATGTACGTGACGGTACTTCAGATTGGTACTGGGTACCACAACTTTGTTGAATGGATAAATAGCGATCTTTGGCACTGTTTATTCATCTGTGGCTAACACCGTAAGTGCGTAGTTGCGTCGAAGAGTTGCGCTGACGGAATATTATGTCGCGCCTTGGCCACAAATTGCGATATTGCGTCTTTTCGAAGACGAGAATCACGGTTTGTGAACGTTTATTTGATGAACATTTGGATACAAAATTCACTAAGTATATAATTATGTAGGTATAAAATACGTAAAATGAAAAGATTCGTTACCTTACTTCTCTATTCTGCGCCACCGGGCGTCGGCCATACTTGGAGACCGACCATAATATTATTATCTCATCTGTTTACTTCCGCGAACAAACTTACAATGTAAAAAACTGTTATTAATTACTATTTTATGACTATAATTAACTAATGTTATTGCTCCAAAATCTTAACGACCAAGACATATTATAACTATTATGGGTTATCAAAATTAAGTAGGGACCTATTTTTTTATAAGTATATCTAAGTTCATAGTGGGTACATGTATAGGTACCTACTATATATTCATGATACTTATATACTTACATAATATACGTATATTATATTCATGAAAAATGATTCATCTCTCGACTTTGTCTGAACAACTCGTGAGCAAGTGTCCAAACATTATGGACAAAGGTCACGTTTGTACAGAGATAAATCATTAGTAATGTGGATCGCATGTCTCACTGAACACGTTTCATACTCATGTTATTGACGGGAGCTATCAGTACAAAGTGAAATAATTTCTAAATAGGTATAGCTACCTACGTGTAATGTGCCTACCCTACTCTATACAAACGATAATAAATATGTCCCAACTGTGTAGTTATGGCAAGGTTTAAAAATATAATAACTTTTTTTATAAGTTTAAAATGAACGGCTTGTGGGTAGCTTCATTCTTCACTCACACTAGGTAGGTAGGTACCTACCTACCTACCTGTCAAAGTTCAAAGCAAACCTTCATGGGGTTGCCATTTTAATTTTCCTAGTAATGTGGGTAGGTACAGGAAATGCTCTCACTAAAATTATTATTCTATTCGAGGGAAAATAATGATATTATTATGGTGTGCATGGGCTTCAAGGTTGATGTTATCTAATTTAGCTATTATTTATGGCTAGTGAGTTATAAAACATTATAAATATAATAATTAGAAATAATTGTTTTGGTTTTGAATAGCTACAAAATAGTAGAAAACTAGAAACAAATGGTATAAAGTGAACATAATATCTAGATTACTAAATTCTAGCTACAAACTTACTACCTTATATACATAAATTATGAAGTACATAGTAGGTATACCTACCTACATTACGCAATACTTACTACTAGCTATTAGATAAACAGTGCTCTATAGTGACATAAAAGTGTGTTAATCCTAGGAATTATACCTACTAAAATGCTAGACTAATGATAAGTCATGCTCATGACTAAAATAAGCATTGTGAAGTAGGAAATTGAATGAGTAAATAATTAATCTGATATTGTAAATGCACATAATAATAAATAGGTTTATTACAACATAATATAACAATAATAATTCAGCTTTCACTGTCCCACTGCTGAGCAAAAGTCTCTCCTCATTTTTCAGAGAAGAATTCGGTAGTATACCTACTACAATAATTGTAACGAGTATTACTAGAATAATAATGTGGTAAGTAGGTAACTAGGTACTAATACTTACTTATTTCGGAATATAATAGCGGCCTGCGTGAAAAAAATGCCTCGGCATTTTTTGTACCTACCTGCATAGCTTTATTTAATTAATTTGTACAAATTAAACAGCCGATTATGTACGTGCCTACTACCTAAATATATTTTTTTTATAAAAGTTTGCAGGTAGCTTCGTAATAAAAATATTATAAAAAGAATAATAATATTCGTTTACTTATTTTATTTATTTATTTCCATATAGGTACATACAGCCATACCTACTAGGTTTTTGTTACTTAAGTATTCATTAATCTCACTACCTTCACAATTAAAATCAATTATTTAGCTACCTACTAATCTATTATAAAATATACTTATTGAATTAACTACCTACGTAAATAAATTGTCTCCCTATTGAAACCTGAGTTGAGGAATAAACTGCGGTATTAAATAAATAACGTATGAATTATGCAATACATGGTTCTCACCTGCGATTCCGCTGAACATTTTGATTAGTTATTGACCACTTTTAAATAATCACAAACAAATAACTACACTTTATGCACCAGGTATTTTTTAACGCGGTATGGCAGTACTACGCCTCTGCAGGCGAAATGCGGAGCGATCGAAATACCTTCAAGGACTAAAGTGGAAGTTCGTCGAAACAACCGAGCGAGGCGCAGCCGGCAGCGAGCAAGTTTTCATGCGGTGATACATGAACCGGCCCGGCTGTATTTTTATCGATGACGTCATTGGTTGGACCAATGCGTTTAGTTTTTGCTGTACTTTTGAATGACTATAAATACCTTTATATTGTAAGGAAATAGCATAGAAGTAGCTTACTAACTCGATCACATGTCATGGCTAAAAATGTATATTTTTTAACTTAAGTGTCATTTTAGAAAATAGCATGATTATAAAATAAAAACCTACTAAATTAGAAGAAATTTTATTAATCTTGCAGCACCGAATGCCAAACCGGAAGTGTATGGTAAACCTGCTCTAATTACTATATACCTACGTTACGTTTAAAACTTGATACTTAATTTGTTTAATATTCGAGCCTTAAAAAAATATAATATATGAATACGATTTGGTGATTCCTAAGAACTATTATTATTTAGGTAGGTACCTACCTACCTAGTTTTCTTAGGTGTCAATTCGGAATTTGGACCATAGAGGAAAAGGTGTAATATTGGTGGGATATTAATCATTGAGTGTGAGTTAACGTGCTCAAGACGTGTGGTCAAATGATATAAACCTAAAAACGTGTCATATCGCATTTTTCCAAGTTACCTACCTAAAGCATCCACCACTTTACTTAATCGTAACTTTGACTGTAAATAATTGTATTTAGTATCCTTTAATCTGTGAATAATTGACTTGATTACTTGGATTGTTATAATGTTAAGACTTTCTTATTGTGAAAATTATGGAAATTGAAATATTTTTATGTATAGGTACCTTGACACTGGCTACTTGCACAAATTGTGCGAAGCCAAACTTAAAACACCGAATATATTTATATTGAGGTCTACGGAATTTAACAGAATCGACAGGAAATCAGAATAGAACTCCGTTACCTAGCAACCAGCGTCTTGACAACAAACAAACAAATGTCAACAGTTAACACTCAACGCTTGACGGTACCTATATTAAGTTTTGCTTGTGCCGTTTCAAAATTTTTTCTGCGAGAAGATTAGTGAAAGTTTATTTAATTTCTTGACTGGAATGCATGTGAAATGTCTAAAGAAAACAATAACCTACGTCTGCTGGGCTCACCTGTGAACCTGACCTATCGTAGTAAGAAAAAAGAAGATAAAAAGAACATCCGAAATCGGCCACGTTCGGCGTTACAAAATTCCTGCATCACACCGGTAAGTGCATTATCCTTGTGCATTGAATACAGCTTTAAGCTAGGTATGTATAAAGTTTAGTTATCTCAGCTTTATTTATAATCCTCAAATACCTCAGACGACTTTTTTAGTTGTTTATTGCGTGCAAGACCGGTTCATTTCCATTCTGTTTGACGACATAAATTAGCATTTTGTAGGTTTCCAATCCACTCTGGATTAACGGAATTAGTTCCATACCGCTCTCTAGTTGCTAGGCAATTATATTGTTACAAGTTTCGTGCAGGGCCCTTTTTGAAAAGTAGCACACGTCAGCTGAACCTACGGAAAGCGTCAATCGCGTTGAAGCTCTAAATTTAAAGGTAATATAAACACATAATCCTAGAAAGTTATATAAATACCCCAACGCTTGGGCACAGCTACTTATTTTTTATTTTAGCTCTTTGGAGCCATGAGTTCAATTGCCTTACATAAAAAATTCAGATGGTTCCTAGTAATTAGGAAGATTATAAACCCACTGTTGATTAAAATTGACTAGATTAAAAATTGTTTTAGGGCAACAATCATGGGCTGGTATAAATAAGTATAAATAAAAGACCCTAGCCTGCGACATATGATATGTCTATTTATTTTCATGCAAATCTCAGAAACTAATACTTTGTACCTGCCACAACCACTTCTTTTTTATCATGTAAAAAGTAACTGCATAAAATGTTTGTAAAATGTACCTATATAGTTATTGTTGCAAAAAAAGGGAAAAGTGTTTACTTTGGAATTTTCGGACTGATTCACGAAAAAGATTTAGGTATATCTTTTAAAAATATATAGTGTAAATTAGCTAATGTTATTATAACATTTGTCAATTGACTAGGAAAAAGTTGGTAGTATCCATGCAAAATCAGAGAGAGTCACTATTTACTAATAAAAAGCAAATTACCAATTCAGGACAACCAGGAAAGATACAAGAGACCGTTTTCAGCAGGCGCTAAAGAACAAGCTCCGTTAACAAGAAACTTATTGAAAGCTTTTAGTGCGGACTTGATTCAGACGTATAATAGTAAGTCGGTTATGCAATCAGTGTTTGTGTGGTAACTTCCAAAGAACGCAATTAAATTCTAAGTTACTTAATGACTATGTTTCAGATTCACCTTCCACAGCAGTCACTGTCAAAGTAGTCCCTCCAACAACTGAGTTACTCGGTGACAGAAGCTCGCCACACCATCACACCCAAAAGAGAGAACGGGACCTTTGCAGTAACGCCTCCGATTATGGTTCCGAAGACACCTTTATTAGTCTAGGAACTAAAATCAAAGCTAAAGCTCAAATCAGTCCTAAACCTAAAAACACTAACACTAAAAATTTTCTAAAATATAGAAGCATTGCTAAAAAAGGCCGCAAGCCCATGGAAACTCCTATACAAGAGGACTTGAACAATGAATATAATATGGAGGTCAAAATTACTGAAAGACAAAGGTCGCCGTCGCCTCAGAGGAATAAAAATATGTTTAATGAAAGAAGTTTCTCGCCAACATTAAAAACGAGGCCATATGAGTCGTATTTTATACCACTTGAAAACGAAAGGCGGGACGGTGAAGAATCGCTTCTCGGGAGAGTCTCGTTCGGCTATAACATTCAGGATGAAGTAGAACAAGCCATCGATACATATTCCCAGCGTCTGACCATGACCAAACAGCAACTATCGCTAGTAGAAGAAGAGTCCACGCAAGATCTAGAAAGTGTACCATCACATAATAGCGTATCTCCTGAAAATTCTTTAGAAGACCGTGCGAATACTGCAACTGTAAATCTCACAGCCCATCACAGCTATGCAGCGGAAACTAAAGAGGATTATGCAAAAGTATCTCACAATTATATGTGCGAACCGCGAACTTATACCAGTTTTTACGACGATTTTCGTTCAAATTCCATTGATCCTTTCAAAGCTAAAATGTCTAGCACGGCCATTCACACTGACACGTCTTCTAAGGATTCTGGTTATCCGGACAGTGGTCCTAATGACGAGAGGCCTTATAAACAAAACTATTCACTTCCGACCACATCGTTGACGAAGACATCAAACCCTCATACTAATGCCGAAGATCAGCCAAAGAGTCTCGACAGCGCCTCGACGAGTAGCAACGGTCAGGGCTACAAAGCATTTCCGATGGACAGAAACGAACCATGGGCTGAACCCTTGAACCATAGCCGTTTGCTATACAAAGACTTTTTCTTGAAAAAAGAAGGTCACATTGCTTTACCACCTAACAATTCTCCAACGAAAAGCATTGAGAACTTTACAGGCGCGAGTGAAGTCGTAGACGCAGTGGATCCAAGTCCAGCGAAAGAGGCCGATCTAGAATACCCCTCTTATTTAGTTAATAGCACTACTAAGGCATATACCTCAAAGGTTATTGAAGATTACAAAAAGGAGTTGGAAGCAATAAATAGCTTACACGAGCTTACATTGAAAGATATTCAAACTGATGCTATATCGCCAACCCCTATGAACATTGACAAAATGTTTGAAGATAATTCCAGCAATTCAACCGAACATAAAAAAGATAGCAATGATAATACTCCAGAAAGTACGAGCCCAACCGACCCTACAAACAACAAGAGTTCCTATGAAATGAAACAAAGGAGAGACATCGCTAAGATATCCACTAAAGAACTGATTCAGAATTACTTGAAAGTAAAAGAAGGCGATATCAAAGACTTCATGCCTAATAACAATCAGAAACTAGACAAAAAAATCAACAATGTTACGTCTAAGTTTGAAAATGTTCCATCGAGATTTAGACAAGACTGGAATAACAAAAGTCCCAAGCCTACAATGAAAACTAATACGCAAGTTAATATTAGGAACCAAACTCAGAAGAATACGTTTTCATCGCGTGCTCCATTGAGCGCTAGAATCGATGGAGTGACTAGCGAAAAAGATATTGACTCTTGGATGTCTCTTTCTGCCCCTTCACCAAGAATTTTAGAAACAGGCGAAGAAAATGTAGAAGAACAGGTTCAGAAGACTGATGTAAAAGAAGCCAATGGTGATAAGTACGTTGAAATTGACAGAGCATCTCCCAAATCTTCTAAAGAGAAAGAAACTGGTAAACCTAAAGAGCTGAACACAACTTCCACAGTACTAGATATCTATTCAATGTTGAAAGAGATCGAAAGCTATGGCGACAATCCTGTGACTACAGTTCCTGCCGCCGAAACAGAAAACGAACAAGAAGATAGAACTCCTACGCCTAAAGACAATTTTATGTAAGAACACATAGATAGCCTTAAACTTGTGATATCTGAAGACAGTTTTATACGTATTGTGCATTATTTCAGGGAAATATTTCAGTTTTTGGAAAAGGTGGAGCAGAGTGCCAATGACGCGTTGTCTATCGTAACGAACACAACACCGCAAACGATGCCAAAGTGAGTGTGTTTGATAATACTGTTGATCTACCCTTTTTATATACAGCTGCAATGAGCAGGGAAGTCAGCAGGACGAGTATGTAAACACTAAACATGATACTTCTCATGCTCCCGCCACTGCTATTCGTGCTGCCCGATGAAAGTGAAAGCGAAGTGAGTGGTAGGCAGAATGTGAACACGCTTCTCTCGAGGGAATTATTGCCGGCAGCAGGATGAGCGGGAGCAGGGGCAGAATCTAAATAAAGTCGTTAAGGTAATATACTACCATGCCAAGATCACAAAGATCTTCCTTACTTACCGATACCTGTGCAAATACACCATTCTAACGCCATCAGCGGCTTCCACTTGTTCCTTCCAGATTGGAAGCGCTTCTGAAGCTGCCCCAGACTGAATTGGCGCAGCGGCTGGTGACTGCATCTCTGCAATTGGAGGAGAGGTCGTGCTGCATCGCGCTGCTCCAGGAGAGCTTGACCAATCATAAAGAACAGGTGAAGGACTACCATCTATTTTAAAACAAACAGAGAGACACACGCCATTTTCACAATAGTTACTCGTATATTCTTGTCCAGTACCTAACTCATAGTCTTCTAGACAGTTGTTTTTTTTTAATTGGCGGGTACATCTTCAACGCACAGATGTTTAACCCCATACTGCTTACAAAATGCCAGAGTGAATTTATTTGCAGATGATAAACAAAGTGAGCGCTCTGGAGAAACAGTCGCTCCGGAACATCGCTAAAGTGAAACAGGACTGTGAAGAGACCATCAAACGACACCAGACTTTCATAGATCAGGTAAATATGAAGAACTAGGTGTTGCCTGCGACTCCTTGCGGGCTAAAAGTATATTCCATGTCTTCTGGCCAATCTAACTCTTTACCAAATGGAGGTTCGCACATTTTTTCTATGGATACTTGCATATCCGTCCGCCGCCATTTCGATTTTAGTTTTCTAAGTTACTGTGCACGATTAAAGAACGACAATAGCATATAGATAGGGGGGCACGTACAAAAACAAAACATGTCAAGTAATAACGGTACCGTAAAGTGTCACGTTCCCGTGATATTTGGAGGACATCATCGGGAAGAGTCAGGGCCTGGTTCCAGTTGATAAACGACAAGAAGACCCTGAACCACCGCATCGAGCAGCTGGTGGAGGAGCGGCGGGCGCTGGAGGGGCGCTGGCGGCGCGCGGCGCGGGCGCTGGAGGAGCGCTACCAGCTGGAGCTGAGGAACCAGCACGACAAGATGGCCGCCGCGCAGCAGGTGCGTGACGGGGAAAATTTACACATGACACTTATAAACTTTTATTTTTGTAGGTATCAATAAAAACTTCATTTTTTAACTCTCAGATATTTTTTTACAGGTATTAATATAATATATGTATTACAAAAACGTAAAGAACTTTAGCAGCGATGATAGCTCCGCTCGGTTGGCTCCGTCTTCGTACTGTAAAAAAATGCATCAGCTTCTGACAAGGGATAACATCGTTAAAAACCTTGGTGGGACACGAAGTGCCCGCTCTCCCCCTGGAGGAGACAATCTGTAGCCGTACCCTTATCGGGGTGTTCCGCCAAGGGGCCTAGAGGCCTATCCCATTCTATAGGCTGAGCATGCTTACCACCTTTCTACCATTATTTCCATTAACTTCCAGTTCCTTTTTGTTCCTTTCTATAGACAACTATGGGCGGTTCATTAAAATTGGATGCATCATTGTTTACGAACATCATGCTTTTTCGTTGCAACACTGTTTTTAAATTCAGGTTGCGAGGCAGCGATGGGTGCGACAGAAGGCTGAGAAAATAAAGGTGAGGTTCATAAGGCTTTTGCTTTTCACTCATAATCATAAGGTCGATGGGAACATATTTCAACATAATTATAGACATATTCTGAATGCTTTTTCTCCTATGCAGGTTTGGTTATGAAAAGTTTTTCGCTTTCTTTTGGTGCATTTGAATGCAAGCACCTTACACTATGCAATACTATGCATGCATTCTTGTGCAAGTTACAATTGCATCAAACATATTTACATGGTGTGGAGTTATGGACCAACTACAATGTTAACTCTGAAATAAAACTTTCTCAGTTGTTTTTTTTTATAAATATCGAAAGATTAAGCGAAGGAGCTTTTTCAGTGATTTTAAGCGGTAGGAATAAAGAAAAATGGTTTGACATTGTCAGTGATAACGAGCACTCTGTTCCTAGGAGCTAACCGTGAAGGGTCTGGAGGGCGAACTGCGCGAGATGGCGGAGCGCCAGCAGAAGGAGGTGTCCGACCTGAAGATGCAGCATGCGGAGCTGGCGGGGCGGAGCCAGGCGCGCCACGCCCAGGAGCTGGAGGCGCTGCGGAGGAGCCTCGAGGAGGAGCGCGACGCGGCGCTGCTGAAGGAGCGCCAGCTGGCTAGCTCCAGGTACGCTGCAGGTGGAACAGGTGGCAGTATAGCACGCGGAGCTGGCGGGGCGGAGCCAGGCGCGCCACGCCCAGGAGCTGGAGGCGCTGCGGAGGAGCCTCGAGGAGGAGCGCGACGCGGCGCTGCTGAAGGAGCGCCAGCTGGCTAGCTCCAGGTACGCTGCAGGTGGAACAGGTGGCAGTATAGCACGCGGAGCTGGCGGGGCGGAGCCAGGCGCGCCACGCCCAGGAGCTGGAGGCGCTGCGGAGGAGCCTCGAGGAGGAGCGCGACGCGGCGCTGCTGAAGGAGCGCCAGCTGGCTAGCTCCAGGTACGCTGCAGGTGGAACAGGTGGCAGTATATATCATACTTTGTAAACTTCCTTTTGCCATATATGATTTTGCAATGAGCACATAATTATGATACGTGTCCGCACTGGAATTTGAACTGGATGCTTTGTCTCTTGGTTGGTAGGCGGGCGTTCTCCCACTAGGCTTTCGCCGCCTTTGTTGACTATCTGTAGCAGTTAACGTGAGATAGTCATCAAATGAGAGTATATAAATATAGTACTCAAAAAGGTTAATATCCCATTGTGTAGGATGGAGAAGCAGATCCTGGAGCTGGAGCTGACGTACCAGGAGCAGCGCACGCGGCTGGTGGCGGAGCTGCGAGCCGAGAACGAACGCGCCGCCGCCGGCCTCAGCCAGCGGGAGCGGGACGCCAGGGAGGAGATAGGTACGTGCGGGGGGGAGAGAGAGGGAGAGGGAGAACGAACGCGCCGCCGCCGGCCTCAGCCAGCGGGAGCGGGACGCCAGGGAGGAGATAGGTACGTGCGGGGGGGGGAGAGAGGGAGAGGGAGAACGAACGCGCCGCCGCCGGCCTCAGCCAGCGGGAGCGGGACGCCAGGGAGGAGATAGGTACGTGCGGGGGGAGAGAGAGGGAGAACGAACGCGCCGCCGCCGGCCTCAGCCAGCGGGAGCGGGACGCCAGGGAGGAGATAGGTACGTGCGGGGGGGAGAGAGAGGGAGAGGGAGAACGAACGCGCCGCCGCCGGCCTCAGCCAGCGGGAGCGGGACGCCAGGGAGGAGATAGGTACGTGCGGGGGGGAGAGAGAGGGAGAGGGAGAACGAACGCGCCGCCGCCGGCCTCAGCCAGCGGGAGCGGGACGCCAGGGAGGAGATAGGTACGTGCGGGGGGGAGAGAGAGGGAGGGGGAGAACGAACGCGCCGCCGCCGGCCTCAGCCAGCGGGAGCGGGACGCCAGGGAGGAGATAGGTACGTGCGGGGGGAGAGAGAGGGAGAACGAACGCGCCGCCGCCGGCCTCAGCCAGCGGGAGCGGGACGCCAGGGAGGAGATAGGTACGTGCGGGGGGAGAGAGAGGGAGAACGAACGCGCCGCCGCCGGCCTCAGCCAGCGGGAGCGGGACGCCAGGGAGGAGATAGGTACGTGCGGGGGGGAGAGAGAGGGAGAGGGAGAACGAACGCGCCGCCGCCGGCCTCAGCCAGCGGGAGCGGGACGCCAGGGAGGAGATAGGTACGTGCGGGGGGAGAGAGAGGGAGAACGAACGCGCCGCCGCCGGCCTCAGCCAGCGGGAGCGGGACGCCAGGGAGGAGATAGGTACGTGCGGGGGGGAGAGAGAGGGAGAGGGAGAACGAACGCGCCGCCGCCGGCCTCAGCCAGCGGGAGCGGGACGCCAGGGAGGAGATAGGTACGTGCGGGGGGGAGAGAGAGGGAGAGGGAGAACGAACGCGCCGCCGCCGGCCTCAGCCAGCGGGAGCGGGACGCCAGGGAGGAGATAGGTACGTGCGGGGGGAGAGAGAGGGAGAACGAACGCGCCGCCGCCGGCCTCAGCCAGCGGGAGCGGGACGCCAGGGAGGAGATAGGTACGTGCGGGGGGGAGAGAGAGGGAGAGGGAGAACGAACGCGCCGCCGCCGGCCTCAGCCAGCGGGAGCGGGACGCCAGGGAGGAGATAGGTACGTGCGGGGGGGAGAGAGAGGGAGAGGGAGAACGAACGCGCCGCCGCCGGCCTCAGCCAGCGGGAGCGGGACGCCAGGGAGGAGATAGGTACGTGCGGGGGGAGAGAGAGGGAGAACGAACGCGCCGCCGCCGGCCTCAGCCAGCGGGAGCGGGACGCCAGGGAGGAGATAGGTACGTGCGGGGGGGAGAGAGAGGGAGAGGGAGAACGAACGCGCCGCCGCCGGCCTCAGCCAGCGGGAGCGGGACGCCAGGGAGGAGATAGGTACGTGCGGGGGGAGAGAGAGGGAGAACGAACGCGCCGCCGCCGGCCTCAGCCAGCGGGAGCGGGATGCCAGGGAGGAGATAGGTACGTGCGGGGGGGAGAGAGAGGGAGAGGGAGAACGAACGCGCCGCCGCCGGCCTCAGCCAGCGGGAGCGGGACGCCAGGGAGGAGATAGGTACGTGCGGGGGGAGAGAGAGGGAGAGGGAGAACGAACGCGCCGCCGCCGGCCTCAGCCAGCGGGAGCGGGACGCCAGGGAGGAGATAGGTACGTGCGGGGGGAGAGAGAGGGAGAACGAACGCGCCGCCGCCGGCCTCAGCCAGCGGGAGCGGGACGCCAGGGAGGAGATAGGTACGTGCGGGGGGAGAGAGAGGGAGAGGGAGAACGAACGCGCCGCCGCCGGCCTCAGCCAGCGGGAGCGGGACGCCAGGGAAGAGATAGGTACGTGCGGGGGGAGAGAGAGGGAGAGGGAGAACGAACGCGTCGCCGCCGGCCTCAGCCAGCGGGAGCGGGACGCCAGGGAGGAGATAGGTACGTGCGGGGGGAGAGAGAGGGAGAGGGAGAACGAACGCGCCGATATCTGTGAACAGTACTCTCTAAGCTATGTATGTTACAGCCCGAATACAAAAGTAACGTTTGAATGTTGGTACGTAGGTATGTGTAACGTCTTTTCAAAAACCTGTCATTTAGTCTTTTAGCCAAATTGCTAATTTTTATTTTACAGAAAAATGGCGACAAGAGGAAGAAAAATTGCTGGATGAGAAACGGTGCCAAATGGAGAAGGAACTCGCGAAAGAGAAGGAGAAACTGGAAGTGCGTTTGAATGATTAATTTATTGCTAGCTGTGCCCCGCGTGTTTACCATTTTCCCGCAGAAACTCTGTATTTTCCCAATATGCATTATTAGGTTTTGCAGAAGGTTTTATGAAGGAGGAGGAGGATCGACTAATCGAAGAAGTTTTAAGCCAAATTTTGGGAGCTTTATTATGTGGTCATTACAATACAACAGTGACATTAGTTCCAATTTCCACCACCGCAGGCGAGACAGTGGCGCTAGAATCGACGCTTTTAGTACCGCATCCAGCCACGGGCCAGTTAGTATGGCTACTAACACTAGTGTCGGATTTCTAAATGTAGAATTAGTTAAGGTGCCTTATAAGGTATCTGATAACAGAAAAAAAATAATTTCAGGAGCAATTACAAGAAAAACAGCTTCAACTTGAAAATCAATTCGAACAGTACAAAAAGGAATTCGAAGCGGAACAGCATCTCGCTCTCAAGCGGAAAGTGACGGAGATATCCGCTCAGCACAAGCAAGAGCGAGACAGGGAGATAGAGAAGGCAATAGAAAGTATGGACGCTGAAGCGCAGGCCGGGAGGAAAGAACTGCAAGATGCGATTAGGTGCAGTATTGTCATACATTACCGAATTATACTCTAATGTGTTTGTCTTTGTGACAAATAAAAAAGAAGTATTCATGACAATGTTTATAATATACTTCATGTGAGATGACGATGTATTCGAAAGTGGTAAACATGGTCAGCTCGGACTGTATATTATTGTATTATATGTAATTACAGGAGAAACAAAGAGCAGTACGAGCTGGAGTTGAAAGAGTTGGCGGAGACGGAGCAGGCGACGCTGCGCCGGTACCAGGAGGCGCAGGCGCGGGGCCGGCTCGCGGAGGACAAGTGTGAGCAACACCCCCCCCCCCCGCCCCCCCCCCCCCCCCCCAATGAAATCCTGGATCCGTCCCTGGAGTGAGCAGTCGCAGTACCACTGCTGGACCGGTGAAACCAACTCTAATCCGGATATTAATAACATGGAGGTCATATTATATAAATTTGCAACTGCTGTAGCAGTAGAATTGTCGACCGCTCGAGCAGTCCACATCGGCTGCTCTATACCAAATTTCATCTAAGTTACTTCAGCGATTTATATATTAAAACGTAATAAAGAAGCAGACATATACATACACTGCATTTATATTATTTGTGTGGATTTTTCAGGTGCGGAACTCGAAGTGGCGGCTAACCAACTCGAGACGAGGAATAGGGTGTTGACTGAGGTGAGCTGAACGACATCATCATCATCACCATCACCCATCATCAATTATTAGCCCGTATCCATCCATAGCTGAACATAGGGGTTCTTAGTTCTTAGGACACCACTCTTACTGGTCGTATATTATGAGTTTTTGAGTTTTGTTTTGAATAGATATTACACTATGTAAGACACTAAAGATACATGTATTAGTAGCTATATACAATACATATGAACTTAAAAATTAGATGATGACTATGCTCAGACTAAAAACCGTAAAACGACATGCTTGTCTCAACATGGCTTCCGGTTATCGGTAATTATTTCTTAAACACTTTATTGCACACAAAACTATGTAATACAATATGGCGGGCTTAATACTATAAAAGTATTTTATGCCAGTTCACCACGTAGCATAAAAATTGAGATGTAGGCGTGCATCAACCATATTATGATGTTTTTGTATGTTTTTTGTAGAAAAACATTGAGCTGGAGTCCCGCGCGGAGGCGGTGCGCGCGGAGTGCGAGCGCGCGTGGGGCGGAGCCCGGGACCGGCTGCGGGCGGAGGCCGAGGAGCTGCGGAGGACGCACGAGGAACAGATGCACCAGCTCTACGCCAAGTCAGTATATCTAAGGGCATCCACTTCCACTACTTGCGGAAATGTTTGAAGTATCCAACGACGCCCGAAGTACGTGACTGACTAGACGATCGCTCTCAAAAATCGGAGAGGCGAGCCAAGGTTGCACGACGCGGACCGAATACCTACTCTCTCTCTCTAGCTATTCGCTTAACTTCGGTCAGCTTTGCGAAGTGTAGATTGTTTTTCACGATTCCAAGCGTGAACATCCACTTTACTGAATTGTGACTTAGACTAAGTATGTAAATAATCGCTTCAACTACTTGACCACGAGGATTGTTCTAATGCTATGACTATCCTATTGTGAAAATAAGAAATACTTAAATATATATGTTAGACTTGACACTGGCTTAATGCACAAAACGTACGAAGCCATAACTATTAAAAAAAACGTTGCGTTCTAAGTACTTGACACTGGGTAAATGCACAAAACGTACGAAGTCATATCAAAAAAAAAGTGTGTGCGTGTAACCTTTACGCGCGATTGAAGTAAAACTAATAGTAAGCGTTACTTCCATTAGAAAAAAAATCTTAGTTACTCCCTAGTCGCGCCCAAAGAGAATGTCGCGCCTATATAGAAGTTTTACTTCAAAACCGTTGCAGAGTGAAGGTGGCGGTGGCCCGCAAGGACTCCGCGCTGCAGGCGCTGACGCGGGAGGCGGGCAAGTACCAGGAGAGGATCGCGCTGCTGGAGCAGAAACTGCAGCAGCAGCGGAAGGACTTCCTCAAGCATAAGTAGGGTGCTTTTTTTTGTGTTTGTTCCACCTTCTACCTTCGACATATTGTCGGAGACATGTTGCTTACAAGATTTAATATTTTTTTAATACTTTTCTTGTTTGATTTATATGATTAAGATCAGTATAATGATGTTTAAATACTCCATTATTTATTATACACAGGACACAACATTATATGATAATGTAATGTATATTATGCCTTTTTTTTGTTTATTTTTTCGATCCATGATTTTTTTAGAACGATCCTTTCATATTCAGTATGCTTGCATTCATTCAGACATCATCGTAATGTAAGTAGGATGCTACATGAAGTCGGTTACTGAGAATCCAAGAAAGTGCTGACAGTTCCCACCTATTATTTGGCTTTATAATTTATAATGTACTTTATATATTTTATAATGTACTACAGTATAGATATCGCATTCCAAACCAACACTTTGGTCGAATGAAGTGCAGTATCGAATATGCACCTCGCTTTAGCCTTTATAGTCACATCGACATTTAAGCATCTGTGGACGAATACTGCCTTGTACAAAGCGGATCGTTGCAGCAAATACCTCAGCCCACGTCTCGTCTTTGAATTTGAAATCAATGACATTTTACCTATTTTTGGTTTGGAATTACTTATCTATACTACGTAGCAATATATCTCAATGGATCCTGGCATCGTGTAAACACGTATCGAGTCAGTACAGGGCCCTTATTCTATATGCCACTTGTAGAAACGTGTCACGTCATAACGTGCTGTAAACGCAAACGCTTGACGCACGTTATATATTGGCAGCTTATGACGTGTACGTAACGCGACTTCACACGTTTGTCAGATTTTAAAATGGCACACTGAATAGGTACCTACGTCCACGAAGATAACGTAACGCGCCACGTTGTGTGTTTGAATGGTCATAGCGAATAAGGCCCAGTGCTGACTGAATTGCAGACTCACTATATGTAAACAGTGTGAGCCAGCTCTCGGCGTCAGTAATTGACTCCATGTAAACCCGCCTTAGTATGCTACTATAGTATACTTCCATGCTAATATTATAAATGGGAAAGTGAGTTTGTCGCGTTTATGCTGTTTTCTAGAAAATAAAGCAGGCCTAGAAAAGTTATTTAAATGTTGAAATGTCTATTTTCCCTTGACCGTTTGATAAAATAATTATTTTCATTCGTACCTTGTATTTATTGTACTATTTATTTATTGGCTAATGAATAAAAATTGTGTAATTTAAATTTTAGTATTATACCTTCGATCTCAGTAACTTTTAATTGCATTTTTACCTAATTAATTATTGTTATTTTGTAGCTTAACATCTATTGGTTTGTGTGTGATGTATTAAATAATGTCTGTGTGTATATTATGTCTCATGTATTTGCCAATTAAATATTATTTTCTAAAGATACTTATTTGTATTAATAGTCCTATATAGAAAAAAAACATGAAATAAAACTAAAATATCATTTAATAAAAACGGTTATAAAAATCGTAATACCAACAGGTACATTCTTAAAGCTATGAAGATCATTATGATTTCTTTGTTTAACTTAGAGGCACTTATTACGTTTATACACAGTCTGTAATCACAATAGCTCAGAGCTGATAACTAATGAAAAAAAACATTTGTCAACAATCCTTGGGAAAAGCCAGCTTTAACTTAGTTTTCATGAGGTATGGAAGGGATAGCTACAATTTTAGAGCTGCCCAATAGTGGTAGAGTGGTACACTCAGAATTTTCAATACCGTTTCATACAACGTTTAGGTACTGGCTGGGGGCATTATCAAAATTCACCAAGGGCGCCACATCTCACTGCTACTCGAAGGCCCTTGCTCGGGAGATCTTGAACTGGTATCAGCTTCGACCTTCACCTCCTTCCGGTCTTCTTTCTTCGAAGACTGTGCTAAAGACTCCGCTGTGTGACTTATGACACTTCTCTGAACGAGAGACCTATCCACTGGCAGCACACTTGGTATACTCGGCGGTACGGTCAGTTTTCTTTCGCCGTAAATCGGCCTTTCGACGCGTTTGAAGGCGGAAGGCTTATTATCATACGAGCTCCTGAAAGGAACTGTTTCCTCTGGTCGCAAAGGCTTATCGTAGGGGTTCTTGAAAGTGGGCGCTTCTTCGAGCCTTATGAGCTTGGGCGCCGGACCGGTCATATCGACAACGCCGACAGGGCGCTTCAGCTTCCTCGTGGAATAGTCGACGGCTCGTCTCGGCGAAGCGTCGATCCCGATCTTGTAGTTCTCTACGTCTATGACGATCGACAGCGGCTCAACGTTTTTGCTCCTCTCTTGTTTCAACGTTTCCGGTGATATGGTGGTGGAGGAGACTGTGGGTTTCTGGGTTTCAGGGCTCGAGTCTTGCTCCGAAGCGGATCTGCTGGGCGGGGTCGGGAAGGGCACGACTTGGACTGGCCGCGGAGGCGTCTCCATCTCCGTTGAGGAGTCGCACGCGGAGTCACACGACATCGGGCTGAGCGGCGGGCTTGTTGGTCTGGTGGCTTGGACGAAGTGAAACGCGCTGGGTCGCTCGTTGTCTAGCCTCAGCGGGTCGGGCACTAGTTGGGGATAGTCCGGCGCCTGTCTCCCCATCCCCGAGAGACAGGTGGTCAGGTGGTTGCCCAGTCGATGACGCAACCCGGTCGGTACGCTCGCTAACCTCGAGAGGTATCGCCTGACTTCGACTGCGCAGTCCCCGAAGCCGGATTTGAAGCGGTGGAGCACGGCGGGGTCGGCGGCGATGGCTGCCGCTAGCTGCTGCCGTTGCAGCTTTTGCAGGTGCTTCACTGTCAGTTCTAGAATGTCCGCTTTTTCTAGTTTGGCGTGACGAGACGTCTGTAAGAAGTAACACTCGGTTAGTGACTGGGATTGAGACAGCTGCGGGCTCTATCGACCTTCATGACATCATTAAAGGGGGACTTCGTAAGTAGGTAAAGTACTTTAGTAGCCCCCTGTGTTTATGTTGACTCCGTTCAAAGTTACGCAGATTATTATAGGAAAAAAAAACTTTGTAACAAACAAATTCGATGTTATTCTTTTGAATTCAAAGGAGTGTAGGTACGCTTTGCTTCCCGTCGACCTTCTTATATCCTACAAAATTGATAGACATAATTATACTTAAATTTGTATCAAAGTATATTATTGAACTCTATATTTATGTGTATAAAAATAATGTCAATTTAGTACGTACATCGTCTTTCCCATCTATGAGCAAATCCTTGAGTTCGTTGAGGCAGTTGTTGATGCGCGCGCGCCGCTTCTTTTCCATCATAGGTTTGTTAGTCTGAAACAACATTCATTTGAATAAAACGTAGCTTCGAGCTTTCACGGGTGGTTTACAAGGCAAGTTTACGTTCGCGTTATAAGACATACTTAGCATACGTTTGGACCTCAGTCCCTCGTGGACTAGAAGCAATATCACCCAAAAACTAAATTAGTTTTTCTGAAATAGGTACTTTTACAGAAATTCGCAACAACGGGAATCGAACCCGTTGCCTCCGCGTGCGCTCTGCCGTCCGCTTCCGAACAACCACGAAGTTCTCGAAATAAAGATTTGTCATCGAATTCTTGATCGCACAGTTGTGTTCCAGCAGTGGGAATATCGATTGAACTGATGAAGATCTCCAACTAAGATACATTTTATTGCTTAATTTCATAGGAGTTTGTACAAAGCAGATAGGAAACCATTGGTCACGATTGGTCCCAACTGGAATCGAATACTCGGTGGCGCAATAGTCCTGCTTCCTGCTTATTAAGGCCAGGTTGTACTAAGGTGGTTAGGTATTTAAGCGTAACCTCCGTCCCCGCAAATGCCGAGCGCGTATAATCGCGGCCCGCAGAAACGTGGCGCTATTCGAACGCGGCTCGTTTGCTCCGTAAAAATGTTTCCCTCACACTTGCCTGTGTTCTACTAGCCCCGACCGATTGACAATTTCGCCACATCGGTGTAAGTTAGAATGGTCGAACGGTCCCGCACCACGCTTGTGAGAAGACGGGTGGTATGGCGTGGGTTCTAATCCTCCTACTGGCAAACTTTTTGCACTTACTTTTTGGATATTACGTAATTTAATGCGATAACAACACAAAACAAACATAATAATTAAGTCGATATCTAAATTAATAAACTTAACTAAAGTAGGTATACTAAGGTAAACGAAGGAATTACTCCCTTCTAAATCTACAGAGAATTTCCCTGTATTGTGTATTATTCAAATTAACACTGAGACTATGGCGAATTTCCGTACGACAAAACAATGTAAATATGTCACGAACTCTGTACTATAGTTGTAATAGAAATTGCACTTTATGTAAAAGCATTCAAGTTTGTAATCATAAAACCTGTGACTTATCTCCTGCGTCCGCGAAGAGCACGAAATGAGAATAATGTACAGGTAGGTAGGTAGGTATTTGTATGGTAAAAATTATGGAGCGAGCTGATCATCACAAAAAATAATATTTTTTTGCCCAATCGCCACCAGTGGTGGTAATTGGAAGTAATTATTTCCAGCGAGCCCCAAAAATTGCCACCACTGGTGGTGGTTAGGACCACATTATATAAATGGTTTGCCGTACCTCCCCCAGTGGTGGTGGTTGAGATAATATGAAAACATATTTATTTCCAACGACCTCCACATACTGTCACCACTGGTGGTGGTTAGGACTAAATCATAAATTGTTTGCCCAACCGCTCTCAGTGGTGGTGGTCGGTACTAGAGAATGCAAACCGGTTTTAACCGATATCAGAAAACCGGGTTTTCGGTTATTTCAATCATACAAATAAACTCTGTTTTTATTTTTCACTAAACCGGTTTTTTCAATTATTCGGTTAATTTGGTTTTCTTGTTTGGGACACACTCAAAAAGAAAATACGTGCCACCATTTTGATTTCTTTCGTTCAGTGACCTACTACCAAATGACGCGTAAGGGTTTGTGTAATAAGTAACAACATACACATTGTTTTGTTATTTAGGTTTTTTTATGATATAGGTATGTAATTCTTATTTGCCCTTATACTCAGTCAGTAGGAATCCAATATCCATTTATCCAGGTACAGTAAGTATCAAGCACGTTTTTTTTATAGAATATTGATAAGTTTATCTCATTTTAAAGTTTTTGTGACATGAAAATTGCTAATATTAAGCCAATTCTTTAAATTTATTGCTTGTACTGTACTTGGCATTGTAAAATGTGGAAATCCACAGTAACTGTTCCCTCCAGTGATTTTTTTCAAAAACGTATTTATATAAAACCGAAAAAAAAACGGGTTTTATATTGCTCCGGTTTTGCATTCTCTAGTCGGGACATGAAAAAATGATTATTTCCAACGACCCCCACTAAAACTGCCACCAGTGGTGGAGGTTAAGACACAATCATAATGTTTAGTGCTATCAACTACCACTGAAGAAAGGAAATGTTTTAGAATTTTGCTTCAGTCCTGTTTTTGTCATTTTTTATAGTCTATAGGAGGATAGGAGTAGTCTAAGTAGTATATTAATACACGGAGTGAAGTTAGCGCCCGAGCGAAGTAAAGTAAGGGTAAGTAAAAAGTAAGGGTGCTAAACGCCGTACATTTAATAGACTTACTTCATTCATCTACTGAATTACTACAGACTAACAGTATAGAATCGATAGATCGATGTTTTAATAATAGTGTATTTTTTACGATCTATGACGTATTACCAAAACTACTTACTATAATCTAGATCTCGTTCAAACCAATTTTCGGTGGAAGTATCATATAATTATATTTTTTTTGTTTTATCAATCTCTTATTTTACGAGGGTGAATCAAAAAGTTCTTAGAAGTGCATATATATGAAACCTTTTTGGATCAAGTTCGATATTCAAATTAAAGAGTGTCTATCACACTATATTTATGCAGACTGTCACTTGTTTTTGTCAGTTCGTTCGCATGTAATAAATTTTTTTGTGCAACGAGTTGCTAAAAAGTCAAAATTATGGATAAAAGTGAGTTACGTGCGGTGATAAAATATCTCAGTTTGAAAAAAATGTCTACGAAGGAAATTTTTTTGGACATTCAGCAGACATTAGGGGGTGATGCTGTACCCTATTCTACGGTTGCGTACTGGGTGGCTGAATTTAAAAGAGGTAGATCAAGCTGTAAAGATGACCCGCGTTCTGGGCGGCCTTCAACCTCCGTTACAGAAGAAAATGTCAAAAAGGTTGAGAATCTGGTTTTGGAAGACAGAAGAATGACTATAAAACATATAGCTGAGATCCTAAAGATATCTTTTGGTAGCGTTCAATCCATTTTAATTGATTCACTGGGGTTCAAAAAAGTGTCTGCAAGATGGGTGCCACGAATGTTAACCGACGAAAACAAAAAGCGACGTTTGGAAATTTCCAAGCGTAATCTCGAAATGTTCCAGCGTGATTCGGATAATTTTTGCCGTCGTCTTGTCACCATGGATGAAACGTGGGTCCACCATTTTGATCCTGAAACTAAAAGACAAAGCATGTCTTGGAAACGACCATCCTCTCCATCCATTAAGAAATTTCGAGTTGCTCCTACCGCTGGCAAAGTTATGGCCTCTGTGTTCTGGGATAGTGAAGGAATCCTTTTTATTGATTACATGCCAAAAGGCCAGACGATTACTGGACCCTATTATGCAAATTTAATCCCGAAAGTGCGTGAAGCGATTAAAGAAAAACGTCGTGGAAAACTGTCGTTGGGCGTGTTGTTCCTTCAAGATAACGCTCCTGCTCATCGATCGGAAGTTGCGCTCAACGCAATCCGCTGTGCTGGCTTCAATCTCCTTGACCACCCACCATATTCTCCGGACTTAGCCCCAAGTGATTTTCACTTATTTCCAAAATTAAAAGAGGAAATTCGTGGAACAAAATTTCACGATAATGACGCGGTTATAGCTGCCGTAGAGGACTTTTTCGAGAGTCAAGAAAATAATTTTTTTTCACAAGGAATAAGGAAGTTAGAAACGCGTTATTCTAAATGCATTGCATTGGAGGGAGATTATGTAGAAAAATAAAATATTATTATTTAAATCTTTGCATTTTTTAATATTGATTCCAAGAATTTTTTGATTCACCCTCGTAGAACTTCTAAAATAAGAGGGGGGGATGATGACGACACATTTCACCACTTTGGTTGTGTCTCTCTCGCAAACTATTCAGTTTATAAAAAATAGAAATCTCAATATATTTTTTAAGACCTATCCATAGATTATTTCATGCAAAAGGGCTGCTGAAAAAAAAAATTGATTTTCAGTTATAGGTATGGGGAACCCCCAAAATTTTGTTAGTATAAATTTAGATAGTAGTATAGTTCTTATAATTTTGGAAAAATGTGACAGGCAGACATGACAAATCCATAAGGATTCTGTTTTTTGCCGTATAACGCATAATTTCTATATCAAGTAAGTATTTTTATGATACAATAATTGTATGATCGGATAGAAAATTTTATAAAACAGTTACAGTGTACGGTATAAATGTGTTTCTAATTTAGTTATAGCGTTTTCACGTAATAATCCATTTTTCCCGACGAAAAAACAAAGTGCAAACATACAGAATTCTGGCACCACAAACAAGACATTGACGTTTCGTTCACACATTACGGATTAAATGTATCTTCTCTTGTTTACTATATGAATCAGTGAGTGGTGTAAAAACGGACTAATTAGATGTGGTTCAGCCTACACTCACTACACTGGGTATATTCTTAAACGGCGTGAAGTTAGGGAACTTCACGCCGTTAAAGAATATTATGCTACTTTGAACAGCGCAAAGTCATTAGTCTAATTATTTTCATGTGCCGTCCACTACTATTGAAGGCGGATGGGCAAACAAATTATGATTTGGTCCTAACCACCACCAGTGGTGGCAGTTTGTGGGGCTCGTTGGATATAATTAATTCCAACTACCACCACTGGGGGCGGTTGGGAAAAAATATTCTTGTTCTAACGCCACCACTGGTGGCAATTCATCGGTGGTGGTCGTTGGGAATAAACAAGCGTGCCAGAATTAATTGACTTGTGTAATTTTGATTTGTAATGTAATTTTAACTGATTGAAAATACATAAGTAGGTACCTATAATAAATAAATGACAAATAAATCATAACTATTTATTAGTGAATATGAAATTGTCTTATTATTATAAAAAGTATCATACACAGATTAACAAGTAAAATTTTAACAAAAAAGAACCTATTTCAATAAAAATACTATAATATTTCCAGTTATTGTGATTTAAAAACCAAACTGCTGAGCAAATTTTGATAAAATGTATATGGGGCCACATGAAAAGTATATAATATACCCTTTCAAATAAAAAATAGTCATTAAAATCGGTTCACTCAGTCGAAAGTTATGAGGTAATAAACATAAAAAAAAATACAATCGAATTGAGAACCTCCTCCTTTTTGAAGTCGGTTAAAAATAATAAGCACCAGTTCTCTTCGGTGAACTTCGTTTCATCAAGGTAATTTTTATAATACTATATAATATTACATAATCATATAATAGTATAGTAATATAGCATTATAATAATATTTAATAGTAAATATAATAATTAATTATACGTGTTTGTTTTTTTATGTGATAAACTTCAAAAAACGCAAATCAACGCATGCAAAAAGTTCGGCCGCTGTGGGGCTCGAACTCTGGCCTACGCGGCACAGCGGAGTCGCGTCCGTACCCCTGGGCCATTTAGACACAGCATAGTCACGCGAAATTGTTATACAGTCTAAATGAAAGAGATGCTCGACCGTTCTAAGTGACCGTGATTGGCCAGTGGGCGTACACAACCGTATACTGCTAGCTACATATAGGTCATATTCATGGCACAGGCAAATGCGGGGGTGAAGTATTTTTGGAGCAAACGGCGATACGTCCTCCCTTCGAGGCGCCTGAGCGAGTACTGGCGGATGGCCGCGAGCGCTACAACTCCTAGATTTTGTATGTTTTTATTTATAGGAAAAAAGTGGTAACGAATTTAGAACAAATATTCTGATCCCCACTCCTATATAAAAATCCCCGTTTATTGGTACAACTTTCACGTGGTTTCGTGATGGAATCTCTTAGCAGGAGATAAAGTCAGATGCGAAGTAGTGTCATCTTTGCCATTTTTTTTTATCGAGCCAATCATTCGAAATCACGTTTTTGTCTCTGATCAACTAAAAATAATACGTTCAATTTTAATAAAATATTTTTTTTTACTCATAAATCTTATATTTTAATAGGTTTCCTTAGCTTCAAAAGCCTGAAACTCAATGCCACGTCGCCTTAACATCACCAGCAGGCTAAGGAGCGTGGTCACGAAAATCAGGTGGAAAATTCACATCACTTCGTTCAAAATTAGTAAATATGTTTTTACATTTTGAAAACCACTCAAATTTTATAATATTTATATAAGCACCTTTCTCAATTCCGCCTTGGACATTCCGTGGGTGGTTTCCGAAAACCCAGTCTGGGAGTCATCATCATCACTACACGGCATTATCACTTTTCACTGCACTGTTCACGTCTGCACTCTACGACGGTTCAACTAGTAATGCGATTTCCACGCACGGTGCGCAAGAGCAAATTTCAAATTGGGATCCTTCCTGTTCATGAAGAGAAATAGGTGAAGTACATCTGTCTCTGTCGCTCTTGAGAGTTGGAGCGATGGGAACTGCATGGGAATGTTTTGTTTTCGTTCCGTCTCCCTCTACCGGGGAACCTGTTGTGAATGGAGCGTGTGGATGGGCGGTTAAAGGGTGGCTATCTGTGCGGGTTCTATTCCAGAATTAACATCGAACTAAGCAGCTAGCTTGTAAATAATGTTTCTTAAATTCATCTTATACGAATTATTTAAAAAAAGTTTGCGAAAGTTGTGTGTGTGTAGGTTTGTTACGAGTTTGGAGAATATGATTTATTTGGAATAATTTACATAATTTATTGTATACCTACTCCTACACAAATTCACGAAAATATTAAGTCACAATAATTTATATCCCTAACCATTATAATTTATTATGTATTATGTAGGTACATAGGTATACACTAAAGTATTTCCCATACAAATTTTAGATAATAAACATGTAAGAATATATATAATTATAATAAAGATAGAAATAGAATAGCTAAAGATAATTTAGAGATAAAGAACTTTGAAGTAGGTAAGGTATAATATACAAGGAAGTATTTGACATGGTAAACCATTACCACAAACTACCAATTTACTTCTTTAAAGTTCTAAAACTTTCGCGAACAAAAAACATATTACATAATATATAGGGATCTCAATTTATTGGCTATATTTTCAAATTTACAAAGTGAAGCTACTTTATAGCTCCCCTATCCTGTTTAGTATGGGAATGCAGGACCGTATACGCACGTCCATCACCAACTGTATTTATTCCACCCACCCTCTAATAAAAAGAACCCTATACTTTATAGAACCGCACCTTTGCATCAAGTTCCATAATCGTTTCAACTTACTTAGTGACATTTTATTGCGATACTTTATGCATGAAGCTAGCGTACCGTAGTAAAGGGAAGGCGTGCATGAATTCTCAGGTTGTTTGTGTAGTTTCCACAGGACTCTATTATGCTGGTATCGGCTCATAAAGTGTCAAGTTTTTTCGTGTCACATAACACGGAGTTTATATGGTACTTTATGCTCGAAGTTAGCGTAGTGTAGCGAGGTAACTATAAAGGGAAGGTGCGCATGAAGTGGCGACTTTTTTGTGCGGCTTTCAAGGGAGGTGAATATCGTACTTTATGGTGGGGGTTGGTGGGCACTGTTAGTTATTCTGTGGTTGTTCTCACGGTGTGTGGGAATGTGGAAAGGTGCAAGGGTATGTCGAGGTGTATTTGCTTCTATTGAGTGTTAGCATTGTTTCTAATTGCTATGGGTCTGAACTTTGGACACTGTTATTTGGCGCTAATATGCGGAGAAGGTAAATACCGAAGTAGGCATATTACTTACGTGAGCAAAAATTATTAAATTTACGCAGACTTTTTTATATTAAGTATACTAAGGTAGGATACCTACCTGTATTAAATAAATTATGAAGGTAAATCTAAGGAAACTCACATTGACTGAAAATGAGTAGCTTTGGCATGTTGGCCTAAGTAACATAACTATCAATATGTTAGTTTTGTTGTTTTTATGAGTTTAAGTAAACAGTAAGTAAGTATACATATAAGTAATTTGGATATTATACGATTAGTTAATTAGGTGCTTACTTGGCAGCCTTAGGTAAGTATATTAAGTATTTATAGGTTTAAATAAAACGTTTTGTTGACTAATCCTAAGGAAACTTCCTTATCACTCAAACAGAAAGCTTATTGGTTGGTTTCTTTTATCTACCCTTAACTTTACTGACTTTACCCTTATCTTGTAAATATTTACTTAAGTAGAATAAGATAACATGCCGTTGACTCATCCAGGTGTTTCCTACTGACCTTTACCTCTATTCCCCACATACCACTGTACTGTATTTAAATGAATATTTAATTAGGCCACTAACGCTTTCTCCCACGGTAGTTTTCAAGTTACAAAATTAGATTTTTCCTCTACAATTTATAAGACTTTCAACCTTATTCAGTGGCTTTACAGTTCATTGTAACCCTGTTGCAAGTTCTCTAATAACTTTGTTAGGACTTCGTGTCGTTTACATTCGTTGACAGTCAATGATACCTTAACATACAAAGAATTAAGCTCATAATCCCATGTAGAACTGAAGTTTGCGGTAAAAAATGATGGTTTTATGCAGTACCTAAGTAGCCATGTGTGACGATATTCCACGCGATCGCGTGATGATCTAATGAATGGTGTAATGAGAATGTCAGATGTCGTTCAAAGTGTCAAATGGGGTGGCTAGTGGGAAAATGTACTGGGTCAGTTGGGATGATGGGATACAGCCGCGATAATTACTTTTGCATGTTCATTAGTGTTACAACCTACAGCCACCGCTCCTAATAATAATCTCAATAATATAAAATAAGTAGGTGTAGACGTTAGTACTAGATGCGTCGGTACATTTGCATTAAGATTACTTATTGTTAAATTTATTTAGAATATCCTTTTACCTTTTGTTATAATTATTTATCATAGAAGTTGGTTACGATATTTTATTTTATATAATTTCTTAAGTTGATATTTTTGAACGAATTATTATTTAGTACTGGCCACTCTTGTAATTTTTGAACGAAAGGTTACTCTATGGAAATGTTGGCAGGGATGAGTCACTTTTTTCCGAACGGTTGAATAAACCACTGCTTTCAAATATCTGCGTATTATACTTGATCATCATCAATATCCCCATCGTCCCCTTGTTTCATCTCAGAAGTGGGATAAAGGATGCTGGGTCCATATGTTCACGGTTTAGGGAAGAGAAGAAAAGGACGGTTAAGTTCAAACTCTGCAGATGAAGAAACCGCTCAAAATAGTGCAGATTTTTTCTTACAACATGAAGAACAAGAAGTAACCTCGAAAAAACGAAGAATAACTCATCTTGACGCTGAAATTATTCCAAAATTCGATCCTGGAAAGAAAACGACGAATGTCAAGGGCTGGCTCAATAAAATCGACCAGCTTGGAGATGTGTACGAATGGGATCAGCGGGACCGTATTTTCGTCATGCAAATTCGTCTACGTGGTGCGGCTCGTGATTGGTACGATGATTTGGAAGACTACGCAGCCACTTGGACCCAGTGGAAGGAAAACCTATCCCGTGCATTCCCACGTTCCACAGACTACGTCGATCGGCTAGAAGAAATGCTTGCTCGCCATAAAGGTAACAATGAGACAATGACTAAATATTTTCACGACAAGATATCACTCTTGAAAAAGTGTGACATAGAAGGTGATGCTGCCATCTCTTGTCTGATTCGCGGTTTACCCGTTGAACTACGAGCAAATGCAAAGGCTTATAGTTGTGACTCTCCGGATGAACTGTACTACGGATTTTTGTCTTCACTGGAAAACTACAAGAAAGTCGAAGCAAGAATGTCAGAATCAAGATCAACCTGGCAACGTGGATCAGTCTTGCCGAAGACCTGTTACAACTGCCGCAAGACGGGACATGACGCACAGAACTGTCGCACTAATCGCTGCCAGATCTGCCAACGCCTTGGTCACGCTGCTACGACTTGCTGGTATGCCGCGACCTCGTCGAGTGCCGGTGTTGGATCACGAGATGCACATGCATCGCAATCGCTACGGAACAACCAACAGGTACGTCAGGTTTCCTTTGTTTCATTTGAAATTCTGTCAGATATCTATAAGAAGCGTGTCTTCATTAACGGCGTCGTAGTTCTTGCTTACATTGATACAGGCAGTAAAGTAAATATAATTAAGTCACAAACTGTCGATGACCTACAGCTTAACATATCGCATTCAAATGTATTAATGAGAGGTTTTGGCGGTTCACGAATTATGTCTCGTGGTAGAGTAAAGTTCCAGCTACATATTGATGATTTACATCTTGAAAGCTACGCTGAGGTTACCGATGCAGATTTGAAAGACATCGATATCATAGTAGGCCAACCGATTATTAATCAATCGCACGTGACTCTTATAGCCAATTCTAAATTGGTAAAATTAATCGCTGATAATGAGAAAATTTTCTGTCCTACCCGCGAACTATCGAACATTCAATTGTCAAAAAATGAATTGTTAGAAAAGATTCCCTTGTTCCTCACCAACGATTTAGAAGTGCCACCGGGAGCTACATGCGATATAGATGCTTACACAACACAGGCCATTGACTTAGATAGTGTACTTATAACGCGACCTATCGTATTTAGTCTAGGTAAAGAGTCTTATTTCATGCCTCAATCTATTTTGATGAACGGAAATTTGCGCTTACAAATCACAAACCTTGGTGATTCAACCATACATTGGTCCGCAGGTAGATTGCTCACTCGCGCTAATTTTTATGAACAATCAGATGTTTTAAAAGTTTCAGAACATTGCGATTATGTAGAGGGTAGATTAAATTTAAGCTATGGGTTACACAAATCAATAAACGCTGCAGAAATCGATGTAGGTGATATAGGTGAGCACCTTAGTGAGCGGTTGTTGAATTTATTAAATGTGTATAGCGATTCATTTGCGGAATGTAGTACTGAACTTGGGTGCACCAACTTGGTTGAGATGCATATATCTACAACTACTGATGTACCAGTATATAGTAAACCTTATAGGTTACCTTATGCAGAAGCAAAAATTGTGGAGCAAAAGGTACAAGAACTGGTTTCGGCTGATATAGTTAGAGAGTCTAACTCTGAATACGCCAGCCCGGTGATATTGGTGAAGAAAAAGGGGGGTGATTACCGCTTATGCATTGACTATCGTGCGCTCAATGCCCGCACAGTGAAAGACAGATTTCCCCTTCCCCACATAGAGGACCAAATTAATCGGCTTTCAGGTAAACTATACTTTACAGCATTAGATATGGCGCAAAGTTATTATCAAGTCCGTTTGACAGAAGACTCAATACCTAAAACCTCCTTTATAACACCAACGGGACAGTATGAGTTTGTTAAAATGCCTTTTGGCCTAGCCAACGCTCCTGCTGTCTTCTCACGCCTTATACGAAAAGCGCTAGGTCCTCTCAATAACAAATTGGCAATATATCTTGATGATGTTACCATACCATCAGTTACGATAGATGATGGTATAGACTTACTAGAAGAGGTTCTCAAACTGCTGAAGCAGGCTAATTTAAAACTGAACTTAAAGAAATGCAGTTTTTTGAAAACAAGTGTAAATTATTTAGGGCACGAAGTAACAGCGGGATCCGTGCGTCCCGGACAAGGTAAGATTGACAGTGTTACAAAATTTAGGACGCCTAAGAACGTGCACGAGGTGCGTCAGTTTATTGGTATAGCATCTTATTTTCGTAAGTTTGTTCGTAATTTTGCTGAAATTGCTCGTCCCATTACATATTTGACGAAGAAGGAAGTTGACTGGGTATGGGGTTTCGAGCAGGAAGAAGCGTTTCAGCGACTGAAACATATTTTGACTGAAAGACCCGTATTAGCAATATATGAACCACAGGCCAAAACAGAACTGCATACAGATGCAAGTAAGGTGGGTTTAGGAGGGATTCTACTACAGTACCAGGGAGATCAAACGTTAAAACCAGTTGCTTATTTCAGCCGTGTAACGAGTAGGGAAGAACAATGTTATCACAGTTATGAATTAGAAACCTTAGCTGTAGTAGAATCCTTAAAACGGTTTCGCATATACCTTACTGGAATCCCAGTTAAAGTCGTCACTGACTGCGCTGCGCTTAGGAGTACACTTACAAAAAAGGACTTGGTCCCTCGTATTGCCCGCTGGTGGCTAACCATACAAGACTTCGATCTCGAGATAGAATACCGTCCTGGGGATCGCATGCGTCATGTGGACGCCCTTAGCCGCAATCCAGTTTATACAGTTGATGTGCTTGGCATTGATGAAACTGATTGGCGTCTTACATTGCAACTTCAGGATGAACACACCCAGAGTATTATTAGGCAGTTAGGAGAAGGTACAAATAACCCGGATATTCAAAACAACTATGAGGTAACAGATGGTTGCTTATTTCGCAAAACCATACACGGAAATAGGTTTGTGATTCCTAAACTGTCTAAGTGGAGCTTGCTGCAAAAATACCATGATCAAGTTGGGCACTTGGGATTTGATAAGTGTGAAAAGGCTATAAAGTCTCAGTTTTGGTTCAGTGGTATGACTAGGTTCATTCGAAAGTATATTAATGCTTGTTTACAATGTGCCTACGCTAAGGGTAATTACGGCAAGCTAGAAGGTGAGCTACACCCCATTCAAAAACCGCAAATACCTATGCACACTATCCACGCCGATCATTTAGGACCATTCTTGAAAACGCGCAAGGGTAATGTGTATATCCTGGTTGTAATCGACTCTTTTACAAAGTTTGTATTTGCTCGGGCCGTAAAAAGTGTTAGCTCAATAGAGACTATCAAGAATCTCAAGGAAATAATATCTGTTTTCGGTAATCCTTGTAGAATAGTGACTGATCGGGGAGTAGCATTTACAAGCAGGTATTTCAAACAGTTCATAAATGAAAAACAAATTAAGCATGTACTCAACGCCATTGCTTCTCCGCGCTCAAACGGTCAGGTAGAGAGAGTTAACCGAACAATCATTAACGGACTCAACACCACGACGGAAAGCGAATGCACTTGGGACGAAAAGTTAGCTGACGTCATCTGGGGTATAAATAATACCCCACATGCTGTAACAGGTTACGCGCCGTTTAACTTGATGTTCGCTCACAAAAATACACTTTTTCCCGCTTACCCTACATGTGGTAGTGGGAACCATACTGACATAACCAAACAATTAGAGGATCGTAGATTGAATGCGAAAGTACGCATTGATAAGCATATGACAGTCATGAAAGATAGGTACGATAGAAAACATAAAACGTGTAAAAAGTACAAAGTCAATGATTTAGTACTTTGGAAAGGTGGAATGTCTCGTGATCATACTACACGTGTAACGAAAAAGTTAGGTAGTTGTTATACCGGACCGTATAAAATATCCAAGGCCGATCATTCCATTGACCGCTATACAATTGACAGCATAAAAGGCATTAAAGGTTATAGGAAGTTCAGTGCAGTTGTACCTGGTGAAGCCCTACGTCCTTACAAACCCTCAGTATCAGACAGTTCCTCGGAGTCAGATAGAGAAGTTGACCGTGATGATTTAATTGATTTACTCGAAAGTTAGTGACGAGCGTTAATCATATTTGCTTCTGCCTTCCTGAAGGAAACTTAAAAATGGAATGTAAATAACTTTAGTTGTTGTAAGTACATAAAATTGGCGATTACATTATATTATGTACCAGTATCAATCAAATATAAGAAGGTATTGTACTCACTGTAAGTAAAAAAGGATATAAATATAAATGGCTGTAAATAAACATATCAAAATAAAATGGCATTTATTGTATAATAATTTAAAACATCTAGGTACTGGTCAAGAACAACAATAATATCTAGTCGATGGAACTAGATCTGTGTGGCACCTGTATACAATTTTATTAAAGAACAGAACAAAATTATGTACATTTCCAATAATATCTAATCATCTATGATAGATCTGTGTGCTTATAAACAAATATCTAATCACAATTATTATTAATATCTAGTTCACTATACTAGATCTGTGTGTTGAACGTAGTACAAACAAGTTGATCAAGTTAAGTAATATCTAGTCTAATATGCTAGATCTGTGTGCTATAAACAAAATAATATCTAGTCATGAATGCTAGATCTGTGTGTGAATATGATTATTAATATCTAGTAATTTGCTAGATCTGTGTGCGACAGTGAAGATAATAATATCTAGTCATTTGACGAGATCTGTGTGTTACCTACATAGAATTGTATAAAACTTACAAAATATCTAGTCAACTATACTAGATCTGGGTGATAGTGCTGATGAAAGAACGGTGCTTACCTTATATTTATTTCGATGGTATTATTGCGCTAGTTAGTAATAGGTAGGTATGTAATCGTGTAATAATTACCAAAGAAAACCTACTGCTCTGCATTTTCTTTTTTTTTCAGACATCCAGGCATGCCGACAATTATTATGACCGCCGTGGGACACGGCCAATGCAGGATGGCCGAATGTTACAACCTACAGCCACCGCTCCTAATAATAATCTCAATAATATAAAATAAGTAGGTGTAGACGTTAGTACTAGATGCGTCGGTACATTTGCATTAAGATTACTTATTGTTAAATTTATTTAGAATATCCTTTTACCTTTTGTTATAATTATTTATCATAGAAGTTGGTTACGATATTTTATTTTATATAATTTCTTAAGTTGATATTTTTGAACGAATTATTATTTAGTACTGGCCACTCTTGTAATTTTTGAACGAAAGGTTACTCTATGGAAATGTTGGCAGGGATGAGTCACTTTTTTCCGAACGGTTGAATAAACCACTGCTTTCAAATATCTGCGTATTATACTTGATCATCATCAATATCCCCATCGTCCCCTTGTTTCATTAGCTCATTAGCTCGTGGTCTTCCCTAGAGCAACGATATCGTATTATGATTCGAGTCACGAATATACACATATAATATGAGATGACAAATTATAGATCCTGACCACTATCTAGGATTCCATGTGTTATCTATAGGGAAACAGGAACTACGAGGACCATTGCAAACACCCAGACCCAGAACAAACAGTTCTGTTTTACCCAAATATTTTTCCTGTACGGGAATCGACTAAAAAACCTCACGTTTTACAGTTCGATCATTGCCTCACGACTTTCGCCACAGAAGCCGGTAATGGTATTTCGTGTAATGTTATATACGTACCTATAGGTACAATCTTTTGATCAACCTTATAGTAATTTGAACTAAACTACAGAAAGATTGCAAGGAAGTCTCAGCAGTAAGGTTTCGTTAACGTCGGTAAAGAAGTCCACCACACAAGTTCCTGTTCCTGTCTTATGTGCCTGCTCAATTTGTATTGTTTTTAATTTACCAGAAAACCCGTTTATTTCCAGTGCCACTTGTTTCTGGGGGAATATCATAAAAAGTCAAGGGTTTGGCCGCACTACTATAATACTAAGTATTATAATATACTTACCTACTATATGTATAAAAAGTATAGTCAGCAGTAAAGTTAGACGCAAAATGCGAGACATAATATCTGTAGGTATACTACTTCTTTACAATAATTAATTGACCAATAGGTATATAGCTAAATTAGATAGTAATAGGTTTAAAGACGTGTACCTGTAGGTACCTACCTACTGTACAGACTATAAAAACGCTCCAAAACACAAAAAGCAACTTCCCTCGAAAGCAAAAGTCCAAAAAACGTCTACAAAAACTTTTCTCATATAAATCTTGGTATGCGTGTGAATGTTAATAAAGTTTGTACAAATTGTAACGGGCCGCTTCCTTCCCGGGATCAGGGATGTAAGTTATTGACGAGGCCGAGTGGGAGACGGCTAAGGGCAGACAGGGTTCCCGACACTATAATAGTGAAAGGGGACTCCTCTTCGAGGAGTGAGTAAGTAGATATAGGCGGAGAGCAAACGTTTGATAATTTCGAATAATTACAGAGAATGACATCTATAAGTGTCTACGAGAGTGCGAGTGTGAACTATCATGTTTTAAGATCTTGAGCCTTTGCAAAGCCTTTTGCCTTCTCTCTACTGCCTACTCTTACTTCTCAATTTGGAAGTAAAACCAAGGAATTGTTAGATGGAGGCCTTTAACATTGTCAATTTATTTTTGTGCATCATGCTCTCTCAACTATAGTGAAATAATCTCTACACCTGATATAGGTATACCTACTCGTAGGTAAGGTAAAAGGTACGCACCTTTGACATCATAGCACTTTTTATCCTTAATGTAAGCAAGCAAGTATATTTAGTAATTATTTTGAGCCACATCGTCGCAATCGTCGGTTTTTCATGGTCCCATATTATCTGGGACACCTGGTGACTATAATAGGTAACTTTTCATTGTCTATTTCGTCTTCCATAAGGACCATAAGCATTATCTACTTAAAACTTCTTTTGTACGGTACCCTAAAGATGAAAGACCCCTCCATTGACGAGGTGCTTTCTCACGAAGGGTCAGCTTTTGTCCTAATCCTATAATGGACATCTGGACCAGATATAGGTACCTCACCGTTTTGGTTTTAAAGGATTATTAAACTTGTCTGAGTCAGTATCTTATCTAAGATTTTATTACATTGTCAAGGTAACCTTTCCTACATCACTTCCTAAAACCCTGGACCACTTTTTGCATCCCACAAGATTTCCCATAGGAACAGGTGATTACAAAAACTCCCTTTAACTATATCAACTCGTTTTTACTTCCCTTTTTGTAATATAAAAACTACGTATCCGGGCCAAGATTTCCGGTTACGGCGGACGCGGGTACAAAAAACTATTGTGATGTGATTTGATCGATGGATAAATGTTTGATGTTCATTTTATGGCGTGAGAATTAGCGTGTCTCCTTGGAAGATAATGGAGTATGTTTCTTTGACACTGGCTATAATGAAATAAAGTATAGTGTTAGTTAGATCATTTGTAACTCAAGAAAGATTGGACAGATTTTCATGATGTTTTCTTTGTTGAATTCGTCTCTGCTCCGAATAAGTAGCGAATAACTAATAAAACACTGGAAAAAATCCCAAAAACTAACAAAATACAGGCAAACATACCTACCACTTATACGCTATACAATGACGGGGGTTTAATTCTTCCAGACAACTATTGAGTTAACCGAAAAAATATTGTAGCCTAAGTATAGGTACCTAACTATACTCGTAATAGTAATGGACGGTAAATGGGAGCGGTGGTAGCCTAGTGGGCGAACGTCCGCCATCCAAAGCGGGGGTGGCGAGTTCAAATCCCAGTACGGGCACGTACCGATGTGTTTCGTATGTAAGTATCACACACTTTTCGGTGAAGGAAAACACCGCTATCCACCAATCCGGACTAGGCCCCCGTGGTGGATTATGGCCTAACCCTCCTCACGAAATTTAAGTGAGGGGAGGCCTTTGCCCAGCAGTGGGACAGTTACATGCTGAATTATTATATTAGTAATGGAACCATAAGTACCTACTTCACCTAGCTAATTAAACTCAATAATACCCATTTTCCGTTTCAACAGCATCATTGACGTCACTAGGTAGGTGTAATATTACTTCATTCCGACACAGGGGCACGTCAGGACTGCTAGCTATTCTGTGTCAGAGGTCTCGGAGCCCTACATTCCCACGGTGGTGCGACAGGTGTCACGGGCGCTGTCAGCGACGTCGAACTTTAGACTTTACGTTTACAAAATAGAGTTTATTTTAAAGTGGTGGTGTGGCGCCACTAGGGCCACACCTTTGTGGGAAAATCATGAAACTGAAGTTGAAGTGCAGAATGCGCTGTAGCTAGTCTACTGTGCTAACTGACTACGGACAGAAATCTCTTGGAAACTAACAACTCATATTATTAAGTAATTGAGTTTTTAACTTGCTGAAACCTAAATATATATATTTTTGTTTGTATTAATCAAAATTCAACAAGTGTAAATACGACCCAAGTACCTATCTTACCTACTAAGTAATCTGCTTAAAATTATTACTTACCTACCTTTTATCTATTTGATTTATAAAATCCGTGACACCATCATCTCAACCTATCTACCCAATTTCATAACTGACCGCGCTTCACAAAAAAGGGGCAAAAATATTTCTTGTGGGAAGTGATCTTTTGCCAATTTCTCACTTACCACATACTATACAGGTAGGTACTTACTTATTCTGTGGTTTCTCGGACCCCTGGCACCTTTGCGCCTTTGTTGTGAGATTACCGGTTCCTTTGTAAAACGATACGCATTGTGGAGCAAGGAAGGGATTGATTGACTGTCGAACGTTGACGAATTGCGACTATGAACCTTATAATACTCAAGATACTCGCGATGTTATTGATAGGTCATGTTTTTTTTTCAGTTCCCTCGTTTTTTTGGCCCGGCATTGCCTAATGTCAACCAAATCGAAGCAATCTTCGCCAGGGCTGAATGGGGGAAAGAACATAATATAGCATAACAGTTAGGTACAAGAAAATGCTTACAATTATATTTTTATTTATTATTTCGGAAGCACGTTATTCACCTATCCGGATCGGGCCCTCGTGGTGGATATGGCCTAATACTCCTCACCAAGTGAGGGGAGTCCTTTGCCCTCCTGTGGGGCAATATAGTGACTCAATTATTATCAATATTAATATAGAGTAATAGAAAATACCATTTCATGAGGAATATCTAATTTATTCATTGGGATAAATGCGGTTTGACTAAAATTAAAATTACATTCATATTTAAAATCAATTACATAAAAACTCCAAAATTCCAAATCTAACAGAAAATAATTTTAATACGAACCAAAACTGTTAGCCTAATTCACTGGTTTTAATTAATGAATTGGTATTGTAGGGTTACCCACAGTAAAATTATTTTCTGTGCGATTTTGAAAAATCCGTGCGAGACACAGAATAACACAAATTAAAATTGTATCATTTATAATATTTAAGTAGTAATTGCACACTCATCACTGGGTAGACCTAATAAACAAATAAATGCATTGATAAATGCTCTGTTAGTACAAAACTTAACGTTATAATTACATACTAAATAGGAATCGGGGCTATGAATGTGCTGCAATGTGTAACAATTTCGATAATGATAATTATCTATCTCAGATAGCAAAAATTGGATTAGTATTGACTATTACTTTCTGCCGTGAGTCATGTAGGTAAACGGTAGACCACACATTATAAATAATACTATACGAGTAGTAGCTGAACTATGTGATGTTGACAGAGGAGTCAGTCGGCGGTATTTTATAGCATCGAGTATCACTAGATACTTGATTAATATTATCTTATCTAGCTTATGATGGCATATTGTAAATTACAAGATGGCAGCCGATAGACGCCATAATATTGGCATGACATAAAAATGTAAAAAGCTACTTATGGAATAATTTAAGTGACTAAAGCGGCGTTTCCAACTCTCTCGATATTCCCTTAACTTTGGGAGAACAACGCAGTCGAGGGATTTACCGATTAACCGGACAGTTTGCGGTTTTGGTCATTTTAATACCTATCTAAAATGATGTGATATTGCTTTTCTTGAAAACAATGTAGAATGTAAGCAATGGTGAGGTACAGAGTAAAAATCAGGGATACCAATTAAAAAGTATCTCAAGTTAAGATCATTCGAATTGCTTGTTTGACATCCCTACAGGAGATTTTGCTTGCTAACCCTACCGTACATTCCTGATATGTTTTGGCAATATACTGATTACATATCGTATAGATTTAGTTACGGCATAGCATACTAATTCACTGGCACTGTACTATCACAGAATAGTTATGTATTACACATATCTTTAGGTAATTTACCTATGCGAGTATACAACAGACAATTTCTTTCGAAGCTACATTCACTGCAAATGTAAGGTTTATTATAAACATAGAAATTAAGATACAATTATATAACTCATAGAAACAGTTAACAGTAGGTAGACAAAGAATTAAGATTAGGGTGTACAGAACAGATTAACTTTATATGCATGCTATTTTGAGACTACAGTCACTAGGCAATGTGCTACGTCAAGTTATATAAAAAAAATGGCAAAAAACAACAAAACCAACAGTATCGGCATTCTCGTGACACTAAAGTTCAAAGTAGAGTAATTTTTGCAGATAAAATCTTAAAGAATAATTAGGTAGATTTACACTATATACCTTGGTCATACGCATCGCAAAATCCAGGCGAGACTTTATTTAGAATTTTGAGTATACGTCCTAAGCAGAATGACGGCGACGCGACCCGAGGTCGAAATCGAACCGAAATGTCAGACGAGACATCGAAGATGTTAGTACTTGCTCATCAAATATCGACGTACTGATGCTCGATGGTACTTGCTCATCAAACATCGACGTACTGATGCTCGATGGTACTTGCTCATCAAACATCGACGTAGGTACTGATGCTCGATGGTAGGTATATACTTGCTCATCGAACATCGACGTATAAAACCGTACGGTGTAAAACTGCCAAGCAACTGACACATACACAAAATAACCTAATTAAAAACGTAATATTAATCAATGGTCCTTTAATTACAATTTAGAATAATGCTACTCACGAAATCGGTGAAATACTATTATGGTAACACAAAAAAACACGCACACAGAGATTCAAGTTAGCAAACTTTACCATTAGAACCATATTATTTTTACTAATATGCGTACTTTTGTGTTTGTAAAATGTATGTGTAAGATGCGTTTTTGTGTGCACTATCTTTGGCTATCATCATGAGCGTAAGTCTATTACAGTCCGATGGAGATTCATTATATTAGAGAAGGCCCGAGTAAGTCATTTTAAACATTATACTGAAATCCGAAAAGGTTTATCTTTACAAACATTTAAGTAGTTACTAAATTACAGGAAACCCAATTGTAGTCTCCTGATTTAGCCGACATCCACAATGGAGGAGGTTCTTTTATCGTCACAATGTTTGTTATCGTGAAAAATGAATAAGTGAAAAATAGGCCTTATAGTCAACATGTTACGAACTGCTTTAGGATCTTATAAAGATTATCTAAAGACTATCTTTGTAAAATGACATAGGACGATGAAGCTGGCACAGAAACATTATATTTCACGAAGACTACCAATCATATGTGTAGTCAGAGACTCGGTGACTTTCGATTTTAGGCATACGAAAATATGCTTAACATACGTAGTTCAGGACTTCGTGAAATAGATCGTATCCGACGTATCCCTAAGGCACTGAATCGGCTGGCAGCGGCAGATCTACATGGGCACTTCGGCGGTGTACTCGATCCGCAGCAGCAGGTCGACGATGTCCTGCGCGTGCAGCCAGCGCCAGGGGGCGGCGCGGCACCGCCCCGCGCCCGCCCCGCGCCGCACCGCCCCGCCCAGCACGCACACGGCCGCCACGAAGCAGACAACGGCGAACAGTTGGAACAGGCACTTGAGCGGATCCCTGGAATCACACGCTGGGGAATATGAGAGGAGCCAGTTTGGTGGAGTCGCTATGCTTTACGCCGATTCTACACTTTAGCTCCGAGGCCACTCGTCCGACGTGTGGATCGAGAATAGAAAAGTACCTACTGTGATGATCACTCACTCACTTCATGCATTCTGTTAACTTTCTAGATTTGGCAAAGGCGTTTGACGGCATAGGACCGTGTCATTAAAATATTATAAAGATGATAGGGGTACAAATACTTCCGCTGCATGGACCTCTCAGCCTCTGAGACTCACAGGTCACTGAGAGGGCAGATAGTGAAAATCAGCCAGGTACCCTATTAAATTAAGCACTCAGTATGGACTCCCGCAAGGTAGTACTATCGGACCGACTCTCTTCTTGTTCTACAGATACTACTACTACGTCTACTATGAGTATGTATTTTTGTAAATATAATTAGTACCCACCAGAAGAATCTCCTGATGCTGCGATGGGGCACAACAGCGTTGCGTTTTTCGCATTCAACACACGGCACTTCTACTTGCGTCGAGACCGACGATTGATCTGAAATTGTTACGAGATATTGTACTACGTGATTGTATCCGATCATGCAATATGTTCACTAGACCAGGTGGAAATATAGATTATCAATATGCGCTACTCACAAAAGACTGTTGAGAATTGACCGTGTAGACAAATAATATAACTGTGTGATTAAGTAGCAATTCAATTTGAAATTTCAAGGCAATAATATTAGGACTGAATTTAATTTCTTTTATTTGTCACTAGACTATCAGATGATTTAGAGACATAATTAATGTAACAACAATTGCCAAGTATAGACTAAGAATAATATACGACATTTTATATACGACATTATTGTACGAATATACGTATTAAATGAGGATCTACAATAATAAATTAATACTATATTATACTGGTAACAACTACTACTACAAAATATACGCTAAGAGCTACAAGTTACAATCTACCATCACCAAACAAATAGGGACGTCACTAAACAAATACAATACACTGATCAACTGAACAAAATTACCAAATTCCGTTTGGCAATCGACGCAACACACTTCTGGCTCCAAAACATTATTTATAACATCTCTCTGCTTTGCACAAGCTGCTTCTAAGATCACGATTTTAGCGTTCAAATCTTTCACCACAGATTGGGATACCTCATTTTTAGTTCTCCCTTCATCTATCAATCTTTGTAGTAAGGCTAAGTTATCCTCGTACTTGGCAATTTCAGTTTGCACCTCAGCCACTACAAGGTTCGAGTATTTTAGATCCCTTTCTAATTTGGCAGCATATTTATGTGAGTTTTCGCATTCTATACAACTGTGAGCGCTGTTAATTATGTTAAGCTCGCAAGCTTCCGTCTGAGTTTCCACTTCTACAGCCTTTTTTGGCTTTGCCTTGGGATATGGAACCTTGCGATGATTGATAAAAGGCCGAGATTTGATGAATGATCCAAGAGTCTGAGTTCCAGCGTTTACTAGGTTTTCAGAGTTACTTTGAACTATATTCTTATTACGTGAAAGGTGATTTTCGCGCTCGTCTGTTTGAGTTTCAACATGAGATATCTCACACTTTACTCTTATGATAGTGTCTGTGCTATGTTTCTTAGCTTCATTTTCAGTTTGTGTTCCCACAGCGACCATGGTTACGTCAAATACTTCAACTTTTTCCCGTTTACGTATATCAAGAGAAAAGTGAGCTTTAAAATCGTCGGAACAAGGTTTAATATTGTTACTATCTTCACCGGTTTGTGTGCCAAATGTAGCGAACGAGTGGTTAGACATGGAACGATCTAGAGGTCTGTCAAAGTTGATGTCGAAGATGTTGTTCCGGGACATATTGTAGCTGAGTCTTATTTCGTCGAACAGAGAAATGTTCGTGGAACGGCCCTGGTCCTCTTTCAGTGCGCTTATGAACGACTCTTCGTCCAAAAGCCGATGTTCTAAAGATAGGAGCAGAAATGTTAAGCAGACTGGCTTTTAGCGGATTATACACATAGCACAATAGACAAGACAAAGACTGTGGCCATACTTCCATACTAATATTAGCAAAAATGTGTCTGTTTGCGCCGTTCTCACGCCTAAGCCGCTAAACCGATTTTGATGAATTTTGGTACAGAGGTAGATATGACTTTGGAAAAGGACATAGGATACCTGTGATAAACAGTAGCCCACACGAACGAAGTCATAGCCAACAGCTAGTGAATATAAACGTTTCCCAACAGGTGTGACTGTGATCAAACGTTATAAAAGAAAAAAACAAAAGAACATAGACAAAGGATCTCATTTGTTGTCTCTATCTAGCCTGGCACAAAGGACAAGGACAGCGACATCTGTCGGCGTGTACAAACCTTGCGAGAACCTGGTGTCGGAGTTGAGGGTGTCCAAGGCGGTGAGCATCTGCTCCTCCGTGTAGCTGACGTCGATGGAGCGGTCGAGGCGGAGGTGGGTCTGGTTGGACTTGTTCACGGCGTCTTTCAGCTCCATCTCTAGGAGCACCTGGGGGTAGGGGAGTTTTTGTTATCGTTTTCTATTTAGTTTTGGCTTCTCACGGTTCGTGCATTTTGTTAAGGTCACTAATTGAGATGTTCATTTTCATAATAATATAAAAGTCCCCGTTAGTCATAAAAACTATTGATCCCTAATCTTCTTGTTAAAATCCGTTGAGCAATTTCAGACGGATAGAGAGAACACTGTCATGTATGATAAGGCATCATATAAATAGATGGATCTCCCGAATGAAATCACAGAAAAATGACTTAAGCTTTTTTGAGTGATACAGATACGGCAATAGCGCAGAGCCCACCTTCTCCTTGAGGATCTGCTGCAGGAACTCCTCCTGGTCCTGCAGGCGCGCCGCCAGCTCGGCCCGCTCGGCCCGCAGCGCCTCCGCCCCCTCCAGCAGCGCCGCCTGGCGCGCCGCGTACATCTCGTTGATGCGGTGGCACTCCGCCTTCGACGTGGACAGCAGCTCTTGGAGGCTCAGTTTCTGGAACCAACCGCCCAATAAAATACCACTTTTACAAGTCAAACACTTACAGGTTTACCACGAAAGATTCAAACTAGAGTTGAACAGATGAGTCTAAATATTTTCTCCACAAATCGACGTCTAACGTCCACTTTTTCTAACTCAATAACAAATGTACAAGTAAAATAATTAGGAATGCCAGGATTGAGTAAGGAAATGCGAGTGATAGACGCCGATTTTGTGAATCGAAAATTAAGAAACATCCATTTAACTCTGGTTTAAACTTTTGTGGTAAGACGGCTAAATCTCATTTAACAAAGAGAACCATACATCATAACATATCTAGGTCCAGTTGTATTTGTACTTTGTACGAGAGGTGAACGGAATTTCGCATCCAGCCATCGAATCCAGCACTTGAATGCCAGTGGAATGTGTCCATTCCGGTAGCAATCCAGTACCATCATATCCATTATACCTTGAGCTTTCTGCCAGTGACATTGCCGTCAGTTGGTTAACCTGTTTCGAAGATTAGCCGCAACAAAGACACATAATATAGAAAAACTAAAATTGACTTTTTGTACAATTACTGTATGTACATACTTTCATAATATGCATTTAGTATATAGCTGTTATTTTGACATTTCAAGCAGACACTTCTATTTTATTTATTTGTATAGATAAGAACCCGCCTAACAAAAGGACTCACATCGTTCTCCATCACAGCGACTTGCTCTTGATACACTCTAGCCCTCTTCTTCAGCGATTCCAGCTCTCTCTTCGCGTTGCCTAGCGCCGTCTCGCTCGCGCACAGGCGCTCGGACGCCTCGTCGTAGTCGCGGCGAATGTGCGACAGTGTTGCATTCTCTTCTCGAACCCTGCAATGTACAATTGGTGGGCACTCCATACTCAAAAGGTACTCAAACACACGCAAGAGAGAGACTACACGCTCATATGTCATAAAAAAATCTCGATCATGCTATCTCGCTTTAATAGAGAGTGTCACTTCTAGGGTATTAATTTAGGTATTCTGTGGTATAATGACATCCTACTTGTTATAAGGGGTAGAAATTAGAGAAAAGCTGTAGTCGTGCATTACTATTAAAATGAGACTTACATAGTCCTAGTCATAGTCATAGTATATTATTGTAACCTATAGAGCATCATACATCTAAACTAACAAAGAGGAAAACCATGTCATCATCAAACAAAGAATACTAACAATAAAATGCAGACGGTACCAGATATACAATACAATCTGGCATCGTGCCAATGCTCATAACAAATGCGAAGGAAACTCAAGTACTCTATTATTGTTTGAAGTGCAAAATGCAATTGACTGTACCTAAACTGTTCCATATTTATTTCCTCATCCTACTAATATTATAAATGTGAAAGTTTGTGAGCATGTATATACCTATATGTATGTATGTTTGTTTGTTGCACTATCATGCAAAAACTACTGAATCGATTTTGATGAAAGTCACTATAATATAGCTTACATATCAGAACAACATAATTATAGGCTTACGATTCAGTTAAGTTACGTTTTCAGTAAGTACGATTAAGTTTTTGCATGCCTAAATTGGTGATGTGTGCTTCTATATTTTTTTATGTAACAACTTGTATGACCACATCTACGCCAATAAATGAATGATTTGATTTTGATCTGATTTTATTCATAGAGATAATTGTACAATATCCAAACGCGGGTGAAACCGCGGGGCGCAGCCAGTTTAACATATATACAGTCTAGAGATTCCCCTCATAAAGTAAACCACTCTGAAGGCATACATTGTACATACATGTTGAGATGCCTCCGCAGTGAGTCCCTCTCAGCAGTGAGTGCGGCTACCGTCTCCTCATGCTGTCTGTCTGTGAAGTCCAACTGGCTGCGCAGTTGGTGTGCCAGGTGCTCCTTCTCTTTCAGCTCACATTGCAGCTCTTCCACCAGCTGGAGACCTGGAACGGTTTTTCATTAAGAAGTCATATCCGCCCACTAGTCTCACAATATCACGAAACCGAGGCAGATTAAGACGTAATCCATAATGGGAGTCCAGAGTCCTGGATGTTGAATTTTGAATGTGTTTGCTAAGGTGGGAATCCAACAATAATTTTACTACATAGTACTAATCTTGTTACATTCTTTAGCATTACAAATTTTTGTTGTTCAAGATGCTTAAATGTTCTATGAAGGTGACAAATGCTTCCTAAAGAAAAATGTTTTAAAAATAAATTGCATAATAATTCATTTTAATTTATTAAATGGTCATACCATCAGTAGATATTCCTGAGTCTGAATCTTGCGGTGCCTGTCCAATCTTCAAGTTAAAACTGGAAAGAAAATGTTATTAATTAACAACCAAACAGTTTTGTATCAACATTATAAGCATAGATAAGTTAATATATCCAGTTTAGTGTGGGTTATGGCTGCAACACTATACTGGGCTGACTACATGCTTATATGTCTGTCTGTTTGTATATTACTGTTATTATAATCGCTGACCTTTCTTCCAAATCCACTTTTGCATTCTGACCCTCACTGCACTTGTGCAGTGCCTTGGCTAACTTTGTCACATTTATATCCGGATTGCTTTCTTCAGGGTCCAGAACTGTCTTGAGGAAGCTGAACTCAGCCCTGGAATAACAGAAACCTAGGTAAGGCAAGTTTGGTGCGAATTATAGTTTGAACCAATTATAAGAAATTGTCTTTTTTTAATTGTTGTTCTTGTATTGGGTGTAAACGTTTAACTTTTGCAGTCTGAGAGTATAATGGTGGCTTCAACAGTTAGTACATTAGCAAATTCACTCTCGGATACTGCCTGGAGAAATAACTTGTAAATGAGGTTGGTAAGCATTTATTTTGTAACAACCAGAGCAGCATGTTCACTATGGTGTCAAAGCTCTGTTTTGTGATTTAAAAAGCTATGTATAAAATAATGTGTAAAAAAAATTACCTTCCATAAAAAGGAAAAGAATCCAACATTTTAAAACAATGTAACAATGAATGAAAATGTAGTAACTTGTGGTATCTTGTAAAAACTAGGCACGGGTATGACTAGCCACACTCATGTGCATTACATCATTTTATGAATCTTCTGTGACATAAATGTAAACATTGGCTATAAATAGATGCTACAAACAAGTTCCGTATGACTGAATCTATAAAACTGACCTATAAAACTGCTGTAAACTTTACTGTTTGTTTATTTTGCAGTGTTGTGCTACAGAATAGTGTTTGAAGGTAAATGTTTCTTTAGAAAAATGTAGGTACCATAATTTACGAAGGATACAGGATATAAATAACAAATATAAATAACATTAAATCATTTACACAAATATAGCACAAAATATTATTGTGTAGGTAGGTTACCATTCTATGATTCCACGAGGGTCTGTTATTGCAAAAACTTTTCTATCCGTATATTAAAAGCAGCTTGTACAACACAAAACGTAACAATTATTGCACTTACTTGTTAGTTTTCACGAAAGGCGCGAATTTGTCCATCAGTGCGTCTACGCGTAGAGAGCCGGAGCTTTCAACGCCGCAACAGTCAAATATCTGGAGCGCCGTCACATAATAATCTGGAAATCACTCTATTATTAGTAATTACTCCAGACACTAGCGCACCAACGCGACGCCTTAAATTATAACATCTGTATTTACAAGGTATTTACCATCAGTGTTCGACGGATCCCTGTCGAAATTCATTGTCTCGGCAGTCGAATCCTGGAGAACTTACGAACGATATTATAAGGCAGTATAATATGCAAAATAATAACAACACGTGAACGAAAACACCACGCGTATTCGATAGTGGTCAGTGTTGTTTATTTTCCATTAGCCGAAATTCGTTAGGCTACAAAAATAGTTCCAAAATTATTCAATCAACCGTCAACCGTCAACCGCACCGCTTCATTTACAAACGTATAGTGAGGGCTTTGGCTGTTTCGAATTTCGATGTTCGTTCGTCGATTCGTCAATCGTCGACGTCCGTCCGTCACGTCCACCGCGCGTCGTAGGTATTCATTATTTTGTCATTTTGAATATCGATTTCAAATATTCAACTGATTTTAATATTATGTGAGCACAATATTAATTAAATACCTATGAATACTTAGATACTGTTTTTTATTGATCTAACACAAACAAACCCAGGCAAAATTTTACATTAAATGTTACATAATGATTGAATTTTAAGAAAAAAATACCAAAACTGCTGTAATTGAATATAGCCAAGTCTTCTCTGAGAATTTTGCATTATTTTTTATGAGATTAGAGATCGATAACGCATTTTTTTTAAGTTTATGGACGCGCATCACTAGTGTAGTTACATCCTTCAAAGTGTCATTGACATTGTTTCGTTCGGATACATGTTTCGTGTTCGGATTCTTCTCAAAATCGTTTCTCATTTACTTTGCTACTGGTATTGACTGATATTTAGAGTTACTTATATAATAAATAAAATATATAAAGAATAATAAATAAAACAATTGAGGATGAGGAGTCCTCATCGTGGACTCAATAAAAACACATTGATAAACCAAATTATTTAATTTCGTTACAATCACAATAATATAATTGTAGTTTACGAATTAAGTAAGCCCTAGTAAGAGTCACAAAAGTATCAATACGCCGTATGTAAATATTTATACCTAATAATATGCTGGAAAAAATTACTCCCTATCGTTCTCTTATAATATTTAATATTTCTACCAAACCCTTGTGCACATTCAGTAAGCCTAATCTTGTTTCTATCATTGTGAAGTCACTAAGCTCCATCTGTAAGAAAAACCGGTAGGTAATAAAATAATATCATACAATTATGCTATGTAATATAGATATTTATCTGACTTTTTACCAGACTACGGCAAAGCCAAAGGGAATGATTTAATTTATAGTTTGTTTTCGATTTATAGGGTCAGCGCTGACTGATTCATAAATAAAGCCTTGCTCACACAGGCGCGACATATTGATCGATAATGTCGCAGTGTTATTCCAATAATGCGTCCTACCTATACCTAGTCAGGTCATAAATTCTGTCACATGTTTTATATAAAATAATTGAAACAAGTTTATTCATTATGTAACCATTTATATACCAAAATGAACTTAACAAAGCATAGATTCTTATGACACTAAAGTTTATTCAAAATGACCTCCGTGATTTTGAATACAGGCCTTCAATCTGCGCGGCCAGTCGTCTATCGCAGCACGAACGAGGTCCATGTCAATATCGGCGGCTGCCTTAATCAAGGATGTCTTGAGTGACTCCAAATTGGGATGAGGCTTTGAGCACGCCTTTTCCTCCAAGTGTTGCCATATCTTGTAATCTAGCGGATTCAAATCTGGACTGGAGGAGGGCCAGTCTTCGTGCCGGATGAAGTCGATTTCACGCGCCGCCAGCCAGTCTTGTGTGCTCTTCGCTCTATGAGCTGGCGCCGAATCTTGTTGGAATACCCAGTGCCTGTTATTAAACATGGTATGAGAAACAGGTTCCACAAGGTTCGTCAGGACTGTATTTTGATACACAACTGCATTCGTTTTTACACCTTTCTCACAAAAATGTACCTCTGTTAAGCCCCAATAAGACACTCCCAACCATACCATGAGCGAGGATGGAAAATGACCTCGTTGGACACGCGGAATACGGTTGCTCGCTTCTTCACTACTGTGTGCGTACACCTTATCATTTTGTTTGTTGTAGCTCTCTTCTACGGTAAAAATTTTTTCATCCGAAAAAGAATTTCCCGATATTTTTTTCCCGCGTACCGCTTCAACAAAGCGCGGCATCTCTTCAGTCTCAGGTCCATTAGACGAGCATTCAAATGATGTCCTGTTTTTCTTCGATATGCCCGAAGCCCTAAGTCTTCATTTAACACCCTTTTCACCGTGGTTCTGCTTAATCCCATCTGAAGGGCCAACAGTTTCTGCTTACGTTTGGGATTTCTTTGAATTCGCGCCTTCACAGCTTTTATCACTGCTGGAGTCCTAACAGACCGAGGGCCACCACTTCTTGACCTGTCATCTACACTAGAGTCTTCATTGTATCGTTTGATGGTACGATAAACGAATCTCTTGGTTATATTCAAATTTTTCAGTATGTCAAAAATTTGAATTGGCGCGTAACCGCAACGATGCAACGCAATAACTGCAACACGGTCTTCTTTAAGCGTCCACTCCATATTTAAAAATGAGTAAAATTCTAAAAAGTATACATTTTTATTTTCATGAACAATTCGAAATTCGAATTCAATAAACTTTTTTGTGGCCAGCATTCTAAAAGAAAAGTTTTTACTGTGTGAAATACTTATGACCTGACTAAGTATATTTTTTGACATTTCCTCCTCTTTAGCTATAAATGGCTTCCTACTAGCGCAGGTGTGATTCCTAGTTTCCTACTAGCGATTCTGCGCGTCTAGTAAAAAATTTAGTACATATACTAAAATTGATACAGCAAAAACACAGGACGCAGAGACGCAACGTCCTACTCTCACAGAAGCATCACGGCGTATTATCGCATATCGCATTAACGCCTATTATTATCGGTCGATAATATCGCCTCCGTGTGGGAAAGCTTGTAAAATAAGCGCACGTACCCCATCAGGCGGGTCCTTCTCTCGGCTCGGGAATCGGCCGTACATTCGCTCGCAGATCGCGCACACGCCGCACCATGTCCGATACTTTAACGTGTTCTCGTCAGACTGAAATCAATTATGTTCTAAGATAGTATCTAGGTATTAGTTGCAACAACAAGTTCTATTATCGCGTAGACCAGCGGTACTCTAAGTGTGTTCCGCGGAACCCTAGGGTTCCGCGCTACCCCTGTAGGGGTTCCGCAAGACTAGAAAAAAATCATAACACCTCTCTCTGGTCACTGGTCGAACGTTTTGACTCCGCCCGCCGCGCGTAAGTATACTTGTGAGCGCGCAGTCCCTTTGATAAAAGCCTCTGAATTAGACTCTATAGTTGTGAACAAGTGACTTCCGGCTCTATCTTCGAAAACATAAAGTCGAGATTGTTAAAGAATACACTTTTAAAAACTATTGTTTTATTGTAGGGTTCTGTCAAGTATTTTGCTTGTCAAAAGGGTTCCGTGACCAAAAAAGTTTGAGAACCGCTGGCGTAGACTATTGTCCCACAAAGGGAGGGAAAATATCCTTCGTTTTATTCCAGGACGTGTAGAGATACCAAATCATATTGTGTCCGTTACGGCGTGAAGAGGGGAACAAACATGCAAACTTTCACCGTCTACCACAAAAGTTTAAACCAGAGTTGAACAGATGTGTCTAAATATATTCTCCTAAATCTAAATCTTTTGTGGTAAGAAGACCCTGACATTTTGTAAATTAGTAAGCTTCGTTGGATGATGTCTACCGACAAATCAATCAGTTTTCACAATGATGTGTTTCTTTATCGTTATACCAAGAAAGAAAAAGAATAAAATTAATATTTAAGGGGGCTCCCATACAACAAACGTGATTTTTTACCGTTTTTCTAGATAATCGTATGACGTACGTGCGCGAGTCAGTCTCGCCGTTGGCCGGTTTTATTTAAATGTCAACCATTGCACAACCCGCGCGAAGACAAAACTAAAAAAAACTTTCATTAAGAACGCAAAATCTTAGAATCTCATCACCTCTTCGCTGTCTCCTCTCTCGTTCAAGGCTCGTCTCCTGCTGGTATCCAGCTGAGTCAGCTTGATCTCGTCAGGGATGCTGTCTTCCTCCTCGTACTGCGCCCACTCCATGATCTCCCCGAACTGGGCGGCTTGGGCGGCAGTCAGGATGCCGCCCATCATCAGCACCAGACCTTCTTCTATGTTCTGGAATTTCATCATGAATTCATGGCTTTAGGTGGTAGGAATTTTCTGTAAGAATGCGCCTGAGAAAGCACCAACTGGTAGCTAGATATTTAACAGCCAAACAGTTTAATGCAGTAGGTACTGCAGTGTCACAGAATACCTATTTAATACCCTAGAAGAAGGGACACACAATTAAAGCGAGATAGCAGCTGCATGATCGGAATGTTGTCTCTCTCTTTTGTGGGTCTGAGTACCTTATGAGTGAGGAGTGTTCACTCTTGGGCAGTGTTCTCATCGCTGGAAACAGTCTTTTACAAATCGGAACGCAGTAATGTTTGCCCACTACTCCTCGGCAGGGGCAAGTCATAGGCTGAGTGTGAAGAAGCCGGCTCACCTTTATCGGCATTCTGTAGCTATGTTCCCTGAACTTCCTCAGTACTGTCAGGTAGAGGAGCTGTTTCGATTTCTTGATGGACGCGAAGCGGGCCGCGTACTGCATCGGGGAGAGGCCTGGATAGTACAAAATGGTAAAATTTTATTCGTGCCAGTTAACAGAACGCTTTTTTAATAAGAATCATTAAATATAAATTTTTTATTATTGGGATTTGTATTACAAAAACTTTCATTCAGTGTGCCTAGTGCGAGTTTTGTCAATTTATTTACGCGCTCGGTCCGTTTGGCGTAAACTTGAAATTGTATGGAATAAGAGCAGCGCCATCTAGCGTCAGTGAATCAGTCACTAGATGGCGCTGCTCTTATTCCATACAATTTCAAGTTTACGCCAAACGGACCGAGCGCGTAAATAAATTGACAAAACTCGCACTAGGCACACTGTATAGCGCTGTTAGCTCAGTTGGTTACGTTTGTGGATCACACGCACGGTGTAAGTTCGAAGCCAGCTGACGGCAAAACTGAGTTTGAGCTTCCGACGATAATGTTTTCCTCCATCGGAAACTCAGGCTGAGCATGCTGCATGTTTATTACCATCTTCGACCATAATTATCATCACTGAATTAAGATCTGATAATTATTATAGTGGTCAAATAATATATGGTAGTTCCAATCAATCCTAATTTTTATAAGTTCTACCTCTGTATATGATTGTATACTATCTTGTGTATAATACAATAAATAAATAACTATACCATAGTTAAGTAAATAATATTATAGTTACATTATATAAAAAAAAACTGAACATTATCAAATTTGATATAACTCCAGAAGCCACATAAGAAGAGTTAGTACAGTAGAAGCCAGAAGTCTTACTCTCCAAAGCGTTGGAGTCTATGGGCAGCGCGAACTGAGCGCTCTGGCGGGAGAAGACGCGCGGTATGTGCAGCCAGTCGCCGAGGCTGACGGCCGGCACCGCCAGCTCCCGCAGCAGGCCCTGCATCTCCGGCCCGGGCGCGCGCTCGGGCCGCGTGCGGAGCGCCTCCTCCAGCACGTAGCGCCGCTGGATAGTGGGAGCGAGATGACGACAATGACAAAATAGAAAACCAGTCAAGTGCGAGAGGGTTCCTTATCATTATCTATAAAACAGTAAAAAAATACGTTTGTTGTATGGGAGCCCCTTTATATATTTATTTTGTTATTTTTTTAGTAATTGTTGTTATAGCGGCAACAGAAATACATCGTCTGTGAAAATTTCAACTGCCCAACTGTCACGGTTCATGAGATACAGCCTGGTCACAGACGGACGGACGTACGGACAGCGGAGCCTTAATAATAGGGTTCCCGCTTAACCTTTGGGGACGGAACCCTAAAAACGCGTCACGCACGATAATACACGTGATCCTTTTCGTAGACCGAATATGCGCATCGAATGACTTGTTCACAATATTCCAGTCCAGTTCACAGTACTAGTTCACATTATATTCCAGCGGCATTCCAGCGCAGTCAATCGCTGGGCTGGAATGCTACCACTATAAAATTAAAATGAAGGCTACTATATTGCGATTTCGTATACCCACCAAGGATGGATTATACTACATTTTCCTGAGGATTAAAGAGCGTCAGAAAAATAATGATAAATTTTCTCATACATTTTGTATGGAACGTCTTGACAGGACAACGTCACTCGGGTCAGCTACTGGAACGTGCAGCCACAGGGACAGCTAACAACAAATCAAATACATCGAGCAACCATCACCTTGATATCAAACTCAGTTTCAATGGCATCTTCATCAACCTCCCGATGGAGATACTTCAGTATGTCATCATCAAGGAAGGAGTCCGTCTTGCGGGCGGTACTGACAGGCTTGATCACCGGCAGGGTGATGATGTCATCATCGACCGAGGGGGCGATAGACCCTCGAGATGAAGGGTTCTGGGAGTCACCACCGATGCCTGCAATCTGGAGGAATGGTCGTGATATTTCTTTTTTGTTCTGTTAGCGATGCTTAGGTACTTCTTGTAAGTACCGATCGACTGTTTAAAAGTCAGATCCCGAAGATATGTTTTTTGGAATTTTAGTCTGTTTGTTTGTTGCATGTTAACTCAAAAACTACTAGACGGATTTCGATGGGAGTTTCGGCATTTGCTAGTTTTGGTTTCCAGTAAGTTAACGGTTTACGTTTCATATTACATAGCTAAGTGTGACTTAGCTACCTTTGGAACTTGGCTAACAAGTGGATACCACATTACCACAGGTATAATACTACTTTTACGTTACACGGGCTATGGAAATAAAGTGGGCGAGTAGAGTTGTCATAACGAAGTCACACGTTGTGATAGTCCACGCGTAAGAAGTTGCGGGAAAAGTTTGGACCTTGACATACCGTCCGTTGAAGCTCATTTACCATTCGGCTAATGTAATAAAATCAAAATTATCCTGAAATGAGGTTCTACTAACTTGTGTTTCAGGGTCCTGTTGCGTTTGCGCGGCCAGCCCCGCCGACGTCATGCGGTCGCTGCCGCCGCGACCCTTGCGTCGCCGCTTGCCTCGTCTTTTGGATTCCCCGTTACCTACAATACAAAAAATAATATACTGCTAGAATTGTGTTAAGATGATCTATGAGGATCATGGTCCGAAAACATCAAATCTCGGATAGAGTAATGAGAAATCGAAGGAAAGAATAAAGTCGGCCTTAGAGTGTTTTTCTGTGTTGAGTGTTGACCCACATTGAAGTGAAACAAGATTGTTTGCTACTAGAGCTATTACATTCCGATATCTAGCGCGACACTATAACCTACTATATCTACCTGCTTATCACCAACCAATGTAGGTACCTATTGGTATACTATTTTAAAGCAAGAATTGGCTGATTACGTGCCTTCATCGTCCATATCCGCGTTAGCATCGTTTTCGTCGTTGGCTTCCTTCTCTTGCTTTGATCGTTGTGACGCGGGAGTGTCTCCTTTAGTCTTCGCTTTGGCCGGCGCTTTGCCCAAGTTCAGGGCTTTTAGTTGATTCTGAGTAGGAAAAAACGTAAATATATACTTATCACAAATTAACTTTCTACGCTGTAGTTACCAAGATAGTGTAGCGCTTTGTCTATCTATCAGCAGATGAAGAAGAACTTGACCAGACAAGCACACGACCGCAATCTCATCTGATGACAAGTGACGACGCGGTCGACGGAGCATAAAAGATAGCCCTATATTTTAATGTCCACTTGAACACATTCAGATTATAATTGGAAAACAACGACTACAAACGCAGAATATTTAAATGTAGAGGTATCATTGGTAGGGTGTATTGGGAATTTGGGAACCATCAAATCAAAAGTTATACCTCAAGTTTCCTAAAAAACTCTTCACTGTCGTAGATCAGAGGCCTCTCCTTCTTTAGCTTCCTAGACAGCTTGACACTCGGCAGCTTCATTCTCTTCCGCTCCCCGGTCGTCCCCCAGGCCGTCATCGAAAGCACAATGTTGGACGCGCCGCGCTTCCTACTTTTCGGTGCGTACCTAATCACGATTTTCGTCAAGTGCATGGAGTTGCAGTCGCAGGGAGCCGGCGGCACAACCGGCGGCAGATGTAAAGGTCTCCGCTTTACCCGACGAGGTTTGATCGTGGTCAAATTGTCACCGGTCACGAAAAAGCTCTTCTCTTTCGCTTTTTTGTCTTTGGCAGCGTTTTTCCTTAGCGGTAGAAGTTTAGTTTTGGAGATTAGGAAAGGCAACATCTTTCTACAACTCCCAACAGAAAATGCCAGCGAGTTCTGAATCCATATTCGATTTACGTCAGGCGGTATCGATTATCACTTATCAGCTGGTGTACAATAATGTTATCGTTACGGTCTAGTAAGAGTTGGAGAGGCCTGAAAGTTTCCACAGCCCTTCATTAAAGGTCGCGCTTTTGTGTTGTTACTCCTATGGAGTAGTTCCAAGGTCAGGGACGTTGTTTGGCCCACAAAGTTGCCACGTAGTGCTGGTAACTTTAAACGTCAAAATATTGCGCAGTTCTGCACTGCTTTAGATACGCTTGTTGTTTATGTTGCCATACACACACACATTCCACAGGCTTTATAACCAGCTGGGTGCTTCAATTATCTTGTGAAATTTTGTTTTCTTACCTGTTTCACTCAAGGAGTCAATGTCCTAACTGATACGTGTATAATAAAAGTGATTTTCGTTTTTTTTTTATTAACCTGTAGGTCTTTAGAAGCATCTGAAACCTAAACCCTCACCTTCTTAGCGGTCCGTACGCTGACGGGTTCCTTGACAGCTCTCTTCGCTAGCACGAGAGGGGAGGCCAGCGGCGGCAGCTGCTCGCACTGCCCCTTCAGCAGGCGCGCGTGGGCCCCCTCCGAGAGGTTGAGGGAGGGCAGTGTGGAGCGGTCGTTGGTGGGGCTGGTGTTCGCGCCGGCTGTCATGTCCGAGGTGGTGTAGCCGTGGTAGTACAGAGTTTCCTGCCGGTATGGACTCCAATAAGCGTGGAAAAGTGAAAGTTTCGGGTGGTATACTCCTTGTTATAGGCATGTGTGTCGCTTACCATGAGCTGACCGACCTAGGCCTTATTGTGTGACTCTCATGAAAATGAAACTGAACTTTTAGACAGAAATTTTGCTTAGGTATACCTATAGTAAAAAAACAAATGAAGCTCGCTCATATGTCGTTAATATTAATCTTGCTACAAATTTTATAGAGCAAAGCGTGGGCACCGTGATGGTCTAATGCTGAAGGAGAGATTGGTTCAAGGTCTACCAGTGGAAACCTTATTATGCGGATGAGGACGACGAACGAACCTGGCTGTGGCACCTGCGCAGGTCCAGCACGATGGCGGTTTTATGGTGCGGCTGGTCTGGCGTGAGGCACCGCCGGGAGCCCCGCGACTTGCCACTAGCAAGGGTAGGCGCCGGCGTGAGCGGTCTCGAATCCGTTTCCGCATATCTGTATATAGAGTAAAGCAATGATAGTCAAGTTGGTTCAGCTGACCGCAAAAACTGAGTTTGAGCTTCCGATGAAGGAAAACTTCGTTAAGAACCTTGGTGGTGTCAAAAGTGTCCGCCTGGCTTATTTCTACCACCACTAGAAAATTTGTCATCGTACCCCTATCGACGTGTTCCAGCAGTGGTCCTTGGGCGCCAGTCCCATTCTAGACTCAGCATGTTTACCTACCACCTTCGACACTATTTTTAACTGGTGATCGTCATCACCAGTTAAAAATAGTGGTGAAATGCCATATCCTATAAACTATAATAAATAGAATTGCATTGTTTGAAAGGTAAGATAACTTAGCTAAATTTAAGACTTGCTATAAGTTGAGAAATTCTCAAGAGCCTTTTTGGGCGCAGTCTAAACGTGATACGAACACACAAACCAATCATAGTTAAGTATACATTGAGTGCTATATTTATAATCGTGAAATATTAGAAAGTTACCTTCATAAATATTTACCTTCTAAACATATCTTCAGTGACAATATCATGTGGTGTTCTGATTTTTTCTTTGTCTGCTCCATCCTGGATCTTTGATAAGTCTTCCAAATAATGCCCTTTACCGTCTAAGAGCTGAAAACAAAAACAGTAAGTATAATAATTAAGACACAGTGTGTGTACATACTTTGCTATACCTACTTATTCTGTGACCGTCCAATAAAATCTTGTAAAATGTAAAAAAAAACGTTAATTTCTTGCGCAGACAACCCTTACTCTTTCGGACAGAGAAACCTTAAGAGGCATACAAGAGCTACTGACATTTCACAATCCGACTGCAGCGCACGAAGAAACAGCGGGGAAACGCCGTAATAAAAGTTTCAGCTACGTGACCTTCAACTACCATCTCTCACTACCAAAGAATATTGAACTATTAGAACGTAAAGAAGTTACGCACCAGCGATCTGTTAAATAAGCGGTTTATCTAATAAAAGCTGGTCATTATTTTATTGTAAGAAAAATATGTAGGTACATAACCGTTTAGACTTAAATAAAATATTATACAATCAATGTAGGTATATACTCGTATTTAGATGTGAAATTTTATTTTCTCATTCCAACCCACTATATTAAAAAGCTAAATTAGATGAACGATCCACCTACTAGGTACATTAACAGTTTTATTATTTAAGTGATAAAATCCCAGAGTCCAAAATATAAAAGTTCTTAAATAATATTATAATCCATACTACTAATATTAGAAATGTGAAAGTCACTCTGTTTATTGTCTGTTTGTTGCCTTTTCACGGCTTAACAGCTGAACGGATTTCGATGAAATTTGGTAGGTTAAATAGATTGGACCTATGAGACGGACATAAGCTATCTTGTGTCTCAAAAAGATTGACACTATGCGACGTTGACACACTAGGCCTGTGGGAGCAAGAAGACATTACTTTGTGTGAGCATATCCGCGATATAATCGCAGCGTAATCGGGCGTTGCCGTTTCGTATAATGTAATTAAATAATATGTAATTCAAAATAATAAAATAAGCGCCAGGTGACGTATCCAATTCAGTGCTGCCAGAATCTTGCACGTGGTAGATTTTGTGTCACTTACTACATTATCACATTTACTCTCGTACTATACTATAGCCGAATGTAATTTTGGACATTTTTTCTTAAAAGATATTAATAATATGTATTGTAGAACGTGTTTACTTTGAACAAGTTCATTAATTATATGGGTTTCAAGTTTCCAACGATATCATCAACAAAGAAAATTAATGAGCAAGGTATACCAGTAAACAGATAAGAGCAAAAGAGACTTAAATAATTAAATAAGTATTTTATCTTAAATACCTACGTAATTTTATTAAATATATTTAAATAATTATAGCAATTACACGATTGGTTCCCGACGACAAAGACGACGCGATGACGATAAGACGTGTTCAATCAAAGCAGAGTACAATTGTGGTACAACTGGTACAGTACTTTTGACTGTTGTGCACTGGCAAGGCAATACAGTTGTACGGGTACCGTACAAGGTGTCATATTAGATACCTACGATTAACTTACTTACGTCATGTTATTATAACTTTTATATTATTAGATACCATTAAACCACTGACACGGACGGTCGTCTTTCATTCATTATTGTGACTCGTCATACAGTGTGGTTAGGTGTTTCGACATACTTCGAGCCGGATTACCGATTGAAGGCTTTCACGGTTGCGATTCGGCTGGCCGGCTTCCCACCAGCGGGTTCCACCGGTTTAGTTGAGAAGGCGCATAAGATCGTGGAGGTTTTTGGTCGGATCCATCCGCCTATGTGGACACATCAGTCCAGCAGCACCACAGGCTGAAGCTAAAGCTGAAGCAGACATCGCTCTGGGAACCTACATCCACAAAGGAACACCTCCTCGAAACAACGATGGAGGGACTTCTGCAGCGTCAGCAGATAATCGCTGAAGCTATACAGAAAATTACAACAAATGTCAAGAAGGATTCTGCATCTCGCAAAACAACAGAATACATCGCGAAACGTCTGGAATCACTTCAACAACTATGGCAAGAATTCGAAGGAAACAACGAAGCTTTAATTGAAGGTTTGAAGGGTGATCACGATTATTTCGGTTCAACGGTCTATCACCATGTGAAGGATCTTTACGAGGTTTCGTGTGAAATACTACAGAAGACAAGCACAGCGTCCACTACCCCGAAGCCTGGAACAAGTGGCAGCCAGGCGGAAGGTGGACGAAGTAACATAGCTCTGGAAGAAAAGGGGATGCTCTCAAGGTCAGACGAATTGATAAGTCAACAGCGTACCAATTTTCGCGCACTTTCACGAATTATTCGTGGGATTGATTTTGAAAACATCTGCGACAAGTGGGAGATTGAAGATTGCTTGAAGACATTACACAAGCGTTGGAAACTGATTGACGAACTTCACTGGCAAATAGACAATCTGCTAGTGGGTACTGATGTGGACTATGAAGAAGATTATTCTGAAAATGAAGTCGCCTACGTCTCTACTAAAAGGAGGCTCAACCAAAAACTCAGCTACACATGCCATCAGTATCAAACAGTCTCACAATTGGAAATTCCGACATTTTCGGGAATCTACACTCAGTGGCCAACATTCAAGGACTTATATTCCGAGGCCATCCATAAAAATCCTCAGCTTTCAAAGACACAGAAAATGCAACATCTCAAGGGCAAACTTCGTGGCGAAGCAGAGCGCATCGTGCAACATCTGAACATCGCGGCTGAAAATTATGACGCTTGTTGGGATATACTTACACACAGATACAACAACCAACAACTGCTTTTTACAAAACAAATGCAGATTTTTATGAACCAGCCGACTATGACAAGACACTCTGCTTACGAACTAAAACGTCTTCATGATACAAGCTTAGAGTCTGTTCATGCCATCAGTAACCTGAAGGTGGACACTTCAACATGGGATCCAATCCTCGTCCACATTGTGACGGAGAAAATGGACCCAGAGACGTACACATCCTACATGGAAAACCGAAGAAACGCACGGGAACTGCCATCATTCCGCGAGTTGACATCGTTTCTCGAAAACAAGTTTACTGCATTGGAACCAATCAACCAAAAGAAAGCATTCAATCCACCGAAGCAAGATCAAGGTCACTCCAAGGCACCACAATGGAAGCCCATACAAGACAAGTCTTTTCCACGTCGAACATACCTCGCCACAGAGGAAAGAAAATGCCCGCTGTGTAATTCAAACCACATTTTGATTTATTGCAAAATGTTTCAAGGTCTTTCATCGGAAGAAAAAATGAACAAATTACAACGATTGAACATTTGCAAGAATTGTTTATATTGTCACGATGCTAAGCCGTGCAATTCCACGAAGAGGTGTCGAGTATGCGAAAAGGCACACCATACGTCCTTACATGACATGTTTACTGGAAACAAACTTGCCTACAAAGGAACGATGCCGATGACACAAACACACCGAGCATCGAATCATGTTACTGGGAATGTGGATGAAATATTACTCGCTACCGTGGAAATAAATGTAAGGTCTAATGATGGGACCTACCTAAAACTACGAGCGCTACTAGACCAAGGGTCGCAGATAAATTTGATCACAGAGTCGGCCGCACAACAACTAGGCCTACACAGACGTAAACAGAATGCGAAGATCTCAGGCATCGGTATCTCAGCGAACAAGATAAACGGCGTCGTACAACTAACGTGCGAATCCATGTCCGGAGACTACACAATCAATACCGAAGCCATGGTCATGTCAAAAATGCTCAACAATTTGCCAAATTACACATTCGAGAAGCCACAATGGCCTCATCTACAGAACATTATTTTGGCAGACAAGGATTTTAACATATCGAGACATGTAGACATACTCCTTGATGCTGCTGTCTATGCAGAAATTGTCATGGAGGGAATTGTACGTGGACCAGCTACTGCACCTGTCGCACAACAAACAAGACTAGGATGGGTGCTGATGGGAAACGTCAAAACATTTAATTGCCACGTGGTTCTCAACAACCTTGAAGAGATATCACAGTTCTGGGAGTCTGAGGAAATTGCTGACAACGAACATGATATGACCTCATCCCAAGACTACTGTGAGACATTATACAAGACTACAACGAAGAGGGGTCCTGATGGAAGATACGAAATCAGACTACCAATGAAACCGCACTTTGAAGAGTTACTGGGTTCGTCAAGGCCGCAGGCAATGGCACAATTCAGTCAGTTAGAGAAACGTCTAGCTAAGGATGATCTACTAGCCGGTAGCTACACTCAGTTTATGATTGAATATCTACAACTCGGCCACATGAAGGAATGCACATCACCTCAAGCACCAAGCTGTTACCTACCGCACCATGGTGTAATAAAGCCTGACTCCCAAACAACAAAATTACGCGTGGTTCTAAATGCCTCCCAGAGAACATCATCGGGACACAGCCTGAATGATCTGATGGAGGGGGGACCTAATCTTCAAAGAAACATACAAGCTCTGATTCTACAATGGAGATTTTATAAGTACGTGTACACGGCAGATATAGAGAAATTTTACAGACAAATCCGTGTACAAGAACAAGATCAACATTTACAAAAAGTTATATGGCGCGATCCACAAGACAACACGGTCAGGGACTACCAGCTGATGACCGTCACCTACGGAACCAAGGCTGCACCCTATCTCGCCATGCGCACTATAAAACAACTGGCGAAGGACGACGGTGGTCAGTACCCAAATGCTGCAGAAATCTTAAACAACCAACTCTATGTCGATGACCTTCTTGGAGGGCACAACAGCCTTGAAGAGGCGAAGCATACCCAAAAGCAGCTACTGGATTTGCTGCATGGAGGAGGCTTCAATCTGCGCAAATGGGCCAGCAATGATGTCAGACTGCTGGACGACCTCGCACCAGAACAGATCAGCCAAAACATGTTGGATTTTAAGCACGCAGAAACGAACAAGACCTTGGGTATCACATGGAATCCGTGTACAGACAACTTCACATTCCAACACAGAGTTCAAGGCCATACAGACAATAACATAATTACAAAACGGACATTATTATCCGACTTATCAAAGTTATATGATCCTGTTGGCTGGATCTCCCCAGTCACGGTGAAGGCAAAGATCATATTTCAACAGCTGTGGGCAACAGAGCTCACATGGGACGATCCACTACCAGAACACATACAGAATGAATGGCATGCCTTCAAAAATGAAATACATATGCTACAAGACATTACTATTCCGAGATGGATCGGAAACACAGGCAAACCAGTTCAATTAAATGGGTTCAGCGATGCCTCTGAAAGAGCAATCTCCTGCGCGATTTATTGCAGAAGCATAGATGACAATGGAGAGTACATCGTGAGATTAGTGGCTGCGAAAACGAAATTATCACCGTTGAAGAAGCCTACAACTCTTCCAAGGCTAGAGCTTTGCGGCGCTCTCCTGCTAGCAAGGCTTATGAAAAAGGTCATAGAGTCACAAAAAATAGATGCGGTATCTATACACGGCTGGACAGATTCGACCGTGGTATTGGGTTGGCTGAAAGGAAATATATCACGTTGGAAGACGTTCGTGGCCAACCGAGTGAGAGATATCTTGGCTGTCATGCCGGTCGAATGTTGGAAACATGTTAAGTCCGAAGACAACCCGGCGGACTGCGCAAGTAGAGGCCTTAATCCATCGCAACTCATCAACCATGAACTCTGGTGGCATGGCCCAGAATGGTTAAAGATGGAAAAACCACCTACGGAGTCCAAAGAAACAATAAGCTACGAAGTTCCGAAACAAGAAACAAAACAAGAAAAACAAGTTAACATCGTTCAAGCGCCGTCACTATTCATGGAAGAACATCTACATAAACATAGCTCCATGACGAAGGCGGTGCGAGTACTTGGATGGATATCACGTTTCATTCACAATTGTCTAAACAAGTCGACCACGATAACGGCGGCATACCTAACTACGTCGGAACTAGAAAAAGCGCAGCTTGCACTTATCAAGGCTGTGCAATCGACCTACTTTGTGGAAGAAATAAATCGTTTGCAAACAAATCGAAACCTTCCGGCAAAAAGCAAAATATTCAACTTGAACCCATATTTAGACGACAAAAATATTTTACGCGTCGGTGGAAGATTAGGAAGGAGCGATTTAACTGCCGAAAGGAAACATCCGATCATCCTTCCACACAACAGTAGACTGACCTATCTCATCATCAACCAGGCGCACATGAACACCCTGCATGGAGGAGTCAGGCTTACATTAACGCACCTTCGAAACAAATACTGGATCCTGAGAGGAGTGAATACAGTCAAAGGTCACATCTTGAAATGTGTGACCTGTCATCGATTCAAGCCTACAACTAGCAACCAGTTGATGGCTGAATTGCCACGGCCTCGTGTAACACCCTCCCGCCCCTTTACACACACAGGGGTGGACTTCACAGGCCATGTGGAAGTGAAGGCTAACAAGGGAAGAGGAATCAAGACAATGAAGGCCTACATATCCATATTCGTCTGCCTAGCAACCAAGGCAGTCCACATTGAACTTGTGACGGATTTAAGTACAGATGCCTTCCTAGCCGCCTTAAAACGATTCTGTGCTCGACGAGCAAAACCACAAGTTATGTATAGCGACAATGGCCGAAATTTCATTGGAGCTGCCAAGGTCCTCAAGAAGGAACACAACGAGGCCCTACAGTACTACATCAACAATGACGTCATCAGTGAGATAGCACAACAAGGCATTGAGTGGAAATTCAATGCCCCGTCATGGCCGACTGCTGGTGGACTGTGGGAAGGCGCGGTCAAATCAATGAAACACCATTTGAAGAGAGTCCTTGGCGAACAGAAGCTCACATACGAAGAGTTTTCTACATTGCTTACACAAATTGAAGCGTGCATGAACTCAAGGCCACTGACGTCATTAACAAACGAGTTGGATCTGAATAGCTTAGACTGCCTAACTCCAGGGCATTTTCTAGTGGGCGGACCGGTGCTAGCCGGACCACTGACACCCGTAGAAGAAACCCGTAACATAAGAACCAGATGGCAACTCACAGAAAGGATGCACAAGGACTTCTGGAAGAGGTGGTCATCAGATTATTTACATACTTTGCAGACACGTGCCAAGTGGTGGCATCCGAAGAAGAACCTAGAGACAGGAGACTTGGTCTTAATAAAGGAAGACAACATGCCTCCCGCGAGCTGGCTGATGGGGAGGGTCATTGACACCCACGAAGGCAGCGATGGACTCGTAAGGGTCGTGTCGCTGAAAACAAAAAACAATATAGTGAAGAGACCAGTAACAAAACTCTCACGCTTGCCAATCGATCGGGAAGAAGACAATACAGAACAAACAGACGGTGAAACAAATGAACCGGACACTGACTCAGAAGAAGAAATCAAGACTAGGAACAGAAAGAAGAAAAAACACGGAGCAAGCTACCTGCTCACGCTCATCTGTCTTCTTCTATGCGTCTCACCGTCAGTACAACAGTTATTCAAAACATCAAACATTAACCCAAACAAGCTCATATATTTTGATAAACTCGCTGACATGAAGGTTGTACAAGACAACTGGAAAATGGTTGTGTACTACAACATGACCACATACTGGCGAAACCTGAGAACAGTTCAAATTTACGTTGCTTACCTCGCTGACTTCACCAAAAACGAGCCTACGTTTTCCTCACTCACGTCACAATTCAAACATGAAATCGACGAGATCAAACACTACAACGACATGCTCCGAGTAGAACATGGAAGACGCTCCAAACGAGGACTCATAGACGGAATAGGATACGTGCAAAACTATCTGTTCGGAGTACTAGATGGACATTTCGCCGAACAATACGTCAAAGACATAACTAGTTTGAAGAACAACCAGAACCATTTGCAACATTTGTACAAGAAGCAGACATCTATTATTGAAGGAGAGTACAATTTGTTGAAAAGAAACGAGAAGGTGATGAATAAGCAGTTTGTAATGATAGATCGACAGCTACAAGAAGTTGGTGAGCGCATCAAGTTGGATCGAGAGACAACTTTGAACATGATGTCCAGTGCGCTCACTGCGAACATTATCATCTCAAATCTCAGACGAGTGCAGCAGAGCCTACTGGACCTGGTAACGGACGTGCGGAATGGTCGAGTCGACGCACATTTACTGAAGCCTGACCAATTCCAAGACCAGCTGAATATCATTTCAGGACAAATCTCCAGTGAACTATCTCTGCCCTGTGTGAACAGTCACCATTGCGTCCGAGAAATGTACATGTTATCACGAGTACAACTTCGACTTACGCCAGACTACATGATATTCGAAGTCAAATTACCGCTCGTCAATAATGAACCTTATGAACTCAGTCGCATGATACCTATACCACAAATAAAGGGGCAAGGTACGGAAGAAGTAATAACCGGATCAGAATTCATTGCTGTGAACCTGAAGAAAGACTTAATGATGCCGCTAACTTATGAAGATATAGCGACATGTACAGCGTTGACAGAACACCAGTTGTTGTGCACATTAGATAAGCCTTTATACGACACAAAGGTCGCTGAAACAAGATGCGAGGCGCAAATTATAAACAATAGAAATTTATCAGCGTGCCGACTGCGACTGTCGGACTGCAACGACCACTGGATCCAATTACAACATAGTGGCGCGTGGCTCTACACCTGTTGTCGGGAATGCTTAGCGCGCATTTTTTGCACATATGGAGTGACGTCAGCCACTCTCAATGGAACCGGGATCATTGAACTCGCTCCAGGCTGTGAACTGAAGGGAAATGAGGTCATAATACATGCTCATCACCTATTTAAGAGCAAAATTACGGTGACCGATGAAGAAACACATACATACAAGGACGAGTCGATAATTAACAAGGTGATCAACGCTCACAACTACACATTTATTCCGAACGAACATCACCGACTTCTAGAAGGGCTACACGCGAAGATAGAGAAGGCGAAGGAAGATCAAGATTCTATTGTGGACTTACAACAGTCACACGACGCTCACCGCTACGTTACATATTGCGTCATCATTTTGCTAACAGCAGCGGCAACTGCATGGGCAATTGTGAAAACTAGAAGACTGTGTCACCATCAACCTGCACAGTTCACAATCGAGTCCATTACTACAAGAGATGAAAGACGTTCAACAGACGAACCACATGCACGACCCAGGGAGCACATTGAGATGTCAACACTGGACCTGGACCCGCGACCACGAAGCGTCGACCGGGCTACATCGCCACGAAGTGACAGGCGCTGACGAGTGACAACATGCGCGTACTCATTGTGTTGTTGTGTGTGACATTTATAAGATTGCATTGTATAGATGTTACGTAAGTTTACATTAATTAATTCTTGTTTTTTAAGATTCGGGAAGATGTACGGGTACCGTACAAGGTGTCATATTAGATACCTACGATTAACTTACTTACGTCATGTTATTATAACTTTTATATTATTAGATACCATTAAACCACTGACACGGACGGTCGTCTTTCATTCATTATTGTGACTCGTCATACAGTGTGGTTAGGTGTTTCGACAACAGTAATTATCAACTGGTACCTCCTTGATCGTGACGTGACACTGTCTGTCAGTGTCAGACTGTCACGTTTCGTTCTCTGTAGTCACCGGCTTTGGGGTACATAAAAATTGTAAGATTCAAGAGTTGACGATATTTCATATTATGTTCAGTGTTGTGAAAAGTGAAAACCGTTTTATTTTTCTATCACATACGTATTAAGAACATTCCAACATTTTAAATATAATTATTTTGATTTTTAGGTTGGGTCGGAGAGTTCCTGTTTTCACGGACGATGCTAAAAATGTATAGAGCAAAAACATCAAAAACGAGCTCACAGTTATTCTGGACCTGTATGTAGCTGAAAACGTGTTCGTTCTCCGCTCAAGCGTTTCCATGGCGAAGATGTTTCGTAAGTATTGAACCCATTGTTAACGTGCAACAAATTTCTTGGTACAAAGACCAACCTGAAAATTCTGTACTGTGCAGATTGTTATTTCTTTTATACAGACGAGATGAAATGATTGTAATGTAAAACTGTGATTATTTATGTTCAGTTGTTATGTACCTCTACTCAAGACATTATACGCTACTACAAAAATGAATAGTGGTGGTGTAGTAGGTACCAAACGTAGCAAATAACGAAGCCCTATAGTACATCCAAATTTGTTTAGGAATTTAAAAGTTATGGTGTTATTTTGGATTACAGGTACAAGGGCAGCTAAGAATCGCAAGAAAGAAAAAATGTTACTTTGTATACTTCATTTCACCAGTGGAACCTATACCTACCAGAACTTGTTCTGAGAAGGGATAAAAAAATGCAAAATGCATAGATTTTTAATATAGGATATCTGTTAATAAATATTTTTGAACCTAATGTAATCTTTCATTTCACTAATCGATCTATAGTATAATACGCAGTCATAGCCCGAACTTATTGAGCTTCGGGCTGCACCACGATGCACCCCACTGCACGATGACTGTCAAAATATCCTCATTGGCTTGCTGTTAGAAAGCGTATTGATTGTGGTTCTAATAAGCAGAAAAACTAGGTGGGTAATCTAGGCGCAATGGATAACCAAAAGGTCTAGAAAAATATTTTCCAACAAAACCAAACTACGGCGATTGAGAACCGAACTCCGGCTCGTCGTATCATAAATCTATCATAGTTACAACTAAGGTAGGTTCACCTAATAAGGACCACGTTTTTACAAATCCCTATAAATCTGATTTTAGAAGCGTTTCAACTGAAAAAACATCTAAAATTATAGAAATTGCTCATATTTGTAGTAAAAACATAAGACAAAAATCATTTATCATAAGTAAATTAATGACAAAAACAGTTAAAAAAAAACATGTCAATGGACCTTATTAAAAACAGGTGATCTCAATAAGGCCCATTTTTTTACTGCAAGTATTTCTAAAACGACTTTATTATTTTATTTCAATTTTGTGAGATACAGTTACAGTTATTTTTATCATTCCCGAAAGATTAATTTAAAATTAATAAAAATTGAAGTGGTGGTCTTTATTAAGACTATAAGAACTTAAATGCAGTATAACAACATTAAATTATGTATTTCAATAAAATACAGTTTAGTTTTGTATTGTTATGTATTAACTGAAATAATTATCAGCTTAAAAATAATACGATTCAGGTATATTGTCAGCCATAGCTCTTGGGCCTTATTAAGTGTAGAGAAATTACATTTTTGACAGTGGACCTTATATTGACTATCAAATAATAACATGATGTATTATGTAAATGAACTAAACAAATTCAGGAAAATAAACGACATTTCTACTTCGTAAATGTATATGTTGATATTCCTTCATTCTAGCTCATTTTTAGAAGTTCCATATTTTATTCGGGTTAAAAAAAAAATTGGGTATTAATTTTATGGATTTTTTTAACCATGGCTTTTCCTAAAAGGTAATAAATAAATATTAAAAAAAAAGTGTGGTAGTACCTAAGTAGTTCAATTTAGTAATAACAAGACTAGCAAGTAGTTTACAGTATTCATAGACCTTATAAGGTCCGGCCTTTAATTGGCGACAAGAAGGTGGACTTTCTTAGGCATTTCGGCATCCCGGAGAAAACCAATAAAAATCAACATAAAAAATCGTGCTTTCGATAACATAATTTCATAACCCACGCCTAGATGTTCTTTATTCCTTTACATAAATTAATTTCATGTAATAACCAAAAATAAATATTTAAATTACTCAAAATGCCACCAAGGAAGATAATAAATCGACCGATGCATTGTGACATGTACTACATTGACAAGGATACTGACAAAATGGCAGCGTAAAATGTAAATAATGCCAATGCCCTTAAATGATTGGTCAATAAGGAACGTCGGCACGAGTTTTGATTTCTATTTATCATCGGGAACTGGGTTTTTGAAATGGTGGCCCTTATAAGAAACCGGTCCTTATTGGGTGAACCTACCTTATGCTATATTGCAATTTTAAAGACCGTCAAATTTTGATGTACATAATATACGAGTACTTCAGTGTTGACGTGTCCGTGTCATTCGTGTTCATTTACCTATATAGGATTAGGTTTTGATTGAGCTATTCTCAAAAGTGTAGGCATGAATGAATAGGTCCAAATGTTTGATATGTGCTGAGACCAAGTTTGAAAACCGGAGAAACCACCTAAATTAAGTTTACCTCTCGCAAATACAGGTACTCTTGGAAATCTCTTGCTTAGCGACACCAGACTTTTTTATAACAATACCTATAATAAGCACCAATGACGATGATGCTATAAGAACTACGTGGTCATTACGAAGCTCACACGCATGTACTTAGATTGAATCATCAAGATGGCCTACACAAAGATTGTCTCGTTATGTAGGTAAGAACGGGAGCAACGTGACTGTTTGGCACTTCTATTTAAATTCTATTGTAATAAACGGGCTAGAAAAACAAAACACAGCGGCCACTGGCCGCGCTTCATCCAATGCTTGTTTTGCTTAATCAGTGCCTTGACAGACCAAACATGACAGGCGATGGATGCGGTCCAGTATTTTGGAAAAATATGATTACGTAAAACAATAATTGAAAAAAGTGACACAGGTCCGTCTAGCGGCGCGCCGCAGCGACTACTGTCGAATCGTATGGAAATGATAGAGAGGACACAACATGGCGGCTGGCGCGGCATTCTACTTGAACGAAAATTCAATCAAATATGTTTTCTTGAATGAAAATTGGCGCATTGTTGCTATATTAAACACCAAAAACCTTTATTATTGTACAATGGTTTCAAGTTCTTTCGATTTGAATAATGTTCTCTCATAAATTAGTGACATTTAATTTAAATAGCTATTTTCTAGAGGTTACTTTGTAATTTTTTTCTATCGAGAAAATTTATTTTAATTGTGTTTCACTAACCATCACAAATTAAAGTATATAATCAAAATTAACATATATTTTTTCCACATTCCTAAGTTGTACGGATTTGTCGTAAACATCATTCAAATAAATTCGAATTAAGCGTAATCAGGAAGACTATTCGTCTTAACCAAACGATAGGAAGTTCTTATATTACCCAATTATCCTTAGCTCGTTTAAGGAAGTCCTTGGCCTCGGTGTCAGCTGGGTGGTTGCACAGCACGGAACAGTTGTGCGAGAAGGGGTTGTATAGCCCGGCGTAGGGCCGGAGCATGAACGGGGCGGGAGTCACCTCGCATCTTAAGTCGATGTAACTCTGAAATGACAACGGTGGAGATGATCAGTTCTTTTCTAAGCACCTTAATTGCCTGACGACCACTTGTGGAACTAGTACGAGTATAAATGGTTTGACCACCGGCGTACTACCCATTAGGTAGGCTTATTAGCAGATAAGTCCTCTAAAATTCTTGAACGTCCGATGCAGGGCGTTGTAGGATGCTGCCCGATGCAGGATTGTTTACTCTACAAGTCAGCGGAGACACCACGATAATTCAGATGTAGGCACCTACCACTATACCTACGAGTAATGATACGATCGTAAAGCTTCTACGTCTGCCTTCTACCGAGCATTTTAATTTTATTTACCACTGAAAAAGATATTGAAAAGCGACGTCATACACAGCTTGTGTTTTCTATATTAACTAACAGTGGTGTTTTTCTATGATGTAAGATATCATTGGGTGCCATTATACTCACAAGTCGCCAGTGGATGCTAAGAGACGAAGAACTTGGAAACTATTGAGTTTGTATAGTTATCAATAATGATATTGAACAAACCTGCTGCTTAGTGAGGGTGGGTTTTTGAGTGACGCTAGCCAAGAGCCCAGTGTTGCTGGTTAATCCCATTATTCCATGTTGTTTTCTTCTGATGAAGTAGGTACCTGTTTTCCTTAACGTCAAGTTTGGCAGTGATAGAGAGGTATCGATCAATCTATCTCCTAGTAACAAGACATAAACATACTAGTAAAATTACTGAAAATTACAGTAATTAATAGGAGTTAATCTAAGACAATGTAGGTAGATAGGTATTGTAAACAAAACATAAAAGCAAGCTTTAGTAAATTCGCTTCCAAGATTGATAAACGGAATCAGAGTATTTATGGCATCTGTCAGAAGTATACCTAACTGAATTCTTTGGCAAGTCTGCATAATTTGCAAAAAGGCGAGTTTTTATGCAAATTAAGGTTCATAATGTAGGACAAACAGCGGCGCAAGCGCACTTTCTATAGGTAACATTGTGGCAGTAGTTAAGCATCGAAACGTGCCTCGAAAGTAAACAGTGCTGTAATATACATATAGGTACCTACCCTACCTACCTACGTTCGATGTAATATTTTAAGAAATAACATCTACAATCTACATAACGGCTTGTTGATATTAACCAGCCAACAAAGTCTTAATAATTGTCGATTGTTTAGCCTCTACACTCCTGATAAGATCAGAGTATTATTCGATAATTATAAACTACCTACAAGTTAGACATCTAATCCGGAAAACAAATAAAAGATACGCGTTAATTTTTCCACATATATTATTCAAAAAAATTTACACAAAAGCACTAAGACATCCATTTAACCTTATTGTCTAAATAAAATGAAGTTTATAATCCGACATTCGACCCCAAGATATAATTTGTCTCTAAAAATAATACTCATTTTCTCTTAAGATTTTGGAAACTATTGCGTTAGGTATACCAACAAAAACGTATCAAGCTTCATAGTCGTAAAACGTGTTACTACTCGAATAAATCTATTTATTACAAACAATACTATGAGGATCTCTAATATTTTATGGAATATTTTTATATTACAACATAGTGCATTAGAATTACTGAATGTGTACATTGGGCGAAATATAAACTCTTACATTACTTACAATATTAGAACTCTTTAATTTATTAATATAGAGAAGTCAAGAGTTTAACATTTTGTATACATCAGTTTACTTCATAGATTCAACATTATTCACATTTTTTGTAGCATTAAAAATGTTATTTACTTCATCAATTCCGTTTCTAACTCTTCCCTCTCTTATAAAGAAATAGGTAGGGCTAATTATTAATAGTACAGCACAGACCAATTTTGCTGAGCAGTTATTTTAAGTTAACTAGGTATATTCTATTCTAAAGGCGCGTACAGACTTGAGGTATGCGTGACCAACTGTTGTTCGCGACGCATGCCTCGCGATGTCTGTTCGTGGCTTAAGGTACTCCCCCTTCAGTATACTCCCATACAGGATTGTCATGTCTCAAGTGTAGGCGAAGGAAGAAGATTATGCAGTTTACGTGTGCACCTTTGAATATGACGTAATGAATAACATTTTTACGAGAAAATTACGTTTAATTTGTCAACTGTTTCACTTTACTTATCAACATTTCATAACACCTTCTCTGTAATCTGAATAAAAATTTAACAACCATTCTAAGACTGCTATAAAACGTGTTTCTTTACAATTACAATCTCTTTAATCTCAAATATTAATTTTGTAAAGTTCTGTCGTGGTCGGTTTGAGCAAGGGGCATCATTAACATATTATTACTGATAGGAATAATATAAAAGTTAGTTAAAACAAGTGAAGACCATAAATTAGAAAAACGTAAATTTTATAGCTGACAGAAACGTAACTGCTTGCAATGTAGGTAGAAGACGTAACAGCAAGAAATAGTGTTCAAATTAACAAAGAAAGTTACAACTAGAAAACTGTTAAGAAGGAATAGAAGATAGCTATAAAATAGTTTATAGTTCGCTGATTCTAATAGCTCGCACAAAACTTTCGTGTCACTATCGGCTGTGAACCGCGCACGTCGCCGTGCATAATGTATTTTCGCTCATCACATAAAACGCGTTACAGCCACCAAGCGTATTATTAGCGACCATAACAGAAAACGATTCACATAAAACGACGTACACAACTGTACAAAATTGCATCCAATAATATGTATAGCTCCCGTCCGTGTTCATTATCTATCATATACCACTTGCAAAGTTGGGCGCTTTCATGTAAGGACAGGTTGTACTAAGGTGGTTATACTGCTGGTACTGGCAGATGGCGAGCACCTGAACTGATAGTTTTAGTATGTTTTTATTCATTGAAAAGAAAAAATAGTGTTAACGAAATTAGAAAATTTAAGTTCCCAATCGCTTCCTATATAAAAAAAGCCCCATTTATCGCTATAACTTTCACGTGGTTTCATTATGGAATTTCTTAGTAGGATGACAAGTAAAGATGTGATTTAGTATCATCTTTGTGATTTTTTTTAACGAGCTATATATTCGATATCGCTTTGTCTTACGAATCGTCTTTATTGTATGATCAATTTAAAAAAAATATCCACTGATAATTTTATATTTTAAATGGTTTCCTGACCTTAGAAAACTTCGAAATTGAGTAAAACCTCGCCTTAAAGTATTATTAGTAAATAAATTATTGCATTCATTATCAATAAAGGCAACATATCAATTAGATACATCTCACGGTGAAACCTTGCATTGATATGTGACTAACAATTAGCTTCACAAATGATAGTTAAACTGACAGAGTTAATACTACACTCCACTGAGGTATCCATGAAGTGCTCGGTATACCTTTAGAAAAATATGTTACATTGTATTAGTTCCATTCAAGTAGAAACATTAAGAGCGAGTCCACAGGACAATTTGTAAAAGGCAAGTCGATTAGAAAGGCAAGTCCTACTCTGTCCTATTCTTAAAATTACATAATATAATATTCATATATTATTATGTCATGAACATAAAAAAGCAATGTAATTTACATTGAATGTAACTACTGTGGTCGGGTTTCGTGTAGCCCGTCGCACCCTCGCATTATAATTACTTCCTTTGTGAATGGATCAATCGAACTACCGAAATCTGGCCATCGCTCATCCCAATAACCTAACTTAGCCGAGTGTTAACGTAGTCGTGTCCCCGACTCTAGATCTACAAGCGCAACCGAGCGATGTCAGTACAGACCGTTCAATACAGAGACGCCCCAAACAAGACAATAAATTAATCTACAGACGTCGTCGTACAAAAACGTGTCTTAATCATCGACCACAAATAAAAAAATATTATGACTAGGAGTTAAATAATAGATTTGAGCATGGAACATAAGCGTACTACAAGACCATGCGACTATAAAAATATTATAAAACTTAAATATTGTAAGTCTCTATCATAAATATACTTAAATTACATTATAGTAGTCACACATAAAAAACGAGTCCGCCCAATTCCCGTGAGGGCTCGCGAACCGTACACTGCACTGCACATTAATTTATGTTACACTCACGATGTCTCTCACCGAACGGTCACTTGGCATCGTCGTGCGGCGGGCGTGGAGGCGCAGGCGCGGGGCCGGGGGCGGAGCACTAGGGGCGGGAGGCGCGCGCCGCCTCCTCCAGTGCGCGCACCTTGAGCTCGCGCTCGCGCTGCTGGCGCATCAGCTCCTCGTGGTGCGCGGGGTGGAGGAAGCCGCGCTCGCGCTCCAGCAGCAGTTGCCGCTGCAGCTGCTCGTGCGCCGCCGCCTGGTGCGCCAGCTGCTCCGCGTACGGCCGCCCCAGCAGCTCCGGGTGCAGCGGCCGGTACCCGCCGCCGCCGCCCAGCCCCAGCCCCAGCGCCTCCTGCTGCGCCTGCGCGGCCGCCGCCGCCTGCTGCCCCGGGTGCAGGTGCAGGTGCGTGTGCGAGTGCGCGTGCGTGTGCGCGTGAGTGTGCGCGTGGTACTCGGGGTTGATGCCGGCCATCTGCAGGCGCACCATGGGGTCGGCGGCGAGCGCGAGCCGCTCGGCCGCCTCCAGCTGCGCGGCGGCCACGCCCGGGTGCTGGTGGTGCGGGTGGTGCGGGCCGGCGCCGCTCACGGGCACGCTGGGCGGCGCACCCGGCTGCTGCGACGGCGGGATGCCGAGCCGCTCCAGCCGCTCGCGCTCCAGCTGCGAGAGCGCGGCGGGCCCGTGGCCGGGCGGGTACAGCCCGAACTGCACCGGGATGGCGCCCTGCGGCGGAGGCGGCGGCATGCCGTAGCGCCGGTGCATCTCCAGCCAGTGCGGGTCGAGCGCGCGCGGCCCCACGTTGTTCTTGAGCAGCTCCTCCTTGAGGCGGTCGTTGAGCTCGCGCTCGCGCAGTTCCCGGATCTCGCGGTCCCGCTTCTCCCGCTCCAGGTGCTCCAGCTCCAGGCGCTCGCGCGCGGCGCCGGCGCTGTACATGGAGCTGAGCTGGTACTGCAGCATGGGGTCCATGCAGTGGCGCGGCAAGTTGCCGGGGCTGAAGCCGGCGTGCGGCCGCGCGTATTCAGACAGCTGGCGCAGCGCCGGCGTGTCGGGGTAGCCGGGCGGCCGCTGGAACCTGTCGTACGGCGAAGATATCGTCTCTATAGCCCCTCTCGATGGGGGTTTCGTCTCCGGTTTCTCCGGTGTCGCGATCTTTCTGTGAGCCTGTTGAGCTATCTTCTCTCTCTCTTCCCTGTCTCGTTCGGCCTGCTTTCTGAGCCGCTCCTCTCGTTTCCGTGCCAGTTTCGACTCCGGCACCGGTTTGAAGATTAAATCTGTTCGTGTGCAGGAGTTGTAATCGCCGCGATTCCAGTGTCGGAGGAAAATAGCCGATTGCGATCGGTGACACTCGGTGTCCTCTATTTTGGGCTCGGGGCTCGGGCCGTGCGGAATGTGTGCCGGGCTCGGGATCTCTTCCTCTTCCGGCTGAGATTGAGTTTCTAGTTTTAGTTCGGGATTCTCGTCGGGTATCGGCCGTGGAGGCCCTCGTAAATGCGGGTGGTGAGATATTTGATGTGGAGACCCGGGTCTAGGATGTTGCAACCCTGCGGCCGCTTGGGCGTGCAATCGGAGACTTTCGATGGAGCTGGGCCCCGGAGGAGGCAAACCGAGCCCCATAGGATGTCCCATAGACGGCGGCTGAATCATCAAATGGTTCTGATTTCCAGGGAGCATTTTCTGATGGTGCCGCAGCAACATCGAATCGGCCGGCGATAATCTCTCTGGGTGGTGAGCGAGGTGATGCGTATGATGATGCGTGTGGTTATGGTTATGGTTGTTGATGACGTTTGAAGAACTCGAAGACTGAGAGACGCTCGCCGACAGATGATGCGGCGAGTTCGAGTGAGCGTTATTTTTCTGTTGCGTATTGATTTTGTGTTGTATAGACTGCGAGGAACTACTCGATGTCGAATGTGATATCGACAACGTATGGTTGGTGCCACCGCCGACGTGGCTGGGCTGCTTCTCCGTGCTCGTATGGACTGAACTATGGTGACTAGTCGAATGATGCTGGGTCATAGTCGTTTCGTGAAGTTGATGCCGCTCAGTAGTCGCGTTTGGGTTTCTCGGATCTTCGTTGCTCTCAGATATCTCTCTCAGAGACCTCGTGGTGACAGACGAGCTCGTACTATGGCTGTGATGTGAGCTGAGCATTGTCGTAGATTCAATTGTAGCTGGCTTTACCGGTTCGTGCCTCCCTGGCGTGCTCACCGAGGGATGCATAGGCGGTATCGGATGCGGTTGTGGCGGCAGCCCGTAGGGACCGTAGGGATAAGGCATTGAGTAGCCAGGATGCGGATGAGGATAATAAGGATGCATAGCATGCGCGGCTGCAGCAGCTGACAGTTGAAAGATTGACGGATGATGTAGTAGAGGATGGTGTGGGTGGTGGAGGGGAGACGCAAACGGGTGAGGATGCGGAGGGCCTTGCTGTCCAGGGTGCATGATAGGCCCCGGCATGGTCGCTGGGATCGATAGAGGAGTTGGATTCATCAGGTTAAGGGCTGAATGAGACACTGGGGTATTGGGTTGCACTGGTGAAGCCGATATCTGTCTAGGCTGAGATGGACTAGTTAAATGCCTCTGGAATGGAGAGGTTGTTGATGATGGATGCGGACCAGGTTGGCTCTTGATAGGTGTAGGTGTATGAGGGCTTTTAACCGGAGGAGCAGCAATCGCGTCTGGTCCACTGCTTTGACTTGTGGTCGCTGGAATAATATGAGGTTGATGTAAGAAGTCTGGTTCCTTTTTAATACTCTCAATCCTTGGACCCAAGAAAGCACTTGGCATATTAGTGTTTTCATTTGTAGGTTGGCTTGGAGGCCTGCTACTGTTTTCTACACTTGATATTGATTCTCTGTCTCTTTCAGTAGTTAAATGCTGTGCTATGGCACTTCCAATTGGATATCCTGGCACTTTCACTTCTTTGAGCGATTGAAGTGGATCTGTAACTGCCTGTGTAGATAGATTAGCTGGCATATTATCAGGTATCTCCTGCTTGATTTTCAAATCTTGAGGCATTGATGGATCGTTTTGGTTAGACGGTGGTGGAATACTGTTACTAGCCAGACTGTGACTTGGAGGAATCGGTTGCATCAATGGTGGCATAGAACCAGGTTTGTCAAGACCTGGATGACCCGGATGACCCGGATGACCAGGATGACCAGGATGCCCAGGATGACCATACAATGATGTTGGCATAAAGCCATAAGGTCCAATATTAGCTCCACTTCCTACAGATATCAAGGGCCCAGGCGGTAATAAGCCCACAATTGACGGTTGACTGAGAGGAGGTGGCGGCATGTTGTGTCCTGGAACAGGTGTGGTAGCTTCTGAGGATCTGATTCCCAGATTTTCTGGTCGCACTGGGTGAGAAAAAGCTGGTGGTCTCAAACCACTACCAGGAGTATCATGTTTTGGCACTGGCTGAGTTTTCAAATCAGTTGGCTGTTTGTCATCATCAGGTTCTTTATCTTGAGCATTTGCTGGAGAAATAGGTTCTGTGTTTGTAGTTGTGGGATGCTCCATGGGTGGCGGAGATGAACCACGAGTATTGTTCGGCGAAGGACTGATCCTCTGCATTGAATCCAGACGAGTTGCATTTGGAGAGTCAACTTTACTTCCCGTAGAAATTGTTGCTGTGAATATTTCTTGTGTATTTTGACTCTTCATTTCACTAGCTTCATCTCTAGGCTCCAATTTAATTACTGTCTTCAAAGGATTTATATGAGGGTTGTGTTTATTAGGATCGTTTGAAAAGTTCAAATTCGAAGGATACCCAAACGCAGGCATAGCACCAGGAAATTCTTTTGCACTTCTGATGTATGGACTATCTTTAGATATATTGAGAGGGCTGAAAATGTTAGGCACACCTTCAATTTTAATACCATGACTTATTTTAGGGTTATACATGTGGGAGTCTTTCATGAAGAAGTTGGGAGTTTCTAAATTGAGTGGTTTACTCGGTTGATTCAATGGATGCCCGGGGAAGTTGTGAGACAGAGGATCCTTTGCATAATCATCTTTTTGTAAGTTGTGTGGTTGTTCATCAATGTCTATTTCTTCTTTTATCTTTATCTTTTCAATGGGTTCCGTAGACATTGGTGTAACTTTTGGTATAATAAGTTCAGTTTTCGGAAATATAGTATTCTGAACAGCACCAGGCCTTGGTTCAAGATTGTCAAGATTTTTCGATGCATTTGAGTCTGTTTTTAAATCTAAAGCGGTCCTGTCATCTTTCTCAGGAGCCATTTTGAACAATGGAGGAAGAGGATCTTTTTCTGTCTTGATAACCGTCTCAGGGATGAGATCCACCTTAGCTGGAGGCTCCATTAGTTTTGGAGGTTGTTCAGACTGCTCAGGCTCTTTAGGTACCTCTGTATTTTCTTTATCAGCTTTATTAAAACTAAAGTCACATGCTTCTGGTTCAGGCTCAGGAGTTTCAGTCTCATCCATTGCAGGAAAACTATCATTAGTGAGGCTTTCCGAGGGACTTTCTGGAGGGTCTTCTCTTTTCTTTTTCATTTGCACATCACCATCCATAATACCTTCAACTTTAGAGTCGTCCGGAAGACGTTTCTTGACTTTAGAGACATCCACTTTGCCGTTGGCCGGTTTGACTTCTAGCACTTTCTTTTTGACTTCTTTGCTAACAGGTGATGACAATACTTTTTCAGGTACTACAACTACATTATTATTAGTACTTTGTACTATTATAGGTTTGCTGGGTTTAGTCTTAGATTTCAAGTCAATATCACTTTCTTCTTGTACCTTTTTGATGGGAGTGGTTTGTTCCTTAGATTTATTTCTAGTTCTCATTCTGCTCGGTGAATCTTCGAGATCAGGTGTTCTTCCATTGTCTACCTTAGCCAAATCACCTGCATCTCTGGAGTCACTGTCTTCCTCTGAGTTTTCATCTTCTGTGACTGAGCTCATCTCACCCGCTTCTTTGGGATTCGGAGATGGCCTGGAGCCGTTAGTATCTACCACAGTAGGTGTAGCCTCAGGAGTCTGCTCTTTAGGAGTACCTGCTCTTGAATTCCTCGTGTTTCGCACACGTCTCAATGAAGCTTGACGTCGCCTTCTATGTGGTCTGTTACTACTAGCGCCCGGTGTCTTCTTCCAAAGATAATAAAACTCAACCAACTCTGCAGTATCTTTGTGGGGTAATAAATCCTTTCGTATTTTGAAGAAATTCTTCCCAAATTGTCTGATACCCTTGACGAATCTTTTGGATTCCTCCTCGGACCACTTTTTCTCAATTCCTTTCGGGACAGGACATTTGACGAGGGCTTGTAAGGCCCGGCCGGGGTCGTAACCGGAGTCGTGGAGCACGTCGAGTGCGTTGATGGTAGTGTCGTCGCGGCTGGCGGCCACACAGCCATCGTCAGGGGAGCCCCCATCACACATGCCAGCGAACGCAGCCATGGAGCGCGCCGCTCGCAGATACATAACCAAGTCTCGGTCCGTGGCCTGCGCCGGCAGCCAACGCAGCTCCTCGCCGCCTGAACACTGCTCGTCCGACCCGAGAGGCCCGTTAATTCGCATGTCAGGCAGACATGCGTAGATATCTTTATCCTTCACCGGTTGGCTAGGGGTACCCACCTGAACCTCCCCCTGATTTTGGGCCATGGTTCGCGTCCAATGGGATATTTACACTGGGCACTTTTACTTCCTTCACATACCACTCGCTAAAATCTCTTCACATATTGTTCGGTTTTTGCCTAATGTAAACACATCAGAATCCCATTTTAGATGTATAATTGATGGTCCGTAAAGCTGTAAGTATGCCAATATACATAATTATTACTCCTAATGGCTACCATTACACGATGCATTGTGCTTCATTTTATGGATTTGTTTAATACACACTGTTTGTAAGGTATTATTTCACGAACATACACGATGAAAATAAGTCTTTTGTGTCAATAAATAATCTAAGTCTAGTAATATTTTAGTAAAACGCTATCTACATGCTACCCTTTTGTTTAGCTTCACCTTTCTTTAGAACTTGCCATAGACAATTTTTGTAGTCTACAAAATGGCAGCCACGAAATGAATTTTTAGCGCCGTTTCAATATACGCATAGTATTAAATTAACTATTTTAGTGTGCATAAGAGATACAACACAGCTATAGAAACCGTATAATTATTTGATAAAGAAATGAAGTATATAAATAATAAAAACTTCCTTAAAATACGATTAAAACCAAAACTACGCTAGTAGAATTAGTAACTTATTCTATGCCAAAATATACTTTTACGTGTTAATATACAAACAGGAACGTTTTAAAACTGTACCATGACTTTTGGTTGTTTATGGCATTTAAAATAGCAATTTTACTGTGCACATATAGGTACCTGGGAGTTTTGGCGGGAATCCGATAGTGAGACGTTGTTGGTTTTGTATTATTAGCTCAAACTTGTGTTTCTTCGAGTGTTAATGTGTAATATTGGTGGAATATTAACCATTAAGTGTTCGTTAACGTGCACGAGTGTGGGCGAATGATATAAACTCAAAAAACGTACCATTTCGCATGTTTTCCAAAACTCCCAGGAAGTTTTAGTAAAGCATCCACTACTTTACTGAATCGTGACTGACGATTAAATAATTTACTTGACTACTTGACCACGATTGCTATAACATTGCTGTGACTTTCTTAATGTGAAATTAAGAAATACTTAAAATTAAAATACTTGACACTGGCTATATGCACAAACCGTGCGAAGCCATAACTAAAAAAAATAAAAAAATATAGGTACCTAGGTTTTATCTTTTTAGGTAGGTACATAATATTATGTAAAGCTACTGACATTTTAAAAATTTGTGTATTTTTTTTCACAAAATTTAATGTTTAAATTTTGTACGCACAGACAAAAATAATTAAAACTTCAACTGCAGTTCTTTTGTGACTTCTGTGGTGTGAATGAACGTAAGAACGACTTTCAATCCAGATTTCATTAGATTTTTTTTTTTTGTTTTAGTTATGGCTTCGCACGGTTTGTGCATATAGCCAGTGTCAAGTATTTTATTTTAAGTATTTCTTAATTTCACATTAAGAAAGTCACAGCAATGTTATAGCAATCGTGGTCAAGTAGTCAAGTCAATTATTTACATCGTCAGTCATGATTCAGTAAAGTAGTGGATGCTTTACTGAAACTTCTTGGGAGTTTTGGAAAAAATGCGAAATGACACGTTTTTTGAGTTTATATCATTCGCCTACACTCGTGCACGTTAACGAACACTTAATGGTTAATATTCCACCAATATTACACATTAACACTCGAAGAAACACAAGTTTGAGCTAATAATACAAAACCAACAACGTCTCACTATCGGATTCCCGCCAAAAAACTCATCATTAGATTTATTTCATTTTATTCAAAGAGTTAGCAAAGAGAATACAAACGCTAGAGTTGGCGTTTTGGCGGGAATCCGATAGTGGGACGTTGTTGGTTTTGTATTATTTTCTCAAACTTGTGTTTCTTCTAGTGTTAATGTGTAATATTGGTGGAATATTAATAATTAAGTGTTCGTTAACGTGCACGAGTGTGGGCGAATGATATAGACTCAAAAACCGTGTCATTTCACATTTTTTCCAAAACTTCCACGAAGTTTCAGTAAAGCATCCACTACTTTACTGAATCGTGACTTTGACGATGTAAATAATTGACTTGACTACTTGACCACGATTGCTATATTGCTGTGACTTTCTTAATGTGAAATTAAGCAATACTTATTGTAATAAAATTCTTGACACTGGCTATATGCACAAACCGTGCGAAGCCATTACTAAAACAGAAAAAAAAAAAAAACGCTAGAGTTAGAGGTTAGTGATGGCAATTAATGCGATTTCATATAAATTTCACAAACATGCGAGTTGACGAGTCTTAGCATGCTAATTGCTATTGCTATGCTATTTGCTAAATAAGACGATAATTGACAATATTATCTCGGCTCATATTTCGGGCGATGTGGTCGCTAAGCGACAAAGCCCCTTAAATAAATTGAAAAAAAAGCTCATATTTCGTAGTTCGCACGATTTCAATTAATTAATCTGTTACACGCATTCATTCGATAAACGACCGTAAGTAGTACTAAGTACAAGCCTATCAAGGATAATAATTGCTTAACCAAATTTTATAGCGTCCGTATGAATTTGCTAAGGTTCACGTGAGTGAAGCAGACTTACATTGAGGCGGACTAAGAGAGCGCACGCTCGCTGCCGGCATGATGCGAGCGACGAATTCGCTTCGCAATTCGCAAAATTTCGCTACGTAAATTAATTCGTGGAGTGACGATTATGAGTTCGTCGCGAAAATTATTACGAATGCGAATAATTAATCCATTACTATTAGAGGTAGTGTCAAGAAACAGACTTGAAAATAATGTTCCCTCCCTCTTACTTATTATACTCTTTGGTTTTGCTGAATGCTCACGGACATGACGGACACGACCTCACGTACTTGTACCTATGAAGTTTTGAACTTATTGATTTGTGTGTTTTGTAAACGTTTATGATTTTGTTGGTGTACCTACCTACTTGTTGGTTGAGTTGGCTTGACTTGCTGATTTTCAACGATTCCCGCTAATATTTGTTCTGTGCTGTGCCTAATACATAGGAAAAATTACCTACGACTAATTTTCGCATCGATTATTATTGGTTTCTACGATTCAAACTCCGCAATAAGTCCTCATGCCTCCAGACGATTCAGACGATGAACCGCTGTCGGTTTTGGCGGCGCTGCAACAACGACGCGAGTCGGGGCTTGAAATACTACCAATTTTTGAAACAGACAATGCTATTGCAAAGGTACAGCCAGTGAAGAAGGAATGTGAAGTGTCAATAGAGCTGCAGTCATTTTTAGAAGATGAACAATCCGCTGTGGTTGAAAGGCCGGCAGATGTGTGGTTGTATCTAACAGATTTTACTGCATCTGGGCCGTATAGCTGCTTGCTTTGCTCAGAGTGGTTTATTAACAAAAATAGAATAATAATCCACTATGTGATGGATCATAAGAAAGATTACTGCGGAATCTGCAGGTCAGTAAATGAACCCTCAATAATGTCACAGCCTGATAAATTAACATTTCATAGCTGAAGTATGTAAGGAGCCAAACGTTTTTCCAAGGATTAATCTTGTGCTTATGAATGTTTATATATCACCCCAATATCACTTCTTCATTGTCTTAGTTATTGTAAACACACTTGTACAACTCTTGTTCCAGATATTTTGTAGCGAGTAGGGAAGCATGGTGGGAACATCTCAAATTTCACATGCCATGGAAATGCTCACAATGTGAGGAAAGCTGTATGTCTCAAGTTGAGTTGCATGAACACTATCATAGAGTCCACAAACTGGTACACTGCCGACTGTGTCACGTGCGCCTGCCTGATGACGAACATTACCGCATACATCTTTTTAAAAAACACTGTATCACTAATTTGCCAAGTGTGTATGCGGAGGTGTTCTGGGAATTTGAATATAGTAGAGGTGTTCAAAAATTCCTATGTTTACTTTGTTCTAAAACAAATAATCTGGGTCGTCCTTTTGCGGATCATTTTATGTCATATCATCACTTGACCCTTAAATGTTTCATGTTTTTTATTTCTGGAGCGGATTTACCGTTCAGCATAAAGGGTGTCGACTTGACGCCGGAGTTTATTGAAACAGAGCTAAAAGCTAACAATGCCTACGGTTACCTTGATTTCCTGAAGACACTGAAAGTGAAGCAAGAATGTGTGACAAATGTAGACACAGATGCAGTAACAGTGGAATGTTACCCTGACGTAAAAGAGACCATATACAACGAAGAAAATAAACCTAATGAGCTGGTAAAAGAGTATCAAGGAGAGGAAGACTTTGATTTTACACTAATGGAAGTCATCATAATGCAGCAATGTTACTTTGATTACGTAAACGTGGCTTTGAAAGATGTACTGACCCATTCGTCTGACATTAGTTATGGAGATGCTATTAATTCTAAAAAGATTATCTGCTGTCTTTGTAAACATGTGAGCGAAACAGTGAATACGTTTGAGGCTCACATGACTAAAATGCATTCTATAAAATCTCTGCCGGTTTACTGGTGCAGAATTTGTGCAGCAGGATTTGACAATTTGTCCGAATTAGAAGCACATTGCAAGGAAGAATTGGGGGAGTTTGACAACCTGTGGATTTGTCAGTTTTGCGACAAGGAGTTTGATGGGCGAGAGGCGACACGGAAACACTTATCTGAGCACTGGGATGAGATCCAATATGATAATTGTTTCAGTCCACATTTAGGCTTCAAATGTAGATTTTGTCCGACACTGTTTTGGAACGAAAACGATAGAAATGTCCACCATGTAAGGGTGCATTTCCAAAAGCATATAAGCGATTTTTATAAATGCACCAGCTGTGGTGTAATTTTTGGTGATAAGGTGGGTACCTCAGTGCTTATTTTGCGAGTTTAAAAACTAGCCATTCATAAATAAATATATATTATGTCTATTCAATCATAAGTAAACTCACAGGTTGAACAGGCAGAAGTGCTCCAGCCAGTTGTAGGCTATTTTGTAGGTATTCCTAGGAGTCTAGCCGCTAACCAGCTTATTACATATCGAAAATGAAGTTGCATGAAACCTATGTCTACATTTTGCAGGTGTTTTTCGTTCACCACTACTTGGAACATCATAACCGCGTCAACCCGACGTATCTACTCAAATGCTGTAAGTGCTCCATCGTGCTCCAAAGTGTGGAGGAAATGAGAAGCCACTTTGAAGCTGAGCACCCAATGTCACGGAAGCTATTTTGTTCCATGGAGCAATGCAATTTCAGACCTTTTATACACAGGAAGACATTTTTAATTCATTTGAAGGTAGAACAACAAAATGTGTCAATAAGTTGGTTTTTGTACTTAGCAGCAGACTTGGCTTTTGCTACCATTTGACTACTGGTTTTAAGTGACGATATGGTCGAAGGTGGTAGATGTGCTCAGAATGGGACTGGCTCTTGGAAGTTAGACTACTTGACTGCATTATTGCGGTCATAATCACCGATTTTGATGGGTATATAAAGCAGTTATATCGCAGTCGCATCTTATAAAGTTACGTCCCTGATCTGCTGATAGTTGTGGAATGTCCTCGGTGGCTGATCACTTTGTTTTTGCTCATTTTGATTAGTTTTTCATACTGAAAACAGTCACAAAAGCTTGCCATAAAATAATTATTTTTAACAAAAACAACTACCTAACGGGACTGACATAGTTGAATAGGACAAACAAAACCCCAAAAAAAAAGTACATATTAAAAAAATTTAAATTTTTTTCCTAATTACAGACTATCCACGATCCAGCGAGTCGGCAGTCTCGCCGAGTCACCTGCAACATGTGCGGGCTAGAGTTCGAAAGTACCAAAGCCTGCAGCATGCATGCGCTGCGAGCGCACGGGCCTGCTAAGTTCAAGTGTACGTTGTGCAATGAAATACTGCACACTAGTGATGAGAGGCGAGTTTTTTTTTTGTCGAATAAGTAAGTGCTGGCCTGTTTCATACGGCGTGTAGACTCAGCCCCTGCCCTTATTGCTCCAGCTGCCAGCAATAATTCCTTCAAGAAGTGTGTATTCACATTCTGCCACCACTCACTTTTCTTTCACTATCACCGGGCAGTGCGATTGATTAAAATCGATTAAGTAATATAAGAGCCCATCGCGGAAAAACAACGTGACGCGTAATTTATGTATAATGAAGATTTATAATATCTTCTAAACATTTATTACAGAAAGATCCATTACCTGATTCGCCACCCGGGCCGGTACCAGTACCAATGCGAGACGTGCGATAAGTCATTCCAATATAGGTCTTCTCTATACATGCACAAACAGGAACATTCACCTAATAAGAAAGATTACACTTGCAACTATTGCGGGAAAGTATTTATGGTGAGTTGCAAATTGTTTTATTCTGTAAGAAACAATAAACAGACGAAGACATGAATAATATGTTAATTTATTTCATGTTCTTTCATACAACTCACAATAAAATTCCACTCGAGTTTCTAAGCGCCAAGAAGCGTGCTCGAAGGACCTGAAGCGTTTAAAAAACCTTGAAGGTGACTTCCTTTGGCGCCAGTCCATCTGCGCTGACCCTTATCTTATTTAGAAGGATATCTTATAGTAGGTTATAATATTCTTTGGCAATTGTTCCCTTATTAAAAATGCATAATGACCCCTATGTTTGCAGAAAAAAGACTCCTTCAGAGAGCACGTATTGATCCACGAGGCGCCGCGGCACGCCTGCTCCTTCTGCCCGATGCGGTTCGTGCAGCGCTCCAACATGCTCCGGCACGAGCGCCGGCACACGGGCGAGAGACCTTACACGTGCCAGTTCTGCCCGAGGACTTTTGCTGATAAGGGCGCCTGTACTTCACATACAAGGTAAAATCTACTTTGCACTTAAAAAGATAGAGCTTAGAATGGGCGAGGCTTTTGAAACGCTCCCATATGCCTCGCTGCAGTACATGTTGGAGATAAGTGAAAATGAATGTTAAGTCTTAACTCTATGTTTGCTTTTTGTATAAACAAGATTTAGGTACTAGTAGGTTTTGGTCTGAGAATTGAAACGGGCTGATTTTGATGTTTGCTTCTGACAGGACTCATCAAAAGACATCGTATGGGTGTGTGTACTGCGGTCAAACTTTCGCGCAGAAGTCCAAATTGACTTATCACATTCGGAAGCATACTGGAGAGAGTGAGTGAAACTGAACCCTTTTGTCTAGTGATAAAGTTCATTTTACTGTGTGAGAACCCATTGGATTAATCCTGAGCATACACAGTATAATATTATGGAAAGTGACAATGTGGTTGAAGTTTGTAAACATAGTGGGACAGTAGCCAGGCAGACACTATAGTGCCTACCACCAAGATGTTTTCCTTAAGAAGCTCATGTTAATTTTTGCGGTTAGCTGATTTCGAACCTACGCCCTGCAGCGTGTGATCCGAAGACGGAATGAACTGAGCTATCATCTCTTCAATTCTTCAGTTGCATAATAAAACGGTGGTTTTGCTTACAGATTTGGAAACATGCTCGCTCTGCTCGAAGATATTCACGAGCGCGTGCTCGCTCCGGGAGCACATGCGCACGCATCAGAGGAAGAAGATGAACAAAACGGTCAAGTGCCCTCTCTGCCGTGAGTTCTAGTCCCCTATAGTTCCGGCTGGTTTGCTTATTCGTACTAATTACTAAGGGGTTGGTCTCTCGGAGAGACCAATTCGATAATCGGATTCGATAGCCGGGGTTGCTCAGACTAATGAGACCAACCAGCTGAATCGAAAAAGATATTATGTTGTTGGAATGGATAGTTTTTTAGCAAGACCATCTATTGTCAGCTTGATATAGATATCTTCCATACAAATAATTAAATCAAAGTAACTGTTTATAGAGTCAAAACAACAGATTTTTACTATGAACATGAATGAAAGTGAATGACTAAAACATCCAAAACGGCGGGACCGATTTTGACTATACTTTCACTGGCAGATAGCTGATGCCATAAGTATTAACAGGCTACTTTTATTTTAGAGCTAGCTGCGCCCCGCGCCTACACCCGCGGGCTCAGCTAGTCATGCACCTATATATTTCAGAAAACATGTACCTCGAGGAAAAGTCAATGATGCGGCACATGCGGTCCGCGCACACCGGCGTCAAGTACAAGTGTCCCCTGTGCCGCAAGTCTGTCACCTCGGCCAGCTCGCTGCGGGAGCACGTGTTCACGCACAGCCGCGTGAAGACCTACCGGGTATGTGCCTTGCTTGACTGTTCAGCTGAGTCACGGTGACCGTGTTACTTGTATCGTATGCTGATCCTCGACCCTGCATCGATGACTTCTTGTAGCTATGTGCGGGTTTCCATCGCTCCGCTCATATATTATTTACTCTGCATTATCATTATTGTGTTATGACTCAATCCGTTGTAACAAAGATTAATTGAAAATGTTTAATTCCAGTGCAAAATCTGCCCGAAATCCTGCCACTCGAAGAAAACAATAATCAAGCACGTAAAAAACAGACACGGAGTGAAATCGCAGGAGGTGAGGGCCCACTTCCGGCACCTGGAGCCCGCGGAGTGCGGCCTCGGCCTCGACGACGAGGTCATGGAGAGGATCTTCGGGAAACGCAAAAAAAATCTAAACAAGGACCTGCCAATGGGAGATTTGAAATACACCGATCTCCAACCACCCATCGAAACTCACAAATCGCAAGACACAGGCACAGACCCTGTGCCTTCGGAAGAGAGCGAAAGTGAAGATGTAATTGCTGTAAATGAAAAGAGGATATCTATAAAAATAGAACCCGTTGACAATGAAGAGATTCCTCCGCCTGACTTCGTGAATGTTAAGATCGAGTGCATGGACGAGAATGAATTTTGTGACGCGGAAATGACATAATAAAACCAGATATAAAGTGTTTGTTGGTATAGTTTGAATGAAAAATCTGAGGCAATCAATAAAATTAAGTTATGTCGCAAGCACACACTTTGATAGGTGAATGTTTAGTGACTAAACATCTGACCGCTGTCGTGCCCGGTTATTATCGATTGATGCTGTTAGTTATGCCAGATCCTTTGGGCAGTCTGATAAACTCTGATACTCATGAACCTAGTATCAGAAACTGAGACTAGATCAGTTTCGGGTAGAGAACTAGACAGGAAGAAAAACTGACACTAAAGAACACTACTATCGCAATTTTTATAGTTTTTTTTTTTTTTTTTTTTTTTTTTTTTTTTTTTTTTTTTTTTTTAATATCTGCAATCAGTATAACTTTTATCAGATTTGCTGTGGGAGATATGTTATGTAGAGTGTGTTCTCCAGTGAGAGCATCTCCTCATTTGATTTATTTGGCACTGTTCCCTATTGATGGGGTAGCACTGTCTTTCTTTTAAGTCTTGGCGTGTAGCCCTGGTTTGTGAGTTCGACGGCCAGAATATTTGGATGCCGCTTTAATCGTTCTTCATAGGTTGCTGTGATAATACCAATCTCCTCCTTGATTGTGTTCATTTGTAGGTTTGTGTGTATCTCTGTGTTGGTTATGTACCAAGGTACATCACTTATCGATCTTAATATGATGTTTTGTATCCTTTGTAGCATCGATATGTTAGAGTTACTTGCGGTGGCCCACAGTTGGATACCGTACATCCAGACTGGTTTGAGTATACTCTTGTAGATTAGGAGTTTGTTATCGGTGGACAGTTTGCTGTTCCTACCAAGGAGCCAATACAAGCCCTTATAGCGTAGGTTGAGTTCTTCTCTTTTGATTTTAATATGTTCTTTCCATGTTAAGCGGCGGTCCAAGTGAAGTCCCAAGTATCTTACGCTGTCATGGTGCGGTAAAAATATGTTTTCCAAGTGTACCGGTGGACAGTTTCCCTTTCTAAGTGTAAATGTTACTTGAACAGATTTTGTTGAGCTTGCTTTAATCCTCCATTTTTGGAGCCACTTGGTAATCTCATCCAGTCCCCTTTGGAGAATTTCTGATGCTTCTACTGGGTTTACATTACTAGAGAGGATGGCTGTATCATCAGCAAATGTGGCTGTTGTGATATTTTCTACCTGTGGTAGGTCTGCTGTATAGATGGTGTACAGTACAGGGCCCAACCAATTTTTATAGATAGCAGTGACTTGTGGAACATCGTTTCTGCTCAGAACCACAGATAACTAATCAGAAATTACAATTGCAAATCTTGCGTGGCGTTGCTTTGCGTTAGCCACTTTGGGTCGATCTACCAAATACTAAGAAAAATAGTAGCCAGGGCAATTAGTGTTCCCAATCTCTGAATATCTCTGATACACGATACACGCGCTAGAGCTAAAATGCCCCATGGATAGGAATGGGATACTTCAGCAACTGTCCGTATCAAAGATGCATACTATTCTTCAAATGGTCAAAATTGGCACTACGTTCGTTTCGTAGTTACGCCATTGAGGTTTGTAATGGAACAAGTGTAATTTTTTTGTATAAGATGTATAGTATCGGTGTAAATGTCTATAATGATAATAATATACCTAGCTAAATATATGTAATTAATTTTAGCTGTAAGATCTACACACACTTGTAATTTATAAATATACTTGCTATTATGTTGCTTTTGATAATAATACATAGGATATTTACGTGATAATCAGAGTACTTAGCAAGTTTCCCAAAAATACCCAATAAATAAATAAATATACTAAATTATTACACATTGGAAATGTTTTCTTATTTGTAACCTAATCTAAGTTATACGACAGAGCTGAAGTATATCTACTGTATACTGTATGGAGCACAGCTTTGGACTTTGAAGCGAAGGGAACAGAAGCGTAGGATAGTATGGTCATTTTCTCACGTTTTATTTTTCGAAAATACGATGCGAATACAATGCGGTGAGATACCGAAGATTCCTTCGTAAGTAGGAACGTAAAATCAGCTGTTATTTGACGTTTGTCTGTCATGTTGGTTGCTGGACGAGCTGTCATGTCATTCGACTCATTCGTTTCGAACCGGCTAGATTCACGCAGTAATTTTGACAGTCACAAGATTTTTTTTTTTTTAATTGCACAAATTTTTTGTCTGTGCAATTTCGGTCTTGCAGGATTGTGTATATGAATCCCGCAAATGAATGAAAAAATGGAATATGAGTTCATTTGTTCACTCACTTACTCATTAGGATGTTATACATATCCTGTGGTACAGACGATAAATGCTGCAAATTTACATACGTGTGCGTAATTTAGTTTGACGTCTTATGCATGTGTGCACTTTTTTGACATTTATAATGGTTTGTTTTGGCTATTCTTACGCAGTAAGGCGTATTACCAACATAAGAGCATTTTTGTCAGAAAACAGCAGCTCTAACATTATTGGAATAGAGACTATTATTGTAGTCTTAACAACTTTACGATAATTTGCTACGTGTGGTATATATATAATAAAATTGTGTACAGTGTATATGTGTACACGATGAATGCAGATAAAGAAAGAAAACGAAGTAGGTAGGTAGGTACCTGCCTATCTTTTTTGCGTTTTATTTTTCCTTACAAAGAATATTAATTTCTATGTAATAAATTGGCTAGATAGGTAGGTATGGTATAGTAATAAATTGTAATAAAAATGTATCTTATACATTTTTAGATTAGGTAAGGCTGACACAACATCTTATTGACAACAATCATAATATTTTGATCATCATTTGAATTATTGTGACGTCGTAGTTGAAATGTTTAATGGCTAAGTAGGTACCTACCTACCTACTGTATAATGAAATAAGGGTTTACCTACCTACTGATAGGGACTGATATCGATATTTCCAAAATATAGGTGTTTGCTACGGAAATACTTATAATGCTATCGATATTTAGCTAAATATCGGTACTATTATGTCTAGGTCCTATTTGTCTTTTACTGGTATAATGGTATCGATACCTATGTACTCATATCGATACTTTGGAATAATGTACTTACTTACCTACCGACATTTTAAGAAAGCGATGCGATGTTTGCCAGAATAGGTGCCTACCTACCTATCCTATAGTTCATTGATCATTCCACTCAACACCATAGGTACGTTTAATTTCATATTCCGTAAGTCCCGTACTTAACAACTTTGACCTAATCAAACATCATAAAATATAATTAGTCCAGCTGTTCTGAAGTTATAAATGGTGTAACTAGCACGAATTTGTTTATTACAATTTTCGTACATGAACTAATGTTTTAAAAACAAATGCACAGACCTACCATTCTAGGGGAGCGGAGGGTGAGAGGCAGAGGCTTATTTCGGAGATCCCCCTAGGCCATGTGCAGGATTTCTGGGTTTGCAGAGTAGATTATACTTAACACTAAAAATATTTAAAAAACCGGACACATTATGTGAGCAGTTTTCAGAAATAAAACAATTTTTTCACAAGTAGGTGCATAATTTAAATTTTATTGCAGTATCATATCAAAATAAACAATCTGATAACTAATCTTTGTAACCAAGGAGTAGTAAGTAAACTAGTTGGCTGCAAAATATATTCACAAACAATTAGTTAGGTAGGTACCTAACCTACTAAAACTGTGTTTTAATTATTAGATACTGTACCTTCCTCCTTAACCCGGGCTTAGAACCGGAGTCATAAATGTTAAATTATATTAACATTTATGTGTATATGTATAAATGTTAAATTATATTAACATTTATGTGGCGGAGTTACACAGTCATAATAATTTGTCCCTTATTATCATAAACATACATACATACACCAAGTGAAATGCATGAAATAAATATTATAATAAATAAATGAAGTAGGTATTACATATGTACCTACATACCATTTAGAATCTAAATTTTAGATATTATTATTGACAAAACAAACATATTATTATAATGTTTTAATCAACAAACACAAAAAATATTCACACAAACAAAATTACTTAGTAAGCCAACTGCTAATAACCCACTGCAGGTACCTACATAATATACTGCCACATTGTAATAATATGTACACAATGTAAATTTTGTTATATTAGGCTGGCCTTTTGCAATGTCTTGCAGAAGACCAGCACATGGATGGTCTTACAGTCCATTGAATATTGTTTTTATCCAAGCAAGTAATAGGTACCTACCTAATAACACATCAAGATTTTTTGAACCCGCAGTAAAGTTGAAATAAACTGCTTCCATAGCAATAATTATGCATGTTATGGTATGCAAACTTTAGGTACCTGCCTGCACGCATACCCTATAAAACATGCAAACTGGCTTTGCAACAACCGATAGGTTATGTAGCTCACGATTTTTTACGAAAGGGTCAACATGGTAATCTTCTGAAATAATGTAGGTACTGTGAGAATAAGGGTGGTATTGATATTATAATATAATAGTATCCTTTCTGTGATGGCCATCTGCAAAGTGCAAACAAATGTTTTTACTTGATTTTACATGAAACTGATACAACACCAACGGGAGACATGTCAGTCAGCAGACGACGTATCGATATCTATGTGTGAGATGTGACAGGGTTGCCATATCAGCAAACTCAATTAGCCTTATTTTGCCTATGTATCAAAAGTAGCCTAAATATTTATTTTGACAAGTAGCCCAATTTCGCCTTACATCTTGAGCTAAGTAGCCTATGTTTTTAGGCCAAATAAAGAGAAAACGCGAAAAAAGACAGAATGAGATATCACCCGGACATATCAAATTGATAGATAGATATATAGATAGATAACTCTTTATTGAGACACCACAGTACAAAAGTAACTTAAAACTAGAACAAAACAGATTTAACAATTAGTGTCACAATGGGCGGTCTTATCGCTCAGAGCGATCTCTTCCAGACAACCATGCATGGAGAGGAATAACGAGAAGATCGGACGGTGGTTTTTCATTTAAGTAAATAAATAAACAAGTTGGTAATTACAAACATAAATACATATAGTAACATAATATATAAACTTAATATAATAAACATACATACTAATAATACAATATATATAATGACTCACTGGATTCGTAACATCTCATTGCGGGGCACCACCGCGCTCTAGGGCTCTAGGCAATTGCATCCCAGCGAGGTGTCACTTAATTTTGGCGGGCCGTAGAATAGTAGAAAGATTGTTTTCTCGTTTTCATACGCTTTTGTCATTTATACTTATCAAGAAATTACTAAATCCATACTTGGGGTAATCTTGAAGTACTTATCCTAAATCGCCCGTTTTTGTTTTCTAGGTAGCTTGAATGGCTACTTGTGGTCGATTGTATTTTTTGCCCCTTGATATAGCCTAAATAGCGATAATCTGCCTAATCTGGCACCACTGGTGTCAGTCGGTAGCGGTACTATAGTCCACAGAACAAAATACTCCTAGCGCTGAATGAAGTATTATCCAGATAATAAAATTTTAAAGTTCCTATTCATGGGGTTACGTAGTGGTTTTTTGGCTATGATATTATTATTATTACTATTTAACTTCATTCTTTTTTTTATCTGTGCTACTGCGTGCATATAGTCTCAGCCCATTCGTTTACTTGTAGGTTAGTGTAGTAGACTTTGAACCTTGTAAACATTATCATTTTTACGATAATTTAAAAGGTTCAGCTATCGCAATGTGCAAATTAATGTAATATGTAACTATATCTGTAATTTACACAAAGGTTTATGTGAAAAAAATGGTGTACAGCCCGGCTGTAACCGTTCGCAGAATCGATGTTTTGATTCGTATTTTGAACGGTCGTAAGGGAATTTTAGCTGCAAATCATGTTCGTGCATACTCTGCAGGTGATAAAGTAACTATTGGCGATGTGTCTAAGGAACTTACTAGCCCGAAAAAGGCGGAATACGTGCCGAGGAAGTATTGTGAGTTTCATCCTATTCCTAACCTAAATCTTCGTTGATTTCGTAAATATTTGTACTTGCTTCATACAAATGGGCGATGAAACGAACTCGTGGTTCGCCTGATGGTAAGCGCCGTGGCAGCTCATAATTAACTCGTCAACCGGGCATTTTTTTACAAGCATTTTTTACCTCACTGTGCATAGATGTGTTTAGATCTAATCTCTCAAGTCAATTTTGACCCAGATCTTGATGTGCAAGGTTAATATTGCATACCTGTGAAGTTCTGGTGACAATGCAATATTATGGTAACACAAGCTAATCCAATGGCAAAGGCAGAACTTGGACAATGTCATTTCATAGTAGATTGACAATGTTTTTGGGTTCATTTAGTGCACAGTAATAATATAATAATGTATATTATGTTTTCAAAACTTACTAGGAGAAATATATAACGGCCAATTGTGGGTGGAGTCATAATTAGTTGCTGAACTACACTGATATTATACTTAAGTATCTTGTTTTAGTGATGTTAGACAATTCAGAGGTGAGATCGTTATCCCAGAGCACCCTCCACAACTTGAGATGGATGATGCAGAAGGATATACTGGGGCAGGACATGTTTCTTCTCGGCAGGCCGGGACCCAGCAGGTATACTCATTTTGGTTTCCATTCATCCTCATTTGGTTTCCATCCATTTTGGTTTCATCACCATCATTGTTACCTGCATATTCAAGGTGAAGCAGACAGAGTGAAATACGTAATTATGTGCATGCAGTTACATCTTTGGTACAGTCAAATGTTAGAGTAATTGTAGTAAAAAGATTTGGCCGCGTTTAAATCTAAAAGCTGTCATCCAGCAATGGAGAAGTAGCTCTACAACAATATTTAGTTGTCTAACAAAGGCGTAAAGGATATGGCTCTATCATGTAATTATCTAAAAACTTGATTCACCAGGAGAAAAGTAGCTCTACAATACTTAGAGCTGACACAGAGAGAGTTGGAGTATGTGGCTTTATCCAGAGACACCACCGAGGCTGACCTCAAACAGAGGAGAGAGATACAGAGCGCCACTGCTAAATACTTTGATCAGGTAACCTTCTTATCTTTATAATACCCTCTGCTTTACAGTCTATTAATTTGTCCACTGGAAAGTCTATTTTCAGCTGACTTGCTCAGGTAAATACAGTATCAAGTGGAAGCTATGACTGACTAATTACTATAATAAAATACAATAATCCAGCCTGTATGTAAGTAATTGTCACCCTCTCTTCGGTGAAGGATAACATCCTGTGGTGGATTATGGCCCAATCCTCCTCACGAAAGTGAGGGGAGGCCTATTACCGAGCAGTGGGGCAGTTACAGACTGAATTATTATTATTATTATTCTAGGTAGAAACCTACAAAGTAGTAATATGATTTATGATTGAAATAAAAGTTTGTAAGTACCTATCTGAATAATTGCTTCAAACTTAAGCGACATTTCCCTTTGATATCGCATTGATATTATATGTATGGCACTACATCACGGACTAGATATATTATTATGTAGATACTACGGACTATGCTACCACATAATAATATGAATTACTAAGAAAATACACTTCTGGTCACTTCCTGTCTTCAAAGTCCGAAGCCTAATAGATAGAATGTCCACAGAGCGCGGTCCGAGCCGCAGTCGAAGGCCGAGTGCTAGTTCTAGAGGGCATCGAGAAGGCCGAACGCAATGTGTTGCCAGTGCTCAACAACTTGCTGGAAAACAGGGAGATGCATCTCGAAGACGGGAGATTCTTAATTCCGGCTGCCAGATACGATAAACTGTTGGAGGTAAGATGTGAACTGGAGCAGTTTATTGTTTACTTGTTTTTAATACTGGTTGAGTCCCGAGGCTTCACCCTCGAGGACAGTGACAAAAGTACGATTAGGTATCCTATGTGTTATTAGAGGACAGAAATACGAAGTTAAATACGTAATTTCCTAACCTACTTGTCCGTTTTTATAAAAATAAAAGAAAAACTTGTGTACTTGTGTAGGAACACGGCGCTGAAGAAGTGGCGAAGTGGCGTCTGGTCCGCGTCGACGAAAACTTCCGGGTAATCGCCCTGGGCCTGCCCGTACCCCGGTACGCCGGGCAGCCGCTAGACCCGCCGCTGCGTTCGCGGTTTCAGGCGAGAGATATCGCTACTATCGGATATGGGGTAAGCTATGGTAAAATTATTTCGCAGGCATGTTATCCACCGATCCGGACCGGGTCACCATGGTGGATTATGGCACATTCCTCCTCACGAAAGCGAGGGGAGGCCTTTACCCAGCAGTGGGACAGTACAGGCCGAATTATTATTATTATTTGGTAAAATGACTGATTTAAGTTGATTGTACAAGTTATGATGTAAGTCGATTTGCTTCGATCTCTATATAAACCTTTCCAAAGTCATTGTTAGAGAAATAGGATTTATCTCTTATCTATTATCTTTTGTTGTTGACCGATGCTGTTGGCACTGTTACAATCGGTATTATCGTTGATCATGGATTATGGCCTAATCCTCCACACGGAAGCGAGGGGGAGACTGCTCAGCAGTGGGATAGGGGTTGATGATAATGATGATGATGATGATGGAATATATCTATTGTTGATGTTAATCTTCCTTAGTCGCTATTGGTAATATAATTTACGAACATCCTTGATTAACATAACTAAAAAAATATTTTAATACGGCCTGCCGCTATTGCCTACACTGATAATAATCAACAGCGTATCATTTACAATTATCTTAAAAATTACGAGAGACCTCAGAAAATACGTTCTCACAACTATTTCAATACAAAAACTCACTTCAGCACGATGGTGGTGAATGATGAACGATGGTTCATTACCCTTCTCCCATCATAAAAATATCGAAGTGTATTATGAAGAAATCGAGCGTAAAATTGGGCTTGCACAAAATACGTACACGAGTTTGACACAGTAATAAATCGCTGTTCAATATGCCTCCACTGAATGAACCACTGAACACGCGAAGGGTTAAATATGTTTAGACTTGACAGTCGCTAAATACCACAATTTTACTGTAATCACTGCTATAGCTCTTGGTGAGAGAGAAGAGGATCGAAAATCGATTCGATCTTACTTATTTACCCTTCTTCAGTTCCTCAAGTTTCATACTCACACATTTATCAGGCATTTCTACAGCTTGCACAAACGAGTAGATACATCTTTAGCAACTACTTATAAGTCCACATTTCATTCAGTATACACGCTTTTCAGTTCACACAAAAACATCACAATAAATAAACTAAAAGGACAGCAGTAAATATTTGCATTCTTCTCTTTTAACCATTATCCATCTACTCATTAGTATAATAGGTCTCATTAGAAAAAAGCAAGTTAAAAATAATATCCACAATCTAAACTAACTTCGAAACTTTATTTGCTCACAATTTTATGTGAATGCATCGATAACAAACTCTCAGTTCTGCTTGTCGCTGCGGAGATCATAGAGGTCGGGGATTTCTTCGGCATTTCCGGCATGAAGATATGCACTTGCTTCTTAACGGTTTTGCTCACGTCGGGAATCAGTTTTTTGCTAACCATTTCGGCGTATTGCTTCTCTACGGCGTTTCGTTCGGTGGCGACTTTCTGTCGTGTCTCCAGCACGTTTGACTTCCCGTCTCTCGGTTTTGTTTTGCCGGTGTTCTCCCTTGTTTTCGGTTGCGTCTCGACCCGTGGCGTGATTTTGACGTTCCGTGACTGTCTCGCGTAGTTCTCGATCGTGTTGGCGGACGTCGGCACATAAAAATCGTGCCGATCGATATTCCCATTTTGCTGCGCTTTGGGACTGTCGCTCGCTTTGGGCGAATGTACCTTCAAGCCCTCTTTGGCGCGTATGTCGAACGCTGTTTTAGATTTGGCCAAGTTGTGCCGCTTCTGCAACTCTGGCCAGCTGTGTCTGGGCTGAGTCATTCGCTCTGCGTTTTGCGGTGCAAGCAAATCTACTTTCCCCGCCAAGTCCAGCCATTGTAACACCCTATCTGACAGCTCCGTATTCTCTATCACATCAGTCCGCGCAGTCTTGTTAGCTCGCATGTTTTTCATAGTGTAGAAATCGTATCTCCCACTCTCATTCAACGGCTGAGGACTGGCTTTGAGCACGAGCTCCTCGTCCGAATCGTGCTCGACGTCCGTCAAGTTCAGCCTCTCGATACCAGGATCGTTGGAGCTCTTAGGACGCTTGGTTATATTAGACTTTCGGCTTTTGACAACAAGGTTTAACTTGCGCAGGCAGTCTTCGACTTCGTCCTTGTGGTGGCTCAATCTGGAGCTGGTTTTTTTGGAAGCGACGCTCGCTGAGGACTGCGGCCGTCGGCGCTTGAGTTTCTGGAAATGGGGGTCGTCTTGGGACAGTATGGCGTGCCGGAACCCGTCCACCCACACTGTTCTGACGTACATAGGCCGCTGGGAAGACTGCCAAAGCACCGGCATATTATTCCACTTCAGCGGGTTCTAACGCGTTCTGTCACGCGACGCGGCTCGGTGCGTGCGGGGCTTCCCCCCATAATTGATTCGTGCTTCCCGTATCCTCCGCGTTGTCGGCGGTCCTGAAAGCAAACATTAAGTGTTGTTTAGAAAGTTTCCGTTCACTAAATGGCTGTAGGTGGATGGTACATGTGTATTTTAGTTCGGCTGGAGTTCTAATTGGCGACAGTCGGTTGTTTATGGCGGCCGGGGGGCGCAATTGTGTTCTTTTCTTTTCGCTTGCGGTTTAGTTTGACAGTTTCCAAAGCATTCATCATAGGGGTATTATGGTGTAACTAAAAGTAAAGGTTTATTGGATGGTAAAGAAACACCTTTATGTCAACGATACACACGTAAAGTTAGTTGTTTATTTGCGTGGAATATATTTTCTTATTTTTGTTAGCATTGTATACAGACTAAACGAGCCAATGCCTTCTTTATGTTTTACTATCATTCAATATTTTCGTGGCACCGAAACTTTCTTCATCCTTGACCTATCCATCCGCCCCTGTCGTTCCAAATCACCGCCCTTAATCATATTCAAACTGTACTGACGTACAACAGTTGTACAGTCAGCTGCGAAAGTACTGAACAAGGTCAACTTTAAATTTCCTATTTAAAATAGCTATGTTATTTGCACAGAATCAAAGTGGCGTAGGATATGTCAGCTACTTTTGTGGCTGACTGTACTATTAACTATGGTTACTGTAGTCGGTTTGTACTAGAAGATAGACCAAGTAACATGAATGAAAAGGTTCGCTCCTAACTAATATCAAGTAGCCACCATTTACGTATTTTTTTATACATAGTAACGTTTTTTGTTTATTTCCATATTTTGCCATGTTGAAAGTGAAACAATTCTCATTCTCATTTACATCATCATCATCAGCCTCAAGACGTGCACTGCTGAACATAGGCCTCCCCCTTAGACCGCCACACCGAACCACAATTGCCAATAGTAACCAGCGGTTGCCTGCGACTCTTGATGTCGTCGGCCCATCTAGTGGGATTCTCATTTTAATTCTGAATAACACGAAATGATTATAACGATCATCCTTTTCGCAAAAATCGAACCGGCATCTCCATATTAAGTGCCCACCTGCCTAACCACTACACCATGGATATTCAAACGTATAGTCTACTTACTCGTACTGCTCGTAGCTAGTTCCTCTCAAGGGCTGTGTAGTGAACTTGTTGCGTCTTGGAAATTGTTTTCATTGACGCCGGCTCGTTACGAGTATGATTAATGATGCCTCTAACAGAAGCCTTCTGTTATGTTAATTTTCTTTTATAAAAGGGACGATGCTTTATCCTATCTTTGGAGTTGAGTTAGAGTTGATGTTATATGAAATAGCTTTTATATATTATGTATGTTTACGTAAGTATATTTATGTGTATTTATATTTTATATATATTATGCTTTAATATTTTATATATTAATTTAATAAATTATGCATATAAACGTACCGTGAAAATTCTTCAAAACTAAATTGTTTATTGTAAGGCAACTTCTACTGCTAAAAGTTACGAACTTAAATAATTAAACAAAGTAACGAAAAGTAGCGGTAGTGGCTAACTAGTTTTAATATTTTTTATAATACCTTATGTTATTTGTTGAAATAAAAGTTGATTCCAAACAAAGTAACTACACTTTGAGTTTAAAGAGAAATATCTCTTACGTGTTTCGATTTAGAGTGTAATCTCGTACAGGAATGTATAATACGCCTTTGACTGTAATTATTACTTATTAATTTACATCTTAAAATAGAATTTCGAACTATAAACTGAACCGTAAACTTCACAGAAATCGAACACCAACACAAAAACTATAAAACATGAAAAATAATTAGGCATTCACCCTTACAAATCTTACACGTAACACGTACGTCACGCTTACAAGCCGTTTTAACCCCTAAAGGTATGCAAGTCACGCTTTATAGAAGGTTCAATTAATCATGGCACTAGGGAAACAATTCCCTAAGCAACAGGCTGAGTTATAACCGTTTTAACTTGTAGTTAACAAGTGTGTCGGGAAGTTTAAGACATTCGTTTGTCAGGAATGCATTATAAGTATGGAGGAATGTTTATTTCATAAACACCGTCCATTAACCCCTGTTATGTTTTACTATTTCTTTTATGATTAAATAGGTTCCCGTATAAGCATTATCTCATTTGATGTAAATCGACAATGCTGTCGACTCCCGATGTTTTAGGTGCAAATGATATAGTGTTTTGTTGTACATATCTCTTGGTTTTGTATTATTAAAATCTGTTCAGCCGTTTCAGCGCTGATTGATAGCAAACACACTTATAAGCTTGTAAAATATACTTTCTTATTTTTTAGAAACTTGTTATGGATTCATTGAGATTTATTTGTGACGGTATTTCATAAATGAAATGTTATTGGTCTCGTCTGAATCCTGAGGGTGAAGTATCAATATACAATCGGTGCAATATAAAAGACAATTTCGTAAACTTTTAAGAAATTAAATCTTATTGGTCCCATCCCTAATTGAATTTTCAAGAGAAATATCACCGATAAAGATCGAATAAGTTTACTTATTTATCAATTCATTTACTATTCACGAGTAAAATGATTATAAGCATTTTAATCATAATCATTATAATGTTAATGGGATTAAAATTGTGAGACTTTAAAGCTATTGTCTCAGAATGAACAGGTGCAATGCAGGGAAGCGCAAAAGTCAGAAAAGAAATAAAATACGACCTACCTCAGTAAACAAAATCACTGGATACGAAATCAGGGAGGACTGCTACGCCGTAGTATTTCCGTAGACATTTGCTACGAAACTTCCAGCCATGTAATCCACTGCCGAAACCACCGTCTTCTAAAGAAAACCTAACGATATCAAGTCTATGTTATCAAAACCACAGAGTTTCCTTTACAACTGTTCTAAACCTGAACGTGAACGTTTCTATACGTACTAGTTAGTGAAAACAACGTCGTTACCGATCGGTATCTACGTAGCGACTGGTCGGTGCTCCTGTGAAGCGATCCGTTTTGTCCCCGAACAACTACAACTGAACTGTGCTACGCAATACTAACTGCTATCTAATCTGTGTTATGTCGTAGTAACTGCTACGGAATCTCTGCTACGTCGTAGTGAATGCCGAGTTAGGGCGGTTACACACGCGATGACAATGTGAAGCATTGCTAGGTTTCATTGTCGATACGGATCGAACGTCGCCTGATAGTGTGTTGTCACATTAATTCGTCGCTCGGCTTGTGTTTCTCTAACTGTAAGTTGTTTATGACTGTCATGGTTAAGCAGATGCATATAATTCGGTGTAGATAAGCCATGGCAATAGACAGCTGGTTAGGAAGTAACTCATCTATCAAACGTGTTGTGTTTGTGACTATATTTATGACTAGCATCGGTGATTTGTCGGTATAATTCCCGTATTCCTGGGGAAAATATTCCGGGGATAGAATTTTCAGAATTGGCTTACTTTCTGAGATTACAAATATAAATGTAAAACCTCTTTATTTTTATAATTAGTGTGGTAGTGATTATGTGCTGTGTTATTTTTATTTTGTTAAGTACCGACTGGTCATCGCTTATCATATTATTATCGTGGTTTATGTATAGAAGCTTGCGATTTTTGTTGCTTATTTTGCTTGTCGTAATGTTTAAGGCAAAATTTCTAAACATTACAGAGGTTAGTAGAAAAAATAAAAATACATAGCCTCCGTTTCAAATTTAAATGCATTACGTGAAGAAAACCTCTTATAAAAATAGGGTTTAAAACAGCGTTTGAAATATAAACCCTACAGTGCGCTCTGCTCTTAATTGTATAGTGTTTTTTTCATAAAGAATTCCGGGCAAACTGCTTACTCCAGTGACAATTTTAAAATACAAAAGCAACTTCGCTAAAGTTAAATTTTCTTCTATTTTATTTCAACTTCGTTACACGACACTAGTTTCGTGACTTCTTGCATGCTAGAGTTCTTGTGGCTTTTCTAGTCTACTTTTTTATACAAAAAGTTTTTTAGACTAGCAGTTCGTTCACCTGTCGGTAGGCGACACCACAACAGTTGCAGTGCCGCTTTGCAATGCCAAATCTTGCGCGACACTGCACTGGCTCGTCCTGTGCCATCTATTTCTATGTATAACCGGTCCCTTTCAACCGGAATACATTTTGCACCCTACTCATTGATCTACCTGTCAGAACCTCAGGATGCCTGTATAAAGAAGCCAAAGTTTACCTTTGTTATTTTTGCAGGTCAGAAATAAACTTTACTTTCTTCCCTACCTATACAATACTAGCAGAACCCAACAGACACTTTGATTATAAATTCAAATTTTGAACTACGCCAGTAAATCATCTATTTACTTACTGTAAAATCATTAAAATGATAGTTACGTAAACTTACGGGCGCTTTGCATAAATTTGGGAGTCATAGCAAATGTGGTATCGCACGGAACTTAGGGCTGTATTCATAGTTCGCGCAGAAGACCGACGTCAAAATTGAGTCAAGATTTTCTTATAAGGTTTAAATTCTTAATTTCTAGTTCCACACTGGTGGAGACGTCATGTATCATTTTAGAGCTGAAAAATTGAATTATGGTGTAGTTCGCCTAGCATAGACACTAATTGTATCGAATTTTGTTACTTATCACAAAATATAGTTACGCGGACACCAAACCCTTTGTTTTGAGTATAAACACCGCTCCAAGCGTACTCAACCGCTTCGGAACTCAAACATCATCTCAAGGAGGCACTACCAATGTATCTATGAAAGTTGTATGTCTGCAAATAAGTAGTTTAACTCGATGATGGGTAAAGTTTGCGCCCTTTCCTCCAATAGCAGGTAGCGAGCTGGAGCGATACCATCTTTGTAAACTGGTACGGCATTAAGGGTAGGCATTAATGGGATATTTCGTGGCTGCCTTTGATTTTATCAGACGGAACTTGGGATATTACGGATTGCTAATTTTAGGCTCCTGTTCGTGAATGCGTGGTAACTTTGCTTTAGAACATCCACCCTGATTTACTTCCGTATTCACAAGCGTGCGAACGAACGCAAAGCCAGATTTACGCGACCCTCGAATTGTTTGTGTAATGCGTTCTCCCTCTAGGATTCCGATGACAGCTTTCAGGAATCCGAATACGTTCTTAAAATCCTGATTTATATTTGGGTTGAGAAAGTTGAAACTGTTTTGATAACCTTTTTTTTTTTGATAAAAATTCAGCCTCATACTAGGATTTCTCGTGTCGTGGGTACCGTTTACAGACTTATAATTTCACATACGCATAATACCCAGACCAGAAATGAATATTTGTGGATCACACAAATATTTGTTCCGGGTGGGAATCGAACCCGCGACGCGAAGCGTATCAGTACGATTGCGCAGCCACTACGCCAAACCCGCTATCTAATAATGCATTGCAATTTAACATTATTTTGTGCTTTTTTAATTTGATCAGCATGGGAAGTTCGAAACCTTAAAATCCCACTCAACCAGTCACAGGGTGTCTTAAAACTTTTTTACATGATTCTACTCAGTTTCACGTTATAATGAATCGCCTTATCCTATCTAGTAATCATAAACCTACATAAGGCATAAGGCGTAGGCTCTACGACACACATAAAATAAGTAAAGCTACGGCCAACACATAAACGGCCAAAATGCTTTAGTTATTCCGTTTTACCACGTAAGGCATAAAATAGGATACCTAAGGCTTGACAGCCGAGCTAGAATACGACCCGGCGTATCAGCTCGCACGATCTCATTTGAATAAGGTTCCAAACTATTTATAACTCGCACGGGTTGTGGAACTATTCGTTAGTGAAATTGTGGAGTCGACTTCGCATATTTTTAACTTTACCTACATGAACCTAGTAAACGAGGGCATGCTACGATGTCAAATATGAAAGTGAGACGTCGTAATTCAAATGTATTTATAAGAACAGTAAAATAAATAATTAGACAGTGATTACCTTGCATGACGTCATTATCATCAGTTTTATCGGAATGATTGATGTATTTTGAATTCGGATGCGTTGTACTCGACTTGTACTAGAGTGCGACCTTAATCAATAATTATCCTGATTGAAATAACAATCTCACAATGATCGACATATCTTGGAAGTTTCATTAGGAGCCTTCTTGATAATAGTTTTAATTAATAAGTCCTTAAGATTCAAAATAGAAGCACTAAGCGCACCTTGCACAGCTAGCCTACATCAACACAGTGTAGCTGGCTTATCCTATCGCCATGCTTTAACCAAAAGAGTTCAACTCAGTACACAATGGTTGAAACAATGACAAGAAAAACAGAAGTAGGGTACTATTTCAATCTGGTAATCCCAACCCAATGACTTCAAAGTCTCATATGCCAAGTAACTCGCTCCACAGGCCACCCCCTACGTAAAGACCGTGGCATGTCGGCACACCATCAGCCGCCGCCGCAGTGTTAGCGCAAAACAATTTGTGGGCAATTACTCGCGGGGTATTAATTCCGACAACTCATTAGAGGTAGACCATTAATTTGATAATTGAGCTCGTACTGTAAATAGGGGTTAGGCTCGCCGCTCGTGTCTTGGAATAATAAGGCCCGTGTATTCAACTAATTTCATGAAAGGTTCAAAAAGATGGGTTTTAATTAAACGCGTGTATATTTCCTTTACAGATACTACTAGTGTCCATTGTCTATGTAACAGTTTCTTTTTATAAAAACCGCCAAGTGCGAGTTGGACTTGCGCTACGAAGGATTCTGTATAATTATCTATAAATACGGCAAAAAAATCACGTTTGCTGTATGGGAGCCCTCTTAATTATTTATTTTATTCAGTTTTTTAGTATTTGGTGTTATAGCGGCAGCAGAAATATATCACTTGTGAAAATTTAAACTGTCCAATTATCACGGTTCATGAGATACCTGGTGACTGGTGACAGACGGAAGACTGCGGAGCTTTAGTAATAGGGTCTCGTTTTACCCTTTGGGTACAGAACCCTAGAAAGGTATTCTCCATTTCATTGCTCTATCTATATTATTGTCATCTCATATGTATTATAGATATCTATTACTCTCTCCCTATTCGATATAGGTCTTCTATCAGTCTGATAGAGGGTAGGCAGGGGTCATATCCCACCGCTTGGGTCTCGTGCAGCTTGGTGGATTTCACTGTTCGTAAATTTTCACGTTCGTGGCTTCTTAATGTTTTGAAGTTAGTTAGGTATACCACAGACATAAAAAATTGAGGCAGGAGTTTTCTAAGACTTGCATGCATCTAATTATCTTACGATTTGTGGGTAGGTGGGCAAAAAAATGATGTAAGTATGAAATAACTTCAAAAACCAATATGGCGCATTTACCCCGCCATATTGTCGACATAGTTTTTGGTATTCAGGTTTTCGTTGATACATATCGAGACTTATTCTAGTGAAAATATATGATGGCCATTAATGTACATAATATATTCATATTAACAACCTATAAATAACCCTCTATCGAGTCAACCCATTGATAAAGATAAATTTATAGTAAGCCGAGCACTGTATGTTACTTCAGGTGGCACTCAATCTTTTTTATGTTATTTTGCGTTCTTTCTTTTTTACAGTTATGTCAAAAACCTCACAGACTAGACCTTACGGTAATAAGTAATAAGGTAGAAAATAGTGTGGTTAGCTTAGATCTCGTGTAACTTAGAGTTTTCCACACGTTTTTATACTTTGTAGCGGCAAAACAATATTTCTGTAATACTTTAGTTTGACTCGTACGTCCTTAGTTGAAACGCATATTATAATACATACATAATATACTACTCTATGTAATACACTATACCTAAACCTAATCTAACCTGTAATACAGTATACCTATTACGTATAATAGGTTCTGTTGCGTAAACATATTGTTAAAACTACATCGAGATTGGGGTTTGTTCAAATGAAAGGCGATAGAGGTGGTTTATATTGGTCAAGAGCTTTTTTTAAAGTGCATCTAGGTAATACCTTAGAATATACCTATACAAAACACAAACATAAGTGAAGTCACAAATATAGCGTAAATAGTTGTGAGACAGAAATTACCACGATGATTGCACGACAACTCGCTCCGTAATCGTCGCGAAATTAATTCGCAATGGTAATGAAATGGCGACCCGAGGCATAACCTCTGTTTCGCGAAATAGCAAGGATTAATGACAGTTGTTAAATTATGATGAATTGTGGTTTAGAGTTTGGTTTCAGTGTAATTATTTTACTGTTACTGTCTGCCTGCTATGCCCCACTGATGGGTAGTTATTTTGGGCGTGCCATTTTGTTCTTAGAGGGTTACTGACTAAAGCTCATTTAAGCGTTGCATTGGTATTATGAAGTTAAGTTTGTAATTGCACTTATTTATGAACTAGTTGCGCTCCAAGGTTTTCTTATTTTCCATTTATGGAGACACCCCATTACACCTTGGGGTAAATTTTAAATTAAAATTTAGCTTGTTTCAACTTATATGCATTTACTTTAACAACTTTAACTAAAATAAGTGTCTGTGGAAGCATAGTCCTTGTAGATTTATATTCACTAGCTAAATACTGGGAGTTCTAGAAGACGCATAATCCTAGGGCGATTGAGGATAGTCTGTTGCATATTTATAATAGTCACTGTCCAACCAGGAACATCTGACCGCCCTGAAAGAGGAAGCCCCTGGAGTGGACCCGGCGCAGCTGGAACAGCTCCTGTCTGCTGCATACGCGCTGATCAGCCCTGAGTTGCAGCAGGTCAGCCTGCCCGACTTCCCAGTCGACAGCTTGCATTCTGCTGCTCGCATACTGGTAAGAAGAGCTTTCTAATATTTTGTTTTAGGCATATTAACGAGACAAGTAACTTGTTGGCCTGATGCCGCCTGTTTATAACAGTTGCAGTGCCGCTCGAAACTTTGCATTGCAAAATCTTGCGCGGAGTCACACTATTCTCGTCGCCCTGAGACATTGGTTCGATTAACTAGTTAAAAACGGGCCCACAGGCTAATATCAAAATATTCATTGTCTCTAACTTTCTCCCTCTCCTTCTGTCTCTCTCCCTCTTCATCTACCTATCTCCCTCTATCTATTTCCCTACATCTAAGTTAACATGATCGCTAAGTTTTCTTAAAATTTTCATATTCCGCGAAAATTTCTTAATTTTTTTCTTTCATAATAACCTTCTCCTGACAATAACAAACACGACACAAAAATGATGAGCAAAATGATTAGCAAAATTGGTCCAGCCGTTCACGCGTGATGCCGTTACCAAGGGAAATCGGGATTATTTTTTAAATATAGAGACAATAGTTAGTATATAGAGATAATAGCGAATTAGACCCGTTTTTAGCTAGTTAATATGACTGTTTTCTTTTCGCGAAAGTTTAAGAACTTAATATATTGGTACGATCACCTGCTTAATGATTGGTCACTGATCTTTGGATACGTCGACCGTGTATGTCGATAGCGGCTGTAGCTTTTTTCATATCGATCGATTTTGTTTCTTTCTCCATCCCACAATATGTCTATGCTTTGTGAATGATAAATGGTGTCAAATCAAAATGATAGAGCGAACTTGTCTAACCACACATGAGTTGGCACGACATGCGGTCACGACACCGACGCGATACCATTTTGGGAATTCTATCTTTTATCACCAACTTCCTTCTGGCGTCAGCGTCACGCATGCCCTTGAGACTCCTGGCCTCCGAGGATCGGCAGATCACGCGAACTCACCATCAGGGAGCCAAGGTCAAGATTATAATCTATGTACCGTTAAATATGGAAGTTGATTAATGCTGGTGATTAAAAATTTTCGCTTCAAATCTACCAAATTTTAGCCTGTGCGTGCCCGTTATGATTATTGATAATCGTGACTAAAACGTGGAATTTGAATAATAACAGTGTAGTTTAGGTGACTTTTCGATATCTTTCGTGTCGGTAATTCTGCATAATCAGAAGCTGTTATTTGGATTGATGAATGCCATTTCCACTTCCAATTTCCAGGGTGATTTTCCAGCTTTCAAGTCGCGATTACATAGTCATAATTATATGATGCTATATTTTCTATGGAAAATATAAGCTATATAAACAGTATTTTGTACAGAAATATGTATATACATTATTTATGGCAGTGTTATTGTGGCCGGATTCTTAAAGAATTTTCAAGTTAGTCGTTGGCTCAGAAATGGACACACGTCAAATTAAATCGCAGTAATTACGATCGGTTCTGATTTGCCTGATTTCCTAAAGCATGTCGATACTAAATTAACTCAAATAGGACATTATTACCTTGTTTTTATTAATGCTCTTCGCTTCCCAAAACAGAATAGGGACATGGGTTTTATTGTTTCTGTCTACGCTCCAGAAAGTGCACGTATTCCTAAAAAAAGGGTGCATAAATTGACTTTAACAAGAAAAAGGCATATTATATGGGTTAATAATAACGCGTATTTATGCAAAAATTTTTCTACTTTATACTCTGAAATCAATCTGTTGATATTTTTGGGCCGTACGGAGCATTAACCTTTATGGTAAGAAATAGGAACCGATTCATTTCAACTTCAGAGGTTTTTATTGGGAACATAACTTTAAATAATGTCTGTCGTAATAAACATTAATACATACATCGTCACTTTATTGTAGAATCAAGTGATGTGGTGGTTAAGGGTTGGTAAAAAAATACTGTTTAAAGCTATATAATAATTACTTTTTCTGAGTAAAGTATCTAAACCGGATTTCAAGTTTCAATATCAAATTTTCATACTATATATTTCAATATTTAGATATTGTGTGACCTACGGTACGCGTCAAGCATGGCCACAAGTAGATATTTGATGCGAATCGGATATTGGCCGATGCGAATGTACGTGATATTTAGACTTATGTAGATATTCGACGCGATGGGTATTGCAGATTTTGGGACGGTATCGTACCTCTCTACCTACCTCTACCTCTACCTACCTCATCAGCCAGCTAGCCGTAGCCGATGCGGGGCACGCGCTACGCTAATATCTAGATATCATAATGTATGGATTTTGAACGAACAAGAACATGGTTTTCATTGTACCTATATATAGATTTTGTATCCATATATATGGTTTGTTTCGCCCACCTTTACCATGGCAAGAGATTATGCATCAAGCTGGCTTGTGATATATCTGGAAATAAAAAAAGTTAATTTATTCCAGGAAAAAAACCCCAATATCCCAATCCACAAACTCCTATACCTCCTATATCCATACAACGCTTTCCTAAGCCGGGAACACATGAAGACCGTCGAAGGCATACTGCACAATCTTCACGTGAACACTAACCCTAAATGGGACATAGACCTCCTAGGCGTGGAGTTCAAGGGAAACCAGGCCCTAGTCGGAATAGAGGTGAATGGCGTTAAGAGTCAGTTTGGCGTGCCGTGTGGGTCGGGTAGGAGGTGGAGAGAGAAGAAGGGGGTGGTGAAGACGGCGTTTCAGACCGAGTTGTTGAATGAACTGCTGCTGAGTCATAGTGTTGGTGATTTTTGTATTGTTGGTGAGTAGAGATGTTTTCTTTTTATATATATTTATAGGGTAGCCTTTGAACCTGAACCTGCTTTCTATGTGGCTGTGTAATCTTTATCCATAAGCGTGGGGATCTGAATGTATTGTCCCAGATACGGAACGTAAGGATGAAAGAGATATATAGTGTGAAAGATAGAAACTAATAAATCTCTCGCCAATAGCTTGTAGAATTATCATCATTGTTCGGATTCCTTTTCTTTTGGATTTCTTACTTACTTACTTACTGATACAATAAGCTTTTCAAGAGAGATGGTGGCCGAGCGCTGTGTGCTTTAGAATCCAGCGACACCGGGTTCGATGCTCGGCCAATGACTTTTCGCTATTTACGTGCGGTTATCCATCGCTCCGTGATACGGAGGGGACGTTAAGCCATTGCTCCCGATTGTTATCGGTTGGTAGTAGTCGTTAAGACTCGTCAGATGCCCTCGGGTGGACGGATAAACTCTGACATTAGAGGCTAGCACAATCTCATAGAAACAAAACCTCTCTTCCAGGTCCAAAAGGCTGCGGGAAGAGTCTTCTAGTGTCCCAGCTGTCTTCCCTCCTCGGCTACACTGTGGAACCCATAGTACTGTACCAGGATATGACGGCGAGAGACCTGGTGCAGCAGCGGACCACCCTGGACAACGGAGACACCGTGTGGAGGAACTCTGCGCTGGTCGACGCGGCGTTGCAAGGCCACCTGGCGGTGCTGGATGGCTTGCATCGGATACACGCTAGCACTTTGGCCGTGTTGCATCGGTGAGTGGTTGCTGCTGTCGGCCTTATGTATTTATATTAGTGCAAAAAAAATAAGAATCACAGTGTAAAACATTGACACACAAGCATTACATAACATAAGCATATACCACTATTAACTATAAAAGATTTTTTTTATTGCTTTCTATATATGTACTAACTGCGCCCCGCGGTGCTACCCGCTTTTCCGGAATAAAAAGTAGCCTACGTGCTTATCCAGGGCGTGAGCTAACTCCTTATCAAATGCCATCAACATTGGTCCAGTCGTTTGAGCGTGAAGAAACAATTACAGGACACACAAACACACTCGCAAAGTTTCGTAATTTTATCATAATTATATATTAGGATTTTCATAATTTTAGTAGAATTTTATAATCTGAACCGAAGTGCAAGGAATCAATCAATCAACAAATCAAATGATTCAATCCCAAAGCTGCTCGGAGAGGTTTAAATTTTACTGTTCCACCGTATTTATTTCTCTAAGAGTCTGTAATTAAATCTTGTTATTACAATTTCTATTCAATTCTATTTTTTTTTTCAGTTTGGTTCACGACAGAGAGCTGCAACTGCACGACGGCACGAGGCTCATCCGTCACGACAGATACGACGACCTGGTCGCCTCGGGATACACCAAACAACACCTGGACCAGAGCGGGGTGAAGAGAATCGACCCCGCCTTTAGGTGAGCTTTCCGTCCTCCTTTTTTTGAGAACCTCCTCCTTTTTTTGAAGTCTGTTAAATATGGTAAGGATAGAAAACATCAACTATTACAATATGTGTACAATTGTATACATATAATATGTGGAGCCAGCGGGGGTTTGAAATGAAATTCTTCCAGCTGGTCACTATTTTATTTATATTTAGAGATCTGGATAACAAAATATCGCCTTAGAATAATTTAATTGTATTTTTAGGTCACACACACGTCTTCACTCTTATACGTCTTCCGCCATTTTCCACTTTCGTCTTCTTTCCCTCTCTCTCTTCGCTAATTACCTTTCATTCGCACAATCACATTCCATTCCACGCTTCGTTCATAAACTCATCCTACATATAATATAAATTGTCATGGATACTTAAAAATTACATTGGAAGTGTAAAGTTATTACTGATTTTGTTTCGTATATGTTAATTTGAAACCAATGTATACCTACCTATTTGACACAGTTGGACGGTTAGATAGTTTAGAACATTATTGTCGTACACTTAATTCTAGAATTGTAGAAGTAAATATTTTTCGAATGTATATATATTAATATTATATTATATATATATTATTGCTCGTGACTGTACATAGACGTAGTATCAAGAAATAGATTTGACAATAGCGTATACTCGAATAAATTTAATACACGTTATTTAGATGTAGCGCCAATCATTCGTGCGACATTCTAAAATGTCAAAATTGGTTTGCTCCGCACTAATTTATTACTGTACTAATAAATTAGTGCATACGCCGACAAAGACAAACCATCATCTTACTATCCTACTTACTCCTTTGTCCATTTGTATACACTTGTCACTTTTCTTCCCCGGATCTGGAGTTAAATGTCATATCTATTGGATGAATAATCTGAGCCATTGTATTACCCCTGTTTATCTATGGTAGTTTTCTGTATTGTTTATTTGTGGTGTACAAAGATTTTTTGTATTCTATTCTATACAGTCTTTTTCAGCCGCGGAAACTAATCTCATTTATCTATGTATATGTTGTGTCCAGGATAGTGGCGCTGGCGGAGCCCCCGGCGCAGGGCCGCGGCCAGCAATGGCTGTCTCCGGAGATCCTCAGCCTCTTCATTTTCCACGAAATGAGAAATCTCAACAAGTCCGAGGAGATCTTTATCATTAACTCTTTGGTAAGTCGGTCAAGGATTGTAATTATTTATTGTACAATAATTGGTACAAAAAATAGTTGCAACGATAACACGAGATGCGGTGACCGTTCAGGAAATCTACATATCGTTCATGTTATCGTTCAGCAATCGGTCTTGTTAATTATCCGGTTTTGTTCAACAGAATTAGCATGTTTCGACCTTCTTAAGAATACTGATAACTGCAATATTTAAGCGTTTAGCATCTAGGTACCTCGAATATTTGCTTCCTATACGATAGAAAAGTTCCGAGTCGCATCCCTCTTTAGAAAAAAAAAACAAAAAGCTGTAGACAAAACTTGAATATGAGTGACAATAACTTCGATAATAATTCAACTCTGAACCTTAATCCATTTACAGTACGGCGAAATCTCTGCGCCTCTCCACTCGATAATCAACCTAGCGGACGAACTCCGAAGCTCGCAGGACGGCACTCTCAAGAACCTGTCCTCGTCTCTATCCACGCGGCAGCTCCTCCGGATCGCCGGCAGGATGTCCCGGTACCCCGCCGACTCCGCCTACGAGACGGTCCAACGCACCTTCTTAGCCAAGTTCCTACCGAACCTCGCCCGACGAGCGCTAGACGGCGCTTGCACCAAACTGAACATCGAAGCTCCACCGCGCTTCGGCGTATCCGGGGAAACCGAAGAAAAAGTACGCTGCACAGTCGAAAACAACATCCTCACCATCGGCAACACCAGCACGGAGATATACAAAACGGACGCCCTAACCAAAGTCCCCGACATACTGTTCTACGAGGTCCCGCAGCACGTGCGGCTGCTGGAGTGGCTGCTGCAGGACTTCCTCCTCGGGAGCCACCTGCTGCTGGTGGGGAACCAGGGCGTGGGGAAGAACAAGGTCGCCGACCGCCTGCTGCAGCTGCTGGGCCGGCCCCGGGAGTACCTGCAGCTGCACCGGGACACCACGGTGCAGGGCCTCACCGTGCAGCCCACGGTGCGGGGCGGCCGCGTGGTGTACGAGGACTCGCCGCTCGTGCAGGCGGTCCGCGCCGGCCGCGTGCTGGTGGTGGACGAGGCGGACAAGGCGCCCACCCACGTCACCTGCATCCTCAAGACCTTGGTCGAGGACGGCGAGATGGTGCTGAGCGACGGGAGGAGGATCGTGCCGAGGGACATGCTGGAGGCGTCGGGGGGAGCGCCGGCTAGCGTCATCCCGGTGCACGACGATTTTAGAATGATCGTGCTCGCCAATAGGCCCGGTTTCCCCTTCTTGGGCAACGATTTCTTTGCGTCTTTGGGTGTGTATGGTTTTAATGAGTTCTTAATCGAGTCGTTGTGTTATTTTTAAGGTTAAATCCAACAAGTTTTTTTAATGTTCTGTGTTTTCTAATAGTCTGTTCTTCGATTGAATTGAAATTTGAATGGGAACGAATCTCAAACCCTTCCGTCTCCCCCGCGGCTAACGGGTAGATCGGCCACATTAACTGCCTTAAAAATACCGAGTACGTATTTTTAAAGCTTATCAGCCGATTGAGCGTGAATAATGCGAACACGCTTACAAACATTTGCCTTTTGACGTGACAAAAATCTTCTCTTCTCTCCGAGCCTGTCTGTGTGAATGGACCCTTAGTATAAGTAGTATTTTCCGTCCTCATTGCGTATGTTACAAAATAACCGTCACATAATATCCCCAGGCGATTTATTCTCCTGCCACGCGGTGGACAACCCCTCCATGGAGTCGGAGCTGGCGCTGCTCCGCGCGTACGGGCGTGACGTGCCGGAAGACGTCACGAGGAAGCTGGTGCAGGCGTTCGCGGCGCTGCGGGACAAGGCGGACCGGGGGCAGCTCACCTACCCCTACTCTACCCGGGAACTCGTCAACATCGTCAAGCATCTGCAGGTGAGAACTGGTGTTTATAAACTGCCTTCAAAAAAAAAGGAGTTTTGGGGGGCCAAAACTCCTTCATTTATTGACCGATTTTGAAAAATCTTTTTTTATTTCTAAAATCCGTTCAGGTTTTGGTTTGGTTTGGTTTTTAAATCTAAATAACTTTAAAAATATATGTAGTCCAAGTGAACGTAATCGGGTTGAAGTTAGAAGACGTATTAGATCGATTTAGATTCCGATAGATTTTCTACTTGAAGGGGGGGGTAACTGGCACACTATAGTGTCTTAGTTTTGTTTCATTGGAAGAATGTATTATATTGATTGGAGCACCACCTAAATAACGTGTATTCAATTTATCCGATTTATAGGGCTTGTAGCCAAGTCTGTCCCTTTGCCCCTTTCGGGTATACGCTTTAGTCGGGTCCATCTCCGATACTAGATCCGTGTTCCAGAGATATCCGGAGGAGGACCTAGCGGCCGCCATCGGCAACGTGTTCGACTTCGACCGCTACAGCGCGGACGCGGCCGACACGCTGCGGGCCGTGCTGGCCGCGTGCGGGCTGCCCGTGCGGGCCGGGCTGGCCCGCGCGGGGGACAAGAGGATACAGATGACTATCGAGAGAGAGAGCGGGTTAGTTCACCTACTCATCTTCTGAACATGTCCGATATTAATCATCATCATCATCATCAGCCTGAAGATGGGCCCACCCCTTAGACCGCCACACCGAACGACAATTTGCCCGCGACTGTGTTGATGTCGTCGGCCCATCTATCTGTACGATATTACCACAAAAGTTTAGACTAGAGTTAAACAGAGGTTACAAAAATTTCGTTCGACAAAATTGAGGACTATCACTCGCGTTATCTTACTCAATCCGAGCACACATAATTATTTTACTTGTAAATTTGTTATCGAGTTAGAACATGCGAAGATTAGACGTTGATTTGTGAAGAAAATATTTAGACTCGTCTGTTCAAGTCTTGTTTAAATTTTTTGTGGTAAGACCGACATTGTCCTGCTGTGTTATAGCCTCTTATTGGGCATGTACGTTGTAAATTGTACGTACAATGTACATAATATAATTTTATAAATATAATGTAAGACAATTGTATTAGCCTTTTGGTAAACCAATTTTAAAAAGAAGTGGTTTGAATACAAGCTGACGTTATATCTGACTCGAGTTGAAGCGCCACCTATCGTTAACTTTTTTGTGTATGACCTTTGTAGATATGTCGGCTCGCCCTGTTCTTAAAAAATAATGGAGTCGCAGTTTACGTCACGATTCAGTATCTAGTGGTGGACGCTTGACTAAAACTTTCTGGAAGCTTGGAGTAAAAGGACTACATCAAATGACACGTCTATTACATTGTAACTGTATACTGACCACACGATTACATTATAAAAAACACACAATTCAACGACGTGACATTTTCAAAGGGATCTCAATTGTACATTTATTTGTGTACAGTAAGGACGTGTCCTCCCCGAAGTACGGCAAAGACGACCCGGACAACAAGCCGCACGTGGGCGGCAACACGTGGGCGGGCGGCTCGGGCGGGCGGGACACCGCCGGCCTGGGCGGGAAGGGCGGACCCTACAGGCTCGACAAGGGGCACGACGTGCATCAGGTAATCTACATAATAGTACTAGACTTGGTTGATTCGGCTATCTCGGCTGGCTGGCTGGCTAGCTGACTCGGCTATCTCGGCTGGCTGGCTGGCTGATTCGGCTATCACGGCTGGCTGGCTGGCTAGCTGGCTGGCTGACTCGGCTATCTCGGCTGGCTGGCTGGCTGATTCGGCTATCACGGCTGGCTGGCTGGCTAGCTGGCTGGCTGACTCGGCTTACTCACTTGGCTGGTTGGCTGACTCGGTTGGCTGGCTGGTTGACTCAGCTTGCTCGGATGGCTCGGCTGACTCGGCTGATAGATTGATTGATGTCGATCGAGTATAATATAATATGAATCTATGTATTTATTTCTGCAAGCGGACGTTTTTCCACTAAGCTATCACCGCATCTCAATTATACAATAATTTCCAAGCCAAAACATAATTTCCAGCTTTCAGACGCAGAAAAAGATGACATTCCGGAGCACGTGAAGAAAGCGGCGCGCGAAATGAACCGGAAAGCGTTCGAGGAGCGGCTGAAGGAGATCCAAATGAGCGAGTACGACGCTAAGCTGTACGAGCAGTTCCACCGCGCCGTCCAGCCGCAGGTGACATAAGAAAGAAAGAAATAAACAAAATAATTCAGACAAGACTGTCAAGTAGACAATCTGTCGCCGAACCCGGGGCGTTCGGCAGCGGCCCTTGATAGCCAGTTCCATTCTAGGCATGTCTACAACTTTCTACCAAATCGTCACAGTGGTGAAAAGCTAGCGAAGAGTGGTGAAGTTATTCAAAATAATCAATGGTGGTGGATTGATTGTCTATAGCAGTTTACCAACCTTTGCATGGTACCCCCGCGGATTATAAAAAAAAACATTTCCTCTCCCTTATATTTTTCTTCAGCGCAGTTTTGTTCATCATGGTATCATGGTCCATTGATTATTTTATTTCTAGTGTGTGATAGAACAAAATAGTGGTAAATCGTAGTAGTTAGTTCGGCTGATTGGAACTAGGTGGCGCGACTACATCTGTGTGTAATGTTAGTTATTATAATAATAAACAATGATAAATCATTCGATCCAAACACTTCATACCCCCCCTAAGATCTCTCATTCCCGTCCCACCTGTTGGGAAGGTCTGGTTTATATCTAAAAGAGTATAATGTTTGTAGATCGGCGCTCTGCGCGGAGTCCTGGCCGAGCTGCGAGCCAAGCAGAAGGAGCGGCAGTGGAGCCGCCACCAGACCAGCGGGGACCTGGACGACGGGAAGATCATAGAAGGTTTATTTTATAACATAATTTTATTTTTTATTTATTTAACAAAAATAATAATTAAAAAAAAAACGTAATTAAAAATTCAATTACGAGGAGTCAATTATCATGGGATGACTTTGAAAATAGATGTTTCCCTTTGAGAAAAACGTTTTTACACGGCAAAATGTGTTTCCATTGTTGAGCGCGTAAACGTGCACTTTGTATGAAAATATGTACAGCGCTCCTAGCGGCGCGTTTGTGAAACAAGCTTACTAAAAACCGCCGCTAGGGGCGCTGTACGAATCTTCTTACAGTTCGACAACGAGCGTGTAAACTTGTGGCTTAAAGTTGGTGATATGAGTTCTGATGATCATGATGATGATGATTATGATTATGATGATGGTGATGATCATGATGATGAATTCTGTAGGTATAACGGGCGAGCGTGCGATATACCGGCGCCGGACGGAGCAGGAGCCCCCGCCGGGGGCGCCCCCGGACAAGCCCAAGCGCCTCCGCCTTGTCCTCGATGTCTCCGGGAGCATGTATAGGTATGGCACTGACAAAAGCAAGGAAAGACAGAAAGAAACAAGCATTTTTGGAAACATTTCAGTCACAAAGATGTTCTTTGTAACCGAACCAAAAAGGGAGAGGAAAATCAAAGTAGATGATATTAAAGGACCAAGAAACCATAATAATGGGTACAATGTGCGGTCTTATATGGAAATTTAAAAGCTTTTTAGGATTCCGTGCCCAAAGGGTAAATCGGGAACCCTATTACTAAGACTCCGCTGTATGTCCGTCCGTCTGTCCATTTTTCCGTCTATGACCAGGCTGTCTGTCTTGAACCGTGATAATTAGACAGTTGAAATTTTCACAGATGATGTGTTTCTGTCGCCGCTATATCAACAAAATACTAAAAAACAATAAAATAAATATTTAAGGCGGCTCCCATACAACAAACGTGTTTTTTCCCTGTTTGTATAGATAATGGTACGGAACTCTTCGTGCGTAGTCCGACTCGCACTTGCCCGGTTTTTATTCATACGCTCGGGTTGATCACAGGTTTAACTCGTACGACGGGCGTCTGGAACGTTCCATGGAAGCGGTGGTTTTGCTGACGGAGGCTATGAAAGGGTACGAAGCACGGATCCGGTACGACATATTCGGACACTCGGGGGAGGACCACGCCTTGGAGCTGGTCAGAGTCGACAGGCCGCCGGAGAATGAGAAGCAGAGATTGCAGGTAAGAGCGAGATAGAAGTAGGGATATGTATCGGGTGTGAGAGGGAGGGTAAATCTGACTAAAGTAAGAGATCAATTCAGAACGATATACGAACGTTTAGGGGAAGATCACGCTTCGGAACTGGTTGGGGTTGATAGATGCTCTGAGAATGAGAAGCAGTGACGTATGTAAGAGCGGGATAGACGTAGGGATGTTTACCGAGTATGAGAGGGACGGTAAGGTCCGTTCACTCACATAGACCGGCTTGGGAAGGAAGCAAATTTTTGCCACGCTTAAAACAGAGTTTTTAGTAATTGTGATAAGGTTTATTTTTGCATGTCTCTTCTTTAATTGTTGAAATCAGACTGAGGCTATTACACTTCTGACAGAGAACTATACGAACGGTGGCGTTCCGACACTATATACCTTACATTTGGAATCAAGAAACGTTGCCGCTTGCGCGTAACACGAGATTACAACTAAAAACGAGAGAGACGTATACAAAACCATGCGAGTGAGAAGGATGACGAATCATGCAACAGGCTTGGGGGAAAAAAGCAGAGGTACAACTGTGAAAGGGACAGATGTATGAGATACTCAACCTGTGCGAGTGAGACGAGGAATGTTTGTTGCAGGTAATCCGCACGATGCACGCGCACGCACAGTTCTGTTGGTCCGGGGACAACACGCTGGCGGCCGCCCGGGGCGCCGTCGCCGCGCTCGCGGCAGAGGACGCGGACGAGAGCGTAGTGCTGCTGCTCTCCGACGCCAATCTCAGGAGGTGAGGGCATGCTCGTGACCACGGTCGATGTAACTCGGCCCAAACGTCGAGGCATGCCAAAATTATATATTACTAGCAGACACGGCCACGCGTTGCTGTGGCTAAGGTTTTTGTTATTGCGACTATAAATTGAGATGTAAGCTGTCCTATCTTGCAAGTTAGATCAAACTGCACACGGTGTGCTAATTTGTTTAAAATCGGTTCAGTAGTTTAGGAGTCCATCGCGGACAAACAACGTGACGCGTGAGTTATATATATTAAGATGATATTTGTTTGTGCGCGAATTAGACACGTTTTTAGCTAGTTCATATATGTTTTCTGTTCGCGAAAGTTAAACTTCTAAGGTAAGGGGAATCTTGGAGAACCTAGATCGCAGGGACAGTGTGGACACTCCATACATACGGCTGAATCGGACAACAGACAAGCGTCGTAGCGTCGTCCGCGTTGATACTGCGTCGGTACTCAATAGGTCACACGACACGCTCAATATGTCATACAAAATCGTGATAATGCTGTCTCGCTTTAATTTATAAATAGAGAGAGGAGAGTCCCTTCGTCTAGCTAGGGTATTAAAAGGTATTCTATGCCTTGTAGTGAATCTAGTTTATGTACCACAAAAGATTTAAACAAAAGTTAAACAAATGTGATTAAAATGTCGTTCCTCAAATTGATATCTAAAACTCGCGTTTTCTAATTCAATAACAAAATTATATGTGTGTAATTATGCGTGTGACTAACAATCGATTGACGACACGTTTGGCGTAGTGGCTGAACACTCGGACTGCTACGCGTGGTGTCGCGGGTTCGATTCCCGCCCGGAACAAACATTTGGCCGATCCACAGATATTAATTAATCTGGGTCTTATGTGTATATGTGAAATTATATGTAAATCCTGGTGTGGGCCTAACGTTTTAAAAAAAGATAAAGATAAAGATTTTCTTCAGATACAACATTTCACCGGAACGGCTCGGCGCGATCCTCACCTCGGAGCCGACAGTGCAAGCGCACGTGATCTTCATAGGCAGCCTGGGGGACGAAGCCAACTTGTAAGTTAACATTTACTGGCACAACATAAGCTGAGATATACAAATGTCTTTTCAATGACCATTTGTGTAAATTTTGGTACAGCGCCATCTATCGAGGTAGTGTGAACTAGTTTGACACATTTCATAAAAAACAACATAATTATTCAGTTGATGTAAATTTTGGTACAGCGCCATCTATCGAGCTAGTTTGAACGAGTTTTTTCTAAAAGACTCAAAAAACAACTGAGTATCTTCTCCTTTTTGGAAGTCTGTTAACCTTTCCGCTGCTGCAATTCTAGACACAATATATTTTCAATGGTGTCTCAGCAGGATCCTTGACAAAGCACGGGAGAGAATAATAGAAGTGCTCCTTCCTCAATATAGGGTATTGTGCTGTTGGTCAAAATTAACTAGGGATCAGAACCGTTAGACAGATGTTTAAAAAGAAAAAAGTATCGCTCTTACCACAAAAGATTTAAACCAGAGTTGAACACATGGAGTCTAAATTTTTTCTCCACTAATCGACGCCTAATCCTCGCTTTTTCTAACTCAATAACAAATTTACAAGTAAAATAGTTAGGGTTGCCAGGATGGAGTAAAAAACACGATTGATAGACGTCGATTTAGTCGAACGAAATTTTAAAAACCTCTGTTTAACTCTGGTCTAAATATTTGAGGTAAGACGGTGAATGTTTGTGTCCAATTATGATGAATATTACAATTGTTCCTCCAGCCTCCTCCGCAAGCTGCCGGCCGGCCACGGCCACGTGTGCATGGACGTCGCCGCGCTGCCGCAAATCTTGCAGCAGATATTCGCCTCGTCGTTGCTGCAGGGCTCGTGATGATCATCAAAAATGGTTTAGACGAATTTTTAATCATGATACTTCGTTCACAGTCGTAGATCACCTGACTAGGAAATCGAAGAATGTGGTTCATTTTTATTTTATTTATTTAATTCACAAAATCCACAGATCTTAAAGCAAAAATAGTATGGAAACATGTTTGTAGTTCTTACATTTAATGACGGATTTACTTTATATAAAAATATCAAGCAATAGAGTGCAAACTGCCTGAATACAAGAATGACAAGAAAATAAAAATTTCATACATACATTTATAAGTAATATTCATAACTATATCTGTGTATCTATCTATCTGTCTTGTAAACCGACACAGTTGGAAACAATAAAGTTTTTATATAATATTCTATTCTAGGTATATACATAAAAATCTAAAGGCTGTTCGTTAGTAAGCATACTATCACTTCAGAACGGCTAGACCGATTTGGGTATTTTTTTAATAGTCCGATTTTGGTTTTTAAGCAAATAAACTTGGAAATAATTAATGTGGTCCAGGAAAAATAGTTTTAAAGGAAATCAGGTTAGCTAGGTAAGCATAAGATACATATAGATGTATGCTCGTTGTATATAGGTATTGTACATTCCCTGTAAAATAAATTCGTAATTTATTATAATAACATTTGGTATTGTAAATTTAATAACCCCACCATGCTTGTAATAAAGTGTGGATTAAGAAGCTAGATAACATAATATGTATTTTTGTACCAAAAAAGTAGCTAAGCTCTATCTCATAATGATATGAAACTGAAGTGTTCACTAATCCGGTAATAACAAACGGGTTGAACGGTCAGATTTGGCTGCCATGCATTTACATGGTTGACTGTTAACGAGCTTTTTTTTTAACCGAGAGTTATGTTGGTATAGCTGTATCAGATAGCGATCGGTTCTCGTTATCCCTTAACGGCCGAAATTAATAATCAATCCAATCCAAATTTTGCTATCTGGGATTGATATCACAATCCATTTTTAGGGTCAAACGTGCCAATAACCGATCCGTGGATTGGTTTATAAAGGCACGCAAGTTGGAGATCGATCGAACGATAGGCAGCAATCTAATATCGATTTCAATCTTGGATAGGAGATACAATATTAATTTCGGCCGTAAGTGGACAAGCACCGCAGCCTTAACCAGTATGTCACATTTTTATTGTGATATTTTATTTTTATTCCCTGATTTTGTATACTATACAGAAGTACAATATTATATTGTTTTTTTAAATTAAATACACTGTTATTGTTATATTGTTTGTTTTTATTTACAAATAACCCGATTAAATCTAAAAGGCATAAGCCGAGCAGAATTTTAGGTAAGGCATAAACATCCTAATTAAGTGAGGTGACATCCTTTCTCAGTGTGCCTAGTGCGAGTTTTGACAATTTATTTACGCGCTCGGTCCGTTTAGCGTAAACATGAAATTGTATGGAATAAGAGCAGCGCCATCTAGTGACTGACTGACGCTAGATGGCGCTGCTCTTATTCCATACAATTTCATGTTTACGCTAAACGGACCGAACGCGTAAATAAATTGTCAAAACTCGCACTAGGCACACAGGAGGTTGAGCAGGAACATAATATGCAGTATTCGAAACGTTTACGTTACATTTACGGAACGTATCCGCAGGTGGTAACACGAACACGTTTTTTCAAGCATCGTTAGGAATGAGTTATTAATACGTTGGTAATTAATATCGTAAACAATGATCTATATTTTCCGCTTACACATTTCCAATTTGTCTCATCCCTCTTTTTATGCGACGTCCACGCGAAATGTGGAATAAGAACAAGAATATCACATTAAAGGAAGGCGTCCCACCAATATAAGGATAAACAGGGAAGTAGGGTTAACGAGATTAGGGTCATTCCCGTAACCACGACATGCTTATCCGAACAGGGTTATTCACTAGACGTGATCATAAGGTACAAAACAACTAAGTATTGTAATTGGTAAATATAGGGTATTGTACCAACTTGAATTCAGTTCTTTACTAACTTGCGGTAAATCAATCGGGCATTCACGCATCAATTATTCAGTGCGCCTCTAGAGGGCACTTATTAAAGTGACTGGTTCTAAAAACAAAGAAATAGAGTAACTCTTAATCACAGGACGTCTGATAGTTTTCAAATAGTACATTACGATACGAGCTGTCTAAGTAGTAGGTATATTAATACACGGCGGCGTGAAGTTAGCGCCCGAGCGAATCGAGGGTGCTAACCGCCGTGTATTTAATAGACTTACTTACGCAGCGAGTATCGTATAATATTTTATAGCACGTGCGACATAAACCCGCCATCTATTTAATTTATTTAAAAATAATCTTCTAATTAATACAATGAAAAGATGTTCATTTGGCTCTTTGACTTAGTAATAAACACACAAGTTGTAATGTGGGTAGGTTGGTATTCCCCAGTAGCGAACGGGAAAACAACTTCACCGTACCTTCTACCCGTATCACTTCTAGATTTGTTTTCTAGGTTACCTATTAGTATTTTTGGATGCATATTTATTGTTCGTGGATTGCTTAATGTGATATTGTTTCAGATTTAATATTGTTCAGTTTAAATAATAGTCAAACAGGTTTCAACTAAAAAACAGTGAAAAATATAAATATTGTAGCGCTTTATTTTGTAACCGAATCTTTATCGTAACGTGAATACCTATTAATATAGGAATCTGTGATTGATCTGGTTTGTGCATAAATGTATTCACCATGAGACTATATGATATATGGTGTATAATAATTGAAAGTGTGTGTATTCAGTGAAAATAGTTCATGTGTCGGTTACATTTTATGTAAACAACAAAAAACCGCAACATTTCTAAATCAAGTAAGTATTCATATGTTTCAATTATTATATAATCGGATGAGAAATATTATAACAAAGGTACAGTGTACGGTTAATATCGCTAACTTAGGTATAGCGTTTTCACGTAATAAGTAATTGTCCGACGAAGACCAAAATGAAAACATGCAGAAATATGGCGCCAAAGACATTGGCGTTTCGGTCCCACACGTTACAGGTTATACGTATCTTCTCTTGCTTACTATGAGTTTGTGAGTGGTGTAAAAATGTATGTGGTGTAATAATGTAAGCTTTGGTTCAGTACTAGGCTCGCAACGATGGGTATATTCTTAAACGGTGTGAAGTTAGTGAACATCAGGCCGTTTAAAAATGTGTTACTTTGTACAGCGCAAAGCGTGACCTAAGTGCGGGTTTAGGTCGCACGGTGCTATAATAAATATAAACGCGAACTCTACCAGACTATTTATAATGAAATGATTTATATCGTGGTGTTCCGGCATCGGTCCTAGAGAGCCCGATTCTAGACTGAATATGTTTACCTACATCGTCACTATGACCCGGTGAGGTATTGGTCAAATGCAAGCCTATAAAAAGTATAATAAAAAAACCATAAAGAAAATCGAAAAGTTAAAAGTATCAGGGTTTAACAGCAAATATCACTGCTAAACAGGTGTACATAGTTTTTGTATGTAAAACAGTAGAAAATAGAAAGTGAAATCCCTAAATCAAGATCCCATTTGAAACTAAGTTACGCTGTTACGAGCTCTACGTCGTCGTTGATAACTAATCTGCTACGGATTAGCTACGAACTGAAATGTTGAAGTTCGGTAGTATCTAAATCTTATTATGCTACGCTCCGATTTGATTGAATCCAACTTTATGTATGTACATAATATTATTGTAGGTACGTACAATGTACAGTACATGCTCTTAATTCTATTGTAAATATACGTATCCCCGTAGAGTTAATTGGTGCTATCTGTACCTACACCTAGTTGTATCATTTCCTAAGCATGAAAAACCATGAATTATATTTTGAACATGTGAAATCCGTTATTCGTTTAAATTCTACACTCATAATGTTAGAGTTCTAAGCCAAAATAGGCCTATAGCTAGGCCTTATTGTATACAAATTCGGTCCATATACAAATATATATTTTTTTTACAATTTCTCTCAATTATAAAGAACTAGGTAGGTACATCTTTTTAATATAAAACATCGATATTTACAGTTTAACTGTCTGTTAACTCCTAAATCCGCCCCGAGCGCCGCCGACTTGTCTCGGAAGTGGCTACGACCCTCCGGGGGGTTGTTACTGTTATGTAACGCAGATTTAACTTGTTCCAAGCGTTTTGGCTTAATATTACTGAACTTTTGTCTCATAATATTATCCACGTTATTTAAATAGAAAATAGTCAAATTATATAATATTATAATTGGCCTACTTCTATTATATCTTGCCTATCTTACTGACTTAATTTTCTGATCTTTCTGGCGGAGATATATATTATAAGGAATAATTATATGGCCTTTTATGCATATTGATGTCATAGAGGAAATAAATACTACGTAGGTAATGGATTTCTATGAAGTACGCCGTATTGTATTATATCGACTATCAACTACATACTTATTGATACTTAATAATTTGTGTCGATATTTCAACCATCATTGTACCTAGAATTGGTTTGTTTGATAATAAATACATCTAAGATACAGTTTCGTACCTACTAGGGCTTCTTTTCCAATACCCTGCTATAAAACTTATCCAGTTAGAGCTACCCTATAGGTATATTATGATTTGACACGCACTTAGCTTTATTACAAACTTAGTTGTTATCACCGTATAAAAACACGAGCTGACTGATTCCACATCACCGAAAGTAACGAAATAAATCCTAAGTACGTTACATAACCGTTTCCAAGTGTAGATTCAATATTTACCAACCAATCCTCGTTAAGATCCTGCGCAAACAACGCGATTCAGAATCCCACAGATCCATCAAACGTCTATTTCCTTCAGGAGGACTGGTTTTGCTCGATCCTGAGCTTATCCATTAATGGCGAAGTCGCGGCGGTGGAGCAGTAAGTGCACTGCTCACATGTGCCCTGAGTATGATTTGTTACTAGCTCGACATAGTACGCGTCAACTAGCTCTTTGTATGAAGATTTTTCGTTCATTAAACGCGCCGGTACGGGCGCTGACAGGATCTTCATACAAAAACGCTAGTTTACGCGTACTATATCGAGCTAGTAAAACTCATACTAGGGGTACTGGTGAATTTATAGTACAGCGTGATGAGTGAGACTAAGCCGGTAGGAAATCCACAGGGTAGTGAATAGGATTTTCCGATCGATAATTATTCTACTTCGAAGCTTTCTTTGCTAAATAGATATAAAGGTACTTTAACTTTTATCCACTTAGGTACACAAAAATATTATAAAGGAATAGAAGTTCTTAAACGGGTTTAATTCGCGTACAAAATAATATCAAAACTTTGACATACCTACCTCGATCTTTCGGCCGAGTTACATCGACCGTGGTGACCGTGTACATTTGTACAAGTCACATTAAAAACTCAAACTATTTAGTATACGTATACCTATTATTATGAAGCTAACTATATATTATAATTATACATTATGTACCTAGCTCTCCAAGAGTTATTTCTAAAACTGTAACATACATTTCCAATCGTCAATAAATTAGTTTTGGATTTCACCGCGGGGTCGCTGTCGTTTCTAGTCAAATTGCTGGGAATTAAATCCCTATGCGCAAACCGCTTTGATGCAGAGCCCATACTACTCACCAGCTGTATATTGTAAGCCTACTCTGCTAGACAAAGATCCCTGAGATTTCGTTCCACTTGAGTAAAGAATTCAATTATTTAAACATTGTAGTCCCTACAACGTAGACTTTGAGTGTAGACGTGATCTTAACGCTTACCTACTCTTCAATTTAATGCTTCGGCATTTTCGTAACATTCCGTTTTATGCGGGTTGGGATTGTTATTGGGAATGGAAAGGAGATATAAGTAACATTTTTAGAAGGAAAAAGACGCACAAGTTACCTACCTTACATAACTGAGTAAAATAATACTGTTTATACTAGTTCGGCATGGCGCTTACCATCTGAAAAATTAGTTAAGCAAATAGAAAACATAGTGCTCAGACTATATATAAGTATATCTTATCTATATCTATATGTATATAAAACAAAATCGTGTTAGTTACACCATTTATAACTCAAGGAATGCTGGGCCGATTTATAGTTCATTTTCGCATACATTTTTGACAGGACTACGTCTATCAGGCCATCTAGTTTATTTTAAACTAGAGCACCTCGCGGTTTCACCCGCGTTAAGTACTACCCCGCAGGAACCATTAATTTTTACGGGATAAAAGATAGCCTATGTCACCCGGGGATAGCATAGCTTCCCAACAGTGAAAGAATTTTTCAAATCGGTTCAATAGTTTCGGAGCCTAATCATTACAACCAAACAAACAAAGTTTTCCTCTTTGTACTCGTAATAGGTATTAGTATAGATAATCATCGATTAATCCCTTGACTAATTAAAACAATAAACAATCTACAATGTTGGAATTAATCAGGACATGTCATTATGAAATATTGTGTTTTGGGAACCTCTGGTTCAACGAGGATTCAACAGAAATAACTATTTCCGTCGAGTAAATTTGGTTTGAATATGGATTTATCCAGTAGGTAATTATGCAGCGAAATATAGCTCTTAAAATGCACTAACGCGTTAGATATACCTACTCATTTACATTACTTGAATGAAAGTAGCTGCCAGAATACGATTTTCTTTAATAATTATGATTATTCATTGAAACTTTGAACGTTAAAGCTATTTGGTTTCAAATAAGGTGAACTTACACCGTCTTACCAAAAAGTTTGTTTCTTAAATTTCGTTCCACAAAATCGACGTCTACCACTCGCGTTTTCTTACTCAATTCTGGCATTCCTAATTATTTTACATTGTGAATTAGATATTGAGGTAGAAAAGCGAGGGTTATACGTGGATTTGTGGAAAAAGATTTAGACACGCCTGTTCAACTCGTGTTTAAATGTTTTATGGTAAGACCCACAGGGTGCAGTTAGTGTAGTTTATACTTTAATGGGTATATTCGTGTATTCACCTTTGATACAACTTTATTACTACAGAATAGTATTTAAAGAAATTGCAATAGGTAAATGCTATCATATAATGATTGCCCTCTCTTTCTCTCTCTCTCTCTCTCTCTCTCTCTCTCTCTCTCTCTCTCTCTCTCTCTCTCTCTCTCTCTCTCTCTCTGGCCTTGATTCCGGAAAAGTCAGAAGCGCTCTATAGCGCAATGTCAGTACGGTAGAATACGGTAGAGCTGGTAGACGAGTACGCCATTTGGCAAATGGCCTCAGACGTAAAAATACTACACAAGCTATCCTCGCAACCTTCGCATTGCGTCGTGTAGAGGACGCGTCCTTTGGATAACGGAAATAAAGGAAGGGAGAGTGGTCTCTTTTTATTGTAGATATAAACTTAGGCAAGACGGCGAGCGGATTTATATAAGAAATTTATCTATAAATTTATTTGTGTCATTATTTATAAAGTGCCACCAAGCCTGAACTATTAAACAAAATAATCATAGACACCAAGGCAGATGCTTACTCCGATGCAGATATCAACGTAGCTACGCTGGCGTTACGCGGATGTTGACGCAGACCTGCGTGATCGTAGACGCGGATGCGGACGTAAACGATGAAAAACTGTTGCCTTAAATTTCAATGTTTATTTTGGGTTCCATGACCGTGAAATATCGGTGTTAGTATTTATCATTGCAAAAATATCTTCAATACACAATTCAGTTACAGCTTTAAAATTAATTTAGATTAGATTAGAGAACAAAAAGGTATCTACATTCGTCTAATTCACCGGTTTATAAGTGAATTAAAGCGGAGTAATGCGTGCCGCTGCAGAATACAGATGTTTACCCCGACCTTGGTATGTAGGGAGTAGAGTGAGGGTAGCTATATTCGCACATAAAAAGCTCAAGGGGAATAACGACAATTTTACGAAGTATACTGAATATAAGAGAGGTAGTTTGGTAACATTGTAAAACCTACCAAAAAGGCTAAGTATGAGGCACATAATAATAATAAACGTATAAATAATTATATTATGTATAAACATAATGAATATATTACTATACAAAACGTTGGTCGTAGTTGTATTTATGCACGAAATTATAAAGTTTATATACTAATATTTTTATTTTATATTTAGTTTATTGTTTATTTTATAATATGTAACTTAAAACAGCAATAAAATTGTTAAAAGAGGCACTTGTAATAGCAATATAATATTTTATCATGTATTGCCCAATTACAATGAATGATTTGAGTTTTGGGGTTTACATTAGGGTGGGCCACTGATGTATGAAGAAAAAAAAAATGTTTAAATAGATTCGTAATAGTTGTAAAAAGGTGTTACGCTATAAGAGTAGTATGTTCTGAAAAAACTATCACTATAGAACCTTATCTTCAGCCTCCGGATTGAGTTTGAAAAATCATGATATTTTCAAAAAGAGCTTTTTGTAATTATATTCCTAGGAGCGCAGATTCAAGTGTAATTTCAATTATTTTGCAGTAATAAGAGTACCTCTGTAAGTTGTGTTTATAATAATTAAAAATATTATTATAAATCATTACCCATCGAGATAATACCTAACACGAATAGCGAAAAAATTGCAGATTTTTACTTCAAAATTTTCGCATCGCCTTGCGAGACTATCGGAGTCGTTATTAACCCTGGTTTGCAGATTTATCGCACAAAGAACACGCTGTTTCAGTCACAGTCTTGACAACCATTTCAACTTCTTGTGTGTGGCAAGGTAGGCGTAGCAGAAGCAGTTCTCGCTCTCATTTATGTGCATCAAACATTCTGTAACTCCGCGTCTTTTGCAGTCTCGAGAGCTGGAGATTCCGTGACATGTAGGTGACAAATTGATGAGGGTAACGTTATAAATTGCATACAGGATAAGCTCTGGATGTTTAAGAGTTGGACATTTGACTACTTATTGGCTCAAGCCTTTAAAATACAACACGCTGCTCACGAATGTGATTTCGCGGGTCTAGTTCTCGAGGTAAGCGAAATAACTATTTCTTTGAATTACTACATTGATGTGGGCTTTGAGTTAGACTGGCAGATACTTAAAAGCACAATATACCAGCGTCCACAGGTGTCGTGCTCCATCCTTACAAGTGGGATGAGCTTCGGTAGCAAACCAAGTCGGAGGGTAATTTTTTACATTTTAAGTTGCTAAAATCTTTAGTTTTTAGGTGGAGTTTTCATCGAAACATACAAAATACAATGAAACCAAGTAGGTCACTTTGGCCGTTTGGTATGAGACATCTTGCCTGGGGAATACTGACAATTTGTTGGCTAAATTATCAAGGAAATCAAAGAAAATCGCCGAAGAAATCTATACTGATACGATTGATCGGTACTGAACTCTTGAGGTGTTAAATCTGGTAACACTATGGTTATTAGTTGGAACTAAATCCCCTGTATGTTACGAATAGTTTACTTAGTCTACTTTATAGGTGGTTTCCGATTGCTTTTAAACGTTTAAAGACCCGATGTCCCACCGGTAATGTACGGAAATAAATTTAGAAATGATAATAATTTTTGATGGCATTTATTTGCACTTGCCGTGATATGCTTTTACGATTTGTATGACTCTTGTTTGTTAAACGATAGAAAAGGGTACCCCCGACCATTATCTTTAACTTTCAAGCATCATACTGATAGCAATCTGTTGAAATATGTGTTCTTTTCGAGTACTTTTTCCTAATTTTAACTGTCGCCTTGTCCAGTCTTTATACTTTATATGAACGTCTGCATAAGTAAGCAATATTGTTTTTAAATTACCTATACATGTTTCATAACATAAAGAACATTTAGTTGTTTGGCTTGCGCTTCATTTTTAATAAGTACGACCTGCTACCTAATAAGCCGCGGCATGATTGAACCGAGATTTTTTTGTGAAAAGTGCAATCGGTGCCTTCTCATCTTATACCAAAAACTAATTAGTCTTCTCGTTTATTGGTTTGTTTATGTAATAAGACCATATAAGCTATCAAATAATGTGACACTGATGCAAATATTATGAACACAATCCATAACTCTTGGTTCTTGAATTCACATCTAAAAACTTATTTTTCCGATTTTTCAAAGTGAATCCGGAGGCAGTTGCCAATAAGAGAGACAGATAATATTTTGCATACGTCATTTCTACCCTACTTAGCACCCTTTTGCAACTATTACGTTACAAGAATCCAAAAAAAAAAAATTCGGCCCACCCTAGTTTACATAGACACCTAAGCTAAAATCACTTCATTTACACCCTTAGTAGTAACGGGTTTCTCGTTGAGTTCATATTAAGAAACTTATATAGGTACTTACTTTAGTACGCCGACATTATTGTAGCTTATTACGTACGTACATGCGAGCAACTTACTAGTATACCAACACCGTGAACTCAAGGACACTACAGGAGCTGTTAATTAATGTTTGCCCACTCATAATCATAGAATACCTTCAGAACACAACTCTGCTAACAAACTTTCGTCAATGTAGGCACTATAAGCAAGGCAATTGACCTATTTCTACTCAAGGGATCATATGTATACCTACATGAAGCGATTAAATACAAGGCGAGGGATAGAAAGCAGAATATAGCTTACAGTTTCGGTCGTGCGGTTTCACGCCCGTTCTTCCCATTATTGTGTAGGACCTGTTTCGTCAGGATACAATATAAAACATAGCCTATGCTGCTTGGTAATAACGAATTCCTTAGGTTTCAGACAAACTAACAGTTTGAAATATGATATATTATGTTGATAATAAACTGTAAAGTTTGTATATATTGTATATGCTACAATATATTGGCTAAAAAAAACAAAAAAAAACACATTTGTATGTAAGACAAACGTCCGCTACATTAATTTTAATATACGAGGCTAGATCTCCAAAAGCTGTTAGAAAAGAACCATATAACGGCATGCCCGCTGTTCTTTTTATAGATTGAAACCATTAATAATTCCTAAAATTCATAAATCAAGTGCTATTTATATTAAAATAAATAATAGCCCTGCCACGCTGACCTAATGACCTGACCTTTAGGCGCAGGTTACGCCATACCTCTCGCAGAAATTGAAGATTTACTGCCGTTTCCCTATCCTCTCACAGCTAGCACGTACTCCGTAAATTGTTCACTTAACGCTCCGCATTTTAACGTGGGATATTAAGCAGACCTGGCCGCGTAAAGATGGACAAGACCGCAAGTTAGTTAGCTATTAGTTTTTGTTTCAGAAAACTATAAAAATGCGCTACAATATTTATTAGACTTGTGGGGCTCTATCTTGGCCGTTATCGTTGTGGTTATCATCCGCATTTGACGTTTTAAGTATGGGCTAGTTGAATGCGTTTACCATTATGGTGTGTACGGGTAGAATGTCAAATTGATACGTTTACGGAGGTTTAGAATTCGATCTCTTACCTGATTCACGAAGACCATTCCGTCTACAATGTAATAGGCAGAGCAGAGTGTAGAGTGGAGTGTGTGCGTATAGTGTGAACTGTGTTCAAACAGATTTAAGTGTCTGGTCTAAAAACTTCGGAACCATAAAACAAATGGCTGCTGACTTTAACCTTCATCCCCTACGTCACTGGCACAGCGTGTAATTAATCAACTTCGTTATCCGGTCCTTAATTAAAAACACTTTTAATTCGTAGGAAATACGTAGGTGGGAACTCTGCCCTTAATCCTAAGTCTCTAACGCTTGTTATATAATAGTAACCAGACGCTTTTGTTACACTTATGCAACATAGTAATGAGAGGAGCAGGTTCCCATCAGACGATGGGAAACGCCACAACTGCCCATAATAACATTTAATTCCTTGGATTGATTTCGCTCCCTGAAAGGTTATGTACATAAACTATAATTATAATATTATAAGTTTTCCTTATTTTATTACCAGGATTCTAATGTCAACATTTTGTTTTGTGGGAAAAAAAACTTTTCTGTTTAAACTAAATAAATCAAAAGTTATGAACGCTTGCCAATCAGACCGAAAGATGCATCCTTTAAATAGTAATAAGATTCTTAAATACTGAACTATGTAACCATCTTTAATACTGAAACATTAATTCAAGATAGAAGTTTATTTCTGTAAATTATTATAATATGTTCTACACTATGCATCCAATTAGAATCAAACATACATCCTTACAGATTGTAAAATAGGCCCTAAGATACTGCCACATAGCTGCATCCTCTAACAACTTGTAATAAAATAAAATTGAGTAATTCAATATGACGTAGGTTTAAATCTTTAAATCCTCGAGGTTTAAGTGGGGGTGGGGGGGGGGGGGGGGGGGGTGAGGCTTGCCGGGATCACCTGCCGTGTAACGACGCCTCACTTGAGTGGGTTTTGAGTTCATGACTCAAATTACAAGCGGTTTGTACTCATAGTTTATCTTATACTAGCAGACACGGCCACGCGTTGCTGTGGCTAAGGTTTTTGTTATTCCGACTATAAATTGAGATGTAAGATATCCTATCTTTCGAGTTAGACCAAACTGCACACGGTGTGCATATTTGATTAAAATCGGTTAAGTACTTTAGGAGTCCATCGCGGACAAACAAGGTGACGCGTAATTTATATATATATTAAGATTTAAGTTACTCTTGTTAAATAGAGGAGACACTTAACAAAATATGTTCAACAGTCCGTTGTAATTGAGTTTTTTTACCCACTTCAAACTAAAGACGTTTTTAAGCTAACTGCATGTTTTTAGCAGTAAGGGCGATTTCACCGTAATACTCCTTGGAATACTTAAAACTAAGGTCGCCCGCGATATGTAAGTCGGTTCATTGAAACCATGTAACCACTAAAAATACAATGTACGAAATTTGCAGGGAAAATATGAGACAACTTCTTAGGAAAGTAGCGTATGCGTTCTAGATATTCTACAGTTTATTATGTAAACGCAGCAGAAATAAATGGCGAGCTTCTAGCGCTTGTTAGAAGCCGTTGTTTCAAAACCTACGGTGCCTTTTGTAACTAGTTATTCTAAGATCCTATGTGTTATTATAGGATCTTAGAATATAGATATTATAGGACTCGTATCTATACTCGCATACCTACCTCCAACGAAATCAAAACCTTTTCTGGCGATATTTTGGAGGTGAGTAGCAAACACACATACTTACAAACGTACTTTTTTATAATATCGACATATTTGCAAGAAGTGTTTGTAAATCTTTAGGATCTAACAACATATCGATATTTAAAACACCCATGGTTAAATCGGGAGTAATTGCATACAAATCGGGGTAAACAGATTCACACATAAGGCAACATTCCGGACACGCAAAAACTCTCGACTTATTCATCCATTTGTTCGTGATAGTCTACCCAATACAAGTACGTACAACTATGACCCGTTAAATAAGATAAGGCTCTGCATTTACGCAGGGTTATTCGGTCAGGGAGCCACGCTTAGAGCTCACGTCACGAACTGTTCGGCGTACCTTATACATGGTAGGAATTCCTTTATTTCTTGTAGGTACACCTACGCCATCCGTGTGACGTCAATAGGATACTATGGCAATGAACTAGGCACACGTGCTGCATCGTTTACCGACATCATCCGATGGCACGATGGGTAACGAGGAAAATTATATGATATGATATAATTGATCGATCGCGTCCTCTGGTGTCAGGGGTTTTTAGTTAGCAGATTATCTGGCTGCGCAAGGGTCTCTGACGTGGCTTAATGGCTGATAATCAATGGATCTAGCTCAGCACTTCCGTAGTACTTCGGAAGCATTAAGATGTTACACCACACGGTCACCAATACAAGAGTGTGTCGCTGGGGATGTTGTGTCTCCCAATCAAATTACGACTAAGAGAGCTTTAACCGCAATCCAAAGAATGAATATCCTTTTTGAGGTAAAGTTTAATCACTTATCCTACCTTTCTCGAGCTGCCTCAAATATTTTTTTAGGAGTTAGACTGGAAACTCTCGACGGAAAAGCTTTTATCTTCATACTTCACATTTGAACTCTACAACCTTGTCTTACCTTGACCCTTGCCTCGTCCTTACCCCTCCAAACAGTATTCACCTTTTTACAACCTAGAAAGGAAGGATGAAAGGAAACGTGAACGTATTATTGTCCGGATGTCACCTTCCTATAAAAACATCGGTATTAGTTGCTATAAGAAAGAATGATCAAGTGCGTGGCGAATTGCGCTCTAATGGTTCACAATTCGGAAAAGTCTTACTGAACACTCGTGTTATAAAAGCGAAAGTTACTCTGTCTGTTTGCTCTCTGTTCGCAGATAATAATTTTAATTTCATTCCTATACAAGCTTTATTTATTCTCTCCCGTGCTTTATTAAGGATACTGCCGAGACACAATTGATAATCTATTGTGTCTGGAATTGCAGCAGCGGAGAGGTTAACGACTGCTACCAATCGCTAACAACCGGGACTGACAGCTTATCGTGTCCTCCAAATCACGGTGTGCCTGAAAACCGTACATAACTTGAAAATGAAACGCACTATGAAAATTAATCGGTGAGGGGCCGAGGATCGAACCCAGTATCGTTGCATTCTAAAGCGGACAAGTTTATCTATCTGCGGTCTAAATGCAAAGTCATTTCTCCCCAGAAAAGGCGGGCGTGTCTACGAGCAGCTTAACTTGTCGTGTAGTATGTCAGTTAGTAATGGTTATCTACTTCGTTTGGAATAACATTTATATTGTATCTAATAAGTAATTGGTGTAGCGAAATGATATTTTCATTTTATCAAATAAAGGTTAATTACCTTTTAGAAATAAGGAACCCTAATTAGCAATTTCCCAGTGCGTATAGGTACTGGACGCAAAAGAAAATTGGTAAGCATTGGATGTAAGCAATTTCTATAATAAGTACCAGTGTAAGAACAAATATTGTAAAACTAATACCTCACGTTCCGAAAATGAACATTAAGGTGTGTTTCAATACAGCAAAGAGTCTATATTTATTGTTCAAATTTCATTTTCCAATTTTGTGATTACGCACGTGAAATATTATTTGTGTGGAGCTTAGAATTTGTTCATTTATATAAAGTGTAGAGTAGATAATAAACAAGAAAGATAACATCACAAAACGTATTATAGACGTAGTAAGTAGCCTAAAATAGTGTAAAATAAAGTAATATCAGATAAAATTTAATAGTTTAGAAGGTTGAACGTCTTCTGGCGTCGACTATCCAAAACTTTCCTCCTCCAAGTAATGTGTTTTATATGTCGCTGAGCAAACATCGATGAACAGCAATTTACAAATTGATGTTTCGGAATAAATAGGATCGCTGTTCTGATAAATCGTTGCAAATTTATTAGACTTTATTTACATGACCGTATTTTACCATGTTTTGGCTTTTCACACGATTTATGCATTTAGCCAGACTCAAGTTTTATCAGCTAGAATAAAGTTGTATAATTTTTTTTATAATAATGACAATATTGTGACCAAAAAAAAAACAAACTAACGATAGTATGGGGTCTAGTCAGATCGAAATTAATGTGTCACGAAATTTTTGTGAGTATGTTATTCATCATTTATTGGCGTGTCGATTATAATGGAAACCCATTGGCAGCTATACTGCAGCCAAGGATTTTGTATTGGCACACTGGCCACTGGTGCGACACAAATGACAACGTAAGGTTCGAATCGATGAGCTCGATTCTAACCTTACGTTGGCTATGAAAATACAAGTGGCAGCGCGTCCGCCGTCGCAGCTATCTATAACTACCTTTACTAGAATATTTCCTAACATAACTATTGTCATTGTCACCAAAAAAATAAAATTAACATCCATTAATATTGTTTACCTTTAGTTTTCCAGTAATCCGCGCCAATAGGGACCTTATTTTAATTAAACATAGTTAATAAACTAAATGGAAAACGCACCCACAAGTCGCCGTTGGTGACTCACAACTAAATATGGGGTGGTGGAAAACATAAAGAAGAGAAGAGGTCATTAAAAGTAAGCGTTCCTTTTGGCCAGAATGAGGCTGACGATATATCATTGCTTGAGCCGGTTCACCGATTGTACCAAGGATTCTTCGAGTCACGAGTGAACACTGAACAGGCTGCTTACTAATTACGAACTAGGCTGCAGGCTGCTTCAAGGTATAGTAGTACCCAACTGATATGGCTTACCGATGTACCTGCGCAGAAGATGAATTTTCAAAGTGCGGGAAATGCTATTGATCGCTATTGGTCGGCAGCCGCCGCAATCTTAGCGATCGCCGCGTGGCATGAGTGAGATGGAACTAACAACTGCAGTGTATTATGAACCTTATAATAGTGATCTTAGGTTGATTGTAAGTTTTAAGCATCCATAATTTCTTTTCTGCGCGAACGAAGATTCACGACGCGCCATATAAGTTGGGTACTACTGTAAGCCTGTACCGCCGTAGACCGCATTTGGTGATGTAGTGGTCAAATGCGAATCGATTCAAATATAAAAAATAGATCGAGCTTTACCAGACAGCCTAAATGATTTTTCATTTCCAATATTGTCTTGACAGTTACGGTTTGATGCGACCTTGAGATAAAATATTATCTCGGGGATCTAAAAAAGGTTCAAATCGTCGAATAGCGTGAACAAACTCGATTTGTATCGATCAGGGAAAATCAGGTTTCAATAGCACGTTATAGATAATTTGTTATAGGTAATCGTGGTTGGCAGCGTAACGCTATTTATTATAAAATGCTTGTGAAATACTTTTTTTTTGAGCATATACAATTATTTTGTGTCATTGTTAGCTCTAAAACAGGCAAAGAGAGCTTGAAATATTTTCAACTCGCCCTCGCCAACGCGTAGCCAGTTATTGAATTTTGGGTTCCAGCTGTTCTTTTTATTTCACGATTTCTAGCCAACTGTAAACACTGGAAATATTGTTAGAATTAAATAAAACACCCTTTAAATTTAGCACATTAGCATCGAAGCCCTTGAAAGAATACCCGAGCGAATACGCCATTTCAAGTACACCAAGGGACTTTCAATTGGTTTAGACGTATGGAAAACAGCCCGATGGAAAATTTGGGATGTAATGCCGGAGCCTCTACTACTGACGTTTAAATAAATCGATACATACGTATATTGGAGTTTTAATACGTATAAACCGAATTCGATGTCAGTTAATTTTCACGAGTACCTTGGAGTTGCCATAATATGGTGTTAAAATGGGAACAGGCATTCCTTTTTGGCAAATTTACCTCCCATTTTCCTCCATCTAACAATGCCCTACTTTTTCATATTACGCACGCAGTATGACGGCTTTTGAACCTTTATCAGCTTTTGGTGTAACGCTAGTTAGGTAGGTATTGAATTGAATAGAAGATTATCTAACATGACTCCTCCTAAAAGCTCCAATATATTATTTGGAACTATAAGCTGTGTAACAGTGGTACAATTATCCTGGTAGAGACAGGTGACACACGGCGACATTGTCCCATTTGGCGTTACGAGTGCTCCTAGGTTGGACCCTCGTCTTGAAGTGCGACATTTCTATTACTGCTGCAGAAGTACGTTGGAGGACCGGTAATTACATAATTTAGGCTCAGATTAAAGTAAATAACATTCACAACGCTGCTGAGCATAATATTGTTTAAATAAAGTTACGAAAATGAGCTTGTTTGTGTCAAAGTCATTGTGTGAATAAAAACTTGAGTTGTCTAGGATATCATTCTCTCCTAAGCAATTTATGGAACACTAGAAGCACCTCGCGGTTTCACCCGCGTTACCTACTATCCCGCTGGAACCATTAATTTTTACGGGATAAAAGGTAGCCTATGTCATCCGGGAATAGCATAGCTTCCCAACAGTGAAATAATTTTTCAAATCGGTTGAGTAGTTTCGGAGCCTATTCATTACAACCAAACAAACAAAGTTTTCCTCTTTATAATATTAGTGCAGATAATAATATATTTCTGTTCATACTGTTTTATTATCCAATAGGTATACAGTACTGGATAATATATTGGATTGATACAAATCGAAATCAAGGGCAATAAAATATATAATATAGCAAAACGATATCGACTAGTGAAGGATTTGATCCCTCGACCACCACGCAAGCATTTGCTATCGGGCACTCTCACCGCTGAGCTAACGAGCCCTTGGAAGGTAGGAACGAATTTGTTGATAATCTATCTGCATCCTACGTTTCACTCAAAGGAAAATAAGGAAATACATGCACAAATTGCATAATATAAGTGTGTAAATTTCACTTGAGTGAAATTGTTTTTTTTACCGAGGCCGCATTTGCTATCGCCCCAGTCTATGCGGATCTTTAAAATAATCACCAACTAGCTGCCCCCTGCGGCGGTACCCGCTGTTTTGAAATAAAATATATTCTGTGTAATCCAGGGTGTTAGCTAACTCTATACCGAATTTCATGCAAATCGGTACAGCCGTTTGAGGGTGAAGAAGTAACAAACCTACAAACAAACACACTCAATAAACTTTCGCCTTTTTAGTTAGATAAACTCCATACATAGAGTAGGTTCAAAAACATGGAAGGCACTAAACATTTTTGTACACACAAAAAGCAACACAAATAAAACTATTTCCCCGTGGCACCCGCTCAAAGTAGTCAGAAAATTAAAACACGTATACAAGCGAAACTTTTGAACAGCACAGCGGGTTCAACCGCGTAACTATAAACTGGAGTTAGTTTGACTCGCACCCAGCCTATTAGCTTGTTAACTTGCCAAATGAAATGCACTAAAGGATTTAGTCAGACCTTTAAAATGTTAAAACTTTTTTATTTTGTTTCATAATATTTTGAAGATTTTGGCCGAGTTGCTCTCTACAAATATAGGTTAAATCGAAAAAGGACAATTCGGACATCCGGTCAACATTATGGTGGCCGAACTGACCCCCAAATCGATTTACGCTTTTAACCAGTGACGTAAGTATACGAGTAGTAGTACATTTACCTAATAATAAAATAAAACATAAATCTACAGGATTAAATCTAAAATTGCCAAAATATTTGTTCCATTCATGCAAGTACTTATCAGTCAACTTCAAGGTAGGTGGTGTATTTACAAAAGCTTTTATGGACAGTTTTGGTGATACACAAAATTACGTTAACGTGTTTTTGTTTTTATATTACCGAATTATTTGTTGAAATAAATATATCGTTTATGTGTTTGTGTATTTGCCCACTAAAAGTTAATGACTATAGTCGGATTTCTTATCTCATTGAGTAAATTTGACAATCGTAATAAAAATGGGATGAGATGAGATGCGAGCGAGTGATTGTTGTTCTATGATTAAAATAAAAATATAAAACTTTAAAAATCCGGCTATAGTAATCTACCAACATTATACAAACACTTATATTATTATACCTACGGCAAAGGTAGAAAATCAACACTGTTACGTAACGTTATATCTTATCGTGACGTTATAACATCTTTTGATCACTACTTTATTGTATATCTTTTTAGAATATTGTGTAGCATCTAGAGTTACACACGTAGCGTTTTCTATTCCAATAAAACGAGAAAGCCTCAACAGTATCCTAAAACAGGATGAACGACCTGACAATTCTTTCCAAAAATCATTCCATTAAAATTGTTATTGTCATTTTATGGTAGTGTAGATACACTGTATTAAGAGATTCTCTATTTCGGTGTTGTTTTGTCTGTTTTATAAAATTCGTTAATTTCAAATGATACTCCCAGGGTAGAATAATTAACAAAATACACTGTAACATGAAGTCATAAAATAGTAAAAAATAAAATACTAATCAAAACTTATCAATTATGAAATTGCGTGATGTTCGCACTAAGTATAATCTACCTATTCAGATCAACGAAAAAAGTTGAAATAAGTAAACATATTTTATAGGTACCTACTTAGGTACTATTACAATCACACACGAATTACAATAAGCTCAATAACAAAGTTCCTAACTTCATAATTCCTTCAGCACATTAATGTTGTTCTTTCATCTTACTCAAACTTACAGTCAGCGGTAAGGCAAACTTACTAACTCGATTATGCCATGTTAACTTCGACTTAACTTGCCTAATACTACAATTGAATTAACAAAAAATAGTCTCAAAGCTTGGAAGTAAATAGTATGTAGGTATTCAGGGGTTGCAACGAGATACTTTTTATTCCGAAAAACATTGCCTAAAAGGGTCATATTTGCCTATTAAGCGTCATAATTGATATGAAGAACAAGAAAATCGCGTGGGATATCGCGAGGCACAACTAGTAAGACAATTCCCCCACAATGTAACTTGATTACTCATCATCATCATCCTCCTGAAGACGTCCACTGCTGAATATAGGCCTCCCCGTTAGGCCGACACACTGAACGACAATTTGCCATTTTAACTTGCTTAGTACCCTTAATATTTAGTATCCGAGACAGTTTGGTCTAACTCAACCGTATTCACGGTCATCTTGCCATCTTCCAAAGGTTTCTGCTAATAACGATACTTACCGAGATATTTCTGACACGTCATGTCTACTAATTTCTTAAAAACCCTTACACACATTACGCGCTAAGTGAGCTCTTGAAAAACCGTAATCCATTCCAGCAAGCAATGTGACATCTAAAACAATATCTTCCTAGTAATAGATCGAAGCGGATCGCGCTCGGTAAAAGCGTAAATTCAATTCATCCTGTATCTGTGTTCCGTCCAACCAGACGAAAGTGAGAGCGGGACGTAGATACGGATCCTTCAAAACTTCACATTTCATATCACACTGTTCTCAACTTTATCTGTAAAGTGATAGATTTCGTTATCGTTGTCAGGTCTTCGCGCATATGACGTTAGTGTTACGCGGCGGTAGTGTGTCCTTGTCACCCTGTTTCAGCCACGGGGTAAGTAAAGTAATCAGTCGCGAATATACCGTCCTGAGCGTCGCTCGCTTCAATACCACTCATAAAAAATAGCATTGAAATCCCTACTCACCACTTTATATACAAACACCTACTGAATATTATATATCCATAACAATAAACTGGCTGTAAAAACAATCGAACTCTTGTTTCTAAAATTTTTAGTGTGATAAATTTTATTTTGCCTTTCAAGCGAGTGTTTGCTAATTCGTATTCGCTAAGTGTTAGTAAGTGGCTTTACACATATTTTATATCGCGTTGCTGTATATTTTTTTTTTTATATCGTGAAAGTGTTAATTTAGAAAAATAAATATGAAGACTTCATCGTTTTCTCTGCGTGTCATGCGAAGGGTAAGTACGTAGTCATACGTTTCTATTTATTTAAGACTGGTTGCATTCAACAAAATACTATTCAGTGGAAAGTATACGACATACAAGATAAATATATACCGCTCTCTACCTCTTTGCTGCGTGAGTAATTTTGTATTTTAATTAGGTACGCACAGGCAAGTCATTTAGAAGGGCTTAGGACTTTGCCAAAAAAAACACATAGGTACACAAAATAACTATTTGATATACTACGTAAATAACAGCAAAAATTACTTTTAAATTTGTTAAACACCGGTGCTAAGGAATTGCAATAAACAAAACCAGATCTACATGGTGTCCGTAAATTCATGGGAGCTGTCGGGTTGATTTCCGTCGAGTGATGGAGTAACAGGTTGCTCTAAAAGCCCACGCAGCGGCGCCAATCCACAGGTTGGGGCGCGGAATCATCTCCGCGATACATTTTTCGACCACACCCTGTATTTCGTGTTTGTTTATTGGTATGCGTTTTGGGAATTCCCTTTGGAGTTTCCGTTGATGTTACATTACAGTTTCTAAAGAATCTATAATTAAGGTACGCGCCACGGAAAGTTTCTTGCTCGAGATTTAGTTATATTACTAACTTTATTTTGTCAAGAACTTAATTTTTTACATCTCAAAAATTATTGTTGTCATATTCTAAGATTATAAAAAGGAACGAGACGGCAAAAACTAAGGAGCTAATAAATTGGATTTAAAATCGGTTGTTAGTGTTGTTACACACAGAATCGATAATTGACACGCACAGTAAAATAGTTTATGTTATTGTTCATAATAATTAGATACACCCCACGATGACATACATTGATCACGACCCGTAATGGTCAAATATCTGTGATTATTAGAAATGGGAAAGCATTTATATTATACTTTGTATACATTTTATTTTCGATCTGACACCATCATATAGGTAGGTATCCGTTTTCATGCTGATATTTAACTTTGTATATGTTTTAGTTTCTATCTGACACCATAATAATATAGGTATCCATTTCCATGTTGACAAATGCGATCTTAAAATATTATAATAGTGTAATTTATTCGGGTAAGCTCACGATTACTTTTAGGTAAGCACTTACTAGTAATTGATGCTTTGACTTTCCACTAATCTGTGTTCCGATTAATAATTTACAGTTATTTTATATCCTGAAATAAAAAAACAAATTGTAGCTCGTTTATGGAATAAACGTAAGAGATTGGGTTGAATATTTGAGTACACTTTAACTCTTTAAAAGGTGTTTTATAAATAAAATCATGTTTTAATATTTTATAAAATCGAGCGCGATCAACTCGATTGGTTCTCGCACAACGTTGCTATCGAGGGCATTTATCGAACAAAACAAGAATTTATTTAAAAGGTCAGGCATCCTCTCTCCTCCTTTTGCATGCCTCTGGAAATGGGTTAACCTACATTTTATAGAGGTGGAATCGACATTCGACCTTTCAATCTGAAACACTATTTCATGTCCTTTGGACGCAATAATACTGTAATATACATACATGTAATATACATACATGCTGTAATATACAAATACGGTGGCGATCCCGTATACAGTAATTTTAGCAATAACAGTCTAAGTAGATTTTTGTTACAACTCTGTGACGAGATTAGAAGGTCATTTAGGTGATGGTAAGCGCTAATTAAAAATTTTTAGGCACTAAACTGCATTTATCATCATGAGGAAATAATTTTTCAGTCGCATTAAGTCAAATTCAAAGTCAAAGCATTTATTGTAAATAGGCAGTAAAATCGCACTTTTACAAAAGGATATTCCCTTTCAACTACGAAATAACTACGAAATTCCCGCATAACTACGAAATCTCACTGGTATGAATGCACTTTATAAGACCAATAAGACTATTTCTTCAATATTGATTATCTGGGAAAAGATACTCCCCAAGGCGGAATTAAGCAGAAGAGGCTTGCCACTACAAGAACAATAAAGTTTCCTTATTGGCGGCTCCTTTGAACTTCAACCTTCATTACACGAGCCTTCCTGATAATAGCCGGGCCATTACGCAACGAGTAGGCTTAGGGCAACGGGATTGAATAGCTGATTGGCGAGTATGAGCTGATTGGCGAGTAGGAGCTGATTGGCGAGTATGAGCTGATTGGCGAGTATGAGCTCATTGGCGAGTATTTTTGTTTGGTAAGTTGGCCTGGACTGGCTCTCAAGGACTGCCACGATAGGCCTAATCGTGGCAGTGAACCATAAACATGATTCAAAAGGGATGGGCAATGATCATCTGATCACATTAGTGACCAAAAGAGGGATTCATCGACTAATCTCGTTACACACCGCCTGCAGCCGTCGCGGTGACCTACATGTATAGATTGTTTTTTTATTTTTTATTTATTTATAAACATTATAGAAAGTTTACAGTAATAACCAAAGCGCTAACTAGATACCTAGCTGCGCCCCGCAGTTTTCGGAATAAAAGGTAGCCTAAGTGTTAATCCAGTGTGATATCTACCTCCTTATCCATCAAAATTGGTCCAGCCGTTTGAGCGTGAAGAAGTACTAAACATACAAACACACTCACAAAGTTTTACTTTTATAGTATTAGTAGGAAGTAGGATAAGATAGTATTTAGTGGTTGCCGTTAGCCTAATATTGCCTAATCTTGAATTATCAATCATTATTGCGTGTGTGCAACTAGCCTATAACGTGTTTCAGTAGAGTTCCCTATAGCCAAATCTTATAAGGGAACCGTTATAAATGTTTTATTTAAAATCGTGTACCATGCCCGGCTGGAGTCTTAATAAAATCTTTTAATATCAATTATTAAACGGTGAAATCTGTAGTGGTTATGTCTTACATTAATGGAAGCGCCCGAAGAAACGACGGCAAAATTCAATGGCAGCCAATCCCAACGCGTCGCGTCCTTTATGTCCTTTGGTAAGGGTGCTAGAGTTTGTTATTACAAATCCAATTTGAGAGATATTGTTTGAAGTAATGTGAGAAGTCTCTTTAAAGGTTTAATCTTAATAAAGGTACAGTTAAAATTTGGCCTAGCGGTGGCGGTCTACACGTTTTTCGCCATCATTGACGCGCAAAAAACACATTATTCATCAAAAAAGGCCTAGTGGGCGAACGTCCGCTGCCAAAGCAGGTGGTGAAGAGTTCAAATCTCATTCACGCACGTACCAACTAGTTTCGACGTAAGCATAAGAGCGTAATAATTAAGAATCTGAGAGGAGGCCTATGCCCAGCAGTGGGACAGTACAAGCTGAATTATTATTATTTGTTTTGTCATTTGTCACCAACTACATTGAACAACAGTAACGAACTCGAAAGTTTCGAAGTTAAAGTTCACAAAAAGTTAAAATACAACAATTATTTTTTTCCACACATCACGTTTTTGTTGGTAAGATTCCATGCATGCCGTACGTTACCATTTTCTATAACTGACTTCCCCGACCCAAGGTAATTTGAGCAACTTAAAAAACCAGCCAAGTATGAGTCGGACTCGCGCATGAAGTGTTCCGTACCATTATCTATAAAAATAGCAATAAATTCACGTTTGTTGTACGGGAGCCTCCTTAATATTTATTTTATGCTGTTTTTAGTATTGTTGTTATAGCTGCAACAGAAATATATCATCTGTGAAATTTCAACTATATAACTATCACGGTTCATTAGATACAGCCTGGTGATAGACAGACAGACGGACAGACAGACAGACAGACAGACGGACGGACAGCGGAGTGTTAGTAATAAAGCCCCGTTTTACCCGTTGGGTACGGAACCCTAAACTTTTGGTACACATTTGGTACCAGGTACAACAGTACGCAGTCGTAAATGTCGTTGCTAACTCTATTTTTGCTTTGACAACCCATATGTTACAGCTACCTTGCCTGTTTTCCAGTCAGCTCAACATTTCTAAAGTGTTTTTACTACTGGAAAAGAGATATGGTGGTCGAGCAATAATGCGCTCTACAGGCAGCAATTTCCTACGTACCTACATGCGTTTCATAACACGTCAATTACTTTTTTATTTGGTACTGTTAATTTATTACCGAGTTTCTACATCGCCATTATAGTTCGCTGTTGTTTAAATTCGTTCTCAAAGCAAACAGGTCAACCGGAAATGGTGAGAATCGCCACACTTGATCCGAACGTTAATTATTATTACTAATTATCATACTATCGAACAAAATGTGGAACGAATATTTTTTCGTATTTGTGAAGATTTTTTTTTGATGTGTGTCGTAATAAAAAGTAACTGTTTCTATTTATAATATAATAATTCAGCCTGTACCTACTGCTGGGAAAAGGCCTCCCCTCACTTTCGTGAGGCGGGTTAGGCCATAATCCACCACGGCAGCCCGGTCAGGATTGGTGGATACATGCCTCCGAAATAATTCTCGAGCATGTTGGTTTCCTCACTATTTTTTTTCACCAAAGAGCGGGTGGTAATTTATTACGTAGGTACATAAATATCACAAGAAACACTTGGTACGTGCCCGCACTGGGATTTGAACTCACCATCTCCTGTTTTGGCAGGCGGACGTTATCGATTCGTCTACCATAATATAGGCTACTACATTTTATAATCTTACTAGCTGTGCCCGCGACTTCGTCCGCGTGGAATAGTGATAAAATTCACCTTTTAAACCTTCCCTGGACTTCCACAAATTATTCAAGACCAAAATTAGCCAAATCGGTCCAGCCGTTCTCGAGTTTTAGCGAGACTAACGAACAGCGATTGATTTTTATATATAAGAAATGCCATTGTATTAATTTGTAATGTAAAAAGTTATTAACAAGCAAACTGATAATGCGCATTTACCAAATCAATTCTAGCTGAACATATCTGTGGCATATTGTTATGATTAAATGAATTTAAACAAACATGAAGTGAAATGACGAAATAAAGATATTTTCTGTGAAATATGACTCGGGCAGTCGTTAACGTTTTGTACCGCCTCCAACTTTCCAATAGTATCATCAAAAAATCATTCGAAATAAATTAAACTAATGGGCACTCAACGAATATTGCTTTCAACAAGATGCATTATTAAGTTTGATAATATCCACTATTTGAAACCACTCATATAAGCTAATTAGTATTTAAACGGGTCTAATTCGCGCACAAACTAATATAAAAATATATAATTTTGACATACCTTGACGTTTCGGCCGAGTTACATCAACCGTTTAAATGCTAATTAGCATGTATTCAGTTCGCGAAAGTTTAAGAACACTCATATTATAAGGTCTTGTTGTCAAACATATTATAGCGAGTAGGATGCGTTTTTAACGATGCTAAACGCTTAACTGTCGCATTTTCACGTGACAAGATAAAAGCAACACAATAGGTAAATTACAAAATTAAAAACACCTTGCCCCCAGTTTGGTATTTTATTCTGTGACTCCTCAGAACAATGTTCTAAGTGAGGTACTCTATACTATCCTACTTGGCCGATTTTTAACTATCCCATCTCTTCGCGTAAGTTTGTAATACATTATTCTATCAAATAACAATGCCCCAAAGTTACAAGACAAGAATACGCACAGGAAAGTTTGTCGACGTCAAATAGAAGACAAATAAAGGCCACCGTTCACCTGCTAAGAATAGCGGTTGAGACGTAGGCCCACTAATAAACCTTTGTTCAATCGCTGGTCAAACAAACAGGGGACAGGGGGTAGCCAGTAGTGTATTGTAAACATTACGTCGTCAGGTGACTCTTTATGTGGGTAGCCAAATATCGCTGACATGCTTGACACACCAACCCTTATAAGTTACCTATTTCTGCAATAATATTTTCGTCTCTATCTGGCACTAAACAAATGACAAAGACAGCAATAAAGTTATTGGTTGGTCAAAGTGAACTAAGGATTCAGAACCGGGCGTAAATTAATCTTCGGAATTAAATAATAATTCAGCCTGTACTGTCCCACTGCTGGGCAAAGCCCTTCTCTCACTTTCGTTAGGAGGATTAGGCCATATTCCACCACGGGGGCCTGGTCCTGACATGCCTACAAAATAATAAACTAATCTTCGAAATTAAATTAGTTAAGAATATAGCGGCAACAGAAATACATCATCTGTGTAAATTTCAACTGTCTAACTATCACGGTTCATGAGATAAAGCCTGGTGAAAGACGGACGGACAGACAAACGGACGGATGGACGGACGGACGGACGGACAGCGGAGCCTTAGTAATAGGATCCTGTTTACCCTTTGGGTATGGAACTCTAAAAAATAAGAATGTATTTGTTCAGTAGGTAGGTACTTCATCTATACGGCATTGACGATTTTTTCTTTCATTATTGGAATCGAAGTAATTTATTGCAAAGATTTCATTCAGAAAGTTAATGATTGTCTTAGAAAGTTTCGTTTGCTTAACTTCGGTTATGCAAACTGAGCGTGTAACTTTGCAAAAATGAAATTTGCATAAACAAAATTGTGGGGACATAGTCGAACTCAATACTAGAAAACATCACGCGATACAATATGGTATACGTTAGCATCTCTATCCAGTCTGAATACGAAGAAAAACACGCATATTTACATAATATCACGAGTATACATAGAGTTCTGAAAACGTTCATGTAATGGCTATGTCGATGCAAGTGGAACACCGTTCATTTGGATGCACAAACAACGGGCCTGTGCGTCGAAATTATACAGGTCTACAACTCTACAAGTCAAAGTATTTTACAAAGGTTTGTCATAAAGTTGACACTGCAGGAATATTACACAACATACAAATATTAAGGTTTGAGATATCGATCGAAAAAATAATCTTTGCATCAATATCTCTATGTGCAATTGTAAATTATTATTATACTAATCTATAATATTTGACATAATGTCATTAATTGTTAGTATTCACAACTGATTGCAACAAGGACGCCAGCTGCCCAGCATTTTATGCCGCGCAAATACCTACATAGAGTGAGAGAAGCCTGCTTGGCGGAACGAGTCACTCAGGACGTTGCGCCGTCCTGAATGACTCCTTTATTACACAGTTTTCTTCTTTGCGCGATGGAACACCTGCATAATATAGTTAATTGATAAATATGTGCACAGGCAATGCCACCTAATTCCTAATATTGGTGTACTAGTACCAACACTCCATACGAAAATTACTGACTTGTAATATCATTATAATTCGTCAGAACAGGCCCTCTCACAAGAGCCGCTGGTATGTGTTATGCACCACGACCTCGGCACAGCTCGATAGCTGTATTAATCGAGTTGACGATGATAGTCGATATTTACGAGCTCTGCCCGGGGATCCCTGTGTTTGCTGTCTGATGAAAGATAACTGTTTGGTCGCGTTAATCGAAAATATGTAGGTGTATTATTGTATTTTTAAGTTTTTCAGTTTCGTTATGTGTAATATGTTTCTTTGGTGGGTCAAAGGGCGGTAATATACTCGAAGGCGTTTTATTTCAACTTTTGACTGCAATGCTTTTAACTGTTTTATTCAGAAGTCTAGAGCTTGTTTGATTATTTTTAGTTATGTTCGCAGTTTTTCATCAATACCCCTTTGTTGCATTTTGTAGCCCAAACAGGCTTGATAGGTTTTTGATAAATCAGGTATCTTTGGATTCATCTGAGTTTGGTTAGTTTAGAAATCGGAATGGCAAATGTATGAAATACAACTTAATTAATAATGAATTAGTATAATAACAATCTTTACTTTTGGCAGCTTGGTGGCATTAGTCTAACCTATATAAAATTGACAACAATATATTAAATTATGGGCTTTCACAGTAACATTATACACACATAAAATTGTTTGTGCAAAAAATTATTTGTCTGAAATTCATATTTCTCTCGTTCCTAACGAGAGAAATATATTTATTTTGCCAAGTTTATTTTTTATTTCCGCTCCGACATCGGTCGCTGAGCTCCGGGACCATCTCGTGAATAATTCCGCCATTTTGTGTTGAAAAATCAGTTTGCGGCAATAAAGTTTTTAATTCAAATTTTGATAGAATCAGGCGTTACTTTGCGGAAATCCATATTCAAAACAATGAAGTAGAAATATATGTAGTTTTAATCCCGCGCTTTTTGGCGGGATTAAAACTACATATATTTCTACTTCATTGTTTTCAAATTTTGCTTTCAATTTTATGTAACACCTGTGGTGCTGGCTTCTGGCCTGCCTTGCTTGGGTAACGATGTAGGCGGTTAAAAGTACCTGTATTTGCATGAAAGAGGTTTATTTAAAAATGCGTTTCGTATATATTTTTACTAGCTATGGCCCGCGGTTTCACCCGCAATTCACAGGATTAAATGTAAATCTTGCCTGAGATTCATCATGTTAACTAGCTACAAACGGACCTAATTCGCGCACAAATTAATATCAATATACTCGTATATAATGTTGACATACCTCGACGAATTAGACCCGTTTAGGTTAGTTACAAGTTTTCTGCTCGCGAAAGTTTATGAGATAACGTCATTTATACTATTATAGATATACAAATATTTGTCATGTAGTATTACTACAATACCTGCGAATAGCTAAATGGAATCGTGTACAGCCAAACATCAAACTAAGGGCCAGTAGTACAAAATACACTAACACTTTATTACCCGGTACATGTATTTGCGAAGCCAATAAATAGTGTTCAGAGACTGGTTCAGAGTAAGAAACAACATTTCGTAGGTCTATTTTTCTTCTGATTAAGCCCTCTGCGGGCGCAGGAGTAATTTAAGTTTCCCTGAGGAGAGACGCTCACATTGCTTAGAGTCACGAACGAATATAGAAAAAGCGCGGAAAGCTCTGGACCCTATACCGATGGATTAAAGTGGTATTTACCCTGAAAACTTACATGCTTTAGTTTGACCGCTTCAAAAGTTATTGTACGATTATGTACTTAATTACTATTACGTTAAGGTCGAAGACGGGAGTTGGCGTATGTAGGGTTATTTTATCGGCAATTAAACTGTGTAAATAGGAAATAATTACCACATCAATTAGTTCTCATAGCGTGACATGAATTCGCAACTTACGTGCGTACGTCACGCACAATTTGACTTACAAAATGGTGCTAGCTGGTTCACGTTTGCAATGTAGACAAGGGATGACACTATAAGCCTGAGTAACTTAGTCCCTGTTTTTAAAAGACGCGAACACGCCATGGTCACTGGTCAGTGCATACCTTTATGGAGTGCCCCGGCTAGTTATCGCCCTCAAGTAGAAAATACGTAGTCAAATCCTTATTAGGGATTTCCGATAGCCTCGAGAGACAGCCCCATTCTAAGCTGAGCATGTTTATCACTTTCGAACATATCGTAAAGGACGGTGAGATAGTATTCAAATGCTGACCTATAAGTATAAAAAATAAATAAAAGAAATCACCGTCATCACATCATCTTTTTGTAAAACGACCTTTTTATAATAAATGAAGAAAGGCAATACATTATAAAAGTATTTCTGTACATGTGTGGGCGAGAACCGAAGCTTTTAAAGGCCTCTTCAGAACAGCTGCTGGCCGTCAGCGAAGGGACGTATGGGCTGGTATAAATCGCCATATTGTCGCCCACGAGCCTTTCTATTAACTTTTATGTTAGCTTATTTTGGGCCACAATGCGAGGTGAAATATTTCTATGCGTCTTTTTTTTATGATTTGGATCGCGCAGTTTGTGTAACGCGTTCGAGAGGCCAAAGACGCACCTTTTGTTTACACTAGCTAGGCGATAAATTATTGCATAGCGGGAAACAGCCACTTGCATCTGATAAACTCTCCTTGTATAAGTGACCTCTCGACTTTTCTTTATCGATCACCTAGAACGCTCTAATCAAGGACAAAAAGTCCTCGATTTTAGTTATCGCTAAAAAATAACCTTTATCACCCCTTGTGCCGAAAGAATGTTTAATTGCTAGACCACGCATTTACTGAAAGTAGGGCACTTTCAGTAGATTCACATCATTTGAATACCTAAAAGAGATTCATTCTTCTAAAAACACTTCATTAGTACACAACACAACAGCAAAGCGCACACGTAGGCACAAATGACTAAATAGACTCATAAGTTGTTAGTTAGGTAGAGTTTAGTTTGATAAATGGCGAACTAGAATAATTTACAGTTTACCTTGCCAACCTTACATAACACTAGGATACTGAAATTTATGTGTTGGTTCGCCACAATATGCTGAATTTCAGAAACGGTGATAAATAATTCTAAGAAAGGGCGAAGTGGTATTGTACCTATTGTATACGTATATCGTCGTTAGGTTCAATCGGTTTAATAATCTGGCGTACAAATATTATTTACTAGCATTTGCCCACGACTTGATCCTTGCGGCAACATTTAATTGATTGTGAGAAATAGTATCCTACATGACATTTCACAGGGTTCTAACTATCTCCTTACCAAATTGAATTTACCGATGTAACTCGGTCGAAACGTCGAGGTATGTCAAAATTATATATTTTGATATTCGTTTGTGCGCGAATTAGACCCGTTTAAATACTAATTAACAAATTGAATTGATTTCGGTTCTGCCATTTAGTCGCCTAATTGTCAGCGTCGGCGCGGCGTCGGCATCGGTACACTATTAAGTTATCAAATGTAGTACGCGCGGTCGACGTAGCCGGCAAATATTATACACTAGCTGCGCCCCGCGGTTTCACCCGCGTTTGGATAATATACGATAATATATCTTTATGAATTGTAGCCTATGTGTTATTCTGATATGTAAGCTATATTGTTGCGAAGTTTCGTCAAAATCCATTCAGTAGTTTTTACGTGAAAGAGTAACAAACATCCATCCATACAGACAAACTTTCGCGTTTATAATATTAGTAGGAAGTAGGATGTAATAAAAAAATAAATTATATACCTAGGTATGAATATTATGAATATATTCCTTTTTTTTCATAATTACGAGACAATTTTGCATAACGATAAGATGGTCGAACTCGTAAGTATAATATTATGTTGGGAAATAATTGACTGATGGAAGTAAACATAACTTTTTACGTTCAATAAAATTCATAGCAAACATAGCAGTAAAAATACATATGTGGGCATTAACAAGAGTATTGCAATAATAAAAACAATACTTTACGTGGCCTCGTTTTACGGGAGCATGGTATTTTCTGATATAAAATATTTTATTTCTTTTTCTGTGTCCGGAATATGATATTTTATTTCAATTATTAAACTCGCCTGAATATTTTATACCACTCCTCTTGTTAAAGTGTTGCCAAGTATCATTTTGCGTAGACACATTTAAAGTTAGGTCATTATGTAAAAATCACTAAAATACTCCACTTTTTAAATTTTACTGTTACTTACTTTATTTTACGTCACTTATGTTATTGTTCTTGTTTCCTTTAGTTACCCATTGCTTTATAATTAGGTAGAGTAAGTACATAACTGTTAGCATTATACTACGACGTTTATTCATCTTGGCCTTAGTGTAGGTTTGTGTAGATATGCACCATGCCCAAAATTACGAGATAAAAATGAGATCTTACAGAAGCGCGATACCCCAGCTGTGTCTCTCATAAACGCCATCCGCCATACACCGCGTCACGATGTAAGCATCGTGTAGTACAGTAGTACCCAACTGATATGGCTTACCGATGTACCTGCGCAGAAGATGAATTTTCAAAGCGCGGGAAATGCTGTTGACCGCTATTGGTCGGCAGCCGCCGCCATCTTAGCGATCGCCGCGTGGCATGAGTGAGATGGAACTAACAGCTGCAGTGTATTATGAACCTTATAATAGTGATCTTAGGTTGATTGTAAGTTTTAAGCATTCTTTCGTTAATCTTCAGACTATACTTTCTTTTCTGCGCGAATGAAGATTCACGACGCGCTTTATAAGTTGGGTACTACTGTAGTAAGGTATGGAAATTACTGTTGTTGTCTCTCTCACACGCTGATGTCGGCGTACAATTCTACGGTGCATCGTGACGCGGCGTACAGCGTGGCGATTTAGGCCCGGCGCAAATTATCGGCATCGGCAAGGAAAAGGATTTTTAGGTGGCAAATAGCAATATACATTAACGTAATGGCAATAAAGTAGAAATTGCCGTGTATATGGTCGTAATAACAAAAAATACCTTTCCTACTTTTCCTTGGAAAAAGGATCCTTTTCCTTGCCGATGTCGATAATGTGCGCCTTAAGCGGCCGATGGCGTTTATAGGAGACCACAGCCATAGACCTCATTTTTTAAGTCTCTACCTCAACCCCCTAAGACCTCAAGATTCAATCATCAACATCTGTTGAAAACTATTTCGTTCCGCCATAATCTGTTCCACAATTTCTTCGGAAGTTTCAGGGCCCAAACAAAACTCCTATGGAGGAACTTCGGGTAAGCGTGGACCATTAAAACTTATGTAATTAACGGAGGACCGTTGTTATGAGAATTCCTTATCTCTATGTAGTATAAATAATTGTATTATATCGTTTTGAAGTTTCCAAATATAATAAGATACTATAAAAAGATATTTTATATTTAAGCTTTTTTTTTTTCTTTAAGACCTAGTACCGACGGTAGAATAATAATACATTATGATATGATATGATATGATATGATATGATATGATATGATATGATATGATATGATATGATATGATATGATATGATATGATATGATATGATATGATATGATATGATATGATATGATATGATATGATATGATATGATATGATATGATATGATATGATATGATATGATATGATATGATATGATATGATATAATTATGTACCCTCTGCAAATAGTCTGTGGTATATGGACGGGGTTTTAATCTAAAATCTTGAATGCCAATTTATGACTCAATGTTCGTTGTTCTATTACTTTGATATTTTGTCAATACTGGGTTTTGCCAAAATATCAACTGACAAAGCTGAGCTGAAGGTAGGCTATAGAACTTCTCCATGACAATAATAATTATACAGTCTATAGTCTATTTCAGTTCGAAACGATATAGGTACGTTTTGAATGAAACTACACCGGTTTCTTTTTTGATTTGACTTACTTAGTTATATGTGCGCTATGCATACGCCAAAGACATATAAGAGGAATTAGACCGGGCATTATAGATATCTAGTGAAGCCAAAGTCATCAGACAGGGCCGATCTCAGGCTAACAAGACAACTAGGCATAGTACGTTCATGCAATTTAATTAAGATTTATGCGGAATTTACAAGTAATTAGGGTAAGAATGGGTATTGCCGGTCACTTAAGGAGACGTAATAAAAAATCATATAATAATCGACATTTCTTTAATAATCGTACTGCTAATTTAACATTCATATATTCTTCTAACATAATCACAATCATAGACATCCATAAGTAAAACAAATTTAGTAAAATCAATATTTTAAAAATAAACGCCTTTGACCGGTATTAAACACCATGGCAGGTAATACCAGTCACCAGGTTGCTAATACCGGTCAAGCTTTGTTGATGTATAATTCGCAAATATAACCTTCATGGGAGTCATACCCTGAGCACTCGGCATGATCCCCGAAACTACCAGTACCAGTCCTATACCATAATTCATTATTTCGGCCATAATCATTGCAGATTATATACATTTCGTTTCTAAGTTTTCATCAGCGTCAGTATAATATTGTCATTTCTATTTTCGAGTCCGACGTACATATCATTTTTGTTTTATCGTGTAAATATCTCTTAGTGGCCTTTTTAACATCAATTGATTTTTCTTTTCTTTTTTTTCTGTCTCGATATTGTGAATTACTTCTTTCCTCTCTTTTATACTTATCATTTTTTCTTTCTCGACCAAAGCCTCTTGTTTAGGAGTTTTTCCCAGTACTATTGTATGTTAGAACGTCGTTGGCTTCTTGCTTTAGACTGTCTGGATCAATAAACAATCATTAAAATAAACAAAATAATACCCATTTTAATTGTGGGTAATACCAGTCAGCGTGACCGGTATTGTCCGCATAGAAACATTTCCGTAAATATGGTTTTAGATTAAAAACTAGTCGAGACTAATTCAAAATCTATTATCACTCGGGATACCTGATAATTATGTTACAACACTTTTTACTAACAATGTAAGAAATGTGAAAATACAAACACTCACCTCTTATTGTTTGAGCTCGAAATTTTACTTCAAATAGGCACGAAAACATTTGAGACGTGTTCATCCAAGATGTCGGATGCGAAATTAGAGGAGGGTCGCTGCGTTGGTGCGGGATAAGGTTACGTCGACCTCTATGTACTTGTGCATTCGCGGAACGCAGTAATATGGGAGATATTGTATTGACCGGTATTACCTCCTGACCGGCATTACCCGGTTCTACCCTAATGTAATTGAGTTTACTTTTACAAGTACCTTAAATTAAGTATCAAAATATCGCCAGCGTCACTCATGAATACACCATGTTTTAGTAAAATACTTAAATGTTAACCTTCCAAAATGACGGGGTTTAGGGATCAAGAGATCGATCAGCATCGCTTCTTTGGCTAAACTCGGTAAAGTCAGAAAACGAAGCGAAACTCAGCGAACCAGACATAATTTGTAATGAGGTGAAATTAAATTCAACGAGGTGCCGCGGTGTTTCCCTTGCCGAAACTTTGTTTTACAAGGTCTGAACAAATAAATCGAATTTCAGGAGGAAACCTGAGTAGCTTTCAATATTGAGTTATAAAAACTTTGAGGGTATTTTATGTATCTACACATTACCTACATTCGATTTAAGAGGTTATGTACATGAAGAAATCAGTCGTCTCTAAGCAAAACAGCTACAAAGCTTTGAGAAACGTTAAAAACATGCGATTTTTCAGTGTTTTCAGGCAAATGTTCCGATACAAATAATGTTAAAGTATGAGTACCTACCTAAAATCATTAAATAAAGTTAGAGAGTAAATAACACATATCAGCACTTACGCCATTTCTCAAGATTTAGAAGACAAATTGTCGGCGAGATCACGTCTTTGCGATGAAGAGAGATAAGCCTTGGTAGTCAGGGAAACATGGTTCTATCAAATTACGATAATAAGCATTTAGAAACAGTGAAGTCAGTCAAGTCACTGTTAGGTACTGATTTTAAGGCATTTTTATTATTTTGGATATCCATTTTTTCAGCCTTTGTGTGAAATTGACAAGAAAATATGTAAAACTGCTAACATTTTTTCAGCCTTTGTGTGAAATTGACAAGAAAATATGTAAAACTGCTAAATACTCGTAAGCTTATGATGACAAAGAGGCAGTGCCGATAAAAGGGCGAGATTAAGTTTCAAATATCAACTTAATTTTCGGTCGATCTGTTGCAAGATGTCCAAGATTGAGATGTTTCTGTTACCTGGTCTCTTAATCTCAAAATCAAAAAATTCATTCAACCCTCCGTAATATTCAATTAACATCATACCCACTCTAGAAGCAAGTAAATCTGACCCTATCTCCATGTCTACGTAAGAAAAGCTTTGATGTAGTGTTAGCCTTAAGACGTATTGTGAGTTCCCACGGAACTTTGCAAAATGAATGAATTATTTTTCATTGTCTCCGAGGAGGTAGGAAATGTTAAAACACAAATGCTCGATTAATCTTGAAATTAAGGAAAAAGTTACCTTAAACGTGGTAACGATTACTTTTTAAAAGTAATAAAAAACATACTTGATTTGTAATAGAGATAACAAACAGTTTTGAAAAAACATTTTGAAAAAAATTTAAACTGACTTCAAACCCAACAGTAAAGCAATAAAAAGCAAAAAATAACTATAAATTGAAATTAAATCAGTGAATCATTGTTATTATGCGTTATCCATTGATCACTGGGAGTTGGTGCCTAACATAAAAAAAACAAAAACACTCGAATTGAGAACCTCAAAACTGCCATGTTTTTATTATTTGTACAGACCGTTCATCATATTTGTACTCAGCCAGCACGCTATCATATGACAAAGCAAAGATTCGTATGCCCGAGACTCGTCTTTACCCTACCCCGGTGCATCATTAAACTTTACGGAGCGGTTATACGACGCAGTGTACATAATATGAGTATATCGAGATACCTAGTCGATGTCCTTAGATGTACATGCAAGTTTTGAAGTATCTTTCAGTATGTTTACTCTCGCATAAAAGCAAGGTTGTAGTCCCCGGCATGTACCTACACTTTACCTTCAACAGAAAGGTGATAATTATATGGATAGCACCATCCAACCACCTCTACCACTATTATGGCATGTTTGTACATATATTTTTCTAAATAGTGCACTTTAATCCAGGTGTTGTAGTTATTACGTATCGCTATATAGTAACTACATTATTTTCGCCACCTGGCTTCGAATTTTTTATACATTTTTGGTCCCAGTACCGGGTATAATGTTTTGAAACAGTTATTTCGTGCAATGGTCGACGCAGCTGGTGACAAGAGGACTGGCTCATATCTCGCACAGAGAAGAGATATAGCTATTCAACGTGGAAATGCGTCCAATTTTCTTGGTACCATACTATCAACTATTGGTATTAAATATAGTTTTATTTATTTTGTAGTTGGCAACTTTTTATCCTCAAGTTGATTTTCATGAATTTACTCAGTTGCTCTTGATATTTTAGTGTTAACAACGAAACAACTCATGCATCTTTCTCGTAATGTCATAAAAATGTTCCAAGTCACGTCCCAGTCCATGATTATTTTTTAGCGACCTTTTCGTGTCAAGGGCAGCGTCGTCGAGAGAAAATTATTCTACGCGTCACTTTCTAAGGGCGCGGGCAAGTTACTCCCGTAAGCCGTAAAGATAAACTAGGATAATGTAACCTATAGCCACAAGTTAATAACCTAAGAATTAAAGAAAATGGTAGGTATCAAACATCAAATCTGAAATAGGATTTTGTGAAGACTTAGATTATATACACCACTAAATGCACCCCTTGCAAATGATACAAACATATAATGCACACTGGATAGTACACCGATGCACGCATCACATGATGACATGTCATGTCATGTTCCTTATATACATGTACCTAATAAAAACTGATAATAATGATAATGTCAAGCAAGCTATTGTACCATCGGACATCGTGATACCGCAATTTCCTGTCAGCAACAGGAAATAGCGTGGAAGGGGGCCAGTTGCTATCAACTCGAACGTACGACTTATTTGTCGTTCGCACGGAGCAAAACTCCTTAGGGAGTGTCTGGAAACAAATTGCATGAAATGACATTGCTTTTATTTTAGCGTGAAAGTTGTAATGGGCTTCTTTGTTGTTTGAGAGCCTTACATCTATGCTGTGAGCTTCATAAAGTAGAATAGAAAATGCTTTAAACATGCTTTGATTTAGGCTTAAACTAGTTATCTTTCGAAACAGAAGTACCGCTTTCGTAGCAGTAGTGCTCAAGATGAATGTACATTTAATTGTGCATGTAAAAATTTGAATTCGTAAGTTTTATATGTTTCAGATTTCATGGTGAACACGGTAACAAAAAGGGATGAATCACAGCTACATATTTTTATTTCATCATTTAGATTTATATCTAATTATTTTTTTTGTTTTCTGTTTCAACCAATCACCAACCAGCCAACAAACACCAACCAATCAACAGTCTAGCAACTATTTCGGGATTGATCATATTTATTTGTCAGTCAGGAATCTCACTATTATAATATTATACATAACTAATTCTTTTCCGCTCTTCGTATACAGATTACAGTTCATCTTCCAAAACAGCTTGCCTGAAAAAATATATATTTTAAATAAAAAACTTATTATCATTTGTGGTGAAATGTATTTTTAGGTATCGCATTTAGATGTATACAATGTCACCCTGGGTTTTTATTAACATTTTAGTTTATAAATCGTCTACATACTCATACAAGGTAGTAAAAAGTAGAATCGTAAATGTGTCGTAAAATGCTGATGACGTCACATGGCGCGCTGATATCATCATAAATATATTTTGAGGCCGACATAGATACGTTCTATATAATGTAATAATATGCGTCTAGCAAATATACAAATAAATATATATGTGTATAATAAAATAACGCCGATTGTTGGTAAATACGTCACTTTAGACATGACCATTTTTTAAACTTTCGTACTTTTTTAAACGTTTTAAAAATGGCACAGCGTAGCATATTCGAGACAAACTGAATGCTACTTTTTATTGGTTTTTGTATGAATTCAATACAACTTTCGATTAAATTGCTAGTCACTTGAACTAAAGTCAAATTTCTGTACAGTAAGTTCAAGTACAGTTTACTTAAGTATACAAATATTTCATCAACTGCTCTTTAGAAACATTGTTACCCAACTATCTTGTTCTATTCTATAGTTGTATTATAGTAAGGCATTTCTATTCTATATGTAGTAATAACAAGTCTAGTAAACAAGCTCAAGGATGGACTAGGAGTCGTGAGCATTACAATATAATTCTATTCACAGTTGGTAGAAGGTACCAAGTTTTTACTAAGCAAAACTAAATATATAACCTCAAGTGTCACGCGTAACAAATATTCGAAACAGAATCACAAGTCATTAAATGATAACAAAACACAAGATAAAAAAACTTTCGAAGTAAGGGAAACTGTCCAGAATGCATAAGGATAATATTTGAATGATGTCTATTAGTACATAGCAATAATAAACGGTAGAAGCTCACGTAGACGTCTACGCCGCGCCGTAGGCAAATCGCGGATTTTATGTAGAGCTACTACTAATCACAAGTCTAAAAGACGAGTTCTAGAAATCATAAAATATGAACGCTAGCAGAAACATACTTTCGTAGACGTCTACGCCGCGCTGTACGCAAATAGTGGATTATAATAATTGTAGAACCGCTACGAACTCGTAGTATCGAATTCACTCAAATATACAATATGACTTTACGTTGATTTGCACTCCAGTTAGGCATAAATAAAAAAATGAAAGATTCCTATAATACATAACGCGTCTGGTTGAAGTTTTAAATAATTCAAAACATGCATGCGTCTCGCCAGTGCAAGAAAATGAAACAAAAATGTTATCTGTAAGTACTGACAAATACTTCCAAACAAAGACGGTCTTCGAATAAAATCTTGAATACATTTTAGACGTCGCATTGAATGAATAAAGAATTCGTGCAATATCCGAGATTGACCGGACTTCGTTCCGTGACAAAGAACCTCTCGCATACAAACGTTACGCTTAAAATATTCCGTAGTTTGGGTGTTAAAGGGTAAAATATTTACAGGAGATACACATCATTATTTTGAGTTTGTTAGCGATTGTTCTTAATTATTTATTTAAGGCCTCTTTACATTTCAAAGCCCTATGGAAGAAATTTATTTGAGCGTTAAGGCTGCTTATTATGTCAATCAATAGGCGTGGCGAAAGATTTTTAAATCTTCTTCCATAATGGCGGTACATATTTACTATTTACGGAAAACCCTTTATTTCGGTAATAAACTTTAGTTTAACAAGTTTAAAACCATTTATTTAATATTTTTTCAAATAGTGCGCCAAAACAGCTCGCCGGTGTCATGGCGTCGGCTCTGACGTCACGCTTAGGTAAACATGTTATTATTTCTATACGTTACGTAGAATTTTAACAAAATATTTAAGTAATTAGTGTGATAAAAATGAATACCGAAGTTTATAAGTGGTGTGCAGTACCGCAGTGTAAAAACACATCAATAAGAACACCCAACAAAGAGTTTGTAGGTACATGTTCCAAACTAGAAAATATTATGAGTTAAGTGATTAAAGCTCGTACGGCGAAACTTCTGTGAAAACCAGTTTGATGTGGATATGTTTTATCATGGTAATGATAGGTCTTAAAATGTTTGTTTGACTTGAAATAGTTGAATTAATGAGGCTATGGAATAATTAATTTATTGAGGTTATGTTTGTTTTGGTCTTGGCTATCATCTTTATCTATTTTATTCGTTTTCTTTTTTGAGTTGCCAAATGACATGGAAATTATATGGAGTATCATGTGATGGGATCAGTATCACCAGTAGGTATGTAACCGGAATGTATGCCCCATAAATGTACATGCCTATCAGACAGTAAAACACGAACATCCCAGACACAACTGAGCGACCCTACGAGTATATAGCTAAGAAACGAAGAATGATGATTCTTGAAGTGACTTACAAAGAGATCTTCACGTTGCGGAACTCAGACGAGCAAAATTCTTTATTTGTTGCGAGGAAATCGCCAAACATTAATATATCAATCCTAGGCAAATTAGAGCTATTTGCCTTACAAAGCTTGGTTCCATTGTTATATTGTAGATTAAAGTCTATAAATCACACGTTAAATAATAAAAAAAAACACTCCATAAGCACAATACAGTATTGACAATAACAAAATACAGTGGTATCAGCGGAGTTTACCTAAGCGTGACGTCATGCGCTGTGATTGGTGTTTCAATCAAAATGGCCGATTGCAATATTTTGATGTTTTATTTTATTGAAAATCTTAATAATCTGATTATTTTTTATAAATCTTAACCAGTGTTTTAAATTACTTTTGTATGTAGATTGCCCTAAAATGATTAAATCGACGATTCTTTGATACTGTCGCCACGCCTATTGTGAATAGATTCCTTTTTATTTTTTGGTAACTTGATGATGAATAAAAAGTATGTTTGTTTTTCTAACATAATACTTATCTAAGTAATTATACAGGGTTAAGCTTAATTTTACCTGTTAATTCTAGTCTAAACAGTGTTCTTTGTAATTCTCGTATTGTGTTTTTTCATAAGTGATTTAGTTTTCCCTTATATCCTTACCTAATCGTTCTATTTAAAAGATCCATGGAATTACCCGATTTTATTTACCGTGAAAGCTTGCAATGTATTTCTTTTGAATACAAAGAAACATACGCCACAGACTACAAATGCAGACAGTAGGAAAAGTCGCGTAATTTAACAAAAACAGATTCAACAACTTCCATAAAGGTTGGAAAATTTGTAAGGTAAGCCATATTTACATTTATAAATGTCTTAATTTTTAATAAGCATCAAAACAAAAACACTATGAAATAGCTGTTCATTGAAAGTTAACAATATAAATGGCGAGCATACAACTAAGAAAGTCGTCACAAGTGTATCGTTTTTACTGTATTTAGGTTGTCTGAGTTGTCTGAAGTTTGAGAATAATCGTAACGAATGTAACTATTCGAAATAAACACCCCTATTCATTCCTGGTGTCATTATGCGTAAAATAACAAAGTCAAAGTCAAATCATTTATTGTAAATAGGCAATAAAATCGCACTTTTACAAGTCAAACACTTCAATCTAATAAACAAATTAAACCATAAAAGAAAACAAACTATAATTAATTGATTATGGTTTGAGTTTGAAAAAGGATGTTTCCCTTTCAACACTTTCACTCTTTCAACAGATACAATAATTCAGTTGTGCGGAGTTGTTGTACTGCTTTTAATTTGCTTTTGCCAAGCGATTACGAGTCGTATTGACATAGAATTTGCTGTGCTGCGAGGGATGGTGCTTTAAATTGAACGACTCGGATGTGTAAAAAAATGACCTGAATCGAAAAGCAATTTATTTTTATTTACTTTTACATCATTTTCTGTAACTTGCTCCTTTTATAGCTTAGACACGTTTTATTAGAATATAACGATTTTCTTAAATGTTCCCTAGCTTTTTATTTATGTCTCTAATTGTATATGATTGTAAGGAGATTTATATGCAACGCTTATGAAGTATTTTTCAATATAGCTGAGCAATGATAAGGCGATCCCTTATTAACTTTTTTCATTTGATGTAAAATGCCTTGTATCTTGGATTATTAGGAACTATGAGGGCCATGTTCTACAAAAACTAAGATTTCTGAGTGCGGCTTGTACCTAGGTACGTTAAAATCGAACAACATAATCTGTGTTCTCAACATATCTGTCAGATCTTTCATATTTATTACGGCCAAAATTAATAATCAATCCTAATCCAAATTTTGCTATCTGGGATTGATATCACAATCCATTTTAGGGTCAAACGTGCCAATAACCGATCCGTGGATTGGTTTATAAAGGCACGCATGTTGGAGATGATCAAACGATAGGCAGCAATCCAAGATCGATTTTAATCTTGGATAGAAGATACAATATTAATTTCGGGCGAAGTGAAGTGGCGTTCTCTTGTTCATGTATACTCGTATATAGGTTCTGGCACCGCGTTTTCATGACGGCAGAATTCGAGCTTGCGTCATCATGTCACTGCGAATTAATGAAATTCAGCATAATAACACTCGAATTAATATTCGGAAGCGGAAGGCCATAATAGGCTTTGTAGTAGAATGTATTATAGGGCATTGTCATAAACAACGTGTAATTGATTTGTATTATAGCAATAATCCTCTTTTGATTCTATAAAACACATTTACGAGCTAGTTTTGTTTATCATACGTCTGAGTTGACACGTCTAGAAAATTATGTTATTGACTAGCTGGTGCCCGCGACTTCGTCTGCGCGGGATTAGTAATTCGAGTAACTTATACTAGTACCCAACTTATAAGGCGCGTCGTGAATCTTCGTTCGCGCAGAAAAGAAAGTATGGTCCGAAGATTAACGAAAGAATGCTTAAAACTTACAATCATCCTAAGATCACTATTATAAGGTTCATAATACACTGCAGCTGTTAGTTCCATCTCACTCTAAGCTCGCTAAGATGGCGGCGGGTGCCGACCAATAGCGGTCAATAGCATTTCCCGCGCTTTGAAAATTCATCGTCTGCGCAGGTACATCGGTAAGCCATATCAGTTGGGTAATACTGTACCTATATTAGCGTGGCGTAGGTAAGTAGAAAAGAACTAACATATTAAAAAATGACTTAGTTGACACTTATCGTCATATTTTGAACAATTCACACAATTTCTTTATAAGTTGTAACCTATGTGTTATTCTGATGTATAAGCTACATTATTGTAAAGTTTCATTATAATCTATTCAGTAGTTTTTACGTGAAAGAGTAACAAACATCCATCCATCCATACATACTTACAAACTTTCGCGTTTATAGTATTAGTAGGATTTTGCATTGAGTCGGCTATCACGGTAATACGAGTACTATAGGGGGGGAAATAATTTAAGCGAAAACTAGGCAACATACTTGAATTCTATCTAGTCTTTCGCCCTCCGGACTCAAAGTCGTTCGGTAAGCAAACATCCAGTAAAAAATGTTAGAGGTACTCCTACTTTTTACATTTTTAGTAAACAGCGGTATTTAAACAATCAATAACTATATTTATTGTTGAATTTCGCATTGTTATGAGTTAGCATTAACAATGTTAATAAAAACAACATAAAAGTGTTCAAGTTAAAATAATTGATCGTTTCGTTTAACTTTCAATCTAATCTAAATCATATTTGAAATTTATTAGACTTTCACAAGTTTTAATTACTTTATAAATAAATTTTAAAGATAAAATAGACCTTTTATTACTTGTCACACAAAATACTCTAACCAAACCGAGTAAAACTAATTAAAACTAAATTGCTTCGAATCAAAACGAAGAGACGCCTCAAAACATTCGCCGTTTATTAAACAGCGCTTAACTTTGGCGAAAAACCGCAACTTTTGCAAAGACTTTGTTAAGCTCGCGATGAATTTGCTAATTTGGTCGCTACAACTTTCTAAGACGACTTTAGCGCAGACTAAGTAAATAAAACTCTCCGATACACGTCTCGTAATCGATACTAACAAAAGGAAAGCCATCTATTTTTGGTCTGTCTATTTGAAAAGCGTATGTGAACTTTGCAGATCAAAAATTATCGTCGACTAAACATACTCTTAGGTACATACAAAGTATATATAACATAGAGATATTATTTAATTCATCACAGTCCATATTCAGGCACTGCTAAATATGGATCTCACCACACTTTCGAGAGGAGATTATGGCTTAAAATCCACCACGGGAGCCCGGTCCGGATTGGTCGATCACCTGCCTTTGAAATAATTTTCAGGCATGTGGGCTTTCTCACGATGTTTTCTTTCAACGAAAAACGAGTGATAATTACGTACATTTGTTTTACAAGAAACAGATTTGTATCCGCACTGGGATTTGAACTCGCATCCCTTTGCTTGGAAGGCGGACGTTCCGACACTAGGGTATCACCTAATAAAACATTCATAGGGTTAATCTCGGTTCTTTCTTTGTTTATTCGAGCAAAAGGGGGAAAATGACGTGATTTTATAACAAATTCTTTATTTCAAATATTAACAAACTTTTTTCGAAAAAAAAAGACGTAACCGATTGAAGTTTTTTTTTGCTTGCCCGTATTTTATAATATTTTTACTATATTAGTACGAACGCTTTCTGTTGTCTCGCTCAGACCTTTTAAAAGTAAATACCGGTAAGTGCTGCAGGCAGTTAAGTTGAAATGGGTAGAAAAAAACACTCGAATTGAGAACCTCCTCTTTTTGGAAGTCGGTTAAAAATGAAAGCGCTAGACGATTCTTTTACTACACTCTAAGCATAATATATAGATGCGGCTCTTATCCCTATAGTTGGGGTGCAAAACTTATCAAGGACTACTAGGAAACCGTTGGACGCAGCTAGCTGTCCCATGCGGCTATGCTGGAAAAACATTTTTCGTTTTCCCAGAATACACGACGCTTATGACTCAATTGTATAAAAACATAAACCGAGTAGGGTACAAGGCGAATTTCACACGGCACATCCACCACTGCGGCGCGTGGTGGCGGTTTCAGGAATGTTTGATTGGAAGAAAAAATATAAAGGTATCTTAAATCAATCTGATTAAAAAAATATATGAAGTGAAAATTGCCCCGCGGTCGTTTAACGTGCATAATATGATAGACTCCGCGAATTACTTACGCCACAGCACTCCGTAGTGCGCGGTGGCGATTCGCATCACAAAAGGCGTGGCATATGGCGCTGTATAGGATACGTCTTACAGATACGAATATAACAAAACGATGCCAATAGGGGCACAAATATCTTGCCTTCCCTTATCGAGCACCCTATCGCGGCTATGCCATTTTACTTAGGTCCCAACATCGACGCTTCGGGCACATCTCGATAAAATAAAAGAATGACGCCAGAATTTTTTTCGTTTATCGTGTGGAAATTCTGATAAGACTTAACCGAGTACCTACCTACTCGTAACGAGAAAATGATTGATGACAAAAGCCTAGTCAGCCGCACATCGAATACGAATACGTACCTTGTTCTTTTTTTAAGTTGGTTAAAATCTCTAGAAGATGGCGATGAAAAAAAAAACGCTCGTTAAAAAAAGACAAAATCGTGTTGGAGTGTAAACAACATGCGAATATTACAATGAAATTACTTTAAAATAATAAGTATTTTTTAAATTAATATCTTACTCTACCAACACATTAGCCAACGTATTAAACTTAATTAATTCACATGAATTTTGTGCTTTGTAAGGGATGAAAAACGTAATAAAATTACCCTAACTTTGCTAATGTGATTAGTTTATAACTTGCATAAAAATATAAACTTAATTTAACAAATATGAGGATTGAAAGTAATCTATGTTGAGTATCATATTAGAATGAAAATTTTATTTCATGTAGTTTTAGGTAAACAAAGTAAATCCAATCTGTGGGTTTACTAGAAGCCATTGAAAGGGTTAATTACCCACCTTTCTGATCCCTCATCAGGACAGCTCGATGTTAATAGGTAGTACTGAATAATTAAATAGTAAAAAAAAATTACAAGTTAAAAAAACGATACGACACTCAAAAGTCTGTGGCAAGTGAGTTGTAAGTTTTGCTTTGATTATTCAAATAATCACAAGTCAAAGTAAATAGAAATTAGTCAAAAAGAACTGGAATTTCATTGAAAAAGTTTTAATAGAGACCATTTGATTAAAGGTTTGTTTTCGCAGGTGAAGTAACTTAATAAATGGTGAGGTGAAAATAACAAAAAGGTGACCTACCTCTGTATAAAGACAGATTTAATAAATGATACCACGGTTTATAAATGACGCCCGATAGTCGACAGGGCGTTTTAATTTTAACGATTTCATCACAAAATGGCCAGAATTTATGTGAAAAGGGTTCTGCATAAATACTTCAATAATTTTATTCAAATAGGTAAATATGTGACCGTGACGTCGTTGCCGACTATCGCAAAGTGTAACGGCATGGCTTAACGTGTATTCTTCAGGACTTACAATAGCTATTTTGGTCACATTCGTTTGATCATCTTTGGTATTGTCCAATCACTGCGGATAAGCATCGTTGGACGCGGTTAGTTGTTGCGCGATAGACTTCACTTATTATGACTGTATTGCAAAGTGTAATTATTTTCGTACCACACTAGGTAAGCTATAAAGGTACTAAACGGTGTTTGTATTATAATAGGTGTATAATACTTTTCAAAGCTATATTGCGAGTAAAATGCAAAGGAAATGAATAATGACGCCCTTTTAGGGCTTCTTGATGGTATCTTGTTAACGGGCGTATTTCCGAAATACAGACGTTTCTTTTCCTGTGTAGAGAGATAAGTATAATATTACGTAAAACATTGTAACACACTTGACGTTGCTAAGAGTTCTACAACGGATCCAGAGGAACCCTAAAGGCCTGTTAGACGTAATGAATATGAAATTAACGGTGCCAAGTGTTGATTACCCTCGTTTTTAAACTGCCACTTTTGAAGTCCTTCGTTGCTTGGAATAAAATTAAAGCTAAATTTATACGAAGAAAAAATAATATATTTTTTTATTGCCTTTAAAACTCAAATAATTTTATTAGGTGAGCCCCAAGTGAGAAAAAAATATTACCGGTAATTGCTATTGAAGAATAACCTGCATAACAGTTGATGGCTTCTTGCAACGTTTGCAGTGCCAGCCAGTCGTGCACGTTGGCATTGCTCAATTTCGAACAACTTACCTATTACTGTGGCTACGTTAAGTGAATATATATTATCTAATAATTTAATGATTAAATACATGTTTCATTACAAGCAGCACAAATTGAGCCAGTGTAAATAGGTACTCATTTCCGCGATTACGCAGAATATCACTATTAGATACCTATGGCAATGTCAACTATTCTGTATTGAGAATAAAGTTCACTTCAGAATAACAATAAAATGCAAAAATATCGTAACTCCATACCAGTTACAATGAAAATTGCGCGTTGTGTGAAGTCGTTAAGATTTAAAACCGCAAATATCTATTTTGTCCGCGCCTGATACTTATATTCGTTTCAAATTAAGCTCAATGAGCGTGTTTCAGTGAAATAAGTGAAATGTGAGTTGAGTTACAAGTGGAGTAGAGAGCTTTGATGTAGACTAATAGAAGGCGAGGCCGTTTAGTTAGGTCATAATTATGACCTAACTAAAAGACCTCGCCCCATTATGAACTCTGTGAAACGGAGAAGGTATAAAGCAGGTAGGCGATTCTGAACCTTACGATACCATAGTTTTAGAAACAGTTTAATTTGTCATATGTTTTTTGGAAACTTCTAATTTATGTTATGCGCGGATCTCTATGATTCCGTGCTCTTGGCCTGTTAAGTCGTCTCGGTCCAAGCGGTTATCGATTAATAGGCAGAGAGCCCTGCAGGCCTGACAAAGTCTGACACCTAGAGGCCTCAACAAAATACTGTCACGAAAATAATTTACACTTATGTAAGTATATAAACTGTCACGACAAATAAGCGTTAAATTGTAAGTGCATTTTCTTTTAGAAGTTAAGCACTTACTTGAGTAATAGCAGTAGCTAAATAAGTTACTTTAATAGCAGTTGAGTTACGTTTCTCGCCTGTTACCTAGTCGTAACTTTGTTTTTGACTCTACATATTAATTTAGTAAAAAAAAATCATTCGGTAATATAAAAACTTGAATGGCGACTTAAAACCAAGGCTCTTATATGTAGGTACGACAAAACGGACATTTTCCAAGTTTCAAGTTTTACACGTTCACAATAAGTTAGCAGTAAGTTACGATGTTCTCGAGCGGGCCGGACTAAGTTATTTATGCACGTAAGCAAGGAAGTTGGACAGACTTGTAAGCTAAGTTAAGGGACAGTTTTACTTCAGTATACTTACCTAAGTATATGCCGGTTCAAGAGGTTGTATTACTCCTATCCAAATGGTTCCTGTCCAAATCCAAACCTCCTATGCTATGGTTGTATCCTCCTAACCAAAGTAAGGAGAGCCCTTTGCCCAGCAGTGGGACTACATGGTGAATTATTATTACATATTTGTATACATACACATTTTATGTATCTTGCGCGGGTAACAATTTTAGGCTATCTATATAAGCATGCTTCTAAGTTGTCTCACTGATTTAGTTGTATTTTTACATGTTAGTTAATTAACGCTAAACCTAAAGTTAAATATGTTTAACAAGTTTTTTGCTGACTGGACCTATGGAAAACTCAGATGGCAGAGTGATGGAAATTCCTGCGTTTATAGGTTCGAGGAATAGATTCAACGATCATTTTCATATTGAAAATTTAGTTATTGAACTAACACTCCGTAAAGACATTATGAAGAACGATATCTTATCTTTTCTAATTTCGCGAACAGCGTGGGCGTAACGAGGCCCCAATCTTTATTTTGGTAACAAGATAGCCAAAATAAAGATCACCGTCTTTGACATTCACACTCACATTATAAATGCGAAAGTAAGTCTTTTTGTTTCCCTATTCACGACTAAACGGCTGAACCGATCTCGATGAAATATGTCATAGAGATAGATTGGGGTTTGAAGAAGAGCACAGAATACTTTGTATTGTGATATAACGTAGTCTACGTGGACAAAGTCGCAGGCAACAGCCAGTCTTATAATATAAATGATTATTGTGTATACTCCAATCAAAGGCGACCTTGATATCCATGCGTAACAACTCAAACTTACTTAGCTCGCTTGGTTTTACGACTACAATATCTGTATGAAGCTGAAAATGCTCACTAAGCCCCCTACGAAAGTCTGAAACATGAAAGCAACCATAATTCTGTCGACTTGCGATTCAAAATCGGACAAGATTTTCTACAAAGGAACACAAATTGGTAGTTCTGCTCCGTAAGGAGACAGAATGCAAACGAGCTCAGTTCTATACACTTATGATCTACCTAACTAAAGTATGCAGAATCACTGAGATCTACTTCTAAAATGCCTACGCCGTCAGTAGTGACAGTACTTTTAAAAACAAAGTACCATGGGCAGACTTTTTCTATACAAACTTCTTAATGTCGTGTATAAAAACCGCTAAGAAGTGCCAAACAGTTACAGAACGCAAGCGAACTCGCGGTTTCGAAATAGTACCTAATATTAAAAAAAACAAATGATTAGGTCACATTCTAGATCAAAAATATACGTTACAATTTTCAGGTTATCCATTTTGCTATTTCGAAAATGTGGACCCGAATTCAGATTAGCTTAGCCCAAGGATAGACTGTTTACCATAATTTGGTGACTGCTGAATAATTCCCGACTATTTTCGTACCCTCTAAGGGCAGCGGTGGGACCACAACCTCAAATATAGTAATTTCGGTCGAGTTTGATCTGTTACACGTAGTAAGGGTCTGAAGTAAATGCTATAAATGAGTTTCGGAAATTTTAATCCAATCAATATGTCTAGTCTAGTATTATAGATGCTATATTATAGATGCATACAAAACAGCGGTTTTGCATGTTTACCTGCCACAATTAAACGTTATACCTAACGGGGTTCATCGGGTGACCTTCAATTAAAAGCAATAAATCACCGTAATAATGTATTGTCAATTCCACAAATACATCCACACGTATAGGTATAATAAAGGCAAGTATAAATAATTACTCAGATACAAGACGAGCTACAACCGTGCCTATGGGGTGACGACTGGTGTCGCGCATTCGCGTCATGAATTACTTTCTGTAGAGTCGGCAGAAATTAATGCATATGCAATGTGTCGCTACATCAACCACCCCCTTTTTGAAAAAATAAGGTATACAATAAAACAACAACAAAAAAAACAAGACGACATCACAAACATTCGCCATGCCTAGGTAAAAATCGTATCGCTCTGCTACACATGTAACATTTACACGGGTAAACTGCTGAGCCAATTTTGGTGATGTTTGGTACAGACATAAATTTGACCTTAGAGAAGGGCATGATTATGGACCTTTTATCGCGACATACGCCGTGCGGACGAAATGCGGGTAAAAGCTAATTAGTCATTCTAATTACTAATTTCAGTATTAATAATTAGGTAACTGATACTGTTGAATAAGTTAGACGTGGAATGGCGAGTCAATAACATAAACAATATATTATAATAACCCAGACTTAAGACCTCGAAAGTTGTGGATGAAAGTGGGTGTCCAAAAAGGCTGAAGAAGGACCAGAAGCATACATTTTATTGAGACAAGATTTCTGTAGTACGAGTATACTACTTTTAGAACGGCTGTAAGTTATACTCGTCGACTTTGTTATAAGTTATGCTTCAAATTGGAATTCCGAACAGCGCCACGGGTGGCACAAAGTTGTAGAGATATGCAAATACGGAGGGTTTGGATTTTGCATTCCGACGTTTACACTAGTTACGCGGAGCTAAGCGTGTATTTTTATTTCATGTGACGAAAAATCGATTAGATGTGACCACTATTGAGTGGAAATGATAACTTGAGTGTGGCTTACTACTGAACAAGCATTAAAATGTTTTTAATGATATCTGTTTGTTTACATCACGTTACTAAACTGATTATAATGCGGTTTTCGATATTTGGTACACATTGTACGTTGCATTTCAATCAAGCCAGGCATAAGCCATCCAGTTATGTGGTTAAACAAATTTTATTTTCAATATAAAAGACCACGAACCAATTAAAATAACAATCATGAGAACATTCACGATTTAAATTCCAAATTAGCATAATCATAAAAGGGGACGTTGCCACAATTTATTCCGCAAACCTCAAAATAAACAAACTCAATAACCAGGGCGGTAATACATCAGGGTAAACAGGTTAACGTCACACACGGTCCCGTCAGGGGGTAACACAATTTTCCAGAGTTACGGTCGTGACTGTTAGGTGTTCTGTGGTCGCGGTCTAGCTGAAATCGTATTACCGTGCCGCCGCACACTTGGAGAATTAATCCGAAACCTGAAGGTAAAGCCGAGGCGGGTACGCGTGGATGCGGATCCGTTGGAGTAAAAACAAATAACAGCTGCCAACGTAGGTATATATACCTACGAGGAATGTATTATGTATAGGCACTTGCAAGGTTTACTTATGGTTTAAGAAATTTATTTCTCTTAAGAATTATAAATTCACTTACAGAGAAACACAGTTATATATATACAATTAAAATTAAAATGCCGGTAAGCATAGGTACCTATACAGTTGGAAGATAGGTAACATTTGTAGCAGGCGCAGTCCGCCCGTCGAGTGCATACACCTAGCAGCAGTGGCATGTTTGTTTACTAAGGCCTATGACGTTGTTAATTTTTTATTGTGGATTAGTTTATTTTCCAGAATAAACATTTTCAATCAGTGAAAAATCCTTTTGAATATGACTTCTTAGTAGTTTTTTGAAAGTGCATAAGGAGTTAATTTCTTTGATATCCTTTGGCAATTTATTATATAGTTTTGCACCTTCGTACATTATAGTTCTCTTTCCGTAGTTGGTCCGAGGAGGTCTTAAGCAAATGTTATTGGCTTGTCTAGTCATACGTTTTTGGATGTGCATTGTTTTTGTAAATATGATTTGTGAATGAATATCCTTTGTTAATATTTTTCTAATTAAGATACAAGTATTGTATTTATAAGTTTGCGTTAAATTCAAAAGTTTAGTTTCGTAGTAAATTTTGATGGATGGAGTTAGGTAGTGGTAGTGATAAAGAGTTTTTATTAATTTGTTTTGCGCTGTTTGTAAAATTTGTAAATTCGTTTTAGCTGCTGTTCCCCATATTTCAATCAAATAATCCAAATGTGATTTGACCATTGAATTATAGATAGTGTACTTCACAGATTTTGGAAGGCATCGAGCCACGCCACGTAGTGCACCTGTGAGTGATGTGAGCTTAGTCCTGATGCTTTCAATGTGTGGTTTCCATGTCAGTTGACTGTCTAAAATAAGGCCCAAATATTTGCCTCTTTTTATTTCATGTATTGTCTCACCATTTATAGTTAAGTGATTGTAAGTGCCAATTTTCTTGTTTTTTGCAGTGAATATGATATAGTTAGTTTTGGAGGTATTTATACTTAGTAGGTTGGATTGTAGCCATATGTGTAAACGATTCAAATCGTGTTGCGCGTCATCTATTATTGCTTTCATTGAATGGCCAGAGTAAAATAAACTCGTATCGTCGGCATAAAGTGTAATGTCTCCTTTTAGACCAATCTCATGTATGCTATTGATATAGACCAGAAATAGCAATGGGCCGAGTATTGAGCCTTGGGGAACACCGCAAGTTATTGTTTGAGGTTCACTTTTATGTTCCCCGAGTTTTACAATTTGGTGTCTGTTTTCGAGATAGGATTTGAATATGTCATAGGCAGCGTTTGATAAGCCAATATTTTTTAATTTCATTAAGAGTAAGTCATGGCTAACTGTGTCAAAAGCCTTTTTCAGGTCAATAAATATACCAAGAACTATTTTCTTCTGATCAATGCTGATTTTTATTGAAGTGACTAAGTCTATATTTGCAGCAAGTGTATTTGATCTAGCTCGAAACCCATACTGTTTTTCATAAAGAAACTTGATAGATGTCAGGTATTCAGTAAGACGAACATGTAGTACCTTTTCAAAAATTTTTGATATACTGGGCAGTACCGATATCGGCCGATAGTTGCCAGGGTCCATTTTGTTTCCTGATTTAAAAATAGGACTTGCCTTAGCCAATTTTAACGAATCTGGAAAGCAACCTTTACTTAGACATTTATTAATGCATTCAGTCAAATTAGCAACTATTAAAACTTTGAGACATTTAACTACTTTTGTGCTTATACCGTCTATCCCGGTGCTAGTGTTAGAGTCTAAATTATTAATTATTTTATTCACCTCATTTGTAGTAGCCGGTTTTAATGTTGTTAAGTTAGGGCCATTTGATTCTCGATTATTAGATAATAATTCAGAAGTCAGATTATCATAATACTGTTTAGGGATTTTATTCGCAAGCTCAGTGCCTATGTTAGAAAAGAAAGAATTAAAGCATTCACACATATGTTTAGGGTCTGTGATAGGGCCTATGGGGCTGATAAGTTTTGCTGGGATGTAGTTCTTTTTTGTTTTATTATTAGCCAAACTACTAATAAGTTGCCACATTTTAAAAGGATTTTTCTTACAATTTTGAAAAGCTTTATGATAGTATTGTTTTTTTGCTGCCTGTATATCTGATTGCACCGAATTTCTTTGCAAAATGAATTTTTCTCTTAGCTTCTTATCTTCCGGTGTGAGTTTCAATTCTCGCCATAAGATGTTTCTGTTATTTATTGATGTAATTAACTCTTTGTTAATCCAATCTGTTTTTGGAGGGTTAAGTAGCTTTGATCTAGTAGTTTTATTTTTAGCTATGGCTTCTAGTAGTAATTTTTCTAATTTTTCGTACTCACCAAATAGATTCGCCAAATAATTCATTGTTTCCTCAACTGTTTTGTATAGGCAATTATAGTTAACAGCTTCGTATTCTATTCGCTTGGGTTTTTGTGGTTGAATTTTATCTACTTCAAAGTAGATCTGTTTGTGGTCTGACATGGCACTATCAACTATTGCCATATGGTATGTGTTATTTTGCAAATTTGAGCTGATATGATCCAGCAAAGTTTTTGAATTTTCTGTCTCTCGTGTGCAGTATCTTTTGTCAACTTTATTTAAAATTTTTAGTCCGTTTTCTTGCAGTAAGTATAAGTATTCTTTAACATCGTTATCTTCAGTTAATAAATTTATGTTAAAATCTCCAAAAATTACAGCTCTCTTCCGTTCGGCCAATTGATTGCCGTAGTTTATCAAAAAATTGCTTACATTTGCTGTGGGTGTCTTGTAAATTGCTCCAATATCTAGGGTAAATTTATCCAGATGTATCCACAGGTAGTGGTTGCCATCGTCACATAGTTCATCAATATATTCATGTTTCAAAGTATTGTGGACGTATATTGATATTCCGCCTCTTCTTGTAGTTGTTCTGTAGTTATAATAATGTGTGTAGTTTGGTAATTGTAGTCTTTGGGCTTCGTTATCGTCCTTTATCCATGTCTCTACAAGAATAATAACATGTATAGTGGTTTGAAATGTTTCGATTATACACCTCATCTCATCGAGTTTGCCAGGCTTGACAATACTCCGCACATTTGCGTATAGAAAACTTATTGACTTTGTTGTGGTAGTTATATCTTCATACTTATTCACAATTTCATAGGTAACAGTATTGGGTTCTTTTGGTGTATGCTCTGTGGTTGTTGTCGCTATCAGTTTTTTGATTGTTGTGTTATAATTCTAGGAATTCCCTTAATATATTTTATTGTGAGGTTCACTTCTCCATTTTCCTGGCGCACTTTTAGCTCGTTCTTGAGGTTCATCATAAACTTCTGTTGATATGGGGTTTGATCAGAATAGATTCGAATTGCATTATCTTTGAAGCTGGCTTTGTTACGTAGGATGGTCTTTGCTGTATCCTGGGAGTCGAAACAAAGTTTCATAGGTCGTGCCTTCGTTTTGTCATATCTGCCGATCCGTATAATTTTCTCTGTTTTCGGACAGCCTGGATATATAGTGTTTAAAATTCTCTCTACTTCATATCTGTCCATCTCTCGCCTTTCTTCAATATTATCAGAGTGATGTTCAGCAACGCCTACTAATATAATGTTCTTACTTCTAGTTGTGCGTTCCTGGAGTTCGAAAAGTAGGTCGTCGCGCTCTGTAGGCAATACTGATTGCGGCATTGATGCCACATGAATGTGAGGTTCAGATTTCAATTGCTGCATCTCGTTTTGGAGTGAAGTTATTATATGTTTGTTGGCGTTTACTGTATCAGTTAAATTCGCAACTTGTGACTTCAGATTATTGTTCTCACTAATTAGTGTATCAGTCTTACTTTTCATGTCTTTTAATTGTTCTTTGATAGACGATGTAATATTTTCACCAATTTTATTCATGTTTTCTGTTTGTGCTATACTGGATTCTTTTAAAATCCCCAAAATTTCTTTTTTAAATTCGTTAAATTGTAATGTAAACTCATTATCTGGTGATTTCCTTTTTCGCAGAGAGATACTTTTGGCCTCTTGCTCGAATGCTCCAAGACTTGATAAATCTGGTTGCGAGCTGCTACTTCCTCCCGCAGACATCATTTTGCTGAGCGGTACGCTTTTTGAGGGGGAGCGTGTGACACTCATTTTCAGAAATTCAATTGAAATTCGCTCCGCTTATCGCTCCGCTTATCAACAACACACGCACCGATATCCCTTCCTTAGGCTTGAGGCGCGATCAGCAAATGACAGAATGCAGTATGAATGCACTTGCCGCACAAATAAAATTGCACTTTCGGACAATAGTGATGAGGTTGAAATTTAAAGTTGACTGGTACTTAATTTTTTTGAGTTAATATTCGACACGTCTGCTCAGTACGCTTGCCGGCAAGCATATACTTTATAGGCATCAGCGGCAATGTCCGTATTGGCTTCGGATACTGTGCTGATTTCGGTATGAGCGTCGGAGGCGGCATCATGACCAATGTGTTTTGGGTGTTCTCTGCTTTTTTTGGTGTTTTTATTCTGTTCAATTATAAAAAGGAAGCGGCTTCTGGAAGTTTCTCGAATAGCAAACAAACACTAACATATGAGTAAAGTTTCTCCGCTGAACTTCAGTTTTCACGGACGCGCTACATGCAACTTACGGACAATGGCTGAATATGTAATGAAACTCAACAAGCAGTATGGATGTGTGTACGGTCAAGTCAAGTCTGGTAATTCCATTTTGGCTAGGTTCTCGTTGCCAAATAGTATTTCAAACAAAACCACCTTTCAGTTGTGGCTCAAGCCTACGCCGTTCATACTATGGCACGTCGATTCAAGGTCAAACCATTGTACCCTTCTCGTGACAGTTCTATCCAACATGTGGTACTGTTTGAACAGCGTACATATCTGATCAAAGGATTTCCTAACCACATTGTTTATTTTCACGTTCTATCATATCACGCTCCTTGTAATAACACTTACTTAGATACATACCGATATTAACGTTCTCTTATAATGCTTTTTATATGCAAATCTTATTACCGTTTATTCGCTGGTGTTGGATTTGACGGTCATATTATTTGGAGTAAAATATGTATCGTGGATGAAATATTATTCTCATTTTTCGTAATACCTACATATTATGGCTTCGTTATCAGGGTTATGTAGTCTTTTTGTGCGTGAAATGTGCTGTCTGTTGTTTCCAAATAAACTTGTTCTTTGTTTTTGTTCCTTCTCTGTTCCTCTAATTATATCTTTGTTGTTAAAAACCTTATCTCCCATTATTTTCTAAGATCGTCCAAACAACTAATGATACTTTAATCAAAATTGCTATAAAACATAACCTCGTGAATTCACTTTTGGAGTTGCTCTTTCATTATAATAATATGATGTCAGTTTAATGTAATTTATATTTATTCGTTTTTTTTATTCGCATCTATGTAACAATATCATCAGCATCGTTTTCAAAAATCTGAAGATTAAGATAACATTTTATGAAGCTAGGTTGGTTTTGCAGCATTTGAGCGATTTTTGCTATATCTCATGGTTTCGGATTAGAGCATTCACGTTCTGATGAATAAATTCCCCCTGTGTCTGACTAGTATTCAAACTGACAGCTTATTATTTTGTGTATACATACACACCTTTCCCCATATGGAAGTAATTTGTCTATTATGTTCAGCACACGTGTCTCGAAGATGCTAAATAATTCATGAAATACCACTGGAGCATGATGTAAATACTTGTATCCGCACCCGAGTATCGAACCAATACTGTGAGCTGTTTCAAGCTACCCCCTTATCTTGATTTAAATTTGCAACAGAAATGTAACTGTATATTATTTGTTTACAATAGCAGTTTTTCTACCTTCTTAATATAAATATGTTACTATTTAATTAAGTACCCTTAAGTTATGAATTTCTCATGTAAGTGAATTATTATTATTCTTGTGAGAAATAAAGATATTATCTCAAACCTCAAATATGAAACAAACAAAATTATTAAGTAGTCTTTTTACAATGCTTGTTTATTGAATGACGTGGTGTCGGCTTTTGGTGTCAGTTTTTCAGGCCGCGTGGCCTAACCACGGCTTAGCGGGACTTCCAAAGCACGGAGCGATGGTGATCCGTACAGAACTTACCAGAATAAAAAGGTGCGGGCACAAGAACTGAACCAGTAGAGCGAGCAGAGTGTGGTTGGGATGCAAAGCGCACATGTCGCTCGGTCACCATCCCTCATTAAATACACTGAATTGGTAAAAAAGACAACTGGTGGTGGCCGCATACTTTATTTGTTACCCTTGAAGTTTTAAAGTTCAAAATTGTATGGATACTGTATATTATCTGTATCTCCATGATCTGCAATAAACCAGTAAATGGCAAAAAATCGGCACAGATCTCTCTCTGGTTAAACAGACCTCTGATCTCGATTAAAAAAAAAAACGACACTCATAATCAACTAGCCGTAGAAATAAAAATACAAACAAACAATATTCTCACAAACGAATTATTGTTCCGCGACTCACACAATAAAACCACAATAAAAGACAAAACGTCAATATGCCGCATAACATAAAGGACGTTCTGTCACAATTTTATCGCGAAACAAAAACTGGTCAGAAAGTAGGACGAATCTATTTCCTTTTGACAGAAAGACCGTTTAGGCACAAGTGAAATGAATCGCCAGGATATTTGACAGCGGCCTTTCATGGTACCTAGTGTGAGGATTTTAGCTACGGTCGGCGACTGACAGTTTTGACGCGCGACGTGACACTGCGTCAGGCGCACTGCTTCGTATTTGTCGGATGGTCGTAATTTAGACCGTCCCACAGAAAAACGATTTATCACGATAGGTACGCTTTTTGTTTGAAGTTAAATAGCTAGCGCGCTACAGGCTTACGACGTGCGCACTAGGCCGTGTTCGAAGAAAGAATTATCTTTTATTCGCCGAGCACTCCTTTTTATAGGCAAATGGGTTGGGATAGCGATGACGGTTTTCCAGTGTTGCCTGTATGTTGTACTTCATTGCTACTTCATAGTATTTTTCTGCGCTCGCCTGCCCATTGCTCATGTCGTACATGATATGATAACGCCAACTTCATAATGTTTATTTGTAGTGTCAGACTGTTCTAAGAAACTCTGGTCGCGCGATCGCACATCGGTCGTATTGCAGTCGCATGTATCCAAAAGCTACCTTAAGCTGGAAGCGAAACGTGTGAAGTTGAGGCTCGGAACGTCATATTTTATACAGTTTTATGAGATTGAGGACACACATTTGCAGACTATGGAAATTTTAGGCGCGTCACGGTACTCTATGTAAGCGAGCTTTTGTTTTTAGTCATAACCTTTTCTACAAACTCATATCTTTTATTCAATAAACTATTAATATGACAGTAAACACGTTACAATGATAGTCTAGACATAAAAATAAAACCTACTCTATTGTAGTAAACCGCTACTCAATACTGTATTTATTACCTATTTTTCTTAATTATGAACTTTTTTGGCATTCTTAAACAAGAGTAGACCAAAATAAGACTTTCAAAAGAAATAGTATAACCATAATGGTTGTTTTAATTGTGTGATCCCATAAAAGAAAAACTGCGTTAAATTTACTTCAGCTACTTAAAGCTTACCCTCATCGTTGAAGTGGTTAAAACAGAGAAAATCTAACAATGCAAAGATCATAGAACACGTTTCAGTCGTTCTCGAGTTATATAATATGTTGTAAATAAAGCCGGGTCTCCTGCGTTCCTTTTTACGGAACATCGGTTGAAAATAAAACAAACCCAGCCGCCTCTTCATCATGCACCGCGGGAAACATTAAACATTGTTTGCTCATAGACAATCGAAATCTTCTACCGTTAGCATAGACAAATGTGTAAAGCCACGCGTTTTTACGTTTTTTTGTTTTGTTGCGCTGTTTTTGTGTAATGTTCCTAAAACACGAGCAGGAGATCCGGCTTAACACGACTTTGTTACATTTTCATATACCTATATTATTGTGTCCCAACAATAGTAACTGATAAAGTTGTTGTGTGTTATCTCACTCCGTGTGTTTTCAAAGGTCTTGACCTTCAGTTAGTACTATGAGATATTCTACGTCTTGTCGCCTGGCACGTGTCCAAACATCGTCAGCTAACAGTTGACACATGATATTTATATGCTACATTTACGAGATATATCACCGATGATCAGATTTTTAATCAGTTTTTGGAAGGTTTATAGGTTGTTTAATTTCAAACTTTAATAAAACTATACGTATTAGACAAGTAAATTGGGCAGTTTTCATCGCGTATATTATGGACTAATTTGGTTACTTATTCACCAAAATTACTCAGTATTAAACCCTAAAGCCATCAAAAATAATTTCAAACTCAGTATTAAACCTATCAAAAATAATTTTAAAATTGAAAGGAGCTCAGCGACGTCTCAGTAGTCGACCTTTCAATGTTATTAATACGTCTTAAATTTGCATAAATGCTCCACCCACAGATTTAAATATATACAGAGTAAACCAACATCCATATTCAATATTAAACATCAGCCATATGGAAGCCTTGAGGTTTTATATAAGAAAAGAGGCTCGGCTATGATAATGGAAGAAAAATTGCCTAACGTATCTTTTTAACGAAATATAAGAGGTTATAGTAGACAGCCACCTTTTTTATCCGCTCCAAGTAGGTTCCCAAAAACACTTATCTATACTTTGATGCTGGTAAAATGGATACCCGATAATTTAAGTGTTTATACTTGCCTGCGTCTCGGTTCGTTTTTTTACATCGATATTAGAAGGCAGTCCTGCATACTATAGTATTTTAAATGCAGCTTGAGTGAGTTTTTAGGTTTGGGTTTAAGCTATCAGCCAGTGCAAACTGCATTGCAATCAGTTCACTAGTTATACACACAAACAGAATAATAAAAAAAGATAAAAAAAAACCAGAATAATTTCAAATAGTGTTATATTCTTGTTTAATAGCTTATATGAAGTGTTTTTGATTATTTGTTATAAAATTTGAAGGACTTATGTTCTTTACTACATTTGCCTTTATGTAAAGATAATATAATACTATAAGTTAATACTTATAGCCCGTTTATCTGTGAATCAGCTAAAAGTTTTAGTCTTATATAAAGAGTGTACTTGTTAGCAACTTTTCTGTTTACCCAGATAAAGAATTAGGTACCTAAATAAAACATAAAGCCGCTTCAGGGAACTTGGAAACTTTTCCGATTATTTCTAAAATCGGGTCTTCTATCCTACTTACGGGATGGTTTGGTAAATTTTCGAGGAGATTTTGATGCCTTTCGACCTTTACCGTAAATTGAACCTAGAACCATGAGCTTTTAAGATTATTATAGAGTGAGTACATAGCAGACATATTTGTATAGGGAACTTTGCTATTCACGTCTTTAGAGAGAGAGAGAGAGAGAAAGAGAGAGAGAGAGACACACACACAGAGACACACAGATAGAGAGACAGAGAGAGAGAGAATAACGCAAATATACAAACGCAGAGACAAAGATGCATACAGTGTAAACGGCTCCGTTTTGTGAAATCGCTAGCCGTTTTGTAATGTGGCGGAATTTATAATATAATTCGACTATTATGCTATGTTGTTATTTTGGCAGGATTGGAATAAAGTGAACGATATAATCCAGCCCAGCATGGGGCTGGATCAGTTCGCTGGATTACTGGGCTGGAATGGTATGAACCGGTCTTAATTATATCAATAATGCAGTAGTCAGTACCAAATGGAATACATTTTTAGTTGATTATCAATTTATGGAACGCAAATTAATAATAAACCATTCATTTCATGATCATTCACTGAAGGTCAACAGCATCATTCCATAGATTGTGTATAATCGAACTGTCAAATTAAACCAATTATCGATAACGAAATCGACTGTAAAGCCGCTTTAATTGAAGCCAGGGGTTAGCGTTCATCGGGTGGCACTAAATCTTATATATATATCTATATTATACTAGTTGCGCCCCGCGGTATTACCCGCTGTTTTCGGAATATAAAGTAGCTTATGTGGTAATTCAGGGTGTTAGCTACTACCATACCAAATTTCATCAAAATTGGTCCAACCGCTTGATCGTGAAGAAGTTACAAACATACGAACACATAAACTTTCTCCTTAATATTAGTAAGATAGAATGGCATAGTTTTTTTTATTTTATTTAATAATGTTATTAAACACCAGTTATAAAAGTACAGAAGGAGCTTATAATGTTAGTAGGATAGGATTTACATCAACCAATATCGTCTCACTGTTGAGCAAAGGCCTCCCTTTTCTCTTTCCAACTCGTGCGAGCTGCTGCTCGTGTGAATCAATCTTACGCAAAGGCTTCAAACTCGTCCTTCCTCGGTATTATAAATCTAGACTAGGGATCAAAGAAAGCTACTTTCAGTCATATCAATTTCATTATTTGGAACGTTAACTTTCTGTGATATTGGCACCTATACTCGTATAGTATATCTGTAGATAAGAAAACAATCAATCCACCTGTCGGCGCGGAATATCGCTCCGTCCAGTGAACTTGCGTGAGACGAATGAGTCAATCAGTTACTTTACAGGCAGCTGCATAATGTATGGGGTACATGCTCTGAGAGTATAGAAAGCTTACATAGAGCCAACTGTATATTATTATGCTTATAGATTTACATACAGAAAAATAAAATCAACGATTTAAAGCGTATTGCTACGTTAGTATTTGTCATGTTCTCGCAAAGATTTTCTTGAGAATTCTCTAGGAGTAACCTAGAGCGATGTGTTTTTGTAACATATCCATGAGCTATAAATTTCATCAAATTCAGTCCAGTCGTTTTGGCATGAAAGTCAGAAACACGTTTGCTTTTTATGTATGTATAGGAATGAAGACGCAGATGATTCATAAAAGATAAAAGTAGAAGTGAAAGTGAGGGAAGGGTCCCTTCGGCTTCTGTGTTTGATTAAAAAAGTTTCCTTCGGGACAGCAAAAGGAAAAACATATTGTGATATTAAAATACATTTTAGACAACTTTTGCGATTAAAGTTTCAAACATTTTCCAAAAAGTCACTTTTATTCATTTTACCTTACCACTATACACTCATTAGTGTTGTTCTAGAGATGATGTGATCAAAGGTGATAAAGACACTCTAACAGCCTTTCTGCTGTCTAGGGCTATTGAGACTCCTCGACAGGAAGTTGGCTACAGGCTTTTAGCGTGTGAAAGAGATCAACACAGTACATTTCTAAAGTAAACATTGGGATGCAGCATATGGTGTGACGCTGTAAGGGGCTGATGGCGTTTAAAGGACACCACAGTTTTATATAAAGTTGTATTATTTAACGGTAAACGCTCCTCAAAACTATCGCCGCCGATACGTTAAACCTGTCGCCGCGCTGAGTAGCGAAATCTGCTCGTATTTTTCATTAATTGATTGCTTAATGACGTGCCTTAATTGATGGATTACTGCCGCTACGACGTAGCTCTAGCATCCAGCTACGAGTATGCTTACACCATAGCTGTAACTGCTACGGCGCTACGTAGTTGTAGCGATGTGCGATAATTTTTAGATCAAATCTGTAGGTTCTACAAAAATGTAGTATCTTCAAATTCACTCGAAAATTGCAACTTTTCATATGAATTGAAACTCAATTGATAGGTCAGTAAGTGCTATAAATTGAAATAACTAGCTTTAAAACGACCAAACAGTATAATGACGTGGTATCTAGGACGTAATAGAGAGTACCAAAGCTGTATACCTACCGTATACAGTACATCTACCTAGGTACGATTGTGTGCGTTCAAATGGACGCGAGAGCTAATCCGATTATGGAGGTTGACCTGTATCTAGATAAGCCTTACGCTCTATACGTAGTAGGCACTATAAATACTAGGACGAGCGTGATGGTTGTTATATTATACGCGCTTTTTAATCCAAAGACACCGAGTTTGAAACCTCGATCCCGTACAAAGAGCTCAATTTCATCAGTTGTGTGAGAATTTTCATAGCTCCATGCCTTGGAGAGTACAGTTGCTATTGATTTTCGGTATGTTAATATTTGCTTTGGGTTACAAATTAATTGATTAATTTGCTGAAGTTCAGGGCAAAAACCGATTTATTGTTGTGAACCACATTTTTTTTTATTATAATCTTTTTTTGGCATATTAACAAAAGCGACATCTATTATCACTACGCGGAAGCGACACATTTCTCGAGACACCATGCGACATACGTGAGCCGGTTTGCTTCCGTCACACGAGTTTCATACACCCTGACACAGATGGCGGCAGCTGTAGCTCGAGATATTGTACTATGCGCTAAGCAGTTTTATGTAGAAGTTATGGTTTCATTCATGAATTTGAAGCCAGAATAAAGCGATGAATGAATTAAAGTTGGCCGTAGGTACATTTGCGATTTCATTGAGACTGAAATAATGCTAATTTTCAATTCATTCTCTATGGGGTGGTTTCATGAAAATATTATGTTGATTCCTTTAAACTGTTATTAAGTTTGTAGGTAAATACAGAATAATATATATTATAGTATATTTTAAGTACATTTTCTACCTAGTCAGGTCATAAATTCTGTCACATGTTTTATATAAACTAATTGAAACAAGTTTATTCATTATGTAACCATTTATATACCAAAATGAACTTAACAAAACATAGATTCTTATGACACTAAAGTTTATTCAAAATGACCTCCGTGATTTTGAATACAGGCCTTCAATCTGCGCGGCCAGTCGTCTATCGCAGCACGAACGAGGTCCATGTCAATATCGGCGGCTGCCTTAATCAAGGATGCCTTGAGTGACTCCAAATTGGGATGAGGCTTTGAGCACGCCTTTTCCTCCAAGTGTTGCCATATCTTGTAATCTAGCGGATTCAAATCTGGACTGGAGGAGGGCCAGTCTTCGTGCCGGATGAAGTCGATTTCACGCGCCGCCAGCCAGTCTTGTGTGCTCTTCGCTCTATGAGCTGGCGCCGAATCTTGTTGGAATACCCAGTGCCTGTTATTAAACATGGTATGAGAAACAGGTTCCACAAGGTTCGTCAGGACTGTATTTTGATACACAACTGCATTCGTTTTTACACCTTTCTCACAAAAATGTACCTCTGTTAAGCCCCAATAAGACACTCCCAACCATACCATGAGCGAGGATGGAAAATGACCTCGTTGGACACGCGGAATACGGTTGCTCGCTTCTTCACTACTGTGTGCGTACACCTTATCATTTTGTTTGTTGTAGCTCTCTTCTACGGTAAAAATTTTTTCATCCGAAAAAAGAATTTCCCGATATTTTTTTCCCGCGTACCGCTTCAACAAAGCGCGGCATCTCTTCAGTCTCAGGTCCATTAGACGAGCATTCAAATGATGTCCTGTTTTTCTTCGATATGCCCGAAGCCCTAAGTCTTCATTTAACACCCTTTTCACCGTGGTTCTGCTTAATCCCATCTGAAGGGCCAACAGTTTCTGCTTACGTTTGGGATTTCTTTGAATTCGCGCCTTCACAGCTTTTATCACTGCTGGAGACCTACCTGCCTAACAGACCGAGGGCGACCACTTCTTGACCTGTCATCTACACTAGAGTCTTCATTGTATCATTTGATGGTACGATAAACGAATCTCTTGGTTATATTCAAATTTTTCAGTATGTCAAAAATTTGAATTGGCGCGTAACCGCAACGATGCAACGCAATAACTGCAACACGGTCTTCTTTAAGCGTCCACTCCATATTTAAAAATGAGTAAAATTCTAAAAAGTATACATTTTTATTTTCATGAACAATTCGAAATTCGAATTCAATAAACTTTTTTGTGGCCAGCATTCTAAAAGAAAAGTTTTTACTGTGTGACAATACTTATGACCTGACTAAGTACACAATGTTTATAAACAATATAAATTATTTATATGGAATAACAATTTATTGTTAATTTGTTGCTAAGTATAATAATAATTATTTATATAAAACACTCTTTCTTTTCAGGTAAGCGTCATTGAACGAACCTCCAATGGTTTGTAAACTAGGTACGGTAATAAAGTATGTATTTTGTTAATAAAATATTGCAGTTTAGTTAATAAGTTATTTATTTATATGTATCTAGTACGGTAAGTGATGGTACCGGAACATAATGGCCACTTTTAAAAAGCCTTTACAATATAGTTCTATAGGTATATAATATTGTATATAAACTTGCATTTGAACCAAGTTTGAAACGTAAGCAACAAAATGGATAAAAACACGTTACATTTAATTATCTCATGTTGTGAAGAAATATGTTTATTAGTTATTTTTATTCGTGGTTAGCGTTTGACCATTTTCTTCTAGTAGGTAACAAAGTGTCGAAGGTGATAATCTTGAAATTCTACCTAAGCTTACAATGGGACTGACTCTGGAAGGATTGCTGCAAAAGGAAACAGGGGACGATTTTTCAAATAATTGAATCAAAAGTCAAAACAGAACTTTTTATTTAAAATGTTACTTAAACACAATCTTTACTGCTGATTCTATGGAATATACTAGAACTTCTGAAACATTTGCATGGAAACCACCAGATTTGTATCTATTTGCCATAAAACTGGCACCTGCTAGATACTATAATCAAAAGTTACAGCCACACGTAAACCTCATAAAGTAAACGTCTAATAAAATATGAATAAAATTCTCACGAACAAAGACTCCAAATGTTCTGATTTTACTCGAAACGATTAACTATGTTTCTAAATAGAGCTACAAATATTACAGTACTTAATTAAGATGATGTCAAGTGCCGCAATTAGATAAATAACGCACTAATACGTACTTGCTTCGTTTTGTTACGCCATTAAGTGGACTAGGTTTTTTTTGTTTTAGTTAAGGCTTATGGACTTGTGGACTAGGTGATTTTTTGTTTAATTATGGCTTCGCACGGTTTGTGCATTTAGCCAGTGTGAAGTATTATTAATTTTATAGTATTTCTTATTTTCACAATAGGAAAGTAATAGCATAGCAATCCTCAGTGGACTGGGTTGTGAAGTGTCAAGTGACTCAGCCCAGATTCTAACCCTGATTAATTAAATGATTACTTAAATTTGACCAACAGATAGGTATATCGTTGTCTCTATCTGGCACTAAACAAATGAGAAAGACAGCAAATACACTTATTGGTTGGTCATGGTCATACGTAACGAGAGTTTCAGAAACCGGGCATTAGCGACCGTTTTGTGATGTAACTGAATATTATTAATACAAAACAAATATGACCCAGTAATTAGTAGAACAGGCAAGCAGCATCAGTAATACGTTTTCAAATGTTTTCGATGAATTACGCGGATGGTGATAATAATATATTACATACTTTTTGCGTAGATATACACGCACTGGGGCTTATTAAATAATACGGTGTTTGTATCAATATGTAGTATTGTGTTATTTCTCATCAGTAGTTCATATCCCTGATCCCTGATACATTGATAGCCGATTAATTAGAGTCAACGCACCGACCGCAACTGCTTATCCACCTCTCGACCTACGTAATAAAATCGACGAAGGTTTGTACCTAAAACTCTGCGCGCGCACTGCTGAGAGTTAGAAAGCCGTGTTGCCACTTGATAAAATCTTATTTACATTGTTACTTTTTTTTTGGATGCCAGTTTGTTTTGACACTTTCACTGAATGGTTACTTTAATCGTAAAATGTTAAGGAGTATACCTAATGTTGTATAATATTTTTATTTTTAAAGTCGAATTTTAACTATGGAATATAGTATTGATATTACAGTTAGTATAGTTAGGTAAACTCTATAACGTCGTTACTTCTCGGTACTTTATTATTAAAACTCCCACATGATTCTACTTAGTATTTTTAAAATGTGTGTTTACAGGAAATGTATAACCGTCAAGTATCATTATATTATAGCGGCACCAAACTAAAATTTAAATAATTATCCGAACGTTGGAGATTCAGGTACACCCCTCTGGTAACACTGAATGGAGGCTTTACTTCGCCGGCAGTCGCCAGCTGGGCCGCGCGCTTTCTCCTTCCCCACGTAAACATTCCAGCTCCGATCAAAACACGACCGCCCTGGCTGTATGCTCTCGACTTAACCACTAAAAAATAAAAAAAAAACAACTGTCAATTCTGCTTTCGCGCCATTTCGATCTGTCAATCTTCACTTGTTTTCGAAAAAGTTAAAAAAGGAATTGATAATCGTGAAGCAATATACAGAGTGTTATTTTATTAATGTGTTAAAAGTTATTTAATATAGGGTGGTTCCCAGTTGTTGGCTTTTTTTCTGGTGGATTTTTGAGATCGTCGTTGTGTGAGTATGTAGATAAAAAAGCAATAAAGATAAGGACGGTGGGGCTTACGTAAGGTTTGCGGGAGAGCCAACTGTTCCAACTTGTCGATGTAGTTGGGAGAAGCGCTCCCGGGGGATATATCGGGAATATCTGATCGGTTTTACTTCATTATTCTACCCTTATGTTGATAACTGATTTAAGTGGATGAGGCACGGAATCTGATTTATATTTCTACCTTCTAGGTAATTACTTATTCGCTTTATAATATCTTTCGTTTGAAAAGCGAGACATATTGAATGTCACATGAGTTAATAATTCATAAAACTAGTCTCTAATAAACGGTAATGTCGTGAGAATGGGAATTAATACGTATAAATAATATTTGATTTCATACTTCTATTGTTTTCTTTTCAAAGAACAATATAATTATTATGGAATACCTACACAATTCTTATCAACCTATGATTTTTGTTTAGCCATTAAATAAGAATATATACACCTAAGATATATATATATATATATTTTGTTTTTTCACGATGTTATATTGAATACAAATTTTGTACGCAGATTTAAATTTCATTTTTTATTTTGAAAATAATAGTTCTGAAAATAGTAACAGCCAATATTTAATATTACAATCAAAACATATTTTTGGCGTTACGAGCTAGACTTTGGCCTGTATCTCACTATGAAATTTCAACATAGATTTTGTAAATAAGTCTAATAAACAGAAACTATGCACGCAAGTAGCTACCAGAAGAAATACAACCGCAATAACGCCGTATTAGGGAATTAAACCGCAAATTGCTGTTCCAACGTCTTATTTAGGCGTTAAGGCTAACCATAACGTGTTAAGGTTTGGGATGTCACAAAATATTCCCTTAACAGTCTCGTAAGTAAGACCCGCAGGTCCTAAAATGAGGCAGTTTAGGGCATTTGAACATCGCCGTTCTTTTATATCCAACTGAGTGAGGAGATGCGTGAAGACTTAGTTGTTAAAATAATAAGGCAAAAGCCTTTAAAAAATATTGCATTGCCATCCATAACTTGCTTGCAAAAATTGCGTTATATTCAAATTTTCTTGCTTGCCCTATTGTAAGAGTAGGTCTAATCTAATCTGACTGATCAAATCTAAAACAAATTTGAATACTTTCTCGTTAGAGGTTCCTGCTCGCTCTACTACGTGAATCGTGATCGGGATTACATTGTGTCAAATTTACGGCCGAAATTAATAATCAATCCAATCCAAATTTTGCTATCTGGGATTGATATCACAATCTATTTTTAGGGTCTAACGTGCCAATATACGATCCGTGGATTGGTTTATAAAGTCACGCAGATTGGAAATCGATCCAACGATAGGCAGCAATCCAAGATCGATTTCAATCTTGGCTAGGAGATACAATATTAATTTCGGCTGAATGACGTCCTATTGCGATCCAATTGAGGACATAAACAGAATGGTAACACTTTCAAGAATGGTACTACATGGCTTTTGATGTAATTTACGTAGACGTCTCTTTAGTCTTAAAACCGACCTAAATTGAGCGTCGAGACGTCAAAGTCAAAGTCAAGTGGCCTTAATGGGGACGGAAAGTACAGAATGGAAGGGATTTACAGTGGATTATGATTCCTCTTTCGTCTGCACCGTCATACAAAGCAGTCGCCTGTGCCTAGCTCCGTAATTTTTGCTCAACACAAAGTAATAAGGAATCCGCCAACAGGGGTGAGTGAAACAAACAACCATCATCTCACTCAATAAGACCCTAGACCTGCCCACTAATTACGAAGCCTGTGCACGAGAGGGAGACATCTATTGCTAAGCTGCAATTTTATTTCCTGCTCATACGCATCTAAGTCCCGCCCACTAATTAGTGTACTTGCATCTCTGCCGTACACATTCACAAAACTCATTAGAACAAATAGGCCTACGTTGACTAGATCCCGTTCCGACGGCAAAATGATTGGGAAAATCAATCGCACCCCTCCAAAACCGTGCACCCCTACTCATGCTGCAGCTGAAACTGATAGCTCGGAATGTCCTGTTGATGAAATCCAGCAGAAAAAACAGGTCCAAAGCCGCCCTGTTAGGAAACGTGGGGCTGCTGTGGAGGAAAAATGCGACTATGTCACTTTTAAAGACGAAATGAGAAAAATGGTGTCGGATTTGGTAAAATCCCAAAACGGTAGGCTTGATAAGCTTGACGATAAGTTATCTGCTGTAAAATCGCAAGTAGACACCCACATGAAAGACATAAAGTCTCAAGTAGATCAATCCAACCAAGATCTAGGGAAAAGTTTGGGCTTTCTGTCGGAGCAAATGAAAGTTTTTGAAGAAAAATATTGTGCGCTAGACTCCGAGAGAAAGATTCTATCTAAACAAGCAGCTTTATTAGAGGAAAAACTGGACAGCATGGAGCGTTTTTCTCTTAAAACCTCTATTGAATTAAGGAGCATCCCCAGAATACCTAAAGAGTCTCGGGAACATCTATTACAGACTTTCCAAAGCTTAACAAAAGCACTGGAGATCCCATTTGAAAGAGATGTACTTAAAGACATATATCGGTTGCCTGCGAAGGCGGAAGCCACCACATCTACTGTGGTTGTAGAATTTACAAATACTTGGTCTAAGAGTGGCCTGCTTGACGCTGTGAGAAAGTATAGGAGATCCCGATCAGACCAACTGAATTCAAAACACTTGGGGTTCGATGGGCCAGCCACGCCGATTTACATCTCGGAGAGGCTCACTGTGAAGACCAAGAGACTACATTTCTTGGCTCGGGAGCTGGCAAAATCTGAAGGCTACGCTCACTGCTGGGTGACCAACGGGAAAATATTTCTGCGTAAACAGGATGGCGTTCCGTTCATCGCCGTGAGAAATGAAGACCATTTGCACACATTAAGATCACAGAACAATATTAAATGACTAACTTACCGTATGTGTATGATGTTGATGGTTCATGTCTTTATAACAACTGGTCTAATAATGTCACCTGTATTTGTGTTTAGCTCTAAGTTGTACACTTTCTTCATCTATTATGTTAGTTTCTCATTATCACTTGCTTATTACACTCATCACATTGAAACTTTCGCACACAAATCCTCGCACAACACAAAACACGAAACACAACATGCATCCAAAACACAAATTATGTACACGTCCGCACTGCAATCCCTGCCTGCATACACTACTGGTAAATCATTCTATAATAATATAGGAAAAACGTTCGGTAACTTTCGCATCTGCATCGCAATTACAAACTGTACCCTTGCCCTTGAACGAGAAATCTTCGATTACTGCTACCTATTCTATGCACACTATCTTATAATTGATAATGCTGGAACTGCAAACAGCTGTGTAACCAAGTATTTTACACTCATAAAACGCTTTATCAACTTTAAAAATCGTTATAACCATAGAACACTTATCATTACATGTATAAACATACCGAAATTGAATCAAAATTCAAGACGGTGCTTTTTACCGATACATAATAACACAAGTACAAGAGTAAATTGTACTCCTTTCGAATGTTCAGATAATTTTACTTGTACCATAATCGACCATAATTTAAATAATGGATGGTATAAATATAATAAATAATATCGTTGACAAGATATCGCCATCTACCTCTCAGCTCTGTGTCCCAGAAGACTGTAAGACACTTATAGATAATCCGGTAGGTTACTTAAAAATCTTAACCCAGAACATCAGAAGTGTTTCATGCAATTTTGCAGGTTTTCTAGTGTTATTATCTAGAATTTCAGTTAATCCTGATGTTATAGTTCTTACAGAAAGTTGGTTGGCCTCCAACGTTTTGATTCCACAGATTACCGGCTATTCCACTTTTAGTACAAAGTTAATAAAAAATCAAAATGACGGCATAATTATTTATTGCAAAACTGGCTTAAAATGTGAATCATCTGAACCTAAACTAACTGATGCAACCTGTATTGTTACTAAAATTAACCACAGTACTATTTTGATTTCTATTTATCGCTCACCATCTTTTCATAACCTCGCAGCCTTCTTTAAGTCACTAGATGAATTGCTTAGTTCCTATAAAAACTTCAAAAACGTAATTATAACAGGTGACTTAAACATAAATATAGTAACGTCAGACATAATATGCGATAATAACGCAGCGGAATACCTAGACTTACTGGCTGTACACGGTATTCTTCCCGCACACACGGAGCCTACAAGAGATAACAGCTGTCTCGATCATTTCATGTTACGCTCCACTTATAATTGTCGCACATTCATTGTTCAAAATACCTTAACGGATCATCACACAATATTCTTAGTAATGAATACAAAACAACCAAAATCTTACACAAATAAATCTATCACTAAAATTAATTACTTAGAAATTTCACACACACTTAAAAACACGGATTTTTCAAAGGTTTATAATGCTTGTAACTGTAACGTGGCAACAGATTGCTTTATCGATATTCTTTCACAAATAATCCTCAAAAACTCCATTAAGTCACTAATCCCGCGAAATAAGACTACACAAAAACCGTGGATCACAAATGGTCTGATTAGGTGCATGAAAAATAGAGATCGTATGCACATGAAACTACGTAATAACCCCAACAATGTAATATTACAAACAACCTATAAACGCTACAGAAATTATTGTAAAACACTACTCAAAAAAGCCAAATCAAATTATGAAAAAGAGAGACTGAAAGAAGCAACTGATAGTAAAAACGTTAAAAACATATGGAAAGTGATAAATGAAATTACGAACTACAAAACTACTCCGGAACTATCTCAATACCTACTTGATACTAGCTACTCTCCTAAGGAGTCTGTAAATGCTGCCAACAATTACTTTACCAACGTGGGCAAAGCCCTCGCAGACAAAATAACACCAGATCCAGACCTACTGCCATGTGGCTCTCAGATAAACTCATCTGAAAAGTCTATGGTAATGTTGGATACGGATTATTCAGAAATCACAGCAGTAATAAGTAGTTTAAAAGCAGATTGTTCTGTTGGATGGGACAAAATATCATCAAATATCTTACTCCAAAATAAAGAATTGCTGGCTCCTATGCTATCATATATTATTAATCTTTCCCTGCAAACTGGAGTCTTTCCAAATACTCTTAAGCACGCTATTATAGTTCCAATACATAAAACTGGTGATAAAAAAGTGTTTGGAAATTATAGACCTATCTCTATTCTTACATCCGTGTCAAAAATATTTGAAAAAATTATCAATAATCGTCTAGTCAATTTCTTTGAAAAACACGAACTGTTCTCTTCAAACCAATATGGTTTTCGTAAAGGAAAATCGACCTCAAACGCAGTACTTAAACTAACAGAATCCGTAGCTACTAGTTTAGATGCTAAAAAGAAAAGTCTGGCCATATTTTTGGACCTCGCAAAAGCTTTCGACACGGTGTCCATCCCGCTACTTTTACTTAAACTCGAAAGGTTTGGAGTCAGAGGGACTCAACTCAAGCTCTTTCAGGACTATTTGAGTGGAAGGACGCAAAGCGTAAAAATCGGTGACTACGTGAGCGACCCTTTACCTGTAACCTGTGGCGTCCCGCAAGGCAGTATACTCGGTCCAACCCTCTTTCTGATCTACATTAACGAGCTTTGCTCTTTGTCAATTGATAGAGGTTGTGTGATAACCTATGCTGATGACACAGCCGTTGTGATTCAGGGAGAGGGATGGGTCGAAGTATTCCATACAGCTCAATTGGTATTTAATGAAGTCTCATCTTGGCTACGAAACAACATGCTGACCTTAAACATAGAAAAGACTAAATATATAGCTTTTTCAATCAAAACCCAGCCACAGATCGAATCTCTCGCTATTTATGGTCACAGGTATAGTGCGTGCTATAGTGCTGCTACTCCATGTAATTGCCCATGTATTCAGAGAGTTGAATCAATGAAATATCTTGGCATCACGATTGACCACAAACTTTGCTTTAATCAACATATAAATTTAGTAACTGAACGTGTGAGAAGACTGACTGCAGTGTTTAAAAATATCAGAGATTGCGCAGATATACGTGTCATCAAAATGTTATATTTTTCGCTTTGTCAATCTATACTCACTTACTGTATCACATCTTGGGGTGGTACAAATAAAACCTTTACACTTTTGCTCGAAAGAGCCCAAAGAGGGATACTTAAATGTAGTACACATCGACCTTATAGATACCCTACAGTAGATTTATACAGAGAATGCAAAGTCCTATCCTTCAGACAGCTATACATTCAACATTTAGTTCTACATCAGCACTCTCTTACTAAATATGCCTCTAAACAAAAACGCCCATCGCACAATGTCTGTGTTGTCCCACGAGCAAACACAGCCTTCTCAGGAAAATTTTCTTTTTTCTTGGGACCATATCTGTATAACCAAATAAACAAAGAAACAAAAATATATTCATTATCCTCCACTCAGTGTAAGAAGGCAGTGTTTGATTATTTATTAACACTAAATTACACTGACACAGAATGTTTACTTACCCCACTTAAATAAGTTATAATATGTTATTAATTTTATACTTACCAAATAATTATAATTACATATTAGCATATCACTTGCATACTCAATATATCCTTCAAAAAGCATAACACACACACACACACACACACACACACACATACACACACACACACACACACACAGACACACACACACACACACACACACACACACACACACACACACACATTAAAAACAAAAACAAAAAATTAGCAATAGTTTAGTTTTTGTATACCTATTAGACAATAAGGCATCATTATAATCTTGTAACCTGACGAAAGAGTCCTGGGTCTTACGATACGGGTTTCGAGCCTAGTGTGGGAACCAGGTGCTCCATTTCCATTATAGTTGTTTTATAAGCCTTGTTCAAATAAATATATTATTATATTATTATTATTATTATATTATTATATTATGGGAAAAATTCGCTCAGTGTGCAGTATTAAAACATACTTTATAAAAAATCCACCTATTTTATAACGAGCTAGAAGCGCCTCACTGTTTCGTGGTAACTACTATCCCGCGGGAACCATTAAGTTTTACGGAATAAAAAGTAACCTATGTAACCCGGGGATAGTGTAGCTTCCCAGCAGTCAAATGTTTTTTCAAATCGGTTCCGTAGTTTCTGAGCCTATTCGATACAAACAAACAAACAAACATACAATCAAACCATTCCTTTTTATAATATTGGTATAGAAAAATTACAAGTTCAGAAATAAATCTTACCAAAAAGATTGTATGTAAATTACTTTTAATTTTTAACGATTAAATAATGTTGCGATGTTCTTACATAGCAGCTGTCCAAACACCCATTTAATATCTAATAATAATTAATTAGATAGATTTGACGAAACGTAATCTGATCCATAGATTCAGTATCAGTAACACTCCACTTGACACAGTAAACTATACAGTGGAACCATTTACGCATACAACATTCAGCCTTATACACATAATAATACGATACAGAGCCGTAACGTCGAACGAATTATTGTGGACGAAAGTTATATCTTTAAGATATTGATTGCTTCAAAAGGTACAATGGGTCGGTATGAATTGATCTCTTTTATTGATCCTGAGCGTTTTTGAAAAGAACCGAATTGTTAAAAAGATATCCAAAGCGTAACAACACCTTTATCAGATCAATATTGAAAAATCTTTAGATAAATGTGTAGAGAAATCAAGTATCCCCACTGTTTATAATATTTGTTAAGAAGTTATAATAAATTGTGTATACATTACTTATGCTGAGATTCAGATATAAATTCAGGTATAAAATATGTGATACGGGTGACGTGCACAGGAATATATTGTAATGTTTTCTCTTGTATTCTTTTAAAATACAAAAGAATATAACAAAAAAGCCACCGTTTGAGTAAAATCAGGTTCGTTACAAATATATAAAGACTGATGTACCGTTCAAACAATATTCAAATAAAAATGGTACACGTACGACAAAAAGTAATATCTATATTATATCATCACCGTCATCTCTTTTCATCATCTCTCTTCCCTTTCATGTAGAAAACATAATATTATATCTAACTACATAAGAAATGTAGACAAATACGATAAAACTATTTTGCTAAATTTTTGTGTTCTGCACACTTATTTGTTTACTAAGAATTCACTGCCATGATAGTATTAAGTATTTTTAGGCCATTATTTCCACTTTCGCCCACGACTTGGACGTTGCAAACTAAAATTAGGTTTTGTGAATGGACGCAGATTTTGCCAGATATAGACAGCGTTCCGCCCACAATACACTGCTAATGTAAACTGAGTTTCCCGGGAATTTCACTGCTGATGGAATTCACAAAAATATAAAACAAAGCTTTGGAGAAATAGCGGATTTTATAGAAAATAGAACAGGTTTGCGTTGGACCACTACCTCACTTGATGTAAAGTGACGATGGTGCATGCTTACCTAGAAGTAACCTGCACTACCTACCTGTGTTTTTACTAGCTCGAAATAGTACGTGTCAAGTAACGCTTTTGTATGAAGACCCTGTACAGTTACAGCCCCCCCCCCCCCCACCGGCGCGTTTATGAACGAATCATATTCATACAAAGAGCGCGACGCGAACTATGTCGAGCTAGTAAAAACTCATATTCAGGGCACTGTTCACTCGGAGTAACACGTTTTCGTTTTCAGGCTGACTTGTAATCATTTGCCCCTACTCGTGCACTTTATAAAACACTCAATGACTAATATTCCACCAATATTAACACAAAACCAGACGAAACATACATTTGAGAAAAAAATATTTTAATAACATTACATTATCGAATTCCCGCCAAAACTAAACAAAAAAATAGGTTACATGCAGTCGCGAACTCTCGACAGGAATTGGACTAAAAAACAACTAAGAAGTCTGTGTTCGTCGATGACTAACATATCGGAAGAGAGGAGACTCGTTTGTCGAACCGACGTGTTTCACGAATCCAGATTTTTCACAAGCAAAGTACAGTGAATAAAACAAAACTATAATCAATTGGACGTATTTATTTATAGGCATTAAGTTTCAGGAGAAAATATCTTAATAATGTATTTCCAGACTAATAAAAAACATACATAAGCGACTAAGTTTTAAAATTACAGGTTATTTCTGGAATGTTTATGGAAAATACTGGTTTTAGTAATGTTTATTTACGCCCGTTATATTTTTTTTTTATTAAAATTGTAAGCCCGAATTTAAAATCATTTAAACACTTCTCTCGTTAACTGTCCCTTATAAAATATTTTTTAACGAAATCAGGGTCGTGTCAGTCCGTGCATCGTTTGTTCTTTTCAATATCACGAGCACGGCCTTCATTAAAAATTAAAATTTAATTACCAATAGCGTGTATCTATACCTACTCGTTATCTGAACCGTCAGGTGCACAGTTTCGAACTGCGTTTGATAGTTTAAAGCGATACAAAAAACGCAATGTAAAGATTTAGAATTTAATGTCCACACGCTATGAAATTAAGTGGAATTATTTTTTGTTTATTTTTATTAGCACGAATCATGGAACGCTAAATAAAGTGTTTACAGTGATTGTGGTTGCGTGTTGTTGTGACTCATGCATTATTTAATTGAAAACCTTTAATAGATCGAGATACTTTTGCGGCCTATGCCAAACAATTCAAAATGTTCATCCGATAATTACTAATAGATCTTGAAAGTCAACAGAACAAGAAGCACAAATGCTACAAAACAATAATTTTAGCATCTAAATCGAAAAAAAAAACAAATTTTAGGTGCACTTATAGTTATGTTTCTCTTAACTAATTTACGTTTCTGTTGTACAAAATATTAATAAATAAATTATTTAATTTCAACAGACTTGAAATAATTTACTAATTCTTACCATTTACTATACATTTCCATTCCTAAAACGTACTAAAGCTTGCCAGTTCCTAAATGCAAGCTCGAAGCTCTCGAAAACAAATCGGGCTAGAAGAGTCTCATAAATAATGTATCTTCTGACCGTATGTACTGTTGCATACAGCTTGCCTACGCGATGCTCTGAGCACTGTACATATTGGTTCTAGGTATCACTAGAGATCTAGGTTTCTTAGGTAACTATGTTTTCCAAGTGACTAACATAATATAATAGAGATGATGATAATGATGATGATGATGATGTTGGCTCCATTTTGCCAAATAGCTAGTTGTTTTGTAATACGGCTGATTCTTTTATTGGTAGTGACATATTAACCAAACTAACCATCACTCTAGGCCTCTTCCATACAGGTGCTATGAAGATGATGAACATTCAATCGTTCCACACGTTTTGCCGTCTTATACATACGAGTATACTTATCCGATACAAGCTATACGCTAGTAGACGTTTAAGTTTTCTTACTAAAATTTAGCTTTAAGGTAGTCCAAGTTATTTCATTAAAAGCTTTAATGTGAATTTTAGTTTCTTTGCCATAAACTGCTCGGCCGTAGTGACTTCCTTGGCCATCGTGCTTTCCACGTAATTATTATGTAGTAGTCATATTTTAGTATACTTCAGTACATAGTCTTCGTTTTTGTGAATTGAGTACTCAACTAAGTTAAAAGCGGCGAATGTTTCTTAGTGAGTTAGTCTGTACTACTTTTTTTTAAGTCTGTGCCAGGTGCGTCCACATTATTCATCCACGCTTTCTACCAACCACCAGCCATCAGCTCTGTGGCTCAATCCGATTCGAACTCGAATATCCCCTAACTTTAAAAATAAGGTAATGGCTGAAACTGCGTTCAGTGAGCTCTTAAAAATGTCGTAGAAGCCGAATCCGCGACTTACTCTTGGCGTCTATCCAAATCACTTTATTAAGCTTTGTGTTCTAAATAATTAATTTCAAATGTAACTACCGTCATTATGGGTGTCATTAGGGTTGGGTACGGGCGGCCGTCAGGTCGAATTAGGTAGGGGCATTAGTAAGTGATTTTTATGTTGTAATAGTTGTGCCGTGTTTAACCGGCCAAATAACATGACAACACTCCAACACACACACACACACACACCCTCATACACACCCTCACACACATACACACACACATTCGATTACACACATGTAATCTACATTAAGACTTGGGATAACACATAGTCTAATTTTTATTCCGTAAAAAATAATTTAATATTCTGTGGGATAGTAGTCGACGCGGCCAGTGCGTTGCTAAATGCATGCAAGGTTTTCATAGCGTTTGCTACGCATGACACATAGGTATATCAACCATTAAAACGATTCGCCGCAGTATACTAAAAACCTTTGCAACAATTTCAATCAAAGACACTGCTTCTTATGTGATCCTCAAAGTAGTTTCCTTACAGTCTTAAAACTGTTTTTATGAATCGTTCCGAGAAAGTTTTAACAGTTTAAACTAAGTTCCACTTGTTTCTGTGGGTTGCTCGCTCAATGGGTAGGTGTGACCCAGTTCGGACTTAGTTGAAATACGTCGGCGACAAAGCACTTACCAATTTACTTCTAGTAAATGGGAGTGTCCCCAAAACAAACCACACAGGAACAGTTTTTTAACAGTCTTTGTTTTGTACTTTACTAGCTGTACCCCGCGGTGCCAAAAAGTAACCTAAGTATTAATCCAGAATGTTAGCTACCTCCATGTTAAATTTCATTAAAATTGGTTCTGCCGTTTGAGAGTGAAGAGTTAACAAACATACAAACGCACTCGCAAACTTTCGCCTTAATAATATTAGTAGGAAGTAGGATTTTATGTTAGCATTTAGAACACTATCTCATCTGGTAACCGTCAATAATAATAACCAAGACTGTGGATAAAAAAACATTCAAGGCACCTCTACACAATCTACGTAAGTGCTACGGTACCGTAGCCGTTGTGTAGGTTTCATCTACGCCGTAGAAGCTAAAGTCATAAATAATGAATAATTATTGAAACTTTTAAGTTCACAGAGTTTGTTTCTAATATTAAATCCACTATATATTGCTTCAATTTCAAATTCAACATTTAATTATAATATTCTATTCTCTAAATACCTCTTAACATTTTTGACTTCTACGAAATTAAAATTTCTGTTATCTAAATCCCAATTAGTAAATTAAGGGTCAACCTCAATTTAGCGGATGTTTTCACTGAAATTGGTCTACTTTGCGAGGCTCGCTTTTTTATTTTTCTGAAAGATTGACCTAATTTCTTTCTCTACTTCGTGACGCCGTTACGTGCTCAGAGTTTAATATTTGATATTAATTTAAAAGGGATTAGGTTGGTTTAACAGTTGTAAGCGATATTATGTAGGTCTACTTTCTGTAAAAATAGCTTCCTGCAGTCTTTTTGGACTAGTTTACGAATCAATTGAATGATTCCTATTTGTATATAAAACAGTCGTTTATTGATAAAAAGCTCAACACAAACGGGAACCTATTCACCATTAAAACTAACAATTTGTAAAACAAATGATTGTAAATAAAATCTTTTTATAGACGACGGTCTGCATTTGCAAGTAAAATTCAGAAACGAAAAAATAATCAAATTTGTGTATTAATGTGTTTGATACCACAAAACATAACAAATGCTTGGTACATTTTCTAATTTAATAATCTTAATTAGTATTAGTAAAACATGTACGCCTAATTGCACATTATTCCTAAAGTCAACAACGAATCACAGCAAAACCTTTAGTCAAACGAAATTCGGTGAATTCGGGGACCAAATTCAACCCGGACCTATATTTACAGCGCCCAATATTCTTGATCCCAAAGGGCCGGGTGTCGAAAGTCGTTACGTCGACATCGTCCGTTTAAAAAGCATTCAACTAATCGCCTTCGCATAAATCGTGCTGCCCGAGAGGGCCATAAATCGAGGGGGAAAAGGGGGAGGGAGAGAACGCCTTTTTGTTACGATTGTGGAGTTATCTCTATTGGCTCGATGGCTTCGCTTTATTGAAGTTTTTGTTTTGATACTTTGCGTGATATTTTTAGAATTAGAAACTAGTCTTTTTACATGCGCGGAATGTTCGATTGGGATCTCTTAAGGTACAATTTCACAAATAACTTGAAGCACCTCGCGGTTACACCCGCGTTAACTACTCGCTATCTACTCGTTAACTATCTCTCGAGAATACTAATTAATTTTTACGCGATAAAAAGTAGCTTATGGTACACGGAGATAGTGTAGCTTCCCAACAGTGATTGAGTTTATCAAATCGGTTCAGTATTTTCGGAGTCTTCGGCATTCAATTCAAACAAAACTTCAAAATTATACAATCTTCCGTACGGTAGCACACGTTATTTTTTATTTTGCGTTTATTCCAATTTTTATTCTAAGTCGCACTTAACCGGCGATTAAAAGTTTACAATCGGCCTTGCGATAACTATATTCACAAATTATTATAAAAACAGTGTTTGCCGCAATGCACAAAATGTTAATTGACTGTTAACACGCGATCTTTACACTAAAAACATTATTAATTTACGCGTGATTAGGGCCTCGAAGTGTAAGGTTCATTATTTATTGGGCATTGATGAAGGTATATTTTTGTTTAAAAATGTTTAGTTGAGAAGCTACGCGAGTAAAGGAAATTATAACGATGGTTTTTTTTATGTGCCGTATACATGCACTTGACCGCGACCTCACTTGATGGTATGTGACGATTAGTAAAGTGATATAACTATACATACACATAACAAGATGTACACATCAAAAAAGTCTAAGCAACATGTACTAATTTTTGTTTCTTTTCTGGTTCGCCGAGCTGTATGTGGACGCGCATTGTCATGCATTAACGTAAAATCGGAGCCAATGGTTTGTGCAAATGGATGGACATAAGGTCTGAGAATATCCTCAACGTAATTTTCAGCGTTCATGTTTCCATTCACAAAAGCGAGCTCAGTTCGCCTGTTCTTCATAATACCCGCCCATACCATAACTGTTGAGCCGCTGTATGGATGAACTTCCTGAACGCACCTGAGCCTTTCAGTATTTCCGGGCCGACGGTACACTCGCACCCTTCTTGTATCAGGCCTAAACCCGAATCGCGACTCATCGGAAAACATAATTTTATCCCATTGTTCCTGGGTCCATGTTATGCATGCATGTTGCTTAGACTTTTTTGATGTGTTTATATACCCAAACATTATTACTACACCTAACTAATATTTTATTTTCAATTTTCTTTAATGATCATTCACCAGTTGTTCAGTAAGGCAAGCACGGATCACTATCCAGAAAGTATTCGTATCGTTAACGTAAATAATTAGAATGGGATTTGATGAGCGTCCTTGCTATCGTCAAGATGCGTACGCGAACGGTTACCTTGATCGATACGTTAACGATACGAACCGTAAACATTTTCGTTCGTGCCCTATTTATACGAGTGCTGATCAAATCTGAAACATTTTTTACGTTAACTATTCGAATACTTTCTCGATAGTGATTCGTGCTCGCCCTACAGGACAATAGACTTATCGTGCGTGATTTTAATTCATATAGAAATGTATTTTCTCATTCAAACCAATTCGTCTTCTTTCACGTCGCTCTTTCAACCTTGTGCCCTGGAATGGGCTGTTCTGGTTGAACCATCGCGGTTAATAAACAGTTGAATAACACCAATAAATTTCCACCAGCCAACGCAGAAACGTAAAAGTAAAATGAGCCAAGTCCCCCGTAAATGAGACTTCCGTCCTCGCTCACGACTCAGCTGTTACCATAAATCACTATCCACCATGAACACAGTGCACTTACGAACAGTACATAAACTTTTGGCTGAATTATGAAACTCGTAAAAATTTAACTTAGACTGTAAAGTATTGAAATTATATTGGTCTTAGAATTAAGCGCAATGTGACGTTTTCTAAAATTGCCTGTTATAAAGATTTACTATTAATACCAAAACTAATAACTTGTGGAATAGTAAAAAAGATTAGACAAGGAGTTCTTAGTAAATCTATTCCCTTTAGAATCAAAAATTTTACTCGTATATACTTACCTACTCTATTAAATGTAAGCAACTTTATGTACTGTAAATCTGTGTACTGCCTCAACCAACGGGCACGGATGACGAAAAACAACATGGCGGCGTGACGTCACCGCTATTTTTCATTTGCACCCAGGACGACACGTACGAAAATGAATATTGCAGTTCGGTACCGTTCAAATTAGATATAATTTAAGGGTAATTCCTATCTCTGTCGTCAATTCCTGGATTATGATAAGCAAGTTATATTAAAACAAGAGTTCCCCGAACGGCATAGTCCGTTCAGCACGACGTATCATTATGTTATGAACTATGAACCAATAGATATATCTATCGCAATAAAAAAAAAACTGAGCACACGAATTGCCGAATTTAAAGAAAAGTAATTTCGATATTTAATTCAAAACAAACAGTTCTGAAGGACGTTTGGTCACTCAAGCTCAAACCTTGATGCATTTGGATACCATCCAAAATTCTGCAGACCACTGAATAAGCTCTGTCATTTCTTGAATTTGAACCTTATACAAATGTGATAAGGGTGTTGAACATTTTCTTGGAAGCCATTCTTGACTGGGTAAGTTTGCATATCGTAAAAAGAGGATAGCCTTTGAAAGTACAGCTTATTGTGTCAACAAGGAAGCGGAACAATGTTACTTTCAAATGCGGCGTCGGTGTTTCCTTTGAAGAATAAAAGTTGTTAAATAAGTTCCAAGGTTTTCCTACCAACTGAATACACAATGTGGCAATTTTAAGTGACCGCCGCGCTGGGTTTAAGGGTCACCGCAGATAGAAAATGGTACATAATAGTACTCCATCCTATGTATTATATATGATGGTTATATTGTACGTATTCTGAGAACACAAAGCTATAATATAAGTAAACAGACTAGCAGATAAACATGAATTAAAATAGCGAAAGTTTAAGAACAAATAATGTCGTAATAACCAGAATACAGCACTTGAACAACAAACAAAATGATAAATTTGCAGAACTCATCTCAAGACGATAATATTCGCAAAAAGCCGTATTTCCAAAATGTCGAAAAAACTACGAGACATATATATTGCCAGCTTGACATTAACTAGGTAACAAGCTCACTTGTTCACTTGGAATCGGACTTCACGCTCTGAAAAACAGATTGTCCGGACATCCCTACAACACTATGAACGCAGTATGGGAACTTTAACGAATTGACACAATCTCCCAACACTTATACACACCGATGAATGTATCTTTGAAAAAAGTCAGGCTTGATACATTACGAGACATTGCGTCCCTAGTTGCAGACTGAGTGCGTAACTGAATTCGAACTATAAATATGACGTGTAAATATTCTAATAGTGTTCTAGATCTACGATCGTGCAAAGAAATACCTGAGCTGTCTTAGACGCCACGCTTGCATTAATAATTTTAAATAAAATTGTCTGTTGTCCTTACTGTTTTACTTTAAGTACTATTCGCACCGACCTAAGTATTTCTAAAAGTTCTTTCACTCAACAAGGGTACTAACATAGAGGGTCAATGCCCTCATAAATCTCCCTAGAGCAGTAGTAAATTGCGCAGTTTCTGTCCAGAAATCACAATGACAATATGGCGGGCTTACTTCGTAGTATCGTAGTTTATCCCAGAAACCCAGATTTATTCGGGAAAATGACTTTCACTAGCTCCTCGTGAAATAGTTGATGGATTATTTTATGTACCTACGGATTTTGTGATCTGTAATAAAATAATGAGATTTACATAGATGATCAGAAAGTGAATTATTTCTATCATATAATATTGAACATACTCCCATGTTCGAAATGTTATATCAATGGCAACCAAATCTTTCTATTCAGTATTCACGTTTATTAAACATATCTTAACCTGAATTCCTGATGTCTATCTTGTCCTTCCAAAGGTAGTCCGGTAGAAATCTCTTTAAACGCAAGACCGCCCATTGCAACTATTATTAAATTTGTCCTTAGTGCACAAACTAGAGCACTGAAGCTCTAGATCCACCTACTTAAGCGGTTTGTTGTCTATCAGTCAGTTACGGTAATGTATATTAGGTTTATAAGTATCAAGATAAAGGCTATTCTCCGATTAGAGTAATGAATGAAACCATTTATTATAAAAGCCTCAATGCTTCTAGCCGTAACATGACCGACATAAATTGTAAATGTAAAGTGAAAATTCCAAAGCTATTACGTGAACGCTGTGAGGTATCCAAAGCAATTTACTGGCAACTCCATTGAACTGCCAGTCAGTCTACAATGTTTTACTTTAAAAGCCTTTGGTGAAAATAATCTCCCGGCAGCCTTCGGTACAGTTTTACTTAAATGCGGCATATTGTTATATAGATATTTTGTGCGGGAATATACCAGTTGTTGTTTGTTTATCAAGTGCGGTACTGCCACCTCCTAGTGTCAGAGTTTGTCAGGTTTTCCATAACCTCTGACGTGGCTAAACGACTGTTAACAATCAATAACAATCGGGAGCGACGATTAAATGTACCCTGCAGAGCACGTAGCGATGGAAAATGTTTAGTCAAGGATTGGCTTGTGGTCCCAGTTGCCTGATTCAATAAGCGCTAGTAGGCAACTTGGACCGCGGTCCCAGTACCTCGTGGTCCCAGTTGCCTGTTTTTTGAACCTGCCAAACTAACATTAAAAAATAAATATCTGGTAACAAGCGATATAGTGAATAATAGAACAGGAAGCCAAACACAAAACTCATCTATAGCAACGTCAAATTTTAATAAAGACTATAATAGCATACGACCCCGAAGTTTTAATAAATTAAAGTGCAAACAATGAGTTTTCAACAAAAGCTCGGATTTGTGAGGTTCCCTGTTGCCGGCGCAATTCAATCTGGGTTCCTGATTCAGGAACTTGAATTATTGCACGCCTCTCGATGAATGTGCTCGCTGGGTTACGATACTGTTCTGACGTGGAATAAATGGGAATTTCCGTGCACGTTTTTAGGGTTTCGTAGGCAAAAAACGGATCCCTTATAGGTTCTAGTAAGATTTTTTTGTAATACGTCATAAATCGTAAAAAATACACTATTATTAAAACATCGATCAAAGTTACAACGAACTACAAGAACTTTTATATTATGTTATTTGCTGCTTCGGAAACCTTCATGGGCGAGTCTCGACTCGCACTTGACCGCTTTTTATTAGTCACTACCTACGGGTAAGTGATAGTGTTTTGTTTTTATAAAAATGTACTAGGGGCCGTATTAATAAATGAACCTCAATAGCGCTAAGTACCAAGCGCACTACCAGCTGATCCACACTCAAAATTTAATCTACATCTTGAAATCGTTGCTATTTAATAAATGGATATTGAGATGTAGCACTGGCAACTAGATACAGTCTTGTATGTGTCAATTGTGTCATAATCGGATAGCACTTAACCACTGAGTGTCATTTATTAATTTGCCAGATATCATGTAAGTTTCTGTTCCTAATCTACAACTTAAGATGTTTATATTAATTAGAACGAAAGAGCAAGTGCACACTGAAGATAGCTCTCAGAGCTAAGTTTGATTTATTAATACGGACCTAGGAGTATTTCGCCTTGGCTCTGGAAACCGTGAAATAAACAATTTTTAATGATGGATCCGGGGTTATTGTGGTATTGTTGTGTATGGTCTTTATTACAATTGAAAAACTTTCTCTGTACTGCGGTTGCGTAAAGTTTTAAAAGTAATAATTATACTGCTCAATTTCTTAATATTGATTCAATACTTATTATGTTTCTTTATAATAAAACATTCCTAAAACTAACATGGTTTATTGCTCTATATAATAATGTAAATAAGTACGTAGGTACTATACCCGTAAATATGAAACAAGCATACCTACTAATATTTCGTACCAAAAGCTGAATAAAAAAAAAAGGTGAATATAACTACATAACAATAATAATAAAAAGGTTATCTAAATAAAACCTAGTAAAAAGTGAAGATAGAAGAGCTATTATCAGCATTTTGTTTCAAGTAGACTTCAAATCCAACGCTTGCATTTCACATTGCTTAATCAAGAATCTGCAGTAAGTATGTTTGCCGCCTATCCGTTTAGCTCGCGTCGGATGTATGTCTACTTTTTCTACGAAAATGGTAGAGTATAAATGCAGATTTGTACAGCTAATTTACAACCTCTATACGTAATTACGACTCCGTAAGTAGGCACTATGCTATAGTAGGTGCCGTAGTTGTAGCTGGATTTGCTACGCCATTTGGATAGCGTCCAGGATTCGCGATTAGCTTGCGTTTTGGACATTTCTATTGTTAAGTGAATGTACCTGCTCGTGTTACTAGCTCTAATGGGTTTTATTAGCATATTTTATAAAGAATTAGTGCTTAATATGCTGTAGTAATATAAATGATGCCTTAGGTTCTAGATAGGTACTTAGAAACGAAAGTATCATCCTATTACAATATATTTGCAAATTGTTAAAAGAAAAAAGATCGCACTGAGACTTTACACGTGTACACGGACATTCTACACCATAAACATTTATTGACAAACTTGTAAGACTTTTGCAAAAAACACGTATTTCCTGGAACAACTTTGATGTAATTTCCGCTCATTAATATGCCAGTTTCGTGGAATGAAGAGGATTTTTTCGATGCCAACCGAGTGCTTTGGCATTGTTTGTTTTGTTCAACAGGGCCTCTTTTTAACGAGCTTTTATTTACTTTCACCTGTCCCGATGTCAGTACCTACCTAATTAATTATTTGTAATCAAATCTTATAGGTATGTAAAATTTTATTCACTTAAATTTTGCATGCATTTTAAAATCGGAAGACAATACAATAAAAGCTTCTGTTTTTGAATAAAAAAGTGATATCTTACGGTGTATTACACCGAAGTATAACTTTATGATTCATTATGGCCTCACGGTAACTGTCGATCGCAGATACAACAGAATTATCTGGCAGTAATATCAGGTTTCAACGTACAAGGCGATAGGATTACTCTACATAACAAAGTACCGATGCGTCGACTCCGATCCTAGACGATTCATGTCGGATTATGACCATGAACTTCTATAAGCTTATTGCTACACAAATATTGGTTTCCGCTAATTCAATTAAGGGGCGTGAAACCTTGTCATGATGTACTTTCAAACTAAGTTACGCACAAAATTAATGTATGCTACAGCAAAAAAAATTACATACACAACAAAACGTTGCATTGCAATACCTTTTGAATGTTTACCGTTATGTTAAAACTGCCTAAATATACCGGGAGATTTGGCGTGAAGTTATCTCCAGACCACTCTTTCCTTATATTTAAGTATTTAAGTAGGTCAAACGGTATAATAATATGGTTATAATAATACTGAATCTACGTCTACCTATCGTGCCCTGGGGTACCGACAGATGCGCCCCACCTACGCCTTGCATTGCATTAACTCGCGTCAGCAGAATGCAATGCAAGCACATTAATTTGTCACTACAAATGCGAAGGACGTTATTTGTATTGTGTAAAGTTTTTTATTTGTGAAAACAAATCGCATTGTAAGGTCCGACTTTAATATCGATCAAAGTAAGATTAAACTGCCGTCATGCTCACAAAATAATCATGGCGACTGCACGCAAATTTCCTCAATCCCATTGTGGGAAACTACCGGAGACTGAGAAGTCCCCTATAAATCTAGACACTTTAATAAAAATCTTCAGTATTTTCCACAATGTGAGGCGGATTTTAATTCTGCGTCCATTTTTCTCCCCATTATGAAGAGTCCTATTATGCAGAGATGGTCACAGATGCACATTTTTAAATAATGGAGGAGGCTAAATCATCTGCTTTTTAAGAAAATAGCAGATGTTGGCAATATATTATTTAAATGTAAACTTGTCAGTACCTATATTATCTCTGGTATGCTTCGTCAAGGATCTTGCGGAAGAACAATAATTAGTTTATTGAAAATCTACTGTGTCTGGAATTGACTCATACGAGAGATTAGATTAAAGTAGGCAAGTCGCATTTCATCAAATCATGTAAAGTGAGGATTTTCATATAAAATACATAAAAAATGTTTTAATAACATTTTTATTTAACATAGTGCCTATAGTTAGTTACGTATTAGCATAGACTACCTCTAACTCTGTTTTAGTACGGGTGTTGGTCAAGTCTCACAAGTCAATTTTATTATTATAGGTATGATCCACAATTTCCGCGAGTTCAAAATTTCCATCGCCTATCAAGTTCCGAGATACCTAATACAATAACATGGTGACAGCGAGCTGATGTAATGATAGAGACGGAAGGTAGACAACGCAACCTTCCCATGCCCGATTTCTGAACACCTTAAGTTCGATCCACAGATCAATATTGTTGTCTCTATCTGACACCAAACAAATGACAAGGACAGCAATACACTTATCGGTAGGTCAAAGTTAACTAGGTGTTCAGACACTGGAAATCAGTGACGTTGATGTTTAATTCACGACCATTTTATATTCGATGACAATATTTATTTTTTAAAAGCTGTGAATATACATTTTCTCATAAGAACTTACACAACTTTGAACGGTACAAATAGGCCTTTATCATCCAGAAAACCTTACATCCGTACCGACGACGGAGGCAGACGAAAGCTTTTGTCGTAAGTAGGTATTTTTTGTGCCTCAAGTTCCGGCCTCGCTTTGAGGTACAATCCTCCAGATAAGCCCTCTGTGGTGGGCCCTCCGTCCCTTATTTAAATGCCTCACTGCAAGCCTCTTCGTCTTTTCAGGCTGAGGCTGTGGATAATTAAGAAAATGTTTTATTCTTGTCTGGAGTTCCTCATTTAACGGGAAAATGTAAGGTAAGAGATTTTCAACCCCCGCACATTAAGTTATGTGCGGATTTCTATAGTTCCGTGCTTCGGAGGGCACGTTAAGCCTATTTATTTAATTAATTAAATAATTAGCCTATTTATCTAAATCTTTATTTTAAAACCAGATGCGCCCTGCGGTATCACCCACGTTGATTATTATGTCGCAGGAACCATCAATTGCGGGGGAAACCACGGAGCGCATCTAGTTCTAAAATTAAAGTAGCTCCTTGTAACATCTATATGCCGGTGAAAGTCCCGCATATTAGCCGGAACATACAGACACACAGACCAAAAAATAGTAATATTAAGTTTTTGTCATAGGTACCGCGTATATAATAACTTAACTTAACTTAACCGTATACCTTAAATAATTATTATGCACTAGCTCTGCCCGCGACTTCGTCCGCGTACGTACCTTTTAAACCTTCCCTGGACTTTCACAAATAATTCAAGACCAAAATTATCCAAATCGGTCCAGCCGTTCCCGAGTTTTAGCGGGACTAACGAACAGCGATTGATTTTTATATATAAGAAAGAAGAAGAAGAAGAGAAGAAGATTTAGTGAAAAGTTTTCGTTTTACCACAAATGTTTATACCAAAGTTAAACAATTAGGTTAGCTAAATAATTTGGTATGCCAGGATCGAGTAAGAAAACGCGAGTGATTGACATCGATTTTGTCGCACGCAATTTTAGAAACATCTGTTCAACTCTGGTCTAAGCTTTTGTGGTAAGACGGTCCAATTGTATTTATTTATATGGATAGGTAGGTATGCATTTGATCACTAACCTATACGATGTAATCGACGATGGTTGGTTGATAAACGCTTATAGAATCAACCCATTCATGACTCCCCGGTACGTATTAAATAGGACATTTACAAACACCCTTTGTCTGTTATGCTGTCACCCCAAAGATACCGCACCAAGTTTTACTCTCGGAGTTTTGGCGGGAATACGATAGTGAGACGTTGTTGGTTTTGTGTTATTTTCTTAAACTTGTGTTTCTTCGAGTGTTAATGTGTAATATTGGTGGAATATTAACCATTAAGTGTTCGTTAACGTGCACGAGTGTGGGCGAATGATACAAACTCAAAAAGCGTGTCATTTCGTATTTTTTCCAAAACTCCCAGGAAGTTTCAGTAAAGCATCCACCACTTTACTGAATCGTGACTTTGACTATGTAAATAATTGACTTGACTACTTGACCACGAGGATTGCTTTAAAGCTATTACTTTCCTAATGTGAAAATAAAAATATTATGTACTTGCGTTATTATTATAATACTTGACACTGGCTATATGCACAAACCGTGCGAAGCCATAATTAAACAAAAAAAAAAAAAAAAAGTTTTACTCGAGCCCGGGGTTACGTATATTAGAAATTCACGAAGTTTAGCAGCGATCGAAGTTGGAACACCCCGTGTGATATGATATCCGAGTTAATGGTACCTTTGGCAGTGTCTAGACTGTCAAACGACGCGACTCTCTCAGAATGGTAACTGACAAGCATTGTGATCTTGGCGAGGATTCTGATATCATTTCTTACATGTATATTTTACAAATTTACTAATATACTTCTATATAATATATTACTAGTGCGACAAATTTTTGAATTGCGATGTGGTCTAAAGTGATAAGATAAGATAAGATAACAACTCTTTATTGCACTCCAAGACATACAGTTTTAAAAAGAAAGAAAAAGATATATAGGTAGGTTTAGGTACAATGGGCGGCCTTATTGCTACACAGCAATCTCTTCCAGGCAACCTTTGGATGGAGAGGATTAAATAAAAATAAAATTTTATCGACCGGTAGTGCATTACCTATCCAGTAACTAATAAAATTAAAATACATACATACTAATAAAATTAATCATAGCAAGTAAATGCAATACAACCAAGATGAAATGACACATAAATGAAGCAGTACAATAATTTTATACACATTAGAGCCTACGATAGATATAAAAGTTTAACCTGCGCTTTAAAATGAGTCAGAGTTTGAGCACGTCTGATTTCCACTGGCAAAGAATTCCAGAGCCGGACAGCTTCCACGGAAAAGGAACTGTCGTAGAAGGTGCTGCTGTGCACAGGAGTCTTTAATGCAAGATTTTCTGATGATCTAAGGCAGCGGTTCTCAAACTTTTTTGGTCACGGAACCCTTTCGACAAGCAAAATACTTGACAGAACCCTACAATAAAACAATAGTTTTGAAAAGTGTATTCTTTATTATAAGTATAAGCATTATAAAAGTACAATGTAACAGTTACTAATTATTACTTACTTTACCACATGGCAAGTACTTAGTACAATAATAGAAGATATTAAAAATGAAAAAATCTTAACTAATGGTTACTAACTTAATTGGTTGATATCAGGTTTGATTTTTTTTCTAAATTCTTGCGGAACCCCTACAGGGGTAGCGTGGAACCCTAGGGATCCGCGGAACACACTTAGAGTACCGCTGATCTAAGGTAACAGGAATTGGAGGACTGGAGAAACTCAAAGCGATCTTTGAGATACCGGGGGGAGGTGGGATTGAAAAGGACATTATAGAGAAGGGAAAGAATATGAGTATTCCGGCGAAGTCGTATAGGAAGCCATTTGAGCTGCGTGCGAAATTGAGAAATATGATCAAATTTTCGGAGACCAAAAATAAATCTGATGCAGAAGTTATAAAGACGCTCGAGTTTATTTAGCTGATCCTCAGTGAGGTCAAGATAGCAGACATCGGCGTAATCAAGCACAGGGAGTAAGAGTGCTTGTGCAAGGCAAACTTTAGTGGCTGTCGGAAGAAAGTTTCTCAATCGTTTTAAGGAACCAGCAGAAGCATAAAGTTTACGACTGAGAGATTCCATTTGTGGTCTCCATGATAAAGTCCTGTCAAAAATGATGCCTAAATTTTTAACCTTATCGCTGAAAGGAACTACTATTCCATCAAAGACAATAGAGAGTGATTAACACGCTAAATGAACTTCAATCCAAACTTTCATTATTTTGTTGAATTGATTAATTTAATTTATACACTATTCATTGTAATTTGGCAGACCATGAATGATATTGTAATTTCAATGTTTTTAAAAGTGAACACGACAATTACCTACTTATTTATGATATAAGTATGTACCTACTAACTTTGATAGTGTAGTTCCCGCCAAATATTCGAATATTAGTTCCAAAAACGTAACTAGATGGCGCTGTACCTGTTTACGGTCCCCTCCATACAAAACGCCTCCGAATGTATGGGATCCTGCATCGCGCAAACGAAGTTTTCGCGCCGCTCCGAACGTATAGAGCTAGCGTTGTGCACTAATTGTACTTGCTTCGGCAGTACATAAACTAAAATTGGAACGATACAGAGAAGATTAGCATGGCCCCTGCGCAAGGATGACACGCAAAATCGTGAAGCGTTCCACATTTTTTGGACTATTTTGTGGTTAATATTTTTATGTAATAAAATTAGTAATTTTTTATTTTTGGTTTAAATGCTTGTAATCGTCCGATATATTTTTGTATGCAACGAAAAATTTGAAACGTTCTCCGAATTATTAATCAAGCACTTAATGAATTAGCAAGAACTATAAAATCTTTATTTTTTATGTGATGACTTGCGTTTGGAACTATGGGTATTATAGCTATACGGAATAATTTTTTGTAATACATAATAACAGGGCACCGCATGTCGGGTCAGCTATAGTCAACATTTATTATGTACTTTACATTATTAAGGCGCTAATATAGGAGCGATTCATGTATTTTAGAAGATGAAAGTTACCCGGCCAGGCCGCGCGCCACGCTGGCTCCGCGCTCACGGCAACTCGAAAACGCTAATTCATAATATTATACTCTTACTAACGGCATCACGTGGCCTTAGCACAGATTACTAGATAGTTACTACGTAGGCTTTAGTCTGAAGCATTCAATTATTTCGACACTGTAATGACATGTCAGATTGGCCGAGCGGTCTGAGATGCTACGTTCCGTTCCTAAAGAATTATTACCGCCAGCATTACATAAATTATTACCTCCTTGACTATAATCCTATCAAATTTAGAATGCCGCACGAATTATTGGAGTCACACCTAAATAAGTTGTATTAAATTTATTTAGTGTTGGTCCCTTCTGGTATGCGCGTTTGTCAAGTCCATTTGATACAAGACATCCTCTTTAGTCCACTTCCATAATTTTCTTTTTGATATAAGTATATTTTGACAATGACAATGACGGAGTAAAAGATTTGTGCATTTAGCCAGTGTCAGGCATCCGTACTAAGATCATATAAATGCGAAACTGTGTGTGTGTGTTTGTTGGTTTTTTTTTTAGTTTTTGCCATCCTTTTACGTCTAAACGGCTGAATCAATCTTGACCAAGATTGGACCTATGAGATGGGTATAGGCTATTTTTCGTCAGAAAAAATAGGGATCTTAGAATCCAAATAAATAGGAGTTGAAAATTTATATGGGCAATTCATAATTTCTCAAGTAGGTGATCTGACACTTCATTATTTTAGGCTCTTGATAAAATATAAAGGTTAAGACTAAGGATAGGGAAAAGGAAAGGGACAGGGACAGGGATAGAGATACAAAGACTTCAATATTTATTTTCTAAACAGTTGCTTTTTCATATACGGACGAAGTCGCGCGTAAAAGCTAGTTTCAGTAAAGTTTACTGAATCGTAGCTATGACTGTAAATTTACTTTACCACGAGGTTGTAAAAATATGGAATACTAGCTGTTTCCCGCGACTTCGTCTGCATTTAAATCGAATCCAGCTATAGTAAGAACACAATATGCGTGAACTTTGTATGCTATTGTAAATCAATCGGGCACGTCACGTCTCTGTCAATATCTCTATCTTCCTATTTCCTCATCGCTTTTTTCCCCAACTCCCAATATCTCATCTCCCATCCCTCATCCATCTCCGATCTCCCATCTCCTCATCTCTCCAGCTGCTGCTCTCCATCTCCCCATCTCCCCAGGTCCTCATCTTTCCTTCTCCCATATACCTACCAAATTTCTTTTTCATTTTTGTTGTCTCTCTATACCTAATTTCATCGAAATCGGTCCAGCCGTTTAGCCATAAAAAGTAACAAACAAACAAACATACAAATAAACAGACAAACAGAGAAACAGTGTTACTTTCGAATTTACAGTATAATATTTGACAGTGACTAAATGCACAAATCGTGCGAAGCAAAAACATTGAAAAAACTGGCTCATAGCTGAGCAGAAAGATTACTGGAAGTGTGCTAAAAATAAAACGTCAGAATATGCATCCGCCAGATCCGCCATTATGGAAAACGGAAGTTCACTACATCTTCATTTTAATATACAATCATAATCTGCTCCTTTGATTAACTCCAAACTATCATAAGAAATCCCAGTTTTATTTAAGTGAACAATCTAAAAACGCGTTTTTGCTGCTAATTTCAGTTACAGGTGGTGCAAGAATAGTCATATTAGCCATTATTCTTTACACACAATGGAGAATAAATACAAAGTAATAAAGGTTATAATAAAAGTTTAGTAATCGTCGAAGGAAGTCATTTACGGCAACTAAGTAAATAAACCAGTTGTATACCATGTAGAGATTCTGTTTGCTTTATTTTTTTGGAGAACAAACAGTAAATTCGACGAGAAAATTTTGAGGAACAGCGACATACGTCCTCTCTCTGAAACGCCGTAGCGGGTACTGAGCCGCCTAGTACGCGCTCAAACTGATCATATTCTCGTCGTTTTTATTAATTTAGAAGAACGGAATCGATTCAGTTCATTGGAAAATTCAAATTTCATTGGAAAATAAAATTGCCTTTTTTATGGTTCCAAAAAATATGATAGTTGTCGCTGAAAATGTTGAGCATTATGTGACGAAAGATTTTTTTCGGGTCCTTTCTCGTGAATTTTTTTCTCAAGATACTAGACAACTTTAGTCCAATATTATTGATTTATTAGCTAACTGAAACACTTGGCTATACACTGTATTTTTTCTGGCTTATAAATATTTGTAATTACAGCTTAACTTTTTGACAAAAAACCGCCCATTTTACGGAAGCTCGCTGCCTACAGGTCCTTAAGTATAATATTATCTTCATTGTTTATCAATATTTTTCCGGCATGCTAATATTTCTATGTTATTTAGTGACTCGATCACAGTATTTCGCAACCGCTCGAGGCATGCGAAGACCGAAAATAAAAGATACATTATAATTTGACACGCGACCTGTAGGTTAACCTGGTTAACCTGTAGGCTGTTCACGTGGTTATAGCTCAATAATCAATAGTTTTACTTAAATTCTAGCAGATCTTTTCATGGAAACCGTCATCAATGAAGCGATTATCTGTCACAAATTTCAAATAACTACGCTTCAGTTCTCTATCCACATAATGTCAAAGACCCGTTTCATTTCTTTGAAAGCCGCCATCCCATATCTTGAAGAACCTATCACTATCCGAAATTGAGCAACGTATAGATACGTATATATAATATTGAGTAGTTATAGCAGTTAGCAACGGAGTTCGGAAGATGAGCCGTGTTACGTCACGGGTTCCCGGATCAAATATGATGACGCGACAAATCCGCGGGGCGCTACCACGATCACAGAAAACCTATATAACCAGCAGCTACGATGTGAATAAAAAGTGATAGGTATTGTGAATTCGAATCGAACTTTGAAACGATTTAGAGCTGTCTTTATCAACTTCGTCACATATTTTTTTCGTTTTGACTTGGCACGTTTTCTTAGTAGGTATACCTAACTGTTTTTTTTATGAATTATTGATCTCTATTATCGTACTCTTGATCGATGTTTCGGCTGAGTATACTTAGCTAATTGAGCTTAACACAGTGTGAATCACTGCTATTGAATGTTTCGCTGTAAATCTTACTCTCATACGGTATGTTATTGTGTGAGAACGAGAGAGCAGCTGTTGCCAGCGACAAAATTCTTGAACACAAAGTTGCCAGTCAAAACTAAACAATGAGCAAACGCGAGCTCTATTCGAGTTACGGTAGTATTCCCCCAACATCATGTTAATTTTGAAAGCGTTATATTGAGAGCTTTGCCAGATATTGCACAGGGGTCGGCGTACCTACCTACATCACTACAAAGGATGCTTGTACCCTCTTATACGTCGGGTTCAACAGATCCGTTAATTTAGTAAAGAGGTGTTTCTATAGTTGGTACCGCTTTTCATCTACATCTAGAATTCACATTGGACTCATTAGAGCAATTATACTATACGCTAATTAGTCCAGAGGTACTCCCAGTAAGTATCTTGAAGCTAATTGAATTAGCTCTGTCTAATGCTCGTAGTTAACTCATCGGTGTTCACTAATAAGATTTATGTCGTATCTATCTAGTAATAATTAATTACATACTAAGTAAATTAAATTATATCCCAGTTCGTACAGCAAAATTGTCATACTTAGATTTCATATTCGCGTCGATAAAATAAAAACAACACAGTCAAACACAAAAACATAAAGCACAAGAAAAACACACCGCGTATGTACGCAAAATCACCGATTTCAGTACGTCCAACGTAGCAACCGGTTGTAACGAAGATGCGTAATCGCTCTGTGATTCACGCACGTACTGTGAATCGTGAACCGATCAATCACGCTCACGTTCATCCCGCTTCACTCCGGCGCCTCGTCGATCATCGTTAGCATGCGCTGACTCACCGGCCGTGTTCCGACAAACTGACGGACTCGAGGCATTAAACGGTTGAAGTCATGTTCGTAATTTACCCCTCGTAGAGGTGAGGCCTATTCATCGTCACAGCGAGAAATTACTGTTACGTTTAAATCAGAGAATGTCACAGCGGCTTAAAAACTACCATGTACAGTCTACCTACGATGAAATATAGGGTAGATCCTCGATCGCCGCTCCAAAATGGCCGTTATATGCCTTGTTTTCATATCTTCTTTCTTATTCTTTACATATCAGAATAACATATAAGCTACAATTCATAAAGATATATCATATATTATCCAAACGCGGGTGAAATCGCGGGGCGCAGCTAGTTTTTCATAAAATTATCGTCTGTAAACCGACTTTATTACACACAGCCGTTTTTTTTTGTTTCTTCCTTTTCGTGACCAGAACAATAATTAACTATACAGCGGGATATCGCCGTCAGTATTTTTGGCACGACGGCGGACATTAAAGATCGCTTAAGCTACTATCATTGTTATCTTTGGGTAGAATATTTAAGATTCAGTTATTAGCAGTTTTTTTAGGTCATATCTTAGTTTAACACAAAAATTAGTACATAATATACGGATTACGAAGGGGCGAAAGAGTCGGCAACGCATAGACAACTCCCCGTGTGTTAGGTACTGTTTACCATCAGTGTGCCTAGTGTGAGTTTTGACAATTTCTTTACGTGCTCCGTCTAGTCGCCATCTAGTGTCAGTCAGTCAGTCACTAGATGGCGCTGCTCTTATTCCATACAATTTCAAGTTTACTCTAACCGGACCGAGCACGTAAAGAAATTGTCAAAACTCACACTAGGCACACTGATCGTCAGCCTAGTTACCTCAATTTAACATAAAAAAAAATTGCGGCTATTCAGTAAATTTAAAACCTCAAACCTGCAACTCGAATCCCTCTCAGGGTATAAAATTAAATATGCATTTACACTTTTCAATGTAAATTGCCGTGAAACTATTGGAACAATTAATCTGTGACCGCAACGCACTGGATATGTACGTATTAATAATTAATGTGTTTGAATAGGTGAGTGCAATTAGCTGCGGTTAGGGGTGCGGTTACGGCAATTAGGAAGCTTTTATTATTACTCGACTAATAGAGGAAGAGAGCGAAATGGCTGCAAACATTTTGGCAATAACTTCAGAGATAGATAGATAGTAAACTCTATATCGACACCATGATGTTTATTAATAAGGGCAAATTTAAAAATAGGTACAATGGGCGGTTTAATCGCTTAAAGCAATCTCTACCATCGTTGGATGGAAAAGATAGGAAGACGGCAGGAATAGGGTTGGGTATTGACATCAATGTCAAAATATGATTACACTAGCTCCGCCCCGCGGTTTCACCCGCGTTTTTATAATATGCGATATATCTTTATGAATTATTATTATAGCCTATGTGATGTATAAGCTATATTATTGTAAAGTTTCATTAAAATCCGTTCGGTAGTTTTTACGTGAAAGAGTAACAAACATCCATCCATACTTACAAACTTTCGCGTTTATAATATTAGTAGGATACATACTAATAGTTGACTGCAGCGCCATCTGCCGTGCTGATTTGTGAATCTAAACCATCCAGGGCGCTAACATTAAAATCAGTGCAGCCGTTTAGGAAGAGTTCAGTGACATACACACGTACAGTAGAAATATAATATATAAAGATATAAGTATAGAATTATAGATTTAGACAAATATATACCTTCTTTATAACTTAATTGAATTTAAATTATTAGTTAATTTTATGTGTAGATAAAAATATAACAGCTACTGTAAAATTCTGCCTTGTTGAGATTTTAACTAAAATTTTCATTTTGACATAATGAGCTAATAACTGTTATTTCTACCCAAATAAAACGGTTTAAACCCGCATAAAATATCAACCTGAAAGTACAGATTCCGCGTCAGTGTGCGTAAAGCCTGTCGCCTGGGGCGGCCTGATAAGGGATTTCGGTGCATTTTTCACTCGCGTCAGGGGAATATTTTCCCACCCAGGGCATTTGAGCCTTCCTGATGTTGTGTCAGCGAGACAGGTAAGTAAGTTTATGAGGCTTGTGCTGCATAAATAAACGGCTGGGACGTGCTTGGGCTTTTTATGACTTGTTGTTGTAAAACTACGGGCTACAGGCTCATTGTTAATTTCAAAGCCTAATAGTATTGGCTCACAAACGCTGAAGGTGTCAGTCAGCGTTAGTATTTTCTGACTCTAGGACTTTAGTTTTTTGAATTTTTAGAACGGATGTTATATTTGCGCGTACGCGTTATACTTAGGCAGTTCAGTTTTAAAATTTTGAATTGTAAAATAAATTGATCAGATTATTATAAGGTAGCATACCGAAAATCAAATAAAACTGTTAAAATATAAGTATAATTAGCAAACACATCGTCATATTATTGATGTTCATATTTATAATCTCGTCTGCTTACGGGTAAAAGCAGATAAATGCACTTTTTTAGTAAATAGAGTTAAAAATGCAGTTTTATGTTATTTTTCATGCTCTATCTGCTGGTAAAACCGAATAAACGCTGCGCCCAATGGCTGCCGAGATAACCAGTGTGTAAACGTCATAAATACCTACAAAGTTGTAAAACTAACCACTAAACAAGTAAAACCAAATAAATATTCATTTTTTTTATTGTCGTGTGGTATTGTTACTAATAATATAATAAAATTGCAAGCTGTGTTCACTGTTTTTAGGATGCACACTGAATGTCTGGTTTTTATTTTAATTCTATGTGCTAACGGTGTTACATTCAATTTGTGGACGGAAAAAAAAATAATAATAATAATAATACTCAATAAATGGCTAGATTCATTTATAATGTCATATTCCGTTCATTTAGCATTGTTTCGCGGAAAATAAACAATTAACTTCTTGTAAATCCAATAATCAAGTTTATATGCAGTTCGTTGTAATAAGTGACATACTGTAACTAAACCTATACAGGTAAAACCAGTTAAATAAAACAAAATAATATGCATTCATTTAAGTAATGTCTGTAAAAATGATATTTCCATAACAAAAGTATGTCTAACGTATTCTAAGGAAATATACTGGACCAAAATCAGCACTTTGTAGCGTTTAAATCAGAAGATAGCACACATTTTCTAATTACAGGTAAAGCATGATAAATGCGGACCTGGTCATATTTATTTGAATTTAATAAAGTTTTTACTATTACAAAATATTAATTAGCCGTAAATCTTAAAAGTAGGATGTTCAGTGCAGCAATTAACGCAGTTTTTTAATTCATGAGTTTTAACTAGGCGCATTATAATGTGAACTTTGAAATGCAATTTACTTAGTTTGACACAACATGCACCCGTAAGCAGACACTCTAATGGAATTTTATATAATAGTAAGACATTTGAAAGTACCAGAGTGCATGAGGATTAGAAATGTTATCAGTCCACGAGACCTAAACCAATTTTGCAACTATACTAACTTTAGGTATATTTGATATTCCTCTCCATGCATGGTTGTCTGGAAGAGATCGCTTTGAGCGATAAGAACGCTCCTTGTGACACTAATTGTTATTTTATTCCTCTGTCCTAGCTTTAAGTATTCTTTTTTTCTTTTGTGTTTCAATAAAAAGTTCATGTTTATTATCTGCTAGCTGACCCGACAGACGTTGTCCTGTCATTGTCTCTATGAGTCAAAATGAGTGACAGCAGTCAACTGTACAAACCGATTTTATCAGATCGTCGGTGGCCAGCAAGAAGTCATTAATTGCAAAAATCTAGTTCGTAGATAATCGCGTTTTAAACTTTTTTCGTACTTATAATCGGCATGGCTCATCAACGCTTATAGTTACAACAATGGTTTGTAGAAAGAAATTATTGACGTTTTTACTCTGCACCTGAATGTTCAATAAATTATTTAATTATCTTCAACGCTACTAAGATAGATAATAAAAAGTAAGTTAGTTAATTATAGCATAACCAAAAATAAAAACTTGGGTAAGAGGGATAACGAATAATGATTGCAAAAAGTAACTAAGTGACCTTGATGAAAAATGCTGTTCTGGTAAAATTGATATCACGCGTTAGTAAAACGATGTTCATAAATTACTCAAGTACCGTTAGTTAACTTTTATAGGCTGATTTTTTTACTTGAGAACTAGTTATGTACTTCTGACATTGTTGTATTATCTAGAAAACTTAAAAAATAGCTCTTTTTGTCTATCCATAAGGTAGATAACGGGCTTTAAAACACTTTGACATCATTAACTCATTTTGCCTAAAAATGTCAGTTAGTGACTTCTTGCTGGCCACCGACGAGATATATATTTCACAGTTTCAAAATTTGTCCCGTGATAAACGGGATAAATAGTATCCTATATCCTTCTCCTGGTTCTCAGCTACCTTCGTACCAATTTTCAGCCAAATCGGTTGAGCTGTTTTTGAGTTATAAAAAGTGTAACTAACACGACTTTCTTTTATTAATATAGATAAAGATAATAGATAGATATAACATTAATTGCTTGCATCTGTCAAACATGCGTCCTATTTGTTACCACTACCTACTTATTGCGCTTACAACCATAAAACCTTAGTTATATTCCCGCGAGTAAAGCCGTGTTAAGATGAATCGCACGAGAGGCGTAAAGTTGTTAACACCCGGGCGTTATAACCGCTCGTGTGGATGGGGCTTTAGAATTAAAGAGGCGCTTGTAATGCTCGTGTAATTTTACAGGTGTTTCTGTAAGAGCCTTGGGGCGGTGGAATTTTAGGTGTTGTGTGTTATTTTATTTTGAGCGTCCTTACAAAATATTTAGCTTTGGTTATTTTATAAATTCACCTATTAGGAATAAAGCTGATGAACTTGTTTGATCTTGTAGTAAAGCTCGTTAAAATTGCCATTTTAGTTCGAAATTTCAAATATTTTGTTTTATTTGTTAAATACTTGTAGGCACTGCTCGTTTGTACCATAATATCAGAAAAATGCTTAATTTGTTGAATAAAAAATTATGTCGTTGTAAAAATAGCTTGCAAAATTTACGAGCTCTAATAAATCAGGTTTAGCATAAGTCGCCTTGTTTACGGTTATTGTCAAAGTACTTAGATAACTACCTTTCTTACCTATCGTGTTTTTTCTGTCTTTCTTTCTTTACTCCGAGCTATTTTTCAACAAACCAAGTACCTCTCCCCGTTTAACTTTGACTACCAAAGCCCTTTATTTAAAAAAGTTTGAAACTAGAATTATTTCGGTCATTCTTTTCAAAACCGCTTTAAAACAATATTCTTTATCATATTATACGCCTCTTTTATAAATATTCAAGTTATTACATGGAAGTGGGTAGCCTTCAGTGCCGAGATCGTGCGTCTGGTATTACAATAAGGAATAGCTTACGTACACTTACAACAACCGTACAACTAAAAATTGTACGAAATAAATCGCCTTATAAGACTGATTGGGATTATTCGCTATCCAACTAATCAAGAGAGCACCAAGTTTCACTGTAATTTCGTAGATTTCCCATCGATCAAAACAATGATTAATTTATAGGTAGGTAGGTACTATCATAGTTAAATTCGTCATGATTCAAAACAAAATGACGGGTTTTAACTGAATGTTAAAGCCATAATAAGGAGTTTATCTCACAACCGGCCGAGTCGGACTCGCGCACTAAGGGTTTAGTACCATAATCTATAAAAACGAGCAAGAATCACATTTTGTTGTATGGGAGCCCCATTGAATATTTATTATATTATTATCTTTTTTAGTATTTGTTGTTATAGCGGCAACAGAAATACTTCATTTGTGAAAAATTCAACTGTCTACCTGTTCATGAGATACAGCCTGGTGGCAGGCGGACAGCGAAGTCTATGGTAGTAGTAATATGGCACCATTTTACCCTTTGGCTGCATAACCCTAAATATGAAGCATTCGTTTTCAAAGAGAATAATACAAATAAGTATACACAAATGTACCTACTCATATTGTACGGACTAAAACATTAACATTTTAATTTAACGATTGTTTGATTCATTTTAATTTAATCGTAAACAATACATTTTTTCCTTTACTAAATTAGTGAATTTAAGCTATACAATAAAATAATCTTATAAAAAAAAATTACTTTAAAAATATTAATTAAAAAATATTAAGCTATACAATAAAATAATCTTATTAAAAAAAATGGATTTCTGGCAATTAAATTTCGTTTTCAGAGGAAACACCTCTCTGAGTCTATTCATATGCAGAACTTAGAAAATACCTCAGCGGTTGAGTCGTTGAAAAGCATCGAGTGTGCGGAGACCTTTAGCGGCACGCTTCAGGAGGGTGCGTCTAGTGTAATTAAAAGTTGGGAAGTTCAGGAGTTTTAGCTTCGTTACACTTTTTGATTTATAGCGTTAAAGTTGCAGGAATGTTGCGGGGAAACCGTTTGCGTCGTTATTGCTGGCTTTTGACTACAGATTGTGTTTGAGTTGCACATAGAAGATTAAAATTTTTGCGTTCGCATCTGAGATAAATGTTAAGGTACAAATGACTATTTTACCTGGAAGAAAATAAAGTTTGAGCATTGACTTTATATTATTTCATTATAACATTTTACTATCAGATACTATATATAAACATGTAGATATACGCTCTTTATTGAAACACAACAGAACAAAGACAACTTAAAGCTAGAACGATACAAACTTAAGGTTTAGTGAAACAATGAGCAGTCTTATCTTACTAAACGAACTTTCTTTTATAGCAAGAGAAGGAGACTAAAAGAAATAATCTAACGCTTTTGTAACAGAGATGACTGTGTTTCATGTTCAGTTATTGATAAAAGGTAGGTTCGGGTAGGCAATTTAGGTTCTAAATCCTGAATAGCACATAATAGGATAATTTCCATCCACAGATTATCATCGATGTCGACGTAGGTAAAGCCACGGGCACTTTAATCCTTCACAATAAAAGTCATTTTCGTCGAACATGTCGCTTACACTCTTCTGGCAGTTAGGTGTCGATGTATAAGCTCATAATTATAATAACAGCTCCCTAGCATTCCCCGGAACAAAGGCATTCCCCACGCCAGTTTTAAACCTCATTTATGCATCAGATTACATCAACATAATCTCCTAAAGCCATTCAGAATAGCTAATTTCCTAGGCTATTATGTAGGCCTAGTCATTTCCAGTGACACCGAGCGTGCGGCCTGTCTATTGTTCTCGAAATTGATTCTCTGTCAGTTTTCTGGTTACACAAACGCGTCGACGTGTCCTCGCTTTTCAGAAAAATGGTGGCCGAGCGGTAACGTAATAGGGAATGAGTATAAAGCGAACCAGAAACAAAGTGAATAGATATATGAAATAGGTACATGTAACTATATTTGCGGTAACGCTGGACCCGGGCGAAGAGACACTCGAAAGTCACTGTTTCATATTCCTAAATAAAACTTTTAAATAATACAATTTGTCCACCGAAGTAACGGTTAAGCAAAAAATAACAAACCTTTTTTATTCATGTAGTCTTAACAACTAAGATTTTAGTTTCTTACACTAATGTAAGTATACCGAAGTAGTATAATTATTGGATCAGCGTTTTGTTTAAATTTATATCAGGCCAACTTTGAGGTACCTACGTATACCTACCCTTTCCAATAAAAAAATAATTCGGACCAAATCGGACTACCCTGTAGTGTTATGCGTGGTCATACATAAATAAAAAAAATATAAGTACGTGGCGACGTGAGAACCTCCTACATTTTTCATCGGTTAATAATATAATAAACAAAATGACGCCGTGTCGGTCGGTATTTTTACGGTATTACCAATAAAGATTAGACTAGAGTTAAACAGATGTCTTTCACTCGCGTTTTCTCACTTAATCCTGGCTAACTTAATTGTTTTACTTGTAAATTTGTTGTTGAGTTGTAAAAGCGAGGGTTAGACGTCGATTAGTGGAGAAAATATTTAGACTCATCAGATCAACTCTGGTTTAATTTTTTAGTGGTAAGACCGCTGTCTAAACGCCAACAAGATGTAATCTCCTTGAGTGTATTACACTTGAGTACATCCACAAATGGTTACAACACATCATCATAACAATATTAACGATATAACATCACACCCACTTCCACAGACAAGCCTCTAGGGGTTAAAACTTTCCTCCCAGCGGTGACGTCACCAAATTACCTCGATTACAAACTTCATTACCGACCAACACCCTCTAGGGTCTAACTTTGGCCGGCGATTAATTTAAAATTTTAAGTCTGTGGGAAAACTGAAGCTTAGCTTTTGTAGCTGTGGGTTTTGGATAGGGGAGATTTTGTCACATACAAAAGTAGTTTAACGTTTTGTAACTACTGTGATGGTGACGCATTTGCCTGAACGCGACCGTTAACGTTAAAGTTTGTAGTTAATTATTGACTGAGAAGTTAAACTGAGTTAAAATTAAAAGAAAAATTGATAATGCGCGCGTGATGTCACGGGCATTTATTTTACTAAAATGGATCAATCGACATCGTTTCTTGAATGCATTTTGAATCGAACTGGCATTAGATATTGGTGTTGGCGTCGTAAACTACCATCGGAATCAGAATTAATTCTGTGTGGCACTGCGTTGTTAAAAATACTCAATTTATTCCAATACGAAGCTTTTAAACTTTTGCAAACAGAAAGTAGATTTAAACGGGGCTAAATTCACGTCGAGTTATGTCAAAATTGTATATTTTGATATTAGTTTATTTCAATCATTTGCTCTTTTAAGTCAAGGTCTTAACATTATACAAATATTAGTAAACATAATTATGACCCTGTCAGGGTATATCAACCATGAATAACATGTTCAACGTGTTCATCGACTTTTTGGTTTAATTTTATATACTTAAAAAATGATTAGTTGTGGTTGAATCTTGTAACCCTAATTCTACAAGCAATCTTTTCCGTGAATGAAAGTCTCACTTTTACGGCGGGACTCCGTAAAAGAGTAACAAACTACCGTCCTACTTGCTCCACTTACTGGCTCGAGCGCTCCCCTGTGACGTCATGAGACAGATGGTGACAGCTGACACCACACCTAGCTGGGTTTAATTGAAACTCGCCTTCTACTGAAGTTAGGTAGCAGATTTAATTAAAATTATTTAGGCTTGGACAATGGCATTTTTTGAAGTTAAACTTCTTTAGGCGCGACTAGTGAGTAACTCAGATTTTTTTGCTGACGGAAGTAACGCTTACTATCTGTCTGTGTTAAGTTTCCGCTATTTAAAAAAGGTTACATTGACATGTCAATGTAGTTTAACTTCAATCGCGCGTAAAGGTTACTCACACACAGTTTTTTTTTACAGTTATACTCGACGAGATTTTGTTAAACGAATCGCTACTCAAAGTACAGACGTAAATCTAAAAATGATAAAGATAAAGAATCTGTGTTTCATCATGATACAGATTATAAATCTTCTGTGACAAATAATACTCTTAATTCGGCGCTCGAATTTAAATTAAATTATCGAAGACCCCGTTTTAAGTAACAACTAAATGTACTGCGGCATAATACAGCCGTGAACAAACTTGAAAATAAATGAGGTAAACGCCTGAATAAAATCAGCTTGCAAAACGCGCTAGAGCAGTATTCGTCCTAAAAAAGTAACTTAATAAACGTAGCTGGAATATTGAGACCATAAAAAGCGAGAACTATACTACCATTTGAAACGGGCTAAAGGCCCATTTAGACTATGCAAGTTACTATTGCACATTATCATATTGGAGCAAAAATTTACTTGTACCGTCTAAACAGCTGGTTTATTGAAGAAGTTCTCCGTTACCGTTTTTAAATAATAATAAATACTTAGTTAAATTTGAAAAATAAAATATTTTTAATGGTGACATAAAAATCCGCTTACTCGTAATTTTATGAAATAAGTTGTTAGTTTAGATTTGAAATGTAAAGCGTACATTTTATCACTCTAATAAAAAAGTTAAAATATGACCCATAAAAATATTTCAATAAAATATTATAAATCCAGCTAACAAATCACGTCTAGCGCAACAATGAAGCGCTATCAGATCCCCAGTTGAAATAATATAGCCGCTGCACCGTCCCGCTTGGTTTAGACCACAAAGTCTGAGTTGTTGACAATGTCTGCGATGATACTAACTAGGTTAGTCTACCTATTTTGTTTAGTTATGTACTTGACTAATAAATAGATCCACTTGGACTATCACCTCATTTTTTAATTCTAGATCTCTTTTGCAAAACCTGTTCCTCGATTTATTGAGATTTAAACTAAACGGACGTGGATGATGTAAAGCTATATAATATGTTTAAGCTTGAGTGGATTTTAAATTGGGCGCTTCTTTTTTTTAACTCCTTGATTCAAGTCGCCCTTGGCTCGACTGGGAGGACAAAAATCACCAAATTGTACCTACGCTATTCCTAACGACTCAAATCTAAATTAAGCAATTACTTTCTTCCGTCTTCTTCTAATAGTACAGCAGAAGCTCCAATTTAGCTAAAACCCTAACCGTATCTTATATATAACATCGAAGTTAAAGCAAAACGTTAAAGTTCAACAGCTTTATAAAGTAAGTCGCAGATTTTACGGGTACTTCCGGCCGCGGCTAAGTTTTAAACTCGGAAGAAAATGTTCGCAGAATCTTTGACGGGGCGTTATTAAAAATTAATGTTTCAAAATGTCTCAGTTTACCCGAGAATTAAGCAGATTTAATTGAGATAAAAGCTTATGCATAATGTAAGGTTTCGTTACTTACCCAAAGCCTTATAATCTTTTAGCTAACGGTTACAATTTTTTCATTTAGAGATTGTTCGAAATAAAAATGTCATAATGAAATTCAAATCAAAATCAAATTCCAAAAATGAAGTATATACCTCAGATAGGCGCAGTATAATCAGGCTATAATATCGCAGCGTTATTTTTATTTTTATTCTGATACCTATGACTGAGCCGGATGCATGAGAGAAGCTCGCGGAAGATAGGAACCAGTTGCGAAACCTAAGATGTGAGAGCTAAACGGCTTAACAGCGACATCAATGCATCCGGAGAATGCATCACTACAACTAACACTTGCACATTGCACAAGGTGTGGTCGAAATTGTCACTCTCGAGTTGGGCTGTATAGCCAGCCATCCACGTAGGTGTCTTTCACAGAACACAGACGCTGCTTAATACATACATGGCGACATTGACGGCACGTTTGGCGTAGTGGCTGCGGAATTGGCCTGCTGTGATCGGTGTCACGGGTTCGATTCCCGCCCGGAACAAATATTTGTGTGTCCACAAAGGTTTGGTTCTGGTCCGGGTGTGATGTGCATGTGAAATTAGGTGTCGGTAAGCGGTACCCACGATAGAAAAATCCTAGTGTAGGAATAGTTTAAAAAAAAAACATTGTATATTAATATTAATATAAAAAAATATATTGTAAATCAAACAAAAACTAAACACACAATAATACATTTTCACTAATTGTTTCTTTAGCAAATTCTACCTACCTGTCTCTGTCTAAGTACGAGTATATAGGAGGCAGCATTATAAAACCATCACAATTTCACAGCCTGCAATCCACAAACAATGACACAATACCCAACAAAACAACTCGCGCTAATTACAAACAGCGACATACAACAACTGCCGTCGGTTTCACTTGTCGGATTGTGGCAGCAAAACAGGCCGGCCGCGGTCCAATTATGTTAATGGTAGAAATGCGTCGAGTGATAAAAGTGCGAACGAGGATAAATAGCCGCTTTGCGTGGAGATGCCGCAGATTGTATAGATAGTAACAGGATAGGCCCGCGCTTGGGCGTTGTCTTTTATAATAATAATAATTCAGCCTGTACTGTTCCAATGCTGCTCATTTAATTAGCGTTAAAAGTATCGAATACATATTTTAAGATGCTTTGCTAGAAAATAAAATTAATTATTATTTAAACTAAAATGGTACCATATTTGTACCTACTTATCATAATATCTAAATAAACATTATATATATATAATATACAAGGTGTAACAGCAAGGTGTAGTAATACTGAAACTACGCATACACATACATATTTCGAAGTAGTCTGGAGGTACTATAAATCTGTAAGTAGTTACGGTAATGAATTAATACACGTCAAAGTTTACTGCAAAACTAACCATCGTTCAACCCTAGTTATCAGCTGGGCAATGTCAGTGAACTTGAGGCATAGACTAACATGTACAGTCGTACCCAACTTATATGGTGCGTCGTGAATCTTCGTTCGCGCAGAAAAGAAAGTATGGTCCGAAGATTAACGAAAGAATGCTTAAAACTTACAATTAACCTAAGATCACTATTATAAGGTTCATAATACACTGCAGCTGTTGCACATCGCAGTTCTACCTGCGCAGAAGATGAATTTTCAAAGCGCGGGAAATGCTATTGACCGCTATTGGTCGGCAGCCGCCCCGCCATCTTAGCGATCGCCGCGTGGCATGAGTGAGATGGAACTAACAGCTGCAGTGTATTATGAACCTTATAATAGTGATCTTAGGTTGATTGTAAGTTTTAAGCATTCTTTCGTTAATCTTCGGACCATACTTTATTTACTGAGCGAACGAAGATTCACGACGCACCATATAAGTTGGGCACTACTGTACGCTTTGTTTCGTTACTTTTACACCTCTAGCCGGCTGCATTACTCAAACAAAACTAGGCCCGCCGTCAAATCCGTCAATACAAAATTCGTAAAAGTACTAAGGGTTCCGTTTGTTTTTTAAATAATGTTTTTTACCAATTTGTACTAACCCGGACAGATGCAACCTGACAAAAGTATTTCTTGGCGGCTGAGTGATATCTGCTCCGTGTAATGTACCTACAAAAATTCTACTCTAAGGCGGTAAGTATCTGAAATGAATTTTAGAGGCTTTCAACTTTGTTACAATACTGAACCCTAAAATATTGTCGGCAAATTCAAAGAGCGCGGCGCACTTTGCGGCAGAAATAATTCAATGCCAGTGACCCGCGTAACGTGACGTCATCCGTATCATGTTAGGGTTGTAATATTTAGTTATTTTGTCAATTTGAGTGAAAAAATCGATTATCGATTTCAGGTTTTAGTACCCTGGCAAATGATTCATCACCAGGTACACATGCCCACATTTCAATATTACTACACCTTGCCGATACACCCTGTATATTTTATATAAAATTATATAAAATATATAAACATAAAATGGTATGTTTATCTAAAGTTTTGACTTTCTAGTATAGAGGGCTTGCATAATAAAGATAAATAATAAATATCTAAGTATAAATATTTCTTCAGTCAACTTGAACGAAGAAGTTTTTGCAAAACATTACTTAAAGCACTGAATATAGTCTATAGAGATAGTAATATATAAGTTAAGATGTTCAACTAAAACTTACCACGCCACCTGTCTGTAACGCTTGCACCCTGAAAAGTTCACTTTTGAGTTTCTCATACCCAGTCATTTCGCTGGAAGCATGACTTCAAACTTCAAACCAGAACACAGTAATGATATTCTAAGCCCCACAATTCAATTTTACGATAGTAAACTAAGGCAGCGTTTACACGACATCTACTCCGATCCCATCGGAAACTGTCGGATACACCCGCAAATTCAATATACGACATCAGATCTGGGCTGAGTGGAAACTCTTTTTGTACTACATACGTGAAGTGCCCCAGATTAAAGGGTTGTACAGTGCCGGACAAGAAAAATAGGCCGTTTAGCAAGTGTATAATTAATTATAGTAGCAGTAAGAATAAAATCTACCAACTGTGAGCGTTTGACGTACTGTGCCTAGTGTGAGTTTTGACAATTTCTGTACGTGCTCGATCCGGTTAGCGTAAACTTGAAATTGTATGGAATAAGAGCAGCGCCATCTAGTGACTGACTGACTGACTGGCACACTGGCCATCATGACAGCTCCGTGAGAACTAAACGGGTTTTCATTGTTGGAACAAAAAATATAATTTTATCATCGTCCATACAATTGAAACTGTGGGTTGCAGCTAGTCTATTCTGGATTGAGCTAAGGCGCTTGTCCGGGGAATTTTAACAGGGGGTTCTTTAACTGTAAGGTGATATTAGCTATAGAGTGGAATGCATCGCAATATTCATAGGTGATTGAGTAAACCATCAGACGAGCTTGGCCTTGTCACATATAAAATACTAGCAGACACGGCCACGCGTTGCCGTGGCTAAGGTTTTTGTTATTGAGACTATAAATTGAGATGTGAGCTATCCTATCTTTCAAACTAGATCAAACTGCACACGGTGTGCAAATTTAATTAACCTCGATTAAGTAGTTTAGGGGTCATCGCCGGCAAACAACGTGACGCGTAATTTATATAATATATTAAGATTAATTTCTACGTATTAATTTCTACTTTAATTTGGCCTGCAATGTTTCAATTATCTACGCCGTCCAGGATTTCTCGGCGAGAGGCTTTATTGTTCCAGACCGCAGTTTCGGATTATAATGTGATCTGGGATTAACCCGGTACCGATTTATTTGATACCGTAATATTTACGGGCGGCGCATATCCGTTTTCGACACAAGATTCGTAGGGGTGCGTATAGGGTCCAAAATCTACCATCCACGTGCAAAAGCTGCAATGAAATCGTAATTAAGCTTAAGTTAAAAAAAACTACCAGAGTGGGAACATTTTTTTCAAGTTGACTGAAAATGTTTAAAAAGTTTGTTTTTGTTTTGTTTTATCTACTAATGAGAGAGCAAGTTTGCCTGATGCCAAGCGCCACCCGTCCATAACAGATTGCCTCCCAAAACATGCAAATGCATGATAATAAATTGCATGATAACTTGAAAAATGTTTTATATCCATCAAAAGCATTGACAACGAAACAGGGGAAGTTTCGAGAGTCAATCCATCTTGTCCTTTGTGCAGACTTATCTTCCAATGCAGTACAGGCAGGGAAATAATGTCGGTTGATCCAACTGCGGTACGGCTACAGTTTCATATTTTTCTCTTTCTTATATGGTTCTTTTTTTTTAAAAGGTACATTTTTATTGGTTTTAACTTCGCTCGATTTGTCAAATTTTTTCATTTCATAAAACATTCATAATGCCGAGTCATCCTCAGGGCCCGTTTTCAATTACATTTGGGCACTAGGTTTAGTGAAAGCGGGCGTTAGTCTGAGCACAATATAGTCGGAACCAACTGAAGATAAGACGAGATGGAAAGGAAGTTTTCTCGCGACAGTACATAAATGCATTCTTACTGGAACCGTTCCAACTGCTAGTTTTATCTGTGGTAGACGGTGTGGCGTCACGTTTTATTGCTAATTCAATGGCAATAGAGGATCGAAACTCACCGGGAATAAATCATGTACCTGGTGGTTCAGGTTACTCGCTTTGTGGTAAATGTCAACGGTGACGTGTCATGAGTTGATTGTATTGTGGGTTTGTTGATTGTATTGTGGGTTTGTTGATTGTATTGTGGGTTTGTTGATTGTATTTCAGGTTTGTTGTTTGTTACTGGCCTCTGCCTGCTATCAGAGTTGGTCAAGACAACCACGTATTACCACAAAAGATTAGATCAAAGTTAAACAGAGGTTTTTAAAATTTTGCTTGACATAATCTACATCTATTACTCGAATTTTCTTTTTCAATCTTGGCATTCCTTGTGAATTTGTTATTGAGTTAGAAAAAACAAGGGTTTGACGTCGATTTGTGGAGAAAATATTTAGACTCATCTGTTAAACTCTGGTTTAAATCTTTTATGGTAAGGCCGCACATGTCTTTCAATTCCTATCAATCGATGACACCATAACGTGCCTATCAAAGCACGGTACCCGCACGATTTCATACAACATCTCTATTTTCTAATCAAAACGATCAACTTAACAATAATGCCATATCATGTTGTCATTACTTATGACATTTACTATAGTTATTAAGCCGTACAGAATTGTATTAATCACAGACTTTGTGTTAATAAAACCGAGTAAACATTACGGGCAAGGCCACTGGCAACCGCTAGTTATCTATTAAAAGGCGGTACCTACAATCTACATACAACGGTACACAGAAATCGATACGATACCAATTGCACGGGCCATTAGCAGAGTTTGTAGACCAGAAGCCCTAACCAACTTCGACTGGTGGTTGCGAAAGGAAGTAATTTGTGATGAAGAAATTGTTACTTTGTGCAATGTGCATTGCTCTGCGGAATATATAAGTTTTTATTAAAGAAACGACCGAGGAAACTTTAGCAATGGGTTTTATTTCTTTATTTAGGCCCACGACATAATACCTTCAAAACAGATACCTACAAAAGTATTATCATTATCTAGCCTGTACCCTTACCCCCAGTTTCTGAAACGTCAGTCAGCGTTGACAACAGATTAATTCTATTGCCATCCTTGTCATTTGTTTATAGTCAGATAGAGGCAACGATAGTTTTAATCTACTGTCAACGCCAACAAACGTTCTAGAAACCGGGGGTTAGTGTGAGTTTTAAAGAGCTCGACATAGTACGCGTGAACTATAGCTTTGTATGAAGATTTTTGTTCATAAACGCGCCGGTAGTGGCGTTGACAGGATCTTCATACAAAAGCCCTAGTTGACGCGTACTATGTCGAGCTCGTAAAAACCCACACTAGGTTTACTGGTCTGAAGTGACGATGTGGTCGATGGTGGTAAACATGCTCAGTCTAGAATGGGGCTAGATTTGAAGGACCCGGAAGACCCCGATAGGAATTTGGCGATAGATTTTCGACTTGAGGGTACCTCTCTCTCTACATCTACTATCTCTCGCTACATCTCACTGAACGACCACGAATGTGGTTTGAATATAAGCGAGAACCTCGAGTAGGGTTAAAACATCCCCGGAATTTTAATAAGCGGCGCCGCGTCCAACACTTTTGATTAAACCTCTGAAAAGCCGGCGTTTTAATTAACATTTGGAAACGCGAACTTTAATGGCTTTAAATGTTGTAGGTACTCAAACTTTTGGATTCACATGAATAAATTGCGACGAGTTTTGTATTGAGTTTTTTGTTAATTGAAAGCTTGTTTCTGTGTTAAAACACTGTACGCTTTGCACTCATAGTAGAACCGAGTTGTTATATAACGAGTGATTTTTTAGCTGGTTTGGTTTTGGCAACACTGGTTTTGACAGCTGACGTGTGTTTAGTACCTTGTGTCACTGTCAAACAGCTTCAGTTTGGTTTGCAATTTAACCATGGATCGTCTTACAAATGAACAGCGCTTGCAAATTATTGAATTTTACTATCAAAATTCGTGCTCGGTTTGAAATCGCATCGCGCGCTGCTTCCATTTTATGGTCGGCATTCTCGACCTTCTGAGCAGTCTATTCGGAAGATTGTGACCAAATTTTGCACCAAATTGACTTTGTTGGACACTAAACCACCAACACGTTTACGTACTGTGCGTAGTGAAGAAAATATTGCGGCCGTATCAGCTAGTGTGACAGAAGACCGCGAAATGTCGATTTGGCGCCGTTCCCAGCAGTTAGGCAGCGTTCGCAGCGTTACTGTCAATGGTGAACGCTACCGAGCGATGATAACAAACTTTTTTTTGCCCGAAATGGAAGTTCTTGACTTGCATGATATGTGGTTTCAACAAGACGGTGCCACATGCCACACAGCACGCGAAACAATGGCGCAATTGCGAGGCGAGTTTGGTGAACAGTTAATTTCACGTTTCGGGCCGGTCAATTGGCCGCCTAGATCGTGCGATTTGACACCATTAGATTATTTTTTGTGGGGGCATGTCAAGGCTAATGTCTATAGGGACAAGCCCGCTTCGATTGACGCACTGGAAGCCAACATCCATGCATTCATTCGTGAGATACCGGCCGATATGTGTGAAAGAGTATGGCAAAATTGGACTCAGCGGATGGGCTACCTGAGACGCAGCCGCGGTCAACATTTGCATGAAATTATCTTTAAGCATTAAATTGCAAGGTTCAAACTATCGATTCAAATAAATATTTCATTCATTTTTTCGAATTTTTTGTGTTTTTTTTTTTTTAAAGTTCTAAACCTCTTAGAAAATCACTAGTAAGACGCCATATAAATACAAAGTTAAGTCTACTATTCTATGATATTCCTTCATCTTAATTCCTGAGCCCCTTGTTTTATCTAAAAAGGCGTTCTCTACATCTCGCATGTGATATGAAGTGGTAATATTAGTTATTACTGCAGTTTGTAATTTCACTGGTTTAATCATAACTGACGGCAATTATCCAGCTAAGTACAAGAAAGAATTGAAATACAAGCTTACCAGCAAGATAATAAGGGATGTTTCACTTTGGAATTGTGTTTGACAGTCCTCAAGTAAAGGGCCCTCCAGGACCTTGTGACGAACAAGTGGTAGAACAAATGTATGTTTGAGTGGGACTCATCTGAGTGTACTCTAGTAACGACTCGTCGAGAAGGAAATGTCAGGCTCTTGAAAGGTCAATGAGGAATACTTTTACAGTCCTTGACTCTCGCGACTACGCTAACTTCCATTATACTACAATTATAATAAGGTTGTTTTTCATTTGCTGTTGTGTACCTACCACTTCTGAACGTACACTGCTTGGAAATGATCGGGATGTTTCTTTATCGCAATATTGTACCTACATAATATAATATATTATAATTATATATGTATATTTCTATTCACATTTTCACGGAAGGTACAGGTTGGCTGTTTATTTCTTTAGAGATGGTACATTGTTTTTGATATCATCATACCATAATATTGCTTTTCTTTTTAAATGTTTCCTGAATATACATATTTCATATTTATTGTAATAACTAAATAGAGTAAAAACAAAAAAAATACATTTTCCGTCACCTTTTCGAAATGTTCTGCCTATAAAAACCTAACTCGGTCTTCACGAACGTGTAAATAAATTTTTCAAAACGGTTTAACCGTTCTCAAAGTATGAGCTTGCATACCAAAGAACAGCATTTATATGTTATATATACATTACTAAGTAACTTTTCAGATCCAATATCAGCTAAACGACAGTTGTGACTTTGAAAGATTCTGTGCCTCAATAGCTTTTTGTTAAATTCCTATCGTTTTCATAAAATATTGTTTCTAAAAGTATTTTAGATAAAGATCAAGCCAACAACAGGACACCGCTTCTATAAATTATGTACTAAAATGTTTACAGATGTCAAATTAACCACAATCAATTTGTTAATGTTAATCGTTTGTTAACGAAATTGTTGATCAACGAACGCGGGCGTTATGTCGTTAAGTTTCACGACAATATTTTGTCAAATTATCATAAATAAGTGTTAGAAAGTGAATATAGTTCAAGTAGTAAGTAGTCATGTCAAATTAGTAGTGAGATAAAACGAAAAGCAATTATAAGTAGTCAATTTAATGTTTGAATCTGTGATTAAGTTTTAACCCCAAGTAGACTGATTTGATATAAAAGTGACAGTGACTTTAGTATTAAAAGTGCTACAAAGGTACTAGCGTATACTTCAAAATAATCAGCGTGTTAATCAAAATTATTGGTGCACTCTATGAGTACCAGTGTGCACCCAAAAACCTGACCGCAAGCTTATTAGATATTATTACTGCACTGTCCCAAAACAATCACCCTGTAGACATTATTAGTGCACTCTTCCAAAAGTACCAAAGTGCTCTTCAAAAAGTAAAAAGCGCTGTCTAAAAATAACGGTGTTCAAAAATCCAGAATAGTCGAAAACATCAGTGCGCACTCTCATAAGTATCAGAGTGCAAAACCAACGGTAACGGTAGTGACTCGAAAGCAATAGTGGAGTGCTACTAAGGTGACAGTGAGTGACAAGGTGAGAAGAGTGGCACACAACACGAAAAGGCCACTTTTGGGCATCAAGATGGCTTTCGCTGCGGCCCGTATGATACTGAAGGACAAGCGGCGGAAGGCGTCCAAGGAAGACTTCAGGGACCCGAGAAATAGAAGCAAGGTATATGTTACTTTAAAATTGATAGCGTAAGGTATATAGTTTTATACTGAGAATTACAGGATTTTCAAATGTTTTACGACATAGGTCACGACAATGTGACAAAGTTTAGCTTTGAACAAAGTCAGAGAATTACTGACTGTCCCCAAAGTCTGCTGACGTGATAAATTGTCGCCAAACCTAAATGGCACAATTTTGCCATGTCTGTGAAATTTTTGGACAGTATTTTCGTAATTTATTACTCAGACAATTAATATAATGTTATTTTAATTAAGGACACTTAATTTTATTGGTGGATAATGGAAACGTTCAAAAAGCATTTTAGTTAATGAAATTGTCGGGCAACTTCCATGGTTTTAACCATCACCATTGTATTTTGGGAAACAATTGCAATTGGAACAAACAGAATTGCAATGGAAATAACTGGTGAAGCCGCGGAGTGTTCATTATTCGGCTCGTTCGGAAATTGCTCATTAGCACTGTCAATTGCTTGCTAAATAGGGCACGTGTCACACTGTTGCGTATTTAGTTACGTAACATACGAGTAGTTAGTAAGAATGTTGTGCTATAATATAGTAGAGAACATCCGTGTAATCTCGTTTTAAACGGCATGATTTTTGAAGATATTTATAGCTCTGCTAATCATCGTGGCAACGTCTGTTCATATACAACATAATGTTCTATTATTAGTTAATTTTCTTATCGGTTTCTACGTTTGTGAACATAATATGTGTTTGCAGTATTTTTTCGTCCGTTTCGCAACTTCTGTTTCGCGATTGGCGGCCAGTTCGCGATGTAAATTCGTAGCATATGTATGAAAAGTACACAAAGTACGTTCAGAAATGAACCTTAAGATGAGGAGGGTAAGACAGAACAGAAGGGACAGTAGTTGGGAGGTTAAGACTTTCCTTGAGTATAATTTATTTCCTGTGCCATACAGTTCGGTGTAACATGCGCTCTTACCTCTTGCTCCCAATCGTGGCTGCGAAATCATTATCAACTTTAACGAGTTTCACGTTTAATGGCGTTTATTCCAGAGTTCAAATAAAATTTCTTCAGCAGTTCTGTCATATAAACTCAAGCGGGAGTAGGTATATTAGATAAAGGTAATGTTGAAATTAGGGAAGGAAAGTTGCTTGGTAGCGTCAGATACAATTTTAAAGTACGGATATCGTGTTCCTTCGATACAATTGTAATGTTCGGATTTCGTGTAAGCCTTTTTCATTGGTCGAATGACATACACACAACTATGACTGTATTTATATACTAATAATAAAGCAGTAAAAGACAAAAGTTTGTACATATAAAATGTAGTGTGCACATATTAAAAAATCAAGGATGATAAATCTAGGATGGTTTAAATAACTTTTAAACAAGGATTAATTTATTCGTTTTGTAAATGGTATACATCGTGCGACGGTATACGCTACCTGGTTTTGATGGCAAAAATCCTTTAAAATATTTAAATCCAAATAACGTAGCTCTCATATATTCTCAGCTCTACAATAAAGAATCGCTTCTGTTCAATCTCACTCATATAGAGCGATCACAGTCAAACGGCATTGAAAGTATTAGCTTTATTGATTTATGCTCATGAGGCCGCTAATTTCGATATGCCCTGCATCGAACCGGAATGCAGTAACGTTTGCACGCTACTATTTAACGGTGGAATACCAGACAAAATACAGTTTCGGCCTTATGCAGAAGATCCCTAACCAACAGATAATTATTATTCACATTAACATAACAAAATATGTTTGTGTGATCCACAGATATTTGTTTCTGGTCTGGGTGGTGTGTGTATATGTGTAGGTACCTAATTATATGTGTGTAAACAGTACCCACGAAACAGGAGAAAACATAGTGTAAGGTTATGTTTAAAAAAGAATGACAGTGAGCGCTATACATTTTTATTGATGATGGTACAACAGATGGTGTGATCGAATTACACTAAAATAACAAAAGATATGTTTATTTTAAATTAGTTCTGACCAATTTACAATAAAAATAATATTAATTTCGATTGAACTTGTCATATGACCAAGTTGCAATTAATGTATGAAGCTGAAATTGTATGTTCAAATAACACTATGACCAAATTACACTAGCCTCTCACTCCACCCATTTGCCTGAAAGTTGATACTATTAATAAAATTATCAACTGTTTGTTGAACACTTTGCCTACTTCCACATTCGTAAGGCACTGAAGTGTGTTATTATACTTATATATGTGACTAGGTTGATTTTAATTACAGATGATTGGTTTCAGTAATTACTGGCTTCAGTTAGGAAGGAAGGGGGTACCTCGGTAGTTACGATACGGGTGATTAGATAATATTATGTAGGTGTGTAGAAAATAATTAAGTGTTTTATTAGATATACGTAATAGTACATAAAACAACTAGCAGTTTACTCTACCAACTTGTAGGAAGAAATAATACACCTACTATATAGCAACATTTAGTCGCGAAAAACTTCGTAAAAAGTAATATATTATTCTCCGCCTGTCAAAGTAACGTTCCAATCTACTGACAGCTCGCAATGACAGCTGATGTCTCGAGGGATTGTGACTGAGCGAGCTCACTTCTGGATAATGTATTTTTTTCTTGATATAGGAAATTGAGTGGTAGAAACTTTTCCAACATATTTTTAGAGGCATTGTTGTGAGACTGAAATGACATAAATATGAGTAAATTGATTTAAAGAGCGGTATTTAATAAGATTTATTTAAAAACCAATAATGTTTTGTGTCTAATGAGGTTTGAGATCCTCTAGTGTCTGAGTAGAAAAATATAGCACTTAGCAATATAGAAATTAAAAATATTGATGTCATACATACAATCACAGGTTAAAGGATACTATCCATACAATGATACTTTAGGATTGTAGATGTACACATTTTAATGATATTAGAACCGGCTTTTTGGATTGCAAAGTACTCAAGTTACTACTATCACTTATTTTACTAAATATTGTAACATTTTAATTTAGGCCCGTGCAATAAGATTCAGTTTGAATTTATTGCCGAAAATCTGACGTAATTTTTTTGATAATTCGAATCAACCCTCACGTACATATAAATAGGTATCCACACACACACATACACATTACACAGCACACGTATGCATATGGAATGTAACATAGTATGATGAATAAGTAGATATAATCAGGCGCTGATTTGCGGATAATATGCAATTATGCATACTTACGATGAAATACATAAAAACATGAGGCCATAACTCCGCTGAAATTCAACAATGAATGAACTAGACCTTGCGAATAAGCATCGCGTGCACACAAATTGGTATAACTTTTTTGCTGCCATGTAATTTCCTGGTCATGTTTTAGCCTTCTGTAAGTAAAGCACCTTTTTATATACTCGTATATTATATGGAAGACGCCAAGCAATATTCCGTATACATAATTACGTAACATATAGTTCCCCATTCGATATGTGGCCATGTATCAAGTATCTTCTCAGTCAGGATGTGGGTCGAGGTTCCATCGAGAGGGAAAATCCTCGTAAATAAATATTATTTCCGGGACGATTCCAAGGGAAACCCCCATAGTGTAATAAACTAGAAGGCGGTTATAATAACAAGTCATTCGGTCTGGATATCCGCTTTGTGTGTTAGGGTTGGAACCGCTGGCACATAATCACATTTGATTTAGCTTTCGTTTTCTGTCGCACGGACACTTCGGTTTCTGGAGCGAGAGATCGCACTTATACATACAGATTAGATTTGCTTCAATGAGACGCAGGTTTTCAATTCCATTATATTTTTTTGTAAACTTTCATCTCTCGGGTTGCTGATTCGTATAGTTTCGGTTTTTATTTCAAATCGGCTTTCTCTAAACCGAGATTGGTTTTACAGTTGAAGTTATTCCAGAGTTACAGTTTAGATTCATGCTTGTACTCAAATGTATCCATACTTATATTATAAAAGTGAAAGTAGCTCTGTTTTATTTATTTGTTTGTTTGTAATATTCTTACGGTCAAAAGTGTGAATCGAAATTTGGTGTAAAGATAGATTGAATCTTAGAGTCAGACGTAGGGTACTTTTTATTGCGAAAAAAGTTGATGTCGACGCGGGTGAAGTCGCAAGCAACAGCTAGTAATGAATATAGCTCTTAATCCAGCCGCTTACAATACAATACACTAAAAAACAATAATTCTTTAATAAAATCTATGTCATAAAGAAGGCGATACTATATAACTATACAAGGCGAATTTGCAAAAATGTTGTAGTACTCGTACGTACGGTCGGCATCAAAAGTAGCTTAACACGTTTGAGTTTTCAATTCCATTGTAGATACGCAAAATGTAAATTTTTAGGGTGTATATTAAATTTAAGATACGGATATGTTCAACTACTTTAGAGGCCGTTCAATTGTAGATACGCAAAATGTATATTTTAGGGTGTATATTAAATTTAAGATACGGAGATGTTAAGCTACTTTTGATGCCGACCGTACAATATTGCTTATTCCTTTTATTTCCATAATTTTGAATAAGGCGACTTGACCTTCTGAAAGTCCAAAACGCAACGACCCGCCCTCGAGCGGAAGTATGGCCTACGCGCGGACATTGCCCAGCCGTGCCACGAAACTGCTACCATACTTGATCACAGTTGCTACATTTTAAACTACAGTTACCACACTTTACCACCACTAACAGATCTTTCCCCACTTACTCAGTTTACTACAGCTATTACATGTTACTACAATTATCACATATACCACGCTTTAGTACAATCACTACCCATTACGTTAGTTAACACATTTTACCATAATGTAGTTACCACACTTCACCATTAATAGTGGCACAGTGGTGGGTGGTAGTGGTAAACGAGGGCACCGTATTTCAAATTGATTAACAAAACACGTGTTTCCTGATAGCGTTTTAATTGTTTTCACAAATTCCATTATTGTCACGGGAAAACTTTAGTGTTGTACCGGTTAAAATTGTGCATGAATATTTCACTAATAAATACTAACAAATCACCAATCTTTTTTCCCAAAAAATATATTTTGAATAAAATATCACGATCTTTGTTTTGTATTCGACGACGAATACAAAATTCACGAATTGTATTTCCCAACTTTCATTAAAACTTTACAACATTTTTCCCAACTAAAAACTGACCTGCCGCCATGGTTGAGCTGCGCCATGAAGCAGCCGGAAGTGCGGCTCCACGCGGCGGATATTGGGTGGACGCCGTAGCGCTGCTACGAACGCGCTACGCTATTGCTACGGTATTTACTGCTTGGAATCACGTTAACGGATTGGCTACTCGACTAGGGGGAATAAACTGCGGCGTTTGCTACGTAATATATTGCTACAAGTATGTAGCTTATATGGATTATTTGTAGCTTACTCGTATATGGCTTACTCTTTACGCAATATTTGAAGCGAATCTTTATTTGATAGATTGATTGATCTCATGGTTTGAGCCATTCATATTTTTCAAATTCTTTAAGCGCAAATTGGTTGATTTAGTTGTATTAGACAAAAGGGGATCGATGCGGGTACAAATTATTGCGTGTAGACCCAATCGATTCGATAAGTATATGCTTTTTTATTCGAGATGGTAAACCACTGACTGATTCGTTCAATCTATTACTCAAAGTATTTTAACTTCACTGAAATCTCTCTGATATAGTTCAGCTATACATTTTCGCAAATAGAACCGTATATATTCAAGTAAAACAAATTGTTACAAAGCCCGATGTAAAATTTGCCATATTGTCTTTCTGTCCTTTGAATCATAAGTATCCGAAAAACATCTGAGTGTCCTTGAGACGGTAAAATAGACTCTATCCACGGTACATAAAGTGCTTATAAAGTTGTAATGATATTCGAAACACCGATCTTTCTGCGTTATACTTCCTCCAGTTTCGGCAGGTAGATATTATTCAGGCCTCTTTTGGTAGAAAAGCGGGTCACATCGCTTTGTGAATAAATAACCATTCTATTCAAACTATAATTTATTGTTGCCGATAAATGTGAGATGAATAATACAAAAGTACGTGAAAAAGAGCGTTCAACCATAAATTATTTATTTATTACCCTAAATAACTAGAAAAACACATTGAAGTAAATGTTAAAGCAAACAGCTGCGTTGAAAATATGGAAAGTTAGAATTTCATGCCTCAAACTCTACGACTTACTGTGTGTAGTAAGTTGCTACGCTCCGTAGACGGTTTACGAACCGTAGCCACCGTAGCTCTGTAGAGGCTGCTTCTGCTGCGTCCAATTTAGTAGCGATACAGTAAACTCGCCTTTGGGCCACTTTTTGAGAGAGCGAGATGCCCCCTTACCCAAACAACTAAATGTATTTGAGGAGAATACGAAAATAAAAGTGCCCGAGAAAATAGTTAATTCAAAACGTTACATCTGAATCGAGATCCTTTTTCCTATCGTTATAATGCCACCTCTCCGTACTTTCGTTGTGAACGTGAAGTCACGTCAGTAGCTTCAGTTAACGTTAGTAATGACAAACTCTGGCAGAAAAATCTGGAACTACCGCATCCGATATACAACAAACACATATTATCATTTGTCACAATCACACACACAAACAAAGGACAATACATCAAATTATGTTATTGCGCTCCTGGCTTATGTCTACCATATAAAAACTCGTGCGAACAATACGAATGAGAATCGCAAATTATGACAGCGCCCCAGGGGTGTCAGACACCTCTCATCCGTCACCCTCTCGGGGAACACCTCTGACGTGACGTAAAAATAATAACGTTTTTATTCCAAACTGCGTTCACAGATGTCAGAATTATCGTATAAAATTTTTTAAGGTTCTGGGCTACCTAATAGTGAAATCGCAAGCGGTTCAGTAGCTTCAACTAATGTATAAACAAACAGATGGACAGAATGCAATTCTGGTTCTAGTATATTTAATGTCCCCCTAAATTAAATTTAATAAATTACTCACAGTGATGAAACAAATAAAATATCTACATAAAATATAACATGGAGACCACTTTAATATCTTTACTGTGCGGATATTTTTGTCTTGTACTGCTTTATTATTATATAATTATATATAGATCTCTATACAATATTATACACTTGTGAACACTTTGTGCGTTCATTTATACAAGCGATTTTTTTGTTAAAATATCCCCTTACTAGGATTGCTCCTGTATCGTGGGTACCGCTTACAGACATTCCCAGAATTTCACGTACACATCACACCCAGACCAAAATAGAAATTTGTGGATTGGAAAAAAAAAATTACTTAAGACCACCAGCATCGGAACAAAGCCCAAGTGACAGTTACTGGGGCTTAACTCTTGACTAATCGTGCCGTATCTGCCCCTTGATCCAATAGTCTAGCGAGAACCCTTAAAATTTGGTGGAGGCTCTTCGCTACAAAGCTATTCAAGCGTTCACCGTTATTACATTATGCAATTTATTTTTAAGTCTATGTTTTAACATTATTTTTACAATAGGTATCAACTTACAAAGTGCGTTGGGAATATAAGCAAGCGATACTCAAGGATAAAAATATAGCGTCGGAGCATTAGAGGTATCTACTTTTTCAGTTGTATTGAAATCTACGAGACAAGTCAATTGGCGATCTACGTAGAGGCGGCGGATTTAACCCTTCGTCCTAGGTGAGCAACAAACGCGTTGTGATGCTACGCGATGCGACACAGTGCGAAGTGGTTTCCAAATTCATTGTTTAAGGTGAACGATATACGAGATAACGTGTCGCAATGCAACATAACGCGACACCATGTACATGTATCGAATTATATCTGTGACGCCTGGCTTGTGCTGTCGCGTAGATCAGGAAAGGTCTGCTATAGAGATCCGTGGTGTTCCGCTGTATCGCATCGCTTTGTCGTCTTCTGGCTCTCATCTAGGACAATGGGTTAGACGAAACATGAAAAATTTATTCCGTTGCAGATTTTGTTCCTGTTTTTTCATCTCTCGCTGTTTGTGGACAAAAACAGTTCTTCAAGTTGTTAACTAACATTGCACTTTAATACTTTTCAACTTAACATAACTCGATTTTCACTCTATTTTGCGCACATTCTCCACGTGTTCTTGATACTTTACTTTTCAGGATGGTGATTCTAGGTACAAACCAAACCTTTAATATATTTGCACACTGACATCAGCCACACATGACTATGACATACTTTGTGCTGTAATAATTGTTGTAACCGTATTGATGTAAATAAATCGATGTCGCTGAATGTCTTGGCAAATGCTTTAAATGTTACGAGTGCTCTTTACAATGACAACAAACCTGAATTAAAAAAAAATATAAAAAAACTTTTAAGCTAGTTTTAGTTTATTTTATTTATATTTAATAAAAATACAGTTTAAAATTAAAAATTAAAAAAAAAATATTGAAAAAGATTTTGCTCAGTAAACTTTCATTAAAAAATTATTAAAACGTTTAAAGTTTTAATTGAATTTGTTTTTTTTTATATTAGTATTTTTGTAAAGAGCTGCTTTCAGAGTGTTGGTTGCTAACTTCCTATCTAGCTTTCTGTGCCGATGTATGAAACTGACCACACTATTTTCAACTCTATTTACTAACACGTTGAACAATATGCTTGCATTATTGGATTATTTGTTCTGTGTGTTGTTTGGAGCTTCATTTGAAAATATTTATGTTGGAATTAAAACTATTTATTATAGAATATTTTTGATTACACTAATATATATTTTCATATTCAAATAAAGCTCCAAGTATATGTGCATATAACATTTAACTGTTTTATGTGTATCCGACCAACAAGATTAGATGTGCACGTCTATCTCTTCCTTCCAAACTGCTCGCACGAACGCAAACGCTCTTTAGATGGTAAAACTGTCACAAACCTCTATTTTATTTATTGTTAGTTTGACCACTTAGGTGCTTGGTGACGATGTGGTTGAAGATGATGAACACGCTAAGTCTAGAATGGGAGTGACTCAAAATTCAGATGTGAGTTGATTTATGAAGCATCCAGTTGTGATGAAAGCTACAACGCTCTAGGCTCTAAATTCAAGTGAGTTTTTTGATTAAACCAACAGCTGGTAGAGTACATCGAAAGCTATTTTTCATGTCAGTTTCGTGTAAGTAGCTACTTGTGAAATTAAAGGTTGTAAAGATTATGTAGTAGTTTAAAAGTAAATATAAAGTTATACAAATAATGAATAAATTCAAATAGAGATCCATTATTCTTTTTTTTATCCTAGATACGTACGAGTACAAACATTTTTTTCCTGGATTTCACGGCGGTTTTACTTCGCCCTTACCCTATAAATAAATATATCGAAAAATAATTTAAAAAACAACCTTTTGTAGAGGAATTGCATGAACTGAATAATTCGTCTCTCCCATAATAATTTCTCCACAGAGTTTTAATAGACTCTTCAAAAGAAATGCAAAACAAGCCATCCCATTGTGCCAGCAGTCATTTCCTGTTAAAAAAGATAAATTGGGGATGTTTATCAATCCCTTGGGAGGGTGGGTGTAGAAGAAACGACAAGTAAATTACATAAAGGTACTGTGGTGTAGGCAAATTTTTGGGTCGAATGTAACCTTTTTCGTAATAAAGCTTGGAATATTGGATTTTGTGGCACAATAGTCTGATATTTACAAATTTCATATCATCGGAAGTGACGGGCACAAAGTTGTACATGACCCGCTGGAGCTTCCGAAATAAATTTGAAAACACATTTAAATTTTAAAGACATTTCTACTGATGATTCTGTCTATCCATAGCTCAAAAACGCTTGGAGTTATTGAAATGAAGTAATTTATGGATATAATATTGCAAGTACAGCTCTTTAAACGTATTGCAAATGATGCATGTTGGTCGATGCTTGCATGTTATCTTGCGTTTGAAAGTGAAACTCAGGAACACAAGGGCTAGACAATTTGTGACAGTTACTTTTGACAGTTTTACCACCTAATAGTTGAGCATGTCAATCTTCTTGGTTGGTACGAGCTGTGTGTGCTAGTGTATAGGAACGACTGTTTCTTCTTACAGGCTCGGAGCGCTAGCACCAGTAGCTTTAGGAGCGTAAGTCAGGTAATGAAGTAATGACGCTTATCACGCCTGCCCATGTACATCGAGTATGATTTGGTCGGTCGATTTGATCGGCAATCATTTTTGTTTACCGCTGACCAGTATCACGACTTAACAAAATACTTCAAACAAAACACATTTACTTAACCCTACTTTTGTATGTATTTTTTTTTATAGTTAACGTTATCCTTGGGCATCTGTCAGGGGCCTTAACTGTGATTATTTTAAAAAGAACGTGTTATTAGTATTTGCCAATTTAACGGTCCTTACCACAAAAGTTTAGACCAGAGTTAAAGAGATGTTTCTAAAATTTCGTTCCACAAAATCGACATCTAGCGTTCCTAATTATTTTACTTGTGAATGATTTATTGAGCTAGAAAAAGCGAGGTATAGATGTCGATTTGTGGAGAAAATAGTTAGACTCATCTGTTCAACTTTTGTTTAAATCTTTTGTGCTATTAAGAATGTTGTTAATGTAGTTATACCTCATAACCATAACGTATCCTACTACCTAACTTTACTTGACTGGGTATCAATCAAGAATAAAGTCAAGTGTATGTTGAAACAAATATTTTAAGTGTATACGTTTAAAATTGTATACTTCACTTTCCAAAATTAAACAATCTTTATTTCGGCTCGTATTATACAAACCGTATGGTTGTGGAACAATTACCACAAAAACATTTACCTTTATGATTTTTAGTTTAGATTGATGATAATAATATGTTGTGTGCAAGTACTTTGTTGAAACTGTGTAAATAAAAATCATTGCCAAAACTGTTACTGCCATGGGTCATTCGCGTTACCTTTTGTAGTTTGTTTTAGCTGTAGCAGTAGACTTCATCATCATCTGCCCGAACTTCGCTGAAGGTAAGTGACTGACATGCATCATAAGACGACATTCCAAATAATAGACAACAATGATACCTACTCTATTACAGTCACATCTTTTTGTCATTCAAACAGATTAGGTACAGCTTGTTAATTCCCCTTTTAACGACATTTACATTAGTCTACAAAGCGACCATTGCATGCGTTTAGGAATACATCACTTTTTAGCTTCATCTTACGTAACACAAACGTTGCTTGGCAAGAATGGATTCGACAACCTAAACGCATAGTTCCTTGGTTTTGTAAGACTCATGTAAATCAATCTGCTACTTCCTAACGCTAACGAGTAACTATCGATCAATACTTACATTATCAAAATTGCTACCTACTTTACTGACATAACTTTGCGGAAATGAGTATCTAATTAATTTCCGTCAAGCGCAAGTTTACTTATCCAAACGGTAGTTGAATAGACCTGAGAAAGGTTGCTGTATGATATAAATAATTATGTAATGTAAAGAGGAATATGCCCTAGTGTGGGCAAAACTGGCTGCAAATGGCGATGGTGAAAAGGAGTGGTGATGATAAGCTTTATAAGCTACTCTTCTCCTGCGAAACACGACAAAGGTAAGACAAAAATACAATGATGCCTTGGTAGACAACAAATATACAGAGAAGTACGCATTAGTCTATTAAATCTAGTTATAAAGAGCGAAATTATATACTGTTGGAAATAGAGATAGATGAAAGAGAAATGTAGTTGGTAGTCCGTAATAGAAATACGAGGTATACCATATTGTCGGAAAAAATGGCAATGTTATTCCAATGCATTAACCCTTTCAGTAACCAGTGTCAGACACAACAGATGCTTAATTGTTACATTGTCCGTTCGGGCCAGTGCAGGTGCATGTTGTATACATTATATAATTTACGCCAATGCTCCACATTATCTATATAGATGCCAGAAAAGGGTGTTCAATACATCGTTTCCTCTTAAATCCTTTGAAACACTTCTTGACATCAAATTTCCATAGTTCTCCAGTTAACTGAACTTAAATTATTGTGACAAAGTGAAAACTCTCAACCCTTGCCAAAATACTAATCTAAAGTTCTGACGTTTGCGATTCCCCTCAAGGTCGGGATCCATTCCGTTATCTGTCTGATAACTTATTGATAAAGTACGCAGCGAAACGATTTCTTTGTTGCCAATTCTCGTTGATAAGTTGAGATTGGGAAAGGTGAAAATAGGACTTATCTGAAATAAGAACGTGAAATATATCAATGGGCGTATTGGAAGAATGAATAAGACGTTTCTTATTTTTGGAATCTTTCTTGAGTCATGTTAACATTAAGCGGGACTAAGAATCAACGTATGTCTGTCTATTTTAAAGAAATAACACATCTATAATACGACCTAATCCAAGCTCGAGCTTTCTTTATTAGATAATAAATACCTCTCTAATGTATAGTAAACCTCGTATTATGCTAAATTTCACTGTCAATCAGTGACACATTATGATAGGGCAAGCGTTATGTTCCGTATTCGTATAGGACCTCGTATATGTAGTTCAAACCATTGAATACAAGAATTCTCAAGGGATGTAATTAAATGTTATTTATTTTTAGAAGTAATACCAAGCAGTCCCACAGAAGCCATAACATACCGAGAAACATCCGAAGATTTTTCATTACATTCATAACAACTTTGCAAAGTTCCCGATCCCTGGAAAACAACTCTATCTGTCGCGGAGTTGCGTAATCGTCCTGTGACTCTGACCCATAAACCTAATTCTGTTCTTAGTAGCGACTTTCGTTACAGAAGTGTGAAACAGAACCAGTAAATTGCGACTTTAGCGTGGTGAAAATAAAGAGTCTATTTGTTTAAATACTCTCTTAACGTTTATTTTTATTTGAATCGTAAGGATGTTGAATGTCGTACGAAGTTACATGTACGATACGCGACTCCTTACAAGGCTGTATTGATTGATCTGAATCAGGAACTTTTAGATGTTGGGTTGGATAGAATTTTATGTTATAGCTAAATCACTATGTAGTGGCGCGAGTTTATTTCGTTAACTAATTTTATAATTGAGAATTCCTGCAATCAATAAATATACTGAATGAAACGTAATATACACATGCGGACATAAAAAACAGTCACGTCTCTTTCCGTTGGGGTAGGCAGGGACGACATCTTTCCACATGTTACGATCCTGACTCAATTTTTTCATTTCTTTCATTTTCATGTTCGTACATGCTCGCCGGGAGGTACTTTCGACTTTTAGAAGAAAACCTTCTTTACGCACGCTTTACTTGGAGAGTAAGCTGGTGAATGCGTGATGAAAGCGTTACGAAAGTGTGATCGAGCGAGGCGAACGGATGTTGAGAGGGAGATGTAAGTTAGTGAAGATAGAAAGAGAGAGAGAGAGAGTTACGTTTCGTATATTACTGTAAGGGCAAGAGAGAAAGGTGCTAGCACACACAGTGCAGGCCTGTTGTCTATCGATATCATAGATGGAGCTAAAGAAGTTTTAATTCAGTCGTGTGCTCTAGTTAAATCTAAAAACGGCAAACCAACTCAAACTATGACAAATCGCCGAGCCGTTCCAGAAACTTGGTCTGATGATATCTCTAATTGACTTCGCGTTTTGGGTCGGCGGCTCGTGATGAGTTTGTCAATTACACGGCCGTTTCCGTCCCGCAAAGTTTAATGTGTTTGGTAGTACTGGCTGGAATCCGATTTAAGGATATAATAATGATGTATAGTAGCGGCAAAAGCTGAACATATTATACCTACATACACCGACATTTTTTTTTAAACGTAGGATCACAGTAGGATTGCTCCTGTATCGTGGGTAACGCTTACATACATATAATTTCACATACACATCACAACCAGACCAGAAACATACATTTGTGGATCGCACAAATATTTGTTCCGGGCGGGAATCGAACTCGTGATACTAAGCGCAGCAGTCAGATTGATATAAGATCAGATTGCATGTATGTTTTTTAATTTGTTGTAACTTTTTACACTAAAAATAGTACTCTTTTCGATTAAACTCGGCATGTGACCAAATCACGCTCAATGTACGAAGCTGAAAATGTACGCACATATTACACTAACCCATTAGAGGATACAACATTATCATGACACGATAACATTTGGAAATATTTGACTGGTTTAATACACAATAACATATCTGAGCATCATGTTCGCGTTATACAAATTAAGTCATCAAACAGTCAAAAATTACCTTTTAAACACGTGTTAATTATGAACGTACTTATTGCCAAATCATTATAAGCAGATTTTTGCGCAAACACTCATCGAGCCGCTAATTTATACTTTGGTCTAAACTACCTTCGCAAAAGCGATTGTTCTCTCGTGCCTGTAGGCAGCATTAATTCGACAAACCTTTCTTCATTCTGACAGCTAAAATTATTAAAATCGCTTTCGGCAAAGATTCCAAATCACGAGTCTCATTAGCCATTCGTCGCGGGAAACGGGAAACTTTTTCGCTTACTTTTTAGACGTTTTTCGTGAAACTTTGACCCATATTTTACATGACAATGCTAGAGTTTTTCCGTTCGACATTCTCATAGTGTGTTGGTACGTTCACGTATGCTTATTGGCAATGGAAAACATATTTCGATAACTTGGTTCGGATCGGAATACACTGATTACTTGTCAAGGCCAACATCCGATGGAAAACAACATACACGCTGTGAGATAGGAGAATTTATTACAGTTATACGTTTATGTTATCGGTTTATGGAATTTTAAAAACAACAACGTTTTTGGTTTACTTTCTCACATACTATTTTAGTCAGGAAAACGTTAGGTTCTGTTCTCATTATAAAACAATAGATATTATAATGATTCTGTCCATTCAGAGGTTCTAAGTTGGATACACTTCGAAAGTATCCCAAACAAACAAAGCGAAACACATTTGTTACGCCCAGGGATCTAAATTAGAATCCCCGGATTTGCTACGCAAGGGAAAGAAAGCAAATATACCTAACGCCCAAAGAGGCATATAATACCTACCTAGACGAGTATCTATGTACATACAAGCCTGAAGTATTTACAAAGTATGTTTTCGTAAAACAAGATAGCTCAGATGTGGATATCTGTGTGAATCATTTTGTGCCCATTTTGGTAGATTTCTCTCTGAACTGAGACTAAAAATATGAAAGAAGTTCATTATTTCCAGTCACGATATATTATTGTTTGACGTTGTAATTTTATTCATAGTTAGTATATGTAATGTATATTCATAGTTAGGTAGTTACCGTAAAAATAATGGATCGTCTCAGTATCTACTCTATTAGAACTACTGAATCAACTCTAAAACCATACCGATCTGTTTTTATTATGTGAACACCACGCAGCTTTAACGTTACGAAGAACTAGGAAAAAATAAATAGCAGAAGTATCTGTAGGTATACAGTTTGTGCGAGGATAGTGATACCCATCGTGCTAAGATAGACCTGGTTAGAAATGCCCAGTGAGTAGGTGGCGCCACCTTTATGAAAAACCTTTAAGCTGGACCGGCGCCGCCGGCGTTCAAACTGCCCTCTTTCTCTAGGAAATGCAAGCGGGGGATGGAGAGCCGAGATACACGATTGCAATGCATAATTAATTATTTCACTGAGAGTATAGGCGTAGACAAAACAACAAAAAAACTTGCGTCTTCCATCAAACGAACCTATTCGTTACCAATTTTACAAAGTCTGAATGCTCCTTGAAAGTCGCCCCATTGTAGACTGAGCACGAAAAAAAAAATTTAAAATTTGTCTATTAAAATGTTTCGTTTCATTTGGTACCTATTAATAAAAATACACTATTAGCGCAGCCACTGCGAAAAAAAGCCGATAGAGTTTTGTGTTTGCCGGTTCGAGTCCCGCGAAGAGAAAACATTTATATGGAACCCTCTCAATCTGCGTGTTTTTAATTAGAGCGCACTTGTACCTGTTTGTATAGATATATTGTAGATTTCGTTTCTTTGATGATATATACGCTTCTGCGGGCTCTTAGGTCCGTATTAATAAATCAAACTTAGCTCTGAGAGCTATCTTCAGTGTGCACTTGCCATTTCGTTTTTCGTTCTATTTAATAAATACTTCTTAAGTTGTAGATTAGGAACAGAAACTTACATGATATCTGTCAAATTAATAAATGACACTCAGCGGGTAAGTGTTATCCGATTATGACACTATTGACACATACAAGACAGTATCTAGTAGCCTGTGCCACATCTCAATATCCGTTTATTAAATAGCAATGATTTCAAGATGCAAATTACATTTTGAGTGTGGATCAGCTGGTAGCGCACTTGGTAGTGCTATTGAGGTTCATTTATTAATACGGCCCTAAGTCTTAATTCTTTGTGGTAAACACTATTAACATAGAATAACTTTTAATACCCTAGAAGAAGGTACACTCTATTTTTAAACTAAAGAGGGACGGCAGATTGGGAGGTTGTATGACATTTTGAGCGTGTTGGGTGACCTATATAGAGTAAGTACCAACGCAGTATCAACGCGGACGACAGTACAGCTTTATATTATTTGGCTTCGGCACAGAATAACTACACGAAGCCCTAGAAGAAGGGATACTCACAAAGTGAGATAGCATGATCGAGATTTTGTATAACATTTGAGTGTGTCGTCTCTGTCTTTCGAGAGCTTGAGTAACTTTTGAGTATACGGAGTTCAACTGTTATAGCAAGTGGGGTTAGTACAGACCCCTTATTATAATACATACCCGGTTAGTAACCCCACTTTTTTCACGATTCCTTACTGCCGCGTAACTAAAATTATGTGTATCCAATTAGACATCACATACGCCGAGACATAGCAAATATCCGCGGCTCACAAAAATCTTCAAAATTCTTCAAATCAAAAATTCCCGTATAGGAATCGAACTAGAAACCTCAAGCTTCGCAAACAACTCACCACGCACTTCACACGGTAGCCTTATCTTAAAAAGCGATAAGAAAGGAGACGGCTAATTTTTCTTTTGCTTTGTAATCAACTTTACAGTAGGTACCTTTATAATTCCATCCATTGTTATAAAATGTCCCAATCACCACGAATCTCATTTTCTCCAAATCTTCATACAAAAATGATGACAAAGGCAGAGAAAAATAAAAGAGCCCTATTGCTAAAAGTAAATTTCTTTATTACAACAGCTAGGACCTCACGTTTGTCTTCTTTTCAATTTTCTTCTTTCTTCTAATCGCCGGTCATCATTTCCATGAACTCTGCAACGAGAATGGTTACGAGATGAGAAATTTATTTAAGAAATAGTTGGATGAATTACGGCAATCGGATAGGTAGATTATGCATCTATTAAATTATATTATGTGAAGTAATATTTTAGTTATTATTAAATTCACGTAACATTGGCACGGTTCGATATCGTTAAATTCCAGTAAGGTACTTGAAAATTGGGCATACTTAATACCAATGCCTCAGAGTGACAAGAGCAATGCAGTGCCGCAAAAAAGTTGACAAATGGGTCCATTAAAATTGTTTGTTATATGAATTTGGAAGTAATAAATCAATAAATAATAAATTATTATATAAAACTTACTAAATTAATCGTTCGTACCTTCTGTACACATATTTTTTAGCAGTCAAGAAATACAATTCAGCACTGCGCTGGCAGGGAATATTTTGATTATAATAAAGGAACTAAAATATTAGATAAAATGTTATATATATCCATTACCATTTTATTAGAGAAGTAACTTGGATGTAAATTATCTATTCAGACTGGCTACTTGCCAGTTAGTCTTAACTTAAAGATAATAATATAATTTAGTCGTTGACTTAATTTGCGAAATCTACCTCAACGATCCATTTTTGCGTTACAATATTAATTCGGTGTTTTATGAGCTATCTTTGTGAATTCCCCGTTGTTTTGTTACGGCCTTTGTGAAGGGGGTTTTGTTTGTTTTTCAAAGGGAGAATGTACAGAAATATTTGTTGGGACTTAATTTGGATGCGGGCGCTGTTGATACACAATGGGAGCCCTTGTGTTATCGTTATTGTTGCCGAAAGCAGTGTTTGATTACAATTTACGAAATACCTACTAGCTGTTGCTCGCGACTTCGCCCGGGCAGACCACATTTTATCGCTATAAAAATAATGACCTTTTCTAAGTAAGCTCCATATAATTATGAGATGATGAACGCCACCGACCGCACTACTTGCACATGACGTTTTTGTCGATAAAACCGATTAACTTTAAGTGATAAAATCGCCAATTATACACAGACCTAATTGTGTCTTGTTTTTCTTTTTGGTGTACCGTAAAGAGTTTCTATATTCAATCTATATCTGAACCACTTTTTTGAGAAAACGTATCAAACGGAAACACTAGACATACATAATCATAGGACATTGGAGAAGGACATAGGATACTTTTCAACGCAATAAACTATAGTCCAAGCGGACAAAATCACAGGCAATAGCTGGCACGTAGTACTTACTATCAAAGTCAATAGTTCCCGAGGAGTCGGTGTCGACACGTAAAGCTACTGACCGTCGCAGTCGACAGTTCCTGAGGAGTCGGTGTCGACACATAAAGCTACTGACCGTCGCAGTCGACAGTTCCCGAGGAGTCGGTGTCGACACATAAAGCTACTGACCATCGAAGTCGACAGCTCCCGAGGAGTCGGTGTCGATACGTAAAGCTACTGACCATCGAAGTCAACAGTTCCCGAGGAGTCGGTGTCGATCTCGGCTATCATCTCATTGAGTTGGTCGGGCGTCAGCTGCTCGTCTAAAGCGGCCAGTATCTCGCGCAGGCTCGATGTGGGGATGTAGCCGTTACCTGGAACGTTTGGGAAAACAATACATTAATCTATACTTTTTATAAGGGCCTTCCTTACCTTAAAATATTTCAGCAAGAGTTGAACAGATGTCTAAAATTTCGTTCATAAATCGACGTCTCACACTCGCGTTGTCTAACTCAACCCTGCCATTTCTGATAATTGTGAATTTGGTCTTGAGTTGGACAACGGAGAGATAGACGTCGATTTGTGACATGAAATTTCAGACTCTGTTCAACTCTTGTTTAATTATTTTGTAGTAAGACCCAAGACCCGTCTACATAATTTATGAAATATTCAAACCACTTGGTCTAAGAGCCAGAATAGCGATTTTTTAGAACTGCTCCAAGATCTGTCCAAGTGTTGTGTTAAAAATATCCCAGCCACATTATTGTCAGCTTTATTGCAAATACTAGTTCAATGTTACCTAAGATTTTCTCCAAGACATATACGATAAATTGGGGATCACTACCCAATAACGTAAAGGAACGTTTGCCGCAATACCTACGTTCGGCCAGTCGCAGAACTGTAATCTGCGAGGTGCCAAATCTCTCAATCTCGGCCATACAATAAAACTAATACGGGGTTTCTGAGTAAACAACGTTTAGGGGCATAGGGACTTTGAGGGAATCGTGCACTGGATGTATTAAGAGCTAGTTGACTGGAGCATGTCACATTTATCCAATATGGGTCGAAAATTTTGGCAATATCTTTAACAAGGTAATAACACCTTCGCCTTAATTATGTAGTACCCACCAGGTTTCCATATTGTAAGATTCTAAAGCTGCATTATCTTAAGAGCTAACAATGTATGTACATGTGGAAACAGAACAATAAATATGAATATGAACACCAGCATTTGCTGGTTTTTGCTTGTCCCGCGGTGAAATATAAGGATACTTCATGGCTAATTCTTATCAAAATCTGTTCATTCGAATGTACGTGTATGTACGTACGTGTCTAGACATCGCGAGACATTCGTCGCTAACAGTGCGTCGCACAGATCGTCGCGGATGTCTGTACGAATGCTTACTGTGAGTACGTATATTACGTTCACACATCATCGAGAGGCAGGCGCGGCTAATTGTGCAACGCACTGCTCGCGACGCATCGCTTCACGGTGGATGCGCCAATGTGTAAGATCCATGTTCAATCATGTGATATCTTTCACATATTTTGTCATTTTATTCTTAACTTTATGAACACGGATACGATTTTTAAAATATCATTTGTTTTTTTAATGTAGGTACATTGTATGTACAGTGAAGACTTTGACAATACCATCAATTTATCTTTATCTACATCATTGGTGATGTGAATCCTTATTAAAAACCGACCAATATATCGACAACGAAGTAGGTATACTCGTTATATTTCCGACCTTTTCTATCTATCAGACTAACCCAACATGTCCAAAGTATAGAGTGATAGTCAGGTATTTAATCTGGCACTAATCCATTTGCCCCCAAATATTTTCATTCGCTTCCCCGAGATACATTGGTCGTACTTTTTATGCAGCGCTACTGTTGGCAGTCGAATGTAATTTTCTATGGAGATTAAAACTTAAGTACGTTGCACAATAAAACGTGTACATTTTTTTACTACTTACCTACCTACAGTTACTATCCGCATCTAACTAATGTTGTAAAATAAAAAAGGCAGGCCTATATTATTTTTATTATTTATTTCTATTTTTTGGATCTTTTTTTATTTATATTGTGCTATCTATCAATTACGTGCAATTAGCATTGAATGCCATCAGAGTTCCTGTGCACTTTCCCTAGAGCCAAAGGTCTTTACGAATTATAGTTTATTAAATATTTTGGTTACATACAAGTTCTATCTGTTTATATTATTAAGTATACGCTATGTTTCTTTGTAAATAACCTTTTTTATGGTTAATCAGCCGTACGACTCATATTCATCGTTTAAATGGTTGGCATCAATATAAGTATAATGCTTAAGCCAGACTATCGCATAAGTTTATATAATCTTTGACTGTATTCGTGACGTCTGAAGTTAATATTCCAGTCCTTTTTTCATACAGAAATACACCTTGTCTCCGCGACCTTGTTTCTATTTCATCCACGTAACAAATATTAAAAATGAATGGCTCATGTAAATTCCGCATAACATAAACAATATCACGGGACAACACCGCGACGTCTTTATTAAAGTTAATGTCGTGTCTAGGCGCGTTTATGATGTCCAATTTACTTTTATTTCACTCGGCACCGGCAAAAGACACTCTTTTTATTCTTATAAAAACATTGACCTCTGCGATGGTGTAGGTTAATTGTGGCATATTTTGCCGGCTTTATCGTCACTCACTTGCCACTCGATGGTCATTCGATTTATTTTCGGGGCCGTATATCTTTCGCTATTAGAGTCGATAGTAGGGGCATAGTTTGGCAGCCCTCCAACGAATCGATAGCGGATTTTATTGAGAGCAATTATCGCTGGAAGTATAAAGATATGATCGTAAATTGAAAACCGAATACAATTTTGTGGCGAGATATTTTAGGGGATACATTTTTTTTAACAAAACTTGTTTTTGCCATTTTCATCATTTTTGCCTACGGAGTTTCACACTTTAATAGAGAACTTAAAGTCAAACTCAAAAATCTTTACTAACATGCATCCTAAGAAAGTTATGTGGTTGGATGACATGAAATGTATCAAACACCACACACACATTCATCATCACAATACCTAATATCTTTTATTATCCACAGTCTCTCCACTAGACATCAAACAACGTTTTACTAACAACTCACTCGTGTAATTCTAGTGAGCTTGCGATGAAAGCACTTTGAAAGATAAACAGAAACTAAAAGAGACAAAAGCAAGTCATAAAGTGAAGTATACACGTGTTTTAGAGTCGTTTAGTGAAACTAACAACATCAAACACGCCTGTCTTTTGTTTTGGAAGAATATAATATCACATCAGATAGTATGTACGATTATAGTGATAAGCTCGAATGCTTTGAAATGATATTGAAGGGCTTATTCAACAAAATCAAACACACAGCACCAACAAAATTAATTCTCACTGAATCGTGTTCAGGAAACGTCAACAGCCTTTAGTCACTGTCACATCATTTATCAGCGATATTTTGCACGGCGTTATGTTATACGACAATTTATTTATAATTATCATACAAAATGTATTTATCTCCCATCAAATATTCAACGTTGTAACGTTCGTTTGAAGTGGAAGCCGAAATTGACAAATGCCCGGAAGTAGTCCATCTCGGCCGACAAAACTGTGCTCCTATGAGAAATGTTAACTCGGACAATCTATTGGAAACACAGATTTCTTATCCAATAGATTTGACATCTAACTCCAGATCCGGGGAAGTAAAAAGACAAGTATACACAAATAAACAAAGGAGTAGGTAAGTAGGAAAGTACGATAATGTTTTGTCTCTGTCGGCGTATGCACTAATTTATTACTGTACTGCAGTTGCAAACCAATCTGGACTTTTAAGAATGTCTCACGAATGATTGAAGCACCACCTAAATAACGTGTATTAAATTTATCCGACTTAACCTATAAGACAAATCTTGACATTATAGAATGTCGCTCGAATTATTGGAGCTACACCTAAATAACGTGCATTAAATTTATCCGATTTATATATTGCAGTAAAGTTTTTTCCCTTACGGGTAAACGCTATATTGCCAAGTCTTTGTGATATTTCGTCTATGATTGGAAACTTGTTATATGTATAATGTATGGTCCACTTTATTTATGGTAAGGGCTATTCTATTATGTTGTTTACGTGCATTAGCCTAAGGTTATTATGTGTTACCTCGGCTATCTTATCAGTTTTATTTTATTAGATTTACAAGATCTGTTATGTTTTTTAATAGATTGTAATTGTTAAATCTTATTTTTAATCCCACCTAAGTTTGCTAAATGGAGTCTGCGCTAATCACATCCATCTTGGGATTTTTGCATCGCGTTTACAGTATATTTAATGATTAAACGAACTTACCTGTACGTGAAGTTCTATCATAATTATGCGAAGGCTTCGTCCGAAGGGATTAGCAATTATATACTTGTAGTACCGCCTGTGGATCGCCGTTCACGCACTTTATTTGAGAGTAGATATTTTATAAACAAAAGCTTCCTGCCCCTTGCCATACCTACCCACTTGCGTCATTTAGTTTAGAGGTAAAAATATTTCACCAATAAGGGTGCAATATGCTATGGTCACTGAAGGGTGGGAGGGTTGCTAATCCCTTCGGACGAAGCCTTCGCATAATTATGATAGAACTTCACGTACAGGTAAGTTCGTTTAATCATTAATTATACTCAGGCTTCGTCCTAGGGATTAGCAATTATATACTTGTAGACTTTTAGAGATTTCAGTGAAATATTTTGTTTTATGCCAAAAAATAATACAAATATACTTATTTTAATACACTATGATCAACATTATCATGAATATTCTAGTTATCATTGCGAGTCGCATTGACAAATAGTAAGTAGTAGCAAAAGAATCATGAGCATTGTCGATACGTAGCTTAGAATCAATATAATGTATCAGAAGAGCCGTTCCATTCAGCGACTCTTCTAATTTTATCCAGACTTACACCTAAGCTATGGCACGCAGATGTACTTTCGTGCCTTGTAGAGTGAGCTGTGAATATAATCGATCTCACTATCTCGTAAGGTTTCATTAATCCATCGACTTAAGTTCTGGGAGCCAACCGCGCTATGTGGTCTTCTAAAACCTATGAAAAGATACTCAGTATCTTTTCGTAGTGGACAGACAGCTGTTCTCTGCATATAAGTCATAAGGGCCTTCCCTGGGCCAATTTCTGGTTTTTCGTTGAAAAATAAGGTAATACTTAAACAGGTTTCAGGGGCGTACTTAGATGGTCCTTGAAAAATCCGGAATTTTTACAATTACTTGAGAAAAAAATGTTTAAATATTTCAATTAATCTTCCATAGGGTTTGTACTCTATTTATGTACAGTTAAGGACATAATGAGAGTAATAAGTTTTTAACGAATTTTTTCGAGAGGTAGTAACGTGTTTCGTTCGGGTATAATAAATTGACTTAGATTATTAATTAAGTACTATTGAGGTATTGTTTCTGATAATAAAAGGCTTTTATAGACTGGATACCACGGTTGAGTATTTGGCCATTTAAGGGTACAATGACCATCCCCTAGCCTTATACAAAATTATTTTTCTCAAGGTTTTCAAAATTATAGAAAATGGGGGAAACGTGTTAGAATAATAATCGACCCAGGAAATCGTAAATGCGTTGCATGCATAACATCTGGATATCTATGCCAAGACACATTTTTTACATATTCGACTAGAGAACTAGTCTATTTCAGGTACACCAAATGAAATAACAATTTCCTGATAAGCTAAGCCAGCTGATTTCCATTCTATATCAGGATGCACGCGCCTGGATTCTGCATCTGCCGTTTTGTAATCGGACGATTTTATATAAGAAGCCATAACTTGAAGCCTACGACATTCACACCACTGCCATAAATTTCTAGTAATATATGTGAGGTGAGGGAACTGAATGCCCCCCATTCGGTTAATGTAGGAAATGACCGTTGTGTTGTCAATACGCAGGAGTAAACCAAAAAATGCTGCTTGAACTTCTAGCCAGTTTATGTGCTGGGGTAATTAATCCTGATCCACAACCCCCTGGCCGTCTCCTCTCTACACGCAGCTCCACACCCCGTCTTTGAGGCATCTAAGAAAATTTCCAGATCATGTGTATCTTCCCTGATCTGACAGCCTTTGGATAGCGTTAATCCACCATTTCAGATCAGGTTGCCAGGTAACGGGCAAATTCATATTATTATTGTATTTATTATAGTTATCGTCTGGTTTTAAATTTAAGTATTGAATACGTTCTAATGACTTTGTATATAACCAACTGTATTCAACAGCGGAGCAAATTGAAACTAACAAACCGATTAATTGTTCAGATTCACGTATTATACATCTGTTTAGTTAGAGTTATAAATTGTTGTATTTCCAACCTAACTCAATTGGTTTTTCTGTTGGCAACGTGATTTGGGAATTCCCTGAATCTAATACGAACGTGCTAGAAAAGTACATAATATCTTATTTGGTATCATGGAGCTTTTCTCCTCATTAATATGAAACTAAGAGAATTTATTAGTTTCTTAATTTGTATTGTATTAAACAAACAATCTTCGTAAGAATGACCCATCAGCCAATAATCAGCAGAACGCAGTAAGCGAACTATACTTAGTTTCACTACCTTAGTGAATATAATTATAATTATGGTGAGGTGTTCAAGTCTCAAGGTAATACCCTGAACTGATACAATGTTTGCTCGAATTAAATATTGTCTTGACATAAGATAAATCCTTATATAATACTTAATAAGCATCTTTTTAATCAATTTTTATCATGTAACTGTCTCTTGTTATAAGTATTAAGGACCTGTAGGCAGCGAGCTTCCGTAAAATGGGCGGTTTTTTGTCAAAAAGTTAAGCTGTAATTACAAATAATTATAAGCCAGAAAAAATACAGTGTATAGTCAAGTCTTTCAGTTAGCTAATTAATCAATAATGTTGAACTAAAGTTTTCTAGTATCTTGCGAAAAAAATTCACGAGAAAGGACCCGAAAAAAATCTTTCGTCACATAATGCTCAACATTTTCAGCGACAACTATCATATTTTTTTGAACCATAAAAAAGGCAATTTTATTTTCCAATGAAATTTGAATTTTCCAATGAACTGAATCGATTCCGTTCTTCTAAATTAATAAAAACGACGAAAATATGATCAGTTTGAGCGCGTACTAGGCGGCTCAGTACCCGCTACGGCGTTTCAGAGAGAGGACGTATGTCGCTGTTCCTCAAAATTTTCTCGTCGAATTTACTGTTTGTTCTCCAAAAAAATAAAGCAAACAGAATCTCTACATGGTATACAACTGGTTTATTTACTTAGTTGCCGTAAATGACTTCCTTCGACGATTACTAAACTTTTATTATAAACTATAATACTTTGTATTTATTCTCCATTGTGTGTAAAGAATAATGGCTAATATGACTATTCTTGCACCACCTGTAACTGAAATTAGCTGCAAAAACGCGTTTTTAGATTGTTCACTTAAATAAAACTGGGATTTCTTATGATAGTTTGGAGTTAATCAAAGGAGCAGATTATGATTGTATATTAAAATGAAGATGTAGTGAACTTCCGTTTTCCATAATGGCGGATCTAGCGGATGCATATTCTGACGTTTTATTTTTAGCACACTTTTTTTTTTTTGTTTTAGTTATGGCTTCGCACGGTTTGTGCATATAGCCAGTGTCTAGTATATTCTTTTAAGTATTTCTTAATTTCACATTTAGAAAGTCACAGCAATAGTAAAGCAATCGTGGTCAAGTAGTCAAGTCAATTATTTACATCGTCAAAGTCACGATTCAGTAAAGTAGTGGCTGCTTTACTGAATCTTCCTGGGAGTTTTGGAAAAAATGCGAAATGACACGCTTTTTGAGTTTATATCATTCGCCCACACTCGTGCACGTTAACGAACACTTAATGATTAATATTCCACCAATATTACACATTAACACTCGAAGAGACACAAGTTTGAGAAAATAATGCAAAACCAACAACGTCTCACTATCGGATTCCCGCCAAAACTCTTTAGCACACTTCCAGCAATCTTTCTGCTCAGCTACGAGCCAGTTTTTTCAATGTTTTTGCTTCGCACGATTTGTGCATTTAGTCATTGTCAAATATTATACTGTAAATTCGAAAGTAACTCTGTTTCTCTGTTTATTTGTATGTTTGTTTGTTTGTTACTTTTTATGGCTAAACGGCTGGACCGATTTCGATAAAATTAGGTATAGAGAGACAACAAAAATGAAAATGAAATTTGGTAGGTATATGGGAGAAGGAAAGATGAGGACCTGGGGAGATGGGGAGATGGAGAGCAGCAGCTGGAGAGATGAGGAGATGGGAGATTGGAGATGGATGAGGGATGGGAGACGAGATATTGGGAGTTGGGGAAAAAAGCGATGAGGAAATAGGAAGACAGAGATGTTTTAGAGATATTGACAGAGACGTGACGTGCCCGATTGATTTACAATAGCATACAAAGTTCACGCATATTGTGTTCTTACTAGCTGGATTCGATTTAAATGCAGACGAAGTCGCGGGTAACAGCTAGTATTCCATATTTTCACAACCTCGTGGTAAAGTAAATTTACAGTCATAGCCACGATTCAGTAAACTTTACTGAACCTAGCTTTTACGCGCGACTTCATCCGTATATGAAAAAGCAACTTATAAATTGAAAATAAATATTGAAGTCTTTGTATCTCTATCCCTGTCCCTGTCCCTTTCTTTTCCCTATCCTCAGTCTTAACCTTTATATTTTAGCAAGAGCCTAAAATAATGAAGTGTCAGATCACCTACTTGAGAAATTATGAATTGTCCATATAAATTTTCAACTCCTATTTATTTGGATTCTAAGATCCCTATTTTTTCTGACGATAAATAGCCTATACCCATCTCATAGGTCAAATCTTGGTCAAGATTCATTCAGCCGTTTAGACGTGAAAGGATAGCAAAAAAAATAAAAAATACAACAAACACACACACACAGTTTCGCATTTATATGATCTTAGTACGGATGCCTGACACTGGCTAAATGCACAAATCTTTTACTCCGTCATTGTCATTGTCAAAATATATATCATAAAGAAAATTATGGAAGTGGACTAAAGAGGATGTATCAAATGGACTTGACAAACGCGCATACCAGAAAGGACCAACACTAAATAAATTTAATACAACTTATTTAGGTGTGACTCCAATAATTCGTGCGGCATTCTAAATTTGATAGGATTATAGTCAAGGAGGTAATAATTTATGTAATGCTGGCGGTAATGTTGGTGCTTGGTGCGTATGCCAACAAAGATAAAACATTTAATTACCTAATACATTATTTACCTACTACAGATTGTGTTTATTTTTCATTGTAACAAACTACTTATATACATACACCAAAACAAAAGTCATACACAAAAAGTTTCCCGGCAGCAGGTTTCGAAACTTTGAAACTACGTCTATAGGAACGGAACGTAGCATCTCAGACAGCTCGGCCAATCTGACATGTCATTACAGTGTCGAAATAATTTATTTTTTGTTTAATTATGGCTTCGCACGGTTTGTGCATATAGCCAGTGTCAAGTATTATAATAATAACGTAAGTACATAATATTTTTATTTTCACATTAGGAAAGTAATAGCTTTAAAGCAATCCTCGTGGTCAAGTAGTCAAGTCAATTATTTACATAGTTCAAAGTCACGATTCAGTAAAGTGGTGGATGCTTTACTGAAACTTCCTGGGAGTTTTGGAAAAAATACGAAATGACACGCTTTTTGAGTTTGTATCATTCGTCCACACTCGTGCACGTTAACGAACACTTAATGGTTAATATTCCACCAATATTACACATTAACACTCGAAGAAACACAAGTTTAAGAAAATAACACAAAACCAACAACGTCTCACTATCGTATTCCCGCCAAAACTCCGTCGAAATAATTGAATGCTTCAGACTAAAGCCTACGTAGTAACTATGTAGTAATCTGTGCTAAGGCCACGTGATGCCGTTAGTAAGAGTATATTACTATGAATTAGCGTTTTCGACTTGCCGTGAGCGCGGAGCTAGCATGGCGCGCGGCCCGGCCGGGTAACTTTCATCTTCTAAAATACATAAAACGCTGCTATAGGAGCGCCTTAAGACAGTGCGTAAATCTTCAATCTTGAAATTATCAGTTTTAATCTATTTAGATTTTCAAGAAAAAAAAAATATTTTTCATTAGGTTTGGGTACCAAAAATATGCTAGAAAGGTTCGCCTTCGGTAGTCTTACATTCCGAAATAGCGGCGTTAGATAATAATTTATCCATAGCCTCACGAAACGAATGTCCTTCTGTTTCTGAATAGGCCTTAATGGCTGGACGAGATATCTGGCGAACTGGACAAGTATAAATGGAATTTTATAACCTTGGATGCAAGTAGTATCAAAGGATTCTTAGTAATAAGTGACCATTAGTCAGAAAATACCGGCAATGTGCCTGTATATTTTACCGAATCTAACGGTGGCAGCGCGTCGGCTGCTGCTGTGAGCGTCACGATGAGTTGGGTTGCCAATATACTTTGGAGGATGCTCCATCGTCTTCAGTAGATTCGGCTGCTTCCGTTCAGGATTGGCCCTTCCAGTTTAAATTCTTGGCAGTGTTAGTCGCTAGTACCTTTTTATTGAAATTGGTCTTCTGCGGCCTAGGCGCTGGAATTTTTAACACAGCAACAGATTTGTTTATACCTTTGGCTTGTTTCAATGTTTCTGCCAAGTCTTGACCAAAGAGCAAACAATCTAGTTTCGTAACTTATATTTGTTCTTGCATTTCCTTGTTTACGGCCGAAAGGATGAAACTTCGTCTTACCCCCGAGTCGTGGTGTTGGCTGTCGCATAATAGCCTCTCCGTGTCCATGAGCATTGTTACTAGCTCAGAGTTGGCATCCTTATTTGTAAAAGGTTTATTTATTGCCATAGGTACTAAAGCATACTTTAGCCGTTACAATCTGTTTTTGCCTTAGCTCGATGTTCTTATCGCGTTTGATGTTTGCATCAGATATTGTTAATTTCAGCGTTCAAGCCTGCAGTGCTAATAAGTCTGCAGTTGTTTTGAGGCAGATACTTTTCATACAACTCTTTATGGACATCTCTGGATAATCCATGAGAAGCGACATCTTCCAGACGGACGGCCAAATACTTGTGGACCTCAATTCCATAACTTTTAATAAGGTAGGGGCATCTCCTAATATTTCGAGAATCGTACCGTTCAGTATCGCATCAGCTCATTCACATTTTGTGAACTGACTTGCTGTAAGTTCTAAGCGAGAGCGACGCTGGTGCTTGCCGTAGACATGGGGGCCGTGGTGTCAGCGAATTCGGCAGCGGACTCTGCGTCAGGCTCATCATCGCGGCTTGCTCGACTTACTAGGTCGGTATCGTTTTCATCGAGCACTTCAGCTCTGATATGCTCCAAAGTCTCGCACAATTTAATGTCAGCCGCGTGTCCTCGTTACGAAAACATTAGTTTCCATGATATTAGTTAAGAAACAGACTAGAGTACTGTTCGCTAACTCAGTGGGTAGTACAGCTCCACAGAGAAGTACGCAAACCCGATACGAAATATTAGTTTCTTAGGTAATACAAATAACCCAAATAGGTACGTTATAGTAGTTTATTGGGTAGTACAGTTCCAAAGAAAAGTACGCAAAACCAGTTTTAAAACTAGTAGATTGGGTAGTACAGTTCCACAGAAAAGTACGCAAACCCAGATACGTGAATATTAATTCATTGGGTAGTACAGATCCAAAGAAAAGTACGCTAACCCAGTTTGTAAAACTAGAAGATTGGGTAGTACAGTTCCATAGAAAAGTACGCAAACCCGGACACGTGAATATTAGTTCATTGGGTAGTACAGATCCAAAGAAAAGTACGCAAACCCGGACACGTGAATATTAGTTCATTGGGTAGTACAGATCCAAAGAAAAGTACGCAAACCCGGACACGTGAATATTAGTTCATTGGGTAGTACAGATCCAAAGAAAAGTACGCAAACCCGGACACGTGAATATTAGTTCATTGGGTAGCACAGATCCAAAGAAAAGTACGCAAACCCGGACACGTGAATATTAGTTCAGTGGGTAGCACAGATCCAAAGAAAAGTACGCAAACCCGGACACGTGAATATTAGTTCATTGGGTAGCACAGATCCAAAGAAAAGTACGCAAACCCGGACACGTGAATATTAGTTCATTGGGTAGCACAGATCCAAAGAAAAGTACGCAAACCCGGACACGTGAATATTAGTTCAGTGGGTCGCACAGATCCAAAGAAAAGTACGCAAATCCGGACACGTGAATATTAGTTCAGTGGGTAGTACAGATCCAAAGAAAAGTACGCAAACCCAGAGAGATGAATGAGTTGTTCAATGTTCATTCATAACTTTCTGCCAATTCTGCATGCTATAATGCCGAATGTTATGTTGACTAGCGACTAGTGCCTACACGTTCGATAAGAACATTTCAAGACAATGAAGTCTTTGTTATAATGCTCGCTGGTAAAGCGGCCAACATCACACCGTAGACAAGAACTTTATATTGTATCATCTACAATTCTACATATAGATCTAGTATAATGATGTCTACCAGACTACATACGGTAATTAAATGATAATTATCGAAAGAGTGGGTAAATTATTATAACTACCAACTCGTAAACATTTGATTGTAAAACAAGACCTTAACAATCGCTTGATACTATGTATAGAATTATCACACTTTAACTGACCTCGAGACGATGATTTACCATCGTCAGGTGTCCGAGCTCTGCAGGCCCATCGGCTCCTCCTGTGACGTCTTCGACGTAATAACTTCCATTCTCTTCATCCTCTTCATCAATTTATCATAATCTTCAGTTGTAGGTTTTGGCATATTTCTATGAACACTTAAACACTTTAAGCACAATAGAAACGAATAGTGCGTTAGGGACGAGCACTTAAAAGCGAATGACGCAAGTGGGTAGGTATGGCAAGGGGCAGGAAGCTTTTGTTTATAAAATATCTACTCTCAAATAAAGTGCGTGAACGGCGATCCACAGGCGGTACTACAAGTATATAATTGCTAATCCCGAGGACGAAGCCTGAGTATAATATTATGACAGTAGGATTACGGTGTCGCCTTGAAAATACATTCTGTAACCTTGTTTGTTTGAACGGTTTTCAAAGCTTATCACATTTTTTTTTATGCATGGAGTAAGTACATACCTGAAAAGATTTATAAAGGCGATATCTATTCTGAAAAATATCGAAATTGATATGACGGCTTTATTTGAAAAAGATGCAAACAACTTACGAGTAACTCATTTTCGTAGAGTCATTTGAATAAATTGATTGCTATTTCAACACCTTTCAATTCCAACAATGGCGCCATCATCGTTACCCTCTCATTATCAGAATATCAAAACTTCAACTTTGCATGCATAAATATACCTTTCGATAAACGCTTTTGAACACGAAATCTTCTATCAAAAGTGTCGTTATTCTACACACCATAGGGCGCAAAGTTCTGTGTCTTGTAACGTCTAACCCTGCTTGCCGAGTCAGAAGTTTTAGGCTCGATTACCATTTTGAAGCGTACGTTCGACAAAGCTTAGAAATTGGGAATCTACTTAGATCCGGTTATTATAGGTATGTATAAATTGTATAAAAAGTAATTTTATAAAAAAGAAAAATTATGTAGCGACATTCTTAAACCATTTTTCAAGCCAACACGTGTAGCCTGAAAAAAATGAAATGGTCTAAGTTTTAAAAATATAACCAACTCTCATCATAAATCAAATAAACGTTTGTTTCAAAGTTTTAAAAATAATAGTAAAGCATTAATAACGTTTTTGAGATTGAAGAAAATATGTAAAACAAATATATTTGGCCTTGATTTTACAATAATATGTGTGAATGAAAGAATTCGAAAACTTATCGTGGGAGTGAGATTATTTATGAGTCTTTGAGTGGTTTTTCAGTGTCACCTTTACCGTGAGAATTTCAGAAAAATAACTGTCTACGCGAGCATAATTTATTACTGAAAATTTTCAACTTTTTACCGTCGCATTATTACAATAGCACGAGAATGTTTTACAATAAGACATTTTGTGAACACGAATATTACAAATTGACTTGTCTATTACTATTATAACGACTCGTCTCGGCTTGGCTTGGGTAACTATTTTTCTAAAATTAACATGCACTGTGGTGTCAATAGCGAATTCAATATTTTTTTTACAAAATTGACAGAACTTAATTTGAAAATATATTAAGGCTTTCTCGGTGTTACGTCTAATGACGGATTTACATTTCATAAAGTATAACTGGACAAACAGAGCAGATTTATGCTTTGTTTAAAAAACCTCGTCTCTTATTAAGGTGTTTTTTCACTACATAATTAAGCGAGTACAACACCTATGTTATAAATAGGGTGCGAAAATTGACGTCATATTGTGTGAAAACATTTTAGAACGTCTGATTTTCAAAAATCGCTCTCTTACATCTACCAAACGTTTATAAGAAAACTTCATTTAATATAATTATTATAATAAAATAATATAATTACTAGGGCTACTGCCGGTTTGAAGTTCCCTCCACAGCACGGTACGGTTGAATTCCAAAGTATATTGTGCATGGTTTCAAAACAGATGTAAATAGCCTTCTTATGATAAGTAAATATTTACCCACCTTCTTTGTCATACAATCTGAAGGCTTCTTTCAGTTCCTTTTGTAACGCCTCGTCGTCTTCTTCCAGGAAGTGTGTTGCGACGCGCACGAACGAATCGAAATTCAGTTTCCCGCAACCTGAAATGTGAAAACAAATGAAGGTCCTCAGATAAGGAAGATAGTTGATAATAAATGGAGCCTTATTCAATTGTATTATGTAAACAGAGCCTGGATCCTATTGGCGCAAGCCAGAGATGTGGACGTGGATGATGATGATGATGAAAGAGAAGCAAATGAAGGAAATAAAAAATATTACATAAAAATGACGATGTAACACGATTTTAACTGAACGGTCCAGTTCGTTTCAGATGAAAGCATTTAAACAAAACAAAATAACATACTTATAGAACTAACAACATAATTATTATTAAAGAATAACATAATATTTTTACCAAATGTAGAACATATTTTTTTTAATTGTGATCTTCTTAGCATAATTTTTAAGTAACGATAAGAGTGGCAAACCCCACAACGCTTTATAGTTTCGTTAAAGAGTGAAGCCGCGATACACAGCTAGTTTAACTCAATGATGAAACTAGCACACCGTTTGATCGCAAACGCAACCGTATTTATAAGCGAACCACAGGCAGAATTCAAACGTTGAATTGCAAATTCCAGTACTTTACTGCATTGCGCTCTCACCTGAGACCTGGTGTTCCGCTAGAAAAATGCAAAACGGAACGCAAAGTATCCACCCCGACCACTGTCTGCTAGAGCTGAACAGTACCTCGCTACAGATTCGATACACATCGTAGTTATTTTGCTAGGTAACGTCTCGAAGGGAGTTTTCACCAATTAAATTAATCCCTTTGGATCTTAACAGCATTCACATTTTAGTGTCGTGTCTTTTATCGTCTTGGTAGTATGGCACGGCACTAAATATAGCTTGCTAGATACCATAAAAAACCGGTTGTTATACCCTAAAAAATATGTAGTTATTAATTTGAGCAGGCAGAGGTTCTTTAGAGCCAACCTAATTCAAAGCTGACCATGTTTACCATCCACCACATTGTCACGACCAAAAGAGGTGCAAAGCAAGATGTCCAAACTGAATAGGCTGAAACTGAACTGTCCCGTACAAGAGCGGTCTTAAACAGTTAATGCTGTTCCTACTTTAAGGGACTTTACGATGTAGATTGCCTTTACGGGACGTCCCTGCCTTAAACGGCGGATTAACTGCACCTTAGCGCTGATTCCGCTCAGTTTTACTGCACGGTACGGACAGCAAAAACATTGGGGAGTAATAAAGTTAAGGTATACTTGCCTAATTAAACAACTGTGCTTGGTATTTCTATTGTACGGTTCGTTAGTGCTGTTGAGTAGACATTTGTTTCATTTGAAATGCAGTTAGGTTAGAGCTAAGTATGTAAACTATAGATAGGTACTAACCAATTTTTTTTTTAATTTAGCATCCTTTTTTCTATGTACCTACGCTTTTTTATTGTAAAAAAAGAAATAGTTTTGTGAATACGTAACGCCTTTACTTTCACGAGTGCTGTTTAGGCCCACGCGAAGTTATTTAAATCTTATGATTCCATATTAAACGTAATTTCAACTTATGATTTTTCTGACTAACGAATATATAAATATAAAAAAAAACAATAACCATTTGTAATAAATCTACCGTTTCTCTACTTCAATACCTTCAGTTCCCAAAAATGAACTACCAACTACAATAAAGAAATAAAACCTACTTCCTTTTCCGCTGACGGTACCAGAATTAAAGCGACGATAAATTTACATAGCTGGCGATAAATTAGACAGCAGACGGGTGGATCCCACACGGTACGAAAAACAGGGCTGGCGCGCGGCCTTAGTTTTTCAGCTCGTCAGCTGATAAGGCTTTATTAGGTACTTAAAGTACCTAACAAAAAGTGTACCTGTGTTCTGTTACTTCATACGGGTTGGGGAATGAGACTCCGTCTTGGGTTAATGTAAGGTAAGACGGAAAGAAAATTTGCCATTTTTTGTGCACCTACGACCTACATACAAACAAGACCTAGATTTTCCAAGACAAGTATTTGTAAAAATACTTATTTTGTACACTGCAAACTGATCAAATGGAGCATTATTATACTGTGAGTTTTTATGGAATTCGCTGGTGGGCCTTCTAGTAACCCAAAATTTCAACTCGCTTCGCACCAACCAGTTTCAAGTTTAAACTTGCTAGAATTGACCAAAACAAACTGGCATATTTAGTGATAAAAATTTAATTTAGAAGTAAAAAAAACTGTTACTGTCTTACCACAAAAGATTTAAACTAGAGTTGAACAGATGTGTCTAAATATTTTCTCCACAAATCGACGTCTAACCCTCGCTTTTTCTAACTCAATTACAAATTCACAAGTGAAATAAGTAATTCGAAATGCCAGAATTGAGTAAGAAAACGCGAGGGATAGACGTCAATTCTGTGGAACGAAATTTTAGAAACATCTATTTAACTCTGGTCTAAAATTTTGTGGTAAGACCGTTAGAGGCTATGTAATAAATAAGTAGTTCATACAACCACACTATAATATTCAGTAATGCTCATTACTAATAATTGACATAATTTTTCACAATATTATTTCTACTGAATCACTAAAATTACAGGGTCATATTTAATCAGAACTAGATAATCCTTAAATGGCATTCATAACCGGACTGGTAGGTCTTAATGTAGTCATTAAACAGTTGTTAAGGGATTGAGCTAACGTAGAGCTGAACCCGAGGTCGCTTTAGATAGGGATTATTAGTATAGTGGGATAAATAGTTCGGAATAAATAGTTCAAACTCATATTAAGGCGAGGTTTTACTCTTCCGAAGTTTAATATGCTCAGGAAACCAATTAAATTATAAAATTATGAAAGAAAACAAAATTGTTTCAATAAAATTGATCATACAATGAAGACGATTGGGAAGACAGAATCGCGATTACGAATTATTAGCTCGATAAAAAATAAATCGTAAAGATTACACTAAATCGCATCTTAATTATGTCACCTACTAAGATTCCATCATGAATGAAACCGCGTGAAACTTATACCAATAATTTTAAATGGGGCTTTTTATATACGAAGCGATTGGACACTTTTTTTAATTTTGTATAACATACAAAAATTAGCAGTTCAATCGCTACTCGCCATCTGCCAGTACCACCTTAGTACAACCGGGCAATAAAGCTATATTACACCATTTCTATTTCTCGCTCTATCACACCATGTTTCTCAATTACAGAGAAGGATGGAGCTACCAAAAAATGCGATTAATACGCACACGTTGGGTCCAACCCTAATTTATAAAATTACATGTCACCGGGTCGGGTTGATTTCATTCATGCGGAATGGTTTCAAGGTGTTACCGCTATAAATTTTTGTGCGTTGCATATTATAGACTTTATTTATTGCGGTCCAAGGTCGATTTTTATGTTTGCAGGTGGTCAGTAGTATTTAAAAAATGAAAACGGTGGCGTAGTTCATAAATATTTCTTATAGTACAATTTTGTCGAGATTCCACCAAGGCAGCATATGCAGGCTTGACGCGAAGTTCAAAGCGTACGTACATAATCCTAGAAAACTCCAGCTTAAAAAAGTATTGACTCAAGTACCTACTTGTCAACAATACAGAGAGCTTTATTAATTAGAGAGAGACCTTGCTGTGACATTTCTTGAACACGAGTAACTAGGTATTATCGATTTTGGGGTATATTTTGTGGCGGTTATTGTAAATGGCATGAAAATATGTATCTACTAGCGATGTTTGCACCGGTATAGAGATTAACGAGAGCAAAATGTTATTTCCTTACAAGTTTTTACGAAATATCTATTCAGTACTGTGAGCTGATTAAAATGAGCCCAAATACCATCATTATACTGTTAGACACTGAGAAGTTACAAAGTCTTTCTGTATCTATCATCAGATTACTGTCGCCTTACAGCCGAAATTAAAATTGTATCTCCTATCCAAGATTGAAATCGATCTTGGATTGCTGCCTATCGTTCGATCGATTTCCAATCTGCGTGCCTTCATAAACCAATCCACGGGTCGGTTATTGGCACGCTTGACCCTAAAAATAGATTGTGATATCAATCCCAGATAGCAAAATTTGGATTGGATTGATTATTAATTTCGGCCATTATTGACAATATTACTGACTTTATTGTATTGTCGTCGGAATTTGACGGGCGAGCTTTCAACCCGGACAATGATGAAACTAGTGACCTAGTTTCCGTTAACTTACAAGATTTAATTTAAACATACTTTCATATACTTGTTAATGAATTTAAACGGGTCTAATTCGCGCACAAACTAATATCAAAATATATAATTTGACATACCTCGACGTTTCAGCCAAGTTACATCGACCGTGGTCACGAGAAGACATACTACCATACTGCCAAAGTAGGTTATGTAAAAGCTTGCGAAAAATCTAGACAACGCTAATTAGTATTAACTAGCTATTAACGGGTCTAATTTGCGCACAAACAAATATCAAAATATATTGAGTCTTCTCGTGACCACGGTCGATGTAACTCGGCCGAAACGTCGAGGTATGTCAAAATTATATATATTGATATTTGTTTGTGCGCGAATTTGACCCGTTATTAGCTAGTTAATATGTTTCCTGTTCGCGAAAGTTTAAGAACTTCTAACGCTAATTAGGTAAAATAAACAACAGACTCACGTGTATAAGAAAATATTTGAACAAAATGAGTATCACATCTTTAAGTAGATTCGGTCAAAATTAACGCGTAAATCATTCAAAGTTGACATCAGTGTGCCTAGTGCGAGTTTTGACAATTTATTTACGCGCTCGGTCCGTTTGGCGTAAACTTGAAATTGTATGGAATAATAGCAGCGCCATCTAGTGACTGATTCACTGACGCTAGATGACGCTGCTCTTATTCCATACAATTTCAAGTTTACGCTAAACGGACCGAGCGCGTAAATAAATTGTCAAAACTCGCACTAGGCACACAGCTCATTATTTAATTATCGTCTCCGCTGAGCCGCGTAATGTAACGTCAACCGTGATTACGCTCGTGACTCAAGTCAATACGTATTTGACGTTATGACAAAGTTACGTCGTCGTCGCTTTACGCTAATTTGTTTTAAGACGCGGGCATCCTTCTATTAGAGACACGGGATGGAGTCTGGTGGTTTGACAGTTTCGAAATACATTTTGTATTCGTTACTTACTGTATAATAAGATTAACCTATATAACGTAGTGGTTACCGAATTTGACACCTTCTGTATTAGAAAATATCCCACCTAAAATATTCCGCCCAACATTTTCTTCCTCGAAGAAATGGTTCATCGAACAACGGATCACCGCTTTTTCAGGAAGTTCCAATCAAAAATTTACGGTGTATCTATTCATCGTAAAAACTCTTCTTATTTTATATAGTTTTATTTGCGTCATTTCGACATTTCATTTCATCTCACGAATTATTTTATTTTACACGCATTATTTTATTCACATACCAAAGCATTATTCATCTGATAAAAACAATATTACTATTACAATAACTCTCCACTAGCATAGGTAATAATTCCATCCGATCAAGCGTCAAATAAAAGCAATAACTCCAGTTTCAACCACTATAATCCAGCATTTCCAGAACACGGTACAGGTATAAAACTGTCACTGGCTCGTATTGAGGTAAAACAGCACTGTCACTGGTGCCTCGTAAACTCTCCAAACTCGCCAAGTTGTAGGCGGTTATTTTTAAATCGCCTCTTTGAAAGTTGTTTACGAATGTTGTACCTGTGAATTTGAGGAGATCGAGTTTGACAGGGCCTTGGGGGGTTTATATCCGCGTTTTTGTGTGATATATGCGACGAACTAGTTGGTGCTAATGGTCTGAGCAATGGTCGGGCAAAAGTCAAAGTCAAAGCATTTATTGTAAATAGGCAATTAAAGTACAGTTTTTTACAGCTAATTCTCGTTAACAAGGAGAATGCGGTAGGGCATAGCTTCGGTATCAGCTGACCACATCAAATGAGAGTTTAAAATGAAGTTAAACATCATTAAACGCCTTGATAAGATACTATAATAACAACCTTGATAGCTACCACCCCAAGTAGAAGTTCAAGTGAAGTTTCTTCAAGTCTGAGCGTGTTTAGCAACTTCGAACACATCGTCACCATACGAGATTTGGTCAAATGCAAACCTAGCTGCTGAATGTGGCATTCTATTTTCAGCGGTGGCAGTCTTCCGGTTGACGATGATGACAGATAGATGCGGGACAGACTTCAGCGCTTTATTGATGAAGTCGTGGCCTTGACTTCGCGTACGTTGACGACATTCTGATCCACTCTCGGGATCCGGCTCTTAACACCAAAATGAACACAGAACACAGAAATGACAACTTCATAATAGGTACAATGAGTGCTTTTATCGCTTTAAAGCTATTTCTACTTGACAACCTTTGGACGGACAAGATAGACGGCAGGAATAGGGTTTGGTCGGTTGACGTCAGTGTCAAATTACATAATTATAATATACATAACTGCTGGGCAAAGGTCTTCCCTCGCTTTCGTGAGGACAGATTAGGCCATAATCCACCGCGGGTGCCTAGTCCAGGTTGGTGGATAACATGCCTCCGAAACAATTCTCGGGCATGTTGGTTTCCTCACGATATTCTCCTTCACCGAAAAGCGAGTGATAGTTACGTACATAATTTAACAAGAACCACATTGGTACGTGCCCGCACTGGGATTTGGACTCGCCACCTCCGCTTTGGTAGGCGGACGTTCACCCACTAGGCTACCACCGCAAATTACATACATATGAATAATTACACAAATAAGGGATGGTGATGGAGGCAAGGCAATAATGAGAGATAATGCAGACTTTGCAGACTTACCGACGGCATCTTCACTGTCAAGCATCCTGTCAAGCTCGAGATCGTCATAGTTGTGTACCATAGTGTTCAGGATCGTCCTGACTTTCTCCTTTTCTATGCGCCCTTCCTTTTGCGAGTCGAACATGCTGAATGCTCTTCGCAGCACTGGGAACAAGAAAACGTTTTTCGATAAGAAATCTACCTATTTATGAAAAGTACGACGTGTTTTCTATTTTCAAGTACGCGTTTTTTTTTTTAGTTTAAAACTAAATAATGGTATGACGGGCTGAGTAGGATAATTAGCTGAGCTGTTATGGTGGTAGAGACAAAAGTTTCAATAAAAAAATTACCGTGTATATTATGTACTACACTGTCATAATATGTTTTTGTGCATTGGCAATTTTTTGTAACTTTCGAGTGTATTCATATGAAATGTCGTTAAATTAAATGTTAGTCAATTCAGTCAGGTGATCAGGAGTCCAGGTCCAGTCAAGAGACACTACAGAACACTATACCTACTACTAGAGCCGCATTGAACATTATTTTGTTTACCAATGAAAAAAAAATCTGCCGAAACATGCAATCTATATCGCCTCACATAAGTACTTAAAACTCATGAAATACGGCACAAAATCCCACGACGAATTTTGTTAACCAGTTTAACGAGCGAACTCATTGAAACCCCTTCTATATTTTAGAGCTTAGTATTGCGGCCGAGAGCAAAGTTCCCTCGCCGTGTGGTGATGCCGAAACAATTTAAGCTGAATTGTTTCTAGTTGTACACTGCTGGCTCGATATCAGATGACATTCGTATTTTTCACTTCTAACTTACGCTAAGAATAAGATGATTCTTAGCGTAAGCGATCTTAATTTATGATTTTTTCATATTTTGTGCTGATGCATAAATTTTGTATTACATATATGAAAAATAGTTGTAAGTTATCTCACCCCCTCATGGGTTGCTGTTGAAAATCTTTGTTAGAGTCTGCTAGGTTTACTAAATAGACCAAAAGCGAGAGATCAAAGCGGCTATCCCGTGCATAGTGTCCCTGATGATGAAATACAAAGTACCCATAACATAAAATTATGAACACACATAGAGTATAATTATTATACTACCACATGAAACATACAAGCATTAATAAGAAAAACTAAAAATGTCATCTTTCACCAAAGTAAAACTCTATAAAAATAATAACGGTCACTTTTCCTTGCCTTGCAGTGTAAAATGCAATACACCACATAGACTCGTTCAAAATCGATGACTCCGCTGCTCTCATTTAATAGTTGTGAAATGTTACTAGCATGTTACGGCATTAGGTACAGTAGTACCCAACTGATATGGCCTACCGATGTACCTGCGCAGAAGATGAATTTTCAAAGCGCGAGAAATGCTATTGACCGCTATTGGTCGGCAGCCGCCGCCATCTTAGCGAGCTTAGAGTGAGATGGAACTAACAGCTGCAGTGTATTATGAACCTTATAATAGTGGTCTTAGGTTGCTTGTAAGTTTTAAGCATTCTTTCGTTAATCTTCGGACCATACTTTCTTTTCTGCGCGAGCGAAGATTCACGACGCGCCTTATAAGTTGGGTACTAGTATAATATACTGTTACGTAAATCTACCAGATTTCATACACAGGTGTGCAGACTTAAAGCTTATAAATATTTGTTAATCCAAAGTGTTGCTTTTACTCTCTTCGAGTACCAAAACCCTTTGAATAATGAGTCGATCAACCGCCCCGGCATCTTCATATTTCACACCTACACCTATAGATAAAAGGGAGATACGGAGTGTATGTCACCTCCGCAGTGACGCTTTACGACCATATCTTACGCGTTTTATGACGGGTTTGACAGCTGTCACTGTCATTACTCGCAGCTTTACGGGCTTGTCGGAGGGCCTTGATGTTTCGGCTATTATCTGGGCTCAAACATCGATTTAGGTGATATGTGGTCTTTGACGTGAAGGTGGAGGATTATGGTAGGTTAGGTATTTTTCGTTTGCGTGTAGTCTTGAAAGATTTAAATGTAATTTGTAACAAATAGTGGAGTTTGTTCGAATCTCACATTAGCGAATGAACGAGTAAAATGCATTGAGACTGTTAATTCATTTATTCGTTCATTCTCTAAGCCAAGCATTATTCATCATTAATTATCTGTGCATTCGTTCGCTCATTCACTCTCTATAAGGAAGTGAACAAGATGGCGGAGTTTTGGCGGGAATCCGATAGTGAGACGTTGTTGGTTTTGTATTATTTTCTCAAACTTGTGTTTCTTCGAGTGTTAATGTGTAATACTGGTGGAAAATTAATCATTAAGTGTTCGTTAATGTGCACGAGTGTGGGCGAATGATATAAACTCAAAAAACGTGTCATTTCGCATTTTTTCCAAAACTCCCGGGAAGTTTCAGTAAAGCATCCACTACTTTACTGAATCGCGACTTTGACGATGTAAATAATTGACTTGACTACTTGACCACGATTGCTATAATATTGCTGTTGTTTCTTATGACTGTTACTAAAACAAAAAAAAAACAAGATGGCAACTTGCTATGTGCGTGGCATTTTTATATTTTAAACTGGGTAAGTATATAATTAAACCTATGGAAACACGTCCAAATTTTTTTATTTTATGTTCCAGGATAAACCACCAGTGAATTGGCACAGATATTATTACAAAATCTTACCCAAATTTGTACCTAATGGAAAACACGTAAACTGCGGTAAAACCGCGGAATGCAACTAGTTAAAATATAAAGTGAAATTTCATAGGGACAGGCACAACAAAAGGCTCGGATTACAGCAAGCGCGTTTCCGACGCGACAGCGTAGACGCGCCGGTAAATTGAAATGTTCACAATGCAGAGAGAAGTTTGTTTTATGTTGCCGCCGAGTATAATATTTTATGAAATATAATATTTGTACACGAGGGAAAATATAAAGCCGGCGCCGGCTTAAGTGACGTAGCTTGTTGATCAAGAACGTTCGAGCAAAACTTGCCACTAATCATACTTATCACTTTGCTTGTCAACTGAATTATTATCGATCGATAATATCACGTGTGTGTGGTGGTGGCTTATTTTTTTTGTATGTGCAGCCATTAGCTTGTACATAATATAAAACTTATGTAACATGAAGTTTTTAAGTTTTCCCAGTAGCAGATTAAAATTTATAGGGAATAGGAGCATATTTTTATTTTATTAATACACATTGTTACTAAGTAGTTGTTGGACTGAAGTGGTAAAATATTGTTTTAAAAGTGCTACAAAGGTATTTTACAAAATCATACACGTGGTCAGTAAACCTTAATAAATTGGAGTGTAGCCAAATTAAGAACCATGAGAGAATGTAAACTGAATTTAAGTAACGTAGTAAGTATAATAAAATTTTAAAGAAAATCTGGTAAGTAGTTAGGTAGGTATTACTAAAATAAGTAGGCACGTAGGTAAGTAAGCAGTTTTAATTCAATAAAAAAAACACATTTTGTAAAAAGCTGAGAAAAGTGGCATTGCGCTTTGAAATTACTAGCTCGTTAATGCTTTTATAGAGACAATATTTTCGCTTCTAACAGAATATGCTTAGTTTTATTTCCAGTTTCAGCTTGCATACAGGAAAGCAAGCTTGCGTGAAACTGCTCTTGTGTCCAATAAATAATGTTTAATGTTTCCGAGCGACGCCATGTGAACTCACAATGTGTTAAAGTATTCATCTTACATTTTCTTCACTTGGAGCTTTAGAAATACTTAATACATTTCGGTACTTAACACTGTCATTTAAAAGATTATGTTGTTACAACTCACTAGTTGCAACCTTGTAATTATTGTTAAGTAGTCATCAAAAGTATTAAATATATTTAAAAATTTTAAAGTTATATAACGTTTTCATTCATGCAAAACTGATTCATTTAAATTTAAAAGTTATTAAACTTAATAATATAATTTATGCTGTTGTTGACAAGCGCGTCTCCTAAGAATGGTCGGACCAATTTGCAATTTTTTTGCAAATTCGTAAAAAAATCTTAGTAATCTTTGTGGATAAAAAAGAAAACTGAAAGTTCTTGTGAGTGTTGCTTTCCCGTAATTTTTAATTAAGTACTCACATGAGGACTTTCCCTTGTCTGTATACAATGTTCATTAATGGATGAAAATTAAACATTAAAATAATAATTATAGTTTAGGTACTTACTGATGGTTTGTTCATCGTCAGGCTGATCCCTGCGGTTCTGCAATCAAAGCAAAACCCAAAACTTAATAATTTCAAAACAAAGTTACGGAACTAGCACTAGTACCAACACATTTAAAACTAAACAAAATACGCACCAACATTCGTTTAATCATAGGCATGATTGTAAAAAGTCCTGTGCAATAAAAAAGAAAAAAACAAAAGTATTAAAACGCGGGTTGCCCGTTGCTTGCGCGCGCAACGTGCCCGTAGTCCGAACTGGCCACCGTGAACGCTCGAAATTCAAATAAGGGCTGGAAGGAGGCTGAACGCGAGGTGGCTCTTGCCAGTATCTAATTTTTCCATGTCTACTTTATAGAAGCGATATGCTTGTAATGACGTATTTTTACAGGTTATTTAAGTTGCCGTTTTTCACACAAGTTTCGGGTATAATGACGTTAATGTGGCCACGATTATAATTATAAAACAAATAAACCGCAAATGTATAAACACTTCTAAACTTGTAAAATCATTCCTTTTTAGAGCTTATTCGTATACAGAAAATATTGAACACTGGTCCCTATCCTTTCTATTTTTTTATTACAAAGTAGTTTTTTTTTACTAAAAATTATTTCAGGCCGACACCTAGTACGTCGACTACGTGTAAATTGCAATGTACTACCCGACAAAGTAAAAAAAAAAACAATTACGTTTACCATAGCTTCCACGATTTGATAGTCCATAGTATAGAGGCTGGTCAGTTGATGATTTGCCTTATTATCTGCGTGTTATAAACTGGCCTATTTAATTTCTACCTCCAAAGGCGGTAAGACAAACTAAGAAAAAAAATATTACCAACATTCTATTAATTTTTTTATTACAAAAATTAGAATTCCATTCAATAAACAACTTAATAAAGTAGTTGTAAAAATATTCCAATACATTTCCACAACAACTAAAAATTTAAAAACTTATATGCTTCCATTTAGGTGTAACGACCTACAAGTAATTAGGTAACACCTGTTAATAAAAACAATACAATCTTTAAGGTATGAGTTTATATAAATGCGCATTCCTGTTAAAAAATAGACAAAGCATTAGGCACAAACTTTTTTTTTGCTTTCAGCCAAGAATGATGACATGCCAATACATTAATTAAAAGAATGAATGTGCTTTCAACGGAAGAATTCCAAATACAAATTCTACGTTGCGTGGTTCAGAATGTCTTTCTCGGATTACAATAATGGAATGGGCATGGTCATAAATTAGAATGAACAGCGGTAAGATAGGTAGGTAATAAAATGTGTAAGTTTATGGTTTGATAATCTGCCGATCTTGTAATAACAGCACCTGGACGGTTGAGTAATAATTTGGTACCTTTAAAATAATCGGGGTAAAAGGCGAAGTGATGATAGATTTATTTATTTTTTAACTTTTCAGGGAAAACCGCAAATGTGGAAAATCGCTACTAACCCGTATAATGATAACGGGACTCTACTTTTTTGATTAGCAAGAATTATTGTTTATTAGATTAGTTGGGCCAATACAGGCTGAATTATTATTATTAAGTATATCATTAGCCTAGTGGGCGAACGTCCGCCTTCGAATACGGAGGTGGCGAGTTCAAATCCCAGTGCGGGCACGTACCAATGTGTTGCTTGTTAAAACATATGTACGTAATTATCACTCGCGTTTCGGTGAAGGAAAACATCGTGAGGAAACCAACATGCCCGAGAATTATTTCGGAGGCATGTTATCCTCCAATCCGGACTAGGCCCCCGTGGTGGATTATGGCCTAACCCTCCTCACGATAGTGAGGGGAGGCCTTTGCCCAGCAGTGGGACAGTTACAGGCTGAATTATTATTATTATTATATTATATATCATTATTATATGGTAAATCCCTTTAAATATAACAAACAATCATTGTACAAACTTCTAGTGATACCTGTAACAAGTTAAATAAATCTGTAGGTACTTAAGTGAAATCTTATCGATGTACGTAGGTCCAAATAACCACAAAATAGTTATTCATTTATTGATTTTCATTTACTTATACAAATTTAACATTTACAGTGTACACTGTACAAATGGTGTGTTTCGTCGCAAATAATATATAGTACTAGCTGCGCCCCGCGGTTTCACCCGCGTTTGGATAATATACAATAATATACCTTTATGAATTGTAGCCTATGTGTTATTCTGATATGTAAGCTATATAATTGTGAAACTTCATCAAAATCCATTCAGTAGTTTTTGCGTGAAAGAGTAACAAACATCCATCCATCCATACATACAAACTTTCGCGTTTATAATCGTATTAGTAGGATGAGAACAATCTACTAATAATAATTATGTGTCTGTGTTAGCTCTACTTATAATGTCTGATGTAAGGAACCCAGAATGTGCGCGTCTAGACTTTCATTTGGTTAACAAATTGTATTATTCATTAGTTCCAAATATTACACGATGTAAGAATTGCTAGTTCCGAGATAATTATGGTTTCCAATTATACGGTATCCAAACCACTAACGATTATAGTATCGATGCCGTGTAGACACGTATATACATTTTCCTCGAAAATCATGACCTACGTTGCCTTTTCTATGTACCTATCTGACGACACAATACAACTTAAAATTCTACTGGCATTAAGCCTCATCCTAAACAAATAACCGAAAGGTCATGTTCAAACGGAGATAACAGCGATAAGGGTACAAGTTTGACGTAAGTAGCATAATTTATGCGCGGAGCTGACTCCGACGTGACGGCTGGATTGTTTGACTTGGAGGCACATTAGTGGAGACTTTTTTTTTTTTTTTTTTGTTTTAGTTATGGCTTCGCACGGTTTGTGCATATAGCCAGTGTCAAGTATTTTATTTAGTATTTCTTAATTTCACATTAAGAAAGTCACAGCAATGTTATAGCAATCGTGGTCAAGTAGTCAAGTCAATTATTTACATCGTCAGTCACGATTCAGTAAAGTAGTGGATGCTTTACTGAAACTTCTTGGGAGTTTTGGAAAAAATGCGAAATGACACGTTTTTTGAGTTTATATCATCCGCCCACACTCGTGCACGTTAACGAACATTAATGGTTAATATTCCACCAATATTACACATTAACACTCGAAGAAACACAAGTTTGAGCTAATAATACAAAACCAACAACGTCTCACTATCGGATTCCCGCCAAAACTCTAGTGGAGACTTGGTTGGAGGCCGTGTGAGAGTAAGTGTTTGGGCGGGAAACCGAAATGTGACTGTTTTTTTTTTAATCTATAATTTGTGACTTGTACAGAGTTGTGCACTGTGCTGTTAAGTATTGTGGGTTTTTTTGCGTATGGCTTCGCACGGTTTGTGCAAACAAACTCAAACTATGACGGCACGTTTGGCCTAGTGGCTGAGCAATCGGACTGCTGCGCTTGGTGTCGCGGGTTCGATAATATTTGTGCAATCCACAAATGATTGTTTCTGGTCTGGGTGTGATGTGTATGTGAAATTATATGTCTGTAAGTGGTACCCACGATACAAGAGCAATCCTAGTGTCATACATAAAAAAAAAGAAAAAAAAGGTGACACTGACTTAGTGGACGATTGAGGCTTGTTATTTCGGCAAGATATTTTGAACTATAACATTATCTAGTAGAAGAATAACTCTTAAATTAATCGCAGAATACAGGGTCCGTTAGGCACAAAGTATGGGTGACAAACTTCTACAGATACTAGCGTTCTGGAATAGTCCGCCTGAGGTTTTCAGCCCTTTAGTCCCTAAATACAAATATCACTCTACACTCACCTTCATTATATTAATATATCTGTAAAAAAAAAAACAAATGAAAAAAGCACGGTACTATTTAAACTTAGTAAAATAGTACTAAGGTATTTCAAAGCTAAGTACCTTTTCGGTAAACAGAAGTATTTCAACTAGAATTCCCATATAAATTCAAAATACTAAAGTTAATTTCCATTACTGTGAGAAGTACAGAGAGCCTTATGAATGCTCATTCATGAATTCTTGAAAAATGTAAACACATTCATAAATTAATCGTTACAGGAATATTTCATGAGCGCTCAGTTCACCTAATTTACATGTGGTTTCAATGACATTTAAAGGGGTAACCGCCCATTTATGAATGGCATTTATGAGCCTCGCTTAATGTAGGTAGGTAGGTACTGCTTGTTACTACACCGACGATTTCACTAGAATTTTATAATGATGTTGTTTTTGACGTAAGTACCTCTTATGTCAACGCTTCTGTTACTGTCGGACATAAGGACGAAGACGTCTTTTTTTTTCTTCTTTGGCCATGGTGCTTTTCGCACATTGTGCCAGTTTCAAACGAAGACGTCTTATTAAACTAAAATTTATAAAAAGAAACGTCAAATATTTCCTTGATTATTATGGTAGTAATAGCTTTTTATATAAACCCATGAAATAATGTCCAAAAAGAATTAGAAAAAAATCAAGTACGTCTAATAGTTAAACCCCTTGCGTTCAAAACAAAATTCGTCGACGCTGCTACAACGTTACGTCGTTTACCATGTTTACCAACTATCCCGAAATTATAGTTCGTTTCCAGTATAACACTCGCCTTTTTACAAACAATTACAAATCCACCTGGATCTTTACGATCTTACGAATTAAGAGAAAAAAACATTAAAGTAGTTAATATTATGTAGCAAGGGACGTTTAATTAAGTAGGTAGTATTTGTTTGCAAAATACGATTTGATGGATTTACGCAGGTAAGGTATGTTTTAATAGAACGTGTTTGTCCATTTCCTTTTGTTTAAAGTTTGAAGTAGAATTGCAAGTTTATCGGTGTTTTAGCAGATTTCAGTGAGTGCGCGTTATAGGTACTTAGTTAAATAATTAAAATACCCCTGGTTAGGTGGATGTAGATTGTACACTTCGTACAAAGTGTTCTGAATCTGCTAAACGTTTTTACGTTTTATAATGCGTGCTGTTATGCAATAAGAATAACACTCTATGCCAGAGTCTGATTCCCGATAATTATCTGGGCTTTTGAATTTCTAAGTAACAAGTGCTACCAACTTTTTTTATGTATGAAAATATAGAAAAATAAGTAATAAAAACATCATAAACACATCAAGTAAGTGGTCAAACTAGACTATTCAATTAAAAGACATACCCCCGGTTTCTAGAACGTTTGTTGGCGTTGACAGTAGATTAAAACTATCGTTGCCTCTATCTGACTATAAACAAATGACAAGGATGGCAATAGAATTAATCTGTTGTCAACGCTGACTGACGTTTCAGAAACTGGGGGTTAGGTTAACTACAGACTGTCAGTAAACGTTTTCTCTGTACCTATTTGACATCATGCGAAGCCTATAAAAAAAAATATTCTGAGCTAGCAAATTAAACTTTGACTTTCCATTTCCACGAAAAATAGGAGTTGTTTAAAGCGCCCCAATTTAAGACGCAATTTTCAGTGACACCTTGAGAAATGCCATCATTATGGCTACAGCAATCTCATCAAGAGTTGAGAACAAAAGAAATAAATTTAGTCATGGACTTCCTAAACGGGTTCTCTACAATTTTACCCATTATACTGACCCTCTCATCTTTTTCCGTGAATATTCAGTTTCTCTTGTAAATATTACCCCATTTTTTTTATCAACAGTAAAACCTTACTAACTTGGAAATGGCACAATGTGCATACCGCGTGTAGCCAATAAGAAGTAACTTTTATATATAACTAGATCATAAGCAGGTTCAATATAATCACCTACGTAGTAACTAGCAACTAGGTTTTATACATCAACCCGAGAAACAATGTGTTGTTGTAAAACAATTTCCCGCCACAAAACTTCTCTTGCAAAGCATAACCCTAAAAAGAAAATGGCCGCTAATATACCGGGTCATTTAGCACGGAAGATGAATGGTAGTGGTCGCCTTTTCCGCGGTGACAATGAATGTAATTTGGTGCTTCCATTACTTTTGTAATTACGGTATTTTTAGAGCGAGTAAAGGGAACGCTTATCGTTAAAGGTATAAGGTAGGGTACGTATGCCCAGATTGCCCAGACAGCCTAGTGGGCACGCAGCTCTCACGGACTGCTATCGGAAACCCCCGATAGGGATCCGACAGATTTTCATCCAGGCAGGCGGGCACTACTGGGTTTATGGATGTTTGCCTTCATCGGGCGGCAATAAAGTTTGGTTTTAGCTGTGAACTAATGTAGAATGTATGTATTACTCTTGAATGTTCATTGCGTTGAAGTGAATTATTATCGTTATTACATGTCTAGTAACTGTTCATTGCTTCAAATACATGGCATTATTTTGAGATAGGTGACAGCACCAATAATAAATATGAAAGAGAATAGAATTTCGTAGGAAACTGGCTACGACAGCGGAACCGACAATTCGCGCGCTTTACATCGCGACCCGCCATATTGCGAACGTTGACATACGAGTTTCCCGCGCAACTGGGCGGAAGCCGCTGACAGCTCTCGGCGGCCATGTTGAATGTTGCCATAACCACTCATACACCGACAGTTAGCGGTTATCACATTTTCATATTAACATTTTATGTGAATTTACGATCCCATAATTCGTGGAGTTTGTGGTGATTGTGGCAATGGGTGGATTTTTCAGGGTTGTTAGGCTAATACTTTTGATATTTTTAAGATATTTGAATCTTCATTGACAGTGATAATAGTCTGATGAAAGAAGGTTACACGTCGTTTAAATTTTTTACGGGCACTTATTATTTTATGAGTCCAGAAAAGATGCTTACCTGTCGTCGTAAAATTAATATACATGGCAAATCAAATCATTTTCAAACAACATCATAGCCCGAACAAAAATACTTTGATCATTTTTTGTTTGATACAATTTTATTAATACTTTTAACTAACGTCATTGGTGACAATGACATGTCAGCGCTAGCGCAGACGTAGCATGTAATAACGTTTCTGGTATACGCTTACACGTGCATTATATTTCTAGATTTCTTTTTTATAAATATACATGACACGTGGTACCTATAATATACATAGTTTCGACTCAATACTGCCCTCCCCCCTCTCGATATATTTATAACTTATATTAACGGTATATTTATATTTAATTATTAATTGATTAATTTTACTTCGCAGGCGCGGAACAAACCCGCTGACGGAAGCGGGCATGTCAACCAGAAAAATGCAACCGGAAGCAAATCAACACCAACCAGTCAAAAAGGTACATTGAAATAAACTATTGTTAAAATAAGAAGTAAAAAGGGAGGGGGGGGGGGGGGGGGGGAATCGCACTTGAAATCAAAGTGTTTGTCTGTCTTGTATTTTGATTAACGATTAACCAGTTTTACCGTTTACCAGTACGGTTTACCAGTGCTGCCATTGGTGGAAATTTAAATGTTACCACACAGGATTGTTTGTGCTCAATCACTGCCCGTTGTTCATGCTGCATACAATAATTACGTCTCGCAGCGAACGAGGGCGCAAAAAAACCGAAATAGTATAAACTAATTTATTTAAAATATTAAATTCAAAATATAATTAACTTAATTAGTCACAATCGTTCGATGGTTGAACCGAAAGTGAGGTGAATCATCTTCCGATCAGCGTCCCGATGTGCCACCCATCGATTCCATGTAACGGCAGCCCATTGTCAGCAATCTGCAGTTCCAGTGTTACGAAATGGTGGCTTGAGTCATCTTTGTATATTGGCTTCTTCTAGGTGCTAGCACATAACACAATTATAAATACGACGCTACTGTCATACAATTATCTCACGAACCCAAAACATAAACAGAGCCTTGTTTAAATTTTCTTTGTCTTATTTTAGATTTGTATTTAACAGTTCCAAAGAGATATTAATCTTATATTTATTTCAAAGGAGGCCCCAAGACTCCCGTCAAACCATCAGCGCAGAAAGGCTCCGTCAAGATCGCGACTCCAAAACAGGCGGCGGCGGCGGCGGCCAAAACTCCACAGGGGAAGAAGAAAAAAGGACACAAACATCAACAGTACGAACTCACCGTCACCATCAACTTGGTAAGAATACTGCAAAAATAAAGCCAAACCTATTCGAAAAAAAAAAATTAAACCTGTGCAGCTCTAAGAACACTCACTTATTAGAGATGCCCCAAAAATGTTTGCGTATCTTTTCATCGATAACACTTTGTTTCGAACAATGTTTTACCACGCTAGGTATCTGTTCAACGAAAATACCGTTGTTCAAAGAACTCGGCGAACCGTGTTCATGAAACGTATTTACGCGAAACACGCACTGCTACTGTTATAATTTTTTTCGGATAACCATTGTCCGAAGAACGGTAATTCGGATAAAACTACTACTTGCGTTCTCCATCTAAATACGAGATCCGTACATAATGGCGTGAAATTAAACAAGGAACAAGCATACAAATAACAACAACCCCATAATCACAGTTAAATATTCTACCATTTAACTGCACCGTTATATCGAATAGCAGCAACGTATAACGTATAAATACGTTATAACAGCTAAACGTGAAATTAAACGCGAAACGTGCCGGAACAGCATTTTAACGACGTAAAATAGGGAGGGATTTTATGGAAAATGCAAAGCAGCTGGTTCCAAAGATGATTTGCATTCAGACCGCTTAATTGCCTCGTAATATAAGATACTGGGAATAAAAACGGTTGCTAATGAAATGTAGCTTTAAATTCACTTTTTTATAGATCGGGATAATGTGATTTATTGTTTTATTAGGGGGCCCTTGTCGGTCCAGTTACTGTACAGTCTTTCTGTCTTATCGTAGTTTTAATTGTTATTGTCAAAGAAAAGTTGGTTATTACCTCGACCGTAATCAACTCTGCTGCAGTCGAGTCACCATCTTTAGTTTTAGTAAGTAGTAGTGAACTCGATCGCACGTGCAAAGTATAGTCGGTCAAAAAATTTATATCAATCAAAAAATTATGCAATATAAATGAATCTAGACTGCTAATTATTGGTGAAGTAAGTCAGTTAGTAGGTAGTTAATGTAGTTTCTTTGTTTGAAATGAAAATATTATGTTCTCAAATTTAACTAACGCCCCAGAAATCGGTTATACGACTTATTTCTGCCATAAGTAGAAATCTAAAAAGTCACATCAGAATTAAAGATTTACATGGTTCAAATTATATAAAATCAAATTACTAAACCAAAAAACTTAGACTAAATACCCTACCTAAGACCAAGAACAAAATATAAGGCTAAAAACCAAGACACAAATATTATAATTACCTAGACTCTAAAACGAAAAATTCAAAACTGCGCGCACGACTCTTCGAATAATGTGTTACCAATGGTATCTAAAACACGACAAAAACAAATAAAGCTCGATCGTAAAACGGCATAGTTTCTAAATGTAACGCTTCAAGTGATTTTATTACATTACAATTTGACAGACTGTAAATTTTAATTCTAGTCAGGTGGTGAAACCGAATTTTTACGCACTAGTGCCATCCGGCTGTAAATGTCAAAGTAGTAGAAATTTCTTCTGGAATGTGTGGGAGCTATACTTGTTTACGCTACAAGATGATTATAGAAAAACTGCACCAACTTGATTGGGATCCGTTTATTTATAATGTACAAAAGATGAATCGCATGTGTCTAAATCATTAGGTCCTTGAAATGAAATGAGGATTCCAAAGTTTTCATGTAGTAGGTTACCTATATTTTAAGTGAATATTTGGTGAGCTTACACTAACTAACTCCCCTTACACTGATCTGCGAGGAAAGCTGTATGCCATAAAGTTAATTTAAATTGGAAATTAATTTTGTGCTTACTTACTCTGTTGTAGGTGAAAAATTTAATCGTCCAATTTTAACGTCGTCGCGAAAAATATGTTTACTACAAAAAAAATATTGCTCTCATTTTAGACACTCCTGACGCCATCTATGAATCGTGTCACAAACTATATACATATTTCAACATTTTGTAGGTTCCTAACTCAGCCATGAGATGTCACTGTTTCAGTATAAAAAATAACTCTACCTACTCTACCTAAATTACGCTCCGTATACTCGTAGTAAATAAATATCTATTTTTATTTGTTCCAATATAAAATAATATTATACTTACCTGCGTCTTCTGTCATAACACAAGATATTTTGAACTCGTAAATATTAGTAACAGATGACACCCATTAATTTTGATTTATTTTACTCCAAATCGCAGCTACTCGTGATTAGCGAAACTTTACATGGTACGATCTAAATAGAGTTTTATTCCAAAAGTATAAGGAACAAAATTAAGTGAACAGGCTTATTTTCAAATGTGAATCTTATGTAAAAATCGTTTAGTTTTGTAACGAAAATAAAAAGAAACAAAGCTTAAAGATGAACGATACACGGTACAAATTCCAATGCAATGAGCCCAAATCTTTTCCCTATCACTATTACCTACCTCATTCAAAACAGGTCTTAATACCATTCGACAAGGTTCAAAATAGATTTTCCCACCATTTTGTCTGTTGACGTAATATTCAGTCTGTAATTTTCCCGCCAAAACTACCTCGTTCCAAATGATATTGAGCGTGCCAAGATGTCGGCAAATTATTTCGGCTGTGCCACAGTGGTTCCAATTTCTACGAACCAATTTAGTCATACTGTCTGTATGTTTCTTATCAGTATTTTGGTATATAAATCAATACTTTTATATATTTTTATAACTTCGACTTACTTTTGTTATTATGAAAATATTCCTGGTGCAATAATATTTTTTCTGAGTTTTCACAAAGCAACTACTGGGTATCTTTCTGTATTAAGAATAATTAATTTACAAGTTTTAATGGCTTTCAATAGGACAAAAAACCACTTTAATAACAAGAAACCGGAAATTCGTTAAACCACTGTAGAACGCCCATCAACTAGCATGCAAAAATACTGTTAAATATAGAATTCTACTAATAATCTTAGCTGACGCCTGACAATGTCGCGACGCGCGTATCAGTGCTGGTCACTTTCGCGGCAAAATAAAAATAACCAAAACTATTTTGAAAATAGCCTAATCTATTTTCAAACTTGGCGGGAAAAAGTGATATTACAAATTAAAAGTGTTGACGTAAAAGCTAAAGAGTTATTCGAGATTTGAAATCAGTTATTACTATTTTAAATAATGATGCAAGTGCACTGAAAATCTTCGTCCTGTTATAAAATTATAGTGTTTTTTTACGTTTGTTAACAAAGTTGTGAAAATGGCGCAGACAGCCCCCACAGACGTAAAGTACAAAAAGGAATACAGAAGGCTGAGGAGGCTTACTAGCGATTTGCTGACTAGACAAATCTCCGTATGTCCAATTCCATTATATATCGTTACAATTTAGTATGTTATTCAACTGAACCACGTACGCAGATTTTATATACCTAATCAACTATTTTTGTTCTGATTGATGGTACGAGTGAACCTATTCTGATGTCTTTTTTAATAGTGCAATGTTATTTTTTACAGTCAGAATACGGCCTTACGGAAGACCAAGTTGCAGGTAAATATTGATAAGTTTAAGTTAAGTTTATGTTTTAATTACGAAGTGACTCGATACTATACTTGTAACTATGAGCGTAAGAGTAAGTAGGATAGTACGATGATGTTTTGTCTTTATCAGCCGCGTATGCACTATTTTTTTGCTGTGCTGCAGAGCAAACCAATCTTGACATTTTAGAATGTCGTACGAATGATTGGAGCTACACCTAAATAACGTGTATTAAATTTATCCGATTTATAGGGTTAACCAGCGATCTAGACATTTTAGAATGTCGCACGAATGATTGGAGCTACACCTAAATAACGTGTATATTCAATTTATCCGATTTATAGGGTTAACCAGCGATCTTTACATTTTAGAATGTCGCACGAATGATTGGAGCTACACCTAAATAACGTGTATTCAATTTATCCGATTTATAGGGTTAACCAGCGATCTTTACATTTTAGAATGTCGCACGAATGATTGGAGCTACACCTAAATAACGTGTATTCAATTTATCCGATTTATAGGGTTAACCAGCGATCTTTACATTTTAGAATGTCGAACGAATGATTGGAGCACCACCTAAATAACGTGTATTAAATTTATCCGATTTATAAGTTGCAGCCAAGGTGTGCTTCTTTCGGGTATTAAGTACGCTTTTGTTAAGTCTATTTCTGGTACTTACTAGGTCTAGTACCTACTAGGTTTGTTGCAGACCTAAATGGGAATAATGCTAAACCAATGATATAATATTGTATGAAGTTCTCAGACGCATTATCACGTGTAGGTATCGGAAGTATGGTTAATCATGATTTAAAAAAATCGTGATTTTTAATTACTAGTATAAAACTATGCATGCCTACTATAACTTAAAACGGTATCAAGTCCTTGTAGTACATTTTAATTGTCCGCTAACTTTATATTCTTAATGGCTAATTTGACTAACCAACAAAAATAAATTAGGGTTTTCATAACATTGTTACTTATGTAATGTATTTTGCAATTCCAGAATTCAAAGAGGCCTTCATGCTTTTCGACAAAGACGAAGATGGAACCATTGACTACGCCGAGCTTGCTTACATGATGAAATCACTTGGGCAGAGACCAACAGGTATTTTTTTTAATCCTACTAATATTAATAAAGGCGAAAGTTTGTGTGGTTATATGTTTGTTACTTTTTCACGTTCAATCGGCTAGACCAATTTTGATGAAGTTTGTTATTGCTGGATTAACACATAGGCTACTTTTTATTCCGAAAACAGTGGGTTACACCGCGAATTAATATTCCACCAATATTACACATTAACACTCGAAGAAACACAAGATTGAGAAAATAATACAAAACCAACAACGTCTCACTATCGGATTCCCGCCAAAACTCTCTACCTATCCTTATAATAACGACTTGTCTGCAACTAGTTTTTTCCCGCGTAATACTATCGGGATTTGTGACGTCATAAATGGTATGAAATTATGTAGTAATACACTTGAAAGATGAATAACTTGCCGCCAGAAATTACTGAAGCATACTTAATATTCAGTTTCTTTTGAATGACAGATTCCACGATAGTTTTGCAATGATACCTGCAATGTACCTACCTACGGACATTATTCCACTGATCTATTTTTGTATGATAACAGTTTACTAGAATATCCCGAAATAATTTAACGGCTGACTCTGTAGATCGCAAAACGGAATTACAGTCGTTGCCAAAAAGGTTGCCATTTACAAACAATTCTATAAATAACTGAGATAATACTCCTTTGTCTGAGACACAAACGTTTACACAATACGTCTATAGTGTTTTCTACGTAAGTATGTACCTACCGATTTGTAAAGGCGGAATTAAGGCAAGATTTTACTCAATTTCGACGTTTTTAAAGCTTAGGAAACCAATTAAAATAATATAAAATTATGAGTGAAAAATATTTGTTTTTGTTATAGAATATTTTTTTTTATTTGATCATACAATGAAGACGATTGAGAAGACAAAAACGCGATTGCGAATAATTGGCTCAATAAAAAAAAACCACAAATATGACACTAAATCACATCTTTACTTGTCACATACTAAAAATTCCATCATGAAACCACGCGAAAATTGCTTGCATGCTTGCATACTATTCACTGTCGCATTACAGCCGAAATTAATATTGTATCTCCTACCCAAGATTGAAATCGATTTTGGATTGCTGCCTATCGTTCGATCGATCTCCAAACTGCGTGCGTAAACCAATCCACGGATCGGTTATTGGCACGTTTGACCCTAAAAATGGATTGTGATATCAATCCCAGATAGTAAAATTTGGATTGGATTGATTATTAATTTCGGCCGTTAGATAAGAGAGTATGTTCCAGCAGAAATTATAATAATGGTTCTACTTAGCTAGATTATGGGGCTTTTTCTCGAGAAAATATAAGATTCCGCGACAAATACAAAATCTGCATGTAGGCCAGCCCGTATTTATTGTAGTAGGTATCTCGTAAAACCAGGTTTTTTTTCCTAAACCGGCAATTTTAGTCTAAATGCTATACATAGGATTTATTTTATCTCTGAAATTATAAATACGTTTAGCGCAGTGGCTGAGTAATCGGACTGCTGCGCTTGGTGTCGCGGGTTCGATTCCCGCTCGGAACAAATATTGTGTGATGCACAAATATATTTTTCCGGTCTGGGTTTTATGGTGTACTTACGTGATATATGTCTGTAAACGGTACCCATGATATAGGAAAAATCCTAGTATGGGGCTGCGTTAGAAATAAGGGCTGTGGGGATCGTTGCGACACACAAATCGCCATTGATTGTCGATAAAGCATTTCGGTAATTTAGTTGTCGCAACCGAAGCTTGGTGGGTTTGATAATATTTTTGATTGATTTAGTATGTAGTGGAGTTAGGAAGAATATATCTCCCTATAACTCACCATTACCCCATCACATAAAATAGGCACAACTGGTGACACTGACGTTAAAAAGAACTATAAGAAACGAACGGACGAAAGAATTGAAAGAAAAAGTATGCAAATACGACTCAGGCCCCGGCGAGATTCGAACTCACGATCTCCTGTTTACTAGACAGGCGCTTTAACCAACTAAGCCACGGCGCCAACGATAGCGTCTGTTATATTTGTAATATCTATTCTTGAGGTTACGGATAATCACAGAGGTTTTGTTACACCCAATGCAAAGAAGGGTTGTCGTGTATCTGTCACTGGCATCGTATCTCTCAAACAGATGCATCGATTTTGATTTAGTTGTTATGTTTGGAAATTAAACTTCATTTTTCAAACTCATACCATACCAAACCACTGCTGCAGAGATGTTCGCATTTCGCAGAGATAGAAAAGTCTATATATTTTAAAGATATATACAGAGAAAAATATTTTTGTGATCCATCTTGCTTTTTCCAACTCTATAAACAACCAATTTCATAAGTCGCATCATAGTCTATTATTTTTATTTTCCCTTTCTTTAGGTACATGAATATTAAAGCCTACTTACAATAAACGATTTGAGATTTATGTCTCGCATTATGTACAAAAAACATTACTGTGACAATATACTAGAGCTACTCAAATGCTATACACAAATGTGCATAAGATAAGTACTTACCTAAATATCCTACATAAGCCTTTATCATGTAGATTCTGACAGACATAAAGGCAGTACAGACCCAAATTAAATTCGCGAGGTCATGAATGCGACCCTGTAATGAAACGGTCGCGTGTAGGCATTCCACCTTCATACGTGCCATAGTCAGAGCAAAATAACTTGCACGTAGTCGATTCCATAGGACACTACAATATAGTATAATTATGCTTTAATAATTACCATGTTTCGATAGCATGGTGATTATTAAAGAATATCTCTAGAGAGTTAGTGAGATGTAGAGTTAGAGAGATACATAATAGTGGAGCGATATCGATAGGGATATATATTGTATCCAATTGATGTATGGTAACTTACATAGTTCACACATATTGTACTCTTACTAGGTGTTACCTATATAAATGCGGACAGAGTCACGGGTAACAGTTGTGGGAACGGGATTTCCCGTTTCACGCGGGGCAGCTGCAACCATAAACGTTCATGATATCCATTATAAATTGTGTAGACGAGCCCGCGATAAATTATTCGATATAATTTTTATTGTTCTAAATATATTCCAATACTCTGCTATAATACGTAACGTTTGACCAAATTCCAGAGGCTGAACTGAGGCAGATGATGAAGGAGGTGGACGCGAACGGCAACGGCACCATAGAGTTCAACGAATTCCTCCAAATGATGTCACAGAAGATGAAAGGCGCTGACGGGGAGCACGAGCTTAGAGAGGCGTTCAAGTGAGTACCAAAGAGATCTGACATACTTCTTAAGATTAGGTTTCCTCCAAAAATGATGTAGACATTTAGCAGTCGTTTTATCGCGGCGAATTCGTCACTGATACGTTGGCTATTCAAACAAGGCGGTGTGGTTTCCTACAGAACGTTTTTAAAACATATTTTATTTTTATTTATTTATTATAATGCTTTTTAAATGTTTTACTTGTAAAAGTGCGATATTCTTGCAATAAATGCTTTGATTTAGATTTTTTTGTTTTGTCCACTAAATATCGGCACCGCTATTGGAGGAAACCCAAGCTTTAAAGGTTTCAAAGATGGTCACTTGTGAACTTTGCAACCCAATAACACTAGGTTCGATCCTCGGCCTCTATATTTATGAATAAAAACTAAATTAGGCCGCACCCAAAATAGTCCGTTAACCGTTTAGCATCCTCGCTTCTCTCAGGCGATAACTTCACGCCATGCGTTTAGTATCTTCATCTTTCGTACCACAAACAACACTTATAAAATATTATATACATTTTCATTTCCAGGGTATTCGACAAAAACAACGACGGGCTGATATCATCTGTGGAACTGAGACACGTGATGACCAACCTGGGGGAGAAGCTGAGCGAGGAGGAGGTGGACGACATGATCCGCGAGGCTGACCTCGACGGCGACGGGATGGTCAATTACGATGGTCAGTACCACATACAAACTCTACGACATGTCTGTGATGTGATGCTGAGCGTGTTGCATTGTGCTGAAGTGTCAGCTGCAGCTACCATAATATAATGCAGATCGTTCACCGTAAGATGCCCTCTGGCTACTCCGTAGGCTATGCTGCTTATTCCCAAGGAAGTGGACATCTTATGTAGCTCTATCTTTCTGTTATCTGACATCAAAATGAGCCACAAGATACTGACCGCATTCATTCATACAAACTAACAAGGTCTTTCTATTATGTTTATACATTTCTCTCTCTGTGTTTCTTCTCTTGTTTTGTACTAACCTTATGTTTACTTTCTGACTTAAAAGGAGCTTCACAATTCGGTTATAATATTTTAATTGGTTTTATGTTTATTGTACAACTAGCAGCGCCCCGCGGTTTCACCCGCGTTACTCGTACAACACCTATAGGTAGCTATTTGAAAGGTTTATGCATATTATTGTGTCATCATAGTTAGCATCCGAGTACTGGGGCGACAGTCTGTACATTAGTTAGCTTCCGATATCGGTCGCTAAGTCCTAACGTACCAAAAATGAAACAGTATGAAAGCCCTATATATAAGTTAGGATGAAACCGAGATCGTGGGACAAAGTTAAACGTACCTAATCTGACTACAACAATGTCAGTTAGTGTGTGCGTATGTATGTTTGTGAGTCACATAATTATGGCATAATCCTATCTATGATATATGCCACCTCTATCTCTTTCCCTCTCCTTCTGTCTCCATATCTTTCCCTCTCCACTCTCAATCGCTATCTTTCTCCCTCTCCCTCTATTTATATATACTTCACTCACAATCTATCTCTTTTCCTCTCGCTCTCTTCTCTCACTCTATATATCTCTCTCTTCCGAGATCTCTCTTCCTTTATTTCTACATACTTCCCACTCACTCTATCTCTCGCTCTCACGCTCTCTCTCTCCTTTTATCTCCTTTCCTCTTCCTTTTTCTCTCTCCCTCTTCCTCTTTCGATCGCTCTTCCTCTACTTCTATATGTACCCTCTCCATCTATCTCTCTCCCTCTCTCGCTCTCTCTCTATCTCTCTCTTCCTATATATTTCCCACTCACTCTATCTCTCCCCCTCACTCTCTTACGCTTCCTTTATCTCCTTCCCTCTCCCTTTATCTCTCTATCTGTATACTTCTCCCTCAACTTCTTTCTCTCACTCTATCTCTCTCCCTCTCCGTCTATCTCTGTCTTTATCTTATATCCATTATTATCATTACGATCCGTTCAGCCGTTTATTGTGGTCCGTAGGGGGTGCATCTAAATAATACCTCATAATTTCCACCGCTTGCTTTGCCCCGTATTTCTTACCAAAAGCCTAAATATACATTTTCAGACTCCTAACTTGAAGAATTATTAATTCCCCATACAAACATTCAACCCTAGATAGCCTATGTCCGTCTCGTAGGTCCAATCTATCCCTATACCAAATTCCATTGAAATCGGTCCAGCCGTTTGAGCGTGAAGAGCTAACAAACATACACACATACACACACACACACACACTCACAAACTTTCGGCTTTATAATATTAGTAAGATTTAAATATTATTAGGATCATATTCCAGTGCTATTCTCTCATTCCAGAATTCGTAACAATACTGACATCGAAAAACTAGTACGAACGACCGCCAGCAGATCAGCTGAAAGCAGGGCCGGGCCGCGCGCCCCCCGCGCCCCCGGGGCAGCCGCCCCGGGCCGGCCCGCCTCGCCCGCGGGGCCTCGCCTGCCCCGGGGGAACAGAAACTCTCATATAGACTGCTTGCGGTGGAACTGTGTGTGTGGTGCAACAAACTAAGACGGTGGCAGTGTATACGTACAATTTTACAATGTGACTTTTAAATATTATTCAAAATATGGTGTTTATTGGTGGAGTGGAGTATTGTATCAAACGACATCTTTCATAGAAACCAATATATAATGACTAAATGTGAAGCCAACAAAATATTGAAGTACCTAAATATACGAGTATGATACATTTTTTTTTTCTCCAATATTTCTGAGAATGGACGGATATTAGTAGAAAGAACACCTGACTATCAAATGTTATTATGTTTGTTGTACTAAAATATTATGTAGTTACATAAAACCTGATTTATATAATATCAACTGCTGGATATAATTACACGAACTTAACTGAAAATAATAATAAATATAAGTGTAATTATGTGCTCCCCAATAAACACCTTACTATATAGTATGTCCATCAAACGTAAATATATAATAGTCCTGACCCCAAACTAGGATATCAAGGACTTTACGGACCAGGGTCCTATAATTATAGTGTTTCAAGCGGTGTAAAAATCATTTCACATAACATTTAATCCCATATTAACTGTAACAATTTCATGTGACAATCGGAATAAGACGCTGTATGTAGCTATTTACATTAAAAAACAGATCAAGAAAAAAAACCATTAGGATTTATATAAAATCATGTTTTGACAACAAAAAATAGTGGGTTCGTAATTCATGTTTTATTCGGTCTGCACTAAAATTAAACTGACATGGCCGTTGCTAATAAAATTCTTTTTATTCTTGTCATTAAAACCTAAATGGACAAAGTGCAGACGGAATAACAATGATTATTTATTAATTAATCCATTTTACGATACGGAAAGCAGGGTTGACTGCATAAAAACATTTTAATTTATCTAAATACATTAATATTTGTAAAATATTCCCATATTTTATGTTTTTAACAAATGAAAATAATATAGCACATTTTAATAAAAATATATTGCGCTGATATAGAAATATTAAGTATAACAAAATGGTGAAATTTTAGAAAATTAGACAAGAAATGAGAAAGCGTGACACATTTATAAAATTTCATAAAATTATCTAACCAAATACTACATAACAATGTTTTAGAAAAAAAATATAGAAAAAATTGTAATAGCTCGTCTAAGTACGTTTAATAACAGAATGAAAATAGCTGTAAAAATTCGGTTGTGTCCACATTTTTTAAGTGTAATAAAAAATATAGTATCCGTACGTATACACGGTGTATGAGTATGTGTATGTAGAACTAGAAAAATGTATGTGGATGGGGTGTTAGTGGAAAAACAATGGTTTTCGTTAGTCTTCCAAATGGAGGTTGACTGAAGAAAGTTAGCCAAATGTTAACAGAGTTCATTAAAGTTAGGAGGAGACGAAAAATAAATTATAAAAGTATTGATATCGGCGGGCGTCATGCGGTTTTATTTCTTAACTTTATTGCCTTTTTTTTTTACTTTTTTTTAAATTATTGTTGTAGCAAGGAAATGTATACACATAGGTACCTAATAATTTCATTTAACATTTCCATATTGATACAAAAATTAAGATCATTGTTTGCAAATTTACTCGTGTCGTAGGAACGAATGGTTTTGCGATACTGGAACATAAATGTTTATTCATTTTTATACATTTCAAATTATTTTGTTAATGTCATAATTTTAAAAATTAATATTATAGCTTACGGCAAGGAATGCGAAAGATTTTGTATCAAATAGTTTGATACACGTGGTAGATTTTTAATATTTTAGCAACGTTTTCTAGTCACTGCTTTAATTTTAATTAATAAATGATAGCGTAATGTAAATTTTACTAGACAACCCTAACCGTTAGATTACACAATTAATTATTCATTTATTGAAAATATGTGATAATTGTGATAAAAATGTTTACAAGGAAATTATACTTTTTGTTTGTAAAATAATTGGTAAATTATTAAAATTATGAAATATATTTTGGGCTTCCGTTTGGAAAATAAAATCTTTTAAATAAGTATATAATAAAATTATATGATTTAAGGACAAGAAATTATTGGAAACACTGGTTGATTTTAAATACACTATAGGATTGAAGATGATTTGACAATAATAAATATTATAATCATAAATATTATAATATAACTGTTCAGAGTCAATTGTATCACAAATCGTTATTTTAACTTCGCATAGCAAGCAATAAAAATATTTATTGAAACAGATTCATATTTACAAAATAAATTATCCAAATTATTATATATGATTTTTTAAAATATTAAGTCATTGTAAAAGATATAATATTATAATAACGTGATATTATTTAAAGTAACTACCAATATAATTATTATGATATTTACATGCCATCTAAACTACTAAATATTAAACTAAATAACTTGTTTATTAAATGGTATATGATTTTAATGATTCTTACCTTCTATGCTGAATTAAAGGCACGTGAATATCTATACTATATCTTATTACATATACCTACCATTAGAAATTATATACACAACAGCATAAACAAACATAATACAAACATAATTATATGGTAATATAAAAAAATATATTTTTATTTAAGTGGCATTAAATGTACCTGTGTATAGCTATCAACCTATTTGCTATAACTTTGTTGCAATATTTAGCTGTGACATGTTTTAAGAAATTGTACGTAGTGTTTAATTTCTAACGTTTATTTACACTATATTGGTTTCAGTGTGTATTTTGATAGGGTTGTCAAAAACAATTATATGTAACGCAAAATAAATCGAAGATTTCTTAGAGCTTATCACCAAATTTTAAAATATTATAATGTTCACAAAAATGTCGTTTTGTTTTCATCACTTTTTGTACCACATTTTAAAAATTATATAGCTTAAATGTAAAAAAAACACGATTTCAAATATAATAATTTAGTACGCCAAAAATGCCTTTAGCATGTCTGTCTGAATTGATAGCCATGGATGTTGCCTAATTAAATTTTGTTACATAAATTTAATTGTCGTTACGTAAATTTTTACACATGCCAGCCCTAATGCATTGTCTGAGTGTTCAGATATTAATGTAGTGTAAAATAATTATATGACATGTTAAAATAAGTTACATGTACATGCAAGTTAGATATTCGATGTAACTAGGTGGATATACAAGCTTCGTATGAAACAAAAGGATTTTAATAAAATTGGTATGTGAACTGTTGTATTTTATTGCAAATTAACGACACAATCGTGTCATTTACTTGTTAAATTAGGAGGCATGCCACACCATTACAATAAAATCAGTACCTACCTATCTATAATTACTATTGTGTTGCATTGCAACCAGAATTGATAGAACCAGGGGCTACTTTGCGAAAATCCTTATTCAGAAGTAAAAATATGTAGCTTTAATTCCTCCGAAAGTTTGTCTGAACAATGTAAGCTAGGAAAAACGGCAGTGGACGTAATCTGATCAACGGGATCAACATAATTACAATGATCAATGAACCCGAAAATTGGCTTTTAGAATTATTGTCTGTTTGATTATTTGTTACCTTGAACTACTGGACGGATTTTGATGTGAGTTTCGGCATTTGGTAGTTTTGGTTTCAAGTAAGTTACGGTGTATGTTTTGTAACTAAGTGACGGCTAGGTATATATGACTAATTCTATTTTAAAGAGAGTGCCTACCGCGTCCAATATGCTGAGCCCGTATGTTCCATTGGAAATGGAAATAGAGTTAACGACGCAGCTGTTGTCATAATGACGTCATACACCACATTGTTATAGTCCACGCGTACGAAGTCGCGGGATATTACTAGTATGTAATATGATAATCTTAATATATATAAATCTCGTGTCACAATGTTTGTCCTCAATGGACTCCTAAACCACTTAACCGATTATAATAAAATTCGCACACCATGTGCAGTTCGATCCAACTTGAGAGATAGGATAGTTTAAATCTCAAATTATAGTCGCAATTTTAATTTATTTCTAATTATTTGTCTGTTATTATTTGACAGTCACAATTATCTGTTAACTCCAAATGATTCTAACAGATGTCGATACCTTTCGACTGGGTTGAGTAAGTAATCAATAGATGGCGCTGCTATGGTAAATCTACGAACGTGTCATATAAGCTACATTTTAACAGCATAATTGGAGTTTTGGCGGGAATCCGATAGTGAGACGTTGTTGGTTTTGTATTATTAGCTCAACTTTAGCCACAGCAACGCGTGGCCGGGTCAGCTAGTATGTTATAAAAATATGTCAAATAGCGATAAACTTGCTGATAGGCGGTTTTTGCATCCTAATGACGTCATTTGTCGCGACCAATCGCAAGCACGCTCGGCGACACACCACGCATCGTCACGCGGCACGCGCCTGCACCGTGTATAATGTCAACAAAATGCTTCTATGTAAATGGTAACAGTATAAAACAATGATTGCTCACTTGATTTTGTGGTGGATTAGATAAACATCCTTTTACACCGTTTATATTCATCTGCAATGAGCAAGGAAGTGGGCAGGACGAGTATGTAAGCACGATACTTCTCATACTTCTCAGCCATCCCCATGCCCATCACTGTGCCATTATAAGCGAATGCAGTAAGTATGTAAACACTCACTTTGTTCGAATGCATTATTGCCGGCAGGGGCAGAATGTAATTAAGGCATTCGTTTTGATGGAAATCCACTATCTAGGTAGGTACTATCTGCCTAGATCCTTCAAACAGTTAATCTGTCGCTAAACTCAGTTCTATTCTAGGCTTAACATGTTTACTATCTACGACCGCATTGTATTCGGTGCATGTATTAGGTACTCATTGCTTGTGTTGGGCATGAATTAATAAAGTAGGTGAAAACGCAAACCCCTGAGGGACACTAGCGCCACTGAACAAAAATCTAAGCGTGGGGTGGCAGTAGCATCAAACCTAATCGAATGCCTCTGTAATTTCGAAGTTACACTTAAGTTTGTGTGTAGATCTGTTACTATTAATTGATGTCATAATGATGTGATTATGGTATGGTTATAGTTATTTTCTCTGTAATTTTGAACTGATAATTGCTGCGAAATTACGCTGTCGTTGTTCTTTTTTTCTTGTTACTTTACTTATTTTGAGAGGTAATTTTTAAGTATTATCACGCCAGTTACAAAAGTGCTCATTCATAGAATGTGTCTTTGCACAATATCAGAAGCGATAACGGTCAATGTATAATAAGATACGGTACTGAAATGAATCCATATAACAATAACTTACTACTTCTTCTCACATATGAAATAAAAAGTTTCTACACTTAAAGTGAAATAATAAAAAATATATCCCATTGTATACGGATCTCAATGCCTCACAATATTGTATTGACAGTATTTTATGGATTTTAATACAATGCAAGAGCATTTATGATGAGCCGCAAACATCTTTTCAAACAGTTAAACATAATACGACAGACATGTAAAGTCATTCGTTCAACACACCTTTGCCACGATGAGTTAATAACTTTATTGACATCAATAAAACCAACGTAGCTATTTGTTTCTAGTTGAAATATTGTGATGCTCTAGATAGAGTCTAGGCAAACGTCTTTAAAGTTTTGGAGAGAACAGAACACCGTACCTATCCCACGTTTTTGCGTTTATCATTTGCCTATATTCAGGCACTTTGAAAAACACGACTAATAAACACAAGTTTGTTTTTTTTTACGAAAATTAAAAAAATAGATTTTGTTTTTTTCTCCTGCCACAGTTTTAGTTTTGGTGATACTTTTGTCGCTAGCTGTACTTAGGTACTATAATTTTGGCGTGCAGGACAGACATGGACAAATGTTATCGTGCGGGTCGAATAAAAACTTTATGATGGTTTGGGTCGAAAAACCGGGACGAATATGGCATAAATCAATTTAGAACCTAGATTCTCTAGTTTTGTAGTATAATGTTAATCCGGCTAAACCTCCCCGGCCTAGACCTCTAAATTCTTAATTTTCGAGTCATTTTTTATCTTTATTTGCCTTCCGTTGATATTTTATCAACATGCATGTAAACATAGAGTAAACACTACTTTGACTATAATTACAAAAAAGTCAGGCGTTCGTCACACCTGTCGCATGAGGAAAACTTCTGTAAAGGAATGGCGATGATAAGAAAACAACATTTACACACGCGTTTTTTATTTATAAAGTTTGCGGAAGGATTATATTATATGGCCATTGAAAGTATATGTGTCCAAAATATTTTCTGAACCGCATCACAGCTTTGAATACTAAAAACTGATGCACAAGAATTTTGGTGTCCAAAATATTGCCTATTCAAAGATTTTAGGTTAGGTAGGTGTTAAGTTAAGGAGTTATCTTAATATGATACCGCAGGGGCCAAAATAATAAATAAAATATGTAAAACCTCACGCAAAATAATACAATTTAGAAGAGTTGAAGAATCTCCTACACTTACTCCCTTATAATATCCCTTATAATTATATCATTATGGAATTATATATCTTTGTTTAGATATATACCCAATAATACATGTTCGAAATGGCAAGTTTCAAAATGTACCTAAATCCGGGTCTCCTGCTCGTGTTTTTACGGAACATTACACAAAAACAGCGCAACAAAACAAAAAAAACTTCAAAACAAACGCAGGAGAAACGCAGGCTTCATATAGCCACAGAATATATTTTACTCAATTTAAGAGCGGGCTCAGTCTACCAAAGATATATAATAAAATTTTCGAATAGGTCAACTGATCCCGCGGGCTCAGTTTGGAGTGGGCTCAGTTGACGTTCGAGCCCACAGAATACCTATATGAATACCCTAAAAAAAGGGACACTCTCAATTAAAGCGAGATAGTATGATCTGAATTTCATATGTCATTAGAGCGTTTCGTCTCTCTCTTCCGTGGGTTTGCGCACCTTTTGAGTACGGAGTGTCTGCCTTGGGGATAATATAGCGTAGTATACGAGTAATATAGCTCAATAATCCAAAATGGCGGAACGCAATCGCAATCGCCAACACATCCATCATCGTAGTTGTCAAGGGGCACGTCTCGCGTAGCCGCGTAGGCGCCATTCAACAGCCGACGGCCGGAAGACAATCATCACAGGATAATATCACCGGACTCTATTGTAATGCATCTTCAACCCATGTCAGGTAACTGACCCTGTACTGGAATTATCCTTAAGTGCTGTCTGCTTATAGAACCGAGTTTTCCGTGTGGCGCTTATGTAGGGAATTAGTTATCCCTTTTTCACTAGTTGTAAGTCTTTCTTTATTGAAGCTCAGGCGCGATATTATCAGTAATACATAAATCTATTATGTAGGTAATACAAGTATACCTAAATTTGACCTAGATAAACATATGACTGTTCTAACCAATAAAGACATAATAATTCATGTAATTGCAGTGTGTTCAAATGAAAGCTTGTACAAAAAACCTGTATCTGAATAGTAGGAGTATCAATATCATCACCATCACACCCCATGTACGCTCACTGGTGAGCGAATACGGGTCTCACCTCAAGGAACATTACACTATAATTTATAATGTAGGTACTAATTGATAGATTCACCTACTACATAATTATGTGGTCATGTATATGTAAGTGTAATTGGCAAATGTGTATCCCGGCCTCTGCGATAGGCAGCCTGTGAGTGACAAGCGTTTTAAAGCAATTCAATTCAGATAATATACTAATACGGACTTGTGTCATAATCGGAGTGTCATTTATTAATTTGCCAGATATCATGTAAGTTTCTGTTCATAATCTTCAACTTAAGATGGTATATATTAAATAGAACGAAAGAGCAAGTGCACACTGAAGATAGCTCTCAGAGCTAAGTTTGATTTATTAATACGGCCCTAGTCTGCTGTTGAAAGAGTTCACACTTCACCTCCTAAGCAAGGATCAAGCTGGGTACGGGGTATCTATGGGCCGTTTAATAAATCAAACTTAGCTCTGAGAGCTATCTTGCTCAGTTCCGTCAGTTGCTCTTTCGTTCTATTTAATAATTATACATATTAAGTTGAAGATTAGGAACAGAAACTTACATGATATCTGGCAAATTAATAAATGACACTCAGCGGTAAGTGCTATGCGATTATAATACAATTGACACATACAAGACAGTATCTAGTAGCCAGTGCTACATCTCAATATCCATTTATTCAATAGCAAAGATTTCAAGATGTAGATTACATTTTAAGTGTGGATCGGCTGATAGCGCATTTGGTAGCGCTGTTGAGGTTCATTTATTAATACGGCCCTATGTCAAATGTTCACTCGTGACTCGAAAACTCCCAGGTTGTATCTACCGGGAAATACAGACTCCGCGAAAGAGTTCCACTCCTTAGCGCTAACTAACTAGAAGCAAACCACTGACGGCCGAAATTAATAATCAATCCAATCCAAATTTTGCTATCTGGGATTGATATCACAATTCATTTTTACGGTCAAACGTGCCAATAACCGATCCGTGGATTGGTTTATGAAGGCACGCATATTGGAAATCGATCGAACGATAGGCAGCAATCCAAGATCGTTTTCAATCCTGGATATGAGATACAATATTAATTTCGGCCGTTAGTGCGTATAAGATGAATGCCCATCATTTGCCGGTGGCACATGGCCGTACGTCTGGTTGTCTGGTTGTTGATGATGGAATGTGGCGAAATTAACGAGTAATTCCAACGCAAACTCACTGAAATATATATTATCGCTACGTCGATGCTCAAGGCAAGGCTTGTCAACAGCATTGACCCAAAAGCGTGAGTGAATTTAAAGGGCACAACCGCGATCTACAAAATACTCGATATTCGAATGTTTTCAAACTACAGAACGAAAAATAACTCTTTACATAAAGCACTTTAAAATAAAGAAAGAAATCTATTGCAATTCCACTGCCGAGCGGTACCTACTTTTAGCAATATTGCAAAACTTGGTCGTTAGTTGTGAAACCTACACCGTTAACTTACTCCAGTTTAATGCTAACAAATGCTGAAACTCCTACCATAATCCATCCAGTACTTTCTATGTTTTAACGTAACAAAGAACCGAAAAACAAACATTAATTCTAAAAACCACATTTTCGGGTAAGTATAGTAAATAGTCATTCCCAGTTAGTTTTTTTCAAAAATATCTTAAATTTACAGACATGGCTCAATTGCAGTTTTATCATAGTACCTATACGTAAATACAGTATAAAGGTGGAAAGATATAGTAAGTAAAGCGAGTGCCTTAAGCGGCCTTGTCCCATGTAATTACGGGCACTTAAATGAAATTTACAGCGTTTCCTATCTTTCTCGGCTTTATCCGGATTTCTCAAACTACACATACAGCAGAACGGAGCGGTAAACAAATAAAAAAAACCATTAAAATTTACTTTAAAAATTTAGTTTTATGGAGTGACTCATGTTATCGTAGATGTTAACTATATCCCACCTATCCCGCACTAATGTATTAAATACCAAATAATGGATATTTCTTTGTTCCTTAGCCGCTTTAAAACGGCTGAAAGAATTTTAATGAAATTTAGTAGGTACCTACTAAAACTGTTTCATAGTATTTGGGACAGGGTACTTTTTAATTCAAAATCATATCGCTGCACGAGACTAAACAATGTTTATATTGTACTGATGAGATAAACATTTGTTAAATGTTTTACATTTAACAAAGGTAGGTATTACACTGATAAGCGAACACTTCAGCGGCGAGCCCACGGCAGCTAAACGTGGGGTACCTACTCCTAATAAAGGATGTGACGTTTTCTAAAAAAATTGTTGCGCCAAGCCAACTTTTTTCTTTTCCACTTAAACTTTGACACCCCCATTTCACCTTTCCAAAGGTTCATTTTTGAGATAAAAAACACTATAAAGTTAAACCCCAAATATTCTTCTATTGTTATAGGACCGCAGAATTGAAATTAGGGTATATGTTAACTATTATTATTACTTAGGGAAAAAAATCGTGGGGTTCATATAGGGAACGATTTCTTATAACCAGGGTATTATCTTGTATCTAAGAAATCAGGAGCTTACATTTTTAACTATTTTTAAAATGAATTATAAATTCCTTTACCGAACTATTTAATAATGTATCAAGCTTAACAAAGGTCATCAAACCTCTCATATGCGAGCACAGAGTCTAAAGAACACTCAAATACCGTACCTGTATCGTCACGTGCCCTAGTATCATGATTTACATTACACCAGCCTGTATAGCCCATATGAATTAACTATTAAAGCGTGTCTACACACGTCGATCTGGCAGTGCAAAGTAGCCGTCTACGCTTTGCTACACGCGAAATATACTCGTAGTACGCTTCATAACCAGAATCTTGTAACTCGTAGCATAGATTGGCAGAATAGGTTAAATCGTAGCATAGATTGTGGAGACCCGCGTAGATCTCGCGTAGCGTAGGCAGGATTCTGGAAGTTCGTAGCATAGGTTGCAAGAGCCTAGCTTGCTCGTTTAATTTGCAGGTAGTATAAATTATAGCAAGTAAAATTGTATTGTTGTAGATTAGAAGTGTACGAGTCATTTACACCATGTGGTTGACGGCAATTATTGCATTGTACGTGGTTGCTTCCGGCGTTTGTTACGGTGAGTCTATGTAAATTAAATAAATAATAAAATAAGAGTGATAAGTATTACAAATTACAACTGAATTGTTTAATATGCGCTTCTACACAATATGTTAGTATAATGCCTTTGTAGAGCTTGTCACCACGGACTCTGAGAGTGGAAAGACTGTAACTGTCTAGTAAAAAATATTCATAATTTTTAACTGGCATTAATTAATAAATAAATACAGCAACATAAAAAGCCTCTATATTGCACACTAAGATATAGAAAATAAATCACTGAACCAAAAAATAAAACGATATAATAAAAAAAACTCTAATTTATCTACCTTTTGGTATTCAAGCACAGCCTCCACCCGCACCCAGTGGTTATTAAGTTTTAATCTTCATTGCTATTATTTAATTACAAACTTTGATTATATTTTTAACTATATACTAAAATACCAACATACTTTAGCCTGTTAACACAAATATTTTAAATAAACTAAAACTACATTTAAATCCGTCAACGTGCCCAAAACGCTGGCGGCATTGCCGGTCTTGTAGTCATTGTAATCATAACCATAGATTACTTATATTAATCTATTAATACCCTAAAACAAACTCTCTCTTTAAAGCGAGCTACCACGACCGGGATTTCGTAATATATTCGAGGGCGTTACCTCTCCCTTCAGTGGGAATGAGTACCATTTGAATATGCAAATTGTTCACTGTCATAAACTATACTTGGTTGAATATTATATTATCTTATACACGAAGAATCAAATTATATTTTTTTCTTTCTTTTAATTAATAAAGGCATGCGCTTAACAACCGTAACCTTAATGTTTACATTCACGTGCAGGTAGTTGCTCGTAACCGTAACAAATGCAACGCGCTCGATGACCGACCTTGGCTAAATTGGCGTATTGTATGCCTATTGAGACTGCCGCAGAAGGCACAATGGCATAAGAATGGTAGCGAGCGTGCAATCTTATTCTTTTGTACACGTATTTTGGTGGACCATAAATTTTTCCTAAAACTTTTTTAACCTAAAGTGAACCAGAAAAGAGTAGTGGACTACAGTGTTTTTGACCGCCCACCGACCAAAGCAGGTGATATAAAGAGAAGTAAGATCAAATCCAAGTGCGGGCACGTACAATGTATTTCTTGTTAAGCACAATATGTACTTACGTAATTATCAGCCGCTTTTTGGGCCTAATCCTCCTCACGAAACTGAGGGGAGGCGTTTGCCCAGCAGTAGAACAGTACAGGCTGAATTATCATTATTATTAAAGCTTCAGAAATTATATTCAAATAACCAAATAGCCTTACGATTTGAGCCATTTTCTCAAGGTTTCTGTCTCGCCCATCGCTAGTATTAGACTATCTGAAACGACTTTTTTCTGTAGGTAGGTAGGTAGTAAAATGTAACCCTATTTTGATTAGGTCGCCTAACTTGTTAAACGTCATTGTAAAGTGCCTGCTTAAAAAGATAGAGCTCTAGCAGATGCCAAGTTAGAATAACAACAAATCAAGACTTATTGAACCTAAAAACCACCCAAGACGCAACCAGTAATGTGCCGCAAAAGTGGCAGTCTTAAGTAATATTTCTAAATTGGAAAAATCTCTAAAAATTCGTTAGAAGTCGGTGAATAATTCCATCCAGATTCTGATCGCGTCCATTGGTTAACCTCTTTGACAAATGAGAAACTGCACATCATAATTAATATGTGCGCTGTATTTCCTTCACGAATTATCCTTATTCACGCTTAAATGACATCGAAAGCATGTCAAAGCATCGAAATGTATTACTATTATTTAAAGTGAAATGATTCTGTTTAGTTCCTCAATTGGATCGCAATAAGACCTCATGGTAACTCATGGTAAGCCCCCGATCTGTGAGCGGATGTAGGTTGATATGACTAAGATGGGTGAGGAAAAAGGGAGTACCCGTGTAACACACGCCTTAAATTTACATTCCTTGGCATTCGCCCTAAATCAGTTAGGTAAACTAATTTGAAATAATCATACCCTTATCAAATCTTATCAGACAGCCAAACAAATGTTTCTACAACGATTACTATGTAATGAAAGACAAAACCCTAAATGTCACATCTTGGCCTTTTAGCGATAAGGCTGTTTGACTATGTCCACCTTGTCATTATATTGTAATGTAAATATTATATTACGGATTTTTCATGTTGTTTTGAATTTTCTAATACTACTTCCATAGTACAGTCTGTGATAAAAGTCGCTGAGCCAGTTTAAAAGGACAAGTATGATACAATTACGGCTGCATCGGTCCTTATCATCAGATGACACAGCGGTCAATAAATGCTTGAAAACACTCATGGCATTTTATCCAAGTTAGCTTATTGTCGATAAAGCATAGTTTCGCATTTTCTATCAATATAAGCATAGAAAAATATTTGCAAGCTGAAGTAGCAGTGACTGTAGGCAGGCCAAATCACTCGTAGAATTGATAACCGATGGGGAAGAAAGGTTCTAGAGTGGCGAACGCGGACTGGAAGACGCAGTGTAGGTAGGCCTCCTACTAGATGGATCGATGACATCAAAAGAGGCGCAGGCAACCGGTGGATGCAAGTGGCAAATTGTCGTTCGATGTGGCGGTCGAAGGGGGAGGACTATGTTCAGCAGTGGACGTCTTCATGCTGATGATGATGATGATGATGATGATAATCATTAAAAGTTTCTCATTCATAATTTGAAAGATTAAAATAAGACCGACGACTATGCTTCAATATCATCACATCAAGATTGTGCCAATATCATTCTGAAAGGAGTTTAGTCATAGGTACTTATTCTAAAGACAGTTTTTTTTATTATATTATTTTCTACGCAACATATTAGTATTCAATAAATTAAATAACACATCACGAACACAAAGGTACATCCTGACCCTTAGCTTGGATTATCTGCATCTAGGAAATCTGAACTTATGCTCGCTTTCTGACCGAGGTAGTTAACTTTGTCTAACCAATAAGTGTATTGTTGATTTTGTCATCAGCCTTATCTGTTGGTCAAAGGTCATAAACCAAGGCTTAAGAGGCCTAGGGCCCCAAAACGCCTGAACTTACAGCAGACAGACACCTGTAGGCTGTAGCTCACACAGTCCGGAAATCCGATCCGCAAACCTTTCACTTCGCATCGCCTCATCACCACGGAGACCGAGATGTAAACCGATGATGCGGTCGTCAGTCCATCGCGGACGCGTAATGGATATTATCATACATTATGAATAATCTTCCAATTGTGCCGTACCAGTTCTGATGTCGCGATTGTTGTTTGATTGGCTCGCGGATTACAACAGTTAAAATCGAGTGCGCGCGCGCAGCGGACCAGACTCCCGCCATTTGGTTGAGTAGCGCGGTAGGGTGCCGATATAATAAATATTTTTTTTAATAGATCGATAAGAAAAGTGAATATGATAAAAAATATATTATATTATCTATAGATTTTATGCTTACAAAATATAAAAGTGATGTTTTTACAAAAAAACGAACTGCAGATGAGTTTTATAAAAAATATTTCTAAAAACACCAAGTAACTGACAAAAAAAATTAAAAAGGTTTCCGTAATGAATACATTAAAAATATTATAATATTTTTACCTAACTCTTATAAAAAAATTACCCACATAAAATATTTAACTTTGTTATTAATTCCAATTATTCCATAAAATTGAATAACCATTATCCTCCATCCAAAATCAAGTGACAAGGGCAAGGGAAAACCACGCCACCGATTCATTGTCGCCGACGCCGCCGCTGTCACCGCGGGCAGTCTCTGATAGTTGCAGTCAGCCCGCAGTCAGCCGATCGGAGCTACAGGGACCATGCGTTACTTGACACTTTTTACGTACGCAGTTTTGGCAACGGCTGTACTTTGCGAAGGTATTTTTTTTTTTTATTTACCATCTCATTGACCCGACACACGATGTACTGTCAAAAATGTACGAATTGTAATTTTTCTCGCTTCAATTTTTGTGGAAACAAATACAACAAACCAAAGATTATTAAAATCGATTCAGCCAGTCTTGAATTATAAATAACCACTAACTATTATTATTATTTGATGTGTTTATTATTGTTTTGTTTAGTGTGAGTGTGTGTGTGTGTGTTTAATTGCTTTTTTTCTAAGTAATATCATGTGATCTCTTGATCATGGATTATGGCCTAATCCTCCCCACGCAAGTGAGGGGAGGCTTTTGCCCAGCAGTGGGACAGTTACAGGCTGAATTATTATATTATTATAATATCATGTGATCTAGATAGACATTTCTATGACATAATACAAATTGTAGAAAAGCATTATCATCCAGTTAACCCTCGGTGTAATTTGTATTGTAATCTGCAAAATTTTCGCGTATTTGTACTACAATATACCACTTCTTCTAAATTTGCATAGATTCACTCTAGAAAATGCGTGTAATTAAATGTCACTTTATTGACAGTATATATAATATAGGCACAGTATGTTTTTTTGTAATGATAAGACAATTGTTCCGTCTCTGTTGTGGAACATCAATTATTTGGTCGCTGTGAACAATACCTACGTCACGTAAAACGTGTATTGAGAAACTGAAAAAAAAAAAAACATAATAGTATAATCAAATTGACGCCTCTTTTTTTGAAGTCTGTTAAATTTATCCAGTGCTTGTGGCGCTATGCACACTTACTTTTGCTATATTCATAAGGTTTAGTTCGTTTTATTTTTTATTTAATTTACATGAAAACTTTTGTTTTCCATTAAAAGTAAATGGAGCGTAAATATTCATTTATTTTGTAACAGAAAACATAACTAAACACATTATAGGTCCAATATGCCACAGTGTTGGCCCGCTGTATACACGGGTATTCGAAAAGTAGGTACTAGGTACCTACTCTAAACAAAAACACGCAAAAATATGGGCTCACACATGAACAAGACCATGAATAGGTATTTAATTTTCTACACACTGAACAACCGGTGTAGATCTGTTATTAACTTCAGTGGTCTAACACCATTATTAATTTGTATTATATGTAATTTTACACAGTCACGGCAACTTAAAAAGGTAGTTTGTACGTAAATCAACTTTATTAACGCTGGCAAATGTTATGAGGTTTTGAGTATACGTTATTTGAATTTTTATATAAAAAACTAGCTTAGACTACCGCCGTGCTCCTATGATTAAAATAATGAAAATAGAATAACGCATATCCTTCGCTCGAATCGTGAATTTTGGTCAAATTTTGGCTAATGATAACATTACTTAAAGTTTTCCCGAATTACTAATTTTCCAGGCTACTATGCAAATTCTTCTTTTGATAAAATTATAATATGGTGTTTGAAGATTTTATTAATTAACAATTTCAACATTGATAATATTTGTGTAATGTATTAAACTGTGAAGAGAGATTAATTTGTGCAGAATAAAAATGTGAAATCCATATCCATCCACAAAAAAGTATTTTTGTTTGTTTGTCATGGCTACCTGGCTGAACCAATCTCAATGAATTCTGGTAAGGAGATAGATTGAATCCCGGAGAAGACCGTGACATATTTTTAATTGCGATATAATGTAAATGCGCGGATGAAGTCGCGGGCAAAAGCTAAGTACTAGAAATATATTTTACATTATGTTGCCGTACATTCTTCAGTACCTTTGTGTATTTACAGTACATTCCTGTTGAATTACAGCAGGTGTGTCAATACGTGCGATTATCGCGCTATATTAATTTACCTACGTTTCGTAAATTACATTGCAATAGAATTTTCCGTGTCCAAGATTCGGCCCTGAATGAGATCATGAAAGTGAAACATCCTTTTTCAATATCAAGCCGTATCTAATCAGTTACCTTTTTTATTTAATTAATCACATTGTTTTTGTTATTTTCTTTGTATATGAGATTACCTGTATGACTTGGAAAAGTGCGATTTTGCTTACCTACAATTAATGTTTTAAGTTTTGAATCCTATCATACTAATATTATAAATGCAAAAGTGTGTGTACGTGTGTGCGTGTGTCCTCTCTTCATGCCGCTACGACTGAACGGATTTAGATAAAAAAAATTGATATACCTACTTAGATACAGGTCCTGGAATATAAAATAGAATACTTTTTGGCTCGTAGAAATTATGAGTTCCTGTGGGATAATAGAGAATGCGGGTGAAACCGCGAGCTGCAGCTAGCATAGAATAAAATAATATATGTGTGTGTGTGTTCATTAAAGTATAGTTTATTTGAAACGTGACGGATCCGTTAACTATTTATTTTCGTTATATGCATTTACGTGACAATCGATTGCTAAATATTATCTCCTCGTGAACTATGATGATAAGCACAAAGTATTACCCAATCTGATAACAATGTTATCTTTTAATACTTGAGCAATTAAGTGATTTTTTATCTATATACTTTAACTAGCTGCGCCCCGTGAGTTCACCCGCATTCGTTATTATTCCACAGGAACTGTTACAGTCTTACCACAAAAGATTTAAACCTGAGTTGAACACATGAGTCTAAATATTTTCTCTACAAATCTACGTCTAACCCTCGCTCTTTCTAACTCAATAACAAATTCACATGAAAAAATATTAGGAATGCCAAGATTTAGCAAGAAAACGCGAGTGATACGCGTCGATTTTGTGAAGCGAAATTTTAGAAACTTCTGTTTAACTCTGGTCAAAATTTTTGTAGTAAGGCGTTATATGTTTACGGTATCAAAAGGTACCTTATTTTCTATTCCAGGAGTATATCTAGTTATATAAAAAAATACAAATAGAACACAGAGAAGGAAGAAAAGGTACAAGAGAAAGTGGCCAGGGATGACCGAAGGTAGTAAACACGCACTCTAACACTGCTGTCAGAAGGACCAATAGAGCCTTATTACAACACACATAAAGTCTAAGGAGAAACGACATTACAAATACCTATCTAGTGAATCCAATTATGAAGCCAGCCGCCATATTGATGAGTGACGCTCGCAACTTATAGCAACTCATTCTACTTGTAAAACTATGACGTTGAATTCAGCAAGAATTGTAATATTAGTTAAATATTAACGTAATGGTAATGCATAGTCGTCTTGTCAGCCTTAGTCCGGCTCTGCCTAGATGTATTTTTTTCTAACATTACTATATTATATCTGTAACGTTCGATCTGCTTCCTCTAAGTAGGTATAAGTCTATGGTGATTACTTAACAACAGATTTTCTGCTTGAGGGTGCTAGCAACGACACGTTTCTCTGCATCGAAAGCTCATGCTTACTTTTCACGGTTAGCTGGTTTCGAGCCAAATACATACCACCTATCTGAGAAATTATTACATTTTATCGAGTCGTGCGCAAAAAATATTCTGTCCCTGGATGTTGCGAAATGCCACGAAAAAATGATACGACAAAAGAACACGCCCAACAAGTTTTATAAGGAAGGACCAAAATTGCAAAAGTTTGCAGTATTATAAGTAACATGTTTCCATTATGTTAGCTGCAGGTATGCAAAAAGTGAATTTTTATCCAACATGTCTTTTTTCGATGTTTCAACCAACTCGGGCACGACTAAACAGTTGAATCATCGAGTCCCATGTCATAATTTGTATTTTTAGGGGGCATACGGGCATGAACTTACCCAAGGGTGTATGTATATGACATGGTATAACAGCCTAATAAACCCTTCGTATAACCATATAGTACCACAAGGAAAATTGGAACCAAAAATCATTAGTTGACTCTTAAACGTGTCGTAAAATTAATGACTATGTTAATGGCAAAGAGCATGCATTGCGTGGAGGCAAACTGCTTTTCACCTGGCAACTACCTAAGTCTCTCCCTTATTATAAATCACATAATTATCATATTTTGTACAAAATATTTAAAAAATATATTGTGGTTTTTGCCGGTTCTTCTTGAATAGATGTAGAATAGAATGAAATATCATTTGTCATTTCAATTTCTTACCAGCTGGCCCGACGGCCATTGTCGTGTTGAGCCGTGTGTATGGAGATATTAATTAGCCTTTTTTATTTTTTCATGAGACCATGCTCGAAAAGCTATTCTGCTATTCGGAGCGGAGACAAGTCCAACAAAGCAACAATCACAAAAAAAAAATGTTATAGTTTGAACAATCTTATGTTCCAAGTTGACCTTGTTGCATATAAATATTATTACCATAGAGTCAGTTAACTTTTTAGAACGTATTCTGTCTCATGTTGATAAACACTTTTTGAGTTGGTAAGTACCTATGCATGCAGTTGAGCGAAACTACGGGGGATCGATTATTATTCTGCTAATTTAAGAACGCTTCAGTTGAATCTCAATGGAGTGGCTTCGGAACAGTTTGTGACATTTCATTCTGACGTGGATTTCAAAAGTTATTATTTGTCTAAAAGACTAATAAAAAAAATTGCAGATTTCCATTAATAAACAAACGCCATCCTCCTATATAAAATGTTTCAGGCAGTCACCTTAACCGTAATACCCGTTCACGCGCGTATTACCCGGTTAATTCACATAATTATTAATCGCCGCGAAGCTGTATCATTTATTAATTTCAATAGCTGATATTTATGCAACTGATAAGCAAGCACACATCATTATTTAATTCATACATCTCACTCATTATGCAATGGATAACAAAGTCCTTGTTATTTTGTTGTATCGAGTAGGTGGCTTGTGTGACGTGTGTATCCATTCATATATTGTGAAACTGATAAGTCCAATTGTATATTGATACGAATTGGCGAGCCATGAAGCCATCTTCTATACCTACTACCTAATAAAATTAAATGCTGTACAGAACTGAGAACGGCTCCACCTATTTCACAATTTTAGATAGCACTGGCCGTGTCAGAGTGTGTCAGGCCTAGTTCGTCTGACGTGGCTGAACGATTGCTGTCTATAACGACAACTAGGAGAGAGCTCAATGCGCCCTTCAAGGCTCAGAGCGAAAGAGATTCGCATGTAACTTACAAGAATGATTTAAGTAATTAGTGCGGAGGCAAAGAACGAACTCGATATCTTTGGGCACAGGGCACTAATAACCACTCGGCCTTCATCTAACCTTATTATATAGGTTGTTTGTTCGTTTACCGTATGAGGTTGCTATATCCTGCTAATATAGGTACATGCGAAAGTTTGTGCGTGTTTGTCCTCTCTCCACGCCGCAACGGCTCCATGGATTTAGATGACACTTGACAAATGGATATCTTGTGTCACGGAACAAATGCAGGGTGCAGCTATTAGGTTAAATAAGGCAAAAATTTAATTGAAAAATTTCAACAGAGAATGCAGCGTCCACCCCGAAGCCACTTAAGGTGCTGGATGCAGAGATGAACCCAGCTTACATCCCACCTGAGGAGAAGCACGGCTCCTACTGGAAGAAATCAGCCGCCACCACCCTGAGGGCGAAGCTCCGGGAGAAGCCCAATACCAACAAGGCTAAGAATGGTATCCTGTTTATAGGTACGTGATAATTTAAGGCTCTAATTTTAAGTAAATCTCACATGACCACGGTCGGTTAATCAATTTTGAATGAGGTAGTGGCGCTACTTAGTGTCAATATCTCAGATTATTTAAGGGCCTGTTAAGGGTTAAGGTTATCGTTATTATCTCTAGTTTTTTTCGGCCGTTCACCTTGCATGCAAGTGGGGAAGTGCAAATGGAGTGGGGAAAAACGCGTATTTGCGGACCCGTTTAAAAGTACTAAAATATAACTTTTGATTATCAAGTAAATTGTATATTATGCCTAGTATATAATTTTATACAACTATTACGCCTATGTATAGAAAAATAAGAAAGATAATAAATTCAGTTTCGTCAGCTTTCTGCAGAACTTTATTATTCTGTGGCAGAACTTATATTTACAAGCTTGTTTGAAAACCTGTCTTACCACAAAAGATTTAAACTAGAGTTTAAAACGTGTGTGTAAATAATTTCTCCACACATCTACGTCTAACCCTCGCTTTTTGTAACTCAATAACAAATTCACAAGTAAAATAATTAAAAATGTCAGGATTGAGTAAGAAAACGCGAGTGATAGGCGTCGATTTTGTCGGATGAAAATTTAGAAACATCTGTTTAACAACCACAAAAGATTAGACCAGAGTTGTTGAATGTTTCACTAACGAATGTTTTTTTTTCCAGGTGACGGAATGTCGTTAGCGACGATTATGGCGGCGAGGACTTTCTCGGGGCAGCTGGAACGAGGGTTGGGGGAGGAATCTGTTCTGGACTTCGAGAAGTTTCCTTTTACCGGATTGGCCAGGGTAAGTCTTAATTTTATCTGCCAAGCGTGCTACCTCGTACTGGGTTCGCGGGTTTAAAATTACGCGTCACGTTGTTTGTCCGCGATGGACTCCTAAACTAATCAAATTTGCACACCGTGTGCAGTTTGATCTAACTTTTAAGATAGGATAGCTTGCATCTCAATTTATAGTCGCAATAACAAAACCTTAGCCACAGCAATGAGTGGCCGTGTCTGCTAATATTCATAAAAAAAAACTCGGCGGCAGCCATATCACATCTTTTTGTCTAAGTCTTACATCCTGACTTTTTCTCGCTGGATTTCAATGCAATGTAAATAAGACGGCATCAAACAATGGATACCACATTACAAGCGTTTCGGTGCTATTTATGCGACGCGAAAACAAAACACTTACATAGATACTGAGACAATCACTCAGTAACAAAATAATTTATTTTGTCTCCAACGTCAATCCATAACAATAGTGTCTATTACGCGTTTAAAACTGACCCTTCAACATAATTATATTTCAAGGTGGTCCTACCATGAAATTGACCGTGGTAAGTAAGGTCAGGGAAATCATGATGTTTTTATCTGGAACATTGTGGTTTTGCAATGAGAGGTTACGTAGCCGATCTGGTGAAACTTTCCGTAGGATTTTATTTCATGAAAATATTCTGTCACTATTTGAGAATTAAAACGAAGGAATGAGAATAGCTAGTTATGTTTTAAGGCTTTAAAATAGTATGCAAATGCTGGAAATTTAAAAAATATATGTTGATTATAATAATCAACGCATGCCAAGCGTTTGTTTGGGTTTTAATCCTAATGCGTGCACGTACGTTGTTGTACATGTATAAAGTTATGTAAGTTATTGTCTCTAGCTTTTCGGTGATAGAAAATATTGTAAGGAACCGCACACTTTTAAATAATTATTTAGAGGAATGAGATCTATGATGATGATCTATGAGATGAAATATAGGATAGATCCCCGATCGCAGCTCCAAAATGGCCGTCATATTATGCCTTGTTTTGAAAAACGCTATTACGTTATATTAAATGCATATTATGATTATGCCTTGTTTTAAAAAACCGTCACAATAGTTTTACGACGCTTTCGCAATGCGTTAAGGTTAATTATTAAAATTAATTAAACAATATCGGGTGACGGGTGGACAATTTTGAGATTTAATTTTCATAGAAACTGTGTAGGTATCTATAGTATATTAATTTAATCGAAGAATGGGATGAATCAAGACCGTGTCGATGGAAATAGATTGATGATGATGATGATGAGGATTAATCCGATGGAACTGTAGAAAACAATCGTAGCTGCTACAGTATCGATGCCAACAAGCGCAGTATACTAACAATATAAGTACTACCTAGACTATATCTTAACAACACTTTCGTCAAGAACTGTACAGGTACACAGTCCGAAGTCTACAGATTACGAAAAGTAGTTACTTCGTCCGAAGTAATCTCAACTTACGTAAGGCGACTTTTTTCTACAAATTGACACTTTTTTGTCGCTTATACAATAACCAGGTCGGTTAACGATTTCGCAGTAAATAAAAAAAGAGAATAATGTGATGCTACCGGCTGACGATTAGCAATAAGGTAAAAGCAAAAACTGCGCGCGGCAAAAAATTCGCTCTTTAGGCACAGCCTTTCTAGAGCCTCGATATTTTTTATGTTACTGGCAAACAGGGAAGCGAATTTTGGTAGAAAAACTTAAATGTTACGTAGATTTTCGTGTAAACAGTTTACTTGTGCACGAGTATGGGCAAAAGATACAAAAGCGAAAAACGGGTCAATCGTGCAATTTCGTGTAGTTTCATGACACCCGTATTCACAAACCTTACTTATCTAAGAGGCGTACTATGCAATACTATGCAAAGTAAGACTTTTGCGTTCGCTGGGATGTTAATATATGGCAGTTTGTTACCTTGTGCGTTCAAGGGCACTGTGAGACCGCAAGTAACGTTTGTGAATACGGGAATACGGGGGTCAGTGTAGAATCCGGCACTTTACTGAATCGGGACGTTGACTACCATTTGATAAACTGACTGACTACGTCTTGAAGTTTTGCTTATTAGAAAACACTTGAAACCTTGAAATATTCTTACAATAAGTAAACATTTTACAAATATAAAATTCAAGTTTTGCAGATCATTCGTATTTACTAGGGGGATCAAAAAGTATTGAGAACGACATACTCCTTGGTAAGAAAAAAAATACTTATAGATTTGGATGAGGAAAGATAAGGTAGTATATAGATAATCCAGAAAACTCCATAGCAACGGTTTCCTTGTAAGAGGCACGCGTAAACTTCAAGAGTATTGTCTCCTGACCTTGTCAGTACCTGAATGGCCTGATAATACTGTAATTGCCACGAAGATTGTATCCTATGCTTCCTTCCTCTTATTATAGTACATTGTTAAGTCAGGCTACGTCACTCACGAAGGCGGATGTACCTACAATACCTTCAAGCATTGTGATAGTGTCATTTGAGGTAAATACGTGTTTCGTGGCGAGCTGGCTTGGTGACTAGTAATTTGAACGTCACATGATAGTTTTTATTAGATGGTAGTTGTTACCAGCAAGTTTGTTCACCGTAGTTTCTTACTCCCGTATCGTTGTTACCTTCAAATTTCTTTCGCTCCACTCAACGTCACTTGCCTGTTTCGGTATCGTTAGTTGGCAAATTTCCTCTTCTCGGTTATTCCTTGACAATAATCCTCGTACGAAGGAAACAGACCATCTGTCAGCTCGAGGTACCTCGCGACGTACCTTGAGGATTCCTCGAAGCCGCTTCTCTACGATCATTTGTGTTAAAATGGAGTACCGAGGAGCCTCGAAAATCCAACTAACGATACCAAATATGGGGAACTTTTGGGGGGAGTTTCAAGGTCCCTCAGCAAAGGTCAAGTTAAAGAATTTCTAGGGGTCATCGCACTAAGTGTGTTTCATCAGTCTGTTAGAGAGTTGACATGTCATGATTCAGCGTAGTTACAGTATGTATAACTCTGAAACCACACTTAAACTTCCCAGGTAGTTTGGAGGAGAACGCGTAATGGCGGGGTTTTGTTTATTACCTACGCTATGTACTAAACTTACGCACATAAACCTAATGTTTCATATTTCACTAATACCGCACCTACTCAGTAGCGTGAGTTGCAAATGAGACTACAAAGAGTGTATGAGATTGCGGATTCATTTCACGCACAAGGCAAAGTTGTATGTGAATCCATTCAACCACCGATAATTCTCAGTCCAGGGGCAGGGGGGACCATGGTTCTCGTAGTTCCTGATTCCCCAGCTAGATAAAAATAATGTTATCCAAAAGTGAATAAAAACTAAAAACAGAGCGAGAAAAATGCACAATACACAATAGTACTGTCTATGTTGTTGACCATTGAAGAGTGCTTCTAGATAGATAGAAGCACTCTTCAAATGATGCTTGTCTTGAATATTCCTCCAGGTCATGCTTACCATACAAATGCATTGTCATCCAAACTGAAACAAAATTCAATATTGCAACATCCCTGATATTTTACTCAATTTAAGAGCGGCCTCAGTCGACAAAAGATATACAATAAAATTAACGAATAGGTCAACTCATCCCGCGGTCTCAGTTTAGAGCGGGTTCAGTTGACGTAAGAGCCCAGCAAATATCCTAGGCGACGGCAGACTTTACACCTCTACTGTTCTACATTTAAAATGACCAATCACAACTTTCCAGACGTACTGCCTCGACGCCCAGGTGCCTGACTCAGCGTGCACCGCCACGGCGTACCTGACGGGCGTGAAGACCAAGTACGGAGTCATCGGCCTCGACGGAAACGTCACCAGGGGCGCTTGCTCCCCCCAACTGCACAAGGGGAACTGGGTGTCCTCTATTGGGCAGTGGGCGCTGGACCAAGGCTTGGATGTTGGTAAGAAGACAGTAATCATAGGCTATAGTCCTACTAATATTATTAACGCGAAAGTTTGTAAGTATGGATGGATGGATGGATGTTTGTTACTCTTTCATGCAAAAACTACTGAATGGATTTTAATGAAACTGTACAATAATATAGCTTACATATCAGAATAACACATAGACTACAATTCATAAAGATATATCATATATTATCAAAACGCGGGTGAAACCGCGGGGCGCAGTTAGTCTCCTATAAACGTCTCGTCACGTTGTAACAACGAAATGAACGCCTATATCAGCGCGTGAAACCGCAGCAGTACATAATAATTATAATACTAATATTATAAAGAGGACAGATTTGATTGTTTGCATTGAATAGGCTCCAAAACAACAGAACCGATTTGAAAAATTCTTTCACTGTTGGAAAGCTACACTATCCCCGGGTGACATAGGCTACTTTTTATCCCGTAAAAGTTAACAGTTCCCGCGGGATAGTTGTTAACGCGGGTGAAACCGCGAGACGCTTCTAGTCTTAAGCATCGTGACCACAGCTGCAGCTGCTCAAGCGTTTATAGGAAACCACAGCCTAATCTAAAATATTTTTGCCATTGAAGATAGTGTACAGAATGCTGACTTTTTGGCTAACAGGAGCAATCATTCTGCCCACTGTCACCTTCAGCAAACTGTTTCCTAAATCACTTCACTTTCACTTTTTTATTCTTACTTTGTTACTACGTAGAAATCAATGGATTTAATTATCTTTATGCCAAAAGTAATGACATAAATTTGGGATTAACGCTGTTATGTATGTAACTATACGCACATACTTTGGCTACACTCCGTGTAGTAAAATGTATCAATCTTGGCCTACGTTTTTCTCGGAGTATCACAAGGCTCGTCTCTAGGTCCACACTTAGTCCTTCGTCAGGAATTATACTGGATATGACTATTTATGTACTTAGTCAGGTCATAAATTCTGTCACATGTTTTATATAAAATAATTGAAACAAGTTTATTCATTATGTAACCATTTATATACCAAAATGAACTTAACAAAACATAGATTCTTATGACACTAAAGTTTATTCAAAATGACCTCCGTGATTTTGAATACAGGCCTTCAATCTGCGCAGCCAGTCGTCTATCGCAGCATGAACGAGGTCCATGTCAATATCGGCGGCTGCCTTAATCAAGGATGTCTTGAGTGACTCCAAATTGGGATGAGGCTTTGAGCACGCCTTTTCCTCCAAGTGTTGCCATATCTTGTAATCTAGCGGATTCAAATCTGGACTGGAGGAGGGCCAGTCTTCGTGCCGGATGAAGTCGATTTCACGCGCCGCCAGCCAGTCTTGTGTGCTCTTCGCTCTATGAGCTGGCGCCGAATCTTGTTGGAATACCCAGTGCCTGTTATTAAACATGGTATGAGAAACAGGTTCCACAAGGTTCGTCAGGACTGTATTTTGATACACAACTGCATTCGTTTTTACACCTTTCTCACAAAAATGTACCTCTGTTAAGCCCCAATAAGACACTCACAACCATACATTGAGCGAGGATGGAAAATGACCTCGTTGGACACGCGGAATACGGTTGCTCGCTTCTTCACTACTGTGTGCGTACACCTTATCATTTTGTTTGTTGTAGCTCTCTTCTACGGTAAAAATTTTTTTGAAATGGAAAAAAGAATTTCCCGATATTTTTTTCCCGCGTACCGCTTCACCAAAGCGCGGCATCTCTTCAGTCTCAGGTCCATTAGACGAGCATTCAAATGATGTCCTGTTTTTCTTCGATATTCCCGAAGCCCTAAGTCTTCATTTAACACCCTTTTCACCGTGGTTCTGCTTAATCCCATCTGAAGGGCCAACAGTTTCTGCTTACGTTTGGGATTTCTTTGAATTCGCGCCTTCACAGCTTTTATCACTGCTGGAGTCCTAACAGACCGAGGGCGACCACTTCTTGACCTGTCATCTACACTAGAGTCTTCATTGTATCGTTTGATGGTACGATAAACGAATCTCTTGGTTATATTGAAATTTTTCAGTATGTCAAAAATTTGAATTGGCGCGTAACCGCAACGATGCAACGCAATAACTGCAACACGGTGTTCTTTAAGCGTCCACTCCATATTTAAAAATGAGTAAAATTCTAAAAAGTATACATTTTTATTTTCATGAACAATTCGAAATTCGAATTCAATAAACTTTTTTGTGGCCAGCATTCTAAAAGAAAAGTTTTTACTGTGTGACAATACTTATGACCTGACTAAGTATATTTATGCTTACAGAAGTAACGACGTCAAACTAATAACTCATCGCAGGCATAAATGTCTTAATTGTTTTTTGACCAATTCTGTGTTTTATGGCTCGATTGTTCATATTGAATTGGAGTTCAATGTTATCTGTGACTGGGTGTCATGCAAACAAACCAACACTTTAGTTTTGTTTCTATTTATTATAACTCATTTTATTTCATTTATTCGTTTTCCAAAAATGCCCCAAACCGATCAATTTCTTGAAATCTAATCAACCTTTTGAGATAACTAATTTCTGATTAAACCTAGTCAATAAACTAAACAAGAATTTCTTCTTTAACAGTACCAGTATCAATGTGAATATGAATGTATGTTCGTAATGTTTTAAAAACTCCACTTTTATTAAAACCATTGAAACCACGACAACCACCAGCGCCTGCCCATAACATAAACGTTTGTTTCTAGTCTGGGTGTGATGTGTATGTGAAATTATATGTCTGTAAACGGTACCCACGATACAGGAGCAGTCCAAGCGAAAAGAAAAAAAAAACAATCACATTCTGCTTCACAAACTCTTAAAAAATTGCAGGAGTTGTGACGACGACGCGCATAACGCACGCGTCTCCCGCCGGCATGTACGCCCACACCTCCGAGAGGAACTGGGAGTCTGACGCCTTGGTCCCGGAGGAGTGTTTGGCGCTAGGCTGCCGCGACATCGCTCACCAGCTCGTGATGAACAAGCCTGGAAGGCAGTTCAAGGTAATGTCAACTGTATTTCTGCACACTGGGATGTGAAACTGGTTTGATGCCAGCTTGTGATGAAGGAGTTTCGCCACCCGCAGCACCTGTAACTTTATTATAACCGTCGGAGTTGTCTCGTCTTTACAAAGAAATAAAATTGAAGAGTCTGTTTGTAATACCTATCTAAATAACTTTTTAGTAAATGCAAATTAAAGTACAGTAAATGATAAAAGCTCTGTCTGAGCGTCTGTTTGTCCCGGATAATATCCGAAACTACTGGACTGATTTGGACGGGACTTTCACTGGCAGACCACTGATATTACAAGCAACATAAGCTACTTTTAAATTAGAACTAGTTGCGCCCCGCGGTTTCACCCACAATTAACGATTCCCGAGGGATAAAAGTCAACATGGGTTAATCAGCTGGGGGCAGCTCCTTATAAGTAGGTAACTAATATGAGTTCAAGGCAAGACGTCGGTTGCTTGTTCTCTTGCACCCATAAAGCATGTATATACCTAATACCTAATATACCTAAGAATGGAATGGAGAATGGAGATGCATCATGATGCATCTCCGGTCTCTATACACCATGTACGGGCGGAGTTTTCTCTTTCTGTCTCTTCTGTCAACATCCATTCGCTTGCAGGTTGTGATGGGAGGTGGTAGAAAGAACTTCCTACCCAACATCACCGGCTCAGCCAACGGCGGCGCTCGACTGGACGGCCAGGACTTGACAGAGCTGTGGCATGTGGACAAGCAGCAGGGAAACGCTTCTCACCTATACGTCACTGACAGAGTAGAGCTCATGAAGGTGACTCTTTTTCTATCTCTTTCTTCTATCTTTTTTTGAAGAGGAAAATGTTGCTACTGTCTCTTTCACCACGGAGGTGTCAGTAGGGAGTAGGTAAGGTTTGAACCAACTTAAAACTCCCCGTGCTTCTCCCGCTGAACTAGTATGAAGATGGGGTCGCGCTGGCTTTCAACATCTTCTCCCGACTTCTATCTCTTTCAGTTCACGTTACCACAACGATCCTTTAACAACGATAAGACCGCTCATTGTCCTAATTTATAGTGTATGTTGTTTTTCTGTATTGTCTCTTTAACTACGATATGGATCAAATAAACCAGACTGATGGGTTCCACATTTATATTTGCCTTGTGCAGAAATCGATTACACGTTCACACGCCTCACGCTTCGCAATCGGCTCAAAACCATCACACCGTGGTAGCCAGCGTAATCTCAAAAGGCTCATTGCTTTGTTGTTTTTTCAGGCGTTTAAGTCCTAGGTTTCCAAAATATTAACATAATAACTTAACATGGACAGTATTGGACAGGCACGACGCTTACCATCGAGCAAATTACTTGCTCATATTGTACACAAACACATACAACAAAGCCTTCAAATTGTATACAAAAAAGCACATTATTGATGCTTTTTTCACCTTACAAACTCTCATCCACGCTGAACTAAGTCACTCCTAAACCTCCAGGCGTTCAACTCCGAAGACCTGCCGGAGTACCTCCTGGGGCTGTTCAACGACGACCACATGGACTACCACCTGCAGGCGAGGAACCAGCCCACCCTAGAGGAGATGGTGGAGGTCGCAGTCAAGATGCTGAGCAGGAGTACTAAGGGATACTTTCTTTTTGTTGAAGGTACGTTGGATAACGTGAAACAAGGTGAAAAAGACTCTTGAGTCCTTTTCACCTTGTTTCACGTGATCCTTGGATCAAATGAATAAATATTGGGAACGGTTCTGGGCCAGCCATCAGCCCTTATTTACCTGACATTCGTTACAAAGTGGACTTTGTGTTAAAATATGGTAACTGCCCTTTTAACTGCAACTAAAATGGGCTTTTTATTTTAGTTGACATTCACCCCTCTGACATCCTGTTCACCCCGTTTTGAGGTACTATGTTATGTACTTTCTCTTCGTTAAAATTGTGCTGGGTAACTAATTTCTTTACTCTCTTTTCGTTGAAGGTGTATGTTGAGCAGGTACTAATTTCTACAGTTTCATTTCTATTATGGCCTAATGTGGAGATCCGTTCTCTGCACTGGGTAGATACTGGACATCGGTTCATGATGAGTCTTTAGTATTTTAAAACTGACTTTTTGTTTTGTATTTAATATGCTTTTAAATTTTTAATAATTTGACTCTAAGTAACTCCGTTTCCCTAATTTCCAGGAGGCAGAATAGACCACGCCCACCACGACAGTCTGGCCCACCTAGCTCTTGATGAGACCGTGGAGTATTCCAAAGCGGTCAAGAAGGCCAAGTCTTTGACCAGCGAAGATGACACCCTCATAGTGGCCACCTCTGATCACGCACACACCATGACAGTAAGTATCGACATTCGTTTAGGAAGTCGAATAGAATAGTCTCTTTGTTAAAATACTTCCTTTATTTTTGTTATTTACTTTCTCAGTTTCTTAATACCATTTTTCAAGTAGTTTTAGACGTCGATTTGTGTAGAAAGTATTTCGACTCATTTGTTCAACTCTGGTTTAAATCTTTTGTGGTAACACTGTACCTCTTTATATTCTAGGTGGCTGGCTACCCGTCCAGAGGAAACGACATCCTGGGAGTGTCGGACACGTCGCGCGGTGAGGACGGAAAGCCTTACACCACCATCAGCTACGCCAACGGCAGAGCGCACTCCATCGGCGCTGACGGGACCAGGGTGGACGTGACCATCGACGACAAGTTCAATGCACGTAAGTTCTCATATAGTTTTTTAAGCGAAGAGGTTGCAACAGATTTTCAATTGCAAGAGGTTTTATAAAACTTTTGAAGAGGTTATAAAGAGTTTATCAAAATTAGATCCTAATTTTGAAAAACTCTCTATAACCTCTCTAAAGTGGCTCTATTATTATATTACGAGTATATAAGCTGAACTGAAAACAAACCTAAAGCAGTCAGAAACGCGGAGCCTTAATTAACTAGTTGTTTACAATATTGTAAATCCTTAAAATTCTTGTTGCCCTTTTTGTATTCTAACGGTCGTACGGTCGGCATCAAAAGTAGCATAACATTTTAGTTTCCAATTCCATTGTAGATACGCAAAATGTAAATTTTTAGGGTGTATATTAAATTTAAGATACGGACATGTTCAACTACTTTAGAGGCCGTTCAATTGTAAATAGCAGTATGTATAAGTATTTTTAGGGTGTATGTTAAATTTAAGATACGGAGATGTTAAGCTACTTTTGATGCCGACCGTACTACAAAAGATACCAGGTAAACCAGGGTTGAACAGATGTGTCTAAATATTTTCGCCACAAATCGACGTCTAACCCCCAGTTTCTGAAACGTCAGTCAACGTTGACAACAGATTAATTCTATTGCCATCCTTGTCATTTGTTTAGTGTTAGATGGAGACAACGATAGTTTTAATCTTCTGTCAAAGCCAACTAGCGTTCTAGAAACCGGGGGTTAACCTCGCTTTTTCTAACTCAATAACAAATTCACGTGTAAAATAATTAGCTATAGCTATGCCAGGATTGCGTAGGCCAACACGAGTGATAGACGTCGATTTTGTGGAACGAAATTTTAGAAACATCTGTTTAACTTTGGTCTAAGCTTATGTGTCAAGGTAAGATGGATACGGCACAAACGAATATCAAAATATATAATTTTGACATACCTCGACGTTTCTCAGTCTTCTCGTGACCACGGTCGATGTGATGGCCGAAACGTCGAGGTACGTCAAAATTATATATTTCGATATTAGTTTGTGCGCGAAATAGACCCGTTTAAAAAAAGTTTAAGAACTGCTGTGCCTCTTATCTCAAGATTTATTTCCTTAAAATATGTTCCAGGCGATCTAGACTACGCATACCCGAGCCTAGTACCCCTGGATTCAGAAACTCATGGCGGCGAGGATGTGGCGGTGTACGCCATCGGACCCTGGCAGCACCTTTTCACTGCCAGTTACGAGCAAAACCTGGTGCCGCATCTCATTGCCTACGCCATGTGCTTGGCAGAAGACCAGCACGCCAACTGCAACCCTGAGGTGCTTGGGAACCTTAAGTACCGAAGCTCTAGTGCGGTCCGCACCATACCGACGCTTCTGCTGCCCGCTGTGATACTTAGTTTAGTTTTAGTTAGTTTTAGTTAGATGTGATTGTTTTAGGTAGAATAATGTGGACTGTATTTAAGTGACTATAGTGTACAGTGTAATGCATCGGGTTATTCCCGTGTCATCTAGTCGCTATGGACCGAGGACTATGTCACTATGAAACTTTAACCGTCTAACCACAAAGGTAAAATTTCGTTCTACAAAATCGACGTCTATCACTCGCGTTTTCTTATTCAAACCTGGGCGTTCCTAATTATTAAACTTGTAACTTTGTTATTGAGTTAGAAAAAATGAGGGTTAGACGTCGATTTGTGGAGAAAATATTTAGACACGTACACGTGTTCAACTCTGGGTTAAATCTTTCTAGCTGCCGTTGCAAACTGTTATGCGTATTATTTAGTGGTTTAATTTGAAGGATGACCTTATTACACGTGACTTTTCTCGTTGATATTCTTTACACTCATTAAGAAGGCAGTTTCCCACTAAAGGTTGGTACGGCGTCGGCACCCCGCTTTTAAAATGTAATTCTCAATAGCCTTGTTCCTACTCCTTAGATTAATAGGTATGTAAAAGGTATAAACACTTCCTGATTTCTGTTTGTACCTATTCATCAATCAATAGCAGTAGGTGGATAATTATCTCACCCAAACCATAAGGAATGCGTGGCAGTATTGAGTGTTCTTAGAACCTTTCCTCCAACGTGACTCACACACCGGTTTTTGCAACTTACCCGTTACAAAAGTCATATGTATGTAAACACTGGGACGATGATGCACTTATAAGTTGACTTTATGTCAAAATATAAGTAGAAGTAAGGCTAAGTTACTGCTTGAATACTTAAGTTTAACGTTTTTCAATAAGTTTTCGGACCGCCTGTATGTTTGTTTTGACACCATGTAACATTACAAAGCCTATTGCAATTTTCGTTGTTTAGTGCAGTTTACTGGAGCTTAGTATTTGAATTGGAATCGTAATAATAACGTAGGCTTACTGATATCTAAGTTTTTACAAGAAACACTTTGCTACGCGCCCGCACTATAATTTAAGAATGATAAATAGATAGATAACTCTCTATTGACACCAAAATGTATAGAACACAGAAAGGACAAATTTAATAATACTTACAATAGGCGATCTTATTGCTTAAAGCGATCTCTACCAGACAACTTTTGGATGGACAAAATCAACAGCAGGCCAAAATACATACATCCAACTAAATCCAACGAGTAAAAACCGAGCTAAAAACTATTAGTAGGTGGCGCGTTGAAGTAGGCTATTGGGTGTTGACGAAAAACAGCCTTCTAATTAAAAAAAATAATACCACGAGCAAAGTCGCGAGTAATAACTAGTCACAATAATAGAGTTACCGCATCTGTTTTACGGTATGGCCTTCACAAGGCCGCACCCATGTATATACTCGTATATAAAATATATAACCCATCTCATCTCTTTCACATGCTAAAAGTTGTATGAATCATACAACAGTCGTATGTGGCACAGGTAGGTACCGATGACTAATGAGAGTTAAACCACCTTTCCATAGTACATAGAAATAGTAGGTATATAAATACTCTTAAGTGATTCAATCCTTAAAAATGTAATCGATATGAATTTGTTTATTTTTGATACTGAAAAAAAAGGCTTGGCATTTCGAAATGAACTGTGACTGACGGATATCAGGATCTTATCATCATCATCAGAAGCATATCCTCAAATACTGAGCACAAATAGTCTCATCTCACTTTCAGGACGAGGTTACAAGCCACCACGTGTTTTAATCCCGATTTGTGGTTTCCATACCTACATCCAAAACATCGAACATCAAAAGTTATGAAAAAGTGCTATAGCATGCGGTCGGACTTGACGCATCTGTAAGGGTTCCGTTGTTAATATTTGGCTATGGAACCCTAAAATCAAGTATACAAGATTACGCTTACTTGATCCGTATGCAAGTAACTGTGTTCTCCGGCCACTGATTTCGAGCCGGCTTTTGAGTGACCAAATCTATGTCGCTGGGCTTTCTCTGACGACCAGTGACTGATTATGAGTTGGTCAAGTTAATCTCCACTTGTAGACGGTTAATGAACTACTAGTTAATTATAATAATTAGTGCATACCAAATATTATTATGTTTGCTCTAATTGTTCCACAAACAATGGTGAGTAATTTGGAGGGGAAACCGGAAAAGTGACGTTGATGATTTTCATTACTTTTTTCAAACTTGAGAATAATGATGCGAACTGAAAACGTGTAATTTCGTGTTCTGAGATTGTAGTTTAATTTCACAAGTATTTTTTTTGTTACTTTGTTTCTTTCGTTAAATTAACCTATGTATGATACTATTATTATATTTTCTGCAAAAGAGTACATAACATTTTTAAAATAGGTTTAACTCCAATGTATACTTATATTTATAATACTTCTAATTTTACTTGTAAACAAGATACCGTTGTGAATACAAATTATTTTATTTATAATTTTTAAAACATAAGGTAAATATACTATAATACTTTAAAGGAGATTTTTACTTATGTAAGATTATTTCCAACAAGATGCTGTAAAAAAGTACGAGGAATTTTATATTTAATTTAGGTAATTAAAATAAAACTTATAAGCTTTCGTAATTGTTCCTCAATGTTGTTAGTGGAAAGTATAAAGTGAACTTCACGTGTTATGTAAAAATATTGTGCTGTTCATAAAATTAATAAATTATTATAAAAAGTTTTTGTTTATGCTACGAAATTATTTTTCCAAATTATTTTCCTTTTGCTTTGACTGAATAACATAAATTTGTACAAATAATAATATATTTAAATACAAATTAAACAAGATGGTTAGGTATATTATGAATTGCCGGAGTGAACAATGTTTTAAGATACACCATTTTAGCTGACTGTACAAAAGTAAGGTTTAGTTTTCGTGTCGTGTTCACACGGACTGGCTCGAAGAGCAGAGCAGATTTTTATCATGCATAAAACAGAGTGTTAAACCATTGTGATAAGGTTTGTTTTTACATGTCACTTCTTTTATTATTATAAAAGTCGTAATAAAAGAAGTGACATGTAAAAATAAACCTTATCACAATAGCAAAAAACTCTGTTTTAAGCGTCACAAAAATTTGCTCTCCTCTCCGAGCCGGTCTGTGTGAACGGACCCTTAGGATGCACTCCAATTGGGCATTCACCTGTCTGATTCGCGTGGGATGTATTAGTGGGGAGTGGGGAGGCGGTGGCGCCGCGTATCTTCTGTACCTTCCCACTAGTCGAAAGGCTACCTTACACACATGTCTATCTTCATTCTGACCGGATCTATCGCACCGCACGGACGTCTAGTGTCCTCGCTTACAAAGTTCGTTATCGAATCACGATGAATTTCCGCGCTCTTACAATTCTGGTACTGTTGCTCGCGATTCAAGCAGTGCTTGTGGACAGTTACACGTTGACCGGACTCATGTGCCCGCTGGGAACCAAGTGGCTAATCAACAAGTGTTTTCCGTGTGAGCTGTAAGTACAAATTATCAAAATATATCAGAATGAGAAAAAAAAGTTCAGAACTCTGTACAAAGGTGGTAGAGTAAGTAGTTTTTACACACAATTCAGTTTATCAATATCACGTAGGTACAATAAGCAATATCAGGTTTAATGGTTAGGTCTGGAGACAATATAATCCTTAGCAACAATTGTATATGAATATTACAATTACTCGTATATGTTATTTAAAGTACTCTAGGTACGTAAATTAAATAGCATAAAGCCAAAAAAAAAATTACACAAATACATTATACATTAAAATTTATAGTCACCCTTTTTCCCGTTGGGGTAGGCAGAGACTTCATCTTTCCACATGCTACGATCTTGACACACATCCTTCGTTTTTCCCACTTTCAGTAGTCACTTCATACAATGTTCAATTGTTCACTGGTAATGGGTACTTTTCAACTGGTCTTACATTAAGACGTCCTCGATTTGACCGTGGTACGTCCGCCTACGTCAACACCTACCGGCTGGTCCATTTCATACTAGGTCCATAAATCTGTTTCGTCTATCTTCTTTCGTATCACGTTGTCCTCTTATCACCACTTTGCTAATCAGAGTCATTGCAATCATAGCTTCTTCTCAGGCTTCTCATTTTATAATCTAGTGGTTAAACAATAAAAATCAAAATCAAAGCATTTATTCGAAATCAAAATGTAAAAAGGCAAGAATATCGCACTTTTACAAGAAAAATATTTAAAAATCTTTAAAAACAGATAAAAAAACAACGTTTGTAATTTGTAAGTACTTCTGTTTATTTAACTCATTTATATATGTGTCCGCTTCGATGACTTTGATGATGTCAGTCTAAGAAAAAATATTATGCACCTCCATTCAGTCAAATATCTAATGGAAGTGAAGAGAATTTATAAAACGTAAAACCATTTTTTAACTCAGATAACTTTGTCTAAGTAAATTATATTATAATCATGTTATTATAATAAATTACAACAATTTCATGTAAACTGCATTCATACATTATAACAATATTAGTGAGTAAAAACAATTATTGTTGTAAAATTTGTAAAATAAGGTTACGAAAGAATTAGAGACCAACACCACTATAATCGCGATTGCGTACAAACTACATAAAATGGACCTTTATCACTGATATCAACTCATAATAATATCCACCTACTACAAAGACCGGTGTGTCACCACACCTAACTTTCGCGAGGAGATTCGGCCATAATCCACCTGTCCGGATTGGTGGGGCGTATACCTCACAAATAATCCTTGGACATGGTGGCTCACACGATGGTTTCCTTCATCGAAACACAAGCGATGATCATTCGACACAAGCCTGCGATATCAAAATGGATGTTACAAAAAAAGTATTACCCAACTGATATGGCTTACCGATGTACCTGCGCAGAAGATGAATTTTCAAAGCGAGGGAAATGCTATTGACCGCTATTAATGCTATTAACAGCTGCAGTGTATTATGAACCTTATAATAGTGATCTTAGGTTGATTGTAAGTTTTAAGCATTCTTTCGTTAATCTTCGGACCATACTTTCTTTACTGCGCGAACGAAGATTCACGACGCGCCTTATAAGTTGGGTACTAGTACATTAGTTTATTGCGATCAAAAATGCAATCATGTACTGACGTATGCGGAACATTCATTTTACGACCGGTTTTTCTCATTGGTTTGCGGTTATATGGTTTCTGATTCAGAATGAACTGAATCTTGCACAGGAAAATAAAATGGGTCCCTTCTACTTCTTACCCTTCAATTGCTTGCGGAATGTACCTACCTACCTATTCAATTCATAATAGATGACCACCAAAGTTACTCGTAAGTCGTGTCGGGAGTCGTGACCACTACCACCGCGTCAGTATTGTATCTCCACCATTACATTGTTATGTGATGTTTGACGTAGAACCTTCTAGGCAAGAACAGTTTTCTGACTAAACATTATTGATTACTAATATAAAACGTCAACACACACTGACCACGTTTCAGTGAACTCATGAGTAAACCAGCAGATAATATTTTCTTCGTTACGTATCTATAATAAATTTAGGTATGTGTCTGTGTAACTAAACGAAATATATTTGATTAAAACATCACTCCATGCGATTCCGATTACTATGGAATTGATAATCGATAACGTATGCAAACGTGGATGGCGCAATGCGAAAGTGAATCACCCAAAATATCCTACTAATATCACATAAAAATGGCGCTCGATATGTCAATCCGTCTGCACCTAAAAATACTTATTGGTTGACGGTAATAAAATCGACGCATAGGCCAAACCGGTTCAGCCTGAAAATAAGTAGAGCAGGCTTTAGATAGGTCCTTGAAAGCTAGTCATTCTAGGTTGAACTATGTTTACCAACGTCAACTTCAACCACATCGTCACTTCACCTCAAATGCTGACCTGTAAATTTAAAAAAATAGTAGATCTCAGTTCTGTACATAAAAATGTCATTTTAGTAGAGAGTAGAATAAGCAGGATGTCAATTTACTTTGATATTAACGTTGCCTAGAAAAATTACTAAAGTGAAAGTAAAACTGATGTCATGTCACGCTGAATCTTTCACCTTATTGGCTTCTAATGACTATGTGCATATTTTAATAGATTCTAGGTAGTACTTTTATTTCGAAATCTTATTCTGAAATTAGACAGCTAGTTTAAAATGTGAATAAAACGCGGACGAAAGCAAGGGGCGCAGTAAGTTAGCAATAAGTAATTAAAAAAATTAAATGCTCAGTTTTTTTTTATTAAGCTTGACTAGGTACTATCATGGGACTACGATAGTGCTCGCTTACTTAGAAGTAACTTATTCACTCGTGACTAGATACTCCCAGGTAATTAATAGACAGATGCCGGCAAGGAATTCCACTCCCTAGCGGTACGCGTAATAAATATGGAAGCAAATCGCTTTGTGCCTAAAGGTGAAATGAATCTTTTAAATAACCACCTTTTCTACGCAATTTTGGAATCCTGGTTGAATCACTATAACTTCTACATGTTTTACCTAAGTATGTAAATGGCTAATCCATGAGTCACAAGCTATGGATCGATTTTATTTTCTCAGCTGTCCAATCTATACACTATCATTATGTAGTGGTAGAGTTTGTGAGTTTGTTTTGTGGGTATTTATATACATAACAAATAGACGAAACGTAAGGCGCACACTCGATGGACCGACGACATTGTTAACATCGCGGGAAGTCGGTGACAAATACAATTTAGACGAAATATCTCCAAAAAAAATGGTTTAGAATAAAATTATCCATCGAAAATGTTCAATACTTTTTTTGTCAACTATTGATATAATGAATCAGCACAGGTCCACAATGTTAGTGTGATGACGGCGCGGTCGCGTTGCCGTTATCTCATATGATTGATTGGTACACCTATGCGTCGGCGCGACCTTGTCGGAGTTTAACCATACGCGTACCTTTAGTGGTTAGGCGGATGTTATGGTCGACTGTTATTTACTGTTCCTATATTGGCAAATATTTAAGAACGGTAGCTGATATATTATTTTATCTTACCTATACTAATATTATAAAGAGGAAAGATTTGATTGTTTGTTTGTTTATTTGCATTGAATAGACTCCGAAACAACGGAACCGATTTAAAAACTTCTTTCACTGTTGGGAAGCTACAATATCCCGGGTGGCATAGGCTACTTATTATCCCGTAAAAATTAACGGTTCCCGCGGGATAGTACTTAACGCAGGTGGAACCTCGAGGCGCTTCTAGTTTATTTATAAAGTTAGTTCTTCGTCAGTGATTTTACTTTCATTTCACAATATTCCCTTCTTTCTTATCTCATTAAATAAAACAAAGTCGTGTCAGTTACACCTTTTACAACTCGAGAACGGGTGGACCGATTTTCATGATTATTTCATTGATACTTTGTTAGATTCGTCTCTGTTCCGAATATCTGAATAACTATTACAACATAGGAAAAATTTACGACAAAGATGGAAAATATATACCTAATTAATTGCTCATAAATTTTTGACAAGACAACGTCTGTCAGTCCAGTAAATTATATTTCAGTATTATATGGGATACATTAAGTCTCGATGGGAGTTTTTCATGAAAAAATTTTATAATATTTGATTTATGTCGCGTAATCATAATTACTGTGGCTGACTGCACCGCTCCAGCTTAACATCATGGATTATAATAAAAAGTTAAAACTTTCGCGTTGAAATTTACGCGCAAGTATTAAAAACTATTTTCTAAACTTTAAATTCAACCATTAGTTACTATTATGTTAACCAGGTGTACTAGCATAAATTAATTTTACGCAAATGCATGTATTGTTTTCTAACAAATATTAACTTTAACGAGCAAAGATACGTCATATTGTTTAAATAGTTGTCATTTTGCACGTGCTTGTGAACGGTTTATCTACAAATTTATTTATTCATTTATATATATATATATATATATAAATGAATAAATAAATATATATATATATATAAATGAATAAATAAATATATATATATATATATATATAAATAGCTGGAATTATACAGCTATAAATAAACTGTATAATTCCAGCTCTTGATGCATAAGATCCAAAGGGAATGTAATAATAAAAATATGAGGTTTACTGCGGTCAAGTGGGGCTAAGCTTTATCCAATCACTCAATCTCTGTGGAAGATGACATACATACATACATACATACATTCACGCCTTTTTCCCGTTGGGGTAGGCAGAGACTACATCTTTCCACCTGCTACGATCCTGACACACCTCTTTCGCTTCTTCTACTTTCATGACTTGCTTCATACATGCTCTCCGGTTATGGGTACTCTTGATTTGACCTTTCCTTAAGACGTCTTCGATTTGATCGTGGTACGGAAGATGACAAAGTTAAATAATATAGTACTTACCTATACTAATTTTGTGTATTCGTTATAATTCTTGAATAACGAAAGTGAAGCACCATCATAATCATTAAAACACTTCACTTGGATGTTTTATCCTTTCTATCTTACTATCTGCGTAATATATTACATTTTTAAATGTAAAAGTTTGGATGTTTGTTCACGTCAAAACGGCTCAATGGATTTTAAGAAAACTTGGCACAAAAATAGACTAGGTACACTTGGGGCTGTATCTTCTTGCTTTTATTTTTAAAATATCTCCCGTAAATACCTAAACAGGAGTGCCTAAGTTAACATTTAAATAATAGTGCAGCTAGTGAAGGATACATTATTCTTCACAGTAAGTTTGTCGCAGATGAAACAGGATAAAACTGGTCACGACAAAGTCACATGTGACTTTCAGTTTATTGAAACCAGTTTTGTAACACAGTTTTATTTGTTTTACCTAAGGCGTAAAAACCTTAATAGGTCTTTCCTCTGTCATCGACCCGTCTCGCCTTGGGCTTGAAGTCCATTTAGTGTCGCCTAGACGGTGCTTGGTATTTCCAACATTACGCTATTAAAAACCGGTGGTAGGTAGTGGGTGAATGTCCGGCTGCCAAAGCAGGAGATGGTGAGTTCAAATCCCAGTGCGGGCACGTACCAAATGTACCAAAAAAACATCGTGAGAAAACCGCCATGCCCCAGAATTATATTGTAGGCTTGTATCCACGTATACGGGCCGGAGCCCGTGATGGCCTATGGCCTAATAATCCTCCTCACGCAAGTGAAGGGAGGCGTTTGCCCAGCAGTGGGACAGTACAGGCTGAATTACTTATCTATAATTACGCTATGAAGCCACCCTGTCTCACTATTTCATCACTAGACTACTTTCACACTAAGAAGTTCTAATTATGTTTTTTATTTACGGTCAGAACTAGATTTATGTACCTATTACTTACAACAGTTACCGTTTTTTCCATCAGTAAAACACTAAAGACAAGTGCAACTTACAAGAGAAATATGTCACCCATTGTGCAAAAAATATTATCCACCAATTAACATATTAAAATACCTTTTCTTTTGTCCCCAGGTACGAGGAACTGACAAACACGAGCTGCTATGATGACTAAAGCCAAAATCACATTACTGTGCCATCCTAAAGTTAATTAAAAAAAAAAACAGTGTAGCTGTTGATAAAAAACACAAATGCAAAGTGGACGTAAGGCAACAAATATGAAGGAAGAAGGCTTGAAACGGCTACATCTGCCACAGAGTATAACGCAGAATAGAATACCTGAAAGTGGTGGTTCGATGTATAGAATAGAAATGGATGTTGGATAGTGGAATGGTTGAAAAACCAACGACCGGTTTACTAGTCAGATGTGTCATTGTTAGGGACTATAGCTTGTGCCTAGTGCGAGTTTTGTCAATTTATTTACGCGCTCGGTCCGTTTGGCGTAAACTTGAAATTGTATGGAATAAGAGCAGCGCCATCTAGCGTCAGTGAATCAGTCACTGTTCAGTCAATGATGTTTCAAAATCGTGTGGAGTGACGTGACAATAATTATCGAGTGTATCTTTTTGGACAGATAATTATTAAGGATTCCATCGCGCAAGGATAATGGACATACTGCAATTTTATCTTTAAATCGTTCAAGGATGCCTTGCAAGATAGTGAATGTAGTAGAAGTTAAAGTCTTAATAAAGAATCTTAGTAGCTGTAGTTAAGATTATTTAAATCGGCGATTAGAAGTAACCATAGTTTATTGTGATGAATAGATTTAAATTGTTTATAGAATTCGTTTCAATAAATATTATATTAACACAAAATAATACTAATTTACTACGTTGACTTCAAAGGAACGTCCCGAAATTACAAGTAATAATAAATAAGTACCCAAGACTGTTAAAAATAACTGTAAAAGTATAACAGACTGCATCAAAACCGGAGCAGTAGTTTTGGTGGCATGATACGAAGGGCGGCCTTATTGCTAAAATCAATATCTTTCAGGCAACTTTAGATGGGCAAGATAGACAGCAGGAATAGGGTTGGGTCGGATGCTTATTATGATTTTTTTCTTTTATGCGTCTTATACATTTTGGTGCCAATGAAATAGAAAAAATATTTATGCATTTATCTTACTTATTAGTTACCTACTAGTATTGTCTATGAACTGGATATAAGAAGTCCTAGTTTAAAGGTTACCTCTATTTGTGACAGTGACACCTTTTTTATTTATTTATAACACATGTAAATGCTCATTACTTTGTTGATGTTAAAACCGTATATGGTACATTTTGATTTAAATATTAGACATAATATATTGTGATTACATATATAATATTTTAAATATAGTCATAGCTATAGAAGTGATACCCTCATCTAAATTGTAACAATCTGTTTCTAATGTGTAACATAATATTATATAACATTAGTTACCTAATCATCAAATATTTATGCCTGTATTTTAAATTAATTAATTAGTTATGCTATGTTAAAAAAAACAATAACATTATTGTAATGTTAATCTAATACCTAAGTATATCATTGTAATTAAATATAATACAAAAAAATATTTATTGTACACCAGTTGTAAACATACACATTACACAAGGTACATACATACAAAATGGGGGGACTTATAGCTACAAGCGATATCTTCCAGTCAACCTTTGGGCCATTGATTGTTTGTCGTATCAGGTTGTGCTAGCGTCTAGTGTCAGAATCAGGCCTCCCAAGAGCCTCTGACGTGACTCAACGGCTGCTATAAATCGATAACAACCGGGACCGCGTGCCCTCTGAAGCGATGGAAAACACATTACGAGTCACGTTGTTTGTCCGCGATGGGCTCCTAAACTACTCAACCGATATTAATCGAATTTGCACACCGTAGCAGTTTGATCTAACTTGAAAGATAGGGTAGCTTACATCTCGATTTATATCCGCAATAACAAACACCTTAGCCACAGCAACGCGTGGCCGTGTCTGCTAGTAACTTATCAAAAGTAATTCGTGTGGACCATTAGAACTGATTTACATTATAATACTACTCTATGATATTATACGTGTATATTATATAATTAAGTATTTTATTTAATATTTATAATAGTGTGGACGTTTTAATGATGACTGATTACTTTATAATTACTTTTCTAATATTTGTTCAATGCCATTAAAATGATTGAACGTGGACTTTGTTATTTATTTTATTTTAACTAAAAGACAATTAATTGAGTAATGTAGATTTACCTGATAGCATAGAGGTATCCTAGGTGATAGTAAGCGCTGCCTATGTCATTTAGTACTTTCGATTCGACTTTCGTTAACCTGCCTAGTTTGGTGAATAAGTATATATATTTTCAGTTTTTATTTTTAGACATTTTATTTCAACATAGCCTCTGACGTGAAGCCTCTAACGTGGCTTAACGACTGCTTTCAATAGATAACAGCCCGGACCGACGGTTTCACGTGCCCTCCTAATAATAATAATAAGGGTGGTACCCTAGGTTTAAGTTTTTTATAATATTTTTAGGTTTTTATAAAAATATTGTAAAAATTTAATCTTAAGATTATAAAATAAATGATGAGAATAATAATAATAAATATTTAATTCAGGTAACTTAAGAAGAACAAAAAACATCCTAAGACCCATATCATACATACCTTACAGACTAACATACATATAAAATTATTTACGACTATAGTTGCGTTAACTATAGACCTATCCATCGCACGGAGCGATGGAAAATCGCACTTAACGTATGAAAAGTCGTTGGCGCAGGGCCGAGGATCGAACCCGGCATCTTTGGATTCATAAAGGCAAAACTTACCGCTCCGCCATCATTACTCGTCAACTACAATTATTATCAACGTGGTCAGATTAAAATATTACTTAGTGGCAAATAAAGTGTGTGAGCGGAAAAAATACGTTCGATTTTCCTGTTGCGCCGGCAAAACTACTGTATCTGTTTACGATCTTATAATAACATGCACATTCCATAATGAAATTGGGATACCTCGGGTATTTACCAGATTAAAAAACGCCACGCGAGTATAGTATGATTAACTAGTTGCGCCCCGCGGTTTCACCCGCGTTTGTATAATATACGCTAATAATCTTTATGAATTGTAGCCTATGTGTTATTCTGATATGTAAGCTATATTATTGTGAAGTTTCATCAAAATCCATTCAGCAGTTTTTGCGTGAAAGAGTAACAAACATCCATCCATCCATACATACAAACTTTCGCGTTTATAATATTAGTAGGATATAGTATATAGTATGATATATATAGTAGGATATGACAAGTACTCACCTGTACTTAGTACAGTAAACACCTACGCCGTCTACGTATCTTAGTCTAGGCAAAGTATGTAACCTTCTATTGTATTCATTGTATTGAAACTTATATAACTTGTATCTAAACGATAAAAAAGTGGCGCCTGCTGCCGGTTTGATAGCGAGTGATTATAAGTATATAATAATAACAATAATAATAATAAGGTTTATTTCCAGAACACAAAGAAAATACATTGGAAGCATCACAATATAAATTTGACGGATATTATCAAATTAAGCAGGTACAATTCCCAAACAAATGACAGCGGTCCCACACTAGGCTCTGGGCCCGTATCGTGGAAACCAAACATGACACGAGATGTTAACATTTGATTTGATATAATATAGAAAGCTCGTTTTCATATCACACATAATAATATTTAACCATGTTCGTCCTCTCTTCTTCTCGCATTAACGGATGAACAGATTTTGATGAAATTTGGTATATCTACAGATACTATTAGTTTTGTTGTGGTGTATTGTACTGAAAGCGACCATCCCCAATATATTTTGTTATTCCTCTCCACGCATGGTTATCTGGCAGAGATCGCTTTGAGCGATAAGACCGCCCGTTGTGACACTATTTGTAGTTCTAGCTTTAAGTTCTCTTTGTACTGTGGTATTTTAATATAGAGTCTATCTATCGATCTATACTATGTCCTGGAATAGAAAATATGATACTTTTTTCCCGTAATAATTAACAGTTCGGCCCCTGTAGGATAATTGGGAGCTCAGGTGTAACCGCGGGTGCAGCTTATCCCGCGGGAAGCATTTAATGTTTACGGGATAAAAAGTAGCCTATGTTACTCAGGAATGTAACTTTCCAATGGTGAAATAATTTTTGGAATCGGCACAGCAGTTGTTGAGTTTATTCATTACAAACATACACACAAAAATACAAATCTTTCCTCTTTATAATAGTAGCGTAGATGTAGGATGGGATGTGAATGTATCTGACTGTCTGTAAGGTCTATACGAGTCGATGGCAGGTGTAATTTGGCCACGCGCAAAAAAACAGTGTAAATTAATAATACCTGTATTTGGTTTTTAAAACAATAAAACAATAAAAAACTATTTATAACTAATTAATAATTTAATAAATAATAGGTACTAGTTCAACTATATACAATAATACAACATGGCACGTTCCATTATATAAAATGGCGTAATAAATAGGAACCCATTGGTAGGAAGCTATATCTTCTATTGTTTTCGGTTTCACAGCAGCAGTATATGGCTCTCTCTTTGAGAGGCCGGTGTCCGCTGTCCCAGCAGTGGGACTGTAGGGCTGATGATGAATGTGATGATGAATCTTGGTGAGACGTCTGGTCTTCTATCTCTGCTCTCAAATCGGGCAATCCTCTTCGTCGGTACGGTTTAGATATCTGAAACAAACGGAACTTATATAAGTTTTTATTTTTGCATGGCCCCGTACCGTAAGCTCAGTCGCGTTGACTTTAACCCCTATATTTAGACACAGATTAAAACAATGGAAAATCTACTGTCTTCTGGTACGGATCCAAGATATACACACACAGGTAAAGATGATGATAAATGGATATCAACACATAAACAAATAATTTATTTTGATATATATATTTCGATTAGATGAGTCTAAATATTTTCTATACAAATCGATATCTAACCTCACTTTTTCTAACTCAATAATACATTAAGACGCTATGTATAGCGAGCTTCCGTAAAATGGGCGGTTTTTTGTCGAAAAGTTAAGCCGTAATTACAAATTATAATTATAAGCTAGAAAAAATATAGTGTATAAATCAAGTGTTTCAGTGAGCTAATAAATCAATAATATTAGGCTAAACTTGTCTAGTATCAAGATAAAAGATTCACGAGAAAGGACCCGAAAAAATCTTTCGACACATAATGCTCAACATTTTCAGCGACAACTATCATATTTTTTGAAACCATGAAAAAGGCAATTTTATGTTCTATAGAATTTTGAATTTTCCAAGGAACTGAATGGATTCCTTTCTTCTAATTAAATAAAAACGACGAGAATATCATCAGTCTGAGCGCTTACTAGGCGGCTCAGTACCCGCTAATTCATACATACATGAATTGCTCCTATAATAGCGCCTTAACAAGTAGAATAATACGAAATGTCAGGATTGAGTAAGAAAACGCGAGTGATAAACATCGATTTTGTCGAACGCAATTTTAGAAACGACTGTTTAACTCTGGTCTAATCTAATGTGGTAAGACGGGGGGGTGTTCCGACAGTGGTCCTTGAGCCAGTCCCACGCTAGGCCGCGCATGTCTACCGCCTCAACTTCGACACTTAAGACCAGTTGATATAGTGGTCAAAAAATTAAGTAAAAAAAAAATGAAAATACTTACTCTTCACAGGTGACGCAAGGACCTCTGTGTCTCCAGAGCCGGAATGTGCCTGTGCCGCATCCAAAGCTACCAATAACTGTCCTCTTCACCCTCACCAGGAGACCTTCAGTCGACACGGGCAAATCTTTCACCGGCTCCAGAGGCAGCATCTCGCTTAGGCTCACTAACGCGATCAAACACACAGCAGTTAGGAACATCTTTGTGGACGCCATTTTATTTTTATAGAAGCAAGGAGTTTTCACTGTACGAGTGTAAACCTCAACGATTTGAATAGTTTTAGGCGGAGCGTCGTCGACGTGTGAGATTGGAATGATGGCAGTGAGAAGCGTGCTCCGTTTTTATACTAACAGAAACTTGTGGTAATGTGTTGCGCTCGCGCCGGCTGAGTAGCAGGCACGCGCCGTCGCTTGCGCCGCCGTGGGGAATCCACCGACTATGCGTAATGCTTTTGGTTCACCAACATTTGGATGACATCTTCAGATGCAATACTAGTAATATTTTTAGGCTGCGGTTAATTTTCTTAGAACAAATTCTTGTGGGTAACGGATTTTATGTGCTAACATCCATTAGGTACAAGTCTGTTCAGAATTTTTGATTCAGTTATGATGATCAATCTCATTAATATGCATGTTTATTTATAAGCATTTTTGTTGATTTATTTTAATTAAGTATAGTAATCCCAGTAAAAAGGTATTAAATATTGACTACGACAGCTTTTAAAATTGGCCTTGCTAAACCAAAAATCAAAAGCTTGGTATTATTGTCATTAGTAATTGGTATTAATAATATTGTCTCTTATCGGTTTGTTCGTAATTGTTACTTTGTACAGTGATAAATATATTTAGTAGGTACTTCGTATCGTGTATAAGTAAAGAGAAAAGGAAAAGAGGCTCAATTAATAGCAATCACGCGATTGTACGCGTTTAGAATCCCAACTTCGCCGAAATGCATCGCGATAGGTACATCGAATTCGTCGAATGATTTATCAAACCCACATTAGTGACATTAAAACAAATTATAACCAGATTTTGTGCAAAAAATTGTGTATGGCTCTAATAGGTGTATCTCGGAAAATCAAATCGTATTACCAAGTTCCTTTGGATTTGGATATGCAGCTTTGTTTTCCCTTCATATCCCATATCTCAGGAAAAATCAGAAAAGATTATAAAATATAAAGTTGTTCTAAGCAACCATATCGTTGATTACACGGTGCATTCAAATATTTTTAAAAATAAAAATTGATGTTATTGTTACAAAAACAGGCCAAGTGCGCGTCGGACTCGCACACGAAGGGTTCCGTACCATTATCTATAATACCGACAAAAAAATCACATTAATTGTATGGGGGAGTCCCTTCAAATATTTATTTTGTTCTGTTTCTTATTACTTTTTGTTATAGTAGCAACATAAATACATCTGTGAAAATTTCAACTCTCTAACTATCACGGTTCATGTGATACAGCCTGGTGACGGACGGACGGACAGACAGACAGACAAATAGACGTTTTACCCTGTGGGTACGGAACCCTAAAACATGCATTCAAATATTAAAAAAATAAAAAGCTTATAGAGGATCGAAACTGCTAGGCAATTCACAACTTATTCGATGTTGTGTAAAACTGGATCGATGACTTGGATATCGTTCACTTATAGAAATTTCAACATTTAAAAAATCGTAAGTATCTCGTAGTAAATCGTAAGTAACACTAATAAATTGAAATACCCTATATTCAAAAATGTTTATTTTATTATTTAGTAGCTCACAAATTTTTGTGTTATCTTCGGTAGTTTGTATGGTTTTGCAATTTTTTTCATACTACATTATTATATTGTGCATACTTACATAAATTGTGAGGCATACACTGACATCACTCTAGAGACCATTTCACTAAACTCCTGTAGGTATATTGCGGTGTCTCAAATTATGAATCATAATACTCTAAATCGTTTTATTGTGTAATGTCGGAGATATGGCAAACGTTTCAGTTCCTGTGGGTCCCCTTCGTAGTTCTTTACTCCCGCGGCATGTGTCGTCATGCGTGATTCACTAATGCGACCGATCCAGTCCTCGCTGATTCATGACTCTGGTTTCTAGGCGTAAGGTCCGTGCAGGTACCTATCACTAGCTCTTCTGCTACAATTTCATTTATATTTTATAATCACTTGACATCACTTTTTCAACTGACTCCTACTTTGCACGTGGGGTCGAGTTGGCTACTACTAAAATGAAAGGTGGCAACTCGACCGCACGGGCGAGTTTATTGCGGTCGAGTGAATAACCAACTCATGTGTTTGGGAAAGCACAGCTTTACTGTACCTTCAACATTTTTAAGTACCTAATTTGGCATCTTTTTTGTGCTTACTTTGCAAGCAATTATGCGAACTAACTTTTATTGTTTCTTAGTCGAATGAGATAGCGCGCCCTCTATGAAACCTGTCATAGTTTTCAGCCACTCGAGGTCCCAAGACATGACTTAACGACAGCCACCAATCGATACCAACCTAGCCCTACTAAATGCCTACCCTAACGTAAATGCGCACGGGACTTTTGCATCCATTGAAGCTTCGAACCTTGCAAAGCGCACAGATTACCACTCGTAGAATTACTAAACATACTACAAATTACGAAAACTAAATTCCCAACGACGCGGTCGCGTGGTATATTACTCAATTAACATAATATATACGTTTCTACTGTTATTAAATCTACTTTATAATACATGTGGCTTTACCCGCGACTGTCTGGTAATCCCCTACGAATGTGCTACGAATAAGCACACTCAAAAAAATATAATGAGGTCACATTTGGAAACTCGTTTCGCGTGCGCTACTTTGTTATTAGGTATTTTGGTACAGTATCATAAATTATCATTAAAATGCCAAATTATAATAATTATAACTTAACATTATGTACGGTTTGCGATGTGGAGACTACTACGGTCTTACCAAACAAGATTTAAACTAGAGTTGAACAGCTGTGTCTAAATATTATCTCCACAAATCGATGTCTAACTCTCGCTTTCTTGTCAATAACAAATTCACAAGTAAAATAATTATGAATACCAGGATTGAGTAATAGTACATTACGATACTAGCTGTCTAAGTAGTATATTAATACACGGCGGCGTGAAGTTAGCGCCCGAGCGAAGCGAGGGTGCTAACCGCCGTGTAATTAATAGACGTACTTGCGCAGCGAGTATCGTATACTATTTTATAGCACGTGCGACATAAACCCGCTATCTATTTAATTTATTTAAAAAGAAAATTCTAATTAATGCAATGAAAAGATGTTCATTTGACTCTTAGTAATAAACACACAAATTTTAAAGTGGGTAGGTTGGCATTCCACCAGTAGAGAACGGGAAAACACAATTTCACACCTACCCGTATCACTTCTAGATTTGTTTTTTTTAAAGTAATTAGTGTTTTTGGATGCATATTTATTGTTCGTGGATTGCTTAATTTGATATTGTTTCAGATTTAATAATGTTCAGTTTAAATAATAGTCAAACGGGTTTCAACTAAAAACAGTGAAAAATATCAATATTGTAGCGCTTCATTTTGTAATAGAATCTTTATTGTTACACGTGAATACCTACTTAATATAGGAATCTGTGATTGATCTGGTTTGTGCATAAATGTATTCACTATGAGACTTTATTATATAATATTAGATATGTTGTATAATAATTGAAAGTGTGTGTATTCAGTGAAAATAGTTCATGTGGCGGTTACATTTTATGTAATCAATAAGAAAACGCAACATTTCTAAATCAAGTAAGTATTCTTATGTTTCGATAATTATATAATCGGATATGAAATTTTATAACAAAAGTACAGTGTACGGTTAATATCGCTAATTTAGGTATAGCGTTTTCACGTAATAAGTTATATTATCCGACGAAGACCAAAATGAAAACATGCAGAAATATGGTGCCAAAGACATTGGCGTTTCGGTCCCACACGTTACAAGTCATACGTATCTTCTCTTGCTTACTATGAGTTTGTGAGTGGTGTAAAAATGTATGACTGATTAGCTTTGGTTCAGTACTACGCTCGCAACGATGGGTATATTCTTAAACGGTGTGAAGTTAGTGAACATCAGGCCGTTTAAAAATGTGCTACTTTGAACAGCGCAAAGCGTGACCTAAGTGCGGGTTTAGGTCGCACGGTGCTATAAAAATACAAGTGATAGACGTCGATTTTATATTGAACGTCTGTTCATATTTCGTTTAAACTTTTGTGGTAGGACAGCTTCTTACACAAGACACACATCACACATGCATTATTCAGAGAAAGGGTGGGAATCCACCACGCAGCGCAGGCCGAGCGCAGGTGGACGTCACTGTCCTTGATTGGTATATAATGATTCTTGGGCATACCGGTTTACTAGGTTTTCTCACGATGTTTTCCTTCTAAACATTTTTACATTAGCTCAAGGTCTTTTATTTATAATTTGTACATTATTATATATACATAATTACCTACGTAACTACGTATATATTTTTATCACCACGCTTATTTATTTATGTATATTTATGTATTAAATGTGTATGGTCAAACTGTCGAGTGGCATAGTCAGTAGTTCAGTCAGTCGACCTTACTATACTACCTACATATATTATATACTCTCATTAAGTAGTTAATTAAGGCGAGGTTTTACTCAATTTCGAAGTTTTTAAGTTCAGGAAATCAAATAAAACACACAAAAATAAGTAAAAAAAAAAATATCTTGTTAAAATAATTGATCATACCATGAAGACGATTGGGAAGACCGAAGCGCGATAAATCACAAAGACGACACTAAATCGCATCTTAACTTGTCACCTACTAAAAGATTCCATCATGGACCACGTGAAAGTTATACCAATAAATAAGGCTTATTATATAAGAAGCGAGTGGGAACTTAGGTACACTATCTAATTTCGTTATCACTTTACAAAAGGTCTTGCCAAAAACGATTTAAACAAGAGCTGAACAAATGACTAAATATTTTAGCCACAAATCGACGTCTAACACTCGATTTTACTAACTCAATCACAAATTCACAAGTAAAATAGGAACGCCAGAATTGAATAAGAAAACGCGAGTGATAGACGTCGATTTTGTGGAACGAAATTTTAGAAACATCTGCATAATTATATAACTCTAGTGTAAACTTTTGTGATAAGACGAGGGTCTGTAAATGTAACCACAGGTTTAGTTAACGTTATAAACATTTTTATTTAATCACATGAGTGGCCTTCACTCGTACAAAATTATAGTCTCTACACACATATCTACCTACTTATAAATGTCGACATTTATTACACGTTAAAATAAAAACGGATCAATAGACAATTCAGGGTGAACCTAATTATAATAATCAGTAGGTAATATTCGAATTTTGAGAAAAACTTTTTAACAGTTTTTTTTCTGGGTGTTCTCAGACGTCTTTGATTTTTATTCTACCCTTAAATTGATTATATTATCATATACAGTATTAAACATTGACTAGATTTTTACACCATAATGAGCATGAAATCTCTACTAAAAATATAATTATTATGCATTTTCTTTATATCTTTTAACTATGTGTTTTAAATTATTTAACTCGCTCTGACTCTCTGAATGGAAATGAACCTCAGTAGAACCTAATAAAGATTCTAATGGAGAGTATTGGAGAGCTTTATCGCACTAAGATTAATACAATTCAGTTCCACTCAAGTAATGCTCACATTTTATTTATTTTTATAAAATATCCAAATTTGTAGTTTGTTTATTTGTCCGGGACCACGCACGTCCACTGTATTAGATATAGCCAAATCTTCCTCCCGCAAGTGAGGTCAGACGAGTGCCGCGTGATGTGCAGATATTAAGGGTTGTGATGTGCTTGTGCCACAGACGTATAAGACGAAGCAGACCGGGCATTACAGAAAAATCATTAAAGTGGGGTCGAAAGAAGGTTGACAAGACAACTATGCATACATTCATAAAATCCTACTAATATTATAAACGCGAAAGTTTGTGAGTGTGGATGGATGGATGGATGGATGGATGTTTGTTACTCTTTCACGCAAAAACTACTGAATGGATTTTGATGAAACTTCACAATAATATAGCTTACATATCAGAATAACACATAGGCACAATTCATAAAGATATATTATTGTATATTATCCAAACGCGGGTGAAACCGCGGGTCGCAGCTAGTTTAACTATAATTAAAATTCGTGTTGATTCCTACCTAATATTTTTACAAGTATAATGAACTGTCAATATATCGCCATCGTCGCTCATCAATATGGCGGCCGGCTTCACAACTGGATTCACTAGATATCTGTAATGTACGGTCTCCTTCCTCTTATGTGTCTGTGGCGCCAAAGAATTGGTACCAATGGCAACGAGTGATAACTCTTCCTTAAAATCAGTAACTCCTTTTGTCGTGGTACCGGGGTGAGCTGCGCCCCTGGGAGTGTATCCTGGCGAGGAAGCTGGGAGTGCAGTCCAGGGAAGCAGCCGTGGGCCTCGCTGGAGACGGCCCCGTGCGCCCCTCCAGCCAGTGCGTCGACATCTCGCCCTTCCCCTACAAGTATACAATTATACTTATACAAATGTGTATCTCCATACCAAATTCGTTCTAATTGTAATCAACGCCATCTAGAAAAAAATGTAGGCAACTATCACTACGTAGTGATCATGTGCAATTGTACATTGCGTGATGTATTAGATGCATATGTAATAGGTATGTTAGCTATAACCTGAGCTCTAATCTCAGACGATTGTAGTATTTGACTACTGACTACTCAATGTAGAGAATTCAGCATCAATATGTGTTTTTGTGACAAATTAGGGTCTAGAACTTGAATCAGGAAATATATTTTTTTCCTTGAGTTTAGTCGGTATATTCTAGTTCGTACCGATATTATACCCCTTTAGACGTCTATTCGTTTGTTATGTGGGTACTAAACGGATGAACGGTTTGCCTTTTATAAGCTACAAGGCAGAATAAGTTATAGCGTTAAACCATAGACATAATATAGACCTACAATACCCTACCACAGGTCAACCAAGCAGCGCCTTGTGCCAATCGCCCCCTTAACCAAGATGAGATAATTTGATGCATTGCCTAAGATGTTATTACATCTCACTGTGCACTGCCGGATATGTTGCCACCTCGAGTAAATATTAACGGATCTTGGATTTCCCACAAAACCAGCAAAAAACCTGCTGATTCAAAATCTGGTATACCTACCTTGGGTTTACCCTAAAATCACAAAAGTACGAGTAGGGTTCACAAAAATGCATGCACAACCAAAGACAGTAAAATACGCTTTACAAAATAATCATTCAAGTTTTGAAGCTTTCTGCCATCATGGTCTTCTAATTTCCTACTCGTAATTATTTATTAATTTAATACTTCACTACACAAACAACTAAAAGAAGTATAATGTGTCGAACTTCTTAATAAAAGTATTTTCAGCTAGTCAACACCCATAAAAAGGGAGATAGGGTGTTCATCAAAATATGTCCCTAGTTCCTATCCGGCTATATGCGCAATTAAAACTGGCATAATATTTCCTAATATTTCCTTAAAGTAGAGACTAATAAGAAATATGCCAGATTGAAGTCATTGTACTTACATAGAAATATAGAATGACCACAAAATGCGGGCGCAGACAGACGTACAGACCTGACATAATTATTTACCAGAGTCCGGTTTTTGGCGTTTAACTACATACTAAGTTCAACTTACTTTAACATCCACGACGCCTCTCGGGCTGGTCACAAAGAGTCCAGTTTTATCTAGAGCCCTTTTCACATCGTCTGATATTTGGATCTTCATAGCTGAAAACAAACACGACTAAATTAGACTTTATATCTTATTTATGTTTACGTTGTTGATTATAGATTTATGTTGTTGCACAATGATTGCATTTAATTCGTTGTTTTCCTCGATAAGTTCGCTTATTGTCCTTTGGATTTAGTTATATTCCATTCTACTTAGTCAGGTCATAAATTCTGTCACATGTTTTATATAAAATAATTGAAACAAGTTTATTCATTATGTAACCATTTATATACCAAAATGAACTTAACAAAACATAGATTCTTATGACACTAAAGTTTATTCAAAATGACCTCCGTGATTTTGAATACAGGCCTTCAATCTGCGCGGCCAGTCGTCTATCGCAGCACGAACGAGGTCCATGTCAATATCGGCGGCTGCCTTAATCAAGGATGTCTTGAGTGACTCCAAATTGGGATGAGGCTTTGAGCGAGCCTTTTCCTCCAAGTGTTGCCATATCTTGTAATCTAGCGGATTCAAATCTGGACTGGAGGAGGGCCAGTCTTCGTGCCGGATGAAGTCGATTTCACGCGCCGCCAGCCAGTCTTGTGTGCTCTTCGCTCTATGAGCTGGCGCCGAATCTTGTTGGAATACCCAGTGCCTGTTATTAAACATGGTATGAGAAACAGGTTCCACAAGGTTCGTCAGGACTGTATTTTGATACACAACTGCATTCGTTTTTACACCTTTCTCACAAAAATGTACCTCTGTTAAGCCCCAATAAGACACTCCCAACCATACCATGAGCGAGGATGGAAAATGACCTCGTTGGACACGCGGAATACGGTTGCTCGCTTCTTCACTACTGTGTGCGTACACCTTATCATTTTGTTTGTTGTAGCTCTCTTCTACGGTAAAAATTTTTTCATCCGAAAATAGAATTTCCCGATATTTTTTTCCCGCGTACTCGTTCGCGTACGTATTCGTTTCCCGTTTCCCGCGTAACAAAGCGCGGCATCTCTTCAGTCTCAGGTCCATTAGACGAGCATTCAAATGATGTCCTGTTTTTCTTCGATATGCCCGAAGCCCTAAGTCTTCATTTAACACCCTTTTCACCGTGGTTCTGCTTAATCCCATCTGAAGGGCCAACAGTTTCTGCTTACGTTTGGGATTTCTTTGAATTCGCGCCTTCACAGCTTTTATCACTGCTGGAGTCCTAACAGACCGAGGGCGACCACTTCTTGACCTGTCATCTACACTAGAGTCTTCATTGTATCGTTTGATGGTACGATAAACGAATTTCTTGGTTATATTCAAATTTTTCAGTATGTCAAAAATTTGAATTGGCGCGTAACCGCAACGATGCAACGCAATAACTGCAACACGGTCTTCTTTAAGCGTCCACTCCATATTTAAAAATGAGTAAAATTCTAAAAAGTATACATTTTTATTTTCATGAACAATTCGAAATTCGAATTCAATAAACTTTTTTGTGGCCAGCATTCTAAAAGAAAAGTTTTTACTGTGTGACAATACTTATGACCTGACTAAGTATATGTACTTTGTGTATTTTTTATGACTGTTATACAATAAATAATTATATATTCCATTCAGTTTATAGAAAGATATCTGTGTATAAACTATACTCTGCACGACTATGGCCCCTATAATAATATTACTGGTACCTACCTAACGAATAAAAACATCATAACTGACAATGCGTTTTGTGGTCAAATATTTCGTGATACCCAAAATAAATGATTAGGTAGGTACCGGTTTTTCTGTGAAAACAACATATGAAACGTCTTTTGGACAAGCATGCTCCACCTTCGATCGCGTCGTCACTTACCATCATGTGAGAATGCGGTCAAAAGCTGGCCTATTCGCAATAAAAAAAATAAAAAACGTGGGTGCAGTTAGCCGCGTGGGGAAATTACTGATCCGGGTTGATTCATCTACAAAACCACATCAATAAGGATGCTTCGATACCAAATGCGAAAGTAAAGCGTAATAATGATGGCGAGCAAAGTCATGTGATAATTTCTTCGTTATTCAACCTGAACACTTAGAATAATAACGCAGAGAAGGATAGTTCCATGCGTAGTTTCACTCAATATTGAAGCCACTTTTTTATCAATGTGTGCGTGAGTGCCATGTAGTTATCTCCTCCAGAACGCACACGAAGGCAATGAAAATGTTGCATACATGTTGTTATTTAGTCTAAGAGCAGGGAAAATGAATAAATATTTACCATAAATGCTTTGATTTCGAGCAATAGCGAGTCAAAGACGAACTAGGCCCATAAAGTCACATGAAAAATGACTACACGGCGCTAGTGGGTATTTGATTTCGTAGTGTTATTATTCTAAGCATGGATATTATGAGGAAAACATTCACTAAGAAGGAACATCTACTTAGAGCCAAAAGGGCTTACGGAAAAACTCCATAAGAGCAAAATGGAAAAGCAAAAAGGAACATTTCCTGAGGGCCCATAATATTGAGGAAGGAAAATTCAGTTATAAAAGGAACACTACTCTAAAATACTACTTAATCTAATATCAACCGGCATCACACGTTTAATATGTTTGTGTAGGAGACGACCGGCACATGCTTTACTTTGGCATTTAGTATCGTAGCGTCAATTTTTAGGGTAACTCGTGGATAACTGTAGCGTCCGTGTATTTTTAGGGTAATTCGTGGATAACTGTAGCGTCCGTCTATTTTTAGGGTAATTTGTGGATAACTGACGTTCTCCCGTGCTCTCCATCCGGCTGGCAGTGTTGATGGTGTCTCCGAAGAGGCAGTACCGCGGCATCTTGCTGCCGACTATGCCGGCGACGCACGGACCCATGTGGATTCCACTACGCATGCAAAGCGTCTGAAACAAACGGCTGATGAAACTGGATGTTCCGGCAGCATGCTTTACTGAAGCTTCCTGGGCCCTGAGTGTGAGTTTTTGAGGCAAGTTTACGCGCTCGACATAGAATGCGTAGCGTGCGCTTACGAACGAAAGATCTTCATACAAAGCGTCCATTGACGCGTGCTATGTTGAACGCTTAAAAGTTCACACTAGGCACATGGGTAGTTTTGTACAACCGCAATTCCTCTTGTTTGTATGCGTTATTTGCCAAAGCTCAACCTTGGAGTAGATGATTAATTTAGTTTTTTTTTTTGTGTTATCGACAATCTAGGCGGTGTTAGGTCGCCAATGTTCCCTTGTCATTACTATGGCACTACAATATTGCAGTGCGCAGTATCGTTTAGCATTTCTTTCATACACCCTAAAACCCTAGTTTGTAATAGGTAGCTTTTTTTACATTTTTTGAAATAAAACAGTTTAATAAAGATAAGTAGAGATGATTAATTGCATTGCAAATCACGTGCCTACCTATTCCACAAAGCACGCTTCTCACCTACTTATGATACCTATACTACACCTGGGTAACTTTGCGACCACAATAGTGTTATAAAAATGCAACATCAATAATATTATCCTTATAATATTTGATAAATCTTATAATATTACTTAATCTACCTTAACATGCGAAAACTGACTATTCTCTTCTACTCACCTACTTACAAAGTCATCATCATCATCATCAGCCTGAAGACGTCCACTGCTGAACACAGGCCTCCCCCTTAGACCGCCACATCGAACGAAAATTTGCCACTTGCATCCACCGGTTGCCTGCGACTCTTTTGATGTCATCGGCCAATCACTTACAAAATAGAACGGCCATTATCCAATTTTCAGAGCATTTTGCGGGCTAGTGTGCTAAATTAATATTTTGTAAAGGCATCTAGCTAGTAGTGCAATCTAGTGCGACTTTATTGAATATGCTGCGCTTCTTAAACTTTCGCGAACAGAAAACATAAATAACGGGTCAGAGTTACGTTGACCGTGGTCACGAGAAGCCTTTCTCGTGACCACGGTCGATGTATCTCGGCCGAAACGTCGAGGTATGTCAAAATTATATGTCTTGATAGTATTTGTTTGTGCTCGAATAGACCCGTTTTTAGCTAATTAATTTGCTACCCTTGTTTATCTAGTGCACTAGCTAGCGCACTAGATTTAGCGCTCTGCAAAATGGATAACGTATACTGACCGCTTTTTTACAGTTCTCAGTTTGTACTGATTAATGACCTCACTCATGTAAATGTCTCCATGTGCATACAGTATTTTCTGAATCAATGACTCATGGTTTCACCTACTCAATTGTGGTTAGCACACGCGGCTTAATCGCGACGACAGTAATTCATTAATTTTAAAGTTTGTTTAATTTTGTGGTCAGATTCGGAGCTCCGCTTGAGTCACTAGCTAAATATAACGTTATCACTAACCATTAATGAATTGGACGAGATTTAATAAACTTTTTTTTGCAGGGTTTGTTAGGTGCTACCGCAGTCTTAGTCACTTCTTTAGCACTAAACGACGAACCGAGCCTATGCAGGCTGGCTTGAAAAGGTTTCAAGGCGCGGGCGAGTACTTGGCTTCTATGCGTAAATATTATATGGTCACTTCGGTATTCTTGTACCTAACTGTCATGTCGTATCCACGTCGGTCCACTAGCACCTATTGTTACCTGATCCGGCCGATGGGGAAGGCGGCACATCGATGTGGCTTCTAGCAGCTCCAGAGCCATACTGGCGACCTCCGTAGCGTGCTTGTTTCCTGGTACAAAACAGATTGTCAAGATAGATTAATAGATAACTCTTTATTGACATCAAGATGTATTAACATAGAAAATACTAATCACAAAAGGCAAATGGGTATCACGTTGTTACAAGTATTTTCCTTCACCGCAAACACAAATACTAAAAGCAGTTTGCAAAAATCTCATTATTGGGTATAGAATACCTATATTTTTATGATAGATCCTGTTGGCATCAGTTCTAGCAAAGTTAACATTGTCAACAAGGTGAGTCGGACGAGGCCAGCTCTGCAAGGCAATAACTATATAATGGGGGCATCCGTTCTGTGACGTGTCGAAGGAGGTGACGTCGGTGAGTCCGTGACACCATATACAATGACGTACAAGCGCGTGTCCGTATGTGTAAGTGTTGTGTAATTGGCCATTTCTTTCTCAATCTTATGTGATGGCATATTATATTAATTCGCGCTTCTGGAATTCATGGAATATTTAAACGAAGAGTCATAGGACTACTTTGATTCAAAATATATTGCATCATTGTCATTTAAATTGATTGGTGGGTAATATTGCGAATAGCATAGCCGATAATTATGTCCTCTTTAATAAATAGATAAGTAAAATTTAGCTAAATATTATTCACAAAAATATAGCAAAAATGGTCCAACGTTCACGCGTGATGGCATTACTAAGGAAATGTGGACTAAACTTCATATAAATAGATATAAAAAATTATGATGTAGATAATGTAGACTACCATACCGTTTCTAACAGGAAGCCCTGAGGCCACCATATACGAGTCTCCAATTGTCTCTATCTTGTACACGTCGTAGCATTCTATTCTCTCGTCGAACAGCTTGTAGACTGAATTCAGGAAACTGATCACCTGAAAAAATACTCCTGTAGTCTCCGGGCCTAAAAGGACTATTAACCTTATTTTTTCCCGAATCAATTCAGATACGACACTCACTTGATACGGGGTAGACACGGCGGCGATCGCAGTGAAGCCAACTATATCGCTGAAATACACAGTCACTGATGCAAAGAACTCGGCTGGCACCTGTGAAATAGAACTGCGGTCTATTCACAAATCATAAAATCGGTTTAAAAAGAAAAAAATCGCTTATGTACTGGTACACATTAGGCGTTTTGAAGCGCACGCTTTGGTAACGCGCGTTTTAGGAATAAAGAGGTTGTTCGAAGGTGAACACGCAATCGCGCGCCTCTGATCGCGCGCTTGATCAGAAACGCCTAATGTGTACCAGGCCTAAAACAGTATTATGCTAATGATCATAATCATCGATCCTTACCCTGAGGGCACGTATAAATATCGCGAGGCATGCGTCGCGAACAGTAGTCACAGGTGCCTCACTATGTGAGGAAGTGTGGTCACTTGTGGTCTTTGTATGTGTCTAATTCTATTTATTTAGGCTATTACGTACCTTTTGCGCTTCGAGCTTCTACCTATAGAGCAAAAAAAAAAACAACGAAAGTATCTAATAACCGTTAAAATTCTGTAAACAATGTACGATGCACTGTTTGCGATGCATGCCTCGCTAGACGCACCTTTAGTGTTTCCTGTATCTAGGAAATAAGGAACTACAAAAACTATGCAAACTTGTCGTTCACACAATTCATACAAATTTCTTGTGCAGATATCGTTAGCGGGATTAGGTGTTATGCGTTTGTGGGCATCCCACAGCGGGTATTATGCATTTTAGGCATTGTGCTACATAGGTATTGATTTTGAGTTTTAGATGACGCGATCATAAAGCGACCATTGCTATGTAGCACATCTTCAATACTCATACTTTTCACTTTGACTGCTTTATAATATATATTTGACGAAATCTACAATTACCTGCTGAGTTTGCTTCAGCTGCTTAGCCACACTCGCCGGCAACATCTGATACAACAAAGAATCGCTCATCTCCTTCTCATATTCCAGTTCCCTCGCCTTTTCGGATAGATTCCTTGCGTATACCTGTGGCCAATAGATCGCATCATTGGTAGATGAAGTCAGCTAGTGAGTCAGGTCTCGTAGCTTGACGCGCATCGGTACAATATCGAATGAAACGTCATTGCTACGCGCGTAGCGATTCGTCAACGCTACGTAGTATGGCGAGTGAGTTTACCACATTAAACCAATGACAGTTTAACATGAGGCAGACTAGTGACTCACTCTCTGGGCTATTCCTGCTGAAGTATGCGAAGTGGCATACCTTTACTTTGGCCAACTTATTTTAATTGATACAAAATATTTTGGTACATTTTTACAATATTTGCGCCCCGCAATGTTAATAGCTGTTTTCGGAATAAAAAGTAACCTATATGTTAGTCCAGGCTGTTAGCTACCTTCATACCAATTTTCATCAAAAGGCCCACCTGTATAAGCTTGAACAAGTAACAAATATACAAACACACTCACAAGCTTTTGCCTTTGTAATATTAGCAGAATTATATAACACAATGGCTGATCTGGTTTTGTACCCAAAGTGAGTCTCCCGAATTTCCTTTATGTAGCACTATAAAACGGGGTCTATTTCTTATTTCTATCCCATATGGCCATGCTGTGCTTCCGTATAATAACTGTTCAGAGTCAATTGTATCACAAATCGTTATTTTAACTTTGTATAGCAAGCAATAAAAATATTTTTTGAAACTGATTCATACTCGTATTTACAAAAGAAATGATCCAAATTGTATAATGATTTATATAATCTTCCGTCTATGGCACCGACCGTTGTCGGTCGAGTACTGAATAAATACAGTCCAAGGAACATGTACCTGGATGGTGTTGACTGCGTTTCTGACCAGCGCAATGATGATGGGGGAGACCACGCAGACCAGCATCAGGATCCCTGCGCAGACCACCTCGCTGCGTCTGGCTTCGGTCAGGTTCTCGTTCACTCGGTCTCTGGAAGCGATAACTAATCAGGATTAAGAGCAGGTAGGGTGAAGAACATCGCGACGGGAACCTTCGATGTCGGCAGAAAGCTGCAGGATGAAAAGGTAAAATGGGGGTGAGCTGGGCAATCTGGGCATGCGTCCAGACTACGCAATCATAGACCACCAGAATAATGGGGCAAAATGACAAAAAAAGCCCGAAAGATGAACCACTAAAATATACTATATAATAATTATTATAAATAATACAAACAATTTAATAGTAGGTGCCTATTATTTATAACTAAGCTATATAACTAACCTATATAAATAAGCAGCTACCAATCTAATCTAACCTAATTATTTTACACAATTAATAACACGTGAACGGCTAGACCGATTTTTAGATCTTTGATTAGTTGGAATTGTCTCCGCTCCAAATAGCTGAATAACTATGAAAACCCGGGAAAATTCACGAAAAAGAGAGAAATCGTAATTATTTTTCCCATACATTTTTAATAGGACGTCTGTCGGTATCTAGTAATCGGTGATCTAGTAATGTATTAATGAAAATACAGAAAAACAAATCATAAAATCAACCAGTGATCGTCTTCACACGGTCGATGCCGTCGAGGTCGGCTTAAATCGATGCAGGGATAGAAATATCTCTGGCAAGAATTGATCCAGGGTAAATTAAAGAATGGGCCGTAATAATATTAATAATGCTTTATCCTTATAAACCAAGATAGGTACATACGTTTCGTAGTTTTGGAGAAAAGAAGCCGTGAACGAAGGACAGACAAAAACTAGAGTAATGTTATAAGGGTGGCATGTATTTCTTTCTAATGTACTCGTGCGTAGCCTAAAAGCGGGAATAACATAACTCAACCTTTCATACCTTACCTAGGGTATTGATGGGTATTAAATGACCTTACACAACAACCTTATGTTTAAGCCGATAGAGAATAAAATACCATAACAGTGTAACGAATACGTAAGAAGGCGCCTTGCCGTGATGATGTCGTGACGGGACGGGTGGCGCCGGCGCCCGCTGTCTTCCGTTTATTTTGCTATAGTATTTTGAACTCTATTTAAACCACAATAAGGTTAATTAATGAAGTTGATGCGCTGCCTCCAAACTTTGATCTTTACCACAGATTACTAATTAGTTTCTCTAACGTAGTCCTTACGTCGTCACGTAATGTGAATATTGCATTTATTTTTCTGACAGGTCATGCATTAGTTATCACTATAATTTATAAGAGGAACATAATATCTATATAACTGTACACTAGGGGTTCAATTCAATTGTCTGTTTATTTGATTTAGAATTACGTAGAAATTACTCAACTACTTGGAACGCGAGGTTTCACTATGAATAGCTTAGATGCTAAAATGTGACCACAGAAAGGTATATCCTTGTCTTGTTTTATCTTTATGTTAAGGTTTTTTAATATAGAATTACCATCTTACCACAAAAGAACACACAGTTAAACAGATGTTTCTAAAATTTCGTTCCACAAAATCGACGTCTAATACTCGCGTTCTCTCACTCATTCCTGGCATTCCTAATTATTTTACTTGTGAATTTGTTATTGAGTTATAAAAAGCGAGGGTTAGATGTTGATTAGTGGAGAAAATATTTAGACACAACTTTTCAACTCAGGAGTAAATCTTTTTATTCCAATACAAAAAAAAATAGAACTAGTCTAACCGTATATTTTCTCTAAGTTGTTTCTGGACGGCTCGCAGTTTGTCTAGAAACGTGGCGGTCTGGTCAAAGTAGTCTATGGCGTCCGTTACGCTCCCATCTTGATGTCGGTTGTCCATTATTTGCTGGTTCCTAAAAAAAAGTAAAACTAGTAGAAGCAAACAAAACTCTTTACCGTTTTTACTAGAAAAATGTGATGTTTATAGGTACTATAGGTAAACATTTTTAGATTTAAACATATCTGATGACGACTGTACAATTTACGTCACGTCGTTTGCGGTCCCATTTGACGGAAGAATAACAATACAATTTTATCAATCCGATAAATGGGACCGCGGTCCCCATACCTAGCGGTCCCAATCAACGGAAGCCTCATAGATTTAAGTGTTCTTTCTGATAACTCAATTAATTACCTCAATTTTGTTAAAGAACCCGACTGCGAAGATTAGCGCAATCATAATGTTTACCTCAATTTTTGTGGTCTGTTGTGTATAATGAAATACAAAGACGATAATAAATATGACCACTCATGGAAGTTGGGGAAATTTTATAGCATCAACAAAAGGATTGCACAACGAGAATGCAGCGGGTACGTATGTATACCTACACGTCTGAACTTGCAAGTAAGGACAACGATTTGCATTATTGCGCAACCTCTATTGGAAAAGGTCTTGAGGAAATAACGGCGAAATTGGCATACTTAATAATACCTATTCCAATTAGCATACAAACTGGCTCGCATGCCCTAGCTGCCCCACACTTTTCCTCTATCCCTCTCTTTCGCTACTATAGATGGCCTGTATCCCAGTGTAGAGAATTGTATCAGGCTAATGATGACTCCAGAAAGGGGTAACGTAAGGCTGTGGGCACATATAAATGCCATCGGTTAAATGCCATCGGCTTACAGAGTCACGCCGCGCCGTAAGTCACGATTTTTAGAACGAATGCATCGACAAATAGGTCGCCCGAAGAATTCAACTGGGATGGGCAGCGTTCGGGAAGTTACGTGACATTTTCTCGTCCAAAATTCCACAGTGCCTGAAGACAACGGTCCTCAACCAGTGTGTGTTACCAGTGATGACATATGGAACTGAGACGTGGTCCTTAACTGCTGGCCTTAAGGAGAGCTCAGAGTCCCACAGAGGGTAATAGAGAGGGCTATGCTCGGAGTTTCTTTGCGTGATAAAATCCGGCACGTAGTAATCGCCAAATAACTAAAGTCTACGACATAGCTCTCAAGGTTTGCAAGCTGAAGTGGCAATGGGCAGGCCAAATCACTCGTAGAACTGACAACCGATGGGGAAGAAAGGTTCTAGAGTGGCGACCACGGACTGGAGGACGCAGTGTAGGTAGGCTTCCCACTAGATGAGCCGACGACATCAAAACAGTCGACAGACCATCGCTACTACGAAAGAAGGGCAAATCAGTTAAGCTGAACATACTTCTTTTCCAAAACCTGGTACTCCGGGCTATCCTCTTTGATGTCTTTATGCAGCGGTATCAGCGAAGGCACTAAGTTCAGGGTATTGTCCAGGAGATCTCTTCCGAGCACCATATGGGCTATGAACCTAGAAATTGAACGTACTTATTTAATTATGATAGTTGAATGTTGTTTATTGAATGAGATAGTGTTTGGATCTGGTGTCAGGGTGTGTTAAGTCAACCAGGGGCCTCTGATGTGACTTAACTACTAACTGCTATGTAACTAAACTTTTGATATATTATTAAGGTTCGAAGTTTCGGGCGACACTCCTTTAGCAGGGATATGTTAGGTCAAGCCAAGCTACGGAACAGTAAAAAATTTTCAGTTTTAGCCGACAGATTGCTCTTACCCACCGTTCATAAGCTTTTGGCTGGAGGTATCCTCGGGCGAAGTAGTTGATGCCCAGCACTGAAGCTATGCCTTTGCACTCGATACTTCGGAGCAAGTTCTTGAATCCCACGAGATACCTGCCAATCCATAACAATGTTGATGTAAGGCCTCGGTTCCACTGCGGCGCACGGCCGCGGGTTTATTTTAACTAACGTCAAACACACGTTTGACATCTTTCATTTTTGCATGAAATCACATGGCTTTGCGCGGCGGCAATGGACGAGCAGTTTAACAAAATAAGGTTGTGCAAACACGTTTTAAACATTCTGTACCTAAGTGAAAATGACACGAGAAACAAATTTCATCTTACATCAACTCTTAAAGCCTCATAAATTGTGCAAACTAAAATATATAAAATAGTAATTCGATGATAAGTAGACCTTTTAAATGTAATACCTCAACAGAAATGGGAGAAATCGATTCAATTCAATTCACGATTTCCAACCAAAATTCACAATTTCAATTCAAAATCCACGCAATCAAGTAGGTATTAAATTTTCAATCACGTTCAAGTCGATTATGAAGTACTCAATTTGCCATCGTCTCAAATAGATGACGAGATACAATCTCCGGTTTAATAAGCGGTTATACAGCTCGACCCAGTTTCAAGGGACGTGTTTATTTGCCGACGACGTCACTGCTAGCGTGCAGCATCGGCCAGTCAACAGTCGTTAGTTGCGGGATGGCGGGGCGACCCAATGAAGTGGAAACCAGGCTTTAAAATTGCAAATTTATTACTACACTAGTCGCGCCCGGGGTTCCACCCGCGTTGACTGTAATTCCATAGCAACGTTTAACTTTCCGAGATGATAATAACGCTACGTAGTATTCCAGGGCTAGGTACTTGAGTATGTATATAAATTCATCAAAATCCGCTAAGCTGCGGCGGCATGAAGAGAGAACAAACATCCAAAATTTCACATAAGTACGATTTATAAGCGAAGTGCTGACTAGTTATTTACTGAAAATTAAATATATAGGGACGCAATACTTCATTTTTTGTACCCAAAACTATAGATAAGCGAAAAACGATTTCTGTCGTTGAAATATAAAAGTTAAGGACAGTAAAGCTACATTTTACAAGAGGTAACTTAATTACATAAGCTATACGCAATTTTAAGTTATATTTGGTAGTAATAAACTCGTAAGTTTCTGTTACCCTTGAAATATGAAAAAAAGCCAATACATAATAACATATTTTGTTACTAACAAATGATTTTTTTTAATAATTTGTATCAAAAGGTTATTGTGAATTTGTTATCGAGTTAGAAAAAGCGAGGGTTAGACGTCGATTTGTGAAGAACATTTTTAGACACATCTGTTCAACTCTGGTGTAAATATTTTGTGGTAAGACCGTAAAAACTTGACTTGGGTGACTTGTTGAGAATACGTGAAATGTGTTATCGTTCGGACAGTATGACGTCAGTATGACGTTTTTTCTGATACTAGCCTCCATATAGTGCTACTGTCAGTGTCCTTAATTTCTTTGGTGAGGTGGTAGAGCAGCGCGGCGTTAGCGTTGGTGTACCACTCCACCGCCTCCGTCATAGAGGTGCCGTCGTTGATGCTAGATCTGGAAACGGAAAACGTTTGAATGAACCCTAACTCACTCAAAATGAACTTGAACTAATGAACATCGTCGAATCGGAACTTTTTACAAAGGCTGTTTTGTTACTAATTTAGATACCTCCGCACACTTTATACAGTTTGCATAGGTTCAGTGGCGGCGACTATTGTAATAAATTAGTACATTGGTGGGTTCTCTAATTATTTAAGTTATTATCATATCAAGGATTTATTTGTGCAGTGTAAAAACTTTTGGTTATTTGTAATTGATTAGCAACAAAGGTTTATATAACCTTTATATATTATACAGAATTTTCAAAACAAAATAAGAGTGCTCAAAGTTTGAGAATAGACCAATTAATCCCAGAATTTTGACGGCTCGTTTGGCGTAGTGATCGGACTGAGCAATCGGACTGCTACGCTAGGGGTCGTGGGTTCGATTCCCGCCTGGGACAAACATTTGTGCGATCCACAAATATTTGTTTCTGGTCTGGGTGTGATGTGCATGTGAAATTATATGTCTGTAAGCGGTACCCACGATACAGGAGCAATCCTAGTGTGGGGCTACGTTTTTTTAAGAAAAAAAAGCAGAAAAAAAAAAGAAGAATTAAGTTATTATAATATAAGAATATATTTTTCAGCAGTTGTTTATAATATTCATATTTACCTAACTTACAGGTAATCTACCTACTGAAAGCTACTCAAGATGAGCCCAAACATCACCAATTTTCTGCTAAGAATTAACCTTACCATAATTATTATTGTATTGCCATCAGAACATGACAGACATATTTTAAACTCAATTGAATACCGGAAATTGAGTCAAGATTGACTTGCAAGATTTGATGTAAACATACATCCGTCCTAAACAAACTTGTAGCAACAGGAAAATTGCTTCTATTGGTGAAGCAATTTTCCTACGGTAGTGGCGAGTACGCGGGAAGGCTTCGCGTTGTGCAAATAGCAACTGCCTGCTTGTAAGTGAAGGTTGGTTGGATCCAAAAAAAACACGTTTGTAGTATGAGAGCCCCCATATATATATAATGTATGCAGTTTTTTAGTATTTATTGTTGTTATAGCGGCAACAAGTGCATCAATGCTGTGAAAATTTCAACGGTCTAACTATCACGGTTCATGTGATACAGCCTGGTGACAGACGGACGGACGGACAGACGGACAGACGGATGGACAGCGGAGCCTGAGTAATAGGGTTCCGTTTTACTCTTTGGGTACGGAATCTTAAAAAAAGACAAGACTGCGAAAACAATTTAAAAGAAAATACAAGCTTTTAATTTTGATTTTTGCACTTGAAATGCAAATATCAGGCTTCAAAAGAGACTTCTATACTTAGAAATACCTTATTGTACTGCCTATTTCACTTTCACAAGATTCAAGCCGTATGCTGTGGAATCGCAGACTTGTTCAGCCAAACTTTGCATCATCACCACCTTCACCTATCTATCTATTTGCACCTTCAAAGGTCCTCTAAGGTAGTCCCATCCATCGTTAAAGTTAAATAAATAAATAATAAATAAATAATGCTGGACAATTCACACAGCATTATCTAGCCCCAAAGTAAGCAGAGCTTGTGTTATGGGTACTAGACTACTGATATCCATACTAATATAATAAATCTGAAAGTAACTCTGTTTATCTGTTTATCTGTATATCTGTTTGTCTGTTTGTTTGTTACCTTTTCACGGCTAAACGGCTGAACCGATTTCGATGAAATTTGGTATAGGGGTAGATTGGACCTATGAGACGGACATAGGCTATCTTTTGTCTCAAAAAACAATCTCGAAGGGGATGAAATAGGGGTTGAAAGTTTGTATGGGGAATCCATAATTCTTCAAGTTAGGGATCTGAAAATTCTTATTTAGGCTTTTGGTAATAAATAAATAAATACGGGTTTCCGCTTTTTTGCTAAATCATCCCTAAAGGGGGAAAAGCAAGGGGGTTGAAATTATGAGGTATTCTTTAGATGCACCCCCAACGGACCACAATAAACGGCTGAACGGATCGTAATTTAAAGAGGGAGAGGAGGGGGAGGCAGGGGGAGAGTGGGGGGAAAGGGGGAGAGTGGGGGGAAAAGGGGAGTGATGGTAGAGTGGGGGGGAAAGAGGGTAGAGTGGGGGGAAAGAGAGGGGAGCACGGGGAGAAAGAGGGGAGAGTGGGGAAGAGAGGGGGGAGAAACAGGGGAGAGTGGGGGGAGAAAGAGAGGACAGTGGGGTGAGAAAGAGGGTAGAGTGGGGGGAGAAAGAGAGTAGAGTGGGGTGAGAAAAAGGGGAGAGTGGGGGAGAAAGAGAGTAGAGTGGGGAGAAAGAGAGGGGAGTGCGGGGAGAAAAGGGGGAGAGTGGGAGAGAAAGGGGGGAGAGTGGGGGGAGTAAGAGGAGAGTGGGGTGAGAAAGAGGGAGAGCAGCGAGAGAAAGAGGGGAGAGTGGGGGGAGAAAGAGAGGAGAGTGGGGTGAGAAAAAGGGGAGAGTGGGGTGAGAAAGAGGGGAGAATGGGGGAGAAAGAGGTTAGAGTTGGGAGAAAGAGAGGGGAGTGCTGGGAGAAAAGGGGAGAGTGGAGGAGAAAGAGGAGAGAGTGGGGGGAAAAAGAGAGGAGAGTGGGGGGAGCAAGAGGGGAGAGTAGGGGGAGAAAAAGGGTAGAGTGGGGAGAAAGAGCGGGGAGAAAGAGGGGACAGAAGGGGTGAGAAAGAGGGGAGAGTAGGGGGAGAAAAAGGGCAGAGTGGGGAGAAAGAGCGGGGAGAAAGAGGGGACAGTAGGGGGAGTGAGGGGAGAGTAGGGGGGAAAGATAGGGGAGCACGGGGAGAGTGAGGGAGAAAAAGGGGAGAGTGGAGGGAGAAAGAGGGAAGAATGGGGGGAGAAAGAGATGAGAGTAGGGTGAGAAAGAGGGGAGAGTGGGGGGAGAAAGATAGTAGATTGGGGAGAAAGATAGGGGAGTGCGGGGAGAAAAAGGGGAGAGTGGGGGAGAAAGAGGGGAGAGTGGGGGGAGTAAGAGAGGAGAGTGGGGTGAGAAAGAGGGAGAGCGGGGAGAGAAAGAGGGGAGAGTGGGGGGAGAAAGAGAGGAGAGTGGGGTGAGAAAGAGGGGAGAGTGGGGTGAGAAAGAGGGGAGAGTGGGGTGAGAAAGAGAGGAGAATGGGGAGAGAATGAGGTTAGAGTGGGGAGAAAGAGAGGGGAGTGCGGGGAGAAAAGGGAGAGTGGGGGAGAAAGAGGGGATAGTGGGGGAAAAAGAGAGGAGAGTGGGGTGAGAAAGAGGGGAGAGTAGGGGGAGAAAAAGGGTAGAGTAGGGAGAAAGAGCGGGGAGAGTGGGGGGAGAAAGAGAGGTTGAGTGCGAAATATATAGAGATAGAGGGAGAGGGAGTGAGCGAAGGAGGGAAAGGGAGAGATTGACTGAGAGGGTGAGGGAAATAAATATAATGGATGAGATGGACAGGGAGAGAGAAGGCGAGAGATTGAGAGTGGAGAGGGATATTAATGATAGAAAGATAGGGAAAGATATAAGGAGAGGGAAAGAGATAGATGTAGAGGAAGAGAATAGAAAAAGCGAAAGAAGGAGAAAGATAGAAAGAGCCAGAGAGAGAGAAAGATAGAAGAAAAAGGAGAGAGAAAGAGACAGATATATTCTTACCTAGCTATATATTCTTACCTACCTACCTATAGTTACCCGCAACATCAATTGATTTTTTAAACAGTTTACATTTTATACATACATATAAAAATGCGAACGAAGTTGCGGGTATCAGCTAGTACATAATACAATACACTACATATATAGATATTTTTTTATTATACATAGAAAACATCCAGAACGCCCTGAACAAATATCTGCAGATCGTACAAACATTTGTCCCGGGGCGGGAATCGAACCCGCAACCTCCTGCGTCGCAGGCGGACCTTCGCCCGTCGCGCCACCGAGGTCGTCAAATAAAGACATTAATACGAGTGTGTGCATCCAAATTGATAGATTCCATTTATTTGAGAGTAGGTACACTTTTTCGTTACCTTTTTACGATTTCGTCAATAAATTGATAATAAAGTTTAATATCTTTTTTATGGGCGAGGTGGTAACATAACGTCCTCGATAAATCGTCAGCCGCGCCTCGCCCTTCGCCTTGAAATATGTTTGTTACTCCGGAGCCACTAAGTAACGTTATCTGAACTTCTGACCGCGAACTTTCGCGTTTGTCTTGCCACTAGTTTTATTAATAAAGCGCGTATTCCGTGTAACTTAATATCAAGCAAGTTACACGGAATACGCGCTTTATTAATAAATACATTTTAAAAAACTTTCGTATTTGCGTTTCCACCACCTCCCGCCACTTGGATCCACCGCTTGGTGCTACAAGTGGATCCGCGGCCACCTTTTTAACTCCCCAGTGGATCTGAGGACACGTATTTTTCCTCACAAATCCATGGTGGGAACATAGATATCTTTGTACCTTTAAGTCTACCTACATTTATTATAAGTATGCCTGAAATAAATTATTAAGATAGAGTCGCGATTTGCAAGTGCGTCAATCGGTCAATAGTAGCGTTACAGACAATACGCGCTACGGGACCGCTGCAAAAAGTCCCCGTGGCTGGCCTCTCTTAATCCTTTACTGGAAAGTCATTATGGATGACCTCTTAGTAACGTTAGCCATGAAACAAACACAAGGAGCGCCCCTAATCGTACCGCGGATCATTACGGACTAATAGTGCCTGCACTATTAGTTATTAGATATACTAACTTGCCAGAAAAAACACCATTAGTGTCATAGTTACCATTAGTACACACTACTAGTTTATTAATTAACCTATTATGTGTATTTTTATGGTTTTTCTGTTACACTATAGATTAGTATAGATGTTACCTGCGATGTCGTTCAACGTTGTCTGATTGGGTATCCATATAAAGATAACTTTTCCATTGAATTTAGACTACCAACGCGCTGTTTTTTCTCAATTTTGATAATGTAAATAAGTGACAAATACGGCCCATAACGAGAGACTCGCATTGAGCAGCAGACTTGGGTTGATGGGAAATGGTAACAGGTTTGCTACAACCATCGTTTAATACCAATATTTTTCTTCATCGGACGCTGAAGCTCGTTTCATGATTGGAACCCGCACCCTGCTGCGTGGCCAGCGATCACACAGCCAACTTAGCAATTATCACGATCCCTTGACCGTCGCGTGCTTGATTCTAAACTCATGAGACACTAGACCCGACATACACTTGGATATAAAACAAATGGTATTATATATTATGGAATAGTAACTAAATTATTGTTCAAAAATATAACTCTGAATAATCGAATCACCACTCTATCGTTATTCGTTACCTCTCTTTCATCAGATCACCTCACTGTCACCTAAATACTGCCTTGTCATCGATACGTGACAAGCTTGTAAAACTTAAACGGACACTGGGCCTAAATTTATTTGCAACAAATGTGCCCTGAACCTCCATCCATGTCTACAAACTAACATGTGCTATCACAGTGATATTTTATAACGAGCTTCTTCTCAAGGTAAGTATACCATTAAAAGAACGGCTAAGTTAGATTAAAGGAGAAACTTTGACAAGTCCTTTGATCGATCGCCATGCCAACAATCTTGGGTCCGAGGCTCCGAGCGACTTTATAATAAGCTGGAGAGATAATCTTGTTCGATACATAGGAAATATAGGTAATATAGCACAAGGTCGTCTGGCAACAAGATAAGACGGTGACAGCATTAAACTCCATGGGTGCACAATACACAAAAGATAATAGTACAGCGTCTTAAAATCCAAATAGAACAAGTCGCTGCTTAACAGCTGGTTAGTGGATGCGGTAGAGGCTATAGGAACTGTAGAGGCTGCATGAAGGAGTTACAAGCGCTTCGTCGGCCGTTTTAGCACCAATTTTGTCACATATCAAGCAGCTTTTGATTGTCAGTCACGAAATCGGCCCGCTCATAATAATTGTATTGTCATGTGCACTAGACACGCATGCATTTGCACTTTTTGTATAATTACGAGAATTGACACCCTGAATGAACACGGGAACAGTATCAAAATTGACTCCCTAAAATAAAATCATAAAATAAAATCATCCATCCACAAATCCATACAACATCAAATCTACCATCAAATATTTTTTCTTTAAAGTCGTATTATCTTTTTATAGGGTATGAGTGTGCCCCTCTTTACGCCCCTGCAGTAAAGAAGCGCGTCGGCGATACACTTATTGCCTTGTAACTTTCCGAAAGGTAAGATTCCTATAATGTTTATTAGTTTATCCAGGGGCGTAGTCCAGTTGGCACTTTGCAGGGGTAGTCCTTATTGCCCCATTTTTTTATTTTTTCCGTTCTACAAATAAATACCTATTATAATACATAGCTCCCAAACACAAGTTAACATTTGACAAGTGATAAATATCCCGTTTCTAATGATAATTCTACTAATGTGAGTGACCAGGTCCAGTTACCAGGTTTGTTTAAAGTTTAAACCCTGCTTGTTTGTAATAAACGCTAATAAACGATTCAAACTATTCTACAAACATTTTTCACATTACAGACACCAGAATGCAACTTTCTGATTCAAAATTAGAGTTCCCTCAAGGAAAACAAGAAACTTACGGGGCTGACACAGGACGACTCAAAGCCCCCAATAATACGAGTAAATCTGCCCCAAGACAACTATAACAAAAGTCCATCCCTGGTTTCATCTTCGGTTCAATTGCAACATAAAACACAATCGAAACGTGAATCCGTAATTAAAACGATACGTCTTGTGTCGACACTTAGAAAACGATCTCTGCTCTTATTTGTAAAACTAAGTAAGATTAAGAATCCTACATCTTGAAAAAAGATCTGGTTTTCTTCTTTGCTACTGTTTTATAAACGGTAATCGACTACTGAACCCTCGAATCAATCTTAAAATACAATTATTGGGGTTACTTCCCCTCTGCGCTAGTCCCGTTTTGCTATACTAGAAAAATATGTACCTAAAGAACCGCTTTGCACAAATTTATACGTATGCAAGTTATTTATTTATTTATTGTATTATACACAGTAGGTATACAAACATATACAGAGAGGTAGAACTTAAAAATTTGGGTTGTTTTGAACTGGAAAAGAATATACAATATACGTTTCTTGAATATTGTCTATACTAATAATAATATGAAGAGGAAAGATTTGATTGTTTGCTTATTTGGATTGAATAGGCTCCGAAACTAAAAAACCGATTTGAAAAATTCTTTCACTGTTGGAAAGCTACACTATCCCCGGGTGACATAGGCTACTTTTTATCCCGTAAGAATTAACGGTTACCGCGGGATAGTACGAGATAGTTAACGCGGGCGAAACAGTGAGCCGCTTCTAGTTAATAATAAAATTGAGTTTGGAATTGTTCAAAACATTAAACGTAAGTAAGATATAATAAATAAGAGAATAGAGAAGAACAAGAACACAAAACATGATGCTAAATTAGTAGGTAACTGATTGCTTATTGTTCGAAAAGAGAAGTTTCTCTTTCGAATGCTGTGATTTATGGCTGAACTTTGCATAGGAAAGGGAAACATCTAAATTAAACGCTTCTACTAGCGTCTTTGTTTCTCAATAACATAATCTGGGAGTTTTCAAGTCGAAAGATAATATATTATTGTGTCTTCTAGACAAGCATGCTTCACCGTCAAGTCGTCAAGTGGTCAAGTGGTAGCCTATGCCTTCTTTTTATTCTATCTTAATATATATAAATCTCGTGTCACAATGTTTGTCCTCAATGGACTCCTAAACTACTTGACCGATTTTAATCAAATTTGCACAGCGCGTGCAGTTTGATCTAACTTGAAAGATAGGGTAGCTTACATCTCAATTTATAGTCGCAATAACAAAAACCTTAGCCACAGCAACGCGTGGCCGTGTCTGCTAGTATAAGTATATAAATTACGCGACACGTTGTTTGTCCGCGATGGACTCCTAAACTACTAAACCGATTTCAATCAGATTTGCACACCGTGTGCAGTTTGGTCTAACTTAAAAGATAGGATAGCTTACATCTCAATTTATAGTCGCTACAACAAAAACTTTAGCCACAGCAACGCGTGGCCGTGTCTGCTAATCTATATATAAAACTATAACCGAGTCATGTCTGTCTGTCCTACATTAAAGTTTATATTTTAAACTAACTGGGGTCGACTATTTGAAGGTCACTGAAACTGGAAGACGCAGTGTAGGTAGGCTTCCCACTAGACGTGCCGACGAGATCAAAAGAGTCGCAGGCAACCGGTGGATGCAAGTGGCAAATTGTCGTTCGGTGTGGCGGTCTAGGGGGGCGGCCTATGCTCAGCAGTGGACGGATTCAGGCTGATGATGACGATGAACCCGAAAATGTGGGTTTTCGAATTTTTGTTTGTTTGTTACCTTAAAGCTCAAAACTAGGTACTGAACGGATTTTGATGGTAGTATCGGCATTTGGTAGCTTTGAGTTCGAGTAAGTTAACGGTATATACATACGTGTCATAAATAAGTGACGACCTGAAAATTTGTTAAAAAGTGGGTAGGTACCTACCGCGTCCAAAATTGCTGCGCCCGTACGTTCCGCAAGCTATTGAAATAGAGTCGGCGACTGGGCTGGGCTGCATTAGGCATAATGACGTCACACACAAGTTATGGGAATTAGCTAGTTTGTAAACACCAGATATTAAAAAAAAGTTAATTCAAAAGTTTGTATGATTAGAAGATGAACAAGTGTTGGTGCCGCTTGTACCCATCAATAAGGCTCTATCAGAACACTCACCCCCCAGTTTCTGGAACGTTTGTTGCCTTTGATGGTAGATAGAAGTATCGTTGTCTCTATCTGACAATAAACAAGTGACAAGGATGGCAATAGAGTTAATCTGTAGTCAAAGTTGACTGACGTTTCAGAAACTGGGGGACCGTCTCTTACCTCAGCTCACTCAGCTCAGTCAGGAACTGTATGCCGGGAACAGGGTTCAGTCGACTCTTGAACACCAGATTCGGAAGGTCACCCATCTGCAGGATAGCACTGTCGGTGCCAGCAAAACGCTGTGTCAGATTCGACCTGCGTAAAGACAGCATAATTTAGATAACATACCACCAATCATAATTTACACATTTAAAAAAAGTTTAAAGAATACTACCTATATTCTTTTTTTTTAATTTTGACCTTTATTAAATATAAATAAAATAAAATAAACTAAAATACCTATTATAGATTCGTAATTTCATTAAAATTATTTTTTATTTTTTGTATAGTACTACTATGTACGCGACGAAGCGACGGAATTTCAATTTCACATAAATGAAATATGATTAGGTATGTGAATAAGAAAACAAACGATAAAGATACGTACTCGTATGTGAATATAAAATGCTTCATAGAATATTCCATTTACAAATAAAACACGCGAACGCAATTTTTCAATTCAATGATCGTTAACAAAGCAATTTCGCTAATGTATTTTACGTATAACAATAAATTATTCCACCGCAACCCGATTGGCAAGGACTTTTTCGTCCTACCTGGATCCATAACATCACCTAACTCGTATACTCGTCTCAAGGAAATGTATCTGTGCTGTTCACAAATAGCTGATCTAACAGGTAAACAAAATATTATTGCACCAACGTACCTCACAGTTCCACAAGAGAACAGCTAAAAAAATGTACCTTGCCAAGAATTTGATGGACGAATATGGAATGTTGCCAACTAAAAGTGAGCAACATTTATTGGCAATTCCGGAAGTATTCCTCCCTTATATAGATTGTAGAGGGAGGTTAGCTTTTGTAATTGATTCCTTCCTATCTAATATCTATACCAGTCATCACTTTCTTGCCGCATCTTCGCGATTGAATTATATTCCGAATCCGATGCTACAGTCAGTAAATTTTCATAAGTACCTACCTACCACATGCGAGTAAACATTTTCGACTTGGACTTTGAATTTAACCCTTATTTAGTTTAGTACGTTTCTTTGAATCATTTAAAAAAATATCGTACGTTACTTATTTTTAGAAACTAAATGCAAAATCGAGTAGAAAATGATTGATGCAAAGTAAACTCCGTCTATGTCACTTCAAATAATTTCGTGAACCAGCTGAGTAAATAGCAATTTCAGATTTGAAAACCGTCACAAAGATGGATTGTTTGCGTCTCATTGGCTGTGGTAAAAAAATGGGGTTGTTCTTTTACCTAATTAACATCCTTTTTCAAACTCAAACCATAATCAATTAATTATAGTTTGTTTTCTTTTATGGCTTTATTAATTTGTTTATTAGATTGAAGTGTTTGGCTTGTAAAAGTGCGATTTTATTGCCTATTTACAATAAATGATTTGACTTTGACTTGATTTTGACTTTGACTTTAATACCGACTAAAGTAACTATCACCCTATCTGCCCAAGATAATTGAGTCGGGGTGCGCCGGCAGCACTATTTGACAGCCAGTTGCGTTCGGTCCGTATTAATAAATCAAACTTAGCTCTGAGAGCTATCTTCAGTGTGCACTTGCTCTTTTGTTCTATTTAATAAATTTATACATCTTAAGTTGTAGATTAGGAACAGAAACATACATGATCTCTGACAAATTAATAAATGACACTCAGCGGCTAAGTGCTATCTTGTGATAGCACTTGAGATACACAAGAGTGAGTAATGGAAAACCATGACTTGAGTGCTATTTTGACAATATTGGAACATGGATTTAAAAAGTATTATTTCTGAAATTAATTACTATTGATTATGAAGAGATTTCATGATGATATTCTGTGGCCACTGCAACATCGCGCACCTAAAATTATATATAATGAGATGCATGAAATCTATTTATTAACTATTTGAACTCACTTCCATAAGAACTACCTACTTTAATTTTACTTATTTTTCGGTTTAAATTTCCAACTCACAAACATTATTTTTTTCGGATAAAACCTTCTTGCTGTCTATGCTTCAATTAGGTGATATTTTACCTGTGGTTCACTCAGACACCGACTTATGACACAATTGACACATACAAGACAGTATCTAGTAGCCAGTGCTACACTTCAGATCTGGATTACCTGTATGCTACACTTGAAACCTGGATTACGTGATACCATCTCAAGATCCATTTATTAAATAGCAACGATTTCAAGATGTGGATTAGATTTTGAGTGTGGATCAGCTGGTAGCGCAGTTGGTAGCGCTATTGAGTTTCTTTTATTAATACGGACCTAGGTGAGGTTCTAGGCATGATTGTCAACTTCAATTACATCATCACGGCTGTCGAATCAAAGTCAGTCTTTATCCTACCAATAATAATGTACAAATATGTTGGTGTCTCTTTCTTTCGCGCGACAACGAAGCATCTGTATGTGTTCCTACCTCAATGTGCTTCCATTTGTGAAGATGAAGAAAGCCACTTCGGACCGCTCCTGCTGAAGCCTGGTCACCAGCTTGCCCAGCTCGGTGGCTCTGCTGACCTGGTGACAAGTTCAATATCATCTTCAATTATTATATACAAATACAGACAAAAAGAAAGACGGAAAATAGTCTCTGAACGCATAAATTTTGTAACTGACTTTGTCTGCCTATTTATTATTACGTAATAGAAAAGTTACTCTATGGAGTTTTCGTGGCTTGGAAGCTGATATAAGTACCTACCTTCGTTTTATAAAATAATATAAATCGAATAAGAATCTAAACTATGATTAAAGGCTTTTTATAGATGCACCGGGCCATCTCGCCGCGCCGCTAATAGTAAGTAGGTCGCCCCGGAATAGCGAAATAATGAATGAAATGTAATAAGAACTGTGGAAAAATCTCCCATAACCAGATCACGTCTCAGCCAGACACCTGAATTTTGTCAGCTTAGTGGGATCCACTGCTAACGAAGTTGCGAGTGTAACACTGCCTAGTGAAAAAATACGATTCTAAAAATACTTCAACTACCTTCCAAATTCCTACCTAACCAAATTGACTTTGATAGAAATACCCTTCCACTTCGGTGATTTTCCCAATATTTTTCTTTTGACGCATTTTTTAATCACTCAATGGATTAGAAACGTGTTCTTCCAACACAACTTATACATTTTCATGAGTTCGCCGTAGTGAAGGGGTGGATAACCTCGAGACTTCGAAGTTCCATTTATTTTTATTAAAGGCCCCATATACGATACGATTCGTAGCTACGATCGATCAGAAGAAAATCGTGACGATTGACCGCTGCAAAAATGCCGCTTAAATACAAAACAATCGTTCGATCTTAATTTTACTTGTTTGAAAAGAAACTATGACGCAAAGACTGAAATCAGAATAATTTGGAATTAGAACGTGCCAATATTTTAATCGTTGACCAATATCGAATCGTCGATCGCAAAGAGTCGCACTGAGGAATATTATCGTTACGATATACAAGATTGCAAGGTTTTCGTTACGGTCACCGATATACCCGATATAATCTTTGTTGTAAATCATTTACTATATTATGGGCATACACTGTGCGGCCCTATATAAATATTAGACCGAGAACTGAAACCACTGTCTGACTTGATGGTAAGTTAATATTGATCCATTATTTCGATCCAGCTCCTGGATTCTAGCACTAAATGATTACCATTGCATCTACGTCATTTACATTTTAGTGAGGACAGATGCAGGTCATCTATTATGATGGTAAGCGCCGCGGTTACATTCTCCGTCGAATAATCTTTACACCACATCCCTACAGCTGTGACAACATCGGTTAACGCTGTTCCAATGTTATGGGAACTGACGTCGAGTAAATTACATTTTGCGTGGAAAATATTGGAATAAAGAAAGAAATTTTGCAGTGACATTTTAACTATGTATACAAATGACCTGAGAATTAGCAAATAGGCACATAAAAATAAAAAATATTTGTATTTTTAATCAGGTAACTCGAATGTAATAATTCCGTACGATTTCCAACCAAACCGACCAAAGTTTCATTATTTTTTCCGAGCAAAACGGACGCTTTCCAATTAAAAACGTAATTTAATTCAATGGCAAAGGTCTCACATGAATTAATGTTAGACATAACCTTAGTAAAGGTTCCGGTCGTTGACCTCCACGAGTTTATTAGGAGATGGTTTTATTTATTTAAAGGACGCCAACTGTCGCAATATCAGAGCCAAATGGCCTCATGTGTAATGAAAGTAAAAGACCTCACGGAGTGGCTCTCATTACTTTTATTCCGTGGAACTTGGCATGGGACGCTAGGGGTCGCTACCTCCGTAGAACCTTGCACCGCCTCATCTTTTAAGAACCTATAAACATTTTCCTGGCTTCAGCAGTTGGGTAAAAATACTGATGCGGCAGCTTAGCCAACAGACAGCCTATTTATTGGTGGAACCGCAATAATGACCGCCTGGTTAGCTACCGGTAGCTAATTTATTTATTTATTTTATTTATTTATTTCACAAAATCCACAGATCTTAAAGCTAAAATAGTATGAAAACATGTTTGTAGTTCTTACATCTAATGACGGATTTACTTTATATAAAAATCACATCAATAATCAGGTGGTAGCTAACTACCATCCTCAAATACATAATAATCTATCACCAAACCCCTATCGGGGTGTTCCAGCAGCGGTTTTTGAGAGCCATTTCCATTCTAGCCTGAACGTGTGTATCACGTTTGACCACATTTTGAAATACTGGTGAAATGATAGCATATACAGTATTAAAAATATATTTCTAAAAAAAGCTTCAAAATGCTCTTGTGGAACGAAAATCTGTCTGAAAATTGACCCATACAGATAGCGGTAAAAATAAAAACGCTGTAAAATACAGGATTCGCTTTATTACAGAGATTTTATGGCATACGAGGTAAAATGGGTAACCGAACCCGAATATGATCAGTCTCGTGTCAACCCGTTTGTAGTAGAATCATGAAAGTTTTTCACGTAAAACTGAAAACGATTTGATATTTTTTTTGCTCAAACTTGTGTTTCTTTATACGTTCAAATGTTTTCACTAATGTGTGCAAGTGATAGGTACACAAAAATGAGTCATTTTTGATGTTTCAAAAACTTGGATGACCATTCCCCATACATATCCATTTATTAAATAGCAACGATTTCAAGATGTAAATTACATTTTGAGTGTGGATTAGCTGATAGCGCAGTTGGTAGTGCTATTGAGGTTCTTTTATTAATACGGGCCTTAGAACTGATTTTTTTTTATCAAACCTATCGTGTGGGGTATCTATGGATAGGTCTTGAAAAATAATAATGAGGTTTCTACTAATGTTTTATCTAAACTGAATAGTTTTCGCGAGAGACACTTCCAAAGTGGTAAAATGTGCCGCTTCCCTCCCCCCTCCCCTCTGTAACATTTAAAATAAGAGAACGATAAAAGTAAAAAAAACATAATGATGTACATTAACCATGCAAACTTCCACCGAAAATTTGTTTGAACGAGATTTAGTAAGTAGTTTTTTTTAATACGTCATAAATCGAAAAAACATACACTATCATTAAAACATCGATCAAAGTTAGACCGAACTACAAGAACTTGCATATTATGTTACTTGCTGCTACGGAACCCTTCATGGGCAAGTCCGACTCGAGCTTGGCCGCTTTTTTTTCCTGGATACTGTACCCACCTGTTCCTCCACGTCCGCGACCTCGCGTCCGTTGGTGACGCTGTTCTCGAGGGAGAGCGTGGTCTGCACGATCAGCGCCAGGATCGGGATGAAGGGCAGCAGCAGCAGCCGCCACAGCTGGCAGTTGCGGCTGCGGCACCACTGCTGCAAGCGCGCGCCGCACGAAGTCTTCTCTTCTTTGATGCTTGGAACTGTCACAAATTGTACTTTTAAGCCTGTTTAGAGAACCATTTATATCTAGACAATTAGACAACGTATAATATTTTATTACTGGATATATCTACGGTCGAAATTAATAATCAATCCAATCCAAATTTTGCTATCTGGGATTGATATCACAATCCATTTTTAGGGTCATACGTGCCAATAACCGATCCGTGGATTGGTTTATAAAGGCACACAGATTGGAAATCGATCGAACGATAGGCAGCAATCCAAGATCGATTTCAATCTTGGATAGGAGATACAATATTAATTTCGGCTGTTAGTCTCTTTGATCGGATCAGCTTGTCACCATAATATTGCATTGTCATTGGAAATTGACAGTCATGAACATTTTTATTTTAATATAAGGTAGTCTGTCTCCAGTGCCAAAGTTTGTGAAGCGGCCCAGTGTCTCTCACGTGGCTTAACGACTGTTACCAGTCGATAACGACCGGGACTGACGGCTTATCGTGCCCTTGAGACCACGGAACTATAGAAATCTGGACTCGGATGCAGTATTTAACGGAAGCACGTTTAAAATATACTTACAAGTTTTTATGTAACTTAACATATAGGTCCACACATATACATCCATACATCCATACATCCATTTATACCACTATATATTAATATACTAAACTTTTTTTTTCTTGTCATGTATTGACAAGGCGGTGGGTTGCAAAGGTGCATGTGTGTGTAGTGTACGTGTATATTATGTGTACGTACGGAGAGTTATTCCCAGAGTACTCCAGCAACTTAGTACAGTACTTTCCGAATTTACTCCACGAGAAATATATCAAACAAAATATTTTATAAATTATGTATCATTACACAGGTGTTTGTGTTGATAAACATCCACAATATTATACGGTAGTATCTCGAAGTGTCGATATAAAAATTAAACCCGTCATAACATTAAATGTCGTCATGAATTTCTTCGTGTTCGTGCAACCATTAAATTTTATGCATCAATGAAAATCATACGGATGTAAATATAAAGCTGAGTATTTCCTGATATTGGTATATAAATATAAATTTATATATACGTTAATTGAACGAGAGAAGTGAGGTGAAGTGGCAATTATTGGGCTCCTCTGTATTGTATTGTATACGTTTATGTTTGTTTGATGATAAAGTCTTTCTGACACGAGCGATAATATATACTATTATAGTATCGCAGACGTTCTTGCATTATCTTTTTCCAGCCTTCTTTCTTTTTCCTCTCCTTCTATTATTTTTGTATTTGTTCGAAAAATCGACAAGCAAGATGTTTTCAACCTGAAATCGCCTGAAATGGTACGCGCATTTATCATAATGAAGCACACGTACTTATTTTTGGTTTTACCAACTTACGTTCATAAGAGTGATTTCCGACTAATTTTTACCATACTTTAGACGATCTATTCTAAACGAACAAACGAATACCACATTCTAATACCAAAGGTATTTCTTTTGAATCATATTTATTTTGTATGATCAACTTTTTTTTTAAATTTCACTTTTAAAAACTAATAAATTAGACATAATAATTATACCAAACGAATACCATAACATGGATTTAGGTACAGTCAGCTAGAAAATACAGTTAACCTATTGTTTTGACCGAGAGCAAACAATGCCGCCAAACCGTTAGTGGTCTGTCTGTAGCGAGAAACATTTTGTGAAATGGCTCATTACCACCATAAGGTTAAGAAACACTGCCCAAGACGAAGCAAGGGGAGCCTGTATAACGGACCCCTCATCGAGAAAGAGGGCTTAAACTGGCAACTTCACTTATACTTACTAAGTATTATAGCTTGTGATAAGAGCAACTTCGCGAATAATTTAAAGGGGGCTTAAGATTCCTTTTGTCTTCAAACTTCACATCGTTGATTTAGAAATTACATTGTTCGATCTGCTCTCTGCAACTTCAGTGATATACAAAAGCGGCCCTTATAGGATTTTCTTTATTAGGACCATAATATAGTACGTGAGTGCTTACTGGAACATCCTATAATTCTACTAATACGTAATATAAAGGCGAAAGTTTGTGAGAGTGTTAGTATGTTTGTTATTTCTTCACGTTTCAACGCCTGAACCGATTTTGATATTTGGTATGGAAGTAACTAACATGAAAAACAGTGCAGGGCGCAGCTAGTTTTGATATAAAACTATATTAACATACTATGTCACCCGGGATAGTGTAGCTTCCCAACAGTGAAATAGTTTCTGAAATCGGTTCAGTAGTTTTGGAGCATATTCAATGCAAACAAACAAACAATCAAATCTTTCCCCTTTATAATATTGGCATAGATTGGTCATTTTGTTTAGTTCTAAATCGTATCAGGGTCGCTGCAACAACTGGCAGTCAGATCGACCCAAATAAAGCTAGACTACATTTTCCAGAACATCGTCTTTTTAATATTCAGACAAGGAATTTGAAATCGTCTTAGTATGCAGAATCCTGCTCCAGTTAGAACACTATTCCAAGGATTCTAAGCTACAAGCGTGTGATTGTTAAGCGTTATTTATTTGTTTTCATCGCTATTGAATTGGCGCCTTTATGTCTGCAGCCAGTTTTGTCCAAAGTTCGAGACGTAATTGAGTTTAGAGAAGCGCTTTATTCAGGAAACGTTACCGGCATAGAGTAAATAAATACTTGGTTAACCGTGTCTTCGTAGGTTGGTATGTATGCGTTTTTTTATATTTATACCAGCTAGCCCGACAGATGTCCTGTCAAACCTTTCCATGAAAAATGTATGAGAAAATGAATAATATTTTCTTTACTTCGCGAGATTTTTTCCATGTGTTGATAATTGTTCCGCTATTCGGAGCGTAGACAAATCCAACATCTAATTATATCACTTGTAAATTTGTTATTGAGTTAGAAAAAGCGGAGGTTAGACGTCGATTTGTGGGGAAAATATTTAGACTCATCTGTTCAACTCTGGTTGAAATTTTTTGTGGTAACCGTTAAGGTTTAGCTTAGGTAGTTTTCGAATTGTCATTTTATTTAATTTAACTAGTTTTCTTTATTTCAAATATATTTTCCGTTATTTTTAATAAAAATTTTATTAAACCACTTACCCATTTTCATTCAATATTACACGTAATGAGCACTTTTCATCACTATTATTTATTAACGCGTCGATATAGGGTGGCGAGCGACACCCTCGCGGCTTGGGGGTTGTACTGCTACTGAGAGGGGCTGATATGAAATGAAATCTAACAGGTACTTGCGCGTATTTACTTAAAGAGCAGGGAAGGGGTGCGTCTGTTTGAATAAGGCAATGGTATTATAATAGCATTTCTTCTATATAAAATGTTATATTTTAATTGGCAACTGTTTTTCTCAATGAATAACTCATCAATATATACAACAACTGAAAACCCTGAACACTTTTACAGGCAGTGGAACACAATATAGGTAACGCAAGTGTTCACAACATGCCAACTTGCCCCGTTTACTTGCACACCAAAGGTTGACTGGAAGAGATCTCTTTTAGAGATAAGTACGCTCATTGTACTTTATCCTATAGTGTTGAATTTTTGTCTTTATGAATTTTTTATTGTACTATATTATATTCCAATTCATGAAAGCGGCACTTATTAGCAGTACACGATTCGACGAAAATGAATAATGCTCGCATAGTTTCTTGAGTAGAAAACTCTTTATTGTTGAAGATCATGAAGTTTCTTGCCGGTTCTTTTCGAAGGTACATTATATATTTCAAATTCGGTGGTGCTCAGGTAACCTTCTCTGCCCTCGTCAATCCAATTAGATTATCCCATTGGCACCTGTGTGCATTGACATAATTGAATAGCGTTGTTACTCCATTTCTCATAATCTGGTAGAATAATAAAGGTTTCACGTTCACTTCGTTTGCAACTTCGTTCATTTTCCTACTGTCACTCAGATGTTGTAGTTCTTGTTAGAAATTAGTGGTCTATGTGATTATACCTACTGGATATAATTATGTTCGTTGCTTTACCAGAATTATTAAAACGTGCAGACAGACAAAATTACAGATGAATCTTCATTTTCGCCATTTCAGAAACGATAATGCACAACCTTGCCAAATTTAACACTGCAGTCGGTTAAATGAAATAACACTCTGTCGACGTATTTGTTTATTGCTTACCTCTGTCCACTTCAGCATTTTTCATCACTTTTTAGATACAAAACCACACATGTTTTGTTGTATGTTATTTGCTAAATGTAGAAGAATATCACTATTGCTCTTGGAAGTTTACGTTATACTACCAAATACAAGTAAAACACGTCGGTATGTTCATATATTTTGTAAATCCCAACAGAATATTATGCTAACGAGGTGATCATGTTTTTCAATAATGCTATAATACTTTGATAAAATAAAATCATGGCTACGTACTTACAAGAGTATAATAATCATAAAAATAAATATAATATATTATTTCCGTACAAAAACTTAACTAACTTATGTATATAACTTCTTTGACAACAAACAAAATTACCTAATTAACGAAACAATTAAAATATAAACCTATCTATATTTACAAAATTTCAAAAAGGCGATAAATCTATAGATCGTCGTATCACTAAGATAGTGGTCCTAACACGTATTGTAAAAATTAAAGAACCACCGCACGCATACAACATAATACACAACATTATAATGATGTTCACAATAATTATAAAGTCAGTTCTCCACAGATTTTATTCATCTAACTTTTGTTTCGTACTTATATAACCACTCCGGGCTAGGCCCCCGTGGTGGATTATGGTCTAACCCTCCTCACGAAAGTCCGGGGAGACCTTTGTCCCACAGCTGGGAGTGGGACAATTACAGCCTGAATTATTATTATTATATATTTTGTATATATATACTTATGTGTGTCTCGGAAACCTGCAAGACGCGGGGCACACCCACGCACACAACTGCATGCGGGATACATGACGTCAGCTCGTAATAACTCATAAACAGGTAAGAGATGATAATGGCACATCTTTTTCCCAGACAAGACCAACAGTGGAAACACAATAAGCTGACAATTATTGCAGATGTATCCTATATATTTGACGGCATATTCAGGGTCGATGCAGGATGCGACCGCGTGCGGGATAACCTTCTGCTCCAAGTGGCCCGTAAATAGAGATCAGATTAAATCACCAGTCTGTTTTTGACAGAAGAACAACAGCTATGGGATACAAAAGTTAACGTATCTATCCGATCTATTGACAACGGGTAAGCCTCGGGCCGATGCAGGCCGCGTACGCGACCGCATGCGGGATGAAGTTCTGCTCGTAGTGGCCCGTGAACAGATGCGCGAAGGGTCCCGTAGCGAACACCGCCACGTCCTCCCCGCCGTGGGTCTCGCGCGATATCGGAACCATCGCTGGGTACGTGTAGTTCGGGTTGTCTGCAAAAGAAACGGATCACTAAAGTAAGGCGCCGCCTCTATGGTCAATTCAATTTTTTTTTTGTTTTTTTTTTTTTTATACGCAAGTCTAAAAGTACCGCAAGTACCGCTTACAGACATGTGACGACACGTTTGGCGTAGTGGCTGAGCATTCGGGTTGCTACGCTTGGTGTCGCAGGTTCGATTCTCGTCCGGAACAATTGTACGACCCAAAAATATTTGTTTCTGGCCTGGCCATTGTGTATGTGAAAATATAACAATATGTCTGTAAGCGGTACCCACGATACAGGAGAAATCCTAGTCTGGGGCTGCGTTTAAAAAACAAGCCCAGACAGAGACACTTCCGGTGTTATAGATTCGTAGGATAAGCAGGATGTTAGGAAGGAAATAAATATACACGGAATGATAGTTAGGGCTAAGGATTGTGTCGAAATGATGGGTTATTATTATTTCCTCCTTACGTATGTCGTCGAACATGATGCTGCGTCGAGGCGGCTGCTTGTAGCCGGGACCGTTGGCGTAGCTGAGCGTGGTGTACGGTAGACTGTCAGATGCATTCGACTGTGGGGCGAGAGAATAGTACATTACGATACGAGCTGTCTAAGTAGTATATTAATACACGGCGGCGTGAAGTTAGCGCCCGAGCGAAGCGAGGGTGCTAACCGCCGTGTATTTAATAGACTTACTTACGCAGCGAGTATCGTATACTATTTTATAGCACGTGCGACATAAACCCGCCATCTGTTTAGTATAATTAAAAATAATCTTCTAATTAATGCAATGAAAAGGTGTTCATTTGACTCTTAGTAATAAACACACAAATTTTAATGTGGGTAGGTTGGAATTCCACCAGTAGAGAACGGGAAAACACAAAAACACTTTTAATCATAACAAAAAAGGTAACAATCTTTTTTTCTTGCATTTTTTGTATTCTGCTTATTGGTGTGACTGATGCAAAATGTGGGGCTACGGTAAAAAAAAAACCGTCTTTCTGGCTTTCTTTTAATCCATGGATTATTTGTAACAAACTTTTACTAATTTAAATGATAGCATGTGCATGTTGTTCACGCGCAGTGATGATAGTAATATTGTTGTTTTTTTTTTCGATAATGTCATCAATGTAGCCCCTGAGTCTATCAACGGTGGTTTTTCTTTGCTTCTACGGTCTACCAAGAGTATAAATAATTTATAGACGTTCTATAATTACGTTAGCAACAACACGGAATTGATGGAAAAGTGTGCAGTCTCTCGATCTGTGTCCATATATCGAGGTGCGACACCCAAGGACTTACTGTTACGATCCAGGGTTCTCCTGGATGATATAATTATGAAAGAAAAACGATATTTCTGCGTTACTTTTGCTGCAATACTCCACCATTGCACATTTAAAAAAAATACATAAGACCGATAGTAAGAGGAAAAGACAAAAGTGTTGCCAACCAGCATTATAAAATTTTCTCTAAAACTAACACTTACGAGCCGCCGGCGGCCTTCAAAGTCGTAGTTAGTATAATATGTAAAACGTACGAATTTCCCAATGCTCTAGTCCTGCTTATACTGACCCTGGTGGTAAACCCGAGTATGTCCGTCCCTCGCTTGCTGTACCCGCTGTAGGTCATGGTGTGGCTGTGGTCGGCCGTCACCACCACCAGGGTATCCTGGAGATCCACCATCTTCAGCGCCGCCTCCACCGCCTTCGCAAGCTCCGCTGTCTCGTCTAGTGCCTTGCGCGCTTTGGTCTCGTGATGCGCAATGTCTATCTTACCCCCTGAAATTATATAAGACTTGTTAGGGTTGCCCTGGTTACCTGGTTGACCTGGTGACACAAACATTTGACGATTTAGAGCTCCTACTCTTACGTGCTACCAGGTATCCAGACGGCTGACCACATTTCGGCTGAACGTAATGAAAAACATGTATGAGAAATCGAATTTGTTTTCTTTATTACTATTATATACTAATTTTAACTACCTTCAACGAACAAGAAGTATCCATTTTTATTCTTGGCCAGCAGCTCGATCGCTTTGACTGTCATCTGGGGCAGCGTGGGGTCGTCGTCGGAGGCCTCCAGATGGTACGGCATGTGGTCCGGAGAGAACAGCCCTAGCACGCTGTCGTGCTCCTTCACATCCACGCTCAATAGTTGCTGTAGATATAAGGCTCATTATTGCTCGCTAACCTAGCCTTCCACTTGGATCCACCGCTGGCCTCCACAAGTGGATCTACGGACTTTCTCTCCACTTTAATCCAGCGGTGGATCTAGCAACGTCGTCACACATTTGCCCACTGCAGATCAGGGATCGCCTCACTTTCCTGCAGAGGATTAGGCCGTGAACTACCACGGAATGGTGATATTATTCATGGACGTGTGGGTTTCCGTACAAGGATTTTCCTTCACCAAAAAGCGAGCATACATAGTCAGTTTTGACAAGAACACGTAGTACGTGCCTGCACTGGGATATGGAATCGCAAGGCTCCGCTTACGCAGTAACTACTTTAGTAATCTGTGCCTCTGCTTGGAAAGCAAGACGTTTTCTCACAAGGCTATTGAATACCAAAACAAATGAAACATACGTTATTCCCTTCTATTGCTCCAACAAACCTTTCGATTATACACGTAAACGGGACGTCGGCCCAGAGACTCCTTCTTCAGGAGCCACTCCTGGATAAGGTTCGCTCCGTCCTTGCGACCGCCCCTGTGTCCCTCAGCGTCCTTCGCCGTCTTTGAGAAGAACATGTTTCTCCCGCCCCCTAACACTACCTGTGGGTATGAATAAATATAAAATATGTACTAGTACTTGCTGTATAGCTAGTAACGTCCTCTTGGACAAAATGGTACATATTGTGCGTAAATAGGAAATTCATGGCGTTGAATTCATTTTGATCAGCTTGCAGTATCAAAAGCATATTCAGTGCAAACTAGAGTTGAACAGATGAGTCTAAATATTTTCTCCACAAATCGACGTCTAACCCTTGCTTTTTTTAACTCAATAACAAATTCACAAGTAATTAGGAGTGCCAGGATTGAGTAAGAAAACGCGAGTGGTAGACGTCGATTTTGTGGAACGAAATTTTAGAAACATCTGTTTAACTCTGGTTTAAACTGTTTGACGGCTCGTTTGGCGTTGTGGCTGAGCAATCGGACTGCTGCGCTAGGGGTTGCGGGTTCGATTCCCGCCTGGGACAAATATTTGTGCGATCCACAAATATTTGTTTCTGGTCTGGGTGTGATGTGCATGTGAAATTATATGTCTGTAAGCGGTACCCACGATACAGGAGCAATCCTAGTGTGTGGCTACGTTTAAAAAAAAAGAAAAAAAAGAAAAAAGAAAACTGGTCTTGAAAAATATAATATCAACTATGAACTTACTAGTTGCACCCCGCAGTGTTACTCACTGTTTTCCGCATAAAAAGTAGCTTATGTGTCAATCCAGGGTGCTAGCTACCTCCACACAAAATTTCATCAAAATACGTCCAGCCGTTTGAGCGTGAAGAAGTAACATATACATACAAACACACGTAGGACGCCAAGGTAGGATCCAAAAATATATCACTAAGTAGGTTCACAACACAAGTAGGTAGCATCGACAAATATATCACTCAGGTGCGTGATCCTAGGATACTGTTGAGCCGCTGAGCTACACAAAGCCTACTCACATCGATCTGACTGCCGACCCGCTGCCGCACCAGCTGCGACGCTATGTCCTCGCACTGCAGGCCGTGCGGCGGCAGCTCCGCGTCCGACTCCCACCGGCGGTCAGCCGAGTGAGCGTAGGACGCCGACGGCGTCGCGTGAGTCACTCGGGTGGTGGTCACCACGCCTACAATTAAAGAAGAGATACACGCGTATCCCATTATGGTTTCGGGATTTGAGGATAATCTATGAGCAATTCTGCCCTCCCATTCACTTCGCTTTCACTTTCGCCGGCAGCACGAGGAACAGTGGCATGAGAAGTATCGTGTTTACATTCTCGTTCTGCTCACTGCCCTGCCCACTTCCCTGCTCACTGCTGCAGAGTGTAAATTAGGTATTAAAGTTCTGTGGCGCAGGTGAGCACAAACCGGCTCTGGGATAACGAATCCGAAAGATTTCTTCACGCACAAAATGATTTGCTTCTACATTTTCTCGTAGGTGTCACAAAGAGATCGATTCTTTGGAAGTTTCCGTCGTTCCCGATAGTATAGGACCTGGTTGTTACACGTCACTATTGGCTAGACAAGCGTGCGCCATCGTAGACCACATCGTTGGTCAATATCAGACATCAGACGCGTGGCTGGTACAAACCTATTTGTTTGTAAAGTTGTTCGTTGGGGCAGTGCTTCTTACCAGTTCCTTTACCAGCTTTCTGCGCCCAGTCCATGAGACCAGTGACGGCGTGCTGGCCGTCTCGTTGGGCTGCGCAGTCTCCTCGCTTGACTGCTGCGCTGAGCCCCACAGTCCCACTGTTGGCCTTCACACCGCTCAGATAAGCAGTCGCACTGCAAGCAGAGTCAGCCACATTGTTGTCCACGCAATACGTCTGGAATAATAATGATGGTTCGTGAACATCTAACTTATACTGGGCATAAACATTGCCAGATCTAAATCAACGGTGAGTTCAGAAATGTTTCTACTGGACAGCTGAAAGGAAAATCTTAAAAGAGACTAAAACAATGATGATGATAAGCTAAGTGTCAGTATCACCTCAAGTTTCGCGAGCCTCAGATTTCTGCGCAGTTGACCCACTAGGGTTTGATGTTAATGTCATCTCCAAGCACCAGAACACGGTACCTTAGCAAGTCCCGTGTAAGGGAACCCCTCGAAGCTGAGCTTGAGCTCCTCGCCCATGAGGCCGTGCAGCTGGCCCAGGTACGCCCTGGTGGCCGCCAGGGTGGTGATGCTCATACCGTCTCCGAGGAAGAGGATCACGTTTTTGGCCACGTTCTTATTGAGCGCTGTATTGATCTGAAATAATCCAATGAGTAGGTACACATTACACAACGAGCAAATAATTTATAATGTTAGCTGGCATGTCGTATGAGGTTGTGCCTCTATCGAAAGAGTTTGTCAGGCTTCTGAAGGTCTTGAAGGCCAAGGGCTTCTGAGGTGGCTTATCGACTGCTATCTGACGATAGCAACTGGGACCGACGGAAGCATGGATCGATAGAATTCCGCACATAACCTCCGTAAAGTCATTGATGCTGGTCGAGAAGTGAACCCGGTATTGTCTGATTCTAAAGCTCACATGCTACCGGGCAGGCACTGTCTATTATTTAAATAATATGACTGTGAATGAGAATAATGTGACGAAGAATGATACATTTATAATGATCGTCTGACGTAACGTTGTGTTGTGCTTACATTAGCACTTCCTAGTCAATACAATACGTCACTTGGGCAAAAGTTCATTCAACGTTGCGTAATAATACATAGTAATACATACTCGACCTTGGCGTCTTCTCACCAGTATCGTAAAGTATTTGTGAATCATTAATAAGACTTCATTATACAGGATGTGAGGCAGATGGTAATGCAGAAAGTTGGAGCCATGTAGCCATATTACCACTAGTTATCCTCTATTCGGCCGCAAAGTTATGGACTTGTCCCATTGTCATAAGGGTCCGTTCACACACGCGGCTACGATAGGAGATCAGATTTTTTCACGTTTAAAACAGAGATTTTAATCATTGTGATAAGGTTTATTTTTACATGTCACTTCAACCTATATTTAAAACGTGACAAAAATCAAATCTCTCCAAGCCAGTATGTGTGAATGGACCCAAATAGGCTCAATAGAGGGGTGAATACGTTACAGATGGCCCCAACTCATATGTCATAATGTCATAAATAATGGCGGACTATTTGTTTATGACATACGATCTGTCAAACATCCTGTATGTAAAAGTAGAGCAGCTACCTTATTTTGTAATATCCACTGTGCGTGCAGATTCCAGTGGTCTTTGTTCTTCTCATCGAATAAAACTTTTGGTGGACCATCTGAAAAGATAAGGAAACTTGTATACGCAACAGTTACAGAGAGAATGAAACGAACAGTTATCAGCACCACATAATAATATCTAACAAAACAAAAAGAAAGAACAAATCTTTCTAGTACCTACTATTACGTTGTGCGTATCTGTGGGTGCGAGTGGGACAGAAAAGGTAGTTCCAGACCAACTATTGGACAGGAGATAGTAAAGGACGATAGCTGTAAATGACGGCACGTTTGGCGTAGTGGCTGAGCAATCGGACTGCTGCGCTTGGGGCCGCGGGCTCGATTCCCGCCCGGAACAAATATTTGTGCGATCCACAAATATTTGTTTCTGGTCTGGGTGTGATGTGCATGTGAAATTGTATGTCTGTAAGCGGTATCCACAATACAGGAGCAAACCTAGTGTGGGGCTACGTTTCTTAAAGAAAAAAAAGGAAAAATAATATCTAGAGCACATTGTCTATGCAGAAATTTTTAATCGCAATATCAAACCTTCGCCTTCTTCGTTCTACCACCTAAGTTTACAACAACAAATACTCTTCGTTACACCTCATTAAATGAGTCAGCACAAACACAATCGTTAATTTTAATTACATAAAGTCTCGAGGTAACAATTACAAATTAATTACAGGTAAGTAACGCGCTCCAACGCTCGTACATGTTAAAATGTACGATTAATCATAGTGGTCTATGGTCGCACATTGTAATATTAATGGTTGGAGGGATGCTTTTGATATCCACTTGTTAATATGACCATAGATATGACGTCACATTATATCCTACCTTATTTTTATTTTATTTTTTGAACGAGCGTACGTATGTGTGAGTGAGTGAAGGTGTCCATTTTAACTGGCCGTTTTTGCTTTTGAGATGTATGTTTGGTCGCATTTTCAACCGACTTTTACAAGATTAGGTGTAACATGTTTTTTGATTTTTATTGCTTTTTTTGTCGAGAGCTAGTATTGATAGGGGGAAAATGGGGACAAGAAGGGGGGATGTCTATCATCATGATATTGGTCAAGCTCTGATCGCGAGGTCTATTGTTCACAGAACCAGTACTATGTATTTGATGTACAAACCAAGTTACAACCATAGTGACAAGAACTAATTGGAGCTAAATCTCTAACCTGAGTTGCAACTCAAAGCATGTACAACATTCAACAATAAAGCATAACATACCGATCGTACAGTGCTAACTACTAAACAAAACCTAAAAAATAAATAAAGAGCATACGGATGGAAACTGGTGCAATTACCCCGGTAAAATACGGTAACGTGTTCCTTGTAAAGACATTATACTATGGTACTCGCATTAGTGTGAGGGATAACGTGAAGAGACCTACCGCCGGTTTCTGAAACGCCAGCCAACTTTGACTACAGATTAATTATATTGCCATCCTTGTCATTTGTTCAGTGTCAGATAGAGACAACGATAGTTTTAATCTACTGTCAAAGCTAACAAACGTTCCAGAAACTGGGGGCTAGGTACATGCCTGCGAATTATTTCAGTAGTATGTTGTCCACATTCCGGACCTCAGTAAGGCGATTCTGTACAAAACTCACTTACGCAGCGGTACGTCACCAATCTGACACTGACGTACCGGAACTGTCATTCAGCGCGGATTCAGCGCTGTCACGTAGAGTCCGTTTCACGAAAGAAGTCACGCGGCGTTACGAAGAACTACATTCAACCCCTACATATTTTCAGCTTTCGCATAGAAACTAGCGCCGCGTCTGCGGGACTTCTTTCGTGAAATAGACTCTAAGTGAGTTTTGTACAGAATCGCCTTACCGTAACCTCCTCATAACTTTATGCCATTACAATTAAAAAACAGAGACAGATACTATTCAAAAAAGTTAATATCAAGTTCAGTATTTTAGTAGCCGATATAATTGTCATTAGGTTCCAATTTGGTTCCATAGTGCACAAACTACCACTTGCCATCACCGATATTGCACAATTGCAGAGTGTAACTTTTTGAAATTCATAAGTCAATTAAATATTAATCATACTTACAATTGAATTGTTATGTACACCGTCCATTCATCTTTTTATTGAAGGTAAATGTGAGACATTAACGACAAACGTGCTGATTGAGATATAAAATCTGGTCTTTAAATTATAATTGGCGCAGTTAAATACAATAATGGAATGGTTTTCATAATAATTCCATTCACTGAAACCTGAGATAATTAAGCAAAACATAATAAAGCGTTTAGTAAGAAGCTGTTTTTGTGTAACATTGCACAGCCACTTCAATTTTATTTAGGTATTTGTAAGGGTTGTAATTATCCTACTAATCCTACTAATATTATAAACGCGAAAGTTTGTCTGTATGGATGGATGTTTGTTACTCTTTCACGTAAAAACTACTGAATGGATTTTGACGAAACTTCACAACAATATAGCTTACATATCAGAATAACACATAGGCTACAATTCATAAAGATATATTATCGTATATTATCCAAACGCGGGTGAAACCGCGGGGCGCAACTAGTATGAAATATAGAAGATATCAGTCGTTTTCTAATGACCTTGCTGGCTGGTAATATGCCTTTATACAGGGCTATAGCATACTCAATACCTACATTATAATGTAAATTAATACTATGAATAATTATTTTCCACGACACGGTCGACTGACGGTGGATCACCAACCTCCTACCCCCCGACAGATGATTAAAGGGGACAGGAATGAGATACGTACATCGTTGTCGAAAGTCGATTTGTGGAGGAAATATTTAGACGGCGGTAGCCGTTTTACCAGAAAAGTTTTTTTTTTTTAATGCAGCCCCACACTGGGATTGCTTATGTATCGTGGGTACCGCTTACAGACATATAATTTCACATACACATCACACCCAGGCCAGAAACAAATATTTGTGGATCGCACAAATCTTGGTTCCGGGCGGGATCGAACCCGCGACACCAAGCGCAGCACTACGCCAAACGTGCCGTCAAACAGTTTAAACCAGAGTTAAACAGATGTTTCTAAAATTTCGTTCCACAAAATTTACGTCTACCACTCGCGTTTTCTTACATAATCCTGGCATTCCTAATTACATTACTTGTGAATTTGTTATTGAGTTAAAAAAAGCAAGGGTTAGACGTCGATTTGTGGAGAAAATATTTAGACTCATCTGTTCAACTCTAGTTCAAATCTTTATGGTAAGACCGGAAGAGCTTCCATCAGGGTAACCACCATGGTTACCCTGATGGAAGCTCTTATGTCTCAATAAAAATACTACACCAGGTATGGCACTCCGGACAAGATGATGACGTAGGTTGACTCTGTCTACGTCATCAACGTAAGTGTGATGCCCGAGAAATATTTCGGAGGTATGTTATCCACCAACCCGGACTAGGCCACCGTGGTGGATTATGGCCAATCCTCCTCACGAAAGTGAGAGGAGGCCTTTGCCCAGCCGTGGGACAGTTACAGGCTGAATTATTATTTATTATAATTATTGATTTAGAGGATTTGGGCACAAATAGCCCTTATTTAAATACTGGCTTTCCCGGGGATAAAAAGTAGCCTACATAGTAATAATAAATGTGTTTATGCCTTATCCATCTACGTATCAAATGATGAAATCTGTTCAGCAGATTTGGCACGATTAGGTAACACACAATATCCAAGCACCAAACTTTCACATACTAGTATATTTTTATGTAAGACTAGCTGCGCCCCACGGCTTCACCCGCGTTACACATACAACATCTATAGCTATTTGAAAGGTTGGCGTAACTTTTTTATTAATAAACAAACACGAAATGTTAAATGAAGCTTACCACATATATTTACCACATATACTTACATATATTAGTTAAAACCACATCTAAATCAGATAAGCCGTTTCTGAGATTAGCGTGTGCAAACGCACGGACAAACAGAAAAATTCTAACAATAATTGTTTTGGGTGTTTTTTGCGTTGATAATGGTCCCAATAATAGATATTGTTTCTCATATATATTCCATGTATAGACAGCAATCTGTCAGTTTTATTATAGATAAGTACTTATAGATTTCAATATAATATTATGTAAGATAGAAATTTCACTCACCCTTATGTCGTTGTATAGTTCTCGGATGAACACTGCACACATAATATGCCACCACTAAAAGTGTTATGCCTACTGTTCCCATTTCACAAGCTTACGTTTATTTACACACAATTTGCACGAAACTTATTTATCCAGTAATGATCACTTTTAAAAAAACTGAGCTGTCAAAAAATTTTTTTTAAACTAGGTACCTACAATTTCTATTATTTTCTTTTAGTATGGAATTTAGTTCATTCAGCCTACTGAGACGTTTTCTTTTTTTATAGCACTTGGTTGCACTTCAACAGCGTCAATCAAACTGCAGTGAATATTTTAATAACATCATTTAAAATACAATTGGCACAACAGTTACCGTTGAGTGGGTGTAGTTTGTATTTTTTGCGCCTTGAACTCAACCTTGGCGGTTACGTGCATTGGACTGATTTTATTGTTACGAATTGCATTAGGTTTCTTTTTTGTACGTGAGCATACAATGTTAACATTACGATTGGTCTAATGAATGAAAAAGTTTTTTTTTATTCGTTGTGTGGTTATCAAGCTATCGTCTTTTTTGTCAATGGCAATGTGTTCAATTAATATAGGTTTTCAGTAGTTCGCTCTTTCAGACAACTCTTCATATTGACTTCACAGCGCAGCGCAACTAAAGCCTTAACTGAATGATACAAACCGCATTACCTTTGACGAAAATCAAAGATCTACTCCACAGTTTTTTTGTTCCTGCTGATTGAATCCTGCGAACTTTGTTGGTTTGGTTCCCAGGCCGAAGCAGTGAAACGTGCTAACCACGGATGACTGGGTCAGAAGATGAGCAAGAAAAATAATGATGAAGTAGTTATTGCGTGTTCTTTTGAACATTTCTTCACAACTACGCCCGCGACTTTGCACCATTTCTAGTGAGACGACTAGGTAGTACTGTTCTGCAAGAATCTACTTGTCGAAATAGGTATTTACTTTTGCCAGACATTCAACCAATCGCCTAGCAGTATTATCAAAAAGTAGTAGTAGTTTGTGCCTACCTTTATTTTACTATATTGTGTTTATTTTTGGGATAGGTAAGAAAGAGTTTTATATTTATATAGTAATATCTGCACTTCGCGATTTTACCCGCTGTTTATGGAATAAAAAGGAGCTTGAGAGTTAAACCAGGATGTTAGCTGAGTACCTCCATACCAAATTTGATTAAAATTGTTCTAGCAATTTGAGCGTAAAGACGTAACAAACATACCCGTAGAAACACAATAATAACTTATACAACCTTTTACGTAGAAATACAATAATAACGCCTTTATAAAGGATAAAAAAACAACATATTTACAGTAAATAGTAGTACCATGTGTCTGCTACCTTCGCTGTTTTTCTGTATCGTGTTTGTTTTTGATGTCTATTGTCTATACTAATATTATAAAGAGGAAAACTTTGTTTGTTTGGTTGTAATGAATAGACTCCGAAACTACAGAACCGATTTGAAAAATTCATTCACTGTTGGGAAGCTATGCTATCCCCGGTACACATAGGCTACCTTTTATCCCATAAAAATTAATGGTTCCCGCGGGATAGTAGTTAACGCGGGTGAAACCGCGAGGTGCTTCTAGTAGATAATAAAGAGTTTTATATTTCTATTTATAGCATTATAAACAGGATTAATAACATTTATTTGCGATGCCGTGGTCCGGTTTGAAAAGCACTGGTTTAATTGACATTACTGGACATACTATGAGGCTTTAGTACCAATGTCTCAGGGAAACGAGCGTATTGCCACGCAAGATTTTGCACTGCAAAGTTCTGGCACTGCAGCTGTTATATCCAGGCGTGGCGTATACCATCAGGCCGACTTATTTACTCGACTAGTTACTCAGTAATATAAAAATACAGCCTTAGAAGTTTCAGTGAAGCACACATAACTTTAAAGATTATTTTTATATTTATGGGATAAATAATAAAATTGATACCCAAGTATATTTTTAATTGACATTTGAGTAAGAAAACTATTTATTGTAAAGGCTTTATTTTTTCCTTTTCAATATTAATAAGTAGGTACAACAATAATTTTATTATTGATACTTGACACAGATTTCAAATTAAATTTAAGTATTGTAACACGGAATCATAACATGATAAAGTTATTTATAGTAATAAGATAACATTTACATTGACACTATTCCTAACTATATTAACAGATACATATTATAATATTTACAACAGCTCTTATACAAAGCGTTTAAAAAACCTTGACATTAAATTGAACATCACAAGCTTGACCGTTGTTGAGCAAAATCATGCCTCTGATATTCGAAATCACTTTTCACATAATTATCATTATCATAGATAAACCACAATAATACATAAAAACCCGCGTCACTATCATACTCCCATCCTGACCTCTAACTTTGGTTAATCGAAAGAATCGCAATTTGGTGCAAAAATTACAATCGATTATTATTTCGCGCCCAGACATCGAAATGTTTACCGATAGCTCCGAGTTAGGCTCCCGCGGAAAGAACATTGTAGTCGGTGGCGTCAACCGATTATCCTTTCTGATCTTTAAAACCCTCTCGTACTCACTTAAATTCAACTGCGAGAGGAATTCATCGAGAACCATCATCGAGATGTTTGAACAATCGACTAAAACATCTCGGGCTTGCCCATCGCTACCATAGTTACTGTTTACCTCTGCAAGAGAAACTTACCAAATAGTTTAAATCTAATTGAAAAATTCTAAACTGCTGTATCAGTAATAAGCAAGTGGTTCAATTTATGTCACGGTTACTACACTTTGTGTACCTACATCTTAATTTGCCGCCACGAACAACTGTGTCAATCAACAAGGTATGGTAAGGTTGGACGAAGAATTTGACTAAGCTGAGGTTATAACACTACCTATTTATTTTAAGAAATACTGGTGAATAACAGTCATTTCCTATACATATTTTTCGTAGTTTAAACAAGCATTCAATTTTGATTATTAGGGACTATTAACGAAGCTTAGGTATATTGTAGAAGGTCGCAATGACCTATGCCCGTCTGATTTTTTTTGGCTTTTGTATATCACTACAGTAGTATTTCTAAGTCGTAGAATTGCTGACTGACAATTTAAATGTGGCGGCACACATAGTAAATTCAATGAGAGATTTTTTTAGTAAAACATAACACATAGCCTACTGTGCGACCACGAATTACAAATTAGTATGGTATACGTGTCCGTTTCACGATTTTGATGAGAAAAAACGTCAAACTATAAACGTATCATTATCGTGCGTATCAATGGTCTAGGTGCAATCATTTTAGGCCTGAAATATTAAAAGTAAATGGGGTCCCATTTGTCGTGAATAATAAATTTTATTCTCTAAGTTTCCAACAGACTCGTCAAACAAAATCAAACTTAAAGCACCTAATGGACTTGGACACTATCAAGTGGTATAATTTTGAAAGATACAAACATATTCGCCTAAATATACCTTTTAAACCTTACATTGTGGTCCGATACGCAATCGCAGAAATTGATAAGGATTCAATAATACTGTGCAGGTGAAGTTCCAAAAAAGATATCGGACTAATTAGCACTAAAAAAGAATAAAGTTAACCTGTTCTAACCTACCTAACCTACGATGAACGTAGAACGAGGAGAAATAATAAAATTTTGGAAAATGCAGTCGAAAATAGGCCGTAAATCGTAATATTAAGATTATGCCAACGCTTCACCATAGACTTGCTGGCTTTACGCCTTTACCACACGCACTGTCACGATTCTGTATCGCTAACACACAGCATAACAGACGCGTTTGACTGAAACAACCGTGATGAACGATACAATGCTACTGGTTGCTTCTACGTCTGTTGTCGGTGCAAATAGCCGACTGGATTAATATTCTTTTCAAATTCATATATTCTTAGTTACCTACTACAGCTATGTAGTAGTCAGTCGCGAAGAAAAACACCATCGCCATTAGGTATAATGTAACTTAACCGATATACGCTGTTATATGCTACGTGCGATATAATATAATGATCGATAGTTGGACCTCATGTGACCGTACTTATCCGTATTTTGCAGGTCCGCTCTTTACTTGCAGTCAGAAATGTCTCTTTTTAAAGCGTAATTACTGGCCATATAGAAAACATGGACCTCACACCTTACGAGAAGACTTCATAGTACCTACCTAGACGGTCAAAAATTCTCTTCATATAAATAAAATTGCCATTGGCAATCACGTTACAAAGTAATACTGTAGCGGTAAAAGATAGTGCCCACATGCCGATAATTATTTCTAAGGTATATTATAATCCACCAATCCGTACCCCGTATTACGGACGAATGTGGTACTGGTACGGTATGGACGAATCCTCCCTACAAACGTAAGATTAGACCGATGCTGAACAGTGGGCGGATATGGCTTGTGATGATGACAAGACGGGGTAAACTGGACCCAATGACGATCACGGTGGTCCCATCAACATTTCTAACACGTTCTGGTCGTAGTCGTGTAATCTGCCGAGGGGGCTCTCGTCTGGCAGCCCGTTCACCTTCCCCACTAGCCAGAAAGTCTCCATGGTGCCTTTGCCCTGAAACACAATTTAGAAAGAAAGAAAAGTAAGAAAGAAAGTAGGAAAGAAATAAAGAAAGGAAGAAAGCAAGCAAGAAAGAAAAAGAGAAAAAGATAAAGAAAGAAGGAAAGAAAAAAGAAAAAACTGTTATTCTGATAAGACTGCACACAACAACATAATAATAATGATATCTTATTGGAGTGTTCTAGCAACGGTCTTTTTGCGCCAGTTTAGGATGAGCATAATAATTAGTTTACCACCTCGATGACCGTATTCGTCACATAACACGTGAGATAGTGGTCAAATGCTAGCCTTTACAGTATTAAAATTTACGAGAATACGAGACACAACAGTCAAGCAAGAACATCACACGAGAATTTCTCGTTAGTGGAAAATCAACTTACGGCGACATCGACGATGCCTCTGGACTCCATTTCGTAGTTGCCGATCTCGTCCAGCGCTTTCTTCGTCGTGTGCGATATGTGGATCTTCATTGCTGTCGACAAATGGTAATTTATTGTTTAACTAGCTGAAACAACAGACGCTGACGTGTGATTTATAAAATACGAAAGAATTACGCATCCATCGTTCAAATCGATATCTACAGTTCATACAAAACTTCAAAAGAACGGTTCTTTCAATTTTTCCGAATTAAAAACGACAAATCGGTCCAGCCGTTCTCAAATGACGCGCTTGCCGGCAATCTGCGTTTCATTTTTATTTATATGGAAAAATAGATACATTTAGTTGACTGCCTTGTCGCTTACCTTCCCCCGTGCTCTCCATCCGGCTGGCGGTGTTGATGGTGTCTCCGAAGAGGCAGTACCGTGGCATGGTGGTGCCGACGACGCCGGCGACGCACGGGCCCGTGTTCACGCCGGCGCGGATCCGCAGCGGTTCCTCCGGCCGGTGCGGAACCGTCGCGCCTTCCAGACTCCGCATCAGCGACAGAGACATATCGGCGATCTCTGACGCGTGAAGATTGCCTGCAATTTGTGAATACGACGCAAGCTGTATGGCTGAATGAATGAACTCCTGGCGAACCTTCATCAATTGTATTGCTATCTTTGTCATTTGTTGATTGCCAGACAGAGACAACGATAGACTTATTAATTCGTCAAAGTTAACTGTGAGTTCAGAAACCGGGTATGAGAGAGACGGAGCTCTGGTAGTTGGCGTTGACTGGGTAAGACCTAATTCAGCCTGGACCTACACGGTAACAGCCGAAATTAATATTGTACCTATCTCCTATCCAAGATTGAAATCGATCTTGGATTGCTGCCTATCGTTCGATCGATTTCCAATCTGCGTGCCTTTATAAACCAATCCACGGATCGGTTATTGGCAAGCCCTAAAAATGGATTGTGATATCAATCCCAGATAGCAAAATTTTGATTGGATTGATAATTAATTTCGGCCGTAAGAGAGTAAAGAGCGTTATAGAAGAAGGCGATGGTGATCATAACTCAGCCGGTTCTGTTTTGAGATCGCACGCCACGCGCTATAAGTTCAAAACCTGACCGCAAAAACTGAGTAAAAGCTTCCGATGACGAAAAAAACATCCTTAAAACCTTGGTGGTAGGGCACTAGTCACCTCGCTGTTAAAGTAATCTAATAGAAAATCTGTGACCAATCTCCATTGGTATGTTATATGAATACAAAAAATATGTATAAAACTTACCATTTCTCTGAGGCAGTCCAGATACAACCATGTATGCGTCGCCTATCGTTTCGACTTTGTATACGTTGTACTGCATTATCTTATTGTCAAATAACCTGCGAACGGAAGCAACCTCCTTAGGACGACTTTCGTAGGCATTATAGCATTGTTGATATTGATATAACCTATACTTTTATTATTATAAGCTTTTATTATTAAAAGACATTGAGTTATAATATTATGTAGGGGAACCTGTTGTACGTCAGACCGTGTTGTACCTAGGCCAAACACAATTTTTCGAAAAAATTTCCTACTATTAAAAAAAATTGGCTAACAAAGCTTTAAATATAGTACAGGGGTCTTACCATGATCTCTTACTGCGATATAATTGAGGACCTAAACTGAATTGTTTGACTACTCATTTGTACCATTACCAATTCTTATTATGACAATAATTCTTATTCATAACAAAATAAATAAATTAATTAATTCTGTTTAGGTCATCAATAATTGGATCGCAATAAGACGTCATGGTAAGCCCCCTGAACAAGCATATGGATGTTTTTTAGTTGTGGCTGTCTATTTTGAATTGCATTACGTACTACATGAGTACGATCCAGTTATACTTTAGTGATACACATGGTCTCCTATAGGTACACGCCATCGGCAGCTTACAGCATCACGCAATACGCCGCGTCACGATGCTTACTCTAGAAATGTATACGTGTCACGATGCTTACACTAGAAATGTATACGCGTCACGACGCTGACTATAGAAATGTATACGCGTCACGATGCTTACTCTAGAAATGTATACGCGTCACGATGCTTACTATAGAATTGTACTGTGATGTCAGCGTATACATTTCTATGATAAGCATCGTGACGCGGCGTACGGCGGTCGGCGTTTATATACGAGCCTAGCGCTTATTGATACCTTCGCGAACAATACCTGTACAGCATATTGAGCATATTGATGACCTCCATGGGCGTGCTGTTGGCAGATATGGTGGTGAACCCCACGATGTCGCTGAAGAAGATGGTCACTGCGTCGAATGACTCCGCCGGCACTGTCCGCTGAGCCCGCAACCGCTGTTGAAAACAACTTTTTAGCTAATAAAAAAAAAGGACACCACCAAACTATTTTTTTTTAAAGATGGCATGTTCACATGCGTAGACTGACTAGGTTTCCCCATTATCGTTTTTTTTTAATTGCGAATATGATACTGAGGATAAGTGATGACAACTCGTTCGAAGGTTGTTCGACAGAAATGCCAGAAGATAAGTACTTTCACTTTAAACTTGAAAACTCCCAGGGTATAGTTATGTCTATTTTTACCTAAAGCTATGATAATAAATATTATAGGCATGTTAAGTGCTTACTATTTATTTCTTTATCCACTAGTGGAGGTAAAGTATAAGGTAAAAGGTAAAGGTAACCTTGAGCACCGGCAGTGGCAACATCCTCGATAGGAGCATGTCGCTTTTTTGTTTCTCCGCGATCAGGCGCTGTGTGCTCATCTCTATTGAGTGAGTGAATGTCTGAAAATGACGATAAATATTGTTAGGCACATAAAATTGAGTGACTTGACCGACCGGTTTTGCCAAATATAAAAAAAATTAAGTTGAAGAACAATGTAGTGTATACTGTATACTGCTCCGGGGTACCTAATTACACTACGATACTAACACCCGGTTTCTGAAACGTCAACCAACTTTGACTGCAGGTTAATTATATCGCCGTCCTTGTCATTTGCTTAGTGTCTGATAGAGACAACGATAGTTTTAATCTACTGTCAAAGCCAACAAACGTTCCAAAAACTGGGTGTAATGTCGTGAAGCTCACAACACTAGCTTCGTCGACGACTTCACGTGCACACAACAAGTTTTACAATGTATGCATTAATTTCGCGACACAAACAGTTTTGTGCCACGCGAATTACGTAGGCCACAGCCGAAGGATCCAAAAAAAACCAAAATAGTTTTAAACTAATTTAATTAAAAAGTAAAAGTTACAATATAAATTCCTATTCTAAGTTGAAGTGTGAATGCAACCGATGTTAGGTTAACAATGACAAATTATTGGAATTAAAAAAGGGAACAAACAAGTAATTCTGGTGAAGCAATGTTTCCGCGAAGTGTGCTGATGCGGCGCCCTCATTACTTGCAACTTGGTTTCGCAATATCTGCGCGGTAGGTAACAGCGATGTCTTGCTCGGCAGATTCATAGGGGCATTATGACGTAACACCTCCACCCTCAGAACGGCAACTATTTTAAAACTTTGAGTGAAAATGTTGCCGGTGCTTTCGATGGGGTTGTAGGCTTTTCAGCATCCTCGTACTGATGTTCTTCAGCTTCGTTCTTCAGGTTTCTCGTACGATAGGCGTAGTAGCGGCGGATAACCAGGGCGGCTCCCAGTAGCGTTGCGATGAGCAATATACCGTAGATTGGTATCGTGGTGTGATATACGACATCAGATGAAATAGGGTCCAGTTGTACTGTTGGCTGCAGCATCACGTTATCTTGGTATTCATGTAGATCTCGCAGGTTTATTGAATTCAGTTTAATTTGTGGTAATGGTGATGAAGTTGGTATTTCGAACTTCATGGAGATTTTCATGATGTTCAGCGGTTGTCCTTTGATCCGGTCGTAACTATTTCTGATGGTGAGTTCTTCTGTGTTCAATGTGCAGCTGACTGGAATGGTGATGAGGAAACTTCCTCGTACGGTGTCGTAGCTTTCGTGTCCGCAGACGGTGTGTATCTTCGTCGGGCGAGGGAAAGAGATAGCATAATGTCTCTCGTCCAGTTGGTCCACGGCCTCTTTGGTTAGCTTGATTGTCGTCATCTCGCAGGTTGCGTCAAGAGATTGATTGACGATGAGATTTTGGATGCAGTCCGCTTGTGCCCGTACTTGATGACTCAGGGTTTCTTCGCAAAGGAACCTGTTACCGTACTTCGGACATTCTGTCTCTATGTACATGAACGCCTGCCTGTTACTTGCTATGAGAGGATATGGGGGTAAAATGGATTGGTTATACTTATTAGGAAGGATAGCTAATCTAAATAAATCGTATTCTATGGGAGATACTATGGGAAACTTCAGGGTTAAAACAATACGTTTACCTGAGAAATAGTAACCCGGTTTAATTATATCGTAGTATTCCCTCAAATCTAAACCTAATATATGCCCCTTAGGGTATATTAATTCTAATTTATCTATCATCCTAGCTAATATATCTATGCCTACTATAGAGTGGTGTGTGCTCGATGCACGCACGAAACTTAAAATATTTTCTATTCTCCTAAGTTCTGCCATAATATCATCTGTATTTTCAGAGATAATAATTAATAGTTGAGCGAATCTAGCATATTTGATTAAACTCGTCTCCTTATGCGCCTCGTGGTCTAATAGAAGTCCTAGAGTTACATTTATTCGTTCCTGATTTTGAACTATTTGCGACATGATTTTACTATGGTGGGCCATCCAATCTTTACTGAGGCTAATGTGGTTATTAAATTCATCTGTTACTTTATGTTGGTTACTTTCCAAAATTGTAATGGCATTGTTAAATTTAATTGCATCTGAATAATCTAAATTACCGGTAATACTTTTAACGATAGAACCTAACCCGTCTACTAGACCTCTCTTACTACGATTAGGTTCTAAACTGTGCAAATGAATTAGAATTTTTTGTAGTTTACTACATAAATAGTCAATCTGAAGTTCATATAATGAGAATGTGTCATTTTCAAGTCTATTCTTAAAGTCATATAGCTGAGTTTGTACGTTGTTAATTTGATTCTCAATATTGTCCAGTTCAATGTACTGTAAAAATGTATGGTAATGAGTTGTCAGTGTAGTCGGTCCCAATTTAAACGGTAAAAGTCCAGGTCCTTCGTCCAAGCTTTCAAGTTTTATCTCTTGAGCTTCCAGCCTTGTCATCACGGTCAGAGTCAGAAGGAATCTGCAACAATTTTGCAGATTTAGGAACCCTCTTAAGGCGGGCTTTAGCTACGGGACCTCGTTTTTTGGAGGTGTAAATATGAATTGGTAAGTCGGCTAAAACGGTGTCTTGAGTATAACGCGGAGCAAGCTTTTGTCGAGTAGCGAAGGGGTTGGTAATGAAAACCTGCTGATTTGGTTCATATTCTACTTCGGGCTCACGAGTTTTATTACGGTTTTCAATAAGATGAGAGCGGTCAGTCAATGCGGTCTCGTTAATTATCTCGTATACAGTTTTCATCTGTTCGCGGTGAGTCTGGGTATATTGCTGTAATAGATGCTTAGTCAAGTCTACGTCGACTGGGTCTCTAGGGTCAAAGTGTCCATTAACTATGTCGTATGGTCGGCATTTTGTGAAGCTGTGAACGGAGCTATTATATGCAAGGATAGCGTAAGGCATAAGATTTACCACGGGTTCATCTTTCTGTTGTAATTTAAGAATGCGAAGATGCTCTAAGATAGTAGAGTGGAATCGTTCGATATTGCCGTTGTCATTAGGTGCATGGGGCAACGTCCTGTGATGGTTGATTTTATGTAATTGAGTAAATTCGGAGAATAACTGATTTGTGAACTCTGTCCCATTGTCCGTCACTATTGTCAAGGGAAGGCCATGGTGAGTGCAGTAGTGGAGAAGGCTTTGGATTATGCTGACAGCAGTGCCATCTCGAAGATGGTACGCTTGGGCGTATTTGGAAAACACATCTATAATAGTTAAGTACTTCTCAGATTGAGCTGTGAACAGATCTAGGTGAACTATCTCAAAAGGTTTCGTTGCTGGTGGTACTATATTAAATTTCTGTTTAATCGGGCTTCTATCATATTTAGCTTGGCCACATAATGTACAGTCATTAATAAATTTCGTTATGTGGTCCCTCATTTTGGGCCAAAAATATCTGTTCGAGAGGGATAAGAAACATTCGTTAATTCCGCGGTGGTTTGTTTTACCATCGTGGTAATTTCGAATTATTTCTTGCTGCCTGAGGTACTCTTTTACATTTTCGACCTCCTTTTTGGCTAGCACCAGATTCATTGCTGAGCTACGAAACTTCTCTTGAATGATGGGAATTATATCGTACATTCGTAATGGTGGATTTATAAAGAGAGCGGTTTTGACTTTAGGATTGACAAATTCCTTTATAGCACTCACTACGTCATTCGCTAAGTTGTTCTCGGAAATCTGTACAGAAGTCCTGGTATGGGTGTCAAATGGCTTGGTTGCCGTCGGCCTTCGTTTTATGTCGCCTACTACCGTCAAGATGAGTTGTCTGTGAAATTTGTTCAAAGGATCGTCAGTTATAGGTACCTCGAGGATTGGATTTTCTAGGCTAGTATGTGCTGTTACTGTAGTCGAACCATTGACAGAGCTAGCTGGTTTTTCTGAAGCGTTTACAGCTACAGAACTTATCTCCTCGTTGTGAATCTCGACTCTAGAAAGTGCGTCGGCATTTGTGTTGGCTTTACCCTTTTTGTATATGACTGTGAAGTCATATTCACTAAGTTTAAGCCTCCACCTTGTTAATCGGGAGTTTGGTTCCTTAAGGTTCATAATCCACTGAAGGGGTTTATGATCCGTAAGGATCTTGAATTTTCGACCAAACAAGTATGGTCGGAAGTACTTGGTAGCCCAAACTATTGCCAATAGTTCTTTTTCTATTGTGCTATAGTTGACTTCGCTATCATTTAGAGTTCGGGATGCATAGCACACAGGCTTGTCTGATCCTACGGGTCCTTGGGATAAAATGGCACCAATGGCCACGTTCGATGCGTCTGTGGTCAAAATAAATTCCTTACTAAAGTCAGGATACTGTAAGATGGGGTCGTTGGTTAGAAGTGTTTTGCATTTTTCAAAACTAGCAACGTACTGAGGAGACATGGTTATTTTACTACCCTTCTTCAGACAATGAGTGAGAGGTTTCGTGATTTTAGCGAAGTCGGGTATGAATTTTCTATAATATCCAACTAAGCCTAGAAATTGCTTAATTTCTTTAGGGGTCTTAGGTATGGGGTAGTTTTGAATAGCATGGATTTTATCAGGGTTGGGTTTAATACCCTCTCTGCTAATAACATGACCTAAGTACGCCGTTTCTAACTTTAAAAATTCCGACTTATCCATCTGAATTTTAAAGTTAGATTCCCGGAGTTTCTGGAACACTTTCTGGAGGTTTATCATGTGCTCCTGGAGCGACGTACTATAGACGATAATGTCGTCTAAATAGACGAGACAGACAGTATTCTGGAGGTCCTTGAGAACATTATCCATCACTCGTTGGAATGTGGATGGAGAATTTTTCAATCCCATGGGCATACGCAGAAATTCATAGTGCCCATGCTCTACATTGAATGCAGTTTTAGGAATGTCCTCAGAGCTCATTTCAACTTGGTAAAACCCACTAGCTAGGTCAAGGGTTGTAAAGTATTGACTATTACCTAGCTTGTCTAATACGTCAGAGATGTTAGGGATGGGATATTTGTCGTCAATCGTCTTTTCGTTCACTTTCCGAAAGTCTATCACGATACGCCACTTTACTTTACCAGATGCATCGGCTTTCTTAGGCACGATCCATATTGGGGAACTCCAAGCTGATTCGGAGGGCCGAATAATTCCCTGTTCAAGCATTTTACCTATCTGTTGCTTAACTTCATCTCTGTGAACATACGGGTACCGATAACTTTTCGTGTACACCGGTTCCTCATCGGTAGTTCGAATCCGATGTTTTATTTTATTCGTAAAAGTCAATGGCTCTCCGTCAATATAAAAAACGTCCGCGTACTTAGCACACAAGGCTTGTAAATTCGCGCGTTCTTCAGCGTTTAAGTGGTCCGTACGTAGTCGCGATAAAACGTCGTCGACTCGCGAGGGCGGTTGTTCGGTGCACGTGAACTCGTTCGAATGAACTTCGGCTAATACGGGCCGGTCCATTGAGAATATTAAGTCATGCGGGGACGGATTCGTGATTTCTAGAATGCCTCGGTTGTCCGTTACTACCGTAAGACAGTCCCGTATAACGCAGTTAGAAATAATTTGCTCGGGTATAAAAGCCTCTCCGTCATGAACATTAATCGGAATTCTCACTAATTTCGAAGAATTGGCCGCGATAACGTCTTCGTATAAATTCACGTTTTGCGAATTATACATTTGAATGGGATTGGTCGCGTTACGAGTAATAAGCATTTTGTTCTTAAGGTCGATTTTAGCTTCCCATTTTTCTAACAAGTCAAGTCCGATAAGTCCGTCAAAGTAGTTGTGGAAACGGTACACAAATAGTTTTATAGAGTCAGAGTCTTGAAATTCCGAAAAACATGGCATTGACACAGAATAATTATTACGAGTAGTTGCATGCACATTGGTTACCTCAAAAGGATCGAAATTCAGAGGAATCTGTGGAAAATAATTTTCAACTGCCTCGGGGTTAATAAAGGACTGATTAGCCCCAGTATCAATAAGTAGTTTTAGGGGAGGATCAGAAATCTGAATATAAGGCAATTGCCTTTGTGTTTGGAGATTGACCTCTATTTTGACTTTCGTGATATCGAACCCTTCTGAAAATCCTGAGGGTCGCAGCCACTGGTAGAGGGCTGAGGGTCACTCAAATTATTGTCCGCGTCAGTCGCTTCAGTCACGTTATAGTCTTGGTAAAATTGAGACTCGTCGAATTCATAACCAGTCGGACAGTCATAGTTATAGTCATAGTCAGTATAACATGGATAGGGCTCATAGTCCTGATAATAGTACCCCTCGTAGCCAGAGCACTCATTGAGGTTAGCTTCGCGGGTCTTGAAGTAATTACTGGGCGGCGGGTTACCCGACTTCGTCCAGTCGTGTCCTGACAGACCAGTAGATGGTAAGGGTCTAGTCACAAAGTGACTTACGCCGCTCATAGGCTTAGGGCCTGTATATTGGGGTTGAGGCCGTGGTGGCATTCTAAAAGAATTATTATGCGAGTTATAATTTGGTGGCAATGCACGGAACATTTGTTGAGTGCGAGATGGACCTTGAGGAGGTCGGTTCATAGGGAAGTTAGGCTTCCAGGGTTGCTGAGATTGGAAGTGAGGCATTGGTCGTTGAAAAGGCACATTAAATGGCATGTTATACACGGGGCCAGAAGGAACGAAAGATTTTTGTACTGGCATAGCGAATGGTTGCAACTGCATCGGTTTCGGTGCAGCATTCATAGAATTAATTTTACGATCACCAACTGAATCATTTCGCTGCTGCAAGTACATGACATTTAGTTCCTCTTGTACAAATTCTAATGCTTTTTCGACACTATCAGGACGCATGCATCGTATGCGAGAGCCTAAGGGCTCTTTTAACCCGCGCACGAACGCTTGCATAGTCAGCTTTTTATAGAGGGTGCGTTTCGCCTCGATGGTGGTGGGAATCACCTCGTGCAGACTTACATAAGTCATGATAGTGCTGAAGAGTGTTTGAACACGATCATAAAATTCTTGAGGTGAATTATTGCCCTGAGTAGCAAGAGCGAGGTCATTGTAGAGGGCGGTTTCATCCCTCTGGTCAGAGAAATTATTTATAAGTGCGGATCTAATGCCATCCCAACTTTCAGGAACACCATTTGAATTTATAGTGCGGGCGGCGGGCCCGGTGATTTTATTAAGAATCCCGTTTAATAAGCCGAGATTGGAAAGCTCACTACCCGGTTCCGCGCTCAAATAAGTAGCACACAATTGATCACATAAACGTATAAATCGGGTTAATACATTTGGGTTACCATCAAATTCAGGCACCACACGTAAGGCCTTAAAAATGGTATCAAGGTCTGCCATCGTATTTTTAACTTCTACAATAGTATCTAGATATCTACGACTATCAGCTATTTTACTACGAGATTGCCTACTCGATGCAGGACTTGGGGATGATTTCCTTGGATGGAAAATTTTGAATTATTTAAACACTACAAGGATTAAAATTAAAAGGAGAGCAAGTACAGGAGCAATTCAAGCACTTACATATATTTCATCCTGGTTCCTTTGGAATCAATGTTCGGATTTGTCCTCCAGCCGCGGGCCTAGGTTCTTTCAGGATACGGGCGGTATGGGCACGCAGCACTTGACGCAACGCGCACAGCAAGAAGATTTCACTAATAGATCACTCCTAGCTAACCTACCCGATCCTACCGACTGCGCCAATTACGTAGGCCACAGCCGAAGGATCCAAAAAAAACCAAAATAGTTTTAAACTAATTTAATTAAAAAGTAAAAGTTACAATATAAATTCCTATTCTAAGTTGAAGTGTGAATGCAACCGATGTTAGGTTAACAATGACAAATTATTGGAATTAAAAAAGGGAACAAACAAGTAATTCTGGTGAAGCAATGTTTCCGCGAAGTGTGCTGATGCGGCGCCCTCATTACTTGCAACTTGGTTTCGCAATATCTGCGCGGTAGGTAACAGCGATGTCTTGCTCGGCAGATTCATAGGGGCATTATGACGTAACACGCGTGATTTTATGATGAAACTTGTGTCAACAACTAATTGCACCGTGTAAACGCGACGCGAAACTAATGTCGTGAATTTAAACAATACCTAATATTTTGCAATAAGCACACACTATGCTGGGGCCACACCTATCGTGATATCTTATTGAATATAGTTTGCCGTAATTTGGCGTTTGCCGTACCTAAGTGTAGCCACATAGTCCGGATATGGCACTGGCATTGCCGTTGAATATCCCGATTTTTTACGTTCACTTGTTTTTTGATATTGGTTTATTTTGAATGTGGATGTTGACGATGACGATAGGTGTGGCCCGTGCATAAAGCTTCGATGTTGTCGGAGTCGTAGTCCCAGCTGTAATGTTGCTTTGACGACTATATCGAAACTAAGTTAGTAGTTACAGTTAGGAAGATAATTTTATTGCCTTATAGTGGTTACCTAGTGGCAATATAACTTATTGCTACTAGGTGTCGATGTAAATTAGGTTTTAATATTTTTATTATGTTATAGTGCTAATAGGTACAAGGTGTAGCATCGGCGACCCTGTTATTACCTACGTTTCTGCTACAACAGCCGTTCTTGAATTGATTTATTAATAATCAAGTCAAATATTATTGCATAGCCAATCTTAATATATATAAATTATGCGTCACGTTGTTTGTCCGCGATGGACTCCTAAACTACTCAAGCGATTTTAATCAAATTTGCATACTGTGTGCAGTTTGATCTACCTTGAAACCTTACATCTCAATTTATACTCGCCATAACAAAAACCTTAGCCACAGCAACGCGTAGCCATGTCTGCTAGTTTAACATAAAAATGTTAGGTATATTATCCGGTATAGATCCCATTTCATACATTTAGGCAATCCCCTTTCAGATAAGGTTCAAATTCACATCACAGTTATACACAAGAAACAATCCAAATAATCCGACACGCTTGACCAACTTTCGTCCGTTTTCCAGCTATTACCCCATTTCGATTTTCCGGTTATTATACCCTATATCAATTTTCCGGTTATTACCCTATTTAGATTCCGCTACAACTCCGGAGTTTGAACTATAGGGATAAGATTAAACATACTGGAAAATAGGGTACTTAACAGATTGACGAAATTAATAAGTGTTTATAATTAATAAGTATTTAGTAGCTACAAAATAATAATATTATCTATTTGATGTAAGTATTATCCATCCAGCAGCATTCGCAAAATAATGACTTTTATATGCAAATCAATTGGGTTACATTAATCTCTACCCTGCTTTGCCAAGGATCCTGCCGAGACACAATTGAAAGTTTACTGTCTGGAATTGCAGCAGTGGAGATGATTATTGGAGTTGTTGTAAACATCCCCATTTTTTTTAAATAAAATATAAGCTTGTGACTCAGTGATAATGTAACATACTACTGGTGGAAGAATTTCAAAATCGGTCCAGAAATTTTGAGTATAACATTACAAAAAAAACACCAAACACAAGCACTGTCAGTTTCACTCTTTTTTTTAAAGAAATACTGACAGTGTAAGCACGTGAAATCAATATGTTACTTCTTTATTAGTAGGTATGTTAATTTGTTTCTCGCAGCGCAGCTAACGGATTAGATTATGATGAGATTTTGTAATGCTAGCAATTTTAGGTATATTTGAAAGTGGTCCAGGTGTTGAGAACTTCAATAAAACGCATCTAGTTTTCACCATTGTTTATCGAAGACTGAATTTGAAAAATAACATAAAATAGAAAAGTAAAATATGTTTAAAAAGGGAAGGCGACAAAATGGCCAGTGCTGTCGCCAACACCAGGAATAAGGTAGTGTCATCAAAAAAAGCAAGCACGAGAGCTAGTTCCTTAAAGCCTTTATGTCTGAAGTAGGTACCATTGATGGCACAAGTGGCACAACTTTGTATCCTTAGTACCATTTATGGTACTAGTGACAATTATTTACTAGTGACAATTGATCAAAACAATGAATTTTTACGATCAGTACAGGTATCAGCATAAATATTGATGTATCGCTAGTACCATTAATGGTACAACAAAATAAACTTGAAGTACCTACCGCGGAGTGGTATTAATAGGGTCCAGGAAGGGAATTGTCACTATTAATTAATACTCGTCCTATATACTTAACTGATACGCCAAATACTGGCCACTTGATTTGTTTCAGTCAATTAGAACAGATGTAGAGAGGCGCGTTAGGTTCGTAGCATGTGGAATGATGTAGTTTCTGCCTACCCCACGAGAAAGAGGCGCGACTGTATAAATGCATGTGTATTTGTAAACCCAAGATCACAGAATGTGGAAGAGTAACCATGATGTCTAAAAACCAGACCAAAACCGGTGCAATAAAAGCCGGCGCCCTTGAAAAGTAGGTACACATCTCAGTACAAGATCGACTTTGAGGCTGCAAACATGGATTTTTCGATGGTACTCTTATTTGTGACATGTGCGTTGCTTACAATAAACGCTAAACCATATAGCAATATTAGAGTATCATTGTTTAATTTTAATCAGTACGCGAATGAGCCCCACGGAAGTGAACAGAAACCCGTGTCCTTCAGTGCGCAGATATGGGCTGGTGATGATACAAATTCAAATCAAAATGATCTGACTATGGAAGATTTTAGTCACAAAATAGTGAAAAGGCAGTCAGTTTTAAATGTAATGACATGCCCAAATGGCACTTATAAAGTTGTTGTATCTAAAACCAAGTTCCTTTGTGCGCAGTGCAGTGAAATGTAAGTACGAATGTGGAATACAATAATGAAGACTCCACCCGTACAGAGATGGTAGACTGGTCGACTGTGTGTCTAGTGTGAGTTTTACCAATTTCTTTACGTGCTCGGTCCTGTTAGCGTAAACTTGAAATTGTGTGTAATAAGAGCAGCGCCATCTAGTGTCAGTCAGTCAGTCACTAGATGGCGCTGCTCTTATTCCATACAATTTCAAGTTTACGCTAACCGGACCGAGCACGTAAAGAAATTGGCAAAACTCACGCTAGACACACTGGTCGTAAAAATAAGTCGAATCTCACCAATAAATCAATTTCTCTCAAATATTTCTTTACAAAGACTGATATTTTCAACTGCTGATTATATATATTATGTTAAAAATAAATCAAACAAAATACTCAGCTACATAAATATTGTAAATATTTTCGGGGATTGATTAATTTATTCTCCGGTACAAATAAATGGGCACCTGGCCGGCCTCACGTCTTGCACAAAAGATGTTAGACTTATGACCACAGATTACTAAATAGTTATATATAAGTAGGTATGTGAATAATATCTTATACCACGGTTTTACGACCAGTTTTCAGACGCTCGCTTTGTTTACGAGCTCTTAGACCATTTGTTATTTTTTATACTTTAGTCGCAGACACGGCCACGCGTTGCTGTGGCGACTATAAATTAAAATGTAATTTACCCTATCTTTCAAGTTGGATCAAACTGCACACGGTGTGCAAATTTGATTGAAATCGGTTTAGCCGTTTAGTAGTCCATCGCGGACAAACAACGTGACGCGTAATTTATATATATTAAGATATCAAGATTTTTATTCTTTTTAATTTTCTATCTATATTTGAGTAATCTACGATTTTTTGTTTGTTTAGTCAATCTCATAAGCGTTCTGTTCGATTGTGATATTCTCATTGTTCTAGAGACGCGAGCGAAAGCAAACCTGATGCCTGTGAATAATGTTATGGAAAGCACAGCACCTGTATGGTGTAGACTGAGTGCCGCAGCAGCAGCACGAGCACGGGAGACGCCAGCACCACCAGCACGAGGATCAGCACGCCGACGCACAGCGTGCGCCGCGCCACCCACACCTCGGACGACACAGAGTCCCTGGAAACAACACAATCTGTTTTCAAGTCGTTGCTCTTCCCATACAAAAGTGTTCCACCCTGGATTTATGCATTCCAACAATTATTAACACACTTTTATTCGTTTTGTATGTTCATGTATAACATTTATGTAGGTAATGGAATCTTTGAACCTGATTTTCATCCTTGCACACTTATTTAAGGGCCGATGACAACGCAACGATTGAAATAGTTTGGTTATCTACAAATGCGCGTGTTTATTAGTTTTTACGTGTATGGTTCCGTACTCAAAGCGTCACAGTTAGACCGTTGAAATTTTCACAGATGATAATTATTTTTGTTACCGAAAAATACAAAAACAGAATAAAATAAATATTTAAGTGGGCTGCCATACAACAAACGTGATTTTTATGAAGTTTTTATTAATTGTACGAAACCCTTCTTACGCGAGTCCGACTCGCACTTGGCTGGTTTGTTCAACTATTTTTTATTTTTGGTGAAAATTTACACCAAATGGCGGTACGCAATGCAAACTATTAATATAGCTGTGTGATATTAAGTATAATAGTATTATTAAATTAATTATGTAAAAAAAATTGAGGCGGGTGGAAAACTTAAGATTGGTCAATCGGAACGTTTACATTGGCAGTACTAGGATGGATAGGTAATTACCTAGTCACCTAGTTAACTTATAAAGTTTTGTTCCGACCGATAAAGTTTTGTTCCATTCCTCTCCATCCAAAGGTTGTCTGGAAGAATCGCTATTAGCAATAAGGCCGCCCATTGTACCTCTATCGTGTTTTTATTTTTACACTTTATTTGGATGTCTTGGAGTACAAAAAATGTTATATTATAATTATTATCTAATTCGCACCTGACTACCGTCAACAAATCCACTTGAACGTTCCCGAGCTGGATCAGGCAGTGGCGTGTGTTCTTGATGTATTTACCGTCATCCTCGGACCCCAGTTCGAATTGTCGACGAGTTTGTTTGTAACTGGAAATAAATTAATTAATGTCACGTTGTGTGTGTCTCAATTATTAATTAAAGAAACGAAATATTGAAATGTCATGGCTTCTTTAAAAACGGGCCAGTTACGCAAGCTTCTCGTGACCACGTCTCGTCGAAGTTTCTCAAAATCATGGAAAGTAACAGTCGCGAAACCAAATGAGTGAACACGAGATCTTAGATTTTTGTTTATGATTCTATTGTACCAAGGTCGCAATGTTAGGTGAACTTCTTTTTTCTCTAGTACAGTAGTACCCAACTGATAAGGCGCGTCGTGAATCTTCGTTCGCGCAGAAAAGAAAGTATGGCCCGAAGATTAACGAAAGAATGCTTAAAACTTACAATCAACCTAAGATCACTACTATAAGGTTCATAATACACTGCAGCTGTTAGTTCCATCTCACTCGCAAGCCTCGCGGCGATCGCTAAGATGGCGGCGGCTGCCGACCAATAGCAGTCAATAGCATTTCCCGCGCTTTGAAAATTCATCTTCTGCGCAGGTACATCGGTAAGCCATATCAGTTGGGTACTACTGTACGTGTTTACTAGAGAAAAAGAGAATTTCAATACTTATAGAACTAGTTTATTAAAGAGCCAGCTTACAATATATTGATCGTTTCCATGACCCTCGTCTCGAGCGCTAGTTTTTCTACGTCCATAAACTGCGCCGTGGAGGCGAGGTGGTCGGCTGCGGCGTACCGATGCATCTGGAACTTGGTCATGGAATCAGAGTCGCTGGAGCTGGCGTGGTAGGTGACAGACGCCAGGGACAGAGACACCTCCTCCATCGACTTTAGTAGCATGTGGGTGGTACACAGCTGTCTGGAAAATAGTTTCGTTAGATTGGTTAGGTTCACTCCTCAGATTAAACATCTAACAGATATGACATTTAACTCAAGATCCGGAGCAGAAAAGAGACATGTGTATACAAATAGACAAAGGAGTAAGTAGGATAGTACGGTGATGTTTTGTCTTTGTCGGCGTATGCACTAATTTTTTGCTGTGCTGCAGAAGGAAAGCAATCTTGACATTTTAGAATGTCGCACGAATGATTGAAGCACTACCTTAATAACGTGTATTAAATTTATTCAATTTATAGGGGTAACCAACTACTTAACCAGCGATCTTGACATTTTAGAATGTCGCATGAATGATTGGAGCTACACCTAAATAACGTGTATTAAATTTATCCGCTTTATGGGTTGTAGCCGAGGTGTGTCTTTTTCGCGTATACGCTTTTGTCAGGTCCATCTTTGATACTAGATCCATGGTTTACTATGACCGACTGACTGACTGACTGATGGATAGATAAAAAATCTTTATTGCAGATAGAAACGCAGGTGCACGTCGTAAAGCATGTAACGGGGCATCGAGGGCTGGTAGCTTGTCTTTTTGATAAAGGTTTCGTTCTCAGAAAATTGAGTTAGTGACAAGAAGAAAAATTATTACTTGACAACGAACTACATTTATGTATATTTTGGAAACTAAAGTCAGCCAAATGAGAAACATACGTTTGTGAAAAAAACATGTTGGCCGCAATCTACTCTATTCAACAGGAAAATGTTCCCCAAACTAACTTCCTAAATCAAATTGTAGGAGTTTGCAAAACATTGGAGAAACATTTTCTATCACACACGTATTGGGCCTCACGTTTGTTAGCTATTATTGTGTAGCGTATTGTTAGTATAATCGCGAACTATAATCGTAAACAGTAAGAGACAGTTTTGGAATAGTTTTATTTATGAGAAAACTGTTAACTATAATGTTGTTCAATAGAGACCTTGAGACCTTGGGCAGAGAAGCCTTCCGAATATATTATTATAATAGATCAACAAGGCGATTCAGAACTTCTCGATTTAAAATCGAATTGGCTCGCTTCGATATCGTCTCGAATAGAAATTTAGATTTTTGAGCTATGACCCATTCGACTCGTTCACAGTACATATTGAGTTAACGGAATCCAGTGAGCTAATAAGCAATATCGAATTGAATAGATCGCTAACTGAGCTATCGTAAGTTCTGAACTACTTTGCTGTATTATCGTGTTATTTATCGTATACTAGAAGCACCTCGTGGTTTCACCCGCGTTAACTACTATCCCGCGGAAACCATGAATTTTTACAGGATAAAAGGTAGCCTATGTCACCCGGAGATAGCATAGCTTCCCAACAGTGAAAGAATTTTTCAAATCGTTTCAGTAGTTTCGGAGCCTATTCATTACAACCAAACAAACAAAGTTTTCCTCTTTATAATATTAGTGTAGATATTCCGTGCCATAATTACCGCCACATTGCATTCACCGTCAGCTGGATGCGTCGTTCTGTGTACAGGAGCAACACGGAGTTTATCTCTTCGTATACTGACAGCCTCCTGTACGAATCTTCTTTCTTTAAATCTCTGGAAGATATTGAAGAATTCATTTAAGAACGTAAATAGTTATAGCAGATACGCTATCTGTTTATACAACGTCTTTACGCTATACAATACTAGTAAGTTTTGAGAGTTCCAGCATATTGGTACCGATGCCAACTGGTAATGGACTAGATTTATTGGATATCTATAAACATTGTAATGGTTTATAAGTCCTTCAACTGTTGAAGAAGGGAGTTGAGTTGCGTAGACAAGTTACATATTAAAGTAGCCATATATTTCCTTGCATTCCCTGTACGAAGACCATAGTTCCACAAATACCCAGACACGAAGCAAATACCTGTAATTCACACAGATATTTGCCACTTGCAGGAGTTGAATCTGCAACGTCACGTGTCAACAAAATTATTCCTGAAACTGTTATTGTATGCTTTTGCCATTGCACTATTCAGTATTACGAATTAGTCTGTACAGGGGTGGCTTTGTCTGCCGCTGCGTCCGTCACCGCACTTGTTAATTCGTAGTTTCGGTACAGCCAGCCATTTGTTATCCTTCCTACTAATATTATGAATGTAAAAGATTGTACGTACGGTCGGCATCAAAAGTAGCTTAACATCTCCATATCTTAAATTTAATACACACCCTAAAATATACATTTTGCGTATCTACAATGGAATTGGAAACTAAAACATGTTAAGATACTTTTTATGCCGACCGTACGTTCGCATATTTGGTTCAACATTGACACGGCTGGACGGATTTTGATCCAATTCAGTTCTATAGATACACTTTATATACTGAAATAGCACCAGTATACTTTTCATCATCATCCACAGTTGACCATCATAGTAAGCGCGGGTGAAGCTACAGAGCATAGGAGGTAACTTAAAAAGGGGTACTTACATGAAATTGGTAATATCATTCCTAAAGTGGCTGCATGTAATAAACGTTTTACAATCACTTTCTCATAAAATGTCTCGCGTACGCGTATAACGTACAGTTATATTATTATGACCTATATTTTATAGCACGGAAAGCTAATTTTAATTCCTGGTTGTCATCGAAATATTTAGAGCTGTTTTGCCCATTTTCGCAAGAATAAATCCGGTCCGTATCCGGTCATATCTCCGTCCCGGGCGTCGCTCCCGTCAAACTTGTAAGTGCTCGATCACGCTTACTCGCGGGCGCGGGCGCGAAATATCAAACGTATGGCGTACCATACAAGTGTTCACGTACAAATCCCACGTGCAGTCTTAGCCACGTCTACCGCGACCGCGCCCGCGCCCGCTAGTTACCGTGAACGAGCACTAAGGGACTAACTGCCGGTTTCTGAAACGTCAGTCAACGTTGACAACAGATTAATTCTATTGCCATCCTTGTCATTTGTTTAGTGTCAGATAGAGACAACGATAGTTTTAATCTACTGTCAAAGCCAACTAGCGTTCTAGAAACCGGGGGTAACTGCCGGTTTCTGAAACGTCAGTCAACTTTGACTACAGATAATTCTATTGCCATCCTTGTCATTTGTTTAGTGTCAGATAGAGACAACAATAGTTTTAATCTACTGTCAAAGCCAACTAACGTTCCAGAAACTGGGGGTAAGGGTGCCTACGCCCTATGCTGGGCCAGAACACATGCGATACGACATCGCATTGTGTGTTTAAGCGCTAACGAGCGCACCCCGTCCGAGAATTATTCAGAAGAAGTTGGTTTAATCGTACAATGTTCGAAGGTATCGTAATACTAAAACGTTTTGGCTAATACAGCGCTATAATTCTTTAATTTAAGGTTCACTTTTAGAAGTATTTATAGGACCGATTTAGTTATCTGCTGGTTGACGCTGAGGCTGTGGCGTTCAGAAGGTTAATAAGTGGTTAATAAAGTTGCCTTCCAACCCAAACAAATCGCTTGTAATTTCTCTAGTGGAACATATTAGAAACCTTAGGCGTTATTTTTGTAATTAAACCATGAAACCTTTTCCGTCTTACCACAAAAGTTTAGACCAGAGACAAACAGATGCTTCTAAAATTTGGTTCCACCAAATCGACGTCTATCACTCGCCTTTTTTTACTCAATCCTGGCATTCCTAATTATTTTACTTGTGAATTTGTTATTGAGTTAGAAAAAGCGAGGGTTACACGTTGACTTGTGGAGAAAATGTTTTGACATCTGTTCAACTCTGGTTTTAATCTTTTGTGGTTAGACCGTCTAAGTTATTTTAGAAAACTGAGTCTACGGAACTTTACACTACGTATTCCGAGCATTAACCTAGAATGTGCATATTTTGTTTTTCATTTTATTTATCGCGTTCAATAAAGAGGTTATTTTGTTACAGAGGTTATCTGTTGACATTTTAAATTATGGCAAAAATATAGTTCTCATATTTTAAAGCTCGCAGGCATGCGACAATCTGATTAAGTAATAATAAGATTAATTAATAAACATTTTTGCAATCCATTTTACATTAAGAACTGATTACACATTTAAATGTGATAATACTGCCTATGATAAACCGACGCCTATGGACACCTGCAACCCTCAGGGAGTCATCGATGCGTTACCTACTCTCTTAAACTCTACATCCTTCTTTAGGAATCGCTTACATCCATGTTACGTAACCCACAGGTTACAGCGGCTATATTACAGCGGCTATAACTCACGACGCTAGTGCTGCACTAGATATAAGTTTGGAGTATCCGACGGTCTCCCTTGGCAGCAATATATTATTTACGTGGAAGTGCGCCATCGACTACGCTTAGAGATCACGGCGCGGCGCTAAAAAACCATTTCCTGAGTCGCGGTTTATAAATAACGATTGGTTTTCTTTTTCTAATCCGAGCTGAAGAGTTTCCCTCCAACCCAAGTGCTTTTTTATCAAAATAATGATACTCTATTATTGCTATTTGTAGATTCAGGTGTAGCGCATTAACAGTTTTTAATTTGAATCCTTAACTTTTGACTTTTTTATTTCATGAGAGAACAGACAGACTCCATTTAAAAAAATGATATTTTCTCGTTCAGGAGCTTATTTTAAAACTCTATTTGAGTGAGAGAGTAAAGCAATCTAATAAGGCAATCAGGAGTAGTATTCCCTAGAGAGCAAACTCGAGGGTTGTCAAGCGTGCAGCTCAAACTTGACTTTTCCGAACTCCGTGCACTCTCAACGAACTGATCCAATTTATACGAGGGCATACGAAGGAATGTAACCCTAATTGGTCCAAATTTAAAGTTTATCTATAAATATATTGTTCGTAGAACCTTCCTGAAACAACAATTTACCGCCCGGTTTTGGAACCCCTAGTTAACTTAGACCATTTACATATTACAGTTTTGCAGCCAAACCCGGACCTGTGTCGATAAGGAGGCAACTATAGAACAAGCAATAGAGTTATGCGAAAGGAAAGATAGGATTATTTATACTCTTTCCGTTTTACCACAAAAGATTAGACCAGAGTTAAAAAGAGGTTTCTTAAATTTCGTTCGACAAAATCGACGTCAATCACTCGCGTTTTCTTACTAATTCCTGGCATTCCTGATTATTCTACTTGTAAATTTGTTATTTAGTTAGAAAAAGCGAGGATTAAACGTCGATTTCTGGAGAAAATATTAAGACTCCTCTGTTCAACTCTGGTCTAAATCTTCTGTGGTAAGACCGTTTGTCTTTTTTCTCTTTAGATAATGTACTCGTTGACAGGTTTTTTTGCCAAACAGCTGCCGCACACGGTTCCGTCGTTACACTAACTCCCTTGTAACATGTACGAGGCTCGTAGTAGGCGGCATGTTTCCCGCAACATGAATAATGTTACCCATAATGTGAAGCAAAGTTATTTTAAGCCGAAGTTAGGGTTGCGTCACCTATCTAATTTATCTTCCTATGTTTAGCCCAAGCTGCTCTTTGGCAGAATGAAGCAGCATAAAATATTTATTGCCTCTATAATGGTAATATTGACAGACTGTGCTAGGTAATAGGCATAATTCTAGCGTATTTATGGTAGGCCTTAGGTATACGAGGTGTAATTGGAGATTCCAGATTGTTTTTACTATTGTTTTTTTATTGAAATGTTTTTTTATGTAAAGGTTTCAAAACATTACTTTGTACTCTTATTTATCCCTTTAAAGGTTTGAGTTCTACATAAATCGAGATGAGTGCTCGATATATTACATTTCACATGGAAATTTGCTGTGTTCGCGTATAATATTCCGTTTCCATTCGAATGTATACCTTAAAAGCTTCAATACTAATAACCATGCCTTGTACTTTTAAAACACTTTAGGCAAAATAGGCTGTTTTGTACTTACTAAAGCGTTATTTTTCTATTGTCCTTCACAACCGAGGGCACGTGGTCGAAGAGGGTGTCCGTAACTGAAAACGTGTGCTCGAGGGTCGACCTGAAAGTTAAATAAAAACTTACAAGGATAACAAAAACTTTTTAATTCGGAGAAAATGGTTCGATACAAACTGGCCAACGCGATGGCACGTGATCATTGCTACATAATATCTTTATGCCGCTTTTTTATTACACTTTATAGGCTGATTGGACCACTATCTCACCTGCAGAGTGAGCACGAACCTCTATCAAGAAAGCATGCGATTCGTTAACTGTCAAAATTGTTTTAGATTTGATCAGTAGGTACTCCTACAATAGGATAAGCACGAAAATTTTAACGGTTCGTATCGTTAACGTATCGATCAAGGTAACCATTAGCGTACGCATCTTGTCGATATTGCAAGGCGCTGATCAAATCTAAAACAAATTTGACAGTTAACGTATCGAATAATTTCTCGATCGAGGTCCATACTCGACCTACTGGATTTAAATGGCGATGTCTTCGAAGGAGGTAAATACGCTCAGCCTATAATGTGACTGATTCTCAAGGACCGCTGTTATGTGTAGGTACCTATGTATACCTTATGTATTACACTGTAATAGTGTAGCGGTGGTGTAACATTCCATACAATATGCCAACCTAAATAGAATACCAAAAATATTAAATTTTTCCCAGCTGTAAAAATATGCAGATCCAAGGACAATATCTTATTAGTAACTGTAAACTTTCCCTCGTGGAAACGTGTTTCGCCTGAAGCTTATACTTTCACAGATTTAAAGAGGTGCCGCTAGATACGGCAAGCTTATAATCATAAGAAACTTACAAACCCAAATGCAATGAAAATGGCAAGATCGATAAGGCTATTTAATTTTTTAAGTTGAGATTCTACCTTCTACGTACAATGTTAGATAAAAAAAAACATTCCATTATATTTTATTCAGACATTCTAAGAAGCAGCAGTAGCAACATGAAAATCTGGATTCTAGATCAACTTCCTTTTTATATTGTCATTTGTTAATAATTATTATGTAATTCCCCGAAACATGCTACAAGCAACCATTTTAGCTCCTACTTCAAACACGCGCATAAACGTCCAGTTTGCGTATTCCATTCCTTGCACATCTGCGGCTGTAGAGTTTACTGCTGCAGCGAGCGTCAAATTGCCAATGGATCTTCTATTACAGTTAGAAAATGTACGAGGGCAAACAAATTGTAAAGAGAGCCGAGAGCAACGCCATTTGTCACGTGGCGTGTAATAAAATGGTGGTTTATCGGTGCTCTCTCTCCTTTCCTATTGTTTTTACAAAGCACTATTATTATAAAGACGTCTACATGATGGAGAATTCTTCCACACAGTCGTATAACACATTTCGAAGAGCTACAGATCTCCAACGGCCTTGTCACTTCTCCAATAAAGGTTACATTCCGTACAGTAGCACTCAACCTGCCTTAGTAATTGAAGGCTAGAGTTTGGCCGTTATCTCGGCGATTCGAAACTTTTCGATGAGGCACCGGATCGGTATCATTCTCGCATCGAATGTCTAAATGTTCGACAATCGAGTTGAGGTTTTCGATTCGATTTCGACTAATATTTGTAACAACTACTTGATAAGTCACAGAAGAAAATAATTGGACGTTCTAAAACGGGGTTTGCCGTTTTCAACCCACAGCTGCAACCCACAAGCAAAAAACAAACGGAAAGTGGTGGCGTTACCTTAGTTAGAACTTTATGGTATGACGTCAATTTCGATTAGTGATTCACTTCGACTGGTTCATCGTCGATTCAGCTATTGTAATATATCAATAAATCAGTTTACGGAATTTATCGATACCAAGTTAAGAGGATGTAGTATTTGCGCTAGGCTTACAATAAGTCTAATTGAGAATTGCTACTGGGCACCCCGGATAGAGCTCTGTGCCCGGATTTGTTGATCGATTTTCTCTTTGAATGTCTTAGGAAACACCTACACGCAGAGATGCTGAACGAATGTCACCCTTTTATGGTAGAAATATCCCCTACACAACAAAACAAAACCTCCTACACGTTTCGAATCTGCATTTGTTATGAGAATAGGAATGGAGCTTATTGCACTCGTCTGTGTTCCCTGAGAGATACGATCTAGAAGCATCCACATCAAAGATGTATAGGTATAGTCACACAGTGATAACTCAGTGAGGGAACGTCTGGCTGCTAAGCAGAGTGAGTACGAATCCCAGTGTTGGCCCGTACCAATGTGTTTCTAGTACCACATTCCGTAATTAAAACTCACTTTGCTAACTATTCCGAAGCTACAAAGATTCGATTGACGGGGTTTTAAATTAACAGACTTGACCCCCAGATTTATTCCCATCTCGGCACATATGAATTTAGATTCTAGCCAATCTTTCATCCCGTCATAAATCATTGTGAGGTAGGTACTGTTGGGTAGAGCGTCAGTAATCGAGGGCCATAGCTATCACAAGTTTCGACCGTAAGGTCAAGGTTCATGACTTCAAGATGACTGATGCCTGGTATCTGAACCCCTAGTAGGGGAAATCATAGAGGATAGGGGAAATCAATTACTGCCGTTTGGGAACCACGTTGCCTCAGACAGACACACCAAGTATTTATGTCCTCACGACCTCACCAAGTATTTATGTACATATGTATTTATGTACACATATACTTGGTTGCCTCTGTTTACCTCAAGGTAATACCAATAGCACACTTTTCTTTTTTTACCAAAAAGTATTTAGTTAGGCAATGAATACATAGCTAAAACTAAGACATGATAATAAGTTAACACATATTTTGACATTGTATTTATATTATTCTTTGTGTTTTATTTCATTTACTATATTTAATTCAATTGTATCTAATGTGATTTAATTTAGTTGTTACTTTTATTCTGAATTTAGTGTTATGGGTCAAGTTGCCTGAAATAAATGAATTTTAATTCAATTAAATTTAAAAGCTATTTCATTATTTTCATGAAGCAAGCTCGACACGGATTACCCCACACGCACACACCCTGACTGCGTGCGAACACAGTTAGGCGCGCATGTATTTTGCCCGATTCAGCCGTTTGAATGGAAAAGTGTCAGGTGTCCACCCTGTGCTCGGAGCGAGGGGTGAAAATAAAGGTTAGTTCTTAAACTGTCGCGAACAGAAAACATATTAACTAGCTAAAAACGGCTCTAATTCGTGTCGTGCTAATGGTTTTGCAAGACCAATCGCTGGTAGTTGGAAACAACACGCGCCGCTCCAGACGATGATACCCGCATTCTCCAGTCTTCTCGTGACCACGGTCGATGTACCACGGCCGAAACGTCGAAGTATGTCAAAATTGTATGTTTTTTTTTTTTTTGTGCGTGAATTAGACCCGTTTGTAGCTAGTTAATAAGGGTTAGAGTAACTCACCGGTTCAGCAGGCTTCCCTTGCGAAGCTCCGTGAACAGGTATTCCACCACGGTCAGCCTCTCCGCCTGCAGCGCTAAGATCAGCTCGCCAAGATTCAGGATCGTCTCTACCTGGTCAGAAATAAACGTGTTTAGGGAAAATTTTACTTCAACTCAAACTGAAATGGATAGTAACTGGAAATTGGAATTGAAAATGGGAAGGAATGGGGTTATCATTCCTGCTGTCTATCTTGTCCATGCAAAAGTTGTCTGGTATACATAGCTTTAAGTGATAAGATCGCCCATTGTACCTATTCATTTTGTCTTTTCTGTGTTCTATAGATTTTGCTGTCAATAAAGCGTTATATAACTATCTATCCATCTATAACGGTATAATGTCTACTAAGACCCTGATAAATGTTTTTCTTTCTCTCTTTTTTCGCTTGCACTAATCGCTCGACCAGTAGGCGTCACTGGGAATCCCAACGTCCCCATTAAAAATTTGAGGATGAGATTTCAAGTCGATCAAAAAGCCCATTTTAAATTAGATGGTGTTTCTGACCAATGATTTCCCTTGTGGCATCGAATCGAACTGTGATTTGTCAACTGTTTTAACTAAGGTGTTAAATCTATAGGGTTGAGTATCTATGACGCTCTGGGGACCGGAAGCATAACGTTTTACTATCGATATAGAAACTCAATGGACTATTAACACAACCTTTATCAGACCTCTGCTGGACACGGATCTCACCTTTGTTTCGTGAGAAGCGAGGAGTATTACGTCAGGATAAAAAAAACTTGTCAGAATAGACGATAAAAAAAACTTGGCAGTTTAGATGAAAAAAAATCTTCTTAGTTATACAAAACGAAGTTATATCCTGTTCTGTATAAAACAGTCATGTTATTTACAATTGCGTCTCGATTCTGCGAATTTTTACTCCAAAAAGTAGGTCATTTATGGTAATCGGGACAAATTAATGTCTATTTCAGATAAACGAGAGACATACAAATATCTTCATTGATTAAATTATTATATTTGCGGATTTTTTGGGCTTCTTAGCCGATACTATTTCCGGCACGGCGCCAGCGCGGTGAGCGGATATTCATCAGCATCATCATCATCATCATTATCATCATCATCATCATCATCAAACTGAAAACGTCTACTGCTGAACATAGGCCTCCCCCTTAGACCGCCACACCGAACGACAATTTGCCACTTGCATGCGGATATTACGAGGCGAATTTTATTTGGATGAATCCTCGCGTTGCAATCTTCACCAGCAATACACCATTCTCTCATCCAATCTGAGAATTGGCTAACAGCATCGTAAGTACCGCCCTCCCGTACTTGTACCTCAGCCTTGTAAAGTAGTATTTATTCTGTGCTTTTACAGTGCAAAGTACAATTTTCAAACCAAACAGAGAAACCATCTAGGGTTGTACCACTTGTCTTCGGAAATGCGGAACTCTTGCAAGGACTCGCACATCCGCCGCGCGCGTTTTGACGAAGATAAATCGGATGTTTATTTACATCTAGCCGCTGCGTGTCTCGACTTTTACGGACAAACAAACGAAGCGAAGTGAGAGAATAAGAATCGCTTGTAAGGTGACAATTTATAAGCCGCTAAGGTGTCGTCAATCAAAATTGTTTACAATTTCCCATTTATGGATTTGAATTACGAGTGTTTCACTATAAGTAGATTTGACGGCTCGTTTGGCGTAGTGGCTGAGCAATCGGACTGCTGCGCTACGGGTTGCGGGTTCGATTCCCGCCTGGGACAAATATTTGTGCGATCCACAAATATCAGTTTCTGGGCTGGCTGTGGTGTGTATGTGAAATTATATGTCTGTAAGCGGTACCCACGATACAGGAGCAATCCTAGTGTGGGGCTACGTTTTAAAAAAAAACAAAAAAAAAAGAATTATGCTTACCAGTAACTTCTTTACCCTTTTTTTTCAGAAAGGGGGTGGTTGATGTAGTGACACATTATTGCGTTTGCATTGCATTCTGCTGACGCGAGTTAATGCAATGCAAGGTGCAGGTGGGGCGCATCAGTCGTCACCCCCCGGGCACGATAGGTAGACGTAGTTTCAGTAGGTTTAATAATATACCGCTTGACCTACTTAAATTGTATTTTCTTTTCTAAACGCCATGTTAGGAAAGAACGGACGGGGGATAACTATACACCGAATCTCTCATTCTATTTAAGTAGATATTGCACACATACACGGAGCGGTAAAAGTACTTAAATATTTTTTTGCTACATCCGCCTTTGTGTCCTCTAAGATACAGGTGACAACCCTAATACCAACCATGATGGCCATTATTTCCAAAACAGACGCTATAAAGGTCAACAGCGTGATTTTTCAAAGGAGGTCTCTTAGCGTGGTAGGTACAACCAATTGCAAATTGTCGAAATATCGACGAGCGTCATGTTACAAAGGCAAACGAACAAAAAGCTTTTACGACATGCGAGGCGCTTTTATGTTTGTTGTAGAAAACTTTTAGAGTGGCACAAAATACATGCTTATCTATATGATTGAAGGTCAGGCAAGATCACCTAAGGGCAAGACCTACAGATAGATTGTAAACTCTTTTTTAAAATACCACAGAACGAAAGAAAATTTTAAGCTAGAACAAAATCAACTTTACAATTAGCGTGACAATAGGCAACCTTATCCACTCAATGGCCATTCAGACCATAGCTTAAAAATGACCCTCCCGAAATCGGTCGACGTCCAAACGGATTTCACATGAAAGATAGTAATTAGGTAGGTTAGGTAGGGATTTCACATGAAAGATAATAATAATTAGGCGGATTCAGGGTTATCGCAGCAGAGTTTAATTTGCTTGCAACTGTAATTGGCATAGCGAAATAAAACCTACACCGGGAGCATCAAAGTACCGCGCCGCGAAACGCGGTCTAAAGTGGCTTTCCGCCTCTCCATCCGGCTGAGCTTACCCTTGAGTCAGCGCAGTGCGGCAGATTGACGACGAAGATTCAACTTAATTTGTTTCCACATACGACTGTAATTGGTGTAGCACACTATACAGAATCAAGGTACCGCGAAGCGGAGTTGAGAAGCACGCTTTACTTCTCTTCACTGCCATTCCATGATTTTTTTATTTTATTTGCCACTCCACCTGTCTGCACTGACCCTAGGGATGTCACTCTCGGCTACTTTAAATAACGATACAGTAGCATACAATTTTGCTCGACTATCGCTACAAATGCGTGAATGCGTCGATCCAAATGCGCGACTGTATCAGGCGATATCGGGGAAAAGAAGAGCGGGTGGAACAGCGTTGCTACAGCGCACGACTGCAGCGACACAGTCGGGCGAACGTTGCGACTGCATCGCGACTCTGTACCGTGGCCTTTTTACAACTATATCGCTACTAAAAGTAGTTGTGGGTGACCTCCCTATACAATCTTAGCGTTAGTTTAATAAGTAAACTCTACTTTCGTAAAGTGAAATTTAAACGAATCACAAACATTTTCCTATGATCGTAAAATGAAAACGATTCACCATTATTCTGGGGTACAGGTAACGTCATCATCAGCCTATAAAATTCCCTCAGGTTAGTGGTAGGTCAGGTGGGTGTTAGGCTTACGGAGAGACACAACACGGTTGTTTGCGAAAAACAAAGCATTATCATAATGAGACGCGTTGTCGATGAAATGAGAAACGATCAAACAGGGACATAATGGAATTCCAATAAATACGTTATTTCGTTATTTGTGAACGCAATAGTATTCGTTAGAGGCCGCTTTTTGCGTAATTCTCGAGAATGACAGTAATTGCTAGACTAGAAACTTAATTTAGAGATAAATCATTTGACATTAGCTGTGAGACGACCTTGTAAAAAAATACTTATTGTAAAAGTAAAGATTTCCAAGGTAGTACACGATCCAAAAATACCTTGACATAAAGTAATTACATACTCAGGTATGTATGATGTGCGAATTGTATTATTTACACGTTATTTTTTCTTTTACAGGAATATTGTGTATTGTAAATTAGAAAGTTATAGAGCACCAAATTTATCAATTAACCTGAGTAGTAAGTAACTCATTTTGTAAGTAGTTTTAGTCCAAACGGTTTACAAGTCGATAAAAACGAGCTTAAGGATATTAGATACTTCAATTATCTAGTACCGTCTAGTACTTTGTAAGCTATAAATAAAAGGTTTTCACTAAATATAATAATCAATATGTCTGATCTATTTGCGCAATGTACCGTAGATGGTCTAGTGCCTTAAAATCCTGAAATATGCCAATACAAGTGTATACTGATACCGTAAAGAGTCTACGTGGGCTTTAAATACCTAATTACGCCACCACCGTAGAGGCTCTACGTGGCCATAAAATCCCTAAACATGTCACTACCGTAGACGCGTACACCGTAGAGGGCATACTCTACGCGGGCCTTAAAATTCCTAATTATGACACTGCTGTAGAGACAAATAACATTGAGGGTCTGTCTATGCGGGCCTTAACATTCTTAATTATGCCACTACCCCACAGACGTATACCGTAGACGCTCTACGCGGGCGTATAATCCCCATGCCGCCACCGTAGAGGCTCTACGAGACTATAGTAAAAACCAATCAGTAAAGTCACTCGACTTCTTGTTTTGGCAAATGGGATCGTCGCGGTGGCGACCAAAATACTACAAAAACAAGAATCTTTTCGCACCTAAAATACAACTTTATCAATTTATCTTTCTGTCCTGGACACGGAGCAAAGCGAGTCACACACGGTCGTGTGTACGCGATTTTTGCGGCAAGTTTCGAATATCAATTATTATTTATACACAGATTGTTATTGCTTTGGCCAATCGTTATAGCTTTTACCGTTTGGCCAATACGAAAAGGGAACTTTAATTTTACTGAAAAGAAACTACGGTAAAATCAAAATTGTTTTGTTAGCATATTAGCAACGGATTAATCACTTTATTACAATCGTCGTCATAGATTACGCGAACTATTACACTTCGATGCTCATAAATGAAATCCCGTTGCAAAATTAAAGTCAAGTCGTGATTTCTATTTATAACGACTCCAAAGTGGGTGATGGGAATTCACGTGTCATCGGCTTTATCCTGACTAATCGGCACTCAAGTTGATATTTGATCTGTGATCACGCAAGTGACGTGCACACTCTACACACGCTTGAGCAAATAGGACAGATTTCATGAGTACTACGTTTCTTGTCGAGTTTGATGAGCGTTTTTATATCATGTGTTTTTTTCTTACACGGATATAATTTCTTAGACTTCGAAACATTGTTTCGTCTCCATTTGAGAGATGAATCAGTTCCATACGCAATGAGTCTTCCAGTAACTGTTAGTGCACTACTCGTATAGTATATACTACAGCTGGCTATAACACAGTATAACACAGTGGATTAAACAAAAAATAAGTAATTAGTCTTTGTTTAAATTAAATACCTAATATTTTAGTTTGTAGTTTAAGCATAGCTTATTGTTACATATAGGGTTTAGATGTTTGTTTTACTTTTTTTTCATTTATTTTAACTTTTTTTTCATGTAATAAGAAGGATCAGTTATTTTTTCAGTTTTTTAGTTTCTGTTTATCTGTTTATCTGTATATCTGTATATCTGTTTGTTTGTTACCTTTTCACGGCTAAACGGCTGTACCGATTTCGATTAAATTTGGTATAGGGGTAGATTGGACCTATGAGACGGACATAGGCTATCTTTTGTCTCAAAAAATAATCTCGAAGGGGATGAAATAGGGGTAGAAAGTTTGTATGGGGAATCCATAATTCCTCAAGTTAGGGATCTGAAAATTCTTATTTAGGCTTTTGGTAACAAATAAATAAATACGGGGTTCAGCTTTTTTGCAAAATCATCCCTAAAGGGGGAAAAGCAAGGGGGTTGAAATTATGAGGTATTCTTTAGATGCACCCCCTACGGACCACAATAAACGGCTAAACGGATCGTAATTTAAATTGGAAAGTAATTAAGGGGGGAGAGTGCGATGGGAGGAGGGGGAGAAAGGGGGAAAGTGGGGGAAAGGGGAGAGTGGGGGGAAAGGGGGAGTAGATGGTATAGTGAGGGGAGAAGAGGGTAGAGTGGGGAGAAAGAGAGGGGAGAGCGGGAAGAAAGATGGGAGAGTGGGGGGAGAAAGCGGACAGAGTGTGGGGAAAAAGAGGGGAGAGTGGGGGGAGAAAGAGGGGAGAGTGGGGTGAGAAAGAGGGGAGAGTGGGGTGAGAAAAAGGGTAGAGTGGGGAGATAGAGAGGGGAGAGTGGGGTATGAGGGTAGAGGGGAGAATGAGGATAGAGTGGGGGGAGAAAGAGGGGAGAGTGGGGTGAGAAAAAGGGTAGAGTGGGGAGATAGAGAGGGGAGAGCGGGGAGAATGAGAGTACAGTGGGGGGAGAAAGAGGGGAGAGTGGGGGGAGAAAGAGGGGTGAGTGGGTGGAGAAAGAGGGGAGAGTGGGGTGAGAAAGAGAGTAAAGTGGGGAGAAAGAGAGGGGAGAGTGGGGAGAAAGAGAGAGGAGAGTGGGGAGAAAGAGAGGGGAGAGCGGGAAGAAAGAGGGGAGAGTGGGGGAAGAAAGCGGGTAGAGTGGGGGGAAATGAGGGGAGAGTGGGGGGAGTAAGAGGGGAGAGTGGGGTGTGAAAAAGGTTAGAGTGGGGGGGAGAAAGCAGACAGAGTGGGGGGAAAAGAGGAGTGAGTGGGGGGAAAAGGGGGGAGAGTGGGGTGAGAAAAAGGTTAGAGGTGGGGAGAATGAGGAGAGAGTGGGGTGAGAAAGAGGGGATAGTGGGGTGAGAAAGAGAGTAGAGTGGAGAGAAAGAGAGGGGAGAGCGGGGGATAAAGTGGGGTGAGTGGGGGGCGAAAGAGGGGAGAGTGGGGTGATAAGAAGGGTAGAGAGGGGAGATAGAGAGGGGAGAGTGGGGTATGAGGGTAGAGGGGATAATGAGGATAGAGTGGGGGGAGAAAGAGGGGAGAGTGGGGTGAGAAAAAGGGTAGAGTGGGGAGATAGAGAGGGGAGAGCGAGGAGAATGAGAGTATAGTGGGGGGAGAAAGAGGGGTGAGTGGGGGGAGAAAGAGGGAAGAGTGGGGGGAAGAGGGGAGAGTGGGGGCAGAAAAGGGGAGAGTGGGTTGAGAAAGAGGGGAGAGTGGGGTGAGAAAGAGAGTAGAGTGGGGAGAAAGAGAGGGGAGAGTGGGTAAGAAAGAGGGGAGAGTGGGGTAAGAAAGAGGGGAGGGTGTGGTGAGAAAGAGTGTAGAGTGAATAGAAAGATATGAGACAGTGGGGGGAGAAAGAGAGGAGAGTGGGGGGGGGAGAAAAGGGGAGAGTGGGGGTAGAAAGAGGGGAGAGTGGGGGAGAAAGAGGGTAGAGTGGGGGGAGAAAGAATGGAGAGTGGGAGTGAAAGAGGGGAGAGTGGGGCTAGAAGGAGAGGAGAGTGGGGGGAAATAGGTGAGAGAGATTGAGTGCGAAATATATAGAAATAGAGGGAGAGGGAGTGAGCGAAGAAGGGAAAGGAAGAGATATAGACGGAGAGGGTGAGGGAAATAAATATAATGGATGAGATGGACAGGGAGAGGGAACGCAAGAGATTGAGAGTGGAAAGGGATATTAATGATAGAAAGATAGGGAAAGATATAGAGATATAGGGAGAGGGAAAGAGATGGAGGTAGAGGAAGAGAGATAGAAAGAGCGAAAGAGGGAGAAAGATAGAAAAAGAGCTAGAGAGGGAGAAAGATAGAGGAAAAGGGAAAGAGAAAGAGACAGATATATTCTTACCTATAACTGTTCCCCGCGACATCAATTGATTTTCTAAACAGTTTACATTTTATATAAAAATGCGAACGAAGTTGCGGGTATCAGCTAGTATTTAATAATGTGCTATTGTAATGGAAGTTAAGTTTTTTTTTAGTTTAATTTTCGTACATGTATATAACAGCTACGCCCTGCAGCTTGACCCACAGCCATGATATTTTTGAACCCAAAAGGACCCACAAATTCCCACAAAATCCATCCCATCATAACAGAGCTGAGAACAAACACACATACCTACCCATTTGTAATATTAGTACACAACAGGAATATAATAGCGTAAAGGCGTTTATTCACGTGCTTTCTCGTATGACACGTATGAGCAATAAAACATACCCTTGAGATGCCTGAGCGTTGTATACGAATGGGCTGGCGGAAGTTACAATGACCATCATTAGCCTCTAGGGAGCTGGGAACACTCCAGCCCTATCTCGTAAGGCGGGTGGGTAAACGAAGCCGTGTTTCTTCTTTTTTAGTTACAATTGATCCAATTTGCAGTTACAGGGGGAGGGGAGGACGGGGCGAGTTGGCGGTACAATTTCTCATGTGTTCAGCGCGAAAATGCTGTGAGTTGTGACGTCATAATTATGTAATTATGCCACTACTCCCACACCTCTCCGCTGCCACAGGAATGGGCTCAGTTATGCAACATCCATTCCTCATTCATTCACTAGGGATTATTTATTGAGCAGCAAAAAAATTTAGCATGTACGATGTAAGATGCGAAACTTTGCATGTGCGCATGTTTGTTACCACTCAAAATCATACATTCATAACATATTTTTCATCATCATCTTTAAGTAAAGAACTTAATGAAATAATTTAAACATTTAATTTTATTAACAAAGTGCTATACCTGAGAGTTTAAGTACAGGGCCGAATCCAGGGTCTGCGACAACTGGGCCATGATGGTGGAGTTCTGGATGATCAGCGCGGCGTGGGGCACGAAGCAGAGCACCAGCATTTGCAGCAGGAACTTCCGACGACCACGCCTGTGGGAGATAAAGCACTGATTGGAGTAAAATCTTTGCCAATAATATAATCTAACATCAGCATACATAATAAGCTAAGAGGCAAGTGTGAAGTGTGATGCGACCACGGATTTGCGGAGGTCCTGAATCCGAACATTAGACCCAGTTATCGCTATAAATAGTCGCCATTTTTAACTATTTTTATGTTGCGCTGACTTTCCAGCAATAAAATATATCGCTTTTCCACACCCTGTGCTAAATGCGCCGAACGTCACAACTACGTTTGAATAATACACTATACTTCAGGCTGTATAAAAAGCTGGTGCTAAGTTTCACTGACTATATTTTCTCTTTGCCTACTTACTCTATAAGTTGTTATAAACATATTCTAGTAGGTATTTCGCAAAAACCTACTCAGTATAAACTTGTACACCTATTCTGTGGTGTAATGTAGGTAAGCAGGGTTTATTGTGTAAGTTTGTGTAACCCGCAGTAAGCAATAAAATTAAGTCTTCGCCCATTTCCAAACTTTTCCTGGGAATAAATTTATTAAGGTTTATGTAACACATGATTTTCAGGCAACAATTAGAAAAGTGTGGAACTCATTTTACTAATTACGGTGCAATTTATGTAGCTACTTACAGCGAATCGTGATTACTTAGGTAAGTTAGGAAATAATCAAATTAAATGCTTGAGCGGCTGTTTGGTTGGATTGTCGAATGAGTTAATGCTGGCAATTGGTGACAGAGTTTGTAAGACCGCCCTAGCGAATCTGTCGTAGCATCAATGCATGGCGGCTCGATCCAACGTACGTATTACGTTCCTTTCAAACCACTGAGTATTAGAATCACGCATAATTAATTGATCCGGCTCCGTGGTTTCAACCCCTGTTTCGCTGGGTTGCAATACGCATAGATTATAAGGGCTAACTAAAATATTTGTTACGTAACGTGATGCTTAGAGCGATATTAATAATGCTAAGTTAAGCACGTGCGGCGGCGCTTATATAAGAGTCTACCGGCGTATGCCGCAGGATAACACCGCCCGGGGATATTTATCCCGGAATTTCTTTATTTCAAGTTTCGGCTTCGCGTTTAGCCAGTATTAAGACATTTCAACATTATTGGTGGAATGTTTAGTGTAATTGTCATCATTTCGAGTCCCTAACATATAGTCAGGATATTTATCCGGGAATTTCTTTATTTCAAGTTTCGGCTTCGCGTTTAGCCATTTTAAGACATTTCAACATTATTGGTGGAATGTTTAGTGTAATTGTCATCATTTTGAGTCCTACCATATAGTCAGGATATTTATCCGGGAATTTCTTTATTTCAAGTTTCGGCTTCGCGTTTAGCCAGTATTAAGACATTTCAAGATTATTGTTGGTATGTTTAGTGTAATTGTCATCATTTAGAGTCATACATCATTGTCCTACCATATAGTCAGGTTATCAGTTTTAGATGTAACATACACTACGCTTGAGTGATGTTGGTTTTAAAATAGCGTTACCAAAGAACAATTTTACTATCATTGTCCACAAGACTAAATCGTCGTCGAAAAAATAATTTTTCTAGCATTTTGAACAGTAACTTGAGGGAAACTATTCACTGTATATCCATTATCTCAACTCGATCCTGTAATTACATCTAGAAGGTTGTGCCCAATTATTCTATTACAAGTCTTGAAGATATGCTGAGGGATAGGCACTTTACTCTTCGTTTACTCTAAGCGGTCGCGCGAAAACAGCCCTTATTGCGCGACTATATCGCTATTAAAAGTAGTCGTAGACAGCTTCCTTAAAGCGGATACTAGAATTAATTCTATTAGATATCTTGTAAATCTTTTACAGATACGGATTTGCTACTTGGATACACTCGTAATATTTTGAACTAGATTTGTGAAGACGTGACGATGCGGGCGTCGCCGGTTACAGGGTAGATACCCTTCCCATCTAATCTGATTACGTGTCAATATTTCAACCATTGTGCCGAGATGAGGTGTTTTGGACCTTGTATAATAAACCGTTATTATAGAGCCAGGTACCTTGCATATCTGGTGAGGGTACGCCGGACATTTCAGGAAATAGCTATCGATTTATCAAAACTACTCGTAATATTGTCAAGGTTTTGAGCTTTTGACTTTGTAGTAGGTAATCTCCGGGGTTTTAGATCCGATTCTAAAGTACTCGTAATCTTCGGGACTTTTGATCCGATTCCAAATTGTGTTTCACTGACAGCAAGCCTGAGTTGCATAAACAAAAGCCAAGTAACATTTGAACTACGTAGGTCTAAACACAGGGTGCAGCTAGTCACAAATAAAATGCTGCTCGCAGAAGCCTCTGTCTTGCCAATTTTCCACGTCTAATCATGCCTTGGCAGCAAGTTTACCATTAGCTAGCTAGATTCCGGTACCGCATTCAGCTAACTTCATCTTCATGCGTTCCCTTGCTTCCCACCATATGTCTAACTAGTGGGGAGAAAATAATAAGCTGCATACTCACGGGGTAGCAGGGTTGATGTGCAAGCAGCCGACCTTCACAGCCACTGTGTCTGGCGCGGGCAGCTCCGATGGGGTGGTGCAGTGGGAAGCGCATTCAACCTTCAGCGTGTGTGACGTCATCCTGTAGGAGAAAAACTGTTTTTAAGCGACTTAAAAAAAGGAGGAGGTTCTCAATTCAACTGTATTTTGTTTTTATGTTTGTTACCTCATAACTTTCGACTGGGTGAACCGATTTTGATGATTATTTTTTTATTTGAAAGGGCATACTTTCCATGTGGTCCTATGTATCCTAGTATCAAAATCTGCTCGGTAGTTTGGTTTTTAAATCACAATAACTGGATATACATATATGTATTTTTATTGAAGTCGGTTCTTTTTTGTTCATCTTTTCACATTTCGCTTCACGCACGATAGTTATCAAAAGTTTGCGTAGAACATACAGTAGCTGCTACGGTGCTACGATTTCTTTCGTAGACGGTGTCGTCATCATATTGTAATAAAAAAGTTTTTAGTTGTAAAGCTATTGTTGTTGCTGTTGTTGGTAGGCTATAATATAATTTATTGTAGCACTTTTACCAGTCAAACTGGGTAGACATTTATTTAATTGATAATATTATTATAATAATTTGAATTTGTAAAGGTAATTTTACTGTCATAACTTTGCTGTAGTATGCTAAATTTGATTTGTAGAATAGAGAAAATAGCACCGAGAATCTACCACGATGTAATTTTAATGTCACATTAATTAAATAGCATAATTATGAAACACAATAAAAAAAACACACACAAAACCTACATAAAAATACGTTATGCCTACACAGAACACATTCATATGACACTCATATATTTTTATTAATAGGTAAGGGGACAGATTAAAACTTGTACATTCAGATAGTCCTTTATAAATGTATAATTTCCAATAAGAGGCCAAAGCACACTGTACTCTGTACCCTATTACTTTAGGCACTAGGTATATAATTATCTTCGTTTAAAACTCACAATGGTCAGGTCAATAACCTTCAGATAACCCAGCAGAGCCTACGGCCCTGACACCATCAAATATTAAATTAATACGTTTAATTAATAATAATAATAATAATAATAATCTTTATTTATATAGCCATACAAGTCAGTATTACAAACAATGAACATTAACTTATAATAATAGGCTGTGGAAGATGACTTGTGCAGTGATTTGTTGTTTCCGAAACTAGACTTAAAAAGCCTGTATTTTCAGAAACAGCAAGACTCCTCTTAACAATAGGCACAGCTCTAAAAATTACATTGAAATTTATTCTTGACACTGTTAGTACAGCTAGTGGGTTTTTGAGAGTGTGAAAGGGTGTGTGTGTGTGTGTGTGTGCATGTCAGTGTGTCCGTGTCTATTTGTTTTGATTTATAAAAAGAGTTTGTTTGTGTTAGGTATTTTGGTTGTAAGTATGTTATTATGAATCTTTAGTGAGAAGCAATTCTGTTTGATTATAGGTAAAATTTGAAAGCCAGTTGCGAAGCTTTTTTTTACATTCATATTTTGAGAGTCCGTAAATGTCAACGTCTTTATTGGCAGCGTTATAAAGCCGTGAGCTTAGAACGGGATATTGGCGGCCCAAGAAGGCAGTTCTGTGAGGTTCTACCGCACAAACTCTGTCTTTCCAACGCCGTTTTTTCATTATATCTGTGTCATACGTGGTGGTGGAGTGTTTCCGTAGGATTATACGGTAGACGTATAGTTGTCGAACTGTCAGGACTTTAGCATCGATATAAAGTTGAGAGGTGGTGTATCTAAAAGGTTTTTTTAGCATTACTTTTAAGACTGCCCTTTGGGCTCTTTCTAATTGAAGGAATAGTGTTTTGTTTGCACCGCCCCATATTGTATTACAGTATGAAAGTATGGATTCACATAGAGCACAGTAGGCAATTTTTAATGTGGATATATCCGCAGAGTGTCGGATAAGTTTGAATATATAAATTAGACGCCTGATTCTTGAGACCATTTGGTCAATTTGTGGTTGCCAGTGTAATGTAGAATCGATTTGTAGGCCAAGGTATTTGATGTTGGAAGCTCTGGCGAGTGATGCACATGTGCAATTTGCCTGGAAAAGTGACGAAGGATCTTGACATACATGGGCTTTAATCGTGAAGGTGTTTTCAGGTTGTGAGATGTGATTAGTGGAGAATGTAATATAATGAGTTTTTTGAATGTTTAGTGTGAGTAGATTTATGTTGAGCCAGGTCATGACAACCGAGAGAGCATGTTCTGCTCGAGTTTTGCATTCGTGCCAATTATTGGCGTGAATCAGCAACGCCGTGTCATCTGCGTAAGTGATTATATGACAGAAGGGTATTTGAAGTTGACAGAGATCATTTAGATATATAATAAAAAGTGTCGGACCAAGGATCGATCCTTGGGGGACGCCAAAAGTTACATTATTTTCGTTACTGGTTATATTTTCTATCTTAACCTGTTGGGTACGATCACTGAGATAGTCTTTGAAGATTTTGAGTGCGATTCCACGAATGCCGAGCCTCTCCATCTTGAGCAAAAGTGTGGGGATAGAGACAGTGTCAAAGGCTTTGGAAAGGTCGAGGAAAATGCCTATGCATCTCTCTCTACTGTCAAGTTTATCGGCAATAAAATTAGTTAGGTTAGAAGTGGCATCTTCTGTAGATCTGTTTTTCCTGAAACCAAATTGATTTTCTGACAAAATATTCTGTGACTCTAAGTAATTGATTAATCGGTTGTTGAGAATCCTTTCCAAGATTTTGGAAAGGGAAGTGAGTATGGAAATAGGTCTGTAATTATTTACACTGTCTCTATCCCCGTTTTTGTATATGGGGTGAACGATAGCTTTCTTAAAACTTTTTGGAAAAATTCCAGTGGTGATGGAGAGGTTGCAAATATGAGACACTGGCGGGGCTAAACTACTTCGACAGGCTTGAAGAATACGCGATGATATGCCATCCCAGCCAACAGCGCAATCAGCCCTAAGATTAAGAATTATGCGTTCCACCTCTGCTTCATCAGTATCAAGCAGAGCAAATGAGTTGCAGATGGGGTTAAGTGTAGTTGTTGGGTTTAGATTTAAATTGTTTAGCATTCTATTTCTTTGAATATTTTGAGCCAAATTTCGTCCAATGTTCGCGAAAAAATCATTTACTGAATCAACTGATGCTTTAGGGGTGGGACAAAGTTTAAATAGTTCTATAGGAGGAGACGTATTGCGATGTGTGTTTGTTATGGTCTTAATCGTATTCCATGTAGCTTTAGGATTATTTTTAGCTTTTAAGAATTCATTTCGCTCGTATTCTCTCTTTAATTTACGGAGCAATTGGTTACAGAAATTACGATATCTTTTGTATGTGTAAGTAAGAATTTCGTTTGTGGGAGCTTTTTTCGCTTTAGTGTGTAACCTATCTCTATTTCTAATGCAACGCAGCAGCCCGGGGGTTATCCACGGTTTTATAGTGCGTTTTCGTCTTGGGACTGTATATTCTTTAGAGTGCTTGTTTATAATATTATGCAGTTTAAAAATCATAAGATCGGCGGCTTTATTAGTATCTGTAAATTTCAGTATTTCATAAAAATCTGTGACATTAATTTCTGATATTATGGCAGAATAATCAATATGTTTAGTAAGGTTTTTAGGATAAGAAAATTTAGTTTTATGGTTGATGGCTAATAGTATAGGACGGTGATCAGTTATAAAAGAGTCTAACACCATGGTGACAGCAGAACGGTTTGTTTTTAACATAAAGTGATCTAGGCAATTTTGTTCTCTAGTAGGAAATGTGTGGGCTGGGAGATAGCCGTAAGATGCCATGAAATTTAGGTATTCATTACTATTGTTGTCCGAACTATTATTTAGAATATTAATATTTATGTCACCTACTATAATTACGTTGCTATAGCTGTTTAGGGTTGTCAATACTTCATTCATACTGTTGATGAAGTTTGAAATATTGCTTTGGGAGGGTGATCTATAAATAGAGACTATGGCCATGTCATTACCAATCTTACAAATTAAACAGTTTGCGTCCATGATTATAGGTTCATTAACAGTACTTTGTATACCATCTTTCACATAAACAACAATACCGTCATTTTGTGATGTGACATTTTTGGTGAAGTATGAGGCATAACCGGTTATACAAGGAGTAGTGGTCATGTTTTTTATCCAACATTCTGTGAGGACAATAACTTCACATTGAAATTTGAGGGTTGCTAGGAGTGTTTTAAATTCATCTAAGTTTTTGTTTATACTTCTGATATTTAAGTGTATTACTTTTGTGGGTTGTTTCATATGTTTTATGAGTGCTTTACAATGATTAGGTTCGCATTCGTATGAAGATGATATACTCAATGAGTCAATATCAGAGGTAATATTATCTAGATTACTGTTGGCCATTATTAACATAATAAAAATAAACTAAATTAGTGAGTTGTCGTATGCTGGTGGAAGTACTATCCCCTGAGTGATTAACGAATGATAGGAAACGAAGTATGTTACAGTTATTATTTAGACGTTTGAGTATTAATATGTATGCTTGGTGCGCTGTTGATGGTTTTGCTGTTTTTGTAGGGCCGTAAGGTGGATGTTGGTAATGAAAGTATTGATAGTCATTTTTGCATGTTAATGTTGTGAGTGTGGAATTATTAAGAAATTGATAATCATATTTTATTGTGTAGGTTATTTTATATTGTGATATAGTATGATAGTGTGTAATACAAGTGTATAGGTCATTATAGCCAAATTTTGTCCTTAAAAATAATAAAAATTTGTTTGAAAAAATTACTGAAAGAATGTACATAATAACAAAAGAGATCACTGGCCTCGAGATATGCTGATAAGCGTGATAAGTTACAATATTAGATTTAACAGTTACTGGAAGAATGTACACAATACCAAAATAGATAATTTGTCTCAAAATATGCAGAGCAAACGCAGTATTAAAATTGCCTATGGGTTTAGCAAATAGTCACTTGTTATTGGCAAGTTCATCTAAGCACTTTTTGGATTTAACAATTACAAGTTTCGTTCCGCTGTCTTGACGCAACAGTATTTGGCCATTATTTGTCCAGCAAAACTTATATCCACGCTGTTTTGCAAATTCTCGAGCCAAGTAAAACAATTGTCTGGAGAAAGCTGGTAGGTGTTCTGAGACAAAGACAGAGGAGCGTTTACCCGGCAGGCCTAGAAGCTCGGTGTTTAGCTTTTCTTCTGGTTTCCTGGAGTTGTTATGTTTTCGGACAGCAATCAACATGTTATTTTTTAAAGAAACTTTGTTAAACTCTGCCACAATAGGTCTCACCGTCCCGGTTTTCCCTGGTATACGATAGACGTCCCGGAGCTCCTTTGGGTCTACTTCTATGGATAGGGCTTCTCCTGTCTTAGTGACCACCGAGATTAGATCGTCCAATGATTCCTTCTCCTTGGCCGGAATGTTCCTTATCTCAATAGACGCTGGGCGCGAGACTAGTTCGAGGTCATGAATTTTACTCTCCAGAAAACTACTGTAGTCTTGTTGAGCTTTTATGGTGACTTGGTATTCATGTACCTGCTTACTCAAGTCTTCTACTTTCGATGATAGAAACTCAATAGAGTTTTGTAGCTCCAACTTTTCCTGCCTCATGTCCTTAAATTCAGCCAGCATTTTTTTATTATGTTTATCCTGGTTCCGATTCTGTTCAGCCGTCCAGAGGGAGAACATTTCTTTCATTTCATCTTGGAAAGATTGAAACTCCATCTTAGGTGACGAATTCAATTTGCGTTTTTTCTTATTTTTAGGAAGCTTTGGTTCCTCCCTCTCCGAATTTCCGGTATCGCATTCTGACATAGCCTCTATTAGTTCGGATTCCACAACATCCTTTTTTGGGGGCGACGAACGCACACTTCGGGACATAGCGTAAATAAAATAAGCAAAGCGGCGCGAGAAGCCAACAAGTAGGCACAGAAAACTGAGCGACGACGGTCAAGGATTGTTGAAGAATTGTCTGTTAACTTGCCTGGAGACAATACCAGGGCGTACCTATCTATAAATAAACGTAATACAGAACTCCGTTTGTATAGAGAAAGGATGTAACGGATACAGAATTTCGGATACGAATATACTATAATATCCTTTCGTTTGAACATTCGGATATTTCGTATTTTTTTTTAATAGATTGTTATTTTGGAGAATGTACTTTGCGAATGTGTGCGTGGCTGTTTTTGATCTACTTTTTCAGGTAAGTAGATTTAAGTTATAATCGTATTACCTACTTTAAACTAAACCACTGCACTCGGTCTCCCTCCCACCTCTGCGCCGGCGCCGCATCGTGAAAAAGTGTATGAAAATAAAACCAAACCGCATGAAACCTATAGCTTTTACAGTAATTGATAGGAGTGTGTACATAAGTACATTGCAATTTCATAAATAAGCCAATGCAAGAATCAGTCTATTGAAGAATAAAAGTCTTTGTACAATAAGTCATTTTTAAAATATGGCATTTCCCGAATAGAGCAGTTTCAGAACAAGGTATATCGCGAATAGACCCGCATGGGAGTCATTTTGCGAATAGTTTATTTATCTACCAAGCCGGATAAAAAATCGAAAATTCTAAGGACGAAAACTCATATCCACTTCCATCGAAATTGTCGCTTCGCATCGCTTCGGCGCGGCGTTGAACCTGTGTGCGTGAGCTCGCGGCGACGTATACACAGAAACTTGTTAATATTTGTTCCCGTCACAAATACAACGAGCGGTCTTTATTACGTATACCAGCTACTAGTTATTCCGTGCTAGTTTCTGTATAATTGGAGCCGTATACCGAAGTAGGGCACATGCATGAAGGTGAGAAAACAAACACGGATACGTAACCGGTGTTTTCCGCCCATTGGAATAGGAAGGAGAGAGATGAAAAGGAGTTTGCATTGAAAAGGCTTATATAATTACTGTTGTTGGTTTTAGCGGGAAACTGAGGGTGGTGAGGTCTGAGATAGTCTTGTTTTTTTATCTGTGAAATTTTAGCTTTTTAGATTTTTTGCACAAGGGTGGAATAATTATGCAAAAATAAAATACATATCGTTATGACAGTGTTCTCTCTTAAAGTGCTCAGTTTTACTAATGTCTAGATTACCGCCAGGCTAGACGCAACATTTAATAACTAAGGCCCGAAATATATTTAACACTGGCCAAATGCATAAATTGTACGAATAGAAAACAAAAAATAAACTAAATACACGCATAACACATTAGCGACGCGCGATCGCCGATTTCGAATTTCGGCAAAAATACTTCTCTTTTGTTTAATTTAAACGAACCGCACGAGGGTAAAGCGCCGGTAATACTGAGATTAATACCTACTTTATGATCGGATAATGTAAATGAGCGCAACTGCTACTAAATTTGATTTAGAAAGATATTGAAATACCTACGTCTAATTAATGTTATACGGCGTCCAAGGTAATTAAATATGGAGGCCGGTGTACGGTTCTAAATTGAAGGTATTGGCTCTAATCAAAGTACCTACAGAATGTCCCGAAAGTCAACGCTCAATAATTAAGGCACTGTTGACTTTTCAGACTTTGAAATATTGGTTTTCGACGCCGAAAACTATAGAGCAAACTTATCTTGAATTAAATATAAATACCTAGCAATACATTGTTGTCTTGCACTCCAACGGAACTTGCTCACCAAACATTTATCAAATTGATGAGAACTTGAGCGATATAATTCAATTTTTACTCGATGATAAAATGATTAAACATTCTGAAACTCTGCTGCAACCACTGCGATACCGTATAGTTCCAATCGTTCGTCTGTTTCGATTCGAGATCGACTTCTTTCACCATCGATAGTGAATTAAAAATGTATAGAATCGAACGACATCAAATCGAATCGATCGATAACTGAGTTATCGTAATGTCCAGAATCCTAATGGTAAGTGATGGCGGTCCACGGAAAGCGCTTGCCTAGAAGATACCTAGTCACTCTCAGCTAGAAGACACACAATAAATCAACTTTGGAAATAGTTTCTGAAACAAATGGTTCAACATCCGCGCTCCCAAAGTTAATTAGGCTGTTGTAGGTACATGTTCCGACCGCCGCAGTGTAGCCGCACGCATCGCGGACCCCTTTGAAATTATTAACTACCCGTATAGCGTTCTAACTGGCTGGTTATTTCGACATTGTTGCACATTGACGCCCTATTATTGCTGACATTTGAAATTAAGGCATGTTTGTGGTACGGTCGAGCACATTTGTCACTGCAGGCGATAATTAGGCTAAAACTATACAGGTATGGAGGCGCGTTTAGCGAAGCAACAAAATAGCTACGCAAGGCCATCTGAAACTTCGATATTTAAGGTTAGCCTCATGTTTCCAGGAAAGTAAATACATAACGCGTCATGATTGTAAACATAGATCCCGGTGAGTAACTATAGGGTTTTTTTTTTATATAACATTATAACCATCGACGTGAAGCGTCAATGCCATTTTTTTGTCAATTTTTACATTTTTTATTCTCTTTCAGATTTATTTACTCGCTGTCACATTTCCACTTAAAATTAAGGGTTCTTAGGCTAAAACTAATCGTAATGCTCGCCTGCCACTAACTATAGGGTTTCCTGTATCTAGGAAATCAGGAAGTAAGCGAGGATCCCCACAAACACCGAGACAAATAACTAATCTGTACCTGTGCGGTAGGGTGAGCTGTAAGGCGAGAAGGAACCTCTATCAAGAAAGTATCCCATACGTTAACTGTCAAATTTGTTTTAGATTTGATCATCGCCTTGCAATATCGACAAGATGCGTAAACGTACGGTTACCTTGATCGGTACGTTAACGATACGAGCTGTTAAAATTTTCGAGCTTGCCCTATTGTAGGAGCACTGATCAAATTTAAAATCAATTTTACAGTTAACGTATCGAATACTTTCTCGATAGAGATTCCTGCTCATCCTACGAGATTTGAACTCGGTTCTTAGCCATGGTGGGCATCATTCTAGGTATATATAATACATATATAGGGTACATACAGATGTACATTATGTATATCATCAAAGGCGCAATATACCTTTATGATGAAAGACGTAAGCGATATGTTTATGTCTGGTAGTGTATAGTGGTGTTCGTTAGTTAACGCTTTAATACAACGGCTGGGTTGATTTGTACTGGGTTTTTAGGGTTCCGTACCCAAATGGTTCACCGGGAACCCTATTACTAAGGCTCCGCTGTCCGTTCGTCCGTCTATCACCAGGCTGCATTTCATCAACCGTGATAGTTAGACAGTTAAAATTTTCTCAGATGATGTATTTCTGTTGCCGCTATAACAATAAATAGGTGCTAAAAAACCCGAATATAATAAATATTTCACGGGACTCCATACAACGAATGTTACTTTTATGGTGTATTTATAGACAATGGTACGGGACCCTTCGTGCGTGAGTACGACTCGCACTTGGCCGGTTTTTTGAAGTTGGTAAGTAGTAGGTATGAATTAGGTGAGTATGCCCGGAACATTGGCAGCTTTGGTAAAAAGTGGAAGTTCTTTTCCCCATGGGGTTTTAGTTTGAACTCTAGACTATATTGAAACTTGCGATTGGAATGATGGATATAAATTATTATATTATTATTATTATAATTATATTATTTAGTATCTAACTAGAAGCGCCTCCCGGTTTCACCCGCGTTTTACTGCTATCCCGCGGGAACCGTTAATTTTTACGGGATAAAAAGTAGCCTAGGTCATCCGGGGATAGAGTAGCTCATTTTTCAAATCAGTTCAGTAGTTTCGGAGCCTATTTAAAACAAACAAACAAACAAACAATGAAATCTTTCCTCATATATGAGTAGGATAGATAATGCGAATGTCATGGGAAGTATAACTTTTATTAATATACTTAATTAAAATTGTCTCTTTTTCGTTCTCATTATTAACTTCGTAAACATAGGTCTAATTAGCGCACAAACTTACCCGTTTTAAGCTAGTTAATGTTCGCGAAATTTTAGAACTTCGTTCTCATTAATATGTTCACAATTTCAATATTTCACAAATTAACTTTTACTAAAATGACTTAACAATTTGCACATTTCAGAAGACGCATTTACTCGTAAGTTTATACTTAGCGACATAAATAAACCTACGGAAATTGATAGTGATCTTTTATTTTGAACAATTATTGTCGCTTCCTTGATTGCATTTGACTCTTATTATAAATGTCAAATGGAGAGGTTTTATTAATTTTGTAAAACAAAAGAAACTCAATTTTCGCGGCTGAACAACTGTTTTCCTGAAGTTTTCCTTTTCAGAGAGAAATTCCTTTTAAGCCCGCTATGAAAGTTACTTACCAATGTAAATAACCCTTTTGGAGGCTTCAAATGCAGACTTTGTCATTTTTCAGAGCTTTACACAGTCTATTAGACTATGTGCTAACGAATCGTGCGCTTTGTTTGATTATCTTGTCTAATAAATTGTTATTCTATTAATTTACTTACTTTATCGAAATATATTCTACTCGACTAATATAATATACTCGTATTTATGACTATATACAAGAAGCTTATATACTAGCGGTTACATGAGCAATACTTGTGTGAGGCAAAGCTTAAAAAAAATACAAAAAAAGTGGCTGTGACATACGGACGGACAGAGAGACAGACATGACGAATCTGTAAGGGTTCCGTTCTGTGCCTTTGGCTACGGAACCCTAAAAAGCACGTACCTGCTTCATTTATTAATCATAATATATATTTTGTATTTAATGGCTTGACAGGACGTCTGTCGAGTCAGCTAGTTGTCTATTAAACTGATCAGCGGATTGGGAAACTGTATGTATAAAATCTTACGGTCTTACCACAAAAAATCCTACTTACCATAAAAAATTACTACCCTCAACTGCAAACAAGTAACAGCTGTTTAAGTTCTTTCCTTTAATTTCATTTAAAATAAATAGTTTAAAGTAGTTTTTTCGTGCAAATAATTTAGTGACATCACAGTTTAGTCTACAACTTTAACAGTGGAGTGTTTGTGGCACGTCGCAGTGCGTTATAAAGTGATAATTTTGTAATCGTGTCTTTGATAAAAGTGTCAAGACAAGAACGCGTAAGCGACGCGTTCTGCATGGCGCTTACGCTCTTTTAATGACAGCGGTTAGTGTATCGAGCCGTAGGCCGTAGGCGCAGCACAGCTGTTCGTAGCTGCCACTTTGCTTTGTTTACACTTAGTTATTACATATTATTGCAATGAGTGGACAAAGATGCTCTGGTTGTCCGAACGCCTTGAAAGGTATAGCATTTCTACAGTGCTGTCGTTGCCCTGATAAATACCACCATACGTGCATGAATTTCAATAAGGAAGATTTTCAAGGATTTAATAAGGAGTTTAGAGATACGTGGGTGTGCCCTTCATGCCGCTGCAAGGAGCCTAAGCGAGGTGACAACTCAAATACGCCCGTTCGTTCTCCAGCGGTTTCATCTGGACTTAAACACACAAACAGCAAGACTGCCGAGGCGCAGTACGATAACGTCACGCTGCGCTCAAAGCCTCCAAGCTCTGGTAATTGCGGCTGTCTATCCGCGGATATAATTCGTGACATTATCAGAGAAGAATTGGACCGAAAGTTTAACAACGTAATCAAGGACTTCCAGACAAAGTTAGATAAGTTCGAGGAGTGCCTGGCATACTCCAACTCTGAACACGAATCTCATAAGACACATATTGCCGAGCTGAAAAACGAAAACGAGGTCTTGCGAACCACCACGCGTGATCTCACGCATCGGTTGCATCAGATGGAACAACTTTCCCGTACAAATAATCTTGAAATACAGTGCATACCGGAACATAAGTCCGAAAACCTCTACCGTACTGTACAACAGCTTGGAAACACAATTAAGTGTCCTGTTACCGACACTGACCTACAATATTGTAGTCGCATTGCCAAACTCAACACTCAAAGCCCTCGGCCTCGCTCCGTACTGGTGAAATTCAGCAGCCGCCGACTACGTGACACCTTCCTAGCTGGAGTGATCAAGTTCAACAGGAACAACCCCAGTGACAAGTTGAACACCAGCCACTTAGGCTACGGTGATAAGAAGAGTCCAGTGTTTGTTTCGGAGCATCTCACTCCTGAAATCAAGGCACTGCACGCCGCCGCCCGCCTGAGGGCCAAGGAACTCGACTTCAGATTTGTGTGGGTACGCGACGGCAAAGTTTTTCTCCGCAAGTCAGACACTTCAAATTATATTTTTGTGAAGGACACGAACGTTTTGAACAATTTAAAATAGTTGTAAGTTTATACACTCTTACTCGCTGTTTAGGATTAATTTTTATTTGTTATCTTTTATTTTGTACTTCTCACTCTTTGTTCCATTTTTATGATCCAATTTTACTACCAAAATGTCAGAGGTTTGAGAACTAAGACTGTTGATTTTTTCAATAATACAGTATGTAACAATTATGACGTTATAGCTTTGAGTGAAACTTGGTTGAATAGCAGCGTCTTCGATTCCGAATTATTCGATAGCCAATATATTGTGTATAGACGAGACAGGGAAACAAGCGGTTTCCATAGCAATAAGAATGGCGGAGGTGTATTAATTGCTGTGTCTAGAAGGTTCAATTCCAGGCGCCTACAGAGCTTCGAGTCAAAATGCGAAGATCTATGGGTTCAAGTCGAGTGCCGCAATAGTAGGGGCAAAATGGAACTTTTGCACTTGTGTGCTGTTTATCTCCCTCCACCCATCCAGAGAAACATCTTAGGTGAATTTATAAAGAGTGCTAATAGAGTAATAGAACAAAACGTTTTAGAAAATGTAATATTCGTCGGTGATTTTAACTTGGGATCTATTACATGGAATTTTTCAGGAAATACAGATTTAATCGTCAACACCTCAAATAATAGTGCATTTACCTCAATGTTGTTAGATTTTGCTGTTCTAAATAATTTAAAACAGTACAATCATATCTTAAATAACAAAGATAAGACTTTGGACCTAGTGTTGAGCAATGTAGAAGTTACTAATCTCAGTTTGATTTCCAACCCTATCACTGTAATTGACGCTCTTCATCCGCCCTTTCAATTTGATGTATCATTCAGTTCACACTGCAATCTTACCTCTAATAATGTCCGTCACTTTTGCTTTTTCAGAGCAGATTATGTACAAATTATTAATTACCTAAATGATGTGCACTGGGAGGATGAATTCACGGATTGCACTTCAGTGGACGATATGCTCTCGAGGTTTTATATTCATATTCGAGAAGCGATCAATAGGTATGTACCCAAGTCTAAAGTCAGATCGCCACGTTATCCTGTATGGTTTTCTAAGGAACTAATAAATCTTTTACGTGAGAAGTTAAAGTATCGCAATAAATTGCGCAAGTTCAATAAAAACCCGCTTGACCAACTTTCGTTTGAATTAGCTAGAAAACGCTCTGAATATCTAATGAAAACATGTTACAATGCTTATATCGCTAGACTCGAACAAAATTTACAATCTAATCCTAAGCTCTTTTGGTCTTTTATTAAAAATAAGAAGAAGAAAAATAGTAATCACTACCCAGCGCAAATGTCACATGAAAATACAACTGCTTCAAGTGGTAACGACATCTGTAATCTCTTTGCTCACAATTTTTCTTCTATTTATGATAGCAGCAGCTCTTTCACAAAACTTCCACCCAGTAATCTGAATCGAGTGGCTTTGTTGACCAATGACTATCTCACCTTAATAAAATTCAAGTATGACCAAGTTTTAAAAGTTTTAAAAAGACTTGACTTGTACAAAGGTGCTGGCTCTGATGGAATTCCATCGGTTTTTGTCGCCAAATCCGCCCCAGCACTAGCCAAGCCTCTGTGTCTGATTTACAATAAATCATTGAACACTGGTATCTTCCCATCTGTTTGGAAAGTTGCACTAGTTGTTCCATTATTTAAAAATGGTCAAATAGACTTAATTAAAAATTATAGACCCATTTCTATTTTGCCAGTTTTTGCTAAGGTTTTTGAACAACTACTTTATCCTATCCTAGCTTGGCACTTTAAGCAAATGATAAATCCTTTTCAGCATGGCTTCATGAAAGCCAGATCTACAGCTACAAATCTTACGTCTTTTATTAACTATGTGTCTTTGGAACTTGACAACCGTTCGTCCGTCGATGCAATCTACACTGACTTTAGTAAAGCGTTCGATCGAGTTAATCATAAGATTTTACTTGAAAAACTTTGTAATTATGGAATTGCTGAACCGCTTTTAGGTTGGTGTGCATCATACCTTTCAAACCGTAAGTCTAGGGTTGTGGTAAATGGGTACACTTCTAACCCATTCTTAGTATCTACAGGTGTACCACAAGGATCACATTTAGGTCCCTTATTGTTTAACATTTTTATTAATGATGTTAGCAATTGTTTCCTTCACTCCCGTTTTTATCTGTTTGCCGACGATTTGAAGTTTTTTAGGCCCACTAACACTTATTTTGATGCAGGTCTCTTACAAGAGGATCTCGATCGGTTAACTCTATGGTGCGAACATAATAATATGGACTTAAATGTTTCTAAATGTTTCTCTATACGATTCTCTAGAAAGAAGGTTAATTTGGACTTTACTTACAAAATAAAGAATGACGCCTTAGTTAAAGTAGACAAAATAAAAGACTTGGGTGTTATGCTTGACAGTAAACTACGTTTTAATGCTCACATTGATAGCATAAGTACCAAAGCGTTTAAGAATCTTGGCTTTATTCTCCGTAATTGCAAGGATTTCAAATCTCCAAAGACAAAAATCCTGTTGTATAACTCACTTGTCCGCAGCGGTTTGGAGTATTGTAGTGTGGCCTGGAATCCCTTTTATGATATTTATGTTAAAAGACTTGAAAGTGTCCAAAAGCGATTTTTATGGCATTTAATATACTCACTTAACATGGGTAAGCTAATTTTAAAATACAACGAAAGACTTGCACATTTCAAGATAACTTCATTATCGGATCGAAGACGCATGCTTGACATTGTATTTCTTCATAAGCTTGCGAATGGCGTTTTAGACACCCCAGAATTACTCTCTTCACTAACGTTCTCCACGCCGACACGCCTCCCGCGTGCATCTAGATTCCAAATTCTCAAGGTTAATTTGTACAAATCTAACTTGGGTCAAAATGCGCCCCTTAATCGACTTGTCAGAGAGTTCAACAGTTTTGGTATAGCCAAAGATCTTGATTTGTTCGCAGACGACATTCGCAAGGTAAGGAAATTAATTTCGTAATAATATTTAGCGTCACATTTTATCTTATAATTATTATTTTTCGTTCCTCCAAATTCAAGTATTATGCATTAGGATTCCTTCTATTTTATATTAGTAGTTTTTTTTAATTTAATAGTGTATGTCTTTAATACCTACCTCAGATGTTACTTTTTATTCTTAGCATGTTGTCATCGCCTATAATTATAATGGCATTAAGCATGAAACGTTAATTCTGCATGTCTGTACATTTTTAATGATAAGATGCACATTATGTTGGTGATAAATAAATAAATAAATAAATAAATAAATAAAATATTTAGACCAGACTTGAACAGATGAGTCTAAATATTTTCTCCACAAATCGACGTCTAATCCTAGCTTTTTCATATTAAATAACAAATTTACAAGTAGAATAATCAAGAATGCTCGGATTGAGTAGGAAAACGCGAGGGATAGACGTCGATTTTGCCGAACGAAATTTTAGAAACCTCTGTTTAACTCTGGTCTAATCTTTTGTGGTGAGGCCGACTTTTTTTTACTATGGACTTGAATTAACGTGGATGTGAAATTTCCTGTAATTATCTCATTTTCCGCACAATAACCAACCCAAAAAAGCACTAGAAAAATATATCCAGCAGACTATCTCGGCTGATGGTGGACGATGAAGCATATTTGCCTCGATTAACCTATTCTTTTTCTTCTTTAAGTTGCCTAAATCAGGAATAAATGAGAACAAAAATAAGAATTAGTATAAGTGAACCTTATGAATAATGTACCAATTAATTGATTAAAACTATTGTTGTCATCTGTTGGACATGCAAAATTAAAATATATTGAAGTTCTTAGTTTATCGCATCGATGTAAAATTATGTACCTACCTACTTTTCAGCTCCAGTTTCAATCAACTATTAATTTCCAAAGTAAACTTACATTAAAGTACTTACGTGAAAAGCTTTCATCCAGAACAAAATTGAGTTTAGAAAGCTTGTAACTTTTATCAGCTATGAAACTCGTGCCTTTTTCCGTCCACTAAAGTTAACAATTGAAAATCACTGGGTTTCATTCACCACGAATCACGGGACTATAACAGCTAATGCATAGGCTAATAGGGTTCACTATAGTTAAATTTTGCAAGTTTTAGTCGGTATTGTAGAAAATTGGAGGCACGAGCGTCTGGCTCGGACGTCACGGCAAAACTGAATGGGCCCAGTCGCCTGTACGCAGCCTCCCTTCGCAAGGCACTCTGAGAATACCGGCCCAGTATATACGTACGTAACTACAGCGGCCCTGCGACTTTGCGAGGGCAAACAGACCATAAAGCGAAATTTTTAATTAATATCCGGGTGTCGCTTAGAATAATTATAATTGTAGATTTTTTAAAACGACGTTTAGTTTTTGTTTTTACGTGCAAGCCCTTTTCTTCAAGCTTCTTTTGTGCAAGCCGTTTTCGTTGACGTTATCCCGCCGGTTCTTGACAGTATCAAGGTATCTTGACGCAGCCTGATCTCTGGACCGCACGCCTACTACATTACTACAGTAGCTCCCGTCCCCGGGCGCCGCCGGGCGGGACTATTGCCATTCTTGTCGCGATTCCTTCTTTGTGGCCCGTTGGTCCCGTAGTTTTTACAACCTCGCTCATTTCACAAATTGAGTTCTTTATCATTGAAAAATACCGGTCACGTGCGAGTCGGACTCGCGCACTAAGGGGTTCCGTACCAACTACAAAAACGGCATTTAAATCATGTTAGTTGCATGGAACCCCCTTAAATATTTATATTATTCATATTTTTTCTGTATTTATTTTGTTGTTATAGCGGCAACAGAAATACATCATCTGTGAAGATATCAACTTTCTAACTATCCTGGAGATACAACCTGGTGACAAACGGACATACAGACAGACGGACGAACGGACAGCGGATCGAGTCTTAGTAATAGGATCCCGTTTTACCCTTTAGGTACGGAACCCTAACAACACAATCCTAATAATAACAAAGAAAAGTTTTCGTACTTACCTAATGGTAAATAGTTTAAAAGGTAGGTAGGTACTGTACTGGTGACAGTGAAGGTCGCAGTACCTCCGGCACTCTGCGACAGTGACGGCGGCGACTCTGATTTATTGGTGTTCTGTAGCGAGACGGCGAAAACGGAGCCCCTGTAATTTCATCATGTCTGCTTGTCCTCTTTCATAGTAATTAGGTAGTGGACTATAGTTTATTGTAGCAGTTTTATAGAAGGCCGCCACGGGCAGCTCGCCTTACCATAGATTTGCTGATGATACATGATTATGAAATAGCACAGTAAATATTATCCCACTAATATTATAAACGCGAAAGTTTGTAAGTATGGATGGATGGATGGATGTTTGTTACTCTTTCACGTAAAAACTATCGAATGGATTTTAATGAAACTTTACAATAATGTAGCTTATATATCAGAATAACATATAGGCTACAATTCATAAAGATATATCGTATATTATCCAAACGCGGGTGAAACCGCGGGGCGCAGCTAGTATGGGCATAATTTGACATGTCCATAGATTTACCTATGATATTTTGTGACACCAAAAAGTCATGTCCATACTATTATTATTAACGCAAAAGTAGGTATGTCTGTTTTTTGTTAGGTTAGATTTTGGTGAATTTTGGTATACCTACCTATATAAATAAATAGATCGGACTTTGAATAAGGATATATTTTTAGCCAGTAAACAGGTAGTCCTGGCGGATACAGTCGCAGAACTTGCAAGCTGGTGTACTATTATAGTGCCGTAACATATTATATTATATTAAATATCATAATATTATGTCCATTACTTTATCTATTATTGTTTATCGGGGTGTTAAACAGCCTCATGCATGCTTCGTGAGCTTGGAGATGGGTCCAGATGATTGATCAGAATATGATAATAAGCGTGAGATCTCTTTCGCTTTTCAGCCATGAATTGGAAACCGAAATTCTCTTTTCATACCGTAGCTACGTACATTTTATTTTGTACTTATTGTTCCTCTCAAAGCGGTGGTAGCCTAGTGGGCGAAAGTCCGCCTTCGAAAACGGAGGTGGCTCGTTCAAATCCCAGTGCGGGCACGTACCAATGTGTTTCTTGTTAAACATATATACGTAATTATCACTCGCTTTTCGGTGAAGTAAAACATCGTGAGGAAACCAACACCAAACAACAGTGGGACAGTTTCAGGCTGAATTATTATTCCTCTCTTTCATCATCAATTTTACTTGTAATAGTACTGTGAGGTACTTGGTACTTACAATAAAGATAGATACATACAGTCGGTACGTACTAGTTCTAAAGATGGTAATAGTATTGCTTTGTACTATGCAGTATTATTTGGATCTGAAAATACTGTAAATAAAATAGGATTACTTAATATCATACCATAATTATATACGAAACGCAACAGTTATACGTAGGTAAATAGTTTTCCGCTGTAAATAAACTATCGCTTATACATAATATATTCGCTTCAGAATTATGTGTACCTCATTAGATACACCAAATGTTTACCTACGACATAAAAACAGCCATATTGACAATATTCGATCTTTGGAGACATCGCGTTATCCATTTATATTATCCAATCCGATAAAAAGTTAATGAAACTGTTCAGTACACAAAGGTTATTAATTGAATATAGGTTTTTTGTACCGATATTCTGTTTCACGGAGACGGCACAGAATAATAAACTAGTAAACTAGTAAGACGGTTTGGCCTTGGATGTAGTAGTGCCGTGTACCGATAGAGAAGCGTGTCTGTGTGCGTGCCGTGAGTGTGAGAGCGCGAGCTTACGCACACTACAACAATGTGCGTGTACGTACACGTGACTACAACCATAGACAAAACAAACAGTCTTCGTGAAATAGATTACCTATCTGTGACTTATTTCTGTTTAACTTTTTTTGTTACAAAGGAGCGAGACTAGACAATCGTTTATTATACCACTTTTTATAGCCGAATAGGGGAGTGTTTCATTTATAGTCACAGATTAGGTACTAAATAGTGACTTTAATGAATCGTGACGTCGACTCCAACTTCATTAGTCACTGCGACTTCGCTACCTGACTGCTGTGACCACTGACTATTCAGCAAAAACTTTGCAATTCAGCTGGAAAAACAACCAGTATAACCTGCCCAAAACCCTGACGTAACAGTGAAAAGTTTGCATTCAGAATTTTTTTCATCAATCTGAAATCTGCCATATCGAGGCAGGCATGGAAAGAAAGCGAACGATAACTTAATACACCTATTATCGCTAAGAATAATCCAGCCGTTAAGTAGTCAGGCTGGAAAGAAGAAATCGCTTATTCATGAGCACGTCATGAACGGCCTAGCAATATTTGCAGGAAATCGTCACAATCAACTGTTGCTTCTCTTGACCCTGAACGTAATTTTGAACAACAACACAACTGTACTGTACTACGTACGTAATGTACCTACTACACTACTGTACTATAACTACGTACTGTACTACACTACCGTCCCTAATACTTCTTGCTACTTCTCTCCATGTATGGTTGGTCTAGAAGAGATCGCTTTGAGCAATAAGACCGCCCATAGTAACACTATTATTATTATTTTTTGGTACTTATTGCTCTGTTCTAGACTTAAGTTTTCTTTGTTTTGTGGTGTTTCAATATAGAGTTTATCTATCTATCTACACTACGTACTATATATTACGTAATGTACTATACTACGTAATGTAACTACACTACTAATACTGAACTAGGTACTAACTGTATTTATATACTACTGAAAAGTACTGTACTATAACACTGTGCTGCCTATACATAATACCTACTACTAAGTCTTACTGTATCCCCGACACAAACAGAGAGGGGTTACAATTTTAACGTTATCTGTCTGAGGTATCGTAAATTATTTTGATTCTATATTATTGTTTTTGTTTGAAAGGCTACATTAAGTTATCTGTACTTACATAATATATAGCTTACCTAATACATGAAAAAAGATGTTTTTGTTGCGAACATTACATGCTTTTTCGAGTCATAATTGACTTATTTACGATTTGTACCTAACATACTAACATTAAAGAAAACTTGTTAGCAAATATAAAGGTTTTTCTGAAAATTATTATTCAAGGCAAGTTTTGTTGAAAATCCTTTAAAAAAGATATCTTTTGACGTTTGCTTAAATCGAGATTAACGCGAAACGACGCCGAGCAAGATGCTACGTTCAAGCTTAAGCAGAGTTTAAATTGGGTTCATGCCAGATTTAATGAGTTAGCGCAAGTCGCCCTAAATCATTATGCGATCATGTTTTAGATAAGCTTTAACTAGAATTTTGTCGTCAATTGCCAAAAGTAATTATTATGATGGTAAACTAACTAAATTAAATAAAAGAAGCGGATAAAGAAAAAGCATGACTTCCATGCGATATAATTTTCTAACGACCTCAGAACGGAATGAACACTGTTACATATTGCTAACAACGGATCAGGAAACAAAGACAATCTACTTTCTATAAAGCTTATTAACTATTGTTTATTCGATGTTACCATTGTAATGAAATTACTTTCTAACACCCCAACTACAGCAAATAAACAAACATTTTTACAAAGCAATATTCACTGTTTTAATTTTATACAACACTATGTCTCTATCTGACTAATACCTAAACCTTCAATACATCTATAATGTTTCATCGAGCTTAACGCTTTAGTTAGAACATCAGCTGGCATAGCAGTTGTTGGCAAATATTCCAAATTTATTATTTTACTACTGACTGCATCCTTTACAAAATGATACCTAATGTCAATGTGTTTGCTTTTTCTATGACACACATAATTTGCCACCAGCTTCTGCGCACTCTGACTATCATTACATAATAACACAGTACTTAAAGTACCAGTCAGTTCATATAGCAAGCATCTTAAATACATGGCCTCTTTAGAAGCTTCTGCAATAGACATATATTCCGCTTCCATACTAGATAAAGCCACAGTTCTCTGCTTTTTACTTTCCCAAGAAATAGCTGACCCTGACATTGTAAAACAATAACCAGTATATGACCTGCGGTCCAAAGTGTTACTAGCCCAGTCGGCATCCACAAATCCAACAAGCTCAGCTTTTTCTTTTACATATTTTAAACAATAATGCTTAGTTTTCTTTAAGTATCTAAGTATCCTTTTTGCATAATTCCAATGCACATTTGTATGACACTTATTAAATTGACTCATAAAACTGACACAATAGGCAATATCAGGTCTAGTAAGGACCGATAGATACATCAGACTACCAATTAATTGTTGGTAAGGAATCTCAAGATCACAAGATTCAGACTTATCAATATCCAATTTACATTCCATTGGAGTACTAGCAACTTTACAATTTAACATATTAAATTTATCTAGCAACTGCTCTACATATTGTTCTTGATCCAGGGTAATAGCATTACATCTTTTATCAATCTTTACTCTTACACCTAAACATTGTTGAACCTGTCCTAAGTTTTTAATTTTAAAATTAGAACTCAACACTGAAATTAATTTATCAGTCTCATCTTTACAATTTGAGTAAATAAAAAAATCATCGACGTACAAAGCGATAATTATTTTAACATCGTTGTACATTTTTGTGAAAATACAAGGTTCTAATTTGCTTTTCTTGAAATCTAATTTACACAGACATTGCTCTACTCTCTCATACCATGACCGAGAGGACTGCTTCAAACCGTAAATTGCTTTATTCAATTTTACAATGACCTTTTTCTTATTATCACAATCAATATTTGGTTGAACCATATAAATATCTTCTTTAAGATATCCATTCAAGAAAGCTGTCTTTACATCTAAGTGAGTAATATCTAAATTTAATTGTACAGACAATGCAAATAACAATTTAATTGTAGAATGCCTGACAACAGGTGAAAATGTCTCTTCATAGTCAATACCTGGCCTCTGAGTGAAGCCTTTTGCCACTAAACGCGCTCTGTATCGGACACTGTTATCACTATTTACTTTCCTTTTAAACACCCACTTACACTGTACTAAAGTCTTGTTAGAAGGTAACTCTTCAACTGGAATCCAAGCATCATTCTCTTCAAATGCCTGCAGCTCATCCTTCATTGCCTCAATCCATCTGTCTCGATCTGAGCTCGCCAGGGCCTCACGGACACTGACAGGATCACTGGGCAGCTCTGAACTGGATGTTGTGCATAAATTGGTAATTCCATACCACTCTGGCTTCTTCCTCACCCGTTTAGGAGTTACTGGTACTGATACTGGTTCCTTTTCTTCTTCTGATTCTGCAGATTGCTGCAACACATTATCTAAATCAGTCAAGGCGTTAGCATACTCTGATTCTGAAGAACTATCATGTGCAATAACAGTCTCATCATGACTTTCTTCATCGCTTTCAGTGCTAATATTGCTGCTTGAACTCTCTGATCGGACAATATCCCCAACTGAAACTGATACATTTGAATCTGATGTACAGTTTCCATCTGCATTTTCATGAATTATGACATCTCTACTAGTTGTGATACATCTTTTAATTGTGTCGTAAACTCTGTATCCCTTCACATTCTCGGAAAAACCAACTAGTATTTGCTTCTTTGACTTACAGTCCCACTTTAATCGTTTCTCTTTAGGTACATGAACCATCACCGGGCTGCCAAATATACGAACATGACTTAAATCTGGTTTTTTATTTGTCCAGAGCTCGTATGGGGTCTTATTATTTAATCCAGATGCCACAGATCTATTCTTAAGATAAACAGCGGTGTTAGTTGCCTCTGCCCAAAACTTCTTATCTAGCCCGGCATCAAATAATAAGCATCGAGCTCTCTCAACAATGGTTCTGTTAACACGTTCACTCAAACCATTTTGTTCAGGAGTGTAAGCATTAGTCTTTTGGTGTACAATGCCACTATCCTTAAGAAAATTCTCAAATACATTGCTACAAAACTCTAAGCCATTGTCAGTTCTGAATATTTTAATTTTTCTGCTTTGCTGGTTCTCTGCCATTGATTTAAACTCTTTAAAGCGATCAAAAACTTCATTTTTTTGTTTAAGAAAATAAACAAACACCATACGTGTAAAGTCGTCAACAAAAATAAGGAAATACCTTGCCCCTCCAATTGAGGTAATCTCCATAGGACCGCAGACATCAGCATGGATAACTTCCAATGGCTCACTGCTCCTTGTCCCTGCATGTCCAAATGGTAAGCGTGACTGCTTTCCTTCGCAGCACACTGTGCATGTATTTTTGTTGATCACTGACTTATCTGTGTATGATATTCCTGTGACTGCTCCGTCTTTCATCTTGTTCAGGTCATTACTATTAACGTGGCCTAGTCTCCTGTGCCAAACTGCACTACTAGCTGCTGAAGTTGATGTAAACAAACACTGTTGTTGTTCCAGGACCATCTTGTATACACCATTGTTTTCTATAGCTGTAGCCACCAAACTGTTCTCCCTGTTGTAAACGTAGCAACAATTCTCTTTAAACTCAACTCTATTGCCGTTCTTGATAAGCTGACTGATCGAAATCAAGTTTGTGGTAAGGTTAGGTACACACAAAACATCTTTCAATGTAATATCATACAGGCAATCTGGAGTAACGGTCATGATATTGACATCCCCCGAGCACAATACTGGCATAGCACTTTGATTAGCTGCTATAATCTCCTTGATGCTGGTGGTTGATGCATTTCTTATCATGTTTACATCTGGAGTCATGTGAACACTCGCGCCGCTATCCAAGTAAAAGTCTTGTTTACTGTAATCTCCGCTCAAGAATACTGCCGAAAAAGCGTTCGTCTTCTTTATCTGAGGTTGATTATCACTATTGTTCTGTTTACACTGAGATTTATAATGTCCAAACTGTTTGCAACGGTAACATTTCACATTCGACTTGTCTGATTTGAATTTGACGTTTGATGAGCCGGGCATAGACACACCGCTGCCGCCATGTTGTTGACTGAAGTTGTCTTTCTTTCCATTACTGCCAACATTCCAGTTTTGACGACTGTGCTGCCCTCTACTCAGAAATGCACTTCCCGCCTCTTTGTCGTTATTTCCCGCCAAGTCTATCAACTTTGCTTTCACCACATCAGCGGTAATGGCGATTCCCGAATGCTCAATCGCCATTATCATAGGAAAATACTTGTCAGGCAAACCAGCTAATAAAAGACATCCGATCCACTCGTCGTTCACTGAAAATCCAGTTCCGGATAATTTCTGAGCCGTGTCGATGATTTGCGTAACGTAACTCGTCACTGTTTCACAGTTATCAAGTCGAATTGATATCAGATTTCTCAACAATGTAATGCGTCTTGAAAATCCAGAATCATCAAACATGCTCTTCACTTTTTGCCACAAATCCTTTGTGCTAGTAGCTTCCTTTATATGAACGTATAGTGACGGATCTATTGTCAAAATTAGCTTCGCCTTCGCTTTTCTGTCTTCTGTACTACTGGCTACTGAACTTTCTTGCTTGATGCAGTCAGACATGCCTTCCAGGACTAGCAAGTTTTCCGCTGCGAACGCCCATTCGTGATAATTCTCCCTGCCCAATAGCTTAGGCACACTGGTCAAGAATGAGTTCGCCATTTTCACTATTTTTCACCGACAAGTTTATTTTATTGCACTCGCGCCTATTCTCTTTACATTACTTCTAATTTACGACTTGGCTGAGCCCATAACCTATTATGATGGTAAACTAACTAAATTAAATAAAAGAAGCGGATAAAGAAAAAGCATGACTTCCATGCGATATAATTTTCTAACGACCTCAGAACGGAATGAACACTGTTACATATTGCTAACAACGGATCAGGAAACAAAGACAATCTACTTTCTATAAAGCTTATTAACTATTGTTTATTCGATGTTACCATTGTAATGAAATTACTTTCTAACAGTAATGACACGTTCAATGGCAGTTTTAGTAGGTATCTGCTGTTGATATTAATGAACACTAAAGATGTCGAAGCATTGTTACAACAGCAACTTTCAGTGTTCTGTTTCGATGCCAGATAATTGAATGGGCTTGTTATGTATGGAATTTGACGCTTTATTCTCATCTATGCATACATTTTCGCCGATTACTGTCAAGATTTACTGGATCATGGAAGTAGGATGGAAGGCATAGTTCGCCCGTTTTCACCAATCACTAACAAGCTGGTGCCTAAATAAATAAGGACTTCTGTAAGCAAACGCCTAAACTTCGGTTTCGGCAATCCATTTCCACTAGGCGACTCATTTTTAAGTCTTATCTATAATTTTATGTCCTCAATTTATCAGCTCGCACCAGATTTTTTATCGCTTTAATAGATTAAAGTAATACTTCATATCAAAGTTGATTAGCATTAGGTACCACCAAATCTTCGTCATAAATTTACGTGGCGCCAGATCTCTCGATCAAACAATCAAGTGAAGATTGGTCAATCATTTTCCTGCTCTAACCAAATCTTTAATATTTAAGCCGCAATTTAGGCGTCTTCCTAAATAAGTCGAAAACACGCGGTCGAAAACACATAATGAATCGGTTCTAAGTAATCAACACAAGAACGTACGTGCTCATTTTAATAGATAGTAACAGCTCATTATTGTCAAAAATTAACAATAAGTAATTTCCTCGATATAAACAACAATTTGTTTAAATCATCATCATTGTCGTCATCATCATCATCATCAAGCTATACTATTCGTCCACTTCTGCACGTAGGCCATAAGTATCAAATGATATTTTCACTCCCTTCAAAGAAACCCATACATAAGATTTTCAATAAGGTCAGCAAGAAAAGTTTCTGACAATATTCTCATGTTATGATCAAAATGTGATCAGAATGTCGTTGGGTGTAAGAAATCTTGATACAGTCCTGAAAATAAAATCCATTTTCACTTAGCCGCGTACCCAAAATGCGAGTGGCATTACTCCATTCAATTTTATTGGATTGCTTACTCTATTTGATATCTCTATGAGATCTTTTTACTTCATCAATTGTTTGTATGTAACCTATAAGTAGGTACTTGCCTGCGGTTTTACCGATTCTCGATTCAATGAACATCGCTCTGTAAACCGGAGATTGTATCCAGTACCTTTTGTGCTTTTCCAATGTTATCGTTTCTATTACGAAGGAAATCAAAAATCCTTGATTACATGGTAGGTATACTAGCTTTGCTTCGCGACTGTACGCGCGTTTTTCTGAACAAATCTCACGTTTGTTAATCTCTGTAGTACACTGCCATAGGTTCACCGTTATTCCGGTGCAATTTACAGATCTTTGAAGAAGAACGAATGTTTATTAGATACCGTCACATATAAAATTAATAAGTTTGGACGTAATTAGTTGTCTTCTTTAAAATATATTTTAACTAGCAGACACGGCCACGCGTTGTTGCGGTCAAGGTTTTTGTTATTGCGACTAGGTATAATTATTATTGAGATGTAAGCTATCCTGTCTTTCAAGTTAGATCAAACTGCACAGTGCACACGGTGTACAAATTTGATTAAAATCGATTAATAAGTTTAGGATTTAAGTAATGTATATATATTAAGATGTATGTACGACAATTTCGTAAACAAACGTACAATCAAACAGAGACGTTTTAAAATTTATTAGTAACTTTGCTATTCAGATTAAACCAACAGGAAATCCAAGAAAATTGGAAAATTAAAAGCTGGACCTTAAGATCGACGAACTGTTGGGGGGCTCTAACTTTGCCCGAGTTCGTACAACTTTGCCCTAATCTGGTCCAAAACTTTCTTCACGCACAACCCTATTCAAAATTAAGTATATTATTTCAAGGCCCGGTTCGCAGAAGACATATAAGATTAATATAATTTAAGTAACTAAGGAATGACTAGCTGCTCCCTGCGGGTTCACACGTGTATTGGCTAGAATCACACAGGAACTGTTTAGACTCTAATTTCGAACGAATTAATTCGAACGAATTTTGATGAAACTTAATTCCTTTATACGTAACATCCTGGATTTACAGGTAAGATACTTTTTATCCTCTAAACTTTAGAGGATAAAAAGTATCTTACCTGTAAATCCAGGATGTTACGTATAAAGGGATTAAGTTTCATCAAAATTCGTTCGGCTGATGCGGCTAGAAACAGAAACAAATATACAAACTTTGACAACTATAATATTAGTATGATAGGCAGGGTGTTTAGTTTTAAGTAAGGGTGTTCGCGCACCTAGTCAAAATTTAAGACGCAAAGCTATATTATGGTACCGCTACTACGCGCTAAGTACCGGAAAGCGACAAAGTGCGCGATGAACAGATTCATAGAACATCTGATGTAACGTGGTCCTAGTGACTTGACTACTAGTGCGCGTACACCCCAATACAGGTATGTATTGTAGGTCCTGATAAATTAGCTGTTCCAGTTTAAATTGTGCTCTGCATCAGTAAACTAGAGTCTGCCATCAGCATGAGGTTGAAACATGATCCCTCGCAATTTTTATCGACAGCGCCAATCCCACTTTGACGGGATACCTTCGATCAAGTTCCTTGATCCCGTATCCCGCTTCAATCAAGTTCCTTGATCGAAGCGGGATACCGTAAATGTGATGGATATTATTGATTTTGCATTTTAGCCAAAAACCTGTATTTTTCATTGGAGTTATAAACATTTTTTCAGGTAGATACACGAATGTGGCATAAATAACACAAATTACACAAACAATACTTCAATGTAATTTTTTGTTCTCTCCAAAACTAATGAGGAAGAATAAATATTCAACTACAAAGCATGACATTGAGGATTCGACATTTTGAATGTACACAAACTTGTAAAAGTTGACTACTATGTACGAGTATACTGTGTAAGAAAAATAAATAAAAGCAATGGTGGATTAGCTACAACGTACAAACGATAAGAAATCATGTATCACGGCAGAGAGGCTAAAACTACATTAATACAATCATACCTTTATCTAAATAGGTGCCTAATATTATTATATAGATAACACCATATTACATGTAGTAGTTCCTTAGTATACTAATATACTTAGTTGCTATTGCGCGCGACTTCGTACGCGTGATCAACTGTCGCGATCTTTACGATGTGTAACATTTAAGTAGGTATGGCTTGTCTACAGTTTTTGGAGCTTGTCTATAGTTCATTATCTATATATATTTGCTATATATTTATTTGTATATTACGGAGTTACCTACTTTATATTACATTGAATAGTATAATTATTGTTCAGCAGTAATCCATCGAAAATCTGGAAAGAATATAAAATAACCAACATTGTTGAGTGACACTGCGGCCAATTAATGACTATAGACAATACTGAGTTAAACAACATACCTGTCTCCTGTGTGGAAGATTGAACCAAAGCTATGGGACGCTGACTGTCTTAAAATTACCACTAAAGTTTAAACCTGAGTTAATCAGATGTTTCTAAATGTTTGTTCCATTAATTCGAAGTCTATCACTCGCATTGTCCTTACTAAATCCTAGCATTCCTTATTATTTCACCTGTGACATTGTTATTGAGTTAGAAAAAGCGACGGTTCGACTTCGATTTGTGGAGAAAATATATTATAGACTCATCTGTTAAACTCTTAATTTAAATATTTTATGGTAAGACGGTGAAAATTCATAAATAACCCCTCGTCCTAATTTCGAAAATTTCTTAAAACTACATTTAAGGTTCTGTTGATTTCTCAGTTTTGCAAAAATATCTTCAGTATACAGACAGTCAGACGGTTTAATAATAGTATACGTAGATTCAAGAGAATGATATCGCATAATAGCTGCTGCTTGCGGGAGTCAAATACTTATAATAAAAACAAAACAGTATCGCGACTGTGGTCGGCGCGGACGCATGTCGCTTTGCAAAATGGCGGCTACAATATTTTTGTTTCTGTTGGCTGCTGCTGCAGTGATAGCACAAGGGCCTAACCCCACAGTGAGGATCCCTAATGGGGTGTTGCAAGGGTCTTGGAAGGTCTCTACGAAGGGCCGTACCTTCGCCAGCTTCCAAGGTGTACCCTACGCCAGACCGCCGATCGGAAAGTATAGGTTCAGGGTAAGTCAACTTCGGAAATTTGACTTGACGCAATTTTTTGGTGCGTAGTTTAATTATAAAACAGCCGTATGTGACTGTATGTATGGTGTTGTAGTCAAATGTTGGCAATCAGCGCGGCCGATGCCGGCGGCGCCGGCCTAGTATCGGTGACGTCAGAAAAGCAAGATATGCGGCGTGCGTGGCGCTCGCCGCTCCCGGTTCAGGCCCCGGACGACGTGGTCAAATTTCAAGATGGAAACAATAACAAAAGGGGCATAGAGGCCCTGCTTTACAGTTAGCGGAGGATTGTATGTCGGACCTCGTAGTTAAGACGTTGTATTTGATCACTGAATTTGATTATAAATGTATTAACTAAGCAGAGGTACCTAGTTTCAGTTGATTCCTATAGAACCAGATATAGTTAACATCAGAAGTGGGATAGTGACATCTACGCAGAATGGGGGGTAAGAAGAAAAATAAACGTAATAAGCGGCCAAAAGAAAAACGAAGGTCAAGTTCCACGAGCAGCAGCGTCAGCAGTGATACGTTTAGTGCCAGGACTCCGTCACCTCCACGGAGAAACCGGAAACAGGTATCACGAAAAGCTGAACCTGCACCTGTGAGTACAAGCACCAGTTTGAATAGCATTATTCCTGAGTTGGACCCATTGAGAGATGACGTCAAAGCATGGCTAAGTATTTCCCAGTCTTACGCTCAAACTTTTTCATGGTCTGATGAAATGACGCGTTATCAAGCTTTCAACAAATTAAAAGGGTCCGCGAAAGTGTGGTATGACTCTCTTTTACGATCTGAAAGTCAGTGGCCATCATGGAAATGGAAGGATTGGAAACATGAGTTAGCCTTTAATTTTAAAATCTGTCGGAATAGGTATGAACTTTTAAAAGAAATAATAGACAGCAAACCAATAGAAAATCAGTCTCTGTATGAGTTTTATTTCGAACTTAAATGCAAAATTGATCGTTTGTCGTTGACATTTTCGGAACAAGATATAATTTATATTATTGTCGGAAATACTTATAGGAGACAGTGGTATAGGTGCATCAATTGAAACCAGCAATTTCGTAACGTGCGACAAGTTAGCTAGCTTTTGCATGGCCGCACGTACTAACCGAAAAATATAAAACAAATTAACGCTAATTCGCGTGAGAACCAGATGAAATTTACTATTCATCAAACTATCAGGCAAACACCTACGACAACGATAACGACGTCACCCTCAGTGAGTGCGACAGGGCGGGGCGACCTAACTGATACCACATTTTCCAGGCTAACTATGAAGTGCTTTATTTGTGGCGGTAATCACAATAAAAATAAGTGTGCCAAAAATAATTGTGATTATGATGGTAAACGAGGTCATCTAGAATAAACGTGTTATAGAAAACCCAATGCAGTAATACCAGATAAATAAGAAATAAAATGCGTTTCCACCACTGACCCGCGGAATACATTTGTAACAATAGCCTTAAATAATTTTCATCAATAAGCAGTTATTGATACAGGAAGCAGCTGTTCCTTAATAACCGAATCGTTGACAAAGAAACATTAATTAAATAATATCGCGCTCCCTGTACCGATTATGTTGCAAGGTTTCTCAAAAGAAACATCAAAATTTGGTACCCACAAGATAACAGCCGATTTGACATTGGATTCTGTGTCGTTGACGAACGTTGATTTCTACGAATCCATCTCGTTACTCGCATGTTTCGTATACGTTGTTTCCACGTCCACGTTGTTTACTGTTTGTTTATATGAAAGGTATTGTGTGTGTAGTAGTGAAGTTTGTGATTGGAACAGAAGTATATTTTACAAAATACCTACTTAGTACATTTTTGTAGATTCTGTCAAAAGTTCACTTGTAGTTTTACACTTTAACTATTACATCAAATTAAATGTAGAATAACTTAAACACTATGTCAGGTTCAAAATACGGAAAAAGTGGAATAAATTCACTTACGCAGTTTGGGATTATGTAGGCAACGTACCTATAAGTTTTCTACAAATCACGAATGTTGTGACGCCGCAACATCATACCGCACGCGTACGAAATGCGACTCGATTCGATACGACTCTCTAAGCATCATAGCATGTTATACATTAGTACCGATACGATAGTAACAGGTACTCATTGTTAAAGTAACGAATACATACGGGTACGCTCTGTTTCGTTACTTTTACACCTCTAATAATCTAGCCGACTGCGACGTATTGATAGGGAGAAATGTGACAGAGCGATCTGACCTGATTTACTCGCGAGAGGGTGAGGTACTTAAGTTTGACTACGCAAATACTTTGACTGAGTTTTGTAAAACGATAAGTGGTTGTAATATCGATTCCGAATCTCATCAGAATGAGGTAATTATGCCTTTGAATGAGTACAGCGAATATATCGCGACAAGTATCAAAGATTTGGGAAAAGTATAAATAACCACGAAATGATAGTTATGAGTTTTTGACGCTTCCGTTTGGTTTGGTGAACGCACCATCCTGTTTCCAACACATGATGAATAAATTGTTGGGAAATTTAAGATTTGGTAACGTTACCCTGTATTTAGATGATGTTTATATGGTAACGGAAACTGTGGCAGAAAATGTAAAATTACTCGAACGAGTCTTGCAAATTTTCAAAGAAAATGGACTGACATTAAACTAAAGTATATTATTATGTATTAAAAATAAAAAAGTGACATTGACTTTCTGGGTTACAAGATTAAGCCAGATTGTGAGATGCCAAACAAATCCAAATTAGAGGCTGTTCGAAACTACCCCACTCCGAAAACAGTGCACCAACTTCATCAATTTTTAGGACTTATCTTCTATTTTAGAAAGTTAAGGCGCTAATATAGGAGCGATTCATGTATTTTAGAAGATGAAAGTTACCTGGCCGGGCCGCGCGCCACGCTGGCTCCGCGCTCACGGCAAGTCGAAAACGCTAATTCATAATTATTATACTCTTACTAACGGCATCACGTGGCCTTAACACAGATTACTAGATAGTTACTACGTAGGCTTTAGTCTGAAGCATTCAATTATTTCGACACTGTAATGACATGTCAGATTGGCCGAGCGGTCTGAGATGCTACGTTCCGTTCCTAAAGAATTATTACCGCCAGCATTACATAAATTATTACCTCCTTGACTATAATCCTATCAAATTTAGAATGCCGCACGAATTATTGGAGTCACACCTAAATAAGTTGTATTAAATTTATTATGTCCGTAAGGATTGAGGAGCCACTTTTGAAAAATTAACAATTTCTAAATGGAATATCACGCAGTTTAAATGTAGGTGTGTCAATAAAATTTGTACCCTAAAGCAGATTTTAGTAGATTTTATGCATAAAAAGTTCTGTTACTGTAAAGGTGGCACCTCAATTCAGCAAATCAGGATTGAGGTGCCATTTTTCAAGTGAATAGAACTGGTTAAGTTATGGATGAATATTTCTGAAAACGCAATATCTTTACGGACGTGCTGTATATTGGTTGCCACCAAACTCTGGGGCTTGAACGGCTTCAATTTAAAAAGATATATAACATTCAAAGTGGTGCCAAAATCTATAAAAAATCGATTTTAATTTTTTTATTTTTCATTGATATAACTAGTCAATTTACAAAATAAACTTAATGGAAAAAATGTAGATAGTTGGCTGAAATTGTAGCCAGAGAATGAAGTAATAAAACCAAGTGGTTTTTTTGCTGCGACTAATTTTATGTGGCTCCTCAATCCTTACGGTCTGGAAATAATATTTCGCTATAACTACGTGACAACAAAACGAAATCGAACGATGAATATCCCAAAAAATTGTAGATATGCGTACCTTAATATTCATATATAATTTAATCACGCTACGTATCCTATATTGGACAAAACACACAATTTTTTACTTTCTCATACAAATTTCACTGCGGTGACCATAATATTCAAGAAAAAAATAGGACACTTAAAAAAAAAGTGTGTGCGTGTAACCTTTACGCGCGATTGAAGTAAAACTTTTTTGGCGTTGACCGAAGTAACGCTTACTATAGTCTGTGTAGTTTGCTATTTAAAAAGGTTACATTGACACTACATTGACACGTCAATGTAACCTTTTTTAAATAGCAAACTACACAGACTATAGTAAGCGTTACTTCCGTCAGAAAAAATCTGAGTTACTCCCTAGTCGCGCTTAAAGAAGTTTTACTTCAATTATAATCAATAACAACGTCACATCATATTAATATATTATGACATACCTTTATGATATAAATAAAATAAAATAAATAAAAAAGCCTTTATTTTCAGCTACCTTAACACATATTAAGTAGTTTAGATGCCTGTCTTATGACACTATCACTTTATAAACCTATTATACACCTATTACTACATTTATTTACAAAACTATATTTATGTAGTTGTCGCCTCTGCGGCGTAGGCCTCCCCTAAATCTTTCCACTTGTCCCTCTCACGCGCCTTCCTCATCCAGTCTGGTCCGCATTGCTGGGTGAAGATGTCTCTCCATCTCATTCTGGGTCTCCCTTTCTTCCTCTTACATTCAAGTGGTATCCATTCTGTAACCCTTTTTGCCCACCTAACGTTTTCCAGTCTGCAAATGTGTCCAGCCCAACTCCATTTTAACGTCCTTATTCTTCTCTTTACATCTGCTATTTTTGTCCTATTCCTTATTGTCTTATTGTTTACTTTGTCCGAGATTTTCAAACCCAGTAAGCTTCTCTCCATTCTCCTCTGACATACAGCTAGCCTTTCCTCGTCTTCCTTTCTTAATGACCATGTCTGACAGCCATATGTTAGGCATGGTATTATTGCCATTTCGAAAACTTTCTTTTTCATGTACATGTTGATATTTTTGTTTTTCATTATTTCCTTGAGACCCCAGTACTTTTTCCATGATAGAGCAATCCTTCTGTCTATATCGCCTTCAGTACAATTTTCGAATGATATTAATTGCCCTAGATACACGTAGTCTTGAACGTACTCTATTTTCGCATCCTCCACAATTACATCACGAGTCTTGCCGTTCGTAAGTATTTTAGTCTTGGATGCGTTAAGTGATAGCCCCACCTTTTTACTTTCCTTAGACAATTCTGTTATCATGCTTTCCAGATCCACCACGTTTTCTGCGAACACCACGATGTCGTCTGCAAAGCGGAGATGGCTTAGGAACTCTCCATTGACTTTTACTCCCTTGTTCTCCCATTTTAGCTCCCTGAAGATCATTTCTAGTACCGCAGAGAATATTTTTGGCGAAAGCGGATCTCCTTGCCGCACTCCTTTTTTGACTGGAAACTCCATTCCCTCTCTTTCTAACTTCACTTTAGCGTAGCATTTGGAGTAAACGCTTTTAATCAAGTTGGAGTATTTTGCGTCGACGCCTTGTTGGGCAAGCGCTTTCCATATTGCATCGTGGTACAAGGAATCGAAAGCCTTTGTGTAATCAATGAAGCACATATAGATAGTTATCCCATATTCGTTGGCTTTCTCTATCATTTGGGTCACAACTTGAATATGATCTATTGTTGAAAAACCTTTTCGAAAACCTGCTTGCTCACGTGGTTGGTTTTCATCCAGTGGTGTTGTAATTCTTTGCAAAATTATTTTTGAGAAGATCTTGTACAAGTTGGTCATCAGGCTGATTGGTCTGTAGTTTCCGAGTTCACTACGATCTCCTTTTTTGTGCAGTAGTGTAATTGTAGATTTTGACCACTGGTCAGGGGTGGCTTCTTGTTCTAAGACGTTATTAAACAGAATTTGGAGCGGCTTTTGCAGTGAGTTCTCAAGAGATTTCAGTACCTCGTTTGCGATGTTGTCACTTCCAGGGGCTTTATTATTCTTTTGAGTTTGTATTGCATGTCTTATTTCTGATTTCAGAATTGTTTGTGGACCGGTATCGGCGTTCATAGAGTCTTTGTCCAGTTCAAAGTTATTTATCCCTGACGAGGTTTCTTTTTTGTAGAGATCTTCATAAAAAATAGTAGCAGCTTTTATTATATCTGGACGTCTCGATAGCGTTTTTCCTTGCTTGTTTTTCAGATTCGTTGCCCACTCTGACTTTTCACTCAACTCCTTGTATGCCTTTCGAAGAGCTCCAGTTTTACTTATAAACTTTTCCAAAATTTTCTGCCGTTTTCCTTTCTTTTCTTTTGTTATTTTTCGGTTGATTAATTTGCTTATTTTTGTTATCTCTAACTGTATTTCTTTTGTTCTTTTACTTTTGTATAAATGTTTTCTTTTTTCCAGAAGATCTTTTGTTTCTTGATTGATACATCCTTTTTCTTCTTCTTTATTCCGTGGTAATTTTTTTAATAGAAGCATCAATTCACTTTCCAACTTGTTGTACTGTTGTTGTATATTAACTGTGGTGCTCAGAGGTGCGGTGAATTTGCTCTCCCAATACTTTGCGCTATTTCCTGTAACTGGTGGTAAGTCTCGTGTATATTTTGTAGGTTGGATTTTCCTCCTGCTGCGGTTCATTTTAACTGTCAGTTCGCATCGGATCATTCTGTGGTCAGTATTGAAGTTCAAATTATGTATGATGTCGAATTTTTTAATCTGGGTGGGTTGATTTGTTAGTATGTAGTCAATTTCGTTGAAATTTTTCCCATTTGGATGACGCCATGTCCACTTCTGGTGTTTTTTTCGTTTAAACATACTGTTTACAATTTTAAACTTTTCAGCAAGAGCAAACTCTATTAATTTCTGTCCTTGTGCACTTCTCTCCCCATGCGAGTACTTTCCAAAGATCAACTCTTCACCTCTCTTCATTTCCCCCACTCTTGCGTTGAAATCTCCTAGAATTAAAACGTTTTTGGAATGTCGGACAAAGTCCAGGGCAGTTTCTACTGATTGATAGAACGAATCTTTATCTTCCTTTGTGTATGTTTCTGTGGGTGCGTAAACCTGTATCAATGACCATGTTGTGTTGTCCGGAAATTGTAATTCCAAAGTCGCTACTCTATCGGAAAAAGATCTAAAACTTCTGATGCTATTTTTGAGGTGCTTTTTCACTAGAAATCCTACTCCATTCCTTCCGTGGCAGGTTGATGTGTGGTAGATAATGAATTCTGGATATTCTTCGATAGTCTCGTTTTCTCTTCTGGTCTCACTTATACCTATGATATCCCAGTTCAATGATTTTACAGCATCAGTTAATTCTATGATTCTGCTATCCGATAGTAGAGTCTTTACATTCAAACATGTCACATTCAAATTGATATGCGACAGCGTACTTTTATTTGTTTTCCTATTTGCCTTTTCATATTTAACTATGTTTTCGCTTTCTTTATAATCTAGAGGGTTTTGGTCGTACTCTTCCACGGTGACCGACCGGCTTGGAAGAGGTGGAGGGGCGCTACCTAGTTTTTTTGGTTATCCTGGTTATCCTGGACATTGTGGCTTGTGGGGGCCCGAACAACAGGGTTCAATTGTGACGGGCGAAGGAAAGTTGTTATGTTCTGCGATTTTTTCTTTTTTTGTATTTGCTTTGTTCGTTCTTCAGTGCTGACCTCCTTAGACTGCGCTACTTCGGGCGACTCTGACAAATATCTCTTGTTAGAGTTTTTCCCTCCTTTGCGGCCTGCTGGTTTTTCTGAGTCTAAAAATACTATTCTATCGTATCGTAGAGCAACTTTCTTCCCGGATTCCCGCTCTCGTTTCAGGTCATCCTGTAGATCTTTTCGTTTCTGTAATATGGCAGGGGGGTAGTCCTCTTTGATATATACTCCTGTATTTTCCAGTGCGTTTTTCTTCCGAAGAAGCTCTAGCTTTCTCTCAGTAGTAGTGAGCGTTACCACCACGGGTCTGAGTTTTCCAGTGGTTTTTCCTAGCCGGTGTACAGTCTCAATTTCCCACCTATGACACAATATCCCCATTTTTATATTGATAATGTCCAGGATCAGGTTAAGTAAGCCTTCGTAATTTCTTTCTGTTTCGTCAACCCCAAAAAGAATTAAGTTTTTCTTCCTTATCTGCCTGTCTAAAAAATCTATAGATTTCTGTTGATCTTCTATTTTCTTTTCCAACATAAGAGTCTTCGCTTCTATGTGGTTGAATTTCTCATCAACATTTTTGTTTATGCTTTGTTTGATTCTTTCCTCCATGCCTTTCATATCTTCCTTTTGCTGTGCCATGTCTACTTGTATGTTTTGAAGAATTTTCATGATTTCTTCCATGATTTCCTACAACAGCTGCCCTCTAGTGGTGGTTGGTTGGGGTCAGTATGAGTTCGATACGATATTTGGTTTGGATAGTACAATCGCGTCGCAGTTCAGCTACTCACCAATAGATGGCGCTGTTCCCAGTTTTTAAAATAGTTATAACTGCCAACTTATGATTCAAAACATTGAGGTTATAATATCTTGTAAACTTTCCAAACTCAATATTTGACAGTCTTGAACTTGTTTATTGCACTGACTGACCTTCAAACTTGGTTGTTTTTTGTATTCTTGTCCTCTTATTCTCGTGGAGTTGATGTCACTAACGAAATCCGTTACGCACTGTTTTTCCAAGTTTTCGTCTTATCCACAGCGTTGTTTGGACTGCAAACAGTTCTTCAGGGTTTCCGTAACTTGTTTCACGATTCAAGCACTTTTTCGCACGAGATGGAGATGATAAACTACTTTTACTTTTAAATAAATCGCGGAGTCAATGTAAACATTAGCCCAGTGGCGCCACCTCTCAACCCTTTATGATATAAAATAACATAAATAAAAGTGGGTAGGTAGTAGGCACATTACGATACGAGCGGTCTAAGTAGAATACAACTACACGGCGTGACTTAACTTCTGGCGTGCATTTAATATATACTTACTTACACCGCGAGTATCGTATAATACGTAGCACGTGTGACATAATCAGCCATCTATATAATTTATTTTAAAATAATCTTCTAAGTGATGTAATTAAAAGATGTTCATTTGACTTAGCAATAAGTACACAAACGTGGGTAGGTTAGCATTCCACCAGTAGACAACGTGACAACGCAATTTCACACCTACCCATATCACATCTAGATTTGTTTTTTGGGTTATTAGTATTTTCGGATGCATAGATATTTATGGTTCGTGGTTTATTAATTTTATGTGATATTTTTTTAGTTTTAATACTGTACAGTTTAAATAATAATCAAACCGGTTACAACTAAAAAATAGTGAAAAATATCTTTGCATAGCGTTATGTTGTCGCGCTTTCGTTTTATGAACAAATCTTTATTGTAAAATGATCTGATCTAGGAATCTGTGATTTATATCTGGTTTGTGCATTGTGCATTGTGCACACCTTCAGACTATAGTATTAGATAATAATATTATGGTGATATAGGATATATAATTGAAAGTGTGTTTATTCAGTGCAAATAGCCCATGTGTCGGTAAAAAAATATCTTAATGACAAAAATTCGCATCATTTCTATATGAAGTGTATTTTATCCTACTAATATTATAAACGCGAAAGTTTGTAATTATGGATGAATGTTTGTTACTCTTTCACGCAAAAACTACTGAATGGATTTTGATGAAACTTCACAATAATATAGCTTACATAATACCAGAATAACACATGGACTACAATTCATAAAGATATATCGTATATTATCCTAACGCGCGTGAAACCGCGGGGCGCAGCTAGTGATGCAATAATTATATAATCGGTCACCCCCTTAGGGGTTGAATTTTCAAAAATCCTTTCTTATTGCACGCCTACGACACATACAAAATATTTGTGAAAAATTTCATGGTTCTAGGCCCAGTGGTTACAGCTGTGCGTTAGTCGATCAGTCAGTCAGTCAGTTTTGGTTTTTATACGAGTATAATAAATAGATTTACAAATATATTTTACGTGCGTATATAGTACATAAGTTTTCACATCTCATGCTCAAAAACTGTGTCATATTATTATTATTTGCTCAGCTTAGCGGACCTAAACGTGGTTGTTAGGCCCTAGAGAGTGAGAGTAGTTTAATATTTTTTGGAATGTATGGAAGGAAATAGGGGAGACCTTTGCCCAGCAGTGGAACAATATAGATACAAAAAATTTAAATTTTTTATTTTCTGTTTTTATAATATGAAAATAAAAAAAAATAATAAAAGTAGCTACACCTTCGGGAAAGAGGCGTAATAATATGATGTGTGCATGTATGTTTAATGTGATGTCGTTACATAGGTACTTATGGTGCTTCATTCATTTAAAATTAAATTAATTACTATAAAGTATCAAAATTGATCCGTTATGCCATGAGGGCTACCAGTTCATCAATACACATTACACATGCGATAGTGGCACTGCTATTAATTTAATTTTCTACTATATTTTACCAAGCTGTATGTACCAAGCTGTAGATACGTAGGTAGGTTAGGGTTATCCCTAACAACCACAGGAGAGAATTGCATACTATGACACCATGTTTTGCCGTTAGCGTTCCAGATAAGTAGGTACTTACCTACTTACCTTCTCCTCTTGTGTAACCCAGGCTAATGGTTTGTACAAGTGCTATATTTGCTGATAGGTAGGTATATAATATTAACATTAAATATAATAATATTAAATTACACACGCTCGGGTGTAGGCATAGGTAATAATATAATACACCAAAAAACTAATCAGTAGGAAGGTACATTCATGTTTTCACCCAAGTTTCATGTTGGGTTATAGTGTAAATTTAGATTAGGTATTACCTACCTAATTGAAACTACTTATGTATACCTCCCTATCTTATATCTTTAAATGAGCAATTCTTGTATATATATATATATATATTATATATAATTGGAATCTCGGAATCGGCTCCAACGATTTTCATGAAATTCAGTATATAGGGGTTTTCGGGGACGATAAATCGATCTAGCTAGGAATCATTTGTTTTTTTCCGTGTTTTTTTTTATGATTTTTTCTTTAAATAATTAGTTAATATTTTTTTATTATTCTATCGGTAAGATCGAAAAATATTATTCATATTTCATCATTTTATTAGTAATTCGTACATAAATAGAATTTCCTAAAAACACAATTTATAATAAAAAAAAAAGTAGGTAGGTAACGAGCAAAGCTCGGTCATCCAGATATTATATTATTAAACGAGCTGTTTACACTGGCTGACTGCACTAACAGTGCGGGTCCAACACAAAAAAGCGTAAGTAGTTCTTGGATTCCATATCGCTGGTTACATACTTAAATTATGGTCACCGCTTAAGAAAATTTGTATGAGAAAGTAAAAAATTGTGTGTTTTGTCCAATATAGGATACGTAGCGTGATTAAATTATATATGAATATTAAGGTACGCATATCTAAAATTTTTTGGGATATTCATCGCTCGATTTCGTTTTGTTGTCACGTAGTTATAGCGAAATATTATTTCCAGACCGTAAGGATTGAGGAGCCACATAAAATTAGTCGCAGCAAAAAAACCACTTGGTTTTATTACTTCATTCTCTGGCTACAATTTCAGCCAACTATCTACATTTTTTCCATTAAGTTTATTTTGTAAATTGACTAGTTATATCAATGAAAAATAAAAAAATTAAAATCGATTTTTTATAGATTTTGGCGCCACTTTGAATGTTATATATCTTTTTAAATTGAAGCCGTTCAAGCCCCAGAGTTTGGTGGCAACCAATATACAGCACGTCCGTAAAGATATTGCGTTTTCAGAAATATTCATCCATAACTTAACCAGTTCTATTCACTTGAAAAATGGCACCTCAATCCTGATTTGCTGAATTGAGGTGCCACCTTTACAGTAACAGAACTTTTTATGCATAAAATCTACTATAATTTGCTTTAGGGTACAAATTTTATTGACACACCTACATTTAAACTGCGTGATATTCCATTTAGAAATTGTTAATTTTTCAAAAGTGGCTCCTCAATCCTTACGGACATAATTTATTTAGTGTTGGTCCCTTCTGGTATGCGCGTTTGTCAAGTCCATTTGATACAAGACATCCTCTTTAGTCCACTTCCATAATTTTCTTTTTGATATAAGTATATTTTGACAATGACAATGACGGAGTAAAACATTTGTGCATTTAGCCAGTGTCAGGCATCCGTACTAAGATCATATAAATGCGAAACTGTGTGTGTGTGTTTGTTGGTTTTTTTTTTAGTTTTTGCCATCCTTTCACGTCTAAACGGCTGAATCAATCTTGACCAAGATTGGACCTATGAGATGGGTATAGGCTATTTTTCGTCAGAAAAAATAGGGATCTTAGAATCCAAATAAATAGGAGTTGAAAATTTGTATGGGCAATTCATAATTTCTCAAGTAGGTGATCTGACACTTCATTATTTTAGGCTCTTGATAATATATAAAGGTTAAGACTAAGGATAGGGAAAAGGAAAGGGACAGGGACAGGGATAGAGATACAAAGACTTCAATATTTATTTTCTAAACACTTGCTTTTTCATATACGGATGAAGTCGCGCGTAAAAGCTAGTTTCAGTAAAGTTTACTGAATCGTGGCTATGACTGTAAATTTACTTTACCACGAGGTTGTAAAAATATGGAATACTAGCTGTTTCCCGCGACTTCGTCTGCATTTAAATCGAATCCAGCTATAGTAAGAACACAATATGCGTGAACTTTGTATGCTATTGTAAATCAATCGGGCACGTCACGTCTCTGTCAATATCTCTATCCTCCTATTTCCTCATCGCTTTTTTCCCCAACTCCCAATATCTCATCTCCCATCCCTCATCCATCTCCGATCTCCCATCTCCTCATCTCTCCAGCTGCTGCTCTCCATCTCCCCATCTCCCCAGGTCCTCATCTTTCCTTCTCCCATATACCTACCAAATTTCATTTTCATTTTTGTTGTCTCTCTATACCTAATTTCATCGAAATCGGTCCAGACGTTTAGCCATAAAAAGTAACAAACAAACAAACATACAAATAAACAGACAAACAGAGAAACAGTGTTACTTTCGAATTTACAGTATAATATTTGACAGTGACTAAATGCACAAATCGTGCGAAGCAAAAACATTGAAAAAACTGGCTCATAGCTGAGCAGAAAGATTACTGGAAGTGTGCTAAAAATAAAACGTCAGAATATGCATCCGCCAGATCCGCCATTATGGAAAACGGAAGTTCACTACATCTTCATTTTAATATACAATCATAATCTGCTCCTTTGATTAACTCCAAACTATCATAAGAAATCCCAGTTTTATTTAAGTGAACAATCTAAAAACGCGTTTTTGCTGCTAATTTCAGTTACAGGTGGTGCAAGAATAGTCATATTAGCCATTATTCTTTACACACAATGGAGAATAAATACAAAGTAATAAAGGTTATAATAAAAGTTTAGTAATCGTCGAAGGAAGTCATTTACGGCAACTAAGTAAATAAACCAGTTGTATACCATGTAGAGATTCTGTTTGCTTTATTTTTTTGGGGAGAACAAACAGTAAATTCGACGAGAAAATTTTGAGGAACAGCGACATACGTCCTCTCTCTGAAACGCCGTAGCGGGTACTGAGCCGCCTAGTACGCGCTCAAACTGATCATATTCTCGTCGTTTTTATTAATTTAGAAGAACGGAATCGATTCAGTTCATTGGAAAATTCAAATTTCATTGGAAAATAAAATTGCCTTTTTTATGGTTCCAAAAAATATGATAGTTGTCGCTGAAAATGTTGAGCATTATGTGACGAAAGATTATTTTCGGGTCCTTTCTCGTGAATTTTTTTCTCAAGATACTAGACAACTTTAGTCCAATATTATTGATTTATTAGCTAACTGAAACACTTGGCTATACACTGTATTTTTTCTGGCTTATAAATATTTGTAATTACAGCTTAACTTTTTGACAAAAAACCGCCCATTTTACGGAAGCTCGCTGCCTACAGGTCCTTAATTAAGTTTGTGCGATGATTTCCGCGCCGTTAACAAAATTATTGAAGGACTTTGTATGGAGATGGGATATAAATGATGAAAAGCATTTCAATTATAAAAATACACTAACGTCGGAAAACGTTTTAGTCATTTTTGACCCAAACAAAGATAACGTGTTGTATACGGACGCTAGTGGAGAAGGTATTGCTGGCATACTCATGCAGGTTTCGAACGAAGATGAAAAACTCGTCCATTATTATAGTCGACAAACATCAGAGGACGAAAAAAAAGTAGCACTCATTTGAATTAGAGGTATTGGCAATTGTTAGTTCACTTCAAAAGTTTCGACTCTATTTATTAGGATCACATTTTAAAATTGTGACCGATTGGAATGCAGTCCGGTACGCATTGACAAAAAAATAAATTATACCTAGATAGATAGAAATTATATAGATGGGTTATTGCTACACAAGAGTTTTCGTTTGAAATAGTACACAGAGAAGGCACACGAATGCAACATATAGATGCGTTGAGTCGAAATCCCGTGACTACCGGGGAAAAACTGAAACCGAGATTATTATGGCCTGAACAGAGGGGTATTAGTTGCTTTCGGTACAATTACAAGACTCAAAGTTGCAACGGGTTCTATCAATTATTATAGAAACAGGAGAGGCCGATGAGAATAGAGGCATTTGTGGTAAATAAGTACGAGGTGCTAGGTGGCAAAGTTTACAGGAGAACAGACCGAGGTCGCCGGTGGGTGGTTCCAAAGAAATGTATTTGGCAAATAATTAAATGCGACCATGTCGACCTAGGGCACTTCTCAGTCGACAAAACAATGGTACGTACGTCGTACAAGTCTTCGGTATTGGTTTCCTAAGATGCGATTTATACAAAAAATATATAGGTACATTAAAAACTGTTTAAACTGTATAATATATTTAAAGTATAAAGGTGTTACAACAAAGTCTAATCAGTACCATTCATAAGACAACAGAAACTATTCCAAGTGAAGTTTTTCTCGGGTATAGATTACGTACTGACAGCGATAGTTTGGCTCCGGGGCTTGATAACGAGGCGAGGTTAGATGTGACAAATTTGCATTAGAGGGCAGTTATTAATATTAAGTCCAGTGCAAAGTCACAAAAGCACAGATTCGATTAAGCTCGGACAAAGCTATGAAGTTAATCGGACGGAAATGTAGTTCTCATTAAAGTACAAAACCAGAGCAATGACGGTCAAAGTCTAAAGTTGTTGCATGTTTATAAAGGCCTCTTTCAAAGTGAGGAAGGTACTTGAGAACGATAGATATGAAGTTACGGATGTAAAAGGCCGAAAAAAAAAAAAAAGTATATTGGTGTAACAGCGGCTGAGAACATGAAACCATGGATACGAATTGATGATTGGGAATCCACTTAAATTGGACATTAATTTATTTGTACACGTGTTGGCAAGGTAATAATTTGTATTAAGGTTACAAGTATAATTATATTATACATATAATTATAATTGATTATTACTTTCTAGTGTCAGTATTGATTTGTTTGAGATGTGCGAGTCAACATAAAATGCTTCATTTCTATTAATAATTGGTCGTAAATTGCATTTCAACAGAAATTGTTCGAGAGCTAAAAAAAGACACTTATAAGGAAACAGTGTGTGGGAATATAGATAATTGAAGAACTTGAAACACTTAAGTGAGGTAGTAACCCTTTGAGTGCTAATGGTTCTGAATGAACCTGAAACACTTAAGTGAGGTTGTAACCCTTTGAGTGCGTATGGTTCTGGGATGAACTTGAAACACTTAAGTGAGGTAGTAACCCTTTGAGTGCTAATGGTTCTGAATGAACTTGAATCACTTAAGTGAGGTTGTAACCCTTTGAGTGCGTATGGTTCTAGGATGATCATGAAACGTTTAAGTGAGGTAGTAACACCCTTTGAGTGCAAGTGGTTCTAGGATGAAGTTGGAACACTTAAGTGAGGCGGTAACCCTTTGAGTGCGAGAGGTTCGGAAGGAACCTGAAACACTTAAGTGAGGTAGTAGCCCTTTGAGTGCAAGTAGTCCTAGGATGAACTTGGAATACTTAAGTGAGGTGGTAACCCTTTGAATGCAAGTGATCCCAAAATTAGTTTAAATTATATGCTTAAGTGTGGCAATGTCCCTTTGAGCGCATACGGTTGGTTGTCGTTAAAATTGTATTGTTCTCAAAGCTTGATGGCGAAGCAAACGGTTATAGAATGAGCTTAGTAGGTACACTTAAGTGTGGCAATGCCCTTTAAGCGTACACAGTTTGTTGTGGCACAGATTCCATATAAGGTGTGGCTAAAGTTTACACTCTCGAACAATTGAAGCGAAGAAATTTGCAAAGATCGATGACAGAATTGGAAACCGAAGTATTTGACATGAATCCATCCGTACCAAAGATTAATGTAAAATTATTGTAGACTAACAGAAATAAAATGTATGTTTCAGCATTTTATCTGAACTCGTGAGGCGCCTGGTGGGACATGCACCGGGTAGAATGGCCGTGTTGGCAATCAGCGCGGCCGATGCCGGCGGCGCCGGCCTAGTATCGGTGACGTCAGAAAAGCAAGATATGCGGCGTGCGTGGCGCTCGCCGCTCCCGGTTCAGGCCCCGGACGACGTGGTCAAATTTCAAGATGGAAACAATAACAAAAGGGGCATAGAGGCCCTGCTTTACAGTTAGCGGAGGATTGTATGTCGGACCTCGTAGTTAAGACGTTGTATTTGATCACTGAATTTGATTATAAATGTATTAACTAAGCAGAGGTACCTAGTTTCAGTTGATTCCTATAGAACCAGATATAGTTAACACAAAATAATATAAATCCTTTGTTTGTTTTTTAATCTATTTATTAGCGATATAATAACTGGTTCGTTTTTTCCGGGTCTTTCAAGGGTAACTAGCGCCAACTCTGACCTAACTATGTAGATATAAAATAAACTTATTACAAAATAATTATGTGCATACTAATTCCGGTTTATAATATTAAGAAATATTTAACAAACATTGTACCTACCTACTTCCATAAATCTAAGTAGGTATAGTAGGTACGTTACTACTTAAATTATAAGGAAGACTGAGAGACAAACAAATATAGGTGTACTTAGGTATGAGTCGAACCTAGCACGAGTTATAAATACATAGCATGCTAACAATTTGAAAGTAATTAACAGCAGCTTGCAAGTTTCGGACGCACGTATACAAAATAGGTAGGTAATAGGTAATAATAATACCTTTGAACATTTGACATTGTCCTTTTTATGTTTTGGCTTTGCATGATTTCATCCATATTTTTAATAAGCATTAAAAATCCATTTCAATATTTTTGTTAAACTAGTAAAAAGTAGAATATAAAATAGAATAGAATAGAATAGAATCACGTCAGGTAGGAAGTAGATAATAAGTGATATAGTCAAGTCAGAGCAGGTAAATGTTAGTAAATGATTAATGCTTTACTGAAACTTCATTGTTACCCTGAATATACATTCCCTTTCATTCCCCATTTCATCCTAGAGTTACACAATGGTAAAGAAAAGGTACATTTAAAAAGATACAATACGCTTACTCACATGCTCACATGAGCCTGTGCTATTTATTCTCTGGAATACGAATAACATAGCTTTCTAACAATAAAAGTTTGAAGAATATATTTTACTTTTGCTTCTTTACAAACACACGGAGCGGTATTAGATCCATAAGTTTTAATGAGTGTTGAGAAAATATAGTTCAACAGTACCTAGGTACACATTAGATTATCAAGGTCCTTTGTAAGATCAATACAACCAATATTTTCAAAAAGGTTCTAAATAACCTAATTAATAGCTTTCAATCGACTCTTCTTCTAAATTCCTACACCGATGTACGTCAAAGTCAAAGTATTTATTGTAAATAGGCAATAAAATCACACTTTTACAAGTCAAACAGCTAATTCTCGTTAACAATGAGAACCACAAAACATAAAATATGATAAAAACAGTAATTGATTAAGGTTTGAGTTTGGGAAATTATGTTTCCCTTTCAATGTGTATTTTTTAACTCTCTACTGTTATTTGAATCTTCAACTCTTAATCTTATACAACTAACATAATCATCCCAGGGAAAATAGTAGTTTGTTTTACAAGGGTATAAAACGACTCATACCTACATTACTCGATGGTTTGCCTCACGAGCGTATCGAGTGTGGCACATAGAATCGAGTATGAGTGAGTCGTTTGAGACCCGCGTAAAACACATAATTTTTCATTATAATAAGTATATTAAGTAGGTATACAATTAAAAAAAACTAAGAATATTTCACAAATAACTTCAAATAAATCGTTCACTTTCAAATAAATAAATAATCAAATTCAATCTTTTAAAACCAATTTGTATTGTCGTCAAAATTCTACACACACCTACAGATCATAGGCGGCAATTACAAACCTTTTAAAATTATATAATGTACGACGCAAACGCACACGTACACATAGCATACATCCTATGATCGCCAAAAATGTAGACGAGAATTACACTTTCATTTAAAAAAGTAAACTGTTTAGGCTTCGCACGGTTTGTACATTAAAATACTCTTCTTGTTTTTCGAAGTAATTATGTCAAAATGGAAAATTGAAAAGTCGAATCTTCAGCCTGTTGATAATGGCGAGTACAAATAAAAAAAAAAAAACTAATTTCACTCCCTAGTGCGCAACAACCTCGTTTGCTACCGCTAAGCTGAGCTAATCTGACACCTTTTTTGAGCATGAGGTGTGAAAAAAATATTATAATGATACAATGAGAGACGCGGGGAGGAACAAATTTCACACGCCTAAGTTTACCTTATTTTTTTCGACCATTCAATAGATAATATGTTATAAATCTCCATAAATACTTCATAGAAAGCTCCTTCCCTTTGGTAGGTATATATTTGATATTATTTAGTACCTATTGGGATCTCTTTTCAATTGACGTTTATAAAGAACTCTGGGTTTTCTTATTTGATCCTCAGAGATAGAATCAGATAGAACACGTTTTAAGTGGAAACATTTTTTTTTTTATCGAGAATACACAGCAGTAGGAGGTAAGATACATTTTGACTGAAATATCTAGCCAAATTGAAAAAAAACTGAAGTTTCACATTCTCCTCTCGAGTTTGCTGAAGCGCTACTCGTTAGGTAGGCAATCAGTTTCGTCAACACTCGTGGTTTATTTTAGCCCCACCTAAATTAAGCCAGCTTCAATTGACTTTGTTTATGATGTGTACATCTTACGTGAGATTTCTCAAGTAAAAACTTCTACTCAACTATTCCCATGAAATGAATTCAGAAAATATAAGACTCCAAGATTGTTCCCGGTAGCATATCCCGAAACAAAACAATTTTAGGTGTAGACTAATCTGGTCTTATTTGTAACTCTGAAATGAATACCTATGTACTGTCTCTTTGCCAAAATGCAGGCGTAGAAAGTACGTCAATGGAATCAAAAACTTTAATTATTAATAAATTAGTAACGCTAATTAACAGTTAGACACATATTTTTCTCGATTATGGAATTACCATTATTCAGAATTGCTTCGTTCAATTACTATAAACGTCTTACCTGAATTAACAATACCCCTATTTTCTGATTTTTTCAAATGAATGGAGAATTTTGGTTAAAAAACCTCCTTGAAATTTCAAGCCTGTTTGCGGTACTCCTTTGGCTTTGATGAATTTATCAACCTGAAAAAAACCTTATCACAATACTAGAGGATATTTTTCAGCTTAAACGTCTCTAAGGTAAATTGACAAGGGTCCGACCTCTTTGCCCCAGCGTTTACCTATTTATTATTCTGTGCAAGCAAATTTATATATTGGCTGGTGCTGGCAACCGTCCCGTGATGTTTGTCGAAAGTTTTGTCTGTGATTTGATCAACTTTATTGCAACGAAATCTAACTACAAACCGAAAATTAGTCTGAAAGCTCATTTACACTATAGAATTTCATCCTGAAAACATCTGATAGTGTTGACCTTTTTCACTTGTTTTACCGCAGAGAGTATTGTTAGTCGGGGCAAAATAAATATTTTTGTATGGAGTAGGTTGCATTAATTGCACTTCTGGTGATCTTTCGGCCTGTTGTAGAATACTATTGAAATAACATAAATCCGAAAGATCACCAGTCTCCTACATACTTTTCATACAACATTTTGTATTCAAACTTTGAAGCCTTATATTACAAAAACTATAGGTACATCGGAGACTGGTGATCTTTCGGATTTATGTTATTTCAATAGTATTCTAAGACAGGCCAAAATATCACCAGAAGTGCAATTAATGCATGACATAATCTTATTTTGCCCCGACTATGTGTAGTATGGATGGGTGAATGATTAGTTAGGTCACAGTCGATCACACCCTGCAAAAGTTAATTTCCACTCAATTGAAGTTGTTCAATTGGATTGCAAATAATGTATGCTTCTCAGTCTGCCGTCGCCTAGTTCGAGCTTGTCGGTTCCGTTGCGTCGCTAAAAACAACAAAGGAAAATAAGCTTGAAAGCCGACACGACTAAGGACCTGAATATTCAAAAACATGTGGCAACTACCGAACTGACCCGCACTATTCCAGCATAGTGGAAATGGTCCACCCGGTTTTTGGAAATGCCCTGAAAATTATTCTACGCTATTTTTGTATGACCTCAAACAAACCCATAACTAACTGTTCGAGCGATGGATGCGTAATTATTTTTCTCGTTGGTAGGTAATTTTTAATCACAGTACCTACCTCGTAATAGTATACCAACCACGTAATACCACGGTTCGGTATCAAAACAAATTCAAAAACGTAAAATAACGTTTCTATAAATCGTCCATTGCACAGTTGTAGTTTATTGAAGTTTTCTTCATCTTATTTTGACATAGAACATCTGGCAGTGGAGACAGCTGCCGATGTTTATTGAAGATAGGCAATATCATAAATTATTATATAAATATTGGCAATATAACATTTGGTTGTGTGCGCTCCGATACACTCAGTCTCTGTGCATCAATATTTATTCTTTAGTCTACTATGACATAATCTGGACTAAACTTTTAACACATAATAATAGCCAAATAAAATAACACCGTACAATCTAGTATAGGTACTTACTTATTCCCACATTTTCGTGTAGTTTTTGCCTGATCTGCGAGTCATAACACCTACTTAAATAAAAATAGTAATAAATACTGGCACTAAGACTGGCTCAGAGCTAATTAAAATAAAATAAAAGCTTGTAAACTTAATTGTTTAGGGGCATTGTAATTATTTAACTGCAGTGCAGTGTATAGCGTGGCACTGGAGCAGAAAAAGCGAAGCTAGCAAAGTAATTAGACGTTTCTTATTTCATTTCCAGGAACTGTGTACACAGGGATGAAGCTAGGGTGGTAATGGGGGGAATTGAAAATAAAAGTGAAATTCTTACAATACCTACAAATAATAACCTAAGATGCGATTATTGATTAATGTAAAGTACACTGTTTGTTCTTTTATTATTTCAAGTAAATTATTTCAACAGCTTTATGGAAAAGGATCACAAGTCATATTATTATAATGATACTTTAATTACAATACAAAACGTAAACGACAATGGTGGATAATAGTATTTTCTACTTCATTCGTTATTTATTACATAGTTAGGTTTAGTCTTACCTATCATAAAGTCTATCAAATTACAGAATTAAACTGCGGTATTAAGTAGAAACACCACTGTGCAATAGACACACAAAAGTACTCTTTAAATGGATAGACAAAGGGCTGATGCTTTTGACCCTTTTAGGTCCTGAATACGCCCATTACCTTGTACTTACTATTAGGTATTCTGTGGGCGACCGTCTCTGAACGTGGCTCGGCTCAGGTAGTGGACTGTATAACGGTGACGACGTTCGTTCGCCACGCTCAGGTAGTCCGACGGCCGCCTTTTTTTGTATGTGCCGGGATTGCCCAAAGAAACCAATGTTTTATGGCGGTACGGAGGGAGCGGTGACTTTCACCCCGAGGCTTGCAGCTGTGTTAGATGTTTCTTCGTCGGTTGCCTGCAGTGAACTGTCTGTGAATTGTTCCTGTTCTATTATTTATTTAACTGACTATCGCGTCACCCTGCGACGATCCCACGCAGGTAGAGGGTACGTTCCGGCCAGTCAGGGAGCCCGCTGTCTGCGAGACAAAGACGGAGGACGGTGTGCGACTGAAGGCCCTCCATCTTTAAATCCCTTCCCTGATTGGCCGTCCCGATTTGGCAAAATGTCGGTTTGTTCCCTAATTTTGCTATCGGGTGCTCACATTTCCTCACTTATTTCCTAACCTAGTGTCCCTATCTGTATATATCTAGGTTGATGAAGTGTGAGCCCTATTTTCCCTACCTAATGCAAGCCTTTGGGTGAAATAAAGTGACCGCCCCCTCATTTATTTACATAATACGGCGAATATAACGGAAATACACAAATCAACCTAACTAAGATGGTCCTCCCGTCCCGCTCACGTGTCGATGCAGTCGTCCCGTACATACTCCCGCCGTGTTGAGTCCTGGCTGCGGACTCTACACCTTGGCTGGAAGGGCGACTGGATCGGTAGGGATCACGATGAGCCTCTTGGTCGGTCTGCGCAGGATTCTGCCTTTCGTTTTGACGTCTGCGACTCGTACGACGCCGTCTGGCCCCGGGTATGTTGCAGTGACGACTCCACGTGGCCACGTGTTTCGTGGCAGGTTGGTGGCGACTATGAAGACGACGTCACCCTCCTTCAGCGGCGGGCCCTTGTCATGCGGCTCCCGCCGGTGTTGGAGGTCGGGGAAGTACTCCCGGAGCCGTCGATGGCTGCGGCGGCGTGCTTCTGCGGAGACGGCACGGGATGCAGCTGTGCACGATCATTCTTGTCACGGGCCGTAGGCGAAGGACCCAGTAGTGCTGTCGGCACTCGTTGATGGTGGCTTCGACTCCGGCGTGATACAGCTGACGGTGTATGTGGTCGATCAGGAGTCGTGTGCCGTGCTGATTGCCATCTAGCACGGGTGGCGATTACACCGTGTCGGCGACGTCATGCGCTCGTTGTATGCGGCTTTTGATGCGTATGACGCCGTCCACGTACGTCAGCGACAGCGGCCTGAGGCGGCTGCCTAATGACACGGTGTTACCCTTTTCTAGGGCGGCTATTTCTTCGGTGAAAGCATCTTGCTGTGATGCCTTGATAATTAGTGTTTCAGCGCGGCGTAAGATTGATGCGTCAAGTGTCAGGTATCGCCGCCGTGATGAAGCAGGTTTCTTCATTTCTACTGTCTTCTTATTCGTCTTGTGAGCTTGTTTCCACAGTGGATCTTTGTCTTCCCAAAATATCTTATTCTTAACCATTATTACGGTAAATGATACATCCAGCTGCTCTAACACAATAGGGCCTCGATACAATGGCTAGTTGTAAACTATTGAAGTAAACTTATATTACGGCAATAAGACATTCTGCCTGGCTTGTACAATAAAGACCGTAATACAAATGGTAAAGACAGACAAAACTATCTTACTACTAAAATAAACTTATATTACGGCAATCAACACATTCTGTCTCGCTAATACAATAGGGCCGTAATACAATAGATAAAACTGAACCTAATACAAATGCCGCGTACATCTGGCATGCACCCATCCTGCCTCTTTCTCACGGTAGCGCGGTAATTTCTAGGAGACGGTCTGCGTGGTGTTTTACATACATCTATCAATTATCTAATGGCTACATGCTAATCTCATTATCATATATCTACTTATTTCAACTACTTAGACTTAGGTTGTGGCGCTCGTTAACATGTTCCCCGCTGTATGAGGGTTCCGCCGACATACACAATGGTTTGAGAGCACCACAACCTCTGCTACTGACCTAAGCATAGAATTAACACACGACGACCGTTGTGTGTCTGTAGCGCCTCGGAACGAGCGCACTGCAGATTTTGAGTCTTCCTCGTCTCCGTAGCAGCCTGTAGCGCCGCGGTTCGTGCGCTCTGCTAGTCTTGAGTCTTCCTCGTCTCCGTAGCAGCCTGTAGTACCGCGGTTCGTGCGTTCTGCTAGTCTTGAGTCTCCCATGCGCCCGTAGCTGGGACTGCCTGGTCGCTTGTGTAATAGCAGAGGCCAGCTCAGCAATGTCACCCCTCGGCGTCGACGGTGGCTGAAGGGCGACGGCAGCGTTCGGTCTTGATGTCGCAATCCCTGGATGTGGGAAGGTAGCTTCCCTTTGCGGCGCAGGCAGGTGTACTTGTGGACGGGGTTGCGGCGGTTCAGCTTCAGGTAACGCTTGAGTCTTCATGAAGGCAGCAAGCGCCGGAGGTGGCACAGGAGATGCCGGCGTTGCTTTCGGTAGCGTTTGCTGAACGTCTCTGTTTTCATGTTCAGTGATAGCCAGTATGTGAGTCTGGCTATCATGCAACCATGAGTCCACACGTTCAGTTGGTTCTTCGTCACCGAGGGTAGTGCGGACATCTTCATCTTCTTCATTTACAAGTGCTTCGGCTTCTAGTACGGCGACGCGTGCGGCGGCGAGTTGTTCGCGGGCGCGCGCTAATTCCAAAGCTCTTGCTGCTTTGCTGCTGTTGCTGGCTCTTGAGCGTGTTTGGTGCATGTGCAGTGGTTGTCCAGACATCGCGGCAGGCGGTGCGGCGATGGACAACCGGGCGTCAGGTATACGGCTGGACGCGGCGATATGACGCACCGGTGTAGGCGTTGCGCTGATGGGCCGTGCAGTTTCTTGAGACGCGACGATGAGCGCTGCCGGCAGTGGCGCGCCCTCAGTAGCGGTCAGTGCTACATGCGTCTCTCTTGCAGGCACGGTCTTCGTAGTGCTGGTGCGGGCCGCGCCGACATCGACAGCGGTCGGCGGGGCGTGTACAGCTGCGGTGACTCGACGTGTCTCTACCCTGACAGTATGGGCAGACGTCGACGCCACTGCTCTTGAGCATGTTCGGTGGGTGTGCAGTGGTTGTCCAGACATCGCGGCAGGCGGTGCGGCGACGGACAACCGGGCGTCAGGTATACGACTGGACGCGGCGATATGACGCACCGGCGTAGGCGTTGCGCCGATGGACCGTGCAGTTTCTTGAGACGCGACGATGAGCGCTGCCGGCAGTGGCGCGCCCTCAGTAGCGGTCAGTGCTACATGCGTCTCTCTTGCAGGCACGGTCTTCGTAGTGCTGGTGCGGGCCGCGCCGACATCGACAGCGGTCGGCGGGGCGTGTACAGCTGCGGTGACTCGACGTGTCTCTGCCCTGACAGTATGGGCAGACGTCGACGCCACTGCTCTTGAGCATGTTCGGTGGGTGTGCAGTGGTTGTCCAGACATCGCGGCAGGCGGTGCGGCGACGGACAACCGGGCGTCAGGTATACGACTGGACGCGGCGATATGACGCACCGGCGTAGGCGTTGCGCCGATGGACCGTGCAGTTTCTTGAGACGCGACGATGAGCGCTGCCGGCAGTGGCGCGCCCTCAGCAGCGGTCAGTGCTACATGCGTCTCTCTTGCAGGCACGGTCTTCGTAGTGCTGGTGCGGGCCGCGCCGACATCGACAGCGGTCGGCGGGGCGTGTACAGCTGCGGTGACTCGACGTGTCTCTGCCCTGACAGTATGGGCAGACGTCGACGCCACTGCTCTTGAGCATGTTCGGTGGGTGTGCAGTGGTTGTCCAGACATCGCGGCAGGCGGTGCGGCGACGGACAACCGGGCGTCAGGTATACGACTGGACGCGGCGATATGACGCACCGGCGTAGGCGTTGCGCCGATGGACCGTGCAGTTTCTTGAGACGCGACGATGAGCGCTGCCGGCAGTGGCGCGCCCTCAGTAGCGGTCAGTGCTACGTGCGTCTCTCTTGCAGGCACAGTGCTGGCGCGGGCCGCGCCGACATCGACAGCGGTCGGCGGGGCGTGTACAGCTGCGGTGACTCGACGTGTCTCTGCCCTGACAGTGTGGGCAGACGTCGACGCCACTGACGGGGATGAAAATCCCGCAGCTCCTTCCGTAGTCGTTGTTTCGGTAAAGGACTGCGGCTCCGTAGCGACACTACATGTCGGGGCTTCTTCATATTGTTTTCTTCTCTTTTCCCCACATGAGCGTGTCACCGGCATATTGGCTTCTTCAGGAACATCCGGCTCGACAGGACCAGACAATGTGGGCGACCGTCTCTGAACGTGGCTCGGCTCAGGTAGTGGACTGTATAATGGTGACGACGTTCGTTCGCCACGCTCAGGTAGTCCGACGGCCGCCTATTTTTGTATGTGCCGGGATTGCCCAAAGAAACCAATGTTTTATGGCGGTACGGAGGGAGCGGTGACTTTCACCCCGAGGCTTGCAGCTGTGTTAGATGTTTCTTCGTCGGTTGCCTGCAGTGAACTGTCTGTGAATTGTTCCTGTTCTATTATTTATTTAACTGACTATCGCGTCACCCTGCGACGATCCCACGCAGGTAGAGGGTACGTTCCGGCCAGTCAGGGAGCCCGCTGTCTGCGAGACAAAGACGGAGGACGGTGTGCGACTGAAGGCCCTCCATCTTTAAATCCCTTCCCTGATTGGCCGTCCCGATTTGGCAAAATGTCGGTTTGTTCCCTAATTTTGCTATCGGGTGCTCACATTTCCTCACTTATTTCCTAACCTAGTGTCCCTATCTGTATATATCTAGGTTGATGAAGTGTGAGCCCTATTTTCCCTACCTAATGCAAGCCTTTGGGTGAAATAAAGTGACCGCCCCCTCATTTATTTACATAATACGGCGAATATAACGGAAATACACAAATCAACCTAACTAAGATGGTCCTCCCGTCCCGCTCACGTGTCGATGCAGTCGTCCCGTACATATTCCGTGCTATTATGCGATATGCATAAACGTATGAAAGTCGTGCGTGAGGTCGCTTACAGCCTGTATTAAACCATTTCATAACGGCGCACAGTCACAGAATTACAAAATATGCCAAGCAAGACGCACCACCACAGAATACCTCGTAGTTTCTTCAGACGAATTAAATTAGTATGTCCGTCACGCACTTGTCCCAATCTGCAAGCCATAAGCCAATAATCCATCGTGGTAACTCATCAATATTAAATCTAGCCTTAGAAAATATATGGACGCGCCACGACGCTATAATAAAAATCAATCATTTTTGTACGCGCTTATACGCCTGTATACGGTTACTGTATGATACCATACCAATATGTAAAAAATGTATAATTATTATGTTGTTTTATGTCACCTTGGCGTGTATTGTTAGCAGAAATTAGCACGTACACTTATGTATATAACTATACAAGCTGGCCCGATAGATACTGTCGTGTCAAATATGTAGTATAAGAAAATCCCTTATAATATATATTATATATCCCTTATCCTTTATAATTCCCACGGCTTATTAGTCTATTAGACGGAGACGAATCTAACAAAGTAAAGATCGTTCTCGAGTTATAAATGGTGTAATTAACAAGGCTTTGTTTTATATACCTACTTATACATATACCTAGATAATATACGATAAGTATATAGAAATGAATCCATATTTCCCTTGGTCACGGCAGCACGCGTAAACGGCTAGACCAAATTTGCTAATTCTTAATTATTGACAGGAGAAGGTTCTTATGAAAAAAAGGAATTTGCACGAAACGTTAGAAAATTTAAGATAACTTAACGGTCATAATAACATTGCTAATGAAACTTTTTTGATAGGACAAATGACAGAACGGACGTCTGTCGAGTCAGCTAGCCTCTAATAATAATTAGCAGTAGAAAATAAGCACCGAGCGCATCGAATTGTCATTAAAAATATAAAAGTGACACCGTAAAAATATCAACGCGACGACACAATTAGCGATATATTAAAAATCTGTTGTTTCTGCATCGGCTATCTGCTTACTGTTTTATGTATACTTGAATATAATAATACGACGTCTTCATGAAGCCTTGTAGATAAAAAAAAAGATTAGTTCCTATATTAATTATTGTATTTTTTATGCATTGGTATTATTACTATCCTGCTTCTGTGGGTACTTACCTTCTGCTATTAATGGATAGATAGGTAAATAAGAGTTGTTTTCTTTTATCTTGATATCATAATATATTTTAATAATATTAATGTCTATTTTTCGTAGATATAAAAAAATTTTACAATTACAATGATAATATCCAGGCGTTTAAGTATTCCGTAATTATTTCTTACACCAATGGAAATTGAGCGCTGTCCATGGAAGACATAATCAACAATTCAAGTCGATTTAATCTCGAGTTGTGATATATACTAAAATCAATCAAATAGATCCAATTGAACATATTCGATCTTATCTTACCACAAAAGTTTAAACCAGAGTTAAACAGGTGTTTCTACAATTTCGTTCTACAAAATCGACGTCTATCACTCGCGTTTTCTAACTGAAACTTGGCATTCCTAATAATTTTTTTGTGAATTTGTTATTGAGTTAGAAAAAGCGAGGGTTAGACGTCGATTTGTGGTGAAAATATTTAGACATATCTGTTTAACTCTGGTTATTTTTTTTGTAGTAAGACCGAATCATTTTTAATCTTCCTAGTGGTGAGCGTATTTTTGTAACACAAGAAAACATAACACAAAAACTCCCATACAATTCGAGAAACGAAAATGTTATTGAAGTTAGTCATGTGTGTGTGAACGATACGTGTGACATGCGACCGGTAAAATATATCCTTGAAAGACTCTCATTGTAAGAGATTTCTATATGTGCCTACATGTAATACTTCTCCACCCACACATCTTCAAAAGGAACATGTTATTTCATTTTAAGTTTCAACTTTACAACTGAAGCGCATGAATATCATTTGAATACAAAAGTAGAATTAAAATCTTGGAATATTTATCGCTTTATGTCCAGGGATTTTGTTCCTCCAAAGTTAAGACGGCAATTTTATTATAAGCTTATTTTTTTCTGAGTAGCAAGGAACGTATTGGATAAAGTTTATCGTGAAAGTTTTTTCAGTATTATTTGCTTTTTTAAACGGTTTTATTATTTGTTTCTTTCTTCTTTTTTTTTCTTCTTTCTGTTTGCACATTGTCCTGTTTTCGCTTGTATTGATATTATGGAGCTGGCTCTATTTTAAATTTTCGTAAGATTTTCGTATTACAATACAATTAGATTTTCAGTATGCGACATTTGTGAATGTATATTGTGCAGGTAATATTATGTGCTATAAAGCCTAAAACTTTCTTACTTATTTACCTACTTACTACTGGAATTTAGTCCAAAGTCAAAAAAATGATTTTCGAAACTGTTTAAGACCGGCACTTTTCTAAAAAGAGATGTAGCTTAAATTCAAAGAACTTATACACCTATTCATGGTAAATAATCTATGGTGTGCAATACACCATTAAAAATACATAAAAAGAAATGTCAGAGTAATTGGCGGGTATCTCTAAATAGCGCTCGCAATTTTCATTAACTTTGCCTCCTTACTTCATAAGCCCTGAAAAGTATAAAAATAAAGAAGTAGCAAGGAAAAATCCCCTTGTTCGCAACCTTGACCGCATCGCCCGAAATAAACCTCGGCGAAACCGATGGAAGATGAACAATAAAAGAAAAAGGTTTGTGACAACTGAAAGATCAGTTTCAGAGGTAACAAACATTCGGCAACTTTTTTCCTTAGCAATGGGAATATTGTATGTAAATAGGGTATTTTTTTATAAAGACGATACACTTATTGATTGTTAATTAGATAACTGTCTATACAAATCGGGGCATAACAAAGTGTAAACAAATGCTACGTAAACAATATAATAATATCCTTTTAACTGTAAACAAATCGGCAGCTCGCTAATATATTTTATCTTTATCTGCCTTATTAGTCGAGTGCAGAGACATTCTAACGAAATTCTAAAATTTTATTTTTGTTACATTTTGTACCTATAGAACATTTTTATTATATACATACACTAAGCAGTCACTAATAGATAAGAATTACCGTAATATAATTTGCTGCTTTTTAAAATGTGTAAATATATATTTATATCCCAATGGATTCTAAATTAATAATTAAAGTAAGCGTTCAAGCTTGAACTTAAGATACAGTTGGCATGAAAGGTTTAAATTTTTCAGGAACCACAAAATATGAAACCATGGGTTGGTACGTGGGACGCCACGCGGCCGCTCTCCAGATGTCTGCAATACGACGGATTTGCTAATGAGGTCACAGGTACAGTCAACGCCAAATGTAGCTGAACATAACTCACAATTTAGGCGCTACGCGCGCTAAATAATAAATGCTACAAGTAGAAAATTGAAGGTCCAGAAATATTCAGGAACTTTTGTAGGAGACTGTACATCATTAAGTCTATTACATTTCCCAGTAGGTACTGGCCGTCCTTCTTCTGCCTTTTTCTGGGAGAAAACGAAAAATAATGGACTAGAGTTTAGCGATCTAATCTACACTAGCTCAATTCAGAATGGTAGATCGCATCAATAACCCAACCCAATGTGGTTTTTAGATATGCTTATAAAAAATAGAGGTAGCATATTCCCAAATCATCTCAACGTGATGAAGGAACGTTTAGCAATGTCTATGGTCAGCCGTAGCGCTTGTCACCACCTATATTATACTACACTATGCTTACCACCATCCATACTATCGAAATGTCTAATTGTCTATCTCATTATAATACCGCGATAGAACAATGCATAGTATTTTTTGAAGAGACGGGGAAAAACTAAATTTGACTCTGCCAAATGCATCAGAAATGCGATGCCAAAATCCTCGAATGAGGAGAAAGAAAAAAAAACAGTGCATAGAGTAACTTTTTATACTGAGAACAATGATAAAACTCGGTCGAAAGCTGTCCAAATTGGGATGATCTTGGCAGACAAACAATTTGAATACGTACATTTTTTATGAAGTAAAGTAGACAAAGTGAAGAAACCGTCGCCGTAGAAGCGAAATTAGATAACTAACAAAACCATTTTCCCGAGATAAAGCTGATTTAGTGTTTTTTTTTTATACTAAAACGAAATAGTTATTATACCGTAAATAATTATACTGTCGGCATTTTTATATGTTAATATAGGGTTCATTGTGCATCTTTGGAGCTTATTGCAAAACCCATATCATATTAATTCAAAATTATAAAAATCTTTAAACAGTTATCTATTTTTGCTTCTCTGAGCTTTCGGAACTAACATGTAGTTGTCTGCTTTATTGTGTTAGTTGTTCAGTTTTGTCTGTTATTTGGATGAACATTTAGCTGAAAATCAATATGATAAGTGCCATTACTCAGTTTTTCCTCTGCAGTAATACCATTTAAAAACCTTTGTGTACTTTTAAGATGTGACAAAATCAAAGAAAACAGAATATAATACTTGTAATTTAATTACTTATTTACTTGAAATACACATAAAACTCGGGCAAATAAGTGTGATTATGGTGGGTATATATTTTTCTAAGTTAAACTGAATCAACAATATAAAATAGGCGCTCCTACCTAAAATCTAAAATGATGGTTTTAACAGAACGACTGCAGCAGAATTATTTTACTATGACAGTGCCAAAGCCTTTCCGGAAACCGACATGTTCAGGACGCTGGAAGTTGTCAAACCTGCGTTCGAGACGGTTCGTAAGGACTCTTCAGAACAGCTTATACACATGGATCAGGAGCGAGATGGGTCTATAATTCTTCTATAAGGTATTGTCACCTTTTTTGAAGAAGAGCACCACCATACTCCTGTGCCATGTTTCTGGTGTGATAACCTCGAGTATGACACAGAATTAAATAAGTTCTGAAGGACTAAAAGTATCGGTTTTCCACCCACTCTCAGAAGTTCTGTTCTGATTCTGGCATCGCCTGGCGCCTTGTTGTTTTTAAGCTGTTTGAGAGTCATTCTAATCTCGTACAAGCTAATATCTGGGATGTCTTCAGTGTAGTGTCGGGTTAGTTCAGCTCTGGTGTCATGAGCTAAACTGACAGTGGGTTCTCGTGTCGAGGTGTATACAACTGCTCGTAAAACCTCTCAAGCTCTCTCATAATCTCCGACTTCGACGAGACGATACTGCCGTCCTCGATCTTCAGCTTTGGCACGTGGCTTTGCTCAATAGATGAATTCCTCGCAAACACTTTCGAGCCCTGGTTCCGCTCGATTGCGTCCTTAATACGTGGTGTATTGTAGGTCGTGTTGCAAGGATTTTGAGATTCGTCTATTGAGTTTGCCGTATTCCAACATATCAGCTGAAAATTGCAGTATCATCTCAATCCGGTTTGCCATTAATTTAATTGTTCAGTCAGAGAGCTTTTGAGGTTTACTCCAGCGTGGGCTCTTAAAGTGCTTTCAACCCACTGCTTGGACAGTTTCCACCAGCCCATTGTTTATCTCGTCCACAGTTTCGCATTCGGCTAGGCTCTGGAAGCGATTGGATAATCGCCAAAGTTCCAGTTGAAAGTGTTCGGGGTTCTGGATTTGGGCAAGGCCAGGACGGAGCGTGGACTTCACCAGACGTGACCTCTCAAGCTTGATATCGATATTCAATGTGCCTCAAAATTAAATATTTTTTTATATTTAACAAAACGATGATCGCTATCGGTTTTCACCTTGGCGGTGGATCACGGAGCCATCATTGAATATTCGCTTCTTAGTCGTGATGATGAAGTCGATCTCATTACTGGTTCAACCATCGAGGATCATCCACGTCTATTTCCTCGATGTTCGCTTCTGGAAGAAGGAGTTCCGTACCCCACTCTTAACCCTACTCAACATTCCGAGTACATACTTAACATTCCGTGAGGTTCGCGAACTTTCGCGTTAAAATCTCCCATAACAACGGTGATGTATGACTCGAAGACATGTATGGCTTCGGATATCGCCTCATACAATGCCTCTATTTCATCGTCAGGGTGTGTCCAGGTCGGCGCTTATGACTTGTATGACCTTCAGCGAATACCGATCGGTGATTCTGAGTATAAAGTACGCTACCCTGCTTGGCACACAATCGACCTTTACTACGTTTTTATAAGGGATTCAGGGTGGTCCCTGAGTTTTTCCCCCCCATTTGAGGTCCCCCCATTTTCGTTCTCCTTCCCGGAAGAAGAGCATGTTGCTGGAATCCAGGGTTACCGTATCCTGTTCCTCTTTTCGGATTTCTGATAACCTCACGATATCCCATCGCATCTTGCTCAATTCTTCCTTCAGCTCGACAATTTTCTCGTCAGTCCCGAGCGTGCGGATGTTGTGTGCTACCAGGGCCAGAGTCCATTTGGGGTGGTAGCGGGACATCTGCCGGGGATTTTTAGCACCCCTTGCATATAGGAAAGAAAGATTAATTGTATGTTGTTCTTTTTTGTCACAGTTTTTTTTTTCATATCTACTTTTTACGTTGAGGCAAAACTGAATAACGGTCATTATGCATTATATTTGGTACCATAATGTTGAATCTAGGAAATTATTCATTATTTGGTCAATTATTCAATTCTTCCTCTCAATTTTCACACCCATTATTGAATGTTCATTTCTGTCACAAGAACTTATTTTTTTAAATATCTTTGGAACGAAATGAGACAATTGAACGAGCGTAAGTTCAAAAGATGCAGCTTACTTTAAACTATAACACAATGCAATAAAGTGGATTTTGATAAAAGTGTTAGTTGTTCAATTTCGCTTCTACGGCGACGAAACATTAATATACACTAAAGCAGCCTGAGGCAAATTGGGACCTTTGTTTGATGTTATATTATTGTATACCTTTTGAACTCAGTCCCACCTGGAATGCTTTCAGGTTTGGCTGAAATAATATATGCAAAACGAAAAATAAAAAATAGGCGTATTTTAAAGTACTTTGTGATTTCTATGAACTTGTGTCACATGCCATAGACGAATATTATTTTCAATAGCCTCACTTTAATTGAGTTAAAAACATTATCGCCAAAACACTGTCTTTGCTGTCTACAAAAACAAAGGTAGGTAGGTAAAAACCTTAAGCTAAATCTAATAACCCGCTACCAATGGGCAACGTTCCCTAAATGCTGGCTGCATTGCCACGTTGTATGGCAATGCTTATTCTTTAACCAAAATAAAGGCCAGCAATTTGGTCACGAGTCATGTCGTTTTTTCGCAGGCAGCGAGAACTGTTTGTTCCTGAATGTGTTCTCGCCGAAGCTAACAGCTGGCGCGACGCTGCCGGTGGTGGTGTTCATCCACGGAGGAGCCTTCATGTACGGCCAGTCCGACATCTACGACCCCTCGCACCTCATGGACAAGGACCTTGTCGTGGTCACTCTCAACTACAGGCTGGGACCTCTTGGTAAGATAAAAACAGCGCTTTAAGCGATAGAACGTCCATTGTACTACCTATTATTCAGTTCGTCTTATCCGTGTTGAGAAAGAGCTGTATATCTATCTATATAAAGAAAAACACGACATACTTAAAAGAAGCATCCGAATATTGTATAATCATTACGCGCAAACATGGACCTTCACGGACTTAGCACAAAAAAATTTAAACCAGAGTTTAACAGATGAGTCAAAATATTTTCTCCACAAACAGACGTCTACCCCACGCTTTTTCTAGCTCAATAACAAATTCACAAGTAAAATAATTAGTAATGCCAGCTTTGAGTGAGAAAACGCGAGATATAGACGTCGATTTTGTGAAATTAAATTTTAGAAACATCGGTTTAACTCTGGTCTAAACATTTGTGGTAAGACGGTCAGAGAATATCCAATAAATGTTAAAGGATAATATTATACTCGCACTATATCCATAAAAGACTACATCCATCAAGGATCCAATGGCCCTCTTTCACTGTTTATGGCTAGTAAAGCAGGTAGATTTCCAAGCGTGGGTTTACAGTCAATCTAAAATGAGATTTCGCGGCGGCCGTATTCACGCAGTATATCGTGTCCTGACTCGAGCTAGTGGATCAACATACGCTGTTCTATGTAAAGTAAATAAAATCACAAAGTTATACATATTTAGGTAGTTATATGAGGTGTTATAGCGACGTCTAACAATATCACCGCACCCCGGTCTATAGCTTTGAACGTTAAATTAACCTAAAACTGATCAACTGGCAAATCACGCATATAAATTACTAATTATTCGCTGGTTATTACATTCATGAAACATTACTTGGCAAGACTATTAACATTTTGTATGACAAAATATCAGGAAATGAAATACCTACCTATATTCATATACAATTATACATACCTGCCTTGTACCTATAGGTACTGGTACAAGTTTCTTACAAATGTTTACGCCAATACGACCCAATTTTTACGCTATCGTTGAACGTTTATGTTTATGAATTTTTTTTACAAGTACGTTTAATTTGTTAGGGACTACAGCCCCTATTTGAGCACCAATATTCGTCTTACGGCCACCATTGTAGCCCCACGTTGGACGCCACTTTTCCAAATAAGGAAAACTTGGGGTAGGTACTTTATACTTGTTTGTTTGTCGTATGCGGTTGTACTAGCCTCTACTGTCAGAGTTTACCAAGCCGCCCAAGGGCCCCTGACGTGACTTAACGACTGCTACAAATCGATAACAGCCGGGACCGACAGCACGTAAAAGCTGAAGTACTATAACTATATGCTGAAGAGAAACAAGATAATCAACAAAAAAGTATTTTCAGGGTTCCTCAGCACGGGCGACGAGGTCATCCCGGGCAACAACGGCTTGAAGGACCAGTCGGCGGCTCTGCACTGGGTGCGCAACAATATCATGCTGTTCGGCGGGAACCCGGACAGTGTCACGTTGATTGGGTGCTCCGCGGGCGGCGCCAGTGTGCACTATCACTACTTGTCACCACTGTCGAGAGGTAACAATGTCACGTAATAGTACAGTCAGCCTCTTAAGTAGCTGAGCATCTCTGTATCTAAAATTTAATATAGACCTTAAAAAGTAGGTACATTTTGCGTATTTTTAATTTAATTTGGAGACTGAAACAGTTTAGTAAATTCTGAGGCCGACTGTACCGGCTGGCAATCAAGCATTCGGAGCATGGGTTGTACCAAATTTTTTGGCCGTACTAACTAAATGTGACTTGGACTTTGACTTTGAATGTGCGTGCACCCCGCCCGTTGCGCATGCACAATAATGCACATGCTGAATATTTAAGACTAGAACTACGTGGCTTGATTCAGAATCAGAACTCTATTTCCTTCTAAAATTTATATTTCCTCTAATCTCATCTAATTTAGCAGTGGTAGCCTAGTGGGCGAACGTCCGCCTTCGAAAAACGGAGGTGGCGAGTTCAAATCCCAGTGCGGGCTCAAATCCCAATGTGTTGCTTGTTAAACAATATGTACGTAATTATCACTCGCTTTTCGGTGAAGGAAAACATCGTGAGGAAACCAACATGGCCGATAATTATTTCGGAGGCATGTTATCCACCAATCCGGACTACTTAGGCCACCGTGGTGCATTATGGCCTAATCCTCCTCACGAAAGTGAGGTGAGGCCTTTGCTCAGCAGTGGGACAGTTAAAGGCTGAATTATTATTATTAATTATTTCCTTTGAAGGTCGCGTAAATGCGCAAAATAATATTATTATCATGAATATAAAAATGAACAGTAGATTTAACATACCTACATTACACACACTACAATTGGTGCAAAAATAAAGTATGCTTAGCGAGTAACGTAACGTATGAAACCTTTATGCCAATAACCACCCCTAAAGGTGTGAAATGGGTGGTAATATTTATAATTATGAAAAACTGCAAATCCGCGGGTGAACACGCTTGGCGCCGCTGGTAACATTATTTAGTATTAGAAGTTCTTAAACTTTCGCGAACTGAATACATGTTAATTAGTATTTAAACGGGTCTAATTCGCGCACAAACGAAACGAAACGTTTGTGCGCGAATTAGACCCGTTTAAATACTAATTAACATTATTTAATATTGTTGCAATAATCAATACACGATAAAATAACTCATTCTCATTCCTCTGATAACCTACACAAGACTTAGGTACTCGTATTCGTATGTAAAAATCCTCGAACGGATTTTAATGACTTTCGGTATGTAAATACTTTATGCCCTCAAATGACACCTACGCATACGATACTTTTATTTCCCGGGTTTTACGTATTCTATAGGATCATTTTTACGCATTCCATTTTGCACGCTTTTCCCGTCCCGTGTGGCCCGTGCGAAATATACCGGTATTTGTATTCGATTCTGGCCCACCGTGGTCCGCACCACACGGTAGCTTAATAACACACCAATGTACACATACGATCCTGAACAAAATTAGTATCAAATTCAAAATCACAACGTTGGATAAATACGACAATGATAAAAAAAACTAGTAGGTATAACACAATGTTTAAAATTCTCTTAAAATTCAAATTTGTTACAGTAGTCTAAGTATATCTTACTAATATTATAAAGCCGAAAGTTTGTGAGTGTGTGTGTATGTGTGTATGTTTGTTACCTCTTCACGCTCAAACGGCTGGACCGATTTCGATGAAATTTGGTATAGGGGTAGATTGGATCTATGAGACGGACATAGGCTATCTTTTGTCTCAAAAAATAATCTCGAAGGGGATGAAATAGGGGTTGAAAGTTTGTATGGGGAATCCATAATTCTTCAAGTTAGGGATCTGAAAATTCTTATTTAGGCTTTTGGTAATCTTACTAATATTATAAAGCCGAAAGTTTGTGAGTGTGTGTGTATGTGTGTATGTTTGTTACCTCTTCACGCTCAAACGGCTGGACCGATTTCGATGAAATTTGGTATAGGGGTAGATTGGATCTATGAGACGGACATAGGCTATCTTTTGTCTCAAAAAATAATCTCGAAGGGGATGAAATAGGGGTTGAAAGTTTGTATGGGGAATCCATAATTCTTCAAGTTAGGGATCTGAAAATTCTTATTTAGGCTTTTGGTAATAAATAAATAAATACGGGTTTCAGCTTCTTTGCAAAATCATCCCTAAAGGGGGAAAAGCAAGGGGGTTGAAATTATTAGGTATTCTTTAGATGCACCCCCAACGGACCACAATAAACGGCTGAACGGATCGTTATTTAGAGAGGGAGAGTGCGATGGGAGGAAAGGGGGGAGAGTGCGGGGAGGGGAGAAGGAGAAAGGAGGAGAGTGGGGGGAAAGGGGAGAGTGGGGCGGAAAGGGGGAGTAAATGGTAGAGTGGGGGGAGAAGAGGGTAGAGTGGGGAGAAAGACGGGGAGAGCGGGAAGAAAGAGGGGAGAGTGGGGGATAAAGAGGGGAGAGTGGGAGGAGAAAGAGAAGAGAGTGGGGTGAAAAAGAGGGGAGAGTGGGGGGAGAAAGAGGGGAGAGTGGAGAAAGAGAGGGGAGAGCAGGGAGAAAGATGGGAGAGTGGGGGACAAAGAGGGGAGAGTGGAGAGAGAAAGAGGGGAGAGTGGGGAGAAAGAGGGGGGAGTGGGGAGAAAGAGGGGGGAGTGGTGAGAAAGAGGGGGGGGAGAAAGAGGGGGAGTGGGGAGAAAGAGAGGGGATAGCGGGGAGAAAGAGGGGAGAGTGGAGAGAAAGAGGGGAGAGTGGGGGACAAAGAGGGGAGAGTGGAGGAAGAAACAAAGGAGAGTGGGGGGAGAAAGAGGGTAGAGTGGGGGGAGAAACAGGGGAGAATGGGATGAGAAAGAGGGTAGAGTGGGCGAAAAAGAAAGGAGAGTGTGGGGGGAGAAAGAGAGGGGAGAGCGGGGAGAAAGAGGGGAGAGTGGGGAGAAAGAGAGGGGAGAGCGGGGGGAGACAGAGGGGACAGTGGGGTGAGAATGTGGTGAGAGTGGGGTGATAAAGAGAGTAGAGTGGGGAGAAAGAGGGAGAGTGGAGGGATAAAGAGGGAGAGGGGGGGAGAAAGAGGGTAGTGTGGGGGGAGAAAGAGTGGAGAGTGGGGGAGAAAGAGGGGGAGAGTGGGGATAGGAGGGGAGCGTGGGGGGAAATACCTCTTGAACTGCTTTAGCCACGAATGGGCGTCATCGTACCGTTTATCGGATTCAACCGTATCAAATTGCAGCATTTGGCCGCCTCGTATTATCCACAATTGCTTTTATTCCTCAAATAGCTCATTGCTTCAACAATAGCATCAACGGGGGGAGAGAGAATTTGGTTCGCAGATAGGTTATCTTCTAACTTGGACATAGGCTTCAAACATATTATTAAGTCATCATCATAATCATCGCCGTTTTCTATTAATGCGATAAAAACTGTGAAAAACTACCCAATGTGCGTAAAATTTCGTACGTAGATAGGTTATCCCGCAACTTACTTTAATTCATCTTGACTTAGGCTTTAATTCATCATCATCATCACCACCGTTTTGCATCAGTGCAATAAAAACTGTGACACACTACCCCATTGGCATGAAATTTGGTATTTTATAGCTTATATTATTACCTTATACCCCAACTTACACATATACAGTGGCCTAAAAACTGTGAAATAGTACCTACCTTAATTCGCATAAAATGTATTATGCAGATAGTTTAGAGACACAATATAGGCTACAAATCATCATCATCACCATCATCATCACTGTTTATTTGTCCATCAGTGCGATAATAACTGTGAAAAACTACCTAACCTCTGTATTTTCTCTGACACAATGTTACAAGTCGTATCTAACAGCCACCGCCCTATAGGTTTTATAATGTGAAACGCGGGTGAAACCGCGGGGCGCAGCTAGTACCTACATAAAGAGAGAAATCGCACAAACACTTTGTATTTTATCGATCGTCATTATCAAGTCTACGGGAGGACTACCATTTGTTACAGTGCGAAAAAGGAACGAGATGACAATACGAATATAAACAACTTACTTAAGTATCTTAGAAGAATAACACATAGAAACCAAGTACTCGCCAGCGCCGTGTAGCCATTTTTACTGATACTTTTTGGGCCTAGTTCGGTTTTGCGAGTCAGTTGCTCGAAATCAAAGCTTTTATGGTTAATATTTATTAAATTTTCCCTACTTTTGGACTAAATACCAACACGCGTGCGACATTTTCTTTGCGCTTGTGTGCGTTTATGAGAAGTCACGCACACATTGATAAAAAAGTAGCTTCATTTTTGAGTGAAACTACGCATGGAACTATCTTTCGCTGCGTTATTTGCGTTATTATTCTAAGCATTAATGTATGCTTAGATAATGCAGAATTGCAAACACGTTGAATAAAGGGCGTCCACCAGCATTGTATCTTGCCGTCCGTTGCTCTTATTTGATTACTTAGTCAAAACAAACTGATAATTCTGTTTGTTGGGAAAATATCTCTCTTCTTGTGGAATAAACATTGCACAAACATTGAGAATAAATCATTTTCGTAGTTGGTATAACTAGCTCTGCGTTGTTGAACAAGAAAATGTATTTACTTGTTACTTTACACTGATTTTAGTTACTTCAGACGGAAACATTCAAAACTAGATATTATAATACCTAAGCACACCTACACAGGGTAGTTTTTTGTGCAGCCAGTTCGAAAGTCGACATTTGATATTTTTCGCTCTTACGGCTCCGAAATCGTAGGTTACGTTGAGGGAAACATTTTTTTATGTGATCGTTTACGTATATGTATAACAAAATAATGTATAATAATATATCGAGCCCAACTATTTTTATGATACCTACTTTTCTAGCTGACTAGAGTAGGTATACTAGTACCCAACTTATAAGGCGCGTCGTGAATCTTCGTTCGCGCAGAAAAGAAAGTATGGTCCGAAGATTAACGAAAGAATGCTTAAAACTTACAATCAACCTAAGCTCACTATTATAAGGTTCATAATACACTGCAGCTGTTAGTTTCATCTCACTCTAAGCTCGCTAAGATGGCGGCGGCTGCCGACCAATAGCGGTCAATAGCATTTCCCGCGCTTTGAAAATTCATCTTCTGCGCAGGTACATCGGTAAGCCATATCAGTTGGGTACTACTGTACCTATTCACGGAGTACTGCAACTTTATTACAAAATAACGTATAATTAAGTTTTGAATATCTTTAAAATCTACTTATAATTGTCTATGACAATAACTTTAGAACAGACGGCTGCCTCCAAAATATGCACATCCTGTATAGATAGACTCTTACAGACAAACAACTATTCTTTCATATTTTTTACATGTATAGGTCTTTGCACGTTTACAGTGCAGATGTAACTCATTGTACAAATTCACGCTTATCTGAAACTAAACAACGTAGACAATTAGCAATGCCAGTTTAGTTAACCTATTGTTGTTTTTGCGTAAATGAATAGTAGTACAAACTTTGTACGGCAAAGTCCGTTAAAATCTTTGCATACAGAGTTTATAACGAAGTCTTTGTAACAATAACAAATAGATTCATAATATTATGCAGCTCTAGAGAGCATTAGCTTGGGCCTTGCTCCGCTACCGGTGTCACAGTAGTACCCAACTGATATGGCTTACCGATGTACCTGCGCAGAAGATGAATTTTCAAAGCGCGGGAAATGCTATTGACCGCTATTGGTCAGCAGCCGCCGCCATCTTAGCGAGCTTAGAGTGAGATGGAACTAACAGCTGCAGTGTATTATGAACCTTACAATAGTGAGCTTAGGTTGATTGTAAGTTTTAAGCATTCTTTCGTTAATCTTCGGACCATACTTTCTTTTCTGCGCGAACGAAGATTCACGACGCGCCTTATAAGTTGGGTACTAGTATACTGCCCTAGATTTAAGTTCTTCAATAGCTGGCCCGACAGACGCTGTCCTGTCAAAAAAGTATGAGAAAATCAATTGTGTTTTTTTCTATCTTTTTAGCGATTTCTTCTCCTATGTTGTATTAGTTATTCTGCTATTCGGAACGGAGACGAATTTAACGAAGCAATACTCACGAAAATCGGCCCGGCCGTTCTTGAGTTATTAATGGTGTAACTAACACGACTTTGTTTTATATTTATAATCTATACCTATATATAAAAATCAAATGCTGTTCGTGTGTCTCGCTAAAACTCGAGAAAGGCTGGACCGATTTGGCTGATTTTGGACTTGAATGATTTGTGGAAGTCCAGGGAAGGTTTAAAAGGTGAATTTTATCACTATTCCACGCGGACGAAGTCGCGGGCACAGCTAGTAAAGATATAAAGATGTTTTTATAAAAACTAAACTGCGAAAACCTACCATAGCCGCCCATGGTCGCCAAACAATATTTTGTTAAATATACACAACTTATCAACAACAAAACATAACAAAAGCATCGTTTCTGGAAAGTTTATGCCCCTTTGAATTTTCACGCGTAGGTACTTTATTCAACATGATAACGTGTATGGTTTCCGAGAATGTTCTGAATGTACCTACCTAAAAATATATATTATGTAATCAAGTATTACCGAAGAACTGCCGAATCGAAATGAGGTGTGTGCACGTGAAATAGAAATTAATTGGCAATTAAATGTTTTAATTACGTCCCATACTTATTTATAATTCGAAACTGTACCTATGTTATTTCAATCTGTCATTGACACCTCATATCTGATTACGAGGTGCGCGGGTATCGACCTAATTGTAGATAGTACGTGCCCTTTGTAACGACATTAAACCGATAACGGCGTGCCCGTTACGAACTACGATTATTCAAGGTTACTTTTATACAATCGCAACGTCACTCACAATATCGATATGAATAGTGTAAACTGAGAGTAACAATAAATGTTAATTACCCGTCATCATAGCAATGGCGACGTCTGTGGGCGACATGGTAAATTTGGTCAAATTGTTTAGAGATTCAATTGAACATAATTATATGCTGAATGCCGAATTATCCTCCTCCAAAGAACGCAACAGGTATTTTCCAAACGACATTCAACAATGCAGGTGACTCCTCCATTCGTGACTCACACGTTTGCAACACCTTTAATTCTACGAGTCTGTTGCACCAAACACTACGTAAGCACGACGTCGAACAAAATCCAGATACGCGAATAAAAGGGAAAAGTTTGTTCTTATAAGAAAACATATAAAGTCCCAGGAAAACAACCAACTCTGGCTGTAACCTGGGTAACCGCCACATAAATATTTAAAGGGTTTTCCGTGAAGGCATGCCTCCAGGGCCGAACTAAGGCCGTCGCCCACTGCGGCACATGGCCACGAGCACAGCCACTACATTAGTTAAAATACCACCTTTGAACTTAATAATATATTCGCCAACACCGTACGTGTCGTCTCTCCGTCGAAAAAAGTATGCACCGAGCTGCGATCAAATATAGGGTAGATACCCGATCGCCGCCGTTATTAGCAACTATGCCTTGTTTTGAATAACGCTGTCACATATTATTATGCCTTATATAAAAATAATGGTTAAAAACTGACACATTTACAACGCTATTACCGTGAGTTAAGGTTTATTGTTAAATGACACAATACTCGCTTAACTCGCATTGACGAGTGGACACTTTTGAGGATTGATTTCCATAGAGACTGTGTAATGTGTATCTATGGTACCTATATATTGAGGCGAATATATTGAGGATGGATTTCCATAGAGACTGTGTATCTATGGTATATTTGATCGCAGTCACCGAGAAATTGTTGTCTCTTTGACGAAAGAAGCGTTCTCCGAGCATCATTTTGCCAAACGCACCCCCTAATTATTTTTATTAAAAATCGAAAATTATGTCTGAGGTTAGTTCAAAGGAATCATGAACGGTGACGTGCACTGTAATGGGCTCTCGCTCTTAGAACCCTTGCCCCATCTACGTCAGTCTAAACAATAACTCCAAGAAGCAACAAAGAATATCTTTACTTTATTGGTTTCTGAATAATTTGACGGAAATTGGCAAAAATAAAAGTATGGTCGTTGCTTACAAAGCTATAACGATGCTACGGTAGGGGAAGATACAATGTCACATGTTTATTATATTGTTAGTATTGCCTTTTATATATATTATATATATAGTATTTATTTTTTCCATGGGTTTGTAGCGACACATAATATTCTTGCGCTTGCATTGCATTCTGCTGACGCGAGCTAATGTAATGCAAGGGCCAGATGAGCGCATCAGTCGCCACCACCCGGGCATGATAGGTAGATTCAGTATTTATAATATATAACAAAATACCAATATTATTATTATACTAGCTGCGCGCCGCGGTTTTACCTGCGTAACATATTCAACACCTATAGCTATTTGAAAGGTTGGCGTAGCTTTTTAATCTATGAACCGATTGGCGTGAAACAAACACTAAATGTATTACCACAATAAATTGGTCAAAACCACATCTAAATCAGATAACCCGTTTCTGGGATTAGCGTGTACAAACGCACCGACAAACAGACAAAAATTCTAACAATCGTTGTTTTGGGTGCTATTTGCGTTGATAAAGGTCCCAATAATATTGTTTCTCATATATTTTCCATGTACAGACAGCGACCCGTTACATTTTTATTATATGTAAATGTAATCATAATAGATAGTTTAAATACTAATTAACATGTAATCATAATCTATTTATTATATGTAAGTATAGATATATAATAACAATATACCGTTTGAAATGTACATATAGTAGGGGAGCCCACGATGCTAAATGGGGATTTACTCGAGCGTCGTAGAGACCTATTGGGATGCAAATCTTAGATGATACGAGTAAGAAGAAAAAAATGTTAAATGATATATACCTTTACATCGGTGGGGGAAGCGGCTATAGATTTTTAAATATGTAAAAAAAAACTGTTGCATGGGCATTAGGGTGGGCCGATTTTTTTTTTTTTGGATTCTTGTAACGTAATAGTTGCAAAAGGGTGCTAAATAGGGTAGAAATGACGTATGCAAAATATTATCTGTCTCTCTTATTGGCAACTGCCTCCGGATTCACTTTGAAAAATCGGAAAAATAAGTTTTCAGATGTGATTTCAAGAACCAAGAGTTATGGATTGTGTTCATAATATTTGCATCAGTGTCACATTATTTGATAGCTTATATGGTCTTATTACATAAACAAACCAATAAATGAGTAGACTAGTTAGTTTTTGGTATAACATGAGAAGGCACCGATTGCACTTTTCACAAAAAAATCTCGGTTCGATCATGCCGCGGCTTATTAGGTAGGAGGTCGTACTTCTTAAAAATGAAACGCAAGCCAAACACAACTAAATGTTCTTTATGTTATGAAACATGCATAGGTAATTTAAAAACAATATTGCTTACTTATGCAGACGTTCATATAAAGTATAAAGACTGGACAAGGCGACAGTTAAAATTAGGAAAAGGTAGTCGAAAAGAACACTTATTTCAACAGATTGCTATCAGTATGATGCTTGAAAGTTAAAGATAATTGTCGGGGGTACCCTTTTCTATCGTTTAACAAACAAGAATCATAGAAATCGTAAAAGCATATCACGGCAAGTGCAAATAAATGCCATCAAAAATTATTATCATTTCTAAAATTATTTCCGTACATTACCGGTGGGACATCGGGTGTTTAAACGTTTAAAAGCAATCGGAAACCACCTATAAAGTCGACTAAGTAAACTATTCGTAATATACAGGTGATTTAGTTCCAACTAATAACCATAGTGTTACCAGATTTAACATCTCAAGAGTTCAGTACCGATCAATCGTATCAGTATAGATTTCTTCGGCGATTTTCTTTGATTTCCTTGATAATTTAGCCAACAAATTGTCAGTATTCCCCAGGCAAGATGTCTCATACCAAACGGCCAAAGTGACCTACTTGGTTTCATTGTATTTTGTATGTTTCGACGAAAACTCCACCTAAAAACTAAAAATTTTAGCAACTTACGATGTAAAAAATTACCCTCCGACTTGGTTTGCTACCGAAGCTCATCCCACTTGTAAGGATGGAGCACGACACCTGTGGACGCTGGTATATTGTGCTTCTAGGTATCTGCCAGTCTAACTCAAAGCCCACATCAATGTAGTAATTCAAAAAAATAGTTATTTCGCTTACCTCGAGAACTAGACCCGCGAAATCACATTCGTGAGCAGCGTGTTGTATTTTAAAGGCTCGAGCCAATAAGTAGTCAAATGTCTAACTCTTAAACATCCAGAGCTTATCCTGTATGCAATTTATAACGTTACCCTCATCAATTTGTCACCTACATGTCACGGAATCTCCAGCTCTCGAGACTGCAAAAGACACGGAGTTACATAATGTTTGATGCACATAAATGAGAGCGAGAACTGCTTCTGCTACGCCTACCTTGCCACACACAAGAAGTTGAAATGGTTGTCAAGACTGTTACTGAAACAGCGTGTTCTTTGTGCGATAAATCTGCAAACCAGGGTTAATAACGACTCCGATAGTCTCGCAAGGCGATGCGAAAATATTAAAGTAAAAATCTGCAATAATTTCGCTATTCGTGTTAGGTATTATCTCGATGGGTAATGATTTATAATAATATTTTTAATTATTATAAACACAACTTACAGAGGTACTCCTATTAGTGCAAAATAATTGAAACTAATCTTGAATCTGCACTCCGAGGAATATAAATACAAAAAGCTCTTTTTGAAAATATCATGATTTTTCAAACTCAATCCGGAGGCTGAAGATAAGGTTCTATAGTGATAGTTTTTTCAGAACATACTACTCTTATAGCGTAACACCTTTTTACAACTATTACGAATCTATATCAGACATTTTTTTTTTCTTCATACATCAGTGGCCCACCCTAATGGGCATCCTCGAGCGCGTCAGATATTGATAGCATCAATGCCCTACGTATTTTTAATAATGTACGTAATGTTAATCTGATCGTTTGCATGATGCGGGTGGTTGTATTTAAGGATTGAAAATGAAAAAAAAAAAAAATTAATCGAGCGCGTCAGATTTTCTTAGGGAGTGTTAAGTGCACCAAAAAAAAGCTCTTATTCACTAATCTGACGATTTCGATGGGACGCAAACTCGCGGCCATTTTCATAATGTGCAAAAAAAATTCGCCATTTTGAAATACTCAAGCGCGTCAGATTAAGATATATATGGTTCATCTTTATGTTCTAAACGTACTGTCTCATAATCTGACGATTATCTAGAGGGATTCGCCTGATCTGACAAAAAAAAATTAGAAAAACGGTTCACCTTAAAGGCCATCCCTGCAACTTCCCGCTAATTCCATTCCTGGGCGCTTAAAATTGTACTTATGACATTTTTGAGCCCAAAATATAATTTATGTGATATTTTGAGCTCTCCCAGCTCGAAAGTATGATAGAAGTTTCATAGAACACTATTTTTGGAATTTTCAAACCGCAATAACTTTTGAATGGATCAACCAATTTTCACGCGGTTGGCGGCATTCGACGCAGTTTTATCATCCTCATAAGTAATTTTGCAATTTTAATTGATCGAACCACAAATTTCGGAGTAATCCCGAAAAAACACTTTTTCGGGTTTCTTTCGTTCACGATATCTCTCGAACGAATCAACCGCTTTTGACCAGCTTGGTGGCGATCGACGTGGTTTTTTAAGCTCAAAGACGGATTAGTTTTTGAAGTTGATCGATAAAGCCGGTTAAACGTTATTAAAAAAAAAACACTTTAAAAAAAAAATCTGTTATTTGTTGAGATTTTTCAAAATTTCTCAAAATCTATCGGTCCGAATCGGTTCAAATTCACAGGAAATCAGAAACGCGGAGAAGGAAATGTAGGCATCACGCAGCTGCACGCATTTAACTTTATCGACGAATTTTTGTTATTTCGGCTTGCGGAAATCGTCAGATTATATATTTTTCATTATTCTTGAATTATTTCCTTCAAAACAAAAAAAAATTTAGCTACGCTCGAGAATGTCGAGATGACGTTTTTTTTTACAACTTTGTTGCCCTCCCATTTTTTTACGTCTCTCTCAAATTGTCAGATTAGTGGAATATACACTTTTTAGGATGTAATTAACTCATCCTACCTTAATCTGACGCGCTCGAGAATTTCTGATGGTCAATTTTTTTTTACTAATCTGATCCTGTATCCTTCACGGGCGGCCTTATATATGGGCCTCATGTTTTGTGGAGGTACTTAACCGGGTACAAGGTATCCCCCTGTATATTAATCTGCCGCGCTTTAGTAAATCCCGAAATCCCCGCTTGGGCTCCCCTACTTGAATCTTATTTTCTTTTCATTACGCCATGTTAGGAAAGAGTGGTCGGGGACTTTATGCCGAATCTTCGATATATTTGGGGTAAAGGTTTTAAGAAGAAAAAATAACCTTTTTTTCATGCTCAATGCGCGCTTCTATATTACAAAGTAGGTAATGATCACTCACATTTGTATCAATATATACGATAGATAACGAGTCTGTGGTAACCATTGGTAATGTTGTTTGTCGTTTGAAGTGTGCCAGCCTTTGATGTCCGTTGATAAAACATAGCAGTGGCGGGAGGTATCGATGCGAATAATGGCCATTGGCCAGGCTCGTCGCGTTTTACCACTACAACACACTAATTATTACCAATTTATTAGTGAATATCAAAGTTTGTAGCTGTAAACTTTGAAACCATTTTCCCTATATTAAATACATTTATGTCCCACCAACTCTCAAATCTCCCTAGTTGAAGCATATTTATATCGATTTAGGTAACATCTCAATGGGCAAAAAGTCGTAATCTAGTTCTAGTGAGATTCCTAGACACACTGAAAGAATGGGGTCATATGCGAGGTCCTTGAGCGACGCTTGGACGGCTGCGGGACGCGGGGTAGGCGGTGCGACTGGGGCGTCGCGTCGCGCTCGCAATATGCGTGTGTGAGCGCACATGAAAAAGTCGTCGTGTTCATAGACTCCTAATTCACTTTGACCCCTGAAACGACAATCAACCTCTGTTGTGAAGGAGGCGGGAGCATTTGTTTGATTATCTACTAGGTATACTACTTACTTTTCATATGCTTTTATTCATTATGTTAGTAGGTACGGATGTTTGACATCCAACCCGACTGATGACAATACATTAGCGAGTTAAATAAAGATTCAAGCAAGGGACTTTTTAAGCAGCTTGCAGTATGTAGATTGTAGCTAAGTACTAATAAAAGCATATTATTGTCTAGAAAATAAATTACTAAACGATTGTTTATTTTGTAATTTGTTTAGCTCAAATAAACTTGCTGGTTTCTTTGATCGCAGCGACGTTTTAATGAGAAAACTTCTGCCTTTGTAGTTTACTTATTTAGCAAAACAGTTTCGATGCAGCCAAGAGTTTTCACTTCATTTGTTGGTTTAATGGCAAGTTCGTGACTTGGAAACTAGTTTTCCATTTTATTCGAGAATTAAAATCATTCAGCGCAAAAAACATCAAACCTTTTTAAGAAGAAAAAATATTTATCTGGCAAGATGAAGATTCTTTTCTGTTAAAGAAAATTCCATTTAATTTATTTCAGTGGTATCATTGGCCACTTCGTTCATTTGTTTTTTTCTGTACTGTGTTTTTATTTTTTCGCTCCGCATGATTTGTGTTTTCGGCCAGTGTCATTTATTTATTCAGTTAATTCAGTTTCATGTTTTTGCAATATCAAGTCTTATTCAGTCGGATAGTCAGTAATCTGTTGTCTTCTTCTACCATATTCTGTCTGTCTAGTTAAGCCTTACAGATAGTAGGTACTAGGTAGTCAACTGTAACCCTAGAGTGATTTTTTACGAGCTCGACATAGATACGCGTCAACTAGCGCTTTTATATAAAGATCCTGTACAGCGCCCCTAGCGGCGCGTTTTTGAGCGAAAAATCTTCATACAAAGCGCTGGTCGACGCGTAATATGTCGAAGTCGTAAAAACTTACACTAGGGGTACTGTTTACTGAAACATCCTGGGCATCCTGGGTAACTAAGAGTTGAAGTTTAAGCGGTGTTTGGTGGGAATCTGAAAATGGGACATTGTTACGGTTGGATTATTTTCTCAAAGTTATATTTCTAGGGCACTTTTATCGCGATAACAATGCAGTCCGCACGGACAAAGTCGCGTGCAACAGCTAGTGTGTAACATTAATCATTGAGTGCTCGCTAACGTGCACGAGTGTGGGCAAATGATATAAACTCAAAAAACGTGTCATTTCGCATTTTTTCCTAAACTCGTTCCGTCTTACCACAAAAGATTAGACCAGAATTAAACTGAAGATTCTACAATTTCATTCCACAAATCGATGTGTATCACTCGCGTTTTCTTACTAAATCTTGGCATTCCTAATTTTTTCACTTGTGAATTTCTTGTGAGATAGAAAAAGCGAGAGTTAGACGTTGATTTGTGGAGAAAATATTTAGACTCATGTGTTCAACTCAGGTTGAAATCTTTTGTGGTAAGACGGCTTGAGTTGAAGCCATTGAAGTTGAAGTAAGACCAGTGTGGATTTCCAGGTACCTTCCACCGGGGCATAGCGTACAGCGGGTCGGCGTTCGCGTCATGGACGCACGCCGTGCGGCCGGCGCAGAAGGCGAGGACCCTGGCTGCGCACGTGGGCTGCCCCACCAGCTCCAGCCGGGAGATCCTGGACTGCTTGAAGTACAGACCAGCTGAGGTCATCGTCAACGCGCAGGTGGAGATGTTCGTGAGTATCCCGTTCAACCCAACTATCACACTAATATTTTATAGGCTAAAGTTTGTGTGTGTGTTTTTATGTTTGTTACTACTTCACACTCGACGGCTGGTCAGATTTTGATGAGATTTGGTATGGAGATAGCTGGATGAAAACAGATTTTTTTTAAACAATAAAGTAATAATATATGTAGCTATAATTCCGCCAAAAAATGTCTGATCAATGTTGGCTAGGTGACTGATGACGTAATCTTTTATACTAACAACCCCCTGAAAATCTATATTTTATTTTATTGTTTTGAATATGGATTTCCTCAAAGTAGCTTGATTCTATCAACCAGGTATTTTTTATTACGAAAAACCCGTAGGGCGCAGATTGCTGATTGTTTTACGGCCGAAATTTATAATCAATCCTAATACAAAGTTTACTATCTGGGGTTGATATCACAATCCATTTTAGGGTCAAACGTGCCAATAAACGATCCGTGGATTAGTATATAAAGGCACGCAGGTTGGAGATCGATCGAACGATAGGCAGCAATCCAAATATAGAAGATACAATATTAATATCTGGCGTTAGAGTGGGAGTAGGTAGTTCATAAATAGACACTATGTAAGTCACACAGTATCACAAACCATCGTATATACGTGGAAATATAATATCCTTGGTCAGATCACAGTCCACATTACATAGATGGGCTCCCGGACTTATTTGCAAGTCGTATATCGGATGGTTCTGTCTGGACTTTGACACTTCAAAAAGGTATAATTAATTACGAGGTAGGGGTTAATTAGCACTGGGATATTATGATTTAAGTAGGAGTTAGCGAAAGGATTATATACGTCTAACATTTTTCATATAATTTTCTTTTGTCCGGATAACTTATTGGGGGAGACAAAGTTATTTAAAGGCTAATTAAATTTATCCTTTATAAGATTAATACTTGATCCGCACGATATAATAGTATGTAGGTATATATTAAATCATTAATTAATTGTAGTAGGAACTTATCATTATATTTCTTTTCAATTGAAAGTAAAATTGTACAGTGTTACACATAAGCATAAACAATAAACATGGTTGCAAATTAAATTGATATGCTAGCGGATAAACAGACATGAAGCTGAATAGTCAACCGCATAACCAGGGCCCTAATCAGGAGCAGACATAACAATTGTTATGGGGCTATGTAACCGCATTTGGGTCTCTCCCAGTCTTAAAAATATGACTTTGGCCGCGTAACGTTACGGTAATGTACCTTAATTGTAGAGGTATCGTGATTATTTCGTAATTTATGATATCCTAGAACTAATTAATTGTACGCCAGAACAAAAACAACAATGACACAGAGATAGTTATTAGCTTTTAACAGATAGCAGTAGGTACAGATATAATATGTAACAGAGTAACAGTGAGCGACGTGGGACCCCCATAACTTTGATCCTAACTGCATGCCTGTACAAAACTGTTGTTGAAAACAATACAAACCTTAATAGGTATGCACTCAGTGCGCATACACAATAGGACCATTTTCATAATTAGGTAGCATATTATGCTGCAATTGCGAGAAAAACATTTCATATCTATGTCGAAACCAATTATTTTTATAAGCCATTCAATGAACCTAGCCTTTTCACTAAAGAAATGGCACCACAGTTTACGCTTACAAATTTTGGTACCTATCGAAATGGAAACTAATTATTTGATATTACGTAACTCCTTACCTATTTAGGTAGGTACATCCTAACTTAACTAACTTCCTAACATAAATAACCTTATTAAACCATGCCGACCACAGCCTCCAAACTCGAGTGAGTTTGTTGTTATTGTACGAACTAACCGTAACTAATAAACAACAAACCCAATAGCCAATAACCCATGATGTCTAACCACTCAACTAGCGTTAAACAATGTTCAATTACCATCTGTAAATTATCTTAGGATCAAAACACCGCCCGAGACCTTGGTAAAACGTATCGGTCAATATTTGGATGAATAAATCTACACTAATTATAATATATAATTATTATCTACTAGCTGATACCCGCAACTTCGTTCGCATTTTTATATAACATGTAAACTGTTTAAAAAATCAATTGATGTCGTGGGTACAGCTAGGTAAGAATATATCTGTCTCTTTCTCTCTCCCTTTTCCTCTATCTTTCTCCCTCTCTGGCTCTCTTTCTATCTTTCTCCTTCTTTCGCTATTTCTATTTCTCTTCCTCTACCTCTATCTCTTTCCCTCTCCTTATATCTCTATATCTTTCCCTATCTTTCTATCATTAATATCCCTCTCCACTCTCAATCTCTCTCAATCTCTCGCCTTCTCTCTCCCTGTCCATCTCATCCATTATATTTATTTCCCTCATCCTCTCAGTCTATATCTCTCCCTTTCCCTCCTTCGCTCACTCCCTCTCCCTCTATTTCTATATATTTCGCACTCAATCTCTCTTTCTCCCCCCACTCTCCCCTATTTCCCCCAACTCTCCCCTCATTCTACCCCCACTCTCCCCTCTTTCTCCCTCCACTCTCCCCTCTCTCCCCACTCTACTCTCTTTCTCACCCCACTCACCCCTCTTTCTCCCCCCACTTTCACCTCTTTCTCCCCCACTCTCCCCTCCTTCTTTCTCCCCCACTCTCCTCTTTTTACCTCCCACGATCCCTTCTTTCTCTCCCCGTTCTCCCCTCTTTCTCCCTCCACTCTCCTGTCTTTCTCTCCCCACTCTCCCCTTTTTCTCTCCACCCTCCCCTCTTTCTCACCCCACTTTCCCCTCTTTCTCACCCCACTCTCCCCTCTTTCTCACCCCACTCTCCCCTCTTTCTCACCCTACTCTCCCCTATTTCTCACCCCACTCTCCCCTCTTTCTCCCTCCACTCTCGTGTCTTTCTCTCCCCACTCTCCCCTTTTTCTCCCCACCCTCCCCTCTTTCTCCCCCACTCTCCTCTCTTTTTCCCCCCACTCTCCCCTCTTTCTCCTCCCACTCTCTCCTCTTTTTCCCCCACTCTACCCTCTTTCCCTCTACTCTACCATCTACTCCCCTTTTCCCCCCACTCTCCCCTTTTCCCCACACTCTACCATCGACTCCCCTTTTCCCCCCACTCTCCCCTTTTCCCCCTACTCTCCCCCTTTCCCCCCCACTCTCCCCCTCCCCTCCCCCGCACTCTCCCCCTCTCCTCCCTTCGCACTCTCCCCCTTTAAATTACGATCCGTTCAGCCGTTTATTTGTGGTCAGTTGGGGTGGGGGTGCATCTAAAGAATACCTCATAATGTCAACCCCCTTGCTTTTCCCCCTTTAGGGATGATTTAGCAAAAAGGCGGAAACCCGTTTTTATTTATTTCTTACCAAAAGCCTAAATAAGAATTTTCAGATCCCAACTTGAAGAATTATGGATTCCCCATACAAACTTTCAACCCCTATTTCATCCCCTTCGAGATTGTTTTTTGAGACAAAAGATAGCCTATGTCCGTCTCATAGGTCCAATCTACCCCTATACCAAATTTCATCGAAATCGGTTCAGCCGTTTAGCCGTGAAAAGGTAACAAACAAACAGACAAACAGATATACAGATAAACAGATAAACAGATAAACAGATAAACAGAGTTACTTTCAGATTTATAATATTAGTATGGATACCTATTCTTCCTACTGTTATTATATAAGCGCAGGTTTGAGTGAGAGAGCGCGGATTTTGATAATATCCTATTTAATTCCTGTGTGCCTAGTGTGAGTTTTGCCAATTTCTGTACGAGCTCGATCCGGTTATATATATTCCGGTATGGAATAAGAGCAGCGCCATCTAGTGTCAGTCAGTCAATCACTAGATGGCGCTGCTCTTATTCCATACAATTTCATGTTTACGCTAACCGGACCGAGCACGTAAAGAAATTGTTAAAACTCACACTAGGCACACTGAATAGCGAACTCGGGGGAAAACACGAGGCGCAGCTAGTAACTATATAAAAAGAAAATAATTGTATCTTTGTATGTACTTAATGAAATCAACTGCAACACGTTAGGTGCAGTTATGAGCGTGGCGCTTACCATCACATGAACGGCTACGCGTCTCGTTGCTCAGTAAAAAAATAAAAAGCCTTCGAAATGTAAACGCTTAAGCCAGACGGTTCAATAGGTAATCAATTTGTCTACCCATTGGCGCAGAATAAACAAAAGCCCTCGCTACTTGTTGGAAAGGGTCTTGTTACTATAATTATGTAATATCTGGATGACCGAGCTTTGCTCGGTATTTTTTTTTTTTATAAATTGTGTTTTTTGGAAATTTTATTTAAGTACGAAGTAATAATAAAATGATGTAATATGAATAATATTTTTCAATCTTACCGATAGAATAACTTAAAAATATGAACTGGTTATTTAAAGAAAAAAATCATAAAAAAAACACGAATAAAATGACATTTTCTAAAACTGATTCCTAGCTAGATCGATTTATCGCCCCCGAAACCCCCTATATACTGAATTTCATGAAAATCGTTGGAGGCGATTCCGAGATTCCAATTATATTATATATATACCTATATATATATATATACAAGAATTGCTCATTTAAAGATATAAGATAAGATAAGTATAGACGGGTGTGGCACGTTCACAATTACTGTAATAAGTATAATAATATTGGTGGAGTAAGTGCGAGAATGTGACATCGGTGTTTTTGTATAATTTTTTTGATGTGCATACGAACGCGTGTGTGCAAATGTTATAAAACATCATTTCAGTCTGTGTTATGTCGTGTTATCTCCAAAACCCACTGTAAATTGCGATATAAAGCTTATTTTGATTAGCTTGCAACATTAAATATGTACAAAAGCAAATTTCGATAAAACGCCATTCAAAAATAACTCTTAATGAAAGTAATGCTTCTCTCTCGGTTTAAGTTTTCTTTCATTCTTCTCCATCCAAAGGTTGTCTAGAAGAGATTGTTATTAAAACGATCGCTCATTCTACATTTACTTGTCGTGTTTTTATTAATATAATAATTCAGCCTGTAACTGTCCCACTGCTGGGCAAAGACCTCCCCTCACTTTCGTGAGGAGGGTTAGTCCAAAATCCACCACGGGGGCCTAGTCCGGATTGGTGGATAACATGCCTCCGAAATAATTATCGTGCATGTTGGTTTCCTCACGATGTTTTCCTTCACCGAAAAGCGAATGATAATTACGTACATAATGTTTAACTAGAAACACATTGGTACGTGCCCGCACTGGGATTTGAACTATAGCCACCTCCGTTTTGGCAGGCGAATGTTCTCTCACTAGGCTACCACCGCTCTCTTTATATAAGAACTTTGTTTTTGTCTTGGAGTGCAATAAAGAGTTGTCTTATGTTATCTTTTTGTTTAGGAATGGAAGGTTCACATGTTCACGCCGTTCACGCCGACCGCGGAACCGCCAGGAGTCAGAGAGCCCTTCCTCAACGTCTACCCTTACCACGCTGCTAGGCTGGGAGCCATGGCCAGCATCCCTCTCATCACCTCCGTCACCTCCGAGGAAGGCTTGTACCCTGCTGCTGGTGAGTGAATATGGAGGGAATCAATATTTAAAACTTACTTTATTTTTTAAGAACAATGTACCTAGGTACAGTCGAAATGATGCTTTTACCCAACTTCCCACGTCAAAAAAAAAAAAACAAGGCTGAAATGATGAATATACAGTGGATCTTTTGGAATATGCGGTTTACATACAGCTGGTTAATGTTATCTACTACCCGCTGCGAATTCGTTCAGAGTGGTATTTTTACCAGTGGAACTAAGCCACCAAGATTTAATTTGATTTGATTGTTACAACACTAATCGGTGTCGGCGTCGGCGTCCGTGTCGGCTAGGGCGTCGGCGCGTAGTTGTCGGCATCGATGTCGGTGTAGTTATCGGCGAAACTGAATCAACGAAATTCATTTATAAATTTGGCAAATACCCACAACTTGTAAAACAAAACACAATATTCTTACAGGAAAAACGTAAAAACACACTTGTCAAACGAGTCCCTATACATACATCGTAGATCCACATAGCAACCACTAAAACTACACACGGGAGAGTTAAAGTTATTCCTAAAAATATCGTCTTATAATAATGAAGTTCGCATACCGCCCGCGTTTTCATATTATAGCCTATAAATTATTAATGGCAGAAGTCCTATAAAAACATCAATCTTCAACGTTAATTATCGTTTTCCTCTTAAATAAACATAGAGTAAGCTAACATAGATTTCACTGAATGAACATTAGAACTTCGCTAAGAAAATCAGACAGTTACTATTGCTACTTTGCAAGTTAAATCATATCATTTTAGCGTAAGTTCATCAGACTAAAAACGACATCATATTTTATGGTTTGTTAGACTCCCTAACTAATGTAAGCTGTAGCTATGACTGTAGGTTAGTGTTAATGTAATAAACAGCGGTCTGAGCGGTCAATAATGATATGATAAATGCGGGTAAATGATAGGATGCGTAAATGCGTTTATTCCAGCTTACCAAGCGGAGCCGGGCTTGCTGGCAGAGCTGGAAGCTCGCTGGGAGACGCTGGCCAGTAACATCTTCGAATACAACGACACTCTGCCACTGGCAGACCGAGCGGCCGTCGCTGCGAAGATCAAGCAACACTACCTGGACAACAAACCCGTCAGCCAAGACACCTTCCCTCAACTAGTCCAGGTGATTCAACTAGTTCTAGTAGACTATAGAGCGACTGTTTTTTTTTATGGCTTCGCCAGGTTTGTGGATTTAGCCTGTGTCAAGTAATGTAATATTAAAGTGTTCCTTATTTTTACAATAGGAACGTAATAGCATTACAGCAATCCTCGTGGTCAAGTAGTCAAGTAAAATTTATAATTATAGTCAAAGTCGAGATTCAGTAAAGTAGTGGATGCCTTGCTGAAACTACCTGGGAGTTATGGAAAAAAATGCGAAATGACACGTTTTTGAGTTACTTCGTCCTCGATCCCCTTTGACATCTTACCCCGACGCCCCTGTACCCCGCGGGCAAGGACTGAGATAAACGGTCGCACTATTAGTAGTCTAGTAGTGGTGATCGTGTTGCTGTTCGCGTCGTAGCTAAACCTCATTTTCCGGCATTATGCTCGGATATGGCTCGCCAAGCTATACCTACTTTATCTAGAAACCCCTATCACATGAGGAGCATTACATCTCGCCCGCGCTATACTGTGTAGCTGTAGTTTTGCGAGTTGGACATTGTAGCTCTGAAAGACAGTGACTTTTAATATGCTAAGTAACTTAGGTAGGATAATATAAACATCCATAGATGCAATAAAATACATTACGATGAGCGGTGCGCTTGGTAACGCTTGTGCGTTTGCAAGCCAACCACACTGACAAACTTCAGCCTCGGATAAAGAAATTCTTCCATAAGTTATGGCTGAATTTTTATCGTAACCGTCGATCCCGTTTGTTACCGATTGATGGCAGTCCATGGCAACTCTGACACCAGAATTAAGTGTTACCTCAGTCGAAAACAAAACAAACGACGAAGTAGTTTCCAACGGAACTGAGATATAAGTTAGACATACGGAGACCCGAACGGAAAAGGTCGCTTCAAAATTGTTATTGAACAGTTTCTATTTCTCTTCATAGCTACAGATTGCTTGGTTTGATTGCTAAAGACACATTACCAAACTCGTAAAACGGGTTTCTCGGTAAATTATGCAGAGCCCTGCGTTTCTATTAAGAAGTCTTTTATTAAATTAATTATTTAACTAATCATTATCAACGCGAACGAACTCGTTTAAGTACAGCCAAATTGCCACCGTATTATCTGATAGCTTTTGAAGAACTCTCTGATGTTTCATTACCGAGTGACTGAGGGAATTAATATTTCAAAAGTGTTACAAAATAATTGTGTCGCTGTGTCTCTCAATTTGGTTAATAAGATGGAATTGCCTCAACCAATCTCGCTAGACTTTATGTCATGATTATACTTACATAAATTGTATGAACGATGTTTTTTTATACTAACTCAATCCTGAAAAATCACTGTATATTGTTATCGGTAGAGACTGGGCACAATATGTACTACAATTATTGAAAAGTCGGGGTTTGCGTACCACGGAACAAAGTTATCAAACTTTAGTGTCAACATGTGTAGCGTAAAATTTTAAATATTGAAATTTCCCCAGCACCAACATAAAGTTCCAACGTAACTACTAACTTTTCTTGGTCACAGGCTGCCTTTGCTCCATATTTTCTCGATAGAGGTTCTCAATTCGACTGTTTTTTTTTGTTATGTTTTACCTCTTAACTTTCGACTGGGTGAACCGATTTTGAAGATCTTTTTTGTGTTTATAGGGGATGGGTTTAGTAGGATTCACTTCTCATGTGGTCCCATAGAAATTTCATCAAAATCTGCTCAGTTGTTTGGTTTTTAAATCGTAATAACTGGAAAATAGTAGTATTTTTATTGAAGTCGGTTCTTTTTTTGTATTTTTTTTAATTATTACAAACTTTTTTCATTGTACTTACTAATACTACCAAAAACCATTGCAGGCGCTAAGTGACCGGCTGTTCGTGGTGGACGTGGGAAGAATGGCACAGATCCACGCAGTGCAGACCAACAAGCCCGTCTACATTTACCGATACTCGTTCAGAGGCAGCAAGAGCCTGTCAAATCTCATGGCACATAACGACAAGAACTACGGTCAGTAGTTTCAAAATACACAGCACAGCCTAGTCGTAAACCTTCATGCTTCCATGGGATTGTCTGCATCACGGGTATCAACCTCCGTAGTAGGAAATTGTGCACTTTGTCATCACTATATTTTTTTTCTAATCAGTTTCCTAACGCGATTTTAGTACAACGTAAAGCAGCTTCGAGGAGTCCTCAAGGTACGTCGCGAGGTGCCTTGAGCTGTTAGATAGTTTGTTTCCTTATGAGAATTCTTGTCGAGGAACATTCGTGTGTAGGATTTTAGCCAACGATACCATAACACACGAGTGGAGTCTAGGTAATTTGGTACAGTAGTACCCAACTTATATGGCGCGTCGTGAATCTTCGTTCGCGCAGAAAAGTAAGTATGGTCCGAAGATTAACTAAAGAATGCTTAAAACTTACAATCAACCTAAGATCACTATTATAAGGTTCATAATACACTGCAGATGTTAGTTCCATCTCACTCATGCCACGCGGCGATAGCTAAGATGGCGGCGCGGCTGCCGACCAATAGCAGTCAATAGCATTTCCCGCGCTCTGAAAATTCATCTTCTGCGCAGGTACATCGGTAAGCCATATAAGTTGGGTACTACTGTACGACTTACGCGATATAGGGGTGAGTCTACATGAGTAGAATGACTCGGATGGACGCTCGGAATTTCATTAAGTTTCGTCTGATCATCGTCAACCTATACTCGTCTACTGCTCGACTTAGGCCCTAGCCTCTCTTCTACGGGAAGTGTATCTAAGCAAATTGGAAAGACAGGACTACAGGAGACAGTTCATGTTAGTTGACGGCTCGTTTGGCGTAGTGGCTGAGCAATCGGACTGCTGCGCTAGGGGTTGCGGGTTCAATTCCCGCCTGGGACAAATATTTGTGCGATCCACAAATATTTGTTTTTGGTCTGGGTGTGATGTGTATGTGAAATTATATGTCTGTAAGCTGTACCCACGATACAGGAGCAATCCTAGTGTAGGCCTTAAAAAAAAGTTATATCATTAGATTTTCGGTGAAGGAAACATTATAAAGAAACCACATGCAACGTGAAGTGAGAATTATCGCTCCGTGTCGCTTACTGCGCGTTCCCTTGCGCTGGTCTGCGGGATATTCTTCTGGATTCATGGTATAGTTGCATGAGCTGGTAACAATTTAAAGGCGCTAGCAGGACGAAGTAAGAATATCAGAAATAAATATACGTGTACTTGTACGTGGTTGATGCGTAAATGGACGTAAATGGAAATGTTATTTTCCTGTCCTCGCGACTCAATTATTAAAGGAACGTTCGAGAAATTGCGCATAAGTGAGCTAAGTGATGAGAGGAGTTCACAATAAGATTTGAATAATAGAGCTCTGACCTAATTTTCCTCGTGGTTCCGCGGGTTGTGTACTAAAATTTTACAACGTGAATATTTTATTTGCATCCTCCAAGCTTCTATTATTTTACTTTATAATGCCATAAAAAGGCATCCAGAGTCGGCTCTTTGTTAAATCTCGGTTTCGACAGTAAATAAAATTTATTGGGGGTTTGGACAACTGGCCGCATTGTCTTTATACTAAGACCTAACTAAGGCCTCCTTTTCCAAATCGCTCCAGACTACAACGAAATTACAACGATAATATAAATATTTATATACAGTAGGTATCTATATGTATAGTGCGTTATGTATAGTACCTTCACACAAATTGTTCGTCTTTCAACAAATTTTAATGAACATTACCTATTCGGAAGAAAGAACTTTAGCTGAAATCACCCGAAACCCTTTCGGTGTGGGTCTACCTCCTTCTATCACATGGATTATTCACCAATTGGAGACGAGCGTAAGCATTTGGGCATCACTTATTATTCCGTCATCTGGAGGCATGCAAAAAGATATTGACTACCTGAAAACGGGTCTAATTCGCGCACAAACAAATATCAAAATAGGTATATAATTTTGACATAACTCGACGCTTAAGATGTTTAGGAATGTGTGTCTAGACAGCATACTTAAAATAAATTACTTTATGTGTTTACCTACTAGACATTTAGACATATTCAGTTTCGTTATCGCACTAACCGTGATACAGGTCGAACACAATAAAAAAATACAAACAAAACAAACACAGCCGGAAAATAACAGCAAAGATATTGATATTGCTATAAAAAGTCACAATCACCACTCAGCTTACGCCGCCGTGTTGACAATAAAGCCTCGAAACTTGACACTGGCTAAATACAAATTATAAGTAGGCATACTTACCTAGAACGCCTAATAATAATTACATAATAACGAGACACGTGAACATAGGTTTAATGGTTTTATGCCATATTCGCCCCGGTTCTTCGGCCAAACCCGTTAAAAAGTTTTTATTCGTCCCGCACGGTAACATATTTTGTCCATATTCATCCCGCATGCCAAAATTATTGTTAGTACCGCTAGGTACAAATGTAGACAGAGGTAGTTATAAACCCATTATTGAACACCACAGAACACGAGGCAGACTTAGACTAAGTAGAATAAAAGAAAAACTTAAGACTAGAACAAAAGCAAACTACTTATATATCGATAACTATAGGAATCGTGATCCAATCGCACACATACGATGATGATCACTCTTAGAACTCCAACTCAAGATCCAAGCCCCCGAGTGGCATTTTGATGAACCGATTCCCATGACTCTAAAAATGTCCGTCGCACCGTGCAGCTAGACTGCGACATCACAGACAGAAACACTGTAATAATATTAGGTAGGTATATTGATTTTGATCACATGAAGTCCGCCATTATAGGTTCGACATATCAGTCGACAAATGCCCATGGTATTTTTCTCCAAGTGAATACATGGCTTTCTAAATCTTAATTTCCCTAATGTTTCCGATTACGGAGATACAAATCTAGTTGAGAGGAGCTGTTATCTAAGAACTTAAGTAAGATTTAGCCATTAACGAAGTTAGGCGCTCCTTTGAGTTCCCGATCCTATTCAGTTAACTTCGTTAAGTAAGTTGTCACCCTGATAATCTGGATCTATTCAGACTGTCGGGAATAAATTCCAAGTGGCTAAAGGTTAAGGCACACTCATCGACGTGAGTTCAAAATGCCCTCCGAAGGGTGAGTTCAGTTCGCGTTCCACTGCCTCACTCGATGGGGTCTATTCTACGATGGTGCACACTTACCTAGAACTAACATATTAACTCCTGACTTGAAAACTCACAGATATTATACTTAAACTTAGGCAGGGAGTTTCTGAATCCATTGCGTTACGCATAATAAATGTAGACGCAAATCGCTTCGTGCGTAAATATGGATTTTATTCTAACCTGGGGCGATTGTAAGGTACCTATAATAATATCTATGATCGAATAGGTAATTCCTAGAGAGGGAAAGTCGTAAAGATGTTAAATTCAGAACAATTCCCCTTAGGCATAGTTGCCTTCTTGGCAACTTTCAGGGTGATTACAAGACGGTGGAAGTTCATAAATTTCCAGGAATAAGTTATTGTATTTGTTTCGGAAGGGGGCGGTGATGGAAAACATGCTTCAGGGCGAATAATAAATCTTTTTACGTATAATAATAATATGATTACTGTCTACTGTCACGGTTATTGTCTAATAAATACCTACCTACTCAACTGGCCAGATCTCAACGCCATAGCTCGGCTTAGGCCCGATTTTTTAAACCACAGAGTAACGAACCAAGCAGGTGTTTTAACAGATGGTAAACGTCACACCTTCCCAAGGACGCCCGTAGCAGTTTCAATGACACCCAGTACTTTGCATTGGAGAATGTTGAACGGCACTGCATTGTCATCCTGAGACTGTCCAGGGATTTCGCTGGAGACGCTTCGGCACTCCGTTCGAAGCTCGGCAATATTTGCACAATACTCCTTGGCGGATGATACCAGGCAAAGCGTGGTTACAGTATTACCCAACTGATATGGCTTACTGATGTACCTACGCAGAAGATGAATTTTCAAAGCGCGGGAAATGCTATTGACCGCTATTGGTCGGCAGCCGCCGCCATCTTAGCGAGCTTAGAGTGAGATGGAACTAACAGCTGCAGTGTATTATGAACCTTATAATAGTGAGCTTAGGTTGATTGTAAGTTTTAAGCATTCTTTCGTTAATCTTCGGACCATACTTTCTTTTCTGCGCGAACGAAGATTCACGACGCGCCATATAAGTTGGGTATAGCTGTACTTCTCGAAGCAGACTTCTTGGCTTCTTTGGATCACGATCTATGTATATACTTGTATATACTTACTTATGCAATCCTAATGCGTTATTTATAACTAATACTAAAATTCAACTTTTGATATACAGGAGTGAGCCACGCAGACGACGTCCTGAGAATCTTCAAGTTCCCCGGGATGGAAATGACCAACCCTGAAGACGTGGCCATGATAGAAGTCTTAATCAACATGCTTTACAGCTTTGCTTCCACTGGGTAACACTCTCATTTTACTATTCCTATATTCCGATCTTACTAATCCTTCTATATTTTCTGTGTGTGGGTGTAGGTGTTTGTCCTGTCTTCACGCCATAACGGCTTAACTGATTTCAATGAAATTTGGTATACAGATACTATAAGTCCTGGAATATAAAATAGTTTACGTTATATCCCGAAAAAATGATTTTTGTGGGGTAATAGCGAACGCGTGTGAAACCGCGAGGCCCAGCTAGCAAGTTACGCATCAACTAAATCGAGATGAAAGTCTGCTAATGCAATGCAGATCCACGGCCTATATATTCTAAGGGCCGTATTAATAAATCAAACTTAGCTCTGAGAGCTATCTTCAGTGTGCACTTGCTCTTTCGTTCTATTTAATATATGCATCTTAAGTTGTAGATTAGGAACAGAAACTTACATGATCTCTGGCAAATTAATAAATGACACTCAGCGGTTAAGTCCTATCCGATTATGATACAATTGACACATGCAAGACAGTATCTAGTAGCCAGAGCCACATCTCAATATCCATTTATTAAATAGCAACGATGTCAAGATGTAGATTAGGTACATTTTGAGTGTAGACCAGCTGTAAGCGCACTTGGTAGCGCTATGGAAAGGTGTACGAGATGATTCACTTAAGGGAGAATGCTTGTAGTTTATACAAAATTCAAGTTAAAGCAGCAATGTTAAGAGTTAATTATAGGAAATGTATCTGTCTATCAGTTGTCATACTCAAAATGTTATATTTTTGCATCTATTATTATAATAATATATATTTTTTAAAACACTACCAAAGAATCATCTTGTACACCCGGGTGTCCAAGATGATTCCTACGGTAAGGGCAAGATGATCCTGGGGATAATTTTGCCCCTATTTGGGAATGTCTTAGGTTTTGTTGACTTAAATAAAAAAATACTTTTCAGAGTTTAATATACCATTAATTTCGAAATCAAATAACTTACAGTCCTTGACTGAGAATGAGTCAGTCGTATTAATTAATAGTCAGTCTCAATATCAATAATAGGTAAAAATCATCACGTCATCTGAGATCAATCGTATGCCCTACCTAATCTTCATAAGTAGAGCCAGCTTCCAGAGCTTTGACCATACAGTCTTCTGTCCACTCACATCGATTGGCTTTTCTGTGATAATTTAGAGGCATAGTCTAAAAAATGATAGTTTATTTTATTACATTTCAACTGATAAAAATAATAAATTCAAGTTTACTACTATTTCTTCGTGGGTTATTGATTTGAATAATATTTGTTACAAAGAATACATAGTTATTTTAACACATACATAGTTAACGATGATCCCCGTAGTATGATCCGCACGGATCATCTTGTACACCAGTAACATAATCATCTTGCCCCAACATCAACTTTTTTACTCAATCTTCGATAGCTTATCCTATACGCTTTGAACTGTTACCATGCCGTTAGAAAAACAAAATAGAGGATTAAACAAAGGTATCAATACATCAAGCTTTAGAATTGACAACCTAGAACACATTCAACATAAACTTAAAGTCAACCTTACATAAGATCAAAGTCACGTATTTTTTGTTGTTTTCCATAATAAAGTTGAATGTCACTCACGATGCCATTACGATTGACTGAGGCGGGGGAATATCGGAAACTACGTTTTACCAGTGAAAACCACTAGATGGGGCTAATAGTTTTCTTAAAATGAAAAAGGATCATCTAACCTCAACGGATCATCTCGTACACCTGTGTAGATCAGCTGTAAGCGCACTTGGTAGCGCTATTGAGGTTCATTTATTAATACGGCCCTAAATGTATAATAATAAATGTAAGTGTAATGTACTTTCAGAGTACCAACTTTAAACAACGGCGGGCTCGAGTGGACTCCACTGAGGCCTGGGACCTCTGAGCTGAACTACCTCGAGATCCTCTCCCCCACCAAGTCTGAGATGAGGTCCACCGCCGACTTTGGTCAACGACACTTCTGGGACGGCCTCGGCTTCATCGAGAATGAGAAATACCACCCCTTATTAAAAGACGAACTGTAAATAACTGTTAGGTACCTACCTATACAATTATTAAGCTTTATGAATAAAAGTAAAATAAACGATTAAAAAAGCAGCCAGAATAACGCAAACGACAGAACCAATGATATTTATTAAGTAGGTATAATATACAAGTCATAGTAGTATCTTGGTGGTAGAAAAAAATTTAAATTATTTATCAAAATCTTGGAATTAAGGACCTGTAGGCAGCGAGCTTCCGTAAAATGGGCGGTTTTTTGTCAAAAAGTTAAGCTGTAATTACAAATAATTATAAGCCAGAAAAAATACAGTGTATGGTCAAGTGTTTCAGTTAGCTAATCAATCAATAATATTGGACTAAAGTTGTCTAGTATCTTGAGAAAAAAATTCACGAGAAAGGACCCGAAAAAAATTTGTCGTCACGTAATGCTCAACATTTTCAGCGACAACTATCATATTTTTTGGAACCATAAATAGGGCAATTTTATTATCTAAAGAAATTTGTTTTTTCCATTGAACTGAATCGATTCCGTTCTTCTAATTTAATAAAAACGAGGAGAATATTATCAGTTTCAGTGCGTACTAGGCGGCTCAGTACCCGCTACGGCGTTTCAGAGAGAGGACGTATGTCGCTGTTCCTCAAGATTTTCACGTCGAATTTACTGTTTGTTCTCCAAAAAAATAAAGCAAGCAGAATCTATACATGGTATACAACTGGTTCATTTACTTAGTTACCGTAAATGACTTCCTTCGACGATTACTAAACTTTTATAATAACCTATAATACTTTGTATTTATTCTCCATTGTGTGTAAAGAATAATGACTAATATGACTATTCTTGCACCACCTGTAACTGAAATTAGCAACCAAAACGCGTTTTTAGATTGTTCACTTAAATAAACCTAGGATTTCTTGTGATAGTTTGGAGTTAATCAAAGGAGCAGATTATGATTGTATTTAAAAATGAAGATGTAGTGAACTTCCGTTTTCCATAATGGCGGATCTGGCGGATGCATATTCTGACGTTTTATTTTTAGCACACTTCCAGTAATCTTTCTGCTCAGTTATTATGAGCCAGTTTTTTCAATGTTTTTGCTTCGCACGATTTGTGCATTTAGTCATTGTCAAATATTATACTGTAAATGCGAAAGTACCTCTGTTTCTCTGTTTATCTGTTTATTTGTATGTATGTATTTTTATTTGCTTGTTACTTTTTATGGCTAAACGGCTGAACCGATTTCGATGAAATTTGGTAAGCTATAGATATAGCTGGAGAGATGAAGAGATGGGAGATCGGAGATGAATGAGGGATGGGAGATGAGATATTGGGAGTTGGGAAAAAAAGCGATGAGGAAATAGGAAGATAGAGATGTTTTAGAGATATTGACAGAGACGTGACGTGCCCGATTGATTTACAATAGCATACATAATTCACACATATTGTGTTCTTACTAGCTGGATTCGATTTAAATACAGACAAAGTCGCGGGTAATAGCTAGTATTCCATATTTTCACAACCTCGTGGTAAAGTAAATTTACAGTCATAGTCACGATTCAGTAAACTTTACTGAAACAGCTTTTACGCGCGACTTCATCCGTATATGAAAAAAGCAACTGTTTAGAAAATAAATATTGAAGTCTTTGTATCTCTATCCCTGTCCCTGTCCCTTTCCCTTTCTCTATCCTTAGTCTTAACCTTTATATTTTATCAAGAGCCTAAAATAATGAAGTGTCAGATCACCTACTTGAGAAATTATGAATTTCCCATATAAATTTTCAACTCCTATTTATTTGGATTCTAAGATCCCTATTTTTTCTGACGAAATAGAAAATAGCCTATACCCGTCTCATAGGTCCAATCTTGGTCAGGATTGGTTTAGCCGTTTAGACGTGAAAGGATGGCAAAAACTAAAAAACAAAAAACCAACAAACACACACACAGAGTTTCGCATTTATATGAACTTAGTACGGATGCCTGACACGCTAAATGCACAAATCTTTTACTCCGTCATTGTCATTGTCAAAATATATATCAAAAAGAAAATTATGGAAGTGGACTAAAGAGGATGTTTCAAATGGACTTGACAAACGCGCATACCAGAAAGGAGCAACACTAAATAAATGTAATACAACTTATTTAGGTGTGACTCCAATAATTCGTGTGGCATTCTAAATTTGATAGGATTATAGTCAAGGAGGTAATAACTTATGTAATGCTGGCGGTAATGTTGGTGCTTGGTGCGTATGCTGACAAAGATAAAACATTTAATTAATACATAACGATATTTACCTACTACAGATTGCGTTTATTTTTCATTGTAACAAACTACTTATATACATACCTACACCTAAACAAAAATCATACACAAAAAGTTTCCCGGCAGCGGGTTTCGAAACTATGTCTTTCGGAACGGAACGTAGCATCTCAGACCGCTCGGCCAATCTGACATGTCAATACAGTGTCGAAATAAATGAATGCTTCAGACTAAAGCCTACGTAGTAACTATCTAGTAATCTGTGCTAAGGCCACGTGATGCCGTTAGTAAGAGTATAATATTACGAATTAGCGTTTTCGACTTGCCGTGAGCGCGGAGCTAGCGAGGCGCGCGGCCCGGCCAGGTAACTTTCATCTTCTAAAATACATAAAACGCTGCTGTAGGAGCGCCTTAAGTGCCTACTTTCTATAATTAGATAAGTGCCTAATTCATTATCTCTAAAAGCTTAATTAATTATGTAGCTGTTTTGAACAAACAAACTCCCGATAATTATCACGAAATTGTCTGTTTTATTTCCGTTTTGTATTTTAATAATAAAAGTATGCCAAAGCTTTTAAGTCCTTGCTAAATCTTATTCTCTCTCTATCCTTATATTTTAGCTTAGGTACCTACATCTTTAATACGGCAAGAAGGTTAGGGTGGAGGTAATAAAGTGGTATTATACAAATTTAACTAAAACCTTAGCTAAAACTTTAATAACTATAGTGCTGAATAAGCCTGTGATAAAATATTTATATTATGGCGGCTACTAGACAGGCACCATTTCATTCATTAAACATTATACCTACCTACTACTTAAGTGTATTAAAATATGTACAAGGATATATACTCGTAAATATTTATAAATAAACAAAATAAAGTAGGTAGGTACCACCTATAGATAAGTTAACATTTTGTAAATGACTGAGACTGTTTTATAAATTTGAAAAGTTTATTATACTTATGACATTGTACAAGCCTCCGTTCGTAGTGAAGTCCTGTGACTTTTCGCTAGGCATTAACTCCTCTATCAAGGCAATCAGCCACCTGGGTTCTGCCACCTCAGTCACGTCATCGGTTAATCTTTCTTCGGTCGCGGTCTGGTCCTTTGGTGCCAGTGAAGAATCCTCTCTCTCCATCAACCGTCGGCTGATCTGGCGTTGTGCCCTACCCACTCCCATTTGAATTTATGTAGATACAGTCAGCGATAAAAGACGGTGAAAAAAATTATCCAAACTGTCAAGCATTTGGTATTCTTCTTTTTTCGCTTGCGTCACATTGGAAGTTGGGAGATGCTCAGTGAGTTTTCGTGCTGACTGTACCTACAAGATGTGTCTATATGAGTCCTAAGATGTATTAGCGCAATATATCCTACATCAATAAGTCGATCGGAAGTAAATAATACGCGAAATGGCTATAAATATATGCAGCAAGCAATCGAATGTTATGATGAGTCATTAGTGTGCCTACTTACCTACCTACGTGGAGCAATCAGCGTACGAAGCGACGGAATCCATAATTTCAATGACTAAGTAGATAAGATATTCCATTCTGTCATCAGAATAATGATGCAATTATGACTTTATAGCTCATGACCAAAGTGATGCGAGATCCAAAAAAATCGGCCTGATAATAGATATCTATGTTACCTTACTAAAGCGTATTGACTCTATGTGGTACATGCAGAATTATCAATGCTGCAAAGTAAGTTAGAATACCATTCAATCGGCCAATAAAAATAAATGTAGGTTAGGTACTAGGTATTAGGTTATTATAGGATTCATAAATGTGAAAGTGACTCTGACCGTTCGCGCCCTTTGCAGCTGAAATGATCTAGATAAAAAGCATGGAGATAGTGTAGCCCTGGGGAAGGACATAGCACAACTTTTATCTCTCTCTATAAACTGAACTTTGCTTTACGCAGGGGAAGTCGCGGTCAGTCAGCACAATAGATAGTCTTCGGGTATAGTAGGTAAGAAGTTAAGAACATAATAATATATCTAATATAGGTAGGTACACCTACTAGCTGTTACCCTTGATTTCACTATTGTTGTTTTTGTTCAGTATTTTAAGCGTCTTACCATTTGTACTTCATTAAATGTAATGATCTGCAATGCGGTAGTTAGGTACAGACTTTGTGCCCTTTTAACACAAGTATAAGGTAAATAGTATAGTAGTAACTAGACAGAAGATACCTAACGAACCGCTCAGAAATAAACGTTCGTCTCAGATTAACTAGCGTTATTACCTCGACGTTTTTGTTCGATAAACAACGGGACGCATTTGTGGTAAGTAAACACATATATTGTGGAGATAAATGTTCTCACGATTGTAAATAACTAGACGAGGTGGGTGACCCGTGAGCTTGTTTCTATTATTGACTAGCGTAGAAGTTCTCTACTGTCAGTCTCAAAAATTGCTGAACATGGCACATGCAATGTTTTTCTCGCAGAATCGGAAAATTATTGGTAGGTGTTTGAGGTTTGAGGCCGACTGTACAATACCTTCACGATATGAGTCTTTCTAAGCTAAGTCGGTAGATCCTAGTGTCTACCTACAGTGCAAAGAGAGGTCTCTTCCTGACAAATTGTAGACGGTTTATCTACACTAATAATATAAAGAGGAAAACTTTGTTTGTTTAGTTGTAATTAATAGGCTCCGAAACCACTGAACCGATTTGAAAAATTCTTTCACTGTTGGGAAGCTATGCTATCCCCGGTACACATAGGCTACCTTTTATCCCGTAAAAAATAATGGTTCCCGCGGGATAGTAGTTAACGCGGGTGAAACCGCGAGGTGCTTCTAGTATATATTCGACGGTTCGGGGGCTACATTTTGTGAACTTTACAGGAGAGCCAATCAAAGTTCGCGTATTTAGAAAAAAAATCATTAAAAAAGAAGTATTCAATATTTTTTACAGCCGATGATACTGGGAGTTTTACTTTTAAATTAGTAATTATTTTGTATTCATAAAAAGTTGATATGCTTAATATTTCCTGAAATAAATGGCGGTTCACACAAAATGTACTTCTTATACAACATTTTAGAGAAAGGCAGAATGTTTGAACCGTACCGGGTCCAACTACTAGGTGCAAGAAAATAAGTTTAAATGTATCTATACTTGTCTATCTGAAGAAGGCTAATTGCATCAAACACCAAGTAACAATTTTAATAGATTGAAACTATTTAGTTTAGACGTCAAGTTATTTGTGGATCAGTTAATTCATATTGACTTAAGTCAGCCTTCTGTTACAAATCGTATTGGTTGACATCAATTATCAGTTTGAATATTTTGTAAGCAATGCTGCCGTCCTTATTTAAAGTGCAATAACTAGGTCTAAGCTAGTTTCGAGAAAAACGCGGTTAAAGTTTTTATTTTTCTTTTGTTTGTATCTCCATTCCCATTTAAGGTATTAACTCGAAACTTTTACCAGATTATAGATTAAAATGTATACAATATTATGTAGTACATAGAATTTGTAAATATATTGACTTAGCTATTTAAAATCACGGTATTGTACTTATGTTTAGAACTGTTTCATATATATACGGAATCTTTACTAGTCATAACCGCAATAAGTAACGTACTTATTGCACTTATCATTAGTATTGCAGTTAGACAGTAGGTAATTTATGTATGATATAGTATTTTCTAACCATAAGTGCAATAAGTGTCTAAACTAAGTATTGCGTTTTCATTACTCAAACGAGTTAGACTTACATTCAAGATGTCAGCTAGTTGGTTAGTTACTTGTACAAATATAAATAAAACGAGATGCTACTTATAAATTGTTTAATTCAGACGTAAATTATTATAAAATGTTAAAAAAGCCATAATCTTAATAAGCATAATTATTCTCATAAAAGTCATAGAAACATAACAGCTTAGAAACTTCAAATTAATATCAAACTTAACATTTTTTATTGTTATTATAAACCTCACTTTTAATACAATTGTATTTTTGACAATCAGCAATACTATCTTAGTTGTTATTTATGTATTTAAACGCTTATGTAAGGCACAACGAGATCAAAGATTAAACAGTCTAAAAACTGAAATCTAAAAACAATGTTTATAATATTTGTTGTACAGGCTTAGATTTAACTTAACTCAATCTAAGTTTGGCACCCGGGAGGATTCAGGTAAGTTTAACCAGAAATCTCTCCTGGTTACAAGCATTAAAGGTAGGTACTAAATTTGTTATGATTCTTTCCTTGCGCTCCTTGGCTGTCCCTCTCACAGAAATTTTATTGGCAGCAATAGGAAATGTATTGTTTTTTGTAATTCTTATCTGAAGAAAATCCAACTCTGTCCATTCTGTGTCCTGGTTCAATTTAATACCTGAATCCTCTCGGGTGCAAAACTTAAGAGGCTGTTCAATGAACATGATTCATACTCTTATAAAATGTAAGTTATTGAGACTGACTAAAACTTTGATCTCGTTGTGCCTTACATAAGTATTTAAATACATAGATAACAATAAAGATAGTATTAATGCTTGTTAAAAAAAAACAATTGTAGTAAAAGTGAAGTTTATAATAACAATAAAAAATGTTAAGTTTGATAAAGTAATTTGAAGTTTCTAAGCTGTTATGTTTCTATAACTTTTATGAGAATAATTATTATTCTTATTAAGATTGTCTTTTTTAACATTTTATAATAATTTACGTCTGAATTAAACAAATTCTTAAGTAGCAACTCGTTTTTTATTTATATTTGTAAAAGGAACTCACCAACGAATTCTATCCATGTCTGATATTGGTACATAACAAATTAATGCAATAACTTTACTAGTAATATTAGTGAGTGTACTATAGAAGTTGATGGCATTCCTTGACATAACTGCAATAACTATCAGTATTATTGCAGTTATGTGTAGTAAATGAGATTTTCAAATTAAGGGTGTACTTACTAAAAATAAAATAACTATCGTTATTGCAGATATCGTTAGTAATATATCATAGAATTTCATAGACTTTCAGCTTACCTTGCCACAACTCAAGATATTTCACTTTTGGTAAGTAAACCACGCCCAAATCCCTATTTATGGCGGTTATGCTAAGTAATAAAACTAGATCGGTGATAGATACGTAAAAACCGGCTAAGAAGAAAATGTAGAGCTCGTTTTGCTGATTCAGAATATGTATAGAACTCGATTTCGTCTAAAACCGAGTTGTTGCACTTTTGATAAGGACGGCAGAATGGCGGTTCATACCTACTCCTACACATAGACAACTGTGATGCTGTGATGAACTGGGCAGACAGATTACTAATAGTGGTAGGTAGGCAATATTGAAGTACAAAATAAAAAACAGGATGTGAAGTTTGTGTATGGTTTAAACAGTTATATAAGTTTATAATTTAATTCTTTTATTTGTATAAGTACCTTAACTCTGTAACCTACCTCTGTTCGATTTATCATAGTATCCCACTTAGGTACGTCTATAAGATACTTACTTAGGTCCTTCTTTTGATCAAAAGAGGACTGACTACCTAGGTACTACCCGATTAATCGGTAAATACCTATTTCGTTTCAGATTCAGTTTGTTTTACTTGTTTAAAAACTTTTTAAAGTAGGTATATCTTTCTAACTCTTTCCATTGTTTAGCTGCAAATAAAATATCAAAATACACACATCAAAAAAGTCTAAGCAACATGCATGATATTACAAATTTACCATTTAAATTAATTAATTTCCAAGTATTTACTCACTCAAAGTGCGTGGATAAGTAAACTTTTTTGTTATTGATGACATACCTACTGGCGGTTGTAAAAAAAATAAATCGATTATGTTTTGATTCTTCATAAAATTCAAATGACTGCGAATTTGTTTGAATTTAAGTGCGTTTTCCACTACTTTACTGAATCGTGACTGACGATGTAAATAATTGACTTGACTACTTGACCACGATTGCTAAGAGTATATTGCTATGACTTTCTAAGTAATACTTAAGTAAATAATAAAAAACTTGACACTGGCTATATGCACAAACCGTGCGAAGCCATAACTAAAACAAAAAAAAAAAAAGTGCGTTTTAATTGACACGTTATTCTTGATTTTATAATTTTACCAACCATTTAAATAAAGTTAGCGACAAAATTGAATCGTTAGATATTCTTCACGTCATGGAGCGACGTCATTTGACGGCAGATGAAATGCAAAGAGCTGTAGGGATGTTGCAAGCGGAAAGTAAGTAATCAATCTCAGGTATCTCGACATTTTGGCATTCATAGAAGTGTTATTTGTCGTCTTTGGCAGCGCTACAATAATACAGGGGAACCACCGATACGTCACGGGAATCGCGCTCGTCGAAATGAATGGTGTAGAGAACGCATAACATGGACCCAGGAACAATGGGATAAAATTATGTTTTCCGATGAGTCGCGATTCGGGTTTAGGCTCAGGCCTAAACCCGAACGACGGTTTCTCACTGAACGAACTGACGGTCACCTGAGCCTTTCAGTATTTCCGGGCCGACGGTACACTCGCACCCTTCTTGTCTGATACAAGAAGGGTGCGAGTGTACCATCGGCCCGGAAATACTGAAAGGCTCAGGTGCGTTCAGGAAGTTCATCCACACAGCGGCTCAACAGTTATGGTATGGGCGGGTATTATGAAGAACAGGCGAACTGAGCTCGTTTTTGTAAATGGAAACATGAACGCTTAAAATTACGTTGAGGATATTCTCAGACCTTATGTCCATCCATTTGCACAAACCTTTGTCTCCGATTTTACGCATTTTACGATTTTACGATTTTGCATGACAATGCGCGTCCACATACAGCTCGGCGAACCAGTGAATACTTGGCAATGAAGAAGATGCGGGTATTGCCCTGGCCTGCACAATCGCCACACCTCAACCCCATCGAGCACGCATGGGACATGCTCCAGAGACGTGTTTTGAAGGACTTGGACGGAGTGACAACAACCCAACAACTGAAGGATTTGCTACAAATCCATTGGGAGCGAATACCGCAAGATGACATAAACAGTCTCATTAATTCAATGAATAATCATTGCCGATAAGTTCTGAATAGCAGAGGAGGCCCATACTTTGTATTAAATTGTCCTATTCTTTCACAATAAATTCATTTTCTTTAGAAATTTCATTTTGTAATAATTTTAAAAATTAAATATATATACAACGTTGTAATGTGAAGAACCATCCTAACATTTAAATTAGTACATGTTGCTTAGACTTTTTTGATGAGTGTAGGTATAAACAAACATTATAAAGGTAACATTTTAAATTTCAAAAATTCCGACTTCTATCGACTTTACAGATTTTCTTGAGTCATATTAATGAACACTCTGATAACCAGCGCCAGCAGCGAAAAAATTTTGTTTGGACCGACACACAATACGATATTTTCACGAGCTCAAAGTGCACACGCATATTAATTATTCTAGTTGAAGAATGCTTTAAATACCAAAGGATATATTAGTGATATGTATTAACCATCACATTCCCAGGGTATAGTTTGGGGAAAAAAGCTGAAATTATGTCTGATCAGGTTTTGATAATAGAAAAAATGTATTAACGAATCGCACTATTTGAGTTAGATGGAGACAAAAGGATTTAAGCGACATGTAATGTTAGAATTAGATTAAAGCGAAATGTTCTAAGCGACCTCACTGTGGTTTTTCTTAGAGAGCAAAATGTTTCAACTAACTGTGCTTATAAAGAGTAGCGACAGGAAAAACGCTTCAAATATATTTGGTGTATAAAACTGAAAAATCGCAAACAGCTTAAACGGGAACTTATAATAAATTCATCTATCTCAAGTCACCTTCTACTGAAATATGACAGTTTTTTTGGCGTTCCATACCTACAACGAATTTTTAAATTGGCCTTAAAAATGTCATGGGTTCAAGCGCCAAAAAAATGCTTTAATGTCAAAGAAAAGTAGCCTAAAAAATCTGCTGATTCCAAATTATAAAAATGTCTATTTCGCCCAAAGTGTCGCTTGATACAAATAGCCCTCGAACCGTCGATATAATATACCTACCTATTCGTAGCTCGCAATGTTCGGTGATAAACCACTGACTGGCAAAACACCGTAATAATATATTATACCTACGTCTAATGTTTGCAGAAACTCATTATTCTTATTTTTCCTTGTTTCCCCGGCTGCTGGCACCCAAATGTGTATCTTGCGCACCTGGCAACAGCTGCAGCAGTATTTATAATGGTCCTATAATAAATACCTACCATTTGAATGTTTTTCGAAATTTTATTGCTAATTAACAACATAATATTAATTATGTTTAATAATTACGTAGGTACCTAAATATTACGTTCCTATAAATTAGATTACATTTATAAAGCGTATTATATTTACGAGCGCAAATGGTTCCGACAGTCAGAAGCCGCAAAAATTAAGAGTAATACCTATGACAAGAAACCTCGGCATCCATTCAATGTATTGTGCTTACTCGTATATTCGTAAGTAAACGTAAAAGTGGGACGGTTTTTACGTAGCAACGCTATGATAATATTATTATTATATGGACCCGCGACCGAAAGCAAAAAAATAAACTTTAAATTGATATTAAACTTGGATATGTAGTAAGTAGGTAGGTACCTATATAAATTACGAAATAAGATTTTCTATAAAATTATCTAGGTACATTTTGCAGAAAGTTACACCTACTGATATAGATATAACCTGTTTTGACATAAAAAAACTGTGTAAGATAGGTATATAGGTACCTACATATAAAAAACACAAGTCTCAATAATGATGGATGCGCCTTTATTACATAATACACAGCATAATTATTAACATTGAGTAAGTTAAGATGAAAGGAAAACATTAACACTCCCTCAAAATATACTATAACAACATGTCGACGCAAACAAACATCATGCATGAGGTTATTTATAAGTACCCACATATTATGTTGTATTTAAAGGTAATTTATAAAACTGCCTAATATACAACTGGAGAACTAAACAACATTGAAGCAATACCCCCCAAAATCAGAAAACCTAGCTCCTATAGAATTAGACGATTAGTTGCTTAAATTAGATGCAAAAATATGTTTTTTTTTTCAACCTTATCTACACACACACTCCTAGTCTCCTAACCTTTGATTAATAAAAAAAAATACAAATACTAACCTAAAAGTATGCAAACCAAAATATATAGCTAAGCACCCAAATAAATAAAATAAACAATTCAGACTTTTGCACTAATTAAAGAAAACTTATATTACCTATGTCTTTGAAACAATACATACTGAGAAGCAAAGTTATTATTGATATAAGGGATGATACAAATGCAAGTTACTCTATAAGTGGCTGGCATTTACCTATGTAATTAATTGAGAAAGTTAAATTGGAAATGCTTTTTCAGTGTTCATTACAACTCAATAAAAATGTACCTATTTATTTACAGCACTGGAGTGTTGATTACATGAACTAATCATCACTAGGTAATTAGATTTTGATTAACAAGTTGTTGCAATACACAAATAAATGTTCCAGAATGTTCCACAGGCTTGTTTAAGATAGAATTCAATATAAAGACCAACTAGACATAATATGTAGTAAACAGCCTTAGATATCAGAAATATCAAGATTTGTTCTAGAATACTTTCAAATAACAAGTTATTCAGAAACTTTAATTTCATCAAACTTAATTAGAATAATTTCATACAAATCTAAAATTGCTGGAATATAAAATAGATTTATGTTAAGTCAGCTTGAAACTATTAAAAAAGGAGTTTTAGTCCTTTGTTTTAGCTCCAAGCTTAATGATGTTAGAATATGATGGAATAGCATTACAATTCACTATAGACCTCGTAAGCATTTCAGACAAATTGATTAGCTGTTGATAAATAATCTTCAAAGATTTTACTCGTCTTTTTTGGTGTCGCCGCCACTTGAAATGGTAATCTTCCTCTGCAACTTGCTATGCTCCTCGGAAAGTCTGTCATACTCCTTATGGAGGTTCTCGGCCTGAGATTTAACAGCCTCTTTGTCTTTCTTCTCCCTTGTCAGCTCTTTTTCTAGAAAGTCGATTTTCGATTGCAGCTCGGTGACCTCCTTCTTTGTTTTCTCGTCACCGGCGCCGGCCTGGTCCAGCAGGGAGCGAGCGGTGGTGGTTGCGCTCTGCGCCTGGCGGAGGTTCGCCTCACACTGCGCCGACATAGTGGCCAACTCAGAAATCATCTGAACCAACCGACGGATCACGATCAGCAGGAAGAGCGCAAAACCGGAAATATAGAAGTTTCTCTGCGCGCGAAACAGCCGCATGCTACCTTGCATCTCGGCGTCCAAATGCGTGTGGTCAGTCGATTCCATATTCGAATACTTCTGCATCTCTCTGATCGCGTCTAGGAGACATAGTATCAGCACGCCGATCAGCACCAAGAAGTATATTTGAGCTTGTCCGCTTATGTAAGCAAGGAATTTCGATTTGAAGAATTTCTGCCATTTACTCGGGCTCGCGATCGGCAAGGTGAGAAGCAACACGGCCGCTATTTCGGCGTACAAAAACGTAGCGATGATGGTCCACTGGAGACTCATTGTGGCTCTTGTATGTCACTTCGTTAAACTTTTATGCGTATTTATCGTCTCCCGGCACAAGTAACTTTACACAAATATGATGATTTTATGACGATGAAAATAAAGGTCGAAAATATCGGTGACTCAAAATACAAAAGGAAAAGTCCTTGACAAGGCAAAAAATAGTGACGTCGATGACATTCAAAGTGCAAACATGACGTGTCTCTTGATGTTCACTTCACTTTTTCGAACGAATACTCAAAGAATTTGTTCAAAAGTCGTCTTTTTGAACGAATTTAACGTTCCATTAATTTCTAATTATTGAAGAATGAGTACGACTAATGGCTTCTTTCATGAGAATGGGACGTAAATTAGAATTCTTCAACTCCAGCTCTTTAAATCTCGCTTCTGCAAATAATGTGTTACCACCCAGGCCACCAAATATACTAGTATAATTATAGAATAGCAATTCTTATCGTTTTTGAAATTTTGTGTGCATTGGAATTTCCAATGGCAGTTGACATTGGACATTATTGACAGCTGTCAAACATCCGTCCGTCGTGTCGTCAATGTCGTCTCGACTCTCGACCGACTGACGTCATTTAGCTTTAGCTGATTTAGACAAAATCTAAATAATTTCTTGAATTTATATGATTTCCTTTAGTATACTATCCTCGCACTCCTAATTATTGACAATCAGTTACCATGGCGGACCCTAAATATGAAAACCTTCCAGGCATAGTGAGTATAAACTACTAAATTCACACTTACCATAATCAAGAACATACAAATCGATTTAGATCCATTGACCCATAGAATCTGCATTCACCTATCTTTCGTTATCAAAACCTATATAAACATTAGGCGCTTGCGACTCGCCCCATCTACTCTTAAATCTATTTGTTTCTAAAACTCCTCTACATTCACCACCTTGCATAAAATAAGACAATTATTCCACAAACGTTACATACCTACCGTTAAATTGCTTTCGCCTACGTTGAACTGGATAATTCCGTCATTCAAAGCTCTAATCAAACAGTAAAAAAGTGCTTTTAGCTATTCACAATGCTCTATTCCACTATCGAGCAATGATCTTGCTAACAGACCAATCATTGTTCTGTTTGTATGCATTTTTTAGGCATATGACCAACCCGATGTATATGAAACTGGTGACCTGCCAGAGGCAGACCAACAGGAGCCCTTCGAAGAAGAAGAGAATGAGTGTGTGGAGAATTTACACCTGTCCGTCAAAGACTCTTTCAACAAGTTCAAAGGAAAATTCTTGACTGGCACCGTTGACTTCTCCGATAGGCTCAGTCGGAAAACCAGGATTGGATACAGGTACTTAAATCGAAGAATTTCTTGCTTGCGTCTTTATTTTAACTATTAAAGCATTCATTAGACCCAAGATGTTAATAAATTGATTAAATAAAGCCTATGTGTAGAGCAGGGGAGTGGGAGCTGGCTGCGAATGGTGAGCCCGAGTCAGTGATGGAGCGCTACAACCGTCTCCGCTGTGAGTTCTCTGAACTGCTGGAACAAGTTACAGAGCACCAGAACACAGCTACGGAGAGTGAGAAGGTGAGTAAATACATATAATTAGTGAAACAGCAATTAAACGGATTAAAAATCCTTTTGAAAAATTATTAAGCATTGTTTTTGTACTTGTCAGTATTGTTGTACAGAAAATTATGTTATAAGATGATTTAAGCTTGTAGGTACATAAAAAAATTACAAACATTTTAGTTTTACATTCACAACTTTAAACTTTTTGTATAAACACAACCTTGTACTAAGGTGTTTCGTTTCATATTATAATGGTCCTTAACTCCTTATGATAATGTTTCAGGAAGAATATTCAAAACTGGCGGTTCAGATTAACTCCACAAAGAAACTACTCGAAGAGTTAAAGCTTGAGGAGGGAGAGCACATTGATCCGAAAGCAGAGAAATTAAAGTTTGTATATATTTTTTTTGTACTTTATTTTATAAAAGAAAACACACTGATGTCATCTGACCCAACCATATTCCTACTGTCTATTGATGCCTACATCACTTTAAGGGATTTGACCACCCATTGTACCTATTATTCATTTTGCCCTCTCTGTGTTCTATACTTTTTGGTGTCAATAAAGAGTTATCCCCATTTATCTAGGCCTACTGTAGTAAAACCACAAAGATAATGGTCTCTAATTTCTAGAGAGTACCTGACATCTAGCGGAAGCAAGAAACAGGGCGAGGTAGTGACGGCACACTTGAAACTCAAGCCGGAGGTGCACCTCGCACAGACCACCAGGATAGCACAGCTTGAACACCGGTAACCATATAACGTTTTGTGTAATCTATAATATAAAAATGAATCGCTAAATGTGTTGGTAAGCGCATAACTCAACAACGCCGGGACCCATTTGGCCAATTCTTTTTTTAAATGTTCGTTAAAGTTCAAAGATGGTTATTATGGTGAGAAAAATTCGAATAATTGCCGGAAAACCCCTAAAAACAGCCCTTTTCTATTTCCCATACAAACGTTTTCTAACTAAAACGAGCTTTATTGCTATTGTATAAAGTTCATATTGAATTCTTTTTTTGTTGTTTGTTATTGTCAGGAGAAGGTTCTTATGAAAGAAAAAAGTAATAAAATAGCGCGGAAAATAAGAAAATTTAAAATACTTAGCGACCATGTTAACTTAAATAGATGGAGAGGGAGAGATATAGAGTGAGAAGGAAAGAGATTGAGAGGGAGAGAGATTAAAGGGCAGGGACAGAAATAGCGGAAGACGGAGAGAGACAGAGACAGACAGAGAGATAATGTTAGGGGGAGAGGGAGAGAGAGAGTGAGAGCGACAGGTAAAGGGAGAGAGATAGAAGGAGAGGAAGCGTTTTCCCATAGAAACAATGACAGGACAACGTCTGTCGGGTCAGCTAGTTTGCAAATAAATATATAGGCACTTTATGTAACCTCTTTCTAATGTTAAAACCCGTGTTTAGATTACACAAACTGGAACAGGCTGCCGGTGTGAGAGATGAGGAATCATTCCGAAGACTACAATCGGCTACTGGACAGGTAAAGTAACTTTTAATAGGTTTCTGAAAAATAAATGAAACATTGATTTTTCTCTCCAGTTGAACGATACGCCAGGTGTTGTAGTGTTTCTCTTATTACACATTATTAGCTCTGTTCAGCGTTTTAAATATATTCGTGTCGCCAGGCAACACTATGCGGCGCCGCGGCGACGCTCGCCGCGCAGTCGTCACTGCTCCGCAGCAGTGAGGTGGCGGCGGCGGAGGCGCGCGTCACGTCGCTCCTGTCCAACGTGGAAGCCCTGAAAAGCGCCGTCAAACCTAACGACCCCGAGCTCGATGCTAAAGTGAGTACAATCGTAATATTTAAAGGAGATTCAAACATTATTCGCATGTTAAATGGGTCAAGCAGGGCCTCGAACCGGTTTGAAATATACCGGTTATAAACATTAAAATAACGGTTTCTTGGACTATTTCGTTCCGAGTGAAAACGTTAAAAAGAGCGTTAATGAAACCATAATTAACCGGTAAAATCCGCGATGCCAGTGGTTCAAGATCAGCCGTGTATGCGGGGTGCGGGAGAGGTTAGGGCGGGTGGGTAAACAGACAGGCACCGACTCGCTCTCGCGTCTCGTGGCTTCGGACGGCGCGGCGTTGGTGAAGTACGGAACGGTCGGTACGCTCCGCGCCACGTGGCTCGAACGCGCACTAACTTGTTAACTATCTGACCTGACGAACGCTTCTTTATAACACAACGAGCGATTAGGTATCTCAAAGACGATATAATTGATCACGTCCTCGTCATCCAAAATAAAGAGTTGCCTTATCTTACTAATATTAATAAGCCGAAAGTTTGTGAATGTGCATGTGTGAGGGTGTGTGTGTGTATTTGTTGGTCATTCACGCTCAAACGGCTGGATCGATTTCAATGAAATTTGATATAGGAATAGATTGGATATATGAGGCGGACATAAGCTATCTATTGTCTTAAATATAATCTTAGAAGGGGATGAAATAGGGGTTGAAAGTTTCTATTGGGTAATTAATAATTATTTGAGTTAGTAATCTGAACATGTATATTTTGGCTTTTGGTAAGAAATAAAGAAATAAGAGCCATATGTGTAAGCTGTTCTCAAGAGTCCTTACGAACCATCTCGAACGCAGGTTTGATGACTTCCAGCCTCCCGAACAAGCCGGTTTCCGGAAAGGCTTTGGCACCATAGACCACATACACACGCTCCGCCAGATTATACAGAAGACTGAGGAGTATAATCAGTCGTTATGTTTGGCGTTTGTGGACTATGAAAAAGCCTTCGATTCAATCGAGACCTGGGCAGTATTTCAGTCCTTTCAGCAATGCCATATCAAGTATAGGGTATATTAAAGTGCTGAAGTGCTTGTATATTAACTCCACCATGTCAATCCGACTACAGGGCGAGAGCACAAAACATACCCCATTGCAGAGAGGCGTGAGACAAAGAGATATTATTTCTCCGAAACTGTTCGTAAACGCATTGAAGGACGTTTTCAAGCTCTTGGACTCAAACGGATTCGGCATCAACATCAATGGTGAATACATCACTTACCTTCGTTTTTCCGATGATGTAGTCATCATGGCAGAGTCCCTGGAGGATCTCAATACTATGCTCAGCGAACTCAATAGCGTTTCCCAACTGGTGGGTCTGAAAATGAACACGGACAAGACGAAAGTCATGTCCAATGGCCATGTTGTATGTGCCAGTAATCGTTGAGAATGGTACTCTCAAAGTTGTTGACCAGTACACCTACCTTGGCCAGATCGTCCAGGTAGGCAGTTCCAACTTCGACAAAGAGGTCGCCCGAAGAATCCAACTCGGATGGGCAGTGTTCGGAAAGTTACGTGACATTTTCTCGTCCAAAATTCCACAGTGCCTGAAGACAAGGGTCTTCAACCATGTTACCAATGATGACATAATTATGGTACTGACTGAGTTGTGGTCCTTATTAACTGCTGGCCTTTTGGAAAAGCTCAGAGTGACACAGCGAGCAACGGAGAGCTATGCTTGGAGTTTCTTTGCGCAATAAAATCCGGACCGAGGATATTCGCCAAAGAACTAAAGTTGACGACATAGCTCCTCAGGGTTTGCAAGCTGAAGTGGCAATCGGCAGTCCGCATCACTAGTAGAACTGACAACTGATGGGGAAGAGTTTCTAGAGTGGCGACCACGGACTGGAAGACGCAGCGTAGGTAGGCCTACTAGATGGGCCGACGACATGAAAAGAGTCGCAAGCAATCGGTGGATGCAAGTGGCAAATAGTCGTTCGGTGTGGCACTCTAAGAGGGAAGCCTATGTTCAGCAGTTGACGTCTTCAGGCTGATGATGATGATGATGAGAGATCGAGGTAGAGAGAGAGAGAGAGAGAGAGCGAGGAAGAGAAGGATAAAAAGAGAGCAAGAGAGGGAGAGAGATTGAGAGGGAAATATATAGAAATAGAGGGAGAGATCGAAAGAAGGAGGGAGAGAAAAAAGGAAGAAAGAAGGAGATAAATGGATAGTGAGAAAGTGAGAGAGACATAGAGTGAGTGGAAAATATATATAAATAAAGGAAGAGAGAGATAAAGAGAGCGAGAGTGAGGAAGAAAGTGATAAATTGAGAGGAAAATATAAAGAAATAGAGGGAGAGATATAGAGAGAGGTTGAGAGTGGAGAGGTAAATATATAGAGATAGAGGGAGGGGGAAAGATATAAAGATAAAATAAGAGGGAAAGAGATAGAGGTAAAGGGAGAAAGATAGAGCTTCCTCTGTCTTTCGAGCGAGAGAGGGAAAAAATGGAGGAATAGGGAGAGAGATAGAAAGAGAGCTAGAGAGGGAGATAGATAGAGGGAAAAGGATAGAGATAGAGAGATATACTTACCTATCTGTTACCCGTGAAATCAATCGATTTTCTTAACAGTTGACATTAGGTATGATATTTAATATAGGTAGCTAGTTAAAACTGCGAACGAAGTTATAGTATCCGCTAAATAAATCACAGTAAAATTTTTAACGCTAAATAAATATTAATTAGGTACGTGCTTCATAAAAGCTACTGTCGAGCCTGAAGATAGGTACTTTAAGCTTGCATAATTTACTTATCTATATATTTTGCCGATATGTTGGTCCCTACCTAGACCTAGTTTTTAGCATCATAATATTTTACCATAATGACAAGGTGAATACGGTTATTTTTAATTTAAAACATTAAAACACCTCTCATTCATGAAAAATAGATAAAGGCAGGTAGTTAAGTACCTACTTACATAATTACAATGATAAAATTACTTATCCATCGGCCATCATTACACAAGGCGCGAGCCTTCCACTTAACACGGTGATCCCGATAGATGTAAGTTTACGAATGGATAGTTATTCGTTGTTGCAACAGAATGGCAAATTAAGGCAAAAACCGGTAAATATTGGTTTATTGAACATTAACCTATAATGCGAACTTTATTAACCTATAACCGGTTAATGAAGGTTAAAGGTAGAACGAAACCGCATCTAAAACTCCCTATGTACTTAGGCCGAAACCGGTTCGAAAATTAACCCGGTTTTCAAGCCCTGGGGTCAAGTAGTGTTCATGACCATGTCAACCTATAGTTGCAGTGCCACCCAGAACTTTGCATTGCAAAATCTAGCATGGCAGTGACCTGTATCGGCAAGCTTGTGAATCTTGTGATCTCTTCATTTTAAATATTAATATGGTTTGTTTTGTAATTCCAGGTGAACGAATTGTACAAACTATTGAAGCAAATAGATGGCATATCACATTCCGAGATCTTAGAACGTATGGAAGCCCTAGAAGCCCTACATAATCAAGGTACATTAACTAATTCAGTCATTTCAGAACAAAAAATCAACATGTTATGTTAATTTACTCAGCTACCATAAAACAATGAACTGCAATAGTTAGACAGTTGAAATTTTCAGACACAGATGATGTATTTCTGTTGCCACTGTAACAACAAATACCAAGAAACAAAAAAGTTATTTTTTTGCCATTTTTATAGATAATGGCACAGAACCCTTTTTGCGCGAGGCCGACTCGCACGTGGCGGATTTTTGACATGTTAATGCTTTGAAAACTTTACTTGTACTTCCAGCCAGCAACTTTGGCAAATCCCTCACCGAGCTGGAAACACTGCAGAGCACCATCGCCAGCGGAGTCAAGAACAACAAGGAGCTGCTTCAAGGCGTCCAGGAAGTCTTCGCACTGAACGTGGATAGCATACAGAAGGAGATAAAGAAACTCGACGAGAGGATTGGAAAGCTTGTTGCAGCGTGATGTCAGTTAGCTAGGTTTGGCAATGCGATGTGGAGAGTGCACTGAGACGTCACATTCGGCACTGTGCTGTTTTCTTTTCTATGGCATTCTTTTTTGGTCAGGATTGCATGCATGTAATGGGGTGCCATTTGAGATCACAATCAATTTGTAAACCCATGGCTGTCCCACTTGACGGCTATATCTTTAAATGCACTGTGCTGGCAGCTGTCTTGACTCTTGTTTATTGAGATAACTAATCTTTTACATAATTTGATGCAGAATAATAACTTACAACCAAAATTCAGCTCTATCAACTATTTTGTTTTGTAACAAATCAATAAATGATTTCATATGGGAGGCATTTGTGAAAATTTAGTCTTCTGCATTGAATTATGGACCAAATCAGCCTGTAAAATAATTGAGTATATAAGATGGATTTATAAAACCATTACTAGATGCTGAAAATTGCTTTTTGCTGAACAGAGATTACAATTGGGTGGATATTTTGTTGTTTCAATTTGAGGCATTATATGAACTCATTTCCTTTTTATACTAAAATTTCAATTCTAACTTGTGCATTTCACAGCCTAGCAAACCCCTTAAGGTTGTTTTAGTCAAAAACTTCAATGCAATGTAAAGGTGCCAGAATACATCATATTAAGTTAATTTTAAGTTGGCAGTATTCATATTTTTATACTGTGGCATAATTATCTGACTCGTATTTTTATTTTCATCATTCTAATATTATTATTAATAATTTGATCTTATCTGTATCTTTATCGAAGTATAGACTGCTTGTAAAGAAATAATTTATTGAAATATAAATTTGATTATTGTAGCCAAGTTGTTGCCTTTTATTGATATACCCTAGTAGTACATACAGATTTACAACAATTAATTACATAATTTTCTTCAACATGACAACTGCTGATATATATATTGAGTGCAGACTGCACATGCTTCGACCATGATTTTGCTTGCAATCCCCCGATAATATCAAAAGTAAAAAACAGTCACTACATTCAATATCAATATTATTACCAAATTTGTCACTTCACCACCTTTTTTTTAGGGGGAAATGCCTTCGCACTTCCCTACCGCCACGGGGGTGGTGGAAGGGGGTGTGTGGGACACGAGCCCACTAAAACGCCCCCATGAGCCGTCGATCCGCCTGGAGTAGGGTGAGATGGGGTTGTGTTGGCATTCACCATCTCGCCCGAGTCACTTCACCACCTGCACAAACCCTTATTATCAAAACGGTGATACTAGGGCACCGCTAACCATAATAAAAAGTGGCATTTAAATGAAACAACAGCATACATTACTCGCATAATGTTTATTTTTTTTAAATTACACCTTAGAACCTAAGCTTTTGGAAGAACCACTTGTTCTTCCCGCTCTTGTATCTCTCCTCAAATCGCACTCTCGTGTTGAAGCGGAGTTTCTTGCGCTTGGCAGGGTCTTTCAGGTCCTTAGCACTAAACTTCTCAAAGCTAAGGTCTACTGAGTAACGGGTTGGCATGAGGTGATTGTAGTTGACAACCTGGAAAGAAAGAGTGTTTACAGCAACTTGCACCAAAACCCGATGATTTAAATTTTGTCATCGAGAATTGATGCTAAACTCGGTATCACCAGGTACATTCGAAATTAGAATAACATAAGATATACACTATAGAAATAGTGCTGTAGAAGCTTATGCAGGGTTTGAGTTGTTTATTCTACTATAGTAAAGGTGGCACAAGTCACCCAGGGTATTAAATTGACATGGTCACTAACACAATTATTATCCTTAGAAACAACATCTTTGCCATGTATTATGTTTTTGTTCCTAATAAATGACTTATTCTCAGGCCTTATTTGGCCTATCAGGCCTATTGTAGGCAATTTGATTACAGCATTATCCCATTTAAACCTACAATGCTTCATTCTGCCTTCAGGTAGTTAGAAGTCACATGTTCACTGCACTGTTTACAAAACAAACGAAAAGGTTATGAACGTAAACTGAAGATAAACAACTAACCTTGACGAAGGGCTTGACTTTGGAGCGCTTGTGAATTTTGTTTTTTCCCATCCTTTTGTGTACTTTGCGGGGATACCTGTCGATGCCGGCGACAAAAGCATGACCGTACGGCTTGTCAGACGTGCCTTCGTCGTAGTTCTTTACGACGATGGCCTTGCGACCCGCGTACCGGCCGCTGAGGACCAGCACCACCTTCCCCGGTTTCATGATCTTACCCATCTTGGATGGATCTGAGGAAAACAAAACTAACCTTCAAAACACAACTCTTCAACTTCCTTTATCTCCAAACGGTATTAGCACTTCGATAACGGCGGTTTCACACTAGCGGTATGTTTATCTGATGGTAATTCAGAGAGTTAATGCAGTAAATTACTAAATAAAACTGTAAGTTTCCGAAACAACAAGAACTATGTCGGTTTTGTTTAACAAATTCACAGCGAGCCTAAAAAATATTTACACTAAGATGTGGGTTGTATCACAGATTTGCTAATGAGATTCGGTTTTTCTTTGGAAATCCACTTATTGCATAGATTTTTGTAGATATTTTCTCCAAAATATTCGAAACTCACATTCCCTTCACCTGTCGACAAGAAAAGAAACTGTGTTGCTAGAACAAAAAATACATGGATTTGACAATCAATTGACATGTAAGTCACACACGTAGCACAGATTCTACACTACTGCAATAGTGAGTGAGGGCGTTGTGTTTGCAAATCTATCGTAATTTACCGGTTTTTAACAGATTTTATAAATCTTGATTTTATTTTTATCATGCCCTATACAGATGATTGAGTGATGCGATGACTAGTAGGTACTTGTGGTACCTTAATATACTTAAACTTTTAGAATACCTACATAATATTAAGTGTATCGTTATCCTGAACACTTAAAAAAATATTATTATTTTAAATGTACCTAACTGAACATGAGCTATGTATTACCTACCTACATATTTATCCATACTAATATTATAAATCTGAAAGTAACTCTGTTTATCTGTTTGTTTGTTTGTTACCTTTTCACGGCTAAACGGCTGAACCGATTTCGATGAAATTTGGTATAGGGGTAGATTGGACCTATGAGACGGACATAGGCTATCTTTTGTCTCAAAAAATAATCTTTAAGGGGATGAAATAGGGGTTGAAAGTTTGTATGGGGAATCCATAATTCCTCAAGTTAGGGATCTGAAAATTCTTATTTAGGCTTTTGGTAAGAAATAAATAAATACGGGTTTCAGCTTTTTTGCAAAATCAACCCTAAAGGGGGAAAAGCAAGGGGGTTGAAATTATGAGGTATTCTTTAGATGCACCCCCTACGGACCACAATAAACGGCTAAACGGATCGTAATTTAAATTGGAAAGTAATTAAGGGGGGAGAGTGCGATGGGAGGAGGGGGAGAAAGGGGTAAAGTGGGGGAAAGGGGGAGTAGATGGTAGAGTGAGGGGAGAAGAGGGTAGAGTGGGGAGAAAGAGAGGGGAGAGCGGGAAGAAAGAGGGGAGAGTGGGGGGAGAAAGCGGACAGAGTGGGGGGGAAAAGAGGGGAGAGTGGGGGGAGAAAGAGGGGAGAGTGGGGGATAAAGAGGGGTGAGTGGGGTGAGCAATAGGGGAGAGTGGGGGGAGAAAGAGGGGAGAGTAGGGTGAGAAAAAGGGTAGAGTGGGGAGATAGAGAGGGGAGAGTGGGGTATGAGGGTAGAGGGGAGAATGAGGATAGAACGGGGGAGAAATAGGGGAGAGTGGGGAGATAGAGAGGGGAGAGTGGGGTATGAGGGTAGAGGGGAGAATGAGGATAGAACGGGGGAGAAATAGGGGAGAGTGGGGTGAGAAAAAGGGTAGTGTGGGGAGATAGAGAGGGGAGAGCGGGGAGAATGAGAGTATAGTGGGGGGAGAAAGAGGGGAGAGTGGGGGGAGAAAGCGCGAAGAGTGGGGGGAAGAGGGGAGAGTGGGGGGAGAAAGAGGGAAGAGTGGGGGGAAGAGGGGAGAGTGGGGTGAGAAAGAGTGTAGAGTGAATAGAAAGTGATGATACAGTGGGGGGATAAAGAGGGAAGAGTGGGGGGGAGAAAAGGGGAGAGAGGGGGAGGAAGAGGGGATAGTGGGGGGAGAAAAGGGGAGAGTGGGGGGAGAAAGAGGGGAAAGTGGGGGAGAAAGAGGGTAGAGTGGGGGGAGACAGTGGAGAGTGGGAGTGAAAGAGGGGAGAGTGGGGCTAGAAGGAGGGGAGAGTGGGTGGAAATAGGTGAGAGAGATTGAGTGCGAAATATATAGAAATAGAGGGAGAGGGAGTGAGCGAAGGAGGGAAAGGAAGAGATATAGACGGAGAGGGTGAGGGAAATAAATATAATGGATGAGATGGACACGGAGAGGGAACGCAAGAGATTGAGAGTGGAGAGGGATATTAATGATAGAAAGATAGGGAAAGATATAGAGATATAGGGAGAGGGAAAGAGATGGAGGTAGAGGAAGAGAGATAGAAAGAGCGAAAGAGGGAGAAAGATAGAAAAAGAGCTAGAGAGGGAGAAAGATAGAGGAAAAGGGAGTGAGAAAGAGACAGATATATTCTTACCTATAACTGTTCCCCGCGACATCAATTGATTTTCTAAACAGTTTACATTTTATATAAAAATGCGAACGAAGTTGCGGGTATCAGCTAGTTACAAATAAATAAATTCAGCCTGTAACTATCCCACTGCTGGGCACAGGCCTCCCCTCACCTACATATTAATGTTCAAATTACTTGCTCTAACCAACAATATTAAATCTTGTTAAAGTAGGCTAGTTTGGTACTCCACTTCGAAAAGAAAAGTGCTTCAAGTTTCTGGACAGTGTAGGACGTAGGTACTAGGTACCTATTTTTAACCGACTTCCAAAAAGGAAGAGATTTTCAATTCGATTGTATGTTTTTTAATAATAATTATTTTATTATTTAGTAGGTACACTGCCCGTGGGGTCCCGGCAAAGAATAGGACCTCTCCATCACCTCCCGTGGATGTCGTAAAAGGCGACTGAGGGAACACAACCGGGAAATGGGCAGCAGCATTTCCTAAATGTACATACCACCAATACTGCGGTCACCAATCCGCCTGCCAAGCGTGGTGACTATGGTAAATCCCCCCTCCCCCCCCCCCCATGAAAATGAACACGAACACGAGACGGCCCCTAGTCCCCGGCAGTTCTGCTATTCCTGGCACAGGTGGCAGCCATGGTAACGGCAGAACAAGGGGTGCGAAGAATCTCCGGCAGAGATCCAGCCACCAACCCCCAAAACAAAGACCCTTGGCCCTGGCAACATATAACGCACGCACACTGAGGACCGATGAGAAGCTGATTGAGCTGGAAGAAGTAGTCAGTAAGTTGCGCTGGGATGTGATAGGATTATCAGAAGTCCGAAGAGAGGGTGAGGACACGATAATTCTAAATTCCGGCAACTTGCTCTACTACCGGGAGGGAGACCAGCAATCCCAACATGGTGTCGGGTTTATCGTTCATAAGTCCCTCGTCAATAACATCGTAAAGATCGAAAGCGTTTCGAACAGGGTTATATACCTTATACTCAGAATCACCAGTCGGTATTCGCTGAAGGTCATACAGGTATACGCCCCTCACTCGAAACGCCCGGACGATGAAGTGGAGGCAATGTATGACGATATTTCAATCGCCATACAAGCTTCGAAAACACACTTTACGGTGGTGATGGGGGACTTCAACGCGCGGTTAGGCGTGAGGATTGGCGATGAACTGAGAGTGGGGCAATTCGGATTTGGACAGCGGAACCACCGAGGTCAGCGATTGGCCGACTTCATGGAAAAGGAGGGACTCTTCATGATGAACTCCTTCTTCAAGAAGCGGTCGTCCAGGAAATGGACGTGGCTGCACCCCGGTGGACACAAACGCGAAATAGATTTCATTTTAACGACGAATAAGCATATATTCAATGATGTCTCCGTGATCAACAGGGTGAAAACCGGCAGTGATCACCGCATGGTAAGAGGCACATTGAATCTCAACGTCAAGCTTGAAAGGTCTCGTTTGGTGAAATCTACTCTTCGCCCAAGTCCTGCCCAAATCCAAAACCCCGAGAGCTTTCAGTTGGAGCTCGAAAATCGCTTCCAATGCCTCACCGATTGCGAAACAGTGGACGAACTAAACAACGGGCTGGTGGAAATTGTCCAAGCGGTAGGGTCAGAGTTCTATAAGACCCAACGCAAAAATAGAACTCAGAAACTCTCTGAGCATACTCTTAAACTTCTGGCAGACCGCAGTGAAATGAGGTTGCAGTCTTCAGTGGACAGGTCGAAATACGGCTTGCTCAATAAACAGATCTCGAAGTCCATGCGACACGATCTTCGCCTTTTTAATACTAATTGTATTCAAAAGGCGATAGAACGCAATAGGGGCTCGAAAGTGTTCGCTAGAGATCTGTCTGTTGGGCAAAGTCAGTTGACGAAACTGAAGACCGATAGTGGCAGCATCGTTTCCTCGAAGCCGGAAATTTTAAGAGAGCTCGAGAAGTTCTATGGACAACTATACACCTCATCGCAAAGTCCTGCTACAAGCACGACTAGCGATGCAAGAGCCCGTTTAACCCGACACTACACAGAAGATATCCCGGACGTCAGCCTATACGAGATCAGAACGGCTCTCAAGCAGCTTAAAAGTAACAAGGCACCCGGGGAAGACGGAATAACGACAGAGCTTCTGAAAGCGGGCGGAACGCCGATACTTAAGGTCCTTCAGAAGCTATTTAATTCTGTCATCATCGAAGGTACGACGCCTGAGGCGTGGGGCAAGAGCGTAGTGGTGCTTTTTTTCAAGAAAGGTGATAACACCCTCTTGAAAAGTTATTGGCCTTGATCTCCTTGCTTAGCCACGTTTATAAGCTGTTTTCGAGAGTAGTTACTAATCGTCTCGCTCGTAGGTTCGACGAATTTCAGCCTTCCGAACAAGCCGGGTTCCGAAAAGGCTTCAGTACCATAGACCACATCCATACGCTACGGCAGATTATACAGAAGACCGAGGAGTATAATCGGCCACTTTGCTTAGCGTTTGTGGACTATGAGAAAGCCTTTGATTCAGTCGAAACCTGGGCAGTGCTACAGTCCATCCAGCGGTGTCAAATTGACTATCGGTATATCGAAGTGTTGAAATGTCTCTACAGGAATGCCACAATGTCTATCCGACTTCAGGACCAGAATACAAATCCAATCCACATGCAAAAAGGGGTGAGACAGGGAGATGTAATATCTCCGAAACTGTTCACCTCGGCACTGGAGGATATTTTCAAGCTCGTGTCCTGGACAAGGTATGGCATCAACATCAATGGCGAATTCATCACTCACCTTCGATTTGCCCACGACGTAGTCATAATGGCGGAGTCGCTGGAAGACTTAGGCACAATGCTTAGAGACCTCAATATTGTCTCCCAACAGGTGGGTCTAAATATGAACATGAGCAAGACAAAAATCATGTCAAATGCTCATGTCACACCCATGCCGGTACATGTTGGGAGCGATATCATCGAAGTTGTGGACCACTATGTTTATTTGGGTCAGACGATCCAATTAGGTAGAGCCAACTTCAGTAAAGAGGTCAGCCGACGAATCCAACTCGGATGGGCAGCGTTCGGGAAACTGCGCCACATCTTCTCATCGCAGATACCGCAGAGCCTCAAGACAAAAGTCTATAATCAGTGCGTGTTGCCAGTGATGACTTATGGAACTGAGACGTGGTCGCTAACTATTGGCCTCGTGCACAAGCTCAAAGTCGCGCAACGAGCTATGGAGAGAGCTATGCTGGGAGTTTCACTACGTGATAGAATCAGAAATGAGGATATCCGTAGAAGAACCAAGGTCACCGACATAGCTCGTAGAGTTAGTAAGTTGAAGTGGCAATGGGCAGGCCATATAGCTCGAAGAACCGACAACCGTTGGGGAATAAAGGTTCTCGAATGGCGACCACGAACCGGAAGACGAAGCGTAGGGCGCCCACCTACCAGATGGACCGACGACATTGTTAAGATCGCGGGAAGTCGATGGATGGAAAGGGCTCAGAATCGTTCTTCCTGGAAAGGTGTAGGGGAGGCCTATGTTCAGCAGTGGACTTCTTCGGGCTGAAATGATGAGGTACAAAAACCTTATAAATAGGTACCTACCTGCCAAAGGAAAATGTGTGTGGTAACTTTATCCAATTTACTAATTACAAGGTTGAACAAGGGAAGACGCAATATTGTGCCCAAATAAAATAAAAACATTCGATTAATTGAGTTTAATATCAATAAAATAAGAAAATTATTTACACAAATTTTATCAAAATACAAAAATAAAACACTGTCACATACATACAATATAATATTTAGCTAATAACGATTTCTGAGACGTACTTTTCAAAATACACATTAATCTTGCATCCAACAAATTTTGCAGCGCGGCTGTGTTATGTAATGTATAACATCGAGACCAAAACATCTCGTCCCATGTAGGTATTTTACAGACTGTAAAAACACTTACACAATTTACACTGTTTTTAACTAAGATGTTTACCTGGTTTTTATAACATATTGGTGCAACTCGTTTAACATTTAAAAAAATATGTCGTATAATATATAGTTGCGGCAAAAAATCCAAAACTTTTTAATGATTTCGGTATAACATATACGGATACGTCAAAAACGTTTCAATCGACGTCGACTTAAAATGTACTCGATATAAATTACTTAATTAAATTTAAAACGAAATTATACACTTTGGTTCGCTTAGTTTCGGTATTTCTATATAACGTATATTTAAATTTGTACATCGTTATTTAGGATTTATGTTAATATGTATCAAGTAAGGGGCAGGTTCGGCGTGGTACACACTCACAGGCACAATATTATATAGAATCGGCATATCGATGAATGTTGCCGTTTGTATACATTGGCTGTAAACAAAAATATAGTAACTATACTATATATTATGCTATAAATATAGTATGTAACAATTCGTGCTTGTGCTATACCGCAATGCATAACCGGTAGTCAGCCTTTCGGGAACAAAAGATGACGAAAACAGATGAGTAGGTACTTATATACTTATTATACCTAATTTTTAAACAAATTAAGTATAATCAATATTAGTAGTTATCTTTATAGGTAACAACATGGAGAGGAATTAAGTTATTCGCTTTAATCGTAATCAAATCCTCGTCGTATTGATTTAATTAAAAATTATACAGAGATATTTCATTATTTCGTTAGACAATTTTTTATCCATATTCCGAAGATAAATCTGTAATAACAATAATCGTCAAGTAAACTATAAGATAGGTATTTAAAAATAAACCCTCATCTTTGAACAATACTTTTGACTGACTGGCCTTTATCTTACGACCATTTAATAATAACAATAATTATATCAATGGATCTTTCTGTTGTAACCATTCAAAATTAAAGTCAGAGATTATCCAAATGCGGATTATTATGGACGAATAATTGTTTATGGTGGTCAAAGCTACGCGTATATATTTTTTAAATAAAACAATTGGGTAAAATTTATAATTTAGGTACTTAAATAATAAAGAAATATTAAAAAATCTTAACATTTCGTCAAATTCAGTTAGTTTATCGAATCAAGAGTTTCAAACCCTTTTATAGTTATTTTTATACAAACGTTTCCCAATAGCATCGTCATTGCAACAGTGTACACTAGCCCTAATTTAAGTACGCATCCAATCAAATACTAATGTGCCAAATAATAACTTAAATATTAGGTACAGTTATTTAAATAACATTGGATAACGGAATGTGTCAAGAGAAAGGGCAAATTAAAATAATTTAATGATTTTCTCTAGCAGGTAGCTGGAAGTTTATACAGAGTGCGTATATTTATTTTTAATTCTCCCTTCACCTCAATGAGCAAATTTAACTCCCTAGGACCATCATCGCCTCGTCTTGTTTTGTCTAGCGTATAGATTGATACTAAAATAAACAATAACAGGTAGGTAATACATTTCGTTTGTAATGTAAAAAAACAGCTATTCGCAATTACCTATTTTTGCTGTTTTTTACACTAATATTTATAATGCTGCAATGTTCCCGCTTCAATTTCAATAAATAGGCCATCTTACATTTTGTTTGTACAAACATGGGTTCGTTATATTGATATGTTCCACAAACACAAAACTTAACGAGACAACTTAAGAATGGTTGGCTAAAACGGACCTCTTTTACCATAGTATTACTATTAGGTACCCGAGAGATCTGCGTAATTTAGTTATTGACTCGTAAAATCAAACTATATTTTAGATACAGCTTTCTCAGAACCTTGTCACAACAAACAACTTACCAACCAATATAAGTCACGAGTAAAATAAAAATTATTCGCTATCACAAGGTTCCAGGATTCACTATATTTAAGCTCCATTTTATTAGGTAGGTACCGCAGTACCGCAAAACTAACACGGCTGTGCTGAACTAAAATCTATTGACACAGTATAAAAACAGTAGGGTCAGGTGGGGTAAATATAAGACAAAAAGCAAACTTTTAAGTTTTAGTGGGCTATCGGGTATCTTACCCAACAATATCGGGTGTCTTATAATCACCACACCTGACCCTAAGGCATGTCAGGGTCTGTAAACTATCGGACCGCATTTCCTGTCAAATTTACCGATTTTGACAGTTTTCAACAACGTAATTATACAGGAACATAGCGGTAACCTTACTGTTTATACTGTGTTATTATTGATGTACAGAATGTTAGCAGTAGTTTAATGACTTTATTGTAACTGAATAAATAACTGAATAATTTATCTTAAATTAAAGATTAAAAATAACTAAATCTGTATAAATATTTTTAAACATAATATAAGTATACAATTAATATAAATAAATGTGATGACAAAACCCAGACTCAAATAATTTATATAGATTTTAAAACCAAACTTTTAATCTATTTTGTATGCATTAGTTATGCAATTAAATGTCGTCGTGTAGCTAACATTCTGTATATTATAATAATAAAATATTAACATCGATAACAAATATTATTATACATACATAATATAATTATGATACAAAATTATACTTAGATACTCTTTTACACTTTCTCATTATTTACATACTTAACAATTAGTATAATATAGACCATGTGTTCACTTTTTACAAATTGTTGAAAGCTATCAAGTGATGACTTTGGAACTTAAAAAAATATTACTTCTATTTTTTAATTTATTTATTGTACACACTTGCAGTTAAGTCATTAGAAAAATACATGGACAAAGGCGAAATGAATACTCAGTATGTATAATTGTATACTATTATGCGTTTTCAAAACATCCTATATGTATAAGAACGTAATTTTATTTTGTATAATCGTCACTTAATTTTACCTTCGCATTTTAGGTAACCTATGTTAAGTACTTCGTTAAATTCAAATAGTTTAAACTTTTTTACAAAAAAAAAAAACATTTTAAATAATGCCCAGGAATTGAACAGACCATAGGATTAATTATTAATCAATATTGTCTTACTGTTTATACGTCTGTTCGTTATTGTTTGTTTTACGGTATTATTATGTAATCATTATAACAAATGCGAAAGTATATGTTATGTCGCTTGCAATTCGGCTGTCGATTTTAATGAAATGTGGTATATAAATGAAATATAGATAGATATGTATCTACAGACCTAGAATAACCCTTATGACACTAATGCATCCTTCTGTGTCAATCACTTGATACGTTCATGTGCATTGCTTTTGCTTTTTAAATATTTATAATATCTGTACAAAATTAATCTCCAATGTCGATACATAACTGAATCACTGTACACGACGGGTACAATTTAAATAAGTATAATATGTTTTATAAATAATGTAATATACAAGATTCTAAGTACAGTACAATTTTATAGAATACACAAAAAATTTGGTGTTGAGATCTGTCTAAGCGATTATTGCAAATTCATTGCGGTGTCAATACATCCACTGATAAGGCTATACTCACTGCGAACTTAAGCGCCATTTTCAATGTGTCTGCTGTCTTATAGAACACAACGGACTTGGTTCTATGCTTGAGCACTCTCGCCTCCACTAAAGCATAATTTCAAGACGGACTTAAGGGCTGAAAGATGACTGAAAAACTGTTAATCTTGTCAGTTTGAATTTCAGCCTCAATACAAACAAATGTAATGGTCCAAATCACGCAAAACACTTTAGGAACCATTCATGATTACGTTGAGATAAATCTATCGTTATGATAGACGAACGCGTGCTCTAAGCTAACTGTGACTACAGAATATTTGGCACATTCAAAACTCCAGTTCACCGATAAAAAAAACCCAGAAACAATAATTGCGCTGCGCTCGCACAAAGATAGCTAAAAAAATAATGAGGCAGATTAAGAAATCAGTCAATTCCATAACCTCTGTCAATTCAGATTAAACCTAAAGGAAATACGACATCTGCGCGACGAAACAATCATAATTAGAAACACTCGAGGACCGACACAATATATCTCTATACATACTGCTATAACGCAAATTTACTGTCATATCGGAATCACAACACTGGGAACTATGTACAACTGTCGACGCGAGTTGTCGAACGGCGTCCGACTTTACAAATATACATAAATATAAAATTGTGAGTTCACCTCGCATAGAGGTCCACACGGCGGCGCGAGGTCGGGCGGTCGGGTCGCGGTCGGGTCGCGGTCGGGTCGCGGTCGGGTCGCGGTCGGGTCGCGCCCGCGTCGCATTGTGCGTTACGGTATAAAACATTAGTCTTTGGAATCGCGAGTCGGGTCGGGTCGGCGGCGCGGGCGCTCAGACCGAGATCTCGTAGTTGCAGTCGTAGACGGAGGCGCGGTCGGGCGGCTCCGGGGGCGGCGCGCGCGCCTCCAGCGCGTCCTGCACCTCCAGCGCCCGCACGAAGGAGAGCGGGCGCGGCGGGCGCGGCGGGTGCGGCGCGGGCGGCCGCCGGCGCGGCAGCGGGCTGGGCTGCGGGGGGAACACGGGCACGCCGCCGCGCGGAGGCAGGTGCGAGGAGGCCCACAGATAGTTCCCGCGCTGCGGCGAGGCGGCCAGCTCGCGGATGCCGTCGGCGGCGGGCGGCTCGCGCAGCAGCTCGCCCTCGGAGAGGAAGCGGCGCTGCGGCGAGGCGCGCCCGTCGCCGACGCCGATGAAGTCGGGGCGGCGCGGCGCCGTGGGCGTGCCCGGGTTCGACCTGTCGGCGCGGCGACGTCAGGGATATAATCGCGCGAGCTCGTCGGAGCCCGAGCTAACGTTATCGTACGCCCTACGGACAGAAGGAGAAGGGAGCTGCGGGGCGAAGCGGAGGCGCGTGCGGTCGCGCCGCGCCGCCGGGGGAGGCGGCGCGGCTCGAGGCGGGAGCATGCCATCGCCGCATGCCACGACTGTACATTACACTATACACTACACTCTACAAGCTACATCACTCATGCTCGTCCCGATCGAATGAAAAAAAACATCGATTTCTGCGTAATCAATTTGCCGCAACTAGTAACATACGGTAGACCGTAAAAACTTATCGCTACATCACGTATTTTTTATTCAAACGGGATTAAATGCACAAATCGTAGCAGGCGATAGCGCGACGCATACAATGGCTGATATTATGAATGAAACACTCCTCAATGTTTTATGTTCTACAAGGACAAGGGATTTACATACAGACGATCACATTATTTAGGAAATAAACAACGATATGCTATGGATATGTCCCATTACCATAATCTATGGTCTATGCTCATAGGTCGACCATAGACATCCGTTGGTAGCTACCAGCCATTGTATGGTACCTCGAGCTACGCCTGCGCTCCTTTCTGGCACAACAGCTTGCAAATAAAAATATAATACATTTTAGTTCTAAGAGTAAAATCTGTCTTCGAGATAACAAAATAAATAAAAAAAAATTATTTTTTTTTGTAATTATTATCATTGCAAAACTTGCTTTTAATGTACAAATATTTAATCAAAGATTTACAAAGAAAACGTGGCTCTTTGTTGGTTTTCGCATCACATAGTAACTACTCAACCGATTGCGAGAATGCTTTGAATCTGACTTCTGCAATGATATATCCCCCCTAAATCGGACGAAAAGAAGCAACAGTAGCATTATCTTCTACTTGCCGGTAGATAAAAACCGTTTATATACCGGTTATAACCGGTTGATAATGGTTTTTTTTATTTTATTTTCGAAAACTGTCTTATGTCGTTATAAAAAGAAAATATCACCGTGAATGTAATTAAAATTTCTTGCTAATTAAAGACAGATATTACTCATTATGTGAGTTATTAAATCTACCCACTAAATTGTTTATCATAAAACATTACAAGATGCAATAATACCAGTTAAAATCTATTAATAATATGTAACTCTTTCGTTGCAAACATCAACAAATAAAGGCAAATCTTTTTTAACAGTGTAAATAACTACATCATGCTTGGATAACGAAAAAATATAAATACATACACACAAGACAATAACATAATACATATTATAATATAATAATACATATTTTATCAAAATTTTATAGAATTTACCAACTCAATTATACATTTTTATACACTATTATATAAAACACTTAAATGCGTTGTTTAATAATAAACAGATAAATAGATATTGTAAAAATGTACAAACTGAAAACCAAAAATATTTATATTAAACAGTGTCAACATAGCAAAAAAACATTTACAGCCTATATAAAAATGTATATACAATTAAAATGTGAACTTGTGGACTATTTATTTGTATTTTTTAAAATTCTCATTCTACTTTTAAAACTCATGTTTCATAATACTTAGCAACAAATTGAACCCGATTCGTGTGCGAAAATATAAATTTGTATTCGAGACATTGTTTTTACTTTGCTGTTTATACAATCTTATAAGAGTAAACCTTGACTTATCACGGGGTTATGTCACATATAATGTCTGACTACACAACCACGATATATTGTAGAAATCATCTAAGCACAGTATTTTAGTCTGACCGCACTAAGCTTAGCCGACTGTGTAGACTCGTGAGCTAAGTCACAAATCCGAGCTCGAATTCAAATTCACTATCTCAAAGTTTTTTATACTGAGTTCCTCGAAATTGTTTCTGAATTTCAACCTAAGATTGCTGTACAGAGAGCCTATACAAGTGGCAAAGATCCTTTACGTTTCGAAACGATTCGAATCGAATAGAATGAAAATGTATGGGACTGACACAACATGACCTCACATGTTCATTATAAACGACTTCAAAAAAAGATAAGGTTCTCAATTCAGTCGTCTTTTTTCTTTACCTTAGAATTCAGCCATTTATAAACAGATTTGGAACATTTTTTTTTTAACGGACACACTTCCTTTCAAACATCAAAAGTATGGTTTTAAAACCAAAATAACTGGACAAAATCTAAGTAAACGGAAATGTTTAACAGCCGCCTGTTTGTCCCAAACCAACATTGTGTTTGTAACACTTGCCACTGGTCTAGGCCCTCGGTTCTCGGTACAGTGCACGCTACGATGCAGCTACAGTGCGAGGCAGGCCTCCGGAGCCCTATAGTCCACAACCCCACACCCGTGCAACACACACAAACACAATATGCGAGTTACCGTCGTGGCGCGTACGCGTCAGGTCCACCTGCCGTTGTGAGCGGACAAACGGTAACATGTGTCATCTCTCGTGCATATTCCCATGGTACAAGATAACTAGGTATTGCGCTCCGGACAAGATCACGACGTATGTGTCTCCTTCGACGCCAATCAACGTACATCGGAAAGCTATGATGGTACTTTGATGACGTAGAAAGAGACCACGTCGTCGTCTTGTCCGGAGTGCCATACCTGGTGTAGTATATTATTGTACCATGCATATTTCAATCTGTCTATTCAACGACCCATATTGGCCTACTACTGGGACTTTGAAAAAGGGGGGGACTCATTTCGAGGCCAACGCATTTGGTCACGATGTACGATATTTTAGAGATATGTTCTTTATCGACAACTGGATATCTTTTGATGAATTAATGAGAATACACTTTAAAGTCTACTTAAAGAGGTATGTAACATAGGTAAGATTCGTAATAGGCCCCGTGGACTAAAGTTCGACCAACTTTTATTTTTTTCAAGTGACAGCGGCAATCAAGCTGTCAGCCCGTCTAGCGGTGTCTGCACGGAAGCATAGCTTTCTCTCTTTCTACTGCTTAGAAACGTCGTTTGTAAGAGCGAGAAACACTTATTCTTACTTTTTCTCTGAAGGGTAGGAGTCCCAGTTGTGGAATTGTAATAGGATAGTGATGATGGCCATTAAGACATTAATGATTAATTAGCGAACTACACAAATGTACACAAATGGTATACAGTAGTATACAGTTATCGATATTGAAAATCTCGTCAAAATATTGCACATTATCGACAAATGCAATTTTCTATATTCTGCGTATAATACAGAGAATACAGTATAAAAAAATGTAGTAAGGTTCGTTACTGTTAGTATCATAACATTATGCGATCTAAATAGTCGTGGGTTTGATTTCTTAGTCTTAATTAAGTTTAATAAATAAATTATTAGAATCGTTGCATTCGTTTTGATCGATTGAACAAAAAAGATTCGATAAAGCGTGTAGGTGTATTTCAACCGATTCAGAGAAACACACTTTTGTATTTATTTGTAACAGATTTCATATTAACCCACAATATCACACACCGGCGTCATGCTTTAGCTCCATGCTGACTGATTTGCTAGACTTATTTTTCGGAAGACAAATAAATACTAAACCATTAACAACACTGAGGGATCACGCACAAAGATCGTTACCGTTATCTTTACAGGGGTGTACTACGGGTACCATATCCTCACAAACCTAAGTAAGCAAACCACACGACAAAATAAAGCAGGAATTTACACCAATACACAATATCAACACATAGTGTCCCCATATTATAATATATCCACCACTAAAATTGTGATAATGCAAACCATTTTACATGCAAAGAAACATTTAAACAAACTAAAATTTTAAGCGATGCATTGGGTAGGGATTTACTTCTGTTATATTGGGAATTTCACAGTGGGACATGTTTGTCGGGCGACTAAAACGTCTTATTTTAAAAGATAACGGAATAGTTCATAGAAAACTGAAAAGATAAAACAACAGTTATGCAAGATATTTACAATTACTATCAGTTTTTTTTCTTCTTTATAATTATAATACATGGGTATGTATTGGAACTAAAGTCAGAGTTGATTGCATATAAGATCTAACCCAAAGTAATAACTAGATATAAAGTCAGATGCAAAATTCTTACCACAATAATTTTTTTATTACCCTTATTATTTAATTGCTCAACAAATTAAAGCCCGCAAGTGTGAAAGTTTATAATTTAAACAAATGATAGGAACAGGCCATGACACAATGGGAAATAATTATAATTACCTATTTATATTTATGACAACGTTAGTTCTTCCATTTGTAAATAACGCCAATTCGTCGTCAATATTTTGAAATTTTTAGCTAATAACACAGTTTAATCACAGTATAATATTATTGTAAATAAATCAGATAATAATAATTGTGAACACAACATTTATGTTTTAGTGTGAAATTTATATTTTGTGTGGGGAGTGAAAGTGGGCTGATACAATTGAAATAGATTGTGTCTACACTTGTAACTAATTAAATGTCATTTCTTTGGCTTCAACATAATATGTATTTATATAAAAGTGAATTAAATAGCAGATCTTACAGAGCCTCAAATTTGTATAGGCACAAATCAAACCTATTATATTTCACGACATTCACACACCCAAAGATACGGTGCTCGTAGAGTGAGACTCCGAGCTAAAGCACCCTAAAATCTGACAGCAAGCATAATATCTATACCCACTCCAAAAAGTGACCTAGTCCCAGTTGTCCCCAGTTTCAGTCCCCCCACCCCCCTCCCCAGCCCCTAGAAGAGTCCCCCGCACGTACCTCCGGACGGGGCTGGTGACCGCGAGCGGCGTGGGCACGCCGAGCGCCTTGACCCGCTGCTGCATGGTGGGCGAGGGCCGCGCGCCGTTGGAGCCCTCGCAGCGCAGCGGCTCCATCACCACGCGGTAGCCCGCGGTGGAGGCCGCGTGTCTGGAATATGGTAGGCGGTAGTGTACATTAAACATCGATAGTATCGATCTTTGTTACAATCGATATAATTAATACTACCATCGAAAATTATTTTCTAATATCGATCTACTATTTTTCATCAACTTTGCCTACTTAATACCTACCAGTTGCAACTTTACCCACCTACTTACCGACTTCAATAAAGGAGGTATCAAATCGACACGTATGTCTCGTAGTACCTATCTAAATTATCGGAACTAATCTTGAAATTAGACAGTTGGAGCATTTAGGTACACAAAATTAAAGCATTTTAGGTATCGATAAAATCGATGGAAATCGATTGTTTAACGTACACTATAGTAGGCGGGGAGGTTGCATTCTACCACTCTTACTGTTCACCATTCTTCTCTTCGTACTAAACTTCTTGACTAGTGTCTTGTTGTCATCGACGCACAACCAGGCGAAAGGTGTCAGGTGGTGGTACCACCTCTGAACGACATGGGTTTTCGTGCATCATAAGGACCATAGAGGATTAGAATGCTTTACCATCGCCTGTGTTTCCAGCTAAATACGACCCGTGAATAGGCTCTAGTGGGCCACAACTTCGGCCACACCACTTCCGTCATAGCAGTAAACGTTCGCTTAGTACGTTAGAAATGAAAAGCTACGTTGAATCTGTGGAGGATTTGCAGTCGATAAAGTAATATTATAATATCAATTTTCTTCTCTCTATTTCTAAATACCAACAGTGCGGCGGGGGCGGTCGCCATCAGTGTTTCTCGCTCTATCCAACGATATTTCTGATGGACGAAAAGAGATGGAGCTACGTGTTGTGAACTCACGTAGTGTTCCTAGACAGTGGACTGACCCAACAGTGCGGCGGGGGCGGTCGCCAACAGTGTTTCTCGCTCTATTCAACGATATTTCTGAAGGACGAAAAGAGATGGAGCTACGTGTGTGAACTCACGTGGTGTTCCTAGACAGTGGACTGAGCCTCGGGTAGTGCATGGGGCGCGCCTGCGGCGGGAACAGGTTGGCGCCGGAGCCCCGGCGCTGCAGGGGCGGCGGCGTGGGCTCGCAGTCGGCGCTCTGCGAAGCCCCCGGGCCTTCCATCTCCGCCTCGTGCTCCTCCCGCCCCGGGGACAACTGCGGAACGAACTGCAATCATCTACTACGCTACTGCTACTTAGCGGGGTGGAGTTACTGCGCTGAACATCTTTATCCTGATCTTCTTTAGCTTCTTTAGCTTTCTTTGACCTTCTTTAGCTGATCCTTGTTTAGTTCTGATATAGAATCTATACTATAGATTAGTGCTTTTGATTACCATAGATTAGTACCTTTTTCTGTCCAGAATCTTGGATCAGTGATTGAAAAGGAAACATCTTTTTCAAACTCAAACCATAATCAAAAAATACTGTTTATTTTAATGTATCATATTTTATGTTTTATGGTTCTCTTTGTTAACGACAATTAGCTATCTGACTTGTAAAAGTGCGATTTTATTGCCTGTTTACAATAAATGCTTTGACTTTGATCAATTATAACTTAACCAACTGAAGATCTGTCAAAGTACTCTATAGCATAGCTTGCATTTGTTTCACTAAATCATTGCATAGTCATTTATCTAATCCATTTTCCAACAACTCCAAAAAAATGCTATGCGTTATGTGCTTATATTATTATAATGATATCTAATTTATGTATTTTAGTATAGTAATTAATAAATCTGCCAAGTATTTAAAGAACGAATGATGAATAATAGCCCACTCTAAGGCTGTAAGGATCTTGCTTGAGCCTACTCAAAGGTAGTCTTCGTAGAAATATTTTCATCTATCAGAAAAAATTATCTGTAGACTAATCTATGTACTTTATCATACTTATTATAAGGTTGTCAGTGAGATTGGGAAGTAGTGTCGTGCTATAGTGCAACTTAGTTAGTAATAACGAGTGGGCATTGCGTTAGTAACAGTAAGCAATATGTAGCCAATGTACATTATTCACATTACCAAATATAGGGAAAGGGTTTTCACTATTTAGGACTTTGAAAAATAATTTAGAAATTCCCAAATTTGGAAAACCATTTCAAGTTCGACGATAATTCGACGTGTAAAATTTACCTAAATCGCGATAGGAAAATAGATTTCATAGATTAGTAGAGAGCCAGACATATCATGTCTTCAATTCACATCATTTATAACTATTAGAAGTCTATTTATAATAGCAAATAGCAGAATATGCCAAAATTACCGATTTTCCTCTGAGCTCTGATGCATTTGAAATTAAATTACATGCTATGCGTGACGTCATAAATTATGTTAATTATGTACATATTCATTATAATTATATTGGTGATTGAGTGGTTGATATTTACAGATCAATGCAATGAGGTCACACGTCGCGTTCTAGTGTGAATTCCGTAATTATATTTATACCGGCATTATGAAGTAAACACCGTATCTATAGTATTGTAAGTCTTCAATTAATATGTATTGGTCGTCTACCTACACTAAAAAATAGGCCAGTATAGTGTCATAACTGTATGGAAGCGACCAACCCTCGACTGTTAATATTGGAAAATTGCAAATAACTATAAAGCCATAAAAAACACAAAGTGTTGTACAAAGTGGATAAGTATTGATTTTTGTAATAGGTATTATGAAATGTGTGCAATAAAGAAATTATAAAAACTGTATTGTATTGTAATTTATTTTTCTGCTTTTTTTTCTACTGTTGTATTGTTTTTCTAAGCCTATTGAATTTTTTTTATACTTACTGTTTATTAATACAGGTAAGCTAATGTTGAAATAATATAATACATTTATAATCGTATGTATCTAAACTAAGGAAAAATCAGTAATTTTAGCAACAACTCTCATTATATATCGCTTGGCCTATTGATTGTGAATTGAAGGTACGTAATTTGCTCTAGAAAGCATGATAACTAAATGGTCCTTCTACTCTGTTAGTTATGCCTGTTAACTAAATGGTCCTTCTGGTCTGTTAGTTATGCGTGTTAACTAAATGGTCCTTCTAGTCTGTTAGTTATGACTGATGACTAAATGGCTTTTCTATTAAAAGTTTTATGATTTCAAGCTATCTGTTGTCTACTGAAGCGCGATTGGAATTTCTTTAAAAAGTTTTAGTTTTAAGTATGAGGGTGGAATAGATAAGTCGAAATAGTTAAGGTGTTTTTATTTATTGAGATAATAAATAGCATTATCGTTGCACTAAGTTATAATATGCGCTGTACTTAAATAAAACATAAATTTAGTGACACATAGCAAATAAATTGACCAGAATTGGGCAAATTATTTATGTAAAGTTTGGTGTTTAGCCAGGCGAAAATTGATCATAAATATAAAAATATTAAATATTAAGCTAAAACCCCGTTAAAAATAACAATATCAACATATACCCGCACAGGTATTTTATCTAAATAATATCTCAGCGGGCACATACAACACAATGCGCTTGTGTAGTGTCTATAAATAGGCGCACGGCGCCAATAGGTAGACTCCACATTGAATACGCATTATGAAACGACATACCGTCTCTCTTACACTCATGGGCGTGATAGAAACGCCCGGCTAGCGTTCCCCTTCTTACATCTTGACACTAACAATTCATTTGTTTCTATCATCGCGCCTGCTGTCAAGACCTTCAAGGGAGTTTAGTATCAAAAGACACCTCAAAACAAGAATTTAAGTGAGACAATCGCCTGCCCAAACACCACACTAGCAGCATTAGCCAAGCCGGTCTGGCTCTCACCTTATTGTAATGTGCATGTGGTCCAACCGGCCGGTGCGCGTTCCCGTTATCCGCCGTGTACGTCTTTACCTGATGCTGCGTGTCGGTGGCGATGGTGGAAATGGCGGAGGCGGAATGCCCCCCGCCCGCTTCCCGCCGCTTCTTCCCGCCTTTGTACATGTATTTTGAAGGGCGGACTAGGCTGGAAGGGATTTTTTTTGATAAGTATTGGCTCTGGGATACGCCATACTCAAAAAGTACTCAAAGCCACGGAAGAGAGAGACAACACGCTCAAATGTCATGCAAAATCTCGATCATGCTATCTCGCTTTAATTCAGTGTCTCTTCTTCTAGGGTATCAATATAGGTATTCTATGGTATTGGCACAGAATAATACTGAATACAGAACGGCCTATTTATCTGTGCCAACTTTATAGCACACAAATGAAACTATGACATTGACAAGTATCTCTCATTGCTCTTTCTTTTTCATAATGCTAGAAAAGGATAACAAATCGACAGGACTACACTAACATTTAGACTATTATAGTATCGAATTGACGTCTCCATCCCAATAGCCTATTGTTGTGGTACAAAAAAAAACAATTTAAGACATACTGATTTGAAGATCAAAAGCTTTCTTCTCGTTTTTCTATGTTCATAGCTAGCTAAATGCAGTCTCGTAGAGATTGCTACCACAGATAACACAGCAAGTGAACCTATTTTAGGTAATCACTTTTCACTGGCAACTAAGAGAATGATGCAAACTCTTTTAATGCTAACCTTACAGCCAGTCAATGCCACGCATCTCAGTTGAAATACTTCAAGTTCCGCACTCATTGAAGCTGAGAAGGGGAATAAAGCTAGTGTTATATTCAAGCTGTGGCATTGACTGTTTACAGGTAATATCAATAGATATTCTTAGGCCATTCTCTCACACACGACTTTAGTGTCAAAATCTAGTCGCCGCGGAGTATCTCTCATACATTACACAAGTATCGTATCTTGGAAGTATTGCAATGAGAGAATGGCCTTAATGACTACCAATGTAGTATTGATTGTAGTCAAAATTCTTAAAATCAAGGTCGGCAGATGGCAGCTAGTCTTGGTACCGTTAAATTTACATTTTGATATAATTTGTCTTAGAAACCATAACACACCAAAACGGCTGGACGGATCTTGATGAAATTTAGTAGGTTAATTCAACACAGGTTATTTTTAACCCCGAAATCGGTGTCAACCCCGGCACAGCTAGTGAATAACGGCACCCCTAGTATGAGTTTTTACTAGTTCGACATAGTACGCGTCAACTATATCTTTGTATGTAGACTTTTCGTTCATAAACGCGCCGGTAGAGGCGCTGTACGGAATCTTCTTACAAGCGCACGCTAACGCGTACTATGTCGAACGCGTAACTTGCCGCAAAAACTCATACTCAGGGCACTGACCGCGACGACCACCGGCGAGCGAAGATCTCACCTAGGATATTGGGGTCCGAACTGCGTGTAGCAGCAGTTGTACCAACAGCCCCGGGAGAAGGGGTTGAACCCGCCGGTGAACTTCCCCGTAACCTGTTCGTTTGTGGTGCGGCCGCGGGACACTAGCACCATGTGGAACCCCGTCAGGCCGAAGATGGGGATCGCGAGAATCGCGATTATGCCCATTATTACCATTCTGGGGTGCGGTTGAGGAGATCAGTGTGAATCAACAGTTTAAAACTAAATAATTGCAGCTTAATAGAAACGCTGGGAAATTATCTATAAACAATAACGCCAAGAGTTAATCGACCAAAAATAACGCACTTAAATTATGTCAAAAATAACGCTGCGATATTATCGACTAATAATAACGCTGCGATATTATCGACTAATAAAAACGCTGCGTCATTATCGACCCGATAAATAACAAGCTGTGACTCTAACGACCAATAAAAACGCTGCGACTTCATCGAGCCACAATACCACATCTCTGTGGTGGTGGCTTAAACAAAACTTTCAGAAAAGGATACGACACAATAGGCTCCACTTGCGAGAGCGCCTTGTTGTTGTTCATGATGTAGTAGAGGCTGAAGCCGAAGATGCTCAGCATGTGGATGGACAGCGAGATGAGGAAGAAGAAGAAGAAGCGGTAGTTCCGCCGCCCGATGCAGTTGTTCACCCAAGGGCAATGGTGGTCGAACGTCTGGAACGGATACAAGTTGATCAGTTTAAAACTCAGAATGGAACTGACAGCTAGGTTATTCTGAACCCTTCGACATAGAACCGGTTCGATTGGGTTCGGTATTGTTCTCGAATGGAACGTCAATTGATTTAGCTATTCACAACAATCGACATAGGGATTCGGTTAGATTTCGGCAAATGGATGACGTGTGTGATTGGCTGAACGTTATGATAACTCGAACAGTGTGCCTAGTGCGAGTTTTGTCAATTTATTTACGCACTCGGTCCGTTTGGCGTAAACTTGAAATTGTATGGAATAATAGCAGCGCCATCTAGTGACTCACTGACGCTAGATGGCGCTGCTCTTATTCCATATACAGATGTCATCGATCGATTCGATTTGATATCTTTCGATTAACGCGTTGAAGTTCGTAAACTGCAAACATATTGCGTGCCTAGGTTTATTGTGCTGAATAACTCGACAAGATATGAGATGATATACCTAGTATGGAATGGACTGAGTTCATAATCGATAAGTTCTGAATCATCTATCTGTCTATATACAGACCGAAGCCATTAAAACTCTTCAGTGACAATAAATTGATAGTGGTTGGGGTGATTTTGATGAAGTTGCAGTAACTACTAACTACGTATATAAAAGGCTCCCATCCCTAACAAAATATATAATTTAAAGTAATTTTTACTATTAAAAACTGAGTCTCCAATGAGTATTTACTACGTATTCCATGTAGTATTTCTAGTAAACTAGTAATGCATTTTGCTTAGCTTTCTAGGTATGGGTTGAATGCGATCGTCTCTGATACCGACCTCTATGCAGTGATTGCAGACAGAGCAGTGCGAGCACCGCGGCGGTCGGTAGAACTTGCAAGTGACGCACCATTTCATGCGCACCGTTATACCGTTCACTTCCACGCTCTTGTACAGAGGCGCTCGGAAGTCGTCCTCTCGATCCTCGTCAGGCGGGGCTGAAAATATCACTAAGTTCATTAACAGCCGAAATTAATATTGTATCTCCTGTCCAAGATTGAATACGATCTTGGATTGCTGCCTATCGTTCGATCGATTTCCAATCTGCGTGCCATATGCAATATAATATTCACTGGATCGGTTATTGGCACGTTTGACCCTAAAAATGGATTGTGATATCAATCCCAGATAGCAAAATTTGGATTGGATTGATTATTAATTTCGGCCGTAAGCCTTTTGAACGTTCGGCTGCCGGCTGTAACAACGAAACATCCTGTATGCGTCGGCCGAACGTCGAACGTCGAACGTCGGCTATAGCGTATAATCTGTTTAGATGACGCTTCTTCTAATATTGTCATAAGTTGACACCGTTATTAATTAACAGCGTGGCATGTGGAAGGTGGCGGTTAATGTTTTTTTTGTCATTAATGAACAGGTTCGCGTTTAACCACTATCTCATTTAGCGATTACGCGTTCGACAATGGTGCACGCTTACCTAGAAGTAAACTATTCATTTGGGACTCAGATTGCTATTAGCTTGTTTTAGTCTAATTTCTAGCTACTTTTGTCACCTTGGTGTTTCAACCTAAATACCCCATCTTAGGGTTCAATATTCAATGTCATTTCAACATACAGAGTGTAAATTTTTTAATAGGATTTGTTTATTTAGTCATTATCATGTTACCTTTTGGTATGACTCCCGGGTCCATGAAAGTGGCCAGCGTGAAATTGGCCAAAACAAAAAACGTTATGACACCTTGGTATGCGGGAACCCATAGATTTCTGTGAAGGTAGTACTGACACCTGAAACATAACATTACATTCAGTTAGGCATCGTAAAATGCCTGAGGCCACACGGCCCACCATAGACACACCAATAATGTCTGAGTGTCAATTACCAGCATCCCAACTTAAATCATTATGTTACATTACTGTAATGTTAGAAAATAATAACAATAATGATTATTTCTCAGTATATTGCAAGTTAATTCACTTTGATGACAGTGTTAGTTGATTTACAATGTTAATTCTTAATTGCTTAAACTAATAGCAGCTTAGGAAATCCATATTATGAATGCTAATCACATTTATAATATTGATTACTGCTACATTTTCATATTCTTAAAGTTAATAAATACATACAGTGTGCCTTTTTCCCATTGGGGTAGGCAGAGAATAAATAACTATTAAAGTAAATACTTATTGCTCCAATATATAGGAACATAGCAGAAATCATGGAAATGTAAAAGCAAGTCATTTCCTATATGATGCAGAAAACCAATACAGAAATTACCATTTACACAACTAACATGTTATCATCCTAGGAACTGGTATTACACAGAGTTTGGGTTTAAAATAATAGAAATGAACAAATATTATAGAAAATCCTGTCATAGTAACTTATCTACAGTATTGATTCAAAAACCAAAACTATAAATTACATTCTATAGTTTGTTTTTGCTGATATGAATCACCATTCCTAAGCATAAAGATGTATGTATTAAAATTTTATTAATTGCTTTCTAGTGTAAGTAGAGCTGTGTTGTTATCTTTCCTATCTTTTTGCACAAATTATAATTAAATAGTGAGTGCTACTGTGGTTTTGCCTAGTTGTTTACATTATTTTGTCTTTTAAGAGAATTGTCAAGACAAAAGTAGGTTCTGGAGTCCACTTTATTCCTCTAAAACTCTAAAAGAACAACTCATACACAATACTTTAGCAAAATCAATTCAACTTTTTGATTTTGAAAGCCACATACTATGAATCACTTTATATACAAATAGGAATGTATTGATGCAATACATTCATTATCATTGTCATGCTCACAGCCCATATTCATCCACCGCTGAGCACGGATCCATACAGTACATTAATATATTAAATTACTGATTAGTTAAGGGTATGGTAGTGAATTATTAATGAATTTACTAGTTATGACACAATCACCAAATGGAAAAGTTATTACAGTAATTCATAATGCATTATACAATTAGTAAAGATGCCATTAGAGCACATGAACTGTTTTACTTCTATAAACACATTTTTAAAGTATTTTTTGATTGATAGGTTTTATATTTTAAAGGTTTTTATTGATAGGTTTTTATAGCGCTTTGCAAGCACAGAGACACAAATGTACCCATTTTACTGACTTTTTCCATGCTCACAGATCCTCCAAGATAACATGCCTTACTTATTAAGAAAACAAATTCAGTAATTATCCAACCAGTGAAAGGTAAGTAATTACGAAATAAACTTTATTTGATGTTTAATAAAGGTTCAATTAGAGTGCATGAACCAATTTACTGTGGAGCCCAAAGTGAGCCCTTGAGTGGTCAGGATTCTATTTATTTATTTATCCAATGTAAATAGCCTGCAGGATGACGGGTATATAATGCTTCTTTAAATTATCTTTGTTAATTTACGAGTGCATTCTGTACTTGTTCTGCATTATTACGTTGTGATGTATGTGGGGGTAGTGTGTAAAAATAGTGTATATTAACAAATATTAAATTATAACTGCCAGTGGGGGTAATCTGAAGATCTTCAGCATCCACCATCTTATTCAGTCAAGAATAGCCTAGTAAGTACGTAACATACGTATATTACAGTAAAGCACTAGAAAATTATTTTAAATGGTTAAGATGTAAGTGTTATTGCTCAGAGATTTGAGACAGGATTAGTGAAGCCATAAGTCAAAGAAACACCCAGGACTTAATGTTTTAGTGCCAACGGAAGGTAGACTGTAGTAGAAATTAATATTTTACAGACACCTTAATTTAATTAGTCAGTTTAGTGTTTCAGGCATTGTGTTAAAGCTGGCCTTGAATAGCAAACACCAATCTATGATACCTTGAAAAATGTATGATGTTGGCAAAGTTATTTAGTCAAATACAAATGTGGATTTACAATGTAGACAAATCAAAATGTGGGCGATGTAAACAAACACACCATTATTTGTTTGTACCATTTTCCAACAAGATGGTACCTAGCTATTGGATTAATATCATGCTAGATCACTAATAGAATGATATGCTAATAATCCGATTGTATAAATGTATATGCTACTTGTAGTTGTATTGCAACATCGTAAAACGAAATAGGAAATTTTACTTGTTTTGCAAATATATGAGAGTGAAGCCTATGGGCCTTGATATAAGGAAAAAGGTATGCTTATTACTGACAGATTATAGAACATTCCAAAAACACACACACACAAACATTATAATAATTATAATGGTGATATGATTATGTATTGTAATGAACCTTTTGATACACATTTTTGCTTTTCATTACACTTTTGCTTCATACCTAATATGCATGCATGCAATGGGGTATCTATATGTATATGAGACTCATCTGATCATGCATATAGGTAATTAAAATAAAAACACAGGCAGCAATATTGTGGTCTCCACTACATGTAGACTCGATTGAAAGCTTCCAAAAATGAACAATAACATTATAAAATATTGACTTTAAATATTAGCCTTTTGTTTATCAGTTTATTGGTAGGGTCACAGGAAAGCGCATTGTTTACTCGCTGGTAGGTGTACCCACACGGCAGTTAGTGCTAATGTGATTTTATGCAAATCTAAAGGACAGTAATTACTGGTAACCACTTCTTGATGTAAAGCTTCCAAGGAAGGTCATGACTGTGAATGGAAATGCAAAGGGAGTATGAAAGATACAGTCTGATTTAGCGCAGGGGCGAAGGCCCAAGTTACTGATAGAAACAAATCATGAATCTCATGTGAAAGTTGTCAAGCCAAAATCGAGAATTGGTACCTTGATGATCCACCGACCCACGACATTGTGTACTTACGGAAAATAAAAAAACAGGGACGTCGTGCCCAAAAGTAAGGTCCATGCGAACGTCGCGGGGATGTATCTCGTCTTTAGGTCGCATTTGGGCATATTGTGTCAATTTTAATTCCCTAAAAGCAAAATAACTCAATTTTATTCACTACGGATCAACATGGCCGCACCTAATAATTTGACGAATTTGACTGACAGCTAGTATACTCACAGCATAGATTAAAAATACTCGACTTGACAGTGGTTTTCTTCTGTCAGTTCCTTTTTTGTCCGTCAGTGTGGTACGAATGAACTTTAGAGATGGGAATAAGAAATTAAATTAATTTATCGGTAATCATCGGTTTTTTCAAGCGTTTTGAACTGACGTATTATGATCATCGTATGAGATGAATTGACTTGATAGGTAGGTATATAAAAAATAACACTATCCGTAAGCCACAATTTATTTTCACTATGACACTGTATACTTATTACTTCACAAACAATATTTGCACCTTTGGTGTATGTACATACTTATGATAAAAAGTTTATGTAGAGGTATGAATATTTTTTTTGTACTCCAATATCACCGAATAATAAACACAACACAAAATCAATAATTTTTAAACAATCTAGTCAGACCGTATACATTTTTGAAATAATGGCCACAAAAAATGTAGGCAACCATGACTTTTTTGTGCTTGCCACATTCAATTCATTTTCTACCATACCTACTAATTTACTTCTATTGGTCACTACTTTGTAGCGACTCCATTTGCTGAGAATAATTTAAAAGTATTTTCATGCTTTGGATTGGTCAAACCTCATAGACATATAAAGACATGAATTGCGATTGGTTAATTAACATTACCTCACTTCAATCTCGCGGATAAAACGATAAAAATGGCCGTAGTGTTGTTCCCGTGCTGTGCCATGGTGTGATGTGAATTTTTTCAAACTTTTTTTTGTTGTTATCAGCGAACTTTTGTGACTATATTAAAATAAAATAGCGTAGAACATTTTTATGTGGAAATGTCTGATAGAAGTCCAAGTGTACTGAGCTACTTGCGGCAGTACAGGTTCCAGAAGAAACCTGGTCCTCAAGGTGGAAGTGGTCCGGTATCCGTCACCGCTTCTCCTTCAAATTCTCGTAAGTAACATGAATGTACAAAGTCAGCAAAACATAAATTTTTCACGTGTTACTTACATCCACCATGAGGGAATTTCGTGAGGTTGACTGACCGTTGTTTCAAGGTTCCGTTTTTTATCGCCATACAATTTTATTATGAAGGTTAGTGATACTCCACCGCGGCTCAATTACGGTTTTCTACCGTTGTGTTGTACCCGCCGTAACCCGCCTCACGCTAAAGTAGAATGGGGCATAAAAATCACACTACTAAAATATCCAACAATTACAAGAAAGTCATTTACTTACCTTATAATAAGGTAAAACAAACCTAGCTAGTGCTGTGGTTTGAACCTGTAAAAAAATGTTTGTTTTTACGCTACTACTTCCACAATCAGCTGTGATCATTTTTGGTACTTACAGATTCAGATGAACAGGTTTGTAAATGGTTTTTCTCAGCCTAGCTGTAATTATCTATTTTGCTATGATAGCTGTGAGCCACCCAAATACAAAAAAATAATTAAATTAAGTAGGTATCATAGTTTCTCATATATTATGCTAACACTACCTATTCATGACAGCTTTCTATAAAGCTACAAGCGATCAAACTGCACTCTAATTAAATTAAGTAGGTATCATAGTTTCTCATATATTATGCTAACACTACTCATGACAGCTTTCTATAAAGCTACAAGTTTAGTGATCAAACTGCACTCTCTTCAATGCATAACATGTAGGTAATAGAATTTTTCAACAAGGAAGAGGGGCCGACTAATTATTTAATTGAGAGATTATTATGCATACCCAACTCCATAACAAAAACAGTGGGTAGGGACCTAACACAAATCAAACTTCACATCCATGTGAAAGCTTTACCGTTTTTATAATTTTGATTGAACATTATGAAAAGCTTGATTTTTGATATACCTATCGAAAAATGCAAGCATCAAACAACTTAATTCTATTTCCAACTGTAAGATTTTAGTAATAAAGACTGGTTTTCTGAAGACAATATTTTGTATCTATAATTCTAATTCTTGTCCATCTTACTAATTACTGTCAGATACCTACACAAATAAAAATGAGTTAACTACATTCCCATAGCATACCCCAAATGGCAACCTCCATAATGCCAGCTTTCCTTTTCCACAGAAACAACACAGGTCAGAATGCTTGCCCCCAATCAAGTGGTAGTCCGGAATGTACCAGTGGTCTACAAACGGATCAGGGTGCTGAGCTCGGACTCCGACGACGCATCTCCAGCTAAGAAGCCTGTGCTGCCACCGCCCAAACCTCTAGGCCCGACGATCGAAATCACCACCGCTGTCAAAGAACGAAGATTCAGGAATATGGTGGAGATGTTTCCGGATTTATCGCCAATTGTAAGCATTTATGCTATCGCTTTGAATGTGCAAGCTTGAAGTATTATTACACCTCTGGTAGGTCAGCTGCTGAAAATCTATTTTATTAGCTAACTTTGGACGATTTTCACTAGAATGCCTTTCAACCCGTCGGCGGCAACCTAGTCCTTATGGACCAGGCCTTATTTGAATAGGGTGACGGCGAGATGGACCGCGCGGCCTTTCTTTATTCTTTATCTAAATAAATAACTTTATATTCAAATCTGTTTCAGTACCTGTAAATTACAATTTAATTAAATTACAATTTGTTTTATTATAATCAGTCATTCCAATCAAAAGATATCATAAAAAGAAAAAGTAACTATTTTATTGAATTTTTGTTACTGGCATACCCTTCTAAGATTTTTGTTAGTTTGAGACTCGATGCTAAAGTTTTGGAGTAACCTATAATAAACTGTGGCTAAAATAAGTTTAACTAAATTGTGAAGCTTTTAAGTTTGCTTCATTTAGCTTAATTCTAGATGTAAGTTGCCGCAAGTCAAGCGAAGGGTCTATAAAAATAAAACAGAAGTTGGTCCCATCACTTCCTAACAGAACTCTTCACTTACAGTTTGTAAAAAACACTCTAGTAAAGCACGGATGGAGCGAAGAGCGTTCTCGGGACGAGCTACTCAAACACGACCCGGAGTCCAACGAGCGAGGGTCCTCCACATCCACGGTCATCGGCTCCCGGCCCGGGGTCTCCGGCCAGCCTCAGAGGAACACCATAAACAATAGCGGCAACCACCCAGTGGTGCGGGTGGGGGTGCCCAGTGGTACTGCGAGCCACCAGCAGATTGTGATGCTGCGCCGGGCGGTGGTGCCTAAAGCCGGTGGCAGGGCTAGGAAAGGAAGCAGCGGCAGCGAGGACGACGACTATGGGGTTAAGAAGGGGAAGGATGACAGGGTTTATGATAGGTAATACTTAACATTACTGCTGATCTTGTTAATTTTATTGTCTTACTAGTAGACGTTGCTGTGGTTAAGGTTTTGTTTCTGCGACTTCAAATTGAGATGTAAGCTATCCTATCTTTCAAGTTAGATCAAACTGCACACGATGTGCAAATTTGATTAAAATCAGCCAAGTCGTTTAGGAGTCCATAGCGGACAAACAACGTGACGCGTAATTTATATAATATACTAGCAGACACGGCCACGCGTTGCTGTGGCTAAGGTTTTTGTTATTGCGACTATAAATTGAGATGTAAGCTACCCTATCTTTCAAGTTAGATCAAACTGCACGCGCTGTGCAAATTTGATTAAAATCGGTCAAGTAGTTTAGGAGTCCATTGAGGACAAACATTGTGACACGAGATTTATATATATTAAGATTAAGATTAAGATAACTGAGCAATTCATGTACATATATTTTGTGTATCATGGAAAGTTTTACTTAATTAGATTATTCGCATAGGCGTCTTGTCTTAAAATACGCGATTTTGCACTAAAAATCCGCTCCGCAAATCTCGGTCCCCCAAACACTGACTATGAGTTACGAGTTCACTATACTATTACCTTGTTTCAGTGATGACTCGGACAACGAAGTGACGGACGACCTCACTGGTGACAAGAGGAGAGTGTTTGATTTCCTCAACACCAGCAACTTGGCTGAGCTGTCGCTACTGAGTGGATGCTCGCAGAAGAAAGCAGAGGCTATCATAACACTGCGGCCTTTTAGAGGATGGCTGGATATGGTAAAGCTTCAAACTTTTATTTTCTTAATCTAGCTGTGATCTACTTCACTGTGGTATTGCTTTATATCGGTAACAGAATGCTAAATATTATTATAGAAATGTCGAGTTTTAATTTTAATTCAAATTGTATATTGATATCAATCTGAGCGCGACTTAGACCGTTCTTGTCTAGTAAATATACAGTGAATTTCCAAAAGACAATGTCAATCAGTAGGATTTCCAACAAGACTTGCATTGTCACTCATGGATACAGTTTAAATATTTGGTAACTGAATACTTATTTAATTCTCACAATAAAAAAAAATCCTCAATGCAGGTAGAAAAATTCAACAGCAACAAAATGCTGAGCACAGAGCTTCTCAACTCAACACAAGAGCTGCTCACCACTCGGACCAACATCCAGCGGCTCATGAAGAAGTGCGTGGGGCTGGCGCAACAGCTGGAGGCGGCGGTTGCGGCTGGCGCGGGGCGGCTGAAACAGCCGACAAGCTTGGCCTCCAAGTATGTCTACATAATTGATATAATGTGACGCTATTTTGTGTAAATCCATAATCAAAGTGCTGATGACAAATATATAGGCACTTCTAATACCACAGAAGTTAGACAAAAGATAGGAAAAGGTATCATATTTTGTTTCAGTCTCAAACTCGCTCCATACCAGCTAGTCGGTCTCAATTGGTTAGCTGTTCTCCACAAACAAGGTGTCTCCGGGATCCTGGCGGACGAGATGGGGCTCGGAAAGACGGTGCAGGTCATAGCGTTCCTCGCACACTTGAAGGAAACGGCGCAGGCTAAAGGAACCCACCTGATTGTTGTGCCTGCTTCGACACTTGGTGAGTTCCATGTCCAGTGACATCTTATTAATTGAGACCATTGTAAGATCCACGATAAACCCGTAGGAAGTTTAGATATTGATCCTGCCTGACAACAATAAAGGCCTGCGCACATTACGGTCACATTACAAAATTCCTCCTACATCACTTTCGTGGCTTTGGCGCATTTTTGCAATGCGATGCGTAGCGGCTGTAGAAAGCGCGAGCCTTAAAAAAATTACTGTCCCTGAGTAACGCATATATAAGTGAGTTTTGTGGTACTTTTTTTTAATTTATAATGTTGCCCATAGACAACTGGAGCACAGAGCTGGAGCGGTGGTGCCCAGCGCTACGGGTGAGCAAGTACTATGGCAACCCCGACGACCGCCGCCAGCTGCGCATCGAGTACGCGCGGAGCCTCGACCAGTATGACGTCGTCCTAACCACGTGAGTGTTGCCATGGCACTAATGATATACAGTGTCTGAAGTGTGAATTTTTTGTTTAACATGTATGTAGTACTAATAAAAACATAATAGCCTAAAAGAAGGGGCACTCTAAAGTGTGTATGTGTAAGTGGGATAACATGATTGGGATTTTGTATGACATATTGACGTTTTGTCTCCCTTTTTCATGGTTTTTAATATGGAGTGTCCACCCTGCGCTTCGAGGCGAACATGTTACCAGGATCTATGAGATATCAATATCCCACAATATGTTTCCGAATTTTAGTTACACAATGGTGAGCAGTTGCCCGGAGGAGCGCAAGATGTTCCGCATCACGCCGATGCACTACGTCATATACGACGAGGCGCACATGTTGAAGAACATGTCCACGCAGCGGTACGATAATCTACTCAAAATTAAGGTAACTACCAAAAATTTTAATGGGACCAATAATCTTTATCCAAGTGCTAATACCAAGTCAGCTCAATCGAACGATGCGTGAAAGCATAGAAGACGAACCAACAAATACTAGCTGTTGTCGGAATAAAAAGTAGCCTATATGTTAATCTAAGGTGTCAGCTACCTCTATACAAAATTTCATCAAAATTACTCCAGCTGTGAGCGTGAAGCAGTAACAAACACACTCACATGTTCGCCTTTATATTAAACGAAATTATTATTTTGCCAGAGTACAATAAGCCCTAATTTAACGTAAATACGTCTCAAGGCAGTAGGAAGGTTTTTAAGCTCAAGTCACACACCGAGCGCGACGGGATGCGACGCGGCGTGATGGATCCGTGGCGTCCTCAATACATTCTAGTACATTACATTACATCTGGCGTCGGCATTATTGAAACCCGGCATAACATGTATTCCAGTCCAAGCACCGCCTCCTGCTAACCGGCACGCCGCTGCAGAACAACCTCCTGGAGCTGATGTCTCTGCTCTGCTTCGTGATGCCCCATATTTTCTTAGGGAAAACGGATGATCTCAAAAGCTTGTTCCAAAAGAACACTGTAAGTTTCATTTTGGTAAATTAATACATTAGTTTGTTTAGCCTAAGTCACATCTGATTTCTGTAACCCTAGTTAAGTTTGACCAATATATAAGTGTATTGCTGTCTCTATCTGGCACTAAAGAAATGACAAAGACAGCAACAAACTGATTGGTTGGTCAAAGTTAAGTTGGGATTCAGAAACCGGGCATCAGTCAGTCAATCGTGACTGCAACTTGACTAGGTAAGTCAAGTTGCAGTCACGATTCAGTTAAGTGTGAAATACGAGATACAAAAAAAAAATTTGGTATCAAAAACCTCTAATAAGTATCACATAAATTCCACAGAAAGCGAAAACCACAAAGACTGCAGCAAACAAAGAGGAAGACGACGAGCCTGCCTTCGAACAGGGTCAGATAATCCAAGCCAAGCGCATCATGAAGCCATTCCTGCTCCGGAGACTGAAGAGGGACGTCCTCCAAGACTTGCCGAGCAAGACTAACCATACCGAGCTGGTGCCCATGTCCGTGAAGCAGCAGGGACAGTATGAGGAGCTCATCGCTGGCTTCAAGGCTAATGATGGCTTAGTAAGTTGGACGAATTAGTTCCTTTAATAGATGTTACAGTCAAAACCCTTAAAAAACATGTGGACATACGCTAGGACCTCTTTTTAACCGCAAATATTGTCATCTCACCCGTTCCAGATCCACGCAACAACAGAACAAAGCGGCATGTCGATGATGATGGACATGCGCAAGCTGGCCAACCACCCGCTGCTGCTCCGGTACCACTACCAGCCCATGCAGCTGAAGAAGATAGCGGCGCGGCTGGCGCGCGACCCCAACTACAAGGAGAAGAACGAGCACTACGCCTTCCAGGACCTGCTGTGCATGTCCGACTTTCAGATACATCAGCTCACGTTGGCGCATTCGGTAGGATTTATAGACCGGTGATGTCTTTGTTGATAGCTCAGTTGGGTCCGTTCTAGGATTGCACGCGATTTGAAATTAGAAGTCCGTAGAAATGAGTTTTTAAGCTATAAATACTCTTGTCAATTATCAGGGTTTACGGCTGTGGTGCTTGGTGGCCAGTTCTATTCGAGGCTGTCTATGTTTACCATTACCATGTTCGACCACATCATTACTTAACACCAAGTGAGATAGTGGTAAAGTACAATATAACTCTTCATTGACACTAAAATATATAGAACACAGAAAGGACAAACTTAATAATGCAGTCTTACCACTATCTCTACCATACAATGATATCAGGAATACAGTTGGTAGTTGACATCAAGATACACCAAACTTATAAAACCCCCTGCGTACTCTGGGGATTACAAACAAGAGGATATCACGTTGATTCCCTCGGTTCCAGTGCATAGCCAACCACGCGGTGCCCGAGGCGCTGATCCTGGACTCTGGCAAGTTCCGCAAGCTGGACGAGATGCTGCCGGGGCTGCAGGCGGGCGGCCACCGCGTGCTGCTGTTCAGCCAGTTCACCATGATGCTGGACATCCTGGAGCCGTTCCTGGCTCTCCGCGGCTACCGGTACCTGCGGCTCGACGGCAGCACCGCCGTCACTGATAGGTAAGCTGTGTCGGGCCTCCCTCACTCCGTGTTTTCACACATTTTTCATTGAGTTCTAACCACGCGGGGGCCGTAGCTACGAAACGAATCTTATTTTACGCTGATTAGCTAAGGTGCATTTTCGTTCACAGCGCCTAACGAAGCAAGAGAATCCAATTATAGCAGTAGGTAATAGTAGGTATTAACAATTTTGTATGGAGTGATTAATCATTATCTGTTACGGAGTAACTATTTAATGATCTGTGGTTATGTTGCTATTGCCTCCGTGGTGATTTATTTTGGTATCGAATGACTGGCGCTCTCAGTATATTAGCTCAGCTCTCAGTGGACTATTGTTGGTTGAATAAGGTCCTTTGATGCCGAATAACACTCCGAGGAAACCCCCACCAAACGGAGAAAAAGGAGAATTCATTTTCATATACATTTTTGTTAGGACGTCTGTCGGTCCAGCTTGTGTTACCATAACGCCATTGTAAATTCCAGACAAGACTTAATAAACCAGTACAACAACGAGGACATCTTCGTGTTCCTCCTGTCGACGAAGGCCGGCGGGCTCGGCATCAACCTCACAGCGGCCGACACGGTCGTCATACACGACATCGACTTCAACCCCTACAACGACAAACAGGCGGAAGACAGGTATATTCTACCTACATAATCTACTATATAAAAATAAGTCGGGGTTTCCTTCCTGACGCTATAACTCCAGAACGCACGAATCGATTTCCACGGTTTTGCATTCGTTGGAAAGGTCTCGGGCTCCGTGAGGTTTATAGCAAAGAAAATTCAGGAAAAATTCAGGACAAACCAAGATTTTAAGTAGATGGCGCCGGTGCGTGATATATTGTTATTAATAAAAGAAAGTCGTGTTAGTTACACTTTTTATAATTCAAGAACGGCTGAACCGATTTGGCTAAAAATTTGTAGGAAGCTATCTGAGAACCAGGAGAAGGATATAGGATACTTATTTATCCCATTACCTACCACGGGAAAAAATTTAAAACTGGGAAAAGTCCTATTTGATAAAATCGGGTTGTACAGTTGACATCTGACACTAATTCTGGGAAAAATCTGAAAGAGATGGATATAGAGGGAGAGAGATGGAGTACGAAGGAAAGAGATATATATAGAGGGAGAGAGATAGCACGAGAGGAAGCTTTTTCCCATAGAGACATTGACAGGACAACGTCTGTCGGGTCAGCTAGTATATACATATAAAAATGCATCCGACAACGAAATAGGCCGACGACATCAAAAGAGTCGCAGGCAACCGGTGGATGCAAGTGGCAAAATGTCGTTCTGTGTGGCGGTCTAAGGGGAAGGCCTATATTCAGCAGTGGACGTCTTCAGGCTGATGATGATGATGATGAAAAATGAATCCCAATTTCGCGTGGTCATCACGCGTGAACGGATGGACCAATTTAGCCAATCGGTTTTTTGCCAGGAGAAGGATCTTATGAAAGAAAAAATTTAGAAAGTGTCCCGGAATATACAAAAAATTAAGAAAACTTAGATGTAGGGAAAAAGATAGAGGGAGATAGGTAGATGAAGAGGGAGCGAGATAGAAAGATAAAGACTCAGGAAAACGTCTGCCGGGTCAGCTAGTAGGCAATAAATATGCACTTTTACAAGTCAAACACTTAAATCGCATTAACAAATAGAACCATAAAAGGAAACAAAATATCAATTGATTATGGTTTGAGTTGGAAAAAGGATGTTTCCCTTTCAAACACTGATCCAAGATTGAATCTCGGACAGAAAAAGGTCTATGAGTGCTTCGGGAGACGCCCGTTAGAGAAGACAGCACCAAAAAAACTCTACGGGGATGTAATTTTTTCTCAAATTGCATCGTTTTCTTTTCCTTATATCCTATTTACATTATTCTAATTTGAATAATTAAGCTAGAAGCGTGCTGCGATTACAGTATATAGGTGGCCTATAATTCGAGTTCCCTAATAAGCCACTGCCACACAGACACGACATCATCGCAGCGTTATTCCGGTGATGCGTCCCGCGTCCTTTCCAAAACTGCGTGTCAATATTCTCGATATTTACATGTAAGGTCGTTCCCATAATCTAGTTACAAGGGGAAATTTGTTAAATACCATTGATTCTCGCCGCAGATGTCACAGAATGGGCCAGACCCGGCCGGTGACCATCTACAGACTCCTGAGCGCCGGCACCATCGAGGAGGGCATCTACCAGGTCGCCCAGGATAAGCTCAACCTAGAGAAGCACGTCACCGGCGCTGATGGTAAGTGCCGCTGTTCACCGATTGGTCTAGACCTGATTTGTTGGGCTGGAGTTGGCATAATGACGTCACGCATTGTTATAATCCACACGTAAGAAGCCGCGGGAAAGCTTATTAATTTATCCTACTAATCCACACGTAAGAAGTCGCGGGAAAGCTTATTAATTTATCCTACTAATCCACACGTAAGAAGTCGCGGGAAAGCTTATTAATTTATCCTACTAATCCACACGTAAGAAGTCGCGGGAAAGCTTATTAATTTATCCTACTAATCCACACGTAAGAAGTCGCGGGAAAGCTTATTAATTTATCCTACTAATCCACACGTAAGAAGTCGCGGGAAAGCTTTTTATCCTACTAATCCACACGTAAGAAGTCGCGGGAAAGCTTATTAATTTATCCTACTAATCCACACGTAAGAAGTCGCGGGAAAGCTTATTAATTTATCCTACTAATATGATAAAGGCGAAAGTTTGGGAGTGTGTTTGTTAGTTCTTCACGCTCAGAGGGCTGGACCAATTTTGATGAAATTTGGTATGGAGGTAGCTAACACTCTAGATTAACTCACAGGCTACTGTTTGGCTAGCTATGCCCCGCGTTGACAATAGTATCCCGCAGGAATCACTGTGAAACTGCAGGGTGCAGCTAGTAACTCCATATTTGATTGTTACAGAGAAAGATCCGAACGAACAAAAGAACGTCGTCCGTCTGCTGTCGGCCGCGCTCGGCCTCACCGCCAGCACATGATTCCTGACGCCTGGCGGCGACGCGGCCGTCGTCGAGTGCATAGTGTGACCGGAGTGCTGCGAGTTGTGTTAGTGATGAGCGATCGTTGCCGCTGCAAGTGATTGTGTGTTAGTGATAGTGAAACAATTGTGCACTTGTGAATTTATGGTTTATTGTGATCTGGGTGAAGGATAAAGGCAATGTGTAAAAGTTGTATCAAATTGGTTGCAGTATGTTATTTGAAACCGCTTTGCATGTTGACAGTTGGGCTCAAAATCTCATACCAAGAGATATTTAAATTTCCTTTCAATTGAAAAGCTTTTGGAGTATCCTGCTAAATAACAAATTGTGTAACAAAATTTGTATGTTTATAAAATGTAATCTATGTTTCATGTCTTGTATTCTTCGCCCAGTTTACTTGTATTGTGTAAAGAATACATAAACTGGGCTTTCTTCTAATTTATGTAGTAATAGACAAAAGAGCTGCAGGACAAATCAATTGAGACTATGTTTTTAAACCAGAAAGTTACAAATTTCTATTTGGCGTGCACCAATCGAAGATAAAATGACATTAGTTTGACATGTCTAAACTTACTGCTGTCACTTTCGAATCTCATGAAAGTGTAAGGGACAGCAATATGCGAGCTGTTATGTTAATTAATATTAGTGTGTACAGAATCGACGCAATGCAATGTTCACCTGAATTAATTAATTCCAAAGTGAACGAAGCACACCAAATATGGCGACTTATTACACCCAGGTGAATCACCAGGGTGTAATGAGGATGATATTTTCTTTCTATGTTGTAACACCCAGGTGAACAAAGTGAAGTTTACAATTATTTTTTATTCCCACCATGGTTGAGTTGGAAACTGTTGAGTCAGCTTGAACCCCACATGAGGTCATCGACTTTTACTTTACTGTCAATTATATTACTGGATTCGGTTTGTGTATAACATTACAACACATTATAATATGAATATAATTGGCATAAATGCGGTATAAACAATACATTATGCTATCTCAACAGGTAAAAAAGAGATGTGACTGAAAAATAAGCAATTTATGTCCCCTTTTCAATGTAAATTAATATAACTTCATATCCCATAATATTATATCATAAAATTTACAGTGATATTGATTTCATAATGTAAGGCACGTAAAAACAAATTCGCTAGTAGAATAATATACAAGACTTATCAGAAATGATGCTAAAAATATATAAACCAATACGATATTCACAAATGTTAGGCAATAAAAAAGGGAGTGTGTAGAAATGAATGAAATTAGTGTACAGTTCTGATTGAAAAAAATATTGCTTTACCCTCAAAGAATTTACAGAATGCCTTATGTCTATATTTCTATAGCACAGTAATTATAATCGACTAATATAAATCATTAGAATTAATTATGTAGTGCTAAACATATTTATTCACTTTATATTACCGGTGCAAATTCAGAACAGGTTCAGAACAGAACAGGAAACAGAAAATTTCAGTTTCCAGTTATGAAAATTAATTATAGACTTTGTAATTCAAAGGACTGAGCATAATTATACGAACAGCCCAGGGTAGATACTCCGTACTCAAAAGGTAACTCAAACCCACGGAAGAGAGAGACAGCACGCTCAAATGTCATACAAAACCCCGATCATGCTATCTCGCTTTAATTGAGTGTCCTTGACTTGCTTTCATTAATACAATTCTTTGCTACTAGACTAGCTTGGCGCTTGCCTATCAGAAAACCTGCCCATGAAACAAAAACAGATACTGCATCGAAATATATATATAGTCAAAATTTATGTGCACTATAAATTGGTTTAGCATAGGTCGATATAGTATCCCTTTTAGTTTTTTTAATATGAGACGTTAATTAAGTAATACATATATGTGGTTACATGTAACTTGATGTATTATTTATATACTGACTCAAGGCCCCAACGACTTACCCATAGATAATGTATGATTGAAATTACATGCTTTTGACGAACCAAGGTGTAGTGTGTATACTGTACTTGTTTTCATACTAAAGTTATCATAACTTAATTAAGTAATGTTTCATTAATGTAGGGTTAAGTTGGAAAAAGCTTGTAATTTATTCCACGGTTTTAGCATTGATTAAATTATTCCACCGGCATCATAGCACTGCCAAAGAACACTGCTTTATAAAAATAAACTCCTATTTAAGCAACCGTTTCAATAAGATTCCATGTGTTCAACAACGACTTGGTCGAAGGTGGTGAAGGGCGTGCTAATAAGCCTAGAATGAGACGCCTCCCGTGAAAGCCTATAACACACCCTAATAAAAACAAAGAATTGCACAATGCATACTTTTAAAAGCTTTAGTTTAGACAAACTGACCCGACTTGCACTTGTGATTTCACTTTGGTTCCAATTTTAAAATTACCAGACATCGTTTTTCCAATTGTTCTTTCCATTAAAATCAAAATAGCAATAATGATATTACGTATAACATCTTAGGTAAAAAACATAGTCGAACTGAGAACCTCCTTTTTTAAGTCATTTAAAAATTAGCCAAATCGGTCCAGCCGTTCTCAAGTAATGTGCTTACCAATTACCAACGGACAGCATTTATTTCTATTATTTATATATTACGTTACTGAAATTTTACTAAAACAAATGAAAATACAATACGGAATAGTTGCAGAGATGAAATACGCATAACGATCCGTCCAGTGCTTCACGACATTATAAGCTGGCCGTTTGATTTTGCGCTATGATTTACGATATAACTTTTTCACCTCTATAATCGAATAGACGCCTTTTCGTAGCTGTATTTAGTTATTTATTATTAATTTAGTGACTTTGATTAGTATTCGGTTTTTTAGTTAGACACATTCCTTAGGCCAATTTTAGTTAATATTTGTGAATGAGATTGGGTGTCAAACGGATTTGAATCAGTTACTTGCGTGTGGTTTTATTTAAAAAAATTAAAAAAATATCATTACTCTCATGAATGAGCCTTGTGATATTGTGTGTAATTTTGTGGTGAATACCTAATTATTTCAGTAACTATTTCAAACAATTAAGGTCCATTCTAATTATTTCAACCGCATGTTGAAAGGTTGAAATTACCATTGGCTTAGCTGTACTCGGGTAATAACTGGTTTTAACCTGAAATTTCAGTAACTACTGTAGATATACTTAAACTTAATCGTCATTTTTTAACCTTCCCCACTTTTTAAGGTTGAATGTGAGAAGAATAAACGCGATCGTCATTGTAAATACTCCATTTGCTTTTTTTATTAAATTCATTTGTACGTTCGTTCTTGTGAATACGTTTTTTTATTGGATCATCTCATTTTATTTATGAATTAGAGAGAAAACAAAATAGTTGTAACCGGTGTTGCAATACAAACGTTTCAACTTTCAACCGCCAAACCGAAACTAAAAAGGGGTTACCATCTGAGTGCAGAGTAGGCAAGCACGAATAACTATCGAGAAACTATTCGTAAAGTTTAATGATATTTGATCAGCGTCCTTGCTATGGTCAAGATGAGTAACCGAACGTTAACTTGATCGATACGTTAACGATACGAACTGTTAAAATAGTCGTGCATGCCCTATTATAAGAGTGCTGATCAAATCAAAAACAATTTTCTGCGTTAACTATACGAATACTTTCTCGATAGTGATTCGTGCTCGACCTACTGCACGAACGGGGGCAACCGGCGCTTACCACTATCCGATTGGCCTGCTCGATGCTCCAACTCGAAAAGTTATCCATAATTCAATGTTTTTAACATTGGGTCATGCTATATTTGCTCGGCTTCTAATCTTTAGACTATTATTATTAGACCAAACTATCGTAGTATTAAGGTTCGTATCATACGCCACAGTAAGTAAGGATGGGGCAACATTCGATCGCGTGGTATCGCATTTTCTTTAGCTCTGTCTCTTGCTGTAGCTAAAATGACACATTCGCTAGAGCGAGATTTTGAGACGCTTGACTATGACTTGAATTGGAATCTTTTCGACCGTTCGTTCTGAGAGATGCAATGGACTTATAATATAAAGAGTTCGCACGCTGCCGCACTCGAGATTGCGATCGCTAGCGATCCAATTTTGTATTCCATCTCACTCTCGCGAATTACTCCTCGGAGCTACAGAAAGAGACAGGGCTACGGAAAATGCGACTCAGAGCGAGCAAATGGAGTCCCACAGTACCTAATAATTAAATATGATTTGATATAGTGAGATTAAATTACTGTAAGAACGCTCGGTTCTCTATAGTGACCGTCACGTGATTGTGTAACTTATAAAATGTGTATTCTGTAAAAATAGCGTGTAAAAAGTTGTAGCTCAATGCGTTGGATTATTATCAATTCAAACGAACCAGAAGGATGTCAAATCCAAGCTTACAGACATTTCATTTTTAATTTCTTATGATATTAACTAGTTCTGGTACTCTTGATTTGGCGTAGCAGAAAATCTAATCAGCTTTGCCTAATATTCATGTCATTTTGAGCCCGCGCTCGTGGTCTAGGAAAAGTCTTACAATTAAAAAAAAAACCTGGTTGGGTTGGCAATAATTGGTATACCCAATCCCCTTCTAATATCCAATATCGTGCCACTCCCGGCTGCTCCCTCTTTGTTGATGTTTCCACCATGGTGCATCATAAATGTTGATTTAGTTGAAATGTCGGAGTGCGTCAACCTATTTTATGATCATAAGAGAGGAATCAGTCCTGCACCCTCAGCTGTTTCAATCGCGCATGTTTTCTAATATAAATATAAATTTTATTTTTAAATTATCCCAAGCACTGAGCGACAATTTTATTGTGTAACGGGTCGGTTTGTACGAAGTATGCGATAGGTTTATTTTGTTAAATGAGATGTTGACAGACAATCTTGTGTTTTATTTTAGTGTAATAAAATAACGGTACAGTCCATTTCATATAGATTGGCACATTTGGCAGGTCCATAAATAACGTAAACAAATTGTAGCCATCAGAAATTATCATGGTGTTGGAATTAGTATATACCTACCTATATGTATCTAGTAATTAATCTGAGCCTACCTAAATGCTATTTAATTGTATTTGTCATGTTCGTTGTGAATATGCCAATTTGTAAAGTGCCAAGCTATGTGTAGGTGTAGGTATTAGCTTACCTCAGCATACGAGTATACCTACATCATGTTTGCTTTCTTAATTAAACTGTTGCTATTTTGGAATTTAACGGATTGGGATGTTCAAGTTCTGAAATAACAGAAAACTCTTTACAGCAACCTTCTGTCAGAAATATCAGTTAAATTATATCACGATTTGTAGGTAGATACATTGTGATTAAATATCCAAGCGGTGTCGAGTCCAGCCTTTCTCTTACGTGACAAAAGCGGCATCGCGGGACGTTGCAATCACGCGTGGGCATTAGCCCCAGCGATTCATACCGCTATGCTATTATGCAAGTGAATTAACATTCGCTTAATTAATTTTAGCAGGCGTGCGCGGCGCTTACTATCAGGTAAATGACCTAGTCGTGTCGTCAATCTGTTGTATAGAAATAATTAAATACACAGATAACTTATAACACCCGTCTTTTTCGCTGGGGGTTAAAAATAATAAAGGTGCGAGTTTTAGTTCCGATGAAGAATATAAAAACAGCTAAAATTATATTATTTTCTTATGTGTTGTCGTGAATTGGGATATGTTCAAGATAAAAGACAATCAGACCAGCTCACCCTGGAAACCTCAAAGGAAGAAGGGGTACCAGACCAGACAAGTAGGCGTTGCGAACGCGACTTGGAGTGAAGAGCATCAAGACTTGAAGCGTAATACCAGCACTCGAGAGCGGCATAGAACTTTACTATGGAGTTTAACGGTAAGCATTAAAAAAAAGTATTTTATGTGATGATTTGGTTTCTTTTTTTAAACAATGTTCATATCGGATTGACTACAAGCCTGCGCTTAATCTTCTGATGCCTCCAACGTGTATCTAACTTCGGAATTGTCTGATGGATTAGTACCTACAGGTACATACAGAAAGTAATGCTGATAATGTGTTTTCTTCAACGTCGGTTCGGACTAGGTCAGCACAATCAATACAACGAAGGTGATGTCTATAATATGCCCGTTGATTTTACACTTCTATATAGTTTTGTAGTAAAATTCTACGCTTCAAACGCGAGATCAGACGTGCGTCGCGACGACGCCGTCAGGGATTTCCACTCATTGACGCGGTTACGCCGAAAGCAGTCAAAAGTTCCAAACTCCCAAACTAAAACATACACAAAATCGTGAAGAAGGAGGACAGATCTGCACCAATAGCGCAAGCATCGACACATCCGAGCGCCTACTTCAGTGTGCAGGCGTGAATGTGGACACGTTTTCCAACTGACGACACGCTAGCTGACACTGCGTGCCGTTGCCATTGGAACAACTCCGTCCAAAAACACTGAGACGGTTGGGTGAGCTAGAGGAATAACTTGGAAGGAGGGTCGAATGGAGATACGAGTGGTAAAGGGCCGCTAAAGATTCTAACGCGCCAAGGAAGAGCAGGCGCGTGACACAGTGCCGTGCGACACCGCAGTTAATTCGTCGTAGGTGTTCCGCCGCGGCCCGCGCGCCAGTCGGCTTACCGCCCGGGCGGGCGCCACACGACCGGAATCTGCGCACGCGACTAGCGGCGAACTCGAACAAAAATACTGTGAAAATACGCAGCCGCCATCCGACACACGCTGCCGCACGCGAACGCCAGATTCTGGTAAGTTTACAATCTTATCTCATCACCGATATTTTGCTAGGCTAGGAAGTTGCAGGCATTTCCTTCCCGCCTATATATAGTTCCGAACCGTAATTTCGGTCGCTACACTGGCGAGCCGTGGTTCGCTGCGTTTCCACGCTTTTCAGTCTACCCGATGCATCATCACTAATGCGTCATCCGAAAAACGATAAGCGAACTCTGTTCGCGGACTGAAATAACCGAATAAGTATAAAATAAAAGTGCATCGTGCATCTGCTGTTCGTGTTAAGTGCAAGCGGAGATTTCTACGAGTAATTGGCGCGATAAAAAATAGATTTTCTTGTTCTTGTGCTCGGTATGGGAGCCGCGGACGGCTCCGTGGCCTAAATACCGGCGGCCGAGAAGTACGGGTGCCTACTGACTGACGTAGAAAGGTTAATTGATGTATCACTTACTATGGTTGATGATAAACGCCTTCCTTAAACAGTTACCACCCCTTCGCCACAATCGATTTTAAATTTCGAAGAGTTAGGAAGACTACAAGGCATTTTCCAATTTACCAGACCCTACTGCGCAACAAAGTGGTGGTATAGTATTTTCCCTTAGTCTGAAATAATTCATCACATCCGTTGTTATATCTATGAATAAAATCCCCATCTAATTGAATGTAGAGGCAGTAGATAGGCATGTAGATAGCCAATTAGCCCTATCTAGGACACCTGTTGCAGAGCCAACGGGCCGCTCGAAGCCTGGGACTGTCAACACTGCATGTGTAAACTGATGTGCCACCTAGAATATTGCGGTTAGATATCACCGCATACATTGAACAAGGCCTAATGACTTGAATCGCTTCCGCTTTGAAGAAATAGGTACATACATTAACGCTTCCCAAAACGATTCAGTTTATCTTACGATTTGGATTTGGACGGTTGCAGCAGTGACGAAATATCAACAACTCGCTTACCTAAATAGATACAGAACTATATTCTCTATATCGATGGAGTCTCATTTGTGTCTCTCAAGTATAAATAATTATCATGTCTGTTCGTTAGTCAGAATGGTTGGATTCGGAATTAATAACATTAACCGTATCTTTAGTGGCTGAAATATTTCACAAAATTATGGTCCATAGAGCCCAATAGGAAAAATACGCTTCTGCTGAATAAAATAAGTCGAAGCTGATTATTTCGTATGGATGGACCTAAACGTAATTCTTATAATAAACGGCCAGCTTTCTGATGTCGAGGAATTCCATAATCAAGCGTTTTAGCGCTTTAGTCTGTAATTGTATCCTCAGAGACGCCTTTGCAATGATTTGTTGAATACTCACTAGACTTTAGAAATAATTCAAAACACCATAATACGCATTTTACTCTATCTAAATTTTTGTGTGTCGCATAACGCCTTCCTGTTTGCTTCTTTTCTGGGTAAATATTTTTAGATATAAACAGGGGTAGATACATACAAATCTAACTTTAAAATAACAACAATTAAAAAATAATTGGCCGACAAATAACGACGTCGTAAAGCATTCGAGATCAACAAACGGAGAAAGGAAACTGAAACCACTGCTGAAACATTCGAAAGCGCCACAATTTATAGTGATTTCAACTATATTTACTTATTTATAATGAACATGAGACTTTACGCGAGAAATATATCTTTGCTGTTCTGTACTAAAGATACTGGCGGGATACTGAATCAGGGTGCGGTTCTTTAAGATACTGCGTAGAATTTGTAAACATAATCATAGATGCGCCTGCGCCGCGCCGCCCCCGTGTTGGCTTCATTCAGATGCACATTATTGCACATTAAGTTTTAAAACACGCCGCGTTTGATTCCAAATCACCCGATTATATTATAATGTTCACCATCACTATGACACGAATACCGTTTGTGCTTGCTTTCAATTTATTTCAAAGCCAATAAGTAATCATGTCCGGACATAATAATGCCGGTACCAAATAATTGGCTAGAAACGCGTTGCCAACAACATTGCTAGAGTTAGGTAACAAAAAGATGCCTGGCGCACGGAGTCGGGCCATTGAATCTGGTCGTTCACCTCTGAAACTCAGGCCGACCAGCCGACACAGATTACGGTAATGATTCGTAACGTCCTCATCGGTGGTAGTGTTGCAGTCAGCCCATGTTGGTGACGCCGATTGAGGGATTGCATGGTGAATTTTGGCGTAAAAGCCAACTGGACCGGTTCAAATGCTGTATATTTGCGCGTCCTGTTGGTATACCCGAATGGTCTAAAAGGAATCCTGTGGCAACCTGGTATGTCTGATATAGTCGTTCCCTCGTGGTTGTTCCAAGATTATCTCTATGAATCAAATGTATGTATCCAATTTCCCAGTTTCAGGGCGTGTCGTTGTCGACAGGCAAAACCAATTATAAATGCCCAATAAACATACCCGGATGACGCCGAAGCATCACGTCTTCCTAAAACATATATCACTATTCTCGGATAATGAAGCGAAACAAGAGATGGAGATATCAAGAGAAGGATTGTAGAGCAGTGTGTGTGTAGTGTTATTCTGTATTGTAGGTACTTGTTCGCTTTGTCATTCCGAAGAAGATATTTACCTCTAGGTTGCTTCTTCCGCTTGCCACTCTTAGATTTTAGTTAAATCGTACTAATTAATATTATGGCATAGTAAGATTGTGGTGTGTAAACGAATATGGCGAGCAATGGAGCACAGAGGGTGTAACTTCGAAGAATACACATATGGTGGCTTTTTCGAAAAGCGAAGTGTGATTACGATATTTTTTACTTGACCCATTTCATTAGAGAATTCGTCAGCCCCTTTCCTCGGTATCAGAAATATGTTCAACAGCCTAAAACGCTTCTCTAGATATACCATCGTACAACAGGAGAGCTTGCTAAATACCAAAACAAGAACCAAATAGGTACTTAGTGCTTCTTGTGTATATTAACGCATGACACATGCTTAGCCCAACAGACAATACCAGTATTCATTGTACTAAACTGCGAGAATGGCTGCAACTTCATGGCCACTTCATTCTGCATCATTTGGCATTTACGAGTTTTATTATTTCCAAAATATTATGTCCACCAGTAAAGCCTGTAGACTGCGTTTGGGCTTGTTTTCTAAAAGTTGCTTGCTTGCATTTCCCAGACGGCTAATTAGCACGTTTTATTCGCTAATATTCGGGTGGTCACGCATCGATGATTGTTAGGCACTTTGGCGGCCATCTTGCATTTTGGTGCATGTTGGATGTTCGTATAAAATTACTTGTAATAAATCATACGAATAACCGATTTACTCTATTAAATACTGTGATAGGGGTGTGCCTCATATTATTATTAGGTTAGAGGAAAGTATAAATTCATTGGAAAAGAAGCCAAACAACTAATATTAGAGAACATAATGATTATACAAAAACTGAAACGTTAATACTTATTAGTTAGGTACTTATCTGTGTCAGAATTCTCTATAAATCAGTGTATTGAATGCAGTGAACCAATGCAGTGAATGGCTAGTATAAAGGTGTTAATTAAGTAAGTATATAAATGTTACGACCTAACCACGATTTGCGCGGGCGTAGCGTGGGTTGCAAAAAAGGAGCGAAATCCTCGACGGCCATATTGTTTCGTTTGCCTGTAGGGTTACCAAATGATCGGATTTTTATAGAGTTTTAAAGTTTATCAAATTTTGTATATACCCAACAAAATCGATCTCGAATGAAGATCAATGATAGTGAACCTCTGCTAAGCGGCGCAGCAAACTATGACAACGAGTGCTTAGTTCTTTATTGCTTTATAACGATATAAATCAGGATCTATGAAGACACATGTTTAATGTTTATGCAAAAGGTGGTAGCCCTAGCAGTTTTCCAATGCAATGTTCGTATGTCACCTGTTTGTCCTAACATTTGCATAACCTAAGCAAATATGCAGGTCGCCAGTTGCATTTCAAGGCCCCTTTTCTAACGTCTTGCACGCTTTTATATTTGTCTACTTTTAGAGCAGTGCAAATGATGTCTTCATCTTGTATACCTACTTATTATTTTATGCTGTGGTTTACGTCAGGAGCTAACTAATTATGTAGGTATTATTCCTAGCGTCGGTTCTACCACTTCATATCCACGTTGGAATCATTATTATTAACTTACCTATCAATTCATAATTTCATATTTTATAATAGCTACTTACGTCGACTATCTTAAAAATATATCTTGAGTTTTATCATAGCGCCAACGGACAGTATTGAAACAATACAATAGGAAGTAATGGAATAGGAACCTTGTGTAACGCAACAAATAGCGTATAATTTATACTTTACAAATAAATGCGGCCCAAATACAGAACCTTGAGGAACACCTTTCCATAAAATTAGTTAAGTATATATTAGTATTTTTACTCCTATTTAGGTACACCACCTATTTGATACTATAATTAATTGAAGTAACACAGTGTGGTACAATATATTTGATTACCTACTAGGGATATATGAAAAGTTTACAGAAATATTACAAGAGTTCACTTATCACGGTGTAACAGGCATTATATACTTAGGTGATAGATTGTAGCTGCAGCCACACCCTTGTTCTCGAAGAGCACAGATGTTATTTATGGAAAAATACACCTAGGTATTATTATAATATAATATATATTATATATGTCATAAATCAGAATTGACTTCACCACAATCGAAAAGTTCTTATACCCAGATAACAGCGGAGACGAGAGTAATTTTTTCCAACATCCAAGAACGTTTTTGTACCAAAACATGACTCATTCCATCGGACCTTCGAGTCCAGTAGGCTGGGCTACTGCGCAGAAGCTATGTACACAACTATAAATAGAATATACTACAACATTACGTATACGTTTTTATTTTTACTATGGACTCGAAGATCGGCAGACTGAATGGTGGAAAATAGGCCAGTAGAACGTAAAGAAGTAGGTATCTTCATCGGATACGTATGAACTCTTACCTAGATATATTATAATTGTTGTTTATACTCTGCCACAGGTTGTATAATAATTTTAAAAACATTAGAAATCATTAAATAGTGACGCAAAATCTTTCTCAAAGCCGCCTTCTCATAATTTTCTGGAAGTAATTAGAGCTAATTAATCTAAAAGCCAGTGTAAGCACTTACCTATTCATGATAAATAAAATCTAAAAACCCGTGTAAGTAGGTAGGTAGGTACTTGGGGATTAAATAGGACTTCGATTTTAATTCCATAGAAGTGTAAGAATTCCACTTCGTACCTATAGCTACTGGTTTCTTATTGTGCTCCTATTCAAGGCTCGCCCAACTTTGTAGACATCAAATTGAGCGTTGAAGTTGAAGACAGCATTGTCATCGACTTCCTTAGATCACCGTCCATTGTATTCGAGCGATTAAATTAATCATTCGTCGTATGTAATCGAATCGGTGAGGCGACAAAGCGCACCGCCGCCCGCCCGCCCGCGCCTGCTCACGTAGGTAGAACCTAGTGTAGTAATCTAGTACTATCTATACTTAGATATCTACCTACTGGTCTCACTACTGTTTTGCATTACTTCGTCAGAACTCCATTCATTGCTAGAAGGGAATTGCCACCTTAATCAGCTGACATCATATTGTGGTTGGTTGTTGTTTGATTAGGTGCATCATTTTGTTTGTGTAGTATATTATTATGTGTGTCAGAAGAGTGAGCCATCGTCAAGCGAACTCGGTGATGTCATAGGTCTCTACCTACAGAGGTGTGCCGAAGTTTTCATTTAATATGTTGCTCTCAAATTAATTTATGGTAACTTGGTAACAAAGAGCCATTCGAAGTAATCGAAACCTAGCCTACTGTAGTTTGAACGCGGTTCATTTGGCGCAAGATTTGAGAGCAATCAGACGCCAGAGCAAGCTAAGGCGCTAATTATAGAGCAGTAAAAACTACACATTTTACATGAGATGTGAAATGCGAGGCTAATGATGAATTACGTTTGTTCCAGTGAAAATACGAGTGAACGAGTCTCGAGTGCAGAGCACGAACAAACGACAGACGGCGCGCAACGAGAGAGCGGTGAGTGGTATTGAGAGCAATGGTAGCAAGTATATTGAACCTTCCAGTGTTTAGTTCTAAGCTGGGATGCAAGGCACAGGTCCTTCTTTATCGGCGTTTTGATAACCTATCCATATGATTCCAAAAACGGTCGGTGTATCAACGAATACAGTATACACGATGGTTGCAATATTGAAGAAGAATATTCCATGTCCAAGAATCGAAAATTCTAGCTCCATCACCATAAAATGTAGTGTACCAGAGTTGGGTTATGGACTGCGAACTTTAACAGATAGGATTACACAAGCATTTGTGTACACTACAGTACACCTGTACAATCACGTACAGTCGAGCCGTGATAAAAGTGTTATTTTTTCATCCGCTACAGGCTCCCCACCTCACTTCCGCAGGTCAACGATCTTGGAAATTTCAGTTTATTTTTACCTGTAGATTCTAGCGTTGATAACGCTACTTGTAAATGAAGCTAATGATGCATGAACTAGGAATCCACCGCGGCGATTACAAATCTATTGGCTCCTCGACATTAGTTTACCTACCTCCTTCTTGCGAAACTTACAGAACAGTTCATCCATGTAGTTGAACTATGCTAAATTTTCTGGAGCTCAAATTAAAATTCTCCAAGAAACTACCTACCTTAATCATAAAGAAACATATTCTTTGTGTACCTTGCATGATTTTATTAGGTGATTGATCTATCTTTTCTCATTTTAGAGTAGGCACCTACCGAACGAAATATTCCAAAGAGGAATTTACAAAGGATTGTTAAGGTCGAGAGTAGAGATGATTACACATATTTTGAACGCCACTTACGACAAATCCGTACAACTTGGGAATGTGGAAAAAATATATGTTAATTTCGAACATATACTTTCTAGGCGTGATGTATCAGAAACACAATTACAAGATATTTTCTCGATAGAAAAAAATTACAAAGTAACCTCTTCAAAATAGCAATTTAAATTCAATCTCACTAATTTATGAGAGAACATTATTCAAATCGAAAGAACTTGAAATCATTGTACAATAATAAAGGTTTTTGGTGTATAATATAGCAACTATGCGCCAATTTTCATTCAAGAAAACATATTTGAGTGAATTTTCGTTCAAGTAGAATGACGCGCCAGCCGCCATGTTGTGTCCTCTCTATCATTTCCATACGATTCGACAGTAGTCGCTGCGGCGCGCCGCTAGACGGACCTGTGTCACTTTTTTCAATTATTTTTTTACGTAATTTAATTTTTCCGAAATACTGGACCGCATCCATCGCTTGTCATGTTTGGTCTGTCAAGGCACTGATTAGGCAAAACAAGCATTGGATGCGGCGCGGCCAGTGGCGGCTGTGTTTTGTTTTTCTAGCCCGTTTATTACAATAGAATTTAAATAGAAGTGCCAAGCAGTCACGTTGCTCCCGTTATTACCTACATAACGAGACAATCTTTGTGTAGGCCATCTTGACGATTCAATCTAAGTACATGCGTGTGAGCTTCGCAATGACCACCTAGTTCTTATAGCATCATCGTCATTGGTGCTTATTATAGGTATTGTTATGAAAAAGTCTGGTGTCGCTAAGCAAGAGATTTCCAAGAGTATTTGTACTCTTGGAAACTTACTTGTAATTTGTATTTGCGAGAGATAAACTTAATTTAGGTAACTTCGCAGGTTTTCCAACTTGGTCTCAGCACATATCAAACATATTTGAATCTATAAATTCATGCCTACACTTTTGAGAGTAGCTCAATCAAAACTTAATCCTATTTAAATGAACACGAATGACACGCACACGTCATATGCAAATGGAAAAACTGAAGTATATGAACATCAAAATTTGACGGTCTTTAAAATTGCAATATAGCATAGTTGTAACTATGATGGATTTATGATACGACGAGCCGGAGTTCGGTTCTCGATCGCCGTAGTTTGGTTTTGTTGGAAAATATTTTTCTTGACCTTTTGGTTATCCATTGCGCCTAGATTACCCACCTAGTTTTTCTGCTTTTTAGAACCACAATCAATACGCTTTCTAACAGCCAGCCAACGAGGATATTTTGACAGTCATCGTGTGGTGTGGTGCATCGTGGTGCAGCCCGAAACTCAATAGGTTCGGACTATGACTGCGTATTATTATATTAGATCGATTAGTGAAATGAAAGATTACATTAGGTTTAAAAATATTTATTTACAGATATCCTATATTAAAAATCTATGCATTTTGCATTTTTTTAACCCTTCTCAGAACAAGTTCTGGTAGGTATATAGGTTCCACTGGTGAAATGAAGCACACAAAGTAAAATTTTTCTTTCTTGCGATTCTTAGCTGCCCTTGTACCTGTAATCCAAAATAACTCCATAACTTTTAAATGCCTACACAAATTTGGATGTACTATAAATAGGGCTTCGTTATTTGCTAATGTTGGTACCACACCACCCCTATTCATTTCTGTAGTAGCGTATAATGTCTTGAGTAGAGGTACATAACAACTGAACATAAATAATCACAGGTTTACATTACAATCATTTCATCTCGTCTGTATAAAAGAAATAACATCTGCACAGTACAGAATTTTCAGGTTGGTCTTTGTACCAAGAAATTTGTTGCACGTTAACAATGTGTTCAATACTTACGAAACATCTTCGCCATGGAAACGCTTGAGCGCAGCACGAACACGTTTTCAGCTACATACAGGTCCAGAATAACTGTGAGCTCGTTTTTGATGTTTTTGCTCTATACATTTTTAGCATCGTCCGTGAAAACAGGAACTCTCCGACCCAACCTAAAAATCAAAATAATTATATTTAAAATGTTGGAATGTTCTTAATACGTATGTGATAGAAAAATAAAACGGTTTTCACGGTTCACAACACTGAACATAATATGAAATGTCGTCAACTCTTTTTTTTTTTTTTTTTTTTTTTTTTTGTTTTAGGTATGGCTTTGCACGGTTTGTGCATATAGCCAGTGTCAAGTATTTTATTTTAAGTATTTCTTAATTTCACATTAAGAAAGTCACAGCAATAGTATAGCAATCGTGGTCAAGTACGTCAACTCTTGAATCTTACAATTTTTATTTACCCCAAAGCCGGTGACTACAGAGAACGAAACGTGACAGTCTGACACTGACAGACAGTGTCGCGTCACGATCAAGGAGGTACCAGTTGATAATTACTGTATTGCCTTGCCAGTGCACAACAGTCAAAAGTACTGCACCAGTTGTACCACAGGTATTGTACTCTGCTTTGATTGAACACGTCATATCGTCATCGCGTCGTCTTTGTCGTCGAGAACCAATCGAGTTATTGCTATAATTATTGAAACAAAATAACGTAGGTATTTAAGATAAAATACTTATTTAATTATTTAAGTCTCTTTTGCTCTTATCTGTTTACTGGTATACCTGGCTCATTAATTTTCTTTGTTGATGATATCGATGAAAACTTTAAACCTATATAATTAATTAACTTGTTCTAAGTAAACACGTTCTACAATACAAATTATTCATATCTTTAAGAAAAAATGTCCAAAATATTACATTCAGTTATAGTATAGTACGAGAGTAAAAGTGATAATGTAGTAAGTGACACAAAATCTACCACGTGCAAGATTCTGGCAGCATTGTATTGGATACGTCACATGGCGCTTATTTTATTATTTTGAATTACATATTTAATTACATAATACGAAACGGCAACGCCCGATTACGCTGCGATTATATCGCGGATATGCTCACACAAAGTAATGTCTTCTTGCTCCCACGGCCCTAGTGTGTCAACGTCGCATAGTGGCAATCTTTTTGAGACACAAGATAGCCTATGTCCATCTCATAGGTCCAATCTATACCTATACCTACCAAATTTCATCGAAATCCGTTCAGCCGTTTAGCCGTGAAAAGGTAACAAACAGACAATAAACAGATACCTAAATAATTGAGTGACTTTCACATTTCTAATATTAGTATGGATTATAAATATTATTTAAGAATTTTCATATTTTGGACTCTGGGATTTTATCAGTTAAATAATAAAACTGTTAATGTAGAAGGACCGTTCATCTAATTTAGCTCTTTGTTATATTGGGTTGGAATGAGAAAATAAAATTTCACATCTTAATACGAGTAGGTACGAGTACATTGATTGTATAATATATTATTTAAGTCTAAACGGTTATGTACCTACATAATATTATTCTTTCAATAAAATAATGACCAACTTTTATTAGCTAAACCGCTTATTTAACAGATCGCCGGCGCGTAACTTACCGTTCTAATAGTACAATATTCTTTGGTAGTAAGAGCCGGTAGTTCAAGGTCGCGTAGCTGAAACTTTTATTACGCCGTTTCGCCGCTGTTTCTTCGTGCGCTGCAGTCGGATAGTGAAATGTCAGTAGCAAAAGCGGGTAGTCACGAGTAAACAAACAGCTACTTTGGAACCACGATTTTAAAAATAGATTTTGTACGAAAAATTACGTAAATAGTCATTAGTATTGTCAAGCATAGTGTATTTCCAGTGTACGAGTGTTTTCAGCGGAGGAGATCCTCTATTTGGTGAAATTTTCGCCACATTCAGGAGCTGCACTACCCGATCAAAACAACGACAAGAAGACGTTATTGAGCCTAGATACCGGACAGGAATTGGACAGGAACGACTTACCTACACATTGGTAAACCGGTTAGTGGGATGCGGCTTGACTAATAGTGTCTGGCTATCTAATAAATAATACGTTGTTTGATCGATAACCTTTACTGCCATCTAGTGAGAACAACAAGCTAACTACAATGTCTAAGTGTGGCGGGTGCGGGAGATTCCTCTCAGGTGGCGCTGTTTGCACTAAATGCAAGACTGCGTTTCATAAGCAGTGCGTTAGCCTACCATCTAATCAAGCTCCTAAAAACTGGCTATGTCCTTGTTGTGTGGTTGGTGTGCCGCGGAAAGACAATTCCGATACACCTGTCAAAATATTGGGAGAACAGCAACCCGAAGATTCTCCTCAGCCGATTGAAGACAAAAGTGATCAGGAGCAGCATGACCCTGTTCTGGAAGAAATACGGGGCCTCAGAAGGGAAATGAACAGTTTCCGAAAAGAGTTTGGGAGTTTCCGCATGGAAGTTCGGGAAGTTCGGGATGAAGTGAAGGAATTGAAGGTCTGGTACGAGGGTTGTAACAAAAGAATGGATGGTTTAGATGAGCGCATGGACAAGCAAGAGTCTAGACTTTTACAGCTCGAAAGCACCAGCAATGAGACACAGGATCTCCGACTACAGATACACGTTCTGAAACAGGAACTGCAGACCAGAGACCAGATAGTTCTACAAAATGATGTAGAGATTAGTGGGGTTACCGAGGATGGTGGCGAAAGCGTCATGCACCTTGCGGGCCTAGTAATGCAGAAGATCGGTGTGAACTTGGATGAGCGCGACATCGTGGAGGCTCGCCGAGTCGGGCCTGTCCGTGTCGGGCAGGATGGCAAGCAACGACCGCGTCCTATTGTATTGCGTCTCACTAGGCGCGCGGTGCGCGAGGAAGTGTTCCGTTGTGCACGCGCTCGCCGCGGCTTGACGACTGGCGATCTCGTACTGGCAGGGGCGCCGCGCCCCGTCTTCATCAACGAGCGACTGACAAGAGATAACAGGCTGCTATTCAGTAAAGCTCGTTTACTATGTAAGCAGCATAACTGGAAGTATGCCTGGACTCGGGAGGGAACCATTCTCATTAGAGAAGCAGACGGGAAGAATTCGTTTCGTATTCGCTGTGAAAACGATTTTGATAGGTTTTTTAAATAGAATATTTGCTATCAATAAATGTAAATGTAAATTACCTCTTGTGCCTAGATTTTTAATGAGTTTGCGGATGAGAATTTTGAGTAAACTGTTTTCGTTGTTAAGTACTTATAAAGGTTCTACTTATTTGCAAAAATATGTCCTTGCAGATTGTGGGCTGGGTCTTGGGTTCATGCTTGTAATATTGATATGTTATTGCTATAATAACCACGTTATATTTAAAATTATAATACGTATCACAATATACTCGTACACATTAAGATCGTTTAATTATGGGAATATTGAGATTAAAGGTGCAATTGGTGCGCATATACTATGTTTCTCAGCCTTACCAAATGTCGTGTATTATGTATGTACTGGAAACTTAGGATTTATAAATTGTATTGGAATGATGTGTCAAATATGCCCTACACACTGTTCTTCATGCATTATGAGAAGACAGATACACTTACACTCACTCATTACACACTGTTCTACATTAATTAATCACACATCTCACACACAGCTTTACAAGCCCTCTAAGTATATGAGAGGCTCACTGAGTACGGTTTTATATGTTTTAATAAGAACTGAAAATGGATAGTACACGCATAAAAAATATCAGTTTGAAAATTGGGCTACTTAACGTTAGATCACTTAACACAGGCAGGGATGAGCTAGAAGCTACGGTAATAACGTACGATCCAGATATACTAGCCTTGAATGAAACCTGGATTCAACAAGATGAAGAAATGGTTGCGCCCATCCTTCCTGGATATGTTTTCAAACATCGAGCTCGGAAACAAAAAAGAAAAGGTGGTGGGGTCGGGTTTTATCTAAAGAAAGATTTGCGGGCGCGGGTACGCGCACACCCAGACTCACAGCTGGAACAACTGTGGCTGGAGGTAACGCTGCCTGGTGCTCGCATCGCTGTGGGTACCGCTTATAGGCCAGAGGGAGTTAAATTAATGACGGCTTTAGATTCTTTGAATGATTCCTTTAGTGTTTGCGCTAACTGCGAATACGTCTGTTTTTTGACGGATTTCAATGTCGACTTACTGGCGACCGATACTCGTAAATCCAGGGACCTCGTAGCTTTTTGCACACAACTGAGTCTTTATCAAATGGTCAAAGAGCCTACAAGAAAGACTGTAGATTCAGAAAGTTTACTGGATTTGATTTTGACAAATGTTCCGGAAAGATGTAAGAAAATAAAAGTCGTACATAATGCTTGTCTAAGTGATCATGCGCTGGTGTTGAGCGAGTTTAATATTAGGAAACCGAAACCGATAGCTCGTTTTATTGAACATCGTGTTTTTACGAATATCAACAAGAATCTTTTTAATAGTGATCTGAAATCTATCCCGTGGAACGATATAATTGAAATTGCTGAACTTGACGCTATGATAATACAATTTAATGATTATTTGACTAATCTTTTCGATAGACATGCACCAATAAAACGTAAAAGAGTAATGGAATCTCCTAAACCTTGGATAACCGAGACTATTAGACTTATGATGACTCTGCGAGACAGAGCACTTGCTAAAGCTCATGTTAAGAAGACGACCTCATCTATAGCGTATTACAAAAGCCTTAAAAATTTAGTTATAGGTGCGCTAGAAAGAGAAAAGAAAGCTTATTTCACGCATTATGTTAACAATAATTTACACCAGCCTAAAAACATGTGGAAATACATAAAAAGCATAAATACATTAAGTAAAAACTCTACATTCATCCCAGATAATTTGAATGATCCTAATTTGATTAACAAACATTTTCTAACTGTTCCTGGTGACGGCAGCATAGATACTGAAACATTTCAGTTTTATAAAACCCGAAAAGCAAGCAATAAAACATTTTCTTTGGAGCCTGTGTCCCCGGAAAGCATTAGTAAGATAATTTTAGGTATTCGCACAAACGCAGTAGGTTACGATCGCATTAATGTTGACATGGTAAAACTCACTCTCTCTGAGACGTTACCAGCTATCACAGCCATTATAAATCGCTCCATCAATCTAAATACTTTTCCCAAATTATGGAAGCGAGCGCTTGTGCGACCAATACCTAAGTCACAATCTGTAGAGCAGCTTAAGGATCTGAGACCAATTAGCATTCTCCCCGTTTTATCAAAGGTGCTAGAGAGAGCAGTTTTCATTCAATTAGAAAAATATGTGTCTAAAGCTAATATAATCCCTCATTTGCAATCTGGCTTTAGAAAAGCACATGGTACGGAAACGGCACTATTACAAGTGACTGATGATCTGGTGACCGCATCAGACTCAGGACTCGGTAGTGCTCTGATCCTACTTGACTTCTCACGTGCTTTTGACTGTCTCAACCCTGATATGCTCCTTGCAAAGCTCTCATACTATGGCTTTTCTTGTGAGACCTGCAAATGGTTTCAAACATACCTGGTAGATAGAGAACAATATGTAGAGACTGAATCTCCAAGTGGTACTAAAGCCATGTCTACTATAGGAATATTAGCTAGAGGGGTACCTCAGGGATCCATATTAAGTCCAATATTGTTTTCAATTTTTACAGCTGATTTGCCGAACCATATTCAAAATTGTAAGTACCATTTATATGCAGATGACACACAGGTTTATTTCTCTTTTAAAGCCGAGGACACACAGGAAGCAATGATCACCATGACCAATGATTTAAAGGAGATCTATGAATGGGCCGTAAGAAACTCGTTAATATTAAATCCCTCCAAATCTAAAATGTTAATACTCGGTACTAGGCAACAAATTAACAGCGTAAACTCTTATAGTCCTGAATTGTCCGTCAACGGAGTCGTAATACCAATCGAATTAGAAGCAAGGAACTTGGGACTTATTTTTGATGGTGAAATGAGATTTTTGAAACACGTCAATGATAAGATCAGAACCGCTTTTTACAAACTAAAGGTCCTTTACAGTATTAGGAAGCATATTACCGAAGATGTAAGAATTTTACTATGTGATCTTTTAGTATTATCACCGCTTAGCTATTGCAGTGCAGTTTATGGACCGAGGCTATATGCAAAAACTGAAAATGCCATTCAAAGAGTACAGAATGCATGTGCAAGATTCTGTTTTAGAATATCAAGGAGAGAACATGTTACTCCCTACCTGGTCCGAAATAATATTTTGAATATGAAGGCTAGGCGTGAGCTTCACCTAGCTTGCACAACACAAAAGGTTATTTGGAATAAAAAACCAGAGTATCTATTCGAAAAGCTAACATGGAAGAAGGATATACACTCAGTCAATACTCGCTCAAAATTCGCAAATGCCCTATCCATACCCAAACACAAATCCGCCGGCTTTGGGGGTTGCTTCAAATACAGCGCATCTAAAATTTGGAACAATATACCACCACCTATGAGGGAAAATATTAGCTTCGGTTTATTTAAAAACAAATACAGGCTTCTCCTGTTGCAACGATTGAAATATAACTTTGAAGTAACCTTTAAAACAACATTTTAGTCATACAAATATTCTACTCTCACATCACACTCATACGCACACCCGCACACACACACACACACACCCCCTCACACCCTCACACACACAAAATTTACACATAATCCATAGTTCCTAGTTTGATTTTGTTTTTAGTATATGTATGGCTGTTTGTGCTTCACTGGTAATTTTAATATTTATTTATTTGTTTATCCCGCTGTTACTATATTTTTTGTGTCTGCTCGACTAACAGCTGAGTTCGAGCAATGGGGTATGCTGAAAACCAGCCCTGTGTAGACTAGTCTGCACAGTACAGTGCTGAGCTTACCCCAGTTGCCAAGCTGTGTTACTGGATAATGCTGTGTGATATTGTAATTTTTTTTCTTTATTGGCAATAAACAGTTATTATTATTATTATTATTATTATCAATATTCAGCCCGTTAAGTGGGTATTACTGCAAAAAAGTAAAACAGGTAGGTAGTGAGCCCCAGCTTATGCTAGAAATGCCGGGGCCGCCTTTACTTTCTTACCTTTCTTTGCATCTAAGGACGCCTAGGGATTTCACTGGGTATCGCGCCATGCCAAAAATCTCACCTCAACCCCTAAAAGGAATATGAAAGCGGTGCAGTTCCATATTTGTCTTTATAGAAGAGACCGTTTACCAAATCTTGTCTGAATGCCGCATTAGACAATACACAGGTTATTCTTCTAAGCAAAAGCCTATCCAATAATAAAAAGATACATTTTTCAATCTAACGTGTTATGATGTTAGTTTGACTGAAACTTGTTATCAACGCTGAAAACCCCGCCTCGATTCACCTTTGAAGATCATCCTAAACAAACAGACAAAAATAATAATTTAAATTTTTGGATTTTCCCATATTATTATTAACTTCAGTGATTTATCCAAGGTTACCTAAGTAACCTATAGCTGTCTGTTTTTATTTACTTTTATTTTAATAAGCCTGCATTTCAATTTCAGTGTATTTCTTGTAACCAAATAATTATAATAATTTTTAATGTCATTCCCTTGTATATTTGAGACGACGTGTGCGAGAGAATTTCCATCGCCCCATTGCCGTATGATTGCCGTCTAGACGTGTGTAAGGAATGCTTGTAATATTACCGGCGTAATGTTACCCAGCCGGGTAATGCATTACTTTTCATCACGCGGTAAAATCGATTATCACCTATCACCTCCCATCACCCACCCGCGCTGAACCGACGCGCGGCGCGGTACAGCGGCGCTCGAACAAGTCGAATAACCGAGCGAAAGAAACAGCAGGATCTGCGGCAACGCGTGTGCGAAGCGACGAGCGCCTATTTGGTTTTACCCAGTAGGTAGGTACCTACCTGATTGTCAACCTTATTTTGACCGGAATACGGTGCACGCTTCCGTTGGCAAGTTTATTATTTATTTCCACTATGGGAACCGCTACGCGTTCGGCTGGCAGTTGGCGCCATAATTAAATGCAATGCTTGATTGAATTTTTCGGAACGTTTCCGTAATTTCGTGCGAAATTGTTATTAAATAATTTGTAAAATTATTATATAAAGGTTGGCCTGATGTCATTTTTGTTGATCATCATAATTTTGGACATGAACAGAGGTAACAAAATAATGGGTGATGGATGGTGGTAGTCGCCGCGCGACGGTCTCGTTCGTCTCTCTCAATCGAAAACCACGGCCCGACCGAACATCACAGTGAAGGTGAACCGAACATCAGCAACCGACCGAACATCACGCGTGATATTACAGGGTAATATTACGCGACCGCGTGATGAAATGGTGTAATGTATCACGCGTTCGCGTAATGATTTGCGCACGTCTATTGCCGTCTGTCCCGGTTTTTATTGATGGATAGCACTTTTTTTTTTTTTTTGTTTTAGTTATGGCTTCGCACGGTTTGTGTATATAGCCAGTGTCGAGTATTTTATTTTAAGTATTTATCGTCAGTGACGATTCAGTAAAGTAGTGGATGCTTTACTGAAACTTCCTGGGAGTTTTGGAAAAAATGCGAAATGACACGTTTTTTGAGTTTATATCATTCGCCCACGCTCATGCACGTTAACGAACACTTAATGGTTAATATTCCACCAATATTACACATTAACACTCGAAGAAACACAAGTTTGAGCTAATAATACAAAACCAACAACGTCTCACTATCGGATTCCCGCCAAAACTCCATGGATAGCACTTGTTCATCTATGTCATAGGCCCCTAGATGCCAGAACTGACACTGTGCCTAGTGCGAGTTTTGACAATTTATTTACGCGCTCGGTCCGTTTGGCGTAAACTTGAAATTGTATGGAATAATAGCAGCGCCATCTAGTGACTGATTCACTGACGCTAGATGGCGCTGCTCTTATTCCATACAATTTCAAGTTTACGCCAAACGGACCGAGCGCGTAAATAAATTGACAAAACTCGCACTAGGCACACAGACACTTATCCGCAAACTATTTACCATGCCATATTTTTCTGATTTGTTGTTGCATTTTGTTCTATGTTCTTCCATCACAGTTTTATCTACATTGATAGATCTTACGGTACCAAGATTACCAAATAAAATATAATGTATTACACAGCGTGATTCAATACCAGTGCTAGTTTCGTGAGCCGTAATTGTATGTTTCCTTTTTTTAACCAGCACAATGATGCTTCGTGAAACCGGTCCGAGGTTAAAGTTCTTTTAGCTCTGGTTACCGAGTGGAATTGATATTTTATGCGATCCTTTAATGTTGCATTAGAAATTTCGAACAAGTTTAGTACCTACTTCCGCAAGGAAGTGTGTAAGGACCATTGCTGTTTATTTTGTCTAAAGTATTCTTTGCATAAATGTTTAACCGTATTGAAATTTATCAATCATATATAGAATGTTAAGTTCCAAAGATTTTCGTATCCAAATTATTTCGATTTGTTTGTTCCAGATTTGGGGTTCCGTGAACCCCTACGAAAAACGATTCGAGTTTGGCGCTGAAGAAGACGCTTCTTGGCCCCTCGAAAAATTGTAAAACAATCGCTCGGTGGCTGTCAGGCACACTTAAAACTGCACTGCTCTTATAGTCGTATTTAAAACGAAAAAAAACCTCGAATATCACCTTCTATCAGTGGCCACTACAGAAGGGTTATAATAAATATAAAATATTATATATGCATATATAAATCGGTATAAAAGTGATCTCTAACGTGACGTCACAATAATTATAAATTGTGATCAATATAACATATTACTATAACTGCTTCGCTGTTATAAAAGCGCATTTTAGAGCATATTGCCCGTTCTTATAAGACTTTGTAAAAATTTGTAAATGAAGTGGTAAATACTAATAAGATAGGTGTGACATTGCGTAAAGTAACTATAATACTAGTCATTTATCTAGTGTATTTATATTGGTATTATTTATATTGGTATTGAATCTTCTTAACAGTAGTATCGAGTAATATAAATATTAACAGAAAAAAATTGAAAACTAATAATATTTCACTGAATGACCAAGTGCATAATTTGCCAAAGAGAAAAGAGAATCTAAATAACAAAGCGCGCTAAGTCGTGCAAAAAGGAAAATACAATCAAAACTAAGTCTGGCAAACGATAATCACTAAAGTAGTAATCGAAGATAAGCAAAATAAAAGATGCAAGCTCAAATCGGAGTGGGTAATGAGCTACAGAGAAGCTACAGGATGCAGGACTTTGCGTCCCCCGGCGTCATCATGAGGGAGCGCAGCTTCATACGCCCGCAGTCGCATCATCACAACATGCATCACAATCAGGTAAGATCTGTGACCTTACATCATGACCAACTGTATTGACAGATGTCAATACAGTTTTGACAGTCCAAATTACTCACGAATTTACTATTTGGGAAAGATAGGAATTTTAACTTATATACCTACCTCTCGTTAGACTATGAAATTCCATGGTAGATACTTAAGTTATTGTTCAGAGGTATTATTTAAATTTTTCTTTCTAATACAATGAACATGCAATAGTTTAATTTGTTACTTATACGGAACCCAACAAAAATCTGTCATCGCCCTTGACTTTCTATTTAGGGCTGGACATTTTCGAGTTCACTTCCTATTATTTATTACTTATTCGTAGGATTCAAATATAATTATTGCAATATTTATATTGCGACTGCTTTGGGCCGTAGCGTAGGCGAAGTGACACAAATATCTAGAATGCACGCCCACCCGCCCACTGTCTATCTGCAGTCTGAAGACAACCTTAGCTTTGTTGCTACAAAAAATATTTTATGTAGGGACGGGACGGGATCTTGAGAAATTGATGATAAGGAACCGTCTGTTCAATCCACTGATCTGTAAGGAGGTTTTGGTTATTTTGATTTAAAACTTCTCAACTTCCAACCTTCTTGCTTTCTTCTTGAACGAAATGTAGGCCGGAAATTTGTAATATTTCGCTTCAAAACTATAATTACGAAGTGATTCCTGCTTTTAACGATTACAGGGCCGTGACAAGACTTTAATTTAATCGATGTTTTGATTCAAGAACGATTGTGCAAAAACTGCGTATATAATGTATTATATACTATAGCTATGACATGAAACTTATTTTATTTTCTTGCAATGCAATATTTATAAAAATGTTCTTAGACTGTTAGTCATAGAGTCTGTTTCAAATTAGTCGATGATGTTGTACTTGTAAGTTCTGTCTCATCTCGCCAGTTTTTATAGCGGCTTAAAATAAAACGTGACAGTTCATCAAGCAAGACCATTCGGATGTTGTAGATCCATGATGGTGATTCGATATTTGAAATTATTTACAAATCGTTTTCCTTCAACAGTTTTCGAACAATGGGAAACGACGGAGTATGATTCTCACCAACACTAAAGGAAAACCGACTCTTGAGATTTACAGACCACCAGGTTAGTAAAGTGTTATCTACTATTTACTTACTGTCTGAATTTCATATACCTTCTCTCACCTAAACTAACTTCATCACAATGTCGAAGCACGAACATATTTAACTATAGTCTATCAGGCATATTATTATATCCTATACAATTGAGTAGTCGTAATTTCTTTGAAATTATTGTAAATACGTCTTACAGTTTCACGTACTTATCTGACTGTTCATTGCTGTTTTCAGTCAATTCTTCAAATTGACTAATCGATTCACATTTATACGATTCACGATTATCAACGGAACTGCTTGGCTGGCTGGCGCGTCACTACACGTAAATGGCGCCAAATTTTAAAAATAAACAAAACTTCATATTTGGAACGGGACGACAGTCTGATGTTTGTCGCGGCGGGATATGTTTGTTTGTGACATAGAGTAAATAAATGCTACGTTTGTGATACGAATGTGATTTCGGCGGATTTGCGTGAAAATGTCGCGGTGTATCGTGAAGCAGTCGTTATCTCAGCCCGTGGCGATCGCGCCGGCTCCTGTGTCGGTCTCGATTGCGCCGGCGGTGGCTGTGGCTCCAGTAGCGGTGGCTGTGGCTCCGATGGCGGTGGCCCTCGCTCCGGTGGCGGTGACCGTGACTCCGGTGGCGGTGGCCGTCACAGAAGCCTCTTCGTACACACAAGTAGTATCTGTGTCTGATGCCCCAACTGGCACAGGTCTGTTAACACATATTATTACACGTTCAAGTTATAAATTTTGCCGCAGAAGGTGCCCCGGCGAGTTAATCTGAGAATGAGCCGCGATTGGACAGTTGGGTGTATATAATTAAGTATATTATAAACTGATACTGATTATCCAAGTTATAAATCGCGAGCGCATTCATACTCCAAAAGAAACCGGAAAGCATAATGGCTCGAAAGATCTTTTCTGCTCATTTCTCCTAAGCTCCCGGGGCGATGTCTTCTGGTGTTCATAATCACAGTAATGCAGGTAGACGTATCGTGCTATCTTCAAATCTTCCAGGAAAGTTGCGATTGACCCGGTGGAGCGAGACTTGCAATGTCACGCACGCGCGATGATCTCGGTTACCCAATTATTGCACCGCACGGATTTGTAAAGCGTCTAACCCACAAACAAACACATGCGCCATGGTGGAGTTATTCTTCGGATAAGGAGAAATATTCCCTTTATATTTTAAAACTAATGGTCCCTTCTTGATATTAGGTGTTTTGTACGAATATGTCCCAATTTCCCATAACGATAAAAAATGGACGTCTCGCCGCGGTGGTAGGTTACATTTTAGGCGAGATGTACACGTGCCTCACCCGATAGCATTGTTGATGGTCGATAGATCAATAGACCATACAATTGTCGGCGACGTAACTAATATAGAGACCACTTAACCCTACCAGCGGCTTATACCTGTAAGCTTGGGGGTACAATTATCAGGCCGCTCAAGAACCTTTGATTGTTCGGCAAGTGTCTATTTACAATCCGAAATGTTGTACGATTGGGTGGAAAACCCTTCCTATTAGTGCGAGTATATAATTTCTGATCCATACTTTTGATTCGAGTTCTGTTTTTATTCTTAGACAGTCCTTGGAACGATTTTCCTATCTTCAGTCTTAATATATTGTTCTGTTTATCAGCCTATTACGTTTGCAAGTATGGCGCGCCCTATTTTTCTTCACATTGGATTCGAATGTTTATATTCTCGGTGGCACGTCATGAGCTCGAAGCTTGGCCGAGTTCCATCGTAATTCATTCAGCGGTGTTCATGCTTCCGGTGTTGTGCCTTCCGACACAATGAGGTGTATGTTGCAATCGTGATGGTTATTCACTTTTTTACTGCCGTTCGCATGAGCTTCTGTCAAATCACTGTCAGTTTTATGGCGTATCCCGCCACAGTCGTTTATCTACGCATATGTTATATGCAACAGCATAGATTGTTCAGCCATCTTCACTTGAAGAGCGTTCCTAGCTCCCAGTTTCAAGAATGCAAGATTTTACAATAACATCCTAATTGCATCTAAATTGTTCAACACTACCAAATCCTCTTGTGTTTAGGCCCTAATATTGACTTCATATGTAGAGATCCCCATCCCAGGTCGCCAATTCTCCTCTCTTATCGATTAAATACTGTCAACGCATCAAGCCTATACGTTACACAGCCGGCGTAGAACATTAATTAATTGTATTTTGAAGCCACCGAAAATCCTTAATTTTGTGGGATCGCTCCTCCAATATTGCGGTCTTCATCGCAACACAGTTAAAGGAGTTTACCAACGAACAATACAAACTGAAACAAGTCTTGCCAAAGCCGCCAGAACAGCCAAGCACACCGCCTCATTTCACCCTTTCCTATCACCCTCTTCTCTTGACGAGCGCCCTGATCAGCAGGCGTCCGCACAGACGGCGTGGCGGGCGCGACCACCCCCACCACCCCCGGCAACAAGCTGAACGTCCACGCGAAGGAGTTCACCATGGCGAAGCCGGCTGACCTGCAGAATAGGTGAGTCCTTTACCGTCACTTGTTTCCCACGAAGAACTAATACATCCTCTAGCGTAGCTTTCGCTTCGTGGTCGACTTTTTCCTTTGATGTTGTGTTTTTGTAAACAATACAGACTCTGTATCTATCAGGATTGCAAATATTGTCAGTGTTTCTTGGAATTTTGATAGATCACCAACTGAAAAGTTTAAACAGTGTGATTTCAGTATGTAAATTTTTGAGATTTTATATAAAAATAAGAATGTGTTTACCAAATCTTTCAACTAACCTGAAATCGAGAAAACTTGAGGGGAAATATAAAATTGAATATTTATGAGACACCTACCTACCTATACTTGTAATTTCATTTAGTAGATGACTTCACTAAGCATCGATGTCCTTGTGACGACTTCTATTAGCAGACATTTGCATAAAGGTAGGTATCGTACTAGCTCTAGTGGTTTTCAACTTTACTATCTACATTTACCTAATACCTAGCACCAGCTATGTTAGAGTCTCTAGCTATACTCACCTAGGTATATGCTGGTTCTGTGCCGTTGCAATTTGTGCCCACGCCCGCTGTGATGTAATGCACGTTATGTCGTGATTCATCATTATTGGCAGGTTCCACTCTAGAGCAGACGAGACCTTGACTTTGCGCCATGACGTACGATGAACCTCAAATTTTCCACTACCTATGCTCGATCTTGCTCATATTGCTAAGTAGGTACACCAGTAACTGTTCTATCGGCATTTCCTAAATAGTTCTAAGTATGTCTAGTTCCATTTCTTAGTTCTCTAACCGCTGCGACCGTTTCCGACCTTGCGCTGTCGCTGGTTTGTTTCTCATCAACTGTAGCAACGTAACAGGGAGACATGGCCGCCGTTGGCACGGGTCCAATTGAGACAAAACAAAAATCGGCAAGATAACGTGCGAATCTGTGATGTCTGGGCCGCGTAGGTGCGCCGACGTCGCCGTAGTATCAATTGTAGAGTTTTCGTTATCACTTTGTTCTGCGGAGCGGTGACGCTAGCACGCGAACGCGCGCCAAACCGGGGCAACGCGACGACGCGCGCAGTAGCCGCACGCGCCGGGAGACGCGCGGAGTTCCCGACCGACCGCGACCGACCAAACAACGCCGAAATAACGCGAACGCAACTCCGAACGAACCTCGACCGTACACTCCGAATTTTTGAGTACATTTCTCAATAGTGCCGTTTGAGTGACTCGACTGCCTTCAGCCGACCGCGCGCCTGCTGAATTCACGAGTTTTGTACGCAGCTTTCTTGGATTCGTAAGCTCGCAGTCGATGTGCGCCGGATACAAACTTCTATTAATAAAGTCCCGTCGCTGTGTAAGGGAATCGAGGCGTAATTTGTCGGCATTGCCAAGTTTGTGCAGAGATTCGCACAGAGCTCAAATACAGTGATAAATGTGATTGTGGCTCACGTAAACATTGGAATTTATTTGCACAGTGAGATGACGGGTGTGATATAGAGGAGCTGCCGAGTGATTTCTAGATTGTAGTGAACAAAATACTCGTGAAAATGGTGCGCGGCAGATATTCTACTTCGGATATTGTGTAAGTAGCAAAGTTTTAGAGGTCTTTGTACTATAAACGCCGCATTTCCGGCAGTCTTAAACAAGCAGAAACTGAAGTGTTTAGTACATATATGTATAACTGGGAATAGGAAAGGCTAATAAATGTGAAAGCTGCAACAATAGATTATTCTAGCCATTAGTTTAGAATTCATTCATACGTGCTACCGCTACAGATTATATTTGTAATATTGGCCAAGATTCAGGTAAACAATTTGCACAAACTCAATTCGCTACACTTTCACACTTGTTGCCAACAGCTTGCTAATAATTTGCTAGCGATAATTTTCAGTTCAGCGCACGATATCAACGCACTCGATTTCACTTTGTTTTGATGTCTGCGAATAGTTTTAGACTAGCCGTCATAACATCGTGTGTATAGACCGTGTCAATAATTTGCAGTGACCATTATTATGGCCGATTAGGGTCCATTCACACAAACCGGCTCGGAGAGCAGAGTAGATTTCTTGTCACGCCTAAAATAGTTTCCAATCATTGTGATAAGGTTTAGTTTTACATGTTACTTCTTTTATTATTGAGAATGTCTTATTAAAAAGAGTGGTATACCTATGTAAAAATAAACCTTATCACAATTGTTAAATACTCTTGTTTTAGACGTGCCAAAAATCTGCTCTCCTCTCCGAGTCGGTCTATGTGAACGGACCCTAATACTTACTATAAGTCCTATACAAATATTATTCTTGTGCATCGTGTCCAATTTATCTTTCATGTTGATCTTTTACTTTATTGGTAGGTATAATCTGTGCAAAACTTTTTTCAACTGTTAGGTCTAGCACTTTATTTCCCGTTGAGTATTATCACCAGAGGTAATAATCTTCTTCCGTGTCAATTCATCCCACATCGGCCGTATACGCTCGTATGTTGCATTATTCCATATTTTGCAGTTCCTCGATGCACTGTTTGCATTTCCATCTGTATTGACTGATTCCTGGCATAGAGTTGTTTTCGTATCCATTAGTTTGTATTAGACAACTCTTAATCCATTCAATATCCATTGAAGCTGTCCGTGCGTCATGATCATCCATGTTTAGAGATCATTGCGCCGTATTGTCATCACCGCTGCCAAGGTCACTTGTGGGCTATAATAATTTGTTGTCCGCATTGAGGAACGGTTGTCCGCTTATAAATATGACTTCACTCAGTTGGCCATTTTCGTTAATTGCTGGTGTTTCTCTATTGTTGCCTCGCTACGCATTCGCTTTATCTAATGTCGCCATGGATATAAACATACCTAATGTCTCAAATATAAGATCAATCATCGTCAGGTACGCTTCATGTAGTTCGGTTCATGCTTGGATAGTCTGCTATGTTTCTAATCCATTCTCTATAACGTATAATACTGCGTCTAAAAATGAAGCCTAAATTGTAACGCTAAGATACACTTTTCATTGGTCTCTATCTTCAAGTTTCTTTACCACAATAACGTCTTTGATACATTCAGACTTTCCAATGGCTTAAAATTGACATGGGGCTCAATTAGATAGGATATAGATATGTTATGCAGTTTTGCAGCCTTACAAGCTTGTCGCTACCGGCAGCGTATTATTATTGTTGTTACAGGTGGTTGTCCGTTTGTCTTACTATATTCGGTCGGACCCGACTTGAGTAATCCACTGTCTGAAGTCGACTTTGAGATATGCAAATGAGGGCATGCTCGACTGGCCACGAGTATTCATGCCTTCTGTGTGAATGTTGTTGTACCTTATCGTTGCTATGTGTTTTTCGATGTCTATTAATTTGAAGATGTAATCTATTCAAATTCTAGTTTCAAGTTAAGTATATACTACGTTACTTCTTAGTTTTCTTGAAAATAGCTATAAGGTTTATGAGGGTTCTATTGTTTTCCTTTTCATTTATAGTATGAAATATATACCTATTTGTTTTGAGTTTTATGTTCCATATAGCTTTTCTACACCCATAGCATAGTCTTTAACTCTTCTGTTTATTTACGGGTAATTGTTATTACTCGATCTTTTGACCACTTTTTAATGAAATTTTATTCTGGCCACTTACTTTTATGTCTTGTGTTCAAAGTTCAAAGAAAGTCCACTTTATAAACCCTAGAGTTCTATAACATACCTACCTACTCACTTCCTGGCCACCAATTTACAAAATTGACACATATCATTCAATTCCACACTGACACTGCTCGTAAATGAGCAGAGAAGAGGCTGTGCATTGCGATTGCTGTGACTCACGTAATGCTAGCTCCAGTAATGCGATCTCTACGTATAGAATGGCTCGTTTAGACGTATCTTTGTCATCTGCACGTGTAACAACACATAATCATTTTATTAGCCGTCCATTATTCTAGTATTTGCGTGGTGTGTGTTGCAAGCTAGATATTTCTAATTTTAACGAACTTTTAAAACGGAGACTTTTTAGTTTGTAATAGATTTTATTGAATCTGTTTCATTTGTATTTTAACAGATTTATTTATAGTAGCTTTTTGGTTCAAAGTTTTCTTCGTTGTTTTTGTAAAATAGGTATACCTACATGATATTGTTATAAATTCGAACGCGTTTTAGTAAAGCACAAATTAGGTACGATGCTGTACGAATATATTAACTTGTGTGTGACTCACGGAATAGTTAATATTTTCTAATTTTATAGGTACCTATGTCTTGCGTCCTCAATCGATATGGATTTGAAATATCTGTAAACATTTATATTATTATCTTTCTGTATGTCTGTCAGTGAATCACCGTTGCGTGACCGAAACCGTTGAACCTTGATATCGTCCCACTTCCTTTTGTGACTGAATTAGCCAAGAACTTGAATTTTACAGCTTCCATAATGCTATGCATAAAGCTACATAAATCGTACGTGCTCGTACGTAAAATAATACCGCCAACGCTCAGATATTCCACTCCTACCTATATACTCTTTTCGATATCAGTTTACATTTTACGAACAAACATCAAACTTGGAGTAGAAAGTAGCAAAAGAAGGGTTATTAAATCTACGCGGCAGATAAGTTTTAATTAGAATGGCAAAGCTGTCGATTCAAGTGTACAAAAGCAAACTTTTTGACATGACATCTATAATTTATTGCTGTTACATAAGTTTTCGGAAGGTTTGAAAGGGGCATCGATAATTGTAGAGCTGTCAATTGTAACACTAGTTCAGTTGCTACACACAGAATCCACGTCATGCCCAATGTCTTTAAGAATCTGTGTAGTTGGAACCAATAAACCAACGTTATGTTCTAAATTGTCCATGATTTTGACACTCCCATGTACTTATTGTAGGTATAATTTTCTGAAGTTATCATAAGTAACTCATAATCCAACTTTACAAAGCTGTAACACTTGAACAGGAATTTACATTTGTATATTTATTTATTTATTTATTTATTTATCACCAACATAATGTGCATCTTATCATTAAACATGTACAGACATGCAGAATTAACGTTTCATGCTTAATGCCATTATAATTATAGGCGATGACAACATGCTAAGAATAAAAAGTAACATCTGAAGTAGGTATTAAAGACATACACTATTAAATTTAAAAAAACTACTAATATAAAATAGAAGGAATCCTAATGCATAATACTTGAATTTGGAGGAACGAAAAATAATAATTATAAGATAAAAATGTGTCGCTAAATATTATTACGAAATTAATTTCCTTACCTTGCGAATGTCGTCTGCGAACAAATCAAGATCTTTGGCTGTACCAAAATATATTTGGCTATAACATTTGTTAAAGTTCAATTAGGTCTCCATGTAAGTTTGCTCTTGATGACAGAGTTGGTAGACTAACGAAGTCTCACTCCTGTCACAACAAGAGAACAAGATGAAAATATTATGTCCAGGAAGCATCTGTCAAATGACGGCTGCAAATGGTGCACGTAGACAGGACACGCCACTTGACCAATTCAAGGAGTAATAGTATTTTGTGACTCAATTTCACAGCCCTCGACGGTCGTCACTCGTTACGAAATCTACTGAGATTAGTATACAACTCATCCGTGCAAACTCAACCAGGGACGTTTGGAAATATTCGACACGGAACTTGCTAAAAATGTGTCTGGCACAAAGGCTGCAATTTTACGCATACCTACCGTGTATTGTAAAGCCATGGTAAATGTTCGTTGTGTGTGTAGAGTTTGCAAAAATATTAATTTAGGTACTGATGACCGGTACGTCATCTCTGGAAGATCCTGAGCTATTGTTCTGAAGGTCTACCGTAAGATTCAATAAATACATCGGTGTCATTGTCGTAAAAAATTATAGTCCTTGTATTTTACTAGATATGATCACTATGATGATTTATAAATGCAGGAATACATCAGACTTTGGACTTTGGATCCATGTTTAGCAAAGCTTGAGATGTCCTGTGTGATCAGGATTCATCGCAAATGCGATCTCGTCAAATATCTTTATCAATTTCAAAGGAGTCAAGATCTAAAATATGTACTTATTCCATAGACACTGACCTACATTTATAAATCAATAGTTATCCCTCGTTGTGAAAGCAAGCTAAGGGCTTGGCTTTGTATGCCACCTCTATGCAGCTTACCTTCAAGACGTAGTAGTTAATCCAATTTGCTCTCTTTGCGGGTCAGTAGAACTGGCAACGCTCGAGCTCTTTCTAATCTTTACTTCTATCTACTTTCTATTGAGCTACTATGGTAGATTCTCTATGATAAATTATGGAGTTCTTTCTACATCTTTATTTTCTTTTTTTTTATTATTATGTAAGTTTTTTTTAAACGTAGCCCCACACTAGAATTGCTCCTGTATCGTGGGTACCGCTTACAGACATATAATTTCACATACACATCACACCCAGACCAGAAACAAATAATTGTGGATCGCATAAATAATTGTTCCAGGCGGGAATCAAACCCGCGACCCCAAGCGCAGCAGTCCGATTGCTCGGCACTACGCCAAACGAGCCGGCAATTGTTAGTGGGATGCCTTTTTGAGGCGTGTAATACAAGCATCACAAGAGTGTTGATAAACACTCTTGTGATGCTTGTATAATTATGTCAAGGATAATACCACTACTTGACATATTTTCTATCGTAATGTCAGTAGCATCCAGTAGTCCATCATTAGACGTTATATTGCGCGTGGTTCACGTCTCAAGTGATGATGCGCCATTTCCATAAAAGAAAACTTAATAAGTATTTAGTTAGATAAACACTATTTGATAACTTGTGTGGCAAGTAACCAAAGAACCGGGATCGTTTATTAATTTCCTTACTATTGAAGCGGGCGATTTGCGTATTGTAGTGAGTGAGGCCGTGCGGTCGTTGCGCAGGAGCGGATCCCATAACGGATTGACTAGATGTGAGCTGCATTTATTATGAGCCATGTTACTACCGGTTGCACACGAACCACACAACCTAACAATTGCTCATTATATCAGCGTCTGACAGATAGACAACATAATTACTGTTTAATTTGTGAAGTTGAAATAACTGAAAAAAATGTTATCCAACTGAAAAATCCAGTTGTTCATGTCTACTTTATTATCGAACCTAAAATACTAATATTCATCACAATTAGCAACCGGTTATGCCCAATGGCATAAGGATCTTTCTCCTAATATGACATTTAAATCCCTCTGATAAGTCTTTCCAACTTCTATTGGGATATCGTCGATCGCAGAACTGAGTTACATGTCGTTGGCTGACCATTGCATTCGTTTTCCCTCTTACAGACTCTTGGACACTATCTGATTGGGTTTTACTACAAATAACGGCCATCATCTGCTCATCGCCAATTTTGAAAGAAAGAAATGGCAAATTATGTTCTAATTAATAAAAAAACTATAGCTTGTTAAGATAACGAGAGGTAATATCAGAAGCTAGACATTGATATACTGGTACAAGACAGTGAGTCAAGTTTGATTAATACGGTTCCTCATATTTATTGATGAGCATTCGAAGACACGCGCCGGCGGCCATTGTGAGCGGAGGCGGGCTTATGAATAGTAATCAGAGAGACTGTTATCAGCTTAGTGAAATAGCTCATTCGATTAATTTGTTGGATTATTACTGGACACAATTTCATTTTATTGTTTTCCGAGGGTAAAAAAAAAACCAAAGAACAAAGATGAGTTCCTATATCCCTACGCCACGATAAAACGACATTGGTGTCCTAAAATACACTTGCCCTACTATCACAATGAATGAAATCCTCAGCTTCTTCCGCGAACTATAAAACAATAAAAAACTATCTATTCCTATCTACACTATTTACTAAATGATTGTGTTAATTACTAAGATTTTCTCAGATAATGCTCAATGGCGGTGCTATTCATGGCCTACTATCTTGTACCAGATACCTACAGGGTATTGTGTTTCAGAAAGATCCCTGAACCTGGAATTTAACAATGACGTGTATGTATAATGTATATAGAGAGATCTGCGTAATTTCGCCGATTGTTGCTGAGAGAACTACTACAGGTTTAAGGAACGTTTCTTAATGTAAGAATTCTTTCTTATATATTTATTCTTGAAAATTTCTTAATATAAGATTATGCCTGTAGATGTCTCTATCTGACACTGAACAAAACGTGCACGTTTTTTCCGACAGTCACTGAAAAGCCGGGCGTTAGAAAAAAACATGCATGTGCACGTATGAATAATAGTTATAGCCAGTCGGTCTTTGTGAAATGTCTGTCTGTAAGCTTATTCTTGGTGGTAAAAACTGCGCAAAATTCATTGTCTCCTAACAGCTTGACAGCTTTAACAACATCTTTTGGTCGCATCGCGTGATTCATCTGGACCGTCTCAAATCTTAGGTCGTTCACTTTCTAGACATTCACTTCTTATGTTTTTAGTACTTTTGAAACTATGCCAGTACGATTAATTGACGGGCTAAAGCAAACAAATCTGAATAGGTACTTCGTCTACCATTGTGTTTGATTAGGAAGTTTGGTTAACATCATTATCTAAATTAAAAACCGTTTGCGTTTTCACATGCCGCTGTTAAAATTGTTATGTAATGGTTAGTTGTATTGTAATCGTATGTTCATAAAATTAAGTAATTGTTAGGAGAGCCCAACGTATAGTTCGTAGGTATTTACATAAGATAGTACATTACATTTTAGTTAACTCATAGATAAGTACCATTTATTTTTGTGGAGAGGCATCGATAACTGCACAGTAGTAGCAGGTAATGCGAATTTTAAGTGAACACTGACAAAACAGTGAGTTCTGATGATAGAGACTACTGGTAGATAACGGTGCCACCTATGGCTAAACGTAGGTTGATTGTGTTTAGCTTCATTTAAATCACTTGCAGTACCAAGTTTGAAAAACGGTTTTATGCATGTCTGGAAAAATATATTGTTCAACATGAAGCTAAAGGCGAAAATACACGGATCAATTCAATTTGGATGAACTAACCAAACTGAGCCTTGTAAACTTAAAAGTAAATGATTCAATGTCATTGATTCATTGCTGAACCGTGTATTTGCGCCTTTATTCTGATAAAACGACAGAAACACCTGTCCAAATATTCGCGAACCGAATTCTATACGAAAAACAATTTTGTTCAGTTGGTTCCATAGTGGGCACAAATTAATGAGTGTTATTTATTTAAAAATTGATTAATAAAATAACTACCTAATACAAAACACCTTTTGACACCACTTCCATTCCGAGTAAATAGCCTCGTGTGACGCCTACGCTGCGTGTACAAACCCATTCGCCTTGACGCCCGGATTGTGTTATTTAGCTCATGCTGTTATAGGCTTATAGGTAGGTATAGGTACCTACTGCAAAACCTGTAGGTATGTGGCTACTGCGTCGGCCAGGATGTTCGTTCACCCCGTCCGGTCACGGTCCGCGCTCAATAGTGTCGTCCCGACCTTCCCACCGGCGAAAGTGACGCTCGGTTATTGTTTGAAAACAAAACTGTATGATGAATAAGCAAATAACTTTGCAGGCGTATTTGGGTTGGTGTTTAAGATAAATGGTGTAATAGAAAACAGGAGAAGATATCACGAAGTACAGATATATAAGCTAAGGCAGTCTTTTAGATGTCAGCCTGTCTGACGTCCCGTGTGACGTTGCAGGCCGGCGATGGGTATGGGCTACACCAGCGTGGGGCTGCAGCACTCCCGCTCGGCGGTGCTGCACGCGCAGGTGCCGCCGCACTACCGGCCCGTGCTGCCGCCGCACGCGCTCCTCAACAGCACTTCCAGCGGCAACGTGCCCCACGCACAGGTACCAACCTCACATAATATACTTTGCGTGGTTCGTTAAGTTTAAACTCTCATCTCAGACGGAATTTCCCGTAGCTATCCCTTGATATCGATGACATAATGTAGCGTTAAACATCCAGACTCCAGTTCTCATTAAACAAATCTTTCGTAGATGGAAAATACCCTTGACGATGATGATAGTTCTCAGGAAAAGAGGAGGATCACAAAGAGATCTGTCGCCAAGTTGTCGCCGAGAGAGTCACTGGCGATGTACAGTGTTAGTGCTCGTTTGCTTAATCCCTTGTATGACTGGATTCCCACCGAACATCCACAAATGTTTATATGGTACACTTCCAGACTCCTCGCGTGCATTTCAAGCTGCAGCCCCAGCAGGTGATTATTCCCGAAAAGAAGAAGTCCCCTCCCTCGTCACTGGTGAACGGGAACGGCAAGAGCATCCGTCCGCAGTCGTTCACGCCTGGACTGAAGCGGTCCAAGTCGCTGACTTCGGCTGATGCGTTGGCGAGCGGGATGGCGGCGCTGGGGCTGGCGGCGGACGCTGGGGACCTCGGGAACTTCCCGCCGGAGATTCAGGAATGCATCGATAAGGCTCTCGAAGGTACTGCTAAAGGATGTAGGGATAGTTTTTGGAACAAACATTTGTGATCTCTAGGATTAGCTCGACGAACAATTTGTTAATTTGGTAGACGGCGCTTCCAACTGAGTTCATCCATTGCATATGCAGGTTCAGTGCCTCCAGTAATTTATGGTTACCGAGAACGTCAAGAGTTTCAAATTACTTTCCTAGATTGAATAGGGGAATTCAAATTCAAAAGAATCGGGATTTTTTGCGTCATAATTTATCTCCCTGACTACTACCTATTCAAAAATGTTTATTCACACGAGCCCTAAGAGGAGACTCACGAAACGCACGCGCCCCTGACTGCCTGCAGACCCGAACGCGGTGTGCGCGCGCACGCTGATGGACGCGGTGAACCACCTGGTGGGGCGCGCGGTGGAGTCCCCGCGGTACGCGCTGCCGGCCGCGCGGCGCTGCATCGCCGTGGTGGAGCGCGAGCAGACCGAGACCTTCCTCGAGTCGCTGCTCAACACGGCGCAGCAGTGGTACCACGACCGGGAGAAGGTCAGCTCTGTGCCCCTCACTTTACAGCTCTAATTGCGTTGGAAAAGATAGCTTTCGTTCGAGGACAACTACGTTCTACTCGCTAGAGGGTAGATCTATACCTACTCACAATAAATACGTAGAGTGCTAAAATCGTACCCATTCCTTTTGCCTTTGCCGAAGTCTAGTGAAAACAGGACAGATTTTGCAAAAAGACGCAGAACACGAAAAAGCCGTTTTAGTATCGTGAGGCTAAACAACACATTATACTAGTACCCAACTTATAAGGAGCGTCGTGAATCTTCGTTCGCGCAGAAAAGAAAGTATGGCCGAAGATTAACGAAAGAATGCTTAAAACTTACAATCAACCTAAGCTCACTATTATATTCTAAACAGCAATCAGTTTGGTTTTCAGAGGGGTAAGGACACATCTAAAGCTATCTTTAAAATGCTTAAAGAAGTTTGGGAAAACATAAATTTAAAAAAATCTGGAATAGCTTTATTTCTCGACTTGTCAAAGGCGTTTGACTGTGTGGTTCATACTAAACTATTGGCAAAATTAGAACACGTCCGAATACGAGGGCAGGCATTACAACTTGTAGAATCTTATTTACAACACAGAAATCAATCAACCATGCTAGAGTCATTCAACAAAAGCACAAAATCAGTAGAAAAAGTATATTCACATTTTAATAAAGTTGTCGTAGGTGTGCCCCAAGGCAGTATTCTTGGGCCACTACTATTTTTAATTTATGTAAATGATTTACCACTTATCACCAAGCATTTGTGTGTTATGTTTGCTGATGATGCAACTATTTACATGAATAAAGGAAACCTAAGTCTGAACGGATTTGAAAAAGAAATAAACAAATCTGTTGATGCCATTGTGAACTGGTTAGAAAACTTAAATTTAAATGTGAATGTTGATAAAACAAAATTAATAAAGTTTACAAATTATAGACAAAAATCACTACCGTTAAATGTACTTATTAAAAAAACAAAAATTGAGATTGTTCAAGAAACCAATTTTCTTGGAGTAACTATAGACACACATTTAAATTGGAAAGCTCACATCTCCAAAGTTAACACAAAACTTTCTCAATACATATACGCTGTTTCAATATTACAAAAAGTATCCTCAAAAAAATAGCTATAAACGCATATTATGGTTATGTTTATCCGCTTTTAAGCTATGGGATTATATTTTGGGGTAATTCAGTTGAGGTAGAAACTACTTTTCTACTGCAGAAAAGATGTCTAAGATGTATATTTAAACTACATAGTACTGAAACACTTCGTAATATTTTCAAGGATAATAACTTCCTTACACTTACTTGTATATACATCTACCAAATTTGTATATTTGTTGACAGCAATTATGGCTATTTTTTTGTAACAAAATCCAAACAATCAGAAATTCTAAGGGCCAAATACAAGCATAATATTTATATGCCGCAGGCCAATAACTCCTTGTATCATAAGAGCTCTTACTTTACAGCTATTAAAATTTATAACAATCTACCTTTAGAACTTAAAATGGAAAGAGGACCAGATTTCAACAAAAAGTTGAAATCTTGGTTACTTGTGCAAAGTTTTTATAACATAAAAGAATATTTTTTAAAGTAGACTTAAACTCCTAGATTCCTAATTATTTAAATTAATATGGTTTCCCTAAATTGTTTTGTTTTCCAATTTTATTTAGTCTGTAATTCATTATTGTACGCCCGAAATGGGCAAATTGTTGGAACTAACTGTATACCTACCTAATAACAACTTATGTACACAATTTTATACAATAAAAAATATTCTGATTCTGATATAAGGTTCATAATACACTGCAGCTGTTAGTTTCATCTCACTCTAAGCTCGCTAAGATGGCGGCGGATGCCGACCAATAATAGCGGTCAATAGCATTTCCCGCGCTTTGAAAATTCATCTTCTGCGCAGGTACATCGGTAAGCCATATAAGTTGGGTAATACTGTACCTGCATTCATAAAAAAAATACCATACCTGATGAAAGTTATCACATGCCATCATTCGCTACCACGATATCGAACTAGTCGCTTACATAATATACACTAAAGCGATATCGATACTATCGATCGAACTCATAGAACGTGACGCGATGTTCCAGCTGTTAGGCACGGTGGTGGGCGGTGGCCGGCCGCGCCTCATGGCGTTCCTGTCGTTTCTGCTGGAGATGTACTGCCAGCTGCGGCGGCGCGCCATCCAGCGCCGCGGGGGCTCCGCTTCTGCCTCCGCGCAGCCCGGCCAGGTGCTGCTCACGCTCATCTGCAAGTGCTGCGAGGACTGCATCCGCCAGCCCGTGCCTTCCGCCAGCGACGTGAGTACCTGATGTTGTGGGCCAGGGGGGACACTCTATATTCAATAGGTAATCAAAACCACGGGAGAGAATGACCACGCTCAAATGTCATACTAAATCCCGATCATGCTGTCTTGATTCTTGAGTGTCTCTTCTTCTAGACTATTAATATAGGTATTCTGTGGTTGCGGCTTGATTGTCGTATGAGGTTGTGTTAACTTTTACTGTCAGAGTTTATCAGGCCGTCCAAGGGCTTCTGACGTGGCTTTACGACTGCTATTGATCGATAACAACCGTGACCAACGGCACCACTCGGCCGCTGGCATGTACCATCATAGTATTCCGCTGTGTATGGAAATTCTCGTTTCGTAATTGTCACTTGCCCGATACATGCCTGATAATGACTTCGGACGTGAAATTCACCTCTCCATAGGTGTATTATGGCATAATCTTCCTCAGGAAAGGGCCCGTGCTTAAATAATGGGCTAACGGGATATGGATGGGGCTGCTTATGACGATGATGGAATTTCTTTCGAGGGCTATATCTGTCGGTATTATATATGGTTATATGGGTGTTATTTGTTATGATTCCAGACGGAGAACCTCTTCTTCGTGCTGACGTACATCGGCCGCGACCTGGAGTCGCAGCTTCCCGGTGACCTGGAGCGCCTGCTGACCGCCGTGCGCGACGCCTTCCTCAACACGGCGGCGGCGCCCTCCATCCGCCGCACCCTCCTCCAGCTGATCGAGCTGCACGCCTCCCGCTGGCAGCTGCCGGGCTGCGCGGTGCTGTATTACTACCCCTCCTCGAAGTAGCTCGAAGGGAACCTCACGTCTCTGTCTATACATTGGAAGAGTTGAGAATCTGGAGACTAGGTTTTCGATTTAAAATGATTTGGGTGTGACGTGTGTCATGGTCTTTGATTGATGTGTTGACCAGCTTGAGTTGAAGAGATTGATTGTTTGTAGTAGAATCGTTATGAAAATGCTGCGTTCTGTCCAATGTGGTTTCAAACCCCTGAATCACATTGCATAGAGCTGCTATTTTCAGTTGCCTTGGAAAAGCCATTTTATTAGCGCAATTCTGAATAATAAAGTGCGTAAAATGGTGAATAAAAATGAATGATCGACTGATGATTGCTCATCTAAACTAAACCTTTACACGAGCATGTCATCAACGTATATAAAACCGGGAGACATATTTGTTAGTGTCAAAAGGTTGACTCACAATGCGACTATGACTCTAGTGTCAAAATTCAGCCCAAAATTTTACATTTCCATGTCATTTATAAGCCTGTAAGGTTTATTTTGGCAAACAACAGTTATTTGTTTAGTTAGTGGTATCTGTTAATAACCACTAACCAAATCAAAGTATGAGAAGTGTTTGAGTTTTCTTTGAGCTGGGTAAAGAGGGGTAGGTCAGTATGTAAAGGGAGTCTTGTTAGATAGTTAACATGCATAATATAGGCTACAAGCATTTCTGGAATTGTATCCTCGTGCTTACACTGTCGCTAGAACCTTCTGGATGGCTGATGTCGTGTAGACGGGAAAGTGGAAAAACCCCCAAATTCTGTCTCCCCTCTGCATTTTCTTTTCGGTTCTAGCAAGAGTGTAAACGCTGTTTAAGGGTTCCACTCTCTTACTATCGTGCTTTGATGTACGGTGTCGTAATTTGATTGTCCCCTATACGTATTTTAGGCATAATGCTGCCATAAGCTCATTTTTATTGTGCCTTTAAATATTTTAGTAGATAATAATTTTCAAGTTACAAAATAAAAACTTTAAAAAACGTGACTTGTTAATTAGAGGAAGTAAATTATTAAAAATAAGGTGTTAAAATTTTAGCTTAAGGTGGATTAAGTAAATATTGATATTTATGCCTTGAAAGTATTAAAAGAGTACGTGTAATATAAGTAGATGGACAATAACGGTGTACATTACTGTACGTTCTTCGCATAGTAACTTCGTGCATTGAATCCTTTGTCGAATTTAGTATTTGTTAGATGGCCATCTTGTTAGAAGTAGCCCATATTGCTTACTGTATCGTTTGCCTTGGTAGAGATATTTTTGCTTTGTTTTTATGGTTCCTTTGCACTACAAATAAATAGGTAATGCACTCCGGTATTTAGTTTAATGTTATAAATAGATTTATCATGTTACGAGTAAATTAGGCATCCTTTCAATTTATATTACTTGGGTCAATGTTACAGAAATTTAAATTAAAAAAGTATGACTGAGTTTTCAAGAAAATTTGAACCGTTTCATTTTTTATGCTTGTGATATTATTTTAAATTTAAGTTGTTATAATCTCGTATCTTTTCTGTCCTAACCAAAGACTGTACTGAGGTGAAGATTTCATAATGAAATTAACAAAATTGTGTCGTTGAAGCTGGACCAAATTGTCTAGGATGCGTCTAAAGCTCTTAGAGCGTTTACTCATTTAGAGCTTGAGACTAAATATTGTTCAGTTATTCATGAAATTATTATTATGAATATTTAGTTGTACCTAGTTCGCAGAACAATATCCGAATAAACACTAACATTTATGTATCGTTAGTGATAATTTGGAACATAAAAGACCTAAACTTTTCTTTATTTAATGCATTCGTAATAATTTAAGGTACGTTTGTAAAAAAAATAATAAAAGGAAACAAAAAAATGGTGCTAACAAAAGTATTGGTGTATTGAATAATAATATTATTTTAATAAATTAGAATACGGGCAATATCGTTGTTCTCGTTACCGCAGCTATAATTTTTGTACCAATAAACAAATGTAATTTTCTATAACCAATAAAGTTATTATAAATTTTATTATCATTTGGTTTATTTCCAACTCGCTCCCTGGATGTTTGTTTCCCTATATGGCGGATGGCGGCGCGGCGCGGCGGTGCGGTGTCGCATGTCGCAGTCGAGCGTCGGTGTCGGTAGGTATACGGCGTTGGCTTCGGCGTCAGGTCGGTGTCAGCGACAGCGTACTGGCCTATGTTTATTTCTCCATGCTCAAACGGCTGGACCAAATTTGATAAAATAGAGGAAGTAGCACTGCTAGGTAGGAGCAAGGTACTCTTTTTATACCGAGAAAACAGCGGGTAACGGCGCGGGGTGCAAGTATCTAGCCACTCTAGCTAGTATACCTACTCTAACTAATCAATTAACAGCTTGCGTTTTCTAAACATAATATACCCTACCCCATAGGTAGGTACCTAACAAACTTAATAAGTGCTCAGAGATTCGTCGTCAACATTAAAAAAAAATAAGTGTTAATTTTTCTACTGGCAATTGTTTTAATGAGTCATGGCTGCTACGTGCGTTGACGAAAACGAGAGATGCAATGTTCTGCCTGTTGTGGCCATCTTATATTTTTCGCAGTACATTCATGTACTGCGAAAAATAAATTTCAGTAGGTACATTCATGATGTACCGCGTTTAGGTAAGTGTACCAGCCTAAGGCCGCTGCCTACCAGACATATATTTATTTACTTTTAAGTTTGGCTACGCATGGTTTGTGCGTTTAGCCAGTGTCAAATAAAAAATTTCTCAAGTTTCACATATTTTCACAATAGGAAAGTCGCATTATAGCAATCCTCGTATACGATAGTAGTATCCCTTAATCTGTGATCCTCGTGATCAAGTAGTCAAGTTAGTTTACAGTAAAATGCTGGATGCTTAATTGCTTATGCACCAACACCGGACCTACTGAAACGTCCTGGTAGTTTTGGAAGAAAATGCGAATTGATACACTTTATGGGTTTATATAATTTGCCCACACTTATGCTCGTTAACGAAAACTTAATTATTAATTTTCCACCGATATTAATTACAAATTCACTCGGAGAAGTATGAGAATCACAAGATTGAGAAATAAATGCAAAAATAAAACAACGTCTCACTTTCGGATTCCCGCCAAAACTTAGCTTACGAATCCAGTTTATGAACGTTTGCTATAATTATGTACCATTGGTTGTATGTGAAATGAGCTTCCATTGGTTGGTTTTACAAGCACACTTTTTATTGGCTAAAACATTATCAGAATTGCAGCTAACTTCACATCATGTCATTGAACCCGCGTTGTTGACAGCTTCAGTCAGTCAGTCAGTCAGACAATCGCGATTCGCTTTCGGCCTTCGCCCTTCGTTCGTCCGCCCGCTTTGCTTTGTTTATTGCTCACCATTGCCTCCTATGGACTCGTGAAACGTTCCGCGGTATTCGTGTTATGTGACCTGTTGATTACTGTGCCTGATTTCTGTGATAATATGTCGTGAAGCTGAAAAATGTGACGAGTGTTTGTGTTTAGTGTACAATGGGTTTGATCACGTCCCGGGAGCCCACGATGTTGGACGGTCCAGTTGCGTCCGGGAAGAGTCACCATGTCCGGCAGGCGTCCACCAGGAGCAGAGCGAAGCCCCCGATGCCGGACCGGGACGAGCTCGAGAACCGGTTCGTCAAAGTGCTGGTGAGTGTCCGTTAGAATTTGCCGGCATAATATGTTTACAAACACGGCATTGTTATCGTGAAAAGTTGTTACGCGAGCCGAGGCGTCAATATTTCACCGGTTCTTGTAAACAGACTACCGCGGTGATAGTGAATTATTGGAACCTCCACTGTAAGCTTTGTGTCACTATACAAACCTAAAGTTTTACCGGCTGAATAGTCTAAGCTGATATCTACAATGTAAGTGAGAACCTTATAAAATAATTAAAAAATCTTATAAAATAATTACTTACTCAAAGTACCTACATACTACTTAATTCTTACAATTTGGTATTGTCTTTGAGGCCAGTAACTATGTAAAATTCTTAGTAAACAATATTGTTGACACACCCAGCTATGACCAATATACAATCCATAAGGTGGTTCTTAGTCATCACTATAAATTTAAACGATTCAGCTAAAAAATGAGCTCATATAGTCACATGTTGGTATTATATTTAAATCCATAAACAATTCTGTAAGGCAATGAATTAGCAGATGGTAAAAGATACACTTTCCACAATAGCACTGCAGTACCTACCATCCTGTGGTATACGAGGGTGAATCAAAAAGTTCTTAGAAGTGCATATATATGAAACCTTTTTGGATCAAGTTCGATATTCAAATTAAAGAGTGTCTATCACACTATATTTATGCAGACTGTCACTTGTTTTTGTCAGTTCGTTCGCATGTAATAAATTTTTTTGTGCAACGAGTTGCTAAAAAGTCAAAATTATGGATAAAAGTGAGTTACGTGCGGTGATAAAATATCTCAGTTTGAAAAAAATGTCTACGAAGGAAATTTTTTTGGACATTCAGCAGACATTAGGGGGTGATGCTGTACCCTATTCTACGGTTGCGTACTGGGTGGCTGAATTTAAAAGAGGTAGATCAAGCTGTAAAGATGACCCGCGTTCTGGGCGGCCTTCAACCTCCGTTACAGAAGAAAATGTCAAAAAGGTTGAGAATCTGGTTTTGGAAGACAGAAGAATGACTATAAAACATATAGCTGAGATCCTAAAGATATCTTTTGGTAGCGTTCAATCCATTTTAATTGATTCACTGGGGTTCTATTAAGTCCTAAAGTTAATGAAACACATTATGTAATATGAATCGTGTATTCGGCTAGGTAGCCAGTACAGAGAAGTGAGAATGTGTCAAAGTTTTCCTCGCTACCCACATAATCAACCTTATTTATTAATAAAGCCGAAATGTACCCTCGCAATAACTAACAGATACAATTATGAACTTTGAACATATGACATACCTCCCCCTTAAGTATGATATAACAACAAACTAAAATACATTAATATAACAAGTGTAACAGAAATTAATCTAACTGATCCGATAATACAATCATAATATAACAATGCCACTAGGACAAATACAGGTTATCCTTCTGTCTTTCATATGGAGTTTTAGAATGCAGATCTAACTTATGTTTAATTTTTCCTGGTGCGGACAAAGGCATTTCCGGTGGTATCCCTAACATATCTGCCCATTTATCAGCATCTGGAATCTCAATGATTATATCAGATTCTTGACTCTCTGGCATATGCACCTCAGCATTTGTGACTATACTCTCTGACTGCACTAGCTCGTCTGTCACTGGATCTGTTACTGTTATCTCTCCCTCCTTGAGCCTGGACTCTGCACATGTCTTTTTTATTAGTTGGTCGATGTGACGGTTAATGATGACACCATTTTCTGTTTCAATCCTGTAGCTTGAAGGGCCATGTTTACCGAATACTCTGCCTGGTAACCATCTTGGCCCCACTGTACTATAATTCCGATACATAACATTCTGACCAACGCTTGTCTCTCTAGAATTTTTCTCACAGTTCTTGTTTATCTGTTTCTCAGTCCTTTTATGTTGCAGATTGTCCGGGTGTATAGTGTCCAGTAATGTACGTAGGCGTCTGTTCATCAATAATTCAGCTGGTGTCTTATTTGTTGTAGAGCATGGTGTGACACGGAGTCCCAGTAGCAAATTAGGAATTCTGATGTCCCATGCTAGATCGTCCATTTTTCGCAGTTTGTCTTTGATAGTCTGTACCATTCGTTCTGCCAATCCGTTGGTAGCTGGGTGATATGGTGCTGTAGTCACATGACGGATATTATTTGCCTGGAAGAACTGCTCTGTTTCGTTAGACACGAAACATGTGCCATTGTCAGACACCACCACCTCACACAGCCCATGTGTAGCGAACAATGTTCTCAAGTGCTTAATAACTGTGGCCGAAGTGGTATTGTTCACCATAAATAATTCAGGCCAACGGGAATATGCGTCCACAATAATCAAGAAGTATCTATTGTGGAACGGTCCGGCGAAATCTATATGGATCCTTGACCAGGGTCTCGTTGGCGTAATCCATTCATGGGTAGTCTTCGGTGGCATGTGTCGATGCGCCAGACATTTAGTGCAAGTGCCCACTAGCGATTCGATGTCTTCATTGAGGTGTGGCCACCATACATAGCTCCTGGCCAGCGCCTTAGTGTGAACCATTCCCGAATGTGTTCTATGTAGCATTCTCAACACCGCCTGGCGAAGTGAATTCGGCACTACTACTCGACAGCCCAACAGTATGCAGTCGCCCTGCAGCGACAATTCCAAACGATTCAACCAAAATGGTCGTAGGTCATTATCAGTTACTTTAGCGGGCCAACCGCGTTGTATGTAGTATATGACTCGTGCTAATATGTTATCACGCTTCGTTTCGGATGCTATATGTTCAACATCGTAAGGGAAGTCCTGCGGTGTTTCAGCCATCAACAAGATTTCACTGAGTTGTTGTTCAGGCTCTTCTGGAACTGGTTGTGGCCAGCGACTTAGACTGTCCGCAAAGCCAATTTGCGGTCCCGGTTTGTAAGCTATGTCGTAGCAGTGAGATGTTAAAGCGATAGCGATTCTAGTTAATCGCGGTGACAGCATATTAGGCATAGGCTTTTTCGGATCAAATATGCCAAGTAACGGTTTGTGGTCAGTTACTATACGGAAATGTCTGCCCATAAGGTAATTATGGAACTTGGTGATACCAAACATAATCGATGTGGCCTCCTTATCCAGTTGCGAATAACGTCGTTCATGTGTGTGTAGTGTCCTTGACGCCATAGCTATAGGACGTTCGTGTCCATCGTGAGTGTCATGAGACAGCACTGCACCAACACCGTATTCAGAGCTGTCGCACGTAAGTACTAGTGGCTTCCGTAAGTCATAGTGTACCAGCGTTAAGTCAAACGTAATGAGACGCTTCGCGGTGTCGAACGCCAGTTGTTCACGTTCTGTCCACTTCCACGTTTGTGATTTCTCCAATAGCCTGTGTAGTGGCTCTAGTATTGTCGCTTTGTGCGGTACGAACCTTTCGTAAAAGTTGTATAAACCAAGAAATGCTTGCAGTTCCTGCTTGTTCTTGGGCTCGGGAGTGTTCGCAATCGCTTCCACTTTACTTGGTGCGGGGTGAATGCCCTCTGCGTCGATGACAAAACCAAGAAATTCTACCTTTTCTTTAGCGAATCTGCATTTGTTCTTATTAAGGCGAAGTCCAGCTCTACCAATGCGTCCCAGAACTACGTCTAATCTTTCCTGCATTTCTTGCATCGTGCGCCCGCTCACAATAATGTCGTCGATCAGGACAGCTATTCCCGGGATACCAGCAAGCAGGGATGTCATTAAACGCTGAAATATACCCGGGCAAGCCTTAACTCCAAATGCCAATCGGTGCACGGTGTACAGGCCCTTGCAGGTGTTCAAAGTTAACAGCTTTGCCGTGTCGTCATTGACAATTACTTGCGTATAAGCACGGTCCAAGTCCAATGTCGAGAAGAATTTGCCTCCGGCGACGGTAGCGAAAACTTCATTCGCCGTCGGCATAGGATAGGTATCCGATTCAGTCGCTTCGTTGACTGTACTGCGGTAGTCGCCGCACAATCTGATTTCCCCCGATTTCTTCACTATCGGCACCACAGGCGTCGCCCACTCCGAGTAAGAAGTCGGTCGTAGTACTCCTTCACGTTGTAGTCGGTCTATCTCTTCTTCTAGTCTTTCTTTGATGGCATATGGAACAGGTCTAGCCTTCAAAAATTTTGGTGTCGCGCCTGCTTTAAGATGTATCGCTACAGGTTGCCCCCGGTACGTACCGAGTCCATCTTGGAATACATCCCTGTGATTACTCATCAGTTGATCGATCTCGAGATTACCTATTTTGTTCGAAACTAAATTAATATTCATAGTTATCTTGAGCGGTGTGAACCAATCACGGCCTAGAAGATTCGGCCCGTTTCCTTTAGCGACGATGACGCCAAGGTCGCGCACGACAGTGTTGTATTGCACTGGCAACGAAACCTGTCCCAGGAGTCGAACGGGAGTCTCGGTCCAGGTGCGCAGCGTCACCCCGGCGGGGCGCAGCGCCCCGCGCGGCAGGCGACCGCGCAGCGCCTGCCACGTGTGCTCGTTGATGATGGAAAAACTAGCGCCCGTGTCCACCTGCATGCGGACCGGCACGCCCGCCAGCGACACCGCCACTTCGTAGGCCGGGACGCGGCTGGTGCTCTGTACACAGTAAACCCCGTTTAAATGATCTCCCGGTTCAGCAGCGAAATTCACGTCTTTGTTAGCATTAGCATTTCTTTTCTTGCTCAAACATATTTTTTCTAAGTGACCCTTTTTCTTGCAATACCGACATACTGTGTTCACAAAACGACATTCCCCCGCATGACGGTCGCCGCAACGATAGCACAAACGAACGATGCTCTTCGATTGAACCGCATTAATGTCCATCGGCTCAACGGCGGCGTGCGGAGTGTCTGGCGGCGACAAGAACGGCTGTGAGACGCCGGCACCTGTTGTAGCGTCCTGGATCATACGGACGTCGCGGCCCGCGCTCTCCGCCGACAACATAGCGTCCACCACACACTGATACGATAAATTGTCACGTTTCAATAGTTCGTACTGAAGTTTATCATCCCGCATACCGCAAACTAGTCTGTCACGTAACATTCGCTCTAAGTCCACAAAACTACAGCCGGCACTTAGTTTTCGAAGCTGTGCTATATAGTCCGACGCGGATTCATCGCGCCTTTGATCCCGTTTGTAAAACTGAAACGACACTGATATTTCGTTCGGTTTTGGACTAAAATGTTTCGTAAGGATTGTTTGTATTTCGTCAAAGTTCACATCACTGGCTCGTTTTGGCGTAATTAATGCGAGTAAAGCTTCGTACACTCGCGATCCACATACTGTGAAGAAATTAGCTCGTTTGGCGGCATCCAGCACGACGCCATTTGCCTCGAAACAAAATTTTAACCGATCGAGATAAATGTCCCAATTGTCCGTTCGCGGGTTGAACTCGTCAAATTTCACTGCTTTACCGTCCATTTTTAACACTTTTTACCAAACGTCGCCACTATTAAGTCCTAAAGTTAATGAAACACATTATGTAATATGAATCGTGTATTCGGCTAGGTAGCCAGTACAGAGAAGTGAGAATGTGTCAAAGTTTTCCTCGCTACCCACATAATCAACCTTATTTATTAATAAAGCCGAAATGTACCCTCGCAATAACTAACAGATACAATTATGAACTTTGAACATATGACAGGTTCAAAAAAGTGTCTGCAAGATGGGTGCCACGAATGTTAACCGACGAAAACAAAAAGCGACGTTTGGAAATTTCCAAGCGTAATCTCGAAATGTTCCAGCGTGATTCGGATAATTTTTGCCGTCGTCTTGTCACCATGGATGAAACGTGGGTCCACCATTTTGATCCTGAAACTAAAAGACAAAGCATGTCTTGGAAACGACCATCCTCTCCATCCATTAAGAAATTTCGAGTTGCTCCTACCGCTGGCAAAGTTATGGCCTCTGTGTTCTGGGGTAGTGAAGGAATCCTTTTTATTGATTACATGCCAAAAGGCCAGACGATTACTGGACCCTATTATGCAAATTTAATCCCGAAAGTGCGTGAAGCGATTAAAGAAAAACGTCGTGGAAAACTGTCGTTGGGCGTGTTGTTCCTTCAAGATAACGCTCCTGCTCATCGATCGGAAGTTGCGCTCAACGCAATCCGCTGTGCTGGCTTCAATCTCCTTGACCACCCACCATATTCTCCGGACTTAGCCCCAAGTGATTTTCACTTATTTCCAAAATTAAAAGAGGAAATTCGTGGAACAAAATTTCACGATAATGACGCGGTTATAGCTGCCGTAGAGGACTTTTTCGAGAGTCAAGAAAATATTTTTTTTTCACAAGGAATAAGGAAGTTAGAAACGCGTTATTCTAAATGCATTGCATTGGAGGGAGATTATGTAGAAAAATAAAATATTATTATTTAAATCTTTGCATTTTTTAATATTGATTCCAAGAATTTTTTGATTCACCCTCGTACTTTGCATTATAAAAGTTTGTTTGGCACTGCATCACCCAGCATCCTCATACCACAGAACCTTGTACTTGAACCATAAAACAATATAAAATAATTGATTCTGGTTTGAGTTTGAAAAAGGATGTTTCCCTTTCAAGCTCTGATCCAAGGTTGAATCTCAGACAGGAAAAGGAAAGTCCTTTGACTCCAGTGCTTCGGAATAAGCCCATTTAAAAATGTAGCCCCACAGTAGGATTTCTCCAGTGTTCCTGGGTACCATTTCCAGACATAAATAATATCACATCCACCCATCCTATTCCTATTAATCTTCAGATCCTGTGTGTATCAATAGTTCCGCCTCCTAATTCTCATTACCCAGCCCATTATGATAACAATGATATTGCATTTCCTGTCACTATCTATCTGTCACTATTGATAATACCTATCCTATATGCATGTAGTGGCCAGATAGTTCTAGGAAGCCAGGATTGCTTCATGTCCGTTGCTTTGTATGCGGGAAACAAAAAAAAATAGTTTTAATGATAAGGTTATCAGGTTTGTTTTGCTGTTTAAAAATATATGTGATTCCTGTATTATATGTGGTGCTATATGAGAGGCATTTATTATGCCAGTTTGTTATTTTAGATTTCATTTGTGCCTAATTAATACCGGCTGGTATCAATCAGTCATAACAATTATAATCTGACATTTAATATTGTTACTTACAAAGTACATGTTTAATAGAAAATATGCAATAGCAATAAGTGCAATAGCAATAAATACTTTATTTATTGCTATTGCACACCAGATATAAAAATACACGACAATAATTAATATAGAGAAGGAGCTTAGCTAAATCTAAAGTACAATGGGCAGACTTATCGCTAAAAGCGTTCTCTTCCAGTCAATCTTCGGATGGAGGTAAAATAGAGCTTAATGTTTATTATGATTATGTACCTAATAAAATATGTGTATCTTTGCTAATAATAAATTATGGGTATTTTTCCATCAAAACCAATTTACTCAATAATAAAACATCAGACAAAAAAACTATCATTACACAACAACTAAAACACTACAAAATGCATTTTACAATTATATAAATACATAAAATTAATGTTAATGTTAAAGTGCCTCAATATTCACTGACTCACCACAGTACAGTCTTGTATAAAACCAGTATTAACTTTATGTAGTAAGTACCATTCCATATCTTTATTAAAAAACTTCTAGGCCTTATTTACTATCCTGTGATGACATCATAACTTGGTAATGTGCAATATCCAGTATCCTAATTGGTACGAACTATCTTAAATACCTATATATTTGAATCCTATTTGAATTGTCATACTTATTGTCCCCACATTTTTAGTCCACTGGTAGTAGGCCAGTAGGTAAGTGGGGATATGTATAAAGAAGTTGTTGGGAATATAATGAAATTATTTAAGTAAGTACCTACCTACCGTTTGTGTGGTGCTTAAATTTCAAAGCAAACTAGCTTCACAAATTTTGATAAAACTGTACAAAGGGAAAGAAAGTGTAGTACATAGGCTTGTTATAGACTTTCACAAGAAAAATGTGACATAATTAGCACTTTACGATACAAATTGGAATTAACTGCAAATATTTTTTATTTACACTGATAGAGCCTTGTCAAAATTAGTTCATTCTACCAAAATCCGCATACTCCATTTGCTACTCTAAGAATCCATAGACGTCTTTCCACAGCCTCTTTCGTTACGACAAGGTACAAAGTGCATGGAACAGGCGGCTGCGCCGGCGCCGCTTATCGCACAGAGCTCCATTGATGGGGGAGCTATTTTGGTTTATCAGCTGAAGCACTGACAGGGCTATTAATAATATCTACTACTTCGTTACTCTTATTGTTAGCTTTATGAGTAAATAAGGAAGCTTCATAGAAGGAAGCTTAGTATTTGTTGGTGAATCTGTCTTGGGAAAGGGCACAGCGGCGAACTGGTCCGTTTGGACCATGTACCTAGCAATTAAACATCTATTTGTGTCTGTCCTTGGTTACACAAACAGTATAGCCACATAAGCCACCTATGTGGTCGCGATCCGCGGCTCTATTCGCATAGACCATGATGAAAGTATAGAAAATTGTTCCAGGACCTAAAAGACCTACGATATCGAATACCAAACTTCATCAAAGTTCGTTCATTCGTCACAGCGTAAGAAGCACAGATCATTATCGAAGAAGTATGGGTACAAACTTACCTGCTCGTATCGCTGTGAATAAGGAGATATTATGTAAACCGACAAATACGAGTCTGCAATTTGACTATTATCATCTCAAATGTAAACCCGTAGTAACGGACAAGGTTCATCATAAAATTGTCACAACACATACTTAATAAATTATAGCAGATTGTAGGTTTTTACATAGGTACGTGTATGTAAGTACCTACTATGTATGTACGTAATATAATAACAGTCATGAATTGCGAACATGCACGGTCATAAACAGGAAACAGTCATCGACCAAGGTCACATTGTATTGTAACTCTTTAATAGGTAAATGACTGTCGCTGTAGTGCTTGTCCCGCGTGACTCGGCACCTGTTTCCTACACCAAAGTGGGTGACACCTTGACTCTTTCATCAGGCCTCAATTCTTTGCCTATTGAACCGCGTTTAGCTGCAAAGTTGTCGATTTTGACAGTTTTCCTATCATCATTATCATCAACTCCTAACCGCCCACTCCTGAGTCCTCTCCTCTCACTTTCGTGATTGTATGTTCCTATAGGATAAGTGGAATTAGTTTGTTGATTCATAATAAAGTATCTGACGAACTCTAGTTGTTAAAAACTTAACCTCCGGTGCAGTAGGCCAATAATTGTCTACTATGCTACCACTCTGTAATGATCATGATCAGAATTTACACTAATTAGCAAAAATATTCTACAAAAGAACATTGGGGTGAACCTCCCATCCTCTGAAACCTCCCTCCGATACTATCTATCTCAAAGCAACTAAGTATAGGCACCGATTTGGCTTGACACCAACTACGCACGTAAGCCAGGCGCCAGGTGTAACCATGGTACCTACTGGTCTGCGGTACCGATACCGACCAACTTTATCATGTCAAGGTTCGAGAAATCATCTGACTTTATGAGCTCCAACTCGGGGGTTTGCGTCTGCCAATAAAATGCGCAAGTTATCATCAACTTGCGTTTATATTCCATCCACGTGCCCCAGCAAGGCTCATTATAATCGAATATTATTAGCTACTAACAACCTGCCCTGGCTCGGCGATTCAGAACTCCATAGATTCGATAGCGTTCTCGCATCGAAGGTTACATTTTCGAGGTCTCAACACTAAGACACCCTAGTCTGATCATCTAAGCTTAGAGAGTCGATTTCCTCCGCCATTCCCGCGGCATACAGGTTTCTATTAATCAGTCGCCGCGGTACAGTGGGCGCGTTGCATTCCACACTGTCTCAACCATGGGGCGCCTCTACACGCACGCCCCGTGGAATTTCGTCTAATTACACGTGGAGGCTGCACCAAGACGCGGAAGTGTTGCAGACGGCATACGTAATGAAATGGGTTCACAAGGGAGCTCATCTTCTGGTCATCGTTTAGCAGTGAACCTGGTAATATTGTGCCTAATAACACAATAACCAATGGTTGAGTTGGTTGTAGAGTAGCTGAAAACAAAGCCTACATGAGAAGGTTGATATTCGGTGTTTTGTAATACTCACCCTTATTCATATGAAAGATAAATTCATCTATTACTTATTGTGTATTGGGCACCTACACCTAAGCATTTGCTTAACTTGTCAAGTAAGCTTAACAGACAACTTCATTGATGTGATTTTGCATCCAGGTAAATAATAATAGAGACGCCAGGGCGTCCTGCCTGGACGACAAATCAATCAGTATAGATTTTACCAAGTTGGTAATATTATGTACCTCAAACTCGCGGTGGAGTTCTTGCATAAATCTCATCAAGAAAAGCCACAGGAAAAGCATAAAAATGTTCCTAAGCAAACCTGTTCCAAGTCGTTGGCCGCCTGCAACCGCACGGTAAAAACTACCGACAAACACGTGCGGTATGCAATTGTCACGCGCTCGTCACATGCTAGCGCATTATCTTGCAAAACCATCGTAATTTCTTGCATGGACGCCACGGAGTATGGGGTCAGCGCCACTGATGTACTCGTATCTACTAGTTGGAATTCAACAGCTGACCGGACTGCCACTCGAATCTAGCCATGTTAGCCATGCGCTCAGTTTCTATGTTTGCGCCCAGTGACCAGTCTGCTAACTACTAAAGTTGAAAATGTTCTTGCAAGTAGTTCAAAGTACCCTGTTCAAATCTCCACATTTATTGGCGTAGAATCGAAAACACAATAAATCTCAGAATCACAAGTCCAGATTGAAACTAAGCGTAATTCGAGTTAAAGAAATGCTCTCTATAAATCAAGCAAATATTCTTGCCCCTGATAAAGCCTTCGCACCCTTTAGAAATACTCTAATCTGAAAAGCAGTATAAGAAGATACAGCTGTACCCCACCTCTACCTTAGGGATCCTAAAAGGCGCCTTTGAAGTTTAAAGCAAGATTGTATAACGGAACTATGTAATCCAAGAAGGCTTTGCGTTAGGTTAGCCATTAGCTAGCATTCAGTGAAGCTATATATTATATAGTTATTCCTTATGTACAGTTTCCTACGGAGGCTGCCTACGGAACGAATCAGTACGATCGACTAATCGTGGTTGCAAAAACGATCCACCCGCGGCAAATCGCCTTCAGTAATCAAGCCATTATTGTTTATGGCTCTCGTAATGGTAGATTTATGGCGGATTTACATCGATCCAGACGACAGATTGGTTTTGGATAACTCGCTGAGAGCCGTAACATCGATGTTTTGTACGATTTTGCCGTGAAACTACTTGTACTCGGAATTTGGTGTTATTGATTTAAAAATAACAATAAACAGAGGTTTAGTTCCCAGGCAGGCTAAAAAATTACGGTGGGAGATCAGCAATCGAGAGAATTGGCAAATATTTACGTTAAAGCTTTAGGTAAAGGCAAGGTATTATCTTTTTTTACTGAATGAATAAACACTTCGGTTAATAAAAATGCTACGCCAAAGTAGTCTCACGAAACTCGTGTAAGTTTTAGGAGCAAAAAACTTCGTAGATCGCCGCTTGCGAGGGTTGGATCATTAAGAATTTTATTGTTTGCAAGAATGGTGTTGCGTCAGCGATGGAAATAGGAACCGCTAAGTGATTCAATACAATTGTTTATAGCGCATTTATGAATCTAATTACGAATCAACCTTGTTGACTTCTTGATGAATCTTCGAACGGAAGACACGGGATATAAGAATCAAATGTATGAGTAGCCAAAGGCACTGCGTAGATGTCCCTCATTACTAAAAGCGATGCTCCATGATTCCTGTCGCAATTTCTTTCGTTTCTGAGATTCCCTTCAGATTCTAGTAGATTGTTTACGATACCACCTTCCAAACGGTCAAACAGGTGTGTTAAGACGCGCTAAAAGAACAACAAATTTAAGCATGGTCGTTCACGCTTTTGGGTGTTTGGCCATCACGTAAAGGGACGCTAACATCTCACTCATGATACATGACATTGTCGCGAGCTACTCAGGTGTATTTACATCACGCATGATTGATTCCCCACGGCTCGGGTTGCGGAATGCTGGTCGCGACGCCGCAGCGTTGTTTTTGCCGTTTTCGCCGGTTTTTATACCGCGTCAGGTGCACGGTGTAATATCACGATGGCCCGGTTATCCGATACGTCGCTCGGCGTGATCCGTGTCCGAGATGTTTGTATTCGATATTGTATTAAGAAATGCGTCTTTTTGTTATGCAAACATTCGGCTGGAACTGGAAAATAATTGTAAGTCGCTTGAATTGAAAGCATTTAAATTGATATTTTTAACGTAATGCCGTTATAAGTAATATCTGTATGACTAATGTAAATAGACACTCGTTTTTTTACGTAGTCCCAACACTAGGATTCCTTCTGTGTCGTGGGCACCGCTTACAGACATAATTTCACATACACATCATACCCAGACCAGACACAAATATTTGTGGAGTTGTTTATTTATTAGCTAGCACCAGAGAACTATGGCTACCCACCAAGCAATAAATTTTCTGACCAAAGTAGCTTGGTCGCACAAAATAGCACGTAAATTGAATGCGGAAATTGAATATTTCCAATCTAGCCATAGCGCCAGATCCCACCTCGCAGCCGCCTACAGACAGCCATAAAATTAGCTATACAAGTCCCAAGTTACAACCACCTGATGTACCTGCGCAGAAGATGAATTTTCAAAGCGCGGGAATTGCTATTGACCGCTATTGGTCGGCAGCTGCCGCCATCTTAGCGAGCTTAGAGTGAGATGGAACTAACAGCTGCAGTGTATTATGAACCTTATAATAGTGATCTTAGGTTGATTGTAACTTTTAAGCATTCTTTCGTTAATCTTTGGACCACACTTTCTTTTCTGCGCGAACGAAGATTCACGACGCGCCTTATAAGTTGGGTACCTACTAGTATACCACAGCTACAGCTATGGTCTGACAAAGGTGGCGTGCTTCCAACTATGTCACCATTCACCACCATCGCCTGACCGAGCACAGATCTACGCAGGTGGCGACTCGTAAACAACTCGACACTTAATTACAGGATAATTGGTACAAAAATGCTGGTAATTAAGTAGTCAGGTGTCCAAGGCGTTCGAGAAACGAAAAAAAAGGTGTCATGATAACTCTGTGAATTAGCTGACGGTAATGGAAATGGAAGCTGAAGATATTTTATTTGTCGAGAATCTGCAAAAGCGATGGTGATTTTGTACTTTGCCTCAAATTTGTGTTTGTTTTTTAATGGAATTTTTCGAACATTTTCTCAAAATGATACAAATACGAAAACGCATTGTTTCGAGTTCTATCCAGTTTCCAACACAGCCCAGAAAGTTTCAGTGAAGCTATCGTGAAGTTACGTCGAGTTCGACTCAGCTAGACTTCTGCCTGGTTGAGGCTAGACATTTTGAATCAGCTATTGAAATTATCATAATGTATACTGGCATAGTAGACATAGTGCGAAGCCACTACACAACGACGAAATATATCGTTATCGTAAACATTTACGATGCAATGAGTATTCGTAATTGTGAGCTCATATTTCGGTAAAATAAAAATACGTATTTATTTAAATTGATTGGCAAATACATATGTGGTAGGTAAACAAACAGATTATATTTACAACTATTGCTCAGAGTTACCCAATGTTCGTCATTGACGTTACCAATGTTACCTACCATTATGTAAAGAGCAGTTGTGTTGCAATTGCACGGGTTGAGGGCAAAAACTGTTCATTTATTAATTGGCTGAACCGTGGCCAGCGAGCGCAAGGTCATCAGTTATCACTCCACACTGACTCACCGACTGTAACTGACCAGCGATTAAACTTGGTTTGGGTTAGTGGCTTGTTTGTTGCTCGAAATGGTTTTTGATTAAAACTAGCAGACCTCCGGTTTGTTTTGTAGTTTTTGTCGTGTTTATACCGATCAGTTTCACCGTCCTGTCTCTGTCTATTTGTGTCTGTTGACTACTTCTCGGATCTTAGCTGATTAATCCTGTTACTATATTTCAACCCTGCCCTTTTCAGGATTTGCGTTGGGATTTGAGTTCAGTTCTCACAACGGTTGTAATATCAACATATTATTATATCGTTCTGAACTGCCGACCACGAAGGGTGAGTGTTCAAGTTGGAATACTTTGATTCCGCTGAGGTCAAGTATTGTTGTGAAATACCAATAAGTATAACAGTTTCTTAGAAGGGACGACTGGTCACTCTAACTGGCAAAAGTACAGGCAAGTGCCACTTCACATACTTCAGCAGGACTCCCAGAGAGTGTGTCACTAGTTTCCTCCTTTAAAACTACCATTGTCGAACACAGGTTTCCCTGACAATAAGGAACTATAAGGAATTCCCGTCCCATCCTAGTTAGAGGTGAGGTAACAGATCGTGGCGCGAACGCAGATTCCGACTAAAAGCGAATCACACTTTCGTTTTCTGTGTACGTGATTGTTTACCTTCCTCCCGCGGCAACCCACTGCCATTGCTAGCAGACCAGAAACAGTTATGCACTTGACAGTGTGCAGTGCCCGTGACGGCCTAGAGTACGCAAGGCCGTCGAATAATTAACGTCATAATTACGTTCATTAATGTTTATGATGATAATACTTATTTTATAGTATATTAAAGAGTCACATGAAAAGGGGTCTGAGATGAATAATATTGCTTTAAATGTTTTTGGTTCAATGCGATATGTTTCAATTGTGCTCCCTAAAATCTACTTTTGACTATTCCTGATGGAAATTCCAACCAACACAAGGAAGGAAATATGATAATCTGGTGATTAATTAAGTACAACTAAAACTTAGTACCGTTCTTAGTTCGAACTTCCATTATATACGTTCCATAAGTATTATAACGTACCTACGTTAATATATCATTATATTTATTTGTTGCATGTATTTTCCTGTGCTCTGCACTACTTCGATGTGTATTTGTATGAAAATTTCCTGTAGCTACGGCACATTAAAATTCAATGAATACACAACTTAGTAACATACAGTAGAGAATGACGATTGTTACATTATTAACGCCATGCGGTAACTATGTAACAAAAGGGTTTGTTACTAGGGCTTCCCTGTTCTTGTTATGTTCAAGATTTTAAATGTATCTTCCTGTATTGTAAATAACTGGGCAGGTATTTAGATAAGTTAGGGAATTTTGGTCGCAGTGTAGTACTTAGTAATTTATCTACAGGTACCTAGTACTTATTACAGTAGGTGAAGTACATCTACGAATATACGTAGAGCAATAACCGATGTTAAACGAAAAATGATGTTATTTTTTTAAGTCTACGTTATTTTTGTGTACCTATATGTATATAGGGCGGCCTTAGTAGTCTGCAGTGGATGCTATACTGCCTCATACGAGATCGATTCTACAAAATATTATCACGATAATTATTTTCCTTTTAACTATAAAATACCTTTTTTTCAGTGCTCATTACTGTCGAGTAACAAATATGATTCAGATATCGTTGCTCATTTTTTCCCGCTATAGCGATTCCATCATATTCCACAGCGGTTTCTGGCATTGGTACTATTATTTATTCTCCGTTATTACAGGTTTGTTATTATTGTGTCCACGGGCCGTGAAATCAAGGAAATGTCGCCTCTCATTCTGATGAAATGTGTTGCGAAAGCGTCACGGTTTTTCATACCATTGTGGAAAAACACGGTCCGATTTGTACTTTTGTAACTTGGGCTATACATAATTAAAAGGAAGGTTTTTCATCATAGTTTTCTCTCACCTTTTATCTAGTTGCCTTCTGTTCCGAGTTTGTTATGAATGCGGTAACTTCCTGTGTGTCAATGATTCAACCATTGTGTCCTGAAAGTTTAGTTGAAACATCGCGGTGACAGTGTGTCTTGCACCCCGTAAATTTAAAGTGGCATGATTGTTATCGAGCACTAAAAAACGACGCCTATCAAAACGAGTATATAAGTATAGACGAAATCGTTAACAAGCAACTTAAAACATAGAACTAACTGAAAGATAGAGCAACTCAAATGAATATAGATTTAGCAAAAATTCTAATCTGTTATACCTATTAAACCTCATTTGTAGTGTGTAGTATTACCTCATTATGTTCATAAAATCTCTCATAAAATATTCTCAACTGCGCCCAACTCTCGTATCTCATAACATGATACTTACTTATACAGTTAACTTATTTACGATACCCATAGATAGTGGATATACTTGTAGTTGTTTTATGGGGGTCGATGCCCCCGCCGCATCGTATCAACGAACTACTCAAGTGTTACCTTAGAGTAAAGCAGGAAGCTCAGAAAATAGTAGATATATAATATTAAACATGGTTTTACTTTCAGCTTAGCTATAGTTAAATTGTGTACGAGCTTTTTTATACACGTACTTTGTTATGCAAGCTGATCAAAATGAGCATAAACACCATCGATTTACTGTTAATCACTATACCACAGTCTGTATTAAACAAATGTACCTAATCAAGATAGTATATTTCTGTGCTCTGGAGCGTTTAACTACCAACCACTATAAAAATCCACGTTTTACTGCCCCCGAGGGTGCGGTTACCAGTTGACATTTGGCAAGGACTGGCACAGATGTTCATAGGCCATAAAAAGTCACCGCGAATCCATGGTGGACTAACTGGGTCGTGTGCAAGGCGAATCTATAGCCATGTGCAGATAAAGGTGTTTTTGGATGATTACATAGAGAATAGAGAGAGCGGTGTTCGTGAACATTGAAGGAAAACCATCGGAAGGAAAACGGGACGGTCAGGAACCTAAACCTTCAAGATCATACAATCCCCCAACACGGACTGGGCCAACTCAGGAAGATTGTGGTGTCTGAACTTCCAGCGTGACTTAACAACTGCTGTCAACAACTGGGACTGGAGCATTGTGAACTCGCGAATCCTTTCTGTGCGAAGAGGTTTTAAATCCGATGCCGGCTGAATGATGAGCAAAACGCCACTGACAGCAGTTTAAAACAAGGTTCTGCCTGAATCAAGTACACGAAACTTGGTTTGTATTACAGTTTAATGTTAAAGCAGTGGAACTGCACCAAATGCAGACCGGCAGGATGCAGAGACGCCGCTGGCTCTGGCGGCCACATGTGCTATGCAGTGCGGTGACGTCACGCGGCCGCCAGTCAGCTGGTACAACACTGTTACAATACAACTGTGGCGGTACTGTTTATTACTTATCGCGCGATAATCACACATACAGTGCTTTACGTTAGTATGAGTACTTACCTTTTAAAATAAATATTTATTTTGTTCTGTTTTTTTAGGATTTGTTGTTAAAGCTACAACAGAAATACATCATCTGTGAATTTCAACTGTCTAACTATCATGGTTCATGAGATACGACCTGGTAATAGACAGACAGACAGACAGACAGACAGACAGCGGAGCTTTAGTTACTTAGTTAGCCTTACACGAAGCTTGAGGAAGGTCCAAGGTGGTGTTTTTCCTAGCAGACATAGATCTATGTATCGGTTCTGTAAGTTTCCGTGCGACACCATTCTTATTTCTATACCAATCCCGCTAGCCGTCTCACAGTAATCCATGAACGAGTCGCAAGTGATGTCCCTCACTCAACAAGATTGAACTCGTCCGTCTGTCGGCGACGTTCCCCAACAAATTGTTCCACTCCACGCTACACTTTTGCTCATTTTGGGTAGGGTCACCATCATGGTGCCTTTTAAAACAAAACAGTGTGGGCGAACGTCCATAGACTTTATTTTCGATGTTTTATTTGTAGATAGAGCGTTCAATATGTGGACATCGATGACATGACGATATCGTCATCAGATAAACCTGATTTCATATCTACCTTCGTTTTCAAAGTTGTCAAAAACTTTATAGGCATTAACTTGAGGCACCTAATTTATTTTTGTAGTGAGAATCACCAGAAATTGTTCTGGCTGACACATAAACTGTCCTGCTATTTACCCCCAATCCCCCCATAGATTACGTAGAAATATCCTATTAGTTTAATCAAACGTCCAGCAAAATGTAGACTTATGGCCACCTCAAGTCCACATGCACTTTCCTCCTTTTGGAACTCTTTCCAACGGCATCCTATACAATGCATCGTATCAGATAAAGTGAAATAGAAACTCGATTTTATTTGTACCCATGCCGCAGCCTGGCATCGAAAGTTAGAATCGATCTGATATTTATAATGGTTTTGTTATTTTTTGTCAGTCAACGGTCTCAATAGAATGATCAAGGGTTATCATCACTCGAACGGAGTCATGGTTCATGATGTCACAACCTCGGTTCTGCATGATTGTGTTGATTGTAAGTTTTCTATGCAAATTTGAACTTTATTTGCTCTGATTTACAAACTTGGAATCGAATTATGTAAAGAGTGCATGAACTGGGATGTAGTCCTAAACTCCTAACTTTGCTTTTATTATTTTCTTTGATGTGTTGTGCTACAGAACAAATTGGTAATAGTACTCACGATTATGTCAGGGAGGCTTTTTTATTACATAGTTTCTTTTCGATCTTGAAATAAGGTCTTTATAGGCCCACATCATCATTCAGGACGTATTGTCTCATGGTAACAAACTGCGCCGCACGTTTTGGCAATGCAAAGTTCTAGGTGGCACTGCAACTGATACGGACAAACGTGGCATTTACCATCATAATACTGTGTAGTAAAAACCCTATAAATAAATGGAGGCCGAGGAATTCGTTGAGGTAATAGCCAGTGTTTATTTATTATTCAAGAAGTTCTCTTCGATCGCGACTCAATTATATGCGGCCTAGGTTATGTTGCTTTGTCGGCACGAAGAATACTTTCTTCCTCCTACTCATCCCGCAACAATATGATTAGAGTTCCGAACAATAGCGACATGCCGTCGACAATAAGCTAGCGTAACGGCAGATCACAACCGGCAGTGATGACATCGCAGAATAGTTATGTTCCAACAGTATGTGTAACATGGAATGGTATCACTTTGTCACGCCTCTGGTTACGTTATTGTGGTCATTATTTGGTGCGTTGTTGAAATTGTGCCGCCGTTGGAAAGTACATGATAGGCGTATGTTAGTGGCACCAAGTTAGGTAGTCCCGCGGTTCTATCCATTGGACCACAATATTCCAACTCGCAGGTTATATCCACTTGCAAATGTGTTCCGGCTTGCTATCACTGCTGATTGAGCTTAAGCAGGATGTGTGATCCTGTCCAGTGATTTCACCGTCATAGACAAGGTCCCTTTGTGCTCGAGTTTGGTTCCATTTTAGAACTTTGTGTCTGCAAACTTCATCAGATCAATGTGGGATTGTGGGTGCTACAGGGAGGATTGTTATTTTTAGAAATGATGATTGTGTCACTCATGTGTAATGTTATAAATACCTTTCAGTTCTGAGGTGTTGCTTTTTGTTGTTATTTTTGTTTTCTTCCTAGTCTGCCGGGCAATATACACACCTTACATAATATACTTATTTGTTAATAAAATATACAGCATTATTTAAAACATAACCCACTGATTTGGCATTCGTCAATCTAAAGACGTGCTTAACTTTACGCACGCGTCTCTTGACCTTTTTTCCAACGGCCTACTCGTACTAATCTGATGCAGTTAAGGTGATAAATGCTCCAATTTTGATATAATGACCTGAGTCAGATCCACAATCATTCTTGGAACACGACCGCCTCATCATAATCGATTCATCGAGACTACTCCAATCATAACATAATATCGATTCGTAAAAACTAGTCCAGTCAATCAGTGACTTACCGAATACGCAATTGATTTGATTAGAATCGTGAGTCGACCTCGAGGGGAATCAATGAGGAGGAGATAAATGAACGGTCACGATGCGATACGATTTCAGTACTTAGGTAGTATACGCTTTGGGGTTAAGTTATATATAAGTTACTTAGTTCGGTCTAATACTAGTCCTTAATTTTGGGCGTTACTTTTGGCTTTATAATTTTTAGAACTAGGTATAGCGCATTCTACCTAAGTAGAAAAGTGACAATGCTTTGATAGATATAGAAGTACCTATTGAAAAAAGTGCACCTAGTGAGGATGTCTTGTGTTATCTTCATGACATCGTATTGGTAGTATTTTCCACTTCAAATTTCTCGCAAATATATTAAACTGTGCATTTCTATTCATAAAAGGGATTAAATATTCTTATCATTATAGTTTTTAAACCAGTAAATATAAATACTTGTATGGCGCATGCGTTGATGCTAATGCCCTCAAACAGTGACGTGCGTTTTGCAACCCGCATTTATGCGCAAATACGCCTGAGTCAGCGTGTTGCGAAACTGCTAGTTATTGTCTGGCTGCTTCGTCTCCATAGTGCTGGCTTTAAATGATGTCTCTAAACGGCAGTTAGCGGTAAGATACCTGTACCTACCTAAATATAGGAGCAAGAAACTTTACCTATCCATGATTTCCTGTGTAGAAACTGTGCAATACCATAGATACAAAACTCAGACATTCAAGTAGCTTTTTTGGCAGAAATACTCGTCTGGCAGATTAACTGTAACCCCCATACTGCGCGCTATAGATAAAACCTATACTGCTATATATGTTCTTCTTATATCAGTCAGGGTTGAAAGCAGTTACCACCAAAGTGCTATCGTAAGTTACGAGTCAAATAGTGGGAATCAATAGCTTAGTGAGCGACATTTACGATGCCGACGCGGCGACGTGACATCGCTAATCATAGCTATGCTCTAGCTCAGCGGTTCTCAAACTTTTTTGGTCACGGAACCCTTTTGACAAGCAAAATACTTGACAGAACCCTACAATAAAATATACAATATAAAATACAACAAAAAAATGCGTTGTAAACAATCTCGACTTTATGTTTTTGAAGATAGAGCCGAAAGTCGCTTGTTCACAACTATAGCGTCTAATTCAGAAGCGGCTTTTATCAAAGGGACTGCGTGCTCACCAGTATACGCGCGGCGGGCGGAGTCAAAACGTTGGACCAGTGACCAGAGAGAGGTGTTTTGTTTTTTTTTCTAAATTCTTGCGGAACCCCTACAGGGGTAGCGCGGAACCCTAGGGTTCCGCGGAACACACTTAGAGTACCGCTGCTCTAGCTAGACTATGTAGCTGCTATGTCTTATGTTCAATGCCTCCAATGTCGCTACAAGCTGATTGTACGACGTGCGTTCACTGCTGTTCATTATTGTTTGCTAATTGATATCGACTCTCATGTTCGAAATGTCCGACACGATTTATCGCCACTAAATTGTTGCTTCATGGCTTTAGCAATGTTTGGTTTTCATATCAGTTGAATTCTAATTCGATTGCGTGTCTAGCGTAGACTATTACTGTTATTCTAATATCGTTGAAACTTCGTAGGAAACCTAGTTTCATTATTGAATTTCAGATGTAGAGCTTTATAGATAAATCGATAGCTTTTCATTGAGTGGACATTTGACAAAATGTTGGTGACCTGTTCAATACGTCATAGAACTTTAACTATAAGGTCCCGTTACCATTACTAGGCATAAACTAAAGCGGTCATACATAGCAAACGTCAACATTACATCTGAATTGGTCTGTTATGTTGGAGTGCCACAGGGACTTATTTTCGGACCAAATAGATTTCACGTTCAGCAAAATCTCTTGCAATTGTTTTCTTCAATCTCCAGGGGCTCTAAAGCGATTTCCAAGAGTTTCCCTTCCAAACCCGCTGGGCCGAGTTGGTTGTTGCAGTGGCCCGATTCCCAGAAGGACGGAAGGAAGTGGAATTCGTGCGAGGACTGCGTAGTGCCATGCATAGTAATGCGAGTGGCAGGTTGGAGGAGGAATCGTGTTTTATTTACAAACAAGCTGTTTTGATTTACTGTTACTTTATGGTTTCTTATGAATCACCTGCCTACTTAACCATTCACATTAATGATGTGTATTCATTTCATAGTCATTAATGTTCGTTTATACTGCACTGCGTTGGCACAGTTTAGCTGCCAAGGGTGTTCCCGACGTCTAAGGATCATAGCGATTGATTCGCACTTCGCACTTTTCTAACAATATTTACACTGTTTATTGCTATAAGCATTTTATCAGTATGATCAAAGCTTTAAACGTGGTTATTGTCTTATTGATAAAAACGCAAAACAATAAGTAAGACTATAAAAACTGAAAGCATAACGAAGTTTGGTATGAGTATATTATCCATTTCGTCTCGTAGTGTAAGCTGTAGAGTTGTTAGTTCACATTTTGTACTAAAAATGTGGCATACTGTCTTGTGGTGCTTAAGCACGTCGCACCTCTTGTTCCAACGGCATAAGGACTTAACCTGACTTAGTGAGAGCCTCTTATATCCTGACTAAGAATGTGTGTGATGTCCTTCTTTTTCATTTTCAGTTATCTGGAAATGAATAATCTAGTTAAAACACGATATTCAAGGGTCAGATCTAAGGGTCCTACATGAAGTGCTTTAACCCACCAAAATAATTTTATACGAATTAGTAGTAGCATAAAAAGCTTCTTTGAAGCAAGAGACAAATATATATAATTTAAATCGTATACATTTGATAATTTAATTTGAAGAGAGACGCCTACACTTAGCAGTGGGATGAAAAAGGCTATCGATGATGATGATGATGGGAAAAACAACCTTATATAGAAGCTCTCGTACATAGATGCATTTTATGCGTCGATTGTCATAATAGCTCGCTTTGCCATTTCCTACTGGCGCGGTGACCCAATTTCATCCGTAAAGCGTGGAGTTTTATCGCATTTTATAGTTCTATTTACTACGAGTAGGTATGTCGTGAGCGTTTGTTCTGTGAAAGTCTGCATAGCTATCCTGTTTTTCCTCAGTATTCATTTTCTCTCTACGAATAACCAATGTTTTAGTATGATTTTATTTGATCCGTAAAAGTTTTCGGGATGTAGAATCGAGCCAATGAACTTTTATGCCTTGTTTGGTTTGCTTTTCACGAAAACTTGATCAAAATAATTTAGGATCGATTTTGGAGTCACAATTTTTTAGTTCATAAGTCTAAACTTACAAATTTTAGATGTAATTTTCTATGGTTTCCGTATCCCGCTCTAATTATAAAATGTATTAATAACATGTGTCCATTCTTGTTAGTATTAATTATACAATAAGTATTTATACTGCGGAAATACAATTCGCGAAACTTATACAGTACCATTGTTTTCTGGCTTCCTTCTTCGCAATTGTCCGTTGTCATTATTTCGCTGTCTGGCGCATTATTCGTTTCGGTTGGCGTAAATGAGTAGTTCTCTGTGTTTTTTTTTTTCTTAACCTATGCTGTCCCACTGCTGGGCAAAGGTCTCCCCCAAATCTTTCCAGGAATCACGGTCCTGCGCCATGTCCGGCCAGCCCTCCTGGTATGCGTCTAAGTTCACCTCTGTGTTTAGGATCAGAAAAAATTTGCGTTGAACCCTTTCTCAAGAAGAGCTATTTCATTCGTTATCCAATGAGTTTTGTCCAAGGAATAAGATCTGGGGGCCTACTCCCACCTTATAGCAAACGATTTTCTTTAGGTTCTATCCAGTTTAGGTTCCTAAATGGGATCGACTAATTTCGTACCATCACCTACTTTTAAAGATAACCGTATTGATATCGAAAACGGGCACTGAAATACTGATATTTTTGAGGTACCTAGGTATCGATATCAAATATCGGTTAAAATACACATCGGCCAACGGCCAACCACACGCACAAGCTTCACAACAGTTTTGCATGCAAAAGCCGGCTTGTACACGTACACTGTGGGATCTGTGTGTGTGTGGTTGGTAAAACGGAATGACGCGCAAACCTGCTTGCTTGGCTTGTTTTTTTTTTTTTTGTTTTTTTTTTTTTATAAAAACGTAGCCCCACACTAGGATTGTTCCTGTATCGTGGGTACCGCTTACAGACATATAATTTCACATACACATCACACCCAGAACAGAAACTAATATTTGTGGATCGCACAAATATTTGTCCCAGGCGGGAATCGAACCCGCAACCCCTAGCGCAGCAGTCCGATTGCTCAGCCACTACGCCAAACGAGCCGTCAAACGACAAACGAGGCTTGTACACTTTTACCAGCTTGCGCGTACCTACTTGTCTGTGCGTGTGTTTGAGCTTTCCATGTTCAAGCTGCAATTGAGGCTTTATTCATCATTTTTTTACACAGCAGAAATAGTTCTTTATTTGAAAATTGTTTCCACGCCGACGATCACGAGAAGAATGTGGCTTGCGCGTACCTATTTACCTGTACCATGTGATTACACACGTGTTCAGTATTTTAATTCCCAAAATAGGTAATAAGAAAATATCGGTATTTAGCAATGTATCAATTACCATTATCGGGGGGTTTGAAAATACCATGAATATGTCCCTGATTGGCATTGCTTAGCTTAGAATGAATGAACAATATTATCTATGGCTAAATGCACAAACCTCAGACTATTCATCCAACAGATATGATATTTAACTCAAGATCCGGGGAAGAAAAGAGACAATTGAATACAAATAGACAAAGGAGTAAGTAGGATAGTACGATGATGTTTTATTTTTGTCAGCGTATGCACTAATTTATTGCTGTGCTGCAGAAGCAAACTAATCTTGACATTGTAGAATGTCGCACGAATGATTGGAGCACCACCTAAATAACGTGTATTATATTTCTCCGATTTATAGGGATACCCAGCGATTAATTAGTATTTAAACGGGTCTAATTCGCGCACAAACGAATATCAAAATATATAATTTTGACATACCTCGACCTCAAAATTATATATTTTGATATTCGTTTGTGCGCGAATTAGACCCGTTTAAATACTAATTAACATGTATTCAGTTCGCGAAAGTTTAAGAACTTCTATACCCAGCGATCTTGGCTTTTAGAATGTCGCACGAATGATTGGAGCTACACCTAAATAACGTGTATTAAATTTATCCGATTTATCAATTTTATTGCACCATAGGTGTCCCTTTCGGGTATACGCTTTTGTCAAGTCTATTGATACTTCGTCTATGGCACAAACCGTGAATAGCTAAAATATTTTTTTTTTATCTGTATCGAAAGCAGAGCCACAGACTGCTGGATACTACCTACTTATAGCAAGATGCAAAATATAGACTAGCTGTCCTTTTCCGTCACGAGTAACAGATGAATAGTCTTCTCATGGTCTTCTCCTTAATGTGGGAAAGAGACTACCGATACCAATCGTCTATAGCTCTTTCCGTCTACGTAAGGTTGACGTTCATTCCTCGCTCACTCATTTGCGATAAAACTCTCCGTGGTGGAGCTGTAAGCTATAAAGTAGGTACCTAGGTGGGTACATGAGTTTTGGCGGGAATCTGATAGTGAGATGTTTTTGGTTTTGTATTTTTTTCTCAAACTTGTGTTTCTTCGAGTGTTAATGTGCAATATTGGTGGAATATTAATCATTAAGTGTTTAGATATTAATAAATATATTAAGTATTTACATGGTCAAAGTCACGATTCAGTAAAGTAGTGGATGCTTTACTGAAACTTCTTGGGAGATTTGGAAAAAATGCGAAGTGACACGCTTTTTGGGTTTATATCATTTGCCCACACTCATGTACGTTAACGAACACTAATTGATTACTATGCCACCAATACTACACATTAACATTTGAAGAAACACAAGTTTGTGAAAAAATACAAAACTAACGTCTCACTATAGGATTCCCACCAAAACTCGATGTTGTTATTGTTCGTGTGAGTCCAACATCTTAGGATTCCTCGTCCAGGCGAGAGAGGTTTCGTTGACGGTCGGGGCTACAACTCGTATTCTCAGAATAAAAGGCTCGTATTGTTGAAGTTGTGACCGTGGCGGATGCCGCGATGATTACGGTTCATCTGACGAAGTCACCACGGGTCGAAACCTCGGGTTTCGCCAGTCTTGGGCATGTGCATGTGTAGTATGTACCAAAACGATTCAGTTTTGGTGAGAAAATATATAACTTTTCTTGGGCCGCTAATTATGACAACTAAGCGGTTCAGTATTGGTAAAAAGGTCAAAAGAAGTAGGTTAGTTCCAAATGAATGAACGAAACATTAAATAATAGTAATACCTGCCTTTCGATATCAAAAAGGTAGACGTCAAATCTTTTAGATTTAAAATGGCGGCAACCTAAACTGAGCGGCAAGATGTCAAAATAAGACGTTACGGTACGACTGAGTCGAACGTGAGTGGAACGATTCTGTTTAGGTCTGCAAATGGATCGCAATAAGAGGTCATGGTAAGGCCCCTGTCCTTTGCGAAATGGTTTCGTTTGTACGGGGAATTAGATGATGTTTCGATTAATTATTATTCTTTATTGGAAACAGTCTCAAATTACTGAAATTGACGAAGATAGTTTCATTTATTTAGGCCTTTGCTCGGATCGACAAAATGTAAGATTGATAAGCACTGACAGCTGTTTAAAAATCGTATCCCCTTGCATTCATCTGCAGACCCTCCGCGCACAGTGAAACCAACTTAGTTGAATTTAAAAGTAAATGAATGCCATTGCCGAATGCTGTCATCTGTTACGTCCAATCCCTCGTCAATACTTGACATAAGCTTCTCAGGGAATTTAATTAAAGGAGGTATTTCCAAGGGTCTCTCTGATCTGTCCTTCTTTAGCCGATTATTTAGTCCCTTTTGGGCAGGCGAAACCCTGTTAAATTCTGATTCGGAAGTCATTTTGGTAAAAGTTTTTCGAGATCATTTTCCATTTCTAAAGGGAAGGACAAACGGACAATTACACTGTTCGTTTTTCCTAAACGTTAACTTAATATTTTTTATAACTGTGAGAATGGCGGGGCTGTCGTGGGGCTAAATAAAATAAAGTATGCACATATAATTTTATGGAACGGACCTGTTTACCTAGCCAGTAGCCACACCCCCGAGAAGGGTTCGTACCTCGTCCTTTACTTACGCGATGGGGTAGTAAATGCTTGACATTTTTACTCTATTACAATTTACCTACGAGTAAATACTCAAAGCAATTTTGAAAGAGTTTCTATAGATTACAATGATTATGATGGGTGGGAGTAAAATATTGTCTTAAATAAAAACACCTACACAGTGCATATTATACCCATATGTTACACATTACACACCAATTACGATAAAAGTCATTAAAAAAACGTGTTTGTCTATATATTTTTCTCGTTGAAACGAAGTCGTTTACTCGTTGTGGCCTTAAAATCTGGTATGTGCCTCTAAATTGCATCACGCCGCTGCTAACCGTGAAAGGTTCTCGCAACTGAACCTTCGACCGCGTAAACAAACAGCATCGTTCGTTACCATCGATCGTGGAACCGGTATGACAGCATTGGCAGCTCAGTACCGGTCAGTTTTATTACCTCAGAATAGACATAGATGCGGGTAACGGGCCCCTGTCACGCTGAAAGCGCGATTTTCAGCTCCCGAGCCCACTACAGCGGGCGACGACCTCCAAAGGGTTGCCTTGGACGCCGGCCACAAGTTAGGAGAAGACAGCGGAATCAGCCCAAAACGTGCCGAAACACGCTATGTACAGGTGAAGACCAAAATATCCCGAAGACTTTATCGTCTCATCGTCCACTGCTATTGATAACAGCATAGGGTGGTGTTTGCTTTACCATAGCCAGTGTTAGCTAATATATGGTAGGTACTTCAATGGTATTATATACATATTATGAATTATCCACTTTGTTCCGGAACACTACTCACTCTGCTGTCAGTTACAGCAAATGTAGTGAAGAATGACATGAACGTGTCAATAGTTATAGTGAAGACGCTAAGCAAAACGCTTTCGCTCTAAACTTGTAATCAACTTTCTCACACCAGCTGACTATTATGAGACAGACTGCAGTGAGACAAAGGAGTGAGTTAAAATATTAATATTAAAGCGATCGTCTGCTGTTTTCTCACTCAATTGGAGCTATTTGTGTGGATATTCTTCAAGGAAATTTAAACACTGGAAAACTGCCTCTACTGTAGACATTTATGAACGTCTCTTGCATATTGATAATCATATGCTTTGCTTATATTACATGAACGTCCTCGCTTAGTTCTGTACTACAAGTCAGGAGCTGCACCTTGGGCAGATAGATTGCAAAGTTGCGATCTAATTTGCTCAATTCTGTCTCCATTCTCTTTCAACCAGAACAGCTCTACCAGGGCGCTATGAAGAAAACCACGAATGAAATCCTAAAATGGTAAAGTTTCACAAATAGCGTCTGCTCTCGCTGTCGCTCAAAACTTGCAGTTCTGTCTAACAGTCAGATGTGGACTTGACGAATCAATTGTTGCAGACTACAGTCTCTACCTAAGTAGGGGGTACATTTGGGTGGTCTCGGAGCGAATCGATCCGAAGCGCTTCATGGGAAAAATTACTTTAACTGCTGCTCGGTTTCGAGTGTATTTATACAACACTTCCGTGTGAACGCTGGTCAGGGAAAGATGTTTTATGAGACCAAACATTTGTTTACAACTGTGTGGCGTATTTTATTTCCAAGTATAAGTACTCTGCACATTTTTGAATTCGTTACATGGATGCTATAAGTACACCATAATCTAAGGGTAAGGTCAGCCAAAAGGGTTTTGCCAGACACTAAATTCCGCAGGGAACCTCTCAAACTCTCTGCAGTTCTGTGAGTCTTCATTTGTCGTATGTCTCGTTTCCAGACAATAGAGTTGTTAATTGTGTTCGAGCAGAATCCTTGACAAAACATACGACTGGATAAAAACTAGTGAGTGTTCTATAGTTCATTCTCCGCATGCTATTCTAATGGGAGCCTGTGGCTATAACGATAATAGCTCAAAACCATTACACTCCACACATGAACAATTGAACACCCCATGCAATATCCGATACGTCACGCGCGTTGGAATAACTGAAATGTTTCGCATACGCATCAGTGATGATAAGTCACGTTTTATAGGTTTCATGCGAGAAGCAGGTGGTTCGAAATACCACACCAAGTCTGCCGATAACAATTGCAGTACCACCCGGGGAGGTGAGGTCTATGTAAGCTTCTGTGGCACTGCCTTTTTGCAAAAAGGCGAACGAAAAGTGTTTGAGCATATCTAAGAACCCCAACGTCTGAAATCTACCAATTAGCACTGCGTCTGAGCTAGTGCAGTGCATTGTGGTGGATTCTGGGTCGTACTGTCACTGAAAGAACTAGGTTTCCAGCTGTGGAAACTGGAACTTACCTGGAAGTGAAATACTCTTGAATCAGTTTACTGCCTACTATTGAATCGCCACATTTTAATCTTTGTAAGTCCACATAATCTTTGATTATTGTCATGATTTAACGATGCAAATCATTTCAAGAAACAACATTAGCGGCATTAGCATTTCTTGAATGAAATATTTCACAATACTAGTCCTAGACATTTAGTATCTAGAATGTACATGCAGGTATTAGAATGTGCTGATAAATGTTTTTGTGACCTTCTATTGACATCTGTTTAGCTACATTCACTACATCGTTTAATAATAACATGAATATAAATATGTAATTATATTTAATAAATGTGTTCAAAAGCTATGTGTAATACTTGACTAATTATACTATACTAGTTTATATCTTTATATTTATTTAGTTTATACAATGTGTCTGGTCACCGGTGTCGGAGACTTAAGGGGGGTTAAATATGGGGATTTTTATCGACAAATCACTATCTCGATTTTCTCTTGGCCTCTCCATACTAAAATGGCAGCCATTTTGTTTTTTTTACTTCGCAGCTCAGACGCATACACTGATTTAATCATTGCTATCGATGTAGACGTCTTAGGAAGACGAAAGAGGTATCATTTGAAAGCTAACAATGAAGACAATCAATTTATGATACATTTTATTCAATATCTTTTTCACAAAATATCAATTATTATAACAATAATAATAATAATAATAATTCAGCCTGTAACTGTCCCACTGCTGGGCAAAGGCCTCCCCTCACTATCGTGAGGAGGGTTAGGCCATAATCCACCACGGGGGCCTAGTCCGGATTGGTGGATAACATGCCTCCGAATTAATTCTCAATAACATAACAATATTAACAAAATAAAAATCGTATTTATTTATTGCATTTTTTTAGTTTTTTAAATTTTTTATGAAAACTAACCTGTCAAGCTATTTTTTTTAAATTGTATTATCATAGTACAAGATATTTCCATTAAATAAATCTTACATCAAGGTCCTAAGTTAAATATTTTCGAAGCTATGATGGTTTAAATATGACCCTTAAAAACTAATGATACCTAAACAAATGATACCTCTTTCGTCTTCCTAAGACGTCTACATCGATAGCAATGATTAAATCAGTGTATGCGTCTGAGCTGCGAAGTAAAAAAAACAAAATGGCTGCCATTTTAGTATGGAGAGGCCAAGAGAAAATCGAGATAGTGATTTGTCGATAAAAATCCCCATATTTAACCCCCCTTAAGTCTCCGACACCGGTGGCCAGACACATTGTATAGTTATATATACATATATTATAATTATACTAGTATTATTTTATTCTTATCTCTACACAATTTGGTATGCAAGTATACAATCTAGGTGATATAACTAACCCTAACTCCCGCCGCAACACTAATTAGCCCAAATTGTACATTTCACAGAGAGCTAATTGTTTTATGGCCCACTCTGCTAATGGGCATTATTTAGAGAAACATGTGTTCAATTAAAACTTTGCAGGCTGAACTAGCTAAAATGTACGTACAGCTACTCGTATTTAAGTACTGACTGATAGCGCGTTGGGACGACTATACATTTTGTATGATCGCGATATCAGATGATACAATGATGATGCGATCCGTTGATACGACTTGATACCAACCCCTATGATTAGAGCAAATATTGCAACTGATTTTCCGTTTATATTCAACTCGGTTTTTTTTGTTCCAGGTAAGGCATTCCCGGTATTAAGGAGAGACAAGATGAATTTACCGCCAGGAAGTATATTAGTAAGTTAGGTAAGCTATAAAGCTGCATGGTCGAAAACACAGAACTCACTATTCGAAACTAGCAAAAAATAACCTAACTTTTCTACTCTAACAGAACTTTGTGACGCTCTGTTGAATACTCTTGAACCCAAAATCCACTATGCTCATCGTACAACAACCGCACCAATTGCACGTATGAAGCCTGAGCACTCACCCTCGGTCACGCTCTGACGACGGATTGTGTAACAGACGTTGGTCTGACGCATAAAAAAGACAATCAATGGTCCGGAATCATCAGGAACCAGCCGAATAACCTGGTTTGGTGAATCGATATTTGGGCCCAAGCTAATGAATTAGATGCTAAGCAAAAGGACGTGCTTAGACAACTTAGGTTTAAGTTTTAGCTTGGGAGTTTGGAGGCCTACCAGTGACAGTGAGCTGATCTATTATAGAGTGAGATGTAACGTAGCATTCTTCAGTCTTGACGCTCATTACGATCAGCTTGCAGCGCCGATTATGTATTTGAAAATGTTGATATAGGATATCAGCAAAGCACTTATGATATCAAACTAAGGTAGACTGAACTGAACACCATAGATAAACGAATAGAAACTGATACCAATACCGCACAGCTATTGTGAGCTCACAAACCCCATTGATAGATGGCCGACAAGCAAGTCTAGCAACTAGTGGGTAGGTGGGCGAGTAACGGGCGACAATCGCGCCATTATGTCCATACACGGCTGCGGCGTGGATAAATACATAGTTCTATCGGCTGGCGGCCGTCGACCGGCACCCACGTGGTTGTAGCCGGTAGATCAGCTGAAACCTTTACGGAAGACAGGCAGAGCCACTCGCTTACAAAGCTCTTGTCACTTGTAAGCTACGTCTACGCGTTAAATGCGGAATAATGATTCGATGGCAAGCTGCGCTTTTCCTAACATAGATTTTATCATCGGCGTCGCGTAGATGGAGTGGAAGATATATAATTCAGCCAATGCTGGGCAAAGGCCTAGGCTGGGTTGGCCATAATCCACCACGGGGGCCTAGTCCAGATTGGTGGATAACATGCCTCCGAAATAATTCTCGGGCATGTTGGTTTCCTCACAGTGTTTTCCTTCACCGAAAAGCGAGTGATAATTACGTACATAATGTTTAAACAAGAAACACATTGGTATACGTGCCCGCACTGGGATTTGAACTAGCCACCTCCGTTTTGGCAGGCGAACTTTCTCCCACTAGGCTACCACCGTTTCACCGGAAGATATACACGATGGTAAAATGTATCTGTAAAATTAACACTGGATACCTACAAAATTAAGCACAATTATGATGTAAGCTTACCTTGTTATTATTCTCATCTGACTATGTGAAGTATATAAGGTTCGAGTTCGGGGATGTCTAGACGAGATGTTGCCATGGGGTTGCCACTTTTCCAGATAAGTACATCTAATAAAAATTCAATCTATCAGTGGTGGAAACCTCGGGAACAGACTTGCTTATACGCGTTGGTTGCTCTCACAAGTGATCATCTACATCTACACTTTGCTAGTATTTTTTATATGTTTCGCTTCGTTTATGAGCTTTTCATAAATAGCATTTTAGCTTATTGTTAATTTATGCTAACGTGTGGTTTATGGCTTTCGGCACTTTTCTCGATTGTTATTAGCCTGAGAGTGTTCGCTTCGATCATCACCTACAGTTTTCCGACGTTATTATTGGCAATTTTCGGAACCACTAACCTAACATCATATTTTCGTAGCCACTAACATTATTAACAACGATTGTGAATTTTCGGAACCACTAGTTTGTCTAATTTTCTAATCGATAACGTTGGTTAGAGTTTGGGAAAATAACATGACGTCTAGAAATTGGAGAAAACTGTTCTAATGATAGTGTCTTTGTAAACGGAGTCGCACAGTAAATCTTTAATAGTACTATCATGGCAAATACTCTCCCTGATAGCAGGAAACCTCTTAATTTCTGCTATTCATACGAAGAAGAATATCAAAATTTTCAATGCATTGTATTAGCTAGCACTGCAAAAACGAACATTTGATGAAGGTTTACCTCGTTACTCTCGTACTCTCATAAGATACTCATAAGCCCTAGCTTGTATAATTGTATATGCCTTAACTGCATTTAACTCGAGATACACAACTGCGTGCTAATTTAATATGTAATGGAAATAATGCTACAGTTGTAGTTATTAGATTCATTTATATTCTATAATCATTTGATTGATATCACTTTTTCGACTGACTGTACTTTGCACGTGCGATCGAGTTGACTACTACTAAAATGAAAGGTGGCAACTCGACCGCATGGGCGAGTTTATTGCGGTCGAGACACTACACATTAGCCAGCCACAAGTTTCACAACGTAGAAATCACAACTACTTTCTATGTCAGCATAGACTGACCGAGGTCTATGTCATCAACGGAACATCTGTGCAGCGTACGGAACAATTAGTCTATTTGGTTTGACCGCCGTGTCCGGACATCGAACCTGCGACCCGGCGTGTACGACACATGCGCCGTCTCTGCCACTTCCGGCGCCTTAGTTACGCTCTGGGAATGTGCAATGAGTATTGCTTCTCAGTTATTGCTAGCTGCGCCCCGCGCGTGGTGTCCTATATTTTTCAGGACTTTCAGGACTGCTATCTATATATAAGCACCAAATTACATCCAGATCCGTTCAGCCGTTCAGTGGCAACAAATGCTACATATTTTTCATGAGTAGTTAGTAGAACTTATATACTAACACATCTGCTTTCCCGTGTGTTAACTGTATGTTTATAAACATATAGAAAATATATATTATATAGAAAATACAATAATTTCATTTAATTTTTGTTACTTATTTTCACACCCATTTAATAAATCCAAAAGACAATTTGTGCAAACATAGTTTACACTCCACAGAACATAGTTTTTAACCCAGAAAACACGTTCATCTTGAACCTCCTGTGTGATCTCCCTACTGCCACCTACGATTCACCCAACTCGCTCTTTCACCAAATCAAACAAATACCCAATCCAGTAATTAAATTACGCAAATTACCTCGTACCTTTTAGCCTGCCCGTTGGCCTCTATGAGCTGCCTGCTCGGGAAGGCCTAAAAAGTCATGTAACCACGGTTCCGGCGCGAAACCAACCGACCGGACAACTCTAAACAAATGATGGCTAACTCAATGGCCCTCATGGAATGGTGTAGTGCCTGTATCGCGATTGGGCAATGGTGATTGCCAGCCAAGTACCTTCCATAGTATCCTGCTGTTGGATAGGTTTCCCTGATTATTAAAAGGTATCGGATTGAAACAAACAGCTGCCAAACGTATATTCCCATTCCAAACAGAACGGAAACTCCCAGTTGTAGCCACTGGCTCCGTTACCGCTGGCCATATAGAAAAATAACATAAATAAGAGGAAATAATAAGAGGGCGACACGAATTAATCTTAAGTACTATACATAAGAGAATTTGCAAAAGACAAAAGCATCTTAACGAATGAAAGTTTTCCTGTTGTCGAGCACCGGAGTAAGTATTTTGCCAACAGGACGTCCTGAGGACTATTTATGCAACGACCTCGATATTAAAGGAACCTCATCAAAGGAAATGGGGCGAAAATGTCGTAACAATCGTATTCCGCATAGATAAGTGAATTTAGAGGGGAACGCTGCTCGCGTACAATCTGCCAGTGAAGCTGACAGGAAATTGCGACCGTCGCATTTGACCATTTGAATGATGCTATAATCAGTACTCAAAAGTATTTAAATGAAGAGCATTTCACATGAAAGGATGCCGGAACTCTCATAAAAGTTTGAGAAGTCCCTATTGCTAGGCTTCAAATGACGTTTCGAGTTCTAAAGAACCCTTGACCCGCCACTCACGCAAACAACTCCGGACAAGTTGACGCCATACTTAATCAAACTCCTTCATAAGTCCCGAAGTACTTCTAAAGAACTCTCGACCTCGTAAGCGGGCCGTCATACACCCGTTACGCACTGATATAAATCTTGATGAAAGTCGCAACTCATTGTATCTTTATCAAAGTGTACAGGTTTGCATACACGCAAGCAGCGCCCCAAACACCGCAGTGTGACGTCATAAGGGCGGACGTCCGAAATGCCTATTGTTGTCTGCCCCGGCATGATTAACGACCTTCAGGCTCGCACGGCATATTAGCAGAAATTTGCTTGAAGTTGCCATTCGACCGTGTCGCCTTCTCGAAGGTACGTGACAGTTCTGTTCGTGGCAGTTGAGCTTCTAGGAACTAAAAACCTGGGGAACCCCATACCAGAGTTGATGGAACGGAGAGAGTAGGCATCTGAATGACTCAAAGCACGGACTTAATTTTAGGAAACTGATGCTACCTTTAAAGGTATGCAAAGTTGTAATAAAATAGAATGTGTTTTTCAAATGAACTTTGAGAAGTTTAGTGTTGCCCAACTTCTGTTTCAATTATTGAATTTATCGCACTCTCACTACACTATTGTCACTATTCAAAGAAACTCTTTTGGCTCCGGAAATCAGAAAAGAAGATACATAGTATCAAATTTCACCTTGGCGGGCGGTCATAGTGACGGACTTCCATTTCTATACAGTTCTCGAAATTATGGCATAGCGAAGGTGAGTAGTTCGTGGATATTGAGCACAAACGACGAAATGAAAAGGAGACAGATAAAAGACGCCACCAATTTGCTATGAATCTTAAACTACACTAATTTACATTATCTTGTAAATCACTACCGTTCTTTCCCGGCAATTAACTTGCCACTGCGTCGCAAGATTCACTGGTATCCAATATAATAGCCACCATAAAGTTTCCTCGAGCAATAATTTCCTGCTCCTATTGCGAGGCATCGATCATCAATAACTGCGTATTTGCATTGCAAACTCGTCTCGCATGCCTGCAGCCGGCTACCATGACACTGTTGGTGGCTGTCGCGTATACGAGTATAACAATCAAATACATCATTTCTAACCTTACAGTAAGTTAAGAATTCTGAACAATGGGATGTAAAGAGTCCGTATCTAAAAACTTTTGGACAAACATTTTGCTAGAGCCTTGAGTCATTTTGTACGTTTAACCTTTTTGGAAGTCAAACTACAGGACGATTTATAAATCGAAACGAAGGATTTGAGAAATGTTGAGAGAACATTCTTCTAAAGATTAGTGTCTTTTAATCATAGGACACATCAGAGGACAAATCAGAGGACGTACATCATGAAGAAATTCGGAAAATTTTGGAGCAACATTTGCAAGGGATTTGTGTCACCCACCTGTAAGCGATATATATCTGCGTATATATGTATACGACTGCAGAAAATCAGATTGCACAAGGCCATGTGTGTACCAGTTCTGGTAGCGTGCTATACAGAGTATACAGCCGTGACCCTCTGTGCCCGTTTAAACCTGTCGCCTGGTGATTCACTAATAACCCTAAATGTCGAATAAGCTATTCCAATAGCTAACATGACTCAACCAATAGCTCACGTAATACGGCGTCATCATTCAGGAAGATTTCCCTAGCTCCCGACAAGATATAAATAGATATAGACTAAACTTATTGGAACCGGAGTGAGACATCCAGCACAGATCAACAACAAAGTTCTGAGTCATAAACTGGCTCTAAAAATAACCTGAACGATTTGGCCCTTTTTGCCTTATATGCATTTGAATTTAAAGCTTGTGGCGTATTTTGTTCGGTCGTGTAGGTAGTAATTGTCGTACCCTTGTAAGAATTTAGGAGTATTTGTAATTTATGGAAGTAATTCATTTGAAAGATTTTGGAGTTATTTCTGAGAGGTATGCTTGATACTCCAATTAGACGAAAATACAGACCCAATATACATTCTTGTAAGTTTATTAATCATTATGTACATACTTACCGTCTTTCTATCTGATGTAAATATGATCACCAAAAGATCTTGCGGTATAGGAACAATCACGATGAATTTGTAGCGTTCATGCCGAGACAGGTATTCCAGAATTATTCCTCTTCCAGATTGTTTTGTCAAAAATAGTGCTTCTAAATATTAACTTTCAATAGATAAGAATCATATTTATACGTAAATAATCTTCATCTTCAACAGAGACAATATACAAACTACAAATTGATAACACCGATAAACAAAACAAACAGCCGCAATAAATCATAAAGAATGGATCAACTTCGACAATGACAATAATAATTCAGATTAGATGTAACTTGTTAACTGAAATAATATGTATTAGTAAGTTAATGATACTGTATAACTGATCACAAGGTACAAATACACACACATGACATAACCTTTATGGATGAGTAAATTAGGCGCTTTTCAGTTTCTCGTCAAGAAGAGCAGTGGTGTGCTGCAGAGGTCGAGGTGTTGAATCTGCTATCAACATTGATTATTATAATAATGTTGAATGTTGATGTACGTAGTTGCTAATGGCTGCTCATTATTATTGCTTAGAATTGCTTTACGATACAATAGACACGCAATTTTGATAACATTTACTCGGTAAATTAATTACTCTAGTTTTCGTATTTCTATACTATACTCGTAGTATATAGACTATAGATGAACTGTAGTTGCATATTATAAACGATTCCTTATTGTCCTGTCTAATTACGTTCCTTATATTTGTTTTTGGTATTGCGGTTACTAATCTAGACATTCTAGACCATTGTTACATTTCAGTCCTTTCCTTTTTTTTTTTATTCTTGTTTTGTAAAAAGGCTGTGCATAACTGCGCTCGTTCTATAAATCACTTACTATCCTTCTCAAGGCTTTGTTTTGATTTTTATTGGCGCAAGGCATGATAAAGGTTAAGTTTATTTTTTATTTAGTTTTTTGCCATTTTCGCTGAATGCCTGGTGCTTGACTCAGACCAAGGTCGCGGTCTATATTCGGATACGGTGCTTGTATGCTTTTTTATGAGACTGAATCATTCCGAGTATCTAACTCCACATTTAGTGATGCAAGGTTTTTCACTGTGGTATTATCGATGTTTTTTTAATTGTAATTAATATGATTGGCTGGATAAGTTTAGTCTCTTATATTGGTTATAATATTACCTAGTGTTTAACATGGTTATCTATCTCTTCTATATTAGTATGTGCGAACATTTCAACTAAGTATCAGATTTATTCCAAACCACATTTTAATGCCAAAGTTATTTCTTTTTATTCATTTGAATTTTAAATCATATACCTATTAGACAAACACTCACCTGTTGCGGTCATTACCTAGTTCTCAAAAAGTACTCATATTATAACAACATAATTACGATGCCACGCACTTTACAATTCTTCCGAAGACCTTACAACTGTATTTTCTCTAACATTCTGTAACTGGAACTGACAGAACAGCTACAGCAGCTTTCGAAGAACGTTTCGAGCTCGACTCCAGATTTCATATAATTGCACTCGTTCCACCGCCCTTGGCGAAACACCAGAATAATTAATAGTAACTGCGCCCCACGATTCCTACGCGGAGATAAGACACGATCTATGTCAACTCGAACCTTAACGGGCGAGGTTTCGTATATTCGCAAGCGTTGTCGTGATTTGTGTGCCTCCATGACTGTTGGAATAGGTGCAGATATTTGAAGGAGCGCAGTCGATTTTAACTTTCCACTGGTTGGTATTGTGGAGAGTATTTGTTTAGATACATCGAGATTATAAGAGTATCTCGAGTAATACTACTCTATTTTGGGCTATTCCCCCTTTTATGTGGTTTATTAAAGGGTCTTAACTGGGTAATGTAGGTGATTGTGTGTCTTGTACTGAATACGATAGTAAACAGTTGCCCTTTTTGGTTAAATAAGGGATTTTCGAGAACGTCTTCAATAACGATTTAACATTTTGGAAATAACTTACAGCAAGCATCAAATTCAAGCTTCATACATGACTTCCCTCATTGATCTTCAGAAAGCGTCCGTTGTCAATGGGCAGCGTACGATTTCGACTTGAATGGTCATTGTAGCTGACCATGACACCCACGGCGTACGCATTCACGGCGCAAACCCGATTACATTACACACTTTGCACTGTTAGATCAACAATGGCATGCCATTGGTGCCATCGAGGCGTAGGCAGGGTTGTCGATAAATTAGGTTTATTCCCATCTCTGCACGGCACCCATCAATGAAAACCTACGAGGAATTCCGTCAAACCGTGGACCCTGTTGTTTTTACCAATGATTATTTATTTCCGTTTAGTCGACATTTGACAGATTCTACTTTTGACATCATAGTCTACATAATATTATGACAGATTTTACATATATGACAGATTCTACATTGGGCTGATTCTAAATTTTTTTTTATAACATAATTACTTATTTGGTTAAATGTACTTAAAAATATTGCTCCGAAATCCACGCTTCTTCGTGTGCAGTATTGTTGTTTGTTTTTATCGCACGCTTTAGGTTTGCTACTACTTACTTTCCTTGCTTCCATCCAAGTAGATAGGTTAGGTTGCATTGCACCATTAGGAAGCATGACGATTTGGTTTAAAAGATAGTAGCACGACTGCAGAGTCCTTAAGGTTTTCGATGAGAGGTAACCCTACTGACAATACATTCAAAGCTCATTATCATTCCCAACACGGTATGTTTCCTCATTGTTTTTTCACGATGATTCACACTTTGTGATAATGGTGGAAGAGACAAATGTCTATATATTGCAGCAATTGTGATGGGCATCTAATGGAACATAAAGAGATGATTCCATCAGCTAGAGATGTTAACTTATTTTTTAATAAAAAACTATTCGCAATTGGATGAGTTTACTTTATGTCCATGTTATGCTTATAGTGGTCCTTAGGGAGGTAGTAGAAAGCCTAAATTAGAGCAAATCACCTCCATAGCTAATAATATTATGTCAGTGGTTTTTGGATCTTGCAGAGTTTATCAATTGATTTCATAAATTTTCATGGAACGAAATTCTTTAACTTTATCCTGACTTGTAACGATAAGCCTTTTAAATCGATGTCTATGTTCTCAGCAATATTACGACTCCCCCTCACTAGCCCACTAAATATAGCATTTTTAGTTTACAAAGCTATTCATTCACATCCGTACAACTAAAAATAGAGAAAACATCGTGACTCGACTGGAAATAAAGGCGTTATTTCAGTTCGTTACGTTTTGCCGTATTTTGTAACAAACAGGGTGGTCTGATAATCGGCAATAAGTTCAAAAGATGTATTAGTTTCATCGGCTAAACTGCTAACATTTACTCCAAATACATTTAATTTTCTGAGAAGGCTTATTGAAGCTCATCTTATTAAATATTCAATTATTAAGGTATCATTCTGTATATAATATTCCTTTAGGCAGTTCTGTTATTCAGATTGACCTATAACATTTTAAAAATATCAACATAAATTTGTTTCGGTTATAGTTCGGTTCTCTATATTGTAGGTACAGTTGTAGCGAACTAATTACCTTGAAACATTTGTATGTTTTGAATTCTCGACTTTGTTGAATAAGCAATGAGTGGGGTCTAAGCAATGTAATCCAACTTGATGTTTGTTACGATTGTTTTTGAACAGGCGCGTACTAATGAGCTATTTATGATTAAATAATGTTGGAGAACGCACGTAGAGCTAGACTCTCTAGTACTTATATACGCTCATGTTCCTCCTACAACGCAGTTTTATTGTATGACCACTCTATTAGCATTGGCATTAAAGAATTAAGGAGATTTATCTACTTTCATTATCGTCACAACGCATAATATCCGACCAGTCAGAGCATGAGTCTCACCTCACTTCCGTGAGGAGGATTGGTTCATATCATAATTCAACACGGGGTAGTTCTCGGGCGAAGTGTCTACAATAGATTTTTGGATAACATACCTAATTGGTTTGCTTGCTCATCAAAATCTGACCGAATGTACCAGACAACATTAGCAGTCGAAAAAGTATGATATTATACCAGTGGGAGCGGGACTCAATTTCCCAAGAGGACACTAGAATAGCAAAACAACAGCATAAATATAAACATTGCATTGTGTAGTGAAGTTATGAGTCGGGCGCGACTTTGAAATGCACGCATAGCACATCCAGGGCGAAGCGCTCTTCGTGTAATGGATATCTGTGCACTTTTATGCCGCTGGAGTGTCTTCCAATCACACGAAATGACCGCTCGCGTCGTAAAGATCGCACTAAAGTTTACGAGCTCGCGCGAGTCTGAAGTTGGCACCGAGCTGGAGTTTCCGAGAAAATCATTCATTGTTAATTTTAAGTACAGGCAATAGAATATGCGGTACATTTTCATTGACATATGATAAATCGATCTTGCGAGAGGTAAGGGCTCAGGCTCAGAGTTGCCAGTACTCAAAATGACGTATGTCCTCAATCCGCTCACAGAAAATCTTCGAACGCGATCTATCAATCGTATACACCGTAGTAGCATTATCTGGTGTCAGGGTTTACTAGAGCCACTTAGGGGGTCTAGCATAGCATAAAGACTGCTCAATTGATAATATACGGGTACGAAGGTTTAACATACCCAGTCCAGGAAATGGAAATGTCTGCTGCACAGCTTCCGCACCATGCCCACTTCTTTGACTAACCGACGCAGTGTTATTAAACTGGACATTGCCACGGGAAGTGTAAACGCCTATCGATAAATATCTAATTAGAAAGTAGAAAATCTAATTATACGGTCTCTGGGCTATCCGTAACGGCTTCATTTGCTCCCATGTGGTTCCATGATAATGTTCGACGATAATTGGACATATAACTCATGGATTCATAGTATATCTACTTTTAGTACTAAAGAGAATCAACTTGATGGGGTTACGTTTAAAAACTGCTTTTCTGATTCTTCAGTTAAGTTTGGTTTTGCGCCCTCATATCCTTCTAAACCTTGTAATCCATTAATTCTTTTTGGAGTTTTGTTATTTATATTTTGACAAGGGGCTTATGAGGCACAGTAATGTTTTGACTAGGTCCATTTGTAAATTCTAATTTCTCCACAAACACTTGACCACACTTAACCTCGAACTTTTCTCTTATACAAAGCAATCTTGAGAGCTAACAGATTGGGCGTAACTATTCAATCACCATCCGTTCAATATTTGCAGTTAGACATACACATATAGGGGTCAGTGATCTCGATGATGGCTTTTTTGCTGGTAGATGGGAGGTCTAATGGATTTCTAATAGCGGTTTTATCTTTTTATTATCCAATGCAATACGCACTGCTTGGAAAATTGAATACGGAAATTCCTAAGGCAGGAAATTTTCAACCCCACCGCTTCTGGTGCTCTTTCGTCATCTCTAAAGGTAAACTTTACGATTGTATTGGAGCCCTCACCGTATTATTCGTGTTCAAGTCAAGGTCTTGTCTTGTACATTCAGCGGATCAGCGGGGCATGAAGAACTAGAGAAGAAACCACGGACTGATGTGGAACTGTACCTACTCTATTATTAGTGTTCTATATCTTTTATTCAGTTCATAGTTTTTTTGGGTCTAAAATTCAAGCTGTTTATACTTGTCTTCAATCTCACTCTGATAAGCAAACCTGTTTTTTCCCTTCAGTCTAAGAACATAATAAAGGCTTGCACTCTATATAATCATGTAACCGTTTCGGTATACGGTTATGTCGGAACATCGTCAATGTTATCAATCAAATGCCGCGGGTAGATTTATGCGCGTTCGGAACTGTTTTGATTAGTCTGACGATTCCGGTCATCTAAATTATCTATTTAATTGGCCCACATTAGACCACACGCAAAAGTGCAACCGCGTGGGAGCTCGACTCGCAGCATCATAATTGAAGTCGCCATCTACGCCGATCTATGGTAATGCGGGTGCCACCATACCAACACAATTGCCATCCCATTTTCCGTCCCGTCATTCTAAAACAAACTCAATTACCTTAGGATTGAGCTTCAAGGAGCTTTTCAAAGATTATGTATTCTGAATCGTGGAGTCATGTTGTGAATCATGAGATGAGTCTCGTTCCTTCGGCGCGATAAGCTTGTAGTCGTAATTAAGTGGGCAATGGATACTATTCGCTTAGTAGATAGGCGCGGATAAGTCTTAGCTTAGATTAAACACGAATCGTTCCTAAGTTTTTGATTTACAGTATATTTGATATCTTTGGTGTACTCTAAGTTCTACTGTGAATTTTCATGCTATGGATATAGTATAATTGGTATAGTTCTTGTTATTAACAATTTCTCTAGTCCTCCTCATCAGATTCAACCAATACACGCTGCCATTAACGGGTCCCACAAAAATGAGATCAGGAACCAGCTTCTACTAAAAAAAAGACAGTAAACAAATAAAACGATCTATCTGTGGCATTGTATTCGAGTAGGGGCAAATAGGCGTATCTAAACGAGTATCTGCTAGCATTGAACCAGTTTCCAGATATTGGTTTATAAGAGCCTACGTAACGGTAATACTAATGCGGTCTGTAGGGTTGACACGCGTGTCTCTCGGTGACATTGAAATGTGACACAAGTTGTTTTGAATTTTTAATCCATTCGTTCTGCGTCATGTTGTTTTTTTTTTGAGGCGAGATGTTTGTAATGACAGCATAATCAATGAACATCTAGACTGAGATGACGTGATCCAGTTCCCAAAGTTGCGGTGACGGTTTGAGGATGATAAGGATCGATTTAAAAATCTCCGTCGAGGAGGCTACATATCTGTCTTGTACCTCAAATCTGTTCTCATTGAAAAACAAGCAATCAATCCAATTTCCGCCGCCACAGCCCTGCTATACAAAACTTGTCTGCCCCTACTACGTGTTCGCGGTCTGGATAAGGAGTTTAAGGACATGCTAGTCGAGCACGCCGAATGGGACTAATTGACTCCGGCCTAGCTAAATTGGTGCTTTGTTGCGCATTCTGAACTAATTTTGAGAGGAACGTGATGATAGTTGCTCTGTTGTGTAGTCTGACCAAGTTGTGGAGACGGGACGATAGTGGAGTGTTGGATTTGGGATTGGTATTTTAGTTTTGGTACGACATTTGCTTGCTGAGATGGTTAGACCTCGACACGCGTAGAGATTGGAGTGGCATTGCGTAGGCGGCCTTCCTCCACCCAAAGTATTCTTACGTAATCTTGCTCGTTTCAAGTGACATCGATCGCTTTTCCTTCTTTTGAATTGTCAAGTTGGATGTGTTATGGAAAAGCGTGGGAAGTCATGACGGAGTTAGGAACTGGGCATAAAGATTTTTGTTCTAAGTATCACTCCATTTTATCCCTGATAAACCAGATAAACCTTAAATTCATAATTATTTAAATTATAAGTGAGACAAGATATTATTCCTCACTATTTAAAAACAAATAGTGCCTTCTTAAATATTATTATACTTACTTAATTAATGTATACATATAAGAAAAAATCTTTTTTTTTGTATTGGCAAAAAAGTCCACCCTATTTTGGTATGATGTCTTCCGTATCGAAGTTACATCCATTTTGAGACAATTCTTTAAAATACAAGTCCCATGTGCAGTTAGCAGAGGCCTGAAAAACTATAGCAGAAGCATCGTAGTAACAAAGACTTGGCAAGGATTGCGATGACGCAATTAGCTGCCCAATTTGCGCCGGAATTTTAAAGGATGATAGGAAATTATATATTAAGGCCACTCTAGGATCCTTCTTGTAGGTACCTTATTTGGCGTGTCGAGCTATTTAAGTTGCGACTTCAAAAAACATCCGAACTTGTACTAACATGTCCGTTTCCTTGTCCACCAGGCATCAATGGACCTTCCCCCGGACAAAGCGAAGCTGCTCCGGAACTACGACCTCGAGAAGAAATGGGAGATCATCTGCGACCAGGACATGGTCCAAGCGAAGGACTCTCCAACGCATTACCTCAACAAGCTCAGGACTTACCTGGATCCTAAAGCCTCCAGGAGTCATAGGGTAAGTTATTTGACGTAATTTGGAGTAATTCGTTAAGCCATATAATATTAATCCGCGTATATTTTTTTATGAGTTGAGCATTGTTCACAATTCTATTCAAGTCAAATAACTTACATCGAAATTGCAAATTCATTATCATTCTGCAAAATATGAAATGACTTCATAAAAATGAACATAAACGACCTGTAGAGCATTGTTGTAAAGCGGGCGCCATTTTCCACAATGACAGGACATAAAGTGGATATCTCGCACAAAAGCACAAGATCGGAACACGACACGGTGACCCGTGCCCTTGAGGCTTAGCGGCGCTCACCATTCGGTACCGTTAGGGGCTGGAGACAATGGTCCATACATCACGCAGCTCGATACAATCTACAATTTGTAAACAGACTGTAGTAATGATGGAACATGACTCCCAGATGCTGGGAAAACTGAATTAGGAGAAAGGAATGACAGAGAAGATGCTATATTGTTTTTGTTATCAAACTTTTTGTTTTTCCGAGGGTTCTTAGTTTATTACGCTTTGTGGAGCGCCACGTCTGCCGTAACAGTTACAGTATTGAGAACCTTAAGTACCTTGTAAAATCTCGCGAGGTACAATGCGCTTGTCATCCTTTATTATAAAATTTCATACGCCCAGTAATTCAGCTGGAAAGTATCTCTAAACTGGAACACAGTAATTATTGCATACTATTGCTTGGTGGATAATACTTCATCAGGTTGACCTTTGCAGAAGGGGGCTACCACTACTGTACCTAAGAAGTTTAAATCACGAGTCATGCCACGAGCTGTCTCCAAACAATCCAAAGCTGTCGATCTCTTTTATACTACTTACGAGTTGCGATCCAGCAAAAAAGTAAACGCCTATTGTAACTATTGATCACCGCATTCCGTTCGGTTCTTTTTATAGGATTACGTCTGTTTTGCCATTCGTCATGAATTCATGATGATCTGGTGAAACCGTATTAAATCAGCCTGAGGTTTGTGCGAGTATAGGGGCACCAATGTTGTACAAAAATACAGGTTTCTCCAATATGTTATCAATATTGGTTCAGTACTGTTTCACAAAATTGAAGTTGTTATTTCCAGTTCATATAGTTATTCATATAGTAAAACTTAGTCAACTATCAGGTGTGTGGGATACAACCGACTATGAACTCGGATCTTTTTTTATATTTTCATATTTATATCTCTTCAATTAGGTGTTTAATAAAGTCTTCAGTCAATATAATCCCTTCCTCATGGACTACATAGTCTTTTAACAGACACTCTGAACTCACCCACCACGCCATGGAAGATGATTATAGACTTTCTTTACCATCAATAAAAGATGACGGAAAAAGAAACACATTCTTGAAATTGATTGCCCATTCATCTATTGTGTTCAAACTCCTCACGAACGACTAATGGCCATCAAACTTTTTTACAAACAGCCATTCATGAATCTGATTCAGTACCGCGGTATTGAAACCCCTGGGAAAAAGGGAATTTCATAACGTCCAACCGAAGCCGGAAAAGACAGGTATCACGTCAAACCGATTGGTAACGTGACGCCAATAGTCCAGCGGTTGTGGTTGTTGTGTTTCACACCATCCAATCTTTCCTCACACGTCATACGAGGAAGAGCGGGACGTTCACTCTAGTAGCCTTTTTTGTTTGTACTTATGTTTGTACGTTTAGCAAGTATCAAGTTGAACTTCTTCCTTACTTTTTGGTAGCTTTGCTTCCTCAAGGAGCTCCTTCCAATTTGCTTTCTCTCTCGCATCGCGTCTTCTATTATCAAGTGTCATTCATATTTCAAGTTGTGGTTTAATATCGTTTCAATTTCTTAAAGCCAATGCAGGCCATGACGCCGTATTTATACTGGACACATCTTTTATCTACTATGTCATAGTCAACGTACCGACCGTTTGAATTTTAACAAGCATTTGTCCCAATATATATTATCCCATCAAAAACATTACATGTACAAAAATGCACAAGTCTCGCAACGCAGCTTATCTGCCGTAAAAAGTTGTGATATCGAATGTAAACCAAGTCGGTTAATTTAATACCTAACTACTTATTTATTTCTTTAGTAAATAGAGTGTCTTGGCATTTGCACACTTCAACATAAATCTACATAGCGCTTTGTGCTTGTATTTGTTTGAAAGTATACCTACACGGAAGACTATATTATTTAGATTACCTAGTAGATTATGCTGCCGTGTACAATCGCCAAGACACTCTATTTACTAACGAAATAAATAAGTAGTTAGGTATTAAATTAACCGACTTGGTTTACATTCGATATCACAACTTTTTACGGCAGATAAGCTGCGTTGCGAGACTTGTGCATTTTTGTACATGTAATGTTTTTGATGGGATCTCATTTCTTTTTGTAGGCTTTCTTTCTGTATTTCGTTTTTTTTGCGAAACCCGCAAAAACGTGCGCCGCGCGCCTGCCCGGCCGGGGCCCCTTGCGAACATAGGTCATGCTCATAGATTATCATGAACGAGTGTCTTTGCGTCTCCACAGATTCATGTTAGGTATTTGATGTACCTAGGTAACGAATTTGTTCAACCTATAAAAGTGTAGGCAGGTATAGTATAAGTAGGGATTTGTATCTCTTTATCTGCGGTAGGTGTACCCCTATCGTGGAAGTTTTTAAAAAGCGCTCAACTGTCGAATTTCTTGAAGCCATTTCTCATTTTAACCCCTGTTACCCATTTCATTAAATTTCAATGAAGTCTAATTATGAACTGTAAAAGTAACTTTGTAATTACATACAATTTAATGAGGTTTATATGGGAATACAAAGTTATTTATGCAGATTATATATCTAGAAAACGGGATGAAAATTATGGAATGTCATAATTTTTCCTTGGTTTATAGGCTAAACAATAGCTATATTAAAAATTTGAAACTTGTGGAACGGCTAGAAGTACCTTAGAATTTTGATGATCGGTGAGTCAGTCAGTAAGTGGGCAACAAAATTAAGGAAGTTTGACATGCAATGATTCTTAAACTACTGGTTCAAATTTAATGTAATTTGGATTATTATCTGTAAACGTGATGCCCTCTTGGTCACTAAAAATTTAGGCTTCTAGTTTTATCCATAACGAAGTTACAGGGGGTCGAAAATGGCCCGAATCGCTTCGAGAAAAGGATAGTACGGCCGTGCCTTTTGTTTTGCTCGACTTGGCGGGGGCACTGCCGTGCCCCCAGATATATTGGGACAAATGCATTGGGACAAATAATCAAACATCAAACATGTTCACACCTCGCCTGTCTCGCCGCAATATGTTCATAGCGTCATTAGTCAACGAATAGTAATCAGTAAACGGTACATTTTCGATTAGATGCTGCAGCACGGTGTAGCCTGGAGGTATCTTTGGGTGGATTAGATTTCCCAGATCTGACCCCGAGATTGGTCCCGGTAGAGATTCGGACGATAATATGCATAAATTACATAGTGCTGGGCATTACGGGATCGGGCAAGACTGATTAACGATTTACACCTAACGGATTTCTTATTGAGAAATATTTGGAGATGTTTCCCTAACAGCATGATGACAACATTTTAACTAGCAAAATTAATAACAGGCGTTTCCAATAAAAAAAATATATCTATAATTCCAAAAATGGTCATGGCATGTGCTGCCGCTTCATCACCGCTTAACTGGCTAACTATCATTGCCGTATTTTAAAGCGCATGACCAACCACAATGGTTGAAACGTCCCACGAAAGAAGAAGATGGTATTGTACATCAAACTCATAGCAGATTAAGCATGACATATCTAATAGAGGGCCCTTGCGTACGCGAGCAGGTCTCATTAATCTATCCAGGCTAAATACACCAGGGTCGTCTCTGAAAGGTCACGCCGTGCTCCCAATGCGGTGCAATGATAATTTCTGACTCATACAGCCTCATACTCTCATGTCGTGCTTAATTTGGACCTTGTTCCAAGGCATAAGATAGTGCCCTTCTCATTGACTAGACGAAAGCACGAGACGCCACTCCCTGTTGCTAAAATGTATTTTTCGTAAGTCCCAAGCTCAGCGTGGCGCTGGTTCCCGCTCATAGGCAACTATAACCCAATTAAATACAAATAAAAGAGATGGACAAAGACAATTGCAAAGATGCACGTTCATGCGTAGGAGCAATCATCATCACCCTTCACTTGTACACACCCAAACGTCATGCGACCTCAATGTATATGTTGAAATTAATTACCGTAATGTTCGGTAAAATGTCGCAGTTCATTATGAGAGTCATTAATTTTCGGGAGGCTTTGTATGATGAATGCCTTTGCTAATGGCATCCCATATATTTTATAGGCTCATTAGTGGCGTTTTCCTTGAGACTGGAATGCTCAATGCCCATGTTGTAATCTGTATGGATGGATACACGATGTAAATAGTAGTTGTGTTTATATTTACAGTAAGTATGGGAGATATACAATTGAAAGTTTGGTGCTTCTACTGTCGTGTACAGATTTCTTCACGCTTCATTAAAAACTAGGGGTGTATCTATTTTACCGTTTAGTTTTATAGAGTTGTAATTATTATCCTTAATGACCCTTAACCTAACTGCGGGTCTTACAAACCTTTGCATGGTGTGCCGCAGTATCCGCCGTTCTTACTATCTCAGCTCTGAAATTACTAACATAGGTAATGTTAGTAATTTCAGAGCTCCTACGAATATTCATGTAGACATCACACCTTTAGATGGTAGAATTCTTCAACTTTTTGCTCAATATTCCTTTCTCTCCACTTTGTCAGTGTCGTCGAGGAGAAAGGGAAGATAATATGAATGCGTGTGATTTTCTCATCTCTTGCACCACCGCCGACCGTGGGCGTTCACAGACTCCGCGCGAGACGTATGTTTGTCTAACGTATAAGGACATGCGCTAATCTTATCTCCCATATTTATGAGCTTCGAAGATGTTCGAGCTTTCTCTCCATATTGCTTCGTGATGATATTTGGTTAGTGGGTAGAATGATCTGCATATTTGCGAAAGTTTGCATGATTAGATTCGTATCGTTTTAGAATTCAATTTATAGACTCCTTAAATGGTACCTTTTACTGTACCAAAGAATAAAAAGTACGTACCTTCTGCGACTATTGCAGGTACCTATATCTAAATTATGGTTCCAAATTGGACTAAGTTGTATTTCCGAAATATGCACGTTTTCTTTCTTTACTTTCAGAAAAGAAAAATGGTCGGCGACTCCACATCTACACAAGTCCTCAGGGATCTGGAGATATCGTTACGGACCAATCACATAGAGTAAGTTGCTACAAAGTTATTTGAACAATATCGTATGTCTACTGTCAGGCCGACCGAAGGTCTAAACAACTGTTACCAATAGATATCACCTGGATGGCTAGCGATGGAAAATCCGCACACGACTTATGAGATCCCGTCATTTGTGCAGAGTTAAGGATCGAACTCGGTGTCGATGAGTTCCAAATAACAAAATTATAGCTCAGCCATCACCTAACAATAGCTAAAAGTTCTAGCAATGAAAGTAACTTAAACTTTTCAACTGCGTTTTCAGATGGGTGCGAGAGTTTCTAAACGAACAGAACCAAGGGCTAGACGTCCTTATAGACTATCTGAGCTTCAGACTGAGCATGATGAGGCACGAGCAGAGGATCGCGCTGGCGCGGAGTCAATCCAGTGATGGCATCAACCAGGGTAGGTAAATTTATAGAACTGAGCGTCGGAAACCCTGTTTCTTATAGGAGGACTTAGCAATGTGAATCTCATTCTATGACCCCATAATTGACAGTGGTTTAAGGGTAGGTAGGTGATGATGATGTATTTTCCAGTGAACACAACGACGTCAGAATGCAGCGGGCCGACAGACGACCGATCCACCCTGAACGCCACGTGGCGGCGGCGCGCGCGTTCCGCCGACTCCGACGGGGAGTGCGCCGCCAGCCCTGCCGTGGCCAGGAGGCGCACGAGACACGCAGCCAGACTCAACATGGGCGCCTCGACTGACGATATACACGTCTGCATCATGTGCATGCGGGCTATTATGAACAACAAGGTAACTTGCTTCTTCTTCTTTTCGAGTTAATGGTCTCAAAGGACGGCTATGAATGTAGCCAAAGCCATAACTGTGGCCGCGGTAAATTTGTCTAAGGATGTAGGGCATGAGGAGCATAACAGCAGGCATGGTATCGTTTGTTTTAGTATTTTTTCCTAAAGTGTAGATCCTAGTTTAGGCATTGCCAAGTATCACGTCAATTACGCCGCAACAGGCTAAAAAAGATATCATTAAAGCGCCTCAGTTATTTTCAAGAAGCACGCGAAGAAGAGTCACGTACGTCACCATCAACATAATCACGGATATATCTTTAGCTTCTATTTCTAAGATAATTCGTAAACTTGGTATTGATAGGAAGAACACGCCTTTAACAGACACTCCTCGTTCAAAACATTATTCTAACCAGAAAAATTCCTTCTACCAATAAATTTCTCCCGGAACTAAAGTTCTTCAATGTCGTTCACCGTTTTCGGAAACGTGGTCGTTCAAGCGAATCAGGATGTCGGCTAATGGACTACTCATGCGCATTCATGCAGGTATGAGCCCTGCCGCCTACACTCACAATCAGTCTGTCCGCCAAAGTTAAATCACTTAACCAAGTAATGAACGTACAAAGACGATCAAGTCATTGACTTCAAAGCAGTTCTTATATCTTTCGACAACTGAACGGGTAGTCATTAACCTGACGGTAAACACCATGCTCCACGCCTGCTAAAGCAAAATTAGTACCGCCCTTAACATTTTTCGGGTTCGAAGAGTCCGGTTAGTTTAGTGCTCTTCAAACCGAAACATCTTGATGCCCCTGGTGTCTCCCTAATGTTTGCGCACTCATAGAGGCATATAGGGCTCTTTTGCCATGCCAATCGGCTCGGTTATTAGCATACCAATGCTTGGCAATCGAATATCTGACGATGGTCACACGTCCGCTTCTTCGATTCCTATGATCTTTACTTATGGCATTATCGTCTATTTCCCCAGTACGGCTTCAACATGGTGATCCAGCATCGAGAGGCCATCAACAGCATCGCCCTCTCACTCGTGCACCACTCGCTTCGAACAAAGGCGCTGGTCCTGGAACTCCTGGCGGCCATCTGCCTCGTGAAGGGTGGCCACCAGATCATCCTGTCGGCCTTCGACAACTTCAAGGAAGTGGTGCAGGAGCCGAGGCGGTTCCACACGCTCATGGACTACTTCATGAACTATGATAACTTCCATATCGAGTTTATGGTAAGTTCCTTTTCATTATTTTTCTTACTTTAGTGCCATGCCATATCACTAGGTTTTTACAAAAAGGAAAATATTTTAATCTGACAAGCTCAATTAGAACCACTTTCTCTTATACTAGGGAGACTATTTTGCATAAAAAATAAGTAAAAGTAAAACATGCATGCATGTTGGTTTAGTCCCGATTACCTAAAAGCATGACCGTAATTGACATCCAGGATTACCTCCAGATAAAGGATCTCTTTAACAGGCAATAGCACAGACACATGGGAGGCATTACTAGAACAAGGAGTTGAGCACAAATATATTAGATTAATAAGAAACATATATAGCAGCAGCAGAGCAAGAATTCAATTAGAAAAGAAAAGTGCTTTTTTCAGAGTAGAAAAAGGAGTCAGGCAGGGAGACCCACTATCTCCGAAATTATTTACCGCAGTTCTAGAATCAATCTTCCGAAGGCTTAATTGGGAACATCTGGGAATCAACATAGACGGTGTACTACTGTCGCATTTAAGATTTGCCGACGATATAGTGTTACTGGCAAGAACAGCAGAGGACCTAACCAGAATGATAAAAGATCTTGCGAAAGAAAGTGAGAGAGTAGGGTTGGTAATGAATCCGGAAAAAACTAGAGTGATGACAGACGGGTACAAACATACTATAGATCTAGGAAATACTGAAATCAAATATACAGACGAATACATATATCTAGGTCAGCTTATAACTCAAAAGGATCCGATGCAGAAGGAAGTGGCCAGAAGAATTACAAATGGCTGGAATACATACTGGAGTTAAAGAGAGGCTATGAAAGATAAAGAACTCCATATAAACCTAAAAAGCAAACTGTTTAATACCTGCATACTACCTGTCCTTACATATGGGTGTCAATCATGGTCCCTAAACCAAGGGACCTCAAACAAACTAGCAACTTGCCAGTATGCCATGGAAAGGAGTATGCTAAATATTAGAAAGTCTGATAGAGTAAAAAAATTCCTCATTAGAAAAAAAACAAAAACTACCGATGTTATAAACAAAATCAAAAGACTCAAATGGCGATGGGCTGGTCACATGGCAAGAAGACACGAAAAATGGAGCAAAAAGGTGACATGGTGGTACCCAAGGGAAGGCAAGAGAAAGAGAGGTCGACCACAGAAAAGGTGGGACGATGATGTTAGACAAGTGGCAGGAGTCACATGGAACAGGAACAGAGTCACAGGAACAGAGTGGCTCAAGAAAGAAAGGAATGGAAAAGGTTGGAGGAGGCCTATGCCGACTGGCAAGCAGATCTAGGAAAGATAACGAAGCAACAAATATTAGTTTGAATTGTTTAATTAATATACGATTTAAATGTTAGTTCGTTACATAAGAATCAAATGTACCAAGTGATCTGAATAAAAGGCTATATTATTATTATTATTAGCACAGACACGAAATTTTGTGTACGCATCAGTTTTACAATGATATTGATGCTACAATTGAGTCTTGAGTCCTGACTAGGGAACTCCTCAATGGATAGCAGCACAGACATCAAATATTGAATACGCATTGAATTGTGATATCCCGTTTTAAGTGTCACCATGACACGGCTACTGCATTTTTTATAAAAGCTCGGTTCTATTATTTCCCAGGTGGCGTGCATGCAGTTCGTGAACATAATCGTGCACTCAGTCGAAGACATGAACTTCAGAGTGCATCTTCAATACGAATTTACGGCGCTGAAACTCGACGACTACTTGGAGCGGTTGCGACTCTGCGAAAGCGACGATCTTCAGGTAACGCCGGCGATATGCCAGGAAAGAAAGAAAGAAACACACACATTTCTGACTAAATGTATAAAAAAAAAACAATGTAATCATTTTGTTCGTTTCAGGTTCAAATATCTGCGTACTTGGACAATGTGTTCGACGTCGCTGCTCTGATGGAGGATAGCGAGACGAAGACTGCCGCCTTGGAGAAGGTCAACGAGCTGGAGGATGAGTTGGGACACGTGAGCATCTTACAACTGGTTTTCCTTTTGAATAAATGTAGTGAGATGAGAGATGGTGGCCCAGTGGTAAATTGTGCGTTTGAAAATACAAAGATACCGGGTTCGACGACCAATCACTTTTCATAGGTTGTGTGCGGATTTCCATCGTTCTGTGCTTCGGAGGGCACTTACCCCCAGTTTCTGAAACGTCAGTCAACGTTGACAACAGATTAATTCTATTGCCATCCTTGTCATTTGCTTAGTGTTAGATAGAGACAACGATAGTTTTAATCTACTGTCAAAGCCAACTAGCTTTCTAGAAACCGGAGGTTAGCCTTCGGTTCCGGTTATTATCGATTGACACGTCAGAGGCCCTTGGACGGCTTCATAAACTCTGACATAGGAGGCTAGCACAACCTCATACGACAACCAAACCAAACAATAAATGTTTAGGATCAGTATCCTCGTGTTTTCGGTGATGGTATTTCGAGGAGATTTGTGATGCAACGATCAGGACCCTCTTGGATTACAACCTGATCTTGCTCGCGAAAATAAGACGAGATGGATTGTGATGATGACGATGTATATTTCGTTTCCAGGCCCACGAGCGCCTGGCCTCTTTCGAGAGGGAAGCGATCGCGAAGCTGGCAACCCTGGAGTCGGAGCTGGCGCAGGTGCGGCAGGAGAGGGACCAGCTGGCCGAAGCCAGGAGGCAGGTGGTGGAAGAGGTACGATCTTACCAGCACTCAGTGAATCCAGCAGCTGTTCTACCGCTCGGGGCTGTCGCGTGGCTGCTCAAGCAGTCACGTGTGTCAGTGCAAGGAAGATTGGAGTTCGCTATGCATTGCAGTTTTTACAAGCTTTTATTTGATTTACAATGTTTGTTTGTTAGTTTATTAAGGTTAAATCTTGTCTTAAATTAGAACCACGTGCTGTTATCTTAAGGAGTTGAGTGTTTCCTTCTGATGTAAGTAAACGTAATATCAATGCCATGGTAGAACAAAGATCTGTCTTCGGTTCCAGGTGTCCACCCTGAGGCGAGCGCAGCAGGACTCCCGGAACCGGCAGTCGATGCTGGAGTCCAAGGTTCAGGAGCTGGAGACACTCACCAAGTCGCTGCCTAGAGGGGCTTCCAGTGAGTATCTCACGCTACATACACATATCCACATATCTCACTAGTTATATTATAATTATAATAAGACGAACATTAAAATCGTATTTATCTTCCAGTGGGGGCTATATCCTCCCACGCACTATGCAACGGTAACGCGACTAACGGGCACTCCTCGTCCCCGTCCCCGCCCAACGTCCCCAACGGGGACACCCCTACACACAAGCCGATCCCGCCCCCGCCCCCGCCCGCGCCGGTGCCCCCGCCCGCGCCTCCCGCCGCCCCGTGCCCGCCGCCCCCGCCGCCGCCGCCCCTGCTGATGTCGCACGCGCCGCCGCCCCCTCCCGCCCCGGGGCTCATGGCGCCGCCCCACCACACGGACGCGATGACGATCAAGAGGAAGGTCGACACGAAGTACAAGCTGCCTACTTTGAATTGGATCGCATTGAAACCGAATCAGGTTAGTTTCCCTTTCGTCATCATCACACCTCAATATACGTCCACTGTTGAGCATACTAGGTCCAAACTTTTTTAAGGAATATTCAATGTCGATTTCGAACGTATCTAAACAAATAATGTACTCTGTGCATCTAACTATGATATTAAAGCCTTTCTTGAGAATGACAAAATGATAACGAAGTTGACCGGCTTACCAGGTCCGGGGCACGATCTTCAACGAGCTGGACGAGGAGCGTCCGCGGCGCAGGATCAACTTCCTGGAGTTCGAGGAGAAGTTCCGCATCGGCGGCGTGTGCCCCGCCGGGGACGACAGCGACGCCGACACGCTCGCCTCCTTCCCCAGCAAGCGGTTCCGCAAGCCCGACACCGTGTCGCTGCTGGAACACACGCGCCTCAGGAACATCGGTATGAGGTTTAACCCCCCGTTTAGACTCACCCCCGTATCGTTGGTCGTTACTTCCAAATTTCTTTCACTGACCTTTGCTGGACCTCGAAACTCCCCCAAAAATTCCTTTCCTCCTCGTTCGTTCTTTGAACTTGGTCTCGTTAGTTGAACTTTCGAGGTTCCTCGGTACTCCATTTTAAGACAAATGATCGTAGAGAAGCGGCTTCGAGGAATCCTCAAGGTATGTCGCGAGGCACCTCGAATTGACAGATGCGGTCTGTTTCCTTCGTACGAGGATTATTGTCAAGGAATAACAGAGTGGAGGAAATTTCACCTACCAACGACACCAAAACAGGCAAGTGACGTTGAGTGAAGCGAAAAAAATTTGGAGGTAGCGATTGACGATACGGGGTTCAGCTTCTGCTCCCCCTCCCGCTGCCAGCAGTTCCCTCAAGAGAAGTGTGTATTCACATGAAACCCTCCTCACTTCGCTGTCACTTGGACGGCACGAGGAACACTGGCAGGGTCGTGAGAAGTACCATGTTTACTTCCCGTCCTACTCACTGCCCTGCCCACTTTCCTACTCTTGTAAATATTAAATAGGGTAAATTAGGAGATTTACAGGGGGTGTGAAGTACACTACCTAGGAACATAGATATTTTTTGTATCATGGCTTTACGGTGGATGCGGAATTATCTGGTTAGGTAGGTCTCTAGTCCCCAGAGATGAGATCAGCGCCGACTTCAGAACTGCTGCTTAAGTTTATGACTAGAACTAGAACCACAATCATGGTGACCAAGAGGAAACTGTAGTACAATAGATTGGTTGAATCTCTGATAAAATCTGCGGCATTTCCTGCGCCCGCTAAATGGGGAAAATGATTTCTGAATTATTTATTTACTAGCTGCGCCCCGCGGTTTCACCCACATTTGGATAATATACGATAATATTATATCTTTATGAATTGTATGTGTTATTCTGATATGTAAGCTATATTGTTGTGAAGTTTCATCAAAATCCATTCAGTAGTTTTTGCGTTAAAGAGTAACAAACATCCATCCATCCATACATACAAACTTTCGCGTTGATAATATTAATTAGTAGGATAACATTTTGAACCTTAACGACCGAAGGATTTCCTTTCGCAGCGATATCTCGACGAAAACTCGACACGCCCGTCGAGAAAGTGATGGCCGCCATCAACAACCTCGACCTGAAACAGTTACCTTTGGAGAGCGTCGAGATCCTCCAGCGAATGGTGCCCACGGAAGCCGAACAGAAGGCCTACAAAGAATACGTCGCCGAGAAGAAGAACATCGCCCTTCTCACCGAAGAGGACAAATTCCTGATGCAACTGACCAAAGTGGAGCGAATATCCGCCAAGCTGTCCATCATGAGCTACATGGGCAACTTCTTTGACAACATCCACCTGATAACACCTCAAATACACGCGATCATATCGGGGTCTTCGTCGGTGAAGTCTTCGCATAAGTTGCGGAACGTGCTGGAGATTATTCTGGCTTTCGGGAACTATTTGAACAGCAGCAAGAGAGGGCCCGCGTACGGCTTCAAGCTGCAGTCCCTGGACACGCTGATGGACACCAAGTCTACGGACAAGAGGATGTCGCTGTTGCATTACATTGTGGCCACGGTCCGCCAGAACTTCCCCGAGCTGATGAACTTCGATACGGAACTGCTGTATATTGACAAGGCTGCTCAGGGTGAGTGCTCCGAATTCTTTGTTCCAATTATTTTGAACTGGCAAGGGAATGTATGGCAATTTTTTTTCAGGTTGTTAGACAAACATGTCTTGTGAACTGTGGTTAGGAGGCGCTATGGAATATTTGAGCAGTTTGGTCCAGAGTTATACAGGTTATTGTTAATGCATATCTTTCAGGTCCTGAATACTGTTGTAATTATTTATGTAGACTTCGTTTTTAGGTAGAGTTTGCTTAGAAGTCTTTTACCAAAATGTATGGGATAAGTTTTTTGCGAATTCTGACATTTCTAGTACTCAAACCTCAGTCGGTCCAGTAGAGACTTTTGCTCCTTATAAGAAACAGGATCTATTGTCATCAAAAAAAGTTTTTGTGCAAAATGTTTTTTTTTGCCAACTGTATTTATTTTCCAAAATCCATAAATGCAGTTCCGTATATCTTAAAAAAATATGGACAGTCTCCTAAATCCGTTTTTCTGTAACTGTAACGGTTAAGGAACCTGCCTTTACTGTCCCGTCTCAAGAATTCGCCTTGTATTGGCCGATGATTCTTTACCTCCTCAATATTCAATAACACCGTAAAATATGTACCATCACCGGACCCTGTATCGACAGAAATCAGCCGCTGTTCACTACGGTTTGGTGCCGCGTCCGCGCACACGTACGTCGCCGACCGTACTAACCCTTGCGCCCATTGCAGTGTCGCTGGAGAACGTGGTGGGCGACGTGTGCGAGCTGGAGCGCGGCATGGAGGCCGTGCGCCGCGAGTGCGAGGCGCGGGACGCGCACCGCGCCGCCACGCACCACGTGCTGCGGGACTTCCTCGCCAACGCCAGCGACAAGCTGCGCCGCCTGCGCCACGAGACCAAGCACGCGCAGGTGCGTCCGGGGGCGGGGGCGGGGGGCGGGGGGCGTGGGGGCCGTGCGCCGCGAGTGCGAGGCGCGGGACGCGCACCGCGCCGCCACGCACCACGTGCTGCGGGACTTCCTCGCCAACGCCAGCGACAAGCTGCGCCGCCTGCGCCACGAGACCAAGCACGCGCAGGGGCGGCCGGGGGCGGGGGCGGGGGGCGTGGGGGCCGTGCGCCGCGAGTGCGAGGCGCGGGACGCGCACCGCGCCGCCACGCACCACGTGCTGCGGGACTTCCTCGCCAACGCCAGCGACAAGCTGCGCCGCCTGCGCCACGAGACCAAGCACGCGCAGGTGCGTCCGGGGGCGGGGGCGGGGGGCGGGGGGCGTGGGGGCCGTGCGCCGCGAGTGCGAGGCGCGGGACGCGCACCGCGCCGCCACGCACCACGTGCTGCGGGACTTCCTCGCCAACGCCAGCGACAAGCTGCGCCGCCTGCGCCACGAGACCAAGCACGCGCAGGTGCGTCCGGGGGCGGGGGCGGGGGGCGTGGGGGCCGCGCGCCGCGAGTGCGAGGCGCGGGACGCGCACCGCGCCGCCACGCACCACGTGCTGCGGGACTTCCTCGCCAACGCCAGCGACAAGCTGCGCCGCCTGCGCCACGAGACCAAGCACGCGCAGGTGCGTCCGGGGGCGGGGGGCGGGGGGCGTGGGGGCCGCGCGCCGCGAGTGCGAGGCGCGGGACGCGCACCGCGCCGCCACGCACCACGTGCTGCGGGACTTCCTCGCCAACGCCAGCGACAAGCTGCGCCGCCTGCGCCACGAGACCAAGCACGCGCAGGTGCGTCCGGGGGCGGGGGCGGGGGGCGGGGGGCGTGGGGGCCGCGCGCCGCGAGTGCGAGGCGCGGGACGCGCACCGCGCCGCCACGCACCACGTGCTGCGGGACTTCCTCGCCAACGCCAGCGACAAGCTGCGCCGCCTGCGCCACGAGACCAAGCACGCGCAGGTGCGTCCGGGGGCGGGGGCGGGGGGCGGGGGGCGTGGGGGCCGCGCGCCGCGAGTGCGAGGCGCGGGACGCGCACCGCGCCGCCACGCACCACGTGCTGCGGGACTTCCTCGCCAACGCCAGCGACAAGCTGCGCCGCCTGCGCCACGAGACCAAGCACGCGCAGGTGCGTCCGGGGGCGGGGGCGGGGGGCGGGGGGCGTGGGGGCCGCGCGCCGCGAGTGCGAGGCGCGGGACGCGCACCGCGCCGCCACGCACCACGTGCTGCGGGACTTCCTCGCCAACGCCAGCGACAAGCTGCGCCGCCTGCGCCACGAGACCAAGCACGCGCAGGTGCGTCCGGGGGCGGGGGCGGGGGGCGGGGGGCGTGGGGGCCGCGCGCCGCGAGTGCGAGGCGCGGGACGCGCACCGCGCCGCCACGCACCACGTGCTGCGGGACTTCCTCGCCAACGCCAGCGACAAGCTGCGCCGCCTGCGCCACGAGACCAAGCACGCGCAGGTGCGTCCGGGGGCGGGGGCGGGGGGCGTGGGGGCCGTGCGCCGCGAGTGCGAGGCGCGGGACGCGCACCGCGCCGCCACGCACCACGTGCTGCGGGACTTCCTCGCCAACGCCAGCGACAAGCTGCGCCGCCTGCGCCACGAGACCAAGCACGCGCAGGTGCGTCCGGGGGCGGGGGCGGGGGGCGGGGGGCGTGGGGGCCGTGCGCCGCGAGTGCGAGGCGCGGGACGCGCACCGCGCCGCCACGCACCACGTGCTGCGGGACTTCCTCGCCAACGCCAGCGACAAGCTGCGCCGCCTGCGCCACGAGACCAAGCACGCGCAGGTGCGTCCGGGGGCGGGGGCGGGGGGCGTGGGGGCCGCGCGCCGCGAGTGCGAGGCGCGGGACGCGCACCGCGCCGCCACGCACCACGTGCTGCGGGACTTCCTCGCCAACGCCAGCGACAAGCTGCGCCGCCTGCGCCACGAGACCAAGCACGCGCAGGTGCGTCCGGGGGCGGGGGCGGGGGGCGGGGGGCGTGGGGGCCGCGCGCCGCGAGTGCGAGGCGCGGGACGCGCACCGCGCCGCCACGCACCACGTGCTGCGGGACTTCCTCGCCAACGCCAGCGACAAGCTGCGCCGCCTGCGCCACGAGACCAAGCACGCGCAGGTGCGTCCGGGGGCGGGGGCGGGGGGCGGGGGGCGTGGGGGCCGCGCGCCGCGAGTGCGAGGCGCGGGACGCGCACCGCGCCGCCACGCACCACGTGCTGCGGGACTTCCTCGCCAACGCCAGCGACAAGCTGCGCCGCCTGCGCCACGAGACCAAGCACGCGCAGGTGCGTCCGGGGGCGGGGGCGGGGGGCGGGGGGCGTGGGGGCCGCGCGCCGCGAGTGCGAGGCGCGGGACGCGCACCGCGCCGCCACGCACCACGTGCTGCGGGACTTCCTCGCCAACGCCAGCGACAAGCTGCGCCGCCTGCGCCACGAGACCAAGCACGCGCAGGTGCGTCCGGGGGCGGGGGCGGGGGGCGGGGGGCGTGGGGGCCGCGCGCCGCGAGTGCGAGGCGCGGGACGCGCACCGCGCCGCCACGCACCACGTGCTGCGGGACTTCCTCGCCAACGCCAGCGACAAGCTGCGCCGCCTGCGCCACGAGACCAAGCACGCGCAGGTGCGTCCGGGGGCGGGGGCGGGGGGCGGGGGGCGTGGGGGCCGCGCGCCGCGAGTGCGAGGCGCGGGACGCGCACCGCGCCGCCACGCACCACGTGCTGCGGGACTTCCTCGCCAACGCCAGCGACAAGCTGCGCCGCCTGCGCCACGAGACCAAGCACGCGCAGGTGCGTCCGGGGGCGGGGGCGGGGGGCGGGGGGCGTGGGGGCCGCGCGCCGCGAGTGCGAGGCGCGGGACGCGCCCCGCGCCGCCACGCACCACGTGCTGCGGGACTTCCTCGCCAACGCCAGCGACAAGCTGCGCCGCCTGCGCCACGAGACCAAGCACGCGCAGGTGCGTCCGGGGGCGGGGGCGGGGGGCGGGGGGCGTGGGGGCCGCGCGCCGCGAGTGCGAGGCGCGGGACGGCACTCGAAACTTCTCGCTGCCATCGACACCTGTATCAGAGGCCCTAACAACCGTTGTCGATGCAACCGTTTAACGCGCGTGTGGTGTTCCGCAGGACTCGTTCGCGCAGTGCGTGGAGTACTTCGGCGAGGCGCCGCGCGGATGCGACGCGAACGCTTTCTTCTCGCTCCTCGTCCGGTTCACGAGGGCGTTCAAGGTACACACACACACACACACCCTTGTACACACAAACTAACTTGTGTCATTATCATGATACTAGTTTCACAAGTTCAATAATTTACATGATACTAGTTCCACACAATGACAGATCAATTCCTGACTTGATTTGACTTGTCCATTTCAGCAAGCGGACACAGATAACGAGCAGAGACGGCGACTAGAGCAAGCGGCGCAACAAGCGGAACATGTCGACCCACACAAGGCCAAGATAATGCAGAAGAAACAACAGGTACGTAGGAAAATCGACCTTCGGGCTCCGGTGACAGGGTTCAATCGTCGAACGGGGCAGTCTTTCCTGTGTACCGGTGACGTCGCTCACTGCCCATGAGCACTTTTCGCGGCCATGTTTCTAAACTTGAAAACAGAAAGCGCTGCTGTAAGATAATAATTATGACAAAACAAATTGAAATGTCAATGTCAAAATGACAACACTATTAGATAGAACACTCTACCGAAAAATATTACGTGCGTGTACACAAATCAGTGTGCGTATACGTAAATAAGCGCGCGGTAGACGTGCATTGTCTATGATGAAGCTAAGGCTTTCAATGTTCGATAATATTATACATTGTGTTGCTTCGAAACTTTACTACCTCTGTCTTGTAAAGCTACGAACAAAACACTGCGCTGGCGCGGCGGTGACAGATGCGATATGGGATCGAATACTGAAGAATAGTTTTTATTGACATGCCTTTACACTCGGGCAGTTTTATAAGGCCGTCGCACATTTACACCACTCGACACCAACTCGACGCAATCTCAAAGTATTACAAGCACAGTTACGCACTGCTATGTTATTCTGACTACCGCGCCCGCCACTGCAGTGCTTTGTTCGTAACCTAAAAGCTGTTCTGTATATAGCCTCGATGGTGAATGGCGTTGTGTTACAGTAGATCTTTGCTGCATTCCACTAGCAAATAAGCTCGGTTGTTCTGGAGTGATTTTGAATTACGACTAATTCCTTTTCGATGTTGTTTCTTGTGTTTCGCCAACTTGAGGTTAATGTTGGCGAAGTTTAGATATTGTATTCGTTTACACAAAAAAAAAGTACGTTTATGCTATTCACGACATTCGTTTTACGTGTGCACGTCTGTTTAAATGCCGTCGTTCACTGCAACCACTCAACATTATCAACTCGACTCCAAAATAAGTACCGCAAGGAACTTTAATCGTGTTGCGTACAGCAATTGCTTGAAGTTTTGGTAAGGACTAAGATGTAAAGAACACAATCAAAGGTTACAATGCAATACCTACTGTACTTTGAGTCGAGTTGGTTTTAAGTCGCTATAGTGTGGGAGGGCCTTTACTATGCGTAAACTCGTATGATCTCCAACACGATTATTTAAACATAAATTCTAACACAAACGACGGACATTTTTACGGCTAAAAGGGCTTGATACTTTGGTTTTTTCTGCAACTTCAAGTTGGTGAAACGATGTGAATATTGCACTCATAACTTTTCATCATGTGTTTTATAAACTGTGTATGAGTGAAATATTTCTGCTTCATAAAATAGTACTTTACCATCTGAGGTGATGGCTACATGCCATCGTTTTCCATCAAAACCTGGATAGATTACACGGTGCTGGTAATATATTGAAAGGTAAATATGGCAATCACTGAAAAATGTTGCCATATCTAACAATATGTGGTAGTGTAGAACAAAAACTAAAAAACATAAAGGCCAATATTCTTGCCTTTATTGCAAAGAGCAGCATGGTAATTTCTAATTCCACATTAACAACTAAGAGTTGCCATATGTATCTAAATATCAACGGCAACGCCATCCTCCAAAACGGCGTGAGTGTTGCCACGTAAAAAAATACCATAGGTGATGGTAACACAGTTGAAAATTATATCTCACAGAGGTTTAACTACGCGGCTGTCAACGCAGGGCTATTGCAGCAACACTTGACTCAGTTGAGGCACAGCCTCGGGCCGGCCTAGACGCCTAGACGTCCTAGAGCGGTGACGCTAGGAGTAAGTCGTCAGATTGTTGCGAGGCGGGGCGTGTCACTGTGTGCGTGTGTTTACTAACACGGTGTGTGAGTGTGTGACCCGAGGGATTAGTTGGTGTGTGGAACCTAACAGGAGACAGGAATAACACGGCCGACTTATAACTTCCTTTGTATATAAATACGTTATTTTGAACCACTTTTAAATCGCTAAAGAGCGTTGATTTCAATAATACGGAGAGGGGTACTAATCGGTATAGAACTAGTGGTGAACTTTTTGGAATCCGTTTCATGGCAATTATATGAATGTTTTTGAAGCACCACCTATCGAGAGTTATTGGCAACTATTAACTAAGTAATACGTCTTGCTACGACTTACGCAGGCCTACAGGATCAAGATGGTTAAAATCGCATAAGAGATAAAAATGTACATTACATCTCGAATTCAGCTCACTTATACCGTATGCAGATTAGTGTCAGTGAACGGGCCACATGGCGCTTATGAGCACCAGCTAGTGTTGCCTGTCGAAATGTTGAATTTGCATCCAAGTTCTATGGGCCATGACCCGTGACGCTATTGGCGTAGAGTTGGCCGTATTATTTCACTTTTCTATCGGATTTTTAGATGTCATTATATTCTAAATCACAAAAACAATTGACTGCAACACAAATAATTATAATCTTTGAGAACTAATCTGGGGGCACGGCAGTGCCCCCGCCAAGTCGAGCAAAACAAAAGGCACGGCCGTACTATCCTTTTCTCGAAGCGATTCGGGCCATTTTCGACCCTCTGTAACTTCGTTATGGATAAAACTAGAAGCCTAAATTTTTAGTGACCAAGAGGGCATCACGTCTACAGATAATAATCCAAGTTACATCAAATTTGAACCAGTAGTTTAAGAATTATTGCAAGTCAAAGTTCCTTAATTTTGCTGCCCACTGACTGACTGACTGACTGACCGATCATCAAAATTCTAAGGTACTTCTAGCCGTCCCACAAGTTTCAAATTTTGAATATAGCTATTGTTTAGCCTATAAACCATGGAAAAATTCTGACATTCCATAATTTTCATCCCGTTTTCTAGATATATGATCTGCATAAATAACTTTGTATTCCCATATAAATCCTATTAAATTGTATGTGATTACAAAGTTACTTTTACAGTTCATAATTAGACTTCATTGAAATTGAATAAAATGGGTAACAGGGGTTAAAAATGAGAAATGGCTTCGAGAAATTCGACAGTTGAGCGCTTTTTAAAAACTTCCACGATAGATAGAGAGATACAAATCCCTATACTATACCTACCTACACTTTTATAGGTCGAACAAATTCGTTACCTAGGTACATTAAAATAGGCACCTAGGTACCTTATACCTAATACGCATCTGTGAAGACGCAAAGACACTCGTTCATGATAATCTATGAGCATGACCTATGTCGCAAGGGGCCCCGGCCGCGCAGGCGCGGGGCGCGCGTTGATGCGTGTTTTGCAAAAAAACGAAATAAAGAAAGAAAACCTACAAAAAGAAATGAGATCCCATCAAAAACATTACATGTACAAAAATGCACAAGTCTCGCAACGCAGTTTATCTGCCGTAAAAAGTTGTGAGATCGAATGTAAACCAAGTCGGTTAATTTCAATACCTACCTATACCTATCTATGGGAGCAGTTATATCTTTATTTCTTTAGTAAATAGAGTGTCTTGGCGATTGTACACGGCAGCATAATCTACTAGGCAATCTAAATATAGTCTTCCGTATAGATGTAGTACTTTCAAACAAATAGAAGCACAAAGCGCTTAGCATAGATTTATGTTGCCGTGTGCAATTGCCAAGACACTCTATTTACTAAAGAAATAAAGATATAACTGCTCCCATAGATAGGTATAGGTAGGTATTGAAATTAACCGACTTGGTTTACATTCGATCTCACAACTTTTTACGGCAGATAAACTGCGTTGCGAGACTTGTGCATTTTTGTACATGTAATGTTTTTGATGGGATTCTAGTTTACCACAATTTTAATAGTGCGAGTGTGGCAGAGTGAGTATACGTGTTTTTATTGTAGACTCTTAGCAGAGTTTAGATTGGTCAAAGATCGTTATGTTAAAATACACCGTTGCAAACGCCTCACGATCACGGTCAAAGTTTGAACGTGCCAAATTTTGGAAACTTAAACAAAAGTAACATATATAATCCTGTTCTAAAATAGCATTCAGTGTGTCAGTTTAGTACCTATGTTATTTAGTGTTTATATCCAATTAGTTCTTCCTACACCAACTAATACCAATCTAGCTGATATAATATCGCATTAAATCGAATAAAATAAAGGACGAGATCCCAAAACCATTTCACTGATCAGTACAAAACCATGTTAATGCCCTCGCAGCGGGAGAAATGAGGGCAAAACAAAATGCACCTTAATTATTTGCAAGTAGGGAATATAATACGGGGGTACATTGATGATGGCCGCGGTCGTAAGTGTTTTATCCGGTACACTTGTTGGTGAAATGGTATCACAATGGAATCTCGGCCTATTTCGGTAAATGCGGTACTCAACTAGGCCCCGAGTGAAGTGTGACTAATTTGACTAGGGAAGCATGATTTGGGGTGGGTACGCTGACGTAACCTCTCACGCAACGCATGCGGTACACGATCACGGAGCTAGAACGTTGCCTAACCCTGTGCCGACCGTCATAATGTGACGATAGACGTATGCGGTCGTACCACAAAATATTTAAACCAGGGTTAAACAGATGAGTCTAAATATTTCCCCTACAAAGCGACGTCTAATCCTCGCTTTTTCTAACTCGATAACAAAGTCACAAGTAAATTAATTAGGAATGCCAGGATTGAAACGCGAGTGATAGAAGGTGATATTGTCGAACGAAATTTTAGAAACATCTGTTTAACTCTGGTCTAAACTTTTGTGGTAAGACGGATGATGTTTAGAGTTTAAGTAGTGATTCTTATTTCATAGGGTAAAGTCCGAACTTTGACTTTCCTCAGCCTTATCTTATAGTTAGACCTCAGAATAGTTTTTGGTCAGGTTTGTAATTTACAGTCTGAAACTGAGCAAAGTATGGCAAAAATTATTTACCGATTTCTATAACAATTTTGATGTTATTTTGTTAGAAGTTATTTAACTGCTAAGGTAAGGCAGAGGTTTCGTTGTATAGATTTCAGCCAGACCTTATAGATAAGCTGTAGTTCGGTTTTAGTTACCTTACTAATTAAACCTTTGGTGTAAGTCACATTTTACGGTGCCTAAAGTAGTGTGATTCATTACCTACAACTGGTCCGGTTGTCTCCTCAATGCTATATAAAAACTAGACTTAATTTAAAGCGCCGCCAACCGAGAGTTTTTGGCAACTAATTGGACAATCGCAACTCGAAAACAAATAGAATTGTCGGAAAGGCACCCTTGAGATTGCAACTTTTAGTGCCAATAACTCCCGCTGCGGGTCACAGCGACAACGTAGCCAGAATCAATTATGAGACAAAATGTCGATCCATCACAAATTCTCATAGGTAAATAAATTACAGGTCAGTGCTTAGAAAACTTTAGTCCCTGCAACAGTTGTGCGTAGTAGCCGACTGTTTATTTGTGTGTGGTAGTTTTTGCCATGCAAACTACACAATGTAGAATGTAGTGTGTATGGTAGAAAATATTTGCTAGCCAGAGCTGACTTTTGGTCGATAAGTAATTGTCAAAAGTCTACCATTTTAGCTTCTTAGTTGGGTTTATTTAAAAAAATATAATTACTCTCAAAATGTATGTATATTGTGACCCTATCACCCTATATCCCACACATTGCAATTCTGTCTGTTTATCTGTATATAAATGTATATTTTATATTTGTTTCAATGCTGCACTGCATGGATAAAAGGGAATGTCTATTTGTTTACTATCATCTCGCCTTCACATGCCGGGCGTTTTAACTATGCACTTCTAACAGTGTCTCTGTGTTGCCAGCTTTAAGTAATACATACATATCTACCATTTATTATTTTTATTTACTGATATTCTGTATATTTTTTATTATTTGCTTAACATACAAGTATGATTAGTATTCATTTCGAGCATCTTATTCCTAGTTGTTTTTATATTTTTTTTTACTAATTAAGTGACTATATTTAATCTGCTATATTTTGACTGCAATATTGATTGGGTTTTTACAAACCACACCACATTTAAAACGTTGTACGATCACTTCCCCTTTATATTCCCCAAATTCATTATTGCCCAGACGTCTACTGACCATCACGAACTAACAAACCTCGTACGACCTTCAGGAAGCTGTGATCAACGAGCTGAAGACGAAGTCTCAGTCCGTCGGGGAGAAGAAACTCCTGCACCAGGACGAGGTGTACAACGGCGCGTTGGAGGACATCCTGCACGGGCTCCGCAGCGAGCCCTACCGGCGCGCGGACGCCGTGCGGCGCTCCCACCGCCGCCGCATCAACTCGCACCGACTCTCCAAAGGGCTCGAGGAGCTGGACGTATGATATCAGCTCGACTCCGGTGACGCACTGGAATCCCCCGTTCGGAACGCCGTCGACGTCATCGACGGCCGATGCGCGCCCAAACGGCGTAAAGACGCGGAAATGGCGCCTAAGAAACCTATTTCGGTGTACGGTATCGAGGACGGTGGAGAGTCGCCAGTGTGTACGGAGTTTGCGCGCAAGTCCAAAGCGTCAGTGTATAAAGTGGCCCCGTCCGATTGCGAGGTGGAGGAGCGCTGCGAGCTGATCAAGTCGACGTACGATGTGATAACGAAATACACGCGAGCCATGTTCGAGAAACAAAACGAAACTGTCGTGTGAACGATGTGCCTAATTGTATGTGATTTTTCTGCGTATACTGTATTTTACGGTGTTGCCGGCTCTGAAAAATGTTTTCGTAATGGCGGCGTTCTTGCCATGTCGTAAAATTAATATTGTATTATAAAAGAATGGTAGATACCGTATTATACGCAGAAAATTCGAAGCATTTGATACGCCTACTATTCATTCCATGACGCACACAGCGATTACAGTATTTTGCTACGAACAATTTACACGTTTTTATTTTCTATACAAAAGCTAAGCTTTTCGTAGTTAATTATTAATCTACCCATGAAGCGCATCGATTCTACTACACGTGTCGCTTTCTAATTCGTAGTGTTAGAGAGAGATGGAGAATCGAAACCAGCCTTTGGGTTTTAGTTCCGCTAGATTAAAAGCCTTTTAATACGCACAGACTTTTATAGCTTTTGTATTGGATTTTGGAAAAAATATAACAATGACTTAGTTATAAATGTAACAGTGTCCTTATATGATATAATATTAAACACTCATTTATACATTTATTGTGTACCGATAGGAAGTATTTAGTGGAAATACAAACCCATTTAAGTATTAAGTAGCATTTTTACATACACGTAACCATTATAGTTCAAATTCATTTGCATTTAAGGATTTTTAGACAACTAAGTACTGTATTCAGCTTATGTGAAATGTAATTTTTCTGAATTTGTAAACATCTTTAATATTTTATAGGATGTAATATTATTCTATGACCACGATATTTTTAACAACAAGTCGTTCGGGAAAGCTGTTATTTGTAACTCTGATAGCCGAGAGATTTCTATACAAAATCTATCTAAATCCGGTACATGTATCCATACTGAACCTTCGCAATAACCCATTGTCATACGTGACCTACGAGTGCGACACGATGCTATAATGCTTAGATACAAATAGTAAATGGCATCGGAAACTTGAACGCGACGCAAAAACGCAGGCCATGGGTGTTATTTCATATTGAATATTTTCTGTTACTTCATATTTACTGTTATTTCATATAAGCGTCGTGTCGCTCACGTAGAACATCGCCTTACTGTTGAAGAGTCACTAATATGACGCGTATCCAATAAAATATAATAGAACGTTTATAATCCGAAGCTACAGTATCTATTTTGCATGCTGACTCTTTCATATTGTATCAACCTGAGTGAGACAGCATGCGATAGGTAAATATAGATGCCTTCAAATGTTATTCCTACTTGGACAATGTTTGAAAACACGCAATGAACGATTGCGTCAAAAATAAATGATTATTATTTACATAATGTGCGTGTAAATAGCTTTTAGTTATCCATTCCGTAAATCGACGATTCCACAATTAATTTATCATTTGTTACAAGATGTTCAATTTATTAAATGATTGTCCGATTCGTTTCGAATTGTTTTAATGTTAAGTGAATTAATTTAATTAATGGTTTATTAGATTGAATTGATCTGATTTGAACCTCATTTTATTTTGTGTATAGATTTTTGAAGCTAGAACGTTTTAACTGTAAATAATTTTGGTATTCTGTAAAAGTATCTATTTCGGAAAATACATAGAAATTGAATGTAAATATCGTATTTTTATATAATTATCTATACTCAAGAAGCTTGAGATGGCAAAGCGCAATACATTTTTTTATTTAAAGTTATGTAAGTATGTATTTATTTATTTCTCCGAAATAGATACTTTAACGCAATTATTAATTTAGGTTATTATTATTATCAAGGTATAATTTAATAATGGAGGAGTAATTTAATATATTTTTAGTATACGCACTTTGTTTAAGAACTTTTACTTATTGGTTTGAAATCTACAATGAGTTTTGTGACTTTTTCTATACTTTTTTGATTTCTGATCTACAGGATTTTGGATGATACAATGAAAATGATAGATTAAAAAAGTCCAAAAGTCATCGTCGATTTCAGGACAATAACGCGTACGGGGTCACGTCTCACGTAAATAGGTGCTTATTGCACATTATATGCTTATTAATTTAAACGTAATGCTAAGTCATGACAGAAAAGGACTAGAAATGTGTTATTATCGTTTTTAAAATTACAGGGTTCATTGCACAAAACTTTTTGGTGTTACAATGTTTTTCTCTATTATTGATTGATATTATTACTTGGAGGTTCCGTTAAATGTTTATTTTATAATATGGTCTCGGCTACAAGCGAAGGTAGAATTCATGTTACCCACCCTAATTTCCCACAAGAGTTTGTACTATACATTAAATAATAAACAAATAATTAAAATGTAGAGATTCGACCGTGGTCAAGTAATACCGTACCGTAGCTTACCAACCAATAAGTCTTATCGGATTTGAGCAGCTCCTTGCTAGCGTATTTTCATAATAATTATCCATGAAATCGAAATTATGTACTCTTTGTTTCTATGTGTGAGCACACCATACCGAACTTACGCGGCGTAATCGCGCGTAATTCCAGCATGATATTATGATGCAGGCATGCCCTTTAACACCGCACGCGTAATTACGCCGCGTAAGTTCGTGTATCCTTACACTAATACGCACTTTTTTGTAGCTGAGATCATGTTCCTTAGTGAAAGTTTATAGATGTTTTGCCTATAAAGTTATGGTATGTGTAACTATTATATTGGAGAATTTGAATTTTTCATAGTTTTCGTATTGCATGTAACGCTAGATTTAGACACAGTATTCAGTGATGCAATAAACAACATTTACTTAAAGTTAACGTTTTATTTAAACCAAAATATACTCTATTAATTTTCATTTAGGTATTAGATTACAAATATTATCACAGTTAGCTCTGACGAGTTCCTCGAAAGATTATTTTTGATATAGTTTCAACGGTCTGCTTGAACAATGATCAAAGGTACCTTACCTATGCGTTGTTAAATCAGGGTGTTCGCACATTAGTAGTTCAAATCCTTCGAGCTTGGTAAATGCTCGAAGCTCCTACGCGAAGCGACCAAGTGCGGGATAGAATGGACAGTTTCATAGAACATCTGGCCTATGATTTGAACTACTACAGTGCGCGAACACCCTTACATATTTACACCACGGCAGCCCCGCCACGACAAAAAGACTAAACTACAACTACAGTTTTAATTTGACTATCTTGCTATTTATGACCGTGACGATATCAGCGACCTCCGCCATGGCGCCGACGCCGGTGTCGCCGCACATGAGCCGCTTGCTGACCGGCGCCACCATCTCATGACCCCAGCTCCGCAATACGTCGACCTGTAAAGTTAAACTTAGCTGGATGCTGGCATACGGGGATCATGGAAGCGCTCCTTTGAAAAGTCTCATAATCTCCCATGGTGGGCATAAAGTCATAAAAAAATATGGGTAAAATATGTTTTAACCCGTTTTTACTTTTGTTTCTTCGCTTATGTAAATGAGTGTAATGTTTTTATAGGTACGTCATAGTAAGTGAATAATTTGAATAATTAACCTGATGTGAGGTAATGGGGTGCTCCCACATACGTGTGTTCATGGCCGGACAGAACACCAACGGTTTGGACATGTCCCATGCCCGAGTAGTGCATGTCAAGAGATTGTCACATATGCCCTGTAAATTAATCAAAGTTAATGATGCTACATTATGAGTAATGATTAACATACCTATTGTGAGATTAACCTGAAGTTGTTGACCTTTACCTTATGGTCATTGACCTTTACCTAGGGCCAATAACCTTCTACCCTTACCCTAATGGCTTGTATCCTCTTGGAAGCTATTAGACCAAAAAAATTGCAAATCTTAATCCTACAGTGGTTTCTTAGGGAATCTTTGCGAAAGAGTACCTATTAACTATAAGATTCAGTTAATTACCTGAGCCATCTTAGCCAGTGTGTTGGCGTCTAGCGGTGCAATAACCATTAGATCAGCCCATTTGCCGAGCTCTATATGCAGTACAGGGTCCCCTCTCTTGCTCCACGCCTTCCACTCGGAGCTGTCATCGAACAGCAGCACCGACGCTGGCAACTCGTTGGGATCGAAGAAATGCTTTGCATGCTCTGTCACAATCACACGGACCTGTGAGTTGGGAGTGATATACTTAATAGATACCTAGAACTCGCTAGCTTAGCAGCTTCAAAACTGCATCAAAACATTTTGATCACGTAAACAGTTTTTTAAAGTTGTAACTGAAAATGCAGGGTGGCTTGATTAGAGTTTCCGAGAGTGTTTTTATTATTTTTTCCGAGAAGAGTATACGGGACTATATTTATTCATTTGTCAGAAGTGTTAGTGAATATAGAGTTTGATGATCTATTATATAGCACTTGAGTCTAGTGGCATGCAAATAATCATGGATTTTATTTATTGAGGACTTCTTACAAGATACTCAAACAAGTCTATTGTGTATTAATTAGTTTGGTTTATTGTCATGATGTACTAATATTATGCGATACATGTATTATTGGTGAATAAACTCACGATAAAGATGAAAAACGAAGTGATCTCGTTCAGATTCTTCTGATAAATGATAATGCTAACCTCAAAATCAACAGGAAAAATACCCCGTTCAGAATTATGTTGGGCCTTTGCCTCCAGCACAGATTTCACTAACAGCGGTATTTTCATTGCTGCTACACTTCCAGTGGCAGCGATTAGCAATTTACACGTCCTTCTTTCCATTTTATTTAATTTCCAACTCTTTTGTGACTTAGCATGTAACACCACAATTTCACCAGTTTCAAGTATACGTGTACTATTTTATTATAGATTATATTATTATTTATGCAATAGTTTTTTTTATCGTAAAACTGTGAAATTACGATTTCAATAGGAGATCATCAAATTATTTTGACAACTTTATTTTTTCAGTTGTTGACAACACTCACATTACTCACAACAACAAACAAAACAGCTGATCGATCAGCTGATGAGCTGACCTGACTGCGAATACGAGGGAATGAGAATTGAGTGAATGAATGCAATTATCAAAATTATGATTTCTTTTAAAGTTTTGACTTAGCGTGATTTCTGCATTTAGCTCTCCACAGGAACGATATCAATATTTTTCTAACAATCGGTGTTGGAATAGAAATACCGATAATAATATCGACACTAAGCTAAATTATGAATTTATATATTATGTACTTAACTTATATTGTGTTTTTACCCGTAATTATTTTTATGTTAAATTCCGATATTTTCTAGACAACGATGTGACGTTGTCAGTAGCAATCCAGTTTAATTCCAACACCAACTAGTTTCATTTCGTAACATCTTTTACCTTAAACAATTTGGTTGACTGAATGGTATTTTTTTAATTTTATTTTTATAATATTATTATTGTATCAAAAAAGTAAAACGATATTTGTATCGGTACCTATCGGTATTTTTATATCACTACTTCAAAAGTATTGATTGAGCTGTGACGATTATTAGTTCGTTCTTACTCATGTCAATGTCACACCACCTCAATATCTCGGTTGGTCCCATATATATACTACCCAAATGGATTGGGGACTGCGAAAAAATCGAAAAATGTATACTATGGAAAGTAACTTTATTGTTATAGAATTTAAGTCTTTTTTCCTTTGCGTTTCTCACAGAGGCTTATCCGCGCTGAGAAGGATAGTTACAACAGAGCGCTTTGTCCTTGTCGTTTCATCTTGCCACCCTACAAAAATGTGGTTGATTCAAATATTGATAAATAGATATTTTCAATACGCGTTTATTTTAATGCAATTAAAATATTTAATAAACTTGGTTATAATAATAACCAAGTTTATTTATTTTAACTTGTTTTCTTTCATCGAATACAAAATAAATAATATAATGATGTTTAATTCGCATGATTATACATTTTAATGTCACGTGATATAATAACTCCGATACTTGTGATATAAAATGTAAAAAGAAATTGTTTACATTGTTATAGTTATTGTTCATTTTTTTTAAAGCTATTGATTGCAAATCCATTTCGAGGAATAGACTCGCCGATCACAAAACAAAAGTTTTTATTAAAAAATAATTCCTAATGTCGGATATTATTGAATAAATATGACTGACCTTGATTTCAGAAAATGACGTCACCGTTGGCATAATCTCACGCAGTGGCAACTGGCAACGGCGCTGTATGGTACCTACTCTACCAATGATAACGTTAGCATAACAAAATCTTAAAAAATACGTAAAGTAGTAACTATACCATGGAAAACTAAAATATTCAACTGAGTTTCTTAAAATGGGATATATAAAAAAAAAATGCATAAAAACTAAAGGTCAGTAAATCTAAAGAATGCCCATTATTTTGCTAGATAGACCTAAATAGTTAAAATAATACTTTATAATTTAAAATCCTTGTAATATTATTTTTCTACTGGCAATTGTTGAGTCATGACTACTACATGCGTTGAAGAAAAAGAGATGCAATGCTCTGTTGTGGCCATCCTTTTCGGCACGTTTGTTTTCAGCAGTACCCAATCCATTTGGGTATTAACGATGTACCATATTGGTCAATCTCCTGTCAGCAGTGTCAGACATCCGTCCCGTCCCCGTCCGTCCGTCAACGTTCACCTTCACTCACTCACCGTCCGTCATCAACCGTCCGTCAGTCGTCACGTCAGTCAGTCGATTAGAAACCGCGCAAGGTGTTAGAGTGTTGTTTGTCCGCAAAACACTTTTATTTACGAAATGAAATCGTGTTAGTGTGTCAGATTAGTTAAACTTTTTAACGGCAGTTCTGTTGACGCTAAATTTGTTTTAGTTATGTGCCAGTACTAAGTGTACCGTTCAAAATGGATGATAAGTTTTACGAAGGTTGTGGTCAGGAGGGTCCTATCCGTTGTATATTCCTGTGCGAGTTCCATCCGACCGCCGGCCCAAAGATAGCGAGCCAAGTGCCGGAGAACTACATATCGAAAGATATTTTCGATACTGTGAGCCACTACATAATACCCAAAGTGCAGCTCCAACGATGCACTCTCACTGTGTAAGTACCTTCACCTTTGTTTGTTAGTAACAGTTGGAAACCGTTGAAGTGTCGCAGAAAGAAATTGCAAAACAAAGAAAAGTTTCACCCAAAATCGACGATTTTGTGTGAAACTTTATTTTAATTATAACAATTTTACTAGATGTGACTGGAAAGTAATAAAATTATTTATCAGAGAAATTATTAGTTAAGTGGTTTGACTGAGTAAGTAATTAATTATATTGTTTACTGCAGTTTAATTTATTTGTTTGTTGCCTATACATTTTTTATTATAATCAGGAGGAAAGGGAAGTAAGGCCATAGCCCAGGAGTGGAGTAAAGTCTGATGACACTAATGAATTAAAATATGGATATTTATTATATGTTGTTGCTGAATATAATTTATTATGAAAGTGTTATCTTCGTTACATGATTTAGCATAGGTAACTTACTGTTTATTCTGATAACAAATATGATAATAGTTATACTAAATATTTTCATTCATGGTAAATATTTTCACGATTTTCTCTTACTCAATTATTATATCTTGACATGTAATACTTTGATTTTTTTTAATCAGATCAGTTCAATCCTTTCTCTATTATATGTTACCACTACAGACCTACACATTATATACCTACTAATAACACTACTAATTGTGCCCCTTGGTTTCACCCACAAATACTGGGATAAAACAACAAAAAATGCCTCATTTGTCTGTTACCAATTTAATCCAGTCCATTCATGTAACCCACTTATACAATGTATATCACATTTATAATATTAGCTTAATAGGATTCGCCTGTTGCAGGTCATAATCGCTACCTACTTGTATCCATACTAATATATATTAAATGTGTCTTTTTGCTTGTTTGTTAGTCATAGTTACATTATCACGGCTAAACAGCTGAATCGATCTCCATAGGTAGATATAGAGATAGATTGGATCTCTAATGAAGAGTCATAGGGTAGGTTGCTTATTATCGCAAAAAGATTGGTCCATGCGGAAGAAGTCACGGCAAAAGAGCGGTTGATAAACCGACACAAAGCAAGTCATGTGTCTTATTAATACAAAGCTCAGTACTTTGAACAGCACGCTTCTCGGATCGAAGATCCTCGGGTTCCCGGTCCGCATCGACAACAAGAAGTACGCGCGGAACGCGTACCACTTCAACCTGTGCTTCGTGTGCGACGCGTGGGCGCGCACCGTCCACCTCGAGCCGCTGGTCAAGAAGCTGACGGAGTATTTGGTTAGTATCTTACCAATGCGTTCCCTTGCTGACTTGGACAAGTCAGCAAGGAACCGCAATTGTCCGTAGTTCTAACTAACACAATCTTACTCGTTAGGCCTGCTAGTGCTACGGAAAAATGCGGCAATCTGACTCGTCTTTTACTTGTCACTCACGCGCTTATTCAATCGCTCTCGCATTAAAATTTACCTACGCGCTTATTCAATCGCTCGCGCGGTTGGTCAACCAGAATCGCTTTGTCGATCAATCAGTCGCGCATTCACTCCCACACACTAAACTGCCCCACCTTGTCCACAGCTATCCATGGAGCTAGAAACAGAGTGGCTGTCGAAGCAGTCCACGTCCGGAGACGCGAAGGCCCTCAGCGGGCTGATGCGGCAAGTCATGCAGGACATCAACTGCAGAAAAATGTGCACTTTGACCGGTCAGTATCCGAAAGTCACCTATATTATGTCTTTCTCTTTTTTTTAAAAACACCTATCCCCACACTAGGATTGCTCCTGTGTCGTTGGTACCGCTTACAGACATATAATATCACGTGCACCCAGACCAAAAACGAATATTTGTGGATCGCACAAATAATACTTCCAGACGGGAATCGAACCTGCGACGCCAAGCGCAGCAGTCCGATTGCTCAGCCACACTGCGCCAAACGCATCGTCTTATCTAATCTAATCAGAAATTCAGTGATCTAGCATTGGCGGTTACAGGGGGGGGGGGGGCATGGGGGCCAGAACACCGCGGAATTACATCACATTTTCGACTTATCTTCAGGTGTACTTTTTTTTCACGGCATACATACCTACTCAGTTAGTACCACCTAACTACAACATCAACTAGTACAGTTACCACCTAAGTTAGTAGGTAATAATAAAAATAATGACGCGACGGTGTCCAAGCAAGCAGTGGCGGCGCGCGCGGACAGGGGAGGAGCGGCTGTGCGGGCTTGCACTACTACACATCCACAGGGATGTCCCAGTTGATGTTGACAAAATTATTGATAGGTCTGCTAAAAGCGGTACTAGGCGAGTAAACTTTATTTTGTAAACATACAAGCTAATTAACTTCTTTTTTTGTTCCCTTGTGATTTTAATCCTACCTTCGAACCTTGGAAAATACCTCCCCCCCCCCCCCCCCCCCTCCCTCAAAAGGAAACCCTGGATCCGCCCCTGTGATCTAGGTACCGATCAGGATCAAGATAGATCAGGAAAAGATAAAGATCTCATAGCCAAGTTCACGCCTTAGGGAATAAAGACATGGATCGTGGTCTATATTTACAATATTCTATTCTACAAAAATAAATACACAATTTTGCGTGGGTTAAATTGTATTGGAAATCAGGGCCAACTGTAGGTACGTATCTATATCTACGTTAGTAACTTCAAAAGACAAAGTACACAGGAAAAAATGTTAACCGAATGAAAGCAATATTGAATTTATTATATTAACCATACTCGTAAGTTCAAAGAATAATATTCTCGTTTACCCGTAGAAGCCGGAAGAAACCACCTGAAGGATCTAAAAGGAAATATCCACTTATTTTCTATTTGGAACGCCCGAAAAGGCTTTATGCTGGTAATTTTTTGTACGATTTTCCTTTACTCGTGCCTACGCGTATTTCTTTCATATCGGAATAAAAACCTAACGAAATAATTGCTACAAAGCATGTCAAAGGAAAACCTACTATTTGGTTTTCTCCGAATTGAATTTACGATGAAACCATAAAAGAAGTTTCATTCTTTATTACTAAATTATTTATTAAGTACCTACCTTTATCATTTATTAGAATTTCAGAGTTTATTTGTTTATCATATGAGGCGTTGTTCCATCCTCTAGTGTCAAATTTCAGCCTGTAAGCTTTTATTGAAAAATATATTCATGGCACGTTTGGCGTAGTGGCTGAGAAGTCGGACTGCTGCGCTGTGTCGCGGGTTCTATTCCCGCCCGGAACAAATATTTGTGCGATCCACAGATACTTGTTTCTGGCCTGGGTGTGTGATGTGTATGTGATATTATATGTCTGTAAGCGGTACCCACGATATAGGAGCAATCCCAATGTGGGGCTACGTTCAATAAAAAGAAGCCGTTATGGAATAGGGCTAAAACATATTATTTAATAAGCAACAGTTAATCCTATCAAAAACAAAACGCTACAAAATATCACCAAGAATGTTGTCATAGTCAATCTTAACATGCATAGTCTTAACAATATGACATGAATAAATTATTTCAATTATATTTGAATAAATAATGAAGGCAGGTATTGAAACGAGAAAATGTCGCGCCACTCGCAGGCTTATCTCGACGGTTGCTATGCCGATTTACCGTTTATTCAGTTGGAGATTGGATAAAAATCGACTTTATGCCTCAAATAATACAGGTCATTGAACATGTCTGGATTATGCGTGGTGACTCGTATCCTATGAAACAATAGCTTATCGTTTATTTACAGTCTACATGGCGGGTCCGTGCTATTTTAAACCGTAGCTAGTTGTTATAGGTGCCAATTTTGTAGTTTCGGTTAGCAGAAGCTTGTCTAATATTTAGTAGTTTTCTTGTGGTCCTTCAATAATCTTAAGTCTAAAGTCTACATTCTAGAAGGACCTTCGATACAGTTAGTTGTTCAGGAAATACATTTAGGTTTACGCAAATTCAAAATGTTAATCGTTTCCCGATTAACCACATTTTCCTGAACATTTACTATCTCTCAAAGCATTGCTTTTTTTTCATGTGACTTGAAACACGGACGGCACGACACTTAAAGGATTCTCATAAGAGCAATCACCTATAACACACACGTGTCTGTGTTATTGTTGACGTCTCTAAACTGTGACATTGCCACAAGTGAGTTCATATCACATAACATTTCGCACAAATATTATATATCAGTGTATTCTGTACTATGTATAGTATTTATTTCCTCATCATTCTGCTGATCGAAGACATAATACGAAAACACGACGTAGTAAAGGCGATAAAAGCGGTTGAGAGAACATAAACACCAGACACAGATAAACTTGTAGTTCCGCGATAAATAGCAAAGCTATTCAAGACTATTTCTGAGTTAACACAAGGTAATTTAAATCGATAGTTATTTGATAACTATCAAGGAATACAGATAACGTGAATCATCGATGTTATCTTTCTAAATACGCCGCTAACCGGCCTTTAAGCAATTTACTATCATTAGCATGCAAGTATACTCGTATATATCTGTGGAATACTGTGGATTTTTATATTTAAGCAGAAGTTGTCGCGAAATCGACATAATATGTGAATTAGTCTTATTATGAGAGAATCGTCACTAATACGATATTTATCCGCAACCACCTTCGGAAAAACATTTACTTATCTAAGTATAATAAATCGACGCTTAAACAAGATCGTTGATCAGTGAGCCAAGGCCGGATATAAATTTACACTTATCAGTGATATAAATAATTAAAGTAAGTAGCTAGGCGAATAATTAATAGACAACCGAAGTCATTTTGTATGCGAAGTTGCGCTCGAGTAACGTTGTTCAAATAACGAACTATCCGGCACGCCAAAGTTTAATTTTAAATTTGATATCATAATTATTATATTTATACAAAAAAATAGGGAGTGGTCAGTTCACCACTAAGTTATTATAGGTCGACTTTACAAATCTTGCCCCGCGATACTGCTCTGGTGGATTTGTCTGGCTTGCTCTGAAACAGGGTGTTATAGAGTCGATTTTCCTGTGGCCACTACACACAATATGTGTAGATAAAAATGTTAATGCACAGCACCTACGTGTGATATGGTATCACCGGCCAGACTGACAGTGATTATGCGGGCTAGAGGTGGGGTAGTGAGTGGTTTAAAAAAAAACACCAGATAATTCGAATTCAACGCTTACGTCTAGAGATGATCCTGAAACGACATAGTTTTCAGTTATTGCCGATAGCAGACAAATAATATCGATTACAGTCGTTGGCGCCAATTTACTAAGGACGCCCCGTTGTTTTACAGAGGTCTCGATGGCGATTCTATGTTGGTATTATCGATATATCAGTTAAATAGATGTGCCATGTTTACATTAGCGATATTAAATGTGCCAAAACATTTCACACATAATGTTAAGACTCTAAATTTAGATTTAGATTTAGACAACGCTAAATCTATATAAATATAATCTTAGAGATAGGCAATGATGCTCCTATATCAATACGATTAGATTCTAGGGATGTGAAATCGGTCCTAGTTCTTATCGATAGCGTTTACGTCAGAACAGAACCCTTCGACGGCTAGAGGTCGCTGCTATTAGACAATCTATTAGACAAATAAACGAATAACAAAGTTCCATTGGTACGCACCCCGCACAGCACTAATAAACAATATTGTACCTCCTGACACATTTATCAATATTATGTGCTCTCGATAGCTTATCAACTCTCGTGTACGCAGATTACTTTGTTTGACATGCTCTAATTAATATTTATGATGAAGATTTACTTTATGCGAGCGGTGGTTACATAATGTGTTATTTATTAACTCTGGCTTAGCTTTGTTTTAAACCACTTTACTTTTTTTGTTTTAGTCATTGCTTCGCACGGTTGGTGCATTTAGCCGGTGTCAAGTATTAATAATATTTAAGTATTTCTTATTTTCACAATAGGAAAGTCAGAGCATTAAAGCGATGCTCGTGTTCAAGTAGTCATGTCGATTATTTACATAGTCAAAGACTCGATTCAGTAAAGTGGTGGATGGTTTACTGAAACTTCCTGGGAGTTTGGAAAAAAATATTTGCCCACACTCGTGCACGTTAACGAACACTCAATGACTAATATTCCACCAATATTACACATTAACACTCGAACAAACACAAGTTTGAGAAAACAATACAAAACCAACAACGTCTCACTATCGGATTCCATACCCCCACCACGGCTACAACTTTTCCCTACAGCTATAGGTTATTATTGTTGGTTGAAGGCTAAAATGAAGTGAACATAGTGATTAATTTTCGCATTTATTTTATCATCATAAGCCATATTATCAGCTCATTGTTGAGCACCAGGGTTTCGCATCAATTTAGTGAGGAGGATTATTCCATAATCCACCACGGGTTCCCGGTGCGGATTGGTGGATCGCGCACCTTCGAAATAATTATCGTGCATGTGGGTTTGCTCACTTTTATTTTGCTTTATAAATATCAAATTCCCCATGGTACGATGATTACAACTTATTTTTCTTGGAAGAGCAGGAAGCGTTGAGAGAAGGAAATAAGTATTTGTCTTTGAGTTGAAGATGGAAAGGTACTTACAGTAACAAAAATAATTCGGTCATGTTCGGATTTAAGTTTTGTAAGGTCATGTCAGGTAAGAATGTATACCATGATTAAACGAAAATAGTCGCTATATATTTTATGAGTGTGAGGCTAGCAGCAGACCAGTTTCGTTGCAGTCGATGGTGGTAAAAATGCCAAGTTAAGAAGGGGAAAACTTATATCTTCACTTTCTGTAACTAACAATCATTGATCATACATTCAAACATCATTCATCATACAAAGAGTGCTAGTTCACGCGTACTATGTCGAGCTCATAAAAACTCACACTAGGGGTACTGGGGGCTTACCATGACGTCTTATTGCGATCCAATTGAGGACCGAAACAGAATCGTTTCACTGCTAATAATAGTAATACATGGCTTTCGATATCATTAAGGTAGGCGTCGATCGTTAAGATTTGAAATCAACCTAAATTGAGCGTCAAGATGTCACAAAAGGACGTCATGGCACGAATAAGTAGCAAAACGATTATGTTTAGGTCCTCAATTGGATCGCAATAAGACGTCATGGTATGGCCCCTGTTCTCTAAATAAAATCCATTGTAAAAGTCAAGGTTTTGGTTTGCCCCTAAATAGACGCCTGAGTTCGTTCGCCAATAGTTTTCACAAATGACTGGGTAAGCTATGCTGTTGGCTTTCTCTGCGCGCGTTTATATGCCACCTGTTGCTTGTTGCTACGCCCGTCTCTATTATAAGTAACAAGATAACGTTTAACTCTAGTTCACATAATTTTAAGATTCAAATATTTGTTACCCGCAAATTCGTTCATGGTGATAAGTGGGAATTTTTATATCGATATCGGATCCTAGCATGACTGGTACGAACGGGCATCTCGACAAAATGATCTACAATGTGAATATGACCTCAATCAGCGGCGATCAGTAACAGTGGTTAAATGAACCAATTATTATAATTATTTTTACGTATAAAGATGTTGGTGTTGATCGGTTTTTACCCTTTTTTTCTCTCTAAAAAGAGAGTTCGGCCCTTAATTTTATACTTATACGAAAAATAATCACCGATTCATCACGGTTGGTTTAATTCCGTAATCTAACTTATCATCGTAAAAAAAGGGTCGTGGGAAGAACCAGGTATGACGGACAGAATCAATGCGTTACTAATTGGTGACCTATTTCAATAGCATCAGAAGTGGGATCCCAATGCCACTTCGAATTCTGCCGAGTAAGAATTAAGCCTTTGTTATGTGCCTAAAAAAAAGTACTGACGGCTTAACGTGTCTTCGGTAAGGTGAAATCGGTATCGTTGGTTGTAACGCGTAAAAGTTGCCGCTCCGGCTTATGAGGGGCGATGTTGACGGTTAACGTTTCTCCCCAGTTGGCACGACAACGACCCACCTCACTGTGGTGCGGGTGAACAGTGACCCCGCGCCGGTCAAGGAGCACCAGGTGCCGGTGCTGCTGTACAGCCGGAACTCCTTCGTGGCCGACCAATGGGACCTCACCACTAACCAGGTAAGTCTGACCCCATGCCCCATAGAGTGTCTACTGTCTAGTGTCTGACTATTGTGCGGGGAGGTCAACACTCAACAGTAATCTTAAGATACTTTAATGTGAGATAGCGAGTAAAAAACCCAACAAATGTAATAAAAAAAAAAAATATATTTTGAGCAAACAAAGGCATTGACCTACCCAAGTCGATGGTAAAAATAGTTATTTAAAAAAAAAAAAAAAAACACTCAACAGTGACTCTTAATAACTTACTTCCAAATTGAGGAGGTTCTCAATTGTATCTTATTTTGGTGTATCTACTTATGTTACCTTATATCTTAGGGGTATTTGATTGATCTGGCTCATGGTTTTGAAAAGCTTATGGTGTTTGTGGGGTTCCCGTTTGAACACTGTAGTTTTTCAGAAGCGTCACTTGACTTGAAAATCTAAACGTTAGTGCATCCACACTGCATTATTATTCAAACAAAAAAAAGAAGATGAATTCTATAAATCTGTCTTTTTATTAGGGATTTACTTGTCTATGAATCTGAAAATGTTCATTCCATTTGTATCACCTTATCATTGTATCACATGACAACCCGACAACACCTACCTATAAATTAATTGTATGGGTAATATTCGAAATATTCCTCTTATACATTGATACCACAATAAGTTTAAATGTCTACAAATATGTATAATACGAGTATATACTGGTATACGTGCTTCTAATACCTATAAAGCTCAAGGACTAGGAAACCTAGGAGAATAAATCGTCCTGCGCCAATCGCTAACCAATGCTTAGTAAAAACTGATAAAATAGCCGAAGTAACACAGCACCCAACTACTGTTACAATACCAAAATATAAAACCAGTTCGAATCTCCTTTATTGAAACTTGCATCACTTGATGTTTACGTCTTTACGAAAATATTGCTTTATGCCGAAAGCAACGAAATATTATTATTAAAAAAAAATATTGGCGCCTTTTTTTGCCGCGGATGCGTGGTCGTAGAGATGGCCGTGGCATTTTAATCGACTAAAATGGAGACCGACGATTAACATTTTTATCGATTAATAATTGTAAGTTGTTGGACTTATTTTTTTGGTATGATGCCATAAATATTGTTATTTACAGTCAACAGTTTAAAGATATAGGTAATTATTTTTAATTACATTTTCCTGCGCCGGACTCAGTGTTGTTTAGTTGAAAATGTATCAAAGTGACCATTCCATAGTTCTCAATTGAGGCGATTTTTGTGTGACTAATGCCATTACCATCGCTACTGTTCGCGATAAAAATGTTATTAATGTATTAGCTGGGAATAGGTTAAAACATAACAATCGCCACTTGTGCCAATAGCGTTACGCACGGGGTTCATTGCACTTTACATTGCTGTAAATCGCGTGCGGCTTTGCTTTGCTTTTTCATGTATTTCTAGGTTTTCTAGTCGTTTAGTCTGGATGCCGCTAGATTTATTGTGCATTTGTTTTTTTCTTTATGCCCCCTTGGGCTTAAACATTTATATGTATTATATTACTAGCAGACACGGCCACGCGTTGATGTGGCTAAAGTTTTTGTTATTGCGACTTTAAATTGAGATGTAAGCTACCCTATCTTTTAAGTTAGATCAAACTGCACACGGTGTGCAAATTTGATTAAAATCGGTTCAGTAGTAAGTATAGGATTCCATCGCGGACAAACAACGTGACGCGTAATTTATATATATTAAGATATACATTTGTAAGAATTACTTGTTGAATATTAGACATTATAGAACATACGTTTTGTAAACAACACAGTTGATTAAATAAAATTGAAGCACACAAAAAGCACGATTAATTACGATTGGAACAAAATCGTTCTACGTAATAGACCGTAAAACCTCTAGGGGGACTCGTTACCGTTTTTGTCTTTCGTGTTTCCTCTTCTTTTGTGAGAAAAGCAACGACCGTTGAAACCTTCAGGTGGGGTTGGGACAACGCAATATTTAATTCAAACACAATTAAGTAGGTAACTTTGTACCGAACATAATATTTAAGCTTCTTAGTATGTTGGTCTTTCGTACTGAATTGTAAACACGACCACAAACGCCCCAGTACGTAATCACTCAATGATAGTTGGTGATATTATTCACCTTCCTTTGAAGTATTTTTTTTACATAAAAAACTTTGTCTCTTTTGCCACCACCACAGAATAATAACTAGTAACCACGCTTCCCGTTTCCTATACAAGGTGGTTTGAAATACAAAACCCTATAAAATTACATCTGTTAGCCGAGATACTGAGCATTGTTGTGGATGTAGAGTTACGGATTACGGATAATTACGGATAAATATAAATATTCGCACTATTCGTTCAAAAACCTCTCAGATTTTATATTTTTAAGAAAGTTGCGTAGTTTTATGTATTTGCAAAGTATTTCCTCCCAAGAAAGTTTCCGAAACTATAATTCGAAAAATACTAAGTATAGCTATCATAGCGAAGAATAATGAAGTTGCTCACATTTGTGTCTCGTTTTATATAAATATATAACTGAAGAAGCACCTCGCGGTTTCACCCGCTTTAACTACCTACTATCCCGCGGGGACCGTTCAGTACGTAAGAGTTCCTACCACTAAACTTGCATTGGGAACAACCATGGTATGTAAAATGTATGTCGTAAATTGCATAATTATTGTAAACAATATTCTGAATGTTAATTATGTTACCTTGTCAGCTGTCACGTTATTTATTAAGACGTATAGGTACAAATTTAATAGAATTATTTATTATTTAATCATTCTATTAAATTTATTTAATATAATAATATTTGTTATACTGTCTTACATATTTCTAACATGATGAGAATTTCCATATTTTGTACGTACCTAATGAATATGTTAATATGAATAAACAAGATTAAAACGGCAGCATTAGCATGGTTTTGTAATAAAGTATATATATTATAATGTCTTCTTAATATTAAAATTGTAATTATTATAAAGCATGATGATAAAGAGTAAATGACCTCGGCTGATATAGAAGTGCGACGTTTATTTCGGGATATGGCACGTAGTAACTGAATGATAAATCTGTTTACAGCGAGAGAAATAAATACGCACACACCTAACATATTGTTCGGTATATTTCCAGAATATTTTAACATAGGAATTTTTGTGTGTGAAAAAGTAAATATAAATAGGCAATAGAGCGTATTTTCCAACTTTTAGTGCGGATAAAAGTTCTACGGACATACGGCAAATTTAAAATAATTATTTTATTCATTATAAACTCAAGGGTTATATTTCTTATTTTTGTCATTCCAATATTGGTTTTGTGTTGTAGTACTTGCAATCTACTTCATCTACTTACACAAGGGATTTAAATACCATATTATTACTACGGGATAATATTATGACCTTCGTATGTAATGTTTGATTGTATTTTGTATCTCTGGTTGCGTCTTAATCTGTGCATCTGCGACTCGATTGAGTAACATCTACTAACTATTTACTTCTATATACTAATGTATGAGTATGAAGGAATGTTAGTGTATGAGTGGCTTTGGCATTAAGATTAAGTAATTAAATTATATATGTACATGGAATATAAACCATTTGTACCTAATAATAAACAAGTTTGAAGTATTTAAGTCCGTGTTCGGGAGTTTAATGCCAAACTGTGGCAAATCTTATAACGCAAACAAGCTAGTGTATTCGGATTAACGGCCCTATGCTCAATGAGGTCACGCTGCGCAGGCGCCGAATATATACCTACTCGGACATCGAGATGATCGTAAAACTGAAGTCGTTAAAAATTCAATTGACGCTCTCTTCATGCTACACAAACATTATATTGACAGTGAACCAATCTATCATCACAGCTTCTAATCATACGCAAGAAAAGTATGTCGGTCATATTTTTAGATCTCGTTGTGCTTCAGACATAATATGTTTAAAGGGAATTATAGGTGTTATATATATTTATATACTGAGTTAAATACTATCCTACAAAATTTCACAAAGAACGTACCGGCGGTACACAAGTTATCGTCGAGCAAAGTAAGCGATAACACAAACATACGAACGCCAATTTGTCGCAGTTGACTCTAAATTCTAAGCTAAAGGCTTGCTTGGATCGGTCATTCTGAGCTAGTCCTTTCCCTTAGCATATTTGCCTAATAACTTCTGTCTATTTCGGTCAGAGATCATTGGCTACTTTAGCATGGCTTATTATGTTGCTCTTGCTAATGGCAGATAATATCTTTCTACGGTGCTTTTCCTTTTAGATTAGCTTTCTTAATGTCATCGTGTATATTAGTTCATTGACCAGACGACACGCCAATAAAAATGTAAATTAAATCTGCTATGCAAACTCGATCGAAAGCTGATTTTACTGTTTGCAACTAAATTATACAATGAACCGCATCGTCACTTAGTATTAGTCAAATACTGGCCTGTAAAGTATTAAAAACTGATATTCTGACACTGAAATAATGGCAATGTATAAATTACTTTAGTAATTAAAATAAAGAATGGTTATAAAACCAAATAAATCTACTGCAAAAAACTTACTAAAATAAACGAAAAAATTTAAAACCTCAATTAATAATATAACAATGTGCGATAAAAAACCAAAGAGCGCGGTAGCGTGGAGTTGGTATATCAAAACAAGTTTAACTTGACGTTATCATGTTGTCATGCGCCTCCCGCGTCTGCTAGACAAAATATAGTCATAGCATACTAGGCTAGGTCATGATTGGATGACCAAATTCAATGTCAGTAGGTACGCTTCTCGGCTACGACTAGCCCATACAATAACAGATGCAAACGCTACACAAGCGTACGCTAATAGACTGACAAAAACATGCTTAGAATGCAAAATAATACAGCACTGGTAATATTTTGACATCAGATATTTCCTGTTTATGAAGCGGAACATTTTAATACTTATTTGAAACTTTAATAATTACAACAGGTAAGGAAAACTCGTAGAAAATTAAAATGAAGTTTAATTTGACGGCGGCGTGGAATTTTTTGAGTTGACCACTTGTGAGACCTTTTAGTTGGTCTTTGAATATTGAGCCGTATAATATGTCGGTATTATTTATCATTACCTACTTCTATCGTAGCAACCGCTATTTATAGCTTCTCTATTTGGCAGCTTTGTACGACCAGTCGACAACGGCTAGTCTCATAAATATTTGAACCATGTAGTACTTTACCGTAGTAAGGACGGATTCATATTTCTTTGATTGCTAAAAAGATTTATCAAGAAAGTTATTGCGACGAGAGACCATAGTATCTGGTTCATGTTGACTAACTAAATTGATAATTCGTATGGCGTCAGTTTTGTGTCGCCATGGCTGGTTCCTTGTCCGCCAACGTTATTTATTGTGGCTCGTGTTTGTCCCACATTTTGGAGTAAATTGTACGGAATATATTGCATAAAATGTAGGATTTGACTAAATTAAAATTACGAATGTTTAAATTGAGTTTTGACAGCAATTTATGTTGTTTGTGAAAGGAAAATTTGTTAATTAGTATTTAAACGGGTCTAATTCGCGCACAAACTAATATCAAAATATATAATTTACGAATTATACCCGTTTAAATACTAATTAACATGTATTCAGTCCGCGAAAGTTTAAGAACTTCTATGAAAGGAAAATTATCTGTATAAACAATTATTTTTTTTGTTATGGAAGCTGTACACCGTAATCACAGATTCCGTTTTCATGTGAAACCTCCAAATAGTATCCCTAACGTATCGAATCATTCACATAAAATTAAAGTCTATTAAAATATTACTATCGCTACCAATCTCGGAAATATTGTTTTAAAAGTAATATTCAAATCCAGTTCCATAAACGTGATGCTTTATATTCAATAATTGCGTAGTCGATTATCGATTCAATACCGATTCACGTTCTAGTCGATTATACAAATTAATCGTGCATCTCATCGCTATTCATAGCGGACCTTGAGATTTCATTTTCATATTTCGAATGTGGCGCCAGAATACTGATTTTGGCGCTCATTCTCACAATAAAATAATAGTTTAGCAAGCAACACATTCTGCAGTTAAATAAATATGTGCAGTAGGCAATGCAGTTGACATAATTTGAAAATCCTGTTACGTTCATAATAATTATTTAAGTCAAACCAATATAACATTATTTCATAACATAATTAACAATTTACTTAATTTTGTTTTTATTAAAAACCGTAGCCCACACTAGGTTTTTCTATACACATCACATCCAGACGAGAAACTAATATCTGTGTAGTTGTTGTAAATTTAATATTGGAGGTTCGTCCATTTTTTACGATGCTCGAGTCAAACCACTGGACTTGCGACATCTAAGTCTAAAAAGGTAAGGTAAAATATTTTTAGGTGGCAAATAGCAATATACATTAACGTAATGGCAATAAAGTAGAAATTGCCGTGTATATGGTCGTAATAACAAAAAATACCTTTCCTACCTTTCCTTGGAAAAACGATCCTTTTCCTTGCCGATGCCGATAATGTGCGCCGGGCCTAAGAAGGCATGTCTACAAAATTTGGCAGTCTTTTGTGGCAGTAATTATCTAATAATTTTAACTCCTGCACGTGCCTAAATTGTCATCTAATGTGACGCTGACTCACTCGCAATCATGGTTACTCCTCCCTCACTGAGTGTACGAAGAAAGATTTCCGAAGTCGTTATTTTTAGAACTTCCTAAATAGGTATTTTACAAACTTCTTAAAGGTTACTAAACAAACAGAAAAGTTTATTTTCTCTTACAATGGCCATATTTAGCGCTAAACTTTATTTTTTTAAGTTCACATTGTTTAACTATTCTATACTTAATTAATTTGAACTCCGTCGGTTATGTTTTGGGTGCGCAAGTGTGTGTGTGTGTGTTTGGGTGTTTTTTTCGGTTGGCAACCCTATCACTATATGCTATTTATGGACTCTACATGAATTTGTTGTTCGTACATGGCGCATCTATAGAGGCCTTGGTAACACGTGACAAGTCTTCCTTGAACCTTATCAAAGTAAATATACTTACCTACCTTCTGTCTCCTACTGTCTGTAATTTTTACCTACCGTGAAAATGTAATGTTGATAAAGTCCTTGAACATAATAATCGTCTTATATAATGAACCTTTTCGTAGTACCTTGTTATTTCTACAAAATATAATTAACCTTTCTATAGTAAGTACCTCTTAGTTGATTTCCCATATTACATTGAAATCAGCGATAGATGTTTGTCACTTCGACAAAGTCCTCAATTGTCCGATACCATTTCATAGACGAATAAAACGGGCAATTTCTATGAATAAACAACTATGTTTTTCGTTATACGTATGCATATAACAAGTTGTAAACGAATACAATAATATTAAATTAATTTAAGCTATTTTTGTTAAAAACTTTTTTCAAGAGCTTACTTTGTCATCGAGAAAATATCTTTCGATAATGCATCTGAATCAAGGAAAAAATTAAAAGTACAAAAAAAGTCCATGTGGTTGAAGTGTAAATGGATATTGTCAACGCGAATACGAGGCGAGGTAAAACAATCTTCAACGGAGACTATCAATTGTACAATTCCTGAAGAAATTAATTCATGAAATACATAGGTACGTTCATGCTTTTTTCCCGTGGGGGAGGCAGAGGCTACATCTTCCCACATGCTACGATCCTGATACACCTCTTTCGCGTCAAAGTCAAATAATTTATTGTTAATCTTTATAATATAAAAATGAATCCCAATTTCCCTCGGTCACGGCATCACGCGTGAACGGCGAGACCGATTTTACTAATCCTTTTTTTTGTGTGTCAGGAGAAGGTTATTATGAAAGATAAAAAAAGTTACACGGAACATTAGAAATTTAGAGAAAACTTCATGACCACATTAACTTTTGTGATGTAATTTTTTTACAGGAATAATGACAATAACAGGTCCACGTCTGTCGGTTCAGCTAGTAGGCAATAAAATCGCACTTTTACAAGTCAAACACTTAAATCTCATTAACAAATAGAACCATAAAATAATATATAAATTACTGATTATGGTTTGATAAAGGTTTCCCTTACAAGCACTGATCCATGATTGGATCTCGAACAGAAAAAGAAAAGGAACTCCGACTCCGACTTTCGAGGAACTCGAAAGGAAACTCCGTTGACTCTACCAGTGCTTCGGAATACGCCCGTTAGAGAAGACAGCACCAAGAAACTCTACGGGGATGTCATTTTTCTTCCGCTTTCATGCGTGCTCGCCGGTTATAGACACTTTAGTTAGACCTGATTTTAAGTGATTATACAATCTAAAGTCATTGAACTGTCCTACTCCTAAATTAAGAATGTCCAATTTTAGGGCACTTACAGACATCTTTATCTTTTGACATAAGCATTATACCAAGATAAGATAGGTAACAATATTATCACTGCACATAGTTTTCGATAGCTATCTTGAGCTTGAGTTACAAAAGTAAATAACTTTATCAAATAGTCGGCTGATACCTAAATTTATATCGCCAAACTGTCTCGCACTATTAAACTTGTGTTTTAATTATTATTTTCATTGGGCTTGCATTAGTCCACTAGGTAAGTTTTTTAGTATCGTTCGCCTCTGTCTCAATGCAGTCGACGATGGTAAATATTATGCTAACGTAGAAGTAGGGCATTTTGCACCACTAGTCGTTTCGCGCGCGGTGCGTATCCAGTATACCTATCCACTATCCACCCAATGTCTGAATTGCCGCTGCGTGGGCATTGGCCCAATAGGAATTTTCAATTATATAATATATAAATTACTACTATACCGCAGGAACCGTTATTTTTTACGGGATTAAAAGTAGCCTATGACACCCAGGGAAAGCATAGCTTCCCAACAGTGAAATAATTTTTCAGATCGGTTCATTAGTTCCGGAGGCTATTCAATGCAAGCAAACAAACAATCAAATCTTTCCTCTTTATAATCTTGTATATGTATACTTAGTATAGAAAAACACTGATGGAAGTCGTAAATAACGCCTACTTGGTATGAAATAAGATAAAATACTATGTCAACACGTGGCAAATAACATTATTGCTTTGTTTATCAAGTAGGTACATAACATGATTCACTCGACTTTGCTCGTTTTCGTCCAGTAACTTTTTATTTTGCATTTATCGAGGTATAAGCGTGCCTTTCTTTACACACAGTAAAATAAGTCTTAGTACTTACTAAAAAAATCAAATATTGGCTTCAGGTTCAATGCCTCCGAATTTTTACATCGATCGAATCAGTTCCTAATGTTTCATAAATAATAAATATTGTTATTTTTAAATGGGCTTCGTTCGTAAACAAGAATACATTCTGCCGCATCTAGACTTGGGAGACTATTCTTGTCGTAATTAATTGTATAAAAGAAAAACAACTGATCGTGAGATGCATCGTTTTGGGAGACTTGTGATCCCAGTCTCAGTGGGAAGATGATGGTAACGTCTGTAGAAAAGCAGGTTCCACTTCGCACGTCATTCATCCAATACCATAATATTATGTAAACACCCAAAATTGACGTATGATTGGTTAGAAACACGTATTTATAGCGCGGTGCAGCGCTTGCGCCGCTTGATGACAGCGCTGTTTCTGTTTACTGCACCTCCTCAGTGCAGGGGGCGACAACTTTAAACTTTTATAACAGTACCTATTTTCAGTTGACTATTTCACTCCTCAGTAATTATTTGTGGTTTGTGTTTCATTTGAAACATATGTACCTAATTGTAGGTACCTAGTACCTAATCTTACTAATATTATAAACGCGAAAGTTTGTAAGTATGGATGGATGGATGTTTGTTACTCTTTCACGTAAAAACTACTGAATGGATTTTAATGAAACTTTACAATAATATAGCTTATATATCAGAATACCACATAGGCTACAATTTATAAAGATATTGTGTGTATTGTCCAAAATATGACGATAAGTGTCAAGTAAGAAGGAAAAAATCTACCATCCGCGAGCTATTCTGGCGTGCGCTGCCAAAACCGCTAGAGTTACACATATGTAATGTATGATGGAAATGTTTATCTTAAATAGTCCTACAAAGAAGCCCGCCACAGTATGTTTCTATATCTTATGTGTAAGCCATTATAGCCAAAATAGCTATTCGAAATACTAATCCTGCGCAGACGAAGTCGCGGGCACCAACTAGTACATACATATTTATATTTTTACAAACTAGGTGTTCTTAGTCTGGAAACGACAAAGTAAAACCTATTTCTACTTGTACATACACTGTAATACTACACTTTAGCTAAGCATGTATGTGTCTAAAGCCCGGTGCATGCAGCGCTGCGCGACGACTGCTCACTCTGCTCAGTGCTCACGTCAGGGGCCATAAGCTGCACAATATAATTAGCATAGTTTCTCTTTGATATATCTACCGTTATTATAATATAAACGCGTATAATTGAGTTGAATCGTCTAATTATAGACTCGGTGCAGTGCTCCCAACTCCCAACCCGACGTACAGTGAATGTACTACAGATACTTACACAAAGTGCGACGTAGGTGCATCTCAACAATGGCAACACTACACACGTGTTGGTCTCAACACGAGGCGTCCATAGATGCTCTTGATAGTTTGGTCATTTAGTTGCCATTATAATTATTATCTACACTAATATTATAAAGAGGAAAACTTTGTTTCTAGTGAATAGGCTCAAAAACTATTGGACTGTGTTAAAAAAATCTTTCACCATTCGAAAGCTACATTATTCACGAGTAGCATAGGCTAAATTTTATTTTGGAAAAAAAATAGGGTTCCGTAAGATATTTGGGTTTTTTCGGACACAAGGTGTAAAAAATAAACCAGAAAAGTTACCTACTTATTTTGCGTACGCTGCCTAAACTATAAAAGATAGAACCATAAAATGTTCTAATCTTATAAATATCTACAAAAAAGTCCGCGGCAACTATCTATGTCGAGTGAGGCCCAACAACCATAATTTTAATTAAAAATCTTGAATTTTTAAATAGTAATAATAATTTATATGGCAAAACAACGTTTGTCGGGTCAGCTAGTTATCCATATAATGACTTGATTTTTTTACATGTTAGTCGATATAGTTTCTCTATCAAATACTATAACTCCTTAGTTAAAAAAAAGGTTGAGCACCAACTCACCTACTAGAAAAGTCAGATTTATTTTAACGTAGATTTTGTAGGGCACAAAAACAAAACAGATTACGCGACCGCTATAAATATTTGCTCTATTTCCTTTTGTTTTCAGCTTATAAATCCAAATTGAAGACCTTGAATAAAAAAACATGTGTAGAATTCAGGTATGTTGCTCGTACAAAACAACGAACTCGTTTGCAGCACTTTAAAATTCAAACAACAAGGTTTGTGGAACAATGAAATGTACATTTTATCTTGTTATAAATAGTTCAGTATATAAAGTAGTGTCGCAATCGCAGTGGCGTTCTATTTGTGAGAAAACTACGAAAATGCGACTAATTTTAACTGCGCCGTGAAGTATTTAGATCTACGGCTGTCGTCCCAATAAATAATTTGGCTTGGTATACATACGCAGCTACTCAGTACTCACATTGTAAAGCGGTGAAAATCCAACCCTGTCTGCTAATCCGTATTTCCAGCTCTTGTGAAATAACTTTAAGGACAATAAAGGTTTTTGAAAAATGTTGCCAATTTCTGCTCGACGCCTGCTATCCTCAAATCGAGCGTTATAATTATATACGAATGAATTATAGTCAACAAGTGCGAAGGCCAACTCGCTACTGCAAGCTAAAGCTAGATACACTGCAGAACTGGTTTTAAACTGTACTTACCACTGAAAATTACAAATTTAGTACGGTAGTAATTTACGGTAAAACTGTTCCGAATATGGATGTGTTTATGGTATGGTTGTTAGGGTACCGTACCCAAAGAGTAAAATGGGACTCTATTACTAAGACTTCGCTGTCCGTCCGTCCGTCCGTCCGTCTGTCCGTCCGTCTGTCACCAGGTTGTATCTCATGGACCGTGATACTTAGACAGTTGAAATTTTCCCAGATGATGTATTTCTGTTGCCGCTATAACAACAAATACTAAAATCTAAAAAAATAATAAAATAAATACTCAAGGGGGCTCTCATCAGGCTGTCACCGCTTTTGCGGAAGGCTTATTGTACAAAAATGCAAAATATACATTAGACTATGCCTACATTTGCTTTTTCTGTTGTTTTTTACTCGAGGTCGGCCGTCATCTTCAAAAGTATGAGTGAGGTGGCACTAGTGGCACCATTGGTATTCCGTCTAATATTAAACCTACTGGTAGAGGTAAACGCACTATGAGATAGTTGCTGCGCTCTGCGGCTATCAGCCGAAATTAATATTGTATCTCCTATCCAAGATTGAAATCGATCTTGGATTGTTGCCTATCGTTCAATCGATTTCCAATCTGCGTGCCTTCATAAACCAATCTACGGATCGGTTATTGGCATGTTTGACCCTAAAAATGGATTGTGATATCAATCTCAGATAGCAAAATTTGGATTGGATTGATTTAATTTCGGCCGTATGACGATAAACTGTGGGCTATAAAGATGATGGCGTACTGTAAAGTTACCTGTGTTATTTTGGGCCTTAAGTTCCAAGATACATAATTCTATTTCCCTAATCTAAAACATTAGATATAACCACTGCGCAGCTACGAGCCGATAACAGAGTCAACCATTATCTACTATAAAAACGGCAAAACAATCACGTTTGCTGTATGGGAGCATCCTTAAATATTTATTTGATTCTGTTATTTAGTATTCGTCGTTATAGCGGCAACAGAAATACATCATTTGTGAAAATTTCAACTGTCTAACTATCACGGTTCATGAGATTACAGCCTGGTGACAGACGGACAGACGGACAGCGGAGCCTTAGTAATAGGGTTCCCGTTTTACCCTTTACGTACGGAACTAGAAGAGCTAAAGGGCAAAACGTACGAAGCCAGAACTTATAAAAAGAGTACCAAGTAACCGTTTGGTACAGTATTACCCAACTGATATTGCTTACCGATGTACCTGCGCAGAAGATGAAGTTTCAAAGCGCGGGAAATGCTATTGACCGCTATTGGTCGGCAGCCGCCGCCATCTTAGCGAGCTTAGAGTGAGATGGAACTAACAGCTGCAGTGTATTATGAACCTTATAATAGTGATCTTAGGTTGATTGTAAGTTTTAAGCATTCTTTCGTTAATCTTCGGACCATACTTTCTTTTCTGCGCGAACGAAGATTCACGACGCGCCTTATAAGTTGGGTACTAGTATACCTACACGTGTGCTGTTACACCCTTTGCTCTACCGTTGCCATAAATCACCCAAAATACGGAAGCGGAGTCTACAAGGCCTCAGTATTATGGGCACGGTGGCCATGAGACTTTTTGTGAATAGAGGTCCTAGCAAACAAGTGTGCTCGTGTAATTGAGGCTTGTGTGCCTAGCAAACGGTGTTTAATCTGGCGCTTTAGTGACCTAATTTTTCTTGTTTTGTTAGTTAATTTTAGTTTCGTTGTTATGCTTTCGTAAAAGTGAGGAATAGTGCGATAAATGTATTTACATTCTCTACTAGTGATATAGATGTCTCTCTGACAAGACAACCTAGAAAGAAAAAAATAAATAATTTATTTTAATAAGAAACTACTAGGTATCTTAACCATTTTAGATCAAACCATGCATTCCACAAATCCCTTCATTACAATACAATTATTTTTTTTTATTGAGCACTGTAATGTAAAGACAACAATTAAGATGAATTGGCAGAAATGTTGTAAGCACTAAATATACATAATATTTATAAGTTCTTCTACCTGCTACCATCGGGAATTGTTGTAATAATCACCACATTGAATCAGTTTCAACGCGCACTTGGACAAACAGTATAGGTGTAACGATTACTGTGAGTCATCAGATTCTTGCTTATATGATAAACCAAGCTTAACTTGCACTTGGGGGGCGTCCATAAATTACGTGAGGTGTTTTTTTTAATTTTCTGCCCCTCCCTCCCCCCCTGGTGAGATGTCGTGAGATTTTATTCAACCCCCTCCCCCATCCCCCAATCTCACGTGAGATTTTTCAAAATGTGAGTTTCTTACGTAAACGCGTTGGATTGTTATTGTAAAAAGAAAAAAACAAATTTGCTTCGTGCTTTTATTTACGACTAGTTAAGACTAGTATATTGCTGAGACTTTAATTATAAGTGTAATAAAAATTTAACAATAGATTACTTAAATCGTAACTACTGTGATTAAAAAAAGAATATCTACTCTAATTCAGTCGTACGCTCTCGTTCATCGAGTCGCGCGTTCGGCTGACAGTGGCGCGAAAACAAAGGACGGGTTACACTGTACCGTAAATTCAGATTAAATTGAGCTATTTGGTATAAAACAAATATGGTGGTTTGACAGTCAGTAAATGTATAACGTCGAAGTATGAATGAAATTATTTTCTTTCGAACGAATTAGTACAATTACGCTTAAGATTAAATCTTAAGCATGTACAATCTGGATTAAATGGACCAAAATAGTATAATTTTTTTTTGTTTCAATCAGAAAAAAAATTGCGTGATATTTGCCGAGACCCCCCCTCTCTCCAACGTAAGATTAGATGAGATTTGACTCGACCCCCTCCCCCCCTTAAACACCTCACGTAATTTATGGACGCCCCCTTGTATAAAGATTAATTTAGCGTTGCAAGTGATAATTTCACTTTAGGACAGGTGATGGCATTATAAGATAGAAAGAAATATGTTTATTGCTAAACAGAATAATAAATTGTTGACCGAATTTCATATCCACAATTCCAAACTATTAGACATATTTAAAAGTTATGAAACTCGTTGAAATTAGCGGTTTACAGTTGTAATTGCGTAAAGTTCACTAACTAATTAAATTATGGTCATTTAAAGTAGGTATAACATTTATATTACATAGATCAGTAATAGGTAATAGAGATATTACCTATTACTGATCAAAATTTCAGTTCATTCCGTATTAATTATTGTGTTCGTGAATCTTGATACTCTATTTCTCAAAAGGTCTATCGCTGGTTCATGAAGTCGGATACCCTGCGTTTCTTATTGAGCTACATTTTATAGCATAGGCATATTAAAAAAAAAAAATCTATATATGTAGTGTATTGTATTATGTATATCAGTTGTCTAGTACCCATAACACAAGCTCTGCTTACTTTGGGGCTAGATAATGCTGTGTGAATTGTCCAGCATTATTTATTATAGGTGCTTCTATAATTATATGATTCTTAAAAGTCATATCATTGCACATACTTAGTACTGAAAATGACCATCACAATTTCGTTATCGGAGCATCTGAGCATACCTACTAATTGTCATCTATAAACGAGCTGTTTACGTCGATTTCTCGGCGCCAACGCATGTTTGTGTCTCTCATTACCTATGTGTATATAAATGCAGATAAACATATCGAAGTTAACAAGATAAACCAGTACGAAGTACTCTGACGAGTATTGCTAAATCACGATACTTAATATAAAGGCAAAATAAAAGTATGTTGAAAACGTATACTTAGCTTTTACTTAGGGTTGTACCCAGAAATCCATAATTTTACGACCACTATATCCAAGGCTGTTATATGTATATCGATATTTTGAAAATGAAACTGTAAACGAAACCGACGGGTAACAGCTAGTTACACATAAATATAAGTAAGTAAGTATTTATGACTCATTTAAATGTACACTTAACATGCGTGGTGCATATAGATGAGAAGCTACCGTGTGCAACGCAGACCAAGATCGTGCTTGGTGTCGGTGATATTACCGTCAATCTGATTTGTTATGAACCCTTGACATATTAGAGGAATAGGTAGGTTTACCTGATGACATTGGATGTAGCTGCTCTCTAGAATTGATTACCAACACGTATACAACCTTTTTGAAATGTCCAGATACGGAAATTACGGTGTCTTCGGAAAGAAGCGATAATTGTCCTACCTGTTTTAAATGTTAGTGTCTTCGGAAAATGGTTATGAATATCCAGCCAGTTTCAAAAGCTACGGTGTCTTCTGAAAGAGGAGATGTATGGTAAGGTTGTTAGAAACAGCTTAGAAATTGACTTGGTTCACCTGGCTAGCTAGCTCAGCTACCACGCTCAAGCAGGAAATCTGCCGCCAAACTCCTATCGGATGTTTTTCCCCCTTGTCCGGGAGCGTTCGTGTTACGTCCCGGCCCGCGAGCTAAACTACAGACTCTGAGTCCGTACCATTATTTGATCCCATTCTTAAGCTAAGCATGTTTACGAGCTTCAATCACATCGTCTGTTATCACCACGTGCGATTGTGGTAAAATGCAAGCCTAAAAATTTGGTTTTCGGCCACTGCTATTTTAGGAAACGTAATATAATCTCTACCGATCCAGACACAGTAAAGCATAATGTCCAATAGAATTAGAATAATTACGTCGGGCGTATAACGTAATTGTGTCTGTTATAGCACAACAATGCCACACGCGCGTGCTTCACATTGTAATCGCCACTTATAGCTAACGATTAGTGTAGCCATCGTTTATGCTGAATTAGGACTACCACGCTAGCATAGTGCACGAATGCCGTAGGTTGACGAACAGTGTACCTGCTACACTGGTTACAAAATCTGACGCACTCTCTCTGATGCATTGAATTTAGTGGCAGATTTTGTAATGCAACCTACACGTGCCAGAGCGTCCTCCCAGAAAGTGAGAGCGGCGAGGGAGACGATTTCGACGCCTATTCTCGGTTCACGAATATTTTCAGAAAAGGAGGCAATTATGTGAGAACGTTTCGTTAAGCTTGACGGTTAAAATAAAACGCATCTGATACCAAGATACAGTCCGACAAAATGACGCGGGCTGGTGACCGACCATGCATGCACTTTACACATTGTAGTCTACACGTGGTAGCGTAAAAGAGGCATCGTCGGCGCCGATTGTCGGCTCCCGGCGTATTTTCAGAGAGTATACGTGGGTAATTATCTAACTCGTTCTAAACTCAAGCTCGCCGGGAACGTAGTACCGTGTAGATACAATCCGGGAAAAACAAATGGAATGGTGACCATGCATGTTGCATGCTTGTGCCAGTGTCTCGGAGCAACGAGAGCTATTCTTGGTTCACGGGATATTTTTAAGAGGTCTATGCACTACATGTCTTCACCGATTTATAACAATTACATAATATTTGAACGTGTTTTCCTGTGTGAGAATCAAACATTTTCCATTTAAAACTTTTGACAATGTTGAAAAAATTTATGGAGAAGTAATCTTTAGGTACTAACGATAACTTTGCCTATTTGTTGATAATATTTAATATTTTGATAATATTTAAATAAGGAGTAAAATATATATTATGCCGAAGCGTGAATTATTCTAAGAAATATTCGTTGGTAGAAACTGGGAACTTGATAAACAATAGTAGTTTGTTTTACAAGGGTAGAAAACCACTCATACTTTTCTCGATGTTTTGCCTCACGAGCGTAGCGAGTGTGGCCCATAGAATCGAGTAAGAGTGAGTCGTTTGAGACCCGCGTAAAACACAAAAATTTTCACACAGAGATTGCGAGAAATATAATAAGTAGGTATACAATAAAAAAAAGCTAAGAATATTTCACAAATAGTCACGTTCACTTTCAAATAAATAAATAATCAAATTCAATCAAACCAATTTGCATTGTTGTCAAAATTCTACACACACCTACAGATTATAGGCGGCAATTACAAACGTTTTAAAATTATCTAATGTTCGCAAACGCACACGTACCTACACATAGCATACATCCTATGATCGCCAAAAATGTAGACGAGAATTACACTTTCATTTAAAAAAGTAAACTGTTTAGGCTTCGCACGGTTTGTACATTAAGATACTCTTCGTTTTTTCTAAGTAATTATGTCAACATAGAAAATTGAAAAGTCGAATCTTCAGCCTGTTGATAACAGCGAGTACAAATTTAAAAAAAAACTACTTTTACTCCCTAGTGCCTAACAACCTCGTTTGCTACCGCTAAGCTGAGCTAATCTGACACCTTTTTTGAGCAAGAGGTGTGAAAAAGTGTTATTTGGTGAGTTTGCTGAATAATCTCAAATTAACTTCCAATTCATTCTACATTATAACAATTTCTGTGCTTTTGTAGTTTGTAGTACAATCTTTATTAAAAAAGTTTTTAAACCCGCCAATTGCGAGTAGGACTAGCGCACGAAGGGTTCCGTACCATATGTATATTATAAAAACTGCAAAAATCACGTTTGTTGTATGGGCGCCTTACATATTCATTTTATTCTGTTTTTTAGTATTTGTTGTTATAGTGGCAACATAAATACACCATCTGTGAACATTTCACTGTCCAAATATCGAGGTTCATGAGATACAGCCTGGTGACAGACGGACAGCGGAGCCTTAGTAATAGCGTCCCGTTGTGCGCTTTGGGTACGAAACCCTAAAAACTGCCTTGAATAGAACCAAGAGGAAAAGTCAAATTTCGCCTAAGTCGCGCTAAGTAAGAAGCTGCGTGGGAAGTAATGACTTGGAGCTTCCAATTGGAGCTTCAAACTGTGTAATTTCTAAAGATATTAACTTCTTAGAGCTTGGATCTCTCAAGGACCGTCCTTGTTGCTACACGTAGCTAACCTTTCTCAAAGGCAATTAATTGCCTATTTTCTTTGACGGATGTAATTATATTATGTAGGTATCTAATTACTTTAGTTCAGGTAACTGAGATAAATTGAAAGGGGAATAATGAATAATATATAATATTATAGCAGCTTTGAGTCCGGGAACAAGATAATTATGAATCTAGGTAAATACTTCACCTTACTGGGCCGACGAGATCAAAAGAGTCGCAGGCAACCGGTGGATGCAAGTGGCAAATTGTCTTTCGGTGTGGCGGTCTAAGGGGGAGGCCTATGTTCAGCAGTGGACGTCTTCAGGCTGATGATGATGATCATGTATGATCATAACCTACTTACTTAGTATTTAATTAGGAAAAATTTTAGAGATTAAGGATTCTCTATAAATAAATAGTAGGTACCTGACCTGATACATAAATTATATTCTACTAGCTGCGCCCCGCGGTTTCACCCGCGTTTGGACAATATAATATGATAATATCTTTATGAATTGTACCCTATGTGTTATTCTGATATGTTAGCTATATATGTATTATTGTGTAATTTCATCAAAATCCATTCAACAGTTTTTACGTGAAAGAGTAACAAACACCCATCCATCCTTACTTACAAACTTTCGCATTTATAATATTAGTAGGATTACTCTACAATATTGAAGTAGTGAGATTTTTCGAACAAATGTATAATATCACTTACCGCACGGTTATTTCTGTGTAACGGTTCAAGAATGAGAAAGGTTGTCCTCAATCCATCAGGGTTTCGGATAAAAGATTAATTCAACGAAACCGGACTGTGTTTACCAAGTTTCAGGTGCCTGAAACATTCAGGCGACACTTACTGTTATTGCTCTAGGGTACTGTAGCGATAACCGCTCGATTTAGCACACACCACGCGGGGATATTTGCTCTGACCACAAATCGCTTGCGCGGACACAAGCAATCGGTCCATAAACTCGGGGGCATTGAAGGCATTCCTACATTGATTGTCTAACCGTAATGTTTGTGACCGCTGGTGGTATAGTGGTGATCTGTGCGCTTTGCAGCTCAACGTTGACTGGGTTGAAACTTCGACCAATGACGTTTCATAAGCGCGGATCTCATGCTAAATGCTTCGGACAGCGCGGTTGGTATAAATTGATGATTGTTAAGCCACGTCAGAGGCTGTTAAGCGGCATGACAAACTGAAACCAGATGGTGACAATACTATTATTCAACAAAGTTAATCTTTATACTTCATGAAACATCGCCACCATATTGCCTGCCTGTACTTTCACGGCAAATAATATCAAACTTACAACGACCTTTTACCAAAGGTTTTTTTGTTGTCTTATCAACCCGAAACTACAATTTGACCGGAACTCAGAGAAAACCACAACTTTCTATCAATGATTGGCCGTCCAAATAATAGTGTTTACAAAATGTTGTGATCTCTCCCGCACCTACACTCGGAATAATACAAATCCGTGGGCAGTGCCCTACCACAGTTACTTGTAACTTGTACCCGTTCACTGATGAAAGCACCGTTATGTTCTCGACGTGCCCTTTGCAAGTGCCTTCATTTCCACAGGCTTAACTGAAAACTGGACACGGCTCTTCTCTCAGAGAGAGTGCATTCCGTTGTCCATTGTTAAATATTTAATCGTGACGTTCTTTCGCTATGCTCTGGCATCTTAAGAAGTCGCATCTCAGGGCATAATAACGGCTAACGTTCTCGTTTGCTTTGTTGCAGATCCTCCCTTACATAGACGGGTTCAACCACGTGTCTAAGATCGCCGCCCTGACCGACGTGGAGATCAGCCTGGTGCGAGCCTGCGTGCAGAACCTGGTCTACTACGGGGTCGTCACGCTGGTGCCGATCTTCCAATACTGCGCGGTCAGTACAACTCGATTTTCAATACTGTGCGCAGTACGACTATTTTGAATAGGTACTGCACGGTCAATAGAACTAAATTTTTAATACTGCGCGGTAAGTACAACTCTATTTTGAATACTGCGCGGTAAGTACAACTCTATTTTCAATATTGTACGGTCAGCACAACTCTATTTTCAATACTGCGCGATCAGTACAGCTCCATTTCGAAGATTGTGCCGTCCGTTTATCCGTGCTTGAGAAGGCACGTTAATCCGTAGGTCCCGGTTGTTATCGATCGATAATATTCGTTCAACCATGTCCATTCCAGATTGTTCCATCGAATAGAACTTAAATCTCAACATTGTGCGGTCAGTACGTGTTAACTCACAATTCTGTGGCATCAGTAGAACTTATTGGCTAACATTTATGTACACCTACTTTAGTTACCTTTACTATTGCCGACTAGACTGTTTGTCAGTAGGTACTCTCGTCACACTCCTGTTTCATATCTCTACTAGCGCTGACCCGACAGAAGTTGTCCTGTCATTGTCTCTTTGCGAAAAAGCTTCCTCTCCTTCCATCTCTTTCCCTCGCACTATACCTCTCTCCCTCTATATCCATCTCTATCCCGCGCACTCTATCTCTCTTCCTCTCCCTGCCCCAGCTGTTAAACTGAGTGGCAGCTGTCCACTGTACAATCCGATTTTATCATTGAGGTGTCATCTTTTGTTTTAGGTGTATAGCGCAACGCCTAAGCTAAGGCAACTGACACGATGCGCTGGTCTGCAACGGCAATGCATAGAGTTCTGTGCAAGATCGCGTAAGTAACCCTATTTATATATACAATAACTATCTGCGCCCCGCGGTTTCACCCGCGTTTGGATAATATACGATATATCTTTATGAATTGTAGCCTATGTGTTATTCTGATGTATAAGCTATATTATTGTGAAGTTTCATCAAAATCCATTCAGTAGTTTTTGCGTGAAAGAGTAACAAACATCCATCCATCCATCCATACTCACAAACTTTCGCGTTTATAATATTAGTAGGATGTATCTATTAGAAAGACTTCAACGCTTCCCTGTCAAATCAAACGGTTTTACAATACGTAGTATTTGTTTTCTCTATGAACTGTTTTGCGATGTCGCTACGAAAAACTGTGCATACGCAGTGTGTATGTGTGACTCTTAAGCTGGGGCCACACGTATCGTCAACGGCCTACATCGCTTTAAACGACGCGGAAATTGTCCCAATGATTTATCGCCATAAATTCGACTGGCCACACTATCGTCATCGTCAGTAGTCAAATTCAAAATAAACCAAAATCAAAAAACAAGTGAACGTATAAAATCGGGATATTCAACGGCAATGCCAATGCCATATCTCGATTATGTGGCTACACTTACAGCGAACTTCAAATGACGTCAAACAACGGGATAGTCAATGGGATATCACGATACGTGTGGCCCCAGCATTACGCGTGGAGTTTGCCGCGCGGTTGCTAAACTTGCTGAAAATCTCTAATCTCCTAATCGTGCCGACTTGTTCTAATTTGAAAATAGAGAGAATGCCCTTCTATTAGGGCTTTATAGGTATTCTATGTTGTTTCCTAAAGACCTGAGTCTTCACGTAAGTAGAAGTGGTATGCGTCGTTGCTTGTTGGTATATTTCAGTATTATATGAACTTACGCGTTTTCTTAAGAATTTAGTCTTTACGTAATAGGTGCTAATTAGTTAATAGAATCAGGTGTTATAATTTGCAACAGATATCCATGAACAAGCAAGATGTTCTTTGTTTGTTTGCGCAATGAGATAGTGCCGGCCTTTATAGTCCGATTTCTAATCTCATGGAGTAAAAATCTCCCTGTAAAAAATCTCTTCACAACTCATCTCATTTCAATCCTACTAATATTATAAACGCGAAAGTTTGTAAGTATGGATGGATGGATGTTTGTTACTCTTGCACGTAAAAACTACCGAATGGATTTTAATGAAAATTTACAATAATGTAGTTTACATATCAGAATAACATATAGGCTACAATTCATAAAGATATATCGTATATTATCCAAACGCGGGTGAAACCGCGGGGCGCAGCTAGTTATTAATATTATACCATGAGATTAAAAATTCCGACAATAGTGTCAAAGTTTGTCAGAAAAACAAACACGTTATGGTGAAGTTTAATTATAGCTAGTGCTATTCTTTGTTCATCATAGTTCATCATCGTGTATTATCCTTAAATGGGTAGGAGAAGGTAGAAGGAGACTACCTCTTATACCTTGTGTATTTTTATATCTGGTGTGCAATTTCCTTAAGCTCCTTCTACCTTCAATAACTCTAATACTTTGTGTATTTTTTTATAACTGGTGTGCAATATCCTTAAGCTCCTTCTACCTTCAATAACTCTAATACTTTGTGTATTTTTTTATAACTGGTGTGCAATAAAGTATGTTCTATTCAGTGGGATGTAAAATCATCTTAGATTCTATTCTATTCTATCATAACGTATTTTTACTGTTTGTTCCGCGCAGCCCGCCAGCTGCCGAAGGTGTGCGACATATTCCGCATGTACGCGGGCATGACGTACGGCAGCACCATCCGCGACCTCTGCCGGCGGATGCGGCCGCAGGAGCTGGCCGTCAACGAACGCAAGCTGGTGCTGTTCGGCGTGCTGGAGGGGCTCATCCGCCGCGTCTACAAGGTACGCCGCGGTCTACTTCACGAAGACGGCTCGGCCGAGGATGTTGGGCGATGACACCTCAGTTGGTCTTCGGGTCACATGCCGCCAGGCGTGGGTTGGAAACCAGCTGACAACTAAAACTGAGCTTGAGCTTCTGATGGAGGAAAACATTGGTAACCTTGGTGGGTATTAAATTGCCCACCTGGCTAGCTTACCACTCTTATGTAGAAAGTATACCGCCAAATTTGACGGCACGTTTGGCGTAGTGGCTGAGCAATCAGACTGCCGCGCTTGGTGTCGCGGGTTCGATTACCGACCGAAACAAATATTTGTGCGACCCACAAATATTTGTTTTTGGTCTGGGTGTGATGTGTATGTGAAATTATATGTTTGTATACGGTACCCGCGATACGTGAGCAATCCTAGTGTGGGGCTACGTTTTTCTAAATATAAGAAAATAAATCCGTATCGTGGTATTCGGGCAGCGGTCCTCGAGAGCCAGGTTAAACAAATAGTACTTATTTTGTATCCCCATCAAGCGAGGTGTTGCCATTTCGTTTTAAGAACAGAAGCGAAAGATTATCTGAAATGTCTCATTATCTGGTTTCAGTATCCGATAACCCTGAACGGCGAGGACACGGCCTCCGTCCGCAGTGAGCACAGCCAGCCCATGGTGCGCACCTACAACGGGCTGGTGTGTTTGGACGAACTGTGTTGCCAGGTGCGTCACATTTCGGTACCATCTAGAAGTTCTTAGGCTTCATACGCACTATGCGGGTAGCCGCATTACGGCTAGCCGCGCGGCTGACCGCAGGATGCGGTTGCGAATGCGGCCAGCCGGATCGCGGGCAGCCGCATTCGCAACCGCAACGTGCGGTTGAAGAACCGTTGCGATTTGCGGTCATGTCGATCCATTTCAAAGATGGACGTGGAAGAAGTTGCACCTATTTACTACATTTACACACGTTACGTAAAGAAGAAAAAACAAAGAAAGAAGTACTGGGTGCATCCTTTTTTGCAAACACGAGATGAGAGCAAGCATTTTGCAATATTTTTCGGCATATTATAATATGGCGGGCAGCCGCAGACTGAACCGCACAGTGCATATAGCAACCGTCCGGCTGGCCGTCACTCGGGCCGCAGCTCTCCGAGCGGCCGGAGCGGGCTGCGGGTAGCCGCATCGCAGTGCGTATAGAAATGAATATTACGTACATAATTGTGCTTGCGGTCAGCCGGACGGCTAGCCGCAATGCGGCTACCCGCATAGTGCGTATGAACCCTTAGACCAGTCTACATAATTATGACAGATTCTACATTGGACAGATTCTGCATTGCATAGATTTTAAATATCTAGATTCTAGAAAAGCTAGTTGTAAGTTGTAACAGAACATGTTATAACTAGCTTTAAACTGGTCTAATTCGATCACATAGCCGTGACGTATCGGCCGGGTTACATCTACCGTGGTCACGAGAAGAGAAGACACTATTTTATGACAAACTTATATATTTTGATACTAGCTGCACTATTTGCAAGGTTGGCGTAACTTTTTTATTTATGAACCGATAGACATACTAAATGTTAAGTAAAACTTACCACAATATACTTACCTATTAATGAAAACCACATCGAATATGCCGGATCGGAGATTGGCGTGCACAAACGCACAGACAAACAGACAAAAATTGTAACTTTCATTGTTTTGGGTGTTATTTGCGTTGATAAAGGTCCCAATAATATTGTTTCTCATATATTTTCCATGTACAGACAGAGATCTGTTACATTTTTATCATATCTATAGATTAGTTTGTGCACGTTTTAGACAGTAAGGCGAGCACGAATCACTATCGAGAAAATATTCAAAAGATGTTTTCGATTTGATCAGCACTCTTATAATAAGGCACGCACGAACATTTTAACGGCCGTATCGGTTACGCATCTTGACCATAGCAAGGGCTCTGATCAATCATGTAATCTCATTCATTTTTTTTTACATTAATGATATGAATACTTTTTCCATAGTGATTTGTGCTCGCCGGTCGCCCTACTGAGTGGGCTAGTTAATTTCGGTGTCTTTTTAACAGATATCAAAAAACGAGGATGTTCTCAATTCGACTGTACGTTCTTTTTTTCTTGTAACGCTTTTGTGCATGACTGTATGGTTTTCATTTTATGTTGCCGCTATAACAACAACAAACGTGATTTTTTTGCTCGTTTTCATAGATAATGGTACGGAACCTTCCGTGCGCGAGTCATACTCTCACTTGGCCGGGTTTTTACGTTCTAGGAAATTAAAGTAGCTTTTTTAAATCTTTACCTATTAACAGGCTACAAATGATTTGTAAAGATTTGACTTTGACATAATGTATATCTTATTTTTGTTTTTTTTTCAGGGTGGTCTTTCGGCTTCTCAGCTTGAGGAGCAGTTGGAAAGAGACAGCAACGTTGTCTTCATCGTCAAATGATTTAACTTGGACATAACTGCACGGCGGGTATTGCTGGTGCTAGCTGTGAGCGTGTCTCTATCACACGTGAGGCGTTAGAAAGGGAAGCACTGACTTCTTAGCCAGCGGAACCGGGACGAATACTGGGGGTATATTACAAGATTGGTTCAGCAAATATTGAGCTATAATATCACACCTGTGTGGTACATAGCTTCATCGTCGCGTTCGCATACACATAGTTAAGCTTATACGAAACTTTCGACTCTTTTTTTTTCAACTATAATTTTAAAATCGCATAGCTCCCTGATAGGTTTTATAAGGCTTCCATCACTTTACTTCGAGTATACTTGATTGATTTCGAGTCGTTTAGACTATCCTACTAATATTATAAAGGTGAAAAGTTTGAGTGTTTATATGTTTGTTACTTCTTCACGCTCAAACAGCTGGACCAATTTTAATGAGTTTTGGTATGGAGGTAGCTCATACCCTGGATTACCACATAGGCTACTTTTTGTTCCGAAAATAGCGGGTAACGCCGCGGGGCGAAGCTCGTTTTAACATATAAACATGAAATATCTGATCATGCGTAAAATAGTAGTAACCAGTCGATGCCCTGAGTATGAGTTTTCACTAGCTCAACATAGTACGCGTCAACTAGCGCTTTGTATGAAGATTTTTCGTTCATTAACGCGTCGGTACAGGATCTTCATTTATTTATTTATTTATTTATTTCCATATAAAAAGTAACATTACAGACAACTCCAATGCGTTACATTTTATGAGTAGATATACCTAGTTAACAATTAAAATAGGATAAAATTAAAATAAGTTAACAAGTCTAATACAATTTACATTAACAAATAACAGTACAATGGACGAAAAGATAGGGATTGCAACTATAACTACCATCAACGAGTTCACGTTTGCTCACAATAATTTACGCACATTCTTTCTATCGCCGTCCATCCATCCGCATACAAAGACATACCCGTTCATACAGACCGCCGTTCATACAAAGACGCTAGTTGACGTACTATGTCGAGCTAGTGAAAACTCATACTAGTGGTACAGTTCACTGAGCGGCAGAGATCCGGAGGTAACGACTCATTACCTATTTCAGTGGAGAAATTAGACGATTAACTACCGATTTATTGCACCGAATCTTGTGGTAGATCTACTACAGACTTCAGATAAAAATCGACTGATTTTATATAGATTTGCAAAATGAAACATTTGATGGCAGTTACATGTTACAGCGTAAGCTCGTCGATAACGTTCCGTTTTATATTGCCTAAGTAAGTACCAGAAGATCTCCAATTGCTTTATGAAAATATAACCCCACTTGTTAATTACTGAGCAAACTGGGAAACTTTCGTTACTTTTAGGAGAATGTGTTATTTGTTAGGCGGATTTGTTAGTATAAAGTTATTTGACATGTATTGTAGGCACCGTGCGTTCACTAGGAGACACGTCTCGCGACACGTCGCTAGAGATATCGTACGATATCGCCGAGCATCGCTCCCGCGTCGCCTCTCTCGATAAGCGCTCAACTGGCAACTTTACATTAGACTTCTATATACTAAGTTAAAACTTAAATCAAATGAAATCATTTAATTTTATTAATAATACATTTTTGTAATAATAACACATAGAAACCAAGTACTCGCTAGCGCCGTGTAGCCATTTTTACTGAGACTTTTTGGGCCTAGATCGGCCTTTAACTCGCTATTGCTCGAAATCAATGTTTTACATGGTAAATATTTATTAATTTTCCCTGCTTTTGAACTAAATACCAACACGCGTGCGACATCTTCATTGCGCTGGTGTGCGTTTCGAAGAATATAATTACATGGTACTCACGCACACATTGATAAAAAAGTGGCTTCACTTTTGAGTGAAACTACGCATGGAACTATCCTTCTCTGTGTTATTATGATTATTATACATTTTTGGGTGATATGAAACAAGTAAGTCGCTGTACAAAAAAATATTGGCAATGTGAATTTAAGATACATTTGAATATAATAATAAATACTAATACAAATATTAAATATTGAATACAGTACTGATATTCTAGCGAGACGTCGTGACTCGTGAGTCCTCTAGTGAATACGGGCTTAAAATTGATGTAGGTATACTTTGAATTTAAAAGTCATATAATGTACTCTTAGATTTGTATAACATTTTATAAATGGTAGAAATAAGGTGTTGAGATTAGAAATAATATGTGAAGAAAGTTCACGTTTTCTAATCTATGGCGGAACTGTATAAATCTGCGACTCAAATAGAAACTTTTGTAAATGGCATCCATGCAGCTATCTCACTCATATTGCAGCAATATGAGGGAGACAGCTAATTGGATGCCATTTTCATTTTTTGTATAATGTTAGAGAAGGCAATTATTTTAGACATAAGTTTTGTAAAAGTTTTTTATGCCCGATTTGCTAACAGCGAAACATAAATACAGGCAGAATTTAATTTAATATATAAAATTTAAAAATATTGTCCGACCTAATATACTAAGAGACAGATTGGTTCATCCATAATGAACCAATAGCGGTAATTATTCAAAATGTATTTACGTATGAAGAAGAAAACATACTATAATTTGTGTTTTTACAATTTTACCGTTCCTTACTTTCCATGGTTGAAAATGAATGAAAATTATTTTAGTTCAACTACGGATACAACTGTCCGCTCTTAGATATACGGATTTCGGATGAAACACAACGAATTAATTGGGAAAAAAAATTAAGATTTTTGATGACACCGTATTTTCATAACTAGTTTTGACTGATAAAAAAAGGCTCTAACTAATTTCTGAATACGTTTACAGATATAAAAATATTTCGCTGGTAAATAAGCGAGTTATATTTTCTGATTTTTGATGGCATTTTTGACTTTGTACCTTCCAGTTGAAATACATAGGTAGGTACCTACTGCTCAATATTCTCATAGTTTATAGAACATTTTTTACCTTTTTAAAATGTATAATTAAGTGTGCCAAGGTGCTATACATATTTTTGTAAATAATGTAAAAATAATTATTATAATCGCAGGAAATGCACCATATAAATGTTATGAATCATTGTGTAAGACTATTAGAACCAAAGAAGATGGAAATCAGGCAACCAGACATGTAAGTATTGCATAGAATACTATGGAACAAAGTAAAGCAGTCTGCGCACTATCCATCCGTGCTGGGCCGGCAGTCCGTACAATGTCATCGCCAAATCCGTAGCAATTAACCACGCTTGCAGTAACGAACGACACTTTCAATGCAAGTCTAGGGAAATTTGAATGTACAGATTATTTGACAGCTTTAGCTCACAAACGACTACATAACTTTGCTCCATGGTATAAAATATATTGATATCTTCAGTCTGTAACAATTCGCTTATAAGAACCGTCCCCCGAGGTTGTATCTTGTAACATCGATGCGATGGATCTGTGATTGTTTTTGGTGTAAATATTATATTATTTGTATATGCAATCAATAGAAATATATATGTCGTAATTATAGAGCAACTTTGCTGCTATAGGAAATTGGGATGTTTGCACAACATGCCCTAGAATTATTTCGGAGGCATGTCATCCACCAGTCCGGACCGTTTCCCCGTAGTGGATATGGCCTAATCCCCCTCATGAAAGTGAGGGGAGGCCTTTGCTCGGCAGTGGGACAGTACAGGCTGAACTATTTATTATTATAAATGTTTGTATTGGGTAATCGACGCCTATGCATGCTTTTTTTCCTTTTCCTCTCATTAACATATTGTACTAAATATGAGTTAGTTTTCATAATGGAGGGGACGCCATTTTCTTTGCGTTTTTATTATTAGCGCGATTTCTAATGTGTTCAGTTTTACTTAGAATCTGGTTTTAGCCGATGTATTGTGTAAATTGTTGCACAAGAGCATGCGATCTATTTGTTCTTTGTATACATAATCGGTACAATTAGTTTAGAAGTTAAGTTTTGTATGTATGTTCCTTACATTCCTTGTTTGACGAAATAGAGTAAAATCATGTTAGTATTTCATTTGGAATTTTGAGGCAAAAATTAATAAAAATCACACGTTCATTGTATAACCCACCGAGTCTGGTTAAATTAAAACACAATCCGTTTAAACACAAAAGTTTAGACCAGAGTTAAACAGATATTTCTATAGTTTCGTTCCACAAAATGGACGTCTATCACTCACGTTGTCTTATTCACTCCTGACATTCCTATTTTACTTGAGGATTTGTTATTGAGTTAGAAAAAGCGAGGGTTAGACGTCGATCTGTGGAGAAAATATTTAGACTCATCTGTTCAACTCTGGTTTAATTTTTTTGTAGTAAGACCGAATTTGTTTATGCAGTCTAGATATTTATCTCCTTGTGGCATCTAGTCGCATTTGTCGTAAAGAAAAATCCCATATTTAGTTTATAATTTACATTGTTTATATTTTAATACTAGTCACATTTTTCTTAGAGTATTTAATTGTTGTAATTTTAAATGCATATTATTTTTAAGAGATTATATTATTATCAATACATTAATGGTCTATATTGTTTTGGCTTCCATATTATAAATTTAAGATATTGTAAAGTATATTATTGTCTTTGCTTATATTTAATGTTATTTCGTATTTAAATGACTCATTAATAATAAATATATATTTTTTTTGGTATTTATGTTGTTTTACAAATAACTACATAATGCGTTTCACAGTGCATTCCTCTGTACTAATTAAAATCCGAAGAGAAAATAACGAAATGGCATTTTTAAATAGGGATTAAATAAAAAACGAGATTCGAAAGATAGTACTGCTTTATTATATTCTTATATAACATGATATAAGTTACAAAATACATAAACAGGTAAGTATATAGGTAACAAAAACGTGACTAGCGTTACAGAGGAAAGAAACAGATTTTGAGGAATCATAAGGATAGATAACCGAATAGACAGTAGGTATAATCGCAGGCCAAAAGTGACACATGATTCTTTACAAAATTATCAAGTTGTGTAGGAATACTAGAAGATTTGAATATAAGACACTGATCTCAACATTGTAACCTGATGAGCTTAATTTTTACGCCATCCCCACGCAATATTATCGGTCGATGATATTATGAGGTTGTGCTAGCTTGTAGCTTGTAGCTTGTAGCTGGTTGTGTCCTAATCAGATCACGTTTTCATACAAAACGTACTATAAATAGATATCGCAAAAACGCCAGCGATATTATCGGCCGATAATAAAGCGATAGTGGGGTCTGGACTTTATTGTTACCAGGACAGTCTAAATATAATATCTGATTTCATCTCTAACTCGATTCAGCTTTGCGCATAATAAACTCAAATTGTTAGTAGAATCAATCATAGTGTATATTTGGATATTTTCTGGGCGTAGTTACAAACAGTCGGTCGCCAAACTAAATTAAAATACAAAAAACGTCTAATGACATAGGTCAATCATAACATAACTCATTTATTTTGCTGGATTCTGTCATTTTTTTTTAATAAAGTTGATGTTGTCTAAAGCCTACTCTGGTATAAGGCTGCCAAAATAGCTACCACGATTTCAAACAACATAATATTGTTTTACAAGAATTATTTTTAAAATTTCATAATGTGTATATATATATTTTCGTAGAAAACATAAAAGTGTATATTTTGGCACGGATGTATATAACATTTGAACGCTTCTAAAATATAATACTTAGTTACCGTTTACGTGTGTGAAAATAGATTAATTTAATCTATGGATAATTAATACAAGTTAGCTTTCGATCAACCCCGCAGACGATAAAGGCCCATTTAGACGCAGCAACTTTTTCGCCTCGAACATACGATTATTGAAATGACAAAAAAAGTTTAAAATCGTGCAATAAACTTTCTCCATCTAAATGGGCCTTTAAACCCATTAGCGAGATTGAACACAATTTAACAGCTGATTTAGTAACAGTATAAATTGATTCCGATTAATTCCGATTCACGTTGACGAGTCAAAATATTATTAAGCCTATTGTAAACTAATAGCTACCTTATTTAACAAGTAAGTATATTAAGTTCATTTTAAATATAATACATATTGTGGTCGGGCACTTACACGATATGATCTGAGTTATGTCAACGTCTCGTAAGATATATACATATAAAGGCACGGGTTTTATTGCTACATTACATAAAATTAATATGTTGTTATTTCTACATAAATATTTTGCGATTATAATATAACAATACATATATAAAACTACCTATGTTCTGCTGCTTCACCCATAATAATAACTTACAAGCATGTTTGCATATAAAAATAAGTTATTGTCTACATAAAACTTTGTTATTATGGAAATTATAATTTTATTTAAATACGTAATATTAGCATATATTCAGATCATATGCGTGTATTATAATGATGTCCAATTGTTTGTCTTATAAATACACGGAGGTATAGGAATGAATTAATATTACATGGTGGGTCAACCACAGGTATAAGTCAACCAGAGGTTATAAAAACAAATATTTAAAATTATTATTGTAATCATCGCAACGGATCTTTGCGCCTCTGAAATTGACAACGAGCGGCTGCGCACTACTACTCTACTTTGGTACTTTTAAAAGCACGTACCAAGCCAGAAAATTGTGTATGCGCATTGTAAGAGCCAAATTCACTACTATAAGAGTAACCCGTATTGTATAAAAGATTACGTAAAAGTCGACGAACATTTGAGGCAACTCTGTGACTCTATTTTCTTTCGAGACAATGTAATGCTATCACGTTTTAGAGTGAAACTGGTCCTTCCAATTATAACGTACATAAAATTCATATTACTGCATACAATTTGCTTGGCCACCCTGGCGGTGAAGATGAAGAGCGCGTTGTATACCTGTCTCCCTCTTTTACTTACATTTATGACATTATCCTGTCTCGCTCGCTTTATGCAATAGCATACTGATTCATCGATACAAGCCCACGAAAGAGAGAACGCAACCACTCGCAGAGCCTAACTTCAGTGCCACAAAGAACCGTTGCGACTATTGTGTAAGTAAATACAACCGATCCATAGGAAGCGTTTCGTTTCGGACGCTTAGGCGTTTTCTGACATCACTATCGTCTGCGTACACACGATATTGTGTCTTTGTCGTGTTTAGATCTTTATTTTTTTTCCTCAGAATAATGTTGTTCTTGTCTTTCGGTTGTGGATAGTACTCGAACCCGCGACCATCGGCGCTTCTGCGCGGTATATGCTCAACTGAGCTACCATATAGTATACTGGCAATAGCGATTGACAGTTCGAAATTATACTTATAGATGGCGTTACTGTCTCTAGACGAGTATAAATAATCATTTAGCATGTTGTTTCTTGTCACGGTAGCTCACTTGGTTAGGAACGTGTGCCGTGCACGAGCATTGATGGCCGCGGGTTCGAATCCGGCCCGTGCCAAAGCGAATTTTTTCCTTTAGGTACATTACAGATTAAGCAAGCAGCTATTCAATTATTGTAAACCTTTTATAGCTTTAGGAACATATTCTTAAATATCTTGATTCTTTTTTATTTATTAAATGTATTATTGTGGCGACTTATTAATTTCAGCGGCCACAAATACGTGCAGTGTGCACCTTAAAACAATTTAGCACGAAATAAACAGACTTTCAGAACGCAGTACAACCTTCTTGTATATAACATAATAATCATAAATACGCAGTCACTTTTTAGTAGAATTTACAATAAATTCTAACTAAAGTTAAAACTAAATCTAAGGAAAGGAATACATACAAAAAGCATTGTTTTATGACACAATTTTTTCAATATACTAAGGATCATTGATAGGAATTATTTTCTTTTAGGAGAATTTAGATTTAGTCGTACGTAGAGAAAATTTGAAACTGAAGTATTGCAAGTTTTAATACATTGGTGATTTTACTTGCTTCTTTAACATAATATAACCTACATAACTAAAGTCTTCATTTTTAAGTTTTTAACGACAATTTTTATAATTCTCCAATTTTATTCAGATCGAATAGCTATGCGGCCAAAATCAATGTTCGAAAACTATTTTCACAATAATAATTTCCACTAATTCTCTCTTATTTATTATGCTATGCATATAATAGTATTATGTATAATCAAAATGCCTCTGTTATTTTATGGAACGAATCCAAAAATATCACAATCGTATCTGAAGAAAATGACCGCATTTTTCTGATACAGTCCGGCAAATACGGGCGTTTATTTTGTCTATGACACAATACAAATGTTTCTATTTCTGTTTCTTCTATCCTATTATGGTTATTATGGGGGGGGGGGGGGGGGTAATGGGAGAGATATTAACATAGACAATGCGAAAGCAGTCGACTCGTTCCGATATCGCTCGTATTGAAACTTCCACTTTCGAGCTATACAGAACAATGACTTGCAGGTATGATTCGATTTCGACTACTGTCGAAATCGAATAATACGATACTAACCGTAATCGATTCCATTGCAGTAGTTAATCGAACGATATCGAACCGAATCGATCGACAACCGAGTTATAGAAAAGTCGAAGGTCGTAAATCGCCTACCCATCGCATTTCGAATTCGCCGGACTACACAAAAAGTAAGAAAAACAACCAGCGATTGAATCACTCGAGAGATTCACCTATGTACCATATACACAGTAACTTTCACAATCTATATAAGGCAAACGACGCTACTGTTACAAATATATCTGGGGGCTTACCGTGACGTCTTATCGCGATCCAATTGAGGACCTAAACAGAATCGTTTCACTTTAAATAATAGTAATACATAGCTTTCGATGTCATTTAGGTAGACGTCGATTCCTTTAGATTTAAAATCAACCTAAATTGAGCGTCGAGATGTCACAACAAGACGTCATACTACGAATATGTAGTAAAACAATCCTGTTTACATCTTATATTGGATCTCAAATGTCGCAATAAGGCGTCGCGGCAAGCCCCTGAGCGCACTTGTGAACGAGCGCACAAACGACTTAGATCGTCGACTTAGACGAAGTCATAAATTATTATGTATTAACACACTTACAGTAAGTTTGCGTTTAGCCGGAGCACATTTCGGAGTGGTCGTCCCATGCTGCCACCTAGAGACGAGAATTGTTTAACGTAAGTGCAACTTCCATTATCCTACTAATATTATAAACGCGAAAGTTTGTGAGTATGAATGGATGGATGGATGTTTGTTACTCTTTCACGCAAACACTACAGAATGGATTTTGATGAAACTTTACAATAATATAGGTTACATATCTGAATAACACATAGGCTACAATTCATAAAGACATATCGTATATTATCCAAACGCGGGTGAAACCGCGGGGCGCAGCTGGTATTGCTATAAAGCTTGTTTATTTGTCGTATGAGGTTGCGCTTGCCTCTAGTGTCAGAAGCAGGCCGCCCAAGAGCCTCTGCCGTGACTTAACGACTGTTATCAACCGATAACAGCCCGGACCGATGGCTTAATGTGGCCTCTGAAGCGCGTAGTGATTGAAATCCGCACATACCTTATGCAAAATCATCGGTCCTTGGCCGAGAATCGAACCCGGTATCGTTCGATTCTAAAGCGTACAAGTTACCGCTCGGCCACCATCTCTCAACTTTAGATATCCAAAAATATACAGATCGTTCAACTTTTTCCCGCGTTCTACACTCGTCAGTTAGCAGTTAGGTGGACAAAAACGCATACGCATTCACAATATCAGTAGGATTATCAGTAAGATTACCTGACAATCTCGGCTGCAGTACCACTGGTTGGCGCAGCCCGCGCACACGAACTGCGCGTCCCGCCGCTTGCAGCCCTGGCACAGCGGGGTCTCGCTCTCCGGCTCGGGCTCCGCCGCCTCCGCCGTGCCCTCGTCGATGACCAGCCGGCCCGAGCCGGAGCCCGACGGCGACGCGGAGGCTTCGCCCTCCGACGCGGGCGACTCCTCGTCGTCCTGCAGAGGAAACTGTTGTTGCGTATAAAAACTAAACACATGTGGAACGAGTCTAAATCGAATTATTTAACACTCTAGATGGGGCAAAAAACCGAAAAGTACTAAAATAAAGCAATTTGGAAGTTACGATGCCACAACACAGATACACACGTAAAACTTATAACACCCCTCTGTCTACGTCGGGGGCTAAACGAGAATTCGAGAATTCGATATATTTAGATGAAACCTACTCAGAAGTAGTAGTAGTACTGGAGACAGTAAACGTCTCTCAATGAACATTAACTACCTTACCACAAAAGCTTAAACAAGAGTTAAACACTTGCGTCTTAAATTTTATTGCACAAAATCGACTTCTAGTCCTGTAATTTCTGATAACTTTACTCGACAATTTGTTATCGAGAGACAACGCGAGTGTTAGACGTCGATTTCTTATAACGAAATCTTAGACATCTGTACATCTCTTTTTTAAATCTTTGTGGTAAGAATTCATTATAAAAACGTTTACACTTTTAAGCATACAGGTTTAATATTTTAAAAAAAAATTGACGAATTGTGGCGGGTATATATACCCAGTTAACCACAGAAGCCCGGATAAAAAGAGATGCAGGCTTACCAGCTGCACGACCTCCTCGGCCTTCTCGGCGGGCGGCTCGGGCGGCGGCGGCGGCTGCACGGGAGTGATGGTGATCTCGCCGCAGTTCTGCAAGCAGCGACGGCCCAGTTCAGACATCTTGGCCTTTCCATCGAACACGGCGACGGAGCATGCATATGGGCTAAGCAGTTGACCGACTTCAAATATGCGTGAATAGATTGATATTTTATATTTCCGGAGGAATTTTGTAGGAGTTTGCCTTTATATATGAATGTAGTACGTGTAAACCTACACCGTCTTACCACAAAAGATTTAAACAAGAGTTGAACAGGTGTGTCTAAATATTTTCTCCACAAATCGACGTCTAACCCTCGCTTTTTGTAACTCAACAACAATTCACAAGTAAAATAATTAGAAATGCCATGATTGAGTAAGAAAACGCGAGTGATAGACGTCGATTTTGTGAGACGAAATTTTAGAAATATCTAATTAACTCTGGTTTAATCTTTTGTAAGACCGTATAGTTTTCCATCTGACAAGTATTTAATATGTCAAATGGACAACTTTGTAGGTAGGTTTAAGTATGCCATACATCGTCACATGAAATCTTACTAAAATTGGAGCAAGTTACATTAACTTTTCAAGTGTCTACAAATTGTTTATTGGAATAGAACGTTGGTTTTATTAAAAGTCTTATTTCGACATCACTCCCATGGCTTTGGCGTAAATAACGAACTAGTGTCAGTTCGCCGATACTTTTACGGGAACATAAAGATACAAGTTAATCTAACTTGCTATACCTGCATCTTGCATACTATCTTGCAGTTGAATTTTCAAACAAACATGAAAATGTGAATTTACTGTTATACAAAAAATTACGACTCAATGGAAGAAAAATATTATACGACTTTGGCTGAGTGAATAACATGGCAACACTGTATGTTCACGAAAAAGTGATTTGAAGTCGGTTTCTTAATTCATTGTATTTTTTAATATAGTATAATTGCTGGCTATGTTATATCATATACGAGTATACCACATTTTTTGCAAATAAGAAAATATATGAGAAGCTTTACAATTTTGATACCATAATAGTTTTCTAAGCCTACAAAAATAATTATGTTACTTAAATTGAAATATTTTGCACCTACAGTTTAATTAGTAGAATATTATTATGATAGTAATAAATATGTATGTAAAAATGACTGTGAGGTGGCATTATATTTCAATGAGCATTGCCATTCTCAAATATAAATATGGAATATTTGGAGAATACAGCGGAAATGTTTTAAGTATTATAAGGGTCGTTCACACTGCACGAATGGTTTGAGAGCTTCTTTACATCGAAGAATGACATTAAGCTTGAGATTCTATAAATAAGTCAACATGTTTAATAAAAATATAATCTACAAAAGCTTAACTTTCTCTGTATGTAAACAGAAGCCCTCAATTTAGGCATGGCAACTCAACTATACAGTTTACAGGAGATTTTCTCTTTCAAACTCCATTGGCATTTTCAATGCTTGAGGCGGAGTCGTAAAGTGAACTTACTTCACTTATTAGCAGAAAATATACGGAACCCTAAAGCTATTTATCGCTGTATGAACAACAGACTTGAGGAAAAGTAGGCGCATACTTCAAGATATGGCAAGTAGGTATTGTTAGTAGAGTTAAATGACCGAAAAGCATGGTGATAACGATTCAATTGAACTGTGAATCAGTGATTTGACGTTTGACATGTATCTTTTAATATGAATCTACACTAATACAGCTGTAGTTTGTTTGATTCGACATATCTCTACAACTAGAGACATGGTTCTGAAAATTCTTTCACTCATACAAAACTACACTATTCCCATGTGAAATAAGTTATGTTTTGTTCCGAGATTTTGTGTGAAAATGAGTTGAGTAGTGAAACTATGTGACTTTGTTTCGAGACTAAGTACTGGATCCGGTTAAAAATAATACTTCACTGGTATTCTGCTTGGATGGACACAACATGGATTGTATATTATGATGTGACAAAAGAGAGATGACCACGAACTATTTCAGAGGCTTAAATCAGCGTAAAGTCAGTCATAATCATTTGGAAAGATGTCTAGACAACTTTACAACCCCATCGGAGTTTATTGCGATTATTTAGCCTACCATTAAGCGAGAGCCGAGTCACCAACCATCCACCGTGCAGACTGAACGCCGCACAACTTAAAATCTAAATTTAGAATTTTGATCTAGGCCAATTAGCACACCAATATCGTTCCATTCATTTTGTACATGAGGTGATACCTTGGCCTGACCGAAAGTTGGCAACGGGGTCGCCGCCTGTTTCCTTTCCGGCGACGTGAGCAGTTTAGCCAACGTAGGTGAGAAACTCTGTGTCGCACAGGGCCCTTGCTGCAAACGTTGGCAACACTCATTTAAGCTACTCCAATAAGCGAGCGATATCAAACATATTTAGAAATGAAGCTGGTATGATTACACGCTAGATACGAGCGACGGTTCGGCAGATTGCTAACCTTAGTTAGGATACCGTGGAGCAGCGAGTTCTGCTGTTGCGTTTGACTGGTCTCCTGACTCGTGACGGGCAACAGTGAGATCTCAGGGTAGGGGGGTGGCGGGGGCAGCCGCGGGCTGGGCGAAGCCATTCTCTCCACTGGCTTGTGGGCGTCTTCGTGCGGCCTTTCGGGCCGTCGCCTGGTCTCGGGCCGTATGTGGTGCTCCGGCCGGCTCGGCGGCTCCATGGGCCTCCCGGGCGGCATCAGGCCGGGGTTGTTCTGCTGCATGTTGGCGAATTGGACCAGCACGTCCTTGAACGAGAGACCGTTCTGTAATCCGCCCGCTTGGATCTGCTGTAGGCGTTCCAGCATCGCTTTTTGGTTCTGGAATTGAGATAGATACATAGATAAGCTTTCTATTATATCATATACATAATATGTCTGTAAACGGTACCCACGACACAGGATAAATTCTAGTGGGGCTACGTAAAAAAAACTGTTTGCACCACTATTTCCGAGGAAGGCCTACACGCCGCCGTTCGATAAGATAAAAAGCATAGACAAAAACTTTTTCTTCACTACAGTGTTTCCTTGAAACTATAGGGTGATAAAAACTAGTTACGCATTTGCACTATCGTAAATCTCTTTGGCCACGTGACTTTTTACCAGGAGTCTATTATATGGCAATGTCGTAAATATAAACGACCTTGGTTGCACCGACCGACCCGCACATGCGAAGGAATATGTAAAAAACCAACGCCCTATTAAAAATGGAGATTCAATTGGACATTAGTTCGCATGGCGTATGGCGTCTGTTCTTTGAAGGTGATTGCGAACGAATAACTTTGATCAACCGATAAGTGTATTGCTGCCTTTGTCATTTCTTTAGTGCCAGATAGAGACAACTGAGGTTGGAAGTAGGAGTAGTAGGAATTCCTACTAGGAGTTCATAAATCAGGCATAAGCTGGCACACCTTAGTGTGCAAAATTCTTTCATATTCCAATCCTAGTAAGAGTCAGGATTTATGTGACGGATAGTGACGCGTTTTTTCTATTGAGAGGAGATGGTGCGTTTACACCTCATTTACGATTTTAAGAACTGGTAATTCCTCGCTTAAACCAATTATTTATTCTAAAAATGTTATATTAGCGATGTATAAGACTGAGAAGACTCGGAATTGATTTGACACAGACACAGGTTCTTGTATTGTGCAAGTTCTAGCTAGATAATCAGCCGCTCGGCGCGCCGAGTAATTAATTATGGACACTGCCATGGTGCAACGAAACAAACAAAATGTCTGCTATTCTGTTTAACCCCAATTTATTATCAAGTTCTACAGAAATAAAGGTTATATTCCTTCCTCTAATGCCGCTTAAACAAATCGATCCTAGATTCTAAAAATGTCCGACGCCACCCCCTCTAATAGTCATTTTACGGTCTCACCACAAAAAATTAGACCAGAGCTAAACAGAGGTTTCTAAAATTACATTCGACAAAATCGACGCCTATCGCGTTTTCTTACTCAATCCTGGCATTCCTGATTATTCTACTCGTAAATTTGTTATTTAGTTAGAAAAAGCAAGAATTAGCCGTCGATTTGTGGCGAAGATATTTAGACTCATCTGTTCAACTCTGTTCTAAATATTTTGTCGCAAGACAGTTAGTGTGTAGACCGTGTCTTGTTGGCCGTCGAAACGCAACGCTTGAAACATTAACCCGAAAGGAAACGAAACTAAATTCGCATACCAACTCTATTCAAGAACGTGCACTAGAAAGATACCAGTGTATTCCTACAATTGGTTTCATGGAGTTTTAATGCACGTTACCGTTCGTCATAGCGAGTTGGAAGCAACAAGTGGCGGGCGAGACGCGCCACGAAACTCGGTCAAGGATTGTAATTATAAATTAGATTATTGACTTCTGCGCTAAGGTCTGCGACGGACGGCGCGTTTCGCTTTGATGCGAACACTTATGGTTATATTACGGGTAGTTTTCGATATTGTGGGTATAGTGGATATAGTAGGTGGGTATAGTACGGGTATTTTTCGATAAGTGTTGCAAGTAAAATGTGTATTAACTTATTTTACTCGCAGTGTGGCGAGTTTCAAAATAATTTGAGCGTTTGTGGGTTTATGGTTCACGTAGTTCTGATTCTTTAGATACAAGCAATATAATATTTAGTTGTTAGTATCTATGCGTGATCGAGATGCGTTATTATGTATTTCAGTACGGATAAAATAAGTTATGCTAAGTTTCTTATGGCTAATTAAAGACGTAGTCTAAATAGTTTGAACGCTTGACTAACGTTAATGGATGTTGCTGAGCTGTCAGCGGTTTGTTTTAACTAATTAAAAGCAGACTGCGCCAATTTTTCAGTGACTATTAATCCTTGGTCTGTTCTAAAATAGTTTTTACGCATCACGCCTTTGTACAATTAGGAGTACCTAGCAGTTTATTGTTATTCTAAAAAGAACAGCAAATAGAAATCGCGAGCCGAAAAAATAATTTTACTTTTACCCCCGACTTTGAGAACGTAAATAAATCGAAATCGTCCTTCAAAACCTTACCAAGTGATGAAATGAATTGGCGTCTGGTTTTGATTAAAACGATCAATGCAATATAATTACAAACGTCACTCGAATACAACATTTATCAGCGACACCATAACATACAATATTGTATAATACGGCACCAACAATTATAACTGCAACAGTAATATAAAAAGCAACTCACCATATCCAAGTTATTGAAGATCATATTGAGATTGTTCAAGTTGTTCATGTCCACTTTCGGGGCGATAGGTCTAGGCGCGTTCATCATGTTCGGGTTCAGTATAGACTTCATGCGGCGACCTCTCCTGGGCGTCACTTCGGGGTTCCGCTGTCTGTAATCTGCGATTATCGACTTGACGTCCTTAGTGGGGCCCTGTCGCCCCATCGGCAGCCCGTAACCGGTCGGCATTTGACCGTTCATAGCGTTGATGTCTCTGGGGAAGCCGGGCATATGGCCCGGGAACATAGCTTGGGGGAATACTGGTTTCGGCATAGACTGCAGGTGAGCTTTGTCGTAGGGCGGCGGCAGCCCCGCCATAGGGTTGTAATGCGACGACACGGGCATGACCGGCGCTTGCATCATCGGCCCCGGCATGCTCGAGCCGGGCTGCTTCAGTGCCAGCCCCGAGATCTCATCGCTCTTATCTATAGCTAGACTCTTCTGGTTGAAATAGTCGAACGGGTCTTGGCCGTTCACTTCGGGCGACTTTTCGAAGGAGAGCACCTGTTTTCTTCTGAGTAACCGCAGTAAGATCTCCTCTTTGACTTTCTTCAGGTGCAGGATGTTGTTCCACTCGTGCTCCTTCTTCTGGGCGAGTTCGCGCAGCGTCTGTATCTCAGCCAGGAGCTGTTCCGTGTGCCGCTGTATCTCGTCGACGCTGTTCTTCGTCGCCGTCTGTACGTAGTCGTTGATCATGGTGTCATGCTGGGGGAATGTCTTTTCGACCTCTTGGCAGAGCTTCTTGAGTGGCGATTCGGTTTCTACCTCCTCGCTCCCTCGTCTTTTTATTCCTTTCTCATCCTAAAACGTGGAAGGGATTAGGCTACTTGAAATTACAGACGGTGGACTGAGTATTAGTATAATCAAATCCACTTCAAGCTCATAAGAAAGATTATAAATCAGATTAATTATAAGATTCAGAAACAATATACTATGTCAAAATTTGTTGCTACTTATGACAGTGACGTATGGTACCAAGTTCAAGCTCAATAGAGTTTCAGAAACACAAGTTTAGGGTATTAACTAGAGATTATTTATCCAGTTTGTAACTTATTTAAAGACCAAAGAATGTTGGACTTATATGTATTTTTAGGGTTTGCTTATAGGTATCAGCTTAGTTTCTTTAATACAATAGAAACATAACTTTAACATAACATATTCCAACCTCACATTTAAGTTCACATTTATAGTACTCCAGTTCTCACAATGATTGACAGGTTCAATATAAAACCAGTGACTTAACAAAACTTTTGAATGGAGAAACAATCTATCTAGGTACCTATTGTTCATTTTGGTAAAGCCAACTTTGGCCTCGTAAAGGTCAAGTGGCAAAGGTCACTATTGATGAAGCTTTTATATCTTACAGGCCTGGCTGTTAAGTAAGCGTGGGCGTGACCTGAGTTACAGGGCTGTTACAAAACTATCATGTTAAAGAACAATGGTACTATAAATTGGTAGTTATCCTACTAATATAAACGCGAAAGTTTTTGAGTATGGATGGATTGATGGATGGATGTTTGTTACTCTTTCACGCAAAAACTACAGAAAGGATTTTGATGAAACTTCACAATAATATAGCTTACATATCAGAATAACATATAGGCTACAATTCATAAAGATATATTATTGTATATTATCCAAACGCGAGTGAAACCGCGGGGTGCAGCTAGTTATAAATAAATGCATTTCTATTTTGGCAGTAACTTTATATTTAGTCAATTACTTGTTCATGTTTCATGCAAATCAATTATTTTCATATCATTTCACGGTTAAATGGGATAAGGTCAGTGCAAAAATGAATATGAGCTGCCAATGATATAAAATGGTTAAAACCTTACCCTTATTTGGGAGTCAGGTACAAACTGGTGGTGGGTTCATCTGGGGCTGGCTATTTACTACCACGGAACATACAAATAGTATGGATACTAATTAATCGGGGAAGAAAGTCATTTACTAACTAGTAATTTGTCACCAAGCCTTTTTCAAGTAATTCTTGATTCTATAGTCCAAGAGCCAGCCCCATTTTCAGGTGATGGTGTTTACTATGATCACGATCAATCACACCACAATACACAACTTGGACTTTGATATTGCTATTTACAATTATTTTTTGTATAATAGGTGAGAGCATTTGACCCCAATATTCTATGGTAACGTGACAATGCATCCAAAGTTGAAACATGCATGCACAAAATAAGTACTGGTTTTCAGACTTAGATTGAATTTGGGTATTGTGGGAGTTGTGGGACCATTGTCCTCACTTTCCGATACAGGGAATCCTAGAGTTAAAATGATCTACATAATGTGATGATGGTACATATAACCTAACTTTGACGATTTTTTTACAGGATTCTAAGTACTTACCTTAGGAATGTCACCATTTATGGACTGTTTATTTTTCTTCTCAACTTTGTGTTCAATTTTCTCTTCTACTTTCACAACCTCTGTCATTTCTACATCCGTAGTGTCTTTTGCCTCTTCTTTGACAATGTCTTTTATTTCAATCGGTGCTTTTATCTCGGGAGCGGTAGTAGCGTCTTTGACTGACGGTAATGGTTCTAGGGCTGTTTCTACAGGCGTCACTGCAGGGTCGTCGGGTAAAGGTGGGGTTTCTGGACAAGGTTCGGGCTCATTGCATGATGTAAGGGGAGCTTCCGTCTCTACCACAGTTATGCAACTAGGCTCCTTTACATCATCTGAAAATGTTACTTATGTGAAACTATTGACAAGCATTGAAAAAGTATGATGATAAGATGACGGTAGGTGTATGGTATACAAGTTGGTATTCATTTTAATTATATGTGCGGATTTCTGTTGTTCATACTTCAGAGGGCATTTAAGCCACCAGTCATGGTTTTTATGGATTGGAATCAGTTGTTAAGGCACATCAGAGGCCCTTGAGTGGTCTGGTAACCTCTGACACTAGAGTTGGCGGTACTTCATTTAACAAACAAATAATGTAGGTAAGTAGGTATTTATGAATCTCATTGTAGTTCACAACTTTTTTTATACTATAAGGTCTTTGTGAACTACATTGGTACCTACATTCACTCTGTACATAATATAGTACAGAATGAAAAAGAAATGTACAGATATCTGTGTTTTTTACATAACACATTAATAAAATCATATCAATTCAGAGCAAACCCATCGAGGTTTGAGTAAAAGGGTCAAATGAGTTTATGTACCTGTTGATAGCAAATAAATAAATGTAATTTTATAAAGATATCCATAACTAACTTGCCTTTAATACTTTCAGTCTGCTCTATTATAAGACTCCCTTCATTCTGACTCTCACTTAAACTCTTTTCTTTGGCATCATCATCACATTTTCCCGCGTTTTCTTCAGAGGGCAATCCAACTGCCGGTTCTTCACCCAGTGGGTTTTTTATCGGGGTGGCATCGGCGTCGCTGATAGCTAAGGGGTCGAGCTCACCAGCGCCAGCTAATGTAGACGGAGAACCAGGCACTTGGTCTCTCGGAGATTCCACTATTTTCACGCTTATATCGTTCATGTTTATTTATTTACATATTTCCGACTCGAAAGCCACAGTTACCACGCCGCACGGAGGTTCAATGACTCCGAAATGGCCATGATAATAATGACACCTTAAATTACGCTCTACAGCAACTACACAAAGTCGGACAAATAAAAGCAGATATATAATTGAAGCAGCACGGCCAGCTACAATGTTTGCAATTTCTTTCCCATATTGGGAAATATCACGATGCGACGTTAATTGCAGCCGTGAACCCAGGGGTCATTGTGAGAGATTCCATATCGGTAAGGTAGCTGGCGGACCACAAATAAAACACTACACAATGAGTTGATCACGTAAGTAAGCTGAAATTGTAAAACGCTTGGTTTTTTTATTTATTTTCAGTGACTTCAGTAAATATTTCGCGACGGGGACGCAAATCGCACGCGAGTTACAATTTGTGCTGCTATACGAAAAAAAAAATCTACTGCTAATAACTGGATAATATTCTGGTATTAGATCATTTTTATCTAATGTGAAAATAATTTCATTGTAATTATAAAATAAATATTGTTTTGTCGACTGGATCAAAGACTTTTGGTAAGGTAATACAAACCAATTATTATTTCAATTCATATTTCACAAAAAAATATTATCTACCATTTTAAAACATATTTTTATTTTGGCAACATAAAACTTTCTAAGGTGCTCCGTTAAACGCAAAAAAATACAACAGAAACCGGCGTGCTTCATATATGAAACCATACCGTAGTAGGTACATAAAACTTGAATTAGGTACCATTACGCAGAAGTGATAAACGTTGAAATTTTATTATACCTAATTTATTGTGAAAAACTATAAGCAAAACAATCAATAGAAACAAATCTCACGGATGGACAAATAAGTAAACATTAAAATAAATGAAGTTTCTGAATGAAATGAAAAACTCTTTGGCTAAAAGGATGTGGTGGAATTATAGTATGCGGAAACTATCAACACAAACGCTAACAATAAATAATAAGGACTTTCAAACCAAGTTACGTCAGTGAAAGATAAACAAATAAGAATATTAATATTATGGTCTAAAGTGTTTATTACTGAAGATCATGTACATTTTAGTCACACTAGTAAGTGCTTCTCTTGATGCTATTTGTTCCATAGTCATAGGGTTGGGCATCAAAATAGCGATATCGATACTGTAGCTGTTTTTAATTGGTTCCTGTGGCCTGCGACGAAATAGCTATTTTTTTCTCTTCAACAACCAAACATTTGGTACGCTGTGAAATTTTACCAAATTGCAACAAAAATCACACGTAACGCACCAGCTGCACAATCTCGTTTCGTTATAATTATACCACTTATCATGACATGACGGGATATTTTTAACTTTTTTGTTTGAGGATGTGTTCGTACGTAGGTATCTGGTGTTTGTTTTTATGTAAATATAGATACTTAATTCATTTTTTGCAGAATAAACACACTTACATAACATAATATTTCCGTGCGTATTGTAACCAGTAAACGACTTGTTGTTTATTTAAACGACTTGGTAAGTCTGAAATCCAAGTCTTTTAATAATATTATTTTCCAAAGAATTACTAAATAATCTATGACTAGTATTAGCAGAAGAAAACTGTGGATGTAGCTGTACGAATTTCGTGGTTTGACGTGCAATTTTGACACTTATCGTAAAGCATTTTATCGATACATGACACGTTGTCACGTAGGCAAGGCCTAGTCAAGACATCACTAAGCGATGATTAAAGAAAGAAAATGAATGGCAGAAAAAGCAAATGGCTGACTAAAATCGACGTTCTCTGTCGTAAAATAAATCCGATGTAATTAGATGAATTATGCGCTTTTCATGCTATTGATTAGCGAAATAAGAATACCCATAATCCAAAGAACTAAGAGTAATTCATATTGCAGGCAGAAAGCCAGCAGAAACTAAAAAAATATTAAATAAGTAATCCGTAGCTAACACTAAATTCTACTAAGTACATCTTTTGCAAATATTTTTAGTGTGTGGGATCGACGCACGTCCGTTAATTGTCGAGGTAAGTCTGCTTTATTATTGTTATGTGTGCATGTTATTTTTCCCGTCAATTTATTGCTATAACCTTCAAATAGTTTTGGTGATTTCCTTGCCATTTTGTTTAGTTCTGCAAAAATAGTTTTGAGTTTGACCGTGTTTGTTTTGATATTTACTCGAGGTAAAGAGACTTATTATAATGAGATTTTATTAGTTGGTACTTATCTAACTGATCTTTAGAAATTACGTAGGTACCTACCTATACCTAAGTACCTACCTAGGTATATCTATAGACCTATAGGTAGGTCTATATGTAGGACCTATATACCTATCCGAACACCACTAGGGGTTGGCCGTTGGCGCAGTCCAGTTTGATCATAGAAACTTAAGTGTAAGTACCGTAGAACCTTGCAACATTGCCCGCTTTTTTACTATTTTTTAAGATAGCACAAAAAGGATTAGCTTCATTCAAAATGTAAATATGCAGTTATACAAAGCGCAATTAAAGGAATGTATATATCCAAACAAATAGTCATTATGTTAAATATATACGGATAAAATTACGGTCAAAGAGGCGGGCAACTTTATCAGCCATTTCTTACAACATTGCTCACCTTGAATATTCGAGAAACCGTAAGCTCTATTGCTCTGATAATAAAATATATCTTGAGGAATGGTGTAAAGATGAAAATCCAGTTGACAACAAGCTAAAATACCTTATAGTTTTTTTTTAAATGAGGTGGGCAACTTTGTACTACCCTCCAGATCTACTTTCATACAAAGTGATGTGAGGTGCTAGGGCTGCTACAAAAGAAAAATCTTAATATTATATTTTTGTAGATTTATTTAAATTTATTATTACAAACAATGAAAAAAAATATATTAAATAAGTAGGTAGGTAACTAGGTAGTACCTACCTATCAAGATATTACGTAGGTATCAATTTATACAATTATGAAAATAAAGAACAAAACTAAACTTGCACCTTGGTATGCCAAACTTATTATACCTAGTTATCTCTTTGTTCCTACTTAGTTAGGAATTGTAAATACAATTCAAAGCAATAGCTTAGGAAGTTATTGAGGTACCATAGGTACTTACCTACCTACTTAATATATTTTAGACTGCCACCATATTCTTCTCAAATTAAGTTAATACCTGGGTAGGTACCTATTATGTAATAATTACCTATTATTTATTATTATAATTAGTATGTACTTATGCAGAATTTTCAATTTCTAAAAGTGTCAACCCTAACACCATTTTTGCGGTGGGCAATGTTTCAAACTCTTTGCTGCGGAATGTCTCACTACTTTGCCCAGTTAAATTTCTTCGTAATAAAGCGACCTACAGCACAGAATAAGGAATTAAACTCATCGCCAATAAAGCGTTTTTAAGCACATGCAACTTGACTCATCTGAAGCAAGTATTTTGGGAATAGCACGGTAAAATCTGCGACACGGAATTGACACCACCTTCGACTACCCCTACTTTGATGGCCGCTGTCAGGAAATTCAGCGAAGTTAGGAACAGAACTAATAGCTTGTATTGCCTTAAATATGTCTGAGATTTACCCAAACACTCAAAACTGTTGCTATCTTATAAACTAAATTTACCACGACAACTTTTGTTTATTTTTCGGGTTTTGGCAAAGTTGTACTGCAAAGGCAATGTTGTAAGGTTCTACGGTAGTACCTACCTACTTACTTGCTTTGGACTAAGATTCTGACTTCCAAGTCACTAGTGAAATCCCTAGCTACATCAAAAAAATTGCAACTTTAAAAACTTTTTCACAAGTAGGCATCAATTTATTTCAAACAACGTGAATCTGTTTCAGTGGGTGTAATGTGAATTAGCGTCAGCGGGCGGGGCTCCGCCCTTCTGAACCATGGAGCGCCACGACAAGCGCCACAGCAAACACCACAAGGAGAAGCACAAGAAGCGCACCCACAAAAAGAGCCGGAGCCACTCGAGCGGTACTCATGAGCAATCATTCGCTACAAAAAACTCTTGCAAACCGTTGGTGGAGTACTCGGACGTGAGTTCGGAGGCTCTGTCGGCGCCCGAGGCCGGCGAGATCGACAGCGAGGCGAGCTCCATCGGGCGCCACGTCGCCGACGACCTCACGCGCAAGTCGCGCTCCATCCGCACGTTTGTGGACAACAAAACCATTTCGGTGACCACCACCAGCCGTCGCGCCTTAGAGGAGTACTCTCTCATCCGTGATGTTTCCTCTGCAGCGACAAGGAAACGCCGCGTCCTCGACTTTGAGGACCCCGAAGAATACGACGAGTTGTCGCGGTATAAGAAGAAGAAGGAAAAGCGAAAGAAGGACAAGAAGAAGAGGAAAAAGAAAAATAAACACCCGTCTCGGTCCGCTAGCCTCGAGAGTGTGTCACCGGACGATAATGTGCCGGAGATGACACCGGTGCGAACAAGTCCACAGCGCTACGAGAAAGTGCCCATCAGTGAATGGGAGAAGCCTTCATCGCCTCTTCGCAATGGGTCGTGCTCACCTGTATCGCCAACGACTCCTCCGATTCTGAGACATGACCACCGAGCTGCCATGCATCGAGAGCCTCCCCTGCATAGGGAACCTCCCCTGCACAGGGAGCCTCCAATGCATCATCCCGTCTTAACATACTCACCGCACATGCCTAGATCTCCAGTAAGGTAAGATATTATACATGTTGTCTACTTTTAAATTTTATGCTACAATGTTGGAGGACTAAGGTACCAATTCTAATGCCATCTCTTTTGTTTTCTTATGGTTGAAATGAGAGAACAAATCATTAATTGACAGCGTTAATTGGGTACATTAATATCTCTTATCTGTGAAATCCATCCGGGAGCCTACTAAGATTTCTATAGGCTGTCCTATCTGTCTATGGCATTGTACCGACGATTAATTTGTTTTGCTCCAGATTTTTCTGAATTTTTATATAAATATATTGATCAGTAAGTTTGTAATATCAAATGAATACTGTGGTTTCTTAAACTGCTTCTGAAACATTTTGCTCCATACTGGAACAGCAAAAATCTCCGAAACGACTGGACCGATTTTCACGGGACTTTCACAGGAGAATAGCCGATTTTATAAGAAGTAACTTCAATCGTAACATGATTATCATAAGAGAGAGATTAATTAGTATCACGAAAGAGAGACAAGTGGAAGCGAAAAGTGGGTTGGGCGCGCGTGTCAAACATATGACTCGTAGCTCAAAACTGACGCCATTTTTGCCAGTCATACTAATGATCTACGTCAGCCACACCTTGAAAAATGCCTTATGTGCAGTTCATAGCCCATTAAAATGAGCCATATCAATTAATAAATAAAGCACATTTTCAAATAAACGGCAGATGACTTATAAACCTTTATTGGCCGGTATCTTACAATATTTTTTTGTCGACATCGGTAGCGATACAGATGCAAGTGAAGTCACTTCCACTCCTGTCTATTTTCCGTGATCAGTATCGTCTGTATGTTTCTGTCTGTTATAAATATTACTGAAACTCTCGAATGCTGTGATGACAGAATACAATACATATTTTCACTGACACTGAACGGAACGGAACTGAAGGACGTGCCGGAATCGGCACTGAAGTGTGTGGTTAGGCCTTTATCCTGTCCTGTGGCGCGTTATTTGATCAATATTACTTATTCCTTAGGGACTTAGGAACGGTACGTAAACAAAGCATCTCTCAAATGACGTTCCTTTGCTATTACATTTTCATGATTAATTAATATAGAGTTTTGCATTTGAGATTGTGGTAAATGAGCAAACAATGAAACGCAAACAAAGACTACATTTTTGGTCAGTGATTTGAAAACATTTAGCGCTCGTCAGTGAGTTCGTTTACGTAGATTTACCTTTGTCAATGATAAAGCCTATTTCCGTCATAACTTATGACTTTGTAAAAGAAAAAATACTATCGAAATCTGTTCAATGGTTCACTTATTACGTTTTTATTACACGTATTTTACCACACTCCTTTTTGCTGCGCGAAACGACCAATTGGCAACATGAGGCACTGGCTCGTTTCGCGCCGAGGTGCGACGTTTCTCACCCTATACCCTATATTTTATCGAGATTATAAAGGTGTTAAAAAACATTGTACACATCGCTTGACATGTGCATTGTTAAATGTTATCACGACCTCTAATTAAAGCCGCGCGTAGCTGCCGCTAATTGAATCGCAAATCGCGTCTGCAGTTCGCAATAGAGAAGACGAACCATTTTGGAGGGGGCTAGCCAAAGAGTATTATGGAATTGATCGCAGCAAAGAGTTGCCCAGTAATGGGGCCAGATAAAAAGTTATAGTAATGATAAGACGTCACTTCGTTTCGTTGAAAAATTATATACGAGATTTTGACCTTTCTAGATCTTCATTAGAATTCACTGTAGTTATCTTCTTGTGAAGAATAAACGACCACAAAAAACATGACTTATATGGATCGCGTTGGTACTTTGCCAACTGGTATGGGATAGAACACTTGGCTAACTATACCTACAAGCTTGTAGCTTGGATTACGACTTTTTTTGTGTAAAAATAAACTTAGTTGTTAAGGGCATCAGCTTGTTTTTTCGTACTAGTTTAACCCCCTGTTTCTAGAACGTTTGTTGGCTTTGACAGTAGATTAAAACTATCGTTGCCTTTATCTGACTATAAGCAAATACCAAGGATGGCAAAATAATTAACCTGTATTCAAAGTTGACTGACGTTTCAGAAACTGGGGGTTAGTCCGCGACGTTGAACAAAGTGTCTTTTTATAAACTTTTAAGAAATAATAAGTATTCCAACTAGATCATTTTAGTACACTGCATCTACATACAAAATGGTATCAAAATTGGTTCAGTGTTTTTGCGCACTAGCGCCCCTACAAACATAGACATTACCTGCCGAATGAGGGTACTTTTTTTTGTATGATTTACCGGGTCGGATGCAAAATAAATCACTTGTCACGATCACATATAATAAATACTGACCCTAACTAGAGTCTCCTGTAGCTCTACGGTCTTTCATAAGTTGCTAATTGTTTTTTCTTGTGGCAGGCGGAGGCAAAAGTCGGCAACTCCGCACACACCGCCACCTTACCACGAGACCGTCACCATCGACTCGGACAATGAGTACGAGCGCCGTCGCGACTTCTGGCACGAGCAGCGGATACAGTCGCCCATCATGGTTCCAGGTACAATTTGTTTGTCACAATTCAACACAACTATATTTAAAAAGGATAACTTTTAGGTTTTTACTTATGTAATTATCGTTTTAAATGGAAAAAGAGAGAGGAAGAAAAAGAGCTATAATATAATAGAATAGAATAGAAAATAAGTACATTAGATATTACATACACTAGGTGATCAATTCTGCTAATTTGAGAACGCTTCAATCGAATCTCAATGGAGTGACTTTGGCATAGTTAGTGACATGGAAGATGCATGGAAGTCTGCAATTTTTTTATGTTAGCCAGCTTGTTAAATAAGAACATTTGAAATCAACGTCACAAACTATTCAGAAACCGCTCCATTGAGATTCGATTGAAGCGTTCAAATGTGCAGAATTTACCCCCTGCTATAAAAATACATAAGGTAAGTATACCTATACAGAATGAGCTAGTTAAATCTAAAGTACAAAGGGCGGGATTATCGCTAAAAGCGATCTCTTCCAGTCAAGTAAGTCCTACCTACTATGGATGGAGCACAATCAATTTATATTTTATTGTTTTCAAATTATTGTGTTTTCAATTTGCCTACTTTAAAATGACGTTAGAAGACACTTACCCCCAGTTTCTAGAACGTTTGTTGGCTTTAACAGTAGATTAAAACCATCGTTGTCTCTATCTGACAATAAGCAAATGACAAGGATGGCAATAGAATTAATCTGTAGTCAAAGTTGGTTGACGTTTCAGAAACTGGGGATTAGTCTAATTTAGTTTAATTGTGTAATCCTTTTTTGGTCTTGTTTATGTCTAACTTGTGTATATACTAAAATGTTGTTGCGCTGTTGGATTATCAAAGTAAATAAATAAATGTTCATTTCCGTAACTAAATTACACAATGCTACTTTTACTACACTTTTTCCATATAAAACGGCAATTTCGTAAATATGGTGGTGGGTATTATTTAGGAGATAGTTTTATCTATTATAGTACTAGCTGCACCCCGCGGTTTCACCCGCGTTTCACATTATAAAACCTATAGGGCGGTGGCTGTTAGATACGACATGTAACATTGTGTCAGAGAAAATACAGAGGTTAGGTAGTTTTTCACAGTTATTATCGCACTGATGGACAAATAAACAGTGATGATGATGGTGATAATGATGATTTGTAGGCTATATTGTGTCTCTAAACTATCTGCATAATACATTATATGCAAATTAAGGTACTATTTCACAGTTTTTAGGCCACTGTGTATGTGTAAGTTGGGGTATAAGGTAGTATATAAGCTATAAAAATACCAAATTTCATGCCAATGGGGTAGTTTGTCACAGTTTTTATTGCACTGATGCAAAACAGTGGTGATGATGATGATGAATTAAAGCCTAAGTCGTAAGTTTACGAAATTTACGCACATTGGGTAGTTTTTCAGTTTTTATCGCATTGATAGAAAACGGCGATGATTATGATGATGACTTAATAATATGTTCGTAGCCTATGTCCTAAGTTAAAAGATAACCTATCTGCGAACCAAATTCTCTCTCTCCCCACTCTCCCCTCTTCCCCTCTCCCCTATTTACCCCCAATCTCTCTTCTTCCTCCACTCCCCTATTTCCCCCCACTCTCCCCTCCTACCCCCACTCTCCCCCTCTTTGTCCCCTACTCCCCTATTTCCCCCCACTCTCCCCTCCTACCCCCACTCTCCCCCTCTTTCTCCTCCACTCTCTCCTCTTTATCCCTACTCTACTCTCTTTATCACCCCACTCTCACCTCATTCTCACCCCACTGTCCCTTCTGTCTCCCCCCGCTCTCCCCTCTCTTTCTCCCCACTCTCCCCTCTTTCTCCCCGCACTCCCCTCTCTTTCTCCCCACTCTAACCTCTTTCCCCCCTCCACTCTCCCTTCTCTTTCACCCACTCTACCCTCTTTCTCATCCCATTCTCCCCCGTTTCTCCCCCCACTCTACCCTCTTTCTCCCCCCACTCTACTTTGTTTCTCCCTCCACTCTCCCATATTTGTCCCCCACTTTCCCCTCTTTCTCACTGCTCTCCCTCTCTTTCTCCCAACTCTCCCCTCTTTCTCCCCCCACTCTCCCCTCTTTCTCACCCCACTCTCCTCTCTTTCTCCTCCCACTCTCCCCTCTTTATGCCCCACTCTCCCCTATTTCTTCCCGCTCTCCCCGTTTTTCTCCCCACTCTACCCTCTTCTCCGCCCACTCTACCATCTACTCCCCCTTTCCTCCCCACTCTCCCCTTTCCCCCCACCCTCCTCCTTTCCCCTTCTCCCCTCCCCGCACTCTCCCCCCTTTCCTCCCATCGCACTCTCCCTCTCTAAATAACGATCCGTTCAGCCGTTTATTGTGGTCCGTTGGGGGTGCATGTAAAGATTACATAATAATTTCAACCCCCTTGCTTTTCCCCCTTTAGAGATGATTTTGCAAAAAAGCTGAAACCTGTATTTAAATATTTATTACCAAAAGCCTAAATAAGAATTTTCAGATCCCTAACTTGAAGAATTATGGATTCCCCATACAAACTTTCAACCCCTATTTCATCCCCTTCGAGATTATTTTTTGAGACAAAAGATAGCCTATGTCCGTCTCATAGGTCCAATCTACCTCTATACCAAATTTCATCGAAATCGGTCCAGCCGTTTGAGCGTGAAGAGGTAACAAACATACACACATACACACACACTCACAAACTTTCGGCTTTATAATATTAGTAAGATTTAATTCGTTTATTTTTGTATTACAAACAAAATTACCTACACTAGGCTACACTAGCGTTAGCGAGATGGTACACAAAAGCGACTATAATCTGTGTGCCTAGTGCGAGTTTTGTCAATTTATTTACGCGCTCGGATAAGAGCAGCGCCATCTAGCGTCTGTGAATCAGTCACTAGAAGGCGCTGCTATTATTCCATACAATTTCAAGTTTACGCCAAACGGACCGAGCGCGTAAATAAATTGTCAAAACTCGCACTAGGCACACTGAAAACAATCCTCGGATAGGATTATTTTAAGTAAGCAATTTACTCAGGACCAGTATTGAGTATTATATAAGTATTATTATTATATTAGACTTAGAAGAAATATCACATAGAAACCAAGTACTCGCTAGCGCCGTGTAGCCATTTTTACTGAGACTTTTTGGGCCTAGTTCGGCCTTTAATTCGCTATTGCTCGAAATCAAAGCTTTTATGATAAATAGTTTATTAATTTTCCCTGCTTTTGGACTAAATACCAACACGCGTGCGACATTTTCAAAACGCTTGTGTGCGTTTTGGTGAAGGTTAATTAATTACATGGCACTCACGCACACATTCATTAAAAAGTGGCTTCACATTTGGGTGAAACTAGGCATGGTTCTAATTATTAGACATTTTTAAGAATTTCTTAGTAAACATTATGAAACATATCCGCCCATTGCTGAGGTCGGTTCTCACCTCAGTTTCATGAGGTGAATTAGGCTATTACGCACTACGGGGCCCGGTCCGGATTGGTGGATCACACTCCGAAATCATTTTCGTTCATGTGAGTTTCCTCACAATGTCTTCCTTCACCGAAAAACAATGATTAATTACAAGAAACATATTTGTAGGTGCTCGCACTGGGATCTGAACTCCTTACCCTGTACATGGAAGGCGAACCTTCTTCCTACTAAGCTATCCAGGTTTAAATGCAATTAAATTAATCGCTTATCCCCTAAAAGTGTAATGCTCAAGGCTTTTTTTACATAATCTTAGTTTATTAGTTATAAGTAGTAATAATTAGTGAAACGGAACGTAATTTTAAGCACCAATCATCAACGACTATGTGGTCATTGGCGTTCGAGTAGGTAGGTGGAGTTACGAGGGGTGGCTGATAGGGACTGACTATTATAGTCTGATAGCCAAATTGGGCGCCCGAAATGTATTTCTTCAGAATTCTAAATCATAAGGGTAACAGTTTTTAACCGACGAAGACATGATCTCTAAATTATAGATAATCTATTTCACGAAGACTGTTTGTTTTGTCTATGGTTGTAGTGACGTGTACACGCACATTGTTGTAGTGTGCGTAAGCTCGCGCTCTCACACTCACGGCACGCACACAGACACGCTTCTCTATCGGTACACGGCACTACTACATCCTTGGGTAAACCGTCTCCGTGAAATAGAATATTGGTAGGTATCATTTTTATCAAATTGGAGGGAATATATTGTTTTTTTTTTATTAATTACCCGTTATATATATTTTTCATAATCGGGTAGATGACTTATCAGCCGCCCCTTGTACTTCAGTGTATTTTATACATCAATTAGGTTAAGTTTGGGTTGAGGTGGGCGCACTAGACTTGTAGACACGACATTGCATTTGAATATATGGATTGCCTAGTTAGCTCTCTTTATCCACGACAGTATCACCACTAGTATAGTTATTGACTATTAAATTATTGCAAAGTATAGTCTAAACAGTATAGCAAAAGGTAACACAAAGGTCATCGAGGATACAGCCTACTAGCTACATGCCATCCAACCACAAATCTGCCGAAAAAAAAAGCATGTAATAAAAAAAATACAGCCAATAGCCAATAGCACGCCGCCGTCACAGAGCCAACCTACCAATAGCAGAGCTTACCGTACCGTCCTACACCCATCGGAACGAAGCGACCCGTCCGTCCGTAGTTGCTATGTCTTGTAACTAATTTGCTTACATGTTTCCTTTTGTGCTGTATCCTCGATGTTGACGATAGACTTGGACGAAGAAGTCCAGCTACACAGAGAGTACTGGATGCATCGGCACCGGCTGCGTGCTCCGATTGTTATCGTGCAAGGTAAGGCGGGCCGCGGACGCAATCGCGCTTGTTTATCGGTTGCGTCTAGTTGGTCGGTTGCTGAGGCGGCACATTTTGGAAGCGATTGTTCTGGTGCATGTTCACTGTACACACATCAACATTGTCAATTTTTATCGACTAAAAACAGGGGAGGTTATCAAAGCAACGCATATTATATGTTTTTTTTTTGTGTGACCACGCCTAACTTTTTACAGAGTAATCTGATTTTCATAATTATTTTTTTTATATCTTACCAGTGTAGAGGTTAGTTAGTGTACCAAAAAAATCGAAATCGGTTTAGCCGTGAAAAGATAACAAACAAACAGTTACTTTCGTATTCATAACACAAGTATTCATAGATAGATTACTAATATTTTTCGTTCCTAATTTTGTAAAAAAATAATATTATTGTCTTTTTTAGAACTCAACGAATTTTTCAAACTCACTTGACGATGATGAGTGACTGTACAATGTACATAGTATCACCTGCGCGGCTGTAAAGCGAAATCGACTAAAACAGGAAACCGAAGTGTGATTTTGGTGATTTTGTATTTTGTTTTCTCCAACTTGAGTCTCTTCGAGTGTTAATGTGTAATATTGGTGGAATATTAACCGTTAACCATGAACCGTCTTACCACAAAAGTTTAAACAAGATTTGAACAGATGTGTCTAAAATTTCGTTCTCAATTCTGTCATTATGATAATTTTACTTGTGAGTTTGTTATTGAGTTGGACATCGCGACTGTTAGACCTCAATTTGTGGAATAAAATGTTGTACACATCTTGTTCAACGCTTGTTTAAATCTTTTGTGGTAAGGCCGTGGGTGTTCGTTAACGTGCACGAGTGTGGGCAAATGATACAAACCCGAATAACATGGCATTTCGTGTTTCCTCTCAAAAACCCCCATGAAGTTTCTGTAAAGTGTCCATCACTTTATTGGATCGTGACGTTGACTCTGACTTACTGCGTCTACTGACTGGACTCGGCTTATTGACTATTATGTCCTTTTTGTGCTTATTACTTTGTACGTAAGCAGCGGATAGGCGTAGACGAAGGGTATATCAAATACGCGTCTATGAAGCTCGGCTCCGTGGACAGGAGGCCTAACTCGATATTAGTGATGTACTCGTACTTCTAAATCTGTCCCACGTAAATAAGTACGTACTATTTGACTAATAAAATACCTATCTGTTTATTTTTCTCTGAAACTTCAAGAGCTAAAACAAGTCAAAATAAAACCAAACAATCGTCGAAATATGTTACGTAGACGAAAACAGAATAAGGATTAAGGGCCTAGTTAAAAGAGCTAGCGAGATTCTAGGCTTGCGTACCGCAAGCACAGCTAGTGTGCTATAAATCTTCATCAATATATTAAATGGGTACATTTCGCAGATTCCCCTGTGCACGTGTCGCGGCGCGAGCCGAGCCCGCGGCGCCGGCGGCGCTCCCCGCGGCGCCGCCACCGCAGCCGCGAGCGCGACCGCTTGCGGGACGTCAAACCTTCCTCGCACAGGTAGGTGGCTTCGTCGCACAGGGAAACCCACGTGTTTATCTTGTCCGTTAAGCCAGCTGGGACGGGTGACGGATGGACATTTTTAGTCTACGATCGATTTATTGATACTCGACTCGGGTGCTCCCGTGTTCAGGCCTCCTGGGGGGGCTAAGGAGAATTGCTGTCGTATGTCTGTTCTAGCGATCCACTCTGCCTTCGCATGGATAGCACTAAGTATCGACGTTGTTATGAAAACATTGACAGCGGTATTGACAAAGAACGAAACATTTATTAAAACTGAGATTTTTAAGAAGTATCGTCAGAATTTCTGACTTTTTCGATGGATTATTCAAAATTTTTCATTCACACACCTTGCTATGACAATTTTAACACTATAAAAAACACTGGACGACAAATCGCTCACTCGCTCGTATCCCCCCCGGCTGACGCCTCCGCCCCCCGCAGGTCGGGCTCCCTGAAGCGCCGGCGCTCCGCGTCCCGCACGCGGCGCCGCGAGCCCAGCGCCTCCCCGCCGCGGCACCGCGCGCGACACCAGGACTCCGCCCGGGACAAGCACAGGTACCCCTCCACTGCCTCTAGGGCTCCATTGGTTGGTGAATTTGTGACATCAAAAAAAAAACGAAATATGAATAAATTATATCCCCGTAGAGTTTCTTGGTGCTTCTCCATCGTACATATTTCTGAAGCGCTGGTAGAGTAAGTGGAGTTTATTTTTCCTGCCTGCAATTCAGCCATGAATTAGGATCACTGACCCGAGATAATTAGTAATAGTAATACACCAATCCAGCAGAAGCAAGCACGAGTCTCCGAGCCCGCCGTCCTCCGCGGCGCTGCAGCGCAGGATAGACTTGAAAGAGAAGATCAGCGACACCAGCCTGTTCGCGGAACTAGTCAAGGACAAACACAAGAGAGCCAAGGTACAAGTTTGATAGGAACCATGTAGCGTTTAATGTTTATGACGCTCCAGTGTAGTGCGGCAATGATCACGCACGATCATGTTATGTGGCACGCAGGTTGGAAATCGATCGAACGATAGGCAGCAATCCAAGATCGATTTCAAACTTGGATAGGAGATACAAAATTTCGGCTGTTATACTTGTCCATACTGACGTACTAATGTTATGATTGCGAAAGTAACAGTTTGTATTTTTTTACATCTAAATTTGGCAAGAAGATAGATTGTATCCTGGTGAACGAAACAGGCTACCCATGTCTACAAACATCTCGAAGGCGGTGGAATAGGGGGTGGAAAGTTTATATGGTCAATTCATCATTCCTCAAGTTGGGGATCTGAAAATTCATATTTAGGCTTTAGGTGAGAGATAAAGTTACACAGAGAAAAAGGTGGATAGAGATATTAGAGCAATATTTTCATATAGAAGTATTTCATATAAAGGCGGCCGAGTCTCGAGTGACGTTAAACAATTTTTAGTTCAATGATTATCTCAAAACTCGTTTTCCCACATTTCCAGAAGTTGCAAGAGATCCTGAACCAAAAAGAGGAGGAGTCTCAAGGCGCGACGTCGGTCACGTCCGAGCTGGTGCTGGACGAGCTGTCCAACGCCACCATAGACAGCTCGGGGCTGTTCTCCTTACCGGTGAGGGACTAGTACTTCTCTAGTACAAATAACAACCCTTTCACGTTTTCAGTTGTCACCCAGTCATGACACGTATAATCCTGTTTTAATGCTATTAGAAATGCGCTAAAAGTTTGTGTGTGTGTATTGTCTTCTGTTCACGCCTTAACAAATGAGTGGATTATTTTGAAATTTAGTAAGTATACAGATACTATAGGTCCGGGAATATAATATAGGACACTTTTTATCCCGTAAACATTTAGAACAGAGTTAAACTGATGTTTCTAGAGTTTCGTTCGACAAAATCGACGTCTATCACTCGCGTTGTCATACTCAATCATGGCATTGCTAATTATTTTACTAGTGAATTCGTTATTGAGTTAAATAAGCGAGGGTTAGACGTCTATTTGTAGAGACAATTTTTAGACACACCTGTTCAACTCTTGTTTAAATCTTTTGTGGTAAAACCGCAACGGTTCCTGTGAGCTAATAATAGAAATTATAAATCTGTTTCTGTTCGCCCCCAGCCGTCAAAAGAAAACGGCGACAACACCAAAGATGCCATAGAGAAGAAAGTGGTCGACATTCCTATGCCGGGGGGCGAAGACCTGGAGCCTCCGCCGCCGCCGCCGCCGCTGCTGCCGCCGCCCGACTTCAGCACCTTCTGCGTCGACGCGACCAACGGGGACATGTCCAACAGCTGCGACGGCGACGCCACGGTCAGTTGGGTTCATACCTTTTCTTATTTATTTTTCTTTTAAAAACGTAGCCCTTGGATTGCTCCTGTATCGTGGGTACCGCTTGCAGACATGATTTCATACACACACACACTTTTGCCGCACAGTCACAGGCTGGACGCTCCATACAAACGGCTGAATCGGACAAAAGACAAGCGGAACTGTATGCAAAGCGATAGTGTCTTCCGCGTTGATACTCAATAGGTCACCCAATATACTAAGGAAGTGATACAGAAACCCGATCGTGCTATCTCGCTGTTATTTAAAAATAGAGAGCGTGGCCCTTCTTCTAGGGCAGCGGTACTCTAAGTGTGTTCCACGGAACCCTAGGGTTCCGCGCTACCCCTGTAGGGGTTCCGCAAGAATTTAGAAAATACATCAAAACTGATATCAACTAAATGATGAAAAATAAAAAATAGTTTCATACCTCCCATTAGTTAATATATTTTTTCATTTTTAATATCTTCTATTATTGTACTTGCCATGTCATTGTGGTAAGTAATAATTAGTAACTGTTACATTGTACTTTTATTATGTTTATATAATAAAAAACACTTTTAAAAACTATTGTTTTATTGTAGATTTCTGACAAGTATTTTGCTTGTCAAAAGGGTTCCGTGACCAAAAAAGTTTGAGAACCGCTGTTCTAGGGTATTATTAGGTGTTATGTACTTGTTTTACACAATTTATTCATTCCTGTCCAACAATAACACCGTGTTAGAAATTTCGTTTTTTATTGGTTGTTTTTTTTCGCTCTAGATTCGCACGGTTTATGCGTTCGGGCAGTGTCAAGTCTCAAGTATTATGTTGATTCAGCTTTGAAGTTGACGCGACTTACGGGGGTTTGTTGATTGGTAACGATGCGATGGTGACGCTGTTGTGTTTATGACGCTATTAATTTTTTTTTTTGGTTTGGCTTCGCATCATTTATTAGTTCCTGCAACCCGATGACACGGGGTTCAAGCCCCGTACCATTGCCTTCTCACAAGTCGTGTGCGGATTTACATCGCTCCATGCTTCGGAGTGCACTTTAAGCCGTCGGCCCCGAAAACAGGCTGACACTTCCTCATCCGACAAATGCATAGAAAGTAGTAGTAGTTTCTGGTGTAAAAGTGTTGGTAATGGTAGTTAGCTGATTCCACGGATTTTCTATGCCTATGTCTGTCGCGAGTAAGGATTGGGAGGCGCCCCTACCGAAGCCCCCTGAGCCCCCGGAGCTGCCCAAGTGTCCGGAACCCCCGGAGCCCGACGCTAAGGACGCGTCTAACGGAGACGAATCTAATAGTGACACCGATACCGCTGTAAGTATGTCTTAGCGAGCCGGCATTTTTTATAACTTTACCTGAGACATAATGGGCAACGTCATTCGGGGATATCGCTTGTATCAGTGAAAGGGTTTTCAGGAGTAGTTATCAGATTATTTGTCACGCTCAGTAGTTGAACGGAGTGGGACATAGATCGATCATAGATTAATAAGTTGTTTTCTTGCAGCAGAAGGTGACGACCCCTCCCCTGTCGGGCGCGCTGCCGGGGACTCCCACCGGTGGGGGCGGAGCCCTGCCGCCCCCGCCTAAGTTGGGCGGCAGCGTGGTGGAGGGCGTGTACCAGAACTGCCAGCAGCCGCCGCCGCCCAAGCCTAAAAGCCTGACCAAGCTGCCAATGCCGCCTAACACACAGGTAGAAAATCTCCAGGTATTCAGAACAGTCTTCTCTTAACCAGGCCTGGTGTGGTCTTGGGTGGTGACCAGATGGCGGTGATATATGATTTTATAAAAAAAAAAGTAATGATGTATAGATTGATAGCTCCCTGTCCCCCCTCAGGTGGAGGACCTGAAGTCGCTGGGCGACACCAGCCCGCTGAGCCCGCCGTCGCCGTCGCCGCTCAAGAAGCCGGACAAGCCCAAGCGCACCGGCATCATGAACCTGCCCATGCCGCCCGGTACGCCTGCCGTGATATCTTTTATCATGATTGGATAACTTTTGGGAACCCAACGACATCGGCCTCGGCGACCACTGACGAGTTATCGCAGCTACTTTTTTCAAGTGATTGCACTTGAAACTCACAAGATTACTTAAATTATCGAATCGTCTAAGAAGTTAGACTTCGAAAATGTAGTTTTCCGTTTCGAGAGTGTGTAACCCGTCGCTCCCCGCAGTGATCCCCGGCTCGGAGGAGCTGAGCGGCGACGAGCTGGGTGGCGCGACGCCGCCGCCCACCTCGCGCCACCAGTACTCGCACGTGTTCGCCAACCGACGGAACCCCAGGGATCTCGCCAATGTCAGTACCCACCTTCTTATTCTAGCTAACGCGAGGTCGACGGTCATTGAGGCGGAAAATTGCTCGGAAATGTCGTTCATTGGAGTGAGAAACACTGCTGATAAACCTACCTATTTTTCTCTCATACACCCCTATCTAGGATAACTATCTACGAGGACCGTGCTCTCACAAACACTCAAAACCAACTCAAATACAAATGCTTTACAAATCGAACCTGCACCATCATGCTTCGTAATCGCCCCATGACCAACTAGCCCGGTGGCCGCTGTTAACTGACGTCCGCTTTCAGCCGGGGTCGAAGCTGAAGCGGCCGCGCATCCTGAAGCGGCGCGGCTCCAAGGTGGTCCCCGTGGCGACGCCCACGCACCACGCCAAGGACTGGGGAGAGAAATGTGTGGACGGCTTCCAGGTGCAGTAACTTGTTGGATATTCCACTTAAGATGTTCTGTGAGGATGTCTGTGTCGTGCTGTGTGTGACCAATATTTTCTTCCACGGAAATCAAAAGAGTGCAGACAGCAACAGTAATTTATTTTCTTAAAATGTTAAACTTTTTTCATTGGAGTACCTTGAATGCGCGGCAAGACATTCTTCTCACCGAATGTTCAGCTTTATTTGACAGCTTCTTGACACCAGCCTACTTGTAACCGCCCCACAGAAGCAACAAGGAGTTGACACCATTGACACTAACCCCAATGTTACAGGTCATAACCCAAATAGGCGAGGGCACATACGGCCAAGTGTACAAGGCTCGCGACAAGAACACCGGCCAACTAGTCGCACTGAAGAAGGTCCGCCTTGAGAACGAGAAGGAAGGATTCCCCATCACAGCTGTGAGAGAGATCAAGATATTGCGACAATTGAACCACAAGAATATTGTCAACTTGAGGGAGATTGTCACCGATAAGCAAGACGCTATGGACTTTAGAAAGGTTTGTTGGTTTCATCATTATCATCTGACTACAGGGGATAAGCACTGTAAACACCTTATACAGTGTCTTTATAGCCTTTGATGTTTGGGTAAAAGTCAAACGCCTGTATGTAGGATTTATAAGGCTGTGGCATAAGCCAACCTTTGAAGAAAAACTTCTACATTGAAATGTTTTCTTACAAAGCAATAACCTGCTGAAACTTCCATCAAAGTCCATATACAAAATGCGCGCGTACTTTGGATGATAACGAGTTAGTCCGCTTTCATACATGTGGACATAAAATGGACACTAATGATAAAGTATTATGATCTGTCAAACAGATTCCTTGGTCTAACTAATGTCAATATCAATAAATTCCAGGACAAAGGCTCGTTCTACCTAGTGTTCGAGTACATGGACCACGACCTCATGGGCCTGCTAGAGTCCAAGATGGTGGACTTCACGGAGAGCCACAACGCCTCCATCATGAGGCAGCTGCTGGACGGCCTGGCCTACTGCCACCGGAAGAACTTTCTGCACCGGGATATCAAGTGTAGCAATATACTGATGAATAACAAGTGAGTGCTGTCGTTTAATTCGTGTTAGGTTGACAGGGCACTTGATTCACTGCAGTGAATGACTGCTATCAGTCGGTACAACTAGGGTTGACTTTGTGTCTTGCGAAGATTGGAGCAATAGAAATCGGCTGTAACTCTCCGCTCGATCACTGTGGTGGTGTGGCCTGTAAGTATGTGTTATCTGTGTTACTATATTATGTTTCTGTCGAATAATTATTTCCCAGACTGACATGAACGATAAAAACGATTTCTTCTGGTAACCCCCTATTGCACACTGAACGTTTCCCAACTGTCCAGGGGCGAAGTGAAGCTGGGCGACTTCGGTCTGGCGCGGCTGTGGTCGGCGGAGGACCGCGCGCGGCCCTACACCAACAAGGTGATCACGCTGTGGTACCGGCCGCCGGAGCTGCTGCTGGGCGAGGAGCGCTACGGGCCCGCCGTCGACGTGTGGTCCATGGGCTGCATCCTCGGGGAGCTGTTCCTCAAGCATCCGCTCTTCCAGGTAGCTGCCAACATTAGCCTGGCCGATGTAGCGAACTATGCCCTAACCACTGGGTGGGCACTCCATACAACGGCTGAATCGAACAAAAGACAAGCGAAACTGTATCCGCAGCGTAGCGTCGTCCTTTGGTACTCAATAGGGTCACTCGACACGCTTAAAATGTCATCAGAAACAAATACGGTTAAAGTTAACTATCTGCTTATAAAACAGCCTAGGAAGTTTTACTTATCTATTTCAACCACCTTTGGACTAACTATACGGTCATACGCAAAAAAATAATGAGGCCGCCCATACTAGGTATTTGTACCTTATATTGTCGTGTTTTTATTTTTATTATTTCTTTATTATGCCTTGGAATGCCATAAAGAGTTGTTACACCATTCTACTATACGTCACGATAAAATTCCAGGCGAACGTGGAAATGATGCAACTGGAAATGATCTCCCGGGTGTGCGGGACGCCCGTCCCGGGCGTGTGGCCGAACGTGGTGAACCTGCCGCTGTGGCACACGCTGCGCCCCAAGCGCTTCCACAAGCGCTGTGTGCGGGAACAGTTCGCCTTCATGCCGGCGCCGGCGCTCAACCTGCTCGACCGGATGCTGGAGCTGGACCCCGACAAGCGGATCACGGCCGAGGAGGCGCTCAAGAGCCCCTGGCTGAAGAACGTGGTGCCCGACCAGTGAGTATTGCGGGGGGGGTGTGTGAGAGATGAGTGCAGTGCATACTTTTGTTAATTTAGTCAGTAACGTGGTCCTAAACGAAACAGTATGAGTCGTTTACATATTACACAATAGTTATTCACCTACAAACATGTGGGACAATCAACAAATATATTGGTAAGAGAAATGCTCCCTTGTAAGATATTGCAATTCAAAGTTCTATGGGTAGTTTTGGGCTTATCATCTGGTTAGCGGGGCAAAATGTGTGATTTCGTTAATATTATAAATATTTGATAAAATAATGTATAAACGTATAATCTACTGTTTGTCTTCCTCGTTGATGTTTCAACAATTGTTTTATTTGAAACATTTTGGTAAGTGGATTTGCCAACTTATGCACAGGATAAGGGTCCGAATTATTCAGACTCCAGTCCGAGAGGCTTCTCTCTGAAACGTCCTACAAAACAATAGTGAGGAATGACGTCAAGAAATGTGAATGTGTTCTAAACCAACACTTCTTCCAGGATGCCGGCCCCGGAGCTCCCCACCTGGCAAGACTGCCACGAGCTGTGGTCGAAGCAGCGGCGCCGGCAGCAGCGCGAGGACCAATCCAAACCCAAGCAATACTACCAGCAGGACGGGGACAAGTCCAGCGAGAACTCCTCCGAGGCGTTCAAGTCTGAACCCTTCAAAGAGTTCAAGACCTCGGAACCTTCCCAAGAGACCGGACAAGTGAAATAGCATACGTCCCTCTATGGGTATTACTCAAGATGGTGCTCCTAGTGAATATTTGTTAACTCATATACCGAGACATCGGTTTGAGTGGGTGTTGAATAGACTACGGAAATTACTATAAGTGCAGAAGATTCCAGTGACGGCAAGACTACTAAGTGAATTGAATAAGAAAGACTACGGAATAGTCGAGACGACTTCAAGAGTAGCGAATTTTGTTGTGATATAGGAAACGAAGATGCATTTTACGTGAGCAATGTCTTAAGAATAGCAAAATTGAACACTCAATGTTTTGAGTGAAAAATGTTACTATAGCATAAATTCGTGTTAACAAATAGAAGACATGTAAACTAAGCAATATGGTATAGGTTGGTCGAGGTGTTAGTTGTGTTATCAAATATGGCCTTACTTATAAGTTTAAATCCCAAAAAGTGCATAATATATTTTTTTATTGGACACTTGCAAGTATGTGTAGGGCTATCTGATGGGTTAATGCTGAACGACTTATGTATGGTAAATGTTTTACCTACATCTGTGACCAAACACATCCATGGTTGAGACCTGGAAAAGTGCTTTTCCAGCTCTCAATCCATACTCAACTGCGATATTGTAATAATTTGGGAAAACCACTAAAGTTGTTTGTGAAAACTGAATGTGCCTTCATAAATGAATACTAACTAACATCAGATGACCCTGAATCATACAAGAGATCCTATAATGTAAATATTCACCGCATGCGTTATTATTCCACTATTGGCTTAGTCATTCAGACAAAGAATTTAAACAAATACTGTGATTGTATATTCGAAATTGAGTTTTTGTTTGACCATAATTGTGAACTTTTTATAGTTACTTGTTATAGTGCGTGAACAATATGAAAAAATAGTAAGGATGGTACATAATAATAGGAAAAGTATTTACTTAGTGCGGCACGATATAACTTACCGTGAAATTAGCACTAATATTTCCTTTTGTAATAAAGTGCAATTTAATTTTGCTCTAGCGTAAAGCACCTACAGTTTAATGCATTTTAAGGGGCAGGCTCTGTCCTTACTATTTATATATTGTGATATCATTTTACAAATCTGTTCAGGGGGTGTATTATGCACTTATTTAAAACCGGGCAAGTTCCAGTCAATTCTTTATACGGCCGTAAATTGGATTGTTCTTGTTCGTATTATGAACTATATTATGTAAAATTAAAGTTCGTAATACGAAATTGCAGCCTGTTATTATTAGGTCAGAAGTAGGTTTGACTGTTACATGACGTTACTGGCTGGCATTAGGAGCTCATAATACGTCATAGCCAGGCAGTTCACTTTACGGCGTAAACTGACTGGGATGAGTTCATAATACGACCCGATAGTTAGTTAAATAACTGAACGGATATCAGCAACTCTCTTAGATTTAAGTTTTCTAATTCGGTTGCGTATTTTAACGTTTATTTTTTTTTATTTCACATACCTGTGACACCAAATATTATCTATTATTAGAATCAATAAACTAGGTCCTATTGATGGGTAGTTTTTATACTAAATTAAATTCAGGACCCATTCTAGATGGCATTTATATAATGTAAGGGTATGAATGTAAATAATATGTATGTATAATATGTATACTTGTCGCGAATGTGAAACAATGGAACGCCTGAAGATACTAGATAAATAGTAATTAAGTAACAATATTATAATATATTATTATCATTGTGTTAATGTTTCACAAATGTCTATAAATAGGTGTTCGTTTCAGTAAAGCAATCTTAAATTAAACTAGGAATTTATATACCTATATTTTATTTTAAATGAATTGTAAATAAGGTTCCATTTACTTGTTGGTGCGTGGTTTGATTCCTTTGTTTTGAGTAAATCGTTAAATAAGTGCCAACCTACATAATACATATTTGGCGTTTCCAAAATATCCGAGTACCGACTGACGCTGACGGGATTTAACATCATTAATCTCTGATAGGTACTATAAGTATATAATTTCAATTAACGTCAGAACTGGGGCTCTATTCTGCTAATTTAAAGAACGCTTCAATTGAACCTCGATGGAGTGTCTTCGAAATAGTTTGTGACATTGATTTCAAATGTCCTTATTTGACTAGCATAATAATAAAATTGCAGATTTCCATGTTACAAACTATTCCGAAGCCACTCTATTGAGATTCAATTGAAGCATTCTTAAATTAGCAGACTTGACTCCCTGATCTATTGAAATGGACTAAGTTATCGTTCAGCACCAGACCGCCAACAGAACAGTTATTCCTATCATTATTGGCACTGCTTTTCATTTGCATAAATAGATAGACCATAAGTTATTACAAAAAAAATGTTTCGAAATCTCGCTCAAAAATTCGCTATTGGCCTTACAACGATTTCGATTTAGTGCCCAAACTTATCAGTAAATGCAATGCAATGTAAATCTTCCATATACTTGTGTTCCAATAGGATGATTAATATAATTCTGTATAGTTGTATGTACTGTCGCATTTTAGACTAATATGTTGAATGTGTGAGAAGGCGAACATTGTATGGAAATGAAATTAAATACTTACATTTTGGAATATTTCGGTATCAACATGCTTTGTTTTAATTGTGTGAAATCGAGGGAAGGATAGTAGTCTTTCAGTTGGAAAATCTATAAGTGGAATAGTTACAAACTGTTATGATGAAAACGGCTTATAGATAATTTAATCACAATTAATCCACTTCGCAAAAATAATGCAGCACAACACGTCATCAAAGCAACATTAAATGTTGAGCATTGTCGCTTGTCGATATAGGATGCTTTATTCCATCTCATGTATTAATATGTTTCATAAGTAATCCAAATGGGGGTATATATTTATCGCAATATTAAATAAGCAAATGTCCCTGCCAATAATAAAGAAGGAATGTATTTTTTTTGGTTGTTAACTAAGTACTTGGCTTTAATATTGCTTAAAGAAAGGCGCAAGGCGTCGTAACAAAGGAGCTATTTTAATAATATTTAGCAACCATTTCACTAAATAACATTTATGGACTAAAATATGTTTGCCAATACAATATTTACTACACCAACAAAACACTTGTTTTACGATATTGCCAAGAATATGAAAATCAAGAAGTACTTAAATTATTTTCTTCCTAAATAGATCCCGTGGTACATCTTTCCCTCGAACATGCAATGCCTTGTGAAGGTACAGTGCCTTGATATCCAAATATACTCTTCAAGAATGATACGATAATGTTAGTGGTAAGATTCGCTTCTTGCTATGTATTGGGATAAAACAAGATTGCATGGAAAACTGATATCAGTAGAATGGGTTGGCAAAAGAGCAAAATGAACAATTTTTAGTTATAAGTATTTCTTACTATATATTTATATTAGAAGTATACCAGGGTTGCATTAGACACAAATGAGGCCGTATAATTCTTGTGCCATCCATAATAAATGGAACAGCCAGACAGTAAATCCTGCGCGTACAGTTTTCGCATGCACAGGGGATTTCTGGACAAAAAGTCCAGAAATCCCCTGCGCAGGGGATACAGCCAGGGGATTTCTGGAATAAGCCGTTTTTTTCGATTATTCGTTACAGTGATCTGATCTAAATGAGCCCAAATACCGTCTGTCGGTCACAGGAATTCTGTTGTCTACTTTCCGTCTCCACCATCAGATCAGCTGATGTTATCATTATATTGTATTGTAATCGGAACTTGAGGCATGTGAAATTTCAACTCTGAATCGGGTTGTGATTCCCCAGATTTTACGTGGTCAAACGGTCCCAGAAGTTCCAAAGAAATGAGACGCACCTGGTTGGTACCATCGGCTTTATACAGTTCTTTTTTACACAGAAATATTTTTATACAGAAATATAAATTCGCTTCGTTTTTCTTGTACTGTATTTAGCATCCAAAGCCAGTCGCATGCTTTTTGCATTTACTCATACAACTGCTAATGCTTCAGTTTTCCATGCAGCAACTATATCATGCGTAACGATATTAGAATAGCTAAAAGACTTGTTGGATCAGGTAGTGCTGACCTCTGCCATCTGATTCACAGAGTGCTATTGAGATCTCTTCTGTGAGTGGATTAATAATTTTGTATCGGTTTGACATGCGATCGAGCCGCAGTTTAGACAAGTATTTAGGACTGATCTTGGGCCCAAAGCATCGGACCGAAATCGATAGCGCAATGCGGGATCAGGCGGCTTGTGTCGGATTGTCAGGGCTCTGGCATGGCTGTATTATAATTATGTGTTAAGACGCTACGTTGCCGTAATTTAATAATCCGGAGTTACGGAGATAATCATCGAAAGGTTTTATTATGTAAATTGAGCGTATGTTACGGCTGTCTTTTTTAACTCACTAGCTACGAATTGCAGTGTTTTAGAAATATAGCGGTGACGAGTTTGTGTGGTGGTTGTTAAAGGATGTTTGTTTATGGTGTATGGTTTTCTAGTTCATGTACATTATCCTTTTGGCTGTTGTAATGTTGTATAGGTAGAACGATGTGTTACTCTGCTGGTGAGTTTTATTTGCGCAATCAGACCGCAATGTGTTTTCAAAGGCCTGAGTCGTTTAATAGGTACCTATTCTTTTTTAGTAAGTCGTCTAAGAGTTTGTCTAATGTGAAATTGCGCGTCCCTCTGATAAATCATGATGCTTGTTTTACGTTGTATCTTTGTAAAGAAAGTGTATTGCACGTCTTTTAAAAAAATATATCTTAAGGAGTAGCATTTTGAATGGAACTATTATCCAAAAAATTCAGTAAAACGTCACTTATCTAGACGTCAAAGAAATGTGCAAAGCAATAAACTGTGCCATACAACTTTAGCAAAATCCATCCGACTGTATCGATTTCATTTTCATTGAGTTCTCATCAAGTATGATCACCGGTTATCGGTGATGGCGATGAATACGTGTGTTGTATTTATTTATTTTACGATTGTTATTGCGTTGGCGGGCTGCGTAATCTTAGATTAGACTAGAACTTTAGATAAATTACTGAGTCTACAAATCCACACTGTACATCGCCTTATCACAATTTTAATCGTCATTATATTCTAGAATATTTATATACTTACAGAAATTAAGTAAACTTTTACTTATGATGGCAATAATGGTTTTTGTTAGATCCGCTAATATTATCAGACTATTTTTTAACGTTAAGACTGAAAATTCTGGGCAACTGATGATTGTCTGTCGCTGCAACTCTGGATTGTTGATATATCATATGAAATACAATAATTGTAAAAATGTACCTAATTTTTTAAAATAATTAAACTACAATGAAATAATATTTGGCTTTTTATTGCATAACTAAACTAGATGATTCATATCAGATGTGTTATTGTAGGTCAATATAGGTATAAAAGTAATATGCATAGATATAATGTATATTACAAGTACCTATCGGTTCGGGTTGACCCGTAATGAAGCTGAGTTGCAATTATGTAGATACAGTTTACATTGTATTGATTAAAATACCCTTTAGGTTACCCCAATATGTTGTTAGTTTTTGTAGGTTGGGAAGAAACGGAAACAATTTCTGTGTGAAAATACATTTATTTAAATAATGACTCAAGGAACTGACTTGCTCAGTAAAGGCACAACCGCCCGTTATTTTTAAGAATATGGCCTCGTATTATTTACTCTTAAAATTCGATGGTTGCCTACATGTAACTAGGATATTCAGGACAGCTAGGAGGAATATGTACAATGCCTGCGTAGTTGAAAGTTATTAATAGTAGATATTTTAATATTTTATATAGGTTTATTTATAAAAGATGATTATAGATCGTCCCATCGAATTTTAACGAGACTTCAAATCGTTATTCACATTAATTCACTCGATTAGATAATTACATTATATTAATATTATACTTATTACTTTATGAAGAAAAAGGCACTATAATTGGGTCTTGCTTGTAGTATTAGGTACGTATGCATAGTAATTTTCAACAATTATTGTTAATATCCAAATGGTAACCTATTGAAACGTGTTTGTACAATGATAAATAAATAAGACATTACCATTGCTCCATAATATAATACGTCGATTTTACAAAATAGTTCTTACTTATTACAAAATCTGCTTTTATAAATATATATAGGCACCTTTAATTCAGCTTATCAACAAGCGAATAACCTAACCTTGGATTTATTACAAAAACAGCTTAGTATAAGCTGACAACATTTATTTTTAGTCGATTAGTTTGATGCATTCTTCACAAACATCGAATTGTAATGTATGACATATAAATAAAAATCCCTAAGTACTTTGTACGAATCTCATTGATTGATTATCACAAAATAAAATAATAATGAAATACACAAAATAAAAGCTATAGAATTAACTCTGTGATCGTAAAAAAATAATTCACACTGTTGAAAGATATACAATTGATAATAATAAATTGACTATAAGTAGGTAGGTATATCTCATTTTGCGTTACGTAAATAAGTAAAAACTTAATAAATAATTATTACTTATCAGTAATGAAACATTGGAATAAGTTCATTATAGTTTCTGGAAAACTATTGGAATTCGTTGTTCATAGAAATTACTGAAGTAACTTGGGTCTAAGTGCTGGTTGCTGGTACTTTAAGGCGTGGCCACCTGGAAGCGGTTAAATTAAATTTAAAACTACTATACTTACACAAATGTTTCCGATAACAAAGCAAAACTAGTGTTGGCTGATAGTAAGTGAATGTACCGATAATCGACCAACCTGGTCCATTGTAGCCAGCTAGATAAAAACAAATTTGTAGCAGCTATTATTATCGCTACAAAATAGCAATTTAAATTTTTAAAGGTTTCTTTACTCATAGTTACATAGGTAGGTATAGGACACCAAAAAGTGAAAACTGCAAATCAACCGGTTCCTTAGTTTTAACGTGATTGCCTACATTCTTCCGGATAGGGCTTTATCCATCATTAGCCACATCGCTCGGGAAAACACGAGTCTCCCCTCAATTTGGTTGTTAGATCACACCCAAATAATCTCACCCATCTCATCGACTTTGTCCTCTAATGGCTTCTAATGTCAGCCGCATAAGGGCCTTTGAAGTGACTTAACGACTGCTATCAATCGTTAACAGCCGGGACCAACGGGTTAAGGTGCCCTCCGAAGCTCGGAGCCACGGAACTGGGTTTATTCCCAACGACCACCCCTGATTCTGCCGCCAGTGGTGGTCGTTGCAACAGAATAATATTTTTGGCCCAACCACCCCCAGTGGAGGTCGTTGGAATTTTCACACAAATAACTTACGAGAAGTCATCGAAACCTCTTGCGGTTCGACTACCATCTCCGCTTTAAGCGATAAGACCGCCCATTACCTATCATACAGTTTGGCTTTTCTGTGTCCCATACATTTTGGTGTCAATAAAGAGCCTTTTCCATGGCCATGGTGCTTTTCGCACATTGTGCCAGTTTCAAGTAATTCTACCATCTCTTAGCTAAAGGAATTACCACGAGCAAGTTTCCGCTCTTAGCGCGCTGGATGGCGGGCTGCGGGCCGTTGGTCACCTCGATGGTGCCGCCTTGCTTGCCGTTCACGAGGTCGTGCGCGATGCTGGAATCGAAACGTACTATAAGGACATGTCTCCCCAAGTGGCATTACGTTTCATTATGGTTCTAGAAACATGGGACATACTTTAGGCAAAAAGGTTGTCTTAGACAAGGCGGACACTTCATGCAAACGGCTGAATCGGACAAAAGATAAGCGGAACTGTATGCGAAGTGATAGCGTTGTCCGCGTTCGTACTCAATAGGTAACCCAATACGCTCATAATGTCATACAAAATCATTTAGCTGTAATTACAAAATTGAGAGTGCCCTTTCTTTTAATGCCATAGGTTAAATGATTATAGACTGTTTTTCTTAGTTGGCCCCCGTGGATGTGATGCGCCGATTGTAAGTTCCCTACCCTCCAAAGGGCGAAGATTTGTCTAAGCGTGCGTGTCTGTAGGAGCACAGTCACCGTAGTTCCTGTTCCCCTATATACAGGGAATCCTAGATATGTTATTATGTATGCGATCGAGACGTGTTATACAGTTACAAAGGGAATAATCAATTCGATCATTCTTTGATTTCTCAGCAAGCAGTGCACTCACGTCCTGGTGTCGACGATCTCGATCAGTTCAGGCTTCTTGGTGTAGTCGGTGACGATGGTGAGCGCTTCGATCAGGTGCGGCACGGAGATGATCAGGTCACCCTGGTATTAGAAGGAAAGTCTTTAGAAACAGGTCAAATGTCTTGCCTTTCGTAGGTATAGGTACCTATCCGTTTTGTGTAGTATCTATCGTATGACCATAACGACACTTCACTCCGTCCAATAGGAACGACGTCGTCATCGGTTTTCGAGGAAACGTCTAATACGTCTCTCTACACAAACTTGTTTAAAAGTCCCTAGTCTGACTGAAATAGCCTAACTCTCCGAGAAAGAAAGTGGGGACGGGCGAAGACAAACGCTTTCCCCGTTTTCAATCCTATTGCCCGGTTTCTAAGTCCCCAATTAATTTTGACCAACCGACAACTCTATCGTCGTCTCTGGCACTTCAAAGCACAAAGACAGGAATACACTTATCGGTTGGCCAAAGTAAACTAGAGATTTAGAAACCGGGCGTACCTACCTAGCTATTTGGATCCCACAGCTTCCACCGTACCTTATCTTTCTTCAGCTCCTGCGGGATCTTGACGAGCACGAGCGTGTCGCTCTCGTTGGTGATGACGACGCGCAGCTTGTCGAGCGGCAGGCGGTGCTTCAGCTTGTAGGTCTTGCGGCTCGCGGCGTCCAGCACGTACAGCGCCAGGTCCGAGGCGAGCAGCGCGCGCGGCCGGGGCTTGTAGCCGCGCCGGTCGTACTTCACGGCCTCGCACGAGTACTGCGGGTCGTTATGTCGTGATATGTGGGCGCAGGCGGTGAATATTTATGTTCGTTCTAGGGCCCCCGCCGGAACACCCCGATAGGAGTACAGCGACAGATTTTCCATTTGATGAAGATATGACTTGAATACTAAGTACCTAGTTGTGCCTCAAGCTGAGATCTTGAAGATGTAGGTACCTACAGATAACTTAAAACCTACGAGCCTAAATTGAAATTTAACGTTTTGTAGTGTTACAAACAGACACCATTCTTATAGACGACACCACTTGCCCTGACTCTGACGAGAGTGTGAGAGTGGTCGTAAGGGAAACGGATACATAAAAAAATTACAATTCGTGCGTGTCGGTCGATACCTGTAATGTATTATACTCACGATAAGCTGTTCGCCCGTGGGCCAGGACGGCGACGCCATGAAGCTGTTCCGAAGCACCTGGTGCTCATCTTCGAGCCGCTCCTCTACGAAGCGCTCCTTCACGCTCACCTGGTAGCTGTTCTTCTTGCCTATGCATGATATAACAAAGAGATAAGCTTTATAGATTTATCAGATACCCACACCCGAAAGGAGATGGTTTCTCGAAAGTTCACTGTGAAGTTCAAGCTTCAATCAGTGTCTCCAATTTCCTCTCGGTTCTTACCCTTGAACATCTTCTCAGCCAGAACCTTCAGGTCGAACTGCCTCTTGTCCTGCGGCGACAGAGCCAGCCGGTACTTCCTGGAGAGATGCGCCCGGTGCAGGCGGTGCAGCTCCTGCGACGCCTGCTGGCAGGTGGCGGGGCACGGTGGCCAGGACAGGTCCAGGATCTTGGTGGGCAGCTGAGTCGACAGCCGCTTGAGCCAGTGCACCTTCGCGATGCCCAGGAAGCGACGGTTCTCTGGTGTTTCGGGGCCGTCGCGAGTGATGAAACCTGGGGGATGGATATGCTTTTGTAACAGAAGTAGTGTGTCTGTCTGTAGGACCTTAGAGCTGAGATCTTAAGGGGAATGGCAGCTGAGGTTTTAGGAGAACTAAGCGCTGTTAATCTTGGGGAGTTTAAAATTGTGATCTTGCGGTGGACCATATATGTAGAGGGGGCCTAAGAATTGAAATCTTGGAGGGTCTTAAAAACAGATATTTTTTGGCCCTAACAGTTGACATGTTAGAGAACCTTAAATTTTTATAGATCTCATATCTTGAAGATTCAGAGATTTCAATTACCTTTGATGAAAGCCCTGATAACATCAGCAGCCTTCTTCCTCCTCTCTCTGAGCCGCTGGGCAAGGAACCGCCGGATCCACTTCTGGATGACGATAGCAGCCAGTCTCATCTTGAGGTACTGCTTCCGTTGCCAGTAGCCGCGCCAGCGAGCCTGGATGATGGTGGCTATGTCGTTCTTCTTGATCTGGTACGCGTCTTCCGTCTCGAACAGGGTCTTGGGGAAGCGGATGAAGATTTTGGTGCTGGAAACGTGTGGTCAAATAAGAACCTGTAGATCTGAATGATTTATTCATAGTTTTTAGTGTTACCCGCTCGGTTTTCAATGCAGTTATCGTGAGTATGGTGGTTAGATTTTTTTTATTCAAGACCTCGTTAGTGGTGAGATTTTTTTTAATTATCGATTCAGAGATTTTTGTCAATCACCTATTTTTTACGTATGGATTAAATAAGATGTGATTTACCTAAAAGTGCAAACGTGATTTCAATATGATTCAAAAATCAAAATGTACCTAGGTACCTATACCAGGTTTTTAGTCCTTTATCTAATGGACTATAAAATAGCCGTACCTTTTACTACGTCTCATCATGTTCGAAGGTACAAAACTAAGCCAGCTAAAATAAAGTATCAAGATGAACGTACTTGCCCATCCGGAAATCTTCCTTTTCATAGTTGAGCACTTCGACTAGCTTCTGCACGCCGTTCCGTGCGGGGCCGCGGTAGCTAGGCCACGTGTCCTTACTCAGGCACTTGTATCTGTGACAGACAGGCAGACAATATGATTGGCCGGTGTGACTTGATTTAAACGTCGAGGTATCTCAAATTGTAATTAGGGAATTAAGGAACCAAAGGAGAAGAGGGTCTTAGGGAAGCTAGGGAGATACAAAGTCAATACAAAAGGAGAGTCCTAGAAGGATCAATGCATGAGGTGATAGTACCGTGATGATTATCATATTGTACCTTTCTAGGAACGCCTCGTAAGTACGCCTGTAGGCGAAGCCGGCGCGGCGCACGCGCAGGTTCTCCATCAGCCCGAGGTACTTCACCTGGTGGGAGATCAGCTTCTCGTCGAATTGCACTGGAAAAGACAAAGTATGCTGGGGGTGAGATGGAATCTACGATACCTTGGTCATTGGATGCTGTTCATTCGTCCTTTGACCAGTATTTCACTTAGTAGTGAAAGATCTGCTAGCTTTATAGTAGTTCGCCTATTGAGGCTTATTCAGATGTTTGCTACTGAAAGCTCATCCTCATTTTGTGTGACTAGGTTAGGTGAGACTGATATTGGGATGGTGAATGCCAATGGGACCCCATCTCGCCCCACACCAGACGGATCGACGACTCTTGGGGGGGTTTTAGTGGGTTCAAGCCCCACACATCCCCTTGTGCCACCCCTGTGATGGATGGGAATATATAGTACAAAGGCATTTTCCACCCTTAAAAAAGGATACATTTGATAATTATAAGCGTTCAGTGGTTTCTGGGGCTACTACAGTTACTACCAAACCAATCCATGTCTGGATACATAGAAACATCGACAGAGTAAAAGGCACTCACTGGGCGCCTTGTTGTCGTTGGGTTTGATGCAGCGGATGTAGGAAGGCTCCTTGCTGCTGAGGATCTTGATCAGCTCGTTGAGGGAGTTCTTGAATTGACTGATGGCAGTTTCAGGGCGCTTCTTACTGTCAAGTTTCACGTCCTAGCAGAAGATGACCACATTACAATGTAATATCATTTATTCACCTAAAATAAAGTCTCAATTTGATGTCTATAAACATTTTAAATTTTTACTTTCAGTCTGTTGCAAGACTCGAAACAAATGAAGCCAAAGAAGATGGAAGAGGGTATGATGATTACAATGGCCTTGAAAGAAGTGATGGAGCTAAATAAAACAGCCCATTTCAGATAGAATTTCATTATAAACACCAGAGTAATGCAAGCAGAATCCATTAGAATGCTAAGGTATAATTACTTAGTCAGGTCATAAGTATTGTCACACAGTAAAAACTTTTCTTTTAGAATGCTGGCCACAAAAAAGTTTATTGAATTCGAATTTCGAATTGTTCATGAAAATAAAAATGTATACTTTTTAGAATTTTACTCATTTTAAAATATGGAGTGGACGCTTAAAGAAGACCGTGTTGCAGTTATTGCGTTGCATCGTTGCGGTTACGCGCCAATTCAAATTTTTGACATACTGAAAAATTTGAATATAACCAAGAGATTCGTTTATCGTACCATCAAACGATACAATGAAGACTCTAGTGTAGATGACAGGTCAAGAAGTGGTCGCCCTCGGTCTGTTAGGACTCCAGCAGTGATAAAAGCTGTGAAGGCGCGAATTCAAAGAAATCCCAAACGTAAGCAGAAACTGTTGGCCCTTCAGATGGGATTAAGCAGAACCACGGTGAAAAGGGTGTTAAATGAAGACTTAGGGCTTCGGGCATATCGAAGAAAAACAGGACATCATTTGAATGCTCGTCTAATGGACCTGAGACTGAAGAGATGCCGCGCTTTGTTGAAGCGGTACGCGGGAAAAAAATATCGGGAAATTCTTTTTTCGGATGAAAAATTTTTTACCGTAAAAGAGAGCTACAACAAACAAAATGATAAGGTGTACGCACACAGTAGTGAAGAAGCGAGCAACCGTATTCCGCGTGTCCAACGAGGTCATTTTCCATCCTCGCTCATGGTATGGTTGGGAGTGTCTTATTGGGGCTTAACAGAGGTACATTTTTGTGAGAAAGGTGTAAAAACGAATGCAGTTGTGTATCAAAATACAGTACTGACGAACCTTGTGGAACCTGTTTCTCATACCATGTTTAATAACAGGCACTGGGTATTCCAACAAGATTCGGCGCCAGCTCATAGAGCGAAGAGCACACAAGACTGGCTGGCGGCGCGTGAAATCGACTTCATCCGGCACGAAGACTGGCCCTCCTCCAGTCCAGATTTGAATCCGCTAGATTACAAGATATGGCAACACTTGGAGGAAAAGGCGTGCTCAAAGCCTCATCCCAATTTGGAGTCACTCAAGACATCCTTGATTAAGGCAGCCGCCGATATTGACATGGACCTCGTTCGTGCTGCGATAGACGACTGGCCGCGCAGATTGAAGGCCTGTATTCAAAATCACGGAGGTCATTTTGAATAAACTTTAGTGTCATAAGAATCTATGTTTTGTTAAGTTCATTTTGGTATATAAATGGTTACATAATGAATAAACTTGTTTCAATTATTTTATATAAAACATGTGACAGAATTTATGACCTGACTAGGTATATGTATAACTCTTTATTGATACCAAAATGTACCTATAAAAAAGAGAGAGGATAAACTACCAGGGTAAGGCATACTGTTACCTTAAAGCAGTCAGCCACGATGGAGTTCCCGCTGGTGGCCACCAGGCTCTGGATGTCGCGGAACAGGAGGTCGTTGTTCTTCTCCAGGAAGGTCTTCACATTGTACGTCACCTCGCCAGCGTAGTGGACCAGGCAGAACTCCTGAGAAGACGAAAAAGATGCTAAAGCTACATCGTGGACTTCGTAGAGGAAGCCAGTTCAAATAGTGTCTGTTAGATAAGTTTCTGGCCAGTTCTTCTCGATTAGATTTGCAATTCCGGGGCTGAAGGTTCATTAAATGTGTGGTATGTGTGCCTTCTACGGATATTTGACTTTGAAGTGTCCGTCTGGTTAGCTGGTTTGTGTACTGGCTGACACCATTCAAGCTGAAAATCTTTTCGCAAGGCCATGAGAGGTTTCCGGAGTTTCCTACACAGTGGACATCATGGTTTATTCAACTGTAAATCGCCTGAATAAAATCAAAGTCTCAACGACTAACGTCTCGGCCCATGATCTTCTGCATCTTGGAGTCAGCCTTGCGATGCGACTTGTAGTGGTTGTGGCCGTCCAGATGCTGGTTCAACTTCTCGAGGAAGCTGCCGTCGGAGGCGCCGCCGGGGCGGAGGCACTCATCGTCCAGGATCGAGATGATTCCTGGAGGAAGGTCATCCATTGTAAATTATCTATGAGTTAACTAGACAGCTAATCTCATGAATTCACGAAATGTACGTTGTGGCTCAGCTGCGACGGGCACACAGAATATGAAATACTTGAATAGGACTCTAACTAATGGAGGTTGTTAGGCACCTAACTCTACGGGGTAACTATTTGATAATCTGTGATCTAACTACAAGATAGGCGTATTAAGAAATACTTTGATTTTATCTGATGCCATGGAAAAGTGGTAAAGGGCAAAGATGCTCTCCATGGACGCATGTAAAGAAAATCCGTATATCGTTGAACCTATTTAAATTATTATTCGCAGGATCAACACAGAACTGCTGGAAGCAAGTTACCTTTATGCCTCTGCTCGATGAGATCACAGATGATGATGTTGTTGAAGTACTCGACGGGCTCCCACTCGATGCCCTCGCGGAGGTACTCCTCCTGCTCCTGCTTTAGGGTGAGCTGGATGAACAGCTGCTGCAGTTTCTCGTTGCAGAAGTTGATACAGAACTGCTCGAAGCTGGAAAAAGAATCAGTTGAGGAAAGCTGTCTAGAAGCAGTGTCTTAGTTTAGAGGAAAGCTGATGTTTTTAGAAGATGTATGAATCTTAGAAGTCGTGACGTGGATCAGCGTGGTAGATTATGAACGATCTGGAGCGAAGAACTGTGTTCCAGCATTGGAAACGTTGCTGATAAGAGGCATAGGAAGATAAATGCAAGTGTTTAAAAATCTGCAGGTCAATATAACACCTAGATAGATAAATAGAGAACTCTTTATTGTCACCGAAATGTATAGAACTCAGAAAAGATAAACTTAATAAAAGGTACAATAGGCGGTCTTATTGCTCAGCCGAAATTAATATTGTAACTCCTATCCAAGATTGAAAATGATCTTGGATTGCTGCCTATCGTTCGATCGATTTCCAATCTGCGTGCTTTTATAAACCAATCGACGGATCGGTTATTGGCACGTTAGGCCCTAAAAATGGATTGTGAATCAATCCCAGATAGCAAAATTTGGATTGGAGCTATCTCTACAACCTTTGTATGCACAAGATAGACAGCAGAATTAGGGTTGGGTCGGTTGCTCTCACCTGTTCTTCGGGAAGATCTCGAACCCATAGATATCCAAGATACCAATGACAGACGATTTGGTTTCCCTCGCCCTCGGAGCCAGAGAGGCGTTGATCCTGGACACCAGCCAGCTGAAGTGTTTATCGTACATGGCCTTGGCGAGGGCGTCGCGCGCGTACTGAGACTGCTCCAGGTCTAGCGGGGTGCTGACCACGTCGCCTCGCGCGTCTATGGTGCGGTTGGTGAGAACCTCGCGCAGCTTCGACGTGTTCACTTTGAGAAGCTACGGGGAGGTAAGAATATATAAAGAGAAAGGAAGTAAGAAGATAGTTTCCTATCTAAGTACGTAGAAGGAGTTTCCTTTTCCTGTCCAGAATCTTGGTACAGTGCTTGAAAGGGAAACATTATTTTTTCAAACTCAAACCATCATCAATTACAGTTTAATTTAATGTATCATACTTTATGTTTTTATGATTCTCTTTGTTAACGAGAATTAGTTGTTTGACTTGTAAAAGTGCGATTTAATCGCCTATTTACAATAAATGCTTTGACTTTGACTTTGATAAAAGATATTGCATTTCACGAGGAACGTTTTGCCCAGTAAACTCAGGATATTGTAATGACGTGTATACAGGCTAAGCTTGCCTGTGTGTATTTATTACACGAACAATGTGGATGTACACGTATTTTTCAATTAAGTATGTCAAATAGCCCACATGATCAGGAAGAGGAGAGATAGGCAAACTCGTAAAAATACAATGACACTTTTGAAAGCGATCGATAACAACAAAGTAGGGTAGGATGTTGCACCACATCCTGTAAATTGACTATTTAGTGATTAAATTCGCTTTGATTTTTATATTTGTTGTAGTTAAGACATTTTTGAGAAGCAAGACAGGTCGGAGCTCTTAAAATTTCAATGTAAGCCCGGACCTTTACTATATCTATGTGATGCCGCAGCCAAAACTAAACGAATATACTACTGATATATTACATACATACTTACATAATTATATTAAATGTTTTTAAATTGGATAACATATTTTTTTAGTTGGATAGGAACTTTAAGCTATGAGATGAGAGTGTATGTAGTTGATGGATGTATAAAAATATTCATATAGACCGATTCTACAATACTGCAACATACGAACAAAAATTTCCAATTGATCAACCCTGAATAGCCATCATTATGAAAAACAGAACATAACACATCTAGCATTACGTCAAAGTCTTCTCTTGTAGGACAATAGCGCGGGTACTACGTGTTTACATAAACAATATTATAACAATGGACCTAGTTAAAGTCGGCTTACTCATGCGAGTAGTTTCTACATTATACGGTATTATTGTTAATTTTAGGATCGTAGCGAGCTATAATTGAGCTATCCATCTTCCTGTTTACAATAAGAAGTGCGTTTTGCGTCTACGGGGCTCCCTTATTCCGGCGCAGTGGGCATTTAGCGTTACTTCCCTCCCCGTGTGGAGAGTCGCGCGAACGCGCATTTCAAATGAATTCATTGAATGTTTGTTTACTTTGTTGGAGACACAAAATTGAAATTGGTAGAACTTGGTAGATTTTGGTAGAACTTGGAAAACTACCAGAATCCATCAAGTTCTACCAAAATCTACCAAGTTCAACGTCGACGTTCACTTCGACTTCGACTACTTCGAAGACCTTTAGTTCGACGACTTCGACTATGACTTCCACTTTGACGCCTTAGATGACGTCTTTGACTTAGACGACTTTGAGTTGAACGATTTCGACTTCGACTTTAGCTCGACCTAATCTCATCTCATCCCATCTCTTCCCATTTCAATCCCATTCCTAAATGTTCCCATTCCTAACTGTTCCCCTAGCATTGGTTCCCTTTCTCATCTGTTCCCATTCCCATCTGTTCCCATTCCCATCTATTCCCATTCCCTACTGTTCTCATTCCCATCTGTTCCCATTCCTATCGGTTACCATTCCCATCTGTTCCAGTCCCATCCCCATCTCTTACCATCCCTATCTCTTCCCATTCCCATAATATTATGTGCCCATTTCCATGTGTTCCCATTCCCATCTGTGCACATTTCCATCTGTACCCATTCCCATCTCATTCCCACCTTTTCCCATTACCACCATTTTTGCATTATCTTGGCTACTTTGGGAAAATATAACGGTGCTTTATCTACCTAGATAGGTAGATAGGTATTTCTTTTCTAGACTTTATGTAAGTTTTGCAATTTGATCCCGCAGTTTTTCTATGCGAGCGAATGAACACTCTATCATTGTGATTGTGTTATCTGTCAATTTTATTTACGAGTAATAATATGCAAGAGTTCATACGGCATAGAAACACCTGTGTTGTTGGTAAAACTTGCAACAGTTGCCAATTAATCTTAGGTTTTATAGTTCCGTCGCCGTGAGAACGAAGTCTAACGTAAACATTAGCACAAGGTGGACACTCCACACAAACGGCTGAATCGGACAAAAGACAAGCTATGTATGCGCAGTGATAGCTTCGTCCGCGTTGGTACTGCGTTGGTACTCAATAGGTTACCCGACACGCTCATAATGTCATCCAAACTTCCGATCAGCCATCTCGCTTTAATGTAAAAATAGAGAGAGAGAGAGTCTCTTCTCTAGGGTATTCATTTATGTATTCATAAGACATTAGCTTGCAGAGGAGGTAAAGCTTACCTCGGCCACGTTTGCGCTGTTGGCGTCGTGGGACAGGATCTCGGCGTTGCCCTTGTCGTTGGTGACGAACTTGGCGTTCCCCAGATGGAGGATGGCGGCTATGATCTCGAAGATCTCGTTCTGCTCCGAATCCCGCAGCTCGATCACCTTCATGGCTTCCCGGACGATGCGGAACTGGTCGGAGTCGTTGAGGCTCTTGCTCATCTGAGGGGTCTGGGAAGAAGAAAATTAGTAACATGTTTTGATATGCACGATTTGTGCTTTATGTCAGAGTCAATATTTTGTGTTTTATATACAAAATTTTGTTTCATAGTCAAAATGTCGACATCTGCAATCGACATCTTATAACAAAACATTTTTTGGTAGAAGGCTTTTCTGAAAATTGTGCAGTTACCAATCAATACAAGTTTGAGAAAGAAATCCTAAACCAACAAAGTCATGTTTTAGGGTTTCTACTATAGTAGATAGGTACCCATAATATTAAATATTTCAAGTACTCTCGTTGACAAACGCTGTAGAGCCAAAGGTTAAGTATAGTCCTTGGAACTTTAGTCAAAACATGGCGCATTCATTGTGAAATTATTGTAACAATGAACCAGAATGTTTTAATTAGAGAAAGAAAGTATTTATAGTTACTCATTCATAACCTCCAGAAAGGTCAAAATCGACAGCTTACCGTATCAGTGGTATATTTATATGTTTCCGGCCTGCCCTGCAGCTTCAGGTGTTTCAGCAGTTCCTCGTCACCGCCAGCCAGCAGCTGGTAGAAGATGTGGAAGTTCCTCTCCCCAGACATCTGGCTGACCACCCGCGACTTCTCCAGAAGGTAGTTCAGTATGTGGCCCCCCTCTGGCGCGCCTTCATAGTTGAATTGGATGTCCATGTATTTGCCGAAGCGGCTGGAATTGTCGTTCCTGTGGGTCTTCGCATTTCCGAAGGCTTCCAACAGAGGATTGGTCTGTAGCAGCTTGTCTTTGACAGTCTCCACGTTACGAAGGTGGTTGGTTCGGGCTGCGATGTACTCTAGCACCTTCTTTGATGCCTCCGTCTTGCCTGAACCGGACTCTCCTGCACAAATAACATTTACCGTTGAGTCTTTAGTCATACTTCATTATGGTAGGTATATCGTTATGTAAGCTAAGTGATTTCAGATGAATTTCGTTGAATTCAATTGTATTTACCTGAGATAAGAATGCATTGCTCTCTGTGTTCGTAGACCAGCGATCGGTAAGAGTTGTCGGCGATGGCAAACCTGGAATCACAGCGAAGATTAGAATACGCAATAACGTTGAGGTAAAGTTTCTCGTAAGTTTGTTTTTTGCGGCTAACTACGAATAGGTTATGTTTTATCACGGGAAAATAAAGGAGTTGTAGGAAAATGGGAATTACGCGGGTAAACCTCTGAAGAGTAGCTAGTGATAATATATTCTAGCGACCCGCCCCGGCGTCGCAAAGCACAGGATGGTAATGGTTTCTTCATCTATACATATTTCAATGCGTTCTATCATTCGCGTCTCTCGTGTCTCGCAGTGCCATCTGCAGTATCGTACTGCAGGCGCTACTTCATAAGTAGTTTGAATTTTGAAATGAGGAATTGATTGAAAGACAACCTATGGTTGAAACGGCATAACGTCCTGGCTGTATCGTGACGTGCTCTACCTTTACATATACATATTAGAGTCTCATTTCATTCTCATGAATTTAAATTGCCTATTCACGATCGTATCGAATGCACACCATAAAAGTTTATGGTGTCATATTGTGCCATAATGATACAAGGTTGAAGATATCGATTTAGATTGGGAAATCATTATTTTCTGCGTTAATTGAATTGATTGAAAATAAAAGTGAAAAATAGGTGGTATACTTCACAGCGATCTGAATTTTGGGGTGGGATTAGATGAAATATCGCAACTTGCAGACATCTAATCTATTTTATTTCCATATGGCCACGTTAGTCCATATAAGCAGCGTGTTCCTCCTCACGTTTGTTCGAGCGTAATCGCTAATCGCACATTGTTCATAATCAATAACTGATAGCACGAAATAATTCAGGGAACTGATAGTAGTGATACATAATAACTGTGTCCTTGGGAACTTTATATGGTTCTGAGTGTTCCTATTGAAATAACAGCTTCAGCTGCAGGCAGGTAGGTGTTTTCAATTGAGCTCGTAACTTGTCCATACCTATCAAATACATACAGATAAGTATCTATTTGTGATACATGTGTGTGTAAACTGTAAATTAATTTGTTGTGGAAACGGACTTGACTTGACTTTAGTAGGTTAGAGATAAATAAGGTACTGAAATATTACGTTAGAACGCGCGGCACGCGTCTGATGTCGGCAGAGGCTGGTATGCCAACTCTACGTCTTTTTACGTAGATCTACGTACTTTAGGCCTTTCCTGCAAACCTACGAACTTCAGTCCCAGAATCTACGTATTTTCTATAAAATTGTACAATTTTGTAAAATAACATTCATTACATAATTATGCTGAATGGGCATAATTTCCCTTTCATTCGCAAAAGTTCTCATTCCATTCCATAGAGCTGTGACTGACACATTGCTGGACCCAAATTCAAAACGTTCTGTACAATCTATAGCTCATTTGGGGCAAATGTTTCCAGGTAATATTTTTATCATTAACATCAAATATTTTATTTATGAGTTGAGTCTGCTGCACTTTACTTAGTTTTCATTTAATAAATGAATTCTAAATTCAATAATAAAACAATTACTAAGTAAACGATAAAACTAAAATATCCTAATACTTAAATATAACTAGACTAAACAAGATTTAATATTTTTCATTTAATTATCTTTATTTTCAGGATTATGTCCAACAGATCTGACGGAATTAGACAGGGAATGGAGGACTCTAAGAAATACAAATCTTCCATTTCAAGAGGAACAGAAAATTAAAGCAGACGATTTTTTGGCGTCATATTTCAAAAATAAAAAAGGCGATTCGTATCAAATGTTTCCTTTATTGGCCCTATTTGCACAAAAATTGTTAACATTGCCACATAGCAGTGCCAATGTCGAGCGGCTGTTTTCTGCGATCAATTTGATGAAAACTAATATCAGAAATAGACTTTCTACTGAAACGCTAACAGGCTTACTTTTCATGAAAAGTGGCTTAAACCGCGAACTTTCACAAGAACATATTCAAAATTTTAATAAATGTATGTATAAATTTAATTTGCCTGTAAATGAATAAATTGTACAAAACACTCATTTTGTTCAGTTTTACCTACCCTACCCTCTTCATTTCACTCTGAAATAAAGTTCGTAGATCTACGAACTTTACATACGCAAATTTTACTAATTCTACGTAAATTTCTAATGTGCTCTACGCCTTTTTCAAAATCCGAGTTGGCAACACTGGGTATGCTGTAACTATATGGCAAAGGTATAAGGCTTGATGTGGCGTTCGTACTTACACATGAGGAGGAGCCTCGAAGAACGCCTTCTTGTAGTAAAGCTGGGCTTTTTCCTCCGAGTAGATTGGTAGGTTCTTGTAAGGGTTCACAGATATCAGCACATTGCCGATGTATGTCTGTGGAGGAAGAAAGACAAGTTAGAAAGTTAGAAGCATCCGGTCTCTTGTCTGCCACAAGCCCTAAGTTCCCTATAATAGTATGAGTGATGGTGGCTGAGTGGTTATATGTGAGATTTAGAATCCAACTATACCGGGTTCGGTTCTCGGCCCCGCACCAATGACTTTTCGGATTTCAATCGCTCCGCGCTTCGGAGGACGCGTTAAGCCGTGCCTTGGTCCCGGTCGTTATCGCTTGATAGGAGTCGTTAAGTCACGTCAGTAGCACTTGTGCGGCCTGATAAACTGTGACACTAGAGGCTATCTCAATCTCATACGACAGACAGATAGACAATATCTTAAAATCTTTGTGCAAATCTTTATCTATACTATCTATACTAACATTATAAAGAGGAAAGATTTGATTGTGTGCTTGAATTGAGTAGGCTCCGAAACTACTATTGATCTACTATTGATTGTACTATTTAAAAAAATCTTTCACTGTTGGGAAGCTACACTATCCTCGGGTGACATAAGCTAGTTTTTATCCTCGAGGCGCTTCGATCTAGTGGTGAATAAAAGCTGTATCGTCTTCGAGGTAATCCGGAAAGCATTGTGGAACAAGTTTGATGATGGAATGGAAACATCCTACTAATATTATAAACTCGAAAGTTTGTAAGTATGGATGGATGTTTGTTACTCTTTCACGCAAAAACTACTGAATGGATTTTGATGAAACTTCACAATAATATAGCTTACATATCATAATAACACATGGACTACAATTCATAAAGATATATTGTATATTATCCAAACGCGAGTGAAACCGCGGGGCGCAGATAGTACTCTATAAGATAAACATGGGACACGTCCGACGATGGAATGTAGACGGTGGGTTAGTTAGGCACTTCACCATCAGCCTGAAGACGTCCACTGCTGAACATAGGTACTTACATAAATAATATTCTCCGTGAACCGTTTCTTCAAGTTGTCGATGAAGGCTGCTTCGGAGCGGTAGTCCTCGAGCAGCACGAAGTCCTGGACGCCGACGCGGTCCCGGTGCTGCAGTGCGTGCTCCATCACTCCCTGCACGGAGACTGGGCGGAGGAGCCTGGAACAAGGGAAGTAGTGGGTGAGAAACAATCAAATGTATTCCTCGTACAATATGTCTTGGTACCGGCCATACAGTACACGGATACTAGATGTGTCGTCCAGAACTTTCGCAAAAGAAACAAATGCACTTGTCACCGATAGATATTGGTTTTATGCCCAGGAGTTTAGCTGAAATACAACGGCTTTAAAAAAATAGTCAATCTATTTGTTAGTTGAATAAATAAACCATAAACACATTAATAAAGTAAAAATAAAACACTTTTTTTTTTGCCAACACTATAATTTTTTCTTTTTTTTACAGATAAATATTAATATTTTACCTCAGTTGAGTTATTTTATACAGTAAAACAGTATGCCAGCTTTCTATATAACTGTAACCCATCCTACACTAGTCTATGTGACTCGAGTCCCAACTGTGAAATGGTAGGAAACAACAAACTCATTGGGGACCAACAAGTACATTTTGTAAACAATCAATTTCGAAGAAATTGTAATGACCGATGGGAAAGGTAAACAAAATTAGATGTGGTGATTAAAATCGGGTAGTGTAGGAGACATTGGTGTTTTTGCAAACAATCAATCTGAATCCAAATTTTGCTATCTAGGATTGATATCACAATCCATTTTAGGGTCAAACGTGCCAATAACCGATCCGTGGATTGGTAAAGGCACGCAGGTTGGAGATCGATCGAACGATAGGCAGCAATCCAAGATCGATTTTAATCTTGGATAGAAGATACAATATTAATTACAAATATAATATATGAAGAACAAATATAACCGAATTGAACTCGGAACCTCCTCATTTTTTAAGTCAGCACACAGTCAAACATGAACTATGAGCGATTCGCCAAATTTTCAAATAATGCCAATTGTTGAAAGAAAGATTCTTTTTTGTGCCAACTTCACAAAATGTTTTGTTGTATTGAGAAGTTGGCATGATAAGAAGTTGACGTTTTGAGCGATTGCCATTTTGAGTATGTCGATACCGGAAGTGTGAAATAACGTAAGGGAAATTTTGGGCAAAATGAGTTATATAGGTAGTAGTGGAGAGTTGCTATTATGAGCTGATAATGCCCCTGGAGTAAATAATTGAAATAAGTATACGCATCTACAAATGAAAACAATACAACAACCAGTAGACTGTGTCATAGGTAGAGTAACACCTATAAACTACCATCTTTTGTTTCCCCGCATTGCACCATTCACACCATGTCAAGTTACCAAACCGAAATCGTGATGATATTTGAGAATGTCAATTTCTTGACATTCTGAGAAATACCGCGACATTAGCTGCGTGTGACTGAACGGAACATTTTCGGAAAAAGGCAATATATTTTTATGTTCTAAGAGGTGTTCAACGAACGCAAAGTTCATATTACTGTGACTTTTTGAGCTTATCACAAGACATATTGTATAACACGCGCTCTAATCTCATATTAATGCGAGTTCACGCGAGAGGTAAAGGAGGGTTTGGCGGATTCCATCAAGGGAACAAATTATTCGTCCCATCAGCAGTTACCTATATTTATAAAAAAATATAGCTTATCTCGCAGTCTCAAGCTCAAGGTACAAAAGCGTGGAACAACATCGCGTGTCCGTCCAATTTGATGCTCGCCGCTATTGTTTCTGTCCATCCACTGAAATTCGGGTCAAGAAGAATGGATTTATGCGGTACTGTTAGGTTTTCGTAGAAAGGATATTAGAGCGATTTCGGTTAGTACCTACGTATAGTATAGACGTAGCTTTTTTCTGTTATATTAAATTTGTGTAGGTAAGTTCCATAAGCACATTTTAGTTCTATCATTGGTAGCGTAATGGGACATTCGGAAGCTCGAAACAAATATACCTGTACAAGTAACATGGTAAATATCTGGTTTCCAAGAATAATACCAAAGTTAGTGACGATATTGCGCTTTAAAACCTTACATAGGCTTTTGTCCGTAACTGCTGTATTGTAGACAGAGATATATCAATAATTGTGTCTGCTTACTGTAGCGTTATTAGACAATAGTACTTTATAAGCAACTGCTTAGTTCTATGTCCGACAACGTGTGTATTTTTAGACCTCGAAACTTATTAAACATGTGGAAATTATAAAGTCTTTTGATATCATCGTAAAGAGCTTATTTGTTTTAAATCTGTCATTGGCCTTAAACTTTACAGGCTTACAGGCTTTACAGACTTTAAACAAAACCTCAACTAGTTTGCCGAGACTCTAACATCGGACTTTCTAGAGCTCAAGCTCGAATTAGCTAAAATTAAGCGTAACTGTTTATCAGTATCGCTTGATCGATCAAAATGATTTCGCTCATTATATTATATTACACATTAAGCACTGTTTTTTTAACCTTTACGTGTGTGTAAGTAAATCTCCAATCCAATGACAAAACTATGACTAATCCAAAATGACGATATAACGACAAGAAATCTTAATCCATCGTATCGAATTTAGACGTCGATTTGAGCATTCACATCACATTTTTGTACACACATGGTTTCACATAGTTTTAGAACAATAAACCTTAACTTATAAACATCATGGTTTATTTTGTGTTGAAGTTGGATAAGTATGTAGTAGGTATAAGCTCACATGGTGACTATTTCGGTAAAGCCATGTTGTTACCAAATTCGTCCGGAGTCAATCACCTTCGTTGCATTACTTAAGTGGTGCTAAATTAAGATTCTAGTCTAGAGGTGTTCGCACACGGGGTTTACGAATGTATGATGATCATGAAACATTCAATTTTATACACAATTAAAGTATTTATTACATATTGGCAAAAAATCTTGCTGTTTGATTTTTTTAGACCTTGTTCATCTAAGATGTTAATTACTTGTTATGCATCAGCATTCACAAATAACAATAAGTGACCCGCGTCAGTCTATTTCGAAGGTAAATGGATGATCTCGAGGATAAAACTTTAATAATAGTACCGATCTACTGTAGATATAACCAATGATAGTTTCATAATAGGAACAACAAAGAATCCAACTTTGAAAAAAGCAATGATGAAGCAGGCAAGACTCTTATGTGCGATTTTTCATGGTAGATATTTTGCTTTATTGTGTCTAATGTCTATAGGGTACAGTTTGAATACTATCCACGAAGGTAGGTATCTGCTGAAACACTGTTTGATTGCTGTTCTTCAGACACCAAAAAAAACGAATGTTCAAATGATAGAAATACACTAAACACAATTTGCGACGTCTATATAACTGGGCCATAGATCGGAGTCAGTATAGTAGGTATACTCACATGTAGAATTGAGAAACAATAAAAATTTAAAAAGTAAAACCGAAGTTATTGTTTGATTAGGTAGTTAATGTACGACTTTCTTCAGTTAGCGGAGTCATGAGTCAGCCTGCACGAGGTGTGGTCAAGTGTGCCCTCTAAGGAGAAAGTTTTACTGCACCTTACGAGTATTTGGACAGGAATATTTTCGACTTTTATTTATAACGAGCGGTAATAAATCTCTGAACCAAAAACTTGATTCAGATGGACTTTCTGAAAACTATCACCACAATATTTATTAGACAAAAACGGGTCTAATTCGCTTCTCGTGATTGTCGAATGTCTTCGTCTTAATCGAAGTGGCATAGATGTCGATCCTGTCCTTCTAATATTTAGTAACCCTGCTTGTTTGTTTGTTACCTTTTTACAACTAAACAGCTGAACGACTCGTGATGAAATTTGGCAAGGAGGTAGATTGGACTTGGATCTTAAAGAAGGACATAGGATACTTTTTATCGCGATATAATTACTTAGTCCGCGCGAACGAAGTCGCGTGCAACAGCTAGTAATTTACAAATTCATCGGTCCATCATTTCTTGCAAGAGGGGATATTCTATCGAGTGGGTACCTAGCGGGTCGTATACCGTTATTCTCACCGAATTAGGAACCGACTTGAATGCCACACTTAACTTCCCATCTTTTGAATACAAAGCAGTTAGACCTAGGACCGTATTAATAAATAAACCTCAATAGCACTACCAAGTGCGCTACTAGCTGATCCACACTCAAAATGTAATCTACATCTTGAAATCGTTGCTATTTAATAAATGGATATTGAGATGTAGCACTGGCTACTAGATACTGTCTTGTATGTGTCAATTGTGTCATAATCGGATAGCACTTGACCGCTGAGTGACATTTATTAATTTGCCAGATATCATGTAAGTTTCTGTTCCTAATCTACAACTTAAGATGTATTTATTAAATAGAACGAAATGGCAAGTGCACACTGAAGATAGCTCTCAGAGCTAAGTTTGATTTATTAATACGGACCCTAGGTACCGATATATTACTATCGGCGAGGGTTCCGTCTAGAATAGTGAAAGAAAACTCAGAAACCGTAAAAACAAAATATAAAAATGACGGCTAAAACCCTTTCTATGTAAATGTATAGGTAGCGTATAAGTGCGTCAGATACCTAATACTCATATCAATTATAACCGCACCCTGTATTCTGTAGTTAGTTTTGATTGTTTATTTTACTTATAATTCCTGAAATAAATATACATAGAGTATGTATCTATTTATAATAAAGAGTCCCACGCATTATGCCCTATCAAATGACATACTTCCTCATAAGAATCCAATACTGAATGCAACAGCGAAACGTGATGCTAGGACATGAGAATCGAGCGGCGTGACGCAAGAGGCGCGTCACGCAGGTGACTTATCTGCAACAATGACTTGCGGTGCCTATCCTCGAATGCAAACCGGTTCGAGTTGGCAATGGGATGCGAGACCGTGATAGTGGATTCAGGGGAATTGCAGTTTTATGGTGGTTTGAAATGGACGATTGATATCTTATTTCATTTGATGAAAGAGAGTACATGAGTAAAGGATTTAAAAAATGACAGCGTTTCCCCCTTTCCTGTCGTTTTTCTGTATCACCCACTTTTGGAATGGTGATGATAATCATTCTTTGCGGCGTACCACGAACTGGAGCGGAGGTGAGAAGTGAGAACACAGTGAATTGAATTGATAATAATAAATCAAGGGAACTATTTTGCTCGTACATTGAATAGGTACATTAATAAAACAATGCCATCTAGTCAGTGGTATTATACGTGTCTTGAATTAAAGTTATATTTTTTCTTGCAGAAATTTTCTATTTTCTTGCGAAAGAATAGGTAGGTACTTATTAAAAAAATAGAGATAGAGCAATTAAAAACGGTAAGAATAAACGAACATTGAGTAATATAATTCATTGCTCAATAACGTAGATTGCTTAAAACTTAGCAATTTCAGAATGTAAATTTGAAAACAATAAAGTAGTAAAGTTATTATAAAACCCGATGTATCAACGACCTTCAGAACCAGACTAATTATGAATTTAAGACTGATATTTAAACATTGACACATCCTTTCTCGAGTGTTGCTAAACTGTGTTTTTTTAGAACGGTTTCATCAGCGGCTGGCGGTACGTTGATTAATTAACATTTAAAACTAAAACCGAAATTCTAGCGGGAACCCTAAATGTCACAATGTTGGTTTTGTTTTTTACTGATTCTTGGCTTTAGGCATGTTATGTTTTCCATACCACAGGCAAGTTGTTCGATCTACATATTATAATATTATGCTAGCACTTGCACGAGGACTATAAATTGTTATTTATTGTACTTTAGTACCTATATAGTTCACTATATATACCTTATAAAGTTCTATTCAACCAGATTGGAATGCAACAACTCTTTAAAAATGTTAAATAATATTCACCAAGTTAGGTCCATGTAGGATATAATCTATTAAATGGTAATATTGGCAACACATTGTTTGATAGTATATAGCACGTCACTAATAGGCCTACCTACTAATGTACTACCTACCTTTGAAAGGTGCTATTCAAGTCTGCACGTAGGACGTATCTATTGAATGGTAAGACATTGTTTGATATAAGTCAGATCACGTCACTTAACCACCAGATTAGGAAAGAGTGTCGGATTACGAACTAGGTGATCAATGTAATCCTCTCTAATGCAAGGTCAACAACGTGCCACAAAATAATCACAGGAAAGTGAATCTAAAATAAACAACGCGTCATAAATACAGTCATACATCCTACATAGTTGCTGACCGCTAACTAGGTATCCCTGTATCTAGGGAAAGTACCGTCAATTTCGGATCAATAAATGTATTAGTGAATCATTTAACCGTATTTTTGCGGAAAAAGTGTCCTATGTATTATTACAATATAGGTACATATTCGTAATATACATTAGCACCAAATCTTTTCAAAATCTGGCCGTTGCAGCGTAAAGAACCGAAAAAACATCCAAACATAAAATGTACGTCCAATATACAAACCTTCATACTTCACCTACTATATACTATTTATATAGGGTTTTATTATTCATACCAAACATGTAGTTCTGGACAATGTGTCCCGTGACCAGTAGGACTGGTTCTGTGCTAAATCGACTCAGGAACGGGACAGACTGGATCGGCGTGGAGCTTTTGTATGTGGACTTGTCGCGCCAACGGCTATTGTAGAATCGGAGATAAAACTTTAAGCATATTTTAAGCGACTTCCAAATTTTAATATGATCTCAATAATTTGACTGTATGTTTTTTTATAATTCCAAATATCAAAAAAAATTCTTCGCAAAATGGTAGGTAGGTATATGTTTATTATTCAATCACGCCAAAATGGCAGAAAATAGTTAAATCCAATTTGGTACGTTAAATTTAAAAGATATAGGTACTATGTATATTTTGAGGTTGTAACTTGTACTGCAGGTATTTCATCATTGGGTGTCGAATTTAATAGACAGCAGGTGAAAACGCAGGACGCAGTAACAGTAATTTTAATGACACAATTTAAATCATCTTAAACAGTGAGAGGGCTCGAAATAACTTAGGTAGGTAATTAGGTATAGCTACCATAAGCGTGCTAGGTCTTTTATTAACCTATAATTTTGTTACCATATCCAATGCCATTGACATCATTAAAACATCATGAATCGTGGTCGAAGTTTAACGATACGGCATGATAATGTTATATCTTTTGGATTATTGTTTATTTTACTTGGGGTTAGTCATAAGTCTTTATTACTTCATTAACGCGTCTAGGTACGTTTGACGGTTACAGATTTAAATTTGGCAATGGTTACTATTAATGATGCTTAAGCTACTGACCTCCTAGTGGGCGCCCTTGGTGGCGTAAGCTGGGGTCTGACTGCGGACCGTGAGGTTGTGGGTTACAATCCTTCATAAGGCGGATGTTTGTGAGGACCATAAGAGTTTGCTCTTAGATCTGGTCGATTGTCGCATCATGGTCCTAGTAGTTACTGATTCTATCGATTTAGAGGGGATCCTAGTAAGATCTCAGAGGGGTCAGGGGGTATTTAACGGTGGAGGTATACCAACAACCAGGGTTCAGTGACCGTTACTCATACAATTAAATGTTTTACAACGTTTTATTTGTGTATGTATATGAAGCCGGGGAGGTCGTAAGTTATATACATAATGGAATATGCAATTATGCATCTAGAACGCTATTGATTTACGAGTTAGAATCCAACGGTATAACTCTTAAAATTGATTAATTACCTTAATTAGTAGGTATAACCCTTATCACGGCCATTAGAGAATCCTACTAAGTGCAAATCGATTATTTAAAGTGTGACATCGAGAAAGGCGGCCTAAGCCCGGCCGTCGTCGCGGCGGCGTCGTCGGGTCTTGACGAATGTTTATAAGTTGACACCTCTGTTTCACCATCTATTGGTAAGATTTATCTGGAAACTAAGATTAGCTAAAGGTTAATACTCCATCAATTTTGAATATAATCTTCGGCTGGAGTCCAACAACGAATGCACCATAGCGTAGACTACAATATTATACTCGTACTTGAAATAGTAGTATATTGTGCAAAACTGGTAAACTCTAGACTGCAAAGAGGGTTAGTTCAGAGTATACCACATTTAACGAAGATTAAAAAGTAGGTTTCCTTATAGTCAGTATTATAGTAGTCTGTCAACAAACTACACCAACGAATGTGTTGCCTTTTACCATTATCGTACTCAAAACCAATTTTTTACATTAAAGTCAAGTACCAACATTTTATCTAGAGGTTGTGAAACTAGGGGCTTCAGTCAGGGTGAACGTCTGAGCTCTACTGTAACGAATATTGCTATAAGACAAGGTCAGGTGACTGAGAGATCAATATCGAATAACTGTTTATTTATTAAGATCTCGAGCTGTAAAAGATATTTAACAATAGGCACTAGTGCCATGGAGGTGTTGCAATTTGTAATCGTTATGTTTCAATGTGGTACGTAGTATGTGCTATGAGAATCAGTGATACTACTGATTGTGCATCTGTGATCGATTATCGTATCGATCGAGTATCGATTGTGCGCCAGATGCACTGTGCATCTGACGCCTTGAAACTAATTGAAAACGCGTGTTGAATGCCACTAATTAAACAACTTTGAACTGGGTACTTTTTGTTATACAATGTTTACTACTTTCTGTAGGAAATTATCAACCTTATGACCGCGTTTTTTATGCAAAGCGTATTATTTATAGTGGATTAGAATGGCGTCTAATCCTCCTCATGAAAGTAAGGGACGATCCGTGTTCATAATTTTTTGTGTATTTACTTTCTTATGACGTGTTGAAATAAAGGTTCTGCGCCTCGGTCTATACTCAGAGACATCTTTCTTAATATACCTATATAATAAATAATTACGCGTCACACTGTTTGTCCGCGATGGACTCCTAAACTATATGACCGATTTTAATGAAATGTGCACACCGTGTGCAGTTTGATCTAACTTGAAAGATAGGGTAGCGTACATCTCAATTTATAGTCGCAATAACAAACACCTTAGCCACAGCAACGCGGGGCCAGTTCTGCTACGAGTATGTTTATATTATTATACTTAGTCAGGTCATAAGTATTGTCACACAGTAAAAACTTTTCTTTTAGAATGCTGGCCACAAAAAAGTTTATTGAATTCGAATTTCGAATTGTTCATGAAAATAAAAATGTATACTTTTTAGAATTTTACTCATTTTTAAATATGGAGTGGACGCTTAAAGAAGACCGTGTTGCAGTTATTGCGTTGCATCGTTGCGGTTACGCGCCAATTCAAATTTTTTACTTACTGAAAAATTTGAATATAACCAAGAGATTCGTTTATCGTACCATCAAACGATACAATGAAGACTCTAGTGTAGATGACAGGTCAAGAAGTGGTCGCTCTCGGTCTGTTAGGACTCCAGCAGTGATAAAAGCTGTGAAGGCGCGAATTCAAAGAAATCCCAAACGTAAGCAGAAACTGTTGGCCCTTCAGATGGGATTAAGCAGAACCACGGTGAAAAGGGTGTTAAATGAAGACTTAGGGCTTCGGGCATATCGAAGAAAAACAGGACATCATTTGAATGCTCGTCTAATGGACCTGAGACTGAAGAGATGCCGCGCTTTGTTGAAGCGGTACGCGGGAAAAAAATACCGGGAAATTCTTTTTTCGGATGAAAAAATTTTTACCGTAGAAGAGAGCTACAACAAACAAAATGATAAGGTGTACGCACACAGTAGTGAAGAAGCGAGCAACCGTATTCCGCGTGTCCAACGAGGTCATTTTCCATCCTCGCTCATGGTATGGTTGGGAGTGTCTTATTGGGGCTTAACAGAGGTACATTTTTGTGAGAAAGGTGTAAAAACGAATGCAGTTGTGTATCAAAATACAGTCCTGACGAACCTTGTGGAACCTGTTTCTCATACCATGTTTAATAACAGGCACTGGGTATTCCAACAAGATTCGGCGCCAGCTCATAGAGCGAAGAGCACACAAGACTGGCTGGCGGCGCGTGAAATCGACTTCATCCGGCACGAAGACTGGCCCTCCTCCAGTCCAGATTTGAATCCGCTAGATTACAAGATATGGCAACACTTGGAGGAAAAGGCGTGCTCAAAGCCTCATCCCAATTTGGAGTCACTCAAGACATCCTTGATTAAGGCAGCCGCCGATATTGACATGGACCTCGTTCGTGCTGCGATAGACGACTGGCCGCGCAGATTGAAGGCCTGTATTCAAAATCACGGAGGTCATTTTGAATAAACTTTAGTGTCATAAGAATCTATGTTTTGTTAAGTTCATTTTGGTATATAAATGGTTACATAATGAATAAACTTGTTTCAATTATTTTATATAAAACATGTGACAGAATTTATGACCTGACTAGGTATTTAAACAGCCACATAGAAGGTGGTTGTTAATATTAATAGTTCACTAATTGTTTGATTAAAGTAACAATGACCTAATGACTATTTTATTAGTAGATTGATCAGGTTGACTTTATTAAAGGTCAAATCTCTTTATTGATAACTCTCTGATATTGGTAATAACTTGAAAAATAATAATGATATTTTGTGCCTGTGATATTCGGTATAAGCTAGACTGTAAGATTTTTTTAAAGATGGAAAGGTAGGTCTGGCTAGTGTAGATATTCTGCATAATTAACTCAAAGATTAGAACATGTTTATGTTCAGTTACTTCTGATGCCAACTGTACCTATTCAGGGTCAATGCCACACCATATTATTTCGCCTTCTTAGCATCCGTAGGTACTTTAATGGTGACTTCCGTCGAATAGCACCGAATGTCACTTTGCGTAACATTATAACGTTTCCTCTATTTTTCTATGCGGGTGCGAGTAAGGATAGTCCACACAGACGCACAGCCTACCTACTAGAAGTTGTATTTATCACTGTAAGTATACCTTTTCTGGACAAGTTCGGTTACTTCTCCAAGCTGACCAAGGGGAGGTCTTCTCACTACAAAAATTTACCATGTCGTTCCGATACTGCGAGTAACTTTTGACATAGTTTCCGTTGTACAATCGATTTGAAAGGCACGCCTGTCTAGTCCGATGACAAGAGCTAGGGGCTTACCATGACGTCTTATTGCGATCCAATTGAGGACCTAAACAGAATCTTTTCACTTCAAATAATAGTAATAGGCTTTCGATATCATTTAGATAGGCGTCAATCCCTATAGATTTAAAATCAACCTATATTAAGCGTCAAGATGTCACAACAAGCAGGTCATGGTACGAATAAGTAGTAAAACAATTCTGTTTAGGTCCTCAATTGGACCGCAATAAGACGTCATGGTAAGGCCCCTGATGTGATGATAGAGTCGGAAGATAGACAACGGAATTCCTTAATAACTAACAGACACAGTAGACTGCGGGTGTTGGGGCTCACATCATGACGTTTTTACGAAGGATTATTTGGACGAATAAATTTTTCAACCAAAACGTGTTATTTATAATCTCTCGTGTGTATCAGCACAGGCCATTCGGCTTAAGTGTCACGTCGTGAGCCTTTGAAGGATGTATGACATCACGAAAAGCCGTGACTCAAACAACATTTTAGCTTTGTGAGTGGGTGACCCGAAATTCAAATGAATAGGTGAAAAGATTTATGCGGTGTGCAGTTTATTTTTGGATTATTTTTTTAAATGTGAGTCAATATTGTTTTAGTCAGACCTACATCCCTAATTTACTATAGAGATCAAGAATTACCATGTATGTATCTTGTACTTTTTACGTATAAATTCAATATAATTTCTACATATTTTTTTTAAACTATAAAACGAGTCCAATCAACAAGGGAGTTCTAAAATGCGCGAGTAGTTACCTAAAGTTAGGCTTGCTTAGGGAGTTAGCATACTAAAAGTCCCCCCCCCCCTCTCCAGAGGGTTAGGCGGAGTGGGGTTAGTTATATTATGACTATTTTGTTATGAGTTCTCGTAATTTCGTCACCATTTCGCCGTTTTCAGGCTGCCATTCTTATAAGCCGTTACAAACGTTAATTCTCATGTAAGCGATAAAACTTGTAGGTACCATTGTTCTAGGATATAAGATAGCTGGTTCTAGGTAGATATTAGTTTGTAGGTGAGTAGCACAGTGGTCGGGACCACACCCCTTTCGCCGGTTAATGGACCAGCTTCAGCCCGGGCGCGGCCGACCTACATGCTACATCCGTTATTTGGGATGGCAACATAGGCGTGATTACAAATTCATTGGGATACAATTTCCCAAACAATACGAAACTTCAAACTTAAATCGATTTGGTTTAATACGATTGCAAAGTTCGCAGACCTTATTTTAACAAATCTAGGGAGAAGTGATGACTCAAAAGGAAAATGGTACGAAATGACTTGCCTTTTAGGCATGGCTGGGTAGGGCTGGGAAACCATTGTAGCCTTTGCACTTAAAAATAAGGTCTCCAAACGACATATTTAGCTCTGTGCGGCAAACAACAGCCACTCCATCTAATCTCTTATAGAAATTAGAATACCTACATTACAATCAGTATAGTCCAACTTCAGTTTGTGTGCGAGTCAAAGGACCTATAACCGGCGTGCATGTATGAAGGGAGTCATGAAAGTGGAAGAAACGAAAGAGACGGTGTCAGAATCGTAGCTTTTGTAAAAGTGTAGGTACTCGTGGTCTCTGTCTACGCCAACGGGAAGAGACGTGACTGTATGTACTCGTATGTGTGTGTGTGTGTGTGTGTGTATGTATGTATGTTGTTGCGTGAGATTCGTGAGAATAATACAGATTCAATTTCAAGGAAATACCATCAAACTGAATAAACATCTCGCAAATCTATGTAAACCATCCGTGAGTCTAGTTTCCATGGTGCATTTCCCGCTTTGTTTTCCGCATTCATGCTAGTTCTAATCATGGGAAAACAGTTTTCCCATGTTTTCACTGTGGGGCTTAGTTTCGTCAATATTCATCTAACGCTTAAATATCCTAGTTGATATTTGAAGCTAATTGAAATTGGTGACATGGAGGTAGTTTCGCGACAATTGTGAACTTTTTCAAAACATTCCGGCTTGTTGAATCCTTTTAGATCGGTCATAAAAATCTTAAAGGCAGGATATTGAAGGGTTGGTAGTTTTACAAACTACATATTTACGCGGTCACGGTAGAACGCGTAAACTTGCAGCTAACCTAATAATCACCAGATTCAACTCGGCAACATAGCTGTTGTTGAACGCAAATATTTATCCGATGAAAATATGAGATAGTGAAGCGATAGCAAGGCTGTCATGTGTATGGTATGGATTCACACCGTATCAATAAGGCTATCGCCGGTCGATCACTGATAATTCTGTTGCCGAACAGTGACAGTTGGATTCGATTCTTGGATCAAGATATACTCGTATAATACAATTTAAAAATCTTATAGGGTGAAGGATTTTTTTTAAAGGCGTATATCTCCTTTCATAAACCTCTATTCGCCCACTGCTAAGCTTATACCTACTTGTAATAATTCATAAATTACGAAGAGGCTATGTGATTGATATTCCCTTTCAAACATAGGAACTTGGCCATTCCTGCCCGAGGTGATATAAGAAAAATAATCATTTAAATATTTAATAATAATTCAGCCTGTACTGTCCCACTGCTGGGCAAAGGCCTCCCCTAACTTTCGTGAGGAGGTTTAGGCTCCACCACGAGGGCCTAGTCTGGATTGGTGGATGACATGCCTCCGAAATAAATCTAGGGCATGCTGGTTTCCTCACGATGTTTTCCTTCTCCGAAAATTTATTTTAATAATTTGTGATTTCTAATTTTTTTTTTTTTTTTAAAAACGTAGCCCCACACTAGGATTGCTCCTGTATCGTGGGTACCGCTTACAGACATATAATTTCACATACACATCACACCCAGACCAGAAACTAATATTTGTGGATCGCACAAATATTTGTCCCAGGCGGGAATCGAACCCGCAACCCCTAGCGCAGCAGTCCGATTGCTCAGCCACTACGCCAAACGAGCCGACGAATTATTATAAAACACGCCGCATAAACACAAACGTTTATATATAATGTATTATATAGGTAGGTAACAGTAACGCGGTTCGTATTATATAGTGAAGAGCATTGTTTGGTCAGCCGCTTTACCGCATGACTCACAAAAACTAATTAATGGAATATATAATTAATAACTTTTGTTTTTTGTTTGATTAAATACACGTGAACATTAATTATTATGCTTTTGACGCTCGGGGGAACTTGACGTCGCGTCGCGAGTCCTTTATTAGCCTAACGTCGCGTCGTAGATAGATAAAGGTATGAACTCACCGTGCCGGTAGCGGAATCAGTTCTTGTTTGCTTATTTTTTCAATTTTGATCCATGTTAGAGACTATCTAACACAGTAGTAAGAGTAATGACAAAAGGAAAACTCATTTGAATGAATGGTAGGTTAGGTTCATGGCGATGGCCCACCATATAAGGGAATCTTTATCAACTAAAAGGTCAATAGATTCTGGTTAGTCCACATAGGTTACAGTACATCAGTAAATATGATATGGATCTAGTGGTATGGGAAGCTTAAGCAAGAGTTGAACAAATGACTCAAATTTGGTTCCACAAAGTCGACGTCTAACACTTGCGTTGTGTAACTCAATGACAAACGCACAAGTAAAATTATCAGATGTTACAGGATTGAGTTAGACAATGCGAGAGTTAGACGTCAATTTTGTGGAACCAAATTTGTAACACATCTGTAGCTTTTGTTGTGAGACTGTTAAGAGACAGTTCATAGTGTATACGTAGGTGCGTCTATCAATAAAGTTCCTTATATGCATAATGATTCATAATATCACGCTTTGATACGATATTGAGACAGTGCTGTTCATTATGCCTAAGATATGTAATTTTATTCAAGTTTACGTTGATGAGTAACCCGTACCAAGGCATGCATTGGCTGTGTTGTAATGGTAATTAGGTATACTACGCGTTTCGAGTTTTAGGTTCCGTAGGAAAAATATAATCTTTTTAAAATCGTATAATTTCTGCCCATATACTCGCGACTCGCGACATTCATAGTTGGTTTCGTGCGTCTTTTACAAAAAAAAATCCAAAAATACATCAATATTGTTGTACGTTCTAGCTTTTGTCAACAAATGGATCAGTTTGACCTAACTTCACTTGAATTAAAAATCATTAGGTAAATCGTACCTACTGAATAACTAATTTAAGGCTTCTTACTGTACGCTGACAATAATAGCGTAGGTACACATAATTATGCGCGTCATCACTATATATAAAATATTTACTTTATGGGGACAAACAATAATTGTGACTCGCGTTCTTATTTTATAAAGGTGCAGTTTATTGTAGCATTTTCTTAGGGCCTTTATGGAAATGTCTGGCTCTCGTGATACCGGCGGCGGCTCACCTGCATCTGCATAGGATAGCATTTTACCGATATTATCTCACCTGGTTATATTATCTGTGGTTATATTACTATCTTTGCCTCCCGAGCAAAGTAGCTAGGTATACTTTTTTTTGTATAGTTCTAAAGTGCCATCTATGTTGACGACTTATCCCGGTTTAAAAAAGCTTCAGCTGAATATTTTTAATATTATTATTAATATAATGCACTGTACGTTAATCTATGTAAAAAAATGTACCTATTCTTTTATATTCTTAGATTTATTAAGTGTATCGGTGGTCTAGGGATAGGTACATAATAATATGTAATCGGTTCACTCTAGCTACATCACTATACAATGCCCATATGCTCAACTGTTGATGTTGACAAATATAAAGATAAATAGTCAAATATATGTAGGATGGGTTTATGAACGAAGCGTGGAATGGAACGTGATTGTGCGAATGAAAGGTAATTAGCGAAGAGAGAGAGAGAAAGGAGACGAAAGGGAAGATGGCGGAAGACGTATAAGAGTGAAGACGTGTGTGTGACCTAAAATATAAATAAATTAACCTAAGACGGTGTTTTGTGATCCAGATCCTTAAAATATAAATATAATAGTGACCAGCTGGAAGAATTTTATTTCGAAACCCCGCTGGCTCCACATTTGGGGGCTCGTCCGGGATCTGGAAAAAAAACAAAAGAATACGACGACGTGAAAAACCGAAAGACTAAAGACTCAAAGACGACCTGAAGACGACACAAAAAAGACGATGGCGACAAAAAGCACGATGAAGAATGAAGCGGCAGCAGCGGCAAGCAGCTCAAGTTGCGCTATGATGATGGCGATGACGGAGACGACGAAGTTCACCGGCGAAGACCACACTTACTCTTCGGCGAAGTGGGTGCAAGACATTGAAGACAACGCGGAGGTATTTGGGTGGACAGCACAGCAGAAGTTGATTATAGCCCGCAGATCAATTACGGGAACAGCGGAGCTATGGTTAAGATCAGAGAGAATATTTAAGACATTTGAAGAGTTGAAGGCGGCAGTACTTAAGGAATTTCCGGAAGAAGTTAATAGCAAAGAGATGCATGAGCTGATGGCAGCCAGGAAGAAACTGAAAGAAGAAACCTACTATCAGTACATGTTAACGCTCAAAGAAATGGGAAAACGGGCCAAATTTCCCGATAATGACACCATTCAGTACATCATAGATGGAATTTCTGACGTGGAAAGCAACAAGGCCATTTTGTACGGAGTGTCAACGTATGCAGAGCTGAAAGAAAAGTTGGGATATTACGAGACGATAAAGAAGAAATCTGAAATAAACGAGGTAGTGAGAAGACCAGCTGTAGTTCCTGCACCAGTGTTCAATCGGCAGCGTTGCTACAACTGTGGAGAAGGAAGTCATAAGGCGAATGCACGTCCAAACGGCCTAAAATGTTTCAAATGCAACCAATTCGGCCATATTGGACCAGCATGCAAGACGAACATTACCGAAGAAGCCCGAATTCCGAAACATTACGGTTCTGTGGCGCCACCAGCGGTCGTTGCTAGGCAACAAACGCACCAAGGCCAAGAATACCACCAATCAAGACGCACTGCCATGTTTGGAACAAATACCAATCAGGAGATATGTACGAGCGGCCATGACGGAAACCTCACGACAGGTGTCAAAAACGAAGAAGCTCAAGAAGCCGTCATACAAGTGTCAAACGACGTAAACAAGCAGAAGAATTCAAGTAGAGCCGTGAAACAAGTTTATTTGGGTCATATCTCCAACGTGGAAATCAAGGAAGAGGTACAGCATGTAGTTGAAAATTACAAGCCGGAGCAGACGAAGGAAGCGCCGATAAAGATGAAGATTGTGCTAAAAGACGACATTACAGTGGCGCAGCGACCGAAGAGAATTTCACTTATGGAGCACAAGGTGGAAGAAGATCAGGTAGAGGAGCGGTTACCGAAAGAAATAGTGCAGGTGAGTGATTCAGAAAATACTAGTCCGTTAGTATTGGCGAAAAAGGACGATAATACCACAAGGCTGTGTGTTGACCACAGACTACAGAACAAAAAGATGGTTAAAGATGAGTTTCCACTACCGATCATTGACGACTTGATTGACAAGCTAGAAGATGAGAAGATATTTAGTGTGCTAAACCTGAAGAAAGATATTATTAAGAGAGTGCACCAGAACGGTCATGTCTCATTAAAGAAGATGAAAGAAGCCATAGGAAAAGATTACTATATAAGAAACATGGATAGACGAATTGAAGAAGTACTACTAAGCTGTATACCATGTTTACTAGCTACAAGAAAAGAAGAAAAGCAAGAGGGCTACTTATACCCAGTTGAGAAGGAGGGAAGTCTACTGCATACTTTGCATTTAGAGTACAGAGGACCGCTGACAGAAACGAGAAAGCAGTACAACTACATACCTATCATGATAGACGCATTTACAAAGTTTGTATGGTTGTTCCCAACGAAGTCTACTTCAAGAGAAGAAGTATTAAACAAGCTCAAACTACACCAGCAGACATTTGGAAATCCAAATCGAGTTATAACAGATCGAGGAAATGCATTCACGTGTAGTAGTTTTGAGCATTATTGCAAAGAAGGGTTCAGTGAGCGTAAGGAAGATGAATGTTTGTTATGTAGGTGTTAAGTGTGTGTAGATGAGGTCTAGAGCTTTCACGCAACCTAACATCAACACCTATGCCTAAAGATTGTTTTTAATACTTTTTTATATAAGCTAATACCTAAGTTATGTAAGATGTACCTTAAAGATGTTCTGTTTTTGTAAGTTTATGTCTAAATGTTTATGCTAAGAAGGTAATTATTAAAGAAGTGTAAAACTATGTACCTAACTGTGCCTAGAAGTAAGAAGTTAATTTTAGTTGGTTTATTATTAAGATTGTAAGGTTGATCTGGAAGATGGAACATGATGATGCATGGACGGATGGAATGTAACAATGTCGGATAGAATATACAATGATGACGTGTAGATTATGGTGATGAAGGTGATGATGAATTAATATGAGCTCAAGGGTGAAAGGATGGTGGGGAGCGTATGATGAAGCATATCTGAGGGCAGATATGAAGGAGGATGGCCGAATGTAGGATGGGTTTATGAACGAAGCGTGGAATGGAACGTGATTGTGCGAATGAAAGGTAATTAGCGAAGAGAGAGAGAGAAAGGAGACGAAAGGGAAGATGGCGGAAGACGTATAAGAGTGAAGACGTGTGTGTGACCTAAAATATAAATAAATTAACCTAAGACGGTGTTTTGTGATCCAGATCCTTAAAATATAAATATAATAGTGACCAGCTGGAAGAATTTTATTTCGAAACCCCGCTGGCTCCACATATATATATATATATATATAGGTAAGTATAGATAAAATAAACAGTAGTATATTACTATCTATCTATGGTCATAGTTTTCAATACTTCTTTCCGACAGATTTATCGTTTTATTTTAATTGAAACCAAATTAATATCCGTCTGGTAATCTTGTTTTGTCATTGGTAGCTTTCTAATACAATTTTAGGATTTTATTGCCGGATTCTGATTTTATTTTACTTTCTATTGCATTTTTACGATGCTGATCTCTGAAATTTCAACTTCGATTAAAGTCACTTAATTTAATTTAGTTAAGTAGTTGTTAAATTAATTAATCATCTGTCAGTGACCAAGTGAAGGGCTTATAGAATTGTGAGAAGATTATAATTAGACATGCAAAAAAAACTAATAAAAAGTAGCGAAGTGTATTCAATAAAATGGTAGCTGCTCTATTCAAAATCCACAGCAGATCTATTTGTCTATACAACTATCAGCTCGGCCTCTTTTTTTTTTTTTTGTTTAATTATGGCTTCGCACGGTTTGTGCATATAGCCAGTGTCAAGTATTATAATAATAACGTAAGTACATAATATTTTTATTTTCACATTAGGAAAGTAATAGCTTTAAAGCAATCCTCGTGGTCAAGTAGTCAAGTCAATTATTTACATAGTCAAAGTCACGATTCAGTAAAGTGGTGGATGCTTTACTGAAACTTCCTGGGAGTTTTGGAAAAAATACGAAATGACACGCTTTTTGAGTTTGTATCATTCGCCCACACTCGTGCACGTTAACGAACACTTAATGGTTAATATTCCACCAATATTACACATTAACACTCGAAGAAACACAAGTTTAAGAAAATAACACAAAACCAACAACGTCTCACTATCGTATTCCCGCCAAAACTCAGGCCTCTTTCTTCTTACTGACTGTCCCTACTAGACAATAAAAATATATAGGGTTTTGAATAATCAAAATAATGATGTAACTAGCTATCCCCAGGTAGTAATTTTATACACTTAGTAATGTTGGTGTCATTTTTGCATTTGATTATAAACGTAGAAAATAAATGGAGCCTGTGTGTTTATCCTTCATTAGTATTAGAATTACATATTTTTTATATTAAAACTATACGTAACATCTAAATGTTACTAAAATAACAATATGAAAACAAAATTAAAAAGCCTATAACGATAAGCTTAATTTATTAAAAATATAACGCTTAAGTTATAATGTAAGTCGTATCCTTATTTAAAATATGTAATGGATACATGTTTCTTATCTAGTCTAGTCGATTTATATCTACCCACATTTGATACTCTCGTCGATATTATGAATACTTATCGATTATAAATTACCTCTCTACCTACACAGTGTACTTTTACCATCTGCCACAAATAAAAAAGTTTGACTTGTTTCATGTCAACGGCCGATCAAGTTCAATACAACTGCACTCACCTGGCTCAGTCCAAAAATCGATTATAATGTAGCATTCGGCAATGAGCACACATAACCATACAAAACTCACTGCACGATAAATAACTTCCACAAGTATCACAAACTTTTTTGAAAAGAAACACACGTGGGAATTGATTTTATATCACCTTATCTTTATGTCACTGATTAATGAACCACATCAGATAATCGGGTCAGTATTACCCCAGCACTATTTGGAAAAAAAAGTTTTCGCGGTATTGGTTTTTCTTTTTACGGCGTTTCAAATTCAATGTTTCGTTAACGGCCAGTGCGAGGTTTAGACATGAGCTCGATTCGCGCGTCGATGTTGAACTGAGCACAACGGTCAACACAACACAAGCGAGAGCGAGCATTGTATCATCGCTTATGTTTTCCAGCTAGAGACACAGAGACATGTCTAGTAAGAATAAATGTGTGCTTTTGACGCCATTGTTAAGTTAGTTCCTTGTAATGTAATGAGGACATAATGCGGAAGGAAGTGAACTAAGTTGCCTTATAATATTTCTGTGGTTTTACTTAAAAACAATTAGCTGACCAGACAGACGTTGTGACAAATTACATTTTTGTCAAAACAACATTTTTCATAGCATCTTTTCCAATTTTTCTTATTATATTTAAGGAAATAGCCATAGCGGTGCAGCCGTTTTCAAGACGCTTATCAACTGTTATAATTTTTTTATCAATATTGTATTCCGATACCTAGTTTTACGTCATTTCAATAATTATTATATAGGAAATGAACAAAACATTTTATTTGTTTCATATTGATTTCAACAAAATAATTTGGTAATATAAAAATAAATACCTAAGACTAAAAGCTAAAACTAAATGAGCAATTTTTGTCTATCAGAACCAGTTTCATTTGATAATAATATAGAGGTTAGTATTAATCAAAACTAATGGTAAAAGTAATACATTTGTAATTAATTTGAAACGAATACTAATCGTGATTATAAGTTATTATATACCATTTTAAAAAAGGATATTCTTATATAAAGTTATATTTAGTCGACACTGACACAATTACTTATCGAGGCACAAGTTCAAACACTACACTTTACCCCATGCAAATCAAAAAGTAATGAAAAAAGATCTACAGTGTACGTAATAAGACTCACTTTTGGTCGTTTAGTAAGATTATGCCGACCGTGAAAGAATGACCTCAGGTATACAAGTAAAATCTTTGAAAAAAAAAAAGTTATCATCTGCTCAATGGTGATGACTGTTTCTATTCTGTAACATATGGTGTACCTACTCTTAATAAATGTTTGTGGTTTAGTTTATATAGAGAAAAAAAAACACATATTTTTTTAAACGTAGGCCCTTACTAGATTTGCACCGTGGGTACCGTTCATAGACATATAATTTCACATACATATAGGTTACACCCGGACCAGACACAAATATCTGTGGATCACACAAATATTTGTTCCAGGCGGGAATCGAACCCGCGACACCAAGCGCAGCAGTCCGAGCGCTCAGCCATCCATTTTTGGGCTGAAGTACGTAGGTATAGGTTATAATACTACAACTAGAATAAAAATAGAAAAAACAAATTTACTTTATTTTAACATCAGCAATATGTAAGTAACATACGCAGCTCTGATTTCAATAACGAACATTAACCATCTTACCATAAAAGATTTAAACCAGAGTTGAACAGATGAGTCTAAATATTTTCTCCACAAATCGACGTCTAACCCTCGCTTTTTCTAACTCACCAACAAATTCACAAGTAAAATAATTAGGTATTCCAGAATTAAGTAAGAAAACGCGAGTGATAGACGTCGATTTTGTCGAACGAAATTTTAGAAACATCTGTTTAACTCTGGTTTAAACTTTTGCAGTAAGACGGTTAGTCTGGGTCTCTGCGACGACCATTCATTTTAATTGAAGACCATTGCTCATAAAGAGGTATTTATTGGTGCGATTGATATCCATCATGCATTAGTGATGTGCCGCCAACCCGGCTAATTGACGGCTCGTGTGGTACCAGTTTATTCGTTTCAGTCTTGCAATCACTGGGTTTTAATTGATTTATATGAATACTCTGTCTGATATATTTAATGTTTATACGTACCACTACATGCCTGTTTGCACAACGCAAACCTTGCCGTGGTGATATTTAGAATATTATTCGTAGTTGTAAGTTTTAGTGTTTGTAATATTTTTATAAAAAATAACACGTCTCTTTTACGTATCAGGTACCGTATACCTTGACACCTAACTCTATGGTTCCCTGTAATCCTATCCTACTACAAAGGTGAAAGTTTATGAGTGTGTTTGTATGTTTGTTACATCTCACGCTCAAACGGTTGGACCAATTTTGATGAAATTTGGTATGGAGGTAGTGTTAAATAAAAGTGTTAACTCTGGATTAGCAAATTAGGTTGTGGATTAGGCTACATTTTATTCCTAAAACTGATAAGGCGCGTCGTGCGTACGCAGCTAGTTATGCATAAATATGTATTAGGTTATATGCATATGACTCGTTTTTCAGTAAAGGAACGAATCGTGATGTCGCCTACATGTCACATGTCCGAGAATTCTTTCAGAGATGTGATCAGCGGGGTGGGCTGCTGCGCTGTGGTTGATTATGGCCTAACCCTCCTCATACGAAAGTGAGGTGAGGTGAAGCCCGTGGTCAGCAGTGACTCTGTGAGTGAGTACGAGTTCAGATAATGACTTACGGCCGAAATTAATAATCAATCCAATCCAAATTTTGCTATCTGGGATTGATATCACAGTCCATTTTTAGGGTCAAACGTGCCAATAACCGATCCGTGGATTGGTTTATAAAGGCACGCAGATTGGATATCGATGGATCGATAGGCAGCAATCCAAGATCGATTTTAATCTTGGATAGAAGATACAATATTAGTTTCGGCTGTTAGTGTACCTACCAAAATTTATTCGGATAGGTGAGTAGGTAGTCAACGGTGCTTATGATATCCTTGATATTTATAAAATATGGAAGATAATATAGGTATTGTACACATTTTATAATTTCTGTGAAATAATATCAATTCCATTCTGATATAGGTTAATCGCATTGAATCATAATAAATAATCTATCGCCGATATTAAAATCGATAAAGCTGTTGAGATATCTTAACATTTATCACTTACGTAAGCTTAAAGTCGGCTGATACTAAAAATATGTGCCCTTAGTTAATCATTTGATTTGAAACGGATCTAAATAATTTTGATTTTATTTTCTTTCGCTCCTTTCGAATCCTCCTAACCTAACCTTTCGAATCCTTCGCTTCGCTCTGAATTCAAAACATCGCTCTCGCCCTAAATACATTATTTTGTTCCCTTGTAGTACAATCTACTATTTATATATAAGTACCTATGTATTATTTTTTTTAACTTATATCAGCCAGTATTTTCCAAGTACTTAAATTATATCATATAATCAGAGATAGCGGTAAGAGCTGGAATAACAATGGCATGACTCGTACGTCCTATTTAGTCAATATTCAGATGTATGATAAGAAGATTACGTAGAATAATCCAGTGTTCATACAATACACCTCTCCAAACACACATGAACACTACAATACTATGCGTATGTAGCCTTAAAATCCACTGAAAAAAAAAAATAGAACATGCAATGAAATGTACTTATTTGTTTCATTTTGTTATTCATATGACAATTTATGACCGTTTCCACCAATTCAGAGCGGGCCTCCGTGGTGGATTGTGGCCTAATACTCCTCGCGAAAGTGAGCGGATAAATATGGGTTATGATGATGCTGCATTTTAGCTCATTTGAAAATTTTGTAGGTAAGTAGTAACAAGAAGTCCGCACCTATAATAATTATAGTGTTGTATAATATTTTTTAGAACAAGTACCCATATAAGTTACTTACTCTTTTGGCACCAGCAGCGAAGCTTCACTGCTCTCGGCGATTCGTACTGCATCTTGCGAATTTTCCGCCACATTCACTGAGTCTTGTTCGTGCGTCATTTTACAATGAATTCAACACTTCTACACAAACCTAATACACTATTTAAAAATAAAAATAATTTGTTACCGGCTGAATGCCTTGGCTGAATAAGTCGATTGCACTAGCCAGAAACAAATTATTTTTTTAACAACACTCGCGGTTTTTAACTAGTGAAGGGTCGCGTATCTTAAAAAAGATTAACTGCTGATCTATATAACTGAACTAAATCATAATCATCAAAAGAGTTACAGAAAAATAATGTGCTGTGGACGTGGCGATATTTTCTTACAAGGACTCTATGCCAAGTGGACGATTGTAGACAATTTATCAGATATAATGTAAAGTAATCCTTTTATCATATCAATATAGCTAATTGTTCGATAGGTTACAATAAATACCTACTATAGAGATAATATTGCTATTATCATTTAAATGTGTGCCGATAAAATGATGCCTAAAGTTTTCGAACTGGGGATTATAGCTGTGTTGAACCTAAAACGTTAAAGCAATTTGCGCGTAGAGAAACAAATCTTCGAAAGTTGTGAATATTATAGCTTTTTTACTAACTAAGACTTATTTTTACTAATTAATGGTGTCTGAGTACCAAGTTGGAGTAACAGAAAAATTAAACGTCATGTATAACATGACGTAGGTACTTATAATTGAATATTTGGTTCAGTTATGCAAAACCATAAATTTTTCACTATCATCATACTCATTATTTAATTAATATTCCTGCCCCCTGGTGGCTACCGGCGGAATCTGTTAGTTTATGTACTCTACGATTGATGTCGCTACTGGTACCAAAATGCCTGACATAAAAAGTCGATTGTACATTTACATTTCATTTATTCAGTAAATATTATAATGTATGTGCACATTAAACTACAGATAGTATTTAAAGAAAATAAGAAGACCTATCTAATAAGAGTTATCGACTTACTTACTTAGCTTCGAGTTAACAAATTGTAAAATGTATGCACTCTTGATTACTTACCTAACTCTTTAATAGGCACAATAATACAATCTATTAAATTAACTAATTAGTTATAATACGTTATAATTTTAATGGAATGCCACTAAATTGTAAATTGTGCGTCTCCTTTTTACGGAATATAGTATCTAACGGTTTGGTATCTTTGTTGCAATCAATTTGAAAAAGTGCCGTCAAAACTCATGCAAAACCACTGATTCTATGAGTTTCAAATAGCAACTGATTGTAACTAAAGATACATAATCGCCGCCGTGCAGAAGCAGCAACAAATATTATGACATTAATGTACTTAATCAGATATTTTTTTAGTTCATTTTTAAGCACATCACTATTATGGAGTTTTTGTAGTTGCATCCGTAGCAGTTACATTGTCATCTTCTCTTTGGAACAGATAACTGGTTTCGGGAGTTGTAATGCTTTGGCTGAACCCAGAATTCGACTGGTACGTGCTTGGTTGACCATAATTATCCTTTTGACCATACGCGTTTTGTTGTCCGTATTTATCCTTTTTACCATACGTGTTTGGTTGGCCGTAATTATCCTTTTGACCATTTGCTTTATTCTGGTCATATGTGTCTTTTTGGCCGTATGTTTTCTGGTCGTATGTGTTTTGTTGTCCGTTTTGGCCGTAGGTGTTGGATTGGCCGTAAGTGCTAGGTTGGCCGTATGTGCTTTGACCGTAAGCGCTGGGTTGACGGCCAATTTGGTATCTATCGGTGCGCGATGTTGAAGCCTGGTAAGAGTCGCCCTTGCCTAATTGATTAACGCCGCTGTAAATATAAATAAGATAAATTCAATTATAAAATTAACACTAATAGGTGCAATTAAGACCCTCTCGATTTGAAGTAACTTTAAAAGAGGGGGACAAATAAGCTGCAGAAGTTAGCACGAAGCAAGCGTTAGACTTCCGTTTTCCAGCTATTAGACTGTTTAGAAGTAAGTCATAGGCTGGCTGGTTCACCATAATTTTCAAAGCACCATATCCAGTAAAGAAGGTGGTATCAAAAACACATACAAATACGATTCATAGACACAAAAATAGAACGTGAAGTATCTTGAATGCTAGGAATTGAGATATCCTTGAAAACCTCTAACATTATAAATATCCCAGAAGATTACGTCACCTAGTAGGTACATACTTAGTTATGTAGTATGTAAATACTTAGTTAAAAAACTTAGAAAGACACACACCGTTTGTTTTCAGCAAGGCCTCCTAAAAACACAAGAAATCAGTGTGAACATTTTTTGTATACTCAAAATAGGCAAAAAGTGAGTTACCATGATGTCCTGTGGGGAAGATTAATATTATGGTCACCAGGATTTTTATGAACATAATTTACATTGACGTCACTAGATATTGGGGTTATTAATAACAGACCTTACGGTCACCAATTTCTTAAAACCTTACTGTCGTAAGTGACAAAACGGTCAGAACTCTTCTCTAGCAGTTGCTAACTTCAAGTTCTGAATACAAAAAACTGTGCTCACCTTTGATCCCTATAAGGTCTCCTCTCTCCAACGCTATGCCACCCACTCGACGACCCACCACCACCGTAACTAGCTGCACCGTATCCGGAATTGCCGTAACCACCAGCGCTGCCATAACCAGCTGTTCCGCCGTAACCTGCCCCGCCATACGACGCAGCAAGGTCCTGTCTATGTCCAGAACTTGGGGCGTACCCAGAGCTAGGTGCGTAACCAGCACTTTGTCCGTAACTAGTGCTACTATATCCGGGAGATTGCCCATATCCAGCGGATTGCCCAAAACCGGCGGATTGCCCATAACCGGCGGATTGCCCATATCCGGCGGATTGCCCATAGCCGGAACCACCGTATCCAGCGGTTTGCCCGTATCCAGCTGTTTGCCCGATTGCAGCACCTGCGTATCCGGTGCTCTGTCCGTATACTGATGTTCGGTAGTCCGCTGGGTCTCTGTATCCTGTGGCGCCACCATATCCAGGGCTTTGCCAGCCACTTTGTGCAGGTCTGGAAAGCAAAAGAAGACAAGTGTTTATAAATGGTCAAGTGGTTGCTTGTGCTCTTTACAACCCCACGATACCGAGTTCGTCACTCAGCCCAACAAATGATCGCTTCGTGCTCCAGACAGCATTTTATGCCGTTAGCCCCGGTTGTTATCGATTGACCCCTGGTTTTAAGCCACGTGGGAGGCCTTAGTCACTATACTCTAAGTATATTTTGTAGCCTACTAGTAAGTATGCCGATGGAGTTTTGGCGGAAAACCGATAGCGAGACGTTGTTGGTTTTGTAATTTTTTCTCAGACTTGTGTTTCTTCGAGTGTTAATGTGTAATATTGGTGGAATATTAATCATTGAATGTTCAATAAAGTGCACGAGAGTGAGCAAATGATATAAACCCAAAAAACATGTCATTGCGCATTTTTCCAAATCTCCCAGGAAGTTTTAGTAAAGCGTCCACCGCTTTACTGAATCGTGACTTTGACTATGTAAGTAATCAGCTTGACTTGACCACGAGGGTTGCTTTAATGCTATGACTTTCCTATTGTGAAAATAAGTAATACTCATTTAATAAGATACTTGACACTGGCTAAATGCTAAAACCGTGCGAAGCCATAATTAAAACAAAAAAAAGTATGCCGTTTTTACCTAGAATATTGAGGCTGCCCGTATGGCGGGATAGGCGCAGGAGCTACCGGCGCCGGCTCGGGCCGTCCTGACGCGAAGTAGTACCCCCTGCCGCCCGCGTCCCACCCCGACTGGCCTCGGTACGTCTCGTCCCAGGGTCTGAAACTGATCAGCATTCATGGTTGTACACAGAACGGTCAGGACGCGGGGGTTGGCTGTGAAGCGGGGGGTAGAAAGGAACCTAATTTCGTAATGTACCTCATACTACAGTGGCAATTTCACTGTAAATGTGACCTAACTATTTTATTACAACTAACTTGATCATCGTCATCTTTGTGAGATAAAAAATCTTTTAATTTGTAACTCATTTATCTCTCTATTAACTCCATACATTTTGACGATAGTAGAAAAGTTATTTTATTGGTATAATTATGTGAATTATATAAGCGATTGCCATTTCGACGTTGATTGATGCAGATTGCGGTAGTAAGAGAAAGAAAAGTAATCTAGCAACGGTAGATTGGTTCTAAGAGCAACGTTCAGTGAGCGTTCACACAATTTTTTTCTATTCATTTAAGTTTACTTTAGTGTTGATTTGGAGGAACTATTTAAGAGATCTATGACCCTTTAAACTCTTACGAAAAAGTTCCCTGCCCCACCGGAAGTAGGGGTCACGAACCGTTTCGCGCGCAACCATCGGAAAACCAACATGGCGGACAAAAACACTCATTTCAACAAATTAGACACCAAAAAGGTGTTGCTAGTTGTAAAAACATGCGAAACGCGTAGATAATGAGTTGCAAATTGGATAATTGTGTGGAATTCTGTAGAGATTATCTAGACATGATGTTTGTTAACATTGTGATTTCAGTTAAAAGTTTTAACTATGTATGGGTACAGCTGCGATGTGAATAATTTTGAAGTGAATATTTTTAGTGGGCGGTACGGACTATCACAGAGCTAGTGCCAAACACTTTGATGTCTATTAAAACCAGTAGGTATCGAACATTTTGTTTAGACGCGTATAAACTTTTATATTCCTAAAATTAAAAATAAGCATTTATGAAAATATTATGTCATAGGTGAGCGACATGCGCGACAATGCGATGCGAAACTATTTAAATGATACCTAAACAGGTCCTACGTTCTCAATTGATGGCGACGAGCAATAGGCCACGTACGCATCTATCTTTGACGTGATATTTCCCACTGTCACATTATGTTTAATTTGCCGCTTCCCTAGGACAATGCGCCACAGCCTATTCTGAAACTATCGAAGCCAGAGATCCACTTGAAATCATATCGGTGTCAAAGGTATTGCAAAGTTCAGTCACACATGAACAATGCGTGATATTGACCGTTACAAATCACAAAGCGTCAATAGCTCGCTTTCCCCTGAAATAGGCGTTATATGTGGTACCACGGTTGGTGGTCGAATTAATGAGAAGATGGAATTTAGAGCAGATAACGGTGGTAGTTTTGAGTGATATTTTGATGGTCCTAGTTGCAGTGTCATATTGGAAGCGGTGGTCTCGAAGAATTAGCTCTGAGCAAAAAGATCACCTGTTCTGACACTCATTGCTAAATTCTTTTAAGTTTTTCTTGTTTAGTTGTTTCAAAAATTATTTTTTTTCGACATTTTTAATGAAGAGAATCGATGCAAGTATATGGTACAAAAATGAACATCAGTAGAGGTCGCAGTCAATGCTATCATTAAATAACCTTACCTCTCATGTGGACCTCTTCCAGCGCTCGGTCCATATCCTCCATACCCATCATCATATCTATCATATACTGGTCTTCTGGACCCTCCATACCCCCCATCATACCTCGAGTAAGGATCATACCTATCGTACTCCGGGTATCTTTCATAGCCTTTCCTATCATCGTAATAAGGCCTATCATTACCACGTTCCCTGTAAGGGTCTCTCAAAAAACGGTCATAATAATCAGGCCTGTATTTGTCTCTATCATCGTATCGGTTCCTATGCCTGTTCCTTTTGTTAGACGGTCTGCTATCCTTATTATCCTTATCACCGTCATCTGTGCTGTTCTTATTGCCGTCTCTGTCTGTGTTGTATCCATCGTCGTTGTCGTAAGTCTTTTTGTTGTCGTATCGCTTGCCCGATGTGGGTCTGTGTCGGCGATCGTCGTCGCGATCGCGGTCGTCGTCGTCCTCGTCGGATCGATCGTCGCATCGCCCGCATCGTCTTTCGTCGTATCGGGCGTATTCTCTGTCCAAGCGGTCGTATAGAGGTCGGGCGTATCGGTAATCGTAGTAACTTCTCAGTTGGCGGTTGAGCTTTTCTGATGCTGTCGTGGGGGTTAGGACTGAAGAGAGAGGAGTGTCTTCAGTGTTTGCTGGTGATGTGAAGTAGAGAATGAAGGTTGATAATACCTGAAATAAGAGATGATACAATTAAAATGGTAGCAAAAATGATCCCAAATCGAGTATGGAAAATAACAGCTACCGCTATCGGAATGTTCCGGCAGCGTTCCCAAATAGCCACTCCCTAAGCTAAAAAATAAAATAAAAAAAAGCCGATGCAATTGTACATTTGTTATGTGTAGGTATAATTCGACTTCACCACCACAACCGCCTGGTCTATTCTTTCCTTAGTTCTAATCAATAAAAATACATTTAAATTAGCAGCAAGGTAAAAAAAAGTTCAATTTCACTAACACCATTGTCTAACTTGGCGTAATCCCTAATTAAATATTTTCTGTCTATAGAAACAGTAACAAATTACAGCAATGATTACTCTAATCTCATTGAGATCCGTCAAAATCACGCTAACTTAATGACGTGAACTTGGATTGTTTCACTTTTTGTATTACTGCGTCAGCCTTTCCGGGTCTTTGGTCTTGTAAGATATTGTTTGTAGTTTAAATAACGTAATGATGCTATTAATAGCTACTGCGTTTGCGAGTACGGACAGCCTGGTGACAGCAAGCGTAACAACAGATATTAAGAAACATGAGAATTACATACGTAGCTATAATTTTCAGTTGAGTGGCTTGCCCCTTGCGTCCTTGGTATGTTTGTGTCTTTATGTAATTTTTTTGTAGTTGTAACAGTTGTATGTGTACGCTTGAGGATATAATATATACCTCCTACTAGATACATAGCTAACCACTGTAGCTCGTAGAAAAGAATGCGCTGAAATCCTTGCTAGTACCAAGATTCCTAGCTCGTAGATAAAATAGAGAAGATAATTTCGTAGCTCATATACAGAAATGCGGACAAAATATCTTTGCTAGAAGTTGTTGTAGATCGTAAAAAAAAAAACGCGTTGAATTCTTTGCTAAGACGAAGATTTCGTAGCTCAAAGAAAGTAATGCGTTGAAATCTTTGCTCAGACAAAGATTTCGTAGCTCGTAGAAAGGAATGCGTTGAAATCATTGTTGAGAACAATATTTCGTAGCTCGTAGAAAGAAACGCGTTGAAATCTTTGCGAAAAGAAAAGACTTCGCAGTTCGTAGAAAGGAATGCGTTGAAATCATTGCTGAGAACAATATATCGTAGCTCGTAGATAGGAACGCGTTGAAATCTATGCATAGAGAAAAGATTTCGTAGCTCGTAGTAGGGCACGTGGTGAAGTGTCTGCGAGATTACCCCCCAGTTTCTGGAACGTTAGTTGGCTTTGACAGTAGATTAAAACTATCGTTGTCTCTATTTGACACTAAACAAATGACAAGGATGGCAATAGAATTAATTGGTAGTCAAAGTTGACTGACGTTTCAGAAACCGGCAGTTAGTAGCTCGTAGAAAGAAGCGCGTTCTCAAAAGACAATTTCTGAGATTAGTTCACCACAGACCTTGTTACTATAGATAAAATACTTATTCCACAAACCACAAAATACTCCAGTGTTGACCCTCATACGAACGACGAAATATTTTTACTACAAAATTTGAATAACAACATTATTAGGCCTGACAACATAATTAACCTTGATTTAAGGCTATTTAGGCCCAGTTCTTTTGTTTCACCCATGAGTGGTATCACTGCATCTATTGTCCGAGGGCGCATTACATCACTGACCTTAAAACAATGGCGAAAATACAAAAAGCACCGTCGAAATGGAATATCGCGTCGGCGATCTTTGATGACCCTGTTTGCGTGAAAAGAGTATCATGGGGTAATAAGCTGAATGGTTATGACTACCGCATTTTTAGGATTGTTTATTTATACTGGCTACTTTAAAAAGGAGCCGGCTTTAGGTTTTTAGTCTTATCGTGTTAAGTTGTCTCTGGAGCACGGTAGTTCCTCGCCAAGTTGACTAAACTAAGTCTTAGCCGTACCATATAATACCTATTAACATCTACCCTATATATTCTAGATTCTAGAAGAAGGGACCAAACTAAGTTTTAGCCGTACCATAACTATCTACCTATTAATACCCTAGATTCTACAAGAGACGCTCTCTATTTTTTTTATTAGAGCGAGATGGCAGATCTGGAGTTGTAATTTTGAGCGTGTTTGGCTACTTATTGAGTAGGTACCAACGCGGACAACGCTATTGCTTCGCATAAAAAAGTAATCTATAGGTACTGAAACAACCCCAAATATCAAATTATTTATTTAGACAAGAAGAGCCACGCGGTCCATCTTGACGTCCCCAAACCTGGCCCGTACAGACCAATTCGCGGCAGAAGGGTTAATTTGACGGCTCATTTGGCGTAGTGGCTCAGCAATCGGACTGCTGCGCTAGGGGTTGCGGGTTCGATTCTCGCCTGGGACAAATATTTGTGCGATCCACAAAATATTTGTTTCTGGTCTGGGTGTGATGTGTATGTGAATTTTTATGTCTGTAAGCGGTACCCACGATACAGGAGCCATCCTAGTGTGGGGCTACGTTTTCGAAAAAGAAAAGAAATTACATAACACAGTGCTTAGTGAACTTATCCCGTCACTTTGTTGGACCACGCTTCAACAGTAGATATACATCCGTTACTTAGCTAATAGCTTTATAATGACGCCATAGACTACGAGTAAAGCTGGACAGAGAGATAAGACCAAATTGCCTTTGTGTGCGATGAAAAATTTTAAGCCTTGGTGATATCGTTATAGTGAGGAGGTGAAATAATATCTCCTTATTTATTAATTCTTAGTGTTTTTTATAAGCGTTATTTTGCTATTTTAATGCGGTATTTATGAACTGTATTTAAATAACAGTCATAACGCTTTAACTAACGTATTTAGACATTTTAAAACAAAGTAAAAATAATTTAATGTCGGGAGCATGACAAAATTGGAAACAATATTAGTCTATGATTTGCATTTTTGGTCCATACCATTTTTACAAATGTATTTTTTAACAGCGAACATAATGATTAATCTTCCAAGTGTAAACACACCATATCCCATAACTTTATTATATGAGTACACAATAATAATACTTTTTAATTAAAATAAGTTACTTACCAGAATTACTATCCTTCCCATCTTGAATGGTTTAGTTATTCGCTATAAACAAGAGCGCATCCTTTGGAATAACTTGCACAATGGCACTGACCGCATCCAAAACCTGTTTACTAAAAAAAAATATTGCCAAGTGTAGTCCCGGCCTTACATTTCACCACAAATTGGCTGAAATAGTTTATAAGTGAAAAACGAAAAAAACATTTATTCCCAAATATTTGTATTTAAATTTGGAAAACGACAAAAGCGGTGTGATGCGCGGACGCGTATGCCGTACTGGCCAGTCGCGCATGCGCCCTCCGCTTATAATAATTATGGCAATTTGTTGTTTTTTTTTTGTCTGCCCATCAGTCATCCGTCTATTTAACTGAGGCTTACGGAGTCTGTTTGAAGGTTGCTACTGGTTGTTACTGTTATTTTAGCAGAGTACCTACTTATTCCCAGTAAAGAGGAGCCATTACCAACTAAGGTAGGTAATAGGTATCCAAAAAGGCTAGCTAGGTATTACTTGTTCTAATGTGAATTTTGTATAATTTGAATTATTTTTAGATTACTTTTTGAAACTTATGCAGTTACATTTTAATCTTAGCAATAAATAAGTAGACCATAATGACTAAATAACATGTATCTACTTATTCATTTACTTTAGACCTATTTCAAATTTTTTTTACTAGCAAAATAAATTCTCGGGTAATGAGGTATTTCGCACCACGGTGCTAGTTCACCCAGTACTCAGTTAGCATTGTCTTTAAACGAGCTGGTTAGTAAGAATTAAAATTATATGAAATATGTAAGCAAGTACTTTTGTGATGCGCATTTATTTCTGACAAATGAAATAAGGTATTAAAATGCAGACCAGGAACTCTTGATTCAGCGTGATTGTTCGTTTTTGCGATAGAAAAACCGCTAGCTGTAATTGAGAAGAAGACTCATGCACAAACTTTTGTTGAGGAAGAGGAAGTTCCATTGTTTCACACACACTAACGCTACAGACATTGTGTCCTTTGTTATTTTTTTTACATTAAACTTTTTTGTATAAATTACAATTTATTGATATTTGTTTTATTTAAGTAGGTACATAATAATTATTATGATTTGATTGGTATGTAACATTTTTTTTGTGTTTTAGGGGTCCGTACTCAAAGGGTAAAACGGGAACCCTATTACTAAAGCTCCGCTGTCCGTCCTGTCTGTCACCAGGCTGTATCTCATGAACCGTGATATATTGACAGTTGAAATTTCCACAGATGATGTATTTCTGTTGCCGCTATAACGACGAATACTAAAAAACTAAAATAATAGGGGCTACCATACAACAAACGTGATTTTATTGCCGTATTTAGAGATGAGGGTATGGAACCCTTCGTGCGCAAGTCAGACGCGCACATGGCAGGTTTTAAACTTTTTATAAAGTTTTAAACTTCTTTTGTGTGAAAAGTTTATTTTCAAATTTTATTTTATTTTAAATTTTTTATATTCAAAAATTTTATTTCATCAGAAAATAGACTCGTCTATTTATCTCATCTCAAATAATTCAATTTATTCTATAATTATATTTATATCATCTCAAATAATTATGTGAAATATTTTGCAAATTTTTTTACATAATAATAGTTACATTAATATCTGTTAATTAGTGCAGGAACAATTAATAAAAAAAATAACAATTATGAAAAAACTACTTTCGTAGGACGGGTGAGTCAGTTGCCTCAGTATCGTACCGCATAGGACAACGAGCCCAGTCAATTCCAAACCAACTAAATCAAAAATGGGCGAGCACCGAACCGCGACCGACACGTCATTGTGTGCTTTGATAACCAACGAACCGGATAGAGCGACATTTATTAAAATTACATATGGGTATGCTTATTCACAGAAAAATAGGGTTCTACGTTTATACCCGACTGAGAAAAGTAACTATTTATTCTAGGTTCTTACTCATAACGTAAAGCCGTTTATCAATATCATTATTTAAAAAAAATGTGTTATTAATATAATTATAAAAAAAATTACCTATGTACCTAAAAGGGCAATTGACTATTGATTAGTTTTATATAATGTAGGTATAATATGCTATACCTATATATATACCTACTTATATACCAGGTATTCTACATGTTTACCGAAAAAAATAAGGTTAAAAATAAGGTTCCTGTGAGGTAATAGTCAACTCGGAAGAACAGAAGTACCAGGCGAGCATGTACAACAAGGAGGTTTTACTTCAAGAGCCATTCAGTTGGTAGGTACCTACCTACCTACCTGTACCTACTATGGACTACGTCATCCATCATCCTTGCTTCCCAGCTAGGATGACTACTAGGTTAGTACCTACGTGCCTACCTTCAAATAAGTTTGGTAACCCTAATAATCAGCCTTATAATAACCGATAAGAACAGCTAAATTGATCCATCAGATGTATCATTAGGTACCGTACCAAGCTGTATCATTAAATTAGAATCATGATGAAATTATTGAGAAAATGGCGGATTCGCGCCAAATCACCGTAATTTAGGATCTTTGAGTGGATGACAGATGTCCGTTTCCCGCCCAAGCTCATTGTACGCAGAAGCGCTGTGCGTGACGGCCAGCGCCCTCTGTGTTCGGAACTAGGGACTAAAGTTACCAGTTCAGTTTACGTATAATGTCTGTTTGAATGAATAGTTTGTATCTAAAACAAATTTGTAAGTATCTGAATAAAAAAAGAAAACCTCTAAAAACCGGTCAAGTACGAGTCGGACTCGCGCACAAAGGGTCCCGTGCCTTTATCTATAAAACGGCAATAAATCGCAATGCTTGTTGTATGGGAGCTCTCTTAAATATGTATTTTACTTATTCTGATTTTTAGTATTTTTTGTTATAGCGGCAACACAAATTACATCATCTGTGAAAATTTCAACTGTCTAGCTATCACGGTTCGGACGGACGGACAACAGAGCCTTACATAGTAAAAGGGGTCCTCTTTTACTCTTTGGGTACGGTACCCTAAAATTGTGGTATAATGTACCAACGCAATGCTGCCAACATTTGGAACGTAGTCTGTACTACGTTATTTTAAGAAATGTTTTTTCATAGAGTGGTAAACAAATAAATAGTCGTAGGTACTTACACTTATTCAATTCAACTCAACTTAAAGTACCTCCCTATATAAGTACTCAAACAAATCAATTTAGTCTTGCTCTTGAGTCTAGCACTTCGTTTTATGTTAGGTCCTTTAAAATTTTATACCTTTTACATGTATTGTAATAATAACTCTGAATTTTTTATTTCAAGATCTAGTTCATTATCTGGGGGCACGGCAGTGCCCCCGCCAAGTCGAGCAAAACAAAAGGCACGGCCGTACTATCCTTTTCTCGAAGCGATTCGAGCCATTTTCGACCCCCTGTAACTTCGTTCTGGATAAAACTAGAAGCCTAAATTTTTAGTGACAAAGAGGGCATCACGTCTACAGATAATAATCCAAATTACATTAAATTTGAACCAGTAGTTTAAGAATTATTGCAAGTCAAAGTTCCTAAATTTTGTTGCCCACTAACTGACTGAGACTGACTGACTGACTGACTCACCGATCATCAAAATTCTAAGGTACTTCTAGCCATCCCACAAGGTTCAAATTTGGAATATAGCTATTGTTTAGCCTATAAACCAAGGAAAAATTCTGACATTCCATAATTTTCATCCCTTTTTCTAGATATATCATTTGCATAAATAACTTTGTATTCTCATATAAATCTCATTAAATTGTATGTAATTACAAAGTTACTTTTACAGTTCATAATTAGACGTCATTGAAATTGAATGAAATGGGTAATAGGGGTTAAAAATGAGAAATGGCTTCGAAAAATTCGATAGTTGAGCGCTTTTTAAAAACTTCCACGATAGGTAGGTACACCTACCGCGGATAGAGAGATACAAATCCGTATACTATACCTACCTACACTTTTATAGGTTGAACAAATTCGTTACCTAGGTACATTAAAATAGGTAGGTACCTTGGTACCTTATACCTGATATGCATCTGTGGAGACGCAAAGGCACTCGTTCAGGATAATCTATAGCGGTTCTCAAACTTTTTTGGTCACGGAACCCTTTTGACAAGCAAAATACTTGACAGAACCCTACAATAAAACAATAGTTTTTAAAAGTGTATTCTTTAACAATCTCGACTTTATGTTTTCGAAGATAGAGCCGGAAGTCACTTGTTCACAACTATAGAGTCTAATTCAGAGGCTTTTATCAAAGGGACTGCGCGCTCACAAGTATACTTACGCGCGGCGGGCGGAGTCAAAACGTTCGACCAGTGACCAGAGAGAGGTGTTATGATTTTTTTCTAGTCTTGCGGAACCCCTACAGGGGTAGCGCGGAACCCTAGGGTTCCGCGGAACACACTTAGAGTACCGCTGATCTATGAGCATGACCTATGTTCGCAAGGGGCCCCGGCCGCGCAGGCGCAGGGCGCGCGTTTATGCGTGTTTCGCAAAAAAACGAAATAAGGAAAGAAACCCTACAAAAAGAAATGAGATCCCATCAAAAACATTACATGTACAAAAATGCACAAGTATCGCAACGCAGTTTATCTGCCGTAAAAAGTTGTGAGATCGAATGTAAACCAAGTCGGTTAATTTCAACCTATACCTATCTATGGGAGCAGTTATATCTTTATTTCTTTAGTAAATAGAGTGTCTTGGCGATTGTACACGGCAGTATAATCTACTAGGCAATCTAAATATAGTCTTCCGTATAGGTGTACTTTCAAACAAATACAAGCACAAAGCGCTTAACATAGATTTATATTGCCGTGTGCAATTGCCAAGTCACTTTATTTACTAAAGAAATAAAGATATAACTGCTCCCATAGATAGGTATAAGTTGAAATTAACCGACTTGGTTTACATTCGATCTCACAACTTTTTACGGCAGATAAACTGCGTTGCGAGACTTGTGCATTTTTGTACATGTAATGTTTTTGATGGGAAAATCTTTTTACTGTTACTTTTAACAACTACATAATTAGTGTCGCCCGGAAAATTTGGATGTAGTAGAATAGGAATTTCTCCTTCACCTTGCTACCCCACAAAAAAAGCGGACTACCGCATACAACCACCGAACCGCACCTATCCAATCAAATCAACCGTATATCGGACTATGCCGCGACCTCGTGTCCTGACCCACATGCCTACGTGTTAGTAATTTGTTTTGACAAATCAAATTGTCTACGCCACGGTTAATAAACGCAATCGAATTGCGACTCGAATCGAAATCGATATTTTTGTGTTGGGTCTAATCGGAATCGATATTTTTCAACTGGAGTGCGGTAATGTTGCTATGCCTGATTTATGAAGACTTTTCTCTTTCGTTCATAGTGTAGTGTTTACATTTTAGAATTCTGCGCTACCGTATTTATACCTATATACTGTTATATAATATTAATATTACATTATCATTTATGTCTGTAAAAACTAGTGATATTTCGAGTGTAGTTAGACTTCAATAAAATATACTATAGATACACAGTCTCTATGAAAAACCAGCTGAATTATTAAGTAAACCAGTATCTATGTACCTACTACAAATCGTATTATGTACCCAGGCGTGAGTCACATAGAAGTATTAACTCTCTTCTCTTTTTTTAATATCAATAATATAATTAAGATTCTAAGCTGCATTATCTTAAGACCTAACAATGTACGTATGTGTATGACTATGAATAACCACCATGTTATTCATATTCATACAATTAGTAGACGTGAAAATTGACACTCAGATATTATAGCTAGCTAGCTAATGCAAGATACACACACACACTCTCACACACAAATACACTCCATTGGAAAACTAGTAACGAGCCCTTGGACTTGACTTACCTACTGAAGCACTCAAGAAAAGTCGATATTGGGTTAATCAAATAAAGCATTCGGTACGGGATATTTGTTGTTTGATTACAGACTGACGTGATAAATTATCGTCTACATTGTAGAAGGAATTGCTTTTATTCAGGAGTCAATTCATGGTAAGTAGAGCTGAATTTCTTTGCCAAGGCGGGTTTGTGAGGCTTCCAAAGTACCTACCTGTAAAACAAAATCCATTGAACTCTCAGTTGGACTGGTTACATATAGTAACTAGGTAGTACATAATGCATAATGTGGATGCATCATCCCATTTTTCTCAACAGAGGAAATCCATAATACATCCATTTTCAGATTAAACCCTCCACCGAAAATACAATACAACATCAAAGTTTTCAAGAATCATCAAAGTTTCCAAGGATCATTGGGGTGAAAGCATAATAAACAAGAGACTATTAAGTACATCTTATTCAAATACTTAATTTTAGAGAAAATGATACACATGAAAGTAAGTTAGATTAGGTAATTCCTTATTGAGACCAAGAAAGAAACACAAGTATAGTAGTTTTTAGGGTTCCGCATCCAAATGGTAAAACGGGGCCCTATTACTAAGGCTCCGTCCGTCCGTCCGTCCGTCTGTCACCAGGCTGTATGAACTGTGATAGACAGGCGAAATTTTCACAGATGACGTATTTCCGTTGCCGCTATAACAACAAATACTAAAAAAAACATAATAAAATAAATATTTAAGTGGGCTGCCATACAACAAACGTGATTTTTTTGCGGTTTTAATAGATAATGGTACGGACCCCTTCGTGCGCGAGATCGACTTGCACTTGACAGTTAGTGTTAACACGCAAACTACACTATACACACACACATAAAAACTACATTAAGTTAAGTATTTAAGTACACTTCAATAATTAAGCGTCAATAACTTTCGTCATCAATTGGGCGGTAAATTCCAGAAGTTTTTCAATTAATCAATAATGTGACAGTATACAAATCTTGCGTGGATTGATTTTTGTCATAAATATTAGAGTGGTCAGCAATCACCCCTAGGTCACTGACACGGCGCCCCCTCACACTTCGTTCCTAACCCCACGTTAACGTTATTTATAACGTTTACTCACAGTGAGCACTAAATGCTTAGTTATTTTGAAAAAAATACAATAAGATTTACCGAAGTTACGCAGAAAGTATCAAACAGCTTATTTTAATTACAGAGATTGACGTATCTAAGTAAATAATTAAGCTTGTAATGCTTGAATAAATTATCTACATTGCTTAGTGAGAAAATTATTGATAAAGAATTAAAATTATGTAAATAACCCCAATTTTACTTTTTAGTGTAAGTATTATTTCCATTTATAGAAGTAGATATAGAACGATATATAAATCTAGGCAAACATAACGGTAGGTAAAGTCTTCTTAATTACATTTTCATGAATCGGAGTCTTGATATTTACATACAAACATCAAATGCTTTTATGTGTAAAACACATTATTAGTTTCTAGTACGCCATGCATGTTGGCTGAAAGCATTTTCTTTCAGTCTTTGCCACGCGGCAGCCGGTAACGCTAGCGTCGGCCATATTTAAAAAGAAATTCTCGGTTTCCGTTCGTTAAAAAACAAGACACTCACTTTTATCAATTAAAAATACGTTCATCGTCAATAACTAAATTAATATAGTTGGTAAATACAACTTCGACGTACATCAATAATTAAATTCGTCAAACAAGTGTTAGTTCACATGATATTAGTGAAGGCAGGGATTAACATTAATGACTTGAGTAAAAGCATGTGCTGTGAATTTTCTCAATAAAATTACGTACAATTGAATTGCTTTTACGCGCTGCATTTAAAAGTATTCACCCGCATAAAGCGGTTCTGTTATCAAATACAAAAGAGGTTACATTTTAATAGCTTGTTTGTGGCCAGTATTAAATTTTAAACGTGGCTGAATTGATTATTGGCAAAGCCGTTATGAGACTATAAAAAAATTAAATCGAACGAAAATGCCGTACAAATTAAATAATGGCGTTAAAAAACCTGCAGTTATTTCAACCGATTAAGAAAGACATGGTTTATCGGCAGGCGAGTCCAATGAAAGCTCCACCAACTGCTTTGTCTAGAAGTATTTCGAGATCAGCTGAAACACTGATTGGGAGTACTAAGTCTGGTAAGTTAAGTGGACTATTTTGAAATACCAGTTTTAACCCAATTACTATTTGGTTAACTACACGAATGAAGTTAGCTTTTTGGCTTTGAATTTTACTTTAAGATGTAAAACTTGCTTTTATGACGTAAAAAAAGGACAATTATCTTGCAAATTATTCTTAATAGTAAAGAACTCACAATTAGATAAATAAAAAAAGGCTGAATGCGTAATTAATGACGAAAATAGCCGAGGGACTTTTCAAATACAGAATAAACCTAATCATTTCTAGAAATCATGAGATAACAGATAAAAACAGCCTAATTAGAACATCTGCTGAAAACACTATGAAATAAAAAGTCAAAACTTGAAACTGGCACATTGTGCAAAGAGCATGATGGCCAACGAAGAAAATAAAAACTCAAGATACAAAATTATTAACGCATTTTGATAGAGCATATTTTCCTTTTTGCCAGCGCGTATAATCCGAAGTCTACTGACAGCCTACAGACTGAGACACTTCTTCCAAAGCTTATCTTCCTTTCCCAGGCAAGAACCTAGTGGCGCGGAAGGCCAGGAGCACGGACTACGCAGACAGCGGCCTTGGCAAGGTCTCCAGCACCATAGGGCTGCCGTCTCTCGCCAGGAGTTGGGGGAGGGATGACGACAGCATCCGCAGCCGGTCTAGGAACAACAGGTGAGTGGGCAGCCCTTGTACTTTCGTATATAGAGACTGGCAAGTCTGAAGTAAAATACCTCTACATGTCTATACAAGAAACAGTTTTGAATTCAGATATTATTATCTCTAAGTAAAAGCACAACAAATTTCATATCTAAAAAAAAAGTTTTAAAAGTATATTATATTCACTTATCTCTTCTTGTTTTTATATCTTGTTTCATTCTTTTCTCTTTAAATTTTATATATGTTTAACACATATTAATAATATAATAATTCAGCCTGTAACTGTCCCACTGCTGGGCAAAGGCCTCCCCTCACTATCGTGAGGAGGGTTAGGCCATAATCCACCACGGGGGCCTAGTCCGGGTAGGTGGATAACATGCCTCCGAATTAATTCTCGGGCCTGTTGGTTTCCTCACGATGTTTTCCTTCACTGAAAAGCGAGTGATAATTACGTACATATGTTTTAACAAGAAACACATTGGTACGTGCCCGCTCTGGGATTTGAACTCGCCACCTCCGTTTTCGAAGGCGGACGTTCGCCCACTAGGCTACCACCGCTTTTTTTAACACATATTATAGAAAAAGTATTTTTTCTATAATATGTGTTCTATAATACTAATTCTATAATACGGACACACAATATTATGACAGTTAGGTGGCAAATAACTGCACGCCCGATCGTATTAAAAAATTTATACAACGTCCATTCAAAAAGAACCGGCAAGTAACTTACAGGCAACATCAAAATAATGTTACAACTAAGTAGGCAGAGGTACTAAGCAGTTGGCCTCTTTTCATGTCAGGTTAGGTTTTAGTTCCACTCCTCTTTTAGGGAGTGCTCTGTCGGGTATCGACCTTTAAAGTGAAAAATACTGAACAGTTTGGTATTTGGTAGCACTTACATTGAAATAATATTTTAATCGGCCCTAGAATGTTTTTAGTTCGTTGATCCCAATTCTATGATTGTAATTACAAGCGCATGATTAGAATTTTCACTGGAATGTTGCTAGAACCTCCAGCTACCACTAAATATCTACGAACAAGTGCGAGTCGGAGTCACGCACGAAGGGTTCCGTACATTTATCAATAAAAACGGCAATAAAACCACGTTTTTTGTATGGGAGTCCCCTTAAATATTTATTTTATTCCGGTTTTTTAGTATTTGTTCTTATTGCGGTAACAGAAATACATCATCAGTTAAAATTTCATCTGTCTAACTATCACTGCTGTTCATGGGATAGGTACAGCTTGGTGATAGACGGACAAACGAACCGCGTAGTCTTAGTAATAGGGTCCCGCTTTGCCCTTCGGGTACGGAACCCTGAAAAGTTCGATAGCTTTGCTTAACATAATATGTAGCGTGCCTAAAGTAAGTAAGTAAAGAATGAGTTGAAATTACACAGTTTTAATAATTTCCCCTCTACTAGCGGGAGGCGGAGTGATATATACTACAAGTCACATTTAACTTTCAAAGCTAGGTATTAAAAAGCCATTATTAGGTACCTACTACTTATTATTTAGTGAGCAAGTGAAGTGAACTCGTGACTTTTTAAATAATTGTGATATATTAGACATTGAAAATCTACAAATGAGTTCCAGGTAAGTTTTCCTTTTTGATAAGCAAACTGCTATAATAGTGGGGGTGATTTTAATATCGTAAGTCATATTATAATCACTGCATAAGAATGGTACTCTGGATTCTGATACTCCGTCTACGAAGATAAAAATATTTTACAATTAATTTAAATTGGCCATTTTGGTGCCAACAAATCCCCGAGAACCTTAGAATCACCGTCCGGAGGATTACTCTCAGAGATCGCCATTATTTTTGATTTATTAAAAGTGAATCTCATACATTGATTCTCAATAGAAGCTTGAGAGTTTTGGCGGGAATCCGAGAAAATACTAAAATATTATAACACTTGACACTGGCTAAATGCACAAACCGTGCGAAGCCGTAACAAAAAGAAAAAATATGAAAGCTTGAAATGCCTTCATATTATTATGTGAAATCAATCAATTGCATGCCTTGAAATCAAGGGAAGCGAACAATTTGTCATCATCCGTACCGGAATCCTTAGATTTGCATAGTTTTGATAGAGATCGTTAATATAAAACGATCCTAATGAAAGATACGGTAATCGACCACTTGGGCGGGACTGACCTTAGAAACCCCGACCGTTAGCACGCAACCTAACTAAAATTCATATTTTTTTAGAATTCATTCAACCTACCGCAATTTTAATGGTCCTACCTCTACCTAGAAGTTCACCAAACTTGAATGAGTAGGTAATCCGTGGACGCAGTTTTCACGCACTTCAGGGAATCACACCGTACTAGCACGCGATGCAGTCACATCACGGAAGAGAGAGAGAGAGAGAGAGGTTACAGTCAGTCCCGTTATTCATTAAAAGTTATGTAAAGCTTATTAAACATGCGTACTGAAAAATAGTACTGCACAATCCTAAGTGACGTTTCATAAATGTTTAAGAATAAGGAGGTTAAACTACGTACCTATAATAGTTCTATAGCAGTCCGAATGTACGTACGATCCACCTCAAAAGCAGCTACAGTAAGCTCCATAATTATAAGTTACATAATTTCCTATTTTGAGAACAAGGAACCATTGGTAAATTAAATTGGAAATAATGATACGCTCGGCTATTTCTGAGGCCGACTGTACGTTTGGCCGTTCATGCATTCACCTTAGTTTGTGTTTGTACCACTCAAGTCTTGAGTACAAGAAGTAAATAAGTAGGTACCAAGTTTACTTTGAAAACTCATTTTTAAGCAAAACACCGGTTAACTTTCTCAACATAATCACCTTCTGACTCTACGAGCGCTGTGCCAAAGAGAATACAACCGTGTGCTTTGGAAATATGCGCGAGAGAAGAAAGTATCATGGAGGTGTCGAAAAAAAAATAGGTACAGCTTTTTTTAAAAGTGTTTTGTCTATGTTGCTGTGTTGCTAGTTCTTCTGGAATGGATACATCTTTTTCACCTTAAGTTGTCCCCGCCTTGGGAATTGGTGAACGGTCTGTACATGGGATTCCGAATCCGGTGGTAGAGTCAGTTGACTGCATAGTTAGTTAGTTAGTTTTAAGTTCATTCTTGAGCCCACGTGAATAAAGATTTTGACCTTTTTAATTACCTAGGTATACCTATGTGTGGGAGTACCTAAATAGTTTTATGTAAATACAAAGAAGCGCTAAAAGTACGAGGACCAAAGTTTGTCCGTATTGTTAATTTTACTAATCGAACAAAAGCGATTATAGCAAACTATCTTAAATAACTCACGAGCCAAACAAACGAAACTAGCAAGCGGCTACAAAACATCGTTAATATTCAAATAGTTCCCGCCATGCCGCTGGATTGACAGCTAGGATTCAACATGGCCGCCAAATGTCAAGGGCTACCGGCCAGTATTCAGCCGGCGATTGCTCCGTTAATTGGGGGTTAAGTGTGTTAGATCTTTATTATTATTAACGTTCTTACTTACTTTGAGTAAACTCAAATAAATTGTTTAATTAAAAGACGAAATGTGATGGAAGACGGAGTGGTTTGAGTGTTGATTATCTCTAGAGTTGACCGTTTTGGGCAAGTTTTTTGAAACTACCTGCATACATACAATATTTTGTTAGAGACCAAGGTCTATTTGCTTAAAACCGTTGTGTGTATTAGATTTTCTTTCCTATGCAAAGTAGTATGATTTCATCTTCCTATGAATAATTCTTGCAATCAAATGTTTACATTATAAAACTAACCCAAACCAAATATTGCGTCAAAAAAAGGTAAAGTCGATTTCGATACTCCGCCCCGTAATTTAGATCAAGGCTTTGTATCAATAAAGTCCATTAAAATGCTGAATAGGCTCTGTTAGTAGGATTAGTGGACTAACCTTTGCCTATTTTGCACTAATTGCTTTACACTGATGTAACTAAGTAAGTATGTAAACAATTGAATAAACAATATTGATTGTTTAACACGATGGAAATACAATAGGAAAATTTATTTTTTTTAATTGCTTCGCACGGCTTGTGCCAGTGTCTAGAATAAAAATATTACAAATATTATACACCTACTTATTTTCACAATAATAAAGTTATAGCAAATAGTTAGCAACCCTCGTAGTCAAGTTGTCAAGTCAATTTACAGTTATAGTCACGATTCAGTAAAGTAGTGAATGCTATACTTACTGAAACTTCCTGGGATTTTCAGAAAAAATACATTATGACACGTTTTTTGGGTTTACATAATTTTGTCACACTCGCGCACGTTATATAACGAACACTTTATAATTAATCCACATTACCTACACATTAACACTCGACGAAACACAAGTTTGAGAAAATCTATAAACCCAACGTCTCACTTTCGGATTCTCGCCAAAAACCCAAAAAATACATACTTACTTACCTACTTCAAAAGAAAAATTAAAAATATCAAAAGTATAATACATTATGACTACCATTCAAATAGAAAATGGCATTTTCCAACTTGAAACGGTTCAAATCGATCCTACCTTGAAACCATAATATTATGTTGACACCGCATAACAAATGCAAAACGCTCGTCACTGCAGACTATTTATTTTTTTCAGAGAAAGGCAGTATGTAGTATGTATAATATAGGTATTATGTACCTATAGCTGTTATCCGCGACTCCGTCTACATTTAAATAGGTAACAGCTAGTAAGAATACAATTACTGACGGCTTTGTAATTGCCGGCTCGTTTGGCGTAGTGGCTGAGCAATCGGACTGCTGCGCTAGGGGTTGCGGGTTCGATTCCCGCCTGGGACAAATATTTGTGCGATCCACAAATATTAGTTTATGGTCTGGGTGTGATGTGTAAGTGAAATTATATGTCTGTAAGCGGTACCCACGATACAGGAGCAATCCTAGTGTGGGACTACGTTTTAAAAAAACTAAAAAAAAAAAAACCTACATATAAAGTGTGAACCTCATATGCTATTGTATATCGGATACGTCATGTCTCTGTCGATAGTTTTATAACGTCTCAATCTCCCCATCTCCCGTCTCCCATCACCCATCTCCCATATCCCATCTCTCAGACTCGCTCGCTCACTACAATCTATCTCCCCAAAATTTTATTACGATTCCTTCATCCGTTTAGTCGAGGTGGTTCATAGAATGTAGGTACAGTGTCAGTCGTACAATGTGGGCACATACTCGTACTACATAGGCCTGATTCGTTCACAGTGGCAGCAGTAGGGCTGCCAGCCTGGACCGGAGCACCCGCGGTTCCCGCGGCTCCAGCACGACCCTCAATTCAGATGAGGACAACATCAATGTGGTTGTGCGGTGAGCTTTCACTCTTTTAGAATATAGTGTACCGTAATAGATTAGAAATGCTTTATTGTACACCAAATAACACATAATGTTAACAAACTACACATACTACATAGTAAAGTGCAATGTGCGGTGCGGACTGTCGCTAAAAGCAATCTCTTCAACCTTTGGATGTTAAGGAAGAGCATCAGAGGTATTTTACCATAAAACTGATTTTATTGTGACTTACTCATATTATTGTGTTATTTCATTGGCAGTAACCTACCAACTGTTTACAATGAACTAACGTATATTTTTAATCCAGAAAGTGTTAAATAAAAATTAAAAACGGGTAAACGTTGACCCGTCGTTGCGCGTAACTGAACTCAATTCCTTGGGTCTCGCGACGAAGGAAATAAAAAAAAGTAACACATTAGAAGAAGACTACAAACAAGCCAACACGGCTACGGATGCGATGGCGGTGACGGCATACAAAATCAATGAGGCGCACACCGCCGCGCCGTTGTTGCCACCGTGTCGTTTTACACTCGTGTCTTTTAGTATGGGGGCGTCCATAAATTACGTGAGGTGTTTAAGGGGGGGAGGGGGTCGAGTCAAATCTCATCTAATCTTACGTTGGAGAGAGGGGGGGGTCTCGGCAAATATCACGCAATTTTTTTTCTGATTGAAACAAAAAAAAATTAAAAGTAGATATTCTTTTTTTAATCACAGTAGTTACGATTTAAGTATTCTATTGTTAAATTTTTATTACACTTATAATTAAACTCTCAGCAATATTGATTACCTACTAGTCGTAAATAAAAGCACGAAGCAAATTTGTTTTTTTTCTTTTTACAATAACAATCCAACGTGTTTACGTAAGAAACTCACATTTTGAAAAATCTCACGTGAGATTGGGGGATGGGGGAGGGGGTTGAATAAAATCTCACGACATCTCACCAGGGGGGGAGGGGAGGTGCAGAAAATTAAAAAAAACACCTCACGTAATTTATGGACGCCCCCTATGTAATATCTCCACAATATTTGTTTTCCTCGCGTTACTTTACTTAAACAATCAACGAACATGAAACACCAGTTATGGAGAAGCTTTCGCATCCAAAACGGGTGGGAGGTTGTTGACACCCTGCCTACCTGATAACAGCTAATCGATTACCATTACTACAATGACAGTAGGAAACTACGAAAGAAACTACCTATCCATTATGATCGGACGTGTACATAAACGATTGTACATTTAAGAGCTTCATTCAAATGTATAGTAAAAACTATGTGGCAGCATAAAAAAATGTACGGTTAAAAAACTAGTGGACTGTTTGCTATGCGGTTTATACTGTTGCTTGGGATTTTTCTCGTACCGATAACGTAATGATATATTATATTGCGCGGACCTTCGTTTTATGTTACCGCGCTTGGGTGGAAAACGGTATTTTACATGTCCACGTAATATAGATACGTAGGCCTACCAATATTTAGACTAAACCAATTTTGAAGCATAAACCTTAAGGAAAACTTACTAAAAGTGCGTGTGATTTTCTGTGATGTAACAATTTTCATGGGTCGAACAATGGCTGACCATGGCATCGCCTGAAATCATATTATTACTCACTTTGGAAACCTATAGGTGCAAGTCAGAATACCTTGAACCTTTTATTTGAAAGGTCAATATTTGAATATTTCACACTAACCTACGAGGTAAAACTTGAGTCAGCGGATGTGATTTAATGTCGCGGAAATTCAACAAAAAGCAATTAGTGAATGTTACTAATCCTTTACCGTAATGCCGTGCTTAATTCGTATGTTTAGTTAAGTATTCTTCAATGCAAAATAAAACTACTTACCTAGAATTTAGGTAATAATTTCGAGAAGAAAAATAATAAAATTAAATCAATCCGGCAAAAGGGACCGCGGTGCGCGGTCCCCATACCTAGCGGTCCCATTCGACGGAAGCCTCAATACAGATGTAGGTCATAGATACCTACTTCTGTGTAGATTTAGAATGAAGACTTACACCCAGTTTTGATTCACATTAAAACAAGTCAGCCAGTCTCCTATTTGGTTTGAGTATTTATACAGCCAAAATGTTCCGAAAATGCTACGTACCTACCTAATTCTATATCAGGAGTATCAAGACTCAGTTTCGGCTGCGCATAATTATACAGATTGTAAGGCACGCAAGCACACATACACACTTTTATTTGTTTGTACGACAGACATTATAAGAGGAAGCAGACTGGACATTGCAACGGTCGGATTCAGCACGAATGTGATTCTAAGTTAAATTTTATTAATATTAGAAAGAAAGAAAGAAAAAATCATTATCGGACAAAACTGCACACAATGACAGACACGAACATATAATTATACAAACAGGACAGGAAGATTCAACAACTTAGTGTGAAAGTCAAATGTTATTGTACGCAGATAGTCGGCTTCTCTTAGTTATTTGTCTTGCCAGCCTGAGTTCTGCCTGAATGACTTTTTTCTGACTCCACTAGATATCTATAATCTTTTTTCCGCTTCCTCTTATATTATGTATGTGGCTTGTACACACATCAGTGAAATGTGCCGTCTCAACCGTACTTTTGCTCTCAGAGTACGGCCTCTCGGCGAAAAAGAGAGGTCGAGAGGCGAACGCCTCATGCTGGAGTTCCCCGGCAAGGGCCAGGTGATATGCCAGAACACCACCGCCAGCCAGAAGCCTAAAGTATTCTCTTACAACGTGGTCTTTGAACCTGCAGCGACACAGGTTAGTTTACTACCATGTTTGTATACCTTAAAATTCGACTCTGACGCTTGTGCTGACGCAGACACAGACGCTGCCGCATATACAGACGCTGTCTTCGCATATACAGGCGCTGACGCTGCCGCATATACAGACGCTGTCGCATATACAGACGCTGTCGCATATAGACGCTGTCGCATATACAGACACTGTCGTCGCATATACAGACGCTGTCGCATATACAGACGCATAATGCCCTCAATACCATAGAATCTGATACTGACGCCAATGTCAACAGCGAAACAGATGCCGATGCTAAAGCATACACTGATATTGCCGCAGACGACGCTATAGCGTATTTACGTATCTACATACTTTAACTGTTCACAGGAAGACGTCTTAGAATATTCGGGGATCAAAAGACTATTGGAAATGGCTGTGGAAGGATTCTCGTGCACCGCCTTCTGCTATGGACAGACTGGCAGCGGGAAGACGCATACTCTGACTGGACCTCCTGGTCTGGTAAGTTGACTATCCGGCATCTCTACAGTAGGTGCCTTAAGCTGTCTGTATCTTTAGAAACCTACTGCTATTTCTTCTTCTTCTTTTCAGTTTTAGGATATTTGGTAGTACTAAAAATATTTTGCAGTCGATTGCATGATTTATAATGTGTAGAGATTTTAGTAAGGATGACTTTGTGTTAATTTTAACGGGCTTTATTATTATTATAGTAAGCGCTAACCCTACAATGGGGCACGCTATAAAATTTTATATAAAACTTTTTTTCTACAACAAAAAAAAACAAAATACATATTATGACAAATAAAAGGAACGTACAATGAGCGGAGGGGAGGTAGCTTTCTTCCTGAAAACAATGACTGAAGAAATCTTACTAATGTATTATGATCGATAGATTTCATCATTAATTTGTCGGGAAAATCGCTACTAACACATAATTATAAATATGAAAGTTTGTATGTTTGTTTGTACCCTTTTCACGCCGCAACAGCCACACGGTTTTAGATAAAACTTGGTGACTGGGTGTACCTACATGAGGTCCTAGAATTATGAATAATACCTCGTTAACACAACGGGTTCTGTGGTGCAATAATAGTTACCACAGGTGAAACAGCGGGCCACAGCTAGCATAGAATTATTAACAAGCTACAAAAGTCTAGCGTGAACTATCCAATAGCACGACTATTATGTTAAACCTCGATGATACAAGTAGCAGCCAACCTCGCGGTCAGACCGACAGAGCGATCGATGAGTCCACATACATACGAGTATAGATGGATATTAGAACCGGATTTGCTTTAAATGCAAATGAAAACTTAAAATTAAGGCTAAAACTTTCTTGTATCTATTTCGATATCTTGCAGGGTTCAAAAGATAAATTGATGAATAATTATGAATGAATTCATTCATAATTATTTTATGATATTTTTGGTGATATTACTCAAAGTGCCGCAGGAACGAAGTTGCGAGCGCAGCTATGTATCATAGTGGATACACTAGCTGCGCCTCGCGGTTTCACCCGCGTTGACTATGACCCCAAAACGCGGCCGCAACTATAGTTCTAAAATAAAAATAGTCTATGTTACGCCTTGTGACATTAGCTACCTGCCAGTGAAAATCCCGTCGAATTCGGTCCAGCCGTTTCGCAGATATGTCGGAACAAACCAGTAGAGAGATAGACAGACAACATAATTTAAACCCTGATGTTTTATGATAGCACCGTATCTTATGAGTATCGTAACGTTCATAATATGCATATTTTACTACAAAAGATATTGAACAGACACGGCAATATTATTTATTTTTTATTATAGAAGATAATTATTATATTACCAGTGTTTTTCTAACGACATATTTCTGTTATATGAATAGAGGTTTTATATGAATCGGAAGTTTCCGTTTGAGTCGATCGACGCAAGAACCATTAGCGATGACGTGCTATTTGTCTAGGGACCTTTCGTTTTAATGTTAGTTAACTACTATGTATACGGGTAAGTGCAAACCCTAGTTACTTGATAGATGTTCACCATTATCTATAGTTAATTACAGCTGTTGGTCTTCCGATAAAAATGTAGGACAAAACTGGTAAAAATATTTTTGGGAATGGTTCTAACAGAATGCGTCAAAACCGAGAGCATTCTGTGCCGAGAGTGAGGATATTGTCAAATACCCAAGAAGTTTTAATTTTGTGTCATTATGACATGTAAGTATACCTATAATAATAGTGTAAGTATTTCTGTCAGTGCGTGTAGGTATCTCAAAATAAAGCAGTATTGCATTTGTAAAACAATTGAGATAAAAAAAAGCATAGCTTATCTAAATATGGTACTGACCTGTTTTATGAGGGCAGTGAAATATTATGGCCACTTACCGAAATTGCGTTTACGTAGTTCAGTCTATTCTATCCAGATGTTACATTAATAAACAAGTATTATTTTCATGGTACGTATTTTAACCTACTTGAACTACTACCGAAGTACTAGAATCTAAATTAATCCTAGTTCTTTATGGCACCTTTGACCTATGCTACGACTCTGTGCCATTCAATATTTAATGAAGGGTCAATGTCAATATTTTCTTTGATTGATATATTACGTCTGGATTGATTCACGTTAATAGAGTAGGTTCGATGTGCTATTGATAGTAAATAGGTTGTTATGAAGGTCCCTATTTACGTATCGGCTATTCACAAGGCGATGCGGCACCGTCAAAATTGGGGCTTTTTTAGCGTTGAAGACATCGAGTTGCATAGTTTCGTTTTTATTCATGCCACAGACTAAATATGGCCGTTTACGAAGGGTACTGCCTAGAAGCTGAGGCAGTGAGATGTCAATAAGATAGACGTCGATTTGTAGGGAAATAGTTAGACACATCTGTTCAACTCTTATTAGAATCTTCTGTGGTAAGACTGAGAATGTCTTATTCCAAATATACCTATTTTTGCTTCAAAATGTATTATCCTGAATGTATGCAGTCAACTTACACGTGGACACAGTAGCTCTAGGTATGTTTTCATAAAATGTGCTATGACGTTTGCGTGCTGTCATGTAATGTAACACGTTACGCGGTAATTTGTCCGTGTGTCTGTCCGTGCTCTATAAAACACCTACATCGCTTTATAATCGCGGTTATCGTATCATAATAAATTATCTTCAATCATTGTTTGCATTCTATTTTGATTCCTAATCGCTGGTATTAAAGTGGTTTTCTTGTTGCTTGCTTTGGATGACTTCTGTATATATAAGTTTCTATTTTTTGTAAGGCACATGTAGCTGCTGCTAATTTGAGGTAGATATACGTATATTCATTGAAATATGTTACACCGATATTCAAATATTCATATCATAAGCATAGGGGACGAGAGTAATGGTGAAATCCGAGGCATCTTTATATAATATATTAGTCTATGTAATTTAATCACCCGCTAAAACCAATATAAATTAGTCACACCCAATGCCGAACTATGGGCTTGTATGACATAAACAATTGAAAACATCGAAATTGATTCAAAACACACTTCCACAAACATCAATCAGGGGAACCTTCAATGTTAATGGGGAATGAATGAGTAGGTGTCGTGTTCAGACACCCATTATATTGTCACATGTGACCATCAGGTATACTTAGATGGGGTTACGTGTCTGTTGTTATATCTTTTGTAGGTACTGTTGTTAATCTAAACATGTCAAAAACACGACCTTCTGTGTGGGGTCAAAACTTTAGCCTACCGGGAAGCATGAATACAGACCTCTATATACAGGTTAGTGGTATATACACTAACTGGCGATTCAATTTATTTGTGTAAAGACATCCAAATATCAATATAAGATACCAAAATCCTGGTAAATACACTTTACCAAGAATATTTTGCCGTTGGCTAGCGGGTACGACTAGGGAATTTAATTGGAATGTTTCCAGGTGGAAAGAGGCTCCAGTCATCATTCTTCGGAACACGGCCTGGTGGTGCGTTCTTTCGACTACTTGTTCCGTTTGATCAGAGACCGGCCTGACTGTCACTTCATATTGAAGGCGTCCTTTCTAGAAATCTACAACGAGAAGGTAATGCCGATCACACTACAATACAACATGACGCAATGCAATACAACGCAACGCAGCACAACACAATGAAAAAAAATAAAACACAAGACGCCACCGCACAACATAACACAGCGCACCACAACGCAACACAAAACAATGCAATAAGCAAAATTAACCGCAATTTTTAGTTGTAAGAAATTAATTGTAATTTTTATTTTTAATATAATTTATAAAATCTTTTTCGTTTTTTTTCGCTCCTCCGCCTGCTGCTAACGTATTTCGCGACACAACACAATTCCACACAACACAACACAACACAACACAGACCTGACATCATCGCTTCACAGCACAACACAACACCTCTTGGGAGTCGTGTCGTAAGTTGTTCCGATTTTTGCACAGTCGTGTCGAAAGTCGTGCCGTTTGATGCCGACTGCCGAATCGTTCTATTTGTTGCTCTTCGATTCGGTACCTAAAATAAACGTAGCTGCAATTATTATTTATTAGTCTCATCTCATCTATCTCATCTCACTAAATTATAAATGCAAAAGTTTGTGCGTTTGTGTGTTTGTTAGTTCTTCACGCTCAAACGGTTGGACCGATTTGCATGAAATTTGGTATACAGATAGCTTATTTTCCAACTTAAAACGTAGGTCATCATCATCATCATCATCACCGTTTCCCATCAGTGGGATAAAAGCTGGAACGCTCATTGCTCAAACGGATAGGTAGACTCATCTGTTCAACACTAAATTTTTTGTGCCTGAATGTCGTGACTGAATGTCGGCACTAAATATCGTGAATGAATATCGTGACGGAATGTCGTGACTAACTGACGTGACTGAATACCGTGATTAAAAATCGTGACTGAATGTCATGGCTGAATATCATAACTGAATGTTGTGGCTGAATTTCGTGACTGAATGGCGTGACTAAATGTCGTGACCGAATGTTGTGGCTGAATGTCGTGACTGAATGTCATAACTGAATATCGTGACTGAATGGCGTGACTAAATGTCGTGACCGAATGTTGTGGCTGAATGTCGTGACTGAATGTCATAACTGAATGTCGTGACTGAATATCGTGACTGAATGTCGTGACTAAATGTCGTGACTGAATGTCGTGACTAAATATCGTGACTGAATGCCGTGACTGAATGTCGTCACTAAATATCGTGACTAAATGTCGTGACCGAATGTTGTTGCTGAATGTCGTCACTGAATGTCATAATTGAATGTCGTGGCTGAATATCATCACTGAATGTCGTGACTAAATGTCCTGACTAAATATCGTGACTGAATGTCGTAACTGTATGTCGTGGCCGAATAACGTTACTGAATGTAGTGACTAAATATCGTGACTGAATGTCGGGACTGAATGTCGTGCCTGAATGTCGTGACTGAATGTCGTAACTGACTGTCATGGCTGAATATCATAACTGAATGTTGTGGCTGAATATCGTGACTGAATTACTTGGCTGACTGTCGGTTCTGAATGCCGTCCTAACTGAATGTCGTGACTAAATATCGTGATTGGATGGCGTGACTAAATGTCGTGACTGAATGTCATTACTACATGTTTTGACTGAATGTCGTGTGTCGTGACTAAATGTCGTTACTAAGTATTGTTACTGAATGTCATGACTGATGAATGTCATGGCTGAATATCGTGACTTAATGTCGTGACTAAATATCGTGACTGACTGTCGGGACTGAATGTCGTGATTGAATGTCGTGACTAACTGACGCGACTGTATGTCGCAACTGAATGTCGCAACTGAATGTCGTGACTGAATATCATGACTGAATGTCGTGACTAAATATCGTGACTGGATTTCGTGACTGAATGTCGTGACTGAATGTCGTGACTAAATATCGTGACTGAATGGCGACTCTAAATGTCGTGACTTAATGTAGTGACTGAATGTCAAGACTGCATGTTTAGACTGAATGTCGTAACTGACTGTCGGGACTGAATGTCGGGACTGAATGTAGTGATTGAATGTCGTGCTGAATGTCGTGACCGAATGTCGCGCCTGAATTTCGTGACTGAATGTCGAGACTGAATATCGTGACTGAATGTCTGAATGTCCTGACTGAATATTATCTTGACTGAATGTCGTGTCTACATGTCGTGACTGAATGTAGTGACTAAATGTCGTGAACCAAAAGATATATACCTAAAAAAAACTGCCTAAAGTCACTATCCCACGCGGACGAGGTCGCGGGAACAGCTAGTGAAATAATAATTGCAGCCACGGATATCACACTCTGACCACTGCTTGATATTTGTTTCTTATTGTATTAGAAAGTCTAACAGACTCTTGTTCCTTGTTTCTTTTCAGGTGATAGACTTGCTCAACCCCGGCACGGCAAGGAAGCCGCTGCAGGTGCGGTGGTCGAAGGAAAGCCGCAGCTTCTATGTGGAGAACCTGTTCACGGTCGATTGCGAGGAGCTGGACGACTTGTTCGCTGTTCTAGAAGAAGGTTAGCGTTACATACATACACACACACACACACTCACACACACACACACACACACACACACACACACCCTTTCGTACATGCGCACACATCCCTTTATACAGCCTAAGTATGTCTACATACTTTGCACGCAATCAGTTGGGTCGAGTTGGGGTAATCTCGTCCAAAAGACCGTCAGCCGAAAGGCCGAGTTGTCCTGGTTCAATGTTACCTATTTTAGTAGGGGGCAACTCGGCTGAGATGATGTGTCTGAAATGTGCCGTGAACTTGTGACTGCTCCGCACCTATCCAGGCTACACAAGTGCCTAAAGTGTTGAAATACATTCGTTTCTTGTCGAAGGGCTCTGATTGAATTTATCCAGTCTATTATCTAATAATTGAGTATATTACAAAGGTAAGTCTTATAGTCCTACTTGAATACGGAAACAGTCGTCATTCAAATGTCCATCATTGTTGTTTTATTCAATTATACGCAATTTCAATTTCATTACGCATGGTTTTCTACAGTTTAAGTACTTTACATTAGTAAAGTTCAGTAGTAGTGTTCAGGCTTATACCATTCGTAAATTACAATAGATATACAATATTATATTAAAAAGTACATATTGTATTTAAAGAACTTTTTATAAGGTAGCTAGGAATAATAATGTGATTTTTAGGTTACCTACATGATATACCGTACATGATAAATATTTAATGACAAAATATGGAGTATTATGTATTTGTATACAGGCATGCGCAACCGCGCGGTGGGCGCGCACGCCATGAACGCGCAGTCGTCCCGCTCGCACACGCTGCTGTGCGTGCGCGTGCGCCGCGCGCCGCGCGCCGGCGCCGCGCCCTGCGCCACGCACGGGAAGATCAACTTCGTGGACCTCGCGGGGAGCGAGGTCACCAAGCGCACGCTCAGCACCGGCAAGACGCTCGAGGAGGCCAACAACATCAACCGGAGCTTGATGGTGCTAGGTCGGTTGTGCGGAAACTTTTCTGTCGCACATCGCCTCTAGGTCGGTTTGCAGAAAGGATATCCGTTCATACGTCAACCACTAGGTCGGTTTGCAGAAAGGATATCCGGTCACACGTCAACCACTAGGTCGGTTTGCAGAAAGGATATCCGGTCACACGTCAACCACTAGGTCGGTTTGCAGAAAGGATATCCGGTCACACGTCAACCACTAGGTCGGTTTGCAGAAAGGATATCCGGTCACACGTCAACCACTAGGTCGGTTTGCAGAAAGGATATCCGGTCACACGTCAACCACTAGGTCAGTTTGCAGAAAGGATATCCGGTCACACGTCAACCACTAGGTCGGTTTGCAGAAAGGATATCCGGTCACACGTCAACCACTAGGTCGGTTTGCAGAAAGGATATCCGGTCACACGTCAACCACTAGGTCGGTTTGCAGAACGAATATCCGGCGGCACATCACCTCTAGGACAGTTTTGCAGAAAGGACACATCGACATCTCTCACTTGTAAACCCATATTCGCTCAACGCTGAGCATGGATCTCTCCGATAAACTTCAGAAAGGTGGGTTCCCAACGAGTCACACCAGATCCGGTCACAGAGTGACTCGTTGGGAGTTTGTTTACCATCAAGTTACACTAATGATGATTAACTCAGTGGGAAAAATTTCCCGATGAGTCACACTGTGACCGGATCTAGTGTGACTCGTTGGGAACCCACTGAATCTAAAGGTTTCTTTACCTTTCAGGGTACTGCATAGCGCAGCTCAGCGACGGCAAGAAGCGGGGACACATACCGTACCGGGACAGCAAACTCACCAAGCTGTTGGCCGACAGCCTCGCCGGCAACGGGGTGACGCTTATGGTATGAATAGAATAGGTTGTTTGTCGTATTAGCCTCTACTGTCAGAGTTAGATCAGGTTAGGGTATAAGACAGATTTTCTCGATAGGCAAAACTTACCAACTTCTAGGTTTTCTGCACATTTTTTGCCATCTGTCACCTGTGTCACCCTGATCGATCGTGTTGCCCTGGTCTCTGGTCTGGCAACCCTGATCATCTGTGGCACTCTGATCTGACAACTGACAACCCTGGTCAAGTGATGTCTACTCAGAGAGAAGAAAGCCCAGATTGTCTGACCTACCAGCCCTAGCTCTGGTTACGCCTTACCTTTCCAGATCGCGTGCGTATCGCCGACGCGAGCTAACCTGAACGAAACGATCAACACGATGCGGTACGCCGCGCGAGCCAAGAAGATCAAATCGAAGCCTATCGTCAAGATGGTAAAATACTTTACAATCATAATACCCTCGTCACAGAGGGCGGGATGGCGGCAGGACGAGAGCAGTGCAATGTCCGCTCTGCTCGCTGCACCTTCGCGCTCCGGCTCCCGTAACGTTAGTTGTTACCTCCAAATTTCTTTCACTCGACTTTTGCTGAGGTACCTTGAACCTCCCCCAAAAGTTCCTCATACTTGGTATCGTAAGTTGAGCTTTCGTGGTTCCTCGGTACTCCATTTTAACACAAATGATCGTAGAGAAGCGGCTTCGAGGAATCCTCAAGGTACGCCGCGAGGTACCTCGAAGACGGTTTGTTGCCTTCGTACGAGGATTATTGTCAAGGAACAACCGAGTGGAGGAAATTTTGCCGACCAACGATACCAAAACAGGCAAGTGACGTTGAGTGGAGCGCAAGAAATTTGGAGGTAACGATTAACGATACGGGGGTTAGTACCTAATGCTTGTATTGTACAGGACGCAAGGGACGCTCTGATACTGAGCATGAAGCGTGAGGTGGAGGCTCTGCAGGCCGAGAACCAGCACTTAAGGTCGGCGCTGCACGTGCAGACGGACTACAGCTCAGACACTTTCAGTAAGTATGATAAATAGTATGGTATGATAAGTTCCTCTTGAACTACTTAATTTGGTAGGTACTTGAAACTGGCACAATGTGGGAAAAGCACCATGGCTAAAGAAGAAAGAAAAAAAAAGTTCCTGTTGAATGGATTCTGCATAATGTTAGGTATGATAATCGGGTTGCAATATTGTTTTATTCTAATGTTTTATTTTAAACTAGCTGCGGCCCGCGGTTTCACCCGCGTTTTCGGATGCACTAAGTAGTGGTTCTGTGAACAGTAGACCTCGCATTCAGAGGGTAGTTTTACCAATATCATGGTGATAGAAATTCCCGCTTGTTGCCCCTATTTGCTCAACTTTTATACATTTTTACCCGACTGCCGAAGGAGAGTTATATTTTTCGAGCGTAGGTACCTATGTATGTATGAATGTATTTTTTTGTTGTAATGTAGCATCACTCTCGGATTTCTTCTCCATTATTTATCTCCACATTTAAAATCGTGCCATCCAATCGTTCCGTTGAATCAAAAAGTCGTGCCGTTCGGCCCTAAAATCTTGCCGTTGGACCTAAAAATGGTGCCGTTCGACCTAACAATAGTGCCGTTTGATCAAAGACTCCTGCCGTTCGGTCCTAAAATCGTGCCGTTCGACCTAAAAATCGTGCCTTTCAATCAAAAAGTCGTGCCTAGCAATCCTAAAATCGTGCCCTTCGATCTAAAAATTGAGACGTTCAATCATGAAGTCGTGCCGCTCGATCAAAAAGTCGTGCCGACAGATTTGAAAATCGTGCCGTTTGATATAAAAATTGTGCCGTTCGATCCAAAATACGTGCCGATTGATTAAAAAGTCGTATCGTTCGACCTAAAATTCGTGCCGCTCGATCGAAAAGTCGTGCCGTCAGATTTGAAAATCGTGCCGTTCGACCTAAAAATCGTGCCGTTCGATCTCAAGTCGTGCTGATTGATCAGAAAGTCGTGCCATCACATTTGAAAATCGTGCCGTTTGATCAAAAAGTTGTGCCGTTGGATCACAATGTCGTGCCGACAGATTTGAAAATCGTGCCATTCGACCAAAAAATCGTGCCGCACGTACAAAAAGTCGTGCCGACAGATTTGAAAATCGTGCCGTAAAATCGTGCCGTTCGACCTAAATATTTATTTATTTATTTATGAAATAATTCCTTCAGGTAGCATTACAGGTTACCAATTCGCTGACCTGAGAACCAACTTAGCACTAGGAATAGTATACATTAGGAAGAAGACAAAAAACAAACAATATCTTGCCGTTCGATCTAAAATCGTGCCGATCGATCAAAAAGTCGTGCCGATAGATTTGAAAATCGTTCCGTTCGACCTAAAAATCGTGCCGCTCGATCAAAAAGTCGTGCCGATAGATTTGAAAATCGTTCCGTTCAACCTAAAAATCGTGCCGTACGATCAAAAAGTCGTGCCGACAGATTTGAAAATCGTGCCGTTTGACCCAGAAATCGTGCCGTTCCACTTAAAAATCGTTCCGTTTGATCAAAAAGTCGTGCCGTTAGATCACAATGTCGTGCCGACAGATTTGAAAATCGTGCCATTCGACCAAAAAGTCGTGCCGCACGATCAAAAAGTCGTGCCGACAGATTTGAAAATCGTGCCGTAAATTCGGGCCGATCGATCAAAAAGTCGTGTCGTTCGACCTAAAAATCGTGCCGCTCGATCAAAAAGTCGTGCCGATAGATTTGAAAATCGTTCCGTTCGACCTAAAAATCGTGCCGCTCGATCAAAAAGTCGTGCCGACAGATTTGAAAATCGTGCCGTTTGATATAAAAATTGTGCCGTTCGATCCAAAATACGTATCGATTGATTAAAAAGTCGTGTCGTTCGACCTAAAAATCGTGCCGCTCGATCAAAAAGTCGTGCCGATAGATTTGAAAATCGTTCCGTTCGACCTAAAAATCGTGCCGCTCGATCAAAAAGTCGTGCCGACAGATTTGAAAATCGTGCCGTTTGATATAAAAATTGTGCCGTTCGATCCAAAATACGTGCCGATTGATTAAAAAGTCGTATCGTTCGACCTAAAATTCGTGCCGCTCGATCGAAAAGTCGTGCCGTCAGATTTGAAAATCGTTCCGTTCGACCTAAAAATCGTGCCGTTCGAACAAAACATCGTGCCGCACGATCAAAAAGTCGTGCCGATAGATTTGAAAATCGTTCCGTTCAACCTAAAAATCGTGCCGCTCGATCAAAAAGTCGTGACGACAGATTTGAAAATAGTGCCGTTTGACCCAGAAATCGTGCCGTTCCACTTAAAAATCGTTCCGTTTGTTACGTATGTTTTTTCACACTCACCCTTTAAACATTAACTTATAGTCATTCTTTCCACAGGCCTTCTCACCCCTGTAATTTCGGGGATTGTTTTTTACTTTTGTTTACGAGTCTTGCTTGAAAACTCAGCGGTGACAGATTGACTGCGCCGACGACGGGTGACAGATTGACCGCGCCGATGACGGGCGACAAGTTGACAGTTCGCGTTCCTTTTTCTTTTGGTTTGGCTTCGCCCGGTCGCGCAAATGTCGCCACTCGACTAAATACCGATATCGATCTCTACTAAAGTTAATTCCGGCGGGCGCGTCTGCCATCTTTGGATTGCCGCCGAGTATTATAATCGACTAAATTTGAGAATCGATATCAGTTGATGTTTGGGGCGGCAGATGTCAGCCCCGCCCTTCAGGTCCTACCGATTTTTTCCCAGCACAACGGGCAGTGGCTAGAAACTTCAAAGGAATTTTTAATGTATGAAATTAGTTCCCCCCTTTGTACAACCGTATAAAATTGTATCAAGAATTGCCATTTATAAAAAAAAAAACAAGTATGGTAGAAGTTGTCACCTGAGTTGCTAATATTTTTTCCTAACAAACGACTACCTTTTAAATTTTTCATAAATATTTTGTATTTAAGACAACAAAATGAACCGAAAATATTGTTATTCATTTAATTTCTCGTAAAACTACTGATTATCAATATCATAATAGTATTTTAATTGTAGTTTGTATGGTCACACTCAATTAAAATGTCTGAATATTTTCCGGCGCTTGAGTTTGTAAATTTTATGTTTCGTTTGGTTTTGGACTAATAAGCAGTGAAATTATCTTGTATAGTGAGAAATATTGGTGTAAATGTCGAGTTATATATCATTCTCCATTTCATCATTGGTTTCCTACTATCTTTTACCTGTTGTGTGAGGCAGTGACTCATTTTACAATAATTTGTGGTTTTTCTGTGCGTAATCAGCATAATATAAATAAACTTTTGAACAATATGGGTGGAAAAGGTGGCAAGGGTAGTCACAGAACATGTGAAATATGTGGTATGATTCCCCACATGAAGAATTACCATCAACTAGCCAACAACAACTACAAATACTTCCCATCAAAGAGTCGCAAAATGGTACGTGTTTTATTTAATTGCATTAATGTGTACACCCATTAAATAGTTTCAGAGAGATGACCAGATAAAAAAAACGTGTAGCAGAATAACTATTAAAATGTTGAATAATTCATGAAAAAAAGAGAAAGCAATAAATCATTTTCTCATACATTTTGACAGGACAATGTCTGTCGTGGCAGCAAATTTTAATATAGAATACTAATATTAAAATGTGATTGCAGTTGCTGTTCCAGAGGCACCCTGTCTAGGCCCATCAACAAGCAAAGAAGCTGCGTTGCAATCTAGGAATGGTAAGCGTTATTACTATAGTATAGTTCAAGCCAAGCCAAAAACTGTAAGTAAATAATGAATAATGATTTAATCATTGTTTTTTTTTTGCAGATGTAATTTCAACCATATCCACTAAGATACATAGTGAATGTTCAGAAAGTGATGAAAAATCACTGAAAAAGAGAACTTGTGGATAACAGAGTTGCCTTGTTACCATACACAGGTATAATAATAATTATTATTTTGTTATAAGCTTTGTAAAATAATAATATGAATTATATTTTTTATAAAATGTTATTATTTTTGTAGATTTATCAATCCCGAGGAAAAAGAAACTCATGGAACAAAGAAAATGAAATGCACCCTTAACTCATTAAGAAGAAGTGCCAACCTTATTGAACGAATTGAATCACCAGTACTCAAGGAGATGGTACTTTAATGCCTCCAAAAATCAACACCGCAAACCCAAAGGAAGGAGGTGGACAACACAGAATAAACAGCATTATCAATTTTTAAGTGTTCTCCTAAAACATACAGATATTTTAACAAAATTTTGCCACTTCCTAGTGAAAAAATCCTGCAAAACATTTTGAAAAAAATCCCTATGTAGCCAGCCATCCATAAAGGTATACAATACAGGCATCCATAGGTAACAGCCAGCAGCAGCTACTAAGAATATAGTATATTATTGTGTGAACTATGTATGCTATTATAGATCAATCGGGTATCTCGAATTATTGTAATGTAAATAAAATCTACACCATCTACTTACAACATTATTCATTTTAAAATAAGGTTCCCTGCACAAATTACATACCTAATTATAAAAAATAATACGAAATGATCCTGAAATCGATAAAGAATTATCGACAGTTCACATCACTATATTTGACAGCTATTTAATCGATACATTTTTGTACATCACTAGTGACAGCTATAATTTGTTTCGTTATGTTGGTAACGAGGGGGGAACTAATTTCATACAAAATGGTTTTACACTATCAAAGTATCGAAGTGCCGTCTCTTCTAGCGTAGCGTTTGTATTCTCTTTGACAACGGGTATAAAACCGACGCGCAACGGACCTCGAGCCTTTTTTATTTTTCCGAATTTACGCGGAGCCCCGGTCGTTTTGCTGTCGGTGTTTAGGGCTCCCTTGTGCTTGTGCGTGGTTTGTGCCGAGTTGAATTGTTGTGCGCGTAGTGAGTTCCAAGTTTCGACGGCGCTCCATCGGCAAACCACGCGCACTTTGACGGCGCTCCAGCAGCGACTCCCGCGCACGGGAAGGCCCGCCGACAGGTAAGCACCGCGTGGTTTTCCCCTCGCCTCGATTCTCGGGCGCCTCTGGCTCGTTCGTAATGCTAATCACGCCTATTCTTTACAGCAAACCCGACGAACGTTTACACGTTGTCCACGTGCGTCCCGCGGGTTCCAAAAGGGCGAAGACTGCCCTTCTTTTCGACCACGCGGCCGGCGCGGATCCGCCGCGAGGTCACGCCTTCTTTTACCCTGATTTAAAGGTGAGCCATTTTTTTGTTATTCGGCCCGCGTGCATAAACCGCGGCGTCGTCAAGCGTGCCAAATCACTTCAAATCTTTTCAATCATTTAGGGCTTCCAGCCCTAACCTTGTTTAACCTCTTCCTCCTATGCCGGGTCTCCGCCCCGGCAGGAGATTTTCGTCATTTTACAACTTGTAACGTGTCTTTTGGACGGCGCGTTCCAGGGTCGTTGGAGGACCCCCAGTTCGTTGGAGGACCCCCAGTTCGTTGGAGGACCCCCAGTTCATTGGAGGACCGCCATTTTGAGCGGAAAACCTCGAGTGCGGTGAGCGCCCGCTGCCCTCCATCTAGTGGCGTGACGCCGTCGGCCTGCGACCTTCAACGGCGAGCGTACCAGGCCCGCCAGGTCGTCGCTTCCTTCTGCGTGCCGGCGTGCCGTACAGGACAGTACCAATCCCACCTTCGTACCTTCATTTATATAACCACAAGGTCCCAGCGCCCACGCTGGGTGGCGCTCGAACCTTCTGCCTTACTCGAGAGCAACCCTGGCATTAATCTTTATCTAAATTTAACCGCGAGCTATCCGGCTCCGATTAGGCCTTTCATATATATCAAAATTGCAACCATTGGCACACTGAATAGGTAGGAGAGTATTTAAATTATAAGATCTTTACTGTAATAAAGCCCCGTCTTCCACGGAACTGAGGTCTCACTGGAGGCCTCCATTCTCATTGTATAAATTCAATTATTTTAATAAACAATTTCGTTTGGGCATTACTATTTCTGGTATTTCATTTACAAAACCTTAGCTGAACTTAGGTAGGTAATACATTCACCGGAGAGTTGCGGGTTCGATTCCCTGACCTCCGGATTATACATGTAACAGTGGCGCCACGAACAGGGAACCTTTTGCTCTCGAGATCCAACCACAGTGCCTTCTGCACCGAGGAAGGAAAGGCAAATTTTTTTTCTTTTTGTACTAACCTTTTAGAAACTTAACTTTTACTTGTGGTTTTACTATTTACATTTATTGCTGTGACAATTCTATTGTGCTATTGTGTACTAGGGTGTATTTGCAATTTGTTTTAGAATCTATACCTTAGACACATTTATTATTTTAATCATTGTTAACATTGTGCCAACGGTGTAGTCGCAGTATATACATTTAAGTTCACTTTTCACAATGGAGCACCATATTGCCATGGGCTCCGCAGCTATGAACTGGGGTTGCAGTACTAGTATCTGGTGGTCGATTAGGAATAATTCAAATATTAAATTGCATAATCCAATTCATTCATAACGGTGCATTAATTCCATTATCTTACATTATGCAATTATTTAGACAGTTGTAATGCATGGTTGATTTTTATTATAGATATTATTGAATGTTGACTTTTATAATTTCATTGATGCAATTCTTTTTACAAATTCAATGTTTACAATTTCGCCTCTATTGGGTAATTTTTTTTTGTTGTTTGTTGAATGTTGACAATTCTATTTAATTTTGAATGGTTATAGAATGGTTTATGAAGTTTTCAGTTGGAGTAATCATTTTAGTAGGTAGGTACCTTGGATTTGGACAATTTCCTGTTTTCTTTTTGTTTTCAAACATATTTTTTCTTTCCATTACATGTAGTGAGTCTGTTTGTCATTTCAAACCTTTTGCCACCCCCCCTTTTGGTCTATTTTTGGGACATTATTAGATTTTTCCAACTTTTTATTTTTTCACGGATTGAGGAGGCTTGAATTTTGGTTTGTTTTGGAAAGCAGGGGTTTTTGAAAAGCTTCGCCCCACCTTTTGTCTCTCTTGGAGAGGGACGTTTTTTCCGGTTTGCTGGGTTCGGGTACTTTTATTTTTCAGTTTTCGGACCGGCAGATTTTTTCGGATTTTGTGGTGCGAGCTTCAACCCTGTTTTGGTAACGAGTCACACTGGCCTTTAGCGTTTTCTCGCTCTTTTTTCTATGGTGTCAATTTTCTTTCATTTGACACCGTAGGACATTCTGTCATTCAGCCCCACTCCGGGATGAGTGAAGCCAAGGTGACCGTTTCCTTTCCTTTTTCACATTCTTCCAAGCCTTCCCCTTTTTACTTTTTCTCTTTTCTACCTCTTTTTAGGGTCTTCACAGGTCGATTCGAGTTCTTCTCGAGGTTTCTATTTTTTTTTCAAGATGAGCTATTCATTTTGGCTCATTTGAAATCTGTGAGCTTAGTTGAGCGTCTTGTTTATGCTTATTTTGCATACTGGGACAAAGAATTGTTTCTTTTTCATTATCAACTTTAAGTGGGGTATGGTTGTGAGTGGAAAATTGTTTTCATCATTGAATTAGGTTGTGTAACCGAGGTTAAGCTTCATCGCGTTCGGTTCCGGCCGCTGGGGTATCAACCCCTCGCTTATTTCAAATTAAGTATACTTTCTTTCACAGAATTCTTTTAACAATTGACTTTCTTCCTCGTTGGCTCGGGGTGACAAAATTAAAACACAACAATTTATAACTTTTGGAATAGGGAAACAAACATTAATTAACAAATCTTTAATTGTATTTGACAACCAACCTTTGTCCAACTAAATTACTTCTTTCAAGCGGTCCATAACTTTCATAAAGCCTTATATGACAAGCGGTGCATAACTTGTAAAACAAGCCTTATATGTGTAACGGTACTCAACTTGTGCCAATAAATGCCATTGAGTACCGGGTCTTTTCCTTCCTTTAGAATCAAAATTTTGCCTCTACCAATTAAAATACATTAGAATGTTACCACCCCCCCCCCTCTATTGGTAGTAAGTAGTTGTCATCAGTAAATTTCCAATTTTTTTTTATTAGCTTTGCCCTTCCTAAATTTACTTCTTTCCAAGCGGTACATAACTTGTAAAATTAAGCCTCATATGTCAAGCGGTGCATAACTTGTAAAACAAGCCTTATATGTGTAACGGTACCCAACTTGTGCCAATAAATGCCATTGAGTACCGGGTCTTTTCCTTCCTTTAGAATCAAAATTTTGCCTCTACCAATTAAAATACATTAGAATGTTACCACCCCCCCTCTATTGGTAGTCAGTAGTTGTCATCAGTAAATTTCCAATTTTTTTTATTAGCTTTGCCCTTCCTAAATTTACTTCTTTCCAAGCGGTACATAACTTATAAAACTAAGCCTTATATGTCAAGCGGTGCATAACTTGTAAAACAAGCCTTATATGTGTAACGGTGCCCAACTTGAGCCAATAAATGCCATTGGATACCGGGTCTTTTCCTTCCTTTCGAATTTCAACTAAAATTCAAAACTGTACCAATAAAACCATCCTTCAAGCGCTTCACGCCAGGATTAATTCAATTAAAAAAAAAAAAAAAAAAAAAAAAAAAAAAACTTTGTTGTTCATTAATTAATTAAAATCGTAATTAACATCCTAAACTTGAGTCCACGGGGTAAGAAATCATTAAACTAGTTTTCCTACCCAAATATTAGGTTGTCCTTATACTACAATATGATGACCACTCACAATGCATAACCCCTTCGTTGTAAACAATTCCTCTTAGGTAATGTAGGTCTTTTGTTTCAGATCGACAAACATTAAATAGCCCTAGGTCCTATTTAGAATTTAACTAAGCTTTCCATTTAGAAATAACCTCGGCTTTCGGATTGGCAAAGAGGGACCCCTTTTAATTTTTAGGTGTTTTCAGCGCGGAAATTGTTTCTTTTTTAGGTTTTACTTTTTTGACCATGGCGTGGTCTGACCCAGAAATTGTGGGCTTTGCGCTGGATTTTTTGTATTTTATGGCAGAATGGACGGGACAGATCACTACCTCTGAAAATTACAATGCTAGGATTTTATTTTGTGGTTCTCTTACAGATCCATCTTCAAGACGGGCTTCGCGACAGAAGTTACCGCACCTTTTTTTACTTTCAGGTGATTTGAGCCGGGAAGTGAACTTTTCTTCGTTTTTTTTATTTTCGACCATGGCGCGGCCTGACCCAGAAATTGTGGGCTTTGCGCTGGATTTTTGTATTTTATGGCAGAATGGACGGGACAGATCGCTACCACTAAAGTTTAAATGGTTAGGTTTTGTTTTTATGGTTCTCTTACAGAAACATTTTCAAGACGGGCTTCGCGATAGAAGTTACCGCACCTTATAACACGCTTTTGGTTTGATAGGCGTTACGATTCAGTTCCGCATGGGCTGATCGTAGCTACCAAGATCGAACCATCCTTTTCATGTTTCTCCTCTAGAAACATCTTCAAGACGGGCTTCGCGATAGGAGTTACCGCAATTTAAACTTTAATTTCAACTGTTATTTCAACTTTAATTTCAATTTTAATTTCAACCGTATGGTACGCATTGGCAGGTAATTCTTTTTTTTTGCATTCCTGAGTTCCGGAGGAGACCGTAAACAAGTGTCACCCTTATATAAATTTCAGGTAAACGTTTTATTTTAGCGCCCTCTGTCGGTTAGCGGTGGAACAACTTGAAGATCGCGAATCGATACGTTGCGCCGTCGATTCTCTTACCGTTTCAACAGTTAGATATCACTATTCTCGTGAGGATTTTGTTGAGCTGGATTGTTTTGAGACTGTTCCGAGCGTACGGCCCGGTTTAAATATAGTTTACTACTGGATAGGAAGGTACCGTCGTAAATTTTGAAAATAATAATCTAAATATTAACGTTTTGAATTATGCTGGTTCTGATTTACTGGCTTCAGTTTAACTTCGCCTGTCCCGATTTGGACAGGTCTTACGAGCAGAACAAGACCCCTTCCGTGGCTCGATCGGACGCTTTATGATGGAACTCATGTATTTTCGGTAACACCACCCATATCAACCTACACTTACTCATACACTACTCATACACACCCCTATCAACAGATCCACACTTACACGTCTAAACACCATCACGCATTTATACCCACTCGTCAACATAGTCACCCCTACGTACGTAACCATACATCCATGCGCCTCGACACGAAAGCTCCCTTCGCTCATGCCTTTAAAGTTATTTTAAATAAACAGCTCAGCTTGCATCGGTAATAATTTATTTGATATAACTTTGGAGGACAGGTGTTTACAAAATTAATACTAAATTATCATGTTATACTTTGCAGTTTGTTGTTACTCTTGACAAAGGTAATGTAGATCTTCGTTAGGACTATGACGGCCTTTTCGCTAATCTTTAGTCGGCCTTTCCGTAACAGCTCCACCTATCGGCGTGCGCCGGAACTATCTCAAAGCGACACAGCTTCGATTCGTAGTTTCAATCTATCTATGACAACACCCGCGGTCAACCGATAGATGGCGTTAATGTTCATTCTTGAATTTTTTTGTTCGTTTCAGTTAAAATTTGTTATCCTCTTCATTTTCTTTCTTACAGGTCAAGATTCTAAACATAGTGATCGGCATTCTGTTTGCTCCGATTGATCAAACAGGTTTAGTGTCGTTTTCCGTTTCGTTTCTTTTAAGCTTCGGAGAGTTCTTTTCAGGTGAACTGTTGCCCTCCACCTACTGTGTGAGGCCGCTTCACGATTGGAGTAGTTACCTACGCTTATGGGCGTGGAGCCCGCTCGACGCTTTTCGATCCGACGAGTCCGGGTTCGATCCAGAGCTCGTCCTCTTCACCTTCGGGGATCGGGTAGTTTCGAGCTGGGGTCCAGCTCAGGATTTTCTCTTGCTTTATCCCGATAAAATCCTTATCGGGGAAGGGGGTGTTGTTACGTATGTTTTTTCACACTCACCCTTTAAACATTAACTTATAGTCATTCTTTCCACAGGCCTTCTCACCCCTGTAATTTCGGGGATTGTTTTTTACTTTTGTTTACGAGTCTTGCTTGAAAACTCAGCGGTGACAGATTGACTGCGCCGACGACGGGTGACAGATTGACCGCGCCGATGACGGGCGACAAGTTGACAGTTCGCGTTCCTTTTTCTTTTGGTTTGGCTTCGCCCGGTCGCGCAAATGTCGCCACTCGACTAAATACCGATATCGATCTCTACTAAAGTTAATTCCGGCGGGCGCGTCTGCCATCTTTGGATTGCCGCCGAGTATTATAATCGACTAAATTTGAGAATCGATATCAGTTGATGTTTGGGGCGGCAGATGTCAGCCCCGCCCTTCAGGTCCTACCGATTTTTTCCCAGCACAACGGGTATAAAACCGACGCGCAACGGACCTCGAGCCTTTTTTATTTTTCCGAATTTACGCGGAGCCCCGGTCGTTTTGCTGTCGGTGTTTAGGGCTCCCTTGTGCTTGTGCGTGGTTTGTGCCGAGTTGAATTGTTGTGCGCGTAGTGAGTTCCAAGTTTCGACGGCGCTCCATCGGCAAACCACGCGCACTTTGACGGCGCTCCAGCAGCGACTCCCGCGCACGGGAAGGCCCGCCGACAGGTAAGCACCGCGTGGTTTTCCCCTCGCCTCGATTCTCGGGCGCCTCTGGCTCGTTCGTAATGCTAATCACGCCTATTCTTTACAGCAAACCCGACGAACGTTTACACGTTGTCCACGTGCGTCCCGCGGGTTCCAAAAGGGCGAAGACTGCCCTTCTTTTCGACCACGCGGCCGGCGCGGATCCGCCGCGAGGTCACGCCTTCTTTTACCCTGATTTAAAGGTGAGCCATTTTTTTGTTATTCGGCCCGCGTGCATAAACCGCGGCGTCGTCAAGCGTGCCAAATCACTTCAAATCTTTTCAATCATTTAGGGCTTCCAGCCCTAACCTTGTTTAACCTCTTCCTCCTATGCCGGGTCTCCGCCCCGGCAGGAGATTTTCGTCATTTTACAACTTGTAACGTGTCTTTTGGACGGCGCGTTCCAGGGTCGTTGGAGGACCCCCAGTTCGTTGGAGGACCCCCAGTTCGTTGGAGGACCCCCAGTTCATTGGAGGACCGCCATTTTGAGCGGAAAACCTCGAGTGCGGTGAGCGCCCGCTGCCCTCCATCTAGTGGCGTGACGCCGTCGGCCTGCGACCTTCAACGGCGAGCGTACCAGGCCCGCCAGGTCGTCGCTTCCTTCTGCGTGCCGGCGTGCCGTACAGGACAGTACCAATCCCACCTTCGTACCTTCATTTATATAACCACAAGGTCCCAGCGCCCACGCTGGGTGGCGCTCGAACCTTCTGCCTTACTCGAGAGCAACCCTGGCATTAATCTTTATCTAAATTTAACCGCGAGCTATCCGGCTCCGATTAGGCCTTTCATATATATCAAAATTGCAACCATTGGCACACTGAATAGGTAGGAGAGTATTTAAATTATAAGATCTTTACTGTAATAAAGCCCCGTCTTCCACGGAACTGAGGTCTCACTGGAGGCCTCCATTCTCATTGTATAAATTCAATTATTTTAATAAACAATTTCGTTTGGGCATTACTATTTCTGGTATTTCATTTACAAAACCTTAGCTGAACTTAGGTAGGTAATACATTCACCGGAGAGTTGCGGGTTCGATTCCCTGACCTCCGGATTATACATGTAACACGTTTGATCAAAAAGTCGTGCCGTTAGATCACAATGTCGTGCCGACAGATTTGAAAATCGTGCCATTCGACCAAAAAGTCGTGCCGCACGTTCAAAAAGTCGTGCCGACAGATTTGAAAATCGTGCCGTAAAGTCGGGCCGATCGATCAAAAAGTCGTGTCGTTCGACCTAAAAATCGTGCCGCTCGATCAAAAAGTCGTGCCGATAGATTTGAAAATCGTTCCGTTCGACCTAAAAATCGTGCCGCTCGATCAAAAAGTCGTGCCGACAGATTTGAAAATTGTGCCGTTTGATATAAAAATTGTGCCGTTCGATCCAAAATACGTGCCGATTGATTAAAAAGTCGTATCGTTCGACCTAAAATTCGTGCCGCTCGATCGAAAAGTCGTGCCGTCAGATTTGAAAATCGTTCCGTTCGACCTATCAATCGTGCCGCTCGATCAAAAAGTCGTGCCGACAGATTTGAAAATCGTGCTGTTTGATATAAAAATTGTGCCGTTCGATCCAAACTACGTGCCGATTGATTAAAAAGTCGTATCGTTCGACCTAAAATTCGTGCCACTCGATCGAAAAGTCGTGCCGTCAGATTTGAAAATCGTGCCGTTCGACCTAAAAATCGTGCCGTTCGATCTTAAGTCGTGCTGATTGATCAGAAAGTCGTGCCATCACATTTGAAAATCGTGCCGTTTGATCAAAAAGTTGTGCCATTGGATCACAATGTCGTGCCGACAGATTTGAAAATCGTGCCATTCGACCAAAAAATCGTGCCGCACGTACAAAAAGTCGTGACGACAGATTTGAAAATCGTGCCGTTTCACCCAGAAATCGTGCCGTTCCACTTAAAAATCGTTCCGTTTGATCAAAAAGTCGTGCCGTTGGATCACAATGTCGTGTCGACAGATTTGAAAATCGTGCCGTTCGACCAAAACATCGTGCCGCACGATCAAAAAGTCGTGTCGATAGATTTGAAAATCGTTCCGTTCAACCTACAAATCGTGCCGCTCGATCAAAAAGTCGTGCCGACAGATTTGAAAATCGTGCCGTTCCACTTAAAAATCGTTCCGATTGATCAAAAAGTCGTGCCGTTCGACCCAGAAATCGTGCCGTTCCACTAAAAATCGTTCCGTTTGATCAAAAAGTAGTGTGCCGTTTGACACAGAAATCGTGCCGTTCCACTTAAAAATCGTTCCGTTTGATCAAAAAGTCGTGCCGTTAGATCACAATGTCGTGCCGACAGATTTGAAAATCGTGCCGTTCGACCAAAACATCGTGCCGCACGATCAAAAAGTCGTGCCGATAGATTTGAAAATCGTGCCGTTCGACCTAAAAATCGTGCGGTTCGATCTTAAGTCGTGCTGATTGATCAGAAAGTCGTGCCATCACATTTGAAAATCGTGCCGTTTGATCAAAAAGTTGTGCCATTGGATCACAATGTCGTGCCGACAGATTTGAAAATCGTGCCATTCGACCAAAAAATCGTGCCGCACGTACAAAAAGTCGTGACGACAGATTTGAAAATCGTGCCGTTTCACCCAGAAATCGTGCCGTTCCACTTAAAAATCGTTCCGTTTGATCAAAAAGTCGTGCCGTTGGATCACAATGTCGTGCCGACAGATTTGAAAATCGTGCCATTCGACCAAAAAGTCGTGCCGCACGATCAAAAAGTCGTGCCGACAGATTTGAAAATCGTGCCGTAAATTCGGGCCGATCGATCAAAAAGTCGTGTCGTTCGACCTAAAAATCGTGCCGCTCGATCAAAAAGTCGTGCCGATAGATTTGAAAATCGTTCCGTTCGACCTAAAAATCGTGCCGCTCGATCAAAAAGTCGTGCCGACAGATTTGAAAATCGTGCCGTTTGATATAAAAATTGTGCCGTTCGATCCAAAATACGTATCGATTGATTAAAAAGTCGTGTCGTTCGACCTAAAAATCGTGCCGCTCGATCAAAAAGTCGTGCCGATAGATTTGAAAATCGTTCCGTTCGACCTAAAAATCGTGCCGCTCGATCAAAAAGTCGTGCCGACAGATTTGAAAATCGTGCCGTTTGATATAAAAATTGTGCCGTTCGATCCAAAATACGTGCCGATTGATTAAAAAGTCGTATCGTTCGACCTAAAATTCGTGCCGCTCGATCGAAAAGTCGTGCCGTCAGATTTGAAAATCGTTCCGTTCGACCTAAAAATCGTGCCGTTCGACCAAAACATCGTGCCGCACGATCAAAAAGTCGTGCCGATAGATTTGAAAATCGTTCCGTTCAACCTAAAAATCGTGCCGCTCGATCAAAAAGTCGTGACGACAGATTTGAAAATCGTGCCGTTTGACCCAGAAATCGTGCCGTTCCACTTAAAAATCGTTCCGTTTGATCAAAAAGTCGTGCCGTTAGATCACAATGTCGTGCCGACAGATTTGAAAATCGTGCCATTCGACCAAAAAGTCGTGCCGCACGTTCAAAAAGTCGTGCCGACAGATTTGAAAATCGTTCCGTTCGACCTAAAAATCGTGCCGCTCGATCAAAAAGTCGTGCCGACAGATTTGAAAATCGTGCCGTTTGATATAAAAATTGTGCCATTCGATCCAAAATACGTGCCGATTGATTAAAATGTCGTGTCGTTCGACCTAAAAGTCGTGCCGTCAAATTTGAAAATCGTGCCGTTCGACCTAAAAATCGTGCCGTTCGATCTTAAGTCGTGCTGATCGATCAAAAAGTCGTGTCGATAGATTTGAAAATCGTTCCGTTCGACCTAAAAATCGTGCCGCTCGATCAAAAAGTCGTGCCGACAGATTTGAAAATCGTGCCGTTTGAACCAGAAATCGTGCCGTTCCACTTAAAAATCGTTCCGTTTGATCAAAAAGTCGTGCCGTTGGATCACAATGTCGTGTCGACAGATTTGAAAATCGTGCCGTTCGACCAAAACATCGTGCCGCACGATCAAAAAGTCGTGCCGATAGATTTGAAAATCGTTCCGTTCAACCTAAAAATCGTGCCGCTCGATCAAAAAGTCGTGACGACAGATTTGAAAATCGTGCCGTTTGACCCAGAAATCGTGCCGTTCCACTTAAAAATCGTTCTGTTTGATCAAAAAGTCGTGCCGTTAGATCACAATGTCGTGCCGACAGATTTGAAAATCGTGCCATTCGACCAAAAAGTCGTGCCGCACGATCAAAAAGTCGTGCCGACAGATTTAAAAATCGTGCCGTAAAATCGGGCCCATCGATCAAAAAGTCGTGTCGTTCGACCTAAAAATCGTGCCGCTCGATCAAAAAGTCGTGCCGATAGATTTGAAAATCGTTCCGTTCGACCTAAAAATCGTGCCGCTCGATCAAAAAGTCGTGCCGACAGATTTGAAAATCGTGCCGTTTGATATAAAAATTGTGCCGTTCGATCCAAAATACGTACCGATTGATTTAAAAGTCGTGTCGTTCGACCTAAAAATCGTGCCGCTCGATCAAAAAGTCGTGCCGATAGATTTGAAAATCGTTCCGTTCGACCTAAAAATCGTGCCGCTCGATCAAAAAGTCGTGCCGACAGATTTGAAAATCGTGCTGTTTGATATAAAAATTGTGCCGTTCGATCCAAAATACGTGCCGATTGATTAAAAAGTCGTATCGTTCGACCTAAAATTCGTGCCGCTCGATCGAAAAGTCGTGCCGTCAGATTTGAAAATCGTTCCGTTCGACCTAAAAATCGTGCCGTTCGACCAAAACATCGTGCCGCACGATCAAAAAGTCGTGCCGATAGATTTGAAAATCGTTCCGTTCAACCTAAAAATCGTGCCGCTCGATCAAAAAGTCGTGACGACAGATTTGAAAATCGTGCCGTTTGATTCAGAAATCGTGCCGTTCCACTTAAAAATCGTTCCGTTTGATCAAAAAGTCGTGCCGTTAGATCACAATGTCGTGCCGACAGATTTGAAAATCGTGCCATTCGACCAAAAAGTCGTGCCGCACGATCAAAAAGTCGTGCCGACAGATTTGAAAATCGTGCCGTAAAGTCGGGCCGATCGATCAAAAAGTCGTGTCGTTCGACCTAAAAATCGTACCGCTCGATCAAAAAGTCGTGCCGATAGATTTGAAAATCGTTCCGTTCGACCTAAAAATCGTGCCGCTCGATCAAAAAGTCGTGCCGACAGATTTGAAAATCGTGCCGTTTGATATAAAAATTGTGCCGTTCGATCCAAAATACGTACCGATTGATTAAAAAGTCGTGTCGTTCGACCTAAAAATCGTGCCGCTCGATCAAAAAGTCGTGCCGATAGATTTGAAAATCGTTCCGTTTGACCTAAAAATCGTGCCGCTCGATCAAAAAGTCGTGCCGACAGATTTGAAAATCGTGCCGTTTGATATAAAAATTGTGCCGTTCGATCCAAAATACGTGCCGATTGATTTAAAAGTCGTATCGTTCGACCTAAAATTCGTGCCGCTCGATCGAAAAGTCGTGCCGTTAGATTTGAAAATCGTTCCGTTCGACCTAAAAATCGTGCCGCTCGATCAAAAAGTCGTGCCGACAGATTTGAAAATCGTGCCGTTTGATATAAAAATTGTGCCGTTCGATCCAAAATACGTGCCGATTGATTAAAAAGTCGTATCGTTCGACCTAAAATTCGTGCCGCTCGATCGAAAAGTCGTGCCGTCAGATTTGAAAATCGTGCCGTTCGACCTAAAAATCGTGCCGTTCGATCTCAAGTCGTGCTGATTGATCAGAAAGTCGTGCCATCACATTTGAAAATCGTGCCGTTTCATCAAAAAGTTGTGCCGTTGGATCACAATGTCGTGCCGACAGATTTGAAAATCGTGCCATTCGACCAAAAAATCGTGCCGCACGTACAAAAAGTCGTGCCGACAGATTTGAAAATCGTGCCGTAAAATCGTGCCGTTCGACCTAAATATTTATTTATTTATTTATGAAATAATTCCTTCAGGTAGCATTACAGGTTACCAATTCGCTGACCTGAGAACCAACTTAGCACTAGGAATAGTATACATTAGGAAGAAGACAAAAAACAAACAATATCTTGCCGTTCGATCTAAAATCGTGCCGATCGATCAATAAGTCCTGTCGTTCGACCTAAAAATCGTGCATTCGAACAAAAAGTCGCGCCGACAGATTTGAAAATCGTGCCGTTTGATATAAAAATTGTGCCGTTCGATCCAAAAATCGTGCCGATTGATCAAAAAGTCGTGTCGTTCGACCTCAAAATCGTGCCGCTCGATCAAAAAGTCGTGCCGTCAGATTAGAAAATCGTGCCGTTCGACCTTAAAATCGTGCCGTTTGACCAAAAAGTTGTGCCGATCGACCTAAAAATCGTGCTTTTCAATCAAAAAGTCTTGCCGTTCGATCAAAAAAATCGTGCCGTAAGAATTGAAAATCGTGCCGTTTGATCAAAAAGTCGTGCCGTTAGACCCAAAAATTTCCCATTCGACCTAAATATTATTTATTACTTTGTAAGTAAAGCTATGGTCAAAACGTTTATCCAATTAATTATACCTACGGAATATTTTTTAGTACCTACTCGAATAAAATATGGACCCACTAAAATGAGCTAGAATGAAGGAATTATCAACAGAGACATTTGCGAAGTAGAAACGTCACTGATTTTCCTGAATTCATTCAGTTCATTTACTTAATACATTATGTTACTATTTGATAGAAAATAATAAGGTCCACTGCCAAAAATGTGATTTCTCTTCACTTAATAAGGCCCAAGGGTTTGACTGACTATACCTAAATCGTATTATTTTTAAGCTGATAATTATTTCAGTTAATACATAACAATACAAAACTAAACTGTATTTTATTAAAATACCTACATAATTTAATGTTGTTATGCTGCATTTAAGTTTTTATAGTCTTAATAAAGACCACCACCTCAGTTATTATTAATTTATAGATGAATCTTTCGGGAATGATAAAAATAACTGTAAGTGTATCACACAAAATTGAAATAAAATACTAAAGTAGTTTTCGAAATAATTGCGGTAAAGAAATGGGCCTTATTGAGATCACCTGTTTTCAATAAAGTCCATTGACAAGTTTTTTTTAAACTATTTTTTTAATTTACTTTTGATAAATTATTTTTGTTTTTACTTTATATAATATATGCAATTTATTTATTTTAGATGTTTCTTCAGTTGAAATTATAAGGATTTGTAAAAACGTGGTCCTTATTAGGCGAACTTACCTTATATTTTTTCAGAATTAATAGTAGCCTATGTGTGAATCCAGGTGTTGGATATTACTAAATTTTTTGCAAATAGGTCCAGCCGTTCGATCGTGTAGAAGAACTAACAAACATGCGCGCTCACAATCTTCCGGCTTTATAATATTAGTAAAACCTCCCCTTTCTTAACCGACTTAAATTAGGAAGTTCTCAATTATTCGACTGTAGGTATATTTTTTTTTACAAGTCCGATAAACTTATTAATTAATACTATGGTGCATATAATTTTTATTTCATATTCGTTTAAGTTTCCTTACCCAAAGGGTAAACCGGGACCCTATTGCTAAGGCTCCGCTGTCTGTCCATTCGTCCGCCTGTCCGTCTATCACCAGGCTGTATCTCACATGGACCGTGATAGTTAGACAGTTGAAATGTTCACGTTTAATGATGTATTCCTGTTCCCGCTATAACAACAAATACTAAAAATCGGAATAAAATGAATATTCAATGGGGCTCCCATACAACAAACATAACTTTTTGCCGTTTTTTAGATAATAATACGGAACCCTTCGTGCACGAGCCTGACTCGCAGTTGGCCGGTTTTTTTATTTATGTAAACACAAATAACTGACCTTAGCTAAAATCCCCTGCGTCAGGAACGAGGATCAAGGACTTTCAAATTGTATCCGAGCGTAGCAAAGATACGAGTATAAGTAGTAGGTACACAATCCGATTAGACACCAACAACTTAAACATGTTCCACACCACTTTCCTCGCAGACCACGCGAACCGAACTGCCTCCCAGATCGAGCCGAACAAACTGTACGGCCTTCCCCCCTCGGAGCTGGTGGAGCTCGTCCAGATCCACATGGAGGAGACCGCGGCGCTGCGCACAGAGAACGCGGAGCTGTTCACCGTGAGAGACCAGCTGCTGAGGGACCAGGAGCTGCTGAGCCGGGAGAACGAACGGCTCCTCAAGAAACTGGAAGACGTCAACTCGTGAGTTTGAGGAAACTCGTTTAATATTTATAAACACGCGTATATTGTATAGTATTGAGTATTATCTTAATAAGTAGGTACCTACTTATTATGTAAATAACGCGTCACGTTGTTTGTCCACTATGTACTCCTAAACTACTTAATGGATTTTAATCAAATTTGCACACCGTGTGCAGTTTGGTCTAACTTGAAAGATAGGATAGCTTATATCTCAATTTACAGTCGCAATAACAAAAATCTTAGCCACAGCAACGCGTGGCCGTGTCTGCTAGTTTATACATAATATACTTAATAGCGGCGCCCGCAGTTCCACCCGAGTTGGCTATTATCACATATTACCCATTATTTTTACGGGATTAAATTATCTATTCCAGGAGCTATAGTATCTGTATACAAAATTTCATCAAAATCCGTCCATCTATTAAGGCGTGAAGAGAGATCAAACATACACACACACACACAAAATTTTGCATTTATAATTTATGTAGGAAGTAGGATAGCGTAAGTATAGTGTAATCCACCAATCCGGGCCGTTCCCCTGTGGTGGATTACGGCCGGGACATTCCCAGATGTCACCCCCGTTAAACCCCCCAGTCAGGGCCTCGAACCGGTTTGAAATATACCGGTTATAAACGTTAAAATAACGGTTTCTTGGACTATTTCGTTCCGAGTGAAAACGTTAAAAAGAGCGTTAATGAAACCATAATTAACCGGTAAAATCCGCGATGCCAGTGGTTCAAGATCAGCCGTGTATGCGGGGTGCGGGAGAGGTTAGGGCGGGTGGGTAAACAGACAGGCACCGACTCGCTCTCGCGTCTCGTGGCTTCGGACGGCGCGGCGTTGGTGAAGTACGGAACGGTCGGTACGCTCCGCGCCACGTGGCTCGAACGCGCACTAACTTGTTAACTATCTGACCTGACGAACGCTTCTTTATAACACAACGAGCGATTAGGTATCTCAAAGACGATATAATTGATCACGTCCTCGTCATCCAAAATAAAGAGTTGCCTTATCTTACTAATATTAATAAGCCGAAAGTTTGTGAATGTGCATGTGTGAGGGTGTGTGTGTGTATTTGTTGGTCATTCACGCTCAAACGGCTGGATCGATTTCAATGAAATTTGATATAGGAATAGATTGGATATATGAGGCGGACATAAGCTATCTATTGTCTTAAATATAATCTTAGAAGGGGATGAAATAGGGGTTGAAAGTTTCTATTGGGTAATTAATAATTATTTGAGTTAGTAATCTGAACATGTATATTTTGGCTTTTGGTAAGAAATAAAGAAATAAGAGCCATGTGTGTAAGCTGTTCTCAAGAGTCCTTACGAACCATCTCGAACGCAGGTTTGATGACTTCCAGCCTCCCGAACAAGCCGGTTTCCGGAAAGGCTTTGGCACCATAGACCACATACACACGCTCCGCCAGATTATACAGAAGACTGAGGAGTATAATCAGTCGTTATGTTTGGCGTTTGTGGACTATGAAAAAGCCTTCGATTCAATCGAGACCTGGGCAGTATTTCAGTCCTTTCAGCAATGCCATATCAAGTATAGGGTATATCAAAGTGCTGAAGTGCTTGTATATTAACTCCACCATGTCAATCCGACTACAGGGCGAGAGCACAAAACATACCCCATTGCAGAGAGGCGTGAGACAAAGAGATATTATTTCTCCGAAACTGTTCGTAAACGCATTGAAGGACGTTTTCAAGCTCTTGGACTCAAACGGATTCGGCATCAACATCAATGGTGAATACATCACTTACCTTCGTTTTTCCGATGATGTAGTCATCATGGCAGAGTCCCTGGAGGATCTCAATACTATGCTCAGCGAACTCAATAGCGTTTCCCAACTGGTGGGTCTGAAAATGAACACGGACAAGACGAAAGTCATGTCCAATGGCCATGTTGTATGTGCCAGTAATCGTTGAGAATGGTACTCTCAAAGTTGTTGACCAGTACACCTACCTTGGCCAGATCGTCCAGGTAGGCAGTTCCAACTTCGACAAAGAGGTCGTCCGAAGAATCCAACTCGGATGGGCAGTGTTCGAAAAGTTACGTGACATTTTCTCGTCCAAAATTCCACAGTGCCTGAAGACAAGGGTCTTCAACCATGTTACCAATGATGACATAATTATGGTACTGACTGAGTTGTGGTCCTTATTAACTGCTGGCCTTTTGGAAAAGCTCAGAGTGACACAGCGAGCAACGGAGAGCTATGCTTGGAGTTTCTTTGCGCAATAAAATCCGGACCGAGGATATTCGCCAAAGAACTAAAGTTGACGACATAGCTCCTCAGGGTTTGCAAGCTGAAGTGGCAATCGGCAGTCCGCATCACTAGTAGAACTGACAACTGATGGGGAAGAGTTTCTAGAGTGGCGACCACGGACTGGAAGACGCAGCGTAGGTAGGCCTACTAGATGGGCCGACGACATGAAAAGAGTCGCAAGCAATCGGTGGATGCAAGTGGCAAATAGTCGTTCGGTGTGGCACTCTAAGAGGGAAGCCTATGTTCAGCAGTTGACGTCTTCAGGCTGATGATGATGATGATGAGAGATCGAGGTAGAGAGAGAGAGAGAGAGAGCGAGGAAGAGAAGGATAAAAAGAGAGCAAGAGAGGGAGAGAGATTGAGAGGGAAATATATAGAAATAGAGGGAGAGATCGAAAGAAGGAGGGAGAGAAAAAAGGAAGAAAGAAGGAGATAAATGGATAGTGAGAAAGTGAGAGAGACATAGAGTGAGTGGAAAATATATATAAATAAAGGAAGAGAGAGATAAAGAGAGCGAGAGTGAGGAAGAAAGTGATAAATTGAGAGGAAAATATAAAGAAATAGAGGGAGAGATATAGAGAGAGGTTGAGAGTGGAGAGGTAAATATATAGAGATAGAGGGAGGGGGAAAGATATAAAGATAAAATAAGAGGGAAAGAGATAGAGGTAAAGGGAGAAAGATAGAGCTTCCTCTGTCTTTCGAGCGAGATAGGGAAAAAATGGAGGAATAGGGAGAGAGATAGAAAGAGAGCTAGAGAGGGAGATAGATAGAGGGAAAAGGATAGAGATAGAGAGATATACTTACCTATCTGTTACCCGTGAAATCAATCGATTTTCTTAACAGTTGACATTAGGTATGATATTTAATATAGGTAGCTAGTTAAAACTGCGAACGAAGTTATAGTATCCGCTAAATAAATCACAGTAAAATTTTTAACGCTAAATAAATATTAATTAGGTACGTGCTTCATAAAAGCTACTGTCGAGCCTGAAGATAGGTACTTTAAGCTTGCATAATTTACTTATCTATATATTTTGCCGATATGTTGGTCCCTACCTAGACCTAGTTTTTAGCATCATAATATTTTACCATAATGACAAGGTGAATACGGTTATTTTTAATTTAAAACATTAAAACACCTCTCATTCATGAAAAATAGATAAAGGCAGGTAGTTAAGTACCTACTTACATAATTACAATGATAAAATTACTTATCCATCGGCCATCATTACACAAGGCGCGAGCCTTCCACTTAACACGGTGATCCCGATAGATGTAAGTTTACGAATGGATAGTTATTCGTTGTTGCAACAGAATGGCAAATTAAGGCAAAAACCGGTAAATATTGGTTTATTGAACATTAACCTATAATGCGAACTTTATTAACCTATAACCGGTTAATGAAGGTTAAAGGTAGAACGAAACCGCATCTAAAACTCCCTATGTACTTAGGCCGAAACCGGTTCGAAAATTAACCCGGTTTTCAAGCCCTGCCCCCAGTAGTGACGACTGGGAATTATTTTTAGAATGTTTCCCTATTGTTACCACTGGTGACGTCACACTGCCTAATCCTCCTCGCGAAAGTGAGCGGAGACCCGTGGTCAGTCAGGAGCGGATAGGGGTTGATGATTGATAGGATAGATCGGGTATAAATAGTATTAGGTATTACTCCGCCCAGAATACTGCTCTATATTCCTCTCGATTCATGGTCGTTTAGAAAAGATCGCTCTGAACGTCCATTGGAACTCAAACACACAAATCCGCTAAATTATGTTGATATTCCAAAAGTTTTGAACCATCAATCAATGTGTCCTGAAATGTTAGATGCTCGTTGGATTCTTGATTAGACATACTTTTTATTAATCTCCCAGGAATTACTTAACTATTTATTTGTTTTTTTATTCGTTTATAGACGAGCAGCATAAGGAATGATATGTCAACATCACACGACAATTATAAGCACTTACAGTCACTAATCCACCCCTAATGTTATAGGAAACTATTTGGAGTAAGCTGACCTAAATCTGAAGAAAGGTCAGTCGCAATCCTGATTGAGGCATGATTGGCACAGTACACAAAAGTTTAATAAAATACATAAAAAATAAAAATTATACATTATATTGGCGTCAAGACGAAACTGCATGAATTAAAAAGATAACAAAATAAAATAAATTCGCACTTATTCTCGTTTTTACACGTTTTTTTTTATTCTTCGTTTAGCTTTAATTAGGCATGGCAGAGAATTTTGGAAAATTATTGTCATTGAACTTTCTAGCTTTCTACAATATTATATAAAATATAGGTAGGTACTAATATGAATTGTTATACCTATAGAGATGTCGATTAAATACGCAAGACAACTCTAAATTATTGCCGTCTCTTTCAAACCATATAAAGACGAAAGGGACAGCAATAGCTTAGTCTTCCAAAAATGGACACGTGCGTCCACCCGACCCGACATCCACTATGGTGTTCGCGCACTACTACCTAGTTTAAATCCAAGATTTTGTGCCGCCTTGGACCAGATGTTCTATGAAAGATATGAAACTGGTCATTCTGTCTCTTGTCCAATGTCTGTCTGCGTCCAATGCCTAGGACGGACTACTAGTGCGCGACCACCCTACAATTATTAGGATTTCTCAACGGATTTCTTCATTCTGTTCACAGGGTTTGCGTCAGATCGCCCATCATACCAGCCCGGCCAACGTATTCTGGCTCCAATGACGCCAACATTTGGACAAACCCTGGCCACTCTTCGGCCAATAGCTTTGGAAGTGGCGGCAGCACTGGCAGCTACACTTAAATTAATTATAACTATGCAACAATTAAAATTTGTGCATAGGAATACTAGAGGAGGAATGGCTATCTTTCTTAGCTCAAAAATCGATCAATTCTCGCACAATGGACTTTTAAATTCAACATTTCTTTTTACGGAATAACCCTTGGTGAATAAGTGGGATAAATAATAGATAATAAGTAGGTAGTAGGTACCTGTAATAGTCGAGAGTACTCTCGATTCTGACGCGTGTATCTATGGCGCGAGAATTAGCCCTCAAAACATGTCCTTAATTATGTAAGTATGAGCCTGTCATGACATATTATTGTAAATAGCATTATATCTAGCTTATTTGACGTTAGCTTACATAATAATTGTTATACTTAGTAAGAGAGGATTGAAAACTTTAAATTAAAAATAAAAGTTTTGAGTGAGTTAACACTAGTTATCAATTTATTGTGCTTTATAATTTTTATCATTATTTTACACATTTGAAAGTATTCTTTAAGTATATATTTACTTCCAGTTTCGTCCCGAAGGTCCACTTCCCAGAATAACTACTCCCACAAGTCGTATACTTTTCATATGCATGTGTGCATTATGAAAAGTATTTAATGAAATATATCTTAAACAAATAGGATATTATATTGTCCTCTCAAAGACGATAAAAGCAATAAGTAACTTAGGTGGCTGAACTAGTGACCGCCACCTATTATCACCTAAAAAGGGCAGAAGTAAGGTAAATAAGTTTAATTAATAAACATTTACACAGGCAAATATCATATCAATATCCTAAAAAAAGGGCAGACAGACCTTGGTTACGGAAACAAGCACACCAAGTAATAAGTAACTTAGTCAAATAAATTCACACATTCATATACAAACACCACATGTTTAAACTAGATAGTTCAAGTTCAATCAGAACTTATCCCGATTGTGGCTGCTGAGCTGACCATTTTGCGGTGCTCATGTCAACTTGCATTGCAACATTGGTTGCACCAGAATTAACTCTGGGAATACAACAATGGCATTCACCACATCGCACGGGGACCAAACACTATAGAAAAATAAAGAAAAATATATTTATTTGTAACAATACATAGTAAAGATATTTTTCTTTATTGTTCTTTCTTATTGTTGAGCTTTTATTTTTTATGTCACTGAGTAACGAGTAAGCAAATTGTACCTACTTATCACCAAACCTATATTTCGCCTTCTCCAAGGCTTTAGTGCAGGCTGACTGATAATAAAGAATGCCACTAGCTTATTCAAGACCAATTGTTTAAATAATCTGAAACAGAGTCTGCAGATTATGGTACTAGAAGTCAGATGTCACAAATTCCTTTGCAATTTACGATGTAAGAGAAATGCATGAACAAATTATGATAACAGTTGTTCATTTCACTTTTGTTAACCATTTGAGTAACCAATGCCAGATACATACATTAGATGTCTAATTACACAGTTCATATCAAGAAAGCGAGAGACATGTGGAAGTGAAAACATATTTTATGATTCGTAGATCAAAACCAATGCGTTTTTCCATACATACTCATGATCTACATCTGCCACATAATGAAAAATGCCTTTGTGCAGTTTTAGAGCCCATTAAAATGAAGCATATTAGTTAACTCATAAGGCACATTTTCAAATGAACTGCAGTTGACTTATAAACCTTTGTTCAACATATACTTCAACTTTTGATTATGGCTTCAGCAGGGCTGCCACAATTTTGTCAGTGTCACTTGGATAGAGTGGAAGATACATGGTATATTCAAATGCTCGGTAGTATATTGTGTTAGTTTCCATCTGACTTTAGATATAGCTATATACCTGTTACCAATAGGACGACACAGAAATACGCAGGACAGCACAAATACGGGTTAAACATATTATAGGTAAAATGTACATGTTTATGTAAACAAACACGTTTGTTGGCACAGTAACTGTCAATAATTTGTAAGAGTGGTTCCGATACAATGTCAAGTTAAGTCACTTCCACTTTTGTCTATATTCTTTGGTCCATATAGACCAGTCTGCCGCAGTGTTGTTAACAGTGACAATAAGCTCTTTATTCTATAGTGTTTGGTCATTAATCCTGATGCTAGTGTCTTCTAAATCCATATTTCTTCCTCTCGTAGAACAAGTCAGTCTTGGAACTACCCAAGTTCACAATCTTGGGGCAGCCGTCTCTCTGAAACAAATAAGTTTATTTGTTATGTGACGGCAAGTAAATGCTGTACTGGTAGTACTTATTGGGTTTTAAAACATAATAATATGTTCGTAATTTTCACTCGCTTTTCGGCGCAGGAAAACATCGTGAATAGTTTTAGACTAGTTGAATAGTAAGCTACTGTTTCGGTTTGGAGGATGTAGAGTACTACAATCATATTATAGTGTGAACTTACGTCTTTTTCCTGTATGGTGCATTCTTTGCAATAGTAAGCATCGGAAACGCCGGGGCCTCCGCAAATAACGCATCGTCCCTGGTACGAGCCGTAGTTACACTCGTCGCAGATCCGGACCAGGGTGCAGGGACGCACATAAGAGTCGCAAATTACGCATTTGCCGTCGCATTTTTCACAAAGGCGCCCGATAGCTGGAAAAATGTTTGTAAATAATGGATAAATGGACGTCGAAACAAGCGTAAATAATGTCTTGGAAGCGTCTCCTTACCGACTCCAGGCTGTTTTCTACAGAAGATGAGATCTGGATGATGTTTAGCCATATTTCGGTAGTAATTTCTTTTGATTTGAAATTAATTCGGGCTGTGAAACTATAAAACAAACCACATCGCTTTACAGAAATAAGAAAGTTAACCTCAAATTGCAGGCGAAGAAGCGTTGATTGATTGAACTGAACTGAATGAATGAATGAATGAATACTGACTGGACGTCACTGGACTGACAGTAACATTATCAATACCAGCGAGCGAATCGGCGCTTGACAGATGACAGACTTGACGGCCGGATATACACTTTATGTCATTGTCATGAATATGATAGTTGTCACTGTCAAACGTTGAGTTTAATATTGCTGTCAAATAAGTACCTATCAAAACAAATCAAAGGAGTTTGGCGGGAATCCGATAGTGAGACGTTGGTTTTGTATTTTATTTCTCAAACTTGTGTTTCTTCGAGTGTTAATGTGTAATATTAGTGGAATATTAATCTTAAGTGTTCCGTGCACGAGTATGGGCGAATGATATAAACTCAAAAAACGTGTCATTTCGCATTTTTTCCAAAACTCCCAGGAAGTTTCAGTAAAGCATCCACTAATTTACTGAATTGTGACTTTGACTATGTAAATAATTGACTTGACTACTTGACCACGAGGATTGCTGTATAGCTGTGATTTTCATATTGTGAAATTAAGAAATACCTACTTAAATAATAAAATACTCGACACTGGCTATATTATGCACAAACCGTGCGAAGCCATAACTGAAACAAAAAAAAAACTGTCAACGTCTTAGTTCTTTCATTTACTACCGTCGTGCCGAGTTGCCGACTGGCGAATACAAAACAAAAAAAAATAACATGAAAAAGTTTTTGAAAAACAACACATGTTTTATACTTTGACTGGAATTGTGCAGATAATTTGTATACAACATAAAAATGAGTGAAGACAATCAAAGCAGCGATGAAGAGAACCAAAGCTCTAAAGAACAGGAAGTTGAAGAACCCATAGAACCCACAAACGATGACACTGAAGATGATAATACAACATTCAAAGATTTGGTTTGTCTAACAGTTTTCCTACAATATTTTCAACATAGCTGCATTAGTGAATTAGCGACATTTGAAAATTATTGTCTTTAGCGTGTATCTCTGTAGTATAAGTTACTAAAACTATGCCATTCAGGTTGGAAGGCATGAAAGTTTTCGAGGTTATATTTTGATGTTTTGATTTCAGTTTTGGATTGGGTTTGGACCATTCTTTATTCACAATTTACCAATTTATCATTCTTTAAGCTGAAAGTTATGCACACTATTGAGTTATGTATCAAACAAGTTATTTATAACATCAAACATGTACCTCATTAATCAGGTACTTACATCATTTACCTATGCATTTGACATAAAACATTTTAATGTTTCAGGGAGTAGTCGACGTCCTATGCGAAGCCTGCACAGATTTAAAATGGAAGAAACCATCTAAAATTCAGAAAGAGTCCATACCAGTGGCACTGCAAGGGAAAGACATCATTGGCCTCGCCGAGACAGGGTCGGGAAAGACAGGCGCCTTCGCATTGCCAATTTTGCAGGCATTATTGGAAAATCCACAAAGATACTTTGCACTTATACTGACACCGACCAGAGAATTGGCCTTCCAGATATCAGAACAGTTCGAGGCACTAGGTAAGGTTTAACAAGCTACTAATAACCCTTGAATATAAATATATCACACCTCATAGAAACACATTTTTAGGAAACAATGCCCGAGAACTGTTTTGGAGGTACCTATGTGAGCCAGCAATCTGGTAGATTATGGCCTAAACCTTCTCAAGAACATGAAGCGAGTGGGCCCAGTAGTGGACAGATGTGGGTTGTGATGTGTGTGTGTGTGTGTGTGTATGAGCATGTGTGTAAATCCACCAGAGAAACAGTCACATTGTATCTTAAATACTCTTTAACCAATTGGTAGCTTCTAATCATTACTCCATTAAATTTTTTATACCAAACTCTTCTACAGGAGCGAGCATAGGAGTAAAATGTGCAGTGATAGTAGGAGGCATGGACATGGTAGCACAGGCCCTGGTGCTGTCGAAGAAGCCTCACATCATCATAGCAACACCTGGACGGCTGGTAGACCACCTTGAGAACACAAAGGGATTCAATCTGAAAGCCTTAAAGTATCTTGTAAGTATAGCTAGAAGAACTCTTAATCCTTAAAACCTTACCATCTTACCACAAAAGTTTGAGTTAAACAGAGGTTTCTAAAATATTGTTTGAATAAATCGAAGTCAATCACTTGCGTTTTGTAACTCAATCCTGCCATACCTAATTATTTTTCTTGTAAGTATGTTATTGAGTTGAAAAAGCGAGGGTTACACATCGATTTATGGAGAAAATCTATTGTGATAATATCGATAATGTTGGTCACATACGGCAGTACTGGCCTCAGGTGTCAGATCAAGCTGCTCAAAGGGTCTGGTGTGACTTAATAACTGGGACAGATGGCGAAATGAGCCCTCCAATGCTCAGAGCAATGGAATAATTTATGTTATGACTTTTAGGAAGGTATGTATGGTGTAGGTTGTGGATTTTATCCAGTATTGTTGAGATTCAAAAGCCCATAAGTTACTTCCAATAATAGTATCCCTCATCTCCCAGGTAATGGACGAAGCAGACCGTATCCTCAACATGGATTTCGAAGTGGAAGTGGACAAGATACTGCGAGTGATCCCCCGCGAGCGCCGCACCTACCTGTTCTCCGCTACCATGACCAAGAAGGTGCAGAAGTTGCAGCGGGCCTCCCTCCAGGACCCCGTGAAGGTGGAAGTCTCCACCAAGTATCAGACTGTTGAGAAGCTGATGCAGTCCTATGTCTTTATACCGGTCAAGTATAAGGTTAGTGTTTGAGTAGTTAAGTAATGGTGGATTTCACAGGACCTGAGGGCCTTGGTCAACTCAATTGTAGAACTGTACCTAAATGGTAATAAGTGGTTCCAGGTTACCAATCCTCAGTTTTATATTTTTTCATTTTATAGTGCAATTTGCAGGCATGTCTTAATCTGACGACTTCCGCGGCGCAAATGAGTGATGAGTCCAATTCAATGTTTGTGCCTTCGCAGGACGTGTATCTAGTCCACATCCTGAACGAGATGTCGGGCAACTCGTTCATTGTGTTCGTGTCGACGTGCGCCAACGCCTTGCGCGCCGCGCTGCTCCTGCGGAACCTCGGCGTGGCGGCCGTGCCGCTGCACGGGCAGATGTCGCAGAACAAGCGGCTCGCCGCCTTGAACAAGTTCAAGAACAAGAGCCGGTCTGTGCTCATATGCACGGATGTCGCTTCGAGGTATAACAACCGCTTACCTACATTTATTACTATACTAGCTTGCAGTTTCACCCGCGTAGACGGGAACACTATATTGTGTTAATCCAGAGTGCTAGCTACCTCCATACCAAATTTCAGGAAAATTGGTCCAGCCGTTTGAGTGTGAAGAAGTAACAAACATGTACCCCACTCGTAAAATTTCGCCTTCATAATATTAGTAGGATACTTGTATTCAATACACAGTTTCTTTGACTAACTTTGACAACCCTATAAGTCTATCGTTGTCTCGGTAGGTTCCCAACGAGTCACACCAGAACTGGTCATAGAGTTACTCGTTGGGAGATTTTTTCCCATCGAGTTACACTGTTACACAAGTATAACACGTTGGAAACTCGTCTATAGAAAAAAGTTGCAAAAAGTCACACTGTGACCGATTTTGGTGTCTTGTTGGAAAAACCCCGTGGTCTCTAAGTGACAAAAAATAAATGACAAAGACAGCAACACACTTATCGGTTGGTCAAAGTTAGCTCGCGATTCAGAAACTCGACATAACACTAGCTAAACATCCACTTCTCGTCTCTAGAGGCCTGGACATTCCCCATGTGGATGTGGTGATAAACCTGGACATCCCCCTGCACAGCAAGGACTACATACACCGCGTGGGGCGCACGGCGCGCGCCGGCCGCGCGGGGAAGGCCATCACCTTCGTGTCGCAGGTAGGCTGGTTAGACCAGCTGGGAGCAGTCAAGAGATACAACTTCAAAGACATTGTGAACTGCGGTCTTTCTTGCTAAGTACTGCTTGGATGCAGGTAGAAGTCTTCCGACTTTTTGAAAGATATTGGCCGAGCAATAACTTGTGCGCTTTACAATCCAAACATATCGGGTTCTATACTCAGCCCCGTCAAAAACTTTTCGTAAGTTTAGTGCAGATTTCCATCGTTCCGTGCTTTGGAGGGCACGTTAAGCCATCGGTACTGGTTGCTATCGTTTATTAGCAGTCGTTAAGCCATGTCAGAGGCCCTCGGGCGGCCTGATAAACTAACAGTAGAGGCTAGCACAACCTTAAACGACAAACAAAACAACCGCCTCGACTTGTGCAGATAGCTTACATCTCAATTTATAGTCGCAATAACAAAAACCTTAGCCACAGCACCGCGTGGCCGTGTCTGCTAGTAATATTATATGTTAGTTAGTGTATTGCATTATTCCAGTACGACGTGGAACTGTATCAGCGCATCGAGCAGCTGATCGGGAAACAGCTGCCCCTGTACAAGACGGAGGAGAGCGAGGTGATGGTGCTGCAGGAGCGAGTGGCGGAGGCGCAGCGGCTCACTAACATTGTGAGTAGCCATACAATAACAATTCATATGCTAGTACAAATAAGGTTTACAACAGCCCTATTTGTCATGCACCCGTAATATATTTTCACTCGGGCTCATGGCACTGGCACATAACATATTTGTAACCAACAATAATCCAATGTTTATTCGATTAATTTTCTTGAGATATCATACTGACAAAACTTATGCACTTGAATTGTTAAGCGTTATTTTCTGCAGTGCCGCTGTTAATTTGTAACCATCCCTATATGGTAGTCTTATTGGTAGTTTTTAACCACTTATATTGTGTTATTTATAAGGAAATGAAAGAGCTGCAAGACAAGAACACAAAAGGCAGGAAACGCGGCGGCGACTCCGACGACGACACGGAGGAGGCGGCCGGCGTGCGCAGGCGCATCAAAGGCAAGCCCAACAAGTTCGCTGGCAAGAGAAAAAAACGATGAATATAATGTAGATTTCTGAAACTAAGCGTTTTATTACTTCATCACAACTCTGCTTGAAAGTCGAAGTCTCCCCACTAAGCTATCATCGTCTATACTTCAATGAAATGATCTAACGCCGATCATACTTGAATCCTTGAATCCGCATAATTGCATACTTAAATGACATACTTCCTAGTTATTGTTTTACAAGAGATCAAATTCGTATGTACCATTGTCATAATCCCCAGCAAGTTGTTTACATACTCCCGTGCTATACAATTTTAACGGAAAGGATGTAAGTAAGAACATATTACATAAGTATGTATGTACGTATGGCCAGGATTAATATTGCAGCCTTATTTCAGGGAATTTTCAAGTCGGCAATAATCAATAGAATCAAAGTATACCTACCAATAATTTACACAGATTTGAGTAATTTTGGGAAGGACGATACATTTCACCAATTGGGATTTCAAAAGAGCTACAAATAAACAAAAAGATTTTTTAAAATGCTTTCAGTTTATTCTACGAAACACGTCACTTATTGCTTCATAATAAAAATAAATAAAAAAGAAATGCGACCACCGCCCGAGCGCTAGACGCGACGCGGGCGCTCTGTAAACCGACGCACTTACCAACTAAGCGTTTAGAAGAAATCACAACATTGTTTTAAATTTTTTAATCGTTATTTATTATTTCTATACAAATAGAACTGTACAGATTAAATTATCCACATATCATCTTCTGCTATTCGATACTTTTTACAAAAGTGAAAACTATCAACATAACGCACGGAATAACGAGATCGCGCGCTGTGGCCGCGCCCTCGGCGGCTCCAGCGACACGCCGCGGCGTCGCTCGCAACAACCTACAGCTTCACAGCGACGCGTGTGCAACAATTCTGGGTAAAATATTACAAAAAATACTCTATGGCCTCACAAAATGGAAAACGTGAATTTGATGTTAACATTGATCATTGTACAAAGAAGGCGAACCGTCTGGCAGCAACATCTACGGCGATCCCGAACCGTCCTGCAATAATGCACTTTCTCACCTCCGCGCTTAGCTCTAGAATGCCAGTGACGCATACGAATTATCACAAAAATAAATAAGTATACAATTTATATAGCGAGTATATCTAATTAACCCAATATGATACAGTGGCAGTGGTCTACACGCTCATACATATTTTACATTTTATTGTTCAATTTAAATGCACTAATTAATATTAAATATACACAGCTCACTCGTGCCTACAACTTTCACATAATACGGAGGTGAAAAAGTGCATCATTTCGCTCGTCTATTGAACCATACCGGAATTCCTAATTGTAGTTATATTTAGGCCTAAATCGGACGCGACACGGCCGCACCGCCGCCGCATGCTCGTAGACACTAATAGATGAATAACTGGCCTTTATAAACGACAAAAATGAAATATAAACAGATGTACATATTGCCAGATAAGTACATAACAACGTGCTATCGTGCCGCGCCCGAGTTAGCACTTACAATAATTTCAAACTATTCCAATGTCTATACACAAGTAAAACATAAGTCCCGGGGCGTCTTCGAAGGTCTCTGTCGGGTGCAAGCGTCGCCGCGCGGCGCCGCGCGAGGCAAGGTACTGACTAAGAGATCATTGTATTGTAAATGACGACGCGTGCCGGCTCCGCGGGCGACGGTTGTATCGCACGGACTGCGCTCAACGGTCAGAACGTCTGTACACAAGACACGAGGTGACCGCTGATCAAAATCAATGCAAACTGAGCATAAACAAAGTGAGAGCCGCCTCTAGACAACATGACAAAATCTGGTACAAACTACAATCTTATTTCCATCAACATTGAAAAAGACGAAATTAAAACGCATGTTGCATAGGAGGTGGCCCTCGACGCCTTCAAACAATCAAAAGGACTGCAAAGTCGCGTGTCCGAGGCCGCCCCGGGAGCCCTAAATTCAATATCACATTGGTTTTTACTACAATAACAACCCTTGAACGGCTGAAACTAATTTATTGCATCACATGATATCTTTCGCTTGCTTGTCTTTTACCACACTGCCAGGAGAATTTGGTAAGTGAACACAAAAGTTAACATTTATAGTCGGGTGGGAAAACGCTCAAATGATCATTCAAAAAGTTTTTCCGTTTTGCACAAACCACAAAAATATATGTTCAACGAAACTATACGGAATATTTGGCGTCGGTCGGCTACATTTCAACAATCGAACCGAGTCCAAACGGTACACTGCCATCGAAACGACCAACTTCAAATCAAATCAACAACACTAGATTCGAACACCGTTTAAAACTAGGAAAAAATACTGCCACTTATAGGAATGAAAGCGATCTCTGCCGATTACGATGCTGGCAGCTTGGACTTTCCATGATTAGAGAATTTCTAGCACGTAGCCTCGATACAGTCGATTGTTGCGAGTTTCACTCCAAAACTATTGCACTGCACTTGTTCAGCGTCCGTCCGCGCACTAGTCACTAGTCTGTGGCGCCGCGCCCCACTCACTTCACACGCTCAGTTCAAGTCACGGTCTTCTAAGTACTTGTATTCGAAGGTGAACCCTTCCTTCTTCCGCTGCCCCCACTTCTCGTAGTCGAAGTAGATATATGTGCCCTGCAACAAGGAGTCTTCTTTATGGAAGGTACAACTCGTAGTTTACCGCATAAAAAGCGTTTACGCGACGGTCGCTTTTGTCGAGTATTCACTATGCAGATCCGTGCAGCGCCCCTGGCGGCGCGTTTATGAAGCACGCTCATTGTCGAGCGCAGCTAAAGGCGCAGTCAAATCTTCATAGTGATAGGTGAATCGGCTAATTTATTAACCTCTGACACCAGACCTAAGGTTATCGATAAATCGCTCCATACAAAATTTACAATACCTGCGGCTATAATTACTCTATTGTTTCATTCACTAGAAGCTGCAAACCAAAACGCACCTTACCTTGCGAGCGTAAAGTAAGTTTTGCTTTGTACATATGGACCCCCCGTGGAACCGTTAGAACCAATTGAAAACTATATGAGAAATGGCTCGGATGTTTATCGCACACGTGAGAGTGAAAGGCCTGCACAGCGGCCTACACTACGTCCTCCGACAAACAGACCTGTTCGTACTCCTCGTTGATGACCTTAGGCTCCTCGTGCCTCTGGAACCACATCATGTACTTGGTGTGGAACCGCCAGCTCTGCTTCTTGAGCGCCTTCGCCGCGAGGTACTGCGCCTTCGTGCCCTCCATGTAGTAGAACACGAAGAACAGCGTCTCCGTGGACAGCCGCTGGAAGAACTCCACCGAGTCCGAATGCGGGAGGACCACCTGCAAACAGATCCGATCACAATTATTATTTATCGTGTTCTCTCCAATGAAAAGCTAGTGTCACTGAAGCAACCACTTCACTGGAAACGTTGACAATTTTTTTAACATTCTAAACAAAAAAACCTGAAAACTTGACACGAGCCAAACGCACAAACCACGCGAGCCCAATCCCAAAAAAACGGGTATTGTCTCTAAATCGTGACCTGTTGGGAACTTTTCTTCCCGACGAGTCACAGAATATTGCAGCTCATTTCAATATTATGTGACTCGTCGGGAAAAAATCCCAACGCGCCACGGTGCGACTAGACTCGGCGTTGCCGGTTGGTACTCAAAGTCATAGTCAAAGTCAAAGCATTAATTGTAAATAGGCAATTAAATCGCACTTTTACAAGTCAAACAGCTAGTTCTCGTTAACAAAGAGAATCATAAAAACATAAAGTATGATACAGTAATTGATCATGGTTTGAGTTTGAAAAAAGGATGTTTCCTTTTCAAGCACTGTACCAAGATTCTGGACAGGAAAAGGAAACTCCGTTGACTCTACCGGTGCTTCGGAATACGCCCGTTAGAGAACCCGCGCCCGTACTCCCGTCCCGTTTACCTGGTTGTAGTAGTTGTTTACCTGGTTGTAGTAGTTGTTTACCTGGTTGTAGTAGTTGTTTACCTGGTTGTAGTAGTTGTTTACCTGGTTGTAGTAGTTGTTTACCTGGTTGTAGTAGTTGTTTACCTGGTTGTAGTAGTTGTTTACCTGGTTGTAGTAGTTGTTTACCTGGTTGTAGTAGTTGTTTACCTGGTTGTAGTAGTTGTTTACCTGGTTGTAGTAGTTGGGCGTGGGACAGATGTTCCTGGGCAGGTAGGGCCGCGTGCGCTCCGAGTCGGACGGGTGCGGCATGTGGAAGTACGCGGACTCCATCATCTGGAACTGTAACTGGTGGTCCTGGAACATTAACGCGTGGACACCACTCGTGGTACTCGTGCGTGACCCAAGTCACGTATGATCACGACAACAGCTAGAGTAAGAACCGGGCCAAGTGCGAGTCGGACCCGCGCATTAAGGGTTCCATACCATTATGTATAAAACATCTATAATAAAGAACATGTTTTTTGTATGGGAGCCCCCCCCCCCTTAAATATTTGTTTTATAGAAAACTAATGTTTGTTTGCATTGAATAGGCTCCGAAACTTCAGAACCGATTTGAAAAATTATTTCACTGTTGGGAAGCTATGCTATCCCCGGTACACATAGGTTACTTTTGATACCGTAAAAACGAACGGTTCCCGCGGGATAGCAGTTAACGCGGGTGAAACCGCGATGCGCTTCTAGTTAGACTATAATTCACCACCTGGATTCAGTACACTTACAATTATATGCGAAAGTATGTCTGTTAGATCCGTTTTCACGTCTAATCCAATTTTTACGAATTTTGGTGTAGAGATACATTGAACATAGGATACTATTTATCGCGCAAAAATGTATTACTTGCAAATGAAAATGTATTATTTGCAAATGAAAATGTATTACTTGCAAATGAAAATGTATTACTTGCAAATAAAAATAAATAGCACAGAGTAGTTACATTGTTTAGCGGCAAGGGCCCCAGGGGCGCGACGCCGAGTAGGGGCGGGATGTGCGCCTGCGCCACCGCCACGCCTCTTCTGACGCCCTGGAATAACAATGTGACATGTTACAGTTTTTTTTAATATTTTCTAGTTTGGCAATCGGCCACTATCGCCGTCGTCGTCGAAGGTGCCAAACATGATCAGCGGGCCTAGACAAGTTGCAAACGCTTCGAAGCTATTCTATTCGTAAAAACGTTAACGCTTTAGCGTTAGCGAAAATAGTTTGGTAGACAAAGTGTTATGACTCTGGCGAACGCTCATTCTAATCAATCGTACGCTAATAATTATTTGTTCATTCAATTTGTTCATTCATTTTTGTCATCTTGTCCATGGATTAGCTTACAAACTTCAGTGTCACAGTCACTTTAGGTGTAATTTTCTTTTTATAGTTTGGCTTCGCATGGTTTGCGAATTCGGCTAGTGTCAAGTATACAAATATGCGTCGTAGTAGTAGGTACTACCTAGGTAGTTAACCTAATCTAACCTAACATTTTTAAATTTTGTTATTTTGTTACTTCTTTTTAGCAATGGAACCAAGATTGCGAGGTCCACAATAATCCTAATGCCTGCATTATCTCGTTATCTCGCGAAAACAATAAAAATCTACGAACAAAATCATAACACAATGCTACCGTTTGCAACAGCTGCTAGAAATCCGCCATTTTGTTTCGTTTTCTACAGGGTCCTAGCGAACGCTAGGCACTTGTCTTGTCTACGCATATGTATGGATTCTGTCGAACGACAGGGAGCGTTCATTGGATTCGATTAGAATTGAACGTTTGCCACTTGTCTAGGCCCGCAGGGGCCTCACCATGACGTCTTATTGCGATACAATTGAGGAGCTAAACAGAATCGTTTTACTACTTATTCGTAGTATGACGTCTTGCTGTGACATGTTGAAGCTCAATTTAGGCTGATTTTAAATCTATAGGGATCGACGTCTATTTAAATGATATCGAAAGCCATGTATTACTATTATTTAAAGTGAAACGATTCTGTTTAGGTCCACAATTGGATCGCAATAAGACGTCATGGTAAGCCCCCTGGTAAGAATATAATTATGTTAGGGACAAAAGAGGTTTGGAGACAGATTTTCTGCTTAAGGGTGGCAAGCTACCTAGGCGGGGCACTTTAGCGCGCTAACAGTTTTTAACGAAGTTCTCCTTCATCGGACACTCAAGCTGTTTTTGCTAGTGTACGTTAAACATCGATAGTCTATCGATAGTATCGATAGTTTTTTACTATCAATACTATCAATAATTATTTTCTACTATCGATCTACTATTTTTCATAAACTTTGCCTTCTTTGCCTTTGATTTTTACCATCGATAGTTATTTTCTACTATCGATCTACTATTTTTCCATGAACTTTGCCTACCTAATAGTCGAAAAGCCTTGAAATTAGGCAAAGTTGGAGCAAAACTATGGAACGGAACCAACTCTGAATTATCATCGTTTCCAGACTCAAGACGAAATTAAAATGGTATTAAAATTACATGGTAAGATTTGATTAGTTTGGTAGGATGTGAGTTTTATGGTAGGATTCGTTAGTTTTGGCAGTGTTGGGGTTTTATGGTTGGATTTAGTTGGTTTTTGGTAGGATGGGGATTTTATGGTAGGATTTGTTGTTTTTTTTATACCTACTCTATAAGCTAGCATTTGACCACTATCTCACCTAGTCATAAGTGACAATGTGGTCAAATGTGCTTAGTTAGCATGCTCAGCCTAGAATGAGACATATTTGGTAGGATATATGGTTTGGTAGGGTGTATAGTAGACGAGTACATTGTACGCACCTGCCCCTGCGTGAGGTCGAGGCCGGCTCGCTGCACGGCCTCCTGCGCCATGCTCTTGAGCGAGGCCGTGACGGCGCCCGCCACGGCCTCCACCACGCTCGCCGGCGCGCTCTCGCTCACTCGCACGCTAGAATACACCGACCAACTATATTAATTACAATTTTTTTTGGAAAACTAACTGCTTCTTATAAACCTCATGGGTTCACTACTAAATGGTTAACACAGGGTTGAACAGCTTTCACTTGTAAAAAAATATAGTACAGCGGATGTTCTAAGCTGAAATTAGTTACAATAAATAAACAGATTACTCGTATATCTAATTATATCGAACATACACAGAGTAATTACTAAGAAAACAACACACAATTACACACAACAATATCACAATCAGTCTTTTATCAACATCAGCCTTTATTCGTCCCATGCTCGACGTAGGCTCCTGACTAGTGAACGATACTGAGCGTTTTACAAGTCTTCACACCACCTTATAGTTGGATTTTTAATCTAATCCGACAAACACACATGACGAATCTATAAAGGTTCCGTTTTTTGCCTTTGACTACGGGACCCTAAAACAGAATAAAATAAATATTTATGGGAGCTCCCATACAACAAACGTGATTTTTTTGTCGTTTGTCTAGATAACGGTACAGAACCATTCGTGCGAGTCAGATTCGCACTTGGCAGGTTTTTGTAGCTTTTATTTGTATTCTCTGGATAAAGAGTACCCTAGTTAGGAGTCGGGCAGGATCTGTGCATGTGATCGTGTGGCGTTATTTATGAGCCTCAGATGTCTATAGATGACTAGCTGTGCCCGCGACTTCGTCCGCGTGGAATAGTGATAAAATTCACCTTTTAAACCTTCCCTGGACTTCCACAAATCATTCAAGACCAAAATCAGCCAAATCGGTCCAGCCGTTCTCGAGTTTTAGCGAGACACACGAACAGCATTTGATTTTTATAATAGACTAGCTGACCCGACATACGTTGTCCTGTCATTGTTTCTATGGGAAAACGCTTCCTCTCCTTCTATCTCTCTCCCTTTACCTGTCGCTCTCACTCTCTCTCTCCCTCTCCCCCTAACATTATCTCTCTGTCTGTCTCTGTCTCTCTCCGTCTTCCGCTATTTCTGTCCCTGCCCTTTAATCTCTCTCCCTCTCAATGTCTTTCCTTCTCACTCTATATCTCTCCCTCTCCCTCTATTGAAGTTAACATGTCGCTAAGTATTCTAAAATTTTCTTATTTTTCGCGCTATTTTATTACTTTTTCCTTCAAAAGAACCTTCTCCTGACATTAACACACACAACAAATAAAGAATTCAATATGAACTTTATACAATAGCGTTAAACCTCGTTTTAGTTAGAAAACGTTTGTATGGGAAAAATAAAAGGGCTGTTTTTAGAGGTTTTCCGGCGATTATTCGAATTTTTCTCACCGTAAAAACCATCTTTGAACTTCAACGAACATAAAAAAAAAAGAATTGGCTAAATTGGTCCAGGGGTCGTTGAGTTATGCGCTTACCAACACATTTTGCGATTGATTTTTATATTATAGATTTATAGATGTCCTCACTTGTTGACGACATGGTGCGGCGGCGTGTGGTGCGGCGCGGGCTGCGTGGGGCCGTTCACCGTCGGCGGGGACGCGGCCGCCTCGGGCGCCGGCGCCGGCGCAGGCGGGACCGCGATCTTTGTCGGCTGGAAACGACATGAACATCGATTAAACACGAGATAAAGTAAGATGTGTCGGTTTTTAATGCGATTCCTTTGAGGGATATCGTTATTGTAATCGAAACAGCTAACTGAGATGTCAATTCATGGTAGTCACTAAGGTTTCGCCCGACAGCGCTCGGCTCTGTGTCTCTGTGTATGATCTACTGCTCACGTCGCGTCGCACGTCTCGCCCCCGTCCACTGTCCGGCGAAACCTTAGTATTTTGTTAACGGATAACGGAACTGTACATTAGAAACGGGATACTACTTTTAAACCATACAATTTCATTACTTTCGTAAGGATTTCGATAGATTTTTTGTGGATAAACATATTTGAGTACTTTTTTAGCGAAGTTGGCGTCTCTTGGATAAGGAAATAGTGTATTTAGTGAGGGTTTTTTTTTAATTGTGCGTGTTGTTTTCTCACAGGGGGAGGCTGCACGACGACGGGCGGCAGGTGCGGGACTGTGTGCGCGACTGCGCTCGACACCGGACCATTCTCCAATACTTCTGCAACAAACAACGTTCACATTTCAACAGCTGCCATTGGGAGGAAAGACAAGCGGCAACGTATGTCAGTCGCAATCGGTGGCTTATTAAAATTGACACATTTGCGTACGTTTTGTCCACGGAAGAGGGACAACAGATGGAAGTGTGAAGAGAGCGGGGCGAGCGCGCCATCCGTTTGAACCATCGTGCAAAACAAACGCCAATTGTGCCATACTTACTATACATGCTCTACGGTCTGTCAACCATTGAGTAATGCCTTGTGTGCAGTTTTAGAGCCCATTAAAATGAAGCATATCAGTTAACACTTAAGACACATTTTCGAATAAACGGCAGTTGACTTATAAACCTTTATTGGCATAACTTTTTGGCGACAGCGGCTCCAATACAGATTAGGTTGCGTTTTAAAAATATACCAACGTATAATTTTGACAATAATCGATTTTTTACTTACACGCAATTAAATCGATTCAGTTAAAAATAATTTTACGAAGACACGAGATAATATTTTTGTTACTTTGTCACATTTAATACAGTAAACGAAATTAAAAGTACATTATATACACGACAATAAAACAAACATACCGCACGCGTTCATCTCTCGTCACTCGTCAAACATTATGTCAGTGATATCGAGCTAATTCAGCTAAAACAATATAGTCACGATCTCTTACAAAACTGCACTAGATGAATGGCGAAATGTAAGTGACGGCACACGATCGTACGTGACGTCCGGCTGATTTGCGACAACACAGGTAATGCTTAATTATTTACTGTTTTCATACAAATCGAGCGACAACACGACTCATCTCGCAGCACGGGTAAGATTTTATGTCTATATAGGGTAATTTTGTCTTTTGGCATAACGAAGATGTAATAAATATATCGTGTGCACATTTGAACCCCACAGATGCAAGGCTAGGTTGTACTAAGGTTATACTGGTGGTACTGGTAGATCGCCGCGAGCGCTTGAACTGCTACTTTTTGTACGTTTTTATTTATTGGAAAAATGTGATAACGGAATTAGAACATGTAAGTTCCCAATCGCTTCCTATATAAAAAGTCCCATTTATTGGTATAACTTTCACGTGATTTCATGATTGAATATCTTAGTAGGTGACAAGTAGAGATGCGATTTAGTGTCATCTTTGTGATTTTATTTAATCGCGTTTCTGTCTTCCCAATCGTCTTAATTGTATAATCAAATTGAACAAAAAACAATCACTCATAATTTCATTAAATTGGTTTCCTGATATTAAAAACTTCGAAATGACTAAAACCTCGCCCTAACTTCTTCAATCGTAACCTTCACTTGCCCGTGTTCCTTCGACACATGTATCGAGTTGAATGAGTGGGGGGTTAATTAACTTTTGGAGTTTTCAGGGACTTCATTGATTGATAGAGAAAAATAACAACTTTAAACTTGGTCATCGTTTAGTTACTTCAAACTTTATATACACTTTTATTTCCAACTGTATATTCGATTGTTTTCGTACAGCCAAATAAACTCGTGCAAAGCGGCTCTTTTAGGTAGGTATTATTCTAGTATGGCAAAGCGGGACTAGTGCAGAGGGGAACTAATCCGAGTTTCCCAGGTGATAAGCTTGCCTGTATCAGTTACAGTGCCACAAAAAAACTTTAGTTGCAGTCTTCAGACTTGTGTTAAGTACTGTATTATTCGGTCTGATTCCATTAATTTTACCAGTATATGTCTCACCACATAAAAACAAATCACATTTTCCAAAGTGCTCACTTTGAAAGTCCATGTTATGAGAAATGCACCTACTATGATATGCACATTCCGTATACTTTTGATAACGGACCAAATTTAGCGCAAAGCGAATACATATTTTTGAACGCAAATCTTTTCATCCGGTACAAATAGTTGTCATCAGCTGATTAATATTTTTATTTTTAGTTCAGCATTTGCATTTACATGCCAATAAAACAAGGAAACACTGATGCTACTATGAGAGGCATTCGAACGGCGAGAATCACTGCAACCGAGGCTAACTTCAGTTTGTTTACTAATCGAAACGGCCGCAGTTCACACCAGTGGATCGTGACAACACGAAAACAGAACAGCGTAAAACAAATCTCTAATGCTGGGGCCACACGTATCGTGATATCCCATTGACTATCCCGTTGTTTGACGTCATTTAACGTTCGCCGTAAGCGTAGCCACATAATCGGGATATAACATTGGCATTGCTGTTGAATTACCTGATTTTTTACGTTCACTTGTTTTTTGATTTAGGTTTATTTTGTATTTGGCTGTTGACGATGGCGATAGTGTGGCCAGTCCGATTTATGGCGATAAATCATTGGGACAATATCCGCGTTGTTTAGAGCGATGTAGGCCGTTCACAATGACGATACGTGTGGCCCCAGCATAACGAAAACAATAACATTACATAATCGGCGTTGAACTTAAAAAAAACACATAGAAATATGTGTGAACACGAGAACAAACGCTATGAATGGCGCATTAGAAACACGTACCCGTCGGTAAACACTACAATCACATGCAACACTCAACAACACCGATTTACCATCGTCCATAATTATCCGGCATTAAGGATTAGACGCGAACTCATGTTTGTTTTTTTTTGTTTCGTCCAGGCACAGGTCGCGGCGACACAGCCTGGCGGCGAGTGGCGACCGTCGGCGGTGTCATGTCATCGTTGGATGACCGCCAACTCTGGCGGCGCGCCAAGTGCGATCGCGTAATCGCCGCGATACGCCACCGCGTCCCATTCACCGCGACGCGTCACGCGTCTCGTTTGTTTTGTAAACACAACGAAGTTATCGCGGCGCGATAACGAGCTAATTATACCTGAGTAATCCTTTGTTTATGCCGTTATCGGCGCACGGTTTCTGTGCGAAGGTTTGAACGCGATCGATCTGTTCGAGTCGTTTTGTTTACTTTAGTGGGAGTTTGCGATATATGTACAGGCGTAGGTGAATAGTAAAGTTGTTTACTGTGGGATATTGGTCAAAGCGGGTATAGGGCCTCACCTCACTGAGGCGTTTTTATCGATTGACAATATCGACGCGTTTTCTCGATACGTCGTTTGAACGAAATACAAATGTGCATACGTATCAACATTTTTATACACTTTAGTCAAACGCCGTTGTTGACGATAAAAACGCCCGCGGGACGGATTAACGCTCTGTTGATAATAACGAGCCAGTGTGTAGCGGACCGCGCAGGTCCTAATACAAAATGTGACACCGCGATTTCGTCGAGCGATAAAAACGCAGCTGTGTGGGGGTAGCTTTATCGTATGAAGTGTTGCTTACCGATGTTGTTAGGCGGCCTGACGAGCAGCGAGTGCGGCGGGCTGGGCGGCGGCGGCTGCTTGCTGGGCGTGGACGCTCCCGACGCCGCGTGGTTCAAACTGCGCACACGCACACAACTCACGAGTATATTCGCGCCACGCGTCACGGCATGCATCGGGGGGCGGACGCGGGGACGGAAGGCCCTTGGTTCAGAGCTTAGGCCCTAGGTTCTGAGCTAAGACCCTTCGTCGGAAGCCACGGACTTTCGCCGCCTCCGTGTTGTACGCAGATTGTGACATTTGCCGCCTACACACATCGATGTTAAGTCGGTCTGTCGGATATCGATCGGTTTTGTCGACAAAATAGTATTGTAATTTATACAATTGACAGTTAAAAGAAGAGTTTACAAGTACTCTAGCTCTGATACACCGATCAAATCTATTAGGGTGATTATTTACATAAAATATAATTCGTTGTATCCATTGCTTGCCAAAGCAATGTAAACATACGGGGGCAAGACACCAGAACGACACAACTTTTTGTATGGAGTGTCTACATACAAGATGCAATCTAATATGTCTTGGCGTGAGTGTTGGACGCAATCGGTCCACAATCTACAGAAAAGACTGATAGATGGATAAAAAAACTCTTTATTGAAACATCGCTGAGAAACTGATGCACCGTGAAGCAATATTGGAGTGACTGCGATGCAGTCGTCCATTTTCACGGGCAATTTGTGTGTAGGCCGCAATGAACCCGTCAATCATACCTTCATTGCGTTGAATACTCGATAAGTAATCATTATGTTTCCATGTACTATTTTATAATGCAATAAACTGTATTGTAGAGACGCAGTAAAGGTATCAGAGAAAGGTGTTTATAAGCAATCAGGTCCGAGTTGAATCCCGAATACAATGAACGCGCGTGTAATCATGTTGTTGCATGAAGTATGTGCGTTCATTGCGATTCATAGTGGACAGAGTTCATTGCAGTTCGCACGTTCATTGTATTAGCGAGAGCAAAGCTTTAGAATAATGGCCTGCAGCTTATTTATGACAGACTTGGCAAATATGAATAAAATGATATGAGCTCGATGCATGCGCGCAATCTAATAAGAACAAAATACAATGCTGGTGAATTAAAAATCCTGTTTTTCATTCTCATTGACTTTCATTATGATTTTTTGTGACGGCTACCACAGAAAATGGTTTATGACTTTTTCAACAGTACAAGTATATGTGAAAATCTCTTATTAAACTAGTAAAACGGGTTTATTTTTTATCTCGTTTTTCATTTTACATGTTGAAATAGTCATTAACTTATGAAATATGTAAAATAAAAGAGGGGTCGGTAATAAAAAAAAAGAAAATTTTGAGAAAATAAAGTTGAACACACGAGAAGAGATAAAAACCAATTATTTATATAGTTTTGTCCCGAAATGAGAATGTATGATTCATTGGACGAATAAAGGTCGTACTCCGCGAATATTTTTCTGTAGAGCGAGACAGCTGGCATGCTGTCGCACTCTTTCTGCGAGTGCGGCTGCTTGCCACGCGTTGCGTTGTTGCGTGCAAACAAGTGGGTTCAGCACTAAGTTATTGATTTTATAAAAAAAACACACTTACATTAATAATTTAAAAACCTAAGTAGACTAAAATGTAACTTGCAGATGTAACTTAGTTTCTTAGATTATAACGAACAAAGTTATGACTATTCTCTGTGAAATGAATAACCTAAACTCTGTGGAACTGGAGAGATCTGATTTGACAGATGAATCTGTCAAAAGATACTCAGACATTGACAGCTGTCAAGCGTCTATTACTGCTCGGGTGGGGCAAAGAATACATTATTGTGCCGCGATAGAAAAACGAATCAGTTCTATTGGTAATTTCTTGGAAATCATGCTATTACTAATTCACTGACTTATAGCATTGACTTAATTAAAATGGCTACAGTTAAAACCAATCCGTTTATAAACTAACCTATCCAGATTGAAAACAACGCCATCTAGCGCCAAGCACAGTGATTTTTATGTCTCCTCGTGATGTAACAAAGATGCGTCTCAGGGACTGACCTATTGTTTGATGCTGCGGAGTTATTGAGCAAGGAACTAACGTTAGACGTGCTATTACTGACCACTGCGGAGTTCACAGCACGGAGTGGGAGTGGCTTAACCGGCTGCAAAGTCAATACACATCATTTAGACTTCTTTAGGGGAATGCCAATTAGTTTTGGGCTCTATAATTTTGAGTTGTTACCATGGTGATAGGATGCCTGCGATATCTGTTATCAGAGACAGGTCGAAATAGGTTTTGTTCAGGCGAAAGGGTTTCAGGAGGCAGTTGTATTGCAATTGTAGTAAGAAGTTGTTTTAGGAGCTTCTTGTGAACTTTGTAAGTTTTTTGACGCAATCGTCTTGAAGGTTTCCCATAATGAATAGTTGTTAGCCAACATTTTCATGCGGCTCAACGATAGCTAATGCCATCGACTAACAGTGGGCGTCGGCGTGACGTGAGTAGTTGTAATGTACCAGTAACATGACATACAGAGCGAGACGACGGCGCGGTACTAGTACATTACAACTGTACCCCTAGTGTGTTTTTACGAGCTCGACATAGTACGCGTCAACTAGCGCCTTTGTATGAAGATTTTTCGATCATAAACGCGCCGGTAGGGGCGCTGTACAGGCTCTTCATACAAAAGCGCTAGTTGACGCGTACTATGTTGAGCGCGTAAAAACTCACACTAGGCGTAGGGCTCACGTCCCGTCGCCGCCTTGTTGATCATGGCCATACGAGTTTTATTTTCTTGTAATGCGAGATCATACAAGTGATAATAATTGTTTTAGAGGCGCCATCTATGTTTATTACAAGTAATTATGGGGAGATCGATTTGTATAGGAATTTAACCGGATTTTAATACAATTTCCGGTCAAGAATAATGTTTATGCGAAACAGTGTTACATAAACAAATTGTAAACTGAGAAATAGATTTGTTAATTTAATTTGTAAACTCATGGTAACATCTCAATATCAATGAACACTGATTTAAAATTTCACGTGAATTTTGGCAAGGAAAAGAAATTTTGAAGCGAGGATACAGGGAACATTTATCTACGAACATTTAGCAAAAAAATATAATATTCGTTTACTTTAAAAAAGGAGTGTCTAATATCACAATTATAACGATTATCGTTGCCAACACACTGACAAAGAAACACGTAAACAAAACATCTGCTTTTAGAAAAGGGTATATCAGGCAGCATTTTCAATGGATTGCCCACGCTAAGCCTTTTCAAATATAAAAAAAAATAAATAAAAAATTAGCTTCTACAGTAAACTGTTCAGATACAAGCCGTAACAGAACCCAAAACTAATCATAGCGATTGGTAAACAATTTGGAAGATTGTACATCAATACTCCACATAGAAACTACGAATTTATATTTTAAAATCGAAGTTAATAATGGTGTGTAATGAAATGATATGTGCGGCGACGGTGGTGAGACTTACTTTAGTTACTATTTCTTCTTTCTTTTTCTTTTCTACTTCTATGGAGTCTGTGGAGTGATTGTGGACCTCTAACGTCGGTGACGCCACGGGACTCGTACCTATAAACAATGACAATTTCGTATAAGAAAACTTTATATAACCCAAAAATAATTAAAATACATCTAAAAATCTCATCTACCTGCATGTTCGCTCACTTCTCTATCATGCCCACGACGAGAGATGCCTATGTTCTTTTTCGCTCGCTCCGCTCACACCATTGTTGAGCTGAACATTTGCGCTCGCTCAAGACCGACCTACACCGCTGAGCTTTAACCTCAAGGATATCAAATCTATTACGCCTATAAAAACTAGCGAAGCGACATTCCCGTCCGATAGCTAACAGAATTGGGGCCGAAACCGCTCAGGGGTCTTACCATGACGACTTATTGCGATCCAATTGAGGGCCTAAACAGAATCGTTTTACTACTTATTCGCACCATGACGACTTGTTGTGATATCTCAACGCTCAATTTAAGTTGATTTTAAATCTAAAGGGATCGACGTCTACCTAAATAACATCGAAAGCTATGTATTACTATTATTTGATCCTGTTTAGGTCCTCAATTGGATCGCAATAAGACGTCATGATAAGCCCCGTAATGATTTTAATGACTAATTATCCATTCGGTGGTAGCCCAGTGGGAGAACGTTCGCCTGCCAAAACGGAGATGGCTAGTTCAAATCCCACTGCGGGCACGAACCAATGTGCTTCTTGTTAAACATAATATTATGTACGTAATTATCATTCGCTATTCGTTGAAGGAGAAACATCGTGAGGAAACCAACATGCACGAGAATTATTTCGGAAGCATGTTATCCACCAATGCGGACATGGCCTAACCCTCCTCACGAAAGCGAGGGGAGGCCTTTGCTCAGCAGTGCGACATTTACATGCTGAATTATATTACATCATTTCCCATTACCTGATAGCAAGCTAGTGGGCGAGCCGGGCGAGTCGTTGCTGTTGTTGCTGTCGGTGGTGGCGGACGAGGGCAGCCCGACCCCGCTCAGCTCGACATCCTCTAGACCGCTGATTTCGTCGTAAATGTAGTCATTGTCCTCAAACCCGGGGTCTAGTGATGATTCTATGTAGTATTCCACATCTTCCTTTATCCTTTTTATCTGTAATGTGAAGAGCGATATCGCAGTATTAATATTGTGTGTTGATATCGTTTAGGTACTGCGGTTACTGGGCAAGTGAGATTTGACTGATTCGAAAGGTGACAGGCATAAGTATGTAATGCCGTATGGTACGTGACAGTTCAATGAGTGACCTTGTGTTTTAATGGGGTGGCTTACCATCGACAGTGAGAGGGTTGTCGTCTCGTCACTTCGTGTACAAAAAGTGAACAGTACGAAGTGTCAAAGTCAAAGTCAAAGCATTTATTGTAAATAGGCAATTAAATCGCACTTTTACAAGTCAAACAGCTAATTCTCATTAACAAAGAGAATCATAAAAACAAAGTATGATACATTAAATTAAACAGTAATTGATTGATTCGGATTAATTGAGTGATTTCGGATGAATGAACTTGACTTTGACAAGGGCAAAAGTTTGTGTAAATGTGGTGAGAGAAAAAATAAGTGGGTACAAAATAAGTTGACTAAATAAAAAGGTGAAATGCAAAGGAAAAAAAGGGATATAAGTAAATTAAATATTGAAAATAATATAACGTATAATTTTACTGTGTTGCTGTTTATAGATCGTTGATTGCCGTTTCAAATTACGGTCCATTTTCTTATATTCATCACTAGTTTAATGACTTTTTAAAATATTCGCTGAATTAAAGCAAGCGGTCGCATGTCGCACACGAGTAAAATATATTGATTTAGATTCCTAAACGAACCGCGCGGCTAAGGATTACAAGTTTTGCCAGTTCCCAATTTACCAAAGTATAATAAATAATCATTACACATGTACATATTTTAAAAGTTTATTACGAACATTTTTATGTAACTTCTTTGTAATAAGCCCATATATATCACAGCAGATAAATTTAAGCTGTGATTTACTGTTCAAAATGGAAGATTTGAATATGCGAATAAACACCATCAAATAAAACTTAGGCATGTTGTTTGTACAACCACGTTCAAACCAAACCACTTTAACACCAAATGAGATGAATCTCCAAACATTCCCATACCTTCATTATACATAATATTATAGTCACGCCTTTTTCCATTTGAGGTAGACAGAGACTACATCTAACCTCACCTCTTTTACCTTACGATTTTGACACCTCTCTTTCGCGCCCTTTTTAATCATATTTTTTTAACAAAATGAAAAAATACCAAAAAAAAAAACATTAACCAAAAAGGTGACATGACAGGATGATCATCGACTAAATATACAGAAAAGCAATCTTACAAGCCAGTATACCTGTTCAACCTCAACGGACATGTTGTCGAGCATTCTGAGCAACGTCTCGAGTTTCTTTATGTGGAACCTGTGCCTCTCCAGTTTCTGTTTCAACTCCTCCATCCTGTCTTGCTTCTCTTTGTCTAGCCGCTTCTTCTTACCCACTAGTAGTGATTCTACCTCAGACTCAAATTGATCCACCTGCAATACGGAAGGTCTATGGTTAGGTACCAGTATTGGACACACAATTCTTCGTTTCGCAACGCTTAACGGTTTGTATCCTTATACCTATGCGATGTATAAACACCCGATTTAATTCTACAATCCACCGACATAGCATTTTGCGGAGTTCAAAGATATTGAAAGGACGATAATCTTCATAAGAAGCGCATCAGAAGCACCATGATCTACATCAGAAGCGCCATGACCCACATCAGAAGCGCCGTGATCCACATCAGAAGCGCCATGATCCGCATCAGAAGCGCCATGATCTGCATCAGAAGCGCCATGATCTAAATCAGAAGCGTCATGATCTAAATCAGAAGCGCCGTAATCCGCATCAAAAGCGCCGTGATCCGCATCAGAAACGCCATGATCTCCATCAGAAGCGCCATGATCTACCTCAGAAACGCCTCCAACGTTCCGGGAAGCGTTCCAACCGAGCCAGGGGTATGTTCGGGAAGAGCTCTGTATTCCTCGTCGAAAGATATACGCTCAGATCGCGCGTATATCGTTAGCACGTTGTAGGATAGTCCATAGTCGGTTGACGGTCACCACAAATCGCCATCATCAACTCTGCTCACTTTTTGTGAAGAGCATTAGGACATAATCCACCACTGGGGCCTGGCCCAAATTGGTGAACAACATGCCCCGAAATATTTCTCGGGCATGTTGGTTTCCTCACGATGTATTCCTTCACCGAAAAGCGAGTGATAATTACGTACATATTATGTACGTTACGTGGGTACTGGGCTTTGAACACGCGACCTTCCTCTTGGAAGGCAGACGTTCGCCCACTAGACTCACTCACAAGTACAGTACACAACAGCATAGTAATTTGTATTACAAGCATAATTTAGCCAGTATAAGTTATCTGTCGATAATGTTCCGGGTCCATACCCGTTGGACTCTCTACATTGTAGAGAGTCAGCGACTATAACGTTCACGGTAACAAACATGCAGACTCGAAGTAAATTCTTTGATCCATACAAATATTTGCCTACCGCGAGGATCAAACTGGCAACCTCACGCTTCATAGCCGGCTAATTACCAACTGCGCCACGGTCGTCTATATTAATAATATGAATATCGTTTTTACTGACCGACCGTGATAGAAATCGTGTTACCGAGTAACAGCCGAAATTAATATTGTATCTCCTATCCAAGATTGAAATAGATCTTAGATTTGATGCCTATCGTTCGATCGATTTCCAATCTGCGTGCCTTTATAAACCAATCCACGGATCGGTTATTGGCACGTTTGACCCAAAAAATGGATTGTGATATCAATCCCAGATAGCAAAATTTCGATTGGATTGATTATTAATTTCGGCCGTAAGAAAACATATTTGTGTGGCACGACTGCGAATTGAACGAGTACAATACATTCTTCAGTTGAGAAAAAAAGAAAAAGCAAATTTTAAATAACACATGAAACCGAAACAAAAACTCGATGTGTGTCAGACGTCGGTGCAAAACTCAATCGAAACGACTTTGAAATAAAGTTCATATTAGCGCGTGTTGTAACGTGGTTGTTACGGCAGGCGCTACACACCAAACATTATCCAGCTGAAAAAAAGCAGCTGAAATATGCAACTTAAGTTAGTCCTAGTAGTTTCTTCTTCTCTGTCACCTGAAACTAAGGTTTTAATGGCCAATACAAATAGATACGATTGCAAAAACACAATATAACATTGTATTGAACACAATGAGGCAGATGGCACCACCAAAAACATGGCTAACTGACCAATGTTCGTTTCGGGAAAGCCCTTGCTTACATGAACTATACTATTTATGCATTTAAATGTACAAAAGTGTCTTTCGCAGAACTCACTCTTTAGAGGCTCCACGTCCCTACACAGAACGGCAATTTTCCATAGCTTTATCCCATTCTGTCGCACAGAATCATCGTTGGCTAGAGCGAGAAACTACTCGCACAACCAACCGCTCTCTTGATAAAAAGGAGTTAAAGTCCAACAGAATTATTAGACGACTGACTACTTGACAGACTGGGATTCGACAAATTGTATTTCTTTTTTATATTTAAGGCTTGACACTGGCTAAACGCACAAGTCATACAAAGCCATAACATAAAAAAGAAGTTCCGTGCAAGCAAGTAGAGACAATTTTAAAGGCGTCTGCAACAGACTTGAGACCGTATAATGTGTGTGTATGTGTGTATGTAATGTATATGTAAAAAGTTCTTGTAATACTATTTCATACTATTACCTGTAAATTAAGAGTGTCGATGGAATTGATCAGCCACGAAGATATCTCGTCTCTCTCTTTTTGCGCGGGGTCGAGCTTCTGCGCCGCCCCCAGACCCTCTTTCGAGTATGCCTTCGTTTTTGTTTCCCTTTCTACCACTTTGAACCTTTCCATTTGCTGGAAAGAGAGAGAACTACTGTTAGATAATTGTTAGAATATACAAAGGGTACAATTATAATATACTAGCTGCGCCCCGCGGTTTCACCCGCGTTTGGATAATATACGATAATAATCTTTATGAATTGTAGCCTATGTGTTATTCTGATATGTAAGCTATATTATTGTGAAGTTACATTAAATTCCATTCAGTAATTTTTGCGTGAAAGAGTAACAAACATCCATCCATCCATACATACAAACTTTCGCGTTTATAATATTAGTAGGATCCACTACGCTTCGCCAGGTATGGCATTCCGGGCAAGATGAGGAGGTAGGTGTCTCTTTGTACGTCATCAACGTACGTGTTTGTGTACGTTTCATAACTTCCCGATGTATATTGAGTGACGTAGAAAGAGACACCTACGTCGTCATCTCGTCCGGAGTGATATACATTATTTTATTGTAGCATGTATTGTATATGTATACACGTATATAAATAGCTGTTGCCCGCGGCTTAGTCAACGTGGACTATGTACATGCTGTTGCGATAAAATTATACCATTTCCTTTTTACCACAATCCATTACATCTCTGTACCAAAATTTATCAAAATCGTTTAAGCCGTTTAGTCGTGAATAGGTAACCAACAAACAGTTACTTTCGCATATATAATGCAGTAGAACCAGACGATTTCATTAGGACCCAACCAAATACGCGTCGTATGGGGATGCCAGAAGCAAATAGTCAATAAAATATTACATTTTTAATTTCATGTTACCTTTGGAATGGAATGACCGATTTCAATAAAACTAAAAGTAATCTACTGAGGGCTTACCATGACATCTTCTTACAATACAATTGAGGACCTAAACAAAATCGTTCTACTACTTATTTATAACATAACGTGTTGCTGTGACATCTTGACGCTCAATTTAGGTTGACTTTAAATCTAAAGTGATTGATGTCTACCTAAATGATATCGAAAGCTATGGTCTTACTATTTTAAAGTGAAACGATTCTATTTAGGTCCTCAATTGGATCGCAATAATACGTCGTGGTAAGCCCCCAGGTACTGAGACAGTCACGGATATAAAGTTATTTATTTGGATAAAGAATAGAGAAGGGCAGCGCGGTCCATCTCGCCGTCACCGAATAAATTAAGGCCTGGTCCGTACGGACTAATTTGCCGCCGAACAGTATACCGAGAAAGCGTATTATGTAAAATAAAACGTATCAGTAATATAAAATAAACCGTATTAGTAATAAAAATAAAATGTATGATGTAGGTACTATAATTATTTTAAACTAATGCTACATTTTAATAATTATAGCTGGTATTTGGTAGGCTGTAGTCAAGATTTTAATTCTAATCTTGGTTGTTTTCTCTGCTTAATTAGCATAAAAAGGTTTAGGTATGAAATTTAAGTTGTTTACAAATTCTGTGGAGATTTGGCTATGGTTGGCTTATTATTAGGTATAATTTAAAATCCAGTTGAATTCCTTTATTTTGAAACTATTATGTAAAGAATCTTGTATATAACTAGTTCTAAGGTATTGGTATCTTCTGATGTCAGTTGGTCAGGCCAATCGAGGGCGTCTGACATGGCTTAATGACTGCCAAAAATCGATAACGACTCAGACTGACGGCTTAAAAAGTCCTCCACAGCTAAACGGTCACACTGAGGGTCAATAAGTATCACAATGACCTGCATTATGCAAAACATCAGTTTAAATTGGTCTTTCCTCGCAAACCGCACTCTTAAGTCAAATTTATGGCATGCCTTAGAGATGTTGCATTGGTTATTCTTCGGTTCAACGGACAAACAGAATCTATTAGTAAGAGGCTGGGAAAGCAGATAGTAATGCATGTTTGATAAGTTATAGATAACTTTTTTCTTCTTAGGTAGTTAAGGTGCACTCTTAATCTTACTACGATCAAGCCTTGAATATGCCTAATAAGTAATTTAATATTAACTTAAACTTTTTAAACGAATCTCTATTAGGGAGAAGACACTTTTATAATTATCTTGTTCTTTATAGCATCAACAGAACTTACATTGGCACAATTTATTGTATAGATAGGTATTTTTCAAAAATCAATTGTTTTTATAATCGTGGCAAGTTAACATACTGAAGTATACCCTTTGTAAAATTAATTGAATAGGTACATAAAGTATCTAATCAGATAAGAGATCATAAAAAAACATTGCACAAACCAATTTGATGGATTCTTTTTCAACATTGCTTACATTAAACTAACTGTGCCCAGCCAACACACGAAATTACTCCAAATAAAATTACATAGGGCCATAGGGTGATTGAATAATATTGAATATAGCTTAAGTAAGCAACCGCTTTGAAGAATGCCCATGAATGGGGGCCTATTATTGCTTTGTAGGGATGAAAAAGTTAGTACTGGCCTTGAAGTGACTAAAAGAATGTCAATGGAAATATATTTATATAACTTTGTTAACATAGGTAGACTTGTCATGTGCAATTTCTATGCAAAAGTATTAATTACCACACCACATTAAATATATATTTTTGTAAGCTAGGTACTTAAGTAATGGATACATAAAATATGGCACAAATAAATCTAATATTTAGTTAGCAAAGTGCAGATACAGATACTGGATAGTGCTATTCTATTTTTCTATAGTAGAGAACTTTATTCAAACTAGTGTGATCTAGTAACCATATCCAATTTAATATTTAATTCAATTAGTATGGGCTGACATATATACAAACTTTCATGGTAAATGGTAAATATTTGAGTTCATTTGATGTTTAAAGCAAATAGTTTAAACTTTACATTATGATATGTATTTGCCGTTTAAGACTAGGTGATCCCACTTAAGCTTATAAAATGGGTAATTAGTAACACTGCAAATTATTTTATATCATTAGCCACGGGGAAAGTTTCTCATTTCATCCTTAAGTATATCACACTCACCGTTTCTATAAGTTTCCTATATTCTAAAAGTGTACTCTTATCCTTAATTTCTCCCGAGGCGATCCAAGACTTAATTTGATCTCGTAGCCTCTGGAGTTTCTTGATTTCCTTTTTGAGATCCGCCTCATACTTCTCCTTCTGGTTACTGTTCGTGGCATTGTGAACCTTCTGCCAGATGTCTTCAAAGGTTTCCACTCCTTCTGTTACCTTTTTTAAACACCTGTCTATTTCGCCTGAAACATTATTGGTATGGTTAGACCCATTATTGACGGCAATTGCTTCTAGGAAATAGCGTACACAAGTCGGTAACCGTTTTGGATTATGTTACATTTTATTGGGATCTTAGTTCAGAAACAAAGCAGTTGTTCTGACTGCAACATAAAAATACAGTGTAACTTACTAACTGTTTTTTATTCTAATAATTTATAGCAATCCTATTAGAAAAAGGAAGTTAGTTCCCTCTGCAAAAATATGATAAATGATTCTGTCACATATTTTGGATTACGACAACAGATGCAAAAATTTTTGACGGACACATAAAAATTCCTGACACACAATTCATGTACTTATTGAGAATTCTCATATTCCTACAATTTATTGGTACCAAAATCTGTGATATCTCTCAACAGAAGTTTTTATACATAATTTAGAATACATCGAAATGGATTAACTATGAAACCAAAATATTACATTAACACACACATACATAAATCGGTGACTGAAAATGCATTGCTAAAATAAAGACCAACTGTTTACGTTTGTAAACAGTTTGAAACATAGCTGTAAAATATATTTGTCAGTTATACACGCCAGCTATCCGTATTATATTTTATTGTTGTCTTTTCATCGCTGGGCACTCCGACTAACTTTACTGTTTCGGAGAGACAAGGTTGTTTAACCTGATGCTTGCCAACTGTCATCCTGTCATGATAAGGTTCAATGCCCTCTCCAGCATTCTTTACAATTAAATTAGTGTTCTTTCTGCCCCCAATAAAGTTACACATAAAACCTGTTTCTTAAACATCTTGTTTCATTACCAGGCTAATGTTTTCTGCACTCATCAAAAGGTCTGTGTGGGTATTCCAAAAATATCCATAATTCCACACCTTCCTACCGCGAAACCTGTCACTAAGTGCACTTTTCCACATCAATTGTTCCAACAGATGTCGAATTCGCGCAGCTGGCTACCCTAATCAGTTAGGAATAACAATAAAATCACGAAAGAAATTCACAATAGCGAAACCTAATGTCAAATTATGAGTGCTACTGCTTACCTAGACGCATTTTTGAGATAACAGTGGACAGAGTTATTCACCCGAGGAGATATCCCAGCCGCCAGGATCTCCAGCGAGGCAGAGGTCTCATCAATTGACAATAATGCTCTAGAACACGTACTAGTTCGGTTGGGGTCAATCAATCTCTAACCTGATAACATGACAAATTACCTTGTAATTTCCTTGTCGCAGCCATAGCTATTTACACATATGGACGAACGTTCCGTACATATCCTAAACATACAAACTATTTACAATAAAATGCACTGAAATTATTGATAAACAGACAAACTACACATCTGAAGCTTTGTTCGATTCCAAGATGGCTACCGTACACCGCTCAAACTGTAGTGTCTGAGCGCATCCAGGCAGACCACCACAGTGAAATCCAGCCTCGCGCCTGGAATGGTAATTAGCACGAAGCTTTCATAAATAATTATGAATAATAAGTTGTCACAAATTAACAACAAACTTCAAATTTTCCACAAAATGATTTTAGGTATGTCGCGTAGACCATCAAGAGCGCAGGCGCAAAATAATAGAGTTGGGCATAGACAATAAATAAAAATGCAAAATGCTACCTATTGACAATTTTGTCTATAACAAATAGCAGTATCAATATAAAATTAATGGGAATTGCATATTTTATGTAATATGTAACTAAAATATTATTGCAATAGCATTATATTGTTTTAGCTTATTATAAAGAAAAATATAGTCATGGAGTAAATAACTTTGAACATTTTGAGATCCATAGTCAATTCTGTTCCAACAGAAATTCCATAGATGTCACTATAGGCAATTTTACTGTTTTAGCCACTCAACGCTAGATGGCGCAAATATAATTATGTACGAGTTACTTCGAAAGCTATAGACATCGCTTTGAAGTTCTAGCAGATACTCAACAGATGTCACTATATTACAATTTGACTGTTTTCGCCACTCAACGCTAGATGGCGTAATAGTAGAATAATATTGTGAAAAGGAGATTTTCAAATGAATTCGAGAAGACGAGAACTTTAGCTAGATAGATATAGTATTCCATGTTTGAGGCTTTGAGCATCAATCCAAAATAATCTTGAGCGCTTTTACAAAAGTGAGACTAGGTTATTTTCCCAACAGTGGGAGCTGAGTACAGGCTGAATTATTTTTATCACTAATAAATAATTATATTATAATCTTATACCTACCCAACAAAGACTTTAACGTTCCATTATCAACCTATTACCAAAGTTAGTTAGAAGAATACATAGGTAGGTAATAGTCCTAGAGGTATACTATAGGTACCTACCTACTTAAATTAATAATTAACTTCCCATTCGCATCTACGTACTACCACAGCATAGGTACTTAACTACCTACCTACTAAAAATAAGACAGATACAGTAGAAAGTAAGTTTATACCTATAGGATCGTAAGCAAAGCAGTATATACATTAACTCTTAATGACTGTGACAACAATGTCCTGGCATTTTAACTAATAGTCCTTACTGGTACACAAGTACTTAGGTACTTAGAGTAGGTACCTTACCTACTAGCCCGTGGCTATAGCCTCAGCCCCCCTATTATTGCGTCACGGATAATGATTATATTATGACCTCAGAATAATAGGTATATAGGTACCTACCTATATATTACGTACGTCGATATTGATTGTTACTCAGGCAATTGGAGGCGTTAAGCAAATATTTTCAGTAAATCATTCCCATTCCATGTTTGGCAAATGTTTGATGAGTATGATTATGTATACTTAGTCGTAGATTTGTCATTTTACCTAAATAACCATTGGATGTGTTTATCTACACATGTAAACGTAGATGTAAGTAAGTACCTTACACTTACCTGCTATATAAAAGCGCTATAAGTATAGGTACATAACCTACGGACTTCATTTTCTTAGGTAGTAGGTATTAAGTATATAAGTAATTGAATTAAATTTTATATTGATAAATAAATAAAAATGAAAACTCATCTCAGTATACTTAAATTAATTTGTTTATTTACAAAAAGATTGTCAATACAAAATATTGATTGGAAAAATACACTTATTAAAAACTAATTTATCTAGCAATGATATACTTAATATAATATTATTATTATGTGCTGCCTTGATTTTTGGTTGCTGTCTTACGTAAAATCCCAAGTGCACTCAATATATGACACTCATTACAATATTCCCAAGATAGGTGGTAGGCGACTAGATTTTGATACTAGAGTCGTGTGAGAGACTGGCCCAAGTTGTGTTGGTAATGTAAATTCGGTTTTTACTCGACATTCAAACTAATATCGACCAAGTAGCCAGTGCCAATATAACATTTAACACCTCGGTAAACGTGACCAACAGTTTAGAGTTTGAGACGCTCGCTTGAGTAAGGCGGCCCACAGATAATAGGTAAATAACGAAATCTGCAAATAGTGTGAGTGCATTGTTCAGATGGAATGTTCTTAGATTATTTTAGTTTAGAATTACATAATGACCAAGAAAATTGCTTAGCAAAATATGAGTCGTGGGTTATTATAAACATGAGCAACTACACGAGCCTTTGTAGAATTGTCTCATTTTGTATACAGTGGTTAATTAGAACAGGCACAAAAATTTATAGGCATTTATATGTTTACTCTAAAATAGGTAATTGCACGACTAACGGCCGAAATTAATAATCAATCCAAACGAGATTTCACTAGGTATCTGGGATTGATATCACAATCCATTTTTAGGGTCAAACGTGCCAATAACCGATCCATGGATGGGTTTATAAAGGCACGCATATTGGAGATCGATCGAACGATAGGCAGCAATCCAAGATCGATTTCAATCTTGGATAGGAGATACAATATTAATTTCGGCTGTTATGTACTTAATAAAAACTATACTTATACCTACTCGTATATAGCAACTAATACGGACTCCATAGTTTGGTGAGGAGTCGAGCAGAGCGTGTGGTCGCTGATTTGATCCCGCGCTTAGCAAAATATACCTAGACAATTTGCTTGCTGAATCTGCGAGTTTTATAGTTTCTAATAGGGTCATTGCGTTAGTTTTCGGCCTTTTAGCGCAGACGTCAACTTTAAAATTGCATTTAAAATAATTGGGCTGATGTATAGCCGTACTTATTTTTGATTTTGATAGTGTAAACACTGAAGTTTATGTTGGAGTTAATGTGAGGACGTTAAATACTACAGCTTTTTTTATAAAAAAAGAAATGTCTGAAAAGTGCTAAAATGCTAGTTTTCGGCCTCAAATTTCAGTTCTCGGCCAGATCATGTTTAGTTTTCGGCCGTTACATCGCGCTATATTAAAGGTAAAATGCCATTACTTTAATATCAAAACCCTGCATAAACAGGTAAAACTGTATTCAAAAAATACATCATCACGCGCCCATCTGCTTTCCGACTTGCCTAAGACCCAATTTGGTGGCATGTGTACAACACGTTTTGGTGGGCGAATGTATGAAAATACAATTAATGGCGGACATCATTATTTGTGTTTCAACGTTTCAAGTTCAAGCTCTTGGACTGGAACGGATTCGGCATCGACATCAATGGTGAATAAATCACTCACCCTCTTTTTGCCGATGATATAGTCATCATGGCAGAGTCGCTGAAGGTTTTAATATCTGAGCATAGGCTCAGTGACCTCAGTGGCGTTTCCCAACAGGTGGTCTAAAATTAACATGGACAAGACTTTCATGTCAAATGTCCATGTATACAGCCGGTAATCGTTGGGAATGATACTCTCGAAGCTGTTGACCAGTATACATATACCTTGGGCAGATTGTCCAGTTAGGCAGATCCAACTTCAACAAAGAGGTCACCCGAAGAGTCCAACTCGGATGGGCAGTGTTTGGAAAGTAACGTGACATTTACTCGTCCAAAATTCCACAGTGCCTAAAGACAAGGGTATTGAACCACTGTGTGTTACTAGTGATGGCATAAGAAACTGAGACGTGGTCCCTAACGGTTGGCCTTTTGGAGAAGCTCAGTCATACAGCGGGCAATGGAGAGATATATGCTCGCAGTTTCTTTGCGCGATAAAATCCGAGACGAGGATATTGGCCAAACACCTAAAGTTTACGACATAGCTCTCAGGGTTTGCAAGCTGAAGTGGCAATGGGCAGGCCACATCGCTCGTAGAACTTATAACCGATGGGGATGAAAGGTTCTAGAGTGGCGACCACGACCTGGAAGACGCAGCATAGGTAGGCCTCCTACTAAATGGGCCGACGACATCAAAAGAGTCGCTGGCATAACCAGTGGCTGCAAGTGGCAAATTGTCCTTCGGTGTGGCGGTCTAAGTGGGAGGACGGAGGTGGACGTCTTCAAACTGATGATGTTGTTGAAGCAATGATGATGATATTTGTGCTTCAGCACAGTTAAGTTATCCTACGCACTGCTATCTTTTATTTGATACATAAAGGTTGGGGAACCCTCTTGGAGTAAGGCCTTCTAGCTGTTGGGCAAAATGCGAAGCCACTCTGATCACCATTGAACATCCGCTCTAGTCTTTTCAATATGTCTTGGTGGTTTATTTCCACCAGGAATTATTCAAGCTCTCGGAACCAGAGCTTGATCGACTCCTCCGTAACACGAGCCCTCGCTCTATTTATTCCTTCGGCTCGTCGTAGTGATAATGCTGAACGCCGTGTTTTAGTTAAAATTTTGGAGGTGCCATCTGGAGAAAGACATTCTTAAACTGCATGAATCGATATCTGTCAAGTTTCAGTAAATAGGGAGAACCCAGTTCGATTTGCACTAGTGTTAATCTAAATTTGTTCACTATTTTCATGATATGGCCGATAAGTGGGAACATCACTCAGTTTTCGGCCACATTTTGTTCCATACAAGTTTCGGTAGGCCGAAAACTAACCTAGATTTTTATATGGTGTGCTAGTTTTCGGCCCCGATAAAATGGTCATCTTAGTGGCACCATAATTTAATCATACAACTGTAATTTGGCGGCCGAAAAATAACAATTAGATCTTTCATGACGGTTACTATATGAGAGAAAAGAGTAGTCCCATGATGTTAGCCACCAAATAAATAAAAGAGACAAAGTATAATAAGCTATGACAACTTCGTTCTCGGCCACCCGGCCGAAAACTAAATATTTGAAGAAATTACCATGTTAATATTTGGCCACCAAAATTATTGTTTATTTTGATCAATTATGACAATAAACAAGCTAGAAGTATGATAATCAATCATTTATTTAATGAATAACATGCATGTCATCGTTTTTTACTTATAAAAAAGCCTAAAAAAATTATTTAATGATCACGTGCGCCACTATTTTTTTCGTTCAATTGCACATCTTGTGGCACCTCTGTTGCTGGTGTCAAACTGAATAATTCATTAGAAATTCCTGGTCAGAGCAGTCAGACCAAAAATATTGTCAGATATTAGGCAACTAATTTCAGATGATTCAATCAAAATTATTTTTTCAGGCACCTTCATTTATTGCTATAATCTTAATTATACTGTAACACCACAGCCCAAAGGCCGAAAACCAAAGGTGGCCGGGAAACCAACGCACTGACCCTACACAGGGAATCTCAGGGGTCAAGATCGACCTATGTATTTATATTACCTACCTTATAAACCTACCTACTAGATAGTTATTTGTGAAATTTAAAAAGTTCTATTAGATTGACAAATATAATTAGTAGATACTATAGATAGGTAAATCCTTTTCTTTATCTGGGGGCACGGCAGTGCCCCCGCCAAGTCGAGCAAAACAAAAGGCACGGCCGTACTATCCTTTTCTCGAAGCGATTCGGGCCATTTTCGACCCCCTGTAACTTCGTTATGGATACAACTAGAAGCCTAAATTTTCAGTGACCAAGAGGGCATCACGTTTACAGATAATAATCAAAATTACATTAAATTTGAACCAGTAGTTTAAGAATTATTTCAAGTCAAAGTTGCTTAATTTCGTTGCCCACTGACTGACTGACTGACTGACTGACTGACCGATCATCAAAATTCTAAGGTACTTCTAGCCGTCCCACAAGTAAAAAATTTTGAATATAGCTATTGTTTAGCCTATAAACCAAGGAAAAATTCTGACATTCCATAATTTTCATACCGTTTTCTAGATATATAATCTGCATAAATAACTTTGTATTCCCATATAAATCCCATTAAATTGTATGTGATTACAAAGTTACTTTTACAGTTCATAATTAGACTTCATTGAAATTGAATGAAATGGGTAACAGGGGTTAAAAATGAGAAATGGCTGCGAGAAATTCGACAGTAGAGCGCTTTTTAAAAACTTCCACGATAGGTACCTACACCTACCGCAGATAAAGAGATACAAATTCCTATACTATACCTACCTACACTTTTATAGGTTGAACAAATTCGTTATCTAGGTACATTAAAATAGGTACCTACGTACCTTATACCTAATATGCATCTGTGGAGACGCAAAGACACTCGTTCATGAATGATAATCTATGAGCATGCCCTATGTTCGCAAGGGGCCTCGGCCGGGCGCCAGGCGCCAGGCGTGAGGCGCGCGTTGATGCGTGTTTCGAAAAAAAACTTAATAAAGAAAGAAAACCTACAAAAAGAAATGAGATCCCATCAGAAACATTACATGTACAAAAATGCACAAGTCTCGCAACGCAGTTTATCTGCCGTAAAAAGTTGTGATATCGAATGTAAACCAAGTCGGTTAATTCAATACCTACCTACTTATTTATTTCTTTGGTAAATAGAGTGTCTTGGCGATTGTACACGGCAGCATAATCTACTAAGTAATCTAAATAATATAGTCTTCCGTGTAGGTATACTTTCAAATAAATACAAGTACAAAGCGCTATGTAGATTTATGTTGAAGTGTGCAATTGCCAAGTCACTCTATTTACCAAAGAAATAAATAAGTAGGTAGGTATTGAATTAACCGACTTGGTTTACATTCGATATCACAACTTTTTACGGCAGATAAACTGCGTTGCGAGACTTGTGCATTTTTGTACATGTAATGTTTTTGATGGGATATTCTTTATCATTTCTATAAATAGGTTAGTTAGATAATAAATACTGTTTTGATCGGTAAAGCAATTTTAAATAGCATATAGGTAGGTACATTAAGCAGTAGTTTATACGAAATATTTTTATGTAGGTACAATTATCACAAAATATATTACTTCTAGGCACGATAATAAATAGGTTAGGGTCAGATATTTCTCATAAATACAGCACAATCATGCTGTATCGTTCAAAACATCACTACCTAATCCTTAACTTATTTTCCGATAAGCTTTATAGCTTTAGTTCTAGGGTCGTTAGAACGTCGTGAGAACGACTACAGCCGAAATTAATAATCAATCCAATCCAAATTTTGCTATCTGGGATTTATATCACAATCCATTTTTAGGGTCAAATGTGCCAATAACGGATCCGTGGGTTGGTTTATAAAGGCACGCAGATTGGAAATCGATCGAACGATAGTAACGGCTGTAACGTAACTTATAAATTACATTTTCCTTAGCATCTGCCATCACTACTGACTAGTGACATATTTATATCATTTTCTTTCCGTCGACAACAACCTACCGTAAGGTCTACCTATAAATAAATTTATACAGACACGCTATTTTCCGCTGAAACTCAATTAATCGTGTACACAGTGTGCCCCAATTCCTCCATCGGTTCGGGCTTTATCCGCCGACTCTTAAAGCTATCACCCTGTGCATTAACCCCACCATCCAGCCCGTCTACCGTTATATCATCTAGCAGCGCTAAAACTTTTCTCCGGAACACCTTCATCTGCTCTTCCGATAGCGCGTTGATTTCCGGCATCAAGCCCAACATGAATTGGCGTCTCGTGTCGGCTATTTCAGCGGTTTCCATCGCCTGAAACTGGTTCTGGAACTGTTCGAGCCGCTTCCGTTTCGACGTCGGCTCTGTGTTCAAGAACTCGTACTCGAACAACTGTTGGTGCGGGGACGTCAGTTCTTGGTTCAACTCGTGGGCGCTCTCTTCGTCGATATCGCCTTCGGAGTGCGTGAACCCGGAGGTTTTGTTTGGCTTCATGAAGGGGATTAGGAATTCCATTTCTTTATGGAGGTAGTATTTTTTCTTGAGAGTGCCGTAGGCGTTTGGTTTGAGACTTCGCAGGAGGCTGTAGCGCAGGTTGCGCCATTTTTCTTTGCATTCTGCGACTGGAAATAAAGAAAATACAGTCAGCCAGCTTCTATCTATAATATTATCTAAATAGGTAGGAGGTACCTACCTTAATCAGTTTCCATCGAAGCAAGAGAGAAATGCAATCATATTGTTTCGAAAGGGTTTAGATGATTTTAGACAAATTGTACCTAATTACTAATTACGCGACGCGACGAAGTCGCTACAGGTCACACAACACAACCAGCGATTGTAAGACGGTCGAAAGAGTTGAAGTAATAGTCCTTTCTCTGATATGTCGTAACGCTGTTAACGGCCTAACATAAGCACCTCCGAGTATGTAAGGAATTTACGAACCTGAAGGATTAATGAATAAAAATGCTTCAATTAACAATATAGGTAGGTACCTACTTCTACCTAGCTCAATTTTACTACGTTCATAATCCTTAAACCTATACCTATACAAGATTGAAATACTGAAGAAACAGTCACAGAATAACTAATATTACCTACTCTTCCTACGTCACTAGCGCCACACCACAAAATAACGAGACAAGTGGACTTTACATCTCTCTCTTTCGTGAACACAATACTATAGTAGGTAGGTATACGTGCTACACTACGCAATGTGGAACTTGCGTTGCGTGCAACGTGAAACATCGTCACCACAGATTAGATAAGTTACATCACTCTACAATGTGATTCACGTCCGTGAATTCAGAGAACTAAAGTCGAAAGTCGGACTACGGGTGATGCGACTTAGGCATAGTGGAATCTAAAAGAATTCCTACCAGTGAGCGATACCTGCGACGCGACTTCGTTCCAGGCTTTCTCCGTGAGATCCTTCTTCATGTAATCCTGAAGGTTGTGGTTGTAAAGGCACGGGAATTTCTCAATTGAAGACACTAACAGCAAATTTTTGTCGCACATGTTGGCGCGACGCGTGGCCTCTGTTCGAGACAGGGCGCGACTGACGCGGGCAAAATGTCGCCGTCGCGGGGCGCTGCGCCGCAACATGGCCGACGTGACGCGCTTGTCGCCATGACGCATTTTAGGATTGAAAGTGGGGTGCTCGCGTAGAATGGAACGCGACTCGACGCAGCGCAGCTGCGAAATCGTGAAACTTGTCGTCAAGAATATCATACCTACTTATTTATCAATGCAAAGCATTGTCGCTCGAAGACCGCCCATTGTACCTACAGTACCTACTTATAGTATTTTTTTTTTGTACTTATTGTTTATTATTTACAATAAAAAGTTTTCTATTTTATTCTAACTAGATGTTTTTTCATTTTCGTGAAATATGGGTCTTATTTTCAGATAGGTACATAAGTATTATTAGGTAGGTACAATCAAAGATGATAAATACGGTAAAATAACAAACCGTTACCCATCTTCTTCTTATTGCCATAATATACAAGCATTTGACAGGAGCTCCAACTGCTCCAAACGTTTTAGAAACAGAAAATGATGACGCAGTAAGCCGTTTCTACTATGGCTGGTCCTCATACGATTTCTTATTCAGCAACAACTTATTCTGTACAAGCTGCCCGTAATCTAATACGAGAGTTGAAGCTCAATGTTTGCCACCATAATCGAGAATCAATGCGGCGGCGAGTGGGGCTGCGCAACGCGACCGAGATTAATTGCCGCCGTGACGCTGGGCGCGAGCAAACACTGAGTTTAATTAGCTAGTTTAGATACCGTGAACTTGAAAAAAAGATGGATGGGTCGGCGTCGAACGAGGCGAGGAGGCAATTCCACTGATGGCAAGCGCTTACCCATACATGAAAGGGGAACTTTTTCTTTTGAAACTTTACAGTTTGTATTTCATACTCTAACCAAAATATAATTTATAAAAACTCAATATCAAGTTTAACTCATTATATTTCTGTGCTCAGTAGCACTCGTATATATTGACAATAAATATTTGTATTTTCTGATAAGTAGGTACCTATAGTAAGTTAACTATTTAAAAATATTCTGATTCTGATCCTATTGGCTGAAAAAGAAAAGTCTAAAGAGCGGTTTAAATACTTAACAGCTTACTTAAAGTTCCTTACAGCTACGAGTAATTATATACCTAGTTACTATTGTTTACAAATTATCATATTTTATTATTTATTCTACGTAAATCTTTTGTTACAGCGATTTGAATATAAAAGTAATTTATCAATGCCGATATCCAGATGTGCGAATGTTATCCTATTTCTATTGCCCATAAATTATTAGTAATCAACGGAAAAACAATGATAACTACGAGGTACGTAATGACGAGTGTTAGTTCTTTGTTACATAGCTATTGCGAATTAAATATCCGGAATTAAAACATATTATTGAGTTGTTTGTATGCTCGTTGGCGGAATATTTGTGACGGATATTTTCGAGAAGTCGGTAGATGGAAAGGGCTCAGAATTGTTCTTCCTGAAAATGTTTAGGAGAGGACTATTCCCAGCAGTGGACTTCTGCAGGCTGATGATATTATGATGTCCATATATCGTCGGAATCGAAGATAAGGGTCTTGCTTGAGTTAAAATACAAAAATCCTGTTATACTTATAGAAAAAAACATTCATTTAATTTTCTCGATATTCCTATTTCCGGTAAGTTTTCTCAATTTTTCTTCTTACGAGTTTAAAACCTATTTCGGACCATAAGGCAAATCAGCTGAGTCTTTGTCTAGTGATGTGTTTACCAAGCAACATGAAAGTTCAGCATTTACCTACTCTATCATACGCTACGTAGCAAATGTCCATTCAAAATATACAAGTCGTCTTTCCTGTGTCGGAAACACATAGGGCGCGTTACATCAGTGGAATAGCGTAATATCAACAGTAATATGATGTTTATCGGTGCTTAATAGCGAGTGAGACCGTTTGATAAACAGTTTACTTCGTAAGCGGGGAGCTAGCGGGCAATACATTTACGTAGACTGCTTTTTCCACTTACTAACAGCTAACTCGTAATGTAGGACCTATTGATCGACAACAGCTCTCAATTACGAAGGACTTTGCTACAAATAAGTGATAACGGTTGAACATAATTAAGGATCCAGACTGTGCCCGGTGGTGGATTAGTCCTAATCATCTTCAAGAAAGTGAACGATCCGTCCTCAACAGTGGTTGAAATTGTCGTACGATGATGTGAATTTTTCAGTATCAGTTTTGAGTAATGAAACTGGCCCGTATCTCCGCAACTATCGAGTCAAGAAGGATCGTGTTTGTCCGTCTGTGTGTTTTCATAACCGACATACAGAAATAATTATCCGCCGCTGCCAAAACGTGAGCGTGATTCATGACCCATTTGAGTGACAGGATGCGCTCAAATGAACTGGGTCAGGATCTGAGTCTCAGATGCACTCTGCTCGGCCTTGCTCGATCTTGTTGCATCGGTTGTTGTTTCTGGAGAACATTAATACTTACAACTTTTGGACTTTTAGCTAGAATGTTAGGTAGTAAACTTTACGGGCAAGCCTTTTTCAATAAAGCTAAGAAGTTCAAGCTAGGGTTTATTAACCAACTGTTAATCAAAAAAGTTCCTATCTGCCATCCATTTTTATTTGCTGCGAATGTTACCATCTTGTCCTCGGAATTTAAAAGCCATAAGTAGAAGGTAGAAGTAAACATAATCCATGGTTTCCTTCAAAAGTCATACTTTACGTATATAATATAGATAAATATACCTAGGTACCTACTTACAAAAATTCAACTTCAATAGAAATCCAGTCTACCTCACGCACTGACATTTTACGACCTGAAAATCTGAACCATTTCAGAACTATACACGTCAAACCAAATTCCTCAGTGAGTAGATGTATTTACGGACAATAAACTTGTTAAAAATATATTTGACTAGGACGAGTCCGCGGCGTTACATTGCCTGTTAGTAAGTATGTAGCTGCGCTCCGCGGCGTTACCCGCTGTTTTCGGAATAAAATGTAAAGTAGTCTATGTGGTAATCCAGGGTATTAACTACCTCCATGCCAAATTTCATCAATATTGATCCAGCCGTTTCATCGGAACCGTGGCTGGGATTTATTAGTATCGAAGTTTATTTTTTGTAAAAATATTAAGTAATTAAAAATTAATATACTTGACACTGGGTAAATAAACAAACAATAAAAAAATTAAAAATATATCTAATTATGTATACATCAATCAGTAATTTACTAACAGGGGAAATTTTTTGCTAGAAAAATGTACAAATAAACAGACAAATGTTACGTTTAACTATTACGCAAGGAATAACGCACACAAAGGAACTTGGACGCCGTCCAAAACCTCCAGTTTATATAATTTTCGATTATGATTTATGATAAAATAATACCGATCTTTAGTGTTTTAAAAACCGTGCGAACACAGCTTCATTCGTAATCTTCGAAAGTTGGGGTTTTATATTCATGAGGGTTTTATTTACAAGCGGTTTCAGTATGGCTTCATGTCAGACAGTTTAATTTTAACACATCTTATTTGTAGCTATATTATATTATACATATTTCAATCGAAATAATATAATTAGTAGGGGAGCATTATAAGTATTTAGTTACAGTGGACTACTAACATAAATACTCACAACGTGCCCAAAATGCTGGCATGTATTTAGGACAACGGATAAGCACATCGGTAATTAGCAGAACTACCAACTATAAATATGTAAGTATAGTTAAATTAGAAATTAATATTATTATTAATTTAAGAAATAAAGCATCAACTAATAATAAATGAAATCTAAATAATAAATAAGCGGAGCAACGCCGCGCCGCGCCGCCTTAGCATTTTGAGAACGTTGTCGGATATACTAATCGTAAATGATCGCTAAATAAACATTCTGACGAAGAGATTATTTCTTACTATATAAGTAGTAGGTAGGTACATAATTATAATACAACAAATTAATGCAATAGTTTAAAATGTTTGCAAAATTTTGTTTGTTAGGCACTCAAAGCGGCTAAACGAATTTGAACTGATCCAATGTTATCATATTTATCACAAAAGATAGTAAATACTTGACTACATTTTTAAACAGGCTACATTATACTTAGCTGTGGATGACTCACTACGGTTGCACTTTAAAATTCTACATTGTAGGTTTATTTTATTCATAGATTTATTTACCTATATCATGTTACATTTATTGACAACTTGGGTCTGTTTTATGTTAATTCGATTATGTTTGTGAGTTGGGACAGGAATGTTGTAAACGTGTTATGTTAATTTATACTGGGTCGAATTTTGATCCCATGAAACACCCCGATGTGAATTTGGGGACAGATCTGGTAGTCATGCAGCCAGGCGGACACTACAGTGCCCTACAGCAGTGGTTTTACCTTCATCGATACAATAGCTGATGCCTATTTTTATGGTCAGCTGGGTATGAAAATGAACCTACGCCCACCGGCGTGTGATCCTAAGACGGAAATATAGGTGCAAAAATCGCTTCATTATCGCTCGTAGATAAAACTACGCTATGTGTGCGTAGGAAGGGTGTTAAATACTGAATTTTCATGAGTTAAATAAATGAGAGCCCATAAGTTAAAATAAAAATAAATGAATTTTTAGCGCTTTCATAACTTTAAGTTTAAAACGACGTTTATCTACAAGACACAATATTTCAATTGAAGCACCGTCGCTTTTTCTTTGTGAAATACCTAGTTACCTAGGTACTCGTAAGTAGGATGTAGGTAGGTACATAAGGTACATCTGGATCCGCATAACGATAATGGAAAAATTACTCTATCAACGGTCGCCAGTGTGCAGGGCTTCGCTGAATTTCACGATTGTGGCTGCTTTCAGCAACCGCCTATCAGTCTGCGTTAAAGTGTCGTCGGCAGCACGCGCGCCTGGCCATAATCAGTCGATCGCGTTACCACCGGATGTTTGAAGACGTTCCTCACCGCGACGTAGAGGAAACAAAAAAAAAAATCAGTGTTTAAAACTGGAATCTCCTAGTGTGTGTGTTTTGATGGATTTAGATAATTTGACGTGATGTAATAAATTAATCTCAGGACAATGACTCTCACGGGGAATATAGTTTAATTCTAAGTGTTTATGAAAGTTTTAGATAATGAATTGGAAGTTTCATATTTGGGCATGCATCTTCTTGATGGGTACGTAAATTAGAGAATTACAAATTTACATGACAGTGTTTTAGAAGTATCTAGTACTAATCGCATTATGATTTATGTATTTACAATAGGTATAGTTAGTGTGCATTTATTACATAAGCTAACGTTATAACGTATTAACATTGTCTTTACATAGTTGTGTAAAAGAAAGTTGAACGCAAAAATTAAGGACCTATAAATATTACCTACCTAGTTATGAATTGTTTTCGAACCAATATTTATATTTTTTATACCACTGACAGCTGAAGAGTTCAGTCGCCACCAATTAATTATTCGTTTAATACATACCTACTTTATGACAAAAAATAACTTCAAACGGCAACAGTTACATACAGTCAACATTGTTAATTACAATAATATGTTTACATTTAATCGTTCATGGTTACAACCGTTCTTGTTAAAAAGTGTTCGTCAGGGGCGTAATAGCACATCACATGACGGAAAGCACTCGTTTATTGCCTAAACAAAGTTTTAATTAAATCTGTAAAGCCTCGTTACAATGACTATGTTGCATTTCAAGGAAATGTATGATACGTAATAAATAAGATAAATTAATTACTACAATTTTAACAATTTAGGACAAATTTACTAAATAAACATCTGCTAGGACTAATGCCTACTATAAAATGTTTATGCTACATATTATCAACTAGCGGCGCCCCGCGGTTTCACCCGCGTTACCCGTACAACACCTACAGGTAGTTATTTGAAAGGTTTGTGCATATTACTCTATCATCATAGTTAGCATCCGGGTATTATTTATATATATTTCCCACTCACTCTATCTCCCTTCTCACGCTATCTGTCTCCCTTTATCTCCTTTCCTCTTCCTTTTTCTCTCTCCCTCTCCCTTTCTCTCTCTTTCGATCGCTCTCCCTCTATTTCTATATGTACCCTCTCAATCTATCGCTCTCCCTCTCTCTCTTTCACTCTCTCTTCCTCGATCTCTACATATTTCCCCCTCACTCTCTCACTCTCCCTTTATCACTCAATCTATAAAGTTCTTCCTCTATCTCCTTCTCTCTCACTCCATTATTATCTATCCCCTTGCCAAATTGCGTTACGATCCGTTCAACCGTTTATTGTGGTCCGTAAGGGGTGCATCTAAATAATACCTCATAATTTCAACCCCTTGATTTGCCCCCTTTAGGGATGATTTTGCAAAAAAACTGAAACCCGTATTTCTTTATTTCTTACCAAAAGCCTAAATATAAATTTTCAGATTCCTAGCTTGAAGAATTATAAATCACCCATACAAACTTTCAACCCCTATTTCATCCCCTTCGAGATTATTTTTTGAGACAAAAGATAGCCTATGTCCGTCTCATAGGTCCAATCTAACCCTATACAAAATTTCATCGAAACCGGTCCAGCCGTTTGAGCGTGAAGAGCTAACAAACATACACACACACACACACACACACACTCACAAACTTTCGGCTTTATAATATTAGTAAGATATACTTAAATACTTACAGTGGAATGTAGGTGTACGTCTACAAATAATTAGTTTTTTGTACCATGTCACAAAAATTTGTTTAAAATTTAAATAATACCTAAACCACCGCCAAATAAATCGTACGTATGCTATGTTACTAAAACATACATTACGCTCAAAAAACTTAATACTTCTTAGTTCGGCAGTCAGCTAAAACATCTTCTTTTCAAGTTATGGTTGTTCGTTACTCAATGGACTTTGGCTAGAAATGCAGCCAAAGTCACCGCATTGTTTGAGGCTACGGCGCAGGTTCTGATGAGTTTCATAGACCAGTCCCTCGAGCAATACGACTGTGGAGCATCAAAACTGCTGGCATTCTCTCCGTGCACTACAACTGTAGCTATATTTTGAAATAATATGTATTAAGTATTGTTCACGATAATTTTACACAATATAATCATATTAATCGGACATAATAAATACTTCAAGAGTTATTTATTAAATACTGATAACTGATAACAACGATGCCGAATTGCGGAGGGTGTCAAATAATAAATTATGAACTCTACATAAGGTAACAAAAAAATAATATACTGTCATCAGGTAACAAAAATAATTATGAGCTCTACATAAATCCATTATGTAGGTAGGTACCTACTTGCTACAATTTAGTAACTCTACATTATGACTCTACGAATACCTACCTACATGCCGCTTGGGAAATGAATGTTGTAATCGTTTACAAATTCACCCCCCGCTGCGCGGATATCATCATTATGGTAAGTAGGTAATATTTTATATAATATCATTGGAAACGGAATATTTAGTAAGTATGTTTATGTTAGAGTTCCGGAATTTCGGTACAGATGCAGGCGTCATGATCGAGGACAAAATAACTGATGTTATTGCGATGTAATATCGTATCGATCTACCCCCCCCCCCCCTTTCTATCACGTTGTGTAGAACCTACCTAATTAATATTTTGTAGAAGCCTGTCTGACCACAAAAGTATGAACAACAGCGTGATGAATCTACCTAACAGAAGTGTTCAAAATGTCGTTCAAATGTTTTGTGGTAAGGCCTTAAAAGTTTTGAATTGATATTTTTTATTCCATGTGGCGATACGTCCTTTTAGTAAGTTTATTAATAACTAACGTTATCATGGACGCGATTGCACTTTGTATCCACAATAATCCACATATTCGTATGTCCACGATGACATTAGGTTTTGGAGTCTGTTTTTCCATTGAACCAACCATTTAATACCTAATCGCCGGTCGGCGGACTCCAATTCTCATCTGAGCAGTAAGAATATATACCTATACTCCCAGCACCTAGTAGGTACATGTAGGTATAGTATAATAACCATTACTCGTAGTATAGTATAGTAACCAAGCCCCGATGACGACGTGTCGTGAGCTCGTGAGTTTCTCATAACGAGAGATCTTAGTTGATACTGCGTGACTGACGAATTACTATATCCACAGTTCCACACCAAACACCAATAATTTTTAACGATAACACTACAAAGTTCCCGCCGCGTGATAAATGCCTTTTAGATAAGTGTTGCTTGGAGTCTTTAGATTAAGGTTAATCTGTGGGCTGGTGTTACAATTTTGTGGCTTTATATTCGCTAGCATTGTACCTGTGGATTATTTACTAAGTTATAAAATACTGTAGTTAAAAAAATTTAGTTAAAAATGCTGTAAAATAAACATCTACTTACCTACCTAGGTAGATGTTTATTTTACAGCATTTTTTTTGCAAAACTATCAAAGTATTTTATGTTTTATTTTAACCAGTCAGTTATTAATTGGCGTAATTATAACAACCTATAGGTCGTTAACAAAAACGTTTGAAAAAAATGCTGATCTCAGCTAAGAGACGGAGAAGCGTCCTGGATATCTGGATATCTGGATACCTGGATATCTGGGAATATACCTAGGTGTCGTGTCGTCATATTGTGCGCGTTGCCCAACGTCGAGTGTCATCGCCAGACGTCCTTTGATAGGTACTCTCGGCAAGAACATTTTTGGACTGGATGTTGCTTACAAACAAAAGACGACGCGAAGTTGCGCGACTTCACACGGCAGATTATTGGCGACACACGGTGCCAGTCCCTACAAAAATATTCTATTCTGTACCACGTACCTAAGGAAGTACCTACCTATAAGTACGTAGTTTTTTATATTATGATTTTATTGTTAGGTAGTAAGTACCTACATAAATCTATAAGTACCTATCTAGTTTAATTAACTCAAATGAGAACTTGTTGTACCTACTCATATACAACTATAGCCTCCAGTCAGTCCATGAAGTCCTAAGATTTTAGACATCTAACTGATGTCATCATTAAATTGGTGATTTAGAATCACACAATACCATAAAAAGGGGCATAAAATATATATTGTATTGTGTTCCCAAAAGTAGATTTGATAGGTTTTTAATAGGTTACCTTAATGTCTACCTACTCAATGTCTTAATTTATGAACTGGCCGACAATAAAGCTGTTCAAAAGCGGTGGACTTTGACAATCAGTAATGCAATTAGCATATGATTTCATTACGGTACAGTCAGCGTCAAAAATAGATGATAATGTCCATATTTCTTTTAGCGATATAATATACTAGAAGCACCTCCCGGTTTCACCCGCGTTAACTAGTATCCCGCGGGAACCATTAATTTTTACGGGATAAAAGGTAGCCTTTGTGTAGCGGGGATAGCATAGCTTCCCAACAGTGAAATAATTTTTCAAATCGGTTCAGTAGTTTCGGAGCCTATTCATTACAACCAAACAAACAAAGTTTTCCTCTTTATAATATTAGTATATGAGTATTAGTATAGTAGATGAGCGAATATTGTACCGTAAATAGATTTGGTAAAGTATGTGCATAGCTTGGGTGCTATTTTGTATTTTCTAATCTAGACAGATGTAATTTATAGATAAATTGATAAAAAGACAAATGTAATTTATTCAGCCGGTTTGCAGGGCGTGGTGCGAATCGACCCAGTCCTCTTTTTGCATTGGTCGTTTCGTCCCGAAAAATAAATGTGGTGCGAAAAACCCAGTTCTAAAAGAGACTGCGTCGATTTACAGCAAAAATAAAAGTTTAAAAATCTGGAGCAGGTAGGTACCTACAAAGATAGCCTGGATGTGTGGTCTGTGGATACGTAATGGTGGCAAAAAAAGTATCATGTCACGACGTTCTAAATAAAATATTCTTGTAAATAAAGAAAACATTCGTATACTAGGTACACATTGAAAATTGTCCTAATGCCTTTCCTATGTTCCTGTAATTGTTCAGATCGTAATACGTATCGATGACGTTATAGATAGAGAAAGTGTTTATTTTCACTTTAGTCGAGTTTCGGGATTTATTACGTTACAACGCCACTCAGTGAGATTCGGGTATTGGATTCCATTCTATGTAACATAAAAAGTCTAAATACGTTTGCTATTTGCACTTTTGTCGCTGACGGTAGCTTGTTACAAGTAAGTAGGTACCTACTTATAGCAAGCTAGTTGTGCCCCGCGTGGTCACCCATTATTCCATCCATACTAAGTACCTATAATATATTTTGTTTTTACTTAAAATTGAATAGTACCTCCTGTAATAGGTTTACGCAGAGCTTTCATAAACTTACAGCTGGTATAATATTCAGTTTTCAAGTATGTTAACTATTGAACGGCATTTTAAAGCTAGAGTCGTAAGATATGTAATCTCTACCTATGCCAATGGGCGAAGGAGTGACTGTATGTAAGATGTAAGGTAACTGCGGTAAACAAGGGCCACCTTATTTAAAATTTATGTAATTTCAATAATTGAGAAATAGGAATATAAAACAGGCCATTTATAGAAGATTAACTTTATTCACAGTCCGAAAAAGTACAATTTTTGGGGTTTCATTCACAGTTCTTAAACATTTTCACTATTTAAGAAAACCCTCTCTGTGGCCCTTATTAAACATAGGTACGACAATAAGGACCATATGAAAATAATTCTTTTTTAGATAAATCACTCTTAACGCTCAGTTTTCTATTCTTATCTCATTTTATTTATCGTTTTGTACTAAATCACGCTTTGTATAAATGTTAATTCAAGAGAAAAACAATAATGGGCCTAATTAAACTAAGGCAACAAAACTGTGTCTTAAAACGTATTCAGTGACTTAATACCTACCATATTACTATATTTCTAAACAAATTAGTCATATCAGAAAATAAAATCTTTAACTGCAAAAAAATCAACGCAATTTTTTTTTATGTAAAAAAGGTGTGGCCCTTATTACACTAATGAGATTGCATAGTATGACAATTAGCTTTTAATAAACACTATTTTAGTAGTAAATCTTAGGGCAACAAGCCTTTTTATTCTTGACGCCAAATAATTTTCTTGCTCGACGGTTACAATTATTCGACGCCCTTGTTTATCAACTTTTAGAGTTTTCAAATGGTTTGACAAAGTCCTTCTGGGAATAGAATACCGCGCCGCTTCTGACTGTTGGGACATAGATCTACTTTGAACAGCTGACTGGGATCGATTTAGACGAAATTATTATTTTTTGGTGCTAATACTAGTAAATCTAAGAGCCTAATAAGGGCCGGCTCTATTTACACGTCTTATGAGTGGCCCTTATTAGGCCATGAGACATTTTTTAAAAGATTGAATGTAAAATTATTAAAAAGCATATATACAAGGTGTAACAGCAAGGTGTAGTAATACTGAAACTACACATACACATCATACATATTTCGAAGTAGTCTGGAGGTACTATAAATCTGTAAGTAGTTACGGTAATGAATTAATACACGTCAAAGTTTACTGCAAAACTAACCATCGTTCAACCCTAGTTATCAGCTGGGCAATGTCAGTGAACTTGAGGGATAGACTAACATGTACAGTCGTACCCAACTTATATGGTGCGTCGTGAATCTTCGTTCGCGCAGAAAAGAAAGTATGGTCCGAAGATTAACGAAAGAATGCTTAAAACTTACAATCAACCTAAGATCACTATTATAAGGTTCATAATACACTGCAGCTGTTGCACATCGCAGTTCTACCTGCGCAGAAGATGAATTTTCAAAGCGTGGGAAATGCTATTGACCGCTATTGGTCGGCAGCCGCCCCGCCATCTTAGCGATCGCCGCGTGGCATGAGTGAGATGGAACTAACAGCTGCAGTGTATTATGAACCTTATAATAGTGATGTTAGGTTGATTGTAAGTTTTAAGCATTCTTTCGTTAATCTTCGGTCCATACTTTATTTTCTGCGCGAACGAAGATTCACGACGCACCATATAAGTTGGGTAAGACTGTACGCTTTGTTTCGTTACTTTTACACCTCTAGCCGGCGGCATTACTCAAACAAAACTAGGCCCGCCGTCAAATCCGTCAATACAAAATTCGTAAAAGTACTAAGGGTTCCGTTTGTTTTTTAAATAATGTTTTTTACCAATTTGTACCAACCCGGACAGATGCAACCTGACAAAAGTATTTCTTGGCGGCTGAGTGATATCTGCTCCGTGTAATGTACCTACAAAAATTCTATTCTAAGGCGGTAAGTATCTGAAATGAATTTTAGAGGCTTTCAACTTTGTTACAATACTGAACCCTAAAATATTGTCGGCAAATTCAAAGAGCGCGGCGCACTTTGCGGCAGAAATAATTCAATGCCAGTGACCCGCGTAACGTGACGTCATCCGTATCATGTTAGGGTTGTAATATTTAGTTATTTTGTCAATTTGAGTGAAAAAATCGATTATCGATTTCAGGTTTTAGTACCCTGGCAAATGATTCATCACCAGGTACACATACCCACATTTCAATATTACTACACCTTGCCGATACACCCTGTATAAAGCATAAAGTATCTTTTTTGCCAGCTGTAATACAGTTAACAAAATTTACGCAATAATAGATAATTATAATCCTCATCGATAAAACTATCACGTAGGTAAGTAGGTACATATACTTACTTCTATTTCGATATTGCATCGAATTAAGAATTTATTACTTACTAGCTGTTGCCCGCGACTTCGTCCGCGCGGACTACATTATATCGCGATAAAAGTATTCTATGTCCGTCTCGAAAGTACAATCTATCTCTATACCAAATTTCATCGAAATCGTTTCCGCCCTTTAGCCGTGAAAAAGTAACGAAGAAACAAAAAGAGTTACTTTCAAGTATGGATGAACAGTTGATTGACGCACAGTATGGACGGGGTTGAGAAAGTTCCTAAGAAGTATTCAAATAATCCAAAAAATATTCAAACATGTCAAAGTTCTACCTTGTCTATGTTCCGTGTTAATAAGGATTTCGAATTAAATCTGATGACAATATTTTGCAACCTTTTTTTATAATTTTAGGGGTTGTATATTAAAAAACGATGAAATACATGTAAATCTTTCAAATAATATAAATGCCAAGTTTGAAGTAGATTTGACCAAGGAATCACGTTGTCCCATACAAACTTTGCCCCCTTTTTCACCCTCTTAGAGGTAGAATTTCGGAAAATCCTTTCTTATCGGATGTCTACGTCATACAAAGAACACACCCTCCAAGTTTCAGGTTTCTACAATCAGCGGTTGGTCCGTTAGTAATTCAAGACATCGACCTCGACTTCGACATCCACCATCTTCTACCAAAATACCCTTTTTATACAAAAATCTTCCATTTTATAACAAATTCTACCATTTTCTCCCAAAATCTACCATTTCCTACATTTTCTATCATGTACAATTTTTTATCATAATCTCTTAAAAGCTTCCATTTACTAAAATCTATCAGGCTACCAGAATCTATCAAAGGCTACCATTTCCTACTAAAATCTACCATTTTCTACCAAAATGTACAATTTTCTACCATAATCTACCATTTCCTACTGAAATCTACAATTTTCTACGACAACCTACCTTTTCTTTCGGAATCTTTTATTTTCTACCATTTCCTACCGAAATCTACTCAACACCTACAACAGTCTACCATTTCCTACCAAAATCTACCATTTTCTATATAAATATACCATTTAAACGAAAATCTACAATTTCTTTCTGTATTTACTATTTTCTATCAAAAGCTACCATTGATTACCAAAATCTACCCTATTACCGAAATCTACCATTTCTTTCTAAAACTACCATTTTCTACCAAAAGCTACCATTTCCTTTCAAAATCTACCATTTTTACCAAAAATCTACAATTTCCTACCGATATTACCATTTCCTACTTAAATCTACCAATACCTAGAACAATCTACCATTTCCTACCTAAATCTATCATATTCTACCAAAATCTACCATTTTCCTGCCTATATTTTAGGGATTGATGTTAAAACACGCGGAAACAGGTGCTAAATAAATTATTAAAGAATTTTATTCGAACTTTGTAGTTGATCAGACCAAGAAAACACGTTGTTGTATAAGTACAAATTTTGCAACCCCTTTTCACCCCCTTAGGGGTTGAATTTTCAAAAATCCTTTCTTAGTGCACACCTACGTCACTTAAGAAATATTTGTGTAAAATTTCAATGTCGAACTCAATCGGATGTAAAATATTTTGCAACCCCTTTTTACCCCTTTAGGGGTTGAATATTAAAAAACGATGAAACACGTGTCTTATTAAATCTTTTTAAGAATATAAATGTCAAGTTCGAAGTGGATCAGGCCAAGAAAACACGTTGCTCCATACAAACTTTGCTAACCCTTTTCACCCCTTTAGGGGTTGAATTTTCAAAAATACTTTCTTAGTGCACGCCTACGTCACATAAGGAGTATTTGTGCAAAATTTCATGGCTCTAGACCCAGTGGTTTCAGCTGTGCGTTGATCGTCAGTCAGTCAGTCAGTCAGTCAGTCAGTCAGTTTTGGCTTTTATATATATAGATATTTTTAACAACTGAGTCATGTAGGTATGTTGATAACGACATTCCTCCTCTATGTGGCTACATACCTAGCATTTATCACAAGAAGGGTTATTTAATTAATTGAAACATTGTAACTAATTTCTTCATGTAGTAAAAATCTAACAAGGTTTGTATTATAGTTACCTAAGTAGGTAGGTACCATATTTAACATGAATTAATTATGTAATAAAAAAAAGTTAAAATATGTTTCTATATTCTCCTCCCTAGATACTAATACTAAACAAGTGAAAATACTTACGTCTGTCTGTGCCCTTTTCTTGGCTACATGGCTGAACGGATCTTGATACAATTTGGTATGAAAATAGTGTGAACCGTGGGAAAAGCCATACTTAATAAGTAGGTACTACTACTTGTATAGGTACTACCTTGACTTTTTATGAGTTGGTTATCAACTCGACCGCAATAAATTCGCCCATGCGGTCGAGTTGCCACTTTTCATTTTAGTTAAGCTATGGGATTATATTTTGGGGTAATTCAGTTGAGGTAGAAACTACTTTTCTACTGCAGAAAAGATGTCTAAGATGTATATTTAAACTACATAGTACTGAAACACTTCGTAATATTTTCAAGGATAATAACTTCCTTACACTTACTTGTATATACATCTACCAAATTTGTATATTTGTTGACAGCAATTATGGCTATTTTTTTGTAACAAAATCCAAACGATCAGAAATTCTAAGGGCCAAATACAAGCATAATATTTATATGCCGCAGGCCAATAACTCCTTGTATCATAAGAGCTCTTACTTTACAGCTATTAAAATTTATAACAATCTACCTTTAGAACTTACAATGGAAAGAGGACCAGATTTCAACAAAAAGTTGAAATCTTGGTTACTTGTGCAAAGTTTTTATAACATAAAAAAATATTTTTCAAAGTAGACTTAAACTCCTAGATTCCTAATTATTTAAATAATTAATATGGTTTCCCTAAATTGTTTTGTTTTCCAATTTTATTTAGTCTTTAAGTAATTCATTATTGTACGCCCGAAATGGGCAAATTGTTGGAACTAACTGTATACCTACCTAATAACAACTTATGTACACAATTTTATACAATAAAAAATATTCTGATTCTGATTCTGAGTAGTATTGTCAACTCGACCGCACGTGCCAAGTACCTACAGTCAGTCAAAGAAGTGTCGCGACAATAAAAGCTTTTTTAATAGATCCACGGAGTTCAAGTAACGAGAGAAACATATTTCCTCTAATACAATGATTAGGTATTTATATTTCGGGAAAGTATGGTAAGATGAGTGGTGACTAATAAAGAAAAGGATAAAAAATACTTAATCGTACACCAGTTATGAAAATACACAAGGTATTACAGAACTGCAAAACAATTCCTACGTCAATCCAGAAGCCTTAGCATATACTTAAATTATTATACGTAGTACGTACCTATAGATTACGTGAAATAATTCGCCACTAATAATTATAATACACAGTTATCTGATACGCTGTTACTAATTTGGTACTCCAAGGTTACGGAAATTGTATTGTTGTTGTGTTGTTTCAGTGAGAGCGCTGAAATCAATCGATCAATCATAGTTGTTAATTATCTGAACAAATGTTACTATAATATGTATAGACAAAGCGATAAAGAGTTATGAAGTATTCGCCGCGTGTAGGTATCTTCGATTAATTAAGTAAGTATCTTCGATTCTTGCGATAAACCCTGAATTCCCCACAACCTATCTAATTTTAGTATAATTAGAATAAAAATACTTAATTAATATGTACTTACATTTATTTGGGCTAAAGAGCAATGTACTTATTATTTATTATTATGCCTACTAAGTATATTTATGTTTCAATCAGTAATACCAAGACCACGGATTAATTCCATTTGAACTTATGATTCCAGATGAATTTGCAAGACCAATGTCTACCATTATGTACTACGAGTACCTACCTACGTAGTTGTAACAAACTACTTAGTTATTTAGTTTGTTTTCATTATTTTTTTTAATTAAGTAGCTATAGTATACTATACATATACAGGGTGTATCGGCAAGGTGTAGTAATATTGAAATGTGGGTATGTGTACTTGGTGATGAATCATTTGCCAGTAAAACCTGAAATCGATAATCGATTTTTTCACTCAAATTGACAAAATAACTAAATATTTCAACCCTAACATGATACGGATGACGTCACGTTACGCGGGTCACTGGCATTGAATTATTTTTGTCGCAAAGCGCACCGCGGTCTTTGAATTTTGCCGACAGTATTTTCTGGCATTGAATTATTTCTGCCGCAAAGTGCGCCGCGGTCTTTGAATTTGCCGACAATATTTTAGGGTTCAGTATTGTAACAAAGTTGAAAGCCTCTAAAATTCATTTCAGATACTTACCGCCTTAGAATAGAATTTTGGTAGGTACATTACACGGAGCAGATATTATCACTCACCCGCCAAGAAATACTTTTGTCAGGTTGCATCTGTCCGGGTTGGTACAAATTGGTAAAAAACATTATTTAAAAAACAAACGGAACCCTTAGTACATTTACGAATTCTTATTGACGGATTTGACGGCGGATCACATGTTAGTCTTTGCGTCAAGTTCACTGACATTGCCCAGCTGATAACTAGGGTTGAACGATGGTTAGTTTTGCAGTAAACTTTGACGTGTCTTAATTCAATACCGTGACTACTTACTGATTTAAACTACCTCCAGACTACTTCGAAATAAGTATGTGTATGCATAGTTTCAGTATTACTACACCTTGCTGTTACACCTTGTATAATATTGTTTGGAAAGTTGAAAATGTTTAACTTATGAAAAGTTGAAAATGATTAACTAAAATCTAAGAAATAATATTTTTTGTCAAACGCAACAAACATCGATAATAAAACAAAATGCTGGGAATTAGTGGGCGTGTGCGTAAACAACATTACATTTTTACGGCCTTGCCGCGTCCGACAAATTATTACCTATCATGTCATACAAGAGCTCGCCCAAATTGGACATCGGCCTTTATATCTAAATATGGAACCGGCATCGTGGCGTATAATAATATGAGTACTATAGCTGCGCCCCGTGTATTATTTTCCATATAAACTTTGACACTCGATTTCATCCTTATATTATGGATAAGTTTTTAAATAAAACCCCCTTAATATACTTATTTAACGCCAAATCTCATTCAAATTTATTCAAACAAACAAATAAACTGCATACAAATACATACATTGCCTAGACTCAGAAGTCTATTTGGTACTACGCTTCCTAACTGCAATGTATCTAGACTATCTAGTATGCAGCTCTCTTATCTCAAAAGCCTATAGCTTATATTTGTAGACATCTTTGTAGACTAAATAATAGTCAAAGGTAAACTTTGGAACTAGCCCGTATATAACAATGGAAATGTCGTCTATGGAAATAATTAATATTACAACAGTATAAAGAATGGAATAATTAGTTGGCCTGTGCTACGAAGTTTATACTAACCTACACTAATATTATAAAGAGGAAAACTTTGTTTGTTTGTAATGAATAGGCTCCGAAACTACTGAACCGATTTGAAAAATTATTTCACTGTTGGGAAGCTATGCTATCCCCGGGTGACAAAGGCTACCTTTTATCCCGTAAAAATTAATGGTTCCCGCGGGATAGTAATTAACGCGGGTGAAACCGCGAGGTGCTCCTAGTAGTATGTAAATCTATATAAAGTTTCGTAGAGGGCATGTAGAGCCACACTAATACATCTAGCCAGTTATATATGTTCAGCGATGGGACTGCTGACACTTTTTTCCATCGGTACTTACACTACATATTAGAAAACTTTTGGTTGTGGTGCAAATCGACTCAATTTCTTTGTGAATTGGGTGTTTCGCACCACGTTCTTTTGGCGGTGAGTACGACCAGTGCAAATTGAGAAATGGTTCGCTTCGCATAGTGGCGCGAACTGAAATAATACCGAAAGAAATTTCATGCTCGTGCTTGACATAAGTTACGCGTCCTCCATGAGCAACAAAATAATTTAATTTAACAATACGAAAATGTTGTTGATACCGGTCGTGCGTATATCGATATTTTATGTTTAACTTGTGCATAATCATCACACATAAATTTCCTGAATAACACAAGGTATAGTTTCAGTTTTCCCAGTAGCAGGGAATTGGTCTTTTATATATTACTCTCACACCATCCAATTGAACATAATTATACCTAGGTTAAAATGTATTATACTGGTAGTAACTAAGTATCTTATTTTGAAGGTTTCGTACCCAAAGGGTAAAACGGGACCCTATTACTAAGGCTCCACTGTCCATCCGTCCGTCCGTCCGTCTTACGTCTGTCACCAGGCTGTATCTCATGAACCGTGATAGTTAGACAGTTAAAATTTTCACCGATAATCTATTTCTCTTGCCGCTATAACAACAAATCCAAAAAAATAAATAATTAAGGGGCTCTCATACGACAACCGTGTTTTGGCATTTTTATATTAAATTTATTTTTATTTTTATATTATTCTTAGATAATCATTTTATTTTTAGATAATCGTACGGAACCCTTCGTGCGCGAGTCCGACTCGCGAGTGGCCGGTTTTTTATAGACGCTACAATAAATTTTTACTGTCAGACGCACTTTTCTGATGGCCGCTTCACTACAGACTAAATAATATAATATTTATTTATAGAATAATGTGATGGGTTACGCCCGTATATTTTCCAGTGAATATGATCGACCGACATGTTAAATTCAACGTATGTTAATATGGAATGAGTCGAGGGTGAGGGAATTGCTGTCCTATTCGCTGGAGGTGAATGGATTTGGATTGGAAATACGGTGACACGTGTGATAAGCGATTGCGACGATAGCGACCTCGCTTTTTTGTCATTACGAGCTCGGTGCTCCCAAGAATGTGACATTGTGATTTTATTATTTTTACTCAAGCTTTATATAAATTGTGGTCGAGGTATCAACCAACTCGAAATATTGGAAAATATAATAGGTTAAATAGTGCGGTGTGAGCAAAATTAATTATACTTAGGTAGGTATACACAAAAATGAGTAATTTTTGGCTAACACACAAACTGTCGGAAGTTAAAGCATCTAGCAGTTTATTGAATCATGACGTTGACTGCGACTTGACTATAAACTGCTTTACTGACTATGCCGCCGATCCGAATTCCAATGAGCCGTAGGTAAATTGCACAAAAATAAATCACTTACTTTCCAATCTTAATTAGATACTAAGTACGCTTTACTTAACACCATCTTACGGCTAATCTCAGGGCATTTGAAGTTGTAGATGGATAGTGCAGGTGTTTTACCTAAGTACTTACATTTATTGAACAACTAGCTGTGTCCGCGACTACGTCCGCGTTCGTACCTTTTAAACCTTCCCTGGACTTCCACAAATAATTCAAGACCAAAATTAGCCAAATCGGTCCAGCCGTTCTCGAGTTTTAGCGAGACTAACGAACAGCGATTGATTTTTATATATAAGATTTTTGTACTCGTAGCAATATATTACACTGTGGAAGTAAACACATTGCGTTCAAATCGAAAAAACATACTGGTATTTATTTTATAAAACGTCACATATAAATTATTTACCTACTAACTACATACATTTGGAATTTGGAATTTCTGAGCGGCCGTCTACAGAAAGTTTACCAAATAGTTCCTACACAGTACACTACCCCCTTGCTGAGACCGTTAGTCCCTGACTACGATCGATAGTAGTCCGGGAAGTGATATAGTTCCTACAACACCATAATACTAGGTACCTACTTATAATGTCCGTATTTAAACAAGACACAATGGCTTATTGTCCGAGCTATCTGATCACGAATCTAGGCATGTCCAGCCTAATGTTGACAGGCCAATTAATGTCGCTATAATTCCTAATAAACCTAGACTATGATGACTTCCCTTATTCTATTAGGTACCTAGTAGTGCGGAGTCTAGCACAGCACTCAACTTAATACGTAAAGTTACAAGTTTTCTTGTATATTGGGCTGGACAAATCTACAGCAACTGTTATAGCCTTTGTTATTACAACCCAATCCGCACACGTTGGTTCTGGTATTTGGATTGGAAATAAAACACCATTAGGTATATATACTTAGTCAGGTCATAAGTATTGTCACACAGTAAAAACTTTTCTTTTAGAATGCTGGCCACAAAAAAGTTTATTGAATTCGAATTTCGAATTGTTCATAAAAATAAAAATGTATACTTTTTAGAATTTTACTCATTTTTAAATATGGAGTGGACGCTTAAAGAAGACCGTGTTGCAGTTATTGCGTTGCATCGTTGCGGTTACGCGCCAATTCAAATTTTTGACATACTGAAAAATTGGAATATAACCAAGAGATTCGTTTATCGTACCATCAAACGATACAATGAAGACTCTAGTGTAGATGACAGGTCAAGAAGTGGTCGCCCTCGGTCTGTTAGGACTCCAGCAGTGATAAAAGCTGTGAAGGCGCGAATTCAAAGAAATCCCAAACGTAAGCAGAAACTGTTGGCCCTTCAGATGGGATTAAGCAGAACCACGGTGAAAAGTGTGTTAAATGAAGACTTAGGGCTTCGGGCATATCGAAGAAAAACAGGACATCATTTGAATGCTCGTCTAATGGACCTGAGACTGAAGAGATGCCGCGCTTTGTTGAAGCGGTACGCGGGAAAAAAATATCGGGAAATTCTTTTTTCGGATGAAAAATTTTTTACCGTAGAAGAGAGCTACAACAAACAAAATGATAAGGTGTACGCACACAGTAGTGAAGAAGCGAGCAACCGTATTCCGCGTGTCCAACGAGGTCATTTTCCATCCTCGCTCATGGTATGGTTGGGAGTGTCTTATTGGGGCTTAACAGAGGTACATTTTTGTGAGAAAGGTGTAAAAACGAATGCAGTTGTGTATCAAAATACAGTCCTGACGAACCTTGTGGAACCTGTTTCTCATACCATGTTTAATAACAGGCACTGGGTATTCCAACAAGATTCGGCGCCAGCTCATAGAGCGAAGAGCACACAAGACTGGCTGGCGGCGCGTGAAATCGACTTCATCCGGCACGAAGACTGGCCCTCCTCCAGTCCAGATTTGAATCCGCTAGATTACAAGATATGGCAACACTTGGAGGAAAAGGCGTGCTCAAAGCCTCATCCCAATTTGGAGTCACTCAAGACATCCTTGATTAAGGCAGCCGCCGATATTGACATGGACCTCGTTCGTGCTGCGATAGACGACTGGCCGCGCAGATTGAAGGCCTGTATTCAAAATCACAGAGGTCATTTTGAATAAACTTTAGTGTCATAAGAATCTATGTTTTGTTAAGTTCATTTTGGTATATAAATGGTTACATAATGAATAAACTTGTTTCAATTATTTTATATAAAACATGTGACAGAATTTATGACCTGACTAGGTATATTATGTAGGCAAAAGACGATAAGACCTACTATAATAATTATGAGAGAGAGGCCGTGACGTAGTGCATAGTCATTAGTTAGCGCACTAGATTTCTTTTTATATTCTCTTTAAAAAACGTAGCCCACAGTAGGATTGCTCCTGTATCGTGGGTACCTACCGGATCGCACAAATATTTGTTCCGGGTAGGAATCGAACCCGTGACAACAAGCGCAGCAGTCCGATTGCTCAGCCACTACGCCGAACGTGCCGTCGTGAGCAAGCGTAGCAGAGTCTATACCCAAGAGTACAGTAATTATAATTATACAGAGTCTATACCAGGGTTTCCCAACATTTTTAGCATGGTGCCTCCCCGGATTATAATAAAAAAATTAATGCCCCCCTATATTTTCTTCAGCGCAGTTTTGTTCATCATGGTCCATTGGCATTGACAGGTAGGTATTTTGAGGATTTGTTTTATTTTATATCAAGTGCGGCAAGTTTCAAGGGGGCACGCCCCACTGGTTGGGAAGTCTATACGATAGCACTAGATTGGATCACTAACTGGGGAACTGCCTTTGCACGATTTGGATTTAGCGCGCTAGCTCAATTATGCTCTGCAAATTGGATAATGTAATGGCCGCTCTAGAGTGAATACTAATAAGTCTAATGATGTAGGTACCCACGTTATATAAAGTTACAACGTCATAAAGTTAGGGTGTAACATAAAAACCGTCGTAAAGCGGCCTTTGTGTACGGCATTTACTGCCGTCATCGTTTTAATTGTTTAGATTTTAGGACAGATTATTATGACATTGTTTTGAAACTCTACCCTTAATGGGTAGTTTTATGCTGTTTTAATAGCCGTTTTAAAGGGCCATTCCGAAATGTTATTGTAAATGGAAATTATGAACAAAGTAGGTATCTACTTACTTAACTGTTCCCAGCGGCTTCGTCCGCGCGGACGACTTGACGCATCGCGAAAAAAAGTATCTTACGTCCTTTCCCAATCTCTCTATGCGGAATTTCATCGAGATCTGTTCAGATGTTAAAACGTTACAAACAAACAGAGTCACTTGCACACTTATATTATATATAAGTACCTATGGATGAATTAAAAACCTCTCGTTAAAAATGTTTGCATGTGCCTAACTTGCTTACTCTGGGAGGATCCTGCCTTGTAGTCGGAACGAATTTAAATATAATGTCTAGTTTGTATAATAAGTAGATGGAAAAATACGGTTTCCAAAGCTGATTTTTCGATAAATGAGCAGAAAAACATAAATCTTTGTATGCTTACGTGATATTAAGTAAACTTCTTCAACAGTGCGGTTATGGAATTTATTTCTGACGGTGATGTTTACGCAAATCATTATTGTAAAGTTAGCAACATCCCGCCGGTAAGCCGGATTTAGTGTATTATCACATAATAATATGTCAGATAGTACAAATAAATTTGTAGGACTTATTTTACATGCCGAGTAATTATTTTTACCCAATTATAATACCTATTTAGTATAACAATGGACCTAGGACGCTTCCTTGAGGGACACCTTATTCGCGTGGCCTCGACGAGACATTTTTAGATCCGCTCTCAAATGTATTTAATCGTGAAACTCTTATTTTAAGTGCAATCTGACAGGAACAATACCAACAACTCAGGTTGTTTAAATTCTTGAAGAGTTTCCCATTGACCATCAAATCGAACGCATTTGGCAGGTCAGCCGTCAATCCGCACCGTTTCAAAGTGTTTATTGGTTTATTGTTATTCCTCAATCTATCTGCAAGATAATATTTAGGTCATCCTTTCAAACAAACAAACAAACAAACAAACAAATTATTTTATTTTTTCAACACACAAACACATTACAAATGAAAAAAACACAATAGATAAGGGACATGTTGAAAAAAATAGCACTGTCTCTTACTATTGGACACTAGCAAGCTAGAGTCCAACGCTGATCTTCCGACAGGACTAGTTACTGGCGTTACGGAAGATAACTAAATTTAAAAAATATTACTTTCCAGGTTTTCGTTGATCAATCTATTAAGAAAGATCCCATTATGCTCATTCTTGTTCCTCTGTTCCGCTGTCGGCCGCGTCGGTCGTCACAATTACCAATAATACTTATATTATGCATAACCATTAGTTAGATTGCGGTCAAATGCTTGCTTCGGCAATCAAAAAAACGACAATGAAGAAGTTTAATATCTTTTGTAGTGTACGTTAAACATCGATAGTTTTGATTTCCGATTGTTATCGATAGTTTGCCAAAAACTATCGATTTTTATCGACACTATCGTTAGTTTTGCTCCAATTTTGCCTATAATGAAAAATAGTAGATCGATAGTAGAAAATTATCGATAGTATCGCCAGTAAAAAACTATCGATAGTTAAAATCAAAGGCAAAGTTTATGAAAAATAGATCGATAGTAGAAAATAATTATCGATAGTATCCATAGTAAAAACTATCGATACTATCGATGTTTAACGTACACTAATCTTTTGCTTTAAGTATCAAGTCAACGCTGTATTTGATGTAAACTACTTAATATCTTTCTTTTGTTCATAATTTCTCTGAGCTATCGCAGTTCTTTATATAAAACAGATTAAAAATACTCTTTGGTAAGTAATAAATTATAAATATAGGTAAACACGTAGTGCGTCCATAAACATTTAGGTGGATATACTCACATTTAATTTACACACTCGATAGAACCGGATAATTTGATATTGCAAATCTACATAGCAAATCTACTATAGGTACAGTGTTATCTTTGGAAAATTCCAAAGCGCTTAGCGTAGAAAGAAGACTTAATCATTATTATCTATTGGTATTGCAGTCATAGTGAGTAGTGCTAACTGCTTATCGTTGCATGTCCTCTCCCGTAATATTATCTTGTTATTGATAAATAGGGAGGAAAATAGCACACTTCATTAATATATTAATTACTCATTATAATATAGGATTATGTTGGTACCTATAAATTTGACACTTTAGCTGTCTGACATCTGTAGGCACTGTCTAGGTACCTACAGCACATTATAACCATGCGATTGTCGCCAAAGCATACTACCAGTCTAATTTACTTCTGTATTAGACGTACACAATATTATAGCCTTACACCTAGGCTGTGATTAAGTTAGGAGTAATACAGGAAATAAATTCTTACAGCCTAAAACTACGCTAAATGATGCACTAGGACTATTCTGTGTCGCAAAATCTAAGTCTTGTTGAAAAGAAAATATAAATACCTACCTACCTAAAAGAAAGTGGAAAGATCCGTTATTATACTCGTATGTGTTTATAATAATATTAATTTAAAGCTTAGTGGATCTATTGTGTTATTATGTGTGTCTATGTATAATTGTGTCCAATTATTTTATGGATTAGTAGTTATTAATTATTCTTGGAAGGAAGGTTAACCACATTCATGACCATTATAGGTGACTCCTTCACATTCTTTGGTTAGATAATATCTCGTGGGTTGCCCTACAGCCCATATCGTATACCTAGTAGCTAACAATTAAATTAAAAACTTCAATAGCACTCTCATGAATTCCCTCCACGTGTTGCTATATTGATGTGCTATGTTGTATGTTCGTTGCTATGTCTTATCTAGAGCAGTGTTATATTGTACCTATGTAGTTACCTACCTATCTTTGTACATACAATTCGTGACCACAGACTCGGTATGTTGACAGATTCACTTCAGTGGGTATACCGTTCGTGACAGTCTGTTTATAAGGTTCTATAGATATTTTGATTTTGTCAAAGGATTGTGTTGACGCGAAACGAGAAGGCTGTTATCTGAATTTAGTTAGTTGATGCAATGCAAGTAGATACATTCACGTATATTATTATAGTACTAGCGGCCCTCTCAGGCTTCGCACGGGTATCGCTACGTTATTATGTATATATATACACATAAACCTTCCTCTTCAATCACTCTATCTATTTAAAAAAACCGCATCAAAATCCGTTGCGTAGTTTTAAAGATTTAAAGCATACTTAGGGATATAGGGACAGAGAAAGCGACTTTGTTTTATACTATGTAGTGATAGTGATACAGTGTACGTATCACACATACCTACTACGCGACACGCACGCGAAGTCCTATATACTTATTTGAGAGCTTTTACACGTTCTGTTTTATGTAGCTGACTGTACCTACTGCTCTAACCTATAGATATCTATCTACATTTGTCAATATGTTGTCTTTTCTCTCTACATTAGCTCTTGAAGTCTGAAGTTATACTTCAGATAGGAACAGTAAATATTTCAGTTGTAGACCATCTAGGTACAAACAAACAGATTATGCGCCAAGATAAAAAATATGATTATATTATGAAAATAAAGTATGATATAAGTAATAACATACTTGCGTATAAGCTTTTAATCTATTTAATATGTGTTATTGTAGGATATAGATTATACATTTTGTGTTCGCAAGAGATTATAATTATTTTATTTATGAGATGTCGTTATGTACTACCTATATATACGCCACCGACCATACAGCTGGATATGTACGTAGGTATAAAATGTTTTTTTTTTCTGCCCATTCGTTAAAATATAACACGTGAGGGATAGATAAGAAAGAAGGGTAGGGGAAGAGTAGACGACAATCAGTAAAATAATTTTGTTAGCTGTAAGTGGGTAGGTACCTCAATATTCTTAATTTCAGATCATCCTATATCGCTACTTAGGTAGGTACGCCCATAAAAGATTTTGCGTTAGAACATCTATCTGCCGCGGCCGCGTTCGTTATCTCGCTTACTCTTCACTGATCTGATAACGATATTTTTAATTGACAATCCCCTGTTTGCTTATGATGATGCAAACACTGAAGGAGTATAGTATATAATATATGTATATACACGATGTATCGTTTTCATATAGAACTTTAAACTGTTATAGGCTTTAGAAACCAAGTAGAGGTACTCGCTAGCGCCGTAAAGGCTTTTTAACTGAGACTTTTTGGGCCTAGTTCGGACTTTGACTCGCTATTGCTTGAAATCAAAGCTTTATGTGGTTAATATTTATTAATTTTCCCTACTTTTGGGCTAACACACATGCGACGTTTTCATTGAAATTGCGTGCGTTTTGGAGAAAATATTTAGATGGCACTTACGCGCGCATTGATTAAAAAGTGGCTTCACTTTTGAGTGAAACTTTAGGGTCATGGAGGCCCGTATAGATCAAGCGGGTATAGGTCCCTATATTACCTTCAGATGTTCGGGTAGATAGAAGGAGTAGCAGGAATAGGTGGAGATGTAAAACACACAGGAACTGACGATGGAGTATATTACATTAGCGATGAGACAGGCACTATATACACAGGGTAAAGGATGAAATATATACATGCAAAACGCTAGTAATAATAAAGAAATTAAACAATAAAATAGCGAGCAGTATTGCAATGAAAATCTTGACATCGAATGTCATGTCACTCTGACTACACATCTTTCTTTTTCTGCGGAGGCCAGTGTGCGCCTCCGTATGAAACCTCCTTTGCACCGCGACATTAGTGCTGCGGTGCGAGTTGGTAACTGATGTCGACTATCGACATCGACCAACTGGCATTTATCGTATGAAACTATAATACAATGATTGAATGAATGAGAATGAAAATGAGTAGGAAGGTTGCCTACATCACCCCCCTCCAGAGACCGTCAAGGGCGATACAAGTCAGGAAATCTAACTCGACGGCCAGAACGAGTCACATAATCATTTGGGACTTCTGGCGAGGGAACTTCATTGGAGACAGACAGTATGAAGACCGGCTTAAGGCGGTCAATCGAGACTGTTGCCTCTTTATTCTTGAGAAGAATTTTAAACACTTTCTCTCCTCTAGCGAGAACTTTGTGTGGCCCGGTATATGCAGGTTGGAGAGAACCTCGTGAAGCGTCTTCACGCAGGAAAACGTGTTCACAGGTTTCCAGTTCCTTGTAAATAAACACCTTGGGCTTACAATGGCGGGAGGTTGGCACGGGTCGTAATTTCTCGGCAAAATTCCTGAGCCTTGCGGTATATTCCGAAACGTCAGTAGTGCCGCTGACGGTGGGCTCAAAGAACTCGCCGGGAAGTCTCAACGACTCGCCGTAAACTAACTCCGCTGAGGAAGCTTGGAGATCTTCCTTAAAGGCAGTTCTAACGCCTAATAACACCCACGGCAAGGATTCTGTCCATCGGTCATTCGCGTGACATACTATCGCAGCTTTAAGTTGCCGGTGAAACCTTTCAACCAGGCCATTGCATGCTGGATGGTAAGCAGTCGTGCGTTTATGATCGAAACCAGCTAGTTTAGACAGACACTGGAACAATGCTGATTGGAACTGAGCTCCACGATCAGTAATTATGTCTGTAGGACAGCCAAACCGGGATATCCATGTTGAAAGCAATGCCTTCGCAACGGTTTCTGCCGTGATGTTTTCTATCGGCACTGCTTCCGGCCATCGAGTGAATCGATCTACGGCCGTTAGACAGTACCGATAGCCATTCGACAACGGGAGAGGTCCAACCAGATCAATATGGATCTGTTTAAAGCGTGCGCGTGGTAGATTGAAAGTACCAAGAGGCGCAGTCACATGACGATTGACTTTCGCCCGCTGGCATGGTATGCACGCACGACTCCATTCCCTGCAGTCCTTCCTCACGCCTGGCCAAACAAAGCGCTCAGCTACCAACTTGGCTGAGGCGTTAGCACCAGGGTGACTCAGGGAGTGCAGGGTGTCGAAAACTGATTTCCGCAATAACCTCGGAACATAAGGCCTGGAAGCAGTAGTACTGACGTCGCAGTACAAAGAAACCTGACTTCCAGGGACGCAAAGTTTGCTCAAGCGCAAAGATGAACCTTCGCTTAATAATGTTTCAAGCTCAGGATCAGAGACTTGAGAATGGGCTAGCGCTTCGAGGCTTACTGGTGCTTCCAGTTCTTCAATTCGCGACAAAGAATCAGCGACCACGTTATTCTTGCCGGAAATATGGCGGATGTCAGTGGTGAACTGGGAGATGAAGTCGAGATGTCTAAACTGCCTAGGCGAACAGCTGTTCTTCCGTTCGTGGAATGCGAAGCTGATCGGCTTGTGGTCCGTATAGATGACAAAATGACGTGCCTCAAGCATGTGCCTGAAATATTTTATAGCCTCGTAAATCGCAAGTAACTCCCTATCATAAGGCGAGTATTTAGTTTGCGAAGGGCTCAATTTTCTGGAGAAAAAACCTAAAGGCTGCCATGCCCCTTCCGCATACTGCTGCAAGACCGCGCCGATTGCCTTATCAGACGCATCGGTTACAACCGCGAGCTTTGCAGAGCAATCGGGATGAGCCAACAAGGCAGCATTTGCTAGGCTTTCCTTACAAGCCTGGAATGCGGCTAAGGTGTCACCTGTGAGGGTGATTGCCTGCGATCCCTTGACCGAACCTGTCAACAAACCATGCAGTGGAGCTTGAATCTGAGCTGCTCGAGGAAGAAATCTCCTATAAAAGTTGAGCATGCCCAGGAAGCCTCTGAGCTGACGCACGTTCGTGGGGGGAGGAAAATTATTTATAGCCTCCACCTTGGAGTCTAGTGGCCTGCAGCCGCTTTCTGAAATGAGATACCCCAGAAAAGTTACCTCTTTCACACCAAAAGTGCATTTCGACGTGTTGAGCAACATGCCGTAGTTTTTCAGCCTCTGGAACAGCTCACGAAGATGCTCCTCATGTTCGGATTCAGATCGAGAGTATATCAAAAAATCGTCGAGGTAGCAATACACGAAGTCGAGCCCCCTAGTGATTTCGTCCACGAAACGTTGGAACGTTTGAGCCGCGTTCCGAAGACCAAAAGTCATGAACGGGAATTCGAACATTCCAAACGGTGTTGTGATCGCGGTTTTCGGAATGTCCTCTGGACTGACAGGTATTTGATTATAGGCCTTTTCTAAATCTAGCGTGCTAAATACTTTACAGCCAGAAATGCTATGCGTAAAATCATGAATGTGCTTAATCGGATACCGGTCAGGTACAGTACGGGCGTTCAGTCTGCGGTAGTCACCGCAAGGACGCCATCCATTATTCTTCTTAGGAGCCAAGTGTAATGGGGATGACCATGAACTCTCCGACGGCCTAGCTGTACCTATACTTAGCATGGACTGAAACTCTTTTTGAGCAACCTTAAGTTTGTCAGGAGCTAAACGACGAGGTGAAGAGGAAACTGGCGGGCCTGGTGTCGTGCGGATGTGATGAACTGTGTTGTGAGGTGTGGGATGATGTCTGCCAGCTGGTCGTGTAATCTCAGGAAACTCGTCAAGAATTTTGTGATACCGAGTCTCACCAGTCACGACTTTTACAGATGATACATTTTTACATGAAGCCAAAGTAGCTGTTGCTGTCACAGAAGTTAAATTATCAACTAAACGCTTATTGCGACAATCAACTACAAGGTTGTAAAAGTTTAGAAAATCAACACCTATTATTGGCTTGGTTACATCTGCCACTACAAAACGCCATACATAATTTCGACGTAAGCCAAAATCTAACTCTAAGTTCACATAACCGTAAGTAGCAATATCGGAACCGTTTGCCGCACACAAGTTGTAGTCAGTTCGCGCACGACGATCACGTAACGCCGACCGTGGGAAGACGCAGAGGTCGCTGCCAGTGTCGACCAGGAACTGGGTCTTCGAAGATCGGTCGGAGACGAACAGGCGACCAGTAGAAGTTGAAGGGCAATCGCCAGCCGCCATTACCGACCGCCCTTGGAGTTTTCCGCCGTCCCGAAATCGCAGGGGCGGATGCACGCGTTGGCGCTATCTCCATACTTGTGATGATACCAACAGAGCGGAAATTTTCGGTAGTTTGATTGCGATCGCTGCCTCGAAGTGTTGCGTTTGCCTTGAGAGGCAGAACGTGAGCGGGATCTGCTATCTCTGTCCGACGACGCCAGCTTTTGGAACTGCTTCCTGAGTTCAGCTACCTCCTTGGTAAGGCCGCTGAGGAGTGAGCCAGGAACTTCGTTACTTACGGCGGCGATTCTCGGTGTTGATGAAGCGAGATCATTCACCCTGTCAGCTAAATCAGATAGGACTTCGAGGGAAGCTGCAGCCGGTTGACCCGCGAGCACCGTCTGGATACCATGCGGGAGGCGACTTGTCCAAATGGTCTTCAGAAAATCGTCTGGAACCGAAGAACCTGCGAGACTCTTGAGGTGGCGAAGAAACTGAGACGGTTTGCGGTCTCCTAATTCCTCGTGCATCAAAAGTTGTTTGATCTTCTTCTCGTTGGACGCGCTCAACCTCTTAATTAACTCCGACTTAAGCTTCTCGTACTTGTTGGTCGCGGGCGGGCTGACTATAAGGTCTTTGACCTCTCTGGAGTACTGGTTATCAAGGTGCCCAATCACATAATTAAATTTGGTCAAATCGCTGGTAATTCCCGATATGGCAAATTGGCCCTCGACTTGGGCAAACCAAATCTCGGGTTCCTCTGGCCAGAATGGTGGTACTCGTATACTGACCTTAAAAACATCGACACCATTTATCGACATGTTCCCATCACTAGTGCCGGGCTTTGCCGACGGGTCAATTGCATCTCTGAATGATTCCTTTTCCATGTTCAATGAGGGGTCACCAGTATAGGGTCGTGGAGGCCCGTATAGATCAAGCGGGTATAGGTCCCTATATTACCTTCAGATGTTCGGGTAGATAGAAGGAGTAGCAGGAATAGGTGGAGATGTAAAACACACAGGAACTGACGATGGAGTATATTACATTAGCGATGAGACAGGCACTATATACACAGGGTAAAGGATGAAATATATACATGCAAAACGCTAGTAATAATAAAGAAATTAAACAATAAAATAGCGAGCAGTATTGCAATGAAAATCTTGACATCGAATGTCATGTCACTCTGACTACACATCTTTCTTTTTCTGCGGAGGCCAGTGTGCGCCTCCGTATGAAACCTCCTTTGCACCGCGACATTAGTGCTGCGGTGCGAGTTGGTAACTGATGTCGACTATCGACATCGACCAACTGGCATTTATCGTATGAAACTATAATACAATGATTGAATGAATGAGAATGAAAATGAGTAGGAAGGTTGCCTACAAAACTACGCATGGAACTATGCTCTCTGCATTATTATTCTAAGGTTCTAGGTCATTTTTATTTTCATTTCTTCTTTCAATACATCGAAGCTAGTGAATTACAAGTGACTTGTGTCCAAATAGGGTTCAAACTCCTGTGTGTCATATTATTTGTGTAGTCCGCTGATGTTTCAATCATCAGACAATGGAATAAGTCTGATTTGTTTTCATTGTATTATAGGTGACCTACCTAAAACGGTATCAATGACCGTTTAAATTCTGATAACACAATTGTTTTTCGTTGTTATTAGGTATAAAATATAAATATTTTTATCGCAATCCCTTTGCTGCGTCAAGATTACCCCACACAATACAAATAATTTGGGTTTTGATGTTCACAAAATGAAGACTGATATTACTTCTATGAATTTAATTAGCCGAATTATGATGCGTCATGTCATGATTATCATAATAATAAATAGTAATTCAGCTGGTAACTGTCCCACTGCTGGGCAAATACCTCCCCTCAATTTCGTGAGGAGGGCTCTAGGCCATCATCCACCACGTGGGCCTTGTCCGGATTGGTAGTACAAAATAAGCCTCCGAAATTATTCTCGGGTATGTTGGTTTCGTCACGATGATTTCCTTCACCGAAAAGCAAATCATAATTCTGTACAGTTTAACAAGAAACACATTTAGTACGTGCCTGCACTGGGATTTGAACTCGCACCCCCGCTTTGACAGGCGGACGTTCGACCACTAGGATAACATCGCTCATAATTATTAGAGTTTATTAAATTGATTCCTTAAAATACCTTGGGGGCCTTGCTTACCCCTACATCTTAGCCTTAGGTTTGACCACAATAATTTTCTTCGTACAGTGTCCGTACCTAATTATACGTAGGTACCTACCTACCTATAGTTGTCCATGAATAACGATTAGCGCGCTCGTACACGTTGAAAGATCCCAGACGTCAGTGCTAATGTTTCTCGAGTAAAAGTCGCAATAAACTTCAGACGGAACTTATTTCAGCATTGATGTTTGTAGTCCTAAAGACGTTCATTACAATTCGGCGTGAATTATTATAGTCACAAGTCAGGAACCCCTATTCATTAATCGTTTTTAAAGCTTTGTTACGCTTAGAATAAACGCCAAAATGATCTCGGCGAATCACAAAACGGCGTTTTATGTTCCTAAAGACGTAATGAGAAAAAGTGTACTTAATGAGAAAATCTATTAGGTACCTATCATTTATTTTTACATCACAAAATCTGCTCAGCCCCTATTTAGGTAGGTATAAGTGGTTTTAGTGGGCCAAGATGTTCACTGTGATCACGATATAACTTTTTAATCAATTAGTAAAACACACAAACCACCATTTAGCTTCGTTTGCGACTACTATTAGTGATTATGAGTTGAGTACCTACCTAAGTCTTTCTAACAAATAAAATAAAAGTAGGTAGGTAGGTAGGTACGTTTAATATCTTACCCGAGTGTGTCTTAAAAATCTTTCCACAGTACTGGGTAGGTAGTTACTAGGTTTACCTATCCGAATCCAAAAAATAATTCTACTGACCACGATTAGGTATAATAATCAAGACTTTATCAAAACGGTTGTACCTACCTATAGTATCATTGATTCTAATAAAAAATACCGCTAGTAAAATGGATTGATTAAATTTCATTTTTAATCGATTTTCAATATATTTCACTCATTTATTCTACTTAAAAATTGGTAAATATAAGTTACCTACGTCTTAAAATCTGAGCTATTGTCGATAAGGTTTGCATATAGGTAAGCAGGACTATTATTATAAAGAGGAAAAGTTTGTTTGTTTGGTTGTAATGAATAGGCTCCGAAACTACTGAACCGATTTGAAAAATTATTTCACTGTTGGGAAGCTATGCTATCCCCGGTATACATAAGCTACCTTTTATCCCGTAAAAATTAATGGTTCCCGCGGGATAGTAGTTAACGCGGGTGAAACCGCGAGGTGCTTCTAGTACCTTATAAAATGAAAAACTTTTCCCAGCCTAAGCTAAACTGGACGAGATAGACCTAAATAAATCAGCAATTCAGCATTCTTAACATATCACATCATGGACTACACAGATTTTACATAGCTATTTTGGTTCAAGTGTTTCGCTCAAAATAGGCGCATTCCCTTTGTTTGGCTGAAAGTGAGCAGTAGATCAAACATAAATTAGAAACGCTAATAAATGTACTGCAATAAATATTCCGTAGTAATTTAGTGGGTGTTAAATGTTAATGGGGCGATGTGATTAACTTTGTTTAAATTAGATACAAGTATTTCGTGTAAGTAACTACCTACCTTGAATTAATAAATCGGGTATTTTGTGAACATCAAAATTTTAGTAGGTAGATAATATAAAGCCTTAAAAATCTGTCTTTGACTGGCCTTATAAATAATTGACGTGTTACGCCACGATCACGTTAAATATGCATAGATTCTAAGTAGAAGAACACGTAGGTAGTAGGGAATCAAGAAAGACGAGAACTATGTTTCCGTAGACACCCTGATTAGTTAGGTCGTTACGTACCATCCCACAAATATTTTATTTATACTCACTGCGGGAATTCGACCCCGCCACATTGCGCTTCTTGACAACGTGTACGCGCTTTTACACGCGAAGGAGGAAGTTCTATGATTTTTTTTACGTAGCCCTACGTTTGGATTGCTCCTGTGTCGTGGGTACCGCTTACAGACATAATTTCACATACACGTCACACCATGACCAGAAACAAATATTAATTTGTTGATCGCACAAATATTCGTTCCAGGCGGGAATCGAACCCGCGACATCAAGCGCAGCAGTCCGATTGCTCAGCCACTACGCCAAACGAGCCGTCTCCTGTTCGTCTGTAAATGTACATAATGTACTTCCTCATAGACATCTTCATAGACCTCCTATCGGATGAAGTACTAAATGTATGCATTTGTTGCAGCGCGGCGGCCGGCGCTGGCCGAGCCGATGCCGATGAACGAGGGCCTCTCCGTGGTGCTTCACATGACGAACATCACGCGGCTGACCGCTAAGGGCATCGAAGCCGCAGGTTACGCGTTGGAAAAAGTTGAGCACTTGTAAGTAGCTCTAGCCTATTAGTACGCGAAGACGCAAAGGTGACTAAAGAGTCCATTGCTCTGCTCCGATCAGCAAAGCGAACGGGCGACACTACGACCCCGGTTTCCTGTGTCGCTAATGGGTCACCTAATAATGGTTATATTCATAGACCTATGTACCTATTAAAAAGGATTATAGGGACTTAATCCCTCCATCAGACGCTGACACTGACATGCTTAATAATCTCTTGATTGGTAGTAGTCAAGGCCCTCAAAGGCTACCAGGCGGTGGACCGGATTTGTGAGAATCTAATGTCTCTTGTCCATTCTAGGTCCGTAATAGACGCCCCAAGACTCATGCATGTAGCGGTGGAAGAGTTGCCTCAGATGCCTAATCTCAAATCATTGTAAGTATTATAGAAGTACCTAAAGCTACACATATTATCCTATTAGACACAACAATTTTTCTTTCTTATATACCAAACTATAGGGATCCAATTCAGCTACACGTGAGTCCACCTGTACCTCGTACCGTAGTACTTCCTACGTAGGTATCTGATAACCTATTCCTGTGCATCAATCCGCAACGAAAGCATGCCAAGGAATCGTAACAACAACGCTTCAATCATATTTAAATAACCAAGATATACGTATACATCTGTGAAACGCAAATATTGTTATGCTTTTAACGATGCGATGTTCCTTTGATTTCAGTTTTATATCGCAAGCGCCGCTGCTACATCGGCTCGCGACTCTGCCGCCGCTGCCTGAGCTCCGCACATTGTACGTATGTATGTTACTTTGTGTTATTTAGACTAGTGTTATGGGCGGAAGAAGATTTACAGCTGCGAGACTTTGATTGACTTTACACGACGACTTCCGACGAAGTCGACGGCGGAATGTTTCCCGATGGTAACGCATGAATCGGTTAACAGTATTGTGTGCTAGGCTTGTTGCCTAAAGTGATTAGTGAATATGGTTATTTTCTTCGGGAAATCTGCTTAGTTTGGCGTAGAAATTGATACTGCTCGCTTTATTTTTGTGTAACAATTCAATGCTGGAGCCAGTGACGAAAGAACCTTTTCAACAGGTTAATTTTATAGGTAGGTACATGTTGTATACTAGCCGCACAAGTCCTCTTCACTACAGAGCTGAGTTCCTACTAAAGAAGCAGCCCATTAAATGATTGCAACTGTTTGCAGCATGATCACCACATCGGGCTTGCTGGAAGCGCCCAACCTAAACCACGTGCATGACAGCAAGAAACACAAGGGGGCGTACTTGCAGGCTATGTAAGTTTAAGAGAGATATAGGGAGAGACTGTGAGATGGTAAATATCAGCATTAGCATGAAATAACTGATTAGCAGAAATAGTCAGTATAAATATAAGAGCATAGAATGGACATGTGAAATGATGTGTAATGTGAAATTTTATGTCTGTAAGCGGTACCCCCGATACAGGAGCAATCTTAGTATGGGGATACGTTGAAAGAAAGAAAGAACAGATATCCTAGAATATGCATCGACTGAAACATTGACTCGCATTTTTCTCATCTCTCAGCCACATAAACTTTCTTTACCTCCCAAAAATGACTAGGACAGCATACCATATTATCAGACTCCTATAGAACAGAAAAATGTACCTTCGCCCTTTTAGATTCTGATCCTGCCGCTGCTCCTCCCGCTGCTGCCAATAATTCCCTCAAGCCGTTCAAGGGAAGTGTGTACGCACATTCAGCTCCATTCACTTCGCTTCCTGTCGCCGGCAAAATGAAGAGCAGGGCAGGGGCACGAGAATTATCGTGTTTACATTCTCGTCCTGCTCTCAGACCTGCTGAATGTTAACGCAGTGTACCTATAAGTGTACGAGTATATGACGTGGTCCCAACTTGTTACAATGTAACTTGATGGGAAAAAACTCCCAACGAGTCACACTGTGACTGGATCTAGTTTGACTCGTTGGAAAGCCACTTATTATTATTACAGAGACTTGGAAGGCAACCACATCAAGCGCTTGACCCACGTGATGCGCGTGCGCGCCGATCAAGTGTAAGTCACTAGGTACATACTTCATGCTGTTTTATTTTCAACTGCTTCTTACCCGACTGCCGGAGGAGGATGATGCTTTTTTACACTTTCACCTAGTAGAAAAATAACGGCCATGATTGCCCCTAGAGGTATCTTGGTGGAACAGAGATGGATAAGTACAAAATATAATAGTCATAACTTTCCTAAACACAATAATAATTAAGTCCATATAAATTATGCTTGAGACTTAGTATTTATAAAAAGTATTTTTTTATAATTGTTTTCAGATCATTGAGCTACAATCTCATAGAGGAAGTACCGGGGTTCGCTTTCAAGAATGCGCAGATATCTAAGCTGTAAGGAATCATAATAATACTTACCTACCATAATTTATAACGCAACGGTCACAGCCCTATAAGTTCCTGCCTGATCCTAACAAAGGTTACAAATATTCCTGTTTCTGGGGAAACAGGATCTTCTGAGCCCTATAATGCACTTTAATTAAAGGAAACATTTGTATTACGGGACTGACCATAAATTTTATAATGTTCGTTTGTAAAATGTCACATTCCCGGCCTCAGGCAGGAAAGTTCTTCAGATCACCCAAGAACCTCTAACTTGTGATGTAACTGAACGTAACCAATAAATTTTCAGTTTATGCGTAGCCTTTATACCTAATTATAAAGAAAATACATTTACAACCATTTTCATTCCAGGAGTTTCAGGGGCAACACGAAGCTCAAGCGTTTGAATGACGATGCGTTTACAGGCAATTTATTGTTACGACAATTGTAAGTTATAATAAAAGTTAGTTTATTTTCGTGAAATTGTAATAAGCTTTGGTTTAACATTACATTATTATTCTGTATTGCAGAGATTTAAGTAATACCGCTATTACCTCGTTACCTACAAAAGGACTAGAGAAGTTAGAAATACTTAGAATAGAGAAGACGCCATCTTTAAAATACATCCCATCGATATACGAATTTCAAGTAAGTTGTGAGGATTATGCACCTGTATCTATTTACCTCTATAATTCTTAAAGCGTCTGGCACAAACTGGGCCATCGCAATTTAACCCACTCCTTCTTTCATGGTAGGCTTTGGAAGGCGGACGTTCGCCCCTAGGCTAGCACCGCTTAGCTAGTTAATAAAAGTAAAGTTGTTGTCAAGTGTCACTCAATAAATAACCGCTTACTGATCTACCACGGAAAATGATCCCAACCTACGTCTCCAGCATTTAGAGAAAGCGTACCTGACCCACCACTTCCACTGCTGCGCGTTCGCGTTCCCCGAGCGCCACGACCCGGCTCGGCACAAGCTGTACGAGGCACAGATGGACATGATGAAGCTGCGGTGCTTGAACAACCAGAAGCTTAGGAAGAGACGCTCCCTGGAGCCGATCAGGGAGATCGGCGGTGACGGGGCGCAGAATAAGAGGACTTCCAGGTTAGTCTTCAGCTAGAATTGACAAGCGATGGGGTAGACGAGTTTTAAAAGGGAGACCACACTCGCTGGCTAGGTAGAGAGACTTGACTGGAGACGACGATTGCGCTGTGGCGTAATATTTGCTAGGAGAGGCCTACGACGAGCAGTGGACGAATAATAGGCTGATAATGAGGTAGAAATGGTAACCATATAACGTAAAAATGGACGGAAGTTGCAAGATCTGAAGACGGTAGCGAGTTAAACTCAATGGTATTTCACAAAGGAGTAAGTTCCTGTTTTGTTCCATCTGATCAGATAGGCATGGGTAGACGATGTTCAGAAAGGCCCACAAATGTGAGTACAAAACAGGTGAAATGTGAGCAGTATAAAAAAGGTATGAAAATTTAAAAGCCAATAATTACCAGCTGTGGTATAAAAGTCCTGAACTGCATACCCAGAAAGATATTCAGGATGGTTTGATTCTACACATCGTAAAAGGTGTGTCGAATACGTTTGGAATGGAACGATTCGAGAAAGGTCGCGGTCTGCTCGCGTGTCGGCTCATATTGATCTAAAGCGAAGTGGATTTAATGACTTGTTTGTTGATTAAAGAGCTAATAAATCACAGTAAGTAGGCAATAATGATAATGTTTACTGCAGCCAAGCTATGGATGCTTCCGGTCTAGACACTTCTAATAGTCGTAATAGTCGAATAAATGGGTCATTCCCTATTGTCACTACTGTTATGGGTATATTTGAAAAATACAACAGTGAATAAATTAATGTTATACATTGGATGAAGTGTTCTGATTGTTTCTAAGAACTACACACTGTAGGTACCTACCAAAAATTTAAAGAGTCATAAAGAGTCAAGCAGAGCAAAGCGAAGCCCGACCTCTCACTACTGGCAAATACTTACTTACTAACCCAACATTAGTGACTATAGGAAAGCATTTACTACCACCAGATCACCTGACGAAGATCTCTCCACGGCCACCACCAGTGAAGAGTACAGCGGTCATATCTACATGGACGAATACTTCGCGGACTCCGACAGCTTCGAGGACGAAGACCAGGGGGAGTTCCACGAGCCTGTCAACAACACCCTGGGAGGGGCTCCGATATCCGCCGACTGTGGGAACTTCACTATCAGGTAACTACTTGTTGACTATAGTCTGGAGCTTGGCCGCTAGGTGCAGTTCAGACTAATGATGGGGCCACACGTATCGTCATTGTCAACGGCCTACATCGCTTTAAACAATGCGGAAATTGCCCCAATGATTTATCGCCATAAATTTGACTGGCCACACTATTGTCATCGTCAACAGCCAAATTCAAAATAAACGAAAATTAATACAAAAGTGAACGTAAAATTCAGGATATTCAACGGCAATGCCATATCCCGATTATGTAGCTACACATGTGCTACACTTACGGAGAACGTCAAATGACGTCAAACAACGGGATATCACGATACGTGTGGCCCCAGCATAATGCATATTGAGTAGTGGGTCGATTTGCCCCACAAAAAGAATTTGGTCTGAATAACCAATGCAAAATGCACCTACCTACTGGATCGATTCGACATGTGGGACGAACCACCCCATACCCCATGTAAACATTGTTGGGAGGTTTTATTACAAAGAACAGTAGGTAAATAGGTAACTTACCTAAACCATTGGGATAAGATTTCGCTTAGGTACTGTTGGTCCTGTGCTCCAGAGGCATAATATGCCGTCGGTGAAGAAAAGTAGCGTTTGCATAGCAGTTCATTTAGGGTATCTTCCTACGACATAGCTACGTCACAAAACATAGGCGACCCGGGTTCTATTTCTACAATTTATGAGCACCTATCCCTAAACTTTTGCGTATAGATAACGCACGGGTCTAGTTCGCGCACAAACTATAGCTATAGGTAATATCAAAATATATAATTTTGACATACCTCGACGTTTCGTGCGAGTTACATCGAGCGAGGTCACGAAAAGACTGGAGAATGCGGGTAATACCGTCCGGAGCGGCAGGTGTTGTTTCCAACTACCCGCGTTGGTCTTGCAATACATCGTCGAGGTATGACAAATTGTATAGGACTTATTTTGATATTATAGTTTGTGCGCGAATTAGACCAGTTTGGAGTTTTGGCGGGAATCCGATAGTGAGACTTTGTTGGTTTTGTATTATTAGCTCAAACTTGTGTTTCTTCGAGTGTTAATGTGTAATATTAGTGGAATATTAACCATTAAGTGTTCGTTAACGTGCACGAGTGTAGGCGAATGATATAAACTCAAAAAACGTGTCATTTCGCATTTTTCCAAAACTCCCAGGAAGTTTCAGTAAAGCATCCACTACTTTACTGAATCGTGACTGACGATAAATACTTATTATAATAAAATACTTGAAACTGGCTATATGCACAAACCGTGCGAAGCCATTACTAAAACAAACAAAATTAGACCAGTTTAAATCTAGGAGTATCCACAAAACATCCATAAGAAATCCAGTTCAAAATTATCCTAATTTTTAAGTTCTACCTCTGACCTACCTAGGATATGATTGTATAGTGTTTTGTGTATAATACAATCAATAAATAAGTATCTGTTTCTCATTTGCAGCCGGCGCGTAATGAACTGCACTCCGTTGCCAGACGCTCTGAACCCTTGCGAAGATGTGATGGGCTGGTCGTGGCTGCGAGCCAGCGTCTGGTTCGTCATCTCGGCTGCCATCGTGGGCAACATCGCCGTGCTTTTAGTCCTGCTCATGAACCACACGGAGCTCACGGTGCCGAGGTTCCTCATGTGCCACCTCGCCTTCTCCGACCTCTGCACCGGACTGTACCTGTTCATGCTAGCCGTCGTCGACTTGAGGTCGTACGGGGAGTTCTTCAACTACGCGTACGACTGGCAGTACGGTGTCGGCTGCAAAATCGCCGGATTCCTCTCCGTATTTTCTGGCCAACTGTCCGTCTTCACTCTCACGATTGTCACTTTGGAACGGTGGTTCGCGATCACGTACGCCATCTACTTGGAGAGACGAATCTCTTTACCCGTTGCGGCGAAGATCATGCTCGGTGGCTGGACGTTTTCCATACTCATGGCTGGACTCCCCCTCGCTGGCGTGTCGGATTACTCATCAACTTCCATCTGCTTGCCGGTGGAAAGTAAGGACGTTGGCGACGCAGTGTACCAGGGATCCCTGTTCATGACGAACGCAGTCGCTTGGGTGACTATAGTGGTTTGCTACGTCCAGATATACAGATCTCTGGGAGGCGGAGAGAGTTACGGCGGCAGGGGCGCGGCGGCGGCGGCAGAAAAGAAGATAGCGAACAAAATGGCGCTGCTGATCGGGACGGACCTACTCTGCTGGGCTCCCGTCGCCTTCTTCGGGGTAACAGCCCTAGCCGGAGTGCCTTTAGTCGACGTCAGCCACGGGAAAGTGTTACTAGTCTTTTTCTATCCGCTTAACGCTTGCGCCAACCCGTTCCTATACGCCATACTGACGAAACAGTACCGGAGGGACCTCCTGACTTTGGTGGCTCGAAGTGGGCAGTGCACCTGGTTGGTAGAGAAGCATAAGTTGGCTAACCCACCGCCCACTGGTCACACCAACCCGTCCGCGCACGCCAATATGCTGCTCGCCGATTATAAAGATTATAAGAGAAGCCAGTCACAATCGCAAGTAAGCAAGGAGTATAGCGATGTCCCCATGATATAAGTACCTCATAGGTTTAAGTTTGATGTTGATATTATTATATGGTTATTTATTACTATTCTGAAGTTTTATTTCTCTTCTTTAACAATACAGTTGTACTGCTTGTACCCACAACCTACAATCTGCAATACGAAGCAATAAATGTAAATGCCATAATAACTTTTTTACAGAATTTTTATTCAAGTAATATGTTTAGAGATCCTCCTAAGCACCAATACACGACTTCTTCCAGTATATTATTATATAAAACATACTTTACACCACTTTCTAAAATTGCTATGACACCAAGAATATCTGGTCGTTTTCATCTAATTTGTCCAACACTTCTTTATCAATATACTCTACAATCAGCTTATCGCCTTCAAGCAAAACCTGCTGCTGTATCAATTCACTTATTTCCACATCCATTTTGGAAGGACTAATGCAGTAACCGTCTAACTGCCTGAAGAGTCTTAGCTTTACGTTGCTAATCTTATTATTATTGTTCTTTATATTACATGATTCACAGATACTGTCTATGGCTTTCCCTAAGCTCCACTGAGAGCTGACGTATGTAGCTATTGTTTCTTTTAAGTCTGGGTCTAATGCTATGGACTCAATTGCTTCAATGTGGTCTTCTGTATGGATCACTTTGACAAGCTTTGCTTCCATGTTGGTAGGTTTTTTGATGGCAAAGTATACTCGGCTAGATACAGGCTTGACGTTGGGACCAACGGCTTTTTGTTTGATTCGCATCAGGTGTATCTTTGATGCCGTCTTCACTTTTGCTGATGATTGAAGCGCTTTACGTATATTTTCTGTTATCTGTGGATTAAACAGATTATTTATAATATTGCATAATTATTAGGCTTGTTACTAAAATGAAGTAAAATGCCCGACACTAATTTTTTTGGTCACAGAACCAAAAGCTGGAATTGGCTAGTCGGTAAGTTATGTCTACTGTTTTACCTTATCTTGTAAATGTTTGTTGGCCTCTCGAAACTGTCTTCTTGGGGCTTCAAGCTGTTCTATTTTGGCAGCCATTGTTTCATCATCTATTTCAGGACATGAGCTGAAAAATGAAACACATAAGTGGGTAAGATTTTATATGTTATAAGTTAACTAATTCCATTAAATTTTCAAGAAAAATCAGTTTAATGTAATTGCATACTCACGGGTGAAACCTATGTTCAATACAGTAATGTTTATTACACTTCCCACACAGCATTTCATGTAGATTCCCTTTCCTGCATCCTTTTTCTGAGCACTTGAAGATCTGGTCATCATTTTTGAAGTTAACTTCTTTAGGTTTTGGCGCCAATTCACATTCACCGGAGAGGCAGTGAGAGTTGAAATGCTCCCGGCAGAAAACCTTGCCGCATTTGCACTGCAGAGGCAGGAAATCGGTCTGGTTACAGTTCTGATACTGGCAGTGCTCACCAAGTGTAGGAAACTCCATCGTTATAAGTAAGTAGGTAATAGAGATTATGAGGTAACTATACAAGTATTTAAAGTATGGAAAACGCGAAGAACGGTATCAGCAAGCAAAGCAATTCAGTTAGGACTCAGATAAGAGTATTATAAATAAAAATAATGCAAAATCATGAATGAAAACATTTCGTAAATCTCATTTTTTCTCGACAGTCGACACTCAATTTTATTTTTTTGATGTGTTTGAAAGAGAAGAAAGCGAGATAGAGCTTGAAAATATTCACAAGTGCAACAGAGACCGGTATTATAAACGTGCTCCGAATCATATAAATAAATGTAGTCTACGGACTACGGAACACGAAGTTGACGTGCGAGATGACTGCGATTGTCAGATAAATTGTCAAAATCAAAACGTCAAGCACTTTCGTTCAAAAACATTATCTGCGTTTTATAGGTTTCGACTTCGCACGTAGACTCGTTCAGGCTAGCAAGCGAACTTACGCCGGGATTTCTTTTATTTTCTAAGTTTGTTTGTGGTCCATTCAGTGTTTTGCAAAACTGACCTTTGAACAACTCTTTGCATTACAATTTCTACAGCCAACACAGACCGAGCCAATGAAAAAAAAACTAAACATCCTCGACATCCTCCCATCGCAAATAAAACACGAATAATATTTAAAAGCATTTTATTGCAATAAAAAACAAATAAATAAGTCGCCCAGACACTCAAAATTTGTGAAAGGTATTAATTTACTTAGAAATACTTAGTATAATATAGTACTATACTCACTACAAACTGGAACTTTGCAAACATCTGTACAATGCGGGGGTCAATTTCCCTACTTTAAGATCGCTTCAATTGAATGTCGATTGAGTGGCTTAGGAATTAACAATATCGACGTTATCATTGGTTGTTCAAGAGCCATCCGTTATATTGCTTTTTTACTACACACCTACATCGAAAAATATGAAAGGAAAATAGATTTTTTATTCAATATTTTAGCATTTCACTATCTATCTCACATGTGGTCGAACACGCTTTCAAGGATCCCCCCCCCCCCCCCCTCTTTTCGGGAGGAAGTAGACACGCGTCACCAACACAGTACTTTCCCAGTCACATTGTTCACAAGTCCATAAGCTCCAACTGCAGCTACATAAGCTTCAGCGTCTCCAAAGCGGCGTCGAGCCTTTCGATCTCCCCCTGAGACGTGGCCAGTTTGTCAGTGTTCCCCTTCTGCACTTCAGAGGGCACTTTGGTCGTGTAGTCCTCCGCTGCCATGGCCTGTTGGAGTTTCGCGATCGTTTGCGATAGCGTTTCCTTCTTCTTTTCCAGCTTGGTGATCTCCTTTTGGGGGTCGATTAGGCCCTGCAAAAAGGTTATGAATTAAAACGTATTTTTTGACGCAGTATGTTTTAGGGGTAAAAAGAGGTGTAGTAAAATTTATCTTATTCTATTCCTTATGATTACTTTATTCTTACTACGACATTGATTTTATTTTATGTTGTAGGTATTCATGAATGTAATAATAACTATGTATTAATTAATGTTATTGTTTATACACCGTAAAAATTAATAATAGTACATTCAATTAAAAATGTTTCTATCCCTGAAATCTCACTACAAAACTTCATCCACATCTAACCAGCCGTTGCGGCGTAAAGCGTGAACAAACACACACACGTACATACAAACTTTTGCATAGTCTAATAATAATTATACATTACATGATAGGTTACTACCAAAAACATACTGTTCGACTTATGCTCATCCCCTATTTAACTTTGACCACCAGACAATTCTATCCTTGTCCCTATCTGACACTGAACAAATGACAAAGACAGCAATACAGTTGTCGATCAAAATCCGGCGAGTACCTTGAGCACCAGCCGCACTTCGATCTTGTCGGACACCGTGAGGATGGCGCACCCGCTCGGCGCCGCCTCGTCGCTCAGCTCGCTGTTAGCCAACGACTGCAGGCTCCGGAACAAGTCCTTCAGCGTATCCACCTGTAGGAGAACCAATGTATAGTTACAAAGTTTAGAAATTAACATAAGCCGCCCGATTCGCCTTCGATCCCCTTTATTATCGTATTCGGTACATCGTATTGTCGGGGTGAGGACTCGTATCGATTGGTAGCAGTCGTTAAGTCACTTCAGAGGCCCCTTCAGAGGACTTAATAAACTCCGATTTTCCATTATATGCTGGAGGCTTACCATGACGTCATATTGCGATCCAATTGAGAACCTACACAGAATTTTTTCACTTTAAATAACAGTTATACACAGTTTTCGATATCATTTAGGTAGACGTTAATCTCTGTAGATTTAAAATCAACCTAAACTGAGCGTCGAGATGTCACAAGACGTCATAATACGAATAAGTAGTAAAATGATTCTGTCTAGGTCCCCAATTGGATCGCAATAAGACGTCATGCAGGCCCCTGTTCTAATATGAATAAATAGAAGGAAACCTTCTGGTCCTCGGCAATGAGGAGATGCACCGTGGTCTTCTGTTTGTTGGTGAGGTTGTACTCCGCGCGCGTGGAGCGGACGAGGTGCACCACCTTCAGGGCCGTGTCCACGTCCGCCTCCAGCTCCTCGTTGCGCCAGGGGGTGTCCTCCTCCTGGAGAAAAAGGGGCCAGTCTTATTTTTTTTAATTTTATTTGATGTACATGTACACATCCCTTATCGCGTGACGGGGTATTTTTTTTAACATAGCCCTGTTCTAGGATTCTAGTGTCGCGGGTACCGTTTACAGACATATAATTTCACTTACATATAACACCCAGACCAGAAACAAATATATTTTGTGGATCACGCAAATATTTGTTCCGGGCGGGAATCGAACCCGCGACACCGATCGCAGCAGTCCGAGTGCTCCGCCACTACGCCATACGTGTCGTCTCTCGTGGATACCGTTACTTGGATAAGTAGCTAGACAAATGTGACACAAATTGTGTCATTCTTCTTACATTACGTACACGATGACGTCACGGTCTGCTATCGCATAAATATAGCCATAATGGAAATCTACATTTTCCTACTGTCTTCGCCAGCAAGCGACTCACGGTGGGATATTTAGCGACGCAGATGGAGGGGCAGCTGGTGTCCTTCCTGGGGAGGCGCTGGAACAGCTCCTCGGTGATGTACGGCATGAAGGGGCTGAGCAGCGCCAGGCCGTACTCCAGCGCCGTGTACAGCGTGCGCCGCGCCGCCTCCTGCGCGGGGGCGGAGCCCGACGCGAACACGGGCTTCACCGACTCCTGGGGACCGAGGGTAGGAATAGAAGTTCTTAAACGTTCGCGAACTGAATATATGTCAAAATATATATGATGATATTAGTTTGTGCGTCAATTAGAACCGATTAACATGATGGTGGGAATGTTATCTTTATTTTCTCAGGTGGGAATGTCGCGGCGTAAAAATGTCGCTTATTGATATGTCTTCCCATTGTTAGTTATATGTAGCTAGCTTCGTCCGCGCCGAACACGTTGTTATCCCGAAGAAATCGTGTCGTATTTTTTATACGCACTAGATGCACTAAATTATTTTATATGCACTAGAGCACTCCGATATTTGGCGACAGATTTTCTACTTGAATACCCTACCGCCGAAGTTTTGACTTATGACCTACTGCGAGGTCCATTCAATCTATCTAACATATGCCAGAATTCATGAAAATCGATTCAGCCGTTTAGTCGTCAAAAAGTTAACTAACAAACTAACACTAGCCACTTTCGCCTTCATAACATTAGTATGATGGCTTATAGTAGGGGAGCCCACGATGCTAAATGGGGATTTACTCGAGCGTCGTAGAGACCTATTGGGATGCAAAGCTTAGATGATAAGAAGAAAAAAATGTTATATGATATATACCTTTACATCGGTGGGGGAAGCGGCTATAGATTTTTAAATATGTAAAAAAAAACTGTTGCATGGGCATCCTCGAGCGCGTCAGATATTGATAGCATCAATGCCCTACGTATTTTTAATAATGTACGTATGTTAATCTGATCGTTTGCATGATGCGGGTGGTTGTATTTAAGGATTGAAAATGAAAAAAAAAAAAAAATTATCGAGCGCGTCAGATTTTCTTAGGGAGTGTTAAGTGCACCAAAAAAAAGCTATTATTCACTAATCTGACGATTTCGATGGGACGCAAACTCGCGGCCATTTTCATAATGTGCAAAAAAAATTCGCCATTTTGAAATACTCAAGCGCGTCAGATTAAGATATATATGGTTCATCTTTATGTTCTAAACGTACTGTCTCATAATCTGACGATTATCTAGAGGGATTCGCCTGATCTGACAAAAAAAAATTAGAAAAACGGTTCACCTTAAAGGCCATCCCTGCAACTTCCCGCTAATTCCATTCCTGGGCGCTTAAAATTGTACTTATGACATTTTTGAGCCCAAAATATAATTTATGTGATATTTTGAGCGCTCCCAGCTCGAAAGTCTGATAGAAGTTTCATAGAACACTATTTTTGGAATTTTCAAACCGCAATAACTTTTGAATGGATCAACCAATTTTCACGAGGTTGACGGCATTTGACGCAGTTTTATCATCCTCATAAGTAATTTTGCAATTTTAATTGATCGAACCACAAATTTCGGAGTAATCCCGAAAAAACACTTTTTCGGGTTTCTTTCGTTCACGATATCTCTCGAACGAATCAACCGCTTTTGACCAGCTTGGTGGCGATCGACGTGGTTTTTTAAGCTCAAAGACGGATTAGTTTTTGAAGTTGATCGATAAAGCCGGTTAAAAGTTATTCCAAAAAAAACACTTTAAAAAAAAAATCGGTTTTTTTTTGAGATTTTTTAAAATTTCTCAAAATTCGTCCGAATCGGTTCAAATTCACAGGAAATCAGAAACGCGGAGAAGGAAATGTAGGCATCACGCAGCTGCACGCATTTAACTTTATCGACGAATTTTTGTTATTTCGGCTTGCGGAAATCGTCAGATTATATATTTTTCATTATTCTTGAATTATTTCCTTCAAAATAAAAAAAAATTTAGCTACGCTCGAGAATGTCGAGATGACGTTTTTTTTTTACAACTTTGTTGCCCTCCCATTTTTTTACGTCTCTCTCAAATTGTCAGATTAGTGGAATATACACTTTTTAGGATGTAATTAACTCATCCTACCTTAATCTGACGCGCTCGAGAATTTCTGATGGTCAATTTTTTTTTACTAATCTGATCCTGTATCCTTCACGGGCGGCCTTATATATGGGCCTCATGTTTTGTGGAGGTACTTAACCGGGTACAAGGTATCCCCCTGTATATTAATCTGCCGCGCTTTAGTAAATCCCGAAATCCCCGCTTGGGCTCCCCTACCATTATCTTTTTTTTTTAATAAGTTGTATAATTTTGTTATAATAATAATTCAGCCTGTAACTGTCCCACTGCTGGGCAAAGGCCTCCCCTCACTGTCGCGAGGAGGATTAGGCTACAATCCACCACGGCGGCCTAGTCCGGGTCGGTGGATAACATGCCTCCGAAAATTCTCGGGCAATGTCAGTTTCCTCACGATGTTTTCCTTCACCGAAAACCGAGTGATAATTACGTACATATTATTATAATAATAATAATAATAATAATTCAGCCTGTAACTGTCCCACTGCTGGGCAAAGGCCTCCCCTCACTATCGTGAGGAGGGTTAGGCCATAATCCACCACGGGGGCCTAGTCCGGGTTGGTGGATAACATGCCTCCGAAATAATTCTCGGGCATGTTGGTTTCCTCACGATGTTTTCCTTCACCGATAAGCGAGTGATAATTACGTACATATTATGTTTAACAAAAAAAACATTGGTACGCGCCCGCACTGGGATTCGAACTCGCCACCCCGCGTCGGCAGGCGGACGTTCGCCCACTAGGCTACCACCGCTTCTAATAAGTAGTTTGTTTGTTTAGTTACCAAGTAAACGTCGCAGAGGTCGTAGAGCCACAGGTTGTAGCAGTGCGTGGTGGCGGCCGGCAGCTCGTAGCGGCGGAAGCCGGCGTCCGCGCGCCGCGCCGCGCGCGCCAGCCGCGACAGCAGCCAGCGGTCCAGCCGCGCCAGCGCCGCCGGCGGCGCCGCGCCCAGCGGCTGCGGGAAGTCGACGGAGACTGTCGCTAGATGGCGCTGATCGCAATGTGTGAACAAAACATCCGCGGTCTCGCCCGGCGTCAAAGTAGTCGCATCGATATGCCATTGTTTTAAAAACGTAGCCCAATACTAGGATTGCTGCTGTACATATAATTTCACATACACATCACACTCAGACCAGAAACAAATATTTGTGGATCGCACAAATATTTGTTCCAGGCGGATATCGAACCCGCCACCCCAAGCGCGGCAGTCTGGTTGCTCGGCCACTACGGCAAACGAGCCGTAGAAAATGCCTAACTTCGTAAAAATCCGTCACCGAGGGGGTTGCGGGAGTTTACAGTGACTGTGGCTAGATGGCGCTGATTGCAATTTGTTCGAAAAACATCCGCGATGTCGCGGGTCCCGAGATACAAGTAGCCTATATGGATATATGCCTATGTGGGCCCGTGGCCGTTCAGTCAGTGTCATCAAACATATATATTTAAAATGACATCGCGGAACAACACTTCTCAAACCTTCCGATACCACCGGTTGACAACCACTGCGTTAACAATCCCTAAAACTTTGAGCTACCAACAAGAGTAACGCTATCCTTGTCATGTATTCAGTGTGAGACAGAGACGAGCATAGCTAGCAGGCACCGACCTCGTAGGTGGCGCCGCTGGGGAAGCAGAGCAGCGCGAACCTGGCCGCGTTCCACAGCTTGTTGCAGAAGAACCTGTAGCCCTGCACGCGCAGGATGTCCAGGTTCAGGTCGCGGCCCTGCGCCATGGCGCACAGGGCGAACCTGCACCATAAAATACCTGTTAACTACTATTTAAACGGGTCTAATTCGCACACAAACTGATATCAAAATTTATAATTTTTGGCATACTTCATAATATGTACAGAACAGGGTTTCCCAACCTTTTTTGAATGGTTCCCCCCCGGATTATTAAAAAAAATGTCTTGCCCCTCTATATTTTCATCAGCACAATTTTGTTCATCACGGTCTATTGGCATTAACAGGTAGGTATTTGGAGTAATTGTTTTATTTCATTTCAAGTGCGTGATAGAATAAAATAGACGTAGAGCGTAGTAGTTAAGAAGCTGGCATGAGCTACTGACATTTCACTATCCGACTGCAGCGCACGAAGAAACAGCGGGGAAACGGGGTAATAAAAGTTTCAGCTCCGCGACCTTGAAGTACCGGATCTAACTACCAAAGAATTGAACTATTAGAACGTAAAGAAGTTACGCGCCGGCGATCTGTTAAATAAGCGGTTTATCTAATAAAAGCTGGTCATTATTTTATTGAAAGAATAATATGTAGGTACATAACCGTTTAGACTTAAATAAAATATTATACAATCAATGTACTCGTATTAAGATGTGAAAATTTATTTTCTCATTCCAACCCATTATAACAAAGAGCTAAATTAGATGCACGATCCACCTACTACATTAACAGTTTTATTATTTAACTGATAAAATCCCAGAGTCCTAAATATAAACATTCTTAAATAATATTTATAATCCATACTAATATTAGAAATGTGAAAGTCACTCTGTTTATTTAGGTAAGTATCTGTTTATTGTCGGTTTGTTACCTTTTCACTGCTGAACGAATTTCGATGAAATTTGGTAGGTATAGGTAGGTATAGATTGGACCTATGAGACGGACATAGGCTATCTTGTGTCTCAAAAAGATTGACACTATGCGACGTTGACACACTAGGCCCGTGGGAGCAAGAAGACATTACTTTGCGTGAGCATATCCGCGATATAATCGAACCGTAATCGGGCGTTGCCGTTTATTATGTAAATAATTCAAAATAATAAAATAAGCTCCAGGTGACGTACCTATCCAATTCAGTGCTGCCAGAATCTTGCACGTGGTAGATTTTGTGTCACTTATTACTTTATCACATTACTCTCGTACTATACTAAGTATAACTGAATGTAATATTTATGGTCATTTTTTCTTAAAAGATATGAATAATTAGTATTGTAGAACGTTGTTACTTTGAACATGCTAATTAATTATAGGGGTTTATATTTTTATATTTATATAATTAATTACAGTAAACAGATAAGAGCAAAAAATGAATCTTAAATAATTAAATAAGTATTTTATCTGAAATACCTACGTAATTTTATTTTAAATAATTATAGCAATAACTCGGTTGGTTCCCGACGACAAAGACGACGCGATGACAATAAGACGTGTTCAATCAAGGCAGAGTACAATACCTGTGGTACAACTGGTACAGTACTTTTGGCTGTTGTGCACTGGCAAGGTAATACAGTAATTATCAACTGGTATCTCCGTGATCGTGACGTGACACTGTCTGTCAGTGTCAGACTGTCACGTTTCGTTCACTGTAGTCACCGGCTTTGGGGTAAATAAAAATTGTAAGATTCAAGAGTTGACGATATTTCATATTATGTTCAGTGTTGTGAACCGTGAAAACCGTTTTATTTTTCTATCACATACGTAAGAGCATTCCAACATTTTAAATATTATTATTTTGATTTTTAGGTTAGGTTGGAGAGTTCCTGTTTTCACGGACGATGATAAAAATGTATAGAGCAAAAACATCAAAATCGAGCTCACAGTTATTCTGGACCTGTATGTAGCTGAAAACGTGTTCGTGCTCCGCTCAAGGGTTTCCATGGCGAAGATGTTTCGTAAGTATTTAACCCATTGTTAACGTGCAACAAATTTCTTGGTACAAAATATGTAGGCAACCTTCCTACTCATTTTCATTCTCATTCATTCAATCATTGTATTATAGTTTCATACGATAAATGCTAGTTGGTCGATGTCGATAGTCGACATCAGTTACCGACTCGCACCGCAGCACTAATGTCGCGGTGCAAAGGAGGTTTCATACGGAGGCGCACACTGGCCTCCGCAGAAAAAGAAAGATGTTTAGTTAGACTGACATTACATTCCATGTCAAGATTTTTATTGCAATACTGCTCGCTATTTTATTGTTTAAATTCTTTATTATTTACTAGCGTTTTGCATGTATATATATCATCCTTTACCCTGTGTATATAGTGCCTGTGTCATCGCTAATGTAATATACTCCATCGTCAGTTCCTGTGTGTTTTACATCTCTACCTATTCCTGCTACACCTTCTATCTACCCGAACATCTGAAGGTAATATAGGGGCCTATACCCGTTTACTCTATACGGGCACCCGCGACACTATACTGGTGACCCCGACGTGATTTGAACACGCATATAAATTCTGTACTGTGCAGATTCTTATTTCTTTTATACAGACGAGATGAAATTATTGTAATTCAAACCTGTGATGATTTATGTTCAATTGTTATGTACCTACCTCTACTCAAGACATTATACGCTAATACAGAAATGAATAGGGGTGGTGTGGTACCAACATTAGCAAATAACGAAGCCCTATAGTACATCCAAATTTGTTTAGGCATTTAAAAGTTATGGTGTTATTTTGGATTACAGGTACAAGGGCAGCTAAGAATCGCAAGAAAGAAAAAATATTACTTTGTGTGCTTCATTTCACCAGTGGAACCTATACCTACCAGAACTTGTTCTGAGAAGGGTTAAAAAAATGCAAAATGCATAGATTTTTAATATAGGATATCTGTAAATAAATCTTTTTGAACCTAATGTATTCTTTCATTTCACTAATCGATCTAGTATAATACGCAGTCATAGCCCGAACCTACTGAGTTTTGGGCTGCACCACGATGCTCCACACCGCACGATGACTGTCAAAATATCCTCGTTGGCTGGCTGTTAGAAAGCGTATTGATTGTGGTTCTAATAATCAGAAAAACTAGGTGGGTAATCTAGGCACAATGGATAACCAAAAGGTATAGAAAAATATTTTCCAACAAAACCAAAGTACGGCAATCGAGAACCGAACTCCAGCTCTTCGTATCATAAATCTATCATAGTTACAACTATGCTATATTGCAATTTGAAAGACCGTCAAATTTTGATGTACATTATACTTCAGTTTTTCCATTTGCGTATGACGTGTGCGTGTCATTCGTGTGCATTATATAGGATAAAGTTTTGATTGAGCTATTCTCAAAAGTGTAGGCATGAATGAATAGGTTCAAATATGTTTGATATGTGCTGAGACCAAGTTGGAAAACCTGCGAAATTACCTAAATTAAGTTTATCTCTCGCAAATACAGGTAAGTACTCTCGGAAATCTCTTGTTTAGCGACACCAGACTTTTTCCTAACATTACCTATAATAAGCACCAATGAGGATGATGCTATAAGAACTATACGTGGTAATTGCGAAGCTCACACGCATGTACTTCGATTGAATCATCAAGATGACCTACACATAGATTGTCTCGTTATGTAGGTAAGAACGGGAGTAACGTGACTGTTTGGCACTTCTATGTAGGTATTTAAATTCTATGGTAATAAACGCGCTAGAAAAACAAAACACAGCCGCCACTGGCCGCCCCGCATCCAATGCTTGTTTTGCCTAATCAGTGCCTTGACAGACCAAACATGACAAGCGATGGATGCGGCCCAGTATTTTTGAAAAATATGATTACGTAAAAAAATAATTGAAAAAAGTGACACAGGTCCGACTAGCGGCGCGCCGCAGCGACTACTGTCGAATCGTATGGAAATGATAGAGAGGACACAACATGGCGGCTGGCGCGTCATTCTACTTGAACGAAAATATACAGAAATACATTTTCTTGAATGAAAATTGGTGAATTGTTGTTACATTAAGCAATAAACAGCTTTATTATTTTAATGGTTTCAAATTCTATACATTTCAATAATGTTCTTCCATAAATTTGGGAGATTTTAATAACAGAAACTTTTTTCAAGAGGTTACTTTGTAATTTTTTTCTATCGAGAAAATATCTTTTAATTGTGTTTCACTAACAGTCAGAAATTAAAGTATATGATCAAAATTAACATATATTTTTTCCACATTGCCAAGTTATACGGATGTGTCGTAAGTGGCGTTCAAAATATGTGTAATCAGCTCGACTCTCGACCTTAATTCGGCCGATTGGAACTCGGTGGCGCGACTGAACCTGTGCGTAAGTGTTTTAAATAATAACAATGATAAGTAGGTAATTAGATAAAAATACTCGAACACTTCATGCCCCCTAAGGTCTCCCCTACGCCCCCCTTAGAGGGGCATACCCCACTGTTTGGGAAACCCTGCTTTAGTATATAAAACAAAAGTGTTAGTACCGGAGCGCGTCGGTGCCGCACTCGGGGATCCCGTTGGGGTAGTCCCGGCGCTGGCCCAGGCTGGCGCGCTCCGCCTCCGCCGCGTCCAGGCCGGCGCGCGCCAGCTGCGCCTGCAGCGCCTGCAGCGTGGCGCCCGCCACCACGGCCCCCGGCTCCACCACGTTCCCCAGCGACTTGGACATCTTGCGCCCGTGCGCGTCGCGGACCATCGGGTGCAGGTACACCTCCCTGTGGAGGTTCATGGTTGCGGTTCTATTCGTTTTTTGATTAGATTGAAGTGTTTGACTTGGAGAAGAGTGATTTTATTGCCTATTTACAATAAATTATGTGTCTTTGACTTTGAGGCCGGAGCGGTTACTGGGTTTGTTGTATGGGAGCCCCCTTAAATAATTATTTTATTCTGTTTTTTATTAATTGTTGTTATAGCGGCAACAAAAATACATCATCTGTAAAAATTTCAACCGATGGCTGTCACGGTTCATGAGATACAGCCTGGTGACAGACGGACAGACAGATGGACGGACAGCTGGGTCTTAATAATAGGGTCTCGTTTTACCCTTTGAGCACGGACCTCTAAAAAGAGGTTTAATGGTAGAAATACTTACTTGAACGGTAACTTGCCGAGTAGCCGCTGACCAAAGAAGACCATCCTGGCCACCCAGAAGAACAAGATGTCATGGCCGGTCTCCAGCAGCGTGCCCGGATAGAACGCCTGCGAACAACCACCCATATTTATAACAGAGCGAAGGGAGCAAGTCTACTGAGACAAATAAACTTTTGTATGTATGTATCGTTTATTTTGATCACATAATAATGTAGATAACGTGCATTCGGATATTCAGACATACATTCATTATTTTTTTTCAATCCATTCATTCATTCGTTTATTGATTCATGCAAATTTCATTCTCTTATTGATTCCAATTTCATCCATTCTTTTTTTTTCTTTCTTTTTCTCATTAACGTAGGCCCACACTCCTGTCAAAGTCAAAGTCAAATTCAAAGCATTTATTGTAAATAGGTAAATAAAATCGCACTTTTACAATTCAAACAGCTAATTCTCGTTAACAAAGAGAACCATAAAAAATAAAATATGATATCGTGTAAAATAAAACAAAAATAATAAAGTACCTGTATCGTGGGTACCGCTTACACACATATCATTTCAAATACTCATCACACACCCAGACCAGAAACAAATATTTGTGGATCGCACAAATATTTGCTCCGGGTGGGACTCGAACCCGCAACCCCTAGCGCAGCAGTCCGATCGCTCAGCCACTACGCCAAACGTGCCGTCAAAATTTCATTCATATTTCATTGAATAATTCACTCGTTCATTCATTCATATCATTCGTGGCATGTAATTTTTTCAAGCATCGTAGTGACCTTCAAGTCGTCGGTGTCGTCAGGCCAGCCGAATATCGCGAAGGGGAACAGGCCGGAGGAGAACCAAGTGTCGAGGACGTCCTCGTCCCGCGCCAGCGTCACGTCCGCGGCCGACGCGGAGTACTTCGCCACGGCCTTGGCCAGCGCCTCGGCCTCCGTGTGCGCCGACACCCACAGCTCCTGCTCGCCCTGTTTGCAAGATATTATGCTGTTATTTCATCCCAACAATCCCTTCCAAATGAAGCGTGGCGAGTTCAAATTATTTGTTATTTTAATATTTAAATTAATTGATCGATTGTTCATTAATAAAGTTTCCGTTTTTAGTTGTGGAAACTACCCACGGTCAATTTATTTTATGTAGTTTATTAGAAGCAATTACATAATTAATAAAAATTTAATTGATTTTCATACATTGTATTTTCAAAGAATCTTGGGAACGTTGCCCACTGGTAGCGGCCTATTAGATTAGTTTTATTTACGTTTAGTTTTTAGTTTTCATTTTGTTTTTATATTACCAAATGATTTGTTGAAATAAAATAATACACTAAGAATGTTCTTAATTATAGTCATATTTCTACACTACATACTACAAAACATACTCGAACAACGTGCAGGTAGTCACTGAAAACGGCACAAATGATGCATAGTGATGGCCAATTAAAAATAATATCAGCTGGGATAATTATGCATTTTTGGTGCAATCGTTTGTTATCGATTGAAGCGCATTTTTGCGTTTTGAAAGCAGCGGACAATGACAACGTATTATAAGTGACTGGGTGTGATTGAAACGGATTGCAACGAAACACATGCCTATATATTATAATGGCTGCGTAAAATCGAAACAAATTGCAATGAAGGTACATTTATTGACACAAAATAAATATTATTATGGCTGCGTTTGACTGAAATATATTACAACAAAATGCAGCAAATCATGGCTGCGCTAGATTGAAACAACTTGCAATAACGACACACATTGTTGCGTTAGATTGAATTTGAAACACATACAACAAAACACTTTTTTATTACATTTGATTGAAACCAACTGCAACAAGATGCATAATTAAGGACCTGTAGGCAGCGAGCTTCCGTAAAATGGGCGGTTTTTTGTCAAAAAGTTAAGCTGTAATTACAAATAATTATAAGCCAGAAAAAATACAGTGTATAGTCAAGTCTTTCAGTTAGCTAATTAATCAATAATGTTGAACTAAAGTTTTCTAGTATCTTGCGAAAAAAATTCACGAGAAAGGACCCGAAAAAAATCTTTCGTCACATAATGCTCAACATTTTCAGCGACAACTATCATATTTTTTGGAACCATAAAAAAGGCAATTTTATTTTCCAATGAAATTTGAATTTTCCAATGAACTGAATCGATTCCGTTCTTCTAAATTAATAAAAACGACGAGAATATGATCAGTTTGAGCGCGTACTAGGCGGCTCAGTACCCGCTACGGCGTTTCAGAGAGAGGACGTATGTCGCTGTTCCTCAAAATTTTCTCGTCGAATTTACTGTTTGTTCTCCAAAAAAATAAAGCAAACAGAATCTCTACATGGTATACAACTGGTTTATTTACTTAGTTGCCGTAAATGACTTCCTTCGACGATTACTAAACTTTTATTATAACCTATAATACTTTGTATTTATTCTCCATTGTGTGTAAAGAATAATGGCTAATATGACTATTCTTGCACCACCTGTAACTGAAATTAGCAGCAAAAACGCGTTTTTAGATTGTTCACTTAAATAAAACTGGGATTTCTTATGATAGTTTGGAGTTAATCAAAGGAGCAGATTATGATTGTATATTAAAATGAAGATGTAGTGAACTTCCGTTTTCCATAATGGCGGATCTGGCGGATGCATATTCAGACGTTTTATTTTTAGCACACTTCCAGCAATCTTTCTGCTCAGCTACGAGCCAGTTTTTTCAATGTTTTTGCTTCGCACGATTTGTGCATTTAGTCATTGTCAAATATTATACTGTAAATTCGAAAGTAACTCTGTTTCTCTGTTTGTCTGTTTATTTGTATGTTTGTTTGTTTGTTACTTTTTATGGCTAAACGGCTGGACCGATTTCGATAAAATTAGGTATAGAGAGACAACAAAAATGAAAATGAAATTTGGTAGGTATAATAATATGGGAGAAGGAAAGATGAGGACCTGGGGAGATGGAGAGCAGCAGCTGGAGAGATGAGGAGATGGGAGATCGGAGATGGATGAGGGATGGGAGATGAGATATTGGGAGTTGGGGAAAAAAGCGATGAGGAAATAGGAAGATAGAGATGTTTTAGAGATATTGACAGAGACGTGACGTGCCCGATTGAGATTTACAATAGCATACAAAGTTCACGCATATTGTGTTCTTACTAGCTGGATTCGATTTAAATGCAGACGAAGTCGCGGGTAACAGCTAGTATTCCATATTTTCACAACCTCGTGGTAAAGTAAATTTACAGTCATAGCCACGATTCAGTAAACTTTACTGAAACTAGCTTTTACGCGCGACTTCATCCGTATATGAAAAAACAACTTATAAATTGAAAATAAATATTGAAGTCTTTGTATCTCTATCCCTGTCCCTGTCCCTTTCTTTTCCCTATCCTCAGTCTTAACCTTTATATTTTAGCAAGAGCCTAAAATAATGAAGTGTCAGATCACCTACTTGAGAAATTATGAATTGCCCATATAAATTTTCAACTCCTATTTATTTGGATTCTAAGATCCCTATTTTTTCTGACGATAAATAGCCTATACCCATCTCATAGGTCCAATCTTGGTCAAGATTGATTCAGCCGTTTAGACGTGAAAGGATGGCAAAAACTAAAAAAAAAACCAACAAACACACACACACAGTTTCGCATTTATATTATCTTAGTACGGATGCCTGACACTGGCTAAATGCACAAATCTTTTACTCCGTCATTGTCATTGTCAAAATATATATCAAAAAGAAAATTATGGAAGTGGACTAAAGAGGATATGTATCAAATGGACTTGACAAACGCGCATACCAGAAACGACCAACACTAAATAAATTTAATACAACTTATTTAGGTGTGACTCCAATAATTCGTGCGGCATTCTAAATTTGATGGGATTATAGTCAAGGAGGTAATAATTTATGTAATGCTGGCGGTAATGTTGGTGCTTGGTGCGTACGCCAACAAAGATAAAACATTTAATTACTTACCTAATACATTATTTACCTACTACAGATTGTGTTTATTTTTCATTGTAACAAACTACTTATAATAATATACATACACCAAAACAAAAATCATACACAAAAAGTTTCCCGGCAGCAGGTTTCGAAACTTTGAAACTACGTCTATAGGAACGGAACGTAGCATCTCAGACCGCTCGGCCAATCTGACATGTCATTACAGTGTCGAAATAATTGAATGCTTCAGACTAAAGCCTACGTAGTAACTATGTAGTAATCTGTGCTAAGGCCACGTGATGCCGTTAGTAAGAGTATAATACTATGAATTAGCGTTTTCAACTTGCCGTGAGCGCGGAGCTAGCATGGCGCGCGGCCCGGCCGGGTAACTTTCATCTTCTAAAATACATAAAACGCTGCTATAGGAGCGCCTTAAGCGATATCGATTAGAGTTGAAGCTCACAATAATAATATTTGAGTAGGAAAATGAGAGCTTATCACACTATAAACCATGTGAAACAATAATAATTCAAAAAGTAATCGAAAAACCATGTGTTTCTCATAAATTGATGAATGTATTGTTAGCTGGAACTGGATAGCTTATCGTAGTAATTGTTATTGGATTCAAAATACAAAATTATATCTATACTAATATCATAATGAAGAAAGATTTGATTGTTTGTTTGCATTGGATAGGCTCAAAAACAACTAAATCGATTTGAAAAAATATTTCACTGTTCGTTAGCTACATTATCCCCAGGTGGCATAGGCCATATAATACATAGGCTACTTTAAATCCCGTAATAATTAACGGTTCCCGCGGGATAGTAGTTAACGCGGGTATAACCGCGAGGCGTTCTAGTTTCATGTAAATGTTAATAAAATGCTAATTGTTATTTTATTGCTCTGTTCTAGCTTTAATAAGCGTTCTTTGTTCTGTGCTGTTTTTTTTTTGTTTTTTGTTTTTTTTTTGTTTTAGTAATGGCTTCGCACGGTTTGTGCATATAGCCAGTGTCAAGTATTTATTATAATAAGTATTTCTTAATTTCACATTAAGAAAGTCACAGCAATATAGCAAACGTGGTCAAGTAGTCAAGTCAATTATTTCCATCGTCAAAGTCACGATTCAGTAAAGTAGTGGATGCTTTACTGAAACTTCCTGGGAGTTTTGGAAAAAATACGAAATTACACGTTTTTTGAGTTTATATCATTCGCCCACACTCGTGCACGTTAACGAACACTTAATGATTAATATTCCACCAATATTACACATTAACACTCGAAGAAACACAAGTTTGAGAAAATAATACAAAACCAACAACGTCTCACTATCGGATTCCCGCCAAAACTCCTTCTGTGGTCTTTCAATCAAGGTTTATCTATCTATCTATATATCTATAAATGATCCTGAGTACTCTACGGACACTAAAACAAAATGCAAGCGCGCAAGATGCAACAACCAAAACGCGCGTACAGCGAGCGACATACGTCAGTACCGCGCGGCGCGCCCGCGTGCGTGCCGGCCGCGTGCGGGGCGGCGCGCCGGCTGCGGATGCGGTGCGACTTCTTGCGGCCGGAGCGGGTGCGGCGGCGGCGCGGCGCCGTTTTAGATTCGGTTTCTTCCGGTGTCGTATCCACTTGTTTCTGGATTATGTTAGGACTGTGTAGGTGCGACCGTCGCTAATTCACGTCCCTATTTAAAGTGCCTTTAGTACGCTTATGAATGTAGCACATTACATACTATTATGGCCAATTCTGTTGCGAAATTTTAATTTAACTATTTTAAAGCATTTGTCGTCTCTCTCAGTCCACGTGACATCGAAAGAGATAGCAATAACTTTAGCATCAAATCGTTAGTTAGTCTAGCTCAGTTTGTACCAACAGAATTGAAACCTGAGACTATACGAGGCGTATTATTGCCCGGGTCCTATGCCGGCATAGCTAACCGGTGGAATGTATAGAACCGGGCCGGAACCGAATTAGATACACATAAACGGTCTTACCACAAAAGATTTAAACCAGAGTTGAACAGATGAGTCTAAATATTTTCTCCATAAATCGACGTCTAACCCTCGCTTTTTCATCTCAATAACAAATTCACAAGTAAAATAATTAGGAACGCCAGGAATGAGTAAGAGAACGCGAGTGATAGACGTCGATTTTGTGGAACGAAATTTTAGAAACATCTGTTTAACTCTGGTCTAAGCTTTTGTGGTAAGACGATATGTCTTATGTAAGGAAAGGCGAGAACAAGAACAAGACAGCACCATACGACAGAGCGGGACAGCCATACCTGTTGCTTGGCCAAGGTGACCCTGTAGGCCGGGATGCGGTGCCCCCACCACAGCTGGCGGGAGATGCACCAGTCTCGGATGCTCTCCATCCAGTGGTACCAGGTCTTCTCGTGCACGTCGGGTATGATCTTGAGCTCGCCAGTTTTGACGGCGGCTATAGCGTCGGCGGCCATTTTGTCACAGCGGATGTACCTAAAGTGAAAAGTTATTGGGTGTTGCCACTTTGGCTATTTTTTTTATACTTGTCATGGTAGCGTGTTGACCACGATTACGCCTGGTTAGTGTGTCACGATGTGGTCGTAGGTGGCGAACGTGCTCAGCCTAGAATGGGACTGGCTCTCGGGCACCGCTCCCGGATATATTGAACAACTTCTAAAATATGTAGCTCCATACTAATTCTATGAATGCAAGTGTATGTGAAATGATATGTCTGTAAGCCGTACCCACGATACTGGAGCAACCCTAGTGTGGCCCCATACTAGGCTTACGTTCAAAAAAAAAGAAAGAAGTGTCTGTTTATTTGTTACGTTAGCTCCTGAACCAATTTTGATACATTTCTGAAGACCATGGAGTGACACAGGACTGTAGTTCGCGCGAAAGAAGTCGCGGACAGAAGCTGGTGTCAAATTATAGCGGCCAACTCACCACTGCGGCTTCAGCAAGGGCTCGACCACGTCCTTGGAGCGGCTGCAGAGCGGCACCACCATGGCGTTCTCCTTCGTCTCCTTGTACAGCCGCAGCTCCTGCAGCCGCTTCACGACGCTGCGGCGGACGTCGAACCGCTTCTGACCCTGGGAACACAGTGGGGAACTAGTTTTTTTCTGTTTGTAAAAGTTGCCGCTGAACGAAACTAGATGGCGTGAACAGAAAGATTGGCAAGCGCAAGAGTTCCTCATATTTTAGATGTTTCTTCATGACTTCTGCATCGATTTGGATTGTTATTGTTTAATTTTTAAATGAAATAAATATTGCATATTACGACCCATATAAGTATATTTATTTTTAGTTAAATACATTTTGGTCTACTAAATAATGACTATTTAAATTACAACTTACCGCAAAGGGGCCACAGTTGTCGAGCATCTTGCCCTCGTCGTCTAATATGTTGATGAAGGGTAGACCGTGACGCTTCCCGATCTCGTAATCGTTGGGGTCGTGCGCGGGAGTTATTTTAACGGCACCTGAAATGGAAATGGTATTTTATATACTACTAGAAGCACCTCGCGGTTTCACCCGCGTTACCTACTACCCCGCGGGAACCATTATTTTTTACGGGATAAAAGGTAGCCTATGTCACCCGGGGATAGCATAGCTTCAATTAGCTTCCCAACAGTGGAAGAATTTTTCAAATCGGTTCAGTAGTTTCGGAGCCTATTCATTACAACCAAACAAACAAAGTTTTCCTCTTTATAATATTAGTGTAGATCAAAACATCTTCTTCTTCTTCTTCTTCTTCTTTATAAAAACGTAGCCCCACACTAGGATTGCTCCTGTATCGTGGGTACCGCTTACAGACATATAAGTTCACATACACGTCACACCCAGACCAGAAACATATATTTGTGGATCGCACAAATATTTGTCCCAGGCGGGAATCGAACCCGCAACCCCTAGCGCAGCAGTCCGATCGCTCAGCCACTACGCCAAACGAGCCGTCATGGTATAAAAACACTTGCATACACAATCACACATAGTTTAAAAATAGTATGATACACATAGTTTTTGTAACGGGTCATAATCCGTTGGTCCTTGCCTTTATTATTTTTAATGCCATGTATGTAGCTAGAGAATTAGAGAGAAAGAAAGAGAGAAAGAGACAAAGAATACTCTCTTAACTCAGAAAAAAAGTAACTCAATCACATATTTTACTGACTCAGCAAAGTGCTGGCATAACTTTGCCATTTCGATCGACTTTTAGTATTATTTTGGCTGTTATTTTGACATGCGATGTTGTGAACAACATTTTTGTGGTCGCGGTTGTTTGTCACTCACCAGTTCCGAAGTTCATGTCGACGTAGTCGTCGGCGATCACCGGCAGTTTTCTGTCGACTATCGGATGCACGAGGTACTTGCCGACCAAGTGTTTGTATCTAGAAAATGCTATGTTTTAGAACAGTTTTCGTATAAACAGTACCCTTTCATGGTTTACTAACATTAAAAGTCGACTAATATCGGGTTTCTGAACACCTACCGTCTTACCAAAAAAGTTTAGATCAAAGTTAAACAGAGGTTACAAAAATTACGTACGACAAAATCAACGTCTTTCACTCGCGTTTTCTCACTCATTCCTGGCATTCCTAATTATTTTACTTGTTTCATTATTGAGTTAGAAAAAGCGAAGGTTAGACGTCGATTTGTGGAGTAAATATTTAGACACATCTGTTCAAAGCTTGTTTAAATATTTTGTAGTAAGATGGCTGTAGTCAATTATTAACAATCGCTTCACCGCCTGCACTCACTCCGCCACACTCCGTTTGCGTTGACCCCAAAGTCCATGGTGGAAACTCGGTACTCAAACCCACGGAAGAGAGAGACAGCACGCTTAAATGTCATACAAAACCCCGATCATGCCATCTCGCTTTAATTGAGAGTGCCCCTTCTTCAAGGGTATTAAACATAGGTATTCTGTGCCCCAGGTTACACTAAAAATGATACACCGTGACGGTGTCTTTTATATGGCAACGACAATTTATAAAGAACACAATACATATTATAATGAAAAGTGCTATTGGACACATTCTTAGTTAAAGACAATTTAAAAGACTAAATTAATATTAAATTAATTATTAGCCACGTTCAAGGCTAGATTGTAATAAGATAAGGATGCAACTTAATGATGCTCTCTAAGAAAAGGAGGAAAAACATGGAAAACCTTTGTGTGGTGAAAAGTGCATTATTCTGAGTACAATGGCAACTGTTTGGAGTATTTTCAGTGTTTTTTTTTTTATAGAGATACGCGTTGTGTCCTGACCGACCTCTCGTCCTTGGGATGCACGGCGACGGCCACGTCCCCCAGCATGGTCTCCACGCGCGTGGTGGCCACCACCACCTCCTCGCCGGAATCCAAGGCTTTGTACGCGAACAGCACCAGCACACCGAATTCCACCTTGGAAAGAAGACAACTTTCGTATACAATAGTAGAAGCGCCTCGCGGTTTCACTCGCGTCAGCTACTATCCCGTGGAAACCGTTAATTTATACGGGATAAAAAGTAGCCTATGTCAGCCGGGGATAGTGTATCGATTCAGTGAAATCTTTCCTCTTTATAATATTAGTAAGTATAGATGTTAACTTACTTGTAATTTTTAGACAATAGGTTAACTTTACTCATCATATTATTACGTGTATTGACACTTGACAGCGTCTCATAAAAAATGATAAATGTTCATAGTCGGATATGTTCAAAGTTCTTCCAGTGAGTTCAACTTTATATCATTGGCACTCATCAGCGTACACGATCAGTTGACGAGCCTGATCGCTCGTACACGTCCCCGCGTCATATAGACAGTTGTTTGAAACCTTACCTGCTGTTCATATCCCGGAATGTTCATTAAAGTTCTTCCAGTGAGTTCAACTTTATATCACTGATGGCACTCTTTAGCGTACCCGACCAGTTGACGAGCCTGTTCGTGCTTACACGTCATCGAATCATATAGACAGTCATTTGAAACCTTACCTTCTGTTCATATCCCGGAATGTTCATCAAAGTTCTACCAGTGAGTTCAACTTTGTCGACCTCGATATCACTGATGGCGCTCTTCAGCGTACACGACCAGTTGACGAGCCTGTTGGCGCGGTAGATGTCGCCCGCCTCGTGCAGTCGGATGAAGGCCTCGTTGACGGCGCGACACATGCTCGGGTCCATGGTGAACCGGACGCGGGTCCAGTCGTAGGACGAGCCTAGCGAGCGGAGCTGCTCGTAGATACGCCCGCCTTTTCTGGGGAGAAACGACTTTACATTTAGATCACAGATAGATGAGCCAGCAAAAAAAGTTGCATTGAATCCAAAATCCCACTCACTCATTCTTCCATTCCCACACGCGTCTGATGAATTCTTCCCGGCCAAGGTCGTGTCTGGTCTTCTTCTCCTCTTTCCACAGCTTCTTCTCCACCACCACCTGCGTGGCGATGCCGGCGTGGTCGCAGCCAGGGTTCCACAGGGTGGTGCGCCCGTGCATTCTGCAATTGATCTCAAGATTACTATATGTATTTTTTTTTAGGTAATTTTTTACTTTAGCACTCTAACAAACAACCAAATCTATATATTCTACCTACATAATATAAGACAAGGTTGTGTTAGATACACCATTTATAACTCAAAAACAGTTGCTCCGATTATTATGATCATTGCTTTGTTGGATTTGACTCTGCTCCATTAGCAGAAGAACTATTGAAACATGGGTGAAAAAATCACGAAAAAACAAAAACATAATAAAAACCTTCCTGATACATTTTATATAGAATGGCTTGATAGGACAACGTCGGGCTACCTAGTATATAAATAATTGCGATACATGTATTATTATCCTATGTTAAAGAGCAGAATATGCTGATTCTCACCTGTGCCACCTGGCGATGGCATCCTCAACTGCATTAGTGAGCGCATGCCCGAGATGCAACGTGCCTGTTACGTTAGGGGGAGGGATCACCATCACAAACTTGCCTTTCGGGTTCGGCTCCAAGACTGACTTCCTCTAAAAATGTTAAATATTATTACGAACTGCACTCGTCGCTAAATTAGACTTGAAAACCAATGTGTTAGAGTCTAAAGCTGAAATATCCCAGTATTGCATCTAAGCTCAAACTATTACTTCTAATATGGAATCAAATTCCGACATATTATGCCAACATGGTAACTACATTTTAATACTTTAAATGAGACTTAAAAAAGCAACACTGCCTTATATCTGAGATACAGGGACGTCAATCTTAATTAACTAAATTTTCAGTTGTTTTTTATACCTTCTTAGATTTTAATTATTAACTTACCCCATACTCGGGTTTGAAGAAACCCTGTTTCTCCCACCAGGCGTACCATGCTGCTTCCACGTACTTGGGGCTGTAGGCATCCGGCATGGGGCCCTGGATGTCTTTCATTTCACCGGGAGCCGTGTTGGCTGTGTACACTGCACTTTCTTTGGTTTCTTTAATTTTTTTCTGGAAATGATAGTAGTAGGATTAGTGTTTTAATAATAGTCTGAATGCTGAATAGTGTGACTTCTTTATTTGTTTTGCTAAATTTTATAAGGTGGGCTGGGCATCACGAATACCAGAATGGATTAGAGTTCATTAGAGATAATAATTGAATCCTTTCACTTGTTACAAGCCTAACCTATGCGGGGGCCGGATATGTATATAAGTATATATTTTATTATGAGAAATGTTAGGGTCTTATTTTAATATAATTCATGATACGGTCAAAAGAAGGCATTTAATGAAATTATAAAAATACTCTCACCTCAGGCTTTTCTTTCGCGGCAGCTGGAGTTGTGCTTTTCTTTTCCAGCTTGGCCTGTAGTTTCTCAAGTTTTGCAGCTTTCTGGGCCTCTTTCGCCAGCTGCTTAGCTGTTTTCTCTTGGGGCTGGTCCCCAGCGGGATTGTTTTGGTTCTCGTTATCAGTCATGTTTGTACGAAATTCACTAAATATTTAAAAACGAGCACCACATTTGCCGTGATGTGGAATAGGAAGCACAGACCAAGTAGTAGTTAGATAGGAAGTATCATCTGAAATTCAAATTCACATTAGCGAAATCTGTGTGACAGTGACATTAAATGATAGATGACAATGACGTTGTAGATAGATGACGTTGACTGCTTCAACTGCTTGACGTTCACATCACACTCCAATTCCAAATAACATTGCCATGTAAAATAATTGGAATGCGAGTACCAGGTACTTAAATATAGATATTTTAGAGATATCGACAAAAATATACTTTTTGTTCCGTAATACCGATTAGTTTTTCAATACCATAATACCGATACATATTAAGTGGGTATTGGTATTGGTACCGTGACTAAAGTCTAAAGCACGGATAAATATCATTCAATTAACCAAATTGTTGAAGCTCTAAATTGTTACGTAATGAAACTAGATGACTTCTTGTAACATGACATCGCTGTATAGAAATTATCAATAATTTACGTTAAAGCATCGACAAAAGTATCGTTACCACAATACTGGTTACAGACAAAGTACCGATATTATTAGGCTAAGTAACGATACAATTATCGTCATTCCGTAGATAATACCGATATTAAGATAATATCCAATTATCCATATCTGTAGGGATTAAACAATATTTTGGTGGCCACGCACGTTTAGGCGAGTGGCAATATCGCATTTCATTGCTTCCTTTCCTTCCTTGCTTGAATTGAAAATACGCCATTTTGTTTTTCGATTTTCATAGTTAGAAAGAACGCGTCGCAGTGTGCTCGTGTAATTTTAATTCGTTGATCTTTGGACGGATAGAAATAGAATATTTTTGTGTTGTTTTATTTAGCGTGTTCATTACGTCGCTCATCATGTCCGATCGAGAGGTACTAAAATACATTGTTTGTAGCGTTCGCCGCCGTTCGCAGCGGGCATTCCCGCCTCGCCTCGTGTTGTTTTCTCGATCCGCCGGTCGCTATATTTATTGAGCGTCTTTGGTGATTGCAGCGGAGTCGCTCGAGGACCCGCAACGGTTCTCGCGATCCCCCACCGAAGCAGGCAGGGATGTCTCTAGGGCTCAGCAGAAGCCGGTCCAGGACGCCGCCCCCGCCAAAAGCTTCCAGTAGGAAGTATCGGAGCCCGTGAGTACCTAATTTGTCACTATTTGCGTATTTTAATTTCGTATTCTCATCATCCGGTTATTTCATCGATATCATTACCGTAGTCAGGAACTTATTCGGTAACCTCGACTTCAAGGATATTACTGTGTTTTGCGCAATCGCTCATTATAATTTCATAGAGGCAAAAATAATGTGATATTCACGCAGGGCCATAATAACTAACTTCCTATTGATAACATCTAGCGGGACAATTGTTGTAAAATCTACTTGTTCACTGAATATTTTTATAGCTACCTATACCTACATAAAATAAAAATCGCAAAATGGTAGCTCTTCTAAAGAAATACTGAGGCAGTCACAAATCTTTCAAAATTGTTTACAGTAACTGAGATTATTCAGTACTAAATTTCAATCTATATTCAACAAAATGCCACTAAACATACTTTCCTGCTCTTATGTTCAATAAAACTCAATTTGCTTAGCAACGGCTTTATCACTACCTATTTCATGGTGTAAAGGACTGTTGATAAGAGTGTGCTTATGTGCTGGTTTAAAGTTAGCCTATAAAATATGAAAACATGAAATGTAATAAATAAAATAACAACATGCATTATTTTTATTACCTTATGGTGACACATTGTTTTATGATCTTGTATCAATATAGTAGACATTATATGTATAATATCATAATTTCACCATATCTATTGGTTTGGAATTGGCACCTTTTATTTTTTTATGTTATAGCGCCTCTGTTTAATTTAACTAAAAACTGCAAACCTATAAAACTTATTGCCTCAAAATTAATATTGAGATGAAAGAAATAGCATTAGAATCACATTAGAATGGGACCTGACCGATAGACCGGGTACCTATTCTGTCACTGTCCTGTGAACACTTACATGATGTGGCTCATATACAATGTGAATGATGACTTGAGAATCTATAGGTCACTATGGCTTACCTGAGTTTGATAACTTTATTTTTTAATAGAATAGGTTTTCGTTTTTGAAATAACTAACCAGTAACGACTACCATTGCAATAAACATTCCTTTGCCCCGCAGGTCGATGGTAGCCCCCGACGCGCGCACCCGCTCCCGCACCCGGTCACGCTCGGGCTCCGCCCGCCGCTACCGGCGCTATTCGCGGTCCCGCTCCCGTTCCTACTCCCCGCGGGGCTCCTACCGCCGCTCCCACTCCCACAGTCCCATGTCCTCGCGGCGCCGCCACCAGGGGGACCGGGTGAGACGTTTGGTACACACACATTATGCTGCCTACTATACACAGTCGCAGAATTCTTTGCGGACATAGTTTACGTTTCAGTCTTTAAAATGTATTTTATACATTGACCGAGACTATAAAAACTTGTGTTGTTCACTAAACCTGAGTAATTAGTAGGCAACAAATGTTTTTTTTAATTTCCACGTGTATTCCATTAACCTATTAATGATTTTATGATTTGATTGTTAGTGTGGGATGATAGGAAGATTGTCTTTTTAATGTCAATCGTAGAGTTTTGCTGTAATTATGAGTCCCACTCTGAGTCATTAAAAGAGTTTGTATTTCTGTCGTAATTTGGCATTCCTTTGATAGTACGGTCAGGGACAAAGTAGCTCACTCTGTCCTACCCTCTTAACTTCAAATATAGCTTTACAAAATAATGCAATATTGTGTTGAGTATTGCATCAAAAATTTGGACATTATCAGCAACTTCTGTTGTTGATAGTACCTAATCTACAGTAGGTACAATTTGATGCTATCCTTTTAAACTATCAACCAAACTGTTGTTTTGTATTTATAATTCATTGGTAACAAGCATACTTCATTGTTTCAATTATTTCCTTGGCAGTAAAAGGTCAATGGGGTTAAAATTCATTTTAATTGCAGATTCAGTTACACCCACAAAAGTTGATTTTCCAGTAATTTGCAAATGGTCATACAATATTTCACTTGCCATTGTTGCTTGGAATTTTAATACTGTGTTACGTAGGCAGTTGCCACATGTTTGAACTTTATCATTTTATGACTTACATTAACTAATAGTTCTTGTAATATTTCTTTACCGAAGTATCTCAACTTTCACCCACCACCATGTTTGAGGCCCTCGACTTTCCATGTCTCAAGGAGATATGTTATATTTATGTGATGTGTTAATTGTATAAGTTTTATTTTAATTTTAATAATAAAACTGGTATGTGCTGGCCCGCATAGCTCAAGACCGAGAAGCATGGAAGTCATGAGCGGTCTATGGCCAACAAAGCGGCACTACAGGCTAGTAAAAACAGTAATATGTGGTAGGAAAAGGATACTACATATTCCATTTCAAATATTCATTATGTGAAAATCAACATAATAACTACTCAACTTCCTTCATTTAAAAAGAAGTATTGCTTTCCATCAGAATTCTTTTGCTACTACATATTTGGAAATACTTAATGTAAATAAGTACCAACTAAGTTTTTTTGTTTATATGCAACTGCACAATTCAAAATTCAATGCAATGGACGAAAATGTTTCATACTATACATGAACATTGCTACAATGCATGCTCGCAATTAGTCTCACATAATATGTATGCAAAGTGACGATGCAGAGTTCAATTATATTAGTGTTGCATGACATTTTAAAGTTTTCTAAATTACAATCCATCGTGTAACTGTATATTTGTCAAATATAATATGTTCACACTCAAATAATAAATAATATACTCTATCCTGTCTGGGAGGAAATTACACAAGCAACCAGTGGCTAGAATCATCAAATGTCGTTTGTATTTTACATGCAGTTCTAATTCATGGTTACTGTCAAATATGCAGTTATGTAAATGTTGTTACTAGGGGTGTTATCATGGTGTTATGGTACCTATGGTATCCATAATCAATATCTGATGTCCTAGTATACCTACTTGTATAAAAGTTACGGACATTATGCGGCCTATTTCAGGGTTAGTAGTCATGGCGACCACTTGCCATCGATGCCGTAAACATGCACGATGTTTTTAAATAGCTAACTTGTCGCCGCAGTTACTGGTTCGTCTGAAATCGATCGATCATGAAGAGCTTTTTAAAAATCAACTTTTGAGAGACAAGTGTCCGGAAAAGGCCAGTCAAAAACATTAACAATCGGAAATTTGGGATAATCAACTGCTAAAAAATCCGTAGCAACCCTAGTAATTACTTATTTTGTAAAATATTATCAATATCTTTGAGTAACTAATTGCGCCCCACGGCTTAGGCGTTGAAACGGCCTTAAAAAGTGTCTATTCATATAAATTTCATTAAAATCCGTTCAAATAACGCATGTAATATTACTTCCGCATGTACTATTAGTAGGATTCCAGGACGTACAATATATTATTACATAGCAAATTTCATCAAAATCCTTGCGGGCATAAAATTATATCGTACACAATTCATACTTGCATGTATGTTCAGTATTTGAATATTTGTTCGTGTATTTACCGCTTAAATAGTGTATATTAGCTTAGAGCGAAACATCCGAGCTCATACTCACCATCAAAAGCAGAAGCATAGTCGTAGTATGCATGTATAATCTATGTAGAAAGGTCAACAGTCATGTGTGATATCTAATGACGGAAAGCTCACAGATTAGAGTCTATAACACGCAGTTGGTACCAACAGGAGAACCCGACTCCGTCCAGATGTCTCGGAGTGTTTGGGCTCAGTCTCTACACGACGGAACAGCAAATCAACCACATCTTCTCCAAATATGGGCCTGTTGACAAAACTCAAGTCGTCATTGATGCTAAGGTAATTAAAATTCGCTTACTCATACACTACTACCATCACTATTACGCACGAAAGAGATAGATAAGTGGAAGTGAGAAGTGGGCGGGGTGCGCGTGCCAAACATATGACTCGCAGCTCAAAACCAACGCCAGTTTTGCCAAGCATACTATTTCATGGTCTACGTCTGTCACAATGAAAAATATAGCTCATTAAAATGAAGCATATTACTATCAGCTAACACTTATGGGTACATTATCAAATAAACGGCAGACTTGTAAACCTTTATCGAGTAACTTTCAATTTTTGGCTACAGCGGCTCCGATACAGATGTAAAGTTAAGTCACTTCCACTCTTTTCTATTTTCCGTGACATCTTATTCACTTACAATTTTTGTTCGCGTAGTTCTAAAATTCACTTTCTTCATCGGATCCTAGTGGCATGATTGGGCAAAGGTCCCAAGCCTCCTACCAACCGGCATTGCATTTTTTGATGGGGAAACTTAATGTTCTTTTTTTAATTGTATATTCCTCACAAGACGTGTGGACAGCCTGGTGGGGATATAACAAACCGTATGAAACTAAATGCAAATTGCGCGGTGCAAATTACGTTTGATTACGCCTGTTTAGCCTTCCTTAGTTGATACCTTACACCTGAGATTTTATAAGAATTACATGTTTCTGTAACCTAATAAAAGCTTTAAATGCTTCATTGTTATTGGAGTAACTATTTATGTATGGCAGAATGTTGGAACAAGTGTTTGGCCACACATAACTATACCAACTGAGCTGTGAAAATAATTCTAATACACATTTAAAATGAATAGTATGTACCTAGTTAAATAGTACACATGAATAATTGCCTTGTTATTCGCTACGCAATGCTTGTAACAGCTGTTGCTACGCAATTCTCAAGGGTGACCAAGCGACAACCAACAGTATTAGGGTTGTAACTTGTACCCCCACTTCGGCCTTCGATTAATCCTACCGAATTCAGCAATTATCATATCACTGGATATGAGCTGTGCTGATGATGATTAAAATGTAATTATCGTCTGAGTACACGATTTCTGAACCCCTAGTTAACTCTGACCGAAAGACAAGTCTAGCGTTGTTTATTATCTATCACTAAAGAAATGACAAAGACAGTAATACATTTATCGGTTGGTCAAAGTTACGAAGGGGCTCGGAGAACTTCGCAATTTCATTCATTCACTCATTGTTTTCATTCATTCACTCATTCCTTTCATTCATTCGTTCACACATTCTTTTCATTCATTCACTCTTTCTTTTCATTCATTCATTCACTAGTTCATTCAGTTATAATGTCCCCCACAGACCGGGCGCTCCAGGGGCTTCTGCTTCGTGTACTTCGAGAACCAGGAGGACGCGAAGGTGGCCAAGAACGAGTGCACCGGCATGGAGATCGACGGCCGCCGCATCCGCGTCGACTTCTCCATCACGCAGCGGGCGCACACGCCCACGCCCGGCATCTACATGGGGAAGCCCACGTGCGTAACGTTACCGCCGATATCGTCTATCTATACATATAATAGAAATTTAACGGATAGCTGTCCGTACATGGAAGATGTATATGAGAAACAATATTTTTGGGACCTTTATCAACGCAAATGGCACCCAAAACAGTGATAGTTAGAACTTTTGAGACACGGCTTATCCGATGTAGATGTAGTTTTCACTGATATATTGTGGTAAGCTTTACTTAACGTTTAGTGTTTGTTTCAAGTCAATCGGTTCATACATAAAAAAGTTACGCCAGCCTTTCAAGTAGCTATAGATGTTGTATATGTTACGCGGGTGAAAACACCGGGCGCAGCTACTATACAATATAGTCGGAGTTTTAATCTCGTTGAGTAAAATTGAGAGATCAAAAGAGATAAGCTGAGAGAGATTTATTACGAGAGATTTCAACATGCAAAATTTTGACATAATTATGTATAAAATAGCATGCGATGTCGGCCGGTGACGATGACAATAGTGTATCCGGTACATTACTGATTATATTCCCACAGAAAGCGTATATATTTTAGTTGGGGATCAGAAATGGTCATTGTTTTGCTTTCCCTTAAAATCGATAAAGTAAAATATAAGATTGTCCAACATTACGCACTTCACAGGTGAAGTTATTTCATGTGTGAGTGTATAATTAAATAATATTATGTTGGTAGAATAAACGAAGCAGATTTAGAGTGAGACTGCCGTAAGGCTTAGCTGCGTCACTAAAGGCCTGTTTCCACATTTCTCACTCTGCCGAGAAATTATTCGCATTGCAACAGCACATGGATGGACGCCATTATTTGAACTTTATTTATAAACAGGCAGAGAATGTAATACGAGTGAACGCTGGCACCGTCGATGTACGTTCAATAGGCGAGTATTGCATTCTCGTATTTATAAACATGATGTTAAAGCCTATAATGTTTTGGTATTACAGTAGCAGAGGAGACAACGGATACGACAGGCGTGGCGGCGGCGGCCGAGAGCGGGGAGAGTGAGTAACATTATATTATATGCCTTTCTTTTCAAACAATGTTTCAGTCATTGTGCTCTGTGATGGGGTGATTTTGTCGAAACATCGTGGTGATAGGATTACCGGTTAGATAAATGACGCCGCGAACGATGAATATGAAGACACGGTTGTTTTTGTCTCGACAAAATACAGTTTATATTATCAGTGTTAGGCTGCGGTCGGTGCTATACCTAAAAAGTTGTTAAATTAACTCGAAAAGGGCGATGGTAGATATCGCGAGGGAATCGGCACGAGAAATTCATAATTGACGGGCGTCTGATATTCAAGATCGAACCCGTGATGGACCAGCGTGGTTAATCGTGGTATTTCCCTGTAAAAAGGCCAGAGTCCCAGCTGTGGGAAAGAAACTGATAATGAAACCAAAACCGTGTTCGTGGTTAAACAATAAACATGCCGTTTATCGGAATGTTATGGTAGTGCACTGCTTTATCAGAAGTATGTTGCCACGGTCGGTTTGCACCGCAAAATTGTTTCTTTACCAATACTATTATGTTGGTGTAGGCAAGCTGGTACTTAATTTTAAATGCCTCTTGAACCATACGTCAGGCTTATTTATATTCACCATAAGCGATCCCAGCAGACCGTTAAGCTAGGTCACGGGTCTACTAAAACCTAACACACTAACCTAAGGGAGAAGGCCTATGTTCAGCAGTGGAAGTCTACAGGCTGATTATGATGATGATGACAATAAACCTAACAGTCGGGTTCTGTACATGACATGTTAAATTACTATCCTGCTCGCCCTCGCTCCGCTGACCGCCCCTCGCTTGCAAGTAGAAGCACTGGTAGAGTCAACGTAGTTTCATTTTCCTGTCCAGTATCTTGGTACAGTGCTTGAAAGGGAAACATCCCTTTTTCATATTCAAAAATCAATTATTGTTTGATTTAATTTATCATACTTTGTTTTATGATTCTCTTTGTTAACAAAAATGAGCTGTTTGAGTTATTGCCTGTTTACAAATGCTTCGACTTTCCCAGGGACTACTACTACCGCGGCTCGTACCGCGAGCGCGAGCGGGACTACTACCACCGCAGCTACCGGCACCGCTCGCCGTCCCCGCACTACCGCGAGCGCCGCGCGCGCCGCTACGAGCGCGAGCGCTCCTACTCGCCGCGTAAGTACCACAAGGCGCCCGAGACCTACTACGAGCGCGCCTACTAGATGGGCGGGTTGGAGGGTGGCAGGGAATGGGGTGAGCACGGTACCCCCCCTTGTTTGTAAACAAATAGCGACTCGACTAGACTGTTCACTTTCTATTGTTTCGCTGCCGTTGACGCGTCTGTGCGTCGTTAGATGAGTAATAGACCCAAAATTATACAGAACAGCCGCGAATGCGTTTACGCGCTCATTGGCATAGTTTGTGAGAAATCTTAACCGATCGTCGATGTGATGCAATTCCTCTAACGGTACAAACTTAATTGGTGACTATTTCGTATAGAGTATATACGTTTGTTTGAAGTTATGCCGTCAGAAAACTAAGTGGCCTAATTGACACCAGAGAACGCTACTACGTCACTTATAATTTAATCAATCGATTGCTAAAATATGACGTGTCGTGTTCTGGACCTGAAAACGAGACAAAACACATTTGAACTATGTAAATGACAATATTTTTATAAATAGGGGGGTAAACTGTGTTCGTACCTACTTTGCGAAGTTATTGAGTGCGACTATAATGTGAATTGTAATGATGAAAGATTAATTTCAGTCCACACTAAACACTGGACAGTGTGTGAATCTGTAATTCGTACTTCTATGTACAGGACTAGGCTACACTGCTTGTTAACAAAAAATATTCATGCATTATTGGAGTGAAAGAATACCAAAGTAATGCCTTTACATAATTAAACTGGAATTACACGTAATATTATTATACCTTGACTACGATTTATATCGGACATTTAGACAGTGTCAACAATGTATTAACGTTTTTGCTAAAACTCTGTAAAACTGAAAGATATGTCAATATGTCACGTAAACATTGAAAAATCATAATTGTTCCTCTTTCTATAAAGTTGATAATGTTTTTCGCCTTATTCAAATGGCTGAGAACCGATGAGTGATACAACTCAGCTGTAATCACAAGTAAATATTTATTCTGATGATTTTGATTCTGTAAATTATATGTAAAATAAATTTGATGGCAACTTAAATGGTTACAACATGTTGATAAAAAGGATGTAGTTTCTCTGTTAGCAGTTGAACGACGCCTCAAGGATATGATTCAACAGTGTAAGAACAAAGCCATGTACTCAAAACTTTACCGTTTGCAGTATAACCTAGCTGACTGTTAAGCCACTGAATGTTCTGTATGCCATCCTCCAATTTACAGCCACGTTGGGGTTCGTTTGTATGCCTTGTGAGCGGTAGGGCATTGGATAAGGTCCGTAGATTCACGATACGATATAATGTTACAACTGAAACATGTTATTTTTCCGCTAACTTCAAGTTATAGTCTGAAAACCATTGTTATTGTAAATGTTTCTTGTATCGCTAGTTTCAGTACCAAAGTAATTCATCTCGAGTTATTTACAGATACCTACATACTGTTTTGAGTCCAGAACTGCGTAGACTTTTTGTAATGAACCATCCTAGGCTATGTCATACTGTATTCATTAGTGTTACTAAACTATTAAGTCAATGAAAAATGTCTACGAATCATCGCCATGATTTTCTATCAATTTATGGAACATTATGATTGTAGTTGTGAAGTTAAAAAGCTTAAGTTTCTTTATGGTTTATCATCGTTTATGCGCTTCTTTCTGTTTCTTCGTTTATTTGCAACTTTAAAACTTTAGTTGTTGTTTTCTTATATTTGTAGTTTTAAATAATTGATAGAAGACCATCACCCCCATCATTAGCATAGCACTTGAATATAATCATTGTGAACACCATGGTTACGCCCCTGTTTGAATTTCCAGGTCGTTATTAGTAAGTCCGCGACGCTGACACCTTCAGACATACATAGTTTGCTTTTGATTCGACTCTTCCATACAATGTCTCCCATAGAATGGCCATTTGCATTTACTGTTTAGTTGACACTGGCCGGTATATTTTCTATGACGAATTGTTTACGTCAATGGATATTGTAAAACAGTAGAGCGATCGCGAGATCTGCTAAGATCCCACGAGCATTGTTTACTCGCCGCTCTTCCATTGGTTGTCGTGGCCGTGCGCTGCAAAGTTTCTAGTCTCGTTTCTTTGCAACGCATGCGCGTAAACTTTGCAATGAACTAACGAAACGAACGGAGAAGCGGCACTAGTGGTGATAACTGTTAGGGTTCTAGTGTATAAGTTAGTCGGTAATAGCCCGCTGTGGGCGTAGACGCCTCTAGAAATAAATAAAATTAGTTGTAATAAAGATTTAATACTAAGTCTAATATTGATTTTGTTTGTTTGAAAAGGTATTGAAACAAGAAGTAAAGGATGAAGTTCCTTGAAACTAACTGTGTTGCAAGTTTTGAAAATATTTTGAAAAATTCGTATCGAAAATGGCGGTCGCCGAAAATCCCGACCGAGCGGTGGGTGCCGAAAAAGAAACGATTCGGTGTCGGAACGAAGCCATTCGCCGATAAAGTAGAGAAAAGAATATGATCCGCCCGGTATTTAGGAAGCCCAAGGTTGCTCAAGAGGAAGACAGAAGTCGCGCTAACCGATCATATTCCTTTCAACCGAGACATTCAGTATTCACTCTCGCACACGTGATCATTGCATTTTCCAGTTGGTCGGTAGTTACAATATGTATTTTATGTATCGGATATAACGGGACATATTGATTTTTATTATTTTAGTGTAGTCTGTGAGCGATTTTGTTAATAAACGATAGTTTCTAAATGTCATTTAAATACTTCTTCATTTGTATCTGTCCCACCTTGTCTTATCCATATATCCTTTCTATCTCCTCTTTAATTAAGATTTAGAAAGGGAGTAAAAATAGTTTACTATTAGTATTTATTGTGTATCGCGTGAAAATATTAAATTCGTCACATGTTTATTATCTAACCATGGCGATCAATATATTTTTATGCAATTAACACCAATATATATAAAATAATTAATGTGTACGTAAGTATGTAGTGTGTTGTTTATCTATTTTCCGTAATATGTATGCTGTAGTTTTTGTGTTGGGGAAGTAAATAACATCATTATAGTATTGGATTTTATTAAAATTCTTTACAATTATTTATTTATATGTATAAATTATTATAATAAATATGTAGTCACCACATACAACTCGTATTGGCACTCCTTCCATATGGCATCCACACTTACCGCTATGTAAAAAAAATATTTAGGAAATATAAAAAAAAAAAACAAAAACAATCACGATTATTGCATTATTGGCAAAATATTTTTCTTCGCTTTTTTTCTTCGTCTGGACGCTTTTTCAATTCATGTATTTGGCAGATTTGTACATTCTCTTAAAAACTATAGGTAGGTAGGTACCCATACAAATAACTGGAAATCAATAACAAAGTAACAATGGAATGCATAAATAATACTGGAAACAAGGAATGAACAACAATAAGTTAATTTAACAATAGAATAATTACATAACGCGCGATTAGAAACGAAAACAAAAAATGCTGTGATATTTTCACTGATAAGCTAACTCATTTGAGGCAGACTCGACTTATCATAAAATAAATTCGGCTTAACAAAAACATGGCAAAGATTTAATAAGCTAGGTGGCAGGCAACACTATCTGGCGAACTACTTATCAACTAGTGGCAAGATACCTGAGCATGGAATGCAAGACCCTTCGTAAACTAGCTGCCTTCTATACCCTCGAGGATGGGTCACCGGCAAATACCGAAGAGGATTCAAACTGGGCTGGTATAACTGGTCCTAACCTTTGGACCGTAAATCGAATCCACGCCAAGCTACGAAATCCACAAAGCAACCGTCATCTTATGACGACGCCTGGTGTACAGAGCACGTTTTGTGTTGTCATGCCATCATGTCAACTCATGACAGTGGCGTTCAAAAGGCTAAAGGTATGTCTTGACGACCTGGACGTGCCTTTGCGGTTCCGGACGGAGATACCCCGCATTCTACAGTCTTCTCGTGACCACGGTCGATGTAACTCGGCCGACACGTCGAGGTATGTAAGTTTTATCGAAGAAACCAAATCTCTTGTGCGAGTTCATTTATGCAATGTTAGGTTTTCCGTACCTGCAAGGCGAATGAACGAAGAGTGGGGCATTGGCACGACCAGGTTAACGACTCCAGTTAGAGCCGTGCGTTCGTTTCGGAATATTCTCGTTGCGAAATCCTGGTGGTTTCTGCAATATTTCTTCACAAATCCCCACCGAGGTTAATTAGGTCTGAGTCTATGCCCATACTCCCCAGCAGGGGGGATTATGGATGATGCCACGAGAGAAATTGAACTATGATACGCGGATTACTGACACTAGAGAAACTGACCGATTATACGCGGTTTATTCGGTGATTATTTATTTTACGGATATCATCGGACTTGTAATATAACATCTGCATGTAGACGCCCTGCGACGTCGCAAAATGTCACAGAACTAGGCTGCCATTATACACAGGCCATTAAATGAATCCACTTCAGCATTTTACGGCATAACATAAGTGTCAATGGAATTCTAGTCAAAGACTACGCAATAACACCGATTTTTGGTGATAACTAAAATATCACTCGTCTAGTCTAAACCGAGTTCAATTCTATATCTACCTACTTCTAAATTAATTTTTGATAAGTATGACCGCTACAATTTTAGTGAAATTTTCATGGATTACTTCTACGATATTTTTGGAAGTCTATCTTTTGGCAGTATTTACAAGCCTTCGAGTACATAATCACTATTCGGCGTCGATAAGCAATTACGTTTGACTACAGAGAGATTAAATAGAGGAAACCTATCTTTTTTGCTAGATTTTGTGACCGGGTAGACAATAAAAGGGAAAAGACGTTCTTAACATAACTCGATAAAAAGTTAACATTCAACATTCCACGTACAAACACCAATATCTAAATTCGGTTCTTGTATTTTTTTTAAATTTTACTTCCAACTGCGTCTAGTCGTTCCTTGTTAACACACAATAGGGCGAAACTCCTCGTGTTCGTAGAGCGGAGCCACCTATCGGAACACTGCCTACAGTATGAGCGCGGCGTGGTCGCGGTGCAGGCGGCGGCGCGCCCGCAGCGGCGCGGCGCACAGCGCGTCGGAGGGCGCGGGCGGGCCGGCGGCGCGGGCGCCCGCCTCCTGGTAGTAGATCTGTGCGCCGCCGCACGACACGCCCACCACCACGCTCTCGTCGCTCCTGGGGACGGGAGGCACGGTTGAGCGAGCTCCACTAACCGCACCGAACCGGACTTCGCCCTCCGTACGATATCCAGGTACGGAGATTCCGTGCGAGCGCATCGACTTCGACCCATATATCAATGCCCTGAGTATGAGTTTTTACGAACTCGACATAGTACACGTTAACTAACTAGCTCTTTGTATGAAAAATTTTCGTGCACAATTGCGCCGGTACAGGATCTTCATACAAAAGGGCTAGTTGACGCGTACTATGTCGAACTAGTGAAAACTCATTACTAGAGGTACTGTTCGTCGAGGCATGCTTACCTCAGTATGAACTCGGAGAGTTCTGGGTCGTCGGAGAACTCGTTGTGGATGAGGCCCATAGTGGCGATGTCCAGGGCCGCCCAGGGGCCCCCTTTCTTGACGGTGCCCCAGTCGGGGTCCAGCGTCAGGTAGCTGTAGTCCGTCGCCTCGGAGCCGGGGGGGAGAGGGTCCATGCACTTCGTCTCGATGGGGCCCAGGGCGTTGAGAGACGTCTCCCACTGGGAATGGTCGGTGATGTTAATTGCAATGTTCAATTGTTTGAACGGATCAAAGTGAAGAGACGAGAGGATCGTTCATATCATGGGGTGCCCGCCCATAATACCCACAATTTAAAAAAAGGCTCCCAAAATTCTCATCAACTAGCATTGCATTGTTTGGTGGAGATTATAAGAGCCGGATTTTGGAAAGTGTCATAATCCGGAGGGATTATGATGAGAGGTGAATCATAAGGCATTTTCGAAGGGTCGGAAGCCTTCCCTCTTGTTTCATCCAGTATGTTTTGCAAATTTTTTTGCTGCCAGTAGTGGGGACGTGTGTACCAATGAAGTAGACGTCATATTTAGGAAACTGTTATGGTTTCTCTACTCTGCATTTGCACAACGATGCGCCCACTTTTAGTCTGAATACGCGTGTAGATCCTTACCAAAGCGTTGATAGTGTCGACGTCGTTAGCGGCGTCCGTGTCCACGAGCGCCAACAGTGCCATATTCTGCAGCCCGCTGACGAATAGCCCGCACTTGACCGAGTGTTGGCTGTATTCGGGCAATATGTCGAGGTCTGTGTCCGAGTCGCAGTCGCTGTCGGAATCATGTCGGGTGGTTTTTGGCCTGAAATTAAGTATAAAATGAAAAAGACACCTTTTAGATACCTACATTATTTTCAAATAGTTTATGTAACAGGTAAGGCGTATGTGACTCACAAATATAAAGCATTTGGACAGCCGGTTGCGAACAGCAAGTTAATTTGTATCACATGCATGTGGGAATAGCTATCTCGCCACGCATTCTGTTGAGAACGAGATACGCCCGCCATCGGCTAAGTATCAAAGGAAAACTCACCTATCAGGGAACGTGACCTGTCTCTCAGAGACCGGCGTCATGAACTCTCTCAACTCAAGCGGCGTCATCACCCGACTGCTGTACCCGCTAGACTTGTCAGAGAACGCCAGGTGACTCAACTTCTCCATCAAAGGCGTCAATTGAACCCCCGACAACTTCTTCTTGAAACTGGTCTCTTCTGCCCCGATTTGAGCATCCGAACTTTCGTTCAACGACTTCAACGGCAGAGACAGAGACTTTCGCTTCGACTGATCCGTGTTCAACTTTGTCGTGTCTTTGATTATCTTCTTCGGTGTCCTTTGCGGCGACTTCGTTAGTTCCGAGTCGAAGTCTTCGAACTTCTGCTCGCTCAACTTCTTGTTGTAAGTGAATATGTTGTCCTCTTTAGAAGCGTCTTGCTTCATCCTAGTGTAATGTTGTTCTAAGTACTGGTTGAACAGCGATTCGGATATGGCGACGCCGTCGTTTCTGAACACCGGGAAGTACGGGTCGTTTATCGTCATTGTGCTGAGGCTCTTCTGCAATTCCCGTTCGGGCGACGGCGAGAGGTCCCCGCTGGCGCCTAACTTCGACCGCTTTAACTTGAACTTGGAAGTGGTTCGGCTGGACAGCCTCTTGAAGGTCTCCTGCAGGTCCGTGACGCTGGCCAGCTTGCGCATCGGCTCCGGCTTGTTGATGTAATGGTCGGCGATGCAGTTCATATCGAGCACTATCTGGTTGTCTCGCTTCTCGTTGTCTAACGTCAATTTGGCACAGTTGTCGATGTTTTTCAGCACGTCCGGCTCTATTTCGGACTTCTCTTGCGGCTGCGTGTCTGGATTTTGACAGATGGACAGCATGTTGCCGTGCAGCCGTTTGTACTCTACCATGGGGGTAGAACAGACGCTGGTCTGTCCCGTGAACACTTTATCGTCGTCCCTCGTCTCCTCGTCGACGGATTGCTGCGTTTTGAAGCTGAGGGACAGTTTGGTGGGACGGGGACGGGGCTTGTTGGTGAAGGGGACGACGTCGGGCATGGCGGGGGGTTTCCTCTTGTCTGCGCTCCGCTCTTCCTTGCTGGGGGGTGAGATCATGGTGTGGTCCTCCTCGGGCACGGCAGTGAAGAGGAGCGACTTGTCGCGCTTCATGCCCGTTTGGGGAAACTTTTCGCGTTCCGCTTCTTGATTCTGAAAGCCAATGTGTTATCATATAGCCAGTGTTGTTGATAAAACAGTTTTTAGCGGAGAATTCCGAATGGTTTTTTTCGTAGCGATAATCACAGTCGCTAAGGTACACATGGCAGGTATCAAACAACCGTCCACCGGTCGTCCGCATCATCACTCAGATAGGGGCCAAACAATAAAAAATATACAAATTCGTCACCTTCCTAAAGTTGGCGATCATCTCCTCCCCGTTGTGCGTGAACTCCTGCAGCTGGTCCGCCTGCTTCCGCAGGCTCCGGTACGCCTTCCTCCCCACGTAGACCGCCAGCAGCTGCGCCCCCAGCGGCAGCGGCGCGGCCGTCGCCAGCGTCTCCGCCGGGGACTTGATCCGGTACGGGTCCACCACGGTCAGGTACGAGGTCAGGCTCGGGGGCAGCTGCGTCGCGATTATCCTGGGAATTTAAGAACATAAGTGTCACGTGACAAGGGGCAGAAGTGGCACGGTAAAAGGTTGCGGGTTACCCACACAGGGTAGTACTGGTACTGGTACTGGAATGGACTGGATACATTCCAGTGCCGGTTCACATTGTTCCAGTGGCATTCCAGCGCTGGATTCGATCGCTGGACTGGAATGCTACTGGAATGGTTTGAATCGGGTGTAAATCCGCACCGAAACATTTCAATGCTGGTTGGTAGGGCTTGAGGGAACCCTTTTTCAGATAATGACATACACCCCTGGGGACTGAACATACAAAGATTTCTATGAACTAGTTTGTGAGACCAGTCTTTATGGTTCCCGACACCTAGTTACAGGGAATCCTACTTTGAGGTCAGGATCTATCTGTGTAGAGCAGAGGAATAGAAGCAAGGTACTGGATTAGTTACTTGTTGTTGTAAAGGACGACGCCTCCCAGCACGCCCTTGCTCTTGCGACAGTGCTCTAGTATCTGCATCGACTCCATGTAAACAGATGTCGCACTCTGAAACAAACAATATAGGAAAAATAATTCAAACCAAACAAAAAACAACTTGTTGACTCGTATTATTTGAGTAAGTTTTATTTTGAAACCATAGGCTCCCGAACTATTGCAAGTGATTCAGACTGCGGAAAAAAAACATTTATCGTGATATAAAGTATCTACCTACATAATTTCCTTCTCCATGGTTCAAACTATATCCATACCAAATGTTATCTAGATTAATTCAGCTGTTTAGCCGTGGAAATAGAGAGACAGTCTATTTTCGCAATCAGGATAACAGACATCTGAGGCTTATGGAATCGATAGTAGGTATACTTTAGTATGCGTTGTAGTAACCTTTTCAGATTCACACCTCGTGTTTACATAGACGATAAGCCATAGCAATGTAATAAACACTCCTAAATGTTATCTCAAAGTTATCATTGTATCAATTACTTACGGCTACCGGCGGCGTCTAGGATTATTGACCTATAAAAAATACTTCTGTGCGACTACAAGCCGACTTGGAATGATATTGTGTAGGTGTATTTATTTCGAGATTGTCCGAAATAGGTACTGACAATCGTACATTGATTACAAAAACTGATAAAAAAATTATTACTACTTATTTAATTGCTCAAATTTACATGGCACATAATTGACGTAGTTATACCATATGGAGAAACAGAAAATAATAACTGTACCTACCTACTATCTCAACACCTAAATTACCTAAATTTCTAACAAAAAACAAACCTAACCTACTTATAACACGAAGATTACACGCACGATGAAGTTTCTTTGCCCTTAGACAATTCAGTATCGGCTTTCACACTTTCATATTATAAGGTTCACGAATCAATAGGGTTGAGATCACCAGCCTTCCTTACCTTCGGCAAGCTGAGCATGGGCACCCGCTGGAAGATGTGGCACCCGTACTGCAGCACCGGCAGGTACGTCTCCAGCACCTGGTACAGCTTCTCGGCGAGCCGGCGCGGGCCCTCCAGCTGCGCCGCCAGCGCCTGCAGGTCCCCGTGGTACACCTTCAGCATGGACGTCAGCAGCGACGCGCGGTTCTTCAGCACCCAGTCGGGGATGTTGCGGTCGCTGCCTATCGCCTGTGGACGGATCGGGGTGAATTTTAACCAGAATCTGGACCATAGGTATGAGAATGGCTATTATAAATACTGGGTTCTCGATGGATTTGGATTGATATTGTCCGAAAAACGCTGAGCTCCGTAAATTCAACACATTCTGCAATTGATTCCATTACGTTATTGTAACGTAATCGACAGTAGTATGAATCGAATCTGCAGATCGATTGTTCGGAATCGCTCTAAAACGTGTCTTAAACTGGAATTGACTCGGTTTCTTTTTTACGAGTAGGTACTTCTGAATGGCCTAGACAAAATCTCTAGCGTCGTTTAAATTAAATATTTGAAAACTGCGACTCAAGAACACAAAACCAGTTTCCGTGCGCTCGCATATTTGGGAATAATAAATACTCACGAATACTATTATTAATGAATGGAAATGAGCTAGAAACATGCTTATATTTGGTCTGGTGGTACCAATATTAAATAATGATAATAATAACTGTTTCATTAGACTAGACATTGCTTATAGACTAGATCGCGACCACAATTATTTTTTGGAAGTTTAGTGTATGGTCCTGTTAATGGGCCTGGCTCTAAAGGGCCACTGCACTTGTCGGAATAAGATTTGTGTGTTAGTAAATGTGTAGGTACCAATCCCAGAACGTATAAATCAATGTCAAACGCCGGCTCGTAAATCTTGGTACCTTATCGTGTAGCGATACCTACTGTAAAACGGTACTTTTGTAAACCCAACTGCTTATATCAGTTTTAGTCAAGTCAACGTTGAGTTTTCAGCTATGGTGCAAACTTAACCGGTCTAACCACAAAAGATTAGACCAGAGTTAAAAAGAGGTTTCTAAAACTTAATTTTTCAAAATTGACGTCTATCGACGTTAGACGTCGATTTGTGGAGTCAATATTTAGACTCATCTATTGAACTGTGGTTTAATTTTTTTGTGGTAAGGCCTATCGAGTTTGCAAAGAACTCTGCTCTTCACAATGCCAAAATGCAACACAATGAAAACGAACACACCACCCACATGGTCATCACAGTCACAGTCGTAGATGTCACAGAAACTGCAGAGCGGACACTATACCGGTTTTCTTCAATGCGTAGCTTCTGGTTTGCGAAAAAAGCTATGTACCTAATTATTCGCGGGTTCTTACAAAAGTTGTAAATCAAGACAAAAAAGTTAAAGTCACGAACCTACTCACTATAATTTCAGTGTTTGCGCAGTCAGGAAACCTCTGCTTGAGAAAAGGAGCAAGCAAATAGCATCAAATACATACGCCGGAATAGTTTTGTAATTATTCTTACCAAGATATACCTCCCGTACTCCCTGAGGATGAACTTGCCGCTTTGCAGCGTGATGGCCAGCGGTGGAGCGAACAGTGACTTGATGCAGTGCGCGGCGCCCACCACCTAAGAACAATACAATACCAGTCCCTTAAGTTCAATCTTCTGCAGTGGATCGACGGCTTATAAAATAACGGTAGCAATACACGACCCTTTCATTCGGTGACGTTACGATACGAGGGGAGGTCAAAAAGTCCGCGGAATGGCAGGGAAGAGAAGCTAAATTAAATGATTTTTTATTTTTCCTTTTCAATATATTCTCCCTTAAGCCTAATACATTTTTCAGATCTGTCAAAAAGTTTGCTTATCCCTTCGAAAAAAAAAGTTTTGTCAAGGCCTTCAAAATAGGCTGAAATTGTCGACTTAACTTCTTCATCGTCAGTAAACTTTTTTCCACGAAGTTCTTTTTTCAATTTTGGAAACAAATAATAATCAGAAGGAGCTAGATCTGGACTATAGGGAGGGTGGTTAATAGTTTCGTAGCCACATTTTTGCATGGCAGCCATCGCAACATGGCTCTTGTGAACGGGTGCGTTGTCGTGCAAAAGCAGCACGCCTCGAGTCCATTTTCCCCGTCGTTTTTCCTTGATGGCATCTTTTAATTTTTCCAGTAGAGTGGCATAGTATCCCCCTGTGATATTCAATCCTTTTTCTTTGTAGTCGATTAACAAAATCCCCTCTGAATCCCAAAAAACCGTTGCCATGATCTTTCCGGCCGATTGTGACACCTTGAATTTCTTAGGGGGTGCTGTGCCTTTTTTCTGCCACCGCATGGACTCCTGTTTTGATTCAGGCTCATAATGATGAACCCAAGTTTCATCTCCAGTAATAATCCGGTTCAAAATTTCGTCCTTGTTCTCACTACAGAGCTCCAAAAACTCGCGTGAACACTCGACACGCTGCTGTTTTTGAACCGCTGAGAGCATTTTCGGCACCCATCTTGCACTGACCTTAGACATGCCAAGATGGTCATGGAGGATATTCAAAATAGTTGTAGACGATACTCCAACCATTTCTGCAAGTTGTTTCTTCTTTAGTCGGGCATCTTCAAGTACAAGTTTTTCGACTTTTTCGATAATATCTGAGGAGGTGGCCTCGATTGGCCGGCCCGGGCGATGGTCTTCTTCAATTGACTCCCTGCCTTGCTTGAATAAACCATGCCACTTATAAATCATTGTTTTTCCAGGGCAAGAGTAAACAGATGACATTTCTTCCAAAATGATCTGAGGTGTCTTTCCTTGCTTAGTAAGGAACTTTATAACAGCACGAAACTCAATGTTGTCCATGTTTAACGATTTTAACCCGATTGAACTGCTAATGTTGTGATAACTAATTTGTTAATGACCCTATTTTTCTAAAATTTGGTATTTATACCTGTATTGAGTACTTGGAAAATACCAGGTAAAAAAAAATGCCCCGCACCTTCTTAACCCTTCCATTCCGCGGACTTTTTGACCTCCCCTCGTAAATCGATGTCAATTTAGAAACGTCCGGCGCAACTCGATCTGTGCCGAACCTGTAATATAATTGCTATATTCTAGCTGCTATCTAGAATGTCTAGACCTGTTTTTTCGCCATCGGATTGTTTGCAATGTTAGATCTATGGATGGATAGGTTTTATATAATATGCTTAGGAAGGACAAATCTTGAATATAAATTTTGACCCAATTTGTATTGCATTCTTGTCAAGTTCCCATCACGATATAATATTAACCCCCGGTTTCTAGAACGTTTGTTGGCGTTGACAGTAGATTAAAACTATCGTTGCCTCTATCTGACTATAAGCAAATGACAAGGATGGCAATAGAATTAATCTGTTGTCAACGCTGACTGACGTTTCAGAAACTGGGGGTAAGTATGATGACTGCAAATTGATCTGATGATAAAGATGGAAGGTAGATAACGGAACATTTGTCATGAGTTTACATAGTATTTGGGCTACTTTAGATCACCTTGTTTTACCTACCATATAATTTTTATAATAAACGTGTTTTCTAAAAGGTAGATACATTAACCAACTTAAAACTAATTATTATTCACCGTCTCAACTATGCGCCCAAAACATGGTAGCGAGGTCTAGCCAGCTAGACTGCGACGACGCGACGCAGTACCGACTAGGCTACTTCATAAATTAATTAGATTAGTGATATAGTGATATCGATATGCGGTAGACAAGTCAACGACATTGGCGTAAAGATCGAGTTACAGGTGGCTATAATACAGCCTACCACAAGCCGATCGAATGGCGCGTCCGACGTAGCTAATGAATTGAATTATTGATATTCAAGGTTGGGAGTTATAAATAGGCTTAAATATTATTTGCTCGACCTAAATTTGTGTTGAGTAGGTGAAATCGCAAGTGTTTTATTCAGTTTATCTACAAGAAAAATATTTACTTCCAAAGTAGGGATGGTAGAAACCTTGATCAGTGCGTTCATTAAAATTTCGATTTTTTATAGTCCATAAATCCAATACGCCGGTATATACCTAAGTTCTACATTCTTCTAATCATTTATGTAGTAGAAATTGCTGTCTGTAGGTAGGTGCAGGTTCATAATTTTTTATTGCTTCATAAAGTAACTTATAAGCGGGTATAGATATTGTATTATACTGTCTGGAATCGCATCGCGTTGCTTTAACACCATCGTGGCTCATCTGGTGCAATGAATAACTAAAACCAGTTTTAGAAGCTTGAATAAAAATTATTATTTAATGCAAGCTTTCTAATCATTGGCACATATTTACACGTGAACTAAACATGATCTGAGAATTACATTAAAAAAATCACTGCGCTATGTTTTTGGATAGCTGAATATTCAGATAAAATTAATATTTTCATTGTATAGTACATAGATAAGTATTTTAAATTTAGGTTCTGATTTGTACGAATTTGTTGCCATTGCAAGTTTTTTAAGGTATGAAACATAAAATAGTGTCCAAACATTACAAAATCTTTAAAAAAATATGCCAACAATGTTTAAAAATCCTAAATAAGACTGTAAGCTAATATAGTAGTACTTATATATTTATGTTGGGATATGAACCGACTCACCTGCCCTGCCAGAGCATGCCTCTGAGTGTCGGAGACCCACCCCGGGTGGAAGTACAGCACCGCATCCACCGGATCATCCTCCTCGGACGTGCAGCATTGTGTGTCGTACACAAACACTATCATCATTTCCCTGGACATGAGAAAAAAAAGAAAATTTTATTACCAACTTAACATAGTATTTTTTGTTGATGATAAAAAAATGCATGCCATAAAAAATTTACAAGTAATGTCACAAGTCATTTATACTTTGTAACATGTCTGTATTTCTGACCCCTTTTCCGAACAGAAGGGTGCTTTTTACCGTAAACTATGTGGCAGGCATAATACAACCACCACCAGTCAACAGTCAACCACCAATATACAAAAAAGGGTGGTGTAGGAGTGTATCACAATTACTTGTATGTACTATATGTACCTACAATAAATAAACCAAATAGATCCAGCATGTTCAGTGCCTCCCAACTGGTAAAAGGTTTTCAGGGGATATGTATGGGCCTGTGATGGCTCTTAGGTTGTGCAATAATCTTTTTTACTTTATCTAGTTGTATTCTGTAGCAGTTATCTATCCATCTACATAGCTAGATAAAAAATACACTCTTTTGTATGTAATGCATCATTAATTATTAATTTTACAGTCCATATGTTTATCAACTTAGCTTCGAAATCGTAAATATTTAACGTGTCTATTTGCCTAGTCCACTTTACATTGTTCAGTGATCTGTTAATAAATTTAGAGCTACGCCTTGAAATGTACGGTCATCGAACAGTTGAAATATGCCCAATGGTTGAATAACCACAGAGTTGTGTAGGCGAGATAAGTTCGTTAGTAGCCAACGCAGATTAGTTCGGCTAAATTGTATAGAAGCAATTTACACTCACTTTGCCATCTTGTTATGCGTTTGATGTCTGCTGTGTCACGAATTTAACAATTAATTTCACAACATAACGTAAGGTATGCGAATTAGTACTTATTTAAATTATAAATCGATCACAATCTCTACATATTTTATTTATTTTCATTTTTCGAATATTTTTAGCGACCGACGACCGTCGTTATACGAAACCTTCGTTTGACAACTGTTTTTTTTTTTTTAAGTCTAGAGACACTGTAATAATTAGAGTTGCTAGTTAAATTATCTAAAATATTACTACCTTTATTTCGGCATTTATGCATGTTTATATTTACCGGGAATAAATTGTAACCTTATAGCGATATATAGAAAGACATCCAATTTATACGTGCACCTACTTGCCTACTTAAAATAAACTACCAAAGTATTGGAATTTGAAATAAAAATGGAAGAATCACGATGTGCTAAACTGGCGACCCTAATGTTAGTGTTCTAATTTGTCACTAGATGTCACTAAAACAATACTTGTAAAGTGGAGATATAATATTGATTTCGGCTTGTTCAACTAGATGGCGTTACTGGTAGGTTGGGTTAGCCAAAAAAAGCTTGACGGCTGAATTTACCACTTCGTGGCTTACCCTACGTGTAAAGCGATAGAACAGGATAAAAATAATAATTACTATTTACCTAACTTTAAAAAGAAGATAAGATAAACCCTTCCCAGATAAGTTACTGGACAATGCATGACGAGACGAGTGGTACTCTGCAAAGGCGCCGCAGTGCGGCCTAAGATTATGAAAATGTAGTTTTGGGTGAATCACCTGCTCAGTGCTCATTATAGTACTTATTTTCACAAAGCATTGTCAATGTATTACCGAGGTATTTCCTAGGATATTATAGTCCATCTGTAAATAAAATAGTTTATCATTTTCCCAAACCTAACGTGGTAGGCAGGAATCTACATCCGGTAATTTGTGACAGCTATCTATAGGCTTTGACTGTGGCGCGGCGGCGCGGCGCGGACCAACAGACGGAAACGGATATGTGGGTCGAGTCGTGCTGAATTTCAATTGGCGAATACTCTCTGCATATACGTTGCACATAATAGTTAATTACCTGCCTAAGAAATTTAATTATTCCTTTGCTTTTTTTTGATGTAGGTAATAGATTTTATTAAAGATCGTGTCGAGAAATTAAACAAGTCTGTTTAGAGTTTAGATGCAGTAGAAAGCTTAGTTCCCGTATAAGTAGGTAAGCATATTACTTTACTCTTTGGTTCTAGTTCATCACAATAATATCTTAGAATGTTGTACATAGGTAGGTACCTAGGTATAGGTTAGTGAGCAGTGATGGCGGAGGGGTAGACTTTGTGTTTTGCATCCAGACGAGTTGGGGTTCATCCCGCCTACAGGAATGTCGTCCGGTCGTCCGAACATAACGGGTATAATTTGCGCACAAATTGGCATTTCGATATTATATTTCTCGACGTTTCGGCCGAGTTACATCCACCGTGGTCATGAGAATACTCGCCGACTTCTCGTGTATACCTAGTGGTCAAAATTATATATTTTGATATTAGTTTAATATAGGTAGGTAGGTACCTATCGTTTTATGTTCGCTAAAGTTAAAACACCTATCAACAACTTAGACTTAGGAAGTATATACATAACACAAATATATAACTGGCTATCTAGGGCACATTTTTAAACACAGAAAATAACACGTTCACATAGAACGTTACTGTAATATAAGTTCCTAGGTAAGGTAGGTACCTAGCTGATCTTTTTTCCTAGATTATAATATACTTACTACTTACCTACTTACCTATAGGTCGTAGTATATTCCCTTTAAGTCCCTTTAAGCCGAATTCAAGAAGTGATCACAATTTCTCCTTGAGTTTGCAATTCATTGACACTTTCATCGCTTATGCATTCTGAACACGGTCTGCTCGGGACAAAGAGTATACCATAATATCAACCTGCATCTGTGATTCATGCTGAAACCCTGGGACGGACTCAAGCGCCGTGCGAAAGGGCGGGTCTGTTTTATAAATGTTAAAACTGGAGGGGCATCTTTGCTAGCTGCGCTCATGGAGCGTATTCAGTAGTAGGTGCACTAAGGCTAGTTTTTTTTGGATTGTATGTTAAATTAGATCGAAATGAGTCAAGGTATTATTTGCCAATGTGTGTAGATTAGGTACGCTGTTCGACGAGTTTTTTTTATCACATAATAGAACCGGTTGGTTTACTACTCTTGTTAGTAGCCCCAGTTGTTCATGTCCTAAGTACGCCTCTGGTGCAATTCATAAAGACGCGCCCAGGTTACCGATCACAAAGAAATTCTGAGTAAGTCAGTGAACTTCCACGTATGTAAGTGATTCAAATAAACACATTATGGACATTGCTACGCCGTAGGTGATATTAGTTGGTTGCAAAGGATAAGTTGTCAAAGTCTAGTTAGAAGAGTCATTTCCTTCGGTTATTTTAAAGTTGAATTAATTGACATAAGGGGTTCTTAGGTATAGAAAAGTAAGTAGGTAAGATGTAGGTAAGTAAGTCGACCTCAGAAAAAGTGAACATTAATTTCCTGTTTTTCAATTTAATTTGACACACTCCAAATAAGTTGTACCTATATATAAATATATGTATATTATATAGGATACATATTATAGGCGATTGATTATACTGCCTATGTCTTGAAAATTATAATACTTAGGTAGGTACACTACCTAAGTACCTATACACTATAATATATTATCTACCTAGGTAGATGTTCAACTACTTACGAGAATGATTGTAACTCGTAATGCATTATATTTCATTATATTCTCGTGTTCCTCGTATTCTAATGAACTAACTATCTAATGTATACTTACACTTATTTCCCTGGAAACCCGTATCTAAGTGCATGTGGAGTTTACCCGGAAAAGTGCGCGCGCGCATGTTATGGGACAAGCGAGCTGGCTTTAAAGGCGATGGTAAGTTTTTACACTTTCCTGCTCAAGCGCATTCTCCTATTACCTGTTACGAAAGCAATTATGCAATTTATTCAGTGAACTCACTTATCTAGTTATCTTAGTTCTTGCTTAGCAGAGATGGGAACAAGCTTATAACTGGGTAGGTAGTTGCATGGTAAGTAGGAAATTACTAGATGAAAAGATACTTAAGAAATACCTGATAGAGTCAAGAGAGTGGAGTAGAGTTACTGAAGGAATAGAGCATAAGCTATACTCTCATAAGCTTTAGCATAAGCTATACTCTCTACCGGGTACTCTCTAGCGAGAGATTCAGAAAGAAAAAAACAATGAAGTAAAAGTATGTAGGTAGCTATAATTCCGACAAAAATTTGTCTGATCAATATTGGCCAGACGACTGATGACGTAGGTAATATTTTATACTAACAACCCCTTAAAAACCTAGCTAATATCCTAAACAAAACCCCTCATTATGCCTAAGAAATTTTATGAAAAACACCCTCCCCTACTAACCCAAAAACCCCTCCAAACTGCAACCCAGTACTAAAATGGCCGAACGTAAGATTGAATTAAAGCTACATATTTTTACTTCATTGTTTTGAATATGAATTTCTGCAAATTAATGCCTGCTGATTCTATCCACCAGATTCAAAAAGATAAAGCTAAATAAATACAAAATCTATAACTTCACCTTGCGGTCGACCAAAGTTCGCATATGAAAGCATTTTAAAAAAGTGCGCACAGTTTTAATGATGTTGCGTGAAAAAGAAAATGTACATAAGAGAAAAAGGGTTGCAAAATAAAATCGTATCAACTAAACACCGACCATTTAATATTGACCTCTCGGCCTAAGACCTAGTCTGTACGCAGGTATTTCATATTGATAGTGCAGCCTTCAATGTGACCTAGTTCATTTGAACGAACAGGTTCCTACAAAAACTGCACTAGTAGGTTCGGAGAATGTGCCCAACCACTGGCCGCATGCCACGCCTTTTAAAAACCCCCTTTAAATCTAGACTTAATTTGTAAACAGGAAAGTGGTAAGAGTAAAATCCCAATTGTAATCCCCTCTTTTGTTTCAAAGTAGGTTTCTGCTTCTATTTAATTTAAAATAATCAATATTTTATTATACTTTAAAATATAAAAATTAAAAAGTATGAATAAAGAAATGAAACAACACGTAGGTAGGTATAATTTTATAAATTATTTCTAGTATCAAGCCAATTTGCAAAGATGCAGGCAGGTTATGTAATGGCTCTTGTCATAACATAATATTATAGGTGTACCTAGACCTTAGATCTAAACATTTTGACAGGTTTTTGGCAAGTTCAAACATCAAATCGGAACACAAAAATTCTCGGAAATTACAATTTGCTGTGGGTTACATCGTCATATTACGTAAAGCTATGTTTAATTACTTACAAGTCGCATACAGCGTAAGGTCGTAGAAAGTGAATCGACTCGTGTGAACCGTCAAAAAACGCCGCCATCTTGGCAGTCTGTGGCGCGCAGCCCGCGCGAGTTAACGTTTCCCGCCGAATCGAAATTTGAATTTCGAACGAGCTGTCATTTTCCATTTTCTTTTTTCTAAAGTGCGTGTTATGGCCAGTGTCTTTTTTTAAGTGTCATGGATGTTTTTCTGTGCATGTGAATAATGTGAATAGAAACAGTTGTGATTCGAACATACTTTTGTAGACTGTAGAATACATACGTTGATAAAATGGGACATTTAGACAGGAGGGGAGGTTTCTTTTCGTATTTGAAAATGGTAAGTTGTTAGAAAATAATTACCTACGTACCTATTAAATAATTAAAAATCAAATTATGACATTAATTAACCCTACTAATTAACGCGTAATTACGCCAGGAAAATAATAATTAAGTCAGTAAAATGTGTTACGCATTTCGTAATAACACATTCAACATGCTTGTAACTATACCCATTAACATACATAATCTTCATCGAAATAAATAACGAAACGAGCACCAATCCGGATTTATTGAGTAACAAACTGGTAGCATTTATCGAGCCATAATCGAGAATCGGCGAGAATCATGAATTTCACTCGATTAGACTCGAGAGATTCATCAGGGAGATTTCTCTGGTGTGATATTATGCGGATTAATATTGCTGTTGCCTTAGTAAATATACCAGCCAGCACATAAATACCTACCAATATACCACCAGGATAAATAAATTATATGGCTAAGTCTAATAGCTGTTGAACTCTGTAGCTGTATTCGATAGCTAACAGGCTTGAATTGACGCTAAGTTAAAGGGTCTGAAACTACCCACTATCTTCTTCAATTTGGCTTCGCACGGTTTGTGCATTTAGCCAGTTTCAAATTTAAAATATTTCATGTTTTACAAATATATTATATAAATGTTTTATAATATGTATTTTCACAACAGGAAAGTCTTAGCATAGTATCAATCCTCGCGGTCAAGTAGTCGAGCCAATTTACAGTCAGTCATAATTCAGTAAAGTGGTGGATGCTTTACTGAAACTTCCTGGGAGATTGGAAAAAAATACGCAATGACGCGTTTTTTGGGTTTATATCATTTGCCTACACTCTACTATACTACTTACAAATCTAAATACACTACAATAGAAATACACTCTTTATTCTCGGCCGTGGAAAAAATAGATGTTTTCTCATTTAATTCGCACTCCACTAGGTAGGTACATACATTTCTTTTATCTGCACGTTTCGTAGACTTGTTTATTAAAATTGTTAAAAACTAAGCTCAAAACTAAGCTCACGGCTGAAGCACAATGGATAGTAGGTACATTACATTTTCATAGTAGCCTCGAATCGATGTTTCTTAAATGTCGACTATAGAAAATAATTTGAAAATACGCATTTTATTATAAGTCGCGTATATTACAACCTACAGTACGGTCGGCATCAAAAGTAGCTTAACATGTTTTAATTTCCAATTCCATTGTAGATACGCAAAATGTACATTTTAGGGTGTATATTAAATTAAAGATACGGAGATGTTCAACTACTTTAGTGGCCGTTCAAGTGTAGATACGCAAAATGTATATTTTTAGGGTGTATATTAAATTTTAGATACGGAGATGTTAAGCTACTTTTGATGCTGACCGTACAAGCCATGTACTGTGCTGCTCACTACCTAGTGTACCTAGCCTTGAGCTTAATTTGATTTCAAAAAACCGCTCTACAAAATGTAGTGTAAAAGCGAATTAAAAAAAAGTTAGAGGCATTTTCAAAACATTTTTTGGGCATTGGTAGTTCCTATTATTATATAATTGGTCTAGTCATGACATAGAGAAGCTTACTGCGATCAAATATAGGGAAGATTCCTTCCCGATTGCCGCTCGTAAATGACACATCTATGCCTTGTTTTGAACAACGCTATTACAGTGTATTAAGGTTCATAATTAAATACATAATGCCTTGTTTTAAAATATGTATATATGGATATAAACTCAATCACTTACAACTATTCCCGTGCGTTAAGGTTCATTATGAAATGAAACTATACCCGCTTAACCCGCATTGACAGCTGGACACTTTTGAAATTTTCTTTTGATTTGATGAGACAGCTTATTCCAAATTAGTTGTTTTATCTACTAGAGCTACTAAAGTATGAGGAAAAGATATGTACAAAAAGAGACGTTAAAACGTTTAACGTATATTTATTTCTGTCTGGCATTTATCTGGTCTTGTTAGATTCGCATACAATTACTTAACCGACTCAAATAACCATTTATTGGACCATTCTCTCGTTTAATTTCTTTCTCTTAATTTTGTAATTCACTTATGTGGGTTTAACTCTGTCTAGTTTGTATATTAAAAGTAAGTTTACAAAGTATTTGTGTGGTCTGGTGATTCTGATCAAAGGAACAAAGTGTCTTCGAGACGCGGAAAGCATGAAAAATTGTGTTTATTGTACCTACTTATTATGTTTTAAAGTTTGTTGCTAATTTATTTTGTCGGGTAATATACCTACTCACTAAGAGCGATATGTAGTATATCTTACTAATATTATAAAGCCGAAAGTTTGTGAGTGTGTGTGTATGTGTGTATGTTTGTTACCTCTTCACGCTCAAACGGCTGGACCGATTTCGACAAAATTTGGTATAGGGGTAGATTGGACCTATGAGACGGACATAGGCTATCTTTTGTCTCAAAAAATAATTTCGAAGGGGATGAAATAGGGGTTGAAAGTTTGTATGGGGAATCCATAATTCCTCAAGTTAGGGATCTGAAAATTCTTATTTAGGCTTTTGGTAAGATATAAATAAATACGGGTTTCAGCTTTTTTGCAAAATCATTCCTAAAGGGGGAAAAACAAGGGGGGTTGAAATTATGAGGCATTCTTTAGATGCACCCCCAACGGACCACAATAAACGGCTGAACGGATCGTTATTTAAAGGGGGAGAGTGCGATGGGAGGAGAGGGGGGAGAGTGCGGGGGAGGGGAGGGGGAGAGTGGGGGGAAAGGAGGATTAGATGGTAGAGTGGGGGAGAAGAGGGTAGAGTGGGGAGAAAGACGGAGAGAGCGGGAAGAAAGAGGGGAGGGTGGGGGAGAAAGAGGGGAGAGCGGGGAGAAAGAGAGGGGAGAGCGGGGAGAAAGAGTGGAGAGGGGGGAGAAAGAGGGGAGAGTGGCGGGAGAAAGAGAGGAGTGGGGTGAGAAAAGGGGAGAGTGGGGGGGAGAAAGAGGGGAGAGTGGGGGAGAAAGTGGGCAGAGTGGGGAGCAAGAGAGGGGAGAGCTGGGAGAAAGAGGGGAGAGTGGAGGAAGAAAGAGCGAGGAGAGCGGGGAGAAAGAGGGGAGAGTGGGGGAGAAAGAGGGGAGAGTGGGTAGAAAGAGGGAGAGTGGGTAGAAAGAGGGAGAGTGGGGGGAGAAAGAGGGTAGAGTGGAGGGAGAAAGAGGGTAGAGTTAGGGGAGAAAGAGGGTAGAGTGGGGGGAGAAAGAGGGTAGAGTGGGGGGAGAAAGAGGGTAGAGTGGGGGGAGAAAGAGGGGAGAGTGGGAGACAAACAAGGTAGTGTGGGGGGAGAAAGAGTGGAAAGTGGTGGAGAAAGAGGGGAGAGTGGGGGTGAAGGAGGGGAGAGAGGGGGGAAATAGGGGAGCAGGAGAAGAGGGGAGAGTGGGGGGAAATAGGGGAGAGTGGGGGAAAATAGGGGAGAGTGGGGGGAAATAGGGGAGAGTGGGGGGAGATAATTTGGTTCACAGATAGGTTCACGGATAGGTTCACGGATATCTTCCAACGATAGATATAGATAGATAGGTTATCTTCAAAGTCATCATCATAATCATCGCAGTTTTCCATCAATTTGATAAAACACCCAATGTGCGTAAAATTTCGTTTGTAGATAGGTTATCCCGCAACTTACGACTTAGGCTTTAATTTATCATCATCATCGTCACCGGTGCAATAAAAACTGTGAAAAACTACCCCATTGGCTTGAAATTTGGTATTTTGATAACTTATACACCAACTTACACAATACACAGTGGGCTAAACTGTGAAATAGTACCTTAATTTGCATGAAATGTTGTATGCAGATAGTTTAGAGACACAATATAGGCTACAAGTCATCATCATCATCACTGTTTTCCTGTCCATCAGTGCAATAATAACTGTGAAAAACGACCTAACTTCAGTATTTTCTCTGACACAATGTTACAAGTCCTATCTAATAGCCACCGCCCTGTAGGTTTTATAATGTGAAACGCGGGTGAAACCGCGGGGCGCAGCTAGTATAATATATACCTACTAAATTATGTGTAATATATAAAATGGATATATATTTATAAGGAGTTTCTATAATTTACAGATATTTTTTTGCCTTCAATTCAAACAAAAAATAAAATCCACGACTGATTGCCATGGTTTTCAATTTATATAGTGTATAGGTACACAAGTTGCGATAGGTATGGGAGGGGCTAATATTATTCATTAATAAAATTACTATAAAATCACCAAATGAATAGTGAAACAAAATATTGAAATAAAGTTTCCTCCTCATATATTTTAAAACCCCAAGAGGAAAGAAAGGAAGAGTAAGGAACTTTGATTACCTTGTTTATAAATACTGTTATTCTGTGCTTTTGTCAATAAATATAGGTAGGTATTATAATATAGGTAATTTTATAGGTTAATACTCCACCGACCATACTATCAAAATATTTTTCAATGCCTCTCCAAAGATTGTCAGGAAGAACAAGACCGCCTATTATACTACTCCTGTTTACATAATTATTGTATTTTTTTTTCTCGTAATTGTTTATTTGTGGTGTACAATAAAGATGTTTCTATTCTATTTATATTCTATAGATACCTAGTTATTTATAATGTGGTATCGTAGCCGTTGGTAGGCGTCAATGCAAAGTGGCCAGGCTTCCACTATGTACAAATGTCGCTTGGCAAGTTATGGTCACATTCTTTTCTAGATACAATTTATATTTCTTTTCAATCTTATTACAGACAGGTAAATCCAGATTCTGTGCCAATAATTTTATTATATGTTGGTTTTTAAGTGTTTTCGTTTTCGTTTCGTTCGCTTGTTAATAACAACGTAAAAAACTTAATAAATTTTATTAATTGCGGCCGGTTCTACTAGTGAAAATAATTGAATAAAAGAAATGATTACCATAACGTTTCTGAAAAAGAAAATATTTTAATTAATAATATTACGCTAATTTTGTGGTAATTTATTTTGGATACGATTTTAATTAAGCGAGTGCCTATTAATTAATGGTTTCGAATAACGATGTTTTCAAAAAGTTAAGTAAGATTATTACTCAAATACTAAAATAATTACTACTCAAAATACTCATTACTAAAATAATAAACAGGAATATTTGTTATAATTTTTATTTACCAAGGAGAATTTTTTTAAAATGAATATCTGTTTAACTATTTTGTGATTTCTATCCTCTTTGGTGATCGATATCGATATCGAATAAACAATAAGTATCATTAGATAAAAAAAACTTTACGATTGCTTGTATATAAATATATTTGTAAAATTATATGTAAAATTATAATATTTGTAAAATATACCCATCAAAAACATTACATGTAAAATGCACAAGTCTCGCAACGAAGTTTATCTGCCGTAAAAAGTTGTGAGATCGAATGTAAACCAAGTCGGTTAATTTCAATACCTACCTATACCTATCCATGGGAGCAGTTATATCTTTATTTCTTTAGTAAATAGAGTGACTTGGCAATTGCACACGGCAACCTAAATCTATATTAAGCGCTTTGTGCTTGTATTTGTTTGAAAGTACACCTATACGGAAGACTATATTTAGATTGCCTAGTAGATTATGCTGCCGTGTACAATCGCCAAGACACTCTATCTACTAAAGAAATAAAGATATAACTGCTCCCATGGATAGGTATAGGTAGGTATTGAAATTAACCGACTTGGTTTACATTCGATCTCACAACTTTTTACGGCAGATAAACTTCGTTGCGAGACTTGTGCATTTTACATGTAATGTTTTTGATGGGATCTCATTTCTTTTTGTAGGTTTTCTTTCTTTATTTCGTTTTTTTGCAAAACACGCATCAACGCGCGCCCCGCGCCTGTGCGGCCGGGCCCCTTGCGACATAGGTCATGCTCATAGATTATCATGAACGAGTGTCTTTGCGTCTCCACAGATGCGTATTAGGTATAAGGTACCCTATTTTAATGTGCCTAGGTAACGAATTTGTTCGATCTAATAAAAGTGTAGGTAGGTAGGTATAGTATAGGGATTTGTATCTCCGTGGAAGTTTTTAAAAAGCGCTCAACTATCGAATTTCTCGAAGCCATTTCTCATTTTTAACCCCTGTTACCCATTTCATTCAATTTCAATGAAGTCTAATTATGAACTGTAAAAGTAACTTTGTAATCACATACAATTTAATAGGATTTATATGGGAATACAAAGTTATTTATGCAGATTATATATCTAGAAAACGGGATGAAAATTATGGAATGTCAGAATTTTTCCATGGTTTATAAGCTAAACAATAGCTGTATTCAAAATTTGAAACTTGTGGGACGGCTAGAAGTACCTTAGAATTTTGATGATCGGTCAGTCAGTCAGTCAGTCAGTGGGCAGCAAAATTAAGGAACTTTGACTTGCAATAATTCTTAAACTACTGGTTCAAATTTAATGTAACTTGGATTATTATCTGTAAACGTGATGCCCTCTTGGTCACTAAAAATTTAGGCTTCTAGTTTTACCTATAACGAAGTTACAGGGGGTCGAAAATGGCCCGAATCGCTTCGAGAAAAGGATAGTACGGCCGTGCCTTTTGTTTTGCTCGACTTGGCGGGGGCACTGCCGTGCCCCCAGATTTGTCTCTAAATGGGTAAATAAAAATAACAGCATTGCTGGCTAAAAGCAGTAGCCGCTTCCGTGACTAAGCCCATTTAATTCATTAATAACATTTTTCCCGTCATCTATCGGTCCGGAAGTGAATAACCTCTAATTGCGCATGCGCCGTCTTGAAAGTTACGCACAGATGACGTCTGTCATGCCCCAAATAGCATTAATGCTCGCGGCAAAGTGTAACAACGTGTAATTTCATGTCATGCTTAATGGGGAAGCGATATTTACATTTAACATACAATTTTTATGTAACCAATTTTCGCTCCTAATTAAATATTTTTTAATTTTGGCTTTTCACGTTTATTGCCCGTATGATTACATTGCGAAGTTATTTTATAATATGACATACACATTTTATGTCATATCTTAGAACAATGTGTGTTATTAAGTGTGCTTATTAACTACGAAATATAAACAAAAAAGAAATACGAGTACGATTATGAGCTCTTGTAGGTAGGCAAACTATAAATAACTTTGTACACAGAATATACTTACTTTTTTCTAGTGTAGTTAGGGGCTATAAAGCTACCTTACCCCATCTGCACGGCTACTCTTTGCCGGCGAGTATACTAGTGGCATGTCCTTGGTTTGCTCGCGCGCATTCCCCGTCGCTGAGAATTCCGGCTCTTCACAATACCTACAGTGCTATACGGCCTTTATAATACAGTTTTATATGCTTCTCTGTACGTTCCTGAGAGCTCAGTTTAAATATAGAATGCGGTTATATTGTTTCGTATTGCTTCGTCTTGTTATGTTCGGTTTTTAATGCGATTTTTGTTTGCGGTTCGCGGACTTCTGTCAACTTGAATTGTTTGCGCAAATTGCAAGTAGGTAAAAGTTGCTCCTTAGGAAAAATGTATGAAAGTTAAATTTTAAATTCACTGAAATTTACTAAATTAACAAGAACCTAGTGTAGCTACATAAAGTTGCGAAGTTAAAAAAAAAAAACTTACATCTATAAAATTTTAAACATTTCGTGCTGCCATAACGATTATGGAATTAAAATCTAAATACTATGACTACTATTATAAAGAGGCCAAATGTTCAATAATCCAGCATAACAGAAAGTGAGAGCGATGCCGCGGCAGTGACGGTAGTTTTTGCATGGTCGCAGTGACCTCGGTTCACGCGACGACTCCATACAAAAGAGTTCAACGCGCGCCGCTCGGCTCGGAGGGATTTTGTTATTTATGTTCATCTTTAGGGTTCCGTACCCATAGGGTAAAACGGGACTCTATTACTACTCCGCTGTCCGTCCGTCTGTCTGTCTGTCCACCAGCCTGTATCTCATGAACCATGATAGTAAGACAGTTGAAATTTTAACAAATGATGTAGGTATTTCTGTTGCCACTACAACAGCGAATACGAAAAAACAGAACAAAATAAATATTAAAAGGAGCTTCCATACAATAAAAGTGGTTTTTTTTAATGTTTTTATAGATAATGGCACGGAACCTTTAGTGCGCGAGTCCGACTCGCACTTGTCCGGTTTTTTATTGTTGTGTATTTCCTTTTAAGTCTTGAGGTGATTAATGTTCTATTATTCACTGTTTACCATGCAATTTATTTGAAGTTCGGAGAAAGTTGAAGGAAGGATAACTTGATTTTTTTCTGTTAGTTCGAAAAGGCAAAAAGCGGTGGTAGCCTAGTGGACGAACGTCCGCCTTCGAAAACGGAGGTGGCGAGTTCAAATCCCAGTGCGGGCACGTACCAATGTGTTTCTCGTTAAAACATATGTACGTAATTATCACTCGCTTATCGGTGAAGGAAAACATCGTGAGGAAACCAACATGTCCGAGAATTATTTCGGAGGCATGTTATCCACCAATCCGGACTAGGCCTCCGTGGTGGATTATGGCCTAACCCTCCTCACGATAGTGAGGGGAGGCCTTTGCCCAGCAGTGGGACAGTTACAGGCTGAATTATTATTATATTATATATATAGTTCGAAAAGGAAATTTTTACTTTATTTATGTATTCCTTTATGACATTCGCTATTTTTTCATATGATTGCTCTGGTAGTATTTTATGAGGTTTTGTGTGATACCATCCTGCTTGTTTCGTACCTATTAGGAGCTGTGTGAATTGTGTGAGTCATGGATTCAAAAGAAATATTTTATTATAGACATTATGAATGAATAACATAATGTATAAATACGAATTCCATAAAGACTGAATGTTATTTTTAAATACATAGTTTGAATAATTTGTATATTTAAACATGATTTGGTATAGACTTCTCTCAAGCACCCACAAACACGAATTAGGGTATAGATAATTAATTATTATGTGTATTTATGTATAAACTATCGTAGGTATATAATGAAGCAAAAACGGCTCTAGACTAGAGGACTTTAAATAACATAATATCTACTATTTTTATGGTGCCGCCTTTCGTTTCAAAACTACTGAATCCCATTTATCGTGGTATTCAACATTACAGATAATAAGAAAATTAAAAATAATGTATAGAACTTTTAGTATAAAACTGTTACAAAAGTAATTGCGAATGATATCACGGCTAACAGCCTGGTTCTTAGCTAGTAAATATTGATAACAAATAGATTACAGATATACCTAGTCAGGTCATAAATTCTGTCACATGTTTTATATAAAATAATTGAAACAAGTTTATTCATTATGTAACCATTTATATACCAAAATGAACTTAACAAAACATAGATTCTTATGACACTAAAGTTTATTCAAAATGACCTCCGTGATTTTGAATACAGGCCTTCAATCTGCGCGGCCAGTCGTCTATCGCAGCACGAACGAGGTCCATGTCAATATCGGCGGCTGCCTTAATCAAGGATGTCTTGAGTGACTCCAAATTGGGATGAGGCTTTGAGCACGCCTTTTCCTCCAAGTGTTGCCATATCTTGTAATCTAGCGGATTCAAATCTGGACTGGAGGAGGGCCAGTCTTCGTGCCGGATGAAGTCGATTTTACGCGCCGCCAGCCAGTCTTGTGTGCTCTTCGCTCTATGAGCTGGCGCCGAATCTTGTTGGAATACCCAGTGCCTTTTATTAAACATGGTATGAGAAACAGGTTCCACAAGGTTCGTCAGGACTGTATTTTGATACACAACTGCATTCGTTTTTACACCTTTCTCACAAAAATGTACCTCTGTTAAGCCCCAATAAGACACTCCCAACCATACCATGAGCGAGGATGGAAAATGACCTCGTTGGACACGCGGAATACAGTTGCTCGCTTCTTCACTACTGTGTGCGTACACTTTATCATTTTGTTTGTTGTAGATCTCTTCTACGGTAAAAATTTTTGCATCCGAAAAAAGAATTTCCCGATATTTTTTTCCCGCGTACCGCTTCAACAAAGCGCGGCATCTCTTCAGTCTCAGGTCCATTAGACGAGCATTCAAATGATGTCCTGTTTTTCTTCGATATGCCCGAAGCCCCTAAGTCTTCATTTAACACCCTTTTCACCGTGGTTCTGCTTAATCCCATCTGAAGGGCCAACAGTTTCTGCTTACGTTTGGGATTTCTTTGAATTCGCGCCTTCACAGCTTTTATCACTGCTGGAGTCCTAACAGACCGAGGGCGACCACTTCTTGACCTGTCATCTACACTAGAGTCTTCATTGTATCGTTTGATGGTACGATAAACGAATCTCTTGGTTATATTCAAATTTTTCAGTATGTCAAAAATTTGAATTGGCGCGTAACCGCAACGATGCAACGCAATAACTGCAACACGGTCTTCTTTAAGCGTCCACTCCATATTTAAAAATGAGTAAAATTCTAAAAAGTATACATTTTTATTTTCATGAACAATTCGAAATTCAAATTCAATAAACTTTTTTGTGGCCAGCATTCTAAAAGAAAAGTTTTTACTGTGTGACAATACTTATGACCTGACTAAGTATTATGTAGTACCTAAATATTAGAACTTTTACGTACCGGGCCTGTTATAGAAGAATGAATCAATAGGCATTGTAAACGTACGAAGCCAGTGGATGGTAAAAAAATGACATAGATACAGCTTATTACGTTACGACGCATGCGCGTAATATCATTTCGTAACTAACTGCAGTCTCTGTCTGGGGTAAACAATAAGTATTGGACAAAATTATACAATTACATACAATCTTACAAGCTCGATAAATTAAATACTATATAGACTGGTTACTGCTGACTGGTTAGTTAATTAAGTTAACAATTTTAAATAAAAATAAAACAATAAGTTAGGTAAATATTGTATCTGTGTTGAATAAATTACAAATTTTTATTGCGAGTTGCGAGAACGAAACGCGGATGGTTTATATTAAATCCATACGTCACGCTCTAAGTGGCGTGACGTCACGGTTCTATAAATCATTGTCAAACGAAAACGAACCAAGGAGTTTAATAACAAAAAATTAGTTTGTGATTGTCACCGGATATGGTTGCCCTTATGCTTTGTTGTTGTTAATACACACAATAATGACAATATTACTTGTCAGTAACTATTTACCTTCACAACATACCTTTTATTGAAAAGACTTCAGACATGCCTGAACCATAGTCACGTAGTTAACAAAAAAAAACATCTAAGCGTGCTTTATTAAATTAAGTTCTTGAAAACACGGCCTTACTGGTGTTTAAGGCGAGTTTATCTCGTATGTGTCCTGATGACGAAATTATAGAAATTATACCAATCCTGACTTGAGTAAACTAGACACACGCCTGTCCCATGAAAACTTAATATATACGTGTTGTACTTAAAGTACGTGTTGATTCATATTATGCAGCTAAAACCCAAAGAAATTTGATTTTCTTACCACAATTTTATTTTAGGTCTTTTGCAATGAAAAGTTTGAAAGAGATTATGTTTATAATGTAGTATATATAATTCTTATACCTATCATTCTAAACGGATAAAATAAAGTAATTTTTTTGTTATGGCTTCGCACGGTTTGTGATTTTAGCGAGTGTCAAGTATTATATTATTTAAGTACTTCTTATTTTCACGATAGGAAAGTCATAGCATTAAAGCAATCCTCGTGGTCAAGTAGTCAAGTCAATTATTAATATAGTCAAAGTCACGATTCAGTAAAGTGGGGGATGCTTTACAGAAACTTCCTGGGAGTTATGGAAAAATGCTAAATGACACTCTTTTTGGGTTTATACTACTCGTATTTGCCCACACTCGTGCACGTTACCGAGCACTCAATGAGTAATATTCCACCAATATTACACCTCAACACTCGAAGAAGCACAACTTTGAGAAAAAATAAATATAAAACCAACAACGTCTCACTATTGGATTCCCGCCAAAACTCTACTACACTAAAGTTATTTCACCTGATAACGGTAGTCTCCGCGACAACTAACAACTGGCGATGACAATCATAATGTAATTATCCTCAAAAAAAATGCGGCAGTGAGTAAACATGAGGAATCCACCTGTTAAGAATTCATGAATGGAAGGCTTCCTCAAATTTAATCTCCAAGAATTCATAAATAGAAAACCTTGCGATTCTGTTTTTGACTTATCAGCTCACAGGCGACGCCTTATCGAACTTGTATAGAAGGGTATCGTGACGCGTTGGCCTTTACCACTTCTTTGCAATGTCAACGAGATTGCGAAGTTATGCATCGAGATTTCACTTTTAAATTAAGAACGTAAATATGGGACTGGCTGGTTTTCAATGATTACATGTACGCTTCCTTGTCCAATAATTGAGCCTGCTTACACTAAAAATAAGTACCTATCGCCAAAATTTACATAAATTTTCTCAAACAAATGGTTATAAAGAAATATTATCTATTTAGGTTAAGCGTTTACCGACGTTAAATGTAAAAAGGTTTAATTAACCTAATGGCGTTACATAATGTAATCATTTCCGTTTCCAAAAACAAAAACATTTTACTTGAAAGTCTAGGATCATAGGTTAAAAGCCTAAATTCAGAGGTGTCTAGATTTTGTCAGTGTTTCCTCACTCGTGCGCTATTGTTGGCACATTGCATAATTTATTCAAAAATGATTTGGAGAAGTGGGACACTCGGCAAAGTTCAGCTGCACAGCAGTGGGTTACGTCAGCCAATCCGCGTGTGCCTCTTCCAGGTGGCAGACTTCGCGTAATGTAAAATTATTTATTTCTATACTAGCTGACACGAGTGACACGGCCACGCGTTTCTGTGGCTAAGGTTTTTGTTATTGCGACTGTAAATTGAGATGTAAGCTATCCTATCTTTTAAGTTAGATTAAACTGCACAAGGTGTGCAAATTTGATTAATATCGGTTAAGTAGTTAAGGAGTCCATCGCGGACAAACAACGTGACGAGTATAATTTATATATATTAAGATGATAGCCTTAAAAATTAAAGAATGATGGAGAATTCAAAAGAAATGACGTACAGAGTATAGTTGCATCTTCACACTGGTAGAAATAATGAAGTTTACAAAAGTACCTACATCTATTGGTGAACCATTTTACCGAAGTTTTAATTCTGTCACTACTATAAAGGATTAAATTATAAGATGAAGAGCATTATTTTGGAGCAGCATATTTTCTTAGATAAACTTTTCTGAACGTAAAATTGTTTAGTCGTGATTTTTTTGCTTATAAATATTTCGACGCGTGTACTGCTTACATATTTTTTAAAGTATAATATATTTCGTACTATCTACAAAAACAAAATATTCGAGATGATAATTCTTCAAGATTGATGGGATTGTCAATTAAAAATTATTGGCAGAACAAAAGGAGATATTTTTAAAATTCCAAATACACAACTCAAAATACTTATAAATAAACATTAAAATGGCCACATAAAGAACCTTTAATGAACCTGATAGATCATTGGTTCATGATTCACGCTTAACTCCGAAATCAAAATAATAAATGTCCACAAGTCTTCCTCGAGCGGCCTTTAAAGGAAACTATACAATAATTATATGCGATACAAAAACTTGAATAAATGTTCATAGCTATAAATATGTGGTAGCTTTGATATTTTCCGGTTGTTTCAACTTTATCCTGAGGCGAAGCTCATGCATGTCATTGACTCATTCAAGGACTCTTATGCCTGAGACAGTCTTTGAAGAATTTCCGAGTTTCGTTATTAAAATTTCCTTTATTAAACGCTCAATAAAACTGGAAAAAATATTGTTTAAAAATATTCATTATGTGCGTAAAATATACCTACAGTTTAAGGGTTAAGCACTAAATGCAATCAATGCAGCAAGCTTTGTACTTTCGATTATTAATATTTTTAAATACCTATACAAATTCTACTGTATTTTTAATATTTTTGCTAAAAACATTTCTCTCCGAGAGACAAACAAAAAGTAATAGGGCCTACCTGTATGTAATGTTTGTGTATGTATGTGTAATGTATCTAATCTAACTATAGACGTAATTTTCACAATGTAAAATAATAGGCAATTTATGCACCTGCTTTAATAACAATAAAGTGTATACTTTATTATACAGAGAGCAGATACGATGAGCTAGCTTAATTTTATGTACCTTATTATTATATAACAGCGCAACACAGCGTTCTATAATATTAGCGAATTGGCTAACGAAGGTAGAGTTAACTTTCTATACATACGGATTATCGCAATTATTTGTTTTACCGGAGACAGAATAATTTGTAGTGGAAACCAGAGAGGAAACTACGTCTCTTCGTCCGTAATGGATTCCTAATCGCTTTACGGGATTTTATTTAATTTCCGTATTTTTAGATAATAATTTTGGTTATATAATCGATTATCGTAAAGGGCAAACTAAAGTTTCAATGATCAATGATAACGTTAATCTTTTTTACACATAACTAAATTGAGAGAGACTCTGAGAGAGATAAATACAACTATTTGTAATGGCACCACGAGAAGATTATAAAACCTCTTTCGCTTCGGTTATTATAGGGTGTATGTAGGTAGGCGACTAAAATGGGAGCAAAGTAGCTTTTAACAATTTTAATTCAATAATATAATACGTACCACTTCCAGCAGGTGCCATATCAGTTTACACCGTAAACTGAACTGCCTGGCTATTTCGTATTATAAACTCCTAATGCCAGCCAGTGACGTCACGTGATAGTCAAACCTACTTCGACCTAATAACAGGCTGGCAATTTCGTATTACGAACTTTAATTTGACATTTGAGCTAGCTGGAAACGCTAGAGCAGCTAAGATTCGGGTACCAAGTATACTCGTATAAGCCTATCGCTCAGATCAATGCCCATCGCTGGTTCAGTACAAGGTTGCGGTTCCCCATTCACTACTTCCCATCATTAGATACCTCACATATTGTTTTTATTGCATTGTCTCCTTATCTAACTTCAGAGTCTCCGGAATAGACGAAACAAAAGTTGGCTGATGACCTTTTTGGGTTATTTCTGTTTATTTAGCGGTATTACATAAGACGTGTGAATTATCTTTTAATTGTATTTTAAGTGGGGTTTATTTGATTACTACCATAATTGGTTGGCATGGGAATGTCAAGTTGATAATTACTTTATTAGAGAAGTATTTGTAATAATTGCGTATGCTTTTAATAAGAGTTAATAATATATTATGTATCTTACATACCCGAGTTCAGACGCCACGGTAAAACTTTAAAAGGTTTTTCAAAATATATTTTACTAGTTGCGCCCCGCGGTTTCACCCGCGTTTTGATAACATATTATGGTCTATCTTTATGAATTGTAGTATATATGTTATTCTGATATGTAAGCTATATTATTGTAAAGTTTCATTAAAATCAATTCAGTAGTTTATGCGTGAAAGAGTAACAAACATCCATCCATCCATCCATCCATACTTACAAACTTTCGCGTTTATAAAATTAGTAGGATGTATTTCTAGGTTTTTCTTTTTTCACATATTGGCACATTTATCCCTGAAGTACTTTTACCATTTTTAAGAACATTAATCGAATGTTAATCAAAATGAAGCTATTTGCTACAAATGTATTTTCTATTAAGATAATTATATGCTGTTATTTTCCGACAAGAGTATTTATAACCAATCAATACCGCACAGTAATAAAATACTTATTATCAAAAGCACTTAAAACTTCAACCAAATATTCGTCAGAAAAAATATTAAGGTCACGAAACCCCTACATTCTTAAACTTTTAATTATCCATTCAAAATTAACCTCTATGTAACGGCGTGAGAAAACCGAGAATGCCAGGTGCAGAATTTAGGACACGTTATTACATATGTTTGTACTTGCCATGTGTAATATTTACTTATTATAAGTAAACCTTCGCTGGTGAGTTTGGTAATCGGTTATTTGACATGGCATCCGTGTCAAGTCAACCTTATATTATGTATACCGCGCTTAGGTGCGCCTGTATGGTTGGTCTAAACAAAGCTCTCGTATGCGTAACAAATCTTTACGTGAAAATCTACGTTAGAGCTACGGTACGGTATTATGCCCGCGACAGACAGCGGGCACGGCTGGGAGCAGTTATAATGTACAAGTTACATGACAATAGTTGACGCCACGTTTGGCGTAGTGGCTGAGCAATCGGACTGCTGCGCTTAGTGACGCGGGTTCGATTCCCGCCTGAAACAAATATTTGTGTGCTGTGCATGTGAAATTATATGTCTGTAAGCGGTACCCACGATACAAGAGCAATCCTAGTGTGGAGCTACGTTAAAAAAATAACACGACAAAGCTTTCATATATCTAACTAACTAGTAGCCGTTCTGTCCACGCCCACTGTCTATCGAGACTATTATATATACTGATAGAGATTGCCTGTTCATATTATCTACTTTAAGGGTGTACGCGCACTAGTAGTCCAAGTTCAAGACCATTGGACTCAAGGTAGACGTTTCCGATGCATCCTTCGCGGCCTACCAGACCAAGTGCGCGATAGAATTAATAGTTTCATAGAACATTAGCCTACAGCAGGCCAAAAGTCCCAGACTTGGACAATTGATAGACATATATATAACAATATTTATTGACGCCAAAATGTACAGAACACAGAAAGGGCTAACTTAAAATAGGTACAATGGCCGCTGTTATCGCTTAAAGTGATCTCTACCAGACAACCTTTAGATGGACACTATAGATAGGGTTAGGACGGTTGACATCGTTGTGAAATTATGAATATATACGAGTACCTACAAACTAATAATTGGACAATTGTTAGACAGTGCGGGATTATATGATAGACTAGTGTGCGCGCGTGTATAATGTCTGTCTTCCTAAGTAGACCAAGCAGCATTACTTCTTACATCAATATTTCAAAACCTCAGGAACAGTTCCGAGAGGCAATCAATGAATTACCACCGATATCCAACGTGCCCGAACGGTGCGGTCACTCAGTCACTATGTAATCTAGGCTGGCAGGTTCCGTAACCTAGGTTTGCGGTTTAAGTGTTCGATCTTGAAATTTTGCAGTGTAAAGTTTCCTAGAAACTTGGTGTATCTATCTCATCTTCAACTGCAATGTGGTTCACTCACACTTGTAAATTTTAAATACTGGCAGGTGTGCTTAGGACAATAATTATAGTAAATTGGTATCGTCTAGGCAAGTGTCTATACTAGCTTCGGCTACCTCGTCGCTTCTCATCAGGTGAGATTGTGGTCAAAGGCTCACCTAGTAGGTTTGTCATACAAAATAGTTTATTGTTCAGTTGATAATTCAGTTAAGTAGGTATACCTCATTATTTATTTATTTGATTTTAACTAAACTAGATAAACAAAAATTGCTAACAACAGAATGCCATGTAGAGGACCTCGCGGCTAAAAGCACAGTAGGGACAATATATTATGTGAACATTCTTGAGGATATTCCACGTACAACCATAAAAAAATATAAGTTAAACAAAATCTATAAAACAGTCACAATTAATGAATAATATAATGGATGGCGTTATCAATTAAAAAACTCCCCATTCAAATGCCTCCTTATCATGGCGCTGAGTTGTTCTCCATAGGCACGAGTTTTGTCTGTAGTTTGTATTTACTGCCGGAACATAAACCTTATAGCTCCAGTACAACGAAACGTCAGTCACCTGGTTGCTCTTGCCATCGTTATCGCATAGTCATACATAGTCACACACTAGTCATACATCATGGTGATTATGGTCATGTAATTGAACATTTATAATGTAACCATAGTAATCAGTCGGGTTTGCTCTCTCTTGACCGCGGCGAAAGTAGTTATCATACATGTGATTTACTCATAATGTACTTTGTGCATGTGTGCATGGTACTTAATATAGTATCTTGTCGCAGTCAAAATATTTCTATTTCCTTGGAGATTCAATGAATGAGGAAATTGGTTATAAAGACATAGTACTAAAGTGTAGTTCGCAATTGTATATTAATGTAGTCTACTGGACGCAGAAAATTGTCGGAATGTAGTACATTTCCCGGTTTCTTTCACAAACTTTAATAACATTTTAATCGCGTATAATGATTTATACGTAACCTGTGTTACGTAGGTATTAATTTTGATGAATTTGTATTATACATGTTTTAGAATAGACATGCTCACTATTAGGTACGTGAACATTTAGGACTTTAGGACCAAGCAAATAAAATAAAATCAATGGCGAAAATTGCTAGGTTCTTGCGTAGAATTGAAAAAGTTACGAATGCCTAAATTAGCATGAATTATTTTCAAACTACCGGCTTTAAAATTCTATGATTGATAAGTAAGTACTTAAACAAAAATGTAACTAAACTGCACGATTGCGTGGAAGCATAGGTACTTTCAAATGACTTTTTATTGGATTCGAATCATATTTCATAACTTCTTGCGTAGTTTTTTGTAACAAGACGTCCGGCAGTGTCACGGCAAACCGACAGACGTAATTGAGTCCACCTATTTATTTATAAAGAAAATGTGGCGAAGTGAAGCGTAAAATACAAGTTATGAAACCACTTTCTTGCTTCGTTTGCTTCAGTTTGCTTTGTATTGTAATATAACGCCTGAGGTGCAGGAAGCTTAGCCCGGGGGTATAGATGCCATAGTACGAACAAAATTCTGTTCTACTATGATAGTAGTAGGTATACCTAGGTATAAGTATATAGTAGAAACAGAATTCAGGTACTATAGTACCTGAATCGATGTTTGTTGATTGAAGGAGGTAATACGTGCATTGGCATCGAGTATTAGGCAGCCTAAGAGTTACACCTGTGACCTGTGTTTATAAATTTTCCCTAACCTTTACTAGAGAAGCGAAGGCATAGCAACGAGCCAGTATTTTTTTTGTACGAAGCTTTCGCATTTCTATCTGACTATATTCAACGGTCACCAGACAAAATAAAAACGCCTCTCCACGCCTAGTTTGCTTACTGTTCGACAAAGCCTTTATTAAGCTCTCTTCTAAATTCTACTAAGCTAATTAGATTTGTCAGGTCCACTCCACGATCACCACATCTTGCGTAGAGAAAAATCAATAACAGTCTTAAATTCCGATTTACAGTAAACCCATTATATTATCACATAGCAGCCTAAACCAGTTGCTAATACAAAACAACTTTCGTTAGAAAAGCCGTACGAAAAGGAGCTATTCTAGAAATCGGCCGACAGTATCGGTGTCGCAAAAATTCGAGTGAAAAGTGAAAGAATCTGTATCGGTATACAGAGCACGTTGCACTTTCTCGCGTGGACGCTGATAACATATCGAATGGCGGCAGAATACACCCTGCAGATTGGACACGTATTTATCACTTTTGGAAATCATTTAGTAAATAGACAACGCGCGTGCAGTTGCGCTATTGTTCTCCAATCTGTCTGGATACAATTGCTTTGAGCGATAAGACCGTCAATGATACATAATATTGTAAACCATTTATTTGTAATGTGCCTCCAATTGTGTGTTCAATAAAGTCTATATCTCGGAGAGAATGGAGAAATTACAGGATCCTGTTTGCCAGGCACGAGTAAGACCTTACTCAGAAATATAGCAATCTTTGGTAGTGGTAGATCTTTCCTGCAAGTCCGCCTGGCAAAGTATACTTACCTAAGGCAGGTTTTTTACAGTTTACTGCCTATTCTTGTAGGATGCATTCTGAATCCGGCGGTAGAGTAAGTGAACTTAGAAGAAATAGTAGGTAAAATCATGAACACCCCTTTGGGACCTATGTTATTAAAGGTTATGTTAATAAGTTTGAGTTAGAGATTAAATCTGGCTGCTAAGTCCTTCTCCTGGGTAAGAATTACAGTCGTAGTACTTTTTCTAAGCTTTCATAAAGACTCACTGAAAGCAAGAACCTGTTTGCCGTCTCATTACTGGAAACTTCACTTCTTAGGTTCCATTTCAACACAATGCCAAACCTCTCTCAACAGCTGTTAGATATTGAAAATAACGAGTCGTTCGGACAGCGCATGCCTATAAAGTCAAAGTCGTGGCTTGTCCTCTCACCTCTGACATTTCACATCGCCGGCGATACGAGCTCCGTACCTGTTACAAGTAGATTAGCTTATAAGAAATTGTCTATCGAGGTATTTCACTTGAAGTTATGGGGGAAACGTTAGTGGTTCACCATAATTCCTTCTGTTTTGTTTCGTAATATTTTACTATTTTCATTTACTAACTAAGTACTACGAGGGGACTTGAAAGTATTCTCGGTAGGAAGAAGGAAAAGGCCAAAAAATCTGGTATACCTAATTATATTTTTTTTAATAAGTAGTTCTCTGCAATCTCAATACAAGTCTTATAAAGCGAAACGTTTTTTTTAATACCCTCCAAAAATAACTTTAACTTTTCTCTGTCTTCCTCGTCGGAAAACGTAAAACAACAGTGTCATAAATCCTGCATAAAACTAGCTTCTTCGTACAACAGTTGCACATTAACTCCTTGCGACCAACCCTTGCTCGCACTATACCGCTTTATTCGAAGACTTGTAATTATATATCTGATCATTTAAATCTATTAATTACAGCCTTCAATTAACCAGCATCGGGGTACAAAGCCTGCCACAACACGATTAAGATCCTCGAGTGACGATCCGCTTATTATTCAACACGTGGCCTGTCACAAGGCCATAGTTATTTAAATGTCAACTCTGACATTATCGAAACTCGTCGACGTTCGCGAAATAATGATGAGCTCAAACAGGATTTCTGTTATTTTTAATGACCCGCTGACCACATTATTGTAGTAAAGTCAAGTGGATTAGCCGAGGTGAACGGAAAACACAATTAGAGGTAGGTATCTAGTAAAGAATGCAATCGTGTAGTTTGACCGGTCAAATTGCTAATTAATTCGCCAACCGTCACGGATGTCTAGGTTTATTAGATTATTAGGCAGTTTGTCCTATCCAACTTCTGATGTTTTTGTAATTGCAAATAAGCAAGCAATTAACGCAAAATCATTGAAAGCAAGCATTGGTAATCGACGACGCTGTCGAAGGTAGAGCGTAGGTACTGGGAAAAACTTTCAAAATACCTAAATGAAGAAACGCAAGTTGGGAAAAATTGTTAGTTTCCTGCCGAAAGTCGAAATTACTTGACATTTATTAACATTTAATTAAACCTGAAACTATAACTAAATGTTAACAAAAAGAGGTAGGATTATCGAACGTATAATGTTAACCAACCATATTATTTAATTATAACCGAGGTCTAGCCAATACAAAAAATGTAGGAAGGAATTCCAATAAGTATATGTACAATATACGACAAAAAAAAACACAAGCATAGGTGCCAGCTATTACAGCTTCGTTCCGCATGAGACACAGGTATCATATCATTTACCTATCAAAATTAAATGCATGAATACTTTCTCCATTTTTATTACCTGTGGTTGGTGTTTGCATAACTCCTGCATGCAAATTTAGATGATTGCCAATTATTTAATTTTTAGGCTAAGTACGGCTAACATGAAATTAATTTTTTTTTAATTATTTTTTCGATCAAGTATAACTTCAGTATTTACCTAATAAAATGAAACTATTGTTTTTTTCTTTTATACACTCCATCACATTATATCCCCGTAGAGTTGCTTGGTGCTACGGGCATATTCCGAAGCACTGGTAGAGTCAACGGGGTTTCCTTTTCCTGTCCGAGATTCAATCCAGGACCAGTGCTTGAAAGGGAAACATCCTTTTTCAAACTGAAATCATAATCAATTAGTAATTGTATTTTGTTTTCTTTTATAGTGTTATTAATTTGTTAATTAGATTGATGTGTTTGACTAGTAAAAGTGTGATTTTATGGCCTATTTACAATAAATCATTTGACTTTGTCTTTGACACTGTACGCATTGCGGTATTTCTGTTATTTTTTAAACAAATTGGAATAAGTTTTGGTAGGCACCTCCATAACTACGAGTATATCATAGAATTAATAATTAAATAAAAACATAGCAATAATTCTTATATCATATAAATACGGGCCAAAACAAAATTATTATTTGCAAATAGGTTGAGGTGTTTATATCAAAACTCCAACCTTATACTCGTATTATAATAATATTCAGCCTGCAACTGTCCCACTGCTGAGCAAAGGCCTTTCTCACTTTCGGGAGGAGGATTAGGCCATAATCCACTACGGGGGCCCAGTCCGGATCGAACCTTATTTGATTCAAAATCAGTAGCGTATTTTACGAAAACATATTATTTATATAATAAAATCCACATATAATTCAGTGAGTTGCTACCTAACCAACCGCCTTAATTCAGTCGTCCATAAAGGCCGGCTTCCTCGACTTATAACTTGATTTTAATCGACTAATGGTAAAATTGTCCATAGTTTTGGTTGCGGTGACCACGGTTGATTAGACACGTCATTAACTGACTGATGGAACTTATGCAATGTTTGACTTAGTTTCGTACTGTTGCGAGTTTGAATAGTTTATTTTAATGATCTGTTCATGGTTACTCTAATTTTTAATTCATTATAATATTATTAGGCCATCATCAAACAATACGTCAATTGTGGGTTCGAACCATCAATTTACTTAATTAAATTAGAAACTTAACTTCAATTGGACAGCTGTAAACACGTTTTTGACCCTTTTAAATCTTATGCAAATCAAAGAGATATAAATTTAAAGCTGTCTCTATTTTCAATTTAGTGCAGTATTAGTGTTTCTTTATTTACTAATATAATAAATAACTTAAAATTACACATTACACGGCGCATTATAAAGAATCTAAAAGGCCGATAACATTACAAAGAGTAATATAGGTATTCAAAATGTTTACACTTTCTATTTCATGGCTGTAACAGATTAGCACGTTTAGCTAACGCGTGTAAATCAGCTGAACAAATTGTTATAATGTAGGTATATGTATGAGTGATATGTAGGTAAAGCTTATATTGAATGGCAATGATGGTGTCAGTACTCTATGACATGTTCGTCAACCACGAACCATGTTTATACCATTACCTAGGAGGTCTAGTGCTTGTCGAAATTAAAAAGAATTGCTCTAGAAGTAAAAGTACAGAAAGCTAACATATTCAGGTTTTTTATATTTAATATACCCATTAACTTCGCACCTGATACACCACAAACCTCCATATACTTGTCTATTTTGACAAACAACAGCTGGCACATAGTAACTCAAAATCTTAGAACAAGAACTATTCGCTCATATTTATTCTGAGCTTATAATACAGTCGGCGTCAATTCTAACCAATTGCTTCTGTCAACTTGTTTGGCTTCGAGTCAACAGTCGAGTCTACTCGTATACAAAAAATGTCACGATTAGCGACCTTTTTTACATACTTTGTAGACTAGCATTTGGCCCCTATCTCACTTAGTGACGATGTGGTTGAAGGTGCTAGACATGTTCAGCATAGAATAGGATTCAATAGCTATTTGCGGGCTCATTTTGTGAACAGATATACATATGTTTTGTGAACTATAGTAGATTGCAACTTTAGAAATGTTTAGCGGCCTCTGCCGCTGACTGTACATGTTGCTAGCTACCGTGTGGCTAGGTGCGAAAGCGTCTGTAGTTTCACAATCGCTAAACGCGCTGCGTGCGGACGCACCCATTGCGAAAGGCGCCGGTTGCGGATTATCCGTAATTGACGAAAGAGGAACTGATCGGTTGTACTGATGTGATGATGGGGGCGTTAGAAAATATGAATATTAATCGCAGTTTAACCTCTGCTCGTATGCTGTTGAAGCGGGCCTTTTCTCTCATTATGAAAATTAGGTTTGCTGCATTTTACCGGGTATACGAAAACGTAGATTGGGGTAAGTTTCAGAATCAGATCCGTAGTTTCGTATTATGTTTTTCTTACTTTATATGCTAGCATTTGATTTGACAACTATCTCACTTGGTCTTAAAGTGACGATGTGATCGAAAGTGATAAAAATGCTGAACCTAGAATGGGACTTGAAATATCTTTACGAATAAACTTTATATAGCTAAGTAAATTTTATAAAACTTTGATCTTAGTGTTAGTAGCTACCTCATAGAAGTTAGTAAGTAAAATAAAAATAATGTCTTATTATGCTTCCTGGTTCTCCATGAAATTCCATTATACCGAAGTTTTGAACTAAATATTAAAATTTCATTAATTTCATCAGTAAGCAACGTTTAGACAACGTAAATAAAACAAAACCTTTCATTAACCGGTCGAGTAGATAAACTTTATCGGATAGTTTGCCATTTCGTCGAATTTTGTCGAACAAAAAAAGAAAAGCAAATTACTCATTCATCGATTGATTCAAGCGCAACGGCCTGTTGAACGTACAAAAACATTACCGTTTGTATTATAATGCGAGAAATAATGGGACAATTGATATTGTAACAACTTTACTGCGTCTGTAGTTATATTTGGTTACGTTTATAGAAGTAAATCTTTTATCCATTGTGAGATTACATAAAAAAAAACGTATGCACACACGTCATGTGCGTCACTCGCCCGGGTGTTGTATTTAGTAAACTAGCTACAGAAAAGTACAAACAAACTTTAAAAACTACAATAATGTACATATACGTTTTATTGTCAGGACTTTTTCAATTATAACCACTTTTTGTGGTACGTATTTATTGTGTATCAAATTCAACTGTTAGGATAAGTTGTCACTGTTGTTTTGCTAGTTACCGCTAAATAAAGCTTACCCCCCACTAATTTAGGTATTTAACAAATAAAAACCGTTAGCAGTCCAACATCCCTCCTACCTTTCACCCAGTAAGGGCGGTTACCCAACGCTACGCAACGGGTAACCCACGTTCAAATTAACGCGGCATCGCTAACTCCGGTGAAATTCACTCCTAAACTGATTGACACGATCGCAATGGTGTTGCGAAGGTTGATTTTGTAGGTAACATCGATGGGCAATGCTTTGCCTACTGAAATTGAGCAAGAGGGTCAAAAATTTGTAAACCCGCTTAGTTTTTTATTCGCAAACACAACTGGATACATTTAATACGTAGAAAAGGACATACTTATACAATAATTTAATTCATAGTTCCACCCAAAACTGAACATCTTTTAATCAATGTACGCGTAAGACGCATAAAATTATAAACGTTTCAGCGCAAGGACATGTAAATTGATATTTACCATATTTACCCCAACAGTAGGAACATTTAATTGACATTTACCCTAAAAGCGTTACTACTGGCGATAATATATGTCTGAGTACAAACATAAGTAAAAAGAACACAGCGCTAGCAAGTATTCGGTTTCTTACGTCACTTCTCCACTATACATCAAATGATGTGTGTAAGTGGCATGATTATATTCTTATTGCAGTCTGGATATAATAAAGAATACCGAGCCTTTCGTCAAACTCGATCGTTAAAATAAAGATTACATTCACTAAAGCAGTTAGCGCTGCAATGTAATTATTACACAACTCAAAACCCCAATATGACACTTATGTGTCAAGGGACAGCCCTAATCTGCGCAGTGAATACTAATGATTAATTTCTTCGATCACTCACCCGCAATACGCGTACTGTGTCGCAAGTGACGAGAGTTCATTAGATTCTAGTGACGCGTTGACATTCTGTAGGTATAAAATAAAACTATATCTATATAATATACTAGAAGCGCCTCGCGGTTTCACCCGCGTTAACTACTGTCCCGTGGGAATTGTTTTAATTTTTATGGGATAAAAAGTAGCCTATGTTACATTACATTATCCACGAGTGCGTGGATAATGTAGCTTTTGAATGGTGAAAGAATTTTTAAAAACGGTCCTGTAGTTTTTGAGCCTATTCATTACAACCAAACAAACAAAGTTTTCCTCTTTATAATATTATATTATAGTGTAGATTATTATGTTTATTACTCGAGCCTAGTCTTCTTATAGCCTAATTCAAATTGTAAGCTACAATACAGTGAAAGCCGCAATGCAATCGGTTCAGAATTTTGTGATGCATAAAAGAACACACTAACAGAAAGGCACTTTATTTAGATAGATAATATCTTTATTGAAACTACACAGAACGAAGAAAACACACACAAACACCTCTTCACACACACACCCTCACCCTCACACACACACACACACACACACACTATAAAAAAGGCACAAAAGCCCAATGATTTCGAGTAGACCTTGAGCCCCCCAAATTCCACGTTGGTTCTTACTTTAGACATGTTTGTCAAAGACTATTTAAATCAGGCCTATGTCCAATGAAAGGCATCTAATAGGAATGTATTAGAGGTAAATCAGCGCATTGAAGACTGCGGTTTGTAATCAGTTAAGTGCTAGTTAGTGTTAGTGACACTTAAGTGAATGGTTGAGTCATATTTTATAGGTTAACAGCGTAGCTTTACATAATATAAGTAAGTACATCTTATTTAACTAGCACTACTTAGTTAGATAATAAAGGCCCAGTAGGCCTTACAAAAACTTTTAAAAGTTATAATATACCATTTTCGAAATCATTGGTAGTCAAATAATCTATCTTCAACGAGGTAGTTTCGTGCTCTAGTATCAAATTTTGTTGGGCCATGTAAGTAAAAATATTGACTAAGTAGGTACTTACTTATAAGACCAAAATAAAAAAAAGCTATAATGGTGAGTTGATTATAGTACCTAATTATCCCGTCTGCAGGTCGACATAGTGAAGTGAAATGAAATATATCTAATATCAAACCGTAGTTAAATACTCAAATGTATTGATTACGCTTCTGGTAAACAAAATGACCTCATAGAGAGCGATCTTACCTTTTGTGACGCAACAAGGCGGAGCCGAGATGAGCCGAGCGCGCCAAATCAAACTTTCCATTTTCAAAATTGACAGCTGCGCAGGATCTGATTTGGTATTACGCAATGTTCCATTTTCAAAATTGAAGACGTTAGCACCCTGATTGGCGGTTGCAATGGATAAAATTGTTAGGTTGGTACCTACTGGCCATTGAATAGATATTATCTACCTACCTATATTTTAAAATAACATTTCATGTTCAAGTGCCATCCGGCGTTGACTTTTGTTTCATTTTGGCTTAGCACGGTTTGTGCATTTAGCCAGTGTCGAGTATAAAATATTTCATGTTTTACAATATAATAGGTATGTTTTCACAATAGGAAAGTCTTAGCATGGTATTAACCCTCGTGATCAAATAGTCAAGTAGTCAAAGTCACGAAACTTTTTGGGGGTTTTGAAAAATATGTTAAAAGATACGTTCTTTGGGTTTATATCATTTTCCCACACTCGTGTGTACGTTAATGATGACCACTCAGTGGTTAATACTCCACCAATATTACACATTAACAGTTGAAGAAACACAAGTTTGACAAAAAAAAAATAAAAACTACGTCTCACTTTCGGATTTCTGCCAAAACTCCGGCGTTGACTTGACTTTTTTTTATAGAATTATGTTTTTTATTACGCACATAAACAATGTAAGTTAATAATAATTATTTTTTCTTTTGTTCCAGGTATGTTTTTCGTGCGGAATAGAAGTGGCAGAGTTTATGGTTTTTTCATCCTGGACTTCTCTAGAAACGTGAATTTTTGTAGTGTTGAACATAGTGTAAATAGTACTACCAGTATAGTCATCGGGCATCGGGAAGAGGACCATCATCCAAATGGAGCAAATAACTATGGTTCATGAATACAAATATTATAGCCTTGTGCGTGTTGCCACGCTGAACGTATATATAATTCCCTACTATTTATGTAGCAAGCAGTCTATAAACGGATTGCTAAGTTGCCATATAAAAAACGGACTACGTGTGCATAATTTCCTACCGTAGCCTATACAAAACTGTTTACAGTCAAATCTAGGTATAAATTCAATTAAATTAAGAATGCAATCACCTATTTATAAGCTCTCTACGCTATCTAGACACAAAGCAATAGAGGTACCTCAAATATTAGTCGACTTCTTGAAACCTTGTCGGCGTAGGCTTTTGGCTAATTGTCTAATTTCTTATATGAAATGTGAACACGGTATAAATGTGACATAGTACTGTTTTATTCATAGAATGTATGAAACGGTATTTCCTAGTTATCACAACTACGTCTTGCGAAGGAGACAGTTTGGAACGACATTCAATTAACTTTTTATTGATTCGTTAGCGCACGTTCGGTGTGCAATTTTTATCTATTGCAATACCTTTGTTTAATTTTTTAGTTTCGAGTGGCATCATACATTTTGCACATTCTGCCAGAGTAAACTTAACGTATTATTATAAGTTATATTTTATTCATGTTTAATTGTAACGTTTTTTGAGCGTTAATCTTTTTGAGGCAAAAGGTCTAAATATAATGATGGATAAAATCTCAGATCGTAGGTGAAATCAAAATAGGAAACAATACTAAACTGACTGACGTCAATTTATATCATAATTGGGCAATTATTTATGTTTTCCTTGTCATTCTTTAAAAATTAGCATAGGTATGTACTTAGTGATTATTTATTTTCGATTTCGGTACGGTTGCGATAGTCATTATATTAATAACAATCCTTAATTATCTCGATTACAAAGATCGTTTGTCATCGACTGCACGTCGTCAGTAATTAACTCACGAATATTTAAATTATTAGTGATGTAGCTGCCATGAATGAGTTTTAGCCGGATGTTTAAGTCGAAATTTAACCGAAATTATCCGGTTAACTTTATTTAATTCATAGTATTGTACACAACAAGAAATTGGCATAACCTATTTTCCCCATGAATTTAACTGTAATAAAATTGTTTATACTTATGTATAAATATTGCGTTCGCTGGAAGTAAATAAGTTATTGAATGAGCTAGGTATATTGTTATTCTAAGTTTGCTGCGTGTGGCTTTGCAACTGGTTTTCTTTTTTTTAAGAAATGGTAATATTGTTAGCACTTACTATCGTCACAAAGTTTTTGCCGGACATCAACCTCATCACTATCAAATACTTTCATTATGATTCTTTCAGTAACCATCTTTATGCAATTCTTTATCTTAATGTTATCAATCTAGAGTTGACATTCGATTGCTACCATACTCTGGCTAAATAATAACTGCGTGCGAAAAATTCATTGTGCAATATTGTAGTAACTGTCTGTTTGCATTGTGTTGCCAATGCTGTGCAGGCGATGTCGTTAAGATTTTGAAAGTTACAAAATAATTGTATTTTTTACTCATTTCTTTCCAGCCTGTGAAATATTTAATTTAGTAACTGGTAGAATGGAGTAAAAGATTTGTACATATAAATGACACCACGCTATTTATATCTCTAAAATAAAACTTTAAACCTTTCATGTCATATTTTAAGAGCCACTACCATCACTACGTAATGTAATGTTGGTGATCGAAGGAATTTAAAACCTCTCAAGAAAAACAACGACACAAACAGTAGAATAAAAGTACTATCACGTCGCAGCGCAAAGGAAAACTGAATCAGAAACGTTGTTTTTTAAATGAAACGTCTACATGAGCAGCAAAAGGTATGTTTATGCCAACTATTCAATATCCTAATATCAATAATTACATGACCGTAATGCTAAAATCAATACTAATATAATAAATTCCGAAATAAAATAAAAAAAAACGCTGTCTGTTTGTTACATTTTACGAAGCAACTTTGTTGAATTATGGTATAGAGATAGATTGGACCTCGGACACGGATATCGAATACTATTTATTGCGATAAGTGTAGTCCACATAGACGAAGTCGCGGTAAAGAGCTAGTAGTTGTAAGACACGATGGTCACAGATTAAAGGATACCAGTACGATGATGGTTCGTCGTGAGCCTGGCGTTTTGTCTGAATGTAACCACAGCCTAATAAAGTGTCTTTACACTGTGGCTATAGCGTGATGTGATTGACCTTGATACAGCCACAGAATATGTAAGTACCTATGAATGCGGCTTTGAATTGAATGTTGACAAATTCACGTTGCATTCCTGAGCTTGGTCTAGACTTGCCCAGACAAGAATTTGTCCAATGATTTGTTCTTGAAAAAATTAATGTAGTTTTCTAGTGTAAAATATGCCACAATAACAGTATATAACGTTAATAAGTTTGAATCTTTAGCATGAAAAAAATGCAATTATTCTAACAGCGTAACATTGTAATAAAATAAATAACATATCTTATATATATATACTCGTATGTTATAACAATAACATAACTGTCGAGTTTTGGCGGGAATCCGATAGTGAGACGTTGTTGGTTTTGTATTATTAGCTCAAACTTGTGTTTCTTCGAGTATTAATGTGTAATATTGGTGGAATATTAACCATTAAGTGTTCGTTAACGTGCACGAGTGTAGGCGAATGATATAAACTCAAAAAACGTGTCATTTCGCATTTTTTCCAAAACTCCCAGGAAGTTTCAGTAAAGCATCCACTACTTTACTGAATCGTGACTGACGATGTAAATAATTGACTTGACTACTTGACCACGATTGCTATAATACTTCTGTGACTTTCTTAATGTGAAATAAAGAAATACTGAAAATAAAATACTTGACACTGGCTATATGCACAAACCGTGCGAAGCCATAACTAAAAAAAAAAAAAACATAACTGTCACAGCTGAGTTTAGTGGCCTGTCATCAAATTATAATTTACGTTGGCGGTCAATCGTGGGTATTTAAATGGAGAAACGCCACGCCACACAGTGATAAAAATAACAAATGCAATATAAGTGCACTGAATAATTATATTACGAGTATTATTTGATTCTTATTTCGCTCTTTATTGTTTATTGCTACCACAGATTAGAGAAATGCTACCCATAGAGTAAAGTAATACATCGTTGCTACCTCAGTTCGAGCGTCGCGCGTTGATGTCTTTTGTATGAAGATCGAAGCGTGATGTGCGCTAGCGCGTCTAATGCGTACTTGACCAAGTAACTCGTATTGCGTTAAGAATTGTAATTTATCACACACACTTTATTTATTCTTGTGTTCCACTAATACAGTGGAATATCATTACATACCTAAATAAATAAATAAATTACAAGTAAATCAAACCCAAAAAACATGAGTTGTCCCTAGTGTCTCGACACCAAAAAGCTCAAATTCACTATCTTGAATAGATTTTCCAAGGCATAATAAATAATCGTTTTAGGAAATTCTTGAGTGAAACATTTTACGAGCACCTGAATGATGCTGTCAATACCTCATTTAAAAATTACGTACAGACAGCCCGTCACCCACACACACAGCGCATAATGAAAGTGAGAGTGCAGTCACAGATTATCTCATAGCACCGACAGTGCCGGAAGTATAGCCGGTCCAAGCGCAAGGTGCGCCTGCGTCGCGAACTGAGTTGTAATAGCTGATCGTATCAAGGATGATGATGAGAATGGAAGAACGGAAGTGTAGAGGATGACACAGTACAAATTGATATCTGTTATGAATTTCCGGATATTAATCTATACTAATATTATAAAGAGGAAAACTTTGTTTGTTTGGTTGTAATGAATAGGCTTCGAAACTACTGAACCGATTTGAAAAATTCTTTCACTGTTGGGAAGCTATGCTATCCCCGGTACACATAGGCTACCTTTAATCCCGTAAAAATTGATGGTTTCAGCGGTATAGTAGTTAACGCGGGTAAAACCGCGAGATGCTTCTAGTTTTGTATATTTTGTGTAGTGTATGTAGTATTTCTTGTATTAGTGACCATGTAGTTTTGAATACTCATACTGTGTTTAATATTGACGTTTAAAATACGCACTAAGATGAGCTTGCTGTTACGAAAGACAATGTCGTTACCAAATCATCTCTAAGATTTTAAAAGCGTCCGGCGTATCTTTGGTAGCAGAATTGCATTTTTGTAGTCTAGCTAATTCTGTTAGGTACATTGATGTATCAACGAACCCGTTTTCAGTGACCTACCAATTGCTATTACATATCATCAAAATCTGTCCAGCCGTGTCAACGGTAACTTACTCAAACTTTCGCAGTTATAATATTTAGTGAGAAGAAAAACTCTTTCAATTTAGCAATAGGATTAGTCTGATATAAACTAGGGCGATTTGATAAACAATAAAATGCTATCATTCTTCGGCTAACCTACTTCGTGACTTAGCCCAATGTTATATTAAAGCTTTTCAATATTTCGCAGATCGCATCGAATCATCAAGCCGTTCAGACCTTGAACTATTGACACCTCGTTTCGTTTGTGGTTTTTTGAAACAGCTGTTATGCAAGTCTTGCTATTGCATTCATCATTTTGATCGATTCCGATAGCTTCTTCAACTATGTTAATATCTTTAGGGAAAACCGGCTAGAATCGACCTCTTGGCTCTAAGACAGTGAACAAGCTACAATATATAAAACTTATGGATAATATTACCTACTTTAATATCTATAAAATCTATTTAACTTCCATAATATATTATTTATTTATTTTAATATTATAAAGAGGAAAGATTTGTTTGTTTGTTGGTTTGCATTGAATAGGATCCGAAACTAATGAACCGATTTGAAAATTTATTTCACTCTACTTTTAATCCCGCAAAAATTCACGGTTCCCGCGGGATAGTAGCTAACGCGAGTGAAACCGCGAGGTGCTTTTAGTGTCCAATAGAAATAGGGAATATTGGACGTTTATAGGTTTAGGCCGATACTAAAATCGAATCTAAGTACACACTGCATGCGTAATTCTAAAGTATCCTGTTATCGGCAGGTATTTGTGAAGTAGATCGTGTCGGCCGACCTTGTGTACACTGCTCCGGTTACTGTTATGTCATCATAGGTATTAATTAATGAGGTGTTAGAGCAAGAACGTTTTTGTGCTACAGCTAAAAACGGATTGTGAGATCGGATCGGTCGGTCTCAAATGAGTTAACTTCTTGTATCAGTTTTTTAGGCGCCCAAGAGCCTCTGTTAATGTCTTAGCGGCTGCTGTCAGTAGGTGACAACCGGTACGGTTTCACGTGCCCTACAAATCAGGGAAGTACTTAAGACGGTATAAAACGGTCACGGTATGGGAGGGGTTACCCCAATGTGTATCCCTGTGGGCGTTGGTTAAGATTTGTGACTCAAACTATGGCAACGATCGCATTCCTTATGCCGATGTACCTTGCATAAGGTATGATACTGTTGTGTCTGAATATAATCTAGATCCTAACGTGCTTTATGGATACCAAGATTTAGTTTTACAAGACCGTTATTTTCCCACAACAAAATCACTGTTTCATAAACGGATTGTATGCAAATCTAGTCTCTATTTCCAAACGTGACAATGACCCTACTATCGCAACTCGTTCGGAATTCACACGACGTTCGCAATGCGTGATAAAACGATTTAACTATTCTCACTATGGGACCTCAAATCGAAATGTATTTAGAATACGGTAAGTCCCTTACAAAACTCACACTTGACCGTAAAAAGTAAACGTGAGTGTGGGTTGTCACGCGTTTGCAAATAGATTCGCAAATCGCAACGATTTCAAAACGTGATCGAGGTGACCTTTTCGCATTTAGTACTGACCTTGAACATTTCATCACTTCGCAACTTTGTTGGAATCTTTGAAACGGAAAGAAGTTCAGTGATGAGTGAATTTCGATGAAAGTTTAAACGGTTCAGTATCCATTTAATCATATCATTTGAATAGTATTGATACGTATAATCCTTTTTTCACAATCATTTATCCTTAGAAACTTGCCTGTAACCGGCGAGTATGTGTGAAAGAACTCATGAAATTGGAAGAAGCGAAAGAGGTGTATCAGGATCGTAGCATGTAGACAGATGTAGTCTCTGCTTACCTCAGCAGGAAAAAACCATAATTGTGGGTAAGGACGTATGTGTGTGTGTGTGTATAAACTTGGCTATCAGAAGAATTAGTCAAGTACGTAGCAAACAGTCTCCCAAGATTATAGCACTTGTATACAGTCTCGTCGTCTTCGTCACGGTAGGCAAGTATTAACACTGGTAACCCTTGTATTTGATAATGGTTGAAACATGCCATAATACACAGTAATAAAATTATTATGTGGTATCATGCCATTGACATAGATTCATCTTTAAGGATTGTTAGTTTCGTCTCACGTTCAAATCTCTATAACCTTAAATCCAAATCTGTTATTGAAGTTTGGTTCATGCTACGCCATTTATCTTTATCTTTTTTATATTAGAGGCTAGCATTTTCCCATTCTCTTACAATCTTAGCCAAGAATTAAAGAGCCAGTATTTTTTTAACCATACAGTCGGACTATTTTTGGTATATTTTTTGTTTAATTATGGCTTCGCAAGGTTTGTGCATTTAGCCAGTGTCTAGACTGTCTAGTATTATTATATTAAAGTATTTCTTAAAAGTTTATATTAAAGTATTAAAGCAATCCTCGTGGTCAAACAGCCGCAGATATTATTCAAGTGATTGACGTATGATAATGTGACCATAGATATAATTATGGTCTCAGGATTCGCTGCGTAGCAATTTACGATCGCTATCCTCAGCGAGAATTCCTCAGTTAGCGTGCCAGTAACTGGAGCGAGTCTGTTGCAACGCGTCATTGCCCCGCCGCCGCCACCGTCGCATATCCGAACGATTATTTATAATCAATGTTTGAGATATTGGATGATCAAATACGAACAACATCTGAGACAACTTTATTCCAATATTATTGATTGTATGGCTAACTAAAAGACTTGACTATACACTGTATTTTTCTGGCTTATAATTATTTGTAATTACGGCTTAACTTTTTAACAAAAAAACCGCCCATTTTACGGAAGCTCGCTATCTACCCGGCCTTAATTTACCATTCAAATAGAGAGCGGAGACATACGGCCATCGTAGGGTTTGTACGAATCTGACTCATTATAACTATATTCTCATACATAGATTTAGTTTCAGGAAGGATCGAAATTCTAAGTAACTATAATAGCTTAGTAAATCAACATTATTCACAATGAAATAATGCCCTAAGTAAACGAAATAAGCTAACCGAGCTAAGTGAAACTATTCAACTTGACAGTCATCCCACAAAAACACCTTGCAATATTACGTAATAACAAATATCCAAAACATTATAATTAATAATCGTGAAAAATAGGAGAAAGGATGAGATGAACAAAACGTTGAATGTTAATACTATAAAACCAGCCAAGTTCGAGTCGGACTCGCGCACGCAGGGTTCCGTACCATTATGTATAAAAACGTTTGTTGTATGGGAGCCCCCTTAAATATTTATTTTATACTGTTTTTGGTATTTTGTTGGTAATTGTGGTTGGTATTTGTTGTTATAGCGAGAGTAAAAATACATCATCTGTGATAATTGCAATTGTCTAACTATCACGGTTCATGAGATACAGCCTGGTGACAGACGGACGGACAGCGGAGCCTTAGTAAAGCGTTCCCGTTTTACCCTTTTAATACGGAACGCTAAAACACTATTCATCTCAGATGATTAATAAAAGTGATTACTAACACGACAGTGACAAAGAAATCACAAAAAAGCAATAAGAAGAATCATTCATCTTCACTATACACACATCTTTTTTCGCTTTCATTCAAGCTATTTGGCTGTTGCTTGTAAAGCTGCGTTCACACTTAGCAGAGTGATTTGGTGCGAGTATGAAGTGTAAAGTGTAGTGACGTGTTAGTGAGAAGCAGGATAAAAACTATAACAAACAATACAATAAAAACTATAAACAAGAGTTAAACAGATGTGTCTAAATATTTTCTCCACAAATCGACCCTCGCTTTTTCTAACTTAATAACAAATTCACAAGTTAAATAATTATGTATGCCAGGATTGAGTATGACAACGCGAGTGATAGACGTTGATTTTGTGTAACGAAATTTTAGAAACATCTGTTTAACTCTGGTTTTAACTTTTGTAGTAAGACGGTATATAACTGCTGAACTGCGGTTGTTAGCTGTGCAATTTATAGTTTTCTTCTAACTTGCAATTTAAACTTCTTCATGTTCTTGGACGTTTAGTTAGGGTTCAGGATCTACGAACTACTAGCTGTGACGCGTTATTAATTAATTAATTTGTATACAAACTTAGATTACCACTGTAAAGATAGAAGCCTCATAAAGGTTGAGTCAAATACAAGTACAGTAGTACCCAACTTATATGGCGCGTCGTGAATCTTCGCGCAGAAAAGAAAGTATGGAGATCACTATTATAAGGTTCATAATACACTGCAGCTGTTAGTTCCATCTCACTCATGCCATGCGGCGATCGCTAAGATGGCGGGGCGGCTGCCGACCAATAGCGGTCAATAGCATTTCCCGCGCTTTGAAAATTCATGTTCTGCGCAGGTACATCGGTAAGCCATATAATACTACTGTATCATGAGTGCATAACAACATGACAACAAAAGCTGCACCGTTTGTACGTACGTTTTGTTGTTGAGAAATTACAGTCATATTGTGACATATCCACTCTATACTATATCCCTTGACCAGGTTTTTTTTCAACTGTCCACTGGCCCGGAGTCGGTTAAGTGATTTTCACGTTACCTAAACACTCTAAACACTTGTCAAAGTGTGAGCTACGCTTTAAGCTGCTCGATCGCAACACCGAATCTATTATCTCATCTCACACACAAACCCAATTATTATGCACAGCATTATGGGGTTTTGTCACGACTTCTTTGTATGCATAATGTAAAACATTCAAACTCATATTTTTTTTGTCGAATTCCATTTATATTACACACGATTTATGCAAATGTATTTAAAATACTTTGTTACAGATTATGCTATTTCACAGTGACCACTCGGGTCAGGATGCAAAGTGTCATTTTAAATACAGACAAAAGTGAGACACGCGTGACTGAGAGATTCCAAGCTGACTCACGCTTAAAAATTTGCAATATCTAAAGCGTACGGAACAACATTCACAGCTTAAAATTAGCAAAGTGTTTTTTTGAGTTTCGCTGTTTGTTTTCCAACCCATTGCATAACCAGGAACTATAAAACGATTCAGTCACTTCGCAGTCATTACAAAGTCGCTCATTTCATCGGCATTACCTAGTTAAAGTTTATAGAATCCCATACCATATTTAGGGGCAGTTACGAATAAGAACCATTTATATGGAGCTGCCACGAATCGCATTGAATTTAACTGTTATCCCACGTACGATCTAACCCACTTCACAACTTAGAAAACGATTAGTGATTGACAAAAATGACACGATTCGATAGTTTACTAAATATTGTTACATTCAACTGCCACTATTTTTAAGTATCTATTTGTGCTATGCATTGACTATGAAAGCTATGCCTAGGTTTGTATATCGTAAATATAAAATGAGGAAGTTTCCTCAGACGGTCTGCAGCAATTGGCATCGGCAGCAATATCCTAAATTAATATTTAATAGCGACAAATGTATCAAGATTGGAAAGCCATTGGAAACGCATAATGACCGAATGAACTAATTTAAGTGCGACTAGATCATTCTTATTTAGAACTAAATAGAACGAGTTCCAAGTTCCAAATGAGTCACTATTACATTTACTGACTAATTTTATATGAGTAATAATGTTTAGGTATGGACTAAATATAAATGACTCAGATTTTTGTCCGGGAAAGGTAACTGTGTTGGTGCATTGCCGTATTATACGTTATGGCGTTTATCAAATACCTTTTCCTGATATGATTAGAAAAATTACACCAATAATATGGAGTAGAGAACAGAAAAATCATATGAATAATGAAAAAATAGATTGGTAAATGTGTTTGTAGAGTGGTTGCATATTTTTATCTTATGCTTTTTAACGGCCAAGCATTTTTGAGAACGTATAATTTTTTTTTGTGTTTTACGAAAGCTGTTTTAGCCTAGGCGCACACTAAACGACACGCGACGGCGACGGCTCAGCGACTATAATGTGACGATAGACTGCGGCCGACTATTTTCATCTATATTGTTCAAAGCTTGGCGTCAGAGTCGTGTGGAGTAGCGACGACAAGCTAGTAGAGTCGCACGCAATCGCTACTTGTCGCCGCGTCTTATCGCGGTACAAGGACTTTGTATCGGGTTTAGACGCGTGCGTTCTCACAGCAAGACGCAAAACAATACACAGCGCAACGCGGGATTTTTATATTGAGCTTGTGTGTGGTGTGACTTTTTCTGTTGACCATTATCCACTGAAGGAGCGCGAAGACGACACTGCAAACCTTACATTCCCGTCTCTGCCTCAAAACAGATCCTTACCTACGGTTTCTACACACGCATGTTTACAAATCTACACTTAATAAAGTGCTACAAGTAGGAAACTTACGGAGAAATCGGTGTTACGGAAGGCTTTATTACGTGCCGCATTGGACAGAGCGAACCGGACGCATACCTCGCGGAATACCTTGACTTGTACGTCTCGTACGTAGAACACTTACCGGTCTTGTGCTGGGGAGGTTACGTTGCTTTTTTTTCTTTAGGTGTCTTACTGGATGTTGCGTGACTGGGTTATTGCTTTTTTTTTTTAGTTTCGGCTTTGCATTTTTCATGCCTTTAGCTACTGTCACGTTATTATATTGCATGGTCATTGGTCAAACATGATGATGTTCAATGGATTCGAAATAAAAGCAACAACGTCACATTTTCGGTTTCACACCATATTCGTTTGTGCGCGAATTAGACCCGTTTAAATACTAATTAACATGTATTCAGTTCGCGAAAGTTTAAGAACTTCTGTCATAGAAAATGTTTCAATAAATTTTTTTTATACCTTTGTACCTATTTGACGTGTAAACTAGTTTACCAATAAATGAGTATTTCATTGTAGTGTGAATCTAAAGAACCAATAAAGTCGTCAACAACAGTTATCATAAGAAATACAAAACTCTAAACAAACAGCGAAACCGGACAACCATCTATCTATACAATCCATCTATTACCTGCGCAATTACCAGAAACAAAACTACAAACGCCACTCGTGCGCACAGAAAGTGAAACGGCTTTCGTCTCAAGAATGCCGTCCGGGAATCGATCCCGCTACATCGCGTTACGCAACAGATAACCACTGCACTAAAATGGGTAACTTGCAATCTTGAAGTGGGTTCGCTAAAGTTAAATGTTATGTAAATTAAAACTGTTCCAAGTAATTGCAGTTTACAGTTTCTATGTATGTTTTTTTTGTTTACTAGATGCGTAGAATATGATTTATGTTTAACAGTACGGTGTTGACAGGAAAAACGTGTTGCCAAATTTGTGCTCGTAAACTAAATATTACGAAGGTGTCACTGGGATGTCATTAGGGCTATGTAATACTGAAAAGGGCGCTGCTAACTTGCCAATTAGGATGGCACAGTTACCTAAGACAAGTCTACGGATAACGTCTTACAATTTACCTTATTAGAAGTTTGGTTTTTATCTTCTTTTTAAGAAGATAAAAACCAAAATTATCATTTATGTGTATTAGTCAGAGATGCAGCCGCTAATATTTCCTAAAATGTCTTGCATTGTATCTACTGGACTGAGGCGATATCATTCAAAAAGCATTTTTGGCGGGCTCTTCTCTTAGGTGTCTAATAAATTTCTGACGGAAGTGCATTTGAGATCTTAATTCCATCTATCACCGACCTTATGGGCTGACGATGCACATAAAGCGGTGCGATGCGACGCGACGCGACGTATCAACGGTTTCATTTAAGCGTTGATTTAATTATGCGTTACATCGACTATCTCTCAACTAATCGTGTTGGCATAACATCGTCATCATGCATCCGTTATTGTTAGCTGAAACGCGAAGTTTTCAGGCATGATACATATCTCACAATAATATTCACTTTAATTCACGCAAAAAGTTCATCGCGCGTTAATGTTACTATAAGCCATGTTTAATTATACCATATCATACAACATTACACTTAAACATAAGTTCCATTATATGCTATTATACAGACTCTACTGCCTGTAATACCATTATAACTTTACATAACATAATATAAGCGCATTCTCGCCATAGAGAAGCATTAGAGATTCGCGTAAAAAGTGAATTTGTGAGAAAGTACAAGCAAATTATATCATTGATGCAGTGCGATATCGTCTCAAATTGTGGGAATGTATTACGTAAAATATGGTTGTATCTTTACTTCAACTTTCAATTGTAAAAGTGTTTGTATACTTACTATTGTTAGTGTCTTACGATTGCGATGTGATGGGGGCACACGAAGCAAATAGTGTAATGTTGTGCTTGCTCCAATATCACATATTTTATTAAATGTGGCCTTGGTAATTAACCTTATTTAGATCAAAGTGGTTGTCCTGTCCACACTTCACTCTAGCCTCAACGAGTAAGGGAGAGAGTATGAAGAAACTACCAAGAATTACATTTCACTAGTAAATAACTAATAATTGCAATTGCTGTTACGTGTTTTTAAAGGCTGACGCATACTATAGCCATCGCGCCTCGCATTTCAAAATTGCGTCAAAGAAAATAGGGAGTCACTATATAGTGTGCCATAGTTCATATAAAATGTACGAAAGTATTGTAGGAGGATTTTTGTTATGCGATGCGTTGCGTTGCGGCTCGCCCTTATGTGCGTCAGCCTTTAAAGAACCGCCATTGTTGCTCACACCCAACGTTTATGTACGACCAAACTATGACCAATCTTCATTCTGCATTTGACACTATCGAGTGGTGTCTGGGTGTTAAAAGCAGGGTGAAGCAACTGCCCAGTGGTGCAAGCGGTGAGCCAACGGCTACATCTGCGCTCGCAATATGGAAAATCATTGGCAATATGGCACAATACGGAACTACTTGGCTAATTTACCTAATAATATGCTTGAAAGAAAAAAAAAAAAATTTATAAATTTATTAATTCAGGCATCATTCAATAAACATAAAAAATAATAGAAACCATTTAAACTGAATATCGAATTAAAAAAATATGTTATACGTGTAATTTTATGTAAAAAAAATTAGTGAGAAATGCCATAATAATATTATATAATTTACTCTAAAAATGTTACAGGCTTACACTGAATAATGAGACTAAAATCATGGCTCCCCCTCTCCAGCCAAGCCTCATTGTATGCTGATTATTGTCCATCATACGACATGCAGCTAATAACGCAGTTCCTTCTTTCAAACATCGCTTTCAAACTGTGTTTATGAAGTGAATATGTACTGAACATTGTATAGATACTTAAAATGACGGCATTAGCTCACGCGCTAAACTGTTTTTAACCACTCAACACTTCACATCTTGCATCACCATTTTCCGGGACATGCGTTTGCATACTTGCATATCACAATGCCGTTACGCAACGAGCCCCTAGCAAATATATTGTTATAATATTATGTCACTGGTGTATTTGTTCTTGCACATCAAAACGTAGTGTGTGAATAATGGTCCTCTTTCAGGTCTATTTATGCACTAAGTTCTGTATACGGCAATGCCCGCGAGGATTATATGCAGTAAAATCGTAAAAGGAAACACCGAAAACTACGTAAGAGATTGCTCGAAACTTTGCAGTTTTATCGTATAATTCTTTAACTATTCCGGTTTCCAAAGTATACTATATTGGTTTGTACGGGCAATAGCTAGCGTCTTGAATAAATGCAGTAAGTATCTCGCAATTCAAGGAAATATAAAGCGAATTTTATTTAAACTAGAATTTCTTGTAACCTGAATTGTCTTCACAATAATAATTATCGAAGAATTCACAGAGCATGTACACCTGTTATTAACCTAATTAGGTTATCTAATAGTTATCGAAGCTTGTTGGTTGCTTCTATGTTACTTCATGTTATATATCGTTTAGGCGTATAATCAAGTTTTACAAGTCTGGTGCCCATCTATGTAAACTAGTATGACGTGGTCTGAAATCGGGATACGCGTTTCTTGTCAGCTGTCAGTGACCTATGTTTGCTTATTATTGTCTAATGTCTATGTTTGGATAGGCTTTTGCTCAAATGATAAGTAAGTGGCCCGTGACGATTACATGCTTGTACCAGACTCACTAATCCGGACCCCTAACTATAGCTAGATTTTTAATCTCGTGGAGTAAATTGACAATCGAAATTAGATTAGGTGAGAGAAACAGAGAAAGATTTTTACTCCATGAAATTAAAGCCCTAACTAAAGGAACCTAATAAAAAACTAAAACTACGACTATCGCCTCGATAATACCCGTAAATCTGTATCTGTGGTTCTCTCTTACAATAACGTTTGCCATTTGAGGCAAAATTAAAATAAAACTAAAATTTCTAGGCTGAGCACTTTCGACCACCGATGAGGCAGTAGCCTCAATTATGCTAGCCTATAATGTTTAAACAAACAAAAAGTGTAGACTGTGGTGCGAAGACCTAATCCAAAAAGGTCGACTCGCACCGCAGTTCGAACTGACCGTGGTACGAAACGCCCTTACCCAAATAAATTCCCATTATAGTCTTACCACAGCAATAGAGTACCGTTTCGACCCTTTAGGAGTGGGACCCTAAATATAAAACAGGATGCGAGACAGACGCAATTTATTTTAAAACAGTAACTAAACATAATTACTTGCATATTCAATCGTTGCGATACAGTTACCGTCCCGGTTGTCTAGCTAACGGTCGACATACGATCACCCACGGTCAGTTATACTTACTGAAGGTACGTCTTGAATATTCATGGGGTTAAATGGGTCGGTTACGGTAACTAGACACTGTAAGGGCAGGCCACCATGAAAGGCGATAAATTAACTGTTACTCTTAGATACTTAGAATGAAGAAATTGACGGGAGCAAAATACCTGGTGAATATTCGTGTTCATAGAAAGCAGGACGTAAGAAAAAAGTAATTAGCAATTGGCACGGTTTTCTAAGCTAGTAAAAGAGTATGCCTTATTCGCGTATTTTTATGCTGTTGTAGGTACCAAATTTTTTTTGTATTAGAACACATTATTTACGTTATCGTAGTGTGCAGTAGAAAAAAAGAAAGAAAATAAAAGAAAGAACGCAGAACGCATTTATTGGAATAGCGCTGCGTTACGCCAAATTTGTTCAGACACAGTTCTGAAATGCAATATAGCAAGGCATATTATGTACCTATACTTACAGACATTGTATACTACTTAACTGTGCTAACTACGCCGCCGAAAGGCATACGAACGTGCGTTTACAGAATTGTGACGTAATCATTACAAAACTTTCATCAAATTGTTATTATTTAATCTTTTACTACGTATTGTATTGCGTTAATGTGCGTAATATGCTCTCTCTCAACTTCCAATAAATAGATTGAATGAATCGTGAATGCCATGTCTGTGCACCTTGACATTACGAAGAATCGCTACTTTCAAATGTCCATTGATTTAACTATAAAACTTTAAAGATAATGGGGATTTTCATCTGTTAGGTTATGCATACAATATCTCTTATAGGTTATATTCTCATAAAGCATTCTAGAGACATTCTAGAGACGTTCCAGTGTTCAGCCACGAAATTCTCTGAATACTGGCTACACTTTCAATGTATAGGTACGAGTACTTATACTCGCATAGTTCAACGCATTTGAGGAGTATTTTGGTGGACGTGAAACTTAATAACTTAAAAACGGACTGTGCGTAGAAAGTTCAGCTGGTTAATAAACACACTGGTATTAGACAACAAAAATTATTTGTCTTGTATTTACATAAGGCATTTACTACTTCATGTTTTTACTCCTCATACGTTGATGTCTCGAAGAGATCGCTCTGAGCGATAAGACTGCCCAATGGAATACTAATACTCGTAGTTAAGCGTGTTTCAATAAAGAGCTTATTTAGCCATCTAGGTATCTATTTTACATATTAAAGACAGTAGTTTGAGTCAATACTTAACCCGACTGTCCGATGTACAAAATAAACTGTAGAACCATTTAAATTTGGCTCGTACGTCAACTGAGCCCACTCCAAACTGATCCCGCGGGATCAGTTGACCTATTCGTTAATTTTATTATATATCTTTGGTAGAATTTATTGCCAATTTGGGTAGCAATTTTTCTGTAAACATTTTGTAGCAGTTATTTGATTCATAAAGTTTCGCCTTCCACATAACGCCATACAAAAGACATAAACGCGCTCGTCGTCCGAGCGCATTTTGCTATAGTTTCAAAGTAACATTGTGTTCTAACAATGCACAATAGTCCGTTTCTTGTGTAATAGCATAGGAAGTTTCTTTGTCTGTACGTATGACGACGGTTCGACTTCTTCAGATTGTGGTCGAACAATAGAGAGGTGTCTTCAGGAATGCTTATTACAGATTTTTAATGTGTTGTCTCTTTTGTTACAGGACATCATATGGCTGTCTCTAATATTAGGAGTTATCACATTAGCCACACCAGGTAAGAGAGTAATATGTAATTAAGTCCTACTAATACAAAAAAAACATTAATTTAAAGACTAATGCATGATCATCATAGACATTGATTTAGGATTTCCTTCTACTAAAGAGTACAACAAGGATCCAAACTCAAAGCATATACCTGTGGTTCACAAAAACTTTGCCCTTTTGCAGGTGTCAAAGTACAAAAACCTAACCCAAACCTGGCATTTTGCAATTGCCTCAACTAATAAGGCCACAGAAGCTTCTGTTATCATTTTAGTATAAGCACCGGGTTCGGTAGTTTTACAATTACTAAGCTTAACACAGGTATAATTATAGCCTACTATAGCGAAAACATAATGACAATATCTCTAAACAATAACCGTATGACTTTGCTCAGTCAATTAAATAAAGCTTCTATTACATAGGAAGTATTTCATTGTTTCACCATACAAGCTCTAACGACAGCAGTGAGACGATGTAAACAATAGTCGATCACTCCCACAACCACCCACGGTGGTGGCGACCTCTGCATGGCTGTAGAGAGCTTAGCTACCTATGGAGAGGTTAAATAGTTTATCTTGCGCCTACGCATGCGTACGTGAAGCATCTTCGGTGAGGTAGAAAACTCAGTAGCCACGAACCAGGCAAGGGCACGTGCGTGCAGAGCAGTGAATGGTATTGCTTCACGCTTCACGCGTGTGTAGCTTCAGGCGTTCGTTTGATGGGAAATGTCAAAGAGTTGTCAAAATAAAGACTTGGTACACGGAATTTTAGTTAAATATAACTATAGTAAACAATACCATGTCTCGCTATAGGTTGGTTAAAAAAAATCCATAAATATTTTTTAAATTGATTAACAAAGGAATGATGTCTCGGTCTCGTCAGAGGCCTTTTGGGCAGCTTGAAAAACTGTTACACCAGAGACACAGATTACTAAAGAGGTTGGCGTTACCTAATGCGATAAGACAAACAAAAAAGTATTAACAATCAATATAAACATGTCAAAACGGTAAAGCCAGAGACGACAACGACAGAGAAGTACGCCTTGCCAACAATGCCGCTGCCATGATCACATAAACCGCTAAATTCTTGACGCTTTAATAAACGCATCAAATTATTCTGTCACACAGCTGTAGCGACACAGTTCCGACACGGAGTGTCGACACTTGTGTAGTGTAATCTCTTCTCAGGCCAACTCCGAAGCTATTGTGCCGTAGGGGTTACCAAATGCACCGTTGCAGTTTTTGTTACGATAGTAATTTGATTTCATTAGCTTAATGCAAATCAAATTTCCCTTTGAAGCGAAAATGACGTTTCGTTGTTGATTGTTGACAGTTACGAAATATATTGAGGTTTTTGTGGTGCTCAGTTATTAGCATGGTCGCGAGTATTGTAATGGATGCCAGACAAGTGATAATAACGATAAATCATGATAATTAGGTGCTTACAAGATGGTAGCCCTTCACTACGAGCCCCTATATTTGTTAAACTAGAAGCTACTAGGTTACTAAGACTGAGGTGTTTGTAAAACAAAATTAATGAAGGTAATAAAGTTTCCTTACCAAACTTTATCAATTTATGTTATTTTCAATTTGAATTAAAAGATTTTACATTTATATTGTCTTCACCACCATTTAATTTTACGGATGAACCACTGTAAATATAAAATCAATTTATTTTCTCCGTAATTTTCCGCAGCATTAGTCACAGTTATTTCATACACTTTTATGGGCCGTCGTGTAGCAATAAATGATATTGATATTATGTACTTTTTAAAACTAATAACTAACTTCTACATGCCACCGCTAAACTACCTACCATACATAACACACACTAATTATATCCTGGTATAATATTTTAAAAGCTAATTTTAAGAGCGTGTTTGTAGTCTTCACGCTCAAACGGTTGGAACAATTTTGATAAAACTTGTAATGGAGATAGCAACTTCCTGGATTAACACGGGTAACAGCAGGGCACAGCTAGCAATATCTAAAAAGGAAGACAATCCAAATGTCGTGTGCTGCATTGTAAATAAGTTTGTTCGTTTTTTCCAGCTCTCTCAAGCGAGCCTCGCGTGGTGTGCTATTACACGAACTGGTCCGTGTACCGGCCCGGCACCGCCAAGTTCAACCCGCAGAACATCAACCCTTACCTCTGCACGCATCTCGTCTACGCCTTCGGAGGGTTCACTAAGGACAACACGCTTAAACCGTTTGACAAGTACCAAGATATTGAGAAAGGTATGACAATTGTTATAATACAAATGTTGGGCGCTATTTTTAGCTTGTAATCTGCATAATAACATGTTTTTTTTTTCACGTTTGGCCATGGTGCTTTTCGTACATTATGCCTGAACATCTTTTTATTCCGTACTCATCACGTAGCTACGCGTTCAAAACGTTCACTGATGTAATACAGCTAGTTGAATTATTTTAACTGGTGTCAGGATATTGAAAAACGACTTTGACCACACGTTGGGCATCACTTTTGATGTTTGACCCAGAAAAAAAAAACAGAAAAATAACTTGCTTTAATCTTCTTTTGACCTCCATAAAGTTACATATCAGCACATACATTACCAGAAAACAAAGCACTAGAAGAAAATTACGCAAATCCCACGTTGGGCGCCAATTTTGGTCCCAAATAATAAGTGAAACGTATTTTGGTACGTATTTACACAACATCTTTAATACCATAATTAACATGCAAATGAAATGTTCAACAGGTGGTTATGCCAAATTCACGGGACTCAAGACCTACAACAAGAATTTGAAGACCATGCTCGCGATCGGAGGCTGGAACGAAGGCTCTACGAGATTCTCTCCCATGGTAGCTAACAGGGAAAGAAGAAAGGAGTTCGTTAGGAATGCTATCAAGGTTTGTTCAATTATCAATACCTATCTTTATTTGGAGAAGTATAGTTACAAATTCACATAATATATAAGTTATTAGTAAAGCCTTTTCTTTTCAATCACGCTCAAAAAAGTTTGTAATTTAAACATTCTGCCGTTGAAATTCTGGTGGTATCATTACATACATAAAAACCTATTTCAGTATATAATATATAGTGTATGAGATATATATGGGACAGTATATATAGCTTCCATACAGTGAAAACCCGTTACTGTGCCGATTATATGGAAATCGGGTGTGTTTGTGTGTGTATAATTAATTTACCCTGGTCCCTCTGCTCAGTTCCTCAGACAAAACCGTTTCGATGGCCTCGACCTTGACTGGGAGTACCCTGCCTTCCGTGACGGTGGCAAGCCTAAAGACCGTGAGAACTACGCCAAGCTGGTGAAGGAGCTGCGCGAGGAGTTCGAGAGGGAGGCGGAGAAGACCGGGAAACCCAGGCTGCTGCTGACAATGGCAGTTCCAGCAGGAATCGAATACATAGAGAAGGGATTTGATGTGAAGACGTTGAACCGGTGAGTATTCTTTAAAACACTTGTCTTTATTTTGACACCTTGCGCAGAATGAGTCGAGACTCAAGAACTAGTCATAAGTAATTTCCCTTTTTTGATATTTAGCCTTAGATTTAGACATTTAGACTGTACTATGACGCTAACTGGATTGTACTACTCGTAGTAGGGAGCGATCTCTTTGATATCCGAGCAGGCACAAGACTAAGATTATATGATTAAAATCTAGCACCTAGTCTAACTTATTAGAACTTCATACTATTAAAATGTTGCTAACCTACCATGGTTACGTTACCTACAAACGCAGTAAGCAACAGTGGTTGATCAAGTTCAAGGTCGTTGGCATTTGTTTTATTTACAACTTGCTGCCCCGACAGACATTTCCCTGTAATTGTCATTATTTCAAAAAGTTACACTGCAAAACTTAATGTGGTCGCGAAGTTTCCTCTAATGTTTGGTGTAATTTTTTTATTATTTTCTGTCTTATGTACCTTAACCTGATAATAACAAACACAACATAAAAAGAATTAGCAAAATTGGTCCAGCCGTCCATGCATGATGGCGCGACCAAGGGAAATTGGGATTCGTTTTTATAATATAATAATAATAATTTATAGAGATGAAGATTTAATCGCGTCGCATTTGTGAATGTTAGTAACTAGCTCACACACTTACTTAAAGTGTGTCGTGATGTATCTACATAGGGTGATGTGATTTGTGATACCAATGACTGTGGTGACATGCTAATACAATTGAGCAATCAATCCACATGCTCGCCGAGTGGGTTACTTATCAAACAACATCGAAAGTTGCCTAATTTGGTAATTCAGGGTCGTCGTTACTTAATGCTTTAATTGTGGTACAAGTGATAGACTGTCATCACGTACTTAAGTGCCAGAAGAATTTCAATTTCTTAAGCATAGTATGCACAGGCACACATTCATTTAAAAAAATGCTTAGTAAAACCATAAATGATACTGTACTGACAACACTAAAGAGATATTCCAAAAAATATTTAGAGCAATACGAAAATGTTAAGAATTCAATTCACACAATTAATTATTATGGGTAGATTTTAATAACCAGTAAAACGCTTGTAATTTTTTTTAAATCGGGAGTTGGTTTAATAGTTCAAATGAGAATTATTCTGAAATCGCTAACGCTTGTGCCGAACACCACGCCTACAATGCTGCTCTTCTTGAAGCTGACTACGCACGAACGGAATGTCGCACTGCCTAACTTTAAACAAGTTTGGTATTTACACACTCGTGTTTTACAAATATCAAATTATGTTGGCGATTTGCCATATTAGAAGTTTAAAAGAAATATTGATAAATGTGACTGTAATTACCGTGGGGGACTAGTGCTGTAGTACCTCGGTACATCAAAAGTTTTCTACAGGTACATGGGTTTATTTGGGGGCACGGCAGTGTCCCCGCCAATTCGGAGAAACAAAGGCTACGTAGCATCCTTTTTTCGAAGCCATTCAGGCCATTTTCAACCCACTGTAACCTCGTTGAGATTTGTCACGCAATGATAACTATGCATTACTAAAATAAACACAACAAAGAGATCACACAATGTTCTCACAAACTTGTGTAATAATGGTAATCATCGTATTTCACGATATTAAAACATTTTCATGCGGATAATTGCATGAGTCAAGTAATGTTAGTCCACCGTTCGGCGCGGGCGCAGCTGTGATTACGCGGGTTTCGTAAGGTGTGGAATAAGAGGTTGGTGACAATGGTACCAGGAATTTAATGAGAATTGTACTGTAAAATATTATTTTCAATGTTTGTCGGGGTCCAATGAGGGGTCCTGACGAAACATAATGACTTTCGGAAGCATATAGACCGATGGAATTTCGCACATAACTGGAAAGTCGTTGGGTGCGGGGGCAAAAATCTAACTTGGTATCGTTGGGTTGCAAAGCACACAAGTGATCGCTCTTTCCAACATGTTAATCAATGGTTAAACCACGGCTAAATTTAGATTATCATAAATTTACCAAACCAATAATTGTGGTTAACCAAAAAAGTAAACTATGGTTAAAATATTCATTCGTTCATTCATTCGTTTGCCTCACTCATGATCTCTTCTGTAGCGACTTGCGGCTACAGGCGGAAGTTAAGAAATATTTGGTAACGGTAGACACTTGCAGCGTGTGCATAATGAGCTAAGCAAGTGTGATGTTGCTACAGTGCACATCTGGACTAAGTTTCGTAGGTTTGTGTAATGTTGATGCTCTTCTTCCAACGGTATGGTCACATCTATCGTTGATACGCCGAGAAACTTTGGCAACGCTGTCTGTAGCGGTTTATACCACAGATTAAGTTTTAGTTTATTCAAGTTTTAGGGATTTTTGAATTGTATTAGGTTGTTTGCGCACATTTAGATTATTATATTTGTCTGTGATATTTCATGCTTTTTCACCCTATTTTAAATTGTAACTGGTACCAGAAAATGTTTGTGTACACGTGTATAATCTTACTAATATTATAAACGCGAAAGTTTGTAAGTATGGATGGATGGATGGATGTTTGTTACTCTTTCACGTAAAAACTACTGAATGGGTTTTAATGAAACTTTACAATAATATAGCTTATACATCAGAATAACACATAGGCTACAATTTATACAGATATTGTGTGAATTGTCTAAAATATGACGATAAGTGTCAAGTAAGTAGGAAAAAATCTACCATCTGCGCGCTATTCAGGCGTGCGCTGCCAAAACCGCTAGAGCTATATATACATTATGTAATGTATGATGGAAATATTTATCTTAAATAGTTCTACAAAAAAGCCCGCCTCAGTATATATCTATATCTTATGTGTAAGCCATTATAGCCAAAATAGTGAACCATAAAAATGTGTGATTTTAATGTCATAACGTTCGTTCTTTTCTACGTCAGGCTAATAATTATAAGCTGCTCTTAATACTAATCCTGCGCAGACGAAGTCGCGGGCACCAACTAGTGTATACTTACATTAGTAACTAATTTTATTATTTTATATACACACAAAATAAAAACCTCATTAAAATAGCTGTTCTGTTACGCAAGCGAGGAATAGAAATATTGATTGTGCTTTCACTACCTCGTATCTATCAAATCAAATTCTCGCCTCAGGTTACAAACTTCATTATTTCTGTCACTACGACATACCTACCTATTCTACACTCACAACACAACTTCGCTTTTTCTCCACAACAAATAAATCAAATTTAATTGGTACCTCCAAGATGGACCGACACAATACCCGGAAAGGATGGACTTATTACTGATACCAATTATCCTAGCCTTTAAAGTATGGACCTTGGAAGCCTTGACCTTTTACGAAGATGTCCAACAGCAACAACCGGGTTTTGAGATATTGTAATAATCAGTATTTGTCGTAATAACAGAGTAGGTACTTACTTATAGAATGAATAATTAGTATACAATACATTATATTACCACTTGACTAATGTTAATGACTTCATGCGTTATCAAAGTTTCATCTAAATAAGTGTTAATTGTATAAAAATACGACTTGCGGAAAGCTTGCAAGAGGCTGGACGTGGAGAGCCGAAGATCGGGATCAATGTCATTCATTAGCCCATTAGGAGAGGCCTACGTCGAGCAGTGGACGAATAATAATATAGGCTCATGATGATAAACAAAACTATGAAATAATTATAGCTTTAATTCACACAAATGCTTTCGTATATAAGTAGTAGTTTGATAAGGATATTACAGATGGCAAAATTATATGACCTCATATTTTGGAGTGGGTGTAAGCGAACATATTATACTCGTACATAAGTAGTCTTGGCCCTGAGTCTGATTAACTAATGTTCTCATTGGAAGCAAATTATGCATTATCTATCTTTGAACCAACAAATGTATACACAAAATAATTGTCCAAAACTATGAGTCATAGATAACTTTAAAAACAAACAAAAACGATGGAACGTATTAACTTAAAAAAAAAAAATATGACTATGACAAGGTACCCAAAAGTAGACAATACACGACTTTATCCAATCAAACTGTACCTCTATTTCAATCAAATACGCCATAGACACCAGGACGGGAATAAAAACATCTCTTCTTAGCTGATTTACAAACAATCGCCCACTAGTGTATTCAGACCATAATATACGTTTTTATTTTTGGATAAAACAAATACTAATATATTTAAAACTAATCTCAAAAGCTGCCAGCATTTTGGGATCGTTGCCCATTAATAAATACCTTTAATACCGGTACCAGGTTAATAAATAATAAATAAATCTGTTTTTGTAAATATATTTTTGGCATCTAATAATCAAGTCGTACAAGTAATAATCAGTGTAGTCGACGTATGCAGCTAAAAATACCACCAGACACTAATACCGGTTTTTCCCAACAGATACCTCGACTGGATGAACCTGCTCACATACGACTACCACTCCGCCTTCGAGCCGGCAGTGAACCACCACGCCCCGCTCTACCCCCTGGAGGAACCGAACGAGTACAGCGTCGATACCGAACTCAATATTGTACGTTGCTAAAGTTATCTTTTAGGGTTCCGTAACCAAAGGGAAAATCGGGACCCTATTATTAACACTCCGCTGTCTGTCCGTCTGTCTGTCCGCCTGCCACCAGGCTGTATCTCGTGAGACGTAAGAGTTAGGCAGTTGAAATTTCCACTTAAGATTTATTTCTGTTGCCGCTATAAAAACAAATATTAGACAACAGAATAAAATACTACCATTTTTATAGATAATGGTACGGAACCCTTCTTGCGGGAGTCCGACTCGAACTTGGTCGGTTTTTTATTGCGTTCATACACGAATTTGACCGTAGTCTCACCCATTTTGTATTAAGTGCACAAGATGCCAAATTTTTCAAAAACATCTAAAAAAAGGTTTTTTACAGCGTGACACAAACATAATCACACATCTATATTCGTATGGAGCGTTTACATCTCACATCTTAGCTAGCACTTTCCTGTTTGGTTTTCCTTTTGAGTTGACTAATTCCTTTTTCCAGGACTATACCATCAAGTTCTACTTAGAAAACGGCGCAGACCCTGACAAGTTGGTGCTTGGAATCCCTACCTATGGTCGCTCCTATACCCTGTTTAACGCGGACGCGGTTGAGATTGGCTCCCCCGCGGACGGCCCCGGGGACCAGGGCGACGCTACGAGGGAGAAGGGCTACCTGGCGTATTATGAGGCAAGTACCCTTATCAAACCTGTATGTGTACGTGAAATTATGTCTGTAAGCGGCGCCTACGACACATGAGAAATCCGAGTGTGGGACTATGTTATTATAAAAAAATGTTCTTTAAAAAATAGGGGGTCTCAATTCGGTTGTGATTGAAATTAACATTTAGTTTCCTTAGAAATTTATAGGCATTTGAGACATTACGAAGTGATATGAGACCCTAAACTGAAAACCCTAGACCTGAACCAATGCAAAAAGTTATTGAACTAATAGAAACATAAACCTTCCTTGGCAGTCGGGTTTAGAACAGAAACAACAATATTATCTTAAAGTGAAATATTTTAAGCCCCGACGCAGACAGAGGGGGGCTTTGTCTGTGGCATAATAGCTCCCAGACGGCTGAACCAATAATTATCTAGTTATAGTTTGTAAGGAGACTAGATAGAAGAAATTCTCGCAAACAAAAATGTATACATAATCTTTGTGTCGAGAGTTTTTCAAACTCCTAATTTGTACTGTTGAATTTCCAGATCTGCGAATCCCTAAAGCCCAAGACGAAGAAGCGCAGCGCCTCCGACGAGGACTCCGAGGAGTACGAGGAGGAGGAGGAGGACGAGGAGTGGACCATCATGCACCCCAACCCCGCGGCCATGGGGCCCGTCGCCTTCAAGGGGAACCAGTGGGTGGGGTACGACGACGTAGACATCGTCAGGAAGAAGGGGGAATACGTCGCTGAGAATGGGCTTGGAGGTAACCCACTATTTAATTAGAAATAATTTTCTTCTTCTTTTCCTTCTTCTTCGTCTTCTTTTACTACTTCTTCTTCTTCTTCTTTTTTTTTCTTCTTCTTCTTTTTCTTCAGTCGACACTTACAGTCCTACATAATTATTAATAATAATAAATTAGAATTTAAGAAATGACATTAACACTACCTTGCTGTAATCTTTGCTGTATTATACGTACAATCATTTCTCGATCCTTTTTGTGTCTGATCTCTTCTTTCTTATTTTATTTATATCGTCTTGAAATGCATAACATGTCATTGCAGGTATTATGTTCTGGTCGATCGACAACGATGACTTCCGCGGTAACTGCCATGAGAAGCCCTACCCTCTCATCGAGGCAGCCAAGGAAGCTTACATCGGCAAACTTGGGTATGTTATTTCTTTGATTTGAATTAGGTGACACTATTGAACTTGCTTATTTTACGCGCGTTGACACATAATTCCACTGTTTGTAATAATAATCTAGTTTCAAAAATCAGAAAGCTTATTTGGTTCATCGTATTCGCATTGCAATTCAACGTGGCAATGCTGCCAGCATTGAATTAATATAGTATTGGCATAAAGTATTGGCCTGAGTAAAAATGATAGCAATCCACATTATTCAGCAGTTGTCATACAAAAGACTTCAACGCGCTCGGTGCTTCCATTCTTTTTGTCATCATTGTATTTCCTAATTTCCTACTAATTAATAATTATAGTAGGTAGGTATCCTATTTGTTATTATAGACAGATGATATAATAGTTTGTCCAGAATTGAGCGGAATAAGGATGTGTTACTAGCTGCGCTCTGTGGTTTCACCCGCGATAACAATAGTAAATAAACTGAACAAGAAAAACCACAACATACCATACGTTTTTATAAGATTTTCTCATCACTATCCAGCCAATTATTTATTATTACAACAAACAAAGCATTTAGCATTGATAATAATTTTAAAGCTGGATTAAAAAAATAATTATATTTAATCTTTAAATACTTCTTCCTCTGCAGATCCACAGACAACACCATAGCAACCAGGACCTCGAAGCCGCTGAGCAGACCCAGCAGCAACCGAAGGAGGAACCGCCCCAAATCTTCCACCACCACGCTGAAACCCACCACCACCAAGTGAGTACACCTTCAGCTAAATATTCTAGATGGAGGTTGAACCGGAACCTATACACTTGGAGAATGGTGGTCTAACCAGAACTTGTACACTTTTCAACTCATGGATGCCAGACTCGATTCTCAGGCACCATAGACAAAAGAAGGCTCTTCCAAAGATGAAAAGAGTCATAGAGAGTAAGCAACGCATCGACAACGCCTTGAGTTTTTATGGCGTCGAAAGGCGGTGGTGACCGTTTACCATCAGATGGGCCGTCAGCGTGTTTACCACTATGTCACATAAAAAGAAAAAAATATATTATAAACTACAATATTAATTATCCCTAATAGCCTACGTTCAACTTAGTATACCTTAGTAGCTGGGAAATAAAAAGTTTGTATGTATACCTATACACACTCACATGCTGGTCGATTCTTCTCGGTTAGGTATATTTGATCTATGCCGTGAGTATGAGTTTTTACTAGCTCGACATAGTACGAGTCAACTAGCTTTTTGTATTAAGATTTTTCGTTCATAAACGCGCCGTTAAGTAGTTCAAGTTTTCATAGAAACTTTATTAAAATATGCAAACGCGAAAGTTACGTTACTATCTATAAAAACTAGGGGTACTGTTACTAAGTCAGTGGACAAGTCAGCTGGCCGTGCCCATGAATATATTTGAAAATTGGCACCAATCTTTTCAGAACTAACAAGCGTAAGAGCTCCGTCTCCAGCAGCACCCCATCATGGAACGTCACACCTGAACCACCGACCACTCCCGATCCAGGATCAGGTATATCCATTTTTATTAAAATCACTAGACAAAAGAAACACAAAAAATACACAGGAAAAAAAAATTATTTTCTCATTACATTTTGTATGAACGGCTTGACTAGACAACGTCAGGCGAGACAGTAGTAGGTCTAAATGGCATTATCTAAAGCTCCACAACATTTCGTTTGCAGATTTCAAGTGCGTAGACGAAGGCTTCTACCAGCACCCTCGCGACTGCAAGAAGTACTTCTGGTGCCTGGACTCGGGACCCTCAGACCTCGGCATCGTGGCTCATCAGTTCACTTGCCCCTCTGGTAATACACGGTTTGACACCCCCCCACCTATACTTTACATACCATATATACACAGGCATGCTTTTCACACATACAATACAAAAACAAAACCTTAGACACCTCCCAAACATATTCTCTCTAATCCCGATACACATACACAGGCATGCTTTCCACACGCACATCTTCACACATTAACACACAGGGCTTAACACAAAACATTTAAACAAGAGTTGAACAACTGAATCTTAAATGTCGTTCCTCAAATCGAAGTCTAACACTCTCGTTGTCTAACTCAATAACAAATACACAAGTAAAAGTATCAGATATAACAGGACTGACTACGACAACGGGATTGTTAGACGTCTATTCTGTGGAATGATATTATATTCGACACATCTGTTCAACACTTATTTAAACTTTCGTGGTAAGAAGCATAGTATTTTCAAAATTTTTTTTTTTATTCTTAACTAACATTGTCCATCGTATTCCAGGCCTGTTCTTCAACAAGGCAGCCGACTCGTGCGACTTCGCGCGCAACGTCCTCTGCAAGACGCCGGCCGCCACCACCAAGGCCCCCACCACGCGGGCCGCCACCACGCGGGCCGCCACCACCGTCACCACCACCACCACCACGAGGAAGCCCGTCAGGCTCAGCACCAAGAGCTCTGTGCTGTTCAGGACTAGCAGCACCACGCCTGAGCCGGAGGAGGTGAGAGATCACCATTCAGAATTTAGTTTAGAACACGACCGCCTCGTTGTTTACCTTCAGGTCATACAACGGTCTAAAGCTTGCTCTGGGGCCGTATTATGAACTCTTAATCCCGGTCAGTTTACGGCGTAAACTGAACTGCCTGGCTATTTCGTATTATGAACTCCTAATGCCAGCCAGTGACGTCACGTGACAGTCAAACCTAATTCTGACCTAATAACAAGCTGGCAATTTCGTATTACGAATTTTTATTTCACATAATGTAGTGCATAATACGAAAAAGAACAATCCAGTTTACGACCGTATAAATAATTGCCTGGAACTTGCCTAGTTTTATATAAGTTCATAATACGCCCCCAGCTAAGAATGGGACTGCCTGAAACCCCCAAAAATTGCTCGGTGGTAAATTCAGCTTGAATGAGTAGAAGCTAAAAAACCTTGCCATTAAAAGATTGTATAATTGTAACCTGCCTAGTTAACCATTTATATTATTTTATTGCAGAGTGAAGAGTATGAAGATGAGACCGCGGGAGATATCACCGATGAAGATGCAGAGGATCCGAGAGTCATCAAAGAACTGATCGATCTGATTAAGAAAGTTGGTGAGTGATAATCTATTAATTTCCGTGCGGAACCAATGTTATCTTTTGTACCTACCTACATACTGCAGGTGACTTAACAACATGTTGGAGTTTTTGCGGGAATCCGATAGTGAGACGTTGTTGTTTTTGTATTTTCTTTATCAAACTTGTGTTTCTTCGAGTGTTCATGTATAATATTGGTGGAATATTAGTCATTGAGTGTTCGGTAACGTGCACGAGTGCAAGCAAATGATATAAACCCAAAAAGGCGTGTAACTCGCATTTTTTCCATAACTCCCAGGAAGTTTTAGTAAAGCATCCACCACTATACTGAATCGTGACTTTGACTATGTAAATAATCGACTTGACTACTTGACCGCGAGGATTGCTTTAATGCAATTATTTTCCTATTGTGAAAATAAGAAATACCTAAATATTTTAATACTTGACATTGGCCAAATGCATAAACCGTGCGAAGCCATAACTAAAACAAAAAAATGGTACTTAAATCTTGACACTGGCTAAATGCATAAACCATACGAAGCCATAACTAAAACAAAAAGATGTGGTACTTAATACTTGACACTGGCCAAATGCATAAACCGTGTGAAGCCACAACAAAAAAATAAATAAAAATAACAACATGTCCGTGTAACAGGCGGCGTGGAGCAGCTGGAGAAGCAGCTGCACCTGGCGGAGGCCGGCGCCGGCGCCGCCGGCGGCAGCACCACCACGCCCGCGCCCTTCAACAAGAAGCTGTACCAGAAGGTGCTGGAGAGGGCAAGAGTCAAGAACAAGTGAGCTTTTACTACTGCAACTAAACTATGTACTACGTCAGTAAAAAAAAAATATAATGTATGTTTTTTGTATTTGCTAGACAAAATTGGATCTTATTTACGAACAGATTCATATCTAGCAAAATCCTACCCGAATTTTTTTCTTTTTTTCTTCTTTTATCAACTGGGCCCAAGCTCGTGATCCAAATGTTTGACAAACGGCTACTTACATAAAATAAACATTAGAGACAATATTGAAAAGCTGTTTAAACTAGTAATTTAGCGAACTAGACTTGCTAAAACTATAAATATCGTCATACCTCGCTTCCTAGCCTAGTACTAAATCATAAGTTTTCTATCCCAAATGCAGATTCCCAAGCAACAGCATCATCCAGACCTCACAGAACAGCCGCCGCGGGCCTCAGAGCCAGGGGATCGAACCCGCCACTGACAAAGACAGACTGCTCAAGAAGGATCGGCCACAGTGAGTGATACATTTCGCTGATCATCGAACGACATACACTCACTTGCCATCTCTTTATCTCTTTCAGCCTTTGTCAACGCCTTGAGGACTGACAAAACTTCATGTTACGCTGATAACTAGAATTTGAACGGGTCTAATTCGCGCACTAATAACAAATTATATAATTTTGACATACCTCGACGTTTCGGCCGAGTTACGTCGACCGTGGTCACGATAAGACTGGAGAATGCGGGTGTCACCGTCCGGAGCGGCAGGTGATGTTTCCAACTGCCACGGCCGACGTGACCACGGCGATGTAACTCGGCCGAAACGTCAAGCTATGTCAAAATCATATAATATTTTAATATTAGTGCCTGCGCAAATTAGACCCGTTTAAATTCTAATTATCATTTATTCAGTTCGCGAAAGTTTAAGAACTTAATGTCATGCTATATGCCCTCTTTTGTATACCAGGTACACCACCATAAACCGGCAACGCGCCGCCGCTTCCACGCCCGAGCCTGACAGCAGTGAAGACGAAGAGGAAGAGTTAGAAGAGACGGCAGCGGTGCAGCTGTCCCGCGCGCGCGCCGTGGAGTCCCAGCAGCGGGAGTCGCAGGCCAGGCCGGGGACCACCAGCAAGCCGCTCCAGTACGTCAACATAAGGAGGGCACGGCCCACTACCACTTCGGATACCGCTGATGACACTGCTTCCAGGTGAGATAAGCTTGTGATGGGGAAAGCGACTTAATTGACACGTCGAGGTTTGTAAAAATTTTACCAAATTGCGTGAATAATATACCTACTTGTGTTAGTCTTAAAAACAAGACGGAATTCAAAAATATACTACAGCTGATGAGTATTAAAAGATGCTGCATTAATGTTCATGAAAATATACGGCTATCATGGGTGATGTACATAATCAAATAGAAGATAATCATCCGAATCAGTTCAGAAATGCTGTAGATATTAATAACACAAAAAATATTTTAAAAAGCTTCCTAAATGACATGTGGACCGCGTTTTTTTACTAACCATTTGTGTTTCAGAAATGCTTTGTTCGAACGCACTGAAACATACGGCTCTGTATCCGAGTCCAACACCCTGGATATACAGGGCTCCAGAAAAGAGAACGTTCCAGAATACGTCACAATCAGAAGGCAAAGACTTACCACGGAAGAAACTTCTACTATTCAGTAAGTCGCCCATGTAACTCACATTTCTCGTTCTTACCAAACATTGTTTTATTAATTTTCCATCCGCTAACTTTATTTGTATTCCGCAGGTACCAAGAAACTGAAGTTGAGCAGGAAACCGCTCTGGAAAGAGAAATTTCCTCTCAACCCCAATACTCTTCCATAGTCAGAACTCGGGGCACAACCGTTTCTGTTTCCGAAGAGCCGAATAGCTCTGAGCCTCCTTTCCTTCGTCCACGGTACACCACCCTCGCCCCTCCTGAAGACCCTAGTACCCCTGAGCCCACCACCGTCCTTGCTGTCCAAATATCCTCCTTGATAAACTCCCCGAGTTTCGAGGAAGCTGAGACGACTGTTCAAACCACTGAGGCTGAACCGACAACCACTAGCACAACTTCAAGACCCACAACCACCACTACAACCACCACCGCAGCTCCTGCGCCGAGCTCCACACGTCGCGCCGTTCTCCGCCGTCGAGGTTCCACCACTCCCACCACGACTACTCCGGTTCCGTCGGCTTCTACCACACAGGTGAGTGCCAGGAATTATACTTTCGTAAGACGCCGTCGGCCTTCACCCCGGCCGAACGAAATATCGGATTCAGATAACGATCTAGAAGTCTCGAGGAAAATTCGATCAACCACTCCGGATAGTCGCGAAGTAGACGGCGCTAGTTCGGAAAGAGAAACCGGGCGGGCTAGAAGGTTTAGAAGTAGGACGTTCCAATCGACGCAGGTGGACGATTCCGTAGCCGCTGCGGCTGTAGCTAGAGGCCAATTCCGGCCGAGACTGAGTCCAGATGAAGTTATTTCCTTGACGCCAGTGGAAGTGGAACCTCAGTTTGTTCCGAGGCAGAGCTTCAGTCCAAGAACCGAGAGACGATTCCGAGGACGGACTACAGTGGCGGATGTTGTTGTAGACAGTGTGGCTTCTGCTGCTACCGTCGAAACTCGACGACCAGTTATTTTACCAAGAGGACGTAATAGGTTCACTGTCACCTCATCCACAGAAGCAATAGTATCTAGTCTACCTAGTACGGAATCAACCCCAAGCCAAAGACGCCCGACTTTTGCTAGATTCTCTCCACGCCCATTTGGAAGGACTACTGCTCCCGCAGTATCACCTCTGGATATTGAAGACAACAATGAGGCAGCCACAGAAACGACACAAAGAGCACCGACGCGCTTATCTTTTGGTAGATCAAGACCAGCTTTCTCCACCACCCCTGCACCAGCTCTTCAAGCTCGTAGGTTGCCTTTCCCAACTCGCATTTTAACAACTCCGCAATCGTTAGTCACTGAAATTGATGATGATGATGATGAAATCGAAGGCAAAGTTGATGACATTTCTTTATCAGAAAGTGCCATAGAAGAGAAAGAGCATCTGGAAGAAGAGGAAGAAGAGGAAGAAGAGGAGATTGAAGAAGTTCCAAAACGCAGAGTTATTGTTAAAAAACTTAGGGTTCCAGTTGTCACAGAAGAGAGCCCTACAGAAGCGACACCTATCGATGATTCTGGTAAGAGAAGGTTTAAAATTATAAGACGTAGGCCTGCTACTACTCCTACTGAAGCGACTATTTATACAGAGGCACCGGTATCTCAAACACCTAGAATTCGTAAAGTCATTCGTAAGAAAATAAATAGAATTGTAGAAGAAGACCCTGAAATCATAGCTAAGTCGATCGGATCGTTAGAAACATTCAAAATTACCACTTCAACAGTTTCTACAACGGAAGCTGTTATAAATTACGGAGAGAAAAGGAGAGTTATATCAACAAGCAAACCTACTGCTACTCCTTCAACAACCACAACGACAGAACAAGTGACAGAGAAGTTAATTGAAGAAGTCACAGAAGCTACTAAAGATGAAATTTTAAGAGATTTACTTGTTCAGGAAGATGGTGTAACAAATAACGATGATGAAAAGATACAATCGATTAAAACCAAAGAAGTTGATATTACAGAAGAAACTGAAATTAAAGAAACTGAAAACAAAGGTATCAAAAGTGTAACAGAAGAGAAACAAGAACTAGAAGTATCAACTAGTCTTGATACAGATTCTAAACCTGAAGTGGCAATAGCAACAGAACAAAAATCTATTGACATATCGGAAAGACAAGAAACGACTGAAGATGACCCAACTGCTACTGACACAGTAGACATCTCTCCAGAAACCACCACCACGACTACTACAGAACTTCCATCACCTACGCCTCGAACCCGACTACCATTCAGGTCACAAAAACGTTTATTTACGTCTACGACCGAGCCAGCCTCATCAAGCAGTAGAATATTTAGTCGTAAATACAACCCTGGAGTATACACAAGCCCTGCAAGCATCCCTACTAGATCTCCTATTGCGTTCAGGCCTTCAATATCTAACAGAAGGCCACCGCTATTTACTAGACGACCGTTTACAACTGCCAGAACAACGACAAGATTAGAAGAAGAAGAACCAGAATATTCTGATGAAGAGCTTCTTGATGAAGAACCAGAAAACCCATTCGTGTTCGTGCCTTCCAGTCAGTTGTTTACTAGAAAACCTGATTCTGATGAGGACGATACTGAGGGTCAAGACGAAGATTCAGAAGAAATATTTGAAGATGGCAACGAAAGTGATCGAGAGGAAGAAGAGCCTCAACAACGAATCACTTCTACAACAAGGAGACCTTACAGACCAAGGCTAATAAACTCAAACACATTCCGAACCTCAACCTCTACCACAGAATTGCCAAGACGATTCGGTGCGTCACAAAACAGGACTGCTGTGCTAAACAGATTTTCTAGCAACAAATCTGTAAATGATACCAAAAAGCGCGTTGCTAATGTACCAGTTGGGTACAATTCTTCTGTACCAGCGTTGACGCCAAAGATTCCAACATTGGAAAATGAGACTCAAGAACAAGAAATTAACGTGTCAACTACTAGTGCTTCAGTAACTGAAACTGAGACTACAGATGATGACTACCTTGAAATGACAGAGAGCACTTCTACCTTATCCGATAGCACGAATACTGAAACCTTATCAACAAATACAGCTGAAGCAGAGACTGCTACTGCCCAAATGGAGATCAGCACAGATGATTATTTAGAATTCACTGAACAATCTACTTACTACCCAAGTACGCAAGATGATACGACTAACGCTCGTACAATTTATTTCCAAAACACCGCATCTAACACGGAAACTACTACGGAAACGTCACCTCAAACTACAACGAACACGCCAGTACCACCAGTTATAAAAACTCAATTTGACAAGTTATTCTCTGTAAGTAGAGTGGTCGAAGTATCATCAAAATTAGACAAACATAGGTTGAATAAAAACAATCAAACCACTCTCATTGAAGAAGGGCAAGTGATGGTTGAAAAGAAACCTGTTGTTAACAAAATTGGAGAGGTTAGCAGATTTAGTTTGATCAAAATTTACGAAGACGAAATTCCAATTTACTTGACAAGACTTGGTCATGTATATCCGGTAGAAAATCCACCAGATAATCTCATAAGAATCGACGAAGGAAGAAACGCTAGAGCTCTAAACTATATAGAACCTCCTCGCGAAAATTTAGTCGCTTCTGAAAGTGTCAATGAAGCTTACAGACATATTAAGACGTTAAGTGATTTAACTAAAGATGATATGCCCAAAAGTCAAGTAGAACACGTATCTGGAGACACATTCTTGAGTTATATTAACGTTGAAAAGTCAGATAAAACACAAGAAGAGCCGTTATTTAATCAGTGGCAGTTTGTCCCGGCAGCCTATGAGAACGAAAAGAATAAAGCAAAGAGTTTTGACGTAGTAACACCGCGTTCCATGCTTACTAATCCATCGACTATTTCATTAGAAGGGCTATTTAAAAGTGAAACGCCTATTACTGCGAGAAAAGTAGCCGATGACAACAGCCAACCGTTTGTAGTATACTCAGCGTCAGTGCCCACTCAAAAGGAAGACGTAAATATTGTAAAGTTGGATGTTTTAAAGCCAGAAGGCCGCAGCATATTAACATTTGCCAAAGGCCAAGAGTTCAATGGCGGTTTGACAGTAGACGAAGCTACAGCCAAGTCTCCGATAAGCGTATCGATTGTACCTAAAACTGAAAGTGTCACTTCAACCACTGCGAAAGTTACATCTACTACAACGATGAGTCCCCTAGTCGAAATGCTAACTAGTGAACAATCAATAGTTACCGAATCTACAACATTATCAACAACAGAAGAAGTTGTCACTACAACAGAGATAGTGCCCGAAGAAACGACGGCGGTCAAACTGTCGCCAGTGGAACTGAAGCGAGCCAAGTACGGAGGTTTCCCAAGAAGGCCGATCATTAAAACTGGAAACCTAACAAGGATAAACGTGCCCAGAACGGTGCAGAAAGCGAATTCTACAATATCAGCGAACTTATTCCAAAAAGCGAACAAGACAGTGTCATTCAGCCCCAGCAAGTCAAGGTTCTCCGTCAGTAGATCCCAGAACGTACCGGTAGATACAAGAAAAAAGGTTACAAGTAAAACTCCAAAGGTTTTCACTACGGAGAACCCCAGAACGACAACGGAAAGGAAACCTTACTACAAGGCATCAAGACCTACTTTCCGTCCAGCGTTTATCCCGAGAAGAACAACGCTTCCTCCAACTACTGGAGACTCATAGGTTTTTATTAGATTAGCTTGAGGTTCGACCTCGACGAACCCGGTTTCTCTGGCCATAGAAAACTAAATGACTGATATTGTAAATTAAATTGGTTTTAATCACAATCTCGGATATCTGAATTCGATAATTCTGCGACAATTTCAAATGAAAATGATCACAATCAATTTAAATACGTGTCTGAAACATTCTACTGCACAGGAGTTAAAGTAAGCTGATCTTTGCGTTCGGGATGTTTGCATTCAATCGCTGTACATAATAGAATTGTATCAACAGTTTCATTGTAGTCATAATTATAGAAATTTATAGCTTTAAAATTATATTATAGGTCCACGAAAGTTTTTTATACCAAAAAAGTGTATATTATGTAATGTTAGTTCGTTTTGGTATATGAAAGGCTTTCATACAAATTGTGGTAGTTTACGGTTAGACTAGATATTATTTAAAGGTTCTTTATAGTAATTTTAATGTAATTGTTACCACTAAAATGTAAATATACGACAGTTAGAGAGTTGTAACGGAGTTTGTAACATGGATAATGAAACATGGTTTTGTAACATGAGTTTATTGTAACAGGTTTGTAATAAAGTATTAGTGGCTGTATTTCTATGTTATTTTAATCGTATTTTAAGTAATGTATCAACGCTTTTATGTTCACTATTTAAATATGTTAATGCATATATTTAGCTTGTGCTTGTGTTACAAGAACTATTAATTATCAAGACACTGGAAAAGGTAAGTATTTAACTCTCTATACTTTTTTACTTTTTACTGTTACTAAATATAGGCAACATATTAACATACATATTTATCAAGTGACTGTAGTACCTACAGCTAATATACAAAGTTTAAATGTGAATTTTATTCTTGGCTAAGTAGGTACTAAATGTAATTAACGAAAATATATTGTATTTAATTAACTAGAATGTTAAACAGAAGCAACAAAGTCTTTCACAATAATCATTTCTGTTAAACTTAGACAAACGATTGGTTCTGTTTCTTATAGACTTGTTTAACAATAGGCTCAAGCCAGTAGATAATGACTTCACATACTGTCAATAGAGTTTCCCAGTAAACAATAAAACTAGGAAGGTAATTATTTACAAGTAGGTAAGTATATATAAATTGTGTAACTGTCAATTAGTGTGTTTGGAAAATATTAAGATTTATTTTTATTCATACGCCACAATAACTAAATTACATAAAAAAATCGATAATCGTTTTAAAACGCTACATTTCATGGTCATATCGATAAGCAGAATAAATTAAAACACAACAATAACAACTTGAAACTAGAATAAATTAAACTCAATAAAAACATAACCCTGCTTTTGAGCAGCCGAGAAATAATAAGAGTCACAAAGGGCTGCCTTTTCGCCACGAGCGATCTCCTCTAGACGGCTCATGTCCACATCTAGCTCTACATGTTAGTAGGTACCTACTAACGGCTGAAAACTGCAGACTATGAATATATGAATCAGATATATGAATCACTAAATTACTTGGTACAATATCATTATTATTCAGGGGCCTTACCATGACGTCTTATTGCGATCCTATTGAGGACCTAAACAGAATCGTTTTGCTACTTATTCGTACCATGACGTCTTGTTGTGACATCTTGACGCTCAATTTAGTTGATTTTAAATCTAAAGGGATTGACGCCTACCTAAATGATATCGAAAGCCATGTATTACTATTATTTAAAGTGAAACGATTCTGTTTAAGACCTCAATTGGATCGCAATAAGACGTCATGGTAAGCCCCCTGGACGTGTGAAAATTTAGCTCAGACTTGTATTAGACTTGTGGGTCTAAGTCTAAGCTCGTGCCCTTCACTTTTACTCGTTTTTAGGTTACGTGAACGAACACTATTTGGATTCATTATCAGGCTTAGATTGATAGGCTGCCTTTAGTTTTGACCTGCACCTAATACCTTTTACTTTTAGCCTTTGTTGAGATTCTTGGTGCTATATTCAAAAAACTGTTTTTTTTTAAATCAATACAAAATAATCAGCTTTTTGGGTTTCTATATATTTGCCCAACCTCGCAAATAATTCATGATTAATATTCTATCAATTACTGAAACACAAGTTTGGGAACAATACAAAGTCAGTGTTTTTTCTTCTGGTGCTCACGCAAAACTACGCCATATAAGGTTTCCATTGTTAGTCTTTCATAGTCCGACTTAAAGGCTGTTTGTATGACTCGTAATGGTTGTATGACTCAAGTCGCCCTGTCAACTGCACTGCACAATACCTTCCTTGGCATGCACGGGCTCTCCCTGTTTCATGGCTATGATGCAATTTATTTAATGAGTTGCCAATGTGAATCATGCGTTTGCTTGTCCCTAGAAATATTACGGTTTGTTTCTGTTTCTTCCCACGGCTGGGCACCGCGTGCCATCTTTAGACAATCGGCCTGTATACGCAGAAACTAACGTAAAATGTGCGTATTTACATCATAACCACAACTTTTTCGGTCTTACCACAAAAGTAGACCAGAGTTAAACAGATGTTTACTAAAATGTCGTTCCACAAAATCTACTTCTATCACTCGCGTTGTCATACTCAATCCTGGCACTCCTAATTATTTTACTTGTGAATTTGCTATTGAGTAAAAGCGAGGGTTAGACGTCGATTAGTGGAGAAAATATTTAGACACACATGTTCAACTCTGGTTTAAATCTTTTGTGGTAAGACGGTCTCAGTCAAGTGCTGTTCTCGCTCTCTTTTCTTATTTAGGATGATAGGAATACATCATGGTAACGCGTCACGATCACATACCTGGCATGCCTGACTAGGATTTCCTGTATCTCGGGAATCAGGACCTACGAAGACTATGGTCCCATAGTCACCCAAACTTAACTGGAAACACCCTATCGAGAGAATTTTGATAGCCAGTCGCATTCTAAGCTTAGCATGGTTACCTTCTTTGACCACACCGTCGCTTAACACCAGGTTAGGTAGCATATAAAGTAGGTAGCTATGGTAAATCTTTAAATTCCTATGGTTCTGTTTTATGTAAATTGGTTCAGCAGTTTTTTAGTTTCTCTTGCAGGATTAGAAGCATAGTAGAAAGCCATATTACTTGGCAGTTGGTAGCAAAGCAATTACAATATACAGGATCAAGGTTACTATCATAAAAGTTTTTTTAAGCTATACCTAATTAGGTATAATATTATATATTATTTGATCGATTATTATATTATCTATTTAAGAATCCATTGATTTGTCTGTATTTTCTGTACCTACTATAGAATGCTCACCTATAACCTTAATGAGCACAATAACTTCAGATTGTATCATCACTTGGCCTACATGTAACCGGTCAGCCGGCTTTACTGAACAAATTTACCTTCTGGACGGTGGATCTACATTCTACCTACAGTCTTGCGTATACCTTCTCTCTCAAATAACTTAAGGGCTGAGAGAAGGGAATCGGTCCCCTTCATACAGACAAATACAGACAGTATCTCTTGCATTAGTACATATAGCTCTTTTATATTCCAAGAATCGTTAATGAATCCGTGGGGAACAGTTTGCAATCAAACAAGCGGATGGAATTAGGGCCAGGTTGTACTAAGGTGGTCATACTGGTGGTACCTACTGGCAGATGGCCGCGAGCGCTTAAATTGGCTAGTTTTTGTGTTTTTATTTATTGGAAAACAGTGATAACGATATTAGAAAATGTATGTTCCCAATCGCTTCCTATATAAAAAGCTCAATCATTGGTATAACTTTCACATGATTTCATTGTGGAATCTCTTAGAAGGTGATAAGTTAAGGTGCAATTTAGTGACATCTTTGTGGTTTTTTCTATCGAGCTAATTATTGGTAATCGCGTTTCTGTCTTCCCAATCGTCTACATTGTATGATGAATTTTAACAACCAATTTTTTTCACTCACATTTTTATATTTTATTTGGATTCCTGAGCTTACAAAACTTCGAAATTTAGCAAAACCTCACCTTAAAGTTTGAATGCTATACTTTTCTTGTTTCGATTTATAATTGTTACTTTTATGATTTAGGCCCTATTATCCCTAGTAGATACAAAAGTTGACTCACAATAACTGTTAGATCACTTCTCTTTGTGCTTCAAGAATAGAATAAGTCTACCGTTATCGCGATTTATGTCTATTTATCAGAAAAACTATGAATTAGCAAAATCGGTATTTATTAAAACAGAAAATCCCTCGTTAGTATTTGTGTAATTTTAAGTAGATACCTTCCTATCTATTTTCATTGATTACTTAATTAGTTCCTAAAATATTTTTAATGTAGGCGAGGTACCTTCCGACTTACGCTATTGTAGCTTATTGCAGGAAAAGGAAATGTAAACTCGGGGTCTGGGACAATAAGTTAAACACGACAATTAACCATATTTATTTTAAAATTAACTCCAACACTGTTCGCTAGTGATTTCCATCTCCTGTTGGTAGACTATGATTTTTTATTTTTTTATCATTGTGATCTTCTCCATCTTCAAACATTTCTTAATTACGCCTCTTCTGAGTTCTCTGGCATGATGACTAGATCCAGTTCTTCTTGCTAGATAATATTTATCGACGTTTTATTTTCATATCTTGATCAAGCTCGCAGATTTCTGGGCCTATCAATAATTACATCCCATGGATGTCTGATCCCATTTCTTCTTGCGAGATGATGTAATCTTTCTTTCCATTTCCATTATGAGCTTTCTTGTCCAAGTTCATAGTCGTCTTTGGTCTATTGTTTAATGGTCTCATGTCATCCATGACCATCTTCTTCCCGGTCTTCTCTGCAAGACTTCACGTTCATATTCATCTGAAACAAGACAAGAATGTAATTAGTTGTCGGTTACAAAAATACGATTAATTAGGTTGGTACAAAAATACAAATTTGCTCAAAATATCCGTACAATTTACGGGTAGTTTACTTGTAATAGTCATCTCTCGTGACTAAATTAAAAACAGTTTTACTACATTATCAATAAACATGAAAAATTTAATGTCTTGAAATACTTTAAAAATCTTTTGCAAGTCACACATATTATTATTCTAATTATGTTATATAATACACACAAATCATCCGCAATCATTGTAGTAAAATAGCCGTGACAAAACATTAACTTAATTTCATGGTTTTTGTGGCGCATCCAACTATTTGATTTAACGGTTATTATGGTGTTAAAGTTTGTGATTTACAGCCATGTTTTTTCATTGCTATGAAATTCACTTTATACGTGTAGTGTTCTAAGAGTACATTATATTTATAGTATGCATTCATGTTAAATACCATATACAGCTATACGTATGTATATTGCTAGAAATTACACAGTGTTCATTTTGTTTAGAACTATCTGAATAATGAAACCTATATAATTACGTATGTATAATAATAGAATTAATACAGTTTTCACTTTGTTTAGAACTATCTGAATAATGAAAGGCCACGTTACTTTAGTTCAGACTACGGATACAGTATAGCTAGATTAATAATAACAAATAAAATTTTAATATTATGAAATATGTAATCATAAATAATATATATTATTACTAGACTAAAAACATGAAGCGTGATCTTCCACGCTTCAGCGATCGTTTTCCAAACATTATCTCACAGTGAAACTCGGTTCGGTAAAAAGTTGCCCGTCGCCCGCTCTGCGCCCGCGCAGCATCCGAAGAGAAAACCGCTTTCTCCACCGTCGCAAATTATACCTGCTTATCCACATTATCTAATGTTTGAATTGCGTCAGTTTTCGAATCTGAGCTATGTTCGACCGGTTCGAGACGTGGTGTTGTGAGACGAGATGTTTGATTTAGTTTGTTCTTTCGTGATTACTGAAGCGGTGGACTCGGTTAGACTAGTTTGTCAACGTAATATGCCATCTACTTAAAGCTTATTTCTTAATGAGGTTGCTATTAGGTTTGCTGCTGAGTTGATGCTTGTTCTTATTATATATAGTGCTCTATTAAATGTTTTTGTGCGGTTTATAACATGGGTAACATAAAAACCAGTTTATTTTTTCAATTAATTTACATAAAACTTGATACTAATATTTTTTCAAGTTGTTAATTAACATATAACTTGGTACTAATTTGAGTGCCTGCTTTGTAGGTACATTCAACCCAAACGAGATTGCTTTCTTATGGCTGCAAAGTTTATAACGATGCATAATTGAGAAGTCACTTCACATTAAAATATAATTAGGATACGTGGGATGGTATAACATACTACTCATTGTTTTAAACTCAACATCTACCTACGTTTATTTAAATTCATGGCAAAGGTATATAGTATACTACTTACATTGTCGTATTTATTTCGGATCTTTATATGACGACGACTGTAAAATTTAAGTAACGTGGTTTGCCGGTCCCATTCGCCGGAATAAAAATAATAAAATTAAATCAATCCGGCGAATGGGACCGCGGTCCCCATTACCTAGCGGTCCCAATTGACGGAAGCCTCAGAATAGAATAGGAAAATATTCTAATGGATACAACATAACACGTACCATTAGTGTGAATTATTTATTAAATAAAGATCAACGGCCAGCCTCGACCATAAAATATTACCAGAAAAAAGATGTCTCGCTCAAGGTTTTTACTCATTGGGAAAACAGTGATGCGTATTTAGAAATACCATTAAATAATGAAGTAGATAGGTACAACAAACGACTCAACTTATTTCAAAATAAATCTCAAGAACAGGTAAGTACATAGTTATATAACAAATATAGTAATATGTACGTAATTATCACTCGCTTTTCGGTGAAGGAAAACATCGTGAGGAAACCAACATGCCCGAGAATTACTTCGGAGGCATGTTATTCACCAATCTGTACCAGGCCCCCCTGGTGGATTATGGCCAAAACCTTCTCATATACATAGTATTTTTTCACAATATTTAAATGATTTACATATTACTTATTAACATAATAACATAAATTATTACATATATACATACTTTATGTACATATTGGAGATTTCATTTAGGTACCTGTCTATCATATTGGTAAAAAAACGTATAACATTTAAAGGTGTTACGCCAATCAGAGCCCAATAAAAAGTATGATAAAAAAAATTGGTGTGTCTCTAATAATGGCAGAACATTTTTTGCCGCGTGCTCGCTTGTCAGTAATTTAATTGTCTGGGCGGGGTGTTGAGTCACTCTAGCCAGTGTTATGTACCATTGATACTTGATACCTTTGTGTATTTATACTAACAATTGTATATGGTAGGAAACAGGTGCGAGGTACTCGTAACCAGGTACCTTGTGACGCAGTACGGCAGTAACTATGCTATTTTAATAGAGATCTTTGTTTGCAAAATTGTAGATTTATTCAAATTATACCGTCTTACCACAAAGGATTGGACCAGAGTTAAAAAGAAGTATCTACAATTTCGTTCGACAAGATCGACGTATATCACTCGCGTGTTGTTACTCAATTTTGGCATTCCTGATTATTCTACTTGTGAATTTGTTATTGACTTAGAAAAAGCGAGGGTTAGACGTCTATTTGTGGAGAAAATATTTAGACTCAGCAGTTCAACCCTGGTTTATTTATTATGCGGTAAGGCCGATAATGTTTGACACGGTATACAGTGTATACAGTATACTACCTGTATTATTATGAATACAAGGTATGTATCGTAAATTTTGTTTTTTAATAAACTATAAAATTAAAACGAACTATAAAATTATACTTTATAGATAGATAGATCGATAAATTCACTAAAAACTTAAGCGATCTATAAAGAAAATTCCAGAATTAACAAAATATTTAAAATTGAAATAAGTAAAATTAATAATTGCCTCTATAAAATAAATCAAGCTCTCTATAATACTTGTACTACAACTTAAAATCACGCTTTATCGCCATGAATAAAACATATAATCAGAAAGAAATGTTATTTGCGTCTAAACCAGTTTCAAATCGACAATTAAATTCTCTTAGTCCGCAATCTGAATCACCAAGACTACACCTAATACCATTGTGAAATACCTATATTCCCAAATTAGTTCCAAAGATCTCGAAAGATCGTTTTCATGTGGGTAAAACACTTTAGTCATGGTTGTAACTCTGTTCACTTAAGCAATCATGCTATAATACCATGGACTAGGAAATAACCTGTGCCAAAAGAAAAAAAATTGATGTAGAATTTAGTAAGCTAATCTCAATAATGTGACAAATCACGCTCCTATCCCGTTACTCAGTAACATACCAAACATTTTTAAAAGTATATTTATTGGTATGAGAGTATGATTGTTGGTTTACCCTTTTTTCATGATTGATGAGATTGATTTTTGAATAGAGATTAGAGATAGACGAAAGGATGGAGAAGGACTTACGCTTTGTTTGACATTATAGTCAATGCGGGTAATGGCTGGTTTACACGGGTTTAGTACCAAGTGCTTAGTACTTGTCACTAATACTAAGTCCCAATGTGTAAACTGTGAGATTAGTGCTTAGTTAGTGTTTGTGAATAGATAGTGCAAGTGAATAGTAATCGATTCTATTTACTGAACGACAAGCCCATGTCGATACCTGACCGTATGTAATCGCTTGCTGACCTTGCGTAAACAGCTCGTAAAACAGCGAAGCGCGCCTAGTTATGTAAATATAATATATAAATGAAGTTTAATCTAATTTAATGGTCTTAATTTGTTAGTACAGTAGGTACCAAACTTTTCTTATACCAAACAATACCTACCTACGCTGCTTGTTGTTCAAGACCCAAGATCGGATTGGTAAATTGCTCTTGAAAAGGGCTTTTATTTTTATTTCAAATCCACGGTAAATATTGCCATGATTGCAATATATTTTGCAATACCTGGTACCTTGGTACAAAATACACCTTTAATACAAATTTAGCAGATTTCCCCGTACCTCAAGCAATATGCACTAAACCCACTGCGTAGTAACTTTACGTGCTCGACTCAAGGTGATCGAGCTGCTTCGTTGATCTTGTAAGGAATGCAAAGAACACACCTGAGGTATCGACACTACAATATTTATTCAATCTGGTATTACTCGCCGCCCTTGAGATGTTCTCAAGCTTGATTACATCCGATATGGGCATGATATGAGTTTTGGACGACATTGTCGTGATAGTGATAGGATCGGGCATTTTGTATGGGAAAAATAACATAATTATTGTGTTTATACTGGTGGTAGGTACTGGCAGATGGCTGCGAGCGATTGAACTGCTAGTTTTTGTACGTTTTTATTTATTGGAAAAATGTGATAACGAAATTATAAAATGTAAGTATTCCTATATAAAATACCCCATTTATTGGTATATTACGTGGTATCGTCATCTGAGTCATCTGATAGGGTCTTGTAAGCTTGTAAAAACGCGAAGTACCTACTTAGAGCGGGATTTTTATGCGTTGATTCTGTACAAGATAAGCAACTGCGAGAAACGACGTGACTTTATATCTAAGCATTTATCTACCTACCTATATCTATGGATATAATATTTTCCCTATATAGCCGGCCTACCTACCTACCGACGTAAAGCTAATTCAACGAACTCCGGGTCGTAACATAGCAATAACAAAATCCATAAAACACTATTTCATATTTTACAACCGTACTGAATCAAACGTTTGTGTTGAATAATACAACGACTTTTTGCAAGCCTAACTGCGAAACGAGGAAATAGGTACTCCGAAGAATTCTGGTAGTGTGTTTCTTGTAAGGCAATTAAATTGGTATTCCAAGCATTGCACGACCTTTGGTACACAAATTTTATATTCTCAGCACGAAGGACCAACACCGACTACTACAAGCGCTTTTAAAACTCTGTCACATTACAATTTATTCCTATTTCAGCGACTAAGGCATACATTTGTATTTTTAAATATAGTGGTAAAGTTCTAAACGGTTCACGTGTTTCGTTACGTGAGAAGCCATAAGTTTTATAGTAGCCTTTGATTTTGATTGAAAAACAATACGTGTGCACATTCAAGGATTCTTGAGTAATGGTATGGAGTAACTAGGTAAAGGTAAGCTCGTAAAACATTTAAAAATGATGAGAAGCATACACGCGAAAAACGCAATTCACTCAAATATCTTTAATTTGAAAATCGTGTAGTTGATTCTGTAGTTTCATCATTTATAATTTCAATTTATCGATAGCATTCGTTCCTCGCCTATTATCGCTCATTACGAGTATAAATTTCATGTATACGCCTTAAAAACGTTACAAATATACCAATAATTAGACAATTTAGCAGATATCAGTAAGTATGTTCATGATTTCAAGACACCGAGTTTTGATGGGAAACCGTCTTCTATTATACTGATATTATAAAACCAAGAGTGTGTCGGTTAGTTTTCACGTCTAATGGCTGAAACAATTTTGTAGGATTTTAGCTTTAAGATAGATTGGATATTATAGAAAAACACTGAATACTTTTAAGGGCTATAGAATGTAGTCCGCGCAGACGAAGCCACGGGAAAAGCTATATAGTATTAATAAAAAAACTATACACCTACCGGATAATAACGAGTATCGTTATTTAACTAACGATGATGCATGCGCAATAAATGACATTCACATGCCGCGCCAAATTAGGATCAAAGCAAGGGCATCGGGTAGTACCTCATCTTAATTGATACAGCTTCATTCGTGAACGTAATCGTGTGGGATGGAGCTTTGTAAAGAATTATAATTGCAAAGATCTAAGCAGGTATACCTACCTACCTTTATATTAGAAAGTATATAATAAACTACATATTACACCATAAATCTAGTGCCAAGAGTTTAAATTTAACTCGGGCTCAAATTAGCCGTATTTTGAACTGAAATCACGTGCAAACTCGTTTATTGAATCATAACGTTCTAGTATGTGTTTGTGTTTGTATGTCGACACGTGGGCCTTGGCTCTGTTTGCATTGTATTTGCATTCCTATGCTTATTAGGGCTTTAGTGGTGGACTGTACCTAAGCCGTTATGGAGAACGTTTATGGAACCTAATTGACTTAAATTTGTTATTCTACTTGCGAAGTTTTTTAGACATAGATAATCCGAATAGGATTATAATAATGAAATAATAATACGTCTACGTTTATCGTTTGAATTTAAATTGACAGTGGTCACCAGAATTTATAGGACTTATCTGATTTAATTTGTTCGAGTTTAGATTTGGTAGATTTCAATAACACTTTCGACTCATTATTCATTAGGTACATAAAATAGTTACAGATGCGATTCTTTGTTATTTTTTACATGTGAGTTATAAACTTACACGGGACTTGTGGTTTTTAAGTAAACATTTCATTGGCTTTATGTTCTGTTATCATACAGCTTCAAGTTATGATATCATTTTTAAAACACGTTTATTAGAAAATTATTCCGTAAAGAGCACGCGGCGCCGCGCCCTCGTCAAGAATGGTCGCTCTAAGTTTTTCCGTCTAAGAATCTGAGAAAGCATTTTAATGTTTCCTGGCTCTAGGTACAGTAGTCTCTCTTGATAGATATAAGTACGAAGTGAAACAGACACTCTAGTATTTTGACAATAATATACAAACTTATAACCGATGGGGAAGAAAGGTTCTAGAGTGGCGACCACGGACTGGAAGACGCAGTGTAGGTAGGCCTTCCACTAGATGGGCCGACGACATCAAAAGAGTCGCAGGCAACCGGTGGATGCAAGTGGCAAAGTGTCGTTCGGTGTGGCGGTCTAAGGGGGAGGCCTATATTCAGCAGTGAATGTCTTCAGGCTGATGATGATGAGATGATGACATCCACTGTGGTCACGTGAAGACTGCCCGAAGAATTAGACGCGTTTTAGCTAGTTAGTATTATGTTTTCTGTTCGCGACAGTTTAGGACAAAATAATGCTTGTAAAATACTATTTGGGGAGTGGTAGGAGTGGGTCGTTACGTGATATTAACTGATCTTGAATGCTTTGCACAAGCATGCGGTAACCACCGCAAGCAAACAGTGCCGAGCAAGCGCGAGTAGTATTCTATAATGAGCTTGGCTAATGGCTTTGTTTCTGAGAAATAGTGCAAATATTTACAAGTCATTAGTTGACTCGTAAGCGGGCTATAATGAACATTATGCGATATTGTATAACAGGAAACTTTGTGTTGTAATAAAAGTATTTTTTTGTAATCATTGGAATTTACGGATCCACAGTGCGTGTATGTTTTACTTGTACATTTACAAATAATACCTAATTAATTTACATATTAAGATGGTGAATCTTTATTTGAGTGTCCAAGACAAGTATCAAAATTAAAAACATAACTTACCTACACGCCAAATAGATACCTTCCTACAATGATTCAGATTTTTGACTCTTATATTTCTCTTTAGGTTCACATTCACATATACTATGGACGATGAACTGTATACTCATAAACATTATAACCTAGGGCCAAAATATAAAATACACAAAGCGAAGACTCAGTATCCACTTCGAGAGATACGGGTACATCCGGGTCTTACATCCATTGCCGAATATTAATTTATCGTAATAAGACGACCAAATATAACTGGACTTGAGACAGTCCAAATATCAATACTCGTTTGTACGAATCGGATATCCATACTCTTCGATCCATTCAGAAGCTCGTACTAGTTTTACAAACTCTAGGAACGGAACAGGAAAGAAACTAAAAGTAGCACTGCAACTCTTTCTAGCCTGATAAGTAACGTTATTGCGGATTAACATAATCTTGTTTTTGTAATTAAATTACATGATCTTTATAGATACTTACACGGTATTTTGAGATTCGCATCTAAGTAATTTTAGTTATGCAAGTTGAAAAAAGATATCTGCATTCTTGTAGCTGCATTACAGTGGTAATTAGAAAATGTATACTCGTACGTAAGTAACAATTACAATTTAATCGTGTAACTAATTAATCTTAAACTATTTACGTAGTATTGTTCGTTCAAAATGCGTTTTATTTTGCATTTTCACTATTTTTGTACCTATGATAGCTAAACCGTAGCAAAAGGTATTTGTAGCGGTCTGATTTGAATCACACGGAACTAAATAATTCAACTGGAGAACACTGGTCAATAAAGACTAATTATTAGAAAAGAAACTGAACCATATTTTTATGCTTTGGTTTCGCACTATTACTGCAGTAAGCTGGTGTCCAAAGCTGGAGCTGTAATAGAGTGCGTATACTTGTTAGACGTTAATTAAAAAAGTATATAGGGCCGGGTACGTGTTTCCAATATGTTGCGTAAGAATGTTATTTCTATAATCACTCTGTCACGTACCATGTGCACAACTTGTAGTTAATAAGTTGTATTGAGCAGGTTCCGTGAAGTTATAGTTAGGAATTAAACGTTCCCATGGTTTGTTGAAAACAGCTCATTTATAACTGTGTCACACAAGATTAACTGCAGTCAAGTAGTACGAGTAGAAGGTACTTTCGAACATATTGTTTATAAATTTATTATAATTTTTTTGTATCTTTTTTAAATAGGAGTTTTTTATTCTATTAAAGAAAAGAAGTTAAATTATTATTATTTTTTAAAATTTTGATATTTAGTAGAGTTAAGTAAATTAATGATTTTAAAGTGAGAGTATGTAGACTAATGGATGCACCAAACTAAACAATAATGATAGTAATAAGTAGATCTAAAATAATTGCTGTCTCGTTTAATTTTTATAAATAAACGGATTGACGTCAATTATTTTATGTTGTCTTCAGTTGGACAATAGATTCTACAGGCGAGACGTATGCTTTTATACATCTTTTATAAATCAGTTTGGCGTATGTTTAGCTCTCGTATCGCGCATAACCTAAGTATACATTTTATACAGGTACCGTAGGTACCAAAACGTTACTTAGATTGCATTGATAAAAATAACTAACAACGGAAATCCCGTTCGCCATAAGCCTTGTCCTCAGCCACGTACTACGTTTCCGTCCAATAGAGCGTGAATGGACGTGACGCTCTCACTTTTGATCAAAAAATAATACCAGTCTTAAAACAAAGGGCTTGGTTTCCCAATAATTGTTTGCTTACTCATGGAAAATAATATTCTTAGTTTCTATCCTATTCCTACTGCCCTGTATCCATTAGCCGGTGACCAAATCATTCGGGACTTCGTTATGCAAAACCAATAGATTCATAGATTCGTTGTTTTTTTTATTTTTGTTTTAGATTAGCCATAGTCAAGTACATAGGTACTGCAATATTTTAAGAGTTTCGGAGGGAAAATCAAAATATGTCGTGTTAAATGTGACTGTCTTATGTTCGGTTCGCGTTAAAACTTTTGAACTCGCTACTAAAACACCTGAATTTTAACATAGAACTATGAAGGGCTATTCCACTCTACGCTCCGCTCACTACTGTCCTGCCCTCGTCATGCACGCTTAGTTATAGGTCAACAGAGCGTGACAGCGCGTCACGCAGAAAACCGTTTACATTTAATTAAATATCTGATTTCACCTGCTGACGCACTGTAGCACTAGCTTAATTAAAATGTATGAATGAATCGGAAACGCACGTTATATAAACATTTAGGTGTATGGAGAGAGGAAATATAATCCAATCCAAATGTCTGATTTGCAACGTCACTAACTCGTTCATTGCGGGAATCGCACAATTCCCACGCAAAACCAAACTGTGAAGTGTAAAATAATGTGGTTTTCTACGTTGTTTTCACAAAGCAAATCGTATTTTTGTTTTGAGTCAATAACTGCTGTTTCTTCTAAATAAATAGCTAGGTACCTTATAAGTACCTGCATTATCAGTATCTAGCACAATAACATATTATCGACGTCCGAAACCGCGCCAGCTCACTATATTTATATATTATGTTAGTAAGAAAAAGGATTCATTCGTGATGATGAAACCCTACGCGGCACGTTTACTGGTAGAATAGTCACATGCCCATATTTGCATTTAAATTAAATGAATGGACTTTAGTCTGTACGTAATAGTGACCAAATTGTGAATTTAATTACTTCTGCGGTGACTTTTGAGGAAATGTTGAAAGAAATAATGTGTGAATTTGTATTAGATTTCATAACTAATTAGGTAAATATCCTAATTCGTTATGAAATATAAATGGATGCGTTTTCCAACATAGCTATATTCCGTGTACCTACTTGTTTATTATAAATACCTAATAATGACCATAATTATATTAAAACAAAAATTTGAACGATGTGTTATAGAAATTGAAGAATATTTCATTAAAGTTCATAATGGCTTTGTGAATTATCGTTTCAATGAGATGTTACGAAATTTGGTTATTTTTCTGTTTGCACAACTCTAACCACATCTAACCACAGCATCTGATAATATATTCTACTTCATTTGAACACTGGAATCTAATATCTTAACCGCAATATTTTCCTTCACCGAGTTGCACAAACACCCCAGAACCGATTTGTTGTTTAGCTAAAAATACTACAGTACCTACGCTTTGTCCTAACTTAAATATTTAAAAAATGTTCAAAGTTACTATGAAATTCGTATTGTTTTTTTTTTAGAATTGCTATCTTACTTTGGTACTTCTCAAAAATGGAGTGCTTATTGGTTACTTACTTATTGCAATTTGCGCTTGTACCCTTTATGGATATATATAGATGGTGTTTATATAAAATCATATATTATTACATAGGGCTTTGAATGTTAATACTGAATATTATTTTAAGTTTGCACCTATTATTTACTTATAAAGTTGTGTAAAAGTATAGTCTGTTGTAAAATATTTCGATATTAGTAGTATCCACTACCTATTGAATTCTTGAATACTGCATATTTTTTAGTTCATAACAGGTATTTACACCGCATTCTTTAGAGATATACTTAGTCACACTTATATTTGGCAATAATGAAACTGTTGAGAAACTTTAATGGGCGATGAAAATTAAGAAACTAATAGAATTTATGATAAAACACACTAGAAATTGGCCAATAAGTCGAGATATTATACAGCTATGTTTATAATTATTATACAGTTACCAAATTATTAACCAATGAGTTCGAAATTTGTTCATCTTGACTCACTGGCCACATTCTACTATAGCTAAATAAAACAAAACAAATGTATACTAACCATAACTACTCCCGCAGGCTGGAAAGCGCACATTCCTGCGGCGCACGAAACCGACCTCGTCACCCGACACGTCGGACGAAGCCACAACCCTGCCGGCAACCATAGACAACGACACCAAGTTCCCGAAACGGGGAGGGTCGAAGTTCAAATCCAAGGAAAGCGCGCGAAACGAGACGAGCGCGGGAAACCGGCGGCCATCTTTGGGCACGGGCGCGAGGCGTAGTGAGCGTCCGCCGACGCGCAACTTTGTGAGGCGAAGGCCTGGCGGCGGCGGCGGCGGGGCGAACGGTGAGTCCGGTTGCTGGCTCGTACGCTTGTGCGCAAAAGTAATAGGAACTTCCAATTAGTTCTGCGCACACCCGTATTGCAGTATATTCTAGTTTGTTTCTACATAATATACAAAGCTTAGAAGAATAACGCAGAGAAGGATCGTGCTATGCGTAGTTTCACTCAAAAGTGAAGCCACTTTTTTATCAACGTGTGCGTGAGTGCCGTGTAATTATCTGCTCCAAAACGCTCACAAGCGCAATGAAAATGTCGCATGCGTGTTGGTATTTAGTCCAAAAGCAAGGAAAATTACCTAATAAATACTTCCCATAAAAGCTCTAATTGGGAGCAATAGCGAGTCAAAGTCCGAACTGGTCCCAGTAAAAAAAGTAAAAAAGTTAAAGTAAAAAATCACAGTAAAAATGGCTTCACGGCGCTAAGGAGCACTTGGTTTATATGTGTTATTCCCTACAAAAATACCTACAAAAAATGTGTCTTAGAGCCTACGCTTTCATACTATAATGACCATGCTTTTCCTAATTTCGATATTCGGCAAATATCATTTGGTAAAATACTAGCTTTCGTAACCTAGAAGTTATTAAACTTTCGCAAACAGGAAACATATTATTAACTAGATTTTAACGCGAATTACGTAACCTACTTAATCGTAAAAAATCATTCATTCAGCATTATATAAAGGTGTGCTACTACTTATTTCTTATTTTGCAACAACATACATTTCTCGCCACTTTTGCTGTTGCCAGTACTCGATACAAAATCTATGACGGCGTCAATTTTCTACGGAAAGCTTGGTTCCTCCGTTGACACTGTTGACACGGGAAAACACACTAATGAATACTTGGCATAAGCCTCGGTCACACATAGCGAATACTCGCTGCGAGTGCATTCGCCGCGAACAATAGTCGCAGTGACAATTCGCTGCCTGCCTGTCACACACCGCGAGTTCTACACGAGATTTTCGACAGTCTGTTGGTGCACAAATACAAAATGTCGTCTGCTCTAATACGTTTGTGTATTCGGATGGCATGTGCAGAGTTAGCAAACCAAATGCTGATTAAGCTCACAACCCGCAAGATGAGAAAATGGGTTCGTAAATGGATTGAACGCAGAGAACAGTACGGGGCTTCTAATACCTTTTTGAAAGAATTGGCTGCAGAAGAAGAGATAAAGCGACGAATCGACCTGTAAGCACGATCGTGCCCAGTCCAGTCGAGAGCGGCGCGCGAATGGCTAGTCGCAGCGAATACCCTGTCACACACAACGAATACTCGCGGCGACTGCGCAATCGCCGCGAATAAAATTGAACATGCTTAATTCCAATCGCGGCGAATTCAAGTCGCGGCGAGTGAGTCTACTCGCAGCGAATAGCCTGTCACACACAGCGAATACTCGCGGCGACTACGCATTCGCAGCGAGTATTCGCTATGTGTGACCGAGGCTATACCGGTTCTACAGAGGCTCGCTCGGTGATTTTATTATGCAAAGATATGAGTCTATAACGACATTAGGAACCACATTTATATGGTCAGTATTTTATGACTAAGCACCTATACTTAACTGCGGAGTTGATATTTATTTATTCATTTCAATTACGTCTAGTAGGACGCGCCTACCTACTAAAAACAACTAAATGCAAGGTTATATTTTATCCTCGAACTCCTCGAAGGCTAAGCTTTGATCAAAGGCATATTTACTGATTTCATCTATAAGTACAAAAACTAATATGCTAGACAGATCTCAAAATATAAAAAAAGAGATTGGGAATATACGCACCGCGCCGCGGTGCTAATCGGCCGTAGTACGAAACGCCCCATTACCCAAATCTGTAGGTACCTAATAAATTAACGTTGCCAACTAGTATCGATTATTCGACTTACTATACTTAGGTGTTATTTAAGGCTAACTGTCAAGTGTCACTGTTCCGCTTACTGTCAATGTAGTTTTGGGTTTATTAAGGTTGCTTGTTCCGCAAATAAAAAATAATATAATTAACCCCATGACTCAAAACTAGACAGTCGTATACAAATAATAAAGCGCGTCAAACTACTGAACACTTAATATAAGAAGTTATTGAAATAATACTTGAACTTCGTAAGTACTCAACAATCAGTAGTAAAGGTCAGTCCTGATTGGTACGTATCGCCTTCCGCCACCAAAATGGGAGGCTTCAATAACATTGCAATTATTATATACGGCAACATTCCTACAGTCTGTGTCTTTAAGAACGTATATAATATTTACTTTAACGTTACGCAGTTAGGGAAGTGAAGTACATAATATTTTAACGTAACGCTTAACGTTAAAAGCTCGTAAAAATGTAAGCGAGTAATTTTCAGATCCATGAATGCTACCACTTCACTTTGGAAAAGCATGTGCTACCTTGAATGGCGTATTATTTGCCTAATACCTATCGTTAGGTATTTATATATTTTAAATTAACATTTATATCAAAGAACTTAAAGACACAAGTCAATTTTTTTAACGTCTTCGCTTTAGTTAAGTATTCGGAAATAATCGGGGCGCCGGAGCAATGAAAGACCGAGTCGGCGACACAACTAATTTATTTACTGCCTACCTTCATAAACCGAGTAACAGACGGATACCACACGTCCTCCCTTAAAACAAAATAAGCTTATTTCAATAGTGCTTTTACCAAAAATAACCAAAAGACACTTCAATAAACTTAGGTACTAAACAAAACACAAGACCATCATTCATTGTATTCTTGGCAACAGCTGATTATGGGCAATGCATAAATAGCCTTGACTGAATAGGGCAGCTTATAGAATTGATTTTATGACACTGTTGCAATTTATTCAAAAATAAATTGATCGTGATCAATTTACTGCGATGGTTTGTTACAACATAAGAATTAGTTAATAATATATTAAGTATATGACTAACACTAGGTAGGTACTTACTTATAATAAAACAATAAAAACAGTAATAAAACAAAAGAGGTACCAACCAACTCCGTAGGTATCTAAATACCTAAGTTTTGGTAGGTAGCATAATAACCTGACAAAAACACATAGTACAATTTTTATTATTATAGGTCTATGGATAAACATGATATTGGTACTTTGGTGCGCTATACAATGATTCCAGATAGGTAGGTTACATAACAAAACAAACTTTAATTGCGTTTACGTAATACGCAAGCCCGTTTAGGTCGTACATTTGGAGGTGGCTGAGGACTTTGAGTGGGTGATGGCTTCTGTACCGGGTGAAAACTAGGGTCATAGGGGTCCTCAGTAGACGCAGATGTGACTGATTTGGGGCTGCTCGTCTCCGCCTCTAACGCGTCATCAAATACGTCATCAGGAGGTTCGTTATTGTAATTATCGTCCTCGATATGGACCGACGAGTGACGTAAAGTAGTTAATGACTTTCGAATGGGCAACAACTGATCAATGTGCCTTTTCCACTCTTTACCGTTCGAACATCTGACCCTATACGTGAGCGGAGTGTCCCTAGCCGTGACGCGTGCAGGCGCCCACTTGTCAGCGCGCGCGCTGTAGTCTCGCGCCAGCACGGCGTCGCCGAGCGCCACGTTCCGCTCGGCGCCGGGGCGGAGGCGCGCGGCGCGCTCGCCTGTTGTCTCACTGCGCCGCTCGCGCTCAGCTGTGGGCCGCACCACGTCCAGCCGAGTGCGTAGCCGTCGCCCGAGCATAGCTACGGCCGGTGCTACGCCCGTGGTGGCGTGCTCGCAGTTACGGTATTGCAGTAAAAATTTTAAAACTGCCGTATCGACGTCCATTCCGTCGTGCGTGGCCTTTTTCATAGCGCGTTTGACGGATTTCACCGCGTTTTCCGCCGCGCCGTTTCCTGCCGGCCTGTACGGACTGGTGATTGTGTGACTGATGAAGTTTTTTGACATAAATTTCGCGAATTCTTCTGAGCCGAAGGGCGGACCCCCGTCGCTTATGACTTGCGATGGTAACCCGAACCGAGCGAAAAGTTCGCGTAATTTTAGAATCGTGGCACTAGCGGTCGTTCCCGCCATCTTTTGCACCTCGATCCATTTACTATGAGCATCGACGGAGATTAAATAGTGCTTACCTTGAAATTCTGCAAAATCTATATGAACGCGTTGCCAAGGGCGTGCGGGAAACGGCCACGGGTGCAATAGCGAGCGCGGGGGTGCGTCGCGTTGTTGTTGGCACGCAGAACACTCCCTACCTACGCGTTCTACCTCCGAGTCCAAGTTCGGCCAGTAGACGTAGCTCCGCGCGGTACTTTTCATTTTTACTATTCCTAAATGGCCTTCGTGCAATTCATTCAATATCTGTTGTCTTAACGATTGCGGAATCACGACTCGATGATTATAAAGAATACAGCCACTATCAATATTTAAATTATCTTTTCGATAAAAATAAGGCTTTTCTGTCTCTTCCGTAACTTTAGCGGGCCAGCCACAATTAATGTAGCTAAATATCTTGCTCAATACGTCGTCTTTCTGCGTCCGTGAGGCTACCTCTTTAGCACTAACCGGGAACGACTCTTCCACATAATGTACGTAAGATACCGTCTCCCACTCATTACAACGTCTTTCGTACGGTAGCGGCAGGCGAGATAATGCGTCAACATTCCCATTGTCTTTTGATTTTACGAACTCGATGTTGAAGTCATAAGACGCCAATCTGGTGGCGTATCTTTGCAACCTACTCGCGGCGGTTTGTGGTAAGCCAAACTTAGGCCCAAAAATAAACGTCAACGGCTTATGATCCGTTTTAATAGTGAATTGACGTCCGTAAAGATACTGATGATGTTTGATCACCCCGGCGATGATTGCTAGCGCTTCTTTATCGAGCTGACTGTACGCTCGCTCGGCTGCGGTCAGTGACCGCGACGCAAAGCATATCGGTCGCTCATCTCCGTTCTTAAACCGATGTGACAGCACGCTGCCGATGCCGTACGAGCTACTGTCCACAGCTAACACTAACGGTAACTCTGGGTTGTAGTGAACTAATACCTTACTACTAAGAATAGCTTCTTTAACATCATTGAAAGCCTTTACACATTCGGGAGACCAGGCCCAAGATACGTTCTTGCGCAGTAGCTGATGCAACGGGTGTAAAATAGTACTCAGGCGAGATATGAACTTCGCGTAATAATTGATTAGCCCCAGAAACGACCTGAGTTGCGTGACGTCACTGGGTGCCGGTGCATCAACAATCGCCTTCACTTTACCTGGGTCTGGGTGCAACCCGTGTTTATCAATAATAAACCCGACATACGTAATGCTATCTTGCATAAAGGAACACTTTTCCAATATCACCCTCAAACCGACCTCATGCAATCGTTTAAACACGGCTTTCAAGTTAGCAACATGTTGCAGCTGCGTTTTTCCGGTCACTGCAAGGTCATCGAGATAGGCTACCACTGGGAGGCCCTTAAGGGTTTCCTCCATAAATTTTTGAAATTTCTCTGGAACGCACGACAATCCGAATGGCGTCCGCTTATACACGAACGTACCTACGTGCGTAGTGATCGCGGTGCATGCCTGTGAATTTTCTTCTAATGATAGTTGTGCATAAGCGTGCGTGAGGTCAATTTTCGAGTATTTTTCGCCTCCGCTAAGCGCAGCGAATAGTTCTTCAATGCGAGGCATTGGGTACGGCTCGCGGATTAATTTAGGGTTAATTTGTGGGTTATACGAATATGCGGTGACTATAAAGTCACCGCATATTCGTATATCGCCCGATTTTTTTATCACTGGCACTATCGGTGTTCCGTAGTCCGAATATTCTAGCTTCTGAATAGTACCCTCTGCCTCGAGCCGCTCTAACTCTAACTCAACCGGTTTTCGTAATGCTAACGGTAACGGTCGGGCTTTAACAAACACAGGATTCGAGTCTTTTAGACGTAGTGACAGTTTCTTAGTACAAGTACCGAGGCCTGGGGCAAACACAGCGGGAAATTCGCGTTTTAACTCGTCGATAAGACTGGAATCAACCGATAAATTCAATAACATTTCATTTATCTGTATGTTATCGATGTTTAAATGTCGAAGCCAGGACCTGCCCATAAGGGGAGGCCCTCCGTTTTTGATAACAAATAATTTTAAATTTTTCGCTGTATGTGTTCCCATTACTACATCCTCACATATTATGTACCCGACCGCTTCAATTAACGTACCCGTGTACGAATGTAGACAAACTGCATTTTCTACAATAGGTAAGTTATAAAACTTCTGTTTGTAAAAATCCATGCTAATAGCCGATAACTTACTGCCAGTGTCCAATTCGAATGTGATCACCTGTCCGTTCACGTCCGCCCGGACATGATACGGCTTATCATTACTACTGTTCACCTTTATGTTAAACATATCGCACTCTGAATCGCTATCTCTTTCGATATAATTCTGACCACGAGATTGACCCGCCGTACGCGATCTATCACTCACTTGATTAGCACTTCGCTTACACATCATTTTGAGATGACCCTTTTGCCCGCACACGTCACAAGAGTAATTTTTAAAACGACACAAATTAGGCAAGTGGCCCTTGCCACAACGCCAGCAAGGCTGCATGCCGCGGCCGCCACCGCGGGCTGCCGCAGGCTGGTCTGCGCCCGCGTTGGCCGTGCGGCGCTCGCGCGGTGCCGTGCCTGCCACTCGGTGGAGCGGCTCGGCTGGCGCCGCCGACGTGCTGCCCGTGCCGCTTGTCTGTGCATGCCGCTCAGCTGCTTCCAATGCAAATGCCAATTCAACTGCCCTCTTATACGTCAATGCAGGTTCTGCGAACAGTCGCGATCTCATTTCATCGTTTGCTAGCCCTGAGACAAACTGATCTCGCAGGTTTTCTTCCAGATTACTCCTAAAACTGCATGTGCTGGCCAAATGTTTCAGAGCTTGTAAATAGTCACCCATACTTTCACCGCCATTTTGACGTCTCAATCTAAACATATGCCGCTCTGCAATTTCAGAACGCTTTGGTTCGAGATGGTCGCCAACTATCTTTACCAAATCCTTGAAAGTCTTGTCTTCCGGATTGTCAGGTGCACACAAGTCACACATTAAATCATATGTGGCTTCGCCTACCAACGTCACTAACGTAGCCACTTGTAATTGACATTTTATTTCGTTCAACGTCATGAACTGTTCGACGCGTCGAATGTAGGCACACCACTTTTTACTTGAAAGATCAAACTGTTCTATTTTTCCGATAGGCATTTTCGTTATCTATCACTTTAAGTACGTAAATAACTTAATTACACGCGATTTTCTCGTCGCCAGTTAAGTATTCGGAAATAATCGGGGCGCCGGAGCAATGAAAGACCGAGTCGGCGACACAACTAATTTATTTACTGCCTACCTTCATAAACCGAGTAACAGACGGATACCACAGCTTTGTATGTTTTTTTATTGTGTAATAGGTACCTACATATTATTTACAAAGTATATTGTTAGTTCCGTGATCAACAATTACCATTAAACAATCGACCAGCACGTTTCATAACATAGTTGTGTAAAGTACTTAGCACTCCTAAGTGTGATCTAACAAAACAATTCAGCTCCTGGTAACTAGAGAAACTTTGTCTCGTGAGAGCAAGATTTCTCTCATTTTACACACACTCTGTATACTGACAGACTTCTTGACTAAATCATAAACAAAGGCAAATAACGTAGCAAAGGCCTAAGGCGACGACCTGCCTTGACTTTTCAAGGCATCTTTTTCAGTGGATGTATAATTATGTTACGTTCAAATTCTTTACTGGTCAAATTTACTCACACATTTTTAGTTCCAAGAGTTAAGGTGAAAACACGTATACGAGGTGTTGTAGAGACATTTCTTGTTAAATTCACAGTGTAGGTATATTGATTTATATATGTAGATATATATTTTAATGCCGGGACGTCTTTATAAAAGAGTATTTTTGAGGAATGTAAAATTACAGTGAGGCTTCGCGTCCTTTTGCATCGCCTTAGCCTTCTAACCTACCATGGCCTAGTCAGGTAGCTCTTAACCAATTCAAAAGACGATTACTAAATAAGTCAAAGTACTCTAAACCAACACAAAGTGTATAGTGATTCAGTCTGGAATTTTCATCATAATCCATGTTGACCGTAACGTCTAGCAATTAAAATTGCTGGTATTTTTTATGATACAAAAGTGCTTTTGCCCAGTTATCAGTGTTGACTGTAACAATAATTTAAATACCACGGAGACAAACTTAAAAACCAAGACAAAAACAATACACACACAATAACAAACCACAAATAGACATGCCTATATAAAATGTTACTAGGACTAAGTAAAAACATGACTATTTAAACCCAACAACCCACTACTGCTAAAGGTGACATCAGTTCTTAAAAAACGACTGGACATAATTTACATAAACAATAATCAAACCTCTGCTTGCTGTTTACAAACTATATTTAAATCTAGACTTAAAAACTCGACCTAGACATTTGCTAGCGGGCAATATTTTGTAGTGCGTTGTCCTTTATAAAGAAAACAAGTGAATTACCTTGGAGGCCGCGGCCGCTTTTATCAATGAAATGCAAATATTCCGAATATTACGTAGGCAAGGCATGTAATGTAAAGTAATGCAGGACTGTGGAAGTAGGTATGCAGGTCTGATTTATGACCTAGTTAAAGTGTTTGAGTAGGTACCTACTTTATATTGTAGCTATGAGTAATAGGCACGTACATACTTCAGTCGGTTTTTATACTTACGCTTATGTAGGTTTATCAAAACTTATCTTTATACAATTTCTTATAATATACGTAGATATTATAGCCTTTTACCTCAAAATTATTCAATCATAAAAGGTAACAAAATGAGTTTTATTCGTAAAAAAAAACAAAGTATCAAAACTCCGTCGACGCTAGAATCTTCAAATGACTTAGATAAAAAACTGAGCGTTGTCGTTGATATCGCTAGAAGACATTTGCAATCTATCTTTGTCGTTGTTACTCCAAAGTAGTACAAAATTTGCATGATCTGAACTAGACTTCTAGATCTAGGCTACTACCTGATTGCAACGATCGTAACGTCTCACGCGATTTAGCCGTTAATTCGTTAACGTTTAACGGGTTTCAAGATGTGCCAACTTCGATACAATAGTTGCAGTAAATGTTGCAAATATAAAACGGTCGCTAATCTGCAGGAAAACTGTACCACAAACCACAATAGGCAATAAGTCTAAAAAAGACCAAATGACCTAAGTACTAAACTGTTTTTAATCGCTACCAAACTTATACAGTGTTGTCCATACAAAAGACATCAACGCGCGCTCCATAATCGTTTAGTTGCGTATCTACAGTTGATATAGTATATAATTCATGTTAACCTCTTTTTATAGTAATTTAAATTGACACATTTAATAACTTTTGGAATAACTAGTTTTTTTGTTCCTTGGATAAAAATAAAATATGATGGAAAAGCTATGCGAACAACAGTATGGGTACAAACACAAAGGTTAGATCAAAACGTAATTAGCGATGTGGCAAATTTTTTAGTTTGCCATTTATTTGTTTTGTCAATAAAAGCATTCTGAAAGAAACTATTTTAAATTGTTTTTGCGTATACATTTCTCTTTTTGCGTGTCGATAATCCACGTTAATTTATTAGACCAATATTCGGTTACTGCCACAGCGGGGTCAGAAGAACTAAAATAACACAAAAATACAAAATGAATGCTAACAGAATTGGTTAAGAACCAACCCCACAACAGCCAAGAACAATCATTTTCATCGGGCTCATCTCCTCGCCACTCCAAACAAACAAAAGCCGCGTCTCCCAGACAATAGAGCGCAAAACAAATTAACGGACGAACGGTAAGTATTCACGGCCACGTTGCCTCACACAAACAATGCTGTTTCAACAAACACTTAGTATACCGCTATGATGCTATTTAAAGTGATTTGAGGCTGCAAATTGCGACAAATGAATTCAAGCACGAACAATACGAACATAGACAAATAAAATGTGCTTACGTTAATCCAATCCGCTTAGTTGCGATTAGCGCTTAGTTGATTCGTATTACAGGGGCTTATCGATTCGAATAAACGTGAAACGATTCTGTTTATTTCCCCAATTGGATCGCAGATAACACGTCATGGTAAGCCCCTTGTGCCCACTGCAAAGGGTTGAAATTAAAATATCACACTAATATTATCAAAGCGAAAGTAACTAGTTAGCTTGTCTATCTGCCTGTTTGTTCGAGCTATCTCAGAAACGGATGGACTGATTTTGCCAGCGCTTTTCTGGTAGATAGCTAATGTTATAGTCGTAAGTTGTTACTTATATAAGCTACCTTTATTTTTAACTAGCTGTGCCCGCGACTTTGTCCGCGTGGAATAGTGATAATATTCACCTTTTAAACCTTCCCTGGACTTCCACAAATAATTCAGGACCAAAATTAGCCAAAACGGTCCAGCCGTTCTCGAATTTTTGCGAGACTAACGAACAGCAATTGATTTTTATATATAAAGAAAGAAAGAAGATATTCCATGCGGGTGACTCCACGCGTCACAGCTAGCTGTACTATTGACAATATACGCAAATCATGATGACAAACCGATGACGTAAATCACGCACAATGTGTCTCCACAGTAGCAGTTAATTATTTTATGATCATTATAAAAGTTTCACGGCTTGTAAAAGTGTATACTTGCAGTTATTAAAAAAATATGACTTTGTCTCCAATTTACACTAAGTATTTCGTGTAACTGGATGCTGTGTGCTAGTTAGTATACATGTTTGTTGTATTCAACTGAACTTTCACTGAGAGCTTTCATGACTGACGAATAATTATGTAAAGAAAGCAAAAGTAACTTTGATTGAGAAAGCTTTAGCAAACGCATAATTATTGGTTTACAAGCTTACCTATTCTACCTCCCAGCTTAAGGGTGATTATCATAAAAAGCCTCCTCCAGACTGCGGCAGAGCTTCCGCTAGAGACATCTGTACAAATTCGTTTTGCATTGCTTTGAGGATTGTGGATTCGCATTGAGGATTTCTACAATTTCACGAAATCAACTATTTGCTTTCATCCAACGTGTGCGTCAGTTTCTACGAGTATTTCCCATAAAAGTTTATCATCCATTAACATCAGTAAATTTTAAACCAACAAATATTGACAGCATCCATCGTAATATGAAACAATGTAACAAACTCAGGAAGCGGCAACTTTGCAATAATAAAAAATAACACTACATTTCAATTGCCAATTTTATAGCTCTCATAACACCTTATACCGTGATAACATTTCGTTGATATATTCTCAATCGAATCGACGAGAGAGAAAGTGAAATAACAACAACAGACACAATATTAGAACTGTTACAGGTTGTAGAGGTAATTCCGTTATATACGTTACGTTACTTTATATTAAGATAACGTGTTACGGAGAAAGTTCTGGGTCAACATTCAGTGCCACCGGATTTTGTTATATAACGCTACCTATTGTTGTGATGGAAAGTGCAGGTAACAATAGCAGATGCTTGGGAAGAAATTACGCGTCGTCCCACTAATTACGTGATCGCCACGTAACTGTTGTAATTATAAGGAGATCGTGGAGTGAGGAATTAGGCTGCGACGATAAAAATAAGCGCAATTAGCTTTTTAAAAATTAACGAACATAGTAACTCGCTTCTTCTTTCGTATCTATGTTTTACTCATTGTGCCTTAAAATTAGCTTTTTAATTTTATTGCAACTCGCAAAAACTGGAGCAGACAGCTAATTTGCAATAATTCCGTCTAGCTACTCGTATACACAGGAGATGGCAAATATTTTAAATTGTATGGCTTGGTATATATCATGCACTCCGGTTAGTCGCTAACGACTTCTGTATGTATGTGAAATGTAAAGGAAAGTAGTTTTCTCTATATGTCACTGGTTTTAAAGCTTCCCCATTTAAAAAATACATGTAGGTAGGTACAGTCTACAACAAAGTAAGCTGAACATTTTCTTTTACACGCGATTTTTAACGGTAACACGCTTAAGAAATATAACAATTTCAACACAAAGTGTGTGGTGCATGGTTTCACTATGGCTTATGGGTATCAATTTGATCAGAGCTTATACCAAGCAAAAGCATGGACGATGGACGGCTGCGAATTAAAGCTAAAGTATATATTTGAATATAACCAGCGGCTTTCGTCGCTGATTGTACTTTAGGCTGGAGATAGTGATTTCCTCAAGTCGTTAGCACATTGGCACTATCTCTCGAGATCCTGCGAAAGCAGCCGGTCAAGTGTAGCGGAGCGACGCGACACGCCCTACCAGCCTACTCTTATATAATCGTGCAATACACGTCATTGGAGTAACTGTATCGGGGAATATAGAGACCAAATAAGCAGTTCTGTGCGAGTCAAAATTCTATTGCACTAACGTTTTTAGCTCGCGTGGAACTTGCGGCTGCTACATTTATATGCAACGGGTATTTCGGATTTAATAGATTTATGTTACTACCTCAATTGGTTACAGTTGCGCGCGTTGCGTATCCCTTACGATGTATTCTGTGATGACCTATGAATTTCCATAATCAAAGTATTGAGTGTGACTGCTCGATCATTGTACTTTCTATCAGGTGGCCAACCACCTTGCTTAGTTATAAGAGCCCTTGTGAAAAAAACGTTAATCCGACTTCGAGTCTTGCTTTAACGATGTCACGTGCCCATTTAGCAACCGGACTTCCAAATCTGGTATTCAAATACCAATTTGTTCATCAGCCAGAAGCTTACAGCCAAGATATGCATATGTCGCAAGGTCGCATGTTTGTTTGCGACGGCGAGGAGTTTTGTCGCAATCCCATGATCGCTAAGTACCACCGTGGGAACAGTGCCATATGCATTCGAGCCCTATTATTCGTGGTCGCACGCTCTTGTTGAAATCTTGTAATGGTGACGTTTTCTTTATATTTTCTCTTGTGAAATTGTGGTTCCAATGTCATCCCGACGTTACCACTGTGGTGGTGGTGGCCAAGCGGTTACAAGTGCGCTTTGCAACCTAACGGTAATAAGTTCGATTTTCGGCCCCGCGTCCATGAGTGGCATATTATGTTATGGGCTGATTACCATCGCTCCGTGCTTCGGCCACGGTTTCGGTTGTTAACGATTGACAACTGTCGATAAGCCACTTCAGAAGCCCTTGAGCAGCCTGATAAACTCTGACCGCGGAGGTCATCATTAACTCATACGACAAACAGTACTGTGATCGTCGATATTAAGAGTTTAAGTATGAAGGAACATAATATATTTAAGTATATATAACACATTACAAACATGCAATAATATAATATGTAGGTACCTATTGATACTCTTTTGGACATCGGTAACTTTAGGCCAATATGGACTCCTTCATTTGGAGAATGTGAAGAAAACGTACCTAAAGTACAATCACCTACAAAAATCGTAAAATTTATTCATAACTTTCAATTCACTATTATATTATGCGAATAAGCACAACAAATGCTTGTCTATAGTACCTAAATTGGAAGTTGGGAAATGTCCAGTCAATTTTGTGGTTGACGGTACATCCATATACGGGCTCGCAGGCAACAGAAAGTGTCTCCATCCATACCAGTATTGTCACCTCACACGGCCTATCACTTACGAAACCAATTCACGATGAAATCAGAGCGTAATTAATCATACGCTCGCGTGACTGCGCCGCTGTCTGTTTGGTTAGTCTATAGATGTGTTTCGACACGAGATAGATGAGGCTTCAGTGTGAATTGATGAGGATGCTTATCAGTGGAGTTATTGTTTTATTATAGGCGTGTCTAGGTCGTTTTTAGGTCGCTGACCCATTCAGTCACAGAACTGTAAAGCTACTCGTTTGATTCTAAATAACTTTACCAAGAAATACAGTATAATAAGATAGTATGCTATAAAATACGCTATAGTAGGTACGGTTATATTGAGTGTTGCCTGAAACTTTCGGTAGATCATCAGTTCCATAGTTACGGCTGGAAATTACGAAGAAAAGTTCACATTGATAGTTGTTTTTTTTTTCAGGAACCTAACACTAAAATAATTTACAAAGTAGGTATATACTATATAGTTACCTCTAGATATACTACTAGTACTAGATATACTATATAGGTAAAAATCTCCCATCGACTTCTCATACATTTGCAATGGATAATTTAGGTTAATGTATTATCACATAACAATATCAATGCTTATGATGTGTATGTAAACCGTCGTGCATACAAATTGTATGAGTCGTATTTACCATTCATTGTCAAGGTTCTTTTGAATGGGTTTTATTTATTGAATTAACAATTGACAATGAGTATATGATAAAAGTTGGAAGGAACCTATTGAAAGAGCGTGCCAAGGACTGACACTGTCTGTGTAATGTAATGTTATTTGTAATGTTATTTATAACCTAACATGCGATGGATCAATAAGTAAATACTTCTTGTTGTTTTGAAAAAACTTTGCCTTGATTCGTATCTACCTGATAAAAACTATCACACCAGAACGGAATGCAGCGGAATCATTAGACAATATTTTCTTAATCCAAACCAAAGAAAGGTGGTTCTAATTCAGACACCATAGAGCTTTAATCGTTTAATGGTCGATCTTTATATTCCAACTTGGTCGTGAGACTATACAAACAAGTGATTTTGATCATATACCAACTGACCATAAAGTCATCACAAGCAGAAAAGTTCTATAATGTTTAACATGACCAACAGTGACCACCACAACAGTAGCGCCGTCTGCGTCGTCAACGTTGGCCACAGCAGCGGTCACCCGCCGTCCGTTCCGCATCGCCAGCCGTCGTCGGCCAACAGCCACCACCACCACCACCACCACCACCACCACCAGTACCACTACCACAGCGCCTACCACCTTAGCTCTGGAAAGCGAAGAGTCGCTGCAGGATATTGGGGATACTGGTGAGTGGAAAAACATCGTCAGTTGCTATATGCTAGTGTAGTACCAGAAAGCTTTTTCTAAGACAAGTCTACCAGTGCCCTGTGTGAGTTTTTGCGGCACGTTTACGCGCTCGACATAGGACGTGCGTCGTTAACGTGCGCTTCGTATGAAGCTCCTGTACAGCGCCCCTACCGGCGCGTTTATGAGCAAAAGTTCTGCATACAAAGCGCGTACTAAATAAATGTAGAGCGCATAAAAACTCATACTAGTTTATAAGTGGTAGTTTTGGTGAGGCTGTTCTAACTTTATAGCTTTATTGGCAAGAAATCAAGAACAAGAGCACATATAGTTACTCAATTAAAATTAAAGTTATTATTAATCTTGCTAGCATTCTAGCCAGATCGGCTATTTGCCACAAACCTTAATTACCTATGTAGGAATAAAGCCAGTTAATTCGTTGACCATTATTTAATAACTTTATTTTAATTGATTAAAAAAACGAACTAACCTGAAAACTATCGAATCTCCATATTCTAATATGTATGTCCATATTTCCCAAACAGACGCAATTGAAGATCCGTCTCTGGAGCCCAGAGGTCCGAAGAAAGCCCTTAAAACCCCCCGACGTCCTCTAGTCAACCTGAAAGAAGACGTGAAAGAAGACCTGAAAGACCAGAACCCGTCCGCCACCAACGAAGACGAGAGGAAGAGGCAGAGCAAGAAGTACAGCTCTAGCTTCAAACAGAACCAGCTCGACGACCTGCTGAAAGTGAGGAGTGGAGAGATCACCACGGAGACTGGGAGTACGACTGAAGGTATCCAAAGTCTTTCTCTTTAATGCTTATATCTGTTCTCCAAAAAATTTGTGAGATTTTAAATTTTTGGTTAACACCAGTCTTAATTTATAAACTCTAACATTTAGCTACTATACGCATAATTACTTTTAATATGCTTTTCTCCTTCTCTTCGTTTTCCTCATTACCTAAATGTATAATAATACAACCATACTTAGGTACTTACTTACTTCCTAGTATACACAATTAATTTATAACCGTAATTATCTCCCCCCTCAGATTACAATGCAGAGACCGTCCTAGCCATCGCCACGCATCAACTAATCACAGCACCTCTGCCCATCATCACTGACTACGATGAAGGCACAAAGCCCACCAGAACAAAAACCACACAAGCATTTAAAGAAACCAGTCCAGAATACACCAACACTCCCACTTACGACGAATACAGCACAGCGGCTTACAGGACATACCCTACGAGCCAGGGCTTCCTCCAGACTACTATCGGAGACGCCTACAGCATCTACGACACGCCGAGAATCACAACTGTCTACGAAGAACCGAAAACAACCGAATTCACTACCAACTCGAGACCTTACACGGCAACTTACGAACCCAAAACCAACTATGATGTCCCAAAAACAACAGAAGACATCACCACAACGGACGCGAGACAAAGCACTCAAGACATTGACGCCGGTAAAGTCACAACCTTCGTAACCGACTCCTTCCCCACCACTGTAGGGAGGCAAGCGGGGTACACTTATATCCCTACGAGCTACAAGTCCCGGATTTCAACTACCACCTTTGAAGTTCCTAGGCAAACTGAGACGTTGAGCAGATATCCCACCACCCCGGTCTACCAAGCTGTCACTAACCAGTATGTGTCCACCACCAGAGATTACGTCGACACCCCTGACCGATTCTTGAGTTTCTCCACTCCCAACCCACCCAAACCTAGAGGCTTTTCGTCCCCTAACGTTATAACTCCCGAGTACTCCGGCCTCCAGAGAGGTGGAACTAAGTATCTAAGCCTAAGTGAGAAGTCGGTGACCACGCCGGCGGTAGACACTGCGTACTCAACGCCAGGGTACAAGAGTTCAAGCCAGGACCCGGCGTATTTCACTAGGGAATACTTGCTGGAGTCTCCTGTCACTAAGACCTATGATGGTAAGTCGTCTAGAAAAGCTTAATACGCATGCCGGTGCTGAGCTTTGCCTATCTATGGAATACCTTTCATATGGTTCTATAACATGTATCTCTTATATCGGTGTGGTGTTCAGTATCTTTATTCAGCGCGTTCTTCATCTTTTATCGCTATCAGTAATTGCTATCGGAGGATACTTTTTTGGACTGTTCCAAAGACTTTAGCTATCTATGGGGTTAGACCCCGGTTGATCGTACGGAACCGCACACATTTCTGGGCAACAGAAAGAGTAAAATAGGGCTCCGTGCGGTCAACTACGGTCCAACAGCTCAACAGCTTCGCATCCTCTGCTCCTAACTCAACAAACATCTTTAATCTACTCATACCATTTCTAAAACAAACACTTTTGCAGACGAATACCAATACCTCTCACCGACCACACCCCAAACGAGCCCTCGCAAGGTCTTCCGGAAGAAGATCCAGCGGCGGATCTCAACCACCCTTCGTCCTACCACCCCCACCTACGTGGCGGAGGTCACGACGACCCCCCGGCCCGCCAGGGTCCCCTCGAGGAGGCCCTTCGAGAAGGTCGCCAAGGTGGAGCCCAATCGGACCTACAGGCCGGTGGCCAACTACGACTATTATGATGACAGTGCGGAGAAAATGGCACTGAAATACTCTGAGGATACCAAAGTCATATTGCACGGGAAAGGTGAGTTTTAGGTGTATACCCATAATCCATACCAATTGCATTGAAGTGATGTTTGGTTGTGATTATGGGAGCCCCTTTTATAGTCTTATAATCCCCTCTCTGAACAGGCGTCGCCTCTTGTGTCGTCCAGTATGACTGGTTGGAGATACCATAAATGCAGGTATACCAGAAGTACCAGGATTACCATACTGACTCAAGTTAATAAAACTGGGTTTATTCCCATGCTGTTTTTCACATTTTGTAACCAACCTCAATATCAAGACTTCATTAAAATCTTCTTGGCAAACTACTAGACCTCCTTACAAAAAAAAAGTACTCCCGCCATAACCAGCTCTTGTATTTTCCAGGGTCCATCGAGTGCCTAGACGTGGGTAACTTCCCCCACCCGTCGTCCTGCAAGAAGTTCATATCGTGCGCTCGGATGGAGTTTGGGGCTCTTATAGGTTGGGAATACATCTGCCCTAAGGGGCTCAGCTTCGACCCTGTAGGGGGTATATGCAACTGGTCCGCCGGACTAGGCTGTGACGAGAAGGACTTTTAAACAAGGGGAAGAGTCGTCTGTATATATTTAAGACTAATTCTTTTTAGTCTGTACTACAGCCAATAATTGTAATTTTCCTTAAAAGATGTGTCACCCATTACTCATCATGATGTAAACTCATTAGCTATCATTGGTCCGCCATTTGCGAAGTCGATCCTCGAAATTTCGGAAACGTCTGTGGGATGTGACTGTGGGAGTCCCAGTATGAAGATTTTTCTTTACACATAATAATAGGTAGAGACCGATTCATGGTAATTTTTGGCAAAATATTCTCAAATATTTCTTTACTAATCAAACAACCTTATATGCCAGGTGATTCAAAAAATACGGACGACTTATTTATTCCCTTTTACGTAACTTTTTCAAAAGTCCAATGTAAATAATCCATGATCATGTCTAGGTACCAATATTATATTAAACAGCGAATCAGTTTAAAATATTTGTGATATTTATTTTATGATCATTTTATCTATTGTTTTGACTGAAAAACAAAAATTAAATTATAATGTAACTTATTTACTACCTAATGTACCAAGAAGAGCTTAGAACCTCACTCATACAATTTCTAAACTTCTTGCTAGCAAAATATTCTAAGTCAAAATAATTTTGTTTATTTTATAATTTCTCGCAATGTTCGGTCACTGCCAACGTATACTCTTTAGTTTTAAGTTTATTTTCTCTTTTTTTATTAGGCTTTGCGATAATTATTATTCACTAAACTCCGTGTTTTGGTGTTTGTTCACAAATATGTAAAAAAATGTGCCTTATTTTACAATTGTAGCGTTAAGTTTGTGGATGTACCTACTTATTAAGATAAAATAAATAAAATATTTAAAACAATAACTTTTACTTACATCCCCAGTCCACCCCTAAATAAATAAACGCAAAGAGTCCTTATGTTATTATCATGTTTAGGGCTGATTTCGACTTAGTCAAACCAGCCATTACCATGACCTCTTATTGCGATCCAGTTGCGGACCTAAACAGAATCGTTCCACTCACGTTCTACTCAGTCGTACCATGACGTCTTATTTTGACATCTTGCCGCTCAGTTTAGGTTGCCGCCATTTTGAATCTTAAGGAATTGACGTCTACCTTTTTGATATCGAAAGGCAGGTATTACTATTATTTAATGTTTCGTTCATTCATTTGGAACTAACCTACTTCTTTTAACCTTTTTACCAATACTGAACCGCTTAGTTGTCATAATAGTTAGCGGCCCAAGAAAAGTTAAATATTTTCTCACCTAAACTGAATCGTTTTGGTACATACTACACATGCACATGCCCAAGACTAGCGAAACCCGAGGTTTCGACCCGTGGTGACTTCGTCAGATGAACCGTACTAATCATCGCGGCATCCGCCACGGTCGTAACTTCAACAATACCTTTATTCTGAGAATACGAGTTGTAGCCCCGACCGTCAACGAAACCTCTCTCGCCTGGATGAGGAATCCTAAGATGTTGGACTCACACGAACAATAACAACATCGAGTTTTGGTGGGAATCCTATAGTGAGACGTTAGTTTTGTATTTTTTCACAAACTTGTGTTTCTTCAAATGTTAATGCGTAGTATTGGTGGCATATTAATCAATTAGTGTTCGTTAACGTACACGAGTGTGGGCAAATGATATAAACCCAAAAAGGGTGTCCCTTCGCATTTTTTCCAAATCTCCGAAGAAGTTTCAGTAAAGCATCCACTACTTTACTGAATCGTGACTTTGACCATGTAAATACTTAATATATTTATTTATATCTAAACACTTAATGATTCCACCAATATTGCACATTAACACTCGAAGAAACACAAATTTGAGAAAATAATACAAAACCAAAAACATCTCACTATCGGATTCCCGCCAAAACTCATGTACCTACCTAGGTACTTTATAGCTTACAGCTCCACCACGGAGAATTTTATAGCAAATGAGTGAGCGAGGAATGAACGTCAACCTTACATAGACGGAAAGAGCTATAGACGATTGGTATCGGTAGTCTCTTTCCCACAATAAGGAGAAGACAATGAGAATACTATTCAAGTGTTACTCGTGACGGAAAAAGACAGAGCTAGTCTATATTTTGCATCTTGCTATAAGTAGGTAGTATCCAGCAGTCTGTGGCTCTGCTTTCGATACATATAAAAATAATATTTTAGCTATTCACGGTTTGTGCCATAGACGAAGTATCAATAGACTTGACCAAAGCGTATACCCGAAAGGGACACCTATGCTGCAATAATTGATAAATCGGATAAATTTAATACACGTTATTTAGGTGTAGCTCCAATCATTCGTGCGACATTCTAAAAGCCAAGATCGCTGGGTATCCCTATAAATCGGAGAAATATAAAACACGTTATTTAGGTAGTGCTCCAATCATTCGTGCGACATTCTAAAATAACAAGATTAGTTTGCTTCTGCAGCACAGCAATAAATTAGTGCATACGCTGACAAAAACAAAACATCATCGTACTATCCTACTTACTCCTTTGTCTATTTGTATTCACTTGTCTCTTTCCTTCCCCGGATCTTGAGTTAATTATAATATCTGTTGGATGAATAATCTGAGGTTTGTGCATTTAGCCATAGATCATATTATTGTTCATTCATTCTAAGCTAGGCGATGTCAATCAGGGACATATTCATGGTATTTTCAAAACCCCCCATAATGGTAATTGATACATTGCTAAATACCGATATTTTCTTAGTACCTACCTATTTTGGGAATTAAAATACTGAACACGTGTGTAACCACACGGCACAGGTAAATAGGTACGCGCAAGCCACATTCTTCTCGTGATCGTCGGCGTGGAAACAATTATCAAATGAAGAACTATTTCTGCTGTGTAAAAAAAATATGATTACATATAAAATGATGATGCCTCAATTGCAGCTTGAACACGGAACGCTCAAACACACGCTCAGACAAGTAGGTACGCGCAAGCCGGGCTTGCACATGCAAAATTTAAAGCAAGTCGAAAAGTGTACAAGCCAAGCCAAGCAGGTTTGCGCGTCATTCCGTTTTACCAACCACATACACACAGATCCCACAGTGTTCGTGTACAAGCCGGCTTGCGCATGCAAAACTGTGGTGAAGCTTGTGCGTGTGGTTGGCCGTTGGCCGATCTGTATTTTAACATTTTTAACCGATATTTTATATCGATACCTAGGTACCTCAAAATATCAGTATTTCAGTGCCCGTTGTCGATCTCAATACGGTTATCTTTAGAAGTAGGTGATGGTACGAAATTAGTCGATTCCATTTAGGAACCTAAACTGAATAGAACCTAAAGAAAATCGTTTGCTATAAGGTGGGAGTAGGGCCCCAGGACATTTATAGAAGATTAACTTTATTCATAGTCCGAAAAAGTGCAATTTTTGGGGTTTCATTCACAGTTCTTAAACATTTTCAGTATTTAAGAAAACCCTCTCTGTGTCCCTTATTAAACATAGGTACGATAATAAGGACCACATGAAATTATTCATTTTTTTAGATAAATCACTCTTAACGCTAAGTTTTCTATTTTTGTCTCATTTTATTTATCGTTTCGAACTCACGCTTTGTATGAATGTTAATTCAAGAGAAAAACTATAATGGGCCTAATTAAACTAAGGCAACAAAATTGTATTTTAAAACGTATTTAATGACTTAATACCTACCGTATTACTATATTTCTAAACAAATTATTGATATCAGAAAATAAATCTTTAACTGCAAAAAAATCGAAGCAATTTATTTTTTTTGTACAAAAATTGTGGCCCTTATTACACTAATGAGATCGCATAGTATGACAATTAGCTTTTAATAAACACTATTTTAGTAGTAAATCTTATGGCAGCAAGCCTTTTCATTCTTGACGCCAAATCATTTTCTTGCTCGACGGTAACAATTGTTCGACGCCCTTTGTTTATCAACTTTTCCAACTTTGAAATGGTTTGACAAAGTCTTTCTGGGAATAGAATACCACGCTGCTTCTAACTGTTGGGACATAGATCCACTTTGAACAGCTGACATTGCGTTTTGTAATTGTTGCAGTATCCAAAGTCCACGACGGTTTTACTGTGGGATCGATTTAGACGATTTTTGGTGCTAATATCTAGTAAATCTAAGAGCCTAATAAGGGCCGGCTCTATTTACACGACTTATGAGTGGCCCTTATTAGGCCATGAGACATATTTTAAAAGATTAAATGTAAAATTGTTAAAAAGCATGATAGTGATTAAACTCACCTAGATAAGGCAGCTCAAATTACTAATAAGAACGGTACAACAGCAAATTTTATAGACAGAAAGCTGTATTATTACTTACAATTTTTTGATTTCGTGGAAGTTTTATAGTGGAGCGATGCAGGTTAACCGCCTGGGCGGATTAGTTGCGACTGACAAGATGGCAGATCGTAAAGCGACACAACCGAGCATATTAGCTTCCCTATTGGCCCTTTATATGTGTGCATGAGAGGAACCTTATAAAACCGTAAAAAGTGTGTTTTTATAATAGTGGCCCTTGTTAGACGCCGGCCCTTATAACCCGCAGGTACCTTATATGAAAATTAAGTGGGTAGTTCTTGTCACCTTTTATTCTGTTTTTGTTACTATTTAGATACGTACCGTAAACAGGGGTGAATAGGCACAAAGTCGAACTTCACGCTAAAATTGGTCTATGTTGTAGTAATAGCACATCGAAAACTTTATCATTTTATCTCCGGTAGCAAAATCTTCAAGATAATATGATATTAATTACATAAGACACGATAATCATTATTATTTTGACGAAAATATATGCCGTCCCTATTTAGACTTAACCCGGGGTGATGTGGAACACGAATGGGGTGAATTGGGATAAACGCACTGGGTTGTCAAAAATAAAATGGGCAGGTAGGTAACTAATAGTAGATAGGTTTAGTAGATAGTATCAAATGGTTACTTAAAGACTTCGTCATGTTTATTTCTCATGGCTTTGTTTACCGTGGTCATAGTTTTGGTGTGGTTATTTTCAGTCTTATCATCACTTTTTTCAGGTTCGTTTGTATTAATAGTATTATTATATATTAATAGTTTGAGATCTCTTTTTTATATAATGCCTTTGTTTGTGGCGTACTAAGTGTAGCTTTTACTATTGCTCTTATATGTACTAGGCATAATTATTTTCTGAAACAAAACGTAACAATACCAATATTACTTCTAGTACAAGCAATACAACTAGTAACAATCAACAATAGAACAAAAAAGAGCAGCATAATTGGCTCGAAACTTGTCTGATGGTTAGCATCATGCCGGATCATAACTATAAAGTTAGTGACAACCCTATCCCTATACAAACTTTACCGTTCCAAATCACCTCTCTCTCGTCCTTATTGGCTAAGTATGGCGTTCCTATTAAGACCAAGAGCCGTTCCCATTCACCCCACTAGCGTCTCCATTAACCTCGCAAATAAATATAAATCACAAGCCCTAAGATTTATCGATTTATAACAGAATGTACAATAAATTTAGCCTAAGCTGCTCTAGTTTAGCTTCAGGAATAAATTAGCAAGTAGTTTGTCTACTTACTTCACAGAGAAATTCAAATTTATCAATTTTTTCCAAGCAGTTTTGTAGCATGATAAACTCCACTGTGTGAAGACCTCTTTTTTAAAACAATTATTTCGTTAAATTGTCAAACGTCACTCCGGTTTGCTGATGCCATATAAAAGATTTAATATTCTACCATGTGGCCACCATTTTTTTTATTCTGTATCAAATTTCATTAACGGTTTTGTCCCTATTCAGACCTCGATTCCTATTCACCCCCGTTTAGGTACCTACATAAGTTTAGTCACCATAGGCATGGTTTGATTTAGATGACTATGTGCCTTTAATGGCTTATACTCAGCGTGTATTGGTGGACGTCACGATATTGAAAATAATACCTAATAACTTATGTTTGTTAATAACTTCCGAATGCATGCCCTGGTTTTTTCAAATCCATAGGTTGGGTAATAACAAGGTATGCACTAGTAATCGTAATAATACAAAACCGTCCAAGTGCGAGTCGGACTCGCCACGAATGGTTCCGTAAGTACCATTATCGACGAAAACAGCTAAAATAACGTTTGTTGTACGGGAGCCCCCTGAAATATTTATTTTATTCTGTTGTTTATTATTTCTTGCCATAGCGGCAATAGAAATACATCATCTATGAAAATTTCAAGTGTCTAACTATCACGGTTCATGAGATATAGACCGACAGACAGACGGACAGCGGAGTCTTAGTAATAGGGTCCCGTTATGCCCTTTGGGTACGGAACCCCTAATTATTACAATTGCAATTCATCTAATAGATTGTAGAATAAAGAGGTTTCTTCTTGTTTTCATTTCTCAAACAGCCTATAATAATATACTTGACACATTATAGTCGATAATATAATAGAAGCTATAGGTTAAATATCATCTTGTTTTTTTGAACACATTTTGAATATTCCAGTTTGAAGACCTTCAAGTTAGACTGGCGGCTCCTTATCAGTTGCGACCGAAACCAGAAGCGACAGATCTCGGATTTGGCAAATACTTCACTGACCATATGCTGACCATCCACTACCACAAGGAGCTAGGTGGACGGCAGAAGCCCGAAATAATGCCATTTGAAAATCTTAGCATACACCCAGCTGCTAAAGCTCTGCACTACGCGGTACAAGTACCTAAGTTATTTTATGAAAATAAGTAATACCAAGCTAGATTCGAACTTCCGGATATACTGACACTCACATCACTTTACTATCTAGATGTAGATATCTTGTTCTATCGTCGTATATCGAGATTCTCAACATAGGTGAACCTTTCAGGAATAAATAATACGTAATTATATGAGCTGTTTGTCTTGCTTTGATAAGGGGTTCGTCGTCATTTGTTCTTTACGCTCTTTTAGAATGCACGATAAGTTTTCGGGTTCGAATAATATGATGTTAAAGTGTTTTTGACGTTGATTTACCATTACAACTACGAATTTCCCATACTTAAACATACCTATTTTAATGAATACATAAATGCATTATATTCGAAATTGTCTACGATTTTAGGTTCCTTTGACTCATGTGATTTTCTGGCAAAACTAAGCATATTTTATAAGGAAATTACTGTGTATGTTATGTTTAAAAAGGTATCATATCCTACTAATACTTATTAAAAACGCGAAAGTTTGTGAGTATGGATGGATGGATGGATGTTTGTTACTCTTTCACGCAAAAACTACTGAATGGATTTTAATGAAACTTCACAATAATATAGCTTACATATCAGAATAACACATAGGCTACAATTCATAAAGATATATTATTGTATATTATCCAAACGCGGGTGAAACCGCGAGGCGCAGCTAGTTTAATAATATTCCCAAGTTTCAAGCCGAACGGATTAGTAGTTTCCTAGATATGCACAAAAATCAATATCTCAACATTCAAATCGCTCTCCTGTAAAGTTAACGTTTTGCAGATCTGTATGATTACGACGATTTAGTGAAAAGACATGGAGGTTCATTGAATGGGTAGTTGTTGGCTGCGACATATTATATACCTACGTATATTTAACTCATGTGGATTCCCAGCCAGATGACCACAGTACCGACGTATATATTATTTCACACTGTTGTTTTACTTCTTATCATTACGATAACACGCAGTGTATATTTTACCCATAATTATGACATGTGTGGGGGCGTAGGCGCGATAAGCAGCTGAACAGGCCTTCTCATGAGCGAGCCCTGAGTATAATGTCCCCGCTGCTAGCTTCCTAGATACTAGGTCATCGTTTTGTCTTCAACGACTCGAGCAGGTCGTCCACCCGGTGGTAAGCGCTCGCTTGTCCACTATAACTAAGTATTGTAGTCGCGTCAGTAGGTAGGTTTGTATTGCAAAGTCTTGCATCAGCGCGAGCGTGAACCCTGACCCGACATTATTCGTTTATTTTTACGTAAAGATAACAATTATTACGTATCTAGATGATCACTGCTTCCACGCATGAAGACTTTATCTGTATAAAAACTGGCAAAGTGTGAGGCATGGCTTATGTATGTAGGGTTCAGTAGGTACTTTAATGACCGCACACGCAGTTAGTATAGTAGGTAGGTGCATTGGGGTAACTCAGATAGAAATTTCGATGAGATGAGTAGACGGTTATTCTTTGGTTAATTATTCAAAGAAGTTTTACATTTACCTACCTACTGCCATTATTTAATGTTCTACCTCTATTTACTAAAGAAAAAATTGAATACTTAAAATTAGTAAACTATTACATATTATGTACCTAGCAGCTGGATTCTGTAAACTGAGCATTTCAAATACTGAGTCATATTTTTTTGGAATACGAGTAATTACTAACTATCTTGGGGTTATACCGAAATGATTGAAAATTGGACTTAATTGCATCCTGATCGAAGGTTTCCAATTGTTTTTCGATCATAATTATCCCTCACACACTATAATTATCACCAAATTTGTTTATAGTATCGCTGATCTCTATCTCACCACATTGGTACTTCGGAATTACCCCAGAAAAACATTGTGGCTCTCAAAATTTCAACTAACTTTTTATATAGATACAGGAATTTTGAATTGGATACAGCCAAGCAGTTTTGATTTGACCAAAAATAGAGACAAAAACAAAATCTAGTTGTTGCCAGTATCGACATATTAGGTAGGTACATATGTACACAAATATGTTTCCACCTACACAGAAAAACCCAATGCCCGCCAAGAACGAGGAAAATCAAACAATAATTCATAAATTCAACTTTATAAATTCTAATGTTACTGCGGTACACATATTGAACGAACTTTGAGTGTGTGAAGAAGAAAAATGTGTAATTAAAAAACACGCTTGAGAATTCCACTATCCGTCTCCTGACTCCATCACCAGGGGGCTTACCGTGACGTCTTATTGCGATCCAGTTGAGGACCTAAACAGAATCGTTTTACTACTTATTCGTACCGTGACGTCTTGTTGTGACATCTTGACGCTCAATTTAGGTTGATTTTAACTCTAAAGTGGTTGACGTCTACCTAAATGACATCGAAAGCCATGTGTTACTATTATTTAAAGTGAAACGATTCTGTTTAGTTCCTCGATTGGATCGCAATAAGACGCCATGGTAAGCCACCAGACCCTCATTACCGAGACCGATCTACCGGACTCGACAACGAATCGTATGAGCACAAACTCGAGCGGCATACTAGCAGCCACAGAACAGAGACAATATAGAAGTGGGTTAGTTTTACATCTGTATCGGAACCGTTGTCGCCAAAAAATATAATATTGAAAGTCACTATGTCAATAAAGGTCTATAAGTCAACCGCTGTTTATTTGAAAATCTGCCGTATGTCTTAAATAATATGTTTCCTTTTAGGCTGTAAAACTGTACATCTTGGCATTTTTAACTGTGTGGCAGACTTTGACATAGGTAGTATGAATGGAATAATTCTTAAATTGAGCTTTCAGTCATATATTTGGCTCGCGCGCCCCGCTCACTTTTCACTTCCACTTGCCTCTCTCTTTCGTGCTAGCGGCCACTGAGGAGTTCCACTATCCACCTCCCGGCTCCATCATCAGATCAGCTCCACGATACCGAATTATAGTAATGTTGTCATCCGAACTACCTTGAAATATCGTGCGAAGGCAAAAAATCTAGGTTGAGCGGCATCTACCGAGCCGGTCAGAATAATATTATGAAATATTATGAATCTAACAGATCCCCCACTATTTAATACTTTCTGAAACTGAAACTATCGCTGCTGGGGCCACACGTCTCGTGATATCCTATTGACTATCCCGTTGTTTGACGTCATTCGAGGTTCGCCGTAAGTGTAGCCACATAATCGGGATGTATGGCATTGGCATTGCCGTTGAATATCCCGAGTTTTTACGTTCCCTAAGTTTTTGTCTTTGGTTCATTTTGGATTTGGCTGTTGACGATGACGACAGTGTGGCCCACGCATTATGAGGACCATGGACCTGGACATGGACATGGACATGGACAAATGAGCCGTTTAATATGTGCACCGTGGTACCTAGCTGGAGACTTCATGTAATGAATTAGGTATTTACCGTTTAGTATTGTTATTTAAAATATTATATTATATACAGTAAGTAATACATTGATAAAGGAATATCATTTTAGCACCTTGTTTTACTGCAAACCTGTCCCATTTCTAAGTGACGATATGATCGAAGGTGGTTAACATGCTGAGTCTAGAATGAGGCTGGCTCTCACGGGCTGCTAGAACTTTGGCGTAGTGGCTGAGCGATCGGACTGCTGCGCTTGGTGTCGCGGGTTCGATTCCCGCCTGGAACTAATATTAGTGCGATCCACAGATATATGTTTCTGGTCTGGGTGTGATGTGTATGTGAAATTGTATGTCTGTAAGCGGGAGGTACCCACGATACAGGAGCGATCCTAGTGTGGGGGATACGTTTAAAAAAAAGAAGCTTTTAATAGTCTCTACATGGATGAACTACCCAAAAGCAAATCCGGGAGTCTCTACATTTGAGACGGATACAAGAGTGAGGTCTGTACTTTTAGGATCATCCATAAAGTACGTGACACGTTTAGGACGAGGGAGGGGCTCAGTAAAGTGTGGCGTTGTGTGACTCGGGGTGGTAGGGCTCCTAAGTTGCGTGAGTCACAATTCAAAATCTTATACATTTTATTTTTTACTATTAACGGAAAGTTTAAATATATTTTCAACTTGTGTTGCTGTAATATTGCAAGGTATGTGACGTCACACGTGCGAGCAGGCGAGGTCTCAAAATGTGGCCAACTGTGACAAGAGCGGAGGAGGGGCAGAAAATGACGAAATTAGTGATACTTACTTAAGGACCTGTAGGCAGCGAGCTTCCGTAAAATGGGCGGTTTTTTGTCAAAAAGTTAAGCTGTAATTACAAATAATTATAAGCCAGAAAAAATACAGTGAATAGTCAAGTGTTTCAGTTAGGTAATAAATCAATAATATTGGGCTAAAGTTGTCTAGTATCTTGAGAAAAAAATTCACGAGAAAGAACCCGAAAAAAATCTTTCGTCACATAATGCTCAACATTTTCAGCGACAACTATCATATTTTTTGGAACCATAAAAAAGGCAATTTTATTTTCCATTGAAATTTGATTTTTCCAATGAACTGAATCGATTCCGTTCTTCTAAATTAATAAAAACGACGAAAATATGATCAGTTTGAGCGCGTACTAGGCGGCTCAGTACCCGCTACGGCGTTTCAGAGAGAGGACGTATGTCGCTGTTCCTCAAAATTTTCTCGTCGAATTTACTGTTTGTTCTCTAAAAAAATAAAGCAAACAGAATCTCTACATGGTATACAACTGGTTTATTTACTTAGTTGCCGTAAATGACTTCCTTCGACGATTACTAAACTTTTATTATAACCTATAATACTTTGTATTTATTCTCCATTGTGTGTAAAGAATAATGGCTAATATGACTATTCTTGCACCACCTGTAACTGAAATTAGCAGCAAAAACGCGTTTTTAGATTGTTCACTTAAATAAAACTGGGATTTCTTATGATAGTTTGGAGTTAATCAAAGGAGCAGATTATGATTGTATATTAAAATGAAGATGTAGTGAACTTCCGTTTTCCATAATGGCGGATCTGGCGGATGCATATTCTGACGTTTTATTTTTAGCACACTTCCAGCAATCTTTCTGCTCAGCTACGAGCCAGTTTTTTCAATGTTTTTGCTTCGCACGATTTGTGCATTTAGTCATTGTCAAATATTATACTGTAAATTCGAAAGTAACTCTGTTTCTCTGTTTGTCTGTTTATTTGTATGTTTGTTTGTTTGTTACTTTTTATGGCTAAACGGCTGGACCGATTTCGATAAAATTTGGTATAGAGAGACAACAAAAATGAAAATGAAATTTGGTAGGTATATGGGAGAAGGAAAGATGAGGACCTGGAGAGATGGGGAGATGGAGAGTAGCAGCTGGAGAGATGAGGAGATGGGAGATCGGAGATGGATGAGGGATGGGAGATGAGATATTGGGAGTTGGGGAAAAAAGCGATGAGGAAATAGGAAGATAGAGATGTTTTAGAGATATTGACAGAGACGTGACGTGCCCGATTGATCTACAATAGCATACAAAGTTCACGCATATTGTGTTCTTACTAGCTGGATTCGATTTAAATGCAGACGAAGTCGCGGGTAACAGCTAGTATTCCATATTTTCACAACCTCGTGGTAAAGTAAATTTACAGTCATAGCCACGATTCAGTAAACTTTACTGAAACTAGCTTTTACGCGCGACTTCATCCGTATATGAAAAAGCAACTTATAAATTGAAAATAAATATTGAAGTCTTTATATCTCTATCCCTGTCCCTGTCCCTTTCCTTTTCCCTATCCTTAGTCTTAACCTTTATATTTTAGCAAGAGCCTAAAATAATGAAGTGTCAGATCACCTACTTGAGAAATTATGAATTGCCCATATAAATTTTCAACTCCTATTTATTTGGATTCAAAGATCCCTATTTTTTCTGATGAAAAATAGCCTATACCCATCTCATAGGTCCAATCTTGGTCAAGATTGATTCAGCCGTTTAGACGTGAAAGGATGGCAAAAACTAAAAAAAAACCAACAAACACACACACACAGTTTCGCATTTATATGATCTTAGTACGGATGCCTGACACTGGCTAAATGCACAAATCTTTTACTCCGTCATTGTCATTGTCAAAATATATATCAAAAAGAAAATTATGGAAGTGGACTAAAGAGGATGTATCAAATGGACTTGATAAACGCGCATACCAGAAAGGACCAACACTAAATAAATTTAATACAACTTATTTAGGTGTGACTCCAATAATTCGTGCGGCATTCTAAATTTGATAGGATTATAGTCAAGGAGGTAATAATTTATGTAATGCTGGCCGTAATGTTGGTGCTTGGTGCGTACGCCAACAAAGATAAAACATTTAATTAATACATTATTTACCTACTACAGATTGTGTTTATTTTTCATTGTAACAAACTACTTATATACATACACCAAAACAAAAATCATACACAAAAAGTTTCCCGGCAGCAGGTTTCGAAACTTCGAAACTACGTCTTTAGGAACGGAACGTAACATCTCAGACCGCTCGGCCAATCTGACATGTCATTACTATGTCGAAATAATTGAATGCTTCAGACTAAAGCCTACGTAGTAACTATCTAGTAATCTGTGCTAAGGCCACGTGATGCCGTTAGTAAGAGTATAATATTATGAATTAGCGTTTTATAGCGTGAGCGCGGAGCCAGCGTGGCGCGCGGCCCGGCCAGGTAACTTTCATCTTCTAAAATACATGAATCGCTCCTATATTAGCGCCTTAATTACTTTATGGGCTTATTCCAAAAATCCCCTGCGCAGTGGATTTTACATCAGCGCGAGCGTGAACCCTGACCTGAAAGTCATTCGTTTATTTTTACGAAAAGACAATGACTATTAGTTATATAATATAGCTGATCACTGCTTCCACACATGAAGACTTACTTTATCTGTATAAAAACTGGCAAAGTGTGAGAGATGGCTTATGTTTGCCGGGATCTGTAGGTACTTCAATGAACGTACGCGGTTAGTAGGATAAAACCTAGATTATGCACCAAGAGGGTGAAAAGCAGTGGCTTACGCCACTGGCGGCATATCGAACGTAACGAGGGACTGTAGAGTTAGTTCTGAGAGAAGCGAGGGGTTCAAGCCACCTAACACGAAAACACGCTTTATCTTTGAGGTGATACTCAGCTTTTCATACCATCTGCGCGACCATAAACACCCAGGGAGTCCAGGGACACACAAAATAAATACACCATACCTAGTAAGTAAGGCTGCTTAGCTTTCGAGTTGATGCTACGGGTTGTTCGAACATAGAACCTCCTCCTTTCTGGAAGTCAGTTAATAACACGCAACTGTTCAAATAACACCAAGCACTGTCTATTTATGCAGATTCTGCAATCGCACCACTGACCGTTTAGTAGCTCTCCTACTTACATTAAAAACTAGTCCTATTTACCCGAGTACGGCGAAACGAACGGAGAGTTATGTGTTTGCCCAGGTATGTATATGTCTGTATGTATGTTCGTCTGTTCCCTCATAACTTCTAAACTACGCATAGTTTAACTAATGAGTAGTAATGAGGCGCCGCTTCAGTGTCTGATGGGTATACGCTATGTGACGTCACGATACATTGAATATGGCGCTCTCTAGAGGAAATAAGATCGTGCACAACATTTGTTTTTGATGTGATGTGAAAGGCATTAGTTAGCTCATTTAAAAAATGTATATTATTGTCTCATTTACCTACTCGCGGCGTTGCTTGCACGCACGCACTTGATATAGAGGATTTATCACTGAAATTACGCCTCAGATGTGGGCGAAACATATTTTCTCTTCAGACTTAGGTACTTACCCAAGTTATACCTACAACCCCAAAATTATTGAAATAAAAAATAAGTTCATAAACAAAAACCCGACATAATAATTATTATCCTATTCATCGATATGTTCAGGGTAGCCGTGGTCTTATGCCACCTACCTTGTACATTGTAATCTAAAAATAAGCGATATATAAGCGCCTTTACCAACTCGGTATAATTATTAATTCTTTGTTACATGAAAGTGCAACTAACAGAGGATAGAAAAAATTGCAGTAGAAGACGAGCCTTGGAGTTCCCTATAGTAAAATATTATGTAAAACTCTTCATTGGCACAGACAAACCCCTAAAAAGACACAAATAAAATTCCACTCGGTCAGAAGGTCATGCGATGATAAGATGATAACCCTGCGGGTTTCTTGTATAAATATGTTATTACGAACCGAGGTGGAGTGTTTCCCGATGACGAGAACTATGGAGGATAAGCAGCGCACGCGGCGTCTCTTGCACATCTCCACCCGCTAAGTATATAAGTAGTTAAAGCACAAAGAACGTCCTCGGCGAATATTTGCGAATACAGGATCCACATTGAGATTTATAACATTGCATGTTCAGTCTGTCCCCTTCCTGGTACAGTCACTAGCGCTGGTGCTCACGTTACGTTGCACACAAATTTTAATGAGATTTTTCTTCCCCACTACCTACCTCCTCCGTTCCTACGTTTACTATAGAGAAATAATTAATTTAATGTATCATACTTTATGTTTTTACGATTCTCTTTGTTAACGAGAATTAGCTGTTTGACTTGTAAAAGTGCGATTTAATTGCCTATCTTACTTAATATTATAAACGCGAAAGTTTGTAAGTATGGATGGATGGATGGATGGATGTTTGTTACTCTTTCACGTAAAAACTACTGAATGGATTTAAATGAAACTTGACAATAATATAGCTTATACATCAGAATAACATATAGGCTACAATTTATAAAGATATTGTGTGAATTGTCCAAAATATGACGATAAGTGTCAAGTAGGTAAGGTGCATTCGGCTAACTCCGAAAATCGGGTATTTCCAATAATAATTGAAGTTTTCCACTTAACGCGGAAATATTTAGTGCTCTGGCCACGTTCACATAGTGGCCAATTTCATACGCATGCCCCCGGCGGTTGCCACCGGTTCCTATGAGCAACCACGGGTTTGCATTTGTCATTTTTGTCAACGACTGCGATTTCGCGGGTTTTTTGGCCTATCGGATTTACCCGAAGATTTACAACTACGAAACCTGGTAAGTTATGGAACTGTTTTTTTCTTTATTCCCTAGATTAACGTTTTTTTGCAATACTGTGTAGGCTTAAAACCATCTAGCTCAAGTTTTTTTGTACTTTTCGGATTTAGCCGAATAGGGTAATTCCGATGTAAATAATTATTTTTGTGTCTATCCTGCACTTGTGTAATGTCGCAGGAGTCCAGACGCTTCATTCCTAATCTGCTTTAAATTGTCTCATTATTTCTTTTAATTGAAACACTTTATTATGCCTTCTAAAAGTTTGACTAGCGTAGGCTTACTTGTCGGGTAATTCCGAAATAGAAATACCCCTCATGTAATGTTAAGGTGAAATGGTGACCAAAACCGCTGTATAAATATCGCGAGGGTAAAGCCGGACGAAAAAGAAGCATGTTCTTTAAGCCAGAACTGCACAAAACCCTTTTTGAGTATCATTCGGAATTACACGCACATAATTCGGAATTACACTCGGCCAAAAAAAAATTGCATGATTTTAAAACACTCGTAATTATGAATTCCAATGATATAATAGAAAATCTTAAATATAGACCTTTGGCGCATATATTCAAGCAGGCGAAGTGATATAAACTGGTAGCATTAAATCTATAAAATCAGACTTATTGATTATAATAAAAACACCTTGTGAACTCTTCAAAAATTCTTTCGTAATTACCCGAATGCACCTTACGTAGGAAAAAATCTACCATTTGCTAGCTATTCTGGCGTGCGCTGCTAAAACTGCTAGAGTTACACAATATAATGTAATCTATGATGGAAATGTTTATCTTAAATAGTCCTACAAAAAAGCCCGCCACAGTATATATCTACGAGTATATCATATGCCTTTTGTTTTGCTCGACTTGGCGGGGGCACTGCCGTGCCCCCAGATGTGTAAGCCGTAATATTATAAATCGTAAAGTATTTTTGCAGTATCGCGGATGTCAACTATTATGATCATTGATGACACAATAATATGCACGAACCTTTCAAATATCTATAGGTGTCGTATGTGTAACGCGGCTGAAACCGCGGGGCGCAGCTAGTTTACAATAAATGCTTTGACTTTGACGAAGCAACAAACTTTACGTCTTTCTGCTACCTCTACCTGTTACAGGCTATGATAAAACTATAATAATACTTATGTAATGTATTAAAATGAAATAATTTATTTGAAGTCACGAAGAAGTTCACGAAGTCCTGCATGTTTCACCAGAGACTGGCATATACACGATTATTATTGTAAACTATAATTACATGAGCCGCTGTATGGATGAACTTCCTGAACGCACCTGAGCCTTTCAGTATTTCCGGGCCGACGGTACACTCGCACCTTTCTTGTATCAGGCTTAAACCCGAATCGCGACTCATCGGAAAACATAATTTTATCCCATTCTTTCTGGGTCCATGTTATGCATGCATGTTGCTTAGACTTTTTTGATGTGTATATACATAGGTCAACATAAATCATAAAATATTTATAAGTTAAAAAAAATTCAATGTCTACGTAGGTAGATATTAAATAACATAGGTACTAAATTTAACTGCAATTATCATACAACCCCGTCAAAGTCAAAATGTTTAGTTTTTGGGGTTCCGTAGCCAAAGGCAAAAAACGGAACCCTTAATAAATTCGTCATGTCGTCTGTCTGTCTGTCTGTCCGTCCGTATGTCCCAGCCACTTTTTTCAGAAACTATAAGAGCTATAATACTGTTGAACTTCTAAAAAAAGAGAAAGATAAATTTAAAAAAAATATGATAAGTACATTACCATGCAAACTTCCACCGAAAATTGGTTTGAACGAGATTAGTTAGTAGTATTTTTTTAATCATGTTTCTTGCTGCCACCAACCCGGACCGGGCCCCCGGGGTGGATTATGGCCTAATCCTCCTCACGAAAGTGAGGGGAGGCCTTTGCCCAGCAGTGGGACAGTAACAGGCTGAATTATTAATATTATATTATTATTATTTTGCTGTTACGGAACCCTTCATGGGCGAGTCCGAGTCGCACTTGGCCGCTTTTTAAAGAGTGCTCTACACGAGTCAAGTGGACGAGCGCTACAGATTGCCCTTCAGATAGGTACACTTCTTTGGTAAGAAAATACATTCGTGATATTGTGTGTTGAATTTCCCCAATGTAAAAGAGCATACCGCAAAACTAATGTATCCAGACGGTATGTATGTAGGTATGTAGACAGTCTGACATGTATAGTTAGGTATTGTTCCGAGCTGCTATTATAATACTATTCCTCATTTTGGCGTTGCCATCTGCCATAGTCGGGTTCATTTGCAGATAAGATAACTACGAGCATATATACCTAATGAAGAGTCGGCATGTTGTAGTTATAGTGAAACAAGGCAGTCACTCGCAAACATGAGTGTGGTGTGCATATTTTTATTGAAACTCAGTTTAATTAGTGCAGTGGTCGGCGTTATAAATGTTCGAGAGCCACAACATGTGAACGAACCGGGAATAGAAGATAAAATCGATCACAAACTATACACGTTAAAAATTGATATTTTAAACCAATTGATAGCATATATTGACGGAAAAGTAAGTTCGTTATCAGAACAGTTGGCCGCATCCGAAGAAAAGTTGAACCATTCTTTGGCGGCGTCTAATAAAAACATGGAAGACACAATGACGCAAACATACAAGAGTTTGGCAGAAAACATGACGCAAGCAGACAAGAGTTTGGCAGAAAACATGACGCAAACATACAAGAGTTTGGAAGAAAATATGACGCAAACATACAAGAGTTTGGAAGAAAACATGACGCAAACATACAAGAGTTTGGAAGAAAATATGACGCAAACATACAAGAGTTTGGAAGAAAATATGACGCGTACGTGGAATGTATCCTTAGATACATCCATCCACAAGTTAGAAAACAAAACTATACAAAGAGTGTACAACATGCAGACGGAAGTGTTCCAGAACCTGACAGCAGTAACAGCTCGTAAGTTGAACCACTTGTTATCTGTCTAGATGCATGATGCCTCGTTGGGAGGTCGTCGATTAAGTCTAGGGTCGACTCACCCAATTTCGTGATAAACAACATAATGTAATAAAACTGCGATATATTAGTCAAATCTTCACTTCTTTTTTAATCAGGAACATGAAATATTAGTCTTTCTTTTACAATAATTAAGATACTATTTCACTTATTTAGGACTACTATTTTTTGACTTAAGTATAGCCAATAATCGAAACCTTGTTGACTTTGTCAATTTCGTGATAGTCACTTTAAGTCCGTGATACATACTCAACTAATTACGTTACAACGGAATTACATAGGAACATTGGATATTTTATATCACCAAATAATAATAATAATATGCAAAATAGGCAGGTACCTACCTACTTTTTTGATTGCGTTTCTTAGCGTCGATTCGCTATATTTTCAATTTGGTTTATTAACATTGTGCCTCCGTCGTTTTTATAAATACCTAGTCAGGTCATAAATTCTGTCACATGTTTTATATAAAATAATTGAAACAAGTTTATTCATTATGTAACCATTTATATACCAAAATGAACTTAACAAAACATAGATTCTTATGACACTAAAGTTTATTCAAAATGACCTCCGTGATTTTGAATACAGGCCTTCAATCTGCGCGGCCAGTCGTCTATCGCAGCACGAACGAGGTCCATGTCAATATCGGCGGCTGCCTTAATCAAGGATGTCGTGAGTGACTCCAAATTGGGATGAGGCTTTGAGCACGCCTTTTCCTCCAAGTGTTGCCATATCTTGTAATCTAGCGGATTCAAATCTGGACTGGAGGAGGGCCAGTCTTCGTGCCGGATGAAGTCGATTTCACGCGCCGCCAGCCAGTCTTGTGTGCTCTTCGCTCTATGAGCTGGCGCCGAATCTTGTTGGAATACCCAGTGCCTGTTATTAAACATGGTATGAGAAACAGGTTCCACAAGGTTCGTCAGGACTGTATTTTGATACACAACTGCATTCGTTTTTACACCTTTCTCACAAAAATGTACCTCTGTTAAACCCCAATAAGACACTCCCAACCATACCATGAGCGAGGATGGAAAATGACCTCGTTGGACACGCGGAATACGGTTGCTCGCTTCTTCACTACTGTGTGCGTACACCTTATCATTTTGTTTGTTGTAGCTCTCTTCTACGGTAAAAATTTTTTCATCCGAAAAAAGAATTTCCCGATATTTTTTTCCCGCGTACCGCTTCAACAAAGCGCGGCATCTCTTCAGTCTCAGGTCCATTAGACGAGCATTCAAATGATGTCCTGTTTTTCTTCGATATGCCCGAAGCCCTAAGTCTTCATTTAACACCCTTTTCACCGTGGTTCTGCTTAATCCCATCTGAAGGGCCAACAGTTTCTGCTTACGTTTGGGATTTCTTTGAATTCGCGCCTTCACAGCTTTTATCACTGCTGGAGTCCTAACAGACCGAGGGCGACCACTTCTTGACCTGTCATCTACACTAGAGTCTTCATTGTATCGTTTGATGGTACGATAAACGAATCTCTTGGTTATATTCAAATTTTTCAGTATGTCAAAAATTTGAATTGGCGCGTAACCGCAACGATGCAACGCAATAACTGCAACACGGTCTTCTTTAAGCGTCCACTCCATATTTAAAAATGAGTAAAATTCAAAAAAATGTACATTTTTATTTTCATGAACAATTCGAAATTCGAATTCAATAAACTTTTTTGTGGCCAGCATTCTAAAAGAAAAGTTTTTACTGTGTGACAATACTTATGACCTGACTAAGTAAAATCATTGATAGTCCGGTAACAAGATAAGAATTCAACTCATTTAATTCCGTGACAATAATTCTGAAAAGTTTTTCTAATATACTTATATTTATTTACTTTATTTTATTTAACTTGAACTAAACTATGTAAACGTTCACATACATTTAATCGATCACGAAAATCAGTAGTTTTTAATCCAGTTTTTTACGTAAATCACATTTGGCTAACTTAAATCCGTGACACAGCTTCAATTCAAAACTTGAAAATTCGTTAAGTTTATGGGCTGACAAAACAAGAAATTGTACTAAAACCAAACCACTAGTCACACTCTGCACTGGTCTATCTCTAACTGGTCTTATGTTTGTTGCAATCTATGCATAGATTTTTATTTATGATTTTCCTGAATACAAAAAGTTCTAGAGTCCGTTTCACGAAAGAAGTCTCACGGCGTTACGAAGAACTACATTCAACCTCTACATATTTTCAGCTTTCGCATAGAAACTAGCGCCGCGTCTGCGGGACTTCTTTCGTGAAATAGACTCTATAGCCGTGCAGCGCGCAAAACTAAACGCGGGCGGACAAATCTGTCATTTGTTATTTTCATTCTCGCCCGATTCGAGCCAACTTTTTCAAAGAAAAACTAGACTTATTGGTCTACTCTAAGGTTCATAATATTAAATAATATGTGTATTTGTCTCACTTAACTCAGTATTAGCTTCGAAACAGACTATCACGAAATTACGATTATCACTAATTGCGTGAGTTTACCCTACTTATTTTAACAGTGCGCGGAAATGTTACGTGCGTTACGTGCTGGGGGTTCGGGATAGGAATAAATATGCCGGTTTCACACGCAGAGCCTCGATTTAATCTCAGGAACGCCGACAGGAGTCCGTTACTCACTGAATGTCTCTACACCCACACTGTAGTAGTCGCGTCTAGCTAGGGCCATTTCTCTCTGGCAACATTCTAGTCTAGCCCCTGACGAGTAGTACGATCTCTTGTCCAGAGATGGCGCTGTTCGAATACAAGCAGCCGCACAGTGAGCTAGCTCCTACTACTCCTCCATAGATGGCGCCTTTCTTTCCGTCCAATAACCCAGGCACCGCATCAATATGTATACCTGCTACCTATAATAGTTTTGGCGGGGATGCGTCGGTGCCTTGAGAGTAACACGAACTTGTTGATTTTGTATTTTTATGGAATTGTTTCTTCGGGTGACCATGTCATTGTGTAATATTAGAAAGAATCATAATGAATCAATTAATTTTCGTTAACGTGCACGAGTGCGTGATACAAACCCAAAAAATGGTAGTTTTGGATTATTTTTAAAACACCCAGGAAGTTTCAGTATAGCATCCACTACTAGTAAGTTGTCTGTAAATTGACTAGCAGTGTGTTTTTTTTTTATCTTTTTTTTTTGGGGTCTTTTACAGTGTGGCCTACTTGCAGTGTGGTAAACTATAAATAGTAGATTGTTTTACAAGGGACGAAAACGACTCAATATTTACTTTACATACTTTACATAGAACCGAGTATGAGTGAGTCCTCTGAGAAGACCCGCGTAAAACACACAATTGTTCACACCGAGATTGCGAGAAATATAATGAGTAGGTATACAATTAAAAAACGTAAGAATATTTCACAAGTAGTCACGTTCACTTTCAAATAAAAAAATAATCAAATTCAATCTTTTAAAACCAAGTTGCAGTGTTGTCATAATTCTACACACACCTGCAGATTATAGGCGGCAATTACAAACTTCTTAAATTTATTCTAATATTCGCAAACGCACACTGTTAGTTTTAGAGGAAATTTTATAATGCCGGTTGGCAACACTTTTGTCTTTTTCTCTTACTACCTATTTAGTATCTGTCGGAGTTTTGGCGGGAATCCGATAGTGAGACGTTGTTGGTTTTGTATTATTTTCTCAAACTTGTGTTTCTTCGAGTGTTAATGTGTAATATTGGTGGAATATTAATTATTAAGTGTTCGTTAACGTGCACGAGTGTGGGCGAATGATATAAACTCAAAAAACGTGTCATGTCGAATTTTTTCCAAAACTCCAGGAAGTTTCAGTAAAGCATCCACTACTTTACTGAATCGTGACTATGACGATGTAAATAATTGATTTGACTACTTGACCACGATTTGCTATATTGCTGTGACTTTCTTAATGTGAAATTAAGAAATACTTAAATAATAAAATACTTGACACTGGCTATATGCACAAACCGTGCGAAGCCATGAATAAAAATAAATAAATAGTATCTGTCAAATATGCAAATAAAATTGTGCAATGGGGATGTAGGTATGTATTCATTCCGTATATACAGTAACTAGACACAATTTTAGCATAATCAAGAAGTCAAGTCAAGTCGACAGTAATTGTTACGTAGAAATCTTGTTTTTCATTCATATTTATATCATCCCCGTAAACCTTGGATCACATACACGTATACATAGCATACATCCAATGATCGCCAGAAATATAGACGAGATTACAGTTTCATTACAAAGTAAACTGTATAGGCTTCGCACGGTTTATGCATTAAGATACCTACCCTTCTTTTTATCTAAGTAATTATGTCAAAATGGAAAATTGAAAAAAAACTACTTTCCCTCCCTATATAGTGCCCAACAACCTCGTTTGGTCCCGCTAAGCTGAGCTAATATGACACTCTTTTTGAGCATCAGGTGTGAAAAATAAACCTCTATTGTAGAGGTTTATCATTATAGACTACTAGCAGACACGGCTACGCATTGCTGTGGCTAAGCTTTTTGTTATTGCGACTATAAATAATCGAGATGTTAGCTATCCTATCTTTCAAGTTATTTAATTACTTGTTACTTAATTGGTTCCTTAGTTTAGGAGTCCATCGCGGACAAACAACGCGACGAAGCTAAACAGGTCGGTACAAAATGCAAAGGTCTTGTCCATCCAAGGTCGGCTGGTACAGATACGCCCATTGTACCTATTGTTAAGTTTGTCCTTCCTGTGTTCTGTACCTACATTTTGGTATCAATAAAGAGTTATCTATTTATCTACACCTGATAGTAGGTAATACAATCCATTAAATTCATAGGTTCATTCAAAATTTCGCAAAAGCATCAATAGTAAAGCGTGACTTTGTTTCCAGAGTTGCCTTGTAAGGAGGTGTCCCTGGACGGCAGTAACCGCGACTCTCCGTACTACTCGCTGCAGTCGCTCGGCCGCGCCGCGCTGCGGAGGGACGCCGCCGGCCGCCTCGCGCTCCTCGAGACGCGCCTCGGGCTGCGGGCGGAGGGATACGTGTATATCCTGTTGACGGATAAAGGAAGCAAAGCAACCTCGGATGTTCTATACTACATAGGTGTGTACCTAACCACCTCATTATGCTCTACAACAGTATTTCTAAGTCTATAACAATAATAACACTCGCTCAATGTCGCAACCCACATCCGCCCCCTGCTGGGCCCGGGGTGCGCTTCACTGCCGGCAGGAGGATGAGCTGTGCTCCACCACGGGGACCCGCCCGGCTCGGTGGATACATGCATACCTCCGAAATAATCCTCGCGTCAGTGGGTTTCCTCGCGATGTTTTCCTTCGCTGAAAAGCAAATGATAATTACGTGTTTATGTTTTTACAAGAATCACGGTACGTTATGTGCCCCCACTGGGATTTGAACCCGCGAACTTCTGCTTGGCAGCCTCTCACTAGGCTTTAACAACATAAAATAGGTTTTGTAGAATTTTGTTGGAAACCCATGATGTTAATTTATAATGTTAGTTATATTTATAATGTTTATTGCTTAATATAATATCAACAGAGATTGGATACAACAACAATCAACACACGTATTTATACAAGTATACCAGTGGCATCTACCCCGATGTTGCAACCGTCTCCACTCCCGACATACTCTCCGCTACTGACTTCAGGTTCTTCTACATCAGAATAGACAACGGTAAGTTGCAGCTCTTCTTAGATTGTGTTTACAGACACGTCTCTAGGGTGCTCTGAGAGTAAAAGGGGGGGGGGGGGGTAGAGCGTGGGTGTAGTATATTATTATACTAGAATAATTAATTATAATGATTGAACACTGTGGCAGTAGTGTGCACCGCCATACACTGCGTAGAGCAGCCGTGTGTGTGCACATAGGTAGCTAGGATTGATAGAAAAAAGCTTTTCCGCTGAAAAACGGGTAACAGTGCGAGCGAAGCCGCGGCACAGAGATGTCACGGCGCCAGGAAGCATAGCTCCTATTAACGGAGAAGGTTCTAAATTCAACCACCAGCATGTTGTGTGTGCCTTGCTCTGAGCGCACACGTCCACTGTTCAGGCACCCTGCAGTTCGGCAAGGAGGGGGACAGCACTCCGCTGATATCCGACGACGACGCGAGCCTCGGGGCCCTCAACTACATACAGTTCTATGCCGGCAGGGGCACAGCAGCAGAGATCCGGTTCGACTGTCCCGCTACAGTTTAACATTGAGGTAATACAGCACGTTCAATACCTACCTACTGGTACTACTCGTTCATGTTGATCGATGTCTAGAATGGATAGTATTGTCAGAAGACTAAAGACGTATTCCACTGAAAATACTACAAAATGAAATAGCTTTTTCATGTATGTATTTACTACAAAACTCAAAACATCGGATATCTGCCAGTGAGAGTCCCGTCAAAATCGATCCAGACGTTCCTGAGATTAGCCGGAGCAAACAGACAGACATAGCAAACTGTAATCTTATGTACAAACTTGTATTGAATGTTCGGTGCGCCTGTGCGTTCCAGCTGCCCCGGGGCGGCTGTCTCCTGCCGCCTCCGTCCGCTGCCGGCTCTTGTTCCGCAGTGGAGCACCCCCGCCCCCGGCTGAGAACTCCGCCGCGCATCAAACGAGAATTTCTCGTTTCTTTCTCATCGTGAAACTCGTCGAAGTTCATTAAGTACGACTATATATATTATACACTATCTGGCTAGACCTACTTAGGTTATGTTATTTTAATTTTTCAAATAAGTTGTAGAATAGCATTGTAGGTGTTAAGAAAAATACTTTTATAGAGAAACATTTATAGTTTAATTTACGTTCTCCATTTTATTTTCTCTATGTGACATCAAACATTGACATTCTAGTTTTATAAACACAAACAAGTTTATATGTCCAACACACCCCTTGTAACTTGTAAGGTGTTACAAACATACATAACAAGTTTCAGTTTAGAAAATCTTTCCTTGCGCAAATGTTTTGTAAGCATATCCGCCAACATCTCCGTTGTACACAGATACCTGATGAGAAGTGTTCCTTCTCTTACAATCTTACTAATATTATAAACGCGAAAGTTTGTAATTATGGATGGATGGATGGATGTTTGTTACTCTTTCACGTAAAAACTACTGAATGGCTTTTAATGAAACTTTACAATCCATTCAGTAGTTTTTACGTGAAAGAGTAACAAACATCCATCCATCCATCCATACATACTTACAAACTTTCGCGTTTATAATATTAGTAAGATTGTGTGAATTGTCTAAAATATGACGATAAGTGTCAAGTAAGTAGGAAAAAGTCTACCATCTGCGCGCTATTCAGGCGTGCGCTACCAAAACCGCTAGAGCTAGACATAATATGTAATGTACGATGGAAATGTTTATCTTAAATAGTTCTACAAAAAAGCCCGCCACAGTATATATTATCTATATCTTATGTGTAAGCCATTATAGCCAAAATAGTGAACCATAAATATGTGGGTTTTTAATTTCATAACGTTAGTTCTTTTCTACGTCACTCTAATAATTATAAGCTGCTCTAAATACTAATCTTGCGCAGACGAAGTCGCGGGCACCAACTAGTTTCTCTAATAAAATGATGTCTAACATCAATGTGCTTGGTGCGTCCAGAATACATTGTATTCTCAGTAATCTTTTTAGCAGATTGATTGTCATTGTATAACGTAACAACACTCGATCGCCCTAAGCACTCTATTAAGAAATTCCTAATAAACAAAGCTTCCTTTGCAGCGTCAGAGATAGCCATATATTCGGCTTCGGTACTGGATAACGCAACAGTGCGTTGTTTACGACTTTCCCACGAAACCAAGTTATTTCCAATCTTGAAAAGGTACCCTGTATACGAACGTCTGTCAATAACGCAACTAGCAAAATCCGCATCAGTATATCCAGTGACGTCTATTCCTGGCTTTATCCAGAAATCCCCTGGCAGTTTCCCCTGCGAAAACTGTACGCGCAGAGGATGTCTGGACAAAAAGTCCAGAAATCCCCTTAACCATTTATTATGGATGGCACAAGAATATACGGCTCCATTGTGTCTTAAGCAATACTTCTAAAATAAATATAAATTATGTATGTCCGTAAGGATTGAGGTGCCACTTTTGAAAAATTAACAATTTCTAAATGGAATTTCACGCAGTTTAAATGTAGATGTGTCAATAAAATTTGTATTCTAAAGCAGATTTTGGTAGATTTTATGCATAAAAAGTTCTGTTACTGTAAAGGTGGCACCTCAATTCAGCAAATCAGGATTGAGGTGCCATTTTTCAAGTGAATAGAACTGGTTAAGTTATGGATGAATATTTCTGAAAACGCAATATCTTTACGGACGTGTTGTATATTGATTGCTCCCAAACTCTGGGGCTTGAACGGCTTCAATTTAAAAAGATATATAACATTCAAAGTGGCGCCAAAATCTATAAAAAATCGATTTTAGATTTTTTTATTTTTCGTTGATATAACTAGTCAATTTACAAAACAAATTTAATGGAAAATTTGTAGATAATTGGCTGAAATTGTAGCCAGAGAATGAAGTAATAAAACCAAGTGATTTTTTTGCTGCGACTAATTTTATGTGGCTCCTCAATCCTTACGGTCTGGAAATAATATTTCGCTATAACTGCGTGACAACAAAACGAAATCGAACGATGAATATCCCAAAAAAATGTAGATATGCGTGCCTTAATATTCATATATAATTTAATCACTCTACGTATCCTATATTGGCCAAAACATACAATTTTTTACTTTCTCATACAAATTTTCTTAAGTGGTGACCATAATTTAAATATGTAACCAGGGATATGGAATCCGAGAGTTACTTACGCTTTTTTGTAGTGGACCCGCACTGTTAGTGCAGTCAGCCAGTGTAAACAGCTCGTTTAATAATATAACATCTGGATGACCGAGCTTTGCTCGGTATTTCTTTTTTATAAATTCTGTTTTTTGGAAATTATATTTATGTACGAATTACTAATAGAATTATGAAATATGAATAATATATTTCGATCTTACCGATAGAATAATAAAATAGTACATTACGATACAAGCTGTCTAAGTAGTATATTAATACACGGCGGCGTGAAGTTAGCGCCCGAGCGAAGCGAGGGTGCTAACCGCCGTGTATTTAATATACTTACTTTTGCAGCGAGTATCGTATATTATTTTATAGCACGTGCGACATAAACCCGCCATCCATTTAATTTATTTAAAAATAATCTTCTAATTAATGCAATGAAAAGATGTTCATTTGACTCTTAGTAATAAACACACAAATTTTAATGCGGGTAGGTTGGCATTCTACCAGTAGAGAACGGGAAAACACAATTTACACCTACCCGTATCACTTCTAGATTTGTTTTTTAGGTTATTAGCATTTTTGGATGCATATTTATTGTTCGTGGATTGCTTAATGTGATATTGTTTCAGATATAATATTGTTCAGTTTAAATAATAGTCAAACAGGTTTCAACTAAAAAACAGTGAAAAAATATCAACAGTGTAGGGCTTCATTTTGTAACCGAATCTTTATCGTAACGTGAATACCTACCTAAGTACCTAACATAGAAATCTGTGATTGATCTGGTTTGTGCATAAATGTATTCACTATGAGACTATATTATATAATAATGGTGTATAATAATTGAAAGTGTGTGTATTCAGTGAAAATTGTTCATGTGTCGGTTACATTTTGTGTAAACAACAAAAAACGAAACATTTCTAAATCAAGTAAGTATTCTTATGTTTCAATAATTATATAATCGTATTAGAAATTGAATAAAATGTACAGTGTACGGTTAATATCGCTTACTTAGGTATAGCGTTTTCACGTAATATTGTCTGACGAAGACCAAAATGAAAACATGCAGAAATATTAAGGCGCCAAAGACATTGGCGTTTCGGTCCCACACGTTACAGGTTATACGTATCTTCTCTTGCTTACTATGAGTTTGTGAGTGGTGTAAAAATGTATGACTGATTAGCTTTGGTTCAGTACTACGCTCGCAACGATGGCTATATTCTTCAACGGTGTGAAGTTAGTGAACATCAGGCCGTTTAAAAATGTGCTACTTTTAACAGCGCAAAGCGTGACCTAAGTGCGGGTTTAGGTCGCACGGTGCTATAAAGATATGAACTGGTTATTTATAGAAAAAAATCATAAAAAAACACGAATAAAATGACATTTTCTACAAATGATTCCTAGCTAGATCGATTTATCGCCCCCGAAACACCCTGAATAACCCCATACTGAATTTCATGAAAATCGTTGGAGCCGATTCAGAGATTCCAATTATATATATATATACAGGGTGTATCGGCAAGGTGTAGTAATATTGAAATGTGGGTATGTGTACCTGGTGATGAATCATTTGCCAGGGTACTTAAATCTGAAATCGATAATCGATTTTTTCACACAAATTGACAAAATAACTAAATATTACAACCCTAACATGATACGGATGACGTCTCGTTACGCGGGTCACTGGCATTGAATTATTTCTGCCGCAAAGTGCACCGTGCTCTTTGAATTTGCCGACAATATTTTAGGGTTCAGTATTGTAACAAAGTTGAAAGCCTCTAAAATTCATTTCAGATACTTACCGCCTTAGAATAGAATTTTGGTAGGTACATTACACGGAGCAGATATCACTCAGCCGCCAAGAAAAACTTTTGTCAGGTTGCATCTGTCCGGGTTGGTACAAATTGGTAAAAAACATTATTTAAAAAACAAACGGAACCCTTAGTACTTTTACGAAATCTGTATTGACGGATTTGACGGCGGGCCTAGTTTTGTTTGAGTAATGCCGCCGGCTAGAGGTGTAAAAGTAACGAAACAAAGCGTACAGTCTTACCCAACTTATATGGCGCGTCGTGAATCTTCGTTCGCGCAGAAAATAAAGTATGGTCCGAAGATTAACGAAAGAATGCTTAACACTTACAATCAACCTCAGATAACTATTATAAGGTTCATAATACACTGCAGCTGTTAGTTCCATCTCACTCATGCCACGCGACGATCGCTAAGATGGCGGGGCGGCTGCCGACCAATAGCGGTCAATAGCATTTCCCGCGCTTTGAAAATTCATCTTCTGCGCAGGTAGAACTGCGATGTGCAACAGCTGCAGTGTATTATGAACCTTATAATAGTGATCTTAGGTTGATTGTAAGTGTTAAGCATTCTTACGTTAATCTTCGGACCATACTTTATTTTCTGCGCGAACGAAGATTCACGACACACCATATAAGTTGGGTACGACTGTACATGTTAGTCGATGCCTCAAGTTCACTGACATTGCCCAGCTGATAACTAGGGTTGAACGATGGTTAGTTTTGCAGTAAACTTTGACGTGTATTATATTAAATATACTAGAAGCACCTCGCGGTTTCTCCCGCGTTAGCTACTATCCCGCGGGAACCATTAATTTTTACGGTATAAAAGGTAGCCTATGTCACCCGGGGATAGATAGCTTCCCAACATTGAAATAATTTTTCAAATCGGTTCAGTAGTTTCGGAGCCTATTCAAAGAAACAAAGTTTTCCTCTTTATAATATTAGTATAGAAAAACCAAAACTGACTGACTGACTGATCGATTAACTAGCTGCGCCCGCGGTTTCACTCGCGTTTGTATAATATAAGATGTATCTTTATGAGTTGTGGTCCATGTGTTATTCTGATATAATGTAAGCTATATTATTGTGTAGTTTCATCAAAATCCATTCAGTAGTTTTTGCGTGACAGAGCAACAAACATTCATCCATACTTACAAAATTTCGCGTTTATACTATTAGGAGGATAAAAATACACTTCACATAGAAATGATGCGAATTTTTGTCGTTTAGATATTTTTTTACCGACACATGGACTATTTGCACTGAATAAACACACTTTCAATTATTATACACCATATCTAATACTATAGTCTGAAGGTGTGCACAATGCACAATGCACAAACCAGATATAAATCACGGTTTCCTAGATCAGGGTAAGTATAATCATTTTACAATAAAGATTTGTTCATAAAACGAAAGCTTAACAACATAACGCTATGCAAAGATATTTTTCACTATTTTTTAGTTGTAACCGGTTTGATTATTATTTAAACTGTACAGTATTAAAACTAAAAAATATCACATAAAATTAATAAACCACGAACCATAAATATCTATGCATCCGAAAATACTAATAATCAAAAACCAAATCTAGATGTGATACGGGTAGTTGTGAAATTGCGTTGTCACGTTTTCTAGTGGTGGAATACTAACCTACCCACGTTTGTGTATCTATTGCTAAGAGTCAAATGAACATATTTTAACTACATCACTTACTTAGAAGATTATTTTAAAATAAATTATATAGATGGCTGATTATGTCACACGTGCTACATATTATACGATACTCGCGGTGTAAGTAAGTGTATATTATACACGCCAGAAGTTAAGTCACGCCGTGTAGTTGTATACTACTTAGACCGCTCGTATCGTAATGTGCCTACTACCTACCTACTTTTATTTATTTTCTATTTTATGTGATATAGGTATGCCATAATGTATTAATATGATGTGATGTTGTTATTGATTATAATTTTTAAAAGTGTGTCCTATTTTTTTCTTAAATATTATGGTCACCGCAGTGAAATTTGTATGAGAAAGTAATAAATTGTATGTTTTGGCCAATATAGGATACGTAGAGTGATTAAATTATATATGAATATTAAGGCACGCATATCTACATTTTTTTGGGATATTCATCGTTCGATTTCGTTTTGTTGTCACGTAGTTATAGCGAAATATTATTTCCAGACCGTAAGGATTGAGGAGCCACATAAAATTAGTCGCAGCAAAAAAACCACTTGGTTTTATTACTTCATTCTCTGGCTACAATTTCAGCCAACTATCTACAAATTTTCCATTAAATTTGTTTTGTAAATTGACTAGTTATATCAACGAAAAATAAATAAATCTAAAATCGATTTTTTATAGATTTTGGCGCCACTTTGAATGTTATATATCTTTTTAAATTGAAGCCGTTCAAGCCCCAGAGTTTGGGAGCAATCAATATACAACACGTCCGTAAAGATATTGCGTTTTCAGAAATATTCATCCATAACTTAACCAGTTCTATTCACTTGAAAAATGGCACCTCAATCCTGATTTGCTGAATTGAGGTGCCACCTTTACAGTAACAGAACTTTTTATGCATAAAATCTACCAAAATCTGCTTTAGAATACAAATTTTATTGACACATCTACATTTAAACTGCGTGAAATTCCATTTAGAAATTGTTAATTTTTCAAAAGTGGCACCTCAATCCTTACGGACATAATTATGTTAGTAAGAAACCACTGTAGTCATACTGGTTGGCACAAGAAACGAAGATTCCTGTCTTCTTATAAGTTATTTGATGGTCCATAGTACCTTTCAAATATCTCAAGACACGTTTCGCAGCCTTCCAGTGTTCCTCTGAATAACAGTCATTAAACTGACTTAAGACACTAACGGCATGAGCAATATCAGGCCGAGTACACACAGCCAACTACATCAAGCATCCGATAAGATTCCTGTACTCCAATTTCTCATTTTTCTGCTCACTCTTAGTTAGCTTCAGTCCAACTTCCTTAGGCGTAGGAGCCGATTTACATTCTGTCATGTTAAACCGCTCAAGAACCTTTTTCAGATAGCTAGTTTGGTTTAAAACTATCTTGTTATCTTTTATATAGACTTTTACAGGCTCTGCTACCATGTTAAGAAAAATACTTTTATAGAGAAACCTTTATAGTTTAATTTACGTTCTCCATTTTATTTTCTCTGTGACATAAAACATTGATATTCTAGTTTTTTATAAACACAAACAAGTTTATATGTCTAACAGTAGGTAACTTATATAGTCAAATTTCGACGGCCTAAGGACGACTTTTAAAAATACAAATTATTTAATTTATAAGTGTCGTTTATTCGACGGATCGCTAAAGACTGGCTTAATATTTAATTAAATCTATTCGTTAGACAAAACATCCCGAGTCGCGTCTTATCGGCCATTTCTCTGAATACCACCCATATGCGCTGACTAAGCGCGAACAGCAAAAGTAACATGGCCGGATTCAGGTCGCATGACTTCTCCCTCCTGAGATTCGAAATTATCCGAAGGATTCGGAGAGTTTCGAAAATTACATTTATATCCTAATTTTATTAATCTAACATATAAAAGTATCAGTTCGCAGATTACAATAATGAAGTACAACACAATTGTCCAAATACTGACACTATAGATTTTCACTTCTCTGATATCATTTTCACTATAACTTTTTGATTTTAATGCATTTACACTTAATTGGACGTTTTTTAAATCTATGTCTTCTAATTCTATAGGTTCTCTTTCTTCAGTCTTGATGTGACTTATATGCGGCAAGCTGATAATTGGCAGTCTGGCGTAATTTAGTTTATTTATCTGGTGTGGCCGAAGTTTCAGTACAAATCTATCTATTTTTATTTCACACTCTGTATCTTCCAGGGTGATAATGTATGTTCCCTGGATATTTTCCTGCTGCACTTCGCTCGTACAAATCCTTTGCATGAGTGTATTTTCTCTGGAAAATAATATCCATCGATTTGATCGGATACGCTGGACAACGTTTCCAAGTTTTACTGGAATCAAGGTGCAGGAACTCATGTTTTTGGAATATTTCATCAAATCCGCAATACATGGATCTTCGATGAATTGGGCGGTATTGTCCTCGAAGCAGACAAAGCTGGATTCGCCTGTCGCTTTGCACGGCTGGGCTAACGGCTCAGAGGTCAGTCCTTTCACTATCAGGTAAGGATATTTAGGTAGGATGATATATGTCATATGATCATGGAGAACAGGGAGAGGGTACAATTTATAATATATGTAGGTCTCTTTACCAATAAGTGGAATTTCTAATACAAATGTTAACTGATTTTCTTTAAAGAATGACTTAATACTAATACTCTCTTCAATCTTCACAAGATTATCTTGATTAGCTGGAAAAACTAATTTCTCAGTTTGTTCAATACTTTTAAGTACAATTAACAAGCTGTCGGAATCAATTATTGATTGATGCAGAGTGTTTAACTTACTAAAAGCTATCGCAGTTTCAACTTCGTTCAATTTAACAGAAGTACTTTGAAAATTGTGTAAAATCATAGAATATACATTAATTATCATATTGCTTGCGTAGTGTTCATTTTCTGACTGTTCTACATGTGCTAAATTGTTGTGAAAGTCGTTAAGTTTATCAGAGAGATGTAATACATTATTTTTGATGGACTGTGTCACATTATAAAAACCTTCTATGACTTCGGAGATCAGAGTTACCTTTTTATTTGTGTCTGCCTGTTTCAACTGAATTGTTTCGATTAGTTTATCGTATCTATAGGTATCTTCGCTGTCTAAATTTCCCGTAATTATCTTAATGATAGAACCTAAGGGATTAACAAGGCCTCTTTTTACTCTATACTTAGGAACTAACTGTCTATACTTACTTATAGTTAAATTCATAGCATATTCAACTTGAATTCTAAAGTGGGAGAAAACTAAGTCTTTATACGTATCATTATAATTAGCGTCTACAATGCTATTAAGGTCACCAAATTTAATAACATTTAATGTTAAGTCTTCAGATATCAAATTAAGGTCTAATCTCTTGAGTAGTGTCCATTTGTCAATACTGATAACCGCTGTTCCTTCTTTTAAAGGTAAGACTCCTGGAATACCCTCAAGTGGTTGCAGTTGAAGGGCCTGGAGTTGGGTCGCTGCCATCAGGACCAGGGGCCTTACCATGACCTCTTATTGCGATCCAATTGCAGACCTAAACAGAATCGTACCACTCACGTTCTACTCAGTCGTACCATGACGTCTTATTTTGACATCTTGCCGCTCAGTTTAGGTTGCCGCCATTTTATATTCAAAGGATTTACGTCTGCTTTATTGATATCGAAACCGAGGTATTACTATTATTTCATGTTTCGTTCATTCATTTGGTACTAACCTACTTCTTTTGACCTTTTTACCAATACTGAACCGCTTAGCTGTCATAATTAGCGGCCCAAGAAAAGTTAAGATTTTCTCGCCAAAACTGAATCGTTTTGATACATACTATACACTTTGCACATTCCCAAGACTGACGAAACCCGAGGATTCGACCCGTGGTCACTTCGACAGATTAACCGTAATCATCGCGGCACCCGCCACGGTCACAACTTCAACAATAGCCTTTTGTTCTGAGAATACGAGTTGTAGCCCCGACCGTCAACGAAACCTCTCTAGTCTCTCGCCTGGACGAGGAATCCTAAGATGTTGGACTCACACGAACAATAACAACATCGAGTTTTGGTGGGAATCCTATAGTGAGACGTTAGTTTTGGATTTTTTCACAAACTTGTGTTTCTTTAAATGTTAATGTGTAGTATTGGTGGCATAGTAATCACTTAGTGTTCGTTAACGTACACGAGTGTGGGCAAATGATATAAACCCAAAAAGCGTGTCACTTCGCTACTTTACTGAATCGTGACTTTGACCATGTAAATACTTAATATATTTATTTATATCTAAACACTTAATGATTAAGACTCCACCAATATTGCACATTAACACTCGAAGAAACACAAGTTTGAGAAAATATACAAAACCAATAACATCTCACTATCGGATTCCCGCCAAAACTCATGTACCTACCTAGGTACTTTATAGCTTACAGCTCCACCACAGAGAATTTTATCGCAAATGAGTGAGCGAGGAATGAACGTCAACCTCACATAGACGGAAAGAGCTATAGACGATTGGTATCGGTAGTCTCTTTCCCACAATAAGGAGAAGACCATGAGAAGACTATTCAAATGTTACTCGTGACGGAAAAGGACAGAGCTAGTCTATATTTTGCATCTTGCTATAAGTAGGTAGTATCCAGGAGTCTGTGGCTCTGCTTACGATACATATAAAAAAAAATTTTTAGCTATTCACGGTTTGTGCCATAGACGATGTATCAATAGACTTGACAAAAGCGTATACCCGAAAGGGACACCTATGCTGCAATTGATAAATCGGTTTAATTTAATACACGTTATTTAGGTGTAGCTCCAATCATTCGTGCGACATTCTAAAAGCCAAGATCGCTGGGTATCTATAAATCGGAGAAATATAATACACGTTATTTAGGTGGTGCTCCAATCATTCGTGCGACATTCTAAAATGTTAAGATTAGTTTGCTTCTGCAGCACAGCAATAAATTAGTGCATACGCTGACAAAAACAAAACATCATCGTACTATCCTACTTACTCCTTTGTCTATTTGTATTCACTTGTCTCTTTTCTTCCCCGGATCTTGAGTTAAATATCATATCTGTTGGATGAATAATCTGAGGTTTGTGCATTTAGCCATATATAATATTGTTCATTAATTCTAAGCTAAGCGATGTCAATCAGGGACATATTCATGGTATTTTCAAAACCCCCGATAATGGTAATTGATACATTGCTAAATACCGATATTTTCTTAGTACCTATTTTGGGAATTCAAATATTGAACACGTGTGTAACCACACGGCACAGGTAAATAGGTACGCGCAAGCCACATTTTTCTCGTGGTCATCGGCGTGGAAACAATTTTCAAATGAAGAACTATTTCTGCTGTATAAAAAAATGATGATTATAGCCTCAATTGCAGCTTGAACACGGAACGCTCAAACACACGCACAGACAAGTAGGTACGCGCAAGCTGGGCTTGCACCTGCAAAATTTAAAGCAAGTCGAAAAGTGTACAAGCCAAGCCAATCCGGTTTGCGCGTCATTCCGTTTTACCAACCACAGACACACAGATCCCACAGTGTTCGTGTACAAGCCGGCTTGCGCATGCAAAACTGTGGTGAAGCTTGTGCGCGTGGTTGGCCGTTGGCCGATGTGTATTTTAACCGATATTTTATATCGATACCTAAGTACCTCAAAAATATCAGTATTTCAGTGCCCGTTGTCGATCTCAAATATCTCAATACGGTTATCTTTAGAAGTAGGTGATGGTACGAAATTAGTCGATTCCATTTAGGAACCTAAACTGGATAGAACCTAAAGAAAATCGTTTGCTATAAGGTGGGAGTAGGCCCCCAGACCCAAAAACTAAAGCTTACAGTATTGATTCAATCAAAATTGAACTTATCTTTACCAATAATATAGACTTTACAAAAAAACAGACCAAGTTCATGTCGGCATCACGCAGGAAGGGTTCCGTACCATTATCTATAAAAACGGCAAACAAATCATGTCTGTTATATAGGAGCGCCCTTAAATATTGATTGTATTCTGTTGTTTGGTATTTGTTGTTTAGCGGCAACAGAAATTCAGTCACAGTCTGTTGACAGATTAACAGACAGAATTTTAGTAATAGGTTCCCGTTTTCACCTTTGGGTATGGAACCCTAAAAAACATTGAATGTTGTATAAAAATAAAAATAAAACAATGATATTACCTAAAATAACATTTATTACATCATCCTCTTACTAATATTAACATAGCCGATCCCCACACAGGTCATCTTGACCTTCTGCGCCATGGAGACCTGGTCATCGTCTCCTGACTCCTCATCGTCAGACCCCGACCGTTCTACCTCGAGCTTGAACATCACGCCGAAGAACTCCTTCAGGTGCTGCAGGAAGGTGATGGTGTAGTCCGATAAAGGCCCCACCTGGAAATAAAAAAACCTATCAAAGAATATGATATGACTAACGCCCGAAATTAATATTGTATCTCCTATCCAAGATTTAAATCGACCTCGGATTGCTGCCTATCGTTTGATGGATTTCCAATCTGCGTGCCTTTATAAACCAATCCACGAAACGGTTATTGGCACCGTTGACCCTAAAAATGGATTGTGATATCAATCCCAGATAGCAATATTTGGATTGGATTGATTATTAATTTCGGCCATTACTCATTCACAGAATGGATAAATTGATTCCCGCGTCACCCTTCCACCACCGCACAACCCCAGACAACCGACATGGTGACAACAAAGCTACAGGCCTCTAAAAGGCTGGAACGCTTTGACTCAGTCCGTATTCCCGTTTAAACACAACCAAATAGGTGTTTAAGTGAAGAGTGAATACAAATCTTCTATGCAAATATCAACTTTGACCACATCATCACCTATCTAATATTATATACTTACTAAATAATTACTAACCCTCTTATCTATAAAAAGTTATGAAATGCTTATTAAAAATGCACACTGAAAAATTGTACTGCACAATACAAGTGACGTTTAATAAATGTTTATGAATAAGGGGGTATCTATACATAACATTCACTTAGTAAATAGTTAAAATAGTACTTACAACACAAACGCTAACATCTTTCTGTCCGAGCGCCATCCACAGAGTTAGTAGCCATTGGAAAGCGCTATCGACGGCGCCACCGCGATATATCTCATCTAGCAATTTTTGTGCACACTCGCGCCCTAGATCTTCGGGCAGTGTGGTCTCCCCCGCGCCTGCCTCCAGTGACTTCTGAGGAAGAGAAGCACCCAAGTGAATACAGAAATAGATATTTGAAAAACACTTGTTGTAGTGCTGAAAGCGTGCAACGAACGAATAAGAGCGATAAGGATAGTTATTTGGGCTTAGTGAGGGTACTTAGAAAAAAATGTCTGGAGTTGTCTACCTGGCCAGTGAGATCGCGCTCCCGAGTTTATCCTGAATTACGTGAGTTTATATTAGTTATCAATGCTACAGTCAAAATATAAAAACAAAATTATGTACATACAGCTTCAGCACAATAGAAAGTCTTTTCATCCGTCTCGGCTAAGAGGCTGATCCCAAAGCCTGGGCTCTTGCCTGCATTTGAACCTCGACACTGATCAGTGTTTATGTACACATCCGGTATAAACTTCAGCATTACCTGCAAGTTATAAAATGATAAGTATATGAGATGATATATGAGCCCCAAAAAAAAAGTATAGACTAGAAGACATCTATTTTAGAGATAAGCCCACCAATCATACCATAGATTTACTTAAGTTTCTTACTGGTCATGTAAACCTATGAACCTTAAAGTATTTTCTATTCTATTTTAAATTACATAGTTTATAAAATGAGTCTATAGAGTCTACAGGAACAGACATATTATGTTTTGACCATAAATTATAGCCCAGTTAGGCGGAGTGAGTTTGAAAATAAAACAGTAGTGTCTCACCCCTTTGGCGGCTTCAACAACTCTATTAGCCATGGTGGGAGAGACCCTCAGTGCATAGACAATGCCGCGTATCCTCTTCACTAAGCCCCACTTGCTCCACTGAAGTGGTCGTAAGTGCCGTTTTGTTGGACATTTGAAAACTACTTCACCGCCTCCGAGAGGTGGTGCTCCTGCGAATAAGAATAGATGTATTATAAATAGCAAGCAAATATTCAGAGAAACTGAATTAAACCTAATCTTTATTCAAATAGAAGTATTTATGGTAATATCACTGAATATAAACATAATATGGGCCTATCACAGAAAAGTTGCTAACATGTGTAAAGAGAGGATGTTGCTCGATAGTAATTTTATTTTATTATCAAAGGATCAATCTCAATTGAAAACTCTAACTCTGCCCAGATGTGGAAATTTCTTAAATATCTAGGTGTTGGTGGCTCTTCTAGTGATTCGAATGTGACCTTTGATCTTGGTGCACTAAATAAACATTTCTCTCAACCTCCTATTGTTCTCAATGACGCTGTTAAATCTTCAACTCTACATCTTCTTTCTAACACTCCTAAGCCGCAGTGCCCGCCTTTTGTTTTCACGGAGGTTACCATAAGCGATATTAAGAAGTCTATTCTCTCTATTTCCACTAAAGCTGTCGGTTCTGATAATCTTTGTATTCAAATGATAAAACCTATCTGCACTGAGCTTGCTCCTATTATTACTCATCTTGTCAACCATTCATTAAAAACTAGCTTCTTTCCCACAGAGTGGAAAAAAGCCTTTGTAATCCCTCTCCCTAAAACCGCTAACCCTACATCTCTATCCCAGTTCCGTCCTATATCTATTCTTCCAGTTCTGTCAAAAATCCTCGAGAGTATAGTGCAGAGGCAACTTTCCCTTTTCCTTACATCTCATAATTTGCTAAGTCCCTATCAATCCGGTTTTCGACCGGGCCACAGCACAGTTAGTGCGCTGGTGAAAGTTTCAGATGACATTCGCTGTGCCATGGACAATAAACTTCTTACAGTTCTGGCTCTTCTCGATTTCAGCAGTGCTTTTAACTCAGTCGACTATGACATCCTTCTTGGAATTCTATCCTCACTTAATATCTCTCCTACAGTTATCTCTTGGTTTGACTCATACTTGAGGGGTCGTTCGCAGTGTGTCCGCCATGATGAGAAACTTTCTGAATGGTGTGACCTCGCTGTGGGCGTTCCCCAGGGTGGTGTTCTCTCACCTCTCCTTTTTTCTATCTTTATTAATTCCATCACTATTGTTCTCTCTTCTCACTTCCACCTTTATGCTGATGATTTACAGCTGTATCGCCACTTTAAAGCTGATGATTATGCCATAGCCATTGGCCTGCTTAATTCTGATTTGAGTAACATCTGCAACTGGGCTAAGTCCTTTGGTCTTCTTGTTAACCCTGCAAAATCCCAGGTTCTAATAATAGGTAGTTCACATATGCTTAACATTCTCACCCACTCTCGACTTCCCGCTGTAACCTATGATAATATTCCAATCCCTGTCACAAATACTGCGAAGAATTTGGGAGTTATTTTCGATAGTAATCTATCCTGGACTGCCCACATCAACTTGGTTAGCAAGAGGGTTAATTACTCTTTCCAATCGCTCAAACGTCTCCAAACGTTCTTACCCTTTAAAACCAAAATAACCTTAGCTCAAGCCCTTCTCCTTCCAATACTTGATTATGCTGATGTGTGTTTCCTCGATGCCACAGAGGAACTCCTAAACAAGTTAGAGCGTCTGCAAAACTTATGCATCCGTTTTATCTTTGGTCTGCGTAAATTTGATCACGTGTCAGAATACAGAACTCAACTAAAATGGCTTCCTATACGTAAACGTCGTGACGCTCATGTCCTTTCTTTTCTTTATAACATTCTCTTCAATCCGCGTTCTCCTCCTTACCTTCAGGAACGCTTTAACTATCTGGTTCCACGTGATGTGCCTTGTAGAACTGCAAAATCTTTATTACTTAAAATGCCCACCCATACTACTAGTCGTTATGGCGATTCATTTACCGTATCGGCGGTCAAACTGTGGAACTCCCTTCCCCACACTATTCGCGCTAGTCCCTCTCTGGAGATATTTAAGGGGAGAGTGAAGGAGTACTATCTCCTAGTTTAAAACTGTATAATTTACCTCGTCAGATGATTTGTGTGATGCTTATTTATATATATACCTATATATATATATATATATATACAATTATATAAATATAATAATATTATATTATATTTAAACCATATATTTTGTGTACACGGTACCTACACACTCGACTGAACGCTTTCTTTCCTCAAGGGTTTGCTGGAAGAAAACTCTTTATAGGGTTAAGCTCGCCTTTGTACATTACTTTAGTGTGAATGTCACTGTATATATTATGTCTTATGTGTACAATAAAGAATATAAGGAAAACTAGTTTGCACAAAATATATCCATACATTTCCCATACACTGTAGACAGACAGATATGCACCGAACTTAGTTGATAGTTCCTGGCTCGCTCATACCTCTTCTAACAACTTTGAGTTCCAATCCATCATCAACTAGTATAAACTTCAGCAGCACCGGCAGAGCTGCTGTCTTAATCTTGTCTACCGATACATCCAGGTCGCTGTGCGTGACTCCCTGCAGCACCACATTCAGAGGGTCTTTGCAGAACGGGCCAAGCGCTAGCAAGATCTCTAGGTAGTAACCTAGAAATAAAAACATTCCATCACAAAACCTCATAGTCACTAAAACTAGACAACAATATATTTGTTAAAACTAACCTATGCCTCGCTGCGTACAACAACTGTGTGTAACTTGGCCTCCCGTCAATATTCCCGGCTGGTAGAACACCGAAGTGCCTGTCTCGCTGAGTTCTACTCGCGTGCCGTTCGTCACCTTGTCCAACAAGCGTATCATGTTCACCTCATACTCTCGAAGCCCGGGATCGTCGTGGGTGCTTCGTATATCTTCTATCTTAATAGAACGGCCGCTCAATGTTGAGAGGAGCAGTCGCTGCCGAAAGAAGTTGCTGCCTTTGTAAACTAACACGTCGTTATGTATTGTAGCAGGCATTTTGAAGCCTTTTTCAAGAAAATTCAGGCTTCACGCTGCATTGCATGCATGCAGTAGTAAGTAGGTACACAAACAATGTTTTTTTTCTATTTGACAAGTGACAACAAGAAAACACGTGTTTTTGACTTTGAGTGCATCAAAAGCAATGTTATTTGTCAAAGTCACTTTGTTTATGCCACAAATTGACATATACCCAACTAAATGTTACAACACAAAACAATCAAAGGAGTTTTGGCGGGAATCCGAATAGTGAGACGTTGTTGGTTTTGTATTATTTTCTCAAACTTGTGTTTCTTCGAGTGTTAATGTGTAATATTGGTGAATTAATCATTAAGTGTTCGTTAACGTGCACGAGTGTAGGCGAATGATATAAACTCAAAAAACGTGTTATTTCGCATTTTTCCAAAACTCCCAGGAAGTTTCAGTAAAGCATCCACTACTTTACTGAATCGTGACTTTGACGATGTAAATAATTGACTTGACTACATACTTGACCACGATTGCTATAATATTGCTGTGACTTTCTTAATGTGAAATTAAGAAATACAAATAAAATACTTGACACTGGCTATATGCACAAACCGTGCGAAGCCATTACTAAAACAAAAAAAAAACAATCAAAAAATATTTACGTTCACCTTCCTTCCATCCTTCACTTTTTGAGGTTAGAATTTAGTTAATACATTTGTTTTGTTTGGTTTTATCAAAATTAGAATATCTTCATATTCAGAAATGCAAACATGAAAGTTTTAGTGGGAGAAGTAGTCCTACCAGGCGACCAGTGCGAAGAAATAGTTGTGACTGCTGAAAAAGGCCGTGTTATCCTCGGCCCTGGGATTAGAAAAGAAATTGATGGAGTTTTTATTACCAAACCTGGAATTCTGAAGAAACGTCTACCGCACACGTTCTGGGTGGACAGCTATCAGAAGCGCTACGTGCCGGCCAGAGGAGAGAACGTTATAGGAATAGTAATACAAAAGTTAGGAGACATATACAGAGTAGATGTGGGAGGCAGTACTGCCGCATCTCTATCGTATCTATCGTTTGAAGGCGCTACAAAGAAGAACAGAACAAAAGTAGCGATTGGAGACATCGTCTACGCCAAAATGCTGGTAGCAAGTAAAGATATGGAACCCGAGCTTGTCTGTGTAGACTCGCATGGCAAGAAAGGTCGATTGGGAGTTTTAGAGGATGGCTTTATGTTCAAATGCACTTTGAACCTGGTCAGAAAAATATTGAACCCGCAGTGTCACCTCTTGCAGGCATTGAAGAATGAGTGGCCGTTTGAAATAGCTGCTGGCATGAACGGCAGGATTTGGGTAAAAGCAAACTCTATGCGTGAGACCATTGCTCTATGCAATGCCATTTTAGCATCCGAGTTTGCGAGTAATGATGAGATTAAGTATATGTGCAAAAATGTAGCTAAAATTCTGGCCGGGCATGTGTCATGATTTAGAAATAAGATATTTTATGGTATTGGTATTCAATTTTTTTTATTTCTACTCCCACTTAAGAGAAGAAGCAGCAGTTTAGAAATGTTCACACAATCTGCTCTTTTCAAGTTCTCTTAACATTTTTAAATTCACTTTAGTTAGGATTATAAACAAAAAACACAAAAACAGTGATTGAAAATTTATTTTGGCAAATGTAATTAGCCTATTCGTCTGGAAATCTCAATACATATTGTACTACTACAACTGACTGGAACCAAACTTCTGTAACCTATTGAATAAATACAATCGCCACATACACTATATACAGATTAGTGGCCACACTTCACCATTCATCAATGTTTCACATCTATCATTCAAATAGAAGTTTATTGACCAGAATAATTTTCCTTTAAAATAATAAATTTGACATGATTCAAATGAACTCTTTTAATTTTTTAGGAATTAACCTTTTGAATGCCAGTCATCAATACATGACAACACAAATATGATGTCGTCATGAGATGACTTTTCCTTTGTGGATTGTGTAGCTTGGCATGCAGAGCATGTTTTGCTTCTAAAAGGTTTAATATATTTTTTTGTTAAGTTTTTATAATATTAATGACATTCATGTTGCAACAATATTCATGTAGCAATATCATGCCTTTCTTATTGGGTCTAGAACATGAGTTTGGTGAGAACTATACTGAGTTTTATGAAATTCCATACATCACTTACAAAAACTTTCCTTGGACAAAAAGACAAACAAACAATGGAGAGGGTTGTAAGTTAGCTGAAATCACAACCTACTAAAGTGGGTGCTGAGAACAGTTGGGCACTTTGGACAATATACTTAGCTTATCTCCTCAGAGGTGAGATGATTTTTATTCTGATATATCCCAATTCCCCCTCGAACTAACATTTGTGAAGTTCAGTACATATCACACTCAACTGACAATGTGTTAGTGTCTCAAGCGTACAGTTCATGATACCCTCATTTTCCGTCAGCTATGTACTGACTCTAATACTTTATCAACACGTCATACGAGGCGCGCGTTTACGCGGACGTTGTCGAACACGTAAACTTGTCGCAAAAACTCACACTAGGCGTAAAGATAAAAACTTTTAGCTGTTGAGGAGAACACAAGAATAATAAGATAATAACTTTCCTTAATTCTAGACCCAAAATATCCGCCGCTCACATAATTATGGTGATATCCAAGTAACCGTAATGATAAGCCTCTTATAAACACTATCAGAAAGTGGTAACTTTAAAAAGATTATACAAACAAATGTACTTACAATTGAACAGCAAAATCAAGTCTATCAATTCAAACTTCAACAACCTACCAAAAGGAATGTTATTTTATATATTTACATAAACAATTTTAATGTTTGGTGGGTTTAAGGGTGCTGCAAAATAATTATTTTAAAATACATATTTATGTTATAATTTTAGGTGTAATGCAATATCAGGTATTTAACTGGGCAGTCGTAAGGAAATAATTAAAATCTTCCAAACATGACTGAAAACTGCAAATGCAGCCTAAGCCATAATTTTGCAACAACCAATTCTTGTTTTAGGTAGGTAGGTAATTTTTGCAGCTTCAACTAAATCAGCTTATTCACAATTTTCTGTAATAATAAGTCTAGTGCCCGCAATGCACTTTGATCACAGCATGAATTCGTAACACTGTACAATATTTACATGTCGCTATATCAACAAAGCAGTCAACTCTCCACATCTTGTTTTACTCATAAATACGAAAATATAATTTAATCTATACAGATTAATAATTAGAGATCAAGATTTACTTACAGTAGTTATTACGATTATGTACAAAATTTACATATTTTTTTTACAGTAAGTAACAGATACACCCGTGCCTAATGTTTGACGAATGGAACTTTGTTTGCGATTCATTATCAGTTCTATTTGTAACAAACTATTGCCATAGTTAACTTTGTATAAAAATAATGGTTAAAAGTTTATTGCTCCTTCATAAAACATCACAGACATTTGATTTCTCACGGGTTAGTTTAATTAACAATGTAAATGATCTAAACTTCTTTCATACCAGAATAGTAGACGCCGAATCATTTACCTCAGTCCATGTCATATTTCGAGTGTTAATTACTTCATACCTAATTAACCATTCTAGTTCATGCTCACACTATATAAATAGTTCACTCTCCGCCCCGCACACACACCACTACTCTGGTTCAGTATAAATATTACTCAAGTCCAACAATTTATGTTATCAGCATTTTCATAGGCACATAGTAATTCATTCTATAGTTATCTAGAACTAAAAGTATAGCTGATTTCATGAACTGGCAACATACGCATAATAATTTTAATGCAATTGAATTATGCTGCACTGTCAAGTACATAAAAGCCCACACATAAGTTGTGTGTGTAATCATCCACGGTTGATATAAAACAGATGGGTTTGTTGGAGAATGTATGTATGCGATGTTCAAAAGGTACCAACAATGCATATGGAAAGGCTGCAAAGTTTCAACCATTCCACCAGTCTTCTAAGTAACGGCACATTCTTCATAGTACAGCACTTATCTTGAAAAGTTCGCCCTCGCGTACGCTTTGCATGAGGGCAACAATCACTATTTATGTCGCGGCACAGTTCAGTTGGCTTCGGCACATATTTCACTGTTATGTCGGTTCACTGTTTACTTGTGGCGAGTCCCCGGCGCCCCGGCTCACTCGGGCACGGGCACGAGGCGGGGCTGCGCGCGGGGGGCGGAGCCTCAGAACACGGAGTCGGCGGAGCGCGACAGGTGCACCGGGTGCGAAGGCGAGCGCGCGAGGCGCTTCCGCGGCAGTTTCTGCAGCGTCGTCAGCAGACGAGGGAAGTCGGGCCGCTCGCTCGCCCGGAACGACCAGCATTGCATCAGGATGTCCTGGAATTGGATTGCGATGCTAATGGTAAAACCTTGTTATAAGTGTAGGCTTGTATAACAAACTACACTTTTAGAACATCACCTATAATCTAGGTTATCCGGGGTGTTAGCTACCTCCATACCAATTTTCATCAAAATCGGTGAAGCCGTTTGAGCGTGAAGAGGCAAGGCACCAAACACTCCCAAACTTTCGCCTTCCTTTATAATATTAGTATGATGTTTACCTTGATATCCCGAGACGCTTGCATGTTGGCCAGGGACTGCTTCACTCCCTTGCCCACCTGCCAGATGACGGCCTCGGGCGGCTGCCCCTTGAACGGGTACTCTCCGCACAGCAGCTCGTACCATACCGTGCTGGAACCAACCGTTCAATATTACTGCATATTTTCATGTCTTTTTTTCTTCATTTTTCTGGTCTGGGTGTTATGTGTATGAGAAATTAGGTATATGTTTGTAAACGGTACCCACGACGTAGGAGAAATCCTAGTGCGGGGCTACGTTATAAAAAAAAAAAGAGAGAAAGAAAGTTGTTGGTACTGACCCGAACGCGTAGACGTCTGTGGCCTTGGAGAAGGGCAGATGCAGACTGGCGTGCGGCGTGAGCGCGCGCGCCAGCTCCGGCGCCAGGTAGCACAGCCAGCCCGGCGGGATGCCGAGGCTGTCGCCGCTGCTGCCCGCGCCGCCGCCGCCGCCGTGCCCGCCCGCGCGCGCGCTGTCACACATGTCACTGTCACTGTCACCCGACTTGCAACCGTCACAGTTTCGACGGGAAGCAAAACCGACACATTTGAGTTTCTTTTACTTTGTTGCCAATGTGTGTTGTGGCAAATAAATGTTTGGTCTTTCAAAGTGTGTGTTTGAATATGTATTTTTCTTAACAATTATTGTTTCTTTGTGTAGATACGAAAACACATCGAAATCGTCACATTTAGGACAAAGATACACAATTTTGCCTGCTGTATTATTTTGACATTACAGTCACCTACATTTTTATTTGTTAGATTTATAAAAAAAACATCTGTGTGTGTTTGTCTGTGTGTGTAGTATCTGTACTCACTTGTTACCAAAACAGAGTTTCGTGACGCTGAACAGCCCAAAGTCTGTGATCACCACTTTCCCGTTCTCGAGGAAAATGTTTTTAGTCTTCAAGTCTTTGTGGATGATGCCCCGCGCGTGCAGATAGCCCATACCCTGAAACATGATGGTAATCGCTGTAAACCTAATTTACACTCCGCAGCAGGGAACAAGGAAGTGGGCAGAGCAGGGGGGCAAGACGGGAATGTAAACGCGAAACGTCTCAAGCCCCTGTCACTGATACTAGTGCTGCCAGCAAGTGACAGCTAAGCGAGTGGGCGGGCAGAATATTTTCATATTCACCATTTCATTCATTTCATACACACCTCTTTTCTGGGAATTATTGCCCCAGCAGGAGGAGCAGGAGCAGGGGCTAAACGATGCATTAGAAAAAAGACAAAACAGTACACAATGAAGTAACAACATTAACATTCACAGACAAACAAGACAAATAAAATTAAAAACACTGAATTGGTTCTTCGTGCAGCAGTTCCGGTGCGCACCTGCGATATCTGCTGCGCGACGATGACGCTCTTGTTGGCCGTGAACTTGTCCTTCCGCAGATGGATGTGCGTGTAGAGCGTCATGCCCTTGCAGAGCGACGTGACGATGGCGAGCCGCGGCGGCTTCATGCAGGCCCCCATGAACAGCACCAGGTTCTCGTGCCGCGTCTTGCGGAACGTCGCCACCTGTAGGTGGCATGGCGGGTTAGCCGGGCGGACGTACCTCGAGCGGTCTAAATTGGATCGTCGGGTGTGGACCCGATTATTGAGATTATCTTTTTTTTTATACTTTATAAATTTATAGGCTAGCATAGGGCCACTATCTCGCCTGGTCTTGAGTGACGATGTGGTCGAAGGACAAGTTCTCTCTCGAGGACTATCGGATAGGCCATATGGATTTGGCGACAGATTTTCTACTCGAGTGTGGTAGCTAGCTAGGGCACTTTAATACCTTATCGCCGAGTTTTTTAACACACAACTAACTCGACTTATTCGCCGAATAATTTGACGAAAGCGCGAGGCGCGGCACGTGCACGTTATAACTGTCAATGTAACGTGCATAAACCCGATTGTTTTGACAGCACACTATGACGTCACACGTGTTCTGCATAGAATTGCAAGTGGCATAGTGAATACGGGATGAATATGTAGCGAGGGTGCAACACTCCCTCACTGAGTCCCACTTGCAGTAGAGGCTAGCACTGTTATAATATATCATTGTATATTCTCTAATATTATATAATATGTAGCTATCTAACAACACTATGGTCATGTTTTGACAGTTCAGTTAGTGCACCTCCTTCCGGTGTCTCTTTGGAAATCCACTCTAGTGGAACGTTGATTCCGTGTTTCCTCTCAATGTAATGTGTGATGTTGTGTCTAATAAAATCCCTAACATGTTATGCTAGTATGTTGTATTTGTGCTCAATATTATGAGAATGGTGTTACAAAGCGGTGGTAGCCTAGTGGGCGAACGTCTGCCTGTCAAAGCGGGGGTGGCGAGTTCAAATCCCAGCGCGGGCACGTACCAATGTGTTTCTTGTTTAATATAATATGTACGTAATTATCACTCGCTTTTCGGTGAAGGAAAACATCGTGAGAAATCCTACATGCCCGAGGATTATTTCGGAGGCACGTTATCCACCAATCCGGAACGGGCCCAAGTGGTATGACCTAACCCTCCTTAAGATAGTGAGGGGAGGACCTTGCGCAGCAGTAGGACAGTTATAGGCTGATGAGCTCCCGCCGCAGAGTGCACAGTGGCCAGGTGAGAGTACCTCGTGCTTGAAGGTGTCGAGCGGCACTATGTCGTCGGCGAGCGAGGCCACGTGCAGCAGCTTCACCGCCACGGCGCCGTGCCAGCTGCCCCGGTACACGGTGCCGAACCGCCCCGCGCCTATCACCTCCGACAGCTTCAGCTCGTCGTACGGGATGTCCCACTCCTTCATCGACAGCTGGGAACCACAAGAACATTATATAGGTTTAAGGTTCTAGAACTTTATTTATACTGAAGTAAACTCGACTGGGGATTAGAAACTAAACGACTAATGTTGTAAAGGCGAAAGTTTCTGTGTGTCTGTATGTTTGTTACTTCTTCACGCTCCAACGACTGGACCAATTTTGATGAAATTTGGTGTGAAGGTAGCTTTTCATTCCGAAAACATCGGGTGCATTCGGTTGCGGGCGCAGCTAGTTTAGCAAGATTTTATATTTCCCTTAATTAGCTTCAACAAACAACTGTAATTAATATAACGGCAAAAGTTCGTCAATAGTAAAACGTATATACTCTATACAGATAAAAATACACATACTTCTTCAAACAATCTCCGTCTGTGTGTGACAGCAGTCATATTTCCAATTTCGTCAAAAAATATCACACTCCTATATGCGTACTTATGAATTGTAGTAGATTTAGTTATTGGAATAACTGTAATACTAAAAAAATAACCCTGATAAAGAGTAACTCTTCTGTAGTAGGTATACTTAAAAATGTACACCAAAAAAAAAGGAACTTTAGACTATCATAACGTATTTCTTATGTGTTTGCAAAATGCTTAATTATCCATAAAATTTACTCAACTAAATCAGTGCCCAAATTAGACCGCGACGCGACTCGCTACTAAAGAGCACATTGGTTTTAAATCAACAAATTTATACTCTTAAATTGTTGCTTTACGTTATTAAATTTATTTATTTTTTATATTTTGGCTTCGCACGGTTTGTACATTTAGCTATGTGTTCAAATATTTAAGTTTTTTATTTACACAATAGGAAAGTCATATCACTAATGGCAATCCTCGTGATCAACTAGTCACGTCTATGTAAAGTCAAAGTCACAATTGTAAACTGGTGGATACTTTACTGAAACTTCCTGGGAGTGTTGGATAAAAATGCCAAAACACAGGTTTTTGGGTTTATAATTATACCCACACTCGTGCACGTTAACGAACACTCAATGACCAATTCCACCAACATGAACAGGCGGAAAAACAAGTCTGAGAAAAAAAAATACAAAACCAACGACGCCTCACTTTCGGATTCCTGCCAAAACTCTCTTTACGTAAATTCACGTTCAATAAAGAATGACTGTATCGTATTGTAAATAAATATTGACAAATGTGTAACATCCGAGCGTGAACTCTCAACTGGACACCGCATGCGTCAGCTATCGGCGCCGGCTATCTGCCGGGGCCGGCGTTGTTCGCATTATCTCGATGATTAACTACCGACCGTTACTCACTACTCGCTCGTTGACCTCAGAAACTTTTTAACGGATGCAGTTTATAAATCGCCGATTAAAATCGTGACGCGACGGATTCACTCGGAGATAATTTGCCAATTTTACGGGAAAATATTCCCGTTTTACTTACCAGAAAATAGCAAAATAGAAGAAACATTTATACTATCTTACTATATTATATACATAGACATCTTATCAAATATCACCACTCAACCTACCTTCGTTCTGCAAAGACTGCAAAGACTAGATCGTGGTCGTACTATATTTATATCTCGATTATTGACTAGTTAAAACGGGTCTAATTCGCGAATAAAGTAATCTGACCCGTTTTAGCCAATGAAAATATTTTATTTTCGCGAAACAAGTTTAAGAACTTCTAGTAAGATAGTATTGAACCGCTTTCATATACCTATTATCCGGATACAACTATATCCCTAGTGATATAATAACATCACTCCCTTAACTATCTTACTGCGTCATATCCACAGTCCACAATTTGTCTTTTCTGCGTTCTATACATTTCGGTGTCAATAAAGAGTAATGTGATTAGGTACTTGAAACTGGCACAATGTGCGAAAAGCACCATAGCCAAAGAAAAAGAAAAAAAAGAGTAATGTATGTATCCAGTGCCGGCACTCACGCTATTCTGCCTCGGCCACCTCGCGTCCCCGTGCTTGCCGCCGAGGTCGAGCGAGTCCTGCCGCGCGCCGCCGCTGTCGGTGGAGCCCGAGCCGCTGACGGAGACGCGGCGCGAGCTGTACCCGCCGCCCTCGTCCGCGGCCTCGTGGCTCGCGCGGGCCGGCGCGGGGACGCCGCTCGTGTGGTTCGGACTCGATATAGGTGGTTTCACTTCTGTAACCGTGTTGTGTGACTGTTAACTTGCGGTAAGGAGTAAGGTGGTGTATAATACGCGGCCTCGTGGCTCGCTCTAGCCGAGGGGAGGGGTAACAAACGGGGCTCACCAACTCACCGAGGAAATGGAACGGAGCTCACCAACTCACCGGGGAAATGGAACGGAGCTCACCAACTCACCGGGGAAATGGAACGGAGCTCACCAACTCACCGGGGAAATGGAACGGAGCTCACCAACTCACCGGGGAAATGGAACGGAGCTCACCAACTCACCGGGGAAATGGAACGGAGCTCACCAACTCACCGGGGAAATGGAACGGAGCTCACCAACTCACCGGGGAAATGGAACTGCTGCTTGCTGTGGTTGTGCGCGTGCGGCGCGGCGTGCGGCGGCGCCAGCGCGGGCGAGGACGGCGTGGAGCTGTTGCACGACGAGGTGTTGGAGGAGGAGTCCGGCCCGCCACTCTGCGCCGCGCCCAAACACTGCTCTATTACTATTGACTCCTCGACTATTCGTTTTTTGATCTAGTCTATTTTTCTTTTCCTCTTCAATTTTTTTTTGGCTTCGCACGGTTTTTGCGTTCAGCCAGTGTCAAGCATTTCATTTTTTCACAATAGGAAAGTCATATCATTACATAGCAATCCTCGTGTTCAAGTAGTCAAGCCAATGTCACGATTCAGTAAAGTGGTGGATGCATCTTACTGGGAGATTTGGAAAAAATGCGAAATGACAGGTTTCATAATAATATGCCGAACGAACAGTCAATAATTAATATTACACCTTACCACTTGAAGAAACAAGTTTGAGAATAAAAATACTACTCCTACACCAGAGGCACGCACTACGTCATTCGACGCACAAATTACGCAGTGCAGTAACGGTTAGGTGCAGTATGCCTGGTTCTCAATATGTTCTCTAATACAAAGAACCAATAATTCTAGAAGAATATTAGAAGCCACCACAAAGAGAAACCTGTTTTAAAATGCATTGAGTAGAATTAGTCGGAAATTTTTTATATCATTATTATAATTATCCAAAGAGGAGATAATATTCCAAAAAATTACTCCCATGTATATTGACTTAAATGTATACATGCATAACTTTACTGTGCCACAGACTTGTTTATCTGATAAGTAGATTAAACTCAACACTTGTGCTGAGCGGTGTTCGTGAAATAACATTGTACAAAAAATACCATTGCTAGGTAGAAGACATAAGATGTTACAAGCTGAATAGAGGTATAGTGTGGGGGCGGTACTCACGTGGTGGTGCGGGGGCGGCGCGCGGCGGCGGCGGGGGCGGTGCGTGAGGGACGCCAGGAACGTGCCGCGCGCGCCGCCCCCGCCGCCGCCCCCCGGGGACATGGCGCCCACGTACCCGCCTGGAACATATTACATTATGAAACCATGAGGAATGAGGTTACCTAACTAGATTCCCAACAAAATACAAATTTAATGTATGTATTTGTACATTGATCTTTTATGAGTAACCACTTTAAAATTCCACTTTTAAATTGTAATCACTTTAAAGTTACTGGAATTGCTAGAATATGAGGGTAGGATGTCTTTTGCGGCGACTAGCGCCTCGAATTTCTTCGCTATTTGAGGTACATTAGAAGGGAAATATGGGAAACTAGCTGTTACCCGCGACCTCGACCGCGCGGACGTCGTTATCGCGACAAATAATATCCTATGTCCAACTCCAAGGTCCAATCTATGTCTATATCAAATTTCATCGAGACCAGTACCCCTAGTGTGAGTTTTAACGAGCTCGACATAGTACGCGTCAACTAGCGCTTTTGTATGGAGATTCTGTACATCGCCCATGCCGGCGCGTTTATGAACGTAAAATCTTAATACAAAGCGCTAGTTGACGCGTACTATGTCGAGCTCGTAAAAACTCACACTAGAGGTACTGTTCAGGCGTTCAGCTGTGGAATGGTAACAAGCACACAAACATAATTAGTTTCGCATTTTTATAATAAAGGGTATTATATATAGATAATAGGATATGGATGTACCTTCTTTTTGGAATTTCTCTTTGAAGGCCACGACGAACTCGGGCGGTAGGCCGCACGAAGGAGGTACTTTGCTTTCGCAGTCCCTGTAACAAAGGACACAATATTTAAAAACTCAAAAGCATACATTCACTAAATTACTATAAATCTGAACAAACAAACGAAACATTCGCACGCAGTGTACGTGTGTGTGTCTATAGGCTCCACCCTGCAGTTTCCAATCTCGCTCTAAGCGGTCCCCAATTTCCTAACTACTGGTACTGGTACTGGTACTGGTACTCGGTACTCGGTACTACTGGTACTCGGTGAGCGTAGATATACCTGTGGCACTTGAACTTGCACTCCTTGCACTTGAGGCCGGAGCCGAACAGCATCTGCTTGTCGCAGTAGTCGCAGGTGGCGATCATGTTGAAGGTCTTCGTGAAGCGGTGCGCGATGTCGTGCGCCATGCAGCGGGACACCGTGGGCGTGCGCGGCGAGCGCGGCGCGGCGCCGCCGGAGTGCACGGCCTAAGGGTACACAAGAGTGTTGATCGTCGAACACACACAGTTTGACTAGTTGATCGTCGAACATATTACTCAGTTTGAGCAGTTGATCGTCGAACATATTACTCAGTTTGAGCAGTTGATCGTCGACCGTACACGGATAGTTTGAGCAATTGATCAACAAACATCATACATCAGCTCGAGAAGTTGAATTGTCGACTGCTCGACAGATCCATGTATATCTTATAAGTTGCTGCTTGAACCGGCCCGGCAGCCACGACCGTTTGAAGCCATCCATGTGTATGACTGCCTAAATCATAAAAAACAGACAATCAAACAGCATCCTATTTGAATTCTTCCGAGTGTTTATTTAATTTATTTTTATTTTATAAATTTAGGAATACTTTTCAAGGCGTAATAAATAAGGTTTTTCAACATATGACTGAAGGACAATTACAAGTTTCCACTTATAGGCTGATGAATATTGTAGAAAGTGGACAGAAAACAATGAAGTAGAAAGAAAAAACAAATACATAAAATATCATACAAATTAATGATCTCCGCTGTGTATTTCTAATAATGTTCTCACAAGCAAATTAGGATGACAACTCACGTTGTTGTTGTAGTAACAGTTCTGCAGTGGTCGGTGGAGGGGCGTGACGTCGGGCTCCGGCTCCCGGGGCGAGGCCGGCGGCGTGGCCTCCGTCGTGTTCACCGCAGACGACTGGCTGTTGTCACTGGAAACGGCACCATGAGAATGTTTACTATGAACAATACGGTTGTTTATATAAACAGATGTTTCATCCGTGTGTTTAGCGATGTTCCTTCCTTGTGGTTAATATTTTTAAACAGTGATGTGATAAGTCGCAGCGATGTGGGTCATGTCTGCTTACAATTACTGAGGTGCTATCAGAACTGCTAGACGGCTGATCATTGATGTATTTATTCGAGTGATTAATTTGCTACGAATTAACCTCTCCACTGCAGTTCCATACACAACAGATTTTCAATTGTGCCTGGGCAGGATCCTTGACAAAGCACGGGAGATATTAACAATGTGCTCATGTTACCCAAAATAGCAATCAAGTCTTCAAGAACTATCTGTAACAATTAGGATGTTCATACTTTAGAAGTCAAAGTCTAAAACATTTTTACCACCTTATACCAGATGTTGTATGAAACTATTATTGTATCCTACTAATATTATAAAGGCGAAAGTTTGTATGTTTGTTACTTCTTCACGCTCAAACGGTTGGACACATTTTAATAAAATTTGGTATGGCGGTAGCTAAGATTCTGGATTAACACATAGGCTACTTTATATGCCGAAAACAACGGGTAACGCCGCGGGTTGCAGCTAGTATGTATGTCGCTTATTTCGGCAGGCCGAGTAGAAGCGATAGCGTCTTCCTTGCGTCCAATGCTCTCGGACTACTGAAGCGCGCAGAGCCGAAGGCCTATACCTGAGGTCCTCCGCGTCGGGCCGCACCGACAGCTGCGACTCGTGCGACCGGGACTTGGTCAGCGGAGCGCCCGGCGTCGGCAGCGCGCCGCACGGGGGGGCTGCGGAGCCACATGTTAGACAATATTGCATTTAGATACTCTACCTACAGGGATGGCATTTTTCAATTTTCATAATAATTGATTAAACACGGTTTTATTGGCTTCACTATCTTCGAGCTGATCTGATGATGGAGACAGGAACTGGATAGTGGAACTCTTCAGTGGACTACATACTAGAAAGCCCCTCTCGTCTTACCAAAAAATTGTGAGAGTTATTCAGATGTTTTTATAACTTCGTTCTACAAAATCGACGTCATCACTACCGTTTTCTTACTCAATCTTGGCATTCCTAATTATTTTACTTTAAATTTATAGAGTTAGAAAAAGCGAGGGGTAGACGTCGATTTGTGGTATTTAGACACTAGAAATATTTCTGTTCATCTCTTGTTTAAATCTTTTGTGGTAAGGTTCACGATCCGTTCAGACGAGTCCAGTAGACCGGGTTTGGCAACGAGGTTCGGGTGATGAAGGTGGCATGCTGAAGCATGTTGTTTTTCCTACCTTTCCTGGGCTGCGGCGTGGAGTGTTCCAGCAGCCCCTGGTCCAGCGCGGCGCGCGGGGCGCGGGCGCGGGCGCGGGGCGAGGCGCGCACGTGCCGCTCCCAGGAGTCCCAGAACAGCGGCAGCTCCGCGCCGCCCTCCGCCGGCTCGCCGCGCTGCAGAGCCTCTGTCGAAGGCACAGGCTTCCGTTTTAATACTTTCTTTTGTGTGTACATTTTCTCATACTGCACATAAACATAATGGACTCATGATGGACTTCTGAGTGCCTAGTGCGAGTTTTGACAATTTATTTACGCGCTCGGTCCGTTTGGCGTCCGTTTGGAATAAGAGCAGCGCCATCTAGCGTCAGTGAATCAGTCACTAGATGGCGCTGCTATTATTCCATACAATTTCAAGTTTATGCCAAACGGACCGAGCGCGTAAATAAATTGACAAAACTCGCACTAGGCACACTGATGTGAGATTATTTTCATGACAATTTGATGCATTTGATCATGTCCAAAGAATGACCGAAATGTCCCATTATAATATGAGTCAGGACCATGTTCAACATTGACCAGAATACCCTGAGTATGATCATGTCTGAAGAATGACCAACATGACATCCTATGCGCGACCCACATGCATGTATATAACCAATGGACCATGTCCAAAGAATAATCAATGTCATCATGTGTCTGACCGACATGTCCTAGGCTATGTACGACCAGGCCCTGGCCAGCACTGACCGACATATGTCCGGAGCCGGTGCATGGCGCGGCACAGCCGCAGCACCTCCTCGTCCCGCGCGGCCGCCAGCAGCGCCCGCATCTCGCGGTCCGAGCGCTCCCGCAGCGCCTCCACCGACGCCACGCGCGAGCATACCGCCTGAGGGACCAACATGGCTCAGAAAACTCATATCAATGCCAGACTTCTAAACACTTACGGCCGAAATTAATAATCAATACAATCCAAATTTTGCTATCTGGGATTGAAATCACAATCCATTTTTAGAGTCAAACGTGCCAATAACCGATCCGTGGATTGGTTTATAAAGGCACGCAGATTGGGAGATCGATCGAAGGATAGGAAGCAATCCAAGATCGATTTCAATCTTCGATAGGAGATATAATATTAATTTGGGCCGTTAGTTAACTTAGATCGACCGGTAAATCTATCGTTGTCTCTATCTGGCACGAAACAGATTACCAAGACAGCAATACACTTATCGGTTGGTCTAACTGGAGGTTCCAAAACTGGGCATAATTCTACTATCTAAATAGAATTGTTGATAGTTGTTAGTATTATGATATCCGGAACCAAAGGAATTGGTGCTCAGTTGGCACCATTTTCTCATTGAACACTACAGGGCGTAGGTTCTAAGCCAATTGATCGCAAAAATGACAATGAGCTTGCAAATAAGGACAATATCGTTAAAAATATGTTAGGGCAATATAGTGTTCACCTGGCTAGCTGTCATCTTCACGCAGATAATCTGTCACCAAATGCATGTTGGAATATTCCCGCTGAGGTATTTGAGATCCTATCTCATCGTCCTTGAGAACTAGCCCCATTCCAGGCTTAGCAAGTTAACAAAATTCAACCACAGCATCACTTAAAGCTTGAGCCAGAGGTGATCAGCCAAGCAATGTGTGACACAGGCTGGTTCTTACAGCTCTACATTAAAGTAGGTAGGTACCTCTATGGAATCCGGAGACAGCCCCACGACTCGCAGCCACTGCGCCAGGCAAGGCACGTCGCGCAGCTCCCGCCTCAACTCCTCGCCGAAGCTGGCTTTGATCACCAGCTGCCGGGAGAAGTGCTTCACCAGCTTACCCTGGAAATTATAGGATTTATTTTAACCATGTTACTATTCTTGTAATACATGCGAAAGTTTGTGGTTGCATGTGTATACAATGTTTATTCTCTCTTCACACCTTAAGGCAGAATTTCTGCGACCGAAATTCTGCGACTCACGACTCACAAAATTACGCTCGTTTGGCCTCAGCCTAAATCATTGTGACTTTGATCCTATTTTCTGAGAGTAGATTTGTATTCCTGATGGACGGGCTAGCGTAGGTACCTATATAATAATATCTAGTCTAAATAATATAATGTGGGTATGATGACCTACACCCTTTTGGCAAAGTTTGGAAGGAGCTAACACAAGATGGATAAAGGTGGAAGGAACTAGGAGAGATCTTTGCCCAGCAATGGGATACAACAGGAAGAAATAAACACAAAAGTAATAAAAATAGGTTTGGTTACATTCTGCTGAGTCTTATTCTTGAAAGTACAAACTAGTATCACTGAAATATAAAAATAAAAAGGAAAAACAGAAAACAACAATAACAAACAGTTTTCTATTCGATTAGAAAAAGCTGTTTCAGCCTTCTCCAGGGCAAACTTACAGGCATCAAAACTATGTAGATTTATTGGTGATTTCCAAAAAAGGGGACAAAGTACCTATGCCTCATACATGCTGTTTGGAGTTCCATTAAAGCCCCACAAATGTCCCATTACTCATAACTATGACCTATCCTATCCCATTACACATAACTAAGCATGCCATGTTGTTGGACTCTGACTCATTGTTTTATTACAATCACAATATTGTGATTAATAACTAAATTATTGATTTGTTAGTAAACATGCATATTGTTGATAACTGGCATCATCATGGGTTCACAAAATCTCGTTTTCTAAAAAAATACACATATTACTTGCTTGGTTTGCTATGGGTTCCATGGGGTGTAAGACCCCAAGCCAGTGACTCAGGGTACTAATACAGTGCTGCCATTGTTACGAGCAGATGTCACATTTACTATGAGGTGAAAAGTCATTATTCTACAGTAGTTATAAAAAAATACTTAACTTAAGATTTGTGTCTCATTACTTAAATTAATCAAGTAGGTATGTACCTACAAAATTCACTTCATGATTCCTATAATTATAATGTTTTAATAAGTTGATGCTAATACTGATAGCATAATTAGATACTTAAATTATTTCTAGGTACCTATTTCAGTATCAGCTAGTATTGTACTGTATTCTGAACTTGTAACATGGAATATGGTTCATATAATGCATTCCAGGTAATAACATTTGAATGCCAATTTGTCTTGAAATTATAATTATAATGATGATCTTACACAGGTCAGCATATTGAAATATGAATTAATTTTAACACTTAGTTCAATTTCATAACTAAGGTAGGTACCTGCCTACTTACTATTTGTAATAAGACAATATCAGCATATTCTTGATCTAACCTTGATTAATGCATGTATGTGCAATTAAATTTTAAAAGTCTAGTGGTCTTACCACAAAACATTTAAGCCAGAGTTGAACAGATGTGTCTAAATATTTTATCCACCAATCAACATCTAATCCTATTTCTAACTCAATAACAAATTCACAAGTAAAATAATTAGAAACACCAGGATTGAGTAAGTAAACTCGAGTAATAGATGTCGATTTTGAGAAATGAATATAAGAAACATCTGTTTAATTCTGGTCTAAAGTTTTCTAGTTAGACGGTAGGAGTTTACCAACATTTTATTGGTAGTTATATCTTCTCCAACATTTCAACAACAATTAACAAGAAAAATTTATGACGAACTCAATTTAACTGTGAATTAACTTTGATTTTAACTCTTGAACTTCAGCTTTAATAGACAGAAATAGTAACATAATGGTTTAATTTAGATTAATAAATACAATATATTTCCTTGTATCTCATTGTTCCAATATTTTATAATGTAACTGTATACCTCTCTGTCTTTACTTCCTATTCACAGCTAAATAGCTGGCACCAGTGATAAAATTTAGTATGGAGATACTTTGAGCTCTGTGTAAGGATATAGGATATTTTTAATCGCAATATATAGGTAGCAGTAACACAGATAAGGTTAAGGGCAAAAGTTACTTGTTTATGATTATAAAAAAGTAACTTTTGCCTTTGCCTATAACAAGTAACTAGCATTGAATAAAATACTTAATATTAAGGTACTACTAGTACTAGAGATTATATAAAAATTATAAAAGTACTAGAGATGTAATAACTCAATTTTATTTGTAACTGTAAGTTGGAAAACAGTTGTAAAACTGTCTGAGTAGTTACCATAATTGGTTTTCCTTTTTAGTTGTGATAATATTAATTTTTAATACCATGATGGTGCAATAATTTAATTTACAAAATAGATTTGATATGAGATCCTATAAAACTAGTGCCCTCTAAATATTCTACAAAATACAATCAAACTGAGCATAGTCATAATGATGCATTTAAACGAGATGTGCTTGTCTAATCTTATCTCTGTTGAGTGGGTCACAATGAATTCCTTCACTATTGATTACACAGCATAATCATAAAAAGTTAAACTCTCTCTCGAAGAATGCTTGGCACTCATTTGTATGCAAAACACATTCCATTTCACGTCACAAGCTGAATCCGCAATTTCTAACGTTTTCAACACGCTAGAGGCAACAATTAGCCGAGTCTCACTGAAAAATTATATGGAAAAGGGAAAAGTCGACAAAACCGACTGAAAATTCGAAAGAAAATGTATTTGGATCGAAATTGGTGCAGCAATAATGACGGAAAGTCGATAAACGAGCTCCCCCTGCAACGGCATTGAACTATTTACCCCGGTCCCGGGTCCTTGAGTTCAGAAGTCCTTGAAACCCGGGACCTCGGAACACGGTACTTTCAAGGGCACTCGCGTTTCCCTACCCCTAGTACGGGGAGGTTGTGACCTCACCTCCAGGGTCCGGATCTCCTGCTGCGTCAGCTCCGCGCTGGTTGAGCATTGTGTCCTCAAACCCTCAAGCCTATCAGCTGAAACGTCGATCATGGACTGAATAGTCTCTATCGTTTGAATTGCATCACGAGCTCTCTTTATTTCATGCTCGCTATCTGCATCCATTACAATTATCACAGCACTGTACACGGTCCACTAAACACTACACCTAAATAAAAAAGACACTGTTCATTTTATAAACGGAATTTATAACACATTGCAGATATTGTATTGCCGATACAGCGGCCATGTCCGAAGAAAATCTATATTTTTGTCTATTTCATGCATTGCGTTCTATAGACAAGGCTCTGTCTAGAAAATTGACAGCAATTTTGTCTATGATTCATAAGGACTATACCCACTATCATGTTGGAATGGTTCATCATCGATCCTAATATTCATCATCATCATGAATTTTTAATAATTTACGTATGTTTGGTAGGTAGCTGTTAAATCATTCAAACTTTGGTATATAAATAGATGTTTTAGTATTATAAGCTTAATACGGTATTCTTACTGGTTTTTTTTCAGTAGTCAGCCAAATTACCTACTAAAAAAACTGGCCAAGTGCGAGATAGATTCGCGCAAATTCACAAAGAGTTCCGTGCCATTATCTATAAAAACGGTAAAATAATCGGGTTTGTAGTAAAATTAATTATTCTGTTTTTTTAAATTTTTTGTTATAGCTGCAACAAAAATACATCATCTATGTATCAACAGCCTTATCGCGGTTCTTGAAATACAGCCTGGTAGCAGACGGACTGACAGACAAACATGCAGACGAATGGACAGTGGAGTTCTAGTAATAGAGTCCCGTTTTACCTTTTGGGTACGGAACCCTTACGAAGTAGGATAGAAAGATATCTATAGATCGTGCGTTAACGTATTCCTACCACTGGTATTTCTATTTGATATTAAGTCTTTGTTTGCCAATGCTTTCGTTCTCCAGTTCAATAGGAAATAGGTAGCTAGGTTCAGATTTCCACGAAATAATGGCATCAACAGACCGAGTGATTAGAACGAGTGATAATTTTTGTGAAGCCCTTGAGAGCGATGAATGGAAAGTTATCACATTACTTTTCTTATGTTGGTATGAATAGTGTGCTGGCTTCTTTAGCACTGACATATTTTTTACACATGTAACATTGAGCAACAACATGGCAACATGAAACTGTCAGAGCAGAGAAAGGAAAATAAAGAAAAAATAGTCTATGATTTTATCAATGGAGTGAGGACGTTTGTTGTGCGATTTATTTCCTATTTTCGCCTTCCGTCGTTTTTAAATAAATCAGTGTGATGTAAAAAGTAGATAGGAACCAAATCTTTTTTAATTAAGGCAAAGTGCAGCTCGAATGTATTTTTTCTTAGCTGTGTTAATGTAGTTACGGTAGAATGTTTTTCGAGCGTTTACTGTTGCCCGTGCTCTGCCTCGCATTGGAAGGTAAATAAATTTAATTTACTTATAGTCGCACATTATTCTTCAACTCAAGACAAACGTAAATTAATATCAGATTGAAATGTATCATTTTATCATAGAAAAAGGCTATTCCACTCGTTCAATCACTCCAACCTACATACTTTATTTATCTAAAACAATAAAAAAAATTATTCTTAATTCACTTTACCTTTAAAATAAGCATCCTGATGACATGATATTTAACCATAATATTAATCAATTTAAAATACTAGACCAAAGGTAGGAAATAAATTAGTAGCTAGACATTTCTACAGCCTATACCTACATTGATAATTTCGCAGTACTCCATGTGGCTTTTGCCGAAGAGGTGGAGATCAGAGATGTTGCCGCAGACAAAGGCACCAATGTGACTGTCCCGTGCGGGGTGGAGCTCGAGCTGTCTTCCCCCAACATACAGTGGGTGCACCTCGGCAACCGCACACACCATGAAGTATTGGTATGTGAACTTTTTACTTCTATTTTTTTAATACTTTGAAATCTATGTGATTTTGTGGGGTGGGTCGGCTTCTTATTAAATTACACTGTTGTTATAGGCATGAGATCTTTTATATGGAAGTAGGGTACTAGTTTTAACAATATTTGACTAGAAAAACTGTTAGTGGCAACTGCATCCTCTGGTACCTATTCAGTGTTTGCAAAGAGTATGAAGGTTGGGTACGGAAATACCTAAAGTTTTTCCTAGGTTGATCTGTCATTTATTTTTCTCTCTCATCTCTAGGTTTTCAGTCATATTTCTCCATAATTTTTATTTAAATTGCAAGAGTAATATTATTTTGAAACATTGATAATTATACCTGTTATATACTTAGGTACCTAGGTACTTGGTATATCATAATAATATGAACGAAAAACAGCTCCATATTATTAGAAACCATTGTTTTCTTTCGGAAACCCTAATTTAGGTATTATATAAGGTACTCTGGAAAGCAGTAATCTATTTACATTTGCTCATTACTACACAAGTAGTTAAAAGATAAATAATTTCGATTACTGGAATCTATCTGTCATAGTTTTAGTTTCTCTGTATGCCTACTCGAGATCTAGCTAGTTAAATATTTTAAATAATGGTTCATAATACTTGAACTGCCAAGTAAAAGTGAAGAAGGTAGCCCCCTTGCTTTATTATAATCATGCAAATTCATTAGGTACTGCTGCAGTGGGCAAACATAATATTATTTTTTGGCCGCGCGAAACTAACATGCCTACCTACTAGTAAGGTGTGTTCCCTTATCGACGCATTAACAAAAAACTTACAGTACCTACCCACCGATCGCAAGTGCATAGCGATTTGTTGAAGATTATATAACACCTAAATAGGGCCTAGATAAAAGGTATTATACCTTTTGAAACTTGCATCTCCCTCGATGTCGACTCGGTAGCCTGACTTTTCGAAAGTAAGGCACCTCTTTGAATTTCCCACACAATTTATCTTCTTATACTTATATAGATCGCAACTAAAATTTGCGATTAGTGCATCTAAAATCGTAGTAAACATCTAGTATTTAACATTTTAAATGCATTAATACATACTACAACACATCGGTCGCGGAGTCCACCATACATTCTTACAGGTCGCGGGGTTCCGTATACCAAATCGTTATATTTATCAAAGCCGTGTTTCCGGTCGACCTGCCTTTGTTAATGCCACCCCTTTCTTAGGGGTTAGGGTGAAAAACCCCTGGCAAGCAATATTTACTATGTTAAAAAGTTTGAAGTTATATGCGTGAGTTTGTATGTTTTTGATATTATAGTCGACGACTATTATACTATATACATATTTGCCAGGTAAACACGCCGGAACCCTAATGTAATATCATCGAATTAAGTAATAGTCCTACTAATGTATAATATAAACAGCATAAGCAATGCCATAGTCCACCACGCCGCCCTAGCCCTGGGAAAGACGTGTTTCCACTTGGCGCCACCGGTTTTGACCCCACTGGCGACAAATAGGAAAAAAATCTCATACGTTACCCCTGGCGACAAATGGCTGAGGCTAGACGCATTTAAACACTAACAACCACTACCCGCTGTTTATTACATGACTTGGAAGTAAATAAAGAACTTGTAATCGCGTAAGCGTAATTGCCTACACGTAAGTACATCTTGCATGGATACTCTGAGTTTTAGCTGACACTCCATTATTATCGTAACAGAATCAGCCCTGCGTCATCGTAATTCTATCTAGGGGCGCGCCCGCTATAATGTGACAACTTGATAACGCAGTCGAGTTGACCAGGGTTCGTGTAACATTGTTAGTGGCCTAGGAATTAAAAAAAATACATCACTCGGGGATACTGTCCTATCACAGGTCCAAAGTCAAAGTCAAAGTCAAAGCATTTATTGTAAATAGGCAATTAAATCGCACTTTTACAAGTCAAACAAAAGTTACAAGAGAATCATAAAAACATAAAGTATGATACATTAAATTAAACAGTAATTGATTATGGTTTGATTTTGAAAAAAGGATGTTTCCTTTTCAAGCACTGTACCAAGATTCTGGACAGGAAAAGGAAACTCCGTTGACTCTACCAGTGCTTCGGAATACGCCCGTTAGAGAAGACAGCACCAAGAAACTCTACGGGGATGTCATTTTTTAACTTATTATTTTTCAAATTCTTTTTTCAGTCATATAAATTAACAAACATACAATATATAGATTAACACACACGAACAAAATAATTCATAAAATTCACGTTAATTATTATTATCATGGAGCTGGGGACATTGAGGCCATGCATTTTTATCTTTAACATAGTCATTAACAGTGTAATAGGCTTTCTTGATGAGATTAACCTTGATATAAATTTTAAACCTTTGCATGGATAATTGATCTATTCCTTCTGGTAACTTATTATAAAAGCGTATACAGTTCCCCATAAATGAACCATTAACCTTCTGCAACCGAAATCTTGGTACATTCAGTTTATTTTTATTTCTAGTGTTGAAATTGTGCACGTCACTATTTTTAGTAAACGTGTTAATATTTTTACGAACATACAATAAGTTTTCATATATATATTGGCAAGCCACTGTAAGAATGCTGATGTCTTTAAACCGTTCCCGGAGAGAATCGCGGGTTTTCATATTATATATCGAACGAATTGCTCTCTTCTGTAGCACGAACACTGATTGAATATCCGCGGCTTTGCCCCACAACAGAATGCCATATGACATAATGCTGTGAAAGTAACTAAAATATACTAATCTTGCAGTGGCTTCATCAGTAAACTGTCTGATTTTACGTACAGCAAAAGCTGCAGAGCTCAATCTTCCAGTTAAAGATGATATGTGAGGACCCCACTGTAATTTTGAATCTAAATTAATTCCCAGGAATATAGTTGAATCTACCTGGTCTATAGCCTCATTATTAATTAAAATACATGAATTTGTGGGGTCTCTTTTAACATTGGGCAGCGAGAATTTGACACATTTAGTTTTTTTTAGAATTTAGCACTAAATTATTGATCGTGAACCATTTAAGAACTAGCGCGATTGCCTTGTTAACATCGTCAAAATTGTTCTTAGTTCTGTCAGTCTTAAAAATAAGTGACGTGTCATCAGCGAACAAAACAATATCACATAAGTTCTTTACAAAAAAGGCAAGATCGTTAATATACACCAAGAACAAGAATGGCCCCAGAATTGAACCTTGAGGAACACCCATTGTAATGAGAGACCCAGATGACTTAACTCCATTTATATCCACTTTCTGGATTCTGTTACTGAGATACGAGAAGACTAGATCGAGAGCTTTCCCATGAACCCCGTAATGTTGTAATTTAGAAATTAATGTTTCGTGACTAACGCAGTCAAATGCTTTGGATAGGTCACAGAAAACACCAATAGCATCCTGTGACTTCTCCCAAGCATCGAAAATATGCTTTAAGAGCCTTATCCCTGCATCTGTGGTGGAACGGCCTTTAGTGAAGCCATATTGTTCACTGTGAAGCAGACCGTTCAAATTAAAATGAGTCAGTAATTGATTAAGAATAATTTTTTCAAAGATTTTACTAAGAGCGGGAAGTATTGAGATTGGTCTGTAATTAGTAGGATCACTTTTATTGCCGGATTTATACAAAGGTATCAGTTTACTATATTTCATTACGTCGGGAAAAACTCCTTCATCAACACTCATATTAAAAATAACGACCAAGTATGGGGCAATTGAACTAACAATACAAGTTAAAATTTTTGTTGATATTCCCCAAAGATCCTCGGTGTTTTTAATATTAAGCAATTTAAAAGTCTTAACAATCGTGTCTACATTAATATGTTTGAATTTAAATACATCATTACACCTTTCAACATTATTTTGTAGTAAGGAAGCAGCCTCAACCGGGGATGAATGTAACGACTGAGTAGTAACTATAGGTATTTTGGTAAAAAAATATTCAAACGCATTGGCTACTTCGCAATCATTAGAAATTAATTTTTGGTTTATATTTAAAACAAATTTACGGTCCCGAGGCTTAATTTTGCCGGTTTCATTGTTGATTATTTTCCACGTCGTTTTGATTTTGTCTTCAGATTGCTTAATTTTTCTACTCAAGTGAAGAGACTTCGCGGTACGGCATACAGATTTGAAAGTCTTTGAGTATTGTTTCACATAGTCTAAAAATTTAGTGTCATCTGCATTTATACTTTTTTGTGAATATAAGTCATACAATTTATTCCTGCTTTTATAGATACCCGGTGTAGCCCAGTCGCCATCAAATCTCGCCTTGATTTTAACTCTACATGTTTTCAATTTAAATATAGCGTTGAACTGTTTATCTATCATATTGAACAAGGAATTGCAAAGTTCATCTGGATTCTCAACGAACGGTAGATATGTAAGTTGCTTAACAATGCCTTCTGAAAACTGTTCCATACGGTTGGTGGTAATGGGTCTGTAAGTAAACTCCGGGGAGATTTTATTTGATCTGCATGGAAACACAGTGCTTTGGCCACAATGATCCGAGCTAAGCTTGTCACATATAGCCATGCTTTGTGGTTCACAGTTACAAAAAACATTGTCTAAGCAAGTTGCAGAGGAGGTTGTGATTCTAGTTGGCTGAAAAAAAAGATTTTTTAAGTCAAAGCACAAAAATAAATTTAGTAATTTATCGCTCAATGGGCACTTATCAAGAATATTAACATTAAAATCGCCACAAACAACTAGGTATTTTGAGGTATTAAATGATTTTCTCAAAACATCTTCCATAATGGACTCAAATGCGTTGAAATCAGCTGATGGGGGTCTGTATACACAAACAATTATATGCTGCTCCAGCTCTACACATGATAACTCTATAATTCGTTCGACAGACAAGGACACTATGTCCTTTCTCTCCTTAAATTGGCAATTGTTTACTACATAAATTAATGACCCGCCGTGAATAGCTTTTTCCCTAGTGAAAAAACTTGCAATTTGGTAATTCTTAATAGGCGGTAACAAAGTATTTTTCCTGAACCAATGTTCAGTTACACACATAACGTGAATTTTACAAAAGTCTAAAAATAGTTCTAATTCTAATGCTTTGCTGGAAAGGCCTTGAATATTCTGATGGAATATATGAATGGTACCGGGCCTTTCCATTGTCTTAGCGGTCAGTTTAAATCGGCTGACCTAGTCATCCTACCTATATCCCGATTATTACAGCTATTAGCTGTGGGCTGGTCAATGTGATCAGTTATACTATGTATAACTGGATCATGTATATTGAATGCTAACAATTTAGCAATGGTCATTTTGTCTTTCTTGCAGAGATACAAAGTATTCTTTGTCAAAATAAATCTACTTGTAAAATTGTTAATTTCGAAATATAAAATGTCACTTTGACGACATGTCAAATTATACAATGTCAGGTTTAGGTCATGAACATGACTATTTTGAGTGGGACTCATTTTGTTTGAGTAAGGAAGTGAGCAGATAATTATCTTGCCTATACCTTTCCTTTCTATGTCTATGAGGGTCTCAATAAGACATACAATATCACATTTATTTATAGCTAAACTATCTCCTAATAGTACCACAATGTTGGTATTTTTATCATATATATTGTTTTGAATTTTTGATACTAATTCTTTTATAGACATGCCAGAGAAACTGTTGTTGCAGACTGATTGTGTTAGGCAGTTTTGTATTAGGCTGCCCATGCCTACTCCCAATTGATCACTGAAAACCACAGTTTTCCCAGTGCACTCAGACTGAATTTTTAAACAACCTGAGTCCACCGGAGAAACATCTGGACAATGGGAGAAAGGTTCGTGCATAGGTGACTTGTGCTCCGGAACCAGGCATGGGGGGCTACTCTCCACTGAAGGTGTTATAGAAACTCCAGAAGGCAAGCTGGAGTCTTCTATGCTGTCAATGGTTGTTGTGCATTTATCACAGCTGCGACTTTGGTTCATCAAGCATGTCATGGCTGCTATATGTCCCTTAATTTGTTTCTTTGAAGTTTCATATTTGCCACTAATGTCACTTAACTGCTTTTGTAAGCATTTGATTCTACTGTCCATATAATCTATTTCTCTATTATTGCGGCCTAACAAATTATAACATTCCTCTAGTTCTGTATGCAAATTAATTTTTTCCTTACAAATGTTTGTGCATTTAAAGCATTTTTTGTATGTTTTTAACATGACTGCGGTTCTTTTTAATATTTTATTAATCTTTATATACTTTTTAAGCTTATTGGACCCCCTGATGCAAACTTTATTATTACAATTATTATGCCCCAACTTAGGTGAGGTGAGGTCAACTATTGGTATACTGTTACATTCTATTGGGTCTTTTGTACTAGTTTCAATTAATTCTGAATATAAATCCAAAGTATTTATTTTTTTCTCTGAGCTAATATTGATATTATTATTGGGTGAGGACTCAAAAGCCTCTAACTTAGCCTTATTAAGGTCTAACTCGCGCTCTAAATCTCTAATGTATCTAAGGGCTGCCTCATACGTCTCCTGATCCTTGCCAAAGGAGTCAACTGTGCTCTGCAGACGGTCCCGCTGGTCTCTCATGTCTTCATATGCAATGTCTAGCTCAGACAATTGATTTTTCAATTGGGTGTTTCTGTCGAGCTCATTGCACATATCCGCCTCATGGCTGTCTAGCTCTTGGAGTAGCCTGGTGTTAGCTTCCTTGGTGGATTTCAGTTCTACCAGTGCCGTCTGCAGTTTGACCTCCAAATCACATGCCTTGCGAGTCATCATTGTGTATATGTGAGTGGTAGGCTCTGAAAGACAATGAAGCACCTTAAATTCTAGCTTAGAGTTGTGTTTTAGTGCCCTACTGCAACAGTTAACTTAGATATATGTACCTACTTTATTAGCAATATTATTTTAAAGATTTAGGTATAAAACCTCTTGTAAATCACGTTTGAACTGCTTTCATAAAGTATTTCAAACCCGTTTATAGTTATAAAAGGTGAAAAGCTATAATTCTAGTGTATACTTTATTACAAAACTAGCAAAATAGGTAGTCAAAACGAAATAAGTTTTTGATTATGACCTAACACTGAAGTATATATAAACGTCGGTATTATTTTGTCGTAAATTCTGGACAAGATTATTATTTCTATGTACGCACTTATATTAATCGAAATATTAAGCTAAAATAAGTTTACTTCCCCGGTTTTATGAAGAAAAGACACAATCTTTTCAAATCACGAACGTTGACAGGTCGACACCGGCCGGTTTCCAACGGTCAGCTGTTTAGCGATTTTGATCAGAATTACGACTCTGATCACAAATAACACTGGCACACACTTAGATTGCAACTTATTAACAATTTTAACGCAAGATTTACGCAAATAAACGATTATTTCTAATTATTTCACTAAAATACAGCACAGCTGTTTTTTTGACGTGTTGCCGTGAGTGTTGCCAAGTTCTTTTTCAAGGTCCTTGTGCAGACGCATGGTACGAGAATACCAGATATATGGCACTCCGGACAAGATGATGACATACCTACACGAAAGTGAGAGATACAAGTGGAAGTGAAAAGTGGGCGGGGAGGCGCGCCAAACATAATTATGACTCGTAGCTCAAAAATGACAAACGCGTAGGTGTCTCTTCTACGTCATTCAACGTAGAGGTATGGTACGAAATGGTATAGCACGTACGCTGATGACGTAGAAAGAGACCTACGTCATCATCTTGTCCGGAGCGCCATACCTGGTTAGTATAATTACTGTACCATGGGCAGGCCTAGCCACAAGCTAATGTGCAAACGAAAAGCAGTCAGTTGATATAAAAAATAAACAGTAGGCATTATACTAAGTGTGTATTAAAATATTCCACCTCCAAGCGGCACTAAGCTGTGATTAAATTACGTAAGTACGGACCAACTTAGCGCGGGGTTATGTAACCCGCCGCCCCTGACAGCAAGTGTCTAGGGGTAGTCTACAATATCTATTTCTGCTGCTAACTTTGAAAGCTACTTCTAAGTTACCGGGCATTGAAGTTACATAAATAATGGCATACTTTTCAGTCTCGACGAAAACGAGAATAGCTGTTCATAGGCAAATATGTTAAAATGTAAACCCTAAGTGAAAATCAATTCAAATAAGTGATGTGATGTCCGTGAGATCCAAGCTAATTAATTTTCATGACTACCACTACATGCAAGCAGCTGCTTCAGTGGCTATTTCCGGACCGAAAGGAATCGAAGGACCAGCAAAATAGAGCTTGAAAATTGTATTTGACGCTTTTTAGACTTTTTCGTCTTTTATATGCCAGTATTAGTGATTGCTTCATCTAAACTTGACTGACGCACTTCTTTGCCTAAATCAGGAAACGCTGACACTTTGTGTTTCCAAATCCTTCTTTTGATGTATTTCCACTAAGTACTAAAGATGTCGGCTCCGCAATCCGCATACTCTGTTTCTCACTAGACAAAGCAAATCTTCCACCCTAAAAAAACCCTAATCTGAATCCCCGTTTACTGCCACAGTTGACTTCAATAATATCCTACTTATATTATAAATGCGAAAGTGTGTGTGTTTGTCCTCTCTTGAAATTTGGTATACAGATTATACAGAAACTATAGGTCCTGCAATAGATAAAAGGATACTTTTTATCGCGTAATAATTAACGATTCCTGCGGGATAATAGCGAAAGCAGGTGAAATCAACGAGTGCGGCTAGTTCTACTTTTAGTATGTTTGTTACATCTTTACGCTCAAACGGCTGCACCAATCTTGATGAAGTTTGGTGTGAAGGTAGCTAGCACCATGGATTAACACATAGGCTACTTTTTATTCCGTAAACAGCGTGTAACATCATGGGACGCTGCTAGTCGACTTATAAAGAGAATGTGCTATTTCAAGCCGACTAAACTCGTATCCATCAGGTCTGGCCGCTAATATGAGACCATAAACCACAGGTTATACTTAGATTTAAAGTATTTATTCGTGTTTACGTAAACTTTTCGTCCTCCAGCACACGAAGGAAGGTCAAACACGTGTGACTATAAGCACTTAGGTTTTATTTGGATAAAAGTTTTGTTGGTTGTCTGAGATTTGCATTCTATCATTATTGACCTTGGAATTTATTGAGTGCACATATTTAACTTTGAGTGTATTCTCACGGATTATTGCACAAATCTGGCACCTTAGCCTATTACCTATATATTTATTTATTCATAGCCATGGATGTGATAATACTCAACGTATTCAAAACGTTTACTATTTGGTACACGCAAGCTAATCAAAACGAGCCCAAACTCCATCAATATTAGTCACTAAGGTTTTCCGTTACACCAGACGTTTCAATCATCCGATCAGCTCATGATAATGACCTACAATACAATATGATGGTGATAACCATCATATTGTATTGTCACCGGAACTTGATAGGCATGCAAATGTAGCTCAATGAACAACGGGAAAGAACTAAGAAAATTAGCTCTTACGTCAATTACTGAACCCACTCCAAACTGATTCCGCGGGATCAGTTGACCTATTCGTCAATTTTATTATATATCTTTGGTCGACTTAGCCCGCTCTTAAATTGAGTAAAATATCTGTTGTATAATTATAATGTACAGAAGTGCACAAAACCTTCAGGGGTTTATTTCCAACGAGCCACACTAAAACTACCACAACTAGGGATGGTTAGAACCGAATCAATTTGTTGGCCCAACCGACATAAGTCTATGTAAGTACCAGGCGACCAGAAACTAGTGAGAAGTGGAATTCAGTAAGTATTTAGACTATGCAAGAAATGACCCAACCATACCTATGTCGGGAGTAGGATAGCATGTCTGATCCGTCCATATAGGCTTGTAATATGATTGTATTAGTACTGTAATACTACCACAGCGTGCTGATCCCTATCTGCTATCCTATTTATATAACAAAGTGATTACTCGAGACAAATGGCTGGTACCCCGGATCGTAATGAATTAATTATCTGGTTTGTGGGTCGGTTGATTGGGTCGTTGCTCTGGATAGTGATCTGCGGTTCCATCTCAAACGATAACATACAGCGAATTCGGTGATTGACTCGAGAGTAGTCGAGAGTAACGGTATTCTATCCGATGGCTCTTATTTTCCTTCTAAAAAGGAATTATGAGGATGGGCAGTCGCTGGGAATATATACCTAGAGTACTTCCCTATCGAAAGGTTTAGTTATGCGGTCTTCTATATTTGTGATAATAATATTTGAACTTATTTTTCGGGTTGACTTTTCTGCCATTGTCTTGTCTTGTGAGATGGGCTATATCACTTTTCGTTAACTGCCCGAAAGTACACTCGAGAAATGGACGACATTTGTGGGCCCTTACATAAAAGCCAAAATTTAAAAATGTTGACTATTTTTCCTGAAATATTTAAAGCCAATCCTACGTTGTGGTTAAAAGGTAGGTCCGCGTTGTGGTTGACGCAACGTTTATCAACACACTACATTAGCTGCTACTCGCGACTTCGTTCATTTCGTTTTGTTGCTGACTGTATCTATAGATCTACAAGCGGCCGAGTCGAAGCTGGCTATATCCAGTGGTCTGGAGTGCAATTGCAGTTTCCAATCAATTCGCTAACCCCACTTAATTCATTCGATCGCTCGCCGCTTTGTACAGTATAAAGTGAACAAAGTGTGATAACATGTCTGCTTTTACTGCGACGGCACGAATCAGTCTTGGTTGATAAATGACCTTTTCGTAAAATTACTCTAATTAGTTGATGGACCTATAAGTGTAAAGAAAAGGAAAGCCTTTATGAGACTGCGAAGAAATCATACGTCTATTGCCAAAACCGGAACGCGATAATTTCAGTTCGTGAGCCTCTGAGGAAGGCAGCCAAATACAATAATAAAGCCGTGGTCGAAGCAACCTTTCCTTGTAACTTTGAAATGAATTTAATGGAAACTAACCTCTCACTCATTCCCTTATCCCTTTTAGCAATATGTAAGTACCAATAATAGCGGCCCTTAAAGTCGCATCCCTTTGAGTGGTCTCGTCATTATTATACTTGGGGGAGGTATTCATGCGGATATTGGTCTTTTGATACAGTCTGGGGTTTTTACTAAAATCATCGTTCTCTTTTGGTTCTTCAGTCAGTCATACCTCCACAGGGTAGCCTATATTCCGTACTCCATGCTGATCAAAATGAGCCCCACAACCATTTATTTACTGTTGGTGGCTGGGGAGTCCCATCTGTGTCAGATCAGCTCGCTGTCACCATAACGTTAAATCGTCATCGGAACTCTACTGCCACTCTTTCAACCCTATTGAACAGGCACTGGATCAACAAACACTAACAAACATTAAAGATTGTACATAGGAACTGCAGTCTAAGCCCCCGCTTCTTCAGAACTCGATTAGAGACAATTACGCACTAGTAAATAACCGCTGATTCAGTCTGCACGAGTATCCTCAAGGGGAGGTGGTTTATACGGGCATTGCCCCTGTTCTCATATAGCAATCTTACCCGGGCGTGGGGATTTATCTCGCGCTTATTTATAGCCTTTTCATTTATCCGAGTGATATTTAGCTGAAATTAAATTGCCAGGGTGTTTTATTTTACGTGATACGTGATAATGTTGTGTTCCTTGTTGAAGGAACGGTTCGAATACTGCAGGAGACACTGGTTTGGATGATAAAGAAAATCTTGCATAGCATCCGAAAGAGTCGCTACAATGATTGTGAAAGTAACTCTGTTTGTTCATTTGTTCGTTTTTTACCTTTCCACGGCTAAACGGCTGAACGGATCGTAATAAAATTTGCAAGGATTGATTGGACCTTAGATAAGGACATAGGATACGTTTTATTGTGTGTAAGCCGCGCGAACGAAGTAGCAGGCAACAGTTAGTTGTCTGATGTTTAAATAAGGTTGCCACTACATTATACTGTTCTCCTGGATTCGGAATACATTAATTCGAGAAGAAGCGTCAAGAAAATCGTTCTTTGTCTTTGAAATTAGGTTTAAGGATAATCCCCAAGAGATAGAGCAGTTTGCCTCCATGCATGATTTGTCTTTTAATCTTAGGTATAAACTCCTTTTTAATTAAAACAAAAGCCTACAGATTTCAATTTTTCTTGTGGTAATTCAGATGTCGTAGGAATTTCCCCGTCTCGTTGCTCCCGTTTGAAGTCAGATAATAAACGATATTTTTCCTGACCGGTATTTTCCTTTCACAAATTATGATGGGGTTTAACATTAAAGGCTACTTAAGAAACATTACCGTCCATCAAGGAAAGATTTATTATTCCGTGTTTATGCCGACCACTTTGAAGAGGTTTCGCCTCTTGTGATGTCGGAAAATGGGCTGTAATGAGAATTGGGTCAAGTTTTGGTTTGGTTTTTGTTGTATTATACCATCCTACCCTTTGTAGACTGCAGTTGCTTATAGACTTTGGAAATATATCTCTCTAGAGATAGTAAAGATCACTCATTTTCTTTTTTATCATTTTTAATCTTAGTGGTTTTAGTGGTATTGTTGTTGTTCTAGTTTTCTTTGTTTTCTATTTATATATATTATCTATATTTTTAATTATCTTTTTTATCCCAAGATTGCCTCTGCAGACCGGATGTTTGAATTCAAAGCAGTGTACAGTATCATAGCTCATGATCTTTGAATCAGAAAGATATTCAAAGCAAACAATAAAAAAGTTGACAAAATATGTTTAAAAGTAAATTGGAACAGCATACCAGGTTCTATTTCAAAAGGCTACCTCTCAGATTGCTATTCCCATCGACGACCTGTCTTGATAAGCTCTCGACGCCGAGGGTACTATCGATTTTGCGACAATAGCGCTTAGGCCTTCGCTAGAGGGCTTTATTCTCTAAACACTTGAAGGGCTCCCGGAAATCCGGGTTACTACCTACTTACTGCCGGTTATGCATGCGCCGTTTGAACTACAGCCACTTAAAACGTGGCTCATTACCGCGTGGCGTGAAGTGTTTGCAATTTCGTTTGTAAAGATGCTTTAGCTCGCGGGGCGTAGCTAGCAAGTAATAAAAAAAGGTACAATTGCAGTTTCAGTTATACGGTCAATCTCCGCAATCGTCTGGTGTCCAGCGGCGACACCGCCGGTGTGCAATTGCCGTGTCCTGCGACTAACAAATTCGACCTTGCCGGCAAAACACAACGGGCCTGATGTTACGTGACCGGACCGTGGGACTGATGTTCTAGATCGCTAGTGATAGGGTTGTAAATATTATTGGTTGTTACCATTATAGATCAGTGGTGGCGAAAGGCAACTTTTACATTCAGCCGGTGCCCCGATTCAGTTTGATTTTTAAGCCTTTTCCTCGCACGTGATTTGTGCAGCTGTTCCGCTATCACTCATTTATGCATTGCGAGGATATTGGCATGCTTAGAATAATAACGCAAAGAAGGATAATTTCATGCGAAGTATCACTCAAAAGTGAAGCCACTTTTTTGATCAATGTGTGCGTGAGTGCCATGTAATTATCTTCCCCAAAACATACATACGCGCAATGAAAATGTCAGATAATAAATGTGTTGGTATTTAGCCTAAAAGCATGGAAAATTAATAAATATATTGACCATAGAAGCTTTGATTTCGAGCAATAGCGAGTCAAAAGCCGAGCTAGGCCGAAAAAGTCTCTATGAAAATGGCTACACGGCGCTGGCGAGTACGTAGGTACATGAGCTCTTTCAGGATCTAAGCAAGATCAGAAGTTCATAGTGTTCAGATCATTCAGTTAGAATCTGTTAAACCGCATCATACTCATTTACGACTAATAAATTGGCAGCGCCACAACACGTCAATGCTGCGCGGTAGATCTTTAATAATTGCATTGAGTTCATGATCTTATTTTGTAGTCATTACGTTCAATTTGTTCGCAAATGTAGTACACGTGTGACAATTCGAATCTGGATGTATGCTTACATCATTCTGTCATCGCAAGCCATTTCAGCAGCTGTGATTCATGACTAAAGCCTGAATCTTCGGAACAGCTTTCCCACTTCATCGTAACATTAAGCACATCTCATTTTGCGTGCGGCTTTAAAAGCGCTGAATAAAGCATTTGGGAGTAGCCATAATGGTCTGGATTCGATTACTGCATTGCCGCCATTCTGGTTCCTCGCAGCGGTTCCCGCCTCGACCTCGCCGCGTCTGGATGTAACTGGTATTCATTTAACCATAATCGACTTGGCCACCACTTGCCGTCTCTTTCCGTTTTCATAGGGTAACTGGGGACGGAGAGAGGTTCCTCTGTTGTGGTCGTTTGAAGACCTGTACAAGATTTAATATCGACACGCGTTTATATATATTTGCTGGTTCTGAATATTTGTGGACCCATATCTTGACCCTATATCGTAGCGTAGTTACTGTAGCGACAGAATCCTAATTAGAAGAGGGGCTTTGATCGCGTAGTTCCTGATACTCTAGATGAAATTCAAGTTAGTGGTAGTGCTCGGGATCTCTCATTTACATTACATTTTAAACTTTTTAGTCATATGGACCACCTTCCACACGTGATAATGAAACGACATTATGTTCTCTCCATTGTTCTATCTCAACATTGTTCTCTATGTATTCATAGTTGTTTCAGAGACCACTTTGTTCAAGTCGTTACGGATATTTATTCTGATTTGTGTGAACAGTTGCTGTGCAAAATTTGTTGTACGCTTTAATCTCCTTGTCGTATTTCGTTGGATGAATGAAAGCTGCTAGCACGTGGGATACATATTTAATCTGCAAAATACGTGAACATGTACCTACTTACATGTTTCTATTGGTTCAAATGCCCGATCGTTTTCCGTTGGGAGTGAAATTATAAGGTCGCTTCATAATACACTTCGCTGTAGATATTGTCACGCTCTTTACAGAAAAGCGAGTATGTTGCATCCATGTATTAATCCTCTTTGTATCTTATAGGTGCCCTTCATTGCTTCTGTTGGATCTCTTAACTGATCTGGATATGGATTGGCGATGGATAAGATCTCTATTATTAGGGAGGTTGTAGCTTGTCTAGTCTATTCGATCTCATGGATGTCATGATGCTTCTATCACACTGCTCATTGATTGACTTGATTATTGGGAACAACATTTTGATACCGTCTGATGTAGCTTGCGAATATGTTTGTGTTGAAGATTCGTTTCAATTAATCCAATTTCAACAATTCCACTAAACGTTAGGTGTCATCGCCGCCATAAGGATAAATTGGAATCGAATCCAACTAAACGGCATTAATGATGGCGCTCGTAAAACAAATTGTGCGATGTCTCAATTTGGACAAAGCTATTTATAGCGTCCCGCTAGAGACCAGATGGCGAAATGTAGCCAGGCTGCTAGGCAGGGGTATTTGCCCTCTGGCTAGATCAAGGAATACGGCCCTCTAGCTAGATCAAGGAATACGGACGATATTCTTTCAGCTCAGGAACACGCTCTAGTTCTAGTCTAGTATGACGCGGCGTATTGCTCTGCTGTGGGATACTTTATTAAAATTACAAAGGAGCTATTGGATGAAGGCCGACCCAAACTGTATTTATCCGATCCAGTTCCAATCCTTTCACTTGCTACGACTGCACTTGAGAGACCGCTCGCCGCTTAACTGACAATTAACAGCGAAGAGGATAAATTAACCAAAGTGTCAAAAACAACGTAAAGTGTACGTTCAGAAGCCTATAGAATTCTTGAATGGCATCATCTATACTCCTTGGCAAAGTACTCATTAAGTCATTGGACCGTGATCATTGTGCGTCTATTTCGACTTCAGGTTCGATATTCCTTAATTTTGTTGTGTCGCCGGCCCGTGTCGTCCTTTGGCAAACAACGCCTTACTTGTTCGGTTCTTGATTAATACGTCAGACGAGAATAGTGTTATTACGTCACGGACTGGGGGACATGGACGGGGGGACTTGGTCTGTGTTTATTTACAAAAGGACGTGTATGACTGTTATCCGTAAAAGTAATAGAAGATATAGAACCGTAGAGAAAAGGTTAGGACTGTAGCTCCTGTAATATTGTTCAAAACCAATACCCAATTTTCTTAGTATCCCGAATTAAGAAATAGTGGCGTATAACGATTCTAATCGCATACCTTCGATTAGGACCTGCTTAGTAACGTCCAACTATCTTGGCGTAACTACCTCATGCAATGCTCGCAAGAAAGACAGATACATATGCACAAAAATACAACAGCTAAGCACTACAAACCAACGAAACATTTCATCCAAAGAAAATTTAAAGGTGACATGATTAATTTCTCTAACTGCATATTTGATGAAGTAAATAGCGATTGTCGGCGGTCGAGTACGTACGGCGCCCTTGGTGGTGGCATTCCAATTCACCATTTCCTTGTTTTTGTTTATTGTTCTCGTACACGAACCTGTTCCCGGACTATTTTTTGGTTTTATAGGTTTTGCGTAAAAGACGTAAAAACGTTTTTTACAGTTATTTCTCCTACAGTGCTTTCTATTGTTTTGCTTACATTATTTCCTTTCTATGGATATAACAGAGTATGTTCCAATGTTTTCAACATGTTAAGTTACGTTTCTTCAGTTTTGCTTCTGTTCAGATCCAACTACCGCCAGTGCGTATACCCGCTGCGCTAAGTTGAACCTGTCTGCCTGTAAATAGTACTTCCCCCCCGTTAGATAATAGATTAGACTCCGGAATACCAGAATAGGCTGTCTGGCGTGGTAACGACGACGCCAGACTAGACATTATTCGGACAGTGCAGAGCCAGAAACTTATGAGCAATCGAACGAAGCGCCACTATAACAAAGTTTGCCTCAGTACCTACCTACTACACATATTTATGGAACTTATTTGAAAACTTAGGAAATGGATACCCGTGCGCTCTCTACTGAACACAGGCAGCGAAATGATTAATGTTATGGCTATATTCATATTCGTTCCGTTTTTGTAAACTGGTGGTACTGAACGCACTGCCACATGCTATCAAGTAAAATAGAAATAGTATTTCGTGATCCATGTTGCCGAAATGTACCTACCTTTGAAAATTAACATCACCATTGTCTTTTCGGCCTCCGCCTTAACACCATAGGTGCTGGAAAATCGCGTATCGTGTGACGAAATGACATATACCCATCGGACAATATTATTGTGATGTAGATTGTGTGCAAATAGAATCACTTTGTGTGTCCGACAATGGGGCACAATGATGGGCATTCGAGCCACTTGTTGTGGTGACCGTATCATTATAGACCATATAAAATCTTTCTAAAGGACTTGATTCTGTTCTGAGGCAGACAGAGACTACACATTACAGAGCATTATAGAGTAATATTACAGAGTAGCCAAAGCCACTTTTTTGATACCATTTAGATCACAAAAACCTAGCATTCCTTTTAACGTCACCTATTCCCCCTTTTATTTCAGCCCCACACGACGACTGTTCCAGTCTGTCTGTCGCAAAACTTTCCGCTGTACTCCCATTGTAGTCTGCGTACCTTCTGTGTAGCTCGTATAGGGGGGTGCATGCCATTAAAGGGGGAGCTTCGCCCTTTCCTGAAACTGAGTCATATCTAGGCGATAGTTTGCCGATGTGAGTCATAGGCGTCTGCGGACGAAAAATAAAACAGTTAATGTTGTTTTCACGACTGGAGTTCACGATCACATAATACGCACGAAGATCCTTACCCTTATTACTCGATTCACATTACATTTAATCTGGAATTACAAGGACAGTAATTATTGTCGTAGACACACTTTTACGTAGAACGAATGTTTTAAATAAACAATTTCCCTTTTCGGAGATCGACCTGCAAGGATCATCAGTAACGTCACGCGGCAAAAGCAAGGAAGCTGTCCGGGGCCAAATGAATAAATAGCAGCAAATAAATAAAAAAGCAGCAGGAAATAAATGTACAGTTTATATTTACCTTAGATTTTAGACGTGGATCTAGAACCGTCTAGAAAAGTGCAGGTGAAGTTACCACATTATGGTCTGGAAAATAATAATCGTAGCGATGTAAATTTAAATAGACTTTATAGGTATTAAGATATTTGGGTCTTCTAGTGTTCTACAAAATTTATAAAAAATTTAAGAATCTAGCCGCCTAGCTCTCACCACCATCGTTCCAGATGTAAACTGTGACATTCACAATTGTTTACCCATTTGATACAATTGAATCGTGTTGCAACTTTTTTTCAATGGAAATAAGTTTTTATGTCACGCTAAAAGTGGTTTGTTTCATGGAGTTTCTCCTTTCATCTTACGTCATTATCTTGCGTCTTTTTCAGAGCCTGTGCAAATAATACTCTAATCTTATCTGGTCTTTCTTCTTATCTTACATACATACGTTCTGTTATAGTTTTCCCTACTTCCCATCTATGTTGCATTCTCACTTTTCCCATCACTTCTACCCCCTCTCATAAGTTGCACCACAGACAGATTTATTTCTACCACGGTTTAGGGCCGGTTGTAAAGTGTTAGGTGTGTGTCGTCGACCGATAGTTTAGTGACTTGTCGTGTGATCTTTATGCTGTTCACAAGTCACCTACCAGTGATGAAGATAGTTCCATACTTCAATTTTATTACACCTCTAAAAATGGTTTATGGAGTTAAATCTCTTCAGTTTTGCTATCGTCAAATTCTTCTCTTCAGATATCGGTGATAAAGCGCTTTGCTGTTTCATACATTATGTTTCAAATCAAATTCCCTTTACCTTGAAAGTTAAACAATACCCTTGGCCCCATTTTCCAACGAAAATGTCGCCTAATTCAATTCCCAGTTTAATTTCCTTGAGTGATCGCGTACGCCACCACAATCTGCCGTTATGCACTCCCAGTCTACAATACTTATGTGTTGTGCGGCTCCTGTGGTTACGTCCACAGCTTTGTCTCCAAACAATACCTACGTCATTTACATTCGAATAGCTTTGTTTAGGCGTCCGTTTGTGTTATGTTTTATTTATGTGTGTCTATCTATACTGGCTCGTTACCACCACTTGGCGAGATGGCATGATTAGCAAGTGATTTGCTTCAGATATACTTACTAGACAATTTGAATAATAGTAAGGCCATGATTGTATAATTATTATTGTGATTCAGAATTAAAAATAAGTTCTATAGTTCCATCATTAGGATATAAGCACATCAGAAGAAGAAAATCTTATGCATCATGAACAGCGACCAATCATAATGTTTTTTTTCCTACTATGACTTGAGAATAGTTATAAACAAACCCAGTCCTGCAGAGAATAATTTAATTCGCCATAGTAATTCTCAAGAATTCTAACTTTCCAAGTCATAAGCCAACACGAACAAGGCAGCTAGACGTTGCGTGAGCCGCCCTATCATAAAATGCATTTAAAACTACCCGAACCCCTTTCTATTAATAAAGTTTCCCTAATGCTTTTGTTGAAAATGTTCACCGTTATGCAGCGTCGGGCGCTCCTAATTAGTTGACTAAAGTAATCTAGTTTCAGCAAACATTTCGTTAATGGAAGTTGCTTTACGTGACTCGTGTTACACTAGACTTGGTGAAATATTGCACAGCTTTCAAATTTGTCACAGCTTATGCGTGAATAGAGCCAGTTGAAACAACCTTATTAGTTGTAAGAGGTATGGAGAATGAAGATTACCTACTTCAGTGGTACTTTGCCATGATACTTTCATTTGTAGGGTTAACAATTTCACTGGCTACTGTGCCAGTTTGCATACTATTGCTTGGTAGTCGCCGTTTTGCGAATAAAGGGCTAGCTTAGAACAAAAGAGACCCAATCATTGACCGCAATGCACTACCAAAATTCTAGTTGACATAGCGCCTAAATGGAATTGCTTTACGGTATCAATTTCCATTTTCCACAATACCTGCTAACGTTGAAAATGTATTCGAGGAAGGCCTGATAAATGAAGCTCGTATTTTAGAGTTTCCTTGCAGGGAATTTCCTAAATCACCATTTCTAAACGCCCCCTGGCTTAGATGCGCAAATAATTTGAATTTGAAATAAGTAAGATAGGAAGGTCTCCAATATTGTGCGATTTTGTTCGAGTGGTTTCGCGCCGTGTCTCGTAAAGTAGGGTTTATAAATGGTATATTGACTCAGAGTCGCAAATATTTAATCAAGAGCTGAACTCTTTAATCTAAAAAAATCTTTGTTAATCGATTCCGGGTCGTGCGTGATCTGTGTGAGCAGTCATATATTACCCTCAAAATTGTTAATCCGATCAATTATCAGCGCCTTTGTACATAATCAATCGAATTCATAGACGACAAGTGAACGATTCCATCCCTAAGTCCGCCTGGTTCGAAATGGCTTTCATATAACAAGACGTATAAATTTAGCTTTGGGTCGTAGAAAATGAGTGTCTCAAATCTCATTTTCATTTTAAATATTCAGATGCCGTTTATTACAAAATTTGGAAGTTCCAAGTCCAATATCCAACTTCTTTTGCGGGAACGCGTCGCTAGTTACGTGACTGTAGTCACAAATCAGCCGGTAAAATTGACACGCACTGTGATTTATGTCGCCGCTTCGCACATATTGAACCAGACGCGTCGACCCTGAATCTGACAAAATACTTATGTATCCTCAGACCAGAGAAGCCTAAACTGAGGGTTTTCAGGCACTCTTGCCTGAGTCAAGTGTCATGTTTATACTTCTTTGTGTTCCTTCTCTATACAATCATATTTCCAAAATACTGGTAAGGTCAGACTCTTGGGATTATCTGCAGTCCTTAAATAGTAACTGTATGTGGGCGATTCTAAAGTGGGCTACTACGGAAAATTAATAAAGGCTAGGTAAAAATCCATAACTGTATGTTTGCATTGCTCTACCCGTTCGTAAAGAATTCTTAGCATCAGCATTTCCAAACGCCCCTCCGAACAATTTGCATTAGTAATGAGTTGAACCCGTCACTCAATAGGTGTTTTGCAAATATTTCACTCTACGTTGTTTGGTTTTATTTGTTATTTGTAAATGCATTGTCCTAATTATTACCATATTTTCGGTGACTTGACTATGCTGCAGGAAATATTAAAAACCACCACAGATTTCTACATGGGATTACTTTAGAAATCCTTGAAAGGTGTTGGCCACATCCCCAGTCCATCCATACCACCATAACTATCATTCATCTTCTATCATTTCACTGTCAATGGAATTATCAATTGTCATCATCTACGTTTTTTATTATCTTCATTGTCATTATAATTATCATCATTCAACCCGTAACCGTGACGCTTCTCTTTGTTAATATGTAGGGATCCTGTCTCGTTTCTGCCTAAGTTCCTCATCCAATCCTCTCTGCTCACTGGAGGGTAAAGGTTTCCTATTCCTTAGACCACAGCACACTATATTTATTCAAGTATCAATTCTCCGTCCGATAAAATGTTCCTTCAATAACTTCTAATGTAGTTACTAATGCAGTACTCAGGTCTAGTTGATGCCTAACTTCACCTCGGCAGACAGGCCACTATCGATCGTCGTTCAAGGCTGGTAGCAAGGCCGCAGTACGTGCAGCCAGTACCTGGGTTCTGCCTCTGCACATATTTTGAACATTTGTTTTCCATCATAGTCAATCTAAAGATTGTCTGATGTTAGACTAGAATGGAGCTCTGAAGATGATGAGCATAAAATGGAGACGAGTAGTACATATATATGTATATAAGGCTAGCTCTATTGCATATGGGGCAACTACTCGGTGGCAGCAAGAACAGTAAATAATTGAAAAAAAACTCTCTTTTGTATCCAATAATGTAAATCTAATATCTGGACAAGGATATTTAGTATTCAGACTAATAACAGCGACAAGTAATAAAAAGCCGTGAAAAAAGAGAAGACCACTAGACTCAATCAGAAGCTCGTGCTCTGAGACCGAGCGTTAGATTATTTCTGACCAAAATACCTCAACTTCTGCCACAGCTCTTCTATTATCATGATGAATCCACATCTTGGTCGTGAACTCGTGATGACATTAGGAGCACGTGGTACCTTAAACACTCGCTGCCAGGGAACAAGGCCGCTCGGCAGCCACATTATCGGATATTGCCTAAACGCCGCCAATGCAGCCGCATTCGAATATTATGTGTGCAAATTGGCGTATTTCTGTCCGAACAATGTCATGCCGCCACTTTGATAAACCAGCGGTTTGAACAAAGGCTGTGCATAAATTTTGCAACGTAACCTTTTACCATAGAATACCTATTACTAATACCATAGAATACCCAATTACTGGCTTCTTTCGAGTGCCTCTGCTCGGTTTGTGGTCATCGTCTATGATCCTAAGCGATTTGGTTCAATTCAAACAGGTACCTATCTTTATCTCTAGGGTTAAGTGTTTAAATTGAGCATACTATACATTAATAATACAAATAAGTTAACTGAGGTGATTTAAAATCACAGTTCAGATTTCGGTTCTAGAACATTTTTCTTCTTTCGTGTGCGTTTCAATTAACAAATTCCTGCCGTAAATAAAGCAGAAAAGTATCGGTATTCGCGAACCGAGAAAAGCCGGACCTTTTTTTACGACCACATACCTACCTCATTTATATTATGAGTTCCAGAATGATGTGGCGAAAACTGGTCTCCATTAGAATTGTATAAGGTCACCGTGGAAGCAGTCTATTTACCGCACAACGAGTAAATTGTGTGGCGTTTTACGGCTTAACCCCAGTCTACCTGTGGGGTGTGGAAGGCGTGATAAGTACGTGGATTTATGTGGTCAGCCCTATCTAACGACGCGTTACGAAACCGTAGGATTTCGTCAGCCTCAGTAATGGGCAGTTGCGCTTACCATTGGGTCGAAGATGTGCTCGTCACGTTACTATGTCGATTAATTCGGACCCAGTCGCGACATTATTTCATGCAAATTGGTTCCGCAATTTTTTTTTGGAAATTCGTTGAAAGGCGGTGGTTTCGGATGTTTAGATGCATGTGTATTGTGTACGTAAAGCATAGTGTGTATCTGAAGTGATATCTACCCACCGAGGATAACGATGCTGTTTGTTTGTTCCAGTTGGACGGCAGTTTGCTGCTCAAACACATAGGAGCGGAAGACGCGGGTCTGTACGAGTGCGGAGTCGAGAATGAGACTGCTTTTGTTGATAGAATCAACCTCACCGTGAGAAGTGAGTATATTCGTTCGTTAAAAACTCAAGAGTGGTCTTTGGGAATTAACTCCTGAAAGTTTTGTGCACGTCTCTACATTATAACTGATATTTTACTCAATTTAATAGCGGGCTCAGTCGACAAAAGATATATAATGAAATTAACGAATAGGTCAACTCATCCCGCGGACACAGTTTGGAGCGGGCTCAGTTGTCGTAAGAGCCGAAAATTCGTATAAAAAAATACTATCATTATCACCTAAATAACTTACGAATGACGCGAAAAACAAATTGTAGGTACACTTAGTTTTGATACACTTGTTTTGTGGCTGTACTGACATTTGCATTCGAGGCTTCTTCATAAATACTACCTATCCCAAATAATGATCAATTGATTTCTTGTGGACATTCAAAGAGCAATTATTAAGAATTATCGTCGAAGAGCTTTTGCGGAAACATCCTGCGACATCGAAAATAAACCTGGATATTTTGTAGCCAAATTACAATACTGCCGTTATCGTGACTTGATCCACAAAGCTCTACAATTTGACTATACAGTGATCCATATAACTGTATTCTAAGACGTCGATCAGAATTAAAGATTGTTTCTATCATAAAATAAGTGGAGGTTGGAAACAAAGAGGCAAGTTCATGGCCGCAAAAAACGTGTTCTTCTCTTCTAATTTTCCAATGTATGACGTGAGATCTCTTGTTTTCTTGTTATATTTGAAATTCAGTTCATCATGCCCTGTAACCTATGTTTCAAACGATCATCATTAGATAGATAAGTGTTTCACTGAAACTCTCTTAAATTTGTCCCCATCTAAAGTGGCATTAGCCTTTAGCTAAACCTCGATTTACCAAACAACACAACGAATCTCGCAACACAGCACCATGTTATTGCTCCACGAGTACATACAATCTACACGAATAGCAATCAGATAGGACGAATGCCACGAACCTATGAAATAACTGAGGAGGACGCCACAACGCCTAATATTTATAAAAGTGAGGCATTGCAAAGCCGCGGGGGCATAAATTATATTATGCATGTGATGGTGTGATGTGATCATGTGGCATAAGTTTCCTTCGGGAAAAGTATGGTAAAAGGAAAAATCTATACGATACTATTCGTGCGTGTCGCCATCGGAATATATCTATGTGAAGCTTGTGCGTACGAGTGGAGCGGCATATCTCGTGTTCTTTCTACTCTTTTGTATTTGACGTGGACCCGTCCTTCTTTTTGTAGGTTTATGGTGCCACGTTGAGAGGAAATGGAAATGGGATATGTCCTTTTAATTCTGACGATTTGATGAGGGTGGGCTGACACGGATGTATGGAGATGCGGTCACTGTGTAATTTCAATTTGTCCAATGTCCCTGTGTTAAACATTGATGGCATTTGGTTCGGTGACGGGGGTACTTTTTTAAATTTTGGCTTCGCACGTTATTATATTGTGTGTGCCAGTGTCAAGTATATTGTGAATTATCATGATTGTGAAGAAAGATATAGATAAATATATTCTTCAATGTTAGGCTGAGAGAGGACCCTATCTTGAACTACACTAGCTTCTAATCTGTGGCTGCAGATGAGCCTAGATCAGCGAAGGCCGCGTAACGACAGTGATTACCATTATTGCCTGGCAATCCACGGCCAGCCAACGTAGGCCTCCGGCTGATTGCCCCTGTGTGTCGTTTACAGCGCTAGGCTGTGCTCTGTGGAGCGATTAGCTACCTGCATGCTTCTGCGACCTACAAAATGTGAATAGGCACATTCAAATGGCCACACATAGTGCAGTTAAATTGTAAAGGCTAGGTTATTTAGGCAGGTGAGTTTTTAGGAGGTAATCTCCGGAACTACTGTTCCGATTTTGAAATTTTTTTCACTCATAAGAAGCTATTATCCCTATATTATACAGGCCGTTCTGTCTCGAGCAAATGGAGTTTATGCGGGTTAACGAGGCGTCTAGTTGTACACTGAAGCGCAAAATGATCTGCACATTACGTGACTCGGCTATAGAAAAGAAGTTCTTCGCACCAAATATTTGGATTGCGCGGGATTCGAACTCGCACTGTCACGATAGCGGTGGCCACGGAGGCTGCTGTGGGTAGGTATATCTGTGAAGCAAGTTGGAATTGATCCGGGACACGCACGACGTGCAAATATTTGGACAAAGGGTTGACAAAGTGAAAGGGAGGGTCAAGGTACGCACACGTGTCGTCGCACCTCTGTGTAACTTCAGTTACTATCAGAAGTACTCCGATGAGTAATAAAAGTAATAAAAATAGTGTAAAGTATAGAAAACATAAAAATCCAGCGAACAAATAAAACTGTTTATAAATGGAACAGCCGGGACGATCACGATAGTTTATTCGTGAAGCCTATGCAAACTTCGATTGATAAACTTGAAATTACAATATTTGATGATTAATGCGCTCAATTATAAGTTTAGAATAATCAAATTAATGACAGTTTCATTACAGTTTTTACGATCTGCCTGCTGCTACGATGTGATTAAAACTTTAACGAGAATTCCGTTTTATCTTTATAATCCCTATTGGGTTTTAATTTTCTTGTACAGTCAGCGCAAAAATCGCCGAAGATGCTCCGACTTTCAATTAATAGCTTCACAACTACAACCTTACCTAAAACAGCGCATTAAATTAAAATAACACTCAAAATCAACTGAGTATCACCACCGATCATGCATGCCATTTTACAATTGTTTAAATGATAAATTGGCAGATTTAGCGAAGGAGGAAAATCGCAACTAATCCAGATTGTCTGAAATAAAACACTTTATAATAATAAGATAACACAATCCAACGTTATCATTCATTTTGTTTCTTGTTTGTTATGTATTCTGTTGACATTTTGAATGTGTTCTGGAACTTTTGTCGCAGACAGTACTATTATTTATTCTGTGCTTCAGCCGCCGCCTTCCCGTAGGAATACACAGTTTCACTTACAAACTTACATTCTCTATTATAGTTAGTGGAACCATTAACCCCACCTTCCCCTGCACCTTGGGGATAATTAAACCTCCAAGTAAAGGCTATCTCCTAACAGCTAATTGTAGTGATTTATACTCAAATTATTCCCAGGATATTTCTCAGCTCTAGGCTGATATTATAACCTTAATTCCCAAGTGGTGCTCAGTCGGTTTGTGTTTCACGTATGACTAGGCATTGTCGGCCTCTGGTGACAGAGTGTGTCAGACCGCTCAAGCACCTAGTGACTTCTATGTCAGAGTGCAGAGTGCTGGTGGAGTTTGGGTAATTTTCTTGGGAGTACGTTGCTATGATTCGTGTTGCCGGTGAGGAAAGATGGGTCGAGTTTTTCATCTTACTAGCGTTTTTCTGCATTTCGAAGCAAGCGTGTACAATACAAGGTGGAGGCCTATGTTCAGGAGTGGACGTCTTCAGGCTGATGATGGTGATGATGATGATGATGATGATGTGTACAATACAACATACAATCCAAAGGGTTGTTGCAAAGCATCCCTAAAGTTAAAACCGCCACACCCAAGGCTTTTATTTATTAGCATCAGGTTAGATAAGTAGTAACGCGAGCTGCAAAATAGCTGACAATCCATATCGCCACAGCGAATAGGGTTCTCTTTGAGGTACTAACCCCAAAGATGAAATATTTTGTAAGTAGGTACGGCTCTTTATAAAGAAGGTTTTATAGGGTCGGTGGCGGCTCACAGCCTACCCTCATTAGTCAAACAAGCGCATCTATTCACGTTTTCCACCAGCATTAAGTAATTACACAATTTGCATAATTGCTTTGAATAGGTATTGTATGTTCAGTACATACGGATGCGGCACCGTAGTAGATGATGACTTGAGTGCTATAATTTTTTCCGCTCGTGTAAACTTGACGCTTAAGGCAAACATTACACGTTAAATCTCTCGTCAGTTCAGTTATTGATTGAATGGATCCTCAGAGGAAATGTGCTCTAAGGTTAGATCTGAAATTAATTCCATAAAATCTTACTTTAAGATTTTATGGAATTAATTTCGATGACCCATTGAGTTTCTTGCGGGGTCTTCTAGAATACATGTATTCTGAATCCATGCGTGCGCCCTTCAGTCCTTATTTTCCCCCAGCAATAATTAGGTAATTATATATAAGAACTGAATTGACAATCGGCAAACAAATATCTCTGTCACCTTTTCAGCAAAAGATTAGGTGCTACACATAATTGAGTCACGCAAATTCATGTCATTACTGTCTGCTAACTCGTCCATGCACGAAACGTCATCGTGCAATTTATTTATTTACTTTTATCTGCGGTTTGTAAACAAGGCCACGACCGCCAATTCATTTCATATTCCGCCATTGTGTCAGTCGCGTGCCGCTTCCATCTGTGTTTCCATATGCAAGGGAACAGCCTTAGCTAACGTATTGAACGTAGCATACGTAACATACAGCCAAAGGGCCAAACCTGCTAATTTAAGAACACTTCAATTGAATCTCAATGGAGTGGCTTTGGAATAGTTTATGACATTTGGAAGACAGCTAGTTTTTTTTTAAATCAGTCTACATTTGGAATCGAAGTCACAATGAAATATCACAAACTAATTCGAAGCCACTCCATTGAGATTCTATTGAAGCGTCCTTAAATTAGGCAGACTCAATTCACTCCCTGTAATGTTGTTCGTAGAATATGTGGCGCACGTGGATACTAAGTACTGTCTGCCTCAGAAGTAACTGAACATGTACGAACTTCTAATTTGAGTTTTAAACTGTGTACACAGTGTTATTTTTGTATAATAGTAAATTTAAAGTGGAAATGTTCAGAGATTTTGAGGCAAACTGTAGTATGTACGTATGACTGTGTAATTTTTTAGAGGTCGCACAGACGGGGCCGAATCAGACGACTGACGTGACGAACGCAAATTTGGCATATTTTTACATTTTGTTAGCATTTTCGTCATTCTGTCACGCATACAAATTTTCTAGTTCGAATATAATAGAATTAACGAATAGGTCAACTGATCCGGCGGGCTCAGTTTGGAGTGGGCTCAGTTGACGTACGAGCCGAATACCAGTACAAAATTTTTTTTCTGATATGATCGATTTATCTGTGTGACTTTCAAATGTTACCGAAACAAGCATTATTTATTGTAAAAGTTACAATAAGGATTGGATTTATTAGGCCAGATATTACGTACTTTTCCTAATAATCCCAATAACGCGTCGGCAAGCCTGCATATTTCTCGGTCTCGCTAACACAAACTACCTACGAACTTTTCTCGTTTGATTCAGTCGGCGCAACATGCCGCAGTCAAAACTAAGTTAGCAAGTTTACCAACTCACCCGGCACTGTTGCCGTTTCGCCAACTTACCACTATACTTACCACACTAAACCATTCTCCAAAAGCTTGTCTATGCAAATCCTTAGACGTCATCAAATAATTGAATCAATATGATTGATACAGTTATATAAGTCTAGTATTACAAAATCATCTCCACTTTTCACAGCTGAACCCCCACCTCTAGTGAACGTGACGGTCCACGCGTCCACAATCCTCGCACTCATCCTGTGGAACGTCGCCGGAGACGGAGGGCATCCGATCATAGACTTCACGGCGCAGTACCGGTCGGCGGCGCCGGTCAACGGCACACTGGAACCGTGGCGGCCCATCAGTCCGAACCACATCAGTCCTAACTCAGTAAGCTGCATCTGTCACCTGATAGCCCTGTGAAACGTTGCCGGAGACAAGTGGCGTCCAATAATAAACTTCACAGCGCAGTTCTAATCTATGGCTTCCAGTCAACGTCACGCTGGCACCGTTGCGGTCCGTTAGTCCGAACCACGTCAGTCCGAACTCAGTAAGTCACACTCCTATAGGAAACAACCTGGATGACTTCAAGTCTCTAGTGAACAGGATCTTCTTGGGAAACATGCTCAATTTTCGTACGCAATTAAGTGAGATCGTACTCAAATGCTTGCCTAAAATATCTTAGATGTGGTAATCCTACCTACTGTAGGATAGGCTTGATGTACCTTTCATCTAGACTAAAGCATGGCGTAGTAGAAGACAGCTTAAAGAACCCTGAATAAAATATGGAACCAAAGAACCTGTTGTATGTGCAGCGCGGCTCGTCGCCTGCCAAGCGACACTAGCCCGTATGGTGGTCACCCTAAAACCTGGTACTCGTGTGTTTCCAGCGTCAGATCGACGTGTACCACTTGGACACCAACGCGTCGTACTGGTTCCGCGTGTGGGCCACCAACGTGCTGGGCCCGGGGCCGCCGGTCGAGGTGCTCGCCACCACGCTGTTCACCGACCAGGACGCAGGTCTCGCTACCTCATACGACGACTGCTATCAACGGTCCAACTTGCCCCACTCGTATCCTCATCCTTATTACCTGCCTCATCTTCGACATTGCATGCACAATAAAAAAAGCTTTAATTGTAAAAATTACATCCTCGTAGTTTCTTGGTGCTGCCTTCTCTAACGGGCACATTTCCGAAACACTGGTAGAATCAACAGAGTTTCCTTTTCCTTTCCGAGATTCAGTCTTCTGGTCAGCGCATGAAAGGGCAACATCCCATTTCAATTTCAAACTATATAATCGATTACTCCTTGCCCGAAATGTGTGTGTGCAACGTAACGCGCCCCCTTCGGCATGTCCGCAGAACTGAAGAAGCACTTCCTGGAGGGCGCGGAGACGTTCGACACGCGCACGTGGGTGGCGGCCGTGTGCGTGGTGATGGGGACGCTGGTGGTGCTGGCCGCCGGCACCTGCGCCGTGCTGTGCCGCGAGTGGCGGCGCTCCGGTGAGCCGCGCATCTAGCACCCGCCGCCTCCGCTGCCGCGCCTCTACTTCCTCTGGGAGTAGGCGGCGGCGCAGCTGGCCGGCTGAACATCACTTGATTACGCGCTCTAGGGCTAGGCGATGATCGGTGGCAACTTAGTTCGTAGGAGTTACGGTTGAACGGTTGATTGATTAACAATAAATGGTTGATTGATGGTCAATAAATGCATCGGTTAGTGCTTTGAGCCAACTAACTCGTATTAGTTCATAAAGAGGCTTTGATACGATTGAACGGTTAATTGATGATCAATAAAAATGCAGCACTTGGAAGCTAACCGCGTGTATGATAAACGACAACTCTACTTGCAACTTTAATAATTATTCAAATGTTGATTGATCATCAATAAATAGTTTGTGTAGCAGTTTGAATGGTCAATAGCAATTCGATTGGTTCGTAGAACCTTCAGTTTGATTAAACCATTGGTTGATGATCAATAAATAAATTGGAAAGTAAAAATAGAAAATAACCGAGTATAATAAGGTCAATCAACTACATAATGTTCACTACATCAGCCAAAAGAGAACAAGCCTTAGTAATTTGAAAAAGATCACAGATAATAATATTATGTTCACTCGGTCAGTCCACAGAACTCAATTCCAAATTGGTGAAAGTCATAAACGAGAGTGGTGTTCATTTGATATAAACTCGATATTATTTTACTGTAGAGAGTAGGGATTCGACGAACCAAACTAAGGTGGTTGATATAGAACAACAATAACACGTAAGGATTTATTTCTAAATAAGATTTTTTAACTATTGTCGGAGAGTATCGTTGTATTATTTTAGTAGGCAAAAGACGCGGAGCGTTTCCGAAATTTTAATATTTTCGTCGCGTTTAGTAGAAAGTTTTCGGAAAATCGTTTTCGCATAGTAACGCCTGATTCTAAAATGATAGAAAGAAGTTATGATTACGTTTTTTGCAAAGTTGCCTATCTTAAAATCGGTATTTCTTTTTACACCTATTCAAAGTATTTCTGTATAAATTCCTTGTGACCATATTTTATAATTTAGAGACCAAAGATATCTATTAATTAATGCATCAGAATAATGCGACGATACGATTCCATAACTTTAGTGGCGTACTAATATTACAAATATAGATACAAAACTAGCAATATTATTAAAGACTTCAAAAATTACTTAGAAAGTACAATAATATTATCTACCTAATAATAATCACGTATTTTACATTTCTACGCACTTAGGGGTAATCGTTATTGTTAATTTTGTAAAAAAAGTTTTGGTGGTTGTAGCTTAGCTATTAAATAATCTATTAAAACTTAACTTAGTGCCAAGGAATCTATGAAATTAGAACTTTAATATATTCCAAATAAAAATGTCGATTAGGTTAGTGTTTTATAAAAAAAACGGAATTGATAAACCCAAAAAGAAGTTTTAAAAACTATTTAAACATTCCTCATAATATGCTACGCGATTGGTGCTACGCATTGATATTAATAATTATTATTAATTAATCTATACCAAAAAATAATCGGTTGAATCTCGCTAAAGTTACCTTTCGCTGTAATTTTGCTAAAATTTAATATTGTAGAAATTAGGGAAATCATTTTTGGGAAATGTCGAATACAACTAAACGACACTAAATAAGATTTACATTACAAGTCACACCTTTTTCCCCTGGGGGTAAGCAGAGACTGCATCTTTCCACATGCTACGATCATGACACACCTCTCAATTCTTCGACTTTCATTTGTCCATCCATACATTCTAGCTGGCTATAAGTACCGGTGACTTGGTCTCTCTTTAGGACGTCCTCGATTAAATTGTGGTGCGTCTACGTCGACCTCTCCCATCTGGTCCATTCATTCTAGATCCATCAATCTGTTTCCTCAATCTTCCTTCATCTCGAAAACGTCCAAATCGTCCTTTAAATAAAAAAATATAAGTCTTCCTTCCGTCTATTGTATCTGAATAACGCAAACCAAAGATAATCACATCAAGAACGGCACGTTTCCCAAAAATGCATAGATATCTCGTACGGACCAAAAATGAACTACAAAGAGTCAATTAAAGCAATAGATGTTACAGTAACGAAAGAAATTTAGGTAGGTATATTATATACCTTATGTACACATTCCTTTAAAAATATATAATATATGGATTAGCTCCAAACTATTTTAGAAATTAGTGATTCACGTAGAACTAAAAAATGCTAGATTTCTAAGGTTTATAGCAAGCTTTGTAGACTTAAATAGAAGGGGAAGAGATGTCATAATAATTAGTGATAAAATTACGCTTGACGACTTTGAAAGATGTTCCGTAAATCAATAGTCAAGTGTTTACAAATTAGTACTTTTAAAACCTCGTCTTTGAGAGGATAAATAATAATGATTCGATAATAAAATAGATGACATAGTTGTAGGAGTAATAAGTATTATAAAACAAATTATGTTAAAAAGCTTTGCAGCTCATTTTACAATTTATATTCTTGCCAAAAAGTATACTACACATACGAGTGTATTATGTAGACGCGAAATAGGTATTGTGTAAAAAATGATATAATTAAATGCGATTGGATTTAATATTTCAAAGGTTTCACTTAAAATCACACTGGCGCCATCTGTTCTATTACTCAATTACTAAAAAAGGAAAGCTTTCTCAAAAAATATAAGCAGCCCTATGATTGAGAAAAATTGAAGTATGTTTTTATACATTTATTAAAGTTTTTAATAAACATAGTAATGGGATAAAAATGGAACCCTGTCACAATTTACACGTATATACTCGACATTTGTTTATTGATTAATTTATCAATCGTAAAAAGAAAGATTATACAAGCTTATAATTATGGTAACAATACTATGTACTTTACCAGTTACCTACTTATTAAAATTGCATAAGCATGGCATCAATACTACCAAAAAATAATTATTAGAATTGCATAAGCTTAACGATTTACTTGCTAGGTGGCGCTAGTGTGTTATCTATCAGCTTATTATGTAAATACATTTTATTCTTGTGATATCTATCGGACCACGTTCTGTATAATCTTGGACCACTATTATAGCCTTTTCTAATAGTATTCGCTTAAATTAAACTTGTCTTATGACGCATTAAATGCACAATTTTCTATACTAAAAGCACAAATTAAAATTAGTCGTAAATTAAGAGACAGGATAACATGAATTTCTAAAAAAATCGTCAATGGCATGTTTTATTATAAAACAATATTTTAAAAAAGCTGCATAAAAAGGTGAATTAAGATGTTAACATTTATCCTCTTTAGTAAATAAGTCCTCTTTGCACACGATATTAATTGTGCTAAAGTATAAAAAAAAAGAATCATAGGTATAGGTTTAAGCTTTTTATTTCTTTTTTAGTAGGAAATAGTTGACTATTTTGCCAATTGAGTGGATTCGCGTAGCGCTCAATAAGTATTTTTATACTCTGTATTATGTAGAAATGGATTTCGTACTGGCAACTTTGACCAGGTGTTTATTTTACGAAATTCATTTCGATATTTAAAATTTTCGAATAGAATTCTGCTACTATATTTTAGATTTAGAAACTCGCTCTTACAATGCTTGTATATTTTTTTATCTTGAGCCCAAGAGCGAGTTTAGAGGCAAGGCACATGTTGCGACGTTTTGTCCGGTCTTTCTGTGTGTCCTTGACCTTTTTCGCATGTATATTTTGCATTATCTAATACTAGCACTTCATATGGCATTATTTGGTCAATGTTTGCGAAGTGAAAACTCGACGCAGCTATCGATCTGCATTGTCGCGTCCCTTTCCAACGCCATGCCCTGTGAAGTGCCACGTAAGACATTGACGCCAAAGTATTTGCTGAACTTTTTTATTCATTCGATATTTTTTCTTCTTTCCCTCTATCGCACTCGCTTGGAACGCACGCTTGGACTGCGGGCCACACACTAACAAACAAACACACACACGACGGTACGTATACTAACCCACGTAGAGTACAATGACGATCCGGACGTAATAGAGTTAGTGCCTAACATAATTCTGAACCCTGGGTTTATGGAGATGGATCCCATCAGGCGTCGAGAGCCCGCGTCTTCTTCCATCATCAAGTCGACGGAATGTCCCGGTCCGGGGAAGCCTAGGAAGGTCTGATTTTCGTCCATACTTAACTTAAGGATATTCTATCGCTCAGATTCTGGGGCAGTGTCATGATCCCAGCCCACAGGTGACGGTTATGTGACTGACTGCGAGGTTCACATGTGAATGGACTCTTAGGACTAGTTGCGGAGCCTCGCGAATTTTGTAAGTCAAGAACTGTCACCTGCTGAAATCATTTGTCAGTCGCGTAGTGCGCTCGGTATGCTTGGCATTTTTGTGTGCTATTCGGAGCCAAAAGCAATTATTGCCATATCAAAATTGTCTAGCTATATCTGGTAACACGTGTGGCAGTGTTGCCAGTATTTAAAAAACGAATAAAATATTGGAAACTAAAAAAGTGTTCATCCTAATACATCCATCCAAAGAAAATTTGAAATTGTATGACTAAATTCATCCGATCCAGTGGTTTGTAAGCATTTTAAGGGTAGTTGAACATATCAAGCTCGAGGGGGTCTAAGAATCGGAGTGGTTGAATATCGTTAGGTTTTAGCCGTTGCGCTTATATGCAATTGCACTTGGACAGTGCTTGCCAGGTTGCATCTCTCAAAAGGTGAACATTGAAATGCTAAACTTTAAGAATTAGTACAGCGAATTTATTTTTGGTATAATAAAGCTAAATAAAAATATATAGCGGACTGAATGGTTCAAAAATAATTAATTTTCTAACAATAAGTAAACTATTATTCCTTTGGAAATCATTGAAAAAAAATCTTTAAAATTAACTCATCCTTCTTTTTTCTACTTTAAAATGGTCAGTAGTTTGATTATATTCAATTAGCTAAATTATGTAATGCATTAGTAATTAAATGTACCTATGTTATACCTTTTGAGAGTCGATTGTTGGCTTTATAGTTAAGCTTAAACCTAAAAACTGAGAGAGATCATTTCTATTTTATAAGCGGTCGCGTGTTAGTCACTAGTGTTGTGTGGAGGTTGCCATCTCAAAAAATATAGCGTTTTTATTTTAAATACGAACTGAATGCTTGCATTTACTTTTGATACTTTTACAAGACTTTTGGCGTGTACACCAACGCTTTTTATTAATATTCCTTCTGGCAACCCCGCTGAGTATGTACTACATTTTTAGAAAAAGTATTGCTTACCGTTCGATAAAATTGTTAATGTTGCTAGATATAGAATGGTATTATAGTATATTTTAAATTACTTATATATATTTTGCAATATTATAGATGTCATATTTTTATATAAACAAGATCTCAAATTAAATTAATAAGGCGTTGTATTCGGTGAAACTGTATTTGTGATTGTTTTTATCTGTATTTATTTTCGTATTTGTGATTTTTGCTGTGATTTTTGTTTTAATTTTTACGTGTATATATTTTTAATATATTATATCGTTTGGAGACTGGTGCAAAATGTATTAAATGATTATATACATTCACTAGGATATACGTAGCGATATGGTACTCTAGATGATAAGCTTTAGCAGTGAAGTATCGCGTAACATTCGCTTGATACATAATAATATTATATTTTATTAGTATAATTGTATAAAGACACTGCTTTGTAATTATACGAAATGTTCACAAGTTTTAATGACAATATGGTAGTGAAATACGTTGTTAACTAATATTATATCCCACATTATATCCCTAGATCACCTATAGAATACACGCGAAGGCAATGAGGCAAATGATTGTCGTGATCTTTAACAAAATATAATGTATAATATATTTTTAATTGCGTCACGGCAAAGTAAGATATTATAATGTTGTTGTGAAAGTGCAGAGTGGTTTATTTTTTTAAACGAAGTGAATGCATATCAGGGGAGCCTTAGAAATTATATGAATACAGAAAGAGAATATTGAATTATATATACTTATCTATTTCTTTCTTTCAACTTTTTTCTACGACTTGCATTTATAGCGTGAATTAAAAAGACACGTTTTCAATTGAACAAAATATCGTAGAATTTTGAAATGGTAACATTGGTCGCATTTATATAGTTGAAAAGTGCACGATCCCACGACACAGTTGAATACTTAGTATCTATGTACGAATAAGTATATAAGTATGCCACTTATAATAATAATAAGGCCTTTAAATTCTGAACTGCATCGATAATTATGTCTATTGCGTGCTGTTATAAAATGTCCCAGTTTAGTGTGCCTCTTGGCATAGCCCTCCTTTATAGATTTCACTGTGTTCTGTGTCGCGCTACTTCTCCAGCTGTTAGTTTGAGATCATCTTCCCATCTCATTCGCTGTTGATATCTACTACGGTTTCCGTCTCTATAGCTACCACATATTTTATCACGCAATATTAAATCCTTAGTCTGAGATAGTGACTGTCGCAAGCCGCCACTGGTTATCGTTCACTTATCAACTATGAATACCACCATGAAAGTAATTTTTAAAATATTCGATTTCAATTCAGCTATAAATCAAGTTGTAATCTAACCTAAACTTTCTATTCTCATTGCCTTTCTGTGTTTCACTACCTAAATACTTGAAAGAAATATATTTACATATAAAAAGGTTCAGGATATTGTGCCTGAGGTAAGGATGATAGAAAAAAGTATCAAAAAGTACCATTGGATTATTAATAGGGAAATTTCTTAGTTAATCTGTCTATGGCTCTTTCCAATAGGGTAGGTACCGCGAGCAGTTTTTTTGTGGAAAGATCTGTCCTGGCGCAGCCCTGACAGACGTGCCCAGAGATACCAACCCCCAGTTTCTGGAACGTTTGTTGGCTTTGACAGTAGATTAAAACTATCATTGCCTCTATCTGACACTAAACAAATGACAAGGATGGCAATAGAATTAATCTGTAATCAAAGTTGACTGACGTTTCAGAAACCGGCAGCAAGTTGGGCATACCATGATACACATACAAGCCGCGTTTGGTACCTCTCTATGAAGTTGTCAAACTTTTCTGTTCCTACTATGTAGGTACAGTCAGTAGGTGTGCTTCGTACAAAACAAGTAAAAACAATAACTCCATAATTCACCCTATTGCCAAGCGTAACATGGCATACCTACGGAACTGATTGATTGATGTAGCTACAAAAGCTACATCAACCAATCAGACAAGACAATGTAGAGGTGGCTACGACGCATTTTTAACCGACTTTAAAAAAAAGAGGTAATTCCATTCGTCGGAATCTTTTTCTGTATATCATTGTCATTACCTACTTGTAAGTGCCACAAAACATCAATAAAACTAATTATTACTTCAGTCACAATATGCCCAATCTTTTTACTCTATATTCCTACTCTGTGTTGTGCTTGCTTCCAAAGAAACGAATCTAGACTTATAAGTAAGTATATAGAAATATTCGCATGTAAACTGTCCGTCTTACATTATAATGTGTACGTGCTGATATGTCAATTATGTATTGTTACGTACTGTCTTCTTGTCTTTGGTGTATCGTGCTTGCACTGTCTCACATATTTACTACTTGTACTATTAGACTATGACCGCAAAGTGAAAATATAACCCGAAGAAGTCCGCATCGTCACGTACCGTAACACCAGTGGACAAAGTCCAAATGTTAGTCTGTTAATTATTATGGAATTTATGTATTATATTATGTTGTAAATTTGTTCTTCTTTTTGTTATAAAAACGTAGTCCCACACTAGGATTTCTCGTGTCGTGGTGGGTACCGTTTACAGACATATAATTTCACATACAAATAACACCAAGACCAGAAGCAAATATATGTGGGTCACACAAATATTTGTTCCGGGCGGGAATCGAACCCACAACACCAAGCACAGCAGTCCGATTACTCAGCCACTACTCCAAACGTGTCGACAATTTCATTTTAATTTTTTGATACCAAATGATATTAACAATGTGGTTATTGTCTTATTACTTAGTTTGTACTTTGAAGCGAGTCATATTGGCGCTTCCGAGGCGTATAAATTTAATTCTCTGTTTGTAAAATTAACGAAGAAAATAAAATAGGTATGTGGTTATAATTTTATAATACTTCAAAGTATGCGGTCATAGTCAAGAGTTTCTGCACCTATTTCGTCTTCTAAAGTTCTTCCTTATTAATATGAAAATTATTTTTGTATAAAACGCAAATAATAATGTAGAAATTAAATCTATGTATAATAAGACCACTTTTTGGTGGTATTGTTGCTGTAAATCAGGATGTTACAGTATCGCCATTTCATGTTACATTTCGGAATTGTAATAATCAGCTACACCTCAGTAACTGTGTTGTGCAACAATATGTACGTTTTGCAGCCATTTGTTGAATGTTGCCGCCTCTAACAAAGCACAAAATAAAACCACTGATAATCAGTATTATTGTATGTTGTCGTGTTGCAGTAACGTTAGGCAACATTGTCACAAATGCTACTGCAACTTACAGATTGTTGTCATATGTTGACTGTTTTCAAAAATGGCTGGAAAGCATTTTTGTTATTGATGGTAGATTGTGGTTGATTGTGGCGTCTAATAATAATAATAATTCAGCCTGTACTGTCCCACTGCTGGGCAAACGCCTCCCCTCACTTTCGTGAGGAGGTTTAGGCCGTAATCCACCACGGGGGCACGGTCCGGATTGGTACTAATGATAAATAACTTGGTTATGCGATGTTGTACACGTTGCCCAACATAAGTTTTGTGGCCATAACGCCACAGGTCTCCTTGGGTAATGGTTTCCAAATCTTAAAATTTTTTGACTAGTTAGAAAACACCGTGCTTCTGTCCATTTCAAATTCGTGTAATTAGAACTTCGAGAGTAAAACTGGGCGATGTTCTTTAAAGATATTTTTTGTATAAACTGTTAATTTCCAACTTCTTTTTTCACAGAAAAATATAATGTCTTGCAAACATTTGATACAATAATTAGGTAAGTATGTTTTGTTGCGCAAGTGCTATAATAGGCATCGCTTGATATCTAGGTGCTGGAAAATAGGAAGTGTTTGCCATAGTTACTATGTGTTATCAATGGCGTCTTTATCCAATCGCAATAGCTACCAAAGTATACCAAAATATTTAACTATTTTTTTGTTTTCGCTGTCGTGAAAAATTAAGCAACAGAATACTTTAGCTCTGGAATCTGGATTGTTTGCCGACATTGTTATCTTTTAATAAACGAAGGGGTACAGTTTGCCGGTGATGAAACGAGATTGCATCGAAATCAATTGTATGCCGTATTCATGGACTTTCGTTATGTGGACTTGTTTACAAAATGGAATTTATCAAAAACAATGAAAATGAATATATTTTCGTTCCTACTTACAATTTATTTTTTAAACTGTTCCATCTTAACTGTTTTCGGTAGTCTTGAATTAGCTTTTTACGCAGTGATTTCATGCAGGTGGGTACATGAGAAAGAACAGCATTGCTCACTATTATTAAAATTGTCATTGTTGTTCAAATGTTCATGTTGTTCAAACTTGTTCATGAATACGGTTCAGTAGCTAGATTATTGAATTGGTAGCTGCTAGCAAACGGTTGTATTAGCTTAGTGTCGAACGCTAGCGTAGTGATGTAAGATGTATGCGGCCAAGAGTCAAGACTGGACGTAAGGCAGGCATAAGTCTTTGGGAATTACGTCGATTTTTGCTAGGCAAGGGTATGTTGTTACGTTAAATATTTTGTAGACAGAATTCTGCCGTACAATTATCTGTGTTGCTGTTTATAAATACCGCATTGCACTTGGCTAAAATGTTTAACGAAACCCTTTTGAGGCGCGTGTATAAATCCGCGCTCACCACAGCAACGTGATTTTTGTCTGGACTCGTTTGCTATAAAAATGTACGCACGTAACTTTTGCTAATCTAAATTTTCATAGCAAATGGGTCAATTCGCATTATGGTGGGCGTTTGGAATAAAAATTTAACAAAACAGGTTATTTTTGTTGCTATTTTAATGTTTTCGTATTTATAAAATCTGAGTCGTTGTTTTTTTTTATTAATAAGTGTGTTGACAGTCTTTTTTAACTAACCGTGTTTGGTGATAACTTAACTTTTTGCACGATCAAGTATTACTTTGAATTTTTATAATCATAGAACATATATTAATTTTTGGCTTTTACTAATCATCTACTTATTAAGTATATATTAACGAACTAATGTTTTAGAAGTCAGCTTTAAACAGCTTTAAAAATAACGAGTGCAAGGACTATCTCTTTAAAGGAATCGAAAGAAATAAGAATGAACGTAGAAAGTTCTAGCAAAGCTTTATGTAAGTACATACAAGTATTTGTAAGAATCTCATACGCTAGAGAAATTCATGTGATTTTGTCTCAAATTATTTTTAGATACGCTAAAATCACAACTTGCCACGTAAATACGTCAATTTCCAATAGTAATTAGACATTTAGATATATATAAACTAAGTCTTATACCATAAACCAGTAATTGTATAAAATTCATCAAATATTCAGAGAAGAATAACGTCCTACTATCATGTACATTACATTTATGTAATGCCATATATAAAAGAGACGTAGCTATCTGACTGATAGGTGCGTCCCTTTTCCACTTCGGAAACATTGGCCAAATAACGCCATATGAAGTATCAGAGCTACCCATCTAATGTTTGTAGGAAGCTATAAAGTATTTAATATATGGGTTATTACTTACCTATCTATCATTTATGAATGAAAATGAGGTCAGAATGCTAGCTGTCCCGCCCATATAGTATGAAAATGAGAAAGACAGTATTATCACAATGTTATTATTAGTGATTTATATATCGACTTATTTTGGAACTGAATAAACACCTATTTAATATTAATTAGTTGTACGATTAACTTTGCACACATCTATATGTTCTTACTTTATATTAAAGTGTACCCTACTTATTAATTTAGATTTAAATCTCGCCTTTGTAAAGCACGTCCATTGCAGGGCAACGAATCGTTTTAATTTACCATTTCAACTTATAAGTACGTTACCAATTTTTTTATTATTGGGAGAATACATTTTATGGGAATATATCCCCGTTACGGGGACGGTAGCACGTCCCGTTGTCCCCGTACCGGGAATACGGCATTCGGGGACAACGGAACTACATCAATACTACGTTTTGGGGATAAGGAAGGGTAGACTTTACTACTTACATAAATATGTTTGTTATTTACTTAAACTATGTAGCATGGAGCGTAAATTAATATAGTACATTACGATACGAGCTGTCTAAGTAGTATATTAATACACGGCGGCGTGAAGTTAGCGCCCGAGCGAAGCGAGGGTGCTAACCGCCGTGTATTTAATAGACTTTCTTATGCAGCGAGTATCGTATACTATTTTATAGCACGTGCGACATAAACCCGCCATCTACTTAATTTATTTAAAAATTATCTTCTAATTAATGCAATGAAAAGATGTTCATTTGACTCTTTGACTTAATAAAAAACATACAAGTTGTAATGTGGGTAGGTTGGTATTCCACCAGTAGAGAACGGGACAACAACTTCACACCTACCCGTATCACTTCTAGATTTGTTTTCTAAATTACCTATTAGTATTTTTGGATGCATATTTATTGTTCGTGGATTGCCTAATGTGATATTGTTTCAGATTTAATATTGTTCAGTTTAAATAATAGTCAAACAGGTTTCAACTAAAAAACAGTGAAAAATATCAATATTGTAGCTCATTTTGTAACCGAATCTTTATCGTAACGTGAACACCTATTAATATAGGAATCTGTGATTGATCTGGTTTGTGCATAAATGTATTCACCATGAGACTATACGTATGATATATGGTGTATAATAATTGAAAGTGTGTGTATTCAGTGAAAATAGTTCATGTGTCGGTTACATTTTATGTAAACAACAAAAAACCGCAACATTTCTAAATCAAGTAAGTATTCGTATGTTTCAATTATTATATAATCGGATAAGAAATATTATAACAAAGGTACAGTGTACGGTTAATATCGCTAACTTAGGTACCTATAGCGTTTTCACGTAATATTGTCCGACGAAGACCAAAATGAAAACATGCAGAAATATGGCGCCAAAGACATTGGCGTTTCGGTCCCACACGTTACAGGTTATACGTATCTTCTCTTTCTTACTATGAGTTTGTGAGTGGTGTAAAAATGTATGTGGTGTTATAATGTAAGCTTTGGTTCAGTACTACGCTCGCAACGATGGGTATATTCTTAAACGGTGTGAAGTTAGTGAACATCAGGCCGTTTAAAAATGTGCTACTTTGAACAGCGCAAAGCGTGACCTAAGTGCGGGTTTAGGTCGCACGGTGCTATAAAATTTATTAGCGTATTTACTAAAGTTTGCAATCTAAATGCCTTTAGCGTAAATTGTAGTGCATGTCAGTCGACGCCATATTACAGTCCGTTTTAATGTTGGTTTAAATAATATGGGTAGCAAATTAATTACGAAACCAAGTGTGACAATTTACGCTCCATGTCTTTTAATTCTTTATTTATTAAAATAACACACCAGTATAAGTTAGGTATGTGCAATACCTTATTATAAGCTTTATTTATATATATGATACGTCTACAAAGCAATGTTTACAGTCAACTAGACTAGTAAAAATCGAAATTCCTAACAATAATTTCTGTTGCATTTTATGCTATGAATCGTAGATACAGATTTTGATGTGTGAAAACACCATAGCAATGAGGTGGTGAATTGATGTCACAGTTTTGTTATAGCTGTCAGACTTGGCTTTGTTAATTTGTTAAAACACGGTATTATGTAACAAAGTAAGTACCTAATGGAGTCCTAAACAGGATGAAGAATCTCATTGATTTGTTGCGAACAAGTGATGCACAAACTATACACAATATAATGTTGTTTCTATAAAATGTATGAAAGCATTTGCTTGATATTATTTTTTGTTTAAAACTAATATGACTATACTTACATAATAATATAAAACTTGCCTCATGTGATATCAAATCGACACGGTTATACTTACAATACAATAAAAATTATAACTTTGAAAAGTAGGTAGGTACCTACAAGCTCATTGCTACTATAGTTTGCATTGATCAAAATTGATAATCGTCATCAAAACATAGCCTCCTCCTGTTGAGGACGGGTCACACGTCCTCACTATCGTGCGGAGGATTAGGCCATAATCCCCACGGGGGTCCGGGATTTTGGAAATTGTTGCTTCTAAGTAATTACAAAATATACTTTTCACAAAATGTTTTTGTGAATAAGTAAGTAGCTAGGTACCTACTTACAGCAACGACACTATTTCTACGAAGCTAAAATCGAATTAATTAATTAAAAAAACAAGTTCAATTAAATCAATGTAAGTATTTCACTGTACCTAGGTGCCTACTCCAAAATATTATGTTAGTGTTTAAAGTTATCTCAGTTGTTAGTAGGTATCCCAAAAATTGTGTGCAATATTATACCTAATATTAATTTGTACTAATATTTTTTGTTATGCAGTCAGCGAACCTTGAAAAATACCGTAAGTTTACTGTTGCATTTAATTTTATGGACAAATTATATATATTTTGCTATATGTTACTATTGGTAGACGGAATCTTTCAAGATATTATTTCTATTCTTTTGCTGACTGTACCTATATTTTAATAGCATACCTGTTTGATTTTTGAAACTAATGTGATGCCATTTCAAGACGCAATAAGGTGGCTAAACATTATGGTAATGTTGGAAATCATTCCCATTAAAAGTTCATTTTACACAAATCTTTATTTTTATTTGCTCCTTCCTAACCGTATAAGATATTTAAAAAACCAGGTTTAATGTTGCTAAACAACTTTATAGGCTATACGGTAACTTCACCCGCGTTAACCATGTTATCAAGCGAAAAGCTCTGCCTACTTGAGCCGCGTCAACCACGTTATCAAGGAAAAGAACTCTACCTAGGTACTTGAGCCGCGTCAACCATGTTATCAAGGAAAACGCCCTGCCTACTTGAGCCGCGTCAACCATGTTATCAAGGAAAAAGCTCTACCTACTTGACCCGCGTCAACCATGTTATCAAGGAAAAGCTCTACCTACTTGACCCGCGTCAACCATGTTATCAAGGAAAAGCTCTACCTACTTGACCCTTTTTTTTTTTTTTTTTTTTAGGGGGGGAAATGCCTTCGCACTTCCCTTCCGCCACGGGGGGGGTGGAAAGGGGTGTGTGGGACTTGAACCCACTAAAACCCCCCCGTGAGCCGTCGATCCGCCTGGAGTGGGGCGAGATGGGGTCGTGTTGGCATTCACCATCTCGCCCCAGCGGCCGGCCCGGTTGGACTACCGGGCCACTACGCCTAGGGAGGGGATGACCTTGCTCGCCAAGGCCATCCCCCCAGCCGCGTGGTGCCGTGCAAGCCGGCGGGGGGTCCCCCGACCCCCCACCAGTGGCACCACTATGGAGGACGAAGGATGCGACCGAACCGCCTCCTCCTTCCCCCTGGACGTCTGCGTCGGAGCGGGTCAGCATGGACGTCTTCCTCTCTGGCCCGCTCCGCGGCCTCCTTCTGTTTCATAACGGCTTCGCAGAAGGAGGCCACCGCCTGCCACGATCTCTCACTGCCAAGCATGGCGTTTACCACACTCGCCAGAGAGAGATCCTGTCCCACGAGCGCTGAAAGCGTGTGCCGCTGCGGGGACCATGCGGCACACGCCTCCAGCGTGTGAGGCGCCGTGTCTTCCAGCACCCCACATTCGTGACAGGCTGGGGTCGCTTCCCGCCTCGCGATTTGGTACAGGTACTTTCCAAAACAGCCATGTCCGGAAAGCACCTGCACCAACCGGAAGGTCAGCGACCCATAACGCCGCCCCATCCACCGCGAAAGCACCGGGCGGATGGCCTCCACCGTCCACTGTCCCGGGACAGGTGGAGCCAGGTCCTCCCTACCTACTTGACCCGCGTCAACCATGTTATCAAGGAAAAGCTCTACCTACTTGACCCGCGTCAACCATGTTATCAAGGAAAAGCTCTACCTACTTGACCCGCGTCAACCATTTTATCAAGGAAAACGTGACGTATATCGAAAACGTGAGTACCTACCCTACTACGAACGATAAAAGATCAGGCTTTATCACACCGAATAGTTATATTTTTTATATAGCTCTTCAATTTTCTTTGCGAATAATCGAGCGCAAGTACGATAAACCGTACTTCTGATGTTTTGATCTGATGATTTCGTTGGTAATAGCTACGAAAATAAGGTAAAGTGATGGCCACCTCAATATCTTGGTACTTGGTGAACGGGCTTCTTTTTCGCAACTAGGCCGAATAGTCGGCCCTTTTTGCGTGATGTCGGGTGATGGTTGCTAGTTCAGCCACCCGATGTCCTCCAGGAAGGCGAGCAGCTTGCAGATCCCATCCCAATACCATACCCTATCCCTCACAACGCGTGTTGGATGTAGTCCCGTTGTCCCCAAAATCCGTTACGTTACGAGGACAACGTGACGTCACGATTGGCGATACATCCAACATGAATGAAATGCACAATGTGGAATAGCTTAGTCTACCCGCAGTAGGTATAATGACTGGAACCTATGCCCTTTAAAATATGGATGCTGTAGCAATATCTATTATCTAGGTGAATCTCAATCTGAAGTGATCGAATTGTCGATGTTACGGCGTGATGCTGTCCAACTCTGTGTCTGTTATTGCCTGAAAATAATAGAAAACACTCATAAAGACAGGTGACTATTGAATATTTTGTTTAATTTCAAATGAATCTTGTAATGTAGGAGTCACGGAGCATAATGTTCAGTGGAAACACTTTAGTATGGCCATGTAAAAAGTTTCGAAAAAATTCGAGTGTCTACTTTCGTTGGCCAGACTCTAGTAACGACGACGATGTATTTAGGTAGAAACTAAAATTAAAACCATGAAATAAGCTAGGTACAAAGTTTAAAACTAAATTACTTATTACTTGAGAATAGCTTAGGTACTCCAGTCTTCTTGTGTCCACGATCGATGTGACTTGATCAAATTATTGTCGCTTCCAAGTTAGTGAATGATAATTACCTACTGCTATACCTACCTTATTAGATTAGTCAATTTTATGCATGCCAAAAATATATTCCAATTCGTGAACGACTAAAAAGCACCAACGCTAGGTTCTCAAGACTGTACCTTCATATCCACGTCACACAGTGCGTCTTCCAGCGCCTCCAGGCCAGGGTCGTCAGGCGTCCACACGCGGCAGTCCTCGTCGAAGAACCGCTCCATTTTCAGCCGTAACTCTTCATCGTACCAGCGCCAAGGCTCGTAGGCGGCCAGGGGGCACACTGCGTCTACGTCCTCAGATGAATAATTCTGGAAACTGAACGAATTTCCACATCAGCTTTAGTAGTATAATTACCTAGATCCATCAGATGGTAAGCTATGCTACTTAGGATGTGGTGACTCGCTCGTTAACGAAATCACAGATAATTATGTGGAATACACAGGCAGGGCGTTCCACTAAGCTTTTGAGTTGGTGTTAACTAGACCGCAATAAAATTCGCTCGCGTGGTCGAATCACCACCTTTTATTTGAATATTATTATTTTTAGTAGGTAACTCGACCGCTATTGTATATTTGTACAGTCAGAGAAACAAGTGATACAAAAACTTAATGTTTTGTAATAAAATGAAACAATAATTTTCTAAGAAATACCTATGCTTTCGATTTTCTATATTTGAACAGACCACGCTTTATACACGCTTCATATGCGTATGCTAAAAACTTGTCACAAGGTACGTATACCTACGAGGTAGGGTAGGTATACGTGAAGTCACTCACGAAAACTGTCTCCCCAAGTTCCACAACATGACTCATTGACATGCGATAAATACAACGTTACAGAGGCAAGCCAAGGACTGTGTCAAGGAGACATTCGTAATCATTGAATAAATTAGCATAAAACACCCAGATAATCCTACTTGTTATGTCGTTTTGATCAACTCGGTTCAATCCACTTTGGTTTGTATTTCGTCTTCGAATTCGTAGCTCTTTAGTAGGCCCCTAAATAATGTAGGCGAGCGGAGTTATCTGGGGCCATGTCGTCCACCCGATTAATTAGACATTGTATTATCCAGGAACTAGGTACCTGACTGTGCGATGAAAGTGTGCCGAACAAAAAAATCTTAGGCCGGACACCATTTTAATTAGCAATAAGTAGGTAGGGAAGTATTTAATAGCATTTGAACTCCTTGAACACCTTTAGTTTTTTTAATCAAGTTGAAGTTGAACCTTTTAAATTATTTTGCCAATATCTTAACTTTATGAAGTCATAACTAATGATTTAATTATTTTCTGTGGTTACCATTATCTTGCATTGCATAGACAAAGGATACCTACTTTAAAGGTTAAACCATGGTTAAACCCCAACAAAAACACCTTAAAAAAAGCTATAGGGGTGGTTAAAAGCTAAAATTTTGGTATGTTTTTTTATAGATTAAAAAAAAATGTGAGCTTTTTAGGGCCTTTATACCTCAATATATGTCTTGTATTCTCTAAAAAGGTCCACCTACATGCTCTTTCAATTTGTTTAACCCTCTACCAAACACCCTGAATAGGTAGGTAGGTAGGTACTTACATACCAGCTATGTTACCTGTTCAAAGAGTCGAGATATCCTGGTGGGAAGCCGTCGAGAGCTACTCTCATCTCGTCCCAAGGGTCGCTGATGCTTCTGTACTTGTACTGTGAACAGATGTAAGGGACGCTGAACCAATAATCAATATTGACTATTAACTTAGCCATTATTTAATTTTGACGCTCGACGTTTCGGCCGAGTCACTTCTCTTCAAGACGAGAGTCTTCTCGTGACCACGGTCGATGTAACTCGGACAAAACATCGATGTATAATTATCAGATGTCATAATTATATATATTTTGATATTTGTTTGTGCGCGAGTTAGACCCGTTTTTAGTTAGTTAATATTATGTTTTCTGTTCGCGAAAGTATTAACTATTGTAGTGGAACGTATCCTTTCTTTGCCTCTCTATTATCTCACTTTGATTTGAAAAGGTGAGTACTTACAGGACAGCTCAAAACCTCTCCAAGATAATATAGGTAAGTGAATATAGTGAATTGTATGTAACCTACACATTCTCTGCACGTTGCCCGATCCTATAATAATTATGCATACTAGGTACTTTACAGAATAGGTAAGGCCACACTACTATAATGACACTGGTGAAGTTATTACCTATGGATTGAATGGGTTGGTCGGATGGTAGCAAACCTCACTTTCACGGCTACTCACCCGCCTAAACCTGCCATAATCGATCTCCGAGTCGGTCATAGCCCTGGACAGCGGAATGCTGGAGTCAGTGCTGATCGTCCGCGCCTCATACCCATCGCTAGAAGTGGTCAGGATGCTTTCACTCCTGGTCGTCAGGTAGTCGTCCGGGTCCCAGATGTAGGGGGAGAGAGTCACGTCCGGGATGTCCAGGTAATTCACCATCTCGCAACGGTTCTTCGGGATAGAGTTGAGGAAGGTTTCATACATGTACATGTTTGGGAAGATTCTGTGCCACCTTTTTAATTACCGTCAATATTTTAGTATTTCACTACCGATGACTCAAATAGAAAATTTCACAAGTTCCAAAGTATACCTACGCGGTGGAGCTCACGTAGCGACTGAGAAACTAGGCTGTTTGACAAAATCAGTTTTTGTTAGAATCTGGCTGCTGGTGAAACTGTTTTGTCGATACGACGTGATGGGCCTCACGCAACGCCGGCACCAAGGCTGCTTGAACTAACTGTTTACTGCTTTCAAATTATTTATGGATTTACGACTCGGTGGTTTCTGATAGAAAATACCTAATAAGGCAAGATTCTCTGACTAATATCGTAATTGTATAATTCAGATCTCGTAATTAGTGGGCCGTAGAAGAAGGTGACTGTTGTCGTAACTTCCAATCTATATCTATACTAATATTATAAAGAGGAAAGATTTGATTGTTTGTTTGTTTGTATTGAATAGACTCCGAAACTACTGAACCGATTTGAAAAATTATTTCACTGTTGGGAAGCTATTACTATACCCGGTTACATATCTTTTATTGCGTAAAAAATAATTGTTTCAGCGAAACCGCGAGGCGCTTCTAGTGTTATAATATTTTCTTGAATGTATGGAAATGTTCAGCTACTTTATATTATTATGAGGCCGACCGTATATACGAGTATGTACCTAGATAGATATATAGGCAACTAATTAACGGCCACCGAGATAAGATCCGTACTAATAAGTAGGTATATACATGGCACTACATATAGTTGGAATCTATATAGGTAGGAAAGTACCACAGTACAAGTAATAGTCAATTTGCAAGAAACACGTACGGATACCTACTTACCGTGTCACGTTACTGATACACGTGCATTGTGCTAATCCCAGAAACGTAGGACCTACACATTTCATATAAAAGTCTCTGTAACGTGTGTATAATGCATAATATGCGGAACTAATTTATTGTTAACCTTACCTAACAACTAAGATCCTCAACAAAAGCGTGGGATCGCAAAAAGATTTACAAGAAAATCTTTTGTCTGTTGACCGCCATACCATTAGCCTTATATTATCACAAAAATAGACGTCTTACGAACGTAAGACGTCTACTTATATTACCTACTTACTGAAAATCAATAGCCAGGCAGTCTATGGCATTACATAATGAATCCCGACTGTAGTTATTCAGGCTCAACGTATTCTCCACTTGACTTTGTGTTTGGATGTTTACATAGTTTTGTCAAGAACGCAGATTGTTCCTGATAGATAATAAGTAGGTAGAGGTATATGTATATTACTGTGTAAAAGATTTCCATGTCATTTTCGAGAAGCCGACAATAACTTCTTTATTGGATACCAAAGTGAAGACAAACAAACTTGCCTACGTAATAAGATGATGTACCTACAAACATGATTACCCTACCCTATCTATATAGATATATAAAAATCAAATGCTGTTCGTGTGTCTCGCTAAAACTCGAGAACGGCTGGACCGATTTGGCTGATTTTGGTCTTGAATGATTTGTGGAAGTCCAGGGAAGGTTTTAAACGTGAATTTTATCACTATTCCACGCGGACGAAGTCGCGGGCACAGCTAGTATTATATATTAAAATTAACGAGGTGAAAATTGTTGTTTTCGAAAGTTGTTGTTTTCGGAAGTTGTCGTTGTCACCTTGAGGGTTAGCTAGCTGTAGGTCAGACAAATACAATAGTTGCTCATTTTTGGTTTAGTATTTTGCAACTGCTTTTGTTTGTTGCGTTTTGAGCGGAGTAGCCTAGTGGGCGAACTTCCGCCTGCCAAGCGGGAGCTGGCGAGTTCAAATCCCAGTGCGGGCACGTACCAATATATTGTGTTTCTTGTTAAAAATATATATACGTACCTACTATCACTCGCTTTTTGGTGAAGGAAAACATCGTGAAGAAACCAATATGTCGAAGAATTATTTCGGAGGCATGTATCCACCAAACCGGACCGGGCCTCCGTGGTGGACCTATGGTGGCTTGTGTCCAGCAGTGCGAATTGTTTTTATTAATTTTTGTTTCGTCTTCTTGATCGCTAAAAAATTTCCCACCATCGTTATATTCCCCTCCATGCATCTCTCACCCCTCCAATCGAACAATACTTACATAGAAGTGGAATTTCAGTATACCTGTTAAACCTATTACGTGCATCGCCTTTTGGCAAGTGGCCTCACATTCTGTGCGCTTTGAATGGACCGGTATCTGCCCGATAGGTACCATGCTTCACAGTTGGGCATATCGTCCACAATAGCATCGGAAGTGTTTACTGCGGCATTGTGGCAGAGTGCCCGAGCCACTCGGCACTGTCGGCACTGTCGGCAGATATATTACTTTACTCTTTGGTCGGCAGTCGCTATCGTGACGTCGGCCGGAGACGTCGGACGGTGCTCCCGCTCACTGCCCTTGCACTTGACACCGCGCAGACAGATGCCACTACCCGTTCCCCAGCTACGCTAGTATCAGCTGTGAATGCGTTCAGCGCGCGCGAGTCACGCCACCACACCTATATAGTGAGTTGGACGTGAACTCGAGACCGGATCTGTTTGTTTCTCGTCAGTCAGTCATGCGGTGACGGCACGCGCAAATGGACGTAGCGGCTAGCGGGTCGCCGTCGCTGCGGCTGCGCAGCGGCGTCAACAGCGCCAGTGACAAGAAACATGAGTTAAATCAGTGCACGAGTGCCATGTCCGCGGAAACGCAGCGGCTGCTCCCGCCGACGACGGAGACGATCATGACGAAGCCGTTCCCGATACGAGGTGAATATTTCGTTTTATTATGTACTTCTGTGAGTAGAATTGTACTAAAAATACGAACGCACGGCTGCGACAGCCGCCCGCACTGATCCGCCGGCCGCGTATCTTCCCCGACGATCGCAATTATGGGCGTGTTACATCCAGCACCACCGCGATGCAATGTTTACCAGCTGTTACCGGATTCCAATTTAGTAATCTGAGTTATACTTCAGTATCAGTTTGCGAAAACGCATTCACGTTCCTGTGCCAAATTTTTAGAATCAAATTCATACGTTATGCAAACACTAGCTTTCAAGATCAAGGCTGGTAGCAGAACTGGAGTGAAAGCACTCTTATCTAGGTATAAATAAGTGTAAATTTCAAATGCACGGTCTGCAGTAGTTGCGTATGTTTCGACCCTTCGTCATTCTTCAAAACCGGATTTATCATACCTTGTGCTTTTTATGACTGAGCTTTAGGTATATTACGTTGTAAAGAGCTTAACGGCATTATTCGAATAACTATCACCAGAATTCCTGCTCATTACATCAGCTAAACTATTCTCATCATCAAAATGGTCTCTGATTGCATTAAACAAGGAGTTATTGCAAGTAACGTTGGCTTAATTACATTTATGATAACTGTACCACGAGGTATTTGTTGACCGTACTTGCTGTAATTTTACTAATCACTAGTATAGTTTGCTGCATGCAGCTCCTTCAAGCGCAGACGTGCTTTTAAGTTTTCTTAGTTCTGCTGTGGTGTTTCATAAACAGTTTATCGAGATAGTAATTTATTATGCAATTTGTATTGTAACACCGTAGGTGTTAGATTAGACACAAGATATACCTACTTAGATATACCTACTGAGTTGCTTTAGATAACCAGACAGAATGGCATTCATCCTGCCTATGATCGGAATTTCGATAATTTGGTCAAGAATTTCATCTGGCGGTTTCTCAAGATCGCCTTGAAAGATTCACACATGTAAACGTTAAATACCTACGATTGTTTTATGATAATACTGATTGTTATTGTTAGTGGCTACTTCATTGTGACTATTTATATCTTTAATCCCGAGGGGTTAGTCCCCCAACTCTTTATCTGTGACATGAGCGGTTGTGTGTTTGTTTATCAGTTTTATAGGCATCGCGTACCTAACTGCTGCTGTGCTACATTCGTCGACAAGTTCGTTGTGCTCTCGTAATAATACAAAAAACCTCCTTGTTTTTTATTATACAATATATATACTGCGGTTTATGGTTTCAATGCTGTGGTGGCGTGTTTGATGTGATGATACTTTGTATGATAATGATGATGATCATGATGAATACGTTGCCTTTACTAGACTTATAGAATAGGTGGCATTCCACGAACACAATGTACCTAAAACTACTATAACTGGCTAGCTAGTAATAATAAAGGAAATATTAATAAAACCTATACAATAATTTGGTACCTAAGTATCTAATATTGATCTCAACCACTCGATAGTAATGTTTACACAATATACAGGGCGTCCCACGGATATGCCACATGCATGTAGGGAAAGTACCTTGAATATGTAGGTAAAGTAGTACCCAACTGATATGGCTTACCGATGTACCTGCGCAGAAGATTAATTTTCAAAGCGCGGGAAATGCTATTGACCGCTATTGGTCGGCAGCCGACCGCCATCTTAGCGAGCTTAGAGTGAGATGGAACTAACAGCTGCAGTGTATTATGAACCTTATAACAGTGATCTTAGGTTGATTGTAAGTTTTAAGCATTCGTTCGTTAATCTTCGGACCATACCTACTTTCTTTTCTGCGCGAACGAAGATTCACGACGCGCCTTATAAGTTGGGTACTAGTATACCTACCTTGTAGATATTCAAGGTACTTTGTTATAGTGCCTTGTATGTAGATGGAACATTTAACTGAACAAGACATTTTTTTTAACAATTTAAACTGCATTCATAGATATAAAAAAAAAAGATTTTCTCCCTTTTATCTATAAGTAGCATAATATAGGCTTACCAACGTCAAAACGAGTTCGCTATTCTTTTAGGTACCTAGGTACCTAACCTTCCTACAATGTACCTACAACTATCGCAGTTCAGCTAAATAATATTGGAGCTAGAATGCTTCCTTGTGGAATCCTTAATCTTATAGTAATTTTTAGTTATGTATCCAAGTTATTTATGCTTCAGTAATAATCTTGGATGACAAAAACACGCCAACGCACAGAATACATAATGTAGAGTGAATGTAGTGCAAGAATACATACCTATATAATAAAATACTTAGTACAAGAAGCCAAGGTTCAAATCAAGAGTAAAAGAAGTGATTTTTGGCGCAATAAATGCAAACAATCATGCCAGACGAAACTGGAGACATACCCACCGAGTCGCTGTCTGTCTACGTCACATAATTGTGTTAAAAAACACTTAGCACGTCTCCACGAGTAACGAGTTGCTTACAATTCTTACAACTCCTCGCCCAGCTCACGTTGTAGGTGTCTAAACTAATAATTATTCTCTTATCTTAACAGTTGTATAGCCAATTAGTGTTATAGTCATAACCTCTTATGTTTAAGGTTTATGTTTACCGCGTGACACTTGCTATCGTGAGTCAGTCCATGGTTGGACCTCGATACGAGTCCAATTTCTAGACTCCTAGATTGCTTTGCCTAGTAGTTCAGAGAATGATGACATTGAAGTGCTGTTTCCTATAGGAACTTTCAATCATGTAAATACTCGTATACGCTTGCGATATATCTTTTTAATTTCCCATAGCTCGATTTTTCCTTTATCAATATCGATGCCGTTATTCATTCATTACGCTTTATTTGTTGTAAGTATTTCCCTTTTAATAACATTGTGAGCTACCTACTTCTCTCTGTAAATTATTATGTTGTATTCTATTGCTACACATCAATCAGATCTCTAAAAACTGGATTAACATCAACATTCATTCAAAGCAGATTTGTAAAGAACAGTAATCAGCCGGTCTTGCTTGACTTAGAAGAGAAAATGAATCACGTTTCGTAAACGAAACATACCTTACTGAAATCCTAACTTCAAAAAAACTTATAAAAATAATAAAATACAATAGAAAATAGACTTTACAATTATTAAGAAGTACCTAAAGGATAAAAAGACTAAAAAGCAGTCATCCAGACTAGGAGACCGAAAATAAACTGGATAATATGTTCCAAATAGTGTCGGCCCAGTATGCCTAGTTTTTTTTGAACTGATTCCCAACGCAGTTCTTCCGTTGGATGGATAATAATAATTAAGGCTCAAAAATAATTTAATTTTATGTAGAATCAAACTCCAACCGGTATGCTGTAGATGCTCCGGCATAGATCACCGGGCTTGTTAGCCTTGGTATATTTTCTTTCTAATATCGGTATTGAAATAAAATAGTAGCGCCAACAATTAGATTACAAATAAGAGTAGTACGACGGTACTAATTCTAAACCTCTACGATTCCTTTCGCTTTAGAGGTCTTAAGCTGACAACGAATTATTTTACCATAAATACTAAACTAAACGAAAATCTAGACTTGGTTTTGCCATCAGAATTGACACCAATGAACTTTACCAATCTGTGAATAATTGCACAAACAATCGCTGCCAATTCAAATATTACAGTCATTGAAAAAATCGCAAGGGCCTCACGGGCAAATCTCGGTCGCAAACTGCCTACATTACAAAAGATCTAACAGATACTATAAAAAAATTCTTGAACAATTTAAATGGTTTTAATTTATTCAAAGAGCAGTTGGCATTCGGTGATAATGTGGATCACGAAAGACGAGCGTGCTCGGCGCGGACGCAGCCACGATAACCGCGAACAAATTGTATAAAGGAAACCATTAAGAATATACAATTATAATACTATGTACGAATGTGGTTAAAGACTATCGATGTAGGTACCTAATTATACATTATGCGCGCTTAGTTAATAAAAAACTCAAACACAAAGCCACTCGTGTCACATTTATTCGAGGTTTAATGGATAATTGGAGATGCGAGAGTCGTGAACACAAAATTAGGCGCTAAATAGTAAGAAATATCTCTATATTAGTATAAACTTCTATCCATATCACGAAGTTAACTGCATAGAAACTGATATGAGAAATAAAGATTGAAGGCACGATAATTTCAGATTATTTGGCCAAAGCGGACTGATTAGGTCATCCAGATATATATAATAAAACTATTTTTTCCTCTTAGTTGGTATAAATGGACTAATATTACTTTGGACACAAGTTTAATAGCCTCAATAAAATCATTGTACACTAATATACAGTCATTATTTATTATTCTACTATGTATTTTTGGGACTTTCTAGCTTCATAGTTGATTTGGTAAAACACTAAGCTCAAACCCAACAAAAAGAGAAAAGATCAAAAGTTAGAAGAATATCAAACGTCAACGATCTGCCTTATCAGATTTTTTATTGGAATTGTTCCTTCTCATGTACCTACTTAGTCAATGAAAATACGATAACAAATTCACATACTGGTATGTAAAGGTAGAATTATCCAAATAACATGGTTTATGTCGCACACAGTCGCAAATAAACTTATTTCGATATAAAGGTATATATACTCAAGGTCACAAAGATCAAAGGTTACAAGGTTAGAATAACATTGAAAATACACACGTGTTACAATACTACGTATACCTATAGCTGATAAACAATCGTTTTATCCGTATTATCAATGATTTCTGAGATCTAAATACTGCCATTCGAGGCGAATGTCACCTGGGTACTTGAGCATTTGAGTATTTACCATACTTGGGTAACTCTTGTGAGTGACCTCATTACTCTGTAGATAAAAAAAAATGTTATGTTAGGTTAGGTTAGTATGTACCTAAGTAGGAATATGATAAACAAACAGTTACTATTTCTGTTCTCCGAGGACGTGGCTGAAAGAAAGAAGTAGATGTAATTTAAGTCACAACACAGGTCATTTTTACCATAGCTAGATATTATGCAAAATTAAAACGAGGAAGCGATTTCAATTTTTTTCTTTAGTTAACTCTGCGTTATCTTATAAATAATATGTGCACAGCTGACAGCTAATCCGCATTTATTTAAATAAAGCATTGAAAGACACAAAAAATTGTCTACATTTTTGTGGCCATTGTTCTGATACCTACGAGTAATTTCGAGTCACAAAAGACGATCATGAATAGGTACAATGTCAATAAAGTGGGTTTGTTTTTTGAGATCATTGATTGGAATTGAGTTCAAGAGCTTTTTTTGCATAAGGTGAAGCGTGAAGCAATCTTATTCTCTGAATTTGGAGTTGGAGCAAGCACCCGCTCGTTGTGGTGTTCTATGGCGTATATTTAGCAGTAGACGTCTTCCGGCTGATGATGTCCTGCATAAAGAAACGTTCACGAGACAACCCTAGTAATTGAATAAGTCGAAAGCAACGCATAATCCGTTCGATCTTCTATTAAATTCAGTCTGGGTTGTGTCTAACGTCTTTATTTTGTTACGTACCTATATCTGGTTTAAGATTTATGCACAATAATACAATCGATATTTTAATACCATCATGTTTGGACCTTGAACTGTTATAGTACCTACATGTATGTATACTAAAAGATACGAGCTAGAAGAAGCAAATATTTAATTCGAAATTAGCAATACCCAAAAACAAAGATCATAAAATAAATACACTAACATGATTTATCAATATCGCGTATTGAACGACCAAAACGTCTCAAGAACACTGACGCTAAACTCGCTGTTCGAGATCTATCGAATATCAATAGCAAGATGATTCCTAAAATATTTAAAAGACACAGCAGGGACGGACAAAACTCAGACGGACGGCTTGGTCTTTGGCCAGAACATTTGTCAACCATAGGAACCGGAAGTAGAACCAATGATTCATGACCAGCCTCATGAGTCATGATATCACTCAAGCCATTTTGAGGATCGTGATCTACACTTTCTATAAAGTTATAATAGACCCAAAACTAGATAAGTACTAAAAAAGTATTTATTTCAGACCGTTTAGTCCATAGCTTTTCTTGCCTCTTATCAGTAGTAGTTAATGCCTGCCTAGAGTTTCCAAAATGACAACAATACCTACTGCTACCCAATATATACCCAAACAGTAAAGTAAGATATAGGTCGAAAATGGCCCAAATCGCTTTGAGAAAAAGATAGTACGGCGTTTCTTTTGTTTAGCTCGACTTGGCTGCCGTGCCCCCAGATACGGGATACCGCTAGTACAATAAATGCCATTAAAAAGCCCTGCTTTGGCTGTCGGGCAAAAACCAGGACCTTGGGATAAAGTTTTCTGTAATAAGTATGAAGTTAAGTCCTCAATCGACACACTGGAATGTCATAGGTATTTTCATTACTCATCAGTCATTAACTATTATAGATTAATTTACAATTTTGTCTAAATTCATGAAACAAATGAAGAGAAATCTTTAGTCGTATTCCCCTGTGTCTCTTTAGATTCACCGGATCGATACGTCTATAAGTTCCTTAATTTTCTCAGACAGGTGTATCACACCACATTACAAAATAGTGTAGTACAAAAACAAGACTGTGTCTCAGAAAAGAGTGATTTATAGCTAACTTATTTTTTCTTTCTTCTTTGGCCACAGTGCTTTTCGCACATTGTGCCATTTTCAAGTAGCGCTCATGAAGACAAGTCAATAATAATATGTCTCGTCACGTCACAGTGACATACGTAGTGAAGTTCGGCACAATGCTCTGAAAAACCAATTATTCTGGACGGCTTGACAATAATAATTGTTGGCATTCGTTATCATAGAGTAATTTTTATATTGAGAGTTACTTCACGTTATACTTATAGGTACCTACCTGATCTGTCAATGGCTGATAAACTTACCTAGTCACCTTTAGTTAAAGCAGGTGATATAGTGCCATCCATAATAAAAGGTTCAGGGGATTTTTGGACTGTTTGTCCAATTTTCCCCTATGCATGCGAAAACTGTACGCGCAGGGGAAAAATGGACAAAAAGTCCAGATATCCCCTGCGCAGGGGATACTGCCAGGGGATTTCTGGAATAAGCCATATTTTATTGCCCTAGTCGTAGAATAACCAACAGTGGGTATACCTCCGCTGCACCAATGATAAAGGCCGGTGCACGCCTTGATCACGCGATCCTCATTCATACCACAGAATAACTATTAGATGTAGGTATAACACAAGAGTGTAGAGGACACTGCTTCTTATAAAGCTATCAGTTCATTGTACAGTTATTCATACATCGGTTGGTCAATCTACGAGTAGGTATAAGACTTTACTGACTGAAGGGGTGGAATAGGCTACAGTTGGCTGCATACCCAACATACTGCCGGTGACATTGCCTCGTTGAATGAGTTAATATTAATATACTATAGCATTGTGGTCAGGCGTTGCATGAACTTGGTAGTCACAGTTTTCTTTTGAGGAAACTGCAGGGTCAGAAAAAGCTCAATAGTAATTCCTTAGGAACTACCTACTGAGAACAGTCGGCATCGAGAAGGCTAGACGCTTAGATTTACAACCGTAATATAAATAACATAGTTTTCTTACGGTCAACTCAGATCAATCTGCAAGACACTCTCAGTTCAACAAGACTTCGGTATCCAATACAGATCCTAAATTCTAGATGCCTAAAAGCATTATAACGTACCTACCTACCTATACGCCCAGCAACTGGGCCACGGAGGCTTTAGATGATGCAATGTAAACACTATATTTTGGACACGATTGTCTTATCATAAAACATGCAGTAGTCCCGAATGATGCATCCCCTAGTGGCGTGCCTAGTTAGTGCCTAGTTGCCCTAGATAGCAGTGGGTATCGCGTGGTTGGTTGATTGATACCAGGAGTGCTAGATTGTGTGTTATACTGTGGTACCACTCCGATTACAGTTTATGAACCACTCGATGATAATATCTGTACTGATATTCCCTACTGTGTGGGAGGCGCGTTCGTAAACAAGCATACACGTGCTATAGAGGAGAAATCAATGCTTTGTGCGATGCCCGTTCGGCTGCCAAGCTGCAGTGTGCAAAGAGAACTGGAGAACTGTGCCCCTGTTGTAGACACTTGATGTACCGTACCGATTGAAACTCCTGGGAGTCATTATACAGCAATATTTTAGTGACAAGCTCAGGGAACGGCTGCACATTTTCATTTTGGCCAGACACCTATTCAACGCCTAGCAGTAAACATAACAATGGTCGATTGAAGGTAGTATACTATAACTTACACATGAGTGATATAAAACGAGGAGAAAAGACAACTAAGTATAAATGATTCAGAGAGAGACGAACGTAGTGCAATATTGCGTTCGATATTGTAATCACAAATTCTGAGTGTCCGGAAAATATTATTGGCAGGCGTTCGTACTTGAACTACAAGAAAAAGATATACTTAAGTAGGTACCTATGTACTCGTAAAAGAAAAGAAAGATAGAAAGAGGGATTATTAGGGGTGAATGGCTATAAAGGAGACGGTTTATGTCCTGCATTAGGTCAAATGAGCTGTTAATTATGATGATACATTGTGAAGTAAATAGGTACAATTATTACTGACGCGGCCTCTATGGTGTCATCTCGGAAATTGCAGCCTACAGCGCAGCCCCCACGCTGTACTGTCGCCACCGGACATCTTCAATAATAGGTATATCTCGTTTCCTTCAGCTTCGCTGAAGTAGACGGTCAGCGGTTTAGATGTGGAACCATGAAGCTTTATAAATATCGTGGAAGGTTGATTGTACATTTATATTTAAGATGACCAATGTAGATAGGTAAGTCAAAGTCAAAGCATTTATTGTAAATAGGCAATTAAATCGCACTTTTACAAGTCAAACAGCTAATTTTCGTTAACAAAGAGAATCATAAAAACATAAAGTATGATACATTAAATTAAACAGTAATTGATTATGGTTTGATTTTGAAAAAAGGATGTTTCCTTTTCAAGCACTGTACCAAGATTCTGGACAGGAAAAGGACAAGGACAGGTAGGTACCTAATACGCAAGGCAACCACAAATGAAGATTCGAAATTTGGAGATACCGTTTGCTATTACTGAACCAAAAAGGAGGAGGTAGTAAGAGGCAAAGAGAATACAAACGCTACTCTAGTAAGAGGGATACGAACTCTAACCAGTCATAACATTAAGCCAAAGTAAAAGCGCCAAGCCCCGTCCCGTTAGTTCAGTAAAAGTAGGTAAACAGTAATTATCTACCGAAGTAAATTAAAGTAGGTAGGTAACCTATACCTAGGTACCTAGGTAACTACTCATAATAATTACCTTAATTGACAATCATATACCTAAGTAAAAGGCATCGTGTTACACCCCACACAGAGGAAAATACCTATCATTTGAGGAGATTGCGATATAATTCGCAGCAATACTGTCCGTTCGGAGCTGATAATAAGTTTCTGATTAGGTACTGAACTGACGCACAGTAGGTAAATGGCTGGAGCGGCAGATGTCAAGTGATATTGCCGGAAATTTTGTGAATCATGGAATCGATTTATTCCCACTCGATGAGGCTTTTGATGATAGGTAGGTATTGTACCTACCTACCTACTACGAGCTTGTGATGGAATTATACTGTTCCATCGCTCTACCTAGGAATTTTCAGTTTATCCTTCTCTTTTATGCATCTTGTGGGTGCAAGTTGCGGGGCTTGAAGATTTATGGCGTTACTATTACTGGAATTCGGCTCTACACTCCCGCGTGAACGACTGCCAATGCGGTTAGAAAAATGGAGACTATCGTGTAATGCTTTGATATTCAGCAGCATAGTTCAGCTATTAAAAAACTGTTCGCACTATGGGAACAGGAAAAGACAATTAAAATGTAACTAGTTTCAAAATCTATAGAAATTCCATGAAAGTGAGAAAGGTAACAAAGGTAATAAGTGAGAAAGGTAATAAATTATAATGTATGAATCTATCGATTCGAGACCGGCGGCTACAACGCAATGCCAACGGTAGGTATAGGTTGACGATGCCCCGACCACAGAGTATGTAGCAATAATTACAGCGACGGTCTGAAAGTAAAATTAGCGACTCCCCCCTGCGGGCACTTCCATCCATTCATCGGATTTGGCATCGCCTATGTTTTTGTTTATGAGTGCAACGCCGTACCACTGTGCCGCAATTACTGATTCTTTGTTGCGACATGGTACCATACAGTATATATATAATATAATATGCCAGCGCCGGGTAACCATTTTTTTTAAGTACCTAAAACTTCTTTAGGCGCGACTAGGGAGTAGGTATAACTCAGATTTTTGAAGTAAAACTTCTTTAGGCGCGACTTTATTATTCTGTGGCGCGACTAGGGAGTAACTCAGATTTGTTTTCTGACGGAAGTAACGCTTACTATAATATAGTCTGTGTAGTTTCCGCTTTTTAAAAATGGTTGCATGACATGTCAATGTATTGTAAGTAGCTATTAAACTTCATTGGGATATAGTATACCTATATTATAAATCAATGCGGTACCTAAGTACCTACCTACCGTAGGTCCTTATTATATTTTGTTATTCTGTAGGTAGGTTACAGTGTTAATCCCCTTCCAATTACTTTGCTTTTAACTTGACGGCATAATCTCCTTTACCGTTATCGGATTAGCGGATCATCGTTACCTAAACGAGTAACCCACAGTAAATATGGCTATCGCAAAATATTTACAGCACCATAGGTGTAATAATATTATCATTAAGACTTATTTCGTAAAGAATGGTGTTTCCAGGTAGGTAACTCAATTGCCTCTTTGAAAAAAATTAAATGTTATGTGCGGGATTTCCGGTGTATTTTCCTGTGTGTGCGCTCGAGGGATAATAATAATTTGGTTAAACTGGAAAATGACCTACTTATCTCGCGAAGTTATCGGCCAATTATAAAAGGTTATCACTGTTGTCCGCAACGCAAGCGATCATAAATGACAAGTAGAATTATAGCAAGTAGATAGGTAGGTACCTGTTGTTAGATATAACATTATTGGTTGTAGATACATACATTTGTTTGCAACGTGCGTGATGGATAGAGGCAGTGGTATAATCCTACATCGAAAATATTACAATATTTTTTCATTTATTAAATTTTTTAGAGAGAGCGCCTGACCCGTAATACGTAGGAGTACCCACTTACCTAGTAGGTAGGTAGGTACTTACTACTTACTATACTACTATACTTACGAAGTAGTAGGTATAGTATTACCCAACTGATATGGCTTACCGATGTACCTGCGCAGAAGATGAATTTTCAAAGCGCGAGAAATGCTATTGACCGCTATTGGTCGGCAGCCGCCGCCATCTTAGCGAGCTTAGAGTGAGATGGAACTAACAGCTGCAGTGTATTATGAACCTTATAATAGTGAGCTTAGGTTGATTGTAAGTTTTAAGCATTCTTTCGTTAATCTTCGGAACATACTTTCCTTTCTGCGCGAACGAAGATTCATGACGCGCCTTATAAGTTGGGTACTAGTATACGACTGTATACCTATTCTCAGTTTGAACTCACTCGAAATTCTTTGCGACCTACCAAAAAGATCTCAAAAACAAAAGTTTGCTACCTAGGTACGTAGGCAAACAGGACGTACCTACTAACAAAACTAATAGTAGAAAAAATATGTATCTGAAAAGGCCACGGTAGCCTACGTTCCTCTTTATGTTAGAAGTTTCGTTTCAGGAAACATAATTATTATTACAGTTATTAACTTAAACCTAAATAAAATGAAATAATTCGAAATAAGTTTGTGTAACAAAACCTTCAGCATTATTTTCATAATCTGCTGTAATAAAGTTGAAGTGGTTTAGAACTATAATTTCTAGCTAAAGGTATGTGCGATAAAACAGTAATTTAAAACAATTTTAATAACATCTGGAACGGACTTTGTCTATGCCTAGAGCCTAGCCTGTCATATGTCAGTCGATCGATCACTATTTGACATTGACAGTTCACGTATTGCTCTCTCTCGGCGAGACCGGACGCACGGGTGTGAACTGTGAATTTCAATATAATTAATCAAATAAAATCGAAAATAACAGACTATCAGTGTAAATAATTTATTACGGCTACAATGGACTCGGAGGACAACCGCGCGGAAGGTTGGAAATACCTAAACAAGCAGTATTTTGGAGATGGTTTGTATAATTTCTAATTCGCATATAAGTTGGAAGAATTTCACAGTTTACCGTGTTGTCGTCACAAGGACATGGTATTTGATAGCCCTCCGTATACCAGGCGCTACGTAGAACCAATAAACGACTACCATCAGGAAGTAATCAATCATCTGAACCGACGTGACAGAATACGTATTGAAGTGTAATGTTATCAATACGATTAATATCAATCTATTAACTTTATGAAAACATTATCTTTAATTAATTAGCTAGATGACCGATTATCAAAGGCGTGTGAAACTAGGTCAAAATAATGTTTGAGAGGCATGTTTCACACGCCACCCGTGTAATAGAGATATATATGTACTTAGTGTAGGTACTAGGTAGGTAACTATATTATAATATTAAATCAATGATAATTATTATTATAAAGTTTTCTGTAGTTTAATACAAACACTCAAATATTATTTTTTGATACCTTCGATCACTAAAAAAAATCTTTTGTTTTGAGAATAATCATTATTTTTTATTGGCTAATATCAATAATTAATTGTATCAACTATAATTTTACTTATTTGTTTTACAAAACATGTAACAAATAAGTCATTAAAGGTAATTGGTTGATGTCAACTTACATTGTAGAAACATGGTCCTTGCAGTTAGCCAACTATTTTGATTAATCTGTGGTTTAGCCATTTAGAGCCCTGAATGACCTTAGTCTTTAAGCACTCAATGGGTTTAGTGCTTAAAAATATACATTGGTAGGTACAGCAAGTCAATTCAAGAAGCTCTTACTGCCAATGAGTGATATCTTTGTTAAAACCTGGGTAGTATCAGTGACTCTTGGCTATGCCTACTATCAGTGGCATAAATTCTGTCACTGTGTCCCGTCACCCTGGCAATAGAAGCCAGCTGTCTCAATTATATTAAAGCGACTTTTCAAAATCTCCGTTGATGTTCCCAGCCATAGAAAAAAATTGAATTGAAAATGTCTACTATGATATTATTATGTTTACTACAGGATGAAGATGGATGAAGATGATGGGAGTGAAGATGGCTTTTTAAATAGCCACCTTCAGTCTCATTTGTTTTTATACCATTTCGTGTCAACAGTCTCACAAGTCACTGTAGTCCTTTTGCATGGTGCATTTGAACTTTAATATTATGTTAAAACTTAAGAGAGAACTTTGATGACAAATTTAGCATTATGGCTGAGCACTCGGGACTGCTGTGCTTGGTGTCACGGGTTCGATTCCCGCCCGGAACATAAATATTTGTATAATATACAGATATTTGTTTCTTGGTGTGGGTGTTATGTGTATGTGAAATTATATATGTCTGTAAACAGTACCCACGACAGAGGAGAAATTATCATTTTAAACCGAACAATTATGAAATATTTTAACATTTTTCGGATGTTTACGATTGACTCAAAAGAGCAGTTCCGATACGGACATAAAACTCTGTCTCTGCATTCTCTGATGATTTGTTTCTGTCTGCAGGAGAACGAGCCAACTATGTGAACATCCCCCATGTGATAGCCATGGTGGGACTCCCGGCGCGGGGGAAGACATACATCTCAAAGAAATTATCAAGATATCTCAATTGGATAGGAATTAATACTAAAGGTAAGTTGTATAGAGTTTTATTAAGTTCATGAAGGCATATGAGGAGTCGACCATCATTGTGGCAGAATGTGACAATGGATATGTATTATTTAAACAATGATGATAAAAAACAGCACTGGGTACTGCAAATGTTTTATCGGTCCGTCTAGTGTGTAAGGTTGTCTGGAAGAATTCACTTAAAGTAATAAGAATTGGAGTACTTTGTATTGTCTTTTGTTTTTCTGCTTTGTATTTCATTTTGATGTACAATCTAAAGAGATTCTACTATATAAAAAAAGGATAAGAAATAATTGTAACAAATTACAGAATTGGATTAAGTTATTGGATAATAAACTGATAACTTGATAAGTACCATTACTTACTTATTATTTGTTATTAGAGCTATCTTCAATAACCTATGTATGTTCCTGGTTTGATTAGATATTATTTGAAATAATGTGCTGCAGGATGGTTTCGTTTGAATAGTAAGTAGCTAAAAGTCCCTAAAAAGTCTCCAAATCAGCAAAAATAATTTAACGACACAAGCAAAGACCTAAAAGGCATTAAATTTAACCAAAGCATAACCAAACCCCTGGAAGATTATGGTACCCTTTACCCACCAGTGGAATGCTTCATAAAACATTCAAAATTTAAATGATTTTATTATCAATTAGTGTACATACCGTTATCATTTTATTTATTGATGTGAGCCACGTTCTGCAGTAAAAGCAAATAATTATACTGTCAAGTAGCCGATAAACATATCAATAGAAATCCATAAGTATGCGAGATTATGTTTCCTATGATTAAAACTGTTCAATTATAATTTTATAATCTAAAGCTATCATAAAACTGTTATTGAGTCATACTTTTAGACATGGTGCTAAGTAATGATGTGGTCAAAGATGTTAAACATGTTTCGGTCACACCACAAAAGTTTAGATCAGAGTTAAACAGATGTTTCGAAAATTTAGTTCCACAAAATCGACGTCTAACAATCGCGTTGTCTTACTCAATCCTGGCAAACCTAATTATTTTACTTGTGAATTTGTTATTGAGTTAGAAAAAGCGAGGGTTAGACGTCGATTTATGGAGAAAATATTTAGACCCCATCTGTTCAACTCTAGTTTAAATCTTTTATGGTAAGTCCCCCCAGACTTGTAATAGCTGTGGTTCAATTACTTACCTTTTGCGGGATTAAAACCTTCACGCATCCGTACTGCTGTTCCCAGTATTCAACCTGGGTGAGTATCGACGGCACGCCACCACTGCTTACACCAGCCACGAGTTCTTCCGCGCCGACAACAAGGAGGCGATGGCGATACGGCAGCAGTGCGCGCTGGACGCGCTACACGACGTGTGCGAGTGGCTGGTCAAAGGGGGGGAGGTCGCTGTAAGTGTTTCTTCTTCTTTTTCTCACATCCCACCACTCAATTTTTTTCCTATCTTCATTTTTGTAAAAGTGATCTCTCCTCTTCTGCTATCCCCGTCGCTTGTCTGCCCCTCTCTTCGCCCTCCGTCTCTTCTCTCTCCCTATCTTGTCTCCCTCTCTTCTCTCTCCCTCTCTTCTCTCTCCCTCTCTTATCTCTCCCTCTCTTCTCTCTCCCTCTCTTCTCTCTCCCTCTCTTCTCTTTCCCTCTCATCATACCTTTCTCGCCAAATATTTACTTTCACAATTCAATAAAGTGTTCATTCGACCGCAGGTGTTTGACGCAACAAATTCCACGCTCGACCGGCGGCGGATGATCCGCGACATAGTGGTGCACAAGATGGGCTTCAAGCTGTTCTTCGTGGAGTCCATCTGCGACGACCCTCGGATCATCGAGCAGAACATTATGGTGAGTCGCCAGCACCGTTGACATCCAGTGAAATTGGATAGTTAAAAAGTTTTAACATTTCATAGCATCCCACTTCTGACGCAATGGAAAGTCTTTACTATAAAACAGAAGGCTTGTTATATCTGTAGATTAATTGAGTCTAAAAGGCTTGGGCTCTCAAAGACAGTTGCCAAACCACCCCGTTAGGGTTTGCCGGCCGATTTTCTACTAGCGGTTGATAGCTAGCCAGATGGAGACCAAAGTTGCTTATCATTGAATATTACTTCTAAAGCAAATAAATGCTTGACAAGTAATTTTGATCGTCTAGAGAAAAACATGAGAGCCACAAAATGTAAATTTTATTCCATTTCTATACTATTTCCAGGAAGTCAAAGTAAGCAGTCCGGACTACACAAACATCCAGAACACGGACAACGTTCTGAACGACTTTCTGCTCCGAATAGAGCACTACAAGGAGAGATATGAGCACTTGGACGAGGCTCTGGAGTCGGAGTATAGCTTCATGAAGATATACGACACCGGGGAAAAGGTGGTGGTGCATAAGCACGAAGGCCATATACAGAGCCGGATCGTGTACTACCTAATGAATATACACATCGTGCCCCGGACTATATACCTCACTAGGGTTAGTAACTGTGCAACTAACTCATAAGGTTGACAATAAATAATTGCCGTATGAAGTTATATGGTTAATATTTCCAGGCTGTGGCTATGTATATGTAAATTTGCGTTAATGTTTTTTAAATGTATTTCCACATTGTTATTCTTGTTAATATCGAGATTTCAATACATATTGAAAATAAATATCTGCATTACCATTTTGTACACTCGTATCAAAATGTGGTTTCAATCTATATTTGATTTTGTACTTGTAATTTCGTTTTGGTAACTGGGACATTTTCACGGAGAGCACCACTATAATTTATATAACATGGAATATATTCCGTGTGTCTAACTTAATATTTTATTACACAAAGTAACCTGGGCCGGTACATTCCAGCACGGCGAGAGCTTGCACAACACCCACGGCCGCATCGGCGGCGACAGCGCGCTGTCGGGCCGCGGCCGGCACTACGCGGCGGCGCTGGCGGCCTACATCGAGGCGCAGCGCATCCCGGGGCTCCGCGTGTGGACCTCGTGGATGCGCCGCGCCATACAGACCGTCACCGACGTGCGCGCGCCGCAGGAGCGCTGGAAGGCGCTCAACGAGATCGACGCGGTGTGTGCCTTGTATTCCTTCAGCGGGGCCACGTGCGATAGGAGACCGTGACGTCATTTGTTTAGCTGCTTATGTAGCTGACTTTGAACAACAAAAAGTATCCTAAAATACGTCCTTACTAAGGGTTCACACTACTATCTCCTTACCAAACATTATCCAAATGCGTCCAGCCGTTTAGTCGTGACAAGGTCGCAAAGAGACATTTACTTTCGATGACCGTAGTTTTGACTAGGACATTGGACAATTCCAGGGCATCTGCGAGGAGATGACGTACGCGGAGATCCAGCAGAAGTACCCGTCGGACTTCAACGCGCGCGACGCGAACAAGTTCGCGTACCGCTACCCGCGCGGGGAGTCCTACGAGGACCTGGTGGCGCGCCTGGAGCCCGTCATCATGGAGCTGGAGCGCCAGGGGAACGTGCTCGTCGTGTCGCACCAGGCCGTCATGCGCTGCCTGCTGGCGTACTTCCTGGACAAGTCTGCGGGTGAGTGCGGGGGCGTGCAGGGGGCGTGCCGCCGCGTCGCCCCGGGCCGCCAGTAGGTATGACGTGTCCTCCCGGCTTGTTGCAGAGGAGTTGCCGTACCTGCACGTGCCGCTGCACACGGTGATCAAGCTGACGCCGGTGGCGTACGGCTGCCGCGAGGAGCACGTCACGCTCGCCGTCGGCGCCGTCGACACGCACCGCCCCAAGCCCGCGGTGAGTCACTGCCACTACTTTTTTTTTTGTTTTGACTTCGCACGGTCTGTGCTTTTAGCCAGTGTCAAGTATTTTATTATGTATTTCTTAATTTCACAATAGGAAAGTCACATCATTAAAGCAATCTTCGTGGTCAAGTAGTCAAGTCGATTATTTACATAGTCAATGTCGCGATTCAGTGGTGGCTGCTTTGCTGAAACTTCCTGGGAGTTTTGGAAAAATGCGAAGTGACACTCAATGAATGAAGAAACACAAGTTTGAGAATATAATACAAAACCAACAACGTCTCACTATCGGATAATAATTATGTAAATTCTTACTTTCTGACATTATGGAAGCGGAGCGATCGAGAGCAACGACGTATTCACGATACGAAGCGATAGTATAAGATCGCTGGATTCACGTGTACGGTGCTCGATTTTTGGTATTTTATATCCGGCCTGAACCATTTTCAGTCTATTTTCCTTTGTACACGCTCTGAACATGTTATTTTACAACAGGACACCGAAGATGACACGGATGAGGTGCAAGTACGCAATGCTTGAGGCATGACGTAGCCATAGAGTAGAATAGAGTTGTGTCGGCATGATTCTGCCATAGTCCCACGATGAGTTAAGTGCATTCTAAATTATGAGTTACGGTGGAGGATTGGGACGTTTTTGAAGCTTTTATGGGCTTGGTCGGACACTGGTATTGTTATGGAGTTATGCGTTCTTATTGGTTTGTTATATGTATAAGGGTTGTTTCACTTTGCGGGTAGTTTAAAGACTTTTATGGGGGATATGCCGTATTAGGCTTTAACCCTAGGTGAATCGACGTTTTTATGTGGTTGGTGTTTCAAGAAAGAGACGCCTTTGCAGTATATCAAAGCCTTATCTAAATGCAAAATTTGGTCGAAATCATTAGTCGTTTCCGGGATACATTAAATATAGTTATATTATTCTTATATAATATATAAATGTATACAATAATTATTATTGCTTTTTTAAAGCTATAATATTTACAGGCTTTCTCTATGAACAACAAATGTTCATAGAGATTTCTCTGAAAAATAACAACTGGGATAGTACCTACCTATATTGCACTTTAATGAAATTGGATATGTATTTATTTTATTTACTATTCATTTAGCCTATATTTTATTTGCTCGTTACTTTATTTTTATCGGGTAAACATATTATATTCATTGTTTTGTGTGTTTTTGAAACAAAGTAAAGGCGTGACCATTCACTATGAAAAATGCTAATTATGTTGCCACAAACTAGTCTACATAGCATCAAATAATTTGTTCTCCCTTTTCAATCTTATCAAAACGAAAGGGACAGACCCATCAAATTAAGTTTTAATGTAGTCTGTGTCAGCAGAATCAGCACCTAAGTCTTGCATGATCTGTTATCACATAGTAGTCGCATACGTCTAGATATACACTTCTTGCATAAACTAACTTGTGTATTTCTGATAACAGGTGATACCAGCGCCGCCTATAAAGCCTCCAGTGCCTCTTATCCTCAACGGAGACACTAACGGCGAGCAAAAGGACGCTACCACACCACATTAACAAAAAAAAAACAGTGCAAAAACCTTCAAACATGTGGCTAAGCTACGTCCACAAAAAAAAATTGTCGATGACTCCTAATAAAATAATTGTCTATGACTAATAAAAAAGTTATTGTGCGTTCTGTGACAATCTATGGTCTGTGAGGTCGACTGTTTTGAGACTGATGCTATAAGTGAGTTTAGATTTTTTAAAGTTTAAGTTGATTTTTGGGAAACATACCGCAGGTGTAAACTGTTAGTTGTAATACGCAGCCTTTAGTTTGATACTGGTGAAAGGTTCTATTTGGCAGTTAATTGTGCCTATTCTATTGGCAAAAACTAGGCTTGAAGTTATATAATCCTGTCAAGCTATTTGCAACTGTAACTGTAGGTCAATAAGTTCCTAGCTTCCTTATTTAGTTTTTGCCAATGGAGTTGGTCAAGTGTAAAGACACCGCAAATGCAATCTGTTACCAATATCAGGTTATTATTCTCTTGGGATATAAAACAAAATCAATCCAAGCATAGACTACTAACAGCTGTTCCCGAGGCCGCTGCGCAAATCAAACCTGATTACACAGTACGAGCTGGCCTAGACAGTCACTCGCACCGTGTGACCGCATCATACGAGCTACTGTCATGTGTCAGTAGCTCGCATCCGAGATACAATATTTTTTGTGTATACTCATAACGGCGCAACACTTGACTGTAGTCACTCGGACGGTAGCTACTTGTCATGGCAGCTGCTCTTACCGTGTGACCGGGCGAGGCGAGTCGAGCTGCTGTCATACGATTACAAAGTGGCAGTAGCTGTCTCGCCAGAAGCTCGTACTGTTGAATCAGGCCAGTAGTCTCGAGCCAGCAGCTATCTCATACTATATTTATGCAATTCATAATAATTATTATCTGTATTCGTTTGTACACCGTCTATTATTTTCGCATTCATACACTTTTTCAAGGTGACTTCAATATTGCATTGAGATCCAAATCGCTATTGCTATACATGACTTTCATATTATTATCATTGACACAAAGCTACTTAGCATGAATTTGCCTAAATTAGGATATAATATTCCTATAATCTCCTCAGGGTGGGATGACATTTATACTGAAAAAGGGTTCCCATAATCCCCACCAACCAATAATAAAAACCTTGGTGGGGGTTAAAGTACCCTGTTTTTAACTACGTGTCATAATCCTCCTTCGAAGAGGTCTCGCCTCTTGTGCCGTCCAGTATGACTGTCTTGGAAATACCATAATGTAGGTATACCAGAAGTACCAGGGTACCATAAGGCGCAAGAGGATCTCGCTCACCTCTTTCACATGCTGTCGTCAAAAAGTTGAATGTACATGATTGTACATACATCAAACGAATGTTAAAAACAAGCGTTAAGGGTGTCCTGCGTTTGTTTTTACGGAACATTACACATAAACATTTGATTTCATACACAAGCTGTCTCCTGCAATTTGCGGGCGGTTGAAAATAAAACAAACCCAGCCCCCTCTTCACCATGCACCGCGGGAAACATAAAAAATTGTTTGCTCATAGACCAAAAGAAATCTTCTACCGTTTGCATAGACAAATGTGTAAAGCCACGCCTCTTTGTTTTGTTGCGCTGTTTTTGTGTAATGTTCAGTAAAAACACGCGTAGGAAACCCGGGTTTACTGTAGGGGTCAAACACTAGCTAGGACTGCAGGGGTCTCGTTTAATTCCAATTATTTAACTATCCTGTGCGACAGGAACCTTGATGTTTATGTTACCGTAAAGAGTAATGGGAAGGTAACCGGAAAATACTTCATGTATCTAGAAAACTAAGAACGTTTTAACTGTGTTCTATAGTTATTATAAAGTATTGTATGTATTTATGATCTTCATGTAACTAATAAAATTCATAGTTGAAAGGTGAACAATTCCTCAAGAGGAAACTGTCATTGCATTAGTATCCATGTGTTACATTTGGTTAATTATTTATTTTAAAGGTGTTTGATAATCATTAAGAGTTATTTATCCATATATCAGTGGCAGTTTCAATATTGAATAATTATATGGTAGTCTCTAGCCATCCTATTGAACTGCATTGACGCGATAGCGATAACGCAGTTCACTAGGTAACAGAGCTGAGGCCATTTTTATTTATTTGTGGAAATGTTTACCTCTCGACTATGAATTTGACTGTTACTAAGACAAGCGATTTCTTACAAAAGTGTCGCGAAAACTTAGTTATCAGTGATTTCCGTGTTAGTTAATTGAAATTAATAAATAAATGATTCATATTCAATATGCCCAATATGCTTTGCTGTACAGGGACGGTAGAATTTACGGTAACACAATCATTAATATTACATTTAGGTACCGAATATCGGTCGTTAAATCAAAGCTTAGGCTGTGCGTCAGACGCATTGCATACCGACTGGAATCGGGCATTGTTTGCAGAGATCTTTATAGTTGAAAGATGGGAAACCGAATTCTTAGTACGTTACAAAATTATGTTTTGTACTGACACCGGGTTAGATACTTCGGTCACGCAGGCCGCACCAACGATTTCATTTTCGTAAGTGATAGCAATCGTTATGTCACGTTAGAGCTGTAGGGCGGCCTAACAAACTGACCCCAGAGGCCGTCCACTCGTCAGTCGACAAACAATATTGAGACTGCAGCTGTTTCTTTCACTATTTTCCGTTTGTTAATTGTTTTTCAATGTGTTAAATATATGAAAAAACTAAACGTGAAAATTATGTTTTGTTTAGATACGTAATAACATAGCTTGAGGTTTCCATCTATTGAAATAATAATAATCCTGCGATTTTATGCCTGAATGTATTTGGTATATTTGTAGCAAATAGACGTATTGTAAATTACTGTGCCCCTTAGAACTTATAATTTGTTTAAGCCATCATGATCGTCGACTCTCATCGTTAAATTATTATACTACCTACCTATGTTAAAATATATTGTTAGATATTTTACAAAGTGGCTATGTATATTGTATATGTAATGTAAAATTGAAATAATTTAATTTGTATTTATAAGTTTATTGTAAGTGGGATTTTGTGTTTCATTTATTCCTTACAAGTCCTGATGATGCTTCATCGTACGATGAAGAAATGCAAAAGCTCTTTCATTTGATGTATGTGTCTAACCGACCATAGCCTGACCGATATACCGATACCTATATATTTTGTATAATTATGTAGGTAATATAAACGCGCGGTCGAACTATCTGATACAGGGTAGGTCCCTAACTAAATTTTTTACTATAGTAGGTACCTAACTACACAAAAACATATAAGTACTTATAAATGCTTTGATGGGTAGGTAGGTATATTATGTACCTACTATAAATGGACTTTATTACTTTATGGCTTTGAGGGATATATTATGTACTTTGTGAGGCCTATTTTATTGCATCGCAGCAGGACAGACAATTTTTTTTTATATGAGCCGTAGTCTGACTAGGTAGGATAGGAATAAAATAGTCAGTACCAATGACATTGCATGACCTCAATCAGAATAGGTAGGTATACACGGAATAAACGGGTCGGCCGGCGCGGCGCGGCAGGCGTGGTTTTATATCTAGATATTCCTACCGACCGTCCGTCCATATCGCCACACGTGCAATCAATAAATAGTATAGGTACATGTATATAGGTACTGTAAACGGCCATGTAGCCGAGCGACGCGACGCGCCGCGCCGCTTACCTACTCTGCGACGCACTGTGAAATGCGGTAAGCAAGTTAGGTGGAACAAAGAATATTATTATGTGGGCACCAAACATTACGCTCGTAGTCACACTAGTCACCCCACTGCAGATGGGCTTCATTTCTAAATATTCTTATCTCAAGTCTCAACCTATGATTTTTTTACTAATCTCGACTTTACGCTCAACTCTCAACCGATTACCAACATACCTACATAGTGTTCTATTATTTTGCCAGTCCTATAGACTATAGTGACACCAGTGTGGAACACACTGCAGTGCTGCAAGGCGATGACGTGCGTGACCCGTGGCCGTGGTACGTGGTACGTGGCACTGGCATGGTTTGGAAAAACTGGCCAAGTGCTAGTCGGACTCGCGCGACGCGCACAAAGGGTTCCGTACCGTTATCAATAACAACGGCAAAAAAATATTTTCTGTTTGTATCATTGTATGGGAGCCCCCTTAAATATTTACTGGATTCTGTTTTTTACTAGGTAGGTATTTGTTAGCGACAACAGATAAACATCATATTTTTGTGAAAATGTATCATAGTTCATGAGATACACCTGGTGACAGACGGACCAGGCAAACAAACAGACAGACGGACGAACAGCGGATTCTTAGTAATAGGTCCCGTTTTACCCTGTGGGTACGGAACCTTAATAAAATGAAAATTATTACCAGTATTCTAAACGTTACACTATGCCAATCTTGGTCGTTTGAGTATTGAGCTTTCGATCCATCTCAAAGACCCAGGCGCCATGCGGCATGGTAAACTGTGACACCAGAGGACGCCACCATTTCGTTCGACATCGGTCTCCATAATTATGATAACATATTTTTTAAATAGCTTTGCCTAGCTGACAAAAATATTGATCATGTAGAGTTTGCCTAAATGTCGTTTTTCAACGAAGACATGATATCGATTGCTCTATCGATTTTTACCATAGATTATAGATGATCTATTATCTTGTCTATTACACTCAGCTGTCAATGACATTTCGACATTTGAAACGTATTTTAGTTTTACGAAATGCATTTTTCCTCGGATTTTTGTACAAACAATCGCCTATTTACTTATCAATCCGTTTAAAATCCTGCCTGACATGCATTTGAACAAATAAAACAAAGTTTTCTTCCATTTGATGAAAATATAAATAATCTCGTTACTTATCTAAAATGGTTTCTACTTTTAATTTAGATGAAAAATATAATCGAGGTGTGCGTCATTCTCAATGTGACCTATATAATATAAATAACAATAGACTCTTGATTAATTTTGATGTGTTTACAGTGCGAAGGAATTTCTGCTTTTACTTGGATATCCAAGACCATGGGCTCGCTAGGTCCATATCACGAAGAATTCAAGATATTGGTTTGGTAAGTAAGGCGTTTTGCCGCCAAAAGTAATGGGTGGGTACACTTTACAACATCGGCTCTACATCTTGTGCAGAAGTAGGTAGATACCTACTAGATAAGTACCTACCTATCTTTAAGCTAATAAATACTAAACTCACTAAAAAAGTTTTTGGTTATGTAAATTAGGAAACTGGATGAATTCCCGAATTCCAGTCACTTGAGTCAGTTTCTTTTGCAAATACATATTCTCGATTTGGCAGTATTATTTACGGTCCGTTTCCAAGGCACTTCAATATAAGAATACCTAAGTATTTATCATAAAACAGCTCATCGATTGCATTTTTTAAAGTTAACACACAGTATACAAAGGCATATTAATTTACTAATATTTAAACTGTATAAACAATTAAATAATCGGATGACAAAGTTATGACAAAAGTAAAAATATGAAGAAAACGGAACGCATGTTATAGCGGACCAATGAAAAAGTATTCCCCTTCCACTAAAAAATTCGCCAGCAGCGCCGCTTGTGGTCAAAATAAAAACTAACGTGAAATATCTCCATCTTGTGTGTGACAGATTTGTGTTTGTTGTTACTTTTTCGTTTTTAGTTAGCAAATGTACGTAAAAACTCTTTAAAAAGTCTCACCAACGTTGCAATAATATATCATCAATAGTTTGGTGAATCGTACACAACTTCTACTTCGCCAATAAACCCAAATTTGAAGAATATCCAGAAGTGACGAAGTGCTCGTCTCAGTGACTAGTATATAGTTACTTATTTTTGTGATAAGCAGAGCGCGGGGGCCTCACGAACGGCTTTTGTGTAAGTATATACGATGTTCAATAACCACACGTGAGGACTGATATAGCGATTGTGTCAGAATCGTACAGAAAACCGTACAAAAACAGTTGTATTGGTGAGTCTGGCGCTTAGCTCGAGTTCAATAATTTTAGGTCATCTTTTGTACGGTCGCGTCGGACACGCCGCCGCACAGCGAAATGCAGCGGGCCGAGGCCGCGCGCCGAGCTCTATCGAGCTGCGTTGCACTACATCCATTTTATAAGTAGTTTGAATCGTGTATCCTACGGGTTACGCGTGTGTTCGCTAATTTTTGACAGTTGATATTGCTTCTCGTCTACAAGGGGATGTCGTTCTTATTTGAAGTTCTATAAGGGTGAGTTTGGGTCGTGTCGGTGAAGTGTGTTATTTTTTTGCGCGGGACGGTTGGCGCGATTCGTGAGGGCGCGCTGGCTCGGTGGCCGGCGTCGACTCGCCGAGCGGCCGTATTTCAAGGAAAACTCCATGATATGTCGAGCGGGCGCGTCGCTCGCTCGCCGCGTCCGCTTGCGCCCGCCCCGCTACGTTGTGTCGCCGTGTTTGCGCTCGATACCGCGCCGTGTTCCGTGAATGCCCTCTGACCAAATTGAACACGGCTTTGCCGCCGCCCGCCCGCGTCATTGCAACACGTATATATTGGGTCAGGCCACTGCTCACTGCACTTCTGACTTTCACATTTTGTTCAACAACTATTCGAACCGGCGCCAATGTTTTGATTGATAGCATAATAGTATCAGAGTTGCCAAAAGTTTGGTAATTAGTATCTTTCCATAGATTTTTTGCAACTAGCAACATTAAACTTTGTTTCAATGAATGATTAATTTTCAAGTATAACACTTGTTGTGTTTATCTTGTAAATGATATGGATGCCAATATATAACTTAATTTAATTGGCACCCATAATTTGTTATCAGAAATACAAATATTATTTTCATTATTATCCTACCTACACCAAACAAGAAACTATTTGTTCAAAACTTTCATTGAAACAAAACAGAGAAAATAAATGGCTAAAAATCCTACCTTACAATCTCACAACAGACCATAATATACAACAATCTGTTGTATATAATTATTATACTCAGATAACTCATTATAATCAGAAACACGTGGTGTGATACACCATACCTACTCTAACTAAAAAGCCAATGGTTTCCCTGTTAGCTCATAATCTTTGTGACCACTACAATATCCTCTTATCATTGGGTATCGACACATTCTCATTATTGCTGCAAGCTAGTTTATTTGTAAAGCTTGTTCTGACGATAATGGACTGTCAAAACTGTGAGCACAACCCTGTGAACACAACAAAATAAATTTAATGCTTGTTTTGTATATTTTAAAAAGGCAAGCATTACACTACTATCTTGCGTAAAAACTCCAAAGGCATGTAAACCTCGACCAACTATCAAAAACAAACTTATGTGTAATATACTGTTTCTTTTTCAGTCCTAATTTACCAATAATATAATAGACACATACTGATTATTACAAAAAACACTAACATACTAAAATTATAAAAAATATATTGTTTTCATTTTATATTATTATGTGGTAAAACTAGCCAGTAAAATAGAAATAGAACCCAATTTTCGCTTAAGAGCGATATTAAATTAATGTAGTATTAATAAATACAGTGAAATGGCGGTATTCTATCCACCCACAGACAACACTAAAAAGAGAGTTGAAGTTAGCGGTGTATCATCATGTCCTGACCATTTCAGCAACAAGAAGTATTCCTCACGTCCCGTGTGAGCCACGTGATCCGGGACCGGGCGGTGGTCGCCGCGGGCGCTCCGCTGCCGGCGCGATGCGGGCGCCGTGACGGGCGGCGCGCCGATGCCATGCTGGATAGGGTGCGCCGAACCGAGCCGCCCCCGACACAACATCACCACAAATACGTCACTCTTACGGTGCAGAAGGTATGGACAGTAGCCCAACGCACCTTGGGGTTTCATTACAGACCCCGGTATAGAGAGCAGATTTTGTTTGCGTTCTCAATAGAGTTTTGGGTCATCAAAATAAGGTTTACTTTTCCGTTTCATTGCATTCTCATATAACAAAGTAGTGGGTTGAGAAATGAGATGTTAAAAGACACCTTATTTCAATGAAACAAAGCTTTATATTAATCGCCATCATAATCGGCTCTTGTCTAAGCCGGTCTATGTGAATGGACCTTTACACTCTGAGAGGACTGTCCTATTCTGTGGAGGCCTTACTGCTTAAAATAAAGTGGCCATTGTGTCGTACAGGCTTTGCGATTGAATGGTATACAGCTAAATATTAGTTTCAAAATGGCTTAGTAAGATTTGAAAGTTCAATGCTTTTGACATTATTTTCTTTAAACTTTTTCAACTTACAGCCGGAGATATTACACTATTGATAATTTTCAGAAGAAATACTGATAATTCTGATTATTTTGATTATTCAGTCAACATAAAAAGGATGGTGTTTAAAAGATGGATTGATTGTAAAGTAAAATATGTCTTGAAATTATTCTCTTACAGTACATACTGCATAGAAACTGCAGCTGTTCTAAACAGTGTTTATGAAACATTGTTTTATTATTCAAATGGAAGCGTTGTCATGTATTGTGCTTCAAAATATATATATATTATATATTGTTAGCTTCTGTCTGTGTGAACACTAATATTAAAATATGTGAACACCAGACAAAACCGATTTGCTTTTGATTTGGTTAACTAATGCTTCATAATATATTTTATGATGTTGCAATATCGAGTCTTGTGATTTCGATAATGCTGACGACAATTGAACGCATGCACTTTGCACTGATCTAATTTTTCTTTTCATTACTAAACGCTGTCTTAGTATATTATCTTGCTTTCATGTATATATATTTTACAACATATTTATTAATCTTTCAGGCTATAAGTCTATTGGATAAACTGTATGACACATTCTTCACGGCGTCCCGTAAATCGCATGTCAGGTTCTTCACTAAAAACTTTATCAAGATTGAATTTTTGGACAAGTATGGCCTACATTTTATGAGACAGTTCCTATTTTTTATTATACTGAACCGTTCGAGGTCTATAAAGCCATTTCTTTATTTTCAGGTTGTGCCGACCGGTATACAAGGAGTTTGATGAATGGCCGTGTATATCTCTAGACCCTGATCCACCCAAAGAGAAGAGAGAGAAAAAGGATACACCGGAAAATTTCAGTATCACTATCCAAACTCGTAAAATTACTGCAGGTCAGAAGTAAGTAGTATTATTGATGACGGGCCACGGGTGAGCAAGGATTTTAGTTGTATTATAGTGTTTGTTTGTTTGCAGAATGACGAGGAAGAGTCGACCGCGGATCAAAGAGAAAGAGGACAAGGAGGTGAAAGGGGGGTACTGCGAGATGTGCAATACTGATTACGTGGATGCAGCGCTGCACCGCCGCTCCCCGCACCACCTGGCGTTCGTGCGCGACCACAACAACTTCCTGGCGCTCGACTCGCTGATCACCGCCGGCGCCGACGTCGCCACGTTCCTCGACAAGGCGACGCCCATCAACGGAGAGCGCAGATCTCAACGGAAAATGTGCAACGGGGAGGTCGAAGCGAAAGGCAAACGTTCGAAGCGCTCCCAGTCCCCCGACTCCACCGTCAACGGCCAGAGTCCGAAGAGAAACGGCGGCCTGGACGACGAGCGGAAACACAACACTAGATGCAGTAAAAAGCAAGCGGAAGATAGACAGTACTACAAAGTCGTCGGCGTCAGTACGAAGCTGCGGTCGAGCGGGGGATTTGCGAAAAGGAAAGAGTCCCCGCCGACGTGTAACGGCGCCAAACCTCTAGTCGTGAAGTTTAGGAAGGTGAGGCGGTCGGAGCTGTCCGTGCTCAGCGACGAGGCCGAGCAATTCATGTTCCCGAAGCGGGCCAGTTCGACAAGTTCCACGTCGTCGGACGACGACGACAAAGTGTTGAGTCCGAAGCGGAAAAGTCCCGCGCTGCCGCCGCCGCCGCCCCCGACCATGGAGAGGCGACGCCTGGCGCGGCCGGTGGCGTTGAAGGAAGAGTCTTCAGAAGAGGACAGTTGGCCGGAAGCCACCCGGAGACGCAAGCGGCGAGCGCCCGCCGTCGCTAAGCGGGCGAGAAGAGTACCCTGCAAGACGTTGGCTCTGGAACTGCCAGTCGAACCAGACCCCGAGCCCGAGCCCGTCGAACAACAAGCCACTGCGGAGACTCTTCCGGAACCTGAAGTCAATCCTCTACGAGAGGAATCCGAGAAGTGTATGAAGTGGGAAGACGGTAGGCTGAAGTACACGCCTGCAGTGGAGCAACTAGAGTTTGCCTTTGAGTCTGTGCCGCAGAGTGAGCCCTGGTATGAGACCTTCAAGCGACAAGACCAAGACAAAGTGGTGACAAGAAATATTCCACGGTATTTTGGTAAGTCAATTAACTTTTAGGAAGAACGACTTTTTTCTTTAAATAATGTTTCTATACTAATTTGTTTTCTTTTCTTCCAGCGTTATACTCCTCGGCAGCACCAAAGTTACCATACGAAATTGGTCAGTTACCTCCTCTAAAGCCGAACTGCTGTCCTATCAGCGAGCTGGTGAAGCAGCGAGAAGAGAAGCCGGGTCCCTCGCGCTCGTACGGGACGCGCGGGATGAAGAAACAAAAGATCCGGAAGCGCACCGCCGCCCTCGTCGCGCTAGAAGGGCATCCCAGGAAGTCGCCCAGAGAACACGCCTCCACATTAGCCATATTAGGGTCGGCGGGACTCATAAATCGGAGAAAACTCGCCGACGATACGAAATCCACGGCGTCAGAGGATACCATAAGCGACACCCAGAGCAACGTAAAAGCGGAGCCCGTCGTCTCGGAGAGCCAGGAGGCGTCGGAGCGCCTGCAGCAGTTCCTATCGGAGGTGTTCGAGGACGCCGCCGAGTACGACGTGTCGGAGGAGGCCCTGGAGGGCGACGCGTCGGTCACGGCGGCCGCCACACTGCCCGACGTGTCCAGCCTCGTGTCCGAGTGCGACGACTGTGACCTGCTCCGGAACGAGATGCGCGAAGCCGCGGAGCGCCCGCGCGGCCGCCGCGCCAAGTTCAAGAAGAAGAACCGCACCGGCTGGCCCAACAAGAGGAAGGCGAAGAAGAGCGCGCGGACCGACAGCTCCGCGTCCGAACACAAGACCGAGAGCCTCGGCCGCTCCACGCCCGACGAGGACGCGCGGGGCGCGCTCAGCGACGAGACCGACGCGTCCGACGCGGAGGACAAAACGGCCACAGAGAAGTCGGAGGACGACTCTCGAGACGCGGACGACAAGACGCTCACCGGCGGGGACGCGTCGCAGGACGCGATGGACGTGGACTCGTCGGACAAGCTGCTGATAGATCTGCAGGTGGTGGTGGACGGGGAGAAGCCGGCGCCGCCGCAGCCCGAGGACGCGGAGGCGCGGGCGGCGCGCTCGGACTCCTCCGAGCGGGAGCTGAAGAAGAAGCGGCGCGCGCTGCAGGGGCTGTGCGACTGGCTGCAGCCGGTGGTGCGCGTGGCGCGCGTGGATCCGCACGCGGCGCGGCGCCTGCGCTCCGCGGCGCGCGCGCGCTCCAGCCGCCTCCGGTAGCGCCCGCCCCGCGGACGAGGCGCCCCCGCCGAACGATCGATCAAAGACTAGTACACTTCGAACGTGTCGCGATCGAAATAGTTTACAATCTCAATAGTGATGTCCCGTCGCCGATGTAGTGCTAGTTTGTTGTATTTGACTATTTATTTTGTTGATACGTTATGTGGACGCCTGTTGTGTGTCTGTGGCGTCGAATTCCACTTGGATCGTTTCGGTTATGACCGCGCTGAAGGATCAGTATTTGTTTCTTTTTATTATTTTACTCATCTGGAGGCTCGTCTTTGGATGTATGCGATGTAAATACTTATTGTAACATATTGGATATTTCGGATGCATGTGTGTGTAATCAAAATGCGGTGCATTTAGTTGTTGCGAGCTTAGTTTGTACATAAATGTTATTCTGTATGCTTGGAGTACTCTTTAAGATTGACGGAGATAGGATTTCATAAAAACTTTTAAATTAATTTTGTTGAGGAGTGTAGTTAGACTGAAATGTATTTTAAAAGCTTGTTTTAGTAATTATGAAAAAAGTATGTACTTTGTTACTTTAATTTATTTCATCTTATAAAGTTTTTATTGATCTTTTGTAGGATGTGAAAATGTACAGTGCACTAAATGAATTTGCTTCTTCATGAAAATATTCTCAATATTACTAATTGGTGTTTGTTAGTGATGAAATAGTAAATGTTTTTATTTCAACACAATTATCTCAGAGTAAGATACTGCCATATGACTATAATCTTGTAAAAAACACGCCAAAAATTCCATTAGCTAATACTAATACATGCGCCCATCCATGTTTTGAATGCAGGTCGAAAGTCGCGTTAGAAACAATTCCTAGGCTATTTATTCTGCCCCTTAGACTTATTCCAGAAATCCCCTGGCAGTATCCCCTACGCAAGGGATTTCTGGACTGTTGTACACACAAATACTGAAATGTCGACATGCTAATTTAATTGTTCAGATATACTAGGGTAAATCCATAATGTGCTCTCAGAACTCTGTTTAGAACCATACATTTACATTATTTCAAAAGATTTTTTTCAACCTATTTATACAAATTTGTAATGTTTACCTCTTGAGAATCCACAGTCACACATTACGTTTTAGGGCTCCTATAGTTAGGTACGCCATATGCCCATGCTAATTTAAATTCTATTAATTAAGATGTTGCACGGAACACTGTGTAGTCTAAAAACCAAATTTTACTTGACTCCTGTCTCCTGCATCTATGTAAATTTTCAATTAAAGTTGTAAAAATATTATTCAGTTGTTTTATTTACATTCTTTTATTGTGACACCAATAGGCACAAATAATCCCAATCCCAATGCAATGCATATTGCACTCTAATAGCACAAAGTGGCAGTGTTTTTGCATATTTTGGTTTATTTCAAGAGAATTACTTATATGCATCAAGATAAGCATGCACCTTGTGTATACTCGGACGGCTCGTTTGGAGTAGTGGTAACGAATATTTGTGCGATCCACAAATATTCGTTTCTGGTTTGGGTGTGTTGTGTATGTGAAATTATATGTCTGTAAGCAGTACCCACGATACAGGAGCAATCCTAGTGTGGGGCTACGTTAAAAAAATAAATAAATAAAATACTTATAGTGTGGACTGATAACATAATGCTATCACCTATATTATATTGAGCAGCAGGTACTTTTCTTGAGTCAGCAAACCACTTGCCTACCAAATAATATAGAAAACATGAATCCTTAATGCAGTTTGCAGAAGTTGTGAATGCTAAATCTCTGGCACTGTATGCTACATATTAAAGACATTCGAATTATTGGTACATTAATTTATTACCAACAGTATGTTTAGGTATATCATACACAATCAAATGAAAAACAAATGATCTACTTCTAACAGGCATGTAATCATCTAAACAGAAATTACACTTTTAAACATCTTTCTACCCATGTTCTGCCTATTTTACATTGTTTATATGCTATAACATGTGTAAAAAAATCAGAACTAAACCTAAGCTGATCATTGTGTTAACTTCAGGCCAGTTGTGCTTTTAAATATAAATAAACATTGAATTTAGTATGCAACTTATGTTGGAATATCAACTGGCCCATGACAGTAAAAACAATCCTAAATGTTTATTCATAAATGTCGTTTTTGTCAGCTACATATTGGATAATATCTTTTGGTCTAACCAGCCGCTCCGCATCAACGTCAGGGATTTCAAAGCCAAATTCATCTTCCATAGCCATGATGACTTCCACATGGTCCAGGGAATCCAACCCAAGATCAGTAATGAAATGGCTGTCAACAGTCAACTGAAAATTAAAAATATACACTTTATCAAAGTACTTTGAATTATGAAATCTATGGAACTTGTTTACGAAACCTCTATCAGGAACATTGATGCTAGAATGAGGCAAATGCCATTTTACAAGGGTGCATACTGTGGAAACATGTTCCCAAGTCTTGCATATAGCACATAAATCAGCCTTTAAGACTTGCGAGGGTCACATGTTTAACAAACTGATTTCACTATTAACGGGTTAAAGTGGGACCACTATTTAAGTTCAACCATGGACTACCTGTTGCGGGTTAACTTTGTCATAGAGCTGCAGTACAAGGAGCACCCTACTTTTAATAAGTTCTAATGAGAGAGGAGGGCCATGGCTGTATTGGCGGACGCCGGACGCCAGGCTCTGAAACAAAACGTCAAAATAAATGATGCGGATATACCTGAGCAGTAGTCAGTTTGGAGAAAGACTGGCACGCTTTCATGACACGTTCCTCAATCTGCTGTATCGAAGGCTTTGCCTGGCCAGAGTATTCCTGTACTCGCTGAGACAGTACCTAAACAATTTGAGCAACACTGTAGGTAGGTACACATTTGTTATGCAATAAGATTGAGGTTATAGTTTTATTCATAACAATTGGAGCGAATGCTCTTAGTGATTTTTCAACGCCTACTCGTCAGAAAAGTGTATCAGACTGCGTGTTACCAAGTTTATCATTACAATATCCTGTTATTGATTGATTGACGAACTTACTCCATTTTGAAGGTATTGCTTGTTAGGCAAATTTATGACGGCTTTTACTAAATGGAACTTTTGTTTGAGGGCTACGGTTGAGAGCCGACACACCACCGGTGTCCTATAGGTGGTGGATTTTCGTAACAATCCATTGAAAGCACTTCGAACAATATTCGCAGCAGCCATTTTTCAGACAGCAGTGCCACAGACTGCCACAGAGTACAAGATAGACAGGCTGGACAGTGGACAGGCAGGCAGGCAGAAGGCACAGCAGATGAATGAAACCACAGAGTCACAGATCCTTTCACAGACTAGGTATATAAAAAATCTAAATTAGACACGAATGATGTACTGATGAAAGTTTGAATGTGTAATATCTGCCTTAGATTGTCTTTGACACGTTGTCACTTGATTTGTCTTTGTCTTGTCATTTCTGCCGTCAATTCAATTCATCCATTTACTATCTGTCTGCTGTCAATTTCATTGTTTTTGTGTGAACCTGTGCGAGCTTTAGTGCAATGGATAAATTGTTTTTAAATTAAAACTAGAAAAATGGGTAACGCAGACACAAAATTAAACTTTAGAAAGGCCGTAGTCCAACTCACTTCTAAGTCACAGGTAAACTATTTTAGAACTATGTGAAAAGTTACTGCGTTGCTGCATGAATGGGATAGGATACTATCGATGAAACTATTATTTTCAGCCTGTCGACGCTTCCGACGATAGCTTCTGGGACCAGTTCTGGTCGGAGAGCGTCACCAATGTGCAGGATGTCTTCGCACTGGTGCCTGGAGCCGAGATACGAGCGCTGCGCGAAGAATCTCCGAACAATCTTGCGACGCTCGTTTACAAAGCTGTAGAGAAGCTGGTGAAGATCGTAGACGGCAGCTGTAGGACTCACAGAGAGCAACAGACAGGTATTCATTCATCTACATGGTTTTCGAGAGTTGCGATCCGATATTTGAAGCTAAATGCATATTACTAACTTCTAACACTTTTTCTACACCCACACATAATGTTATCTTGTACTTCCAGGGACATAAAACAATCGATAATATTTTTAATGCTCTGCTATCAATCCTTGCTAAAGTTGTACTGTTTTATATGGTATTAAAATCTGTAGTTGTGATTTTTATGAGGCATGTGTCATTGAAGCTTTTCAGTCAAATGCAAGATAAATTAAAAATTGGCACGAAACATAACATTCTTAAGGAAACCATTAAATAGATCCTGTACACACCAGCTTCCATATTCAATATAATTATATATAAATCTATATTTATTCAATTATGTACGTACCTTTATATTTCTTTGAGTGTCAAAGTATTTCAAACATTGTCATTAATTTTATAGCTCTAAACTGTGCGCGTCTCTTGACCCGGGTACTTCCGTACATGCTGGAAGAGCCGGAGTGGCATGGCTTTTTTTGGTCATCACTGCCGGCTGCTGCGGAAAATGAATCAGTACCTCTGGCGCAGTCTTTGATCAACGCTGTTTGTGTGAGTGGATCCAATTACAAATGTATACTTAAATAGATATTAAGTTAGTGGAATAAATTGTACAAAGTTAAACTTTAGCAGAAACCATTACTAGCTAGTAAAAAATGAGTAGGTATAATGATTGTTTTATAAAGTACTAATTTTGTTAAATAGAGGAATAAGATACCCACACTACACCTTGTTTTTAGGGTGATTTTAAGTTAGTTAACATGTAAAAAAAAGGTTTAAATAAAAACAAGTCCTTGGCAAGATAGACAGCAGATATTATAATGAAGCATAATAATAATAATTCAACCTGTAACTGTCCCACTGCTGGGCAAAGGCCTCCCCTCACTATCGTGAGGAGGGTGAGGCAATAATCCACCACGGGGGCCTAGTCCGGGTTGGTGGATAACATGCCTCCGAATAAATCTCGGACATATTGTTTTTTCCTTCACTGAAAAGCGAGTGATAATTACGTACATATTATGTTTAACAAGAAACACATTGATACATGCCCACACTGAGATTTGAACTCGCCACCTCCGTTTTCGAAGGCGGACGTTCGCCCACTAGGCTACCACCGCTTTTTAAATAATAAAGCATAGTACCTAGTCAGGTCATAAATTCTGTCACATGTTTTATATAAAATAATTGAAACAAGTTTATTCATTATGTAACCATTTATATACCAAAATGAACTTAACAAAACATAGATTCTTATGACACTAAAGTTTATTCAAAATTACCTCCGTGATTTTGAATACAGGCCTTCAATCTGCGCGGCCAGTCGTCTATCGCAGCACGAACGAGGTCCATGTCAATATCGGCGGCTGCCTTAATCAAGGATGTCTTGAGTGACTCCAAATTGGGATGAGGCTTTGAGCACGCCTTTTCCTCCAAGTTTTGCCATATCTTGTAATCTAGCGGATTCAAATCTGGACTGGAGGAGGGCCAGTCTTCGTGCCGGATGAAGTCGATTTCACGCGCCGCCAGCCAGTCTTGTGTGCTCTTCGCTCTATGAGCTGGCGCCGAATCTTGTTGGAATACCCAGTGCCTGTTATTAAACATGGTATGAGAAACAGGTTCCACAAGGTTCGTCAGGACTGTATTTTGATACACAACTGCATTCGTTTTTACACCTTTCTCACAAAAATGTACCTCTGTTAAGCCCCAATAAGACACTCCCAACCATACCATGAGCGAGGATGGAAAATGACCTCGTTGGACACGCGGAATACGGTTGCTCGCTTCTTCACTACTGTGTGCGTACACCTTATCATTTTGTTTGTTGTAGCTCTCTTCTACGGTAAAAATTTTTTCATCCGAAAAAAGAATTTCCCGATATTTTTTTCCCGCGTACCGCTTCAACAAAGCGCGGCATCTCTTCAGTCTCAGGTCCATTAGACGAGCATTCAAATGATGTCCTGTTTTTCTTCGATATGCCCGAAGCCCTAAGTCTTCATTTAACACCCTTTTCACCGTGGTTCTGCTTAATCCCATCTGAAGGGCCAACAGTTTCTGCTTACGTTTGGGATTTCTTTGAATTCGCGCCTTCACAGCTTTTATCACTGCTGGAGTCCTAACAGACCGAGGGCGACCACTTCTTGACCTGTCATCTACACTAGAGTCTTCATTGTATCGTTTGATGGTACGATAAACGAATCTCTTGGTTATATTCAAATTTTTCAGTATGTCAAAAATTTGAATTGGCGCGTAACCGCAACGATGCAACGCAATAACTGCAACACGGTCTTCTTTAAGCGTCCACTCCATATTTAAAAATGAGTAAAATTCTAAAAAGTATACATTTTTATTTTCATGAACAATTCGAAATTCGAATTCAATAAACTTTTTTGTGGCCAGCATTCTTAAAAGAAAAGTTTTTACTGTGTGACAATACTTATGACCTGACTAAGTATAATTATAAATTATATCAGTAGCATGCTTGTATAAAAATACTTTGTACTTGTTCCTTGGCCATTTATGAATTTAAAAAGAATATTTAAAAAAGAACATATTTCCAGGATCTCCTGTTCTGTCCAGACTTCACAGTGGTGAGCACGAAGCGCGCCGGCCCGGTACGTATTGATTTTGTCCGATAGTGCAATCTTATCAACCACTTTAGATTGTATTCCGGTTAAATGATTACTATCGTCGGGTGAGTCAGTATGAACTGTTTATTAAACTATGGCTTTTCTTAGTTTCTTCCTTTGGAACAATGCCTGTGGAACACGGTGAATGAAATGAATTGCATGTTGCTGCAATGAGCATCTTGATTCCGTTCAATTATCAGTTTTATATTTTTTATAACTATTCCTACAAAGTAAGAGTTCTATATTCAGCCAGGCACCACTGACTTCTTAAGTTGTGTGCTGATTTCCGTTGTATACCTACTGATCTGTCTGTCCCGGTGGTTATCCAACGAAAGCAGTTGCTAAGCCACATCAGAGGCCAGGACGCACCAGACAACCTCTAACACTAGAGGCTATCGCACCCTCATTCTCCAACCACCACCGGCAGGAGCGCGCAGAGGAGCTGTCGTCCCTGGACAGCTGCGAGTACATCTGGGCTGGCGGCGTGGGGTTCGCGCGCTCGCCGGCCCGCGCCGCCCCGCACGAGGCGGCGCGCACGGAGCTGCTGCGGCTGCTGCTCACCGCCTCCAGCGAGACCATCTACCGCCCCCCGCACCGCGCCGCCACGCACCACAACAAGTGGATCGCGTGAGTACACAGCCCGGGGCACAGAGGGCGGGAACGAAATCGTACTGGTGAACTCGGAGATAGATCCTACTAATATTATAAACGCGAAAGTTTGTGAGTATGGATGGATGGATGGATGGATGGATGGATGGATGTTTGTTACTCTTTCACGCAAAAACTACAGAATGGATTTTGATGAAATTTCACAATAATATAGCTTACATATCAGAATAACACATAGGCTACAATTCATAAAGATATATTATTGTATTATATCCAAACGCGGGAGAAACCGCGGGGCGCAGCTAGTAGATAGATAAATCTTTATTGACATCAAAATGTAAAGAACACAGAAACGTCAAATTTAAAATAGGTACGGTACAGTCATGCGAAAAATCCAAAACGTTTACGAGGATGCATTCTCTTCGCGTCGGTCCCGCCCCCGACGATCGCTTTAGACTTCATCGAGGCATATTGTGATATGTGAGTGGTGGAGTGTGCGAACTAGACCATAATAAAATATAATATAAAAAACAGCCAGATCCTTCTGAATAATATTACTTATGAGCCATAATCAAGGCTAGATTATAATAAGTTTATGATGCCACATGAAAAACAGGAAGAAAAATGTATGCTCTCTAGTAAAAATAGTGTTACAACTTACAAGTGCCCTGTAAATTCCAGGTACCTGACTAGTCCAGACAACAGACACGCCCTGCCCCTGTTCACGTCTCTCCTCAACACGGTGTGCTCCTACGACCCCGTGGGGCTGGGCCTGCCTTACAACCACCTGCTGTTCGCAGACACCCTCGAGCCTCTGGTGGAGGTGAGGACACTTCTCTATTGCTGTTTAAAAACAGTGTATGTAGGTAGACCAAAAATAAAGTGTCCGTCCGGGTTTCCACCGCCCAGGAAATCTTTCACCGGAGACTTTATCCAGGTGGTCCGGTAGACATCTCTGAGAGACTCCCATTTTAGGCTGAGCGTGTTTAACCCCTTCGACCACATTGTCACTTTAGACCGCGTCGTCAAATACTAGCCTATAAAGCATAAAAAAAAAAAAAAAACAAAAAAAAGGTATATTCGAATTGAGTACCTCTTCCTTTTTCGAAGTCAGAAAAAAAAAAGTAAGGCACGTCATAAAATTTCACAGCTATAAAGCTAATTACAATCCCTTCCATTAGAGTACCTACGGTTGAAAAGGGACCATAATTAATGTTTCTCTCTATATTGCAGGTGGCATTACAAATACTCATAGTAACATTAGACCATGACACTACCAACATAGTCACATCGCAATCTGATGAGGTAAGGCAATAGTAATGTAACCAAGAAGCATCTGTATCTACATACAGATATTTTTGTCAATTCACTTACATTATATTTATGGGTCTTGTGAACTGTGGGTTGGTATGATATATGGGTGGAAGGTATCCATCTGTGCTAATGTTGATAAAATTTGGGATAGGAAATAGTTATACCACTGCTAAAGTTAATAAAACCGAGAACAGTGAATATATTGTCTCTGTGATATTATGTGGATGTTTGTGGTGGTTTTGTTTTATTTTGTTTTCTATTTTGTAAATGAGATTTAATTGTTTAATTGCCTATTTACAATAAATTCTTAGATTTTGAAGGCACACCAAAAAATTCATATCAAATTTGGTAAAAAATTCCCGGGAGTCACACTGCCTCCATGTACTGTGACTGCGACACCGGTGTGATGCCCCTGCAGGTGGTCCCGGACAACCTGTTCATCAACTACCTGTCGCGCATCCACCGCGACGAGGACTTCCAGTTCCTGCTGCGCGGCGTGACGCGGCTGCTCAACAACCCGCTGGCGCAGACCTACCTGCCCAACTCCGCCAGGCGCGTGGCGCTGCACCAGGAGCTGCTGGTGCTGTTCTGGAAGATGTGCGACTACAACAAGGTGAGGGGACACTTACACTGATGCAACTGTTCCCGTGGAGTCGGGGCAAATCTATCCTAACCCTATTGTAATAAGTTCCATTTTAGTTTGAGCACGTTTATCACTTTCGACCACATGGTCGCTTATGACCAGGTACGGTTGCGGGGTTTACATTGAGTCGGTTGCAGGGTTTATATTGAGTCGGTTGCAGGATTTACATTGAGTCAGTGGAATTCTATCCTAACCCAAATACAATAAGGTCTATTTTTGTTTGAGCACGTTTATTACCTTCAGCCACATGGTCGCTTATGACCAGGTAAGATAAGGGTCAAATGGCTTGTTAAGGTTTTTATAAAAAATTCATAAGCTTCAGCCGCTAGATGGCGCTTACTTTAAGTTTCATGTTCACTAAATATTGTGTTGTTTCAGAAATTCATGTACTACGTGTTGAAAAGCAGCGACGTGTTAGAAGTGTTGGTGCCTATTCTGTACCATTTAAACGACTCCAGAGCTGACCAGTGTAAGTTGAACAGTGGGTCGTATGACTTGATTCTTTATAATAGTTTTTTTATATGTAACGAAAAGCGAGCATGTAAATGTAATGAAATCTTAGAAGTAATATTATAACCTACTTCTAGTTGACGGCTATAGTATAGACGGCCGGTATCGGTAGTATCTTTCCCACAGGAAAGAGAAGAATATACAAATATTTCTTGTGACGGAAAAGGACAGAAAAGAAAATAGTATTTTTTTTTTAATCTACATTATTTAGAAACATAAGTAGCTAAACAAATATACATTATGTCTATCTTGAGAATAGTCTTGTAACATTGACGTTTTGGGGATCAGGGAGAGTAGGTGAAGCGTCCCGTGGTCCCTCGATTGCTTCGCTTCTTGTTAGAGATGAGGTGAAGTCAGCAGGTAGTAGGTATTATAATGGAAACGCTCCAGAAGGTATAACTATTGTTATATTGTGACATACGATGTTATAACATTACACGGTACAACACAAGGTATAGGCTTCACGAGTAATAATAATCAGGAGGCTTAGTTTGGTGTTACAAATATTATCGTCTCGCGTGCGATGTCGTAGGGAAGAGAGTTATGCCTCTGTCCGTGTGTGTGTGTACGAACATCGCGCGGGAGCCTAGTGATGTGGATCGCGCGCTGGCAACTAGTGTTGTGGCGTCGATCCACAGATAACAATATAGTTGACTAAAACTAAGACCTTATAAAATAAAGAAGGCGGTCGTGAAATATCACGATCGCCACACCACCCCCCCACGGAGAACGATGAAAAGATTTAACAAAAATCAGGAAAATCTTTGAATTTGACACGCCTGCCAGCCCGTGTGGTGTATGGCAGTTTGTCAGTAGTGGTTGTGGTGGTATCAGCACGAGTAGAAGGAGACAGAAGATTAGGAGAAGGTATGGGTTGCGTTGGACTCATCGGAACCTTCGAGGGGACAGGCAAATTAGAAACGACGTCGTGGTCTATGTAAGCCGGTTTCACCCGGTCTATACTGACGATGGCGCGTCTGCCCTTGATGTCCAGAGTCACTGTTTTGCCATCGCTGGCACGGTCAATCACTTGAAATGGGCCCGTGTAAGGTGGCTGCAGGGGGCGCCTGACTGTATCGTCCCGCAGAAATACGTGAGTCGCCGATGATAGGTCTTTGAAGATAAAGAAAGACGGTTCTGAATGACGAGATGCAGGGATTGGACGTACCGTCGACATTTTATGTCGAAGTTGCACAACGAAATCAGCAGGATTGTCGAAGTTGTCAGAACTGGAAACTGAACCGAGCAATTCACCAGGTAACCGCAGAGTTTCGCCGTATACCATCTCAGCTGCCGTGGCCTTCAGGTCCTCCTTGAAGGCGGAACGCATGCCGAGGAGTACGAAAGGAAGCGACCGAACCCAAGTGTCATCGTGGCACATAAGTGCGGCTTTGAGTTGGCGATGAACGCGCTCGATCATACCGTTAGCGCAGGGATGGTACGAGGTAGTCCTGACTCGCTTAGTGGCGAAATGTGTCATCAATCGGCGGAAAAGGTCAGACTCAAATTGAGCACCTTGGTCTGTCGTGATGATTGATGGGACGCCAAAACGAGGGATCCACTCTCGTGTCAGAGTCTCGGCGACTTCTTCTGCGGTAATGGAGCGCATTGGCCAAACTTCTGGCCATCTAGTGGCTCTGTCGATGGCAGTTAAACAATACCGAAAATCGTTGCAGATCGGCAAAGGGCCGATGATATCGATATGAATGTGCTGAAATCGACCAGAAGGCAGATCGAAATTGCCGAGAGGGGCGGAATTGTGCCGCGACACTTTAGCGCGCTGACACGCTTCGCAAACGCGGGCCCACTCCTTGCAGTCCTTATTAACAGCGGGCCAGACATAGCGATCGGTTACCAACCTGGTTGTAGCTCGTGCACTAGGATGGCTAAGTTGGTGAAGCTTATTAAAAGCTGATCGTCGGAAGTCGGGGGTCAGGTATGGACGAGGCTTGCCAGTAGAGACATCGCAAGTGACGGAGATGTTGGTTTCAGGCATAACGACTTTGGTCAATTGGAGGCTGGAGCCTTGGTTACGCAAGTTAGCCAACTCTTGGTCCGTCTCTTGCGATTTTGCAAGAGCCTCGTAATTTTGTTCGAGGGCAATGGCGTCTACACGCGACATCGCGTCTGCCACGACATTTTCCTCCCCCTTTATGTATTTAATGTCAGTGGTGAACTGACTGATAAATGACAGCTGGTTCAACTGAGCAGGAGGGAGCTTTTCCCGGCGCTGTACAAACGCATAAAGCAGCGGCTTATGGTCCGTGTAGATTGTCGCGTGTTGGACCTCGAGGATATGACGAAAATGTTGTACGCTTTCGTATACCGCTAGCAGCTCACGGTAATAAGCCGGCCATTGTGTTTGCTGAGGCGTCAATTTCCTGCTGAAAAACGCAAGCGGAAACCACTCATCGTCTACTTGTTGTTGAAGACAGGATCCGATGTGGACGTTGGAGGCATCTGTAAACAATGCCAGGGGTGCGTCGCTGATCGGATGTTGTAGTAAGGTGGCACTGGATAAGCTCTTTTTGCAGGCTTCAAATTTCTCCAGAAGCTCAGGTGACCATATAAATGGCTTGGCACCTTTGCCATTGGTAGCCACTACGGCGTCTATAAGTGGAGCCTGGAATTGCGCAGCGTGCGGTATAAACCGGCGGTAATAATTTAGCATGCCGAGGAACCGACGCACGCCCTGGACAGTTTTCGGAGGGGGAAAATCCAAAATGGCCTGTATCCGATCAGATGGAGGTTGGGTGCCTTCAGGGCTGATGTGGTAACCCAGGAACGTGACTTCTCGGATTCCAAGAACACACTTGGTAGGGTTTATCACCACACCATAATCCCGGAGACGCCCAAAGAGGATCCGCAGGTGTTCCCGGTGTTGAGCCTCATCCAGTGAGAAGACGAGAATGTCATCCACATAAGGGAAACAGAAATCAAGACCCCGTGTGACCTCATCGATAAACCGCTGAAATGTCTGACCAGCATTGCGAAGACCGAAGGTCATAAAAGGAAATTCAAAGAGGCCAAACGGGGTGACGATGGCGGTCTTCGGTACATCCTCCTCGGCCAGAGGAATCTGATGATAGGCCTTCACCAGGTCTAAAGTGCTGAAGACTTTGGCACCAGAAAGGTTGTGAGCAAAATCGTGGATGTGCCGTACTGGGTACCGGTCTGGCACAGTTCTGGCGTTTAATCCACGGTAGTCGCCACAAGGACGCCAGGAATCGTCCTTCTTCAAAGCCATGTGCAACGGGGATGACCAAGCACTTTTGGAAGGGCGTGCGGTCCCGGATTGTACCATGTCCTCAAATTCCTTTTTGGCTGAAATTAATTTTTGTGGTGCCAGGCGTCGAGGACGGCAAGATATCGGAGGCCCATCCGTTGTTTTTATATAGTGCACAGTATTGTGCTTGACGACTCTGGGAAGGCCAGGAGGACGAGTGATTTCGGGGAATTCTGCTAGCACTTGTGCGTAAGCAGAATTCGACGAAGCAACAGCTTTGACGCTAGGCTGTTTTGAAGTAACGGCGAAAGCAGACGTTGATAGGTTGGTGAGACCGTCAACCAATCTCTTGACTCTACAGTCTGGCAGAAGGTGGTAATGAGCCAGAAAATCAGAGCCAATGATAGCGGTAGTGACGTCAGCGACGACGAAAGACCACACGAACTGCCGCCGAAGACCAAAATCAAGGGTCAAATTAACATTTCCATACGTCCTGATACTACTACCGTTTGCAGCACTGAGCTCGTAGTCGGAGGGTTTCCTCCGGTCTGAGAGCCAGCAGCGGGGGTAGCAACATAGGTCAGAACCGGTGTCAATTAAAAACTGTCGTTTAGTGACACGGTCAGTGACGAAGAGTCGACGGCTTGAGTGTTGGCTGGAGTCGCAATCAGATGCCGCCGCTACTGATTGCGCGCGGCGTTTTCCGCTTTCCAATTGCAGGGTGAAATGCATTTAAGAGCTTTGGCCCCATATTTCCTGTGGTACCAGCAGCGTTTGTCAGATCGGTCGGGGCTGGCGCGGCGTGAAACTGGGCTATCCATTGATGGAGAACGCTGCCTGGACCGAGAGGTTGCAGAAGCCGCAGAAGTCAGCGCAGCCACTTGCTTACCAATTTCCTCGATCCTCTCCATCATGGTGGTGAGCGGAGACACAGTAGCTGAGTAAACATTCGCCGGCCCTGGTTGAGCTTCAATAATTTTATCAGCTATATCCGCAACCTTCTCTAGGGGGAGTTCAGCTTGTGCTGCAAGAATGCCTTGAACATGCTGAGGCAAGCGGCGAAGCCATAGCTGACGAAGGATGTTGTCAGCGGACAGCGTTGACCCTGCAAGTGATCGAAGGTGACGAAGAAACTGTGACGGCTTCCTATCCCCCAGTTCTTCATCACTGAGAAGGCGTCTCGTTCGTTGTTCTTCGGATGCAGTAAAACGGCTGATCAGGGTGTCTTTCAGTTTCTGATATTTCCCTGTTGCAGGAGGATTGGTAATGACATCCTCAATTTCACCAGCCACCTTGTGATCAATTTGGCTGAGAACATGGCAGTACATAGTATCATCAGTGTTGATGCCTGCGAGGTGAAACTGTGCTTCGGCTTGAGCAAACCACACCGTAACCCTATCAGGCCACAAGGGTGGTAGCTTAACAGCAACTCGGCATACAGCGGGTGCAGCAGCTTGTTCTGGTTTAAGCTGCATCACACTGGGTTCATGTAGGGCACGCAAGGCTAAATTTTCAGCCTCAAGGGCAGCTAGACGTGCTTCCAAATCAGTGTTCATTGTGAATGAGTAGTGTCAGTAGGCGGCAAGGGATAAGGTTAGAAGGGAACCTAGGACCAAACTAGATACCACACACAAACCGAGCAAAACCAAAAAGTCATACAAATATGTTATTGAAAAAAAAAAAAAATTTTGTAACTGAGCGATCACACCAATAACACTGCTGTAGGCAAATACACACAAATACTAACAATAATAACAACCACAAATTCCCATAAGTTTATACATGCACACACAAAAATTATAATTAAGTTTTGTCAAAGATGGTGTAGAAAAAATACAATAAAACTGTAAAAATAAAAAATGTTGTACATACACGTTAGTATAGAAAATAATAGCTACATAAAAAAAAATATGTGGGACAAATTTTTTAGTACCAGAGCAAAATATCCAACTATGACAAAACAAAAACACACAGGAACAATAACCCCACTAAAACAAAACAAACTCCGGCGTCATACAACCAATGAGGGTTAGTAGTTGCTCCTCGTTTAATTAGTAAATAGTAAGCAACAAATCCTGACCACACTTATTGTACCTATTTCTGTAAGTCAAGCCTATAATTATTAGGTTATATCAGCAGTGTCCGAAACAAGATGCACAAAATGTCAAACGGGTACTTGCGTGAACAGAAACGTAGAACGTTGGGGCGAATGTCATAAGTCCGAGTGATAGTCGATGACAGTTTGACGGCTCGATGACAGCTCCGACGAAGTTCTCGTTGAATGACGGCAGGTGGCGCTGGCGCTTGGTCGACCAAGCGACCGGTAAAACCCGAAGTTTGAACAGAGCGATGCCAACAGGTTTGAACTTGTTCAATTTTCCCGCGATATTAGGTAGTTTTTGGATGCACTTTATTTGATTGCTGACAAGTTTTTACGATGATTTCGAGTAGGTAGACACTTGGTAGGTACACTATCGGAGCACTAATACCGAACGGTGAACACTGCACTGAGTAGGTAACGGCCGAGAAGCAGGAATTACCGCTGATTTGTAAGTTGGTCGGCCCGTGCTGGTTTGTCACCTCACGTTGACGAGCGTAATATTCAAGCGCGTCGACGGGGTCACCAATTTGGGGATCAGGGAGAGTAGGTGAAGCGTCCCGTGGTCCCTCGATTGCTTCGCTTCTTGTTAGAGATGAGGTGAAGTCAGCAGGTAGTAGGTATTATAATGGAAACGCTCCAGAAGGTATAACTATTGTTATATTGTGACATACGATGTTATAACATTACACGGTACAACACAAGGTATAGGCTTCACGAGTAATAATAATCAGGAGGCTTAGTTTGGTGTTACAAATATTATCGTCTCGCGTGCGATGTCGTAGGGAAGAGAGTTATGCCTCTGTCCGTGTGTGTGTGTACGAACATCGCGCGGGAGCCTAGTGATGTGGATCGCGCGCTGGCAACTAGTGTTGTGGCGTCGATCCACAGATAACAATATAGTTGACTAAAACTAAGACCTTATAAAATAAAGAAGGCGGTCGTGAAATATCACGATCGCCACAACGTCATCTATAGTCTTCTATCACACGCGGTTCTTAGTTTCCTTGCCATGTACAATGTACATTGTAGTTTTTTATAATATTTATTTTGAAATCAAATTTGGAAATATTATATCAATTACTTTTAACACAATATGTTTTAGCAGTAGACTTACATACTTTTTTTCTTTGGCCATGGTGCTGTTCGCTTCGCGCATTGTGCCAGTTTCAAGTAATTTTAGGTTAGGTTACGCGCCAATACGCGCGAACGAGAAGAAAGTTGCGTTCCGTTTTCGCCGGCAGGTTTTGACAAAGGAACGTTCCGTTACACACAGATGATGTTTATTTCCCTCGGTCGCAGCGCGCGTGGGGCTGATGCACATCGGCGTGTTCATCCTGCTGCTGCTGTCGGGCGAGCGGAACCTCGGCGTGAGGCTCAACAAGCCGTACGCGGCCGCCGTGCCCATGGACATCCCCGTGTTCACCGGCACGCACGCCGACCTGCTCGTCGTGGTGTTCCACAAGGTGGTCACCTCGGGCCACCAGCGCCTGCAGCCGCTGTTCGACTGCCTGCTCACCATCCTCGTCAACGGTGAGTGTGGCTTCACCTGGGACTGTTCCGACTGGCTAAATTTCGCCTGACTCTAACCCACCACCAGTTGGTTTGTAAAATGACAGTGCAGGCCTCTAGTGTCAGTGCCTATAAGGAACCTCTAACCTGTTTCAACGTCCTTCGAGACTCCAGGTGACATTTCCAACTTGACTACAATGTGGGCATTCCGTACAAACGGCTGAATCCGACAAAAGACAAGCGAAAGTGTATGCTAAGCGATAGCGACTACCGCGTTGGTACTCAATAGTCACCAGACACGCTCGAAATGTCATACAAACTCCGAATCTCGCTTTAATATAAAAAATAGAGTGTCCCGTCTTCTACGGCAGGGTTTCCAACCCTTTTAGCTTGGTGCCGCCCCGAACTATAAAAAAAAAATCATGCCGCCCTATATTATTATTCAGCGCAGTTTGGTTCATCAGTTGAAATATCCGAACACTCCATGCTGCCATCCCCCCCTTAAATCTCTCTACGCCCCCCCAGGGGGGCACGCCCCTGCGCGGCTGACCTGACGTCCCCTGCCGCAGTGTCCCCGTACCTGAAGACGCTGTCGATGGTGGCGTCCACGAAGCTGCTGCACCTGCTGGAAGCGTTCAGCACGCCGTGGTTCCTGTTCGCGCGGCCGCAGCACCACCAGCTCGTGTTCTTCCTGCTGGAGATGTTCAACAACATGATCCAGTACCAGTTCGACGGTGGGTGCGACCCGGCCGCCTCGAGTCTTATTGTGTCCGCCAGAGGGTCAAGTCTGCTAATGCTGAACGCTTCAATCGAATCTCAATGGAGTGGCTTCAGTGGAAATCCATGTCACAATGAAATGCCACAAACTGTTCCGAAGCACAGAATAATAAACTAGTAAACTAGTACAGAAGCTTTACTTCGCAATGGTTTTCAAAGAAATATTGACTCTATCTGATAAACAATATGATTTAATTTAGCTCGCGGTCCAGTCGAGCACGTGTTCATTTACATACCTACCAATTTCTTTTTGAAGGATCATGGGCCTTAATTCACTATACTACGGTTCATAATAAGTTATACATGGTTATACGTATTGAAAGAGCCGCGGACTAGGGTTGCTTACTTATGCCATCTAGCGCACAGCACGAGCGTTTACTCCTACTTGTGGCGGGCAACGCGCAGCAGGCAGCGCCGAGTACGTTCATGTAGTCTAAGAGCTAGCTGCATAATTGTATATGCTATACGATTATTGCCAAAGATTTAATTTAATGAAGTAATAAAATAAAACACATTTTGTTCATTATACTTATATAGACAAAATAATAATAGATGTTATGTATGTGTAAAAATATCTGGAATTGTTTTTGTTTCGGACAAAACATAATAATTGATACTTAATTACTGAAATATACATAAATTGATACTTAAATACTTAAATTACTGAAAATACTGCACAGTATCTTTTTGCTTATTTTCGTTTTGTGTCCATCTTGCAATTATATAATGAATCAATCAAATCAAATAATTAAGTTGAACGTGGTCGAACATATAGCGCGCACGCGTGTGTTTTCTTTCGCTTGTGGCAGCCTACTAGATTGGCCCTTGCGCAATTGCCGCCGCCCGTAGGTATGTTTCGCGGAGTGACACAGGCCTGTCCGAAGCCACCCCACTAAGATGCGATTGAAGCGGTCTTAATGTAGGTCTTAATTTAGCAGATTTGACCCCCTGTCTAGCTACCATACCCTCGAAAATCAAGTTCAGATCAGAAGAGATTGAGTAAAAGAAAACATGCTGCATGTAGGCTTATCAGTCAAGAACGGCTAGATCGTATTGGCTGTTGATTTTTTGTTGTGATCGTATGGTTTTGTGTAAATTAAAATGTTTGCTTCGCGTATTGACGCCGATTCTGTTCACAGGTAACTCGAACCTCGTGTACACTATAATCCGCAAGCGCGGCGTGTTCCACAACCTGGCCAACCTGCCGCACGAGCACGCGGCCATCGCGCGCTCGCTGCAGGCCGGCAGGGGCAAGGGCTTCGCTCCCGCGCGCGGGGCTCTGCCCAGGTACCGTGCCATCCGACGAACGCTATTTTATATCTGCACATTAGTGTTTTGCCTGGCTCAAGCTTTGGGGCTTTGACCAAGAAAAAATGGTCCTTCGAGCCAACAAATTGGTCCTTCGAGCCAACAGATTGGTCCTTCGAGCCGGATTGACCCCGTGTATGTAGTATGTAGCGATTGTTGATTCCCGCGCCGGCCCGCAGGACGCGCAGCGCGGAGTCGGTGGCGGAGGCCGCCATGGAGGGCTCGCGGCCGGCGCAGCCCGCGGAGCCCGGCACGCTCAACGCCACGCTCCCCGACACGCCCGGTGAGCGCCGGCTCCACCTACCTATCCATAACATTGATTTTGTCGGTTTGTTTGAACTTTTTTGAGAGTGATGTCTGGATCCTTGTTTGTGTTTATATAATTAAACTAGCTGTTACCCGCGACTTCGTCCGCTTGTGCCACATTTTGTCGCGGTAAAAAGTATCCCATGTCGTGCTCCGAGATCCAATCTATCTCTATACCAAAAATCATCTAAATCGGTTCAGCCTGTTAGTTGTAAAAGGTAACAAACAAAGGAACAGAGTTTTGCATTCATAATATTAGTATGGATTTGGATATTTTATACAAATTAAAATTTAAAATGAACTTATTTAAAATGTCTATTATTAATCGTATTGCAAGTATCTGATCCACCGACCCCCGTGGTGGATTATAGCCCTATCCTATTCACGAGCGAGGTGACACCCGCGCTTGCGTCGTGACGACGATGATGATAAATGATGTCGATGACGGTTCCAGCGATCGCCGTGATGACGGAGCGCGAGTCCGCGCACCCGCCGCCCCAGCGGCTGGACGCGGAGGCGCCGAGCGCGGAGCCCCGCAGCCCCGCGGAGTCCCCCGCGCCGGGGGGCGAGGCCCCGGAGCGCGCGGACAGCGAGCCGCGGTCGGCGCGGGAGCGCCTGCTGCCGGCGCGGGCCGGGCCCGACGGGGAGGACCGGAGCGCGGGGGACGCCGCCGCGGCGCAGGAGGACGACGGAGAGACGCGGACTGTCGCGCATGTCAGTATGCTCAAACTATTGAAAGAAAGAAAAAATACATGTTTTTACAACAAAAGGAAAACATCAACAGATATTGTTTATTTGCGACAATCAACATTTTGTAATACTAACAGAAAGGGGCAAGTAGAGAAAATTTATTAGTAGAAATAAAAACGAACGAACATACAATCTCACCACTAAAAAGCGAATGCCCTATAATATAACTTTATGTATTTACAACAAAACATTTTACAACTTTTAGTTGCAATTCAATGCAATTTTACCTTAGTACTTGGTTTTCAATTTCATTGTCGCCCGTGTCCCATCAGAAGGAGAAGCCCCGCGGGGGCGGCGCGCGGCGGGGCGGGGGCGGCGGCGGGGGCGGCGGCGGGGGCGGCGACTGGCGGCCCACGGCGGAGTGGGTGGGCTCGTGGCGCGGCAAGCTGCCGCTGCAGACCATCATGCGGCTGCTGCAGGTGCTGGTGCCGCAGGTGGAGAAGATATGCATCGACAAGTGAGTTGCTATCGGGAAACATAAATATTTAGGTACTCCTACGAGGGTGAATCAAAAAATTCTTGGAATCAATATAAAAAAATGCAAAGATTTAAATAATAATATTTTATTTTTCTACATAATCTCCCTCCAATGCAATGCATTTAGAATAACGCGTTTCTAACTTCCTTATTCCTTGTGAAAAAAAATTATTTTCTTGACTCTCGAAAAAGTCCTCTACGGCAGCTATAACCGCGTCATTATCGTGAAATTTTGTTCCACGAATTTCCTCTTTTAATTTTGGAAATAAGTGAAAATCACTTGGGGCTAAGTCCGGAGAATATGGTGGGTGGTCAAGGAGATTGAAGCCAGCACAGCGGATTGCGTTGAGCGCAACTTCCGATCGATGAGCAGGAGCGTTATCTTGAAGGAACAACACGCCCAACGACAGTTTTCCACGACGTTTTTCTTTAATCGCTTCACGCACTTTCGGGATTAAATTTGCATAATAGGGTCCAGTAATCGTCTGGCCTTTTGGCATGTAATCAATAAAAAGGATTCCTTCACTATCCCAGAACACAGAGGCCATAACTTTGCCAGCGGTAGGAGCAACTCGAAATTTCTTAATGGAAGGAGAGGATGGTCGTTTCCAAGACATGCTTTGTCTTTTAGTTTCAGGATCAAAATGGTGGACCCACGTTTCATCCATGGTGACAAGACGACGGCAAAAATTATCCGAATCACGCTGGAACATTTCGAGATTACGCTTGGAAATTTCCAAACGTCGCTTTTTGTTTTCGTCGGTTAACATTCGTGGCACCCATATTGCAGACACTTTTTTGAACCCCAGTGAATCAATTAAAATGGATTGAACGCTACCAAAAGATATCTTTAGGATCTCAGCTATATGTTTTATAGTCATTCTTCTGTCTTCCAAAACCAGATTCTCAACCTTTTTGACATTTTCTTCTGTAACGGAGGTTGAAGGCCGCCCAGAACGCGGGTCATCTTTACAGCTTGATCTACCTCTTTTAAATTCAGCCACCCAGTACGCAACCGTAGAATAGGGTACAGCATCACCCCCTAATGTCTGCTGAATGTCCAAAAAAATTTCCTTCGTAGACATTTTTTTCAAACTGAGAAATTTTATCACCGCACGTAACTCACTTTTATCCATAATTTTGACTTTTTAGCAACTCGTTGCACAAAAAAATTTATTACATGCGAACGAACTGACAAAAACAAGTGACAGTCTGCATAAATATAGTGTGATAGACACTCTTTAATTTGAATATCGAACTTGATCCAAAAAGGTTTCATATATATGCACTTCTAAGAACTTTTTGATTCACCCTCGTATACAACAAACCTGATATTTTTTGTCGTTTTTATAGATGGTTTTTAAGAATGGTACGGAACCTCGTGCGCGAGTCCGACTCGCACTTGGTCGGTTGTTGTTTTTATCGGCATATGTAGTATCCTATAATTATTATTACTTTATACCCTATTACATGGTACTCTAGGCTAGACAATGACAAACAAATGTAACTAGCCACAATAAACAGATAAGAAGCTACATACATATCAAGAGAAAATAGTGGCTGGGGGCAGAAGTTTCGATGCCCAACCCCACCACTCCCCTTGGAGGGTTCGCAGTTAGCCCTCGTGGGCTGTCCTGTACCTTGTGTCCCGCCGCAGGGGGCTGACGGACGAGTCGGAGATCCTGCGGTTCCTGCAGCACGGCACGCTGGTGGGGCTGCTGCCCGTGCCGCACCCCATCCTCATCCGCAAGTACCAGGCCAACGCCGGCACCGCCGCCTGGTTCCGCACCTATCTGTGGGGCGTCATCTACATCCGGTGAGTGACCAAGCCGCTGCGACCATAGGCACTACCCCCACCCCCACCCCCACCCTCCCCTGGTTCCGCACCTATCTGTGGGGCGTCATCTACATCCGGTGAGTGACCAAGCCGCTGCGACCATAGGCACTACCCCCACCCCCACCCTCCCCTGGTTCCGCACCTATCTGTGGGGCGTCATCTACATCCGGTGAGTGAACAAGCCGCTGCGACCATAGGCACTACCCCCACCCCCACCCCCACCCCCACCCCCACCCTCCCCTGGTTCCGCACCTATCTGTGGGGCGTCATCTACATCCGGTGAGTGACCAAGCCGCTGCGACCATAGGCACTACCCCCACCCCCACCCCCACCCTCCCCTGGTTCCGCACCTATCTGTGGGGCGTCATCTACATCCGGTTAGTGCGACCACGCCGCTGCCACCATAGGCACTAACCCCCCCCCCCCCCCCCCCTTCTGGTTCCGCACCTATCTGTTGGGCGTCATCTACATCCGGTGAGTGACCGCGCCACTGCGACCATGTCGCTCATTCAATTAAATATAAAAACCTAGCCGTGAAAACCGCGGATATGAAACTGACGTGTAAAGCTACAGTTGCACTGTAAATGAGAGTCCGATGTTAGGTTGCAAGGTACAAAAAATAAGGTCTCACATTGAATAGCTATATTGAAGCAATAGATGTCAACTCACGCAGTTATTCATATTCCAGTAACGTGGACCCTCCCATCTGGTACGACACGGACGTGAAGTTGTTCGAGATACAACGGGTCTGATCACCGCTCACCACCTACCACACTCACCACTACAAGAAAGAAAGAAAGAAAATAAATTTATTTGTATCAGTCACACCAATAAGTAGAATAACAAAAGAACAGCAAGAAAAAAGAATATAAACGAAAATTACTCTAATATTGATGCGGAATATCACACCAAATGGTCCCAACTCAGCATGATATCGACGAAGGTAGTTACCCACCTATCGCCGATGCTTGTTTTCTGTTAAAGCCATTTCCATGCTATGACGGCATGCGTACATTGCTCATTAATTAAATTTTAAACAAAAAAAATAATATACACACCCTAAGCTGTGACACGTAGTTATAATAGGCGTGTCGACAGTATCAAAGAATCGTCGATTTAATTATTTTAGGGCAATCTACATACTAAAATAATTTAAAACACGGGTTAAGTTTTATTTTAAATAATCAGATTATTGAGATTTTCAATAAAATAAAACATTAAAATATTGCTATCGGCCATTTTGATTGAAACACCAATCACAGCGCATGACGTCACGCTTAGGTAAACTCCGCTGATACCACTGTATTTTGTTGTTGTGAATACTGCTTTGCGATTTTGGAGTGTTTTTTTTATTATATAACGTGTGATTTATCGACTTTAATCTACAATATAACAATGGAACCAAGCTTTGTTAAGGCAAATAGCTCTAATTTGCCTAGGATTGATATATAATGTTGGGCGATTTCCTCGCAACAAATAAAGAATTTTGCTCGTCTGAGTTCCGAAACGTGAAGACTTCTTTCTAAGTCACTTCAAGAACCATCATTCTTCGTTTCTTAGCTATATAAGGTCGCTCAGTTGTGTCGGATGTTCGTATTTTCCTGTCTGATTGGCGTGTAAATTTATGGGGCAAACATTCTGGTTTCATACGTACTGGTGATAATGATACCATCACATGATACTCCATATAATTTTCCATGTCATTTAGCACCTCAAAAATGAAAACGAATTTTGATAAGGAATGATAGCCAAGGCCAAAACAAACATAACCTCAATAAATTAATTATTCCATAGCCGCATTAATGCAACTATTTCCAGTCAAACAAACATTTTATTTTATTTTATTTTATTCGGAAAACTTACAGTAATCTTATCTAACTTACTAACTAAAATTAATAACTAAATACCATTTAATAGTTTTCGCATATAAATACAATGTTGTTTGCTTGTTTGCTGAACATAAAAAACTAAGACCTATAATTACATGATAACATACTCACATCAAAGTTCTTCACAGAAGTTTCGCCGTGCGAGCTTTAACCACTTAACTCTTATTATTTTCTTGTTTGGAAAATGTACAAACACTTTGTTGGGTGTTCTTATTGATGTGTTTTTACACTGCGGTACTGCACACCACTTATAAACTTCGGAATTCATTTGTATCACACTAAGTATCTAAATGTTTTGTTTAAAATTCTTCGTAACGCATAGACATAATTACATGTTTACCTAAGCGTGACGTCAGAGCCGACGCCATGACACCGCGAGCTGTTATGGCGCACTATTTGAAAAAATATTAGAAAAAGGGTTTTAACTTCGTTAAACTCAAATTTATTACCGAAATAAAGGTTTTTTCGTAAATAGTAAATATGTACCGCTATTATGGAAGAGGATTTCAAAATCTTTCGACACGCCTATTTGTAATGTTTCGTTTGATATGGCCATTTGTATACCGTCAGCATCTTAAGTCGCAGAAAGTCCCGACAACCAATTTAAAAAGCACGCAAAATTTTAATGTAAGTTTAGAAAATGTACAGCTATTTTCGTTGCCGGCTGTATCTACTTACTATTATATTATTGAAAATTAACTTCAGAAATAGGGAATGAATAATCCAACGCACTGTTACCATAATCTGTCAGAATTAACGCAAGCTGCGAAGCTGCAAAGAAAAATTATCAACTTATTTATGGAAACACTTGAGTTTTATTACGTTTATTTTGTTAATCTATAAAATATTTTTACTCTTGTGCATTTAAATATAAATAAATGTAACTTTGTAAATAACGATCGTAGCTTTTAGTGTTATAAAAATAAAAATTATGTCTTATGTTCTCTATAGAAAATTATAAATGATAATAGTGAGATTGTCGTTGTGTGTATCTCTACAAAGAAAATGTTTCTCTGTGTAAAACTTTTTAATCTCAATTTTGATAATCAATGATGTTTTGAGTGTAATGACATAAGTGTACCTACATACCGACGCTGGCAATTTAAACGTCTAGGTGAAATAGGACAATGAACCACCGTTCATTGTCTGATCAATGCCGCAATGAACCTACTTCATTGTAACTAAACAAACGATAATAATTCGATAAGATGATAATACGCTATACGAAGGCATTTTTATTCCTTCGTATGCCGTATTTATATTGTTGAGCAAATTTTAAGTAGCTTTGATAAAATACTTCATCATACAAAAGAGCTTACTGAATCACCACATTACAAAGTGATTAAACAATAATAATTTACAGTTGGCACTTTTCAAGAAATAGTATTTGATTAAATGCGCACTTTGTTTAATGTACATGTTTTATGTAGTTTTGTAGCGGTATCATTGATGGTATGTATGTACTGCAGCCTTTCTTATGAATGCTTCTGTGTTATAACTTTTGAATTGACTACTAGTCATTTTATTTTCTTGTTTATCAAAGTAAATGTCTATTTGAAGTTAATAAATATTTATTTTACATGTTACGTAATTTAATAGCATAATTGTGTAGGTAGCTATATTGCATTTAAGATTTTGAACACCAGATGATGTAAAAACAAATGTGATTGGACATTTTGGAAAATTTGGACATTCCATGTAGAGAGGGCACTTTAGTAATGCTGAATATACTGAAATATAGTCAAAGTCAAAGTCAAATCATTTATTGTAAATAGGCGATAAAATCGCACTTTTACAAGTCAAACACTTCAATCTAATAAACAAATTAATAAAATCATAAAAGAAAACAAACTATAATTAATTGATAAGGTATGGTTTGAGTTTGAAAAAGGATGTTTCCCTTTCAAGTCCAGGATTGAATCTCAGACAGGAAAAGGAAACTCCGTTTGATTCTACCAGTGCTTCGGAATACACCCGTTAGAGAAGACAGCACCAAGAAACTCTACGGGGATGTCTTTTTTTTTCTCATATTGTATAATTTCTTTCCATTTTTTTTCAATCACAATATTTACATAAGTAGGTATAAATATTACCATTAAAAATAAAAATTTCAAAACATATTAATAAAATTCACGTTAATTATTACTACCATGGAGCTGGGGGCATTGAGGCCATGCCTTTGTATCTTTAATATAGTCATTAACAGTGTAATAGGCTTTCTTTATGAGATTAGCCTTAATATAAGTTTTATATCTTTGCATGGATAATTGATCAATTCCCTCTGGCAACTTATTATAAAAGCGTATACAGTTCCCCATAAATGAACCATTAACCTTCTGCAACCGAAATCTTGGTACATGGAGTTTATTTTTATTTCTAGTGTTGAAATTATGTACGTCACAATTTTTAGCAAACTTGTTAATATTTTTATGAATATACAATAAGTTTTCATAAATATATTGGCAAGCCACTGTAAGAACATTGATGTCTTTAAATCGTTCCCGGAGAGAATCGCGGGTTTTCATATTATATATTGACCGAATTGCTCTTTTCTGTAGCACGAACACAGATTGGATATCCGCGGCTTTGCCCCACAACATAATGCCATACGACATAACGCTGTGAAAGTAACTAAAATATACTAATCTTGCAGTGGCTTCATCAGTAAATTGTCTGATTTTACGTACAGCAAAAGCTGCAGAGCTCAATCTTCCAGTTAAAGATGATATGTGAGGACCCCACTGTAATCTAGAATCTAAATTAATTCCCAGGAACGTGGTTGACTCTACCTGGTCTAACGGCTCATTATTAATTAAAATACTTGAATTTGTGAGGCCTCTTCTAACATTGGGTAGTGAGAATTTTATACATTTCGTTTTTTTAGAATTTAGCACTAAATTATTTACCGTGAACCATTTAAGAACTAGCGTGATTGCTTTGTTAACATCGTCAAAATTGTTGTCTGTTCTGTCAACCTTAAAAATAAGTGAAGTGTCATCAGCGAACAAAACAATATCACATAAGTTCTTTACAAAAAAGGCAAGATCGTTAATATACACCAAGAACAAGAATGGCCCCAGTATTGAACCTTGAGGGACGCCCATTGTAGAGAGCGACCCAGATGACCTTACTCCATTTATATCCACTTTCTGGATTCTGTTACTAAGATACGAGAAGACAAGATCGAGAGCTTTCCCGTGAACCCCGTAATGCTGTAATTTAGAAATTAATGTTTCGTGACTAACGCAGTCAAATGCTTTGGAAAGGTCACAGAAAACACCAATAGCATCCTGCGACTTCTCCCAAGCATCGAAAATATGCTTTAAGAGCCTTATCCCTGCATCTGTGGTAGAACGCCCTTTAGTGAAGCCATATTGTTCAGTATGAAACAGGCTGTTTAAATTAAAATGAGTCATTAATTGGTTCAAGATAATTTTTTCAAAAATTTTACTTAGTGCGGGAAGTATTGAGATGGGTCTGTAGTTAGTCGGGTCATTTTTATTTCCGGATTTATACAGAGGAATTAGTTTACTATTTTTCATTACGTCGGGAAAAACTCCTTCATCGACACATGTATTAAAAATAACGACCAAATACGGGGCAATTGAATTAATAATACAAGTTAAAATTTTTGTAGACATTCCCCACAGATCCTCAGTGTTCTTAATATTAAGTAATTTAAATGTCTTAACAATGGTGTCTACATCAATATATTTGAACTTAAATATATCATTACATCTTTCAACATTATTTAATAGTATAGAAGCAGCCGCAACCGGGGATGACTCTAACGACTGGGTAGTAACAATAGGTATATTGGTAAAAAAATCTTCAAACGCATTGGCTACTTCGCAATCTTTTGAAATTAATTTTTGGTTTATATTTAAGACATATTTCCGGTCCCGAGGTTTAATTTTGCCAGTTTCAGTGTTTATTATTTTCCACGTTGTTTTGATTTTGTCTTCGGCCTGCTTAATTTTCCTACTCAAGTGAAGAGACTTCGCGGTACGGCACACAGATTTGAATGTCTTTGAGTATTGTTTAACATAGTCTAAAAATTTTGTGTCATGTGCATTTATACATTTTTGTGAATATAAATCATACAATTTGTTCCTGCTTTTATAGATACCAGGTGTAGCCCAGTCCCCATCAAATCTCGCCTTGGTGCTACCTCTATATGTTTTTACTTTAAATATTGTATTAAACTCTTTATCTATCATTTTGAACAAGGAATTGCAAAGGTCATCTGGATCCTCAAGAAACGGTAAATAAGTAAGTTGCTTATCAATGCTTTCCGAGAACTGTCCCATACGGTTGGTGGTAATGGGTCTGTAAGTAAACTCCGTGGAGACTTTATTTGAATTGCATGGAAACACAGCGCTTTGGCCACAATGATCCGAGCTAAGCTTGTTACATATGGCCATGCTTTGTGGTTCACAGTTACAGAAAACATTGTCTAAGCAAGTTGCAGACGAGGTAGTGATTCTAGTTGGCTGATTAAAAAGATTTTTTAGATTAAAGCACAAAAATAAATTTAGTAATTTATCACTTAATGGGCACTTATCAAGAATATTAACATTAAAATCACCACAAACAACTAGATATTTCGAGGTATTAAATGATTTTCTCAGCACTTCTTCCATAATGGACTCAAACACTTTGAAATCAGCTGTTGGGGGTCTGTATACACAAACAATTATATGCTGCTCTAGCTCTACACATGATAACTCTATAGTACGTTCTATAGACAAGGACACAATGTCTTTTCTCTCTTTAAATTGGCAATTGTTTACTACATAAATTAATGACCCGCCGTGGATAGCTTTTTCCCTAGTGAAAGAACTTGCAATTTGGTAATTCTGAATAGGCGGTAACACAGTATTTTTCCTGAACCAATGTTCAGTTACACACATAACATGAATTTTACTAAAGTCTAAAAATAGTTCTAATTCTAGTGCTTTGCTAGAAAGGCCTTGAATATTCTGATGGAATATATGAATGGTACCGGGCCTTTCCATTGTCTTAGAGGTCAGTTTAAATCAACTGTCCTAGTCATCCTACCTATATCCCCGTTATTACAGCTCTCAACTGTGGGATTGTCAGAGTGATCAATTATACTATGTATAAATGGATCATATATATTAAATGCTAACAATTTAGCAATGGTCGTCATGTCCTTTTTGCTGAGATACAAAGTATTCTTTGTCAATATAAATCTACTAATGAATTTATTAATTTCAAAATACAATATGTCACTTTGACGACATGTCAAATTATATAATGTCAAATTTAGATCATGTACATGACCTTTCTGAGTCGGAGTCATTCTATTTGAATATGGCAGTGAGCAGATAATGATTTTGCCTATACCTTTACTTTCTATATCTATCAGGGTCTCAATAAGACTTATAATATCACATTTATTTATACCTAAACTATCTCCTAATAATACCACAATAGTGGTATTTTTGTCATATACATTGTTTTTAATTTTTAATGATAAATCCTTCACAGACATGCCCGAGAAACTGTTATTGCAGACAGTTTGAGTTAGACAGTTTTGTAGTAAGCTGCCCATACCCACTCCCATTTGGTCACTGAACACTACTGTTTTTCTAGTGCACCCGGGTTGCCTGGATAAACAATCCGAGTCCACCAGAGAAACATCTGGACATTGGGATAAAGGTTCCTGCACAGATGATTTGTGCTCCGGAACCAGGCATGGGGAGCCACTCTCCACTAAAGGTGTAATCGGAATTAAAGACAGCAAGCTAGAGTCTTCTGTGCTGTCAATGTTTGTACTGCATTTATCACAACTGTTAGGGCTGCTGCGACTTTGGTTCATCAAGCATGTCATGGCTGCTATATGACCTTTAATCTGCTTTTTTGATGTTTCATACCTACCACTTATATCACATAACTGCTTCTGTAAGCACTTAATTCTACCATTCATATAATCTATTTCTCTATTGTTGCGGCCTAACAAGCTATAGCATTCATCTAATTCTATCTGCAAATTTAATTTTTCTTTACAAATATTTGTGCATTTAAAGTATTTTTTGTAATTTTTTAGCACAACAGATGTTCGTTTTAATATTTTATTAATTTTCACATACTTCTTAATCTTATTGGACCCTCTAATGCAAACATTTTTACAACTATGGCCTAACTTAGCTGTAGTGAGGTCGTTAATTGTAGGGATGCTGTTACATTCTAACAACTCATTTGTGCTGGTTTCTATTAACTCTGAATATAAATCCATGGTATTAATTTTTTCCTCCAAACTAATGCTTATATTATTATTTTGTGATGAGGACTCAAAAGCCTCCAATTTAATCCTATTAAGGTGTAATTTGTGTTCTAAATCCCTAATGTGCATAAGGGCTGCCTCATATGTCTCTTGATCTTGGCCATAGGAGTCAATGGAGCTCTGCAGGCGGTCTCGCTGGTCTCTCATATCTTCAAATGCAACATCTAGCTCTGATAATTGGTTCTTCAATTGTGTGTTTTTGTCTAACACACTGAACATATCTGCCTCATGGCCCTCTAACTCTAGGAGTAGCCTGTTGTTGGCTTCCTTGGTGGATTTGAGTTCTACCAGTGCCGTCTGCAGTTTGACCTCCAAATCACATGCCTTGCGAGTCATCATTGTGTATGTTAGTGGCAGGCTCTGAAAGACAATGAAGCACCTTGAATTCTAGCTAAGAGTTGATTACTTATATTAGTGTCCTACTGTTAACCTAGATGTAAACCTTATTGGCAATATTATTTTTAAAATTTAATCCTGAAAGCTCTAGTAAACCACGTCACAACTGCTTGCATACAGTAATACGAACCCGTTAATATATCCTAAGGTGTAAAGCTATGATTCCAGTATGTACTCTTACAAAAAAAAAAAACCACCAAATTGTCAAAGCAAAATAAGTATTTGATTATAACCTATCACTACAAAATATATAGTAACGTCGGTATTCTTTTTATTGTACGTTCTAGTTATGATTAGTATTTACTAGAAATAACTAAATAATGCTTAAGTAGGTTTACTTCCCCTGTTTTATGAAGAAAAGTCACGATCTTTTCAAATCACGAACGTTGAAAGGTAGATGCCGGCCGGTTTCCAACGGTCAGCTGGTTAGCAATTTTTATCAGAATTACGACTCTGATCACAATTAACACTGGCAGGCACTTAGATCGGAAATTATCAACGATATTTACGCAAGATTTACACAAATAAACGAATATAATCTAATTAATTCGCTAAAATACAGCACAGCTGTTTTTTTGACGTGTTGCCGTTAGTGTTGCCAGACGGACAGCTCTATATATATATATATCTCTCTATAAATTTTGATAACCTGACAACTAGATTTATTTCTCTAATAGGTACTTAGTTTTTCCATTGATGAAAAAAATAATTGTTTATTATAAATGTAAAAAGTTTTAATCGTATGAATCAAACCAAACATAATTATTTAACTCGATCATTTGCACCATTATTTTAAGTTTGAATAGAGTTAGTTGAATTTAGTATAATATTACTAATTGTATTTATTTGATGTTCTCGTCTTATGTACTTACTTAATGTTATGAAATGAAAAATATACAAAAATATGAGCTTGACTGTTATTATTTTTATTTTATTTATTTGTTAAAATAATTATATTAATAATATTTAATTATAATTTACTTATTTAATATTTAATTAATAATATTTTGGTCTGTTCAAATGTAATTGTTCCGTTTCAATGTGCACAACAAGCAAGCAGTACCTACTTACGTGTTCTTGAAGAGCACCAGCATAACATTTAAGGTATCGTAAAAGCAGTTGGGATTTTTATAGAAACAAAAGTTATCACAGTTTAACATTATTATTCAATAAGCTTCAGTTACAAAAGTTGAAATAACGATTCCCTTCTAAGGGGCGAATAAAAAACAACACATTCTGGTACGTTAACGCCAACTAAACTTAATCAACTCGAGTACATTACATGTATTACTTTACTAACGTATGCTTATCATTATACGACTCGGTTACGGCGTCGTTGTCAAAATAGCGCGAGAGCGGGCAATTACATTTTCACTTGCTAACTTCATTGCAAAGAAATGTTTCACAATGAACGCGTGAGAGCCACAATGAATGACTGAAGCAAGTTGTGGGTGGGAGACATTTCTTTTCATCAAATTAATCTCAATTTAATTACTGTTCCTGTTAATTCATTTACTAGGTAGGTACCTAATATTATTCGAACCAATTAGATACCGCTTACAACTTTCGGTACCTATAATAATACCGTTGATTAGAATACCAGTATTTTTTATGTCCTCTGTGACGATAATGATGGCGGTCTTTGTCCGCCTTTTTGTATTTTCCGATATGACATTATAATATCCACTTCCGTTATTTTTTTAATAAATTCAAAATTCTAATTGTGCACGATTATTCACATTTTTTTTATTCTATTAAAATATGACTACTTATGAGATCTTTTAACAATAATAAAGACGATAACCAATGCAGTCGTGAGGTTATTAAATACTTATTTGCACAATTAAATAAAGCAGGTGCTAACCAGACTTATAAACTTATATAAAAAGTTTATTTTTATAGGGCGATGATAAAACGAGTGCTGAAGAGTTTCTTTTCACGGCATGTATTACCTACTGTACATGCCAAGATTTGACATTTCCACACCAACATCATATCTTTACGTGGCATTACACTCACACTCGATGTTATTTTTTATTGTATGTTCATCGGTGCTGTCAATATATTTTGTATATATTTTCCCTAATGGTAGACGATTTCACGGCCAGTGTAACCACAGCTTAGATATACCATAAATACATTTTAACACAGTGGACGAGATACTGTAATATCTATTCTAGACTTCTATACACATAATAGTTTACTAAGGGTTTAAAACGCATTAAATTGTATACAAAACTAACTTTTTTTAGTAACTAACTATATTCAAAAAATATTATTTGATGATTTATGAACACCGCTTATTGTTATTTACATCATAATTATATAAAAAAAATGGAAATACAACGTTCAAGTTTTAATTCAAGTAATTTCGGAAACAAAGAACTCAATACAGTAACTAAGTTTATTCTTACGATTAGAATAAGGTACAATTATTATTATTATATATTTATTTTACAGGAAACTGTTCCCGATTTACAAAAATACATATAAGTTACTTTCATATAAAAATAAACAATAATGCGCTAACCAATAGCGTATTTGACACTATGTACCTACAACAAAATATGATGTAAATACGATTCTTTATCTAAGGAATAATAAATCAAATTATTTTTATCATAAAAGTTCACAAAAACAAGAATATATTATCTATTTTTTCAATTCAAAGAGTCTATTAGAGCCTATTATATGAATATTTAATATATTTTAAGCACAGTCATTTACAAAACGTGAAAATATTCATCAATTTTGCATAATTATTATACATACCTAAGTAGCCATTCATGACTTCATATAACATATACATCAAATTCCTTTCTCCTACAACTTAGTTACACCAATACTACTAAATACGTACAATCGGGAACATAAATGCATCACCTACCGATACCTATCGTATATTACGCAACGGCACATAACAAAATAGGCGTCATGAACGCGACAGTAGTACGCGTTCATTGTGGGTCAACAATAGGCACAATGAACGCGTTATAATCCTCGTCTGCACTTCAAGCGTTCATTGTGTCCTTGTTACGTCGTGCCCTTCGTTTTTAAATGGAAGCATGAAGGGTCATAAAGATTCACATTTATCTCCATAACTGTACGCACGAAATGAACGAATCAATGAAATCTCGACCGTATTCCGTAGGCATTAGTTATACCTACGCGGTGAGCCAGGAACTAGGCAGTGGATTGGTAAGGTTCATTCTAAGGCTAAATCTAGTCTAGGTACGTTCTAAGGGACAATAATTATTCAAACAGGAAGGACAAACATCACACGTTTAGAGGAAAAATCAAAACTAAAAACGTAACGACTATTAAAATGACTTTTAGCAATGATTAGAGTAGTAGGTATACAAGATCCCCTATGGCATTATTCATATTCCAGTTTAATTGAAGTCTATGCACACACATAATCAAACCATTTTATAGTGGTTATGCGCATATTTTGTCTGAATTCATCTATACAATCATGTTACGGCTAATAGCCGAAGCGCTGGTATACCTCTTTATATCTAGCTGTAGTAATTATTATACTTCGGGTACTCTAGCCGTGGCTATATAATACAGTTATTATATTCATCGTAATTGGCAGTGGCTGCAAACATATTAATCTCGGTCTTTCAACGGTCGAAACCCAATTTCGAGCGGTCATAACAGTATCCTCCCAGCGTTCACACAATTATCCTCCTAACCCCATCCAGACTTATAGAAGACTGAATACATTATGAACCTCACCCACCCCTGGCAGCCTAGATGATGAACTCCTGGCTCACCGGGTGCGGCAGCTAGCTGAGCTCGGAGTAGGCGGGTGGCGGCGGGGACTCCCGGCCCGGCATCAGCACCGCGATCTTGTACGGCGGCGGCGCCTCCGGGGACTCCTGCGCGGCGGAGCGGTCGGACTGCAGCAGCGTGGCGAGGGAGATGTCGTCGGACGGCTCGGACTGCTGCAATGAGAAGACTTCATGTTATCCAAATTACGTGGTTCAGATCGAAACCGAAGACAGTAACAGCAGATTGGAGAGTCAATAACTAGTTCGATGATCAGCATTTTTATTGAATTTGTAATCACCTGCCGATAGGACACGAGAGCACTGACCGTGTCGGGGCGCGGCGGCGCCTCGTGGTGCGCGCGGCGCGCCGTGGAGGACACGCGGTCGGGCTCCTGCAGCGGCTGCGGCGCCGCGCGGCACAGCGTGAGGGCGCAGCCCACGGAGCACACGCAGGCCACCGCCGCACACACCACCGCCGCTTCGTTGCCCGACGAGTTGTCGCGCACCACCTACAAACGCACAATGAACGCATCGAGGCTCGCAATGAACTCGCATGTTCACAATGAACGTGCGAAATGTTGAAAGTACAATAAAAGGTGTATCTATGACGGACCCCACACGATTAATCAAGTTTTATTGCGTCAGCAGCAGCAGTATTGATATTGTCTCGGTATCGACTAGCTTCTTCGCTAACCTGCTTATCGAAATAGTATTTCGCTCCGGCGAGGAACATGGTGGCGAGTGCGAAGGAGACGAGCATGCCGAACTTGAGGTGCGGCGCCATCATGGGCGAGTGCTGGAGCCCTAGGGCCGCGGTGCGCAGCAAGGTGTCGGGGGTGACGCTGCGCGCCGCCGCCAGCGAGGCGATGGTGGGCTGCGGGGGCTCCATCGGGATCTCCACGTAGATGGACTCGTCGTTCTGCCGCCGACTGCTGTGCACGGCCGGAACCGGCGGCGGCCTGCGAGACACGTGTCTGGTGAAACATGGATACAGTTGCTGCACTGACTTTTATGACGTAACAAGATGGTGTTCGCCTATCGCGTGATCGACCCAGTTCCACTGAAATAATGCATCATTCAGTTAACAAAATACCTAACTCTTAGTCATCATTGAACGCAAGGCACAGGTTCACTATTTACGGCACTTACGGGTAGTGGCGGTGGTTGCGGTGGGGGCGGCGCGGGGGGCAGTCGACGGACGCGAACCGGTGCACCGGCGCCGCCATGCCCTTGCGCGCGCCGCCCACTCCCACGCCCACGCCGCCTGCGCACACCCGCCCTCGGGACCGCCCTGTTCACAGCAAATCGCGAAGTCGGTTCTTCTGTGGCTATATGTATTATGTATAGTCTGTAGATCTACGCATACCAGCTGACAAAGACGTGGGCACTCTGTGGCGGCCGGTGTAGGCGCATTGACTACGCTTGTCTATCCAGAAATGCATCGGAACTGCCCGCGTGCCGCGCCGGTGGAGCCTTCCCTCTCACTCTCGCATCAGGTCCCTCGCCTAGCTGGGCGTCGGTCGGTTTCGCTCACTGGCGCGGGCGGCCGGCTCGGAGCATGACCGGCCTCTGATGAGGATTGGATGACTTTAGAATAGTCTTTCGTCCACACGAAAGTGAGACATGCACCACTGACCACACAGTGCGTGTCAATGTGGATAATGTGCCTTGTTTTGTACAACCCTGTACAATGTACATACAGTGTGTACCTTTGAGTATTATGTGGTTCAACAGTTAATTCAGAAACGCTTGTGAACATTAGAAGTTCTTAAACTTTCGCGAACTGAATACATGTTAATTAGTACCTATTTATATTTTGATATTAGTTTGTGCGCGAATTAGACCCGTTTAAATACTAATTAGCTTGTGAACGTTCTTTTTGTTTTAACATGATTTTTTGTAAGCACTAGGTAGCTAAGGAGACAGTCACAAATAGAATTAAGTATATAAATGAAACCGTACAAAGCCGTGCTTACTGATGTTTCATTATGGTTTTGTAGATACCTACAGTATAGAATAAGTAGGTATAGGTCGGTATAGTACTTACTGTATAAATATAAATATGCACTTTATTATCATTATAGGTACGTATAATGACAACAATGTCAAATACCTGAGGCTCGCATAAACCAAGCACAAATATTTACCCTGTGCGATGTGCGGGAACCAAACCCGTAAACTCACGTTTCGCAATTGGCTCTTTAGGCCTCTTATTTATGACCGAAGGCCGTTAAATTGATAAATCAATAAAAAGGAAAGTTAAATTGATGAACAAGAGCTGCAATCTGTAACTCAACGCTTCCGCATCGATCGCTCTCACATACTAAAATAGGTCACTCGGGTCAATGCCTATTAATCTCCTACATACGGGGTTACAGGAACCAGTGCATATTATAGCCTCATTTGTTATTATAAATGAACTGCTGGCTGGTTAAAGTGTTAAAATCACATGCCATAAGAAAATCTGAGTTTGTATTGCATTTGCGTAAATTTATATGAAACAATATAGGAAAAAATCTACTGTATTTCAACAGGTAATATACTTTATAAAAATGCATTGATAACAAAAACTAAAACACTACATTATAACTTACCTTAAAAACAACGTACAGAATATATGTTTATGTAAATACAGATTGCTGATAAAAGAGAATAAAATAAAAGCTAAATATATTTTAGCACATTAAAGATTTGCAATTCCCATATTTAGGCAGAACAATAGTTAACTTATTTTAGTGTCACTCATTTTAATCATATGCGCAAAATATTGAAGACATGATAGATGCATTACATTTATATATTCGTTTTATTTTCACTTAATAAAACACATTTTATTTCACTTGGCCGTGATTGACAGCCATTTGTGGGCGGGGTGCGCCAGTGCGCGATAGTGTGCGACGCAACGCAACCAAAACCACAGATTCGTAGCAAATAGCAAAACAATAATGAAATTGGCAACTTCAGGGCAAATCGATAAATTGCAATGCTAAACGAAAATTGCTTTAACCATTTATAGCCCAATAATTCGACAAAATCTGATACCTACTCAATAATTTCCGAGTCCGTGAGGAATCTGAAAATTATTGGGTTAAATTTACCGCCCGAGAGCATTTCCGGAAAATAATAATCAAGATTTTAGTTTTCGTTCGGAAAGATGAAATACACTCAGAAAAGTTTTATTTTTGCAAAATAAATTGGTTTTATGTCAGTAAGTAACAAAATTATGTAGTAAATCGACACCACAGAGGGATACTTACGAATCACCACTGTATTTAATTACCATCTTCGATCAACAAGACGTGCATTATTGATCGAAGGACAAATAAGAACACTTCTGAACACATACTCTGAATATTTAAATGCTTGAATTAATCATTGGTTCTATTCAAAAAGGAATCTATTCTCTGTCTACAGTTATATTTCTATTTTTATACCTACTGATTTACAAACGAATTATCCACTGATGCCAACTTGACAAGCAAAACCTGTGGCCGGCCAGCAGATATGTCCAATTCATGTATTTGTTCAAAGAACATATTTTGCTCCACAGACTACCGGCCACTGGCTAAAACCATGATACGCTAGAGGACAAATTGCGGCACATTGTACAACGTTGCAGCGTCACGTAGATTTTGTTTCATGTCAAGAGAAGTGTAATGTAAAATAACCCTTATTTCAGTAATCCGAAACTATATTTTACTCGCGATCAAAATGTTTTTCTTCCATAGTTTCCGAGCCAGTCTGCGTGAACGTACCCTTAAATTCGTGGTTCGTGATTATTCCTATTCGTGGTGCCAGCTGCGGCCAGCGGCACAGAAGAGCTGCACGCTCTTCGCTTGTACCATAAAATTGAAATTGGGAGTTTTGGCGGGAATCCGATAAAATACTTATTTAAAATACTTGACACTGGCTATATGCACACACCGTGCGAAGCCATTACTAAAACAAAAAAAAAAAAATTGAATTTACGTTTGACATTTGACGGTTGACTTGTGCTTGACTTTGACGACTTCACGACGCATTCAATCAGTCATTCATACAAATCATTCATTCATTTCAAATTGACTTGTGTGCGCGTGTGTACTCCTTACCTAGTCTGTGGTGTGCACAGAACACTTACTTAGGTAGGTATACTCAGAGAGAGAATACAAACGCTTGCTAGCTAGCACAGCGTAGCGTTTGCCGTTTGTATTCTCTTTGGTGTGTGTGTACGGATGGACGGCGGACAAACATTGTGTTCCATAATTTCCATGGTTTTTCCATTTTATTGTCAGTTTTTGTTCATGATATTTTCCAGTTTCGTTTTGTTGTGATTAAAAAATCTATTAATTGACGACTGAATGACTCCTTTTTCGTGATACTGTGTATTTGCACGAGCAATATGTCGATCAGCGGTGCTGGCTGCGTATCACGCGCCAGGTCTAGCGTAGACCACGCTCTTCGTCGTCCGAAACCCTTTTGCCAATGCAAGCAGGGTCCTGTTCCTTGGAGATCGTTAGACGCCTGTGGTTGCGGAGAAGACGATGAAGGTATTACATTTGTAGTGAAATTGCTGCATTTTCGAGAGACTGCAGAAACCCGGAAGTTTCAAAACAGCTTGTGTTAAAGTTCCTGTTTGGTAGATATAAACTACGAAACGAACCAAAAAATATATGGATATATTTTGAATTTCGCCAAATAAATCTTATAGCTCCGAGTAATGACAACTGACCACGGGCCAGTAATTAATTTTTCATGCTAATATCATTAAAGCATCATAATTATTTTCAACATAAATGTTCCTACTGAAGTCTAAGGTTGCAGTTAATCATTTCTAGTGAAAGAATGGAAATGGCAGCTGCCCGCCAATCCCAGCTGGGTGCTGGTGAGTGACGACCAGAAGACGGTCACTTTCCACCCGTTTTACAGCTCTGGCACCGCCTCCGTGAGAGGAGAAATGGCAATGACCCACAACAACCATTACTACTGGGAAGTGAAGATGCTGACAGACACTTACGGGACGGACATTGTGAGTACCTATTCTTTATTGATAGTCACTATTCTTTATCAAAGTATTTTACACTAGCAGCACCAGCAGTTTCACCTGCATGTGCCACAAAGTTCTACCACAAAAACATAACTTTATATGGGATAAAAAGTATTGTATTATCTATGAGTCGGGGCTGAGTGGAGTCATGGTCCTCGTAGTTCCTGATATATTGAATTTATTACTTTGTACTTAGCTGTCGAGTTTGTTTTAAAAGAGGTCTATTGACGTGGCAGAAATGTGAATACAAGCAAATGATCATGTAATTTTTTATTTATTCAAAGTTTACAGATGATGGTAATCCAGTTGTTACATAAACATAAACGGTATTGATAATTGGCATTCATACTAATTGACTTCAGTGTCGTTTTTGGAAGACATCCAAGGATAAAATGTACTACATGTTTTTTCTTTGGAGCACACCACAATTAGATTGCTAGATAATTCTATAACAAAGTAATCCTACTTCCTAGTGTGATGATTATGTAAATTTATATAATACTAGCTGCGCCCCGCGGTTTCACCCGCGTTGGCATAATATACAATAATATATCTTAATGAATTGTAGCCTATGTGTTATTCTGATATGTAGGTTATATTATTGTGAAGTTTCATCAAAATCCATTTAGTAGTTTTTCTGTGAAAGAGTAACAAACATCCATCCATCCATCCATCCATCCATCCATACTCACAAACTTTCGTATAATATTAGTAGGATAATAGAAAATTTACATAATAGGGATACAGCAGTTATGATACAAGTTTTGAATCTAAAGCGGGACCAAGGCACTCCATACCATTATTGTTGTACCATAAGCCTTGTTCATATAAAACTTTAATTGTTGTATATTTTCAATTTCACAGATGGTTGGAATGTGCAGTGACAAGGCAACTGTGAACGCCTCCCAGTTCGAGTTCAAGTCGCTGCTGGGGCAGGACTCGGAGTCCTACGGGCTATCGTACAAGGGGGAGGTGCGGCACCAGGCCAATGTCACCAAGGACTCGGTGGGGTTCTGCCGGGGGACCATCGTGGGGGTCCGGCTGGACATGTGGGCAGGAACCATGGAGTTTTACATCAATAGGCAGCCCCAAGGTACAGTATAACTTTAGGCAGTGTGCTGTAGGATGATCGGAGGAAAGAAGAGATAACCTAAAGTGATTGACCTTTGCCACGGAATGCTTCTGCTGTACATAGCCGTGCTACCGGCTTTGGAGGTCACCTACGCTACGAGTCTAGTAATTTGTTATCTTATCAACGCTTGAGTTGGGCCACACGATCGTCTCACAACCGCTGTATGCGATAACGAGATCGTAATGGCATTTCTTGGTTCCAGTTGTATTAATTAAATTAGTTTTATTCCAGAGTAACTAGGTAGTTACTATTTTTTTAAAGATAGGGGTGTAGTGACACTTTCCTTTACAAGCTGGCTGGCATATCCACTCGCCGTCGGATTTCGTTATATTCAAATATGTATCAGAATGTGATACTTTAGTTAGGGAGTACTATAATGTCCCCTACATGCATACTAAATTATATCGTTCACTGAAACTGTATTAGGCTCTTAGCAGAACTTGAGCGAAGTCCCATCTGTTGATGGAGACAGGAGGTGGATAATGGAACGCTTCAGTTACTAGTAAACATATCCGAGTTGGGGCTCATATGATTCGTTTTCACGAGTCCAATTGATCGGACTGGGTGACGAGTATTGTTGTAAAGTGTAACTTTAACGCTTGATTTCTGAACTCCTAGTTATTTTGACGAACAGATAAGTCTGTCGCTGTCTCTACCGGCCAGTAAACACATGACAAAGACAGCACTACACATCTACTGGCATAGTCAACTAGGGGAGCTGGGGGCTTACCATGACGTCTTATTGCGATCCAATTGAGGACCTAAACAGAATTTAGATACCATTTAAGTAGACTGTAATCCTTTTAGATTTATAATCAACCTAACTTCAGCGTCAAAAGATCACAACAAGACGTCATGGTACGAATAAGTAGTAAAACGATTCTGTTTAGGTCCTCAATTGGATCGCAATAAGACGTCATGGTTAACCGCCAGGAACCGGACATTGTCGTGTCTGAATCTGTAACGTTCCTCCAGGCGTGTCGTTCTACAACCTGCGGCGGCACCGGGCGCTGTACCCCGTGCTGTGCTCGACGGCGGCGCAGTCGGCGCTGCGGCTGACGCACGCGGCGTCGTGGCGCGCCTCGCTGCAGCTGGAGGCGGCCAAGGCGCTCCACGCGGCCGCCGGCGCGGGCGGAGCCCGGGCGCTGCGCGTGCCGCCCGGCCTGCGCCGCGCGCTGCGCACGCAGGCCTGGCTCAACATAGCCGCCGATGGTGAGAATGCATACCGCCGTGAAACCGCGAGCCACAGCTAGTAGCTTATATTATTACTGTCACAAAACGGTAATTGTTACGTTAGGTCGATCTCAACAGCCACATTGTGTTCGGAAGCGTTTAAATGATAATTTAATTTATCAGGATAATTCTGACAAAAAAATATAATAATTGACATTGGATTTGTTGTTATCAGCTGTCCCAATTTTAGGCACCTAATCGTCAAAGCAACGACAGACGCGGCGTGGAAGAAATCGCAGACGATAGATAAAAAAAACGATAACTGTTGATGTAAAAATAAATAAATCAAAGGTCAATACACTAATATTACTACATAGAGGCTTAGAATAATAACGCAGAGAAGGATAGTCCCATGCGTAGTTTCACTCAAAAGTGAGGCCATTTTTTTATCAATGTGTGCGTGAGTGCCATGTTATTATCTTCTCCAAAACGCACACAAGCGTAATGAAGATGTCGCATGCGTGTTGGTATTAAATTAAGTCCAAACGCAGGGAAAAATCATAAATATTTACCGTAAAAGTTTAGATTTCTAGCAATAGCGGGTCAAAGTCAGAAATAGGCCCAAAAAGTCTCAGTAAAAATGGCTATTTGGCCCTAGCGAGTAGATACTTAATTTCTATGTCATAGAAGTCTAAGTTTGCAAGTCTGTAAGGTTAATCTCTGAAACTATCGAATCGTAAATAATAATTGTTCGAAGAAAAACAAATCGTTAAGGTCAATAACTCTGTTTAAAGATTAGAATCACGTACAAATAATGAGTGTACCTTGCTACCTACAATGAAAAGATTAAATTAGTTAGCAATAACAATAGATAACATCACAATGATTATTGGCGGCCATTGACTTGTAGTAATATGATTAAAGAGCTCTACCTATCCCACGGAACCATTACAAGTGGAGGCACTTTATCTATTTACAATACAACGAAATCTATTCTAGTTTTACTAAGATAATAAATTTTAACATGATACGCACTCTCTACGCAATCCAAGACATACCTACAAAGAAAATTATAAAAATAAACACATGTTATGTAAAGGTACAATAAGCGGCCGTTTTGCTAGCAGCAATTACTTGTATATCCTACTAATATTATAAACGCAAAAGTTTGTATGTATGTATGGATGGATGTTTGTTACTGTTTCACGCAAAAACTACAGAATGGATTTTGATGAAACTTCACAATAATATAGCTTACATATCAGAATAACACATAGGCTACAATTCATTAAGATATATTATTGTATATTATCCAAACGCGGGTGAAACCGCGGGGCGCAGCTAGTCTGTTATATTTTCTTCTATTGATGGAAGTTATTGTTTTTACTAGCTACTATTTGTTGCACGCGACTTCCTTCGTCTGCGGGGTCTACAATAAAGTCGCGAGGAAAAGTATCCTATGTGAGACTGTCAGACGTGGCAGATTTTCTGTTAGGGCTGTAGCTCCAGGCGGACACCTTATAATGTTATACCAACAGGATTTAACTGTTTAAATCCCACTAGTATTATTAAAAAGGAAAGTTTGTGAGTGTATTTGTATGTTTGTTTATCTTCTCCACGCTCAAACGGCTTCACCAGTTTTGATGAAATTTGGTAGGTACATAGCTAACAGCCTAGGTTATAAAATGGGTTAATTTTTATTCGAAAAAATAGTGGTCACATCCACGCGAGTGAAACTGAGCGCTGGAGCTAATAGTTACTTGAGAGAGAGATTGTGAGATTAAGTTAAGTTCTGTTCTGTATGTACCTAATGTATTTTTGTTATAACTGGTGTAGTTAAAATAAAGTTTTTTCTATGTTTTCTAAACACGCTTCTTGTCTTTTATAGGTGACGAGGAGACACGCGACAGTGCGTCGGAGAGCACCGCCAGAACAGCAGACGTGGTATGTCATAGACAAATGATTATTATGTTTTTTTTTTTTCTTTTCTTCTTTGGCCATGGTGCTTTTCGCACATTGTGCCAGTTTCAAGTAATAGATTATTACGTTTATGGAAAGGAAAATATTCGACGAGGATAACACGAGCTCGAATTCATAGTCGAGAGTGAACTACATTCTAGGGCCTAGCTAGACGTTAATATCTACCAGTTAATTATGTTTTGGGGAATTATGATAGCAATCGCTAATTATATCTTCTATATATAAAAATGAATCCCAATTTCCCTTGGTCATGGCATCACGCCTGAACGCCTGGACCAATTTTGCTAAATCTTTTTTTGTTGTTTGTTATTGTCAGGAGAGGGTTCTTATGAAAGAAAAAAAGTTGAAAGTTTCGCGGAATAAGAAAAATTTAAGAAAACAGCGACCATGTTAACTTTGATGTAGGGAAAGAGATAGATGGAGATAGGTAGATGAAGAGGGAGAGAGATAGGAGAGGGAGAAATATAGAGACAATGACAGGACAACGTCTGCCGGGTCAGCTAGTTAATGACGGCTCGTTTGGCGTAGTGGCTGAGCGATCGGACTGCTGCGCTAGGGGTTGCGGGTTCGATTCCCGCCTGGGACAAATATTTGTGCGATCCACAAATATTAGTTTCTGGTCTGGGTGTGGTGTGTATGTGAAATGATGTCTGTAAGCGGTACCCACGATACAGGAGCAATCCTAGTGTGGGGCTACGTTTTTATAAAAGAAACTAAAAAAAAATAAATGAATAATTATTGACCGAGCAAAGCGAAGGTCTCCATTAGAGTAATCGATTTGGTTTTGTCCGGATGTTTGTAGTCGGTATGTATGTTTGTTCCGGGCTACAGGTCGCATGTCTCAACCGATTATTACGAGATTTGGTATACAGGTTCTTTGATTTGTATTGCTTTTTTTGTGTAGAGCGATTTTCAATAGGGGGAGAATCAGGGCAAAATTGGCGGAAAGTTTGCTGTAGCGTCATTCATTAGCCTAGAGTTTTGATACTTGGTGGACATCTTATGTATTAAATTCTGAACATTTAACGTTGATAAAAATAATTAGTTGGGAGAAAAGAGGGAAGAAAGTGGGAAAGTTTACTATTGTGCCATTTATTATGATATTTGGTGGAAAACTGAAGTAGGTATTAAATTCAGAACAACTTGATGTGAAAAAAGGTTTTAAAGTTGGGGGTAAAAAGGGGGGGATGCCTATTACTATGATATTGGTTAAGCTCTGATCGCGAGGGCTACTGTTCGCAGAACCACTAGTAATATGATATTGCTAGTTGACCGGCAGACATCCACCTATTTTTTTATTTTTATTTTTTTATTATTTTTTATTTTTTTAAACGTAGCCCCACACTAGGATTATTGGATCCTAGCAGAGCTTAATTGAACCATTGTCACCGCAAAATAAAATATTGTGTGACAATCGATCAAATCGATCTGCATACAGTTAAGTAATTCACTAAACTCGTCACACGAAAAATTATAAAAATGCTGAATTAATGATTAAAAAAAAACATATTTATGACTAATATAATATTTAGTCATTATTATTCTAGGGCAATGTTCGCATCTCGACTATGAACTCGGCTGGACTGATTATTTGTATTATCACTTACCTGTCTGACCTTACTTACACATTGTAAGTTATGACTGAAATACTGAACTGTTCCCTAGATTGTGTAAAGTCTGAATGTTCTAAGTAATAAAAAAAATAAGCAAATAGCTTATTTGGTAAGTGGTGGCAATCAGACATAGAGTTGTATCCTACTTGTGTGCTAGTAATTTCTTTTTCACAATTTAAACATTATTGAATTCAATTTAATTGGGTTTTATTGTTTTATAACAATTGGGTTGGGCTTAGCATAAATAAAAACTGCAGCTAGGTTATTTTGATCAACATTTATTTAGATTAATATATATTTACCTCAGTAAAATAACGATTCTATAACATAGTACATGCTCAGTAAGTATGCAAGTTCAATTTTACTGTGGATACACGTTCCCAAAATAAATTACCATAAAATTACGTAGGTACAGATCGCGCGGCGAGAGTTTGGCTTTGACCTTCGGGTGGAGGGGATTACGCGCATGGTGTGTAGGCGCATGCGGTGCTCTGATTGGATTGCTCTGATTGTGTGCGTGACAGTACCCATGCGCAGTAATCCCCTCCACCCGAAGATCAAAGCCAAACTCTCGCCGCGCGATCTGTACAAAACTTGAAAGATAGATTAAAGTTCTCGTTTCTCCATGCCGGCCGGAGCAGATCACTTGCTTCCCGTTCTGGTAATAAACAAAGCCTTGTATACTACATAGGGTTATGTATAGCTTGAAATTATAGCACCACTTCAGCTTTTTAGCCTATTTTTTTAAGCTCAAAGTTAAACGGGAGCGCTTTTCTCTTTATCTAATGTGAGTATGCTATTAAAAATAAAAACAATAAAAAGCTGAAAACTGTAAGTAGGTACAGTCTATTTTTGAAAGTTTCGAAGCATGGTTCATTCTCATTAACGTTCTCTAAACATTCATATATTTAGAAGGAGTTTATAAAATACTTCGAGCACTACCAAAAAGTTTGCCTCAAGCTTCCAGTTACTAGTGTAGGTAAAATTTTTGCTGTTATACAAAATTGCACACTATTGTAAGATCGAATATTGTCATTGTAAAGGCTTTATCTATTGATGTGATAGCATCGCACACTTATAGGTGCTTCTACATAAATAATTACAACTCTTTTGTAGATTAATGTGCTAAATTCAGGGTATCCTGGTTCACATTTATTTATATTTAATTAATACAATAATTTAATATTGTTCTGCTAATTTTTTTGCTTATTAGATCGGCGATTCTTTACCAATACTTTGTGCTGGAATTCAACTAAGATTAAGAGATATTTAAAGTTCAACATAGTACCTACATTCATTCATTCACAAATACCTATCATATTTGTAGTGAACTAATCAGTCACTAATCATTGAAATTGGCGCAATTTACGCAAAATAACATTAAGTTTTTATGTAAACTTGCAAGTTTTCATGCAACTTACAAGTCAACTTTTTATGCAAGTTAGAAGGAGGGAGAGACCTTGATCCTACTGTGGGATAACAATAATGCAAGATCTCGTGCCTAATGATAAACGACGATGCCTATAGAAACAGCACAGCATATAAAAAGCAAAGAGTAGGGTAAAGAATCGCCCGCTGACGCCAGACGCCAGGCTAAGCCCCCCTGTCCGCAGCGGCCGCGGGCGGAGAAGCGCCTAGCGCGCTGGCAGAACGACATGGTGGCGCTGCGCCCCGCGCCCCTCGCCCTCTGACCCGCGGAGCCCGGGGCGGCGCGACCACAACACCCCCTTCACCCCCTTCGACCCCCCGACCCCCCGACTCGACTGTCACCTGCATCGTCAGCTCTACCACCCGGACATCACCAAACCCATGCTTTTCTCACCGTGGCCGCGAGTACGAGGAAATTGTGTTCCCTGCTAGGCGATTATGAACCCTTCGACATGGCACCGAATCGATTCGGTTCGGTATCATTCTCGAATCGAACGTCAAATTATTGAGATATTGATAGTGTATTTTTTGTTACAATCGACGTAGGGATTCGGTTATCACGTCATCCATGATCCATCATCCGAAGTGGATAATGGAACGTTCGGAAACTTTGGTTCGATAACTGTGTTCGGAATTGCGTGGCCATAGTATTTACCGTAGTACGATGTCACGTTCGATTCGAGCACGACTTCGATTATTGTGAGTTGAAAATGTAGCGAATCTAACGATATCAAACCGAATCGATCGATTATCGAAGGGTTCTGAATCGGGGGGGGGCATATTGGATCGACTGCGCATATACAATACAGGCTGATACGCTGGTGGTATATTGAACACCGTTGGAGAACGCACTTGTGATCTGATATTGTTAGTGTAAAGGGTCTTTGATATGTCTAGTGTTTCGTTCGAAAAAAATATTCGATTAAACACATGCTTTGCATGACAAACATTATAAAATCACATTTTCGGATGCAATCGATCCCAGATGGTTTTTCAAGAATACCTTTAGTATAGGTACATACACTCAGTTACAGTTTTATAAAATTAAGAATAGATAGGTAATTTAGTTTTATATGTAAGTGCCTTTGTAAAAAATCGACGGATGTCTGTCGCAAACTAATGTACAAACTAATGCCGGCCCTGTGTCGAGCTGTGTCGAAAAATTGAAGAAAGATTATTATTTTTGTATAGTATCTATTAGACGGTCGACCAAGTTGGCTACAAAGTAATTAAGAAATTTTGCAAATTAACGCCTGATTCTATATAGTGTGATCTCGCGACAAATATACAATGGCATATTATTTTTAATTCGTTGTCGGCAAGCGATCAGCTAGAGCCTTTTTGCTTGCCCTATCATCAAGGTTTTGTGACGAAGTTTTCCATTACTGAAATTAATATGGTATGAAATATTATTATAATTAGTAGGTTATTATAATATGTGATCAAAGTCAAATTCAAAGCATTTATTGTAAATAGGCAATTAAGTCGCACTTTTACAAGTCAAACAGCTAGTTCTCGTTAACAAAGAGAATCATAAAAACATAAAGTATCGAAGAGTATAATCGATATCGTTAGGATTAAGCATATCTAAATATATAGAATCTGAACCCAGCAATTAATTTGGTATCTTGTGAAATATTGTTTAGCATGTAAAGTCAATGACGAGCACTGTGCAGTAGTGCAAGACATGTGCGTTCAGTTCGGAGTTATCCACAACGTGATGATAGTAAGACTTCTCGAATTTTGTGATGTAAATGCTTTTTTAACTATAGTTTCTATTTGTGCTGTGTTATCATTTAGGTATAACATTTTTGTACTCGACGGTACACGGCACATTACACATTTATCTTCCAGTTAAAATTATTGTGATTCAATTATTTCTATGTCTAATTCTTGTTGCTCATATTATCATGTTAAATTGGATATTAAAAGACGTTTATCAAGAGTGATTTCAGTTTTATTTTATATCCACACGTGACATGGAGACGTTATGATAAAATCTACTAGGTATATAATATAATACAAGGCTTTGTTTGATTTAAAATTTCAGAGCATTTGATCTTTAACTCTAAGGGACGGCACATAAGCCCGTTGCGTCGGGGTATACAGTCAAAATCAGCGCCACCGCAGAATTTTTTACTCTCATTATACATTAAATAATAACATATAGAAACTGTAATTAACTAGCTAAAAACGGGTACAATTCGCGCACAAACAAATAGGTAGATAATCATTATATATTTTGATATTAGTTTGTGTGCGAATTAGCTAGTTAACATGATTTCTGTTTGCGAAAGTTTAAGAACTAATAGTAACTTTACAAAATCGTTTTAATTTTTCAGCTCAGTGACGTTCTGCCGCGTCAGTACGTGAATGGGTTCTACATTGACAGTGTAGAGCGCAACTACCGCATGGTCCTGTGGGAGTGACCGAGTGACGGGTGACCGCTCACCACCCGACAACCTTGTTGAGTCTCATCACAATGTTTGTGAATACAAAAGACAAATTAATGCTTCCAAGAGCTATTAAATGCGTTTGGATAATATTTTATTCTAGATAGATAGATTAATTTAGTAATAATATTATGTATGTCAATTGTAAAGCCACCACCACATAGACGCGATTATATTGCAGGCGTTTTGTTCCTCGAGCCACCCGAGAGCTAGTTCCATTCTTAGTTGCGTTTTTTTTATCATCGAACGCGTCTTCAATTAGCGCCAGGCGAGATAGTGGTCAAATGTAGCCAAAAGTCGTTTTCCTTTTTTTTTACACTTGGTATTAGGAGGCGTGCGACTTACCAAGATCTAATGTAGGTCCATGAGACATTGCGTTAGCCTTCGACCACATCGTTATTTAATACCTATCGATGGGATTAGTAGAATGAAAGCTCATCTGTGTGGAAAGGAAGATTGTGCCTACATGACTGGCAAATGCACCAGAAGTGCGATGTCAACATCCTCGAATAAAGCAAAAGTAAAAAAAAGCGGGACGCAATCTAGCTAGCCTGTGTGGTAGTGGGTTTAAGGGCAAGAGTGCTAAGTAATTAATGTTAAAAGGACGAAATATAATAAGGGTAGTTTGCTAGATCAGTGATAATGTGTTAAGTAATATTATGTATTTTATAAGTAACGTTTGACTATAAAGATAAAATTATATACTTATCAGATTTATTATTATGCCGAATGAATCAGGACTTGCCAAGTAGTTATGGGTTTACGGGCTTAGCTCTACTAATTATGGGATTATTAGAAGTAGGTAAGTACCGTGGTTTTACTCGGATTGAGCATGAAATAAACATGGACTATCCGCGTGCGTGCACGCGAAGGACGGACGAATATATAGTTTTTGTTACGAAATAAAGTACCTTAAAAGTTGACTTCACTTTCATGGCTTTATTTTACCCTATCCTATTTTTATTGTATTTTTTTCTCAAACTAGTTTCTTCGAGTGTTTATGTGTAATATTATCAACTGAGTGTTCGATAACGTGTACGAGTGTGGGCAAACGATATATAAACCCAAATAGCGTGTCACTTCACAGTTTTCCCAAAATTCCCAGGTAGTTTCAGTAAACTTCATTAAAGCGTCAACTTTATTGAATTGTGACTGCGTACCTATGTAAATAATTAATTAGACTACTTGTCCACGAGGATTGCTATAATGTTAGGACTTTCTTATTTAGAAAATAAGTAATACATAATTATGTATCCCACCCATATTAAAAGAGGTAGGTACTTGACACATTAAATTTACAAACCGTGCAAAGCCATAACTAAAACAAAAAAAGGGACTCAGACAGAGCTGCTATCCTTTCTGTGTGTCACTGTCATTCGCTGAAGTGCTGACATTTGAGTTGACTTGACAGTTGACATAATTGTTGTGTGTGTAGTGCTGTCAGAGTCCAACTTCGGTCGGTGGTGGATATCTTGCCTTCGCGTAAATTAATAAAATTCTATTGACGAGTTTATTTGAAATCAAAATCAAGTGATTAATGTAATAATTGAATTGAGTAGATATCGAAATAGTGCGATAAAAGTGAATGATTCGTTCTGCTGCTTGGTCTGGGCTAAATTCACTGCATAGTTTGATTTCTATCAGGGAAACAAGTTTGGTTCATTTTTTCGGTCTGTCCTACTTCTGAGGCTTTCTCCGGAATCTAACTACTATGTCGCACCACGTAAGTACACCTTTATGGAAAATTTATGTTTTTATTTGCAAAGGGCAGTTGTAGGACGCCAAGGGCGGTTCCCGGTGACGTCAGGGCAATTAAGGGCGGGAATAGTAGCCTTGAACCGTGGTCGCAACGTAAACTAGTAGATAATACCTGCCTATTACTGATGATGGGTCCATCGATCGACCAATTATACAAGTAAGAGGCGATTTAGAACCCTAGTACTATGCTCTCCAAAGTTTTGACTCAGGCCGTCTGCACTCTGCAGCCCTTCCCCTCAAATGTACTCTTAGGAAATAACTGATAAAACAAAATTATAAAGTTACCCACAAAATGACACAAATTAATTTAGATGAGCCATATATGAACCAGGATGAACCAAAACGAAACAAAGTTTTTTGTAATGCATAAATAACTATAATTTCTAATGACATTAATTGGTCACAGCGTGAGCCAACTGTGGTGGGAGTACCCAACTTCAATGCGGCGCAAGATGCGGCCACCCTCCGCGAGGCCATGAAGGGCTTCGGCACGGATGAGCAGACCATCATCGACATCCTGACCTCACGCTCCAACATGCAGCGTCAGGCCATCTCGCTGGCCTACACCAATGAATACGGGAGGGTAAACAAATCTATTATTCTAATACTTTATGGGCTAGCATTTAACCTATCTGCTTTCAAAGTGATGATGAGGTCAAGATAGTAAATATAGTCAGCCTAGAACAGACCTGTCTCGCAATGATTCAGAATTATTTTCTTTCTTTATGATATCACATAAAATTGTTTCAATCGTCTTCTCATGATGTTTAAAGTGATTAAGTGACTCACTAATGCAGGTGACTAATGCAATAAAGTAGAACATCAAGGTTGAATGTTGATCAAGTGATTCATAATAGAAAAATTCTATGGACAGCTTATTGCAAAATTATTAACATTATCTCTGTTCAATTTCACCGCAACATATACCCCCGAAATACTAAAGCTATCTGTAATAGGTCTTTCGTTCATGGGAGCAGTTGTTCCAGAAATCACCTCTGTTTGTTGTAATTTTTGTACTTTTTCTTGTAACTTTGTGGCAAATAAAAGTAACTCACTCCCATTTCCCCAGAACATAATCGATGACCTAAAGTCAGAGCTGGGGGGTCACTTCGAGGATGTGATCATCGCGCTGATGACTCCCCCCGAGGAGTACCTGTGCGCGGAGCTGAACAACTGCATGCAGGGGATGGGCACCGACGAAGACACCCTGGTGGAGATCCTATGCGCCAGGACTAAGAAGGAGATTGCGGCCATTGTGGACACCTATGAGAGAAGTCAGTTCCCGAATCTGCCTGAAACTTTTCCTGTTATAGAGGTCTCCAGTCTCCTTCCATAGTCTTCTACAGTCTCCTTCACCTCGCCTAGAGGTGTCCCACCACCTCCATTCGTCCTATGAACTTTGATCCAATGTCTGCCAAATCTATGGTGACAAGCCTCCAGTTATAAATTATAAGTAAATTTAAGAAAAATTCAACTTCCTACAAGATTTGTATCTGCAGATGATGTGAATTGTAGTTTTATGTATAGCCACATTTCCAGAACACTAGCAGTGGTGCCTACTGTATAGCGAATTCTTTGTCATAAAGACCTTATAATTGATATACCTACAAAGTGACCAGCCATATGACACTCTTACTATAACTCGTTTGCAAACGCGCCTTACAGAGCCCTCGCTCTGTATATCACTCCTTTAAAATTAGGTCACGACTAGATTCTTTAATAATCAATAGAATCTTCCTTCAAGTTATTAATGTATATTTAATGTGCAGTGTACGACCGGCCGCTAGCCGAGCATATGTGCTCCGAGACGACCGGCGACTTCCGCCGTCTCCTCACGCTCATTGTAGTTGTAAGTATGTCTGCACGTCGGTCGAGGCGAAGTCTCATCCTTTGTCTCGGCGCTTCAATGCATGCCCCTATTATATACGGATCGTTGGATAGGGAGTCATCTATACATAGCTAGACCCGAGTAGCCACTACCCGCGCTCTTTTAGATAGATTGTATTATTTACAATCATATAATTTGGCAGCCCTAACTAATGAGAAAACAATTGTGTGTGCCTTAATGAGAGTTAATTAACGCGATTTAACATTAATCTCTGTCAAATGGGGGAAATATATTTTTATACATTTGGAAGGATTATGACCAACAGGGTTTATTGATTAATCAGGGGTAATTGATGATTGTTAGAGCTGCTTCACTAAAATTGTTAGTGCAAGACTAGATGCACATAGTATTGACGTATTGAATTTGCATTTTATAGCTTGACATGCACTATGTGTAGTTATACTTAAATACGAGTATGGGCCCGTTTGTTGATATAATTAGTTGAATCATTTTCATAATTATAAAAGTAGTATAGTTTTCCCATATAATCGGCGAGGCCGGGCGATATCTAATTATCCTAATCTATTTGTTATGTTATTAGTCATTATTTTTGTTGCGTGCCCATTATAATTATGAAATGCTCTAAATATACATTTAAATGCAGTATTAATTATTTAAATACAACACAAAAAGGGTACCTACTATTTTGTGTAGCGGAATAGACGTTAGCTAGCAGATTGTAATGAAAGCTTTGATTATAAAAGCCCGATGGAATGACATCATGGTAGAACTAGGTTTATAGGTCAGCTTAATTAATGTTACAGGTAGGCCCTACCTGTCTTCAAAGGGACTACATTATACTAATTGCTAATATATTAAAATCTATTTAAGTAATGGCTTGTGCTGTGTTTTCGTTTGCACACTAACAGTAAATTTAAGTACTAAATAAACTGTTTTATATTGGTTCAGAAATTACCAGAGATTGTCTGTAATACCTTTTGTAAATAAACTACGATAACATGTCGAGCGGTATCCGAAACTAATCAATCAACGTATTTAAAACTGGTGGCCCGTCCCGGCTTCGCACACTTGGAAATATTATTTATATCAAACACTACCACAATAAACTCTTAATTTTTGTGGTTAATATATGACACTCACAAATAACGTGGCTTTCTATTGGTAAAAGAATTTCTAAAATCGGTTCAGTAGATCCAGAGAATACCCCCTACAACCTTACAAACATTACCTCTTTATAATGAGTATCTATTAGTATGGATTATAAAAGAGTGCCAACTAAACTAGACCGGGTTCAGCAAACTCCATGCCGGCTCAGAGATCGCAAGATATCGCGATGCCTAACACCCGTCTAGACGACTATTAGTATAATATCTTTCGGCTTTCCTAAGACGACGTATGGTGGCGAAACAACTAACCGATTCTATTCGATATTGCACTCGTATAATCGAGAGCGGAAAGAGTTCATCGGATGCGAGCAGCCGATTTCTCGATATGCAATAATTAATTAACTGTTAACTTGGTAAACTAAGGCCCCCACGAGACAGGCTAGACCTAGTGTGGGGACCGCCAGGAAATTTGTATCTGTATAATTGTGTTTATATGAATAAATTGATTTGATTTGAAATTTGATTTAATCGCTCATAGTACGGTCTACTGTAAACTGTAAACAACAGGCGCAACCTTTCTTGTAAAGCAATTATCGCCCCCAAAACTCTTCGGTTATACCGCGTTTAGAACAAATCGTGCCAGTTTTTATATCATGCATGATGTAAACAACCACAAGGCAGAATCGCAGACAGAAAAGTTCTCGCTTATGATAATCGTTACCTAAAGTTTATCGCTCGCATCCGACCAACTCTTGTGTTATCGAGCCTTAATTTTCGAGCTGTTCGACCTGTAGTCGCGTCACGTTATCGTAGTTTACGTCCAAAAAAACAAAGAGATCTTTAGTTTGAACTCTTCAAGCAAGGAGGCCCCCTATTTTCTCACAAGCTCGGCCGTCCATTGTGGAATGACTCAGCCTGATAGTCAGTCAAGGTCGGACATATTAAGCCCATACAAAAGACACGGTTAAAGAAAGAAGGTACAGTCAACGCCAAAAGACACTAAATATGTCCTAACTTCTAAACCTACGTACGTACCTACTCAAAATATATAAGTCATAAATGCCGCGTAGATAAGTAGAAAGGGAAATATTAAGATGGTTTTTTTTTCCGACTATACGAAGGTGAACCACTAAATTAAGTAGACAAAAAAAAAGTCACCAACACAAGAAAACAATACCTTATTTAAGTATGATTCTCAAAATGGAAAATTCTACAAATAAATGAACGAAAACAACATTTATATTTCATGTCACAATGAGCGTTCTTATCGCTCAGGGCTATCTCTTCCAGACAAAAGAATAAAAATATATATGTGTTTATTCTTTACCTTACTTATTTTTGGTGCTGACTGTACCGGGTTTAATTGTTTGTACTTACTTACCTGTTGTGGAAAAGGGTTGAACCCACTCAAGGGTTAGGGGACCGCACAATGCTACCGATCTTTTTCTTTCGCTTCCGCTGTATTGTATATATAGCCTTGGACGTGGCGTTTGGCGATTCACATGCGGCCACCGTGCTGGCTCAATAAGTATTCAACACCACGGAAGAGAGAGACAACACTCTCAAAATGTCATACAAAATCATGCTATCTCGTCTATTTTGTAGAACTAAATTTTAGAAACATCAGTTTAATATCTCTGGTCTAAACTTTTGTGATAAGACGGTCATTGTTTAGACCTTTATATTTATTTGTTGTCAAGCGCCAACAGACTTAAGTACTCTAAAAAAACATACTCGAATTGAGAACCTCCTCATTTTCGGAAGTCGGTTAAAATAAAGTTTGTAGTATTGTGCATAGGTTTCTTAAAAATACTTCGCCAAACGCTCGTCCAGGGCTTCGGAGAGCATTTCTACGCCTAACGTCAGTCCTCTGCGAAGGGCGCGCGCGACGAGGAGGGCCCCGTGGACCCGGAGAAGGCGCGGGAGGATGCGCAGGCGCTGTTCGACGCAGGCGAGGCCAAGTGGGGGACCGACGAGGAGGTATTCAACCGGGTAAGTGGGGATCTGGGGAAAATACCTTTGATCTATATTAACTAGCTAAAAACGGGTCTATATCGCGCACAAACATTACGAATTAGACCCGTTTTTAGCTAGCTATGTTTCCTGTTCGCGAAAGTTTAAGAGCTTTTGTTCTAGCTAGCAACATGTCTGGCTAGTAGCAATCGGCAGGGCAGTCGTCACTCTGACAATATTGATCTAAAGTCTCATATTATTATGCCGAGTGAAAATAGTTAAATTTTAATTAATTTATTTGTGTTGTGGCTGCGCCCGATTTGTGCATTTAGCCACTGTTTTGTTACAAGTGTGTCAGTTACTAGTCGGCAAAGACGGGGTTTAGTAAAGCTTTCGACTTTAACCTCCCGGAGAGTCCACGAAATGCGCGTCATAAATTGTGTTGGTTATTCCACCAATATTAGCATATTAAAATACGAAGAAACATAACCTTGTCTATTTTTGATTGACCGCCAAAAACTCCATTTCGACGTTTTGTAATCGCGGTGTGTTCAGATCCTGGCGCACGAGAGCTTCGCGCAGCTGCGGCTGATCTTCGAGGAGTACAAGAACATCTCGGGCCGCACGCTGGAGCAGGCCATCAAGGCCGAGCTGGACGGCGAGCTGAAGGAAGCGCTGCTCGCTATCGGTCAGTGGCCTAGCCCCCACTGGAGGCGACTGGGAATAAAGTTCCCGGTCATCACCAATGGTGGCCTGACGTTTCATAAGTTATGTGTCGTTTTCCCTCACTTCGGAGGGCGCGTTAAGCCGTCGGTCCCGGTTGTTGATAGCAGTCGTTAGGTCACGTCAGAGGGCTTTGGGCGGACTGATAAACTCGTGACACTATATTATGCTAGCACAACCCCATACGACACACAAACAATATTGACTGCACGCTTGGCGAAGTGGCTGAGCAATCGGGCTGCTGCGCTGGGGGTCGCGGGTTCGATTCCCGCCCGGAACAAATATTTGTGCGATCCACAAATATTCGTTTCTGGTCTGGGTGTGATGTGTATGTGGAACTATGTCTGTAAGCGGTACCCACGATACAGGAGCAACCCTAATGTGCTAAGTTAAAAAAAAAAAACAAAAACAGTGGCGAAGTCTGGTAAAGTAAATGTACGAGGGTGAATCAAAAAGTTCTTAGAAGTGCATATATATGAAACCTTTTTGGATCAAGTTCGATATTCAAATTAAAGAGTGTCTATCACACTATATTTATGCAGACTGTCACTTGTTTTTGTCAGTTCGTTCGCATGTAATAAATTTTTTTGTGCAACGAGTTGCTAAAAAGTCAAAATTATGGATAAAAGTGAGTTACGTGCGGTGATAAAATATCTCAGTTTGAAAAAAATGTCTACTAAGGAAATTTTTTTGGACATTCAGCAGACATTAGGGGGTGATGCTGTACCCTATTCTACGGTTGCGTACTGGGTGGCTGAATTTAAAAGAGGTAGATCAAGCTGTAAAGATGACCCGCGTTCTGGGCGGCCTTCAACCTCCGTTACAGAAGAAAATGTCAAAAAGGTTGAGAATCTGGTTTTGGAAGACAGAAGAATGACTATAAAACATATAGCTGAGATCCTAAAGATATCTTTTGGTAGCGTTCAATCCATTTTAATTGATTCACTGGGGTTCAAAAAAGTGTCTGCAAGATGGGTGCCACGAATGTTAACCGACGAAAACAAAAAGCGACGTTTGGAAATTTCCAAGCGTAATCTCGAAATGTTCCAGCGTGATTCGGATAATTTTTGCCGTCGTCTTGTCACCATGGATGAAACGTGGGTCCACCATTTTGATCCTGAAACTAAAAGACAAAGCATGTCTTGGAAACGACCATCCTCTCCATCCATTAAGAAATTTCGAGTTGCTCCTACCGCTGGCAAAGTTATGGCCTCTGTGTTCTGGGATAGTGAAGGAATCCTTTTTATTGATTACATGCCAAAAGGCCAGACGATTACTGGACCCTATTATGCAAATTTAATCCCGAAAGTGCGTGAAGCGATTAAAGAAAAACGTCGTGGAAAACTGTCGTTGGGCGTGTTGTTCCTTCAAGATAACGCTCCTGCTCATCGATCGGAAGTTGCGCTCAACGCAATCCGCTGTGCTGGCTTCAATCTCCTTGACCACCCACCATATTCTCCGGACTTAGCCCCAAGTGATTTTCACTTATTTCCAAAATTAAAAGAGGAAATTCGTGGAACAAAATTTCACGATAATGACGCGGTTATAGCTGCCGTAGAGGACTTTTTCGAGAGTCAAGAAAATAATTTTTTTTCACAAGGAATAAGGAAGTTAGAAACGCGTTATTCTAAATGCATTGCATTGGAGGGAGATTATGTAGAAAAATAAAATATTATTATTTAAATCTTTGCATTTTTTAATATTGATTCCAAGAATTTTTTGATTCACCCTCGTATTCGGTAATAATTATATTTCCTAAGTAGTTGTTATGGCCATTACGTAGCTTTGGTTTCGATCTATTACACGGGATAATATGTTTTACTGATGAACCACTGATGCTATGTTGCGTAAGGTGATATGTTTCGGAGTTATTCAATAATGAGGTATTCTCACCTCGTTCCATCGTATGACTGTTTTGGAGATAGGTATCATCTAAATTAGCCATCGACTGACCACTGACCGGACTCACGCTTTTTATTAGCATGAATCATTAAAACACTTTTTTTTTAATATACCTACTACTACTCACTTATTATAGGCTTTGTTATAGTGACGATGTGATCGATGGTGGTAGACAAGCTCAGTGGTCAGCCACCGTGCTGTTCCTCGGCGGTGTCGATAATATCGCGCCTGCGCGGCTTTCTAATAAAGCTTGGGTTTCCTTCTATGACGGTTCCTGTGGCGGTCGCTTTGTAACGTTGAATGACTTCACTGAAACGATTTATTAGAGACTCCGACGACTGCTTCGACGCTCTGTAGAAAACCACGCCATTTTGCCTGAATCGCCAAAGTTTCAAGCCTTCTGTACCCCTAGACCAGGGTGAACACTCTGTACTCAAACCCATTGAAGAGAGAGACAACAAGCTCAAATGCCATACAAAATCCCGATCATGCTATCTCGCTTTAATTGACAGGGTCTAGATTCTAGGGTATTAAAATTAAAATATAAGTATCTGTTCCTAGTTAACTTTCACCAACCGACTTTGTATTTATGTCTTTGTCATTTGTTTAGTGCTAGATAGAGACAACGATAGACTTATCGGTTGGCCACTGAAGTAGGGGTTCAGTAACCGGGTTTCAGTGCCGTAATTTGATGCTACAAAGCGTCCCCTAAATGTCGGCGTGCGTACCGGAGGAGAGCTAAGTTTCAGTGTAGTGCCCACTCTGCCTGCCACTAGAGCAGGACTTCCCAACCGGGCGTGCCCCCTTGGGGGGGTTGCGTAGAGATCTTAGGGGGGGGGGGCGTGAAGTTTTCGGATATTTTAATCTAACCACCTATCATTGTTTATTATTTAAAACACACAGATTTAGTCGCGCCACCTAGTGCCAATCGGCCGAACTAACTACTATACGCTTTGCTCTTTACCACTATTTTGTTCTATTACGCACTTGAAATACAATAAAACAATTCCTCAAAATACCTACCTACCTGTCAATGCCAATGGACCTTGAACAAAACTGCGCTGAAGAAAAATATATTGGTGATTATTTTTTTATCCGGGGGGCACCATGCACAAAAAGGTTGGGAAACCCTGCTCTAGGGGACGGTAGAGGCTAGCACGCCCTCACACGACAACAAACAAACAGTGGAGTGCGTGGAGAGCGCGGCGGCGTGGTTCGCGACGCGGCTGCGGCGCGCCATGCGGGGGCTCGGGACCGACGACCGCACGCTCATCCGCATCGTCGTGTCGCGCTCCGAAGTAGACCTCGCCACCATCAAGGACGAATACGAACGGCTTTACGACAAAACGCTCGTCAGCGAAATTAAGGTACGCCCCGTTTTCACAGTGGAGTGTGTCCAGAACGCGGCCGCGTGGTTCGCGCAGCGCCTCCGCCGCGCCATGCAGGGCGCCGGCACCGAGGACAAGGTGCTGGTGCGGATCCTGGCCACCAGGAGCGAGGTGGACCTCGGAGCCATCAAGCGGGAGTACGAGAGGCTGTACGATAAGACCTTGGAGAGTGATATCTCGGTACGTGACGGTTGGGCCGTGTTCGGTTGGGATGTTCGGTAGCGGGGTCTCCCGGTCGAGACTCGATGCGAGTCGCTGACCGATGAAAGCGCAGAAATGTTGTAGCAAATGTTTTTGATTTGTCGTTGGTAAACGCTCCTGGGAGAATTGATCGAGCAACGATCGTGCATATAGTGTTTCAATAAGCAACCACTCTGTATTATTGTCTTGCGATCTAGTAAGAAATGTGGTTGCTATTGTCAGAAATTATAGTTACAACTTTATGTTAACTAATATTATGTTGATAGTTTTATAAAAGTACGTACGCATTTTCTATTTTCTGTTGACATACTTCCAAACCGAATACTGTTGCCAACTTACACAATCGAATGACAACCTGGGTACAAGCTTGGTTTCCCGCACTGCACCTAAATATTCAATTAAAGCACATTATTACTGCATGAAAGTAATAAATAATGGCATTTGAATTGCTCAAAATTACTATTTAAAATATTGAAATTTTCTATAGTCTCTTGCTTATTCGATAAACTGCTTGATTCGTTTATATTCAGCTTTCAGTGTTGTTACATATCATTTGAATGTTCTCTTATTACTTTTATGACGTATCTTAATGTGTTTTAATACTTGTATACAATTTACTTGCTGTTCTGGTGGCCGGATACAGGAGGTAAGATCAAAAGCTATAGGTTGTAACCAAAATCTTTGTCTGAATCATAGACCGGAATTTGTTACAGCCTGTATGTTTGTTATTAGAAATTATGCTTCTATAATAGCACATTATTACTGATGACCGACTGACTCCCCTGATATATACATAGATAAGTTTTTAATGTTGTATGGTACGGGGCACATTTTTCTAAAGTTGCTAACAATGAAAAATTTTGTTTAATTCTAAAACTACCCTGTGCAAGGCAGTAGCAGTCTCCCCCCCCCCCACTCTATTGTCAGTTCTCGCCACGTCCGATTCCACGACTAGAGTAAAATTTATTATTAAATAGCTGCCTATTCGCATAGCATTTCAGGTTTTAAATGTCCGTTATGCTAAGCACGGTTTAGCATATTCAGCAAACCTTGTAGTGAAAATTGTTTTTGTGTAGCAAACATTTCTAAGCTAAGGCAGAGTTAAATCAATATGCACTCGACAGATTTCAGACTACTTTCTTTGGTCGAACTCGAACATATTCAATTATATTTATACTTATTTTCCTATATTATTTAATCATATCGCCTTTTATCTAAAAGTAAATACCCCACAAACTCTGACCCATTTAGGCTATAACATTTAAGGGTCCAACTTTTCTGCAAAAATACTAATGAGTGTCGCTTTCTTTCCCGCACATTGCCGCATGCGCCGCGCCCACCGCATTTAAAACGACGCCATCTCTCGGTCGAAACCACGAACTACTTGTAACCGCGCTGTTTCCGCGACACGGCAGCAGGGGGAGACCTCGGGAGACTACAAGAGGGCCCTGGTGGCGCTCATCGGGCCTGCTTAGAAGCCCTAAATACGAGAAAAGTGAAGAATCTTCATTTTGATCTAAGAGATTATCTGTGTATGTGTATTTTGTAGAATTTAATTCTTCGTGTGTCTGCTTTTCTTTCTTAAGTATCATTTGGTATTATATTTTAATAATTTATGATTATATAAAAACAGCTGTTATAATATTGACTAGAGTACAATTTAGTATATTTGCACGGCACTGAATAACTGCATCTGGAAACACTTGTATGAATGTTATATTCTCTGAATTTGATCATTTACATTATTAGTGTAAGCTTACTGTGTTCGTGAAATGCATAAATATTTAGAAAAATGTTGAAAGTAACAGATTTATAGATTATAGATAAAATATAGAAAACAATTACTGTCAAATAGGTCTTTGCGATCTGTAAGATGCCTAAATGCAGTGCCTTAATTTTCCAACAAAAATTCAAATTAAGCTAGAAATAGCACCTAAATGATTGTTATCGGCTTTAAAATTATTTATTGAGACATGGTGCATTCCATTTGTTGATCCACTGGTAGCTTTAAGCTATATCACAATAAATTGTGTATTTAAATTTATTTTGTTTTATTACAAATTTTAAGTAGACACGCGTGCTAAATGGGCTATAGAATAGATAATTTACCAGCAACGATACGATACTTTACGAGCAACGAAAAATACACAATTTGTATCTTTAAAAAAAACCTTACGAGGACAGGACAGGACAAGGAACAGAAGTAAAGCAATAACCAGGAAAACACTAATTAAACTTAGCTACAGTATAAATAAAAGCACAATACACATTTCACGATATAACTTATATATTGACGCGCGTTACGCGCTAACAGCCATCATTACATATCGAACTGATCTAAGAACATTACACGAAAATGACGAACATTCGCTAAATACTTGTTACACGTCAAGCTATGTAGTAAGAGAGTAAACATACATTCACATATTTTCTACTAGTTAAAAAGTACTGATAGTTCTATAGGTTTCCAGCTCCACTGCGATAAAGGTAGGATATCAAGGATATGTCTAAATTTAAAATTTCTAATCTAACTTCCACGCGATCGTACATCAGCCGAGACTGCGGTCACTCGCCCATTCGGCAATAAAAACTTCCAAATACTGACTAAGAGCTTAATATTTTAAAACTAAAAATGTATTTCTATAGCTGCAAGATCATAATAGTCCAAAGTGTATTTATTATGCGTCTAAATTCGGCTTTTGACGAAAACGAACCATGGCGACACCGACAAACTCCCCGAACATATTTACAAAGATATCGACACATTGCACGTCACGCAGTTATAATGAACGACAATAACACATACAACAATAATATACATATTATATGAAACAGCGAAGCGAAGCCATAATAATAACATTTTTACACTCTAACTCACTATGCAAAATATGTAGACTTTTTCTTTAATGTTTTATTTAAATTCATAACGAGTTTAATTAACAATTTTATTACGACGAAGAATACATAACAAGCCAAGATAGAGCTATTTAAAAGATACATTTATACGAGTACGAGTATTCTGTTATTTTTCTAAAACCGTAAATATTAAAAAGTATCTAACATCGAGCAGAGTAGAAATATGGATAAACTAGGTCAGTGATGTATCACTCTGCCCTTATAGCACGCCCGGTGAGATAATAATATGGATACGCCATTTAAACACCGATAATATTCACTAATACGTTAACGACAATAAATTGCAGACAGAACGGACTATTTGTGCACAAAGTTGAATTTGCTAAAACGTTATCGTCACTCGTCGTCGGCTCGCGCGGCACAGAGCACGACATCCGAACGAACAACTACACGGAGAAACGTCCATAGAATATTGTAAATAGCGTCTGAATGGCGGAGGGGGGCACGGCCGCGCTCAACGTCTCGCGCCCTTGCAGTCGTTCTGTATGTATCTGCCGACGGAGGCGCGGAGCGTGGGCCCGTGCAGGGGGCACGCGTCCTGCGACAGCGCCGCCTGCGACTGCAGCCGGAGGATGGGGCACTCCACCCGCGCCCGCGCCGAGGCGCCCGCCCCGGGGGCGGCGGCGGCGGGGGCGGGGGGCGCCCGCGCCGACCCTCAGTCGTTCGGCGCGAAGAACTTGGCGCGGAGCTCGGCCAGGGGCAGCACCTCCTCCTGGCCCAGCGCCGGCTGCGGCTCCGTCTTGGACTGCTCGCGCAGGACTGGAAAGGGTGCGAGAACTGAGTTACTTTAACAGTTCATGGAAAATCAAACGGGAAGCAGGGAAAAGGGGGTAAGAACGCAGGAAAAACGGGTCAGGGAGCCGAGAAAGAGGTCAGGATGCAGGAAAAGGGCATATGATGCAGGCGGATTGGTCACGCACCGGACCACTGCTGCAGCAGCCGGCTGTAGTGGTCGGCGGTGTCGTGGCGCTTCAGCTGCGTGAACACGTGCACGAGGCCGCGGTAGTCGTACTCCAGCCCCGAGTAGCGCTCGCCGAACAACTTCAGGCCTGAAAAACGTACGACAATGTTCAATCACAGTCTGTGTGTTTTTCTGCGACATAGTTGCTCCCGAAAGTACTATAAACGACCACTGACCATTGACCACTGCACTATAAACTCATTGATATTATATGTATATACGTATCTCTATGTATGAATAAATAAAAAAAAAAGCTTTGTGGAAAACTACTAGTAGAGACAGCACGAGAACTGAAAATCGTGAACAGGCTCGGCCTCCGCCGAGCGGCGGAGCGGCGGAGCGGCGGAGATTACTTACTGATGGAGATGGAGCGCAGATAGAGCTTCTCCGCGGCCAGGTGCATGTTCATGTGGTAGTTGTAGAGCGAGGCGAGGTGCCCGATGCTCAGCCCCACCTCGTAGTCCTCCGCCCCCAGCAGCTCCTCCTTGATGGCGATCGCCTTCAGGTGCATCGTCTCCGCGTCCTGGAAACGTCATACACACGCTTGTATTACATACTAGAAGCGCCTCGCGGTTTCATCCGCGTTAACTGCTATCCCGCGGGAAACAGTTACGGGATAAAAAGTAGCCTATGTCACCCGGGGATAGTGTAGCTTCCCAACAGTGGCAGAATTTTTCATATCGGTTCATTAGTTTCGGAGCCTGTTCAATGCGAACAAACAATCAAATCAGAATCTTTCCTCTTTATAATATTAGTATAGATAAGATAACAATTCTTCATTCCACCCCAAGACAAAATAAACTATAAAAAAATACATGACAAGTAAAGGTAAAAGTAGGCGGCCTTATTGCTAATAGCAACCTCTTCTTAGCATCCCCTGGAACTGACGATGTAGTGAAATCTTACAATTCATTGAGGATTATTTTATCATTTTAGCCGTTGTTATTCAACGCAGAAATGCAGCCAGTGTTCTTGGGTTCATGCCACATTCGTTCATGTTTTTAGTTATAATAAAATGTCTACTTTTCTTTACAATTTTCCAATTACATGTAACTACACGCGCGTGGTCAATGCAGCTATAAAAAAAGATATAAGCAAGCAAGGACGACCACACTTCGTCATCGTCAGTCCGCGCGCAACCGTCGAGCGGAGCGGACGTGTCGGCGCTCGGCTTCCATATCAAAACTTAAGCGATATTGTGGATAGGCTTTACGATTACGGCGTCGGTACCCACGTGGAACTTCTGCATGCTCTGGTAGAGGCGGCCGAGGTTGCCGTAGTGCTTGGCGGTCTGCACGTTCTTCTCCCCGAACGCCATCATGGACAGCGCCAGCGCCGCCTTGTGCAGCGCCTCCGACTCCTCCAGCAGCGACGGCTCTGGATATATATTATACTCATTTATTTACAGTGCGCGAGCAGCATAGTAGACAGTGTGGACGGTGTAGAAAGTGTAGACAGTGTGGACGGTGTAGAAAGTGTAGACAGTGTGGACGGTGTAGAAAGTGTAGACAGTGTGGGCGGTGTAGAAAGTGTAGACAGTGTGGACGGTGTAGAAAGTGTAGACAGTGTGGGCGGTGTAGAAAGTGTAGACAGTGTGGACGGTGTAGAAAGTGTAGACAGTGTGGACGGTGTAGAAAGTGTAGACAGTGTGGGCGGTGTAGAAAGTGTAGACAGTGTGGACGGTGTAGAAAGTGTAGACAGTGTGGGCGGTGTAGAAAGTGTAGACAGTGTGGACGGTGTAGAAAGTGTAGACAGTGTGGGCGGTGTAGAAAGTGTAGACAGTGTGGGCGGTGTAGAAAGTGTAGACAGTGTGGGCGGTATAGAAAGTGTAGACAGTGTGGGCGGTGTAGAAAGTGTAGGCAGTGTGGGCGGTGTAGGCGCTGTAGATAGTGGACTAGACTCACTGGAGGAGGTGAGGTCCTGGCCGACGGGCGTGTCGAGCGCGATCTCCTCCAGTATGAGCGCCTTCACGCGCTTGGCCGAGGCCAGCAGCAGGTGGTCGGCCGGCACCAGCGTCTGCAACCACAACGACATACTATAATAACTATAACTCCCCGGCCATTATATCGGTCACTGTACTATTGTACCATATGGCGCGCTCGGCGTACCTCTATGATCCGTATGGCGCGCTCGGCGTACCTCTATGATCCGTATGGCGCGCTCGGCGTACCTCTATGATCCGTATGGCGCGCTCGGCGTACCTCTATGATCCGTATGGCGCGCTCGGCGTACCTCTATGATCCGTATGGCGCGCTCGGCGTACCTCTATGATCCGTATGGCGCGCTCGGCGTACCTCTATGATCCGTATGGCGCGCTCGGCGTACCTCTATGATCCGTATGGCGCGCTCGGCGTACCTCTATGATCCGTATGGCGCGCTCGGCGTACCTCTATGATCCGTATGGCGCGCTCGGCGTACCTCTATGATCCGTATGGCGCGCTCGGCGTACCTCTATGATCCGTATGGCGCGCTCGGCGTACCTCTATGATCCGTATGGCGCGCTCGGCGTGCTCGCGCGCCTTGTAGAAGCGGCCGGAGGAGTACTCCAGTACATAGAGCGCGTAGGCGAGGTCCTCCTGCGCCGTCGCCACGTGCAGGGAGCTGCGCCCGAACACGCGCCGCAGGATGCCCAGCGCCTCCTGCGGATTGTATGGCACGATTCAAGTTATAATCTGTTTATTTCTATGTAAGCGTGTAACATCGTACACTGTATCGTTACAACTTTAGACGAGATAGTTAGTGATCAAACATAAATGCATTTAAAAAAAAAAGCTTACCAGCCGTCTCGTCTCTCTCTCTCTTTCTATATACCTCGTGTAATTTATTTTCTACGTAATGTCCAAAAAAGCATATTATATATTCCATCGCAGATTTTCCAATGTGGCATATAACCGTGGACCGACCTCGTAGACGCTGACGCTGTGCACGATGGAGTCCACGTTGAGCAGGTAGAAGCCGAGGTCGAGCAGCGCCGCGGCGTAGCGCGGGTGCTGCGGGCCGAAGGCGCGGCGCGCGGCGCACACGGCCTGGCGCGCCGCCGCGCCCGCGCACGAGAACGACCGCTTCACCACGCACGCCTTGGCGCACGCGCGGAGCACCTCCACCGTGATCCTGCGGGAGCGGGAGCGGTGAGCCGGGGGCCGAGGGCCGAGGGAGGCGCCGCGGCCCCGGCCCGGGCGCACGTACTTGGGCGGCGTGTGCGGCGTGAGCAGGCGCAGCGCGCGCATGGCCCAGGCGTGCGCCAGCGTGTAGTCGCAGCGCACGAAGAACAGCGCCGAGAACTCCTTGCACAGCCGCGCCAGCAGCGCCGCGCCGCCCCAAGCGCCGCCGCCGCCGCCGCCGCACGAGCCCGCGCCGCTCTCCTCGCACAATCTGGAACCGCATTGGGCGGATCAAGTTTTTGGCAGAGTCGGTAATGACAGGACAAAGTCAGTCGGGTCAGCTAGTTAAAAAAATCCTCCTTTTAAGATATGACAGTGATAGCGAGATGTACAGTGTAGAGTAACCCGCACCTTGTGTCGAGCCCGCCCGGCGCCGCGTCGGTCTGCACGGCGCGCGAGGCGGCCTTGCCTCGCGCGAACGCCTCGGGCAGCGCCACGCGCGCCTCGCTCGCCGCCACCTTGGAGATGCCCATCAGCTGCAGCGCCAGCGAGTACGTCTCCGCCGCCGCGGGGAAGCAGCAGTACGCCGACTGGGTGTTCAGCAATCTGACACGAGATAGGAACCGTTTCACAACGTTGTAATAGGCAATTTGGCGTAGTGGCCGAGCAATAGACCGCTGCGGTTGGTGTCGCGGGTTTCTGGTCTGGGTGTGATGTGCATATGAAATTATACGTCTGTAAGCGATACTCACGATCCAGGAGCAACCCTACGTCTTTAAAAAAAAAACAAAGTTTCGACAGCTCAACTCGAGCAGTCGGCGAACGACGACAAACGCCGACGAGACAGCCACAGCGGTAATATCTTGCGACTGCTCGAAAAATTAACACGCTCGAGCGGTTCGCGTCTTACGCAAGGAAGACTGCAGTTTCCTATGTAGCCACTGCTTAAGAGATCCCGACTGCCCCCAACTGTCCTGTTATGGATTCCCATTCTCTTACTGAAACACTTGTCGTATGCAACTCTTAGTTTCCTAGACACAAGAAACACTAATGCAAACCATTTATGAAAAAGGCAATGGGGCCTTAAAATCTCATCTGCCCCCTTACTCACGCCAAGGGAGGTTAAGGGGGCCGTTGGGAATATATCCATAATCCCGTGCGTGCGGCACGTCACACGACATCCCGGTTACCTGTGACAGCACTCGAGTGTGAGCCGCTTGTAGTAGGTGGTCTGCGGCTGCGCCTGGCAGAGGTCGCGGCAGCGGATGAGCACGCGCTGCGCGTCGGCGTACCAGCCCGCCTCGTTCAGGAACCCACCTGGAACACGACGTTGTGGGGTCAACTGAGTTCCACTCATCAGTTGTTTGTTAGCCGTACGAGGAAATGAAGAGTTTGTCAAGCCATCCTAACGCTTCTGACACGGCTTACGGGCTGCTGTAAACAGCACGTCCGAAGCAGCGGGAATCCGCACATAAGTAACGAAAAGTTATCGGTGCGCGGCTGAGGATTGAACCCAGTATCATTGGGTCATAAAACGTACAAAGTACCGCTCGCCCACCATCGCTACAGTACAAAACAGTGACCTCGTCGGATTGGCACAAAACCACAAAACTGCAGACACAGATATTATGGCAGCCTAATCTACCGCAAAGTTAAGTTTCAATTTTCAGCAGTCAGAAACTACGTTTGTATGTAACCTGGCATTCCATTCTGCTCTGGAGATGATTGATTAATGTAGACACCTCAAATAAATATCCATGGACGACGGAGTCAATAGATATTTTACTGTCACATGGAGTCAATATTCTTTTACCGCCTCAAAAGAACCATAATCCATGGACATTTATTCATAATCCATAATCCATAGTCCATGTGCACTCCGGTTCAGTGCAGGTAAATGAACGTTCTATGCTTTTCCACTATTGATTCCTGTATCAGCTGTTGTTTACATATCCAGAACTGTTTTCACGCATCTTAGTGTTTACGAGAGCGTGCCGTTGGACCTGTTCCAAGTTTCCGAACAATTGACGCTTATTATAAATATGGCCACCTGTCTCCGACCGAAGCAAGGTCTTCTGTTCAATCACGTGCTGCTGTGATTGTCTCAATGGCTTATTCAGCGAGATCGCTGTGATATAATTAAGGAATTTTATCATCATTAGCCTGCATTCGTTCACTGTTCGCAGGCCTCTCTAATGCTGGGACCACACGTATCGTGATATCCCATTGACTATCCCGTTGCTTGACGTCATCAGACGTTCGCCGTAAGTGTAGCCGCATAATCGGGATATGGCATTGGCATTGCCGTTGAATATCCCGATATTTTACGTTCACATGTTTTTTGATTTTGGTTTATTTTGTGTTTGGCTGTTGACGATGACGATAGTGTGGCCCATGCATTAGTGAACGCCACTTAGCCCGATCTTCGGCTATCTCATCCAACTTCTACCATCAGGTTCCTCTAGGCGTTCCTCCACCTGCCCGCAGGCGCCTACGCTCCATTTACCTAAACGCGGTCTCCTTTCTAGAGCTCGTCTACCCCATCGGTTGTCGCTTCTACTACAGATATGACTGGCCGACTGCCATTGCCATAGAGGAAATAGAGAAACTATGAGATTGAACTACGATAATAACATATAGCTTACTGAGAGACAGGTATACACAGACAGTTTAGACGGGTCCACAATCTACGCTGACAAGAGTACCGGCTTGGTTATAAAATGATCTCAATTACCTAGCTTCAGGCCCAGGTGTATGAGTGAGTCCTTGGTTCCGGAGCCGTTGTCACATTTTTTCAGGTAGCCTGTCGCCAACTCTGCAGGCAGCTTCGATCCATGTTCTATCACGGCCTGGAAAATATTAATGTCCATCAATACATTTAGTACTTTTACACATGCTTTGACTACATCTCTTTTACCTTGTTCATCATTTATCTACTCCTCGAAGTTATTTGGACTATGATGTTGTTACGTGGATACATGTATATTTATAGTGTAATAGAAAGAGTTAGAGATTCCACAAAAAATACAGTTGAATTGAGAGCATGGAGGGCATCTGTTTTGGAAGTTAATACATCGAAAAAATCTCCGAAATTTGTCTTATTAGCCCATTCCTCTGTGTGGCCCTCACCTGGAAGCACTGCAGCAGGTCGAGGTGGTTGCCGCTGAACCGCATCACCCGCTCGAAGGTGTCCAGCTCCGACAGCTCCGCGCCCAAGATACAGAGCCTCTTCTCATGCAGCATCTGGAACGGACAGGTTGGGAATACAGTCCAGTCTTTGTACTTTAGGTGAACTGATAATTTATGTGGGTCTGGGGATTAGCTAACAGGTATCAACTGGGATTTCATCCTACACAGTGAATCTACCAACAAGAAGAGGCTTCCCCTCGTCCATCTCAAGTAAGGCAGCGTTGATAATTCCATCTTTTAAGAGCAATTGGGGCCAGAACAAGAGATAATTAAAATTGCGTTTCTCCACAAGTCGGTGCTATTTACATGTTATATTCAGTCCAGCTGAGTTATTCAACAAAACATATTGTATAACAACCGTAAACAATCTATTGACCGTCTAATTTCAGCCAGCAATAGCCAGCACAGCCGCCCGTCACGCTATTGCGAGTCTATCATCGTCTAGCTTATTTTATGTAACTGTTTAGCAAATTAGGCACATTGCAAATCGGCAAAATCTAGGTAATCTCGCAACGGTACTTTCAATATTTTAGAAAGAAGTTTTCTATTTCGCAGTCATGCTTTGTTCAAGAAGTTTTATGTACCTGTGGACGCCAAAGTTTGGCGATCGTTACGTGTTGGAGAACAATTAATATTTTACTGACTTCGTTTCCTATCCGAGGCATTGTTTACGATGATAATAAACGCTGTTTTGTTAGCTCTGTCAGCGCGCCGGTCGCCGCATGAAATTAAACATTGTAAAATCAAACAGAATAGTATATCAAATCGGAACGGCCTCCAAATTAACAAAGCATGCCCCAAGTATATGCCATAAACTCTAACTCAAACTATCCAAAAGCACAGAATAATAAACTACTTAGTAAGTGCCAAAAGTAAGCAGCTTTACATCAACTATTTTGCTATCAAATCAAAATCTAAGATTCTACCTTTATCTATTCTGATGCAGCGCCGACGCGCGGCAGTTGTCCGTAATTTTATACTGTTGGTAGCCAGTGAGATAGGTAGCTAGACTAGCTAGGTAGCATCATTTATTTTGTTGTACAAGCTACAACACGTTGTTATAAGGTGTCGACTGCCGAGCGGTTGCCGGCACTCACATAAACGACCAAATTACCCGGGTTCAAGTTTAAAGTCACGGTGCCGCGGCGTCACCGTTTGCTGTGAATCATGATTCACGCAGTTTTCCTAACACATTGATGAGATGTTATAAACATATTCGTACGTACAGTAAGTAAAGGATGTCGAGATACTAATAGATGTTGGTGAAACGTGATTAAATTAAGTATCGAATGACAAAGAGGCGTTACGAATGGCTTCAAACCGGATTATTAAATTGTATTCATTGACGTGGATTTTGTGACTTACATCATTGCCGTTTTAGAAAGCAATAGAAGGTAATATTACACAACAAAAACGTACGTTTATATTTATCTTAATTATACCTACCTATTTTAGGTACATTTACTATATAGGTAGGTATACACCTATAATAAATGAAATGTTGGATTTTTTTTGATCACGCCCAAGTGTGAAATTTGGCACAAAACAAGAATAATGAGGACGTTACACGGAACCTTTGACAAAACAAAAACACATAAATATTAAGTATAAGAAAAATAGCTTTCACAAAGTTAGTAAGCAGTAAAACCATTTCAATAAATGAGTGTCAATTTGCCAACACTATTAGTAGTAGGTACAAATTAGTAAAACAAAAGATTCGCTGACACATTCTTATCATTAAAATCCATCTGAAAACGAAAGGGACGGAGATAGGTTACTTTTACAGCTGTCATAATTCGTTTCAGTTCAGTATGTGCCAACAGAAGAAACATTTTTGATAAGCCTAATCCAAATAAAATCGATAAAATTGACACAGAAAACCAAGTGCTGGTTGTAAGCCTACCGTAATGTATAATCAACTAGCACGTTGCCGACAAATGACTTGGTCAGAATCTCGGTGTCATCGATCCGTCACGAACACAATATCAAAAGCAGTTTCTTTGTCAGTATAATGTATTCACACTGGTCCGCACAATTGAAGTCATTCAGTAGTAATTTCGATCAATTGACGCGCAGACGAGGTTTCCAACGGGACGGGCGGGGAATCGAAGACTTTTAGCAAAGAACCATCGCCAGTGGCTAGCGAATTGAAGAGGTATAAGGTCTCAATTTGTCCCAATCAGTGGTACCGATGGGTTAATTAAATGGACTGAACGAGCGAGATGAATCAATTTGTATCCATAGAGCCGCCATGATGAGGTTTTGAGTATGGTGGAAGTTTTAACTAGCTAAAAACGGATCTAATTCGCACACAAACAAATATCAAAATATATAATTCTGACATACCTAGACGTTTCGGCCGAGACATCGACCGTGGTTACGGGAAGACTCTTCTCGTGGCCTTCTTATATATTTTCATATTTGTTTGTGCGCGAATTAGATAAGAGAGGAGAGGCCAAGCGTCGGTCGTTGCTGGTGGCTACAAGTTGTTAACACTTGTCAGAGGATGTCAGAGCCACCTTTCTGTACCTGAGGCCGCCACTACCTCAAACATTATGATTATGCTAATTGGAAGCCATTTAAAACATGATATCAGGGGGTCAAGTCTGCTAATTTAAGAACGCTACGATCGAATCCCAATGGACCGGCTTCGGAATAGTTTGTGACAATGGAAGTCTGCTAGTTTTTTTTTTATTAAGTCTGCTTGTTAATTAAGAACATTTGGAATCATTGTCATAAACTAATTCCGAAGCCATTGAAATTCGATTGAAACGTTCTTTAATTAGCAGAGCATTCTTTAGCACTAACGTTCATCGGTCGCATGTAATACGAACTAAAATTACGCACTCGACTTGACTCCCGGCAGATTTTTTTAATTAATTATTTCATAGACATGCTGTTAACACATGTCACGAAACGATGACAACCGACTGGGTTAATCCAAGATTATATCGCAATCGTCTGTATTCCACGATAAGATAATCAACCAACACAAATCGGTCTCGGTCATTGCCAAAAAAGCCAATAAGTATCTACCTAAGTATACTTAGCATCCTGCGCCCTAATGTGAAAGTAAAAGATTATTACTTACATAAAAGAATCGAGAATCTATAATAATATTCTAATTTTAGATCTAACCTTTTTAAACCTTTGAGGGGTATATTGATTAAAGGTTTTAAAATGTCATGACCACTAATGAGCATTGAGCGGCGAAGCATCGATATACTTATACCCTTTCCTCCATTTTTTACGATAAGTAAACCATTTATACCCCACTGCACATAAAATATAGTTCGTTTTATTTTAACTCTCAGTCGAGAACTTTTGGCATCGCGCTTTTGGTGTCTCTGGCACTTTTGTGCTTATAGACTGTAGGTACCATCACAAAAATAATCACATGACAAATATCCGTTTCCAACGATATAAAATCAATTGTAGAAATGTTCGAAAAGTTTATTATTGTACATTCTTCATACACGTCTCACCAGATAACATTAACGTACCCTTTACTCATTGTAGCATTCATTAAAGGACACTACATTGTTATAGAACTACAATAACAATTTACTAACTAAAGTGTCATAAGTCAAAGTCAAAGTCAAAGCATTTATTGTAAATAGGCAATTAAATCGCACTTTTACAAGTCAAACAAAAGTTACAAGAGAATCATAAAAACATAAAGTATGATACATTAAATTAAACAGTAATTGATTATGGTTTGATGGTTTGATACATAATAGTGTTTGCCAACTAATTGCCTCGGTGAAGATCGTTAAGTGCTGTCAATATTATGTTAAACTCATTAGGAGTTAATTTCACTTAGTTTAATAGCTCTTTATGATTAAGGATAAGGTTATAAATATTTGTAATAACGGAAATAACATAATGTATTTGGCTAGAATATGAGTCATGTTTATTTCTTTATGAATAAGGTGATTACACAAACCATAAGATTACTAATTGCGTCTCATTTATATCGTTTAATTTAACCTCATTGTGCTTAATACATTGTTTACAAAAGTTAATAGCTTACGAAATATTTACAAGACAAGGTCGGTTACTTTTATTTTATCACAAACATTGTTATCTCTGTACTTAAATAATTATGTTTTGCTAGTCAGCCCGTATAGCCCTTTGAGCCCCTAGTCGTCACGAAAAAAAAATAAAATTGGATAGGTAGGTACTTTGAAATTCTCGTATAACAAACCCCGGAAAATCACACACACCTTCATCAAGGATGCTTATGCCTTGGTGAAGTCTTTATGCCTTGGTCAAGTCTTTATATTTTAATTTTATTTTATTTTATTTTATACCTTGATCAAGCCTTTATGTTAACCCTTAAAGTAATTATGTATTCTGTAGAATACCATAGGAGTACGAGCGAAGATTTGTTTATCAATTAGTAAATTCTTGGAACTACGCCATAATTTGCTCATAACTGTTTCGTCCGACTCTTTACTTTCCCTGTCCTTCATCGCCATAATAATATATCTCGAGTGTTCTCGCTCGACTAAGTACTGCACATAAATTATGGCAACATAGTCCAATCGAGCGGCGATAAAATGTTGCCCGCACAAGCGTAGACTTGAAACAATTTCTCGCAAAACAGCTGTCGACATTGTATGGAAACCGGTGCACAGGAACACTATAAAATATATTTAGGTCTGAGCAAGCCGACACTTTGTAGACTTTATTGCTGAAGCAACATTTTATGCGTTATGGTTTATAACTCAATTGGTACCTACATTTAAACAGCCCATAATATTGGTTTGTATGTTCATTGACAAAAAACTATGAAATTAATGCACTATAAAGAAAACACATAAGCGAGAACAAGCTCTTATAATAGTAGCTGAGTACCTACCTTTTCTAGTGAAGCTCTGATACTACAAGACGACACAGCACTTCATTTGAAATCGATCAAACAACGTTTATCTTCTAGATATACCTACAAGAAAAATAAAGGACTTTTCAACGTAGTAGTGTATTCTTTGATAAAAGGTTCCCAGTTCTCTCAATTCAGTACTGGACCAAGAACCGGATTGAACAGTCATTGCACCAAGGCATGCCCTTGGACAACTCTTATAACCTGAAAATTAGACACGAAAACCTAACATTTTCCTTAAATTAGGGTTGACTACTCATAGATTATAGAGATCAAAGCCCCATGGCCACAGTAATGGTGTCAACGGTCCGTCAATGCCGTGTGTAGTCGCAACGGAACGGTGTCATCTAAATGCATCGCGTTTACACCACGGCCGCGATGCCCACTTCATGATAGTGATACAATATAATATGACAAGGTTTAGGCGCGGAATTCTCACAAAATTGCACATGATGTCTTTCCTAAAATGGGCATTCCAATAAACACCCTTACAGGCATGCGGTTTTTAAGTATAATATACTGAAAACAAGATAATCGCACAGCTAGCGAGCTAGTAAGTCCCTTAATATCGCACCAGCTGTCGGTATGAGCAGAAAAATCTCAAAAACTACAGAACCGATTTGGTTACTGCTGATCGCGGCCGGTGCACCGAAGTCTTTACACCCCGTGCGAGCCGCTAGCGAGTCCTATTCCACTTTCTCTGTCAACAGTGATTACAACACGCCTAGGTCGACCTAGGTATTTATCCACATACAATTACCATGTTTTCACATTCCTATCGGCGCGGTATTTGTTTACACAATCTACAGCTAATAGTGCACTCGAACGAACCATGTCGGCACATTAGTGGAGTGCCACCGCTGAATTCATTACAAGGTCGGTGAGATAGTGGCGGTTTCTCTTTATACATATATTCTATTGGGAGTATGTCATCGATCGTCATCATTGTTATCGGATACTCTTCGAATGTACTATCTGGGTTTTGACGATAAGTTCAGCCGATATACATCGAATTTGGCATCAATGGGAATTGTAATCGGTTGGGTATGTTGCCCAAACGCGTCAATCGTCGATCATTACGATTTGTATCCGCCGTCAGTCCCGGGACGGTAGTTCCGTTACATCCATCGCTTTTCTTTTGACGTTTTTTATTGAATTTGGATTGTATTGCTTATGAATTTGATCTTCAGAGATTCGGGGCCTTGGCTTTGTTCTGCAGTAGATTTGTAGGAAGTTAACGTTACGTCTCTTTATTCCATAGAGGTACCGAACTTTTGCTTATTTCAGAGTAAGGCTGAAGATCCACTGAAGCGAAGTATTTTTAGTACTTCGCATCTTCCGCTATAGTGGTTAGTCAACCTCTGGCTCCGAATTATCACCACCCATAGGTCAGTTCTTTCAATTCGTGCGTGTCTCTTTCGGCCTTCGCGTTATCGTCCCATTATGCCGTAGGTATTTTAGCGTGCATGTGGTGAATGATAAGATTACATTTTTTTTTTTAACGTGCATAAACATGACGTGTGGAATAATAATATGACCGGTAGGTGGACGGCTCTTGTTTTATAAATTGGGGCGATTTCCTGAGTTTAAAAAGTAGTTTTTAAGGTTTCGTACCCATAGGGTAAAACTGGACCCTATTATGTCCGTCCGTCCGTGCGTCTCCAGGCTGTATCTCATGAACCGTGATAATTAGACAGTTGTAATTTTCACAGATGATGTATTTCTGTTGCCGCTATAAACCACAAATACTGAAAAAATATTAATAAAATACATATTTAAGTGAGCTCCCATAAAACACAATAAGGATCTTTATGCCGTTTTTATAGATGTGGTACGGAACCCTTCGTGCGCGAGTTCGACTCGCACTTTGCCGGTTTTTTTAATATCTTATTAATCTCATTTGTTGCTACTGCGGCCGAACAGATTTGTTTAGATACTTTTGGTATTCTGTCAGCAATTCAGCATAGATACGAAAAATTCACCTAATTGTTTGATAATTAAAAAGCTTTTGTTTCTTCATCAGTATCAAATCTAATATGTTTCTGTCGTCGTATTTATGTTCTAGGTACTAACAATGTTATATGGTTAGTGCCTTACTGAATGGATGCAATATATACACTGGATCGTGTTTGATCAAATAGATAGATAATCAAAACATACTGTTTTTCTTCTATAGCGGTAATTGAACTCGAAAACAAAGGTATTGCCAAGATAGTTCACTTGGTGCGTGATTATCTTTCTAATCTCTATATTGTGTCGTTTACTCTACAAACATTAAATGCGAAGATAATGCACGATAAGAAATCTCGTACACCTATATGTAGTCTTAATCACGGCTTAAAACAATATTGTAAACATTGGAATAGTCATTTGATACGAATCTTGTTTTGAGTGTTAGAAAAATAGTATTTTTAATGATTGCATCTGCGTATTTCGAAGCACTGATAGAGTCAACGGAGTTACCTTTTCCTGACCACTATTCAATCCTGGATCAGCGCTAGAAAAGCAAACATCTTTTTTCAAATTCAAACCATAATCTGATTAATGTTATTTATCATATTTGTTATATGGTTCTCTTTTTTTCCTAGTTTATGAGACAGTCGTTCGACATGTAAAAGAGCGATTTTATTGCCTGTTTAAAATAAATACTTAGACTGTGGTAACTGTACTGTACAAGTATTTTGTCTTGAAATGTTCTAAAACAGCAGTTAACATGAAAGTATTCGATGGCTCGGAATTCCTTCGCAGTCGAGATGCAGTTCAGGTATAGCGGCAAACAATAAGTTTGCAATTAGTCACCCCGGCGAGATGGTGGCAAAAAGCGGTGGCAATAACCGTTCCGACGCGGGGAACGAACCAGCCTGCCGACCAATCATCAAGGCCAGTGCAGCCTGATTCATTTCCTGACGGGGCGTATGGAGCCTCTAGTGGTACAATGGAAGTATTGGCTTTCCAAGTCTTTATTTTTTTTTGTGGTAGCCTTGCAGTTTGTAGGGAGGACTAGCGTATCTTCCCTGTACTGGACCTCTACCATTCCTAATAAAGGGCCTTATATTATGACACATATTGGCATAAGTATACAATAATAAACATGTAGCGGCTAACATAATTGTCATTTTCATCTCTTGGAATATGTATTTCAAATCTGATTCTACCAAAAATCTTTTAGCAAGTGAAAATATTAAAAATAAGACCAAGTTTTTTGCCAAACCCCAAAGTGATACTGATAAAAAATGGCTTATTTCCAAGCAAGGTTTTATCGTTTGAACTGTAACACAGGATAATTGATTAGTTAGCCTAAAATAATGCGAATTCGAGAAAATCAAGCGATACCTGGCACTATTGGCTATTATATTCTGTGACGCAGTGACGCTACATCTCGGCTGAATCGCAAAGTGCTGGCGCAATGTGTACTTAAACGTGTCATCGAGTGAAAGTGCAGTCGTTTTGTTTATTTAATTCAGTATCATGTGACCCGACCTCCATTTTGACAGTAGAAAGTAATACATCACTTTCAATGTTTTTGTTCTTATTTGAAGGAGAATGTATGCAGTCGTTCGATACAATCTATTTGGGTGAAACGGTAGAAACACACTGATAGAACCTCCCAAATCACATAACATATCCTATGTTATGTCGGTTCTCCTATGTATTGTCGTATCCTATGTCGGTTGACAGATAAAATGGCGTCCATTTTTGATCCGGCAGCTTATCATAGAACTGTGGGCAATACTGGATGGTCATTAGACGGTCATATGACCAGCGGAAGTCCGACCTTGACCTGCCACTTGCGATACCAGAGTTCGTCGCACCCGCCGTCACTCTCGAGAGAGTGGACCTTGATGGGAGAGATTGGTGGTGCCATGGTTTCGACAGTATTTCAAACGGAGTTGAATATGCATGGGCGCCCTAGAAATATAATGAAATCTTAGTGGTTACGGCAATAGAGTTCTTGAAGAGGAATTTTACTTATTCTCAATCGGAGCATTTGGACGAAAAACATTCGGCCAGCTTATGACGTGCACCACCATTGCTGGGCAAAAGATTCCACCACAGGTTTCCATTTCTTGCACCCATCCCTATTTTCAGCTACTTGGGGCCGAAAGACGAACTATCACGTCACTTATTTTGCGGTCGGCCGCGACTTCGAATACTACACTTATAACTTCGATTCTTCTTCTGAATGAATTCAAAATAAAGAATGAAAAGCAAATAAAGAATAAAATAGAAGATAAAACATAAACATAACAGAAATAAAGAACATTTTCGAACTGATGAAGGTAGCGGTGCATCGGGATAAATCAGTAAGGGTCCGTTCACACAGACCGGCTCGGAGTGGAGAGCAGTTTTTTTAAGTTTAAAACAGAGTTTTTAATCATTGTGATACAATTATTTTTCACATGTCACTTCTTTTATTATTGAGAATGTCATATCGTGACAAAAATCGGCTCTTCTCTCCGAGCCGGTCTCTTTGCAAAGTAAGAAAAATTCCTGCAGTCTTCAAAACCTCTCAACATTATGACGGTAATGCCACAAGGCCCCGGGTTTCTCAATCTCATCCTAGTGTAGATATAATAAACAAGCCATCGAAACAACTCCGTACATAAAAGGAAGATTGATGAAGATAAGTACGTGGCTAATCAAACGTGCGGGGAACGTCATTTGCTGATTCATCCCGTTTACGTGCCTATGAGAATATTCCATGATTTCGTAGTAAAGAACCTGTTATGCATAAAGAACATTTTCTAAGAAAACTTTTTTTTTAAATGTCACCATTTCTTATAATTTTTCTAGTAAAGGAAGGTATCGCAGGGTTCCAATCCTTGTTCAAGCAATTTGAGCTGTTAAGAGTTCGTACAAAACTTAACAAAACAACAATGAACTAGGTAAAAGGTAATCGAACGCCATCTTGACCTCTCGCGTTTACGATTTGGTAAACGGCCACCCGCCCGACTTTGTAAACAAAAGAAGGTCAATAAATCAATATTGAAATAGCAAAAAAACTCTAACGGTTCATCTAAGGATAATAGTAACCTATACTCGTACAGTTGGTTAGAGGAGGTATATTCATGAACCACTGGGGCGGGATGGTGAATGCCAACACCCACCCCATCTCGCCCCACTCCAGGAGGATCGACGGCTCACGGGGGGGGCGTTAGTGGGTTCAAGTCCCACACTTATGATAGATAGAGCGCTAAGCACTTAAATATTGCGAAGGCATTTCCTCACCTAAAAAAAAAGGTATAGTCATGAAACCAAATGGTAAGTCGTAAACCTCAAACGCAAATATGTCTAGACACAAGAACATGATCTATTCACTCACATTTGATTATAACACCTCCGTATATGGAGTGGATTATGGACATAAAAATATAAATATCGCATAAAATTTGTCATGTCAGTGATGCGCCTTAACGAGAATAAACCACTTCCTATATTAGCACTCCCAAATCTGGAGATAAAAAAACTGAACTTAGAAGTTAGATTCGTTTCGGGACTCTGATGTGTGAGCGTTATCTAAGATCGGCCCTAAGATAGGAGCTTCCCCGAGTGCCACTATGACTATAAACTACCGACCCGGCAGACCCTTTGCAGGTATGCTAAGTATTATAATCGCCGTGTAGTTTGCTGATTCTACGACCACGATATGACCGCCAAGGTAGTTCATTCTGTCTCACAAATTAGTTGAAGTAACGACCAAGAAAAAGAAAGGCTCGATGGAGTAGCTCGAAATAGAGCTACTACACTAGTAATATCTCTAAACAAATGTTTTGTCTCAGAGAGGTTGCTGGTGAGACCTCAAGAGGCCACAATTAGACTCGCTTATTAAACACCTTGTTCATTATGTCATAAAACAATGTAAACAGATTTTCTATTACATAGTGACATACTTGTGTGGCTGTAAATATTTTTCTGTTCGTGTTAATTTTGAGGGCGAGTAGGATTGACAGCACGAAACAATGATTGTAATCGAAACAGTGATTGCTAACTTGACGCAATTGTGTCCGGCAGGGCGTGGATTCAGAATCAACTGACAGTACATAATTAACAACATCGATGTAAAACCTTGGTGGTAAACTGACAGCTATTAGCGTCCCCTTGAGCTGAAAAGTCTGTCGCCAAGCACCTAGCAGGGTATTCCGATTTCCGACTGTAACCTTTCAGTATCAGTCCATGTATACCCCCATCGACCATATCGTCAAAACGTAAATCATGAGTAGGCCGCAAAAACCAACGGCGTACGCTTTTGGCAAGTAAAACTGTCGCACCTAACCTTCTCATTACGTCAGCGCGATTGGCAGGCGCCAAACTGCAAGCTTCCTCATGCCAACGTTGCCAACCCGTGGGCTGCTCGTCATTCTGTATGCCGAAGCGGTTTATAGCTCTGTGATCGATTTTTAAATCGATTCGTAATCTTCCTGCTTCAGTCGCAGTTCGTACAGCGTGCGACAGTTGAGACATATTCGTTATTTATCGCCAATTAAGATTGGAAGCACGTGGGGTATTTGTACGTTAGATATACGATTGATCTGCCACACGACATGAATAGACTTTATGAATACTTTAGTTAGGTACGTGTCAAATCCGTCATGATTAAAATTAACCGCACTCACACATGTAAAAAATGTCTAAGGTCGCAGAGAGTAATGATCGAAGGGCTGATTCAGCTGGCGCCATGTTGCCGATTCACAAAACGACAGAAGCCCTGTTTCAGGTCAGTCTCAATGCCTAAGACATAGAAGCCTTATGAAAAACATCCGTTACCAATAAGCTAAAGTCAGCAAGCAGACGTTTTGGTGTCCGATAACCAAAACAACACTATGAAGGTGTAACACGAAATTCAACAAACGAAATATCGGTGTCGGTTCTGCATGGGTAGACTAGACAAAAAGTAACTACCACATAACTTTTTTAAATAACTGCATTTAAGCTCCATATTATCACCTACCAAGGCCAAAAGAAGAGTACCGAAGCGAAGGTCCGTTTCTATTTTGGTTCTAGAACTACGAGGAAAAGCTACGCTGATGACACCAAAGTTTTTTATGTAGAATCTTGTGGTAAACCGTCCGCCAGCAAAATTTGGATCGAATTATGCAAAAGAGGCAATGTCCGGGCGTTATTTAGGGCTATATGCCGATTGGACAGAGCAAAGGTCGGTAGTTATCGCTTACTATAGGTACTACACTCTATGCAGAACAGAAAATTACGGTCACTTACAGTTTTGCCAATTTAGTGGACGTCAGCATGGGAGATTGATTACTCACATCGGCGCCGATATAAACGATGATTGCGCAGAATAAGCCACGGCATCAAATAAGCAATTAGCATGAATCCAGTTTCAGACCAGATCCAGCCGGATTCGATGCCTCAAATGAGGTCGTGGAGTTATTTGGTGTCAGAGATTGCAGGCTGCTCAAGGGCCTCTGACGGTTTAACAATTTTAACATGCCCTTTATCCTTATATACTCTTCGTAGCACGGAAACGCTATGTTACTAAACGGTCACCCATCCAACTGTGAGCTGCTGGAGACGCTGCAAAGTGCACATTCTTATTTGGATGTGGCCTATCTGCATTTTATTAATTAGTTATAAGTATTCCGACTGACCGCAATTTCACCTGCGTTACGTGACGCGACAATCTGTACTGAGATACTGGATCTGTAGTCTGTATCCCTAGTATGAGTTTTACTAGCTCGACATATTACGCGTCAACTAGCGCTTCTGTATGAAGATCCTGTATAGCGGCCCCTACTGGCGCGTTTGTCCTTCATACAAAGAGCTAGTTGACGCGTACTATGCCCAGCTAATAAAAACTCATACTCAGGGAACAGATTGTCTAGGACCACTGCCGGAAAACTCCGAAAGGGAGTTAGCGACAGTCTTCATTGCCTTTACCAAGCATCGCCGAGCAAACCGAACGATGACATCGATGACCTAATCGACACAGTTTCCGGACTGCATTATCAAACAGTTCAACGACCCGCCGCCGCCAGACCCGGAGACGAAGCGCCTACTAACCCGACGCATAATTGTGCCCATCTCGGTACACGCGGGTTTCAAAAACGCGCACGCGCAAGTGTGCAAGCGGGCCACCCGGTTACCGCATTGGCTGGGGCTAGAATGCCTACAGCAGTTTCCCAAACTTAGAGCTGAGGACCCCCCTGGAAAATATCTCTTTATATGGTGGTAAATGCAAGAGATGCGACTGGTGCGAGCCTCATAGCAATCGTAACTCGTAATGGTTAGGCTTAGCCAAACCAATATGACTAGTGATAGGTACTGAGAATAAATATCATTTGTACAGCCCGAGAAAATCCCCATTGTTGGGCAACATAGTCTGAGCTGTCCTGACTCATCGCATCCCAAATCAGGCTGGTACAGTTTAGTAACTCAAACTTGTGGAAAAACGCATGCTTATTTTGTTGTCTCTGCGCTATTCTGAAGCTCATCATTCACTAAGCTGTTCCACTTCATTCGCCCTCAAAAACCTACAATCTTATAGGGCGACAACGTCACCACTTTGGCAACCACAGTCCCAGCGCATACTAGGTTTGCACCACGTCTAGACTAGCGTGAAACGTGCGACACACATTGGCTGTGCGCATGTGTGCGTGCTGCGGGCGATCCCGTATGGGGAAGCGTGTCACGCAATAGGCGCATGCGCTAATTAACTAGTGTTTCAGAAGAACTATAGACATGTTCGTGGCTCTTGGCAAAGCTGGGTTGAAAGAAACTATGGTTTTAATGAATGAAATTGTAATAGGATGGGCGTAAAAGCAGTTTTTGTGCATGAACTCATATTATTACTTCTCAGTAGTCCTCTTCTTCCATACCCGCCAATTTAATTAAGTTGAGATAGTGGTCTTACTGTCAACCCATCCCACGGACACAGTTTGGAGCGGGCTCAGTTGACGTAAGAGCCAATAAAGCGCTAGCCCAAAGTCATATGGTCAAATGTTTGACAAGGTTCTTTGCTGGAAGAGGGGTTAGTAGACTATAACAACAGGCTCCGTGGTAAAGTTGCTGATGAGTCAATTGGTAATTTTCACGTTGAGAATCCAATTCCCAGAGCAAACATTTGTTCGAACCACGGTTAATTTGCTCCGAGTATAGACGTTTCTGGGCACATAGTCCTTTTTGTTATTGATAGATAGATAGACATAAACACAGGAAATCCTTGTTAGAGATCAGTATATACATAATATTATGTGTGTGTGGTCGTAAACTTTATAGCCTCTCTTTTTGGCATTTTATCAAAAAATAATTTCAAGGCAAATAAACAAACTAATATTAAAGAATTGTACAAAAAAAGCAATACATGTTATATCATACGATTATCGTTTTAGCTAAATGTCAAGAGCACATAACTTGATTTTGTAGGTATAAAATAACAACATTGTTAGCACTTCTTAAGATTCTCATTAGTACGAGCGAATATAAAAACTGGTCAAGTGGGAGTCGGACTCGCGCACGTAGGGTTCCACAGAAATACATCATCTGTGAAAAATTTAACTGTCTACCTGTCACGGTTCATGAGATAGAGCCTGGTGACAGACGGACGGGCAGCGGAGTCTTAGTAATAGGGTCTCGTTTTACCCTTTGGGCACGGAACCCTAATAATATTATCCATCTGTATGTAACAAGCGACTGGTAAATTGTATGCGCCTGTTCGCTTCAGAATTGTCAGCAAAAAAACGCAGCAGCCACTGCATAAATCCTCGGGATCAGCATCGGAATACTTTGTCGCAATAATATTTCTCACGTTTCTCTCAACAAAGAGAGAGAAGTATACAGCTTTCCAATAGCAACATAGTACTAAAGTGGTGTGTATTTTTACCTGCCTCTATAATGGCACGGTAGAGTGGAGTTTCTAACATGCCGTTTGCGATTTGACCATAACCAGTTACAATCGTGACTTAGTACGAGTTATTCTGGACGTTTTTTTTTCTGTATCTGAAGCTGTTTCTATAAGACTGCGAATCTAGTGATGCACCTAAAGTACGAATCATCGGTCGGTAATGTTAGAGCCGAAGTCTGGTAAATAATTTGAAGCTTTCTGGATCTTCAGTCTGGGCTTCAATGAAGCCCATTGCAGTTTATTCAGCTTACCAAATCTTGACCATATTAAATTCGGCCGAATCTGAGTTCGGTAATGGGTAGCGAACTTTAGTATAACTGATCCCGCAGCCTCCGAAAATGTGGACCGAATTTCGGTGCATCTCTAGTTACTACACAACGACACATCGTTCTGAATATTAGTTTCATTTAACGCTGTTAGCAGATAAATGTACGTTCTGTTTATTAAGGTTAGTAATATTTAATATCAAGTTATTTTTCGAGCTTTTGTTTACAATTTGATGAAGTCATGAATGGAACCGACTCCCATAACTGCTGCTGGAGCACCTTGGCGAGAGGCAGGTGGTATGATGGCGGTAGTGTGCAATAATCTCATAATGAAAATAGGTTTTTATACAAGATCATTGGCAATGCGTCAATTATTTGATTCGACAATAGACGTAGATATTCGCAAATATAATTGCCAACTTTCATGTTGACTCAGTCGTTACAACCGCGTTCACTAGCAACATAAAACTGGGTTATGCCACTCCGCTCCACGGCTATTGTTTTCAAATGAGTAAGTATTGTCCATACTTTGATTGCACTTCGCTTCACTGAACAAAAGTTAAAATTTTTTAGTGGTCGACATCGCTCCTCTGAAATTTGAGTAGCTACAGTTAGCAACGGAATGGTCAAATGAATCGAATATAAAAATATATTATACTATGAAACATATAATATTGAATACGAAGTACCAGGCGAGCAGAAACTAGTAAGAGGTGTGAATGAGAATCCATTTGTTGGTGATACAATAACAAATGTATACGCAGTAGCAAAACATTGAAGTAGGAAATCACGTTAAGAAGAGCAATAACCCATTTCATTGGTGCATTGCCGATAAGAGTGCGATAAGGAGGCCTCCATGCTTCGATTCCGATTTCCCTGGCACCTACCGACTGGCACATAGACTGTGGCAAGTGCTGCATTATCGGCTAGAAACTGTAATGATTCTACCATCATCCCAGAATAGCTATATAAATACCCTAGAAGGGACACTCTCAATTAAAGCGAGATAGCATGACCGGGTTTTGGTATGACATTTGAGCGTGTTGTCTCTCTCTTCCGTAAGTTTGAGTATACCTGTTTATTACGAAGGCTTATGGATATCCAGTAGAAAAATATCTTAATCAATTGGATATTTTAAATGTCACATTTCGCCTCCAAACTCTGTGGATTACACAATACACAGGCTCCCCGTTCACAAACGGTGTTTTATCAAGAGCGTTGCTCCAAACGATTTAGATGCAAAGTATACCACTGCACAAGTCATATTCTAAGCCACCAAACAGTGTAAGCCACATAGCCATCCGTTCTATAGCTTATTTTATGTATTTTAGGGTATTTAATTAAATAATATAGTTATCTATCAAATGTAGGTGATTTGACGGATGACCCGATATTTTACGGTCTTGCCGTAAAAGATTTAAACCAAAGTTGAACACACGTGTCTAAATATCTTTCTCCCAAATCGACCACTATATTTACCTCGCTTTTTCTAACTCAATAACAAATTCACAAGTAAAATAATTATTATTAGGAATGCTAGGATTGAGTAAGAAAACGTGAGTGATAGACGTCGATTTTGTGGTAATAAACTTTTGTAACATCTGTTTAACTCTGGTTCAACTTTTGTGGTAAGACGGTTATTGTCCATCAAATCTAGACTAATACGTGCTCTACTTTAGATATCTAGATGACGTCATGCACTGGTTGTAGGTAGAGAAAGGTTCGATTGGAGCAAATCTTATGATCTTCTTAATTGATTTGAATCTCATACATTCACCAACCCAATCCAATATTTTTCTAGTAACCATACGTTTGACCACACAAGTTCGTGACACCTGTGCCTCTTAACCAAAATCATAACGTGACCACCTTCGAATAACTATTATAACATTTTCCATTAACTTCGCTACAGCTTATTTCAGAAGCCATACGAAAACTCATTTCTAAGGAAACCATAAAAACTCGAAGTAAAAACACGTTTAATTATTATGGAACTCATGCCGTAACATTGGTTACACGTTTACGATAGAACTAACATTCCAAGCGGGTTTGCGCAACCAGTGACTTGACAGCGCCGTGGTAATGAAACAAATGAGGAATGCAAGAGATCGTCAAAGAAATCCATAACTTCACAGCTTTCGACTCTTTGTAGCGTGGATAGATACTTGGTGAACGGGCTTCTTTTCCGCAACTAGGCCGAATAGCGGCCCTTTTTGCGTGATGTCGGGTGGTGTTTGCTCGTTCAGCCACCCGATGTCCTCCAGGAAGGCGAGTAGCTAGCAGATTTCAGTGCAGGCCTCCTGCAGGGTTCCCGGTGCACCCAGGAACTGCGCCCTTTGTGACGCCACGCCTTCGCACTCAAGGAGCAGCGTGGATAGATGTTATTCTTTGGTTATATCACAGTTAGAAACGGATTTGAACTTCTCTCTTGATTCTTTAGGGGCTTTAGGTTTATCTCGTCGTTTGTCACGTGATCCTCTTTCTTATAGCACCAATATTATTTATATTATCTTTAGGTAATCTTTTGACTGATCCTCAAATGTCGACAAAAAGGTCGCTTGGTTTGTTGCGTATTCTTATCAAGCGTAAAGTCTTATTGAAAATAATAGGATAATAAACATTATAATGTGGGTAAGTTATTCATTCTATTGGGGTTACCCAACTCTGAGTCAGGGGTTTCACGAATCGATTTGCTTAGCCTGTTTCTTTATCGATACAAATTAGCCATTGAAAAATAGTTTGTTGTTCACAGACGGTCGTTCAGTGACCTTAGTTCACAGCACGTTACGCGAGTTTCTTGTTCTTCCGATAAAACGAACTGACGTAGGAACTATTTTGGTAAGACTTTTTACGTACAACTAGGCCATTTATATAGATATGCGAGGTAGGGTGAGATAGCGAGTGTCAGAATAGTTTTGGCGGGAATCCGATAGTGAGACGTTGTTGTTTTTTAGTGTTAATGTCTAATATTGGTGGAATATTAGTCATTGAGTGTTCGGTAACGCGCACGCGTTTGGGCAAATGATATAAACCCAAAAAGCCTGTCACTTCGCATTTATTCTAAAACTCCCAGGATGTTTCAGTAAAGCATCCACAACCTTACGGAATCGTGACTTTCACTATGTAAATAATTGACTTGACTACCTTGACCACGAGGATTGCTCTACTATGACTTTCATATTGTGAAAATAATAAATACATAAAATATTATAATACTTGACACTGGCTAAATGCACAAACCGTGCGAAGCCATAACTAAAACAAATAAAAACTACAACAGCAGACATTAGTTCCGTCAAAAACCGATCTATCGATTGAGACAACCGTCGCTCTCGATGATTTTTATCACTGTCGATTCTATTTGTATTAAAGCAGTGTTTATCAAGCTACAAACCACGAGTCTATCCAAGACATCCAGTGCTGGTAAAACATACCTGAAACACACAAAAGAAAATGTTATTCAAAATGTTAATTATGTAGGTACATTGAGTTGTCCTCATGCGTCTTCCAGGAAAAACTTTAGTCAACTGTTTGTTTACTCGCCCTTCCTTGAAAATAACGGCAGTGTGGCGCGATCTTGAACATAAAATAAATAATGCGGCGAACGGGAAAGGATAACTTAAAAGGATGATTAACAACAGAATACCAAACGATGTAAGGATTGCATCGGATATTGCGTGCAATCTACTTCATTGCAAGCTTTTATATTATTATTAAGATTGAGGATGAGGTTGCGATTGGCAATGCTTGGCAAGATTCCCATTCTTGCAATGCCGAATTTGTATTTTATGAAAGCTTATTTTAGTAAATTTCGTATTTTAGCAATATACACTTTACAACAATTTCGATAACCTTGCAAATAGAAATAGATCTGATTAGCATAACGGGCGTATCTTTCAGTGTTTCATTAAACATCGGTTGATTGGCATAATCTTTATACTTAAATAATAATTTCCCATGAAGTTCTTTTCAGTTATCAGGTTATCGTCCAACTAGTGTGTAATTAAGTAACCGTGAATCGACTGTCGATAAGGTAGGTTTACACTTTACGTAAGCGAAAGTGAAATTTCGCGGAGACATGCTCGCGACCCGCATCGACTGCTTGTTAAGGGGGAAAGAACGTACATTAAATAAACGGGCCTAAGCAATTTCAAAAGTAATAATGACCGAAGCAGCCGCCTAGAATAGAGCAAGGGCAGTACAGTACTCGAGTCGCTCGATAACGTTACCTAGAGACAGGCCAAGTGAGACAAACAGAAGCCCACCAGCCACTGGAGGGAGAGAGAAATATAAAGTTTCCGAGCTATTCTGAGAGCTCATTACTCTTATTCATATTTGCGATTGCTATAAGAAAAGCTATTAAAATTATCGCAAAGTTGGAAACCATTAAAGATAAGCACACCATATAAAATAACCATTAAATGTATGACGTTTAAGGACCATTTTCATTGTAACTGATGATTGACGACTGCACAGATTACAATTGATTGTAGAATAATTATAAAAATAAATTTATTTCATGTCACCAGCACCGTTTCATGGAGGAATAAGGATTCTTTAAATATGTAAAGTGTGCCATGGTAATAGTTATCATTAGATCAACGGTTTTGTGGAATTGAGTTTTTTCAGATTTGATCTAAGCTAAGGCCAATGAGATGACTGCAGGGTATGCTGTGCGGTTCGTTTCTAGCCCTAGGACTAACACCAGCCCCTACACGCTTGTATGGCTGTTTAACGCCTTTTATGGCTAAGATACTTTTTCCGGACCCGTCTCGCAATGCCATGTGACGTACCTATTATTAAAAAAAGGGCTTTAAAAAATATACTTATTAACCAAAAAGGTTATCTATAAATAAACACAAAATAACACAACAACGAGATTTATCCCACCCACGTGTTTTAGCGTGGGCGTCCCTCCCGTTTAAATAATTCAGGCCTATCTAACGCGGGAATGGCTCTGAAGCCTGCCGCCTACAGGTTAGTTAAATGAGGTTTTCTGCTGTCGTCACGCATCGCCTTAACACGTGTCAGCTAGAGAAATTCACCTTGAAAAGCGAAAGGTGGGTCTAGTCACGTGGTGCCGCGCCAGCTGCGATGGAGACTTAGAACTGCATATTACAAATTGTGCCGATCTATTGCAACTAAGTAGCTAGCTAATATATGCTAGAAATATAGACAGATTCAAGGATGGCAGATGTACGCTGTCAAACATAAGTTTATGTGGATTCTTTTGTGTCAAACATACGCGCGACATCCCAAGAATTAAAATGTTTAAATGTATTCTATGTACATAGGCATAAAAGCATTCGTTTAGATGTTTCCCTTGCCACTAGACCACCCAAATGTGCCCACCAGACAATGATATGCACACATACATTATCAATTTTATTATCATACAGCAAGCGTACATGTATTTGCATTGTTGCTGTCTGTGTCAATGTGAACATAATGTTGAAGTTATTGATCGAAGGCTACGGGGCTCGCATCTTTAAATAATTTAAACGTTTGGCTCTGAATATAACCTCTCATACTTTGTAGCTACAAGGTATCGAAGAAAGTAGACAAGACACTTCTCACAGTTCTCACTATGCTACTGAAAACAAGCCTATCACAGCCTGTCACACTGCTTTGAGGCTTACCAAGTTAGACGCTAAACTAATACCTATGCATAATCAATCAACAAATTTTAATATTTCATGGTGCAGCTTAGTAGACAGAAATATTTTTGTGACCTAATTCATTGTATGTTAAAATCGGTTCAGAATCTCGTTTTGACGAGGGATCAGATCGACAGATGAACGCTGCTAAAACGATTAAAGTCGCTGCAAATTAGTCACAACAGATTCATGTGATGGTAGCGCTAGTCAGAACATTTCAAGCTATTCCAGGAGTTGGGCTGTGATTTTCAATTCATTACGTTCACGATGGAGCATAACTTGACAGCGGCAGCGATCAATATGTAGACTACCTAGGCAGCCCTGCTTCTATTTGTGTGGAACGGGTTCGCGCATGCTCCAGGGGTCGGTGACTCACTCGTCGCAAATCAATATGCACTCTATAATTGCACCCGAGAACCACCCCATTGCAGCGTGCAGTGTTGATTTATAAAACTCCATGAACTAATGGCATTTAGCAAGTCGAAATCAGTGGAAGACCCCGGGAGACTAAGGTTGCACGTAATTACATCCAAGAGACGGGAGGCAGACGTGAGACGACCGAAATGATCAGATATATTTTGGAATGGGTAAAACAGAATGGGCTGTAAAAGCTGGCATGGACGATAGAAGGCATTGTACAATTTTAGGTCTGCATTTACTCATTTTTCACCAAATAACGATATCAGTTGCAAAAATTTATTTACTTTTACCCCGCAGAAACCATACAATCACAATTGTAATTCGCAGTTAGAATCAGTTTCACAACTTACTAACATTTTGGCCACAAGCCAAGCTTGTAACCGGAGCCAAATCCATCAAAGGTGGGCGTGGTGGTCATCTTCAATTAAACTGATTAATCCGCTGCTTCAAGGATAGCTGAGATAAAGACAAGTTTGTTTAGGATGTTAGGAAGAAATAGGACAGACATATTTTCATGTATGTACTTGTCACGTTTTTAATCTCGCGAAATCACGAAACCAGGTTGTACGACGGCTGGTGACGTTGGGTTGTATTATATGCACTAAAATAGCAATCTGACTCCAAACGATGTTTATTAGACGTAGGTATTAGAAGTTAGGGAATTTACCATTACACGCACCTTGTTGTCTAGTTGGGTTAGTGTCATAATCTAGTGAAGGGAAGAAAAAACATGGCGCACGTCATTTCCCCTCTTCGGACGGTGACAGCTGTGACAGCTGTCACATTGACAGATGTTTTCTTTTATATTAGATAGGCGGGCGCCGGAACATCTTCCGGGGCCTTGGAAGCCTCTTCCAAATCGATGTCAGCCGGGCCAAGCAGCGGACAAAGGTACTTAACGCCTCTTCGGTAGGTTCCTGCCGTCGTTTTGACCTCTGCTACCCGGACGATTCCATCCTGCCCGGGGTATAAGGCAGTGATGCGGCCGAGCCGCCAATGCATGGGTGGGGAGTTCTCCGTCAATAGCACCAACTCGCCAACTTTCAGCATCCGGCTGGGGGTCCGCCACTTGTGTCTCTGTTGCAGTTCTGCTATGTACTCGCGTTGCCACCGGCTCCAGAAATGTTGACGTAGCACCTCAAGTTTTTGGAATCGATCCAGGCGTGACTCCTTCACGTCTTGCAAATTTGGAGTTGGCAGTGCAGTCAGTGCTCTCCCAACTATGAAGTGCCCCGGGGTTAATGGAGCAAGATCGGTGGGGGAGGAGGATAAGGGGCAAAGGGGCCTACTATTTAAAATAGCCTCAATCTGGCTAAATAATGTCGCTAGCTCCTCGAATGTCAGATGAGAGTTGCCCAAGATACGTTTTAGAAAATGCTTCGCCGACTTCACAGCTGATTCCCACAATCCCCCGAAGTGTGGAGCATATGCCGGCTGAAATTGAAACTCAATTCCCTCCTCTGAAGAGAAACTTGTGATGTCATCAGTGCGGGACGTTAAGAATTCAGAAATTTCCCTTGAAGCGGCTACAAAATTTCGCCCATTATCGCACACAATTTTAGAAGGGCGCCCTCTGCGAGAAATAAACCGACGGAGCGCTAATATGAATGCGTCCTTAGAGAGTTCACTTACGGCCTCCAGGTGAACGCATTTGTAACGAAAACAAATAAATATGCACAGATAACACTTACTGATTTTGCACCCTCTACCCTTTCGATCGGTGATTAGAAACGGTCCAGCAAAGTCTACTCCAGCAGTTTCAAATGGGAAGCCAGGATTCACACGCTCTTTGGGTAACATACCCATTATTGGAGTTAGAGTGCGCCCGCTGGCGCGTCTACACACAACACATTGTCTTGCAGTGGTCCGAGCTAGATCTCTACCCCCTAGTGGCCAAACAGTCTCTCTGATAGAAGACAAGAGAAGCTGTGGGCCAGCATGCAGAAGACGTAAATGCTCTTGCTGGAACAACAATTTAGTCAAATTATGTTTTGCATGTACAAGCATTGGATGACGCTTTTCATAATCATAGTTGGAATTTTCCAAACGTCCTCCAACCCTTATTACATTTTCATGTACAAAAGGATTCAACGACAGAATATTGCTTGTAGACCTGAGCGATTTATTTGCTTGAAGGATTGCAACTTCCTTTGGAAAGGATTCGCGTTGAGCTAGCTGAATCAACCGTTGGAGAGAACATCGAAGTTCTTCAGGCTGTAACGATATCTCAATGTGTTTGTCCTTTGGATTTTTACAATTTTTTATAAACCGCAGTACATACGCGAATGAGCGCTGTAAGAAGCTTAATTTTGAATATCTATTGAAGTCAATTAATGTGTGGTTCGTATTTTGGTCATTTGTAATGGTGACATTTACCTTTACTTCAGGCAGATTTAATTGTATTCCGGTCCTCTCAGGCCTCGCTGGAGGCCATGTATTATTTGGCTCTCTTATAAATTGAGGTCCATTCCACCATAACTCACATTTTTCAATTTTGGTTGCATCCAAGCCACGAGTTGCTAAGTCGGCTGGATTCTGATCGGTTGGAACGTGACGCCACTCAGAATGATTGGTCAATTCTACCACCGCCCCTACTCTGTTCGCTACATAAGTTTTTAATTTATTGTATCCCATACCTAGCCAGGACAGAGCAATGGATGAGTCTGTGAAATATACTTTGCGTGCTATGACACATCGCAGAGCGCGAGACACGGCGTCCGCTAGCTGAGCTCCTAATAAACACGCACACAGCTCTAGCCGGGGAATGGTAGTCGGCTTCACGGGTGCTACCCTCGCCTTTGCGCATAGGAGACGTACTGTTACTTCACCCTGTATGTTGGTAGATTTAATATAGATGCATGTCGCATAACTACTTTGAGAAGCATCACAAAAACAAAGAAGTTCAGTATGTACCGGAGACTCACACATAACATGTCTAGGTATGCGTAATGTATGCAGGTGTTTTATATTTTCTACAAATGCTTGCCATGACTGACTAATTTTATTTGACACTGGTTCGTCCCAATCAACCTTTTGTAGCCATAGCCTTTGAATAAGAATTTTCGGTATTATCGTTAGTAAACTTAAAAGTCCTAACGGATCAAACACCTTACAGGAGTCTGATAATATAGATCGTTTCGTAGGAAGCTCGGTCCTAGTTTGATAGTTCGTTGGAAAATGAATAAAATCATTATTAGGATCCCACCCTATACCCAAAGTGTGAGATGATGAACTAATGTGTAAATTGCATTGGGTGGTTTGTGGTTCAACCAAAATACCTGGCAAGTTAGAACGATACTTGCGCAAATTAAAACATCCTGCTTGCAGGGCTATCTCTACTTTGTGCTTTATGTATTTTAAATCATCACCATTGTCACTTCCAGTCAAAAGATCATCGACCAAGAAGTCGTTCTGAATAATTTCCTTTATTCTAACGTCTGTGCATTCTTCACCTAACTGCCACAGACAGCGGGTGCTCAAAAAACTGGAACTAGCATAGCCATATGTTACGGTATTTAACCGATATACGGTCAAGGGATCTGTGACATGGTCACGCCATAGTATCAATTGTAAATCCCGATGACACTCCTGCATTTCTATTTGCCTGTACATTTTCTCTACATCGCCTGACAACACATAAGTATATTGACGAAATCTCAACAAGATATTAAACAAGCTGTCTTGAATATGTGGCCCTACCATTTGTAAGTCATTTATTGAATAATTGGATGTTGTTGGAGCACTTCCATTGAATACCACCCTGCATTTGGTGGATTCACTTTTTGAATTCCACACTGGGTGGTGCGGTATAAAATAGGAAATATCTGAGATGGATACAGCTTTAGATAAGTGGCCTAAACTATGATACTCATGTATGAACTCACTGTATAATTTTTTGACTTCAGGATTTTTATCAAATCGCCTCTCTTGAGATAAAAATTGCATTTTTGCGCGCTTGTAGGAATCACCCAAGCAGTCAGCCTCAGTGTGCAAAGGCAATTGTACACAGAACCTACCTTCATCATTTCTATAGGTATTTGCAGCAAAGTGCGCCTCACATAGAGTTTCTTCATCGGTTCGTTGTTCTTCAGGCGTAGGGATTTGTTCAATTTCCCAGAATTTTGTGAGATTATTGTTTAAATTTTCATTTGAAATTTTAGTGTCACTTTCGAATTCAATTGCTAAATGATTACATCTTATTGATTTGTTGGTTGACGCATCATTTGTGAAAATTGGGCCTGCCAAAATCCACCCTAGCTTCGTCTTGCGCATAGCAGGTTGATTTGGCCCGAGCTGAATTTGTTCAGATTCAATAATGTACCAAAACATATCTGCACCTATCAGCATGTCAACAGGTGCAGAGTGATTGAATAGTGAATCTGCCAATTTTATATTGGAAGGTAATTTTATTTGTGAAATATCTATTGTTTTGTTTGGTAAGTTACCTGAGATCTGTGGCAATACGAGACATGACACTTCTGATTGGAACGAGCTGGTCTTGGATTTAAGTTGGACAACACAACGCTGTGCTACATTAGACGAGTGCATGTTGCCTACCCCTACAATATCGACCTGGATTGGCTGAGGAGTCAGTTGTAATTTATTTTTCAAGTTTTCAGTGATTAGAGAAGACTGACTCCCGCTATCAAGCAAAGCTCGAACAGTTACATGATTGTTTGTATGTGGATTGTATAGTTCAACTTGTGCAGTTGACAAAAGTACATTATTACTGGATGTGACTGATAGGCTTACTATGTCATTGTTTGATGTCTGATGGCTGTCCAGCTCAGAATTGGTACTTGTACACACATTGGATATATTCACAGCCTGAGAAGAGTCCCTATGCAACAAGGTATTGTGCCTGCTTTTACATTTAGAACAAGGTCCCAACCTGCATTGATGGGAGGAGTGTCCCTTACGCAAGCAATTCAAGCATAACCTCAGCCGCATGACCTCCGAAGTTCTCTCCTCCACTGGTTTCGCCAAGAAGGAAGCACAGTCATATAGGCGATGGCTGCCCTGGCAGAGAACACACATCGGAGCAGAAGAGGTGCCAGCCGCTGAAACGACAAATGTTTTTGATTGTAATTTCTCAGGTCTGCGAAATGAAGATGAAGAAGGCTCAATCCTTTGAGTTCCCTGTCTCTCAAGTTTGTTACAACGAACAGATTCTAAGATGTCTGCTCTGGAATTGAGAAACTGAAAGAAATCCTTTAGAGATGGACTATTCTTGAAAGTATTTTTATGCTCTTCCCATTTGAAACTAGTGGTGCTGTCGAGTTTGGCGGAGACTAGGTGTACAACCAATGTGTCCCAGTACTCTGTTGGTTCACCTAAAGTGGTGAGAGCCCTCAAATTTTTTGAAACATTATCGATCAGACACCGTATGTCCCTACCCGAGTCACGGGGTACAGGTGGAATATTCAGCAGAGAGTTCAAATGATTGTTAACTAATTGCTTTTCGTTGTTGTATCTCTCGCAGAGAAGGTGCCATGCCTCTTTATAATTTTCAGCGCTTACCTCCAAATTACTTATTACACGAGAAGCCTCCCCTTCGAGGTAAGAATTCAGATAGTGGAACTTATGGATGGGCTCAATTTTGTCATTGTTGTGGACAAGAGAGATAAAGGTATCTCTAAACTCCAGCCACTTGAAGTAGGATCCAGTAAATTGTGGGATTTTAATTATTGGCAGTTTAAAACTTGGTTTTTGGTTACAATTGAGACTGCAACTGGATGGTGGTGCATCAACAGCAGCCTGTGGAGGCTGATGCTTTTGCAAGAACATTTGAGTTTCTGCACTGAGGGAAGTAAAGTTAACCTCAAATTCCTCCCGGATATCCAACTCACGGTCCATGGCAGAATTATTTAAGATTTCTATTTGAGATTGTATATCTTCAAATTTAAAAGATAACTCGCGAAATGCTTCATGTCTCTGTGTCAACGCACACAATTCAGTTGCAGTTATAGACTCTGATTGAATTAAATTATTTAAATAATTTTTGTATTTTGTGATACGACCCTTGATTGAACTTCTTTTTGTATTTAGATCCTTCAAATTATTCACATTCATGGTTGGAACATTTAAATTAACCATTTCCAAAGGAGACTTCGGAGTGGTTTCCCGAGTCTGAGACATCACAAGCACTAATAGAAGAACTGAATTTCAAAAGGATATGATATGAAGATGATCTGCGGTTTATGCTCCACTAGTAGTACCCCGAAGACAGCAGGCAACCAGCTGCATCACTCGAGCGAGAAGAAGCCAGTGGGTGATGTGATACGCTCACTTGCTTTGTCCAAAAACTGGAATGTGGAGATTAAACAAATGTTTATAAGAGAAGTAACGAATTGATGTACCTTGTGGCACATGGAATATAGTGGGGACAATAAAACTTTGTGGGGAAAAGCACAATGTTTGTTTGACTGAATATTTGAACGAAAAAGGAGAACTATGATGGAAATATGATAGGATGGGGCACTTCCCTGCTGTAGCTTAGCTGCGGCGCTGCTCTGAGGTTTGCTGGCTGACCGGCTGGCTTGATCAGTGGGTGAATTGGTTTGCCCTCCACGACAAATATGATCCTTATGTATCGCGTGCAGATTCGACCAATCGCAAATTCCGGTTGTTTATTTGTCGTTCTTGGTAATTTTAGCGGCAACACGTTGCGATATTTTCCCTTTGTTGTTGGTAGCGAGCACTTGTTTGCTGTTATACTTTCCACACGGGAGATCGTCTTGTTGGATTCGCAAAATGGCGTGCCGGCCGGCTTCTTAGATGTTCGCGTTTTTCTGGATTTATATCACGTCGGGGTCACCATGTCCGACGGCTGGTGACGTTGGGTTGTATTATATGCACTAAAATAGCAATCTGACTCCAAACGATGTTTATTAGACGTAGGTATTAGAAGTTAGGGAATTTACCATTACACGCACCTTGTTGTCTAGTTGGGTTAGTGTCATAATCTAGTGAAGGGAAGAAAAAACATGGCGCACGTCATTTCCCCTCTTCGGACGGTGACAGCTGTGACAGCTGTCACATTGACAGATGTTTTCTTTTATATTAGATAGGCGGGCGCCGGAACACAGGTCAACATCCTAAGGTTAGATGACGATTAATTTGTTCTAACCGAAACCAGTCACGAAGACTTTCCAAAATAAGAGAACTCCGCAACGCAATAACATCGCGAAATGTATTATTAATATATAAACACTTCGAAAGCTAGATAGGTACCTACATTACTAACCTTTAGATAGTTTATTCCAAAAGTTAAATCCTAAAGTGCTTTGAACTTCAAAGACGTGTACCTTCCAGAAGTCTAGACGCCTCGATTCGTCTAGTCTACAATTTTAAAGCATGAGTAGAAAGATCAATGACCGCAAATATGAACTCATTTTATTCGCATATTTGTTTCATTAGTCAATTCATAATAATGTTCACATTGAAACCATTATCAGCTTGTTTGAGGCTAATTAATAAATTAATATGAAAACTGTTTAGCAGCCGTCATTTTGTATTGTCTTGGACAAAAATATGAAGGATCCTAGCCTAGTCAATGAATGGAGATGGACTGGGGTTGCAAAATGTTTAAAATACGGCACAAGCGGTACACAATTACGAATAATCAGTGGTTGGTTTAAAGTTAAAAGAAATGTTGTGATGAGAACAAGAATATCATTAATACAATTATTTATTTTCAACGTTTAAGTAGGTATTTATTCAAATTATATTTTTCCTAGGGTAGGTTGATTAATAATTCAACGCCTTTTCAATGAACTGTTGGCAATAACATGTTGAACTAGTTATTTGAATGTTAATCTCATTCCTATTTCTAAATACAGATTCCTTTTATCGATGTTAGAAAAACCAACAACACCGCCTTACGAAATAAAATGCCATCATTATTTTATTGGGTAAAGGAATATTATGCCATACCGTTCCGGCAGAATAAAAACAATTCCATAGAACTGAGTGTAATTGAATTGAGAACCTTATTTGTAATAACAAAGGTAACGGAAACCATACAGTTTTAAATCATTAGTGAAATCGTGGTCGTGTTATGTTAATTATTGTATGTCGCCTTTATGACGTCTTAAATCTTTTATCTAACGTAAGTATCATGTAATCGTGACTCTTTGACTTCATAAACATTAAATAATCATGCAACATAACAGAATAATGAAAAAACATGCATTTGTGATGTCACTACATGCGCCACTAATGAAAGTTTTGTTTGGTTACAATACAAAACATGTTTAAATGGTAAGTTTATTTGTAAAGGATCATTTTTCTAGTTGTGGTAATTGCGGTCATTTATTAATTCGTCAGGTTCGTCCAAATTTCACAGATGTTTTACTTTGGAGGCTAATGGTTTATTTTATTGACATTCAAACGTGACCAACACTCGCGATAGTTGCTATAAACTCTATTTGAAATAATACCTACAAGCGGGACTGGTGTTCATTTATCAAAAAGATCGAAACGCTCCATAACGAATTGGACGAATAAGCAGGTACGTACCTGCGATTATTTATGCAGTCCTTTACCGTTAGAAATCAGTGGCGGGCCGGTGTTACCGCTACTCCGACCATTAGCATTTTGGGTGAAGGCGAACCACTTGGTCCACTGGACTTTACAACAACACCTCTATGTCGGGGGCGATAAGGTTGAGAGTAGGAGGTGAGGGAAGAAAGTCAATTGTCTGGTTTGTGGGGTAAATACAAGTGGAAACCGTCTAGTCTAGGTGCTGTAAATAGTTTAGGCGTTATTAAAGACGTTTGGATGCATTTTAGGCAAGTAACGTTAGCAAGTTATGAACGAAATCCATAAACTTCAACTGATTTGTTGTTTGTTGGCACCTCGGAAATAAAAATATAGCTTCGGGCAAAAGTCGGAAATAGCATTAAGAACGCGGAAATTGAAACACTTGTTGGCAAAAATCACTGGCCTTGACGTGTGAGTGTGAAATAATGAAAATTCAAGCTAGAAAATGGTATCTAGAATACGAAAAGGTTAGAAGTCGATTAGATAATTAATTTATCCAGTTAACACCATAAGTAATTCTACATGAGATAGTCATAAATCATAAAACCAATTGACGGCATAGCATTTAATGGCTTGACGTCATATACCACGAAACAAAAGACTTTCAAGCACATCGATGCTCATACATAGTTCACACAAGTGGACTCGCCGCCCGCCTATCGTCAGGTACCTGTGGCGCACGATGATTGTGAAGGCACGAGATGGTGATAAGATATGGCGAGATCCCATGCGGTAGAGCGTGATTGGGGAATGGCAGTGACGTGGAGGGGCGTGCCTCTGTGTAATTAACGGATTAAATGATTTGTTCACATCAGATTTTTTTTTGTTGATATCAGATGTGCGTCTATGAACACAGGAAATAGTCCTACAATAATTTGAGCACTTTGGTGTAATTTTTACTGTCGTCATAGGCGAAAATGGCGTACAGTTCAATGGCTAAAGCACAAAGTGAGCAACCTTAATTAATGATTCAATTTCTTGGTCTACCGTTTCACGGCTTAGATAGAATATAGACTGGGTCGATACTTAGGGTATGGAATTGGACAAGGCCCTTACAATGAAATGAGTTAGAAACGATGTCTCGAAAAACGATTTCGATTAAATCTATAAGTTATGTCTCGAATAAATCCACCATATAGCTTTATATCAATCAACAAGACTCGTACATGTTAGAATTATCATAACTAGTTTGAATTTAGGCACATACACTAACTACGCCTACGCCATTTGGGCACAATGTGAGGTTGCCTTCGCTTCCTTAAGGCCTGGAATATTGATGTTTATTAATTGGTCGTATATTATGGAGTCAAAACATAACTGTCATACTTATAAGGGAATTGACAACAAATAATATGGGCTTCCCTATTTGCTAACAAATATTATTTATCTAATTAGTTCATTTATTTCGTTTTTTTACGGTTACGGCAGGCAGGATTCGTTTTCAGTTTATGAACACCATAACTGAAGCAAAATAAATACTTGAATGTTCGTTCGATGACTCCTTTTCTGTATGTATTGCAATTTTTTAGGTGCAGTGCTTAGACTCATTTATTATTAGATTTATATCGATTTAATTATGTAAATTTACTAGCTTCACCCAACGCCACATCTCTAGTGGACTCGTTATTTTTTGTTGCTTATACTTCAAATAGGTTTTGTTTGATACAAGATTGTATTATTATGATTTCTAAATAGACACTGGCAAGAAAAATGGCTCTTAAGATTATTGATTAAAATTAAACTTTGAAACGTGGATCACGATGAGCCGGCTGTCTAGAGTATGATCGCAGGTTCCATTCGCGAAGGCAAATATATCAGCTAGTTAGAGGTATAAATCGCTAATGTATGTACCTAATTAAAAATTGCTATATGGTGTACAGAATATATACGGTAAATGTTGTTACGGGCGAATCATAAAAATCGTAATAACCTACATAACACATTCGCGTATATCGCGCAACCAAATATCATAATATCAAGGAAAATATTTCCATAATATAATTCTCGATTCTCGGTTCTCTCACGCCACACACAAGACAATCTACTTTCGCTTTCTACGTGTCGTAATTGCGTTAGGTATATTTGTTTTACAGCTTTCCAACAACCTTCTACAATATTCACTTTTTCTAGTCATTAGATATAATGCTGCAGCTACATACATTGTAAAAATATTTCTGAATTCTACTGATCCATCTCTAATAGTGGAGATTTGTACCGTAGAGTTGTCACGAATATCCTCAATAGATTGTTCCGCTGGTGGGTGAGTAATAATTATAATTACTTATTGAGTTATAATTGGTTTTCCTCAGTTTCAATGTGTGTTGGTAGAAATTATGACAAAGTCTAAACTCAAATGAAAAATCTAACATTTGCATTATTCAGAATTCAAAACATGGTGTATTATGTAAGACCAATTGGTTTCTGATGAGAAAGTTACGAATTTAATGCAACGGAATAGGATGTTTGCTGTTTTAGTTCCGATCTGGAAGGTTCGGCGTGTCACACTCACACGTGTCTTGCGTTGCATAATGGCATGTTTCGCGGATAAAGATTTCTCGTTTCTTCATTCACTAGGGGAAACTCACATGCTAATGCTGGGGCCATACGTATCGTGATATCCCATTGACTATCCCGTTGTTTGACGTTCGACTAAGTGTAGCCACATAATCGGGATATGGCATTGGCATCGCCGTTGAATATTGCCGATTTATTACGATCACTTGTTTTTGATTTTGCTATTTTGGTTTATTTTGAATTTGGGTGTTGACGATGACGATAGCGTAGCCAGTCAAATGTATGGCGAAAAAGCATTGGGACGATTGCCGTTGAGGATCACGATATGTGTGACCCATGCATACGAACTTTGTTAAAAACAGTAGGTACAGTTCGTGTAACTTAAGTAGACTGATCTAACTTTAATTACCTGTTAAAGCGTTAAATAGAAACAATTGACGATGGATATATTTTTGACAATCCGGCTCTTTGTCAATCAATAAGTGCAGAAGTAGCCCCGTTTTTAGCTTAACTAGGATTGGCTGAATCGAGAACATAGAGATGTGTTTTAACCACTTTAATGCTGTCAGATGAAGCAGACTAGCTTTAGCCTGATCCAATCGAGTGGTTTAAATAAGAGTTGAACAAGGAACATAATAAGCGGAATCAATACACCTCGAAATCCAAATCATCTTCCACGTAATAACTTTCACCCGGTGAAATGGCGGGTAGAAATCGATCAGTATGCTCGCGGAGGCGGCACTTTCGATGGACCGCACCGTCGGCATTTCAAGTGAGTTTGACATACTTGAACTACACGGGCTATAAGGAAAATGGCATATTTTTTTTTTTAATAATTGAGTAAAGAGTAAAGGGCCATGGCCCCCTATGCATGGCAGCTGTTGGAGCGGCAGATCTTTGAAACATATGTTGAATAGAGATGGCCCTAACACGCTCTCTTGTGGAAGTCTTTTTTTCTAGCGCCGTCTACTTTTGTCATAATGCAGATAAATGATAGCTCGTTTGGCGTAGTGGCTGAGCAATCGGACTGCTGCGTTAGGGGTTGCGGGTTCGATTCCCGCCTGGGACAAATATTTGTTTCTGGTCTGGGTGTGATGTGTATGTGAAATTATATGTCTGTAAGCGGTACCCACGATACAGTAGCAATCCTAGTGTGGGGCAAAGTAAAAAAAAAAAAAAACTTGAAATCTGACCTTCTATTACATGATTAAAATACAAGTTTTCAAAGAGTCCCAAGAACAGTTTTCATCGTGAAACCCTGCACACTGAACAGTGGTACGAACGTACTACGTAGTATAGTATGAGTAGGTAGGTACTACATAACTAACATACCAACTTCCACTCCAGGATTTCCAAAATTGTTAAAAATATACATCCTACATATTTTCAAACCGTTTACGTAACAACCAAAACTGAAAATTTACAAACATAAAACCAGTTCTTACAAACAATGAAGTAGGCGGGTGTTTACTGTAATAATTCAGTTTCTTGCCATCTCACGAAAAATACGAGTACGTTATTTACCTTGAAACATACTAATTGAAATGTAAAACGACTCTTGAGGCTATTTTTAAATGCAAAAGATCATCTTTTTTGTTTTATTATTATAATTATTATGCATTTATCAATGGAATGCATTGAATTCGGCTACACCACAGTTCTGTGTGGGTGATAAACACCCCGATTCTTGTGGTTTAATATGAATCATAAATATATTTCATGAGTGATAAATGAAAAACGAATAATAATATGTTTTGCCGACTAACAATAACTTTGTGTGAAAAGGGTTAGGTACTTATTTATTTAGCCCTGCATTTACAGCGTAATAATTGTATGTAAATATCATTATTTTGTTGTTTTTCAAAGCTGGCTGACAATGTATATTCCATATTATATTAAGTTCAATCCTTGATATTCATGAAAACTCATTGGTTGTTAATCCGCTGTAAAGCAATATATTTTCACATCATAATATGGATGAAGTTAACACAACAAATCAATATTGGTAAATATAGGAATGTAGAGCACATGAGCAAAATGTAGTAGGCATATAATTATTAAATCATGTCAACGGCAAGGATGCATGGAGGCGGACTGGTGAAGCACCCTGGCACATCCTACCAGTTATGTGGCCGAGATGGTGACCAAAGGTACCTTATGCACTTTACCACCCAATTATACTCTGATAACTAAGTTTTGTGGGGATTTCCATGGTTCCATGCTTCAGATGGCTTATTCTATGGCTTCAATATTGATTGATAGCAGTCTTTATGCCACATCAGAGCTGCTTTGGCGATCTTACAAACTCTGACACTACCTCATTTAGCAAACAACAACCACAGTCATGTGACTATTATGATTCAAGAACATTTATGTAGGTTGGGTATACCTATACCTCATTAGATATGAAAATGTAAAACCCCTAATCCTGTTAGTCAGATAACATCAGTGTAAAGTCAGTTCTTTTTTTTTAAATTGTCAAGTACTAAATTGGCTAGAATTTGAGCACTGTCTCCCCTGGTGTTATGTGATGATGAGGTTGAAGGTTGTAAACACGCTCAGCCTAGAATGGGAGTGGCTCCCTAGGACCTTTGCCGGTACACCTCGATAGGGATTCGGCGATAGAAACACAAACACAGACAGAACTCTCGGTGTCTTCATAGCTTGGGTCCATGTGAATAAAGATATGTTCATACAACCTGCTCGACTATGTCCGTACATGTCGTGCATTTTCACTGTAAAGCAAGTGATTCCAGCCCCATGGCCGCAATATTACAATATTGCGGCCATGGGGCCCAATAAAATGCCATGATAAAATGCCAATGGCCATGAAAAGCCCAAGGGCAAAATTTTGATTTGAATTAGGAACACCACAATATGTATGAAAACTGTAGCATAAAACGTACCTACATTGTAATACAAAAGTAATTTGGCCATTGTAAAAAGAATTTACTAGAAATTTTTTGTGTGGTAGGATATGATTAGAATATTAACAAAATACGGCATTTGTTTGATGTTACATAATTTAACTGGTAGATAACTTGTAGATATACCCATTTTATCATTTCAAGTTAAGTAACACAATGTCGTCAAGCTAGTGATTTAACACGGCAATGTATTAAATCAAACACTTTAAGAATTATCAATAATGTACTGCCAGATAAATCAAAAGGTAAATAGAAAAGCCTATAAAGAGTGTTATGTATTGCATTTGATTTATGTTAGATTCTACTATGTGGGTAGTAAATAAAAAGTCAGTTTTGGAAATGAACTCAATGGCGTGTATCTTTTAGTGGCGACTGCGGAAAATAAATTGCAATTGTGTCAAAATGGCATTCAATATTACGAATATTGTGTTGCCCGGGCAGTTTAACGCTAAAACTGATGTGTGGTGTGATTACAAAGAACAGTTATTGTGTGCGCTCAATGCGGCGGGACTCACGGAACAGGACGATGTAAAATCGCGATCTTTGTTTTTGTCTCAGTGTGGGAAGGATACATATGCTCTAATTGCATCACTTTTAGTGCCGTTACGCCCGACACAAGTGAATTTTAGAGACATTCTGGGTGTCTTGGACAAATTCTATGAACCAGAGGTTAATGAAATTTTGCAAGCCGGCAAATTTCATAGACGTGTGCAATTGCAAGGTGAAAGCGTGCAAGATTTTGTGGCTGCAATAAGTGCTTTATGTGCCAAGTGCAAGTTTACGGACATTAAACGTCAATTAAGGGACAGACTTGTTTTAGGAGTGCGTGACGATCGTTTACGACGGGAGTTATTAAAAACAAAAGGACTGACATACGAGACGGCGGTACAAATGTGTCTCAATCATCAAGCGTCAAGTGAAGATATGTACCCTGGTCCGAGTAACGAAGGGAAAACGACTCCATCTCAGGCCTCCGAACCAATGGACATTGGCAGAATAAAGTCAAATGAATGCAGACATTGTACCCGAGTACACAAGCCGGGTGAGAAGTGTACCTTTGTGAAAGCGAAGTGTTACAAATGTCAGAAGTATGGGCATATTGCAAAAGCCTGTGACAAGAAGTCCAAAGTACATCAGGTGGAAGACAAGCAGGAAGCTTCCCCTGAAGTTGAAGATATGATGGGTGTCTATGTGTGTTCAGACAGTTATCGACCTCCAATATTAGCAGACGTAATGATTGATGGAGCCAGTTTGACAATGGAAGTGGACTCCGGTGCGTCTCGCAGCATCATATCGGAGACAACTTTCAAGAAGTTGTGGTCGACACCTCCTCCACTACACAATACTGCAGTGAAGTTGGTTACATGGACTCGACACCCATTGAAAGTCTTAGGACTGGCTAATGTGTGTGTGTCTTTGGGCGTGAAAGAGGCTCAATGTGAACTAGTGGTTGTATCTGGGGATGGACCTAACCTTTTGGGTCGCAACTGGTTTAAGTCATTAGACATTCAAGTGACGGGCTTATACTGGGCCGAAGAAGAGTTGGTGCCTTTCAAGAAGGAATTTCCTGATTTGTTTAAAGAAGAGCTAGGCAAATACAATGGTCCAGAAGTCACACTTCACTTACGTCCTGATTCGACACCACGATTTTTGAAGGCACGCGCGGTACCTTTTCCTTTGAAGGTGCAAGTTGAAGCAGAACTTCAGCAAATGGTGGACACAGGAGTGCTGACCCCAGTGAGGTACTCAGAATGGGCCACTCCGTTAAGGATAGTTAAGAAAGATGATGGCTCGTTGCGGATCTGTGGAGACTATAGGTCTACAGTCAATGCATCGATAAAGGTGGATAGCTACCCGCTTCCAACCTCTGTGGAAGCTTTTGTGAAGCTTAGCGGTGGCAAAGTATTTAGTAAACTGGACTTGAAGCAAGCGTACACCCAATTGAAAGTTGATGATGAGACGGCTAAGCTGTTAACACTGAATACACCCATTGGACTTATGAAAGTGAATCGCCTTGCTTTTGGTGTAAGTGCGGCGCCGTGTATTTTTCAAAGGGTGATGTCTTCCGCTTTAGCAGGCATGGATGGTGTGGCCTGCTTGCTTGACGACGTGGCAGTAGCTGGTTCTACATTGGAACAGCATAATCAGAGGCTTCGTCAAGTGATGCTGAAGTTAACTGAGATGGGCTTCCGACTAAATAGCAAGAAATGTATTTTTGCAGCCAACAGCATTACATTTCTGGGTCATATGATTGATAGTGAGGGACTTCACCCAGCACCGGCAAAAGTGAAAGAAATCCAAGAAAAACCAGCCCCAACTGATAAGGAAACCTTGAGGGCTTTCTTGGGTTTGTATAACTTTTATCAAAAGTTTTTGCCCGACAGAGCTACTGTATTGAAACCCTTTTATCGATTGCTGGAATCCAAAACGCCATGGAAGTGGAGTGAACATGAGCAAGCGGCATTCGAAAAGGCCAAGGTCTTGCTGTCATCGGATCTAACCTTGGTGGGGTATGATCTGAAAAAGGAGTTATTGCTTATTTGTGACTCATCTCAATATGGTGTGGGCGCTATCATAGCACATGTCATGGATGATGGATCAGAGAGACCAGTTATGATGGCATCGCGAACTCTACAGGACCATGAGAGGAGGTATGGACAGATAGACAAGGAAGCTTTGGCTATTATCTTTGGACTGACCAAATTTCACGAATTTCTACTGGGTCGCAGATTTTGTATTGTGACTGACCACAGACCATTGGTAGGCTTATTTAATCCAGCGAAACCTATTCCTGACCAGATCTCACCGAGAATGCTGCGATGGTCTTTAAAACTATCGTGTTATGATTATGTTATAAAACACAGACCTGGAAAATCCATCGGAAATGCAGATGCATTGAGTAGGTGGACTGCACCATCTACGGGATCAGTAGCTATAAAGCCTCTTAACAGAATTTCAGACCCAGCATTACAACCGTTTTGGACCAGAAGAGAGGCTCTTTCACTTAATAATGATTGTTTATTATGGAGCAACAGAGTCATAGTACCTACAAAGTTGCAAGAAGAGGTACTAAAAATTTTACATGCCCCACATGCGGGTATTGTCCAAACTAAGGCATATGCAAGAGGTTATGTTTGGTGGGTCCAGATGGACAGTCGAATAGAAGAAATTGTGGCCAGCTGTGAGCAGTGTCAGCTAGTAAGGAACTGTCCACCTAGAGATCCACAGGCTTGGATTATGACTGAAAAACCCTGGAGTCGGGTTCATGTGGATTTTGCTGGACCTTTTCAGGGAAAAACATTTTTTGTTTTGATTGACAGCCATAGCAAATGGATTGAAGCAGAGATCATCAACTCTATGACCAGCGGAGCTGTAATAACTCTATTGAGGAGGATTTTTGCTTCACAAGGCCTGCCGCAAGTCGTTGTATCAGACAATGGTAGAGCATTTACATCTGAGGAATTTGTCAGCTTCCTGAAGAAGAACGGGATAAAGCATTTGAGATCACCACCTTACCACCCGGCGACAAACGGGCAGATTGAGAGAGCAATTCAGACTTTTAAAAATAAAATAAAGAAGATGGATTTGAATCTGCCATGGAGTGAGAAGTTGAGCAAGGTGCTTTATTATATGCGCACAGTGCCGAATAGCAGCACGAACAAAACGCCGGCAGAGATGCTCAACGGCCGAAAGTACAGGACTGCTGTATCCTCACTCCACCCGGATTCAGCGCCCAGCCGCGGTGAACAGCAGCTAGAGGCGGCGGCACAGCGCGCGCCTACCAGAACCTTCGTGGTGGACCAGCCAGTTCTGATTCACATGTATGGACCCGGGGAGAAGTGGCGGAGAGCCACTGTAGAGATGGTGGAAGGTCCAAGCTCATACAGGGTGAGAACGGAAGATGGCAACTTACACCGCCGCCATGCTGATCAAATGCTGGCTAGGACGGTTCAAACAGAGGCAAGATTGCCCGAGGAAAGAGCTCAGCGAGACTCAGAGTCTGGAACATCGGATGAGCAACTAATTGAAATACCACCACCTGAGATGTGGCCTGACATTATAGGCATACCAAATTGCTCTGATTAATTATGTCAACTTTAAATTGTTAATATTTGAATTTTATATTGTTTCTGTGTCATACTGATTTAAGAGCTTGATAGTTTGATTTGTATAATGTTAGTTGATTCCATAATTTATGAAAGGGAGATATGTTATGTATTGCATTTGATTTATGTTAGATTCTACTATGTGGGTAGTAAATAAAAAGTCAGTTTTGGAAATGAACTCAATGGCGTGTATCTTTTAAAGAGTAAAGGCTGTGTCTGAATCCTTATTTATTTTATTTTTTTAAAACGTAGCCCTGCACTAGTATTGCTCCTGTATCGTGGGTACCGCTTACAGACATATAATTTCACATACACATCATACCCAGACCAGAACCAAATATTTGTGGATTGCACAAATATTTGTCCCAGGCGGGAATCGAACCCGCAACCCCTAGCGCAGCAGTCCGATTGCTCAGCCACTACGCCAAACGAGCCATCAATCCATCTTTTTAGTGTATTTCTAACACTGAGTCATCAACTAGAAAGACAAGCAGCCTAAGGTGCATTTTCTCTTAAGTGCATTCTATCTTACATACAACCAAAGTTTAAACGCAACTTAACCAGATGTTTCTAAAATTTCTTTCCACAAAAGTGACATCTATCACTCGTATTTTCTTACTCAATCCTGGCATGCATAATTATTTTACTTTTGAATTTGTTATTCAGTTAAAAACAGTGAGGGTTAAACGTCGATTTGTGGAGAAAATATTTAGACACATCAGTTCAACTCTAGTTTAAATCTTTTGTGGTAAGAACCAAACAGGTCAAAATACAGATGCTATTGCAGCAGTAGTTAAATCCAGTTGCGTCACATGTGGCTTAGAATGGCAAGAAAAGTAATTTTTACACAATACCTACCTACTTACCATTAGTATGTATCTTCTGCCCGGGCAATAGGACATGTACTAACATTCAGGGCTAAGGGTATGAGAGTACCTACAAGCTATTATTTATTCTGCAGTAAAGGGGTACAAATGTGTTGTGCCAGTTTATAAGGGGCTCCAATGTTCCTTTGTCTGTGTTCAAAATGACAGTAGGTACAGTACTGGTATAGTGTATCAACTGTCAGTATTTGAAGTGAGTTTATTATCATCTAGTCTTTAGTTTTCCTCTGTTATCAATTGCGAATAGGTATAAATATAAACAATATGATAGCATAGTCAATCACTCTACCACAAGTGTCTTGCAAATAACCAAGCACCTTTCTTTACAATATTATGATTGCATACAAAGAAACAGATGGCTGGATTGACAATTTGCCTGTTTTATTACAAGGAATTACTAAGTATATTGGTATGTACCTAGTAGATTTTAGATCTTTCCTGAAACGGCAACACACCTAAATATAGCTCTGTAGATTGGCTGTAATATACAACAGCTAAATTAACAGTTGGCCTTGCCATGTCCATGAAATGAATATGTAGAAAACAGCCAGACATATATACCTAAGTATATCTAGATAAAAGCGTTTCGTAACAAAGAGCGGATCGTGTGGCTTCGTTAACAGTGAAAGTCCATGCCTGGCTGGGCTGCCGCCTCGCGCATGCCGTTCGCCACCGCTCGGCGCTCGCACGGCTCCCACATCCATCGCGTTAGTTCACGGCCGAACCTATCGATCAATTTGCCAAGCCAAGACAACCAACACTGTATGTCCGTATTACCTCACCCTATCGCTCAATCACAGCCCCAGATTACACTTATCGCGAACGAGGCACATTGGACAATAATAACGGTAGTATCGTTCGACATTATGCTTCTGATTTTTATCCGAATATCGGAGACATAACTCACCTTAATGTAAACATCCATGAGGACGCCGTCCGGCAACGTACGTAGCACATTCTTCTCGCACTTAGCCTTCTGCAAATAGTTCACTAGATTCGTCAAACACAACTCGTACAGCTTACTGGGGGATTTTATATTTTCGCACGGAGAGACCGGCGCACGTACGTGTGCCATCCTTGCGAGATAAATCAAAACTAGCTTCATGTCGATCGGCAAATTTGACGGGCGAGCAAATTGAAAGCTTGATCTGTGCGATGTTCACACTGGTAAATTGAATTCCTATTGGTCAGCTTAAAAGCTTGTAATCTAAGCTTAATTCTGATTGGTCGTACACTTTACAGGACTTGAGGAATGAAACTATAAAATATTTGGACTCCTTTTTTCCATGATTTCGATTGCGATTCATTTTGTGAGAAAGAGATAGAATTAAAGTTCTAATCTAATTTCGTTGTTTCGACCTATAGCGAATCTCAGCTGATCGAAATAAAAAAATAAGCACAAGTCAGCTGGCAATGAGGGCGCGAAACACTTTGAATATAACATTTTGGCGGAGCGTTTTTATAAACGATCTTCCCTTATCTAACGTTTTATCAAGTTGTTTGCGAATAAAGCTGTATTTGATTGTAGATAATGTGTCACGCAAATTAGCGTGATCTACAAATGACACAGTTTAACTAGGAAATTCTTTTATTAAAAGGGGGAGGGGTCGAAAGTGTGGCGACCGCGTGGTGATAGCTTATCGTTCGATGGTATGCCTACATGGTTGTCTTGAGCTTGCGTGATTAGTAGGGTCCGTATTAATAAATCAAACTTAGCTCTGAGAGCTATCTTCAGTGTGCTCTTTTGTTCTATTTAATAAATACATCTTAAGTTGTAGATTAGGAACAGAAACTTACATGATCTCTGGCAAATTAATAAATGACACTCAACGGTTAAGTGCTATCCGATTATCACACAATTGACACATACAAGACAGTATATCTAGTAGCCAGTGCTTCATCTCAATATCCATTTATTCATTAGCAACGAGCTCAAGATGCAGATTACATTTTGAGTGTGGATTAGCTGGTAGCGCACTTGGTAGCGCTATTGAGGTTCATTTATTAATACGGACAGAACTCGGTATCTTCATAGACAAAATAAATATTACGTGTTATCGCTACCAATCTTTGGGCAACCGAGTGGCGCATCAGGTGGGTGTGTAGTGTACAGTGTACGTTACAACCCGAGATTGCCAATGATAATGTTAATTAATACGAAATAGGTACATATAGTTACTCATACGTATACAAGGAAAATGATACGTATGAACTGGAGGTTTTTATTGTCATGAATTTATTGAACACCAGTTTCACAGCTTGATTAGCGTTTGAAATATATTTAGAAAGTGATATTTTTATATACCTACCGGCTCACTTGAAATAAGCCTAAATAACCTGCGTAGTGCGTGTCAGCTGTATTCCATATTGTCTAATTGTCTATACTAAAAATCCATCAAAATTCGTTCAGTCGGTATTTAAATTATACTACACCAAAACCACAGTAGCTACATACTTTCATATATAATCTTGTAATATTTGTAGGATAGAAATAATTAGCAGTTTGATATATCCAGTAAACGTAACGACAACTAATTATTGCGTTCATCGGATATGGTGTAAGGTGTTATTGAACAAAAACAAAACGTTGGAACAATATTTTATTTGATACAATAACTAAGATAACTACACAATCGTGTCAATAAACTAAAACCTTTAAAGCTATCCTAGAGCAAAATAAATGCTTTGTTTCTTTGCGCTACCAACCGATGCGGACAGAAATAACAGTAGATAAACAGTTATATCTACAACACAAGTTATTTTCTTCATATAAACAAAAAATAAACATCCTCTCTGAAAAGGAAACAAACAACAAGGCTCAATTCACACCGAAGCGGCGGCGGCCGGCACCGCCTTAGCGGCAGCCGCTCCGTCGGTGTGATGGGCCGCTTATCAGCTCGTAGGGACCGCCACGCGGCGTATTACGCAAGTCTTTCAACCGATACTATAGATATCATTGGTACAGACAAAGACAAAAATGGTTCGACGGCAAAACTGCCAGCCGCTGCACTGCGGGCCGCCGTCGCCACTTCGGTGTGTATTGAGCATAACAGTAGAACATCAGGTTAGGCAAATCTATCCAAAACATTTAATTTTGCAATTCGGTTCACACTAGTCGCTAATGTAGCTGGTCATATGTACAGTCGGCGAGACAACTTGCTGAACAAGACGAGGAATATTACTACCAGCACGCTTCAATTAGTTCCCTATGGCCTACTTCCCAATGGTGAATTTGGAGACGCTCTCTAGCAGGTTGATGTAGGCGGTGTGCTCGTAGGCCGTGCTGAAGTCGGACAGCTTCTGTGCGAAGTCGTTGCTCACTCCCTTCTCCTCGAGCAGGTTCATCAGCAGGTCGTAGAGGTACTGGGGACGGAAAGTCATTCATCATTATCACGTCACAATCATTTAACATATAGACCGTGGACCACTATCTAGGATTTTTCCGTACATTTTAAAATACGCGATCATAATGGAACCGATTTTCCTGACATTTTCAAATACGCGTTCACTTTCGAACCGATTTTCTATAAATTTTCAAATACGTGGTATCACAATGGGACCGATTTTCCTGACATTTTCAAATACGCGTTCACGTTCGAACCGATTTTCTATAAATTTTCAAATACGTGGTATCACAATGGTATCACACGTGGTATCACAACGTATATTCCACCATATTTATTATAATAATATTCCGCTCATTTGGTGCTGTTTCGCGCTCAGTGTAAACAAGGCCTAAAATTGCTGAAAAGTTGTAGAACATCGTTGAATATTCCTTGTACATGTAGACGAGAAATCGACTTCAACTCCGTGCTTTGATATTCCCCATTATTGGCACCTGACGACTACTTGTGTGATAGTATCAAGTGTGGCATACAAATGGGGGTGGCGGGATTCGAACCAGCGACCTGTGGATCGATGTTGGTTGGCTGAACCACTAGGCCAGAGCTGCTTAGTTTAAGAGTGCGAAAATAGTGTATACTAATTTAGTAAGATCCTAATTATGTTTTCATGAATTTTGTGTGTATTTTCATTTGGAGCCATGTTTTGCACTTGGCTTTTCTCACGTTAGCGAGAATTTGCTCAAGTTAAACTAGATCCTTAAATATAGAGAGTTAAAATAGCCTTTTTCTTGCATTCTTGCAGTCATAATATTTTAATAGGTAGAAATCCGTGTGAATGTTAGATAAGGTATACAAACTTTACCGACAAATGTTTTATAGGTGTTTACCAAATAGACATTGATTTCATAAATGTTATATTATAATGTTGTTCAGGATGTTACCTGAAACTTCTGAATCATGATGATTCATGGTTGAACCATATCAGTTATTGAAATTAATAAATTATATTATTTACTAGCAGATATGGCCATGCGTTGCTATGGCTAAGGTTTTTATTATTGCGACTATAAATAATTGAGATGTAGATAAGCTATCCCATCTTTCAAGTTAGATCAAACTGCACACGGTGTGCAAATTTGATAAAAATCGGTTAAGTAGTTTAGGAGTCCATCGCGGACAAACAACGTGACGCGTCATTTATAATTATATATTAAGATTTACCCCATCGAGCACGTCGCCCGCGACTGCGTAGACCTTGTCGTTCCATTCCCCCTTGTACAGGGTGACTTCGTCGATGCCGAAGATGTCGTCTGGAATATTACATATAATTTAAATCAACAATTTGAACATTTAAGCCAGTAGCTCAGTGGGACATTAAGCTATGCACAGAATTGGCATAATAAAGGTGTTGCTTCTGCCAGCTCAGTAAGCTATTTTAAAAATATACTCAAAAACTGGCCAGAAACAAATCATTGTTAGAAAAGTAAACATTATTGAGAAGTAACTTTCAAAATTCTATTACATGAGCTGACATCAGACAGATCTGTCAACCTCGAGCAGTCTGTGGTGGACTCTGATAGTGAATAGGTATCCCATTTTGTTCAGTTTCAGTGTATTCAGTTGGTTGGACTCACTGTATTCTTCTGATGCAGGCTGTTCCTGTAGGAAGGAGCAGGTGAACCCGAGTGTGGAGTCTCCGCGGACCACGTCCACCTCGAACTGGGGCTTGGAGCGCATCTCTGAGAACTCCTGCTTGTCCTGCTGCTGCTGTTCGCCCTCCAGATCGTCCGAGTCAACCGTGTGGTTCACGTTGAATGTGATTATAATGCTGGAATGAGGTGGTATACAGAATTGGCAATTTCAAAATGTACAATTTCTTTTGATTAAATTTTTATACACTTCCAGATCCACTTTTAGCAGATGGATTACAGTCGTATTTATGTTTTTTTTTTTGAGAAAATTTTGTGAATACATCCAGAGTCTTATATAAATAGTACCGCCACCATTGCCTACCATCACGGTTGACTAATAGAAAGCTTTGTAGAGGTGTCCTTACGATTCATCCTTCAGTTTCTTGGTGAGAGTTACTTCAGCGCCATTCGATGTGATTACAAATCCATCCAGTTCAGTCGGCAAGGTCTTCACCTTCTGCGCCTTGCGCTCTGCTACTATCTCCTCAGTCAGGAACTCGACTAGTTCTCTCTCTCCTGGAAAAGTATACTTGATATTTTAAGGTATGACTATCGCTCGTCTTAGTTTAGAAGTGTAGTGAAGAGGGCAAATAAGGGTTGATTATGATGAGAGGAGTGCAGTGTGTAGAGGGTGTAATTTAACGTATTGTAGCATCAGAATTATATTTCAAATAGTTGTGTAACCATATAAATAAACATCTTTACTAATAATAGTTCTATAAACTTGTCTCTGCACATTCAAAATGTATATTTGACTAAATGAAATGATGAATGACGGTAAAAAAAGCAAAATGTAGGTGTATTTCTTTATTATGTGTATGTACCTACCTACTTACAATAGGTACCTTGAATTTTACTAGGTACATTTGGCATCTGGTGTAACCATGCCGTCTATGGTGCTTTAATTCGAAATGCCTAATCTAGGTTATGTTTATCAGAAACCATCGGACAGGAAGGAAAGGAATGTAGGGAAAGGACTCACCAAGGGGCTTAGATCTAGGACTTAGGTTCTTCTCTTCTTCTATATCTGTTCGGGGAAAGAAAATGTTGTAGAAACCACGTCAGTTAGTATTTTACATTGGGGGATACTATTTTATAGGAGACGATATGGGCATGGTGCAATCATAACCTCAAAATCGATGAGATAACAGAGGCCGTTTATACCTTTAGTGTGAATATTCTTCAGTCCGCAGCCACAGCTGCAAGTGTTGGAATGGTTGTGGAGGAGGCCCACAGCGGCAGAAGTGGCGTCCAGTCGCTTGGTGCTCATGTGCCATATCCCCCTGGTAAAATCACGTTTCACAGGAGCCTGGGTACGGGATACTAGGGCGCTCAAGCTGGAGCTTTTCACGCAACCCTGTATTAACCTGTGCGCAGATTTAACTAAGCCGTTCATTTTGTATTACGTATTTATTCCAACTATTCAGCCTCCAAAAATAGCGAAATATCTCTGTCTCTATCGAAAATTTTCAAAAAATTTGACAGCGCGAAGGAAATGAATGAACGAACGAACACGCTCACTCCCCGACTGCCGGCCGGCTCATAACACAGAGTATAAAGAAATACTGACTATAAATTATGCGGCTTTCCGTACAATTTGTACAAATAAGTACAAACTATATAGGTACCTACATACACAATGACTATATATTATAATTATAACTATACACAAACTATATACAGACTTACTGAAATATAGCCAGTATAATAATTAAATACCTATGCTTAGTTCCATCCCTAGCTGAATCGGTAATTTCCGAAACTTTGAATCATTGGGTTTATTATAAGCTATGGACTAGGCTCATGTTCGTTGTTCATCCCTTCATAGTTCATTCACTTACGTTACACGTCACATTTCTACCAAAATACGCGATTTTGTAACTTGTATCGTGTTGATTTCCCTAATACTGAAAAACAACCTAAAAAAAGGAACATAATGGCTAGAAAACGCAAGTTAGAACCAAAAGACAGCACTGTTCAAAAATCTACTCCAGTAGACGTTGTTATAGAAGATGTAACTTCACACCCGTTATGTCTGCATGGACCAACATTGTTATTTTCTACTGAAAACGGCCGGTATTTCGCTTGTGCTTCGTGTAGAGACAAGAAACAGTGTACAGTGCACATAGACGAAGAGGACTGGCAGAAGGAAGGTGTTAAGAAACGTAATGAGAAGTACTACAGTCTGATTCCGAAGATAGACAAGGTGACTGCATGGCGACACCTGAATGAGGTTAGAATTCAATCAAACAATTATATCACAACAAAACTTGACTGTTTTTGTCCTCCTTGTTTATCCTACTCCTACATAACTGTTTAGAAATAGTTATTAAATTATAAAAAAATATGCACATCCATCCCGCACCAGTTGCACAGTATAATACCAAATTCTCCAGGTGAAATCCCGTCACTACTCCGATCGAGCCTACTGCAGCACATGCCAAGAGCTGTTCCTGCACTCCCAGTCCAAGAAACATGGCAAGGAGCACCGAGTCATCACACCACTCTCTGATGAGCAGCTCTGCAGTCCTTCATCATGGCTGCCGACGTTGGAGAATGATGCGGTGGAGGCGCAGTATATATTTGCCAAGAAATCTGTTGGTACTATATTAGGGATTCTAAAAAATAATATTATTAGGTGAGGAATATCATAAATTGTATCATTTACGAGTAAGACGAACCCTCAGATCAGTGGCAAACACGCTACTCGATATTATAAAAAAATGGCATTTATTGATTATTTTTACATCCATTAGTGAATATAGATGAAGCACATTGCTTACATTACAGTTCAAGGTACTAAAACTAGTATTTCCGATATTTGCAGTGCTATTTCACTAACTCAACATCTCAAACCATATGAAAAAAGCTTATGAGTAAAATATGATAAACAAAATAATAGTAAATGATAATTATTATCAATTACAGCAACATCTTATGCATCGGCACACCGTCAGTCCACGAGGCAGCTCAAGCCAACCCTGACTTTGACTCCATCCTACTGGACTATGACATGCGTCACCACCAGTTCCACGCACCCGCCAAGTTTGTGTGGTACAACATGTTTAACAACTATATGTTCAACGGCAACGAAGATGAGAAAGTGTTGAAGAAGTTTTTTAAGAAATCCAAGTGAGTCCAAATAGTATTCTAGGTACCTAACAGTTAGTACCAATTTTCAGATGGCTTGACCCTTTTGAAAGTGACAACAAATCAGTTGACAGGACTATGTTAGAATTTAGACTGGTTTAGCAGAATCCGCAATCCTATTCCATTCTATGAATAATATTATGAACATGCAGAATTTTGCTGTCTAGTCTGTTATACAAATGTCAACTAATTGGTATTGAAAATAAGATTAAAATCCGAATAACAATAAGTATGGCAAAATGCACCATACTAGTTATTATAATAATTGGCCTTTGTGTGACCTAACATTTATTTTTTATTCTTTTTTCTTTTGTGTGACTTTTAGCCACTTTGCTGTGGCCATGCCAGCTGCATGAGACCTCCTTTTATTACTCATTCTTGGCTAACATGAGAATATTAATATAAGACCTAAGTTATATTAATAAATTAGACCAATAAGACCACTGACTGAATACTCAATGGTTTGCAGAGACGGTGGCCTGTGCATAGTAATGGACCCACCGTTCGGAGGCCGCGTGGAGCCGCTAGTGCAGACCCTGAGAGACTTGTCGGCTATGTACAGGAAAGTGTGTGAGAAGGTGGGCGATGAAGCCTTGCCAGTTCTGTGGGCTTTCCCGTATTTTTCCGAACCATATATTACCAATTTGATGCCAGAGATCAAGATGCACGATTTTCAGGTAATATTCAGTTTTTTGTAGAAAACAATTGTTTTTTACACTAGGTTTTGTGAAATATGTTTGGTACAGCAAACTTATCAAAATAGACCCCAAATACCATCAGTCACTTAATCGAGGAGATTATCTACCTTCCATGTCTATCATTTGAATGGCTCACTAACATTATTGTGTGTAAGTTTCACCTATAATAAAAGTCAACAACAGAGTCAATATTTGACCTTAGAAAAACTAACAAGGAGTTGATGATTGTAATAAGTGTGTCACCGTTTCCTTCCAGGTGGAATATGACAACCACAAGAAGTTCCAGAGCAAGACCAAAACGGGCCGCAAGCACGGATCACCCGTCCGCTTCTTCACCAACCTCCCTCTGATCACCATTGATCTATCCAACGACAAGAACTACAAGTTATGCGACAAGTGCAAATTCTATGTGTCGGCCACTAACAACCATTGTACCAAGTGCAAGGAGTGCACGAGCAAGAATGGAACCACTTATAAGCACTGCAATGCTTGTAAGAAGTGCGTGAAGCCTACATACAAACATTGTAAGGAGTGTGCTAGATGTGTGCTGGAGAAACATCGTTGCGGTGTCATTGTGGAGAGCCAGGTTAGTTTCTTCCACAATTTAAGATCTGGATTGGAGGGTTAAGCAATTTCCCCTGAATAATAATATAAATAAAATTGTACATAGAAATGTTCGTTTTTTCCCCCGAAGCTAAATCTTACTAATATTATAAACGCGAAAGTTTGTAAGTATGGATGGATGGATGGATGGATAGATGGATGTTTGTTACTCTTTCACGTAAAAACTACTGAATGGATTGTAATGAAACTTAACAATAATATAGCTTATACATCAGAATAACACATAGGCTACAATTTATGAAGATATTGTGCGTATTGTCCAAAATATGAAGATAAGTGTCAAGTAAGTAGGAAAAAATCTACCATCTGCGAGCTATTCTAGCGTGCGCTGCCGAAACCGCTAGAGTCACATTTGTGATGTATGATGGAAATGTTTATAATAAATAGTCCTACAAAAAAACCTGCCACAGTATGTATCTATATCTTATGTGTAAGCCATTATAGCCAAAATAGCTACTCGAAATTAACACTAATCCTGCGCAGACGAAGTCGCGGGCACCAACTAGTATTTGATACTTTTGCAACTGTCGAACTTCATAGACAAATAACAACACTTGTAAAATCTTAATTTATGGTTTCAGTACGGCAGAGTTGATATAGCATATTATAATTATTAAGGTCTAAAGAATTCACTGTAAGATCAGTACTTTCAGTTACATTCTTGACCATTTCTCAGATGTTCTAAATTGCAATCCATGATCACAATTAAATTTAGTGATCGGAATTGTCTTTATTTTCCAGTCGTGCTTCCACTGCCGCGAGAAAGGGCACAAGAAGGCCGAGTGTCCACAACTGCAAAACCAAGCGGGCAAGAAGAAGAAACGAAAACATGCTTAATCATATTTTTATTACAAATAAACTTGTATAAAATCAGTTGTTATTCTTATTTATCTCAATTGAAACACTAAAGTTATAAATCTAAATAATTGGTAAAATCATCATGATTAAGCTTATATCCTATTGATTTTACATAAGGTACAGAATCAAAATATATTTAGATTTAAAAATATAGTAAATGTTGAAGGAAAAATAATATTTTTTTACAATCATTTTCAATCAAATGTGATGATGCAAAATGATGAGATCTATTTTATCGGGAAGGGTACTCCAGATTGATGCTATTGAGGATCCGCTGAGTGCCCTCATATCTGCAAATAAGCATTAGTATAATCAAGAATAAGTAGTCACAACCCATCGCGATCGGAGGTAAAACAGGCAGTAATGAACAAACCGAGTCATTGAAGATATACTTATAAAATGGTTTTTAGGGTTCCATACTTAAAGGGTAAAACGGGACCCTTTTACTAAGGCTCCGCTGTCCGTGCGTCTGTCTGCCTGTCAACAGGCTGTATCCCATGAACTGCGGTAGTAGACAGTAGAAATTTTATGTCCGTAAGGATTGAGGAGCCACTTTTGAAAAATTAACAATTTCTAAATGGAATTTCACGCAGTTTAAATGTAGATGTGTCAATAAAATTTGTATCCTAAAGCAGATTTTAGTAGATTTTATGCATAAAAAGTTCTGTTACTGTAAAGGTGGCACCTCAATTCAGCAAATCAGGATTGAGGTGCCATTTTTCAAGTGAATAGAACTGGTTAAGTTATGGATGAATATTTCTGAAAACGCAATATCTTTACGGACGTGTTGTATATTGATTGCTCCCAAACTCTGGGGCTTGAACGGCTTCAATTTAAAAAGATATTTAACATTCAAAGTGGCGCCAAAATCGATAAAAAATCGATTTTAGATTTTTTTATTTTTCGTTGATATAACTAGTCAATTTACAAAATAAACTTAATGGAAAATTTGTAGATAGTTGGCTGAAATTGTAGCCAGAGAATGAAGTAATAAAACCAAGTGGTTTTTTTGCTGCGACTAATTTTATGTGGCTCCTCAATCCTTACGGTCTGGAAATAATATTTCGCTATAACTACGTGACAACAAAACGAAATCGAACGATGAATATCTCAAAAAAATGTAGATATGCGTGCCTTAATATTCATATATAATTTAATCACTCTACGTATCCTATATTGGTCAAAACATACAATTTTTTACTTTCTCATACAAATTTTCTTAAGTGGTGACCATAATTTAAATATGTAACCAGGGATATGGAATCCGAGAGTTACTTACGCTTTTTTGTAGTGGATCCGCACTGTTAGTGCAGTCAGCCAGTGTAAACAGCTCGTTTAATAATATAACATCTGGATGACCGAGCTTTGCTCGGTATTTTTTTTTTATAAAATTCTGTTGTTTGGAAATTATATTTAAGTACGAATTACTAATAGAATTATGAAATATGAATAATATATTTCGATCTTACCGATAGAATAATAAAAAGATATGAACTGGTTATTTAAAGAAAAAAATCATAAAAAAACACGAATAAAATGACATTTTCTACAAATGATTCCTAGCTAGATCGTGGAAATTATATTTAAGTACGAATTACTAATATAATTATGAAATATGAATAATATATTTCGATCTTACCGATAGAATAATAAAAAGATATGAACTGGTTAGGTATTTAAAGAAAAAAATCATAAAAAAACACGAATAAAATGACATTTTCTACAAATGATTCCTAGCTATCTATATACTCGTAGGTACTGAATTTCATGAAAATCGTTGGAGCCGATTCCGAGATTCCAATTATATATATATAATTATATACAAGGTGTAACAGCAAGGTGTAGTAATACTGAAACTACGCATACACATACATATTTCGAAGTAGTCTGGAGGTACTATAAATCTGTAAGTAGTTACGGTAATTAATTAATACACGTCAAAGTTTACTGCAAAACTAACCATCGTTCAACCCTAGTTATCAGCTGGGCAATGTCAGTGAACTTGAGGCCTAGACTAACATGTACAGTCGTACCCAACTTATATGGTGCGTCGTGAATCTTCGTTCGCGCAGAAAAGAAAGTATGGTCCGAAGATTAACGAAAGAATGCTTAAAACTTACAATCAACCTAAGATCACTATTACAAGGTTCATAATACACTGCAGCTGTTGCACATCGCAGTTCTACCTGCGCAGAAGATGAATTTTCAAAGCGCGGGAAATGCTATTGACCGCTATTGGTCGGCAGCCGCCGCCATCTTAGCGATCGCCGCGTGGCCCCTACGGACCCCCTACGGACCACAAGAAATGGCTGACCGGATCGTAGTTAAATTTGGCAAGTAATTAAACGGGTAGAGTGCGATGGGAGGAGAGGGGGGAGGGTGCGGGGAGGGGAGGGGGAGAAAGGGGGAGAGTGGGGAAAGGAGGGGAGAGTGGAGGGAGAAGAGGGGAGAAAGAGGGGAGAAGAGGGGGTAGAGGGGGAGAGTGGGAGGAAAGAGGGGAGATAATGTATGAAAATACATTCGCATCGCCAATATCCGATTAGCTTTAATTCAAATATCTACTTGTGATTGTGATCATGCTTGAAGCATACCGTAGGTACCCACAATACCTATATATTAAAATATATGTTTTCGAATTCATATATTGAAACTAGAAATCAGATTTAGATGCGATACTCAGAAAAAGCGATATTACTCAGGCCTAATTAAACTACTCTCACTCTCTAGGGCCTAACAACCACGTTTAGGTCCGCTAAGCTGAGCAAATAATAATAATATGACACAGTTTTTGAGCATGAGATGTGAAAACTTATAAATAGTACGCACGTAAAATAAATTTGTAAATATATTTTTTTACCGACACATGGACTATTTGCACTGAATAAACACACTTTCAATTATTATACACCATATCTAATACTATAGTCTGAAGGTGTGCACAATGCACAAACCAGATATAAATCACGGATTCCTAGATCAGGGTAAGTATAATCATTTTACAATAAAGATTTGTTCATAAAACGAAAGCGCGACAACATAACGCTATGCAAAGATATTTTTCACTATTTTTTAGTTGTAACCGGTTTGATTATTATTTAAACTGTACAGTATTAAAACTAAAAAAATGTCACATAAAATTAATCAACCACGAACCATTATCTACGCATCCGAAAATACTAATAATCAAAAACCAAATCTAGATGTGATACGGGTAGTTGTGAAATTGCGTTGTCACGTTTTCTAGTGGTGGAATGCTAACCTACCCACGTTTGTGTACCTATTGCTAAGATTCAAATGAACATATTTTAACTACATCACTTAGAAGATTATTTTAAAATAAATTATATAGATGGCTGATTATGTCACACGTGCTACATATTATACGATACTCGCGGTGTAAGTAAGTGTATTATACACGCCAGAAGTTAAGTCACGCCGTGTAGTTGTATACTACTTAGACCGCTCGTATCGTAATGTGCCTACTACCTACCTACTTTTATTTATTTTCTATTTTATGTCATATAGGTATGCCATAATGTATTAATATGATGTGATGTTGTTATTGATTATAATTTTTAAAAGTGTGTCCTATTTTTTTCTTAAGTATTATGGTCACCGCAGTGAAATTTGTATGAGAAAGTAAAAAATTGTATGTTTTGACCAATATAGGATACGTAGAGTGATTAAATTATATATGAATATTAAGGCACGCATATCTACATTTTTTTGGGATATTCATCGTTCGATTTCGTTTTGTTGTCACGTAGTTATAGCGAAATATTATTTCCAGACCGTAAGGATTGAGGAGCCACATAAAATTAGTCGCAGCAAAAAAACCACTTGGTTTTATTACTTCATTCTCTGGCTACAATTTCAGCCAACTATCTACAAATTTTCCATAAAATTTGTTTTGTAAATTGACTAGTTATATCAACGAAAAATAAAAAAATCTAAAATCGATTTTTTATCGATTTTGGCGCCACTTTGAATGTTATATATCTTTTTAAATTGAAGCCGTTCAAGCCCCAGAGTTTGGGAGCAACCAATATACAACACGTCCGTAAAGATATTGCGTTTTCAGAAATATTCATCCATAACTTAACCAGTTCTATTCACTTGAAAAATGGCACCTCAATCCTGATTTGCTGAATTGAGGTGCCACCTTTACAGTAACAGAACTTTTTATGCATAAAATCTACCAAAATCTGCTTTAGGATACAAATTTTATTAACACATCTACATTTAAACTGCGTGAAATTCCATTTAGAAATTGTTAATTTTTCAAAAGTGGCTCCTCAATCCTTACGGACATGAAATTTTCGCAGATGTATTTCTGTTGCCTTTATAACAAATACTAACAAACAATAAAATACATATAAGGGGGCTGCCGTACAACAAACGTGATTTTATTTGTTAATTAGTATTTAAACGGGTCTAATTCGCGCACAAACTAATATCAAAATATATAATTTTGACATACCTCGACGTTTCGACCAAGTTACATCGGCCGTGGTCACGAGAAGATTTTATTGTTTTTATGATAATGGTCTGGTAACCTTCATGCACTTGGCCGGTATTTTTTGTATTCGCGTCTCGTAAAAAATCAACCTACTGTAATGCGGTTTAGCTTAGAATCCGACTCGAACAATAAAATTATGTACCTATTTATTTATTTTATACTTTAGCACACAAATATACATGTACCTACCTACATCATCTAAATCCAATGGGTAAAACCGTACCATTAATAAAAATCGACTCTTGGTGTATCGAGGCAGCCGATTCTTCAGGAGTCTCCCGGATTCCCCCACCCTCGAAGACATTACCTGGCCTCCTTCAGCAGGATCTGGTCCTGCCAGGCCTGCTTGACGGCGGCCCAGCGCGGCATGTGCAGCCGCAGGAGCTGCTCCCGCGTCGGCGGCGGGCCGGTCTCGCGCTGCGACCACAGACATTCGAGATAAGCCTTAACTTACTCCTTATAAAATCACCTATCTGCCAGTGAAAGTCTCGTCGAAATTGGTTCAGCAGTTTCGGAAGTTAGCGGTACAGACAGCCGCAAATAAATATAGATTGTTCCAGTCGTGAGTTATGCTGTTAAGTTACATAAGAAAGTCCCATAGAACAAGCGTTCAGCTTTTTCCCGAATTTGTCAATTTACCAAGCAACTTTTCAAATTCTCTTTCCCTAAAACTTCAAATAGGGTTATATTAAAACAGATACTATTATATACTTTCTCTATAGAATAGAAGTTTCTCGCCCTACAGTTAGAAGATGACGGCGTTACTTCCGATTTTGGCCACGCGCCCAAATATCCTTATCGCACAGTGCAGAAATTGCCAGACTTGTCAACTGCCACCTTACTCGCGCCAACCTCACCCTTACTTACCCCCTTACCCTTGGCGTGAGTAAGGGGGCAGATGAGAATTTTAATTCCCATCTGCCCCCTTACTCACGCCAAGGGGAAGATGGGAAATTAAATTCTCATCGGCCCCCTTACTCACACCAAGGGCGTATATGGGAATTACAATTCCCAACTACCCCCTTGATGGATTATATCGGTTGTCACAGTGCCGTGCAATGCAAGTCGCCGGTCCGCTCACATAGTTCAAGTTGATGTTATCCTTGTCTGCCGCTAGCTGCTCGGGCAGCAGCTGCGGGAGCTTGGCCACGGGCGGCCCTTCCGGCGGCGGCAGCTCCGCGCTGTTCGGCCATGACGAGGTGTCCGGCTCGTTGCTCAAACTGGAACCCAAAGGCTATGGTTGATCCTACTAATGTTATGGTTGAGAGGTTGATGGTAGATTTTACTTAATTTTTTTTAATATTATTTTTGTTAAGTAAGTATATGTTAGTCCTTTTTTCACACTCTAGCAGATGAACGGATTTTGATGAAATTTGGTATACAAATGCTTCACGTCCTGGAATATAAAAACGGTTCCTGTGGGATAACAGCGACGTGGAATAATAGCGCGGGTGAAACCGCGGGGCGCCGCTAGTGTTAAATAAGGCCTTCAGACAAAATCTTCATTAGTGTGGGCTGTCGTTACTCGTTACTCACAATCAGTTACAAAAGTCCATTTTTGAGCATTGACAAAAAACGAGCAAATCCGCAGAATTTAATTAGTATGTATTTAATTATTATTAATCTAGATGCAATTTTATGCAAAAAGCAGCGTACAGCAAAACAGCGCTACAACGCACTTTACTAAGGCCCCGACGAGATTCGAACTCGTGATCTCCTGTTTACTAGACAGGCGCTTTAACCAACTAAGCCACGGCGCCGATGTGGCACGAGGCGAAAGTATAGACTGGTAGTTAAAATCGACGACACGCCTTTTTTTTTTACGTTAAACTTTTTCTGGATTTACGTTATTTCATATGGAACTCGCTCGAAATTGAATGAAAACTAAATAAAATAAAACACGAAAACTAAATCTTACAAATGTAACAAAATTAATGTGGAACTCAATAATATTCCTTTGATATCTATCTATTCTGTGCTTCCAAAGAAACTTATACAAAATTTCATGGGTATAGATTGTGGTTTCATCTTACTATACTTTGGCTTAATTCAATAATTTTTATGGATATGCCGGAAGCGCATACAATTCATTTTCTAGATAACATTGTAAGAATCCACTTTAGATACCAACACAAACGCTGCAGAATAAACAAACCAAACTTTCAGTCTTGTTGCTCAGAGCAATCTCTTCTGGACAACCATGTATAGATAAGAATAACAAAATATTATTGTAACAAAATTAATATTATAACAAAAGATAAGAATAAATAAATATTATTTATTATTGTTATTATTTATTAATTTAAAGACAAGCAGCGTGAGTGCTGGTATGTCTACATCACACAGTGTTTAAAGTCATTTCATAGTAGTTCACTTCTGTAACAATGTATTAGTTCGTAGCCAGTTGACGAGTTTGTTTCTTAAAAGCGTTGACTGAAATTAACGGATATTTGAATTGAAAATCATTCTACTTACCAAGAATCACTATAATTGACTTTAGGCTGGTTTATCATCCAAGCCCTACAGATGGGGTACAGCGGCGAGTCGTCTCTGAACTGAGACAAGTCCACGCTCCGGTCGAACAGCTTCAGGACGTACGACTGCCTCGGTGGAGACTTGCGCATAGCTCTCTTCACTTCCTCGTCCGTTAGGTATTCTTTCTTGTCTGGGCTCTGTCTGCAGATATTGAGTAAAGAGTTTGTTCGATACTTACTTAAAAATAAGCGGCAGAGGCCTCACATAAAAAGCTTCTTCTAAGATATGTTCAGCAAAACTTCAGTGTGAATCTAAAATTTTTTACTTTCAGAGGTGTTTTATAGCAATGCTTTGTACAGTATAATAACATGCTTAATGTAGGTAGATGAAAAAAGAAGCAATTTAAGATGGTAGTGAGAAGAAATTTGGTTCTTGGTGACTTTGTTCTATAAAAAAATACTTTTGAAACTTTTTTCTAAAACTTTTTTATTCACCTGTCATGTTTGTCTGAGGTTTCTTCAGCGGATTGCTCAGACTCTTCCGACTGGACCGTGGGTTCTAGGACTTCCTTCAGAGCACCCTTTAGGCGCCCTCTGGCTGAGGTCACCTCTGAACTGTCTATAGGTAAGTAATAAAATAACAATTAGGAATGTTTTTGATCATACATCTACTACCGAGACCGTCGGAATCTACTCTATTTTTTTAGGTTCTACTTATTCTGGAGAGTACCAAACCTACTGTTTTTTTATATGTAAATTTAGTAGGTACCCTAACGTTTTATCATTGGTAAAATAAATTATGAAAATATACGAACCTCGAACATCGTTATCGGGTATTGGGTCGAATTTGACGGTAGAGGAGGTAGAGCACGCACCCTTGAATCTGTACCTGTTGGGTGTAAAAAGACGCTTGCGCTGCTTAGGCATATTTAATTTGTAACTTTGTAACTCCTATTATTTCTTTCGAAATTTAAAACAAAATAGAAATTTAGAACAGTAGGTATTCGCTCCTCTTTTGAATGTTTTCAATTGTTTTCTACCATAGAGTAGTATACAAAGAGAATACAAACGCTACGTAGTATAAGTAAGTTTTTTTTTTTTCTAAGGGGAATTTTCTACCTACGATGAAACGAACGAACGAAACGATTGAAACAAACGAATCATCAATCAAATGAACCGAACCACAGAATCAGAACTACACTCAGTACTCGACACAGAATAATTATATTATTGTAATATTATACAGGTTAATAGATCTTAGAAGCTACCTACTTAATAAAACTGAAATACCGGAATTATCAGGTTTTTGCAGACTAAAACCCAGCCCATAATTATTTCACGAACACCGCCAACACGAACCAAATAGTATGAGCGAGACTTGGTGATCAAACGAACTTACCTGTAAGTGATGTTCGATCATAATTATATGAAGACCTCATCCTTCCATGATTAACTATGTAGTATCGATCTCCATACGCGCCAATTACACGATATTCAAAGCCAAAACAAAATTTATTAAAATTTTAGCCTATTTTGTCTATGTCATAGACAATACCCCAATGGCAGCCCTTCAATCATGTCATTTAGTTCAAAGCCCGCCAGTTCCGAATTTCTATATCTCTTCGGGCCAATGTGACTCTTATCTTAAGAATGAGTATATGAGTTACCTGGGGAGAGAAACTCGGGTGGGACCGATCATGGAAGGATGAGGTCTTCATATAATTATGATCGAACATCACTTACAGGTAAGTTCGTTTGATCACCAATTATACTTCAGACCTCATCCTTCCATGATTAACTATGTAGGATGTTTAAAGCATAAAAGGTTGTAGGAGATATAGAAATTTAATTCTGACAATATCCCCTATGTCTATAAGATATACCTCTTAAAGATGTCTTTACGCCAAGAATCATTTCTAAATTACTTCCATAAGTAATTGTTACTCTATCCAATTCAGTCCAATTTAATTCTCATTATTACACATCCTAGGTAGGTATCAAAAAGTGTGAACATAACCATACCATACCACTGTCATCTAGGTATTTACAAAACCTTAATGTAGTTAATATTAATCATATCAAAGGTAGGTATAAGTACCTAATTATTTTAAGGTAATATACAGCCCCAACTATTAAGCAGTGCTTCAACTATACCTACATAACAATCTCATCATCATCATCATCAGCCTCGCCACACCGAACAACAATTTGCCACTTGCATCCACCTGTTGCCTGCGACTCTTTTGATGTTGTAGGCCTCCTACTAGAGGGGCCGATGACATCATAACAATCTAGTTTGTGATAAATAAGAGGAAAAGGTACAATTATTATACAACAATATTACCTATAATATTACAGGTCCATCTCACTGGGTCATACGAAAATTACAATAAACCTACCTACATAGGTAGGTACCTCCATATTCTTTGTAACCCTCCGGAACTTACTCCAGCAACTATCTCTTAAACTGCAGAAGAAGCATGCCTTGTACTATTTATGTGCCATAACATGACTGCGTTAATGCCACTTGCTTTTAAGGTTCCCTTAACCCAACGGCCTAATGTCAAAACACATGAAAGAGGGTTTTAGAAGCTAACATAAAAATAATAATGCACACTATGTACTTGCTGGACAGACATCAGGTGAATGATCTTGGAAGAAAAAAATCACTATCACCGGTTGGTATGTCTACCTGGACCTGAAGATTTTATTATTTCAGGGATTTTTAATTTTACACTCAGACTATCTTTTTCCAAGTTAGATTGTCCTATTAAGTCTGGATAGTGTCCTGTTATTAATGCTATTAAAGGTACTTAGGTATATAATGGATTTTCTACTGAGCTCAAGTAACAAGGCCTTGTTTCCATATGCCTCTAACAATCGTTTGACAATAACATTAGAACAAATATGTCAACCTATTATGTATATCTAGAGCTACAACAGCTGCTTTCAGTCTGAGGTCCTGTACGCTGCCCCTCTTTTATAATTTCTCATTAAGAACTGTAAGAGTACCTATAGCCAAAGCTCTTGTCTCAAAGTACCTAATCTCTATTGTGTAAGTTGCAAAAGGCAACCTGCAATTCAAAATATGTCCCTGATTTAATTAAGTATAATAGGTATATACTTTAAAGTGTTACTTGAAAAGATGCCAGGCATATTTCTGATGTTTCATCCGACAATCCCTGTCTTGAACAAGTTTCCCAGACAATATATCTGCATTCAGGCATCTTCATCTCATCGTTGTGCAGCGGATGAGGTGCTCCAGAACCTGACAAAGGCAAAGTTTTATTAGGGGCCAGGATACTTGACATAAGTATATGTATGGCTCACAACGGGAACCAAGGTTGGCCATCCCAGTAGGGAACAACCATTATGTCTGTTGCTTTTCCATTGATGATTTTCGTCAACCACTTCTATATCATATACTAAGCGGTAAAAAATAACTAGTAGGTAAGTAATATTTCATTCTTTACACATAACTAGTAAAAAGCTGCGTTACACTGTAAATAAATGCATCTATCTCCCAATATCTGTGCCAAGGTACCTACAGATCACATGAGTTGAACTAGTGTGAACAAACATAAGTATAGGTACCTTCCTATAACTAGGTACTTATTACACCTGGAATTCTGGATGCGAAAAGATTCTTGTGTTAATATAATGTTATCGAGGATAATTCTCCCCTGACTCTACAGTAGTGAGCCTGAACTGAACATTAGCCTCAAAAGTTTATTTTGAAGAACCGTAGGATGCATAACACCATAGCTAATCTAAGCATATAACCATAGTTAACCACTTCCTTTACAAATGCTCTCTGCAATAGAGTGAAAGTGTGGAACCTGTACACAGGTATTGGTACCACCTGACCTATAAATCTAGGATATCCGAGTTCTATTCTCTATTCTTAGTAAAACCTCTGTATTCTTACTATTTCTCGCGAAACATTTCAATGCTAAGCAGCTGATGTTATGATAATAATAAAAAAACCTTTAACATTGCTCGGTATAAAGTTGCCGTTCCTCCTTCCATGTCCCCTTGGCTATCTCGTGCCCCCAACATGCTCCTGAACCCACCTTTAAAGAGCCCGAGAAGATTCTAAGATAAACTTATTACCGAATACTATATCTTATTGGGTTATACGATCAATCTATACTTCAATAGGTACCTACCTAGGTACCTATTTATTTATTTAATATAAAACTGTGTAAACAGTTAAAGCATGGTCTCTCCACCACCTCAAATCTCTTATGCTAGAGGGTGGAGTATCTATCATAATACTTCATACATAGGTAAGTACATTATATTGTTATAGGTAATAAGAAACACTGCTTTGTATAAAGAAATCCATACAATACTGTCAGGCATGACGATGTCAGTATGCCTAAACTAGTGCCCTGAACATAATGCTGTAAGATTACAGTTTTAATAGACACAATACCTATCATTTAATTGAATTCTTCTTCTACTGAGAAAGTTTGAAGTTCCTCTTGGATGAATGAAGTATTCTATGTTCGATGTTATTAAACAACATTTTTCTCCCTTTATAACGAATTCTAATCTTTCGAACAGACTTCAAATGTGTTTTCTATAATATAATATAGTTCATATAAAAAACCCTCTTCTCCTGAGCCATCACCTCTGGCTTCAAGATATTTGCAAACCTAAGGGGTGATGAAGCACGCCCCAAATGGTAAGATATTAAATTGCTAGGTTTTCCTACAAACCAGACATTGCAACCATCTTTTAAGATGTTCAAATATAGGGGCCATTAGTATGCCTCTTTGAGGTCCATTTTGCTAGGAAACAATGCGTACAAGCTGTAACTTCTAGTTGAACATGTTGCATATATTATTATACTTATGAATTTATTCAACTGTTCTAAATGATAATATAAATGATAATAATCCTAGAAGAGCCATTCGGATTTTTAATAAACCCCATTGGTAGGTACTGGAAATAATTGTTCTTCTTTACCTAGTTCAATCGCCCCTAAGACTGATGACACAATCACTTTGCTATAAATGCCCAATTCCATTTTTGATGTTACCGCTTGAAGTTTCATCATACTGAAAGGGTTTTGTCTCAAAAGTATTTTGTAACTTTTAACCCCGAGAGAATAGGGGTATCCTACTAGCTATATTAAGCAATGAATTGAAGAAATACCTTAGTGTAGCTTAAGCCCACCTGTGGTGGGTGTAGCTGTGATAATCCCAAGGAAGAGCATTCCCTCAGTTTATTTACATTCCGCCAGGGATGTTGAGGTTGGGTGTGCGTCGGTACTTCTTGAAGGAGCCGCTCATTGTTGCACCGGTGTAGATGTTGTTGTACCAGTGTTCTTGATGGGATAAAGCAGCCTTGTTATAATAATAATATTAAGTTTAAGAGCCCATTTTTGGGTCTAAAAATCTTGACCGGCTATTGTCACTGCTTTAGCTGTTTTTATTGCCTCAGTCAAATTATTCTTAATAGGTACTGTCACTTAGAGTGAATGCGGCTTCTGGGTTTAAACTAGGAGTAACTATACATGACACATTTACATTTGGAGGATAATTTCCTACCAGTTTCCTTTCTTTCATCTTTCTCCAACCCAACTGAAGGATGTTTTGCCAACCTTCCCCAATTCTGAATTCTGAATGAACAAGATATTATTGTTGTCAATGTTGTCATATTCAAATCAATCAATATACTTATCAATATTGTTGTTGTTATGTTTGTATGATTCTCTTTGTTAACGAGAATTAGCTGTTTGACTTGTAAAAGTGCGATTTAATTGCCTATTTACAATAAATGTTTCAACTTTTACTATTATATCGTTTTGTAAATCTGTATTACAAAAAATGTCAGGGTTGGACCCTCAGTAGGTACTTGACATTGGTCAATATCCCAGCATAACTATAGCACAAGAAGAGCCGAGTAACCCAAGTGGTATTACTGTTCTGTGACAAAGTAGGTCACTGTCTACATACATCGTGACAACTTAACCAAATTTACTATATTATACTTCTCTGCTCCATCCTAAGCCACTTTTCAGCATAGTAGTCTAGGCACCTTTGACATGTCAGACCCCACAGGAAAGTTCTAGTCAAGGAAGTAGGTCACTGTCTACATACATGGTGACAACTTAACCAGATTAATATATAGGTACTTCTCCGCTCCATCCTAAGCCACTTTTCAGCATAGTAGTCTAGGCACCTTTGACATGTCAGTCCCCACAGGAAAGTTCTAGTCAAGGAAGTAGGTCACTGTCTACATACATCGTGACAACTTAACCAGATTTACTGTATACTTCTCCTCTCCCTAGTCAAGGAAGATTAATCCCTGGCTGACCCTATAGGAAAGCTTAAGGATTTAGTTTCTCAGCCTAGAAATCTAGGCACCTTTGACATGGCAGACCCTATAGGAAAGCTCTAGTCATGGAAGACCAATCACTGTCAGATCCCACAGGAAAGCTCAAGGATTCACTTTCTCAGCCTAGAAATCTAGGCACCTTTGACATGGCAGACCCCACAGGAAAGCTCTAGTCATGGAAGACCAATCACTGGCAGACCCCACAGGAAAGCTCTAGGATTGAGTAGCTGAATCGCGACGACCACATTGACATCCTTCTGCATCGTCGTCCATTCCCTTATTTTCTTCCATAATTTCGCAATATTCCCCAAAGAAATCTTCATCTCCGCCTATCATCTTCTCAATTTCCTGAAAATAAAATTATATTAGATTATGGTTTTCAAAATTATTAAAAAACGCGACGTGCAATGGCGCGCACGAAAGAACGAATGACATGATTGAAGGGCTGCCATTGGGGTATTGTCTATGACATAGACAAAATAGGCTAAAATTTTAATAAATTTTGTTTTGGCTTTGAATATCGTGTAATTGGCGCGTATGGAGATCGATACTACATAGTTAATCATGGAAGGATGAGGTCTGAAGTATAATTTATTTGGTGACTTTTCAGTTCATTCATTTTTCTACCAAAAGTACCATAAACGAAAAACCATAGAGGACATACGAAAAAAACCATCAAATCGGTCGGTGTCAAATAAAATCTACTAATACCTACTTGTTTGTTTTGTAGTTGTACGAAAATAGCAAGGCTTTTTTTTTGCAAGCTTTGTTTGAATTTACTGAAATTTTAACATAAAATTGTTGCTGATGTCCAGAAATTATAATGGCTACTACAACGGCCTATGAACTAGGCGCAGATGGTATGTGTACTCAAGCAAGCCCGACTCGATTGTTGCCTGCTACCCAACAGCTGGCTCGAAATCACACAGAAACTCAGTGTTCGTGAAGTTTTAATCATTGCTCACATTCCACATGTCTAAACAGTGTAATTTGTTATCATTTTTCAGTGAAAGTTGTGCACAAATTCACACAAACCAATAGTTTCTAGTGGCATGGTTTTATGTTATAAATTTTGAGGTATTTGGATTCAAAATTTACCAATACATTTCAGGGTCCAAGTTTATACCAGCAACACAACGTCCAGATGGAACTTGGCGAAAGCCGAGACGGGTGAAAGAGGGATATGTTCCTCAAGAAGAGATTCCACTCTATGAGAGCAAAGGCAAGCAGTTCAAGGCACGGCAGACTACGGGCCTGCCTGTAGGGCTGCCTCCGGAGATAGCTGCGGAGAGTCAAAAACATAAGAAAGGCCACAGCGGCACCATCCAACCTATCCCTGGTGTGCTAATCAATGTCGACAAGAAGAAGAAGAAAAAGAAGGTGGCAGGTGAGATACAATTTTCTATACATTTAGTAGAGTACTGGCATAACCAGATAGTGATGAAAACTCATAAAAATATAGTTCAAATAGTTTTGTGTAATAAAGATGTATGTGTATGTAGTATGTGTGACACACACACACACATTTAAAAAGCAATAAGCACTGTGTGTTGTATGTGGGAATAGTGTGTAAAAATAGTGCCTATGAACAAATATTATTATAACTGCCAGTCAGGGTAAACTGAAGACTGAATCTTGAGCATCCACTATCTTAAACCAGTCATGGATAGCTAGTAATTTTGTAACTCGTTTCATCAAATTGCTTACTGAAATATAAATTATCTTTCAGCTGTGGTAGACGACACCGCTGACAAACTTGCCAAGTGTGATATAACGGAGCCTACGTTCAGCAGTCCGTGCTCGTCCTCGGTGTCCAGCAACTCTGCTTCCTGCACCAGCGCTGACCCCGCCAAGCGGCTCAAAAACTTACGAAAGAAACTCAGAGAAATTGAATTCCTTGAAGAGAAATTAAAATCGGGACTGCTCAAAACACCTGACAAAGATCAAAGAGACAAGATGTCGAAGAAAATGGACCTTGTCAGTGAAATAGAAGCCCTAGAGCAACAGACTAGTTAATAAAACCAAAATTTCAAGTCAGTCTTAATATCATGTCTAAGTTTAATGGTTGTATTGTGTGGATGAAATGAATTTCTTTACTTAATTATAAATTATTTACAATGATAACACAGTTTCTTCATTTACAATATTTTATTAACATTTCATTACAAGTTACACTACACGAGGTAACACCATTTTAATTAATGTGCATGGATTTATTTTTGCAATTTTAAAATGGATCAAAATGAATAATGGAGCATAAAAAGTGGAAAGTGAAAACATTATATGCGACTTATTATAAAATGTTATAATAATGAAAAGTTAGCTTAATTCTATACTTATTTTAGAGTTAATGATTGATATCACGCAATGTGTCAGTGTAAGTAGATTTCAGATGTTCCTTGTTGTTATTCCATGTCTTCACACATGTAGAGATGTAAGTACTCCATTGTTTCTGTTGTGGTTGGTGATTATGTCTCATCGGAATCTGGAACAGAAGAAAAGTTGCATAAAAATGTCTACTTAGCCATCTCAATAAGCATGTGCCCTTGTCAGCATCAACACTGCATACCACAAGCTATTTAAAAACGATAACCTTAACACAACAATAACCAGTTTCACTGGCAAAGTAACATGTAGGTATAAAACAGGTTTTGGGAAACTTGAGGAAAATGTATTGTCCCATCTACCACAAAATTATTGTTATTATCGATTATACATTTCAGCGTAATTGTAACTCACATGATTGCGTTTTATATGAATTCGTTCCTCGCTTTCTGTCTCGCGTAATTGCCCAGACACGCGAAGATTCCTACGACTGCGATTCCAAGTCCTAAAACTGTTGCTAAAAAGTCGCCGAAGTCGTAGCCAGTAGCCGCTTCGACGTTGGTAACTGTGAGCAAAGTGAAAAGAAATACGCACAATTTGAAATACATTTTGATTTTTTAGAATTTATTGCAATGTTCGGTCGAAATTCCAATCCAAATCCAATCCAATGTTTTGGTAGTTTAGGTAGGTAGGACTTTTTTTACCGAGTTTGTATGAATGATTGAATGTTAAATAAACGTCATAAAATGTCTTACTAACAATTTTTTTGTTTGTTTTAGTTATGGCTTCGCACGGTTTGTGCATATAGCCAGTGTCAAGTATTTAATTTTAAGTATTTCTCAATTTCACGAAGTCACAGCAATGTTATAGCAATCGTGTTCAAGTAGTCAAGTCAATTATTTACATCGTCAAAGTCACGATTCAGTAAAGTGGTGGGTGCTTTACTGAAACTTCCTGGGAGTTTTGGAAAAAATGCGAAATGACACGTTTTTTGAGTTTATATCATTCGCCTACACTCGTCCACGTTAACGAACACTTAGTGGTTAATATTCCACCAAAATTACACATTAACACTCGAAGAAACACAAATTTGAGCTAATAATACAAAACCAACAACGTCTCACTATCGGATTCCCGCCAAAACTCACTTAACAAATTTCAAATTGCATTTTATGTCATGACAGTAGAGCACAGACTGAATACGAACTGTCGGTTCATTTCAAACAAATCGATCGATTACATAGGTACGTACTAGAGCTTCGTATTGCTCATAACCTCAAGGAAATCGTAAATTTTCGCAAATGTTTTTTATCGGGTTATAATATACTCTGTGAGTGGTCTTGTCACATTATATTGTTCATTCTATTCAATGAACGAAAGATAGATATCTTTCGTTCATTGAATTTTGTCGAAATTGTCGAATGTTGATCGGGGTTTCATTTACGAATAAAACTTGTAATAAACATCAAACTACAATCTTTTTGATGGAAAAAAGTGTTATAACGTCACCAGTAGCATGATCTAAACACATAGCGGGTGTTAAATTTGATAGACCTATACCATTTCCAATGAGAGTGCTATTCTCGTAGGGTAGTGTTTTAGTAGCTTTGTAAGGTTTAGTGCGTAAAAATGAGCTATAATTCTGGCGGTAGTGGGGGCAAGGGGTTCGGGTTTCCCGGATTTACGATGCCGAAGCGTAATCCGTCGAACGTGTCGCTTCATGCGGTGCCTCCGCCGACAGCACAGATGCACAACTCGGTGCCCCCTCCTACGACGGGGCTCTCGAAACAGGGCTACCACACCATGAACTCTATAACGCAGAACGCGGTCACTGGCAACTGGGGCTCGCTGGGGAAGAAGCGGGCCAAGACGGAGGACGAGTGAGTTGTGCAAATGTTTATTGTTTATCCGAGGTTACTTTCCCATCTTCAACTAGGTATTGTTTGGTATGTGTTGAGCTTGCCAAATGTCAGCCCTGTCATTCAGGAAGATATTGTGGTAATGAGCTTATAAATAAGGCACTGGATTAAGCCACTGAGCATGCTCATTGATTGTTTTAGGTATTTTGATGATGACGATGAACCGGCAACTCCAGCGCTCGCTTATATACCAGCCCCGGGCAGTCCATCTTATGAAATGCCTTCAAGTTCAAAGGTAACATTCAAAGTTACTGCTTTAAAATGCTGTATGAGAAAGCATATACAATCAGTGAGATACTGAACATACATTATTTCTCTTCAGCATGAGGACGAAGAGGATCCCCTCGATGCATACATGGCGGGTCTGGAGCAGCAAGCTGCCAAGGACATGGTCACGAGTAAGGAGAATGCAGCCAGCGGCAAGGGAGACAGCGGGCGAGGCACACGGGGGGACATTGATGAGATGGATGATGAGGAGAGTTATTATAAGTATGTCTTAAGTGTTGACTTGTTTTCTGTAGTCTAACGAAACAGCTGCCTGATGGGAAGAAAGAAAAATTCTTATTGCGATGAGTCAACCCATCAGCTAACATCCCTACATTATTATAACACATCAATATGACACTGAAAATATGAGTATACAACACATAAAAAACAAACTAGACACCAATAGTATATGTTGAGGCTACTGTTTCAATTACCACAGGTTAAGGCACAGGTTAAGATCTGTATATAAAATGTTGCATGTTAGAGAAAGCTTTTGCAATGAGACTACAAATGCCAGCCTGTGATTTTTAGTAGTCTTCCATTGTATTTTCATCTTTTTACTACACCAAGACAAGTGAATACAATTTTACACTCTATTATTTCAGATACATGGAAGACAATCCATTGCACACAGGTGACGATGGATCGGACATAGAAATAGAATATGACGAAGATGGTAACCCCCTAGCACCCCCCAAGAAGAAGTTTATCGACCCCCTGCCTCCAATAGACCATTCCGAGATTGTTTACGATCCATTTGAGAAGAATTTCTACACTCCACATGAGGATATTGAGAAGCTTACACATGCACAAGTTGAAGAATTGAAGAAGAACTTGGGTGTTAAGGTATGGGTATTTTAAATCACAAAACCATGCTGTGAATTCTGCTGAACTGAACTATAATTAAATTAGGCTGATCTGACACTAGGCACACACGAGGCGATTGTCGTCATATCTTGTCACCATGACACGACGGAACAATGTATAAAAATGGTCGCCGCAGACTTTAGTCGCGTCTTGTAGCAGCACCTAACGCGGCGACAGTCGCCCAGTTTGCGCTGTCACTTTCAAGCCATTTGTTAGAAAACAAAAGTGTCAGTACAATAACGGCAACAACAGAAGTGCACTCCGATTGATTACATTGTGTGGTAGGACCATGCGGTCACGGCCTAATGAAAATAGGCTTAATTTGTTCTAAAGGTTAAAGCAAAACCTAAAAACATATATAAAAAGTTTACAAACAGTGTCTATATAAAGTCAGATTTCCGGTGCAAAGAATGGCTGTCCCCCAGATATCGGGTCCGGACCCGCCGCGGCCCGTCAGCAGCTTCGCCCACCTCGGCTTCGACGAGCAGCTGATGAAGGCCATCCGGCGCTCCGAGTACACGCAGCCCACGCCGGTGCAGGCGGCCGGCGTGCCCGCCGCGCTATCCGGCCGGGACCTTATAGGTTAGCCCTTATAATCACTACGCATAGAGCTTGCATTCTCATGTAACAAAGAGGAGTCATTCGAACTACATATAAAGTTTCGTTTCGATGCCAGAATTAGAAATAGTTTAAAAATTATCTAAAGATATTAACTACATGGTTAGTAACAAGTGAAGCTTATAATATTAAACTTGATTTCATAGATCCAATAATCAAATCTGTATCAAAATGTGGTCTTCTCTCTGGGTCGGTCTATGTGAACCCAACACTGTGATTGGCAGGCATCGCGCGCACTGGGTCCGGCAAGACGGCCGCGTTCCTGTGGCCCCTGCTGGTGCACATCATGGACCAGAAGGAGCTGGGGACGGGCGACGGCCCCATCGGCCTCATCCTCGCGCCCACCAGGGAGCTGGCGCAGCAGGTACCTGGAACTGGTTCATTGACATCATTTATTTACAAAATAGTTATTTATATGATACCTACTTGTTTACAGAATGTTTTATTTACAGAATTACTTATTTAATTAATAGTTTACTTAAAGTTATTTACAGAGTAGCTCATTATGGAAGAGTTATTTACAGAACAGTTATGTTATGGAATAGCTCTATTAAGGACCTGTAGGCAGCGAGCTTCCGTAAAATGGGCGGTATTTTGTCAAAAAGTTAAGCTGTAATTACAAATATTTATAAGCCAGAAAAAATACAGTGTATAGCCAAGTGTTTCACTTAGCTAATAAATCAATAATATTGGACTAAAGTTGTCTAGTATCTTGAGAAAAAAATTCACGAGAAAGGAACCGAAAAAAATCTTTCGTCACATAATGCTCAACATTTTCAGCGACAACTATCATATTTTTTGGAACCATAAAAAAGGCAATTTTATTTTCCAATGAAATTTGAATTTTCCAATGAACTGAATCGATTCCGTTCTTCTAAATTAATAAAAACGACGAGAATATGATCAGTTTGAGCGCGTACTAGGCGGCTCAGTACCCGCTACGGCGTTTCAGAGAGAGGACGTATGTCGCTGTTCCTCAAAATTTTCTCGTCGAATTTACTGTTTGTTCTCCAAAAAAATAAAGCAAACAGAATCTCTACATGGTATACAACTGGTTTATTTACTTAGTTGCCGTAAATGACTTCCTTCGACGATTACTAAACTTTTATTATAACCTTTATTACTTTGTATTTATTCTCCATTGTGTGTAAAGAATAATGGCTAATATGACTATTCTTGCACCACCTGTAACTGAAATTAGCAGCAAAAACGCGTTTTTAGATTGTTCACTTAAATAAAACTGGGATTTCTTATGATAGTTTGAAGTTAATCAAAGGAGCAGATTATGATTGTATATTAAAATGAAGATGTAGTGAACTTCCGTTTTCCATAATGGCGGATCTGGCGGATGCATATTCTGACGTTTTATTTTTAGCACACTTCCAGTAATCTTTCTGCTCAGCTATGAGCCAGTTTTTTCAATGTTTTTGCTTCGCACGATTTGTGCATTTAGTCACTGTCAAATATTATACTGTAAATTCGAAAGTAACACTGTTTCTCTGTTTGTCTGTTTATTTGTATGTTTGTTTGTTTGTTACTTTTTATGGCTAAACGGCTGGACCGATTTCGATGAAATTAGGTATAGAGAGACAACAAAAATGAAAATGAAATTTGGTAGGTATATGGGAGAAGGAAAGATGAGGACCTGGGGAGATGGGGAGATGGAGAGCAGCAGCTGGAGAGATGAGGAGATGGGAGATCGGAAATGGATGAGGGATGGGAGATGAGATATTGGGAGTTGGGGAAAAAAGCGATGAGGAAATAGGAAGATAGAGATATTGACAGAGACGTGACGTGCCCGATTGATTTACAATAGCATATTCACACATATTGTGTTTGTGTAATACATATTGTGTAACAAAGTTCACGCATATTGTGTTCTTACTATAGCTGGATTCGATTTAAATGCAGACGAAGTCGCGGGAAACAGCTAGTATTCCATATTTTTACAACCTCGTGGTAAAGTAAATTTAAAGTCATAGCCACGATTCAGTAAACTTTACTGAAACTAGCTTTTACGCGCGACTTCATCCGTATATGAAAAAGCAACTGTTTAGAAAATAAATATTGAAGTCTTTGTATCTCTATCCCTGTCCCTGTCCCTTTCCTTTTCCCTATCCTTAGTCTTAACCTTTATATTTTATCAAGAGCCTAAAATAATGAAGTGTCAGATCACCTACTTGAGAAATTGTGAATTGCCCATATAAATTTTCAACTCCTATTTATTTGGATTCTAAGATCCCTATTTTTTCTGACGAAAAATAGCCTATACCCATCTCATAGGTCCAATCTTGGTCAAGATTGATTCAGCCGTTTAGACGTGAAAGGATGGCAAAAACTAAAAAAAAAACCAACAAACACACACACACAGTTTCGCATTTATATGATCTTAGTACGGATGCCTGACACTGGCTAAATGCACAAATCTTTTACTCCGTCATTGTCATTGTCAAAATATACTTATATCAAAAAGAAAATTATGGAAGTGGACTAAAGAGGATGTCTTGTATCAAATGGACTTGACAAACGCGCATACCAGAAGGGACCAACACTAAATAAATTTAATACAACTTATTTAGTTGTGACTTCAATAATTCGTGCGGCATTCTAAATTTGATAGGATTATAGTCAAGGAGGTAATAATTTATGTAATGTTGGCGGTAATAATTCTTTAGGAACGGAACGTAGCATCTCAGACCGCTCGGCCAATCTGACATGTCATTACAGTGTCGAAATAATTGAATGCTTCAGACTAAAGCCTACGTAGTAACTATCTAGTAATCTGTGCTAAGGCCACGTGATGCCGTTAGTAAGAGTATAATAATTATGAATTAGCGTTTTCGACTAGCCGTGAGCGCGGAGCCAGCGTGGCGCGCGGCCCGGCCAGGTAACTTTCATCTTCTAAAATACATGAATCGCTCCTATATTAGCGCCTTAATAATGGTAATGTAAAAATAACATAATGTGGTGGTAACATGTAAAATTATTTATTCAAGATTTTTTTACAGATTTATATGGAAGCAAAGAAGTTCGGAAAAGTGTACAACATCCGATGCGTGTGCTGCTACGGCGGAGGCTCCAAGTGGGAACAGACCAAGGCTTTAGAAGGTACAAACAAGAACTCTAACGCGAAGGAACCAAGCTATTGAATGTAAAAAAAGATTTACAAAAAGAAAAATAAAACATCTGTATGTAGGCAGCGTGCAGGTTTATACAGATAAATAAAAATGAAGTGTCTGTTTGTAATGTCAAAAGTACAGCTTTTCACTAAATTCATATGAAAGTATATTGTACCTATAGCAAAAATCCTTTTAAAATTTTTGTCTGTTGGTTTGTTCGGGACTTTCACTGGCTGATAGCCGATGTTATAAAGAGTAACTTAGGTTGTTTTTTAGAACGTGCTGCGCCTCGCGGTTACACAGTATACTCGGGTGAAACTGTGGGTAGTGTTGAATAAATAACTTGTTTTGTTTCAGGCGGTGGCGCCGAGATAGTAGTCGGCACGCCGGGGCGAGTGATCGACCTCATCAAATGCAAAGCCACCAACCTGCAGCGGGTCACTTACTTAGTGCTAGACGAGGCGGATAGGATGTTTGATATGGGGTTCGGTAAGTGTCTATTGGTTGTAGAAAATGTAGAAGTACAGGAGAAATCCTAGTGTAGGGAATTTAAAAAAAAATTTGGTTTTTTGTTTGTCGTATGATATTGTGCCAGCTTAGTGTCGGTGCTTATCAGGTCCGAAGGGCTCTGGCGTGGATTATCGATTGCTATCAGTAGATGACCGGGATCGACGGCTTATGTGCCTTCCGAAGCACGGAGCGACGCTCATCCGCACATAAGTAACGAAAAGTGACTTGTGTCTTTTAGTTTAGTTCACGCTTTCTAATATTTCAGTAAATTGGACTCTTGTCTGTTACTTCTGTTATAATTGTCATCGTTATGTCTCTTTTTGTTGTGGTGTAAATAGCACAGAGCGATGGGAATTCTCACCTAACTTGTAATCATAGTTATCAGTGCAGGCCTTTTTACAAAGTCCGCAGGTCACCATTCGCATAATATAATTTACCACTAAAAATGACTAAGTTTGAATTTGTATTGGTTCCAGAGCCTCAAGTGCGTTCCATCTGCAACCACGTCCGGCCCGACAGGCAAGCGCTGCTGTTCTCGGCGACGTTCCCGCGGCGCGTGGAGAAACTAGCCAGGGACGCGCTGCACGACCCCGTGCGGGTGCAGCACGGGGCCGCCGGCGAGGCCAGCGACCTCGTCACGCAGCACGTCAGGTGAGGGCGACGCGCCGCGGACCCCGTGCGGAGGCAGCACGGGGCCGCCGGCGAGGCCAGCGACCTCGTCACGCAGCACGTCAGGTGAGGGCGACGCGCCGCGGACCCCGTGCGGAGGCAGCACGGGGCCGCCGGCGAGGCCAGCGACCTCGTCACGCAGCACGTCAGGTGAGGGGGACGCGTCGCGGACCCCGTGCGGAGGCAGCACGGGGCCGCCGGCGAGGCCAGCGACCTCGTCACGCAGCACGTCAGGTGAGGGGGACGCGCCGCGGACCCCGTGCGGAGGCAGCACGGGGCCGCCGGCGAGGCCAGCGACCTCGTCACGCAGCACGTCAGGTGAGGGGGACGCGCCGCGGACCCCGTGCGGAGGCAGCACGGGGCCGCCGGCGAGGCCAGCGACCTCGTCACGCAGCACGTCAGGTGAGGGGGACGCGCCGCGGACCCCGTGCGGAGGCAGCACGGGGCCGCCGGCGAGGCCAGCGACCTCGTCACGCAGCACGTCAGGTGAGGGGGACGCGCCGCGGACCCCGTGCGGAGGCAGCACGGGGCCGCCGGCGAGGCCAGCGACCTCGTCACGCAGCACGTCAGGTGAGGGGGACGCGCCGCGGACCCCGTGCGGAGGCAGCACGGGGCCGCCGGCGAGGCCAGCGACCTCGTCACGCAGCACGTCAGGTGAGGGGGACGCGCCGCGGACCCCGTGCGGAGGGAGCACGGGGCCGCCGGCGAGGCCAGCGACCTCGTCACGCAGCACGTCAGGTGAGGGGGACGCGTCGCGGACCCCGTGCGGAGGCAGCACGGGGCCGCCGGCGAGGCCAGCGACCTCGTCACGCAGCACGTCAGGTGAGGGCGACGCGCCGCGGACCCCGTGCGGAGGCAGCACGGGGCCGCCGGCGAGGCCAGCGACCTCGTCACGCAGCACGTCAGGTGAGGGGGACGCGCCGCGGACCCCGTGCGGAGGCAGCACGGGGCCGCCGGCGAGGCCAGCGACCTCGTCACGCAGCACGTCAGGTGAGGGGGACGCGCCGCGGACCCCGTGCGGAGGGAGCACGGGGCCGCCGGCGAGGCCAGCGACCTCGTCACGCAGCACGTCAGGTGAGGGGGACGCGTCGCGGACCCCGTGCGGAGGCAGCACGGGGCCGCCGGCGAGGCCAGCGACCTCGTCACGCAGCACGTCAGGTGAGGGGGACGCGCCGCGGACCCCGTGCGGAGGCAGCACGGGGCCGCCGGCGAGGCCAGCGACCTCGTCACGCAGCACGTCAGGTGAGGGGGACGCGCCGCGGACCCCGTGCGGAGGCAGCACGGGGCCGCCGGCGAGGCCAGCGACCTCGTCACGCAGCACGTCAGGTGAGGGGGACGCGCCGCGGACCCCGTGCGGAGGCAGCACGGGGCCGCCGGCGAGGCCAGCGACGTCGTCACGCAGCACGTCAGGTGAGGAGGACGCGCCGCGGACCCCGTGCGGAGGCAGCACGGGGCCGCCGGCGAGGCCAGCGACGTCGTCACGCAGCACGTCAGGTGAGGAGGACGCGCCGCGGACCCCGTGCGGAGGCAGCACGGGGCCGCCGGCGAGGCCAGCGACGTCGTCACGCAGCACGTCAGGTGAGGGGGACGCGCCGCGGACCCCGTGCGGAGGCAGCACGGGGCCGCCGGCGAGGCCAGCGACGTCGTCACGCAGCACGTCAGGTGAGGGGGACGCGCCGCGGACCCCGTGCGGAGGCAGCACGGGGCCGCCGGCGAGGCCAGCGACGTCGTCACGCAGCACGTCAGGTGAGGGGGACGCGCCGCGGACCCCGTGCGGAGGCAGCACGGGGCCGCCGGCGAGGCCAGCGACGTCGTCACGCAGCACGTCAGGTGAGGGGGACGCGCCGCGGACCCCGTGCGGAGGCAGCACGGGGCCGCCGGCGAGGCCAGCGACGTCGTCACGCATCACGTCAGGTGAGGGGGACGCGCCGCGGACCCCGTGCGGAGGCAGCACGGGGCCGCCGGCGAGGCCAGCGACGTCGTCACGCGGCACGTCAGGTGAGGGGGACGCGCCGCGGACCCCTTGCGGAGGCAGCACGGGGCCGCCGGCGAGGCCAGCGACCTCGTCACGCAGCACGTCAGGTGAGGGGGACGCGCCGCGGACCCCGTGCGGAGGCAGCACGGGGCCGCCGGCGAGGCCAGCGACGTCGTCACGCGGCACGTCAGGTGAGGGGGACGCGCCGCGGACCCCTTGCGGAGGCAGCACGGGGCCGCCGGCGAGGCCAGCGACCTCGTCACGCAGCACGTCAGGTGAGGGGGACGCGCCGCACGACCCCGTGCGGGGGCAGCACGGCTACCGATCTCATCACTTTATCGTCCAGCAATTTTTTTTAAGTTTTCTGGTCCATCTCATTGCGTTAAACCTCCCTAAAACTTGTTTCTCTAACTTCATACCTTGTTCCAGAATATTTAACAAACCGGAAGAGAAATGGCCGTGGTTGCTGGCCAACCTAGTGGAGTTCACGTCAGCTGGCAGCGTGTTAATATTCGTCACCAAAAAGGTAAGCAGTTTTCTGATACGTGTTTTTTACCCCATGTACTCGTATGTAATCAGATATTGCAAGTTAAAACCCCATTTCTCGTTTAATTTCCGATACGGCAGATTTTTTGCACTATTATTGTGAACTCGACCTGATCTGATGTAGGAGCTGCAAGGTGGCCATGGGGGCTGTATTAAAATGACGCAACCCCATCGAGTTTAGACTCGTTTGATATGTCTTGACCTGGCTTTTAGGATTCTTGGTAAAAAGCTGTAAGAAAATTATAAAAGGTCGACAAAAAAACATGTTTAAAAAAATATGCCTTGTTTTTACAGTTAGAAGCGGAACAAACGGCAGCAAACTTATGCGTGCAAGAATACGACGCGCTACTGTTGCACGGCGACATGGAGCAAGCGGACCGCAACAAAGTCATCACGGCGTTCAAGCGGCAAGAGTGCAACATACTGGTCGCTACCGATGTCGCGGGTGAGTTGGGCGACGTTTGTTGCGTTACATGGCATTGTGTTGCGCGGCAATATCAGTGAGGATGTGCAACGCCTTTAGAACTCTATTGGAATACCATATAATGTAGAAAACAAAGCTTTTCACTGTCTATTCAAAGCGAAGGGGGCCGAACTTAGAGGTATCAGCACAGCCTCATACATAAACTTTTTCATGTTTTTAATACCTTTTTTTTTGTTATTTTTTTTTAATTTTATTATTTTTTGTGTCTCCCTTAGCGCGCGGCCTCGACATCCCGCATATCCGTACCGTGGTGAACTACACGGTGTCGCGCGACATCGACACGCACACGCACCGCGTGGGGCGCACGGGGCGCGCCGGCGTGCGCGGCGCCGCCCACACGCTGCTGGCGCGCGACCGGGACCGGGAGTTCGCGGGCCACCTGCTGCGGAACCTGGAGGGGGCGCAGCAGGTGAGTACAACTACACGGTGTCGCGCGACATCGACACGCACACGCACCGCGTGGGGCGCACGGGGCGCGCCGGCGTGCGCGGCGCCGCCCACACGCTGCTGGCGCGCGACCGGGACCGGGAGTTCGCGGGCCACCTGCTGCGGAACCTGGAGGGGGCGCAGCAGGTGAGTACAACTACACGGTGTCGCGCGACATCGACACGCACACGCACCGCGTGGGGCGCACGGGGCGCGCCGGCGTGCGCGGCGCCGCCCACACGCTGCTGGCGCGCGACCGGGACCGGGAGTTCGCGGGCCACCTGCTGCGGAACCTGGAGGGGGCGCAGCAGGTGAGTACAACTACACGGTGTCGCGCGACATCGACACGCACACGCACCGCGTGGGGCGCACGGGGCGCGCCGGCGTGCGCGGCGCCGCCCACACGCTGCTGGCGCGCGACCGGGACCGGGAGTTCGCGGGCCACCTGCTGCGGAACCTGGAGGGGGCGCAGCAGGTGAGTACAACTACACGGTGTCGCGCGACATCGACACGCACACGCACCGCGTGGGGCGCACGGGGCGCGCCGGCGTGCGCGGCGCCGCCCACACGCTGCTGGCGCGCGACCGGGACCGGGAGTTCGCGGGCCACCTGCTGCGGAACCTGGAGGGGGCGCAGCAGGTGAGCCGCCCCTCCCCGCCACCAAGTTCTCATGAACCTTCCTCCTGGCGGATTGTCTTTTGTTTCCGTCGCGTGTTTCTCGTTTCGCAGCCCCATTTACTTGCCACACACATTAATCGAGTGAGGGAAATCCAGAGATTACGTCACTCCGAGTGTTCCAAGTCGATCCATGGCGATTGTAGTTCTACGATCTCGGGTGGGGTGGAGGTCTTATGCAGTTCAAAGCCACGGCACTGGCTGAGCGAACGTCGCCCGACGCTTAGCGCGAATAAAGGTTGTTGTGGCTTGACGTGTGTATGGTGTGCAGGAGGTGCCGGAGGAGCTGCTGCAGCTGGCGATGCAGTCGGCGTGGTTCCGGAAGTCGCGCTTCAAGAAGGGCAAGGGGAAGAACCTGAACGTCGGCGGCTGCGGGCTGGGGTCAGTGCGTTCACTGATGTATAGGAGGAAAAATATACCACAGATATCTATCCGCTGGCGTAATTTTGACAGCTGATTCTACTTGGATTATTTTTAGGTCGACTACACGTAATTCGTTTCGTTTATATTGTAGGAGTAAGAGAGAGAGGTGCATGCACGTATTTTTTTCTCGCTTCCTCTCATAGCCCGTTACGTTTCGTATTCTTAGATACAGTGCAAGTATATTGTCTGTATCATAGATGGAGTTATAGAAGTTTTACCTACTTCAGTCATGTTGCTTAAAGCACACTTGTTCTTTGGGTTTACTAGATATCTGTAACAAACAGGGGATATACATTGTGATTATCACTTGTACCCATAGGGGGTAAATCATATAATTTTATTAACAAAATTGTTACGGAAGTTTGTATTTAAAATGACATTGTAAATCGAACTCGGTGAATTATTAATGGTTATGACTGTATAAAAACAGGTACAAGGAGCGGCCGGGGCTCCCGCCGCGCGCGGAGGAGCCGACGGCGGCGCCCGGGGCTCCCGGGGCGCCCGGGGCCGGGGGACCCGCCACCGACCGCCTCTCCTCGCTCAAGCAGGCCTTCCGCTCGCAGTACAGCCAGGTAACTGGTGTTTTTGTTTGTTTGTTGTATGAGTTTGTGTCAGCCTCAAGTGTCAGAGTCTGTCAAACCATCCAGCAAGCGGCAGGCTGTCGACTGCAATATCAGACAAAAAGCGTTTTAATTTTTGGAGTTTTAATGCGACGTGACCGAATTTCACGCGGTATTTTTTGGTGTAAATAGGGTTTTTTTAGGAAAGACGCTTGTACACGATACATGTTTAAAGCTATCCTGTCTTTTAAGATAGATCAAACTGCACACAGTGTGCAAATTTGATTAAAATCGGTTTAACATATCCTTCTCAGTTCACAGCGTCGACTGATCACTCGTGGGAGCAGACGACCCGCGCCATCCAGCCCGGGGTCAACGCCCCCGCCACCGAGCCCGAGCAGAGGGCCGAGCGGAAGCGGAAGAGCGGCAAGCGGAGCCGGTGGGAATAACCAGTCAGCCGCCGTCCAGACATACGGACTACTGGCAGAGAACCCGATGAACAACACTATAGGCTGCCGGTATGGGACATGGAACCGAATCGATTCGGTTCGGTGTCGTTCTCGAATCAAACGTCAACTTGTTGACGGAACATTCGACTTAGGGACTCGGTTAGATTTCGGTGGATGGATGACGTCATCCAAAGAAAATAATCGCGTCACACGTTCGATTCGAGTTCGATTCGAGTGCAAATGTAGCGAATCGAATGATATCCAACCGAATCGTAAGATAAATGAGGTACCGAAATGTTCTAAATCGGGGTCTCATGCGGTACCACTTGAAGCAAAACAATATTGTAATATTGCTGGTGATGGAAAAGGACAGAGCTATTTGCAACTGGCATGCTGGTTGAACATGGGACGGCTACTAAAGTAGCGTAACAAACTTTTGTTTGTGCGTCGATCGGTGCGAACTATTTTGGTATATTTCTATTTTACATTAGATAATACAATAGGCGTGTCGAAAGATTTTGAAATCCTCTTCCATAATAGCGGTACATAGTTACTATTTACGAAAAAACCTTTATTTCGGTAATAAATTTGAGTTTAACGAAGTTAAAACCCTTTTTCTAATATTTTTTCAAATAGTGCGATAAAACAGCTCGCGGTGTCATGGCGTCGGCTCTGACGTCACGCTTAGGTAAACATGTAATTATGTCTATGCGTTACGAAGATTAAACAAAACATCTAGATACTTAGTGTGATACAAATGAATTCCGAAGTTTATAAGGGTGTGCAGTACCGCAGTGTAAAAACACATCAATAAGAACACCCAACAAAGTGTTTGTACATTTTCCAAACAAGAAAATAATAAGAGTTAAGTGGTTAAAGCTCGCACGGCGAAACTTCTGTGAAGACCACTTTGATGTGAGTATGTTATCATGTAATTATAGGTCTTAAAATGTTTGTTTGACTGGAAATAGTTGAATTAATGCGGCTATGGAATAATTAATTTATTGAGGTTATGTTTGTTTTGGCCTTGGCTATCATTCCTTATCAAAATTCGTTTTCTTTTTTGAGGTGCCAAATGACATGGAAAATTATATGGAGTATCATGTGATGGTATCAGTATCACCAGTACGTATGAAACCAGAATGTTTGCCCCATAAATTTACACGCCAATCAGACAAGAAAATACGAACATCCGACACAACTGAGCGACCTTATATATAGCTAAGAAACGAAGAATGATGGTTCTTGAAGTGACTTACAAAGAAGTCTTCACGTTTCGGAACTCAGACGAGCAAAATTCTTTATTTGTTGTGAGGAAATCGCCCAACATTATATATCAATCCTAGGCAAATTAGAGCTATTTGCCTTAACAAAGCTTGGTTCCATTGTTATATTGTAGATTAAAGTCGATAAATCACACGTTAAATAATAAAAAAACCACTCCAAAAGCGCAAAGCAGTATTCACAACAACAAAATACAGTGGTATCAGCGGAGTTTACCTAAGCGTGACGTCATGCGCTGTGATTGGTGTTTCAATCAAAATGGCCGATAGCAATATTTTAATGTTTTATTTTATGAAAAATCGTAATAATCTGATTATTTTAAATAAAACTTAACCCGTGTTTTAAATTATTTTAGTATGTAGATTGCCCTAAAATTATTAAATCGACGATTCTTTGATACTGTCGACACGCCTATTGCTGATCTGTTGTACCAAAATGTTTCCTAAATCTTCTTTATGGTAGCATTGTACGGCGAGCACGAATCTCTATCGTTGACGTAAAAATATTGAATGAGATTGAATCAGCGCCCTTGCTATCGACAAGATGCGTACGCGAACGATTACCTTGATCGATACGTTAACGATACGAACCATTAAAATGTTCGTGCTTGCCCTATTGTAGGAGTACTGATCAAATCTAAAACAAATTATTACGTTAACGATACGAATGCTTACTCGATAGAGGTTCGTGGTCGCCCTACTGATCTGTTTTTGTACCAAAAGGTCTCCTAATTCTTCTTTATGGTAGCACTGATCGGTCTTCTATCACATGTGGCCATGATGCGCCGACTATAGCTTCCTTTGTCTAGAGATGGCGATATAAGGAATCTTGAGTGGTGAGATCGCCTTGGAAAAGACTCTCTGCGAGTCGGCCACTTTAGAGTGGTATTCTTCCAGATTTACCTAAAGGTCTTCGCACACAGAAGGCGGGCACGCGGGAGTTTTTATTTGTCCACGGTCTGCGCGAATAAACGCAAAAGCTCGAACGCGCAACGCGTGATTACGCGTGCCCACCTCCTGTGTGCGAAGATCTTTAATCCGACCAATAATCGCGTATTCTGATGCAGATTAAACTATAACTGATGCAGATTATAAAGTGGTACCGGTATGTATAGTTTTCACAGGTAAAGTCAGGGGAAGTAGCTGAAATTCTAGAAATTACTTTAAAGTAAGATATCAAATAATGGACTGTTCACAATAAAAAGTTTTATAATGTAACACCTAATTAAGTTTTTGTAAATGGATGTTTTAAATTGGTGGTTAGCTTAGTTCATGGTCTAATAAAACAAGGTACCTACCATAAAAATAATGGTATATTTCACGAATTCGTTTATTTTATTGCGAATAGGCAAGCGTCGCAGTCTCACGGTGGTAAGTGACGTCGCGGCCTAGTCTAGTTTGGTCCGATACAAAATAACACAAGACTACAATGACACGTATCCTGGCTGTCGCTCATAGGAAAATCTAGTTTATTACGACTATGGGTTAGCAATTTATGTAAAATTTAGTTTTATTGTTACAATATAGCATTTACAAGTAGACAATAGAACAGATTTCAGTGTTTTAAAATGGTCCACATACATGTATATAATACCTACCTACTTAAAGAAAAAACTGTATATAGCATTTTATTATTTCCCTAGCATAGAAGAAGCAAAATATAATCTCAAAAATCCATTCATACCAAAATATTTTGTGATAAGTAATGAATGTGTGAAAAGACTTGTCGAAATGTGAAAACTTACTTTTTTCCTAGGTCTAGTTTGCATTGCTGTAGCCACTACAGAATGCTACAAATCTATTTATATTTTAAGTTTGACTGGATGTGTGTGTTTTTTTATTCTATGTAAATAGAAATAAAGTGCTATTGATGAGTTATTTTGTTTTACTTATTTATTGACCTTTGACCTAAGGTCACCTTTTATCTCACAATGTGAGAATGAAAGATCTGTCGTCTTTAGAAAACATCGCATCAGACTAGACTCGACTAAGCAGTTCAAAAGGTCCAGAAATTCCCTGCGTTGGGGATACTGCCAGGGGATTTCTGGAATAAGCCGATTTTATAGACCTCCAAATTTTGATATAAAGCTAGTTAGGTACTTCATATTTTTTCCATTTGCATATTATTTTGTGTGTCATCCGTGTGCAAATACAGTTGTAGTTTTAATTGACCTTTACTCAAATGAAAAGGTTCAATGTTTAATATGTGCTCAGACCGAGTTAAAAACTCGCGAAATCACCTAATGTACCTACATTTAAGTATTTCATAGCTATGATTAGATTTAATTCAAGGTTCAGGTAAATAATAGCAACTTAGTGAACTTTAGTTAGGTACCGACTATACCGTCTATACACAACTAGCTGTGTCGTTGCCGGTTTTTCAAATAACGAAACGAAACAGTTATTGGTTTTTCAATAACGTTATAATAACTATCTATTTCCAATAACTGTCTATTTTTACAACTTCGTTATTTTGCCTACAAAAGGGTAGCCAACTTCAATGACGTTATACATCGCGTGTTTTGAGAGCGATGTGACATAACATAGTTTGTATTCGCTACAAAACGAGTGATGGTTGTGAAAACACCGTTTCCACCGCCCAGAACTTTGGCGTAGCAGTTATGACGATAACTTCAGTGACGTTAATCGTTATACATCGCGTGTTTTGAGAGCGTTGTGAGATAACTGCGGTTTGCATTCCCTGCAAAACGAGTGATGGTTGTGAAACCGCACCGTTTCCGTCCACCACCGAGCGTTATCAAAATAGATAGTTTTGGTCTGTTAGTATAACGAGTTATCGTTGTCATGTTGAATAGATAGTTATATAACTATCTATGCTAAATAACGCCCATAACTATACACAACGCAACCCCCATTGTAGACGTTCGCAACCCCGACTTCGTGTCGGCCGCCCGTTAGCGAATAAATTAAAACTTGAACGCCATTACCACCCACGCCATTAGAGCGGCTGCTAACTATTCTATTATTTAACTTTACCTCCTTTTGTGAATGTAGGTAGATCTATTCTTGTAATCCCACTTCGATTGTAAATGCGGAAGTTTGTTAGGCTGAATGTTTGTTCAGTCACGCTATACCAACCAACGGCTGAACTGATTTGGATGATATTTTTTAGTAATCTGTGCAGATAACTCTAGATAACTCTAGTCTCAGATAACTTTAGAGATATTGTTTTTTTATTATATTTCTATCTTTCTCTGGTCCTTGATAAGGATATTCTTACCTGTGTGAAGGTATTTTATCAAAATAGTATTATTTACCTACCCATTGGACGCTAATTCAAGAGCTTTATGAAGACGAGGTTGAACTAAGAACATAGGTTCATTTGTCTAATAAACTAAATATAAAATAAGATAGGTACTTTGGAAAATGCTCTAATCTACACCGGAACTTTGTAAGCGTAATCCAGCGCCCACCAAACCTGAGTAAATCACTTGTGAAGTTTGCAAGCGCCATAAAACAATTGGAAACATTTGTTGAAACACAAGTTTTGCAGATAGCCGGCCCTATAGCACGTGGTAAACAGTTGCTAAGCTCCACGCAGATCTTACGCCTGCTGACAAGTGTGGTTGCTTCGGTACCCACATCCGATCCAACGAATCACTGCGGTAATTTCTAGATCTATTGAACGATGCAGATGGCCGATCGGAATCATCGGACACTAAGTATATAGGTACCTACCTTCTAAGACATATTTTTGAAGCGCCCATAGTTAGACTAACTTGCAAAAGTATGAATGTACAGTATACCTACTTACCAACAACTGGACAGCGGCTGTTGGGATAAATTTGTAGTAAAAAACTAAGTAGGTACCTACCTAAGTACCTACCTACCTATATATTATATTATAAGGAGCTAATTTAGATTGATCATGAATTCAGAACATTCCTAACGGTCTTACCATAAAAGATTTAAACCAGAGTTGAACAGATGGGTCTAAATATTTTCTACACAAATCGACGTCTAACCCTCGCTTTTTCTAACTCAATAACAAATTCACAAGTAAAATAATAAGGAATACCTACCAGGATTAAGACGTAAGAAAACGTAAGTGACTGACGTCGATTTTTAAAACGAAATTTTATAAACTTCTGTTTAACTCTGATCTAAATTTTTGTGGTAAGACGGTAGCTAACAGTTGTCAAACGATATCTAACTAAAACTAGAAAATACTTTATGTAGGCGCGCTACGTCTATGTAGGCGCGTGATGTTAGATTCTGTAAAAATAAGAGTTGTGCTAATAGCTTTTTAATTCGGCCGCGCGCCGTAGCCTACTTTACTTCCAAACTCGCAGATAAGTTCGTGGCACTGATAAGGAAACTATTCAGCCACACGCTCGGTAGTCTTTACACTTGGGTGCAAGTTTACGGCATAGATAAATTCGTTTAATTACTACCTACGTTTAGTATGGATGAGATTAGGCGAAACGAATGGCGTACTAAAGATGGGAGTTTATGAGATCGAAGGAGGTAAATAGATAAGATAGATAAGGTTACGCAGTCTGGAGTTGATAATTCGTCGCCATGACTTTTGTTGATTATAGCTGATCATTTGCTGATCACCATATTTTGATTATAGACCAAATAATATTGAAATGGCGAATCATTTTAGTACCTATGTCGTACCTACCTTCTCGTTCATAATCGGTAGGTACTAAGTAAATCAGACTTAGGTATATATCCACCATATCAAACATCTTTGTGAAGAACCAAGCACGGAACCACTGTCTGCACAGTTTACCAACAATAGCGGCCCGCCAGTGTACAATAATGGCATCTATATTGTAAACTAAGCGATGGTGTCGCTCACCGTCCATCCTAAACACCAAACATCGAGCATTTGTTTCGCGTACGCTGCCCTAGGCTGTATGGCTCGCTGCCAATGCCACGTTCGCCAGCGGATTAAAAAATAAAGTTACCGCGGGAAAATTCTTGCTGTCAAAAGTTCGCATCGTTATCAACGGTTGTGTTGTGTTTGCAGTAAAGTTTTTAATGGAATAAATTAAAATAAAGAGGTATGTATGGTGCATATTATTGTATAAAAAATATGGTAATGGACGAGATATTTTGGGGGTTCAGTGTAAAAATTTAGTACCTAGGTATGTACCTACTAAAGTAAGTAAGTACTTGTTAATATACGAGATAAAGATTCTTTCAAAATAATATGTCATAACAAGATGGGCCCGCGATGTTATCCGCGTAATACCAGTTTTCCTGAAGGAAATCTGCTTTCTGCAAGGATAAAACCTAGTCTAATCCACTCGGGAGTCCACAGTATACACACACACAGTAGATATATTATAGTCCACCACAGCTATTAGTTTAGTATATAGGTAGCATAGATATAGAGTAAAGGGAAAATATGTAGGCAGGTAAGTATACGTAATTACCTTCTTATACCTACTTATAATTTTTGTAAAGTAAAATATCGTGGCCCGGTGGTGGATTATGACCTTATCCGCCTGACAAAACTGAGGGGAGGCCTTTGCCCATCAGTGGGACAGTACAGGATGCATTTATTTTATTGTATTTATTTACAAGCAAACTTTACCATTATAATAATTGAAGTAGGTATGTACCTACCTACTGTGTGGACAGAAACCAAAAGTGCGTATGAAATGTAAAAGGTAAATCTCTTTATAAGTTTATGTTTATCTGTTTATAATAGCTCGTACGTTCAAATCTGTTTAGAAATTCTGTGATAATTATAACGAAGAATTATTATCAATTACGCAGGTGCCTACTACCTACCTATTCAAAACCAATTTATTACAAAGCATTGTCTAAATAATGAGGGTAGGTACTAATTAATGATCGCGTGAGTTATGTTTTTTGATCTCTACAATAGGTACAAAAATTATTTCAATGACACCATTATTTTTTGTAGGTAAGTAAATATATTACGTTGAACGGCAGGTAAGAAGGTACGCCGTACGTACTATATAGGTACCTAACTAACATACTATAAGTACCTACTTACTTAGATTTATGTGTCCTTTGCCAAAACTTGTAAACCATTAAAACCATGGCCGAATTCGCTACCTACATGGTAGTCATGTCGATACCTACTCTAAACTCTATGGGCCTAAGTTGACCTTCCCATTTACATACTCTATCTGGTAGGTAAAGTATGGTGGTTGAGCGATAATCTCTGCGCTTTGCAACCCAACAACGCCGGCTTCGAAACCTCGTCCCCGAAATCTGGATACGAGGCTCCGACACCTCATACGACAAACAAAGAGTCGATACCAAATAATGCAAGTTGAGTCTCAAGACTAGTGACTCTATTTTTATTTATTAGGTAGGTACCTACTCTACTTTTAAGACGATACGTCGTTTTAGGGTCTATTTACTTTTCTGAAACTAATCCCTGAGTGTAAAGTATTATAATACCTAATTCAAGTAAATAATAATATTAGCAATGAAACATTTTATCTATAGGGAACAGATAAAAAAATATAATATAGAAAAAACGGAAAGCGGCAATTCTATAGTCCTTATTCATTACTTCAAGTTCAGGAGGTAGAAAATTAATCACGAAAAATAAACAAAGGAGGCAATTTATTTTCCTTTCTCATGTCGATTGTAATTTATTGTTTTTGTGTTAAAATTAGGCGCGTCACAGACGAGCGAACAGCGGCCTTCCGCCAGTTTACATTGTGCTGTACTGACAACTGCACAAATATATGCACATTTTTAGTAAGTACCTAAATATCTACATAAAAGCAAGATAAGAAACTTTTTGCACCCTTATTACGCAATTGTTTATTTTTGCATCGAGGTCTTACGTTATCATATCTGTAAACATGTCAGGATAACTCACCGATATTTTAAAAATAGTGTCTATAGTTACGTACGAGATTGCCCAATAGATATCTATCCACTAATAATTGATTTATTGCAATACGATGAACTACACACTTGTTCGCGTATTCGACGGTCCAAGCTATTCGGCCGCAAGTGGACAAAATTATGACATGGTATCTGCATAGAGGAAATACTTACATCTAACAGCGGTCACCGATTGTTGCGTGCATTACGGCAGGATGGTCAGAACAATGAATTACCCGTAATTGGCTGTTTTGTGAGCCTCAAATGAGATTTCCGCCCGACCACTGACCACTGTATATTAGGGTGGGCCACTGATGTATGAAGAAAAAAAAATTGTCTTATATCGTCCCTCTTATGACTAACTGTCGTAACTAGCATTGACATTATTTTACAGGGCAACGTATTTTCAGTTGAGAGCTTTACATTTTGTATCGCAGTACACGCCAATCGTGTCCTATCCATAGGTTTTATGCCTCTATGTGGAGAACAAAGCTTTTACTTTCATGTAGTTGATATAATTTCAATATAATTGCGTAAATACATGCAGTATATACATTTAAAACAGTTACGACACTTTGTGATAACTTTGTTTTTGTATATATCAGTTTTAAATGCTAGATACGGCGTTTTTATTACAAGATGATGGCAAAATCAATTATAAAAAAGAAATAAATAGGCGTCTTATTAATTGAACTAAAATCTGAATTCAAACACTTACCTAACTAAGAAAGGATTTATGTGAATTCCGGACACCATACAATTTTGGAATCCGTTTGTAAGCTATTCAAAGGGTAAGGGCATTCGTTCAGAACATGTCGGTCTTCTTCTCTTTCTTTCACAGCCGAAAGACACCCACCGCTGGGCATAGGCTTCCCCCAATGACTTCCACGATTACCAGTCTTGTGCTTCCCTCCCTCAGCTGTTTCCCGCGTCCTACACCAGGTCGTCGGTCCACCGTATTAGGGGCCTGCTTATGCTGCGTTGGCCGGTACGCGGTCGCCACTAGATAACCTATTCGGCTCCATCGGCCATCATTTCTGCGTGCAATGTGCCACGGCCAACTGCCACTAGAGTTTAGCAATTCATCGAGCTACGTCAGTTACTTTGGTTTTCCTACGGATCTCCTCATTTCTGATTTGATCACGTAGTGAAACTTCGAGTGTTGCTCTCGCCATCGCCCTCTGGGTGATTCTGAGCCTTCTGATAAGGCCCATGGTGTGCGACCACGTTTCGGTGCCATAAGTCATCACTGGCAACACACACTGGTTATAGGCTTTCGTCTTCAGGCATTGTGGTGTCTGTCAGAAAAGATTTTGCGTAGCTTCCCGAACGCAGTCTAGCCGAGTTGGATTCGCCGATTGACCTCTTTCTCAAAGTTGAACTTACCAAGCTGGATAGTGTCCGATTTTCATGGGAGACGGTACAACATGGGTGCCTATTCAGCATAATTTTAGTCTTACCCATGCTAATTTCAAGACCGACTTGTGCGGAAGCTCTGTTGAGGTCATCGAGCATAGCACTCAGTTCATCATGTCGGTAAGTTCAAAGAAAAAAGAGGGATACCTGACTTGCAAATAAACTGTCATAAGCATATTTTTTTCTATGAATAGTAAAAGTAAAAAAATGCCGAGCTTAGGTATAGGTACTTGGCCAGTTTATTTCATGATTATTTCAAATATGTTTTTATGACGTGACGACGACGCAGATATTCGGGCTTTAGGAGCTGAGTTTTAGGCGAAATACTAGCAATTATATTAATTATTCCCCTCGTGACTTCAGTCGCGGATGCAATGTGTCTTAATTCTTATTTCAGAACCTATTAGTGATAAGACCGCGACACCAAGTGCAGCAGTAGGAGTGCTCACTGCTCAGACACAATGCTAAACGTGTCGTATTCTTTATTGCAATCGTTCGTAATGTTCACTCTTAAAAGTAACTCTGCTTGCCCTTGTGTATTAGATTTCTTTTGATTCTAGTTTTTGTTAGCGTCAGCCCGATGCATAAAGTGGTCCGGTCATTATTTATTTCCTTACTGGTTACTTGCGTAAAAGGCACCTTTATATTAACATAATAATATATAAGGACTCAACAATGGAATCGGCCATTGCAATTTCAAAATATTAGCGTTGCCTTGTGGCTTGTAAACTTTTTATATTCAATGCACATAACGACAACAACAACAATGCACATAAAATAGAATGACATTCTTCTTATTGAATTCTTTAAAAAAAGCTTATTTATGACAGTTGAGTTATAAATCAAGCAAGTCATATGCGTCTTTATCCTTTGAAACAAACCGGCGATGTGTTCTGAAATGAATGCCCTTTACCATTTGATTTTTCGTAGCATGATCCTTATCTACACGAAATAGAGCTTTCGAGCATTACTATATTTTTGCAAATTGCAACTGTAAGATAAGGACGTGTATAGATATAAATATTGAAACAAAAATATTTCACTGTGTCGTATATAGTACAGGTACGTCTCTACAAAAATGAATGCAACTAATAAAAAATTTCACTAGTAGTCGTATGTTATACTTACTTCAGTTAGTGATATGTTTTTTTGGTGTTTTATAACATACGACAACGCTGTTTATTGTGATAGCTCCTCACTGGTATAAGATACAGCTACGACAGTTGGTGGATAATGTTTGGAATTGGATTTTGAGTACGTAGGTCAAAAAAAGTCGATTACGACAATTTTGTCAGATACGACAGTTAGTCATAAGAGGGACGATATAGATTCGTAATAGTTGTAAAAAGGTGTTACGCTATAAGAGTAGTATGTTCTGAAAAAACTATCACTATAGAACCTTATCTTCAGCCTCCGGATTGAGTTTGAAAAATCATGATATTTTCAAAAAGAGCTTTTTGTAATTATATTCCTAGGAGTGCAGCTTCAAGTGTAATTTCAATTATTTTGCAGTAATAAGAGTACCTCTGTAAGTTGTGTTTATAATAATTAAAAATATTATTATAAATCATTACCCATCGAGATAATACCTAACACGAATAGCAAAAAAAATGCAGATTTTTACTTCAAAATTTTCGCATCGTCTTGCGAGACTATCGGAGTCGTTATTAACCCTGGTTTGCAGATTTATCGCACAAAGAACACGCTGTTTCAGTCACAGTCTTGACAACCATTTCAACTTCTTGTGTGTGGCAAGGTAGGCGTAGCAGAAGCATTTCTCGCTCTCATTTATGTGCATCAAACATTCTGTAACTCCGCGTCTTTTGCACTCTCGAGAGCTGGAGATTCCGTGACATGTACTTAGGTGACAAATTGATGAGGGTAACGTTATAAATTGCATACAGGATAAGCTCTGGATGTTTAAGAGTTGGACATTTGACTACTTATTGGCTCAAGCCTTTAAAATACAACACGCTGCTCACGAATGTGATTTCGCGGGTCTAGTTCTCGAGGTAAGCGAAATAACTATTTCTTTGAATTACTACATTGATGTGGGCTTTGAGTTAGACTGGCAGATACTTAGAAGCACAATATACCAGCGTCCACAGGTGTCGTGCTCCATCCTTACAAGTGGGATGAGCTTCGGTAGCAAACCAAGTCGGAGGGTAATTTTTTACATTTTAAATTGCTAAAATCTTTAGTTTTTAGGTGGAGTTTTCATCGAAACATACAAAATACAATGAAACCAAGTAGGTCACTTTGGCCGTTTGGTATGAGACATCTTGCCTGGGGAATACTGACAATTTGTTGGCTAAATTATCAAGGAAATCAAAGAAAATCGCCGAAGAAATCTATACTGATACGATTGATCGGTACTGAACTCTTGAGGTGTTAAATCTGGTAACACTATGGTTATTAGTTGGAACTAAATCCCCTGTGTGTTACGAATAGTTTACTTAGTCTACTTTATAGGTGGTTTGCGATTGCTTTTAAACGTTTAAAGACCCGATGCCCCACCGGTAATGTACGGAAATAAATTTAGAAATGATAATAATTTTGATGGCATTTATTTGCACTTGCCGTGATATGCTTTTACGATTTGTATGACTCTTGTTTGTTAAACGATAGAAAAGGGTACCCCCGACCATTATCTTTAACTTTCAAGCATCATACTGATAGCAATCTGTTGAAATATGTGTTCTTTTCGAGTACTTTTTCCTAATTTTAACTGTCGCCTTGTCCAGTCTTTATACTTTATATGAACGTCTGCATAAGTAAGCAATATTGTTTTTAAATTACCTATACATGTTTCATAACATAAAGAACATTTAGTTGTGTTTGACTTGCGCTGCATTTTTAATAAGTACGACCTGCTACCTAATAAGCCGCGGCATGATTGAACCGAGATTTTTTTGTGAAAAGTGCAATCGGTGCCTTCTCATCTTATACCAAAAACTAATTAGTCTACTCGTTTATTGGTTTGTTTATGTAATAAGACCATATAAGCTATCAAATAATGTGACACTGATGCAAATATTATGAACACAATCCATAACTCTTGGTTCTTGAAGTCACATCTAAAAACTTATTTTTCCGATTTTTCAAAGTGAATCCGGAGGCAGTTGCCAATAAGAGAGACAGATAATATTTTGCATACGTCATTTCTACCCTATTTAGCACCCTTTTACAACTATTACGTTACAAGAATCCAAAAAAAAATAATTCGGCCCACCCTACTGTATATGTACTGACGCACAATTTCTTTGCCCAAAGTGTATATTTTATTTAATTTTATATTCAATACGCGTATTTGCTTTGTTTGTTTTTATTTGTCACATATTTCTTGTAACTAGACATAATTCATATATTATTTTGTAGGTACAATTAGCTCTACGGACGACGGTGGTACCTGCATTTGATACAGTTTATACTACTTCAGACATCAAAAATCCAACAAGTAACTTCAGCCCCTTAATCCAGTACACTAATAATCTTAAACTTATGAAAGAAATCAATAAACAGTTTTATTATTTATTTAAATAATAAAATAGCCTTTTTGCTCGACGCGATGGTATGGGATGACAAAAAAATATTGCATCAAATTCTCTTTTCTACTTTATTTGTCCGATTCCAGCTTCCTTTTCAACGTGAAAGCGGATTAACAGCTTGTTTGCGGAAGCTAGTAATGACATTGAAAATAAGTGTCTTACTTAACAGCTAACTAATAGTTAAAGGCATTGAAAATCTCTCATGTAAAGCAACGACGTCCTTTGCATATTATTTCCTCTTGATAAAAAGTGCAAAGACTGGCAACCTGGCCATACGACTAACAACTTTAGGCCCGATTGCTTTATGATTCATTATACTGTAAATAGGGGGATATTATAAAGCCTTTAAGGTATCTAGAGTACGTTAACGTAGATTAGCTGGTTGTTTACTGAAGCTCCGTGAAGTTTCAAGCGTGTGGTGACGTGCTGAAGGTTCACTATTGGACTTCGGAGCTAGTTAATCGCTAGGATATTATGGAGGTGTGGATAGAAGCATTAAATCACTGGAGCGTAGTTCTTAACGATGGATATAGAAAATGAAATAGTGACGATTAAGTAAGATTTCAGTTATTGAAAGGGTCTGGAGAAAATATTCCCCAGTCCATCATTTTGTGGTCCCATTGATCTAGCCTTTGACCACAATCTAACACTCAGCTGAGACGAATTGGTCATAAGTTACCATTATAATCGAAATAGACTTGATGATCGACTTATCGGTACGTAGGTACAGAAGCGATTTTATTCACTTCGCAGCCACGCCCCAGTCTTGCGGCGACCACGTGGCGGCTGAAAACAAAAACAAAGCAATCATGGCCTCGGAAGTTACAGCATAATACCAACACTTGTGACTAGGAAGGCCCTTAGTAACTTCTGACAGTGGAGGCCAGTTTCCCATACTAGATCTCTCATCTACAATACACCGGATCGATTGTGCAGTGATCGCGCTCGGTACGGCGCCAATTGCGCCGCTTCCACCGGAAGAGCATTATGTGTCGCCGGTCATGCGCGCAATTGACCCTGAGGGTCCTCTGCTATGTTATTTGTAGCCGATTTTAGATAATGGATGTAGAAAAATACAGTCATAGGAGGATAAATCACCAGCCCATAATACCTATCTTCAACTATTGACTGTAACAGGCCATTAGATAATTGGCGGAACTACGGATTGACCTTCTAATCTAATATGTACTTAGTAGTACCTATTGTAATAGAATTTCTAGAGTAAACCAAGCTAATCGGATTCTATTCAAACCCTTAGACCGAAGCTACGTTAAGGCTCGCCGTGATTAGCGACAAATAAGTGGTCAGAATAAACAAACAAATAAATATCTACGCAAATGTCTACACTGAGAACCAAATAACACAGCGTGTCCATTACGAGACTATTCATTTGCTCGTTTTAATGACACCAGTCGCCAGTCGCATTGCTGAATTGCTGCCTATAACGTAGCTTCAGCTTTAGGCGCCACCTCTACGAGCGATAATGTCATGATTCTTTAGAAATAGGCGCATTGTAGGTATGGGATCAAGCGCGTCGGCCGCGGCGTGCGAAACGCCCGGCGGTGAACTGCGGCTGCCAACCTCAGGGCTGAGGTTCACGGTCAACCAGCTCCGGGCGCTCAACTCCTATGTGGACACGCTGTGGGAAGAGGATCAGAAAGGTAGCTACACTTAAGACTTAAGTCTGGTGACAAAAACTCTTTTCTGGCTTGCTCCATGCACCAGTATATAAGTTATGATGCACCTCACAGACATACCTGGACCTGACTTAAGATATCCTGCGGTTCTTATCACGTAAGAAAAACAGGTATATTGCCGTTGGTTTATCTTTGCAAAGTATACTAAGTATTCCCTTTGCAAAGTCGATTCAGCCTCAATTAATGAGAATATGGATCCCAGTCTGGAGTCTCAATTAATTTCTGCCTTTTTATTATTCATAGCTGATATTGTGAAAGCTGATTTTCTTCCTAGGTCGAATATCAGCGGAATTAGAAAGCACAGTGGAAAGCCTGGTGCAGAGGATCGTGGACGGAGCCGGACAGAGAGACCCTCGCTTCAAGTGTTGCCATCTCATCGCTTTGCATCGAGGAAAGAAGGTAGGCAGAAACCATCCAGAATTGTCTCATTAGCGCTGGGAAGTTTCGAAGTGAACCAAGTCAATTTTGGCTGCAGATGCGGTCTCGTTCTCTGGAATATCTGGTCACCCTTGACGCCTTGCCCGTGTTGAACGGCGACCACGAAGACTGCCGGCTGGTAGACGGCCCTACGGGGTATGGGAAGATCAGGATCAGCGGACGCGAGGCTGAAAAGTGGGAGGAGTTCCTTACTCCTTCGGGATATTTGTGCAGGTACGGCCCATTTAGCATTTAAGGTATTTAGATGCGAAATGGATTTTTTATATTACAAGCACTGTGTCAGTAGTTCGATAAGCTCAAAATTCTATATTCACATGGGGAAGAGAGACCATTAAGTGACTCTACCAGCGGATTCGAAATACGTTCATTCGAACTGGAACAGGGAACTGTTGGCAGTGGAACTCCTTGCCGGAGTCGGCGTTTCCCGATAGCTTAAACCTGGTAGCTTTCGTCGACTACATCGTTGCTTGAAAGGTACTTACCCCATACAAAAACTGTGGAGAAGAATCGAGGAGGCTATCAAGCAGTCCACAATGCGGCCGGTTTCCAGAGACAAGGTGACGGAGCGCTGGGTGGAGCTGATCGCGCGCTGCGCCGGCGCACGCGGCGGCGGCGGCTCGCGCGTGCTGGCGGCGCGGGCGGCGGCCCACGCGCAGCCCTACGCCTACTGCTACTTGGAGAGAGGTGGGTTTATGGATCGTTTCTTGCTTTTTCTTCCGTGTGATTTTTTTATACTTTTATGTAGATCACGAATATTTACTGCAATTTTCTTCCCCCATATGACTTTTGCTGGAAAATCGAAGTAATCGACTGTTCAGTGGTCTTTATACAGACGTCTGTAGTTCAAAATCTCTTCAGAAGAATAAAGTTCTAACGTGAAACTGTGAAAAATGCATCTTATAAGACAAACGACAAATCATTTGACACACAACTAATATGCAATAAATAAGTTGGTAAAGAAATTGATACACGTAGCAAGGTCACTTTATACGCATTTACCCAATCCAGGCGTGCAAAGCCCGAGGCTCTTTAATATTCTTCGAAAATATACCAAAATATTGTGTAATATTGGCTAATTTTGTACGAAAAACGTGGAATCTCAAGTAGGGCAATGTCCAATTAGCTCACTTCTCGATATCGCGTTACGTGACGGCTCGAGCTTCGTTAGCATTTATTGAACGCTCTCAGGGCCTTCCATGTTGTTATTACATACTTTTACACTCATTAATCATGCAGTATCGTCTAGAAAAACCATGTCTAGAAAATATAGTTAATACTAGCTGCGCCCCGCGGTTTCACCCGCGTTACATACACAGCACCTATAGCTATTTGAAAGGTTGGCGTAACTTTTTTATTTACGAACCGATTGACATGAAACAAATACTAAACGTTAAGTGAAGCTTATCACAATATATTAGTCAAAACCCAATCTAAATAGGACCCGCCGTTTCTGAGATTAGCGTATATAAACGCACGGACAAAGAGACAAACATTCTAAAAATCATTGTTTTGTGTGCTATTTGCATTGATAAAGGTCTCAATAATATTCTTTCTCATAATATCTTCCATGTACAGACAGCGATCCGTTACATTTTTCTTCACTAATATTATAAAGAGGAAAACTTTGTTTGTTAGGTTGTAATGAATAGGCTCCGAAACTACTGAACCGATTTGAAAAATTCTTTCACTGTTGGGAAGCTATGCTATCCCCGGTACACATAGGCTACCTTTTATCCCGTAAAAATTAATGGTTCCCGCGGGATAGTAGCTAACGCGGGTGAAACCGCGAGGTGCTTCTAGTATCATATTATTATGTATAGATAGAAGAAAAGCAAATTTCTTCAGTAATCGCATCTGCTTCCCATAGAAGCGTAGAGGTGTCAGGAATTGCCGGGAATGGTGTCGGCCGCATTCCACGCGAGACTTGGAGTTCGCAGACAAAGAGGGGTAGAAATAGGGTTGGCATCAGCGGACTTTCACTTGAACGCGATTACGTTTATGGTTGTTTGTGACGTTTTGTAATGAGTAAAGTTGAGAAATGAGTTTTAGTTTTAGTTAAACAGATGAGTCTCAATATTTTCTCCCCAAATCGACGTTTAACCCTCGCTTTTTCTAACTGAATAACACATTTATAAGTCAAATAAATAGGTATGCCAAGATTGAGTAAAAAAACGCGAGCGTTTGACGTCGATTTTGTAGAACGAAATTTTAGAAACCTCTGTTTACCTCTGGTCTAATCTTTTGCGGTGATACAGTTACAGTTCATGATTCACTACCGGAGTATAAAAACATCACAAACTCTTTTAATATTGTCCTAGAGGCAACCCTACCAGCCGTCACATTAAAATAACACATGTGGTCGCTCCGACCACAGCTTGGTACGGAACTCCGATAAAGTTTTAATTAAATTCAAATCGTCTAATAAATAAGTCATCGGTTTCTTGTGGAGAACCCTATTATTGCGGGCGCGGGTGGCGAGTCAGGTAAATAATAAGTTTAAAGAACTTGGGCGGAAGGTAATAGAAACTTCTAGATATGAAAAAAGTTATATTCGCTTTTGTATCTGTCGGTCGGGTGAAGGAACTGAAGGAATGTGCTGTTTATTCAACCCATCAAAAACATTACATGTACAAAAATGCACAAGTCTCGCAACGCAGTTTATGTGCCGTAAAAAGTTGTGATATCGAATGTAAACCAAGTCGGTTAATTTCAATACCTACCTATACCTATCTATGGGAGCAGTTATATCTTTATTTCTTTAGTAAATAAAGTGACTTGGCAATTGCACACGGCAACATAAATCTATGTTAAGCGCTTTGTGCTTGTATTTGTTTGAAAGTACACCTATACGGAAGACTATATTTAGATTGCCTAGTAGATTATGCTGCTAGTAGATTAAGCAGCCCATAACAGTGAGCAATTAGCATACATTTCACTAACATACTTGTTTTTTCTTGAGCATTAAAGTATCTTATTCGTCACTAACATTATAAATGCGTAACTCGTATGTTTGTAAGTACACATGTGTGTGTTTGTTATCAGTTCCGTAACGGTTGAACGAATTTTGAAGGTATTTTGTATGAGCAAATAAAGTTTATTTGATCATGGCAAAACACAACCCATATTAAATTAATCGTTGTCTTTATACGCGGGTGAAGCCACAATACGCTGCTAGTTATCTGTCTATCTACGTTGGAAGCCGGACATATAACCAGATAGTGTAATAAATAAATTCCCCAATTACCTACTTGTGAATCGGCCGTCGACCGCATCTGCAGTTTTTCGTGTGTCCTGGTACGCACTCTCCGCGCCGGTGCACTGTCTCTCATGAATACATGCACGCATGAGTTCCATCATTCTATTAGTTTGTACCTAAAAGTATTCTTAAGTCGTTATCTTAGATAGTTAGCGATTTGGTTATTACTGCAAACTTTCTGTCTTGTTTGTAAATAAATAAACAAATTAATAAATATATAGTTTACGTATTTCCTAATCTGCATAAAATATGACACACTAAAATTCTATAATAGTGTCTAACACGGTACGGACAGGGGTAAAGGTATTTGCCACAGAGTAAGCCCGGTCCGAAATACGACAAGTAGTAATGGCTCTATTACCCTAATCATAGTAGTTTATTTACCAGCACAATGGATCCAAAATGCAAACAAAGACCCTCAAGTAATGACCCTCGTAAAAATCATCTTCGAAAGATAAGATACCATTTGCAATTGCGTGTCCATTAGGTTCAATACAACACTGGCTTGTAGCCATGCTTGCGATGAAGGGAAACATCTTTACAAACCTTGGTTAGGGGAAGGGTCCTATTTTCCATCCCGGGTATTCGATAAATAGCTTGCTCACGGACACAAATATCTCATTGATAGTGGGGTTTCGTGAAAGATTCGTTTGCAGCGCTGCTGTTTTGTAGTTCTATCAAACTAATGAAAGTTTTTAGGATCAAATCCTGACACTTTTGGAGTTTACATAAGAACTAATGCCCCGCTATATAGTTTCCGCAGCTTCAGTTAACTTTGACCAACCGATAAGTGTATTACTGTCTTTGTCATTTGCTTAGTGCAAGATAGAGACAACGGCATACTTATCGGTTAACTAAGGGTTAGAACCCGGACATAAGACAGTTCTGTTGCGTGTTCGATTCGGTATAACTCAAATATCAATTCTGTAGTCAACAAACTTCTCGGATCTTATCTTGTCGCCGTTGGAGTTAGCAACAACTTGTGCCCCGTATAGTTACTTGGACAGTTCTCTCAAAATCATAATCAAATCATTTATTGTAAATAGGCAATAAAACCGCAATTTTATAAGTCAAACACTTCAATCTAATTAAAAAATTAATAAAACCATATAATTATAATAATAATAACAATAATTCAGCCTGTAACTGTCCCATTTATGGACAAAGGCCTCCCCTCACTTTCAAAATGGAAGGCCAATAAAACCATAATATAAGAAAACAAAATATAATTAATTGATTAGGGTTTGAGTTTGAAAAATGATGTTTTCTCAGTCCTGCTACCCCAGTCTCCGTAATATAGCTGGTTTGATTCACAGTTATAATAATTAATTCATTAATTCAGGTGTTTGTGGCGACTCGGTGACTTTGCCACGTTATTTGGAGTTGTGAATGGCGTGCCTCTTAATTTGTTACGGAATTGTTCAGGCGAAATGCTGATTATGGAAATTTATGTAGACAAACAGTGGGTATGAACTGCTAATTATGTTATGCTTAAATTGGGAGTGGCAAACTTTTAGAGATAGGTCAACAACAACAACAACATTTCCTGACGATGCAAGGTGCGAGAGCTGTACATTGCGAAAGAGTAAACAGTTCCCTGTAGGCACTAGGCAGAACAGGAGGTAGGTATGAAATCCTCAGTTTAAGAGGCCATGTTCCTCACGATCTAAGGCTAGCATAACAAGTATCTGCTTACGCTATTCTGTGTCTTGCAGGCGTATCACAAAGTCCACAGAGCAAACTCCCCAAGTGTAGTTCTATTAAACCAATCCATTTATTATTATAAAAGGATGATTCTAAATTTCACCCGCGTTAACTACTATACCGCGGGAACCGTTAATTTGTACGGGATAAACAGTAGCCTATATCACCCGGGGATAGCATAGCTTCCCAACAGTGGAAGAATTTATCAAATCGCTTCTGTGGTTTCGGAGCCTATTCAATGCAAACAAAAAACCAACAATCAAACCTTTCCTCTTTATAATATGATTAGTATAGAAGAACACAGCGGTAGAAATATCAGTACAGAGGAAGATGGATGATAAGACTAGCACGTTTTGCGACTGCTCATTTTCGAACAGCTCGCTTTCACCAGGTCCCAAGAGTTTCCAGCACGTAGATCTGTAACGACCTTACCGCAAAAGATTTAAACCAGAGTTGAACGGATGAGTCTTAATAATATATTGTCTCCCGAAATCGACGTCTAATTCTCAATGTACCTAACTCAATGACAAATTCACAAGTACAATAATTAGGAATGCCAGGGCTTAGTAAGAAAACGCGAGTGATACACGTCGATTTTGTAGAACGAAATTTTACAAACTTCTGAATTCTGGTCTAATCTTTTGTGGTAAGACTGTTTGTGCCCTCATTCCAGCATCGCCAGCTCACACGGGGTCCGACCGCCGCCTCGCCATCGTGGAAGGCGCCGCCTGGGTGATGGTGCGGGTGGGTGCGGGCGAGGCTGAGGCCAAGCTGGTGCTGGCGGCGAGGGTCCGCGGGTGCACCGCTGCGGACACCAGCAGAGTACCCCTGATGCATCCGCTGGCGTTGCTGCATTACACCAATGTGCAAGGGGTGAGATTTATAGCTACAAGTACATATACGCCGTGTAGACTCGCCCCCGTGTCGTTAATCGTTATCTCCAAATTTCTTTCGCTCTTGAGTGCGACGTCACTTGCCTGTTTTGGTATCGTTAGTTTGCAAAATTTCCTCCACTCGGTTATTCTTTGACAATAATCCTCGTACGAAGGGAACAAACCATCTGTCAGCTCAAGGTATCTCGCGACGTAAGTACCTTGCGGATTCCTCGAAGCCGCTTCTCTAAGATCATTTGTAATAAAATTGAGTACCGAGGAACCTCGAAAGTTCAACTAACGATACAAATACGAGGTACTTTTGGTGGGAGTTTCGACATCTCTCAGCAAAGGTGGAGTGAAATAAATTTGGAGATAACGACTAACGATACGGGGGTCAGCCCCTGTTCTCGCTCCTCCTGCTGCCGCAACAATTCCCTCAAGAGAAGTGTGTTCACATTTAGCCCCACTCACTTCGCTGTCACTTGCTCCGGCAGCACGAGGGGCAGTGACAGAGACGTGAGAAGTTTCGTGTTTGCATTCTGGTCTTGCTTACTGCTCTGCCAATTTCCCTGTTCACAGCTGCTGATCTGTTTCCTTGCTTATAAATTAGGTGATACAAGACTGTAATCGCAGTTGCCCGATGCCATGTCGCCTCAGGCTGCGATCTTCCTCGTCTGTATTCGTCATTTTCGCTTTAGGGTTACTACGCCGTAGCAGTGGGACTCCCATCGTCCATGGTGTCAGGTGAGAGAGGCAGCAGCTGGCAGCTGTGGAACCCAGGGTTAGAAGACGCCCTGGACGCGCACTGCTCGGACCTGTCCACCGTTGGGAGAATATCGGGTGCCCTGAATGCCTTGCTGGATAAAATGAGGGAGGGGGTTTATCAGGTGAGTTATTATTATTTGTTTGTTTATTCGACATCGCTCATAGTCTTCCGCCAGTCTCTCTAGTCCCTCAGCATATTTCTTTACCAATTAAGGCATTATTATTTAATTAGTCAAATACTGCGGTCTCTCTTTCGCCTACTGCCTTATTGTTCAAAAATGACTAACTTTCGATGACTTCCCCAAAAATTTCAAAAATCATATTACTTCTCACAGAGAGAGCGGATACACAATATCCGCACTTTTTTGTTGTTGTGGGGAATGCCTTCGCACTATCCCTTCCGCCACGGGGGTGGCGGAAGGCGTGCGCATGGGACTTGAACCCACTAAAACCCTTCTCGTGAGCCATCGATCCGCCTGGAGTGGGGCGAGATGCGGTCATGTTGGGATTCACTATCCCACACAATATCCGCACTGTCCAACCTCTCTTTCTGAGAGAAGGAATGTGAGATTGGTGAGGACGAGGCAGTTAGACCTGGCATGAGCACGGTGACCCCTGCCGCAGGGCACGCTGCGGCCGCTGAGCCGCTACGCGGCGCGGTGCGCGCTACGCCGGCGGCTACAGCGCTGCGCCGGCTACGCCGCGGCCGCCGCGCGCTGCTGCGTCTCCGCACACGCCTCGCACCATCTGCTGCTCGTGCTGGACTCGTCAGTACTTCTTTCTATACTTCCTAGTCTAGCTCACCCACCCCGTCTACTTCTTCCTATACTCCCCCTTGAGGGACGATGTGGTCGAAGGAAGTAAACGCGCTGAGCCTGGGATGTGACTGGCTCAAAAATACCACTGCTAGAACTCCCCGGTTGGGGTTTGTGGACAGATGCTCTAATTAGAAAGTTTTAACTGGCCAGGAAGGCACTTTAGTACCAAGGTTTTCCTTCATCAGAAGCTCAAGCTAAGTTTTTACAGTGAACTGGTTTCATACCTGCACTAATGGCATGCAATCTGATGACGGAACCGACTGAGCTATCATCTCTTAACTTCTTCCTTCTACTGTGTTCTTCTTCTTGGTTACTTCCGTTAATAATCTTGCACCTTTCCTCGTCTAGGCTACTTCTGCTCTGCGAAAGGGGAGGGCCGGCGGGGTACCTGTATCCGGTGGAGAGGGGGGCGGTGGTGCGGCGCGGGGGGAGGGATGTGGAGTGGGAGGCGGACGCGGTCTGCGTGAGGAGCTGCCTGCTGCAGCTGCATCATGTAGTCGGTGAGCTGGCAGATCATAGCCAGTTCCATGGGCATGTCTGTCGGTGGCTAGCTGTGCCATACAGTTTTACCTGCAAATAAATGTAACCTGCAAATAAAGTATTTCATGTGTTGTTCCAGGAGCTGAAGTTTCTATGTACCAAATTTCATCAAATTCCGTTCAGCTATGGCGAAAATTAAGCCACGACGAATCTCGAATATTGGGTAATACTTCGATATATTCTACTATATACTATATAATCATATAAGTTTATAAACTCTCCAGGTGAAGAAATACCACCGACGCCATCGGAGTCTCTAGAAACAGCACTGTTCAACCGATGGGAGAGCCTCAACAGAGAGGCGAAGGCAGCCGCTGGCTCCACCTACTCGCGCAGACAGCTGCGGTACTTGTGGCGAGTATGCAGTGAGCTGGTCAAGTGCAAGAATATGGTCACTTATGTAAGTGATATCTAAATGTAAGGAAATGTTTTCAGAAAAGTTTTTCGTTCTGATAAAAATGAGGCCAACAGCTTCAATCTTAAGTTTGTAACTCAGGAGTTGTTCAGATTTTGTCTCTACCATCAGCGGGCGAGCTGAGCTGTTGATAGAGACATAACTTGAACAACGAAATCACTCGGACAACATGAGCAAGAGCTGCCAAGGAAGGACAGCATAATTAAAAACCATGTTGGTGTAGTTCAGTTTGGTTAACTTTGGTTGGGTCCAGCAGAAAATCTGTCACCAACTCCTAGGGATATATCGGCAGCAGTTCTTGACAGCCTCCCCCATTCTAATGAACTTACCACCTTCGACCGCATCATCAGTTATCATCAGGCGAGATAGTGGTCCAATGCTAGCCTGATAAGGAAAATTTTCAGGAGTCTCACAGCGCCTTCCGCGCCAACCTCATCCAGGTGACGTCAGTGGAGCAGGAGTCGGTGGAAGATCTGATCCATATCCTGGCCATCATGCTGGACCAGGCCCGGGATCTGTACCTCAACAACTTCCGCGCCAGGAGCTGCGTGGAGCTCGACAGGGAACTGTCAGCTTACAGGTGAAGTGATACTTCCTTCTTCAAGAGAAAGTTTGCGAGTGTGTTTGTTTGTTACTTCTTCACGCTCAAACGGCTGGACCAATTTTAATGATATTTGGTATGAAGGTAGCTAACGCCCTGGATTAACACATATGCTATTTCGAAAACAGCGGGTAACAATGGTTTTCTGACCGAAAACGACTTAAAATTAATTCACACAAGCAAGAAGTTTCAAAATTATGAGCCTGCTTTGTCCAATAAAAGAAACGGTTCATCGAAATAGATTCAGAAAAATCCTAGATTGCCCACATCACCTGCCCAATTATTACATGTTTCTAAAAACTTAATGTACCAACCTAAAATGAACTGTAACTGTATTGAAATAGATTTGAAAGTCAATCGCATCTTGCACCCCAGCAATGCATCACTCTTCACATCAATATCTCATCCATCTACAGATCAAAGAAGTGGTCGAAGCTCAAAGACTACTACGACGCCTCCTCCGCCTGCCTCATCGACGCCGTCCGCCGCGACCCCGCGCTCCGCCGCTCCGACCTCCAGGACCACCAGCTCACCATGAAGACGATCCTCCACTGGCTGCACAAGGGCGCCAAGGACGACAGGAAATACCTGGGGCCGGTCCTCAAGCCGTACCTGGACGGCCTCTTCGTGTCCTCGTTGGAGAACTCCTGGTTTTTGGAGGACCTCGAAGGTCCGAGTGCGAGGGAGGTGGAAGGGCTGAAGGAGTACTGCGTGGGGGTCCATGATGGGGCGGTGGACCCGTGCATGGGACTGTTGGATGCAGCGAAGAAGTACTCCTGGGCCAAGGCGATGGTGGATTTCGTGGATCGGTTCAGGCATGTTGGTAAGTTTCTGCATACTTCAATCCTACTTTATCTTCTTAATATATAAATTACGCGTCACGTTGTTTGTCCGCGATGGACTCCTAAAGTACTTTACCGAGTTTAATCAAATTTGCACACCGTGTGCAGTTTGATCTAACTTGAAAGATAGGGTAGCTTACATCTCAATTTATAGTCGCAATAACAAAAACCGTAGCCACAACAACGCGTGGCCGTGTCAACTAATATTATAAATGCGAAAGGTTGTGTGTGTGTTTGTCCTCTCTTCACACCTTAACGGATGAACGAATTTTGATGAAATTTGGTACACGGATACTATAGGTCCTAGAATAGATAATACAATACTTTTTATCCTGTAGAAATTTACGGTTCCTGTGGGATAATAGCAAACGTGGGTGAAACCGCGGGGTGCTGCTAGCTTCATTTATAATAAAAATAATTCTGTATAGAACACCACAATAATATAAGGTATATTTGCGAAAACTTTGTACAAACAGTTTATTTGAAGACACAATAATATCATGAACAAACAAACAACTTATATTTATAGGAACATCATTTGCATGAGAATCTAAAGCTTGGTTCCAAATTAACTTAACTTTCCTTTGAAACTAAAACAGTTCCTAAATACCTTACCACCATTTGCAATTCCGGTACGAAATAACAGCAGACGTCGTCACTTTGTTCAGTAGTTTCAACTACGAAGCGAACGATGAATTAATGTGAAGCGAAATGATTCCCGAATATTTGACTCATGAGTTCATGAGTATAAAACTTGACTTTATCAGTGTTTCTTCCAAAACTCGCATGAAGTTTCTATACAGCATCCACTACTTTTATGAATTTACGTTTACTTTTAATAACTGAACTAGTATTTTTCACTATTTTTAACTTCCAATTCGTGTGAAATCAAAATATTTTGTGTTTCTTGTTTTGCGATCTTACATAAGAAAGAGTTTTAAAAAGCTTCTCAAGCTATTCGATACTAAACAATTATTTATTCAAATAACCGCAGCACCTCGCTCTCATGTCGGTCAACAAATCGGACAGAGTGTGTATTACAATGAGTAGGTAAGGCTGGAGTCTCGAAGCTTAGGTGACCGTTTAGGACCAAACCACGACATGACGTAATTTAGGTAGAGCCGGATCCTGGCTCCTGATCTTTCACCTTTAACAGCTGAATTTCAGGTCGCTGTAAAATGTTTCAGTTGGTTTGATGCCGTATTTTTATCAGGTTCAAAAATTTACAGTCTTATCATAATGGTAGTAATCATATTTTAGAGGTCAAAGCAGGTTCAACCTCACTCGCAGTCATCTATTTTGCATTACATTAAAACTGCATACGAATGCAATTTATTAAAAGAGAAAAATATCTCGCTGTTCCTACAGCAGCAATACCCATATTTTACTGCCACAAAACCCGGCCTACACGTCAAAAAAGATCAACGAACGAAGCTTAAAAGCCTAAAACAGCTTACTCCCAAAACTACCCGGGATATCCATGCCGGTATATTGCAAAAGTTGGACAACCTAAAAACCTTTATAGGTATAAATAGCTAACCCAAGCGTGTTCTTACCCACTACTAGTAAGCAGTACTGACAATAATCATGCTGGCGGCATTGCCCTTGAATGGCAATGCTAAAAAGATAAGCCAATGACTAGAAGCATTATGGTCACTTGTCAATCGATCAAGCGCAAACATAGTTTTGGCAAAATATAATGAGCTCTCCGCCCTTCGCACATGATGTCTCCAATATACGACTGAAACAAGAGCTTTCGATGTTCAACAAATACCAATATTCTGCTTATTTACCACAAAATAACCATAAATACAATGGTAGCTCCAGTACCCAGAATATATTGAAACAAATAGAGAATCCCACCGATCAAAATTTCACAAAGGTTTAGCACTGCACTGGAGTTTTAGCATTTTAAATGGCTAGTGTAGTGTGGACCCGCAGTCGGCTGGTTCAGAGGGATTATTGGGGGTGCGAGGCGAGGCGGGGGCTCTAACCGGGTTGGTTAAAAGTTAACGCTGGGTGAGGATGGTGTAGCAGATGTAGAGGTACTGGAAGGGACACATATTTTTGGTTCTAGACATCTCTTTTTTTTAACCACTCTCTTGGTTTTTGTTACCCTCTGTAGTAGTATTGATGGATGTAAAAGATAATTTAGATAAAATCTTGAAGTAATGGAAATAATGGAAAGTGGGTTATTTAATCGACAAGATATGACTTAAACAAACATCTATCCATACTAACTCAATCTTGTAAAAGTAGTAAAGCAATGATTGGCAAAAGTGTTGTCCATTTATTTTCCAGAATCGGCCCTTCCGTAATCCCACTGTCATTCTTGTCGTATCCAGTTCCGTAAATCCTCTTTATTATAAGTTCTTGCGAGTTGCAAATCCGGGCCAAGTTGGCGCTTCGGCCCGTCTAGCGGATCGCCAAATCCCGTTTATAAACTGACTCGTGGTAATCCTTGGAGATACTTACAGGCTAGGTAGGGATACAACGTGCGAGATACTTCTAGGAATGTCTGATTATGTACACAGATAGTTACGGTAGAAGGTATGGTTTGATACCCTTTAAGTATGGTTGCGTAAGTATTATTTATATTAACACCTCTGCAACTATAAAGAAAAACAATTGTAAAGAAAGACAATGTGTTTAATTCCTTGAAAGTACACATGCATTGCAACGTAAAAAGAAACTTGTTTTTTTACTTAGTTTGCGTTGAATCTGCTAACAGTTTTTTAAGTAATCTTACCTTGTGATCAAAGATGGTACACTCTTACCTAGAAGTAACCTATTCAGTCGTTCCGTAAAAGCTCTTAGGTTATAACTAAAGGTTACCTCGGCTACAACCGCATCTATAGACACCCCAATTTTCCATTTAAATACCAAATTGTTCAAAAATACAGCCGAGATCTTTGTAATTCCAAAATTCCCAGTGAAGTCAAGTATAAGCTATCAGATTCGAAGTCCTTTCGTCAAAAGATTCTTAGCTAACCTAAACAGTTCTAGAGATAAGAACATCCGAAACCTTTGAAGGGAAGGGAAGGGAAGGGAAGGGAAGGGAAGGGAAGGGAAGGGAGACGCGGAATTTGTTTTACGAGCGCCTAACAATTCATTCAAAATCGCTTAGCTGCCCTAGGAAGGTATTTCGAGGACGGTAGTCGATTACTGTCGGTTGTTTCAAATTCTTGCGAGACCCATTAAATATGTGCTGTGTTTAACTTTTTAACGGTTTATTAGGCTATTACGTTATATTCTAATATCGACATGTCAATTTAGCATTTTGGTGAGATGATGAGAAAATGTGATGTATACACATCACATTTTTTTTGTAATACTTCAGAAGCTATTATTTGACTATCTCACGTCTTAGATGTGGTTCGAGGTGGTGAAATGGGATTGGCTCTCGAATACCACTGCCGCCAAACACCCCGACAGAGACATGGCGACAGATTTTCACGTGAAAGTGGAGGAGAAAAAAGGGAGTGTCAGGATCGTGGTACGTGGGAACAAATAGTCTCCGCTTACCCCAACGGGGAAAGTACGTGACCGTATGTATGTATGTATGGTATATACAGATACACAATACGGTAAAGTGTACAAACAAATCCTACTAAGACTGCTGGCGTGTGTACTGTGTATCGCAACTGTTGAATGACGTTACGTTTGGCGTAGTGACTGAGCAATCATACTGCTGCGCTTGGTGTCGCGGGTTCGATTCCCGCCCGGAACAAATATTTGTGCGATCAACAAATATTGGTTTCGGGTCTGGGTGTGATGTGTATGTGCAATTATATATCTGTAAGCGGTACTCACGATACAGGAGCAAACCTAGTGAGGGGACTACGTTAAAAAAAAAATAGAATAATAAGAATAAGAAGTTTTACACTGAAGCTCCAGTCGCAACAAACCGGCGTCCTCGCTCGCTGTCCCCAATACTGAAGCGCTAGTCGTCCCCAGAGTTCCGGCTGGTGTTCCCCACCGGGGACGGCATGGCTGTGTCGTACCCCGCGCGGCTGGCGTCCCGGCGCGAGCACGGCGCGGCGCGCACGCTGGCGCTGAGCCGCCGCGACAAGGACGAGGCCAAGCTGCGGCTGGCGCGCCGCTGCGTGCTCGCCGCCTTCGCCAACGCCTTGGCGGGGGACAGGTGGTGAGTTCTTTTTTTAATTACTGGGGGACAGGTGGTGAGTCCTTTGTTTCATTACTGGAGGACAGGTGTTGAGTCCTTTGTTTCATTACTGGGGGACAGGTGGTGAGTCCTTTGTTTCATTACTGGGGGAGAAGAGACCCCGCGTATCGTTAATCGTTACCTTCTTTCGCTCCACTCGACGTCGCTTGCCTGTTTTGGTATCGTTGGTTGGCGAAATTGGCCCTCCCTCCACTCGGTTATTCTTTGACAATAATCGTCGTACGAAGGAAACAAATCGTCTGTCAGCTCGAGGTACCTCGCGGCGTATCTTGAGGATTTCTCTAAGCCGCTTCTCTATGATAATTTGTGTTAAAATGGAGTACCGAGGAACCTCGAAAGTTCAACTAACGATACCAAATATCATGAGGAACTTTTGGGGGGAGTTTCGAGATCCCTCAGCAAAGGTCGGGTGAAAGACATTTCGAGTTAACGACCAACGATACGGGGGTCAGACCCCTAGTGTGAGTTTTTCGAGCTCGACATAGTACGCGTCAACTAGGGCTTTGTATGAAGTTTTTTCGTTCATAAACGCGCCAGTAGGGGTGCTGTACAGGATCTTCATACAAAGCCCTAGTTGACGCGTACTATGTCGAGCTCGTAAAAACTTCCACAAGGGTATACTGGTGGTCGAGGCCGATGGCGAGAGATTTTTTTCTAGAGTGGCAACTGGATGGTTCGAGGTTTGTGAGAGAATGGAGTTGTTCGAAAGGTCCCTTCGGGCCGGGTTAAGTTTACTGTTTGGCGTAACTTTTTTATCGTCTTGTTTTAGTAACTGGTGGATATTACTGTTGGTGATATAGTTATTACTTATGTCTTTTTTTTAATTAGTTTATTTAAGTGATACTGTATTACTGTTTTATATCCCAAATAAATAAATAAAATAAAATAAAATAGTGGTAGTGGTAGATATCTCTATGTTATGAGAAAAATAAGTACCCAGAATATGAGCACGTAAGTGGCTAAATTTTAAAAACGTCGATCTAATCTGCTTTTTCATTTCTTTTATGTACGTACAGCCGGTGCCTGTAGTAGTAGGTAGGTACAATATCAAATAAAAAATAAAAAATTACGCCCGCAAAGTTCGAAGGACGATACCAAATCAGCGAGCTGATCTGATCATAGAGATGAAAACTACGAAAATCCTCAATCAATAGCAGATTAATAGCTCAGTTTGATCGTACCCAATACGTCAACTCATAGAAGCGTGTTGTGATAAATACGAGTATGTTCTCCAACAAAAAACCTACTCAAATTTTAAAATGTCGGGTATCATGTTTTTCGAAGCTCAGCGGTGCTTGCTAATTTAGCACATCGATGTGTTGAATCTGTCGAACAGGTCGGATGCCCTTATCTCGCTGGCTCGATGCCGACCTCGACGCAAGCTATTTCGTAGCTAAATAGCACTCACTACAACTGCAGTGGAGTCTGCTTATTAATAAGATAGCATTTTGTAAAGAACGCTTGGTTTAATGGTTAATTTTCTATTTCTATCTATAGGTATCTACAAGGTGTAACAGCAAGGTGTAGTAATACTGAAACTACGCATACACATACATATTTCGAAGTAGTCTGGAGGTACTATAAATCTGTAAGTACTCGTAGTTACGGTAATGAATTATTACACGTCAAAGTTTACTGCAAAACTAACCATCGTTCAACCCTAGTTATCAGCTGGGCAATGTCAGTGAACTTGAGGCATAGGCTAACATGTACAGTCTTACCCAACTTATATGGTGCGTCGTGAATCTTCGTTCGCGCAGAAAATAAAGTATGGTCCGAAGATTAACGAAAGAATGCTTAACATTTACAATCAACCTAAGATCACTATTATAAGGTTCATGATACACTGCAGCTGTTGCACATCGCTGTTCTACCTGCGCAGAAGATGAATTTTCAAAGCGCGGGAAATGCTATTGACCGCTATTGGTCGGCAGCCGCCCCGCCATCTTAGCGATTGCCGCGTGGCATGAGTGAGATGGAACTAACAGCTGCAGTGTATTATGAACCTTATAATAGTTATCTTAGGTTGATTGTAAGTGTTAAGCATTCTTTCGTTAATCTTCGGACCATACTTTATTTTCTGCGCGAACGAAGATTCACGACGCACCATATAAGTTGGGTAAGACTGTACACCTCTAGCCGGCGGCATTACTCAAACAAAACTAGGTGTAGAAGTAAAGTTGTGGTAAAAGTTCCACCAAAAATTACTAGATGGCGCCAGGGCCGTTTCTAAGAAATCCTGCATCGCGCAAGCGTTGTGTGACCGGCGTAACGTGACGTCATCCGTATCATGTTAGGGTTGTAATATTTAGTTATTTTGTCAATTTGAGTGAAAAAATCGATTATCGATTTCAGGTTTTAGTACCCTGGCAAATGATTCATCACCAGGTACACATACCCACATTTCAATATTACTACACCTTGCCGATACACCTTGTATATACCTCGTATTATAAACCTGTGCATTGTAGATATAACTTGTATATAAGAGATCTTAAGAACACCAGCACTGACTAACTGCATTGATGGTACGGACGATACGGACGTTGACAAAGTCGACACTGACAATGCTGACGGTGATGCCCCCGACGCCAACGCTGACGACGTCGACGCTGACGACGCCGATGCTGATGACGTCAACGACCCCGCCACCAACGCTGACGACGCCAACGCTAACGACGTCAACGCTGATGACAATGACGCTGACGCTGACGACAACGACGCTGTCATCGCTGACGCTGACGACGAAAATAAATAATAGTCCAGCCTCTAACTGTCCCACTGCTGGGCAAAGGCCTCCCCTCACTATCGTGAGGAGGGTTAGGCCATAATCCACCACGGGGGCCTAGTCCGGATTGGTGGATAACTTGCCTCCGAAATAATTCTCGGGCATGTTGGTTTCCTCACGATGTTTTTCCTTCACCGAAAAGCGAGTGATAATTACGTACATTATGTTTAACAAGAAACACATTGGTACGTGCCAGCACTGGGATTTGAACTCGCCACCTCCGTTTTCGAAGGCGGACGTTCGCCCACTAGGCTACCACCGCTATTTCTTCTTCGCTTATTAGAGAAAATAAATAAAACAAATAAATCAAGATACAATCATTTATTCCTAAACCGAGAGACGAAGAAGCTTTTCATCTGGGAGCACCAAAGGAAAAGCCTAGCAACATAATATAAAGTAAACGCCCAGCTCTCAGCTCGCAGGCAATCTATAAATCTAAACGAAAACAAAACGTGAAATACAAGAACACACTACTCGTTAATATTTCATACGGGGCTCTGGAATCTACAATGGCACATTCTCACTATGTCCGAAATTGCCATAGGTTTCACTAAGACATTCCGATTATAAAGGACTAGCTGCACCCCGCGGTTTCACCCGCGTTTTGATAATATACGATGTATATTTATGAATTGTAGCCTATGTATTATTCTGATGTATAAGCTATATTATTGCTAAGTTTCATTAAAATCCATTTATTATTTTTACGTGAAAGAGTAACAAACATCCATCCATCCATCCATCCATCAATACTTACAAACTTTCGCGTTTATAATATTAGTAGGATTATAACTACAGAGTACTACTCATAGTTGCATCACATGTCATAAATAACATGCCCCTGGAGAACCGATACTATACACAAACCAAAGGCTTATTATAATATTAATTAATATTTATTTTGGGGCTTCAAGGGTATTTCATGGCATTTCGTGCAGTGAAAAAAGTAACTTGCCTTTACTCACCATCGATTTTTGCACTCAGACAGTCGACATAGTGTATTCGTACACTATTGCGTATAACAAGTTACAAAATAACTAACGAGCTTTGATATTGTATTACAAGCACAACTCGTATTGGAAATGTGTTTTCTCAATACAACTGATGTTATTGTTATGGTTTGGAAATGTAATAAAACAAATCACAAATTGTAATACCATGTTGATGTTTATCTCGAATGATAGATGCTCACAGTACAAAAAGACAAGAGATTTCATGAAGAAAAACAGCACTTTAATTGACTATAATAATGTCTTGAGCTTATATCTGACGTCGCGGTTGTAATAACTCTACAGCAAGCCATGGTTGCATACCGTCACTGGTATAGGTGTATATAAATATAACCCCAAAGGTGGACATTCCGTATTCAAAAGGCACTCAAACCCACGGAAGAGAGAGACAAGCACGCTCAAATGTCATACAAAATCACGATCATGCTATCTCACTTTAATTAGGAGTGCCCCTTTCTAAGATATTAATAGGTATTCAGTGGTATAGTTTAAAATTATGTCGTTGCTTAGTTTAACTAAGAGTACGACCTATTTCTATGCTGTTACTTCGCGCTACGCATCAGGCCTGTTTCGTAGCGTTTAACTACGACCAAGCTATTGCGGTCTACAGCCGTAGCAACGCTAAAGGAGAGATGACTGAAAAGCTCGCAGGCATACTAAAATATATTGCTGCTAAAGTATCATATTCGTAAATATACTTATAGGAGTTTCGAGCAATAGTGGATGTGGGATAAAACATCACAGTTGTGAATATAATCTCCTTTGGAAATATAATAGCTGAATAGAATGGCTGATACGAGTACATGCCAAAAGTATCACAAACGAACCCCAAATCCCCGTTCTATCTCTCAATAATAGGCATTAAGCCATATCGTTAAAAGTTCGCCGTTAGGGGCTGCGTTTCAGGGGATGAGCAATTCATTTGTCACAGATCCGACAGATAAGGGGCTGTTTCGAAACATGCTTTCATGTTTTGTCAGCCTGTTGGCGAAGTTATTAGGAATTTATGCGAAGTGTCACGTTTTGTTTGCTGAATGATGGAGCGGTGTAGAGTTTCCAGCTTTGTTTAATATTTAATCATCCGCTCTTATATTCGAGTTTCGTATAAAATTTGGATAATCCAAATGTACTTATTTTACAACTTTGCGTACAAACTGCGCTTTGACAAGTGAGTCTATGCGTTTGTCCACAGATTATGTCGTTAACCCAAGTTGGGTTAGTTTATCCCAAGCAAAGTCTAAATCTTCTTTTACCTCACCAGCTTAAGACCAAAGACCCTCCCCCGGCACGAAAGCGAAGAAATCCTAGCCAGCGTCAAGACTGGCCACTACTGGCGGAACAGCACCAAGCCCGATATCATTCCTTCGTCCTCCCTCGACCTCCGCGAAGACCTCCCCAGGGTGAGGAGGAGGTCCAGACGCAGTAGACCAGCCACGTCCTACGGATTCCCTGAGATATCCATCACGACGGACTCGAAGACCATGAGGAGGAAATACCACACGCTGAAGAGTCTGGTGTACAAGGACCCAGTGGAAAGTATTAAGGAGATGAGGCAGAGGCCGCGATCTGCCGGGTCTACCGTGAGGAACAAAGATGCGTTGAGTAGACCGAGTATTTTGGAGACGCTGGATTTTATCAATAGCGTCAAGAGTGCTTTATGCGGTGAGTTACTTAACCCGTCGAGTGTCTCTGGTCATCTTTTGTTTTATTTGAACGTTGGAGTCTCGAGAACTGGCTTAGATGCATCAAACTCTGTCAAAGTATTATATCTATACAAAATGCACAAAATCGATCACCAATAAATGCCTTAAACTTCTCCCGAATCATAAAGTACATGTCCACAGTTGAGGAGTCCGGGGCGTCGGACATGGAGGAAGGATCCTGGTCCCTGGAGGAGGAGTGGCTGGTGGGGCAGGCGGCGCCGCTCAACCTGGTGGCGATGCGTCGCGGGGCGCACTCCTCGCATCTCGCAGCCGGGACGTTGGTGGCGGCCCTGCTGGCAAGGGGGAAGTTCACTGTGAGGATACCCCTAATACTTTGTAGGCTAGTATGTCACAACATGAAACATCGTGAGTATATCGTGAGGATACCCACATGCCCCACGATTATTCAGGAGGCGAGTGATCTCGTGGCTGATGGTGATTTCTCATGAATGTGAGACGAGGCTGACATTATCGTTTTACTACTTTTTCAGCGATTGGGTCTAAAGTGGTGTACATTGTGTTCTGACAAGAATAGGCCTGACTCTAAGCCTTCTGTCGAAACACCCGGGAGTCTTAATAATTCATCTATAAAACATCCCGATAAGTGTATTCCAGTGAAATTAATTCACCCAAAGCCTTGTACCGTATTTATGTTTTCTCTGTTTACCCGATTTTAGATTTTGCAAGAACTCTGCGCGTACCTGGGGGAGGCGAGCGAAGGCGCCCTGTTTGCCCTGCATCGGCTTGCGAGAGCCGCCAGGTCTCGGAGCAGCGAGCGCATGTCAAGGTGAGGATCAGAACTAACTATTATGACGTCACCTCATCAGCACGATCAAACCGAGGACGTCTTAAAGAAAGGCCAAGTCAACAGTACCCATAAGCAGCTAGCATGTACGAAGTTCATCAAAGTGGAAGAAGCGAAAGAGGAGTGTCAGTGCCGTAGCATGTGGAAACATCGTTTGTCTTGGGGCGCCACAGTTGCATTGCTCGTGAGATTAATAGTACAATGAAGACGTGCAATTGTTCCAGCGCATGGAAGCTTCCAGAAGCGGAAGGAGCCCCCACCGAAGCCTTGCAGAAGTACAAAGCTCGGCCTCCAGACTACGTGTCCGGGGACGAGGCGCCGCCGCCGCCACCTCCTCTGCCCAGGACTTCTAGCATGGAGAGACAGGTTAGGGGTCCTAAAAAAAATATAGTATCGTTAGTTTTGAAGCGATGACGGCTCAGTTGGTGCAATCTTCGGATCGCACGCCGCAGGGCGTAGGTTCAAAACCAGCTGACAGTAAACTGAGTTGAGTGAATTTCCAGGTACCATCCCGCTACGCTGACTACCTCCCCCCCACCCGTATCCCTCCCAGCTACCCCTCCCCGCGCCAGCCCCCCTACACCGGCATCATCAACCCCATCTACGACATCAAGATGCCGCGAGACAAGTTCCAAGTGAAGCGGTCCAAGTCGCTCGGCAGGAGCTTCAGCACTAGGAGTCTGGGTTTGGAGATTACTAGGTAAATATTTTTCTAATACAAACTAGCTACTGGCCATGACTTTGCTAAGGGTGGTATTGTTCATATCGTTATAAGAAAACACCGATATACGTAATATCAATCAAGTAAATACCTACTATGATATGGCAAGGTATCACCATAAATCAAGTACGTAGGTTCCATTTTCAAGTTCCCGCCAAAATATGCAGTTCACTCTCTTCACACACACTCACCCTCACACACATTCACCCTCATACACACCCTCACACACTAATACACAGACAAAGTTCTTATACTAACAAATACCTTATCTATTGTATTGTAAGCAGAAGTGTTTGCTCCAGGTACAATATTACCCTAGGTCACAAGAGCGGCAAGCGCACCAACGACGTGGTGACAGCCATCACGGACATGACGGGGGAGACCGGCCTTGAGGCCAAGAACAATTTCTTCCAGAAAAACACCGCCGACGTTGTCGGGGACTCGTATAGAGTCAGTAGGGTTACTATAGATTGATTTGTTAACGGATTTTAATAAAGGTCTATTTTTACAAATTACCCTATTCCCCCTCCCTCCCATCTCCTCCCTACCCTCCCCTTCCCCCTTTAATCTCCTCTCCCTGATTTTTCTTCAATCATCATCATCACAACCCGTTACAAAGTTCGTGATGATGGTTAGGCTATAATAATTCACCGCAGGGTCCAAATTGGTGGATAACAATCATAACCGATTTCTTTCTTTTCCCTCCCTCCTCCCCTTCTAAGTAACTCCTCTTGTCTTGGTTTCTTGCTATGTTACCTTATATGGTAAAACTAACCAACTTGTGTGATTATTTTTATATGAAAGAGTAGATTTTTAAGGTAGTCCCATTGAATTCCATTAAAATTGCTTCAGTAGATATAGTTTGTCTAAAAAAAATCATTTTGTTTCGGAGAATCATCTGAGAGCGGAATAGTGAATAACAAATTTACAGTTTATTCACTCAAAATCAAATATTTTTGTCGTTTTTCACATTGCGTCATTGTGAAAGGAATCCCACTGCTAGGATGAAAAAAATACTTTTCTGTAATCGGGTTTCAAATAATCATAGTGTTTTCATGTGTATTATACTTATTTTTGAGGTTAAAATGCCTCGTTGTATAACCAAAGTTCTAATTATCCGTAGGTAGTACAAGTAGTGTATCAAAGTAATTAATTTAATAAATCATGGGTTGTTTTGTGGATTTGCTTTTTTGCGTCATCTACCTTAAAATACGTAAATACACATAATAATTAATAATACCACACACACAAATATGTATATAACTATTATTGTAATATTTGGTGCCGGTGCCCAGAATCAGTGTTTTTTTCTTTTAATGTCAAGTCACCTCATGGTAAGCCTACCAGCAAATAAAAAAAAACCATATCAAAATGAGTTCATGCGTTTGGAAGCTACGATGCTACAGACATACAATTACGAGTAGTACATAAATATGCGCACGTTAAACATATAGGCGGCGAGGTATAAAAATAACAGAGTAAGTAACATGGGATAAAATAAACAATGTCATAGGTACAAAACTTTGATTGAAGACGACCCGCCATTCAATATTCAGAATACACTTGCTAAAGCCTGCGCCTTTGAACCCCAGTCACACGGAAACTTACAACTTTGTTTCCAAGTTCCCAATCCTGGGTGGAACCCGATACGTCAAGCGAGGGTCTCGACCACTGATTTGAAGAGAATAGATGCCACAAGTTTGTGTCCGCACCTTCGATTGGGTATGTGAGTTTTGAGATGAGAACTATGACAAAAAACCTTAAGTCATTATGTTTTCTAGGTTTAAATAATCCACGTTGAAGGCAGATACAGTAATTTATTGGAATTAGGTAGTGCAACCAGTGTTTGTCAAGCCACCCTAGGGCCTTAGACGCATTTGAAGCAAGGAGCGATATAAATGAACACATAAGTTATGAGATTAAGCAGCTGCGCAATCAATATTTTGGACATTACCTTGCGGTATCTGTTTGTAAATCTCTGGTCCCGACTCAAACTTTGAGCGTTTTACGTCAATGCTCTTTACCTAGGAGTAATGTATCGGGTGGCGGAGTATCTTTGGAAAGAAGTATTTGAGGGTAAGTGATTTTGGGAAAACGGGTACCGGCTAAACATACCTCTCTAGGTATATTGTACCTAAAAGTATGTACATAATAATATATTATGTTTTATTAGTATAGGTAGATACTTTTTCTGTGAATGCTTTACATAAAAATCTTGTGAAGACGAAAAATGTCGCATGAAACTCAATTTGGATGTCTTCCGTTATTCAACATTTTACTGGGTTGCTTGAAATTGCGTTCATGTCACCTTTTTTAAAGCGAACTCTTTTTTTCGAGTTGACTACCAATAAAAAGTTACTTGCGTGAAGCTATCTTTGTATTCACGCCACGAATTCGTAGCGCGGAATACATTAATAATCTGTCAACATCAGAACAGATTTTAAAACTGTTTTTTGCTGTGCGAGTTCAACCACGTGATGCTGGATAATTCGAGCCGTTTACCTTCTAACTTTATCAACCTCATCGTTACAAAACATTGTGATAGTGTCAAGTGGTACCCTAACTACACAGCCTAAAAAAACTAGTGCATATGACCAAAATGCCGCGAAGTCATTCACAGACCATACTACTCTTATTCACGGGCTTTCACAATATGCGAGTCTGTGGTAGAAGTGAAGCGTGCTTTAGCAAAATCATGGGGTTTTTTTAAACGTAGTCCCACACTAGGATTGCTCCTGTATCGTGGGTACCGCTTACAGACATATAATTTCACATACCATCACACCCAGACTGGAATCGAACTCGCGACACCTAGCGCAGCAGTCCGATTGCTCGGCCACTACGCCAAACGAGCCGTCAACCTATGTAACATAAAATATGTAAATGCATTCGGCCCTTCAAGAAACAAAGGCTAGAAGGTACGAATTAATTCCTGGGCTATAAACAATTTATTCAAGTTCAATATAGGTAGAAAATAACAAGGGCTAATAAAATTAAATTAGTACATTTATAGCTACAGCCTCTTGTTAGCATTGCCAAAAGTAAGCAAATTAAAAGAACCCTCTAACAATAAGAAGTAAAATATCCGCAATAAAGTGCAAAGTTAAAAAAACTTTGTAGAGACGGTCAAACTCCGATACGTCAAACGTTAGCGGTGCCCCTACGACTTAACTGAGATGGAGCGTACTTCAGTGTTGGGTTGCATGGATCTCTGAAAGTGTTTGGGAAACAATGGGAAATAAGGAAATATTGAAGGGCTGCAAATATATTTTGACGGTCAATGTACCTACCTACTGCTGTAGCAAATAAGTATAGTGGCTTGATAATGTAATGGATGATAAGTATCGACGATACGGCTTCCCATTGTACAATTTTTTTTGCAAACGCCTTATATTGTTGTCTCTTTATGTTATAGTGTTCAATTAATATTTTTAGAAGTTCTTAAACTTTCACAGACTGAAAACATAGTACTTAGTAGTAACTAGATTTAACGCGGGTAGTTGGTAACGTCACCTGCCGCTCGGGTCGGTGATTCTCCAGTTTCCTCGTGACCACGGTCGATATAACTCGTACGAAACTTCGAGGGATGTCAAAATTGGTATTAGTTTGTGCGCGAATTAGACCAGTTTAAATCTAGTTACTATAATAATTGTACTGTATGGTAACTATCGAACACCCTACTAGAAGATGGCTTCCCAAACTAGGTATAAGGTAAGAATTTTAGCATCTATCAAGAGTGTTTCAGTAGTCGATGACACGGTAACGCAATCTTCATTGTCGGAGAGTATCTCGACGGCAACGGTCGATGGGTCAAAGTCAAAGTCATTAAATCATCAAATTTAGTCATTGTAAATAGGCAGTATAAAATCGCACTTTTACAAGTCAAACACTTCAATCTAAAGATAACTAAGCAACCGTGTCGTCGAAAACAAAACTCCTAAACTGTTTTACCTACTTCTTTAACCATTCGTGCCAACACGGAAACTGGAATACGTCGTGAGAACTTACCTATCTCATGGGATCACATTCCGTATTCTATTTAGCCGCTGAAAAGCGTGCAATGATAAATGTATAAATATTTGATCGCCACTGCAGATACACGGCGACGAGCCCGCGAGTGCTCGGGAATTCTGTACATTTTCATAGTCTGTTGGTACGATTATAAGCAAGATATTATTTGCAGACCTTACATCTAAATACAAATATACGAAACCGGGGCGAGTCTGGAATAGAACTCGCGATCTATGATAATTCAAACATAGGTGACTTTTTAGGCTGTGAGGGCGTTAGTAGTCTACAAGTCCTATATTATGTAAAATAATTATGTTCTATTACTTTTCATTCTATCGTGCGTCGGGTAAGATGCGTAGTAGCGGCAACGTCTAGCTTGCGTCCAATGGTCATGGAATTGGACTACTAGGTGTGCGTGACTACCACACCTCATTTATTTGGAGTTTGAACTGAAATATCTCAACATACTGGTTAGATTCCGATCCCACTTCTGTATTTAAAAAATTTACAAGTTATGATGCGTGTTTTTCTCTACCATGTATACACACTCGAATCTGCCGGCAATCGGTAGCACACAATATGTATGACCCAGTTTTCTAGCTACTCCTCCTCTGTTGCTACATCGATGCAGGGGTAAATTGGTTCTATTTGGCGCAAATTAGTTTATATTGCCAACTTTTGTTGGTGTAGGGAGCCAGTAAGAGAGGTAATTTAGCGACTTTCGAGTTCTGCGGTGTTCTATTTTACCTACGGTTTGAAGAGGGTCGCGTGTTATTTCCGAGTAGGTAATAAGTGAAGTCGTAATGGATATTGCTTCATTTTAATGATATTACTGCATTGAGTTTGCGTACTTTTGTTGTTTTTGTATGACGTATTAGCACGTGTTTGTAATTAGGGGCCGTATTAATAAATAAACCTCAATAGCGCTACCAAGTACGCTATCAACTGATCCACACTCAAAATGTAATCTACATCTTGAAATCGGTGCTATTTAATAAATGGATATTGAGATGTAGCCCTGGCTACTAGATACTGTCTTGTATGTGTCAATTGTGTCATAATCGGATAGCACTTAACCGCTGAGTGTCATTTATTAATTTGCCAGAGATCATGTAAGTTTCTGTTCCTAATCTACAACTTAAGATGTATATTATAAATTAGAACGAAAGAGCAAGTGCACACTCAAGATAGCTCTCAGAGCTAAGTTTGATTTATTAATACGGCCTTAGGTTACTCTGTAAGTTTTAAAATAAAAAAAATGGTTCTCTGTAAAGTCGGTTTATGGATGATAATAATTTTACGTGATAATTTCGTGCCTGTCTAGTCTATCGCTTGTTTCGCGCTGTCGCTTGCACGCTCGGCTCTGGCGGAACGTAAGCATGAGGCATGCTTTTTCGAGCGTGCACCCGGCGTTCATCGATTTATAAGACGATATCCAAGGATTCTGGGGTCTCAATTCTACACAAATTATTGAGCTATAATGGTGATTGAGTGCTTTGTGATCCAACAATTCCGAGTTCGGAACTTAATATACTTACCCCGCACCAATGGTGAGCTTAACTTAATAAGTAACGTGCTGATTTCATCTCGCCGTATTTCGGAGGGCACGTGGTGACGGTTCCGGTTTTTATCGATTAACGGGTCAGTGACCGGATATATCACATTCAACAAACTAACGGACAAATTCCCTTCAGTCCTAAACTAACTTCTCTGTAACGTAGCGCTACGTTATGTATTTGTAGTTAGTTGACCAAAATGTCTAAAATTTACTGCAAATAAAAATGGGTTTCGCCGTAATTTTGATATTTCGAACTACTTGTATGTTACGTTTTTATATTCTTGATAATTGGATCCGATGTATATAGTTGAGCAATAGTAACGCCACTAGCTAAGTACATGGAGTATGTCCGAATCAGGTACCAATGAGTCCTGTTTGCAATCATGGAACATACTACGACACAAACGACAGGGAAGTCGTGTTTGTTTATGTACCTATACCAGCATAGCTGCCAGGGTCGGCACAGGTGTGGACAAGACCGCTTAGGGCGATAGAGTTTGGGGGCGCCAGGGCGAGGGCACCCTGCGGCAAGTATAAGTCGCAGGCGTGGTACGTATACCTACTGCTGTGCGTACAAGTAGTCCGAACAATTACATAATTGATTCTGATCGCAAACTAGGGAATCAGAGTGAGGTTCATGGTCCTACAAACATCACTAACGAATTATGCCAAATAATAAAATTTGTAGAGCTATGCCGCCTACATTGTAGCTGTAGCGTATACAAATTGCTAACTAAATTGGAAAAAATATATAATTGGACATATTTATCTTACTTTTCTCGTATTTTCAATTGTTTAAAACATCATGTTTTTGTGGAGGCGTTTGCATAGGGCGCCAGGATTCAGGACAACCTGCGCCAGCCCTGTTACCTAACTATGTGTTGCCCGCTAACAAGGTGCATTGTGAATTGTGGCTCAATAGCAATTCGCAGCGGGAAATACCTAGCACTGTGATCCAATGTCCTCGGCAAGGTCACGCGGATGGACAGCGGAGAAGTGTTGCCGTCCAGCCATTTGTCAACACGCGCGTGAGCGACAGTATTGTTGACGAGCAGCCACGTGGATTGTTATTCGCCGGGACGTCACGTGATATCAGTCTCTTACTTTGTAACGTGAGGGGGACATCGGCTCAATTACAGTACGGTATGGCTAAAACTAGAGTACGTGGGTGCATTTATCTTTAAACGATACGTAGAAGTTATATTATGTAGTATTTCTTTACGAAATTTTAAATTGTAAAGAGATTCAGATGATTTCCTGTAGCAGCATGGTCTACGCCGTAGCAGTTTGTAGCGCACTATTTCGTCGCAATAAATAACAAAAATACAGACGTAACAATAATATTCACTCGTTTATAAAATGCCAGTGAAAGACAAATTTTGTATAAACATCTACTTTACGAGGGCAAGGGTCTCGTTAACTTTTTTATAAACTAATAACAAAAGGGCTGAAATAGATAATTCGTTTCCATAAAAAATATTGCTTTTACATAAGACAAAGTTTCATCAAAGTGAGGTCGCCTTTTTACTAGAGAATTTAATTTCCGAGGTTTCCTCGGAGATGGAAATGGTTTAGGGCAGTTACACAACGAGGATTCGCTGGGGCTGGATGGTGAATACCAACACGACGCCATCTCGCCCCACTCCAGGTGGATCGACGGCTCACGGGGGGGTTTTAGTGGTTTCAAGTTCGTGGCGGAAAGGAATGTGCGAAGCTAATTCCGCACCTCAAAAAAAAAGTTACACAACGAAAAGCGATGCGGCGCCGCAACGCTAAACCAAAATACAGTGTGGCGGCGCGGCGGTGCCCCGTAGCAATCACTTATCACACAGAGTAGAATGAACTAGCTGTAATGATATCCTACTCATTTTAAAGCGCTGCCTACTGAGAGTTATTGGCGACTAATTATCACATTTTACACATTATAGTTTTAGAAACTATCGTGACCTACTGTTTATAGCACCCAAAGGGATCAATCAAAAGCAAAAATTACTGTTCAAAAACGTGCTTGTCTGTAAAGGTCCTGAATAAAAAGCAGTGGTCATAATATGACGTTTTCTCTTTAGTGCCTAAATGCAGTGCGGTTCGGCGCCGCAAAGCAGACGGCAGCAACTCGCCGCACCGCGTTTATGTGTTTCGTCCTTAGGCGGTTCGTTACAAATAAAATCATGTATTTTGTAGGCAACCGGGCAGATTTAAACGGATTTGTCACCTTGATCTGATCCCGACGTAATTGGTTCATGCGAGTGGAAGCGACAGTATAAGCCGCTTTGAATCGTAGCTGGTGCCTATTAGTTTGTTATACGTGCCAAATAAAATATACATTGAATATATTTTTGATGATTTTTTCGTTTTTCTTAACAAGTTCTGGACCAATGCTGTTGAATACGAGTATAATACTCATTGAGAAAACCTTTGGTGAGTTGTGGAGCAAGAACAAATTGTGACGACCAGTATATTCCCTGTTTACCTCCTACCACAACAAATCTGACGAACCATAAACTACTTTACAACCGCATTACACAAATCCCATAAACAAGCCGACAATAAAGATATTATCAGACAGTAATCCGGCTCTAAACACTTGTAGACGAAGCAAACTACAATCACACTGTTTTATGAGGAACCCCAATTTTGCTACTACGGAACCCGCTGTAGATCTCAAGTTGTTTTATTAGTTTATTGTAGTACCTACACTCAACGTTAAAATTAGCTGAAGAAGTTCAAACATTCGATTTTGACTAGTTTCAAGAGAAAAAAAACATGTGCCTTATTTGCGCATCGCAGCGCGATGGGCTGTAGGTAGGTTACTCGTACACGATGCGAGATACACCTACACAATAAGGGCATACAATATAGATAGGTACCTACATAATAATACACCTAGGTACATTTTGTAAATTATACTTACATATAACAAAGACTTATGCAAACGTGATTAAGTAAAAATGCTAACGGGATTTACATAATTCATTAACAAAAGAGAGGGTTTAACTTTGCGTTAAATTAATGCCCCAAAGGGAATCCGTAAGCAAAGGTAAACTCAGTTTGAATTTTTTGCGTTATTAGGTTGGCTTATTTCAATGTTTAATGAGTTAATATGTATGTAGGTATATTCTAATTAGGAAAATTACCTAATTCCTAGGGTTTCACCAAGATTTCCAAATATTTTAGAACATACCTACAAGGTAGGTAGGTACATAATATTTTATGTTTTTTCTTTTCCAATGTATTTTTACCCACGACGCAACGTAGACTATATATTATGCGTTAAGGGTGAGAGGTTGTTTGTTTGTGCAATTCCATGTTGCCATTTTTCTCCAAAAGTACTTGTTAGATTTTGATGCAGTGTTCAGTGATGGGTTTGGGTTTGATTGGTGCATGATCTTAGATAAGTGTTACGGTGATAACTCACAAGGGGGCGCTGCAGTAAACATTTGCATATGTATAATAACCAAAACTACTACAGTCTTACTACAAAAGCTTAGACCAGAGTTAAATATATTATGTTTCTAAAATTTCGTTGGACAAATCGACGTCTAACCCTTGCGTTGTCTTACTCAATCATGGCATTCCCAATTATTTTACTTGTGTATTTGTTATTGAGTTAGAAAAAGCGAGGGTTAGACGTCGATTTGTAGAGAAAATATTCAGGCTGTTTAACTTTAGTTTAATTTTTTTGTGGTAAGATCGGTGTTATTATGGCTTACCCACTTTACCAGTCTGAATGGCGACGTCTGCTAATGGAAAACAGTGAAAAATAAACGGCACCCCAAAATAACTTTATTACCTTTACTTACGACAGCGACAATACGAAAGAAAATTCGTAGGTACGTGTCTAGGATACCAATTGAGTAGATTATTATGCACTCGTTTTAACTCCGTCGCCGTCTCGCTCTTTTTAATGCCCCTTTGTTTCCATCTCTGTCTATTTTCCAGTTCACGCCTGCGTATGGCGGATTCACCCAAAGGCTGTGAACCGGTTGAAGCTGCATATACTGAAATAATATCCAAAGAGGTTTCGTTTCCAATTTTCGGTTTAAAAAATACGTTTTAAAATTCATTCAGGTCCAGTTTCTTTATCGGCAGGTAGATGGAAAAATAATAAAAAAATAAAACGCACAATTTGAATGGTAGGTGTTAATACAAGTTATCAAACGCACAAACTAACAAGATCTAGAAGGTTTAAATCGTCATCTAGTGTGATACCTATGGTGCTATTAAATCAATTTATAACAATATCAGTTACGCAAGAGGGGAGGAGCAGTGTAGGAAGCTTCGACCGGCGCACTGGCGAGCGAGATTCAGCCTCTGGAACCCGCGGGATCTCCCGAGCAGGACGTCACCGCGACGCTCGCACAAACCGGATCGCATCCGAAATTCCAACGAAAATCGTGATAACCTCAAAAATTTGGCACAGTAAAATTACTTCTCTTACCTATTTTGTGTAATGCAATTCCCGCTTGTTTTTGTAGTTGTCAGATTTGAATTTGGAACGCTTTCTTTTCCTCGAAGCCAGTGTGTGAATGAAATCGCTTTTCCTCCAATGTGTGAATGATAAGGTGACCTTTGTAGGAGGAAGACAATATCTTGCGAAAACTACAATTGTTTTTTTAAACTTGTAATGAACGGTGACCGTGGATTTAATGTGAAATGATGCGAATGGCAAGGTAACGCTTTTGATTATATTTTATTTACTATATTATTTTAACTATTTATACTCGTATGTACCTAATTACCTGTTTCAATTAAGTTCTTAGAGATGTATCACCAAACCACAGTTAAGTCTGTATTATGTGAATGTTAAGTGTATATGACATCTTTTCACAAATTTTCAAGTTTTTTTTTTAACTTCGTTTGACAACCATCGCATAAGGTCGTGGTCAAATATAGACAGACACTATGGTTTATTTGATAATTATGATAATTCACACCTTCCAACCATAAATTTACCTAGTTCTACCACAATCATAATTATATATAAGTAGGTATATCTTTCATAATACCTAACAATATTACATAGTAGGTACTAGTAGTGTAGTAGCGTGAACCATAATGCATTATTATGGTGACAGCGAGCTGATTTGATGATAGACGAAAGATAAACAAAGGAACTCCTCATCATGAACAGGTTTGCCGATGTTAGAGTTCATTAGGATCAGCTTGCATTAGGTACCGAACACGTGTTTTTATCTGACTTCGATGATCAAATAAAGATATCTTTCAACAAAAGTCTTGTTTAGTTGGTACCTACCTGAAGCTACCAACTGATAGTTGTTTTGCGATAGAATGCTGCCATCGCATTTTATCGCTGACAGTTAAATTTAAATTTCTAACCTGTAGCATAAGCACACATCTCAAGGTTGAGTGTAAAATTCATTAGTGACTCTTTGCTTCGATCAGATACTTTTTTCGATGCAATTTGGCTACCCATGTTAGCAGGATAAGGTAAATCATTATATATAGGTAAATACGTAAGCACATATGAATTCCATTGGTACTCGATAGCCACAGAAGAAAACTCACCAGCCAAGCATAATGGCAATATGCTGTCACCGTCGTATTTTGGACAAAAAACATAAAGCTCATACTCGTATTGTTATGGCGCACGGGATGACGGTATTCTGAAATGGCAGTCATAATGTTTGTAAATCCTGTGCGTGGCTGCCGGGTGTTTTATGGTTTGGGTGATTTATGTGAGGTTCTTTTCTCGTCTCTGGGTGATTGAGCATAGAGACAAGATTCAGACGAGAGACAAGCCTGACATAACCGGTTTCATGGGTTTACTGTCATTCGTCTTTATATAGTTTTAGGACTCATATTTATGTTTTTACTCCTATTATGGCGGTATCTTAGCGCCTGGTCTTCTGCTTTCCCTGTAAAGTTCATCTTGCTGTCAAGAAGTAGTATGCATTATAGCATTGTGGCTTAAAGTTGAGTCAAGAACCAGTTCGGGCAAGAGATAACACTAACGAGATAAAACCGGTTTCATAGGTATCTGTCTCCCACTCGTATTTGTCGAGTTTGAAGATATCAAATTTATGAGACCGCCTGGGTGAGTCTACTGCTTTTCCTATGTAGTGCAGCTTGCTAAGCAGCACTGTGCAATATCAGTATTGCTAGTGACATTTCTGCTCAAGAACCGGTTTAAGCTGACGAAGCAGAGCAGTGCCGCACACAAATTCAAAGCATGATGCCACATGTTCCAGATGACAAACGACTTGCTTGTCTTGTAGAAGTAATGCAATATCTCTGAGTTTATGTCAAATACTCGTAGCTACCTAAAACACGACGTGTTGTCTCAAAACACAATTTCCACGTTTTCCCTAAAACCCTAAACGAAAATAATGTTGGCAAGGAAAAAGAACAAAGCGTAAATACACAAAAAATTGGAGCCTCGCTATATCCGCTTACAGTTTTCGTAGAATAAAATATTAACGTTTTTTTGGGCACCTATTACACTTATTTTTAATTCTGGCTTCTCTCATTTTTTGCCAGTATCAAGTTTAACAATATTTCAAGTTTTTATTAACCCTGAATATCGAAACTTGGTCAGTTGGGAGTCGGGACTTCGACTTTAGTGGTCCTCGTAGGTTTCATGTTCTAATGTGCTAGATCAGGACTTCCCAACCGGTGGGGCGTGCCCACCTGGGGGTGTAGAGAGAGCTCAGGGGGAGCATGAAGTGTTGGGATATTTTAATGAAGGTGAGGCGTGAATTTTTTTTATAATCCTGGGGGGGGGGGCGCAACATGAAATAAAGGTTGGGAAACCCTGTGCTAGATACAGGGAATCTTAATTAGGGGCCATGAAATATCGTCATAGTGATATTTATTAAAATGTTAGTCTACATGTTGTTTTTTTTTATCAAATTTATGTTTAAACGGATTTTCCAAAGTTTAGATATTATTATATAACAATTATAATATTCGTTTTGCTACGGTTTTAATCTGCAGCTATGAAGTGAAAACAATTATACACAGATTCAACTGGACATTGAAATAGGCACGTCCTTAAACTGTAAACTTATCAAAGTTGTGACCAAAGAATTAACATGAAAAATATGTTTCGCAATGCTGATAAAAATACGACATTGCCTGTCAAAAATATTGGTGACAGGCCTGACATCGGCGCCGGTGCCACCCCTGGAATACTTAATGAGGCTCGGGCTGTAATCCAGTAATCAGACGATGTCTGTAATTTGCATCGTTTTATTTAATGTTTAATTTATAACCATTAAAACTGTTCAAAGATAATGTAGGTAGGTACCTAGATCGCATCGTTATTTTTCGGTCACAGGATTTTGATGGGAAACTGCCTTTGGTTCAAAGATCGTTTATTCTCAAAAAAGACATAAACGTCACTTACGTCATGTAAAGTTGGCGGGTACATCGTCAATTAAATAGACGTTATCAAGAAATAGACTTGGCAATAGCGTATACCCGAAAGGGACAAAACTTTACTGCAATGTATAAATCTAAAAAATTTAATACACGTTATTTAGGTGTAGCTCCAATCTTTTGTGCGACATTCTAAAATGTCAAGATCGCTGGTTACCCTATAAGTCGGATAAACCTATTGGATGAGAAATCTGTGGTCAATTATCTATATTTAATTGTCATCTCCAATGGGTTGGCCACACTCATTTAAAGCATTGTAGGTATAGTAGTAATTTGGCGATTTAAATTAATGACCTACTATTTAAAGAGAGTTTTTTCGTAACATATTGGGTTTATCGGGACTTAAATGCGTTAAATGAGTTTACATTTGTTATTATTGAGGGTATTTTAATATATCATCATTATATTTTATTACATAATATCAATTCATCATTAGGTATTATAACATCCTTCAACATCGTCTTTTAACATCGATATAAAAATCCTCTACTTATAACTCGAAATAAACTGAATAACAAATAATTTATAGTAAGTAGGCACTAATAAACATAAAATACGTGGAATTAAATTAAAGTGTACCTAGCATAGGTAACTGATTATGGTTTGAGTTTGAAAGAGGATGTTTCCCTTTCATACGCTAAGTCATGATTGAATCTCTGATAGGAAAATTAAACTCCGTTAACTCCACCAGTGCTTCGAATAAACGCCCGTTAGAAAAGACATCGCAAAGAACCTCTATTTCGGCATTTTTTAATTACAATTTCCCAATGCGCTTATCTAATTAAGTATCTACTACAATGAGTAACGAAGACACTTATAGAGCCAACATTAATTGTAACTCATAACGAGCGCTACGGAGCACCCTTGAGCTATAGGGCAGTAGGTAATTGGATACACATTAACTCCCTGTTTGCATTGCGTTAGCGGAATAACAAGGGCTCGAGGAAGGGACGAGATTAAAACTTGATTAATTGCCTCTTCTTTGCATAGCCGCCTCTGGTGGCAGTGTGTGTCAGGCCGCTAAGGGCCTGACGTGGCTTAACGACAGCTTCCAATCGGTAACAACCGGGATGTGCCAGCTTATGAGTAAAGTAACTGTTGCGAGGTTCCGTACCCAAAGGGTAAAACGGGACCCTGTTATTAAGACGCCGTCTGACTGTTTATATGCCCGTCTGTCACCGGGCTGTATCGCATGAACCATTAAAGTTAGATGGTTGAAATTTTCACAGATGATGTATTTCAACAACAAATACAAAAATACAAACAGATAACCAGAATAAAACAGATATTCAAACATACAACAAATGTGTTTTTTGCCGTTGCTATAGATAATGTATAATAATATAGTACGGAACCCTTCGTACACGAATTCAACTCACACTTGGCCGGTTTTTTATCTATAGGGTCGATCAAAGCATCACATAATGTAATAGAATGAATACTAACAGCGATGTAATATTAAAATAAAACATCAAAGAAAACAAAGCAAATACAGCTGCAAACGGCATAGCTAGTTAGGACTATCTAAAGTAAACATAGATTTTATCCTCTTCATAGTATTATCTTACCTAAGAAAAAGCAAGTCAGGTCCTGACCCTAATGACCTGCCTTGTAATTACTTATGCTGGGACACCGGCAGTAAAACTGGGAATGTCTGCGTAATGTCTTTCTTGTACTTAATCATGCCTTTTAGAACAGGAAAAATGACTGTAGTTAGGAAATGAGGTTGTATTAAAGGCGTTTTTACATGGTACAACTTTTATTTTTTTAAACGTATCCCCACACTAGGATTGAAGCAAGTCAAAACGTGGGCTGAATAGTGAACACGCTAGTCAATTTTGGTAACTAAAATATTGCGTTACCACTTTCGATTACTTCACTTGTGAGATAGCAGTTAAATGCTGGGCTGTAATGTAAAAGCTACATGATGCGCTCGCGCATGTCTGAACCGAAATCACCTGTAAGTGTGTAAGTAGCCCCGAAAAATGTATGCTCGTATAGTATGTTAAAACAACTTTGACTCTTTGTTAAAGTTACGAAAGAGAGAGACAAGTTTGACAAAGTAACTTTCAATAATTCTTAGGCTACAGCGTTTCCGATACAGCTTTAAAACTAACCCACTTCTATTTTGTCTGTGTTCTGTGATTCAACTTATTGTTATTATTATATAGACCATTTTAAATTTACCTTTTACTAATTCTAAAACAGAGTAAAGTTTTCTGAAAGTTGTTCTTGTAGCGCTTTCGTAGCATCGCGCTACGTAAGCGCTGCGTAGACTGCCTACGCCACTTTACTCAGGAGTTCTCCAACTATCTAACTAGATGAATACCTAAATAGTTAGCGTTTGTCTGTTCGATTATGTAAAAGTTTACCTGAACTGTTTATTAGTGTTCATTAAATCGTTTATTAATCTTTGCGTTAAGGGTGGAATTTATTTATTTAATCATTTGGAAGAACAACAGCTTTCTAAACATAAATATACATGGCATTGGTAGTGACGGAGCCATTTAAAGTTCCTCACGTTTAAGAAACATCGTGGATTTAAAGAGAATGAGCACACATTCCAACGAACTAACCGACAATTTAACTACTTACTTACATACACTACAATTTAATTAATTTTAAGAAGAATGCTTTGCCATAAGTACGTTTGTAACATCTAAATACTTACCCGGTGCCAATTCATTCCGAACCTACAATATTGTGTTTTTATTTTCACAAAAGTTGTTGACCTCTTTCTCATAACCAGTACCACAATAGCACCAACATGAAAAAAACAGGAAAATTTCCACTGAAACAGCAATAAACCTTCGAACCGTCGGCTCTTAAAAAGTAATTACTAGAAATCTTCCAAACGCTTAATTCTGTAATTCACCGCTCCCCGCCGAGTCGTGAATAAAATGCGATTTATTCCACCGAATAATCCGGTTACTTGAATAAATTGCTAAGTGTTTTTGAGCGGGCCATTTGTGGCGAAATAATGACTCTTTGCTGTGTATTTTTTACAAGGTGGTAAGGGCCCTTTAGCGAACCTAAGGGAATCAACGCCTCGAGCGTCGATATCCGCTGTAATGTTTGGTAGAGTATCGCTTATCCTGAAGAACTAATTTCTATTTTTAAAAGAAATGCATAGTCGTTTGGCGAAATGACTGAGTTGTCTCAGATTTTAGAGTTTGTCGGCTCTGGCGTGACTTAACGACTGCTGTCGATCGATAACGAATGAGACCAATAGCCTCACGTGCCCTCCGAAGTACGGACTGATGGAGATCCACACGTAATTCTCAGGTTTTAGTCCCTGAATGCGGTTCTGTACCGTTAATAATGAAGCGTACAATATTCGTACCGCTCAGGCGCCATATCGACACACCGAGATAATTATGTGGTGGTCAAACCCTGGTCCAATAAAATGTGAAATTATCGCTTCGCCTCCAGCTTATGACCCATATTCGCTATAACCTTTCAAACACGTAACGCGGCGCGCTAAGGTATCTCGTGGAATCGTATTCAGTACTAGAAGCGCGTCGCGGTTTCACCCGCGTTAAGTACTATCCCGCGGGAACCGTTAATTTTTACGGGATAAAAAGCTATGTCGTCCGGAGATAGTGTAGCTTCCCAACAATGAAATAATTTTTCAAATCGATTCAGTAGTTTCGGAGCCTATTCAATGCTAACAAACAACACACACAAGCAAATTTTTCCTCTATATATTATATTTTTTAGAATACATGTAATTTTGAAATCTGACTAACGCGTGACAGCGATATGTCTGCGTTATAATCTGTCGAAATAACGTGACGCATTCGTGCTTACAGCACACTCTGACGTCACAGTTTTCTGCAAGTGGCATAGCGAACGGCTGTGTTACTTTTAGCTGGTATTGAGCCCCCTTCGTCGCCTAGGTTGTTCTTTCTAACCGACGATGAGCATCCCAATGGTACGTTGTGAGGCATCTGTGGCTATTGATCGTCGTCGGCAGAGCCTTTAAAGGCCGCACGTGACCTTGGGGTCGCTTGGGACGCTGGGAACTGAAGTGATTTCTTCTGGGACCCGTTTCTTTGAAAGGCTTTGCATGTCGGGTCTAAAGCGGCCCAAATAAGCCTTTTTTCAGTTAAAACACTTGCGTCAATCTTTGTTTTTACAGATTTGTATGACTTTTGATTATGAAAATCTTATTTAATTAATTATTACTCTGTTGATAGATCGTAGATTTTGGAATATGAGATTAAACTCTACTTTTTATTCTATTCTCATTGCCAGGTACAAGGTTGATGACCTGCTGCAGATATCTTGCATCTGCTGCAAAATACATCTTCTGACAGCTGTCTCGCAGATTTAAACTTCTGTCTGTTTTGGCTTGAGAATGCTTTGATGCTAGCTTTATTGCTTGAGAGTACTTGGAGTGTCATTATTTTGTGCATTTTTTTCAAGATCTAACTGACTTACCATTTTATGTATATAAGTACATATACCTAGTCAGTAACAAAAAGGTATTAACATGCTCTAACGTCCAATTTTATTTTACGCACTCTAAGTTTTTGGTCAAACTGTACATTACAAATTTAAAAATGCTCACGGCTTTTGTCGTTGAGTGACCACTGACCAGCCCGACTGACCACCAATCAACCAATCATCACCCGTCTTAGAGAATAGATTCTCTAAGCCACCCGTAGAACCACAATACCCTGTTCGTATATATCAGCCGGCGAGAAATGTCACTATATTTCGACTATTTATTTATTAATTTTTTTAAAACAATATAGAAAGCATACAGTAATAACCAAAGCGTTAACTATCTATGACTATGAAGTTTTGAGTGACCAGTAATTGCATCTTGGAGCGATTTATAATTCTATTATATTATATAATTTATTTAATCACCTGTATCAAACGTCCATACGGCATAAGCATAATGACAAATACAGTGCCTAAACTTAAAAACAATTTGAAATCGACACCTGTCGACCTAACAACACATAGTCGCTACGCGTTATGCTCGTTACATAAGGGTGGGTGTCCATTTGAGCACGCGCCAACGAGAGGGAGAGCATATCATTATAGTCAGGTGAACGCACCAATTACGACCCCAGAGATAATCGTCCCCCAGGAGGTCGCATCAGTCGGCAATGGCTTAATGATCCAGTATTTTTTTATTATTTTCCCGATTTTTTGTATTGCTAGACAGTGAAACACTGTTTGTTAATTGGCTTTTGAAATGAACACGGCACAGCTATGGCTCAATTAGTGTTCAGAACCGGTGCTCATTTGCTTTGACATATGAGTTCAATATTGATACACATTAACAGTTTTTCTTTCTTTCTTTTAAAAAACGTAGCCTCTTACTAGGATTTCTCCTGTGTCGTGGGTACCGTATACAGACAATTTTACATACACATAACACCCAGACCAGAAACAAATATCTGTGGATCGCACAAATATACTTGTTCCGGGCGGGAATCAAACCCGCGACACCAACCGCAGCAGTCCGAGTGCTCAGCCAATACGCCAAACGTGTCGTACTACTACTGGCATACGACTTTTGAATACCGCAGTAAAACTGTTTTACCTGCGTTCATTCTAGTGTAATTTCTAACTAGGTTGTGACCTCTGGTGGCATAGTTTGTCAAATGGCCTAAGGGCTTCTGATCTAACGTCTGCTATAAAACGATGATAAGCGGCCCCCGATATACGGAAGTGCTCAGCTATTATACTACTACACGGTGATCCGTCGATGCGTGTGCCGCTAGGCATAGGTAAAGCAACTGCTTTACTGTGGTGATAGCTTATCAGTTCATTGGTCAACCTGTGTGGGAGTTTTTGATTTTAATTTAGTATTTATGCCACGTGGTTGTACCCGCGTTTACTATCCAGCGGGTAGAACTATGAGCGCAGCTAGTTCTGTATTAAAAGTAGCCTAAATTGCTCCTTATAACATCAGCTATCTGCCAGTGAAAGTCTCGTCAAAATCAATCCACCCGTTTCGGACGTTAACGGAATAAACACAGACGGACACTTCCATTTTATGTATTTGTAAAGGCGAACGGATATTGACTGCGATAGTATCCACTACCCTTTGTTAACACTACATTTGTCTACACTAATATTATAAAGAGGAAAACTTTGTTTGTTTGGTTGTAATGAATAGGCTCCGAAACTACTGAACCGATTTGAAAAATTATTTCACTGTTGGGAAGCTATGCTATCCCCGGGTGACATAGGCTACATTTTATCCCGTAAAAATTAATGGTTCCCGCGGGATAGTAGTTAACGCGGGTGAAACCGCGAGGTGATTCTAGTTAAGTATTCATAAAGTAATCATTATTAGGTGACAGTAAAACATCGCTGTGTAGTGTACAAAGAAGTCTCTGGTCGTCGTTCACTTCATAATAAGTTATGCCCATACTGCTACACCGTTGTGTGTGTATTTTTCAGTTATCGTCGTGCCCGAAGGCAGTACACGGAAATCCTTTCGTATGTTGGATGTTTTTTGCCGATTTTCCAAGGTTTTCCGAATTTCCTCCGAGTGCGCAGGTATCTCGGCGGGAAACTGATTGGTAAAAACGTTTGAGGATTAAGAGGTGTTTCATGTTTTTGCTGAAACAATGTAAGAAATATTACGTTTCCTTTCACGTTTTTTGTGAGGAAAATTCGGTGTTATATATACTATACATAGGTGAGTTATGAAATCAGTTATGTATGGATTTCTAACGTCAAATCAAGTCATGTGTGGTTTTACAGTGCATTTACTAGTCTAATACCTATTCCTAGCTGTGGGAAAATTGTAGTAAGCCGTTGAAGATGAAATAACTAACGATTTAGTCACCTCTTTACACCGCAATAAAAACGATGTCCCATTGTCGGGCGGAAATAAAAATAAAGCGAAGACTGTAACTCAGCTCACCAAGTATCCTAAATCCTAATCTATCCGTTTCAGACACAAGCTAAAGACCAACCCGACATTGTGATTAATGTTGAGCCATCGCTCTTCTCGATACAGGGGGAAAAACTTCGGGAACGTAGTCGGAAAATAAAGACTGATTCAAGCTGGCCAGCCGGCTCCAAGCCGGACCGCGTGGAATTGATTCTGTCGGGCGATTCTTGACACCACTCAAATTCTAACTTCAATTCCGATCCCGAAGCTTTGAGGTTACTCAATCGTTTCAATATTCAATATAATATCAATATCGTACTCTTGAATGATCTTGGATTGAAATCATTGCAAAAACGTAGAAATGGAGATCGAAATCGGAAATTGAGTGGCGTCAATAATTGCCCGGCTGTACCTAACGGTTGTATTTCTTTAGTTTGAAGTATGAAATTCCAAGGTACGCTATATCGAAAGCAACAGTATTTGACGATCGATACATTCGATGTCAAACGCTCATTGTAGAATGCTATGTACAAATGCTGCAACAAAACAGTTGCATACGCGACAATAAGTAATTATTATTGTAACTACGTATCGTTACTATACAATGTTACTCAGTCACATTTTTTTTATACTTATGCGTGTTATTGATATTCGATTCACCTCCAATTGGACTGTAACACAGAGCTAACTGGAAAATATTGCGAGGCATTGCTCTCTTTCGCGCTCTTCTTGGGCTTTTAGGTCGCAATATCCCAATATTTTTAGTGGATAGTTAAAACACAAATTGGAAATCCTTTGACTGCGATATAAAGCAAACATAACGTTCAAGTAGTGAATAAACTGCGGTGTGTTTAAACTTAAGCACGCGGGAATTTATTACTTTACTCCCATAGCTAAGATAAAGCCATTTTATTTAGTTTCTATTTATTCGAAATTGCCGAGATTGGAAAACTCAACGAAACCCAATTTTAATAACCTAATTTTAATAAATATTTAACGAGGCACGTTTATTTACCTTTCGCTCTCTGTTCACATTTCATGAAAGTAATAAATGTTGATATTATTATAATACTGAAAAACAACTAGGGAGTCAAACACACAACTTAGTGAACGACGCAATGTTTCTTGTTTTCAAGTACACAGTGCTCGTTGCCTAGTATGAATGAGCAGTTCACGAACTATGAAGAAGTTAGTGCCATGAGATAGAGGTTCTGAGTACCGCTTAAAGCAGTTCACGTAGTAGCAATAGTAGTTATTAACGCCTCGGGCCAGTGCCCAGATTACGCAGTATTGGGTCCAGTATACTAGGGTCCGTATTAATAAATCAAACTTAGCTCTGAGAGCTATCTTCAGTGTGCACTTGCTCTTTCGTTCTATTTAATAAATACATCTTAAGTTGTAGATTAGGAACCGAAACTTACATGATCTCTGGCAAATTAATAAATGACACTCAGCGGTTAAGTGTTATCCGATTATGACACTATTGACACATACAAGACAGTATCTAGTAGCCAGTGCTACATCTCAATATCCATTTATTAAATAGCAACGATTTCAAGATGTAGATTACATTTTGAGTGTGGATCAGCTGATAGGGCACTTGGTAGCGCTATTGAGGTTCATTTATTAATACGGCCCTAGGAGTTACCGAGAGCAAGGCCGAGATTGACAGACGTTACTTACCAGAAAGTACGAGAGTACGTCCGAACTTTCTTAAGTAATAAGTTCAAACGGTTGTTATTTCTTAATTTTCGACCATTGAGGAATCCTACTATCCTACTAATATTATAAACGCGAAAGTTTGTATGTATGTCTCTTTTACGCAAAAAATAACTGAATGGATTTTGATGAAACTTCGCAATAATATAGTATATTATATATAATTATAGCTTATGTATCAGAATAACACAAAGGCTGCACTTCATAAAGATATATCATATATTATCCAAACGCGGGTGAAACCGCGGGCCGCAGCTAGTTATCTGGGGTCACGGCAGTGCCCCCGCCAAGTCGAGCAAAACAAAAGGCACGGCCGTACTATCCTTTTTTCGAAGCGATTCGGGCCATTTTCGAATCTACATAATTCAAGAATAATTCCCATATTTTTTGGCGTTATTACATCAATGACAAAGTGATGACTATAAGGTTATTTATCTCGTCCTAAGTTCGCAGTGTATGGTATAGTTCCACCGAAGGGCTCTCAAATGTCGCTTCCCACGCCATAATCTTCAATGACCTAGCTCAATAGCTATTCTTGGTTAGGTAGAAAGTATAGCTGATGTATCATCGATTTTGAAGAGCTTTTTGCACATTTTGCCCACAATATTATATTCGCTTTTGCTATGCATTTGAATGTTTTAATCTAAATAAAAAAATTCGCTTTGAAATGCAAAACCTGTAATTTCTATATGTGAAAGAAACTAATAATGAATTTTTCCTTCGATTCAGATAAGTTACCTCCTAAACACTTCTTCTAAATCTTACTTTATAGTCGCAAATAAACAGACTAGTTTTGTAAACAGAACCGGAGCTAAATCGTATTCGGAATGTAGTCACTGGCAGATAGTCAAAAGTAATTTGATACAGCTCAGTGCTTCATGTCCTGAATCCGATGTTTTATTCGGCATTGTTTCCGGGAACGTTTGTGTTGGGCAAACTAAAGCACTGTTTCACAAAGTTTCGTGAAAGGGGCGCATAGAGATAACTTTTACCTGGTTTTAGAGAAGTTAGAACTTTAGTAAAAAGTAGTGATGTGTGTTTAGGTATCGAAGATGATTATTATTTATGTATTGTGTGTTTCAACAGAACTTTTGTGTTTAAATTAGGTACAGGAGTCATGACGAAGATAGAAAGACGATGGGAAATATAGCCGACTATCTGCGCCCCGCGGTTTCACCCGCGTTACACATACAACACCTATAGCTATTTGAAAGATTCGTGTAAATTATTGTCTTATCATAGTTAACGTCCGGATACTGCACAAATATCTCAATATACCAGTCTGCCTACTTATCTGCATACGAGAGTTCTTTTTGGCACTGATGGAAAACGATGATAATGATGATGACTTGCAACCTATGTGTGAAGTTGGGGGATAACCTATCTGCGTACCAAATTTCATGCAAATAAGTCCAGCCGTTTGAGCGTGACGAAGTAACAAACACACACTAACACACTCACAAACTTTCGGCTTTATAATATTAGTAGGATTAGCTGTCGAGTTTTTTGCCGGTTCTTTACAAATGGGTATCAAATCCATGTCTCCTCAAATGGTTGTTAGTTCATCGGTCGTTTTCGAAATCGAAATTGGTCGTGGTCGAAAATTACGTACTCGTCTCAAGGGTTAACTATTTGGCCCATGTGAATAAGGATTTACGATTTAGCAATGAGCAGATATTTATATATTTTATAAACGGTTTCTCCATTGAACGGTTTTTTCAAAAGGATTGACATTACTCTTTTATCAATGTTGATAATTTCAATCGTGGAAAACTTGAACAATTTTTAAAGTAGAAGGTTTTTAGAGTGGTACTTCGTAAATCTATCCTTGCGAATCTAAATCTTTTGCTTGAATGCCCAATTGACATGGCCAACGGCAGCGAACTAATCTCGTGACCACGATCTTTCTTAAGAGTCAAAAGTAATAAGGGAAGAAAATTACAAATCAACGTTCTTTGACATGACCAAAAACCTTGCCCCTGCGTGACATTAGAACAGAATTTCCGGCTTTATTACAATAAGCACAAATATTTCATCTCTGAACCAAAAACAAACAGCGCTTACGAAATACTCCAAAGCAGCTGCTTATGAGATCTGAAATTGCTTCCAAACTCATATTATCTCATCAACTAATATGACGATACCGACAAAGTGAATTTATGGCAGCGTAACCAACCCTTTCAAGCTCATAAACAGTATTAAACAGCCCTGTATACCTACATAATAGTTACCTTTGTTCTCAGGTCGGGTTCCGGCGCTCTCTAATGAACTGACTTCCAAACAATCGACTTCGTAACTACCATGGAAACTTGAACAGCGAAATGACGAACGTAAAGTTAAAACTTATGTTCTTTCTTCTCAACGCCTTGCTGTCCGCAGACATCGTCCACTCACGACCTTACTCAGACTTTAACGCTACAGACATAGTGATTAAATTCCCTTCAAACAATACATTCAATCTGCCCGTGGATCCGAACTCTGATACTCTCATCGTAGCCAACGACGATGAAACTCCAGAAGAGACCAACGTCAGTTCCAACACAAACATGGAAGCCATTATCAATGCCGAACAGAACAGGGACGAAAAAATCTCAGGGAAGACTATGGCGAAGCAACCGAAGAAACCCGACATGTCGAAAGACGACGCTAAAGCTATCGAGAAGCAGCAAAACATATCAAGTTCTCTTCTGGAAGATATCATGAATTCCGAAGCCGATCGTGAAGAGACAATCACGGATATATTGTTCAAGCCCGAATCGGAGTTTGCTGACGTGCCGAGATTTGAGTTCCTGATAGCCGGGAAGATAAACGAGAGTGATTTTAGCAATAGAAGTGTGAGTGACAGCAAAGACAGGAACAGTAGTGACGTGCTGAAGAAGGTGGACTATGTGGAGCTGGTGGAAGTTGGGAAGCCGATGGGAGGAGAGAACAAGAGCGCCTACATGGCGAACATCACGGGGCATGAAGTGGACAACGATCTCGCTCCTGATACAAGTGAGTTTTTTAATCATCTTTCATAGACAAGATAGGTCTTTCATGTATGAAGTCATCCTTATTAGACAGACGAACGCAAACCTTACGACATAATTTATGTTTATCTGAGAGCATTTTGTGAAGTGCATGCGTGAAAAAGTTATGGATTGGCCATTTGTATTGTATAGGCGACTGTTCCAAACTTAATTTAAATTACTAAACAGGTTATTATATAAATGTAATGGTAAAAATTCCTTAACAAAGTAACTATGATCAATGTATTCTCAACTCTTATTCCACGTAGATATATAATCTTTATTTTGTACTCTACAATACACACTACACAGGCCAGTCAGGCCACCGTCGTTGCAAATTATCTAGGTACTCTAGATGTGCATAAACTCAGACATTGTAGAGCCGGTGGAATTGCGGTACAGTCAGAAAAAAAGATGTTTCAACACAAAATTTGACCTTAAATACTCTTTACTTAGATAGTATTTTGAAATAATTATTAGTAGTTACTTGAATAGTGAATACGGAACTGTCTCATGTTTGTGTTGTACCTACCCTATTATAGAGCGCCTTCATGTTTTCAAAAAATTATAACGTCGAAGATTGCAATGAAGAAGTGGAGGTGGAATTGGCAGTGCAAAAAAAACATACGAGATTCTGTTTATGAAAACATCCACACTGTTTCCTTCTTTTTGCTCCGAAATGATAGGGCTAAAACATTTTTTTCTATAGCCATTATGTAGTTATTTACGTCGAACTCAAAAGTAGTCATCTCCATTAAACTTGCTACAGCCCCACTTTGGCCGCCAGTTGGACACAAGCCAAGTACTTTTAGAACACAAATAAAATCCAAATGTCAGTAGTCAACTTGTCTACTGCGTGCTACTGCGGACCGTACCGTGCATACCTAGTGAGGCCAATCTCTCGGCTGGCCACCTACAATCGCCCCTTGTTTGTCTAGGCTTGTCACAGCCTATCAACCAGTAGGACGATACGTACTGTGAGCTACTTCTGCCTTGTTTGCTTTGATAATATAATGGTTGAGCGCATTCTATTCATGAATTACAAATTGGGAATTGACGCTCAAAACAGATTTGTAGTGGAACCATTGTCAAGGATGGTCGTTCATTCAACTTTTTATGTTTTTTAGTCTCATTTTCGTTTACGTTTGCAGGATTCAAAATGAACGCCAAGATAGGATGCGTGCCACCAAAAGACTATATCTTGCGAAGTCGCCGCATATTGCGCGACGTTGCCATATTTTGTCGAATGATCCCTTTACTCTAGAAGACTTCTAGACCGTTGTTGTCAGACATATCGCCCAAAAAACGACATCGGTTACATACATCGCAACGTTGCTAGCAACAAGCGTCATTTCACATCTATCCCTTTGCTAGATACGCAGCAGTGGAGTTGGATAACACAACCAATAGGGTACTAGATTCGTTAACTGTCACATTTGTTTTAGATTTGTTCTGTGCTCCTACAATAAGGTAAGTGTACACATTTTAACGGTTTGTATCGTTAACGTATAGATCAAGATAACCGTTCGCGTACGCATCTCGTCGATATTGCAAGGCGCTGTGTGCCTAGTGCGAGTTTTGTCAATTTATTTACGCGCTCGGTCCGTTTGGCGTAAACTAAACTTGAAATTGTATGGAATAAGAGCAGCGCCATCTAGCGTCAGTGAATCAGTCACTAGATGGCGCTGCTATTTTTCCATACAATTTCAAGTTTACGCCAAACGGACCGAGCGCGTAAATAAAATGTCAAAACTCGCACTAGGCACACTGATCAAATCTAAAACAAATTTGACAGTTAACGTATCGAATACTTTCTCGATAGAGTTTCCTGCTCGTCCTACAAGGCGTCCACCAGTCTAGACTTAACTGTTATCATATCAGGTAGCAAGCATGCTTCATGTTCAGCCGCATCGTTATTTACCATCATGTGCCATCGCGATCAAGTGCTTGCATATCTTGCACAAAATAAAATAAATGCCTATTCGAGTTGTACCACTGTGAACCGAATAGAGATACTGGTGCATGAACTCTGCACTGTGGCAGTCACACAACAAACGAGCTAGGTTTTAATCAAGACACCAACGTTGTTGTAAACACGCCGTTCTGGATTAAACCTACATTTAATTTTAGCCCTCTCGGAGCACTCCGGCTGTTTATACCTATAACAAATATTATGTGGACGTACCTAAATCTTAATCTTTTGCTTTATTTTTATAGGAATTACTCTGAGATGTCCACAACCTCACTCGAACATGATAGATTTATCTACAATCTGTCTACGCGTTAAATTCATGTCCTACCCTTGTGTAATCTCTGTCTACGGCGTAGACTCTACGCCTTTTTGTCAAGCACGCTTTTACCATGACGTCGTATTGCAATCCAATTGAGGACCTAAACAGAATCGTTTTACTACTTATTCGTGATATTTCCATGACGTCTTGTTTTGACATCTTGACGCGCAATTCAGGTTGATTTTAAATCTAAAGGGATTGCCGTCTACCTTAATGATATTGAAAGCTATGTGGTATTATTTAAAGTGAAAAGATTCTGTTTAGGTCCTCAATTGGATCGCAATAAGACGTCATGGTAAGCCCCCTGTGCAGTTTCAGTTTTGTTTAAGATTTTTTTCGTTCCTGCATGATTGGATCCGTACAAAACGTGTGGCGTAGCTATAAAGGTATAAAATACAGAGTCATACAAAAATACCAGCATAAAGCAATGAAAAGCTAATCGTGCCATACAAACCGTTGGTAAAAAGTACATTTCAGTTCATTTAAAATTCCATCAGTCGCACAAAGCACCTGCCCCATTAGGGTTATCATCTAAAAATATCATCTGTCCGGTGACGCAGCGGCGCGGCGTGAGTTGTGACTGCTACCCGTGCGCCTGTCCACTCTTTTGACAAATTGTCGTTTTAGCAACCCTATTCGGAAAAAAACAGGTATGAAATATTTGTACCCGAAAATTTTACGTTATTATAGGCTATTTTAAGTTGAAGATCAATTTTACCATTCATAGTAATATGCTACTACGTTTTTCTTTTTAACCGACTTCCAACAAGGATAAGGAGGTTCTCAATTCGACTGTATGTTTTTTTACTTTCAAACATTGTGTTCAGGGATGGGTTGTATAGTTAAACCATCGCGTCGACAGATATATAGGTACAAATGATTGTTTTATAAAAACGTTACTTGCCCCATCTTGTAAATCACTCTGATATCTATTGAACAGCGTGGTTGGAAATGAAATCGATGCCAATATTAACAGTTTTTTACAGGAACTGTTTTATTACAGGAAAATAGAGAAAATTGACAGCTTTAAAAAAGATTTGTAGCGTTGGTAACATGCTTAAGCCCCCCAACTTGCTAAATATTAGCAACATATACGGTTTTCCATTTTCCTGCCCTCCAAAATTAAATCGGGCGCTACCCATTTATAACCTTATTCATTCTACGTATTTCAGTTCATAACAGGGTCGCATTCAGTGTTTTGTATTCCGGGCCAGTCCCTCGGGGCGAGCGAGTTCGTTCCAGTCACCCGAGAGACGTGGCCGGAATACGGCCGGGGCTTGGGGCAGTGCTTTAGCTCAAAAGTACGGACGCTATTATTACGGTTGCTGGCACAGATTTAGAGAAAATAGATGCAGCAAGTTAGTAAAATTTTATGAGACCCAACATAATATAACATAACCAAAACATTCAAACGTTTATTAATGTTTTATTTCTGTAAATTGCAAAAGGACGCAGTTTTCAACTCCATTTTATAACTTTTGGTGAGATACTATAACCTATTTTTGCACTCAATAAGAAAATATAAAAACAATAATATAAGTTTATACAAAAACATACCATAAATAAACGTTTGGCGTGGTCTAGTATCTTAATCAACTTGCGTTATCTATTCTGGTCTTTATATCTGTGGTTGCTGGCTCAACTCGTCGAGATATACATACAAGTAACGTCACAAACACTTACGCGGGCGCTTTGATCTGGATAGCATGAAAGTAGCTTTAGCTATCTTGCGCGAGACGTCTTAAATTTTGGGGCTGATATGGCCGTACATATGCCAAAATGATTATATAAGTTGCGGTTTAGCCCCATTTATCTTTACTTTACTTTTACCGTGAGTGTAAGACCGTGGTTGACGGATTGCCACTCGGATTTGTGTATACTTTTTGCTAACACTATGGCTGTTAAATTACGACGCTGTCGGTCTTATCACAAAAAAATTTAACCAAGAGGTGAACAGATGAGTCTTAACTTTCGTTCGACTAAATCGACGTCTAACCCTCGTTTTTTCTAACTCATCGACAAATTGACAAGTAAAATAATAAGGAATAAGAAGAAAGGAGCTTACCATGAAGTCTTATTGCGATTCGATTGAGGACCTAAACAGAATCATTTCACTTTATACGATATAATAGTAATACATGGCTTTCGATATAGGTAGACGTCAATCCCTTTAGATTTAAAATCAATCTAAGTTAAGCGTCAAGATGTCACAACAAGACGTCATGGTAAGAATAAGTAGTAAAACAGGTTTAGGTCCTCAATTGGATCGCAATAAGACGTCATGGTAAGCCCCCAGCGCGAGTGGTAGACGTCGATTTTGAGGAATTAAATTTTAGAAACATGTTAACTCTGGTCTAAACTTTTGTGGTAGTATGTCTAAGTATATATTCATATATGAGGGTCTAGACCTGTGTTAATTTTGATTCATTTGTACTGCTTAAAAAATGGAGCTAAAATGAAATTACTACAATCGTAAAACAAACTTGCTGATCTAATTTCAATCTAATACCCATTGGCCCGAAGGAGTCGGTCAACTTGCCCCTATTTCAGGGCTACCCTCATTCTCTTACAATTTATCGATTGGACCGAAATAAATGCATATTCCAATGCCCTAGTACCTACAGGCGGATCGCTCTTTGCCAAATTTACTTTAATTAAAACTCATCAGATATGAAATTGTTTTCTCTTCGCCTTTTATGAAGTGTATTGCTTCTCGCGGTACAAAGGAGTGTTTTATTATAATCTGACTTCGCGCCTCTTCGGAAAGTACTGGCATTTTATTTTATAATCGTTTTGAAACGTGGTAGGAAGTAAGTGCATAGTAGGTCCGTACAATTTGCGTAGCTTTCAAAATGTATCATAGCGCAAGAGGTACATTATGTAATACCTACTTAATTAGTAAGTCTATTGTTGTCTATTGTATATTTTAGTACTTTTAGTAGGTACCTACTTACTTATAGGCGTCCTACTACCCCCAGTTTCTGAAACGTCAGTCAACGTTGACAACAGATTAATTCTATTGCCATCCTTGTCATTTGTTTAGTGTTAGATAGAGACAACGATAGTTTTAATCTACTGTCAAAGCCAACTAACGTTCTAGAAACCGGGGGTTAGTTGATAAATTTGTTGACCTAAATAGACTGTTATCGATTTGACATAACAATTTTGGTAATTTTACATTTCACTCGAGTGCCCATTTTTAGTATAGGAGACAAGTTTTAGACCACTTCACCACCCTATAAGTAAACAAAAACTAATTATTTTAATATGCTATGAGTTATGTCAGAGAAACTAGCTTTATTGACATTAAAATTGAAGGTTCCTTAGTTAGTTAGTTTACGCACTGAAACTTGCAAATTCAAGTTTGAATACAACTTTGGGGTGCCTATTATTGAGGGAGACTGGCTTAGTTAAATAAGGGGGAAGGTGGGGGGGGGCGCACACAGGATAGACAAGTCAGAAGATAGGTATAAAACTATATGTTCATTTGAACTTGGATTAAGAGCAAGAACATTCTGTGCCAATAGTGTGCGAAAAGTACAGAAAGAAATCCCATGAAATGAAATTCTTTACGATTTCGAGCGGAGGGTTTTATGTGACGCGCGTTTCACTCTACTTTTGTTTATTTTCTACACTTTTGATGTGAGAGCTTAGGATTTTTATTCTCACGTCTCTTTTTTGTTAGCCTTTAAAACTGAGGTCTGGATCTGCGCTCTTTTCGTACTAAAATGTTGGAGTAAGTTCTTACGTAACCTAATGCAAAATTTTACATAAAGTTTACGTTCTAAAATAAAAACAGAAAATGGGAAATATAGCGTACCTACATTTTTTCATTATGCAGAGTCTACATTGTGGACAGACATTACAAATGAGCTTTGGATAAATGTTATAATCTTTGGATACAAGTAGTCGCACACTTCACTGTCGTGTCACGTAAATGTGTAGAAGTAGGCAGTGCTGACCATTATTATAAACTGAGTTAAGTATTGCACCAATAAATAAAGGTTATAAGACACATACCATTATTATTTCAAGAATAAACCCTGGATCAAAATACTACGACAAAATAAACTAACTAAACTAAACCAACAGTAGCCGATGTTCCCAAAATGCTGGCAGCTCGATGCTAAAGTTTTTGCGCAAATTGTATCAGATCAAAGCTTAGAGAAACTAGTTTGTTCTAGTTGTTCCTTTAGCAGTCTCTATAAAGGCACTACTAAACTACTAAAACATATTATTAACTAGCTAAAACGGGTATAATTCGCTCACAAACGAATATCAATGTATACAATTTTGACCTACCTCGACGTTTCGGCCGAGTTACATCGACCGTGGTCACGAGAAGACTCGCGAAGTAGACCAGTTTTTAGCAAATTAATATACTAATATCTGGATGACCGAGCTTTGCTCGGTATTTTTTTATAAATTGTGTTTTTTGGAAATTATATTTAAGTACGAATTACTAATAAAATGATGAAATATGAATAATATTTTTTGATCTTACCGATAGAATAATAAAAAAATATGATCTGGTTATTTAAAGAAAAAAATCATAAGGAAACACGAATAAAATGACATTTTCTAAAAATGATTCCTAGCTAGATCGATTTATCGCCCCCGAAACCCACTATATACTGAATTTCATGAAAATCGTTGGAGCCGATTCCGAGATTCCAATTATATATATATATATATACCTAGTCAGGTCATAAATTCTGTCACATGTTTTATATAAAATAATTGAAACAAGTTTATTCATTATGTAACCATTTATATACCAAAATGAACTTAACAAAACATAGATTCTTATGACACTAAAGTTTATTCAAAATGACCTCCGTGATTTTGAATACAGGCCTTCAATCTGCGCGGCCAGTCGTCTATCGCAGCACGAACGAGGTCCATGTCAATATCGGCGGCTGCCTTAATCAAGGATGTCTTGAGTGACTCCAAATTGGGATGAGGCTTTGAGCACGCCTTTTCCTCCAAGTGTTGCCATATCTTGTAATCTAGCGGATTCAAATCTGGACTGGAGGAGGGCCAGTCTTCGTGCCGGATGAAGTCGATTTCACGCGCCGCCAGCCAGTCTTGTGTGCTCTTCGCTCTATGAGCTGGCGCCGAATCTTGTTGGAATACCCAGTGCCTGTTATTAAACATGGTATGAGAAACAGGTTCCACAAGGTTCGTCAGGACTGTATTTTGATACACAACTGCATTCGTTTTTACACCTTTCTCACAAAAATGTACCTCTGTTAAGCCCCAATAAGACACTCCCAACCATACCATGAGCGAGGATGGAAAATGACCTCGTTGGACACGCGGAGTACGGTTGCTCGCTTCTTCACTACTGTGTGCGTACACCTTATCATTTTGTTTGTTGTAGCTCTCTTCTACGGTAAAAATTTTTTCATCCGAAAAAAGAATTTCCCGATATTTTATTCCCGCGTACCGCTTCAACAAAGCGCGGCATCTCTTCAGTCTCAGGTCTATTAGACGAGCATTCAAATGATGTCCTGTTTTTCTTCGATATGCCCGAAGCCCTAAGTCTTCATTTAACACCCTTTTCACCGTGGTTCTGCTTAATCCCATCTGAAGGGCCAACAGTTTCTGCTTACGTTTGGGATTTCTTTGAATTCGCGCCTTCACAGCTTTTATCACTGCTGGAGTCCTAACAGACCGAGGGCGACCACTTCTTGACCTGTCATCTACACTAGAGTCTTCATTGTATCGTTTGATGGTACGATAAACGAATCTCTTGGTTATATTCAAATTTTTCAGTATGTCAAAAATTTGAATTGGCGCGTAACCGCAACGGTGCAACGCAATAACTGCAACACGGCCTTCTTTAAGCGTCCACTCCATATTTAAAAATGAGTAAAATTCTAAAAAGTATACTTTTTTATTTTCATGAACAATTCGAAATTCGAATTCAGTAAACTTTTTTGTGGCCAGCATTCTAAAAGAAAAGTTTTTACTGTGTGACAATACTTATGACCTGACTAAGTATATATATACTCGTATATACAAGAATTGCTCATTAAAGACATAAGATTTCATAAATTTGATTCGGGTGTATTCATACTTCATAGCTGCTGACCTCCGGGTTGAATATTAAACGGCTTAAGCGCTACTAGTCTCTCCTGGCATCGAGCCAACTACTTCGCCAACTCTATTGGATCCTACGTGTCAAATCTGAATGCGAACTATAATGCCGTTATGCATGCAGATACCTTCGTTGAAATTCATTCATGGAATCTAAATAATTGTATTAGTAATATAATACATATTGCCAGTTACATTGCTACGTAAGGGGCGGGTGTAGCTAAATTGTTTAGAACTATACTGCTAAGAGTATAGATGATTTCATTATGTTTGTTTGACTGTCTGTACATTGCTTTAGTGTACGGATCTCACGAGACCTTCCTGCGGTGTAATTTACTCATAACTGAATTATAATGGAAAGACACTGCCTTGACACTTAGTATATTAAATACCTCGGTACAGCGAGAATTTGGCACAAGCAAAATATAGTAGGTATCGTAAAATCCTACTAATATTATAAACGCGAAAGTTTGTAAGTATGGATGGATGGATGGATGGATGTTTGTTACTCTTTCACGTAAAAACTACTGAATGGATTTTAATGAAACTTTACAGTAATGTAGCTTACATATCAGCATAACATATAGGCTACAATTCATAAAGATATATTGTATATTATCCAAAGGCGGGTGAAACCGCGGGGCGCAGCTAGTCTTACATAATAATATTTTTCATGATTCTGATTTTCTTGAAATTACGTGTCGCTAATATTCCTATATTATTCACGAAACGCACACAATATGTCTTTACAAATCTACTTTGCCTGTCTTCCCAAATTCGATAATGTTAGTCTATCATAGTTTTATGGGACCTAGTGCAAAGAAGTCTGTAGTTTATGGATATTGAGACAGAAGGTTCTCAGTTTCACGTTGCAAGAGACGACGTTGCCTTTAATTTGGTCCATTCCCTGGGTCCAGGTGGTAATTACGTCACGACTAGTATTTCCAATTTGCTTCAAGGCCCGGCCCCTTTAGTTGCGACCTTTGACGATTTATGCCCCCGTAAGCGTAGTCGGATATCTTACCAATCAGCTGTTACGTCCGTCGGCTGATGAAACTATTTGGGGGCGACGACCGGGACTCGTGGATGTTTTACCTTCCACTTACTATAAATTGAATTTGCTCTCGGCTTCAAGGTGTTCGATGTAGGCTAAATTCTTGAAAGCGTATGAATTTTGAGCAGTTATTCGTAAATTACATGACACTGGCAAATTGCTCAAGCACCTCCTCGCAATGGCCGTTCTAATGTTGTGAAAGCATTTGCCGTTGAAGCTCTTCCCGGTTTTGAATCAGGTTTTAGTCGGTTAATTTTCATGAGTACCCTTTTGGGGCCCATGTAAAGATAGGTTTCAGTGTCGAGTTTTAAGTAGGTAATATCCTGTTGAGGTTCCAAAGGTCAATAGCTGCCATTATGACGTTGAACTATCATAAAGTTGGGTTAAAATTTTGATTTTATCCCTGTGGCAGCTGCCTATTGAGCTGAGGAAATGGGACTTAAGTTTTACTATATACTCTATTTATTTATTAATTTATCCTGTCTGTAACATTAGTAGCTAGCATTAGTGAGATACACGAGTTGTTAACCTGATATTATGTTCATTATTAAGTATGTCCACTATAATTTCAATGTTATGGTTGTAAAAATAACGATAACTTCAAACTAAACCCCTTAACTCCAGACTTAGGGCCCCACGTTGGCCCCAGTCAGATAACTGACTGGCGCCCAACGTGGGACAGCTTATAATTTTCGGATCTTTTTACAAAGCAGCTCTAACAATCTAACTAAGCATAAATGTAAAAAGTTTAATATTCAGTTTGGATCATTTCTAGCCGTGTTTTTAAACACTAGTTGCACGTACGGCACCACTTTTTCTCGTAGTTAAAAATACCTTTTTTATCTATCCGATATGGGCGCAGCGGAATCGATCGCAAGCGATCCAAACCCTTACAATTGGCAATAACTCCGCTCTCGTATCTGGCAACACAAACGCGCAAATTCTTCAAAATTAAATTGGGTAACGACTGTGAAACGTGGTGCAGAAATAAATTGTACTTTTGCGTTTGAATTACTTTTATTCATTTAGTATTTAGCGATACACTCTAAATTCACTTTTTAATATTTTCACTTATGCATTTAGTCTCTTTGTGAAATTATAGTTAGGATTAATTGGAATTGGCCAGACGCTTCAGTGTCTCTTTTTACACTGAGGCGTGAGGTAAATGGCATGTGACTGTACTTCAGTTACATCACGTACTCATGGAAATATTAGTTAACGAAAGCTGGCGTTAACATTATTCTAAATAAATGCCGTTTCAAGTAATATTTTGTATCACAGAACAATTATAGATCTAAGAGATATCTAAGAGAGAAACGCTGTGTTTCGCATCGAGTAACAAACGACCCAATAGTAAAAAATCGCTAAGGTGACAGAATTATTTCGGCGGCATATCCAACAATCCAGACCCCGTGGTGGATTATGGCCTAATCCTCCTCATGAAAGCGAGTACATGCTGAATTATTTGTATTAATTAATGCATAATGATGAATTCAGTTTGAAATCTTGCTTAATGGTCTATTGCGCTTATTCATAGACCACTGCATTTTCATAACGTTGAACCAGCTTTCGGTAACTAACCTTCCACATCTCGTTGCTTACTCCATAAGTAGTAACGAGTAGATTGCTCTGCGGTCGGCCACGCGCCCCAGTGTCCGCTGCGTGCACAGTGCACGCTGGGGCGCGTTGGCATGTGACCTGTCGCAGTCTTGTCTGTGTTCTCAGGGTTCACGGACGTGCAGACGTTGTTCCTGGCCTGCTTTGGGACGCTGGTGCCGCTGCTGCTCGTCCTGTTTGCCACACTCTTCATCAGGTGAGAACCTCGAGGGTCTTGTACCATTATCACAAAAATAACCTCTGATCCTGACACACGTCTTTGCAGATGTCAAGTATGTTAGCCTGTAAAGTATTAAAAAAACATGAATACCTAGACATTCTTTTATGTAGTTCCTTCGGTTTTTATGGTACGCTATTATCTAAATCAACGCCTTGTGTAATGGAATCTGTTACCTATAATTATGTAAGATTATAAAAACTATATTTGAATACAAAAATGTTTGAAATAAAAGTTTGTAATAAAGAAAGCTAGGACACAAGACTGTAAGAACATACAACAATAAAATACAAGAAGGATCGCACGATCAACAAGGATACAAAAACAACAATCATACAAGGAGACTAAACACATTGATATGTCTCACTTTTGCATAAAATATCGATGTGCCAAGTTCTCATTCGGAGTATATCAACAAGTCGCCAACCAGCCAGCGGTCTAGCTTTGAATGGATGAGCTTACACTCCGAGATAAGTAGGGAGGATATTGGATTTCCTGAAAATCCTCCAGTAGGGCTGGAAATATTCCACTGGTATTATTATTGCAAACGTACGTAACATACATGTCTAAGGGTAGTGCATAAGACTTATTGTTACGATGATGATATATACGTAAGTGTCAGATTTATTTTTGTTTTATTTCGTCTTGTATAAGAGTTATTTATGTGTTTGTTATAATGATATAGAGTTATTCAGTAAGAAAGGTGGTTGACATTTTAATCCTTCGTTTAACTTACAGAAAGTGTTGGCGCCCAACGTGTGGCGAAGGATTCCATTAGTAAATCTTTAGATTTAGGCAACAAATGAATATATTTCTTATGTCTTCACTAAATGAATTTCTATCGCTTCTAATCTGGTAAGATATGGCGCAAAGCTAGTGTGATACAGAATAAAAACTAAAAGAAAATTAATTTTGGCGCCCAACTTTTGATCCAATTTTATAGCTCATTTCTGTTTTTAGATTTTGACTATAGTTTAGTAAGAATGTGTGCTACCTCATGGCTACTTCTTCAATAATTTATAAGGTATCGTCGCTTTTATTCGCAAAATTAAGCCGCAAGCTTAGTCTAGTATAAAATAAAATAAATGCACAAAAGATGCTTTGACGGAATCATACGCTCGTGAGATCCTATTGTGTGAAAGAGAAATAAGTTTGTAGTAAATTGGATGTCAATATCAATGCGATGAAACCCACGCTAGAACGACCAACTTATGTTATTTGATATTGGAAAATGCTCTTTAGAGAAAAGGAATACCTTTAGCATATTTTTACTGTATTTTTACATATATTATTGGCATAAGTACGGATATACTTGCAATTTGCTACCATAATGTGTTTTAAAAGTTGAGGCTATCTTCGCAACCAATAAATCTTGGGTTCTGTTGATTTTTACTAGCTGGTACCCGTGACTTCGCCCACGCGGGTGTATTTTATGTCAGAATTAGAATATGGTTTCCTACCAAAACCCGGAGGTATTTACCAGCGCGTCGAATATGATCAGAATGTGTATTGTGTATATTTATACATAGATTTGGTTTTTACGTGTTGAATTTAGATGTGCATTTTTTATAAAGTAAGATTTAAGCCACGCATTGAAATCGGTTCAGTAGTTTCTGAGCTATTTCTAAAAACAAACACAGAGACAGATGTCATGTTCTGAAGTTTAATTAATGTATTTTGGACCATTTCTGTTAGACATATGCAGTTTTCTGCTTTAATACGAGGTTCATGATATTTCTAAATGCGTTCAGCCGAAATTAAGCCTTGTCCATTCGAATTTAACAGCTTTCTACTCACGTGGACATTTTGGAGCATTAACTGAACCGACCCAGATTTGTTCATGCTGAATGGAGTCCGAAATTCAGACTAATTCCGAACAAACGGCCGGAAGTGAGAGAGCTTCCGGTCAGGTTGGAAAAGGGCCAAGCGGCGTTATACTCTTTTTTGCTACTTTGGAGTTAGGCCTCATTTAAACATTGAGCGATGTTCTTTCGTCTTGTTTCTGTTTTTGTTTTTTGAATCTGATAGATGTGGATTATGGGACTTGTTCTTGCTTTTAGAAGGTCTGAGTTCCAGGAATAGAACAGCACTGAGCGTTTCTACTTCAATCCTTACTTTTTTAAGGGTTTAAGTTCCGATCTTTACTGGGTTACTGGCAGCATTGCTTCATTCTACTGCAATTTCATTTTTGAAGATACGATGAGATGCCGGCCCCTGTTAGCTGTGGTCTCCTATTAACGCCATCGGCCATATAGGGTGACGCCGTACACTGCGTCACGTAGTGCTATATACTATAGAAATGTACGCCGACATCAGTGTAAAAAAATTACCACAGCACAACCTAACTGTACGTCGTGTCGCTGTGAGCGGCCAATGCTGTTAACAGGCTTATAGGCCCAAAGTGTCAACATCAAACCAAATCCGAGACTAGCATTCTCTGCCGGTAACGCTCTACCGAAAGAGCCGCACCAACCCTACAGGCCCAACTCGATTCACCTGCATAATGTAATCTAATTACACGTTCGATATAGCGCCACTTAAGGGCAAAGGGCTCCATCAACGAGACACGGCAGCAGGTAATTCGATATAGTATCGGCTTCAATCAGGCTGTTTCGGATGACGTCACATCAAACGCTACATCCTCAGTAGTCAGGATATCTCATATCCGGTCGAACTGTTTGCAAATCGCCTTAATAGCGAGGGGTAAATTCTCGCACGCATTGTCCGGAAACTCGAGTAGGCTCGAGTGATACCTCGTGTTTTGCTAAGAATCAAATTCCCATGGTTCTTTATCTTCCTAGCGGTTCTTTATATTTGATAGAATCGGGCGTTACTTTGCAAAAATCCGTATTCAAAACAATGAAGTAAAAATATGTAGCTTTAATTCCACCGTTTTTTTGGTAGAATTAAAGCTACATATTTTTACTGCATTGTTTTGAATATCATACTTTGCAAAGGTCACTATGGCCTTTACAATTTCCAACCAAACGACACAAGGTTCAAAATCGGCCTTGCACCAATGGCTTACTGATAAGTTATGTGAAATTTCCATCGCTCTGTGCTTCAAAGAGCAGGTTAAACCATATGTCGGGATACGTTGTAAAGCTACATTAGGTATATGCCCTTGGTAACCTAATAATCTCTGACATGAGAGGCTGTAGTTTCCTCGTTCGACTAACAAACAAGTTAAATTCCAGTGAAGGCAAAATTGTAGTTGCGTTATGGTCGACGTTTCTAGTTGCCTACCTGGATACAGGAAATGGCGCTCTGAATCGTTATTTTACGTAGTGATGGTGTATGTTCTAATTATCTGAAGCAAACTTCTAATAATACCGAGGACCACATAGAGAGTGAGCTTTGCACGTTTGCGGGATCGTCATTTCTGGGTATCTTAAATGTGTATTTAAATTTTAAAGGGCGTTACTAATTATTGATAGCTGCGTACGGTGGTATACTTACTTAGTTACACACGTCATTTTGTCGATGAAATCTTGTGGCGTTAGTTCCTGGTTCTTCAAAACTTTTATGCTCTAGAAATGGTAGGTGCTAACAACAAAAATATTAACGAATTCAAAACTCAATTTAACATTTTCAGGTGCATGTGTAGGAGGCACTGCCCAGGGTTCTGCAAGAAGCCTTCAGCGTCATCTACGTCAGAAAGCAGCGAAAAGCAGGACCAACAGGTGAGCAAGACATACTTACCTGCCGTCTCATTACGTCCGATGTTGGATGTCAGTCTATGAAAAGTGAATGAGCCTATGAATAATAACGTCGAAGCCCGTACCTTACAGATGGTAATAAAACTGAACAGCTCATAATCACGAAAAGTAAGTACAAAAGTAGTACTTACGAGCTACAAATGATGGAGTAACTTCGTTGACAACCCGGTAGGACACGCCTGGCTATAGCTATGCCTTCAACCTAAAAATCTGTCGCCAGTCCCTTTTTTTAGGGAGACGACAAAACAAACAAACAAACAACCAAAGCAGTTTGAATTCGAACTTATTCTAGTATTCTGTTTATTGCATAAGACCGGTTAGGATACTTAACTTTTACAGTCAAAGTGTTGACATTTTGTATCGTTTACGTTATAAGCCAACGTTATTCTGATTCATTGGTTAATTAAACTGTTGATTATTATGGTGTTGATATTTTAATTGTTATAGATTTGACTGTTGAAGCTAAGTATTCCACCCTTTTTGACCACCCTACAAAATAATGATTAATGAATAATTATGGTGCATTGTCTTTTTTATGACATACAAATATTGACACGCACACACAGGGTATACCTGGGGAGATAATAAAAAAATCTAATTATAGAAAAACAAACGCCTGATGACAGTGTTTCAGCAAAGAAGTGACTTATAACTCTCTAACTGTATTTGTCAGGCGCAAATGTGAATACATACTTAGGCACTTTACTTTTTCTCCATCTATACTACTTCGGAACTGATAAGGACTAAGGTATGCCACAATTTACGCACGAAATAAAATAAGACCAAATTCTATACTACTTCTTCTACTTAGATAGCGTCAGGTAGGGTTGTTATGGGACGCTATGTAAGTAGAATCATATTATCGCCGAAATTTAGCACGTGTTGATACCTGATTTGGATCAGTAATGTGTTGTAGATTTGATCAAGAAAGTTGTTTAAATAAATTTTATTTTCTTGTTATTATATACAATGTACTAAATAGAACATTTTTCTCCGTCTCCAACCTTTTGTATTACTATGTTATGGAAGGAAAAATACCCAACAAGCTATAGGTAATTAAATATGTACATTTTTAGATTAGGTAGGTATTACAAAATCTCAAAGCCATTATTTAGAACGAATTCAAAATTCATTAATGATTCCCTTACATTCAGTAACTTCTTCACCCTTTCAGTGAATCTATGAATAATTTCTAAGCGCCCCTAAAGCAGAAAATGCATGATGAATTAGCCCCGGGGTTCTAACTCCCATAAACACTAATCGCCATACCATTGAAATTACACCCAGTAAGCCATGGGATGATATGATGGGTCGCTCATTAATGGATGATAATTAATTGAGGAAGGTAGGTAAGTGCAATATTATAACCGGGCTGGTTGCAATTATACCCACAAAATACAAGTTTAAATTTAATAATAATAAATAGTACAAATTTAACAAATTTATTTCTTTTGTCCATCACGATAGTAAAGTGGTGAATACATTACTGACACTTCCTGGGAGTTTCGGAGAGAAACTACGTGCTTTTATGTTACACTAGCTGCACACTGCGGTGTTACTCGCTTTTTATGGAATAATCAGTAGCCTATGTGTTAAACCAGAGTAATAGCTACCTCTATACCAATATTTACCAAAAAAGGTCCAGCCGTTTGAGCGTGAAGACGTAACAAACATACAAACACGCTGACAAACTTTGGCCGTAATAATATTATAGTAGGAATACGGCCAATCTCCTGCAATAAAATGAAACATTTCAAATAAGTTATTATCTATTCGTATAATTAATATGAATTAAGTACTAGCTACTGGAAATCGGCCTATCCCATAATTTATACAGTAATCCATTGATATTTCATATTCCACGCGTATATAATGCTTTGATACATAATATTCCTCCTGGTGCTTAAATTTTGCACCTAAATACGCGGTGGATCAGCCCGTGCCGTACGTGGCTGTGAATAATAGAGGCGAAAGCATAGGGGAATCAGTTTCAGTATTTCACGTTGCGGTTACATGTGAATCAGTAAAAAAATCATCAGTTTGCGTTCTTAGGTAAAAACGTTCTTCGCAGAGGCGTTCTTTCTTGGATTCGTTCGTCGTAGTACCTATCTTTCGCAATAACGTTCATAGGACTTTAAAATTAAATGATTATAAAAACAATGTAGGTATATTAGATCGGACATTAAATGATTGAGTGTCATGTAGGTAGGTATATTAGTTAAAACTAATTGCTCTTTAAAACTGTCAGCCTTCAGTGAGAATAAATCGACGTAGCGTTTTGCAATCGGCATTTTTTTGTACATTTTAATGTTTGGGCTTTATTAATAACTAGCTGATACCCGCAACTTCGTTCGCATTTTTATATAAAATGTAAACTGTTTAGAAAATCAATTGATGTCGCGGGAAACAGTTATAGGTAAGAATATATCTGTCTCTTTCTCTCTCCCTTTTCCTCTATCTTTCTCCCTCTCTAGCTCTTTTTCTACCTTTCTCCCTCTTTCGCTCTTTCTATCTCTCTTCCTCTACCTCCATCTCTTTCCCTCTCCCTATATATCTATATCTTTCCCTATCTTTCTATCATTAATATCCTTCTCCACTCTCAATCTCTTGCATTCCCTCTCCCTGTCCATCTCATCCATTATATTTATTTCCCTCACCCTCTCCATCTATATCTCTTCCTTTCCCTCCTTCGCTCACTCCCTCTCCCTCTATTTCTATATATTTCGCACTCAATCTCTCTCACCTATTTCCCCCCACTCTCCCCTCCTTCTAGCCCCACTCTCACCGCTTTCACTCCCACTCTCTACTCTTTCTCCCCCCACTCTACCCTCTTTCTCCCCCACTCTACCCTCTTTCTCCCCCCACTCTCCCCTTTTCTCCCCCACTCTCCCCTCTTTCTCCCACCACTCTCCCCTCTTCCCCCCACTCTTCCCTCTTTCTCCCCCCACTCTCCCCTCTTTCTCACCCACTCTCCCCTCTCTTTCTCCCCACTCTACTCTCTTTCCCACCCCACTCTCCCTTCTTTCTCCCCCCACTCTCCCCTCTTCCCCCCCACTCTTCCCTCTTTCTCCCCCCACTCTCCCCTCTACCCTCATACCCCACTCTCCCCTCTCTATCTCCCCACTCTACCCTTTTTCTCACCCCACTCTCCCCTCTTTCTCCCCCCACTCACCCCTCTTTATCCCCCCACTCTCCCCTCTTTCTCACCCCACTCTCCCCTCTTTCTCACCCCACTCTCCCCTCTTTCTCCCCCCACTCACCCCTCTTTATCCCCCCACTCTCCCCTCTTTCTCCCCCCCACTCTCCCTTCCTTTTCCCCCCACTCTGTCCGCTTTCTCCCCCCACTCTCCCCTCTTTCTCCCCCCCTCTAACCTTTTTCTCACCCCACTCTCCCCTCTTTCTCCCCCCCACTCTCCCTTCCTTTTCCCCCCACTCTGTCCGCTTTCTCCCCCCACTCTCCCCTCTTTCTCCCCCCACTCTAACCTTTTTTGCACCCCACTCTCCCCTCTTTTTCCCCCCACTCTCCCCTCTTTTCCCCCCCACTCTCCCCTCTATTTCCCCCCACTCTTCCCCCCACTCTACCATCTACTCCCCCTTTCCCCCCACTATCCCCTTTCCCCCACTTTCCCCCCACTCTCCCCTTTCCCCCTTTCTCCCCCTCCTCCCATCGCACTCTCCCCCCTTAATTACTTTCCAATTTAAATTACGATCCGTTTAGCCGTTTATTGTGGTCCGTAGGGGGTGCATCTAAAGAATACCTCATAATTTCAACCCCCTTGCTTTTCCCCCTTTAGGGATGATTTTGCAAAAAAGCTGAAACCCGTATTTATTTATTTCTTACCAAAAGCCTAAATAAGAATTTTCAGATCCGTAACTTGAGGAATTATGGATTCCCCATACAAACTTTCAACCCCTATTTCATCCCCTTCGAGATTATTTTTTGAGACAAAAGATAGCCTATGTCCGTCTCATAGGTCCAATCTACCCCTATACCAAATTTCATCGAAATCGGTTCAGCCGTTTAGCCGTGAAAAGGTAACAAACAAACAGACAAACAGACAGATAAACAGAGTTACTTTCAGATTTATAATATTAGTATGGATTTATAGTGTGATTAAAATGTATTGCCATAAACCATAATTTGAGTTTTTCATTCAAAAACTCAACACTAACTAAATTCGGTAGTCCTGCTTCGTCCATCTACTTTCTAATTTCATCTTACAACAATAATAATCTGAGTGAAAATTAAAACTTAGAGAAATACCTACTTTCCCTTACCTTGTTTTTGTTTTAGTTATGGCTTCCCAAAGTTTGTGCATATAGCCAGTGTCAAATATTATAATATTTAAGTATTTCTTAGTTTCACAATAGGTGAGTCATAGCATAGCAATTCTAGTGGTCAAGTAGTCAAGTCAATTATATATATTATTATAGTCAAAGTCAAGATTCAGTAAAGTGATGGATTCTTTACTAAAATTGCCTGTGATTTAGAAAAAATGCGTACATGTTTCATTGTTGGGTTTATATAATTTGCCGACACTCGTATACATTACCGAACACTCAATTATTAATATTCCACCAATATCATAATTAACACTCGAAGAAACACAAGTTTGAGAAAAAAAAACCACCAATTTCTCACTATCGGATTCCCGCCAAAACTCTTTTCCCTTACGTTTCCAATGCTCATTTATCCAAATATGACGCCGCGCACACACGTTATGAATTTAGCGTATGTCAGAGATACACATGTGTGTGTATGTATGTATGCTATTATTCCTTTTTTATTCAAGTCTGCAGAGACGATGTGATCAAAGATAAAGCACGCGCTACAAGAAGATAATGATCGATCTAAGCATCCGGAATAATAACTGCATAAATCTGACGCGAAGCCCTTTTCAGATCATTCCAACAGACGGTTCTATTTCTATCTTAGCATGCTTATAAACTTCTAACACATCGACATTGTGTTACAACATACTCTGAATAAGACAAAAATAATATAAGTGCTTAATGATGTGAGTTTTTATTGGTATGAGGCCTGATTTTATAACTTTTTAAATTGTGTATGGCCGTAACTTATGAGCATGAAAATATATGTCTAATTGGAGATAGGAGCTTAACTCGCCGCCTAAATATTTTCCTCGGAAACTTTGCACCCCCGCGATTGGGTAACAAAATGGTAACAAACAACCAAAACTTTGTCGTACATAATCAAAATCTTTTTTATTCGCGCCGCTCTTGTGTCGGACCTCCTTTTTAACCTAAATACAAACTCAATAAAAAGTTTGCTCATAATTTAACATTATGTGGATAAAATTAAGCGCGGAGTTTTGGCGGGAATCCGATAGTGAGATGTTGTTGGTCTTGTATTATTAGCTCAAACTTGTGTTTCTTCGAGTGTTAATGTGTAATATTGGTGGAATATTAACCATTAAGTGTTCGTTAACGTGCACGAGTGTAGGCGAATGATATAAACTCAAAAAGCGTGTCATTTCGCATTTTTTCCAAAACTCCCAGGAAGTTTCAGTAAAGCATCCACTACTTTACTGAATCGTGACTGACGATGTAAATAATTGACTTGACTACTTGACCACGATTGCTATAACATTGCTGTGACTTTCTTGTTTAAGAAATACAATAAAATACTTGACACTGGCTATATGCACAAACCGTGCGAAGCCATAACTAAAAAAAAAAAAAATAATTAAGCGCGGGTTTTGGCGGGAAATCTAAATTGTAACGCTGATTTTATATTTTTCGATTGTAACTTACGTGGTGTGGTCGTTAACATGCATGAGGGTGTGTAGTAATAGTACATTACGATACAAGCTGTCTAAGTAGCATATTAATACACGGCGGCGTGAAGTTAGCGCCCGAGCGAAGCGAGGGTGCTAACCGCCGTGTATTTAATATACTTACTTGTGCAGCGAGTATCGTATACTATTTTATAGCACGTGCGACATAAACCCGCCATCCATTTAATTTATTTAAAAATATTCTTCTAATTAATGCAATGAAAAGATGTTCATTTGACTCTTAGTAATAAACACACAAATTTTAATGCGGGTAGGTTGGCATTCCACCAGTAGAGAACGGGAAAACACAATTTACACCTACCCGTATCACTTCTAGAATTGTTTTTTAGGTTATTAGCATTTTTGGACGCATATTTATTGTTCGTGGATTGCTTAATGTGATATTGTTTCAGATTTAATATTGTTCAGTTTAAGTAATAGTCAAACAGGTTTCAACTAAAAAACAGGGAAAAAATATCAATAGTGTAGGGCTTCATTTTGTAACCGAATCTTTATCGTAACGTGAATACCTACCTAATATAGGAATCTGTGATTGATCTGGTTTGTGCATAAATGTATTCACTATGAGACTATATTATATAATATTATTTATGGTGTATAATAATTGAAAGTGTGTGTATTCAGTGAAAATAGTTCATGTGTCGGTTACATTTTATATAAACAACAAAAAACGCAACATTTCTAAATCAAGTAAGTATTCTTATGTTTCAATAATTATATAATCGTACTAGCTGTTGCCCGCGACTTCGTCCGCGCGGACTATATATTTTACCATAATTCCAAATACTTAACTAAAAATAGACCATGACCTCGTGTTCGACATCGACATCCGATATGCGATATCCAACATGCTCGTACGACATCCACCATCTTCTATCAAAATTACTATCTTATATAAAAATCTAGCATTTTATACCAAAATCTAACATTTCATACAAAATTTACCATTTCCTAACAAAATCTACCATTTTCTACCAAAATACCATGTTCTACCCATAAGCTACCATTATCTACCTACTAAAATTAAAATTTTCTACCACAATCTAAAATTTTGTTTCTAAATCTATTATTTTCTTACTAAATGTATTATTTTCTACCAAAAGCTACCATTTCCTACCAGAACCTACCATTTCCAATCAGAATCTACCATTTTCTACCAAAAAGTACCATTTTTAACCAAAGCTTCCTTTTTTTCCAAAATTTACCGTTTTCATCAAAAGCTACCAAATTTATCATTTCTACCAAATTAGCATTTTAACCAAAATCTACCATTTTAATTCCAAATTCACTATTATCTACCAAAAGCTACAATTCCTTCCAAAATCTACCACTATTACCAAAAATCTACCATTATTACCAATAATCTACCATTTCCTACTAAAAACTACCATTTCCTACTTTAAATTAATCATTTTCTACAAAATTTACCACTTTCTACCTACAATTTAGGATTCATTTAGTTCATTATTAAAACCAGATAAAACATGTGTTTAAAATCTTTAAAGGATATAGATGCCAAGTTTGTAGTTGATCAAACCGATAAAACACGTTGTTCCATCCAAACTTTGAAACCCCTTTTCACCCACTTAGGGGTTGAATTAAAAAAAAAAGAAACTTAGTGCACACCTACGTCTTTTAAGGAATATTTGTGCAAAATTTCAGTTTCGAACAAAATCTGATGAAAAATATTTTGCAACCCCTCTTTATTATTTTAGGGGTTGAATATTAAAAAACTATGAAATATTTAAATAAATCTTTTAAATAATGTAAAAGCCAAGTTTGAAGCAGATTAGACAAAGAAAACACGTTGTGACACACAAACATTACAACCCCTTTTCACCCCTTTAGAGGTTGAATTTAAAAATCATATTGAAGTGCACTCCTATGTCACTTATGGCATAATAATTGATCCAAATTTAAATTATGAACTAAATCGGATGAAAATATGTTGCAACCCCTTATTCTCAATTTAGGGGTTGAATATTCAAAAACGATGAAACACGTGTTTAATTAAATCTTTTAAAGAATATAAATGCCAAGTTTGAAGTTGATCGGACTAAGAAAACACGTTGCTCCATACAAACTTTGTAACCCCTTTTCACCCCTTTAGGGGTTGAATTTTCAAAAATCCTTTCTTATTGCTCGCCTACGTCACATAAGGAATATTTGTGCAAAATTTCATGGTTCTAGACCCAGCGGTTTCGGCTGTGCGTTGATCGATCAGTCAGTCAGTCAGTCAGTCAGTCAGTCAGTCAATCAGTCAGTCAGTTTTGGCTTTTATATATATAAGATTAGAAATTGAATAAAATGTACAGTGTACGGTTAATATCGCTAACTTAGGTATAGCGTTTTCACGTAATATTGTCCGACGAAGACCAAAATGAAAACATGCAGAAATATGGCGCCGAAGACATTGGCGTTTCGGTCCCACACGTTACAGGTTATACGTATCTTCTCTTGCTTACTATGAGTTTGTGAGTGGTGTAAAAATGTATGACTGATTAGCTTTGGTTCATTACTACGCTCACAACGATGGCTATATTCTTCAACGGTGTGAAGTTAGTGAACATCAGGCCGTTTAAAAATGTGCTACTTTGAACAGCGCAAAGCGTGACCTAAGTGCGGGTTTAGGTCGCACGGTGCTATAAATAATAATATTAATCCAAAAAACGTGTCATTTTATGCTTTCTCCGGAACCTCCAGAAAGTTTCAGTAAAACATATACTGAGTCTCTCTGTCTGTCTCATCTCTATACTGAGTCGTCACGTTGACTGCAATTCGACGATACGGACTCTATAGACAAGGAATACAATACAAAATCCACCATTACATAAAAGTAGTACTAATGAAAGATACGATTAACTATTATTTTTTTTATAAAAAAACGTAGCTCCACACTTGGATTGCTCCTGTATCGTGGGTACCGCTAACAGACATATAATTTCACATACACATCACGCCCAGACTAGAAACATACATTTGTGGATCGCACAAATATTTGTTCCGGGCGGGAATCGAACCCGCGACCCCTAGCGCAGCAGTCCGATTGCTCAGCCACTACGCCAAACGAGCCGTCATATACAAAATGCGGCTTTATCGCTTTTAGCTACTTCTTATAGGACTTAAATAAGAAATTGTATGCTACCTACCTACAGCTTTGTTACAGACATGTCGCAAGATTTTCGAAGTATCCAATACCGGCGATGTTAATGAAGTGCCCGATGCCGCTTTCTATGTATGAACAGGAACACCCGAAATCATTACCCACACATTAAGAGCTGGTCCAAACTGCATTCCCTGAGGTCTAGAGACCTATACGACCATCTCTTTTCAACTAGCGCGTTAGTGAGGGAAGGCGCTAATGCGCTTGACCTATGCGCTCGAACGCCCGATTTGGGCAGTTCACCATTACGTATCGCTGACTAAAATATAATTGTAGGTATACCTTAAAATATCCGTAAATTACCGAATTTTCATGATGCTAAAGATGGCAATGCTTGGGTCTTGTATGAGAATTATTAATTGTTATTTCAATTATTTTCCAATTGTTAAAAAAAGTATAATTATACACTTCGATCCATATACAAAATAAAAGATTTTCAGCAGCAGTAAATTTCAGATTTGATACCCACTCGATGTAACTAATTAATGTATACCAATATAGAGCCATTTTACCTACCGTCTTGTGATCTAAATTAGCGAGAATGAAGCTGAAAACTCCCTCTAAGTAATGCTAGGGTTGTCAAGTGGAGGCAGTGTTAATTTTCCAGTTGTGAGCCCGCTCGCCGTGTCATTACAGAGGCGGAGGCAGGGCCGGACTCAGGTCGGTTGGTATTTGGGCCATGTTGTATTAACAGTTTGTAGTTTGAAAAAATAAAGATTGATTTAGTACACAGCGAATGCGACTGAATGTAAAAACTTTGGTAAAATTACAAAAATAATATTTATGACATAGTTATTTCAATAATTTTGGCATAATATGGTCAATATTGAAAGAGTAACATTGACCATTATTTTGTTGAAGAGAATATTTAAATAATACTTTCACCTCATACTAATTAGAAAATCAGAAACGGCTTCTTATTGTTTTATTCACACTATATTTTACTACAAAAACTGTTCACTGTCACCCCAATCATTCCTTAGGTGCGGCCCTGTGCCCATTATTCACTCTCATGATTTAATTAATAGATGACTGACAGATAATTACAAGACCATAGGACTATTCCATTCCAAATACATTCACCAGATAACTGTGCTAAATCTAATAACGTCTGGCTATTTAAATTTGATATAGCTTACTTATTTATTATTACCAAATTGAATTTGTAATTAAGATAGACATGGATTGAACAGTAAAAGGCTTTGTTCTATTTATTTGACTGTACAGGAGGAGGATTTTTCTCATTTGAAATCTCTGTTAGATCACGCTTGAAGATGCAAATTCTAGATATTGTTGAACAATGTTATTGACAAGCCCCATTAATGGTGTTTCAGCAGTCCTTGAAAACCATAGTCCGTCTCTTTATGTGATTTAGATCTAGATTAGTGTGTTTACCATCGGCCATCAGAAACGATTTTGCTTACATTATAGACGTAAAGACTATTTTGACAACTTACGTACACAATTTTTTACAATAAAAAATATTCTGATTCTGATTCTGAAAGAGTCCTTCTAATAAGGGTAGGCAATAGGTATATAGGTATACCTACTGGCGCGTCGCGTCACCACGTCGTCGTTGCGGATTCCCATAGGCGGTGGTGACCACTTACCATCAATTTCGGGAGATTTATGAATGTCATCTATGATTTGATATCATATGATAATCATCTCATCGTAAAAATTTAATATTTTGTATGGTATTTTGCACACAAATATTTTACAGCGTTTTACCACCTACAAGCGTATGATTGTGTTTATAAAGTGCGTAGTTAATTAAGAAAATAAATTAATAAAACCGACACATTGGTGACATAAAATTATACACGACTTTCACAAATCACACCCAGAGGGCTCCCGAATAATGCCACCTATTAAAACAAATTGCAATATATCCCCATTTCCATTCAGTACTGATACTATGAACTTTATCAAATCTTTATATTACTTTGTTCAATATTTAGTTGGATGTACCAATTTTGAGAACGAAATCTCTTTTATACTATCTATAAATTGAGTTAAATTGCTGGCGCATGCAATGAAATAAAGCAATAATAAAGTTATATTATACAACTCGGTACAATTATTACTTAGTGAAGGCGTGTTTAAGTTTATGTCTTCTTGATTGAAGCCAAGTTGGCTTCGGATAAAGACATGCGATTGCAGCAAGGCATTTTATTACTTTCAATCTTATAAAATTTAATTAAACGGTTGCATACGATTTAAACAATACCTGCAATTCTTATAGAATTGAATTCAATTGTTACATACCATTAAAACAAGACAATTGTTACTTTTAATCTTATATAATTAAATTCAATAGTTTATACATCGATTACAGAATTGAATTCAATGGTCACATACGATTACAGTAAGGCAATTGTTTCTTTAAATCTAGAATGTTGCCTTCAATTGGTGGATGATTTCTATTTGTACCATCAAAAATAAAACTCAAGAGAAAGTTCTATAACATAACATAAAATACAATTGTGAAAACAAACTGGTGTCGGCGGCCGCCCCAGCCTGGTTACAAATAACAGGCTTCCTATACTCTAGTACTTGTAATGATCACCTTCACACATACACAACACAACACACACACACACAGACAGACCCCTTGCAAGATCCGATGTAAAGATGGTTAACATTGCACTGGCTAATGTTGTTACGCTAAACTAGGATGCATCTAGCGAACGACGTTTGTTTTATGTAAATACAGTTTTTTTCATCTCACAGTGGTGAAGAGCTAATCAAAGATGTTAAATAATTAAGAACTGAAATAGATACGTGAGAAACCAAACGGTTCGTAGTGTTTGTCAAATCATGGACCACTGTAGATGACCCACGAAGTTTACGTAAAAATTAGATCGAAATAAATTTGATAGAAAAATTGAGTGGACAAAATGGGAAATTGCAATGTCAACTTTAAGGCAATGTGATAAATACATAAATAGACGTTACTTTACTTGACGACTGTACAATACGTCTAGCAATTGTAGAAGTTAGGTTTCTTGTTTAAAATAATTGCTAAAACGTCCATAGATAAAAAACAGAGTTTATAAGTATACCAACCACTCAGTTTCGCTTCAAATCTATGAGTTCGCCGTGACATTACCAATAATGTATTCCAAAATGTTCGCACACAAGTTCGTCGGACAACCTGTACAACAAAAAATATTGCCAAAATTTCCCTTTGCCCTTCCTGCATGTGTGTGCGTGATGCGCGAGAGCAGTTCCGCACACATGCACACTATTAGCCTCGTGTGCGTGTCCTGTCTGTGTGTGTAAGCCGGTTTGCCCAAAGTACATTTTTAGGGTACCTATACGGCTTTAAATAGAAGTAACTACATGCACCCAAGAATTTGGGGCCGTAACTTTTGGTATTATTATAAGGAACGATTTTTTAGAAATTCCTTTTCTGTAACGCGATACTTACGCTCGAGTTGTCGCATGAGAAATTATTTGTGCGGTTGGTGCGTATTTTGTTAGGTTTTATGTTAGTGACAGAACTTTATTTGTAATCCTAAATAAGCCTATCCAGGCTTAAGATTGTATTTGCAATGAAATCGTATTCATGTCCGTTCATTTTCCGGGATAGTTGGCCTTTGAGCTAGTCCCCCTTTGCTATACTTACAAAAAAAATTCCACCTAAAGGGACCGCTTTGCACGAATTTATTTGGCTATACGAAAACAATGTAAGATACAGTTGGAAAGAAAAGTATTTATATCGTATAAATATTTTCCATCATAATTGAATTAATAACATAATTATTAAAACGGACTGTCAAATATTAGACTATACGACATTCAGCCGAAATAGATAAGCGATTGCTAAGGAGACTGATTTGCATATTTCTAACTACTGTATTCCTTTATAGGTGAATCAAAATTATCTTAATAGATACCTACGGTTAATTAAAAGTGAATGACGTTTTGGATGAAATCGAGTTAGCACTCAGTTCGTGATCAGAAACGTCTATTAAATTCTATCTCAGACCCGACAAAATAATTATTATAACAACCAAAACCACGCTTATTTTGACAATAACCGAGTTGACATGGATGACAAGTAACTTGGTCCCAATTTCTCCGCTCCATTTAACTCAATTAAATTAAGTAAAGGTTTGGCTTCCAGCCAGGATTTTCGAAGCGTAGTTTTTCCCTAAAATTCCACTTTACCGCTAGAAAAGCGGTTTAGCGAAGAACCCACTAAACTTTTCTGGTTAAATGGCTTGTGAACTAAAGTGATTAGTGAGACGGAGCACCTACTGCGTAATTTGTTTAGATGTACGGAGTTTCTGCACTACACGCGGGAAGTTTAATAAGCTTCCATAAATTTAGCAGTACCTAAGCAGTTAAAGCTATTCTACTAAACTACTTGGTATACGTCTTCTGTGTCATTTCTTTAGTGCCAGATAGGGACAATCATAAAATTAGTAAATATATTTAAACGGGTCTAATTTGCGCACTAATTAATATAAAATATATAATAATAATAGTAAATATAAAGATGTCGCGAGAAGACCACGAGTGTCTTCTCGTGACGTCGATGTAACTCGGCCGAAACGTCTAGGTATGTCAAAATTATAATATTTGATATTAGTTTGTGCGCGATTTAGACCCGTAATCTAGTTAATATGTTTTCTGTTCGCGAAAGTTTAGCAACCATCTATCTATATACATAAAAATCAAATGCTGTTCGTGTGTCTCGCTAAAACTCGAGAACGGCTGGACCGATTTGGCTGATTTTGGTCTTGAATGATTTGTGGAAGTCCAGGGAAGGTTTAAAAGATGAATTTTATCACTATTCCACGCGGACGAAGTCGCGGGCACAGCTAGTAATATATACTTATATTGGAGGGGTTCAGAAACGGGCATCAGTCAGTACGTCAACAGGAAGAAGACCGATTGCCTTGGATCATATTAGGACCGTTTATCGGGAATTGTTCGCTCGGAAACTGTCATGGAGATAAACATTTATTCATATTTTGCTACCTGTAGGTATATACTTATACCAGTTACGACTACGACAGACAGTATTTTCGCTTTTTTTATAATGGAGATTGTCATTTGCTTCCAATTTATTTGTGTATGCCACCATTGTAACCTTGCCTGTGTAGTGTTTTTTTTTTGTATCTGGTGAAAAAAAAAACATATAATTTAAAGTCATACACATTTGTGTTAGAAAATCTGGCTTCAGTATGACGTAATAACATTCCAAAGTTATTACATTCCAAAGAATTCTTTGTTACATACAACAAAACCATTTGCACCATTGTCTTGCACCATACAAATTGCAAGCCGAAAACTGCATTTCACGTATTTTTATACAATCTTGTTAATATTGACACTCTATGAACGTTGTCATAAGAGCTAAAATTCAGTTTTGTAACCGCACAGAGTGTTTGCATTCTGACAATATGTTCCTTTGCTTAGCCAATTCAATTTTCAACCAGACTTTTAAAGCAATAAGGTTGAATATTTAGTTTCTTGAGTGCACGTGTGGGGTTTATGAGTATACCGCAGCATCTTTGCAGAGAAGTTTCGGGAACTAACGGTATTTCAGGTTTGCGCGGTACCTATGGAAGGTAGATTGATAGTCGGGTACTGTCTGGATTGAGAATATTGTGTGTTCAATGTGGAGCATCCTTTTTAGTATCAAAATGTACATTATATGTAAATGTAGAGAGAGATGAGATGAGAACGGAGACAGTGAAATTAATGCGTATTATAAAAGTACACAAAGAAGCATGGTAACGGGTGCGGTCTCTGTTGAAGATGATACTTTATTGGAGTAAAAGCAATAAGATGAAGTTACAAAAACAAACAATAAAAGGGAAAAAATAAACTACATCTACTAAAGAGGTACCATCAAAAGAGCCGCAGACAACCGCGGTTGTCTGCGGCTCTTTTGATGGCGTGGCAATAACTGGCTACAAAACCCGACACTACCTTAATCGACAAGCAAACTCCACATCCAACCTACTTCAAGCCAGCAAAAGCCCATAACTTCTATTTAAACTTAACTCTTAACTTACTGTTAACTTGACCATTTTCTGAACGAGCGCTTTCTCTTGTTAGACAGGAATTGATCCCGCACCCGCCACCCTAACTCCTAACCAGAAGAAACGGCGACGCAGGCTTGGGGGTTAGGATCTCACTACAAATTTTGCGGCACGTTTGGCGTAGTGACTGAGCAATCGGAGTGCTGCGCTTGGTGTCGCGGGTTCGATCCCCGCCTGGAACAAATATTTGTGCGATCCACAAATATTTGTTTCTGGTCTGGTTGTGATGAGCATGAGCTATTATATGTCCGTAAGCGGTACCCACGGTACAGGAGCAATCCTAGAGTGGGATATAAAACAAATAAAAAATAGGAGTGTCCGTTTGCAATATCGAACTGTGGCCTTATATAAGTTGATGCATTCACATACATTCACGCCTCTTCCCCGTTAGGGTAGGCACAGACTACTACATCTTTCCACGCACTACGATCCTGAGTATCCCTTTCGCTTCTACCACTATGGGCACAAGGTCCTAAGCCTCGCAAACTATCATTCCTCGTCTCACCCTCTTACCGCAACGTCACTTTCAATAACTAATTTAATTGAGGTGGAATGAGGGTGGCCAGTTGCCACTTGTCAGGGGAATCGGTCCTCGCACCTGCTGATATAACATTTGCTAATTGCTGGCAGATGGAACTGGCGTGCCGGCGCGCTTGCTTTGAAGACATAAACTAATGACGGTATCGGTGAAACGGTTTGTTTAGAAGACGGACTCAATTGTCGCAAAAAAAAGATTATACTTAAAAAGTAGGAAGAAATAGAGAGGAAATTAGGCAGGAGAAGGAGGGCCGAGATGAAAATATCAATTCATGTTGGACCAATAGAGATTTGGGACTGTGTTTTTTAACTGTTCATTGCTATCTTAGAAGTTTAATTTATTAATAAAATACCTTTATATAATTGACTCTCAGTGACCAACAGTAGGTTGATGGTGTTTTTACTTTATTTTGATCAGCTTATCTATCGAATACAAGTTTGAGAAAATGTATATATTTATACATGTATCTATAAGTATAATTAGCTGATAGCAGAAGACGAAAAAATAATACTAGCTTTTTCAGCCAGCTACAATATGAAACGAAAGTGCCCATAGAAAGCGTATTAAAAAGTTAACTGCGGCAGGGTTGCTCAGTCTGCCCTACAAGGTTGGGGAAAGCCACCTACATAGTTACTTTTTAGTTAATCTGTGGTTCCTCTGAGATCGATAGCTTTTTAACATCGACTTTCTCTACCTTTGATCATGATTTCAGTTTGCAGTAGCCACTTTAGTACCATGTCGTAATGATAAATCGATAGCACAAAAATGGATTTGATTTTCTGCGTGACTGGAGTCAAGGATATAACAAATTCGAACATTCTTTGAAATGGCACTATCACGGTGGGGAAAAATGAATAGCTTAGCGATGACTGGCAGAGCAGATCCCACCTTTATTTGGATACTTTCAAAATGGCGGTCTAATTGGATATTGTCTAGACTTTTTCATATTTGACGAGTCGTATCAAACAAATAAATAAAACTTGCATTGTATTAATACTGCAATATTTCTATTTATACAGTATTCTGTACATAGACTACTTTAAATCTCACAACATTCCAACACAAACAAATACAAATACAAATAGAAAAAAGAAGAGAATAAGGAAGAAGAATAAGGAAACATTAGAGAAAATAACAAAGACTTTAACTTAAATAAATTAATAAGTATTATTACAAGTGGAAGTACGAGTATAAGGATCCAAACCAAAGTATCGTATAAAGAACACTTGAACGACCTTACTGTGACAACGTACTTAACTGACTGCACAGCCTCGGACTCGAAGAACCCTGTAGCGTTTCGAAGAAGCGAGTTATTATTTATAATTAACGGAGCATTCTGTCGTGATGAATGACTGGACCGTTTTTGATTGAGTGTGTCTGTTACACTGATTTTGTTAAGATCCATTTGTAGAAAGTTGGGGGTCGGATATCGTTGCTAATCTATATCTTAAGCTAAATATTTATATATTACGCGTCACGTTGTTTGTCCGCAATGGACTCCTAAACTACTTAAACGATTTAAATCAAATTTGTACACCGTGTGCAGTTTGGTCTAACTTAAGCTTACATCTCAATTTATAGTCGCAATATTAAAAACCTAAGCCACAGCAACGCGTGGCCGTGTCTGCTAGTTATGTACCTAGTCAGGTCATAAATTCTGTCACATGTTTTATATAAAATAATTGAAACAAGTTTATTCATTATGTAACCATTTATATACCAAAATGAACTTAACAAAACATAGATTCTTATGACACTAAAGTTTATTCAAAATGACCTCCGTGACTTTGAATACAGGCCTTCAATCTGCGCGGCCAGTCGTCTATCGCAGCACGAACGAGGTCCATGTCAATATCGGCGGCTGCCTTAATCAAGGATGTCTTGAGTGACTCCAAATTGGGATGAGGCTTTGAGCACGCCTTTTCCTCCAAGTGTTGCCATATCTTGTAATCTAGCGGATTCAAATCTGAACTGGAGGAGGGCCAGTCTTCGTGCCGGATGAAGTCGATTTCACGCGCCGCCAGCCAGTCTTGTGTGCTCTTCGCTCTATGAGCTGGCGCCGAATCTTGTTGGAATACTCAGTGCCTGTTATTAAACATGGTATGAGAAACAGGTTCCACAAGGTTCGTCAGGACTGTATTTTGATACACAACTGCATTCGTTTTTAAACCTTTCTCACAAAAATGTACCTCTGTTAAGCCCCAATAAGACACTCCCAACCATACCATGAGCGAGGATGGAAAATGACCTCGTTGGACACGCGGAATACGGTTGCTCGCTTCTTCACTACTGTGTGCGTACACCTTATCATTTTGTTTGTTGTAGCTCTCTTCTACGGTAAAAATTTTTTCATCCGAAAAAAGAATTTCCCGATATTTTTTTCCCGCGTACCGCTTCAACAAAGCGCGGCATCGCTTCAGTCTCAGGTCCATTAGACGAGCATTCAAATGATGTCCTGTTTTTCTTCGATATGCCCGAAGCCCTAAGTCTTCATTTAACACCCTTTTCACCGTGGTTCTGCTTAATCCCATCTGAAGGGCCAACAGTTTCTGCTTACGTTTGGGATTTCTTTGAATTCGCGCCTTCACAGCTTTTATCACTGCTGGAGTCCTAACAGACCGAGGGCGACCACTTCTTGACCTGTCATCTACACTAGAGTCTTCATTGTATCGTTTGATGGTACGATAAACGAATCTCTTGGTTATATTCAAATTCTTCAGTATGTAAAAAATTTGAATTGGCGCGTAACCGCAACGATGCAACGCAATAACTGCAACACGGTCTTCTTTAAGCGTCCACTCCATATTTAAAAATGAGTAAAATTCTAAAAAGTATACATTTTTATTTTCATGAACAATTCGAAATTCGAATTCAATAAACTTTTTTGTGGCCAGCATTCTAAAAGAAAAGTTTTTACTGTGTGACAATACTTATGACCTGACTAAGTATAAAGGAATCCCTATTTCCCTTGGTCACGGCATCACGCGTGACCGGCTGGACCAATATTGCTGATTCTTTTTTGTTGTGTTTGTTATTGTCAGGAGATGGTTATTATGAAAGAAACAAAAAAGAAAAAAATTGCGCGGGACAATATAGAATTAGAGGAAACTTCACGACCACATTAACTTTTGTAATGTAACTTTTTAACAGATAAAACGATAATAACAATACAATGTCTGTTGGGTCAGCTAGTTTTAGATAATTATTATTATTCTTCTCTTCTCTTTTTAATAACGTAGTCCCACACTAGGATTGCTCCTGTATCGTGGGTACCGCTTACAGACATATAATTTCACATACACATCACACCCAGACCAGAAACTAATATTTGTGGATCGCACAAATATTTGTCCCAGGCGGGAATCGAACCCGCAACCCCTAGCGCAGCAGTCCGATTGCTCAGCCACTACGCCAAACGAGCCGTCATTATAGTTTTATTATTTTAATAGAGCGTTATACGCCCACGGCACGAGTTGATTTTGGGCTGATTACAAACCGTGAGGCTGCGGGCTCGATTCCCAGGTAACATAAATACGTTACAGGTAAAAAAAAATACAGAAATAAATCCAAGAAAACTGTTTTCTCGTGCAGACAAAAAATAAAGTGTCAACTATTCTTGAGTTTCCCTTTTAACAATATTATATTCGATTCTGATTCCGATACCGATCGAATTCCATTTTTCAGAGAATCTACTTATATTCAGTCTGGCCTAACCACGGTTGATTGTTAGTCTCTATTATACATTCAGCTTTCACAATAGTCACTACGTCACGCTGCTTTATGAAAATGGCGAAACAACACAAAACTTTAATGTTATGTTGTTCCTTTAAACTTTACGTTTTACTGTATCTCTCAAGCAAAAATCTCAGTATAATAAGCTTTAACGACTTCATGGACTTTCCTGTAATTTAATAGCACTAAAACTTTAGTTGCCATACGTTTTCACCCCAAAATGTCAAGCTTTTTATTGCAAAAGCAACTAAGTGTCGTAAAATATTAACAGAACGTGCGAAAAATCATCTTTACAGCCATATTTAGCATTTACTCAAGTTTTTACTTGTGTAACGGTGCTCGTCACTATGTAAATAAACATATTATATTATAAAAATATGCGAATTTAAAGCTACATAAATAATACATGTGTTATAATAAATTACAAGAAATCCTTGTTCAATTAAACATAATTTCCAAACTTGAAATTAAATCATGTTTCGCGCATTGCCTTCTATCTCTTCCCTTTCATTGGAACAGGATGTAAGTTCGACGTCTAATAAGTTAAACTTATGCAAAGTTTAGCATACATAATACACGCAAATTTTATTACAGAACCCAAAAAGACACTTAACGAGTTTTTTATGTTCGATGTAATCACTAGCCGTATCTTTAAATGTGATTACTCGGTACGTAATCATTTCTAATTTACGAAACTCGTTTATGTAGTCAAAATAACATTTTTAGTGCCAAGAGGTCGTTTACACGTTTTTTACACACTTCAGGGTAATAATTTATGAGAATGGCAACTGGGAGATCGGAGAAAACAGGAAAATAGAGGGAAATTTTATTGCAAGTTAGCCGGTTGTTTATATCTCCTTTGTTACCTAAATTTATATCCATTTTAAGAATATATATTTGATCTCTTTAAGTACATACAAAATCAGTAGGTAATAAATCACTAATTCACTAGGCAAATACAAGTATGAGTTTATATGGCAATGACGAATATGATTCATGGGGTATCAATCACCTCTCGACGAGTTAGTTTAGTCGTGGAATTTGGTCACATGCAATAACCAGTGTAAATTAGTCACATCTGTGTTTTGTTTTTAAATTACTCACGCCTATCGGCTGTATCTATAGTCGAGAGGTGCTAATATTACTTGATCTATCATCGATTTCATTAGTTCACTAGCTGTTAGCCGAAATTTCGTTAACGTTTACGTTCCATTTGAATCCAATCGGATGGACGATAGACAAACGCGTAGAAGTCGAACAACTATCCGATACAACTGATAGACTATCCAACATATTGACACAAGCTACACACATCTACAAGAACTGATATGTAACTGACTGAAACTTTCTCGCGAGTACCCAACAACTGTACCAATTTCAACTCAGTTGATCAAATACGCAGATAGAAGGCAAACTAAAAACCAATCATATTTTTTGTGTCCATATGAGTCAGGTCTATTCAGCTCGCCTTCTCCACCGTATTCTTTAGTGACACATAGCTTAAGTCAACGCCCTGCAAAGAGATAAACCAATGCCCCTATGGGGCCGCCGGGGATACATCTCAATACCTCACAGAATACCTACCGTCTTACAAGGTTGAGGCAACATAATTGTAGATATAATTACGTTTTTATTCTAAGTTATACGATACATTTCACCGAGTAAAAGCAACTTTAAAAACCTTATTTAGTTTAGTAAGTAATTTTAGTTTATTTAGTTTAATTTTTTTGCATTGATCTTGATCACATCTAAGATTTTCTGTATCAAGAGATCAGGGACTAATAGGACTATCCCACAAACATCCCTCAGTGCAAACACCTGTGTTTCATACAGATTTTAGATCTGTGCGGGACTCGAACCCGCAGCTTCACACTTCGCGGTCGGTTCTTGGTGCTGTCTTTTCTAACAGGCGTATTCCAAAACACTGGTAGAGTCTACGGAGTTTCCTTTTCCTGTCCGAAATTCAATCCTGGACCAGTGCTTGAAAGGGAAACATCCTTTTTCAAACTCAAGTCATAATCAATTAATTATATTTTATTTTCTTTTATGGTGTTATTAATTTGTTGATTAAATTGATGTGTTTGACTTGTAAAAGTGAGATTTTATTGCCTATTTACAATAAATGATTAGACTTTGACTTTGACTTTGCTCATCCCCCACGTACCACGCTAGCCACGCAAGTGAGAGGCCCTAATGCAGCTAAAAAACTTTGGCAACAGAGTGCGTGCGGCACTAACTCATCCTCAATACAAACAAACTGCAATGACTGAATATAAAAACCCAAACAAACAAAACACTTCTAAGAGGCACTGCGGCGGAAAACGAAGCGCTTACTGCTACGCGAGCTACTTGGGAGCAAGTATGTGCCTTCCTATGTTCAAGTAGAAGCGCCTCACGGTTTCCCCCGCGTTAATTACTATCCCGCGGGAACCGTTTTAACCTTTACGGGATAAAAATTAGCCTGTGTTACTCAGGGTGAATGTAGCTTTCCAATGGTGAACGAATCTTTGAAATCGGCACAGAAGTTTTTGAGTTTATTCAGTACAAACATACACACAAAAATACAAATCTTTCCTCTTTATAATAATAGTGTAGATGTAGATGAAATTGAACTCATTGTCTATATTCAACTGAAACTGAAACGCTGCGATGTGGGGCAAATTTGAAATCGCGTAAGTTATTCAGGGTCGGCTCTCAGCCCCTGAGAGCCGACCCCGTGGGGACCGTTTGGACCGTTGGTTGGTCAATCGGTCGACCCAACTCGAACCACCTTTTTCGTTTAAAACAGCTTTTGCTCAGCAGAGCTCGGCTTTTGCTCAGCAAGGCTCGGCTTTTGCTCAGCAAGGCTCAGCTTCAGTTCACAGCTCGTCTTTTGTTCAGCACAGCTCAGCTTTTGCTCAGCAGAGCTAAGCTTTTGCTCAGCAAGGCTCAGCTTTTGCTCAGCAAGGCTCGGCTTCAGTTCGGCACAGCTTGGCACAGCTCGAAACAGCTCGTCTTTTCCTCGGCACAGCTCAGGTTTTGCTCAGCACAGCTCGGCTTTTGCTCAGCAAAGCTCGGCATTTGCTCAGCAAGGCTCGGCTTCAGTTCAGCAAGGCTCAACTTTTGCTCAGCAAGGCTCGCCTTTTGCTCAGCAATGGTCGGCCTCAGTTAAGCACAGCTTGGCACAGCTTGAATAAGCTTGACCCAACTCGACACAGGTCGTCGTTTGCTCAGCACAGCTCAGCTTTTGCTCAGCAAGGCTCGTCTTTTTCTCAGCAAGGCTAGTCTTTTGCTCAGCAAGGCTCGGCTTCAGTTAAGCACAGCTTGGCACAGCTCGACACAGCTTGACCCAGCTCGACACAGCTTGACACAGCTTGACACAGCTTGACAAATTCGACACAGCTAGACCCAGCTCGACACAGCTCGTCGTTTACTCAGCACATTTCAGCTTTTGCTCAGCAGAGCTCGGCTTTAGCTCTGCAAGGCTCGGCTTTTGCTCAGCAAGGCTCGGCTTCAGTTCAGCACAGCTTGGCACAGCTCGACAGAACTTGTCCCAGCTCGACAAAGGTTGACACAGCTACACAAATCTCGACACAACTAGACCCAGCTCGACGCAGCTTGACACAACTTGACACAGCTCGACTCAGCTTGACCCATCTCTACCCAGCTCGACACAGTTCGTCGTTTGCTCAGCTCAGCTCAGCTTTTGGTCAGCAAGGCTCAGTTTTTGCTCAGCAAGGCTCTGCTTCAGTTCAGCTCAGCTTGGCACAGCTCTACACAGCTTGACCCAGCTTGACACAGCTTGTTTGTGCTCAGCACATCTCAACTTTTGCTCAGCAAGGCTCGGCTTTTGCTCAGCAAGGCTCGACTTCAGTTCAGCACAGCTTATCACAGCTCGACACAGCTTGACCCAGCGTGACATAGCTAAACAGTACTTGACACAGATGGACACAGCTCAACCCAGCTTGACACAGCTCGACACGGATCAGCGTAGGTCGGATTCTGTCTGTGGCATCGTTGCGCCCGACCAGAAGAGCCGATTTTGTTTTTTTTTTTTGTAAGGTGAATCAGTCGTCTTAGTTATGTTTGATGAAAATCAGTCCAAGATGGCCGCTGCCACAAAATGACGGAATATATTTTTTCACAACTCCTTCAATATGGCTATCAAACGAAAGAGCTCGACTATTTGAATTCTATACAATATACTCTATGGGAAATTTGAAATTTAAGATTGCTGCTTTAACGTTATTTTAATTTTGCGATAATATATTATATCGGGGGCTTTAAATTTTTTTAATTTAAAATCTTGTGTTCTGCCGTCGTCGCAATAGATGCGTTTATTTCATGAATCCAAGTAACGATGTTGCAGAGTCAAAGCCATTCTCTATTCATACCGTCGCAGATTGCGACCTATCATGAGTGTATTGACTTTAAAATTTCACATAAAAATGCAGATTCTTAAATTCGCCCAACATTTTGAGTCACGAGATCACTCAAAGAATAACTGGCGGGCCTTCTCCGTCGTCATATAAGTGATTCACGAAGTTCGGGCCTCTGACGCCCCCTTTGGGATTCAGCGACCTATTTTGGGGGCATCCAATTGAAATTAAACTTTGAAAAGTAGCTGTGGTTGAACTTGATTAATTTATTTCGTCACAGATAGTAGGCCCTTTATTTTAACTAGTTGACGTTTAATATAATTTACACATATCAAATGATCCTGAGTCCTGATCTCTTTTTTATCCAGTTCCATATAAATTGACCACAAACTTAATTATACTAGTGAACAACATTATAAATAATAATAAAAATTATAACAATTCAGCCTGTAAATATCCCACTGCTGGACAAAGCCCTCCCCTCACTTTCGTGAGGAGAATTAGGATATAATCCACTACGGGGGCCTAGTCCGGATTGGTGGATAACATACCTTCAAACAACATATTAATACAATAATAGTGTATGTTAGCAAACTTGTCAAAACTCGTTATCGTAAAGACGCAAAGAAGAACTTACAGCTTTGTTATTCAAGTTGAACTATGGATTCAATGGGTTTAAAATAAGTATTTTAATATAATAATTCATTTATCCCGACAAAAGCCTTTGAGATTCTTCAGTCTTTGACAAATTAATAACTGAAACTAGACCAAAGTCGATTTGGGCTCAAACATCAAATAAAGATTAAATCAAATTTGTTATAAAAAAGATAAATATGTACTTATCACTCGATCTCAGTAACTACCATTTTCAAGTAAAATTTCTTACCGTTTTCTCCCTACCTACTCGAATAAATAACGTACCTATGGAATAGAGATACTCGAAAGTGCTAGAGAGGCACTCGTCGGATCCAGAGGGCGTTGATTTGTGCCTCTGTACAGCCACTGACCTATTATGTAAGGTAAAGCATTAAATAACAAAGAAAGCAAATAATAAGTAAATACAATATCAATAAATTCAAGCAATAAATACAATATCCACTACTAACAACGCGGTAACTACAACGAGATGCATATTCTATGTACCTATATTTCAGTAAGTATGAACACTCACTTTGGATTCACTAACATTTCTTATCAGACGTGATATTGTACTGATTTTAGTAGAAATAAATTGCCGTACTCCATTGTATGTATGAAGGATTTTGAGAATGGGTCCACGCCAGTAGTCGATATCGACGCGGATGCTGACATTGACCCCGAGGCCGATACAAACTCCAATGCTGACATCGACACCGACATCGACGCTGACCCTGACGCCGACAATAGCAATGTCGACACTGACACCGATACGAACACCGTAACCAATGCCCATATCGACGCCGATACAGACGCCGACGCTGATAACGACGCCGACACCGATACAAACTCCAATGCTGACATCGACACCGACATCGACGCTGACCCTGACGCCGACAATAGCAATGCCCACACTTACACCAATGCGAACACCGAAACCATTGCCCGCGTAGACGCCGATACAGACGCCGACGCTGATAACGACGCCAACTCAGACGCCGACGCCGACGCCGACGCTGATAACGACGCCAATAGCAACTCTGACGCCGATACCACGGATTATGAAATAGTTACATCGTCGACGCCGTTGCCGGAAATTGTTCAGTAGTTTTGTTTAAAGCTACGCATTGGGTTCTGGCTTTAATAATATATTGCTGGGTTTAATAATAGGTGTGAACTCACAATAAGTACATAAATATTATAAAGCTTGTATAATAACACCCACCATAAAATGGTTAGTTTAATGGTGTTTCCGCACTCCAGTAGTGTCGTTAGCCGTCGATTTTCCTATTAATGCCCTATAACATGACCGGGTGTTCACGAACGTTCCGGGCACAGAGCTCCGGTATGCGATTAATCCCTGGAATGTGTCCGTATTGTGTAGAATCAGTATGGACGTTCACCCGTTCCCACACGAGGGATATTATATCAGCCGAAAAATAGACGTAAATAAATATCGGAGGATATAAATGCAGCTATATTAGAATATTATAGTAGGTCGTATTAGCTTAATGAGGCCTCTATATTATTACTGCCAATGTGGATGAGAAATGGTTCAGTAGATACATTTTAGATGCAGTTTCAATCATTATTAAACGTGGGTAATAGGTTGGTATTCGATATATTTCGACTTTCAAACTACAAGTGAAGCCGTTAATTAATTTGAAATATCTTAAAAGTAGGCGTACTTAGTAGTGCCTTGAAAAGGGATTTATGTGAAGTATCGTAGTCAACTTAAAAAAAAAAGTCATTTCGTTTTACTTTTTTTTAACTAGGCTTCGACGAGACTGTTTATCTGTCCATATAGGCCAAACAATTTGCGAAGAAAAAAAGAAAAGAAAGCAAAAATAAAGTTTTGTTTTTTTACATTAAAGCATTACTGTCTACATTTTGTACATATACGGTCGACGTACAGGCGGCAAAGAAGGCTGAAAATACAGAAAATACCGTTATTGGATAAGGCTTTCGAGGATAGCCATTGTGTTCCAAACTGTTCCGGTTTGGAATAGCTGTAGGGGTAGGTAACGTGGGCCACTTTCTAGGGATTCCATTATAATATATGTCGCTATGTATGTGGGTTGTTCAGGCTTATGTCGTATATAAGTCAATGTTCGGCGGGTAAATCCTGAGATAGGCTTATTTATTTGTACAGTAAATAGTGGCTCTGAATCCTGCATTTGATAAGGAACTTATTGTTTTATTTTTTCGTAAATTATAGTAAATTGTCGAGTTTTATCTGAATCTTTTGGGACAGAGGTGTTGATTTTCCCAATACCCGATCCACGAATTTTAATGTAGTAATTTGTAATTTATTTTAACGTAGCTTACTATTGTTTTTCTTCTTAATATGATATTTTTTTAGGTTTTGGTTTTACACAAAAAGAGATATCAGCGAACTACGTTGTTTTAAATATATTTAAAAGCTAAGGTAAAAAAAAAACTAACTCTACATTTTTAAAAGCAACTTGTTTTAAAAACCTTCTAATCGAAAATCTTTTGTAATGTAGTCTGGAACTTGACGTAGCGCATCAAACGCACGAGTATTATATAGCACAACTGCATGCGCGGGCGCAGCAGACTGGCGCGAATGGGCTTAGGGCTGTCCTGAACAAGATTCGCGATTAGAAATATTACGATTTTATTGATTAAAATAAGTTAACATACCATGTGTTGGTTGAGATTATGAATTCGTTGTTTGAATTCTGATAATATTGACAGTAAAATTACCCTAATTGGTGTAAGTCATTATAGATTACTTTCTGCCTATTTATGAGACCATTGTTATAAAACATAGTATTATTGCTGGCGCATTTTGAAGCTGTACATTTTTAACGTTTAGTTAAATACTCAGTTTCCATGAAACTGACTTACTTGAATAATATTAAATATTATGTTGGTAATGAACATACTGCGAGAGGTTACGAATTTAATTTCCGCACAAGGCTAATATTAGTGTAACCATAACATACCTAATTCCTGATTCTGAATCGAGGTTTCTGATTCTACAAGAAATTCCTAACAGGGTTTAAACGCTGCTGGAACATAGCACGATAACTTGTAACAAGTTTCTTAGTTTACAAGACTTAAGGTTTTATAATGATTATTTAATGCAATGTCGACGCTTCCTGGCAACCCTAGCGGAGATGGCGGGGCTGAGACAGCGCGCGGGACGCGGGCCCAATCCAGCGCATGCGCTCGTTGCCAAAAATCTAGTCAAACTGGCTCGCTATAGTGCAACGCACTTCTCGATGAATGCGTGTGGAACAGGGACGGAGTGGAGTAGCAACTGCTGTATAATAATTTTTGATAATCATTTTCTTCTCCATTTTCATCTCTTATTATGTATGTATATATTATGACGTTAAGTAGCTGGTCACGATGCGCCGGATATTTTTAGAATCATAATTATTATAGGTAGCAAATTATTCAAATGCTATTTTGGGTAGCGCTTGTTTTACAACCTATAGAACAATTCAGTATTCAAGAATAATATTATTAACTGAAAAGCTATAGGTAATTAAATAACGAGTACCATATTATAAAATAATCAATAGAAACAACATGCAATCATTATACTCGTACCTACCGTATGACAAGTCTTGTCAGTTTACTTTTTTGTTATTTATCGAGTACCTACACTTCCTAATGGCATATTTCGGTAAATTAGAACACAATACACTACGTTTACAAAGCCCTATAATAGAATATGTAATGCATAATTATAGAAATAGTATACGTAACTTACTCGCCTGTTATACAAATCATCACACAAACTTTAGAAAAACAATACATTTGTTATAGGAGTAAGTTAAGATATTTTCTAACAACTTACAGCCTCTCCGCACCTTTCACTGTCCTGTCGTTAGATAGTCATACGACGAGAGTAGGTGCATCTAAAAACTGCAACTCGATTGCAGGCCGCAGGGGGAGGAAGCGAGGAGGCGGGGTCGGGAGGGGGAGAGGAAAAAATAAAACGCGGCCGAAATCTGCGCGGGCGACGACCGGTCGTCGACCTCGTTAGGTCTAACTGGGAAGCTGGGCCTAGGCTCGGTGACCTAAGTGGCTAAGTGTCGGGGCGTGGGCGGCAGGTGACGAAGTGATGGGACGCTGACACTGCGGAAGGTCGTTTGATGATATTAAGATAATAATATTATATGTAGGTATTTGCAAACGATGAAGCAATCGCAAACTCCGTACAAAATATCAGACAATAATATGATAGGAAAATGACAAGGTGTATATCTGTACTCACAGATATCCTGCTCAAAATAAAGAAACCCCTAGCTAGTAACTCCTGATAAACAACCCCTACGTTTATCACAACCCATTTTATACTGAAAAAGTTAAACTTGGATCTTGTAACTACCCCATTTTCCTATCTTCCCATAATTTTCCCATCTCGCCAGCATCTTCCCATTCCTATTTCACCATTTTAAAACTCCTCATTTTCCATTCCCCTCATTTTCCCATTTCACCATCACTAATCCGGTTTTTCTCTGCTGAATAAATAAACCTGTTCCTTTCCCGTTTCATCCAGTTTTTAACCCTTCTTACGCTAGTAACCAACATTCTATGTAGTTTAGTAAGCTTCAGTTATAGGTACTTTAGTAAGATTCATGCTACCGTTTGCTAGCATACATCTCTGGTTTCAAATGTTAATCCTTTATTTCTCCAATTTCCAGCTGAAGTCTCCAACAGAGGAAGGCGTTGGAAGCCGCGAGACAGGAGGCGCAGAGAACCCTCCGCCCAACGGTTCCATCTTCACCATGACTCTGAAGAACAACCACCTCATTGTGGAAACGGAGGAGAGAAATGTAAATGGCTCAGAATTTGATTTTAAATACATAGAAATTATCACTGACAATCTAAAGAGTACAAAATTAGGAATCACAAGTTGTATTTTTTTGTGATGGTGACTACATTAGATTGCTAGAACTTACGGGAATCCTACTTCCTACTAATATTATATTGGCGAAAGTTTGTGTATTTGTAAGTTTGTTACTTCTTCATGCTCAAACGGCTGAGCTAATCTTAATGAAATTTGATATGGAGATAGCTAACACCCTGGATTAACAAATAAGCTACTTTTTATTCCGAAAACAGCGGGTAACACCGCGGGTGTATAAATTGCTACTATACATTTCAGTATAGTAGCAATTTAGGCGACATCGAAGCTTTACTTCCTCGCTTTTGCATTTCAGGACATAACCAAAAACGGACGAGAAACGAAAATGAAGTACTCCCCTGATAACGAGGGCATCTTCGTCGTGGAAGTCCAGCAGTCCACCACTTACAGGCCCAACAACAAGTCGGCACTGAACTCCCCCCCACACGACCCTCAGATCTCCACCAACCAGGCCTTGATACACCGAGTGCCTAAAGACCTGGAGAAGAAGACCGAAGAAGATAGCGAGAGAAGCAGCGCCAATTTCACGAGAGATAAGGCATTGGCTTTATCCAGCACCGGGCTTTCCATATCAGACCTCAGCATGTCTTCGATCGGATCACATAACGTGAGCTACTCCTATGGCAGTCAGATGGGGTACGAACAAGGACCATTCGGCTACCCAGTCTACGCAGGATACGAAGTAGGCAAGGAGGACGTTCCAGAAGGAATAATCAATGATAACTCCCAAGAACCTCTTATATGCAAGACTCCATCGGATCCCGACAAGCCAGTGGTGACTGCGGCGATCTTTAAACAGGACTCCATCATTGGCAGTGATGCGCTGCAAGGCCCAGGCTATTGCATTGAGGGATCCACAGACGGCCCGTTATTATCAGATGTACAAGCACGCGAATATAGCCTTCATCATCTGCAGGAGCAAAAGAAAATGGATAACGGAGTGGCGTTTCCGATCGCTGATAAAATTGAGAGTCCGAAGAAAAGCTTGAACAGAGCTGATAGTCTGCCTGTTCGGTTAGAAGAAGAGAAGGTTACAGAGCACGTTGACGCTAAGCCCGCGATGGATACGATCAAAGAAGATGACATACCAACTAAAGATAGTTTGAAAGGTAAGAGGGCGTCACTGCCGATTATAAGAACAGAGATGTACGAGTCTGTAAAGGACAGTCTTTTGCCTTCCGGGTCCCCTAAATTCGAGAAGTTATTCAACGAGACGTCCCCTGGAGACGGTAGCTTCGATTCCCCCCCAATGATCACCATTACGGAGGAGAGCGAGTCCAGTAAATCCGAGGGCACTAGTTAATTCTGGCTTGGTGGCTGTAAATAGAGGGAAATGTGATTTTGGAAGAATGACGTTTTATAATGGATTTTATGTGCGGAACCTTAATGAGAGAAATTATTTTTTGGCAACGTTGTAAAAAAATTATAGAAATTAATTATTATTTTGTGCTGTTTGGCACTTGAAAACTTGTTTGGTAATTATGATTGTATTTAATTAATAATATATTGTTAAATTGGTTTGCCCTAGAACCGCACAAATACTACTAGACGTAATTTTATAAAATTTATCGAAAAATACTTTTGAATATCTAAATTATTTTAGTATTGCTCTTGTGACCTTTTCATGAGTTTGTACATTAGAACTTTTGTTAAAACTACTTCGTACTCTTTATGTCTAGTTAATTCAATTTATAGAATATTAATCAGTTGCCAGTGATTTGTACTAGTTTTTATTGAATACAGCACATAATATGAGCTAGATTCTCGTGGCAATTTTAACGGCGGTACGAAAATAACGAAAATTCGTTATCTTATCAAAATATATTACCTATTATACATATTATATACTTACAGTCACGCCTTTACCCAGTTGTGGTGAGCAGATACTATATACTTCCACATGCTACGATCCAGACATACGTCTTTCACTTCTGCTTTTACGAGACACTTCATAGGTATATACTCACAGGTCAATGGGTATTTTTTATAAAATATATACCTACTGCCTAATCAATACAGTGAGTAGCGAACTGCCGCGAGAGAATCGCTCGGAAAGATGCGTAGTATTGCGTAGATACAACAAAATATTCGAGTTGATATCGATATTATTTATTAGATAGTGCGATGCTTAGGATATTTTAATGTTGCTAAGAAATATCTAGCAGTTGATACTGTGTTGTTTGAATTTATTCGTTGATAGAGATGCCAAATTAGATTATAATGCCTGATAAACACTTCGGAGGTTTGAATGGTTGACATTACTATACTTATTTATATTAATAACATACTATTATTATAATTCACATACGATACTGATATCAAAATAATCTGAGTCTGTCTTCTCGTGACCACGGTCGATGTAACTCGGCAGGAACGTCGAGGTACGTGAAAATTATATTATTATAATACTTTGATATTAGATGGTGCGCGAATTAGACCCGTTTTAGTTTCTGTTCGCGTAAGTTTAAGAACTTTTATTACAAATACGATACATTATTAAAACACATAATAAAAAGCCATAAAATAGTTACAACTACTAAAGCAACAGTTGACAAATCTCACTACACATTTTCACTAAATCAAAGACCCCACTTTACGTTTATGTAAAAATATACCGAAACGGTATTTTCAGTATGATCAAACAATTGCCTTAGAGGCTATAACGAATAATATGAGACTCTGCGAAACTTTAGCGTTTTCTTAAAAATGCGAATTAGACACGTGATTTTGAAGCTGATTGTAGGTAAATAACCCAACTTGACACACTGACGCTGGCCTCATTCGGCATACAACTTGCGTTGTTCACTGAAACTTTGACACTTCTAAATCGGTCCAGCAATTTTTAGTTCGATGTCGAGTTATGTCAAAATTATATATTTTGATATTTATTTGTGCGCGAATTAGACACGTTTTTAGCTAGTTAATAAGTTCGATGTCAATCGTTCAAATCTCCACTAACACCAATTACGCTATTAGACTTAAGTAAATTAGATTTAATCGATAACGGGAATTGCTGTTAAAAATTAAGTGAACAGACTTGAACTGTGTTAGAAGTTTATTAAGTTTTCTAGATTGATCTTAAGAATTTTACAATAATTATTATTGTTCATGAAATTAAAATATATTTTTTGTAAAGTTAGCTTAGCACTGGAATTAGCGCTTCGTCATAACTGGGCTTATATAAAACTGTAGAGGATGGTCTGTTTGTTTAATTCAGTGACAAGACGAGCATGATATTCGGAAGATGGTAAGCGCTACCTCGGTAAAAGTCCCATCATATTAGATTATCATGTAGTGAAAATGGTTTACACTGAATAAACTTCAATGTTGTTTGAATAGCGTAAGTCGTTGAGGTCGGCAAGAGGCATAATTATATCGTAGTGACAGTTTGTTACGTATTACCCAACTGATATGGCTTACCGATGTACCTGCGCAGAAGATGGATTTTCAAAGTGCGAGAAATGCTATTGACCGCTATTGGTTGGCAGCCGCCGCCATCTTAGCGAGCTTAGAGTGAGATGGAACTAACAGCTGCAGTGTATTATGAACCTTATAATAGTGAGCTTAGGTTGATTGTAAGTTTTAAGCATTCTTTCGTTAATCTTCGGACCATACTTTCTTTTCTGCGCGAACGAAGATTCACGACGCGCCTTATAAGTTGGGTACTAGTATACCTAATTGTAGTCTACGATGGTGACGCTTACTTTAAAGTAACCTATTCACTCGTGACTTGGAGACTTCAAGGTTACAACTACCAGGAAACACAGACTCCAACAAAAAGTTCCACTCCTTAGCGCATAATAAATATAAAAAGAAAATGCTACGTTTTATTTCCAAAAAAAAACCGATTGTTTTTCAACTGTTTTCATAGTTTTGACAGACATCCGGTACAGTTTTATTATGAGTGCATAGATCTAAATTTTGGAGGTTTTCAGAAATACCTAACCATGTTAAGTTTTAGTTCTAGCGCCGTCCGTAAAGAAATCGAATACGTTTTATGTGCCAAGCAAATATAATCTTTATTCCTTCCGTCTTAGAAGTTATAGTTTCGCTAAAATCCTTACTTATATATAAACTATATGTAATGTCAATTAGTACAGTGCAATGTAATTAACGCAATTTTACTAATCATTACGTATTTTTTATAAGTAAGGGTGAAGGTTTAGATTTTAACATTGTATTATAGAAACTAAGAGAAAATTTCATGATTTAATTTGTAACTATCACTGTTTTAGACATTTAATTGTTTTGTTTTAAATATTTCAACAGATTTTTTACTAGTAAATTATACTAGCTATGCACTTCTTGATAATTCTCAAAACAAATATCGTGATTCTTAGATGTAAAAAAGCTAAGATTATAGGTTAGTTTTTAATAAGAGTACCTAATGTTACAATTAATATTACGTTTGCATGAATAATTATTTAAATAATTTTATTTACAGTTACTTTTATAAAATAAAATTTAAAGTAATTTGCGAGGATTGCGTCTCATTTCTTACCCTTACTTATGAAGTAACTATTTATAGCACCGTGCGACCTAAACCCGCACTTAGGTCACGCTTTGCGGTGTCCAAACTAGCACCATTAACTTTACGCCGTTTAAGAATATACGTTGCGAGTATAATTAACCAAAGCTGATCAGTCATACATGTTTACACCACTCACAGATTTATAGTAAACAAGAGAAGATACGTTTAACTCGTAATTTGTGGTACGGAAACGACAATGCCCTGCCTGTGGTGCCATATTTCTGCGTGTTTGCATTTTGGTTTTCGTCGGACAAAATTAATTATTACGTGAAAACGCTATGCAGTTAGTGACATTGACCGTACTCTCTATCTAGCTTTGTTATAAAATTTATTTTCTGATTATATAATAATTATCATAAAACTACTGTGTGTACACACTTTCAATTATTATACACCATATCTCATATCACTTTACATAGTCTGATAGTGAACACATTTAAGCACAAACCAGAACTATCACAGATTCACTTTACAATATTTTTAGTTGAAACCTGTTTGAAAACTATTTAAGCTGAACAGTTACTGTTCAGCTTAAATAATATCGATAAATATCGATTAATGTTCGAAACAATATCACATTAAGTAATCCACGAATAATAAATATGCATCCGAAAATACTAATAACCTAAAAACCGAATCTAGAAGTGATCGGGTAGGTATGAAATTTTCTATTCACGTTTTCTACTGGTGGAAAGCCACAATGTGGGTAGGTACATTGTCCCACATTTGTGTGGTAATGCTAAGAGTCAAATTAACATCTTTTCATCACATAAATTAGAAGTAATATAATACATAGCGGGTTAATGTCACACGTGCTGTAAAATAGGCAAGTCAATTAAATGCACGGCGTTTGGTAAAAAAATAAGCTTCTCCTTCTAGTATTATAAATGTGAAAGTATTTATACTTAGTAAGTAGCTATGTTTGGATGCTACTCAATCTTGCTGAAAGGGCTGAATGGATTTTCATAGTGGGTAAGTAGATAGATGAAGCACTGGATCAACATATAGGCTACTGTATGTCCCGGGAATGGCGGATGAAACCGCGAAACATAGCTAGTAAACAATAAAGTCCTTACACAATGCAGTATACCTCTTCTTCTTCTTATTTAAGAGCATCGCTCTTGTCGGTGGACTAACCGCCAGCGTTCCTTATCTTTAGCCAAAGCTTTGACTTTCCTATACGACTTGACATTTGTTTTTTTTATCTGATCTGTGAATGTCGTTTGTGTTGACAGCACATTATGACGTCACACCACACGCCTTGTGCGTGGAATTGCAAACGGCTTAACGAATACGGGTGGCGTTAAAGAAAGCATGATCCTCGTTGTTTCTGATTCCCGAGATACAAAGAGTCCTAGATACAGAGAATAATGGTTGGTGACTAGTTAGGGACAGGGTATGTTCTAAGTGTTGAACATCGCCATCTAGCGGGTGGCGTTTGAAGCTGATCTTTGGAGTGCGTGTTATTTGGTCCGGGAAAATTCATACTTGGGGTAGATTACAAGCAGCGATAGCGTGGAGAAGGTTTTAGTATATTTTGACAGGTGGCAGTCCTGAAAAGTGTATTAAATATATTTTTGTGAAACTGCAATTTGCTGATTATACTCGTATAATAATCTGATTTCTTTTTAAATTTGTTTATCTGTTTGTCGTTCCGGGTGGAATTTTGAAACTTCTCGATTAGCTATTCGGCTGAAATTTTCAGGATAGCTCGCCATTTGATGACATTACAATCTAAATCCATTTATTAGCAATATCAGTTGATTTAGGTATATAAAAAAAAATTAATACATTACTTTTTTTAGTTTTCTTGATAAAATTACTGAACCGGAGTAGTATTTATCTATTTGAAGTAGTATATTTTTTGTACTTCAGCAAACGTATTTTTACTTTCGTAACACAACAGTAATACTACTACCACTGAAACAGTATATACCTAGGGATTAAAAAGATTACGCTTTTCCTACATTCGAATGATAGAATGATGGTGGCTGATCTATAACTCGCCCGCTTTGCATCCCGACGATACCGGGTTTGATTCTCAGCCCCGCACCAATGACTCGCAAGTTATATATTGCTTCTTTCTTCCCAGAAATGCAGGGGGCCACTTCTGCTAATTTAAGAAGTAAGCGCTTCTATTGAATTTCAAAGGAGTGGCTTCGTAACAGTTTGTTACATACGAAAGACTGCTATTTTTTATTTAATCTGCTAGTCATTATAAGAACATTTGAAATCAATGTCGCAATGAAATGTCTACTCCGAAGCCACTTCATTGAAATTTGTTTGAATTGTTCTTAAATTAGCAGAAAAATGTTACTATGGATTGATAGCAGTTGTGTTAAACTTTTTTTATTAATAAAACTTTTGAGTATTTTTTGAGTACGGAGTGTCCAGCCTGGCCTAGAGTAAAAACTACTGTCAGAGCACTTCCCCAAAATGCTCACAGCATTGCCATTTTATATGGCAATGCTTAGTGTAACATTTGGAGAGGTCTCGTAGTTTAGAAGTCATAAGATGGCAAAAAAGGCACCTATGTTAAAGCTTCTATATTAGATACTGGCTTCGTCCAAACGATTTATAGCGACTCATTTTCAGGAAAATTGATTTTCACAAATTCATTGAATTACATTTTAATGATTATTCTTAGAATTTTCATTTAGTTGTAATTAATAAACATCAACACCGTCGTACATTATAGCATAATATTAATGAACCTCTACCTAGATGAGAATATTAATGAGAATTTATAGATAAGTGAACGTGAAACGAAATAATTTTCAGTCAATTTGTAGCTTTTTGAAAATGCTCCTTTTTTGAGTTTCATGTTGCTGCCCGGAAGTGGGCGTGTAGCAGGAAATAGGTCAGATTTACAAAAACAATGCTCGCTCGCGCCACCTCGCGCGAACACGGCGGAACATGGCGGAACACCGGGCAAAATTAAACAGATAAAAAGGCATTACTCGCGTCACAAACATCACAACTACCCTCATCTCGCCGCTATTGATTCACTGCGGATAATTGAGTACACGCGTGTCGCCCCCCGACCCCTGAGGGGCGTCATGAGCCCCCCCACACACACTCGCGGCACCTCATTTGATTACAACGGAAAAAGCGGCGAAAAATCGAGTAGATGCGCTGCAGTAATCGGCCGTCGCCATGGCTACCGATATTAACGTGGGGGGGTATCACATAAATAGATTCGCACATAATACGTCCGATGCCACACACGCGCCCCCTCGCCACCCACATTTTTGTACAGTGTTAAAATGCCTAAAACCACCCCGGGCCGAGTTTAAAGCCTCCTCTCGGGCCGCGCAGATTAGCTAAAACTACGTATTTTACCCCACTCGGGTTGTTTTTTTCCCGGTTTTTAGCAGGAGCTCGCTAACTACCGAAATGTGGCCACTTGGGAGGTGGAGGGAGGGCCGAGGGTACGGAAAAGTTTGTGTTTTAAATATGTCCGAAGGCACGCATTAAAACGGTTTACGGAATACGAATCGTTAGTGGGATACCCTTTGCCGTCGCGGCTGTTGCGAATATTTGGCGAGGGACGTCGCGTAACGGCCGGAGGTCGTCCCGCATACTTGGGACGTCGACAATATTAGCCCGATATTAGATTGATAAATATATATTAAAATAATAAATAATTAAGGTTGAAGGGAACGAAACCAAACCCTTTCCGTCCATTACGTTGAAAAAGCTTTCTATTTCTTACAATCTTATTTCTGATAGCAATACAGAACGCTTACAAATACTATTATGTGGTTTGACAACGCCGACGTCGACGCCGACACCAGTGGTTACACCGAGACAGTCACTGTCGCCGATACCGATGACCCCGCCGACGGCGACGCCGACGCCAACGTCGATGCAGTCTGAGCAAGATGAGCAGAAGAGCTGAGAAGAGCAAACTGAGCAAAGCCAGGCACAGTAATAGGAGCAGCATACAAACGCGAACAATACCAACAGCCCCATAACTCCGGTGCGTTCTCCTTAACCTGGAACCATGAAAAGAACAGGCAATTACAAAACAACACATTTGTTAGAACCGGCACAGTTATAACATTAAATACAGTGTTATCTACGGGCAGGGGTCGAAAAAAGGCTTGGGGCCTTTATTATTTTGCAATTTATTAGCGGCCGCCGCCGTATTCCTGCTGGGGCACTCCCAACGTGTTTTATTTAGAAACGATTTTAGATAGGGATGGATTGTCACGTGGAACAAGTTAGGAGATCAAAGAGCATCCTCTGATCTTATACAGTTAGGACCAGTATCAGCTGCATCGAACATAGAAGCCTCATAAAGGTCAGCAGAGTGCAGGTGATACTGAAGGCACGACAACAAATGCTCGAACATTTGTGCAGAGGCACTGTAGTCACATTGTGACTTGATTTGGTTGATGCTGCAGCTGACCTGTCTCAGGAGTCAGCTAAGCAACTTCCACGCGGATCACAGCACATCTCAGCCTTTGAGGAGTTAAAAGCAGTGGTTAACGGCAATGTTTTTTAACATGCTAGAATGGGACTGGCTTTCGACTGCTATCGGAACACCCCGATAGGAGCTTATAGGGTACATTTGCTACTTCAAGGTGATTGTTTTAGCAAGGTTTATAACGTTTTACTTCGTCAGGAGCTCAGTTTTGTACAGTAGCTGGTTCGACATGCCCTGCGTCGTAGAGAGGAGGCCAAAGAGGGGAACCAGCTGAACAATCACCGCAACAGTTTATGTTACGTACCCGTTTTTTCGCTTCCCTCTTACCCCTTAAAATCTAATGTGAGTACGTGGCAGAACGCGCGGAGGATCGATGTCGCCCCGAGGCCTCGTTCCAAACGCCAATAATGTTTTTGCACAAGATTCCTTACCTACCAGCTTCTGTAAGTGAATTTATTAAGTTGGGATAAGTTGAACATGGGTAGATCGATTTAACCAATGACGTCGTGGGAAACGAGTGCGAGAAGGGCATCGGAAGAAAGGGGGAGCCGTGGTAGAGTCAAGAAGCTAATCTGTGTTAGTGAATAATAAACGTCTTGCAATCGATGTATCCTGAATCCGAAGAGTCGGTCGTTATAAGCATCTTTTTGTGGTCCAGGTGATGTTTGATTTAAAGGTAAAAATTCTTAGAAGCAATTAGAAATAGAAATACAAGTCCATAATGGCTCTAACGGACTACTACCAGAACGGCCTGCTAGGTCTTTCGCAACTGTCTTTCTCCCTGACAGCATTGGCTGTCGTTAGCAATAAGTAGCTCTAATGGTAGTTTTGATTTCCACCAGTGCGATATATATGTCGCAGCCAACTAGCTTAATCAGCCGTTTAATTACCAGCCTAGCATTTTAATTAAGCTAGGTGAAGCAGAATTAAGGTAAGGCGATGGTTATAAATATATCCATGAATGCGTGTAACAGATTAGTGACGTCAAAATCCCATGGTTTTTATAACCTACATCAAAGGCTATTTTTCTAAGTTCACCACCGGTCATTTCAATTTTACGGTGCGTTCACACCGTTAGTGAAATTGTGAAAAAGAGATAACCTCAAATATACACCAGTAGATATATAGACATCTACTAGCAAATCCCATTCCTACATGACGCAGTATACAGGATGTTCCCTATCCGTAGGGCACAGGGTGTGAGTAGGTAGCCGCGGTTTTCTAACTTTTCACTTTAAAGGGTTTTTTCGATGACCCCCTCCCCCCGGCCGACCCGAGGGGGGAGGGCCGCCTGAACAAATACGCGAAAGAGCCCCAGAGGTCGCCTAATTCGATTGTTGTATACGTATACGTACGTAACTATGAGATTAGCGTGTCGCTTGTTGTTTAAATATTTTTCGAGTTGAGATTTAGGGGTTTTTTCGGGGAAAATTGGTGATAGCTATTTTGATTGCGGTTAACGGTTAAAGTAGATAGATGTCCGGTAAAGGCAGAAGTGGATGTGAAAGAGATCGTAATTATACAATTAATTAATTATACGTGTTGAAGATTTATAGGTACCTAGTAACTATGTTTTATATGTGTGCAATTGTGCATATTAAAACGAATAAGTTTACAATGCAAATTCGATCCAATTCCTTTTGCATGGCTTGTAAATAGTAACAGATATCTGGCCCCACAGACGTTGTCCAGTCAAGCCTATTAACAAGAAGAAGATCATAAAAATCGGCCCAGCCATTCGGGTTAGTTCCCCTCTGCGCTAGTCCTGCATTGTTTAACAAATACCTACCTAAAAGGAACGCTCAGTAGGACGAGCAGGAACCTCTATCGAGAAAGTATTCGATACGTTAACTGTCAAATTAGTTTTAGATTTGATTAGTGCCTTGCAATATCGACAAGATGCGTAGGTAGGCGAACGGTTACCCTGATCGATACGTTAACGATACAAACTGTTAAAATTTTCGTTCGTGCCCCATAAATTGTAGGAGTACTGAGCAAACCTAAAACAAATTTGATAGTTAACGTAAGTATCGAATACTTTCTCGATGGAGGTTCCTGCTCGTTCTCTGCACGAATATAATATTTGGCTATACAAAAACAATTGAATATACAGTTGGAAAGAAAAGTGTTTTTATTTGAGTAATAAATGAAGAAACTAACACGACTTTATTTTATGTATTAACGATATAATTGCAATTAATAAAATAGAGTTTCAGCTAACCAGTCAACGCTGTTTCAACCAAACGAACTCTTCAATGGCTGAAGCATCGCACGATACGGTGTTAGCATTCATAATTATTGCACCCTCGAATAACGTAAGGTATACTAGTACCCAACTTATAAGGCGCGTCGTGAATCTTCGTTCGCGCAGAAAAGAAAGTATGGTCCGAAGATTAACGAAAGAATGCTTAAAACTTACAATCCACCTAAGCTCACTATTATAAGGTTCATAATACACTGCAGCTGTTAGTTCCATCTCACTCTAAGCTCGCTAAGATGGCGGCGGCTGCCGACCAATAGCGGTCAATAGCATTTCCCGCGCTTTGAAAATTCATCTTCTGCGCAGGTACATCGATAAGCCATATCAGTTGGGTAATACTGTACCTCTATGTTACGTGCACGTAGATTTAGTAAAACAAATAGAAAGTTGTGTAACTCGGCGCTCGGATTTGTTCATTTGTGGCCTAAGCTGATTTTATGAGTTCTCCCGGCGGTAACTCGCGTTGGAAAGCATAGGTACCTACCTACGGTGGAATTACGGTATGGATGTCTCATCTTGTGTCTTTTGTTTGGTTAAAATGGACACTGCCTTAGCGGCCATAAAAAATATGTTAGCTACGTAAAACAATCAGTAGGTAGGTATTTAAGTTTTTTATTATTAGGTACTATATTAGCGTATAGTAGTATAGTAGCGGTGGTAGCCTAGTGGGCGAACGTGCGCCTTCGAAAACGGAGGTGGCGAGTTCAAATCCCAGTGCGGGCACGTACCAATGTGTTTCTTGTTAAAAACATATGTACGTAATTATCACTCGCTTTTCGGCGAAGGAAAACATCGTGAGGAAACCAACATGCCCGAGAATTATTTCGGAGGCATGTTATCCACCAACCCGGACTAGGCCCCCGTGGTGGATTATGGCCTAACCCTCCTCACGATAGTGAGGGGAGGCCTTTGCCCAGCAGTGGGACAGTTACAGGCTGAATTATTATTATTATTATATTATCACTAGTGCCCACGACTTTTTGTTAATTGTTTTTAGTGTACGATATTGTATATAATTCAACGTACCTAATTAAATTGAAATAAAGCCAGTGAGATGGACGTTTCGAATGAAATAAAGAAGATTTTTAACACAGATTATAGATAGGTACATAGAGTAAATTGTTAAGATTGTGGTACATTTCAGTATATATGTAGAACATCCTACTATCCTACTAATATTATAAACGCGAAAGTTTGTATGTATGGATGGATGGATGTTTGTTACTCTTTGACGCAAACACTACTGAATGGATTTTGATGAAACTTCAAAATAATATAGCTTACATATCAGAATAACACATAGGCTAAAATTCATAAAGATATATTATCGTATATTATTATCCAAACGCGGGTGAAACCGCGGGGCGCAGCTAGTATTATTATATTTGCTCAGTAGAGTGACACATAGGTAACTAAAAAATATTCAAGTGTAGTGGCTAGGTACTGTTAAAGGCGTTCGAAATTAAATAATACTTTGAGGGTAATAGCAAAATATTTTATTGGAATCAACGACACGGAGTCTCTCAGTGAATGTCGCCCGCCGAGTGACGCAGCCGCCGGCTCGCCGCTGTCTCCGTCTTCCCCCCCCCCCCCCCCCCCCCCCGCGCGTCCACCGCACGGTTGTCGCCTGCGCACCGCCGCTCGCTCACGGCTATATTTCTTACAGTACTTACTTCTAAACTGGTAAATATAGTACGCTCACTATTCATATCTTGACCAGACAGTCTAAACGATCTTTTCCTTTTTATGTTTACGACTGGCTGGGTTCATTTTTATCTCAACCGATGGAAATTACGCTGTCAAGGTAATTTCCATCGGCTAGGCAAGGTGCGTTGCTAAAATAGAAATAAAATGTAACCATTCAATGTTTGTAAGTGTTTTCACAAGGCTAAAAACATATTGCAATTTCTCTCCAAGTCCACATTCCTATTATTAAATAGTTGCTCCGTGACCATAACTCCCACGTCCACTGCTTAACTGAATCAGACTTTACCTGTGACTTGATTAGACTACCGACTTATTGATTGATTGCGATCGACATTATTAAAATATAACAATGACACTTACTAAATGCATAAATCGTGCGAAGCTCTAATAACCACCTATCTTTATTGCACTCGACGTCGTGCCAGTACATGATTTTGTGTGTCCACGTGCTTGTTCATGTACACTTTAAATATACCACCAGGGCGTATCATAGATCAAGCATTATTATAGTTAGCATCAAATAGAAGTCCATCAGTCATTGATCAAGAAGTTTGGTTCAAAGAAGAGCATCCAATGGGCATCGAATTATTCGTAGATAAGTATTGCCACATGCATAACTTGGAGCTGACGTTTAGTAAGGTTGAATATAGGATGATTATCGCGCGTTTTTAACCAAAAGAATATTCAAACATTTACTATTTCCCTCTATTGAAATGGTTGGACTGAAAACTTTCCCACACGTTTTGTTGTACAATCCCCAATCGAGCCACTTGAACTTGTACGACTACATCTTGGCGAACCTTTCGTCTAAGTAAAGAATAAAAAGTCCACTTTTGAAGGTCTTACAGCCCTACGTTCGCGAGGTCATTGTCCTAGGCAGTCGAATTTCGGACGCACTAAAAACTTTTTCAAAATGGCCGCCCCGGGACCTGTTACCATGTAACATTACTCTATGCCAGGTGTGGCCAACCTTACGTTTTGATGGCAGAATGTGAGAGCCGCCCTTTGCCAAAAAAAAGTTAGGAAATAGCGCTTGGGATGCCTAAAATACGATTTCAGTGAGAGTTTTTTCGTGTTTTTTACGTAATCACTGTTGTGAAACTTTGTTTTGTACATTAATGTGTTTGTTATTTAGAACGGCACGTTATGTAATGTATTTGGTTAACTAATAAGACACTGAGCACATCTATATTATACCATTCGACATACAACGCTTTTTTCGTTTTTTTTTCTATTATTATGTAGGTAGGTACAGGTAGGTTATACTTAGTTGTTTATGAAAAACATCTGTCTTATCGAGGAGTACCATTGTAAATATAGATAGCTAAATTTGTTTAGTTTGTTTTTATTCTAATTTTAAGTTTTCTTTATTTTTCGGTGTAGGTACCTCTACCTACCAATAAAGATTTAATTATTAAAATGTTTTGATCAATCTATTTTAATGGCACAGATTAGAGAGCCAAGAGAGCGTGTCCTAAAAGTTGTCCACCCCTGACCCGAATCTACTCCTTAGAACAAGTTGCATTTCACTGCACACAGACAAACGCACACATGTGCACGCATGCACACGGCGGATATCTTTGCTTTTATGCACTAATATGCACCTGTGTATACCTACCGGCCACCAATTTCGGTCCTAGCGACCCGAGAACTGGCTCTAACCGGATTCGAGCGGTTCGTAGCGGATCCCGTCGGATTGCGCTAGTTCGCGAATTAGGGAGCCACCCCTGCTAGTTTTTGGAGGGTTGTTTTCGGCAAGGGATGAAAATGAGTGTTTGAGATTAGACCCGTTCGTTGTTTGTGATGTCGGATTTTTCGATCGATACCGGCTCTCATTTTTTGTTAATTAGAAAAATGTGAAGCTCAGGCGAGGCTTCGATGTGAGTGGAGGCGAGTGTGGAGACTGCCAGGTGCTTAAATGCTACACCCCACCTGTCTATAACCATTGCAATGCTAATTAGTACTTAGTTTGAAAATCTTACGCGTATGCACGGTACCTACTCGTGACCCTTAAATTTCCATTTGACTGGAAACGTTGGCCTTCAAATTGGGGCACAGTAAATAAATTGAGATGAAAATAATGTTGATTTCAATTTATATGAATGTAACATATTGTGTACCTACAGAAATATCATAATATCGCATGGAGGTACTATCTTTAATTTGTGTAAGACGGACTTACAATAATAATTTTATCGAGTAGTAACTATGAATGTCGGAATAATACAGTGCAAAATAATATGCTAAAGTTTGTTTATATATATATTGCGCTTGCTTAGGTGTTGAAAATTTGGTGACATTGTGCGACTTTCCCGACGGACTCTTGTCAAAGAGGCCTATCACTACGTCTTAAAACCTATAGGAAGTTTTTTGTTTTGGTTTCGCTTGTTTTGGTTAGTGTCAAGTTTTATGGTTTAGATTCTAAACTTTAAAATGTATTTTGTAGTTTTGGCGGGAATCCGATAATGAGACGTTATTGTTTTCGTATATTTTTCTCCAACTTGTGTTGCTTCGAGTGTTATTGTGATATTACACAATAACACTCGAAGAAACACAAGATTGAAAAAAAACGAACACTCAATGACCAATATTATGGTGGAGTCATTGAGTGTTCGTTTTATATGCACGAGTGGGGGCAAATGATATAAACCTAAAAACAGTTTTCTCTTCCCATTTTTCCAAAACTCTTAGGAACTTTCAGTATAAAGCATCCACCACTTTACTGAATCGTGACTTTGACTATGTAAATAATTGACTTGGCTACTTGACCACGAGGGTTGCTTTAATGCCATGAATTTCCTATTGTGAAAAACTTGAATATTATAAAACTTGACACTGGCTTAATGCAAAAACCGTGCGAAGCCATACCTAACTAAAATAAATGAATAAAACAAAATGTCAAGTTCCAGTCAGTGAAAGGCCTATCAACGTCGACAAACACTAATTTATTCTAACGATTTAGGATTTGTATCAATCGTTTGCGCACACACGTGCTTATAAGTATTCAGGGCATACACTCAAATAAATACAAAGCCATTGTTGGTAACTCGCTAAAATCCGATAATATTGTACCTTGTTAAATATTTTGTATCTATTTTAGCTTAAAAAAACATAATTTGCACGCTGGTCGAGTAAAAAGGTCTAAAACAAAGTAGGTTCTCACTGAATATGTAAAACTCACCGTTTCCGATTACATACAGGCATCTCGAGCGCTGTCACAGAAACTTAATAGTAAGTATATTACCCATGTGGTGGAGGAGTTAGTAGGTAATACCACCTAAAGTTTTTGACCTGAATCGGTTCCCCTTAGCCATTTCTCTCGGTAAGTATAGATTTTAAGAAGGTGATTCTCAATTACAAGCTATAATATTTGTATCAGTAGTATTGATTTCATATCTAGTTTACATTAAATTTTTAATATTGATTATACGTGTAAGTACCTTAATCTTGGGAAAAAACCTTGCGCATGCGCAAGTCCCTTTTCAGTCAAAGCTTTGGCGCTTTCGTGACGTTTTCTCATCTTAGGTAGGGAAGTACCTAGGTAATTTTTTGCGTGTCAACATTTTCCACACGCATTTTATTACCAAGACACGAAATGTGGACAAGCAAAAACTGGTAATATTTATAAAAAAATGTCGAAAGTTGCAGACGTGAGGGCTAGTTAAAAATTGGATGTAATTATTGGCCACCATTTTTCTACGCACTTTCCAGTTCGCACACAAGCACAGCAACCGCGTGTACTGACGCAACCGCAACGCACACATGTAAACAACCAATAAATAGATTGAACTAAACGGTGAAATTTAAAAAAGGAACAAAACGAACGAATCGCTCACGCACACAGCCGCACATAATGCAACCCAATCATTAACTTTGGCTTTTTCATTTTGTATTCTACTCCCTTTAGAAAAGGTTTAAAATGGGAAGCTTACATCTTGTTTGTAGACTAGCATGTTAACATTATACATGCGTGGGAATGACGCTACCAATACGCGCGCAATAATTTTGACTGTAGGAACACCGAATTTTTCAGAAGTGTGCGTGATAGTTGTGTCTGTGTGCGTAAACAAATGCATTCTTTTTCACATGTGTGGTATTGATGCTACTAATGTGTTGTTTATCGTTTTAATGTGTGTGTAATGTTGGTGTTCACATGATGGATTCTCGTGTTTGTATTAGTGTCTTTTTCGTCTTTTTTTATCCTTTTTACGCTGGCAGCACACATTGGCCGGGTAAGCAGTGAAAAAATAATTTTAACTGGCACACTGCGAAGCATGTTTAATTTTCGTGCTCTCTGTCCTGCGCGAAATGGAACGTCATTACGTTTTAAATTACGCCGCTTGTTTTTCTTTTTTTTATTTATTCGGTTTTTAATTTGCATTGTTTGCTTATTTCTGAACGAATTGCAGTGGCTGCGGATGTCCATATCGTTAACTTGTTACCTATACTTGTTCCTATCAAATAAATTGATGTTTGTATATTCATATTCATATTCATTTATTCATAACACTATGTTACAGGTCAGATTGGTTAGAATTAACGAATGGAAACAAACTTATTATTATTGTAACTATACAACTTTAAATACCTATATTATAACTAAACAGCTCGTCAAATGAATAAAACGCGCCTTGCTCAACAAACCACATTTTCGTTTTGTTTTTAAAAGAACTCATTGAGGTTTTAGGTACACCGCCGGTGCCATCACATGTACCAGTTTCGACGTCTTAGTGTAATAATGGTATCATTAATTAAAATAAGTATTACCTAACGAGGTTATTACAACATTGAATAACGTTACAATAACGAGGCTAAACTAGTTAGGGATAAGTATCTAGGAAAAACATCAAAGTCAAAGTCAAAGCATTTATTGTAAATAGGCAATTAAATCGCACTTTTACAAGTCAAACGGCTAATTCTCGTTAGCAAAGAGAATCATAAAAACATAAAGTACCTATTATACATTAAATTAACAGTAATTGATCATCGTTCCAGTCATTCAAGTAGTCAGAACAAGTCAGAAGTTCAGTAAATCGGTGGATGTTACTGAATCTTCGCCAGTTTTAGAGAGAAAAGTAAAATACAAGTATTTTGTGTTTATATCATTTGCTCGTGGACTTTTATGTGAGAGACACATTTTGAGAAAAAAATACGCAATCAACAACGTCACATTTTTGGTCTCCTTTCAAAACTTTACACAGTAGGTATGGAATCTGAAAGAGAGACTTTGCTGGTTTTGTAAATTTTTCATATAACAGTGGTTTTTCTAGTGATGGAATATTAATAATTAAGTTAACGTGCATGAAATACTTAATAGTACATTACGATACGAGCTGTCTAAGTAGTATATTAATACACGGCAGCGTGAAGTTAGCGCCCGAGCGAAGCGAGGGTGCTAACCGCCGTGTATTTAATAGACTTACTTACGCAGCGAGTATCGTATACTATTTTATAGCACGTGCGACATAAACCCGCTATCTACTTAATTTTATTTAAAAATTATCTTCTAATTAATGCAATGAAAAGATGTTCATTTGACTCTTTGACTTAATAATAAACACACAAGTTGTAATGTGGGTAGGTTGGTATTCCACCAGTAGAGAACGGGACAACAACTTCACACCTACCCGTATCACTTCTAGATTTGTTTTCTAGATTACCTATTAGTATTTTTGGATGCATATTTATTGTTCGTGGATTGCCTAATGTGATATTGTTTCAGATTTAATATTGTTCAGTTTAAATAATAGTCAAACAGGTTTTAACTAAAAAACAGTGAAAAATATCAATATTGTAGCTCATTTTGTAACCGAATCTTTATCGTAACGTGAATACCTATTAATATAGGAATCTGTGATTGATCTGGTTTGTGCATAAATGTATTCACCATGAGACTATATGATATATGGTGTATAATAATTGAAAGTGTGTGTATTCAGTGAAAATAGTTCATGTGTCGGTTACATTTTATGTAAACCACAAAAAACCGCAACATTTCTAAATCAAGTAAGTATTCGTATGTTTCAATTATTATATAATCGGATAAGAAATATTATAACAAAGGTACAGTGTACGGTTAATATCGCTAACTTAGGTACCTATAGCGTTTTCACGTAATATTGTCCGACGAGGACCAAAATGAAAACATGCAGAAATATGGCGCCAAAGACATTGGCGTTTCGGTCCCACACGTTACAGGTTATACGTATCTTCTCTTGCTTACTATGAGTTTGTGAGTGGTGTAAAAATGTATGTGGTGTTATAATGTAAGCTTTGGTTCAGTACTACGCTCGCAACGATGAGTATATTCTTAAACGGTGTGAAGTTAGTGAACATCAGGCCGTTTAAAAATGTGCTACTTTGAACAGCGCAAAGCGTGACCTAAGTGCGGGTTTAGGTCGCACGGTGCTATAATAGTACATTACGATACGTGCTGTCTAAGTAGTATATTAATACACGGCGGCGTGAAGTTAGCGCCCGAGCGAAGCGAGGGTGCTAACCGCCGTGTATTTAATAGACTTACTTACGCAGGGAGTATCGTATACTATTTTATAGCACGTGCGACATAAACCCGCCATCTATTTAATTTATTTAAAAACAATCTCCTAATTACTGCAATGAAAAGATGTTCATTTGACTCTTAGTAATAAACACACAAATTTTAATGTGGGTAGGTTGACATTCCACCAGTAGAGAACGGGAAAACACAATTTACACCTACCCGTATCACTTCTAGATTTGTTATTTTAGTTTATTAGTATTTTTGGATGCATATCTATTGTTCGTGGATTGCTTAATGTGATATTATTTTAGATTTAATATTGTTCACTTTAAATAATAGTCAAACAGGTTTCAACTAAAAATCAGTGAAAAATATCAATATTGTAGGGCTTCGTTTTGTAACCAAATCTTTATCGTAACGTGAATACCTACAGGAATCTGTGATTGATCTGGTTTGTGCATAAATGTATTCACTATGAGACTATATTTTATAATATTAGATATGGTGTATAATAATTGAAAGTGTGTGTATTCAGTGAAAATGCAACATTTCTAAATCAAGTAAGTATTCTTATGTTTCTATAAAAATATAATCGGATAAGAAATTTTATAACAAAGGTACAGAGTACGGTTAATATCGCTAACTTAGGTAAGTATAGCGTTTCAACGTAATAAATTATATTGTCCGACGAAGACCAAAATGAAAACATGCAGAAATATGGCGCCAAAAGCATTGGCGTTTCGGTCCCACACGTTACAGTTTATACGTATCTTCTCTTGCTTACTATGAGTTTGTGAGTGGTGTAAAAATGTATGACTGATTAGCTTTGGTTCAGTATTACACTCGCAGCGATGGGTATATTCCTAAACGGTGTGAAGTTAGTGAACATCAGGCCGTTTAAAAATGTGCTACTTTGAACAGCGCAAAGCGTGACTTAAGTGCGGGTTTAGGTCGCACGGTGCTATAAATATTATAATACTAGACCCTGGCTTAATCCACAAACCGTGCGAAGCCATAACAAAAAAAAAGTTGTCTTACATAAACACATCTCTCTTTAACCTATTACAAACTGCAATAGTGTAACAAAGAACAATATATGTTTCAGTATAATTTACCAATTCCAATAATGTTAATTCTTTAGATTCACTACTTTGGTTCCGTTGTGAATAACATAATTATTCTAAGCGCATCACGTTGCGCCTGCGCATGTGGTTTTGACCTCGCGTCGTTCGTTGCTCCGTGGATGCAATCAATCTAACATTTTGTAATAAAGCATTTATGATTGACTAGGTGCGCACCGCGGCTTTAACTGCGTGAACTATTTTCCTTCGGGAATATGGGGAACCGTAAATGTTTACAGGATGTAAATATATCCTGTGTGTTATTTCAAGACTCTTCATCTCTGATACTATAAGTTCAAGACTCCCACCGTGTAACTTGCGAGTGTAAACACGCATTCATTATTGGCTCCAAAGTCATTTTAGCTCAAAGTTTTGTTCCTCCTATTTTTCATGTTAAATAATTATTTTATTTTTTCTTAAACGTGTAGGTACTTATTCATGCTTCGTTCCTTTCAACAAATCCCACAAACCTCAAAGTTTAGTAACATGGAGTTAAACCACGATCCAAACCTATTTCGTTAAGAACAGTCTGCCTCAGTAGTCACATATCAAAATATTGTCGTCACTTCAAATTTCATCTTACACTCGCACATTTTTCGTAGCTTGGAAAATTTGCAATAATGGTAATGTTCAGCCCTTTTTGTGGCCGACTGTACTACGCTTACGTAGCACGTAGGCGGCCTTGGTGCCGATCGATGCTCCTACTCAATGCAATCTAACCGAAGATCTGCTATTCCACGCTCTGTGAGACTGACTTTGTAATGCTAATGACAATAACTAAATGAAAAGTTGCTTTGACTATCTAGCCCACTTTATACAAAAACTCGCCTGCAAAGGATCACATATTTCACGGCTTAAGTGTAAGTTATTTATTTTCATAGTTACCAAAATAATTCGTGGCTCTCCTCGCTTATTCCGTAATGCTATCCGGCACTTTAGTATAGTAAAATAAATATTAAAAAGTAATAAAATATAGTTAAGTATAGGAAAATATCGATAACTTAATATGTAGCTTGTATTTATTTGCATTCTACTAACCGAGAAAAGGTAACACTTGGCTCTTGAGGGTAAACAACCCCATTCTCACCCTCACATCACAACACGTCGGTCGGTCGCCGGTCGGCTGAAACTATTTTCCTCGGAGAAGCACACATGCGTGGGTCAGTATAGGAGTGACTTGGATTGAACGTAACATGTGATTTTTAGACGCGCACATTCTACATGGTTTATGCGTTGGTTTAGGCATGTTGGCCATGTAATTGCTAATGTGTTGCATTACGTTACTATGCTTAGTTAGCCACTAGATCTATTGCGTTCCTTTTAGATTCCTATTGCAGTAGGTAGACTTATAGTATAATCTCTTTATTAACAAAAATAATCCCGATTTCTCTTGGTCACGGCATCACATGTGAACGGCTGTACCAAATTGCTAATTCTGTTTTTAGTTGTGTTTGCTATTGTCAGGAGAAGGTTCTTATGAAAGACGAAAATAAAAAACTTACGTCCAACATTACAAAATTAGAAGAAACTTCGCGAACACGTTAACTTTTGTAATGTAACGTTTTTGACAGGAAAAGTGACATGTCTGTCAGGTCAGCTAGTAAGTTATAAAATAAGGGCCTTCAATGTTTATGATCCACAATAAAAGATTGCATATCTCAACGTTATGTTAACATAAAATTAGGAATTTTATTGAATTGAAGTGATATATTTTTCATATTATGAACCTCTCGTTGCACCTTGGGCAATGGGCAAAACCGTTCGATCAATAACGTCAAAAAACCTTACTACGATTTTTCCCAAATTTTTAGTTTAGTTCATGTTTTAAGGTATTTCTTTTTTAAGTTACACTATTTCAGAAAAAGGTGACTTACATTATTTTGATTTGTTATCGGCTACGGCTTATATCCACAGTAGCATACTAGTACCGCTTGTACCAATTAGGGATACTTGGTCCAATTGGTAACCCTACAGTCTTCTATTTGAAAGGGAAACATCCTTTTTCAAACTCAAACCATAATCAATTAATTATAGTTTGTTTTCTTTTATGGTTTAATTTGTTTATTAGATTGAAGTGTTTGACTAGTAAAAGTGCGATTTTATTGCCTATTTACAATAAATGATTTGACTTTGACTTTGACTTTTTTGTAGCCTTCGTTGGACCTTACGTACCACCTCCGACAGTGTACTGTGTCGTCGATATATGTGCACTATCGAGGCAGGCGTGTGTGTGTCCGGCTAGTGGTAGGGAGTGGTAGCATATTAAGTATGTTCACTAGTATATTCCTTTTTTAATAAGTATTTTTTTAATCTAACCGTATGTTGTGTTCTTCTTTCCCGTCTGTTAGGAGTAATTTTATAGTGATCTTATAATTAGTATAATAATATAAATCTTATAATGTACTTTAGAGATTTAATACTACAAAACAATTGACACAATAAATATAATATCAGTGGTAGTATGTAATACCAATTAGTCTCATTATTATATAAATTACGTGTCACATTGTTTGTCCGCGATGGACTCCAAAACTACTGAACCAATTTTAATCAAATTTGCACACCGTGTGCAGTTTGGTCTAACTTAAAAGGTAGGATAGCTTACATCTCTAATGTTATCGCTATGTAGCTATTAGATTCTTATGGATAATCGTAAAACAGACGATGTATTTACGAGATTCAAATCAGAGATCAAATGTAAATAATTGTTGTTGATAAAACAGCTTTATGTGTCATTCGATTACAGAATCTAACTTTCAGGTGGAATGTATTCCACTTTTTACTAATTAGATAGATTTGGAACGCAAGAGAGAGTTTTAGACATTGGCCAATTGACACGGATGCAGGGATATGATAGGACGAAGCACTCGCGGCCCCGCTAATTAGTTTTCCGAGAACTGCAACTGTGCAGTTGCGGTTGCAGTGGAGGTTTGTTCATTAGCACGGCACAGTTATGTCAACCGTTGACGCAGAGGTTGGTTTGGCTTTCTTATTTTAAAATAAATGTGTTAATAATTATATTGCAAGGGGCATAATATATAAGTTTTAATGGTCCTCAGATTTGTAAGGGAAGAGTTAGGAAGGGAAAGGAAGGGAAGATTATTCCCATTAGACCAAAGGCCTGGGTTGTTTTGTCGTTGCGTCAGAATGGTGTAATATGTAGGAAATACGTGAAGAAGCTATCACTAACACAAAGCTAAAAATAACCGGGTTCTTTTCTAGTTTCTTTTTTAAATTACTGTTACCTACATGTAATGCCTTAAAGTGTTTAAACTTTTTGTAAGGTTCTTGTTTTGACATCTTGATGCATGTGACTACTGCTCGATTGCCAGCTTTGAAATATTGGCATCTAAAAAAACTATATAAAAACTAAACTATAAACCAAACTATCCCACTTTCTTTGCCAACGGTACGGTTCCCGAGTGTGAGTGCTAGACGTCGCCTAGACAGGCTGACCTACTGTGGCCGACCTTGCGTTTCTTATGTTATTATTCCGTCTCCGTCCCCCCTTCGCGTAGACTGTCGCCGTCTCCCTCATGCGTGTCTATGGATAGTAAGACGGCCGTGCAAGGCTGGCCATGGGACCGGCTCGGTCAAGGGTGCGGGATACGGGTCTATAAGCTTTATCGGTATTGTCGAGGAATGGACTTAGTGGAGTGAGAAGTTCACTTTAGGCAATGGGTCGGAAACTATTTGTGAGATTCGGGCAATATATGGATAGGGGAAGGTTTCTCGCGAGTGGAATGCGATGTTTTCTTGTTATACTTTTCTAGCAGTGTTTGTTTTATTTACTTTAGGTGGGGGATGAAATTGTTATTTTGTTGTTTATTGTTGCAACCTGAAAAAAGTGAACCCATCCTGAGCAGAATACAGGAATACCGGTCAGAATTTTAGCAATGCGCAATATATTATATAGTTCTCTGCATATGATATAATATATACGATCTCGTAGGTATTACATATTATACAGTTGAAATATCGGTCGGTATTATAACACCATATTATCATTATAGGAATACGTTATAAGTAGGTATAGCTTATCACTATCGGACATACAGACAAATCTGCACAAGGGTACCCACTCTAGTTAGGGGTCTAGTGCTCTTCCGCCAAGGTTTTAGTGTACTGATGTTTTCTTCAATTAAATATTCTTTTAAAGCGATAATAGTATTAATAGTTCAGTTGATTCCGTCTTCCGGCAAGTTCCAGCAGCGGTTATAGGCAGCCAGACTCGTTTAAGGCTGAGCATGTTTATCACATTCGACAACCTCGTCACTTAAGACGAGGTGACATAGTGGTAGGCTAGCCTGTAAAGTGTTACAAACCAGCCAAGTGCGAGTTGAGCGCGCACGTAGGGTTTCGTTCAAACGGCAAAAAATCATGTCTGTTGTATGGGAGCCATCTTAAATATTTATTTTATTCTGTTTTTTTAGTATTTGTTGTTATAGTGGCAACAGAAATATACCTATTATCTATGGAAATTTTTGCAGTGTAACTATCACGGTTCGTGAAATACAGCCTAGTGACAGACAGATGGACAGCGGTGCCTTATAATAGGGCCCCGCTTTATCCTTTGGGTACGGAATCCTAAATAAACAAATGGAACTAGTTCAATCTCATTTCGCTCGGATCTAGTTGGCTTTGAAACCAGCGTCAATAATGTGACGTCTTAACGCAACCAAACTCCATTACTATCGCTACAAACTATGATTGTCACCACCACCCCTCGCCCCTATAGAATATTTTCTGCCACCTGGACTTGCAACTTCACGATCACAAAACCAGACAATCTTCATCGTCTAGCGCATCACCCCTTCAGTCCATTCATTCAAATGAAAATCCCATTCGAAAAGCATAGCGCAAACTTGTAAAATGTTTCTAAATAGACCGTTATCTATGGACAAAATTAGGGTTCGACGCGTAACAATACCTTTACCCTAATATAGGGCCTTAGTGGCGGTCAACCACCCTTCGTAGTTGACCCCTGGCTCTTAGGTCAAAGGGGGTCATACGGTCGGACAGTTCGGACAGGAAGACAACTTGTTTAGGTGCTTGTCTAGTCGGATAACTATTGTTGCTTGTAACCAATTTGTCGAAATCGATGTATTATGGTCAGCCAACATTAATATTGTATCTCCTATCCAAGATTGAAATCGATCTTGGATTGCTGCCTATCGTTCGATCGATTTCCAATCTGCGTGCATTTATAAACCAATCCACGGATCGGTTATTGGCACGTTTGACCCCAAAAATGGATTGTGATATCAATCCCAGATAGCAAAATTTGGATTGGATTGATTATTAATTTCGGCCGTAGTGGCATAGAAATGGAAATGCTAGCTATCAGGCTGACAGCTGTTACTCTTGGATTAAGAATAGAATACTAAAACTTGCTGTCATTGTCATTACAAAGACAGCAATACACTTATCCGGTTGATCAAAGTTAACTAGGGTTTTGGAAACCAAAACCTAGCCGGTATGTAGTCTTTTCATAAATAAAAAAGGCTTTTGTTTAGCTCGCTGCGTTAGTAGTTAGTATGTCGGATGTTTGATTTTACAAGTTTGGAAAGTAAATTTTGATAGATCCGTTATTTAAATTGAGTTCAATTTGTCTTTTTGGTACATATTTGTAATGAAAATAGATCGATAGTCCATTTACAAATTTACCATACTATCGCACCCGTTTCAGATTGAATTGTAAAGTTGGTACATAAATCTATCTAAATGTGTAGTTTTAATTCCGCCGAAAGTTTGTATGCACAATGTGGGATAGGAAAAACGATAGATGATGTTATCTTTTATACCAACAAACCCCTAAAACCACTATATAACTACATCACTATTAAAATTTATCACTTGAAAAATAAAATCATCCTATCCATAATAACATGAAAATCCTGCTCAACACGCATCACAAAGAAAACGTACAAAAAAGAAATGAGTTCTATAAAAAAATAGTGCAAGAAAAATACAAAACCATTTCACTGCTGTGGTTTTTCTTCAGTAAATTCTCTAGCGAGAGGGAAAAGAGACTTCCATACCCACAGGCAGTGTTAACATCGCGCCACCTGTTGCCCCGAATAGAGCCAGCAAAGGGTAACTGCTGTGAATTGGCCACACTATACTGGTAGCTGTGTTGCCAGGACGGGCTTTAGTCAACACGTCGGGAAAATATTGATGCGATGGCGACAACTCCGCTTTGTTGATAACGGAATGGGTTTGAAAAAGTTTATGGGCTTGTCGCCTACCTGTTGAGCAGACTATCGGGTTAGCCGACGTAAGCCCAAGACACGGCAGGTTTTTGCACCCTAAACTTGAACTTCTATCGCTAACAGCGGTCCTTAAGAGACAGCCTTATTCTAGGCTGAGCATGTTAACCACCTTCGATCACATCGTCAACATAAGACCCAAGTTATATAGGCAATTGCTAGCTAGCATATAATGAATTACAAATAAAGCGAATGCTTACAAAAAATACCACTTTTAACGAAATATCCGGTATGTAGGTGTAGGTATACATAGAGTAAATGACGTTTCACGATCACATAGCTACATAGATACTGACATAACTATTAGCACCTGTATCTAGGGAACCGCTGGAAATAAGAAGATCTTGTTCCTATTGCCGCGCGTTATTATTGTGATTGATTGATAGTGTCTGCACAGCATAGACACTATCAATCAATCACAATTGGACTTATCTTTACGGTTTACCAAATGGAATGTTACTAAAGGTGATGCAGCCGTCTTGGAACTCGGTAAATTAACAAGAATAATGATACCTACAGAACAAGAATCACTTCTCGCCATTTGCATCACAAAAAACAGCGTAAATATTCAATCCGTTGCCTCATGACAAAAAATATTAACTGCGCATATAGCAGACATTCTCATAGTAAGTATGGCGAAATCTGTGTGAGTTGCGCAGGCGCAGCGCGATCTAAAACTCTCGTCCGGCCAGCCGATAATGGCGGCCGGGGTCGGCGACCGGTCGGTTACATATTTAGAAAAAAATATTTGGCAAATGCTCAGTGCGATGCAATAAACTGCAGTGCCAAAAATGTGGTGCAACTTCAGACCACATCTCTAGAACCGACCACCGGGGTGGGCGAGGTCTGGACTGGAGACGATGTTTAGACGAAGTGCAGGACTCCCGTTAGCTACGTGGAGTCTTGCGGGAAACGGCTGGCTGAGACTGGACTGGAGAGTCGAAGATCGGATCAGCGGCGTTTAAAGTCAAAGACAAAGGATTTGTTGTAAATAGGCAATAAAATCGCACTTTTACAAGGAGACGCTACACAGAGCAGTGGACTGTTTGAATGATGATCATGTCTATGATGTTTAGAAGCATATTTTTTTATAGTGACAATGATTAAGAGCATTATGGGCAAATTTGCATTTGCATTTACATTTGAATAGGTAGGAAGTATGTAGTCTTTTTGTATGGCGAACTGCCACACGACTTAGAACTCTATACATTAACTTATTTTATGTGTCAATATTCCGTAAAGGCATAAAGTGCTTCGGGTCGATCCGAGAGCAGTTTTTGATATCCGTTCCTCTGAGCAACGCGTTTACCGACTCGATCCAAAAAAAATCGGTCATCTTCACTCTAGGAACTAGGCATCTCACTGCTAGGAACTAGGTACAGGTGCGATAGTGGTTTAATGTTAGCGGCCAGCATTTTGGTCACGTGTGGCTTCGACCAGACACTCAGACGAGTCTTTACAGACTTTATTTTGGCCAAAGATTCAGCATTGCCATAAAACGTGGCAATGCTGCCACCATTTTGGGAACGTTGCCCAATGGTAGCGGGCTATTAGATTAAGTTTACTTAGTTATAGTTTTTAGTCTTTATTTTGTGTTTGTGTATTTTGGAAGTGGAATGTCACCGTACAAAAATAACTTGTGAAAAATCAGGAACAACGAGCGTGCAGTTATCACGGCCTGCACTGTATGAACTGAGAAGCTTGTGCCGAGATGAGGCCAACACCACTGGTATATGTATATTACGTGTGTGCACTAGGCAGATACTCGTATTTGTGTTTGTGTATAACATTATATTTTGGAATATTGAGAAGTGCATGATTTTTCATCATGTAAGGTTGGAAAACCTTAATAATCGATGATAGTTAAAACTTGGTGTTATTTATTTAATAAAGAATTGTATATTTTATGAAGGTTTTAAGTTTGCAGTTTAAGATTGGTAGGACAGGATAAAATAAAATAAACGAGATGAAGGAAGTTACTATTAGAAAATATAGAGGTTCTCAGTTAGAATCTAAATCAGCTAAATCTATGCCGACATTTTAAACTTGCCAAATAATTCGCTTTAACAAGGTTGATGAAAGAATTTTATATTTGTACTAAAACTTATTATTTTATTATAGGTATTTGCTACATTAAATTGAAAAAATATCTCATTTTCATAAAAAGTGGTTCCATTAATACCTAGTATATCATATTATAGCTTTTTTTGGTTCATTTATAATTGGAATATCTAAAAAGCAAAATGACTAAAATGAATTTCTAAAAAGCAAATTACCTGAAAAGCAAAATGCCATCAATCGGATTGACTAATCTGTATAATACAACGACTAAAAATAAATTAGCCTATAAATAGAAAAATGGCTATAACTCGTTTACAATAATTGTTTACACTAATATTTGCACCAGCCGAATTATATAGGTATTATTTATACAGTTTTCTTAATATATATAAATTACGCGTCACGTTCTTTGTCCGCAATGGACTCCTAAACTACTGAATCGATTTTAATCAAATTTGCACACCGTGTGCAGTTTGGTCTAACTTGAAAGATAGGGTAGCTTACATATCAATTTATAGTCGCAATAACAAAAACCTTAGCCACAGCAACGCATGGCCGTGTCTGCTAGTCCCGTTTTCCTACTTAAAGTAAACGCGAAAGTTTGTGAGTATGTATGTATATTTGTTGCTCTTTCACGCAATAACTACTGAAGGAATTATGATGAATCATCACAACATCACAACAATCATCACAACAATAATACAGCTTACGTATCCGAACAACACATAGGCTACAATTTATAGAGATATATCTTGTATTATCCAAACGCGAGTGAAACCGCGTGGCGCAGCTACTATATTATATAGTTTAATGAGTGACGGCTACATCACGAGGTCGAAACTGGCCGTCTCTGGATCGAGGGTCGACGCACCGCCGAGGCTGGCGGCGGGTCTACTGGCTGCCAGATTGAGGAAGTTAGGGATTATGGTTGAGACACAAGAGTTCACTGAAAAGAAAACTCAACTTGTTCGACTAACCCTACTACTCGTAATCCTACTTATATTATAAATGCGAAATTTGTGTGCGTGTGTGTATGTTTGTCCTCTCTTTATGCCTTAATGGATGAACGGGTTTTGATGAAATTTGGTGTAGAGATACTGGAATAGAAAATAGGATAATTGTATACTGTAAAAATAGACGGTTTCTGTGGGATAGTAGCGGACACGGGTAAAACCGCGAAGTGCAACTAGTTAACTATGAAAATAAGAGACAAATTGAAGAGCCTTTTAAAAAAATGAGGTTGTTTTATGCGTTCTCAATTTCAACTTATTTTTTAAAGTATCCTTCCTTAATCTACATGCATGTGAGGGTTAGCTCACTTATGTAAAGACATGGTAGCCTAGCGGTTGGTGCGATTTCCAATCCAGCGGCACCGGGCTCGATCCCCAACCTCGCAAATCAAACTTCTTTTAAAATAGGATTTTTTCGATATGTACGTACTCCAGAGGGCTCGATAAGCCGGTTACTGGCTGTTACAATTGGTAGCAGTGGTTACATCAGAAGCTGTTGGGCGGCCACAAGCTCTGAAACCAGAGGCTGGTACTGACAAATATATTTTCGTTGGTATACATTTATTATCTGAAACTATAATCGTGGTTTAACTATATGTGTGTGACGTGTAGTACTGCAATAAAACAATTTATCTAGACAGTTAATGGGCGTCCAGCCCTGAACCCGATCTTGCAGCCTTGGATGTAATTATCGATGTCATACTATAAATATACCTACTAGCAACTCTCAAGCGATGATGCTCAGTTGGTTAATTTGGACTGATGTCATGCTCTAGGTCGTTGGTTCATGACCGTGCGAAAGTTATGAATTTCTGATGAGGGAAGACCGAGGTGTCTCTCAGGCTAGCTACCATCTAGGACGTCTGTCACTAAACCAATTTTGAGGTGGTTCGGTAGTATTTGGGAGTCAGTCCTATTTTAGACACAATTTAGTTATTTTCCAAAATATAGTTTTCCCTCTGAAAATTAAGAACATTTCAGAGCTCGGGGCTGTATTTATACATTTCTGGGCATATAACATGTTTATTACCTACTGCAGAACGGAACGCATATAATGTGCAATTGTATATTTATTTAAAAAAAATTTACTAAAGAACGGAACGTGGATAATGTGCTATGAATATTTATAAAAAAAAAACTTTAGTAAACTCCTACGTTTCAAATTAACTGGAATTTGATTCACTATGTATTTGATTAAATTTGATTCACTATGGCAGTCGTGAAGCCACGTCAGAGGCCCGTCGGCGGTCTGATAAACTCTGACACAAGGGGACCACCTCTTACGACAAACAACAACATCTACAGACGTACGTCGTTCCACTACATCGACAGATTTCCATTAGTTGTGGACGTTTACCTTTGATAGAATCAGGTGTTACTTTGCGGAGGTTTTAGGGGTTTGTTAGTATAAAAGATTGCGTCTTCTGTAATTTTTAGGGTAAATCGGGGCCTTATTACAAGACTCCGCTGTCCGTCTGTGTGTCCGTCTGTCCGTGAACCGTGATAGTTATAGACAGTTGAAATTTTCACAGAGGATGTATTTCTGTTGCCGCTTAACAACAAATACTAAAAAACTGAATTAATGGGGGCTCCCATACACAGACATGATTTTTTAGATAATGGCACGGAACCCTTCGCGCGAGTCCAACTCCCACTTGGTCGGTTTTTCTTATCCCACATTGTTCCGAGAAACTTCAGGCGGAATTAAAGCTGCATATTTTTCCTTCACCGTTTTACCTACGTTTATAGTGAGTGTAGTGAAGTATAGTGTACTAACCTCGGTCACGGCTAGCCGCAGTGACTAGGTATAGTATGCCGTGTGGGTAGTATATAGTATGTCGTGGCATATATAGTGACGAATTGTTTAGCATAGAATCGCGGGCGTCGACCGCTAGACGTTCAAGGGTAACTGTCGGCTAGAACGGACGTTGAGGTAGGTTCTGACTCACTCTAGCATTTGTTGATAGTGCTGGCTCGAATGATGGAATAATTCGGTAATTTGACGCCGAGCTGTTTATAGCTTGCTGGAGCGGGTGCCCGTGGTGGGTTGTGGTGTACTGTTCGGTACGGAAGTAAGCTTTGGATCAGGAGTAGGCATGGATATGAGATGTGATTATGAAAATATGAAGTTAGTGGTGGTAAAATAGGCTTTTAGTAAATATAAACTTTATTTTATATTCAATATAAGTTTTTTTGTAACTTTGATACTTCTGGCGTACTATTTAATATTCATAGTATATTGTAGTTGTTTTCTTCTTATGGTATGTCACTTAAAATATACAATTTTATACACCATCATTTTTGTATAACAAGTATATTGTATTACAAGGCCATAAAATGTATATTTCAATTTTCAACTTACAGATTTTTAGTTGTACTAAAACGAAACTGCGACTTGGTATTGGTTCTTTTACCTGTCATTTTCCGTTTATTTTCGAAAATATTCTTCTTATAAGTTTAGTAAGATCGTTATGTACCTAACCAAAACGCTAAAGGAAAATCCCTCAAGACTAATTTTCACAGTTTTCCTAAGCAATCAAGAACACTAGATCAACATAATTATAAGATATAAAAAAACAAATAATTACAGTGTTCTAAAAAGTTTTCTACTATCTTTATAATCGGGTTTTCCCAAAACTTAATAAAATAAACATAGGTATTAAAACACGGACAAAGGCATATAATCACACAATAAATCTCTATATATATTGATTCCAGGCAGCTAATTACCTATGCACAAACAATTAGGCGTGCGAGCTAGCCTTGAAGGCGGTCGTTACTCGCGTATTTGGTGAATGGAGAACATATCTCAAAGCTCGTGCACTTTGTCTACACAGTACGTCAGCTCTCGTGATTTGAAACAAATTATTGCATCATGTGTTTGACACACGATCCGTTGAAGTAGGCAAAATTAACCAAATTTTTTACTCGTGTCTATCATTTACTACTGTTTAGTATATAATATATTTCACAGAACCAATCGTAAGTAGTTGCGTATTTTGAAGTTAAAAACGTTCACTAACGCAATTTTAAATTATACGGTTTCCTATAATGGGATTTACAAAAAACACATATACTTAGCTGTTGTTAGGTTAGTGCGAGGGCGGAGCAATGATTTAATTTCCATCTATCTCTCAATATAGATTAAAAGCTAGCTGTCCCAAAGTCCTGACAGATGTAGTCCTGTCAAAAATGTACGAGAAAAAGAATTGTAATTTTACTATCATTTTTGGTGAATTTTCCCCATGTTTTAAGACTTATTCTGCTATTTTGAACGGAAAGTAATGTCACAAAGCAAAGACCATGACAATCGGTCCAGCCATTCTCGAGTTATAAATGGTGTAACTAACAGGACTTTGTTTTATAGGTAGATTCAAATAAATATGATATACTGTCTTCCTATTTTCTCTTTCCTTTTTAAGCCGGCAATGTTAGGTCGATTCTAAGTAGATACTAATGTTAACACAGACATATTAAATTTGGATATCTTCGAATGTCTCCATAGCTACGAAAAAATATATTTGTGTGCGTAGCTGGACCTGGTCCATATGTACCAAGTTAAGTCGCTGGTTGCGCTCAGTTTGGCTCTATTTTTGGCGTTAATAACTTTGTTTATTTGGCCAACGTAAGCTGTATTATAATGCGCTATGCGTCTTGCCGTTTTTTCTGTTGTTGTCTTCTATGTACGTGCCTTAGATAAATAACAAGTCATTAGCAAGTTTATTGGCAAACTTGTCTTATGTTAGGTTAGGTTAGCGGAGTTGTTTTCTGAGTTCAAATATTCGTATAAATACATACATTACGCGAATAAAAAGGAAAATTTAATTGCTATAAAAGTATCCTATCCTATATGGCTTTCTCTAGAGTTCAAACTATCCCTATGTACCTTTGATCACGATTCGTTCATCCATTAAACTTGAAAGCGGAGAAAAACTTAGACACACAGATAAACATTAGCTTCTATAATAATAGTACAGGCTAGATATCTAGATAAACTTTTTATCGAAACAAAGAAAACTTAAAGCTTGAACAGGACAAATAGGAATTAGTGTCACTATGGGCAGTCTTATCGCTAAGAGCGATCTCTTCCAGACTACTATGTATGTATAAGAATAACAAGAAGTATTATGGACGGTGGCTTTCAGTATCAATGAAATAAATAAATACGTATACAACAATATAATACTAGAAAGATCAGTAAACAAAATTATTTTGAGTCGAGATATATATACTCGTATTAGGTATTCTCAATTATTATATTCAGGAAATTAGGAGCGCAGGCGCGACATTTTTATAATCAAACCTATCGAGTAGGTAGGCAGTTAACAGTGTGTTAACCCGCGGTGACGTCGCCGTCGGCCATGTTTAGGATCGTAAACAACTAGTCATCTAAGCGGTCAGGAACCTGACCTTAGTCACAGAAATAAAGCTAGTGTGCATGGGTTTTAAAATATTCCGCGTTTGAAGGCCATCCAGCCAGCGTGCCCAGTAAACTGGCTATTTGAGTATTTTGTCTAAGTCATTGTTGAGTTTCTAGACAAGCCTTTATAGAATGCTTGCTCGGTACTGCAAGTTGGAAATGACTCTAACAACCAGAATAAGCACTAGAATAGGTCCAATGTGGAATTACCCAATTTGAGTGTGGGTCCATGGTAGAATTGAGGATTTTGAGAACTGTTCATTCTGCGCCTAAAATTTGTTGTTTTGTTTTGAATATTTTAAATTATTGGCTCTCTAGCATTAAAACACTACTTGATACTACTACTACTAGACACGTTCGAAGGTGGGAAAAATGCTCGGCCTAGACTGAGACTGGGTTGATCGCAGAACACCACGATTGCAATTTGATAACAGTTTCTTTTATTCTGATACCCATTTTTCAGTCGTTTTATGACCACGGCCAAAGTAACTTGATAGAATCGTCGAGGTTAGTCAAAACTATATTTTGACAACATCGTTTTATTGCTCGTCCATTTTAGCTAAGAGTTCCAATATCTTTTCATTTTTATCATCAGATCGAGTTTGATGTGTTGATACATTTTCTATGAATTTGTCAATTATTAGGTACACAAATTTTAGGCAAATCATCGAACCAAAATCAAATGCACAGGTTCAATTCTTTCTACTATTATTATTGTAAATGCGAAATTTTGTGTGTATGTTTGTACTCTCTTTACACCTTAACGGATGAACGGATTTTGATGAAATTTGGTATATAGATACTGTAGGTCCTGGAATATAAAATATAATATTTATCCCATAAAAATTAACTGCTCCTATGGAACAGCAAAGCGCAGCTAGTGTGTAATTTGACATAACAAAGTCACATAATGAAGATAATGCAACTTTTTTATCTTCAGCGATGAACTTGGTCAGTGTCGATGGTGCGCCCGCGCAGGGCGTCGCTCTAGCTGCGTCAACGATCTATGCAAAGTTGACCTTGTCATTGCCAGGCACTGCCAATGGATATCAATTGAGACGATTGATGACGAGAACCCTTGAAAGGATTGCTTGAACGACGTATAAGTAGTTAAACACTGCGACCAATCAAGTCGCACTTCTGTCAAAATATATTTTTTGTCAATAAATAGGTAGGTAAACATCATAAACTCATCCACGCATCCACTGCTGAGTGTGGGTATTTCAAAAATTGTTACTTTGCGGAAATCCATATTCAAAACAAAGAAGTAGAAATATATTATGTGGCTTTAATCCCGTTTGATCAGACAAATTTATGGCGGGATTAAACCTAAATCATTAAATTCCTACTTCATTGTTTTGAGAAAAAACATTAAAAAAAAAACATTCTCATTTTCTTTCTAATCTTTAACAGAAAATAACTTTTTTTTTCTCACTTCTTTTTTTAATTCCTATTTCTTTTATTACATATTCTTCTCTTTCTCTCCTTTTTTTTAATTACACTGGCGTTTTACCGTTGGGTCATCAAATAAAATGCCGATGTCAATCGTAGCAGCTGTAGATGTGCCGTAGCATTGCTGTGGCTTGACTCAAATCATCAAAAAAATCAAAGTTTTAATGATGACCACATCGTAGCTGATGAATTGTCCTTGTCCTTGTCATGTGACCTTGAGGCGGGTCATTCGCACGCCACCTACGTCTATCCGGCCTCTATTGTGTGAACTGTGTAATGACTGTGTTAGAGTATCATGTGTGCGTGTGCGCACGTTGCGGCGATTTGTTTCCACGTAATTCGATATAATCGGCGGAGTATTGATGTTTTAATGGGCGAAAAAATATTTAAAAGCTTCCATTACTTCCAATTGAAGCCAATCAAAGCATCTCAATAAAGATAAACGAGAACTATCTCGATTATGTACGTACCATTTCCTTGTCCCCGCTTCCTCTCCGCAAAACCCACTCTCGCGCATCTATCGCTGGCGTATCGCCAATAAACTTGCCGGTCTAAGTATAGGTGCAATCTATTCAGGGATTTCCTAAAAGTTTTCATCAACAAGCATTAAACAGAATGGCCGTCGGTGTGCGCGGGAGTCGTTGACCGCCCAAAGCGCAAGGTTAGAATAGGCGAATAGACTGAAGGTTGGCGTAGGTCATGACTGAACTACGTAATGAGGGTGTTCTGGTACGAGTAGCTTGTTCTATGTTATTGTCTCTCTTTCATAACGGCATCATCAAACGCGAGCGAGAGGGATAAATGATGGTTTATGTAGCAAATCTGAAACTGTAGTGTTTGAAAACAGTGTATTATGCAATTAATGATTATGGTTAATGATGAAGGTTATACGGCTAACTGCCCAAGCGCCAACTATATATAACTTAGCAAGTTTTAGGAAAAATCATGGAATAGTTGGTAAAAATGCACGCGAATTTCTTATCGTTTCTTCTCGAATCGAGTTTTCCAAACCAAGTGGTAGAGTCAGCTATCTTTCAGCGCTCTGACCATTAGTACAAAATAATAATAGTCAAAATTATACTAAATAATGAGCAAAGCGTTAGCTCGGAGTCATTGGCCGCCTAACAAGGTCAGACTAGGCGAATAGAGGATAGGTTGGTGTAGGTCATACTCATCACTAAATTGCCTAGGTACTCGTACATCTACATTTGTTTTGAATGAGTTTTTGTAAGAGTGATGAGACGAACTTCGGAATGAAACTACGAGGCGATTCCTATTGTGACGGCCATCATCATCATCATCATCATCATCATAATCGTCACCACCACATCCCATATCCCCCACTGCTGAGTAAGAGGCTCACCTCATTCGTGAAAAGAGTTCTTATTATTGTATATTGTGACAATACAATACCAACTTTATGATATCTTACCAAAATAAAAAAGAAAGAAACAAACAATTGTGCAATTATTGATTGTTTTATTGGAATGTTCCTTATTCGTTATTCATTTCTTTTTTATTGTAACTTAATAATATGAACTCCCGTCTTTTTATACAAGAGTAGTATAGATATCGCCTAGCTAGCTACTACCCATAATTAGACAATTTTCAGACTTGCTAAGGGTTTTCTAGCAGCGATCCTTCAGCCAATCCCATTCTAGGCTGAGCAAGTTCGACCACATCGTCACTACATCAAGTGACATAGTGCTGAAATGACTACAGGGCTTTTGAAACTAAACCTCAGCACGCTTACTGCTTGGGATAGAATAAAATTATGACAAACCGGTGGTACTAGACAGTGTCAGTTTGCCACAAACTTACCAGCTGGTTGATAATTCTGAATTGTACATCAAATAGCTTAATTTAAATCTTAATCTTGCTTTGGATAAGTTTACGAATTTCAATCAGGTTGAATTGCAAATTTATGTTTCACTTTTAACTTCTACCTTCTTAGGTGAATTTTATGTAGTATTATAATGAAATAAGTACCTAATTACGATAATATTAAAAAGTTATAATCATACAATAGCTCTACTACAATCAGCATAAACTGGTACTAGGCAACTCACAGGTTATTTATATTACAAAATATTATCTTTTAGCCTTTTTATTTTATTGTCATTTACTCATTTACTGATTTATTACATGTACCTAGTTATATAGTTACTGAAATATATTGTGTAAATAAAAAATTATATGCTAATGCATGTACTCGTAGGTTAAACAATGACATGAATTCCAAAAGTACTGTTTAAAAAAACGACCTCTTGTAACTTATGGTATCATCGAGCTAAGTGATGTCATTTCCAGGGATTATAGATAGCCTTAACCTTCACCGGTGTTTGCTATTATTCCATAGGGACGTTATATTTTACAAATAAAAAAACATTTTATTTTCTATTCCAGTATTATACCAAATTTCATCAAAATCCGTTTATCTGCTGCAGCGTGAAGTGAAGACAAACGCACACACAAATTTTCAAATATTGTATGTGAATCGAAAACATCAAGGACCTCATAAATAAACGCTAATGAATGTTTAATAAAATATTTTTGATGCAAGCTTCCTTATAGCTTATGGTTAAATATCTCTGCATAAGTTACGGGTGACCACACACCAGCAGTGATGGTTCGTTGACTTGTCGTAACGTCTCTAACATTGCAGTTGGTCGTTAACCACTGTTTTAAGAGCTGCAAGGCTAACAATGCATAGGCAGCGCCTTATATATCAAACCCTGTATCTACACTCACTAGTCATCGCAAAGGAGGTCTGTGTTGGCTGGATAGTTGACTCAAATTATTTGTACAATATAATAAACTTATGCCTTATGTTTAGTCAAACTTAATCTTTTTCAGACATGCCTTTTTGGTGATTTCATAGATGACTTTCATCATTGTCATCAGCCTATATTCGGTTCTCTCCTAATGAACACTACTGAACCTGTTCTTCGACTCCCTCATTCAGCCTCTGCCACCAGTTTCCACAAGTCGTCTCTAACTTGACTATGGTCTACTGTCCAATTTTGATTCACTCGCTAGAGTGGTTTAGCAAATTCTTAGATTAGGAAGACTATTACGTCTATGATAAGTGACGATGCAAACAAAACCAGAACTACCTGCTGGAGCAGTGTTCACAAGACCATTATTAACTTTGCCTACGTAGGCTCGACTTCGCCCAAAATACTCTCTGCACATGAGTAGGCGCGCCAGTCGAGCGAGCATCTATAAAAATCCAGCCACTAGGTTCTTGAACCGTCCACCATTTTGGGTGTGATTGAACTTACACACATAGGTGTCTATATGCGCATGCACGCATGCACACGTAATGTTTAGATCTGTGTGTATAATGTACCCGAGCTGTTTATTGTTTTTGGTATTTTTAAAGATTCCCTTACAAAGATGGTGGAGCTATGCGTGTGCGCAGTGAGGTGGTGTTGAGAAATTTTATGGATATAGCTTGTGCAAGACGCGTGTATAGTTTCGCAAGTTTCTAATTGGGGTACTTTGTTGATAAGTTGGGGTGGATACTGGAAAGATTGTGGAAGCCTTCGCTTCTCACTGTAGTGTTAGATAGTGCGAAGGCATTTCCCCCCTAAAAAAAAAAAAAAGGTTTGTTTAGTTCATAGAACGTTTGTTGTGGCTGTGGTCTCCTATAAACGCCATCGGTAGCGTCACGCCGCGCGCCGCGTCACGATATACTATATAAATGTACCTACGCTGACATCAGCGTGTGAAAGAGATCACAACAGTAACACATATAGTAAGCATCGTGACGCGGCGTACGGCGTGAAACTGTAATCAGCCGATGGGGTATATTACAGGGGACATATTACAGGCTTTGAGTTACAGCCTGTGGAACGAATTCTCATCATCTACCCCTAAGGTTCCACTGGAGTACTTCACTGTCCTTTCAGAGTATGAAATATATGTACAGTGTACACTGAAAAACCACGTATTGAGCGTTTTGTACATTCATTCTCACACTTTTGTAGATTCACTTGTAACTAACGAGTTTTGTAGTAAAATCTTGGAAGTCAATTTTTAACTTATTTCTATTTGTGGTATAGAAATGAGACTTTGTATGTATATTTAGTTTAGATGACATTTGTGGAAAGAGCTCAAAAACCATGCACCTACCCAGATTTCTAAAACTGAATTTAATATCAACATGATTCGGCCTGATTGGCTCTATCAATAGATATAATTAACAATGTTTGTTCAAGAATAAATACCTCTTGCATTTAAATACACCTCGAATAACAAACTATGTCAGAAATTAGCATTTTATCAAGGCAAGAAACTTTTTCATCCGGTCCCTAAAATAAAAAGCTATGGGTCTATAGGCAAGCCTGCGCGCGCCGTGTGTGCGTGCGTGTGTCTGTGTGTCTGTCCAAAGCGGTGTAGGATGCAGAGGCGACACGTCGACGTTTTTAATTACTTTAATTACAGTTGTTTAGTAAAGTGGAACAAGAAGCTTAGACAAATGAAAGAGTTTAGTGAGTGTTCCTACGTAGCAATTTGAAAACTTTTCTGCGTATGAGTAGGTACATATTTTTAGTAGTGTTTTTTTTTGGAAGTTCTATTTCTATATAGGTATATTTCCATTAGGTTACACAAAGAATTAAAACAAATGGAAAAATAGAGAAAGTATCATTTATTCGTAGAATCTACCTTTCTGTAAATAAGTATAAAAACAAATATTATATTACATTTAAGTGTTTTAGTGAAATCGTACAAGCAGGTCACCTGATCAATGGTAAGCGTCGTCCCAAGTTATTGTCTTGACATTGGACCGGTGTCGCATCTATACTGCTCACTCTAGGGCCGGGTGTTAGCCGATTCGTCCTTCGTCTAACAAGGGCGTTCGGTCGACAACCCTGCGCACGCGCAACTAATGCACAACGTTAGCCCAATGTGGGTTAGGTACTGGGACGATTCGGCTATGGTGGGAAAAGGGATGTTTAAGAAAATCCAGAAAAATGTGGAAATAGAGACTTTTTACGTGATAGAGCGGCGAATATGTTTATTCTGGAAAATAAATTAGTCCGTCATAAAAATTTCACCACGTCATAGGCCTTAGTAAACATGCCACTGCTGCTAAGTGTATGCACTCGACTTGCGGACTGCGCCTGTTACGAATGTTACCTATCCTGTGTAGGTATGCTTATCGGCATTATAAATTTAAGTTAATACCGGTGTTTCTCTGTAAGTGAATTTGTAATTCTTATGAGAAATAAAATTCTGAAACCATAATATCTTGAAATCACGTCTGATAGTAATCGGTCACTACTGACGCGTACTATGTCGAGCTAGTAGAATCTCATACTAGGGGTACTGTAGCCACCGCATGGATTAACTGGCAAATGCTAGTGAGTAGAAAAGCTCAAATCATGTTTTTGCCGGCGTGCTATTTTTCGCCTTGAACTTACAGCAGTGTGCTAGTATGTTGTCCCGTGTTGTATGCTGCTTGTCCTTAGTCTACTATAAAAAAGGGCGTGCGGGTAACCCTAATATTAGGGTAACTGATGTATAATTGTGTAGTAATGTCCTAGTGGTTACCTAAACGTGTTAGTAGGGTTGTCGAAGGATTATTAGTTTGTGTCCCCTATACTTGAAACTTTAGTTCAGAGTGCCTTACTTTGCATGTGTACGTATAGTTGCGCCTATTACACCCTCGTTGACTGCTGTACCACGGGAAACGATATTTTTAACGACATAAAAAGTATTACATGTGTTAGTACTGGACATCATATTATTTTTTTTATACAAAATTTCGTCAAAATCAATGGCCGTTGCGGCGTGAAGTAGACACAAAGATACAAACATGCAAACTTATGAAGCATAGAAACTGCTTGATTAATTATAAGTAGCACAAGACATCATTATACTCGTACATCATTAGGATATTTTATGTACATTAGGAAATTATGGTTATAAAATATTGTGGATTGAATTAAGCGATTCAATAGCCAACCAACAAGAAGATAGCAAACATTTTTCATTCTAAATCCATACCTACTAATAATATCATATAACTTAGATAGTGTCTCTTGGTATTGTTACTAAAGCTTAAAGAATTTTAGTTTAGAAATAGATTAGACCTTGGAGAACTCTATAGGATGCTCATTATCACGATATAAAGCAGAGGCAAAGTCGCGGGTAAAAGATAGTACGAAATGAAAAACATCCGCTCTGTACGTACGGCCACAGAGTAAGTGCTAGCTACAGATTCACTATCGTGGCCATGAACTGTGTTATGGCTGTGGTTAGTTCGTCCTTGGACTAATGCCGATAGGGCAGGCGGTCGACTACCCGACACGACACTATTTACTATGGCACACATTACACATTCAAGCCTGCGTCAGTTGGGAAACATTTTAGCCCGCTTTTTTCTTGTTTATCAGTTTGTCGTTCTGGGTGAGATCTTGCACATCCACGATTAGCTATTCGGCACTTCAACAACTCGATGAAATGTATTCGAACTCCTTTTTTTTCTAGTTATGGCTTCGCACGGTTTGTGCATTCAGCCTGTGTGGTGTCAAGTAGGTATTATCTCCAAATAATGATATATAAGCAAAAACGTGATTTATGTTTTTTTTTCACTAATAACACCCTGTTCTTACAATCTAGCCTTATTGCAACAAAACGCGGCCAAGCTTCTAAGATTATGTTGTTTTAAATTCCTCAATAAAAATGTACCTAGATTTAATTTAATTCAACACCACGATGGCAGCTTTACCATCGTACAAATATTTAAAAAAATATATTAAAATGAAGGCCTACATTTTCGGGGTACAATACTAAACATCAACACTCAGAACGTCATTTTAGTGAAAATAACAAAAAATCATTATGTAAATATCCCACTGCTGGGCAAAGGCTTCTTCCCCTCATATTCGTGAGGAGGATAACGAGAAGGCAATAACACCCTTATTTTTTATTTGAACCTAGGATTTCGTCTTCAATGCTAGAAACATCGACAAGATAGAAACTTAATGTTTTATAGTGAGTTGAGATAACCGACCCTAATTTGATTAACACGATTCTGTGGCTTTTGTACCCTATTTCAGTTAGGTAATTCAATTCGATTCACTGAATGGTATCAAAGTGAAACTTTTCTCTATTGACCACTGTTGTTTACGATTGATTTTACCTTTTCACCCCACAATGGTATTTATTCCAGACAGACATATCCCTTTCACCCATTTTACCTCTTTTTTTGTTATGGCTTCGCACGGTTTTTGCATTTAACCAGTGTCAAATATTATTTAAGTTTTTTTTTTTTCACAATAGGAAAGTCGTAGCAATTCTCAGGGTCGCCCGCGTTCGCTGTAATCCCACAAAAACCGTTATTATTTACGGGATAAAAAGTATCCTAATATCTATTTCCAGGACCTATAGTACCTATCTGAATACCAAATTTCATCAAAATCCATTCACCCGGAAGTGATGAGGGGACTAACACACACACCCACACCAACCTTCCCATTTATAATGTTAGTAGGAATTTTTTCTTTGTTTTAATTATTTTCTTAAAGCATTCTAGATTTAACCCGTTTAAAATTCTAATTCGCATTCGCGCACAAAATAAATATCAAAATATACAAAAAAATTGTTTTTTCTAGGTATAGTATTATTTATTTCGCAATTGACCCTACATAATTGATCTCGCGGCTCACTACCCTTATTTAAGGGTGGTATATCAACATCTCGTCAACTCTATATTTAGTGGTCCTCCGTCCCTGTCGAGCCACTGGATAGTTTCAAAGGGATTTTTACTATTTTTAAGGTACCTGCCCGCGACCTTTGCGGACTTTTTGGTCCCGATGATCTTTTTCTGATGATTTTTTTTGGGGACTTTAGATAGATGTTTTAGTAGTTAGTAGGTATAGCGCTTAAAAGTAGATACTTTTATATTATTTTGTAATGTATTTTTGATCGATAGCCAACGCGCCTCCCGAATGGAGCGATGAAATCAGCAAGGTTCCGAACTCGATGTCGTTGGTTTTCAAAGCGCACTCAACGGCGATTATAATTCAGCCATCGTAAGATAACATTAATTGGACACTGGCTAAATGCACAATGCAAAAATTGTGCGATGTCAAGACATAAAAAACTATTACCGTAAAACAACGATTCGGAAATTCCGTAGTACCACTACAGTTAACAATAAATGATGTCACGAATAGGTATACCTACCAAAACTCCTCGCCAGTTAATAAAATAAATTCCAAAAAGTAGACAAGAACGAATTGTTCCTAGAACTTTGTCTAGCTTTTTTTAGTACCTACGCGGCCGCGTTTAGATTGGCGTCTTATTTATGAGACAATAAGGTGACCCCGCATAAAGGCTCTTTTACACACGTAGCCATGGTCCATGAAAACTAGTATACACTATAACCAAATGCAATTCGAGGAAATTAAAAAAAATAGACAGGTTTGGAGCTCCTTTCACAGCCAAATGGCTGAACCGATTTTGTTGAGACTTTCCACAATGACAGTGTACACTGTACGCTGTACATTTCACAGACTAACACAAGTATGCATCTGAAATAACAACGAGAATACGAGCAAAATTGGGGTTTCAAACTGACAATGTCTGCACATGACATCGTCTAATTAAGTGACGTAGGTGTCGATAATTATTGGTATAGTTTTACAGTCGAACTGTGACATTACATATTATGTTAATATGTTATTCGTGTAGAGGAACCTTTAGTACGGGTACGATTTATGTGACATCAACGAAGGTGACCTGAGTATTATAATAGACATTGAATCAGCCTATGGTATAGACCTTATTATGTTATTACTTTGGAATTTTGAACGAACATAATATGTATCTACTGTCCCATACTAGAGCACAAGAGCCCATATTTTTCCGATGCATGATTACTTTCACAACTTTCATCTACCTATCACTCCTTCGTGCGAGTTGAATTTCGTTAGGTTTTCTTGAAATAATCTACTTAAGAATCCTCCGAAAAAATCTAAGTTAAACAATGCATCGCTAACCATTTCCTGCACCAAGCCAAAACAAAAGGGATATTTAAAAATAAATAATTCCAATTTCAAAAACAAACTTTGAAGTTTTAAATGCGTTCGCGCCGAAACAATCAAACATGATTTTACAGTGACGTTCGGATCAACAGCTCGCGCTACCGGCCAGTACCGAATCCCGCCATTTAGCCAAATTAGTCAGAGTTCCCGAAAAATACGGCCAACGACCCTCCGGCAAAATATTTTAGCCTCTCGAAAAAGTCTACTGTTTACATAACACTTTTTAAAATATACCTACTCGGAAGGGCTCAGAACGCTCACAGACAAAATTTTCGTCGGTTGCGCGTGTGTGCGTGATGCACACATAGAGAGGACATAAAAATGCCCAATCGGTACATGTCGCACCACTACAATGAAGGGACGACGTAAGTCGCATACAAGTGCATAATTCGGCCGAGATGCAAAAAAAAATATTTGGCAATGCGGCCCCTCAGCGCCCGCCAGTCGCCCGCCCGCCAGGGTTAGGTTAGGTTAGATTTTTTGGCTCAAAACGCTCGTTGGCGATTTTTCGAAAAGAATTTTTGTGTCTACTACATCACTAGAAAAATACGTCCTTCCTGCCAGTTTGCTGGCGCGCCAGTACGTCGCGATTTTTTGACTAAGGAACTCGACTCCAGTCGGATTCTAGTTGGAAATTATGGACATTCGATTTACAAATTCGACTATTTATCTAACGAACGTTTTGAACGAAAATCGTGCGGCGCGGGCGCAGTATTTATTTTTCGACTATTATTTATTTTCACAGACGTCACCGGTTATGTCTTAGTATTTAAAGAAATATACCAAGATTTTTCACTTTTCCTGACAATTCAAACTCTAGTGCATTGGTGTCGTGTTGTGTTATTTTTACTATTTATTTTCGAATTTTATTGGACTTTGTGTTAAAAATTCCTGTTTTATTTGGTAAGTGCATTTTGTTCTCTGTATTATTTTTTATTTTAGTTGTCGACCATGATTATTTGTTTTTTACTTTTGTACAAAGCTTTATAACAATTAATAATAGGAAGTCTACTAAAAAGATCTCTTACTACTATACTACATACTAAATAATAGGTACAATATACGAAGCTGGCCGTAAAGAATTCACGTTCACACGAAAAAGCTCAACAAAACACAAACTTCTTGCCACTCGTTCTTTATTTTTATTTATTAAACTTTTATTCTATTTTCAAATAGATTCGGGATTATCCCATAGACAAAGTGGCCTGGCACGTCGTCCGATGACGTCAGGGACTAGGCACTGAGAAAGTCAGCCATCTTGGTTGTCTTCTTTTTTGAAGCCTACAAAGTGCGCGGGCGCCCGCCATATTGGCACCGCATTTGAATTTGGAAATTTTAGGAAAATAAGTGAAATCGACCATGTGCGGATCCATTCAATTCCATTCAATTTATGTATTGGGTTCAACTTTTGAGAAACTCTTTGTGATTTTTAATCAAAATATGCATAGAACTTTTGAGGTAGGTAACTGACACGTTTTTGTAATCTAGGTTTTGAATTGAGTTTTTATTCTAATATTAAATAACGATACTTTTATTCACCGTGTAGGTAAATTAAATATTTATATTATTTTAATACAATATATTATAAATGATTAAAGAAATCTGAATCGGCTATTGTATAGCATGATTAGAAACATCATTAATTAGAACATACGACTGAACCACTTGGAACATACAATACATATTTTTACTTACACGATTCAAGAACCTCCTTCTGTTTAAGTGAATTAAGAAATAAAATAGAGTATTTTACAAAGTTTTGTCTAAAAAGAATTTTAATATTTAAGCAAACAAATATAGGTACCTACTGTAAAATGATACACTTTATTTCAGCATAAATGTATTTATTCAAAATAACCACTATCGCTTTAGAACTGTCATAGTATTTTTATATATGAAAATTAATCTGCCTCTATTTCACCAATAGTTGTCTGCATAGACACAAACTATAAAAAAGTAAAATTTTACGTAAATTAACTGTGCAAATTATTTTACTAGTAAAAGTAATTCAATATTCAAATGATATACATTATGAAATGAAGCATCTTGTTTGAAGGTATAGATATAATTTAACATTTGAAAAAAAGAGGCAAGTTAACAATCCAAACCTTTGTCCTAAATATGGATAAACAAATGAATGCAATTGATCCCATAGCATTAAGGCAACAGTGCAATAAACTGTATATATTTTTAAATAATTCAATCACATTGAATCTATCGCAGCGCGCGGTGCGCGAGCGCGTTGAATCTAAAATCATTGGTGTCATTTAACTTTGATTTTCAAATGACATCGGGTTATTTTTGTTTACTCGCCGCAAAACTATAGTACGTACCTGAAATCATTGTTAGCGCATTACTATTCGGGCCTGCTTGCTAACAGCCGATACGAATCTTACCTTTATGATTGGAATGTTTTTAACGCAAAATGACAATTTAGCAAAACGCCTAAAACGCATAATGCATCCTGTAAAATAAATAAAATGGTTTAGGAGCAAACCGTCTCAATCTTACTCTAATGCAAAATAATCTTAAACACAATGGTTGATATAAATGTGTTTATTTGACGTTTTTAATATGGGCGAAATGTCAAATTGCAATACGTACCATTGCGATGCATTGCGGCGCCTTTGGTAAAAATGTGAATAAACGTGAATAAGCTGTGGCTGTCCCGTTTTCGATACGGTGGGAGCTGGCCGCACTTCACAATCCAAACATCCATTATATCTTTCGCACCTCTTGGATTATGTAAGAAGTAGGTACCCTATGCATTCTAGGACGTAAAGTTAATAACTAAAGGGCTAAAAATAACAAACACACATACATCCATAATACTTCTTGTTACTCCTCTCCATGCATGGTTGTCTGAAAGAGATTGTTTTTAGCGCTAAGACCGCCCATTGTGACACTAATCGTTATTTACTGATCTGTTCTAGCCTTAAGGTTTCTTTGTTCGGGGTGTTTCAATGAAAAGTTTATAATATATCTATCTATACATTTCGTTTTATGATATAGAATTTGTTTTATAGCATAAGTTTGTGTTGAATGCACTAGTGTGAACCTTTGGTATCAAAGATCACTTTGCAGAAGACCAGCTTACAGAATACCAACTTACAGAAGACCAACTTTCAAAAGGCTAAACCTATTAAGTTGGCTAAACTGTGCCACTTGTGCAACTATGAACACGTCTCGTCGACACTTTCAACCGCGTCTATTTGCAAGTCTTTAGAAGAAAAAAACGAACGCATGGAGGAAACAAAGCCGCTTCGAAATGTCCCTTAGAACCTCTAGCACTCATACGTACGAAAAACCACCTTAACTGCCGGCTTTAAAGTGTATATTAACTTAACTTGTGAGGTGCAAATTTAAAAGTGCATGCGGTGGCGTTATGGACTGAGTTTTGGTGGGCCATTTTGTTTGACATGTTGCGATGGCTGCGTCGTTTTCAGCTGCATTTGTAACGCTGTTTTCCGATTGCATTGTGTCGGATCCTCGAGTGGCACAGAATAATAAAACGTAGAGGGATAAGTCGACAAAGACTCCACGAAGTGATATAGAAACATAAATTAATGGGTTAAAGATTGGTAAGTCGATTTCTCGTCTCTACTGATATAATAAACTATGTGAAAGTTTGTCTATTGGTTCGCTACTCGATAACGCCAAAACCACTGAACTGATTTTAGTGAAGCTTAGTACAAAAATGAATTATGAAAGAACCGGCTGTAAAAACCAGAAAAGAGGCAAACTAGATTTGATTTTTGATTTAATAACGTTAACTATTGTTGTAGTTTGGTGAACTGATATTAATTAAGATATTATTAAACATTGATTATTGATACCAACCGCCTTTTTATAAGAAACCGAGGAAAGTGTGTCTGGGTCCTTATATTATCTATGGTAATAATTATACAGGTGGAGCACTGGTCGTGCACAATACACAGTGTCAGTAATTAAACACTACCCGTTAGATTATTTTTAAATATAAATCATATCGGTAATTTTACACCTAATAAACAACCAAATAAAAAAACTTTTTATTTAAAAACAACGTGTATAAGTACAGTCGTGCACGTAAAACACTTAATTTTATTTTGTATTGTATATTATTGCGTAGTATTATAAGTAGGTAGGTTTGTAAACGCTGAGAAAGTTTCGTCGCCGATTATACCTACGAGTATTAATATTCACATTGGTTATTAACCATGCATCCATCATTTCAGTAGCCATTGTGTCACATACGACCACATAATTATTGGTGTATTAAAATGTCAAGATTTTCTTTGCTGTTGAGATTTTATTTTTATTTTTCAACGATTACAGAATGAAAATTTGGTGATTAAATGGCAGTTGAAAATAAGCTGGCGGTTTAAAAATGTCTTAATTACATTTTTATCTAAAAGCACAATTAAATTTACTGCTTCGTAAATATTTTGCGTGAATAAAGATAAATTGGAAATGAAGACTGTCCAATATTTTATGTTGCAGACTGTACTTTTACAAATAATAATAATATTATACACAGTTTAACTGCTAACTGGGAATGTTTTTGAAGCTTTGGTAGGGAACCTAATATTCTTTTATTTTTTATTTATTTGTTGGCCCGACTGACATTGTCCTGTAATTGTCATTTTACCTGTCAAAGAAGTGACATTACTAAAGTTAATGTCATCGTGAAGTTTCCTGAAATTTTCTAATGTGCTGCATATTATTTTTTTTTCATAAAAGATTTAGCAAAATTGGTCCAGCCGTTCACGCGTGATGCGGTGACCAAGGGAAATAAGGATTCATTTTTATATTGGTATTATAATAGATATGTCATGGAGCTCAACGTATAAGGTGTTAAAAGAACTTGAAATTATTTACTAACGATCAAAGTTTGAGAACTATGTGAGATGATGTCTATAGAATCGTCAGATACATTTGCAAGTAGACATCTGATAAGACGAGACCGGTTCAAAATCCTGTGACAATGAGTAGATCATGACATGAACATAAGATTTAACATTAGATATTCCGTGTTTTTCTTGGGTGTCTGCGTGTGGTTTGCTTGCAATGTTACGTGGTAAACGTCCTAAGTTTCGTGAGGGATAAATAACAACGGAATATCATCGTCAGCAATGTCTGCTACTAAAGTAATTTACCAAAAAACGAGCAACAAACTAAAGAAACAAGAAACCGGATAAAGAGAAAGAAGAAAAATAGGCTATACTAGTTAGTTTTGTACGACATCTACTATTAAATATTGAATAGAACAAAATTAAAGATACTATGTTGCACATAAGTAAAACAGTTATACATATTGTAAAATATTGGTATTTTATCAGCTATTAAAAGAAAATAAAAAAAGGTTTCGAGTCACATCGTATCGTTAATATATTCATTAAAGTCTAAAGTATCGTTTAAAAAATACAGCATTGAAATTATATTTTGACGAATCTCTTTAGGCACCTTTACAAAAAAGGGACAAATCAAGATACCATTTTATATGTACATAACGATCCATAGATACAAAATACGTATTATAAAATATATCGTAAATACTACAAAACATGTATTCAAAATACCACGTGGTCACAGTCATACTCCGCCATAAAAAACGCAAAAAAGCGAGTCAACAGGAAGACCAGTCCACACCGGTCCAACCACTATGCTTGCACGGGCCGAGCCTTGCCTAGTTCCTAGTCCCTGCATGCATAGTATGCATACTCGCATGCCTATGCAAGGTATGTACGCTCGCATGCGCTTCCGTAACCTAGCACAAGGCGCAAGGACGGCCGGTGCGACTTTGTATATTGCATCTTACATGCTAGCTAACAAGCTATAATAGGCGGAGCTTACGTCCTAGTGAGATAGTTCTAATGACAGCTTAGTCAAGCTGTTAGTGGTTGAGATACAGTGCAGCTTTGATACTAATATGTGGAAATAAATGTAATTCGTCTTTATTCGATGAATAGGTACTTGAGTTTAAGATAATCTGAAAATGCTCAAAATAATCGGCCTCGCGTAGGAAGGAGTCCGTATCATTATCTATTAAAAAATTAGGAAAAAATCATGTTAGTTGTATGAGAACCACCTTAAATATTTATTTCATTATATTTTTTAGTATTTGATTTTATATGCCGCAGAAATACATCATCTGTGAAAATTTACACTAACTATCACGGTTCATGAGATACAGCTTGATGACAGACGGACAGATAGACACGGCCAGCGAAGTCTTAGTACAATAATAAGGTTGTTGTAATAAGGTTGTTAGTAATAGTTTTACCCTTTGGGAACGGAACTTTAAAAATGCTAGAGACTCCCCGCGCCGACTGTGCGGCGGTTGCATCGTGCATCGCAGTAGTTTGCATGGCGCAGCGTTAGCTGCAAAAAGACGTCTCCGGCCCACTGCCCTACTCAAGGCTGTCTGATGAGTAACCTGCAGACAACGGCTTGGATTTTTCCTCATGTTGTACGTATGTATTTGTTGCTTGTCATTAAGTGCGTCTAGTGCGTGGATCAATATTTTTTTATTTGCACTAAAATAGTATAATTGTGAAAATTTGTATGGGTGTTTCCTGTCCATGCCAAATGGGTTTTGATAATTTTTTTTATTATATTATATAATAAATATCCCATAAAATGTGGAATAACATAGACCTAACGGTTCTTTTGGAATAAAACGTTCAACGAAGGCGAAACCGCGAGACAGAGCATACTCTTCATACATATATAGCACCTAGTCACTATTACATAGATTATAACTATTAATTAAGACCCCCTGTATCTAGCGAACTCAAGTGACGTAGACCTTGGTCTACGAGGACTATGGTTGTACAAAACGGAAATGAAGAACTTAATGCTGAAGCTAATTTGAACTTGTATCACGTATGTTATTTAACTTTTAAACTCATAAAAATCTCATTTTTTATTTCCGGCAATTTTTGTTTTTACATAAATGTATACGTTATTTGAAAAATTCTGCCTATTGTTTAAATTCAGATGCATCATTTTTGTAACATTGAAAACATAAAATCTTTTGATAAATTAACATAATTATTAAAAAAAAACATGCTAAATATATATTCTGGTTTCACATCCCTGATATTTTCATAATAAGTAGGTAAGTACCAAATCATCTCAGTCGAAAACCTGCCGATCAAACATTTCTATACAGAGAAGCTCAGAACAGCTATCTCTCTCAGACACGCGCAAAATAACTCTATTAGTAACAATACCCTTTACTGTGTACACGCTCCTTCGTCCTATAAATGCATGCCCTAGTGCCCTTGGAGCTAACTATTCACACACGCACACAGGGACAAATCAGTACAGTGTACGCACACATGCAAACGCCTTCCGCAATCGTTAAAGCGACCACTACATGTGAATTGCTCTCACTATAAATAAGCGCAAGCTTCGCAAGGATAACGCTAGGGATGGGTAGGTTGTCGATGCTTTAGTATCGATAGATTGAGTTTTGAATGTTGACGTGACGGTGTTGAGTTAAATTTTATCGTTATTTCCGTTCCGATTGTCGAACGTTTGCAGTTTTTCCCATATATGGGTATTGTGATAACGATACAAACTTCGTGTATATAACTTTAGAGGTGCAAGGTGTAACAAAAATAGCAATGGTTTCTTTAAAGTCTACGGCGGACTTAAGTTTGACAATTTTGTTTATGCTAAAAAGTTAGTTGCGTCAACTACAAATAATAATTCTAAAACATTTGTGTTGCAGTGGTATCTACATTTGAGTGATGGGGCAATTGATGGTATATCGATATCGATAAAAAGCAAGCAAACTCGCACATTTTTAACCTTTCCATTTGAAGTGATACTGCGTTTATAAAGATGATTACACACACATTTTAAATGTAATAGGTATAAATAAAAATGTAATAAATTAATGTTTCATAAAATAACCGCTCATATTATTGTGGTAAATACTTATTATGATCGCTTTCGTACGTGTCATTTTATAGTTTTATTTAGATATTCAGTCGATGAGATATACTCATTAATATTAAATAGTAGTTATATGTATATTTATAATTATGTTCCCATGCTTTCAACAAGATTTTTTCTGCAATTATTAAGTTTATATCGCTTAAAGAGTCGTCTCCTGAGTTCACCTAACGCATCGACGCATCCATGTCCCATCACTAAGCACCGAGACATCCAAGGGGGCGGGAGGTTTCGAAAGTCGCACAAACCTTGACCTCGATACAAGCTGCGCCTGCGCACGCATGATTATAATATAATCAATTCAGTAGCCCATGTCAAGTGATTGTAGAGATGTAAGAGCTTACTTTTTGCAAGCTTCTATTTCGCTTCTTCGTATGTTTAGGTGAAATATTGCAAGTAAATTTTGGTGCAGTTTCTATAGTTAAATTGAGTTGACATTTTGCATGGCTGTCAAATTTTGATGACAACAAAAAAATATTGGTGACAGTGAGCTGATTTAATGATTGAGATGGAAGAAAGACAACAGCAGACAACTTCTTAGAAACTAACAATAGATTATTGGTGCTTGGGCTCATTTTGATCGTTTTGGTAGCTATTATATTAAAGTATTACAGTAATATATATTTGAAAAATATACCTACTTATTTGCTGTCAAATGCTTTTGTTTATATGTTGCAGTTGTGTTATCTATTGGGCAAGGTCGTTGATGTATCGTCAGTAACCACAAATAACTTAGCAATAGAAAACTCGAGATAAAGCGCTATGTAATGGTATACACGTGTAACTTGCATAGCTGACATACCCCTGTAGCTGCATCGTTGATTCCCCATACTGTTATTATTGCATGTACTTTACCGTCATTTTTTTATTAACTTATTTTCAATTTTTTATTGCCAATGTTCGTTTAGGGAGCGGCCGTATCTAGCGATAATCATAAGATATAGGGGTAATTATCGACTAATAAGGGGTAATAATTTATTTGTCATGGTAACTGGAGTAAATTACAGTTGAGTGGGCCCTTATACGCTATGACCATTGAAACACTTAACGCGGTACGTTACGGTATCTCCGTGGAATCGTATTCAGTATGCCATACTGAAATCTGAGAACGCGTAAAGGCACGTTACGTACACGTTATAAATTGTCAAAATAACGTTCGTCTAGCGTTTGTGTTTGCAGCACGTTATGACGTCACATGTTTTCTGCTTGGAATTTGCAAGTGGCATATCAAATACATGGTAAAACTGAGGGGAGGTCGAAAATTATAATTAATTTGTTGTCTTTTTTAACTTAACTCATAAATCGAATTGCTTATAGCGTCCTTATGGAGACAGGATGTGGAGTGATGGTGAAGCGACAGTGGATCGGTGTTGGTTTTTTTATCATCTCATAATCATCCTATGATATTATAAAGTACGTGTTTGACTATGTGTGTTTGTCACCATTTAGAAACGTAATGGCTGGATACATTTTGGGTGTAAATATGAAATTTTGGACTACCAAGATGTTTTCCATCATTTTCCACGCGGGCCAAGTTGCGGGACTCAGTTAGTTTAATTATATAATCGCACCAAAGTGTGTATTCTCATTAAACCACATACTAAAACAATCATCAGGGTAGGGTACCGCCGTTTCCATAATAACAAAACGCCGGCACCTGTGTCCGTCTGAGGGTTGTTTGATTCTGACATCAATATTACCCCTAATGACAGCATTTTACAAACCAACCCTTACCCTCTGTGGCACGGGTTCTCAAACTTGTACCTCATGCCCTCTTTTATTACTTGCCCTTTTTCTTTAATTTTTGTTCTAAGTATATGAAATTACAAGCATAATTTTTTACAATATATTTTATTGTTTACAAAATTGCTTAACAGTTTATTCGTTTTTAACTAAACTAGATGGTAACGCTACTGCTTGGAGCGACATGGCAGTCTCTATTCAACTTCACAATCGAAATATTAGCCAATGATACCATCAAACAAAAACTAAATTTACACCCAAAAGTTACGTTCTATCGCCCCTTACAATTGCATGCAACCGCTTGCATCACCCCGTGCCCAGCTTTGAGAAACAATGCCTCTGAAGGGCGAAAAGGGAGAAAACTATTCCGCGAATGGGGAAAATTAAATATTCTGTTGGGGTAGTTTTAATAAGGGCTCTGAGGGATGAAATGTGAGTATAATTTACGTTTAGTCTAATTAAAACTGTAGACCTAACAGATGTGTTACGATTGTGGACAAATTAAAACACCCTTTATGTCAGTCAGGTGTCAGGATCATTTCACTCTGTATGTGAACGTGAGGCGTCATATATTATAGCTATTATTCAAGTGAAAAAGCAAGTTGTTTGCGTGATGGTAAGCACCGTGCGCTAAACTATGCTCGCCCTTATATTGATGAATATTCAGACGCTAATAAAATAGTTGTAAGCTGAGTTTAACTGAGTTCCGTTGTTCACAAAACTTACAAAGCTTATATAAATGGTGAAGAGGTACTTACTACTGGTGCAATGGGCTGAATGTCGCCTTTTTGCGTTGTATAAAAATAACTTAGGGGGGAAAAAACAAAAAAATACGCATTCTATCGTAAAATAGTATCTGTTTTTGAGCATTTTCCTATTATGTTTATGAAATATACATTTTAAATTTCATGTATACAGTTACATGTGAAAATTGATTTATATTTTTAATAACAAAATAAATATCACTAAATACTATTAAAATATAAAAGGAATGACTTTCATTGTATCTTTAGTTTACCACAGTTCACAGAAGATTTATTTAATGCTAACCACTCGTCACAACCATATAAATTGTTTCTGAACCTAAATTAGAATGAATACGAATCCCGAGTATATCTTAGATATACTCGGGATTCGTATTAGTGATTAGTCACTACAAGGGTCGTGGTCCCATAACACGTTGTAGTCGAAGTGCGTAAATGCATCACGTTTCCGCCAGCACGCGTATTCCCAGAGTTACGCTCTATGTCAATAACCTATTTTTAAATTAGACGTTACTTGTAACATAATTGTAGAGCTGTTAAAATAAACGTATGCGTGTAGTGTGGCCGCAACATGTGGTCGCGTGTAGGCATGGCGAGTGCTGACGTCATCACATCGTACGATTGTGTGACTATCGCATTGTGGACTTGAGAAATTATGCTTTGTTATTTTGAGTACGAATGTGGGCTTGAAGAACTTACGTTGAAAGATCAATTTATGATATTTTTTTATTATTTTGGTCATATTTGCAGAGCTAATTTAACAGTTCTTTTGTTTAGTGTATACTTAACACGATTTTAGTAAGTAATATTCAACAAAAGATTTTTAGCCGCCAAAGCCGATTAAGTAAAATATTATTAGGTTTTGATTACAAAAATATGAGGAACAAAACAGTTATACATAAGTACAGAATTAAAACATATACACAGCTTCGAATCAGATTGTCTACGATTCGTCTATGCTACGCTTTTTGTAGAGGTCTACAGCTTTCGTAGCATATATTACGTCTACGAGCTCATTCATACGCCTACGCCACCAGCGCTAGTAGGTACATATTATTTCCTATTTTTATTTTTATTCAACTCAAATAGAATCCATTCAGAAGGGGTTGACGTCAGTGACATTTCAAATTGGGTACGCGTTTCCGGTTTTAGCATTTAGATAACTTGACATATTTTTAAATGAACGTGAGGGTTAAAAATGTTGTTAAACTAATCTGTTTTTGATGACGATGAAAGCGATTATATCTATATGAACATATTTGGAATATACGAGATAGAGTTACATAACATTATAAATCGATAAGTGCTGATAGGCTGGAGTATTATTAACTTACACTACACTGAAAATCCATTTAAGCTACGAATAGGTCACTTTTTATTCTGCAGTCATATTATGTTTTATGTATGTTTTTCTACTTTGTGAGCCTCTTTTAGTGAGCGTCACTTCACCTGCCGACGGTTTCTGACAATACAGTTGCCAAACCGCGGTCTCTACCCTGTTTATTTGTCGTATGAAGTTGTGCTAGCGTCTAGTGTCAGAGTTTATCAGACCCAAAAGCCTCTGACATGGCTTAACGACTGCTAGCAACTGAATTAACTGAAACAGCTAAAATTATGAGCAAGCTGAAATAGCAGAGGCCGATCACATCTATCAAAAGACTGTCGACCGCAGACCGGAGACTAGCTTATATTACAAAACAAAATAAAAATGGCTGCAACTTTGTAATGGTGGGCGAAAAACAACACATAGGAAGGATTTGTCGATAAAACATTTTAACGTATTTCATAACCCTGAAGGATATACACTCGTAACCGGACACATTTTATATGTAACTAACGGACCCTACACACGTTGTCCTGGAAAGTATGGCTGCAGCGCCATCTGCCGGGCTGATTTGTGGATGTAAACCATCCAGGGCGCCACACAAACGAATACAAAATGTATAGTATAAAAACATTCATTCAAATCGGTCCACATGTTTAAGAGGAGTTCAGTGACATACACACGTACAGTAGAATTATATATATAAATATAGAGTTGACGAATGAACTAGGAACGTAGCAACAAAAGAAGGCTATTTAACGAGTAACTAAACGTTCTAAATGTCGACATACAATGTATAAATAATCAAGAGGCCTCGTTAGCATTGCTTAAGGCACGTTGCGATGTTCTTTCCGATGCATAGCGATGCGTTTGCCTAATTTCTTGCGTAAAAGCACGTGAAAGTTTACGTGTAACTAGTAATTTCCACTAGCTATCAGAATTGCTTTGTATCGTGCTTTCTTTAATACTCTTGAGAAGTCCTTCGATTGAAAAACTTGTATTATGCTAGTTGTAGAAGTGAGATAGTTTGAAACTAGCATATCTATCTATCTAGCTACGCTAGACAGTACCTCTCCATCCACTGCTGAGTAATTATTTATCTCATACACGCAATCTGCTTCTGTTTTGTGCAAGTCTCTTCTTCTAGTTACTCCTCATCGACTAACTCTTACTCCACCACGAGGTCTCATCAAAATCATGTTATTTTCAATCAACAAAGCTTAAATATACAAACGCATTATAGTTCCCAACCATTTGCGAGCCACAATCCACCGCGGCACAGTTAAGCGAACGCAGAACGAATTGTTATGCTAATCAGCTCGCTGAAGGCATCAGCCGCGGAGCGTGACGTCTGCCGTCCTTCGCTGCCCTGTGGTTAAAGTGTTTACGAACACCTTATAGTTATCGTGTTTACACACCCTATATCCCTGTTTACATTTTGAAGGACTTGATGTGGAGAAAGACTACGCGGAAAGTTGACAGACGGACACGAGAGTTATTTTGATAATAGAATCTTCTTGATATCATCATCACTATTCCTACTAAGATTATAAATGCGAAAGTTTGTGTGTGTGTTTATCCTCTCTTCAGGGATGAACGTATTTTCATGAAAATTGGTATACACATAGAGAACATTCTGGAATAGAAAATAAAATACTTTTTATCCCGTAAAAGATAACGGTACTTGTGGGATAATAGCGAACGTGAGGACGCGAACTCGATTGCTGATTCGAAAACTGATGAGGCAGACAAGTTTTAGAGTAGAGACCGCGTTCAGGTAAAGGTAGTGTCAAAAGGTACTGGATATCAGCCGACTAGGTCAGTTGACTACTCGCTTTTCGATGTACGAGATGTAACTCTAATAGTGATTATTTTACAGTTCGGTAGATAATTATTCAAATGAATACCAGAAATATTTTTTTTTCACTATAACTGACTCAGTACATCAAAGCAAAATACACTCTGTTGAATATAGGTAATTACACTAGGCGTCTATTTGATTGTGCGTTTTAGTTGATCATCTATCATAATGATTTATATTATAACTGATTAACATTATTTTTAACAATGATTGCCATATTGTTTGTTTCAATCCTTTTGTATTTTTTTAATTGCTATTTTTATCACCGCCAACTTTTTTTCAACCGGGCAATGAAAACCTGTAACTGTCGAACATAAAATACATAAAACCATCTTTAATTTGGAAAACTAACGACCCCTCTCGTTACCGTTCCCTAATTACCGCAAATAATACGTGGAACCCCATTGTTTGCCAAAAAAACCTTTTACAAAACTCAAAAATTCAAAATGGTGAAGTTAAAAAACGACGGTTGTGCGTGAGGCGTCCCGATCGAGGTTGGGTTCTGTAGTGTAATGGGGTGACAATGATGGGGATTAGGATATTGGTTTCTTTTCTTCGTGTTAATGGCTAAACCATTCTGGTCTAACATTGGTTAAAACTAACATATTGATGCAAGAATTTGATTGCGGTTAAGCAAACTCTGCCCACAGTTCAGGGACATTTGAAATCTTAATCAGGGATTGATTTACATAAACAATGCTCTGAGAGGATAATTTATTTCCACATTAATTTACAGTATTTCAAAAGTGTTGATGATGGACGCCAATAATAATAATGTTTAAGTCCATAAATAGTACTTAATAATAGTTTTAATCTTGTGTTCATGATACATTTAATATCTACGATTACGGAAGCAAATTGTGTTTAAAATTGTAAAATATTATACATTTGAACTTGCGTGAAAAAGAGCCATTTCAATTGTCATATTATCTTCATTTTTTATATTTCGGAAAGGAACCCTAATAAGCTTCCCGCGCAAACTGACGCAGCAAGATGGCGGGCCTATTTAGATCCTGCCTTCTATTGGCGCGCTAGCTTTAAATTTAAAAATGGAATGCACTGTCCTTGGCTCGCCGAGTTCGTTGACCTTCCGATGCATTTTGGCGGTTTCTCACACAAATCGAAACGCATTAACGACTGTTGAACGCTAGCGTGCAAATTTAGACCCTATTATTGTTTGTAAAAAGTTGTATTTTGCTCAGCTTGCCATAGAACAACATTGAGACCGGTTGTTTTTTGCTTATTCAAATGATTTTCGGCTCTCATCGTTCGAGTTAAGACTGGCAATTGTAATGCAGTTTTAATTTTTATCTCTTCTTGCCATGCAATAAATTTTAGAGTTTAACTACCTGCATATACAGCTTAAAATCGTTTGTCCGCCCCCATAAAGGATGAAGTCGTAATTTAAAGGTGATGCTAGGCATGGACGGTTCTTATTTGAATTTTGGATAACATCTGCCCAATTTAGAGACCTGAATTTATAGTGTGCTGCTATAAAGAAGGATTTTTTATTGACTGGCATTCAATATTAAACATTTGCTAAATATTGTTCTCTAATTTTACAAAACAAGTAAGAAACAAACACAGTTTTAAATAATATAACACAATTTGAATTTTGTATAATTATTGTGTGAGCTTGGAAGTTTTCGTAGCTGCGTAGCGAATAGTCGCGTAGCGAAGCATTTCGTAGACAAATCTAGCTACGGCGGCGTAGACATTCTACGTGACTCACTATTTCCGCGTAGACTCATTTTACTCTCAGTGGCTTAAAAATAGTTATTAGCTGGAAAATGTTGCGTTAATAACGCAGTTGTTTTAAAAGTACCACTAGACAAACTCTGGCAGATACAAAACCAAAACAGATATTCGCGCTTGATCTTTTAGAACTTTAGGAATTGGCCAATAAAGTTTAAAGGCGTATTTATTTTTTACCTTTTTTCTTTGCGGAAAGTTCTCACTCACGGGTCGTTTTGTCGGTAAAATGGACCGGGTATAAAAGAACCGAAATAAGATATTCAAAACTTATTCAAAACTCAGAATTTGAGGTTTTTAGGGTTCCGTAGCCCAAGGCAAAAAACGGAACCCTTATAGATTCGTCATGTCTGTCTGTTTGTCTGTCCGTCCGTATGTCACAGCTACTTTATTCCGAAACTATAAGAGCTATATTGTTGAAATTTGGTAAGTAGTTGTATCCTGTGAACCGCATTAAGATTTTCACACAAAAATAGAAAACAAACAAAAAATTTCGGGGTTCCCCATACTTAGAACTGAAACTCACATTTTTTTTCATCAAACCCTAACTTTTGGGTATATCTATAGATAGGTCTTCAAAAATGGTATCGTGGTTCCTAATTTAATAAGAGAAGGATAAAACTAAAAAATATATATTATGATGTACACTACCATGCAAACTTCCACCGAAAATTGGTTTGAACGAGATATAGTAAGTAGTTTTTTATAATCGTCATAAATTGTAAAAAATACACTATTATTAAAACATCGATCAACGTTACAACGAACTACAAGAACTATTGTATTATGTTACTTGCTGTTACGGAACCCTTCATTGGCGAGTCCGACTCACACTTGGCCGCTTTTTTAATATCAATTATATATGTGCTTCATCTATAAAACCACGGTCTCATATTATTATCTCCGTGTTCACAAATATCACTCGTCGAGGAAGTTTCGCCGTCGCACAGGAATAGCTCTCGACTATCGGCTGAATGGAATGCGAAACCGGAACTGACACTCACATTGAAACATTATTCTTGTGTAGACGAACGTGAACAATCGTACCTGGACCGTTTTCGATGAAACTATAGTGGTTAAACATCAGCAGGACGTCATATTAGGACTGGATTTCTTGAGATGATTTTAGAAAAGCACAACAGAGTGGTGAGTCGAGTAGGTGTTACCTTTAGTGTAGAATAACAGTAAGCGACACGCTTCCCGATTACTATTGCAGCGCTACGAGTTTAAAACCAGTAATTTCGCTAGAAACAGTTAGTACTATTTAATAAAATCATCTCAGAATTTTCCTTCTTTTTTAAACACAGTAATTGGTTGAATATCTAGCACATGTAGGGTATTTTTCCAGGCGGACTCATGTTTATGAGACCGTTGGTTGGTTGATTTTTATGAAACACTACAAAAACTGTCATTCAACATCTAACATAAATTACTACTTAGTACGGTCGGTCCCTAAAGTAGCTGATCATCTACGTAGCTTAACATTAACGACATCGTAAAAAAGTACATTTTGCGTATCTACAATTGCATTAGAAACTAAAACGGGTACATCAACTTCAGAAACTGACTGTAGATCTACAAAACAACTGCCTATACGAATAAATACAAGTATAAGTACGCAAAATGTTTAATAGACTTGCACTATTAATTATTCTGTGCCTAAACAGCGGCGGCGGCAAACAAGCGGGTAGTGAAACCGAAATTAGTCATCGCCGTACTATGGCCACCATAGTGCAACGACTCGCTAGAGAGGGGACAACGTCGCTCTTTCGAAATATCGATAGTAGTGGAAAAATATCTACGTATAAGGTACCGACAAGCAATTTCGTTTATCCTTCACTCTACTGTCCGTCTAATTTGCGACCCTAAACAAAGCTGTACCATCGCCTTATAAGGACAAATAAAACCATGCACTTCGTATTTTTACCCATCTCACAATCAAAACGTGCACTGCATTATCATAAATACTTATAGCAATGTAGCATCTAAGCCAATATTACGGAATTAGCATGTGCAAAGTGCTTGGTGCCAGGTAGCTATTACGTTTTCATGCTATCTGTGAAGTGAAAATAAGAAGTTTGTAGCAAAAAATAATTTTATTTCACCAGTAAGGCAAGCACGAATACCAATTGAGAAAGTATTCGGATAGATAACGTTAAAAATTTAATGCTATTAGATCTGCGCCCTTGCTATCGTCAAGATGCGTAAACTGCCGGTTATATTGATAGATACGTTAACGATTACAATTAATTCCGTTAACATTTTCGTGCTTGCCTTATTGCACGAGTGGTGATCAAATCATAAACAATTTTGTACGTTAACGATATAATTAAGTATACTTTCTCGATAGTGATTCGTGGTCGCCTTACTGTTTCAGATTTGGTTTAGGGGGGCCTCACTAAGTTTCATTATTGTACGGTCGACCTCTAAAGTAGCGGATCGTTTCCATACCAATATTAATTGGTCCCATTAATTTTCTATTGTTTGCAAAAAAATGCTCCCACTAATTTTCTATTCTAAAGAATAAAAATAACATTATTTATCTGATGTTGCAATCAGGGATTAACCTATTCTATTTCACTTTAACAACCAATACTTTTATATAGTCGTCATTGGCTAGAAGAAGACATCGAAAAATGTCTTATTTCTAAAAAAATAAGTCACACGCTGTAAAGTGTTTAAAAATTACAAGAGCGTCTATGTACATATTTATAGGAAATTACAATAAGGTCTTGTGTGTAAACCTTTGTCACCATTTTTCAAACTCATTGTCCATTCCTACAACGCACGTATTAAGTATGTTAATAGTTACCTTATGTAGGCAACTAATTCACGCCGGAATCTGCCGAAACTGCATTAAGTATGTCCTATTTGAAATACACAACAAACTAAAATATGTGCATAGCCTAATTTGTAAGTACAACGAACCGAATATATATTCAAAAGTCTACAATTCCAATTTTTGTTATAGGTCAGCGACTTGCTTCGTTAATTGCTACCTATTTTGTATATAATACAACAATTGTCAAATAAAAGGTCATTTTATGTTTCCTGCATAATAAAACGACAATGGTAATAATTTTAATCGAATATTCATTAACTTTTTTCAATTTGAATAAGTCTTAACGCTTTCATCATTATAATGTTACAGTTTAATTATTCATTGCCTATTTTATGTAGCATTTCGTTATTATATTTCCGAAAATTTAAGAGATAGCAAAGTGCTGATTTTTGTTGTATGTTTTTTTCATTGGTGGAAAATTATCGATATCGCTCCCTTCGTCGGCCCATCACTACCGTTTCTAATTTCACGGCCGCCGCCTATGTGTGCGTGCGCTAGTGTGCGTGACCTTGCAGCTCGCAGCGTTTCGGCGGTCGTTCACCCCGATGCATTTCTGTGCAACCCTTGACTTTGGCAAATATATTATATACTTATCTATGTGCGTACATAAATAGCTCGCACGTCGTGCTGTTTCAGAATTAATTTTCTTTATGTCGCCTCTTCGCATTGTGCTTTGTTTCTTACGGTTGGCGATAATTATGTAGTAGGATGTTATGACGTCACAGCGTATGGAAGGGACTTTTGATTGTTTATGACCATGCAGATGGTGAGATTATTTTGTAAGTTGGAGGTTGAAGGACGATCATTATCAGCTAAGACGTTGTTACGAGCTTACAGGTAGATTTACAATTCGTTCCGGGTTGAAAAACTGAGACTGCTTCAGAATTGAAGATAATAAACATAATATACCTACATATTATTATCTTGAACAAAGCACTTTTGTTGAGAAACCGGATGAACTTTAGGTTTTAAAGCAAACGAACAATGTAATCTATCAAATTGCATTCGCAAAATACTTGCAATATGTGATGATAGGATATCATTGGATACATCCGATGATCATTCGTTTCTTAGTGCCTTCTGAAAAGTTGCGATTTTAAAGATACAACAAGCTAAACCGGTGGCAGGCGCGGCAATTCAAACACTGTTTTTTAACAGAAAACAATCGACTGGCGTCTTTGTAAGAGCTAAATTCATTTTACTTGATATTTCTATACTAAGTATAAAAGATTTCCTGAAATCCCTGGTGGTAGGCATATAGGATTAACCAAGTGATATTATTTAATCTACATATTGTCAAATACATCACCACGTTACAATTAAAATGAATGTCGATGACAACTAGAGGCAACTTTTGCTTTTTTTCTAAAGATAACATTTAATTGAATCACGTTTCGTACAATAATTACTTCTTGGAATTAATGTTTACAATTTGAGTATGACTTACATAAGTAAAATTTAAATTACGTTCGTCAACTTGCTTTTTAGGGGTCGTCATCGAACTTGATGCATGAACGTTGAAAAATTTCATTCAGTCTTGTGAAGAATAAATGAAGACCTTGAAATCTATAAAATAAACAGTATTTTGCCGAGATGAATCAGCAGATGTTCCACTTGACAAAGACATTATCCATTACCTCTTAGAGTGCTGGAGAGCATTGAACTAGTAATAACTCAGGCAGCAGTGTATTGCACTCTTTAGATCATGAGTGTTTTGAGGAGCTGAGAAAAATCCGCCAATAGAATCGCTCCTATATGATGCGTTATAAACATCACGTTATTTTGTATAACTCTTATTGGTGGCTTTTTCTCGATCAGTTTATTGGCCAGAGTGGCCAGTCTTAATTTTGAACTCAAGTTACAGATTCCGATTGACTGTCTTATTGCCAAGAAGAAATGTACAAACTATAAACACTTCAACCTTATCTGACTAAATAACAAATTCATGACGCAATCTTACTAATTAACAAATCAGTTTGGTGGAGGTGAACCTCTAACCACGCAATTAAAACTAAGCCCAATTAACCCTCAGCTAACAATGTAACCCTTTAACCATAGACACACCTAATTCCAAACTAATCCGCCAAAATTCGTATTTGGAAACCGGCAACCGCATCCGTCTACGACTCGTCTAGTCTCGTACACACATCCAGAACACCTTGAACCCTGGGAACCTATTGAAATGCATCTCCGCGGGCACGGCGCGGGCGGCACCGGGGGGGGCGGAGGGGGTCTCGTTCCACTAGCCGCTCCGTTTAGTAAGTAGTGTGCCTGACCTAGCGATGCCGACTATCGCTTGTAGGTCAAGGAAGGATAGACGCACACACTCACACGTCGCACACATGTGTGGCCACAACTAGCGATTGTTGTGTGTGTTTAGAGGAATTCGCGGCAGTTTCAGTGGAATCCATGAGGCTTCGATAGATTGTTTTGGTTTCGCTTTCGGCTGGTCCTTCTAAGTGGACGGTTTGGTAGGTTATTGGGATGCTTTCTAGTTTGCTGGTAACATTGTGACTTTAGCATGGCTACCGCTTGATGAGTTTCTGATATTTCGGCACATTTAAAAGCCCCATGACTTCGGACAAACTGAAATAGATTCGTACTTAAGCTACTAGCACCTATTAACCTGTTAACTAAGCCTAGACAAAAGTCTCTCGACATGTAAAATTTTTAGAATTTCAGAAAACCTAAAAAAAGTTACATGGAAAGACGCACTCGTAGTTATGAACAAGCATGGCGGTTACTAATGGCTGAAAGACTTCCTCGTAACTCAGTTACAAAAATAGGTAATCTTTTTTTCATGTGCAATAGTACGATACTAACCTCTCAAACTAGATATCACCAAGCAGTCGACGATAAAGCACGCTTACATAGAAGTAACCCGATCACTCGTGACTTAGAGACTTCAATGATAATTCTGTTGCTAAGCAAGCTTACTCCCAAAACACGACATAGACAGAAAAACAACCAATAACAACTGCAATCCAGTTTCTCGACCCTCTGTCCTTCGGTTCTAGCTGAACAGGTCCTTAAGAGTCCTTGGTCCTTTTTATAAAACTACCGGCCAGCCTAACCTGACCCCTAATGCTCTTTGAGCATCCCAAAAGCACCTGGCGAGTGTGCAGGTGAGGGGAACGCGGGAGATCAAGCTACGCTGGCGAAGTATATTTTGCAAGGTAAGTGTATACTTCTGTAGGGCGAAGTGATTCGCCCTTTGCCGACCTAAAGTGGATTCTGTTTCTAAGTTTCATATTGTTTCGTTATGTTTATATTGCTTTTAAAAAGGTTATTAGGGAACGAGAGTTTCTTATTGAGATGTCATGAGATGTTGCGATAGATCACGAAATGGAATTTTGCGTACCTAACTTAGTTTTTTTTCGTATGGCTTATTCTATATAATTGTAGCTCATACCCATTCCCATAATTCAAAAAGAATCTGAACTACATATTTTATGGTTTATACTTTACTGGTCACATTGATAAAAACGAAGATGTATGTGTATGTATTGAAAATACAAAACCCATTACGAATTACAAATAAAACTACCGCCAAAATCAAAGCACCGAAACAACGATATCGGAAACAAAGCATCGAATTTACATTAAAAAGAACTCATTCCGATTTCGAATTGAAAAAACGCAATCAGACGGAATAAAAACTTCATTTCAAATATCGAATTCGTTTTAAAAAACATTCGCTAATTATTGAGCGCGTCGCCTATAAGGCCCATGTATTGTCGGCCAGTAGTACATAGGTTTTATGTATATTTAAGAGGAAATAAATGAGCTTTTGGCGGCAACATGTATGTGTGTGTAAAAAAAGGGTGTTTTTGTCTATGTGCCAAACAAAAATGAGGGCGTAATGTCCGGCTGCGTCGTTTATCGTGTGCGCTGGTCGCGGGAAAGTAGTATAAGTGGCGCTTTTATTTTTTTGTTACTTTTTTAATGTGATAACTTTTAAATTAAATTTTATTTTGTTTTTGATGTAGCATAATATTAAGAATAATTACATAGTACTTTGCCACAACTTAAAATTATTATATTAAAACTATTTTTTATTATATTCAAATTATTTCCTATTATTGCGTTTACAGAAACGTCCGTGGTTGACGTCGCATTTTTTTTTAAGTTTTATGACTAAGCTCTTCCTTAGTATTCAGACTATTGACAAAATATCTTACTTGGGTAAGGTACAGGTGGCAAAATAAATATTATGCTAAATGGCTTCTTCTGACCGCGTAAGAGCCAAGTGTTCCAGTTTTTTATCAAATTTGTACAATGATTGCACACACCATAAAGAGCAGATGTTTGTCGTTTCCGTCAAGTTACAGAATATTTAAATATCGACTGAGTTAAAGGTACACACAAGCCACCACGGCGGCTGTTGCAATGGCGACCAATCACAACTAAAATTTTCTTAATATATTTTAGGGTTGCGTACCGCAAAACATAAAATGTCTTTGATAACGATAGGTAACGCCTCTGTAGGAGTCATTCCAGATTATTTTTTTTATATGTCTTAGTAGTGTTTGTCACCCGCCACCATCTTGATCTGTTTGTACCATAAATTAGTAATGTAATCCAAACAGAAGCAGTGAAGCGAGGTGCGTATCAAAGTGGAAAGCTTGGAATATTGTAACGAAAATGCGGCTTGTCCACGAAAATCGCCATTTTTTATTGTAAGTAATAAACATGAAATACATAGGAAGATGCTTAGAATTCATACATTTTATGATTCTCTTTGTTAACGAGAATTTGCTGTTTGACTTGTAAAAGTGCGATTTAATTACCTATTTACAATAAATGCTTTGACTTTTACTTTGAATAACCACATATAAATCTGACGACACGTTTGGCGTATCGGCTGAGCAATCGGACTGCTGCGCTTGGTGTCGCCGGTTCGATTCCTGCCCGGAACAAATATTTGTGTAATCTATAGATATTTGTTTCATAATTGGATGTTACGTGTATGTGGAATTATATATCTGTAGTCGTTACCGGAGAAATCATAGTGAGTGTGCAGCTACGTTTTTTAAAAAGAGGAAGAGAGAGTATGATTTATACTCAAAAAAGTTGATGAGTAAATTAGTAGTCATATTGGATTACAGAATATTATAAATGAGTTTGTGTTGTAAATTGTATAATAAAATGCTGTATTTTAACTTAAATGTCGTTTAAATACTATAACATTATCTTAATTTTCACCTAAGAATAAGAATCCACCATTTGTATGGCCGTTCAATGCAAACGAGTAATGGAACAAAAATGATACCTACACCAAATACGTACCCGCTAATACCATTACGACTTTGCTACCTTCTCGTAATACAAACGCCGCTGTTTTCTTAAAAACACTAAAGAAGTTTCCAAATGCTTACTGAGACAGAGTACGAAATGGGTAAACAAGCAGCAAGCCTTTCCTATACCAAATATGAAGTATCACTGTATCGCATCGCTACCACTTTAGAGCCTTGTCACAAAACAGAAACGTGCCGCGCATACAGTATTCAATGAGACAGCTTGTTAACTGTTTTTGACAGAGTACTAGATGATAAAAATAAGCGTATGCGCAAAGAGTATTCCGGCTTTTTTTAAGTCGAAGGCCGACGAGATCTGCGCATGCGTGCAGGTGTCTAGCAGTGACTAATGCAGTACTTATTGATGTTTTTTAAATAATAACTGGCCCTTTGAAGGTTGTAGGCGATTTCCTTGTGTGGGTAAAAGGGGATTTGTACCAGTTGAAGTACTAGCGCTGCAAGATCCCCGGGAGATCTGTAGGAGTGTCGGGCCATCTTTCACTACGATATCTCATTAAAAATAGCTCATAATATTAGGTAAAAATATATCGACTCAATCAAAAGTTGTGAATTAATTTACCACTAGATTAATCATTTGTAATTTTGTTTTTATATAATACATGTTTACGATAGGAATCGACGCACTCTTCATTTTTTCAAGCACTACTGAGAGAAACTGACTAAGACTAAGAATCTGAATCTGAAAAATAATTCGAAAATCAGCCTGTAAACTTGAAAAGTGAAAATCCCAACTTACACTCCCTCCGACCGACCTCCTCATATTCGAAATTTAAATGAAGCAGCTATCACAATTAGTGCGCACAAACGCATCTACTTATACGTATACGACTAAACACACACAGGCGCAAAAAATGCAAATAAAAATGTGTGAAGGAGCACACATGCAAGCGAGCTGCACACCACAATTCAATATTGCTTGTCATTGGCGGAAGCGTCCGCAGAAAAGTTACATACTCGTTTCCTGATGCTAATTTATGATTAATTGGCATGCTTTTATATTATTTTCGATGATTGCTTACTGAAGGTCTTAAAACGAATTTAGGTAAGCAATTAGGTATAATATAATATTATAGTGTACTCAGTATTTTTTCTTTTGCCTTCAATATAAATATTTTTCTTCTGATTAAATGCATTCAAATTAGGAATGTACAGAGACATGATACAATTATACATAATAGACTAGGGCAATAATAGTAGTTTGTTTTACACGGGTCGAAAACGACTCATCCATTACTGGATGTTTTGCCTCACGAGCGAAGCGAGTGTGGCACATAGAATCGAGTATGAGTGAGTCGTTTGAGACCCACGTAAAACACACAACTTTTCACACCGACATTGCGATATATATAATAAGTAGGTATACGTTTAAAAAAAGCTAAGAATATTTCCCAAATAGTCGCGTTCACTTTCAAATAAATAAATAATAAAATTCATTCTTTTAAAACCAATTTGCATTGTTGTCTAAATTATACACACACCTACAGATTATAGGCGGCAATTTCAAACTTTTTTAATTTATTCTAATGTTCGCAAACGCACACGTACACATAGCATACATCCTATGATCGCCAAAAACGTAGACGAGAATTACACTTCATTTAAAAAAAGTAAACTGTTTAGGCTTCGCACGGTTTGTACATTAAGATACTCTTCTTTTTTTTCTAAGTAATTATGTCAAAATGGAAAATTGAAAAGTCGAATCTTCAGCCTGTTGATAATAGCGAGTACAAATTAAAAAAAAACTACTTTCACTCCCTAGTGCCCAACAACCTCGTTTGCTCCCGCTAAGCTGAGCTAATCTGACACCCTTTTTGAGCATGAGGTGTGAAAAAAATATTTGATTATATTATATTACCTACCTAGGTCTTTATTAGAAGTTCTTAATTAGGTTTCTTATTAGGTCTTTATTGTCTATTAAACACTCCCATAGGGTGATGTTACTTAACATAATTCACATAATACTTATAACATTTTTACCAGGTGTTTTACCTCCACTATTCGCTACTAATTGATCACCTGACAGCTTATTACGCAGCATGATTTTAATTAATGCCAGTTCTGCCAACCTTACAAAAGTAGCTCGTGCGCACAGCACTGCGTGTGTGTGCATCCACACACACATGTGAGCGCAAGCAATAACTACATCAATCGCGATATGCGTGAGACAGTGTAGCCATGTGCAACCGAATTTGGGTCAATTGATATAAACGCATCGTTTCTGCCCGCTTTTTTTATATTTCTTTTTAAACGCAAGAGAGAGTAACACACTCTTCTCTTTTTACTTTAGGCGCCGTGCGGACATGACATTTGTTTTTTAGTCTGTGGATTGTAGTGTCGATGTCTTGTAGTCCTTTTAGTGGGATAATAATATGTTATTATGGTTCTGTTTAATGACTTCTTGTCCGGCATCGTATATTAAATACATTTAATTATGGATCTGGTCGTGTGCGTAATGTATATTTTGTTCAGTATCCAATTTTGCATATTTACACAAACGAATCAGGTATAGGTTTGTATTTATATACAAAACTATTGTTTGTTTTTTGTTATGAAAATTAACTCTGTAGAGAATATAATTATGTGCCTATCTCTGTTCTGTAGAGAATTTCTCCACAAACAAAAAAAAAAGTTATACAGTAAGGTACATGCACATGAAACTAATTAATAGACAACATTTTTGGGTTTGTATCGTTTACCCATACTCGTGCATAGTATCGAACACTCAATGATAAACATTGCACAGATGATAAGTACAAGTTTGTAAAAAATAATACAAAATCAACATTACATATCGGTTTTTCGCATCATATGTTACAAAACTCAAAACTTGAAATCAATGAAATTGGAATAAGAGCAGCTTGAAATATTAATTACAAAAGTGTTCATGGATATTATTACGTAATCAATATACCTACCTACGAAATTTGAAGGTGTCATTGCATCATAAAAAGTATCTATTAAGTTATATAAACACATGTTTAAAGGTTGGCAGGAACCCGTTTCATTTAAAAAGTTTTCGAGGGTAGTGGTCACGCACTTAAATTGTTATTTAATTTTTATGTCGTTAGCTACTTTAGTTGCCAATTAAAGGTAAACTAGAATTTGTTTCACAAGATCCTTGAAAGCTTTTAAAAATAACTAAGTTTTTGCACTGTCGATTTAGAACAGACAGACCTATCAAATTTTTTATCGTATCTTATTTTTCCTACTATTAGTAGTGCAAACACGCTCAAACACAAACACCCACACACACATACACACACATGTTCCTGAAACTCTTATAATAATAATAATAATAATTCAGCCTATAACTGTCCTACTGCTGGGCAAAGGCCTCCCCTCACATTTCCATGATTATCTTCTTCAATAAAATTTAGAGCCCGTTATAATAAGTTTAACCTGGAACTGATTTGACAACTATTCATTGATCTTGTAGCGATAAGACAGCCCCACGGCCTAAAACCTTAAGAGATAAGACGTTTTATGTGTCGGTTGTTTTTCTATTTTGTGTTTCTATTTTTAAGTAGCGACAACAAAGAGGTTCTACTCTTTCTACAAAATAAGGATAATTATAATTTCACAATTATCATTATTTTTATGCTACAAAATACCACAATAATATTATTATGAATTTCATGATCACATCGGGTTATATTATTTACTTAAGTTGTGCTAGGTACTAATTAGAGTTGTCTTAACGTCGTCAATTTTCGTAGTGTTGTCAAAAGCAATTATCGTTTTCCATCTGATAGGTCGCCTGCTTATACCACGAAGTTTCATTAAAAACTGGCCAGCCGAGGCCAAATATCGAGTCATTAGCAGTAAACACATATCATTGCATCGGTAGGTACGCACTCCATCACCGAGTGACCTGCGAAAGTATTTCAAAAGATTTAATTCACAAGTTGTGTAGGAAATCCGGCCATCCCCTTGACTTTTGGCATCTGAGCGATACCTTTATACCGCCAGTATGGGCATGACCATGTTGGTCATCTATTCGGTGTATCGCAATTGACCTCTTACATTTTGGCAAGATGTACTTTTTATTCTGAACACGACATGGCGATGTTAATATTTAAGAGGCTATGTGAGCATAATTGCTGTCATAATTGACAGAGGTGTGTTTTTATATGTCAGTAGTTGTCAATTAGGTTTAGTTAAGATCAAGGGTTTCAAGTCTTTGATATTTAACGGTATTGGAGTTATATAACACTGATTATTAGAAAAATGTATGCATGAGTTGGTGACGGTAAAGTAGACACCTTCAAATGCAATAATAAGATGAAATAATACAATTTTTGTGTTTTCTTTACCAAATATTCTCTTCTTTTTCTTCTTGTTAAGTTTAAATTGCAATAAAATTTACAGTCCGGTATGTTTGTATTGCTAGTATGTAATTTAAAAGAAAAATAAATGAATTCTAAAGTTGAAAGTCGTCACTTAGTGTATCTTATTCGATTTTCGCATTCACGTTATTGCACCTTAACTGATGGCATATCGGCGAGTAAAATGTTGAAGACAAAGGTCGCGAACAGGTTCGCTCTCTCGATTCAATCGCTTTACGCAATGTGCTGGGTCATTAATTACGTATTTATCTCTTTTTTTCGGTAAAATATGTTATTATTGAACTCTGGAATGGTTAATTCTGCAATATTGTACGGTAGATTACTTGTGTCGAATGGTTAATCGAGATTTCGGATGAGATTGAACCTTATTAGGTTACTCTGTGGATTTAGTTTCAAGATCGGCTTACTTTTTTTTATTGTGATTGGGATCATGACATGTTAATTTTATATATTAATCTGTTCTTGTCCTGTTACCAGTTTTATACTGTTACATAGTGTGGTATCTGCCTAATATCTTGTGTTGGTCATCACAATATTTTTTGTTTATTGAATGTGATAACTTGCTTAGGTAACTGCTTGCGGACCTAATACGCTGTAGGTATCTTTAAATTGTAAGTATCAGCTCTTAATAGCGTGAGGCTCAAATTATCAAATACTTTGAGTTTTTTCTAAATGTATCTGACATAATTTTCACTAAAATGTTATTTTTTACAGTAATCTGTTTATAACTTCGGCCTACATACGTTTCTTCATATGATTTCGGTCACGTAAGATAGTGATAGGTATAGAAAAAAAAATTACAATCTTTGGGTATGAAATAGAAACATGATTCTATGATATTTCTATGTACTTATGTAAATCATTTATGTTCGTAGCATTGCTGTAGACAACTCTACGCGTAACCGTAGACATTTCTACGCGCTATCGTAGATGGTTCTACGCGTAGACGTAGATTAATCTATGCGTAGCACCAATTGTCCTGCGGTCACGCATACAGCGTGATTATTATTTTGCGTTTTGTATAAAATAAAAATACCGGTACAGTAACTAAAGTCAGCATATTATGTGTTTAGCAAAGATGCTCTCAAAATAAAGTAATGGTCTCACAGAAAGCTTCTGCCGACGCCCAGCGGCGTTTGCCCTAAATGCTTAAATCTTTTTTCTCAACCGTACTGACAAACAACAATAAACACTTTAAAAGTCTTTGACCTAAATTTTTCAATGCATCTGTACAGAAAGTGGTACAGACAAACATGAATTTGTGGTGTATAAATAAGATGGATGGCCGTGTCGAGTCAGGGGCAGGAGTGTGTATGCAAAAATGATGTCATTACCTTTTATGAATCAGATGCATTTGCGAATGCTTTCACACTTCATAAAATAATAAGGGTTTTTATTGTTTCAAAAGTCTCTCAATCACACTTTTTACGGCATACATAATACAAAATGTATCTCTTGATAATTCAAAATGTGAAATTGTTTAAATAATTATGCAGCAAAAGCTTTTATTAATTTTTTACTCCCGTAAATCGAAATAAAAACTAAAAACCTTCGCGGCGTCAAAAAGCCCGCGTGCATACAGCTTGTAACGCCATACTTTCACATTCTCGTTTTATAACTAATAAAACACACCTTCAAAGAAATCACAAAACCAGCTTTCCAAATTCCGAGTAGGCATAATTTTTTTTTTCGTTGCATCACATTTGCTTCTGTAGGTGCAGCGTGACCTCAATACACTCACAAGCGAAAAAACGCTCGCACACACGCACGCGTCGCGTGTGCGTAAACGCAACACACTGATAGTATCAGCTACAGCGTGTCCGCATTTCAATCATCACTTGTTTTTTTTTTTATTGATTGTAATTTTTAATGTGCGTATTAAATCAAAATACGAGTAAAAGGAGCCCGTAACTCACTTGTTTACATCCAGTGGGATTGTGTGCAAGTTAATTTGCTTTTAATTGCTTTTTTTGGTGCGGGTTCTGTGATATCGCGGTCGCGAGTCGTAAAGACAATTTGATTTATTTATGGATTGTTTAATTAATTAGTTCTTATAAATATTGTCTGCTTTTATTGTATCGCTTGTTGTCGCTCTGTACCGGCGCTTTGATAAATGATTCACTCAAATTTAGGTTAATGATAAAAACAAACTATCCAACGATGATCTAGATTAATCTGTTTGAACTCATGAATCAGACTAATTTATTGTATAAAGTTGTGTACATATGAAAATCATAAAGTTCCGGATTTTTTAAATAATTAAATTAATTATTCATAAACAATAGATTTTATCATAAATTTAAACAACCCATTATTTGTAATTTCGTGCACACCCTGTACCCGCGCTCGGAACACAAACATGCACGAAATTTCCTCTCTCAACTGATCGGCTCATAATAAAATGTGGTTTTTTATCACTATTTACTTTTTTCTATGTACAACCTTAATCCGTATGTACGGTCGGCACATAACGGGTCTTATTTGCATGCATTGGGATAATGAATCGGGTGGGCTTTTTTGTCTGTCTGTACTGATTAATTGGCGGCAGTGGGGACACATTATATCAATTTTGGTGGGGAATGCAAAATGCATTGTTGTTAATTTTGAATTATCTCAAACTCGTGTTTCTACCTCTTAATGTGAAAGAATGGGGGAACATCATACATGTACGAGTGTAGGCAAATGATGCAAACGCCATAAATGAGTAATTTCGCGTTGGATCTAAAACTCCAGGCAGTTCAAGTCAGCATCCATTATTTACTGAATCATGACGTAACGTATTCAATTAAAATAAGATAAGTTTATTTTTATTCTCCAAAAATAAATAATTAATTTATCTCCCAGACGAACCCAACTTCCGTCACTAGTGCGACTATGTCGCTGCACCGTTTTTTGTCGGCAATTTTAACTAAATGCACTCATTCATTATATATTTATTATATTCGTTTTGCGGCTGCATCTCGTTTCAGGCGGTCATGCGTATTTTTTTATATATAATAATTTGTGCCGCTCAGTAATTTATTACTATAGTTGAATATTTAAAATTGTCTTTTTGTTTTATTTTAAAGAGCTGATAAGAACGATCGAGTTTCGTTACTCTCCAATAATCACAATTACATAACAGAAACGCCATGGAAATAATTTATAGTTACCTAATTTGTCACAGGTAGTCATTAAGTGTTTGAAAGATATCACCGCAAAGTGTAACTGATTGTACGTGATATTTAATACTAAATCTTATGTCTAAATTCGACAATTATAACGTTAAGGTACATAGGTAATTTAAAGCTAGTAGTGAAAAAAATTTGCCATAATATTTTGAATACAGATCGACAACTTCAAGCTTGCAAATCCAAACATATTTCTTTATATACCAATAAAACATCGTATGAACGGAAATCTCACGATTAAATCACCGAACAAGTTGAAATAAAGAGAATCAAACGTTGAAAGGAACCGATGCCGACAACCCCAAAAAAAGCCTAGCAATGTTGTCCGATAGTGGCAATTTATGCTGACCCGCTTCGTGCACATATAAAAAACCTAAAAAATAAAAAAGTCTGCACGGCCAATCCAAAAATAGAACTCTCACTCTCAGCGGCCAGTATCTACTTTTTTGCTTTTTATCCCCGCTCGATAGAAATAGTGACGTGTTTTTTTTTCAGCCAGTTTCACTTTCAGTAGTGGCTCGTAAAAAGCAAATAAAGATCAGTAAAACTCGTTTGGCATTTTTGCGGCAGCTTTTCTGGTTTTTCTCTTTTTTTCGAATTTTTCATTCAGCCTATTTCAATTTAGGCAACGCACGCTGGACGAGGTGACAATTGACACGATTTTTTGTTTTTATTTTTCATATATGGTTTCCATTTTGTTTGCCATTTGTTTCTGTAAAATAAAACTAGCACAGTTTTAGAGTGATTTAACATAGATGAATTTTCAATAACATTTGCATATTCATGTTATAGTAATTTAAATACAATTACGACGTTAAACAACGACGCAGTTGCTCCAAAAAAGGGGCGTAATTGTCATAAAACGGTCAACCGTAAACATAAGTTTCGTCAACGTATATGAAACTGTATTATCCTCGACCCATAACCAAGTAGCCGTAGATACCGACAGTCCGACACGTCGATCACTAAGTTCTTTATAAGCTACACCTTATTTTACGCGCACTCCAAAGGTGCCGCGTAAAAAATCTATTTCCTATCTTTATAGAAGTCATCAATTTTACGATTAACTACGAACGCCTACAGACCGCCACGCCGTCAAAATCGAACACTAAAATAAGCCCTTAAATCTTAACTACCGGCCTTAACTTAGATCTATAAAATGCGAGAAAAAAGATAACATAAAAGCATCTGCATAGACGCTACTACTAAGCACATCACGTCGTCTCCCCAACACTCACACAGGGTGAAACGCGGCACACTAACACAAATAAGTAATAAAGTACAGCAGTAATATAAAACTAAGAAACATCAACATCTTGCCCCCTCGCGCCCCCACCCGACCCCCCGAGGGGTAATTTCCCCCGAACTTACTAAAATACTAAAAACGGAGATACAGGGGGTGGTTCACCCCTCGTTTTCTTATGCAAGATCCTTATATTTTAACCTAAATGTTGGCGCTACAGATTCCGCACCGAGCTTTGAATTACAACGATTTTTTGCGTAGTTCTTTTGCAAGTTGGATGAAATGTAAGAGTTTTGTTCTTCCGGTGGGTCCGTTGTGTTTATATACGGTGTCTTACTGGTTTTATTTTGGGGTTTATATGTGAGACACACACATTATGTGTGTTGAAACAGAAGTGACTTTAGGACTTGAAGGAATTTAGAACCACACGTTGGATTAAATCCTATTAAAATAAATTAAATTTCTTATAACTTTTGAGATTTTATTACAATCATACTAGGTACTTGTAGGAATTAACTTATGCATATTGATAAGCAAAGCACAATAAATTGACAGCCTAGTGTCTGTACGTACGTCTGTGCATATTTTAAGAACTGCAAATGACTGGGAATACAGGAACGCTTTGCTTTCATCTCTGTTCCCGGTTAAATACAACCCAGGTGTGTTTAGATCGAGAAAGAATGGGTATCTTCTAAACTTACGAGTTTCACTTTCAGACTAACCATTGCTTGCTAACGTGAGCTTGTGGTCAAAAACTCATGTAGTACGTCATAGATAAGAATAAATAGAAGTTCTTAAATTTTCCCGAACTGAATACAGTTAACTAGAACGTCGAGGCGTGACAAAGTTATATATTTTGATTATAGTTTGTGCGCAAATTAGACCCGTTTAAATAAATAGATATATAATAATAAATAAATAGATATTTCACACCATGAGCACGCCTCATGACACTCTAATGACAGCAACGCAGACACCTGACGATTTTGAAATAAGCCGGTATATAAATATATATACGAGTATATTTATACGAGTATATTTATACTCGTATATAGGATCACAGCCTCTTTTGCTTTTGATCATTGTAATTGCCTTTAACCGACTTTAAAAACGAGGGTTCTTATTCGACGCGTATCTTTTTCATGTGGAAATATCACATTAGATGATAATATATCTACAACGATTTCTCCGAAATATCTGAGCCGGTTAGCCCGATATTTTTTTAGAAAGACAGTTCTATTATCCATAAAGGTAGATTTCCCGACTCATTTTATCAATTACAATTCCGTAGCTTATTTTTATATCTATTTGAAGTAGATTCTAAGTTCAAAGAAATTTTGAATGTATCACAAACGCCAAGAATATCGATTTACTTTTTTTTTTGAAGGAGTATTCTGTAAAATTCCAAATTAAGCCAACATTAATAATTTCCTCCGCTACCATCGTGACACATCAACGAAATCGTAACCCCCTATCCGAACCAAACTCACAGATTTTAGTACCCCTACCGTAGCCTGTAAAATATACGAGTCCATATAAAAAAAAAACTAAACCATCTCTACTCCAAAAACACGCACTGCAATAATACTTTACTACGCCTCAGAAACGGCACAAAACATAACCATTTTACAACTTAACATAAAACATATATCACATGTACTCGTACATGTAAAGCGGAAGCATCTCACGCGAGGCGGAACATCAAAAACTCTAATCAAAACATAACGACCCCCGCCACCCCATTAAGCTGGAAAACTTTCAAGAACCACCCTCGGTCCCCATCAATATTCTTAGTAGAATATAATCAATTCTTAGCGAAAGAAACAGTCTCTCTGTATTGATAAATGAGAACTCCCTTCATATTTCCGCGTGCCACCCCTAGGGGGCGCGCCACCCCCGGGGCGTCTTAGAAACGTGCAAGATAGTAAGCAGTAGGGTTGGCAGGGCTAATGAACTTTTAAGTTTTTAGGGTGTTTCTTAGGGGCCCCTTGATTTAGTATGCATGTAAGATTTGGGCTTTGTTTGCTGAGACGAGCCTTGGCGAGCGCCCAAGCGAGAATAAGACGTCACAAGTTACAGTAAAGATCGTACGATAGATGTTGAGAGAGCTTACAGCCGTGGCTTTGCAACTCAGTGTCGGTTGAAGAAAGTCAAGCTAATTCACTTAACATCATTTCATCCGTAATTTATACCCGTTTGAAATTAAATAGTCGAGCTTACGGCTTGAGCTATTCGCTTTCATTAAAAACTTAAGAGGACGTCTCGTAAAGACCCTTAAAACCTTCACTTTAAATAAATAATATATTTCCTTAAGCTTGAACAAAAGTAGAATTTAAATAAAAAGAAATCATAATTAAGTCGATTTGTATACGCCAGCCCTGGCGCGGCGTAGCGAGGCCTACGCTTCGTAGCGGCGGCTACGGCGTAGGCGCTAGTGGCGCGTCCCCCCCTTATACAACTTTTTGCTAAGAACCACGCGAAATGAGTGGATAAAACATAGGTAGCTTCACTTTGTATTACTATAACTGAAATAGACTATATACTGGGCCTTTTTTATACTAACACATGTAGAACTTAGTGGTCTTTTAACATTATGCGAAGAAACTTTTATTATGATATGGAATAGAGAAGATGGATGAAGGAATATTGACGAAACAGGTTTATGGATGTAGTTTGAAAGAGAACCAGCCGGTAGGAGTCGACGTAGGCGGACTTATTACGATCTAATCGAGCACTTCCTAAAGATAGGCCAAGTCAACAGTAATTATAGCCAGCGATCATGTATGGAGGGACTCGTAAATATAGCAGAAGCGAAAAAGGGTGTCAGGGTAGTAGTTTTTTGGAAAGATATAATCTGTGCCTACCGTAATGAGGAAACGGCGTGACTGTATAATTATATGTAAGGATGTATGTATGTATGTGTGGAAAACTATATAGCTCTAATAAAGTATCCGTAGAATGATTTAGAATTAAGTAGTGGCGTCCTCTGGTGTCAGAACTTGTCAACCCGCCCAACAGCATTACAGCTTAAGATTGATAAGAACCAGAACCGACAGTTCCGTGTCCTCAGAAGCAGGAAGCGCTCAGGTGGTACGCCACAAGAGGCTTTTTTGATACTTTATAAGCTAGCTTTTGCATATTATCGCACCTGAGCATTTGGCCGTAAGTGACGAAGTGGTCGAAAGTGATAAACATGCTCAGCTAAGTATTCAAGGACCACTGCCGGAACACCCTGATAGGGAATAAACGACAAATTTTCTAAATGATGTTTTACTTCGCATTATAATTTGTAGCTCGAAAACAGACAATAAACAACGACTCCAACAAAAAAAACTAAAAAGTCACCGTCTGGAATCGAACCCGCTCCCTGCGCCCCCGCAACCACGCAGCCGCTAAGCCCGCGCGCTCTTATTTTAAACAACTACCGCCTTTATAATACATCCAGTTTCGCGACTAAATATCAGCGAATGTAGCTGCGAACGACGACCGCGCGCTCTTGATACTTGCGAGGAACGTTTATGTAATATTTTTGGGTCTTTGTTGTGGGAATGTTCGTGACGTCATTCGTTGTAGTGGTGTAGTATGCAGTGTTGCTGTTAGCTAATTAATATTTTAGCTAATTGTTTAAGTAAAATCTTTGCAAATCATTATGATAATCATGATAATGCAAATTACATTCTTACCTGACATTTGGTAGGTATCTTAGATTTGTTATACACATATTGGAACAGGTTACTAGCGTACGTATGTATGTAGTAAAAATTTGGGGACTTTGTTTTTGTACTCGTTATTATATGTATTTATATTTACGGTACGTATTTACAGTACAATGAACACCACTAAAGTAACTCTTGATACCACAAGCCATTGTGCGTTCGCGGATAGAGCAGAGTAAAGAGACACAAATCGAATAAATTCTAAGATCGATGCGGAAGTCGCAGATCGCAAGTATCAAGTTGCGCACGGCGTAGTACTTCCGCGTGCCGTATTTACAAGTATTGTAAGTATAGAATTATATATTTTATAACGCCTGCCGCCACCCTGCCACCCGCGCGAACTAAGTCTTTGCGCATCTTTCTATCCCCACCTTTTTGCCCGCTTCTTTTAAACCACCCGTCGTATGAACCCCTTTCTCCCCATTCGACTAATTTCGGGGTACAACTGAAGAATTATTCCTTGCCAACTAACTTACAAACGAATTTATACTCTAAACATAAGCCGGTAAAGTTTACAGCGTGTTTTGTAACGCACACAGTCTTGGGACTGTATCTCTTCACTTCGAAAACTAATTCCGTATTAGAAAATGGAAATAAGTGCTGTGAGAATACAACGGATTTCTGCATCTAATGAGGTTCAACGGAGGGTTGATTTTCGCGCGGACGTCGAGTAAAATTAGAACCGTTTCGTCAAAAATATGAAATTAAAATCTTCATACTAGCGAAAGAAGTTTTAGCATCTTTGTTTTAGAGAGAGATGGGGGATGGTGCATTAGTCTCGCTCGCTCAGGGTGGTAGGGGGTGCGGGGTAAGAGATGGGTAGTTTGAAGTAAAAAGCTGGTTTCTTGATCAATGCGGGGCGCATTCGGAATTAATCATAACTGAGTATTTTCGTCTATTCGCGGGAAGGGGGGTGAGAAGCGGGGGCGGGGGTTGGCATCGAGAAATCGTATTCTAAATGAAAATACGGTTGTTCCTGTTTACATTTCGTAATAAATTGCTTTAGTCCAATGTTTGTGTGACGCGAACTGCCTTTCTCGTTTATTATTTAGCCTCTGAGATTACAGCTTGAACTCGAGGTGGTGCAATGCTGCGCATATTTTTTTCTTACTTTACATTTGTGGCACATTATTCCGTGGTTATACAAGTGCACCGCTGATGGGTGATTCACCTATCGCCTAAAATGTACTTACTTATTAAATTCCATCCACGTGTTTCCCATTACTTCATGTTTGTTACAAATATTAGAAGCTACTCTCCGGAAAATCAGTCATGCCCCTATCATCGAGTTAGGCGTAAATTTAAACGCCTAAGTAGCTATATTTTACTTGTAAGAGTACTGCAACTTAAACTTTATCGTAATGCCTTGCTTTATAATTTAATTCTTGCGGCGATGTATTAACTATTGTATAAATGAAATATATTATAAAAATATCAATTTATAATTTAATTTCATTACCATACAAACAATTGACTAATCACATATGTATTAAAAATCGACTTATTCATTTGCTTACAACTTCCAGTTAGTAGCATACCTTTTTACTTACTATGTACCTATCTGGATGACCGAGCTTTGCTCGGTTTTTTTTTTAATAAATTGTGTTTTTTGGAAATTATATTTAAGTACGAATTACTAATAAAATGATGAAATATGAATAATATTTTTCGATCTCACCGATAGAATAATAAAAAAAAAATACAAAAACACGAATAAAATGTCATTTTCTAAAAATGATTCCTAGCTAGATCGATTTATCGCCCCCAAACCTCTCTATATACTGAATTTCATGAAAATCGTTGGAGCCGATTCCGAGATTCCAATTATACATATATATATATACAAGAATTGCTCATTAAAAGATAATTTTATTTTGTAATTCATTTATAAAGAAGTGATGAAAAACCAATAAAAATAAAAAAGCAACGGAACAATATTAATATCACTCGACCATAAGAATCTGAAACAAAATAGCAAGATTGCATAATGCCAACTGAAATCAAACATAACAGCCACGAGGTGCAAAGCGGGCGACGGACAGTTAGCGCCTTGCAAAAATGCAATCGCAACGCGCCCGTGCATCTTGCTCTGATGTAACTGTGGGCGCATTAAGCTATTCACTGCATGTGAGTGGGCTTAGCGGCGGCGGGAAGGGTTGTATGTTGTTTTTAATGCTTTTGTTCTATGTTGCGTTACTATAAGGACGTGCACTATGGTAGATAGTACCTACTAATGTTTACATGGTCTACCATTTATGCACCTTATATTAATAATAAATGGAAAGAGTTTTAAATTAAAACATAATATAAGAATTATTATGCCTAGCTTTCTTTATATGGAGTTTAATTAGTCCGCATAGATATTTCAAATTAACTAATTAATTAATACATATTAAAAGTTGTTAATGCCAGGATGGCTGCATAATTCAAGGGAGAAGTTTTAATATTAATTTGGCATTTTTGAGAATAATGTTTGTCACAAGGATGTTTGATAAATTCTTCGCAAAATATCAAAGTGCTTCTCAGAAATGAGCGTGTCGAAAATATGTGTTATAATTTATTAACCGGCGTGAAAACGGGAAATCAATCCAACTGTTATTTTTTTTATTGGTTTGTTCATGTGACGTAAAGTGAAATTATGTTAAAATTTTTAAAATAAATTTAATGTAAATGTACGTACTCGTTCCATGTTTATTGAATTCATGCAAAATATTTTTTTCCCACTTCATACTCAAAAAAATTGTTAGATTAGCTCAGCTTAGCGGGAGCAAACGAGGTTGTTGGGCACTAGGGAGTGAAAGTAGATTTTTTTTAATTTGTACTCGCTATTATTAACAGGATGAAGATTCGACTTTTCAATTTTCCATTTTGACATAATTAGAAAAAAAAGAAGAGTATGTTAATGAACAAACCGTGCGAAGCCTAAACAGTTTACTTTTTTAAATTAAAGTGTAATTCTCGTCTACATTTTTGGCGATCATATAGGATGTATGCTATGTGTACGTGTGCGCTTGCGAACATTAGATAATATTAAAAAGTTTGTAATTGCCGCCTATAATCTGTAGGTGTATGTAGAATTTCGACAACAATGCAAATTGGTTTTAAAATATTGAATTTGATTATTTATTTATTTAAAAGTGAACGTGACTATTTTGTAAAATATTCTTAGCTTTTTTTAATTGTATACCTACTTATTATATTTCTCGCAATCACGGTGTGATACATTTTGTGTTTTACGCGGGTCTCAAACGATTCACTCATACTTGATTCTATGTGCCACACTCGCTACGCTCGTGAGGCAAAACATCGAGTAAGGTATGAGTCGTTTTCTACCCTTGTAAAACAAACTACTATAGAACGTCCTTTACTTTTTTAAACGATTGTTTTTGTATTGCTTAAAAATAATATTTTTTTAATAACAATATAATTTAGAATTTTATAGTTTTCTTTCTAGCAACAAGTGATAACAATTTGTTTTAGTTTAATTTATTTACCTGTTTTATTGACTACACAAATATAAATAAAATAAAATAAACTAGGTTAAACTAAACCTTACAAATCTAACGATAGGTACATACAATAAAGTACCTCACCTCCCAACACGTAATAGCGTAAATACTGCCCACACGACGTTTACAATAAAATTGCTAACCGTCGTCTTGATGACGTCAGAGAAACTGAACTAACAAGGAAAAATATTTCTGCAAAAAATAGGAGCCTGTTCATAATTATGAAATGCTGTATTTTTATGGTACCTATTTGAAAAGGTTTATTACTTAAAAGTGTAATTTTTCATGATACATAACGTATTTATGTTACAAAGAATCCTGTATTTTACACAATTGCTTTTAGGACGATATAAGTAATCTGTGACGTAATCTTTGTAATAATTATCGACATCCAATTCGGATCTCGCACAATAAATACTTTATTTTAATAAAGTGAGAAAGTAGAACTATAAATAATTGTTAGGTAGAAAATAAAGAAACTCATAATAATAATTATATAAAACCACAAAGTTCATAAAATCTTACCGTAAATAACTGTTCACGATACGAGCACAATCAAAAATGTTCCATCATTATCTCGACTGCAAATATCTCCATCGTTAAAAGCCCGAACTCGAGCCCAGGTCACAGAAGGCGCGTGTCAGAAAAATAGGGTTCAGTAAGAAGCGGGACTTGTTGCTCACCAACAAGACCTGTCATGTCGTAGTGTTCCGTCAAACGAGCAGGCGGAAGAGAAGCGGTTATACGATGCCGTAAAAAAATATTTTTGCATACGTCTGAGACATTTCACAATGAACTTGGAGCCTTAACTTTGGGGCATAGGATAGTTTTTCGCAGTTTTTTCTTTGGGGAAGGAAACTATTTTTATTTATCCGCTTTATTTGCCCACTCATAGCTGTAATAATATTGTGAGGCGCTCGCATGGGCTATGCTTTGGAATATTTACGGGCGTAAGTAGTTTGTATAGGCTGGTTACTTGGTAAGTCGGGTTTAGGGGCATATAACCGTATTATTTATTCTGTGGTGCGAGTAATCAATAGTAGGAAAGGGTTTTATTGCAGATTGGGTAGCGTTTCATCGTTTCGTTTGATACAAATTGAACACGGGGCTATTTTTGAAAGTCATCGGTGATTTAAGCATCATAAGTAATATTATAAGCACTGTTAAAACGATGGTATTTTGAACTCTCATACTTCTTATACTAGCATAAACATATTTCACAGTTTTTATCATAAAAAGCGCATGTTTGTTTCTGACTTCTAATGTTAAATTAAGCATTGCCATGCAACGTGGCATTGTATAGATAAAAAAAAATGTGATATAAAATATTTTTTTAACAAATTAATTACTATTTCACATCTAAACACTCATGTTAATTGTTATAATAACCACTCAATATAATATAACAATGTATTTGTGAAATGCGGAATACGACGTAGGGGTTCTACAAAGTCGCCAGTATTTAACCTGTATTACTTTTCACAACACTTCCGCAAGCTGCACGTGGCTCTAACAAAGAATACTTCACAGGGGTATTGGGATACAATTTGTTAAAATAATACACTAGTAAATCTCCGTGGCTTTGCTTGAAGTTTACTCCTAAAGTTTTCTAGCAAACAGTTGAGAAAACCATTATTTGTATGTGTGATAATAATATATACCTACCTACGTATTACATATTGCGCTTGCCTGTTTCCACCATTACCTTTGGAGAGGTTTACGTCGAGCAGTGGACGAGTAGAGGCAGAATATGATGATGACAGTACCTAGGTTAGCAAAATCGTACCATCGCCGTTCTAAAGACATAGGTACGCGCATTCCAGATTTTCCATAAATGTATAAGGGAAAGAAGTCGTCGTCATCTATTTTGGACAGGGAATGTTTTGTGAATTTAAAGGTATTAAATAATTTTCAAACAACTTCCCACAGAACCCGGACTTCCGCAATATCTTTTATACTCAATTTCATTGTACTTGCGATTCTTTGTTGTGAGATGTAAAGAGTTATTTGCGCATCAATTGCGGGTGTTTACGTTTGAATATTGAGTTTTAAAAATGTATTATTTCCTCATTATCTACAAAAGTGATAGTGGCATAATTATTCAACAACAATGCTGTATAGACATTCACTTTAGTTAAATTTATACCACCTTACCGCAAAAGATTAGAACAGAGTTACAGAGGTTTCTAAATTTTCGTTCCACAAAATCGACGTCTATCACTCGAGTTTTCGTACTCAATCCTGGCGTTCCTAATTATTCTGTTTATGAATTTGTTATTGAGAAAAAGCGAGGGTTAGGCGTCTGTTTGTAGAGAAAATATTTAGACTCATCTGTTCAACACTGGTTAAATTTTTTTGTGGTAAAAACGATAAGGCTTAGGTTTAATCTATTTAAATGTTTTTTTTCAAAGACAACTTTTAAATTATGTTAAATTTTGCATAATAAGTAAGTCGGTATTGATTCGGCAGTTCATATAATTAGTATAGTAAATTGGCAGTTAACTTTAATTAACTATTTCATTACACATTTCAAAACGGACGAGTTATTTCGTACGTAATATTTCCCTATCGCGGAAAGTTTGCGCCACCGCTTGCAACCCGCCCTAGAGCATCGACGCAATAAATATTCATAAAAAAAATCTAAAAACGCCAAGTTCCGAAACATCCGCGTCGCACGCAGCATCCGTAAAAACCGTCTAAAACGAACTAAACACAGCGCGCACACCCGCATGTGGGGAATAATTTAAAAATACGCAAAATACGGCCACTTCACTTCTAACCAGGGGGTGGGGTGTAACCCCCTCTCGTTTTGCGTATTTTTCGGTATGCGTGGCAGGTGGCGCGCCTCCCCGCAAGGGGGTTCGTTAAAAAGCTCCAGAGTACGTAGTATTATAAAAGTTGCGCCTACCGCGTGTAAGTAGTGTTGGTGTGAGGGGGGAGACGGCCCCCCGAGGGGGGCCACCTAGTTAGACAGTTAAAAGTATGCGGTATTAACAGAACGGAAATGAATATACGAGTAGGTACGGTTTTTGGGAGGCTGCGTCGCAGCGGGTTAGGATAATGAAAATACTTCTGCTTTTTATTTCGTTTTTTCGAGGGTAGCGGCTTGAGGGTTAGTGTTTAGGCGTGCGTCTGTGTGAGTGTGCTTAGTTGAGTACTTATGGTGTAAGTATCGATTTTTTGAGGCCGGAAGGGAATAAATTAACCGTCTATAGGTTTTTACTCTTTCGCTGTGATTGGTATAAATTACGTTTCGTTTTAACTAGACTTGCTTGCTTTTTGAATTGAATGCGAAGCTTAGCGATGGTGTTTTGACATTGATTCTATGGCGTAGTGGTTATGAAGGTAGGCTAAACTTCAGGACGTGCAAGGTTTTAGCTCAGATGGGATATTCCTTCGTGTTGTAGAGTGATACTGAGGCACCTGCGTAGCGGGAGGATGCAAGTTCGATTCACGTGCACGGCAAATAATATTTTGGTGGAACACATCATGTATTTTGCTCTGAATCTCGATCTGCGAGGCCATGATCCTTGAAATTAATTGCACAGTGCAGTATGATACAAGCGATCCACTTTGGCGCCATGTGAGATGCGCCTTAGAGAGAATCGTAACCTTTAATTTTCCCTCAGCAATAGTTAATCACATAGCAAATTCTGCCATTACTCATAGCAAGGCGATATTTATACAAGGGTAAATCAACTGTAATAAATCAAGAAACAAGTCGCCTATATTTTTGGTTATTTATTACTAACAGTAATTAAGACTTAACGACTTTCAAAATAAACTAAAGCCTTGGTTCTAGGCAGCTAACGCTTTTGCTTGAATATTGACTTTGGTGTAGACAAAATAAAGGAAAACACCAAAAAAAAGTATGCCTAATACTGTAATCTTTATTTTGTAACACGTTATAGGTAAGCTTACTTTATCTGTAGTTATTGTATAGTTTATACAAAGATAATTATGTAATTTAATTATTTTATTTAAAAATGCGTACGCGAATACGCATCATATTACTAACGGTCAAATGTTTAAGATTATCATTTTACAAGGACCATTTTATAAAAACCATGACGTTATAAAGAATTACAAAAAAAGAATAACTTACTTAACAAAAGTGAAAAGAAAGGATCCAAAGTGCCAGCAATGTAATAATGACTCACAATGCTAGAGGATAAGACCCTCTTTCGACTATCACAATCAATTTCATATTTCATTGTTCGCCACTTATAAGCATTCACCTTAGCATACAATAGCTTTACAACCACGCTCGAAGTTAGGAAAAATTATATGGAATCATACAAATCCAATCAAAAAAGTTCAGGGTCTTTTTTATTACGTTGGTTTCAATGAAAAGGCTAAGTTAAGATGTCACTAAGATAATGTTGAGGTCGTGTAATATCTTTCTTAACGTCGGGCCTTAACTTTGGGCATAGCTTTATTATTGAGACAAAGGTTTAACTAAACCTTATTTCAAAATTAGTGAAGTTGGTAACTGAAAAGTGATGGAGTAGTGCTTAGACTATTGATCTCGCTTTTAAAATAACTAGAAGTTCCCTGTGGTTTCGCACATATTCTAAAATACAAGTAGGTTTTGTGGTAATACAAGGGACTATGTATTTCCACACAAAATTTCATCTAAATCCGTCCAGCCGTTGTGACGTGAAGTGGGAACAAACAGTATACATACACAAACTGTTATATAGTTATAATATTAAGTGTAATGTGTAAAATGTGATATGATTGTTAGGTAATTGTATTAGTATTACATCACAGATATATACATATCTGACTTTTGAACCCATTCTCTAACTCGTTAAATTTTCCATAAAGCACTTTCAAACGAATAATCAAAAACTCCGAAGCAACTAACGCCACTACCCTATTCAAAATTCTAAAACACCCGATCCCAACTCCGAAACAGGGCACGCTCTCTAATGACAATTTCCCTGAAAAAATTCTAATTCACGCACGAGGGCCGCCCGCCCGCCCCCCCTCCACCCCGCCCGCCCGACACACGCGCACATATATGTTCTATACGCAATTTTTGATCAATACTTAAAAATTAACCCAGCCTCCTGGTAGTTTTTAAAATTACTCTGCGCATGTCATGATTTTTAATCAGCCTCCATTGTGACGCCTACATTTCGTGCACACAGCCACACGTAATGTATATGTTTAAAATACGATTACAATTGCGCGCGTGTGTGTTGATTGGGCTTTTTTTGGTAACTACATACTTATAGCTTATAGGTAGGGTAGGGTTGCGAGGCCTACCGATTTATGGAGGCTGTGGGATTAACGCGAAATTACTGTATCTTATTCGGATTTATGCGAAATAAAATGAAATACGTTGGCGGTTTCAGATCCATGTAATCCGGACTTAGTTGGGAGCTGCAAACTGTGGTGGCTGTCAATTAGGGATAATCTCTATATGAAATCTTTATAAAGGTCTTTATTAGCTATCTTTATTATTAAGTATATAAAAACAGGAATAAAAACAAAAAGCTTCATATGTCATTGTTCAACAATTTTAATGTTGATTGTTCCGGGGTTGACATTGAAATATGCTAAGATCCTAAAGAAGTCAAGTAATTCATACAAAAACTCTCATACTAAAAAGTTGATAGCAATAACGAATGTTTCGCTTCATAAAACTATACAAAATAAAAATAAACTTTTTTCATTTATCTACTTAAATATTCTAATGGTATCCCGTTATGTATGTTTGAAGATTCTATCTTTAAGGTGTGAGTAAGTAAAACGAACAATTTTGAAGGAATTAGGTCAGAGAAATCGGTCAAGGAAACTGCGAGATTCACGCCTCTATTCACACTTCCGGTTTAATAATTAGCACAATATCTAAAAACAACTCAGAGCCATTTCAGAAGCTACGATGTGTTACATCTACATTTTAATATTATAAAAATGTTTCCCAAGTACACCAAAAGTATATACATATAATTTTGTAATAAAATAAATAAATGTTGTGCCATTGTCACGTATCAATTTAAGTTTATAAAAGATTTGTATTAACTGATAAAATAGGATCTCTATTATAAATAAAAACATACTAAACCTGCCTAACTAAACTGAAATTCATGAATTAGCCAGCAGCGCGATACTTGTATCTAATTCCAAGTAGGCAACTAAAATACATTCATCGTAAAAATTAGAAGTAGGTATGAAAAGAAAATATTGTTTTTGCGTAGGCCCGCTACGGCGTAGTACTACTACGGGCTACGGCGCGTAGCCTCGTAGACGCTTTTTCTCGGTATTTTCTTAGCGGAAATCTGTAGCGACGCTATATCGATCTTTAGGGGTCACGTCTATTGTTACCTTTTGATGTTATTATGCTAATTAGGACGTAAAAAGGTGATTTAGGGGGAGTGCTGACGCCTTTATGTGGGTGATTATTACGTATTTACGTTTTTGAGGTGGTTTAGTTATGAAAGTACTGAAAGTAGGTACTTTTATATATACACATATATATATTTAATACGTCAGCTCATAAAGTTTCGTAGCAACTGTTTTGCATCAACAAATCACATGCAATGTCAGTTTCATTAAATTTTAATTATTCAAGGAAATAATATAACCCGATTATAGTATAGTTTTGAACATAATTAGGTGGTCGCTTTGATAAAAAGTACTCAGTCATTATAAGAAAAAGTCTTTCCCAGATCAATCGAAAATAAATACAAAAGTAAAACATACTAAAAAAGAAAGAACATCGAAAAACAATCGTCAATACATCTGATATTTTTCCTGTATTTGTATAATTAACTACCTATATCAAATAAATTATTTTTTTTGTCTCTAAACCCATAAACAGCAACGACTCGATAACGAGTCCACTACGAGCGAACGTAAACCCCGCTCGCAAATCGCGCTCCACATTTGCTAAAAATTAATAATTACTCGCGAACTCTCTTCCATAGTTAGAAAGGGATAATGGTAAAAATGTATCGCGTTCCCGCCGGGGGGTGGCCCCCCCACCCGCGAAATTTTTCGCCTCGTCCGTTTAGTGAGATCCGATCCCGCAATCAGGGGGGAGGGGGGCATTTTTTGGCCCCCCCATTCCCCCTCGCCATCGTAAATTGGAGCATATAATTTTTATTACAACGGTGTCGTGTGTGCTCTGTGCTAGTACACGGAAATGTATGATCAGAGGATGGTGGCGCCGATTGCGAGCTTAAATTGCGTTGGAGGAATTTAGAAACGGAAGATGTACTTACTCATTAGTAGGTTTTGGTTTATCGTTGACGTCATATTTGTTATCTAGAATTTAAACGGGTCTAATGCGCGCACAAACTAATATATTCTAGTTAACATATATTCAGTTCGCAAGTTTAAGGACCTCATATTTATCTATCTATAGCTCATATATCTATATAAATCAAGCTTATAAAACCTAGCTTTTTGTATAGTCAGTAATAATGAGCTATTTATATACGTTTTAATTTGAATTATCATCGGTATAATTGAGTTGTGCTTCGACGAAAGAGGCCTGTACCTATCACGTGGGCTATGAGCTTAGTTTAGGTATCAGGTACTTCGTTATCTCATATTATTATATATTTTGTTTCTTAATTAATAATATAAATAAGTCGCAGTATCGTAACAAGAGTGTACCTACACTGCGGAAATAAAAATATATTTCTACAAAAAAATACAATACCTACATAGAAGACGAGTTATTTATAAATAAGAATTGTGAAGGAAATAAATTATGAGTAATTAATGTGCAATTAAAAATGTCAAACACAGAATTTAATATTAAATACTGATAACAAATCACAACCCACTTTTCTACGTGTGGTTGGAACAAAAGATATGTGAGACTATATCGAACGGTACGCTAGCTGCCTGAAAACGTCCATTCATAAAACAATTTTCACCAAAAACCCCAGCATTTGACGAAACCCACACATCGTAAACAACTCACGTTTTTTCCAATTTTTTTACCTTTTTTAGCGCACGCGGCGACCTTTAGCTTTCGCTTTCGATAAAAAAATAAAGCAAATAAAACTCCATTCAGCTCGTCGAACGCTCTTTAGGATCTAACAGTTCGGTGAAAAATGCTAACACGTTTAATCGGATTCAATAAAATGTTAGAGTAAAATGTTGTTAAAAATAATATACCAAAGTATACGTATTTGGAAAGTAAATCAAAAGGGTCTAAACATCATTAATCTATTTTAGCCACTGAGAGGTTTCACCATCATATGTATCATCAGATCAGCTCACCTGTCATCGGACTTGACATTAGGGGCACATAAATCCAGCTCAATTGAACCAGCTGAAGCTGTAATATTTAGAAATATGTTATTTGCGATAAAAAACATTATTTACTATTTCCTTGTTCCAACTATCGCCACAACAAATTGTATCAAGATCGGTTCAGCCACCTGCCGTAAAAAGAGCGGAAACCGACGGAGAGACAGAGTTACTTTCACTTTATAATATTTTAATATTCTAAAAGCGGCGACTATATGCCACTTAGGACCAAACAGACCTCGAATAACCCATTAATAATATTGTTTGTAATATTTAAGACCACCTAGCCGTCACTCAAATACGTCCAACATAATAGCATCTCATTTAAGCCTAAAGTAAACTTAAATAACGGCAAATTGAGGAACTGAGTAACGCAATATCGAATTTCTTAGAAGAGTGTTTCGCTTTTCTCCTAATACAAGCATAAGAAGTACGAGTATGACGCCAAATACGCGTTCGTACCGTATACGTACTATAGGGTTCGCGAGTAAAGTATCGACAAATTACTAAAACACGCCCCTCGCGCGATATTTTCAGAATATGAGTGAAAATTTTCCTCCAATCTTGGCTTAGAATAATATATATGTGAAACAGATGCGTCGTTGAGTGATTTGTGGTTGTGCAAGGTTCTTGCTTATGGTTTAAAACGTAGTCAAATAATATTTCATATTCATTTTTGGTAGAGCAAACACAACTTATTGAATTATTGGCAATGTCGACAGCATGTTAATATATATTACTATTCAGTACAAAATATATTAAAGATACCTAAATAACGAACATAAGTTACTTGTGAATAAAGAAAAAAGAAGGTGATTTTGCCATAGTAAAAAAAGAACACCACAATGCAGTCGAACGTCAAATTTGTTTACATCTAATTGGATGTAATCCTTGGATTTGGAGCTTTATATAATAGTCCTGATTTTCTACAGAATTACTTTTCATAGTTCTTAATTGAATCTACTTTGAGCAGCACATCTTACAAGATCTGTTTTTTTTTCAAGGCATGTGTAAAAATTATTAAATGCCTACACGAAAGATAAAAGTCACATCTGTTAACGGCCTACATACTTATTCTTCTCCGATACCGAGTGCGTACATTAGCGGGGTATGGATGTGGAGTCACCCCCTAAATTATTTCGACATATGCAAATTTCTGCGCACCTACAGATGTCAACAAAGATTAGATGAGTGTAGATACGTCAGATTGTAGCTTGTTTTAAAAAAGTAAGAGAAAAGAAGTTAAGAAATCAAATTTAAAGACACATATTATATAAGTTTTCATCTATGTGAAATGAGATTGTAAATTTAAAAAAAACTTACTAGTTTATGCTCATCAAACATTGTTATAAAATCAGCTCTTCTCTATTTTCACACGTCGTTTACGTGCTGTAGTATTTCATCTAATTTGTATCTTACTTAAACATCCTATTGAATACTTTTTAGCCATTAATTAGTGAGTTATCAAACTTTAACCTTTATAGACTAGAATAGAAAAAGCAGGGTATAACAGGCTATAACAGCTACCATCATTAGTACGCTTCTAGTACCTACCTAGCTTACCCCCGGTTTCTAGAACGTTTGTTGGCGTTGACAGTAGATTAAAACTATCGTTGCCTCTATCTGACTATAAACAAATGACAAGGATGGCAATAGAATTAATCTGTTGTCAACGCTGACTGACGTTTCATAAACTGGGGGTTAGCCTGTCAGTTCTCACTGGCATCTTTATCGATAGTGACGTAGAATAGACATAATTTTTCATAAGGACATTTTTTTCACGTACAAATGCCATACATTTGCGAAGTACACTCGTTGTTTGAGTACCATTTTGCGACGCACACATAATATAAATAACGTAGTAACAACTTTTCAATACTTCCCGTCTCATCTTTCCTCTAATCTTTGGTCACACACCTAGCTCCGCTCCCAAAAAACGGCGTGGCGCAGTTGTAAAATTGTCTAACTACCCGCCTCCCGCGCGCTCATTACGGCGCGTGCGTGGGCCGCGGACGGGAGCAGATGTCTTCAGACGCGTCTTAAGACCATCGATGTCATACATACCACCATGGAAGTGAAATCGTAAATTAGTGCAAAATATGTTCCGTATTTCCTACCGCTAGTTGAGGATCTGCTTATTTTTAATCAGCATTTATTATTTAATTATTATTTTCTGTGTATATGTCTTCGAATAATAGCTTATCTTATCTCACGGGTCCAAACTATTCAGTATCGATGCTGTACCACTGATTTGGCTACTACTCGTATTATCTAACAATTTAAATTTATGTTTACTAACTAGTTATTTTTTATAAATGGTGAGAAATACACTAACGGCTCACTTGAAAAGAATGTGGGACAGAACACCCAAAGTGTTGCCAGTACATTATAGAAAAAAGGTGGTATTTTTTATAATTGGTTAATTTAACCCTAAGAAGCTTTGGCAATTTAGAAATTGACGATAGGCTCTCTTAACAGCTCATAATAGAGGACTTACAAAATATAACAATTATTATAATATAAATTGAACCCACTTGAAATCATTATTTCCTGTAAGTTAAGCTTATTAAAATTGTAATTATGATATCTTAAGATTAATCCTTCTAAGCTTGCTCCGCGTGCGCTAAAAAACGTTTGCGCGCAGATCGCGATACTAACGCGTGTTCATCTCTTTCTAGTTTTGAAAAACCTCCCCCACCGCCCCCCTCACCCCTCCTCCACCCTAGGGGGTGTTTCACCCCTCTCCTAATTCCTTACATATTTAAATTCCACTTCGAACGCTGGAGTCTTCATATTGTCTCCATATGATTTTTCTCTTATTCCATTTTGGAAGTGTAGGCATATTAACTTTTTAATATAGAGCCGTTTTACTTTTTATATTGTGTTTAGGAGACAAGTGAAAAGTCCTTTGTTATAATGTTAATCGAAAATATAATTATGAGAAAGGAAGGTAGACAACGGGTTGTTAAAGAAAGTCTAGAATAATTTGCTAAGGTGCCAAAAAATATATTTATAGGGACAAGTGTAATAATACTATAACCTCGCTTGATGTTAAGTGATAGATCCGCTGCAAGCAATGGTTTATCGTGGGAGATACTTACAACAAAACTACCTACTAAACGTCGAGATGTCTGCACGGATGGAGTCGCTAGCAACACCTAGAAAATTCTCTATATAGGAATAAGTTTTACTTGCTTAATACTTTATTGTTACCATGAGTTCATTGCTTGTTATAGAATTGATAGTAAATGTGCTCCTAAATTCGATGTATGTTCTTAGGTGCAAACTTTTTTCAATGACACTGACGATAGTCTGAAATTAATGGTTTGTTATTTATTTATACAGATGGACATTATTTTGAACAGTTTATAGTCGTACTAGGATAATTGTAACATAGAATATAAATACCTACCAGTTTTTTTATTTGTTACTAAATTTGCATTAGGCACGAGTATCTCACGCGATGTGTACCAAGGTGGTTTAAATGTTAGAACGGAAGCTCGACCCTGAAAGGAGCTTAAGCCATCTACATGAAGGTTGTTATTAAAAAAACTCTCCATATTATTAACAATAGGTAGTGCCCTTCGACCAAGGTTTTATCGATGTGGTTCTTCATCGGAAGCTCATTATTTGAATTTAGTTTTGATGTGATGATATCACAATTGTATTATGAAATGCAGTGTCGACGCAGATTTGCATTGCATCTTGACCCCGTCTACGGAACCTTCGAAGCGCTCTATCAGGGTTCTATCTTAGCTGGTTACATGTGTTTGTTCATTACAGACGGTGCTCAAACATTGTCTAAGTTGGTACAGATGGCTGGCGATCTAATAGGAATAAACTAAACTATATTACAATGCAGGAATATACATTTATATTTGGACAGATGCGTGAATTCGCGCGTTTGCATACATTACCTTACGAATTTCTTGTCTTTCTGATATCAGTGTCGCTTTTGAAGTGTCTTAGTCTAGATATTTGGAATTTAGGCTGAAATGATAATTGAAGTGTGAAATTTCGTGAAAATTTCGTTATTTTGGAGACATTGAATTTGTATAAAAATAAGTAGGTAATGATATGAATGAATACAATTTTTCTTACTCATGGGGATTTTTTTGGATTTTGGATAAGAGTTATTTTAATTATTGTTTTATTAACATTTAAATTTCTGTTTTGCAGAAGCAGTGATCTGCAGACGACGACGTATAAGGTAAGTTAGTTTTTTATTTTGCAACTATTCACTGAAATAGTTTAGGATAATGACTTTATACTAATCGGCAATATGTACCACACTTCTTGTTAAAACACTGTGTTCAAACACAATTTTTTTCTCAATTTAAACTATATTCATAGATTAGTGAAACCTTAGTAGCAACGAAATAAATTAGTAGGTAGATCTACTATACAGTACATCATCTATACTCCAATATTTTCACAAAACTATGCAAGAAGAAGAAAGGAAGAAATCTTCATTATACGTAACGAATTCCGTCTATTTAACCATTTCAAGCATAGCCTAGTAGAGTAGTGTATAATTTAACTGAAATTAATTAGTATAAGCTGTAGTGAGAGTATAGTATTAGTAGTACTAGTGCGACGTAGGCACTCAAAGATGTAGAAGAATAAAAAATAGTACATAAATAAAATACGTAAATCGATTTATCTACAATGGGGCAGTGACGTCCGAAAACTCAGGTTCTCAAGGGATTTAAAACCCTTTAACTTAACCTTACGATTGCTATCAATCGATAGCACTGGAAGTACCCGCCAAGGCACGAAAGCACTTACCATCACATCCCATCAAATGATACTGCGGTCGTGCTTGCATATTCGAAATAAAAAAAAAAAACATTAAACGGTCACCCATCTAAGGGTTTGCCGGTTAGGTCGTTGCTTATCTGTGCTGATCGTTTGAGATCAGTCAAACTACGCCATTGTTCGTTTCCAATTATTAATTCCAATAATTTAAAACAGTAGCATCACAAAGAGCGCCGAAACACCAATCAGACACATACGTATTATAATACCGTATTAAAAATAAAATAATATTGTTGTCCGGTGGTGTGAGGCAGCCACCCCGAAGGGGTATAATAAATTCATTTGCCGTAGTTTTTCAGTAATACCCCTATTGGTGGAAAAATGACTACTTTTCGTTTTGGATAGGCCCATGTGGAATATGCCCCGTCTCTTTCTGTCATTAGTTTTTTGTCGAGTGCAGTTTTTTTTTAATCATTGGGCGGTCGTTTTGGCGTCGTAGCTTTATGACATAGGTAGGTCGGTTGGTACGTTCGATGATGATTCTCGTTTAAATTATTAATCTGTATAGGGATTCAATGTGTAGGTGATATTTTTATTTTTAAGCATGCTTTTGTTCGAGAATTTTCTTAATTTTTTTTTGTTGACGTGAACTGTTGCGGGATCGATTACAGAGCAGGGTTAATATTTGAGAGAACCACAAGTACTCATAATAATGAATAAACAGAACTTTCTTTCATGGAGTTGATTTACTGATATTTTGGTATTTGTGAGACCATAGTCCTCGTTCTTCTAATGCTTAGATAATATAGGAAATGCTAATTATTTGATGAGACCTGTAAACATATTATTATTTAGCTGTTTGAAAACTAAACGTAAATAAAACTAATCTAATAGGCCGCTACCAGTGGGCAACGTTTTATTTACGTTTAGTTTTTAGATTTCAATTTGTTTTTATAATAATAAGCTGTTTGATAAACTAATTGGTAATGTTCAATCTTATCTAACTAATTATAAAATGGGGACATATTTTCGTAAATAGTAAATGAAATATTTGAAATCTACTTAAATTTTAGTGTTAATACCGTTTGATACTAACATTTTTTTTAATTAATGTCATAAATTCACGAACTAAAGATAAGCATTATCTGGAACATAAAAGTACTAGTATGCTATGGCATTACCACAACATCTTGAAATGCAACATATCTTTTGTGTATTTAAAATTATATAGTGTGGAAAGAAATAAGATTATGATCAATATTCCTATTCTTTATTTTATTTATTTACCAAAATGTAGTGTTTAACTATGTATATTTTGATTAACTTTGAGAAACATTAAAAACTTTTCTATTCCATAAGATAAAATACATTCAGATAAACCAACCCACACAGGCACAAGTTCCACGTTCAACGTAAAAGCAAGAGTGAAAGTCTACGCCGTAGACTACGCCGTTTTGGAGCTCCTTTTTTTTCTTTGCACCACCTCGCGAGGTGCATTTTATCGTTGATCCAATTTAAGAAAAAAAGTAAACAGTTCCAATTACGCTCGCCTCCTTCGTCAGCCAATAAATATTGTTCTCTCACCCCCTGATTGTACGTCGGGTGCATTTGGCCGCTACAAGCGGTAGGTATAAGATTAGCGTTGGTTTTATTTTGCATTCCCTTTCGTTTATATAGTGGTTCAATGATATCGTTACTCTATTATGTTAATTGGGACTTAACTCAGTACCTACAATTACAGTCACCGATAAGGTCCATTGTCTACCTTCCATCCCTATCATCAGGCTCATGTCGCTGTCATTTTAATACGACTCTGTCATCAGCACTTGATAGGTGTTAACGAGAAGTCTTCTCGTGACCACGGTCGATGAAACTCGGCCGAAACGTCGAGGTATGTCAAAATTATATATTTTGATATTAGTGTGTGCTGGAATTAGACCCGTTTAAATTAAATTTAACATGTATTCAGTTTGCGAAAGTTTCAAAACTTCTAGCACTTGATAAATATGCCACCTTCCAATTAAATTGGAACAGGTTCAAAATTCACTTGCAAGATTCGCCCGGAACATCCATACAAAGTAACACAGTGAGTTAAGTGCACGCGTGTAAATGAATAAACATTACGTTACAACCATAATACATTTCAATCTCGGTCCTCGTATTGAAATTCCACTGGTTTCCACCCTTCGGCGCCGTTTGTAATGCAATTCGTGGTCGTGGACTGGACACTGGATTCGTGGACCGGATTAGCCCTTCTTTTATTTTGCTTCTCTCGCGCCGTGTCGAGTCGGAATTCCAAGTTTCATAGTTTGTCCACCGAAAATGGTTATGATAATAACTTTTCCACTCCACATGTGCTGTGCTGATGTACTTGTGTTTCCAGAATTTGTCTTTTTTTAAGACCTATTTTACAATCGTTTGATCACGACCACCACGACCACGATTTCACGGAGTTTCCTTTTCCTATCCAGAACCTTGGTACAGTGCTCGAAAGGGAAACATCCTTTTTCAAACTCAAACCTTGTTGACTTGTAAAAGTGCAATTTTATTCCCTATTTACAATAAATTCTTTGACTTTGAGTAGGTACGCTCTGACCTGGCGAAAAGCGATTATGTGGCTTAAAGTGAAGCAATATATTCATCTAGACTGGAATATACCTGGGTTTGTGGAACGAGGATTAAAACCATCATGTTTGCCTTATTAATCATTTTCACAATCCTACTTAATATTATAAACGCAAAAGTTTGTAAGTATGGGTGGATGGATGATGGATGTATGTTACTCTTTCACGCAGAAACTACTCAATGGATTTTGATGAAACTTCACAATAATATAGCTTACATACCAGAATAGCACATAGGCTACAATTCATAAAGATATACCGTATATTACCCAAACGCGGGTGAAACCTCGGGACGCATTTAGTTTCAAATATATTTCTAACGTTACAACACAAACAACTTTGTAGTTAGCAGATAAAACCGCATGTAAAAATAGCCTTCCAAATTTTACTTCTACCATTCTCAAGTCTCCCAAGTTGAATATGGCTTTTAATTGCATAGTTAGGAACACTAAACCGTAACCTAGATTCTAGTTCTTTTGTGCACGCTAGTCTAGACTTCCAGTCACCCTATACAATGTGTCTCTGATGTAAGGGTGGTAATATTACGACTTTTTTCTTTTTTAAAAACGTAGCCCCACACTAGGATTGCTCCTGTATCGTGGGTACCGCTTACAGACATATAATTTCACATACACATCACACCCAAACCAGAAACGAATATTTGTGGATCGGACAAATATTTGTCCCAGACGGGAATCGAACCCGCAACCCCTAGCGCAGCAGTCTGATTGCTCAGCCACTACACCAAACGAGCCGTCAAATTACCGGATATAGCATTATTAAAGATTGCTAACGTGTAGATTTTTTTTGATATCTCTTTTTTAGGGTTCCGTGCAAAAAGGGTAGAACAGGACCCTATTACAAAGACTCCGCTGTCCGTCCATCCATCCGTCTGTCTGTCAGTCTGTCACTAGGCTGTATATCATGATCCGTGATAGTTAGACGGTTGAAATTTTCACAAATAATGTATTCTTGTTGCCGCTGTAACAACAAATACTAAATATGAACTAGCTAAAAACCGGTCTAATTCGCGCACAAACAAATATCAAAATATATAAATTTGACATACTCGACGTTTCGACCGAGTTACATCGGCCGTGGTCACGAGAAGACTCATTCCTGTTCGCGAAAGTTTAAGAACTTCTATAACAAATACTAAATACAGAATAATGTTATAAATATTTAAGGGGGCTCTCATACAACAAATGTGATATTTTTACCGTTTAATTGATAATGGTACGGAACCCCTCGAGCGAGTCCGACTCGCGCTTGGTCGGTTTTTTGTCTACTACTTTAATTATTTACGCCTTTGAGAGCCGATTATTGTACCTAGGCACGGATCCTTACAATAATTGAACTATTATAATGGCACAAACAATTTCAATCTTGCCACAAAAGATTAGATTAGAGTAAAACACAGGTTTCTAAAATTAAGTTTGACAAAATCTACGTCTATTACTCGCGTTCTCTTACTCAATCTTGGCATTCCTAATTATTTTAGTTGTAAATGAATTTGTTATTGAGATAGGAAAAGCGAAGGTTTGTCGTCTATTTTGGAGAAAATATTTAGACTCGTCTGTTTAACTCTATTAACTAGCTAAAAACGGGTCTAATTCGCGCACAAACAAATATCAAAATATATAATTTTGATATTTGTTAGTTAGTTAATATGTTTCCTGTTCGCGAAAGTTTAAGAACTTCTGTTCAACTCTAGTTTAAAACTTTTGTAGTAAAGTTTTGCATATCCTTTATTAGTCAACGTTCAATTGTTTTTACATCATCTACACTAATATTATAAAGAGGAAAACTTTGTTTGATTGGTTGTAATGAATAGGCTCCGAAACTACTGAACCGATTTGAAAAATTCTTTTACTGTTGGGAAGCTATGCTATCCCCGAGTGACATAGGCTACCTTTTATCCCGTAAAAATTAATGGTTCCCGCGGGATAGTTGTTAACGCGGGTGAAACAGCGAAGTGCTTCTAGTAATCAATAAAAATGTTGCCGCTTAGACTAAAAAATCCTGCATTGTTCACATTGTATAATTTATTTCCTCTTTATCCTTTGAAATGCTTTGAAATAGTACTCAATAGTACTGATAATTCCTTCCCCTGTCAAGCAAAATGTTTTTTAAGTTGCCTTTTAACCTCTTTTGTCAACGCTTAAGATGGACAAGATAAAAATATTCCGTATCATATTTTATTTAAGCTTAGTTTTCGACAATTGCGTGGCTTCCGTTCGGATCTAAACTAAGCACGAAGGTTTTAGGCACGAAATACAGTAAGCTATAACTTTGAAGTCGTCAAATGAAAAGTGAAACTTACCTCTAGCATGGACCTAGTATCAGAAATGGACCTGACAAAAGTGTATACCAGAAAGGGGCACACCTTAGCCACATACCTATGAATACCCTAGCCTTGGCTACAACTTATAAATCGGATAAATTTAATACACGTTATTTAGGTGGTGCTCATATCATTCGTGCGACATTCTAAATACTCAAGATTGGTTTGCTCCTGCAGCACAGCAAAAAATTAGTGCATACGCCGACAAAGACAAAATATCATCGTGCTATCCTTCTTACTCCTTTGTCTATTTGTATACACTTGTCTCTTTTCTTACCCGGATCTTGAGTTAAATGTCATATTTGTTAGCAAATGATTAATCTGAACTTTCTAGGTATTTTTCTAGAAGGAAAATGTATAATTATGTAACTCTGTCGACCGCGTGGTGAGGCTATAGTCAAGTGTTTACTTTCAAGGCAATTAAAATTAACATATTAAAAATTAAAATTTTCGTATTCACCACTAGTATATTTTTTTTTATTTGTGTAAAAGGCGAAAGATGTTAGTCAGTATCACAGTCAGTAGCACGTGGTAATACCTCTGCCTACAGGGAAAAGGTGTGACTGATTTTACGTTTGAAAGTATTTTTAAATATATTTTTTTACCTATTTCTCCTTTTTTCGGATTTTCTGTACCTACTGATTTTATAATCCTCTTGAGGTGTGCGGTGAAAGCGTTTATATAACATATTTCCTTATCCTGGGGCTATAGTACGATTTGAATGTTTATGATTGATACGGCTCGTGTTGTCCCACGGGATAGGGAAAAACTACTCTTAGACATTAGCGAAGTAAATTTCAAAAATGTATTACGCCAATGGAGATTTGGAAACTTAAAGATTCTGCCATAGACAATGCCGGCATTTTGAGAAAGTTATCCATTGATAGGGACTCCTTACATTAGCTTTGAACTTACATATGCCGGTTCGCACGTACGCTGAGCCTCATATACACATTCTCATTATGTTATGCCGATATATTGTTTTCAGTTATTTGTATTTAACTTCATAGAAAAACTTATTAATATCATTTGGGAGCTAAAAAACTGTATCAATACGTACATATACCTATGTAATATATACGTTAGTACTTATTGTTCATAATGGTTGTTTATCTCTTTGTGTTTTGGCAATACCTATTGTTTATAGGGTTGCCAGACGATTAAATTAGACTCCTCAAAATTACGACTCCGCTCGAGCGCGCATCAAAGATAGCAGGAAATGCGTCCAAAAAAATTTTGAACCATCCCGATTGACCCCGAGCACGCGATAAGAATATTTACCTACATTCCCTACTCCGGTGACACAGTAAAAAGTTTGAAATATCGCCCCTCGATACGCACCGGAAGCGCCGCTCGGTATTTTCACGACAAAACAATCATGCCGTAGTATCAATAAACTACTCAACCGATAGCAAACTAGTAGTAATCAGAAGCATGCCGTGACTAACCCCAGTGAGGACGTCATCGCAAATCATCCCCGAATCCGAGCAATCCGGAAAAAAAACCGTATTGTTTCTACTAATAAAAACTTCTAATAAACATGCAAGTAAGCTACAGGCTTCCGGGCAAATAAAACATAAAAATATATCCTATTTTCATAGGGCGCGGGGTGGCGGGGTGGGGCACGGGGTGGTTTCACCCCCTATCTGCGCAAAAACCCAAAAACATCGAAATGAAAATGAGTGTAGGGAGGCGACGCGGCTGTGTTGGTAATTCATTTTTAACATTAAGCCTGTGTGGGTTTTAAAGTACAGTCGGCGAGAGCGGCTAATTCACATTATTTTGCAATTAGTTGCATTATTGTTAGTTTTGTTTGTCATTTGGGATTGTTATATTTGCCTTGTAGCCGAGACGTGGTCTTCCTTAACTAGTAGTCCAGTGCGTTCTTTGATCGTTACAAAGTTGTTTTAATTTATATTTCATGGGCTAACATATGGCCACTATCTCACTTAATATGGTCTTATTGTTGCAAATTGGGCCGTTTTGGTTGTAATCTTATTGAATGCTATTCTAGAAATAATTATTTATTATAAAAAAAACAATCCTAAAGTTCCTAAATAGTTGTTATATAATATCATACAAGTATTTACATGTCTGGCATCCAATTTTAATGTCGATGTACTTTCGTCACAATAATTGATGATGGATGTATCTTAACACATTGATAATTATGACAACTATTAATAGGTATCTTTCCTTAGTTCATCTCCAATTTAATTTCGCTCGTTACGCTCATATATTGAATTATGTCAAAATTATCGTGGTTTCGGTATTAATTAAGTTATATTAATATAAAAATATGTTTTTATTTTATTCCATTTTTTCAATTAATTTATTTTATTATTGAAGACAGATAAATATGTGTCAGTAAGTTATTTTTTATAATTAAATAAATATTTCTTTTCGTATTTCTTGTTACATGCCTCACTTTTTTCCTAACTTTTGTAGTTAAAGATGATTTTAATTTGTAATAGTTCCTAGATATTACAAAAAATACAATTAATAACTAATAATGCAACACAGATATTATTATTAATTCTGTATATTATAATCATAATTAATAGTTATCGATATGTAAAACCTTTACCAAATTACGTTTAACATAGTTTTAATCCCTAATCAAATCTTGCGATCAAATCATTTCGAAATGCTTTAGACAATTTTAATACGGAATGGTAGGTAGGTAATTAGAAATGATTATCTAATTCCGCCATTAGGGCGCGAGTGTACCGGGCGCGAGCGCGCATTGTGCGCCCCTACACACACCTACACGCACTAGCGAGAACATAAAACGCAATTTTGTATTAGATTTAATTTGAGTCGCACACACGCTTCTGTGTGCGTGCACGTGCTAGTGTGCGCTCGGAAGTACCGCTTCCTACGCACAAATTGATTACGATCGTCGCCGAAAAGAGGAATTTGCATACACGTGGAACCTTTTTCCTTTCTCTCAAAAAAAAAATCAATCCATCTCCCGCGCTAGATCGCATTAATTTCCCGCCGATTTATTTTTCTTAATTCGACTCCCGCGCGCTGATTCGACAGAATTCGGAATCCGAATATAAAAAAGGACGCGGGAAAAGCGTGGGAAAGCTCGGCTGGGTGGCGCGAAAGCCGCCAGTGCCATTCGGAAGTTTAAGTTTAGAATCTTATTTTTTTCTCGGACGATCTGGAAAGAGGTGCATGCGTGATAGTGGGCCCGGCGGCGGGTGCAGCGGGGAGGGCTCGCCTCGGTGCAGTAGTGGCGCGGCCTCCGCCCGCCGCGGCGACGCGCCACCGAATGAGCGCCCGATTTAAAAACTATACGAACGAACCCGCGCAGCAAGCGCCCGTAATACCACCCCTCGCGTAATGATTTTTTGGCGATGAATTTATATTCGCGCGCGAGCGGTGCCACTTTTTCGAGCCCCCACGACCCCACCCCCGCTCATTAACGCAACCCAGATATGCAATTCTGATCTTTGACGAGGAGGCTGTAGTGTCGGCGGGCGCCTCGCCGGGAGAGGTGGCCCGTTTTGTTTTTTCCCGCCCGGCTTCATTATTGATGGCATCGGACGGTAATGCGGAAGCATGTGTGAACGTTTCATTACAAAAGGTGGACGCGGCCGGTGTTAATATTGCAGACTGGCCGGACCCGACCGGACGGGTGGACGCCTTCGACAAAAAACTTTTTTAAAAATAAAAATTAAACGCTGCAATTAAATTCTAAATTTGAAATTTCGGGTCCGTGAATTTTTTTTAAGTTTCGGTTCGAGCGCGCGCGCGGAACTATCGCCACGCGTGAAGTTTGGAAAGTTTCGTAAAGTTTGTTGCGTGTGTGAGCGGCCGCCCGCCTGACGGATCGCTCGGACCGTCCCCCGCCGACTGAACGTTCAAACCCGTATATTCCATTACATTTTTGATTTTTTTTCCTATAGTTCCATCGGTGAATTTTTCCGGCGCGAACCTAGCTTGTTTCACTTTTATTTCTCTGCTGGTTCGGACATTGAAACGGTGACTTTGTTGGAGTTTTGTTGACTGTTATTGTTGATTTGCATGTGGTCGGCGCCGATCCTGTGAGAGGTAAGTGCTTTATGGTAAAATAAAATAGAATGTGCCTGAGAATAAAATAATTCACACAAATACAGGAACAGAAAAAATGGACAACAAAATGAAGCCGGAAGTAAAATTATACTTACAATTATTTTAAATATATGTGTGTTTTATTTAGGTAAAAAAAATTAAGGAATCTTCAAGATCACACGTTTGGATTAGCTTGCCCTCGGCGGTGGCTATTCTAATGTAAATCCGTACCGGCCGCGAGCGTCCCGCGTGCATCCGAGGTGTCCTGCAAGACGATGCTGGCCGCTACTTCTTGCATAAAATTAAAAAGCAATCGCTAGAGGTTGCACTCTGACCGTTGACCTGGCATTGTGTTTGAATTTAGAATTTAGATCGTTCGATGTTTGAAAAGAGTTTTGGAAGTGTTTTGGGTGAGATGCGTATTTCGGAATTGCATTAGAATACATTTATTTAATTTTAATTAGGTGTGTATGTAAATATTAAGGTGTAACAGAAATAATTATTTTACTTCCGTTTATTTCTTTTATTTTTAATTAATGATGGTGAACTTTAGATAACAATATTAAATAGTATAGGTAGGTACCTACGATCAGTTTGTCACCTACTATATTTTATTAATATTATTACAATAACAACATACAATTTGCTTATCAAGCCTTCGACATTCGTCTAACAAAATAACAGTTGACCCATTTCCAACATAGATAAAAAAAATGGCATTCATAGTAAAATATATCTATTTTGGTATACATTTAAAAAGTAGAGCGCAATGATACCTTTTTGCTATTTGCATGCTCCACCTACTCCATTCAGTAGCAGTAAAAATACTCATCGTCATTTATCTTATCGCATTTATCAACGAATAGTTAATCTTTGCCCTAAAAATTCAAGACGTAGCAAAAAAATCTGCGAGCCACATTCGCCGTTTTACGCGCGCAATGTCTCATTCCGCGGGACGCGCGCAAAGGGCCGAGGAGGTGAGATACGTCGCTCTGCAGAATGTAGCTTGCTGCAAGAAGCTCGTTGCAAATCTCAAAGGGGTGCCCACTGGCCAGTTCTATTGTCAATATCGTCTATTGTGTGCATTTAAAAACTTAAAAGCATAGATCTGGTTCAGATTCTGGTTTCGAATTTGTGCCGTTGTGAGAAAAGATTTGTAATTGAATTAATTTGCAAGATCGTGGGGACAAAATTATATTTTAAATGTTCACTTTTAGTATTTTTTGTAAAATTTTGATTTAGAAAATATTAATTAATTTTAATCGATGATAACTTTTTAGTAGAGTTTCAGTAATGTAAAAGCTCCCGTAAACTTATAAAAAAGTTGTAAAAAGTTCAAGTAGCAACAAGATAAAGAAATAACATACAACAAAATGAACTAGGTATAATCAGCTCTAAAAAATGTTACATTAAATGGAGCTAGTAAGCTCATCTTCCAGTTCCTAAAAGTGATAACATTAGCGTTTTATTACAGTCATTATCTAAGCCGTGCGGCGGCCGTGCGACTCATTCGTCGTCGGCTAATCGCATCGGCACCAGACGAACACGCATCGATTCCCTCTGTACATCTACAACCGATCCTACAGAATGCCAGACTAGAAAAAAAGTAAAAAACGGTGACAGACTCATTCCGTCCGCCGTCTCCTTTCTAATCGCGCCCCCACACGCACGCGCGGGTTTTTAATTGCATCCCACCCCCCACCCCGGAAAAAAGGGCCGAGCACACGATGGATTAGCATACAGCCTCACAGCGCGAGAAACATCGAGCGCACCCCTTCAGTTTTTGCGTGTTTCCTTTCCTCCCGCCATATTTTCGCGGCATTATTTTTTTGGTGGGGCGCGCGTGGAGCGTCCAAGTTGCGTGCGCGCCGCGGCAGTCGGCGACCGCCGGCCTTCGCGCGATGTGCATTTACGCCCCGCAAATGAAAACAGACATTGCACTTACGCGACTCGCATCACCGGCGCGTTCCAAAATTGATATTATAATTTTTTAATTCCCATGTGACCTAGTGCTGTGCCGTGTGAGGATTGTTATTATTTTTTAATTGAATCGGTAAGTGATATTTTTCTAGACAGCCTAGTTATCAATAGTGACGTTAGGACTAGCAAAATTTGGCGATAGCTGGGAGCAAGGTCGTGGCATGGTGATAAAATTATTTGCACAAAAAAATGTGTTAGACCGATTCGGATAACCTCAATTCGACACAACGCGCTATTGTGCTACAGATTGTATTTCTCTGTGTATGAGTAGATAGTGTGCTAAAATTAATGAGGTATCTGGAGCAGTGTTTCTTTAAAAATACTTGGAACCGTAGGCTTTGGCATTTAAAGTTTTCTAAGTTGCCGCTTCCTGCGTCGGCCGGCTGGCAGGAAACATTGTACTCGCAGACTTGTTAAAACTTCTGGGGGTGTTTGTGAGTCTTGGGCATTATGGTACGGGGTTGTGTTGCCGAGTGATGTTTATACTTACTGTGGAGATACGACCGTGATTAAAAAAATAAACTCTTACACTTAATTTCTCCAATTAATCCTATCACAAATGCTTTCAAATTAAAAAGGCTTTGTGACTAAGTTGCAATCAGTGTTATCTTTTTCCTATGATTGATTAAAATCATATAAATGCAAATATCATAGTTTTATTAAGGTATTGAAATATTACTTAATTATTCAATTAAGTTCTACAGTTTAATTATCAATTTTAACTTTTTAATTTTTTAGGTATCTATTTCAAATGTTAACAAATACTTAACTTTATATCAGCAGAATAGAGTTTAGATTTAGGCTACATACTAGCCTTTTAAATATTTTGTGTCTATTCGATATTATAATAAAACGGATATAAACAAATTTGAAGAGATTTGTCTAAATAATTACATACAATTATTGTTATTTAAAGTGCGTGTTTTTAATTATTTTGTGGACAAAAGAGTACTATTTCGGAAAAGTTAAAATATACGTATAATTAAAAACATTAACTGATTCTTACACTTTTTTGCTAAGACTGGGTTTTATATATTCAATGAATTTATGATATCATAACAATCACGAGTCACTATATCTGACTCCTATCAAGGACTTCCTGCATTTATAAACTCTAAGGACCTTGAATTATGAAAACTATGGCCCTGCAAACACTCAAACATAGCAAATACCTAATCTCAGACTTCAGCCTGTGACTACCAACTCTGCCTTAGAATAATATTTACACAGAAACCGAGTTAGTTTTACTAACTTTCAACGAAATCGGAGACGTCTCGTCTCTCGAACCTTCTAAATATAATGGATTTCACTGAACAGATAGTAGGTATTTTTTTTGTTTTAAATACTCGTATTTTTATTTTATTTGTTTTTATAAGGGCAGACGAGATTAAATGCGGGATTTGAGGCTGATAGTACATTAAGGGTGATAAGTACCAAAACGCCTTCCGTCTCACCACAAAATTTTAGACCAGAGTTAAACAGATGTTTCTGAAATTTCGTTCCACTCAATCAGCGTCTATTACTCGCGTTTTCTTACTTAATCCTGGCATTTCTAATTATTTTAACTGTGAATTTGTTATTGAGTTAGGAAAAGCGAAGGTTAGACGTCGATTTGTGGAGAAAATAATATCTAGACTCATCTGTTCAACTCTGGTTTAAATATTTTGTGGTAAGACTGCTTGGGTCTAAACTTTATAATATCAAGGTTCGATTCGGATCTCCACGTCATTTAAAGTTGCCAGTAAAGTTTAACGTTTTTAAAAATAATGATTACTGATTGACGCAGATGTTAAACTAGGTTGATGCAAGATGACATTTTGTAAGTTACATTTTTTATATGAAAAATAAATAAGTAATATACTTCTTTGATAATACCATAGTACCATATTAAAGTAAAGAATTTATATGTAAATTTGTTGAATAGGTATAAATAGGCCCAATATATTAGCATCAACTAATTACGATAATTTAAATTTAACGTTTTTATAAATAAACATACATTTCATCTTGAAATAAAGAGACCCACTTAAGGCGCTAATATAGGAGCGATTCATGTATTTTAGAAGATGAAAGTTACCTGGCCGGGCCGCGCGCCACGCTGGCTCCGCGCTCACGGCAAGTCGAAAACGCTAATTCATAATTATTATACTCTTACTAACGGCATCACGTGGCCTTAGCACAGATTACTAGATAGTTACTACGTAGGCTTTAGTCTGAAGCATTCAATTATTTCGACACTGTAATGACATGTCAGATTGGCCGAGCGGTCTGAGATGCTACGTTCCGTTCCTAAAGACGTAGTTTCGAAGTTTCGAAACCTGCTGCCGGGAAACTTTTTGTGTATGATTTTTGTTTTGGTGTATGTATATAAGTAGTTTGTTACAATGAAATATAAACACAATCTATAGTAGGTAAATAATGTATTAATTAAATGTTTTATCTTTGTTGGCGTACGCACCAAGCACCAACATTACCGCCAGCATTACATAAATTATTACCTCCTTGACTATAATCCTATCAAATTTAGAATGCCGCACGAATTATTGGAGTCACACCTAAATAAGTTGTATTAAATTTATTTAGTGTTGGTCCTTTCTGGTATGCGCGTTTGTCAAGTCCATTTGATACATCCTCTTTAGTCCACTTCTATAATTTTCTTTTTGATATATATTTTTACAATGACAATGACGGAGTAAAAGATTTGTGCATTTAGCCAGTGTCAGGCATCCGTACTAAGATCATATAAATGCGAAACTGTGTGTGTGTTTGTTGTTTTTTTTTTTTAGTTTTTGCCATCCTTTCACGTCTAAACGGCTGAATCGATCTTGATCAAGATTGGACCTATGAGATGGATATAGGCTATTTTTCGTCAGAAAAAATAGGGATCTTAGAATCCAAATAAATCGGAGTTGAAAATTTATATGGGCAATTCATAATTTCTCAAGTAGGTGATCTGACACTTCATTATTTTAGGCTCTTGATAAAATATAAAGTTTAAGACTAAGGATAGGGAAAAGGAAAGGGACAGGGATAGGGATAGAGATACAAAGACTTCAATATTTATTTTCTAAACAGTTGCTTTTTCATATACGGATGAAGTCGCGCGTAAAAGCTAGTTTCAGTAAAGTTTACTGAATCGTGGCTATGACTGTAAATTTACTTTACTACGAGGTTGTGAAAATATGGAATACTAGCTGTTACCCGCGACTTCGTCTGCATTTAAATCGAATCCAGCTAGTAAGAACACAATATGCGTGAACTTTGTATGCTATTGTAAATCAATCGGGCACGTCACGTCTCTGTCAATATCTCTAAAACATCTCTATCTTCCTATTTCCTCATCGCTTTTTTCCCCAACTCCCAATATTTCATCTCCCATCCCTCATCAATCTCCGATCTCCCATCTCCTCATCTCTCCAGCTGCTGCTCTCCATCTCTCCATCTCCCCAGGTCCTCATCTTTCCTTCTCCCATATACCTACCAAATTTCATTTTCATTTTTGTTGTCTCTCTATACCTAATTTCATCGAAATCGGTCCAGCCGTTTAGCCATAAAAAGTAACAAACAAACAAACATACAAATAAACAGACAAACAGAGAAACAGAGTTACTTTCGAATTTACAGTATAATATTTGACAATGACTAAATGCACAAATCGTGCGAAGCAAAAACATTGAGTAAACTCTGAGCAGAAAGATTACTGGAAGTGTGCTAAAAATAAAACGTCAGAATATGCATCCGCCAGATCCGCCATTATGGAAAACGGAAGTTCACTACATCTTCATTTTAATATACAATCATAATCTGCTCCTTTGATTAACTCCAAACTATCATAAGAAATCCCAGTTTTATTTAAGTGAACAATCTAAAAACGCGTTTTTGCTGCTAATTTCAGTTACAGGTGGTGCAAGAATAGTCATATTAGCCATTATTCTTTACACACAATGGAGAATAAATACAAAGTATTATAGGTTATAATAAAAGTTTAGTAATCGTCGAAGGAAGTCATTTACGGCAACTAAGTAAATAAACCAGTTGTATACCATGTAGAGATTCTGTTTGCATTATTTTTTTGGAGAACAAACAGTAAATTCGACGAGAAAATTTTGAGGAACAGCGACATACGTCCTCTCTCTGAAACGCCGTAGCGGGTACTGAGTCGCCTAGTACGCGCTCAAACTGATCATATTCTCGTCGTTTTTATTAATTTAGAAGAACGGAATCGATTCAGTTCATTGGAAAATTCAAATTTCATTGGAAAATAAAATTGCCTTTTTTATGGTTCCAAAAAATATGATAGTTGTCGCTGAAAATGTTGAGCATTATGTGACGAAAGATTTTTTTCGGGTCTTTTCTCGTGAATTTTTTTCTCAAGATACTAGACAACTTTAGTCCAATATTATTGATTTATTAGCTAACTGAAACACTTGGCTATACACTGTATTTTTTCTGACTTATAAATATTTGTAATTACGGCTTAACTTTTTGACAAAAAACCGCCCATTTTACGGAAGCTCGCTGCCTACAGGTCCTTAAGACTTAACGCTCAAAAGTCAACGCTGGCCAAGCCGCGGGTCGCAACTACTAATAATAAATTATTCAACTCAAAATGTTGACCCAATGGTGCTTATTCTGTTGTTACAAACTAAGCTAAATCTTAAATTGACAGCTCTAAAGTTATAGCCATCCCTTTTGTTTTCGTAAGGTTGAAGTGAGACAAAATACCATTGACAGGACTAAACTTAAATTTAGTTTAGTTTGTAACAACAGAATAGGCCCCAATAGTTACTTTAGCAATTTGCTTATTAAATTTCCCATATTATATGAATTTCTAAGAATAATGTTTCGCACAATCTGAAATTTATAAACTCATTATCATTTCATAGAAATTGAATTTAGGTATTGCTAGGTACATATTGTAGACGACTCGTGGCTTTGAAAACCTACTGACTACGTGACTGATGTTCTATATTTTGACCGTTTTTTACAAAATTTTTGAATTATTATGAACAAAATACTTCCCACTGTCTAGTGTCTATACTTATACACTGGAATTATTTACTGTTATAATTAACGTGAATAGTTTTATCACTAGACACTGGCTAGATTACATAAATCAGTAATTAAAAATATAACACGAATTCTCAAAAAGTAAAAAAAAACTGATTTATATTAAATAGACTTGTAAACAATGACGTTATGCTAGCAAGAAAAACCGCAAACTGTACGTAGTTCTAGTCAATATAGATACACGACTCGGTCAATGTTGAGAAGTTTTAATTTTCTAAGCTTTAGCTAGTTGTGCCTCACTGTTCATCATCATCAGCCTGAAGACGTCCACTGCTGAGCATAGGCCTCCCCCTTAGACAGCCACACCGAACGACAATTTGCCACTTGCATCCACCGGTTGCCTGCGACTCTTTTGATGTCATAGGCCTCACTGTTACACCCGCGTATTTAGATTTTTTTGAAATAATTGCGTTTCCCGTTGAAACTGAGACTTTACCACCCAAGGGAGAGTGGCGTACGTTCCTATTAGTGAAAGAATTTTCAGTATCAGATCAATAGTTTAACAAATTAGTACCTAATTCTTCAATATAACCAAAACTTTCAACAATAAAAAAATATTCAACAAAGTAATATTAATAAAATCTTATAATTTGTTTTTTCATTTACTAACAAATTATAAAGGATATCTACGCTGTTTTTATTTTATTCATTGGAACAATTATTAATTTTTTTTCCAAATATTGTATTTCAATAGGTATTCTCATAGTAACAGCTCTGCACTATTGTAGCTTCGTAGCTAGCGCTACGCTGATCTACACCTAGTGCATGCACCGTAGCATCTATGATCGTAGCATGCACTCCCGTAGCCGTAGCATGCATCTATGTTCTAGGACTTAGAAGTAATTTTGAATTTTATATATAACTACATTTAAATTGTTTATTTTAATAACTAAATCTGTTAAATTAACAGATTTTTACAAAAAAATACCTAACAAGTGCATAAGCGGGTCGCTATTAGAAAGTTTGTATATTTGTTTGCACATTTTTATTCTGTAACTTTACTATGTATTACTGAAACTTTATTCCAGTCTGGCAAAGGATGCTACATTAAATAAGGGTTAAAAATAGAGAATAATTGTCACTGAGGGAAAATTTGATAGTGTTATTTCTTTACACTCGAGTGAAGTGTATTTCTTAAAGTAATCAATTAGTGTGAAAGTGAATATTAGTAATAATTACTTCTTGGCTAAGACAAGTTAATACTGGTGAATACAATTGTACCGAACCGGTACGATTGTGCGTCTCTTTCTTTCTTATGACTTGTGAATTTGCGGAAAAAAGAAAAGAAAGAGAGACTTATGAGAAGCGTATACTGGTGCGAAAGAGTGAATGCAAAAATAGATTATTCTTGAATAAATAGCCAATTATGTCAGAGATATTATGTCAATTAGAGCATATCCAGAAGACATTAATCGTAGCAAGTTCATTTACCTGCAACCAATATAAATACGGATTTAGAAGGAAAACACTATTTGTGTTGTAATTACATGTACTTATACTATATTTTGCTAGACAATTAAATATAGTCATATATATTTCTAGCAATTATCAAAGAACATACTGACGTCGGCTGAATAACGGTGATCCAAATAAATTCAAGAACCCATTGTCCTAGGTGAGCCACAAACGAAGGCGACGCTATACGACGCGATGGAACTGCAAAAACACTTGCAAAAACGTGTGACGTCATAATGTGCTGTAAACACTAATGATGTTCCGTACCGCGATATATGGAATCTAAAAAATGGAGTCTGTATGCAATATAAGCAAAGACTAAAGCTGTCTACACCCAGTGACTTTTAATTTTGATTTACACCTTTATTTTGATAGTTCATATAATAAATTTTTCATAGTGTGCACGTATAGCACCTCCTTTCGTTTGTCGAATTTGAAAATGGCATGCTGAATACGATTCCACGTAGGCACCGTAACGCGCCACGTTACAATATGTTTGCATGGTATAGCGAATAAGAGCCATGATCTACTCAGCGACGAAGACCACGAAGTACGGGTATAATTTGATATTTACGCATCGCGTCGCTTTAGCATTTTAGTACAATACCCTATCATTTTTTTACTAAGAATTATCTAAGCCATAGCCTACCAGCTACTTCATCGGTACACGCAATCAAACCCGACGAATAAAAAATGAAATCAAATAATTGTATGTTTCACGCATTGCTTAGCAAATCTGTTAGATTACAAGTGGTAGGTATAGTCTGATAGTCTATGTCTATATTACATAAAGGAAATGTCCGCGGGCGGCGCGTTTTTTTATCGCGTGCAGGCATTGAACCTAGATAAGGGCTGTTTACTATGTACTCAGCCATCCTAGATCTTAACTTTTATTCCAATTTAACTGCGTGTGATATGGTGATCTAAAGTATATGCATACCAAATTCCAAACCCGTTAAGCTGTTTCTGCACTAAGTGGTAACAATCAAACTAAATTTCGGCAAATGGCATGAATATAGAGATGCACCGATATTCGGTAAAAGTGAACTGCAGCAGGTTTTCCCGTTTTTTCCGAAGTTCGGATTTAGCCGCGATTTAACTGATAACTCTGGCTGGTTTATATTTGACACATTCAGCCAACTTACTGAAAGTAAAAAAAAAATACGCAATACAGATGTACACTGAATGATTCACGAAGGCATGTTTGATCGCCTTGTTTGCTAACATGGTTGTTAGAAGATGTTTTCAGACAATTAAATATAGAGTCAATATGAGACCAGCTAGGAAATGGAAATTATGTGGCGTGAGGAAAGAGGGAGGGGCTAGAAATAGGTACACTCGCGACCATCTGTGTTTGCCGCACCAATAGTTTCAAGGATTCGCCTTAATTATGCTATTATACAGAAATGTGAACAAATAGGAAACGGTCCAAAGCGGTTAACAAACGATTTTTTTATAATACCGACTTGTAGATATGACTAATAACATCTATTAAGCAGTAGTGTGCAAATGTTACTGTTTTGAGTTGATGGCCCATTTTCCCAGCGATGTTACAGCTGGTCTGTGATGCCTATCACAGACCAGCTATTTCCTATTTCAAAGCCAGTGTCTCGGGGTAGCCAGTGCAGTGCAGTGCTAGATTTTGCAATGCAAAGTTTTAGATGGCACTGTAGTTGTTATGGGGAGGCACTTACCATCATGTTACTCAGTAACATGACTTCATTCCCCCACATAGACAGTGATGAAAATTAGCGCGAGGTGAAATCGGTACAAGTGAATTATGAAAAAACTACTTAAATAGTAAAAGGAACAATTACGAATACTTGTTGACAGGAATTGAACCGGCTACAAATTATGTGCATAGCTACATGCATACAATTATATATGCATACAATTATATATACATACAATTATATACATAACATGTTTTATTATATTGGCCATATAGTCAAAAGACTATATGGCCAATATAATAAAACATGTTACAATACCGTTAAAGTCAAACCTGAATATGCGTAAATATATGATTATGGTTACACGTTGACTAATCCAACAAAGCAAAGATAATGAAAATCGGTGCAGCCGTTCTTGAGTTATAGACGCACAACTAACACGACTTTGTTTTATAAAATAAAGATTAAATAAAATATTATCATATTAAATGAAGCAACATTCCACCGAAATGGTTACAACTGTTTGATAGGTTTGATTTAATACTGACTTGAGCAATATCCATTACTGAAATTCAACGAGTAAAGCTTTGATAAGCCACTGCTAGTGGGCGGATTCGTGCTGGAATAGGCCACCGAACTTACGGTGAAAACGGACTTCAAATATATATAAAACGTAATCACAGTTAACAAAGTCGTGGAGCTATAGTTAGCAATATGAATTGGTTTTCTGATAACTCACATTCTGTCCGAGATTCAATCCTGGATCAATGCTTGAAAGGGAAACACAACATTTTTTCTCATCATACCTTGTTCAATTAATTATATTTTATTTTCAGATTTAAGTGTGTTCAGTACCTATTTATTTTAAGATTGAAGTGTTTGACTTGTAAAAGTGCGATTTTATTGTCTATTTGCAATAAATAATTTGACTTTGACTTTGACTTAGAGGTCGTAACCATGACCCTGCGCTATAGGTATGTTTGTACCTACTATCTGCATTTATAGTCGCAGGCACCAAATGGTTATTGAGCTATTTTCCTGGTTAATAATACTAGTCAAAACAAAGTATAGGTAAAATCGACGGCAAATGTGCATTTTCAAATGCAGTAATTAATGTTTACTTAGTTTTAGTGTTTAGTTTTTATTTTGTGTTTATGTTTAAATGAGTACGCAGTGAAGCGGCCCAAAAATAGATTAAAACAATGTATGATGTACCACGTTTTTATAGAAAACTAGATAATAACACAGTGTGACGTCATTATGCCAACTCCGGCCCAGACGCTGACTCTATCACCCGGTTTCTGAAACGTCAGTCAACTTTGACTACAGATTAATTATGTTGCCATCCTTGTCATTTGTTTAGTGTTAGATAGAGACAACGATAGTTTTAATCTACTGTCAACGCCAACAAACGTTCTAGAAACTGGAGGTTAATCACGTACGGCCGCAGCAATATTGGACGCGGTGACGCGGTACCCACATTTTAGAAAAAAATTAAAAGTAGGCATTTATGAAACGTATACTGTTAACTCGAAACCAAAGCTACCAAATGGCAATACTCCCATCAAACTCCGCTCAATAGTTGAGTTTTAACAAACAAAAAAAACCTTTACATCCCACCTAGGTGTCGCAGTCATAAATCGCTAACAACCAGAATAGACTCCTACTACCTTAACATACATGCCAGCGGTAAGTACCACGAGGACCGTGGTCCTTCACACCCCAGATCTGAGACTACATGATATCTAGGGCAACTACTGGGTACCAGTTATTTTTTTATAACCTACCGATGTGGACTGAACCCGGCGCAAACGCGTTTATAGTCGAGTGGGCTTACAGAAGGAGTTATTTTTGTAACAGAGCTGTTCTAGCCTGCTTTAATATAACATTAAATTTGTATCGCGGCTTGTAATTAGCCATGTAAATAAACTGTTTTTTTTATATATAGTTCAGCTACAACTTGCAGTCGCTTGATTAATAGTAAGCGCTCGTAACCGTAATATAGGATTTTCCCAGACACTTTTGATCTCGCATGTACATTTTATCGCAGCTAGACTCGACACGTCATGTTCACACATACACACACAGGACTAATATAACTTAAAAACAATACAGATAAATGAAATAAGGTCATAATTAGGTTTAGAATTATTACAATGTGTTTAGTTATTATATTCGTAGGTAGCTTAGTTGAGTCTGTAATCTAAGCGCTGCATGTAATATGAAATATTATCAGGTACTTTGGTTAAGTTTGTGTTATTTTGATAGAATACTATATATAGCTAAGCCCAGAGGTTTCGCGCGTTGTTTTCTTTTGATCACTTTTGCAACGGTTTTAAGGCCAGGATGTATGTACTAAGGTTATACTGGTGGTACTGGTAGAAGGCCGCGAGCGCTTGAACTGCTAGATTGTATATGATTTCATTTATTGTAAAAAAGTGATAACGTAATTAGAAGATGTAAGTTCCCAATCACTTTCTATATAAAAGCCCCATTTATTGATATAACTTTCACGTGATTTTATGATAGAATATCTTAGTAGGTGACAAGTAAAGATGCGATTTAGTGTCATCTTTGTGTTTTTTATCGAGCGTTTTATTCGTAATCATACGTTTCTGTATTCGCAATCGTCTTCATTATATGATACATTTTAAATAAAAACATTTTTTCAGTCATAATTTTATATTTTTAATTGGTTTTCTGAACTTAAAAAATTCGAAATTGAGTAAAACCTCGCCTTAAGTAGAGATGATTATGATTAGCCCACTGATGGTCAATGGTGAGTGGTGATCCTACAGGAACTGTTAATATTTACAGGGTAAAATGCTTCCTATCTGTTATTCCAGGAATTATGGTCGACATAATATCTACAACAAATTTTACCAAAATTTGTTTGGCCGTTGTAGCGTATAGAGGGGAATACAAACAGAAACTCTCACATCTATACTATTTTAAGTCTGTAAATGACCCATCTCTATACATCGTTGATATTAAAAAAAAACTAATAGGGGTTGCCTATTAAAAGTTCACTGAGCCCTAAAATGTGGGTTTTATAATGTATTCGCATTGATGTATTTATTTATTTAATTTTTAAGATCTTTTAAATTTGTTGGTATATTAACCTTAAAACGCAGAAACTACAGGACCTATTTTGATAGATGTTACGGCACGTGGTAGCTTTGGTTTGGTGTAAATTCATAACTACGTTTCATAACTGAGTGACGACCTTTCAACTTTGGTGAAAAGTGGTTAACGCGTTAAACATTGCTGAAAATAGGGCTGGCTATAGGGCTGGAATTGTCATAATGACGTCAAACATTGCTATAGTCCAAGCGTACGAACTCGAGGGAAAAAGTTAGTTCATAATATGTGTAGACTAAAATACGAAATAGCACGTTTTGAAGTATTATTGGTTTATTTTATTCGATACATAGTTATCAAATACTGTTATTTCCTTATAGAGTTGAAGGCAAACATGTATTAATTAATTAGGTTTCTCCAATCAAATATTCCGAGAAAAACTAACTCTACCTGTAGTGTCTACCTGAAAAAGTCTGAATGAAGTCGTATGTGTCTATGTATGATTGTGTACGCGTACAGATACATAGTTAAAAAGAAAATATTTAACGATGTTCGTAAATTGCCTTACTCCATTTTGTTGAAGGCATAAATGTTATTTTTTATCGGAATGTCTAAAACGCAATGCCACCAACATCGTGTTCCTAACTTCCTTATGCAACAGTTTCTAGTAAAGACAGTTATTAGTATTAATAATAAGTTAAATCTAAGAAAGTGTAACAGGAGTGAGACCACCTACCTTCCTATTCGAGGTAAAGGCTCAGGTTTATATATTCATAGAAGGTGGTTTACCTACATCGAACAAATGCTTTGATGACGTCACTGGGCTAGATAAATCTAAAGCTATCTTACTTCCTCCTATACATACTGACATTATAAAAGCGAAAGAGTGTCCGTTTGTTTATTACGTTTTTACGTCTAAACTGTTACACTAATTTTGGTAGGTATGCATAATTATAGAGATAGGTTGGTTCTTGGAGTCGTATAGTTTTGGGATAGTATAATTTTTTGTTTACTTTTGGTTAGTTTTGGATACTTTTTATCTTTATAATCTGTAGTCAACGCGTGCGACGTCACGAGCCAAAGCTAGTAGTAGTATATTCATATATAAGAAATTTAAAATTTTGAACATTTGTTTGTTTGTAACTCAGTCAACTGTAACTGTAATGAAAGGACAAAAATTCTGCTGAACGGACTTTGGGGAGGTGGGAAAATGTACTACTATAGGTGGTGATGGATGATGGCTGAATGAATTTTATTAAAGTTTTTTAAATAGTTGAAACGGTATCAAAAGTTGGAACAAGAATACTGCGGGTAAAATCGCAAGGCACAGTTAGTCTAAAATAGCTTGAAAGGTGATATCTTTGATAAGAAAGTTGTGATAGATGTGTAGGGATTTTAAACCGGGATAAGACCGGGAAATTAAAAGAAACCATTTGCTAACAGTACACATACCACAAAAGGGGCATTCTGCTATCATTGGGGAGTTATGTCTGGAATGCATGTCATTGGACCGCCCGCGCCGATCCGAGCTAAACAAATTAAACTTAACTATCCATTAGTCATAAATACTGTCAACTTCCAACCAGTTAACCTGGTTAACGGTTGGTTAACTTTAACGAGAACCTGCGTCGGCACAATCCTGCGCGTTACCGTATTGTGTTCTTGCGACAGTTCGCGAGAATCGCACAATGGAGATACTCAGCTAATTTTGGGATGGCGAAGGTCGAAGATTTTTGCTTCCTTCATACAGTATCACTGGATAAGGTTTCTTTGATATTGTAGTTCGGTACCTACGTTTGTATATAGCTGGCTTTGATTTCTATTGTATTTCAAGATTGTTTTGAAACCGAATCAGTAAAAAAATATTGACAAAAAATATGAAAAAATGGTGCTACGCCCCTGATTTTTGTTTACATTGAAATATTAAAAACTGTAAAAAAAGAATCTACAAAATACTTAGACAAAGAAAACGAAAAGTGCCGATTTTTTAATCTATTCTGTTTCATATTTAATCAGTGTATAGATTTACTATTTCTGTTTACCCGTACCTACTTAACAGCTTTACTAATATACCTTGACTTTCGCAAGGGAAAAGAAAGCGTGGTCGCTTTCAAAACGCGAACTTTTTGTTATCTGCAATACAGTATGAGTAATTTTTCTCTTGCCAAATTAGTCGCCATTGATGAAGCTCACGTAACATACTTTAGTATGTTACGTGAGCTTCATCAATGGCGAAAGTAATCCTCAAAACCTAAATTAAATTAGAAAATATACACAACAGGATATAATCCCACGTATATAGGTACTAAAACAATAGGCATGTACGATAGGCCAAACTTATAATACCTAGTTATGGGAAACACAACAAAACAAAGTAATTATTAGATAACAATATAAAACGTAAAATTATAATCATAGTTTCTGTATTTTGTTTAAGGGACAGTAGAAAACAGTAGTGTATTCTCGACAAAGTAAAAAACAATAGAATAAAGATTATTAAGATAAGAATAGTCAATTGATTGGTAAATAAAAACTTAACATGTCACAACTAACTAAATTATAATATAAAAATACGAATACAAATTTAATTTAACATTCAAATATAAAAGTAATTATTAACGTTTCCGTTGCTGCAATTCCAGACACAATAGATATTTGCAACAAATTATTTTTTGTAATGACAAGTGTCTTTGCTAACTAGCATTAGATACAACAGTCGGACAACATTTAATGTGCGACAAGACATGACGTCAACATATAGCAACAACAATAAATTATTAGTTGCTGCATCAACATTGCGTGGCCTGACGTTGACGTCAATGGAGGAATTGCAAAGGTGCAGTTTACATGGAGCAGTTTTGCATTTTATTTTATTTTTTATGTAGTCCAACAGCGTAATAAGAAATAAAGTCACAGATATCTTATTATGCTTAGTAATGCTGGGGCCACACGTATCGTGATATCCCATTGACTATCCCGTTGTTTGACGTTTGACGTTCCCCGTAAGTGTAGCCACATAATCGGGATATGGCATTGGCATTGCCGTTGAATATCCCGATTTTTTACGTTCACTTGTTTTTTTATTTTGGTTTATTTAGAATTTGACGATGACGATAGTGTGGCCAGTCAAATTTATGGCGATAAATCATTGAGACAATTTCCTCGTTGTTTAAAGCGATACGACCGTTGACGATGACGATACGTGTGGCCCCAGCATAATAAACAATGCCTATATGTGTATCTGTGTGTGTGACGTGCGTGTGTGAGTTTAGGGTGTTTTTGCGTGTGTGAGAGTGTGTGCGTGTGCAAAAGTTTCATACAATGTATGACTTGGAGGTCATCTCGGTTAGTAGAATGTCGCCTGAATGGACGATTTTACCCTATTAATCTATTACCCAAACAACTAGACTTTCCAATTATGCAATCCTCGGAAAATACTCAAAACAAGTCGAGTAAATCTACGCTCAAAATTAATGACCTACATTATATTTTAAACTCGTCAAAGAAGTTAGCAAACTCCGGACGGTAAATACAAAACAAGACAAATTCTAGGCATCGATTACAATAAACAAAGATATAATAAAAACAATAGGGAACCACGCAGGAAGTTTGTCATGCTGTGGATAGTTATGGAAGTCATTGGAAAGTAGAAAACATATTGTATTAATTTATGTTGATTTTATTTTTTGAAGTCTTTGCTTTGAGCGGCACACGATTTCATATTTTACGAGTATCTTTCTTAAATTAATATAATTCAAAAAAGACACTACAAATAAGTTATTTATGATTTTTGTCATATAAATATACTATTATCTATCAAAAAAAATAATAGGTAGGTACGTGACATTGCAAATCGATAATAATGCATGTATTATTTTTCTATGATATTGTAAAGTGGATGCAAGTGGCAATTGTCGTTCGGTGTGACGGTCTAAGGGGGAGGTCTATGTTCAGCAGTGGACGTCTTCAGGCTGATGATGATGATGATATTGTAAAATATCTTTGTTACGTAACTGAAATCGTATGAAATAGCTAAGAACGGGTCTAATTTTCGTGAAAACTCACTTATTTTGTTAAAATTAGACACGTACAAAAAATTCAGGTATTTATATAAAAAAATATATATTATCGCGCAGCAACATTTTGCCGAAACTAGCATAGTGTATAATATTTAATCTAGTCTAATTCGGAACGCGCTATCTCTGTATCAACACAATCTCTTGCAGGCGATAGTGGCCCTGCCCTAGAGGCTAGTGCGGGGGTCATGTCGATACAATATCAATTTCAAACGTCGATGTTTTCAATATTACATGATTAAATATTTGCGGGTCTTCTTTACTTTTGTAATAATTACTAACGCTTTTCTAGAAAATATAATTAAGAGTAGTAAATGTGAGCTAATTTTTTACTATTATATGCACGTTTACTAATATAAGATATATAAGTACACCTTATAACTACTTGTAACTGAGTATATAAATGCACAAAGAAAATAAAGATTAACTTTGCTTCACTATAAAATATATACATTATAATGTTTTCAATCATTGAAAAAAAAATAGGTATAAGCACGTACTTATGCCAATAACAAAACAGCAAAAATGTTACTTGTCAGTTAGTTACTTGAAAACAAGATGTTCACTTCACTGTTCAGCCTTTTCTATGCGTTAATAGTATTTTTATTCTGATAAAAAAAACTTATCGATATTTATTAAAAAATGCAGCACCACCTCATTCCTAATCCCACTGCACTCCTTATCAAGAGCCTAACGTTTTTAATACTTCACATAAATGTTTATTTATATGCATAGATAGACAAATATGCGGTTTGTAATCTCCTTGCGTTTTTTATTTGCAATTTCGTAATTTTATTGTGATACTAAATAGTAGGACCACACTAAGTTTTTATACTTTTAACTAGGTTAAATATCAATCTACGAGAAGGTGCGCGAATAAAGAATTTGTAACCATATAATATGTTAGGAACCCCTTTTATTTGTTTATTTTTCTATATTACATTTTTATAAATCTGGCTAATTACTATGTCATTTTTTAACTCTCTCGCTTGGACCGTTAACTTTGGCATATATATGGACAAAAGACGAGTAGTGTTCCGTGTATCGAAACGGTACCCTAGAAGCAAGAACAGTCATTCCTAGGCAAGATGTAAACGCCCTCGGGTCAACAACCGCGAACAAGGAAGGCTGAACCTTTATCTAAAGAACTTTTATATAAGAATTATAAATAACATTCATTGTATTGAACTTAATTGCTATACAATTATAAAACATTAGTGTAATTATGAGATGCTAATTTTATGGCTTCATAACTCTGTATTTTATTTGTTACAAGAACATCTTTTGATGATATAGTATACTGAAATTGTTGTACTTAGATCAAAACTGAAATCGTTTATTGTAACTGAACAAAACAGCACTTTTATAGGTCAAACGCCTAATGCTCATGAACAAAGAGATTAATAAAAAATTAAATAGTATGGTAAACTAAATTGACGAGTCACTGATTATGGTATGAGTTTGAAAAGGAAATATCCCTAACATGAGCTGATTCATGGCTCAATCTCGCACGAGGAAAGGAACCTCCATTCACTCCACCATACGAAATACGTCTGTCAAAAACGATAAAACCAAGAAATTTTCTATGCTATATTTTTCGCAAAAAAAATCTAACGTCACAATCTTTAATTATCAGTTAATAACTTCCTATTTCCCTATTCCTATTAATATTATAAATGCGGAAGTTTCTGCGAGTGTTTATTTGCCCTCTACACGCCGCAATGGCCGAATGGATTTTAATGAAGTTTGGTAATATAATATACTTTGGGTCCTGGAATAGAAAATAGTATACTTTTTAATACGTAAACGTTAACGATTCTTAGGAGACAAAGCGAACGCGGGTGATACCGCGGGGCGCTCCTAGTGTAATAAAAGTCAACGTAGGCTGTAAATTTGTTTTACTTCTTTCCATACTTTAAGTAGGCACCTCTCCTACCTACGTGCGTATAAGAGATGTATCTTCGGTCAATAAAGAGTAATAGGCCGTTGCCTGCAGACAACGTCACAAAAGCGCCGTATTAAACTTAAAGACTGCGTCAAAAAGCGTAATTAAATTAAGCAATCGTTAGCTAACAACACAAGTTTGAGGTAAACCCCAGATATAACACAACGTAGCAAAACAAAGGCTTACCCTCCCACACATAGGCGCACGCGTGCACACACGTCACCAACACTAACGCGCGCGACATGTGATTGGTCAACTTTCACTTTCGCGCGAAACCTACATATTTGGAATTCCGCACAGACTCGCGCCATTGGCCGCTCCAACTTTGACCTTTGACGTGATTGGTGTACTAGCCTTATGTACCCATATACGGAAATAATGTATTTGGGACTATGTAGACGGAAGTTTGTTTAGGTACAGGAAGGCTTTGATTTTATATTGTTGGAGGCGTTACTTTACGTTTCATAGGAAGGATTACGCGTCACGTAACTCCTTCAGTTGTTAAATTTAACTTTGTATGTCGCTTCATAACTTGGACTGAAAGTAACGCTTACTTAAATAGACGTTGGTACTCTCGCAAGGTATTTTAAAGATGACGATAATTTTGGACTCTTCAATGTAGAGTAAACGGCATTCGCAGCAATGATCCTTCGGATATTTTTTAAAATATTTACTGTATTTTATAAAATAGCACTATTTTATAAATGATTAAATTACAAGTTTTTCAAAGAACAGAAATACAACATTATTGCTTGCTATATTAATTTTCCCCCGCTTGTATATAAGTACGTTAACTAAAACGTTGCGGTTAATCATCCACCAATATTACATTCTAATAATACAGTGTTACATTACAATTTAATGTAAAATGGTCAAAATAATCACATTACATAATGATTAACGTCATTAATATACGAAGAAACGAAAGTTGGAGAAAACATACAAAATCAACTACGTCACGTATTTTGTTTCAAGCCAAGTCTTTCAGTGGCTTACTTGCCCACGACTGTAGGTTTTCACCAAAAATTAGGGTCAAGTTCATGAACACTGAATTTTTTATCACGAAATACTAATCAGAATAGGTGTTGTCTCTACTTTTTCTAACTATAATCGTTGGTAAATACTGATTATTATTATAATTGGTTGCTGATAACAAGCTGAAAGAAGTTTACGAGTCTACGTCGTACTTACATAAAGGAATAAAATATAGATACCTACATAATAAAACTTATAGGTTAACATATCTACTTTTTATTTTAATTTTATTAAAAAAACACAATTTGAAAAACTTAGTAAGCACTGACGAACTGATAAATTTAATAAAACGTTTTTTTTAACAACTATTTTTTGTTTCAGGTCAATTAAGCGGGGCATTTAGAGGAATAACGCGACACTAAGGTAACACAATACTTTTTAAATCCATTCTTGTATATATTTATTGTACATATATATAACAAAGTCGTGTTAGTTGCCATTTATAATTAAAAAACGGCTGGACCAATTTTCATGATCTACGCTTTGTTGGACTAGTCGCCGCTCTGAACATCCGAAAATTTTTGAATAATTGCTCGCAGACGACGCGCCTTTATCAATAGACAACCGAGCTTTCAACTGCTATTCTAATACTGGACATTTAAAAAGTCGCCGTAAATAAAGTTGCGGGTAGGTTACTATGCATATAAACATATTAAGTAGGTAGGTACAATTATGCACTCACCAAAGTTAAATAGCTCAGACGTTATCGCACGACATATTATCCCATTAGGCGAACAGTGCAAAGATTATTCAAAATAGTGTTTATCTTTTTAAAAAAAGTCTAAAAATTTAGCTTAGCGACGTTGCTATCTGGTGCACTGTGACCCCCGTATCTCCATCGTCTTAATTAACAATTATTAAATAAAAATTGTAACAGACAGACTATTATATGCTAGATTTAGTGGTGTGCTTTGTTTTCTAAAAGCATGTCGCTTTGTAAACGACGACGTGGCTCTGCAGAGAGCGTTTTGGGAATGTTAAACGTTGGTAGGGGTCGTTATTATTAGTCGTTAGATTCGTTAGGTCGTTAGGTTTCGTTTATCAGTTGGCTTTATAGACTTCTATGGAAATTTTTGTACTTGTTTTGCTATAATCTTTTTAAAGGCATCAAATTCTTTGTCTATGGATTTTTCATTTTGTTTCAGTCGAACTGTGTGTTAGCCGTGTAGATTTGTGAAAGCTATCTTTGCAAATTAGGATGATCGATCTCGAATCAGATATGGTTTGAATGAACTAGTGGGTAGCAGGAATCAATAATTTAAGAAGATATATTAATTAGTATTTCTGAAATTCAGCCGTTGGCAGGAGTAGAGTTTTCATGAACTGGACGTACCGATAAACAAGTTACATTAATTGTAAGTGGTTTATGCATGTTATGAATTATATAACTAAACGATTTGATTGGCGAATGCAAACGAATTCATGATTAATTTAGTAGATAGACATTATTTATTTGACCTTCGTAATCGAAGCGAGTTTTGACGATTAATACAAGATATCTGTAAGATAGAGGTGGTTTCTAGGTCGTTTGTTGAGGTAGTTCTGAGTTAAGCTTCCAGATCACGTGATGTGAATTCTTTACATAATAATACTGGCTCATGATAAAAAAAATCATATTATTTTCTATTAATGTCGAATTCGTTTTTGCTTTTCAAGACAATTAGCTAACTTACGTTAGATATTCCAAAAGGTACTTACTTACTTTTGACACTTACTGACTTATCTTTGGACATACCTACTTTTGATCGGGTAATGGGGGTAAATTAATCTCCTTTTTGGGTATTCCGTCACGATAGCTTATCACTCTTTTTACTCAAAATAATCAGTATACCGTACCATAAAAAAATACACAGGTAGTGGTACTTAAGAAATGTGTTTGCGCAATTTCGTATGCCGAATCGCAAGGTATTTTCATGACAATGGAAATACGCGAATCTAACAACACACACACTTGAAATATTATTTAGTGGCTTTACGAGCCAAATGCTGGGACACCTGTGTAATCGGAAAAACTAAAAGCGGTGTTAATTCTGTATTAATTTCGGCCATTATACTTATTCATATTTTTGATTATAGCTAGCCAGGCGGGTACCTACTTTAGATATTTTCCTTATGGCCAGATTGTACTAAGGTGGTACTGGCAGATGGCCGAGAGTGCTTGAACTGATAGTTTTGGTATGTTTTTATTTATTACATAAAAGTGATAACGAAATTATAAAATGTAAGTTCGCAATCGCTTCCTATATAAAAAGGCCCATTTATCGGTATAACTTTCACGTGGTTCCATGATGGAATCTCTTAGTAAGTGATAAACATCATACGGATTTTAGTGTCATCTTTGTGATTTTTTTCTTTCGAGCCAATTATTGGTAATCGCGTTTCTGTATTCAATCAAGATCAATAATTGTAACGAACATTTTTTTTTGTCACTCACAATTTTATATTTTAATTCGTTTCTTGAGCTTATAAAACTTCTAAATGGAGTAAGTAAAACCAGGCCTTAACTGTTAAATTAAATATGAACACACAATAAAGTGCATCTATACTAATATTATAAAGAGGAAAACTTTGTTTGTTTGGTTGTAATGAATAGGCTCAGAAACTACTGAACTGATTTGAAAAATTCTTTCACTGTTGGGAAGCTATGCTATCCCCGGTACACATAGGCTACCTTTTATCCCGTAAAAATTAATGGTTTCCGCGGGATAGTAGTAAACGCGGGTGAAACCGCGAGGTGCTTCTAGTATTATATAAATACACATACCTAATACTTTAATTCGAGCTGCACAGCTAAAACATGTGATTCAGACGAATCTATACCTACCGTCAAAAATTTCTAGTAGAAACAGAACCATTTCAATATTTGCCGCAACTAGGTACTTTTGACAGTAGATATATTATATAATAGTAGGTACGTACGTAACATGTTATTTAACAAGCGTCCACTAAAACACGATAACCTAAAAAAAATAGTGTTTCCGCAATGATTTAGTCGCCGAAACATAGTTATCAACGTCGCTAGGTTGAAACCTAAACTAGCGATAACATATCTGTAGCCTAGGTTTTGATAAAACGCTAAATTTACAAAAAAAAATGCGATAACACGAGGCTATCGTAGCCGATGTCGCTGTGTGCTGCACATCTAATGCGCTTATATTAAATTACATATTTATAACTAAGTTGTTTTTGATTATTTTTGGATATATTTGTTTTAATGTGGCACGCGCTTTATAGAAGATCGTTGAAGCTTTTGACACTATTGAGGTAAGATTATGTAACTACATCGCTGTTCTAGCAAGTTGTCTGGGAGAGAGTGTCTTAGCAGTAAAGGCACACATTTCACGACCTAATTACTGTTGTTATAATTTACGATATATTATTAGTATTTTGTATCAAGTTTTCTTTTATGTGCTGCCAACACAACTTTCATGTCGCATAAATAAGTCAGGCTCACATGTTATATTACCGTGTGGTTTAATTTAGATAATTACAGAAAATACCATTAAAAAGTCTAATAAAATCTTTACATTATGTACTATACAGTACACACTCAACAACTAGTCTCTATCATATATTGCTTTTAGCGATAAGACAGCACATTTTTGTTTTATTACTTTTTTGCGTGTCGATCAATATAAAATCTCTATCGTTCTACTTTATTTCATGTATCACTGAAATATCTAGATATTTTTTACGTATCTATGTTACCTGTTATCTCTACAACAAAAATTAATGGTTACATCTATCGTGTCACGGATAGCGAGAATCAAGAAACTGTATAAAAACCTATATTTCATTAAAGGTGTACCTAACCATAGTCCTCATAATTACTGATACCCTGGAAACAATATGCGATGATTTTAATTTAGTATTTATTAGAAGAACGTATAATATAACAACTCCTATTATTCTTTTGTATGTAGTCGTTAGTAAGAGCAACCACTTCAAAGCTATATAATATATACTCTATAGTAAAGGTTGGTACACATCACACAGCGATGCGAATTCGCAATTACCTATAACGTCATGAAATTCGGAACGACAAACATTGCGAAACATATCCCATCTTCTAACATAACTTTACTAAATATTTTAGCTATACTTATAAATCATGGCAAAATAAATCCACTTAGAAGAGATTCTTGATCAAAATAATGCAAGCTACAAGTTTGCGGGTAATTATCCACTTACAAAAGACAGTAAATAGCAGTATGAATAAACGGTATGCCATTTACTGATGTAATACATTTTTTTGTAAAACAAGCTACTGACATTTACGCATAATAAAACCTAATACTTCTCATTAAAGTGAGCTGAGACCAGAAGATAAATATACTTAGTATACTACTAATAAATACAACTAATTGAGACTAAGCAGTAACCAGTATACCTTATAATAATATTTCAGGCTGTACATTGTACAAGTGTACACCAGCAAGCATTTGAAGTATGAATTCTTATCTAGGTGCGAATTCGCATCGCAGTGATGTGTTCCAACCTTAAAATAGAGCGAAACCGAGGACGAAGAGAATAGAGTCGACACACCACAAGGTGTTGGTTTGACCGCCATTCAATTAGCTCGAAGGTGGTGTGTATGGTCCAAGTTATAGGCGTAGATCTCGTATATAAAATTAATTATTTTTTTTATACTTTGAATGGTACTATGTGTCAAATATTAAAATCGAACTTTTTCATTAATTAGTATAGCGTTATTTATTAACCTACACTAAATAATTACTTATTTTATGGTATAGGTAAGTACCTACTAATTTGCTCATAAAAATGTTTACACATCGGTGTGACTTTTAGTGTACCTATTGGTCATATCCAAAAACAATTACAAATGGTTTTACTTAAACCGGATATTTCATTTAAAATTTTGAGAAATATGTGAGTCAAATATATTATGGTAACAGAGTCTATGATGATTTTAAACAGCCAGTGCTTATAACTTGCAACCTCATGTATTTATTTGCCTACGTATTGTTATCAGTTAGATATCATAGTGTTCCTTACTAAAAAGCATCTTAAATTATTAGATAAGATAAATTCGTTAATCAGAAACGCGTGACATTTGTCTAATTAAGATCGATTATTTTAGATAATATGAACATCATTAAATATTTAATAAGTAGTATCTAGGTACCTATACATGTTTAACTAAAAAAATAAAAAATTACAACGGCAATCAACGGCAAAAAATTAAATCAAAATGAAAATGAAATTGAATCCAAACCTATAATGTAGTTAGTGTAAGACGCCAGGCCATAATTATATGAAATGCCGACTCGACCATATCAAATCCTACCTCAGGCGTCATCAATGTCGATGACAAACTAAAATCGCTTCCGCCTATGGTTTGATAACAAAACTACAAACTCGTACATACACAAGCCTTGTCTAATAAACGCTATCGGGCCAGTACATCAGCTCAAATAAGCCAAATGCCGAGGTATTTTTCAAAATTGAACAAAAAAACTAAAAACCGTTAAATGTGCCAAAGCCCTCTTCATTTTGAAACCTTTTCAAAGATGGCCGTTTAGTACGCTTTAGTTTAAAAACTATTTGTCACTGTCGAAACACCAAATGTTTCTATTCAGCCACACCATAGGTGCGAATATCTATTTACATTTAAATAATGTGGCTATACTAAGAACTTAAGGTGGGGCTAAAAACTTAGCTTTTGATTCGAGTATTTCGATATATCTACCTACATGTATGATATTGATATTTAAATAGGAATGTGTTGAGGTACAAACTGGTCAATATATTAGGGTAAGTATGGGACCAAGATACAAAAGTACCATTTATAGATATCTTGAGTATTTTAAGAGAACTACAATTAGAAAAATGCGGTTATGTTGACGTGAATATAAAAAAATAAATAAATTGATTGATTAATAAATAATGTCTCATGCTCCAAATTATTTTATTATCAAAATAATCATGCACCTCGACCGTGCATTGATAAACTATACTACTTATATGCACCTAACTCCGCTAATCATAGTTCTAACCTGATATCAACGATAAAATGCCTTTAGATATCTATAATTATTGTATGAGGGTATTATGCGAATTACTTACTTATGTTTTTGGACACGGTGCATTGATATTGTATAGCTAGTAGATGCTATACGAGTATAAGGATATTTGTTTGTGCATATTGGGTCAAAACCTATTTTTAATCAAAAAAAATCCAGCGTCTTTGGAGATTTGCTGATTCTTTTTATTAAATTTCAAGTAGTTATTTACCAAAAAGCTAAGTAATTTACCTAAAAAAAACTTTTATTTAATAGTTTTACTAACAAATAGTAAGTATACGGAACATAGTGAAACGGCATCTTTAGATGAATTTCAAGGAAATACTCACTTACCGTGCTATTGAGTCATACACACTCAGTAACAGTACATATAACGGCAGAAAATTGAACACAAAACACATTATTGCTTAGTTTCAAGAACCATTTTTTTCAACAGCCCATAGTTCTAACTAGTGCATTTCTTACATTCAAACGTACAATTTTAAAACTACCCTCGCCATTACAATTTCCGCCTTATACGTAGAAAGTAAGGTGCAAGGCAGGTGTTTAACTAAGTTGGTGTCGCATAAAAGTTTGCAAACACTTGTTAGACAATAAGAAGATCGAATGTGGGACAATGATAGGTTATCAAGTTACCTATAGGTATTTGAGCCGAGGACGGTGACGCTAGGAGCTATCTTTACGTTCTTAGAAACGTTCTAACCCGAGGGCTGCAATTTATAAACGTCATGAGATACAGAGCGAAGGTTTGTGATGACTAAGATTTTTTTACGTATCTCACATCGTGGTTCCTACTATTTAGGGTTCCGTAGCCAAAGGGCAAAACGGGAGCCTATTACTAAGACTCTGGCTGTCTGTCTGTCTGCCCCGTTTCAACGTTTCATCACGTTAGTTTTTTGGGAACCCCCTTAAATATTTATTTTATTCTGTTAGTTATAGCGGCAACAGAAATACATCATTTGTAAAAAAAAATCCACTGTCGAACGATCACAGGTCACTAGATACAGCCTGGTGACAGACGGACAGACGGACAGTGGAGCCTTAGTAATAGAATCCCGTTTCATCCTTTGGGTACGGAACGCCTAAAACACAACTAATGAAAGTTTTACAATGCATAAGCATACAATTGTTTAAGAGAATGTAGATTATGAATTATTATGCAACCGAAGTAGTCATAGATTATGCACGCTTATCTAGATGATAACAATTCGCTTTTAACGTAACAAGGTGTCATAGATTTAGCGTTCAGCTGCTTATCTTTCCCTTCTACATTAAGACAATTCAGAAAGTAACAAAGTAAAAGAGAACAACCAAAACCATAACAATCTCCCTCGAGCACCCACCTAGCACTCAGAAAAGAAGTAATTTTTCACATTACGAGTAGGTACTTTTGTATCTTGTAGGCTTGTAGGCATCCGCCGTAGTTTGGTAAATGTCTAAACTTCACAAAGGGAAGCCAGTAAAATAACTCACTAAATTAAAAGTTGTAAACTGCTTTTTCTATGTAAAACTTTCGTACTATTGTCCCGGGAAGCCAGGCAATGCTTTAAAGGTCAGATCTGACCGTGCTCTTCGAAATAATTATATTGTTTTGGTATTTATTTGTTTATTTACTCATAGCGTTGTTAGTGAATGATGACGTTAGAAGGCAACAAAGGTCATGTTTAAAGTTGCCTGAAAAATAAAGTGGACGGGCTACCTACTCAGTTAATTTTTTTATACATAACTTTTTAACTAAGTAAGTACGTAAGTAGAATTTTTTATTTTTTAATAATTGGTTAATTAGTATAAATAAAAGGACAAAGAAATAGGTTTAGGCCCTCAGGTCAACTTAAGGTCAAGTCACATGTAGACAAAACAAGTATTTCAATATGGAACACATCACTCACTGCATCGACGCAATAGTGCAATTGCAATTATTGTGTAAAAATAGGGCAAATAAACGATAAATTCATGCAACAATCAACATGTGATAGGTAATAAAAAGTATTCTTCCACTTATCGCTTCTGACCCGATTTTTATAATCTTTGCATGTTTATGCAAAGTGTTCTCAGTGAAGACAAAAAATACACACATTAACAAAACTTAGGAACCTACTATGTAAGTCCTATAATATGTTTTTTTTTGTATTTGTTATGGGTTCGCCCGATTTGTGCATGGCATGTAGCCAGTGTCAAGTATTATAATATTATTATTTATGTTTTTCTTAATTTCACATAAGGAAAACCATATCATTAAAGCAATCTTCGTGTTCAAGTAGGTATATAGTCAAGTCAAATAATTACATGGCCAAAGTCACGAATCAGTAAAGTGGTGGATGCTTTACTAATAGTTCCTTGGAGTTTTGGAAAATATGCGAATTGACATGCTTTTTGGGTTTATATGATTTTGCCTACACTCGTGCACTTTGGCGAACATTCAATAACTAATATTCCACCAATATTACACATAAACACTCGAAGAAACACAAGTTTGAAAAATATGTAAAACCAACAACGTCCTCATTATCGGATTCCCGCCAAAAAACCTATGACATATTAACCAGCTAAAAACGGGTCTAATTCGCGCACAAACAAATATCAAAATATATAATTAGACCCGTTTTTAGCTGGTTAATATGTTTCCTGTTCGCGAAAGTTTAAGAACTTCAACCTATGACATTTTTATAAATATGACCTCATTTTAAAAAAGGGTCCTACTATGAAAGTCCTTTGAGACATTTAGGTACTATAACCTCATTACTGTTAAGATGATACTTTTTAGAAAAAAAGTCCTAATTTAAATCCTCTTTACAGATCGCCTCACACATGAATCGGCAGCGCGCGCAATAAAAAAATACAAAATTCAAAATGGTGGACACACAACACTACTGCCTCCGGTGGAACAACTACCAATCGTCCATCACCAGCGCGTTCGAGAACCTTCGCGATGATGAGGACTTCGTAGACGTGACCTTGGCTTGTGACGGAAAGAGCCTTAAGGCCCACAGGGTGGTCTTATCGGCCTGCAGCCCCTATTTTAGGGAGCTTTTGAAGGTGAGCTGGTAACACTGTTTTAATTTTTAATAATTACAGGGAGATTTTGTAAGAGACGGTTCAAAGACTTCCAGTACTTATTGCCGGAATTACTTTCGTGATTGCTAAGTGAAGTAGTAAACTCATGCAACTTGTGTACAAACAACACGCCAGCTGACTAAAAATTACATGTTGAATTTAACGCCATCTATGGTATTGGATAAACAACAAGCACTTTTTTAAAATATTGTAATCTTGCAAAATTCTATTGCAACTATAACCAAATGAAAATATTGTACAGAAAAATATATCATGCAAAAAAAGGTTTGTCAGGTGTGGGGTTCGAACCCACGCTCCCTCTCGGGAACCAGAGCTTAAATCTGGCGCCTTAGACCACTCGGCCAACCTGACTTAGAACAGTCGTGCGAAATAAGATAATGCTATCAATGTCTTACTTAAATAACGACTTTGTCGGTATAGCACTAAAATGTGCTTATCATGCATGTTGCAGGGTTCTTACCGCGCATAACTAAAAACTTAATTATTTTTATTCAATAATCGTGATTTGAGAAATATTTTGAGGTTTATTACAGAGTAACGAGACTTAGGGCCGTATTAATAAATGAACCTCAATTATAGCGTACCAAGTGCGCTATCAGCTGATCCACACTCAAAAAATGTACATCTTGAAATCGTTGCTATTTAATAAACGGATATTGAGATGTGGCACTGGCTACTAGATACTGCCTTGTATGTGTCAAATAACCGGATAGCACTTAACCGCTGAGTGTAATTTATTATTTGGCCAGATATCATGTAAGTGTCTGTTCCTAATCTACAACTTAAGATGTATAATATATTAGATAGAGCGAAAGAGCAAGTGCACACTGAAGATAGCTCTCAGAGCTAAGTTTGATTTATTAATATGAGCCTTAAGGTCGTACACACCTGGTCGTACACCTAAACGTAATTGAACGGTCAACCATATCTATAAGCATCTGTCTACTGCTAGGGACGTTCCTACCTATACTTACCTACGTAAGCAAAATCAAAAATAACCCAACAAATTCCCAGTTAGAGCTATCCGATTTATGTCAAATTTAAAATGGATAGTCGCCGTCCGCACTCAATAAACACCGAAGTGATTAAAATGACTGTTCTGCCGTAGTTTTAACGAATGACCCCATGAATATTTTATTTTCATTCCAATGGTAATTGAGTTTTTGTTTGTTTTTCGAATAGATATTATATTTGGCAGCATTTGAATATTAAAATGTTGACGTGTCAAAAATGACTGGGGATATTTCTGTCTAAATTCGGCGCGGAGTTTAGTGCAATTTTATTTATTAATAGTAGGTTAGTCAATACACGATGTTTGTCCTAAGCCAACGCATTCGAAATTGCGATTTATTATGCAATGATGTTTCGTTAATTCATTCAATCTATTTTTAATGCTAATAAAATCGTAGCTTTTAGATTAATTCGCGCTCAACTAATAACGGTGAACTAGTTTTAACGTTTTTAAAATGTTAGAAAATGTTGCCAATATCATGCAGGTGGTGTTTTAGTGAAAATGTGGTCTCAACTGTCGCAAGTCTAGCGTCTACTGCCTGAACACCCCAAAAGGGGCTTGGCATTATACATGAGGTTATCATGCCGTTGGTCACTTATCACTTCTATATGGTTCCACACTCAGTCCAAGTTCTGAACACTCGGTTCAGGTTTTGAACACTTGCTCCCTTTAAACGCTGGGTTCCCGTTCTGAACACTTGGCCCTTTGAACTCTTGGTTATACAATTGTTGCTTGTCCCCAGTCAACGCCTTGCAAGCACCCAGTGATCGTGCTACAAGACGTGGCTTTCTCGGATCTGCACGCCTTGGTGGAGTTCATCTACCATGGCGAGGTGAACGTGCATCAGCGGCGCCTCTCCTCGTTCCTCAAAACGGCGGAGGTGCTCCGCGTGTCAGGCCTGACACACAATGAGGACGCGCAAGGAGTTAGCGTAAGTATCAACATTTTTAAGAGTAAAGAGATTGGCATTGCGTTCTTCTGTGCGCGCCACGCCTTATCATAGCAAGTGCGGTAGCAGCCAGAACTTTTTAATCACGATGATTATAAGATTTTAATCTGCATTGATAAATAGCACCTATTTTTGAACGGACATCAATATAATTGATGTAAATTTGAAAAGTCACCGCAATAGCTTCTGTCATAATTACGCATTCGCTCGTACCACAACAATTCAATCTAATCTGCATTTAGACCGAAATAAGACTGTACCGTTTTGAAAATCACTGTATAAAAACGCTGCCTTAGTATTATTGCAAGCGGTGTACATTTGTACATTTTGCAACCGACATTCCATTCCATGACAAAGCATGGCGCGTACAAACGACCACCCTAGCTCGTTATACAGTTGCGTAGAAAATATCGGAGCATCGCCGCCTAACTAAGCCCTTCGTCAACAGCCCCTGCTGCAAACGATGCGAGAAGCGACCTCGGCGCCGCCGCCGCACACGCCGCCGCACCCCGCGCACACGCCGCACGGCCACACCCCCAACTACAACGAGAAGCTGGAGGAAGCCCTGCTCCAGCCGACCTCGTCGAGCGTGCAGCAAATGATCCGCTGTCTGCCGCTGGCGCCGCGTCGCGTCTCCCATTCGGACAACTCGCCGGACGTGATCAAGCGTCCGCGCCACGACAACAACAACATCGAGCAGCCACAGATACACGACTTCTCCACTAAGAACCACTCGCTGGTGAACAACACGAGGGCCCACGAGCCGGGCAACAACGGCAACGGTATCTCGAACAGTAGCTCGTCGCCGTCGCCCCGGCTCATGGACGAAGTGAAGAACGAGCCGCTGGACATGATCTGCCCGCCCATTCCGGACATCGACAGGAACACGGATGACACTTCGCCGCATTCGCATAGACCTATGGTGAGTTGGTATACGATACGGCCGTTTCCGTAGACTACTTTTATATTGATAAAACTGTGTTTAAAGAAAGGGAATGTTCACATTTCTAAATCTTCACGTGAAGTTGTGCTAAGTTTTTCATCGGGATTCTAACTTATATAAAGTCAAGGTTTAATTTTCAAGTCATACATCTCGTAACTGTGTATTTCTTAATTACTTACTGGCAGCCGAAGTCTAATAAATAAGTGACCTACTTATTTCACATTCTCATAACGAATAAAGTTTCTCATCTTATCCAATTTTTCTGCGAGAGTAGGTAGGTACCCATTTAATTCTCAGCTACATTTTTAAAACGACATCTCCAAATAGCGACACCACTCGAAAATGTCCTATCATCTAAATCAAATCTTAGACTAGACTAAATAACAATCAGTCTAAACACGGTTTCACCTTGACATTGCGAACTTGACCTCAATTTGGCATTGTTGTCAACGAAACTATTTCACAACGACACCATTGCTGCACCACAATCGAACGCCAATAAAAATCGATAGCAGAGCGCGCAGTGTAATCGAGACACAGCGAACGCTCCGTCTAATGCAGGCGGGTGATATTCAGTTACCGGGTATACGGATTAGGTGGTAGTAGCCGGCCGACGTCTAGCTGGCTAGAATCGGTACTCGGAAATTTGCAAGTGTCAAATTGCAAACGATTGTTATGCAGTCGAGTGGTGGCTCTATCGGCGATGCGCGTCACTTTAGCACTCTCCAATGCGATGAATGAGTGAAGGTCATACCGGTTCGCATACCGGATTATAAATAACTTTTTTTTCTTTTGCACTGGACAGCGAGATATTATTGATAAATGCATTAAAATTTTACATTTTTGCTAATAATAATGAAAATTTACATGGAAGTTGTACCTAACTACGAGAAAACGCTCAGAAAATAAGTAATTCTGTTAAAACATCTAAATTTTGCGATATAAAAATGTTGTTATTACAAAAGTTTGGTAATTCCAAAGTTAAATTGGAATACAAACTTTAATAGTGGACGAGTACCTTCGCAGTACCGGGCTCTAACTAATAACAACACTTTTAATTTGATTCCTTAGAAATGAGTTCTGCTTAGCATTTTTTTCTAAGATACTTGGATTTGAATTTGGATTTTGTTTTTTACCACAATTAGGTATGTTAACATCGCTGAACCTCTAGTTTACTTTGACCAACCGATACGTGTATTGCTGTCTTTGTCATTTGTTTAATACGTAATAGAGACAGCGATAGACTTATCGATTGGTCAAAGTTAACTAGTGGTTCAGAAACGGGACATAAAAAAACCTTGAATCGTCAAACATAGAGAAACGCTTACTATCACAGCATCCTGGTCACGGCGCCAAAATTAGATAAAGATCAATTAGTCCAGTGGCGCCAAAAAATAATGCCTATTTTCTCCTTGCCTCAGGGAGCCGGGCCGCCCTCGCGCGGTAGCTCAGCCGATGCCGAGGATCGCACGCCGCCCCCGCATCTGCCACACTCGCCGTTCATACCGCCCCCGGACTCGAAACTCTTCACTCCGTCTAACACCTACAACTTCCCTATGGAGCTCTCCCAACATCCGTCGCTGACTGGTAAGTATTGTATTTTGTTGGTATTACCATTGGTAATCAAAACTTTCCTAATAACCAACATATCTATCTATCACAGCACATTAATTAATCTGTATATATTATGACAGGTTCTAAAATCCAAATCATATTTTAAGCTAGGTACGTCTAAATCATATTTTTGATAATTTAGTTCAATTTTTGCCAGTGACCATATGAAAATAGCTTGTGAAAGTGGTGTTTTACTGTTTGTTTATAGCAATTATATATCTTTATTTCCTCTGATTGTTGTTACTGTGTATTTTGTTGAGACTATTGAACGGGTTCGTGAACGTTCGCTCACAGAGCTGCGTTTGTTCTCAGGCCTGCAGAGCCCCATGAACCCGGACGGCATCGCGGGCACATCTCAAGGTGAGTTTCAGCTTGTCTAGCAACAAGTTTATTTTATGCATTACCTACATATATTGAAACAAACGATATTTTTAATGCACTGTCTGTCGTATGCCACCATCACCGCTTCCTCTCTGCTCTGTCATTATTAGGTTTATATATCATTATAGGTTTTATATTTTTACAAAATGTATGAGGCAATTATCACGTGACATATAGTATTTATTCGTATGTATTTATTATAAAATATATATCCTCTTAACCTCTGTATATGTTCATTTTGTGCTCTGTGTTCTGTATCTAAATTAATGTTAGCTTTTTGTGTTATGGTTCGATGGAGACGGAAATAGATCGATTAATTTTACCTATTTTGTTAGTCAGACATTTTGACTGTTCTGTAACCGGATGGAAATGTTGATCATTGAACCAAAACGCAATGTGGCGTGCATGTTATTGTATTGTAACATAGTTTAATGTATACTATACAAGGAAGATGCTAGCTTGTTTTAGATGTGATTGAATCTTGTGTGCTAGGAACCCTCACTCCCATGTCTCCGATTAGGTTTATGTTTTTCATTTTCTATTTGCATTTTTATTTTCTTAAATTCTCATTTTATTTCTTCCAACATCCGAACGTTTACCAACGAAAAGGTTTTATCGATCTGTACTGTACCCGATTGGCTGTTAAATTATGAAAAATAAACCAAATAAACAACAAAATTACGTTAAGAATTTACAAATCGACTTCCGAGAAAAACAATGATAACTCAATAAAAACTTGGAAAGAGCGCCGTGTCAGTTTTATTTGATTTTGCGGAGTGTTTCGGATCTCATGATTCATTATATTTCTAAATACACTATCGAATGACATCCGATCATAATACCGATGAGAAGCGAAGCATAACATGTTAAAATAACCGGGACGTGTCGCTGGACAATGGAATTTTAGCAATGGTAAAGTGGTGTCGGTTTCTTGAAAATATTAATCGAGTTTCAATCAATTCATTGAGCAGTAACGCTTTGTCCGAGAGAAATCGGAAACGAGCGCCGCCTCGTCGCGCCGCGTGACGCGAACCACGCCTGCCCCATCACATTCATCGCTGAGCTTAACTAAGTCGAAACATAGGCGTTAAACAAACATACTAATATACCGCTTCGCATACGAGCAGCGGATGGCTATCACCGGGGGGTGGCGGTGCTTGAGAGGCTACGACAAGGAGAGTGCATTAAACGTGCGTCCGCAGCTTCGACGGGGCTAACTGCTTGTGTTGTGACCAGGTGGCGCCCGCACCCCCCAAGAAGATTACAGATGCGACCCCTGTAACAAGAGCCTGTCTTCGCTCACGCGGCTCAAACGACACATACAGAACGTCCACATGCGCCCGTCGCGCGAGCCAGTCTGTAACATTTGCCGGCGGGTTTACTCCAGCCTCAACAGCCTCCGCAACCACAAGTCCATCTACCACCGCAAGCAGCAGCCGCCCCCGGCGACCGCGCAGGGGCCCTTTTACCCCGTCAACTGACGCCGCCCCCGTCCGCGCGAAACAATGCCATTCGAAGAAACCGAGCTGCCATCCTAACCACCTAAACACGCCATACTCTTGCCCCTAGAAATCTGTTAAGTTTAAAACGATGTAAAACGCGATATGTTCCTAACATTTGTATATAGCATAGTTATGCATGCGCATCGCAAACTTTATCTCTATATGTATCTATTCTATTTAACCGAACGATGTGATTAACGCTTGCCGTGCGAGCGTAGGCCGCGCCGCCGTCGGTCCGGGCTACGCTCGCAAGGCCTCGCCTATCTGGAACCAATTGGGACATCTACGATCGGTACACGCATAACCACCAACGTTTTCAAGTGAAGCGCATTAGTCAAATTCGAGTAGTGAAACACGTTGATTGCCTCTACAGCCTCTCGGACGGACAGTCTGGTAGCGGTACAGTTTGTGCCAATTGGTTCCTTCATAATGGGACCTGTTGGATGCGAGGTGTCGCAGTGGTGTTGGCTACGACGCGCGGCCGGCGCCGCGGTCCGGCCGCGTGCTTGACTAATGCGCTAATGTTGGTCGTTATGTGTGGCGCAGTGGGCCCCCTGGGCGCGGGCCACCGGTGCGAGGTGTGCGGCAAGCTGCTGTCCACGCGGCTGACGCTCAAGCGGCACACGGAGCAGCAGCACCTGCAGCCGCTGCACTCCGCGCGCTGCACGCTCTGCCACAAGGTGTTCCGCACGCTCAACTCGCTCAACAACCACAAGAGCATCTACCACCGGCGCCAGCGCGCGCTGCCGCCGCAGACGCAGCCGCAGAACCTGTCCGCGCCCGACCGCGACGCCAAGCTGGGCCCGCCGCCGCCGCCCGCGCCGCCCCACCACGCCATCGACTTCTACAAGTTCAAGGATCAGTTCAACGTCTAGACCGAGCCCGTACGCTTTCCGATATTCACGTTTCTTTTTAAATCTCCGCGAGAGGGATTCGTTCATATATTTTATGTTTAGATTTTAACGATATTTATTCGGACGATCCTTGGACTTGTGCGATCTAGATTGTTCACGACTATGACTAACATCACAAACGATTTACAAAAATCTATACGAGTTGACATTCCAATTGACGAGGGCGGGCCGAGTCGCCCCCCCGCCGTAGTGTCGAGTGGCCCTCGAGTGCAATAATGCGGTAATGTTTATTCCTGAATTTTCAAACTATGTTAAATGTGCGACAATAAGGCGAAGAGAAAAAATAATATTTTGAGAAAAGATGAAAAATCTTGGTGCTGTAAATTTATATATTAGGCTTAAACGTATATAAAAAGAACGGTGTTCGTGTAGTAACGAAAGAGGCATATTGTTTTGAATGTTGTGTTCATTTTTCGGCAATTTATTTATTTCTGTAATTTATATCTGCATGATCTCAATCTTAGATATTTATACGAGATTACTAAAAGAATATTTAAAAAATATTAAAAATTATATACACAGATATATTTATAATTGGCTTATGAGGCTTTTCAAACCGAATCGTTTATTTTGTTAGGTGTTTTTGTTCTTTAAATTTAAGACTGACACGATCGAGATAGCACCGATAGAATGAGAAAAAGATGCATTACGTTTTCTAAAAATAATTCCCGCAGAAGCACATACATAATAGAAAAAATACTGGATTATATTACAATACATACCGAAACTGGACTTCCACATACAATCATGAGTTAGTGACATCACTAGCACATAAATAGATACAGATACACACACACACACAAATAATAGTACATACACATCACATGTTTTTTGAGTCAACATTTATGATTTTCTTTTTTTTCTGTTGACTAATTTGACTATTGAGTTTGACATTTCTCTATCTTTCTCTTTATTTTCTATAATTATTTTCAAAAAGACAATGCACACGAATGTTTTTGCAAAGTGAATCGCAAGGTGCCATTAACAAAAAAAAAAAGAATATGGCTATTTTTAATTTTATTATTAGGGATTTAATTAGTCAGATATTATTTTAGTTTTTTCAATCATTAGTTTTATTTCAACTTTGTGTTCGTTTCTATTAATTTTAATTGTTTCGTTGAGCCTTTTTTTTTAGATTTTTGCAAACATATTTCGCTTATTATCGTGTACCTTTTTTATTATTATTTACGTTTATTATTTTGTACATTTACAAATTACATATTTGTTGGTATTTCTTTGTACAATTGTAATTTAATAACACATTATTATACACACTATATACTACATAATAGGTAATAGAATTACATTTTAATAATTCTCAGTGTTAAATGTTCCTAAATTTCAACATTAACTTTTCTTAATCGTCGTTGTTACGACACTTTGCTTGCCATGAAATAATAGTATAGTAGTTTACATATATCTGATGCTAAGAGGACAGTAATTTTACTATTCATTCGTTAATAAACAGTAGAAAATGAGATATACGTATATCATAAATTTAGCATGAAGCTGTGTGTTGTCGTAGCACTATTATTTACAGTAAAAAAATATGAGGCTCCTAATTAGAAATAAACAAATATCGAAAATGATGGCAACTACTTTTAGGCAACTTTATGATGAAATTGATTTATGTAATTTGTGCTATTATAACACAACTAAGCACAGATAACTTAAAACTTAGAATTGTTTCATCGTATTTATACTAATGATCTAGTTAATTCGTACATCACATTATATACGACAGTAAGTCGGTTAAATATCAATATTGTTACAATTTCGTTTTGGATAGCGATAAGTGTAAATGTTAACATAATTTATTGTAAAACTATATACACTTTATGTAATTAGTGCCTGCTTTATACAATTTTTATTATTGTGTTCTAAAAAAAGACATTTATATTGCGCAACTTCTGTAACGAAGTGATTTTAGGCAGTGTTCGGAACACTCCTGCGCAATCGACCGATGCTTTATTATTAACAACTTTGAGAGGCTTCCTAAATAATGCTATAAAGTATGTTAAGATTATGTTGTTATTGCTAGTTATGTAAACGCTTAGCCATTACAATTTGTTTAGGTATAGGGCCCGACACATTATCGGAGGCTGAATACGATTTCCGCGCGGTCTAAACTCGGTCGAACAGAATTATTTATCGGGCAGCGATCGTTTAATTTTATCGAATCTTTTTTATGTTATTCTCACTAAAATAAATTATTTTATTTGAATTTTAGAAACGTAGCACACATTTATCAAATAGATAGAGGGTTTACTGCGCTTCTAATAGGATTTAATTGACAGGGAACGTGTTTAAATTAATCTTTGAAAAGGAAATTTCGCTGATAATATCAGATTATCTGTAAATACGAGTACAATTTTAGTTCAAGAAAAAAAGTCTGCTTTTGGCATAATACTGAAAATTCCGTTCACGGAAACCATGTTCGGGCTCGGGATGTGTGTCGCCGCCCTTATTTAGTAAGCTTTATTATGATAGTTTTGTCCAATTGGAAGACTAGTGATTTGGTGCTAATTTGGAATGACGTTAGAAAAAAATAAGGATACGAAAAATTCGAAAGGAATCAAAATTTTGAAAAATTCGCAACATTCCGTTTGTGAGGAAATGTTAAGTTTTTATTTGCAAAAGTTGCAATGTTTCAACGTGAAACGTAGGATTGTTGTTTTTTATGTAGTAAAGTTAGTGTTAGTTTTTCTTGTTAATTTGGGTTTGGGAATTAAGTTAGTTGACTAACTAGGATTAAGGTTTATCTGAATTCATATAGCTGATAGCATGTTTAATTTACTATTACAGGGATGTGCTGCAAAGGCAGTACGGTCAATCATTTGGCTATGCGGATAGGACTAGAAAAATTATGAATTTATTTAGAGAAAAAATTGAATTTGTTCGAAAAAAAATTGCCAAATTATAAGCGCTATAGACTGACTAGACTAAGACGCGTTCGAGTGGACACTAGGCGTATTGTATAGATAAAAATTGTACGTTATTTACTAAATTTATTGATGACTAAAATGGAAAATAACAATCGCACAGAAGGCGAAGTCAAAAGCGTGATTAATTTTGGTATTATTAACTCGAAATTTATGTGATTCGATGATCTTTGGTTGGTTAGGTGCTAAGTTTTGGATCTCGAGGGGTTCGCCCCGTGGTTGGAGGCACTACACCGTGTCCTAAGGCGTAGGACACATCCCTGTGTACATTAGTTAGGACCGTAGCAAGTTTAAGACTGTTTCTGTGACCTGTTTATGTTTTTATCTTTCTAACGAGTTAAGGTGATATTTTTTTTCACATTCGCCGTCGTGCGTCGACTTTATCCCATGTGTTCTTATACATACTTCTTGTTGGCATTTTTACTTATTTTATAAGGAGTCTAAATTAATTTATTGGTTGTTGTATTGAAATTTTATATGATTATTTTTTCTTTAAATTATTGTACTATCCACGAATCTAGTTTTTGTTGACGATTGGCGTTGTGTAAAGCAGCCCATTACGTGTTCGCGACCACTCACTGTGCCAAAATAAATTGTTATAAAGTTATCATTTTCTTGTCTTCCATTTTAACTAAAATTATTTTCACACATCGTGTTTTGACTGCGCCAGTGACTATTTATTATTTATCTGATGTAATTACAATGGGCTGCACTTCTATTATTATCTATATAAATAATTCACATCACTTTTAATACCTATTATTATTATTATATCCGTAAAATAGTTATTTTTCTTCTTTACTTTTAAAATAAAAATAATTGAAGTAACTACTCATAAAATGTAATTTGTAATCGTTAAACCGAACTTCATAAATCCTAATATTGATGATAATGGCGTTTTTAATAAAACAAATATACAAAAAAAATATTGTCCGTTTTATTAATATATATCCACACCGAGCTACCTATATGAACCTATAATTTATTTGTTATATTATGTTTTTTTTTATTTAAACGCTTGTTATTGAGAGATATAGGTATTGGAACTACTACAATGCACTGTTTTCTTTTCTGATTTCCGAGCTTTGCACATTTAGTTATTTTTTATTTATTTCCCCGCCTCTGCATGCGTTTGTTCCGTAACACCCACCTCATCGGCCACTGTAGCTTCGCCATCATTCTCTATTTTTGTTATTTTTTCATTTTACACTTTAGTTTTGTTATTTTTTTTTATTTTTCACTTTTGATTTTATAATTTTCCAACTCTGAAATTAGACATCAAATTCCAAGAGTTGCCACACTGGATAAATTTCCCGAGTTAGGTGGTAGATGAATTATTTTATTTTGACGCGTACGGGGCAGAACCCCACATTTGTTTTTTTGTTTTTTCAATCTGTTTACAGGTAAAAAGTTATTCTCGTGTTCACTATGCGGGAAGGTTCTGTGCTCCAAGGCCTCGTTGAAGCGGCATATCGCCGACAAACACGCCGAGAGGCAAGAGGAGTACAGATGCACGATATGCGAAAGGGTATATTGCTCGAGGAACTCGCTGATGACTCACATATACACCTACCACAAGTCGAGGCCAGGGGAGACGGACCCAAACCGGTTTTTTTAGTGACTACTTGGGCGGAGTTGGCGCGGCGTGCGGCAGTGCTCGTCTAGCAAAGAGAACCACCAGACCAACCACTCGCCCGCACCCCCAACCACCACCCTCAAAGGTTAGACCCGCTTCTAGAACAGCGACACATTAAGGATAAGCAGCTAACTCTCATTAACATGAATTTATCCCGATTAGAGTTAAGATAGGTATAAGGGTCCTCTTTTCACTTTTCGTTTCTATTGTTTCCCTTTGTTTTTTAGAAAGTTTTATGTTGATTTTGTTTATTATTATATCCCGAGCCGGCCCCTCCCCGCGGGTATCGCAGTTTTGATGTTGTTGTGTTGCTTGGAGCATGCTTCTATCATTTTTGTTATCACGTGTTTCTGTGTCATTGTGGTTGAAATGATTTCCTTAAATTTTGATAATAAAATCTCGTGATTACTGTGTAGTTAGTCGATGTGTACAGTGCATTATTATTAGTATTATAATTTATTATAATTATAACCTCATACATGTGCCTAATATACGAAATCTCTTAACTTTCAATTAATAACGCATTCGAATTCTAGAATCACCCTAAACCGTTTTCACGTGTTGCCACTAACAAAGCTTTTACCCCGATAAATTGCGAAATGTGGGTGTCGCGGAGCGTCTCTCGGATGTGAAACCGTGCGCTGTCGTGTTTCAGCCGTGCCGCCACTCCGCATGCCGCCGCCCACCGCCGGCGGCATCAACGAGCCGCAAGAGTGTCCTTACTGCCGCCGGACATTCTCTTGTTACTATTCCCTGAAGCGACACTTCCAAGACAAGCACGAGCAGTCGGACACGCTGTACGTGTGCGAGTTCTGCCACCGGAGGTACCGCACCAAGAACTCGCTGACGACGCACAAGAGCCTGCAGCACCGCGGCTCCAGCGGCATGCTGAAGCGGCTGCTGAAGACGTCGGCGCTGCACAGCGCGCTGGCGCCGGCGCCGCACCACCTGTTCGACCTGGGCGCGCCCGAGCACGCGCCGCAGCTGCCGCCCGGCCTGCAATGACCTCAGCCCGCGGTCTGAATCGCTGCCCTCCCGGGGCGCGGCGGGCGCGGCGGCCGCGGCCTCGCGCCGCACGCGCCCGCCGCGCCCGCGCCACCACGCGGACTCGGAACGACGTGCCACGTCCCCCATGTGCAATATAACGGACAATGCCAAAACAATGCACAATACGCCGCATTTAATGGTTAATCGTATTATAATTAGTAAAATATTGACGTTAGGTTAAAGTTACATAAACAGTATTGTCGCACGAGGCCTGTAGAGGCCGCTAGTGTACGCTTCGAATCGGACTTCGCTTCGTGACTTTATTATAGTAACGCGTGTTGTAGACGTTTTCTAGTGAAAATGGTCAAACAGTGTTCAAGATGACAATGTAATTCAGAGCAATACTAAAGTATTATAATATTTCTAGTACTGCCAAATATAATATGCCAACTGTATTCTAAAGAAAATACATTTTGTAAAATCACTTTTCGATAATTGTCTAGTGTCAAATTAGAATCGGTAACTGTACAAATGAGAAACGTACAAATTTTAAAAACAGTAATTTTAAAAAAGAAAATATTTTTTAATGAAACTTTTTCGGAACGCCAAATCTAAATTAATGAAATGAATCAGATTATTTAGGAAATAATTTACCAAAATTTTTAGATTAATGAAAAAATGTTGATGTTGAGTAATAAAAATTAAAGACTTCTTAGAATCTGATTTCGAAAGTACAAAATTTAACGTCTAATTGAACAATATCTATTCTATGTGCGTTTGGCTTCAATAATTAATGATAAATTATTATTATGATCAGTAAATAAGTAGCCGTGCCTTCGTTCGTCTTCATGCCATGAAAGAATGCGTCAGTGACGGGGAGAGAGCGCGTACTGCGAGTGTGTACGTACGCGATGCACAGAGATCGGCCGACGAACGGGAACGGTATGCGATGACGTTTCGAAAAGGGATAATGCTGTAATGTTGCCAGACTTTGAAGGATTCCCAGAATACAGGGTTAAGAGTGAGCGAAGAGTTGTGTACGGAATAGAGACGCTGGATAGCCTTAGCGTGGGTCTTCGAAAAGCGGTTCGACGATCGTATACGTGTGCATGATTTCAAATCATGAAACAAATATAATCATTTCTTCTGTATAAAAATAAGGTAGATTTAGGTATTCATCGATAGAATTATATTTAACCTGTATCCATTTTCGGATTTCTCTCTATGAGTGTATAGTGGTTCTTATTTAATGTCGACCAACGTAGCAGACATCTCGTTATTGAAAATTTATTAGATTATTCTTATTATAATTAATTATTCTCAAAAAGTCTTAGGAATAACCATAAGATGGCTGCAGATTGTAAAAAAATATTTTTATTTACTTATTTTTTAGGTAATTGCTTGGGTACCGTTTTCATCGCGAGAAATGGGACATATCTACTCAGGGTTATCCATCAATAATATATCAGCTCAGCTACAGGAACCACTTGACAGATTCGAGGAGATCTTAGCCCGACATATCGCAATCTAATATCTCATTAAACAAATACACGATAAATAAAGTATTTAACACCGTGATATATCACAAAACCAAAGAGAATGGAAATGGAGATAATAATTGCATTTATCATCAGTATCTTTAAAGTAACACGCAGAAGAAAATGAATTTAATATACACGCAACTAAATTTTAGTGTTGTGCCATATCCAAATTATAAAAAAAAACAATTTTACATTTCGGACATATCAGTCATGGATCGCTTAAAGTGATAACTGTTTTTGAAACATTTAACAGTCGTATTTTGGAAATGAAACCAATGTAAATCCAATTATAACTTTGAATAATACAACATCAATGCAATTTACAGATGAACGATCGCATATTATTATATTGCATTTATTATATAAAACGTTAGTAACTCGGTTAAGAATTATAATGTAAGATCTTTTATCTTTTTCTTTTCGGGATATATTATGTATACTTTGTGATATCAACTTACAATTTAATGGGAATTTATTTGGTAATAGATACATAATAGGTTATAATCACTTTGTCCTCATATACAATATGAATTAATTTAACTAACAACGGGTTGCGTTATTGTAAAATAGACGTTATACTATATAATATTACAACTCTGGTTACAACGTGATTACCTCCGTTTTACTAGTACCTCAGTAATATTATTTTGTTTTTAATTTTTATTCAAATGTTACAGGCTGTTTAATAGAATTCTGTTACAATAGAAACTGTTCGAGAACATCGTTAGCGTCGTTAGCAGGAGCTTAGATGAGGAAGGCATGCGGGTAGTTTGAATTGTAAATACATATAAGTTAGTCATACATACATACATTATTGAATTATCGTGGCGTCGCCGTTCGGGAATAGAGCCTCGTGATATTATTAACTAAATAGCGAATAGATAAAATCATTAATGGAAAGGATTTTTATATATTCTACTAATGGATTTATTGATAGTGAAACTTAGACTTAGTCTGCATAAGGTTTAATGTTCGTGTTTATTGTTTTCGCTGTGCAATTATTTGATATTGGTTTGGCTGTATTAGCTTATTGTTGGTTGCTTCGTTAACTTTTGGATTTTCCCACCATATTATTATGTGTTTTATGGTTTGGCATTTTTCTAGTTCTAAATTTATGATCTCAGTTGATAGCTGCGTAATACATCAATGATTTCGGAGACAGCCGTTGGTGATTGTTGTTGGCTCTTAGCTATTAGAAATATTATGTTAAGTTTGGGTAATGTGTCGGCAAAATTTTTCAAAAGATCGCAGCGTGGAAATTCAAAATTGATAAAAAGGTAAACCCAAATACAATTGCAGCGGGCCGATAAAGAAAATATATATTTTGCAATGTATACCAAAATACTGCATTTTTAAATGGTAAGGTTAAAGTGAGAATACTTTTCTTTTTGTATAAACTATAATTAAACGCCCCTCTGAATTGCAATATAATTTTTCGCTTCTTCGCCAGTTAATTACGTTAAGTTAATAAAGTAAAAGTGTTAAATATAAACCGACTGTGTTACTAATTAGCGTAATGCAAAAATGAATCAGCAACGGAATGCCTTCTAACAGTACAACTTTACCCATAGCCTACTCTAGGTAAATAAATAAGATAGTGTGCTTTAAAATGACGTTAAGGTGTTGGGTGTAATTCACATTTATACCTATTTGTCTCAAATCAGGCGCACAAACTGTGTTAAGCAATGTTTCATATATTTTCTGATATAGTATGGAAGTGGGTGCACATCGATGCTATCGTATACAAATGAAGCTCTACATAGAAGTTATATTTACCTCAGTATTCGAGCCTTGTGTCATTATAGCCACCTCAAGTCATTTTAAAGTATTTATGTTTTACCATTTTTTTTTTGCAAACGTCAACTTTGGTGACCCTTATGTACTGCCAATTTATACAAAACTCGTCATATCGCTTAAAATATAAATCGATTTTACATCGATGTCGTTACAAAATGTATTTTTGTGACGGTTAAGTGTAAAACAAGTTTTCGTAGGTACTGAGAAATAAGAATACAGATAATAAGTAAGATAATAGTTATACACTTCTCACCTGATATTAATCATGTTCACAAACTATTTCACAAAAACCTGTTTTTAAGAATTTATGCTTTTATGATATAAGTATTACCTCCAATATTTTTAAGTATTACCTCCAATAATGATTTATTTTTAACGTATTAATTAATATAGCAAACAAACGTTCAGTCCGCGGACTGTTCGTCGAGACGGCGACTATGTATTTATAATCGCTAAAACGGAATGTGTCAATACAATAAATATAATTTTATATTTTTATCTAATTATTATAATATTGTAAATGTCAAACAAGATTATAACAGCTGTTGATTAGTTGATCGCAATACATTAGATTGACTTCGTCGATCCATCCATATGAAAATGCAATAGTTCATCTTCTGGATTATAATAAATTGTTATTACGATTTATTACATTACAGACTCCGGCACCTACAATAGTTATTTATATAAAATAATTTTACATTGCTCGATCGGAAGACAGACGCCGTTATTAGGAATAGATCGACTGCATTTATAATTTATTGTTATGAGATCACATCGAGATAGAACCTTATCCTTAGTTTATTTATGACATATTTTTATTTTATAATACTTGGCTGTGACATTACCAAGCATCTTTAAAGGAATTAGGACATGTTGATAGTGATACAAATAATGAGTCGATTTATTCTTAAGTCTATAGCTTTAAATATATATATCAGTATCTTCCACTTAATATTACTAATATAATATTACAGTTATTAATAGCAATAGTTCCCAATCTGCCATAGTACCTCAGTAACTATAATTATATAGTTGTATGTATTATATAAATCCTTACTCATAAATAAGTAGCCTTTTTGAAGCAGATTAATAGTTTTCGTTTCCCCAAAAATCTAAATTTGGATTTTTTACATACCTACCTACTTTTCGTTTTAGTTGTTTCTAAGTAGTATATTACATTAAAATCTAGTCCTGGGAAAAATTATATATACTTTCTGATAGGTATAGTAACGTTTTTGTGAAATCTACTATATTCCTACTCTAGTGAAATAGTTCCGTAACTCAAAGTGCACTTACGACTTTTAACTATAATGAAAATAAGAAGTATTATATACCTAATAAGTAGTTCATTCGTTTCGTCTCCGATCGAGCGATCCTCGTTGATACCCGTCTTTACAGTTCACAAATAAAAACTATTTACAATATACACACTATGACTAACAATATACTGCAAGTTATATTCTAGAAGTAACTTTATCTACAGACATAAGGTGACGCTGCAATTTTGCTGAGAAAAAGTGTTTCTAGTGAGTTTGTCCAAGTTTACTGGCACAATTTCAGGTTTGCTAAATAGTGTCGAGTACGCTCGATGCTCAGTTTTCAATGCAAGGGTTGTTCCTATTAAGAGTGTACAAATTAATAATGAGCAATTACTCGGCACTAATTGCAATTACATTTCCCCCTCCCTGTATTCTCAGCAGAGTTTCAGCGGCTACAACTTGTTATGCTTGGGTGACACATTTTATATAATATACATACAGAAATATTTTTTTACGAAAAAATACATTTTATTATATTGTCAAAGTTATTTAAGTGACAACTCTATTTTACTGCACTTATATTTTTGCTGACACACATTAGGATTAGATTTTTTTTCTTTTATTGTAATCTAATGTATGCACGATCTGCGTTTTATTAGCATCGATTTTTTTTCTTTTTCTTTTTTAAGCCGACGCGGACGACACCCACTCAGGATTAGTTAAAATGAAATCAGAAACTAAATTAATAATTTATTAAATTAAGGGTAATTTTAGACGCGTTTGAGTCGAGAGTGGGTGTGGTCGGCGCGATTTTATTAAGCCTAAACTAATATTGTGTTACTATTATGTAAAAGTTATAGTTTGCCATCGTTGAACAAAGAAGGAAACATATGTGTTAAATACATTTAGTTGAGAGTTTCGTTATACTTTTGAAGGTTCTAGTTGGCTCCGTGGGGAATGTACAAAGGAGATGTTTCATAGTATTGTATATGATCGAGTAAGGTTAGATGTGGAGGGGCCGTCGTGTGAACGGGCCCGTACCTATTAGGCTTCTCTTGGAAATTGTTGTAAGAACCTTGCAGTCGGTGAAGACACTTAAAGTACTATTGTTGTAGATTGTGCGGGAGCGGATTGGTTGTTTGGGCGATCACTGGCAACATTGAGCTATCGACCTAGGGGCATAACAGCTAAACACTCTTGGAAATGCTACGAACTAATATTCCTAATACTTAGCAAAATTAATCTTGGTTTTACGCGAGTGTCAGTTAGTAATTATTATTTCACTGTATGTCACTCATGAAAGAAATAAAGTTACATTTAATACCTAATAGATAAAAAAATAGGTAGGTAAGTAAAGAAAAAACTTATAAGCCATGAAACTAACTAAAATCCCCATTAGATAATACACAGTAGTACAGGTACCTACCTATGTAGGTACCTACTACCTAAAAATATCCACATTACGCTATAATATAATATGATTACCGCCACGCTATAATATAATTACCGCCCTTTATTTACTATACTTTCTTAGCTCTTTTTTTCTCTATTATTTACCTACCCTTTACTCTTTTAAAGGTACATTTTTTTTTGTAATTTTGTACTGTTAGGTTTTGTATTAAAATTTATTTACCTATATTTTATGACAGATTTACACAATCAAGTATATACCTAGATTATTTATAATTCAGTTCTCTGTATATGTATGTAATTGTATGCCAACAAAAAATTTCATTTACACATTTTAAATATTTAAAACTCTGAAAATTCTTATTAAGTAATAGTAATACATTTTGAAAATTTTGAAAACAAAATTTTTATGATGATGATTATAATGAAACCTTAGTATTTCCAGTGATCGCCAAAGCATCGGTGTCTTTACTTGTTTCGATGTTGTTGATAAAATGTATTTAAGGAATCAAGTCGGGTTGGTAAATGGTAGGTAGGTACATATCAATAGTCGGAAAAACCATAGTACCATAAGTATCTTTGGATCTGGCTCCTTCGTAAATCGGTTGACAGTTTATGTTCGGCGTTAAATCCTCATGCGAATAACAGTTGAATGTAATAAAAGTATAAAATAAACTCGCAGTGATTCCATTGATGATTATGGGATTTTATTTACCCGTTTCCCTTAATTTAACTTTATTTACTTTCTGCTACAAATATTATATGTATTACTTTCATAAAAAGTTTTTTAAGGCTTATTAAAAAACGCACTGTTTTTTATGCGCAAAACTAAGTGACATTTAATAAATATTTATTTTATGATTAAGGATTTATACGAGACGTGAGGATGCATAGAAATAATTAAAAGCGATAAAGAGTATCCAGTAGGTATATCCATCTCCAAGGTCCTATCTAATTAAGTATCTCTATTCCAAAATTCATCAAAATTGGTTCGCTGGTTTATACGTGAAATAAATTAATTACCTAGCAGGTCCCTAAGCATGGATGAAAGTGCGGTAAGGTAGGTATATACCTAATACTTACTAAAAATAAATTTATAAAAGGTTCCGGGGGCCCAATACATGTAGGTCTGCAACTATCTGAAAATCTGCACTTAGCTGCAAAACAGTATTCGCTTTGCAAATAGCTGGGTATCGCAGAGTGAAGTCTAAAAGAGATTATGAATAATTTTGGTTTAAATAGAGTTTTGGTAAACATGTGATTGATTACGTTTTATGAAGATACTTTTCTCTGAAATTTACACATACCTATAATATATTATATGCAATGCAAGCAAAATGCTTTATGCTGACGATTGCAGATAATTGTAATAATACAAAAATCTCTTCAATTCCTTTAATTCTGCTGAATTTCAACTTTCAGTCTGCAAAATGTTCTCACATAAAACAAATTCCGCTGAAGAGTTCAAAATACGTAGTGAAGACGTGCAGAGTAGCTACAAAATGTACCCCGGTGCTTATAAGTAGAGGAAAGTAAACAAATATGGAATAGTAGGTATCCCTAATTATGGAAAAACTACAGGCATTTCTCAAAAGCAAATTTTGCTACACTCATTAGGAAGTTATCATAAATTTCTGTGTAATGATATAATATCTACCTACGAGGGTGAATCAAAAAATTCTTGGAATCAATATTAAAAAATGCAAAGATTTAAATAATAATATTTTATTTTTCTACATAATCTCCCTCCAATGCAATGCATTTAGAATAACGCGTTTCTAACTTCCTTATTCCTTGTGAAAAAAAATTATTTTCTTGACTCTCGAAAAAGTCCTCTACGGCAGCTATAACCGCGTCATTATCGTGAAATTTTGTTCCACGAATTTCCTCTTTTAATTTTGGAAATAAGTGAAAATCACTTGGGGCTAAGTCCGGAGAATATGGTGGGTGGTCAAGGAGATTGAAGCCAGCACAGCGGATTGCGTTGAGCGCAACTTCCGATCGATGAGCAGGAGCGTTATCTTGAAGGAACAACACGCCCAACGACAGTTTTCCACGACGTTTTTCTTTAATCGCTTCACGCACTTTCGGGATTAAATTTGCATAATAGGGTCCAGTAATCGTCTGGCCTTTTGGCATGTAATCAATAAAAAGGATTCCTTCACTATCCCAGAACACAGAGGCCATAACTTTGCCAGCGGTAGGAGCAACTCGAAATTTCTTAATGGATGGAGAGGATGGTCGTTTCCAAGACATGCTTTGTCTTTTAGTTTCAGGATCAAAATGGTGGACCCACGTTTCATCCATGGTGACAAGACGACGGCAAAAATTATCCGAATCACGCTGGAACATTTCGAGATTACGCTTGGAAATTTCCAAACGTCGCTTTTTGTTTTCGTCGGTTAACATTCGTGGCACCCATCTTGCAGACACTTTTTTGAACCCCAGTGAATCAATTAAAATGGATTGAACGCTACCAAAAGATATCTTTAGGATCTCAGCTATATGTTTTATAGTCATTCTTCTGTCTTCCAAAACCAGATTCTCAACCTTTTTGACATTTTCTTCTGTAACGGAGGTTGAAGGCCGCCCAGAACGCGGGTCATCTTTACAGCTTGATCTACCTCTTTTAAATTCAGCCACCCAGTACGCAACCGTAGAATAGGGTACAGCATCACCCCCTAATGTCTGCTGAATGTCCAAAAAAATTTCCTTCGTAGACATTTTTTTCAAACTGAGATATTTTATCACCGCACGTAACTCACTTTTATCCATAATTTTGACTTTTTAGCAACTCGTTGCACAAAAAAATTTATTACATGCGAACGAACTGACAAAAACAAGTGACAGTCTGCATAAATATAGTGTGATAGACACTCTTTAATTTGAATATCGAACTTGATCCAAAAAGGTTTCATATATATGCACTTCTAAGAACTTTTTGATTCACCCTCGTACGTGCGTACAATTTTCAACTCTTCAGTCGAGCGATTGCAATAATTAGCCGCAGTGAGAGTGTTTTGTTTTGGCGCTGTCAGAAATCTTTTTAAGTTTCGTAAACATCAAGGTAGGGTCATATAATATGTAACGTACCTACCTGTGGACATTTTCGACTACCTCAAATCCGAAACAACCTATCTCTGTATATTATAATCAAGGAATCCAAATAGCAAAGACCTTATTTTGTTGAATATATGGTCTAATATTACTGGATTTTTTATTGTGACTCTAGTGTTGTCAGATTTGCTGTTAAAAGATCAATATTAAAAATGATAATTTTGTCCACAGGTACGTTACTTGTTTGTACCTTTGGTCACCCCTGTGTGTACCTTAGGATAAAAACCCAGAACAACATTTGGTCAAATGAGTCTTGCAACCACCATACTTAAAAACTATAACAAAATTTATCTCATCATCATCATCAGCCTGAAGACGTCCACTGCTGAACATAGGCCTTAGACCGCCACACCGAACCACAATTTGCCACTTGCATCCACCGGTTGCCTGCGACTCTGTTAATGTCTTCGGCTCATCTAGTGGGAAGTCTACTGCTGTAGGCCTACAGCAGTAGGCTTCCCACTAGATGTACTAGAAACATAAATAACTCAGAATCATCTAGATCTGGAATGTTTGCTTCAAAAATTTTGAGGGCAATATCATTTATGAAAATAAAATTTTCACGAGCTGCACTGCAGGACCTTTCCTTTAAGAGATAATATTTTCTTATAAGATTTGCAAGTGACATATAAGTATGTAATTAGAATCGCAGGTTAGATACAAACAAGGTTTGTACCTATGAACGTGCCCCAAGGTTCAGACAGAATTGCGTCCAAAGGTACAAATTAAACAATATTTCGAAAAATCTAATCTGAGTGTCTAAGTTATAATCAGTAATCGTTAGTTATTGGACTGTAAAAGTAATTAACTAAAGATATATGAATGAAATCATTTTATTCAATATCAGCATGCATTTCATATGTAAAACATTCCTAAAAACATCAACAAAAATTACTTTTGACCCAAAAAAACTTCACAACGACTTCACGCTGCACTCGCCGCCGGTACAGTCACGCCACTCGCTGGTGTTGCCAAGTAAAAACAATACTTTCCGTTTTTTAGAGTTTTACAATTTTAATGTAGCCAGTTTGTTAGATATAATCGATGTCCTTAGGTACAAGCGCCCCTAGGTACGTTACATAACCCTACTTATTTTTCATTATTATATTTCGTTAAACTATGAGAAAGGTACCTATTTTCGTCGCTGTTGTCAAGTGCGCCGGAATAACCCACATTGTACGCACTTATTGAGGGATCTTTTGCCTCTTTTCGAATAGTTACTTAGATAGGATGAAAAAATATCAATAATATATACTACACAGATAGGACGTGCTCAACTGCTCACTCAGTGCACACAGAATGTGTAGTGCCAGTGTGCAGTGTGCACGCACAGTCGCACACGCACTGTGCACACGACGTCTAGGAATAAGGCTACGATATCTACCTCTGCTACAGACTGGTTTTTATCACCCGAAACTTACCCGAAACATTATGTTTAGTAAAGGCATACTTTTTGCTTTTCGCTTCCATTTCGGGGAAAAAATATTTGAGGATTTGACAATAGAGGAGTAGGTACCTACCTACCTACGAATTTTCGGGTAGCCGACAATTTATTCCGTGTTCGTATAAATGATAATTATTATACTTATATCCTACTTAGGTACCTAGGTACTTAGTTTCAAGTTTTCGACCATTAATATACTGATCGAAACCCTCTACCTAGTGTATTTCAATAGATCGTCTGCTTACGGGTAAAAGCAGATAAATGCACTTTTCTAGTAAATCGAGTTAAAAATGCAGTTTTATGTAAATTTTCATGCTCTACCTGCTGGTAAAACCGAATAAACGCTACGACCAATGGCTGCCGAGATAAACAGTGTGTAAACGTCATAAATATATCTTCAAAGTTGTAAAACTAAACAAGTAAAACCAAATAAATATTCATTATTTTTAATTGTCCTGTGGTATTGTTACTAATTTACTCAATAAATGGCTAGATTCGTTTATAATGTCATATTTCGCTCATTTAGCATTGTTTCGCAGATAATGAACAATTAACTTCTTGTAAATTAATTAATCAAGTTTGTATGCATTTCGTTGTAATAAGAGACTTACTGTAACTAAACCTATACAGGTAAAACCAGTTAAATAAAACAAAATATGCATTCATTCAAGTAACGTCTGTAAAAATGATATTTCCAAAACAAAAGTATGTCTAAGGTATTATAAGGAAATATACTGGACCAAAATCAGTAGGTACTTTGTAGCGTTTAATTCAGAAGATAGCACACATTTTCTAATTACAGGTAAAACATTCTTCTTCTTAAACTTTCGCGAACTGAATACATGTTAATTAGTATTTAAAAGGGTCTAATTTAAACGTCGTTGAAACGTCGAGGTATGTCAAAATTATATATTTTGATATTAGTTTGTGCGCGAATTAGACCCGTTTAAATACTAATTAACAGGTATAACATGATAAATGCCGACCTGCTCCAATTTATTTGAATTTAATAAAGTTTTTACTATTACAACATATTAATTAACAGTAAATCTTAAAAGTAGGGTGTTCAGAATTAACTCAAGCAGTTTTTTAATTCATGAGTTTTAACTAGGCCCAATTATAATGTAAACATTGAAATGCAATTTACTCAGTTTGACATAAAATGCATTTAACTGGTTTTACCCGTAAGCAGACGAGATATTCTATGCCTCTACCTACAACATCACACTAGCCTCTTCTCTTCCCAAAGCTCGAGTTAGTAGATACCTAATAATTTTCTAAAGTAGGTAGGTACCTTACACGTACTTTCGGAAGTGTATCCGCAATCCAAACCAATAGTATGACGGAGTTTTGGCGGGAATCCGAAAATGAGACGTTGTTGGTTTTGTATTTTTTATATTAAACTTGTGTATCTTCGAGTGTTAATGTATGATATTTGTGGAATAGTAATCACTGAGTTTCGTTAACGTGTACGAGTGTGGGCAAATGATATCAACCCAAAAACGTGTCATTTCGCATCACAGGCAAGTGCACAAGCCGTGCGAAGTCAAAATAAAGAAGAAAAATAGTATAACAGCCACATAATAAATCAACGTCATGACTGATGCTGACAGTGTCACTGCTGACGTCTGACGTGTTGCCAAGCTAGCTATATTTTAGCTATGTAGATAAAATGCATTTTTGTTTTATGTAGGTAAAAGTCTCTTACCAGTTACATTTCATATAATTGCTACACTATCCAATTTGTAAAGATTGCCATGGAACTAATAGACTATAATATTCTAACTTATTTTAGCGCTTCCAGTTGTCTTCTACCCAATATCATTGACGCTATGTGTAAACTTATAAATTTTTACGCCAATAAAACCGTTGGTTATTTTTTTATATAATATTATTATTATAGGTATCCGATTTAGCTACATGAGCTCTTTTTAATGCTGAAGTTGAAATATAATATTATGGGATAATATAAATGCCAAATGTTATACAAAAAGTGTAGAAGCATTGTATTTTTATAAATGCACCAAAGAAAGTTTATCCTTTCAGCAACATTTTAAAGCTTATTTTCCTTAGCTAGCCAAATCTCGTTTCATTAACTTGGCAACACCAATATAACAGCCGTGACTTTGACAGATAAACAATAACATAACAGTAAGTTAGGTACCTACTGGAAAAACGGCAAGGTTACATGATTCTCACGTGTAGTTTTCTCTATATTTATTAAAGAAATTGTATATAAATGCAATTAAAATGGACGCGTACGACATTTTCAAGAAATTGACGCAAGGTCTGACCTTCAAGCATAAAGTTTTCGGTGTGAAAAACAATGTAAGTACCCTTTCTAACCTCACCGGTTTTACCCCACGAGATATTATCGGGATAGTGAATAAAAATTAATCTATTATCAAGGTTTTCGACTACAAAAACTTCATGAGTAACCTACCTACCTTTCAGGCCAGGTACCGTGGCTGCCTGTTGGCTATAACAAACTGACATCATTGTATCAAAAAGTCACAGAATAAACAGTATCAAAAGAAAAAATCTAGCTTGACCTGCTACTTAGGTATTACCTACCTAATTTATGTATTCTATGCCGCAGCAAAGAAAGATGTACACCAAAATAGGGTATCTTTCCACCATAATATTCCATAAAATTAACAAATATCCATTTTTATTCACAGGAACCCAACAAAAACAGTGTTGTTCCGAAAAAAGAAGAATTAATATTAAAGAAAGAAGAACTAAGTGACAGTGAAAACGATCCCGAAATTGAAATAAATACAATTGAATCCGACGATGGGGCATTGCAGTCCAATTCAGATGACGAGAAGGATTCCGATGGAGATATGACACTAATGGAGGGTGTAAAGATTGGAAAGAAGACAAAAAAGAAGAAAGAGAAATCTGAGGATGTTCAGAAGAAACTTGAATTAGAGGAGGTAAACTTGCACTTGTAAACATCTTAGATTAAGGCAACAATTTTATCCAAGTGTCAATATACCTACCTATAATTATATTATTTCAGCAAAATCGCTTTCGCAATGAACACGGCATTAAAACTGTTGGGAGGCACGTTCCGGCAGCACTGGCAGACTTTACGGATTTGACGAGTCGATACGGTATCCCCCAACCTCTAATAGATACGGTGACTCAGTGTGGGTACAGTGAACCTACTCCCGTGCAGAGACAAGCAATGCCTTGTATGTTAGAGGTACGAAAAACTTTAACACTAATTAATATGTGATACAAAACTGATAAACCATAATAATATACTGAAATATTAATTGGTCTTCAGACGTGTTTATACGCATCCTTATTTTAAAATATTTCTAAAATTATTTATACCAACCTTTTGTCCTTGATTATAAGCATTCGAATTCAATATAGACACTGATATCATAGGTAATAAAAAATCACTTATTCATTGGCTCTTCCAGGATAGACAGATCCTTGCCTGCGCTCCGACTGGCTCTGGCAAAACTGCAGCCTTCCTCATCCCTATCCTGCACTCGCTGGGGGCTCCCCAAGGCGGGCCCCGAGCCCTAGTGCTCTGCCCCACCAGGGAGCTGGCACACCAGATATTCACTGAGGCGCTCCGGCTCAGTGCTTCAACGGAACTGAGGTGCAGTGTAGTGCGGAACATGAAGGAAAGTAAAGTGAAGGAACGTGAAGCTACAATCAGGAAGAGTGGTACGCAAATATGACTTATATCCTGTGAACTTTAAAGTTGTTTGTTCAATGACGTAGTGCTGGCATTTAGTGTCAGAGTTGGTTACATTACCTGGTGCCATTGTATTATGACACATCTACAAAACATTTTTATCTTTCAGACATTGTAATAAGCACACCAAATCGCATCTGCTATCTTCTCAACCGTGATAACGTCAACATTTCGCTTGACAAGTAAGTAGCCTCGTTGTTCAAGGGTAAATAAAAAAAAACACCATAGACAAATTATAATCTTCACTTCTTTAATAGGATTCAAATCAGAATTACTTGTAATAATTTGTATCGTAATTTTGACGTTTCTCAGGGTTCAGTGGCTAGTCATAGACGAAGCAGACAAACTATTTGAAGGCTCTGTGGAGGAGCAGTCAGACTTCAGACAGCAAATGGAACAGATCATGGCGGCGTGCGGCAGCAAACAGCGGCGGATAGCCATGTTCAGCGCAACGCACACGCCGTCCGTGGCCAAGTGGTGCCGGCACAACATGCGCGGCCTGATCAACGTCACTGTCGGCCAGAGGTGAGTCTGATCAAAGTCTGATAGGCAAAGGTGAGTCTGATCAAAGTCTGATACGCAGAAGTAGTTTGATTGGCAGTGGTAAGTCTGATCAAAGTCTGAAAGGCAGAGGTGAGTCTTATCAAAGTCTGATAGGCAGAGGCGAGTCTGATCAACATCTAATAGGCAGAAGTAGTCTGATCAAAGTCTGATAGGCTGAGGTGAGATTGATCAATCACAGCTTTCGAACATTTCAATTAATGTTTCCAACACACTGTGTGAGCTAAAGACGGAATCACCTGAGCTATCATCCCTACATTTATATTGTCCTCAGGAATGCAGCGACAAACCTGGTCGATCAAGAGTTATTATACTGCGGCAATGAATGTGGAAAACTGGTTGCGTTCAGACAACTCGTGCAAAAGGGTCTGAAACCGCCTGTACTAGGTAAAGGCTGCTATAATCATCATCATTAAACTTGTCTTAAATTACTAAAGAGTTTATTCTTTATCTTATGTTGGCTTGTTTTCTATTACCATAATATCTTATCCTACCTTCCAGTGTTTGTCCAGAGCAAGGACCGCGCTAAACAGCTGTTCAAGGAGCTAATATATGATGGCATCAATGTAGACGTGATCCATGCGGACAGGACACAGGCGCAGGTACATACTTGTGGGACAATAAGTTCTTATGTTTCAACCACAAACATAGTAATATTTTTAGTATTCGATTCGTTAAAATCCATTCCGAAGTTTTGGCTTCATTGAGTAACAAACTTTTATTATTGGGTTATGAGCTACAAATCATATGTTTAGCACATTTTTGACTTCCACTTGTCTCTCTCCATTGCGATTGTAATAAATAAATAAGTTGATTAACAAATTTATGAATGTGTTTGTTTTAGCGCGACAACGTGGTGCGCAGCTTCCGCGTGGGCCGCATCTGGGTGCTCATCTGCACGGAGCTGCTGGGCCGCGGGATGGACTTCCGCGGGGTCAACCTCGTGCTCAACTACGACTTCCCGCCTTCCGCCATCGCCTACATACACAGGTGACAGGTGACAGGCGACAGGCGCAGCGGTCTGTACCCCTAGTGCGAGTTTGTGCGCGACAGTACGCGTCAACTAGGGCTTTGTACGATTTTTCGTTCATAAACTCGCCGGTAGGGGCGCTGTACAGGATCTACATACGAAGGCGCTAGTTCACGCGTACTATGTCGAGCTAGTAAAAACTCATACTAGGGGTACTGGTTCCAAATGACCCTAGGGATACCGAGCGAGGTTGACAGGTGGCGTTTACTATCATTGGTGCGACCTGGATGTGGTTTCTTGTTACACCGCAAAGATGCCGGGTCAATAAAAGATCAAGGGTCGATAAACGAACAAACAATGAAATGTATGCACTACTCGCTCAGTACACGCCTACCGCCGTCAGCGCCGGTTAATTCACTGCGCTTTGTTGACGCTGGAATGTGTACGATTCGCTTATTTTCTTTCCATTTTTGCATTCCTATTCTTTCGAAAACCTATAACCTATCAGCCTACTGTGCTTTGTCGCTTACTTTTTTGTACTACTCTTCTCTATACCAACTCAATAAAAATGTGTAAAACAATAATACTATCACTGTATTCGCGTCGTCACTTTTTTTATGATATTCATCCATTCAATTATTTTTATACTTGTTCTATTATTTCGTTATGTGTATTCTTTGATTATGGATAGTACAACCATAAATAAATTAAATATTTATTATCAGAATGTTAGGGGGCTACGTACTAAGACACTTACTTTCTACCGCAATTTGTGCTTAAGCTCATATGACGTAATCGCTATAACTGAGACCTGGCTCCCGGAAAGTATATCTACATCCGAGCTTTTTGACGATAGGTACGTTGTATGGCGCCGGGATCGGGATTACAACCTTACAATGCAGAAATACGGCGGTGGCGTACTTATAGCTGTGCGCAAAGGTATCCAAGCTTTTTCTAATACATCCTTTCAATCTTCCGCTGAAGACATATGGGTGACTATTTCGATCAAACACGTCAATAAATCTGTCTTTAAAGTTCATTTATGTTGCCTTTATCTATGCAACCAAAATCGTGGATTTACGTTTAACAATCAGTTAGAAAATTATCTTGACAAACTTAATGAAGTAGTTCTCGCGAACCCATCTGACATATTTATTTTATTGGGCGATTTCAACCTCACGAATATAAGCTGGACGCAAAGTATTGACGGTCATTATTTACCATCCTATTCCACTACAATCGAAACGCATTTAATCGACGATATGTCTACCCATGAATTCCGTCAGTTTAATGGTGTAATCAATCAATATGGTAGATTTCTCGATCTAGTCTGGTCCAATGACGATCTTGTCGTTGCAGAGTGTCATGACCCCCTTGCAGTCTCCCTCGATCCGAACCACAAAGCTGTTACTATTATGGCTAACTTCTTGAATGTACCGTATCTTAAATCACAGTCTTACATGAAATATTATTATAATAAAGGCGACTATGATTCTATTAATTCTAAAATATCCAATATCGACTGGCCAATGGAAATTTCTTCTAGATCCCTTGAGGAGGCGGTGGATTATTTTTATTCAATTCTTGATCAGATAAAAATTCAATTTATTCCCTCAAAGATTGTATCTAGTAGTTCCTACCCTAAATGGTACTCTCCAGCACTTATTAAAATAATAAAAGAAAAATATAAGTACCTTAAAAAATGTAAAACCTATGGTATGCGATCCAACCTGGAAACCTTTAAAGTACTACGAGACCGAGCTCGCTCAGTGGAAAGTCAGTGTTACCTAAATTACATATCTTTAATCGAAAATAGCATAGAGAAACATCCAAAGCAGTTCTGGTCTTTCATGAAAACCCGCTCGCAATCGAATGGTATTCCTACCTGTCTAAGATATCTAAACGCTTCAGCTTCCACTGGTGAGTCTATCTGCGATATGTTCTCAACATACTTTCATTCTACTTTCTTATCATCTGACACGCAATCGTCTGATACCCTACCACAGGATGAATGTGACTTGAACCGTGCCCACGACATTGGTAGTATTGAGATACGTGTTGATGAAGTTCTCAAACTGATTCTAGGCCTTGACACATCCAAATCTGCTGGTCCTGATGGCGTTACCTCTATATTTCTCATCGGATGTGCTAAATCAATCTGTGTTCCAATAGCCCTTCTCTTTAAAAAGTCTATCTCTGATTGTATGGTCCCTGCTCTCTGGAAATCAGCCTTTGTTTCACCTATTCATAAGAAAGGGTCGAAAACTGAAGTTAGTAACTATAGACCAATCTCTAAGCTATGTATAATAGCAAAAATGTTTGAAAGAATCGTCTATAATCAGATGTACGCTGCCTTGCAGCATTCGTTCAGCTCGTCACAACACGGCTTCTTGAAAGGTCGATCTACGACGTCTAACCTTGTTTTGTTTAATAATTTCCTGACGGAAGTTATGGATTGTGGTTACCAAGTTGATGCAGTGTATACTGATTATAGTAAAGCCTTCGATAGGATTGACCACAAACTGTTAATTTCCAAGCTCTACTATATTGGGATAAGAGGCGACTTATTAAGATGGTTCACCTCGTACATCAGGAACCGATCTCAGGCTGTAGTTATTAATAATTATATTTCTAGTTGGGTTTCTATCCCCAGTGGTGTTCCCCAGGGATCGCTACTCGGTCCCCTACTTTTCCTAGTCTTTGTTAACGATATCGGCAATTGCTTTCTCAATAGCCACCTATTATGCTTTGCGGATGACATGAAAATCTTCAAAATTATTAAATCCTCTAGTGATGCTGATCTTCTACAGGCGGATTTATCGAGACTCGATGACTATTGCTCCATTAATAAACTCGACCTCAACCCCTCTAAGTGTTCTGTGGTCACCTTCACCCGCAAGATAAAACCTGTGTCCTCATCTTACATGCTCAAACAGCAGCCATTAAATAAATGTAGCGTTATAAGGGATCTTGGTGTACTGCAGGACTCCAAGTTATTATTCGACAAGCATATTGAATCAATAGTATCAAAAGCTTCTAGAACCCTGGGTTTTGTCATGAGAAGTTCAGCCAATTTTAGTCGAGCTAAAACTTTTAAAATTCTCTATTGTACCTACGTTCGTAGTACACTCGAATATGCATCGCAAATATGGAACCCCTGTTATGACACTTACATCAATAGAATCGAACGAATTCAAATCAAATTTATTAAGTACCTTTGCTATCGACTAAAAATTCGGTACAGGTCGAACGACTATCTTGCTCTCTGTAAAAAATTTCATCTTCTCCCTCTTTCGAAACGACGCGAAATTGCAGACCTATCTTTCTTATTAAAAATTACCTCAAACAATATTAACAGTCCCGAATTACTCAACTTGATCAATATTAACGTTCCTTTTAAAATAACTAGGTTTAATCCTCCTATTTTCACTCCTATAGTTGGAACAAATTATCGCCAAAATTCATTTATGTTGCGAGCTAGTAATAATTTCAATAGGCTGAGCAAGAGTATGGTCGACTTAGACCTATTCTGTACGAGTGTGCAATCAGCGAAACGGCGGCTGAGCAGAGAATTCTTTGTTGGTGATGCAGTTTTGTAAGCGTTCATTATTATTAGTTTTTATAAAATGTTTATTATTATTATTTTTATAAGCATGTGGTAATTTGCGAGACTCTGTTTATATAAATCAACTCTAAGTATATATTTTTTTTTGCATTGCGAAACGTGTCGACATTGTGTTCGCACTTAAATATTTCTCTATGTATATTTTCTATTCGTGAAAACCTTTAATTAGCTTTCTGTTGCTATTTAGTTAACCGTTAAGTAATCTTCTGCTGTTGGTTTTCCTACAAATAAATAAATAAATAAATCCTCTATATAATATTAATCGAATATATATCTAGTACTATCGATTCGTTTAAAAAAAACTGACTGAAAATTAATATCAGTGACTAATGTTAATTAGTATTTAAACGGGTCTAATTCGCGCACAAACGAATATCAAAATATATAATTTTGACATACCTCGACGTTTCGACCAAGTTACATCGGCCGTGGTCACGAGAAGACTGGTGAATGCGGGTATCACCGTCCGGAGCGGCAGGTGTTGTTTCCAACTACCCGCGTTTGATCTTGCAAAACATAATCGTCACGACATACAACACTAACAGTATCCGAAGTCCCACTTGAACACAAGTTGCGCCGTACACACTTGCTAATTACTGGATTCCATGATCCAGACAACCTAAACCCATCTTCCCGATTGAAATTCCGGTACTTCTTGATTTCAATCGCTTCACGAACAATTCTAGGATAGAAATGACGATCAGTGGAAAGGATCTTCGGGTCATGTAATTCGATCCAATGGTTTGGTCCTGAATCAAGCAAGTGCTCGGCTATGGCTGACTTGTTCACCTGACGGTTCTTTACTGCTGCGATATGCTCCTTCACTCTTTCCGCGATAGTACGCTTCGTCTGTCCGATGTAGGAGCTACCACAACTGCAATCAACCTTGTATACCCCCGGTGTCTGGAATGGTATCACATCCTTCGCCGTCCTAACCTGCTGTGCTACTTTGGATAACGGAGTATATACAGTCTTCATGGAGTATTTTCTCAGTACTGCTCCAATTTTGTCCGTTACCCCTTTCACATATGGCATGTATACCATTTGCCGGGTGACCTCAAAGTCAACCGCCTTCTTCGGGTATCTTCGTCTAGGCAACCTCTTCTCCACTTTGTAGCCGTTCCATTTAAGCACCTCCTGAACATGCGACAACTCCGTCTGCAAATGCTCAGGGTCACACAAATCATGGGCACGGTCCACCAAAGAATTAACAACAGACCGTAAGTGGCGGGGATGGTGGTGAGAAGAAGCATCCAGATATCTGTCAGTGTGAGTTGGTTTTCTGTATACAGAGTGCGCCAAAGAACCATCCGGACTCACCATCACATTCACGTCAAGAAACGCCAGAGCTCTGTCCACTTCCATTTCAAAAGAAAATTTGATCTTTGGAGTCCGTTCATCCGAAGATCAAATTTTCTTTTGAAATGGAAGTGGACAGAGCTCTGGCGTTTCTTGACGTGAATGTGATGGTGAGTCCGGATGGTTCTTTGGCGCACTCTGTATACAGAAAACCAACTCACACTGACAGATATCTGGATGCTTCTTCTCACCACCATCCCCGCCACTTACGGTCTGTTGTTAATTCTTTGGTGGACCGTGCCCATGATTTGTGTGACCCTGAGCATTTGCAGACGGAGTTGTCGCATGTTCAGGAGGTGCTTAAATGGAACGGCTACAAAGTGGAGAAGAGGTTGCCTAGACGAAGATACCCGAAGAAGGCGGTTGACTTTGAGGTCACCCGGCAAATGGTATACATGCCATATGTGAAAGGGGTAACGGACAAAATTGGAGCAGTACTGAGAAAATACTCCATGAAGACTGTATATACTCCGTTATCCAAAGTAGCACAGCAGGTTAGGACGGCGAAGGATGTGATACCATTCCAGACACCGGGGGTATACAAGGTTGATTGCAGTTGTGGTAGCTCCTACATCGGACAGACGAAGCGTACTATCGCGGAAAGAGTGAAGGAGCATATCGCAGCAGTAAAGAACCGTCAGGTGAACAAGTCAGCCATAGCCGAGCACTTGCTTGATTCAGGACCAAACCATTGGATCGAATTACATGACCCGAAGATCCTTTCCACTGATCGTCATTTCTATCCTAGAATTGTTCGTGAAGCGATTGAAATCAAGAAGTACCGGAATTTCAATCGGGAAGATGGGTTTAGGTTGTCTGGATCATGGAATCCAGTAATTAGCAAGTGTGTACGGCGCAACTTGTGTTCAAGTGGGACTTCGGATACTGTTAGTGTTGTATGTCGTGACGATTATGTTTTGCAAGATCAAACGCGGGTAGTTGGAAACAACACCTGCCGCTCCGGACGGTGATACCCGCATTCACCAGTCTTCTCGTGACCACGGCCGATGTAACTTGGTCGAAACGTCGAGGTATGTCAAAATTATATATTTTGATATTCGTTTGTGCGCGAATTAGACCCGTTTAAATACTAATTAACATGTATTCAGTTCGCGAAAGTTTAAGAACTTCTATCAGTGACTAACTTCGTCTTAATCCCATTTTTCGGGATAAAACATATCATAAATGTTGAATATCCGCATTAATATTATACAGGGTGGGGCGAGCCGGGCGCGCGGGACAGAGAGGGCGCGCCGTCACTTTCTTCACGCAAGATGACGTCGCTAACCTCCGGAGGTAAGTTGTAACTACACTGGTGGACACTCCATACAAACTGCTGACTCGGCCAAAGACAAGCGACACTGTATACAGAGCTATAGCGTCGTCCGCGTTGGTACTCAATAAGTCACTCGACACGCTCAAAATGTCCAACAAACTCCCAATCTGCCTTTTATTAACTTGGCGAGGTTTTACTCAATTTCGAAATGTTTTGAGCTCAGGAAATCAATTATAATTAAAATTACGAGTGTTTTTTATTAGTTTTAAATAATCATACAATGAAGACAATTAGAAAGACAGAAACGCCATTACGAATAATTAACTCGACAAAAAAAATCATAAAGACATAATAGCATCTTTACTTGTTACCTGCTAAGAGATTCCATCATGAAACCACGTTAAAGTTATACCAATAAATGATGATTTTTATATAGGAAGCGATAGGGAACTTACATTTTCTAATTTCGTTATCACTTTTTTCCAATAAATGAAAAACATACAAAACTAGCAGTTCAAGCGCTCGCGGCCATCTGCCTGTACCACCAGTACAACCACCTTAGTAATGGCCTTAATAAAAAAAAGTAAAGAGTGCCCCTTCTAGTATATTAATTAATAGATATTTAATGACCGCACCAAGCCTAATTAGGCAATACATTTACGACGATAAGCGATATTTATACTCATAGGCTGCGGAATACAATGCACTCACTTACCTCGGTCTGCGGCCACCAGCCGGCTAGTTCAACGTCTGTAGGGAATTAGGGATTCACTCAGTCTGTATACATGTATGCAGCACACGCGACAAAGCAGGAAGATTCGTTTTCCCACAGGAAACGACTCGATACGAACATCATCGTATCGATGTGTCGCGCGCGGCGTTAGATCTCGCACTGGACAACCATTTTTTTGCGTCGCGCAGTAAGAATGTGCTACTACCCTCCTTTGGTGTTTTTTCTCGAATTGAACATCGATATAATTATAAATTGTTGCTATAGTTAGATGTTTGATAGCGAAGCATAAACGGACTGTCTGCATTTATACAGTTGGCCTCTAAAGTAGGTACACTGAAATAGTTAAATTTTTCACGCATATATTTTGTAGAAAAGTATTACGTTTACGATGGTAGATTTTTTTGTCCAAAATATTTGCTTATTTTACGAGAGAAAACGAAATTACACGTTCATTTTCCAAAACTCCCGGGAAGTTTCAGTAAAGCATCCACCACTTTACTGAATCGTAGACAAATGTCTTGACTACTTGACCACGAGGATTATTTGAATGCTATGATTTTCCTTGTGTGAAAATAATTTAAAAATATTAACCTTTAATTTTTTTATAGGTACTTGACACTGGCTGAATGCACAAACTGTGCGAAATCAAACTTAAAGAAAAAAAAGACATTACCTCACACAATACATAATTTCCCCGTGAATTCCTCCGTCGTATTTTCGGTTTTAAAACTACCTGATAATGATTATAATGTTTTTATTGTTGTTGTCTATGCGTACTGTTGTTGTTGTTCAACAGTATAGCGTCGGTGATGAAGCAGTCCGGCTGCGAGGTGCCAGACTACATGCTGAAGCTGAAGCGAGACGCCAACCGGCGCAAGAGGCTGGTGAAGAGGGCGCAGCCACGAGATGACATATCCACCATACTGCAGAGGAAGTGAGCACAACTCGTTGTTTGTTTATATACGATTCTAGGCTTAGCATGTTTGGCACCTTCGATCACATCGTCGCTGTTGAGAGCTCGAATGCTAGTCTGTCAAATGTAAAAAGAATGACAGGACAAGCTTTTGTCCGCGCAAACTACATTTTATCGCGTTTAAAAGTGTCCCAACGTTCTTCAAGACCCAATCTATATCTATACCGAAATTCAGCCAAATTGGTACAGCCGCTTAGACCTGTAAACATAACATGCAATGAGAGATCGCGTTTATAATCAAAGATTAATAAAAATAGATTTTTTTTTCGTTTTTCAGGAGAAAATTGGACCCGTCAAAAGAACCACAAGATGCGGGAACGGCGAAAGACACTGACACTGTTAATTCCGGTAAAAATAGCAAAAACAGAAAGGTTCAGAATGACAATAATAGCAAATCCAACTTTAAAAGTAAAAATGTCTCATTTAAAAATAAAAATGAAGGCAAGAAATCTAATTTTAACACGAAAAATAGTCCTAACAAGCCGAAAAACAATAGAAACAAACAGAATAATAAAATAAATAAACAGAAAAATAACTTCAAAGTTAAAAATAATGTTAATAAGAAGAAAATGTCAGTTCCCAAGAAAGCAAAAAATGTGAAGTCAAAATTGAGTAAGAAATAAATTTTTGCTTAAAACATCCGATTTTGTTTTTTACTTGACATGCCTAATAGTTCACCTAATAAGCCAGCTTTATAAACATCTAGAAAAACAATAAAATTAACAAGAATTGCACATTTATAAATCATATTTTATTTCATTATTCGTCTTTCTGAGTTGAAATATAAACCCATACAAAATATACAGTCTTCTTCGTAATTATGTACAAATTATATAAACTTAAATATTCATTTCTTAATCTGTCATTAAATCTAAGGCATAAAGAAGTGCACTGTATACAACAAAACTAAATTGTACAATTGTTTCGAGCGCTAACTTCAATATAATAATAAATTCTCAATTAGAATAATAAATCTTTGAACTTCCTAAAAATATGAGCCAATTTAAAAATATGGCACTAAATATACGACTAAAGCTTGCACTTACGATAATTAAGAATAATATTATGACCCACTATTCTTAGCGCCTATTTATTATACTGTATAATATGTATAATAGTAAGCTACACAATAATCATACAATTTTGGTTTGCCAACATTGATAATATATATTAATACTTTTGCCAAAAGCCTCGCAAATTAATATATTAAGTAAATATTAAGCCTCTTTAAAAGGTATGCCTAAAGTATAAATATGATACACAATATGATAGCTCATAATCTCTTTTCATAAAACAAAACAATTCAAAACGATTCTAAAATGTAAAGACATGATTAGAATAACGTAGGTAAAGATAGAGATCTGAATATGAAATGTAAGTTTTCCATTAAGCATTCTATCATAACTAATCATTATTATCTGTAATGAACATCATCAAAAAATCTAAAAGTATTTGACTTAAGAAAGGCAGGCATATAACTTTTCGTTCATTTATTCACTCATTCACTCACAATATTCACTCACTGTCCCATCGTATTCACTCACTCACCGTAATCACTCATTCACGAGCGGCATTCACGCACCCACCGTGTTCACTCATTCAATCGTTCACTCGCACAACCAATCACAAGGCAGCCTCGGCATTTTGTTGGCCGGCCAGGGCAGGTAGCCCGCGGTCTTGAACACCCAGTAGTCGTACGACACTTTACTGATGAGGAGGACTAGTACTAGAACCTCGAGCCCTATGATGTAGTAGATGTAGTCGGTCCAGTCCCGCGGCGTGTGGCACACGTGCGCCTCCACGAGGTCCACGACGGCGCCCAGGTCTTCGCACATGAGCCGCTTGTAGTCGGGTATGTTTTTGAAGTTTTCGAGCAGCCAGGGCTGGAACGAATCGAACGTTCTTGCTTAGAATAATAAGAAGCTAGGGTTACATGTTTGAGTAACAGAACTTTAATTATATATATAATATACTAGCTGTGCCCGCGACTTCGTCCGCGTGGAATAGTGATAAAATTCACCTTTTAAACCTTCCCTGGACTTCCACAAATCATTCAAGACCAAAATCAGCCAAATCGGTCCAGCCGTTCTCGAGTTTTAGCGAGACACACGAACAGCATTTGATTTTTTATATACCTATAGATAATTAAAGTTCTGTTATATATGTTATATATAATACGAGTATATAACTATATATAATTGACTTGAAATATTTGACCTAAACAAACATTCGTGCATGCACAGTTTATTAGTAAATAATATCTGGGGAAATCGAGATGTTCTTTCTATGGCCCATGATGGAATTTAAAAAGTAATGGACAGTGATTACCTTGAGCATCTTCTCAGTGTTGCAGTCACAGTGGATAGTGTTACCAGCTATGGAGAACCCCGGCCCCTTGGTGTCGAAGCGGTTTGACAACACGTATGTGTGTATCTGGAAAAAAAGACGAATATTTGTAGTGCATTAATTCAGTTACATGAAAATAGAAGAAAAACCGGTCCAGATATTGGGCCTATTTTTAGGCGAGTTAAAAAAAATGAAGATGGTTCACATCACAACAATCAAGTTGTATTTTTTTATAATATTGTTAGGTAGGTAGGTACTCAGTATACTTCGTCATAGATAAATCGATTTGGATTATTTTTTCATTTTAATGGTTATATTTTCAGATTGATCCTATAGAAATTGCATCAACATCAGTTAGGTATTTATTTTTAAATAAAAATACCGAAAAAATTTGTCATAACAGTAACTGACATTGTTAATGGGTCGTGTTTTCGATTTTATTTACCTAAGTCATACTGCTCAGAATTCACCATTATAGAAAATTAAAAAACCACTAACCGTTTTGAGCTTATTGTGAGCGATGGAGAAGTACATGAAGTTGTCTATGAACTTGGTCCCCTCCAGCTCCAGGATGTTGGGTATGTCGTTGTAGTCCAGGAACAGCTGGCGGACGTGGTCGTAGGTCGGGTCGCCGCTCACCGGCTCCAGGGAGGTTATCTACGGAGGGCCATGGCACCGTCAATATGCATAATTATGCATTGTTTTGAACAACGCTATTACAGTGCGTTAAGGTTCATTATTAAATGAAACAATATCGGCTTGACGGGTGGACACTTTTGAGATTTACGTATGAGATATGATTTTCATAGAGACTGTGGTGTATGCACTTGCAATACCTAGGTGTTCGCTAAACTCACATTGTTGAAGGACACGTTAAGCTTGACAGTGTTGGGCGGGAGGTTGGTGGGCATCTCCTTGAGGTGTCTCCGGGAGCAGTCGACGGAGACCAGCCGCGTAACCTCGTCCCCCATCAGCTCCAGCCGCTCCGGCACGCAGGTGCAGTTGATGTTGTCTGGCTTGATGTTGCTGCAGCTCGCGTTCAGCTGGAGTTTGTTTGATTGTTTTAGTAATGGCTTCGCACGGTTTGTGCATATAGCCAGTGTCAAGTATTTTATTCAAATAAGTATTTCTTAATTTCACATTAAGAAAGTCACAGCAATATAGCAATCGTGGTCAAGTAGTCAAGTCAATTATTTACATCGTCAAAGTCACGATTCAGAAAAGTAGTGGATGCTTTACTGAAACTTCCTGGGAGTTTTGGAAAAAATGCGAAATGACACGTTTTTTGAGTTTATATCATTCGCCCACACTCGTGCACGTTTACGAACACTTAATGATTAATATTCCACCAATATTACACATTAACACTCGAAGAAACACAAATTTGAGAAAATAATACAAAACCAACAACGTCTCACTATCGGATTCCCGCCAAAACTCTCAGCTAGAGTTTGGATTTACGATTGAAGTAACATGGTTGGGTTAAGTAAAGTTGGTTGAAGTAACATCAAATTGACACCCATTATGTATATATAAATTACGCGTCCGCGATGGACTCCCTAAACTACTCAACCGATTTTAATCAAATTTGCACACCGTGTGCAGTTTGATCTAACTTAAAAGATAGGATAGCTTACATCTCAATTTATAGTCACAATAACACAAACCTTGGCCAAAGCAACGCGTGGCCGTGTCTGCTAGCCTCTATACATATAAAAATTAGTTCAGCGGTTTAGTTGTGAAAAGTTAACAGAAATACAGACACGTAGATTTTTATACCTGCCCACTGTGCAGACAGAGGTACATTCACATTTATAATATTAGTATGAATTTGAATGGAGTATAAATAAAATAGCTGGTGACATAGCCAGCTAGTGTACTCATAGCCTCTGTATCCTCACCTCCTTCTGCACGCGGAGGTGGTCGATGGGCACTATCTGCGTGTCCTTGATCCAGTCGGAGACGCGCAGGTCCAGCGCGCAGTACGTGCTCTCGTACTTCAGGAAGTGGACCTTGGAGATGTTGTTTGACTCCATCGCTTTCTGGAAATGCTTGCAGGGGAGGTAGTTGTTGCCTGAAAGTTACATATGTAATATAATAATCATCGCTTTAACAATATAATAAACGTCTCACTGCTGGGCAAAGGCCTCCCCTCACTTTTGTGAGGATTAGGGCATAATCCGCACCACGGGAGCCTAGTTCTGGTTGGTGGATAACATGCCTCCGCGGAATATATCTCGGCCATGTTGGTTTCCTCACGATGTTATCCTTCACCGACAAGCGAGTGATAATTACGTACAAATGATTAACAAGAAACACATATGCACTGGGATTTGAACTAACCACCACCGCTTTAAAAAAAGTTGAATGCTGAAAATTTATAAGACATGTTGAAAACCTAGTACCCGCCTGGCTAGCTAACGCCCTTAACCAAACCAAAGCTCCTCGTGGCTCGGCGAAAGCGAAAGCAAACTGGTAGGGCAGAATATGAATACACTACACTCCTCTTGAGGGAATTATTGCCGGAAACAGGAGCAGGAACTGAATCTGAACGGCATAACAAACTCGCCTGATAAATCCACCGAAATATTCCGGTTGCTGTGTACCAGTTTCTGTGGAAACTCTGTCAGGTTGTTTGCGCTGGCGTCCAGGACCGTCAGGTTGAAGAGGTACGCGAAGGGTCGCTGCGTGGACGGCAGCAGCTTCACGCTTGTCAAGTTGTTACTGGAAATGTTCAGGCAGGCCATCGCGGAGTTCTTCGGGAACTGCCCTGCAAAGCACCAGTTACCACTTAACCCATGTTTAGCTTGCCATTTATTGTAAAATGTATTGGTCTTACGCCACAAACCATTTAAGCCAGAGGTGAACATATGAGTATATATTTTCTCCACTAATCGACGTCTAACCCTTGCTTTTTCTAACTCAATAACAAATTAAAATTAAAAAAAAAATTATAGTAAAATAATTAGGAGTGCCAGAATTGAGTAAGACAACGCGAATAATATAGGTATACTCAATCCTGTTTTTTAGATAATTTTAGACGACGCGAAAGTTAGACGCTGATTTCGTGGAAGGAAAGTTTAGACACATTGTTCAACTCTTGTTTATATATTTTGTGGTAAGAGGTTTTATGTTAGTACAGGTTTACAGTCGTTACCGAGGATCATCCCGATGTTTCCATCAGTGAAAGCCATAGAGGCCAGCCTCTTGAACATGGCCTGCGACACATCCAGCTCCTTTATGGTCGCATTCATCACATGGAGGTACTTCGTTGTCTTGTTGGCAACTGAAAAAGTCAAGATGTAAGTCAGATCGCTGAAAATGTGACGATGTTAATTTGGTCAAGCGTGTATTGCTTCGCGAGTTCTATGAGCCTTATGTTTAGTCCCAAGGCGGACACCTGTACTCAAAAGGTACCTACTCAAACCTATGGAAGAGAGAGACAACACGCTCAAATGTTATACAAAATCCCGAGCATGTTATCTCGCTTTAATTGAGAGTGTCCCTTCTTCTAACCTAGGTAGGTATATCCTAAAATCTAGTACAGGTCTTCTGTGGTTAGCAGTTGCAGTGGCCGGCCTGATGTCGTGCTATATTCGACCCTATTTTTGCTGTTTATCTTCTCTATCCAACGGTTGTCTGGTAGAGGTCGCTTTAGGCGATAAAACCGCCCGTTGTACATATCTATTATTACATTGGTCCTATCTGAGCTCTGTATATTTTGATGTCCATAAAGAGTTACCTATCTTTCTGTTATTCAGTCATGAGATGACATGAATTTCAATTCTACAGCAACATTACAGTTATCTAGAATATTCGTTATCGTATAAAAGGAATATTATAATATATTATTATACCTATATAAGTGAATTACTGCGTCTGAGTACTCTGAGATAACCTAATGCCCGAGAGTTACTAAAAATATCTTTAGCTTGTTTGTTGTTTGAACATATTTTTTATTTGTAGGTTTTATGTTTTGCTTCTCTAAACATTTATTTTATTCTTTTTTTTCACATTGCTGTCTTCTCTTTAATTACATTATTTTAAATCTAATACTTACTGGTTCCGTTGACGTCTTGTTCGTCCGACACTATCCATGATTGCGTAAAAATAAACGACACTTGGATCATTTCGGAATGCAGGGGTTCAATTAACAAAGCAGGAAAATATATTGACAATACAATTCTACGGTGCAAAGACCGGTAGAAGGTAATTTAAATTTTAGGTCATGAATCACGAGTAGGTAGGTACCTACTTCACTTTATGTCAAGATTAACCATCGAAAGTGATTTTCGCATGAACTATCGAATTGTGTAGGTGTACTTACTTACCTACCTGATGAAAATGTAATTGTATTGAAAATACAATTCGCTAGTTTTTTTTAAACTTTCGCGAACAGAAAAAATACGGTTCTAATTCGCGCTCAATAAATATCAATAATACATTATACATATACAATTTTGACATATACCTCGACGTTTCGGCCGAGTTACATCGACCGTGGTCACGAGAAGACTCTGCCGTGTTTAGCTGCCTAGTCTTTGTTTTAACATGGAACAATGAGTGGGATAAGTCATAGGCCTGTGTTGCATAATGACACTCACGTATAGGCACCAGGACCTCCAAGCTGTCCAGGTCACAGCAGAACAGCGCCACGGAGTCTAGAGTCTTGCAGGGCTGGGTCTGGGGGCACTCCGACCGCGGCAGGTGGAAGCACTTCTTGTCCATCTTCAGGTACTGTTCTATGGGCTCCGGCTTCTCTGTAGTAGATGGTTGCTGAAACATTTATGTTATGGAAAGTCTCTCATTTTAATTGAACCAAATGTGAAATGTTTTAACTTCTGTATACCTACACATTTTCTCAATATTATCTCTGAACGATTTAGCTATACGTACGTACAAACTTATATGTTTAAGTTTCATGAAGATATCAACGCTTAGTGCGATAAATAAAAATCTGTAACTACAAACCCCGGATTCATCCAATTTTAATTATACACTTCGCATCGCTCTTTTATTTCTTACAGCCATAAATTTATCCTCTAAGAAATGAATAAGAAAGGAATCTATTCACGTCAAAACACGGTGAACGAACAGGAAAAAACAAACAATATACCTACTGTGTTTTGCCACAAATAGATCTAGACATAGATGAAGTCGTCTTTAATTCCCGGAAAGAACATAGCGTGAAATCCACCTTTATTACCAGAAAGAATAAAACCACAAAAGGCGTACCTACCTCCCTGGTGGCTGGCTGCTCGAACGCCCCCACCTCTTCAACCCTCATCTCGATGTAGGGGATGTATAATGAGAGGTACACCACCAACCCCCACAATGTGACCTGTAGACAGTGAGAGAAGCGGTTAATTGGCATCTCAACTCATATGAAGCGAAGCTGTCTTAGTTTAGCTGTTGAAAACGAACTAACGATGCGAAAATTAACGTCTGAAAAAGGAAAGCGTCGCTTTAAAACGTTGCAGTGGAGTAGGTAATGTTTCGACTTATCCAGCTGCCGCTTCAAGCAGAAAATCTGTCGGCAAACCCAGTTCGAGGTGTTCCGGCAGTTCTGCAAAACCAGTACCACTCCAGGTGGTACTCTAGCTTATTGAGGACAACCTTTGACCACATAGTCAACAGCATTCGTCAACCTTAATGACAGTTCTGGCTATTTCCAGTGCACCTTGGCCTGAGGAAGTGGACTATTGGATAATTGCTGCCTTGCGGTCGCGGCGGGATCATTGTGTGGTCAGTTTAGACGCAGGCAAATTGGGACTGCGCGGGCAAACCGGTTAAAGCGGTGGTATCTTCTGCTATGCAACCCATTATTACTGCGTTTGCAAGCCTACGCAGTTGGCTGCAACCTCACTAAGAACTTTGCAAGATTTCCACTTCAACCATTAGTGACTTCGGACTTATCATATAGCTAATCGGGCAGCCTCTCAATAATTAATAGCTGGCTATATTAGAGCCGTGCCAGTCTCCAAGGACCACATCCCGGCAGACAACCGACCACAGTTCTATAAATAAATACGCCGATGTAAAACACATGGCAGCCGGAACGATCTGTGTGGAGCCAGATAACGTAACGTTCCTTGTGTGTGTGACTATAAAATTCAATATACCTATGTACAAGTAAAATGTAAAGTTTGAACCCCCCGGACACGATAATCTGCAATCAGCTGAATATTTTCTTGAATCACAGCTAAGAGCACACGATGAAGTCACCTTTCAAACAAATACATACGAAATTGAAATCGGTTCAGCCGTTTGAGAGCTACGATGCCACTAAAGACACACATATATACAGTTTACGTAGTGGGGTTAAGATGATCCCTGAATGCTATAAGATATGATATACTGATCAGTTTTAACTACAAGCCATACAATACAATCCATTATTCATAGCGATAGTCCACGCCTCTAGACCATTCTATACTACATTTATTAAATGTAAATTCTATGGTGAGTCGTGTAGTACCTACTCCTGTCACGAATAATGCCACCAACTGTACGTTCCACATGGTATGACTCAATACCACACTGTTGACTGTTTATGGCGATTAACGACTGTTTACAGTCATTCCAAGACTTGTGAATAATGATTATGTGTATTTCTGGTACGAGTACCTATGTACTTGGGTAAATTCTGGGTGGTACCGAAGCACCGTCCATCATCCCCATAGTCTGCGCGGAACAAAGGACCGCACGGGTCTTTCTGCCAGTCTAATTGAGAAGAAGGAGCACTCTCTCTATTTTTAAATTAAATCTAAATAACATAATCGGAATTTTCTATGATTGTCACGGAAAATTCCGATACGTTGAGAGTATTGGGTCCCGACGCACTATCAACGCGGACGGCGCTATTGCTTCGCATAGTGTTTTTTGTCTTTTGTCTGATTCAACTGTTTGCCACTCCATGGCCGGCCACCCTGTGAACTACTGTGGAAAATGACTCGTTCGACTAGCTACAAAAAAAATCGCCCAAATTTTGAAGAATATTCGTTACTCGACCAGCTTAATATGCCATATTATATGTACCTATGTTTTAGTTGTGTACCTTTGGATTGATAAGGCTCCTGCTTGGATTTTGGATAGTTTAAAACTCTTCATAAATGAAAAGGACATATTTAAGTTTTCAGCCACAATATTCCACATAAACCTGTATCTAGGACTGGACCTCTAAATAGAGCTTTTCAAACATAAGCTAATTTAATACTGGTGTTATCTCGTCACCAAAAATTCCACTTAATAATAAATATTACTGATACAATCCTCCCCTGTTGTTATTGTGGCTATTCATTATACATTTTATTCCAACATGATATTACAGTCAATGGTGCTGGTATCTTATCGGCAAGACTCGTGTCATATGTCATGATGAGACTGGGGGCTTAGAATGTCACATTTGCACTCATTTGTTTATCTACTGTATGCGGACTACCTAATTAACTACAAATTGTTCCTATATTATTATGTAAAATCTGGATGACCGAGCTTTGCTCGGTATTTTTTTATTTTTTAATGTATTGTGTTTTTTGGAAATTATATTTAAGTACGAATTACTAATAAAATGATGAAATATGAATAATATTTTTCGATCTTACCGATAGAACAATAAAAAATATGAACTGGTTATTTAAAGAAAAAAATCATAAAAAATCACGAATAAAATGACATTTTCTAAAAATGATCCCTAGCTAGATCGATTTATCACCCCCGAAACCCCCTATTACTGAATTTCATGAAAATCGTTGGAGCTGGTTCCGAGATTCCAATTATATATATATATATATACACAAGAATTGCTCATTTAAAGATATAAGATTTTCGCGCTAATCTCAAAAACGACTGTAAATATTTCCATTTCGTTTTCTTCACCAATATACAGACTGATTCAATAGGGTTTATATATGGGTACCTAGTAATTTATAAAAAATATTTCAAGTGAGTTAATGACATGCACTCCATGGAGGTGTTGTACCTTGCCATCAACTAATGCCGTAGCTTCAACATATTATATTACATAAGTAGGAAGGAAAAATATAAATATTAAGAACTCTTCTCTCGAGTCTTCTTCTCTTCCTTTGTTTTTCTTCTCTCGTTTCTTTCTTTAGGATCGTACTCTACATAGAGCAGAGCCCTATCTAGAAACAGCTAAGACAGTTTCTCCATAAACATTTCTTGGGTAGGTAAGTAATAGGTAAGTGGAGTGCCGGAGTATTTTTCAACAACAACAAATTCTACACGACGAGTAATTGCAGGCATGCATAATCTGGATTCTTTGCGACGCCTGACCGAGCTATTTATAGAAACGTTACGGATATTTATATTGTAGTATGCATGCATAATAACCTAGGTTACCTATTTATTCATACGTAAGTAGAGAAGCACATTGCCTTGTAACAAATTTTGAGAAGCGATGTGATGACGTGGTCTGTAAGTCTTACTAATACTATAAATGCTAAAGTTTCTGTGTTTGTTAGTTCTTCATGCTCAAACGGCTGGACCGATTGGCATGCAATTTGGTGTGGAGGTAGCTACCACCTTAGAGCTGCGTTTTATTCAGAAAACAGCGGGTAACACCGCGGGGCGCAGCTAGTATAATGTAAATATATACATCTGTCGAATGTCGATGGAATATTAATATACTTAGGTAAGTATTGTTACCCGACTACGGGTAAGCCCAAGGAAGGAGGGTTATGTGCTTTACATTATTTATTTCTGTTATTTAATTTGCAGTTTCTTATGCACAATTAAATATTGGTTGGTTGGTACACACCTATAATATTATTATACTAAATAGGTATGGGTCGTTCCCAGTTGTCACCCCCATTGAATGTAAGTACGTAGGAATAAAAATAATATTAATATTATAATTCCTATTGTATAATATTTGTTTTCTTGCTGTTCATGAAAATTCCATTTAAAATTAATTAAATAGAATTTATTCATTTTAATTTAAATAGATACACTTGATGTTTTTTTCAGGCGTTAATAATTATTTTTTGTGTATGTTTACTATAACAAGTCATTATTATTATTTGCATCATTGATAGGTACTTGTGTAAAGTGCTATAAAAAATATCATTTTTTAGTATAATTTAGACCAAAAAAGTAGGTAATATCTCGACAAGTAGGTAGGTATATACCTACTAACTACAATGTGGGGTGTTCGCACGCGTTGATTTATTTTAATACAAGAGAACAAAATACATCAAAATATTTAAATTAAATGTAATGAATGCCTTTGCGAAAGAAAATGGAAAACCCGTCTTAAAAACAAAAACGTTATCTCATCGATATCGTCTCATTAATAAACGCATGGTAAATTATTCAAACAGATCCTACTATCCTACTTCCTACTAATATTATAAACGCGAAAGTTTGTGAGTATGGATGGATGGATATTTGTTACTCTTTCACGCAAAAACTACTGAATGGATTTTGATGAAACCCTTCAATAATATAGCTTACATATCAGAATAACACATAGGCTACAATTCATTAAGATATATTATTGTATATTATACAAACACGGGTGAAACCGCGGGGCGCAGCTAGTTCAGACATAAACAATGTTCACCCATTTAATAGGTACCTACCAGTCTACGACTTATATATTTAGAATGACATAATATGGAGAATATAAATAGATTTATACAAATAAGTACATAAATAACCAAATGGAATCGTCGTCAACCGATTTCTTATGTTTTTTTTGCTGCGTTTCCTTTGTTATTTTATATAAATAAATATTTTTCATTTATTTTTAAATAATGGTTTCAGGTGACCCAATGGAAAATCTTGAGAAAAAGGGGGTTTTGCTAATTATATTTATGCCAAACCTAAGCCTTTTAGGCATTTTTATGAATAATATAAAAATATACATACCTATACATATATTATTATAGTGTAAGTAATAGAGACTGCTTCTTGACGGCCTCCGTGGTGTATAAGTACCGATTGCGAAGAAGGAGCTGATTCGATTCCCGCGCAAGGCAACGGTTTGTGTGAATCACAGCTCACAGTATTTGTTCTGAGTCTGGGTGTCTGTGGGACCATGGTACTCGTAGGGACTACTTCTCTAGATCTAGTCCTAGTAACGGTCAGGATCTATTTTGTGATCTTGACCTGTTTATTCTTTATTTAATTTTATGAACACGCTTGGTATGTGTAAAGAGATCTTCGATGTGATTTTCACCCCGTTCAAAACGTCGGATTAATTTAAAACTTTGCACACTTACCACAGCATTAATTTAAATACTTAGTTTGTCCCATTATCCTTACCAGGATCTCCAGGATAAGCTATAATCGGATTTTTAATTTCAGCGAGTAAAATTGACAAACGAAAAGAGATGAGATGAGAGAGAGAGAGAGACATACATTTTACTCCATGAGCATAAACTATTTTTTTTTAGTTTTTCAAGCTATTATTATTCTTGCAAAGTAGGAGTGTGTAAGTAAATAGAGTAAGCATAGGTAAGTATAAAGTATAAGTAAGGTAGGTAATTTAAGTATGCCGGGTAGGTGGGTGGGGTAGGTGTGTAGCATCATGACGTCTTCCATGGTGAGCAAACAAGGGCTCGTTCTTACATATTGGCACAGGCCCCATGCTGGCAGAGAATTGTGGCCAATTCGTTTGTTTGCCTCGACGGAACACCGGGGCCCGCCTGTCGTGTTGTTTTCTAACCTTGGATGTTGTTATTTTTGTCCTCATGACGGAGTTTGGAGATTTTGACACCGCATTCGCACCTTTAACAACGGCTGTGAGGTATGACAAAAAATCTAGTGTCCAGGCGGAATTAATATGCTCTGCATACTGTAATATTATAGTCCCATATTATTATAATCCATATGGGCTAGGTTACATCCGTTTCCGTAAACAGCCCATTGGGTAACGGAATATCTTACTCTACCTAATCATAAGTTAGTAAGTACCTGCGAAAGTACGTTTACTTAACAAGTTTAAATTCAAAAGAATCCAATAATTTTTTGTTGAAATAAATGAATGTTTATGGTAGGTATTTTTTCCTTGTTAAAACATGTATGTAGGTACGTTTATCACTCGCTTTTCGGTGACGGAAAACATCGTGAGGAAACCAAAATGCCCGATAATTATTTCGGAGGCATGTTATCCACCAACCCGGCCTAGGCCCCCGTGGTGGAATTATGGCCTAATCCTCCTCACGAAACTGAGGCCAGGTCTTTGCCCAGCAGTGGGACAGTTACAGGCTGAATTATTATGTATTTTATGGTGAGTACCTCGACATTTTATTCTTATTTTTTTGCAGTACCTGCTTACTTACAGGTCCCAAAAATTACCTGATTATTATTATACCTACATAAAGAAATAAGATAGTTCTTTCCGGTAACCACTTAATAATTTATAACTGTACCTACCTAACATGTTTTTAATTTTAATCAATTATTTATTTATGAATCGCTACAGATAGATATTTTAGATACAAAATAGATAGATAATAGATAAGATCATGAGTAATAATTGTTCCCAGAGCTCCATGTTAGACCACCGAACACGTAGGTAGGTATACGTGTCCTCCTTATCACCGTAGGCAAATATACGAGACTGCAAGGTTTTGTGTGTTTGTTTAGAACAATCTGAACAATCTCGGCTTGTTCATTACATAATTAGCTACTTTAGTCTCCATTACTTCTACTGCTGACAACCCCAAATAGAAATCTACTAGGGGCCAGAAATAAACACGTAGGTAGGTACCTATTTCAATTCAATATACCTACATTATTCAGATTTTTCTTTCATTCAGAAACATTCCTACTATACTTACAACCTTTAGCACTAGTTTTGTGTTGTTTACTTGTACCTAGGTAAGTACCTATACTTAGGGTAACATTAGGTTATTATCAACCTTCTGCAATCTATCTAGTAGGTAGGTAAGTAACTATTCTATGCCATGAAGTTAGTAAAGTTAAATAAATGACATTCCAACATTATTTTAGACAAAACCAAATAGGTATTAACCACTAGTGATGTGCAAAGTATCGGTATTGATGCTTCAACGTCACATGGCGGAGCCACTAGTAGTACCTATAACCACTAACATCGTATTGATTCACAAATTGTATCTTAATTGATGCAATTAAAACAGTTACTAACGCGATAACACGAGTCTAAAGTAGCCGACTAGCCAGTAATAGATATTACTACTCACACAATACAGGTGAACAACCTCGTTGAAGCTAAAATATTTTTTGTTGACTTCGTTTCGTCGCCTTTGAAATTAACTGTTATTGACTAATCTCAAGGCTTTCTTTGTTGTCAAGGTATTTTGGGTTAGGCTGAATATTTTTCAAGCAAAACTAGTCGTCTCAGGTTTCTACTCAGCTTGCAATAGAAATTAGGGGTACTTACCTATACTTTGATTTCCACTGCAAACTTGGTGTGGGGTGCCCATGTAGCACCTAACGTATTATGACGTAATTATAAGTATTATTTAATTATGAATTATATTTAATTATAATTATGATCTGTGTTATTGCTTAATTTATTTATATTTGGTATATTTATTTCTTTTTAAAATAGTAGAACTTACTTTAACAGTAGGTACCTATATAGCCACTGTACCGTTTATTGTACAGAAGTTGGTATTTTTTTCTGTATCGTAAATGTTTTAATAATTGTACATATTATGGTGTTCAATAAAGAGTTATTGTATTGTATAAGTTAAGTACCTACTTAATTAATTTGAGAAAAGAGAAAGCTATTTAAGGAAACTTCTCCGTGTGTTGGGCTTATCTCTTTAATGATAATAATATATTTTAGTACCTCGATACCTAAGTGTGGTGTTAAAAATTATATGCACAAAGGTGTTAAGAAAAACAACGTTGGCTAAAATAACAAGAATGTTATATCTTTACCTCTATCTTACAAGATTCTCATGTGATTTCTTAAAATTCCTCATTTTATTTGGCCTCCAGTTTCACACGACGTGGATCATATTGTAAAAGCTTGGTGTAACAATGAAACTATTGTTTAAACAGATAGCAAACTTGGCCATTGTGTTCTATCTAGTACGAATAACTATAGGTACCTACTCGATGTTAAAACAATAACTCGTTTACTGCTACTTGCGTTTCCTCATAGTTCAAGGCAGTATGTGCAAAATAGCTTCTAAATTATCTTATAATAAAATCTGTTTCTGAATAACAGTGACATTTTACAGTAACCTTAATGTATTTTAAGAACTTAATATAATAATTATGTAAATTATCTATTAAAAGAATGTTACGTGATCGGTAGGTGTTATTTATAAAACTACTAGCTGTTCTCCGCGACTCCTCCACGCGGACTAATATAATTGTTATCGTGATAAAGATATCCTTTATCAAAGATCTATCTCATCATCATCAGCCTGAAGACGGCCACTGCTGAACATAGCCCTCCCCCTTCGACCGCCACACTGAACGACAATTTGCCACTTGCATCCACCGATTGCCTGTGACTGTTTTGAAACCTCCAATCTATCTGTAGGTACACCAAAATTTAACTAAAATCTGTTCAGCCGTTTAGTCATGAAAAGGTAACAAACAAGAGCTACTTGCGCATATAATTGTAATATTAGCACAGCCTAATAAACCCTTCTTTACACTCGTGATATTAGTATGGGTTAGTATGAATATAGATAAATAATTATATCAACTGATAGCTTGGTTACTTCATAATTACATAGGTACATTATTATTCATATTTCATTGATATTACAGTAAATAGGCATGTATTTGAGAGAACTATCATTACGTTTCACGGAAAATAAAATTGGCAGCCTGAAGAAATCAGACATGACTTGACTGACTACACATTTGACAAAGAGGAGCTATGGGGATGAAGTGGTGAGTTCCAGGGTTTCAAGCTACCTTTACAACTGGGAAAGGTTAATAATAACTTTATCTAAGTACATAGATACTCCGTATTGTACTATTGGAATGTATAGTGACATCAAAGAACTGATCATTTCTGAGCACGTTAGTTATGCGCTATTCTTTGAAGGAGAATTAGAGTGGACTTTATCTAATGACGATATTTATATTTAAAATGCTCTTAGGATCACGAGGCCCTTCCTTCGCCATCATTAGGATAATTACATAGGTACAAAGTGTTCGAGCACTACCTACTCTGACTTGCAGATTGTGTTACAGGTATACTAATTAGATGCAAGTTAGATAACATTAAAACATATTATATACTCGCCTATTTCCACTAGCAGTTACTTACTATTCTAACGGCGTCTCAAGTTATTACATTACTAGCGATCGAATTTATTATAAAAAATTAATAGGAAACTACAAATAAGCTACTGATTAAGAATATAACATTATTGTTATAGAAGTTCTTAAACTTTCGCGAACTGAATACATGTTAATTAGTATTTAAACGGGTCTAATTCGCGCACAAACTAATGTATGTCTAGGTATGTTTGTGCGCGAATTAGACCCGTTTAAAAAAATACTAATTAACATTATTGTTATAGGTTTCTAATGTTTGTTTTCGCATCACCAGCGTCCTCGCCGCTTTGATTGATACTAAAAGTGGTATAACAAAGTAGTGTTAGGCAATTAGGGAGCAATTAAAACGGTACAGTCGCTGTTACAACAGTAAGATTTGATCGTCGGTCAACAGCAGGCCAATTGTGGCTATTGAATTATCCAATTGCTCGCTGTCACAGGCTCGTATACAGATAGTAACATGATAATGTATCACTTTACGCTCTAATAGACTTCGGGTTGCGGTTTCAATGTCTCATTTTTACAAGCTTTATTTCAACTTCTTGTAGTAACTAAGTATTATTTGGACTGAATATTGCCACAGAATTGAGGAGAAATTTATTTCTTGTTTAATTAAATATAAATAAAAGAGTAGAAAGAAACTTTGCAAGTCTATCAAGCTCCGGTGACAATATTTAAAGCAATAATTAATGTGACAGTGAGCTGATGATAATGTGACGGAAGATGGACAGTGAAACTCTTCAGTGAACTCTAATTGTAGGTACTCTTGCTCTGACATATTCATTATTAATTCAACTACAGCCTTATTTAATCACCAGTATAATATTATGCAAAACGAATAAATCACGAAACCAGTTTAGGATAGTCGTTAGCGGAGGTTGAAAGTTTTTTATCGGTCATAATGTCAAGAATATTTTTAGAACACGAGGATAATGTTACATCACCATGACTACCATGGAGCTATTAATAACTTTAATGTTGGCGCGTTATCATTACATTTGTAGATTAGACGCATGTTGAGCTTTTTGAGCTGGTTTTTAATCATATTTTTCTTGACTAAATATAGTGTAGTGCCCCAAAAACTATCGATAAGTAGTATTATTGTCAAAATACATCGCTTTGGAAACCCCCTCAATAATAATTATTCTATATACTCGTAGGTATAGGTACATTGTTTTTGACACTAAAGTGTTTTTATTGATTATATTAAGCCTGTTTCGTTTAATAGGTACTTACCAGTTTTATGATAGGCCATTATGTTAATATATCATTGGTACCTACTTATCAAATTATCATTTTGATTTTAAATTAGTTAGGTAGGAGGTCTCCTAGCTGCAAAGATTTTTGGGCATGCCAGTTTTCTTATGAAAGTAGGTAGGACCTATTTTCACTCTATTTTCAAGCTATATAGAATATAGACAATTATATCAGGGTTGAGACAATATTACCAATCAATATTTGAAAATGTAAAATCTCGTAGCATAAAATAGAACTTGGGGGAAGCTATTCAATTACGGAAAGATTTTGTAAGAATTATTCTTATCCTTTCTCGAGAGTTCAAGATTGTCCGAGGTCACAAAGAGGATGTAATCTGGGTGTCAATTCTCGTAATTACACAATAAGTTGAACGAAAGTTGACCGAAATGTGATTGGATTATGACTAGACTGAGAATTGGTATTCTGCTCCCATAAATTTACAACTTCATCTCGGTATAATCAACTTACGATCTAGTTACAGTTAAGTCAACCCATTGTCTATGACATATAACGTAAATATTTACGTGTACTTGAAACATATGCCCATTTAGGCTAAAACAGACGAAACCATAGATAAAATAGGAAAAAACTGAACGCAATGTCATTGTCATTTGTATTTTGACACTTCAAACTTCAAATTGTCCAAATTAATTGTCAAACTAAGTAGTAGGTAGGTATAGGCATTATGCAAAACAAACAACCAAGCAAGTCACAAGGTGTTGGTTTGTATTTTTGAAGTAGTTTGGTTGAACCAGCTAACTGCGACTCGCCAATTGGAGCTCCCTACTACTCCTCGAAGCCTCGAGTTCTTGGAGTTTGTTGTGATATAGCATTGTGGAGGCGGCACTCGCAGAGAAAGGGAGCGGGAGCGGCCACAAAGGTAAATCTTATAGTTTTTGTTTTATGTATTTATCAACAGTATTATCCACACACAGTAGGTGTTGATTTATCACTAACTTATTTGCAGGGAGGATATTGAAGGACGTCAAAGCAGACGGATTCGAGAAAGCTGGGCTTTAGTGGCTGCGATGGAAGAGGCCCGCTTGGCAGTGAACATGGAGCAGCCGAGTGATACAAATAAATTGGCAAGCAAGTGCGATCAAAGATCATGTCAATGAGTTTAATCATTACACGGATATGTCTTCGAACAAAAGTCAAATCAAAGTAAATAGGTATGTAATGAAAAAAAACCATGGAAATAGAATAAAATAGAAAATAATTTATTTACATAATAGATAGGTAGGTACAAAATTATTAGATAACAACTATTATCAAATAATTAACAACTATTTTTTTCCTCTACTGCTGTGCACGGTCTCCCTTCACTTCTGTGAGGAGGATTAGGCCATAATACCTACTCTACAATACACAGTCCAGAGTGGTGGGTCACATTAATTTAATTCCTGTTTCTATTGGCCCACAGATTTGGATCAGTGCATGCGTGCAGCGGCAGTGGTGGCAGCCTGCGTTGGGGGTGCCAGGATAAGTTTCTTCATGCAGCGCTATCAAATGGCACCTGCAAAAATGAAATAATTACTATTGTTAACTATTTTTGTGGTATTAATAAACATTTATAAGCTATACAAATTAGTATTAATTATCTTTAGGGGTTCTTTACTATTACTCCTACAATTAGTAATCATTATTTAGTAGCCAACCTGAATCTCGCCTTGAGCACTGCTATCATCCTCTCCACGCTTCGGTGCCCTCTTTAACCACTCTGGAAACACTCGGTGGCACCAGTGTGTGCTATGCTCTCTCGCTTGCCATAGATTGGTAAGCCCCGCTGCAAAAAATGCAAGTACAATCATAACCTAGAAAAAGTCAATAGAAAATGCTATTTTTACACCGCTACATATACAAGGTAGGTAGGTACCTACTTACAAAAGGAAGGGAGAACAATGAAGTGTAAATCATGAATGGTAGTTACCTAACTAGTTAGTAAGTAGGTATACTATACTGAGGAAGATAAAGTGCTTATAAAGACTTACTTTTTGGCTACAGCATTCAACCCATCTCCTCAAATTGTCTCTCTCGGGGTGTGGTGTGGGGGTTTAGCTCTTTAATTCGATTTATGGTGAGCGGCTTTGTAAGGCGGTAGGTTTTAACTTTTCACGAACTCGCGGTTGCTTATTGCAAACGCATTTTCATCGAGTCGACGGCTGTACCCAACCGTTCGACGCGTATTTTCCCTTGCCGCTGCACCGCCTTCTCACTGAGCGGTACGCAAAAACAGCCACTCCAAGCCGTAAAACCACTCATTTTTAAATTTATTGTCGAAAACACAACTACAAAACATAGAAAATTGTAACTTTGTCTCAATCTCATTTCAGTCCACTCAAAGTCAACTTATAATCTCATATTTGACGTTTATTCAAATACGAGAATGCCAAATTGTAGTCAACTTCCAGTGCCTTCAACTCATTTTTGTTACTAGAATACCATTTTAGCGTTCGGTTACATTACGATATCATTTCGATCAAGCGAAAGTTAAATGTCACTTTTCAATTTACGAGAATACGATTTTAGACTTTAATGAGATTATAAGTTGATCGGAACTAGATTTTGAACATATTAAATTACCAGAATTGGCCCTCTGTTAAGAAGCGGCCATCATTCCAGTAGGGATGTCCCGATTATCTTGTTCTATATTTACAGCATGAACTCGCTATCAGCGAAGACCAGTCACCATTTTGAATTTACCTACCTAGGTATAGCCAGAAGTAAGCTAAAATAATTGATATTTTGAATACTTTGTAAGTTTCTATGTACTTATGTGGCTAATGAGTCATAAGAATACAGTCATATTTTAACCAACTTAGTTTTTATTGTCGTGTTCAATGTAATTTTACTAACAGCTGAGGATATTATTGTAATTCATGGAAATGATTGAATATCGGCAAATTATAACCATTCTATTGCTGTAACAAAGCAATTAAATGCGTAATAATATGGGCAACATGATTTATTTATAATACTTTTCAATAAAAATATTAATAATAACAAGGGAATAGGTACATAGGTATAGTATAAGTATACTACAAAGTACTTAAGTACTTATACCAACACAGAGATCGTTCAAACCATATTATAACTATTATTCGAATTTTACTACAAGAACAGTCTTCCTTACCATCCAATTAAATGATGTTACCTTCTTGTATAATAACAAGCTGTCAATGATATATTTAAGTCGGATCTGGGATCTTGCCAAATTATCTTTCTTTGACTGTCACGGCTGTTTACAAGGGGAAATAAATGTAGGACAAATTACGAAATGTATACGATTCTAACATCATAACCATTAGGTATAAAATCCTTAGTAGGTGTCTACGTAAAGGTATCCATGCCTTGGATGATTTTATTATGAATAAATGTGATGTGAATCGTGAATCATTTCTCAGAAACCGATTGACGCTATTGAAGACAGGAAAAAGAAATCGAAATAATAATAAATAATATTATAATCTAAATTAATTATACTACGTAGCGTGTAGGTAAGTGTAAATGGAAATTATTTTAAGTGTATACCTACCTAGGTAAGTATTCTAGAAAGTAGGTTTTATGACTAATATTTTATTTCTCAGTAAAAATTAACAATATTGTATAAGGTAATAATTTTTAAAATAAATATATACTTACTTAAGTAAGAATAAAGCATACTCACATCAAAAAAACTATTTAATATAGTTTTTTTCATCTTCACAAAAATCACTCAAATAATAATTGAAAAATCACTGTAATCTACTACCTATTCACTACACTACCTAATGCTTCGTAAAATACGCGAGTTACTGACAACTTTCGAAGTCTATCGGAATCTAAAAAATGCAGCGTTCGCGCGCCAGCGCCGCTCTGCCGGACCACGCACCATTTTTCGCTTTTCAACAAATATAAAATGCACTTCAGCACAATCCAAGACGTGAATCCGACGACGTTCACGCCAGTTTTGTCATTTCCCGCACAACAATACACACATGTAGCAAGTCTAATTCGGAGCAACACCAACTTGGCGAAACTACACAACACAAAAGTGAATACTTTACCAACGCTGTGTGTACGTACATGCATAACTACGTTATGCTAACACGATAGGGCTCTGGCCTGTGCTAGAGAGGGACAGACTGCGCATAGCCGAGATTGAAGCGAACATATGAAAGGGATGAAGTTAGGTTTGAGCATGTAGCTTGAGTATCCGGTATTCCCGTTTAAGATTTTGTGTACTGAGGTGTAGCGGCGCTCTATCGGCTGCCTGTAGGTCGGTAGTGGGCATCGCTTGGTGCTGGACTGACCTCTAAGCAGGTCTTCGAGAAATCTTCTTCAACGATTCGAATGCCCAGAATAACCTGTTATCTAATAGTTGACACATTTTCGAAAAGGCTTAGAACGCTGCTATAGGTAGGTATATAAAGACAATAAAAAGTTATACTTTACTTCTTTGTTACAAATCCTAGTGTTATCATGCTATGAACCTACCTACTGTCTGTCGCGCTGTGATACTGATAAGAAAGTATACATAGTTAGTAAACGTTGATAGATGTAATCATCACTGTAAGAGACCTAATATTTGTATTAAAAACTACCTTACAAAAATAGATTGACATAATAACAATTTTATTGTTGTATTATCTGTTTATCGATATGACCCCATTTGAAATCAGCAAACGGTACATCACTAAAAATAAAAATAAACAAACACACTAAATCAGAATAAAATCTAAACTACTCATAAAGAATTAGTAGAATTACGCATTTATTTAAATAATTTCCTTAATAATTAACCTTATAAATAATGTAGGTATAGGTAAATTTTTGTACGTGAATATAGAGCATGTTGCCTACTTTTCTTCTACGGGGCACGGCATGATTGAGAATGTAGGTATACGAGTACATTGGTAGGTACCTACCTACTGTAGTCATTTGCTTTGTGTCAGAAAAGACAGCATACGAGTAAACTTCATAGGACATTATGTTCTGTCGTCCAAGTTAACAATATTATTGAGTAAGTAGATGCATACGTTTTGTATTTGTATGAGTTGTACTTACATGCTACGAAACTGTTGCGCCTGCTCATATTATAATAGTAAAACAGAGACTTACATTGCAGTAGAAAACAGGCAGGCGCAAGTTTTCGACTAATCCGACGATGGCATTGCTTGAGCAATACACGAAACAATAGTCAAACAAAACAGTGTAGATATGTGTAGTAAGTTTATAGTCTTTATTTTTCAATCTGAATATTATCTTACTCTTTTCCCAGAAGGAAAACATCGTGAAGACTGTGACATCCATCAACCTGCATTGGGCCATGATGACTCATGTGCTGAGACACTCCTTCAAGCATTATGGTATCGTAATTAGCCACGCAGGTGTCTACTAGTGACTATAATAATAATTATGCTAGTGTCTGTCGCCCGAGTTAGTAATTAAAGTAATTAAACCTTACTTTTATTATAACGAAGTAAAATACTTTACTAAAATTCAATAAGTAGGTAGTACTTATATCGGAGCTACGTATTTGCGAGTAATATTATCAGGGTGACGTCAAAAATTTACAAAGAGTATAATAAGTATGAAAATTTATAAGCTACTGAACAAGAACATAATTATTATAAATTATTTTTGAAGATAATAGTTTTTGTTTCCGTTTCCACTGATAAGTACCACTACTGATACTACACTACTGTTAGATGAAACTGTCTTCTGATGGGTGGGTAACTCAACCAAATTACACGGACGAAGTGAGACTTTTCGGAAGCCAATTTAAGACTAATTTAATGCCACTACGCTATCGTTTCTTTTTTAAATTCTTTATATTTAATAGGCTAGCATTTGACCACTATTTATATCACCTGCAGGTCCTAAGTGACGATGTCGTCGAACGTGGTAAACATGCTCATCGCTCAGCCTAGAAGATCGCAGCCGGAACACCGCGATAGGGATTTGAAAGCAGATTTCCTATTTGATATCTAGATGGTTAAAACCTCCAGTCTACGTGTAAGGAGTAGTAACTAGGCTACGATTTCTAATTATTGGTTCTCGTCGATTTCATGGCTCGCGTTATCCGCGCCGAGCAGTTAGTTTTATCAACATTTGATAAGCGATCGTGGCTGTTCGGTGCCGCCAGTAACCGCAGGTTTATAGTTGGAGCGACGTGGAGAGGGACGACAGTGAACCAACTGGAGACAATGACAATGTCGCTATTATTAACCACCAAGAAACCCGTACGGTATTCGACCTGTGACCATCAATGCTCAACTCAACCATCCCAATAATACCACCTATAGAAGAAGGATTTCAGATATATATACGTACGGTAGCTTAGTTGTAAGCTCAGATCATTTAGCCTACGAATAAGTGACTTATTACTTATTTGTAGAATTTAGCGGAGGCATTGATGGTCGGTAAAGCTACCGACGCTAGCGTCAGTGACGCGCGTGTGTCGCCTGCCAAGATACGATACAGTCGTCTACCGAAGGTTTCATAACACAAACAACAGCTTTCAGCAGCTTGCGACACATATACGAGTATATACCTATCTTATTCTCTTTCTCTTTTTATTAACGTAGCCCCACACTAGGATTGCTCCTGTATCGTGGGTACCGCTTACAGACACATAATTTCACATGCACATCACACCCAGACCAGAAACTAATATTTGTGGATCGCACAAATATTTGTCCCAGGCGGGAATCGAACCCGCAACCCCTAGCGCATCTGAAATATAGCCAAATCATACATTGTATAAATTGAATTGTAGGATATGTAATGTAATATAAAATGTAATGAAAGGTTGATGAGTCGTCGTGAGATAGGTGAAATGTAACAAGTTTAAAACGTGTTTTGGAGTGTAGTCCTGACCCCGAAATTTGCATCCAGTTATAAAGAAAATGCTTCTTGCACTGTCCCTGCTTCTTATTTAGTAACCGTTATTTTTTAGGTCATAATACCTAATATAAAGGTATTTTCTCGCATTCGCCGCAGAGACTTGTTGACTGGTGATATACGACTATAATTATATTGGACGCACAGAGTTTGGAATGTAGGTAGACCTACCTAATTACCTACCTAAGAGCCTACTTTCATTTACTAGCTAAAACAGGACGTCTAATTCCGTACAAACTAAAAATATATAAATAAGTTTGGCATACCTCGACACTCGTTTCAACAAGAACGGCACTAAATCACGCACAAATTAATATCAATATATAAGTACATAATTATTATTTTGACTACCACGGCAGCGTGTCGATCGTGTTACACCATCTGTGGTCGCGAGAAGACTGGAGAATGCGGGCGGGTATCACCGTCCGGAGCAGCGCGTATTGTTTCCAACTACCCGCGTTTAGTCTGGTACAATATGATTTTAGTTCTTGAAAGTTTAAGAACTTCAACCTACTTTAAGTAGAACGTAACCACTGGTACTGTCTGTCTGTATGTTGGGTGTCAGTAGTAACTGCTAGCCAATATGTGGCAGGTAGTTAGCGCAGGCACACAAGTAGGTATTGTAGGTATGTGGGTCGCGCTGCCACTTGAGATTATGGATCATGGGGGGTTGGGAACTTGGAGAAATGACTGTGGGACTTTTGGCTACTTAAATAGTAGGTACCTATATGAGATATCCTACTTAATATTATAAACGCCAAAGTTTGTACGTATGGATGGATGGATGTTTGTTACTCTTTCACGTAAAAACTACTGAATGGATTCTAATGAAACTTTACAATAATATAGCTTTATAGGTACATCAGAATAACACAAAGGCTACAATTTATAAAGATATTGTATGAATTGTCAAAAATATGACGATAAGTGTCAATTAAACCATTATTTATGTGATAATTTTAATATCATACCTAATGTTAATTATTTTCAACGCCACGCTAATAATAAGCTAGGTACCTACTCGAAATACTAAATCCTGCGCAGACGAATTCGCGGCCACCAGCTAGTATAGATATAATTATCTATAGCGCTTAGAAGATAGGTACTTAACAAAGCGACAAAGGTACTCGTATCTTAATAATAATATCAAAATTAGCGTCTAAAATGAAGGAACATGTTTGAACGATATCGTAGCAGTCGATGGCATTGACGATCATTGACATAACAAGCTTTAATCGACTGTTATGTATGTATAGGAATACAAAGTAAGTTTAATTTTGTATGGATTCACCAGTCCTCACTTACGAGTAAAAATACCGTATTTCGATCTTCCTTCGTGCACTCTTTCAAGCTTGGCACGGAATCGTCGAGTTTTTAATAAAACAAGACTAACAAATAGGCACAAAAGGTGATACGTATTGATTAAAAATACAATGAGCTAACCTACGAGTAGGTACCTAACTACTTGTAAAGACGCGACGAAGCTAACTAGGTTTTCAGTGCCTCGTCCGATTTCCACTTTTCCCGCTACATTACAGAAGTAAGTAGTAGTAGAAAAGTCCTTACAATAGTTTCAGAATACACTTGTGCAAACACTATTAGTTTTTGAAGCAGTTGAGGACCGTAGCGCGCGCGCGCACCTCTTACCATCGCGTTACGGTTTCAAGTTTCAGTGACATTTTTTAAAATATAACCTGACAATTCGAAAGTGAGGAATGCCTGCCAGCCGTTCCGGGATGGAGGAAGATTCAAGATTTTGTTAAAGTTTTTTGTTACAACGTGTATTTAATCGCATTCATGAGTTTAATTGAATCTTATTGATGGCACAAGAAGATTGAACTTTCATCGTATGAATGTATTCCGAGTTTCCCAAGTCTTTGAATCGAGGTTTTTCAAGATGGAAAATATAATTAGTAGAATTTCGAGTAAGTCCTTAGATTTATCTTTTCAAATGAGCGTATAGCGGGAAGAAGACGAAATCAAACTTTGTGAGAAAATAACTTTTTAGAAATACAAATGTCTTAAGAATTTCACAGCAATCCCAAGAGCGCAATGTGAGTCATATAGAACGATATCAGGACCTACCCTGTATGTTGCTTCTCGCACAAACCTCTTGGGGTTGCATCAAGCAACAAATCTTCTGCTCCCTAAACGACAACTCAGCAAAACAAAGATAACCTCAACAAATTATATATCAAGATATACGCCATAACTATTGCAAAATGACTTAGTATTCAATGTGATGGAAGAATTTATAGCCAGACTAAATGAAGCTATCTTAAGAAGATTCTCAAGATATCCGCGTTGATCGGTTCTCAAGAGAAGGCGACAACTGATCCCAGTTTTGCAACAGGTGAAATATTGACAGCAAGTCGACCCGAGCGGTATGAGCAAACTATGGAGACAAAGCTAGTTTGTTCGCCCCGGCTCGAGTCGGCTCGCGTCATGCTATCGACACGTGGTCTACTCCGACTGGATCCGGGCTAGGAAAGTAAGGAACTGAGTGAGTATGGTCCCTTTTGCAGTAGGCCGCTTCTGCAAGTCCGCTTGGGGAGGTAGGTATCTAGATCATGAACTGAGAGAGCAGCAGCAGCTGAGAGCTCCCAAAAGCCTATCTCACAGCAAACTCTTGTGGTTCACAATGACACACATAATAGTAACTGAGCGGGAATCGAACCAGTAGGTATCTTCACGCTTCGCTGACATTTTTGTTCGTCATTTCGGGCAGAATTTTGACGGGAATTGATTGCTATATACTATCTTGCACGGAATATATCTTGCACGGAAATATTGTACGGAATGTTCTTATGAATAAATTAATTTCATTTCATTTCGTATCCAGCTCATGACCAAAAAAGCCACGGTGAATACAATATCATTATACTTAAATAACGAGTGCCCTCTTGAGGCCCTTGAATAAAGATTCAAGAGATAGAGAGATATATTTTTTAATCCATGTGAATCCTGTAGGGGTGTCGGGTGAACGGAAGAGGCCGATATCGACGGATTCAATAAATCTTAGACTTTTATTGTGCTACGATTTGGCAACCCTGCTTTTATATAACTTTTGAGTCAGTTCTCTACTACGCTAGACCTCGCATGCTGTTAAGTACTCGATGTCTGATGCCGTAGGATCTGTGTAGCAACCAGCTCATCGAAAATCACGACAGTACCCGTACCTACCACCTATCAAAACATGCAGTAAGCTGAAGGCAGCAAACATTTTCTCGAAGGTTTTCCACTATTATCGGGCAATATAATTTGAAAATTCCGCGTGGTAACAATGCGGTCGTAAACCAGTAACTGGGGCAAGTTGTTACAACTGGCCGCTGGCGGAGCTGTAGGTAACCATTGTACCTATGCTTTAATGTACGGCAATAGTAGGTACGTGACGCATTGGGCACACGTATCGTGAGACAGCAGGGTTGGGCGCGAGAATCTTCTTTCGGATCGACGTGTCTAGTTGTCTACCATTGTGCCCGAGGCTTTGGTTGATACACGGACACAGGATTCCAGTAAAATATCGCCAGACATGTTAAGAATTATCAGTCGGATTGGATACGAGAATATTATAACTTTTCTACCTACGTCGTTGTTTAAATGTGTTTTAAATGTACCTATGCGATTCGTATCCTACAACGGTATGGTGAGACGTCTGCGGGTCGTATTAATTATTTCATAGATGCTTATAGGCAATGTCAGAATAAGGACCCATTTTAGTGGACTAGTGGGCTATTAGCTATATTCTGTTATGAATGATTCAAAGCTCTCATTACTTTAAATTTTGAAAATCTTAACGTATAAGTTCACATTCAAAACTTTGCTTGCAAGCATAATAATATAGGTAGGTATCTAGTAGGTACCTACATAATATATTTTAACAGTACGATGGGATACAATATTTGTTCCACATTCGTTTTAGAGTTTCTACTAGCGAACCATAACCTCAATGCACACACACGCATTTTAACCCGATGTTACCAGCTCACTCACTCTTCCACAGCATCGCATTGCAATTTAATTTCCAAATCACCATTCATAAAACCCCGCATTTCATTATAAAGCTAATTCTCCATGGCGTTAAATTGTGGGTCTTATCGTGCAGTAAAACTTTTCAACTAGAACCTGTACGTACCCATAAACGATAAGCCCATGTACAGAATAGGTAACAGTACACCGAGGCTACATGCGTTGTTATGTTATGCGTCCCAGCTTCGTTATCGGTTTTTAATACCTGTTTTAAAACTGCTACCATACCGACCAGGTAGCCATTAATATATATATATATATATAGGTATATATACATTTTTATGGCGTATATATAAGGCCATCTTTTGGCCACAATTTCACTGGGAAGCGGCGATGGCAGAGGTGAAGCGCGCTTGCCTAGGCAGAAGATCGGTTCAGTGTTCCGTATCTCGTAATTATCGGTAAACAAAAGCAAAGCATTGCTTGCAGACTAGCATTAGGCTGGGGCTTCGTTTGCGTAAGTAGGTTTATTGTAGATAACCCTAAAAACAATCGAAAAACGGATCGATATGAATAATTAGTTATTTCCTCTATGTAAGATATGTATAGCAAGGTACCTAGATAGTTCATGGTTAACTCATAAAAATTATATGATCTTTTATTCGTTTGTTAATAAAAAGCTATTTGAAGCCGCTTTACGTCGCAAGAAATCAACCATCATTATAGTTAGGTACATAGGCACTACCTTTTTGTTTTGAGTTGTAAAATGAGGTAGGTCCAGCAGCATTTCTCAGGTCGTCGGTCGTCATATGGTCTGCTGTTATCAATCGATAAGGTGTACATATTATTAGAGTTTTCTATTATATTCCAACCACTTAATATACTAGAAAAGTACTGTGTGATTTCCAAACCTGCGATGGAAGCTCCGTATCAATTACCTGCACAGGAACTAGTAAGCACATCAAAGTTTTATACGTTTCCGATAAGGTTCATAAGTTATGTTTATGCAAGAACCAGTTGTAATTTTCTGAATTGTGCATTCGTTTGTTTTATTGAATATTTCATGTTCGCTTCCACAATAAAACTAGTTAGATTTAGATTAAAATTCAAACGAGCATAAAATATCGACATTTTTAATTCAATGAATAGATTCAACTATTTAAGTATTTATTTGTTCTTAACAAGATATCTAAATAAATATAACTCGTAGAACCAACTTCACGCTTATATAATTATAAGGTAGGTACTTATACTATATTTTTGTGATCTTATACACAGAATCTTATACATAATTAAATTGGTTGCTTGCCCACGATAGGATGATATATTTTTAATTATATTAATAGATTTTCTTAAAGAAAAACTTATATAAGCAAAAGTATTCGTCCATAATAGCGTCCAAAAATTAAGGTAGATTTTGAATGTAAAGCAGCAATACATAAAAATATATCAAATACGATTATATACATATATATACCGCAACTATATTTGTATTGAGTAAGGTTGTGCCACTATTGTACTAAAATACACACTGGCTTATAAAAAGCAAAACTATAACGTACCATTTTTTATGTATTTATATCACTTAGAATTTTTTTATTTATAATTTAGTAGAGGTACATTATTCCTCACGGTCCACGAAATATATCCTTAGTTTAAATAAAATATTTAGGTACATAACGGTCTACGATGCATTATTCTAATTCAATTCCATTCTTACAAAAATATACATTTATACATTCAGATCTATATAGGCATTCAGATCTATCTGGTATTTGCAGCTACTTACTGATATAATCATTATATTTAACGTGTTGTTACTCACATTTAAGACTAATACTTTCTACACAGGATTTCTAAATATGTACGAAACACATAATATGTACACTCGTAATTTAATCCTTATTATCCTATTTCATTTAAAAAAATATAAAAAAAACTCCGCGACTCAATGACATTGAAATAGCTGAACAGATTTTCTTGAATCTCTAATACAACTCAAGTCACCTTTCAATAAAAGTAATAAGCAAAATCGGTCCAGCCGTTTGAGAACTACGATGCCACATACAGACACACAGATACATAGGATATATATTATACCAGCGGCGCCCCGCGGTTTCACCCGCGTTACACGTACAACACCTATAGGTAGCTATTTGAAAGGTTTGTGCATATTATTGTGTCATCATAGTTAGCATCCGAGTACTGGGGCGACAGTCTGTACATTAGTTAGCTTCCAACATCGGTCGCTAAGTCCATACGTACCGAAAATGAAACAGTATGAAAGCCCTATATTACATAAGTTAGGATGAAACCGAGATCGTGGTACCTAATCTGACTACAACAATGTGAGTTAGTGTGTGCGTATGTATGTTTGTGAGTCACATAATTATGGCATAATCTTATCTATGATATATGCCACCTCTATCTCTTTCCCTCTCCTTCTATCTCTATATCTTTCCGTCTCCGCCTCTATCTCTATTTATTCCCCTCTCCACTCTCAATCTCTATCTTTCTCCCTCTCCCTCTATTTCTATATACTTCCCTCACAATCTATCTCTTTCCCTCTCTCGCTCTCTTCTCTCTCTCTCTATATATCTCTTTTTTCCGAGATCTCTCTTCCTTTATTTCTACATACTTCCCTCTCACTCTATCTCTCCCTCTCACGCTCTCTCTCTCCCTTTATCTCCTTTCCTATTCCTTTTTCTCTCTCCCTCTTCCTCTTTCGATCGCTCTCCCTCTACTTCTATATGTACCCTCTCAATCTATCTCTCTCCCTCTCTCGCTCTCTCTCTATCTCTCTCTTCCTATATATTTCCCACTCACTCTATCACTCCCCCTCACTCTCTCACGCCTCCCCTCACTCTCTCACGCTTCCTTTATCTCCTTCCCTTTCCCTTTATCGCTCTAACTATATACTTCTCCCTCAACCTCTTTCTCTCTCACTCTACCTCTCTTGTTCTCCGTCTATCTCTGTCTTTATCTTGTATCCATTATTATCTATCCCCCTGCCAAATTGCATTACGATCCGTTCAGCCGTTTATTGTGGTCCGTAGGGGGTGCATCTAAATAATACCTCATAATTTCCACCCCTTGCTTTGCCCCCTTTAGGGATGATTCGAAAGAGCGAAAAAGCTGAAACCCGTATTTCTTTATTTCTTACCAAAAGCCTAAATATAAATTTTCAGACTCCTAACTTGAATAATTATTAATTACCCATACAAACTTTCAACCCTTATTTCATCCCCTTCGAGAATATTTTTTGAGATAAAAGATAGCCTATGTCCGTCTCGTAGATCCAATCTACCCCTATACCAAATTTCATCGAAATCGGTCCAGCCGTTTGAGCGTGAAGAGCTAACAAACATACACACATACACACACACACTCACAAACTTTCGGCTTTATAATATTAGTAAGATTGAATTTTTACCACTCCTCTGTTAGCGTCGGGGGTTACAATGAGGCCGTTTATTTGATACTTAATTGAATCGGACCACGACAGATATGCATAAATATACAAATTTAATTAAAAATACAAAGTGCACGGCTATTTTCGTAGAATACATGATATCAATTTTAAATTTTAGTCTACACGATTTAACCTAATTTTAGACATGTGTACTTTGGCAATTCCGAATTAGAGCAAATCGTACTCCATTCTTACAACATAAAGTCCATAATTGAAAGTCGCGATATCGCACAATTAATTTTATCTTAACCCATTGCAGTTAATAATTGGAAAATAATTGATTTACACCATTATGATAGGATATCAATGTAAAATGAGCTTTTTCACAACTACATGAGGTCTAACTTAGTGCGAGATGCGTGAACAAGATGGCTGACGTTGAATTAAGGGATACAATCTTGTTATACGTAATATGTACAAGTAAATTTAGGTACTAAATCACAAACAAAAAGTATGGACTCTTCAAAATTTATGGGTTTTATTTATGGCTTACATAGTCGTATGCAACACCCATACATTTTGAAGAGCCTGCTGAACGGACATCAAACGCAGACACTAACCCATTTCGTTTATTTCGCATTTACACCGGGGAATATATTATATTATACATATACCTACTTTTATAATTTGAGAACATAAATTATATCGGGCCATCTTATCAATCAATATCGAACATTCATAGTGAAAAATAACCAAACCACAGACATATAAAAGAAAGTAGACCTAACATTACAGAGCACTAGTGAATCCTGTCGTCAAGCCGCCCGCGATATGCATGAGTGACGCAAATGACATTTTGACAGCTCGTTCTACTTGTAAAAATATTATCTCGGACTCGAATTTTAATCTTAGTTTTATTAACGTTTGCATACCTATTGATCTTGTCAGCCTTAGTATGGGCCTACAGGAATGTTTTTATTCTGGCTTCACAAGATATCTGTAATGCTCGGTCTGCTGCCTCTTATATATATGTCTGTGCGAATAACACACATTACAGTTTGTAACCTGCGATTGTATTCCGTCGAAGGTGGCATTCACAGTACAATTAGCTAAGCTACGGTGAAATTACTAAGTACCACAAGTATAGTGAAGGTTGTATTTTAGAATCATAATCGATTTTACACGCTCTATCGATGTGTCCCATTAAATAAAATTATAGGCGCGACGCCCACACTCCAGTCATCAATACACAACAAAGCAAATCGTGTTCTTTACGCAAAGTCATCATTAGATGACTATTCCAAAAGATGTGACTTGTGTATTCATAGCACGTTTTGCTTTTAAAAGGGTTGCAGTACCTAGTATGATTTTGTTTTCGAACACAACGTAAGAGGTATGTCACTAATATATGATTATGACGTCGGCACTGTCCATATTCGAAATAATTCACAATATTTAATAGAAATATAAATTGGCCGTTTTTACGCCATTTTTATAAATATCCTTCTTTGATTCTTTCTCCAACCACCTTGGTATTAACTTTTAGTTTGGCTTAGTCATTATCTACTTCAACAATCAAGATCAAATTTATGGGTACCTATTGTAATAAAACTACCATACGGTTATTTACAACATTTCAAAAATATATACTGGTACATGACAGTATTTGATAATTTCTCTAACGCTTTACAATATATTATATATAAATATATATAGCTGTATTGGCGAGGCATGGGACAAACATACGTACATTCTCAAATATTGAGTTACAATCATTACGCTTCCTCACGTAAGTAAAGCATTTGTCTCTCTAAGCAGATAATTTTTAATGGACTTTTTTTTGGGGCGATACGATATATTATTTGGTATATAATACGGTATTTGGTATACAATAGCAGAGTCTGTAATGTCAATATAAGAGCATTTTATATATAAATGCACGTGAAAGTATTAGTAAAGTATACGGTAAGTACCGTAACAAAAAAACATGTTTTAATATGTTTGTTTGTTTCGGTGAATCTCCGAAACAAATGGACCGATTTTGACGGACTTTCAATGGCAGATAGCTGATGATGATATTAGGAGTAACCTTAGGCTACCTTTAGAATTAGCAACGCTCGGCGGCTTCGCTCGCAGGGTAATAGTACCTAAACGTGAGTGAAACCGCGGTGCACAGCTAAGTGATGTTAAAAATCTACCTTCTGCCACGAGAGACAAATGCTTAGAATTAGGGCACGATTTCACATGAACCCACTTTACGTTTAGGGTCAAAAATCCTATTTTGTATCACTTATGTTACAGTGAAATCGTGACCCGACTCTAGAGCAATCCTTATATTTGTACCAACGTTACTTTACACCCTGTCAACTTCATTCACGATACGCCTGCGGGGTACGGGCGGGGAGCGGGGAAGAGTAACCAGAACAGATGGTAATACTTGCCCGATACTGTGTTTCCCATATAACCTGGGAGTCGTCAAGTCACGAGCGAACAGTAGAGCGAGCAGGAACCTTTATCAAGAAAGTATTTGATACCGACAAGATGCGTGCGCGAACGGTTACCTTGATCAATACGTTAACGATACAAATTGTTCAAATTTTCGTGTTTGCCCTATTGTAGGAGTACTGATCAAAACTAAAACCTATTTGACAGTTAACGTATCGAATACTTTCTGGATAGAGGCTCCTGCTCGCCCTTACAGGTTACTTGCTCATCTAGGATTAAGTGGTCATATCTCAGTCCCCACCCCCACTCGTTTCAAATCAGTACCGCCACAGAACCTGATGCATATATACACAATTACACTCCTACACAAGAATTTGGCTAGCCTTTCCCACATTTAAAAAAATATATTTATTCACAATGTTGTCTTTGAAAAATACTTTACATTTGCATGTTCCATTAGCGCATTAGATTTGCTAAGATAATTGGCTACTTATTAGAAAATATACTTTATATCGATTCAATAGAGTTAAGAGTTTTGGAGCTATACCTCGCAGAGATTATAATAAGACCAATACATGTTGACACATGTATCTGCTTAGAGTAAGGGCGACAATCCACTATAGTCCATGAGTCACCATCGCGCATCTCCGCTTAAGTGGAATGTCGGATTTAGGGCTGTCAATCCAGCTTACAACAGTTTTGCTTTCTGTTTGAAAACCTCACGGTTGTCCTTTGCCTTTGCTCTTTAATTTGTAAATAAAATCATTATAACAATGATCACTCTACGTCTAGTAAAAGTTTCTTATAAGTAATTTATGATAAACTTTCAGAATGTATTAGCAACATTTTTCATTTAAATTGTACTAAAATCTGATTTCAAAGGACGCAATACAACTACAAGTCTGTATATGAAGCCATATGAAGAAAATTCAAGACATGTGATTTAAAAGTACACTTTACTGTTAAATATTTAAGGTACATTTTTACGTACTTCAAACACCAATGTTAGACCATAAAATATATGAGTTATCACAAAACCTTGTTTGATTTTTCCATCCGATCACATTTATGTATTCTCAAATCTCATTAAAAACCCCCTTTGAAAATAATATATCCTAATTATTTTCATTTCTTTGAGTTCCATACTTCGTACATTATGACCACATTGATACAAACATTTTACTAAATTTTATAATGGTATCACAATTTAACTAAATAATTGTTCTATGTTTCTATTAATTAATAGCCCTTGCAACACGTATACCTCAATGCGACCTCAGAATATATTCTAGAGTTTGCATTGAAGTAGTCATACACTTTAGTCCTCGAAAAAAATCACTGAATTCACTGAAACTTTCAACTTACTACACAATTGATTATTTTTATAATATTATTATATAATTTATTGTATACATAGCTAAATGTTCCATGATTTTGTCGCCGACTGTTGAAACTAAATAGATGTTGGTTGTAGCTAAACCACTTTTCAAAAACTATTATTTACTATAATATCTTGGATACATATTAGTTAAGAATTTTGTCCAAATAAAAACGTTAAAAGTTGCATCCAAAATAAGTTATAGCTGCGGCGCTTAGAACGATACTAAACACCTAGCTTGGCATCAGCTTAGTTTGGTCTACCTATATCGGACAGTATGAAGATAGTCGCAATTATTTCGCTACTTTTTTAATTAAATAGATAATCTCAGTTAACACATTTTATTGGTAGGTGTGAAACTTGCATCTAAGGTACTGTTGCACCTAAACGCTAAGAGCTTATTTCGTTGTCCTATTTGGTAAGCGACACTTAGAGAATGCTGCTATTTACAACTCTGCTGTCATGAGAATAAAGAACATCAAGAGTTATGTGGGCTATCAACAATGCTTAAGACCAAAGGAACGACTTCAAATTAATTGATAGAGAATCAACTGTCATGAAATTATTTTAGGCTCACACTGAAGGTGTACGTTTTCAATTAAAATATACTCATCCTAATCAGTTCCGGAACGAACATACAAAAAAATACGGTTCATTTTATTGTTGCTTCGATCTTCTCCGTCCAAAGGTTGTCTAGATGGCGTACATACTATCAGTTAGGATATGAGGTAGGTACTGTAATTTCTGTATTATTATTGTAACTTGTGAACATTTACAAGTGCAAAATGATAAGACCTGGGGGGTTACCATGACGTCTTATTGCGGTCTAATTGAGGCTCTAAACAGAATCATTGCACTTTAAATAATAGTAATACATGGCTTTCGATAGCATTTAGGTAGGCGATAATCCCTATAGATTTAAAATCAACCTAAATTGAGCGTCATGATGTCATAACAAGACGTCATGGTACGAATAAGTAGTAAAACGATTCTGTTTAGGTCCTCAATTTGGATCGCAATAAGACGTCATGGTAAGGCCCTTGTACTTCCTACTTCGTCAAAACACTTTTTGCACTATCAGAATAAAGATCAAGCAAGCCGTACATCTGATGGTAACCCCCACCACTTCACGCCTTTATTCTTCACAACCGCAGCCAAGTTACACACCCACCGTATTACATGTTCAATTCTTACTTACGTAAAGTCCAAAATTGCACGTACCACGAAAGCACATCAAAGGTACACTGGTATGCATAGTTATTAGACACAAACATGCATAATAACCTTCTACAGTACGCGCGACGGATCTTGGTCGTTCTGAAAACTGATGATCTTCTATGTGTGTTTTTAATAAAAGACGCCAAATACTTTGAAACTACAAAACTGTAGTCACGTTGCACCTAAAGGTCGATTGTTGTCATTATTTGATGAAAATAATTGGTAGTTGATCGAATCAAGACCACTTTTTTGAATTGACTAAATATCAAACAGTATTACTTCAGTCTATTCTTGGCATTATCTCAAGATTGTCAATATAAAATCGATCCACAGTCGCTTTTGCAGCTCAATTTTGACGAATAAATTACATTTACATCTTTTAGTCGGCAAAATTCAATGAGCCTTGATCAACTTTTGGCATTTGAAGTAACCTTTGACGTTTAAACTTTAGCAGGACGCCATTACGAACGAAACAAAATCTTCTTTTTTAACAACGAGGCTGACACTTCATCACTGGTCGCTTCACAACAGCCAAGATCCGTGACGCGCACCGTACACAAATCCACAAACGCCTTTACAAGGTACGTTATAGTTCATCACAACACGTCGGAAGCGACGTCCCGGCCGCCCCCGCGTCCGGGCGCGAGCTAGGTGTCGGGGGCGGCGGAGGCCTCGCCCGCGGGGGGGCGGGGCGCCGGGGGACATCACCGGGACGGGCACGAGGACACGCTGGACTTGCCCGACAGGCAGGAGAAGCCGCTCGTGCCGGACTGCAGGCTGGACATGGAACCCCTGGATAAGTAAATTTTTTTTTGTTGTTTTTTTCTCTACCAACGTATTACGCAGTTTACGCACTGTATCTAATCAAAATTGAGCGCAAACACAATCAAACTGTTAGACGCTGAGTTAAGTTGTCTACCTTTGACGATTAATCTGAGGCCTATCTTACGGGGAAAAAGCGTGACTGTATGTCTGTATGTATACTAGTACGTGTGTAGATAGTGAGCAGTGTTTACTTGTACTGGTGGCTGCCGAGCGTCTCGTGGTAGTACATGAGCTGCGCGGCGCGGGGCGCTGTATACTAGTACGTGTGTAGATAGTGAGCAGTGTTTACTTGTACTGGTGGCTGCCGAGCGTCTCGTGGTAGTACATGAGCTGCGCGGCGCGGGGCGCTGTATACTAGTACGTGTGTAGATAGTGAGCAGTGTTTACTTGTACTGGTGGCTGCCGAGCGTCTCGTGGTAGTACATGAGCTGCGCGGCGCGGGGCGCTGTATACTAGTACGTGTGTAGATAGTGAGCAGTGTTTACTTGTACTGGTGGCTGCCGAGCGTCTCGTGGTAGTACATGAGCTGCGCGGCGCGGGGCGCTGTATACTAGTACGTGTGTAGATAGTGAGCAGTGTTTACTTGTACTGGTGGCTGCCGAGCGTCTCGTGGTAGTACATGAGCTGCGCGGCGCGGGGCGCTGTATACTAGTACGTGTGTAGATAGTGAGCAGTGTTTACTTGTACTGGTGGCTGCCGAGCGTCTCGTGGTAGTACATGAGCTGCGCGGCGCGGGGCGCTGTATACTAGTACGTGTGTAGATAGTGAGCAGTGTTTACTTGTACTGGTGGCTGCCGAGCGTCTCGTGGTAGTACATGAGCTGCGCGGCGCGGGGCGCTGTATACTAGTACGTGTGTAGATAGTGAGCAGTGTTTACTTGTACTGGTGGCTGCCGAGCGTCTCGTGGTAGTACATGAGCTGCGCGGCGCGGGGCGCTGTATACTAGTACGTGTGTAGATAGTGAGCAGTGTTTACTTGTACTGGTGGCTGCCGAGCGTCTCGTGGTAGTACATGAGCTGCGCGGCGCGGGGCGCTGTATACTAGTACGTGTGTAGATAGTGAGCAGTGTTTACTTGTACTGGTGGCTGCCGAGCGTCTCGTGGTAGTACATGAGCTGCGCGGCGCGGGGCGCTGTATACTAGTACGTGTGTAGATAGTGAGCAGTGTTTACTTGTACTGGTGGCTGCCGAGCGTCTCGTGGTAGTACATGAGCTGCGCGGCGCGGGGCGCTGTATACTAGTACGTGTGTAGATAGTGAGCAGTGTTTACTTGTACTGGTGGCTGCCGAGCGTCTCGTGGTAGTACATGAGCTGCGCGGCGCGGGGCGCTGTATACTAGTACGTGTGTAGATAGTGAGCAGTGTTTACTTGTACTGGTGGCTGCCGAGCGTCTCGTGGTAGTACATGAGCTGCGCGGCGCGGGGCGCTGTATACTAGTACGTGTGTAGATAGTGAGCAGTGTTTACTTGTACTGGTGGCTGCCGAGCGTCTCGTGGTAGTACATGAGCTGCGCGGCGCGGGGCGCTGTATACTAGTACGTGTGTAGATAGTGAGCAGTGTTTACTTGTACTGGTGGCTGCCGAGCGTCTCGTGGTAGTACATGAGCTGCGCGGCGCGGGGCGCTGTATACTAGTACGTGTGTAGATAGTGAGCAGTGTTTACTTGTACTGGTGGCTGCCGAGCGTCTCGTGGTAGTACATGAGCTGCGCGGCGCGGGGCGCTGTATACTAGTACGTGTGTAGATAGTGAGCAGTGTTTACTTGTACTGGTGGCTGCCGAGCGTCTCGTGGTAGTACATGAGCTGCGCGGCGCGGGGCGCTGTATACTAGTACGTGTGTAGATAGTGAGCAGTGTTTACTTGTACTGGTGGCTGCCGAGCGTCTCGTGGTAGTACATGAGCTGCGCGGCGCGGGGCGCTGTATACTAGTACGTGTGTAGATAGTGAGCAGTGTTTACTTGTACTGGTGGCTGCCGAGCGTCTCGTGGTAGTACATGAGCTGCGCGGCGCGGGGCGCTGTATACTAGTACGTGTGTAGATAGTGAGCAGTGTTTACTTGTACTGGTGGCTGCCGAGCGTCTCGTGGTAGTACATGAGCTGCGCGGCGCGGGGCGCTGTATACTAGTACGTGTGTAGATAGTGAGCAGTGTTTACTTGTACTGGTGGCTGCCGAGCGTCTCGTGGTAGTACATGAGCTGCGCGGCGCGGGGCGCTGTATACTAGTACGTGTGTAGATAGTGAGCAGTGTTTACTTGTACTGGTGGCTGCCGAGCGTCTCGTGGTAGTACATGAGCTGCGCGGCGCGGGGCGCTGTATACTAGTACGTGTGTAGATAGTGAGCAGTGTTTACTTGTACTGGTGGCTGCCGAGCGTCTCGTGGTAGTACATGAGCTGCGCGGCGCGGGGCGCTGTATACTAGTACGTGTGTAGATAGTGAGCAGTGTTTACTTGTACTGGTGGCTGCCGAGCGTCTCGTGGTAGTACATGAGCTGCGCGGCGCGGGGCGCTGTATACTAGTACGTGTGTAGATAGTGAGCAGTGTTTACTTGTACTGGTGGCTGCCGAGCGTCTCGTGGTAGTACATGAGCTGCGCGGCGCGGGGCGCTGTATACTAGTACGTGTGTAGATAGTGAGCAGTGTTTACTTGTACTGATGGCTGCCGAGCGTCTCGTGGTAGTACATGAGCTGCGCGGCGCGGGGCGCTGTATACTAGTACGTGTGTAGATAGTGAGCAGTGTTTACTTGTACTGGTGGCTGCCGAGCGTCTCGTGGTAGTACATGAGCTGCGCGGCGCGGGGCGCTGTATACTAGTACGTGTGTAGATAGTGAGCAGTGTTTACTTGTACTGGTGGCTGCCGAGCGTCTCGTGGTAGTACATGAGCTGCGCGGCGCGGGGCGCTGTATACTAGTACGTGTGTAGATAGTGAGCAGTGTTTACTTGTACTGGTGGCTGCCGAGCGTCTCGTGGTAGTACATGAGCTGCGCGGCGCGGGGCGCTGTATACTAGTACGTGTGTAGATAGTGAGCAGTGTTTACTTGTACTGGTGGCTGCCGAGCGTCTCGTGGTAGTACATGAGCTGCGCGGCGCGGGGCGCTGTATACTAGTACGTGTGTAGATAGTGAGCAGTGTTTACTTGTACTGGTGGCTGCCGAGCGTCTCGTGGTAGTACATGAGCTGCGCGGCGCGGGGCGCTGTATACTAGTACGTGTGTAGATAGTGAGCAGTGTTTACTTGTACTGGTGGCTGCCGAGCGTCTCGTGGTAGTACATGAGCTGCGCGGCGCGGGGCGCTGTATACTAGTACGTGTGTAGATAGTGAGCAGTGTTTACTTGTACTGGTGGCTGCCGAGCGTCTCGTGGTAGTACATGAGCTGCGCGGCGCGGGGCGCTGTATACTAGTACGTGTGTAGATAGTGAGCAGTGTTTACTTGTACTGGTGGCTGCCGAGCGTCTCGTGGTAGTACATGAGCTGCGCGGCGCGGGGCGCTGTATACTAGTACGTGTGTAGATAGTGAGCAGTGTTTACTTGTACTGGTGGCTGCCGAGCGTCTCGTGGTAGTACATGAGCTGCGCGGCGCGGGGCGCTGTATACTAGTACGTGTGTAGATAGTGAGCAGTGTTTACTTGTACTGGTGGCTGCCGAGCGTCTCGTGGTAGTACATGAGCTGCGCGGCGCGGGGCGCTGTATACTAGTACGTGTGTAGATAGTGAGCAGTGTTTACTTGTACTGGTGGCTGCCGAGCGTCTCGTGGTAGTACATGAGCTGCGCGGCGCGGGGCGCTGTATACTAGTACGTGTGTAGATAGTGAGCAGTGTTTACTTGTACTGGTGGCTGCCGAGCGTCTCGTGGTAGTACATGAGCTGCGCGGCGCGGGGCGCTGTATACTAGTACGTGTGTAGATAGTGAGCAGTGTTTACTTGTACTGGTGGCTGCCGAGCGTCTCGTGGTAGTACATGAGCTGCGCGGCGCGGGGCGCTGTATACTAGTACGTGTGTAGATAGTGAGCAGTGTTTACTTGTACTGGTGGCTGCCGAGCGTCTCGTGGTAGTACATGAGCTGCGCGGCGCGGGGCGCTGTATACTAGTACGTGTGTAGATAGTGAGCAGTGTTTACTTGTACTGGTGGCTGCCGAGCGTCTCGTGGTAGTACATGAGCTGCGCGGCGCGGGGCGCTGTATACTAGTACGTGTGTAGATAGTGAGCAGTGTTTACTTGTACTGGTGGCTGCCGAGCGTCTCGTGGTAGTACATGAGCTGCGCGGCGCGGGGCGCTGTATACTAGTACGTGTGTAGATAGTGAGCAGTGTTTACTTGTACTGGTGGCTGCCGAGCGTCTCGTGGTAGTACATGAGCTGCGCGGCGCGGGGCGCTGTATACTAGTACGTGTGTAGATAGTGAGCAGTGTTTACTTGTACTGGTGGCTGCCGAGCGTCTCGTGGTAGTACATGAGCTGCGCGGCGCGGGGCGCTGTATACTAGTACGTGTGTAGATAGTGAGCAGTGTTTACTTGTACTGGTGGCTGCCGAGCGTCTCGTGGTAGTACATGAGCTGCGCGGCGCGGGGCGCTGTATACTAGTACGTGTGTAGATAGTGAGCAGTGTTTACTTGTACTGGTGGCTGCCGAGCGTCTCGTGGTAGTACATGAGCTGCGCGGCGCGGGGCGCTGTATACTAGTACGTGTGTAGATAGTGAGCAGTGTTTACTTGTACTGGTGGCTGCCGAGCGTCTCGTGGTAGTACATGAGCTGCGCGGCGCGGGGCGCTGTATACTAGTACGTGTGTAGATAGTGAGCAGTGTTTACTTGTACTGGTGGCTGCCGAGCGTCTCGTGGTAGTACATGAGCTGCGCGGCGCGGGGCGCTGTATACTAGTACGTGTGTAGATAGTGAGCAGTGTTTACTTGTACTGGTGGCTGCCGAGCGTCTCGTGGTAGTACATGAGCTGCGCGGCGCGGGGCGCTGTATACTAGTACGTGTGTAGATAGTGAGCAGTGTTTACTTGTACTGGTGGCTGCCGAGCGTCTCGTGGTAGTACATGAGCTGCGCGGCGCGGGGCGCTGTATACTAGTACGTGTGTAGATAGTGAGCAGTGTTTACTTGTACTGGTGGCTGCCGAGCGTCTCGTGGTAGTACATGAGCTGCGCGGCGCGGGGCGCTGTATACTAGTACGTGTGTAGATAGTGAGCAGTGTTTACTTGTACTGGTGGCTGCCGAGCGTCTCGTGGTAGTACATGAGCTGCGCGGCGCGGGGCGCTGTATACTAGTACGTGTGTAGATAGTGAGCAGTGTTTACTTGTACTGGTGGCTGCCGAGCGTCTCGTGGTAGTACATGAGCTGCGCGGCGCGGGGCGCTGTATACTAGTACGTGTGTAGATAGTGAGCAGTGTTTACTTGTACTGGTGGCTGCCGAGCGTCTCGTGGTAGTACATGAGCTGCGCGGCGCGGGGCGCGGAGTCCGGCATCTCGCAGCGCCACTGCAGCACGTAGCTGCCGGCCTGCAGCATCACGTGGGAGCCCTGGGGGGGAGAGGGGGGGAATCGTAGCATGTTATGTTTTAGTTTAGCACAGATGTTTTTCTTTATAGCCCGATACCCGGGACAAAAAGTAGTCTATATGCCCTATCAAATCTGTCTGCCCGACTTGATAGGAAACCTGGCGGTATTGAGTTAGCCGAGTTAGGAGTCGAGTGGCTATACCGACTTTCATTCGGAATAATGTTAAAGGATTTTACCACCTAACGGGAACAAAATAAGGGATATAATAATGTGGCAGGTCTACCTGTATGCTCTCTCCGTCGTGGCAGATGAGGGTGGGCTCGACGCGGTGGTAGTGCTCCCCCTCCCGCCACCCCTTCTGCAGCACCGACCCCTCCTCCGCGCCACCTACGCACAGCGCTGCAAGTTAACACTTATTTACTACGAGGTAAGGTGCTAAATAGCGTGAATAACGTGCTGGGTCGGTGAATTAATTAGATGTAGGTAGGTACTTATAGTCTGTGCCGGAGGAAACGGATTGAATGAAGCTAATTTAAAATTTAGCGAAAGCTATCGACCGATAGATAGTCAGTGTTTCCAATTAAAAAAGGGGCGCTTTAAAGTCCCTCACCATTTTTTCCGTACAGACTTATAAAAAAATATTATGGTGGAAAAACAAAGGATATGATAATGGTAAAATTAATAGGCAAATAAAATTAAACAGGACCTTATTCTAAACAAAACAAAACACATCAAACTAGTTACGCATCAGTAATTAAAACATACATATAAAATCCTATAAAATCCTCAATTCCCATCTCTAGCTCGGGCCTTGATTGTGGCAATACACAAAATCGTTTGTTCGTATCTTTTTTACGCTCATTTTTAATATCTAACTTGTTTTGCTATGTTGCAAGAGCAAATCCTATTTTTGTTTGTTTATTTGTTTCCCCCCTACCGCCGGGCGGCGGCAGCGCGCGGTCGCTGCGCAGCACGGAGAAGGCGATGTCGTGGCGCAGCACATCGAAGTCCCACGTCAGCACGCTCTGCGGGTCCGCGTTCAGCACCACCACCTCGTGCAGCTGGCGCAGGCGGGAGGATTATATCGATTATACACTTCCATTTCCTTGGAGGTAGGCCTCCTTAGTGGCCTGATTAGTTGCCGAGAGCAGAAGGTGTGCCGCTAGCAGTCTTTGCCTGCCATTCTAGGCTTAGCATGTTAATCATGAACTTTGTAAAATGTAATTGTTCATATTAAAAAGGAACTAAAATTCTATTTTAGTTTCCCAAGAACTGCTAGCGGAAAATGAAGATGAATTTAAAATACTGTAACATTCTATAAATAGTTTAAATTTCTGAACATCAACGTAAGAATAAGTGTTATTGGTTTACCAGGCATTCACGCTTGCTCCATCTACTCGTACTTGAGTTTAAACCAAACATGAACGCGGATTAAATCAGACGTGAACGCAGTAACATCTACTTCTTACTGACCGGGGTACAATCATCCCATTATCTCACCTGGCCCTTGCCCAAACTGACAGATCTGTAGATGCTATCCTCGCACAGGGGGTCCCCCTCCCGCTCCGTGAACGCTCCGCTCACGTACAGACTCTTCGGCAGGAGACCGCCTTCGTGGACGAAGCTCTGCGGAGCGAAGCAAGAAGTGTTAGTTCGGATATAAAGAGCTAAGATCTTTTGATCGTTTAATAGCAGTGCTTGATATTTTTCTTGAGTGACGAATTCTGGTCGTACTAACTATAGTAGATTAAAGACAGCTCTAGAGATACATATCGCTATCCTTTTCATACTCATAAACTTTTAAAGCGACAGCATATCGTTTGACAGAACTAATCCCAAAATGTTGACTAGTTTGTGTAAATTCACATTGACATCATTATCATATTTTATAATGTATAGAATTGAGCACTGCTATTATACAATCACTTATATAATAATGACGTTACAAGTAGCTAGTGTAAACGGATAAGAGAGAGAAAGTCACAAATAAGACAAAATAGAAGACACAAATATAAGAAGGATTTGTTTGGCAAATTACACATACTATGATGTCGATTTATGAGTGCACTAAATTTAACTTTGGCAGGTCTAAACTTATTGCTGTCTCTTTCATTTTCATAGAGTTAGCATGAGACAGCAATTGATTTAGAGCTGTTAGATTGGTGTAATATGAATGATCCAACACGTATATTTTGAAATAGCTTGATAATAGTAAAATTAACATACGACAGTATTTAGCATAGTTTTGTAATTGAGAATTATTTGTTAATGTCATAGTTTAAATCTGAGTGAAAGGTGTTCGATTGTTAAGGTGATTGATACTATGTCTACCGGTACAGACACAGCTGTGTATTGTGTTTGGGCGATAATTCACCGACGGTGCGAAAATGACTCTTACGATGGACAGGATGTGGCGAACCTCATCCGCCACACTAGACAAAACGGCACGTAGCGGGCATTTACGGAACTATCCTGCATCGCGCAAACGATATTCGCGCGGCCCGGACGTATAAGTAGAAGTTTCAACGAGGAACAATCGGACAGCTGTCCCCGAGCAATATCACCTGGCTCGGTCGGAAGACTTCCCGGAATGTTGGAGGCGCTTCTGAAGTGGATCATCATCACCACGATCCACTCCACACCTTTGACCTCCACACAGGATAGAGGATATCACCGATGAGATATGACAGTAAAAAAAAATTCGGCTAGAAGCGAGGGCGCACCGCGACAAAGTTTTGCCTTCGTTTGTAAAAAATGCTTGGCCATGCGGACATAAAAAATCTCCAACGCCTTTTCTTTTCTGACAAAGCCTTTTCCACAAGACGACAAAGTTATATCGCGGCGAGAATCTTTAATCTACATCTTCAATCGTGTGTGGCAAAAAATCTCGAACTACGCGCGGCTCGTAAAAGACTTTGACTTGTAAAAATGCGATTTTATTGCCTATTTACAATAAATGATTTAACTTTGACTTTGACTCGCAGCAGGCTCTCTAATGAATGTCAGGCAATAATTCTTACTTAACTACACACTTGCTGCCAAAACCATCATTCAAAAAGTGTGAGACAACTGGTTAAGGCCATAGGTACGTATGAATAAGAGTCATTTTCGTAACTCGTCGGTGCATCGCCGCCCCCAGTGATGAGACAGCACGGTCGCCGACTAGCACAACTATCGAGTACACGTGTACTAAACAAGTATACTTCTCACGTGTTCATACATAATCGTAATATTGCTGCGGCACGTGTAACGGCGCCTCTATTATGTCCGACTGTCGTAAAATACAAAATCATACAATAAAAGGCAATTCAATAAATTATTTTCTTGTACTACTCGACTAACGAGTGAAAATAACAGTAATCAAATCAAAGCAACAGAAGTATTAGCCTTATAAAAAATTGTCACAGCAACCATACCACCTATACAATTAACTGCAAACATTAAATTGTTTGTAAATGTTTTATAATTTTTTATCCTTTTTTTATTGTCGGTTTAAACAATGATTCTGTAAACTCAGACTCAGTTTGTTTCGAGCATCTTACTAGACATACTAGGCAAAGAGGCACGTTACCTTGCAAGGGCCACCGAGGAAGTCCGGGATAAGGTCTTTCGGTATGTAGTCGAGCAAACCCCCCGGCTGCAGGTAGTCTTTGCCGCCGTAGAAAAGAAACTTGCTGCGGGTGTTCTCATCTGGAATTAATTATGTACATTATAAATTCGACGAAATATTTCGACGGCACGTTTGGCGTAGTGGCTGAGCAATCGGACTGCTGCTCGGTGTCGCGGGTTCGATTCCCGCCCGGAACAAATATTTGTTTCTGGTCTGGGTGTGATGTGTGTGTTATATGTCTGTAAGCGGTACCCACGATAAAGGAGCAATCCTAGTGTGGGTCGTTTAAAAAAAGGACGATAGAGAAGGTACTCTATTTCGAAGACATACGAGTCAATTTTGTATTGTTAGCTTTGAGGATATCAAACGAGGTGTGTTATACTTTGAACCATCTATAAAGTACGTTAGATTATTATTGACGGTTGTATGGGAAACAAATATTTTTTTATCATCCTCAGGGGCATTACGCAAAAAAAGGTTGGGAACCCCTGCTCTAGAAGTTCTTACACTTTCGTGAACTGAATGCAAAACGTCGAGGTATGTCAAAATTATATATTACTAGCTGTGCCCGCGACTTCGTCCGCGTGGAATAGTGATAAAATTCACCTTTTAAACCTTCCCTGGACTTCCACAAATCATTCAAGACCAAAATCAGCCAAATCGGTCCAGCCGTTCTCGAGTTTTAGCGAGACACACGAACAGCATTTGATTTTTATATATACGAGTATAATAATTATTTTGATATTAGTTTGTGCGCGATATCGACCCGTTTAAATTGTACTCGTAATTACCCTGCTAGCTCACCTATGAAAGTGCTGACGATAGTCCAGAGTATGGGGAAGACCCGGGGCGCGCGCACGATGAGCACGCGGCCCATGGTCTCCGGGTAGTTGGCCTCCACCACCTGGATGATGCGGAGCAGCGCGCGCACGCCGGGCCGCCACAGGTGCCGCATGTTCAGCCCGTCCAGGTCCACCAGCAGGCACCACGCGGCCACGGGCGCGGCGCCGGCGGCCAGCGTCGCCTGCTCCAGCAGCCGCAGGCCCTCTTCGCACACGTGAAGAGTCTGGGGGAAGATAATCCTTCATGAGAAATAAATCTAACATTGAGGTTTTGTTTCGAGCCTAGCTGTGTCTGCGATGTTATTACATGTCTTTGAGAATAAAAAGTCACCTATGTGTTGATTTAGGGTTTAAGCTACCTCCACACAAAATTTCGACAAAGTTGGTCTAGCATTTTGAGCGGGAAGAAGTAACACATATACAAACACACTAACAGACTTTCGCCTTTACAATATTAGTAGGATTCCCCAAAGATAACCAGTTATTTGGTCTGTGCACAGGACATGAAAAATTACTACGAAGGAAATTCTGTCAAATTTTAAAAGTGGTAGGTAAAGGTAATCCTAGAACGATCTTCAGAAACTTCTGTCGGTTGGTACAAAGAACGATACGCCTCACTTCTTCTGATACTGAACCAAAAATTGTGGAATACAATGTAGTGGCTCACCAGCTTCAAGAGGCCATCTTCCCCGATGGATTTCAGTAATCCTTTCACATCCATCTGACCCAGCCGGAGGACGTACAGCGGACGTCCATCTGAAAGGAAATGCAATCACAGAGTTCAAACCGCAGCCCTAATGCATCCGCGATGTTTCAACCCATGGATTTTGTACAGGATAGCTAGGATACGGTAAAAATAATGCCACAAGTGATACACTATGCCTGAGGACAGACAGAGCTCGAGTTGTTTATAGGGTTCCTCACCCAAAGGGTAAAACGGGACCCTATTACAAAGACTCCGCTGTCCGTCCGTCTGTCACCAGGCTGTATCTCATGAACCGTGATAGTTAGACAGTTGAAATTTTCACAGATGATGTATTTCTGTTGCCGCTATAACGACAGATAAAACAAAACAGAATAAAATAAAACATTTAGGAGCCTACTCTGCAACAAACGCGATTTTTTGTCGTTTTCATAGATAATGGTACGGAACCCATCCATGCGCGAGTCCGACTCGCACTTGGCCGACTTTTGTCTTTATGGCGTATCCCATTTTTTGATCTTTGCCATACTTCATTGATACGTAAAACGTCTAGAAAATGACCGTATTTTGTAGCATTAACCAACCAAGTTGTGCAGGTAAGTACAATGAAGCTAGGCGGACGCTTTCATGCCCCTTCATGCATTTAGCCGGGTGTCTTCAGTTTATCTCCTGCTTGGGTTGACGCAGAGCAACTTTATATCTGTGTTTCAACCGAAAGACCTTAGGCCACACTTGCTGGAAAAACAGCACGAAAGAAAAAGCATATTTAAGCCTTCGCACCTTTGTCATGATGATGCCACCCCCCGGGGAAGTACTGGCTGACGACCTCCGGGGTCTCGTACTCGGACAGCAGCCGGTCGACCTGGTGCTTCTTCCGCCACAGCAAGGACTTGGAGAGCATCTCGCGAGCCTTCTCCACGTTGAAGTCGCGGGCGCGGAGGAACCGGAGCAGCGTGGTGTCGCTAGGAACCTAGAGGATGAAATAGGATTTCTGGAGGAATATATTTTCCTAAATGAGTTTTCGGGTTCTGTGAGATAATCAAAATGAGCTCAAACCACAGACATATAAGAGGAAGCAGACTGCACATTAAAGATTTAGTGACCCAGTAAATAATGTATTGTCATCAATGCACGGGGAACTAAGGCTGACAAAGACCACTAATTTATGCATTTATTATAAAATTTATATAAGATTAAAATTCGTGCCGAATCAGACCTATTATTTACACAAGTAGAATGAGCTGCCAAAATGTAGACAGCGTCATTCAATATGGCGGCCGGATTCACGGCCATTCAATATGGCGGTTGAACGTCTGGCAAAGGTGTGATGGTACTCCCTCAGGCGGGCTCTTGCAGACGAAATATAATGAGGAACCTCAGCCTACCTTGCCTTTCTGAAGATCAGCGATCCACTTCCTGAGTTGCAGTAGCCGCGACTCCTGCATGGGAGTCAGCTCCCCCAGGTACCGCTGGATGTAATCGCTGTCTAATGTGTACTGATCTGAAACATGACGAGGCACTGATTAAAATCTTCTCGTGCCTCTTCAGACTTTCTTCGGCTTTCTAAGGAAATATAAAAACTCACTTTACAGCTACTACTATGAATGATTATCTCAATACAAAGTGCTTGGGAACTGTTCTGATCATTAAACAGATAGGTGGGTAATATAACTCTTCAATGGCTTCTAGTAAACCCATCCAGTTTGTACTAATTTGATGGGTACTCTACATTGGAACTGGTGAGGAACATCTGATGATGGAGCCGGAACGTGTCCATGCGCATCTTCGAATACGGCCTCTACTGTCTGAGTGTATCAGTCGCTTGAGGCTCATTTATCAATCTTAGCTCGGAGCTGAGCTAATTATACGGTCACCCATCCAAGTGTGGCCGCTGGGAAAGTTGATGAACTTTTGTGATTAGTTAAGATACGTCTAATTAACTAAACTAGGCTAACAAGGAGCGCTTCCCGTCTAAAGCATGTTAATAAGTGCATGACTAGAACGAGTAACAACAAACCGAAAGATAATTTGGTTTGCGTAACGTAATATTGACGTTATATCATAATCGCATCGAATTACGGTTTTCCAACTTCCTACTTTGTTGCAGAGTTAAAACTTAAATTTGTAGTATTACACATTATACAAATAACTTCAGGGAATGTAAACTGAACGGCGAAGGTGCAGTTTCAAGTTCACTGGAAAACATAACTAAAATATACTCACACTGTTTGTAATAACCACCCGAGACAGTGGTTTAACGCAGATAAATCACAACACAAAACAAATAAATTACAGGTAGATAAAAAGTGTTATTAGCGATATGCCCCATTTGCGGTGTTCCCCGACAAATTAAATACCTATTCAATCAATCGATCATCACCAACAAAATCCTAAAGAAACAGTGAATTTTACAACAAATACTCGAGATTCCAGCCACGTCGTACCCAAAACACGGCATTGCAAATAAAATCCCAGCACATTACGCCAAGTGATCGCCTTCAAGGCTGCGGGAAACAGCGGGATTTACCGACGCTATCGGGCTGAGCCTTTTATTCCCGGGATCCCGGATTCGTGAATTAGGCACTTAGTCGATGCCGACGTGAATAACTACCATAGGTTTAAAGGGAATAGATATACCAAGTGTAAGCTCGAAAAATGAGGACATTGAGCGTCACACAATTTTATATCTTCCAAGGAAAATTATTTGCAAATTTTTATTGGAACTAGCATAAACGTAACACTCATTACGAATTTTTACAGTAAAGTATAAATCAACTTACCATGAACAGTATGAAAAATTCAGAAACAGTATTTGTCTACGTTTTACGGAGTGCTTGCGACATCTATTTACACTATGCCTGTGGTAGCTACCTACAGCTTAGAAAACCCTTGAAAATAGGTCATTATGTCTTAGGACTCTTAGGAGGTAGCTTGCGCGTAGAACGTGTGAAAAACGTAGGTATTAATGGAATTAATGTAGTATTTGTAATTTAAGGACAATAACAAGTGGTCATTTCTATTATTTGCAACAGTTCGTAACTGATGATTAATATAACGTTTCGTTACGCCGTGCTCGGTTAGCCCATAGGATAGTCCAATGCAATAATTCTAACATTTCACAGCTTTGTTCGATACTCAATAATTTTTATCAGTAAGGCGGAGGTAGCACTTTCAATTTGTTTTACGATGTGTAAACCAATTTGTTTTTTTGTCTTTTTCACGTTTTTATCACTGGTGGGGCAATTCTGGTGGGGAGAAAACGCCCTGTTCTATCTTCCACTAATTGTTTTCCAATAAATTTTACATTACCATTTTTTTTATTATACTATCTTAACATTTTGTTCTTGGACTGTAATTAATACAAGTGATATTTTGCTTAAAATGAATAAGATTTCGTATCTCAAGAACTTTCAACAGGTCATCCCAACTGAGAATAAAAGGTATCACTCAAAACAAACTTCAAAAGAGCATTCCCAGGCCTCGAGCAAGCAATAATAGCGAGCATACTTCAGCGGCGTTCCCAGAGGAAACATCAATCGATCTACACATCGCTCTGAACTAGAACGTCGCATCTGACAACAAACTTCAACCAATCCTGGACCTTGTAGCCTCGCAGGCGTTTGGTCTCCCACACGTAAACCCCCTAAACGACAAGGTCGCGTTTCCATTGAACGCTTCAGGAACATAATACGACTTCGTACACAAATGGTAAGGCGGAAAACTCTCAATGGAACAACGCCATTACTACCACCGCGTACTTAAGACGGTATAGTACTGCAAGCGGTGAATGCAGGTCATGCGGTATTCCGATACGGTCCCATCCGCAGTGGCGGAAGTTCGTACGTGGGACTGTGTACGAGTAATTACGTAAGGTCAAGGTTGGGCCAGGGCCTGGGTCAGTGCCAGTTGGCAGCGTTTGGGCGTTTTAACCAGCGTTTAATTAGGACCGGTTTTGTCCGCAACTATTTATTGTCAGTGGTTACGTGCCGTTTATGTAACGCGGTTAGGCGAGCGACTGGTGCGGTTGCGCTGCATTATTACATTCTTCGCTGTAGGTTCCAGTTTCCACTGAGGAGTTATGGCTGGATTTAGCTCTCAGTAGAACGGTATTAATTACTTCCCGAAGCCATAAACTGGATGAATGGGACGGTAATACAACAAAGAGAGGGAAATGCTTTAGAATAACGGTAGAGGTTCATTTTTGATGTAGAAAATGAAAGTAGCAGAATAATAAGATTAAAAGTATCGGATGCAGAAGGTACTTCTGGAATATCGGCACGGCGTGAATTGTCAGGAGTTCCCATTACAATTTTCTTTAATAATGGAACATTTATAAGAAGCAAATATAATACAATTCCAAACAAGATTATAGGTATAACACCTATTGCTTCTATTAAAATGGGGATATGGAACCAGTCTTTAAAAACTCAGCCAAATCAGCGTAATAAAGAATTGTCAACGAAAACGTGGTTGTACCTGTAACGCGTCACCACTGACAATCCAAATCAGCAAATTTATCAGAAGCGTGGGCGAGAGCATGGATTCTGCTCCCACGCTTACCCCCATCGCGGAAGCAGGAGCGTACTCGCAGAGGGGCGTAGTGGGGCATTTCCCCATGACTACACAAGGAGCTTCAGACGTGGGCACATTCGTAATCATCTACAAACTTACAACATGGTCTGCATGTACTCCGCATATAACATACTTGATGCATACAACAGGTTTAGCGTTAAAATAGACGGCATTGAAGTTTATTTGCGGTTTGGACTTTATACGATTTGTGCATTACATAAATTAATGTAGTAAAAAATTCTTCATGCTAATCGACAAAAAGAAGTCCATCGTCTGTATTTGACTTTTTAATTTTATTCATATATATTATTAGATTAAAAATGCAAAAATACATTGAATTCAGGTTTAAGTATTTATTCAATTATCGTTTTTGTTCTAAATGTGTTTATTTCCTCTATCTGCATTCATAACGGATATTTTTAATTTAATATTATGTCCTTACCCGACACCAACTTCGTCGTAAACTTCTAAAACCCTTCTTCTTCGGAGCACGTTATTAAATCCAATCTTAGATTAAGCTTTCTTACTAAAGCATTACGGAAGATATTCAAAAATGTATTTACACTATAAATGAGTTAATGCTAATAACTTCACCGAGGCAACTTCCCCCCGATACAAAACCCTAGCTACGCTAGTAAGTAGTGACGTACATTTCCCTAAATTTATTCAGGGATCCTTCAGGAATAAATATAGGCGAAAAGATGGGATTCCAAATAATATTGATACTATTTTTTCCAACAAAACGTGAGGAAGGTCTTTGCTTTCTTTGCTCGATTTATTATTCTACAACCTATATACGAGTATCTGTCTATAACCAGGATTCAGACGTTATTGCCTAATAAGAGCTTCAAAGCGTGGTCAAATTGGCAGAGTAAACGTTTTCCATCTAGGTCGCATAACCGCATTGCTGGAAGCGATATTTACCTGTGGGCGATTGCATTCAGCTTGGCTGGCAATGCCGTCCGTAACTCTGAGCCATAAAAGCTGGCAGTGCCGCGTTGGTGACCAATCCAGGCGCCATGTGCGCGGGTGAACGCTTCGCCCACGGTACTAATGCTTCCAGTTATTTATTTTTCAGTATTCTTATTGATCCGTCTCTACATAAGTCTCCGCCCTAAATAAATTAGTTTCAGTTCTATTCACGATGACTGTGGATAATGGAGTAACTTTCTGGAACGTACCTTATAGCTTCTTAAAAGATTTCAGTCACTTTATGGTAGGACACCGCTTATCCGCATGAAACCGCATTTTCCCGCAGCTTTGCTGTCTTTTATCGCTCGTAAACGAAGTTCGCTGGAGTGAGAAACACTGCCGGCAAACGATCAAACTCTTACTACTTTATATACTGTACTTACTATAGAAATTCTGACTTGACTTCTTTGGTCATAAAACTTTATTTAGGATATTTTTTTGGTATAGCTAGAATACATGTAATTTAGATTGTATTTTTATACACCTTAACGGCTTGAATGTGATGACCAGCATTTCATCATGAACTAATGACCTATTCGCGACCCGCAATATCGTCAGGAATGAATCCAGATTTCAATAAAAGAAACATTAAAATGAAAAAAAATTAAATCGACGAGATATCACGTAACAAACATACAAAACAAAAAAAAAAAGCATACACTCGAATTGAGATCCTCCTCCTTTTTGGAAGTCGGTTAAAAATAGCTGTCATCCCAACTTGCAATATTTTCCGCAAACCTCGCTTATTAATTGTGGACCCTCCATCCCTCGCAGCTCGTCCTGGAACGTCCTGGAACGTGTAACGTGGGACGTACTGCGTGCAGCGTCAACCGCGCGTGGGTGTATCTGCGTAACACACGGCACGAACTTCTACCCGCATCATAGCATACGAGCACTTATCAATCCCTCCAGTAGTTCAACTCTCGCTAAACTCAATCAGATAAGTAGGTCACAGAATAAGCAGCAGTGCGACTCTTGGTAACATTTCTCAACGCGCAAACACCTTGAAGAGTGTCTGATCGGATGCCGTTATTGTTAGAGTTTCCGCTGGAGTTCTACAAATTTAATGGTGGCTGAACTAAGGTCAACCTGAAAAAGTGTGTCAATCGCAAACTAACAGTTGAGTAACAAATATCGAGTAACAATACCATAGAGGCATAGACTAGCATCTAAAAGAACCTCCTCTGCCTAAACTATAAAAAAATAGTACTAAGCCCTTAATCCATGCACATATCCAAGAGTGGTAGTAAACTAAGGTAGTAAACCCATACAAACTGACAATATTAGTTCTAGGTTAACGGATGTCTTTGAGTAATAAATTAGGTGGTATTTAATATAAAGTTCACATACTGCCTTACACGTTACACTGTTGACCTTCCCATTACTGTGCCATTGGTATTAGGGAGGTTTCTTCAGTTTGTTGAATGGAGGGCGTCTATTGTCCAGTTTATTTTCGTGCCCTGCTTATTCCGTTGCCGTAATTAGCCCTGTATTGTTGATATATGGATGGGTATTGTCTTATATTTTTGTATGGACGACCTGTTAATAAGTGTTGGTTGCGAACTAGAGACTCGAAGAATTGTTGTTTAGATACCTATGCGAAGCATCCAATTTACAGCCGCTGTCAAAATGGACAGCGATTTGTAGGGATAAAGCGCTTTAGACCCAGGACGAAGCGCTTGCTGTCGTGCCACTACCAATTACCGCTAAAAAATAAAACAAAAAAGTTAAAAACAAACCTATATTACACTTCAACACTGCGCACTTCCCATTCTACCACTCACATTAGCTATTTCTTCTTCTGCCGAAAACAAACGCCAGCGGATTCGAGATCATCCACAGGATGACCATGGTCGCAAACAACACCGCGATCAGACTCTCCCACCTGTTCCAGATCGGCTCTGCGTCCCGATCATGATGCGTACAGGTGCACTGTTGGATGAGACTCATTTTCTGCTGAAGGTCCTTGAACGACTCCATAGTGTTTACATCGTGGCCAGCGTTCGACAAGTCAGACAGCGACATAGAGCGCGAGGAGTTGGCATCGTTACGGGGAACACGCCCTTCCTTCTCTTTCCGCGCCCCCTTTTCTATGTGCACCTCTCTATCTAGCGACTGTTTGCTCAGGGGTTTCATTGACACCGATCGGGCGACAGGGCTTTTCTTCAGCGAGGAGTGTAGCTCCACATTTGAGCCATTCCTCGTGTGAGTTTTCGAGTCTGCGCCTTTAGTGAGAGATGATTTCCTAACGGGACTGAGTCGCACTTTGGATCGGGACGGTTTTGGACTGAGCTTGCGCCAAGTGCGAGACACTGTTGGACCGATCTTTTGGAGGTGGCGGGATAGGCGCGGACTGATCTTGTGTATGGACCTTGATAGTAAGCTTTTATGCGACGGCGACTGAGAGTGCGGGAGCGAGTGGGATAGCGAGTCTGATGCCAGTTCTCTTGCTTTGCGAGATGTTTCTGCGGAATAGAGGACGAGGATTAGGATGGGATGGTAGGAAAGGTGAGGAATCAGGAGTCGTTAATGCCAACAAAATGGTGAAGTGGTCACAATGTGCTACAGATATAGACTACGCGTTTTATTCTTTTAGGTCGACCTGTGTTTAGAAGTGGTGCTTGCTGGTAACAATTAAATAAGGCCAAGCGATCAAATCAATAAATTTTTAATTCTTCGCATTGGCGGTGAATTTGTCGACATCGATTTCGAATCGAAACTGAGGTCATACCATAAGATTAGAACTACTACGAGTAGTACTACTGTACTGTACATGGAACTTCCTAAAATGAAAGCAGACAATCGACGCGTCCTAAACGATTCCTAATTAATATGACGTCGTCACACATAATACGTGTGACGTATAATGACTGTCATTATAACAACAACTCATAAAGCATAGCCAAGCTAACGCGTTGCTCATCGCTGTGATGGGTGTCGACCCTTAGCAGAACGAGGCTCCAAGTTCCATCAACGTGCCAACGTTTCTAATTAAAAGTTCGCTGATATTTAAGAGACGTACAGAAGAAAGAGAAAATGTTTAAGCCGAGATTAATTCGTGGACCTGAAGGCCCCGTTTGAAGGTCTTAAAAATAATTACACAAGTTAAAACGTTCTCAGCATTTAATAATTTAAATGTGGTTTAATTTTGCCCCTTGGAACTGTCACGTTGGCAACAACAATTCAGCTAGAGAACACTTGGAGAACGTATTAGTTTCTATGAATAAGGGGGTAGAAAATAGAGAAAGTTAAAACGGCTTTTACGTCAACTGAACTCGCTCCAAACTGTGTCCGCGGGATGAGTTGACGTTACCCAAATTTTAATCGGTCAACTGAACCCGGGATCAAATTTTTTTATTTGTTCAGTCACGGGCCACGGGTAGAATAGCATGATAGCGCAGGTGGCAGGCTTAACCGTATATACCCCATCGTCAGTGGGGTAAAGGGCAAACGTGAAAATACTTTCATTTAAAAAACAGCTGGTGGTGTCATACGCCCAGCTAATGTTTAATGCAGCTATAAAATAAAAGCAAAACATCTATGAACACAGTTAAATTTCTATTTCAGAACGGAACTAGTTCAAGGCGATTCCTATTTGATACAGCCTTCGGATTTCACTGGAAAAGCGAGGCGAAATTTTAAAATGCTTTATTTGGATCAGGTAAAAAAATTACATTTGGATAAATACAAATAATATGTCACACTGACACTGCTGAATAATATTTCGGTCAATATATTTTAAATGATAATTTTGACGTTTTCCTCCATGCCCGGGTACGACTTGCGTATAAGATTAGGCGTATTGCGACATACAATAAAATACTTCCAGAATATTTACGATGCGTTTATTCTCAGTGCGAGGTACAAGGCGACTGTCTTTATATAGTAGGCGCGCGATACATGAAGAGGATTAAGCTGCCTGGATATATTTATATAATATATCGACTAAATGTCGGCACAATAATAATCTGTGGAGGTCATTTTTGAAAGTCATCGGTGATATCGATATCATCAATGATAATGTTATCACATAATTGGTATTTCTGAGTTTCACACTTTGTGTACCAACATGTACCTACATAATATTCTCTTATAGCGTTTACCACAAACAGGCACACGATTGTGTTCCATCATACGCAGTGATTAAACTAATAAATCAAGAAAATGGGTAATTATGGTGATACCAAATCATCGATGACTTTCAGAAATCACCTCCTTATACGCGAATATCCGTTTTAATCGATTTCTATTATTACACTCGAAAGTGCGTCAGTTTACTCGTGATCATGACGTCGGCAACGGTGCCGAAATATCAGGAACTCTGAACATTTCCCGTTCCAAAGAATATACATCTTAATAATATAATTATACTAGCGGCGCCCCGCGGTTTCACCCGCGTTACACGTACAACACCTATAGGTAGCTATTGGAAAGGTTTGTGCATATTATTGTGTCATCATAGTTAGCATCCGAGTACTGGGGCGACAGTCTGTACATTAGTTTGCTTCCGATATCGGTCGCTAAGTCCATACGTACCGAAAATGAAACAGTATGAAAGAAAATGCCCTTTATATAAGTTAGGATAAAACGGAGATCGTGGGACAAAGTTAAACGTACCTAATCTGACTACAACAATGTGAGTTAGTGTGTGCGTATGTATGTTTGTGAGTCACATAATTATGGCATAATCATATCTATGATATATGCCACCTCTATCTCTTTCCCTCTCCTTCTATCTCTATATCTTTCCCTCTCCACTCTCAATCTCTATCTTTCTCCCTCACCCTCTATTTCTATATACTTCCCTCACAATCTATCTCTTTCCCTCTCTCGCTCTCTTCTCTCTCTCTATATATCTCTCTCTTCCGAGATCTCTCTTCCTTTATTTCTACATACTTCCCACTCACTCTATCTCTCCCTCTAACGCTCTCTCTCTCCCTTTATCTCTTTTCCTCTTCCTTTTTTTCTCTCCCTCTTCCTCTTTCGATCGCTCTCCCTCTACTTCTATATGTACCCTCTCAATCTATCTCTCTCCCTCTCTCTCTCTATCTCTCTCTTCCTATATATTTCCACTCACTCTATCTCTCCCCCTCATTTTCTCACGCTTCCTTTATCTCCTTCCCTCTCCCTTTATCTCTCTATCTATATACTTCTCCTTCAACCTCTTTCTCTCTCACTCTATCTCTCTCCCTCTCCGTCTATCTCTGTCTTTATCTTGTATCCATTATTATCTATCCCCTTGCCAAATTGCATTACGGTCCGTTCAGCCGTTTATTGTGGGGGTGCATCTAAATAATACCTCATAATTTCCACCCCTTGCTTTGCCCCCTTTAGGGATGATTTAGCAAAAAAGCTGAAACCCGTATTTCTTTATTTCTTACCAAAAGCCTAAATATAAATTTTCAGACTCCTAACTTGAAGAATTATTAGTTACCCATACAAACTTTCAACCCTTATTTCATCCCCTTCGAGAATATTTTTTGGGACAAAAGATAGCCTATGTCCATCTCGTAGGCCCAATCTATCCCTATACCAAATTTCATCGAAATCGGTCTAGCCGTTTGAGCGTGAAGAGCTAACAAACATACACACATACACACACACACACACACACACTCACAAACTTTCGGCTTTATAATATTAGTAAGATAAATTACGCGTCACGTTGTTTGTACGCGATGGACTCTTATACTACTTAACCGATTTTAATCAAATTGCACACCGTGTGCAGTTTGATCTAACTTGAAAGATAGGATAGCTTACATCTCAATTTATAGTCACAATAACAAAAACCTTAGCCACAGCAACGCGTGGCCGTGTCTGCTAGTACAAGGTGTAACAGCAAGGTGTAGTAATACTGAAACTACGCATACACATACATATTTCGAAGTAGTCTGGAGGTACTATAAATCTGTAAGTAGTTACGGTAATGAATTATTACACGTCAAAGTTTACTGCAAAACTAACCATCGTTCAACCCTAGTTATCAGCTGGGCAATGTCAGTGAACTTGAGGCATAGGCTAACATGTACAGTCTTACCCAACTTATATGGTGCGTCGTGAATCTTCGTTCGCGCAGAAAATAAAGTATGGTCGGAAGATTAACGAAAGAATGCTTAACACTTACAATCAACCTAAGATCACTATTATAAGGTTCATAATACACTGCAGCTGTTGCACATCGCAGTTCTACCTGCGCAGAAGATACATTTTCAAAGCGCGGGAAATGCTATTGACCGCTATTGGTCGGCAGCCGCCCCGCCAACTTAGCGATCGCCGCGTGGCATGAGTGAGATGGAACTAACAGATGCAGTGTGTTATGAACCTTATAATAGTGATCTTAGGTTGATTGTAAGTGTTAAGCATTCATTCGTTAATCTTCGGACCATACTTTATTTTCTGCGCGAACGAAGATTCACGACGCACCATATAAGTTGGGTAAGACTGTACACCTCTAGCCGGCGGCATTACTCAAACAAAACTAGGTGTAGAAGTAAAGTTGTGGTAAAAGTTCCACCAAAAATTACTAGATGGCGCCAGGGCCGTTTCTAAGAAATTCTGCATCGCGCAAGCGTTGTGTGACCGGCGTAACGTGACGTCATCAGTATCATGTTAGGGTTGTAATATTTAGTTATTTTGTCAATTTGAGTGAAAAAATCGATTATCGATTTCAGGTTTTAGTACCCTGGCAAATGATTCATCACCAGGTACACATACCCACATTTCAATATTACTACACCTTGCCGATACACCCGTATAGTACGAATGATGAAAATAAATTTGCAACACGACGGTAGGTTAGCTACTGTGTGCTCTCGGATTTGTTTCAAGGACCGGCTACAACACAAGGTCGTCCTTGTAACTTGCGAAGGCAAGCCTTTATTGTTACGCCGCCGCTGAACAGTGTTTACACAACAAACAGCAGCCGACAGGACGGCAAAACAGTCGCTTATCTGTCGAAAAATACATTCCCCAGGCAACATTTTATTGAGTACCTACACATTCAATACTGCGAGTGATCAAAATTAGTCCAAACATCACCAATCTACTGTTAGTCGCTTAGGAGTTACATTGTCTACCAGTACCAGTTAAATCATGAAAAGGGTAGGTACATCTATTATGTCCAGTCAGGAAACATTAAATTTTTTTGGAACGAATTTCCTCCAAACTTAAAAATCTCATGTTTCACCTGTCAGAATATAATACAATATTGACACAAATATTTGTCGATCAACAAACAAAACGGACTTTCTTTGTGTACAATATTAAAACATAACAATGTCCTTTGCCCTTCTCAGGAAATTCGAGTATAACGTTAGTAAGTACTAAATGAATACCTACACGGCTCTTTTAGAATGTCGTAGAAGTATTTTCCCTAAGAAACGGCTTCCACTGAAATATCCGAGTTCAAACACTGTCCTAATACAATCCCGTGAAAGGAGTGTAATAATTTATAAGTGGGTTGAAAAACAATAGTTTCAGTGAGCCCTGCGTGGGCGGAACGGGCCCTATGAATAGAATAGGATAGGGCCGCATAAAGGGCACAGGAAAATAGCCGTTATTGTAGACTGAAAGGAGGTATTATAGGTACTTGCGGCTTATTTAGTATTGTTATAATGTCAAGCTGGCAAGTAACTGTAACTGAATGAAGTAGCCGATGCTTCAGTTGAGTTTCCAACAAAACTGTGTCTGGTCTGACACCGGAGCCGTGATTTATTTCTTTTAATAAGTACGCAGCTCGGGCGAATGGTGCCATTGCTCAGAAAGTTTGTCAGCTGGTGCTTTGTGAAATCTGCTTGTTTTCAGTATTTCGTAGCAACTTATTGTTGGAAAAAGTTTTATTGCTGAACGCGTCGTTTTTGTCGACTATTATTATTGTAGTGTTTTTTTTACTAGCAACGCGTACTCGCTCGCGTGATTCGCGAAAATCGACAAAAAGCTTTCAAATATATCCCCCATTTAGATAACGTAAACTAGTATTCTAGATACGATAGAAATAGGCATGCCTTATGGTGTACACATCTATCCGCTCCGACCGATTTGAGGGTTACGTGATAAAAAAAGCACTCGTTTTTATTCCAATTTCTGCCTTTTCTTCCATCTATTTTATTTTTTGCGTAACAAAACGAGATCATTCGCCTAACGGTATGCGCCACGCTTGCCCATAACAATTTCAGTGACATAATTTTGAATTCCTTAATCATAACACTGCACTCGTCACCCTGTGGCGGTCCCTGTAATTTTGCTGAAAAGATCACCCTTTAAACCGCTAGTAAGTAATTGCACGCCTACTAATTTTCCATATTGGCAACAACAAAGTCATGAGAAGAGCTTTTAAGAGAGAAGGGCATTACTGAATTGTATATACTTACTTATACAAGCTCGCATACCTTATGCGTGGTTGTACGGCCAAGATTAGACCAAAATGCCCGTATTATTCCAAGGAACCGTCACGTAGTCTCGCCCAAATAAACATACCAACATATCATTACAATATCATTAATTACAATAATCAATCACATGTGTGATTGATTATTGTAATTGGCCACGGCCGTGTAATTAATCTGAATAAATAAATAATAATAATAATAAATAAATAATCATCGTCACATAATCCTGAAGGACTCGCAGGCTGCTATAAATATTCAACGGGGCCCGCGTTACAGCCCGATTCGACCACTTATCATGTACTGAGCTTTCCCTCTTTGTTATGTAAGCCGAGTGTACACTGTGGAATTAGACGCATGACCGATGATGATGTCTCACCAAAAACCGTATATGGGTTGCAATTGTTATCTTTCAAGCAATGCACGACAAAATAAAATTCAGAAGTGTTATCAAATAAATATTCATGGCGGTGATTTAGCTTTATTTTTAAATCACGTGCGTTTTAAGCTGATAAATGATAGACAGTTAATTAATCGTTGTGGCAGTATTTACTAGTGATAAGGAGGGTAGACAGGCAAGTGATCATAAAGAGGGCGGGGACTCCTCCTGAGTAGGTCAATTTATAAATCAAAATAAATGAACAGCAGGCCCGCAAATTCACTGGTCGAAAAATTATATACCTACTACCTATGAAATTTTGCAAGACATTAAGTCATAAATCATAATGTCAAGTACTAAATTTAATCGAACGAAACTTTCCAATAACAAATACGCACTTATAATAATAAATAGAAGATAATATTTTATTCTTATAATATCACGCTACTAATTTCGTAATGTATATTCGGGTTTAAGGTCTGTTTACACTCTGACCTTGGTCCCAGCTGTCTTGAATCCCAGGACTAGGAATTATTTATTGATACTTATATTACAAGACATTTGGTAAGGTTATTTAGGTCTCTCCACAGGTCTTTCAGAGCCTCTTTTTGTTTGGGACGTACTCAAGTAAAGGTCGGTCTCATATTTATGCAAATGCGTCTAACTTACGCAACGACTTTTACACAATATTCATAGCTCTATTATCATAACTGGTCATAGGTACTCAAGGGCTTATTTTAGCGGTTTATGTTCCTATTCCTTTTCCATCTTTAAGATTATTTTCTTTTTTATTATTTTATGCCAGGCTCCGCTTCGCACGGGTGGTGGACATTTATTTATATGAAACACTACCACGAAAAAGTTTTAATGAATTATTTAAGCAAATATATACCTTAGCCTATGACACTCATAAATAATGTGGCTTTCTATTGGTAAAAGAAATTTCAAAATCGATTCAGTAGATCCAGAGATTACCCCTTACAACCTCAAAAACTTTACTTCTTTATAATATTAGTATAGAAGTATAGATTAAATGTCCAGAACAATCTAAGAAAAAACACAATCCGATGCGCTCTTCAAACGTCAGGACAAAATACGTCAAGACCGTGTAACTCTTAAACGCTGGAATTTTGCCAAAAGCGGTAAATCCAATAAAGTCTGTTTACTCGTTGTGGAGTTGTGGACACGGTAAACAAGACTAAACGCCACGAGCTGCCGAGCGCCTGGACCGAAACGAGACCCTCGTAAAAAGTTACCCTGAGCAAACGCTGAAGTGTTACCTAAATTATTTTTATCGGATTCGAACAAAAATAGTCCTCCGCAAAGTATTTCATCGCCAAAAGTGGAAAAGATTAGCCTTATTAACAATTTTCCTCATTCCAACAGATTAACGGGGCAGTTCCCACATCACCTCTGAAGGACAATGCTAGACATTTCTAGAACGGACAGAATGCGATGTTCTGTTCCCTTAAAAACGTGTTTTTTATATTTCCAGTAGACCATAAAACGAAGACATTTTCCAGAAAGAAGAAAGTTAGCTAAAACGCTACAGCATCGGGTACATCCTCAGCCACATCTTCCCTTTAAAATTACAAAACTGTTATAGGTTCTAGAATGTTCTGGAAGGTTCCACATACCTGGCAGCGAGTGCGAGCGGGGCTCCGCGATGGCCTTAGGCGACAGCGGCTCCGTTCCTCTCGAAACTATCCTCCTGAGGTAGCGGTTGTGGGCCGTGTCTGTAGGAGACCACGGCTTGAGGTCCTTGAGGCCGTCATCGTGGACCTCTTTCATAAAAGATTCGACCAGCTCCTTGCCTGGTGAACAAACAATGACGCGTCACGGTCCTGCACAGATCCTGAACCCTCGAGAGGTCAAGGGGCTTACCATGACGTCTTATTGCGATCCAATTGAGGACCTAAACAGAATCGTTTTACTACTTATTTGTACCATAACCCTCCTGACGCTCAATTTAGGTTGATTTAAAATCTAAAGGGATGGACGTCTACCTAAATGATATCGAAAACCATGAAATTACTATTAAAGTGAAAAGATTATGTTTAGGTTCTCAATTGGATCGCAATGAGACGTCATGGTAAGCCCCCTGGAATTATAAGGATCATGATTCCAAAAACACCTAGACTGATACAAATTTGTCCTTCGATAAACGAGTGAGGAAAATTAGGCCATTATTCACCACGGAGGCTGTTACACTTCTAGCACTTACCCTTGGCAATGTTAGCAGAATATTGCTTCATAGCGATCTTCTCGACCGTATTCTCGATTCCGAAGAAGTTGATGACGTCGAGCAGTGCGCTTTGCTCGAAGCAGGTCCAATTCGAGTTTTCAGGGTGTACCTGTAAAGAGGTCTGAGTTTATTTTACGGGACTTGTATAACGAGTCTGATTGTAAAGGAAATCGAAAGGCGAGGCGAGGAGATTAAAAATCAATTTTACTTTATTTTCGAGACCACAGGCGCAATCATTAAAGCTGACTGTTACCAATTACCGCCTGACTCAGGACACATTCGTTCGAAAAGAAACGACTACAACGAAAACGTAACAAACACACTTTCTAATTTTTTTACGTTACTGACCAGCGGTTCTCAATGTGGGTGATAACACCCCCTTGTGGGCGCTGGAGACCTAAAGGGTAAGGGGCCCAGAATTGTATCAAGTTTTTATTACATATCGCGATTTGGGCAATCCTGTTGCAATCGGCTGGTTAATAGATAGGTACTTTTTCTTACTTGCTCAGTATGATGGAGCGTCAAATAAGGTATACGATGTTGTGTATCTTTGCGCAAATGGGGCATAGACAAATAATTAAGTTACAAATTGGGCGGTAGATGAAGTTAAAGTTTGAGAACCTATGGTATGGACTATAGATCATACCAAATTATCACTAAGCGAAACAGTAAACGACTTAATTCCATACCAAATTCGCATTTCCATTATCATTGGCCTTCGTTTCGCTTCGAGTTTGTTATAATTATGGCTAATGCACCCATTATGCTAAGTGGCAGGCAGTTTCCCTAGTCAGAGACCTTGGCATCTCCTTGCAAGTATATGCTGTTCACCTTACGACTGGATTTTTTAACATTTGTCTTATTGTAGAAGCCTGAGAATATTCCTACTTCTTTAACTCTTTATTTTAAACTGGTTTACTCGATATCATTTACATAATATTATCTGAACGTACTTCTTGTACAAAGTGAAGCACATAATAGAGAACAGTTTATACGAGTCAGTATGATATATATTATTTCTTAAAGAAATTGATCGATATGCTAAAAATATCATGCAGTAGGTATCGCATAACAGGCATTACTCAACGATAAAAAAATTACAATAGCAGATATAATACTAGTTCAAACTTCCAGGTGTTCCAAAATACGGACAGTGTGCAATACAAAATCGATTGCAGTCCTCGAGTAATTCATAATCGGAAATCGATATTTCAAACGCATCGGGCCTTGAGAGAGCAAATAACTGTGTCAGACGCGAGTGCGATACATCGCCGCCGATTACGTGTGAGAAGGAAACCATTAAAATAATTACTAAAATTATAGCTTCTAACTGCAATTACGATGCAAGCCACAATAAGCTTTACTGCGATGTAGTTAGAGCAGAAAATGACAGAGTGAGCGAAATAAAAGGGGTGTATGTTGTAGCAGATTAGTAGAGTGCAAGGCACGTGTAGTTAATCGTGCCGCAGTTGTTGACGATGAAGGAATGCCATTAATCTTACTAATATTATAAAGCCGAAAGTTTGTGAGTGTGAGGGTGTGTGTGTGTGTGTGTGTATGTGTGTATGTTTGTTAGCTCTTCACGATCAAACGGCTGGACCGTTTTCGATGAAATTTGGTATAGGGGTAGATTGGAACTATGAGACGGACATAGGCTATCTTTTGTCTCAAAAAATAATCTCTAAGGGGATGAAATAGGGGTTGAAAGTTTGTATGGGTGATTTATAATTCTTCAAGCTAGGAATCTGAAAATGTATATTTAGGCTTTTGGTAAGAAATAAAGAAATACGGGTTTCAGCTTTTTTGCAAAATCATCCCTAAAGGGGGCAAGGCAAGGGGTTGAAATTATGAGGTATTCTTTAGATGCACCCCTACGGACCACAATAAACGGCTGAACGGATTGTAATGCAATTTGGCAAGGGGATGGATAATAATGGATACAAGATAAAGAGTGAGATAGAGAGGGAGAGGGAGAGAGATAGAGTGAGAGAGATAGAGGTAGAGGGAGAAATATATAGATTGAGAGATAAAGGGAGAGGGAAGGAGATAAAGGGAGAGATATAGAGTGAGTGGGAAATATATAGAAATAGAGGGAAAGAAATCCAAAGGGGGAAAGGCAGAAAAATAGAGATTGAGAGTAGAGAGGGAAATATGTAGAGATAGAGGGAGAAGGAAAGATATAGAGATAGAAGGAGTGGGAAAGCGATAGAGGTGGAATATATCATAGATAAGATTATACCATAATTATGTGACTCACAAACATACATACATACATACACACACACTAACTCACATTGTTGTAGTAAGATTAGGTACGTTTAACTTTGTTCCACGATCTCGGTTTAATCCTAATTTTTAAGTGGCTTTCATACTGTTTCAATTTCGGTACGTTAGGACTTAGCGACCGATATCGGAAGCTAACTAATGTACAGACTGTCGACCCAGTACTCGGATGCTAAACTATGATGACACAATAATATGCACAAACCTTTCAAATAGCTACCTATAGGGGTTGTAGGTAAATGTAACGCGGGTGAAACCGCGGGGCGCCGCTAGTTATTAATAACAGCTGAAACAACTAAGACTTATAATTAACTTCTGATAATGTTTTTGACAGCAATGAACATGTAATAATTAGTGAGGGAACAATCAACGTTGATTCAAAATATTCAACTGTTATATTTTGAGAGAAAGAAATTAAGACTGCTCTCAGATAAAATGTATTTTTGTGTATTATGGAAATCAAAGAAAACTCACAATATTAAAATAGAATGTAATAAAATTAATACTTGTATACTATAAGTCAATAGTGGAGAATATATTTATGATACTTTAGTTTATTTTCAAAGACAATTTGATGAAAAGTTTAGTGGCGGAAAGGAAGATTGATGATAAGCCAAGTTTCAAATTGTTTTTCTCCATCCCAGATTTATGTCCGACTAGCTGTTGCCCGCGACTTCGTCCGCGCGGACTATATATTTTACCATAATTCCAAATACTTAACTAAAAATAGACCATGACCTCGTGTTCGACATCGACATCCGATATGCGATATCCAACATGCTCGTACGACATCCACCATCTTCTATCAAAATTATTATCTTATATAAAAATCTAGCATTTTATACCTAAATCTAACATTTCATACAAAATTTACCATTTCCTAACAAAATCTACCATTTTCTACCAAAATACCATGTTCTACCCATAAGCTACCATTATCTACCTACTAAAATCTAAAATTTTCTACCACAATCTAAAATTTTGTTTCTAAATCTATTATTTTCTTACTAAATGTATTATTTTCTACCAAAAGCTACCATTTCCTACCAGAACCTACCATTTCCAATCAGAATCTACCATTTTCTACCAAAAAGTACCATTTTTAACCAAAGCTTCCTTTTTTTCCAAAATTTACCGTTTTCATCAAAAGCTACCAAATTTATCATTTCTACCAAATTAGCATTTTAACCAAAATCTACCATTTTAATTCCAAATTCACTATTATCTACCAAAAGCTACAATTCCTTCCAAAATCTACCACTATTACCAAAAATCTACCATTATTACCAATAATCTACCATTTCCTACTAAAAACTACCATTTCCTACTTTAAATTAATCATTTTCTACAAAATCTACCACTTTCTACCTACAATTTAGGATTCATTTAGTTCATTATTAAAACCAGATAAAACACGTGTTTAAAATCTTTAAAGGATATAGATGCCAAGTTGGTAGTTGATCAAACCGATAAAACACGTTGTTCCATCCAAACTTTGAAACCCCTTTTCACCCACTTAGGGGTTGAATTAAAAAAAAAAGAAACTTAGTGCACACCTACGTCTTTTAAGGAATATTTGTGCAAAATTTCAGTTTCGAACAAAATCTGATGAAAAATATTTTGCAACCCCTCTTTATTATTTTAGGGGTTGAATATTAAAAAACTATGAAATATTTAAATAAATCTTTTAAATAATGTAAAAGCCAAGTTTGAAGCAGATTAGACAAAGAAAACACGTTGTGACACACAAACATTACAACCCCTTTTCACCCCTTTAGGGGTTGAATTTAAAAATCATATTGAAGTGCACTCCTATGTCACTTATGGCATAATAATTGATCCAAATTTAAATTATGAACTAAATCGGATGAAAATATGTTGCAACCCCTTATTCTCAATTTAGGGGTTGAATATTCAAAAACGATGAAACACGTGTTTAATTAAATCTTTTAAAGAATATAAATGCCAAGTTTGAAGTTGATCGGACTAAGAAAACACGTTGCTCCATACAAACTTTGTAACCCCTTTTCACCCCTTTAGGGGTTGAATTTTCAAAAATCCTTTCTTATTGCTCGCCTACGTCACATAAGGAATATTTGTGCAAAATTTCATGGTTCTAGACCCAGCGGTTTCGGCTGTGCGTTGATCGATCAGTCAGTCAGTCAGTCAGTCAGTCAGTCAGTCAATCAGTCAGTCAGTTTTGGCTTTTATATATATATATAGATAATCTTTTACAGTCACTGTTGTTTTTCTGAATAGGGTCGTAACGTAAGGTCGACAAACTTTTGACTTACACTGTGACACTTGTGACAGCATTAGGTATATCTATGGTTCAAGTAACTTTGAATTTCACGTTAGACAAATAGACACAATGAAAATTAATATTTAAAAGTACGTTTTTATGAGCTCGTAAGTGTAATTATTCTTAAAATTATTTGATGACAGCGAACTGATCTGTTGTTAGAGATAGAAGGCAGACTACGATACTTTTCAGAATAGGTATTTATTTCTAATCTAAACTACTTTTGGTAATATAAAAACAAAATGAAAACTAAAAACTAAACGTAAATAAAACTAATCTAATAGGCCGCTACCAATTGGCAACGTTCCCAAAATGCTGGCTGCATGGCAATGCAGCCAGCATTGTCGTTGTATGGAAATAGTATTTATTAAAACTTACCTGAAAAATATATTTTTCAACACAATAATTACAGAAGATGTACGTAACTACGTACGTAGGAATACAAATATATAGAAACTTGTAAACTTTATTTTTCTTGTATTTTAGATTTTGTTTTCTTTTTTCTTAAAAACTCTTCATTCTAACTTGCGTCTCTAGATAATGGATACGGCTTGTTTCCAGGCAACCAGAGCGCATTACTCTAAAAAATAAACTACCATACATTAGTTACCCCACACGTCTATGTGAATTTAAAACACTTTCGCACAACATCGATGCACAATTTTTAGATTGTAGTTTATTCGAGTATTGTTTTGTATATCGACTTTATCGACGCAATGCATTTTTATCACGCTGCATTTTAATTTATTTCCTTTGACTGCTAAATGTCGGATGTGTCGATAAAAATGATGCATATCCTTCCATTGGTTTAAAATTTATTCAGTCCGTACGTTCACTTGACATTCTGTGATTATCTGATTTGTTCATAACAGAAACATATATTTCAAGTCAAGCTATTATAAAATGCTTAATCGCTAGTGCTTACAATGATCCTAAGCCCCATCAATATGCTGTTGGCTCCTGAGGAGTTCCGCTGTCAACCTTCCGTCTCAATCATCAGACCAGCTCCCAGTCACGGTGATATTGTCGGGTACCGTCGAGATTTTTACATAATATTTAATATTTGACAATGAATTCTTTTTCACGCATATTGTAATCCGCAACAATTGAATTTACATTCATAACATGACTCATAAGTACGGGCGCATCGCAATAATTGAATGGGACCTTATTATTGTGTCCTTATATGCAGCGGAAACATAATATGTGGCAACTTGGTATTGCAGTACTGTGGAATTCTATAGTCAAATACTAGTAAGTTTCGTAAAATAGCCCCAGGGAACATTTTATGAAAACTTATATTCGATTGTTTTCCCAAATCAAATTCAGTTTTCACAACAGATAGTTATCTGTGTGTTTAATTTATAAACGAATCGTTTCCCTATCCAATTCCAAATCGATAGACGGAAATTGGAACGTGTCATATATATACGTATTATTTGGGGCAGAATTATTATAGATATTATACAGTTCACAGGTTGAGTCAACACAACAACAAATTACGTATACATACTGTCTGAGCCAACATGTATCACCTATACATCAGACGAGGAAAATGTGTCGAAGATAAATCCACTTTAGGTATATTGTGCCGTGAATAACTCTATTTGTCTTTAGCTTACGTGAGAGGTTTGCTATACATAGTATGTTTTGGGAATACCAAACACAGATTTTCTCTGTATTTTAGCTTCGAAAGCCTGTGTTAGTCGGTCTTTTAGAACAATAATTAAAAATAAACATACAAATTATATTACAAAAGTGAAATTAACTTTTTCTGGTTCCTTTTTTCCATCTTTCTCGTTACCACCATTGTGCTCTGAGCGGGGTTTAGTTCGTGAAGATAAGCCATCTAAAGTAACATCTAATTATCCAGGGTGCAAAAAGTAACACGATATTATTCCAAAAAAGTGTTTAATACATTTTTCAATCTCGCTAACGCTAGCATTGCCCCGGGAGTTTTACAAAAATGTTAATTAAAAAAAAACTTTTAAGAGCCCGCACGTGTTTCGTATTCATTAAATACTTTGTCGACAGAAATTAGCTTGTTTTTGTAATTAGTCCTAAATAAACTTCAGGACGAGTTGGTTTGAAGGGAAGGATTTATCCTGCCTGAAGCCCGTTCGGGAATTCCGAAGTCATGTTGGTAAATAATAACGGTTAAATATTTTCGACCTAAATATAATGATGTGTTATTCGGTAAATAATGTATTTATTTCAAATAATAATATACTTTGCAATGGCTTTTACACATAGTTCAAAGTATAAAGAAACTTCACGTTGTCGTTGTTAAAAACCTAATCCCTAATCCCTATCCAAACCAAGCTCCTACCTGAAATAAAGAAAACCCTTACCTACGTTACCCAAATAGCAATCCTTCCTGATATACACTCCGTCTTGTAATTATTCCTATCCTTCATTCGTCAGACCACTACGACGGAGTTAAGAGCCATATATATTGTATCATCCATCCTCCTCACGAAAGTGACGGGAGGCCTTTTCCCAACAGTGGGACAGTTACAGGCTGAATTATTATTATCTTAATAAGTATACATAAATTAAGCGTCACGTTGTTTGTCCGCGATGGACTCCTAAACTACTCAACCGATTTTAATCAAATTTGCACACCGGGTGCAGTTTGATCTAACTTGAAAGATAAGATACCTTACATCTCAATTTAAAGTCGCAATAACAAAAATCTTAGCCACAGGATCGCGTGTCTGCTAGTTTTATAATATATCTTTTGTCGAATGAGCCCGCTCCAGGGTGGTGCCTGGGCCTCTGTAGTTAATAGTTTAACACACCTGCTCCAACTTACATAATATCTGCATTTCTCGACGACTCTCACTCTGGAGGCGAAGGTCTCGTTCGTGGCCTCGATCTCCAGCACGCGGCTCTTCAGGTCCAGGTGGTTCTTCTGGGTGAAGTAGATGTAGTCGACGCCGATCATCTGTACAGAAAAGGGCATTTTAGTTGGCGGCAATCTGAATCGGCTGCTGGGCCGCCTATGCGTTTCGTAATGGTAAAACCTTTTGATTTAGACGGGAAATGAAGCCGTTTATCATTACGATGTGTGCACCGCGGTCAGGACCTTAAGCACCCAATTTTGCATTGCAAAATCTAGCATTGCACTGCGCTGATGTGGAGAGTTCGATACCGGTACCCGTTTTGTTTGTGTGTTTACGGCTATCGATTTTATGGGGGCCATTATAACCGTCCTAGCCCTTAATTTCCTAGAAACAGGACTTAATTTCCTAGAGACTGGGAATTATATAAGTTATCGTGACACGTCTATATTGAAAATTATAGCCCGAAACTAATTTGTGAAGCTAAAACTCGTTTACGAACCGAAATTGCGGATGATTAAAGAAGGAATCTCGGAATGTCTATCTAATTACGAATTCCAGAAACTGAGTCTATTCCAGATAATTGGACAAGAATATTTGCAGAAATAACAAACGCCGAGTTACCCTTGGCAATGAGCCACCCACGCCTCGGCCCAGGCTGTCTCCAGGTATATTTAGACCAGATCTACCTTTGCTAACGCTGGAAGCTCGAATGATATTCGATTTTCAGCCAACACTAGCTGACTGTAATTAAAAAATTACGAGGAAAATATTGGGCATGTCCATTGTTCGAGTTGTTCATAAAATATCTCAATCAAAAACGAGCTTTAATTTTTTCCCGAAGTTGCCAATATTCCAGACACCTCAACTAGTTTTTCGTTCCAGAAAAAACTCTCGAATTGTTACAAACAATAAAAAATAAAACAAATCGCTAACGTGGTGGGTGGAATTTTTCGATATCTGTTTGTAAATCCATGGGGGTTCATTTGTATTGTTTTGATGAGTCTAATTATGCTTCCGATCGGATGTTCCTCGTGCGGCCGCTCTGCACGATAGATCCTACTGGAGATCAGGTGGGTGCCAACCCTTAATCCACCACTTACACGTGTCGCAGACGACACGCACAAGTGTCGTGATTGGGTGTTGGTGTGTTAAAGCCACACTTTGCCCTTCACGGTACAGAAAGTAATGTCTCAATATGTGAAGGTTGTTTAATAACGAAATATATGTACCACTTTGGATTTCGTTTTTACAGAATATAATATGTGTTGTAGGATACACTTGTGAAACATTAGTTGGAATTACGTACTTACTTAGTTCTAGTGGATGCATATGAAGGCATATGCAGCGCTGGTATTGAAACCCAGCACTAATCATCACCAAGAGGTTGACTGAAAACGCCATTTTTTTAAGTAGCAATTCGATGCTAATTGGACATACCTCAATAAATTATAAGGTCAAAGATATTTACAATTCGCATTAAGATACTTATCGGCGATATCGCTACAACCAGCATTACTACGTTAGCCGTGTAATCCTGTTTCATGTAGCGGTCAAACTGGACCGGCCACTTTTGTCTCAACAGACGGTCAAAGTCCTAAAATTTACCGATGTAGTAAAACAACTAGTTCTTGTTCAGCCTTGATGTCTTACACGTACGGACTCTGCATCAGGTAAACAACCGGTTTGATAGTGATATTATTTATTTACAGCGATATTAGCTGATTACTAGATTGTTTTGCCAACAAACTGAATATAGCTTCAAACTTCAACCAGTCTTTGTCCATAATTTACGGGCATTCATGCTTCACGCACATTCCAAAAAATACGTTAAACTTGTACAAGCATAAATTAGAATAAGTTGGTGTTATTACTAATTAAGTATACTAATTAGAATATTTCTGCTTGTATTCCTTTAATTGGCAATAAATAAAGCAATGGGATTCAATTTGAAATACCAATGTCGAAACAGATAAAAAAAAACTAACGATTTCAAAAGTAGCATTGGAGCCGTATGCAGGATAAATCGATGGCAAGACAAGCAATGGTGTAGCAGGGGACGGATCACGCTGCTCTGGAGGAAAAATATGTGGAGCCCCGAGAGGCTCTAGGTATCTTCTAGAGCCCCGTAATATCTTAAAGAGCATACCTTCTTCAACAGATAAGGCGCCTCTACATTAAGCTGGCACCGTCTGGTGGTGTGCCGCTGGGAGTCGTCCTCGGACCAGCTGTCGTCGATGATGACGCACTCGATCACCACCGGGATCTGAGGGCAGTTCGGGAACCGCCGCTCATATGCCTGGAGGGAGAGACAATGGGTCAGCATCAAGGTGTCACATTCTTTTGGTTGGACTTGGATGGATGAACAGTAAAGCGCAATGTTGAAGAACTAATAAAAACAACACGACAAAATCTAAAGCATGTGAGCATTGTGCTGAATAAAACAAATAGCAGTACGAGTTGCTCCGGAAGAAGAATTATTTTTGTTATTCACGATGCCTCCCTATAGGGGTGGCTGTTATTCGGCAAACGTCGTTGGGTTGGGAGCAACAGGGGGGTTTAAGTGGCAGTTGTGTAATGGACCTCTCTTGCCATTTAATTTGCGACCGAGTCCCAAAACAGGAGTTTATACCAGTTATACCATTTTGTCCAAACGGTAATGTAAAACTTTGTAGACTATGTAGACATAGTTGATAATGTTTAAAATGTTTATAATCCTGTTTAAGTGTTTACAAAATGTTAAGTTCATTATTGCTATACTTATCTAACAAAACCATCATTTGGGAGATACTATTGATGTTATAAAAGCGATTTGAAGGCTTGACATTTGCTTCGTATTCGATTCGGGAATATTCATATTTTCATTGTGATCATATATATAGCGATTAGTCAACAGTTGGAAGATAAGCAAAGCATCCCAAAAATTTTGTCCATAAAATATAAGAGAATTAACCCTAAGAAACGGCAAGTGCCCCGTTCCTCGCGACTCCGATAAATCCTGAAGGTTGCGTCCTGGGGCCCCGATAAATTACTTTTATCGCAAGAGTATCCTTACGAGGGGGCCATTTCCATAAAAACATGAAATGGCAAAATCTAGGCCGGCACTTACCAGATACCATTCCTTGATAACAAGGGGTTACTATTATTGGGGAACTAGAACGCGAATTGGAAGTAAGTGTCGGAAACATCGAATCACGGTGATTTGGGTGTTGGACCGCGAAGTTAATCAAGAATCGCCGGAAAGGTTGCTAAAGTACTCAGAGAGGAAAGTTTATTGTTTCACGTACCTAATAGCTAACGGATTAAATCGTAACGAGGTCATAAAACACAGAGGGCTGTGGCTTCTCTTTTAAAAATACTTCACCATTATTTTTCTATTAGCATTTAGCGTACATCAACTGTCTGAGCGACGACGCAATTCGGTGCTCTTTGGATCTGTAATGTATTCTGATTGATCGAACTTGATCTTTGAAACTTCGAGTCTTAGGTCCGTATTAATAAATAAACCTCAATAGCGCTACCAAGTGCGCTACCAGCTAATCCACACTCAAAATGTAATCTGCATCTTGAGATCGTTGCTATTTAATAAATGGATATTGAGATGTAGCACTGGCTACTAGATATACTGTCTTGTATGTGTCAATTGTGTCATAATCGGATAGCACTTAACCGCTGAGTGTCATTTATTAATTTGCCAGAGATCATGTAAGTTTCTGTTCCTAATCTACAACTTAAGATGTATTTATTAAATAGAACAAAAGAGCAAGTGCACACTGAAGATAGCTCTCAGAGCTAAGTTTGATTTATTAATACGGACCTTAATCTTTGAAGTTCTTAAACTTTCGCGAACTGAATACATGTTAATTAGTATTTAAACGGGTCTAATTCGAGTATGTCAAAATTATATATTTTGATATTAGGTTGTGCGCGAATTAGACCCGTTTAAATACTAATTAACACTTAATCTTTGAGTCCTTATGAACACCGTTTTAAATGCTCGTCTGCGTTTTGAACTGCTTTGATACTGATTCAAAGAGTTCCCACGACGCAATTCAAGATACGCGCCTAGCAAGTCCCTAATCAATCTGGTTTCTCCGATCTCGATCAATGAAACGTATGTCAGCATACGGTTCGGTTGTAGTGCCAACAGATACTGGCGGTGATTGGCGAGCAAATTGAAGAGTAGCTGTGTGGGCCGATTTTGCTGTTACTTGGTTTAATGGTTGGGCACGTCCATTAGTTAAAAGTATCTACGTTTTAATAATTCTATGAAATTGAAACTGAAGTATTATTTAAGTATTATGCTCAATATCTAATGGAAAGCTTCCAAGAACCTGCATACAATCAACAAAAATGTTATTGAATTATTTATAAAGTACCCTTTTCTTCAAACAACTAGAATTGTGCATTGTGAATTGTCCTGTCGACGAAATGTATTTGAAAACAAGAACAAAGTTAAGGCGTATTTGTGTCGTAATATCAATTGTATGGAAAAAATTTCGAGTGTCGTAAAATGTCGTACAGAAATTGGACTGAAAGCGATTTCGATTGGAACTTAATAAAATCCTGGTCGCCCGTAATAGGGTCTGATCAAGTCTGATGTAATTGCGGAGGGAATGCTAAATTGCGTTTAACCTTCGTTCACCTTGTCACCGTAATGATATTACTGAGCCTGTGCCAAGACTGCCAAAAAGGTCCTCTGATTTACACCAAGATTCAATTTTTCCTGGTTTATTATCATTTGCGCCTTCAAAATTCACGTTCATAAATTTTCAATCATCAATTTCTACCGAGCTACAGTCTTCATTGTGAAGCATCAAAGAACATTGCGCAGAAAAGTTCGCTGTTCAGTTCATTTTCACGAACAGGATCCTATTGTTTAATTTCCATCAAGGAACTGGGTACTCTCTACCTCTGTAACAGCGATATCGAATTGACGAGTTTCACAACACAACACAAGTTCTGAAGCGAGTTGCCATCACGACACCTGTCAGCAGACTTGAAGACCACATTATAGTGGAAAATGTTTGCCTCTATAGAAATTACTTACGTACATAGGTACCTAACTACCTACCACACGTTCGTTATTGTTATACAAATTGTGGAAAGTCATAGTAGTGGCTGTTTGCAGTGAAGTTACAAATAAATAATTCGTTAAACGAAGTCGATAATTATCAATCCTTCTCAAGGGGTTTAACAATTGTTAATTCTAATTGACTGTGTCGTTTACTTTCTTTTTTTTTATCGCAAACTGTTTATTATTTTCATCGTGACAATGAAGAAAAACTATGAACAATGATAATGAACTATAACAATGAAGAAGTATGTAAAGGCTGTGCAAGGTGGCTTATTCCAGAAATCCCCAGCCAGCATCCCCTGCGCAGGGGATTTCTGGGATATTAGAACATTCGTTACTCGTTTTTAACAGACTGCAGCGAAGCCAAAAAGGACGTGCAATTATACTTTATAGACTAGCATTTGACCACTGCCTTACCTCATTACTCATATTTCACAGCTCCAAAACTACACATTTTCTACATGGTATACCTAAGTCCAACTCCAAAGCCAGCGCACCGCTGCCAACTTAGATAAGCCGGAGATTGCTTCAAATATATTTCCCAATGTTGCTAGAAATGTGCACAGCACTGCGAAATTGCTTCCAAGAGTTCCAAGTGTTACTGCTATAATAACTTTATACTTTTTAATTTTAATCGCAGTGCTAAGTAATACTGGATGATGTGGAATGAGGCTTAAGTACACGCTGAGGGTAAACATTTAGTTTTTTAATTTGCCGATGGCAATGGAAATATTATATTTCCATTGCCATCTGATTAATATATTTCAAATATATTAATCAGATGGGAGGCACTCTGTTTATCAGTTAACAAAGACGACGAGCCAGGGAAGTTGGCCAAACTATAGACAATGACCAAGAACCGCAAAGTAGCCTAAAATAACATGTTTTCGTGTAAGAAAAGAACGTAAGAAAGAAGGTAGGTATTGCTTATTAGGTATTCGGATACAACTGCATAGAGGACGGAATGTCTGACCACAGTAGTGTTATCGATTATTATGTGCACAAACAAACAGTTTAAACAGGAATACTTCATGCGGAAGCGTCCCTCAAATTTCGGATTATTGATACAATCGAATATTCATCAACCAATCCCGAGTCTGGCTGAGAGCGTTCGAGTTTTAAACATTTGAATTTTAAAAATGGATCCGAATACTGATTACTTAGTGGCCTTCGGCCGTGTTCAGCTAAATCCATTACAGATTAAAAAGCGATTGCATTACAAAATTGAATTTCCGTTTTTCTACAGCCTGCACGGGACGATACTATGTACAGGCAAATAATGCTGGCTTATCTCCTAACGAAAACGGCCAGTTTATCACAAAAAAATAAGAAAAAGACAATTAATTCACATTGAAGGGCCCATCTGAGATAATTCAAGGGCAACGTTTATTTAACTGGAGATAGTACCTTGAAGGCGGATAAAATACACACAATAAAAATAAAATGGGGAAGCAATTCATTTTCTCACTGACTGAAAGACTGAAAACGATCCAAGGTTGCTAAAATGGAATGCGACAATGAACGAGAAAAACGAGAAGGACAGCAATGGATTTCAATTATTTCAGTGTTTTTGCGTTTCCCCGATAAGTGGCATGACTGCGTATCGAATAGAGAAAGATCTGACACTTTCTTCTTTTAGAGCGCTACCTTTACTGATAATGTCTTATAATTAGAGTTGTCATCTACTTCATCTAGCTTTGCTTAAAGTTTAAAGTCTCCAATTCATCGGGCAGTTAGTTATAATCAATTGCATTCGTACCGAACAAACAAACAAACGATCAGACAGACAAGAAATGCAGTTAATAAAGACGTACCTACCTAGTTGTCTTAGTGTATTTTTTTTTTAATATAATATTTTATATCCATGGATATCTGATGAGTATAATATCAATCTCTCCATGCCAATATCTATAGGGAAGCTAATTTTTTTTTGTTTTTATAATTTAGCATTTCACAACTATCTTCTGGGTCTTAGTGACGACGATATAGTCGAAGGTGGTAAACATGGGTTAGATTGGGACTGGCTCTCAAGAACCGCTGTCGGAACACCCCGATACGGTCCCCTTACTTCGACAGGGCACAGGTGGAATACGATTATCTACTGATAATTAGTTGTCATCATCATCATCGTCATCAGCCTGAAGACGTCCATTGCTGAACATAGGCCTCCCCCTTAGACCGCCACACCGAACTACTATTTGCCACTTGCATCCACCGGTTGCCTGCGACTCTTTTGATGTCGTCGGCCCATCTAGTGGGAGGCCTGCCTACACTGCGTCTTCCAGTCCGTGGTCGCCACTCTAGAAACTTTCTACCCCATAGGTTGTCAGTTCTACGAGCGATGTGGCCTGCCCATTGCCACTTCAGTTTGCAAACCCTGAGAGCTATGTCGTAGACTTTAGTTCAGTAATTAGCTGTGTATCTCTAATTTCCCGTGTCGAGTCCTGTCTCACATCGTGCAGATAAGTGGGTGTTCTCACTCGTCTCTAATTGCCACTTGAACTGAAGTGTGGATCAGTGGCCAGCAGGGTATCGATTTTCGCTAATGGCCTTCCCAGGTGCCCAATAAAAGCTAATTAAGTTAATGGGCGACGGCGAAATGAAACGCCAGGTTGCTGATTGACGACTTGTTAATAAATTAAGAAAGTGATGGAAAAGTAGAACCAAGGACGGTGGTTCCCTGAAGGAAAATGGGAAGGAAAATGTTTTTTTAATGTTGAGTTCACTGTCGAATATACTTCCTTTATTATCACGCCCAGAGAGCTGAACTTTACAATAATATACTACCTTTTCTGACCAAGTCATCCATATAACTGAAAACTGGAAGAATGATAGTTTTCAGAGTCACTGAATTACAAAAAAAAACTTCTGGAGTTATTTATTAATCCGCCAAAGTATTGGAAGCCTGTGATGAAGAATGAATCTGTGATTTATGTGGGTTTATGCCTGAATGTAGGTACACACTAGCGAACTATAGTATTAGATATGGTGTGTAATAATTGAAAGTGAGTAAATTCAGGGAAAATAGTCCAAATAGGGAAATGTGTTGGGGAATTTATGTAAACAACAAACAAATGGCATCATTTCTATATCAAGTACTTAAGTGTTTATTTGATACAATAATTATATATATTGATAGGAAATTTCATAACAAAACGAAAATATGAAGTGGTAAATGTCGCTATCTTCTACTGTTATTCCGTAATAATTATTTTCTGTGACCAAAACAGAATAGCAAGCATTACCGCTGGCACTGCCACACTCGACGGGTTAAGAGAAGAAGCAACATAGCAAAAATAAAATTAGCTCTACGTACCTACGAGTCTGATAACTTTTACTTATTAACAAGCAAAAACTACCAGAAGGACGCTTCAAGGTAAAACTTCTAGGCTTAGTTAACCTTGAGCCACCAAGGCACTATCCGCGGAAATTGAATCTATCTACCCTGGGACCCCCTAGCAGGCGAGCCGTGGGCATAATGATAATGGCTAGTGACGTCATCAGCCCTCAAGAATCTACTACGGTTCCAGCGATTTAATAAGGATAACTTAGCCGTGAGTTATGAGAGAGATTTGTTTTCAGTGAGATTTTGGAAAGAACGGTAGATAATGGTGCTTTTGTAAATTGTCTTTGTGAGCTAAGGTACAAACTTACCCTAGTACTAATATAGTATAAAAAGTTTAGATGTTTGTGGGGGTTCTGTTTTTTAGCACAACTTTACACGTCCCAGGACCTTACCTGTCCCAGTTTCCTAATAAACACCTTTACGCACGAGAAACTTCTCAGTAACATCGTTACTACATTTTTCCAGAAAATAGAAATTTGAATTCCTCGCGCTACGTGCCCAACATCGCCAATGCCAACCCCAAAACCGTAATAAGCAACAGCTGAAACAAATTACAATTAACTACAGGACTTAATTAACATGAGGTCGACGAACCGTATTCGTGCCAAAACAAAATTAAAGCCAATATCACGCTTATTAACAAAACATGCCTTAAAAATTGTGAAAATGTTTGACGCAACTCGACCCCTCGTTGATTTGATGGCATCGTAACGAAGGGCCCCGAAGCGAAGGGCTGAATGGAACCCATTGACCGAAAGCAACGCGCTCTGGGACCTTCGTGACCGAACGTACTCAAATTGGATACATTCATATTAGAGACAGGCGTCACTGTCCGGCTAATTTTATCCGGCCTTTTTACTGACTGAGTGTTAGATAACACTTGACGTGAGACAAAGCTTACGAACTACTGGTTTATGATCCTAAATATGAAATTGAGAATACCTCTATGAATTTTCCGCAGTCTCAATCTCAAATTTACATGTGTTACAATTTTTTCTTAGTCTAAAACCTATGTGCATTTCTAGGGCACTATGAGTTTACATTTTTCAAGGGGTTTTGGGAGCAATCCTTGAGAGACAATTCCATTCCTCATCTACCACTTTCACACGCATAACAATCTAATATCACACCTCATGCATAAATATTACGATACGGGAGCAAGATAAATGAGCTCGAATATCTATCTTGCATAACATCCGGCATATCTAAGCATACCGATGGCGGTCCACTTAGGGTTGTCCGGCAGAACCATCAAGTTACATCCCTAATTACAACTGAACCTTAACCTTTCAATTCGTTGGAAAAATTAATCAAACGCCTCATGTTTTTTATTATAATAGAGGGTTACATAACAGCCGTATAGTTAAATGTTGGCAACTAGCGTGTATACGTGTTGGCAGAATAATGTCACCAGGTTGAGTCTGCGGCTGCGGAAGACGGAGGGATAGTCAGAACTAACTTTCACTACAAGGCGAGATAATATACCAACAACTATCAGGAGTGTTTCCAAGACGAACGACACTATCTTTACCAACGTCGACGGCGGCAGAAGCTTACAACCCGACGGCTGCTGTCGCCAAGGGGTTGCCGCAAACCTCAGCAAGTCAACAGCCGCCGTCGACGGTCGGCTCAAACTTATCCTTGTCATGGAGCCGTTCATCTATAGCAGCCTTTACCAAGAGAAGGAGAGAAAGGGAGAATTCGTTGGTTGAAATCGATCGATCACTAAACCGCCTGGCTCGACGAATCCCACAAAATGTTAATGCCTATTTGGCTATTATATCTGGAATTACGTGAGGTTTCAATACTCCTTGTCAGGCTGGGCCATTGACAAAGGAAAAAAAGCAGAAGCCAAATGATGGATGGTGTTATAAGGCAGCATACGGTAGCTTACAATCTTGACACATGTCATCTTCCATGAGCATTCTCTATTGAAACTGTACGGGATGTTTGTATAGTGTTACGAATGTCAAGATACGGCAAAATGTATCTCGAGATAGGTTCAGTTTAAACACTACTATCAGACATTTAATGTGAGAGCACAACGCACCACATTGACCTCTGATGTTCAGAAATGCCACCGTTATTGTTCATTCAGCGCAATTGCATTCGAACGTAATATAATTTTTGGACGAGCATAAATAATGAACTAGAGTTACGTGAAGATTTCCATCGCTCCTCGTAGCCATAGAGAAATTCGGACTCACCAGGGCATTCAGAACATTTCGATAAGGAACCGAATCGATTCGATACGATGTCGTTCTCGTAGCGAAAGTTCAATTTCGAGCTTTTCGGGACAATCGACCTGCGGATTCGATTCGATTTCGAACACTGCCGATCACGGTACAAAACTTTAACACTTATTACTCCTGTGGCTGCCTATGAATCTCTCACTCCAGAGACTGACAATACCTCAACTGACAAACCAACAACCATAAAAAATAAAATGCATTTAAATCAGCACATGCATAATCAGATGCACATATATGTACGACCTTCGCACTTCATTTTCTCGCACTTCTGCTAAACGTCGTTGCTAATTGCGCATAACAATGTGACTGATAATAGCCGGAAAATCCTCCACAATGTCCTTATTTGCCTGAAGCTAACGCCTGTGGCTGCCCAGCCGACGGGTACTCAGAAATAACTCGCTGCCGAGAAATGGAACAGCGAGAATGATAAAAACAAACACGAACGAAAAATGTATTACCTATCTTCAAATCTAGACTAGACATCAATACAGCTAGATAATAGACTAGATCTGAACAAAGACTAGGCAACTCGTGCACAAAGACACTGTCGTCTATTTCACATTCAAATCAATATATATCTCCGACATAGACCTGGCAATATCAGCGGACAATGTACTTCTGACCTCAAATATGTAAATCTAGTACTGTATCGCAATAAGTTACGATAAAAGCTTTTTGTAGTTGACACGGAAGCGTTGGAATATTAAATGCGACAAGATCAAGGTGCCTTGATATGCGACGTGACCGATTACATAAGAAAGAGCGTGCGAGGACCAAAACTAAACCTTACGCGGTACCAACGAGCTTCCGCTTGGACATTTTTTTCTATTTAGATAATCAACGGCTTCCTTTGTTTTGTATAAAAAAAAATATATATTTAAATTTTTATATCAACAGAAAAATCGGGATGTGCCAAGCCTAGTTCAGTGGAGCATGGATCGGATATGCGGTGACCCCTGAATCTCTGATAAACGTAAATTCTGGGCCAAGCTAAACGCTTGTATCGAACTAAGGAAATAAACTATCAGTAAGGAGTTCTGAGACCCAAACTGTGTTAAAAAGATAGGCCGTTTCGGGCCAATGATAACATTGCGACAGTTAGCTACAGAATTCCAGAACTCAACGAAACTAAGGAATTTATTTTGAGACAAGATATTGTAAAATTATCCCAAACATCACCAATCTACTGTTATTTACTGAGGAGTCGTTCGTTCTGTCTGTCTCCGCAACTCCCAAACTAAATCAACGTCTAATAATTATCCGCGCCTTCTAAAATTGCGCATGGAAGTGACAGGCTATTTGCTAGGACTCCCGCGGAAGCGTGGGCGCTCATAGACGGGACCTATTAATCAATGGAATAAATTATCTTCGAACTCTCCGAACTGTCGCCCCGCGTCGGGGCAGCGGAGAACATTTTCCAAATAAAAGTTTTAGGTTGACGTTAATCGAAGCTGTCTATTTTAGGAACCGTATTCGAGAACTGCGTTTGGATATCAACTTGAGGATTGGTTTCAGCGGAGATCGTCATCGAAATCATCACCCCGATTTACAACAGATTTAATCTGAGCTTCGTCCTGGAGTACGGATGAGAACTCGAAAACTACCAACCGTGTCTATCAGACCTGTTCTCTGTCACACAAATATTATAATGTAATCTTAACTCGAAAGGGAAGCAAAATTTCAACTCTAAACAACGGAAACTGAGTCAAAATTCATATAACCTAATCATATATCAACACTGCGTAATAATCAGTGAGAATAATTCGGCTTCTAAAAGATATATAAAACATTTCTTGCCATGTAATCTTCGTGTTCTATAAACAGAGCATGTATTCTCAATTTCCCATCTTCGACGAGAACAATAACGTTTCTGCGAAACATTGTTACCGCCCGGAAAACTACTTCGGAAGCTATCTGATGCGGTATGTGTGTGCAAAGGAAATTGGGTTCTATCTCTATGGTTTATAAACCAATGTGATGTGAAAACACGTTGAATGTCGGGATGATAAGTAAGGAGATAAAGTTTGACCTCTAAACATGAATGAAAACATGTAGGTGTAATACATTTGGTTTGTGTATCCATTCATATCCGTAAGATGTGTCTGCGGTCTGAAAATTTAACATAACATGTTATGGCTGATAAAATAGGGATGATTCTGAAAGATTTGGAAGACTAGACAGGGGCTTATTATAAAGTTCATTTCAGGTTATCATTGTTGGTTTTAAATCCATTGTTTATTTAGTACAACAATCGTACAAGAATTATTTTAACATCGGAAACAGGATCATCGTTGTTTGATGAGAAATTTTACATTAGTGATCATACAAACGGCCATAATAATGTTCATATCGACTAGTCAAAATGAAATTTCAATACGAGGGTGAATCAAAAAGTTCTTAGAAGTGCATATATATGAAACCTTTTTGGATCAAGTTCGATATTCAAATTAAAGAGTGTCTATCACACTATATTTATGCAGACTGTCACTTGTTTTTGTCCGTTCGTTCGCATGTAATAAATTTTTTTGTGCAACGAGTTGCTAAAAAGTCAAAATTATGGATAAAAGTGAGTTACGTGCGGTGATAAAATATCTCAGTTTGAAAAAAATGTCTACGAAGGAAATTTTTTTGGACATTCAGCAGACATTAGGGGGTGATGCTGTACCCTATTCTACGGTTGCGTACTGGGTGGCTGAATTTAAAAGAGGTAGATCAAGCTGTAAAGATGACCCGCGTTCTGGGCGGCCTTCAACCTCCGTTACAGAAGAAAATGTCAAAAAGGTTGAGAATCTGGTTTTGGAAGACAGAAGAATGACTATAAAACATATAGCTGAGATCCTAAAGATATCTTTTGGTAGCGTTCAATCCATTTTAATTGATTCACTGGGGTTCAAAAAAGTGTCTGCAAGATGGGTGCCACGAATGTTAACCGACGAAAACAAAAAGCGACGTTTGGAAATTTCCAAGCGTAATCTCGAAATGTTCCAGCGTGATTCGGATAATTTTTGCCGTCGTCTTGTCACCATGGATGAAACGTGGGTCCACCATTTTGATCCTGAAACTAAAAGACAAAGCATGTCTTGGAAACGACCATCCTCTCCATCCATTAAGAAATTTCGAGTTGCTCCTACCGCTGGCAAAGTTATGGCCTCTGTGTTCTGGGATAGTGAAGGAATCCTTTTTATTGATTACATGCCAAAAGGCCAGACGATTACTGGACCCTATTATGCAAATTTAATCCCGAAAGTGCGTGAAGCGATTAAAGAAAAACGTCGTGGAAAACTGTCGTTGGGCGTGTTGTTCCTTCAAGATAACGCTCCTGCTCATCGATCGGAAGTTGCGCTCAACGCAATCCGCTGTGCTGGCTTCAATCTCCTTGACCACCCACCATATTCTCCGGACTTAGCCCCAAGTGATTTTCACTTATTTCCAAAATTAAAAGAGGAAATTCGTGGAACAAAATTTCACGATAATGACGCGGTTATAGCTGCCGTAGAGGACTTTTTCGAGAGTCAAGAAAATAATTTTTTTTCACAAGGAATAAGGAAGTTAGAAACGCGTTATTCTAAATGCATTGCATTGGAGGGAGATTATGTAGAAAAATAAAATATTATTATTTAAATCTTTGCATTTTTTAATATTGATTCCAAGAATTTTTTGATTCACCCTCGTATATTAATCAGAACTGAAAAAGCTCCAATATACGCAGCAAAGTTTACGCCAACACTGAAATGGTGAGTTGCAAAATAACGTGACCAAAATTTCTGCTGTACTGGCTCGGTCCGAGGATATGCAGGACTTCTGAAATCAAATACATACCTACTGCAGACAGACAAAAGATATAACGAACAATTTCCAATATAATATGTTAGTTTTTAAATATTTTCGCTTCACCGTCGATAACGTAAATAAATAGGCAGCGGTTCTGAACGCCGAGCATTTCGCCGATGATCTAATTAGTAGACTGAGTCAGAGGTTGGTCTGAAAGAACTCATCGACAAAGGCGAAGAGATTTGATTTAAGATTTTTATCTCGGCTTATCTCGCGCTTCGAGAATAGAACCGGTGACCAAATGACTCGGAACTAAAATGGAAATAAAATCCGCAGCACCACGTCTATCTAGACGGCCTGCAACCAAGTCTGATGATAGATACAGAACTCCGCATTGACTAATAGCCGATTTTATATCAGGTCCATATATATCAGCATGCGGTTTCAAATAAGTATTAATAAAATACTACAGTATATTTTTCAGAATAGTATAGTAATCTTATCTTACTAATATTATAAAGCCGAAAGTTTGTGAGTGTGTGTGTATGTTTGTTACCTCTTCACGCTCAAACGGCTGGACCGATTTCGATGAAATTTGGTATAGGGGTAGATTGGACCTATGAGACGGACATAGGCTATCTTTTGTCTCAAAAAATAATCTCGAAGGGGATGAAAAAGGGGTTGAAAGTTTGTATGGGGAATCCATAATTCTTCAAGTTAGGGATCTGAAAATTCTTATTTAGGCTTTTGGTAATAAATAAATAAATACGGGTTTCAACTTTTTTGCAAAATCATCCCTAAAGGGGGAAAAGCTAGGGGGTTGAAATTATTAGGTATTCTTTAGATGCACCCCAAACAGACCACAATAAACGGCTGAACGGATCGTTATTTAAAGAGGGAGAGTGCGATGGAAGGAAAGAGGGTTAGAGTGCGGGGAGGGGAGAAGGAGAAAGGAGGAGAGTGGGGGGGGAAAGGGGGAGTAGATGGTAGAGTGGGGGGAGAAGAGGGTAGAGTGGGGAGAAAGACGGGGAGAGCGGAAAGAAAGAGGGGAGAGTGGGTGGAGAAAGAGGGGAGAGTGGGGAGAGAAAGAGTGGGGAGAAAGTGAGTGGAGAGCAGGGAGAAAAAGGGGAGAGTGGAGGGAGAAAGAGGGGAGAGTGGGGGAGAAAGAGGGGAGAGTGGGGAGAAATAGGGGGAGTGGGGAGAAAGAGACGGGAGTGGGGAGAACGAGAGGGGAGAGTGGGGGACATAGAGGGTAGAGTGGAGGGAGAAACAAAGGACTGGAGGGAGAAAAAGGGTAGAGTGGGGGGAGAATGGGATGAGAAAGAGGGTAGAGTGGGCGAAAGACAGGAAAGAGTGGGGGGAGAAAGAGGGTAGAGTGGGGAGAAAGAGAGGGGAGAGCGGGGAGAAAGAGAGGGGAGAGCGGGGGACAAAGAGGCGAGAGTGGAGGGAGAAAGAGGGTAGAGTGAGAGGAGAAACAGGGGAGAATGGGATGAGAAAGAGGGTAGAGTGGGGAGAAAGAGAGGGGAGAGCGGGGAGAAAGAGGGGAGGGCGGGGTGAGAATGAGGTGAGAGTGGGGTGATAAAGAGGGTAGAGTGGGGAGAAATAGGGGAGAGTGGGGGGAGAAAGAGGGTGAGTGGGGGAGAAAGAGGGTGAGTGGGGGAGAAAGAGGGTGGGTGGGGGAGAAAGAGGGTAGTGTGTGGGGAGAAAGTGTGGAGAGTGGGGGAGAGTGGGGGTAGAAGGAGGGGAGAGTGGGGAGAAAAAGGGGAGTATGGGAATGGGGAGAGTGGGGGGAAATAGGGGAGAGGGGGAGAGTGAGGGGAGGGAGAATTTGGTTCGCAGATAGGTTATCTTTTAACTTAGGACATAGGCTACGAACATATTATTAAGTCATCATCATAATCATCGCCGTTTTCTATCAATGCGATAAAAACTGTGAAAAACTACCCAATGTGCGTAAAATTTCGTACGTAGATAGGTTATCCCGCAACTTACGACTTAGGCTTTAATTCATCATCATCATCACCACCGTTTTGTATCAGTGCAATAAAAACTGTGACAAACTACCCCATTGGCATGAAATTTGGCATTTTTATAGCTTATATTTACCTTATACCCCAACTTACACATACACAGTGGCCTAAAAACTGTGAAATAGTACCTTAATTTGCATAAAATGTATTATGCAGATAGTTTAGAGACACAATATAGGCTACAAATCATCATCATCACCATCATCATCACTGTTTATTTGTCCATCAGTGCGATAATAACTGTGAAAAACTACCTAACCTCTGTATTTTCTCTGACACAATGTTACAGTCGTATCTAACAGCCACCGCCCTATAGGTTTTATAATGTGAAACGCGGGTGAAACCGCGGGGCGCAGCTAGTACGGAATAAAGCAACAAAGCATTATTATATAAAAACAGAACTTATAATAGAACAGAACACATAATGTGCTCTGTGATACGCCATTGATCCGTACGTACGGCGATTCGTTGAGTCCGTTTTACGATTTTGTATTGAGAAATCTGTTCGCAAATAGCTATGAACCTACGCGATAATAACGGTAGATATTATACTGCAATATTATGTTACTGTGGCCACGTGTGACGGCCGGATGACCCCTAATATCTCGCTCTATGATCTCGGATGTAGGAAAAGTCACGTTTCTTTCAGCGGCCAACTAAATCTTTCGGGGAATCTTGTTATTGTAGGTACCTACTACCTACATCGCATCGAGAAATTCGTGCTGTCTTGATATACGATAACACACTGGTCACGTCTCGTTAAATGAATATTTCGATAAAGTGGAGTGTAGTAAGCAGATGAACTTGTAGTGATTGATTTAAACTAGATTTGAACAGATGGGTCTATAATATTGTCTCCACAAACTTAACAAATTCACAAGTAAAATAATAAGAAATGCCAGGATTGAGTAAGACAACGCGAGTGATACCTAGATGTCGATTTTTACGCACGAAATTTTAGAAACGTCTGTTTATCTATGGTTTAAACTTTTGTGGTAAGACAGTTGGAGTTTATCAAGTGTCCTTTCCATTTCCAAGGTTTCTGTGTTATAATTATAGATCGATAATTTAATAAAGATGAAGAGCTATCAGTCACTTTGAGTAAAAGAAAATATCATGCGAAAATATTTATTTATGGCGCGTCGCCAAAAGTTTAAATTTTCAAGTTTCCGGTCACCACGGAATGAAGGTGAGAGGAGTTCCGGTGTCTACCTTCCGTGTCTATTGTCAGATCAGATAATTGCATTGCAATCCGTACTAGATCAACATATTTGTACTACTACTAGGGTCTTATAGACTTGAAAAAACTGAAGATACTCGCTGCTCTTTCAGTCATAAATGTGTGCTAGCAAAACACTACATTTAACGGTTGCACTAGTAAGCTTTAATGAACTATAAAAGTAATAAGGTAGCACGAAGTGTACGTTTTAGATGTAGTGAGGTAAAAGAGGACAATGAGGTCAGTGCAAGCTCTCACTCAAAGGGGCCGTGGACTGAAGCAGTTGAGAAAAGCTGCAGCGAGTGGCTAATAAGGTATAATTGAGGCAGCGGGAGGAAGCGAGCAATTAGTTACCTGAAAACGGAATCAGGCGGATCATTTACCGTTCATTTGTATTTCCCATTCTCTCACTCGAAATTAAACATCTCACAAAGTGTAACTAAAGTGCCGTAGGGTTCCATTTCCCATTACAAAAACTGCCCTTTATGATAAATGCTCATTTTGCAATTGAACATTCCGAACACAACGTGCCAAGTTGTGACGAAATGTATTTAAAATCTCCTCACGCAAGTATATCCCTTATTACCACAGACCAGCGTTTTTCTCGTAGCTGCTGGTGCGGTCCTGAACCGGTTCGAGAAACGGCGGCGCTTGCGCACCGTACGGTCAGAGAGTTAGTGCTGGTATCGTAACCGCAATTTGCCGGTTGTTGCTAGTGTTATCGTGATAAAACAGGGTTAAATATTATAAATCTATACTAGTACTAGCTGCGCCCCGCGGTTTCACCCGCGTTTGGATAATATACGATACATCTTTATGAATTGTAGCCTATATGTTATTCTGATATGTAAGCTACATTATTCTAAAGTTTCATTAAAATCCATTCAGTAGTTTTTACGTGAAAGAGTAACAAACATCCGTCCATCCATCCATCCATCCATCCATCCATCCATCCATCCATCCATCCAAACTTACAAACTTTCGCGTTTATAATATTAGTAAGATTATAAAGAGGAAAACTGTGTTTGTTTAGTTGTAATGAATAGGTTCCGAAACTACTGAACCGATTTGAAAAATTATTTCACTGTTGGAAAGCTATGCTATATCCCAGGTACACATAGGCTACCTTTTATCCCGTAAAAAAATAATGGTTCCCGCGGGATAGTAGTTAACACGGGTGAAACTGCGAGGTGCTTCTAGTATAGTATAAATAAACCTATCTAATTTCGATTACTTTACTTTTTTCTTAAACATAGCACACTTGGTTTTCTCCTGTGTCACTGTGAGGTACGCCCCATCACATCATGTACTAACTTTTTTAATGCAGTACCACATAATACCTATTAATACCCTGCAGTACCTAACGGACAAAAATTCTGGTCGTACTCAGACAATGCTATCGACCTCTCTGGATAAAACCACGCAAAAGCAAAAAACAACTTAAGTCCATCGTATTACGATCTACATTCAAAAACTTTATCCTTCTGAGTTCTGACTTTATCGACTGCGATTATCCAATTTGGCCATGGCAAAGTGAAAACTAAGTCTTCTGATCCATTAACTAGTAACACAGTGAAAAATTAGATCTAATTTTTAAGTAGAAAAGTTCATTTTTCTGTGATAAAGGAGAATAAAGAGAAAACTCCCTTCTAGTTGAAGTTGAAAAATTGCTTCAATTAACTATTGTGCCGTTCCAAATTCCTCTCGAGCACGCACTAAATCAGTTCGTCGTGAAATAATGAGCAGTCTTTTCAAACCTTTTCAAAGAAATGGTCCTTCGAGCGGCGTTGATGGATGAGTATTGATGACTACTGGGGAATAAATTTAAAACAAGATGGACTTGGTCATAATACCTCTCGTAGGCAATTACTTTGAGTAAGTAGAACTAAACAATAGTCTGTCTAACCTAAGGTCTAAGTATTTAAGTAAGACTCTAGCTAGACTCTAGCAAATAGAAGATCGGAAAATAACAGCAACATGACATGCTTGAAGATGCAGAACTCCTCAGTGTCAGTCGACACTAACTTGATGCTGATTTGGCTCATTTTGATCAGCCTCTAGTACGGAGATCGTAAATAATGAACGCACCACGCGATTACGATTATCGACTATCGTACAATCGCACGGCAATCTAGCTCGTGACTGACAGCTCTGAGCTAATTGCTGGTTTCACATTATATGTATTTATATTATATCTGGTGCCATGACGCTAATGCTAAATAGAAAAGATCATATTTCTATACAAACAATATGCATGTATTATGTTTGGTTACTTAGACACGTTATAAAAGCACAAGGATCATCAATAATCATGAAGTCATATTTAATCCTATCATCCTCATCATCATCAGTCCTTATCTCCCACTGCTGAGCACGGGTGTCCCCTCACTTCCGGGAGGAGGATAGACTTCTACCATAGGAGGATATAGGCCATAATCCCCCACGGGGTCCCGGTCCGGGTTAGTGGATAATATGCCTTTGAAATAATTCGCGGGCATGTAGGATTCCTCGCGATGTTGTCCTTCACTGAAAAGCGATTGACAATTACATATGTCATATATTACCTAAGTACTATTTTAACAAGCATCACATTGTTACGTGCCCGTACTGGGATTTGAACTCGCCATTCCCTGCTTGGCACGCGGGCGTCCGCCTACTAGGCCATCACCGCCTTCGTATCCTACTTCCTACTAATTCTACTAATTATAGCAAAATAAATGTAAAACTTTGTTTGTTTGGTTTACTGAGAACCGAAATCGAACGGAAACACCGCCGCCTCCAAAGCTGTGGGCGTAAATATGCCATACCTACATCCTACATACCTACTACAAATGAAAACAATGTGAAAATTGGATATTTTACTGGTCTAAAAAATGAATTTCAAAAACATGTCATTGCTTGTTGCAGTTACAACATGGAACATCTCTCGCAACATTCAACAGAATAGCAAATTACCAACTAAACTAAGTTGAGTACTTATCCTACTAATATTATAAACGCGAAAGTTTGTAAGTATGGATGGATGGATGGATGTTTGTTACTCTTTCACGTAAAAACTATTGAATGGATTTTGATGAAACTTCACAATAATATAGCTTACATATCAGAATAACACATAGGCTACAATTCATAAAGATATATCATAATATTATATTACCCAAACGCGGATGAAACCGCGGGGCGCAGCTAGTAATAAATATTTTAGTGCATTCAAACTAGAATTATCGGTATTAGTAATCGGTGGTAGCCTTGTGGGCGAACGTCCGCCTCCGAAAACGGAGGTGGCGAGTTCAAATCCCAGTGCGGGCACGTACCAATGTATTTTTTGTTAAACATATGTACGTAATTATCACTCGCTTTTCGGTGAAGGAAAACATCGTGAGGAAACCAACATGCCCGAGAATTCATTCGGAGGCATGTTATCCACCAATCCGGACTAGGCCCCCGTGGTGGATTATGGCCTAACCCTCCTCACGATAGTGAGGGGAGGCCTTTGCCCAGCAGTGGGACAGTTACAGGCTGAATTATTTTTTATTATTAAACTAGAATTTAATATTTATAATCCATTGTTGTCAAATAGAAAACTTTGTGTGACACTAAACTAAACTTTAGTCTACTTCAGTGTGGGTAATGAAAAGAGAATTAGGTATAATGACATAACATAAGCTCTCTCTCTATTGATTTAGTCTATCGATAGACCTTTAAGAGGGCACCGAGTAAAAAAAGCCGAAACGGCAGTTACGGTTTTGGGCGATATTATCTATTTTATAAGTGAAATGAACAGAAAAAACTTACTATTTAACGTTACAGTGAATGTATCTACAGATTGACGGAGCCATTAACGAAGATAATGTTTAGTTTATTAAAAAAAAACAATGTAAAGTTGAGCAAAAACTGTAAAAAGATCTCTTGGTATTTTAATGAAATTTGATAACTAAATAGAATTTCATTTCAAACCACATATACAGAAAAATGTGCAAATGCTTATACTACAACTTCGGAGTTTGATCAATCAAATATGTTACCTGGTTATTTAGATACAGATAGTTTAAAAAGCACCTCAAATCCCCCATACATTTTTACTATGGGCTCGCTGCGGTAACTAAATACTCTTCGCGCGCGCTCGTAAATTCAGTACCCCACGAGAGCTCAGAGCGAGACCACGTCTCGTCGCGGTCCGCTGACAGCCAAATAATTGACCGCGATCTATTGTGTACGTATACGCGTTGCTTGCACTGCTGCTAGCAGAAAGTGAGGTAAGTTCTTTTTTAGATAATTGTGTTTTATCCTATGATTGTTATCTGACATGTTTTACTTAGATTTATATTGTATTCTATTGAGAAATATTTATACATTCCAATAATAAACTCTTTATTGTGCTTCCAGTATGTATACTTTGTGGTGCATTACTTCCGGCTAGCCATATTTTGTCATTCTTGTGTCAACTACCAATTTGAATAGTAACTCAATATGTATTTGTTATTTGAATTTCTTGCATTTTTATTAATCTAGACTGCCGAAACTAAAGTTTAACATATTCGACCTTCTTTTGTTTCAGTAAAAAATGGGAAAAAGAAAAGATTCATATTATGTCAAAAAAAAAGAGATTTCACATCCCGAAAAAAAAAAGTACCATCAGGTAATTAAAACCCATATTTTTAGCAGTAGTGAGAAGAACTATTCTGCAGGGTGAATCAATAGAATGGCGTCAGGAGCGAAAACAACGGCTTACGGCATCCATTTTTGGCAGTGTGCAAACGAAGGCAGTTTAAATGCGGACCATTGGTCAAAAATATAGTAAACGAAAAGAAATTAGACCACGTCAAGTCCATACAACATGGCCAAAGTCATGAACATCTAGCGCGACAACAAATTGAAATTCATCTGAAAACTCCCATTGAAAGGTGTGGATTGACTGAGAATTGCCATTTTTAGGAGCAAGTCCAGATGGTCTTTTGGAGGAAGATAGAATGTCAATTGACGTCGGTGTTAAAGAGAAGAAATTACTTTCTGGAAAGTAGACTAGGATGGCCGTGTAAATTTAAATAAAAAACATGATTGGTATTTCCAGGCACAAGGCCAAATACATGTCACACGAAGAAAAGTATGCGTATTTGCAGTTTGGACCGATTTAGACATGAAAATAGAAATGATTCAGGAAGACATAGAATTTTGGAGTGACATGGAAGGAAGGTTAAAAAAGTTTTACTTTGATTGCTTACTGCCAGAATTAATTGACTCCAGATTAAATAGGCAAATGGAAATAAAAGAACCCGAGAACATTCTCACAGTAATTAGAGAAAGAAAAGCTAATATTACCACTAAAAGTAAAATGTGTAGCAATAACCCTGCTCTTAAACGTAAGAAGCAAATGTAAAGACAAAATAAAAACTTATATCAAAAAAATATACCGCCGAAAAACTGAAGAGCTATAAATAATTAACATTTTTATTTAATATTAATAACTAAGTTCTTAAACTAATGTAAATGTGTTGATTTATACCGTCTTTTAACATTTTTCTTCTTTACTCCTAATATAACTGTGTGTGACTACGATTAAAATATATGTATATACAATAATTTTAGCTCGTTTTTATTTATCTCTTTCTAACTTCGTACTAACTGCACTAACTGCCTGTGGTTTTCTTGTTTTCCATTATAGAATTTGAAATACTAAAATTATTGTAGGTATAAGGTCATTTGGCTTACGGTCATAATGTTTACTGAAAGCTAGACATGTGTAAGTGATGCAATTGATGCATTACATTTCATATTATTATCAGCTACTGTTATACCTAATCATCATCTAATTAAGCTACATAATTATTTAATTGGTTCTACTCACTAAACCCCCATTTTACCAATTCATAAGTTACCTATTTTTGTCGCCCCCCGTCGATTGAACGGACATAACTTGTCAAGCTAGTTGTGTGCGTTCCTCACGCACACAACTGGCACAGCGCGTCAAATACCGAATTTGCGCCCGGTTCATAAGGTCGGTACAGACTTAAAGATTAAAGTTTAAACTTGCTGCATTGCAGTCACTTGACATTCAATAAGCATTTGTACATTCTATAGATAGCATCCATAGGTCCATATGTGACAACATAGTTAATATGCTAATCAATAACCATTAATCAGTTTCAAAGGGTACTCTTCAATGCGGGCTAGCCAATAGAAAACAGCCTATAGAAAACATGTTCACTACCATTATGTTGACTTTAATTATTGTATTGTGGACAATTTCAGACAGTAAATAATTGTGCTATTTATTGTATTTTATTTGGAATTGGAATAAACAGATAATCAAGAATGAAGTTTTAACCACAAGCCCTTCTTATGGTATTTACATTGATTGGAACATTCTATTGGACTATAATATTATGTAATTATATTTTTGCTTTTTTGCATGATAATGATCTTTTCTGTTTAACATAATTATGTATATACATATATTATGTCAGTTTTATTAGTATTATTTATTTGACACATTTGCTTTGTTATTTAACTTTATAGCTATACTTAATAGAAAGTGGAAAAGTCTTAGAAATATAGTTTGATTAGGAGTCTATTAGATAACAAAAAACCAAAAATCTAAAATAAGGTCTTGGAAATATAAGTAAACTGAGTTTTTCATGTAGGTAGGTACCCAATAAAGAAATGAAAGTTAGCAACTAGCTTAGTTGCTAAGTTTCTAAGCACATAATTTTTTTTTTATGATCATCTTGTGCTGTCTGTGCATGTTTCAAGTTAAAACTATTTTTATATCTATACACATGTTATGAATAGGCAAATAGGTAACCCCAAAAATAGACTGGTGCTTTCTAAAGACAGTGTTATTAAAAACAAGAAGTATAAGAAAAAAGCAGGATTATAATACTCAACGATGTTATTTTGAAACTGTTATTTTTTAATTAATGTTTGTATTATAGATGATTTACAAAGCCCAATAACTATCAACCTGTAAAGTAATAACTATTGTATTGGTACTCAGTTACTAGATTGTCAAGTTTTATGATATAACTAGTTGTGTCTGCGGTATTACCTGCTGTTTTCAGAATAAAAAGTAGCCTACCTGTGTTCCCAGGTGTTAGCAACCTCCATACCAAATTTCATAAAAATTGGTCCAGCCGTTTCAGCATGAAGAAATAACAAACATACAAACTCACTCACAAACTTTCGCCTATTTAATTTTAGTCAACTGAGTAGACCAATAAATATCAACGTTATTTACTTACTTTGGTGCCTAATTAAATAATACCTACTATAATGGTACCTAATAAAATGTATGAAGAGGTTGACATGCCCTCCATAATTCCAAAATAAACAAATAATATTGTACGTATAGAATCTTTCAAAGTCCAGTGATTGATTCATTGTTGTCACTCTTTGAAGCTGGACTTGCGACAGTCTGACCTTGCTATCTACTGCAATTTCACCAAATATTACTGTAGGTAACCGCTGTGTCGAAATACAATAAGATAGGTACTTACAGCCATCACCATTTCGAATGGGTACTTGTGTACCCTCACAGGAGACACGTATTCCTGAACCATTGTCACAGAGTCACTGGATATCAAAACAAAACTAAAATAAGGATTTAAATATCCTCTAAAAGTTCAATGTTTCACACAACATGCATGCTGCTCGAGCTCCTTTCACTCCCGATAGCGGACAACAAAATAATCACGCGTCTAATGAGAAAATGCGCGACACGACCCACGACGTGATCTTGAAACAAAATTCACGACACGATGAAACGAAACGAATCAAAATGGAATGTTTGGTCTGAAGTTAGCCTTAGCTGCGAATTTGAAGTTGACATGAGTGACATGACAGTTATTGACAGGATTAACTTTTTTTTTATTTCGGCCTGGATTACTTGTCGTTTGCATAATAATTTTATTGCCAGGTGACTTTATAGTAGTAGTGCTGTCACTACGGGACAGGGTTCGGATACTTTACTAGTAGGTACGTATCAACGTAGAAGAAGCAAACAAAACCTAAGAGTCTGGTGAAGATGAAACCTAATTGTACATTGTACTGCTTGTGAAGCAAGATATTATACAGGATTTCATAAAAATTGTTATTCATGGAATCTACACAATATTTTGCCTTTCCAAAAGTTTCAAATAGGTACTAATCTTCTTTTTGTTCATTTTCCTCATTTTTGTTTATTTCTTAACCAAACGAGCATGAAGTTGTCGCTTGTTGCGAAAAAAATACCTACCTACCTACTCAATAAATAATGTAGATCTGTCGGTCTTTTGAATAGAAGCATAATTAATTTAATCAGGAAATTCCGTGTGTGCTTTGACGTGCCGTTAAAACAATACACCGATTTTATCGTAAGCTGTAACCTGTCATACTGTTTGTAAACATAAAATTGTAAATGCAAAAATAACCAAACTTCCATTTCCGCTGGTCATTTTCCACGTTGCTCGCAGCTAACTTCAAGACGGCAGTGAGTAAGCGGGCCTTGTCGAAGCGCGAATGTCGCTTACTATCATCTGAAAATATTTGTTCTCGAATTGAAAACGCAAAGCAAAATTCTGTCAAAATTGTGCGCGTTCGTGCCCGATGTCTAGTGCTGAAGTCGCCGATAATTCCGTTGACCCCCCGGCGAAAAAGCGGAAATTGAACACAGCAGAGGCACGTTCTAACAACTCGGCAATGGCGAACAACGGGACGCGCGTGGAAGATGAAATTGACGAGAGTCTGTATTCGCGGCAGCTTTACGTGCTGGGGCACGACGCCATGCGTCGGATGGCCAGCTCCGACGTGTTGATTTCGGGGCTGGGTGGGTTGGGCGTCGAGGTCGCTAAGAACGTGATACTCGGCGGCGTCAAGTCTGTCACTCTGCATGACGATAAGAATTGCACCATTGCAGATCTGTCATCTCAGTTCTACCTGTCGGAGAGTTCGATAGGTCAGAACAGAGCCGTGGTGTCCTGCGAGCAGCTGTCTGAGCTAAACCATTACGTGCCCACGACTGCGTATACCGGTCCCCTGACGGAGGACTTCCTTCGTAAATTCCGTGTGGTGGTGCTGACGGGGGCGTCGCGTGCCGAGAAGGAGCGCATCGCCGCCTTCACCCACGTGAACAACATCGCCCTGGTCGTCGCCGACACCCGAGGCTTGTTCTCGCAGGTGTTCTGCGACTTCGGCCCGGAGTTCACAGTCGTGGATGTGACCGGCGAGAACCCCGTCTCGGCCATGATCGCTGACGTCACTCACGAGTACGAGGCGGTGGTCACTTGCCTGGATGATACTCGTCATGGCCTCGAGGACGGGGACTATGTCACCTTCAGTGAGGTTTGTGTTATGCAACACGTAGCAATATTTATGATGATATATTTAATTTTAAGTTCTGTAGTCATTTCCTTTGATTAATCATAAACCTCAGATTTGTTTTCAAACAAAGAAGTGGTGATTCATAGTTCATTGACTGGCGTGAGAACAAAGATGTTGTATTTCAGTACTAAAATTCTGGTACAATTTGTGCAAAATTCAAAATACGGCACCCCTGTGTTCCCATCACCATCCTACAGCCCTATGCGCCATGTAGTCTTAAATCCTGAATTTTCAATGTCCTGTTTAAAACAAGAAGACAAAACAATTCCACTCAATTGAGACTGGCCACGTTAAATGAACAATTACTTGATATGGTCGGATGAATTTTCTTCATTGCTGTCAATGAGGGTTTTATGTAGTATGGTATTCAGTGATTGTGACCAAAAACAGTTCTTTGTTGTTTGTTTAAAGATAAGTAATGGGTTGGTAGCTTAATTTTGAAGAAGATGTATGTTCCTTCATTCAAAAACAGTATTTGTTGTAGTTATCTTCATCATATCTATCTTGATTGTTCCTGAACAATAAACATGCTCTCTTCTGAAATACCTACATCCACCCATGCATTGCCTAGCAATAGCATCAATTGAGTATTCCCTTGAAAGCAAAAAAACTATCATAAAGTGAACAAACACCAGTAATCTCCCATTAGTCACTGAGAAGTTCTGTAGTCTAACATCAGTCTCTAACATTGGACCTGTCACCATATTATTGTATTGTCATCAGAACCTGTGAGACATACTTTTCAAGATACTTGAATAATGAGAACTAGGTGAAAATACTAACACAGTGAATTAATTAACAGCTTCTGAAATGCTCATGTTTACAGGTGCAAGGTATGACAGAACTGAACGGTTGTGAACCCCGCAAGATCAAAGTCTTAGGCCCATACACCTTCAGCATCGGAGACACCACAAATCTGTCCAAATACATCCGAGGAGGCATTGTCACGCAAGTGAAGATGCCCAAGAAGCTTCAGTTCAAACCTCTGAATGAATCCATCAAAAGCCCCGAGTTCCTGATCGCAGATTTTGGAAAGTTTGACTACCCCCAGCAGCTTCATGTAGGATTTGCCGCTCTGCACAAGTTCCAAGAGGCCGAGGGTCGTCTGCCCAAGCCTTGGAGTACTGATGACGCCGCCAAGTTCTTGGAGTATGCCAAGATTGCGAAGGGAGAGTTGGGAATGGAGGATGATCTCAATACGGAATTATTGGAGGTGTTCTGCAAGGTTAGTGTTTACTGCTACACTTTATATGATATAACAAGTGACGTTTCCCAGTTTTGAGTAATTAATATTTTTTAGGTATGTTTTGTTCAACAATTCTAATATTAACTAATTATAATGTTAAAGTTGCATCAGATCCCTTTTATCATAATCACAACATAAAGTTATTATACAGCTTATGCCTATCCAGGAAGTCTAAAGAACCTCACCGTCTTACCACAAAAGATTAGACCAGAGTTGAACCAAGGTTTCTAAAATTTCATTCGACATAAGACAGTTGGTGTCCAACAAAATATTAATCAACAACAAACCAACTTTCAAACTATTATTTATCTTAATATTTAAACTGACAAATGAATGCATGAATACAAAGAATAATGGAACATAACCAAAACGATTTAACTTTTTTTACATTATATTACGGATTGTCACAATGCTAGCCTGATCCTTACCCTATATAAACCATCACAAAACTTAAGTTTATATTCTTCTAGTTAACATGATACTCCAAAATACAAATATCCTGCAACTTCCAGGTATCCGCCGGTGATCTGAACCCCATGAACGCCTGCATCGGAGGAGTCGTAGCCCAAGAGGTGATGAAGGCTTGCTCTGGCAAGTTCCACCCCATCATGCAGTGGCTGTACCTAGACGCCATCGAGTGCCTGCCCAAAGACCGTTCAGTTCTCACCGAGGAGAACTGCAAGCCAACTGGCTCGCGGTATGATGGACAAGTGGCAGTGTTCGGGAAGGGATTCCAGAAGAGGCTCGGCGAATTGAAGTTCTTTATTGTTGGTGAGTTGAACTTTCTTTTTTTTTCAATTTATTTTTGCTTCTATGGGAAAGGCATCGCCATTTACACATAATATAATATCTTGTGGGAAGGAACATCTACTAACATCGACTAATACAAATGTAGCCTAGGTTTCCAATACCCCACGCTGTTCATTCAGTGTCAAAATCGCCACAATGCGCTCTACCTGTGCCAAAACTAAGTAAATCTATTATAAGTACATTTTTAAAAAATCTGCAATCAGTAGGTATGACTTTTATCAGTTTTGCTGTGGGAGATTTTTTATGTAGAGTGTGTTCTCCAGTGAGAACATCTCATTTTATTTATTTGGCACTGTTCCCTATTGATGATTAGTACATGTGTATCGATTTGTTGCTGACCGAGGCCGCGCCGCCTTATTGCACTGGGAGGCGGAAAACAACAAATCTATTCAATACCTACGTTTTTTCCGCAGCTATCGAGCCTTGAAGTCCCATTGCCTTGAATTGAATACGATTATGAAACCACTACACTTAATGCATGCTTTTATTTGTCCTATTATAAAACTAACTGAGCCATATACTTAGTCAGGTCATAAGTATTGTCACACAGTAAAAACTTTTCTTTTAGAATGCTGGCCACAAAAAAGTTTATTGAATTCGAATTTCTAATTGTTCATGAAAATAAAAATGTATACTTTTTAGAATTTTACTCATTTTTAAATATGGAGTGGACGCTTAAAGAAGACCGTGTTGCAGTTATTGCGTTGCATCGTTGCGGTTACGCGCCAATTCAAATTTTTGACATACTGAAAAATTTGAATATAACCAAGAGATTCGTTTATCGTACCATCAAACGATACAATGAAGACTCTAGTGTAGATGACAGGTCAAGAAGTGGTCGCCCTCGGTCTGTTAGGACTCCAGCAGTGATAAAAGCTGTGAAGGCGCGAATTCAAAGAAATCCCAAACGTAAGCAGAAACTGTTGGCCCTTCAGATGGGATTAAGCAGAACCACGGTGAAAAGGGTGTTAAATGAAGACTTAGGGCTTCGGGCATATCGAAGAAAAACAGGACATCATTTGAATGCTCGTCTAATGGACCTGAGACTGAAGAGATGCCGCGCTTTGTTGAAGCGGTACGCGGGAAAAAAATATCGGGAAATTCTTTTTTCGGATGAAACAATTTTTACCGTAGAAGAGAGCTACAACAAACAAAATGATAAGGTGTACGCACACAGTAGTGAAGAAGCGAGCAACCGTATTCCGCGTGTCCAACGAGGTCATTTTCCATCCTCGCTCATGGTATGGTTGGGAGTGTCTTATTGGGGCTTAACAGAGGTACATTTTTGTGAGAAAGGTGTAAAAACGAATGCAGAAAATACAGTCCTGACGAACCTTGTGGAACCTGTTTCTCATACCATGTTTAATAACAGGCACTGGGTATTCCAACAAGATTCGGCGCCAGCTCATAGAGCGAAGAGCACACAAGACTGGCTGGCGGCGCGTGAAATCGACTTCATCCGGCACGAAGACTGGCCCTCCTCCAGTCCAGATTTGAATCCGCTAGATTACAAGATATGGCAACACTTGGAGGAAAAGGCGTGCTCAAAGCCTCATCCCAATTTGGAGTCACTCAAAACATCCTTGATTAAGGCAGCCGCCGATATTGACATGGACCTCGTTCGTGCTGCGATAGACGACTGGCCGCGCAGATTGAAGGCCTGTATTCAAAATCACGGAGGTCATTTTGAATAAACTTTAGTGTCATAAGAATCTATGTTTTGTTAAGTTCATTTTGGTATATAAATGGTTACATAATGAATAAACTTGTTTCAATTATTTTATATAAAACATGTGACAGAATTTATGACCTGACTAGGTATAATTACATATAGGTATTCCTGCAAAACTAACTGAGATGGATCATGAAACATGTTTTTAATTATTTTTTTATAGACTAACAGCGTACAAGCTCATGTCTTCATCACGCTAGAACCAAAAAATGTGGTTTTAGAATGTGTGTCTGTGTCTGTGTCCTGTGTATTAAAATTCGAATATTATTGAAGGAATTTTATGTTAATTTCTAGAGTTGTTAACTTGAATATCAACCTACCACGTGCAGATGTTTCATATTATAACTGGTATATTTCACAGAATGTAGGCATGGTGACTGGAGATCCTTCAACTACTCACATGCCATTATCACCTGCATACAAAGTGGCAAAGGCTGGTTTGCTTATAAGATCCTTTGTGGATCCTAAGATCCTTTAGAGACTTGACTTCTGTTTGTTCTTGATAAGGAAATGGGTTTGAAAACATTGTTAGTACGATTCTTTAATGTGACATATCTGATAATGTATTGTGAAGGTTGCAGAGACAGTTGTTTGCATCACTTTCGTCAGGTTGTGGGCCTAAGGTCGTCTTGGTCATATGAATGAGTAACATAAGCCGATAGAAAGGTAACCTGAAGTTTTGTGTATCAAAAGGAGGCTTGTGGAAAAACTACGTAGTTGAAACTAGCATCATGCGATTACGATGCTTATCGAGAAGATAATCTATTGCACTGCTTTTTATAAGCTTTTCTTTAATTTACTGGCTTAGTAGTAATGTTTGTTGCCAAATCTTGCAAGTCAAATTAGACCTAGTAGCCATTTTTCATGCATTTTTTGTGCATGTGAAATTATAATGTCTGTAAGCGGTACCCATGATACAGGAGCAATCCTAGTGTGGTGCTACATGTTATTTAAAAAATAACCTAAATAGACTTGATAGATATTATTATCACCTCCATGATTGAAATGAAATGATGGATTGCAATACAAAATTATACATTACGTTGAAGTTTTAAAGCATGGACGTGTACCATCAACCATCTGTCCTGGCTGTCCATTGATATGTAGACCACGTCAAAGGCCCTTGATCGTGACAAACTGCCACTAAAACCTGATGCAACTCCAATCAACAAATAAGCAAAACAACATGCTCCTCGTTGAATAAAAAAACCGGCCAAGTGTGAGTCAAACTCGCGTACGAACGTTTCCGCTATCTATAAAACGGGAAATAAAACACGTTTGTTATATGGGAGCCCCCTTAAATACTTATTATATTCTGGTTTTTAGTATTAGTTGTTGTAGCGGCAACAGAAAGACATCATCTAAATATCTCTGTTCATGATATACACGCCTGGTAACAGACGGACGGACGGAGCCTTAGTAATAGGCCCCGTTTTACCCTTCAGGTACGGAGCCCTAAAAACCACTATAAACGTTCTTCGTGTTCCAGGCGCTGGCGCTATCGGCTGCGAGCTCCTCAAGAACTTCGCGATGATCGGCGTGGGCGCCGGCTCCGGCCGCATCACCGTCACCGACATGGACCTCATCGAGAAGTCCAACCTCAACCGGCAGTTCCTCTTCCGCCCCTACGACGTCCAGAAACCCAAGTCTAGCACCGCTGCTCGGGTATGTTACCTTTACCATAGAATACGTACCCTAGAAGGAAGGACACTCTATTTATAAATTAAAGTGAGACGGGAGATCGGGAGTTATTGGAGATCGGGAGACATTTTGAGCGTGTTGGATACCTATTGAGTACCAACACAGTATCAAAGCGAACGACGCTATCGCTTCGCATATAGTTATATATATGCATGTCTGTCGTGATTTCGATTCAGCCGTTTGTACGGAGTGTCCGTCCACCCTGTGGTTTTACTACTATTTAGTTATTTAGAGCATAATATTGTTATGTACTAGCTGTTGTCTGCGACTTCGTCCTATGGCCTTTTCCAAGGTCCAATCTATCCCTATACCAAAATTCATAGAGATCGCTTCAGCCGTTTAGCCGTGAAAGGGTAACAAACAAACAGTTCCTTTCGCATTTATAACATAAGCTTTTTACTATCTATCAGCTATTCCTTGCAGTTTTAATTACATAATTCCGTTTTTTCATAGAAATTCACCTTTTTTAAAGCACCAATAAAGATTCATGGACCATTCGTCAGACCTTTGTCATTATCATTTGCAGGTGATCAAACGCATGAACCCGGATATCAATATCCTCGCCCAAGAGAACCGTGTCTGCCCCGAGACCGAGTCTGTGTACGATGACAACTTCTTTGAAGCGCTGGACGGAGTGGCCAACGCTCTGGACAATGTGGACGCCAGGATCTATATGGACCGGCGTTGTGTGTACTACAACAAGCCCCTGTTGGAGAGCGGAACGCTTGGCACCAAAGGGAACACGCAGGTATGTATAAATTACGCGTCACGTTGTTTTTCCGCGATGGACTCCAAAACTTCTTAACTGATTTTAATCAAATTTGCACACCGTGTGCAGTTTGATCTAACCTGAAGGATAGGGTAGCTTACATCTCAATTTATAGTCGCAATAAGGGGCCATCCATTAATCACGTGATGTTTTTTCATCATTTTTTAGCCCCACCCTCCCCTTTGGTGATATTCAAGACTAACCCACCCTCCCCTCCCCGCAATCACATGTATTTTTAGTCCCTACATAGAAACTTCTTTGTTCTGTGGTGTGTGGTGTGGTGCAAGAAACAAAAAATAATGTCTTATTTAAAACAAGGTCTTATCGCTCAAAGCGATTTTTTCCACGCATGGAAGTGAACAGGTTACTTTTAAGTGAGCGTGCATCATCACAGGTCGCATCGGAACTTAGTAGTCAAATGCAAACCTTTTCTACTAAAAAATAAAATAACTTAAATTACACTTTCCCGCATTATCTCACTTCTTTCTTCCTTCCAGGTCGTAGTCCCCTACCTGACCGAGTCCTACAGCTCGTCCCAGGATCCCCCGGAGAAGAGCATCCCCATCTGCACCCTCAAGAACTTCCCCAATGCCATCGAGCATACCCTGCAATGGGCCCGTGACGAGTTCGAAGGGCTGTTCCGACAAGCAGCTGAGCACGGATCCCAGTACCTCAAGGACCCGCAGTTCATTGAGCGGACGTTGAAACTGCCCGGCAGTCAGCCGATTGAAGCTCTTGAGAGTGTCAGGGTAAGGGATAATATCCTTTGAACTTTTTATAGCAGTTTCCTGTTACTTAGTAGGTGTCGTCTTTCCTCATCAAAACTGATTCATGCCAGTTGGGACTGTACAAGCTCGGTAGGATGGCACAGTGCATAACCTGCCCTGCTTCACCTGGCGGAGAATGTATTCCAAGCACTGTGGAAACATAAAACGTTGTTACTCTTTTTTTTTATATTTTCGTGTAATGTATCGAAAAACACTCGCAGGAAACACGGTTAAAAACCATTCGAAAACATTTTAATACATATAAATTTGTTCACTAGTTTAAATCAAATATTTACACATATATTTGTACATGTAATTAAAGAACTATTATATTAAAATTCCAGAACGCTATCAACGAGCGGCCGAGCGACTTTGCCGACTGCGTGGCGTGGGCTCGTCTGCACTGGGAGAACCAGTACTCCAACCAGATCAAACAGCTCCTGTACAACTTCCCGCCCGACCAGCAGACCACCAGCGGAGCCCCCTTCTGGTCCGGCCCCAAGCGCTGCCCCGCCCCTCTCAACTTCGACACCAATGAAGATCTCCACCTGGACTATATCGTGGCAGCCGCTAACTTGAGGGCGGCAGTCTATGGGCTGCCCAAGTGCACCGATAGAAGCCGCATCGCGAATTGGACTACTGAAGTAGAGGTGAGTAATTGTGTGTTGGATGCTTTAATCCTCGGAACTTTAGCTTTAGATCTTCTCATTCGTGTAGCTTGTTGTCTCCCTGATACAATCATTGGCCGAGTTAAGCTCAAGATTGCAATGTGTGAGTCTTATTGGAATGTAACCAACAATAGGACAAGTGTTTCATATTTTCTCAGTAAGTCGCGTTGCTGACTGTAATGCAAACCATTGTATTCTCCAGGTACCAGAATTCAGTCCCAAATCGGGCATAAAGATCGCGATCACGGACGCGCAGCTGCAGTCGAACACCGACGACATGGACCAGGACCGCGTGAAGACCATCATCTCGGATCTCCCGCCGCGCAACAAGCTGGCCGGCCTCTCCATCACGCCGCTGGAGTTCGAGAAGGACGACGACTCCAACTTCCACATGGACTTCATCGTGGCCGCGTCCAACCTGCGCGCCGCCAACTACAAGATCCCCGCCGCGGACCGCCACCGCTCCAAGCTGATAGCCGGCAAGATCATCCCCGCCATCGCCACCACCACCTCCGTGGTGGCCGGCCTCGTCTGCCTCGAGCTCTACAAGCTGGCACAGGGCTACGACTGCCTGGAAGTGTTCAAGAACGGCTTCGTGAACCTCGCTCTACCCTTCTTCGGCTTTTCGGAGCCGATCGCGGCGCCCACCAACACGTACTACGACAAAAAGTGGACCCTGTGGGACCGGTTCGAGGTGAAGGGCGAAGTCACGCTGCAGGAGTTCCTTGACTACTTCAAGAACGAGCACAAGCTGGAGATCACCATGCTGTCGCAGGGGGTCTGCATGCTCTACTCGTTCTTCATGCCCAAGGCCAAGCGCCAGGAGCGGCTGAACTTGCCCATGTCCGAGGTGGTCACTAAGGTTTCCAAGAAGAAGCTGGAACCGCACGTGAAGGCTCTAGTGTTCGAGCTGTGCTGCAACGACGAGGACGGCACGGATGTAGAAGTGCCCTACGTGAAGTATACCCTACCTTAGTAAATGTTGTATGTGTAATATCCACGAGCCTCGTAATTTTATACCGTCTTAGGTGGCCGTGATGAAGGCATTTAGCATAACAGTTACCAGAGATGGTTCTATGAGAATTTACATAATTATAAAGGGTATTTTTGTGATGCGATATTCGCGAGTGCCTCGGAGTCTCTAAATTGGTGCAACGGACGCGATTGTACAGTGATAATGTGTGACGTTTTAATTTGTGCTTATAATAAACACGCTTGTCTTTCGAAATTCGTATATTTATAGTAGTTGTAATTATTTGCTCATCGTCTCATCAACAAACGCTAGTTTACGTTCACGTAAGATTGCATTGATTTTTTTTTACACCAAAATTTTATCAAATATTTTAAAGTTGAAATCAGATGGGTCTGTATATGGAAAAATAAATAAAAACTAAGGAGACTGTCGTTTTATTTGTGAAAGATACATAATAAATACAAGTACAATAATCTCGCGATGTGTTATTTGGAAGTACAATATTCGAGATAGGTTAACTTATGTTTTTATAACATGAAACAGAACCGTATAAAAAATTAAGCGTTTCAGATAGTTTTGGCAATAACCTTATTATGTCTTTACCATCAATTATTTGAGAAGTGCTTTAAAGCTAAAAAGTCGCCTATACTACTTGAGGCCGATCGCTTCTTAGAAAATACAAGATATAAAAGTTACAGGTGCCTAAAATATTAGACTTTGTTCTTTACAAACAGAATTTTAAGCATACTTTAATTAAGAGATCAATATATTAAACAGACTAGAAAGGCTATATAAATATCAATACATGTGGTTCCAATAAATGAATTACGAATTATTTAGATTGCACAATGCATTAAAGTTAGCAAATATAAAAAGTTACAGGCACATAATATGTATAATGCATGTAGTGTATGATCTATGGGCATACTTCAATGATACAAAATTAATGCAATGTCTACAAAACGCTAGCATATTCATAATTATGTAACTATAAAGGACCATATCAATAAACTCGTTAAATCCCCTGCGCAGGGGATACTGCCAGGGGATTTCTGGAATAAGCCGTTAATTTTAACCTACATTATTTTTTACTAGCAGTGCTCTACATCTAAATGATACTTTATTTACTGTGTCTAAACACCGACTACTTACACTAGGCACTTTGCTTTGGAAGCTACGAGTCTATTATAATTATATTTCGACGCTTCATTCTTCAGATATAAGTCACAATGTAGTTCTTTTAGCCTACAAGGCAACCTCGCACGTTCTATTTTAGTTGGTATTAAATTTATAAATTTATAGTTTTTGAACGAATCTTTCCCCCACTACCGTTGTCTACCACTCACGTCATCTGACAGATATTCCTCATTCTTTTTTCGTGCGAGGCACCGACAACACGTTTCTATATTACTTATATTTTATAGTCTTACCCACATATAAAAAAAAAAAATAAAAAGAAGAAATAGAAAATGCCGAAAAGAAATTCGCACCGAAAAAACGAACACCATCGAGGAAAAGTTAGGAAAGTGCAAGAAGAAAGACCGGCAGATCATCATCGCTATCGTCGCGTTATTATTTACTCCGATTCTTCTCAATCTGAAGAAAACTCAGGTTAGTAAAGTTTGTTATTACCCACCAGTGTTGTGAAATGCGGTTTTTTCTTGATCCTGGAGGTTACCCGTGAGGTAACACGAAGGATATTATCAAGCCGAGGGGTTGGGCGTGAACCAACACGAAGGCAAAACTCAGTCTAGAGGTTGAACGTGAGTCAACACGATGACAAATTAAGGCCGTCTGACCGTAGGACGTGATCCAAAACGGAGACTGGGCCAAGCACCAACAGTCATATTTAGTGGTACTCACTTCTACATTTTCTGTCTTTCAGACAATGAAAATCGAACTGGGGACGCGACCGACGTGATTACCACCTTGTCTGAAACGCTGGTTGACGCACAGGCGTCACAGCCTGAGGTAATTTCGCCCGACATCGAAGCGCTGCCACCTGATGCCGAGCTAGATCCACCCGCGCAAGATGCAACGGTGACAGAGGAGTCTGTGCCGGAGCTGGACGCTGAACTCCTTATTGCCCTCGGTGATACGCCCGATGAAGTACCCACATACGGGCAAAAAATACACCAAAACCTAGCTCAGAGATGGCAGCCGATTTTATGTCGAGGCCTGCTTAAAGAACCTAAAGATAAGCTCCTCAAAGAGTATGCCATCCCAGAAAACTGTAAATTTCTCAGAGCTCCGTCACTTAACCCGGAAATTTCCGCAGCTCTTACTGAGCCGGTAAAAGCTCGAGACAAAAAGATAGAAACAGCCCAACAACAGCTGGGCCTGGGTCTCACAGCCATAAACAGAGCCATGACGGTACTGTTGAATGGAGAGGATAAGCAAAGTAGAGTCCAAGCTATAAAAATGTTATCGGACGGTAACCGCATACTATCGGACCTACATTACACGGAAACACAATATAGATCGAAATTAATCACTCCGTGCTTAGACAAGGCGTTCTTCAACATCATACATAATGTAGAAAGAGATGAGTTACTCTTCGGAAATAAATTGTCTGAGAAAATTAAAGCTTCAAAGACAATTGAAAAACAAGGACTGCAAATTAAAAGAGGCGCGGCGGCTTCAAAAGCTCCTACGCCTTCCACCTCGTACTCCGGTACTCAGCCGCGTTACCAGGGAAACTGGACGGCCCCCTCTCGCTACCAGCAGCCGAGAAACAGGGGGGGCAGAGGAGGGGCACGGAAGACCCCAACGACGACCAGCAGTCACAAGACAACTCCTCCTGTACAACCGCAGGCCAAGCCCTCCAGCTACACGAAGCCACGTGCTCCGGCGCGGCAGTGACCACGGTATGTCATGGCGGTAGATTGAAATACTTTTACAACTGTTGGCTTAAAATTACTGACAATCCTGTCATATTACGACTTATCAGAGAGGGTCTTTCGATACCTTTCGAAAAACAGGTTCAACAAGCTCAAGTCCCGCGTAATACTTTTACATCAACAGAAAGACAGGAAATGTCGGTAGCTATTAAAAATCTGTTAAATCTAAGTGCTATACATAAATGTGCGCCATGTGACGACCAATTTATTTCAAGGATCTTCTTAGCGCCCAAGCCAAATGGGGGCAAAAGGTTTATATTAAATCTTAAACCATTAAATAAATTTGTATCTAAAGTTCATTTTAAAATGGAGGACTACAGAACGGCCGCTAAACTCGTACCTAAAAAAGGATTCATGGCCACAATAGATTTAAAAGAGGCGTATCTGCTTTTGCCGATCTCGGATCACGATAGAAAATTCTTAAGATTCCATTTTCCAAACGGAGACGGTAAAAATGATACTTACGAGTTTTCAGCAATGCCTTACGGCCTTTCTGTAGCCCCCCGAATGTTTACAAAATTAATGAAAGAAGTGACTTCTTTTTTAAGGTCACATGGCTATACCTCTGTAATCTACCTCGATGATATACTTTGTATCGAAAAATCATATGAGCGCTGTTTGGAAAACGTGAGGGAAACGATTCGCTTATTACAATGCTTAGGTTTCATTGTAAACTTTGATAAGAGTTGTCTAGAACCTAAACAAATATGTCGTTTTTTAGGTTTTATTTATAACTCTATTGATATGACTATATCATTACCAACTGAGAAACGCCGCCATATAGCTCTGCTTGTACAAAAGTTCCAAAGTCTACCTACATGCTCTGTCAGAGATTTCGCTCAGCTCATTGGTACTCTAACAGCTGCCTGTCCAGCCGCACGTTACGGCTGGGTTTATACAAAGTTGTTAGAAAAAGAGAAGTTTAATGTACTTCAAAACTACGGAACTTACGACGCTAAGTTCAAACTATCCACCGACATATTACCTGACTTAAATTGGTGGATACATAACGTTCATTCTACATATAATCCTATCGGTACTGTAAGTTACGATATGGAAATATATACAGATGCCTCCAGAACAGGCTGGGGAGCATACTGTAAAGGCAAGCGGGCAAACGGTGGTTGGAAGGACAGCGAGCTGGAGCACCACATTAATTACTTGGAGTTGTTGGCGATTTTTCTAGCTTTGAAATTTTTCGCTCGTGATAAATCAAACATTGATATATTACTACGCGTCGACAACACTACAGCAATTAGCTACATAAACAGGATGGGCGGAATACAATTTCGTCACCTAAATGATTTGGCTAGGACCATTTGGCAATGGTGCGAGGAGCGGAGGTTATGGTTATTTGCTTCGTATGTCAATACAAAGGATAACAAAGAAGCGGATGAGGAATCTCGAAAAAGAAACCCGGATATAGAATGGGAATTATCTAATGAAGTATATCGAAATATCATTGACCTCCTGGGAGCTCCAAAAATTGACCTCTTCGCCTCTCGCGCCAACGCAAAATGTAATGTTTACGTTTCGTGGAAACCAGACCCTGACGCTTTCAAGGTGGACGCTTTCACAATAAACTGGAACCAGTGGTTCTTCTACGCATTTCCGCCCTTCCCACTAATATTGAAATGTTTACAAAAAATTAATAACGATGGGGCAGTAGGCATATTAATTTTCCCTTACTGGCCTTCTCAGCCTTGGTTTCCTCTGCTAAAGAGCATGCTGGCATCAGATATTATATATCTGGATTCTTATAACGCTTTTTCTCGTCCATGTTACAGAACTCGTCAGAAGTTCTTCAGTCAGAATACCCTGGCTGCAGCGAAGCTCTGCGGATTGCGCTCTCTACAAAAGGAACCCCAGAATATGCCCTAAATCTAATGATCGCATCTCTTTCAAAGAATACAATAGCTCAATATAATGTCACGTATAAACTTTGGTGGTCGTTTTGTAAAGATAACAACCTTAACTGCTACAATGTTTCGATTTCATCCGTATTGCTATTTTTAACGAAACAATACAATAATGGTTCATCTTACGGTTCGCTAAACAGCCACCGCTCAGCACTTTCCCTATTGTTAGGGGACAAGTTAGGTGCTGATGAAAAAATTAAAAGGCTTCTTAAAGGTGCGTATAGGCTAAGACCGACTGTGGCTAAATACGTCGGAACATGGGACCCGAAAATTGTCTTGGATTACATTGGCAATTGGTACCCTAACAGAAGCCTGCAATTAGATAAAATCACCAAAAAATTGGCTGTATTACTCGCTTTATGCACTGGTCACAGAGCGCAGACTCTGTCCCTAATTAAAGTAAATAATATAAATATATCATCTGATGGCGTTAAGATTGTTATCTCGGATATCATTAAAACTTCAGCTCCTGGACGTGAGCAACCAATACTATACTTACCGTATTTTAATCATAATAGATGTATTTGCCCAGCCACCGCTCTCAACGACTATCTGTCTCTTACAAAGGAGTTAAGGTCAGCAGGATCCGAATATTTACTCCTAACCATAAAGCGACCACATAGGGTCGCTACTGCCCAATCTATTAGCCGATGGGTTAAGCAAATATTAGCTGAAAGTGGTGTGGACGTGTCTATATTTGGTGCTCATAGTACAAGACACGCATCTACATCGGCCGCTAGATCTGCTGGTGTCTCTTTAGACACTATACGTAAGACCGCGGGCTGGACGAAAACATCGGATACGTTTGCAAAATTCTATCACCGGCCAGTCGTCGATGATGGCAATTTTGCACGGTCTATTTGCTTATCATAAGTTCTAGAAAAATAAGGATGTCTGATACAAGCTTAAGGCTGATCGAATTAAGTTGAATAAAAAAGACTGTTGATTCTAACTTAATGTTTGTATTACCTTTAACCTAATAAAACAAAACTATGGGCTCTAAACATCTACATTGTGACTTATATCTGAAGAATGAAGCGTCGAAATATAATATATGATCAAACGAACTTCAGAAGTGAAGTTCGATCATTATTATATGAGACGCTTCATTCGAAGATATAAGGACCCACCCTCCCAGTCCCAGCATTGAGTTTTGTTTTACACTATCTCTAAAAAGAATGAGGAATATCTGTCAGATGACGTGAGTGGTAGACAACGGTAGTGGGGGAAAGATTCGTTCAAAAACTATAAATTTATAAATTTAATACCAACTAAAATAGAACGTGCGAGGTTGCCTTGTAGGCTAAAAGAACTACATTGTGACTTATATCTTCGAATGAAGCGTCTCATATAATAATGATCGAACTTCACTTCTGAAGTTCGTTTGATCATATATAATTATGTAAAAGACATTACAACCGCCTGGGGGCTTACCATGACGTCTTATTGCGATCCAATTGAGGACCTAATCCTTTTACTATTCGTAACATGGCGTCTTGTTGTGACATCTTGACGCTCAATTTTGTTTAGGTCCTAAATTGGATCGCAATATGACGGCATGGTAAGCCCCCTGTTTATTTAAATGCTATAAAAATACTTGTAGAAATTTCGTACATAATTAGACATTTTTGGGATGTATTTAAGCTGAAGTTATTTAACATTCAACCACTCACAACTCAGAAGTACAGTCAGTCAGTAACAGCTTCTAATCACTCTTGGAGCTTGTAAACTGCATAATTACGTCTACAGAGTACTGCACAATGTCGAATCATTTCGAACAGAAACGCAGCCCAAATTAGAAATTGCCATCTATAACGTGTGAGACTCTGGGAATCCTCTTGGAAGAAATAGTTACGAGTAACAGTGTGATCTGTGCCCCTAGTGTGTTTTACGAGCTCGACATAGTACGCGTCAACTAGCGGTTTTGTATGAAAATCCTGTACAGCGCCCCTACAAGCGCGTTTATGAACGAAAAATCTTCATACAAAGCGCTAGTTGACGCTCGTAAAAACTAACACCAGGGGTACAGTTGGGGAAACCCCCAATGGTACTCGATTGGGTGTGACTCGTTGTATACCCATTTATTTGTGAGCCCCTTCCGCTTACGTTCGGTTTACCTATTTATAAAAATAACCTTTAGCCTCATAGAAATTAGTGGCATAATCAAAACTCAAAAACAATGAGGCAAGAATGCCCGCCATGACAAAATTTATTGCAACTTTGCTCGTGACCCCACTAAGCTGCAGTCTTGCCGTGCTGGGCTCACACGTAGTCGCGTCTAGCCCAGCAGTGGGCGAAGAACCGCGGCAGGCAGGAGGGGAGGGGCGCGGGTCAGCGCCACGGGCGGCGCCGCGGGCTGGGCATGTAGCGCGCGCGCCTCGCCTTGTCACTGTTGTACGTCTCTGGAAACGAACGAAGAACATCTCATATATGTTACGACTTAGGACACACAAACTCACGTTTATTTATATGTATGTAGGTATAATAGTATAGTAGATTATACTTAGATAAACATTTATCGAGTATGTTATTTGGTTAAAACACTTCTAAATTAAATCTGATGTTACGTTCACACATTGCTGAGTGAGCGAGACAAAGTATCGAGTCGACCAATCACGGCGCAGTCTATCGATCTTTCGTCTCACTCCTCTCGCAGTCTACTTAGCAATGTGTGACCGCTCTAGGGAAAAGCAGTGGATGACTAGATGTGACGTCGTTCCCATTTGGTATTTTGAATGAAAAAATGCTACTGTTCTCGAAAAGAAAGCAGAGTATATATGAAAAATATTTATTGCAGCAGGTAGATACATAGAGCCTAAGGCAGTGTAAATTGAAATAGGAAAAAGGCAACAAAAAATAGAAACAGGAAAAACTAACTAGTAAATTATAACAAAAGTACAACCAAACTGAATCAATAGACAAGCTTCATGCCGAACATAATTTTGCAGTCTGGCGACATTCAATATTTCCAGCAGGGCAACAAAACATCGCAAGCTGGCAATTCCAAGGCGGCGGTGTTACCATAGTTGGACTGAGTCATGGCCGACGCGGGCGAGCCGGGGAAACGCTTCGGCCGAGCCGGGAACGCGCCGCTGTGGCTTTGTGACATTATATCCCTGTTTTCAAAATATCAATTCAAATTTTTGTCACTGGAGGCTAGTCTCTACAGAATCCTACAACACCTGTAATAATAGTAACTGTAGTGCATGATGCAGAGCAGTTCGGTGATTGTGCGCTAGATGTCGCCGAATGCAATGCGGCGGTCGAGGTCGCCAAGTAAATTACTAAGCTTCATTCATCAAGCGCTCCCCACGAAGATGGAGAAACCCTGCGAACTCCTTGTTGAATCAGACTGTGGAAGAGAGTACTCACGAGTGGCGGTAGTTGGGGGCGGAGCGGGTGGCGAGCGAGCTGCGACGGCTGCGGTCGCGGTCGCGGTCGCGGTCGGCGGCGATCAGCGCGCAGCGCTCGGCCGCCGTGCTCGCGATGAACGTGTCGTGCAGGCAGTAGCACGCCGCGGTGATCTACAAATTATAACATCATTTATTACCTACTTTAATAGGAGGTTGTCGTTGCGCTGCCTCTCCAGTAATGGAAGCGCATTGGAGTAGTTTGACTGAACCGATGTCTCTAGATAAGATAATAATATACCTATTATGGTATGCTTTCGATAATCTAGAGAAGTGCATCAACTATCCAATCCCAGTAACCTATCAATATTATAATAGTGAAAGTTCGTGTGTGGTGTGTATGTGTTTGTCCTCTCTTCACGTCGCAATTGCTGAACGAATTTAGATGGTATTTTATAAAGAGTATAGGTTCTGGAATAATAGAAAATAGGATACTTTTATCCCGTAAAATTAACGATTCCTGTGGGATAATAGCGAACGCGGGTGAAACCGCGGGGCGCCGCTAGTTACACACTTAACAGGTAACACGCGCACCGCGCCATAAGCGGCCTACCTGCTGGATGAGCCTCCGGTGCAGGTCCACGTCGGCCCCGCGGATGCCCGCCCGGTCCCGGTGCAGCTGCAGGGCGCAGAGCAGGGCGTCCCGGATGGTCTGCACCGTGCCCTGCACCCGCGCCGTGCGCAGCAGCCGCCGGACCAGGTACCCCTTCGCGTGGGCGACTATCTTGGTCGCGGCCGCTTGCTACAAAGGCGAGCTCGGATGGTACATAAAATTGTGGTTTGAAGGTATTCGTAGGAGAGGAACGGTGCTTTGACGCGGCAAAAGCGACTAAATGCTGAATACACTTTTGTAAGAACGCACTGATCATCCAATTCCAGGAGACATGGTATGATGAACTTGAAAAGAGAATTACAGTATCTCCTTTTAGAATAGGAGTCGATTGAAGAGCTGGACTGAAATTGGCAGAGTATGAGGACTCGATTAAAAGAGACGAGACAACATTTTCCACCGAAAAGATTGTTTGAGGAATATGGACCAAGGAAGGGAAAAGAAGGAAGAAGATTGATAAGAGTAACAATAATTAAATGGCTTAGATAATACAAAGCATTGGAAGAAACTGCAAACCTTGAAGTGAGAGTGCAATGGACAGACAAATAACAATTATAATAAATACATAGATAAGTAGCATGCAATTATCGAAGGAAGGCCTCTCTTCCCCTATTCTTGCATTCTTCTTTCAATTCATCCACATTCATCATTCTCTTGCAGTGGATATTTTAAAATGTAGTGATTTATTGTGAAATATCATACCATTTTGGGAGACGGCTGCTGTTTCACCACTGTTTTACAGCGGCGAGCGCACACACTGTCGATAGAGTTCTGTATAGTTTGCTCCAGGCTCTTGATCGCGGAGTCGGTGCACCGCGACGGGATCCGCGGCGTCGCAGGGGACGCGGGCGTCGCTTCTTGACAAGACGGGCCGCCTTTATAGTGTCGTGGGCACGACCGGCTCTCCTCAGTATCCGTGGAGAAGGTAATGTTCAAATCGGCCATCGTGTCGTTCGTTCGATCTGTCAAGATCGGATCGTTGTCTCGATCGGTCGAGGCGCTATCGTAGGTTAGTCGCCGAGATGTCGGCGCGTTCTTTTGAGTCGGAGAGCTGGCTCGAGAACGACTCGCTTCAGGTTGACTTTGAGGCATATGGATTGCCGTACCATTCTGACCGTCATTCCTTCCAAGCTTTTTTATACTGCTCGATATGTCCCGGCTGTTCTTCAACACATTGTCACAGTGTTTTAGGTAGTTGTTTACTGTTGAATCTGTTAACACGGTTGGTGGCGGGTTGGATGGAGGCTGTTCAGGTGATTTAGGGCTGATCAGCTGGCTCAAGCTCACGGGGCCTCTGTCGAGCTCCTGGCTCTTGTCCACCCAGGCTTCTTTAATTTCTTCGGGTGACTTGGGACAGATAGTCTTCAGTTGCTTGAACAACAAGTTATTTTGCTCTTCGAAAACTTGCTGCAGCAACAGCTGTTCTCTCTTCTGCTTCTCTACTAAACTGGTCATCTGTATAAGCTGCTGTTTTTGTATTTTCTCATAAAGTTCTTTAACTTTCGCAGCTGGGTTCTCGGATTCGGAAATTGGCTGTGGCTTTAGTGTTGCTGGCTTTTTAGTTTCCTTGCCTATGAGGGTGTGGTTGTTAGAGTGAGGCATTTGACGATTCGGTGATGCAGGTTGAGGTACAGATGGTTCTTTCTTCTGATTTGAATTTTTGGCATGTGACACAGATTCTTGCGATTCTTTTTTATGGTTGAAAGTCTTTGGAGGTGTGTTCTCTTTGACGGACTTAGGTTTATTGCTCTTAGATATCACAGCATCGTCACTGGTTAAAGTTTTGTTTGAAGAGGTATTCCTTAATGGACTAAGTCTTCTGGTTTTCTGAATAGGCTCAGTTTTAACCGAAGGCTTAGAAGACGAGCTAGAACGCCTTGTTCTTTCATGTGTGGTCTTTGGTGCTGTAGGTGACCCTGCCCTTTTAGGTTGCCCCCTAACAGAACCTCTATTGTTTACATTGTTAGGGTATTCCAAACTTTTCTGTTTTAGTTCCTGAGCCATGTTCGACCATTTCACTTTAGCTGACTCGAGATCCCAACTCCTGCGTTTCTTACTCGGTGTGCTGACATTCGACATGGAGTCACTCATGGAAATACAGCTCACCTCCACGCCCAAATTGAACGATTGTAGTTCCAGATGCGCCAACAGCTGGGGGCTGGGGTTCAGTATGGTGTATGACCGTTGCCTAACCAGATTCGGTACATTTCTATCACTTTCCTTGTGTATGTTATTAAGACTGCCTGTGAAGCTCTTAGAGCTGAGGGAAGGCGGAACATCCTGGGTTTTTGTTGAAAATTGTTTCGAGAACTTATCTGTAGCGACAGTGATGCTAAAATTGACAACATCTTCATTAATTTTCTCTGTTTCTTGCTTTTTATGCCTATCATTAGGCTTGACACAAACTTCAGTTGATCCTCCAGTTTTCATGCAGTTGCAATCTCTTTCTGGTATTTCAATAGATGGTGAAGGCGACCTTGTTTTTGTATTATCTGTATTTCTAACAGTCTCGTTGATATCTAAACTGAAATCTACTGAGAATGGTGGGGAAGTATGTTCGGCTGTGTCTTCAGTCAAGCATTTGGAAGATAAATTGCATAGCTCCGTTTTTGTGAGAGAGTTTGTGAGGGTATCATTTATGCTGCTACATCCTCTCATGGCTTCGATTTTTTCGGAGCTTGGTTCCATGTCGGCTGTTATGTTTTCCTTTCCAAATTTGAGTTCTAGCTCACATGTTGGTGTCTCGGAGGTCTCTGTTTGATCTTCGCTGACATCAGTGTCACTATCTATGTACGGCTGGAGGATTGATATTCGCTTTTCCACTTCTTTCGCTAGTAGCTTGTAGTATTGCATTTCTTTACGGCATTCTTTGGAGAGCTGAAACGAGAAGATTATATTACTATATCAATCAAATTCCAAATAAATTACACAAAATATTATTGGTTTCACCTCTACATGGACTGTCATCATATCTCTTAGTGTGTTAGCAATGAAGCTAAGCATAATCCGTATAATATTAACGATAAAACTTCTTTATTTCTGACATTATGTAGTAATAACATTTGTTTCAAAATATTTGATAAGATCTGTAAATGAGATCCACAGTAAATAAATCTAACTAAAAAACTAATGATACAGCCAACACTAATTAATTTTAGTTCATTTAAAACTGGTCAAGTGTCATATTCAGGGTCTTGTACCAGAAAGACCTAGAAGTTGAATTGTATGTACCAACTACTATGATAGTTTAATGAACAAACGCCAACCGTATACACTACTGTGTGGTATGTTACAATAAGTAGCAATGTCATAAACACAGCCAATCTCGTACCTAATCATTCTTATTATTTATTCTTGTGCATGTTTGGGCCATTTAACATTGTAAATGAGTAGTAGGTTATCACTTATCATACAAGTAGGTATGCAATTTATTATGCTATTATATCTTACCACAGGTGGCAGGAGTGGCACTCCGTTTAACTTCATACAGGAGGTATACTGGCCCAGCTGGCGGACGGACTTAACGTCCCACGGGTCGTCCATAGCGCCGCAGTTACATCAGCTCGCGGGCACGGCCCTCCGCTACTTCACTCCTCGCCGATATGTGATTTAACATCAATATCCGGCCTCTCACTTCACGCACAGATTTATAGCTCTGCGTCAAACCCTATAGGAAGAATAAACGATACACTTCAGGACTGTTTAGTAGCAAAATTAGATTTCTGATACGCCACCCGGCGCCGACTGCATTGCGATTTACGTTATTCAATTGTGTCACGCCTGATTACGTCAGTTAATTTGTATTGTATCCCGCCCCGATATGTACGTAGGTAGGCACCTACTGAACTAACGAATTCGTGATATTTTGGCGTATAACTATAGAATTTTGTGAAACTGTTTTGTTCCTAAGTTTTTTATTGATTACAATAAATGCATCATGATTTTTAAATATTATTTTGTAGATAATGTGTACCTTCAATAAAAATACTTCGTTCTATAGTGCAACAATTTTATAGCGTACACATCTGTTCCTGTTTGGCCAATCGATTCATGTAAAGTTTGTGGTTTACGAATAGGAAAGCTTCAATTTGGTGTTTATCTTTATATTTTTTTTTTTTTTGATAATTGGAGCTTAGAGAACATACTGATTTATATTGTCAAACATGTTGTGCTGCCATGGATACGGCTTACAGTCTTGCACGCACTGACTTTTTTTTAAAGTTGTGGCTTCGCACGGTTTGTGCATATAGCCAGTGTCAAGTATTTTATTATTTAAGTATTTCTTAATTTCACATTAAGAGAGTCACAGCAATATAGCAATCGTGGTCAAGTAGTCAAGTCAATTATTTACATCGTCAAAGTCACGATTCAGTAAAGTAGTGGATGCTTTACTGAAACTTCCTGGGAATTTTGGAAAAAATGCGAAATGACACGTTTTTTGAGTTTATATCATTCGCCTACACTCGTGCACGTTAACGAACACTTAATGATTAATATACCACCAATATTACACATTAACACTCGAAGAAACACAAGTTTGAGAAAATAATATAAAACCAACAACGTCTCACTATCGGATTCCCGCCAATACTCCGCACCGCACTGACTATTGTCTGACTTAAATGATTTTTTAATGGGCATATTATTAGATGAAGAAGTGTCAAGTGACAGTCAGATCTGTGTGCCTAGTGCGAGTTTTGACAATTTATTTACGCGCTCGGTCCGTTTAGCGTAAACTTGAAATTGTATGGAATAAGAGCAGCGCCATATAGCCATCTAGTGACTGAGTCAGTCACTAGATGGCGCTGCTCTTATTCCATACAATTTCATGTTTACGCTAAACGGACCGAGCGCGTAAATAAATTGTCAAAACTCGCACTAGGCACACTGGACAAAAGTGAGATGTTCTTTGTTTTAGGTAAGGCTTCGCACGGTTTGTGCATTTAGCTTGTGTCAAGTAATAAAATATTTAATCTTCCTCGTTTTGTCGTCACCAGTAGACTTGAAATACCGATTTTGGAGTATCGTTGTAAAAAACCGATACAATCAGTCTGATAATTATTATATTCATTTAAGTATCGATTTTGTCTGTCGATACCATAATAATATCGATACTTTTTAAGGAAGAGATGGTATTGGTACCGATACTAAAATACCGAATTATATCCAAATTTGTTGAGTTGTTACGGAATGATACTAAATGGTGTCTGAATGAAACTAGATGGCTTCTGGCAACGTCGCATCACCATTTCTAAAGTAACGGTATAAATTACGTCTAGTATCAATATAATAATACCTCAAAACTATTTAAAGTCAAAATATACTAATAAAGTATCGGTATATAAATACGTATCGAAACCATACTCGGTATTTTCATTGACAATACCAATTAATTATAATAATATGTAATTTAAATTTATCAATTATTCGAAATCAATCCTTGCTTGACACTGGCTTATTGCACAAACCATGTTAAGCTAGAACTTAAAAAAGTCTGATATCCCTGCCTGGTGCCATGCCACCACAAACAAACAATCAAAACTGAGTTTTGGCGGGAATCCGATAGTGAGACGTTGTTGGTCTTGTATTATTAGCTCAAACTTGTGTTTCTTCGAGTGTTAATGTGTAATATTGGTGGAATATTAACCATTAAGTGTTCGTTAACGTGCACGAGTGTAGGCGAATGATATAAACTCAAAAAGCGTGTCATTTCGCATTTTTTCCAAAACTCCCAGGAAGTTTCAGTAAAGCATCCACTACTTTACTGAATCGTGACTGACGATGTAAATAATTGACTTGACTACTTGACCACGATTGCTATAACATTGCTGTGACTTTCTTGTTTAAGAAATACAATAAAATACTTGACACTGGCTATATGCACAAACCGTGCGAAGCCATAACTAAAACAAAAAAAACAAAAAACAATCAAAACTGTCATTCAACGAGAATACAAACGTTATGCTGCTGTCCTGTCATTGTCGAGTCGAAGTTCGAACGAACTTGATTCATTCGTTCATATTTTATTCCTAAATTTCAGTTTTTCAATTTCATATGAATAATTCGCAAGAAAAGATCCTTCTAACGTTTTATCTAGCTTTAGACAGATGACCCGGAATTTCATAATGCAATAATAATACCGTGATCTTGTCACAATGGACGTGTTATTGATGAGAAATGTGTGTCCCGCCGGGAGACGAGCGGTGGCTTGTTTTTCTTTCTCCGTATTATCGTTTACGATCTCGTTTTTCTCCGGGGCAGTGCTGGGACACTCCAAGGAGCTCTGGCTGCTGGAGCTGTGGGGTCCAGGCCTTTACTTCTGTCTATTCAACTTCATTTGTACGTTGTGGTACAAAGGCTTCACATATGAGGTGAGAATGACGACTGATTCAATTAGCAGAGCAGCAGCATCATTTTGCATTTATAACACAAATAATGCCGAAATATCCACTACAGAACACTATTTTAAATAATTAATACAGAATCCTTGTTGATGAGAATTAGAATGTGTAGGCAACTTTGATAAATCTTGAGTGGGTAGTAGGTAGGTACCTAATAATATCATTCTCATCTAGCTTTCTGAAGAGTGTAGTTAAGTTTGCCGAATTTAATTCAGAATAAGACTTTACTACTATTATGTTAGAAATAATGGTACATACCTATAGGTCTTGAAAGTGATGAGTGTAAATGTTGAAAATTAAATGAAATTCTTATTTATGTACATAATATCTTATATGTCCAAAATATCTCTTATCTTATGTACAAAAAGGGAAATCATTGGCATTCAACTTCACAGATAAAATTTTAAAATTAAAGAAATATAAATCATCATTGTCTTAAACTGGGGCTCTTTTCAGATAATTACATTCAGTAAAAAGTAGGCAATATTTTAAATTTCAGCAATATTATCAGCAGATGTAAAATTAAAGTTCCCTGTTTTTTGTTTCAGGTATCTGTGAGATCCTTCTTCCTCGGAGCAACTTTCAGCTGCGGCATGCACTTGACGACATTTGACAATGGATGGAGGGTGTTTGGCCTGTATGCCATGATCCTCTCCATATTCCACTTCAGCGAGTTCGTGTCTGTGGCACTAACTAATCCGAGTACACTGTCTGTAGACTCGTTTATTCTGAACCACAGCTTGCAGTACGGAATTGCGGCGGTGGCTAGCTGGGTGGAGTGGGCTGTCGAATATTATTACTTTCCTGGTGAGTTTCGCCTGCTGGTTATATCGCATAATGGTTAACATCTTCATTTAACGTTTTTTGTTGCTAAACATATATAGTCGGTTCCACATTGGAAGATCCAATTTGGCTCGGCTTTCCGTAATCCTCAATCCAAGTTGAGTAGATCACTCATGCATATGTGCACATTCTCGAATTCTTACATTTGGACTTAGTAGAAAGAGATTGGATCGCGCGAGGCATGTGGCGCGCGCTCCTGCCGTGCGCGATCGGAGCGCAGTGGATCGTCCGATGTGGAACCGGTTAATTAGATTTGATTGATAGTTTGTTTGTATTGAATAGGCTTCGAAACTACTGAACCAATTTGAAAAAGTTATTCCACTGTTGGGAAGCTACACTATCCCCGGGTGACATAGGGTACTTTTTGTCCTGTAAAAATTAAGGACCTGTAGGCAGCGAGCTTCCGTAAAATGGGCGGTTTTTTGTCAAAAAGTTAAGCTGTAATTACAAATATTTATAAGCCAGAAAAAATACAGTGTATAGCCAAGTGTTTCAGTTAGCTAATAAATCAATAATATTAGACTAAAGTTGTCTAGTATCTTGAGAAAAAAATTCACGAGAAAGGACCCGAAAAAAATCTTTCGTCACATAATGCTCAACATTTTCAGCGACAACTATCATATTTTTTGGAACCATAAAAAAGGCAATTTTATTTTCCAATGAAATTTGAATTTTCCAATGAACTGAATCGATTCCGTTCTTCTAAATTAATAAAAACGACGAGAATATGATCAGTTTGAGCGCGTACTAGGCGGTAGTGATGGCAATTAATGCGATTTCATTTAAATTTCGTAAACATGCGAAATGACGAGTCTTAGCATGCTAATTGCTATTGCTATGCTATTTGCTAAATAAGATTGATGATACTAATATGTTTATGATTCCTGTTAATACGCGCCACGCGCATTAACGCGCTTGTTCGCCTTAGGTAGGGCGTTTCTAGTGGTGGAACTGATACTTATGCCTAAGTAAGTATTCACTAATACTGACGAAGTATTCAACAAATATTAGCACGAACATTATTACCACACAAATATTACCACGACAACCAAAACCAGCCGTTGCTAAGCTCACACGAATATCACAGACATTTTGATGAATCCGTTGCTGAATGTCGAAAAAAGAGTGAAATTAATCTGATGTTCCAGGTATTTTCATGTAAGATATTCATTTGTTGAATGAATAAATAATGTTTGAACGAAGCATACCATTATCAACTTTAGTACCTACAACTAGAATATAATTTATCAATTTCACGTCATGTTCTTCCATAGTAAAACAAAAAAGACCGAGAAAACGCACAAAACACCTAGATGGCGTTAAAAGGCACTATTGTTCAGAGATTATTAAATAAAACCTAGATGGCGTTAGGAAGGTACCATTTTTCAGAGATTTATTAAATAAAATCTAGATGGCGTTAGAAGGTAATTACTCACTATTATACGTTTCCTAGCGTGCGTTTTTACTCGCTGATGACGTTTTATTTATGCTAGTACATGCTTATATTTTATGTAATTAAATTAATGATTTTGTTATGATTAAATGTAGTTAACTACCAATTTAAAACCTTTTAATATTTAAGAACCCGGTTTATGAACTTTCCTTCATACTTTATCCAGGCGTAGGGCTGGCAGTAAAATGTTATTTATAAACTGGTGTTTTTATAAGTTCATTTGATCGTATTTACATGATTTAGTTTTTTATTTTACAAGACTTACACTTTATATTTTTTTTTTGTTTTTTCTTGTTATTATATAGGTACACTGTTTACAAATTTATACAATATTTTATATTATACTTACAGTATATTCAACAGTTACAGTTTATTTGCACTAATATATGTACCTACTTCGTTAAATACAAAACAATAAAAACAAAAAAACAAAAAAAAAACAAAAACAAAACATAGGTACCTACCTACCTAATTATTATTTACACTTTTATACACCTTTTTAAATAATATTGTCATACACATCCAACTCTCAGTACCTACTTTTATTTACAGGTATGATTCTTGGGAAAATGCGTAAAAACTCTCACTTTCTAAGCTCTCACAATAATTTTCCGAAACGTACTGAACTTTGAACTTTGACTATACGACGCGCGCCAGCGCGTGGCACACTATTATTATTAAACAATCACGCTCATTCATTCAATATACGGCACTAAATACGGGCAAATCAAAGATAATAAAGAAATAATTGCGTACTCTAATTTTTCGCGGATCGCACGACCGGGGCTAAGAATATAAATGATTTAAGCAATCACGCACATTCATTCAATAAACGACACTAAATACAAGCAAATTGAAGATAATAAAGACATAATTGCGTAATCTATTTTTTTGCGCGGATCGCACGAACCAGCTATTTGAACGATCACACGCATTCATTCAATATACGACATTAAATACGACCAAATCCAAGATAACAAGGAAAAAGTTGCATAAACCAATTTTTTCGTAGTTCGTACGATTTCTACGAATTCATCTGTTACACGCATTCATTCGATATACGACCGTAAGTAGTACTAAGTACAAGCCTATCAAGGATAATAATTGCTTAACCAACTTTTTTAGCGTCATATGTATTTGCGAAAGGTTCACCCGAATGAAACAGACTTAGTTACATTGCGGTGGACGAAGAGAGCGCGCGCTAGCTGCCGGCCGCTGCATTAAAATTAAGTATGACGGCTATGACGAATTCGCTTCGCAAAATTTCGTTACCTTTATTAATTCGTAGAGTGCTGAATATGAGATCGTTACGAAAATTATTATGAACACGAATTAATCCATTACTACTAGGCGGCTCAGTACCCGCTACGGCGTTTCAGAGAGAGGACGTATGTCGCTGTTCCTCAAAATTTTCTCGTCGAATTTACTGTTTGTTCTCCAAAAAAATAAAGCAAACAGAATCTCTACATGGTATACAACTGGTTTATTTACTTAGTTGCCGTAAATGACTTCCTTCGACGATTACTAAACTTTTATTATAACCTTTATTACTTTGTATTTATTCTCCATTGTGTGTAAAGAATAATGGCTAATATGACTATTCTTGCACCACCTGTAACTGAAATTAGCAGCAAAAACGCGTTTTTAGATTGTTCACTTAAATAAAACTGGGATTTCTTATGATAGTTTGGAGTTAATCAAAGGAGCAGATTATGATTGTATATTAAAATGAAGATGTAGTGAACTTCCGTTTTCCATAATGGCGGATCTGGCGGATGCATATTCTGACGTTTTATTTTTAGCACACTTCCAGTAATCTTTCTGCTCAGCTATGAGCCAGTTTTTTCAATGTTTTTGCTTCGCACGATTTGTGCATTTAGTCACTGTCAAATATTATACTGTAAATTCGAAAGTAACACTGTTTCTCTGTTTGTCTGTTTATTTGTATGTTTGTTTGTTTGTTACTTTTTATGGCTAAACGGCTGGACCGATTTCGATGAAATTAGGTATAGAGAGACAACAAAAATGAAAAAGAAATTTGGTAGGTATATGGGAGAAGGAAAGATGAGGACCTGGGGAGATGGGGAGATGGAGAGCAGCAGCTGGAGAGATGAGGAGATGGGAGATCGGAGATGGATGAGGGATGGGAGATGAGATATTGGGAGTTGGGGAAAAAAGCGATGAGGAAATAGGAAGATAGAGATATTGACAGAGACGTGACGTGCCCGATTGATTTACAATAGCATACAAAGTTCACGCATATTGTGTTCTTACTATAGCTGGATTCGATTTAAATGCAGACGAAGTCGCGGGAAACAGCTAGTATTCCATATTTTTACAACCTCGTGGTAAAGTAAATTTACAGTCATAGCTACGATTCAGTAAACTTTACTGAAACTAGCTTTTACGCGCGACTTCGTCCGTATATGAAAAAGCAACTGTTTAGAAAATAAATATTGAAGTCTTTGTATCTCTATCCCTGTCCCTGTCCCTTTCCTTTTCCCTATCCTTAGTCTTAACCTTTATATTTTATCAAGAGCCTAAAATAATGAAGTGTCAGATCACCTACTTGAGAAATTATGAATTGCCCATATAAATTTTCAACTCCTATTTATTTGGATTCTAAGATCCCTATTTTTTCTGACGAAAAATAGCCTATACCCATCTCATAGGTCCAATCTTGGTCAAGATTGATTCAGCCGTTTAGACGTGAAAGGATGGCAAAAACTAAAAAAAAAACCAACAAACACACACACACAGTTTCGCAGTTATATGATCTTAGTACGGATGCCTGACACTAGCTAAATGCACAAATCTTTTACTCCGTCATTGTCATTGTCAAAATATACTTATATCAAAAAGAAAATTATGGAAGTGGACTAAAGAGGATGTCTTGTATCAAATGGACTTGACAAACGCGCATACCAGAAGGGACCAACACTAAATAAATTTAATACAACTTATTTAGGTGTGACTCCAATAATTCGTGCGGCATTCTAAATTTGATAGGATTATAGTCAAGGAGGTAATAATTTATTTAATGCTGGCGGTAATAATTCTTTAGGAACGGAACGTAGCATCTCAGACCGCTCGGCCAATCTGACATGTCATTACAGTGTCGAAATAATTGAATGCTTCAGACTAAAGCCTACGTAGTAACTATCTAGTAATCTGTGCTAAGGCCACGTGATGCCGTTAGTAAGAGTATAATAATTATGAATTAGCGTTTTCGACTTGCCGTGAGCGCGGAGCCAGCGTGGCGCGCGGCCCGGCCAGGTAACTTTCATCTTCTAAAATACATGAATCGCTCCTATATTAGCGCCTTAACGGTTCCTGCAGGATAGTATATTAAGGCGGGTGAAATCGCGAGGCGCTTCTAGTACTGTATATAGCGAAGGCTCTTTGCAATTTCTCGGCAGCTACTTCCAAAACTACACCCTTCAGTTATCTACCAGGAATTATTAGATATCAAATCTCCTTTCTCCGTATCTCCTATTGTTAGAAATAAAATGTTCTTTCTTTCATATTTCGTTCTTGCCTACTTTCTTTCTGCAGAAATGAAGAACTGCTTCTGGCTATCCTATATTGGAGTGTTGATGTGCATTGGAGGTGAAATACTGAGAAAGACTGCCATGTTTACTGCCAAAACCAACTTCAACCATACCGTGAGTCATAGTAAACTTTCGGATTTTATTTTAGTAGGTATGATTCCCGAATTAAACATTAAAATACTCTGAAGTTCTCTCATATTGATAAATAGATAGTCAAATCAACATGGAAACTATTATTTGGAAACAATGAAATGCGTACGCGTGCGTAATTACATTATTTCATATTATAGTGATTTTCGTGTACAGGTGCAATACACAAAGAGTTCGGACCACCAGCTGGTCACACACGGAGTATACAGCTACTTCCGACACCCGAGCTACGTCGGCTGGTTCTACTGGTCTATAGGAACACAGGTAACTCGACTGGTACCTAGTATTTATTATGATTTTTAGCAGTATCTTAAATTTGCAGTAATGCCTGCTCAGGATAATCATCCTTATATTTTTGTATTAGTCTGGTCTAGAAGAAAAATTTCGGTTGCGGCAAGGTTCGAACCCGTGGCATTCAGTACCTAAACAGATGAAAGTTATCCACTAGATAAATCTATCTTATATCCTACTTCCTACTAATATTATAAAGGCGATAGATTGTTAGTGTGTATGTTTGTTATTTCTTCACGCTCAAATGTCTGGACCAATTTTGACGAAATTTGGTATGGCGATAGCTCACACCCTGGATTAACACATAGACTTTTTATTCGAGAAACATCGGTTAACACCGCAGGGTACAGCAAGTATATATGCATAGACCATGTATAACTCTACTGTTATTCACTGAAGAGTTGCACTGTCCACTCGTCTCCATCATCAGCCCAGCCCCGCCTTCCCTCAGATCGTGCTGCTGAACCCGGTGTGCCTGGTGGCGTACGCGCTGTCCTCGTGGACCTTCTTCCTGAACAGGATATACGCTGAAGAGTTCACGCTGCTCTCCTTCTTCGGCTACCAGTACTACGACTACCAGGCCAAGGTGGGCACCGGCCTGCCGTTCATTAAAGGATACTCTGTGTACCAGGAAAGCCCTTGGCAGCCGAAATCGTAAGAAGAATTAAGAAGCGAAAACCTTGGTGGTAGGGAACTAAAGCCAGTCTGGATAGCTACCTCCCAAGTAGAAAATCTGTTGCCAAATTGTCGTGTTCACAAACTCGCGGGCGCGGGCGCGGTTGACGTGGCTTAGACCGCGCGTGCGATTTGTACGTGAACACTTGTATAGTAAGTACGCCATACGTTTGATATTCCACGCCCGCGCCCGCGAGTTATCGCCTTCGACCACTTCGTCACTCACGACCAGGCGCGTTAGTGGCGAAACGTTAGCCTATAAATTAAGTATTAAAAAATCGGCACACTCTAGCTAGATCTACAAATCGGAGCGGCACGTGAACTGAATTGTGGTTGGTGACTGTGAAGCAACCACCACACTTGTGACAATTTATCGTCCGTTAATAACGCGTCAATGTGGAGTAGGCTTGATGCTTCCTACAAATCTACATTTTCCAAAGGTAAAAAGGCCTAACTTCACACCCGCTATGAAGTTCGATTTTTTACCAACACTAGGTGACTAGCCTGACAGTATTCCGTGTTATAAGCTCGTCGGAACACTCTTTTAGTGATAAATTGTTAATAAAAATAAATTTTTCTTATCAAACTAACTTTTATAAATACGTATTCGGTACTGCGAGCTGATCAAAACGAGTCCAAACACCACCAATCTACTGCTAGCCGCTGAAGAGTTCGGTTCACCTTCCGTCTCTATCATCAGATCAGCTCGCTGATATTACTATTGGAGCTTGACAAGTGCAGCAAAATTGACATGCAAGATTGAATCTTCATAAAACAATACTATGTGGGTTAAATATTAAAGCTTGTCATAACTATGTAATAATAAAAATCTGGTTTATGAAATAACAGCGCCGGTTGTGTGATAATATGCCAATATAGACTATTTTTAATATTCAACCGCGTCGTTGTCGTGGTGCTACCACAATACCTAACTTATATTATTATCTACCCTAGACTGAAGAAAGGGACAGTCTTAGTTAAAGCGAGATGGCATGATCGGGATTTTGTATGACATTTGAGCGCGTCGTCTCTCTCTTCCGTGGCTGTGAGAGCTTTTGAGTACGTAGTGTCCTGGCTGCACCGCGCCTGCCCCGGGGCTGTTTGTTGATCGCTTATCGAAGCGCGAGCGTAACCGCAACCACCTGGCTGGCTTCATTATTTTGCATTGATATGTAGGTAGGTATATAACAATTGTATAACAATAAAGAGATATTGACTTGTTATAACAATAATAATGAAAAAAAAAATACTGAAAAATTTTACACGTTTATTTAACAGCGGTTTCAAAGATGTATACTTAATATGTACATTATTTATTTGAGGAATTAAGCCCTAAAGTTATAAAAATGAGTTCACTCGATATTTTGCATTTATAGAGTTGTAACATTTTGTGAAGTGAACCTCAGTATTTTTAGAATATTAGTTAGGCAATTTGTCATTTTAACAATATTTATAACTGTAACTATTTAATAAAAGCTAATTACATTTGAACAACTATCAAATTTATTAAGTACGGTAGGTAATAAATTAAATTGAAAATTAATTATACCTACTATTCTTTATGTGCACAAACTATGGTGTTCAAATAAAAAAAAATGAATTAGAAAAGTTCGATGCGTATATTTTGTGCCATAATGTATTAACTTAAATTAAATTACTTCAACACATTATTGTCATCTTCAACGTAGACTACGCGTGAGGCGTCAGACGCGCGGTTATGGACCGTGACGTCATTGACGCGCGACAAAAACGCACGTGCGTTTGCTGCCTCCAATATTTTTTCCTTACTTTGTTTTGGGCAGTTGTTTCATTTCGTTTTTGATAGCCAAAGCTTTTTGTAGATTTTAGGATGACTAGTCTTTCCACGTTGACTGGAGGGTATTTTTTTTTAAATGAGAAAAGGGTCCACATGAGTTCAAAACAGAGTTCTTGAAGTCGAGACTACATATAATTACCTACTATAGGTATATTTAAGTTAGACACAAACTCATAAATAACAGCAGTCTAGCCTAAAAGCACACAGTCGACCTGTATTTAACGAATTTTTTCCCGGTTTACGAATAAATAATCATTAGATTTATTTTACTACTAATTTATTTTGTGTACTTATACATTTTTATATCATTTTTTTGTGTGAATGATGGTTGTGAACGGTGGAGATAAATTACAATGAAATAAAGTCACTTTTCTTAAACTTTACCCATTGTGTTTGATTTTATAAAGCGACTATTTTAGGATCAATAATATTTGGATCTGAATCAGTATCCCTGTGTGATCTGGATATCTTCTGGTATGTGTGTTGGTGTGTAAAACAGTTATACCTACTCTATTGGTTTGTGTATGTAGTAATACCTACTTTGCGATAGAACGCTTTACAGTGAGGAGTAAACGCTACTCCCCACTAGATGGCAGTACTAGTCGGTGAAGATAAAATCTATATTCTAAATCTATTCAGCTGGCCCGCGCTGGCCCGGTTCGCATAAAAAACTGTAATCTGGATAAATAATATCTTCCGGAGTGTATGTTGATGGGTAAACAAAGTTACCTACTCTATTATTGGTGTGTGTACGTACTACATAAGTAGGTAATACTTTGCGATAGAACAATTTACAGTGTGAGGAGTAAATACTACTCCCCACGAGATGGCAGTACTAGTCGGTGAAGATAAATTCAAAATCTATTCAGCTGGCCCCATTCACATAAAATAACATTATCGGCGTTACCGTTGCCATAGAAGTGAAGGATTTCTAATCCTCCATGGATCTAATCATAAGATTGCGTTGCTATGACAATAGCAACATTTTCTGACGGCAGTGACGAATTTACGTAGTATATTTATTTTAACTACTACTTGGTCTGTGATTTATTTCCTCTATGATATTGGCCGTAGTAATCTAAGATTTTTTTTATGACTTTATTTTTACATCTCATTGGTAGCAATGGTATTTTTTTAAAGATTTTAGTTTGGAAGACCTTAGTGACCTGAAGACGTAATGGAGCGGGCGTCTCAGTCGTCGGGCACGCTGCAGTCGCCGTCCACTTTCTCGTCGGGGTCGAAATCCGGCAGCAGCGACTACTCCGGGCGCAGCGCCGAGAGGGAAAAGGATTTGGACCTGACAAAGGACAATGGTGATTAGAATCTACATAGAATCTATAGTTTCTCACTATACTTTCTATACTCTAGTCTATCTATAATTTCATAGAACAGGTTTTAGAAATCATCAAACTTAGTAGCCTAGAGGAAATAAATACTACGTAAGAGTTATTATAATATGTAGGTATACATTAGAGTTTGACCCCCCAGCGTTTACTGAAGGAAAAGGAGCAAAGATGTGTTCCAAGGTGTTAAGATTCTCCGTGCACAACTGTTATCATAATCGTGTCCAGCCGAGAATGAAAGCCATACAAACAGCCCTCCATTTTGATTCCAGCTGTATCACCAATCGATTTGGAATGCCACATCCAAGCGGAGCGCATCACGAAGATCCTCGATCAAGCCATCTTCAAGACGAAGCTAGCACTCTGCTTGCCAATGCTCGTCCAGGAGTACAAAACTCTTCACTCCACCTTGTCCGATCAGCACATAGACGATCTGCTGTTCATTTTCGAGCAGTACGAAAACCCGCTGTTCTCAACGAGTCTTTTGAACATGAGTGCTATGGAGGATATAAAAGGAGTGAGCATTTCAATGTCTAAGTTTGCTTAAGTCCTCGCCCGCGGGGCAGAGGGGCGTGGGGTGTGATGTCAAAGGGGGCGCGGGAGGTGCAGGCGTAGGTATCACACATTACTAAATAGTCACTTCGTCCTCGATCCTCTTTGACATCCTACCCCCTCGCCCCTGCACCCCCCGGGGAAGGACTGAGATCACGGTCACAAAAAAAACAACATAAATTTCTAACAAAAGAATGCTAGAGATCCTCGCGGCTAATAGCACAAGAGCGTCAATACATTGTGTGAATATTCTTGTGGAGATTCCAAGTAAAACCATAAACGACATAAATATTTAAAATAGTCACAATTAACAAATATAATGGGATATATATATTTTGTGGTGTTTCGATGGCAGCCTTTATGGTAGGTCAAGGCTGCAAAAGTCTGCAGGATACCACCTTAGCTAGATATTCAACCGTGAACCAGTAGCGCGGAGATATTACTATATTACGACTCCAATTAAATAGAAGTTCCAATTAAATAGCTGGTTTACTTTAGGAGCAATGTCTCCTGGTGACGAGCGCAGTGCAATGCTGCGCTAGGTTATGCGATGCTTTATATGAGTTACACTTCAAATGTTATGGTCAAGCGTGGAACGAATAGATAACAACTGGGTTTCCAGAGTTTTAGACATAACCCGTCTTACCACAAAAGTTTAAACCAGAGTGGAACAGATGTAATGTGATGATTCCTATAATCGTTCGTCGTCTGACGCCGCGTGCGACGCACGATGCCTATGGTTAGGTCGCCTCTTAGGGACGCGATGGGTCGCGAAAATACGGATGTAACTAATGAACTCCAGTGCAATAAGTGTAAAATAGTGATAAATGAGTTTCTAACTTTTGTTAGTAACAAAGTAGATGTTCTGCCAGAGACAGGTATAGTGCAAATTTGTCTAAGTGCCTACTCTAGTGACGAGATTGAATGTGCTCGGAATATTGTTTTCAAGTTACTTGCACCGAATAAAAAGATAATGAGAAGAAAAGAAGGCGCCGAACAAAAAAGTATTCAGGAGATAATAAAACTGATTAAGGAATTTGACCCGGAATGTTTACCAACCTTTGTGGCCAGTAACCTCAATAAGTTGCCACCTGTTTCATTTGATCATATTGATGTGACCGCCTTTTTAAAAGAAATGGCGTTACTAAGAAACGACGTGGCTAGTAAATTGACAATGGGCCAAAATTCAACATCAGCAACGGATATGGAAGGCTTTAAAACCGAGCTGGACGAAGTTAAAGCCATACTAAAAGAGATTCAGAAATATGCAAGGACGAATTCTGGATTGGCTTCCTGTATGGCAAATACTGGCGAGAACACAATAGCAAAAGAATGCAACACAAATACTCCTCCGTCTTACTCCTGTGCATTGATAACGCAGAATCGAGGCAACAAGAATAAGAAAAAACTATTGGACGCGATAACGCACAGTGCAAGCGCTGCGATTGAACAAAAGCCAAGGTCACCACGTCATAGGCCGTTGGCTGACATTGTGCATTCTGTGCATACACCGATATATCGAGATATGATAACGGGCGCAAGCTCGTCACAAACAAAAGAGCATCATATACAAAGAGAAGATAATAAAGATGATAGTTTTATTATCGTAGAACATAAAAAACGTAAGCGAATAAATAACTTGACGGGTACGGCACAGGGATCAAGCCGGTTACAAATCGCGGAACTAACATCATCTATTTATGTATCGCGATTGATGAAATCAACCACGGCGGATGACGTTAAAAGCTACATAACAGAAAAGGGTGAAGAATGTCTAAAGGTTCTGAGACTGATTTTTGCTCTTATAAAGTTGTGATACAACGACGTAAATTAGACACATTTTTAAGTAATGACTTTTGGCCAGAAGGTATCAAATTCCGACTATTCCGTGAGTACTCGGTGAGAGGAAACAATCCCAATCATCTGTAATATGGATAGTACAACATCGAGAATATCATTAGTTTAACTGTAAATCGCTTAAAAGATCGATACAGTGTGTGCGTGACCTTACTAAGACCTATGACCTGATTGTACTTCAAGAGACATGGTTATTACCTCATGACTTTAACTTTGTACACGAGATCAACAAGTCATTCGGATGTGTGGCAAAATCTTCTGTGGACACGTCGGCTGGTATACTTCGAGGGAGGCCCTACGGTGGACTCGCTATTCTATGGAATAAAGCCAAGTTCCCCAAAGTGTCGCCGGTCGAATGTTCAAATGATAGAATCGCAGTAGTTCGTGTGTGTATGGGTTCTAGTTCGTTTTTAGTAATAAATGTGTATATGCCTGTGGACAACTCTGAAAACATTACGGAGTTTACTGACTGTTTAGCGGAGGTTAGTGCAATTATTGATGAATCCGGCGTCCAGTGTGCGTACATAATAGGTGACTTTAACGCGCATCCGTGCACTCAGTTTGGTACTGAATTATTAAAATTTTGTAATGAGGTGTTATGGGAATGTGTCGACTATAATGTAATGGGGATAAATTCGGATACCTATACTTTTCAGAGTGAAGCGCACGGTAGCAGGAGATGGTTGGACCATTGCCTTACAACTAAAGCAGCCTGGGAGACTGTGCGCGGTGTTAGTGTATTGTATGACGTAACGTGGTCCGACCATTACCCGTTATGTATTGAGTGTGATGTACCAGGTGTAGCAGTAGGTCCGGCCATCTCATCTAACCGCGATTTTTTAAAGGAGATAAGATGGGGTGACAGAAGTACTGACCAAATAAATAAGTATGGAGAATATTGCTATACAAATTTAGATATGTTTCCAGAGTTAAACGTCTGTAAGTGTGAAGCTATTGTAAATTGTTTGCATCGTAATGGATATTATAGTTACATTGACAGTTACTATGACCATATAATAAATGTCCTGCAGAATGCAGCTATTATTAGTTCTCGATCACGTGAGCGGACTCGTCATGAAAACGTCATTGGTTGGAATTACCATGTTAGGGACTGCCACGATAAGGCGAGGCTTTATTTTAGATGCTGGGTGGTTGCCGGCAGGCCCGCTGACGGGTGTATATACAAAAACATGCGGGATAGTCGTACTGCCTTTAAGAATAAACTAAAATGGTGTCAAAATAATGAGGAGAGTATAAAAATGAATATATTAGCATTACACAGACGAAACAAAAACTTTACAAAATTTTGGAACTCGATGAAGAAACTTAACTTTAAACAAAATTTACCGGTATCGGTGGATGACCTGCAGGAACCATCGGCAATAGCTGAGCTATTTGCAGAGAGGTTCAAAATAAAGCCCCTACCCGCGCAGTGTGTGCCTGATATTGAGACATATCCTGATGAGGACACTATTATATTTACTCAAAAAAACGTAGCTAAAGTAATTCAAAGCATGAAACGTGGTAAATCACCTGGATATGATGGTCTTAGCATCGAGCACATGCTGTGGGCAACCGATAAAATTAACTATCATCTTAGTGTTATTTTTAATCTGTGCATAGAGTACAGCTACCTGCCGGCAGCCATGATGAAAACACTTGTGGTTCCTATTGTTAAAAATAAAACGGGAAACCTTAGCGCTTCTTCCAATTATCGCCCTATATCTTTAGGTACAATAATTGGAAAAATACTCGAAAGGCTTATACGTCCCGAATTGCTCAGTAATATAAAGATAGATGATGCGCAGTTTGGTTTCCGGGCCGGGCTCTCAACAGATGCGGCAATCGTCAGCTTAAAAAGTACCGTTAGTTACTATACGACGCAGAAAACATCTGTGTACGCTTGCTTTTTAGACCTAAGCCGTGCATTTGACCTAGTTAATTATGATATTCTCTGGGCCAAATTACGAGCGTCCGGGGTACCTAACTGGTTGGTCAATCTGTTGAGGTTCTGGTACGGAAACCAAACTAATACAGTTAAGTGGGGCGACGCCACATCTAATAATTATAGATTAGAATGTGGGGTTCGTCAAGGAGGGCTCACCTCTCCGGATCTATTTAACCTGTATGTTAACGGCTTGATAGAGGAGTTGAGGAGCTCCAGGGTCGGTTGTCATCTAGGGAACGTGTGTGTAAACAACCTCAGTTATGCAGACGACATGGTGCTCCTCAGCCCCTCGATCAAGGGGTTGAAGAAGTTGCTTTCGATTTGTGAACGTTATGCTAATGAGCATGGACTGAAATATAATGCTTCCAAATCTGAAATGTTGGTGTTCCGGTCAGGTCGAGGTCCGGATAGGGTGCCAGATGTATTTTTGAATGGCACGACAATAAATGTCGTGAAACAGTTAAAATATTTGGGACATTTGTTGACAGAGCGACTGCACGACGACCACGATATAGAACGCGAACGGAGAGCCCTCGCTATCAGAAGTAACATGCTCGCACGCAGATTTACTAAGTGTAGTAATGACGTAAAGACCACTCTCTTTAAAACGTATTGTCTGTGTATGTATACGTGCCAGTTGTGGATAACGTTTACTCGCAAAGCAATAAACAAGATAAGAGTTCAGTATAATGACGCATTCAGGACTCTTATGAAGCTTCCGAGATACTGCAGTGCGTCGAGTATGTTCGCTGAGGCGGGGGTCCCTGACTTCTTTGCCGTCATGAGATTGCGTGTGGCTTCCTTCTGGAGCCGGTTGCGTCGCTCTGACAATGGCGTTCTCATGGCTGTCGTCGACAATGTCTCCAGTCCAATATTTAAATATTGGATTGAGCTGCACGTGAGCGAGAACAAAAAGTGACGTAGTAATTGTGTTGTATAGGCACTGTACACCTACCAACACAATTACGAATATATTTCATTTCATATTTTGTATAATATTTTTCTGTGTTTTACTGATAACTGTTTTTTTTTATTTTGTGTACCTACTTTGTACTATGGGTCTATTGCCTGCAATAAATACTTATTATTATTATTATTATTATTGTAATGATGGTTGTAATTTGAAATAAATAAGTAGTATATAATATTGTTTCTAAATTTCGTTCCACAAAATCGACGTCTTTCACTCGCGTACCTATCCTTACTCAATCCTGGCATTCCTGGCATTACTTATTTAACTTGTGAATTTGTGGAGATAATATTTAGACATCTGTTCAACGCTGGTTTAAATCTTTTGTGGTTAGACCGAACAGGTTTAATACGACAACTACCTCGAATCCTTGTCATTTTCTATATTAACCTTTCCCCAGGGAGATATATCATTGAAGAATCGCCTCAACCCTGAGTTGGGGCATCTGTTGTACATCATGAGCAGCTACCCTCACCTGGAGGGGAAGGTTGAGAAGATGGTGGAAGAGGTAACCTCAGGGCAACCCTGGTATATTGTTTCGTCGTATCTTACACTGTTCCACGGCAGTTTGTTTTTAAGGTTCCGTACCCAAAGGCTAAAACGGGACCCTATTACTAAGACTTCGCTGTCCGTCCGTCTGTCTGTTTGTCCTTCCGTCTGTCACTAGGCTGTATCTCATGAACCGTGATAGTTGACATTTGAAATTTTCACAGATGATGTATTTCTGTTGCCGCTATAACAACAAATACTAAAAAACAGAATAAAGCTCCCATACAACAAACGTGATTTTTCCGCCGTTTTGATAGATAATAGTACGGAATCCTTCGTGCGCGAGTCCGACCCGCACTTGGCCGGTTTTTTTATATAAACAAATTTTAATGATCTTTTAGTAACACGTAACACCAGACTCATTCCCGATGCATTGCCTAATCTTGTCAAAAAGCAACATATTCAAAGCTTTTTGAAACCTCCGATCTTGTATCCAAGTAGGACTACATGCGACATATTGGAGGCACTAAACAAATGACAACGACATATCGGCAGGGTTTCAGTCACCGGGCGTACGAAGTATATCATTATCGGTATCTAGTAGTAAATCTACCCGACCAACCTTGGTATGAATATTTTAAAATAGTATCCTATTATTTTTAGATGCGGATCGAATACCATCAAGGTGAGGTAAGTGTGCCCATTTGCTTGTCAAATCGATAATGATTAGCTGGGTACGAGAAGCTTTTCCATAGTGATTTCATTTTGGAGTTTGTTAAGTATCCTCGAATGTCATATTATAACCTAAGTTTCCAGCCTCTCGTCAATTCCAGATGAAGCCCAATAACCTGAACCTGGAATATCTGCTGGCGTTGGAGCAGTTCCGCGAGCTCATGGCGGCGCAGATGACCACCTCCGCGGCCGAAGAGTTGGCCGCTAAGTTCAACTCGAGGAAACTGGCCACCTCGAACGCCAATTATACTGCCAAAATTAAAGGTTTTCTTGTTTGTCTGTACAGTAGACTATAAATAATTTTCTGTAGACATCCAAAATCTTAGCGCACAGTATCAACATTTACATATTATTATATATAGCTTAATTATGCATTATTTAGGTACCCACAACCCAACAGTCTCCAAGTAAAATGGCTGTAGTATACTTAGGTAAAGACATGGTCCGTTTTTATAGCTATGATTCCGTAAAAAGTGTAGTAAGTATACATATAATATTAACCATAGACAAAAGAAACTAAAGACGGCAGCGCAGCGTGGCCGCATGAGATAGAAGAATATGACGTCATGAAGAGGTCAACGTTAGAAGACCGGTCTCTAGATAGGCATGTCATAGTTTGTATCACAGAGTACTGTATTTGTTTCTAGTTTTCTACTTATGTAGCTGACTTTGAAAAACGTTATGATGTAAGTTAGTATAGGTCTGTTCTTGTCCGTCGCGAGTAAATTTCAATGTTCTTCTCCTGCATGTGGGATACCAGACGTCTATACTCTTCTGTGTCTACGGTATTAACATTGGAAACGGGATATTTACAATAGGGTTCTTAAACTTACGCGAACAGAAAACATAATTATTAACTGGCTAAGACGTCGAGGTATGACAAAATTATATATTATGATATTCGTTTGTGCGCGATTTAGACCCGTTTTTAGCTAGTTAATATATTTACCGGGTTCCGTACAGTGTTGCACCCTGTGGTTCAGAATACTCGGCCGCCCTGAAGGAGGAGCAGGAGCGGTTCGAGCACTCCATGGCTGCGAAGACGCAGATGATCTCCAAGCTGGAGCACGAGCTCGCGGTGCTCAAGGTTGACTCCAACGTCAGGCTCAAGAAGAAAATGTAAGGCACAACTCTATGCCCGGTTTCACAGCCTTAGTAAACCTTGACCTAACTACTCGATACGTTAACTGTCAAATTTGTTTTAGATTTGATCAGTATTCCTACAATAGGACAAGCACGAACATTTTACCGGTACGTATCGTTAACACATCAAGGCAACCGTTCGCGTACACGTCTTTCTTCGCTGATCGAATCTTAACAAATTTGACAGTTAACGTATCGAATACTTTCTCGATAGAGGTTCCTGCTGCTCACCCTACAGATAAGTCTATTGGTGTCTCTGTCTGCCACTAAATAGATGACAAAGGCAGCAATACAACTTATCGGTTGGTCAAAATCAACGAGGGGCTCAGACACCAGGCATAAGTAAACTAAGCATCTACTAAGTTTTTCCAATGCGCCTTTTATTTAATACGTACTTAGGTACCTATTTGGTTCTGCAAGCTCTTCTTTTGGCTGCTTGATTTGGAATACGAACTCTAACCTAGCTGTACAGTAGTGCCACTGAATAAATAGTATAGTGCCAAAATGCCGTGGTCACAAGTTACATGAAAGTTGCTGGCACTGCATGCCATATATATTTTCCAAAGTAATTCGACTGTCCCTTCCATTTCTCTCTCTCTCCTCTCTCTTTCTCAGTGTAGAATACTAAATGCGCACTTCTACCAGGATTCTGAACCTCTCCAGCTCACTCACTGCCACCATAACCTTTCTACCGAAACAGCCCATCGCAGGCAACAATCGTGAAAACGTCAATACGAAGAACCACCTAAGATGAGAGCAGTATCGACTAAGTTTTGTTACAGTCTAGACTCAGAGCGGCAGATGGTGGTGGCATCCCGCTCGCACAAAGTGAAATACGATATACTAAAGGAAGAGGAAGCGGAGACGAAAGACGCCTACGAGAATCTCCTCGCCCAGAACATCCTCGAAGAGAAGTACCAGCGGGCACGCAAGTACGTATCACGGTTCCACTCACTTTGAGTCAACTTACGTAGGCTACATACCTACTTATGATACCTACTTATCTACCTCAGCTAACAGTAAACTACTTAAATTTTAATAATAATAATTCGTCCTGTAACTGTCCCACTGCTGGGCAAAGGCCTCCCCGAACTTTCGTGAGGAGCATTAGGTCACTATCCACCACGGGGGCCTAGTCTAGATTTATTCAGAAAAAAATTGAAACATAACTTAAAAAGTATTCAGACAAAAAATTGGGGCTTACAGTTTTTATAGAAATGACGAATGTAGACCTTGGAACACTAAAAATTTGCGTGTAAAATATTACGAATAATTGGAATTCGTCTCAAAATAGCCTCGTTTTAGTCGAGCGAATAAGGTTTCAATTCGCTGTTTTGAGAACTTGTATAACCATAGATGCCACAGGCTGAATGCAGTAATCATGCGTAGCCAAAACAAAAAAACTTTACTAACCAAATGCGGGTAGTTGGAAACAACACCCTGCCGCTTTCGCGACGATACTACCCACATTTTTCAGTATTCTGACGACCACGGTCACAACAACTTGACCGAAACGTCGAGGTTACTGAAAATGATTGTGCGCGAACAGATAGACCGGTTTTCGTCATACCAACATGGATATTAACTGAAACTTGCTAGTTTAAAAGGAGATATTAGATGTTGTTGCAACTGGCACTAGGTTCAAAGTGGAAACGCAGCTGTTGTCGTGGCTGCAGAAGTACGACAGTGAGATGGCCGAGAGGCAGGAGGAGCTGGACGACCTGGAAGCTAAGTACGAGGACGAAGTCAAGAAATCCGAGGAGTGTCAGGTAATGGAGTCTTATGTACTGTAATGAGAGACGGAATATAATTATATAGATCCTATAGATTAGCATTATATCTCTAGGGATTCGGAAACTACGAGGACCGTGGGCCCACAAAAGCCACTCTGATTAAGTACCTGTGGTTCACACAAATATTGACTTGCCTTGTGTGGTAATCGGAACTCACGACCTCTGCAGTCTTTCAGGCATTAGCAACTTGCGCCGCAGATAACGTTAACATAGAACAGTAGATTGTTCAACGAGGGACCAAAACGAGTCATTATACACACTTTTGAGCATGAGAAGTGATGAAAACAATATTTATTAGATAGAACATAAACTAACGGTTTTAAAACGAACATCTTCACTGTCTACAGGAGAAACTGGCTGAACAGGATAAGGATTATATCCCGCTGATGGCGGAGCGGGAGGCGGAGTACCAGCAGGAGATGGTGGAGAAGATGACCAAGTTCCTCCGCGAGCACGCGGCCAGGGTCATCCAGAACGCCTGGAGAGACGTGCTGGCAAATCGCGCCGAGAAAAAGAAGGTAATCGGTCATCTGTTTTTGAGTCTTCTGCAGCAGCGTCAAGGTTCTTTGTTGCGTGATGGATTATGGTGACATGAAACCTTGTAATATTGAGACAGTTATTTTTAGACGTGGGCATTAGGTATCTTATAACGAAGGTAAATCACTTTGAGGTTTTCAATTCTATTTCTATACCTACTAATGCATGATTACTTTAGTTTACGTAAGTAAAACCTTAGGAAGGCTTTACACAGTCATTTCTGCCGGTAGCCCCCGCGGTGGATTATGGCCTAATCCTCCGCACCAAAAGTGAGGGGAGGCGGGACAGTGGTTCAGTGGGACAGTTACAGGCTGAATAATTTATTATAAATCTAGTTAATATATTATCAGAAGTTTGGATTCGTCCGGAATTGTAGCCTCCCTTGTAGATTTTTTCCGGTGTTAGTATTCACCGATGTCAGTATACCACTTGTGCGGCGTTTCTTTTACATTCTAATTGCTTTCTCTTTCTTTCATGCAGCTAAAAGGAAAGGGTAAAAAGGGAAAGAAGAAAGCGTAATCTGCCTTGCTCATTTTCACCTATTTTACATAAACACTCCCATTATATTATATTATACTTCCTCAGATTAATGACCAGGATTCCTCCTATCACTCCTAATACCTTTTTCTTTCAAGGATATCGTCACCAAAGACCGAATAGGGAATCTGAAACGAATTACTTTAAAAAAAAAATTAAATGTTTTGTAGGATTTGTAGGTAATTTACCTATAATTATTCCAAAAATGTATGCTTAAATGTATTGTCAATTTATCATATTGTATTCTGAAACCTGATTTATCTACTGACATAAATAAATAAACACATAGTGCTGGAAAAAGAATATAAATGTTCAAGGCTGGCTCAGGTCATCAGAGAACTTATTATTAAAGACGCCTGTCCACAGCAGCAAGTTCTATGGTCGTTCTTTTAGTGTTGAAGCCGTGCGGCTATGGAATAAGCTGCCTGTGGACATTAAGCGCACACCCTCACTAAATGCCTTCAAAAGTCGTGTTAGATTATTTTATCTCTCACTATAATTGTTGTAAGTTACTGCATCTTTATCATTATATTATCATTGCTAGTGTATGTAGGTATATATATTGTATTATTAGTATGTATGTTTATTATATTAAGTTTATATACTATGTTACTGTGTAGGTATTTATGTTTATAATTACCAACTTGTTTATTTATTTACTTAACGAAAAACCACCGTCCATTCTTCTCGTTACTCCTCTCCATGCATGGTTGTCTGGAAGAGATCGCTCTGAGCGATAAGACCGCCCATTGTGACACTTGTTAAATCTGTTTTGTTCTAGTTTTAAGTTACTTTTGTACTGTGGCGTTTCAATAAAGAGTTATCAATCAATCAATCAATCAATAAATAAATTATGTTGCATGACTTCAGAAGCAGTTCCCAACACTCCCAACACAACAAAAGTTATTATCCTAACTAAACATTAAAATAAATCAAACCTATCCTTTCCCACTGCCTTATCCCTATAATGCTGCTTCTAGCTGAGGAAACTAGTAAAGAAGCACTTGGAAGACATGTCGGCGGAAGCAGCAACCAAGAACAACGAAGCGTAGAATGAACAAGCACAGGTGGAATAACCACCTCAACACTAGAAAAATCAAGGAGATTGATAGAAACGAGGTGGACTAATCAGGGTCTACGTGGTTTTATGTGAACCTTATTTTTATTCCGAATGAAGAGTATGGTAGTTTTTCTCTTTCTATCCCGTTTCTCTTGTACCTACTATTCAGAGGGATACATCTCGCAGAAAGAACCGTTATGAAGCCTCCTTGGTAGCCCTAGAAGTATTGATGGTTGGAGCATCTTGACCTTAAATAAGTATAATTGCTTTTTTATGCCTTTTTGAAGCAGTTGAATACTCCCTATGAGTATTGAGAAGGGGAATAGCACCATCTATGTTGTATTCCTTCTTTGTTTTCTCATTTATTTTTGTTAATATTTAATTTGATATAGGTAATATTTCTATGTTATTTCCTGTTTGTATTTGAGTTTATTTCTTCCACTGTTTAATTTTGCCCCAACATTTCTATTGTACATGTTGAGAAATAACATTTATTTTAATATTTGTTTGTAACTACATATTTACTATTTTAAGAGTATTCGAAATAAAGCTAATTTACCCTTAGAAAATACATATTTGATTTCATTTTTACTTTTAAGTAGGTATGTTTATTTTAACCATATGCTCCAGGGGAAAAGACATGTGCAGCGTGCAGCTAATTCACATCATTGTTTGTTTTTTCATCATTTTTTGTTATACCACTAGCAGGGTAGACCACCGAAGGGTTCTTGCCTATATCCTGACAAGTCATTAGCTTGACATCGTCTTGTAAGGTAGGTATGTATAAATCGGATTGATTGATCTCGAATGGGCTCAAAAGTACATTGATGAAGTCGAGTTCAAAGCTTTCCACATATTCCCTCCTGAATCGAAATTCGTGTTCCAGCTCCGGAAGCTTATAAAGCAACGGAGAGGTGAAGTGGAGAGCACTGCGCCTGCGCCTCAAACCAAGAAGAAAAAGGACGAAGAGTCCACGTCGAGGTCTTCAGGTCAGGTGGGACCGGGCCTGGAACTTATACGGAACGAAATCACCCCGGAGGAGGAATCTTAGCCGGTCCCACGCCACGAGAAACCGGTTAAAGGTTTTGGAATTTGTATTTTTTAATGTTTATTTTATTTTTAGGTAGAATTTACGCTCATAGTTTATACAATTGTATCTACCTAGTGGAATGATTGCAGAATCGTTATAATTTTACTACTCGTTTACATTATTTTATGATTTTGTTATGATTTCATAACTTTTGAATGTAATTATTTATTATGTTTTTAAAACATTTACCCAGGTATCTTTGTTTTTCTTATAATTTTGATTATTTTTAAATATAGCAGGTTTGGGAGAAAAAATCCTTTAATTTGCCTATACGTAAGATCAGTTAGACAAAGTTAAGGTATATCTACCTGTTGGATGAAACTGAATACCATGTACTTATTACAACTTACTTCGTAGATAGGTTATGTTATTAATAAAACATACTTGCCTAAAATTAGTTCAGGCCTATTAGTTTGGGCCGAAAAATATGAAATGATTAGCTCTGCTATATTATTATCTCCTATTTTTTAATAAGGGCTTCACCAAAGAGGTACGTATAATTTAATAACGTATAATATATTAAAAAGTATATCTAATACGTATGTATTAAAAAAATATCATTTTTTATTGGATTATTATTATATGTACAGTTTTTAGTTTGTCTGAATAATTATTAAAGTAATGGATAGGTATATTTGTTCTGCAGAACAAGTGTCAAACGTAATACTTAGTACTGACACTACTGACTGACAGTCGGATAGAAATGCAGCACAACTCAATTGTTTAGCGAAACATTACCTACGTAGGCTCTGGTGACTGACGCAAGCAGGCGCAATACGAAGATCGTATGCAAAACGCCTCTCTTTACGCAACGTGGGGTCAAGTGGAGTGTTGTGACATCACACCACACCTGTTATTAGTAGTTGAAGCCGAGCTAGTCAATGGGTCATTATTATATGCTAGATAGGCAGGTCATGGAAGTGATGGTACCAGTGTAGTTTGAGCCCTTAGTGGGATACGACGCACTCCCACGGGGGCTCAAGTGGGCTTGGGCCTCTATGACAGGCACAAGATATCACACGCAACAGGGTTAAGATTTGCTGAGCAGAAACGAGAATGGTTTGCTACTGTCCTGATATTATTTGAATCGATCGCTAAATCGTCTACTGTATAATTTAGTATGTAACTGTTCTAGGTGCTTATTTTACAAGACTACAGTGATAGTTTAAAAATTTTCGCAATCCTTAGATACTTACCTATCTACAGTTTAGTTAAAATTACCATGATTTCTACGCCTGCCATAACTAAAGATATTAACCGCGTAATTAATGTATGATGTAAGTATATCGCGAGGTTACTTTCGCTTACTTCCCGACGCATACGAATCGGATCCCACACGGAAGCCCGCACTCCCAACGAGTGAAACGTCTTCAACCCTGACGTCACTGTGAAGAAAGCGGCAAGCGGTCGGAGCGGCCGCCGCCGGTAGTCCATGGCAGAGCTCCGCGCCGCGCGCACGCCCGTGATGGACCATCGCGCGACGTAACACAACACTCGACATGTCGCTTCGGAGGCTGCTGTCGGCGGTTCGGTCGGCGCGGGAGGCGCTCACTCGCGGGGCTCCGATCGCGGACAGGCTGCTCCAGTCGCTGGTGTCTGTATTCGTGATAGTGTGCATCGCGGTGTCGCCCCCGCCGTCGGCGTCGGCGAAGCCCTACGCGTTCAGTCTGCCGGCGGGCTGGTCGCTGGCCGGGCTGGTGGGCAGCGTCGGCGCCCGGGCGGACGAGGACCGGCGGGAGCCCCCGGCCGGCGTGAAGCCCTACACCGGCCGGAGGATCTCCAACGATACGCTGCGTATGATCTACTTCCACGACCAGACGGTCGCCGTCGTCGAACTCGGCCCCGACAAGCTGCTGCTCAACTGCGAACTCATCGAGACTTAGTGAGTACTGTCTTCTTTTTTATTTAAACTATACTTTACATTTCCTATAGTTTTGTTTCGCCCATTTCAATAGTAGAAAATGTCTTACAAATTGCTGTAGCCTTCAGCCTTCATTCGTTAAAGAAATAGCGAGGATTTGTCTCCCATAGAATATCTGTCAGTTACCAGAATCAAAGGCACGGAATCTTCTAATTAATTTATCCATATAATGTTTATCTGTAGCTCGTTATTTTCCTACTGTTCATTTACACTGATGCAGGAGCTCTGAATGGAGTCACGTGGAACTCTAGTTCTCCTGTCTCGATTCAGAGCTCAAAGAACTGAGCGATTACCGTAATGATTTACGATACGGTAGATAGTCGAGCCATTACGCTAATTCGCCAATTGGATAAGAATATAACGAAATTGTCGTCTAACTGGCCAATTCCATCGAAGTGCTCGTCGGATGAGAAAACGGGCGACGGTTCTGGATTCTTCGAACTCATATAATTTACCAACCGCTTTGAAATTCTTCCATTTGACACCCTCGAAAAATTTACAATACAGAAATGGTGATATATATATTACGACATGGTGTTTTATACAGACAACACAAGTACCGGTATGGAGTAAATGCAATGGAGCTACAATTATGAATAATACACAATTCCTATTATAAAAAGGTTTTTAGTTCCAACAAAACCAGGCGTATCTCTTTCTTTACCACCGTTGTCGAAGGCGAAAATTCATTATGCAAATCGCTACGGGTTATATATTTTTCCATAGTTGAGTAGGTAATAAATATAACGTGACCACTGACCGATCACAAATGTTATTCATAGTTAATTAATGTAAATTCGGCTTCAGTGCCGGTCGCGATTTTAAATAATTGAGGCTGCTGCAACAGGTCGTTGGGTTTTGATATCATTGGTTTTGAAGTGACGTAGGTATAGGCAGCATTTAACCGTCTTACCTGTCCCGATGGTAGGGAATGAGTGATGCGTCTGACGGTGGAGCATGCTTGCTTAGAAGATACATATTCCTTCTTGACGTGAAGACTCCCAAATCACAGCTAACGGAAATCAAGTATACACTGGTTATTAATTGTTCCAGTATTTAGCGGTTTGAATCACTAATAATTATTTTTTTTGATTGTAATGATTGGACGAATGTTCATTGACGGGTGTTGTTTCCGTACGCCTTGTCCGATAGAAATGGAGTAGTGTAATTACATAGCAGGCTTTTCCCTCTTATGGGGGATTTCCAGGGGGGCATAGTGGAATAAGCCTTTCTTTTAGACAGGTACCTATGAGCTGAAATTATTATCCACCAAGATAGTTCCATAACTACACAATCTACTAGCACAGCGGAACTTAGGTACCCTGGCCCACCATATGTGGCAAGGACGAGTAAGGGAAACCATTACATCGACTCCGGCCTCAGCTGCCAAGGTCGGTTAGATGAGCCGGAGCCAGCGATTTCGTAAATACAAGTGATGGCATTGGCGGCTGCATATCCCATGTCTTTTTCCTTGTTTTACTCCGAAGATTGCAATGATGATTTGTAGTTGCCTAAGGAGTGCCGACGTTGTGAGAATCATAGGCATCCATTCAAGGAGACCTTCTGAATTTTCTATCATACATGTCATTTTACTTCTTATAAGTAGATATATATAGCGGTGGTAGCCTAGTGGGCGAACGTCCGCCTTCGAAAACGGAGGTGGCGAGTTCAAATCCCAGTGCGGGCACGTACCAATGTGTTTCTTGTTAAAACATATGTACGTAATTATCACTCGCTTTTCGGTGAAGGAAAACATCGTGAGGAAACCAACATGCCCGAGAATTAATTCGGAGGCATGTTATCCACCAATTCGGACTAGGCCCCCGTGGTGGATTATGGCCTAACCCTCCTCACGACAGTGAGGGGAGGCCTTTGCCCAGCAGTGGGACAGTTACAGGCTGAATTATTATTATTATTAAGTAGATATATACCTGTCTCTATTAAGAAAGTTACGGATTTCCGTACCCAAAACTGTTTAACGACACCGATATAAGTTGCGGATGTGAAGCGGAGCCTTTCGCATTTTGGAGTATAGGTTTGTGAGACAGAACGGTTCAGTGTTCCATGTATTTCGCCAACATTGCAGAAAGGTTGTCATGTTCAGGCCTGCAATACAGGAAGACGCACATCCTCGAGTCCGCTCCTCGGCGTCAGGAAAGGCATCAATCACAGTAACTGCAGGCAGACGTTATCTGACGCTACATCGCATCGGGTTGCCTCGTGGAGTCATTATGCCGTTGTGCCGCTCACATACGACCATTCCTGCATTGTTAGCAACCTTGCTCTGGGTTTATTTATATGAACCGCAACATCATACAAAATGTGTTTCTTCAAGCCGCATCATAAAGAACTATACCATTTATAATATTTTATGTTTTCTTGCGGGGTTTTCCGGCGTTAATGTTAAATTGGTTCGGCTATTTAGCGGTGAAAGTCTTTTATATAAATATATTTAATTTCATGTATTTTTATCACAATATTTCAATCGCTCATACTAATAAATAAATAGTGATCTTATCAGTTGAAAAGGTAAGGATATATTTACGATAGTTATACATGTTGTTGTCGCATGAAGTAGGTAGTAGTGTCCTAGTACATTGATTTTATCATTTTGTATGGGAGACAGACCAATGTGTTTCAATGTCGTTGAAAATTTTTGTGGTGAGCCGAACACGGTATGATCGTGATTTGGAGATAAACAGTATTGGTCATGAATAATAATTGACACCGAAACTAATTAGCTGTAGAAATAACTAACAAAATAAAATGCTGGTATTTTAGCCTTGACTTGTCGTTAGTCAACTCGATGCAAGAACAACAAATACTTAGTTTAAGCGACAATATTCTGCGCTAGCGGTTGACTTTGACCAGTCTTGCGGGTCTTGCCAATTACTAACACAAGATGTGATAACTTTGCTGTCTCAAAAATACGAAGTGGCCTTAACAATTATTACGAAACCAATAGTCGTTTCTTCTAATTTTGATCTCTCAATGGGTTGTATGTATACTCGTGGTAGAAACATGTCAACCTGTAATTTTTTTCTTAAGTAAGTAATTAGCAACGAATAATGACCAAAACAATTAACTTGGTACACTTGAAAATATCATTTTGTCTTACGAACAGCCAACCACTGAATAAACCTTTATACTACGCGCCTTAATTTTTGGCAAAATAATCAAGGCAAGCACCCCTCCAAACCTAGGCTTCGTGTCGGCCGCAGGGCCACTTATCACCAGGTCGCACCAAATGTCCGTCTCATCATCATCAGCCTATTTTTGGTGTGACTCCTTGGGAACTCACCAGGCCTTCTCTCTATGAGAGGACGGGCCATAATTCACCACGTTGTCCCGGAGCGTGATATTGGATGTTGATGTCACAATTGAGCTTCTTGGTCATACCATAATTTGCTCGCGATGTTATCCATCATAATAACTCGTTGGTACAGGGCCGAGGTTTTGAACCAGGTACCGTTGGTTTGTGGTGAGCAAATTTCACCGTTTGCCCATCAAAAAAAAATGCCAATTTTAGGAGTCAAAACGTCGCAGTTTCTTACTTCTTACATGACATGTCTTCAAGCTTATTTATTCAATGATTCGCCGTTGTTTTTCTAGTTTAATAACCCTTGATTGCCGTTTCTGTGTGCATAGCTAATAAGCAGGTCGATATCCACACAGCTTACAAATTATAGTCCACAATTCCAATCGATATAAGAGCTGACCACCAACTGAGGACTTGACATTCACTGAAACGTGGACTGCTATCGATTGATTGATTACACAACCAACCTTCGCTGTTGTTGAACTTGTTCAGGGCTTCGTGCCGTTATAGTTTTTGAATTGTATTGTGATAGCCAAACGATGGCGATGCAATTGAATTGCAATTGCAATTAAAATACAGTTAACCACAGACCACTATGGTCACTCGTTTTCTGTTTGGCTGACAACGTAATTTTTACGTGATTCCATGAAATTTCTCCTTGATCGTTATAATTAGCATTATAACACATTTTCCTGTGCTTTCTCAAAAAATACAAATTATTTCCTCCCCTGTCTATCTACAACTCTGTCGACTTAGTTTGCCGATGTTTGAAGAAAGAAGCAAATTAGTTTTACTTGAGGTGCCTAAATAGACCCGTCGACCTCGAATTTAAGCTGGCTGGTCGCACCACCACGAAGATCTCATGGCACAACGTTTGGAACATCTAAGAGACAAGAAGAGACGCAACAGCGTTGAAAAAAATGCCTCGATTCCGGCAAAATTCAATGAATACACCATCACTCACCTGGTACTAGCAGCTATCAAGAAGAGAAGCAGACTTTTGTGTACCTAAAAGATTAAATTACCTAGAATACTCGTACAACAAAAATGTGAATATGTTACAACATACGCATAAGACTAAGTTAATAAAAAGTTGCTGATGCTAATAGTTATGCAAAGCGTGGCGAAATAATGAAGAAAGAGAAAGTAATCACAAACGTGACCACATTACGAATAGTACGAGCCGCCTTGAATACTGTAACAGAAGGTATTGACGAGGTCAATTACCTATTCATTCAGTTTCACAGATTATCTTTCGCGACAGTTCAGAACGTACTTTATTACATTTACTGTAGTTTTCAGCTTGTCCCTACGGTTAGATAAGCTTGTACTTAGTACTACTTACGGTCGTATATCGAATGAATGCGTGTGATTCATTAATTTATCGAAATTATTAGCTGGGTCAAGCGAACTACGAAACGACATATTATATCTATCTACAGTAAAAATATCGATATTGAAGGTTTGGCTGAGCGAGTGTGCCGTGGCCGTGAATCAATTGGTTTCGCTTTGTCAGTCTTATATACGCTGTCCGTATAACATAAGTAACATCTCTACATGCCACGACAGCTGATCAATATTGAGAAAAGCTGTTTTATTTGGTACCTTCGCTGCGGTCAGTGTCCAGCACAACTCCACTATTCGTTTACCATAATAATAGTGTGTTACGAATAAAACTGTTCGTAAGTGGTGAGAGTAGTAAGAAATTCGTTTTCTGAGTTTACAAAAAACTCTTATGGGTTGTGAAACTGAAACTTGCAAAAGTTACATTCACCGTCATCTGAATTCTCCACGCATCTCACAACGAATATATCTTGAGTCTAACCGCTCCCATCCCATGATGTCACAAAAGATTGCAGACAGTAAATCACCAAGTGGAGCGACAATGTTGCGCGCGCGCAGCGCTCATTGTTGAGCGGTTAGCTCGACACAATGGTAACGCTCTCGCGTGACCGCCGGCCTTAATCTTGACATTGGCGGAACTGCGGTAGGTACCTTACCATGCAGTATTGCCGTTTTGATCGGCAAAGAGGTACTTGAGAAGTGTCATAAAACTTCAGTGTCCTATCCCAAATGCTGCTTTTTTCAGAAACATTCTCTTCGTATCCCTTTTAACGGCTACTTACGTAGGATCAAAATCATCACGCCACCATTTCGCGTCTGATCAAATTCGCCGACTGTCTGTGTAGGTACTAGGCAGGCTCCTAATTGAGTGATAAGCTTGTGCCCAACGAAATTTTTGGGCACATCAGGTTTGCAAGAGAAATACTGGTAAGTACTGCCACACAAAGGTCTCGTCCGTTTCGTTTGCCATAAACATTCAATCCTTTTGGAATACATCCAGATAACCACGCTTCCGTTCCTGCATGGCCTTCCGTCAGAAGCGCCTTCTCCATTTCTCTATCTTTAGAATAGAATTTCTTTTTTATTTGGGCATAATATTATCTTCTATATATGCATGAAACTATGTGTTACCACGTCCGTGAGGAGTGACTCTAGCTAGATATTGCTACCTTTTTCCTACAGTCAATCTTTAATTGACCTAAAATCGTTCCTGTCCTACCCAATGGTATTATGTAGGTATATACTATGCCAATGTATGTATTCCAATTGAGTACAATCAAAGTGATCAGTTTATTCCGCGACGTATGTAGATGCGAGCGGACCGGCGACGTGCAAGGAGACTGGAGGCATCCGTCTCGCAGAACAGATGAACAACGACCACCGCTGAACTTAAAACTGAACTGTAAGCTACTGTTGCTAACCGCCTTGAACCCAATCTAGGGTATTAATAGGCATTTTCTGACCTAGGAAGGAAGGAGACAGGGATTGCGACTCCTGTTGATAAAGCACTTTACTAAAAGAAACGTGGAAAAGTGACCACGTAAGATCCATCCCCATACAATTTAATCACAACTAGGATATTTTTGGACATCGCCTTGAAATTATTACTCATGTTTATTGTCTTCGACACCTGTGCATCTTGACAAAGAACTGTTTTTTTTTATTACCGCATAGTTGTTGGAACCGCATAGTTGTCCTATATACTACTGGACAATGACAAATAACTAGACTCCTGGCCTATTAACATTTGAAATCGTAAAGGACTAGAGCTCTCTCACAAAGACTACCACATGCAGGAAATTACTCCCAGACCTTGTATAGCCGCAAATTCGCTAGACGTCTTCATTTACTGATTGACATTTTGACCCACATTCAATGCTCCCTATTTTTATAAGTACCATTTAGAGGAAGTTCTCTAAACATTATTAGAAGCTTCTATTTGCATAACCCAATGTGTTAATATGGATGTTTGTTCAGGTCAAATCTTGCTACTCAATTTTGACCCTGATTTCCATGTTCAATCGAATTGAAATTTGGATACCTATCAAGTTTCGATGGTAATACAAAATTATAGTGCCAGCGTGCTTATGTAATGAATGATAATAAAGATGGAAGGTAGACAATTGAACACCTAAGTGTCTAAAAGTCGATGGTGTTTGGGCACATTTTGGTCGGATAGCATTTACCCATTTTGTGTTTTATAGAAGTAGGTCTGGAAAAATGTGATTTTCAACAAAATAACTTATAGTAGCTAAAGCAAGCTAGGTCCACGTGCCGTTAACTCGGCTGTGTCGTAGGCACGTGAAACTTCGCTTTCTCTACATGGCCGCTGCCTGTAGGTCTGTGTCACGATTCCACGCGGTAATGCGATAATTGTCAACTTTTTGTTGCCGTCTGTTTAGAGAGCTGGACGAGACCTAGATCTTTGTGGGTTTGAAATTAATATTGAAACCTAGACAGGTGCAGGTGTTGTCCGGCAGTAGGCACTTACAGCATCATAGTCTTCCCTCGGCACAGACTCCTCATTCCTCTCGTTCTAGAAGTGTCAAGGCGCACGAGGGGAAGGGGGGGGGGGGGAGGGCAGCGTCACTGATTGGATCATTGAGCAATTGCCGCCGTGCGACCGCGTTATGCAATTCGAGTCATCAGCCATATGTTGTAGACGGATTACGTGCGGAATACTTTTCATTTTATGTTTTGCATAAACTCGTTTATTTATGTCTGATTATAGTGTTATGTCACACTTGTGTTTATAATCACGTTTCATAATTATAGTGATTTGTCACCTTTCTGAGTCGCGTAGGTAATTCGCTTTCTTTTTATTTTTTGTTTCATGTCGTTTTATTCATGTTTTAAACGTGTGCACGGGGAATGTAGTGTGTGAAAATGTAGTGTCTGGTTTAGTCGCTACACGGGCGTTCAATTCGACTTTATAAATCGATGATAATTACAAATAAAAGGTAGGCTTATTAGTCAAATGGTGTGCAAGGAACTACTTTTCAAGTAGTAGTATCATTGGTTGGTTCGTTTATTCTTAGGAGGAAAATAGGTTGATGCGATTATACTCGTAGGTACGTCAACGATCAGCCTTGCGTGCCCTTATTTGGCTTCAAGATTTAGCGTAGTTCTGTAACCATAGGATGTGTCGTGTCGCATTGTAATGTAACACTTAATTAGACCGTTTTCATTATTGTGCTGGTCAAAATACCAGCAGTTTAATTTTTACTTGAATAATGGTACATTTGTTTGGCCTCGAAAGTGGCTGAAGATGTCTTGGAACTTCAGGTAAATTTTACGCACGTAAAATAAGAAATTGAAGCATGGACTTATTGTTTTGCTGACTGCACCAATATCCTAAAGTATCCTTACATATTGTAGATATGTAATGTCCACAAGGGGTAGACTGGGGTATAAGATTGGGAGTCTCCCCGGGTTCGGTTTTATTAAATCGCGATCCATAGAATTCTAAAAACGTCCTTCGCACTCCAGGCCTTCTACTTGGCTTTTACCTATTAACCATGATGTTTCAACCTAAATTCCCAATCTCACACCACAAATAATGGATGAAACCTTGACACGAAAGAAAATGAAATCGTTACACAAACTTTAGGTACCTATACCTATTACTAACATTATATCTCAATAGACCTTTCCATCTACTCTGCCAGTGGAAAGATAACAAGCCAAATACAGCCGACTTGTTACACCACACCCCATACTTCTGGCACTTGACACGGCCACCTGGGCCGGCATATTGTTAGCCTTGGTTCCTTGTTATTTACCGGCATCCATAGAAGCGATCTTGCGATGTAAGGCTCGAGCGATCAGCTGATACGTAAATAGTACTACAAACGGACATAGAGCGAGTCGACATGGAATCAATTATTGAAATATACGAGTTCCGATGGCCATTCCTTGACAGATTTTCTTGTAGTTAGAGGTAGATGTATTATTGATGATCTCCCACGAGTACTACCCCACTTGAATCTGTCTCGAAGTAAGCTGACTGGCTCTCTAGGATCGCCGTCGGAACACCTTCCGGCAGCGGCCAGAGAGAGAGAGAGAGAGAGAGAGAGAGAGAGAGAGAGAGAGAGAGAGAGAGAGAGAGAGAGAGAGAGAGAGAGAGAGAGAGAGAGAGAGCTGGTCTCATACTAGACTGAGAATATTTACCACCTTCTACAACATCGTCGTACTCCTAGTATGAGTTTTTACTAGCTCGACATAGTACGCGTCAACTAGTGCATTTGTATGAATATCATGTACAGTACCCCTGCCGTGGCGCGTTTATGAACGTAAAATCTTCATATAAAGGGCTAGTTGACGCGTACTATGTCGAGCTAGTAAAAACTCATACTAAGGGCACAGGTGAGATAGTGTTCAAATGCTAGCGTGTAAAGTATTATAAATCGATGAGAAGGATTCCTTCACTGATTTTCTATCGCACAATAATAATAAATATAAAATAGTAGTACTTAAAAGTGTTCGCCAATTGGTCCCGGCAGTGAGTGACACGTAAGCCGCCGACGCGACGGGACTCTCCGGTGAACAGGCTATCAATTGCGAAGTTTTGGCCCCTAAGCCGAGGTCGATGACTCTACCAAAAGATGTAGAAAATTAATTTAGTTTTGGTAGTACTTTTCCACTGTCATAATGTTTCAAAATATTTTGTACATGAACATGGTGGAATACATGCATAGTTTGATAGGCAAGAGAAGTTAGGGATGATTTCTGGATTTGTATTTGAGTAAGTAGGTACGTATAGAATATTAAATTAACTATGAGAACCTATCTCCACACATACGTTAAATAGGAAATCATTTCTAAAGACAAGTATAAGACATACCTACTAAGTAGGTATATACCGAACTTCCGCGATTTTATTTCGACTTGGCAGGTAGGTAGGCAATGCTAAATTACGCCCCGTTAGTTTGGCATGGTGTGGTACAGTACTTTATATGTATGTGTTTATCTTTATATGGATAATAGTATGTAAGTAGATCATATTAATTATATCTAATTATTTTTATTTTTATTAGTGGGCAACTGTAAACGGTTCTATTGACCTGTCAATGCACTCTTGTGCCGGTCTGAAAGGCGGGCGTCCTTGTGCTAGATTCACGTTTTGCAATGTAACGATGCAGTTTGTGGCATCGCAGTCTCCCAGTAGATTTACGAGATTTTATAATAACGGCACTCCGGTAGACCCAAAGCAGGCTAATGCTCACGGGCGGGTTTGAGTGGGTCCAATTCCCACACACCCCTTCCGTCACCCCCGTGGCGGAACGGGCAGAAAGATAGCTAGGTAGGGGTGTTAGAGCAGCTAATGTTAGTCGCTTAATGTCCTCAAGAGCTCAGAGGTTTTACTGTCCGTGTATCATCAGATCAGCTCGCTGTCACCATGCTAAATGTCAACTGGTGAAGTCGATTCCAAGTACCTAAGTAGTGTGTTCGGTTCACATATTAGGGAAATCGTCGAATGTCAACATATTTGTATACATAAGCCACTAAATCGAGGATGTTTTCCTATAGTTCGTAGTGCCAGCGGAAACAGATTGTTTTTCAGCGACACAATACGTTAGCAATAGCACGCGCAGCGTACGAGGCAGGTGGCGAAACGCCGGATAATGTGGTGGAAACTCGCGCCACGCACATGGTTCCTCTTGGCTGATTACTGTTGGTCAATAAACTTGTGGAGTCTGTGTTACTTTTCAGACTTGTCTTTTGAAATAAATCTTTTATCTGCTATGGTTTGCACTAGTACTGAAAGTATTCGGTCGAAAACTAGACTATGCCGATTCACTTCATATTAAGTGTTACATCTCCAGAATCGCGTAGGTACCTAAAGATGATGTTACCCACAAATTTAGAGAGTTACACTACAGTTATCACAGAGAGTTATACTTCAATCTGTGTAGCAAATATTTAGACTCATCTGTTCAACTCTGGTTTAAATGTTTTGCGGTAAAACCCATAAAGTGAATCTAAACTCGCTACAGTTATTTAGGTTATTCAGTAATGCGGATGCACACGCTTTGATCTAACTAAAGACATCAACGCGCTCGCATGGCGTAGACCGCGTAGCGTATACGTAGACCACAATACATTCACCACTCAAAATTCGGTATTCGGTATTCACTACTTATTTCTTTCTTAGAATTGTCTAAATACGTTACGATAGAAACTGCAACTATCTTAGTATATTATACTTCTCAACCGCTTACACAGTTAATTAATTATAGTCTAAAATGGATAATTATAATTCAATGTTTTATAACGAAGCTAAAGCTAAGTAATAAAAATAATACCTTCTCACGTTCGCGTTCCCATTGCTGACTCTAGCACCATAAAAGTCTCTTTTTCTGCCTAGTTATGGGTGATTTAGTATGAGATCGTGCCGTGTTATTATAAACTAACAATATATACCTCGGTACCTACCTCACATTATACAGCATCAATCTCTATTGAAACGGTTTTTTCCTGCACTAGAATATAGAGAAAGCTTTATTTCGTGTGCAAACTGGTCGTCCTCAGATTATAGGAATGGATAATATGCGTTGTTTTACGCCCATGGTCTTTCTTTAAAATTATTGTTGCGCAGGCGACTGCAGAAAAACTAATAAAACGCGTAGAAAGCATAGTTCTACGAGGCGGGTATCTAAGTATTGTGTTGTGATATAGTAGGCAGTTAGAAAAGCGTATTCAACTTTAATACCGCGTATTTGTTAGCGGTTAATTTTCTATTGTTTCACTGCATTTCACAGCAGCGATAGATGATAAGTTCTCGTTGGATTTCACTAATAACGATACAACGGTATTGCGAGTTTTATACACCTTTTTTCAAGTTTTGTACGTACAAGAAATTTAAGTATTGTCAGAGCCAGTAAAATCAAACACCGGTCACATTAAAATATACAGTGTTTAGTAATTCCGAAATGCGTTCTTGCTGCTTCTTAAATGGATGTATTCTGAATCCGGTGGTAGTATCCGTTAACTTTAATGAGGCCCATGAGTTAGTTTAAGCTATCACTTTCGTATATACATATTCATAATACTGTAGGCAAAACAAGAAGACAAAGTTATTTCAGGAGGATTGATCACCTGCCTAATCAAAATCCACAAACCAAATATGGCAAGCTACCTAGAAAAGACAAATACACCTCACACATAAGGCTTCAAAAGCCACTGTGACGGTGGTTATGTACGTACCTTACCTTACCTACGTAGTATGTACGCGTTGCAGACGTTGCGTCTGCGTGTGTTGGATGACCTACTGCACTGGATCTCATTATTAAATTATCTACTACCTATACTTTAGAAGTTTAGATAATGTACGTGCATACGCAAAACTACTACCCATACCTTAGATAATGTACATACATAGTTATTGCAAAACTGTTTTCTTTAATACTTTTCGTATAGGGAAAGTCGATCTTTAATGTTCTAATAAATGTGTTTTCACAATTTTTCTAAAAATGGGAAACTTCTTTGATAACAAATTAAACATCTAGCTAGACATTCCCGCACCTAATGCTTACATCGATATGCTAGTCAGCTAATAGGAAACATTCTGTGGAGCCTTGGCTTTAATAGATAGGGATTGCTAATGACTCCTCTAACCTCCTTGGGACTTTTTTGGGTTTTTAGATTGGTATATTTTCGGCACGTAGTACGAACAAAGTAGGTACGTTTAAGTTTTTGCACGCTGCTCGTAGGTTGATTACAACACGTGCGCGTACGTACGCGCGTATTCCAACATGATCGTACTACTTAGATATTTTTTCGGTAAACGTAATGGTTAGTAGATGTTTTTTGTTAATGTGGTTGCTCTGGTATCCTTGCATACTGCAACCCACTTCAGAGGCTCTAAGCCGGCCCGATAAACTGACACAAAGGGCCTGCACTACCTCATCCGACAAATAAACATGCATCAAAACTGGAAATAAATACGAAGGCCTAGAATTGTTTGCTATATTTATTTATTAGTAAGTAGTTTGTAGGTAGGTACCTACTTATTTTAAGTAATTAAGTTTTATTTGTATAAAAAATAACTTTAACACTAGAATTGATGAAAGAAAAAATAAATAAAAAACTAAAACTACCTAAAGGTCTAAAGTCTAGTTTTCAGGGCGTAAGATACCTACGTGCCTAGATACTGACCGTCGCTTTCGATCTAGACCGAACGGGTCGCCTCCACAGCAGACACAAAAGACCTGTATTAGACATGAATGCGCCAATTGATGCTGACAGGCGTGGCGGGAACCGACGGATGTCTGCAGAGCCAGTTACAATTTTATTTTACATCGTATCAATAAGCTAGAACTTTATTTAGATAGCGAATATTCTCGAGCCGAGGTCTTCGAGAAGACAGCAAACTGAAGCGCAATTCTCTTAAAAGTATAGGACCTTCGGCCGTCGAGATAAAATACAGTTTGGTATATATATTTTATGGACTTACGCGGCTTAGCAATCTATCGAAAAGATTAAAATTTCTGAGTACGTAATAAATTAAGCGCAAAGTACCTATTTAATTCAAAATCTGTACAAACCCGTTTCCGAACGCTACTTTTACCTAATCGTGGGCGGTACTACGGTTTCTTCCAGCTGCGATCTCGAACGCTACTCACCTCACCTCGGTTCATACTCGCACCAGGTGAAAGTGGCGTTACGCGCAAGGTCAATGGCCGGATGTTGCGTAATCAGAATGTTGACCTTTTTATACGATTTCGATGCTGAGGTTGCTGATTTTTTTTCTTATTTAATAATTCAAGTGTGAGTAGATTACAAATCCTTGCGCATTATTCAATGCACGATTTTTGTGTTAGTAATTAATGATAGTCACGTCTTTTTTTATAAATAATGTAATATTTTGAATGGGTGGTTACCGATATTCGAGCCAGCTCACTCCATAGATAATAAATGCATAGTTACTAAAGGACAGCCTAAGGGCTAAAACAACCGTGCGGTCAATCGAAAACGAACCAGCTGTTCTTCTGTTCCAGTGATGAGGAGGACACGGAGAGGCTGGTGCGGCAGCTCAGCACCATCAACCGGCCGCTGGGCGTCTCCTTCCCTCAGATGGTGAAGCTGATGGCGCAGTGCCAGCAGGTAACGTGGTTGCAGGTACATGTCACTAACATTACTAATCAATTTCATAGTTACCAACTTCGAAAAGTTCGTAATATTATGTTACCTATTTGTTTTTTTTTTGTGGATTGGGAGTTCTGGAATAAGTTCAACGCATGGGTAATGCATGTATGTAAACGAAATTGGATTCATATACCTACTTAGGTAATGAAGTCAAAACATTGGTTCAGTAAAATGTACCTACCTAAAGATTTTTTTGAAACTGTGTATATAAAAAGGTAGTTGGTAAAGTTCATTTAAAATGTGTTCTGCACATAAAGATTATTTTTTAGATAAAATTTTTTTATCGAAAATGTGTGCATTATGTAAACTGTAAAGTTTTGCAGGAAACTGAACCAGGAAGAATACACATTTACTAAATACTTCGGTACCGGCTTAGTTTTTCTGTTGGTTTTTGTTTATTAACTGCCACACTCACGAGGTTAATGGTTAATTCGTTTCTTGTTTCGTTTTGTACCAAGATTCGTAATGAACCATTAGCAAAGGTTTTTGCCTAATAGCTTCTGGCATATTATGATGATTATGGCGTTCCAAATGATAATTATCAACTTTTAACTGAGGCTTTAACATCCTTTAATACTAATTTAAGCAATGATACAGAATCGCCAGTGTAGGCGGAAAATTAATGGGTTTTTGTTGCGTCCAACTAATATTTAGCTACACTTTCAAAAGTTTTTCTTACATAGTTTACATCTTTGTACTAACTTATTGATAACTTAACCAAAACAAACCTTAACCAATTTTAATAACATTTATTCGAACTTCGCTGATGATATATTTGTTCAATTCAAATGAAACGTAACATCCAAATTGGTAAGAAATATCGGAGACGTAAGAAAAACTAAAAAGCCTCAGTTTATGAAGTTCATTCAATTGAAAGTCTTTTCTCTAGCTTTTGTTGGAAACATACTGAATAGTAATTAGGTAGATGTTATCACTCACACGTTGTAAGACAATGTGAGTTGAGTAGAATTACCCGAGCATGTGTGGCAACCCGACTACCATTCACCGGTTCCACGAACGCGCACTACCTCGGTTATTACAAGAATCGATGATTAGAAATCGACCGACGACGCTCGTGAAATAGTTGGGGCTTGTTGAACGGTAATTGATCTTTTATTATGGAAGCCGTTTATTAGTTAGAAAAAGTCTACAGCCAGTTAATGAGCATCCACCTCCTTTAACTTGATTTCTCTAGTGATATAATAACCAGTGTGGTAGGTTCCATTCTCTCTGAGCAGGCTAGAGGTAGGTATCGCATTTAGATTTGTATTTCTATTGAGTGTCATGCGCACAGCCTAGGTAAAACAAAAGAAATCATAATAATTTAAATTGTAGGTAGCTACTGTGAGGCATGAAACTATAATAATTCTGAGCTACTCGGATTCATTAATTGTTCAAAAATTAATAATAGGTATCGCAGGGATTCGTGTGGGTTAATTATTATTTAGTATCTTCAGTCGCGCTCGTAGTAGCGCCTCATTTCGATTTATAGATTAGAGTAGATAGATATGAAAATAAAATTTACATTAGGTATAAGTATAAAAATAGAAAAAATATATAGGTACTGATTAAAACCAATAATTCTTACACCGTTAGGTATTTTGTTTTAGGTAGGTAGGTACCACAAAATTGTTCGTCGTTTGTATTCAATTGTTGTCAGGACGCGATATCGCGACGCCAGTTCGCGGAGAGTTTATTTATTTATTTTATTGTATTAAGTTTTTTAAGTTTTCCAGAGCTGTTGCAAAGCTAACGGTAGGTACATACGTAGGTAGGTACCTTGGATTATTGGATGCCACGGATTTCCGCTCGTTAAATTATGATTATCAGTAGCCTGTCATGGCTACATAACATTATGATGTTTAAAATAATCCAAATTACCAACGGCCTCAGCCTAGTTTAGTTACTATCTAAAATCAATTTTATTTCAAGTAATAAATACCTAGTTTAATATCCGAACGCTTCTGTCATACAACAATTATTATGAATGCCTATCCTAATTCCTACGTTCTTCTTCGGATCCAGCGTCGGTTAATTATTTTTCTCGTTTTGCCTAAAAATGTTCTTACCTACCTTTACACACACGTCATGATATTTATCGTTTAATTGTAGTTATGTCGTTTGATCACGAATGAGGCGGTTTGAGATTGTCGGGCCGACTCGGGCCACCCAAGGGACAGCAAACTAGGACATTACGCTATAAATCAATAAATATCCGAGAAGACAGGTCACGTGCCCAACGAAACAGAAGCAATGTATATGAAAAACCAATCGTAAACCTCATTGATTCACTTTTTGCATGAAGTCAGATTCCTTCTGGCAGATTTTCTTAATTATACATCTACGCTTTATTGATATAGTTCTTCGTCGCGTGTGTCCGCAATACCATAAAAGTACCTACAATTATTTTGCCTTTTATATATTATTGTACCTACTATCAACCTACGTGCTTGGCGTGTTTAGGACCATATTCATTATGCAACTATTGTAGGTATTTACTGCTGTTTGTGTCAATAATAATTCATAGGCATCACGGAGGTATTGCACGTTGCACGCAATCATGTATATAGGTATATCTAGTTATAAAATAGATTATAATATTATGTCTATACAAATTACTTCCTAACATGAAAACTTAGAAGGCCGTGGCGCTATTGTCTAATTAATATTGTATCGAAGGTACCTAGTATTCTTGACGCAACTCGTGCTACGATACAGCTCAGTGTAGTTGTAGGCGTAGCAAACTTTCAAAGTATTTACATGAATATAATAATCGTATTCGGTTCAGGAAAATTAATTTCAAGGTATCATTTTGTTTTTTTGGTAAGGAAGTGCGTATCTATTCTAGGATGGTTTAGGTGGGTAGGGAGTACTTACATAGGTAATTCTGGAGGAGTGGTATTTTTGAAGTAAAACTTCTTAGGCGCGACTAGGGAGTAACTCAGATTTTTTTTCTGACGGAAGTAACGCTTACTAGTGTTAGTCTGTGTAGTTTCCGCTGTTTAAAACAGGTTACATTGACTTCCGCAGTTAAAAAACTTTTTTTAAATAGCGGAACAATATAGCGGCACAAAATAGCGGAAAAGAAGTTTTACTTCAATCGCGCGTAAAGGTTACACGCACACACTTTTTAAATGTAACTGAGTAGCCAGATGATCCCTCCGGTCACCTGGATCTGATAGCCTTCCCATTATATTTAAATTCGAAACTTTTGCGCGACACTGCACTTTGCAATTCCATACATACCTTCCGATGATTTGAACCCATGTAAGGCCTCGATATTCTTCTATCAGAAAGAATGAGCGAGAACTACTTATAATTATAGTATGGGTCATAATAGACTGCAATGGCCCAGTTCATATAAAATTTTCTCTACTAGGTAGCTACAAAGACTAAAATGCCCTGATCTGAAATACCAGTGCTTTGATCTATAATGCTGCAGCTGCAGCCTCACGGTTCGGGCTAGATTATTTTGTGGATAACTTCGTGGCCTCACGAAATTCATCCTTATTTCCAGGTGGAAGGCGTGGAGGCAGCGGACGAGGCGCCGCGCGCGGCGGCCGGCACGGCGCTGGCGGCGCGGGCGCGGCTCGACGCGGGCGGCGCGCACGCGGGGCTGCTGGGCGGCAGTCCACTCACCCTGCTGCAGGGGATCATACCTGGTGAGAGCCTTGTGGAAGTTTGATTTGTTATTTTCATAATGTGATTGTTAAACCAAAACAACAGCTTAAGGGCGATGATTGAGATTTATTTATTTATTTATTTCCATATAAAAAGTAACTTTTCAGACAACTCCAATGCGTTACATGTACCTAGTTAATAATTAAAATAGAATAAAATTGAAGTAAGTTAACAAGTAGGTATAATAAAATTTACATTAACCAATAACAGTAAAATAGGCGAAAAGATACTTTAAAAAAATAGGGATTGCAACTATAAGTACCTACCGTCAACAGATGATTGCAATTCGTTGTTCCAGGCACAAAGTGGTGCGGGACGGGCGACATCGCGGCGGACTACCACGACCTGGGCGCGGACCGGCGGCTGGACCGCTGCTGCCGCACCCACGACCTCTGCCCCACCAAGGTGCGGGCCTTCTCCCGCCGCCACAACCTCACCAACAACTCGCTCTACAGCAAGTCCCACTGCACCTGCGACGACATGCTCTTCCACTGCTTGAAAGCCACCAACACCTCGGCGTCGCACCTCATGGGGCACATCTACTTCAACCTCGTCCAGGTCCCCTGCCTCGAGGACCTGCCCAGCGGCCGCCGCTTCAGAGACGCCAAACAAGGCTTCTAGGGACATCTAGCGCCGAGTAGCGGAACTTGGGTGGAACTCCAAAACAGCGCCATCTATTAGTTGTGATGTTAAACATTCCCGCACAGATTTTTAAGCTATGTCTGCATTTAAAAATTCTTGTGTGTCTTATTGTAAATAATTATCGTAACTTTATTCTAATTAACGTTAGACATCAAACTGTGATACGTCTGTGCCTTTAACTGTACTAGAGTATTTATGTTAGAGGATGGCGCTATACAAATGCGAAAAAAAAAGTGGTTTTAAATTAGAATGTAAGATATTTATTTGTTACAAAATCACATGACATGACAATTTTGTAGCTTCCTTGTCATTGTAGAAAAATGTCCTTAGAATGTATGTATTCACGACAAAGATTTGTGTAATAGTGTAAGCTCTTAGAGAAAATTGTGTTGAAAAGCATACCAAATAAATAAATTATTTATTTATGATTCGTTGTTTTATTATCTAACACAGTCTGCCTTAAATTTCTAATTGGTAACTTTCAGCTGATAATAATTACCTATACCTACCTACTCTATATGGCCTTGGGTGGGATCGCACTCAGTAATAGGTATACTATGTAGTCAGTATCCACCACTTGATTTGGAGTAGGTAGGTACACCCAATCATTTTGAACAAGAACATTTTTACATGCATGCTGGACAAACTAGGCGACTGCTTAGAGCACGTAGAAGCGCACGATCAAAGGCTGGTTGCATAGATGTACGTACATGCACTATCACACAGCAATTTCAAAAAGTAGGTAAGCGGGCTGCCACGCCATAGTCTGCTGCCCTTTGTGTATCAAAGGCCTAAATCTACTTTTATAAAATTCTAGGCTTACATACCTACGTCAAAGTCAGACCGATTGCAAATGTCAATGTCAGATGTCACGTAACTTCAATGAAATACGTCATCGTCAACTGCTGATCAGCGGTGCCAGATTAGGCGAATTATCGCGATTTAGGCTCCTCGGGGATAAAATGGCGACCAAAAAATCCAATCGGCTACCGGTAGCCATTTAGGCTATACCTAGAAAAATTAAAGGGGATTTACCCCCAGTTACTGAAACGTCATTCAACGTTGACAACAGATTAATTCTATTGCCATCCTTGTCATTTGTTTAGTATCAGATAGAGGCAACGATAGTTTTAATCTACTGTCAACGCTAACAAACGTTCTAGAAACCGGGGGTAAGGCTGTACTTCAGGATTACTCCAAATGAATTATATAATTTCTTGATAAGTACGCTTGTAACGAAGCCGAATAATATGCACCTTTCCATGCTGCTTGCTTATGTTTTACCTTGCACTACCTAATTTTAATTATGTACCTACCTATACCTATAACAAATACAGAGGTCAGAGTTCAACATTAAAACAAGAAAAACACTATCGCGATGAATGGGACAGAATTTCTTACAAAAATGTCTTAGGAGTTTTGGCGGGAATCCGATAGTGAGACGATGCTGGGTTTTTTATTTTTTCCTGAAACTTGTTTCATAATCTTGATTTTTTTCTCCATCTTTTGGAGTAGTTATTTGTAGAATATTAATCATTGAGTGTTCGTTAACGTGCACGAGTGTGCGCAAATGATATAAACCCAAAAATCGTGGCATTTCGCATGTTTTTTCAAAACTCCCAGGAAGTTTCAGTAAAGCATTCACCGTTTTACTGAATTGTGACTTGTGACTATAGTAAATGTAAATAATCAACATGACCACTTGACCACGAGGATTGCCTTAATGCTACTCAACTTCAGCTCTTCCTGACAGGATTCAATCATAACACAATATTTGCTTAACATTGTCTTTTTTACGTAGGTATCGTCTTTATTTGGGTGAAATTTAGGCTACTTAGCTCAAAATGTAAAAATCTCAGGCGATTTGGTTTAGGCTGTTATGCTTCTCGGGAGGCAGATAAATTAGGCGTATTGAGTTCGCGAATGTCTGGCAACCCTGCTGCTGATTTAGATTTTCGATGATTGATTTCCTGGTTAGGTACCCTTTCATCCACTGTTTCTTTCTTCTCTTAGTAATTAAAATCTGTGTATCATGCCGATTATTAGAAGATTACGTCAGCTTTAGTTTGCGCAAACTACAAGCGATCCAGCTCAAGATGTCTACTGACCCGGCAGAGGGGGCGAAAGGTGTGTTCCCTATGCGATAGACATAGATTCGTGGGGCGTACGTCCGGGCGAAGGCGTTGAGCATAGTTTCTGTTTCAAGTGGAGGGCGAGGGACGGGAGCCGTCGCCGGAGCGGCTGCGGCGCGACCTTGAGGAGCAGTTTAACGCGCAGCGGGCAAAAATGAAAGAACTGTTTTTGCAGAAGGAAGGTTTGTTGTCATGCGTCTTGACTCGAAGTCAGCATTTGGGACTCGGCCTGCCTGGTGGTAGCGTGCATGTGGCTGGGATCACTTACTAGTTCAGCTCACTTTGGAACCATGGGGACATGAACCGATTATTATGTAGCGTTAACAATAGCTAGCTGACATCTAACATCTTGCGAATAACTAACAAGCAGTATCAGTTTAGTTGTCTCTGTCAATTTAGCTGCGTAAAAACAACATTTGTAATGGATCAGTACAATAGAAAGCTGATTTAGACATCCTTATTTTATATTGAATACTATATTCATGTATTTGCCGATGTACAAATTGTTACACTGTGCCCATAACATATTGTGTAGCTTTGGAGAATAACTATGGATGTTTTGTTCCACTCATACCGCTTACATTAGCAATAATAATAATAATTGTAACAATGAATTAAATGTACTTATTTATAAAATAAAAAATAATTCCTACATGTTTTATCAAAAATTTTCTCCATCATTTACTTAAGCTGGCTTCATAGTTGGGTGCATCTACAAAACTTTCTAGCCTAGATAATATTATGTTATGCTGTCCTTATTTGTCAACACAAACGATTGATCATAAAAAGCCAGTGCCAGATATTAAAAATGTCAATGATCAGTTATAAAGTATGTAAATAATAATGTCAAACTTGTTATATACTACAGAACTCAATTCCCTAAGTTAATTGTTAAATTTATTTGACTGGTTTTGCATGATACGGGTCACATTTGTATACATTTGTGTGAACAATACACATTCAAATGTCATTTGTTTTATTACAACGTCTTTGAAATATGTTTATCATGGTAATTGTAGTGCTGTTATTGGCAGGAGCAACGCTTACCATAATGGATAGGCTACAATATTGTCATAGTCAATGGCCGACATTGCTTTATACTGTGGAAATTGTCCCAATGATTTATCACCATAAATTTGACTAGCCAAACTATTGTCATGGTCAACAGCCATATTATCCAACATAAACCAAAAATAAAAAACAACTTAACATATAAAATATCCATCGTCGGAATAGTCATCAGCAATGTCAATGCCATATATCCCAATTTTGTGACTACACTTACGGCAAACTTCTTTATGGATTTATGGATAGTCAATCAATGGGGATATCACAATATGTGTGGCTCGTCAATATCCATAAGTGAATGATTTGCTCATTATATATTTGTTAAATATCAGGTTGAAAGGCAATTAGTAATTCACTACCTAGTATGTTTTTAATAAACAGAGATGAATGAATTGGATTATCTATTTTTTATTTTCTAACCTGATATTCTAGATATATCTTGTACAGTTTTTCTATTTTTATGTGAATTATTAATCTCATTGTTATATCATTTTAGCACTGACAATACTGACATTCTATCTCATGAAGTCTATTTGCACATGATTTAAAATTATAAATAAAATCATACTCTTTCACATGTGTGGGCACTGAGCGGGCACCCATGAGTTCTAACTACATGTATGCATAACGTCAGAATGTCATATGTAAATGCACACACAGTTACATAAACACTACATCCTGAGCTGAGTCTTCATGAAATATAATTTTTTTGTACTTTGTACCATTTCTTAGTAATGTAACATACATAATAAATAAATAGTATAAGGTGCCCCAAAATAAATAATGGTAATAGTCAATACTGTATGTTTAATCAGGTCTATTTTAGAATAAGTATTTGTCTAACATTTCTGTAATGAAATAAGTCTTGTACCATGTAAACTTGTTCTCCTGTCGGTTGGATTACTAAACGGAACTGCATGACTTTGTCAAAAGATACTGGGTGGAACACTATAAACTTCATGCCACAGTGTTGCCCTTTGTAAAGGTCCTGGGTTACTTTGAGCAGATCTTGCCATGGGGTAACAAATCACCCGAGTGCCAACCAAATGGAAAGAAAAGGTGCTATCATACTGACCTGTTTGCTTGCAGAGGACATGCGCAAGATGGTCCAGGAACGCGAGCAGCTGGAGTCGGAGGTGCTCGGGCTGAGGGCCTCGCTGCAGCAGCTGCAGACCCTCAGCGAGAACCAGAAGTCGGAGATAGAGAGCTTGCAGCTGCTTGTTAATGGTGTGTATACTGTCCTTCGCATTCATATCTATAAGATAATAACAGGCTTAGGTTTAAGACAACTGTTCATTGCCTCCACTTTTACTGTTGTTGTGAAAAACATTTTCCGAAATAGGGGCAATTTAAAACAACACAAGTCATATGCTAGATGGAATTGTTACAATTGCCACACACAACTTAATATTAATAACGTCAGATTACAGGTTTTGTAGTAGCTTATCAATCAGTTGACACAATTAATTAATGAAAGCAATTGATTATAAATGCTGACCATTTTCCTCGTTTCATTTAGGCAGGCGTCCAGTTTGAATTTTTTACATAGACACATCCACTGTATTCTGTGCATAAAAGTCCAATTTCTCTGAGCATTAAGTTACAATACTAACTGAATTGTGAAAGAGTAGAAACACCATAAGATGATTCCATAAATTTGTAAAAGTTATTTATCACTAAAAAAGTGTTGCAATGTTTTGTTTTAATTGGGGACTTCCAGAAGGTAACATTTATGATGAAATATGAACCACGCTTTTGTGCACTAATTGATTTTGATTAGATAGTATAATATATGATACCGTATACAATATACTACAAGAACACAAAGCTTAACATGAGCAAGGAACAGCTCTGACGTGTTCTATCTGCGGCTACAGAGACGGTGGAGGCTTCCTCGTCCGGCACCGAGGAGGTGCGGTGGCTGCGCGCCAGGAACCTGGACCTGGAACAGCACCTGGGCCAGATGCGGCAGCATCAGCAGCAACAGGTCAGAACAGCCTCCGACATTAATGCCAAATGATCTTGATGTTCCGTGTATTACACTATGATGCACGTACCACACTCTCTCAATGTGGAATAGTTTATTTAAAACACTCTACTGATATACCAGTGTAGAAGCAAGGCTACATGCTGCGTTATCCACATACTTGTCGCATATTTTACTACTCGTATCTACAGGAAGTATAGTGAACTGAACATAATAGTTACAAGGAAAGTGTGTGAAACCTATTACAATACTTAGGATAAGGAGTAAGGATAACCATCATCGTACCTACATTGAAACTAATTATGCAAATATGGTCTAGTAAACAAATAAATCTATTAGACCATAAAGGGTGGAACTCTATGCCGGAGTCTGTGTGTTCCCGGTAGTTGTAACCTGGAAGTATTAAATATAGGCTACTTGTAGGTAAGCCTGCACCATTGCAGACCGAATCGACAAACGCGAACAATTGTATTCAAAAAAAGTAATGATTAAACCAGTAGGTAGGTATGTCATTACGTTGTTAAGTTATCAGTATTTCACTAGTTTGCCCTCACTTACCTGCATTGCGCTGTTTCCGCCGCGATGATATTGTCGCCGCCGATAATAAACTCGTCGCACGTATCTTTGTAACAACTAATATTAGAACCATAGCAGGGACTTTCAACTAAATTATATTTACGAAAGCACTGTGGAACCACTCAACTGATTGGTTACTAGTTTCCGTTGATTTTGAGAACAGTATAGCAGAAGTTTATATGTGGGATAGCATAACCACACAAAGTCGTGAAAAAATCTAGACTTTGGACACAAACTAAACTGCGGTGGAAAGTCTGTACCTTTGCAAAGGCAACTGCGAAGTAATAAGATGTAGTTTATTCTCTATTTTCCTCATGTTCTTCTATCAGTTCCAATATGATTGCTTTTACTATGTTGAAGATTTTAATGGGTAATATGGTCCTCGGGGTTTTCCTATTACTATTATTTCGTGCTTAAATAGTGGTTTCATAATCATAACTTTTCCGTAACCTGACGCTACGTGTTCTGTTCATTTTTAGTTTATTATCTAACGTGTACCTACATACAATAAAATAAAATAAATAATACAGCCTCTGCTGTCCCACTGCTGGGCAAAGCCTTCCCTTCACTTTCGTGAGGAGGAAATAATAATATTAATACATTCGATTTAACGTGAACTGAAACAAGTTAAATATAATTAAATATCAGCTCAGTGGTACCAAGATTTCTTACATCAGTGATCATAAATTGTGTTTGACATTCCCGTTTGCAAAGTTACATTTAAAATGTGAAGTAAATACATTTTATTTTCCAATTCGAGAAGAAATTGTTGCGTCTACTGTGTGTATAGCGAAGTAATTCAATCACAATACTGTAGAGAGCACAGATTCAATAAAGGGCTACGCAACGGACTTTAATATAAGATGTGAAGATGGATGCAATGAGAGCGATGAGAAAAGATATGAAATTGGTGTGGCAGGAGACGTCGCTGGCGCCGGCGACCATCGTACGCAACCTCGCGAGGAAGCTGGGCGCCGACTCCGACGACCAGCCCGCGCGGAAGGTATGCTACTCTTCGGGGAGCCTCAACTCTTTGTTATTGACCTACAATTCTAGGTAAAACTTTACTAACATAAATGACTAGAAGCACCTCGCGGTTTCACCCGCGTTAACTACTATCCCGCGGGAACCATTAATTTTTACGGGATAAAAGGTAGCCTATGTGTACCGGGGATAGCATAGCTTCCCAACAGTGAAAGATTTTTTCAAATCGGTTCAGTAGTTTCGGAGCCTATTCATTACGACCAAACAAACAAAGTTTTCCTCTTTATAATATAAGAAGATCTTATCAACTAGGAGTTCCAAAAATATAAAAATCGGTGACTTGGACGGCCATAATACGAGTTTATAGCTAATAGACTTGAGACTGTTTGTCTGTTTATTGAATGAGTCAGGGTCAGAGGGTTTCAGGCTGCCCAATAATCTCTGACATGGCTCAACTGGATGGAAATCCGCACATAACCAATGTCAAACTCATTGGTTCAATGTTTCGATCTCGATCCCGGTGTTAGTAATCTGTAGGTACTGGTGGCGCGTTGTGTTGCAAAGCACCAGCTGCTCGATCACCACCGCTCTTTTGATGTACTGTATCTAGGAGACGCTAAGGGTTATATTCCATCAGCTCACACTAGATTTTTTTTTTTACACTGAAGTTACTGACTTGTTACGCATAGAATTCCCGCTCGCCAGCAGTATGTCTCGCTCTAGCGTCTATGTCTATGTCTGAGCGACAGGGATAGAGCAATGGATTAATTATGGTGCAAGTGAGCGAGCTTCCAATCTTAAAGTGAACCAATTACTGTAATTTTACAGCCTCAGCAGAACGTGGAAGACAATGAGCTGACCCGCTCCATCATTGAGCCCATGGAGATGGAGATAGCGGCTCTCAAGAGCAAGCTCAGGGAAACCGACGCGCAGCTGCAGGAGGCCCTGGTGAGTGAGCTTAGGCAGACCTTACACGGTCAATCTCTCGTCAAATCTATCAGTTTTGATGGCGGGCAAATGTGAAATGGTTGAAGCCATGTCAATGGGTTTTTTTTTGCAACAACAAACGTGTGACAGCAACTTACACGTCATATTTTATATTTTTTCTTCGATTTGTATTTGTTTACAGTATAATCTTTTTACAGCTGCATAATTATATCGGTTTGTTTTCAGAAATCAATATCGGCGGCGCCGGCGGCTGCCGGGGTCGCGGGGGGCGATACGAAAAATGAACCAGGTAATAAAAAGGAAAATACTCATTCTGACATCATTGTGGTTTTACCTATTTTTTCACTTACCTTATTTCGTTATCGAAATACCTAAAGTATCGCCCAAATTTATTAAATTATTTGCTATTTGAAATGGTCATTATTTTGAATATCAGATTGGTAGTGTTTATGTCGTGTTCACATCTAGAAGGTCGCTCAGTGAATTATAATTCAAGTTTCTTGATATTAAAGTATTTAAAAATGTTAATATCGGGGTGAAGTATCATCAATGATATAGAGAGAGATATGGTTAGATATTTAAAGAGCTAAATTATTATTATGTTCTCTTTAAAAGATATAATATATCAGTAGCTCGCGAGTTACACAAGTGTACTAGTATAAAATATGTGTATGTGTGAGTTGTGTGTGTGTGTGTGCAGAGGCCTTGCGGCGCTGCGACATGTGCGCCAACTACGAGAAGCAGCTGGTGGCGGAGCAGGCGGCGGCCGACGCGGGCCGGGAGCGCGCCGCCGCCGCCGAGCGGGCGCTGCGCCACGCCACGGAGGAGCTGGAGGCCGTGCGCTCGCTGCACGACGAGACCGTGCGCTGCTGGCAGGCCTCCCGGGCCTCCGCCGGCGCGGCGCTGGCGGCGCTGGGGGACGCCGTCGGCCGCGCGCAGGCCACGCTGGAGGCGCGCGCCGCCGCCGCCGCCGCCGCCAGCCAGCGCGCGCTGCACCGCGTCACCGAGCTCACCGTGGACCGCGAGACGCTGCAGCGCAAGCTGGACAGGTGAGCGGGGGGCGGAGGCCGGGGGGCGCCGGAGCCGCCGCCGCCGCCGCCAGCCAGCGCGCGCTGCACCGCGTCACCGAGCTCACCGTGGACCGCGAGACGCTGCAGCGCAAGCTGGACAGGTGAGCGGGGGGCGGAGGCCGGGGGGCGCCGGAGCCGCCGCCGCCGCCGCCAGCCAGCGCGCGCTGCACCGCGTCACCGAGCTCACCGTGGACCGCGAGACGCTGCAGCGCAAGCTGGACAGGTGAGCGGGGGGCGGAGGCCGGGGGGCGCCGGAGCCGCCGCCGCCGCCGCCAGCCAGCGCGCGCTGCACCGCGTCACCGAGCTCACCGTGGACCGCGAGACGCTGCAGCGCAAGCTGGACAGGTGAGCGGGGGGCGGAGGCCGGGGGGCGCCGGAGCCGCCGCCGCCGCCGCCAGCCAGCGCGCGCTGCACCGCGTCACCGAGCTCACCGTGGACCGCGAGACGCTGCAGCGCAAGCTGGACAGGTGAGCGGGGGGCGGAGGCCGGGGGGCGCCGGAGCCGCCGCCGCCGCCGCCAGCCAGCGCGCGCTGCACCGCGTCACCGAGCTCACCGTGGACCGCGAGACGCTGCAGCGCAAGCTGGACAGGTGAGCGGGGGGCGGAGGCCGGGGGGCGCCGGAGCCGCCGCCGCCGCCGCCAGCCAGCGCGCGCTGCACCGCGTCACCGAGCTCACCGTGGACCGCGAGACGCTGCAGCGCAAGCTGGACAGGTGAGCGGGGGGCGGAGGCCGGGGGGCGCCGGAGCCGCCGCCGCCGCCGCCAGCCAGCGCGCGCTGCACCGCGTCACCGAGCTCACCGTGGACCGCGAGACGCTGCAGCGCAAGCTGGACAGGTGAGCGGGGGGCGGAGCCCGGGGGGCGCCGGAGCCGCCGCCGTGAGCCGCGCAAGGGCCCGGCCCGGAATGGAGAAAGTTTCAATTACTAAAAGTTGTGATTACGATTTATTGTATGTTGTACGAACGATGCTTCTCAATTGACGTAAGGGATTTTCCTTTTGTTTTTGTTGAAATGTAGTAAATACTGTCAGGTTTTGAAATCCATCCCGCTTCTGATGTAGCGCGAGAGAGCTCTCCTCAAAATGGTCCGTTCCCGATATGCCTTCTACATACAGATATACCATAATTCCATTGCAGCTTAGAGCGAGACAACGCTATGTTGACCGGACGGTTCCTCAAGAAAGCTGCGGAGATGCAAAACGAAATCATCGACTTACCGGACACGGTAGAGGTGAGTCGTTCAACTTTACTCTACCTTCTATGGCTTAATGCGATTTGCGACGTTTTCACTACACCATTTTATGTTCTTTACAGGAACTGCAAGAATTTATTTTAAGACTACGGGAGCAGTTCATATTCTGCCAGATAGGGCGCGAGGAGGCGACGCAGGCGGAGATGGAACTTAGATCTCAGGTGATATTATTATTTTCACTTACTTGACATCTTGCGCACCGTAATTTTCACCCCTATGACGTCTTACGCAACGACATACATTCATTTATGTATGGGGAATTCCCAGTTCTCCACCCATTAAATGTCCCCAGTGGTGACAGCTGGGAATTATTTTTAGAATGTTTCCCTATTGTCACCATTGGTGGCGTCATATACTTACGCAATAAGACTTGGAACTGAACCTAATTATAATACTTGGTGATACTCAGTTATTTTTAACTGGCCAGTGAATTTTTACCAGTATCGCGAGTGTTAGCGTACCACTAAACGCGACCTCTGCATTTTTTCGAGTAGATACACAGCGCCTCTAGTGGTGCATTTGCGAAACTCGGTCGTTGTCGAGTGCCGCCAGAGTCCATATGATAAGTCGAAGCTAAAAGTTTGTAAAATTGCTACAAAGTGGTAGAAGCGAAAGAGGTGTGTCAGGATCGTAGCATGTGAGAAGATGTAGTCTCTGCCTACCCCGACGGGAAACAGGCGTGACTGTAGGTATGTATCTGTACCTATATATAATTTGTAAAGATACATTGTTGTCGGTTTTATATAATGTTATGAACTGTTTCAGCTGTTCGAACAAGGTTCCCTGTTTCACCGGCAAGAAGCTGAGCTCAACACCGCGCGCGCTGAAAATAAAGAGACTAGGTATGCTTTTTCTTGTTCTTAAGTATCATTCTATAGCGATAAGAAATATCCTATCTAATATATCTTTCTCCACGGTGCCATCTGACTCTGCCCAATTGGATCTAAATTGATTTATCGGCTTAGACGTAACAAACAAACAAATGAACACACTTTCATTAGTTTAGTGTGGATAATACCACGCAGTCTAGTTATGCTCCGCTTATAATTATTGTGATAAATCGTGAAATAACAGCGTTTTTAGCGTAATTCGATGCAGTTCGTAAACAACTTGTCAGATATTAAAAAATCTGCGTATCGATGTCGTAATCTGACCACCTACACAGAATCTGGGTGAAATATCTAAAATCATTGATCTTATTTCAATCATTGCTGCTTCTATCTTTTATGTGTCATTCCCAGTTGTCACCCTCATTACCGTCCCCAGTGGTGACAAATGGGAACTATTTTTAGAATGTGCCCCTATTGCCCCCACTACTGACAAATTTTATTTTATACTAGCTGACTCAACAGGCATTGTGGTTGTACTTGTCATTTTACCCGTCAAAAATAAGATAAGATAAGATAACAACTCTTTATTGCACTCCAAGACATACAGTTTTAAAAATAAAGAAAAAGATATATAGGTAGGTATAGGTACAATGGGCGGCCTTATTGCTACACAGCAATCTCTTCCAGGCAACCTTTGGATGGAGAGGATTAAATAAAAATAAAATTTTATCGACCGGTAGTGCATTACCTATCCAGTAACTAATAAAATTAAAATACATACATACTAATAAAATTAATCATAGCAAATAAATGCAATACAACCAAGATGAAATTACACATAAATGAAGCAGTACAATAATTTTATACACATTAGAGCCTACGATAGATATAAAAGTTTAACCTGCGCTTTAAAATGAGTCAGAGTTTGAGCACGTCTGATTTCCACTGGCAAAGAATTCCAGAGCCGGACAGCTTCCACGGAAAAGGAACTGTCGTAGAAGGTGCTGCTGTGCACAGGAGTCTTTAATGCAAGATTTTCTGATGATCTAAGGTAACAGGAATTGGAGGACTGGAGAAACTCAAAGCGATCTTTGAGATACCGGGGGGAGGTGGGATTGAAAAGGACATTATAGAGAAGGGAAAGAATATGAGTATTCCGGCGAAGTCGTATAGGAAGCCATTTGAGCTGCGTGCGAAATTGAGAAATATGATCAAATTTTCGGAGACCAAAAATAAATCTGAAGCAGAAGTTTTGAAGACGCTCGAGTTTATTTAGCTGATCCTCAGTGAGGTCAAGATAGCAGACATCGGCGTAATCAAGCACAGGGAGTAAGAGTGTTTGTGCAAGGCAAACTTTAGTGGCTGTCGGAAGAAAGTTTCTCAATCGTTTTAAGGAACCAGCAGAAGCATAAAGTTTACGACTGAGAGATTCTATTTGTGGTCTCCATGATAAAGTCCTGTCAAAAATGATGCCTAAATTTTTAACCTTATCGCTGAAAGGAACTACTATTCCATCAAAGACAATGGGAGACAAGGAGGTCCAGTCGATCTTTGAAACTAGACGCGAGCTTCCAATGACAATAGCTTGCGTTTTGATTGGGTTAATTTTAAGGCCAAACGTTGTGCTCCAGCTAGCTATTCGATTTAAGTCGGCATTGGTTCTGTTAATTGCAAACTGCAAATTATCAACAGAGGCCTGAGAGTAAACTTGTAAATCGTCTGCATATAGATGGTAGGAAGAAGTAAGTTCATTAGAGATAGAATTTATGAAGGTGGAAAAGAGTAGAGGAGATAAAACACCGCCCTGTGGTACGCCGGTTATGTTACATACAACAAATATGTTACATTACAAAAGTTAATGTCGTGAAGTTTCCTCTAATTTTCTAATGGTCCGCGCAACTTTGTTGTTTTATCTTCACAATAACCTTCTGACGAAGAATTAGCAACATTGGTCCAGCCGTTCACGCGTGATGCTGTGACCAAGGGAAATAGGGCTTCATTTTTATAAATAGAGGAAGGTATGAAAGTGACAGCAACAATCGAGAGCTCAAAAAGTCTCGTTACTGTTACCTCCCCCTCTCCCTCCCCCCGTTTAGACTCAACCCCTGCTCGTCCCACTGCCGTTAATAACTCCCTTTAGAGAAGAGTGTATTCACTTTCGCCGGGCAGACGAGTGGCAGGGCAGGGCAGGGCAGGGCAGGGCAGGCGAGTGTGAGTGCGGTGTGAGTGTTGGCACGTGCGTTCCCGCCGCAGGGAGCTGGTGGACCGGCTGCAGACGGAGCGCGAGCAGATGAAGGAGCTGGGAGACAAGCTGCGCCACTCCAACGACATGATCGAGAAACTGCTCGACGATAAGGTAAGGTATATTATTTTTTTAACTTTATTTTATAGGATTTATTGTTACTATGCAATGTAGTAAAATCGCAGAAGTCGGCGGCGTCGTTAACGTAGACGTCGTCATAAGCGTCGAAGTGGTTTTAAGGATCTGTAAGCGTTGTCGTTGTCGGCATCTTAAGTGACGGCATCGTATACGTCGGCGTCGGGCCGTAAGCGTTAATATCGTCGACATAAGTGTCGGCGTCGTCAGCATCGTAAGCGTCAACGTTGTAAGCGTTGACATCGACGCCGCAAGCGTTGACGTCGTGAGCGTTGTCGTCGGCGTCAACGCCGTAATTGAAAATTAAGTGGAATGTGTCTAAATGTAACATTTAATTTTTTTATAAATCCACGTTTGTGAAATGTATATAATTATATATTTTGAATACTTGTTTATATCCCTTCCAGCGGCGCCTGCAGAGCGAGGTGGGCGAGGTTCGCGCGCGGGTGTCGGTGCTGCAGCAGGAGCTGGACAACAGCGAGAAGGTGCAGCAGGACTTCGTGCGCCTGTCGCAGTCGCTGCAGGTGCGGGGGCGGGGCGGGGCGGGGGAGGGGCGCACGCGGGGGGCGGTGCTGCAGCAGGAGCTGGACAACAGCGAGAAGGTGCAGCAGGACTTCGTGCGCCTGTCGCAGTCGCTGCAGGTGCGGGGGCGGGGCGGGGCGGGGCGGGCGAGGGGGGCACGCGGGTGTCGGTGCTGCAGCAGGAGCTGGACAACAGCGAGAAGGTGCAGCAGGACTTCGTGCGCCTGTCGCAGTCGCTGCAGGTGCGGGGGCGGGGCGGGGCGGGGGAGGGGCGCACGCGGGGGTCGGTGCTGCAGCAGGAGCTGGACAACAGCGAGAAGGTGCAGCAGGACTTCGTGCGCCTGTCGCAGTCGCTGCAGGTGCGGGGGCGGGGCGGGGCGGGGGGCGGGGCGGGGGAGGGGCGCACGCGGGTGTCGGTGCTGCAGCAGGAGCTGGACAACAGCGAGAAGGTGCAGCAGGACTTCGTGCGCCTGTCGCAGTCGCTGCAGGTGCGGGGGCGGGGCGGGGCGGGGGGCAGGGCGGGGCGGGGGAGGGGCGCACGCGGGTGTCGGTGCTGCAGCAGGAGCTGGACAACAGCGAGAAGGTGCAGCAGGACTTCGTGCGCCTGTCGCAGTCGCTGCAGGTGCGGGGGGGGGGGGGGGGGGGGGAGGGGCGCACGCGGGGGTCGGTGCTGCAGCAGGAGCTGGACAACAGCGAGAAGGTGCAGCAGGACTTCGTGCGCCTGTCGCAGTCGCTGCAGGTGCGGGGGCGGGGCGGGGCGGGGGGCAGGGCGGGGCGGGGGAGGGGCGCACGCGGGTGTCGGTGCTGCAGCAGGAGCTGGACAACAGCGAGAAGGTGCAGCAGGACTTCGTGCGCCTGTCGCAGTCGCTGCAGGTGCGGGGGCGGGGGGCAGGGCGGGGCGGGGGAGGGGCGCACGCGGGGGTCGGTGCTGCAGCAGGAGCTGGACAACAGCGAGAAGGTGCAGCAGGACTTCGTGCGCCTGTCGCAGTCGCTGCAGGTGCGGGGGCGGGGCGGGGCGGGGGGCAGGGCGGGGCGGGGGAGGGGCGCACGCGGGGGTCGGTGCTGCAGCAGGAGCTGGACAACAGCGAGAAGGTGCAGCAGGACTTCGTGCGCCTGTCGCAGTCGCTGCAGGTGCGGGGGCGGGGCGGGGCGGGCGAGGGGGGCACGCGGGGGTCGGTGCTGCAGCAGGAGCTGGACAACAGCGAGAAGGTGCAGCAGGACTTCGTGCGCCTGTCGCAGTCGCCGCAGGTGCGGGGGCGGGGCGGGGCGGGGGGGCAGGGCGGGGCGGGCGTGGCCCGGTTCGGGAATGGCTTGCAGAACCCGTCCGTCTCCGCAGGTGCAGCTGCAGCGCATCCGCGAGGCCGACACGGAGGTGCGGTGGCAGCACGACGATGACGTCACCGACTGCCCCACGTGCCACACGCACCTCTCCAACCCGAAGAAAAAGGTAATTGTACCCGCGATGGTTGATATATTTCCAACGGACCCCTTAACGTCCCCATCAAGGGGACAGTTGGGAATTAAAATTGCCATCTGCCCCCTTGGCCCGGAGTAAGGGGGCAGATGATAATATTAATTCCCATCGGCCCCATTGCCTTTCTCATAAAGGGTTTGCATTATTGTTTCTTGTTGCAATTTAAATTCAGTTCTTGCGCATGGCCGATCCGCACTTGGCCGGTTTTTATATAATAACTATACCAATCGCTAATATTTGATCGAGATGATATCGCTTTTTCGTCAGTTCCGATCGCACACGATCAGATCATCGTAATTCGAACGGTATCAAATAAATGATGTCGTGTAATATGAGTATGTCCTGTGGCAGGTGCACTGCCGGCACTGCGGGCGCATCTTCTGCGCGGCGTGCGTGTCGCACACGGTGCCGGCCGGGCCGCGGCGCACGCCGGCGCGCGTGTGCACCGTGTGCCGCACGCTGCTGCAGCCGCACACGGCGCCCTACTTCAGCACGGAGCCGCCGCACACGCCCGACTAGCGCCGCGCCGCGAGGGGCCGCCGCCCCACGGTGTGTCGCCGCGTCTAGGCGTGTCGCACACGGTGCCGGCCGGGCCGCGGCGCACGCCGGCGCGCGTGTGCACCGTGTGCCGCACGCTGCTGCAGCCGCACACGGCACCCTACTTCAGCACGGAGCCGCCGCACACGCCCGACTAGCGCCGCGCCGCGAGGGGCCGCCGCCCCACGGTGTGTCGCCGCGTCTAGGCGTGTCGCACACGGTGCCGGCCGGGCCGCGGCGCACGCCGGCGCGCGTGTGCACCGTGTGCCGCACGCTGCTGCAGCCGCACACGGCGCCCTACTTCAGCACGGAGCCGCCGCACACGCCCGACTAGCGCCGCGCCGCGAGGGGCCGCCGCCCCACGGTGTGTCGCCGCGTCTAGGCGTGTCGCACACGGTGCCGGCCGGGCCGCGGCGCACGCCGGCGCGCGTGTGCACCGTGTGCCGCACGCTGCTGCAGCCGCACACGGCGCCCTACTTCAGCACGGAGCCGCCGCACACGCCCGACTAGCGCCGCGCCGCGAGGGGCCGCCGCCCCACGGTGTGTCGCCGCGTCTAGGCGTGTCGCACACGGTGCCGGCCGGGCCGCGGCGCACGCCGGCGCGCGTGTGCACCGTGTGCCGCACGCTGCTGCAGCCGCACACGGCGCCCTACTTCAGCACGGAGCCGCCGCACACGCCCGACTAGCGCCGCGCCGCGAGGGGCCGCCGCCCCACGGTGTGTCGCCGCGTCTAGCCCGACTCCACGATCCGTTCATGTCCTTCGACTACGTAGATAAGTGATGTATCTTCCACTTTCATTCCGATAACTCCCCCGAGTTACATTGACAAAACGCGATCTCGCGATAATTATGTAGTGTACAATTTCAATTCATCGCCGATCGAGCGTATTGGATTACTGTAGATCGGTTTGCGCGGTTGCGCCGTTTACTAGGCTAAAAGCGGACTACGTGCGGTTCAAAGGAGGCGCCGTGCCTCCGCGGCGGTTCTCCGAGTGGACCCCGGCCCCCGCGACTGCCCCGCGGCTGCGGACCCCGGCCCCCGCGGCTGCGGACCCCGGCCCCTGCACGCGGCCCCCGCGGAGGAGCGAGCTCTTCCGATATTTTCGTTATTTAGTAATATTAAGTAGCTGATAATCTCATCTCGCCTTGCTCCTCCGTACCTCCGGCGCACGGTCGGGGCGAGCGGTTAGACTAGATCTAGTGTTTAATCGTTAAATGTTTAGGATAAAGACGTGATACAGCTGTGTGTAAATAACGCGCACTTAGGTTAATTGAAAATATTTTTATTGTAAATAAAAGAGCCCCGTATGAAGCGACGGTATTCATTAACATCCCTAAATCCTTACATTATAATGTCTGACGGGAAACGGTCCAACCGTGGCGTGGCAGTTTGGTGGCGGGTGTGATGATGAATCCAATTTCAAAGGGCAGAGGGAGAGATTAATTTCACATCACAACTGCCATTCACTTCGCTTCCCAAATAGGTGCGTTAAATAATGTCTGCACGATGCTGACTGCGCAGATGCAGTGTGGAGCCACCGCTCAGTCGTCGTAACTCTCCAGGCTGAGCGTGATGACGTCGCTCACTAGGCAGTCGGCGGGCTGAAACCAGACAAATTGATATGAATATATTTACAACTAAAGATACTCCAAGATGTATTTTATCAGCGACGGACCGGTCTCGCAATATTAAACCTGGAATAAGGCCTCCCGAGTACCCGACTCGAAATAGTCCGCTTGAGGGAGTTTCACTCCTTATCCAGATATTCATCTGCTAAGCGGTGGGGTGCTAACACTACTGAGCCAAAAACAAAGTCTTAATATAAACAAAAGGATAAAAACAAGAAAGAAAAGTGAAAAGTAAGTGTAAAACAAAAAGAAGAATAAATATGTACAAAACAGTGAAAATATTGAGAAATCAGCGACATTGAAAGGGAGTGAAAGGAGTAATAAAAGAAAGATAGTAAAAAATGACTAAAGCAAATAAAGTCTCTTTAAATGAAAACCAAAAGGAAAAAAAAATACTTCTGATCCTTGAATGTTCGCATAACAAAATAAACGCGATATCGGCGGCGCATTCTAATACGGTGTTCGTATACACCGCCAGGGAAGAGCAAGCAGAAGCCCCGGGCTACCTCGGAGCAGATCCCGACGAGGGCGTCGGCGCAGCCGTAGAACTCCTCCTTGAGGGATATGACGATGGTCTGCAGGCAGCCGCGCTTGCTGCGGATGTAGGCCGCCACCTTGCCGATGTTGGTGTTGTCGAGGGCGGCGTCGATCTCGTCCAGGAGGAAGAACGGCGCCGGCTGGTAGCTGCAAGCACGGGGGCAACACTCGAGACTCATTTGTTGAAATCTTTTGTGGCAAGACCGAACATGTTTGACAGAAAACTTGAAATATACATAAAACTAGACAGTCGGCAAGAGACAAACAGGAGGAAGCCGAGCCGAGAGACACGCAGAGCACACCTGTGTATGGCGAAGAGCAGCGCCAGCGCCGCCACGGTCTTCTCCCCGCCCGACAGGTTGGACATGGGCTGGAAGCGCTTCCCCGGCGCCACGCAGTTGTAGTTGATGCCGTCCAGGTAGGGCTCCTCGGGGTTCTCGGGGCCCAGGAACGCCTGCGCCGACTGGTTCATGGCCAGCGCCTGAGGGGCGGAGCCCGGGGTTAGCGGACACGAGACACTAGACAGTGAGGGTACGCTCCATCGATACGTCATGATACGATACAATACCGGTGGAAGTTCTTAAAGTTTCGCGACCAAAAAACATTAAACTACCTAGATTTATTTATGTTCGAGTGGGACTTCGAATACTATTAGTGTTGTGCCGTGACGGTTATGTTTTGCAAAAGCAAACGCGGGTAGTTGAAAAAACACGCGTCGCTCCGGGCGGTGATACCCGCATTCGCCAGTATTCTCGTGACCACGGTCGATGTAACTCGTACGAAACGTTGAGGTATGTCAAAATTGTATATTTTGATATAAGTTTGTGCGCGAATTACACCCGTTTAAATCTAGTTAATAAGAATAGCAGTGAACAGTGTCATAAGTTTACAGGAACCTGTGCCTGTGATGTGAACTGTGAAATATATAACTATACGGGCGATCGAGGCGGTGCGTATCGAAGGACAGGGGTAAGTCTCCATCATTTCATTTGCCATCTGTTGTCCGTACAGCTGATTCGGATGTTATTGCTATCTAATTTCCCAATTACGATTCTGAATAAACTAGACCAAGATAAAGTGCGCTTGGACTTAAAATTGTTTAAAAAGGGTCCCATAGGTCACCTCTGGCGATATAATTGAAAACATTAATTCGTACATCCACAGTTGGTGACGGTAGATAAAAGTAACCTATCATGTGAATGGGTATACCTTGTATATAGCGTCGATTTCATTAGCGACATGCTCGAAACAGTCGATGAATTTGTCGTGACGCTCCTTCTTCACCTGAAATTTAAAGTTTAACTTACTACAAAATGTATGTTTGTAATTTAGCGTATTTACTCTTCGATCAAATCGTGTAAAAAAAGCGAGTAACACCGCGGCTCGCAGCTAGTAAATGATAAATGTAGAACCTTCTCGAAGGCCAGCTTGGCCTTGTGCGCGCGCTTGCGGGCCGCCACGAAGGCTTCGTTGGTCGCGTTCACTTTCTCGCGGACCTCGGTCAGCTTCTGCATCGCCTGGAGACAACACAACTCGGTTTACTAACATATAAATACTACTATCTCATGAAACAAGATTCATGATCATCGATTGCGGAGATATAAATCCCATCTTTGACTGATATTCATCTCCATTAACGCTTTGAACGCCACAGTCATCATAACATGACAGGAGTTTTGGCGGGAATCCGATAGTGAGACGTTGTTGGTTTTGTATTATTTTCTCAAACTTGTGTTTCTTCGAGTGTTAATGTGTAATATTGGTGGAATATTAACCATTAAGTGTTCGTTAACGTGCACGAGTGTGGGCGAATGATATAAACTCAAAAAACGTGTCATTTCGTATTTTTTCCAAAACTCCCAGGAAGTTTCAGTAAAGCATCCACCACTTTACTGAATCGTGACTTTGACTATGTAAATAATTGACTTGACTACTTGACCACGAGGATTGCTTTAAAGCTATTACTTTCCTATTGTGAAAATAAAAATACTTACGTTATTATTAAAATACTTGACACTGGCTATATGCACAAACCGTGCGAAGCCATAATTAAACAAAAAAAAAAAAACATGACAACACAAAAGCGTCCGCCAGGCGTCGTCCCTCGACTTCATCTGTGTCTGGCGTCGCTCGGCTCGCGGGACTAGGGAGGGGGAGGGGGGCGCAGGCTGCCGTACCCGCATGTTGGGCGCCTGGATCTTGTCCACAGTGTTCTGCAGCGAGTTGATGGCCTTCTGCAGCTTGTCCGCCTTCCGCTTGATCTCGTCCGCCTCCTCCAGCTCCTGCAGCGCCTCGCCCAGCGCGCCGTAGTCCACCAGGATCCTGCGGCAGGGGCGTCAGGGCGGGGCGTCAGTGCGGGGGCGTCCACACACCTCTCCGTGCTCCGGCAGACACCCGCACTCGGTTCTCGTTAGTAAATGGGAATAGTGACCGAAATTTTGAGGAGGATGCGTCACGTTTTATGAGAGGGTAGAAATATATGACGTAGAGAGAACATGGAAATATGTATAGCGAAAGAGAGCGACGCTACTATGTAGCACAAAATAGAATGATTAACCGTGCATATAGACAGTCCTGTCACGGTGTTCCATCGATAGACGACCTCAAGCCCACATTTGCCAAAACCGACACCTCCGCCCCCTCGTACCTAGCCTCCCGGCGGTACTGGTGCGACGTGGACATGGAGGAGGGCTCGGACTCCGCCTCCCCCGTGTCCTCCAGGCTGCCCTCCAGCAGGGGGATGATGATGTCGTCGATCTGGAACGGGGGTGGTTGGTTAACTATCATGTTAGCGCAAACTTCACGTTGTGTTATCTCTTGCAACAAATCATTACATAACAATGCTGGTTGGTATTATGGGAACCTTTTTTAGAAATAATCCCCCATGGTGGAGACAGCTCAGTGTGTATTATTATGGGCATAAATCAAAAGAATTGGCATTGTTGACTGACGAAACGGTTAAAATGACGAAAGTCGAATTACGTTCGTCAAAATTCCCCCATATTTAGGTGCAAATAAGGTTCAGATTCCTTTGAAGCTCCATTAGCTACATACCTTGCACTGGCGCAGTATGTTGTGTCGGTCGCTCTTCTTGCTCTCGATGCGCGCCTCAATGCTGGAGATCTGCTTCTGCACCGACTGTATGTCCTTCTGCACCGCCGCCACGTCCTTGCGCGCCTGCGGACGTGGCATGGAGGTTATAGACAAAGAAGGCATGGTTTATGACAATATGTGCTACACATGAGCATCTATCCTGCTCGAAGCTCCGCCCGCTCCGCCTCGAGTGCGTCGGCGCGGCGCGGCTCGGCGTCGGCGTCGGCGCGGCGCTCGGTACCTTGTTGACGTCGTCGTCGGCGTGGTCGAGGCGCGAGCGCGCCGCCGCCCGCTCCGCCTCGAGTGCGTCGGCGCGGCGCGGCTCGGCGTCGGCGTCGGCGCGGCGCTCGGTACCTTGTTGACGTCGTCGTCGGCGTGGTCGAGGCGCGAGCGCGCCGCCGCCCGCTCCGCCTCGAGTGCGTCGGCGCGGCGCGGCTCGGCGTCGGCGTCGGCGCGGCGCTCGGTACCTTGTTGACGTCGTCGTCGGCGTGGTCGAGGCGCGAGCGCGCCGCCGCCCGCTCCGCCTCGAGTGCGTCGGCGCGGCGCGGCTCGGCGTCGGCGTCGGCGCGGCGCTCGGTACCTTGTTGACGTCGTCGTCGGCGTGGTCGAGGCGCGAGCGCGCCGCCGCCCGCTCCGCCTCGAGTGCGTCGGCGCGGCGCGGCTCGGCGTCGGCGTCGGCGCGGCGCTCGGTACCTTGTTGACGTCGTCGTCGGCGTGGTCGAGGCGCGAGCGCGCCGCCGCCCGCTCCGCCTCGAGTGCGTCGGCGCGGCGCGGCTCGGCGTCGGCGTCGGCGCGGCGCTCGGTACCTTGTTGACGTCGTCGTCGGCGTGGTCGAGGCGCGAGCGCGCCGCCGCCCGCTCCGCCTCGAGTGCGTCGGCGCGGCGCGGCTCGGCGTCGGCGTCGGCGCGGCGCTCGGTACCTTGTTGACGTCGTCGTCGGCGTGGTCGAGGCGCGAGCGCGCCGCCGCCCGCTCCGCCTCGAGTGCGTCGGCGCGGCGCGGCTCGGCGTCGGCGTCGGCGCGGCGCTCGGTACCTTGTTGACGTCGTCGTCGGCGTGGTCGAGGCGCGAGCGCGCCGCCGCCCGCTCCGCCTCGAGTGCGTCGGCGCGGCGCGGCTCGGCGTCGGCGTCGGCGCGGCGCTCGGTACCTTGTTGACGTCGTCGTCGGCGTGGTCGAGGCGCGAGCGCGCCGCCGCCCGCTCCGCCTCGAGTGCGTCGGCGCGGCGCGGCTCGGCGTCGGCGTCGGCGCGGCGCTCGGTACCTTGTTGACGTCGTCGTCGGCGTGGTCGAGGCGCGAGCGCGCCGCCGCCCGCTCCGCCTCGAGTGCGTCGGCGCGGCGCGGCTCGGCGTCGGCGTCGGCGCGGCGCTCGGTACCTTGTTGACGTCGTCGTCGGCGTGGTCGAGGCGCGAGCGCGCCGCCGCCCGCTCCGCCTCGAGTGCGTCGGCGCGGCGCGGCTCGGCGTCGGCGTCGGCGCGGCGCTCGGTACCTTGTTGACGTCGTCGTCGGCGTGGTCGAGGCGCGAGCGCGCCGCCGCCCGCTCCGCCTCGAGTGCGTCGGCGCGGCGCGGCTCGGCGTCGGCGTCGGCGCGGCGCTCGGTACCTTGTTGACGTCGTCGTCGGCGTGGTCGAGGCGCGAGCGCGCCGCCGCCCGCTCCGCCTCGAGTGCGTCGGCGCGGCGCGGCTCGGCGTCGGCGTCGGCGCGGCGCTCGGTACCTTGTTGACGTCGTCGTCGGCGTGGTCGAGGCGCGAGCGCGCCGCCGCCCGCTCCGCCTCGAGTGCGTCGGCGCGGCGCGGCTCGGCGTCGGCGTCGGCGCGGCGCTCGGTACCTTGTTGACGTCGTCGTCGGCGTGGTCGAGGCGCGAGCGCGCCGCCGCCCGCTCCGCCTTGAGTGCGTCGGCGCGGCGCAGCTCGGCGTCGATGTCGGCGCGCTGCTTGGCCTCCGTCTGGCGTCCCTTCTCCAGCTCGTCCTCGGCGTCCTGCACCTGCCGCTCCCAGCGGGTCACGTTCTCTGCGTTCATACAAGAAAAAATGTATTTGCATCAAAATCGTCTCGGTCCCGCTGCCCTCGGGCCGCACTCACTCTGCGTGTCCCGGGAGCGCTCGAACTCCAGGTTGGAGGCGATGCGGTCGATCTGCGCCTCGAACTCCATGCGGCGCTTGGCGCGCTCCTGCTGCACGCGCAGCTCGCGCTCCTCGTACTGGCTGCGAAGGGTTCACGGACATTTTAATTATACTTATTTTTTTTTTTAAGAAAAAAAAAATATTTTTTTTCCAGTCATTTCACTGTGTTGTTGTTCAGTGCCGACTGTGTCGTTGGAAAGGTTCACAGATCGTACCGTATGTTGGCGACGCCGATGTCCCGGCAGAAGCCGCGGAACACCACGTCCTCCACGTTGTTCATGTTCTCCTTCACCTCCTGGATCTTCAGGTCGCGCGCCTGGATCGTGCGCTCGATGTCTTCCACTTGCGGCTGCCAGAGAAAACAGTATTGATGAACAACAAGACATCGTCATCACCATCACAGATAATTTTTAGAAGTGGACAGCCTTAGGCCATTTTTACAAGTGATAAATCTTAGACCTTATTTACAAGTGATAAACCTAAAACCTTTTTTACAAGTGACTAATATAAGACGATTTTTACAAGTCACAAACCTTACACCATTTTTACAAGTGACAAACTTTAGATCATTTTTACAAGTGACAAATCTTAGTCTATGTTTACAAGTCACAAACCTTAGACCATTTTTACAAGTGACAAATCATAGACCATTTTTACAAGTCACAAACCTTAGACCGCTTTTACAAGTGACAAACCTTAGACCACTTTTATAAATACATATCTTCAATAATACAGAATACAGACTCGTCCTCGCTTTATTACAAGTATAGATAAGACCGTGACGTACTTACCCCGAATGTCTCCATTTTCCTTTCGAGCTCAGCCAGCTCTGCGTCGAGGGTTTTGATTTGTTTTAGCTGGAATGAAAAGTAAAGTTGGTAGACATAATTGTAGATTGCAATATAAATTTAGTGCACAGGAAAATAGCTACTTTACAGATATGATACAAACCCTTGCTTGTTTCAATTATATGTAATATTTTGCTTTCTTGTAACTTGAAAGGCAGTCTAAAATAAAATGGGCAGGTTAACCCCCACTTTCTGGAACGTTTGTTGGCTTTGACAGTAGATTAAAACTATCGTTGTCTCTATCAGAAACTTTTCACAGAACGTTTCAGAAACTGGGAGCTTTAATCCTAGAACACAAAAGCGTATTGTAAGGTACGTACCGTGGAGTCGCGGTCGGTGACCGCGTACTTGAGCCGCGACTCCAGCCCGCGGATCTGGGAGTCCACCGTGGTCAGCTCCGACTCCTTGCGCGACTTCTTCATCGACTCGCGGAGCTCCTCCGTCAGCTTCTCCTGATAACATACATAAATAGACAAGTGTTAATGGTGCCAATTCGTTCTGAGGCAGCGATTCGATAATGGATAAGCAACGAGAATTGAGAGTAGATTTTTTTATGACCCGTCACGTTTTTTACATAAGAGAGAAGAGAGATATGACATTCAGAGAGAGAGAGAGAGCTATATATTTTAATGCCGCCGAAGTGGAGCAAAATAGCGACACAAAGCGATAGAATAGGATCGATCACGATGATTCACAATTTTTTTTTAAATAGTCCGGGCGTAGGCCTACAAATTGTCCTAAAAATTGTCCACAAGCTATCCCTACGGATAGCTTGTGGACAGCCGGGTTACCTTCTTGGCCTTGAGCTGCGAGAGATGCTTCTCGTCCCAGCGCTTGGCCTTGCGCGCCAGGTCCAGCGAGCCGCCGGAGATGATGCCGGACTTCTGGTAGAACGTGCCGTCCAGCGCCAGCGCCTGACCAACACTCCTATTCTAATTCTTATTCTTAAATAAAACGTAGCCCCACACTAGGATTGCTCCTGTATCGTGGGTACCGCTTACAGACATATCATTTCACATACACGTCACACCCAGACCGGAAACAAATGTTTGTGGATCGCACAAATATTTGTTCCGTACGGGAATCGAACCCGCGACACCTAGCGCAGCAGTCCAATTGCTCAGCCACTACGCCAAACGTGCCGTCAATGCCTATGCATGTCGGTTCACTTCTCGCTCGCCCTTCAGAGGTTTGTTTCTAGTGCGATCAACGTAGGACGTTTGTCGGCACCCTTTTTATGATTAAACGGAACCCTATATTACTAAGACTCCGCTGTCCGTCCGTCTGTCTTTCTGCCTCTGTCTGTTAGGCTGTATCTCATCAACTGTGATAGACAGTTGAAATTTTGAAATAATGGTGAATTTATTTTGCCACTATAATAGCAAATGCTATAAAATATAATAAAATAAATATTTAAGCACGCTCCTTTCTATAGAACAAAAGTTTTTGCCGTTTTTATAGATAACGGTACGGAACCCTTCGTGCCCGAGTCCGACTCGCACTTGGCCGCTTTTTATAGATAATGGTACGGAAGCATTCGTGCGCGACTCCGACTCGGACTTGTTCGGTTTCCAGTCGGAAGCCCCCCCTCGGAGCGCGGCCCGCACCCACGTCGTATCTGCTGTTCTTGCTGCGGTCCAGGTCGTAGGCGACGCGCGAGGCGTCCTCCGGCGTCTCGCAGACCAGCGCGTTGTTGGTGACGAACAGCACGGCGCGGTGGATGGCGGCCGGCTCGAAGCGCAGGACGTCGAACAGCAGCTTCACGTTCTTCGGCTCCTTGATGTCTCTGCAACCGTAGTCGTGCTCTCCTGTAGTGTGCACTGACGATGCTCGTAATAATCTGCCTAGCTAGCTACCGCGGTAAAATAGGTGACTCTGGTTCTACGTTTCACTTCCTTATTTCCACTGGATCAGAAACTGATCGAACACGAGCTATGCTGGCTAAGTTCATGTCGATATGACCACAGTCTTGTCCTAGGACAATTTCTTTTGCCATTGCATGTTGATAGCGAATTCGAGGTTACCAATTTTCTTTTGAGACTACTCCTTATTTCATGTATTATTTACCGCAGTCTCTCGCGCAGCGGTTTGGCTTGGATGTAGTCGAGAGGCAGGAAGGTCTCGGGTTCTAACATTCTTTCCTTGAGGACCTGCAATAAGTATATAATGTATTAACGAATTAGCTAGGACAAAGAGCTTCCGATGAAGAAACTGACTCGACTGCCAGCCAGGGGTAACACTCTCAAGTAGAACATCTCTTGTCTGCGGTACACACAAATCTTTATCTATATTGTGTGAGAATCCAAACCAGAGTCTCACACTACTTGTACCCATACCTGTATACAGTGTCCGTACCTGTACGCAGTGCCCGTACCTGTACGCAGAGCCCGTACCTGTATGCAGTGCCCGTACCTGTACGCAGTGCCCGTACCTGTATGCAGTGCCCGTACCTGTACGCAGAGCCCGTACCTGTATGCCGTGCCCGTATCTGTATGCAGTGCCCATACCTGTATGCAGCGGCGCGCGGTCTTCTCCGTGTCGACGACGATGGCCTCCATGTACTTGCCCAGCACCTTGGTGATGGCCACGTTGTACCGCTTGTGTGTCGGCTGGCACATGTTGATCATGCGGTCGTACTGCGGCCCGGGGGACAAGTTTTTTTTTTTGTTTTAGTTATGGCCTCGCACGGTTTGTGCATATAGCCAGTGTCAAGTATTTTATTTTAAGTATTTCTTAATTTCACATTAAGAAAGTCACAGCAATGTTATAGCAATCGTGGTCAAGTAGTCAAGTCAATTATTTACATCGTCAGTCACGATTCAGTAAAGTAGTGGATGCTTTACTGAAACTTCCTGGGAGTTTTGGAAAAAATGCGAAATGACACGTTTTTTGAGTTTATATCAGTCGCCTACACTCGTGCACGTTAACGAACACTTAATGGTTAATATTCCACCAATATTACACATTAACACTCGAAGAAACACAAGTTTGAGCTAATAATACAAAACCAACAACGTCTCACTATCGGATTCCCGCCAAAACTCGGGGGACAAGTTACATTTTGATGACAATTATATTTTTTTAAGTTTTGCCTTCGTACGCTTCGTGCATTTAGCCAGTGTAGAATATTAATTTGTCTGTATTCATACTCTGTATCAACATTATTTATCATCGAAATGTAGAACGCGGCTAGTTAAGTCGGCCCACTCACCACGCCGGGGATGTCCCGCTTGAAGCTCTCCACGATCTCCTGCTTCTTCCTCCGCCGCGCCTCCTCGTGCTTGTCCACGCGGGCGTCCCCCAGCTGCCCCGCCACCTCCTCCAGCGCCGCCTGCAGCTCCGCCGCGCGCCCCCGGCACTCCCCCACGTCCGCCTGGGGGGGGGGGGGGACGCTACACACATCCAGACACGACACGCGTTTGTTTGTCGTATGAGGTGTTGCTATCGCCTAGTGTCAAAATTGAGGCCGCCTGAGGGCCTCCGATGTGGCTTAATGGCTTAACGATCGATAACAACCGGTATCGACGGCTTAATGTGCCCTCCGAAGCGCACAGAACTTATGAAAAGTCTTTAGTGCTTGGCCGAAGATCGAACGCAGTATTGTTGGATTCTAAAGGGTACAGATACCACTCAGCCACCAGTACCACACTCGCGATGCGACATCGAGGAGTTGTGTACCCTGCAGATTCCAATCTATACGATAAACAAAGTCGTGTTAGGTACATCATTTCTAACACAAGAACGGCTGGACCGATTGTTATGTTCTCTGCTCTTGGATTTGTCTGTGTTCCGAATGTAAAAAAAAGGGAAAATGTCACGAAAAATAGAGTAAAATGTTCATTCGTTCTCTCATGCGTCTTTTGACAGGACAATGTCTGTCGTACTGTCGGAACTGAGAACACGGTACCTACCTGAAGTTCAGCGCGCAGCCTCCGCTGCTCCTCCAACGCCTGCTCCGAGCTACGAATGTGTTCATTCAGCTTGTCGACGCGCTTCATGGCTTCGTTCCTCTCGTGACCCTGATAATACATTACATTTTACATTAAACAATCCGGTTAACGGTTCATCTATTATGGGATATGGACATAGAATACCCTTCACCTTCTGCCGATGCTTGTTCTCCAGCTCTCCCTTGCGGCGCATCTCGTTGTCCAGGCGGTCCTGGTCCGCCTTCTGCTCCCGGTTGACGGAGTCCAGCTCCTGCAGATAGCGCGCCGCCTGCCGCGACGCCTCCATCTTCAGCTCCTCGTACTCGTGGATCTGCACGACAATAGCGCTTTACTGTTATGTATGAACGAGGGTTTTTTTAGGTTTGGGCTAGCTAGGGTATGGTTTCGGAGAGGTTTTGGCAGCACGGGTACTTACTATCCAGTAAAAGCAGTGAGAAAGGGGTGGATCTATATGTCTCACTGGAAGACATCAATTTACTTGCAGTCATGACATATGTTATACTATACATAATGTTTGTAAAAGTAGGATCTCTAGTGGGGCTCTTTACCTGTGCCTCCTCTAAATGCACGTCGGGCCGAGCGTTGTGGCCGAGTGTCTGCTGCTCCCACGTAGCCTTCTGCTGTTCCACCTAAACAATTACAATACATTTTTACATGAGTACAAGGGACTTAACATCTCGAATTCAGGACACTAAGGATAGAATACAAAAGATTACAGTTAGAGTACAAAAGATTAGGGTGGCTATACATAGGATCAGAGATGTAGCAGAAAAAACGCGATAAAGAATTAGAGTGAAAGTACTAATACTCTAACCCATCTTGGGTCCATCCTGGGTCAATCCACGAATGTTGTGGTATGCCATATTTACCGTACCTGTTTTAACTCATCTTCCAACTTCTTGATGTCTGCCTGGTGAGCCTCGTTGGCCTTCTGTGCCTGTTCCAGGGTCTTCAGTGCGCTCTCCAGTTTCTTGTTCATGTGTGTGACTCGCTCCTTGGCTTTGATGAATGTGGGGCGCTTCTTGGAGATTTCGGCTTCCTGTAGCACATTTTATACTGTTGTGAAAATCAACTCAGAAAATGCTGGTTTTCTTACAAATAACAAAAAATTAGGTGCAAATATAACATACACTATGTAGCTAGACTAACTAACTAAACAAGGTTGTGATGTATTATTGACATCCTCATCACGAAAGTGAGTAGAGAGTGGATACGGGTTGTAATGATGATGACATAACTATCCATTCTCCCCTTACCACTTCTCGGATATCCTGTTCAATCTTGGCCAGCTCTCGCTGTATCACTCCGGACTCCTTCTTCTTCTCTTTAAGAGCCTCTTCAGCTTTCTGCCGCCTCTTCTCAACCTTAGTGAGCTCCGTCTGTTTGTGCTGAAGCTCCTCCTCGGAGGCTTGGATGTCCTTCTCGTTGTGGTACAGGTGGAAGAGTTGCAATTCTACCTTTTGTTCTTGCTATGGAGAAAAGGATTTTTTTGTTAAAAATTTAATTTATTTATTAGATTTTTTAACACATACAGGTCATACAGTTCAAAATGAGATATTATCTTACCAGCTCTTGCTTCAAGCGTGTGTACTTCTCAGCCTCTTCCTTTTCAAACTTGGCCTCCTTCCGCTCCGCAGCCACTCCCTTCTTCTTCTGGTAGGAGAACTGAGCCTCTTCGTCAGCACGGTTGACTTCGCCACGGCAGGCCTCGTACTGCTCCTTTAGGACACCAGACCTGGGGAGGTGAAGTCGGAGTGCAGGGAAAGCTCACATTTCAACATGTTGGAAAGATAAATAACTGAACGAATAAATGGATGATGGTGCCAACCCGCTGATTTCTTCAAACAGAGCTGTCCTCTCCTTGGGGTTCTTCATGGCGATGCTCTCGACGGCCCCCTGGAACACCAGGAAGTTCTTGGCCTTCACGTTGATGCCCAGCTTCTCCAGCTCCGACAGGTAGATGCTAACCGACACCGACTGGAAGAAGAATAAACACTAGTTTTAAAACAAATTGTACGAGGTTGTTTTCTCTCAATTCGACAATCTTTTTATAATACATAATATAGTCATATTTCCTGTACCAATTTTGAAGCCTCTTTTTTGTTTGGAAATGTTACACTCATGGTTAAGTCTCACACAAATTTCACAAAAACTGCTTTAGTAATTTTTATGCAAATCTATTTCAAGTTTTTTGACCATTACATCACAATCACAGTACCCTCAGTTCTGTGATTAGTGCACACAAACAAACTAGCTCACGTTACTCACTTGTCCATCAATCTTATGATCAGAAGACTGTCCGATGACTGAACGTTGAAACTGCTTCTCTGTCATGTCTTCTAAAATAAATGTTGCCGTCACTGATGCACTGGAAGATAGAAAGTTGGATTTTACTATAACACCTCTTACACTGGCTGTATATTATGTTGGTATAAAAAGTTTAAATGAATTTACATAGAAGCATGTTAAAACCACACTCTTTCGACCTTACCTTCTTGCAACAGGTTTGTTGATAGAAGCACCATGGATTAGGTCACTGAGTCTCTTAACACGGAGCAAAGATGTTTTCTCTCCCATCACAAAACTCACAGCATCCATAAAGTTGGATTTCCCTGTAAAACAAAAGTAAATCAATGTAATATCTTGATGATGCCTAGAGCTTAGACTATATTGGTGGTATTTAACTCCCTTAAAATGTGGTAGGTAAATTTGTACATAGAAAAAGGTTGTGTGTGCAGTTAAAAAATTATCAGTTTGCAGAGCTAGTTTAGAACTTGCAAAAGGAGCCGTTACAAACTTATAGCCTTGACGCCCTAGATCAAGAAGCTGTGACCTACGCCTAAGATGTTGTAGAAGGTCCTACTACAACATCTTAGGCTGCAGGGCTACATCACTTGCCTGATCCATTGGGACCCACAACAGCAGTGAAGGATTTCAGAGGCCCTATCCGGTGGTGACCCCGGTAAGACTTGAAGTTCTCCATGTCGATATATTTTAGAAACGCCGGCATTTTTACTGTTTACTCAATCAAATTCACAATTTTGTCTGTAAATAATTAGCGCGAAACATCACAACCAAGTGCACAACACAACACAACACCAGTGCTGCCAGTGCCGCCGGTAGACAATTTCGAATTCGGACGGTTTTTTTTTTTTTTGTTTTAGTAATGGCTTCGCACGGTTTGTGCATATAGCCAGTGTCAAGTTTTTTATTATAATTTAGTATTTCACAGCAATATAGCAATCGTGGTCAAGTAGTCAAGTCAATTATTTACATCGTCAAAGTCACGATTCAGTAAAGTAGTGGATGCTTTACTGAAACTTCCTGGGAGTTTTGGAAAAAATGCGAAATGACACGTTTTTTGAGTTTATATCATTCGCCTACACTCGTGCACGTTAACGAACACTCAATGATTAATATTCCACCAATATTACACATTAACACTCGAAGAAACACAAGTTTGAGAAAATAATATAAAACCAACAACGTCCCACTATCGGATTCCCGCCAAAACTCATTCGGACGGTTGGTTGCCTGAAAAGGGACAGTTTTAGAAATGTAAATAAATCTAATCTCACCTTATTTAAGTCTATCACAATAAATAAATAAAAAGGGATAGTCTTGGAAAAATCTTTATTGTTCCCTTTTGGTATCTCTCAGCTGTAATTCTCGTAACTTTATCGATTATCCATTCTACATTTACTATGTCGAACTCTATCGAGTTTATGGTAGCTTCCTCCCGGAAGCCGGCCATTATAGAAAATTCAGACGTTGCCTTTCAAGTTGTCGAAAAGATCGTAAGATCGAATTTGTCGGTTCCCGCTCCTGTGTGGAACAATTGTCGTTTTTCGTCCATTTTTTCGGTGCTTTCGGCACAAACTGTCGGGGGCGAAGCCCTATTTGCCGTATTCTACGTGTCTGAATAATAAGTGAGCGTCACTGTGCCTGCTCGTGACCGGTTCTTCATATTCGCCATCAAGGTAGCCAAAAGCTAAACTGAGGTAAGCGCGCAAACCAAGGTGAGGTGATTAGGTACCCATCGGCTTGCAATCCATCGCCGAGGATCAGCTGGTGAGTCGCACAGTATTATCAATCGTCACGAATAACCTTCCCCCTTTTTCATCTTGTCGTATATACAGTCCACTCCTATCGAAGTAAAATAAAGAAAACAGTAAAATACCCTAACATTTTGGCCCTACGAGCCGGATTCTTGTAGTAGTGACCTTATATTTTGTATATTTTAGTGTTTTCAAATCGATTTTGTCGAATTTTATTGCATCATTGTCTAATCTCAAAATCCGAGGGTAGATATTTTCGTAAACTTTTATCAGTGTCCAAGTAAAAGTATTGAGGATTTGAGAGGTTGGTAGTAGCGGAGCGATCCGACCAAAGATATTTGAAAGTTCTATACTAGTTTGATTCGTTTGGTTGGCAAGTGTCAAAGTCAACAAGTGTGAAGTTGTCAAAAGTCGAATTATTCTAGTTGTCATACTTGTCATTTATTTGTCAAAACAAGTTTGTATATGTACCGGTGTTTGTTTGTAATTTGTTGTTTTGTTGAAATAATATTCAAAACAAGCGTATTTTCGTGAAGTATTCATCGTATTTTGTTGCCTTTGTCGAAGCACGGTGTAAGATACCTAGTAGCTGCGTAGTACTGTGTAAAAATGTCGGAAAAAGAAACTGTCGATACTATTCGCGTCGCGCGTGATTATGCTCTCATGCGGATTGAATTAATTGAAACAAACGATTTGCGTGGTTACACGGAGTCAGATTTAAATGAGATTGAGTCGGGATTCCATTCCGCGCAGCGTAAACTTTTGTCGCTCAGCACTCGCCATGAAAAGGAACATGAGTTACCCGTTACAACAACATTCGAACGCAAATTTCGAGAGATTAAAAAGTGTTTTCGTGAGCAGCTAGTGCCTGTTGTACCGAAACAGGAAACATCTAGTTCAATTAATTTGCCAAGGATTGCAATTAAAGTGTTTGATGGGAACGAAACCAATTGGATATCGTTCATACAGTTATTTGACTCCCTTGTTCACAAGAGAGACATTTCGAATGTCGAAAAGCTTCACTATTTGTTGTCGAGCTTGCAAGGTAAGGCATATGATTTAATTAAAAACTTTCCCTTGACAGATGATAGTTATTTAGCGGCTTATAATACATTGAGCAAGTATTATAATAGGAAGAGGCAGATTGCTTTCACTTATTATGAGAGAATTTTGAACTGTGAACCAATCAAGTCCAAATCTAGTTCTGAATTGGAGCGCGTGTATAGAACATTTGCAGAAAACCTAACAATTCTCGAAAACTACCAGCTGCCTGATAGGAACTTCATGTTATTCCATCTGTTATGGTCGAAGGTGGATAGGCAGACACGCGAAGCATTCCAGTTGGAGTTCAATTCAGATGAGATTCCAAAGTTCGAGGAGTTGCAAGGTTTCCTGGAAAAATATTATCATGCATTAGATATGTCGAATGTAAAGTCAGCGAGTGCAGCTGTCAATAATAGGAAGGTGAAGTCATCATCTTTTGTAGTGGCATTAGCCCATTGTGTTTATTGTTCGGGACAACATAAACTTCATTTGTGTGAGAAGTTTTTGAGGTTGTCAACTCAATCACGCTTTGATGTCATAAAGGAAAAGAAACTTTGTTTGGTGTGCTTTTCAAATTCGCACTTAGTAAAAGACTGTCGTTCGAACATTAAGTGTGACAAGTGTCAATACTCACATCACAAATTATTGCATTTCGAAAGGAAGCCCGTTAATGATTCCACGAGTGAAACAACAGTGTTGACGTCGACTAATAGTGTTGACAATGTGTTGTTTGCAACTGCAAAAGTCCTAGTAAAAGATTGTGGGGGCAATTTTAAGCCAGTTAGAGTACTACTTGATTGTGCAAGTGCTAGCAATTTCATGTCGGAATCTTGTGCTAAATATCTGGGTTTGCAAATAGGACCAAGTCAAAACTCAGTGAATGGAATTGGAAATATGGTTGCAAGCACATTGGGGACGTTGTCATGCCATGTTAAATCAATATGTAGAAATTTCAGTTTAGACTTAGAAGCTTTAGTGTTGCCATCGATTTGTCCTCAACTACCTGTGCAACAGGTAGAGCCATCATCGTGGTCTCACCTTATCGGATTGACACTTGCGGATCCTGAATTTAATTTTCCAGGTCCTGTTGATATGCTTCTGAACGCAGATGTATTTTCGTCGTCATTGCTTCCTGGTTTGAAGCGGGGTAGACCAGGACAGCCCAATGCTTTGAACACCAACTTTGGTTGGGTATTGATGGGAGGTTGTGATGCCAGTTATCACACTTCCAGTTCTCGCTGTCGTAACCCGCAAAATAATCTTTGCTTTTTCGTTTCCAATTTGTCGTTGGATAACTCTCTCAAGAGGTTTTGGGAGATAGAGGAAGTTGGACCTCAACCTAAAATAATGTCGAAAGAGGAACAACTTTGTGAGGAGTATTTTACTCAAAATCACTGTCGTACGGGTGAAGGAAGATTTGTTGCTCCTTTACCATTTGTCGATCCTTCGGATAAACCTAATTTTTTAAATTCTCGTGCCATAGCCGTGAAGAGATTTTCGTCAATTGAGAGGAAATTTCAATTAAACCAAGAATACAAGGAAGCATACACTTCCTTTATGAAGGACTATGAAGCCTGCCATCATATGGAAAGGGTAGAGGCCCCTGTTGTTGATAATGGTCCATTTTATTACATTCCGCATCACGGGATATTGCGTCCTGAGTCTATTAGTACTCCTCTGCGCGTGGTTTTTGACGCCGGAAGTAAAGATTCTAGATCTCGCTCTCTGAATGACACCTTGCTGCCTGGGCCAAAACTCCAAACAAATATTTTTGATTTGTTGGTCCGCTTTCGTTGGCATGCAATTGTGTTCACAGGGGATGTCAAACAAATGTATCGACAGATTTTTGTGCCGGAAGGTGATGCTGATTACCAGCGTGTCGTATGGAGGTCGTCAACTGACGAACCCCTTCGGGACTATAGGCTCCGTACTGTAACATATGGTGTGAAATCCGCACCGTACCAAGCTCTACGATCAATCGCTCAACTCGCTAGAGAAGCTCAAGCTGAATATCCTTTAGGCTCTGCGGTACTAAGTAGAGACATCTTCGTTGACGACGTTGTCAGTGGAGCAGAGTCTGTCAGTCAGGCTCTAGAATTGAGGTCACAACTTACCAATATTATGTCATCGGGTGGTTTTGAACTCAGGAAATGGACATCCAATCATAAAGACTTTTTCGTAGATCTCTCCCCTAAAGACTTGTATTCTGAAGAGTTCAAACAGTTTGAAGACACGTCTGATGTGTCATGTAAAATTTTAGGATTATTGTGGCTTTCTCGTTCGGATTGTTTTCGTTTTAAAGTTGTTATTGAGAATCGTAGGTGTACGAAGCGGACAATTTTGTCGGAGCTCTCTCGTATCTACGATCCACTCGGTTTTCTCGGACCAGCTACGTTCTATTTGAAGTACCTGGTGCAACTTCTATGGGTTTCAGGTGTGGCGTGGGATGATGACGCCCCTGAACCGATCGTTTCGGAATGGACGCGCTTTAAAGCGCAGCTTTCGTTGGTGTCGTCGATCTCCATCCCTCGTCGGATGGTAGCATCGTTTATTGGTTTGCAAGTACATGGATTTTGTGACGCCAGTGAACGCGGTTTTTGTGGCGTAATTTACGTACGCGTTGTCGATGCAGAAGGCTACTGTTCTGTAACCTTTTGTGCCGCACGTTGTAGACTTGCACCGCTTCGTAAACTTTCGATACCCAGACTGGAACTCCAGGCTGCGGTTTTGTTATCGGATCTGATGACGGCTGTTGGTGAAGCGCTCAGTCCCTTCCACACAGTCAAACATCGTTTCGCATGGTCTGACTCTACAGCCACATTGGCGTGGATCAAGTCTTGTCCATCGAAATGGAAAACTCATGTAGCAAATAGAGTCAGCCACATTCAAGAGCGAATCGCACCCGAATTTTGGAGGCATGTGAGAACCTCGGACAATCCAGCGGATTGTGGATCTCGCGGAACTCTACCTTCGGATTTGGTGGAGCAGACAGTTTGGTGGAATGGCCCAACCTGGCTCTCCAAACCTGAAGCGGAGTGGCCCGTGTCACTTTCGTTATCAAGTGCAGATTCACATATTGCAGAGCAGGAGCAAAGGATTTTGACCCTCGTAACTTCAACTGTTGTCGATAATATATTTGATCAACTTTTGAACAAGTATTCGTCGCTTTCGAAGATCAAGCGCGTGTTAGCGTACATGTTCCGATTTCTGCACAACTCTAGACCATGTAACCTCAATCTTAAAAATGTCGGTTCTTTGTCACTCTTTGAAAATCAAAGGTCGTTCATATGTTTAGTAAAACATGTTCAACAGAGTGCATTTTCGAGTGAGATCGAGAAGCTTAAGGTTGGTTTGCCAAATTCTTTGCCTAAGGGTTTGAGGAAGCTCTCACCTTTCGTAGATACAGCGGGTCTTTTGAGGGTGGGCGGTCGGTTAGCCCGCTCAAACTTAAAGTTCGAAACAAAACACGTCTTGCTTTTACCTCGTGACAGTCGTCTTACCGCGTTAATTATTGAAGACTACCATCGGAACTTCATGCACCCTGGTGCACAAACGTTGCAAAATCTCCTCGCTCAAACCTTTTGGATTTTATCGCCTAAGCGAGCTATTCGAGCAGTCGTTTCAAAATGTATGAGATGCCTTCGTGTTGACCCTAAACCTGCGCCAGCTCCGCTTATGGGAAATTTACCTCCGTGTCGCATTAGTCAAATCAAACCCTTTTCGACCGTATGTATCGATTACGGTGGTCCTTTCGACATTGCTCTCGGTCGGGGACGAGGTGTTAAAACATTTAAAAGCTATATTTGCGTTTTCGTTTGCACTAGTACCAAGGCAATTCATTTGGAATTGGCCTCAGAATTGTCAACGGAGGCATTTCTTGCTGCATTGAAGAGATTCATTGCGCGCCGCGGTCGCTGTAGTAGAATCATTTCAGATCAAGGCCGAAACTTTGTAGGCGCGAGCAATTACCTAGGAAATTTAATGAAAACCGCTGCGGAATCTCAAGAAATTCTGTTCACCTTTAGTCCTCCGGGCAGTCCACATTTCAATGGTTTGGCTGAAGCCGGAATAAAATCGGTCAAAACTCATGTATCTAGAGTCATAGGAACTCAAAGACTTACTTTCGAGGAATTTTATACCGTGCTCTCACAAATAGAAGCTTTGTTAAACTCTCGACCACTGACGCCCCTCAGCTCTGATGCAAATGATTTTTCGGCCCTCACACCTGGACATTTTCTGACGCTAGAACCGTTGTCGATCCTTCCGGAAGAAAAGCTTGTCGATTTAAATATTAGTGCTCTACAACGCTGGAAGCTACTTCAGAAAATGCATCAGGATTTTTGGCGCAGATGGCATCAGGAATACATCCATACTCTCCAGTGTCGAATGCGTTGGAACAAAATTCCGGCCGAGAACGTTACTATCGGCACTCTCGTCTTGATTGTAAACGAACAATGCAGCCCGATGACGTGGAGTATGGGTCGTATAGTTGCCTTGCATCGAGGAGCGGACGGTCTTTGTCGTGTCGCAACGGTGAAGACAGCTACAAGTCAATTCAAAAGACCAATTGTTAAACTTTGTCCATTGCCAATCTAAATTAAATTTTCATTTCCAAATACTTAAATTTCTAATTTTGTCGTTGATCTAACCTTTCGCTACCACATTTTCGTTTTCTCAATACTTGGACCTCAATACTTTTCGTTATATAATATTATACTTGACAATTTTCGAATATTGTGGCTTAAATGTACCATTTAGGTGGGCGGAATGTTCCCTTTTGGTATCTCTCAGCTGTAATTCTCGTAACTTTATCGATTATCCATTCTACATTTACTATGTCGAACTCTATCGAGTTTATGGTAGCTTCCTCCCGGAAGCCGGCCATTATAGAAAATTCAGACGTTGCCTTTCAAGTTGTCGAAAAGATCGTAAGATCGAATTTGTCGGTTCCCGCTCCTGTGTGGAACAATTGTCGTTTTTCGTCCATTTTTTCGGTGCTTTCGGCACAAACTGTCGGGGGCGAAGCCCTATTTGCCGTATTCTACGTGTCTGAATAATAAGTGAGCGTCACTGTGCCTGCTCGTGACCGGTTCTTCATATTCGCCATCAAGGTAGCCAAAAGCTAAACTGAGGTAAGCGCGCAAACCAAGGTGAGGTGATTAGGTACCCATCGGCTTGCAATCCATCGCCGAGGATCAGCTGGTGAGTCGCACAGTATTATCAATCGTCACGAATAACCTTCCCCCTTTTTCATCTTGTCGTATATACAGTCCACTCCTATCGAAGTAAAATAAAGAAAACAGTAAAATACCCTAACATTTATATTTTTGAAAAAAATATCTGTGACGAGTTCTACAATGCTGACGTCACACTTTTTTAATGAAGCCTAGCCTGGATCTGCTCCCGCGTTATAAATAATTATACTTATATAAAGCGCGAGCGCAGCGCGCGCCATAAATGTTTTATTAGTGTGATAAATTATAGCGTTGATCGCAACATGATTATGAAAGCGAAAGCGCAGCAAGCGCGTTAATTTCTTAAGTTTTCTATCATTTTGGTACTTATACTGAACGTGAATACCAATATTAAAGCGTGAGTGCAGCGAGCATCGAATGTTACTTTTTTCAGTCACTGTGTTAAATAATTTAATGTCTGAAGTAATGTGAACGACGTTTAATGAAACATCGAGGACCGCGTGAAACTAAATGACAATATTGTAGCATACTGTCTGTGTGCCCTATGTATCCTATGACAAACTTGTATGATATTGTCTCAGGTATTTTCATGGTATTTTTAAGTAGTTTTTGGTGGGCCTACCAACGACCGTCCTAAATAGGACGGTTTTGACCTAGGGACAGAAAAGAGATGTTACGACATTGAAAGGAGCGGAAAACCGGCCGCAAAGGGACGCGACGGCCTGGTAACGCTGGTCACAGACTCACAGACAGAGGGATACCCCTACTACGTATGACAATGACAACAGTCACAGCGCCATAGACGAAGTATCAAATCCATAATAATATCAAATCAAACAACAGCAGACAATCACCATTCCATGGATGAACTACCGTTACATACCCAATTTGGGTAATTCATCCATGGCACTAATTTATTGCTCTGCTCACTGCTGACTGCTGTAGGTAGATACAACCAATCTTGGGAAGTTTTGGCGGGAATCCGTGTTCGTTAACGTGCACGAGTGGTAGGCGAATGATATAAATTCAAAAAACGTGTCATTTCGCATTTTTCCCGAAACTCCCAGGAAGTTTCAGTAAAGCATTCACTACTTTACTGAATCGTGACTTTGACGATGTAAATAATTGACTTGACTACTTGACCACGATTGCTATATTGCTGTGACTTTCTTAATGTGAAATTAAGAAATACCAAATTAATAAAATACCTGACACTGGCTATATGCACAAAGCGAGCGAAGCCATAACTAAAACAAAAAAAAAAAAGGTCGCACGAATGATTGGAGCACAGCAGCTGTTGTCAGTTGTCAGACGAGTGCCGGCCGAGTGACGAGGACGACCGATCAATCTAGTGTTACGTTAAACATCGATAGTTTTGATTTCCGATTGTTATCAATAGTTTGCCAAAAACTATCGATTTTTATCGACACTATCGATAGTTTTGCTCCAACTTTGCCTAATTTCAAGGCCTTTCGACTATTAGGTAGGCAAAGTTCATGAAAAATAGTAGATCGATAGTAGAAAATAATTATCGATAGTATCAGTAAAAATCAAAGGCAAAGAAGGCAAAGTTTATGAAAAATAGTAGATCGATAGTAGAAAATAATTATCGATAGTAAAAAACTATCGATACTATCGATAGACTATCGATGTTTAACGTACACTAGATCAATTAAACAAACAACCAGCGTTTGTATTCTCTTTGCAAACAACAAAATACTTCAAAATAGTCGTGATCAACAACCTCTCCTTGGATACATTTATTCTTATATCAATCTGTTTATGTCCCTGGCAATGTCGTTATTCCTGTAAAAAGTGTGAATTCTGAGATAATGAACGGTGACCAGAGCCCTATTACTCCGATAGATACCTCAGATCCTGAAGAAGCGGAACTCATGGATCCTATTGATCATGAACGATGCAGATACCCTTTCTGCATCGTATGGACCCCTATTCCGGTGCTAACGTAAGTAGGTAACTAATTACAAAGAGTTCCTGGCTAATTCTTCATAAAGATCTTCATTTATACTACACAATACATAAACTAAAAAGCAAATATAAATAGTCATACAATAACCTCATGCATTTTCAGAATTTAATAAATTGCCCTTATTAGTAGGTAGTAAGTATAGTACCTACTTTGTAAAAATGTCAAAGTATTGGATGGAAAGAAGAGAAAGACAGGGAAAGGGAAATATGGCATATCCATGTTTATTTTTCAAGTTACATAGATTCCAAACCTTAAAGCATGAAAAATATTTACATGAAGGTATTTATATTGTGTACTCTTGGCCTACCTGCTAAAATGAACTTCTTTTATTTAAATTACCAGATGGATGTTCCCATTCCTCGGCCACATGGGTATCTGTACATCTAGTGGTGTGATCAGAGACTTTGCTGGTCCGTACTTTGTCTCGGAAGATTTGATGGCCTTCGGAAACCCGACTAAATACTGGCAGTTGTCACCTCATAAAGCTGCCAATGGACAAGCTGGCTGGGATGCAGCGGTGCATGAAGCTTCGGAGATTTATAAAAAGCGAATGGTATGCATACTGTAGATACTAATACAATATCATTGTCACTACTCTATTTTATCTATCTATCTGTCATAATATTCAAGTGCTTTTATTATTTTATCTGTATAATTACATAAATATAGTCACACCTTTTTCCAATTTGGGTAGGCAGAGACTTCATCCCTCCACATGCTGCAGTCCTGACACACCTTGTTGAGTCTCTTCATGCACGCATGCCGGTTACTTTAGGTACCTGTACTTTAGGATGTCCTTGATTTTATTGAGGTATGTCTGCCTAGATCAAACCCTACCAATCTTCGTCCATCCTCTAGATGTCCAAACCGTGTAAGCATCCGTTTCTCTATTTGAATCACTACATCTTTTGCCATTCCACATTATTCACTTATCACGATTATGAAAATTATATGTTACAACCTAAATCATATTTTTTCTTTCAGCATATCATATTTTATGACAACTGTCATTCGCATGTTGCGACTGCCCTCAATATCATGAACTACAGCAACTGCAAGAATTGGAATATGGTAAAACTAGCATTCTACATGATACCATACTCCAAGTATGTGAGGTAGGTATTCCATCATACAAACATACCTAAAAGTAATGTAGGAATACAGGTAAGTGTAAACTATTTAACAGCAATAAATGCACTAATTTTCCCGTTCACATCTTTCCTTGTCAACCAGTATGTTGTCACTTAACTTCAGGCTCATTGGTATTACCTACTGCCGTAATTGAATGTACAAAATATACAAATATGTAGTTGTTTTTGGGTTTAGAAATTATATTTAACTTATCATTTCAGTTTTGGTGCATTCCTGAAGACCTGGCTGCCGTTCGTCATCATTGTGATTTTCATTTGCGCCCTTGCGGCCCTCATTTAAGTTTAAATATATTTTGTTCCCTTTATAATAATAGTAATACTTTGACTGAATTTTGTTTGAATGTATTGTTAAATGTTTGAATGGGCATTTTTTTTCTTTGATTACATACATAAATGATATTATAATAATTTGTACCTACATCCTGTTGGCGTCGTAATGAATGCAGTAACCAATATAAAGAAATATACCAAATAAGTATTTGCTAGTACCAGTGTCTGCACATAAAAATTAGTTTTATGTTAACTTGAATTTATAAATAAATATATTAAATCCATACAAATAAATAAAATTTAACTATCTGTATGCAATGCCAAAATCTATTATGAGTCTTTTTCTTTCTGTTTTGGCTAATCTCCTAAACGGCTGAACCAGTTCTGATAGGACTTTCACTGGCAGATAGCTGATGTTGTAAGGAGTAGTGTAGGCTACTTTTAATTAAGAACTCACTACTCCCCGTGGTTTCACCTGCGGGATGATAACAAACAGGTGAAACTGTGGGGCACAGCTAGCATCTATTAATTTTAATAACATAATTTATTATAACAAATATTTAGAAATAGTAATTTATCAGTATTTGTATAATCCCCTTATATTTTTTATATTTTATATTTTCATCTAATATTAATGATTACAATCACTAATTTAAATTACATTCCCAGTTTCTCCGGCGACAACTGGGAAAAGTTTTCCTATTCCTCGCCTTAGGCGACAAATGGGTAAATATATACCACAGAACAACAAAATTATTACTAATAGTCATTGGGTTGAAGGACACTACCAGTGTGATTATCTGTTTATTATAATTATACCCTCATTAAAAGCTAGTGGTATTTGTCATCCAAAGGCGCTTTATCAGCAATAAAGGAATTCAAAACTATCCATGCTATATCATAATTTATTTATAGAAAATGAATAAAAACTGGTACATTATCAGATAATTAGGTATACATCTGAAAAATATGCTAATTAACAATAATGATAATAATATAACATGTTCCTTCCTGCTTGTTTATATCAAATTAAAACTACTGAACAATTTACAATGTACGAGGGTGAATCAAAAAGTTCTTAGAAGTGCATATATATGAAACCTTTTTGGATCAAGTTCGATATTCAAATTAAAGAGTGTCTATCACACTATATTTATGCAGACTGTCACTTGTTTTTGTCAGTTCGTTCGCATGTAATAAATTTTTTTGTGCAACGAGTTGCTAAAAAGTCAAAATTATGGATAAAAGTGAGTTACGTGCGGTGATAAAATATCTCAGTTTGAAAAAAATGTCTACGAAGGAAATTTTTTTGGACATTCAGCAGACATTAGGGGGTGATGCTGTACCCTATTCTACGGTTGCGTACTGGGTGGCTGAATTTAAAAGAGGTAGATCAAGCTGTAAAGATGACCCGCGTTCTGGGCGGCCTTCAACCTCCGTTACAGAAGAAAATGTCAAAAAGGTTGAGAATCTGGTTTTGGAAGACAGAAGAATGACTATAAAACATATAGCTGAGATCCTAAAGATATCTTTTGGTAGCGTTCAATCCATTTTAATTGATTCACTGGGGTTCAAAAAAGTGTCTGCAAGATGGGTGCCACGAATGTTAACCGACGAAAACAAAAAGCGACGTTTGGAAATTTCCAAGCGTAATCTCGAAATGTTCCAGCGTGATTCGGATAATTTTTGCCGTCGTCTTGTCACCATGGATGAAACGTGGGTCCACCATTTTGATCCTGAAACTAAAAGACAAAGCATGTCTTGGAAACGACCATCCTCTCCATCCATTAAGAAATTTCGAGTTGCTCCTACCGCTGGCAAAGTTATGGCCTCTGTGTTCTGGGATAGTGAAGGAATCCTTTTTATTGATTACATGCCAAAAGGCCAGACGATTACTGGACCCTATTATGCAAATTTAATCCCGAAAGTGCGTGAAGCGATTAAAGAAAAACGTCGTGGAAAACTGTCGTTGGGCATGTTGTTCCTTCAAGATAACGCTCCTGCTCATCGATCGGAAGTTGCGCTCAACGCAATCCGCTGTGCTGGCTTCAATCTCCTTGACCACCCACCATATTCTCCGGACTTAGCCCCAAGTGATTTTCACTTATTTCCAAAATTAAAAGAGGAAATTCGTGGAACAAAATTTCACGATAATGACGCGGTTATAGCTGCCGTAGAGGACTTTTTCGAGAGTCAAGAAAATAATTTTTTTTCACAAGGAATAAGGAAGTTAGAAACGCGTTATTCTAAATGCATTGCATTGGAGGGAGATTATGTAGAAAAATAAAATATTATTATTTAAATCTTTGCATTTTTTAATATTGATTCCAAGAATTTTTTGATTCACCCTCGTATTTTTCACTGTTTGGTAGCTTGGGATCTGACTTAAAACTAATATACATTATTAATGAGAATCCCAACTATAGATAAAAATCTGTTTATCTGTGCTGCATCAGCATTAGTTTACTCTACTAACAGCATTTTATATAACCTCTCAATTAGTGAATATCAATAGTAACAAATTACTCATACACATTAAAGAGTGAATTCCATTCTCATATTGATAGATTCAAACAAATATTTAACATTCAACAATAGTTATTGAAAAATAAGTTTAAAAACTGGCCAAATATGAGTCGGACTCGCGCATGAAGGGTTCTGTACCATGATCTATAAAAATGGCATTAAAATCACGTTTGTTGTACGGAAGCCCACTTAAATATTTATTTTATTATTTTTTAGTATTCTTTGTTATAGCAGCAATAGAAATGCATAATCTGTGAAAATGTTAACTATCACAGTTGATGAGACAGAGCAGAGCCTTAGTATAATAGGGTCCTGTTTTACCCTTTGGGTACGGAATCCTAAAGTCTTCACACAGTTCAAAGTGAAGACTTATAAGAGGCTTAGACTAATTTGGGGTCACTGAGCCATTATTATTATTTAGTTTGTTAGTCTAGATAAAAACTGAATTATAAAATTGGAGTGCTTACCTAACTAATATCTAGCGCTTTATAGCTCACATTTTCATGAAATATAGGTATTGTGAATATTTAACATGTGTGGGTATTCAGCAAACATATCACTATTTATCAATTCACAATAAATTTGCATTTTCTTTGATACATAACATTTTCAGCTTATTATTTGATATACCTACCTATGAATAAAATTTCTTACACATTATTCAAGATGAGTGTCATATTTTATTGTTTTGAATGCCAAGCTTTAAGACAAAATGAATCATCCACTTCAAGCTAAATCCACAAGGACCAGTCATCACATGACTGGCATACAGAGCATGTTTTGTGTTGTCACATATTGAGGACTGTGGGATTCAACAGGCTACGATGTGATGATACACTGCACACTGTGATCAGCTAACATTCGTTCAAAACACTTCTCTCTGTCGAAAAATCGTAATCGTAGCCACTCAAGTTGAGTTTGGATTTTGTAAGGAAATTTATCTCCGAAACAAAGGCATCTTTGTGGGTTGCCAGCTGCAGCTCTTTGCACATCCTGAACGGCACTCCTTGGAGGTAGTGGAAAGTGGGGTCCACTAGAGGCTTGGCCACCGCGGGAGAAGGGGGCGCTGGCCGGACAGGGTACCGTGACGGACCACCGCTTACGTTGGGGTAAATCCCTCCTCCTGGTGGCGTCGGTGTGGGATTGACCACTACGAACCCGTGATCAGGTGATGCGCCAGGAATCGGAGGTGTCTCATCTTCAACTGGCGATGATCTTCGTTTGCCAAATATAGATGAAAACATTTTTATTACAAAATAAGTTAGTGTATGGTGACTCAATCTTGTTTGTAACAATAATTAAATTAGACTAGTAAGTTTCCCCTTCTCTCTTCGTCTTTATTTCTAGTTCTAGATAAAATTTTGTTTTGTACTGCTGGGCTGGGAATTGACAAGCAGCAGGGCAGACAAATCTGTCAGAACTCAGAAGTCAACTTCACTTTACTTTCTCAAATCGATCAATGTCAATTTATTTATCCCATTGTGACCATTTTTTATGTAATGGCTTCGCACGGTTTGTGCATATAGCCAGTGTCCCGTTTTTTGTTATAATTAGTATTTCTTAATTTCACATTAAGAAAGTCACAGCAATATAACAATCGTGGTCAAGTAGTCAAGTCAATTATTTACATCGTCAAAGTCACGATTCAGTAAAGTAGTGGATGCTTTACTGAAACTTCCTGGGAGTTTTGGAAAAAATGCGAAATGACACGTTTTTTGAGTTTATATCATTCGCCCACACTCGTGCACGTTAACGAACACTTAATGATAAATATTCCACCAATATTACACATTAACACTCGTAGAAACACAAGTTTGAGAAAATAATACATAACCAACAACGTTTCACTATCGAATTCCTGCCAAGCCGCCAAAACTCTTTTGCGACAAATTATTGTCAATAATGTCAAAACTAATACTATGATGAAACCGACTAATGACATGAGACCGATGACGATATTTTAATAATATTAGTACCTATTGTCTAGGGCAGCGGTACTCTAAGTGTGTTCCGCGGAACCCTAGGGTTCCGCGCTACCCCTGTAGGGGTTCCGCAAGAATTTAGAAAATAAATCAAACCTGATATCAACCAATTGATGAAAAATAAAAAAACAGATTCATACCTCCCATTAGTTAAGATTTTTTCATTTTTAATATCTTCTATTATTGTACTTGCCATGTGGTAAAGTAAGTAATAATTAGTAACTGTTACATTGTACTTTTATTACGCTTATATAATAAAGAATACACTTTTAAAAACTATTGTTTTATTGTAGGGTTCTGTCAAGTATTTTGCTTGTCAAAAGGGTTCCGTGACCAAAAAAGTTTGAGAACCGCTGGTCTAGGGAAATACCAATCGGTACAGATCGCGCGGCGAGAGTTTGGCTTTGACCTTCGGGTGGAGGGGATTACTGCGCATGGTGTGTAGGCGCATGCGGTGCTCTGATTGGATTGCTCTGATTGTGTGCGTGACAGTACAGTAAGCCAAACTCTCGCCGCGCGATCTGTATTTCTACTTTACTAAGGTAAACAGGAAGGTATTAATGTTTTTATCGGTAGGTACTTATTATTGTGTCTTACCACAGTATTGTACTACCGATACTTATATCTATACTTCTACCCATACTTTGACGCAACATACCGATATATTCTAGACAGCGATGCGAAGTAGCCAGAAGCCATTTAGTTTAACTCCGTAGAGGTAACAACTTTGACCCTCAACAGTTAGGTTGATTTATTGTATTTCAGTATCGTCTACAAATACCCGCTTATTTAATGAAGTATCGGTATTATTGTATTAAAATAAGGATATCGGTATTTTTGTAATGTTACCTCAAAATTATCGGTATTTGGGGTCCTGGTTTTAGTCGATTAAGTTAATCGAATCAAATGTCTAATTGGATATTTGTCGGGGTGTATCTCTAAAAGAAAACTGCATGATTTTTTTTACGTTTCCTTTGACCAAAACTTGAACACCTATTGGTCAAATTATTTTTATAGTGTCAATAGATTGATAACAGCAAATGAGACATCGTTTTACACGGTTTTATTTCTATTAGCGAATGATACAACTGCAGATTTGTTTGGAGTTAGAAAGAGAACAGGTTGTTTTCCGACTTAAATATAAATATGTCAAAATCTTACCAAACCAAAAGTACAAATCCAAACAAGTAGGTATGTAGGTACAGAATAAGAATAGGTTTTACTTTGTTTTGAAGCGCTACGATGGATGTATTAACTGGAATCAATTTATTATTGTCGTGATATAAGAGTGACAATGTGATACGGCTATAGATACTCGTATTATTAAATATTGTAACTCGGTGAACTTTGTGTTGTGGATCTTCAGCCAGATATACTTCGAAGCCCAGCTGGACCGAGGTATGGTATGATACATTTGTATTGTTTTTACTTAGCGCTTATTTGTAAAGATATTTTGCCCTCATGCATGTCGTTTTTTGTAATGTTATTGCAACGTGACTTTTTGTAAACATGTTATTACGATTCATCCTGCCTCCTGACCTGATATTGAAAACCTTTTCTGTCCAGACAAAAATATCTGTTTACATTTAATGCTGTCGTAGTGGAACAACATTTTATTATTGACACGGTTATCAGTGAGGTGCTTTTCTTTTTTATGTCTAACACTAGCTGACCTTCGCCTACTTCATATTAATTTGCCGCATGAACAGTAATCCCAGTAACAAGCTCCAAACTTCATCTAAATCCATATATAGCTATTTATTTTATATAATAGCCATTACATAGCTACATTACAAACTTATAGGATTCATACCATTATGATTCAGGGATAATGTTAACACAAAGTGCGAGATCTATTTGCTATTCTCTTGCAAGTTGGGCCTTCTTTCATTATCTGTTAAAGAACACTAGAAGTTCTTAAACATTCGCTAACTGTTAAAACTAGAATTCAAATGGGTCTAATTTGTGCACAAACTAATATCCAAATATATAATTTTGACATACCTCAACATTTCGGCCGAGCTAAATCGACGGTGGTCAAGAAAAAATTCAAACCTCATTCAGTATAGTACAGACTTGATTCTTATTAGAAATGGGACCGCTTGGCATCAAAAAAAGGTTTTTTGTAAAATGTCCATTTTCTTGGCGACTAATTTTTTTCCTAAATCTGTAAATGCAGGTCAGAATATCTTATAAAAATATGGATAGTCTCCTAAAACATTTGCCTGTAGCTATAATGGTTAAGGTACCTGCCCTTACGGTCCCGTCTCAAAAATTCACCCTATATTACTATTGAGTTCTCTTCACTATAAATTCCACTGTCACTTATCAGAATGCAGTATAATATTGATGCAAGGATTTATGATTTATGAAAAAAATTTCAACACCACCTGATTGACTGAGACGTACATTGTTTTCAGGTGATCATCAGCATGGCTGATGACCCCGGTCATTCGTCACGAATAGGTATGTTCCTAATCTTAATCTGTCGTGCCCCATGTATGTGCAAATATGAGTAGGTATGGGGCATGGGGTAACTTTTGTTGTCTTTTGCCAAAATTATCTGTACAATACTAATACAACAACTTAATCATTGCTATTAAATCTGTTAAGGTACTATCGTTTTATGTGAATATGTATGACAATGATTACATATTAAGATCGCATTTCAATCATTAATAGTAAAATATATATTATATATCTTTTAGGCTAACATAGGCTAAATATGCTCAGCCCGGAATGTAGGTAAGTGAGACAGCTGTATATTCATAATCTGGGCAAAGTATACTAAGGACAAGTATTCTAAGAATAAGAACATGGCATTTCCCTGTTTTGTATAATAAACAAATATTATCTACTACTAGGATAACTTCCGAATAGCGAAAAATATCGTAATCATACCAATAAATTGTTAGGTTCCAGTTATTTGGAATGCTTTAATAGGTTTATAACCTTTTCAGCATTAGAAACAAGGGAATATTAAAAAAAAGTGTTTTTAAATAAAGGAGTACGCGTTTGACCACTATCACGCCTGATGAAAAGCGATGATGCGGTCTACGATGGTGCACGCTTTAAGGCTCTTAGGTTAAAATTATCGGTAAACAGACTCCGGCATGGAGCTTCACTCCATTACGGTACGAATAATAAATGTAGAAGCAAACCGCTTCGTGCGTTGGGCTCTTACGTCAACGTCGTCAACTGAACCCACTCCCAGGTGTGTCCGCGGGATCAGATGAGGTAGAGTGTCCCTTGTACGGTGGCGCATCGCCGTAAGTCTGGTAGTCCGATGATGGAATGGGCTTGGCGGAATCGAATCATGCAGTTTCAACGCACTGTCCGAATTGAATCTGGTAAAACCCGACCGGCTGACAACTTTGCGTCGGTGTTCACGCCAAGGTTTGCCTTTACCAATGCGTCATTGCCTATGAGCCTCTTCGCTCGTCTTTCGATCAACTAATCCTTCGCAATTCAATTTTAAGACAAATTTCTGAATGTACGGAAACCCGATCAATATGATCCAGAATAGTGGTTTTGAGATTTGTTCATTAATCTCTTTCTAAATCAATAAACCTACTTTCATTAATCCGACGGCATACTTCTATCCAAGAATAAAGTCATTATTGAATTCAGTGAAATTCGTCTAAATATCGCTGAATAGGTGGTACCTAGATTGTATTATAGCGGCCGCTGGATTGGTTTCGAGGACGGCTAAATACCAATATCGAGTGGTATCTCGAGCCTTCCACAGCCTACCCGGGACTCGGGGGCGCCCGCCGCACGGCGCCAGGGTTGCCAAAAAGCGAAAAATCTGAGCTACTGGCTGGTTCTTTAAAAAATAAGAACTCTGTAAAAGCCGGCCTATCTCATAGATTGACTGGAAAACCTGTCGCCAAACCCCCCCCTATAGGGGTGTTCTACCGCGGGCTTTGAGTGCCAGTCAGTGGCCAGGTGAGAAGGTGATATTTTAATCTCATGTTTATGCCTATATTTGAATTAATGTAATTTTTGTTATCTTTGAATAATATCCTCAATAATTCTAGTATTATAATGATTATGTCGTAGTTACGAGCTGTAATGCACAACATTATCTAACTAAAATCATAGAGTTCGAAGATGAAATGTATTGTTACGAGCTGGGGGTTCGGGATAGGAATAAAAATTCCGGTTTCACACGCAGAACCTAGATTTAATCAGGGATACTGACAGGAGGCCGTTACTCACTGCAGGTCTATACACACACACTATATGCACTGATATTCACCAGACCGTATTTAATTTTCTTCCAAGCATCGCACTGTATTCACTTCCGATGTGTTCGCGTCGATTTCCAAATCAGAACTCCCTTGTTCGGCCTTAGCTCACGTATTTATACTCCGCTTAAATTGCACTAGATAGTTCTCGACAATGGTCGCACTTACTAGTCGCGTCTAGCTAGAGCCATCCCCTCTGGCAACATTCTAGCACCTGCATAGTTCTGCCGCTTGTCCAGAGAGGGCGCTGTTCGCGTACAAGTGGCCGCACAGTGAGCTAGTGCCGGCTACTCCTCCATAGATGGCGCTGTTAAAAATCCAAGCGACCGCACAGTGAGCGAGTTCTTACTACTCCTCACTAGATGGCGCCTTTTTCAATACCTTTCACTCAAGCGGCGCAACAGTATGTTATTTTTATAAATATAACTAGCAGACACGGCCACGCGTTGCTGTAGTTAAGGTTTTTGTTATTATATTGCGACTATAATTTGAAACGTAAGCTATACTTACTATCTTTTAAGTTAGATCAAACTGCACACGGTGTGCAGATTTGATTAAAATCGGTGGAGTAGTTTAGGAGTCCATCGCGGACAAACAACGTGACGCGTAATTTATAAATATATTGGCTCGGGGTTAGGCATGGCTTTAATAAAATATAAACTTCACTGGAAATCACTTTATTTCACTGATTTTTACATGAACTAATCTATAATAATTCTTAAACGTTGTAATTTTAAAGATAAATAACTATAATCACACTATAGGCCTACAGCATGCGCACCGGGCCGTGTCCGAAGTAAGAATGAGCCCCGTAGTACACCGAGCGCTCCTTTTATAGCCAGATGGGTGGGGGAGCGATAACAGTTACCGGTGTTGCCATTGGTATAAATTTAAATACTACCACGGTGACCGATCACTGCCCGCTGCGCATGCCGTTCACAGTTGGACGGCGCCGCCGTCACGGCCATACTGACGTGCGTACGTCCTCGTACGTGTAGCTTCACATTGTATCTGGCGAGGGGCATTAGTATCATGGTTAATGTTCGTTCATCCTGATAATAAAATAAGGTGAAACTTAAGATTCCAACCTCCTAATCATCGTTAACCCTCAGGACCAACCGTATCCCTTCATTTACAAAAAAATGGACCGGATAGTGCTAGACCGGATAGTTATCCCTTTAGCAACCAAAAATCATATTGTAATATTCACACACTTTTTTTTTTCCTTCACAATTTTTTTTTTCTCTAACTTCATTAATTAATTTTATCCAATGTATCATTACCCTCTTTTCATTCTCTCTTTTTTCATCATTTTTTTTTTATTTGTTTTTTTTCTTCTGTTTTCGTTGGTCCTGGTTAGCCCTGCAACTACTTCTTACATTTTAAATTACATTGCATCGGCTTGATGTACAATAGCATTAGTTATAATGTTAACAGATTGCGGTAAATCTATTGAGGACTCTACAGAGACTGTTCGTGATCTAGAGTTTTGAATATTGACATCACTGGCAGTTAATGAGTGCGAATCACCGGACATAGTATCGCTATCAGCAGACATTGTATCGCTATCAGCTGATATTGTATCGCTATTAGCAGACAAAGTATCGTTATGACTAATGGATACAGTGTCATTTTCGTGGCTAGTTTCATGAACAAGATTACTGATATTAGTGTCACCCGCCGTCACGTCATCATCACTATAATTTTCTGAGATTTCTATTAAGCCTGATTGGCCATGAGGTACTTCCCTTAGATTTTCATGGGCATACTTGTAAACTCTATTAGTACCGTTTATATGTCTCAATTCATATCGATCATTTCCTAAAACTGCAGTAACCTTAAAAGGGCCCTTATATTTTCGATCTAATTTTGTTTGATGTCTTTCTTCACTTTTAACAAAAACGAAATCTCCTACTGAAAATGGTTTAACTTTTGCTTTGCCTCTATTAAATCTAACCGTGTCAGCTTGTGCTAATTTTTGAATGTTACTTGATGCATTAGATCGCGCTATTTCAAGATCTACCCTGTTGGTGTCGTGAGGATTCGTGGATACTTTAGACAGTTCTAATGAGTTGCCTTGAATACCCAGCATCAGTTCTATCGGAGCAAATCCTGTCACTCTACAGCGTGTACTATTAAGAGCTAATTGTATGTTACCCAACTCTTCTTGCCATACACCATCAGAATCACTTTCAGTTATAGTGAGCAGGCTTTTAAGAGTTCTCATAACGCGCTCTACTTGCCCGTTTGCCCTACTGGAACCAGTAGCTATTAGGTGCAACTCAATATTTTTATCTTTGCAAAAATTCCTGAAATCTGCATTATCATAAGAACGTCCGCGGTCAGCAATTATACGTTTTGGAGCACCAAACAGATGAACAGCATCTTGTATTGCTTTAATGGCGTCGGAGGAGTTTAAAGTCAGAGTATGTTTTAGTAAGACAAATTTTGTGAAAGCGTCTATAATGACTGAGCAATATTCCTTTCGTTCGCTTTTACCACTTAGTTTGCCAGTAATATCCAAATGAATAGTATGCCATGGAAGGGCAACTTTTGGAATTGGATGTAGTCGAATTTGTTGAGCGCCCGAAGGACCTTTAGAAGCTTTACAGATTACGCAAGATTCTACAAATTTTTTCACATATTTTGACATGTTTTGAAACCAATAAAGTTCATACAGTTTGTCAAGAGTTTTTTCATATCCCAAGTGCTTAAGTTCGCTGTGGACATGACTTATAAGAGACCAGATCAGAGAGCGTGGCAAAATAGGTAACCACTTGGTGGTTTTACTGCGATCTATTCTACGGTAAAGTATACCCTGCCTAATATCGTATGTGTGCGAGACTTCAGAGGGTAATTCATTGGATCGTAGCTTCGAAATTATATCTGAAATTTCAGAATCACGTTGTTGTTCTACAATCAACCATCCCTTTTCAAGTTCGGAAAAATTCACATTTTTGGAGGTGATTTTAGGATTTTCCCTAACTGTTCCCTTTTCAATAACTACAGGGGAGTTGCGTGAAAAGAAATCTGCATGAGCCATATTTTTCCCTTCTTTATAAATGACATTGAAATCGTAAGATTGCAAGATAGCCCACCACCTGTGAACTCTCGGTGTTAAATCTTTTTTTGAGTGGGAGGCCTTCAACGCGTTGCAGTCAGTAAATACTGTGAATTTACGCCCGTAAAGATAATGCCTAAAATGTTCTACAGACTTAACTACTGCCAATGTCTCTAACTCATAAGAATGGTAACGACTCTCTGCATCAGTTGTCTTGTGGCTAAAGTAAGCGACCACGTGAGGAAGACTGTTTTCTCTTTGAATTAGGACGGCTCCGTACCCATCATTACTCGCATCGGTATGCAATTCAATAGGTAATGATGGATCGAATATTTTCAAAACTGGCTCTGTTGTCAGATAGTTTACAATTGCATTGTGAATTTTGTCATGCTCGTTTGTCCATGTGATTTGACCTTTACCAGAAGTCAGAGGGTACAAAGGCTTCATCAATATCGAAAAGTTTGGAATGAACTGCCGGAAGTATGTAGCTAGTCCGATGAATTGTCTTAATTGCGTTACTGTAGTCGGCTTCGGGATGTTTTGTAAAGCCTGAATTTTACGGGGATTTGGACTGATTTGACCTGAAGATATCACGTATCCTAAATATTCGATTTTCTTTTTCATAAACGAGCATTTGTTAAAGTTAAAGGAAAAGCCGGCTTTAGACAATATACCTAGCAATTTATCAAGACGAGACAAGCCCTCCTCAACGGTTTCTGATGCAGAAAGAACGTCATCCATATAAACAAGGACCTTGTCATCATTAAGAGGTTTGAGGGCAGAATTGATTGCTCTTTGAAAAACCTGAGGAGCATTTTTTAATCCAAATGGCATGGCCAAGTACTCAAATTGACCCGTCGGTGTGACAAAGGCGGTTTTCCTTATGGAATCCTCATGAACTTTTATCTGATGGAATCCAGAGGCCATATCAATACTTGAGAAATAACGTGCTCCGTGCAATTTGTCTAACTGGTCGTGAATTAATGGAAGGGGGTAGCTATCAGGGAGAGTGTTACTATTAAGTTCTCTGTAGTCGACGCACATACGATCACTACCGTCTTTCTTTTTCACTAAAAGAATGGGACTTGCAAATGGTGAAGAACTTTCCCTTATGATATTAGCATCTAACAGTTCTTGTACCTTTTGATTAACAATTTCTAATTCGGCTGGGGCAAGTCTATAAGGTCTTCTGTGAACAGTCTTGGCTGGATCTACGAGGTCAATTTTAAGTTCTCCGGTTGTAATACAAGAGGTAGGAAGTGTCTTTATAAAGTTACCAGTATATTTTTGGAGAATACTAATAAGCTGCTCTTTATCATTTCCTACAAGGTCTGTATCAATTGAGTTTACATCAAAGGGTTCCAATTTTGAGCACGAATTTAGAACTTTGGTTTTTGCAAAAGTCAATTCATTATTGCTGATGTTAACAGAAATGCCCTTTTCTAAAATGTCTCTGCCTAGCAACACCTCTTCACTCAGACATTCATCAGGTAAAACATGATATGTGACTTCAAAAGAAAGATTTTGAACTTTAGTGGGACATTTAACTTGTAATGATGAGGTTACACTATTACTACCTACGCCCTTCAAAGTCACTTGTTCATGAAACTGTTCACCTGTAAGTAAATTACAATTACTCTGTCTAATGAGAGTACATTCAGAACCAGAATCGAATATAAAAGGTAGGTTTACACCACTTATCTGTAACACACCGTGCGACGCTTTGGAGCAGAAGTTGGTCTGCTTGCTGGAGCTAGCACTGCTGCTTAGAGTGGTATTTTCTTTCCTCATCCAGCGCTTAGGACAGGCGGAGACCACGTGGCCAGGTTCGTTGCACACGTAGCAGACGATAGCTCGGGCAGTGACAGGAAATTGTCTGGACGTCGATGGTTCAGTTTTGGTTGAAACAGGCAAATTTTTTGAAACAAAGCGTTGTTTGTCGCGGCACTCGTGGCCGCGATGACCAATTCTTCCGCAGAAGTGACAGTTTCCGCGAAAGGCAGGTGAGTTTCGAAATCTTTTTGGATCAGACTCTGAAACAACTAAATCTTCACTTTTCCGCTTGAGTGTGAAGCCACGAAGGATGCGGAAGAGCTGATATTTGTCGTTGACAACTGCAGAGTTGAACTCTCGACGGATCCGGTCATCGCATTGAGATAACACTGATACGGCGAAACCAGTCACCACCTTTTCTGGCAAGTTCGCTTCAGGAATCTTCTCAATCAAGTGCCATAGCCGCATTCCAGCTTCAGCTGGGTTTTCTTTGTTGTCAATTTGAAATTTTATAACTTGATCAAAATGATCCTGCATCATCATAGGTTTTGAGAATTTTGACATCAACATCTCCTTAATGGAAGCCCAAGAGATTTTGTCAGGTTGTATATTCGCGAGACAGGAAGCAGCGCGACCTTTTAGGGAATGGTTGAGTGCCAAAATCAAATCTACGCCTTCTACTTTCTTCTCTCCGATTATCATTTCACTCAGCGCACACCAATTTGCTACGTCAGATTCTGGTGCATCCGGATCAAACGTGACTAATGCCGTGGGTGCGCTTGAGACTGGTTGACAAGGTGTCATATTGTCGGCTATTTTTTTTAAAATAGCCTCCACTCCAGATGAAAACAATGTCATCATATTTTCAGCCGCGTTGCTTGAAGATTGATGTGGAGATGGACATCCCACTTCTGATATTGGCTCGGGGTTAGGCATGGCTTTAATAAAATATAAACTTCACTGGAAATCACTTTATTTCACTGATTTTTACATGAACTAATCTATAATAATTCTTAAACGTTGTAATTTTAAAGATAAATAACTATAATCACACTATAGGCCTACAGCATGCGCACCGGGCCGTGTCCGAAGTAAGAATGAGCCCCGTAGTACACCGAGCGCTCCTTTTATAGCCAGATGGGTGGGGGAGCGATAACAGTTACCGGTGTTGCCATTGGTATAAATTTAAATACTACCACGGTGACCGATCACTGCCCGCTGCGCATGCCGTTCACAGTTGGACGGCGCCGCCGTCAAATATTACGATTATTTATTGTTATGGAAATAAACAATTTTTTTATTTATCATTATTATAAACGAATGTAGTTCCGAGTCATCAGTAAAATTGCAGAGGTTTGCGAATCAGTGAGCGCAAACCAGATATCTTTTCATTACACAACAAATACCAAAAAGAGCAAACAAATCAAAAAGAGCGTATTTCCAACCTGTTGGAGGCGTGTCCTACCCTGTTCCACCGCAAGACGCTCGGAGGAGTCGGAGGCTCAGTTCCGCGAAGCAGCCCTGCGGCGGGGGCTCGTCTCCCACCCCATCGGTCGATGGCGCCAAGGCCACGGGCGCGGTATCGATTCGGTATAAATAGCCCCAGCTCGGCGAGCCCCGCGCTCCCCGTCCCGCGACCACCCCTGTCCACCCCCGGTGTTGCCTTGTTCCGTACTTCCGAAGTCGAAATTCATCGGAATCGGGGATACCTTGTATCATCTAAATTTTTCCGTAATCAAAGGTCTCTGTCTGTATTAAACCTACAGTAAAGATAATAGTTTTAACAACAAATTAGGGTAGGTAGTTCATCTTGTGGTAATCGTCATGCTTGCTTATCTTTCTTGCAGTGTCAGAGTGACACAGTTTTTTTTTTAATCGGTACATTGCACTGGTTCGTCACTCTGATTAGTTTTAAAATATTTTAAGCCCCAGCAAGAATCCATTACATATTAAGAGTGCATTACTAGTGCCTTCACTCAGACGATTTTATTTATATTGTCATTCGGGGAAAATCGCTACTAGCCCGAAATTGTTGTGACGCGTGTCATATTAATATTTCTTTTTCTTGCCCCAACTCATTTGCTAAGCAGCTTCATTCTGGTCTACCCTGCAGCTCAGCTCTTGCCTACCTACTGTTTGTCGGCTAAGTTTATTTAGATCTCAAAATAATACCTCGAACAGGTACACCGATTTGATTCGGTGTAAACAAACATAAAACACCAAAACGTAATAGGGGTACCGTCGTTCCTGGCAACTCGAGGCCCGCCCCTGCCCTCCACCTCACGATGGATGCCGCTGGTTCGACGCCCCCCCGACCTTGGCAACTACTCCACGTGTAATACGTACCCCTTTGTTTGGAAGAATGTACATCATCTGTAAGTATACTCTGGTTCTTTGCGTGAAATTTCACTGTGATGCGGAAAGAATTGGACAAGTTTTTTGGCAGAGATATTCAGGACGTTCTCGTTTTGTCCGAAATTCATTTACAGAGTATGCGCCTGCTCAGTTGTATACATGGAAACGAAAACCTCAATTTTCTGGTACATCAAGTAGTTAAATTAAAAAAAACCCGGATAAGATTTCGGAGCGGTATCTACTACCGCGTCACTGTACATAGCTTTTTGATTTTGATAAACCGCGATGTACCTACTTAGATAAAATGGTTTACGTGTGTAATGGGTTCTTTAGTGATAGTAATTAATGTCACTAAACATCCATGTAAAAACCCAAACCACAGTAGGAGTCATAACAAATTATGCCTACTTAATACTCATGTGTTCTCAAACTTTGTACCTACCAAAAGAGGTGATTTGGCGTTCCACAAGGCGCGGCATTCAGCCCTGCCTTCTAAATCCTCCTCATCTAAACTGGGTGGATCTTCCAACGGACATTTAAGACTCGCTGTATCTTACGCTGTACTTAAGGTGCATACTCATGTATAAGCAGTTCAACAAACATCGTACGAATTCACACTGAGATAATGTCCTTATTAGCGCGCGCTGCAACGCGGCTGTTGCGCATGCGGCAGTCTTATTTTCACGTTGATACTTTTCCATAGGTAGATTTTATAAATTACATAATGTTTTTTTAGATCATAGATATCCTTAGCTATTTTTAGGTTAAAAAATTATACGTGTCGGTCCAAGAATTTCGAAAAAGCTCCAACATTATGTTATAAATATGGTTATTTTAAAACCTTTTTATTCAGAATGCTTCGGTATTACCATATAAAATAAGTTTTGTATACAAAATATTGGCAAAGGAATGAAGTAGATGTATTCTTTTATATTTTTCTCAGAATTATAATTTTAAAATGCTGCCAATCATGACTTTATAGGCTTTAAAAGTACGCCTAAATCTAATGTAGGGCATAACCAAAAATAGTTCAAAATTCGTGATGACAGTTTTCTTTGACTTGGTTTAACAATACTTATATCATTTGTTGCTGTTGCCAACCACTTTACGTACATGGGCATGATAATATCCTGACGTTTTTGGCGAAAAATATTTACTCAAACCAAAGATACCGCGTCCGCGACATATCTTACCATCCATCAAGATTAAGCCATTTGACCAACACCTAAGTAATTATTTAGAAATCGTCACCAGTCTGTTATTATTTGTTTTGGTTTAGAATGAGACAGCGATACGCGCGTGCTTAATCTGTGGCGCTCGTCTTCATGCACTCACTCATATCGATATTCGAAGATACGAGTAAAAGATAAGATTATAGTGTTATCGGCCTTTACTTAATAGGTGCTATTATGTAAGGTGTCAAATACATACGGCCCACTGAAAAAATAACTTGTTTTACTTGTCTCACTTGTATGAGGCTTATTTTTTTCACATTTTTTCGATAATTGGATATTTATTTAAAATACCTACATATAAATTAACTTCTTTAACGGTCTATTAAACCGCGCTTATCTTGGATCAATCGTTTCGAAAATTGGAATTTCACTTTATGCAAGACACACAAAACTCACAATCAGACGTTAAGCGGGATGAAACCAAAAAAGAGCAAATATAATTCAAGAATACCGTTATGTGTTGACACATCTTCAAAAGATTAAATCGTCTAATCTCACAGATTGGCACGTACGAGGATATGCAGTGCAAGGTGACATATATTTTGGTGATTTATGAATGCACTATTTATGTAACAGTATGGGATAAGGAATTTTCCACCGGCGGCTCGCCGAATTCAGGCGTTGAGGCGCGAGCGTCGCATCGGGGATATAGTAATACATTATACATAGTGATTAGTGACACTAGACACGAGAGCGGAGCGTGCTCAGAAGTATCTTTTCAGTTATCTTCACCCTAGATAGGTATAAATTTTTTAATACGTTTTCCAGACAACGATTTATGAAATAAGCATCTACATTTTCGGTAGTTATTACAAGCTGATCAGAAAGAGCCCAAACACCAACCTATTGTTAAGTCAAGGAGGATTTCCGTTGTCTACCTCCCGTATCATCAGATCAGCTCATTGTATTATTGTTGTCATCTGGCTTACAAAATTTCAGCTAATTTGACACCATAACTGGGTTAAAATTGACTTGCTAGATTTAACCTAGAAATAAACACACTAACATGTTGTTACAAAATCTAATAAGGAAGGAATAGGAAAAAATATAGGAAGCGCAAAAGCAGCAGCGTCGTGTGTAACTGTTTATTGTTTGTTACCAACAGATATGCCTATACCTGGTTTTCCAATATCAAGTTCTGGAGCAAGTCTGGGAGACCATGTAGTTCCTAATTCCTACATTATGTATCTATATTATAATGTGATTGTTATTGTCCATTCCTAGGACATAATATCTCAAGCCCACTCCATATAATATAAAGATCGTATCATTTCCCAAAATGAAAATATGTTTTATTAAAATCGTACTCTGGCGGTCCTATTGTGTCGCTAATAACGGCGGGCCCCTGTTATTGGCATATAATACGTAATACCGTTTTTGCTCCGTTGCCCGTAGGTAGGCCTTCCCAGAATGTTCGACGGTTCGAATAGAAACGTATCACTCGACGCAGTAATTCTTTCCACGCCGAATAATAGCTTACATATCTACAGGGGAAACGTCGTAAAAGCTGTGGACGATGTGTTTTGAATAGGTATTATTTTATCTTATAAATTCTTTTGTGATGATGATGCGGCCGGTAAAGATGCCGGTTTGAAAGAAAGTGCGGATATGAAAGACAATATGCATGGAGATATAGATGAGCGTGCGATAGGTATACGATGTGAGTCTCAATAGAAGTAGAACGGAGTCCTTTGTCCCGGTTTTGCTTCACTGAACATTGGCACTCGAAACCGAACGAATCAAGAGCGTTAGCTCTGAAATCTTTCGGAAATGATCGGTGAAATGACAATAACAAACAAAAGAAACGAATTACCAGAGAGAGTCCGCTTGTTGTGACTGTCGTTGTTTGGATACGGAAGGTCAAGGGCGCTTTTGGAGGAGGCGTGCGAGGGCTGCGGCGCGGGGAGCGGAGGGGGGGGGGGGGGGGACATGGGCGGGGCTCGCTCCAGAAATAGACTCAGCAACATCGTTTGTCAACACACGCCTACGCAGCGTGCCCGGGGAGGGGGCCTACCCCCACCGGGAGGCAGGTGCCGCGTTCTCGGAACTGCTGGGGTGAAATTTGCTAAATTATGTTCACGATTCAGAGTGTTTCAGTTGAAACTTAGAGGGTTGCTTTTGACGGATGGATGTTATGTGCCGCTTTGTGGACCTTAAAAGCTTACGCGTAAGTTTGCGTTTGAGGTTTCCACATTGTTATCGGGTACTTGCTTCTTTGTAATTATGGTTTTTGCTCTACCCGCTGGTAGCTTTAATTATTATGCAAACAGTAAACACTTTGTTTGGTGTACTTAGTTGTTGGACCCTTGTAAAGGCCTAGCAACACAAGCCTATTTTGTTGAGTTATGTAAGTAGTTAATTACAATTGCTGATGTAATGTTTTCGTTTGATCGTCCATCTTTCGTCTCGACGTATGTGGGATTGTGGGCCCTTTCGATATCGATTGTTTACAATGGAAACTTACACTCTCGGGCGTACCTACTTACCTTAAACCTTTAGGAAAGTGATAAAACAAATTATCAATTTGATCACAACGTTTTCATTTATTATCTACTTGTCATCGTCTGTTGAACTTATCTTTTTCTAACTCTTGTTACTAACTCGGATACTATAGTCGAGTGTTCCTATGATTCACGTTCTTTTATTTTGTTTCTATGATTATTTTTTATGTTATGTATCATCGTTATAATCAACAGCTTTATCGCTCCCCCGGCTAGATGCTTAATTTTGCTGCTAATCGCGATCCCTTGCCAACTTTGCTATTCGTCTCTCTTTCCTTGCCGAGGATCTTCGCATTAAAGTTCAGTGTTTCTCTTTCTAGCCATTCAGCCTGTCTTTTTACTGCCTGTTGTTGTTAAGAGTTCTTATTTCCGTCGATGTAGCTGTAAAGGGTGTCCAGAGTGTGTTGTAGCGAATTCATATCGATTTTAGCAACACGTCTGATGTATTATATGTACTTATGTACTTCTATATCGCTGTTGTACTAGACCTCTTCGACCTATCAAATTTAGTTTCAATTACCGGCTAACCAGCAAAACTGCAATGTGGAATGTTTTTCGTGGCTGAATAAAAACAAACACCCGCGGCGTTCCAAAGCAAACATTTTGTGAGCGTTTCCAGCGCGCCGGTTAGACTTGTTTTGCTAACAGCAATTTTGTTTAATGCGCTTCTCTAGTCGAACTTCAGCCTCGTGCCGAGTGTCCACTGGGAGCGAGACTTCAATTGCTGCAACGTATCGTCACAGCCACATTTAGTATATATTTGTATACGTATATTGGCACAGTCACTGACTAATAATGTGGTATCATCTTTAAGTATGCTTTTGTCGGCTCATCGCTTCCCTCTGTCACGATAGCTAAACATTATAATAGAGGTGTGCTTTAGATTAACTGCAAAAAAATCAGGAAAATATACCTATACGTATGGGACTCAATCTGTGAGTAGGTAAGCGCGTTACTGGTAAACATGATTGTATATTTTTCTATAAGCAGTACTTATTTATTAAGTAACTCGTGTACGATACGGCATTTTTTAATATATTACATCCTATTGCATCGCTTTCGGTGGACAGTCAGACTGCATATAATGTCGGTTACGCCAAAGGCAATATTAACATTCGCTGATAGTTAACGTACTGATTTGTGTAGTGTTAGCAAGATAAGTGAAAATAGTAAAAATATGGCAATAGCCAGGAAGGTGCAACGCGAACCACAGAAATGTACCAGGCGCAAGAAAAATACTTCGAACGCGAAATGTAGAGAACATCTGGTTAGATTATCCTTTACAGATTAATTAATAACCGCCTAATTTATCACAACTTAATTAGCCGAATCACCCCGATACTTGGCGACATATTTTCAGTTGTCGCCGCCATACCCGCTAAGTACTTTAAAATAATTGAACTGCATTAATTAAGTACGTTCGCGATTTAGGTCACCATACTGCACTGCAGGCTCCTAGGAGCGCCCGCCAGGAATGGGTGAAGGGGGTGTAAGGTAGCTAAGCTACCCCTATAGTATTCTCGATACGGATGCACTAACTGGTCATACAATATGCGTTATGTTGAATTCGCCCACCGAGTCCCAGTGACCTAAATCGGGTCTTCATATACTATGAGATCACGTGTTGCAGCGGAGTCTCTCTCTATGCATTTCGGGGGAGCTTGTAAGCTGTGTTGTGCCGTGTGGTGCCGGCTTAGAATTGCACTACCCCAACTCTTCCCGTGGGTGTCGTAAGAGGCGACTAAGGGGCATACACCGGGGGGCGGGCAGCAGCGTTCCCTGCAGAACAACACCATCACCAAACTGCGATCCCCAACCCGCATGCCCAGCGTGGGGATTATGGGCATAAACCCCCAATGATAAACACTGCCAAAAAATGGCCCCCAGTTCCCGGCCGCCTCGCTATTCCTGGTCATGGTAGCGGCCAGAGTAACGGCGGGGCAGGGGGTGCTAAGAATCCCCGGGCTACATCAGGCTACCATTCACCCAAAAAATTGACCCTGGCGACGTTTAACGGACGAACTCTGAGGCTTGACCATCATCTAGCGCAGTTGGAAGTGGAGTTAGAGAACATTAAATGGCATGTTCTGGGGTTATGTGAAGTCCGTAGAGAGGGCGAGGACACCGTAACCCTAGACTCGGGCCATCTTCTCTACTTTCGCGAGGGTAATCAAATATCCCAGGGTGGCGTAGGTTTCCTCGTTAATAAAGCCCTCGCTAACAATGTTGAAGAAATCTCCAGTGTGTCGAACAGGGTAGCGTACCTGATCCTTCGTCTATCCAAGCGGTATAGCATGAAGGTAATTCAGGTCTACGCACCAACCTCGGCACACTCGGATGATGAAGTGGAGGATATGTATGAAGACATATCCAAAGCCTTACACAACACCACTAAGGCTCACTTCAACGTTGTTATGGGGGACTTTAACGGCAAGGTGGGAACCCAGACTGGCAACGAATCCCGAATAGGCCCGCATGGCTATGGAGTTAGGAATCACAGGGGGCAAATGCTTGTCAACTTCCTTGAGAAAGAGGGCCTGTTTTTAATGAACTCGTTCTTTAAGAAACAACCTCAAAGGAAGTGGACATGGCAAAGCCCCGACACTGTGACTAAAAATGAGATCGACTTCATCATGACGGATAGCAAACATATATTCAGAGATGTCTCAGTGATCAACAGGTTCAATACCGGATCTGATCACCGGCTACTCCGAGGCTCTTTGAATATAAACTTAAAGCTCGAGAGAAACCGTCTCATGAAGTCCACGCTCCGACCTAACCTAATCCAAATCATGGCGGGCACCGAGAAGTTCCAGCAGCTTCTCGGGGATAGATTGGTTGCCTTGGAACCCACTGATGACGCTGACGAGAATCTACACAATCTGGTCAAAACGTTGAGGGACGAGGGCATCAAATTCTGCCAAAAGCAGCGTACTGGCAAGAAATCCAAACTCTCGGATGAGACTCTCGGGCTGATGGCAAAAAGACGGGAAACCACCCACGCGACTTCGTCAGACAGGTCAGACCTGAACAAGCAAATTGCGAAGATGGTACGGCGCGACCTTCGGAGCTCCAACACACGCCTCATTGAAGAGGCAATAGAGCGAAACCGAGGGTCCAAAGTATTCACTCAGCAGCTAGGTAGGAGCCACCTGACGAAGCTTAAAACCCACGATGGGAGGACCGTGTTGTCGAAGCCGGAGATCTGCACCGAGGTGGAGGATTTCTACGGCCGATTATACGCTGCACATGCCCCTCGTTCCCAACGAGATGACCACGATTCCAGAGCCACCCTGACACGCCACTATACCGACGAACTGCCAGACATCAGTCAAGACGAGATCGTGTTAGCTCTGAGGCAGCTTAAAAATGGAAAAGCCCCCGGTGAGGACGGAATAACATCAGAGCTCTTGAAAGCCGGAGGAGCTCCTGTTATACAGGAATTACAGAACCTCTTCAACGCCGTCCTTCACAGTGGGAGAACTCCAAAGGCGTGGAGCGGGAGTTTGGTGGTGCTCTTTTTTAAGAAGGGAGATAAAACCCTTCTTAAAAACTACAGACCCATCTCGCTTCTGAGCCACGTCTATAAGCTGTTCTCACGAGTCATCACGAACCGTCTCGCTAGGAGACTCGACGAGTTCCAGCCACCGGAACAGGCCGGGTTTCGCGGAGGATATGGCACCATAGACCACATACACACAGTGAGGCAGATTATACAGAAGTCCGAAGAGTATAATCAGCCCCTGTGTTTGGCCTTTGTGGACTACGAGAAGGCCTTTGACTCTGTCGAAATCTGGGCTGTTCTGGAATCCTTACAGCGATGCCAAGTAGACTGCCGCTATATCGAGGTGTTGAGATGTCTCTACGAAGCCGCCACCATGAATGTCCAAGTACAGGGCCAGCAGTCTAAACCCATCCAACTGCGCAGAGGAGTAAGACAGGGGGATGTTATATCCCCGAAACTGTTCACGAGCGCGTTGGAAGATATGTTTAAGACGTTGGACTGGAAAGGCAAGGGCATTAATATAAACGGCGATTACATCTCACACCTAAGATTTGCTGATGATATAGTTTTAATGGCAGAGTCGCTGGAGGAGCTGAACCGAATGCTGGACGGATTAGCTTCAGCCTCACGACGCATCGGTCTCGGCATGAATTTGGATAAAACCAAAGTCATGATCAATGGCCTCATTGATCCGGGGCCGGTCGTCGTACATGGCCACCCTCTCGAAATTGTTTCCGAGTACACTTACCTTGGGCAAATTCTGCAGTTAGGTAGAAACAATTTTGAGAAGGAGGTCAAAAGGAGGATCCAACTGGGCTGGGCAGCGTTTGGGAAACTACGTCGAGTCTTCTCGTCATCCATACCACAATGCTTGAAAACTAAAGTTTTCAATCAGTGCGTCCTACCCGTTATGACCTACGGAGCTGAGACGTGGACACTCACGGTAAGGCTGGTCCACCAGTGTAAAGTCGCTCAGCGAGCTATGGAAAGAGCTATGCTTGGAGTCTCTCTGAAGGACAGAATTCGTAACGAATATATCCGACAGAGAACCAAAGTTACCGACATAGCTCAAAGAATTAGCAAGCTGAAGTGGCAGTGGGCCGGCCATATCTCGCGAAGAACCGATAACCGCTGGGGTAAACGTGTTCTTGAGTGGAGACCGCGACTCGGCAAACGTAGTGTAGGACGCCCTCCGGCCAGGTGGGATGACGACCTGCGAAAGACTGCAGGCAGATGCTGGATGCGTCAAGCTAAAGACAGGGCGCTATGGCGCTCATTAGGGGAGGCCTATGTCCAGCAGTGGACTAGTACAGGCTGATGATGATGATGATGATGATGTAAGCTGTCGAAGTTCGAACACGATCGTTAATAATGATTAACGTACGAGTAATGTGCGTCTGATATTGAAGTCATCAAGTCATATTCGTCATCAGCGTGCCTCTTCATTATTTGTTATTTTTGGTTTTAGTTTAGCATCTTCATTATTTGTTTGTTAGAAGTTTGGTATTCTTTATCAGCACAGAAGGAGAATGGTTTTAAAAGCTTCATCCTTCGATGCTACGAGTGTGGAACTTGGGGACTTTGTGTCTTAACTAAAGATGTAATATATTGAGAGTAATAAAGTAATTAGTGAGAACAAACCAATTAGTGAAAGGCTGTTTAAAATACACCTCGCTGACCTACAGTACGGGACGAACTACCTTTTTTCTGTATACCTAAACACTTAATATAACAGCTCCTAACGCCCATACACCTACTATCTGTTGTTGTCAGCCACCTCTTGTTGATAATTAGCAAGGATACATCAGCTCTGAGAACTTAGCGCCCGACTTTGAAAAAAAAAAAAATTCGTATTTTATTCTTGTAGAGAAAGGTAAGTAGTTACTTGTAGTAAAAGTTTTACTACAAACGAAATTATTTTCACTACAATCAACTACAAACGATTCTATTTACGAATCAACTACTAAACTTGACTTTCGGCAAAACCGGGAGATGAATATTTTTTCAGTTTTTTTTTTTTTTGGTGTTTGTACTAACGAATAAACTTTTACTACAAGTAACTACTTACCTTTATCTACAAGAATAAAATACGTATTTTTTTTTTTTTCAAAGTCCGCCGCTAAGTTCACAGAGCTGGATACATCTCGTAGGTACAACGTACAACTATACGCGGAGGCGGAGTACGAAACGTCGTCGAGTCGTACTGTAGGCGCTTGTTTGAACGCGTGGGAGATTTTAATAAAAGAGGAGTCCACGATGTGTGGGAGCTTCTAACGAGAAATCATTCGAGCGATATTATCCCAATATGTACCTACTTAGTAGAAGACGGCCGCGATCTGGTTCAAGCAACCCGCCGTCGCCATAACACCGGCCACGAACCGCTATTAAACTTGCGAAACTAGCGAAACAGCATTAGGGTTCCGCAAATAGAAACGTTGCCAATACATGTATAGGTACTCCACTCCCACTGCAGCGAACGTCAGCTATTTATACTAAGCCGATAGCACAATATTGCTTCGCTTCGGTACCGGTTACGTGTGCATTCGTGCTAAAAATAGCTGCAACCCTCTAAACACTTACATAATTATTATTGGTCGGAGGCTGTGTTTCCTGGCACCCCGCGCCACCCTGCGCGCCGGAGCGCCAGTTCGCTTCGCTCGGGCTCGGGGAGCGATCGTGTCGGTCGCGTAGCCTCCCCACCTGGGGGTGTACTACTGCTACCCGCCGCTCGCATACTCGAACAGATCTCGATGTTTGTTGACGAGTGAGTGCGCGGCCGGTTTGTTTCCAAAACGACTGGCCTACTTTGTGCCGCGTCACAAACACTGCAGTCTCCGGACTAGGTTACTACTTTAATGCACTGTTATTAAAATTAAACCTCGCGACGCGGTTCCAGTTAATGGCTATGTGGTGACTGAAATCAAACTGAAGTCACGTGTTCAGCGTCAGTGTACTCGAGTGTTTCTGAAAGACTTTCCAACAATGTCGGTCAAACCGACAGCTGGAACTGCCAAAGGTAATTTAGATTCATAAGAAAATGATTAACTACTTTGTTTTTTTGTAGGCACTATCTATGGAAAAGAATCGTGCACCTGTGCCTGTACACTGTACGTAGGTACATATATACTTGTACAGTGGTTACTTATTTGCAGGTCGATGGTTTCAACATCTTGCTAGTTTGCCCTTCTCGCATGGTAATATTTACATTGCAGTTTATATTCACAATAAGCGCTGCTTATTATTCACTCCATCTATTGTTATGCCTCTACTTATTCTGTGTATTTTAATTCAGTTAGAACTTATTTGCTATCTGGATTTCATTTATACTAATGAGATTATTATTTAAGAAAGTGTTCCGGGAAATTCTTGGAAGAAAATCCACAACACACGATAATATTATGAGCGCTGCGATTCAGTAATATTTCATCTAAGTGAAAAGCCAAGGCCGTACGGAAATAGACAGCAATGTACCAACACAGCAGTAAAACTGGTAAAAACGCGGGGTCATGTGCGAAGGTTGGCAGCTACCACCATTGTTCGTACTCACATCGATGTTGCTTCTGATGACGATGGTCATGATTCAAGATGAAGTATTTGCGGAACATTGTATCTTTTCCCGACAAGCTTCTTATAGAATACGTACTGTAAGCTGATCAAAATGAAACGTCATCAATATGCTGTCAGTCACTGAGGTGTTCAACGAGATGATGACAGGGATGCAAAATATCAAAAACTGTACTGGTTCCAATTGCATTGAAAGATTTGGCGTAAACAAACGAATGCAGGGAGTTAAATAAAATATGCAACAAATAAATATGAAAACAATGACCACTATAATATTAATGAATTACGCAAATAAAAGAGTGGTTCTTCAAGCCAGCCTATGACCAAATATTTGATGATACATGTCCCGTCGCGTCGCGGTCGAATCATTGGATCAGACTAGTAAAGTTAGTCGACACTTGCTTGATCACCTCCAGTTTGAAGGCAAACGGTGATGCGGTCTCGACGTGATGCAATAGAAGGCACCTTGTCACTCATTTTGAAGACGCCGAGAAATAGATCGGGAAACATGAGATATGGAAACATACGTATTTCAATGATGAATATGGAAGTGTTCTATTACAAAGTAAGCCGGGTTAATCACAAAAAGGGATGCCGCGTCCCAACGTCTGGTTGTTCGATAATGGAAAGGAGATGGCGGAATAATATTTTGTAATCTATAAAATCTATTCGATGTATGTTATTCATACATCACAGCGTGGTACGGTTTCCCAGAAATTTCTCCGGTCTGTTATTCGCAACATTAGATAAAATATTGATGATCAGCCGCCATTATGGGCAAACGATAGGATGTTACACGATTGGAACACCAAAGAAAATAAAATGCTATACGATACGGTACAAAAGACCGGCAACGGTCCAGTTGCAAGCCGTTGTCACTGTTGTCAGCCGACCTCAACGCGATTCTGATTTAAAGATCAGAATGATAATAAAGACTAATTTGCTGCAACCCTTGCTACCAGTACATGAACCCGAAAGGGCAGCAAGTGACGTCATCGATGACAGATCGGAATCCCGCGTAGTCGCGTGTGCCGCGTCGCGTGTTGCACGCAATTAGCGCACTGTGTATTATTTTGTACTTATTTTGACCCCGATTGGACCCGCTTTCTGGAAATGGAAGTAGGTTCCGCCGATGGAAAAACAGTTTTTTTTTTTGGAAACAAATCATGCCATTTATTACCGTAAGTAATCGTATCGAAATTAGGAAATAAAACCGGGGTTTAGTGTAAATAAAATATTTATTTGGAAGCGTGTTGATTGTGATGCTGATAAATATATTCTAGAAGCGATATGTTTTATGACATTTTGCATTAAAGTAATGCCAGCGCAGCCAGCACCGATCGGTATAATTCACGGTCACGTCACAATAGGCTCCTCATTTATAATAGTGAACTTGTAACGGATGACTGACCTGCTGCGGTACAAATGGCTCATATTCTTGTTTTCTGGAAACAGTAAAAGATGAGCCCCTAGCTATTACTCAAGTTCTGTTCTTTGGGTTCTATCATGTTGTGTAGACATTCTGGAATCTGGAGGGAGTGTAGCGAAAGTTTGTTCTCTATACTGCTCCACAATCAACCAATGAGGTTCGCACTTCACTAGTTTAATTGACATGTAGTCATAAAGCTCCCAAAACTAACTCGACGAAACGGTCACATCTAACTTTTTCATTCAGAATGAATCAATCCGGAGTGGGCTCTGTATATTTAGGGTGATCTTGACGCACGCGCCCGCAATAACGTCTCAATCGTCCAAAACAACAGAGACATCGTCAACCAAACAATCAACTGACATGTGATTATTCAACCGAGCATGAATCAATCCGGAAGAACTATCTCTCCGTTAACTCTTTATATTTAGGGCGGGTTTGACGCACGCGGCGTCGTCTGGCCGCGGTGGGGTTTCCCAGAGGAGAGCTGACTCACGCGGCGCCTAGTGTCACCTGCCGCGTTGTCATGTTGCTCTGGTACCTTTGTTTCGGATCTATCGATTACGATTTGTTTATTTAAATAGATCACCACTTTACTTCTTTCATTCATCAAGGTAAAAATCATTTTGCATTAAAGCCAAAGGTCAGTAACTAATTGGGTACAGGTGAAGGTGACCTGCATAAATAAAACTGGGTTGAGCCAGTGACATTAAAAATGTACCTTTAAAGATTTAATATACAGAAAGATCTCGTAAATAGAAATTAAAGATTAAAGCGTTGAATTAAAAGTAGAATTTTGACAACTTCCTTCCCTTTATTAGGTTTGTGTCTATGACATCTCGCGGTGCGTTTCCATATTGAGGTATAATTAGTAATGTATCAAGATATTACCTTTAAAGGTTATCTTTTGACTTACTTACCCTAGAAACCGGTTATTCTCTCAACCTATCCTTGAATCAGTTTACTGCCTGCATTCTGATCCAAATATGACGGCAATTTGGCTAGATAATGTTTACTAACTACCGGTGATTACTCTCGTCCTAATCTTGATAAGTTCGCCCGAAATAGCGCTAGTACAGGCCTTGCGCTCGCGCACCTTCTCCTACCATCATATTATGATGACTCACTTATTGGGTCAATGCTTAGAGGTATGGTATACTTACATAATATAATCTCCATGAGCGAACTTTAATTTGTAGTAAAAACAATTTATTATTTTTGTCAGCACTGGTCATTTCAACCCTTATCAGAATTTCGTATGAGGTTGTGTTAGCCTCTAGTATTAAAGTTTATCAGGCCTGCCATGGGCCTCTGAATTCAATTGATCATATTTTAATTTGCGTGATCCCTAGTTAAACTATCTAATAGCCAAAATGTATAATATCGGTCTTCTATATTCAAATATTTTGGATGATCCAGTTAGTCAAACCATAATTTGCGTTGGGATTAATTAATTATTGTCTGCAATCAGCCCTAAAGCGGTGATCTGGTGTCCCTTCTAGTTCTTTGGCTCATAAATCAGGTTCTTTGTCCTCCGCACCAGTTCCGTGGTAAATCAAGTCTTCTAAATATCCATGGCGTCATATCTCCTTATTTCCATTTACAGTTTCAGACAATTCACAATAACCGTCTCCTAATTTTGTATCTTCCTTAGCAAAACGACCAAGGCGAAGATTATGAGTGATATTATTAATAATGTTTGCCGAATGGGCCGTTAATGGCGTAATACGTCTATTTTAACTACAGACAGGCGCCGCCGTGTGGCGCGAGCTGGTGGAGGAGCCGTGAGTAAGGTGGTGACGGCGCGGCGCCGCCGGCTGCTCACCGTCCGCGTCGCCAAGCTAATATAAACAGTGATGGAGCAGACGAGGTGCTCGTTAAATCTGATAATACATTATGAGATAGTAGTTGTTCTAAGGAGATAATATTGCTTTGTTCGGAGTTATGAAATCGCTTCTTCTGCTCTTGGTTATGGCGTAAATCAAGACCGCGTTAAGTGCTTCTTCAATGACGTCTGGTTGACGAGTCTCTTCCGAGTCTACTGTATTCTCTCTAGAAACTGCTTTTTGGCGGCTTCAACTCCTCAGGCACTGATCCATAGGAGCAACAGACAGAAAGCATGAAGTATATGGATATTGCCTGAGTAACTATTCTGAATCAGTTATTAGTATAATGTGGTATAGATTTCTGTCGTCATTGGTGCGCAGATGATAATAATAATATGTTCCAGTCGAGACACTTGCCAAAAAGTAAATACATTCTTTATGTATGAATCTGTGTTTAATAAATCCATTAATAAAGTGTTTGCTCGCCAAATAGTTTCGATCTCTGCTCATAATATTATAATCATTTTAAGACTAGATCCAATCAACTTTTTCTATCAATGACATCACTTTCCGTTTATATGTTCGTCTCAATTTCCTTAATCGCTTTTTAATGATTTTACGACTTTGTAAAGTTACTAAACTAGCTAAATCCAGCGACTTCGTGGACTGTCACAATGTGTGACGTCATTATGCCTACTCTATTACAGCCCAGTCGTCAACTATATTCACAAAAAAGCTACTAGTTGAAAAAAACTCCCATCAGAATTCGTCCAGTAGTTTCTGAGTTTAAAGGTAACAAAAAAAAGCTGAAATTTTTGTTAAACCACATTTGGACTCTCTTCTTATTTAAGAGCATCGCTCTTGTCGGTGGAGTAACCGCCGCCAGCGTTCTCTATCTTCAGCCAAAGCTTTGACTTCCCTATTTTGGACTCAGTGATCTTTAAATAGTCGATAGGTAGGTAACAATTAGTTTTTCAAAAATATCTTCAATGTACAGACAGTTACAGCAATTTTTATCGATACCTCAGTTATTCTACTCGTTTGATTCATGTAAATATCATTGCATATTATGTCAAAATCTATGGTACTATTTATAAACATTAATTTTATACAGCAATGAGATCGGTTGAGTCGTTTTATGCGATGACAAAACCAACGGAAAAAAACAATTTTGAAAAAGCCTGCATAATATTGCATTTTTCATATCTATTTATTTAATGCTTAATAATAATATCTGAATATCATAATAAATGAAAATACTTGTCCTTACTATATTTTATTACATTACTACTTTATAGTTTTTTTATCAGCACTCTCATATTCTCACATGTTGAGTAATTCTAATAGATGTAGACTGTCGGTCGATCTGTCTGTCCGCTTTTTTTCTCGTAATTCGTATTCAGTAACTGGAGCTCGTGAGACAGTCAATATAAATAGGCAGGGGTTAGGATTAGTCAGTTTCGTGTCTAGACAAGGTTGATCACCCACTTGTTTGTGGACGTGAGAAAGCCGGCGCCTGCGCATTGGCGACACGGAATTAGCGCTGCAATCGTTGGTGGATGACTTGATGCTCTTCACTATTGGACAGACTTTTTGGACTATATTTATTATTGTTTGTGTTATGATCGGTGCGGTCTGTCTCATGTCCAACGTTGCTCACCTCGCCATTTTATCCCGCTCTAGTCGGTTTTAGGGTTCCGTATACCCAAAAGTAAAACGGGACCCAAAGGTACCATTCCGTACCCAAAGGTAGGCCTTTGAAATGTTCACAAATTATGTATTTCTGTTGCCGCTGTAACCAAAAATACTAAAAAATTTAATAAAATAATTATTTAAGATATTATATAGATATTTCCTATGTATACAACAAACGTGATTTTTTTGCCGTTTTATAGATAACTAGTTGGTGCCCGCGACTTCGTCTGCGCAGGATTAGTATTTAGAGCAGCTTATAATTATTATTAGCGTGACGTAGAAAATAACTAACGTTATGACATTAAAATCACACATTTTTATGGTTCACTATTTTGGCTATAATGGCTTACACATAAGATATAGATATATACTGTGGCGGGCTTTTTTGTAGAACTATATAAGATAAACATTTCCATCATACTCGTACATTACATATGTATAGCTCTAGCCGTTTTGGCAGCGCACGCCCGAATAGCGCGCAGATGGTAGATTTTTTCCTACTTACTTGACACTTATCGTCATATTTTAGATAATTCACACAATAGCTGTATACATTGTATGTGTTATTCTGATGTATAAGCTATATTATTGTAAAGGTTCATTAAAATCCTTTCAGTAGTTTTTACGTGAAAGAGTAACAAACATCCATATCCATATCCATCCATCCATACTTACAAACTTTCGCGTTTATAGTATTAGTAAGATGGTACGGAAGCCGTTGTGCGCGAGTCCGACTCGCACTTGGCCGGTTTTTTATTTTGATTTCTGACGTTGCTTAAGTCGACTATTAGCTAAAGCAATTAAAATTTGTAGACTTACCTAATCTTTTTGAAAAACTAGAATCCATTCACTTTTTCGAAAATGTCCTCGTCCTGCAACTGTCTCTGTCTGGGATTATTTATACAAGGTTTCTGGTTGTACCTGTTCTTTGAAACATAGATTTATAATTTATTGCAATAAATTAGAATCCATGGTCTTTTTCGAAAAAAATTACGCAAATTATATTTGCACAAAGTTTAATAAAGAAATAGGTAAATAAACGAGTTTGGTCATCAGTTTTTTCAAATCGTTTATCAAATAATAAAATGAAATTGTCAACGGCGCTTTTTGCAAGACTTGGGCGGTGTTCATTCTTTGATACGTTATCCAGACAATTTATTATTTCCTGTTTTCAAAAAAACCTGACATGTATATTTGAATTCCTGCCACGAGTTCCAATTAAGTCTATAAAATAAAGTGATTTGAATAAAGCCGCAATAGTTTAAAAAAAAACTCGATGATCCAGATTTGTTATCTAGTTTCACGTATTATTTCATTTGTCAAAGTCTTGTTACCATTTTTTTTTACTTATTCCTATCGACATACACTCGGCTTATTCCTCCCACTGCTGAGCATGTAGGCACAGGGAAGCCTCCTTCCACTTCACCCCGATTGTGAGCCAAGGATGGCCAGGTATTTTAACATAATAAATATCTTTATTTATTTATATCTTAAGAGTCTAGCGATTTTTCTCTATACAAAAAGACAACACGGTTTCCCATGCTTGTGTTAGCTAAACCATGAAGAACTAGGCTTACACGTTTTATTTTTTTAGTATTTGGTAATTATACGTAATTATACCTACGTATTATACGTAGTTGGAAGCACACCAAACAATGATTTTTTTAAATTGTTTATTTATTAGTTGATAGGTTTGCGTTGTCCATTATCTCACTTGATGTTAAGTGTCCATGCGGTCTACGATGGTGCACGCTTACCTAAAAGTAACCTATTCACTCGCGACTTGAAGACACCAAGGTTAAAGGTATCGGGAAACACAGACTCCGGCAAGGAGTTCCACTCCTCCGCGTTACGCTTATTGAAAGAAGAAGCAAATCGCTTCGTGCGTAGAGGTGGAATGTCCACCATGTAACGGTGGCGCGGTGCCGTACGTCTGGTAGTTCGATGATAGGTTAAATGAATGGATGTCGCTCTATCGCACAGCAGGGGGAGCAGAGCGACAGCAATATTATAACATTTTATCGACATTTTTAATCGAGAGACGGTCTTATTATCTCTTTTGAATAATTTGCTCATTGAAACATATAATTCTATTTACTTGATTTCTTGGTCTACTATTAATAAATTAATCTAAATGTGTTAGTGTAGCAGTGGTTAGGGCCCGTCAGAGGTCCTCGGGCACCCTAACAAACTCTGACACTAGAGGTCGACACTACTTCTTTCGACCAACAAGCAACAATACTAAATTTTATATGCAACAGCACAATTTGTTTCTCTTAAAGCACACAACAAAAACAGCACAATAGTATCTTACAACTAATCACTACAAATAAACGTAAAAGCTGTGACCGTTTGTATGTGTGGCTTTCGCGCTCAAGCACCTGCACAAACTTTGCTCAGAATACTGGATAATATAGACCACTACACTACTTGGTGAAAAAAGCACACGCCGCCGCAGGCTAGTTCTAGTTACTACATTGGCCAGATACAAAAGAGTGTTCAGTTTAACGGGCGGTGACAGCGGCGACAGTTGTAACGGAATTAACTGTTATTTGTATTTTGGCAAGTCTTTGTCGAGGTCGCGGGATGTGTCACCGCTCACCACTTCAATGACGTCCATTCCTGCGCACAGGTTTATTGTGGACCAGTGATTCAGCCACCGGCCGCCGCCTGGACCTGTGTTATGACATCCGACACCTAGGAAGTGATGACACTATTGACAGATATACATACGTTGGTTCCGCCCTTACTGACAGTCACTTTTACTGGGGCCGCAGTGATTTATAAGTAATGTGTGCTTGGGTTTAGATCGAATCACCTATGTCACTTTGCATACTTCAGCAGGACCAGCACAGAGAGTGTGTCACTGGCGTTCCTCCTTTGAAACTGTCAATGGTTGGCTCCCAATCTTATGTAGTGTTTCTGACATTACACAAATAAAGAGACCTACACTGGGCGAATTATATACACGGCGGACGCAATGATTCAATGCTGATGATTGGCAAAGAAATAATGCCGGAAAAGGACTGAATCTATGTAAACTAAAGCAGGTAATTATAATATAGAGACGCAACAAGCCTGTCCTCAGCAGTGGACGTTATATGGTTAAGGAATATAACGTAGATGACTTATTTCCTCAGTCATATACTTACGTTTATAAATAAGGTTTCAGCTATTACGCACGTCTTCTGCGTTGCTTCTTTGAATTTACTGATATAAAGAGCTTTACTTCCATCTTGTTTTACGTCATTCGTTGTTCGCTAATTAGGTTGCGGTAGCTTTGTGTAGCGGGTTGCTTCCTCCATGCTTCCTCCCCTCAAATATGGCGAGGGGGTGATGGCTGGTGCACAAGCCATATCTGTGAACGGGTGCTGCTTATGGGACCGGTCCACTCTGGTTTCATTCAGTAATATAGCTAATACCTAATAATAATTTTTGAAGACCTAGAGATTTGAGAGATCTCATCAGCACTTATTAATACAGTGTTATTTATATTATTATCATCGTTAAAATAATTTAAATAAAGCTGTAAATGTTCATCTAAGTGCAGATAAAAATGTTTTGGTCAAAATGTAAAGCGTTCATGTAGATTTAATTAAGTTTACTTTACATCTAATGCTATGTTCAGCTACTGTCAAGTCACCTGTGTTCACGTGTTCGTGGCGGCGAGCTGCTGCGGTGTTGCTCGCTATCGTGGGCTCGTGGACGCTGATACAAAGCATCAGATGTTATTCCATGACCTAAACTGGTATACATTATACATCTAGATTCAATAATTGATCAAAACTGTTTATAGGCCGAGTGCCAATCGGTAATTAGACTTCAGTGATAATTTCGGAGAGATATTTAAAATAATATACAGCAATAGCTAGTTAGGAGCATATTGTAGTCCTTCAGTGTCTAGCACACTCAATAATATTAATATATATATAATGGTATTTATCTCCAATCAATTGTGAAAAGCAAATAGATAAACTTGTGTTGCTCTGTAAACAAAGATTTATTTCGTTAGAATTACCTACATAACTAAATACACTATTAGCCTTTATCTAGACTCCTACCTGTAAACAAAGAAACGACATTTAAAGTTTCTATTTCGTATGTTGTTTCTTTCACAATTTATGGGTTCTTTTGTAAATTATTTCACTATACAACCAACATTGAAAAATCGCCATTTTCTTCTAACCGACTAATAAAATTCCATAGATACCTACAAAAACAAAAGAATAACTCTACTGACAAATCAAATGTCAACATAACTTCTCGATAATCTGGCTGTCATTGCTTCTACTCTATTGACAGCGCCATGTGCGGCAAAATTCAAAATCAAAGGAATACACCTATATTTCTTTACATCTCCCCCCCCCCGGGAGAGAAAATTTATGCATGAATTTTCTTCCAAGATAGCCATCATCCTCTTTCTCTAATCTTCCTCTTCAGTTCCTTCTTCCTCTATTGTAGGTATTGGGACAAGTTTCGTAATATGAAAAAGATTCGACTCTATTTTCTTGTGTCCAGTATTAATTTTATATATTGATTTAGAAACCTTTTCAATAATCTTAAATGGTCCTATCTTCAGCTCATCTAATTTTTTCCTGTTTAGCTGGTTGCCATTTTCTACGTAAACCATATCTCCTTCATTAAATTCATGGTATTTTCTGTTTCTGTCAAATAATATCTTGTTGTAGTTATGCGACTTCCTTGTATTCTCAAGTGCTGTTAGTCTATCTCTGATCCAGTCATTATGTGTTTTTTCTTGCTTCAACTCTTTCGGTAAAATTGAGACGTCTGTACCATACAAAAGATAACTAGGCGAGAAACCTGTTACGGTGTGAATAGTCTGATTATATTTACTAACACATTCGTGTGCTATGGTAGTCCAGGCTCTTCTATTCTCCCCTTCATTTATTTTACACCGGATTTTGTTTACCAAAGTCTGGTTCAACCTCTCATTTAGACCGTTTGAGAATGGTGCATTTACTGCTGTAAAAATTATAGGTATCTGTCTGTCATTTAAGTATTTCTTGAACTCTCTTGAATTTATTCCTGGATATTGGTCAGTCAGTAGCATACCAACATTCTCTGATTCTGTTATGTTCATTACTAGTTTAATAAAATCATTTGCGCTCTGAGTTTTTGATGTTATAATAAATGCGTGTCTAGTAAAGTGATCTACCAACAAGTGTAAATATTTCTTTGTGGATCTTGAACCTCCAAAACCACCAATTGTATCTATTGAAATTATTTCAAATGGCTTTGTGGCCGGACCCAAGTGAGACATGAATCCAAATTTATCCTGGCCTCTTGATTTATTCCGTATACAAACATCACAGCTTCTACAAACTTGTTTAATATTTTCTGTCAGATTTCTGGCATTGTAGTGCGGACTAATTGTTTTTTTCATCTGGTTAATTCCAATATGGCACAGATTTTCATGTACACTTCTTAACAATTTTATACTAAATTCTTCCGATATAATTATTTTATCTTTGTTTCTGACCTTTTTATAGTATATATTTTGTTTTTCTATAATTCTGTCTATATCTTTTTGTATCTCTACATTTTGCCTTTGATCCAATATGATATCTTCCAGGTTGATAAGATTCACAATTTTCAGCTGTTCATCTATATTATCATTTGATTCCAATACCGGATTCCTACTAAGACAATCTGCTTCCAAATTGCTCTTTCCCGGGGCATATTTTATGTTAAAATCATATTGTGATAAATAATATGTCAAGTCACCCAGCTCTTCATCGGTTCTTGATTTCAAATTCATATTTTCCAATGGCTTATGATCCGAATAAACTATAAATGATTTACCTATTAACCAGTATTGCCAGTACCTCACCGCTTCTTTGATGGCTAAACACTCCAAGTATACCGCTTTCTTCTTTTTTTGAGCTCCACTTAGCTTCTTCGAAAAGTAAGCTACTGGTTTCTCTTTTCCATCAGGTTGTGTTTGTTTCAAAATGGCTCCAACACCTTCTAAAGATGCATCTGTGTAAATATTTATAGGTAAATCTTTGTCATAAATCTCAAGAACTGGTTGTGAGCATAGCAGACTTTTTATTTGTTCAAATGCTTTTTGGCATTCATCCGACCAAGTAAATTTTTGATTTTTTCTGAGTAAATTATGTAATGGATCTAGTATTATTGCACTCCTTGGTATGTATTCATGATAAAAGTTTATTTTTCCTAAAAATTGTCTTACATTCCTCTGTGTTCTCGGGATAGGGAAATTTCTTATTGAAATTAGATTATCTTTCACTGGTTTAACAGAATTATTCTCTATTATATGACCCAGGTATTTCACCGAGTGTGATGCAAATGTGCATTTTTGAAATTTCAATCTGAAACCTTCAGTTTTAATTGCATCCAGCAACTGCGTCAGATGCTGAATGTGGTCATTAAATGATTTTGAAAATACCAGAATGTCATCGATGAAATTTACAGCAAATTCAGTGAGTTTATACTTTCTTAGTATATTACTCAATATTCTCTGAAAAGTTGATGGTGCTGTTTTTAAACCAAATGGTAGACAAGTCCATTGGAAATGTCCTTCTTGTGTCACAAATCCTGTCTTCTTTCTGTCTTCCACTCTTAATGGAATGGACCAAAAAGCTGAATTTATGTCTAAAGTTGAATAAAAATTACAGTTCCTTGTCTTAGTCACTAGGTCTTCTATCAATGGAAATGGTTGAGCCTGAGGGACTACTATTTTATTCAAATCTCTGAAGTCTATACATAATCTAGACTTCCTGTTGTCTTCTTTTTTGAATGCCAATGTAACAGGTGCTGCAAATGGGCTGTAGGATTCTTCTATAAGCTTGTTATCTAATAACTTTGCTATTTGTTCTTCTATCTCCTTCTTATCTTCTATTGTACACCTGTAGGGTCTTTTACTGCAATACTTGTCTACTAATAAGTCTATTTTTGCTTCATAACCATTAATAGTTCCTATGTCGTATTTATTTTTTGCAAAAACTGTCTCATATGTATTAATCAGTTTATTTATTTCTGATTTTTGATATTCATTTAAATGATTTATTTTAATTTCAAAATCCTCTTCTTTTACATGTTCATTGAAATTTATCTTGTATTCTTTCGTATTCATGTTCTTTTCATCATCATTAATCATATGTATAATATTCTCTGCTTCTTTATTTGTAGAAATTTCTGTGACCTTCTTTATATTTTCATGTTCCAAGCATTGTTTCTGAGTTATCTGTAAGTCTTCATTTTGTATTAGTTTAAACTTTTTTATCATGTCTAATCCAATCAAAAAATCATATTTGAAATTTTGTTCATCAATAATGTACAGTTCAACATTTTCTTCTATTTCAAAGATTTTAATTTTTAAGTTTGTCAAACCACTTGTCTTTTTGACACCATTAATTGTAATTAAACTTGCTTCATTAATATTGCTCCCTTTTCCTTTTAACTTCAACAGCTTTGAATTAATCAGAGAAACATTTGAACCAGAATCATACACTCCGTACACTTCTAATGTTTCATTCAATATTAGTTTGACTTTTATTAATGGTGTCACTATTAGTTTTTTTGAACATTCTCATTTAACTCAGCTTCTATCACCGCATTGTTAACATGTTTAATGTTTTTTTCTCGCACCTTGTCCTCTTCCTTTGTTCTAAACCAGCATGCAGATTCGGGATGATAACGAGTACCTTTATTTAATTTTTCACAAGTTTTACATGGGGTTCGATCTTCAGTCCTACTGTTGCTTCTTATACTTCCATATTTTCTGAAGACTGAATAAGTCTTTTTATTTACCAAATATTCATATTTTTTCAACTCATTAAACAAGTCAACTGTATCCTTCAATGACTCTCTATCAATCTTGCTAAGTACAAACTCCGGCAAACCCGCGGCAACAAGATCAATCAGTGTGCCCGTATCAATAAATTCTCTCATATCCAGTAAAAGCTTTTCTTTCTTTATAGCATAATCCACCAATAATCCATCTTTGTATTTAAATAACAATGCATAGGTGACTTGGTTCCATCCCTTATTTGCAAATGATTCACAAAATTTGTTTTTCCATACTGACCATTCCGAGTTCATGGTCAATTTAATGATCATGGAACTATACCAATCAATGCAACTCTTATCCATGAATAATCTGAGTAATTCAATTTTTTTCTCATCTTCTATTACATCAAATCGGATGCATTCTTTTTCAAAAGTGTCAATCCATCGGTTCACATTTGAATTTCTGGTTGTAAATTTTTCAATTATAAACTTCTCTGCAACATGTTTCAAACTCTGCTGTTTAGTCTCCTGCGTATTTTGAACTAATTTTTCAAACAGTTTTTCCAGAACACTTGTGTCTTGATTCTGTGCAGCCACAGTCTGTTTTTGAGTCACTTCTTCTAGGTATTGTTCTTGAAATTGTATATTACCATCCTCATCGCAGTAAGTTCGTCTAAGTTCTTCTGTCACTGTTATCCAAACCTTTCGTGTCTGGTACCTTTTTTTTAGACTATTCTTTACTCTGTTATAAGCAGCTGTTTTCATTAGTTCTGCATGATGTCCAACAAATTGAAAGTCTTCTGGTAAAGCATATACTTTATTATCACTTGTAGATATTGATGTCAAACAATTGACGTTAGTTTTTCCATCGCTTTTTGGTAATATTGTAAATTCAAAACAAAGCTTCTCCATGTTCTGTGCTTCTATTTAGCTTTTATAAACAACAAATGTCGTTTTATAATGGTATTTATCTCCAATCAATTGTGAAAAGCAAATAGATAAACTTGTGTTGCTCTGTAAACAAAGATTTATTTCGTTAGAATTACCTACATAACTAAATACACTATTAGCCTTTATCTAGACTCCTACCTGTAAACAAAGAAACGACATTTAAAGTTTCTATTTCGTATGTTGTTTCTTTCACAATTTATGGGTTCTTTTGTAAATTATTTCACTATACAACCAACATTGAAAAATCGCCATTTTCTTCTAACCGACTAATAAAATTCCATAGATACCTACAAAAACAAAAGAATAACTCTACTGACAAATCAAATGTCAACATAACTTCTCGATAATCTGGCTGTCATTGCTTCTACTCTATTGACAGCGCCATGTGCGGCAAAATTCAAAATCAAAGGAATACACCTATATTTCTTTACATATAAATAAAGCTATAAGCTATCGGAGAGATTTATGCTCTGCAGTGACAAGAACTATGACGAGACATCTTTGCAATTATTCATGTTATACGAGTTGCATTGTCTTGGCACCTTAAAGTACATACATCATGTATCTCTCTTGACACCTTAATTAAAAATATGCTAATGAATGCAACATACCAGAATGCAATCAGACCCAAAACTACGTCACGAGGACGTCATTTGACGCGTTCTTTACGTACGGTACAAAGCAATCGATTCGTTCAATCAACGTATGGAGAGCAAACGAATAAAATAACAGAATTATCTCCGAATAACACTTTAAAGAAATTGTAATTCCTACTTAACCAGTTAAAGAAGTGACATTTTGAAATATTAAATCGTAGTTAGTGACGGCACCTACTTATCTATGATATAAATATCTACAAAAAATCATACAATTTGATTGTTTTCAAATTTTTTACGTAGTTTTTCTTGTAAACGCGTATTTCTCCTGCACCTAGAATCGGTCCTTCGGTCCTTCGCAAGTATGGAACCAATTGCGTCAATTTTTTAGGTATTGGTAAGTATTTTCCTGTGCTGTGCTTCATTAGGTTTGCGTGCAAAATCACCATCGTGATTGTGAACACGTAAAAGTTAGTCTTTATCCAACTTACCACAAAAGTTTAGACATAGAGACAAACATTTCGTGGTAAAACCGTATTTGTGCAGATTCTTAAATAAATTTACTGATGATGAATGTTATTTGTAATTCTTAATCCAGTTCTGATTACAGATTTTAAAATGTTGTTTTGAATGTCTTGTAACATTCGTCCGACAGCGTGTTTGAGTTTTATGTCTGGATTCTGTGTCGGCTACTTCACTTTTTTATGATCTAGGCATATCTGGGTTAAACTTTGAATAATGTCATGTTTATATTAAAATTCCAGCGTTTGGTTGTTTGGTCGTCGTTTTGAATATTATTAGGCCTACATTTAGTATTAGTGGCCTTGTGAGTGTTATATAACTGGTATCCTGCTGGTCAGGATAGTTGATTAATTGCTTCCGTGAACACCTCTAAGTTTCAATGTAAAATCTATCCAAGTTAAAAAATTTATAACAAACATATAAACAGCAAGTTCGAAAGCATTGATGTCATCAGTTATATTAATTGTGTTAAAATTCTCAGTATTCGGTAAGTGTCGTTTCTCGGAAACCTGCATTTCACGGAGTCTGCCGAGTTTTTGTATAAAGAGGACTGCCAAGTTTTGAGTCGTTTAGCGAATCGCGAGTGCGCCGTCAGCGGCTGGGGCGCTGGCGAGCGGCGCTGGCGGCGCTGCGCTCGCGGCGGCCTCGCGCTGCGCCGCCCGCGCGCCTCGCCGCCGCGCCACTCCGCGCCGTCGCCTCAGTCAGCAGCCAGTCAGTCAGTGTCCGACCGCGATCCGAGCTCACCTGTCGCGCCATCGAGTGTCACACAGTTGTTGCGGTGCCGTTTTGCGGCCAGTGCCAGTGCCCACATAAGATGTTTGCGCTTGTCGCAGTGGATCTTGTTTTTGTGTTGATTTAGTAGTGCATCAAAGTGGATTCCGGCGGACTCTATCAGGCCGTGGAGCACGCGAGGAGGCTCGAGCGCTCCCAGGCCATGTATGTCATAAATTTAGGTGAGTCCGCTTTGACATTCCGTCGCTGGTCCACATTGTCCGATATGCTGTGCTGCACGGCTTACATGCGCGGACCTATAATTGGAACTAGGCGGAACCGGCACTGACCCGGCTGAAAGTTCCATCTCTGCAAAACGCGCGCCTCGTCTTTCGTTTTAGGTCTAGTTTTTATCGTCATCGTATGCAAATAACCTCGGGCTCGTTTCGAAATCAGCTTTCTCTTTGATCGCGTTTTGGTGGTCCTTTGATCTGGCGAGGAGTGAAGATGCCACGGCTTATTCGTACCGCGTCATAATCGGCGTGATTGTATTATTCCATTTCAATTTGTATCTTATTCATAGCGCACAATATCTGTCTATGTATGTTTTTATTACAGTTCACGTACAACGTGTGGGCGTGTGTTGGTGTGTTTGCGTTATCGGCGCGGTGCTATTTTCGTACCCTTACATTGTGTGCGTGCTCGTTTACGTCGCAATGAATATAGGACTGAGCGTGTGTGCTCGCTGTATCCGCGTTTGCTCTGTTATCATTTTCTTTGCTTGATATTGCCGCCAATTAAGTCGTGTCTTCGCTAGCTTTATTGTAATTTACATTAAAAGCTTGTTTGCTCTCTTTGTTTCTAGATCTTTCTTTGGCTTAAAAAACTTTGTGTGCTCTACTTTCAGTTTTGTTTTACTGGTCTATAATTTATATATTTAATTGTACTAGTTTATATACGAGATAATATTCTTATCGAACACACATGCATGAATCCTTATATCTTATAAGGTTGCGATTAGGGATTCGATCACCGACATTATCTCATATAATCCTTTTTGTTGTTAACTGTATATCATCCAATTTTTACGTAACTCTCACATAATCTGCATTGATAACGTTGGCTTGTTCAGTGTTACACTTTTAAGGACCACTCTGACATTAAGACTCTTAACCTCTGTCGTGTACATTATCGTCACCATCGTTGTTATGGTAAACGTAATCATTGTTTTGAGGTTTGTGAAATGTTATGTAATTCCACCAACGCTATTTCGGTATCATTTATCAGTTTGCGCATGAAACTATTTCGGATAAATCGGTTACGTGACTATCATGAAATTTGTGGGTACTCGTGTTGAGTATAATTCGCTGGAATTTCAGTAAACACTTGGAGCGTTTTGTTGCTACTATGTATTAGAATTTCGGCGCTCGTTTCAAAATGGTAAATACGTCTTCTTACCTTCACATTTTTCGTCATCTGCTGTTTGACTTCAAGTTACAATAGATTTGCTTTTGATATATTCAATATTTAGTGGTACCTAGTGTAAGAAATGATGGAGATACAGGTAGCCTCGTGTGGTGCTACACCTAGGACATCATCAGAGAGATGCCATGACGTCGGTATGGTGCTACGCCTGTGACGTCATCAGCTACGCCATGACGTCAGTGCCGCGCCGTAGTCATCCCAGCGCTACGCGAGGGGAAGATGCGGGGAAGGACGGCATTCCTATTCGAGCTTTCCTTTTGAATGAACGTGTGTCGATGGTCAATCGAATTACAAAGTGATTGTAAACCTTAAACTTAGTCGCCTTATTTCAACATCTCTAACAGTTCAGAAGTGGGATAGGGCGAATTTTCTTCGCTATCCCAAAGAAAGGATAACCCGTCCCACGAGAAAATGGAAAGAAATTCCCGAGAGCGGCATCGTAGTGTGCGTCGATCTCGTACCGCATCTGGAGAGCGGTATCGTGATGCGCAGCGATCCAAACGAAAAAGAAGAGTTGACTCGGAATCAAGAATTGACAATTTGGAACGGATGCTACTGAAATTAATCAGATCAAAGAAACCTGGGCAAGATTCCGCTAGTGACATACGTGATGTCAGAACACCGCCGCCACTGCAGAAGGTCAGCCGGGTGCGTGACGAAGCTGAGGACACGGTGGCAACAGAAGTGGAGCAGAACGCACCGGGCACAACGGCGCGGGCGCTGCCAACATTGCAGCGCGCGGCCGATGCTGCAGGTGCTGTGCCAACACGAGCGGAGCAGATCGCACCGGAGGTCGTGTATGCTGCCTCGCCTGGACCGAGCACGGTCGGGCCCATGGTTTGGTCGTCAAGTCAAGGTTATGTAAACAAATTATTATCGGGTTCAGAGAGTATTCCCAGCTTTACAGGTAATATTGAGAAAGACAATATGTCTGCACAAGTTTGGATAAAGCGGTTAGAGTCTTTGGCTAAAATATTTTGTTGGGATGAACGCTTTTTGATTCATCAGATGACATCTAAACTGTCTGGGAATGCACGGTTATGGTTCGATTCACTACAAGAAATAGATTTCAGTTGGCTAGAATGGAAAACTGAACTTATCAACAATTTCCCTGAGGGTCGTGGAATAGCTTCGAAGTTATATGATTTTGTTACTGTTAAACGTGCAAATAATGAAAGTGTTTTAGATTTTTATTATAAAAAGCTTTCTCTGGGCAAACAATGCGATCAGCCGGACCATGTTGTTGCAGACGTGATCATTTTTACGTTGAACGACTCATTGTTAAAGGCAGGGGCCCGAGGGGCAGTGTGTCGTGGTACTAGAAGCCTATTACAATATTTAACCGATGCCGCGGGCGATACTAGTGTTGCTTATCAGGATAAAGTCAGCGACGACGTACCCAATGTAAACAATGCTGGAGTCGCCCGGATGCCTAAGCACCGGGATGACGTAACCTGTTATAGGTGTGGTAAGAAGGGTCATTTTGCTTCACAGTGTTCTAAAAGTGATTCCCCACGCTGTGATCGTTGTTTAAAATTTGGCCACATAATGAATGACTGTAAAGAGAGCACAATGCTCTAATTGTAACCGAGAGGGCCACGATGGGGAGCATTGTATTTGCGCATAGAGTCACGTCAGCAATCATTCTAAATATTATTTAGTTTATCAGTTATTTGTTGATTATAGAAAGTATCACAAAAGTGCTAATTTTAACCATGTTACTGGGAACATAATATTTTAATTTTGATTACGCAATGACATAGTAACAGTAGATGGACTTTACAAATTCACGCGAATGGAATATAATAGCGTCATTGCAGATGTAAAATGACGTGGTTTGGAATTTTATTCAGAATCAGATACTGACTGTGAAGTAGATGTAAGTGAAACAGGCTGGTTAAACCACAGTCCTGTCATATTTTATTGTATGCACCTTGTTCTTTTTTATATTAACGATAATCGATACAGTAAATAAGAGTAAACTCTAAACTAGACGTTGTTTTTTATTTTAATACGCCAGCAAAATCACATTATTGTTTGCAAAATCATAATAATTATAATAGTCTATTCCGTTATGACCGGCTTAGTGAGGGCTGCAATAAATCAAAAGCTCATACCAGACATCAGGTCGACTCAGCGTATAGGTAACCAATTTGGCTAAGACCAGCTCTGTTGTAAGATAACCAGTGTCAGTAAGATTCAAAGTATAACCATTAACCAGCTCAGGTATGACCATCTCAGTTAGGATCAGTAAGATTCAGTTTATAACCAGTTCGGTAGAGTAAAATTTGTGAGGTTGAAGTAAATAATACAACACCAAAATGTTGCTGTGATCTCGTAAACTGGATCAGTAAGACTCAGTTTATGACCAGTTCGGTTAAGACCAGTTAGGTTTGAGATCATGGACCATGGGTAAATGTGTGAAGTTTAATTGACCCCAGATGCTACTGTGATCTCGTAAACTGGATCAGTTAGACTCAGTTTATGACCAGTTCGGTTAAGACCAGTTAGGTTTGAGATCATGGACCATGGATCAATGTGTAAAGTTTAATTGACACCAGATGCTAATGTGATCTCGTAAACTGGATCAGTTAGACTCAGTTTATGACCAGTTCGGTTAAGACCAGTTCGGTTTGAGATCGAGAACCATAGATCAAGGTGTAAAGTTTAATTTTTGACACTAGAAACTGGTCTGTCGCAATTCAGTTTGGTTAAAACCAGTTAGGTTAGAGATCATCAATCGTGGATTATTTGTTTAGTTTGCTAAATTTCGTCGTCAGTTCGTAATAGTTCGTCGACAGCTTGCCGAAGAATGTTTTTTTTTTTTGTTTTAATGCCTGTCAAATGATAATACGGGGTCGTATTATTTCTCAGGATGGCCGAGTGTAAGAAATGATGGAGATACAGGTAGCCTCGTGTGGTGCTACACCTAGGACATCATCAGAGAGATGCCATGACGTCGGTATGGTGCTACGCCTGTGACGTCATCAGCTACGCCATGACGTCAGTGCCGCGCCGTAGTCATCCCAGCGCTACGCGAGGGGAAGATGCGGGGAAGGACGGCATTCCTATTCGAGCTTTCCTTTTGAATGAACGTGTGTCGATGGTCAATCGAATTACAAAGTGATTGTAAACCTTAAACTTAGTCGCCTTATTTCAACATCTCTAACACTACTTATCCGATTCTGAAAATACATTTTCCGTGACCTTAGCATCGTCAACAGTTACCATCAATAAGTTGCGAAACTTCAGCAAACACAACAACAATGTTTACTCCATCGACGTTGATTGTATAGCATTTACAATTAGTGTTGCTAACGACTGTGAAGTTGTGTCACGCGATACAAACATCAGACGTGCAGTCTGCGGGTCACGGGGGTCGCTGTTGCTTCACCATGTACTACGCCGTTACGTTTGCCTTATGTACGTTCTTTGTTGGTTTCATATTAGTTTACATCTGTAAAATATTCTGATGCAAATATCTGGTATCCAATGACTGATAATTTACTCCTGTCGCCATCCATATCTCTGTATACGGCGTTCCGATCGAATATGATTTAATTTTGCATAAATAATTATTAGTAAATTTTCCGTACCTAATGTGTGAAATGCTAGGAAGATATAAAATGGTCGTTATGGAATAAAATAAGTTTGGAGCTGAATGGCTGTTCATATAGAGTCAACAACCAATTTACAATTTTATTTTCATTAGTGATTTTGTTTCTTGTAGATAATTTAGTTAATTAAAATAGATGGCAGAATATTATTTATGTGGCGCCAGATTCATGAATGCAAATAATTATCTACATTTGAATTTTTATTCGTGACCATTAAATTGACTATATCTCTTTTGGATTTAGTATACCTACGTTCTAAGTCTTTTGGCGACACGGAGCGTTATTGAACATTTTCAAAATGTCTATGAATATTAAAGAGTTGAACGTCGTTCGTCTGGTTCGCGTTTGCTGCGGGCCGGGCGTCCACGGCGGAGTCTAGTCGGGTCTAGGGCGTGCTAAATAATCGCTGCGATTGACACGGTTCCCTTATCCGTTACCCGGAACCAGTTGTGCTCCCTGGCCGAGCCGCAGACTGGCCGGCGGCCCATCACCTCGGCCGTTGACCCTGCATGCCGGATCTTCTCGCCACATTCATTCCAATTAACTCTCAAAACCCTTATCATTCCTATAAATAGAATATTGACGCAGGTCGGATAAAGTCGATGCGCTATCTTTGTGGCCTAACGTATCTATGTATCTTTGTATCGTGGTGCGCGGTAGGTATAAGTATCCGCTTTCCAAATATTATCTGTGTCGCGTCATGATGACTTATCGATGTTTCTCGCCTCATGAACAGATTGCGTATTGTTGTTGCGTTTGTTGCATTTGCATTTATATAATATTTTTTTTTATAATCGCCTATGCATAGGCTTCATTGTTATGATGCATGTCATGAATGCCGTAGTGCTAGCTGTATTTCATAGCTGACTGTACCTAAAAATGTTTGTATGTTTTGGTATTCGTTTTGAATAGTTATTATATTTAATTTATTATTTGTGGAAAGTGGTATCGGATCGGATTGGAATATAAAATAAATATGATTAAAAAGAAATATAATTGGTATTAGAATGTGGTATTCATTTGGATCCTATCCTTCTAATGCCCATTCCTACCCGAAGCCAATTCTGTATGCCGTTAAGTGCTTACACAATTATATTTTGGTTTTATGATGATTAGTATAAATATTATGTATGTAGAATATAAATAAAATTATTTCAAAATATCAGTATGCATCCGTGGAGGACAATTTGGCATTATGTGTAGAATCTATTGCGGTTTTGAATTTTATTGTTTAAATTAGAAATATTGTCAACTAAATATCTGAAGAAAAACATAAAAATTACCAAAATGCATCCTGTTTATACCAAACGAAAACAAATCTAATAATTTAAACAAAATTGCACACATTTATTATAATATATTTTATGTGTTATGTTATGTTATTTGTTTGTAAGTGTTAATTCGCATTGCGTTGAGAGTTCACCGCAACAATCGATGTTATATTTTTTCGGCTGATTGCGTCAAGGCGCAAATGACGCACGGCATACAGAAATAATTGCGGAACGCTTGTCTGGTCTAGACGACGCGATTCATCTCTATGTAAACATACGTGTCTATAAACACGTAGTTTAATATTATACAGTGTTGATGCCGCATCGCCACCAACCAACGAGATCATGTTAACGAGATCCGCTTAAATGTGTAAACGACCAACAGTATGAAAACAAGGGTTACTACAGATATAAAAAAAAATTAGTGAAATGTGCTTCAGCGACATCAACTCTATGCCTACAATATAAAGCTGTAAAGTTAGTTAAAAGGAAAATATATTAAAGAAAAATGGTCTTCTGGCTAAGAAACTGAGCTAATGAACAATAGAGTAACATTTTTGAAAATCTGTCTGTTTTTTTCCATCTCGTAAAAGTACTGCACTCGATTGAATTGCTGCTTTCACTGTTTGGTGGCGCAACACCTTACTTTAGAATAGAGACATTGCATATGAATCCAACGACTAGAGACCGAGCTATTGAAGATAATGTTTGTAAGAGAAGCCGACGGCTTGGGCGACTTAATTTTGGTAGGAAGCGGTATTCTAATGGTTAGTTATGAATAAGAGAGATTGAAACTGACTATGATCTATGCAAACTTTAATCTGGCAATTGTGTGTATCTTTCAATTAACCGCTTCATTGATGCCAATATACGATGTCCTATCTCAACACAAGTGCACGTAGACACCACAATGCACAATGGCTGCAATCGGTGACGCAAAACATAATATATTAATTAAAGGCTCTCCGAACACTCCACTATTTGTCCGCAAAAACAATGAGTTGTTTTGTAGTTTCGCTCGCACCACGCGTCCTGTTGTTCGACTTGAATGACTTTGTATGGAAATTCCAACAGTTATATAAAATATCACAACAGTGGATGTCGCATAATATGCCGTATAATATATTTTTGCAAAACAGCAATGGGTAAAATCTTTTATCTTTAATAGTTATTATGTTTATAACATCTTCATATCATCACGATAATTCATTAATAAGAATATTAATATATGGTAATGTATTACCTATACTTAACAGGCTAAATAATTTTGCAATGATTATAAAAACCGAGATAAGTCATACAAAGTTGTATCCCCTTATAAACAGCAGATAAAGACGGCTTAAATCAACATTTAAAATTACTTTTAGAGTAGAACACATTCAATCTGACTACTTTATCACATTAATGTGTCTATTATTTTAATTTTAACTGTTTATGTTAAGTACTTGAAAGATATAATCTTGCGACCGCAATACATTTGTACACCTACTTGACAAAAACGACCAACTAAAAAGACCGTTACGTCTATTTGCGTTTCCAGATATCTGCCCATTGATTGTCTTTCTGCAAAAAACTGTATCAAAAACGTTTTGCGCCTTGGCCCCCGCTTCCATATTTCCGCACTAGCCTTCCGCGTCCAAGCCGCTTCTATGAAAAAATATTTCGTTTTCTAAGGTTACACTGCAAATATTATACTAGGTATCTAGTTAGATATTTACACAATGCTACATTGGATTGTTTTTATTTATGATCAATCAGTGTCTGATGATCGTCTTATTGGAAGTCCGGTTTCACGAACGCTTAGAGATGCCCAAAATGGATGCGTTTTGTCTTTCATACAAAATCCGGTATCAGAATAATTTAGGAAACTCTTGAGTCCGTACATCTCTATTCTCACTTCTATCTTGTTGGACACAATACCTTAAAGAACAATGTTTCTCCGCAAACAACCCGATAACAATTTAACCACCACCGTTTATTTACTTGCAGTATTTTTCCGTAAAGTGTTATCGACAAGTTTGTTTCCAGCGAACTCTTCCAAGGAAATAAACATTTATTTGGCGGCGGCAGACCGTGAAATCGAATCACTAGTTTTTCTATTCTTCTTGAAGTTTATAGAAACAATTTCGTGGTGCAAAACATTCGCTAGAGGAAGTGGTCTTGGAAAATTTACAATTAGGTACGTCAATCTTTCGGCTTTTTTACACTCTGATATAAACAAGTTATCACATATTTACATAATATTATGTGGGCTATAATTATAGTATATACATCTGCACATGCTTTAGTAAATTATAAAAATATCATCTTATTTCAGTACTTACCCATATTATTTTTATATGATGTGCGTATTTGAAACTGTTTCTCAAAGGTCACAGTGCGAAACATATCGTTATGGAATGATACATATTTAGTGCCCTTTTCCGTTTCAATAAAATATCATGTTAGATCTTAATCTACCCCTGTGTTGGCCGTGGGCGCGAAATAGTGAAAATGTTATTTTCAAAGAAGTTATTGTTCAGTAGAGTTATAACTAACTAAAATGTGTTTCACTTACTGTGTAGGTGCCGGCATTCCCGTGACCTTTGCTAGCCCGGGCGTGGGCGGCAGACTGTTTACTTGTGCTTTCTTCCACTAAAATTCGCCAACGAAAAATGTGTTTAGTTCCGCGAAAACTAATTGTTATCCACTCCTTTTTCGAATACATAAATGCGAAACCATATAAACGGCTCTAAATATCGCACCGTTTCAATCAAATGGGCACTGTATGTTTCTGCATGTTTTTATTCTGTGTCTTTTCTATTTAGTTTCGTTTGTGACCAACATTTTATGTTTTATTCATGTCGGTTACATTTTTAGTGCTTATTTTATAAATTATGACTTAGGAGTTGATTTTTTGTAAACTGATACAATACTATTTTGTTCGACTCAAAACATAAATTTCTCCTGTTAATTAAACGCTAATCATGTTAACACGGCAATTAATACATTTTATATCGCCCACCTTAATATATACTACTAATTATAAAAAAAAACATGACATCATGAGTGTTATCAAGCTGTGTCCTAACGATTTGTAGGTACCGAAGCTATCTGTTACTCACTACTCTGTGGATACCACCACCGCGGCGCGGCGCGCGGCGGGGAGCTACATTTATAATGTTTATTATATTGACTAGAGATTCAAATTCTCGAATCTTTTTCTCACAATACTAGTCTTTATAAGGCGGCTTTTAAAAAGTTGTGCCTACCGTATTTTTTTTAAATCATAATATCGAGTACGCTTGCGCAAATACTCGGTGTCCAGTCCACCAAGTAATTTTTAGTAGTAAGAATGAGTAATTTACTGGTAGTTTTTGAGAAAGACATAATGTTTGAAGTGGAGGCGCCTGCAGTGATCAAAAACAACTGCAGTTTAAAGAATTTTTCCACCAAACGCGTCTGTAAAGGCAATCAATGCTGCTATTCTTAGCAACGATGAATATTGGCGACTAGACCTCATAAATTTCATAATGGTCTTCGCGCCCCGAATATCGCCCGGTCATAATTATAGTATACATTTCAAAGGTGATTTAGCGATATGGACAGATCTTGGGATCTTATTTCTAAAGTTGTTGTCGAAAATAACAACCCTACTTAGTTATAGTTTAAATACCAGCTGTCTCTAACTTACGCCGTTTGGTCCCGCGTTATCTCAGAGTCAGAATGGCTCAAGATACATTTATAGAAGCAACAATTGCGCTCATTGGCGATAGCGTGGGCAGGAAACGGTAATAACTCCGTGTCACCAGTTCAAGCACCGAAATTGACCAGATCACGCCGCCACCTGCCGCCGCCGGCCTCGCGCCCAACCCACCAACATTGGACCAATTACTTCTGCTGGACTATTTGCATCGGTCCCTCCGAAACTGCACGGATGTTGGGCCACAGTCCGTTAGTTCCAGAGTTTACTAGAGGTTACCGGTACAGGCCTTCAGTGTTCCATCGGCGAACATTCCACAGTAACGGAGCCCCTACTGGAATCTCGAACACTGGCCGCGCGTTGAGCGTCCCTGTTCAAATATGGAGTGGACGAACTCATTTTTAAACGTGCTCGGTGAATGTATTTCAAGCGCTATCGAAAAGCACTCTCGCTTGACCTCTACCTACGTTATTTAAATTATAGAATGTGGAAAATTTTAACCAGGTTCTGTCTTTTAATTGGCAGTTTTATGTACAATGTCAGGGTGTTTATTTTATTATGAAGTCGCCCAATATTTTTACAAAAATAACGTCAGCGGCAGCACTACTCAGTAAATAGTTGCGTGTTGACAGTCGCAAACGGAAGTTTCCACGGGACGCCCGCTGTAGCTTGCGCTGGCGCCGACGCGAGCGCATCAATTGATTGAACCAATTCAGGCTGATTGTTTCGGACCGCTTTTGGACCGATATGCATCGTCGTGTTTATATTGTTTGATCCTTCTTTTTAACACAGTTATTATAATGTTCTTTAATGTATTCTACATTTTGTTTAGTACTCATTGCTTCCTCCCTATAACGTAGGATATATTTTGTCTAAGTGTGTCCAACACTGGCTTTTTCATTAGCGATAACATCAACTTTGATCTCTACGTTTGGAATTAAAACGTGATTTAACACCCTTATCCTAAATCTAAGCCTATTACAAGCGGTTAGTGTGGGACATGACTGAACCCTACGAAGGTCACTCGCGGTATTAGTCATATCGTCTATCGATTCGGGGATTATTATAATAGAGGTGAATAGTCCACGACGTCGGTATCCTTGTCCGCAACTATTAATTGACCAGGGAAAGTTTACACGTGAATAAGTAATGCTATGATGACAGTAGGTTCATTTTATGTTCCAGTCATGGCTAGCGAATGAAGATCTCGTGCTTTGATCGGTCACGAACTCTGGCATTATCGAAATACGACATTCATCATCATAATTTAATGGTATCATAATAAAATTGGTGACCATTGAAGTCGTCGCACAGCACGCGCAGCGGGGGTTCTCTCCTCGCCAAGACCAGCTCGGGCAGTAAGGTCGAGTTAAATACACGGTCTTAGCCAAAGCACATTATCCATACCTAGTACCAAACCAACGTCAAAAACATCTCTTTACGTTAGACAAGTTCGAGGCTTTGGGGTGGATCGAACGCCACCGTCGCACCTTACTTATAAGGAGGTGTGTCCTACACCGCACAGTAGTTACACCGGCGCAACCACGGGTCTGCAGCTCTATATCTCGAGTCTTATGTTCTATAACTTCTGTTGTAATGATTTCGAGTTGTCCCTGTCGATCGCGTACAACATGTAAATGTTAAAATACAAGGGGCATGATGGGTCGGAAGTGCCGATACAGGTGGTTCCGACCTACCGCAAGCGACTCCGCCGCGACACCCACGCGTCCCAAGGTCTAGGGCAACGATGCCACGGTCTACCCCGCCCAAGGTAGCTCACTGAAACTTTGCGAGTGATAGCCTATTCAGCAACGGCTACTTTCCAGTCTCATATCGATCATCGTTAATCATGTATAAAGGCAGGTTAATAGGGAGTTCTGAACGACAATTCATCAATTGTCGTCAAATTAATTATCACTCAATTTGGCCGCTGTCAACGAGGTAATAATATTTCGTAATTACACAACTGCTAATTGAAATAATTGGCAGTCACGAAAATTTTATAGTAGGTAGCCGACGGATGAACTAACGTGTACAATTATCTCGTCTTCGACGACGGGCGGTTCGAGTTACAGGCACGAATTTCCCACGATATTGCGAAATAAAACCCGACCAAAACAAAAGGGTAATTTTATGAACAACTTGTAATTATGTCGACGGGGCTAAACAAGATAATTACACGGACTGACGAAATAGAAAATGGTGATTTCGTTAAAGTAATCAGTTGTGATGGCCAGCCTGTAGAAGTGTAGATCGATGGAGTGCGAACCGGAAATTGTAAGACGCAAGACGCGAAACAACGCAGCGCCGGAAATGACGCTCGAGCGCCGATGCCAACTCGCCGGGAACAGGCGGATTTTGGCTCAAACCAAACTACCTATTTACCGTTTGCTTCGTCTTGCAATTTTTATTTTAACTAAATACCATAAAACCGATAATTTTGTTTTTGTTTTCTAATTTCTTAGGTCAAAGATACTTTGGAATCGTAATTCTCATCCTTTCGTATTGGCCAAGAAATGTAGGTAAGTAACATTAGTTATGTATATTTAGTAGCCCACGCCTAATATGCATTTAGTAACTAAAAATCCGGTGTTTGAATGCAAAATAAACAGGATTCGTGAATATAAGACCATCCATATTGCGAATACCAGTTTGTTGTTGATAAGATCGCGCTGTTATCCTATTACGGTACGATTATCGATTATCCTATTTTACATGAAATGTGGATAACCGGTGTTTACTTAATTTGACAATCAATTAAGTATGATACAGAATCTGTTATTTATTCACATGGATATCGTTAAATACTTTGCGTATTTGCATTCTTGAGTCCTTTCAGGAGCGTTAGCAGGAAGCGTTAAATGTATTTCCCGTCTGTGTTCTAACTCTGCCGCGTATACGGCGCGCTCGGCTGTCAGTGTGTCTATATCTTCCTCGGCTATTCTGGTTAGGCTATAAACGGAGCGGCTCTGTTCCCGATTATTATTAGCGATGGCCAAACGCCGCCTGAATATATACTTCGCACCTGATTGGATCGCGGCCAGAATTAGCTCTTATTAGCCAGGATTCAACTGTCGCAGGGATGTTAGGAAACTGGTCGAGCGATTTCTGAGCGCGACTGTAATTGCTTTTAGCGTCTACAATTTGCCGTGAACTGATTGGATTTTGTTTCATATCCTAAGGACTATTAACGACTCTGTTGTTGGCTCGGGATGGAATAACCGATTAATAGTATATTTGGAGTTTAAACCGGTTTGGATTCTTGGTCGGGACCGTTTGTCAGACTGCGGAAATTAGCGTAACTGACTCCTGGCTGAACCAGTCAAATAGCCTTCTTCCGTCAATAGCCGTCAACGCCTCGTTATAACTTCCATATAAGGAATCATTGGAACGGGACAGAATTCATGTGCCTTTTAGCTTTCTACTTCTGAACGTATCGCTTGATCACGCCACTTTCCATTCATTCATCGGTTCGTTTCTTCAAAACTTAGTCGAAATCTCTTCGAATATACAAGACGGACGACGGTACATCTCTATGAAGTATGTCTTTACATAAATGGAATGCTCGGATTTTGGTAGCCAGTCAAAAACGATTAATTAATATCTGCAGTAATAGACGCAGAAGGCGTGGCTCGTCGTCGTTTCTGTTTGAGTTGGCATGCAGCGACGAGGCCACTCGCGGACGGCAAGGGATCGGTGGAATCTCGGATGGCTGGCCGGTATTCTTGACTCTATTACTCTATAGAATCGACTCATTACGGCCTCAGTGGGTCGTCTCGTTATTGCATCTCGATGGTTCTGCACCATTGAAACCATTTGCAATTTTCCTATGACATATAAATGGAGTTAAGTCATCTGGGTCTCTCATTACAATGGGTGTTCCTCAAGGTTCAATTCTGGGGCCATTCTTGTTCTTGGTGTATATTAACGATCTTGCCTTTTTTGTAAAGAACTTATGTGATATTGTTTTGTTCGCTGATGACACGTCACTTATTTTTAAGACTGACAGAACTAAGAACAATTTTGACGATGTTAACAAGGCAATCGCGCTAGTTCTTAAATGGTTCACGATCAATAATTTAGTGCTAAATTCTAAAAAAACTAAATGTGTCAAATTCTCGCTGCCCAATGTTAAAAGAGACCCCACAAATTCATGTATTTTAATTAATAATGAGGCTATAGACCAGGTAGATTCAACTATATTCCTGGGAATTAATTTAGATTCAAAATTACAGTGGGGTCCTCACATATCATCTTTAACTGGAAGATTGAGCTCTGCAGCTTTTGCTGTACGTAAAATCAGACAGTTTACTGATGAAGCCACTGCAAGATTAGTATATTTTAGTTACTTTCACAGCATTATGTCATATGGCATTCTGTTGTGGGGCAAAGCCGCGGATATTCAATCAGTGTTCGTGCTACAGAAGAGAGCAATTCGTTCGATATATAATATGAAAACCCGCGATTCTCTCCGGGAACGGTTTAAAGACATCAGCATTCTTACAGTGGCTTGCCAATATATATATGAAAACTTATTGTATGTTCGTAAAAATATTAACACGTTTACTAAAAATAGTGACGTGCACAATTTCAACACTAGAAATAAAAATAAACTGAATGTACCAAGATTTCGGTTGCAGAAGGTTAATGGTTCATTTATGGGGAACTGTATACGCTTTTATAATAAGTTACCAGAAGGAATAGATCAATTATCCATGCAAAGGTTTAAAATTTATATCAAGGTTAATCTCATCAAGAAAGCCTATTACACTGTTAATGACTATGTTAAAGATAAAAATGCATGGCCTCAATGTCCCCAGCTCCATGATAATAATAATTAACGTGAATTTTATGAATTATTTTGTTCGTGTGTGTTAATCTATATATTGTATGTTTGTTAATTTATATGACTGAAAAAAGAATTTGAAAAATAATAAGTTAAAAAATGACATCCCCGTAGAGTTTCTTGGTGCTGTCTTCTCTAACGGGCGTATTCCGAAGCACTGGTAGAGTCAACGGAGTTTCCTTTTCCTGTCCAGAATCTTGGTACAGTGCTTGAAAAGGAAACATCCTTTTTTCAAAATCAAACCATAATCAATTACTGTTTAATTTAATGTATCATACTTTATGTTTTTATGATTCTCTTGTAACTTTTGTTTGACTTGTAAAAGTGCGATTTAATTGCCTATTTACAATAAATGCTTTGACTTTGACTTTGACTTTGACTTTGACATGGGCTAATTCAAATATGGGTTTTCTGATCGATTCTTCGTAATCAACACCAAAGTTTATCTCAACTTTATCGTCATTTTATTAACCTTCATATTGTCATCTAAATTGGTCCAAAAATAGATTTTATTGCTTCCTCTATAGATAAACCTTGATTTATCTACATAATAATAATCGTCGGGAGTATTGGCCAATTGTATGGTTTACGATCAGCGTCGTATGTTTGGCATTACATCCACATAGAGGACTGTCTGAGAAGATTTATACCGTCCGGCTATTAACGAGGTGGCGAATACTGGCGAGTATGTGCATGCTTGCGTCGGCGCTCCTGGCACCGGTCGCACGATTAAGACTACAACCCGGTATAGGTTAATTTGGCCCAGTGCTGATGAATACTGCGTTTTGGATCAGAAATGTAGACTATGGGTGTTGTTTGCAGATTATATCGAGTTGGTGGTAGTGATTATTATTTCTTTTTAACATAACCTTGTTTTGTTAAAGTATAATTGAGAGACAATTGAATGTTTTGGATAACTATGAAATTTCTTGGAGTGCAGTAAACAGTTTTTATTTTATGAGCCCTTTGATGTCAGATGGATTTTGTCAGCAATTAATATTGATTGCACGTTGTAATTCATGTAAGATATACTCGAGGACCATCAATAACGATCAAAGTGATGATAGTACGTACGTACCTACTGTGTTATATTATGTGGTTGGTATTCACAGATATTGACACAAACTGGTATGGGTAGCCAAAGCTGCCAAGCGAATCAATTGTTTTCTATAGCTATTCTGAACAATTGGTAGAACATTGAACACTTTAATAGACAATTAATGTCTGTTGAAATTTAGCCGTTATATTTAGCCGCCTAGGTGTGAGCATAGCTCAGGGTATATTTAAATGAATTATTACCCTGTGCATTACTGTGGAGTGTGCGGAGAGCCGTTGCGCCTCGATATGCGACGAGCGAAACGCGCTGATAAATCTATGGCGCAATTCATAAGTTGCATCGGAGGCGGGCACCGACACATCATTGTGCGGCCAAGGCGGCCTAATAAACACGCAATGCGTACTGGACATGACTGGAATACTGATAACGACAATACAGAGAAGGAAACAAACTATGACGTTGAAGGAAAACCGCAACCGGGTATTTTAGTCGGATGGTGCGACCTCTCGGCATGAGTAATGTGCGATCAAGTCATGCTAGCGTGCTCGTCAAGCAGCGGGCTAATAACTCATAAGAGGCTATAAATTATCTGTGGATGGTGCATCGCTGCGCCTTGACCGCGATGCGCAGCGCCGGCAGACTGTGCGTCGCCGCGCGCGCGCACCGCGCCGCTGTGCACACGCACTGCACCCGCGCCTCTAATTGCCGCCACTGTCACTAAATAGAGCTCTCGATAACGCTTATCTAAACGGCACACTTACGTTTTTGTTGTTCAAAGAATTGAAGCAGATGTGGCTTCTTCAAATAATTGTTTTACGACAAGAAATGTTGACTCTATTCACGCGAGAGACGAAAATAAACTTATTTACGCTGACTTATGAAGCGTTAATAAAGGACAGAAATGAAATGTTCTGCAACATCGAGTTCTCAGAACAAATGGGAATCCGAGATAAATAAGAAAGTAACGTTCGAGTATCGAGTTTCTTTGTTATGTCTTGTCGGCTAGAGCCGCCATTTCAATTACGCTGGCATATTTATCGCGGTTTCCGAAGGTGCGGTTCAGTCGACATATTATATCGTTGTGTTCGTAACGCTCGGGCTGTGTTGTAACGCCCGCTCTGGGAGCAAGGTGATGCATCAGAATAGTGTCTCATTGTGCAATGGCACAGCACCCTGTCACGCTGACGGGCCAAGGTCCTCGTTCAAATTAACTATTGGACACCACCCGCTACTCGGGCCCGATACAATTTAATTTTACGATGCTGCATCTTGGTACTTGACCCACTTGAGAAGCTGGGATATAACGGACCGTGCGATACTTTTGGAGATGGCCACTCGATGTTTGACGTTTCGTGGGCGCGAGAGTGCTCCGCCAGTGAATTGGAGGAAATCTCAGCTTCTCAAGCCCTTCGACACTCGGCCTAAAAAACTACCTTCAGATGCACGCTCGCTTTGCTAACCGATTTTTAATTATGATGGATTTTTATTTACGTCAACTCAATCCTCCTGTGTCTATTCTTATGACGTCTACCGCGACAATCATCAAATGAGATCACACCTAAAAATTGGTTTCGATACAAAAGCGATGTCAGAGGTCTGCTTCACGTGATCTACAATGTACTTACACATGAGCCGTTTGGATACCTTCCTTAAATGGAAAGCTATCCAAACGGACAGTCCAAAGAGCAATTAATCGGCGCCCATGCCAACGATCGCGCCGGATGATTGATGCGGCATCAGCGTCTGTCAGCGCGGGCGCCAGCTGGCCGGCGACCGGGCCGGGCAGGCCGGGAATCGGGAAGCGGGCCGCTCTCACGGCGCGCGGCGGCGGATCATAATAATATCAAACCCATTAACAGGTGGCATTTTTTGTGGACCACTGACGCCACTGGCGACTCCGCTGGTTGCCCGTGAACGTGCCTCGGGAAACGAAGCGTCTGGAGTTCGCTTCGCTAATGTAGACTTTCTATGACTCGGATCGGGCAATGACCTTTTGGAGACATAACTTTCAGTGTGTTATTTGGCGATAATTACGAGAGGCAGTCTACGCAACGGCTTTTATAGGAAGATTTACTGCAAATCACCGAAAATGTTGTTGATTTAATGAACTCATCCGAGAAGTCTGTTTACAAAATGGCGGGTTTTATTGTTTTGTAACTGGCCGTAGTATTCCCGGTGTTGTTTCCTCGAGCTGAATGGAGTGACGTGCGGCCAGCAAGCGCGGCGGCACCAAGGCCGAGAACAATGCCGTGCGGCGTTCCATGTGTTACTCAACAAGTGTTCCGTTTTTATATCGGAGGAAATTCCCATGGAGTCTGGCGGCCCCCGATGTAGGTCGGTGCATGTCGCGTCGGAAAATCACCGAGGCGACGGACGCGGCACATTTGTCGCGACCAGTTGGGTCTACTTACCTGTTGTTTATCTACGGAATGAACGTGGAATGTTACGTGTTAGAATTTTCCTACGCGTATCGCATATTGTAGAGAATCTTATATCGCGATGGGAGAATGCAAAGTGGTTCTTCGAAATCTCTTGATCAATGACAACCACGCTGGCATCTTTGCTATGGTCTATTATTCTTCAGATGTGGCTATGGGATATAGTCATTTGAATTGTGTCCGGAGCAGCAACTTCTTCAAGACGAAGCGAATAAAGTGCAATGAGACCAGTCTACCGAAATGAATAGTTTTAAATTAATGCATAACTGTTTATAGCTTAGCTGGTTATGTCCAGTTATTAGAAATGGAAAAAACCACTAAAACAAATAAAATTTGATCTTTCTCGCATTTACATTAGGATGATCAAAATGTGTATAATTTCTTATTCATGTGACCTTAACTGTTTTCTATTGATAAAGCTTTACAATCCTAAACACACTTAATTTTTAAAATATCTGGTTTAAAACAGACCGTTTCAAAGCAGGAAAATGCCCATAACTAGATATTTAGCGGATGAATGAGAGGTAGGTGCTTCTCATAAATATAAGATTTTATTACATTTTAGTCTCTATGAAGTAAGCCATGCATATAATAGCATACTCGTAGTAGGTAAAAGAAGCAGCAGTGGAAGGATAAAGACTGGGGATAATGATTATGAACGCTTGGATACATCGAGTAATTCTAAATTCTTTAATAATGCCAACATGCCCAAAATCAACATCGAATGCCTAATTATACTAGGTATTTAGGTCGCAAGTGTCAATTTCCTGTTGCATACTTGCTTGCCAGAGCCGCAAAGCTATTGCCTAATATATTTCTTAGCTGAAAATTTAGATATGCTTCTGTACATTCGCTTAATCGCTAATATAGAGTTTAGTTGTCACACATACTTCAAGTAATACACAACTGCCGCTCCACCCAGCCTGCCTGCGTGTACAGGAATGCATATGCATATATAGCAGCAGTGAATGTCGCAGTAATGTCATCAGTCCAGCTGACTCCTATCGGCGGCAGCGGAAGGGCAACAACCTCGCAGGAAGCGTTATCAGGGCAGCTCGCCTCCTTCAGCCGCTCCCGCCACTCCCACAGCCTGGCTCTTGGAAGCTTATCAGCAGAGGAACTGCGTCATGGCGTAGCCTTTCTCCACACCGTTACTTTGCGTATGCGAATTAATATGTCGCGTGAGATAGTAAGGAAGAGTTCCTTACACTATCTCATGATGAAATTCATAACAGAGTCATTGTGTTTGATTGTGTTTGATGCTGCTTTGCTGAAAGTTAAACGAGCCAAAGTAGCTTAGCAAAGTAGCTTAGTTCATTAGTTTGTTTTACGTTTCGGTGAGAGGTAGGTTAATTTCGGAATTAAGATAAATACTTGCTAAGAACCATGGCTCAGTCTGATAGTATGATTTTCTTTTGTAAAAGCGCGAAAAGAGCATTAGTACAATTTGATAGTGGCGTTTTTCGGTGTCAGCGTTTATCAGACCCAAGGATCTGATATGACTCACAGCAATCGATAGCAGCCGGAAGCGGCGGCTTCGCGTGTGCTCTGAAGCGCGGAAGCGCTCTGATACGCCACTAAACAATCACCCATCCAAATGTGTGTCGCAGGGGACGTTGCTCAATTTTCGTAATCGGTTAAACTATCCGGTCTCGTGTGCAACCAATTGTATTGCGACACTCGAGGGGCAATGCAACGTAACGTGATTTTCAAACTCAACCAAATCAAACAATACTAATATACAGTCAGACGATAACAGCGCACGGCACCGCCAGAAATAGAACGTATAAAAAGTGGTACGCGGAAACCCCGTCTTCACTTCGAGAATAGAACCCTGACACGCCCCCTCTGGCGGTGGTGGTCACGCAGTGCCGGAACCGCTGTCGACTGCCTAATTGAATTATTTATATATATAGTTATTTAAAAGTTTGCATGCCCTTGTGCCCTTGAAAGACTTCTAAGCACCTCTAGCTCTTTCGAAGTCTATCAATGAATTTCCTGGTAGTTCTCAGTTCTTACTTTTCTCATGTTTGAAGTCTTAATCGACAGGGCTGTGAAATGTTTTACTTTAAATGAAAAATCTTTTTTTAGGCTGCAAGCTAATCAGAATGAGCCAAAACTTGAGTGAGCAGTTCCTTTGTCTAGTTTTCGATCAGCTCGCTGTCCTTCATTGGCAGTGTAGATTTAAGTAAACTATCACCAATTGGTTATTCATTGGTGGTTCCGGAATTACATTACCTACACTATTCGATATTTTTCAGGTAGTTATGTTTATACTTTGACCTTGCTCGACGAATCGTGATTCTCAAACGGATCTTGTGTCAGCCATAACAGCAATGTTCAGATTGTTGAGGTTTACTTATAATTTTGTTTTCTCTTTCAGGTAAGACAATAATTGTACTTTGGACCGAGTCGACACTTTATTGATGGCATCGAAAGGTATGAAATTAAGATAGATAAATAGATACACTCTTTCTTGAAACACCACAGAACAAAGAAAACTTAAAGCTAGAACAGAGCAATCAAATAACATTTAGTGTCACAATGGGCGGTCTTATCGCTCAAAGCGATCTCTTCCAGACAACGGACGGAGTATATCAATATTATAATTATACTACAACAAAAAATAAATGAACAGATACACTCTTTGACTAACTGGTTATATCTAACTTAATACATTTATCTACCTACAATATTAATATTAATGATTACAATTATTGCCATAGTAGTTCCAACTAGTTCAAAGTACCATTCAATATAATTATAGAGTATATTGAACTAGTCCGGTGACATCATAAGCTATTCGATTTTCAATCAGTTGCTCATATTCTATTTTGAAGCGGGGGTGGCAAGATGAACGATACCTACTGGATTATCTTGGGTTGCCTTCAATGATTTGAGTTTTTAATTCCATCATCAAGCTATACTATAAATATTATGTTCAAGAACTATACCATTATCCGAATTAAGCATACAATAGTCTGGAAATAGCGTGATTAGACAATCACCTATTTCGGGCGTTTTCCGCATATGGCGTGGACCTGCGCTAATTATCGCGGCCATTTGTGCCTCTATATTATTTTTAGACTGTTTGTGGACGCTGATGTCATCTGCATTGTTAAATAATAGCCCGCTGGCTTCTATGCCCGACTAATGGTTAGTTTGTGAACGATTAAATTCAGACGTTTATTGATGGATAACTAAATCGGAATATTCCGTAGGATTTCGGCTAGTGCCTCCGAGTCGTCAAGCTCAAGACTTCCTAGCATCGAAACGTTTTGGTTTTGCGCTGAGTTCGCTCTTTAATCCATCTCTTATAGGAATCGATAATGGTTTTCGATTTAAAATTAGCTTTCTATACTATGTATCGTCATTATTGTAAGCTTACTCCTTGGAATACTAATAAGGTCTTCCATGATCATAGATCCTCGGTCCTCGATGGCGCTCAACCTAGTATGAAAGAGAGTTTTTGGGTTTTGGGGTATCCATGTATGTTCATCAATACAATGCCGTTAAACACCTGTGGCTTATCATAAAGTGTATCTTAAAATTTGTGGTGTAATATTTGCAGACAACATTGAGTTTCGTTTAATTGAGAGCCGAGTTTGTATTGTGGTTATTTTAAGTCGTGACAGCCTGTCGAAGGGATGGCAAACCGTGGTTGTTGGCATCGATAGCGGCATCCACAGGCAACGCACAGGCGGTAGTGTAATGATAGCGTAAAGAAAGTTTTGTACGTCAAAACCAACAACCAATGACATTTTAGCGATCACCAAAAAATCAAACAAACGATACTTCACCCAAACGTATTTACCCTAATTACCCACCCCGGATGGTTTTATTAATTTGTTTATTAGATTGAAGCGTTTGACTTGTAAAAGTGCGATTTTATTGCCTATTTACAATAAATGATCTGACTTTGACTTTGGATAAGATGAACCCTTGATTTTTAAATCGGGTGTAGTTCCTCAAATGTGTCAAGTGCCAACCAAATCCATTAGTGTAACGATATTCCTTACTAATGTTGGTATCCTTGCTATTGTTGCTTGCTATTGCTACATTAGTTAATAATTAGCGGCTTTCAAGTTTGAAATCTAATTTTAATTGTATTGTCGACATTTAGTGTCGTGTCTACCGCGACCCCGGCGGCGCGGACTAGACAGCCGCTAGCTGGTTGCACAACTGGTTACCATTATTATGGTACCTACAGGCATTTAATTATTTGTTCTATATTCAACCACTATCTCATCTGATTGAACAACTTTAATGTTTTAGAATGCTTCATAAATGGCTAGAATAAATAAAAATTACCGACACAAAAAGTAAAGAAATCATTAATAAATTAATGTTAACTTGAATCATTGCTCCTATTTAAGTATGTATTCATTGATATTTGGTATTATTACTGACATTGCCATAAAACTATTACAAAACCTTTAATATTCTATATAAATATGAATATTTTACGTAGAAACGAAATTATTCCTGTTAGTTGTAATTTTCCTCTAATAGCAAGCTGTCCATTACACAATGCTATTGATATACTTATCGGCAAATATCTGTCAATAACACTATATTATGCTGTTTATAAGGATAACATAGTGTAGGTTTACCAAGGAAAATATATAATTAGCTCTACTTTAAGCTTTCCTGCTCAACTATATTACCTACGTTTCGTGGAAATAGAGCGTGAACCATTGATTCATGTTTTGCATCTTGTCCCTTGAGGAATGAGAACGTAATCCTACTAATATTATAAACGCGAAAGTTTGTAAGTATGGATGGATGGATGGATGGATGGATGTTTGTTACTCTTTCACGTAAAAACTACTGAATGGATTTTAATGAAACTTTACAATAATGTAGTTTACATATCAGAATAACATATAGGCTACAATTCATAAAGATATATCGTATATTAACCAAACGCGGGTGAAACCGCGGGGCGCAGCTAGTACTAAATAATGTATGTAAGGCTGGTTGCACAAAGGGATTGTTATTCAAGGCACGTCATCAGAAAACGATAAAAATACCGAAATAGCCGAAGTCGGGTCGGCCGGCACGCGGGTCGACGCACCACTGTCAAGGGAACCGATAATGGACTCTAAAAATAGCATTTGTCACGTGATACCCTTGCGATTCCACCCTTTCGTGCGTACCAACCAGCCGGAGCGATTTCGCGACGACGCAACCCTCTAATAAAGTTGAGAAGTCCCAGGAGGCATTTGAATAGAAATACCGTGAACAAGTTACGTAAACATTTTTGTTGGTTTTCTGCCGTATTTCGTGTAACTCTTTGTCGACGGAGGTTCTTATATAAACAATGATAACAGAAATAGAATCTTTATAATTGGCCGCGCACTTGTAAGTGCTCGCGTTTACTGAAATAAGATCTGACTCAGTGGAGGAGTGAAGTGTATGTGCGATGGGCGGGCGCGGCGACGCGGTGTGTGCCGCTTTGTCTCTGCGGCCGGCTCCGGGCGGCTTTTCCGCCGGCTCGGCTCGCGCGACAATGACACGAATCTCAGCAAAAACTGTAATCACTCCCGAGTGCTCGGCGTTTATTGCCATTATCTCTTACAAAGTGGCATAATTAATGACAGCTTCGATAATTCCACTGGCAATTATAATAAGCGAAGCATTTTATTTTAAATAGTACGTGTATCCGTTGCCAACGTTTATTTATATGTGCTATCCTGTGGCTTTGTAGCGCGTAATTTTTAGTTAAATTTTCAGTTGTTGCTATTACTTGCAATGTAAAAAATATATCTTACTAATATTATAAACGCGAAAGTTTGTAAGTATGGTTGGATGGATGGATGGATGGATGGATGTTTGTTACTCTTTCACGTAAAAACTACTGAATGGATTTTAATGAAACTTTACAATAATATAGCTTATACATCAGAATAACACATAGGCTACAATTTATACAAATATTGTGTGAATTGTCCAAAAAATTACGATAAGTGCCAAGTAAGTAGGAAAAAATCTACCGTCTGCGAGCTATTCTGACGTGCGCTGCCAAAACCGCTAGAGTGACAAATATGTAATGTATGATGGAAATGTTTAACTTAAATAGTTCTACAAAAAAGCCCGCCACAGTATATATGTATCTATATCTTATGTGTAAGCCATTATAGCCAAAATGGTGAACCATTAACATTTTAATGTGTGATAAATTTAATGCCCTAATGTTAGTTATTTTATACACCACGCTAATAATGATAAGCTGCTCAAAATACTAATCCTGCGCAGACGAAGTCGCGGGAATCAGCTATATAGTTGAATAGTTGAATATATTTTAAGGCCACGGCGCTTTCAGAAGAATTATCGTTTAAGTGGTTCGTTGTTTTTAGTAAAAAAATGTTTATGCCAATATTTTGAGCTTTCTCTTGCGATGCGATATTATGACCGCAGTTAGTTTCTTTCAACACCTACTTTGAACTCGAGACAAATGCAGATCATTATGTAGTTGATAATTATATTGCTAGGGTCGTTTTTCCATAGTTCACTAATGTTTGACCAAAATACTTATTACAAAATATTACATTACAACCAACGTTTCGTATACAATTCATTTCTTAAACATGTTATTTCGCAGATGATTCATTTTACAAATAACGTTTCGAATACAGCTCGTTTTAAAAACCTCTTATTTTAGCAATGTTTATGTTTCGCAAAAAATCACGTTACAATTATCTATTTCACAAACGCTTCTCTTGTAAAAACAATCGCATAAAAATGTATAAAATCATTGATAATTCGTTCTGAGCGCTTCGCCGGCCGCTGCCGTGGCACGCTCGCTTCGCTCGCTCGGCTCGCGCGTTGTTTTGTCGCAGTTCAACCTAACCTAAAATTGGAGCCACTATATTTATTAAATAATATAAATATAAAATGAACCGTTTGTCACATGTCACGTTGTGAAATGTAAATTTGCCGAATCAACATTTCAATAAATGAACCATTTGCTAAGTTTTTGTTTGTAAAATAATTACTTGACTATTCATATTTTTGGTAAATGTTGGTTGTGAAGCGAACATTTATAAATTATAAGGTGGTAAAATGGCAGGATACCTTTTTCCATACATTAACGTATTCACGTTTGATTGTTTGTTTGTGCACGCCCGCGCACTCCAGCCGTCCATCTATTAAGCCGCTAAATATATCGCGACAGCACGCGCCACCGCCGTGCCGAGCCTTGGGTAACTATAGGTACATAATATATATATATATATATAACCCCGGTATGTACCCGATTTATTATTGATTTGTGTTCATCCTGCACAACTTTAAAACTCGCAACTATGCCGTTGTTAAACTGAGTTACCATTAACAAATGTATATCATTTAACTGTTCTCTCAGGGTAATTATCTTCTAAAATATTCCTATTGTTTTCAAATTAGACATAGCAACAGCTTTGAAAGGCAATGGGACTAAAAATAGTCGTGTCGATTTAGACACGGCACGCTCATTAGATAGAATTAAGATCTGGATGCCCACACAAAGTGTACGCTCCGCGGCAGATCTGTGTGTGTGGAGATAGATCTGTGTGTGTGGAGATAGATCTGTGGCGCCAGAATCCTTTCCCATAATATTATATTATACATAATTGTATTGTAAAAAAATATCACGTGTATGGATATTAATGAAACCAGATTAAATACAGCGTTGGTTTTGTGACTTTGCGAACAAACCGGTTTGGCTGGTCCCATTCATATTGAGTATCATGTCTCGTTTAAATTCAACTATTCAGTGACCATTTTTATTATACAGAAAATTATATTCTTATTGGTCGCAAATTATGTATGTTATTGGGTTAGGTTTAGTTTTATATCAACTTGTTCAACACCTAATTATACTAAAACACGTTGTTGATTTTTGAAATTGCATTTATTAATTATTATCAATATGTCCGAGGCGAACAGTGTTATGACATTAATCGTTTATTCTAAACGGCATTGAGACCACTGTGTTCACTGTTCACTGCATTAACTCAGCTACTCTCAAAGAACTTACAACTTTAGCTCGAAGCCTTTCCAATATTATAATCCACATGGGCCGAGAATAGCGGCCGTCCAACAAACTCCGGGAATAAGCTTGCGACTGAGAAAGTAACGACCACTCTATTTATAGTGAAGGCAACTTGTACGACTCTTTGTTGATCCGAAATAGAAGTGGATCCTCCCTAGAATGGACGCCATGCTTTGAACCATGAGTATTTATAGTCCGCTGAAACAGGTCCACCGAGATACTCGGAGACTAGAGAGGCTCGGGATCGACTTGATTGTTATCTATGTAAGAATTATTGAACTTGTGAAATTATCGATTTTATGACACGTGAATGCTCTCTGTACACAATGGATACTAATAATATGTCAGTCATCGAAACTAATGTTGGTATTCATCAAATTATACCTTGAAGATCTTCGATAATTTAATGTTCAACGTGACATTTATAAACTCTATAATAATAACTTTTGTTTTAGTATTGAATCTTATTCCACCGTGACCATCGTTGTTATTATTATCATTGTTGTTATTAGTACTACAAAATTCAATAGAAATTTTAAGGAGAGTACATCGACAGTTACAAATGGCGCGTCATAATTAGCGTTCTATAAAAATATCACAAAAAACGTTCCAAGTGGCGGTGTGTCCCGAATTAGGTCCCACGTCTAAAAATAAAGACGCACGGAATGCGCCCATCTGTTTATAGAGTAGACACGCGAAGCGGGGGAGATTTACTAGTCTATTTTCGTGTACCAAACCCGAGGGGGACAGGTTGGGATAGAACAGGTTAACAAAAACTAACACAAGGGTCGCACGCACTTGTGCCGACACAAGTGACGACGAGGGTTAACAAAACAGGTGACACAGGTGACACTTGATATTCGAAGTGGCGAATAGAATATTCAAAAAATAAAATTCACACTTTTTCATACAAAGGACAGGTTTTCTGTTTATTGTGTAAATCGCGACGCTATAATTAGCATGAACGATACAGCTTAAGCAGCAGTAACTGTAAAGTAGGTAGAAATGCCATGACTTGCAATAACAGTCTCAATAAAAACATGACGAAAGATCGTGCGATTAAACTTCAGTTATATTGTAATAATCAACCGGCTGATGTAAATGAAGCCATGCGCTAAGCAACATTAAGCGTAAGTGTAGGAACAGATTACAGTAAAGAACATAATGAGCACAATTAACTTTCTAATGTATGTATGTAAACAGTTCATAATGAAGTGTAGATACGAGTACATTGCAGTTCCTACAAATCCTTGAGACAAAGAGCATTCACACGTGAGTCAATAGGAACGGAATCCTTTGAAGCAATACTACTGCCTTTGTATGGTAAACTAATTATAGCTCGCTATTTATAGCCGTGAATCACTCCTGCGCAGTCGCCGCGAACACTCCGACTAGATATGAAATATTACATACATGTGTAAACTGGCCTATTTTTTAAACATTTACAAAAGGATATTGAATGTGTTGGACGGCCATAATAGTTATTTTGAGGCGTACGGTGAATATATTTATCGCAAATAATACTCTTCTTTGTATCTGTGTATCTTTAAGTGAGCGTTCTATACGACTGTTGTTTTTCAGTCTTATTGTTATCGTGTACCTAACTTCCTAGATGTTCATATCTATTAATAGCCTTTCTATTTTTAATTTTTGCTTCACTTTATATATTTTGCGACGTTCCTACCATTATATCAAGATTATGATTGTATTTAATTGCATTTTATGAATACACACTCGTAATTGTAATTGGGTATTAATTTGAAATTGCATCCAATATGATAAGAATATGATAAGAATATTTCAAGGCTATCTTATCTGATGTTTATTTTGAAATGACTATAAATTCTATTCTGGTATCGCAGGGTACGTTAAATGCGCCTAGATTCATTAGGGATGCACGACTATGACGCGTGTTACACTCGCGATATCAACTGCAAATTTTAATGTATTATCGTGCATGTTGAACATTTCTCGCATTTTTAATATTGCTCGTACCGGACACGGCGTTCATTCTTCGAGAGTTCCCGGAATCCGAGGCGTAAATACGAGAATACTCTCCACGAATATGCGGGCTCCTATCCGGCTCTTATCTGCTGGTTTAGCGTCTACTTCTTTAGCGTTCTGTTTCGATGGCTTTGAAATTTAATCTGAATAAAAGTGATGGATTACCATCACTTTTATTCAGATTGTGGATGAAAAATCCTCAGTTCGTAGTATTATTCATTTTTCTCGAAGATGGATTTTTATTGAAGACTAGCTGTTGCCCGCGACTTCGTCCGCGCGGACTACATTATATCGCGATAAAAGTATTCTATGTCCGTCTCGAAAGTACAATCTATCTCTATACCAAATTTCATCGAAATCGGTTCCGCCGTTTAGCCGTGAAAAGGTAACGAAGAAACAAAAAGAGTTAAGTATGGATGAACAGTTGATTGACGCACAGTATGGATGGGGTTGAGAAAGTTCCTAAGAAGTATTCAAATAATCCAAAAAATATTCAAACATGTCAAAGTTCTACCTTGTCTATGTTCCGTGTTAATACGGATTTCGAATTAAATCTGATGACAATATTTTGCAACCTTTTTTTATAATTTTAGGGGTTGTATATTAAAAAACGATGAAATACATGTAAATCTTTCAAATAATATAAATGCCAAGTTTGAAGTAGATTTGACCAAGGAATCAGGTTGTCCCATATAACATTTTCCCCCTTTTTCACCCTCTTAGAGGTAGAATTTCGGAAAATCCTTTCTTATCGGATGTCTACGTCATACAAAGAACATACCCTCCAAGTTTCAGGTTTCTACAATCAGCGGTTGGTCCGTTAGTAATTCAAGACATCGACCTCGACTTCGACATCCACCATCTTCTACCAAAATACCCTTTTTATACAAAAATCTTCCATTTTATAACAAATTCTACCATTTTCTCCCAAAACCTACCATTTCCTACATTTTTTATCATGTACAATTTTTTATCATAATCTCTCAAAAGCTTCCATTTACTAAAATCTATCAGGCTACCAGAATCTATCAAAGGCTACCATTTCCTACTAAAATCTACCATTTTCTACCAAAATGTACAATTTTCTACCATAATCTACCATTTCCTACTTAAATCTACAATTTTCTACGACAACCTACCTTTTCTTTCGGAATCTTTTATTTTCTACCATTTCCTACCGAAATCTACTCAACACCTACAACAGTCTACCATTTCCTACCAAAATCTACCATTTTCTATATAAATCTACCATATAAACGAAAATCTACCATTTACTTTCTGTTTTTACTTTTTTCTATCAAAAGCTACCATTCATTACCAAAATCTACCGCTATTACCGAAATCTACCATTTCTTTCTAAAACTACCATTTTCTACCAAAAGCTACCATTTCCTTTCAAAATCTACCATTTTTACCAAAAATCTACCATTTCCTACCGATATTACCATTTCCTACTTAAATCTACCAATCCCTAGAACAATCTACCATTTCCTACCTAAATCTATCATATTCTACCAAAATCTACCATTTTCCTGCCTATATTTTAGGGATTGATGTTAAAACACGCGGAAACAGGTGCTAAATTAATTTTTAAAGAATTTTATTCGAACTTTGTAGTTGATCAGACCAAGAAAACACGTTGTTGTATACAAATTTACAACCCCTTTTTACCCCCTTAGTGGTTGAACTTTAAAAAGATTCTTTCTTAGTGCACACCTACGTCACTAAGAAATATTTGTGAAAAAACATAATTTCGAAATAAATCTGACGAAAAATATTTTCCGACCCCCTTTTATCTCTTAAGGGGTTGAATATTCAAAAACTATGAACCACGTGTTCAATTATATCGTTTAAAGAATATAACTGCCAAGTTTGAAGTTGATCAAACCAAGAAAACACGTTGCTCCATACAAACTTTGCAACCCCTTTTCACCCCCTTAGAGGTTGAATTTTCAAAAATCCTTTCTTAGTGCACACCTACGTCACTTAAGAAATATTTGTGTAAAATTTCAATGTCGAACTCAATCGGATGTAAAATATTTTGCAACCCCTTTTCACCCTCTTAGGTATTGAATTTTCAAAAATCCTTTAACCCCTTTTCACCCCTTTAGGGGTTGAATTTAAAAATCATATTGAAGTGCACTCCTATGTCACTTATGGCATAATTGAGCCAAATTTAAATTATGAACTAAATCGGATGAAAATATGTTGCAACCCCTTATTCTCAATTTAGGGGTTGAATATTCAAAAACGATGAAACACGTGTTTAATTAAATCTTTCAAAAAATATAAATGCCAAGTTTGAAGTTGATCGGACTAAGAAAACACGTTGCTCCATACAAACTTTGTAACCCCTTTTCACCCCTTTAGGGGTTGAATTTTCAAAAATCCTTTCTTATTGCTCGCCTACGTCACATAAGGAATATTTGTGCAAAATTTCATGGTTCTAGACCCAGCGGTTTCGGCTGTGCGTTGATCGATCAGTCAGTCAGTCAGTCAGTCAGTCAGTCAGTCAATCAGTCAGTCAGTTTTGGCTTTTATATATATAGATTAATATGTATGTGTAATGTGTGTGATGTTTTTATGAGTTTTATATTATCATTCTCACGTACTTGCTTGTGGTAACGTGGCGGCACGCAAAACGCCTTCGTGAGTTTCGAAGTCATAAAAAAGTTTTTTTCGGAGGACGGTTTTAGTGTCTTCATATTTTTAGTATAGAGCTCTTTTACGAGTGCTAAGTTCATATATCAGTACCGGGTCGTTGGGTTTGCCAAGTTTATTTCTCTCGTATTTTCAGACATTCTCCGTTTGTTTTCCTTTGTGAGTGTTGTTAGTGGCATTTGAAATATTGATTTCAACATAATTTTATTCGTTCATATTTTTTCCAATCTCAGTTCATAATTGTGTACCATTGAAAAAGGAAGACGCATGGTCCATTTTTAATCTTTCCGGTGGCGGCTGCATTTAGCCGTTTGGAAATAGCAGCGGACGCGGCGCACGCGCATAGTGAAATAAACAGTTTACTCGAACAGAAATAGAATTAGTTTCGCTTCTGGATGTGGAACGAGTGAAGAGTTTGCTTTTATGGCGGTTTATTTCGGTTCGGACATGGAGCTGTGAACGAACAGGATGTAACCATTCGAAGGTGGCTCTTTATTCCATAGTGTACTAAGGTATACGCTGTGTATTAAGGTATACTGTGCATTAAGGTATACGCTGCAAGGGGACATACTCTACCCAACAATGATAGAATATAGGCGCCAAATAGATTGACGTGTAACGTTACAAATTCTTTCAACCGCATTTGTAAGAACCGTTCCGTGGCCGTTCAATACCATATATGTTGAAATATTTCGATCCGGTCCGTCTATTAGTATTCAAGTCACAAACATTTATGCGAGTCATGTAGGTACTGACCTAAGAAACTGAACGCAAACCCAAACTTTTATCAAAAACAAAATGTTTTTATCGAAATTTCGTTCTAGGCACAATGTTTGGTAACCATAAATTAATTCAATTTGCATTTTATAAGTAGGTACAGTATAGGTGAATATATGAATAAATGATTGGTGTGTTAAAGCAGCAATTTTTTTAGTTTTATCTTTAGGTTTGCTTTGGATTTTTGGATCTACTGATATCTATTGAAAAATAAACAAGACTAAACAAACAACACGAAAAAGCAAACACGACCCGAAGGGAAAGTTGTAAAAATGGAATGGGAAAACCGTAAATATTAAAGACTTATGACTCAACTCCTAAAGAAAATTATCTTAATTTTGAATACTGCGTTCGTAGATTCGGGAATCGAAATGAGAATATTTTTGTATTATCACATATTATGAACAGTCTTTTTTTAACATTTCCACACAGTTTAGACAAGCGTACTAATTGTCGCCCGCAACGATTACTTTGAATTAGGATGCTTTGTTGGCTTTTTTATTGGTAAAGTCATGCAACTCTGGTCTTACGCGTGCATGTTGAAAAAATGCTGTTAGAGCCGGGTTTCAATTTCTTGGTAATTTTTATTTTGGATTTTATCCGTTCTCGTTTTATCCGTTTTGAATTTTATCCGTTCTAGAGGAAACATAAAGAAGCGCCTATGACTGAACAGTTTGAGTAAATGACTACCACGGTTCATAACATGATGGGCCACACTTGCTATGTCATGCTTTTCTAGTAATCGATTGCTAGTATAATTAATATAATATTGACATACATTTTTACAAATTGATGATACAATTCTGTCGGTCACGCTTCGTGGCTCGCGTGCATGGTCTATTTTTAAATATCAATAAATTCAGTGTTTTGTTTCTCTTACGGTGGGCTGTTCTCAGGAGTAAGAGAGAGAGAGAGGTAGAGAGCTCGTGTAGTTATACTACGTAACTATACTGTGGCTCAGGGAAAAGTTAAGGCGCGTCCAGACGCAGTGTGCCTCGCGATGTGTGGACGTGTGCACACTGTGAGCACTCCACTACTCCTCCGCGAAGCACTGTTCGCGACGCATGCCTCGCCTCGCATGCCTGGTGGCGGTGGCAGTGGCGGTGGCGGTGGCGGTGGCGGGCTCGACCTTCACTTTACACTTTCGCTGCCGGCTGTTCTAAATTAGAACCACACTACCTTTGTTGTCTCTTATCTTTAATATTACCCAGTAATTTTGTATTGAGATTATATTTTACTAAACAGAGCAGTTCAATAATAATCCACCAATGCCCTAAAACTTTCCTTTCAAGTTACCTTTGACATTAATAAATACTAATTAAAATAAAGTTGGAGCGCCTGAAGTCACAATCACATCGCCCAAAATAAGCTCAGTACTTTGAAAACCGAGCAAAATCATTATCTTGACTCTAGATTCAGTAATAATTATCTCGCACAAAGCGGAGTGATAACATTAGGCACTTAAACGGAACTGGTAGGGTTTATCGATAACAGGGTCGGCGGCCCTTGCGGCGAGCTATTGCTTTGTAAAATACCTATCAGGTACCTATACTCTGAAACTCATAAAAACAGTTTTAAGACATTTTGTTTTTAGGTAAAAAGCTTATAAGACATTCAATTCAGGCGTTCTGCTTCTTCATTTTGCGTTTTAGATGTCTGTATCATCAAAAAATAACTAGGTCGACCTCTCGTAGCTTATATCCTAGAAAGCTCTACGCCGTAGCGCCGCTGCTCCCGGCTCGTAGCATTCTTTGTAGCGTCTACACAGGAATGTAGAGATAGCTACGAAAACATTTTGTCAACAATTTATAATCTTAAATGCTGCTATGCCACTTAATTCTGTACTTAATTTGATTAAAGCCGACACGATATTGTGGACTTCAAATAATTAAGTGAACTGCAAACTGGTCTAATTTATTATAAGCTCGAAAATAAAATAAAACTGCATTCGAAAATCGTCTAGTCTATGAGGTCGAGCCGCCGGCATGTTTATTTTAATTTAGATTGAATGGACATCGGACGATCGGGGTGTGGCGCCACCCATAAATAAATAAATAGGTAACACTACGTTGTGCAGGCACATTAGGACACCTGCAGTGTCATTTCGATACAATTATTTTAATTGACTATTCTGTAGTGTGTAAAGGATATAGGTGTGACCAATTTGCACTAAAAATGTATAAACAAATCGACGTGTGACCAAATCGCACTCATTATCCAGCTAAATAGAAAACAGGGATGACCAATTTGCACTGGTGTTTACGTGTGACCAAATGACGCTAACCCATAGCTGGGTTATCGCAGTCTAGCCAGTTGCCAACTGTCATCACGATGCGGCCTGTGTCGGGGCGATCCATGATTTATTCTGTCATTTTAATTTTTAATGTCCACCACCATCATTATTAATTCAGTCGTGAATGTTCATGCTAATGTGTGTTTATTTCACTCGTGTTTTGTGCAAATAAAACTTGTTTTTCTCGTATACGAAGATTGAGGAATGATGCCCATCCTTTCACAGACCCCAGTCACGTAAGATGCACGGGTTTCGTTCCACGCGTGGTGATAACCGATGTATTTGTACCTCTACCTTTTATAGATAGCGCAGTTAGTTTGACGACACGTTTGGCGTAGTGGCTGAGCAATCGGACTGCTGCGCTTGGTGTCGCGGGTTCGACTCCCGCCTGGAACAAGTATTTGTGCGAACCACAAATGCTTGTTTCTGGTCTGGGTGTGATGTGCATGTGAAATTATATGTCTGTAAGCGGTACCCACGATACAGGAGGAATCCTAGTGTGGGGCTACCTTTTGTGAAGATATTTAAATGAGCTTTAACGTCGGTGTGACGATACCTAATGAGTTTTGTGTACCTACTGTCAAGTAGCCGATCTAGGGGACATTTTGAGTAGACAACCTCGAGACGTTTTGAATAGACTCGACGTCGGATTGTTAAAGCTTACAGGTAAGGTCACTTGTTCTCATCGGGCAACATGGGAATAAATATTTTGACTTCCAAAGTTTCAACATTTGGGATCATTAAGGGTGTTCGATCGATCGAGCTCAAGAAAATTAATATGACATTTCTAGCTATCTGCTCTTACTTTAATCACTGTACTTCAGATTGTTGACTCCAATACAAAGCCTCGCACTTATCGTAAATAAAGTCGCTATCGCAATCCCGAAGCCCCATACCTGGCCCCGGCAACAGGCTCGTAACAAGGACTCTCGGCCGTCCTTGCGGCCCGGCCGCCCACCAGCCTCTAAATATAGCCGTGGCTAAAAATAACCAAAACTTTGCCGCCCCCTCGCGCGCCCGCTTCGCCCCCGCCGCCTCCTCCCTCCGCTCCCGCCGCTGCCTGCGCCACGGCGACCTACATTCGGAGGGGGAAAGCCTGCCTAGTGGTTGTAGCAAAGCCTATAATATGCTTAATTATCAGACGCTAATCCACTGATTGGTTTCTTTGTTTACGTCGAAAGATGTATGGGGTGGCTTCTGATGGGGACTAACATGATGCTGAGTCTTAACATCGATTAGGAATTTATAAAATACTAAATCAATTGATTGATTTTGGTTGGAATTTTGAATGAATCTCCATGAGGTTCGAATTCCTCTTTTGGAATCTGTCGAGTTGCGAATCCAGCGATAGAGTCGGTTAAGTTTCATGACTCTTTACCTGATCTCGATGGTGCCAGTGACAATCTTATATTTCAATATTAGATTCATATTAAAATATTAAATTTTAAGAAATTATTTTTTTTTTCTTTTTTTTAAACGTAGCCCCACACTAGGATTGCTCCTGTATCGTGGGTACCGCTTACAGACATATAATTTCACATACACACCACACCCAGACCAGAAACTAATATTTGTGGATCGCACAAATATTTGTCCCAGGCGGGAATCGAACCCGCAACCCCTAGCGCAGCAGTCCGATTGCTCAGCCACTACGCCAAACGAGCCGTCGTACGTTTAAATTAACGTAGAATATTAGATTTTAATATTGTAGTATCAGTGAAACAATCCTGGATATCTTGTGAGATCTGCTGGCGCCATATAAGATTATTTTAAGATGCTCCCTCTGCCCGAAGTACCTACCTATCTATATTTGGATTAACACAGTCATATTTTTTGCAATGTCAAATTGGGTACAATGCCGCTATTAATAATAGTATCGACCTTGTTTTGAATAATACGTATAAAAATAAGAACGCCGTTTGCATTTTTAATTTGGGTTTTTCATAATAATGCTCAGACGAATTTTTGAATATGCTGCTCTCCTTCAAATGATGTTTGTCAAAATTATACAAATATAGAATACCTTTATATCTGCCTAATATCATGCTTAGACTAGATATTTTAATAACATCGTAATAACTTATTTTCATATTGGAAATATTCTACGTATCAACTTCAGGGGTAATGTTACTAAACAATAGCATCCACCGTTGTTGAAGGCATCGCATCACCCCATCCCCCTCCTGCCACCCCTCTCCCCGCGGCTCGATCTAGGTTATTTAGGTCACAGGCTTTACTCAACTTCGTCGCTAGCCGAGTAGAACAAGGAAAATTTAACTAAATATAAGTATACAACTCTCTTGAGGATAGTAAGGCACTTAATTCTAGTATAGTATATTTTAAACAGGGAAAGACTCAATAACAGGATATTCATGAAATATAACTTGACTCACTAGTAAACTAGGTACCTGAAACTTATACATGAACATTAATAAAATTAAAAACCTAAAAGACGTTGGGCAAATAGTGTCCCGAATGCTGGTGCATTGCCACGGTGGATGGCAATGCCAGCGTTCGTCACAGGTCGCCTACACCTAACGATTTTCCAAGTCTCGAAAGGTTTCGCGACTGCCTGGCCCCCGCGGATCTAAAGTTTAAACTTCGTATAATTATAAAAACTGTTTCATTATACATGTCACGTTCTCTAAAAATGGTTAAATAAAGGCGACAGTATAGTTTACAAAACAGTCAAAATTAGTTAAAACATTGTTTAAAGGAAAACTGGTATATCGTCGGTGGCCAGCAAGAAGTCACTAACTGACATTTTTAGCCAAAATGAGTTAATGATGTCAAAGTGTTTTAAAGCCCGTTATCTACCTTATGGGTAGACAAAAAGAGCTATTTTTTAAGTTTTCTAGATAATACAACAATGTCAGAAGTACATAACTAGTTCTCAAGTTAAAAAATCAGCCTATAAAAGTTAACTAACGGTACTTGAGTAATTTATGAACATCGTTTTACTAACGCGTGATATCAATTTTACCAGAACAGCATTTTTCATCAAGGTCACTTAGTTACTTTTTGCATTCATTATTCGTTATCCCTCTTACCCAAGTTTTTATTTTTGGTTATGCTATAATTAACTAACTTACTTTTTATTATCTATCTTAGTAGCGTTGAAGATAATTAAATAATTTATTGAACATTCAGGTGCAGAGTAAAAACTTCAATAATTTCTTTCTACAAACCATTGTTGTAACTATAAGCGTTGATGAGCCATGCCGATTAAAAGTACGAAAAAAGTTTAAAACGCGATTATCTACGAACTAGATTTTTGCAATTAATGACTTCTTGCTGGCCACCGACGATATTTTTCCTCAAAAAATATAATTATACTGTGAGAGCTAGGCGTATACAATTTAATTACCATAGTGGTGTTAAATTAACACATTGTATCCATTGAGGAATTGTATCGTTAAGATTCCGAACTTGCAAAGTAGTTTATGTCTCATAATAAACTCGAAAATAATGATGACATACGTTTGAAGACGTTATGCAAAGCCACAGGTAAATCCTTATAGATTTATGGGGCTTAAAACTGGATATTTGTCGCTGTAAATTAAGTTAGTAGAAAACTCGTATAATTCTCGTAATATATATTTATTTATAAATGATTACGACTTTTAGTTTTATATCATTTTGTCGCCGTTACTTTGTCTAGAACTAACTCGTAGTAAATAATTGAATTAATGAACATTAAAACTTTCAAATACCTACAAGTAAAGGCCTTTTTGTCGAAAAATAAGCAGAGGACGGAAAATGAAAACCCTGAATCCTTTTTATACTGTAGGTACGTTCTTATAGTGTTTGACTATTATCATAACTGGTGTTACGCGATGGTGTGATCGAAGTTGGTGAACACGCCAAGTCTTGAACGCTGCTGGAACGTCCAATGATCCCATCCACTAGGGAGACAATCTGAATGGCAACAGAATGTCTACCCAGCCAGACCGGCGCTATAGTGCCTTACCACTAAGCTTTATAGCGATGTTTTGCTTCATGGAATCAACAAGCTCAATTGGTTTGGTTACTTGATTTGTAACCTAAGACGTAGTAACCGATAATGGAACCGTAGTGATCATCGCTATTCTAAATTTTCCTTGTTCGTTGGACTATTCAGGGCTTTCTTTCTTTAAATGATATGCTTATGTATCTAAGTGTATCTTGTTTGTGGTTCCCAGCTGAGATGGCGCACGAGGCGGCGGGCGGCGCGGACGCCTCGCCGCAGCACACGCCCTCCCCCCCGCACGCGCCTCACCTCCCCGTCGCAGACTCCAGCTTCCATCATCAGATCATGCAGGTGAGCATCTTCCGAGCGGCTGGCTATGTTCACTGGTGCCCTCCAAACCTTAGGTATACACCTAAGTCAAACGTTCTCTTGACTTCGTGATTAGGTGTATGGCTTCTAATCTGTGGCTAGTTGTCACAATCGGGAAGCGTATTCAATTCTACACTATGCCCACACTAAAGATTTAAAACTAGAGACGTTTACCATTATGAAATGTGTTCGTGTTCAGCCGGCTGCCGCTGAGTAAACTTTTCAATCATTATTATTCGTTTTAGAATCTTACTCGTTCAGTCTGACTGATCTTAAATGTTATAATCTTGTTGAAATTCCAAAATGTTCAACCTTACACTTTTTCTTTTATCACACCATTTTGTTTCTTAAGCTACCTTCACACTTCTTTACGTACCTACCTATAATGTATCTACTTATCAGAACAGACTTTTCTTTATGAGTCTGAATTTCCCCTTAGATTATAACAATGAAATAATAGTTATATTTCATAAATACCTACCTTATTATAGGGACTAAACCACGTTCTATTTCCATAATACATGAATTCATGACTGTATTTCGAACCATATCTCGCTTGTTATTTCCTCCCACCCCGCTCGAGCCGCCGGCGACTCACACCGAAGTAAACAACGAACGAATAACAACAACTATTGAATAACAATTTTTGATTTATTTTATTGAGACTAGCAGGAAATAGCAGATGTGTTACTCACAAGTTACACACTGGCTTTCGTAGAGATGTAACATTATTTGAGATTTGCTGAATACCTTCATTGTGAAAAAGTAGATTGAAATTGAAAACACTACAGGGAAAAGTCACTTATCCTAAGATACATCCCTATTGGACGCCTAAATACATCTTTCACAAATCGATAGAGGAATCTCTAACCAACCCAAACACCCTTTGGGTTAGGGAAAATGGGTGTAAGACCAAAACTGATATAACTTCATAGCCAAAGCACTCGCTAAGCAAGCACTGTCTTTATATCGTTTCAACATCACTTATCTTGTGATAAGCTGAAGCTTTAGTAGGGCTTTTGTCCAAATAGCAATACCAAAAGTAATGTTCACACCTTAGGGGCGATTATAAAACAATTACGAAAGTAAACACGTCCTGCATTTAGCTTAGCATCTGCCGAGTACCTGCCGGCAACGGATGAATTTGACAAAGTAAATACAATAACACAGTTTATAATATACCAACTGAAATTAACGGATTAGTTATGTTGCTATTTTGAACCCCCGATGCAAAAACGACGGGGTGGTAAAGGTTGGTAATGTGTGTGTGTCTGTGTGTCTGTGACATCGTAGCACCAGAACGGATGAACAGATTTTGATTTTTACTTGTTTTGGTCATTAGTGTTCTAATAGACACTGTTTCGATCCATTTATTTAAATAAATTTATATATTATATTTTTATTTTGTTGTTCAAAACCTACGGTACGCATTTTTAAAATGTTAATGTTCAAAACTCAAAATTTCCGCATTTTAAATGCATAGTCGTGCATACATAAGAACAAACCAGTCATTCCAGAATTCTTATGTCTGACATAAAAACCTTGCAATCTATAATATCTTGCATAAATTACAATAATTTACTGCGCAATTATAATAAAAAAATAATTTAAGAAAGTGCGCCAAGTTTTTTTTAAATCTCGTCTTGGCGCCTCTGTTTTAATAATAATTATGATTACTGTCACACGAAAGTCGAGATTGATAGATTTGATATGATCGAGCAGTCAAACCTGTGATGTCTGTCCCCTGAGGGGTAGGTTCAAAATGTTACTCACACCTACGCCCTTAGAGTACAAACTGGATTTGGCCTCCGATTCAAATGAACGCCAAAGATCAGTGCGTGATTTCATTACAGTGTTAAGAGAAATCTGTGGGAAGCCTGTGAAAGAAAACTGTAAACCTTATTCAATGTGGGAGTTGACTGCTACCTGAGAAGGTTGTGTGTTTGTGTACTGAAGCTGAAGACTAGTGTAGGACGCCACATATACGGACAATAATCACAATCCGCTTAAAAGCGTATACTATACAGGTCACTGCACAAAAACTGCGCCGTTGCCGTGACCTTTTCCCAAAATATTGCGCGCCGTCGCCAAATCTATCCATCTTGTTTTTATTTTAACGCTGCTCCCACCACGCTCTCTGTATTTATAAAAACTCACCCGACCGTGCCAGATATAAATATCTCGATACATAAGCGCGTATACAACTATATACAAGTAAACGCGGCCCGCTCGACTCGCATACTATATTTACATCCGTATATTACACGAGATATATTTAGAACCGAATGTTGATCCGCGGCCCCATACACCGCACATGTATGTAAATTCACACAGACATGCGTTTACGCGTATCATAATGGACGTGTCGAATATCCGCGTTTAAATATACGTACATCGGGGTTTTTTATAAATGCCAGGTAGACAATAAGACTCGGTTTTGCGTGTGCGCTGATTAATCGAATATGTCGCTCGTGGCAAACTGTTACAGTCAATTTCAAAAGACAGAACAATTCCTGTATGTATATTTTTTTTGTCGTTACAAAGGTCGCTTGTAAGAGAAATCTACATAGGTACCTATATTAAAAAGTTTTGTTAATGACGATCCATCCATATCTGACGTACTGTTCCTAGTCAGAGCATTTCGTCGCTGTCAGTGTCGGTAGTAAGCTGCACGTCGTTGCTGTTTCCCCGAAGGGCCGCCATGCGCCGCGACAATGGTCCCTACGCCACGCGCCGCCCACGCCGCTGCGCAAAACATCCGTCCGCGCGTGCTATTCGCGGCGCGCGCGCATTCCGCCCGCCCGCCGTTTTTTCTCCATCCGAACCGAAATAATGTGCGCGACGCCAAAAATATGCGCAAACTTCGGGCTCGTTGCGCCGACGCTTGATATTTTTCACGGTTTCGCTTCTTCCGCGCGCCATCAAGGTTATAATTTAATTGCGAATAAATATTACATCGAAATGAAATCAATTTCCAATCGATTAAATACTGTGTACAAACACTACGTACAATCTTGTAGATTACAAATATATTAAGATACTAATAAGAATAACATAAGTCATCCTCGACAAGTATCAACCATTATTGTGTGCATGTTGTCAAAGTTAATAGGTAAAACTTAAATATATAATAAATATGTCGACGATGAATAAGCTTGGGGCTACGCCTTTGATTCATATGAAATGATTGTGCGTTACCGATGAACTAATACATGACATGGCCTCCGGTAGTGGTGGCCGGCGTCCAGTGGAGTCCTACATGAATGTCCTCTCTTATTGTCAGAATCAGAGCCCAAGAAAGAACCATATAGCGGAGAGAGCGAAACAAACGTTAGAGAATAGTTTCCTGCTGCAAGTGAGTCCATATTACATAATATTGTGTACAGAGCGAACGCTAGACGTGTCTTATTCAACGCGTCATTAGTCAGCGCTAATGAGGAGCGGTTGCCCGAATGTTCGTCACGAGATATAGATTTTTATACATTCACCGATACATGTTCCAAGCCAAAGTTAACGTTTCCCTCAACATACAAGACTTACCAGATGAAGTCAAAACCATATCAAATTCGAAAAGTTTAATTCACACTGTTGTTACAATGTAACTCTTGAATCTAACCGTTATTAATTAAAAATAGATCTAGTGGCAATATTTTGGGCAACTGCTCGGAGTTATAAGTAACGATCATTTGCACTAAAGCAAACACGCTAATTGTTACTTAGATACATTAAATATATACTTTATTCAATAGCACAATTCTGAATCACCTGCATCGTTGAGTATGACGCGTCATGTGTTCGTAACTTGCTGTGAAAATAACAAGTGTGTGTGGTTTAAGGGCCCATTCATTACCCACCTTGTCTTAGTCATTGCAACATGCACTCGATCTGATAGAATGTTAGTTATTGTTGTGTTGGAAACAATGTGTTTTAATTTTTATTTGTTTTGCTTGCACTTTAGTTTGATGTTTGTTCATCAAAAGTTCATCTTTGATGTTGTTTTATCTTCAGAGTTGACTATAGTCCTATCAAATATATTATGTTGTTCTAACAAAAGTAAACAAAATAAATGTATACCATAAATTAATAAAGCAGGAATATAATTGTGTAGTAAAGAAAAATCTTTACTTGCCTTGCCACCTTGATGTGTTGTATTAACAACAGATATAATTGCATTTGACCGCCAAGTCCGAAATGTAGCTACGTTGAATGACCTTATAGCTTAAACAATAACAACTGTCCAATCGATGCCTAAAGCTGCAGTTTTTTGACTTGTACTGTAAACTATTTCAGCTGAAGAAGCAGCAGCAACTTCAGCAGGAGATCCTGATGCAGCACTTCCAGCAGCAGCGGCAGCAGCTGGCGCAGGAGCACGAGCAGCAGCTCAGGCATCACTTGAAGGTATCTTCTTTACCACATCTTATACCTACGGTCGCTCCAGTATACCTTGCAGAAGCCCTCTCCATTGTCCTATGTTGTTGTCGGACTTCTCGACACTTTACGATTTTGAAGCTATATTCTGAATCGTTCTTAGAAATTATTTAAAAGCTAAATCCATTAAACACTGTATGTTTAGTGAACATGGAATGTTAATCAAAACGATGAAGATAATTTATTCGAAACAAAATATAATAATTTAAAAGTAGTTATTAACCATAGAAGGCATTCGGAGGTAATAAAACCAATAAATAACAAATATTATAATGTTGAAAATGCTAAAATCTCCGGGCGGTGAGATTATAATTTATAAATAGAGATGATAGGTACCCGTTCTGATCTCCGAATCAAACAACTACACGGTGTAGTGTGTAGGCGCATGCGCGCTGCGGTGATCACTAAAACGTGTCCCTCGCTCACGTGCCGTTAGCAAAAACTTACCATCAAACATCGTGCCCCAAATCACTTCTACATAATAGGATTTTTTACATTCACACACAACACTTATTCAATGTCAGAGAACTAATATTATTCTTCTAAGAGATTAGTTTTGAGAGCAATGTAACCATCATTTAAGATTTGGCTGTGATTTTAATCAGAACATTGAGATTGATTGTCAAAAAAAACCGACACGAGCTGAAAACCAGTAGGATATTATATACATTCCGTGTTGGTTAGTTTCGAGGTAAGAAGAGTAGAGATGTTTACGAGAACGCTACAGATATGGTTCCGTACAATAGCAGCGACATTGACAGCAGAAATTTTAACTTTGACGTCATAACTATAACAGACAGTGATCCAACAAAAGAATGCACCAATTAGGGCTTCATTAGTTCCAAATTTCCATTCACAATAGAACTTGGCCGGTGCCTAATCGCAGAAAAAGGCGTAGCGTGTCACCGCCACCGTTACGTGGTATAAATAGATGTGAATGGCGAACAGTAATTACATCATTCACTCGCTCCGACAATTGCATTAACCCCAGAGGATCTCACGGTGCTTACAAATGAGCTCCATCTCCTAACACCGTTGCCCTCGAGCGGTGACTAGCGTGTGCCATTTGGGTCATATCACGCGCCGCGATGTTATCGCGATCCGTGATCGATAGATAGGTGAACGACACAACAAAATGTACGACATCTATGTTGAGGAAAACAGCCAAGAAAATCACTCTAAAGGGTACAAAGTGATTAACGGAATGACGTCGGAGTTTATTTATAAATAACCTTTAAACGCAATGTTTTGAAATCGTAATTGGTATGTTTTCATTTGGAATCGAGTTGTTTGGTGTGTACGTCACGATAACATTGCTCCAACCTCGTTGAAGTGATTCAAATAAATATTATCCTACAAAAGTCGAATGCTTGTGAAATAATTATGCATCGATGTAGCACGTAGAGAATGTGGAAGGTATCCAAGTAATTGTCAGTAGGATAAATCATTTTGTGCTGAATACTTTTCCTACTCAATTGGATTGGAATCTGTGATTCACCTCCGCAGCATGCGTCACTCACGCCGATCTTGCCGATAAGACTGTAAATATTTTATAGTCGTTATGATTCGGGTTATATTCTAAGTAAAAGGCCGATTTATCGACCCCCAGTGTGACTCACCGACGCAATAAATTCTTCGTAACGGTGAAACCGAAAATTTGGTGTCCCGCAGGGTACACCCACCCGCACGCTGTAACCCGCAAGACCTTTGACAGAGTCCATTTTCCTAACATATAGTTTTCGACGAATGCCGTGTTCCAGCTATGGGAACAGAAGAAGGCCATGGAGGAGGCGGCGCTGCGCGAGGCGCGCGAGGCCCTGGAGGCGCGGGAGGCGCGCGAGCGGCACGAGCGGGACCGCGTCGAACTGTTGCGGAAGAAGGACAAGCACGAACACAGCGCCAACGCTTCCACGCAAGTCAAACAGAAACTACAGGTGCGCACTCGATTCCCCTTTTGTTCCGCCACAACAATACATCTACAAAGTAGCTCTTTCTTCTTTAGGTGACTCTCCATTGTTGAAGGTCGCCGGTGATCCTTTTATATTTTTCTTTGTCCGCGGCTTAGCCTGAACAAAGGTTTCGCGATTATTCGTTTCCGGTTTTATTAAACGATAAACGTGATGTTTTTCTTTTTGTAGATAAGTGCTACATTTTCAGTTTTATGTGCAAACTGTCATCCTGATTCGTTACTATAATAATATGACCGGGCCAGACATTAAATCTCGCTCGGTTTATTCGCGAAACGGGTGTAACGTCAGTGCTTACGTATTAATCGGGCGAGCCAAGTATCTTTCCATTCATAAAGTTACCGCGGCGTGCTGGCCCCGTTGCACGGTATATTTGGAAAGGACCAGAGACCTATTAATATTACAAAATCGGATATTTGAATGCATTCGCGGTCATTTTAGAAATGAAGAATCAGTAAACAGTCCTTCTAATGAAAAGTTAACCATCGTCTTTAGCTATTTTTCCCTAGTTTAAATTGTATTTTGTTCTTTGTTTTTATTTGTTACTTTGAGTTATGAGTTTATTACCTACTTCAAATAAATGAATTATTATTAACTTGGAACAATGCTTACCACTAGCGCATTGCAAACATTATTGGCTGGATTCTGACATAATTATATTTGTATTATATTTCCAGGAGTTCCTAAAGAAGAAACAGGCAAACGCAAACGGAACAGTGCCTAGTCCCTCGTTCTCAGTTAGAAATTGGTAAGTTATCATTGCGAAATTATCCCGTATCGAATGTCCAATTCGAAGATGAACGTTCATTAACCTTTCGAACGGCACAGTCATCGATACGTGACAACACAAAATCCGCTCCGTACAAGTGTCGTGAAACATCCGTCCCTTTAAAAGCCCGCTGCAGGCTGCTGGCACAACTTAACCCAATGGGGCTTCATATACCACTCTCGCGAGCAACGCAAATGTGGAGCCCCATGACAAAAGACACCTCAACTGCTGTCTTGCCTCTTATTTTGTACAAGAGGAACTTAACGGAGCCTCAGACAATGCGGCTTCGCTACATTCCTAGCCTGAGTCCTTCGAGCGACGAGCATTGACTTTGACTCGGAAAGAAGAAAGCTCGGCGGTGTTTAACTCGGTGTGTAACGTGGAGTCCCGTACCGCAGGGGCATAGTGAAGTCCTCGTCTGGCGAGTCGATCACGTCGACGGGCGTGGCGGGCGCGCACCCCTACCGCCTCGCCGCGCCGCTGCCGCTCGCGCTCAACGCGCCGCCGCCGCCCGCGCCCGCCGACTACCCGCTGCGCAAGACAGGTAGGCCGCCCGCCGCCCCCCCCGCCGCCGCCGCCGCCGTGTGACGCTCCGATACGAACACCCGATCAAACGATCCGTTATCACTTTTTTAAACTGTAGGTCCATCGTGTTTTGGTGTTGTGTTGACTTGCGTTTGATGTTGTCCGATTAACAGTGTGAATTTCGAGTAGTAATAATATTTGAATAGATAAAACGTGATGAGATTTATTGTCGGATTCTGTTTTCTCAAAGTTTCTTAAAATGTCATATAAATTTGTAAATATTGGAAACCCGCGATGGTTTCCCACTCGCAATGAATGGTTTTTGTTACCGGCCCGTTTTCGGAAATTTTGAGAAACACCTTTGACCCGAAAGCGAGACATGGCATCGGTCCGGAAGGGAATTCGAACCCCGTTTAAATAAAAGTGACGGTGTCGTCACCGACCCCAGCCATGTGTCGCGCTAACTTGCCCTGAGCCCTAACCTGACGCATGCGCGTGCCACTAACGCAGCCTCGGAGCCCAACATGCTGAAGGTGCGGCTGAAGGCGCGAGTCATCGAGCGCCGCGCCTCGCCCCTCGCGCGCCGCCCCGGCAAGCGCGCCAGGCACCGCAGTGAGTACGCACCCGTGTCCGTGTGTCGCATGCCCACTGGATTAACCATCCATCTATATTATAAGTAGGCATTACGAACGGAGATACTGAACGAAAAGAGACAAACATTGGGCTATCTTTTAGCGATAGCGGATTATGTCCCGCAGGGGACGGTAGTATTGTCGTTGTAAAAAGTAATTTTCTTGCGCATCCTACCGACTGCGCCAAACGAATCAGTTGTATAGAAACTTTTATTGCTACTATTTGAGTAAATGGAGTCAAGAATCAAATCAAGAATCAAGAATGATCCATTATCGACGGCGTCATCGTTTTTGATTGAAGATAGCATTCCAGTTTACTTGAAGTAAAAATAATCTTGCTATTTGAAACAATCGTGTGTGATGTGGCGCGTCGTCCCCGTTGCAGACTGCGACGGCGGGTCCCCGCGCGGCTCGCCCCCGGGCGGCGCGGGCGGCGCCAGCGCCCCCATCCGCGAGGAGGAGGAGTCCCCGCGCGCCCCGGAGCTGCTGTTCTCCTCGCCCTCCATGCCCAACATCTCGCTGGGGCGGCCGCACCCGCCGCGCGCGCCGCACCCGCCGCCGCCGCGCGCGCCGCCCGGGCCCGCCGCGCTGCCGCCCGTGTCGGAGGCGGAGGCCTACATGCCGCGCGGCGCCAAGCGGCTCCTGGGGCGCACGCACTCGGCGCCGCTGCCGCTGGGCGACCCCGCGCTGCAGCCGCAGGCGGCGCACCACTACCTGCGCGACCAGATCCGCAAGACCGTGCTGACGCGCGCGCACGACGCCGCCGCGGCGCAGCTGCGGGAGGAGGAGGGCGAGGTCATCGACCTGACGGCGCGGCGGGCGGAGGCGCCGCCCCCGGCGCTCGGCCCCGCCGCGGCCGCGGAGCCGGCGCCGCTGGCGCGCGCGCTGTCCTCGCCGCTGGTGGGCGCGCGCGTGCCCGCCACCGGGCTGGCGTACGACGCCATCATGCTGAAGCACGGCTGCGGCTGCGGCGCGCACGCGCCCACGCACCCGGAGCACGGCGGCCGGCTGCAGTCGGTGTGGGCGCGGCTGTGCGAGACGGGGCTGGCGGCGCGCACGGAGCGCACGCGGCCGCGCAAGGCCACGCTGGAGGAGCTGCAGGCGGTGCACTCGGAGGCGCACGTGGGCGTGTTCGGCGGGCGCGGGCGGGAGGCGGGGGCGGGGGCGGGGGTGCGGCAGCTGGTGCGGCTGGCGTGCGGCGGGCTGGGCGTGGACTCGGACACGGCGTGGTCGGACGCGCACACGGCGCCGGCCGCGCGCGCCGCCGCGGGCGCCGTGCTGGACCTGGCGGTGCGCACGGCGCGCGGGGACCTCCGGAACGGGTACGTGCAGCCAGGCTGACCTATTGAGGTCCTTCGAGCTCTTTTCGTAACACTCCGTCCGATCCACTGTAGTAATTTTTTTAGAACATGAACACTAACTAACAGGTCAGCCGATGATGAGCCGAAGATGAGCGTCACGCCTGCCCACGATATTTGCAGTGCCACCTAAACTACTGCACTCGTCGTTCTCATTCTGAAGTCTCGTGTCATATTTATGCGGCGTTTAGTGAAATCTTCCGATGTACTTTGAGCAAATAATGAGTTTATTGCGTTCCCTCCACTGAAGCCACCCTGCCTCCCGCAGGTTCGCGGTGGTCCGGCCTCCGGGGCACCACGCGGAGCCCAACCAGGCGATGGGCTTCTGCTTCTTCAACAACGTGGCCATCGCCGCGCGCATCCTGCACACGCGCCTGCATCTGCAGAGGATACTCATCGTGGACTGGGTGCGTCGCCGTCTACTGGCTTTGGGCTATTTCCTTATGTACCGTACTGATTTGGGTTATTTCTTCTTTGATTTCATTTCCAATAAAAGTTATTCGAGCGCGAAGGACCATCGTGTCATGGTCCTTCAAGCCAGATTACAATTGTCTATCGATTTTCAACGCGGCACCACCGATCTATCCCACAGGACGTGCACCACGGCAACGGCACGCAGCAGATATTCTACGAGGAGCCCCACGTGCTGTACATGAGCATCCACCGGCACGACGACGGGAACTTCTTCCCGGGCACCGGCGCCGCCACCGAGTGCGGCGCGGGCGCCGGGCTCGGCTTCAACGTCAACGTGGCGTGGGGCGGCGGCGCCGACCCGCCGCTCGCCGACGCGGAGTACCTGGCCGCTTTCCGCACCATCATCATGCCCATCGCCAAGGTAGGGTTCCGGCCGATCCGCGACCGGAGCTCCCCGCGCACCTCCAGCCGCCACCAACCAGGGCTTCGCTTGCAGGAGTACAACCCGGAGATCGTGCTGGTGTCGTGCGGGTTCGACGCCGCGGCCGGGCACCCCGCGCCGCTCGGCGGGTACAGCGTGTCCGCCGCCTGCTTCGCGCACATGACCCGCGACCTCATGCAGCTCGCCAACGGCAAGGTGCGCCCCTCCCTCCCCGCCCCCGCTCCCTCCCCCGCCCCGCGCGCGCTGACCGCCCCCGCTCCGGCCGCAGGTGGTGCTGTCGCTGGAGGGCGGCTACGACCTGCCCGCCATGTGCGACTGCGCGCAGGAGTGCGTGCGGGCGCTGCTGGGCGAGGCGGCGGCGCCGGTGGCGCTGGCGGAGCTGGCGCGCCGCCCCGCGCCGCGCGCGCAGGACGCGCTGCGCGCCGCCGTCGCCGTGCAGGCGCACCACTGGCCCACGGTGAGCCCCGCCCCGCGCCCCGCGCCCCCACGCCCCCGCCCCGCGTGTGTAACGCCCCCCTCCCCCGCAGATAAAGCGATTCAGCTCCCTGGTGAGCGTGTCGGCGCTGGAGGCGGCGCCGGCGGTGGCGGCGGCGCGGCTCGGCCGGCTGCAGACGGAGCGGGACGCCGCCGACACGGCCGCCGCCATGGCCACGCTGTCCATGCACCAGGTGCCGTGTCTGCGGTGAGTGCCGACCCTAATTTGCCTATCGTCATAGTCTCCCTGCATTAGTGCCGACAGAAAATTTATGTTTAGAAATTCCATCTTGAAATTCTTAAAATGTTTTAAAATACAACATAAATGATAAGAAATAATATTGTGTGTTATGTCGATTTGTAAGTGAGCGCGCTCGCCCCCGCAGGTCGGCCGACAGCTCGCGCTCGGTGTCGGAGGAACCCATGGAGCAGGACGAGGGCAAGTGAGGCCCCCCCGCCCCCTCGCGTTGACATTCCCCACTCGAAGGCGGCGCCCCCGCGACGCCCCCGCCACGCCCCGCCGCGCCGTGTTGGAAGCACGCGCGCCGCGCAGAGTCGTGTGTGAACTACTCTATATATGTGCGTAGTAACATTGTGAACGAAACGTGTCCTGCCAAATACTTATTTTTCTCTGTAAATCGCGACGTGTTATATGTATATTACATAAAGATGTTTATTTGTAATGATTCATAATGAATTTAGTGAAGGTGTAGCGAATTTTATGTGTAGACGGTATGAATTAAGACAAATCTTAATTTGAAAGCTTTAAAAAGTAGGAAAATAATTGTATAAATATGATTAAATGTTATATATTTGGATGAGAAAGCTTTTAAGGATATGAATATATAAATACGAAGTATATGTTAGGCTCTATGAATGTCGAACGTTATAAACTTTGGACTAGCGTACTCTCGCGCCCGGGCGGACCGGGCGGTCTCGTGACGTCACAGCGTGTCTCTTCAGGGCGGGCCGCTAGCCTCGGCTAGCGGCCGGAGCTGCCGCCGCCGCCGCTGCCGCTGCCGCGAGCGGCGACAGCGCCTCGCGTCCTCTTCCTTCGTAGAACGTCACTTCTCCCTTCAGATAGCTTGCGTGAGTCACGTGAGAGCTTGCAATTGTTAGAGATCGGTCTCCGCGGTTTGGCGAGTTCTAACTCCGTGTGCGTGTCGAAACTTTTATAAAATTTAACAATGTTTTCTACGATACCAAAGATGTAATCAAATTCTGAAATTGCTTACACGTTAATGTATTAGAGAGGTGTTGTAGAGTTACGAGACTCGGCGCGTACCCTCCGTTAGTGGTTCGGTCTGTAACTGCATGTGTAAGTTTGTTTGCGGGCGGTGCTTGTGCCGGCGTCTACTGGATGTGCTATATTTTTGTAACGATTAACTGTAAGCGTAAAACGAATTAGATTTTTGAATTTTTCTAAATAGCATTTCCGAACTGTACCTTAATGACTAAACTTATTTATAGCTATACATAACTGTGGACTCGTATTTGCTACGAGATAACATAATATATTTACATAATTATTATATATCGGTAAAGCGGATGGAGATAGGAAAATGTATGTCTACTCGTTCAGTTTGGTCGCGAACTGATCTCTCGGGACGCGTCGTCGGGACGTTCGAAGGTGTTGACGGATATTGTTAACCGCATTTATGAAAGATCTTATAGAAAATTTATTCGGCTCATTGCGTGTCTATCGGTGAGCCCCTGTTATGTGTTTTAAACGAACTCGTGCAATATTTGAGTCATTTATAAATGCGGCTCAAAGTAAAAAGATTATATTTTATAGCGTCCGAGGGGGCGCTAGCGCGGACCGGGCGGCTCTATACGGCTCGACTATCAAACTAAAAAGTAAAATATTTATTTATTTATTGGTACCGTTTGTGAACCGCGATTGAAGAACATTTCCGAGCACGACGGAATTGTCATGTTTTTGACTGATCCAATGTTATCGTGTTCAGAAAGTTCTTTCAAGTGTGGCGGAGGCAGGCTGTATAGAGGCCGTTCTAAGGGCCGACACACAGAGCGGTGCGACGCGACGCGACGCCGCAGCTACAGTAGCGGTGCGTTACAACTTCCTTCAGACGGCGTCGCCGCTTTTCGCGGTGCGGCGTCGCGTCGCAACGCGCCGCTTTCAAACCTACCCCCCCCAACTGGTCGACAATATTGTGACGTTTTTGCGATAAATGTTTTAGTGCATTTTGTATTAGGGCGCCCGTGATCCTACACAAGCGCTTGAGGACGCGGAGCGTATTATCGATAAAAACGCCGCGACAGTATCGACGGATAGTATCTCGCGTGTGTCGGCCCCGAGCCGTGTCTGTAGAGTATACGTACCGGAAGGATGGGATCCTTGTACGATAAACAGATTTAAAACAATGTTGTGTCTTTGAGAATTTTATTGTTAAATTGGAATACAGATGAAATAATTATTTAATAAATGTATATATATATTTGGAAATATATCAGATTTTTATTATTTACCCACTTCTCTTAACATACTTAATTTCTTCCACTTCGTACATACAAAAATTACATTTCTTACAACTATTTACAAAAATATCGCTAACAGTCGTTTACTATGATTGAACACAACAGTAACAGCGAGCGTGTCCATTCAACACGCGTGAGGTAAACAGGATAAGGCCGCGACTCCACTGCGGTACAGCCGCGTGCGTAGCGTGCCCTAGTGGAACATGGCCTCCTGTTCCGCTGGCTGCGGAACACTTTCCAGAATGGAATCAATATTTTTTAGATTATGTTTGATGCATGGTGACATGCTTGCTGGCTTACTGCAGCCATAGCCAGTATGCAAACTTTTAAAGCTCGTCAAACCCTTCATATCATTACATTATTGTGGTAGACGACTTTCTTATATATAACTACATTGTCAGTTTATAAGTTATCGCTACCTCTTCCATTTTTACATGATTTTAAAATGACAAAAAGTGATGTTTAGAATTATTGTCAACACAAATTAGAAGTGGTATTCCCTCTGGATAGAGCGGGGGGTGTCCAAAGGAACAAACGAGAAACAATCGACTAGCATTATATATTACAAACTTAACTAGAATCACGTCTTTACAGATTCTTTCACATATTTCTAGCTATACTTAAACATTATTTTCATCAATTACATTCACGTAGTCTTGTCATATATCAGCGGCTTTAAGATTTCCTGCAGCTAAGGTGTAGAAACTATTTTTCCTAAACTGTTTTAGAGTATAAAATTGGATTCTACTACTATTTCAGAACAGACACTGTTTTGTCTGCTTCGTTTTATATTTGCGATGTAAAGTGAAATAGTCACATAGGTGCCCTTATCCTTCGATGCAATTCAGAGAGCGGCCGCAGTTACCTCGCTATGTAGCTGGCGGCGCGGCCGCCGCGGCTGCTACAGCCTGCCAGGCGGGTCCAGCCTGCCGCGCGGGTCCAACCTGCCGCGCGGGTCCAGCCCGCCGCGCCGGGCGGCTACAGCCTACCGGGCGGGTCCAGCGAGCTGCAGTGGCAGTTGCAGGAGCTGACCGGGCACTCCGTGTGCTCGCTGCAACCGACAACCAATAACTTGTACGAACTTTCTTTAGTGAAAAACAAGTGATGATATACGATTTGAAAAAAATTAGTTAATTTCAGTCGCGTCAATACGCAATCGACGTCACAATTTACTAAAATAGTGGTACTGAAACTTCCTGGGAGTTTTGAGAAGATTGCGAAACGACACGGGTTTTGAGTTCATATCATATGCCCACAATCGTGCACGTCAACGAACACTCATTGATAGGATATTATATTCCACCGATCAAAGAATGAGATAAAAAGTACAACGTGCCCTTTTCGGGTGCTAGCTAAAACTAACAGTGAGAGGATGCCTCCCGACTTCCCCCGGCACCGGCACTGACCTGAACCAGCTGAGCAGATGCGCGGCGTGGCCCCCGTGCCGGCACGCCACGCACCACGAGAACCAGCCGCCGAAGGGGGCCCCCGCGCCCCCCGCCCCCGCGCCCGCGCCCGCCCCCGTGCCCAGGTGCAGCGAGCACACGGCGCAGCGCGGGAGCGGCTTGCGGCAGTTCGGGCACGACGAGATTTGCTGCAGGGGAGGGGAGGGAGTTACCGGGGTGAACAGAGTCCGACGAGCTCGTCCTCTCCCGGGGCAAATCGAACACGAAACCAATAAGTTGGATTTCATAAATCATAGAGTAGAAAAGAAAACGCTTAGCACAACGGACCTACAAAAAAAAAATGTAGATCTGAAATATAGTGGGTTCGAGGTTAGGGCTCCGTACCTTCATCTTGGCGGCGGGCGGCGGCAGGCGCGCGAAGGCCACGCGGGGCTGCGCGCGCGCCGGGGGCGCCGCCACCGACTTGCCGCAGTAGGTGCAAGCCACCGACACCAGCCGCGCGCCGCCCCCCGCGCCGCCCCCGCCCCCGCCGCCCGCCCCCTCCGCCGCCGCCGCGCACGTGTCGAGCGCGCACCGCGCCCACCACAGCTGCCAGCTGTCCAGGATGTTGCGATAGCTGCGGGAGGACACTCCTCTTCTAATCACCAAAACATTTTTCTAATTTTCTCTGAACTGCTAATCTATACTTTTTTGTTTGTTTGTTTGCATTGAATAAGGCTCGGAAACTACCGAACCGATTTGAAAAATTATTTCATTGTTGGGAAGCTATATACACCATCTCCGAGTGACATAGGCTACTTTTTATCCCATAAAAATTAACGGTTCCCGCGGGATAGTAGTTAGCGCGAGTGAAAACGCCAGGCGCTTCTAGTACCTACCTAATAAAATTAAATTTTAATACAATGTATGACACTTCGACATCTCATATTCAGTAGACACCTACATCATTTACTAATCATTTGAATTCAATAACACAATTAGACTCAGTATAAAGTAAACAACAGGCAAAAAGTTGCGCGAATCCACAACAATTGAACTAAAATTAGCAAACCTAGTCTAAAATAGCCCCGCACTGGCCCGAGGCCAGCCCGCGGCGCGTTCAACCGCCTCACTCCGCGCGATCATACCGCGGCTTGCATAACTGCAGATATTTCCATTTCCATCATGTTATAGCGGTCATCTATTTCCACTCAATGTCACGTTAGTAAAAATAAATGCAGTACAAGCAATGTCGTAGGTTGTAGGTAAACATAGATAAGGTAGATTCGGGAGCGTACTGCAGGGTAGCGTGGCCGAGCGGTCTAAGGCGCTGGTTTAAGGCACCAGTCTCTTCGGAGGCGTGGGTTCGAATCCCACCGCTGCCAAGGTTTTTGTTTTTTGCATAATTAAATGTGCTCCTCGGATGGCCACAAAATGCAGTAATGGGTGCAATAAAACCAGCACCTTACTTTTTCAACGTTTTTACAAGACCTTTATAATCCCGTTTGCTATGATTCCTGCGCCGAATAAAAATAAGGGTTAAAAATACCACACCAAAATACAATTTGACGAAAATGCTAAAGACTAGCTGCTACCCCCGACTTCGTTTCATTTATATGTTAGTAACAATCAGTATATGTGTGAACTTTATGCTATAATAGCATGTAAATCAACAGGATATGTGTCTCTTAGAGCTAATACTGAGCTCTGCTGAGCGGATGCTGAGCTCTGCTGAGCGGATGCTGAGCTCTGCTGAGCGGATGCTGAGCTCTGCTGAGCGGATGCTGAGCTCTGCTGAGCAGATGCTGAGCTCTGCTGAGCGGATGCTGAGCTCTGCTGAGCGGATGCTGAGCTCTGCTGAGCGGATGCTGAGCTCTGCTGAGCGGATGCTGAGCTCTGCTGAGCGGATGCTGAGCTCTGCTGAGCGGATGCTGAGCTCTGCTGAGCGGATGCTGAGCTCTGCTGAGCGGATGCTGAGCTCTGCTGAGCGGATGCTGAGCTCTGCTGAGCGGATGCTGAGCTCTGCTGAGCGGATGCTGAGCTCTGCTGAGCGGATGCTGAGCTCTGCTGAGCGGATGCTGAGCTCTGCTGAGCGGATGCTGAGCTCTGCTGAGCTGATACTAAGCTGGGTGCTGTAAAATATGTACCTACCTACGTAACGTAATTATTACTCGCTTTTCAGTGAAGGAAAACATTGTGAGGAAACCCACATTCCAGATAATTGTTTCGGAGGATCAAATACACCAATACGGAGCGGGCCCCCGTGGGGGGTTATAGCCTATTCCTCTTCACGACTGTGAGGTGAGATCTGAAGGATACTAAATAATACATAGGTATACAATATACTGTAGGTGAAAGAATGTTAAAAATCGGTCCAGTAGTTTCGGAGCATATTCGTAACTAACAAACATACAGAGATATAAATTGTTCCTCTTTATAATATTCATTAATAGTACATACAGATAATGTTATCTTCCATTTTAATATACGTTCGCTTGGTTGACACGAAAAAAAAACTTATCTGTAGCGGATGCCAAATTTAACGTGATTCTGGATTAATATTGTGTCTATGTTGAAATGGTAAAAAAGTTCTGGCAGCGGTGGGATTCGAACCCACGCCTCCGAAGAGACTGGTGCCTTAAACCAGCGCCTTAGACCGCTCGGCCACGCTACCGTTACGCATGTTGACGAAATGTCGCACTAATAGTGGAGGTCACCTCAATATTGAGCAATTATGTTGAATAACACACGTATAATTATTTGCTGACTAGCATTAGTGTCCAATAGAATAAAGTATAGGAAGTAAATCGTTGAGCATAGCAGTGACAAGTAGTTCTCGTATCGTGTCGATGTTCCAATTAATTATTATCTGTAAATAAATCCTAGATCTAGTCGGGAGTTCAGTGACGCACTAGAATTGCTCCCGTAATCGACTCGCATGATTGTTGAGGAACTAATTCAGGCCTTCCCAGGCGGAATATTCTCCAACCCTACCCGTCTTGCCACCAAAGTTTAGACCAGAGTTAAACAGAAGTTTCTAAAATTTCGTTTGACTAAATCAACGTCTATCACTCGCGTCGTCTTACTCAATCCTGGCATTCCTAATTATTTTACTTGTGAATTTGTTATTGAGATAGAAAGAACGAGGGTTAGACGTCGATTTATGGAGAAAATATTTAGACTCATCTGTTCAACTCTGGTTTAAATATTTTATGGTAAGACCGTACATGTCTTACGATTGCAGTTTCTTGTGAAGAAAGTGAGAAATTTGGTGTATGTACGTCCGATTCGTGTGACGAATTGTACGTATCGTTATTTATTCTTGTGACAAAATGCATTTTTGACATGGGGTGACACTAAACTACCGTATTATACACATAGTAGCTGTTGCCCGCGACTTCGTCCGCGCGGACTGTATACTTTACCATAATTCCAAATAACTAAAAATAGACCATGACCTCGAGTTCGACATCGACATCCGATATGCGATATCCAACATTCTCGTAGGTACGACATCCACCATCTTCTATCAAAATTACCATTTTATACAAAACCTGGCATTTTATACCAAAATGTAACATTTCGTACAAAAATCTACCATTGCCTACCAAAATCTCCAATTTTCTACCAAAATACCATGTGCTACCAAAAACTACCATTTTCTACCACAATCTAAAAAGTATTAAACGGGTCTAATTCGCGCACAAACTAATATCAAAATATATAATTTTGACATACCTCGCCGTTTCGACCGAGTTACATCGGCCGTGGTCACGAGAAGACTGGTGAATGCGGGTATCACCGTCCGGAGCGGCAGGTGTTGTTTCCAACTACCCGCGTTTGATCTTGCAAAACATAATCGTCACGACATACAACACTAACAGTATCCGAAGTCCCACTTGAACATAAGTTGCGCCGTACACACTTGCTAATAACTGGATTCCATGAACCAGACAACCTAAACCCATCTTCCCGATTGAAATTCCGGTACTTTTTGATTTCAATCGCTTCACGAACAATTCTAGGATAGAAATGACGATCAGTGGAAAGGATCTTCGGATCATGTAATTCGATCCAATGGTTTGGTCCTGAATCAAGCAAGTGCTCGGCTATGGCTGACTTGTTCACCTGACGGTTCTCTACTGCTGCGATGTGCTCCTTCACTCTTTCGCGCGAATTAGACCCGTTTAATACTAATTAACATGTATTCAGTTCGCGAAAGTTTAAGAACTTCTATCTAAAATGTTGTTTCTTAATCTATTATTTTCTTTCTAAATGTGCTATTTTCTACCAAAAGTTAGCTTTTCCTACCAGAATCAACAATTTCCTACAAAAAACTACCATTTCCTAAATTAAATCTAACATTTTAACCGTAATCTACCATTTTACAATAATCTACCATTTTAACATAATCTACCATTTTAGCCAAAAACTACCATTTTAATTTCAAATTCACGAATATCTACCAAAATCTACCATTATTACCAAAAACCTACCATTTCCTACCAAAAATCTACCATTTCCTACCTTTAATTTATCATTTTCTACCAAAACCTACCACTTCCTACCTTTTAAAGAACATAGATGCTATGTTTAAAATTGATCAAACCAATAAAACACGTTGTTCCATTCAAACTTTGCAACCCCTTTTCACCCACTTAGGGGTTAAATTAAAAAAATATTATATTCTTAGTGCACACCTACGTCTCTTAAGGAATATTTGTACAAAATTTCAGTTTTGAACTAAATCCGATGAAAAATATTTTGCAACCCCTCTTTATCATTTAAGGGGTTTAATGTTAAAAAACTATGAGTGTATTTAAATAAATCTTTTAAATAATGTAAATGTCAAGTTTGAAGCTGATCAGACAAAGAAAACACGTTGTTACACACAAACAATACAACCCCTTTTCACCCCTTAGGGGTTAAATTTTAAAATTCACATTTTAGTGCACTCCTATGTCACTTATGGCATAATTGAGCCAAATTTCAATTTGAACTAAATCTGATGAAAATATCTTGCAACCCCTTTTTATCACTTTAGGGGTTGAATATTAGAAAACGATGAAACACGTGTTTAGTTAAATGTTTTAAAGAAAATAAATGCCAAGTTTGAAGTTGATCGGACCAAGAAAACACGTTGCTCCATACAAACTTTGCAACCCCTTTTCACCCCTTTAGGGGTTGAATTTTCAGAAATCCTTTCTTATTGCTCGCCTACGTCACATAAGGAATATTTGTGCAAAATTTCATGGTTCTAGACCCAGCGGTTTCGGCTGTGCGTTGATCGATCAGTCAGTCAGTCAGTCAGTCAGTCAGTCAGTCAATCAGTCAGTCAGTTTTGGCTTTTATATATATAGATAGTACGATAGTTTAGCCGGTACAGCGTGGGAACAGAAAATAAGTCACGTTTCGTCGCACTGACCTGTCCAGCCAGTTCTGCACTTGCGGCTCCCGCAGCAGCTCCGGCGTGCCGCAGCGCGCCGCCACCAGCGCCGCCGACTGCACGTCCCCGCCCGCCTCCACCCAGCGCTGCAGCAGCCCCACGCCCTCGGGGCTGATCCCTGCGGAGTAGGGGCTGTAGCTCCGCCGCGGGGACTCCCCGCGCCGCGCCGCGCCGCGCCGCACACCCACCCGTCAGCAGCACGCCCGCCAGGTCCCCGCGCTCCGCCAGCTCGGCGGCCGTGGCGCGCACGTACTCGTGCAGCCGGGCGTCGCCCAGGAACACGCAGGCGAAGGCCACGCGGTCCTCCAGCCGCATCTCCGTCTCGCGCAGCACGGCGGACAGGTCGGGCTGCGGCGGCGGCGCGGGGGCCGCGTGCGCCGGCGCCGACGCCGCCAGGAAGGCCAGCAGCGCCCGCAGGTAGGCGTCGGGCAGCGCCTGCGCCCCCGCCGCCAGCGCCTCGCGCCACAGCCGCTCCTCGCTGAGCCCGGCCAGCGCCAGGCCCACCACCCGCAGCTGCGGCTCGTGCGCCCGCGCCAGCACGTCCAGCGCCGTGCGCAGGCGCAGGTGGAAGGCGGCCAGCGCGGCGGCGCGGCACGGCGTGCCCTCGGCCTCCGCGCGCTCCACGCCGGCGCCCGCGTTCTCCCAGCCCCAGCCCCAGCCGCACAGCTGCAGCGCCCGGGTGCGCTCGGCGGACCGGTACACGGTGACCCGGCGCGCCGGCAGGTCCGGCAGCAGCGAAGGCACCATCTCCGAGCGGTAGCCGCCCTCGCCCGGCGAGCGCAGCACGGAGCGCACGCCGGGGTGCTTCCACGGGCTGTTGCGGATGCAGCCTGCGCCGCGCCCGCCGGCCGCCGGACCGGGTAACGGATATATTATACTGTGCACGATGCAAACTTACGAGCCCTAAACTATATCTCACCGTCTTCGACGAGGGACTTGCTGAGCGCCAGGAAGTGCCACAGCCCGCTGAGCGCGTCGTCGTCCGCTAAATCGGCGTTTTGCCACAGATCTGGCTGTAATTAGACAATGGAAAATTCCAAGAAAATAGACAGAGTTCCAGATTCAACAATAAGGGAATATACAAACTTATTTAACAGAATATTATGATAGTTATCAAATAATCGGGGAAAATGCACGGACAACGGCCATAACGGCCCATCCACGGTAGTCACGTCGCGCATGGTACCTTGAGCCCGTAGTCGGTCTGCGCGCGGCGCCGCATGACGTAGGAGATGTCCTTGATGGCGGCGTAGAAGTCGTCGCTCATGCAGCGCAGGGCTCCGCCCCCGCCCGCCCACACCACGCCGGCGCCGCCGCCCCACGCCACCGTCACGCGCTCGCACACCGTGTAGTCTACGATGCTGCCTGCGGGGAATTCAATTATGATTTGGGAACCTAGTCTAAGGTGGTATTGTGTGTTAAGTTTGGTATCATAATGATAGGAAGGAGTAGAGAAGGAACTAGAACGGAGCCTTGGTATACACCATGTCCAAACTAGCTTTTGCTGTTTTGAGATAGTTAGAAATATTCCAATATACTGCATTTTAGTTTCAAAAGAAATATGAATTGAACACGAATATCAAAACAAACAAAAATACGTGAACAAGCAATCAATACTACCTTATCGAATGCATTAACTATATCACCATTGTAATTAACCACTGATTTGTTATGAGTAGAAAGAAATAAGTTTTGTGTGGCGGATTTTGCCTGTTCGCTCGGTTCCAATAAAGAACTGTCGGTTCTAGGAATATAGAACCGGCACAGTTTGCGAGCCTCGTGTCTCGGCCTACCGGTGGCAGTGACGGCCAGCAGCCGGGCCTCGTGCGCCGGGTGGCAGGCGAAGGCCACGAGCGGCGCGGCATTGCCGGCGGCCGGCGTCACGTCGCGCTCTATGACCGAGGCGCCGGCACTGCCAGCGTCGGGGGCTTCGCTGCGGGAGTACTCCTCCACGTCCGCTTCTATCGCCGCAGCCGCTAGCTGCTACAATAACGGATACCGTTTTTCACTCCACCCACGCGAGTTTGGCGATATTCGAAGGTCTAAATTGAACTGAGACTGCAGGTAAATAAAGTTTTCTATTCTGGTCTGAATTTTAAATCAAAGTATAATGTAAATCTCCTTCCCGAGTCAACGGTCATAGGCTCGGCTAGAAACGTAGCCAAAGTCACCGCATCGTCTGAGGCTGCAGTAAGTTCCTAGCTAATAGTATGCAAATGATATTATACCCGTTTATTTTGAGCATAATGGCAAGGCAGACTCATAATAAGGTTAACAGAATGGTGCACTGACCGCGTCCCCGGCGGGCGCGGGCGCGGCGCCGGGCTTGGCGGCGCAGTGCGCTTGCTGGATGTCGTGCAGGCGGAGCGTGCAGGACTCCTTCTGTAGTGTGAGCAGCAGGTTGCGGCTGCGGACGGGGCCGGGAGGGACTCATGTCATGCACTTCTTTCACATCTTATCAGATAACTATGATAATCTAAATATATAAAAGCAAGAACTGACTGACTGCCTGATCGATCAACGCACAGCTGAAACCACTGGGTCTAGAACCATAAAATCTTGCACAAATATTCCTTGTGACGTAGGCGAGCAATAAGAAAGGATTTTTGAAAATTCAACCTAAGGGGGTGAAAAGGGGCCGCAAAGTTTGTATGGAGCAACACATTTTCTAGGTCTGATCAACTTCAAACTTGCAATTTATATTATTTAAAAGATTTAATTCAACACGGCTACGCTTGCACTTAGGGACGGCTGGGAAATGGGCACGGCTGGGAAATGGGCACGGCGGGGAAATGGGCACGGCTGGGAAATGGGCACGGCTGGGACATGGGCACGGCGGGGAAATGGGCACGGCTGCGAAATGGGCACGGCGGGGAAATGGACCGACGGGGAAATGGACCCGGCTGGGAAATGGGCACGGTTGGGAAATGAGGGAAATGGGCACGGGTGGGAAATGGGCACAACTGGAAAATGGGCACCGTTGGTAAATAGGCACGACTGGGAAACGGGCACGGCTGGGAAACGCGCACGGCTGGGAAACGGGCAAGGCTGGGAAATGGCCACGGCTTTGTAATGGGCACGGCTGGGGAATGGGCACGAATGGGGCATTGTCAAGGTTGGTAATTGGTCACGCCAGGGAAATTGGCACGGCTGGGAAATGGGCACGGCTGGGAAATGGGCGCGGCTGGAAAATGAGCACGGCTGGGAAATGAGCACGCGTAAGAAATGGCCACGGGTGGGAAATGGGCACGGCTGGGAAATGGGCACGGTTGTAAAAAGGGGAAAGGCTGGGAAACGGGCACGGCTGGGAAATGTGTACAGGTGGGAAATGGGCACGCCTGGGAAACGGGCACAGCTGGGAAGTAGTCACGGGTGGGAAGTGGGCACGGGTGGGAAATGGGCATAACTGGGGCATGGGCACTGTTGAAAATGGGCACGGCTGGGAAGAGGTCACGGGTGGGAAGTGAGCACGACTAGGAAATGGGCACTATTGGGAAATGGGCACACCTGGAAAGTGGTCACGGCTGGTAAATGGGTACTATTGGGAAATGGGCACCGTTGGGAAATGGGCACCGTTGGGAAGTGGTCACATGTGCGAAATGGGCACGGCTGGAAATGGACACGCCTGGGAAGTGGACACGGGTGGGAAATAGGCACGCCTGGGAAGTGGTCACAGGTGGGAAATGGGCACGCCTGGGAAATGGGCACAGCTTACTTGGATACAACTTGGATCGTCTCCTTCCCACTATTATTATAAACGCGAAAGTTTGTGAGTATGTATGTTTGTTGCTGTTTCACGCAAAAACTGCTGAATGGATTCTGATGAAACTTCACAATAATAATGCTTACATATCTGAATAACACATAGGCTACAATTCATAAAGATATATCGTATACTAGCAGACAAGGCCACGCGTTGCTGTGGCTAAGGTTTTTGTAATTGCGACTATAAATTATTGAGACGTAAGCTACCTTATCTTTCAAGATCATACTGCACACGGTGTATGAATTTGATTAAAATCGGTTAAGTAGTTTAGGAGTCTATTGCTGGCAAACAACATGACGCGTAATGTATATTAAGATTATCCAAACGCGGGTGAAGGGCGTATCACTTACCCAATGCAACAATTTTATAAATGTTTTTAGATAAGTTTCACTTCATTGAAAATCTTTACAATAATAACCATTATCCAATACTAAAGTCCGTCGCTACACTGGTACATAATGATATTTTAGAATCCTTGGTACGGGAATGCACATTCCCAAGTATTGGCATGACTGACCGGGTGGGGCACCACTGCAGAGCGGCGAGCGGGCGCGGGTGCTGCAGCGTGAGCAGCGGCGCCCGCAGCGCCCGCAGGTCCCACACGCACGCCACGCCGTCGCCGCGGGACGCCAGCTGCCACGGGTTGAAGGGGTCCGCGCAGGCGCCGTAGCAGTAGCGGCTGCTCGTCGTGCTCACCGCCTTGTTGGACAGGTCTGCGGGGACCGAGCCGTTAGTCTAGGTGTTAGACGAGCCGTGGCGAGGGCGAGAAGGGATCGTTACCGAACTATATTTATTTTAATTCAGGATTTCTTTGTGATCGGTTAATTACAGCATAAGACCATCCATTCTACCTTTTTTTATTTAATTTTTTTAAATGTAGCCCCACACTAGCATTGCGCTCCTGTATCGTGGGTACCGCTTACAGACATATAATTTCACATACACGTCACACCCAGACCAGAAACAAATATTTATGGATCGCACAAGTATTCTTTACAGGCAGGAATTGAACCCGCGACACCATGCGCAGCAGTTAGATTGCTCAACCGTTACGCCAAACGTGCCGTCACCTATTATTAACATTGTCCTTTCAGTGTTCTAAACATTTTGGTGTCGATAAAGAGTAATCTATCTATCTATCAATAAGTGAGACTGTGAGAGAAACCTCATTCATCAATTTTACCTCTGAGATCAAATATTTTGATGTATTTGAGGTTCATGGAAGCGATAAGCGTACGGCTGGAGCAGTTGGACCAGGCGACGTTGTGGGCCGTCTCCGAGAGGCCCATCTCTGCCACGGGCCGGGAGGAGTCGGCTGAGGATGCCGACCCATCTGTTAAATGATAGCCACCTTTAGAAACTCATGTTTGCTTAAAATCGATCTAGTTCGCGCACGAACTAATATCAAACAAAATATATAATTTTGATATACTTCGAGGTTTTTAGCTTGAGTTTAGTTGTTACCTAGTTAATATGTTTTCTGTTTGCGAAAGTTTATGAACTTTGTGTATTTCAATTCCAAGTTGATAATATGATGTGATGGGGCATTACAAAGTTCAACAGTGAGTTAATTGTGATTTACTTGGATATGTAATAGTTGATTGTGCCTTATTGTCATAATTCTGCCGCTGTCCATTTTGGGATAGTTTCATAAGCATTGGAGGTGGTGCACTTTTAAGCTATAAAATATGGCCAGTATTGCATAGGGAATTTAGAGAACCAAGTATCATTTGTTTCTGTTTGTGTAAGCAGTGAAACATAGTTCTCATTGGACCTCTGGGCTCCTCTGGCTGTAAGCCCCTGTTGACGTCCCACAGCAGGATGCAGTGGTCACTACGGTGCTTCTCCATGGCAACGGCAAGCAGGTTGCTCTCCGCATGGCTCCATGACACCGAGTTGCAGAGTCGGGGATATCTGGGCGCTGGAAACATCATAAGCAAATACTTTTTTAAGTTAAAGACTCGCTGTTACTTATGTACCTGTAATTCAGAAAAAATATAACAAACATTGATACTTGTAAAAATACACAAAAAAAATCTTTCCTATTATAAAACTGTAACTGAGCCATGTTGGAAGATAACAAATGCTTTTGAATAACCAACTGACCATTTAAAGGTCAGTCAATGTACAAATGTCAGTTTTAACATAGCCTACATAAAATAGGGCTTACTAAACTCCCGCCCCACAAGCCCCAACGGATCATATGTCTGCTTCAAAGTAGTCAGAGCTACCCGTCCGCTCGCGTAGCCGAGGGCGAGCAGGGGCTCTGGTTGCTCCGGGATGGCGCTGATGTCAACGCAGCGCACTCCATTGGCACTCTGTGACGCTACCACCGTGGCTCCGCGAGTTGACGATATTGGCACAACTGCAGGAAAACAAAAACAAAGCATTAAATAATTATTATGTTTATAGGTGGGATTAGGGTATGTCTATCCTATTAACAAAGCAAATCAAGATATCGATGTGTTAGTTATTAATTAATGAGTAAAATTAGAATACAGATCTCCTCAGCGGTAGGTACTGCCTTATCAGTCAGTCTTATCATTTTTGTTGTAACTTTTATTTTATATGGACAAACATAATAGGACTTACAGACGAGGTAAAATTGATGATACTTATGAAAATTATAAGCTTTTTAAATACGCACATGTAGTTTTCTTCTCAATTTCCTTAATTCGAGCCACTTCGTATAAGGTTATGTCCGGCCCCCATATTATGAATTTGTCGTGGTGAACCGGTGACCAAATAACATCCAGCTTTACACCAGACATCATATCCATTTAGATACAACGAACCTGAATGAAAATTTTATAATTCCTGTTTGTTTTGCAACAAAAATACGCATCACGATAGCAGGAGGATATCAGTTTGTTTTGACATGATTCCATTTGACATTGACATTTGTTAGTAGTTTGACATTGTTGCCAGTTGACCTTGATTTTTTAGTTATGACCTCGCACCGTTTATGCATTTATGTATTTCTTATTTTTACAATAGAAAAGTCATAGCATTAAAGGTCAATCCTCACGGTCAAGCTAAATTATTTACATAGTCAAGGTCACTGCAGTGGATACTTTACTGAAACTTCCCGAGAGTTTTGAAAAATATAATTTTTAAGTTTATATAATTTGTCTACACTCGTTCCCACGTGCACGTTACCACTACGTACGTATAACACTCGAAGAAACACAAGTTTGAGAAAAATACAAAACCAAAACCTTAAACCATATTGGATTCTCGCCAAAACTCACGCGGTTGCGCATTTTTGAACAAATAATCAAATGCTGTTTGAAATAATGCTGCCAGTACTGTCGGTACAAATCTACCGACAATTATAGTAAAATTTATTTATTTACATAATTAAATCTTTAAATATTGGAATCTATGAAAGAAAGGTTCCTGAAGGGTAGCTTATAATAATATGTTGCTACCATACGTTTACCTTAAAATGGTCTATTTTTGCATTTAAAATTTTGAATACGTTTTGACAGTGTTTCAGTGTTGTAACTTCTGATGGACGTGAGTACGCACGACGACATTATTATATTTTGATGCTTTGTCAAACAATGATGTTGTCAAAATTAGACTTGAAAATTATATTAGCTAGCTAAAAACGAGTCTAATTCGCGTAAAACTAATATCAAAATAGTTATCTTCTCGTCATGAGAAGACTGAACTTCTTGTAACCACGGCCGATGTAGTAACTCGCCCGGAACGTCATCGAGGTATGTCAAAATTAAGTATACAATATTTGGTTTGGATATTGGTATGTGCGTGAATTAGACCCGTTTTAAGCTAGTTAATGTTTTCTTCTCGGGAAAGGTTAAGAACTTCTGTTGAAAATTATATCCTTTTATACTGTTCACTTTCACCTTGTTGGTAGAAATCAATAAACTACTAACCGAAGCGAACAAAAGTTGCCAAAAGGTTTCCATCAAATAGGGGGAACTGACATAGGTAGGGTCACCTTCCACATTCATTCAATTCTACCTGACAGTCTGACTTCTGAATCTGCTGATTCTGCTGCGTATGTTGACTTTGTATTCTGTGGCATATCTGAACTGACACCGATCATCAGTCATCAAATCGGCCCTTTTTGTGTGTGACAGATTTGTTCAGTGGATCATTGGATGGATTTATTCGCGATTCGCCTAAAGTGAAATAGTGAACAAAATAAAGTGAAATCAATTCCTGTAAACAATTAATTCAAGGACAACTCGTCGCAGTCTCGGCTAGTTTGTTTAGGTAAGTTGTAGAATACCACCGTAGTAGCATCGCTCAGAAGGTGTCTTTAGAGAGGGTCAATGACGTGACGTTAATGTTTACTACAAATGGCAACGCCTCGTTCTCACAGTTTCTCGCGTATTGTCTTGGTGTTCTCACGCATTATTGCTGTTTTCTCGACCCAGTTCCTCGCGGGAATAGTGTCTCAGCTCGTGCACTCGCCCGTGGTGCAGTTTGGTCGATAGATGCCGAGCTGGCATACGGCGGCGGTTCTCTGAGTCACGAGAGGGTGATTGATTTTCTCTGAATTTTTATCGTAATTGCGTTGTCACGGGTGGTGGTCTGCCGCGCTATTGCCGTGGCAATCGGTGTATTTACCTATTTTCTGTGGTGGCACATTGGCCTCAGTGAAAGTGTAGAATGCCCGCGCGCTCGCTCGCCTCCTGCACCTGCAGGTAGCCCGAGAGATGTTCTCTACCATTGCATACCAGCTCTCTACCAAGTTCCTGGAAGAACAGAAGAAGGTGAGATATCATTCATAGTGTTTGAAGCGGCTCACAATCTTCTGTGCTTCAATTGTGGTTTCATTAAAATGCTAAGTTATTCCATTGTCTTTCTGCGTGTTAATTGTTGTAAATTGTAAATTACAGCAATCAGCATCAGATAAGCTCAGCTATATTCATACTTGTAATAATTCTGATGAGTAATTATTATTGTGTATGTTTGTTTTCCTTTTCAGGCCAAGATCTTTCTTTAGGTCTAAACTTTAATTATACTCAGTCCTTGGTACACATATATCTTATCATAATAGTAAACTTGATATTCAACCAGACGCATGCAAATAAATGCAATTAGATACTAGAATAATGTGTAAATTGTTCACACTCATTGCAATTGATGTCATTCTGTTGATTATGGGTGTCTGTTAACTTCTTGCTGTTCTATTGGTACCATTGTGTTGTGTGACGAGCACATTACATTAATCTGGTTGATGTCTGTATGCTTCTCATTAGTTTTCTAAAAGTGAAAATCTTTAATTGCTATTGTTTCATCCGGTTTTATAGCTTGTTTTATATTTCTCATTAGGTATTAATGTGTATTTTCACATTTCTCGTTGCTAGCTACTCAATATACATATTAAAATAATATCTAGAGTATTATTTTCAGCTATCACAAAAGCTGTGACGATGTCTTATCTGAATTGCAGCAGCCATTAGAACATCAGTTTTAAGTCAAACTTGAAAAAACAGTTAATGGGCATGAGTCACACAATGTTGTGAACAATGTGCCAATCAGGATGATTTATTTCTAGTTATAACATAGTTTATTTGAAATCATTTGTTTCACTATAGAGCTGTCACTTAACACCAGTTAGCAGTACACTCTGATGGTTACTATTCAGCCACCATGGTCAGTACACATTCATTGGTTATTCCAAAAAAATTCCCTTGCATTGCTTTGACTGCAGATTAAGTCTTTGTTCTCTTTATCTGGCACTAACAAACAACAAGGACAGCAATAAGTTTAATCTTATCTAAGTAACATTTCCGAAACCTACCAAAAACATGCCAAATAATTGTATAAAGTACATGCCTAATGGATTAACATCATTCCCGCTGTGCATAAGCGTAATTGATTACAGAGTAGAAACTCTAGAAACCTTTGTGCCCCATTGGAACAATACGATTTCTATTGTGGCACATGAGATAATCAGTATTCAGCCGGCTCACCGTGTCACGGAGTACTGAGTTAACATACAAACCTGTTTACTATCACAGTTCATCAATGTTTTAACATCAACATTGAATATTTAAAGTAGAATAAAGAACATTTGTTTCCTGAACAGTTTAGGTTAGTTTAGGGCTACAGGAATGCAGCCAACAATTAGCTATTGACTTCAGTTATCGTGATTTTTAGTAACTTAGGCCAGTACCAAATGTTTTGGGTGTATTTAGCATTCCATGGAGTTGTGTCTACAATACTTTTTGTTCCATTAGCAAGAAATAGTCTTGGCAATTGTATTAAACCGACAGCCAACTGAAAATGTCAGTTTTCCCTCATCTATGAATTGCAATGCACTCAGGTCATTGTCTCGCAAAGATTTCTATTCTCTATAAGTCTAGTGGAAAGCGAGTTTGTATTGCAGTATAATCCTTTCTCGTTATGTCTGTCTTCAATCATCATAATTAAGCTGTGCTGAATACACAGCATTTGGTGCTGTTATGCTATTTAAAAATAATGAAATTGCAGAATGTGATTTATGTAATATTTTAGTTACAAATCATCGCACACATGGAGATAGATGATGGTTGCAGCAGAGAAGACCAAATCCATTAGTCAGCAGTTTAAAACCACAATTAAAATTGAAATAAAGTCAAAAGCCTTTTGGGAGGGTCCTATCGGGGGAACTCTAATTCTTTTATGTAACTAGTGGGCTTCTAGCAGTAGTAGCAGATTGCCGATTGTCAACTCAACTTTCCAAACGTGTGCGATCAACCAGTTATGAATATTAAAGACGTAAAGTAGTCTAGTCTGTGGGTTCACTGATCTGTTGGCGTCAACCGCGCTACTCAAAGCTCATTAGCTTAATTAGATAGGTAGGTGGGGTAGTACATCACTGCCACTAACCGTCTGCACACACTTTCCCATCCTTATGGCGAGTAAAACGTAATACAAAAGAAGCCTATGTCTAGACAAGTAATTATGATTGAAAACGGGATATTTACCACATCTTCCGCTCGATATTTCGGCACCGTTAAAGACACCTTGAGGGAACTGCAGTTCTCAGTTCTTGTGGGTTCAAAATCGATCTACCCCCTTTCTCTCTCGTTGTATTAATGCGGTGTTAGTGGCTATGGTTATGTCAGTTTAAAATCTACCACATCATCATAAAGCCATAACTTTCTGGCTGCATTTTAAATCATTTAGTTAAATGCAGCGGCATCAGTTGGTGTTGTTATCATAATTAAGTACTTTATCAGTGTCCTGATGATGAGAATAATGATATTAATTGATACAGGCTCTTAGCATAGTGCTCTATTGTTTGTACTCCGTTACATTAACTCTTTTACAATTACTCTAAGATAGAGTTCGTACCTTATCTTGACAAGAAACTAGCCGAGATTTTCTTCTTGTTTCTACATGTCGAGGTTACAATCCCGCTTTGGTTGGTGGCAGAATGTTATAGCTATCTACTGCGCTGCAGCACAGTACAAGAATGGTTGCTGTCTACCCGCGAGGTTTGTAAATAATTTGGTTAAAGCGCCAATCGGAAGGAGTTACTATACGAGTAATACCCCGGGGGCCTATATAGGGCGATAATATATCCTCCGTCTTGTGCCCAGTTTCTATACCTTTGATCAACCAATAAGTGTATTGCTGCCTTAATCATTGGTTTAGTGCCAGGTAGGCTACGAATATATACTTATCTGTTGGTCAATTCAGAAATCGGGCATTAGCGGATCACATGTTTATAGTTTGCACGATTCATTTCCAAATTCGTGTTCTGTTCTAATATAGTTCATTGCGTTTGCACGCTGGCTTATAAAATTCAAAAACTGACTTTTTTACTACTTGATAAATGTGCCCAGATGTTATCAATTGATCTGATATGTTCTGACTGAGCAGTAAACGTTAGGTTTTATTGTTAGGAATGCCGTTTTCAATTTAACGAGCGTTTCTGTTATTTAAATAACTGTGTTGACATTGATAAGGATAAATTTTGATAGGTACCGAACAATACAGTAAAAGCAGTGATTATTATTGTATACTCTGCACATGCAGAAATTATGTAATTCAAGCCTGAGCCAATGGCTACAGTGAGGCTGCTCTAGCACTAATTTTGAAACGATACTTTTGATTTGACTGGATCACACTTGGCTCCACACATGGTTGCCTTGACCAGCACTCGTAATATGGAGACACGCATCCAAGTAAATGATCTACATTCGTAGATATCGTTCCGCGTATCTATTCTGTTTTGGACATTCGAGATAAGTGGCTAGATTCATCGCCTGATGTATTTTTATCGATCTTTGTCACACATTGGTATTTCGAGAAGACTAGATAACCATCTCGATAAGCCCAAATTCGGTATCGCTAAACTTATGCGCATACTTTCGTCTTATATCGTAGCGTCTTTCGGTATTCCGTGCAACAATTGCCGATTGCATCCGAATTGCGACAAGCTGTCGACCTCTGCTAGAATTAACATTATAGTTTCACTTTCGCGGCAAGTATTTAGCTTCTTTGTGCCTTTGGCTGCGGTGTTTCACATGGGTCTTCAGTGTTATGAAAGTGAAAGGGACGTGTATTGGTAAAACACGATTTTCGGAGCCGTAGCGGTTTTATGTTAAAACTAGTTCAGAACTATTGCTTATACTGGGACTTAGATGTGACTGGACAAATCGCACATATCATTTTAGCATCTCATCTTAACATTTCTTCTGAGATAATTCTCAATCAGTCAAACATAACTTTCCTTATTTAGCGTACTTGGCCCTAATAACCAATGAGTTCAGAAATTTACTCTCCTGTTTTAGACGAAGAAAACTGTGTCGTGTACGCCTCTTAAAAATCGTGTAGTATGTCGGTCATCTAAGAGGGGGATGTCCTATATTGGCGGATATTCCGATCCTATGCAGAAGATTTCCACCGCAGACCACAGCGAACCTAACTACTGAATCTGGTAATTCACCATACGGGGTTTCATACTATTTTAATGTACAATTTCAAATAAGATCATTACTCTCGTTATCACGCACTACCTACGTAAATGAGGATGTTTTAAAATCTGAGCATTTAGCCATTTATCCAATTCATTTATTAAACATTCCTGATCCAGACTCCGTGCTGAGTGGACGTCATCGTTTAGCTAGACTATAATGCCCGGTTGTTTTGTGAGTATTATTTGCCTAATTATCCCCTTATATGACGCATTCTCGATGTTATCACTCCGTAACATGAATCACTATAAATATATTATGATTCAGTTTTTCTCTAGTCTTCAATACTCTAAAACAGTACAGCGCGTTATCTCATTTTGTACTAATATAACATAACTTTCAAATAATGAATTTCGTGCATCACGAGCGTGCTATTTATATTACATATATTATAAATTAATGTACACATATATTTAAATGTGTGAACTTTTGTAGTATAAGTACCAACAATCCATCGAGTAGTAAGTCATATTCCACGTTCAATACCCTTCTCCTGTCATGCTTGAATGAACAGCAAATTAGCCACTAATTCAGCAATTACTTCATTACCTACCTCACTCACTTTCAAGTAACAAGGACTAATGCTCGATCTCAACATTGCTTGACTCACACAGCATTTGCGATTTAGCTTTTGTATCTAAGCCGATTGTGGCGATTGTATTCAAACTGTATGAAAAAAAAAGATATGTTTAAACCTATGAATAATAAAATTTTGCGATTTCTTTAACTTGGGATCAAACAAATGAATAATGCTTTTTGATCTTTGCCAAGAGACCATGGTTCATGAAGACAAATATTGTTTGAATGTTTGAGTTTCTTTTCATGGATGTATGATCTAGATTCTTTTCAATAGATTAGATAACAAACATTTGACAATCAATCGCCGTAATCCCGCACAGTCTGGTTCTGGTACTAAGTATTACACAAATTCCGTACACTACAAATCACAGCAAGTATCTTTATCGTGTATCAGATATGTGCATCGTTAGACCCCCTCCTCCCCTTTACGAAACGCACGTAAACAAACACGTAATTACGTGCGCAAGCCACGCGCCTATAACGTAATTGGCACTACGGTCACGCAGATGTGCGCACGCGCCGGCTATTGACAGCTTAAAACTATCAAGGAAATGGTCGCCCGATTTGCACTTTATGCGCTATAGTTTAAGGCCCAAATGAGAACCTTTATAATGTAGTTCTTATTCTTCAAGAACATAGTTTTGTATTATTAAGTCCTGTGATGTAGCGTTGAAAATGAATTGCAAGTTTCGCAGTCCGTTTTAAAAATAATGCTCTACATACAATGAGGAGGATGCCCGTTAGACAATGGCCTATGTTACGATGTGTCGATCAGCTGATGACCATTTGAGTTCAAGTTCAGAACGTGATATGAAGTGTTTAGTTAGACACCTTGGTGGAGGAGACATGAGGTTGCCATCCGGTAAAGCTTCCACCTTGTACTGTTCATAATGACATTTGATCAAATGTGTACTCTATGTACAAGTAATTTGTTGTTATTTTACCCAATGCATACAGGTTAGTTCTATACCCTTTACTTTGTCAATCTCATTAGTGTTGCTAGAAACTCCACCACATAAATATATTTGCATGAGTGTTCTTGTTTATAGCATTTTACTCCATAGTTTTCTCTTTATTGACATTCAGGCACGCTTCACATGAATTTAATTCCAGTGAGCGGCGATCATTAATAATTATAAGATTAGCATAATAACACGCAAAGTGTATCATTGAACTGATTCAATTTAGCATCTGCGTCAGTGCACTGCGGAGGGGAAGATGATTTGTAAACAAGTAGTGACTAACTGCCAGTCTGTCAGAGCCAGAATGTCGACGACGGGTGGCGTCATATTTACTGGCTCAAAACGGGTCTAATACGCGCTCGATTTATCTTGGAGTTTGTCTTTGATGGGTGACATCTTCAGCATAAATTTATCGAGTCGCCAGACGGTATCAATGTCGGGAGGAATCTTTGTGTCTGCTTCTTATTATTTTTCATTACACGCTGTAGGAACGTCATATACGCGTTTTATCAAGGTTTCAACATGATTTTAAATTTAAGCCTTAACTTATTATAAACATTCTAAAAACTGAATAAACATTAAAAGGAAAACCCTTTAGTGACATCATCTTTCAAAATATGGTGTAATTAAGTCCGTGAATATAGAACTCGAGTTAACCTATCGTTTCAATGGCGTGGTGTATAATTATTATTTCTAAAGCCTTACGTCAAAATCATTTGTGCTTGTTTCATTCTCCACTAAAATTCGACACATAAGTACCTACTCAACATGCGTCACTTGCTGCTCTCATATTAGCAGTAATGGCGTACATAATGACACGAGCCTGCATAATTCCATTGTTGGTGCTAGCCGGAGCGGCGTCAATGTCAGGAATGCCCAGCCACTGGTACAGTGAAACAAACATGCAGTAGATCTCCACTGACTGACAGTGTCTACTGGGATGCCTGCAAGGGAAACACATCGAAACACAGATCATTGTGGTTTCGATTCTCAATTTCGCGCTTCCAGCGTCCTATATTTTGTTTGTATATCTTTTTATCTCTGGCATGGAGGATTCAGACACCTATAAATTTCATGTAGAAAGTTACCGTCTACATTCGTATTGATTCGCGCCGCGTCCACCGAGTCGAGTTTGTTACACTGTGACAGCCTAGTCCGACAACAGCTAGGTATATCTATGACAAAGGGGCGTCCAAGGACAATGTTTGTGTTCTAATTAGTTTTGTTAAATTATCTGCTCACGCCCGCGGCCTGCTTTTGTTGACTTCATTCGTCTGGATGATGTTATCTTACTATGACGTAAGCCCTGGACGCGTGAGTGGGTGTCCAGTTGTCCACTTGTCGCTGGATTCCTGCGGTTAGCCAAGCTACATTACCGTATCTGTTACGGAACATAATCTATATTTTCTGGTACTACAATTATTGTTCATATAACATCTTGCAATATAAAGTTCTAACCATTTGGTTATGTATACCTACCTGTACCTGTATACCTGTTTTACTTTGCATATATTCGAGAGAAATGTCGGTAATTCCACTATGGCCAAACGGTCTCTGTAAAATTGCTCCTTGACCTGCATTCCAGTAGGTACACTGTTTTACCGTCATTCCTGTGACAAACGTACTATTTACGATGTATTTCAGTCATCAAAATGCCTTAATTTTCATAATGAGCATAATTTATATGGGACCAAACCAATGTAAAACTAAAACTGTTGCCTCGTCTTGTGTATAAACGGTATTGCACGCGGGATGATATCGACATGTTCGGATAATCTCTTAATCTATCCGATTACATATCACTTAATTATTCCAAAACTTCATGGAAACCCAATACTAGGCTATAATAGGCTAGGCTATAATACCATACATACGCGCGGCAGCACGGTTGCTATCGCTCGTGTAGCATAGCAAGCGATGTTTCAATCAACCCGTAGCATCGGACATCTACCCCACCGATACCATCAGTAGGTCCTACTTACCTACCTGCATGTAAATACGCAAACTATTTATTGCCATCGATAACATTAATGGGGTTTGCTGGTAATCTTTATTGAATTGTTATCGTCGATGTAGCGTGCTTCTGGGAACTAGGAAAGTATCATTACTTCGCCACCCTGTACTGCTGCGCGAGCTAGATTGATTTAAATTCAGTTCTTTAGAAAGCCTTTTTAGTCATATAGGATAATCTATATTGGGTAGCATCGCCAATAATAATGAGAGCCCACTACGCCACATCCCTAAGGCTAAGTTTTTAGTCAAATTATATTGTATCCGCACCATAAAAAGCAGCCTTCTATTGCGATAGGTTCATCAAACTTTATAGAGTTCCTGATTTTGTCATTCGCTATAATTATCATGTCGACGTGTGTGAATACCATACTGAATTCCTTTTTCGGGCGCAGCTGGCTTGTAGTCTTAGAAAAGGCATTTCGGATCTATTTCTGTGCCCACGCCTCATTGTGAATTCCGGTGTTATGTTATTTTAGGAGCTCGTTTAATTCCGTTGCTATCGAAGCGTCTGCCTATGTTTGGGATCGATACCGTGAATGTAGGAAAGAGGAGTTTTAATGTAGATAAATAAGTATCTGTTAATACGAGATTTCTAATGAACCCCGTTGATAGCTTCAGTTTGAGCTTACGTCATATTACATTTTACTGAATTATAGGTTATACTTTGACCGCCCTCTGATAAAATAACTGATCAAGCGATCGATCGTGGTGACATGCTAAGGTTCATAATTATTATGGGGCCTACTGCCGAAAGGGGCTTCGTGACAGGCCTTCTGCTTGAGGGTGCTAGCTAGGCGGGTGTTGCCTCTTTATTCTGAGCTTAGATATTTTGGTGTCTTCGTAATTCCTGATTCCTGGGAATCCTAGTACGGGCAGTATGTGATAGTGGCGCTCTATTTATGTTATTGTTTCCCTTGTCAGTGTTTGCCGTTGCGGCGCAGAGGCCTCGCGATGTCCAAGAAGCCGGCGGCGCAGCCCACGCTGCACAAGGTGATCATGGTGGGCTCCGGCGGCGTCGGCAAGTCCGCGCTCACGCTGCAGTTCATGTACGACGAGTTCGTCGAAGACTACGAGCCCACCAAGGCGGATAGCTACCGGAAGAAGGTGCGTGCGCGTTATCACCACATCAAGTGAAGGGTATCAACTGAACGTCATCGTCAGCTCGTGTCCGTTAATGGCTGAGTGAATCGACAAGTCTGTGTGATAATTGTGACAACTTCGCGAAAAACTAACGCTAAAATGTTAATGATGTTCTTATATTTCGATGGGTGTCTATAGAGCCTGCTGAGACACATTTTGTATAGATAGATCTGCACCAGATCCTGCAGCTTGTTAATTCTTCAATTAATCTGGCTCCCTGGTTGTGTTCCAGGTGGTGCTGGACGGCGAAGAGGTCCAGATCGACATCTTGGACACGGCGGGCCAGGAGGACTACGCCGCCATCCGCGACAACTACTTCCGCTCGGGCGAAGGCTTCCTCTGCGTTTTCTCCATCACGGAGCCCGAGAGCTTCGACGCCACCCAAGAGTTCAGGTGAGCTGCAGAAAGGTTTCGGTACATTTGCTATACAATATCTACTGGAGTAGCTAAGGTCCGGCCTTCCTTTTCGAGTCCATGGTCTCTCTAAACTTATAGGATTCGGCTAAAAGTGTAACCAACGTCACCACGTCGTTTGAAGCAGCGTTTCGTTTGGGTTCACAACTGTAGCGATGCGGTCTGATGCCGCCTTTCACTAATGGCCGATGTAGTTAATCGATAGACTCCTCCGTGCCGTTTGAAACTGGAACGTCTGTATCTAAAGGTCCTATCTATACGGTCAGCCGATCGGCATGCCACAGCAAACTGGGCCGAACTGTCAACGTGATACGGTGAAATATGCTCGTTCCAGAGAACAGATCCTGCGCGTGAAGAACGACGAGAACATCCCGTTTCTGCTGGTGGGGAACAAGTCCGACCTCGCGGAGAAGCGCCGCGTGCCGCTGGACGCCTGCCGCGACCGCGCGCAGCAGTGGCAGGTGCCCTACGTGGAGACCAGCGCCAAGACGCGCGACAACGTCGACAAGGTAACTCCTGCAGCTCCCGCGGCGCCTGCAGCGCCTGCAGCACCGGCGGCGCCTGCAGCACCTGGTGGCACGGGACTGCTGCGGCGATGCGCCGCACGCGTGCCGACTGCGGCGAGGTAGGACGGCGGCACCTGCGACACCTGGCGACCCGGAATGCGAAGAGCCTGTACCACCCGATGTTGCCATGCAAGTTAGACTAGGCGCCGCCGTTCTAAGGTAAGGGTTAACTATATATCGGAGGAATTTCAAGCTGAAAAGTTTAACCCGGGTGTGATAGGAATTTATCTTTTAGTAATAAATATAGTGAAGTCAAATCTACGCACGCAGCACGAATCGTCATGATGGCATCATCCAATCTCGTAAGGTACAGTATCACTTTTGTTGGTCAAAACGGAGTGTCACATATAAACGACCGGTGTAAGTAAACGCTATTTTATAAATGTAGGAGTTCACTCAATTTCCGAATGTTGAGTGAGCTCTTACTATTTCTTATTTCCATTTCCACAAGCCAAGCCTGAGCTTTTGCACTAGCTTGTTATATTTCGTTTAGCTTGATAGAAAAGTTAAGTTTGTCGTGCGGCTCCGCTTGGCTTTGTGTCGTATGGTTAGAGTTGTGCCGTCATCCATAGAAGCTAGCTGCTTATATAAAAATTTACTAGAAAAAAAATCAATCGTTTTAGAATAATTAATGACGCAATACAACTCTAAAAATACATGTGTGAGCATTTGTTTTTTCATTGTGTGTTCAGTCAGTCCCCAAAAACTTCCATCTCATCTCATTCTGGCGAGGTTTTCTTTACTATGTGATAAACTCTGCTGTTCTATGTCCGCATTCAAAGGGAAAACAGTTCATTCTTTGACTAGGCTACTATCGACATCGATTCCATTTGGTATTCATATATTTTAATCTAAATTAAACCGAATAATTTGAATAATCGTTTCACTATACATACCTAGACGTTATTCGTCGAATCACATAAAAAAAATGGATTTTGTTTCTTCCAATCCGTTCCAATTCAATTTAAAAAAAATCGTATTGGATATGCGCGAGGCATAGAGCAGCGGAGCTCGGGCGCCGGGGCGGTGCAGTAACGGCGGTGTGTTGCGCCCAGGTGTTCTTCGACCTCATGCGGGAGATCCGGTCGCGCAAGTCCGACGACTCGCGCGCCACCAACGGCGACGTCAAGGGCAAGAAGCGGAGGCGGATCAAGTGCAACATACTGTAGGCCCGCCGGCCCGGCTGGAACCGATGTGCTTATTATGTAAACGTGTATGTTTTCGTCGAATGTGATGGTTTGTGTATGTACACGCGTATGTATATTCCAGTATGAAAACACCAGTTAATTTATTGATTACATAAGAAAATTGCTAGTTTAGCGCGTGGCAAAGTTTTTCAAGGACGATTTAGTTCCTAAAGTGTCCGCCGGAGCCCGCCGGTATCCGCCGCAGTGTCCGTGACTTCCGTGCGTGCGTGCGCGGCTGCGCGGGAGTGTTCCGCCATTACTCGCGCGTGAGAGACGAAAGATACCTCTAAATTATACAAACAATAATATCGGCCGTCGATGTACAATGAAAACTTCGGTTCGTGGTAGTTGTATCTTCTAATCTGTGGTTATGTAAAAAAACCGCAATGATTGATTCAATCTCAAGTATGGAAAAATAAGCTTTAAAACAGTAAGGTCTGAGCGCATAATCGCGGACCATCACCGCACCAAGATCGATATTATAAATAGGTGTAAGCTGCCAAGGCTATTGTGTAAAATATACTATTGTATTTCGCCCATTTTTGGTGCTGGCATTTTTAAACGAATACTGTTCTTAATGGATCCGAATAAAGTCTCATTTGTTATTGTAATAATATTATAGTCAGGATTTCCTGGACCATTTGGGCCATATGATAGATGAAATAAAACATGCATAAAAGCCTAGGTGTGAAAGGGAGGCGATCATCTTTGATTTCGTATTTCGTTTTTGTACCGACTGTGAGATCCTCCACTAGAATCTCAAACAAGAACAATGTAGTTACTTTCGTATTTTTCGTTTGGAACAGAATTCTGTTAGTTGTATGTCTATTGTAATAAGCTTGTGCTTGCACGATATTTTAGTCTTAATTCTTAACTCGTATAGGTACTTGGTACTTTGGTACATTTACTGGAATACATTCGATAGTGCATAATTACAATGTGGACAATAAACAAATAAAATCAATGTGAAGTGCTGTTCAAACTGAAGTTTTAGTATAGCAGCTCATAAGATCTATTATCGCTTACTAAACTGATCAAGTTGAGAAAGACGACGTTATAATGAAAGGCGTAATGTTATAATGACGTTATAATGAAAGTATGGGTAGCACTGCACACCTCCAGCGGAATTCATAGTCGAGAGGTGAACCAGCTCCCAAGAGTAATCTGTGCTCTAGCAATATGGGTACAGTCGGCAACAAAAGTAGCTGAACTATCTTGTATAAAGTTACAACAATATGTTGGGTATTAATTAAATAAATGTTGCGTCAAGTTTTTGGAGTTAGAAAATGTTCTGATGATTTTTAGCTGACTGTACTAGATTTTATAAACGGCAATTTCAACCGCAGTTACTATTAAACGATGAGAGATGGTGACGGGGAGTAACTTTTGCATCTCAACTATACTGGGGTTCGATCCTCGCCTCTTTGTCGAGTGTCGCAGCTGTGCAGTCGGAAGCCCTTGGGCCTGACGAGGCCAGACACCAGCTCTACTGCGGGGTTGCAGTGTCCACCCTCGCCCGCGACGCGGCTGCTGCACGCCAGTAACTCAAGTACACGCATGTATGTCTAGCTGTAAGTTTTGTATTTATTTACTGTAAGTGTATGTTAGTCGTGTACGTGATAGAGGGCGGCAGTGTGGCGCATTCGACGCGCCAGAGATAGATACAGATATTGTCTGACTCATTATTGTTTGTCAAACTGTTTCGTTTGTCTATGCAGATTTTTTTTTGTATATTCATGTCTAATGAATAACATTCTAAAAGTACATTACAAAATATTGGAAAGTTCTGGTTAAAAAATGTGAAATGTACTTTTTATGTGTGAATGTAACGTCTATTCGTAATTTTTATTGTATAAGTTTCAAATGACTGGGCCCATAAACTGAAATGAATTTTGAATTTCATTGGTGATATTTCAAATAAATTTCATAATCGCTTTAAAATATAAGTTGTTTGTAGAGTTTCGCGTCACAATCTCGTATCTCACTAGATTATTTATTTAAACTCACGTGTCCATTTACTTCCAGTTAGATTTAAGTTGCCTCTTAGGAACTCTAGTATATTGCGAGTAACTGCATATTATTGTTTAAGCATGTTTGTATGATGATACTCGAGGTATAATGCAATTTTTTATCAACTAAGCGTTGATACGAATTTATGTTTCTAATACAAAATGCCATTATGAGTAATTTTATGTCCAGTTCGTGCCGTGAAGAGCAGTGTACTATAGAAATAAATTTTTGTACTAACGTTACGTACACCTTATCTAAGTTATTACACTCACTGCAATAGAAATACTGGCATGTTATAATCCCGTAAAAAATACGGTTCCTGTGGTACCTACACCCTACACGGAAGACGGAGACAAGAGTGGAAGTGAAAGTCACTTAACATTTGTATCGGAACCCGTGTCGTCAAAAAGTATATAAAGTTACTGTGTCAATAAAGGTTTATAAATCAACTGCCGTTTATTTGAAAACGTGCCTTATTATGTTAACTGATAATGCTTTATTTTAATGTGATTTTTAAGGCATTTTTCAATGTGTGGCAGACGTAGAGCATGACATGGTACTATGTATAGCAAAACTGGCGTTGGTTTTGAGCTACGATTCATATGTTTAATACACGCGCCCCGCCCACTTTTCACTTACACTTGTTTCTCTCTTTCGTGCAGTGGTATAACATCCAATGTGGGTGAAACCACGGAACGCATTCATATAACGTTAAGATAACAGACAGTTCAGTATAGTGATAACTTAAAGCAAATAATGCATGTCTGTATAATTATGTACCCTGTTGTCGGTAAACAAAATATATCCTAATTTTAGTATATTATGTCTTCTCTATGTACTATAAAATATGTATAGTAGTCCACACATGTATGAGACATTGTACAATGAGTATGTATAACCGACACTCGATATAAGTTTATATGATGATATTAAACGCAGGAATATAAACTTTGCAACGAATGTTGTTGTTATTTGGATGTGATGCAGATCTTTATATAAATAAGCCCCGAAGGAGAAGGAGTTATCGAGAGGTAAGACTTGTTATCACTGTGTTGTTATATAACCTTACTTGAATAAACTAACAGCACGTTTAATTTTAGATATCATGAAGATTTCATTTTGTGATATTAATTTAAAAGGAAGGAAATATAAATATATGTTTTCATGTGGGTAGAATTCTAATACTGTGTTTATAATAGTCTTGCACGGGCTCATTAAATCTAGCTTGAACCCGGTTTGAACATAGCTCATGTTGCACTATGCCCATTTAGTGTAACCACGATTTAAGTTTCTCGAATTGCATTTCAGTACAAAAACTAAAGCTCAATTTAATTGATTTGCGTGCAAGTCGCCCTAAAGTATGCCGTTCATTTTACCATTCGCTTATCACTTGACTAATATAATGGTATTTTATTTTTGTAGTTCAAAGTAGACAATATTTTTTCTGTTGGCTAACATTCCTCTTGTCCTAATTATTGATTATTGTGCATGTTGAACGCTTACTACAAACATTTCCATACCCTTTTAGCGAACGTAGCGTGCACGCCCATTCTAAGACAACCATATTTACTCTTTTCTTACGGTAAAAGAAAATGTCATGCACCGTAGTTTACCGAGCACTGCACGTATTGCACGTATGATCCTGCCTCGCTAGTCCGCCAACCTCGCGGCAGAGGCGGTGGAACATCTGAACCGTGTCAGCTGGTAAAGCGTCGCCTCTCCCGCAGGCGTTCCTGGCGCTGACCCGCGCCATGTCCCGCGCGAAGCGGGGCCAGGCGCTGGAGGAAGAGGAGGTGGAAGAGAAGAAGCGGCCCTGCGCCGCGCCGTGCTGCGTGCTCTGCTAGTACCCGCTGTACGTACGCTGCCTGGAAACGCGTTATGTCGCGTTTGGCATTGCCTCTAGAATGGCGGTGGCTAAATGGAAAGCATCGCATTATGCATTAACAAGATATATTTGCAGGCGACGGGTTAAACAAAGCTTAACCTGTCTGAAAGCGAAACGCTAAAATCCGATAGATATGATTTGTAAGCGTAACCATGTGAGGTTACGCTTTTTCCTCCTGAATAATTGATTTCATTAAACTAGCCACCCCATCCCATATAATTAGTATCAAAGCGTACGCAGCGTACTTGTTAGGTCAATCTGAACTAGAATTTTAAATAAAATTATATCTATTCATAATATAATCAGATAATATTTCCATGAGACTTGCAGTGTAGCCATCCTAACCGAGCCGAGTCACTTAGCATTTGCCTTTTTTAACAACTCTAAGATATTTGTAGTTTATTACCTCTCCACTTTATATCTTGTTATACTTATCTGTAACAAATATCAAGTAGTTGATGCTAGCTTATTGTAACGTAAGATTCATAAATTCGACTATAATGTATGGTTGTTTTAATAAGTATTATTTTATCGGTACAAAAATGTAAATAAAATATGTTATTATTACTTATTTTACTGTTTTATTTTAAAATATTACAAAATATATCGTAACTATTCAGTCTTAATCCTACGTAACATGTTCAAACTCTTAAAATATTCATTAAATATATATTAAAACATAGATGCAAAAGAATTTAAAAAACAGCGTCGGACTAGATTATGCTATGGGAAAAATAAGGTTTTTTAAAATGAACCACAGATATATCGTCACTGCAATGGACTTAGTGTGCTTTGCAACTTAGTAAAATGTTGTTTACAACGCGTATAATATAAAGTTAAATAAATAAAAATACGTAAGTAAGTCATTTGTAAATGGCGTATAAGCGCGTAGAGCTTCTGTCAAAATGTGGGATCTAGACGGAGGAAGACAGTATTTCCTTATTTTGACCGATCGATCGACTGCGTCGTTCGCGCAATACAGAATGAAAAATAGAGATACCGTTCATTACACCTTACCCTCCCTCGGCGCCGGGCCGGGTCGCGCCTAGCCCAGCTGGCAGTGGTGCCCGCAGCCCGCCGGGCACAGCTGGTGGCGCTGCATCCAGTCCCGCATGTGCTGCAGGTGCCCGCCGTGCGAGCAGCCCTGGCACCACGCGTACAGCCCGCGCACCACCTGCGGGCGGGGCGGGGTCAGCGGGCGCGGGGCGGGGGCGCGGGGGCCGGGGGGCGCGGGGGCGCGCGGACTCACGCGGTGGCACAGCGCGCACACGTCGGGCGGGTGCAGCGGGGAGCAGGGGCACGGCGTGCGGCTGGCGGGGCGCGGCCGGCGCCCGCAGCGCGCGCAGCACACGCCCACGCTGGTCGACTGCTGCGACAGCGCCCACACGCTGCTCACCCACGCGCAGCGCACCACCTGCGGCGCAGCGGACGGGAGGTAACGAGCCGGGCGTTCCGATTCATCTCTTCCCCGCTCTCCTCGGATAAATCCGATTCTCGATTCAAAGAATCGTAGTGGTGCCCGTACCTCGGTGGCGACGTTCCACAGCTTGTGCCGCTGCAGGAACTCGATGTACCCGAGCAGCCAGTGCTCCTGCGTGCCCTCGTCGATGTACGGGAACAGGTCGCTCCTGCAACAAGCAAGGCGGCCGGTCAGCCCCGCCGCGGCTCCGCCCCCCCCCTCCTCCTCCGCCCCCTCCCCCCGCACCTGTGCTCCTGCAGCGCGATGCAGACGGCGGCGGCGGTCTGCACGTCGGCCAGCTCGGCGTGCGCCCGCAGCGCCGCCGCCAGCAGCGGCGCGGGGTCGAACGCGGCGCGCGCCTCGCCCAGGCGCACCGACAGCGGGCCCGACTCCCCCTCCTCCAGCTGCAAGCGCGACCGACGGTCACTAGGCGGACTACGGACGACCGGACGGATCGCGGACCGACGGATACCGACCGAGATGGAGGTCTGCAGCGGGAGGGGCGGGTGGTCGGCGACGGGCGCGGGGGGGCCGCCGCTGCCGGGGGAGGAGCCGCCGCCCGGGGAGCCGCCGCCGGCGCCGCTCGCCGCCGCGCGGGCACCTGCGACACGCGACCTGTACACGCAGCCGCGCCGTGCTACCCCCTCCCCGCCCCGGGGCGGCCGCTCACCGCCGTCCTTGTCCGCGTGCGGGGGCGGCGCGCTGCGCAGCGGGAAGGCCTCCTCGGGCAGCGTCCAGTCCGCCGCCTCCACGTCCACGTAGTGCGCGCTCGCCGCCGACACCCAGCCCGCGCTCTCTGTGACAAGAGCGGTACGAAATGATCACTCTCCGTCCCTGCACTCGCGCATCGCAGTCGCGCATTATGCGGGATCGGCGAATAGACGTCCCCGGGCCTCGCTCACCGTCGGCGCGGGGCCCGCAGGCGCGCCGGGCCGGCGGGATGTAGATGCTGAGCGTGGGCATGCCCAGCACGCCGCTGTTGTGGAACGAGTCCGCCCACTCCTCCACCTCCTCCAGCGGCTCCTCCTCCACGGCGCTGCGGGGAGAGGGGGGGTTAGCGAGCGTAAGGGGGGTGGGGAACTACTGCGTCTAAAAAAGTTATTATTATAACTTATTGTAATACTTTCCACACAGAATTGTACAATCGTTGGTAGTGTACAAATAAGAAACTTATTTAGGAAAGAAGTGAAAATAAAGTGTCATTGAAAACCGCTTCTTGAAGTTAACGGTTGGCGCGCTAATTATTTTTATTGGAAAATAAGTTGATGCGATTAATCGGACCGATGACTTGTGAAGTTTACGTTTGTGTTTAAGTTTGTGAAGTTAGTGTTTTGTGTAGTACCTACCTATAGGGGGGTGTGTGAGGCGGGGGGTCCTGCCGCGGGGGGTCGCGGGGCGGGGGCGGCGCGGGGGTGCTGCGCGCGGCGGCGGCGCGGGCGCTGTACACGCAGCGCACGATGTCCCACACGTGCCCCACCTGCGGGGCACGGTGCATATTATACAAATTGCATAGAATCTGGCAGAATCTGAGCCGATGTTAATAATTAAAGAGTAACTAGTTATTTTTATTATACTCGTACAAAGGAAGAAAGTTTTTTGTCTCCGCATTACCGTTCACTATTCACGGCGCACCGAACGGCTTCCTCGGATAACAGCTCACCATGTGCCGCTGGTGGCGGCGCGCCACCTCCGCGTTGTGCAGCGCCAGGTCGTGCGGCGGCGCGCCGCGCAGGCGGTAGGCGGCGGCGCACGCCAGCGCGGGGCAGCGCGCCGGGCTGCGGTACCGGGTCAGCGTGCCGCCCGCGCCGCCGGGGAACGCGCGCTCCAGCGCCGCCTGCGCCGCCGCGCTCAGCGAGCCCGCCGTCGGCTGCTTGCGTCTGCGGGCGGGGCGCGCGCGTCAGTGCCGGGCCGCGGGGGCGCGGGGGGCGGGCGCGGGGGAGGGGGAGGGGAGGTTACCCCAGCGCCGGGTTGTGCCGCTCGGGCGCGGCGGCGGCGGCGGCGGGCGCGGCGCGCGCGGGCAGCGGCCGCTCGGGCTGCGCGTGCGCCACCTCCCCGCGGGCGGACACGCACACGCCGTGCGGGTTGGCCCACAGCACCGGGTGCGCCGCCTCCAGGAACCGGTGCCGGTACAGGCTGCAGTCCTGCGAGGGGACGGGCGCGGTATGAGACGGCGGCTCGAGCCCCGGGCGGGAGGCACCGCGGCGCGGCGGAGGCACGCACCCGGCTGGTGGAGAGGAAGGCGTGCGGCGAGGCCTGCCAGGCGATGGCGGTGGTGACGTCCCGGTGCTCGGCGAAGGTGGCGAGCGGCACGTGCGGGCGGCGCACGTCCCACACGTGCACGGCGCAGTCCAGCACCAGCGCGCACGACGCCACCTGGAACCTGCGCCGAGGGACCGGATACGAGGCTATACTCTTCACACATCTCACTATCATTATTCTTCATCGACTACTACTATAAATTCAGACAAGCTTAGAGACTATTCACAAATCCATAAGACATATTTAACTAAAAAACATTTCGGCTCCTGTTTAACCTCTATGCGACACACCTATTCTGACAAACTTAGACCAAACTGAGTTACCATTCTTATACCCTTATATTATGAAAGGGACGACGGCCAAAAGGTTGACTTATAATCGTACCCCCCTCCTAGTTTTCCATACTAGTATGGTGCTGTGAAAGCGATGACACTTGTGAAGGCATGGGGCGTTAATAAAACAAAATATCCCCTAAATGTACCCACTTCTTCTGCGGCCGCCACTTCACGTGCCCCACCGAGGCGATCGTGTAGATCGTGTGCTCGAGGTTCGGCTTCGCGTGTATATCCCACACCTGCGAAAATAATATGCAACTCTAAAATCAGCACCTTTATGTATTGTAAGTAGGGAATAATCGGTGTTGTCAGTATGTATGTTTGTCACCTCTTCACGGCTAAACGTAGATAGAATAGACCTTTAAGACATACATAGGCTATCTTTTGTCACAAATAATAATCTTGAAGGGGGTGTTATAGGGGCTGAAAGTTTGTACGAGTTAGGGATCTGATGACTCGTATATTTTAGGCTTTTGGTAAGAAATAAACAAAATATACGTGTTTCAGCTTTTTTGCAAAATCATGCCTGAAGAGGCCAAAGCGAGGGGTTGAAATAACGAGGTATTCTTTACATGACGCGCCCCTATGTAAATACGTACAGTGTATGGAATACGAGTTCTATGGATGTATGTTTGTGCGCGAATTTTAGATTGTCGTAAAATCCATATTATTATTATAGATTTTAGACGATGAGGTACAACGCTTTGACCTGAACAACAACACGATAACACCTACACAGATAACAGCTAATATATAGATCCATAAATATACAGCTGTCTATAACAACGTATCATTTACATTCTACTCGTGAACGCAGCGTGAATCCAGCGGCACTCAAACTTGGGGACTGTGGTCAAGAAATCTCGCACGTCACATAGGGCTAGTCTAGGTGGTTTTACCTTAAGTAACTGAGTCTTGACAGTAACAATCATCGACAAAATTATACTGATTATATTTTCTCTAATAGATACAGTAACTACTTAGGTAGTCATTAATTATTATTGTCCATAAATACGCCCCTTTCAGTACCAATTTCTTATGAGAACTTTAATACGGGTATGAAACTCGGAATAACGTGCAAAAGTTCAGCTACTATTCTATTGATAATGAAAGGGTTTTAGCATTCATTTATTTATTTGATAATGCACCACAGTTTGAGCACCACTGTCGTAGAGCGGCGCGCGCTTAGCACCAGACATCGTTATCGCCTGACCCACTTGTCTATCTGGCGCGTGTAGATTATGCAAATATTAGCCTCTGCTGCCTGTATGTTATAAAAATACATAATTATACAAAGCTTGTCTACACGAATTTTGGTCACCAACAATCCTCTATACTCTATCTATTCTAACTAAGTATTCTTTTGTTTGTTTGTTTTATAAGCGCCTATTCGCCCAGTGTTGAGCACGGATCTCCTGTCACCACCGTGAGGTAGATTAGGTCACCGGCCACCATATGGGGGCACTGTCCGGATCGGTGGATAACATGTATCCGAAATAATTCACGAGCATATCGGTTTCCTCACGACGTTAGCCTTGACCGAAAAGCTAGAGACAAAATAACCGCTCATACGAGTACTTCAGGGGAAAGGGCGTGCGGTAGGATCCGTAGGAAACCCTCTCGGGTCACCTTGATGGTCTTGTCCCTCGAGGCGGTGGCGAGCCACGGCACCTCGGGGTGCCAGTCGCACGCGAACACCGGCCCCGAGTGCGCCGTGTACTGCAGCAGGCAGCGCTCGTGGCGCCGCACGTCCCACAGCTGCACGCTGCCGTTCTCCGACACGGCGGCGAAGGCGTGCGCCTGGTGCGGGCTGAACTGCACGTCGCGGATGGACTCCGTGTTGCTGCCGGCCGGGGGCTACCGTTACTTCACACTTACACGGCCCCACTGGCGCGATACTATGTTATATTTATCAGTAGGAGTCACTTCTTGGTAATTGCTATCACGCAAACATCACAAAACCCCATATCCGCCTTTTGGTGAGCAGAGGTCTCACCTCACTTCCATGAGGATTAGGCCACAATCCACCACGGGGTCCGGTCTGGAATGCTACAAATGTTTTGTCCCAAAGAAATGCACATTTTCGACAAACAAACCAAATTAGGCGACTTAAACCGCTGGGTGCAGTTAGTAGGTACTCAATTAGTCAGATTTTATTTAGAATCATATCATTAGTGGTTGTTAATTAACATAAATATACTAACACTAAACAGCTATCTACTGTATATTGATAAAAATTTTATCAAATGTCACTCCTAAAGAGTTACCTGATGAATGTGCGGGCCACCTCCTTCATGCGAAGGTCGAAGCATTTCATCATGCCATCTTGGGAGCCTGAGATGAGTAGGGACGGCTCAGTCAAGTGGAAGCTGACCTAGAGAATGATAAATGTAACTCGAGTCATGCAGTTCAAAAAGAAATTCAGTGTAAAGACACTCATCTCTTTCATCAAAAGAATGAATCAATTCAACCAATTGACAGTGTACAGTTTGTTTAAATTCAATGCCAGAGGATGTAGTCTGTAGATCTTCAACAGTCACATCATCAGTTAGGAACAGCCTAGTATATATTAGAATGACTAGGCTTTGGCTAGTCTGTCTGTCCTTGGCGATACTTAAGCTTTTAATGCTCTTTCAATCCATTTTTCCACATAATATGTTGGAGATGGAACCATTGTTTTGTGATACTTTTGGGTTCATTTTGTTTTTGCTGTATACATTTTTGTTGTTAAGTCAACACGAAAGGCAGACTACAATTGTTATCCAGAGGTGTACCTTGTTGACAGTTCTCTTGTGGTCAGAGAACACATGCTCCTGCTTTGAACGTCCAGATTTTCCCAGATTCCACACCACGACTGCTCCATTTGTAGCCGCTGTTGCCAATGTGTTCTCTGGAAGAAAATTTGTTATTGGAACTTAAGTGTGTCTGTGTTATAGACAACTAATGGATATTACAAGCAATCTTCTGTTTGCTCTTCAGTCATAATAATCAGTATCTCTTAAAAGACTCCAGATAAAAACTAAATGCTAAAGAATACTCACCCAAAGCTATGATAAAATAGGTATATATATTTTTTTTATTAAATTCTCACATTTATTATTACTAAAGAACAACCTTATAGTACCTACCTACGCTAGTAACTGTAGAGGATTACCCAATCATAGTTTACTAACTAGGGCCTGCAGTTTTACCTGCATTTGCTATTGTCCCACAGGAACTATTAAATTTTACAGGCTAAAATGTATCCTATTTTCTATTCCAGGATCTATAGTAACTGTTTACTCAATTTCATCACAATCCGTTTATCTGTTATGGCATGAAGAGAGGACAAACACACACACACACACAAACTTTCTTATTTATAATATTAGTAGGATAGTAGGACTAATACTTACGACGATACTTTATTTATAAGTACGCATACCTTCGATAGTGCTCCAAGCCACATCAATGGAAGAAAAATTCAAATTCAAGTTTTTGCCCACTCGTAGATTGCATACTTCAGAAAATTCATTATCATCTATTGAAAATACTTTGAACACTGAAACAAAATAATTGGTACATTGATTTCTTCTCCGATAATATAGTAAAATCCTAAAAATAGAAATGCGGGCACAAAGATAATGATAACATGCTCCAAATCTGTATGAATTTAGAAAATTACCGTTTCTTCCAGCTATAACGACCTGTGTGCAGTCTTTATTAAGGGCCAGGGCATTTGCTGGCCCTTCCTGTGACACACAGATAGTATTTGAAGGTATCATAGCTACGACTGTTTAAAAAATATTAATTTCTAGACTACCACAACATAGCGAATACCCTAGTAATTAGTTTAAAATTTTCACGTGAACTCGAATACAGCGGTAGCTAATTTTAATAAACATGATTTTACAGCAATCACTTCCTGTTTACTGAATTTATTTCTGGTTTGTATAATTTGTTTGCAGGTATTTTGTTTTGGTCTCTGATCGTTTTGAATTTGAGGTTATCTGTCAATTCTGTCTGTCATATCACTTTTTTTTTTTTTTTTTTGTTTGTTTAATTATGGCTTCGCACGGTTTGTGCATATAGCCAGTGTCAAGTATTATAATAATAACGTAAGTACATAATATTTTTATTTTCACATTAGGAAAGTAATAGCTTTAAAGCAATCCTCGTGGTCAAGTAGTCAAGTCAATTATTTACATAGTCAAAGTCACGATTCAGTAAAGTGGTGGATGCTTTACTGAAACTTCCTGGGAGTTTTGGAAAAAATACGAAATGACACGCTTTTTGAGTTTGTATCATTCGCCCACAATCGTGCACGTTAACGAACACTTAATGGTTAATATTCCACCAATATTACACATTAACACTCGAAGAAACACAAGTTTAAGAAAATAACACAAAACCAACAACGTCTCACTATCGTATTCCCGCCAAAAAACTCGTCATATCACTTGTATATATCGTCGGTCGGATTCATTACCGGAACAACTCCGAATTTACGTGTTTTGAGATAAGTATGAGAAACGGTAGGGAATCGTAAAATCTTTCTAAATCACTAACGGTACAACTCAAACTTTAGTTCTAGTTGTCAGGAAACCATTTATTCCGATATAACTATTTACAATAATACTATTATTTTCGTGTTCATTATTAGCTTATTTCGAAATGTCCCACTCAAACTTCGATATCCATAGTCTATCACGCACGAGTTCATTAACAGTATTTTTTGAAATGTTCCAATATGACTTTGAATTAATTAGAAGTTGAATATTGTTTTTGTGCGTTTTACTCCGTTGGTGCTCTGGACGCCGCGTGAATTAGTTTGATGCAGCTTGATTTTGCTATAAATTAACTATCACACTTATGAAAAACGATGATGATGATAATTATGACTTGTAATCTATGTGAAATTGAGGTGTAAGCTACCTGCATACCAAATTTCATGAAAATTGGGCAGTTTTTACAGTTTTGTCGCACTGATGGAAAACAGTGTTGATGATGATGCTGATGATAACTTATAGCCTATATCCTAAGTTCCGGGATAAACTATCTGCGTGCGGAATTGCGGAGCGGGTGGATTCATAAACGATACATTTAGTCCTCCAGAAGTTATTTAATTCTCGAGGGTATCACGCCAGAAGCATGGAACAGGAGTGTGGTGGTGCTCTTCTTCAAAAAAGGTGTAACTATCTTATTGAAGAATTATAGACCCAACTTAATCCCGAGTAATTTGTAGGTATAAGCTGTTCTCGAGAGTCCTTTCGAACCACCTCGAACGCAGGTTTGATTACTTCCAGCCTCCCGAACAAGCCTGTTTCCGGAAAGGTTTTGGCACCATAGACCACATACACACGCTCCGGCTGATTATATAGAAGACTCTGGAGTATAATTGGCCATTATATTTGTGAACTATGAAAAAGCCTTCGATTCAATCGAGACCTGGGCAAGTGGGCAGTAATGCAGCCTCTTCAGCGATGCCATATCGAATATAGGTATATCTAAGTAATGAAGTGCTTGTATATTATTACACCGCCCACCGTGTCAATCCGACTGCAGGACGAGAGCACGAAACCTATTCTATTGCAGAAAGGCGTGTGAGAGAGATGTTATTTCTCCGAAACTGTTCAGGAACGCATTGGAGGTTTTAAAGCTCTTGGACTGGAACGGATACCTTGGGCAGATTATCCAGTTAGGCAGGTCCAACTTCAACAAAGAGGTCACCCGAAGAATCTAACTCGGATGCCAGTGTTCGGGAAGTTACGTGACATTTTCTCGTCCATAATTTCACAGTGCCTGGAGACAAGGGTCTTCCACCAGTGTGTGTTACCAGTAATGACTTATGGAACTGAGACGTGGTCCTTAACTGCTGGCGTTTTGTAAAAGCTCAGAGTCACACAGCGGGCAAGGGAAAGAGCTAGTATGCTCGAAGCTTCTTTGCGCGATAAAATCCGGAACGAGGATATTCGTCAAAGAACTAAAGTTTACGACATAGCTCTCAAGGTTTGCAAGCTGAAGTGACAAGGGTAGGCCACATCGCTCGTAGAACTGATAACCGATGGGGAAGAAAGGTTCTAGAAAGGCGACCACGGACTGGAAGACGTAGTGTAGGAAGGCCTCCCACTAGATGGGCCGATGACATCAAAAGAGTCGCAGGCAACCGGTGGATGCAAGTGGCAAGTTGTCGTTCAGTGTGGCGGTCTAAGGGGGAGGCTTATGTTCAGCAGTGGACGTCTTCAGGGTGGTGATGATGATGATGATGATTATTGGTAGATTTTCACAGTTTAAATCGCACTGATGGAAAACGGGGATGATGATGCTTATGTCCTAAGTTGGGGGATAAACTAACTGCGCACGAAATTTCATGCAAATCTGTCCAGATTTTTGAGCGTGACGACCTAACAAACACACACATGCACACACGCACACTCACAAACTTTCGACTTAATAATATTAGTTAGATTACCAGCTCATTTGGAAATATTCCATTTTATTCTAATTTTATACAAGAAATTTTTAGTTCATTATTGGAACATCTCACAAATATAACTATTACTCAATAACTACAAATAATACTTAAACCTTAGCTACCACACAATAAAACCGTGTTAAATCTGCATATTATGAACTAAAAGTAATTAAACATACTTAATTTCATAATAGTTAAAATGACATTTGAAAACTTCTAAAATCTTTAAACCTGATTTTCTCCAAACTACGATTTTTGAAATGTTCCAGTACTGATTTGGACCGACGATATGTTTATAATATGTGTATTTTTTGTTCTAGTTATGGCTTCGCATGGCTTGTGCATTTAGCCAGTGTCAAGTATTATAATATTTAAGAGTACTTTTTACAATATTGCAAGTTTTACATAAAAATAAAACTTGTATTATTGAGCAGTGACGATGCACAGCATCGTACTGAGAGTGCGCAGTACTTCCCTTTAGTCTCCGCCAATCACAGCCCTGGATTCCGATGACGTACCGGATGTCAGTGGCGCCATTTTGTTAGTTGTCACCGAGGGCCGTAGGCGGCATTTTACTTGTCATAGAAGTCTCTTACCAGGAGCCCTTGATGCTTATTGACTGCTCAATAATACAAGTTTTATTTTTATGTAAAACTTGCAATATTATCAGCAGGTGACGATGCACAGCATCGTACTGAGAGACGTGTTTATATCTCCTGGTGACTTGAAACGACGCTATGTGAGATGGATGAAGGCATGAAATGCAACTGCAATTATATTATGGTATCCATTCATTAAACGCACACGAAAAAGGTAAAACATATTTGAGAGCTTCATTAAATATTAGACAAGATATTTTATTAGATACCTATAATCAAACTGTATTCAAATTTGAAATTATATGGCTCTAGCTGTAACAACCAAAATCTGATTATTTATTCACATAAATATCCGAAACTGTTATTGCAAGCTTAAATGAGTATTTCTCATAATAGGCGATTAACCGGTGAACCTTTCTGTACACCAATGTTACCAACCAAGATTATACCTGTATTTAATGGAATGTTTTCAAAAGAATAACAGCGCATCGAGTTTAAGGCAAGTAACGAGATGGAATCCCCTGTATTCCTCGATGTTATTCGACTCGGCTACCACAGCAGTTAGCGTAGCTGCTTGTGTGGCCACCCCGATGATACTAAAAAGGCGCTATAGGCACTTTCAATAGTGACTTCTACCAACTCGAACCTATTTCAGCCAAGGTATAGAACAAATTACATTACCATTTCGAGTCGAGATGTCTGCACAACATGGCCTTTTGTAGTGACGCATCGGCATACTTAGTGCTGCTCGACGTGGCAGCATTCATCATCGTTCGGGTCGAGATACGACGGCTAATACAGCATAAAAAGCCTCGAAAATATTTCATAGGCCGGCAAATGACGGTGCAGTCAGGCTTCTAAGCTGTATGGATCCAACATAATAATTAGCGAGTTCCTCTGTTGTTCTTTGAGGTTTCATCCCTGAATTCGAGATGTTCGTTGTTCGCTGTACCTACTCGAGTAGTACTGATTTATTTAACACATTGATTTTAAAACTAACCTCTCTTCCAGGCACAAGTCTTGTTTCGCCGAGGATCTGGGCATGTTTACCTGTATGTAGCTTATTTGGGGTTATAATTCTGTCCAGCGCGCGCATAAATCCTTGCTTAGGACTGCCATGCATTTAGTATTTACTTTGGAATGAGGATGTGTACTTTGATTTTGCTTTGTCTCCAAACAAACGGCATAATTTTGTGTTTACAAGAAGTGTAAGGAGCCTGCAGATTTGACAATAGATTAATTTTACGTTGGAAAAATTCGCGGAGGATACGCTCCCTGCGATTCGGAATCGTTATAATAGTCGCAAACTATACATTATAGTTCAAATGTACAATATTAGTTAGTCATATTGCAAGAGCGTTACATAAGTAGCAACATTGTTTATACATCGATCCAATTTCTGCCGCTGCAGTTCTCGTGACTCACCCATATCTTCAGACGTAGGTGGAGGTGGACGCCCTGGAGGATGCCCAGGAGGATGCCTTGGACTCGAGGTGGTGGTAAGCCGACGCTATGAGTTGTGATCAATCAATACCTGCGGGCTTAGTTGTTTAGCTTGGATGCGCTGAGTTGTAGCAACCCATACGCGTTTTTGTAGATTTATACTATTTGTTACTACTATACTAGGTATACATCTGTTATGCCTGGTTCAAGTGGGGTTATATACGCAGGCCGACCCACGGCCCCATTGTTGGGACACATACCACTGGAGCTACCATTGACAAATGAAGATGCTGAATAGTTTCCGTGATCTGTCTCGACAATATTTATTTATGACCTGCAGACTTACTTTTTCATACTTTTGTGAGTAATAATTATTATGATAGTAAACAGATTAATCGATGAGATTGTAGACCAAACGTGCAACATTTTATTGGTAATGCTGGCAGTGCACAGCTGCTCACCCGTGCTACTGTCTGCAATGCCATGTCTGCTGAACTTTTGTTACTGGGTTATTCAATCTGTGTTGAATGTTGGCAGGCGTTACCACTGCTGTGATGATCCTAGGGTCTCTGTGGTTACACTGCCATCTGGTCGCGTTGGGCATCCATGTGATGGTTAACTTGCCCTCCCCCCTCTGCTCTTATTGACAGCAGCCGTGGTGGGATAATATTAATATAACCGTCTGTACCGGAACATTGAGTGCGGTACGACTACCGTTGAAGCTGGCAACATTTAAATGTGCCTGAGGCACTGGTGTCATGCAATAGTGATTACGATTATACAAGCTATCTGCTCAGAGTAGGCTGTTCGTCACACACGCATCCCAAGGTCGCGCAAAAAACAACTCGTTTATCCTATTTAATACAAATAGGTACATAATTATGTAGGTATAACATTTTATATGAGTTAAGACATTTTGAAAATACTCACAGTATTATAATCTTTACTATCGACGCTTGGGATGGTTTAGGGACCCAACCTGTTGTATTCACCTGGTAAGCATGTAGGGGCCACAAGACGACCCCAACTGGAAGCTAGACGCTTGCTGATCGCTTACCGGGCACGATGCTTCAAAACCAGCCAGTACGTTTGGTGAAATGTTAAGTATACTGGAGAACTGTTTTACTGGAGAATCATTAGAAATTTGAAGAAATTTGAACAATTATTAATTATGTTCTTATGATTTGCTTAAAAATTCCGTATTATGTACTGATTCAGCCGCTTGGGATGATCATAGGCTTGTTGACCTGTCGATCTTCCCTGTTGGGAACTTGTTTCCGAAGAACCTGGATTTTAGTCGCTAGATCAAGGTTCCCAAAGCACGTCGAGCGTTTTTATAACACAAGTATTGTTATTTGAAATTGAACAGCTCAGGAATGATTAAGTAGGCGTTCCGGTTGATACGTAGTTAGATGATCAGCAGTTCTGGCAGTAAACGGCAGTTGCGTTCTCGCACTATTCCAAGAAGGCCCTACGGAGCCCACCGCACCTACCACTGCCCGTGATACGTTTAAATGCAGCCTCTATTTTCCTTGAATTGCTTCTTGAAGCCACCCGTTGTCCTTTGCTAATCATGACTGTGTTTATTCTTATACTTTTCTTTGTATGTCTTGGAGTGCAGTAAAGAGTTGTTATTCTTATGGGATTCGGCCCTTCATATAATGAGATAGGCGAACCAGTTTTTCATAACCGCTGTTCTAGTATTTTAGACGCAGGCTCATACCGGGTTCTCATTAAAACTGGTGCGAGGGTATATGACAGTCGCACTTTCGTAATAATTCCGAGAAGGGCTCCCGGAGCCCACGGCGCTTTGCCACTGCCAACGATACGCTCGAAGGCAGCCTCCGTAAACTGGTTATTACGTCGAATCTGTGAGCCTGGAGGAGATCCTTGCATTGGTTCTTGCCGGGCCATATTGTCACGGTTCCCACAACTCACCGCTCTTCACGCCTAGGTCAATGCCTGAGGCATCATGTGTTCAATTCACAAGTCATTTAATCACGGTATGAAAAACGTTTATCGTTTCGATAGTAATTGATGCACCGCATCATCCCCTTTCACCTCAAAGTCAACGTGGTCAGCATTTTGAATCGACTATCCATGAAATGTGTTCAGGATCAGCACCCGCCAAATTAGGTAATGTCTTCTAGATAACGTTCCTACCAGGCTAAGACCCAAAAGCCGCGTACAATCGGGCAGAATGCGGGCAGGTATCTTCAAGTACGGCTAGGGAAGTGCCTGAGCCTAGTACTCAAGAGCCGCGGTACAACCGGGCAAGATCTGGGTAGGTGTCTTCGAGTAAGGCTAGGGAAGTGCCTGAGCCGGGTACTCAAGAGCCGCGGTACAACCGGGCAAGATCTGGGTAGGTATCTTCGAGTACGGCTAGGGGAGTGCCTGAGCCCAGTACTCAAGAGCCGTGGTATAATTGGTCAAGATCTGAGTAGGTATCTTCGAGTACGGCTAAGGAAGTGCCCGAGCCTGGTGCCCTACTCAAGAGCCGCGGTACAACCAGGCAGAATGTGGGGAGGTATCTTCGAGTACTTCTAATGTGTCTTCGACCTAAAAGCTTGAAGGCAGGTAGGTGTATACCGGTCCAACCGAAGCGTGGTGGAAAAAGGAGGTTAATGTTGTTAATCTATGTAGTCCCGGCGACGGCGTCGGCACGGGAATACAATACACGCAGCATAGTGCTTATACTGTTACCGGACTTGGCAATCGGTAAAGAAACCGATGTATGTTGAAAAAAAATTTGTGATGGGGGTAGGATAATATTTTTCTTTCCTTTCACTGGGTCTCGAAAATCAATATATTGGACTCACCCCGACATTTCCGCTTTGCCTCGCCATCCTAAGAATCGTATCCATCATCCATGCAAGTACAGCGACATGCGCTGTACAGCGCAGAGTCGTGCCGGTAGATGCACTCTATTTTCCATAGTGCAGTGGTGCGGCGCCGGCCTGGCGGCCCAGGCGCCGTAATTGAGCAGCCACGAAGGCGGTGCTCCGATAATACCACCTAGGGCACGTTCCACATGGTTGGAACGCGCGTATTGTCGCTCATAAACGATATGAATTTATAGAACAGGCGACACGATAACCATTTTTAATTTTAAATTTTAAATATCGTTATAATTGAAATAATTTACAGTAACACTGAAAATATTTCGACTTTGATAAAATAGATGTTGTTCATCTGAGAAGTTACGACGCTATGACAAGTAAAATGCCGCCTACGGCCCTCGGTGACAACTAACAAAATGGCGCCACTGACATCCGGTACGTCATCGGAATCCGGGGCTGTGATTGGCGGAGACTAAAGGGAAGTACTGCGCACTCTCAGTACGATGCTGTGCATCGTCACCTGCCGATAATAGGAAAGTTATATCATTATAGCAATCCTCGTGTTCAAGTAGTCGCGTCAATTATTTACATAGTCAAAGTCAGGATTCAGTTAAGTAGTGGATGCCTTACTGAAACTTCCTGGGAGTGTTGGAAAAAATGGGAGTAACACGCTTTTTGGGTTTATATCATTTGTCCACACTCGTGTACGTTACCGAACACTCAATGATTATTATTCCACCAATATTACACATGAACGCTCGAAGAAACACAAGTTTGAGAAAATATAAATACAAAACCAACAACGTGTCAGTATCGGATTCCCGCCAAAAAAACCCGATTTAATTTGATTGTAACCATCTGCGTAGGTTTGGATGTCAAACTCAAATTTAAAGACGTCCGTCAAAATATGTAATGGCAGTTCTGCTCATTTTTCTTTCAAGTATTTCTATGTAAAAATACGCATAAACAAAGCTATAATCGCACAATTTGAGGTGTCCAGAAAGTGGTCTTATTCATTAATGTTAGCATGTAAGGCAGTGTGGTTTACTTCAAGGCTCTAAACATTATTTATTAATAATGGATGGTGGAGACAGAATTCTGGTTGCTGCGGGGCTAACGGCAGCTGTGGTGGTCGGAGCGTTCGTGCTGTGGGGGCCCGGGGGCGCTCCGAAGGTGCGGAAACGCCGGGGACAGATCGCGGGGCTGCAGAACCTTGGCAGAACCTGTTTCTTGAACACCCTTCTTCAGGCGCTGGCTGCCTGCCCCAGTTTTATAGAATGGCTGAAGAAATATGCGAAAGCAGACGCGCACAACAGTATGATTACGACCCTGTACACCGTTATTGAAGGTTCGTTTCTCTTGTGACATCCATAAAACATTATTGTTCAGAAGTATTAAATATGGGCTTTTATTAGCTTAGCTATTGGTCCATAATGTATGATTGATGATTTAGTAAACATTGCAACTTCACATCTATTAGCCATCTTCAATCATCTTGATATAAAAATGTACATAATAAATCTATGAACAGATTATAGGTAGGTACATGAAAATCATGTATAACATTAAAAAACAAAGAAATTTGTACAGTGTCTAACACATTTGTAACAGTTGTGAATGGCACCCACGAGTCAGCGCGAGGGACCCCTGTGTGTCCGCTGGGAGTCCTGCAGTCTCTCCGTGCGGCAGGCTGGGTGATTCCGGCAGACCAGCAGGATGCGCATGAGTTGCTACACGTCTTGCTTTCATGTGTAGAAGAGGAGTCCACAGCCATGGCAAGGAAGGTGGATATCTATTACAGGTGTTATCAACCTGCTCCTATGTGTAGTATAATAACAAATTAAACTATTGGTTAATGAACATTATAAATAATCCAGCTAGTTCAGCCAGTAGCCATAAAGAAAAATTCAATATAGACAAAGGCAGTAGTGTTACTTGCACCAGTTGAAGAGAACAATGAAAAATAGATTGGGAATAGAGAAACATAGTATGTTATCATGGTTTAGCAATAACTGGGGAATAAGGGTGAACATGTAATGAAAATGAATGGCTTGCGGGCTCCAGCCGGGCTGCCTGTCAGACGCTCTGGCGCTGGGCGGAGGCCGCGCGTGGTCGGCGCTGGCGTCGCCCGCGTCGCCGCCTTCGATGTCGCTGCGCGCAGACTCCTCGCCGCCCACGCCACACTCGCTCGCCGCCCCCGCGCGTCCCGCCTCTGCTGCGCCCGGGGACGAGCCTGATCTGGTTGATCCAGGTAATGTGCAGTTAGACGAGTTTGTGACCATGCAATGTGCTAATATTCTTCTATTGCTAATGTTATTCTACTTTCCTGTCATTGTTTCCATCTATTGTAATTTAAGATTTAATTATACAAGGTGTAACAGCAAGGTGTAGTAATACTGAAACTATGCATACACATACATATTTCGAAGTTGTCTGGAGGTACTCTAAATCTGTAAGTAGTTACGGTAATGAATTAATACACGTCAAAGTTTACTGCAAAACTAACCATCGTTCAACCCTAGTTATCAGCTGGGCAATGTCAGTGAACTTGAGGCATAGACTAACATGTACAGTAGTACCCAACTTATATGGTGCGTCGTGAATCTTCGTTCGCGCAGAAAAGAAAGTATGGTCCGAAGATTAACGAAAGAATGCTTAGCACTTACAATCAACCTAAGATCACTATTATAAGGTTCATAATACACTGCATCTGTTGCACATCGCAGTTCTACCTGCGCAGAAGATGAATTTTCAAAGCGCGGGAAATGCTATTGACCGCTATTAGTCGGCAGCCGCCCCGCCATCTTAGCGATCGCCGCGTGGCATGAGTGAGATGGAACTAACAGCTGCAGTGTATTATGAACCTTATAATAGTGATCTTAGGTTGATTGTAAGTGTTAAGCATTCTTTAGTTAATCTTCGGACCATACTTTATTTTATGCGCGAACGAAGTTTCACGACGCGCCATATAAGTTGGGTAAGACTGTACGCTTTGTTTGGTTACTTTTACACCTCTCGCCGGCGGCATTACTCAAACAAAACTAGGCCCGCCGTCAAATCCGTCAATACAAAATTCGTAAAATTACTAAGGGTTCCGTTTGTTTTTTAAATAATGTTTTTTACCAATTTGTACCAACTCGGACAGATGCAACCTGACAAAAGTATTTCTTGGCGGCTGAGTGATATCTGCTCCGTGTAATGTACCTACCAAAATTCTATTCTAAGGCGGTAAGTATCTGAAATGAATTTTAGAGGCTTTCAACTTTGTTACCATACTGAACCCTAAAATATTGTCGGCAAATTCAAAGAGCGCGGCGCACTTTGCGGCAGAAATAATTCAATGCCAGTGACCCGCGTAACGTGACGTCATCCGTATCATGTTAGGGTTGTAATATTTAGTTATTTTGTCAATTTGAGTGAAAAAATCGATTATCGATTTCAGGTTTTAGTACCCTGGCAAATGATTCATCACCAGGTACACATACCCACATTTCAATATTACTACACCTTGCCGATACACCCTGTATAGGCTGTTTTGGTTCAAATTTCAATAGTTTGTGTTGCTTTCTTTCAGGATGACCAAGCAAGATATGTTACAGTAAATTCTTGTCTATGAAAATGACCTCCAATGTTCCCAGAACCGGCACCAGAGCCCATGCGGCTATCGAAAGGTGTGTCGCGGTCGTTTTGCCACCTGAGCTCAGTGGGGCGGCGCTGGGTGCACCCCGCCCCCGCGCGCCCCGCCCCGCAGCCCCCCTTCCGCGGCACGCTCGCCTCGCGCACGCAGTGCACCGTTTGTTCTACTAAGGTCTGTTGGCGAACCTTGATTTTACGTTTTATAGTACACTTATGGTAATCCAATAAAATAGTCTCCTACTACCCTTCTCGATATATATGGGCATCGACCATAATTATATAATAGCTCCTGACGGGCTCCAACTAATTCTTCTGTACAGAACCAATCAGAAACCACAAGGACTACCAGTTTACAGGATTTGTCCGACAATAGTGCATACAATTTGATGGAAGTGATAACTAAACTTTTGTTTACCACTTGCCTTACAAATGTCAAGTTATATTAAAATGATTGTATAAATTCCAGAGTCCGATCCGGTACGACAAATTCGACAGTGTATCTCTGTCCATGGCTAATGCAACAGTAGGCCTCACGGGTACATTCAGTTTGGCTGGTGAGTAGAGGCCCACATATGAATAATGACACGAGTCAGTGTTAATTCCACTTACCTAAGTATTGTAGCCTGTAATCTCGCTAAAAATGGTTGCATGTGGCTTGTATCTTCAGGGACTACTATCAGTATTTATGAAATTTTTATGGTGTAGGGCTTCTGCGAGCGTTCACGGCGCCCGAGATGGTGAAGGGTGTGCGCTGCGGCCGCTGCTTCCCGGAGCCCCAGCCCGGGTTTCCGCCCAAGGAGATCCCAGACTCCGCCTACACCAAGCACATCAAAACTGTCAGCTTTGGCAAGGTGCTGATCATCATCACAACCCGTATCCACCCAGTGCTGAGCACGGCTCTCACCTTCTTGAGCAGCATTAGGCCAATAACCACAGGGGCTCAGCCCGGATTGGTGGTTCACATATCTCCGAAATTATTTACGAGCATGTGGGTTTCTTTCCTGTACTATTTATCCCCAACACTAGTGTATCAAGAACTACCACGACCATGGTCTTACATGCTCGGACTCGGAGCAAAGCCTTATAATTCAATCATAATATGTCTTTGATCAAGGAAGTGATCTGATGAAAGAAAGAATCTGAATGTAGGCAATAGAACTTCTCAGTGACATTTTGGTCAGCTTGCAGTATGGAATATGCATAAATTTGATATAAATATTCAGGCGAAATATAATTATATTTGTAAATAATAAAATATTTCTTCCAGTTGCCGTGCCTGCTGTGCTTACACGTAGCGCGGGTGGAGTGGGCGGGCGGCGCCCTGGCTAAACGCTGCGATTACGTGGCCTTTCCCGAGACGCTCACCATGGCGCCCTACACACAAGCGCAGCCGCCCAAGGTACTTCCGCAGGGTGGCCCAGCCCCTGAGGGTGGACGCACCGCTCGCCGATTATCGAATAGGTGTCTAGGATAATCCTACCGACTGCGCCATTCTAGACGCCCATGGACATCTCTTTGCTGTCGAGCGGGCGCTTGCGCGGCGGGCTGTCGGCGCTGAATGCAGGCGACGGCGCCGCTCCGGGGGCAATGTACCGGCTGGCCGCCGTCGTGGTGCACGTGGGGGGCCCGCGCTCCGGACACTTCGCCACCTATCGCCGCGGGAACGGCTTCGAGGCCAAGCGGTCAGTATGCAACTATGTCCTCGCACGACGCCAGTTGTTGAGATTATGTAATCGTCCGCTGTGCACCCGCTACATCTCCGACCCGGCCGCAGGTGGTGGTACACGTCGGACACGCTGGTGCACGAGGTGTCGCTGCAGGAGGTGCTCCGCTGCTCGGCCTACATGTTGTTCTACGAGCGCACGCGGAGCCCCGCCGCGCTCTCCGCCGCCGGCACGCACCACGTGTAGCCGCACTGCGCCGGGAGAAACTCTGAAGAGAATACTCGTCTCACGTCTGTCTCCGTGTCATATCTTGTGCTCCTGGGAACCTGTCTTCGTGTGCCTGGAGCACTCGGCACGTCCCAACCCAAAGTGGTGGATGGCGCTACCATAATACGGGCGCTTACTCTCACGCCTACGTCCTGCTAGTTTCGCCGCCCAGTTGCATAAACAAAAAATGGTATTCATAAATACTGTTCTTTATTGATCGAAGCTATTTCTAACTAAATCAGTGAGGAGCGTGTAGTAGGTAGATAACTGAAAAATAAAGCGTGTAAAAAAGAAACTGAAGGGAGCACGATTTGAGTGCCTATGGAAAGAGGCTAGTAAAATTTTATGTTATTAGTTGACTAATTAATGTTGTCTGCATAATGCATAATATATTGTATTGTATAGAAACTCCGTCTATGTACTCCAGTGTACTATACCTACCTGTATTTAAATTTATATCCACTATAATTGTAATATATTCTTCAACAAATAGTCCATGACAATGGCAACTCCTCTATTTACATTTACACACTCGAATATTATTACCTGTGTAATTTAAAAGTATTTTCCTGGTTGTATACCAATACAACATTTGATACCTGCATATAAATTCTATAAAAAGCCCTGAAAAAGCTTGCATTTTGCACTGTTAAAGTTCTCTTGTAAACTAGGCTATACATAATTATAAAGAATTTATCCATTTACTCTTCATCATTTTTAGACTGAATGCACTCAGTATTAAAACATTTGTCCTCACAGTCGGTTGTAATGTAAATAAGAGCTTAGATAACCTATTTTCCTACGATTTCAACTCATGTCTGTGCATTTATGAGAACACAACATATCCTACTGCACTTTTTAAGATCAATTATTTTACGAATGGATGTGATTATAAAACATTAATATTATAGTCCTTGACAGGTCAAATTGTAAATTATGTTTTCAGCAAATAATGTTTGTTATCTTTTGTCACATATTTGATTGAATAGGATATATTATTTTGTCTCGTGAGTGGTTCCAGAGAAAATAAATCCTAAATTTAAATCACTACATTCTTATTACTAAAGAGTGTTTTATAAAAAAAAAAATTGCCCGAGTTTGGTGGTATGACACGATTTAAAATCGTACATATTGGCCAATCTTTTTTAAATTGAATGACTAATCAAAATGCCCTTTATGCCATCTATTATTTCTTAATAATGTGATTTTGTCGATTCATTTGTTATATTACGATTTGAATGCTTCCTAAACTTTTTGTAAATACTATTGTGCCATGTTATTTGTGTGATATAAAGTTTTTTGAAAATATCTAGATTTAAATTTATAGTTATTATTTTCGCTTAAAAGTATTAAAGCTTATTATGGACTTGATTGTAATAAAATATGTAAGTAAATGTACCTCAACTCAAATGTCATGTTATATACATATATAATTCATTTATTATATTAAAATGACCTGTCCAATTTGTAAATATTTGTGTGATGTTTAATTGTACTCGTCTTATATATATTAGGTACTTGCATTGAAAATGTAATTTTCGGGTTGATAAATAAAATGCTCACTTGCTGGGAAGAGTCCGTAAAGTAAGAGTCCGTATTATTTGAATTGTTATTTGATATTCTTGGTGCCTAAATACACTGTAAAAACGTGTGATCATTTTAGTACCATAATGCAGTAAAAAAATATTAATTGTATTATCAAATTTCTGAAATGTTAGGGCCTATTTAAAATCAATCTAATGTAATCTGAGTGTCAGAGGCACAATACAACCATTGTACAGGAGCTCAATAATTTTACAGTATTGTAATAACGATTTTATTTTTAGATGTGCACAAATATTATTATTTGAGTCTGTCAACTGAGATTGAAAAAAACAGCTTTATCTGTGATTCACAACATAGCATTGTACATTGATGGGTAGAATAATTCACATTATGTTTGCCTTCACCCATGTTCAGGATTTCAGGATTAATATTGACTTACACAAATCATTTGATTTGATTGCTAATATTGCATAAATTGATTTCTGCATAAACAGATTGCATAAATTGCTCATAGGTATGTGTAAAAATGACACAAAAGCTGAGCTGACGGCCAACCTCCAGTAGTGGAGAGGCACTTGCAAGTAGAAGAAGGTATAAGAATTACTGAATTGTAATTATACCATTTGCTTAGAGGTCCTACGAGGTGAGAGATGATGCTGATTTTGTGGAATGTTTGTTGCCACATCCATTTTTTTCTAATGGAATTAATAAAAATTGTCTGCTTGTAGAAAACTACAAATCATTGTGCATTGTAGCTACATAAACAGCTGCTAATTAGGCAGAGGCAGCTAAAATTAATGAACCATTTTATGTCACCATTGATGTATTTACCCAAGCTTCTTGAGGCCTAAGTCATCTGATATTTACAAAATATTGCTTTGTGTGAGACAGCTAACAAAGTAGTTCATTATATACATTCATAACTTGGACCATTGCATTCAAAGTCAAAGCATTTCTTCTAAATAGGCAATTAAATCTAACTTTTACAAGTCAAACAACTCATATCCTTGTAAGATTAGTAAGGCATTCCCTTTGAATAAATGACTCAGCAAACCGAAATAATATGCAATAAACTTCTCTACATTGCTCATTAATTCACCACGAATTTCAATCCAATTGCAATTGGTGAAATCTTGTTTGTAATAACTTAGCTGACTGGATTCCTGTTAAGTTTTTTGGTTTGTCTTTATTTCATAAGTCTGAATATGGGTGCATTTTATAACTATAATTAGAAAAAATATGTAATAAATTGTGATTTGTTTGTTATGTGTTCACATACTAACTTAAATTTGAATGTGTTATGCTTTCTGTTTCTATGAGTTGGAGAATGAATGGTACTTCCAGAGAAACGCAGTGGCAATGTAGGTAGGCTAGTTATATATACAAATAAATTGTTTTTAAGGTACATATGACCTGCATTTTTTGTTTTAATACTTCTAATAGATAACGTTGTTAAATATCTACATTAACATAATTCAGTTTTATATGTTCTAAAACCAGTTGATAGAGATTCAGGACTGAACAAGTATTTGAAGTAAACTGAAAATGCTTTTTTAAATTTTATTTCTAAAACAAGACTCATTGGTAGTTATTACACAATCTGTCCAACAGAAATATTTAAAGAATGCTGCACCACGTCAAAATAGAACTTATCTAATGTATCACAAGAATTATGGTCCATTATTATGACATACTGTCGATGAGCGATGCACGCATCGTAGATGTGATCGCAGTAGGCTTGGCATCATTCAGTTTGAATACACTTTCAATAACTGAGATTTCTGTGGATGTGGTGTCCATGCCACAAAAGGCGCACCAATCGTTAACTACCATACCGGCAGCGACCACCTCGCTGCCCCTGTTGACAGTGCCCGCCACTAGTGGCACTTGCAGCAGTGACGACAGCTCATCCTGGTCCTGGATTGTGGTTTTGGGGTGCACCAGCCCCCCTCTGTTGCTGAGCGCCGCGTACGAGCCGACGAGCACATTCCCCGCAACGGTTTGCCTGAACACTTCGACGTCTAGTGTATCGGCGAGTATCTCCTCCGTATCGCGGTCGAGGTCCGGATGCACGAGCGCTACGTAATCGTTGCACGCTATGACGTTTCCGAGGGCGCTGAGGCGCTCCTCGACCCGCTGCACCTTCACGGTGTCGGGTAGACTGTTCCGGATGTGCTGCAGCTCGGTGTCGGTGGTGGACGAGGGCACCAGCAGCCCGTTCTTGTTGGCGACGGTCATGCGCCCGATGATGCGGCAGCCGCCGACGCTCACGTGCACCACGGGGATCGTCTCCGCGAGCTCGGCTTCGAACACGCTGTAGAAATTCTCAGAACCTCCAATTGCGACGAGGCAATACGAATTTGTCATTTTACTGAATACTCCCACTTCATTGTTGTTTTCGAATTGGACACGGACCGCCATGATTTAAACTTTATTTAACTTTTACAAAGCAAAATTTCAAGGTATTTCACAATAAAATAACTTCACGTGGGAGAAAAAACAAGGAAATTGGAGTTGAGTTTGGTTTTGGACTTTTGGATGATTGATTGAAATGAAATCGGGCTAACTAAACGTCACTTTGAACTTTGACAACTGAGTAGACAGAACGAACTGATATGTCATTTTGTGCATAGACCATAATGTTGTCTCTTTTTCTCATGCAAATATACCCTAACAGTAAAGTGAAACCAAAGTAGCTGATGCTATCGCTATCTCTACTGTCCAGAATATCGTACCTAATGACCTTGAAGAGTCAGTGTACTATATAAAAATGTCAAGTTAGGAAGCGTTCATAAAATTAAATACTGGGGAAAAAATGCGATCATTATTAATTTTAGAGGGTAGAACGATAAGTTCCTTTGTTTGCTTCTAAGAAGAATCTTTCACCCACGCTATTGCTTTCTTGATACACTAAAACCTTACGATTAGGTCATCTAGATTATCTAGACAGACCTCAGTAATTATTACAGTCTATTTACACTGTGCCAGTAGTCTGCAAGTTTCTGAGGCATGTCTGTGAGATCCACGATAGACAATAAAAAATCAAACGCCAAAAAATGTTTAGCATTTTAATATAAACCAAATTTTACGTACCATGTAAACAATATTATACCTACACCAAAATGCCCAAGGCAAAACAAGAAAAATGCCTAAACTCAGTATTTTGAGTAAGGTGGACGTCGAGCGGTTTCCAAGCGATGCGATACAAAACGTGAGACAGGCTTTACTGGAGCCCGTCGTCTACAAGCCTGTCCTACAGGAAACCTTGCAGCAGATTAATTTCGAGTTTCACAGGACTTGCAGCTTTTATAATATCATAAGGGTAAGTATGTACCTATCTACGGTTCGCAACATTCGCAACTTTTAGGTTTTTGTTATTCAAGGTGCCAAACTACACGGAGGGAATCTATACCTACCCTATGTTCCTTGTATGTATTCCCTGACTGTGACACAATCTGGATCCAGGTCATGAGTGATGTGATGTGTTCGTGTTGCAGGAGTGCAACGTGTGCGATGGTGAGACGCTGCTGATGTACTGGGGCTGCAAGCGCTCCGACAGCAGAGTCACCATGAGCGTGTCGGCATCCAGTTGCTCCTCGGTGGTCATGCATGTTGGTAGCTCGCTAGTAGATTTAACGTGCTAGGGGTTTTCTGGTGTCAGTTTGCCAACCAACCGATAGCAATCGATAGCAACCGAAACGGCTCTCCGAAACATGAAAGAAAAAGTCATAACCCATCGAAATGCGCGTCTTTAGGACTGTGCTCATGATTCTCAGTCAAACCATGCCAAAGACCGCTTCCTAGATGTGGCTGTGCATCATTTATTGACCTGTTCCAGGCGCGAGAGACGGAGCTGCGGTCCACCGCTCAGCAGACGGACATCAGCTGCCGCCCCCCTGGAATCGCGTCACCAGGTACGTTCACTTCTGTGGGGACTTTAGGTATCTCTCTAATCCAACGATCTATCAGCGAGAGCTAGAATGTCTTATGAGAACTGCCCACTGATTAGCATGCGCAATAATGCGTACACGACTGTCAGAGGAAGCTGCACGCAGTCAGTCGGTTAACCGTTTACAATTCAACAAATTGCATCATGATCATGGAACGAATATTGTTCTTGGCCTTGGTGCTAATAGTTGGAAGACCGTTCCACACTCGTGTTCCAGTGTTACAAGTGGAGAGCGACGAGCTGCGCCGGTACCGCGCGCGCGTCGCAGACTCTCTGACGTTCTCTTCGCCCGCGTCGTCGCTGGCGCCCGCGGGCCGCTCCATGTCCATCCTGGGCTCCGTGTGCGCTCTGCTGCTGAACAAACAGGTGGGCCATCATCATCGCCCTGTATAGTTATTTGAAAATCACCATCTTGATCGTCTCGGTTTAAACAACAAATACTAAAAAACTAGGGGACCCTTCGTGTGCGAAGTTTTTTAAATATCTGTAGGCTAGCATTTGACCACTATCCTACCTGGTCGTGACGTCACTTTCTGTTCGGTCAGCAAGCCTGCTCGTCCCCGAAGGCGGTGAGCAGCGTGACGGGCAGCGTGCGCTCGGACAACATCTGCCGCATCTGCTTCGGCGGCGAGTCGGCGGAGCGGCTCGTGCGGCCCTGCTCGTGCCGCGGCACCATCGCCGCCGTGCACCGCGCCTGCCTCGAGCGCTGGCTGCTGCAGGCCGCCACCTCCTACTGCGAGCTGTGCCGACACCACTATGTCGTCACCAGGAGCCACAAGTCAGTACTCGTTCATTACTTCTAAACAAATTTCGACATTTTTACGTTTGCTCGTTACCTTCAAACTCTAAAGCTACTGGGGAAATTTATGGTTTAAGAATTTTATTTCTCTTAAGAATTATAAATTCACTTACAGAGAAACACAGTTATAAATATAAAATTAAAATGCCGGTAAGCATAGGTACCTATGCAGTTGGAAGATAGGTAACATTTGTAGCCGGCGCAGTCCGCCCGTCGAGTGCATACACGTAGCAGCAGTGGCATGTTTGTTTACTAAGGCCTATGACGTTGTTAATTTTTTATTGTGGATTAGTTTATTTTCCAGAATAAACATTTTCAATCAGTGAAAAATCCTTTTGAATATGACTTCTTAGTAGTTTTTTTTTTGTGATGCGCAAAAACATGATGCGAGTTTCGGCGTTTGATAGGTTCCGTTTCCAATTGGTAGATAATCGATATCATTTCCCAAGTTGCAACTGGTTGCAACAATATTAGCTGAAAAAAATGTAGGTATTTTTATTTAAGGGGAGGATAGTCAGTATCTTCCTATCGGCGGCGCCATTTAAATTGATTCGTGCACAAACATTACTAGCTCACATCTCAATTTATAATCGCAATAACATAAACCTTAGCCACAGCAACGCGTGGCCGTGTCTGCTAGTCTTAATAATATATAAAAATTACGCTTATGTTTTTCCGCGATGGAACCCTAAACTACTTAACCGATTTTAATCCAGTTTGCACACCGTGTGCAGTTTGATCTAAATTGAGAGATAGGATAGCTTGTATCTCAATAATTTATAGTCGTTATAACAAAAACTTTAGTCACAGCAATGCGTGGCCGTGTCTGCTATTCCAAGTATATAATTTAGACATTATATACCTCGACGGTTCGGCCGAATCACATCGATCGTGGTCACGAGAAGACTGGAGAATGCGGGTATCACCGTCTGGATTTGATTCCAACTACCCGCGGTTGGTCTTGCAAAACATAACCGTCACGACATACCTCACTTACAATTATTATTAATCAATTAAAATACCGATTCAAATATTCAAAATGAAAGGATTAAAAAGCAAAGCGTGAAGTATAACGCTTAAGCGTGTGCGGCCTCCACAGATGGTCGTGGATGCGGTCGCTGGCGGAGTGGGCGGTGTCCGGGCGCGGGCGCGCGCTGGCGGCGGACGCGTGGCGCGCGCTGGCGCTGGGCGCGGCGAGCGTGCTGGGCACGGCGCGCGCGCTGCACGCCTGCGACGCCGCGCTGCAGGCGGGCGCGCGCCGCGGCGGCGGGGCGGCGCTCGCGGCTAACCTCTTCTCCTCGCTGCTCATCGGCATTATAGGTGACTCATGTCGAGACTCACTGCTATTCGATCGTGAGATCCTGTTGGATTTGATCTCTATCGGGACAGTCAAACTGGCAATCTAATTATTGACAGCTGAGTAGCGTAGAGATGTGTGAACTGACCGGCTCGACGACGGCAGTTCTAAGATGGCATCGTAAACTTGCTGAACGTTCTCCGAACGCAGTTCGCTGTTTATAATAGGTACCAGCAAATATTATATTTGAAGCGCTGTAATTGCAGGTGCACTAAACGGCCTGCTGACCACGTGGATGCTTCTGAAGATCCAGGAGCACCAGCTGTCGTGGCGCGCGTGGCGCGACAGCGCGCTGCACGTGCACGTGACGCTGGCGGAGGAGCCGGGCCCGCGCGGCTCGGACGCCACCGTGGTGGCGGCGGGCGGCACAGTCGACCGCGGCACCAACGTCGCGGATCCCTTCATGGTGTCGCTGCCGTTTGCGCCGCCGCCCGGGCCGTGAGGTACGCGAGCATGACGAGTCCGTCAGTGTTCTTGTCTCGGCTAGTCAGGAGGCCTTATTTGCTCGATTGTTGGGATTTGAAAGCTCCAGTAATTGCTTAATGGCAATGTAAGTGCCTTCAATGTTTGTAATTTATGTTCATTGACTCACACAGATGAATGCTTTCGTTCTTCGTAAGATGGCTTATTTTATTGATATCTACGGACGCACCTACTGAAACTTTGATCAATAGCAACTGCCTCGCTCGCTTCAATTTCTTGATTCAGAAATGTACTATATATACCTTACATTTGATTTTTCAATGTACAGGGAACATTAATGTATATAGGAACTCCAGCCTTTAACCTACTTCTATCTGGTCCTGCCACGCCAACTGTGCTCTTATCGTTGAAATTGCACTTTCACGTTGCAGAGGCTTCGCTTCACCGTGATAATGTCGATGGGATTCGCATACCTGGTAATCACCTCTTTGGCTTGCTTCATCGTATTGTTTTCTGTGATGACAGTAAGGAATATAACGAGGTCTTCGTCGGAATGCTAAAACCGGGACATGTAAAACTTTAACCAAGTAGGTATACCTACTCCAAACACACAGGAACAGTAACCAATAATTATAGTAAATATTATTTATACGGTACCTACGTTGAAATGATTGAGAAATTATTTGAGAAAATATAATATCAAGCTGGTTCTGAACTTTTTGATTTCATTTCAATTGGATTCTGGAAGATTAGGAAAGTAGGTACCTACGTAATGTTGGTAAAATCTAGTTTTGAATCTTTCGTAGGAGCTAAGACATTAGCTGAATATCCTAATTGAAAAGCGCTAGCAAGGGATTTGAAAGAATACTCGATTAATGTTAATAAATGTTTAATTCATTACCATTATAAATTAACATAATACATTACAATAATAATATCATTTTCATAAAATCAGTAGGCGAATACAAGCTTCACTGTTAAATAAATGTCAAGTTTAAAATAAAAATTGTTAAATAAATCGTATTGTCGCGCGGAGCGCACACCGCGTGCCTCGAGGATACTACTTTCTTATGTGCAATAATAAGCCGAAGCGATCCTCGATACAGTGCCGCTACAGACTATGACCTAAATATTTTCGATTACAATAATACATTGTTAGTGCCTTAAAGCTAAGTAAAAAAGAAATCACATACATCTTGAGTTTACAATAAATAGGAGGTCTGCTTTGAGACAGCGCGTGGAGTACGAATGGGCGGACACTGACGTATAATAAACATATAAACAAATCAACAACAACATACGCTCTTTGGAAAAATATACTCTTCGAATAAAATATATTTTGTGACTACAACGTTCGACTACTTCTACCTGACGCGACAACTCACGCCTAGCGTTCTCGTGGACAAATAAATAGATCTCTATAGAACGGCCGCTCTAGCGAAGTATCATCTGCGACGATCCAATATACGACTCGTCAAGATCTTTTGCCAGCAGAAAACTAGCCTTCACTAGAAGACATAAGAAAGCGTTCACATTGAAGGAAGTCTTCAAGTTGAGATTTTTCTTCCGGCAAAAGTTCCTCAACGGCAGAGCTTGGTCTCGACTGTCCCCGAGAGCGCGAGGCGCGTGCACTGCGCAGCGGTGGACGGTCACTGCTCGTCCTTGAACCGGCGGTAGATGGCCTGCACGTACGTGAACACGCACTTCCAATCCGGCTTGCGCATCGCCACCATATCGTCCACGTCCAGTAGGGGGTAGATGCCCGCCTTCTCACTGGAAAGAAAGTTTCATTGCGAATCAGTAAGAACGTTTAAAATGAGCTCATTTCACAAAAGCACGATTCATTTTAACTGCTTACAAAATAAATATACCTAGGGACACGGTAGATATTGGTATTCTAACACTACGGTGTCAAAGATGCTGCCATGCCGATATGATATGAATGATCCTAATATTAATAGTAGGGTATACTAACTCGGCGACTTTGAAGGCGAGCGTAAAGTTATGCCGGCGTTTGTCGGCCGTCAGCTTGGAGTAGTCGAACGCATCGGGCAGGAAGTGGTGCACGAGCGCGCAGAACGCCAGCCCGTCCGCCCAGCTCGTCGAGAAGTTCTCCAGCTTTACATTCTGTCAGGAAATGCGAAAGTTAGGATACTGCTGAAGGCATTTAGCGTTTTGGGAACGCAAAAGATCACTCTCTGTCTTTAGTAGGTATAGTCTTATGTTTGGTTTTGAGCGATTGTTTGACAATTAACTGTAATAAAACCGGAAAGACAAACATTTGCTTCCCTTCAAGTTTTGACAAATAGTAATACTGTAATAACATATAAGTTTTAATATAACTTCTTATGAACTCTCGTTTCTTTAAAATCTGTTACTTCGGTACTCATACAGATAAACTAATATTTGGTACAACAATCTTTATCTTTTGGATATCTTTGTGCATACAAATTATTTATCAGTGCACAGCTCTAATTGTCTCCAAACAAACCATCTACACAATGATTACTTTATACAAGTTAGGTGAAAATGCTACATATTACTAAGTGGGGTTGGGTGGATTAACCATGGAAAAACTTGTAACTACAGTACACAATATAATATTTACAATTATACAAAAGTAAAACTTCAGTCCATTTTCATCTTTTCATTAACAAACTTATCGAACACACAGTCATGCATGTTTATTTTTTCACAATTAAACTTTCTTGAATATACATTTTTGGGTTTCATTTGGACAAAAACCATGCGAGAACAAAATTGGCTCTAATTGTTACTCTTATGTAAAAATTAGTTAATTTTATTGTATAAGTATCGTTGAGTTATTGAACGCCGTTATTTTGTTTTTATTTTAATGATAGGTACAATCTTTTACTATAAATAATTAGACCTATGAAATCGAAACCAAAGTAATATAATTTGGTACGACAAGGAACGAGGAGTAAATACATACAAACGATACGTAGATATAATATAATACAGAAAATAGTGCAGCCAAAAATGAAGCGGAAGAGAAGCATGGGGGTGGGGTGATGACGTCAGTCTCGTGTGAGTTAATAAATTACTGTGTGCGTGCGCGCAGCCGCCTCATGCTACTGTATCGACAACGCGTTATATCCGTTACGTCCGTGCGCCCAGTCAAATAAGCTGATGCAGTGTTTACCCGCTTCGATCTCGCCGCAAGGTACCACCAAATCGACATTACAATAATATTGTGCATCCGCTTATTGTTACCGCATTGAAATTCTCCCCATTACGTTTATAATATAATTTCGTGGCTTCTTATTTAAATAACTACGGTGAAGTGTAATATTTTTTTATTTGCTATAACACGAAAAAGTTAACAACAATTTTTATATTTAGACGATATCATTAGACGCAGTGGGGAGTGTGTGCAGCGGGCGGAGTGGGGTACCTCGTAGTCCCGGGTCTTGTCACGACACCACTGCAGCAATCGCTCTTTAATAGTGAGCGCGCTGGCTTGCAGCGCGGGATCCGTGAACTTGAAGTACGGCTGCGACGGAGAGCCCGGGCTCTGCGGAGTCTTGGGCGAGCTACAATCGTACGTCAGGTTAGTCTCGTGTCGCGACTCCTCGCCTGCGCGGTTAGTCTCTCCGGACGTCCGATTAGTTGGAGTGCTCTGTCACAATCGAGTGCTACTGGAACGCGTTGTGCTAGTTATGGGACTCGCTAGGTTATTTACAATGAATTCTCGCGTGCGCTTCGTTCAAGCGACTGCTTCAGCCGAGACTCTCATGGACGATACTATGTTTAATGACGGGTAAGTACACACGAGTTATTGACAGCTCTACATATCCGTATGTACTTAGCCAAAGCGATGCCTTCGTCATGATTATACATAATTATGGTTTTATATCAAAGCGTCTAAATATACATGTTATAATGCATATCATTAAATGTATATTTACTTGTATCTAATCCTTATTCGTATCCAGAGATATGGCTGCCAAAGATAAATAAAATATATTGCATTATAAATATAACGTATGAAGCGAAAAGATCTGATAAATATTGAAAGATTTGTCGATCGTTCTGATTTTGTCGTAGTGGTATGTTGGGTCTGTGGTAGATTCTGTTGTGAGTGGTATTGGTGCGTGTCAACTTACTTGGGACTATTGGTAGAGTTCTGTTTCTCGAGCTGCCGGAATTTGGCAAACGGAGACACAGGCTTCGGCGCCGGCCGAGTCATCTCTATCACTATAAATATACACATGTTATTGAGAGCTGTATCTGCATCAGGCTCGTGTAGAGGTGGACCACTTGTCACTATTAGTGTGGGAGATATATCACGCAACTAGAATTTGCAAAGTACCTATGTTAAGATGATTTTTCGGTAAATTCTGAAGTAGGAAGTTGTTCTTACCTTTAGAAGTTCTAGTGGTGGTACTACTGCTAACAGTTTTGTCTGAAGAGTCCCGCCGTACGCTCGATGTCACAGTTACTTCCTCTTCTTCTGCAAGAGAAACTGTACATTAGCTGAATGCCTCGAATAACAATTGTATCTAGCTATATGTCAAATTCTATTTAAAACATCAGGAAAACAAGTAGCAAGACATAATACAATACTTATAAGCTATTAGTCAAAAGAACACGGTTACGGGTTCGGCGGTATGATACGAATGTTACACAGTATGTACACACGACGTGAGGTGACGCGGCGACGCAAGTGACGTGGAGGGGCAACAAGGACGGGTTGGGAGGCGAGGGGGGGCGGGAGGAGTCATGCGACACGGGGCGCGACAAGCGGCAGGCACCCACACACACACGACTCACGCGCGTCTCGCTCGTCTCCCGCTCCTAACTAGTGGAATGTGCGCGCGGCGCTACGCGAGCGCCGACACCAGGTCTTCGAACGCGTCGTCCGCGTTGCTCTCATCCAGGAACTGCAGCTCCGTGAGCGCCGCCATCGTGCGGCTGCGGCCCAGCGCATACTGCGGCGCGCGGCCGGCTCGCCGCGGCGGCGACCGCGTCGGGGCGGGCGCGGGGGCGGCCGGCTGGCCCGCGAAGTACGCCTCCACGGTGCGCTGCTTCTCCGTGACCTCGTCGCGTGCGATTCCACCCTCGAACATCTTCGGCAGGGCTAGCAGATGCATAGATTTGGCGCGTGCGACTACCCGCCGCGGCGAGACCGACTTGCCACCGGCGAGCTGGTGCCAGGAGCCCGAACGGCTGAGGCCGCTGCCGGCGCTCGCGACGGAACCGCTCGACGCGACCGACTCGCGAGACGCGCCCAGGGAGGGCGGGGATGGGCGGACGTGCGGAGCGGGCGGGGGGGAGCGGCCGTTCGGGACGGGGGCCCGTACCTGGGTCCGTGCGGCCTCGCGCTTCTTGCGCTCTATCTGCGAGAGGACTTCGCGCTTCGGAGACGAGATCATGTCGAGAGCGCCGCGCAGCGCGTCCGCGGCGCCGGCGGGCTCGCCGCGTGTGCGCACGCCGGTCGTGATGGTGGCGGCGCCGCGCACCGGCCCGCGCATCACTCGCGTCACCGCCACCTCGTGCTCCGTCGTGCTGTCCTCGCGAGTTCCGTTCGTGTACGCGTCACCGTTTCTGTAGGCGGGGGGCAGCTCCGCGGCGGGCGAGCGCGGCGAGCGGGGGCTGGCAGGGGCGCGGGGCGCCAGGAGCGGGGAGCGGAGGCGGTCGGTTTCGTTGGTGACGACGTCGGGAAGGTAGTCGATCTTGTGAGCGCGAGCCTTCTCGATGTCGGGCGTGCGCTGCAGCGGCACGAACGTGGAGGTCGGGGCGGTCTTGGGAGTGTAGTCGGTGATAGTGTAGGCGGGCGGCGCGGGGGGCTTGTTGTCGGACTCCGCGGGGCGGGCGGTGGGAAGTTCGCGTCGCGCGTTCTTTTCGCGGATTTGTCGCTCGTAGAACTCGATCTGTAGCTTTTGCGCGTCCACTTTGGGCAGTTCCGTGGGATATTTGACCTCGTCAACTCTCCGCACGAGTTCCGGTGCCGCAAGGTTGTTTTGACTCGGAATCGCATTCACCGGGTAGTTGTGAGTCGGCGGGGGCGCATGAGTCGGTGGTGGGGGGGGAGGGTGGTCGAATGTGGTCGGGCGGCTTAGAGCGACGGGTTCATATCTGTTTTGGAAGTCTTGCGCAGTGATAGAGTCGAGCGTCCGTCTCGGCTTGCTGGGCTCGGGCGCCTGCCAGGGCGCGGCGGGTGGGGTGCTCGCCACGAGAAGGTGGGGGCTGGAGGGGAACGCGGGGGGATTCTCCGTGGACGGGGAGGCGGCGGCGCTCATAGAAGGGGGACTCCACACGTATGCCGGCGCCGTCGTGGGCGAGGGGACTTTGGCCGGTGGCTTGAACGCAGACATCGGGGCGTGAGAAAACTGGTTCACGGGTACAGGTCGCGCGGCAAAAGGTTTAATCACTACGGGACGGGTGGGGGACTGAGGAACGGCAGCCTGAGGAGGAGGAGGAGGGGCGGGGGCGGGCACGTGAGCGGGTGCCGGTAAGTAGGCTGATATAGGAATATGAGCGGGGGCGGGGACGTAGGCGGGGGCCGGCGCGTGCGCAGATGCGTGAACGGGACCGGGGAGGTAGGGTGTTGCGGCAGGCGGCGCGACCGGCGCGCGCGTCTGCTGGACTTGTCGCGGTATCTGTGGCGCGTGAACGCGCGTCGGCTCTCGGCGCTCCGTCACCCATGGAGGCTTCACGATCTCTGGGTTGGGGTCGGCGGGGAAGCGGCGTCGTGGGTTCGTGTCGTCCGTGGCGCGCCAGAAACGCCGCGCCGACGAAGACGCGCTCGCCGAACGGCTCGGCTCCTCGCGCTCGCGGCTTTCGAACGCGTTCTTAATGTTCCCGAACCTACTGCTCCAGTTGGCGCGCGCGACGCCGGCCGTCTCGCTCTCGGTCTCGTTCTTCTTCATGAAAGCCACGAACTTGCGGTCGTTCTCCGTCTGCGGGCGGAACTCGGGCACGGGCGGCGCGCCTCGCTGCGCGTCCTCGTCCGTGTCGCTGTCGACCCGGTAGCCGCCCAGCGGCCGCCCGATGTCGATCGTGTTGGCGCGCTTCATTCGCAGTTTCTTGTTGCCGCCGTTGGCGAACCTGCTCAGAGGTTTCGAGTCGTCCTGAGTGGTCGGCGGCGCCGCGAAGTTGTACGTCGGAGGAAGTGGTCGGAAGAACGACCGCTGGGGGTCTTCTTTCGGGATGGGCTTCGGTGGCGCCTGCACGACCGGCGCGCGGCGCGGTGCCGCTACCTGCTGCCGTTCGATCTGAGCATTCGCGTCGAACCTGTTCGCTATCGCGGCGATACTGCTCTTGGTCTCGGGTGGGCGGTGTTCCATTCGCGGCTGGGGCGGGGGTTGCGCGGGGGCAGCGTCCGCGACCGAGTGCCGGAAAAAATCAGGGCGGCGTGGAGCCGGAGCGCGGCGCTCGACCGCGTGAGCCTCGTGCGACACTTTGGGCGGCTCGTAGCTGACGGAGTGCGCGACCGGCGGCGGCTTCTGTCGCGCCGCGACCGGCGCGTGGTAGCTCCCGTTCACGCCGGCGCCGGCGCTCGGCCGGCGCTCCGGGGTGCGCGACTCGTCCGTGGTGCTGGAAGCGGCCGAGGAGGCCGGCGGCTCGGCGCCGAGCGCCAGGTCGTCGGAGTCGACGAGGCGGCGCGCAGCCGCGAGCTCTTCGTGCGTGACGCCGACGGTGTGGCGGTTGGCGCGGGAGCGGCGACGCGAGCGGCGCCGGCAGCCGTCCAGGCGGTCGGCGGCGTCGAGCGCGTCCTCCAGCCGGTCGGCCAGCGCCAGCAGCGCGCGCGCCTGCGGGTGCGCGGCGGGCGGCGCCAGCGCGGCTCGCAGGCGCGCCAGCGAGCGCCGCACGTCGGACACCACGTCGGCCGGCGCGGCGCCCAGCCCGGCCAGCAGGCGCTCGCTGCCGCCGCCCAGCAGCCCCTGCAGCAGCGGGAGGAGGAGGGACTCACCGCGTGCGTCATCGCCGCCCTCGGCGCCAGATCCCGCCGCTCCCAGCGCCTCTGTTACCGCACTCGCGCATGCTGTTGGGAGGAAGATATTCGATAAGTTTAAAGCTGACACTTTTATTTGAAGATATCTGCATAGTTCTAAGACGGCATAGCCGTGTTCGGCATGAAACTGACCTTCCTGTTCCGCCATCAGAGTACGTATGCGCGCGCGCAGGCGTCGCCGCTGCTCGTAGTCCGTGCACTCGTCCAACTGGAACGACAGAAAAAAAGCCTCCGTTAAAATTTATTTCTGAGTAAGTAATTATATTGCGCGTTGTTATGGGCCTTAATTAATGTTGCTTATTATACTCTTTCATCAACTCGGAATACATTACCTACCTACGTTGTCCGATATTAGGTACTGCTGTTGTTTGAGATTCGGGCGCGAATTATAGTATGCATATTTTTGCGCGTTATTTATACATTCATGCCATGAAAGGGGGTTTTACTCACTTTAATTCTGAGCATGTCTCATAATTCCCACTATTTACATGAGAGTAGAAGTATTAGGTATTGTAATGCAAATGTACACAGACTGATGTGTGTGTTGTACGCCGCGCGTGAGTCAACTAAGCGGGCGTGCGGTGGAAACTTGGAAAGTGGCGAATCTAGCGGTTGTCTGGCGGCGCGCGTACCCTATGTTTACCGGGAGAGTTTTGCCTACACTGTACTAAACCACGCCCGCCTGCATGCACGCACCAACATTTTTTTCGACATAGATTGGACTTAATATACATTTTTTATTTTTTTTATTTTTATTTATATTCTAGACTAGAAGCACCTCGCGGTTTCACCCGCATTAACTACTATCCCGCGGGAGCCATTAATTTTTACGGGATAAAAGGTAGCTTATGTCACCCGCGGATAGCATAGCTTCCCTACAGTGAAAGATTTTTTCAAATCGGTTCAGTAGTTTCGGAGGCTATGCATTTACAACCAAACAAACAAAGTTTTCTTCTTTATAATATTAGTGTAGATAAGTAGAGAAGTAAGTAGGTATATAGCGATGGTAGCCTAGTGGGCGAACGTCCGCCATCGAAAACGGAGGTGGCGAGTTAAAATCCCAGTGCCAATGTGTTTTTTGTTAAAACATATGTACGTAATTATCACTCGCTTTTCGGTGAAGGAAAACATCGTGAGGAAACCAACATGCCCGATAATTATTTCGGAGGCATGTTATCCACCAACCCGGACTAGGCCCCCGTGGTGGATTATGGCCTAACCCTCCTCACGATAGTGAGGGGAGGCCTTTGCCCAGCAGTAGGACAGTTACAGGCTGAATTATTATTAGTAGGTACTTATACTGAGAATGAATTCCCTTAATTTAATCGAGGCACGGTAAATAATTTAGAACGATAGAGTGTATAAAGTCCTTGCACAGAATACAAATAAAAAAAATAAACAGTGTAAAGAAAGGATTTCTTAGAATGTGGCATTAGCATCGAGACCGATAACCTTCCCAGCCATATTAGAACTACGATAATCTGACAAATCACTATCATAAAACATTTATTTCTTCCATAGTGTGCTCGCACCTTTACTCACTACGGTGATTGAATGGTCATTACGGCAAATGTTTGCTTTGTGCACTCACACACTACCCATACACACACACACAAACGCAAAGTATACAGCTACATACAACACAGGTATGAGAGTAATGTCGGCCCGGAAGCCGGAAGCGGCCGCGCTGCCCCAAATAACTGTTATTAAATTTGTTCTCTACTGCTCCAGTTTTGATTGTCATCGTGCCATTGCGTATGCGCACTGTAGGTAGGTGTACCTATAGTTCAGTAATCAACGGCAATCTTTACAACTCTGCACTACAGAAGCGCGTTATAGGTACTTTGTAGTAAGTATACTAAAAAGTGACGCTGATTAGAGGAATGTTTTCTTCAACTTGAATAACTTTGAACTCCATTATTAATTTATTATTGTATGTCTGTTTTCAGATATAATCAAATTCTGTGGACCAATTAGCTATATAAAAATACCTCCTTGCCGGAGTGCGTGTTTCCCGATAGTTACAGTATTTATTTGTAAGTATCGTATTTCGCCGTTTTGATGTGAATGAGTAACAAACCTGACATGAAAAGTCTTTAACCACTTTAAAGTTCTGATAAATGGAAAGCTCATTCAGTAGATACTGAAACAAGTTTGTCAAGAAGCGTTCTCACGCTGTCCTATCCGATTAACACTCCGCGCCCGGGCTCATAGCGAGAGGAATATGCAATATGCATATTATGCATCCTGCCTGTGTCGTATTAATAGAGCTGTTTACTTTCTTTTATTAACACTACTTTCAGCCACGATCGACTAACAACAAGGTCTCGTCTAAAAGGTTAGACGAGGCCTTAATACGACAATAGGTACTAGCGAAGGAAGGCCTTTGCTCGTATTGTCCTATTATTCCTCGGCTTTTTTAATTTCTAATGGCTAGACGTAGCCAAAATAAATGTAGCCAAAGTGGGAGCTTTGGCTACGTTTCTAGCCATCGTTCTGAGTTCATAGTCTGAGGCTGCGGTAACTTCCTCTATTGTACAGGATGTGGTGCACGAGGAACATGACCGCAGATAACAGCAGGCACAAAAATAAAAAACTTCTGCCACGCCATTCAGTATTAACTTAACATTACTGTAGGTAGGTATGGAACAATCGTCTACTGTTAAAGTTTGTTATGTAGGGTACTTTATAACATGTTAGTTGCCTAAGTAATAGCGGACTATTACCACAACTGTTGGTAACAGCCCGCTATCACATGTTCTCACGAAGTGTCATAAGTGGTCACACATGACAGTCACAGGATGACTGTCCGTTCCCGCGTCGAAAGTGAGAGTGCACCACGCACCAGCTATAACTTTCGTGGCTGGAGCTTTCGTGCGCGTGAGCATGTGTGATTTTTGCAAGTGGGAGCGTTGAACTTTTGACAGAGTGTGAGTAAATGTCAACCCAAAGCGAATGTCATCGCAATTAGTGGCCTTGGTTTGGATCGAAGATTACGAAACCAGTTGGTGGTAGACATTCTATTATCTTGCAAATGTTAAATTGTACCTACGCTACTTGCAAATTGAAGTTTCGAACGAAGCGTTTCAATATGAAGGTATCACAATATTATGTGGTACCATGAATGGAATATTATAACTTACGAGTTGCTTGAGAAGCCTCTCGTCCCAGCACTGGTCCAGGTCAAGCTCCTCGAAGGTGCGGCTGGTGACCTTTCCTCCACTGCTGCTGCTGCGTACGGTCTCCTGAGGACAAGGGAACATCAGGGTAGAATGATAGCTATATCAACACTCTTACACAGTCGTTCGTTGAGGTAGTTTTTCTAGGTATCCGTTCTGTTAAAATCAACTTTGGTAGAATTCGAAATGCTTTACTTTATTAGCAAAGTTTGCTTTCATTATCACGTGACGCACATCGCCGAAGAAAATTAACAAAAATATCGTAAAATACGTAGGTACGAAATAGTGGAAAGAACCTTGAAGCCTAATCGTGGAGGCCGCATCTTCGCTTATTTTTACACGCTTTATAAACAGTGGCTGTCGGCGAGAGAGAGTCTATCGTAATAAAATATTTCAGCTGGTCTGTAAGTAAAGACCTTGTGGTGAAGAAATCAGGTCAATTAGCAACTAAGTACCTTGTTGTATCTCGCGGTTACCGAGTATGAATGGGGTTTTCGTAGTTTAAAGAATCTAGAGTGAGATTAATGTGCTTCGATGTGAGTAAATTAACGGCATAAATGTATGCTATTGATTCTAAAATAACTACCTAATAATCTATGCCTAATATGCTAATATACACTAAAATTCAATAGAATCCAGAATCCTGGTACAATGCTTGAAAGGGAAACATCCTTTTTCAAACTCAACCCATAATCAATTATATTGTATTTAATTTAATTTATCATATTTTATATTTTATGGTTCTCTTTGTTAACGAGAATTAGCTGTTTGACTTGTAAAATTGCGATTAAATTGCCTATTTACAATAAATGCTTTCACTTTGAAACTAAGAATCTGTGAATCTGTGTAAGAAATAAACCATTTTTGAAAAATGAGTTCGAAAAGTAATGATGTAATAATCGTAGTAATGTAATCTCATTGACCAACCAACCCGTGTGAAACAACAACAGCTGTGCTAAAATTCTGAAATTACTAACTCAGCATATAAAAAACAAAGTACGAGTAGGTGTTGTGTTTTAGCGCCTCGAGTGGGTGTCGTCATGAAAACTGCCGCATCCAGCCTTGAACTAGACAGATTTTATTATATTCTAGAATATAAAGGTACATATTTACTTACGTACAAATATAATTGTTTAGTATAAATATTTTACTGCTATGTACGAATATATGGAACATTACAACAGTTACCGCCAAACCTAATATAATATGTACAATGTACATACCTACTTGTATACTAAGATCTAGAATTCTAAACCAATTAGCATGGAAAGAACTATTTTACTAAATCAATTAAGTATAATCCTCTCTTTTTCTAAATGGTGAACGGATATAGCGAAACCTGAACGAGTTACTCGTTTGTAAAAAGTAAGACAACAATTTTATAAAAAGTCTGTCATGTTAACGCATCGTTACATTTGCTACTTTTATATAACGAAATTAGAATAGTTTTTGGCACGCACACGGCAATTTATCTCTATTACTTTACTCCAGATGCATTTCGAAAGAAAACCATTAAATAACTCTACGAGTGTAGGTAGAGCTATCGGCTTTTTCATTAAAAGTCAATGGGTAGAGCAAGGCTGGTATTCAATGCACTTTGAATTAGAACAGAACTGATTTAATGTTATTGACAAAATATTTGTATGTAGTCACAATTGACGATATAGAGCGGCTGTTATTGATGTCAATAAACTTATAAATAATGATAAGAAACTACTAGAGCCGCTAACAAAAATATCTGGCTTCATGAACGAACTCAATTAGCCTCAATTATTCATACAACCCAACGATTTAATTTGAGTGCCGTTAATTCATATTGACGACTCTGTGTAAAGCCAGTTTACTGAAACTTTCACCGCTAAACATTAACAGTAATTAGCAGCTTTTCCACGAATTTCCCCGGAAGTCTCCCGACCTAGAAACCCGCGCTATTCGCGAATGTTTATAATGATACCATAACGTTTGTTTATATTATCTCGCCTGGAGTGAATGGGCGCGCGTCCAACCCGGAATTCGCGCGACGTCAGATTAGCACGGTCATACTGTAGTGCACGGAGGATTTATTAGGCTGTGGTAGTGTCACCAAACCTAATTTATTTTGTATTTTTGTACGAGTGGCTCAGAAGTGGATTTATTGAAAGGAATTTGATGTACCTAATGGCATGTCAGCACTTTATTGCGGCTCATGTCTCAGAAAGAGGGTTAAATATTATAGTTTGTTTTTGTTCGAGTCTCTAATTTTTCTTTTGTTCCATGGTGTTCAATCAAGAGTTCATATATCTATCTATGATAACCATTCGGGAACGCTAATTCTCGGTGCAAGACCTCAGTCAGCGTGATGATGTTTGTGCATTGCTTGGAATTTTATGAAATCTACGGGCATCAAAAACACTTTCAATATTATAGACTTTTACACTGTTATAATCTACCAGTAATTACTTATCCCACAGATTATAAATAGTTGCTTATACGCTATCCAATGACTGTAGTATGCAGTGCTTAGTAAATTTGTATTCTATAATAATAATAATTAATCGTTATAACGCATAAATTTGCAAGCTTAATAAACGAAGTACCTACCTGTTGTGTAAGCTACGCATGTTATACTCAGCACGTGTTACAACAAAGAGTTCTCACACTTTTACTATCGTTCGTTACCGTATCAAACTATCGATAGTAGGAGCATGCGACGAGTCATCGACACGATTAGTGATTGATGCGAGCCAATTATAAAGATCAATGTAAACACGCGTGCTGTACGACACGTGCCAACTGGGCCGGCGATGTAGGACGGTCCTCTAAGTACGCCTAGGAAGTGATGATTTGCTCGATGAAAATGTGCGTTTGTCCCAGTTCCTAGTTCCGTAAGGGAACTATTGAGACTTTTTTTCTCAATGGTCCCGTGGAACAAATATAACAATGTCTGGGGCGTGTATTGTGAAACTTTAGACCTTTTACCCGACTGCCGAAAATTGTTACTATTTTGTCGTGTTGTTATTGTGAACTTTTTGATTAAGAGACGTGTATTTAATTATTTGTAATATAACAGTGGACGGGAGTTAGGAATAACAGGATACCTAAGTTAATTTCAAGGCGGCGCTTGCGCAGTCTATTGAAGGTTGGCGCGGTGACGGAACTGGTTTTCAGCAGAGAACTTCAAAAGAAGCGATAAGCTCAGTTCAAAAAGTGTACTAAATCGGCTAAATTGGGCTTTTTGGAGTCGAGACTAGTAGTTATTCAGAACAGCAAATTTTTGTACAGTTTCCTCAGATCCATTTATAATTAAGGAACGACCGTGTCATCAAATAAGTAGGTATATACGTCTAAAATGTTTCAAGTGTAGAGATATTATTTGTGCACTAACTACCTACTGTGTACTTTGAATGTACTACGTACTCTTAGTTCCAATCAATTAAATTTGACCACGGTCAAGACTATAAGAAGTAAATATTATGATGAGCATAATATTATAAAAATGCGTCATTGACAGACCATAATGGGTAATAAACATGCGCAATTCAAGTTTAAAATATTTATAAAATATGTGGCACGATTTATTTCTGCACTTCTTTTTTAGAAGAATGCGTTATTCTTAGACTTCATCGATATTTGAATCAATCGATTTGTCGCAAAAACGAAGAGCTCCATGCATAGCTGACACCGGATCCCATTGGCAGCGGTATGGGTGGCGACGGAGCGACTCATGCGCATCTGAGTCACGCACGTCTCATGTTTATGGCGCATCTCGCTCAAGACGAAGAGCTTCTTTGTTTTTTAAACGCTATATTTGGTCATGTTTATTATGTTGCATTTAAAGTTGGTAAAACATCTAAAACCGTAACATGTGTCTGTAATAAAATTACTGAGGTAATACGTCTATGTGTTGTTGGTGTTGCGAACCTCTCCGAGATTTCGTTTTCTGCTCTCTCAGATTAATTAGCTAGAGTTCTTCGCCAATTCGTTAGTAGACACATCATCATCTCTCTTATTCTATCAGTGGTCATTTTACTTATTGACAAAATCAACTTAGAAAAGGACCCGGGAAAGGAAATTCAATAATTAGTTACACTAACGGTCGAAGAGAAACAAGATAATATCTGTGCTCAAATAAACGGCACCGATGTATTATTTTCATCGTTCTGCTGCTTCTTTTGCATAGCCGCAGCAAGGACACATTGTTAACCCGAATTAGATTAGTACCCGTCTCTCGCCGAAGAATGCAACACAACCACCGCCGACGACGGCGTGACTCAGCCGACAAGTGACAGCCCAAGGTGTCGGCTTGCAATGCGATGTAAACAAAGGTTATTGTGTCTTTTTATCCGTCAGATATTAGGAACGTGTGCTCATACCAACAAGACAAGTAAGTGCACCGTGATCTTTGTAATTTTAATAAAGATAAAGCCAACTTATTCGCTAATTGAGGTTAATTCCTAGGAACGACTGTAAACTCCCAAATACACACTAAAATTTCCTAAAATAAATCGTTTTCAAACCCTATTTCTGCGACGTAGTGTTGTGTTGTCGACAGTCGAAACGGAAAGTTACGGCGAAGTTCGCATGATCAGTTTTAACTACAACAGCACGCATCGACCGTCGCTAAACAAAGGCGTAGGCTTGCAGTGGGTTCTTTCCGTGGCCCACCCGTAGCCCACATCGACGGCCGAAATACCCCGCTACCGCGTTACAATATTAGCCGTCCGTAGAAGATCACTGGGCCACATTTTTGGCAGGTCACACGCGCGCTATCGCCGAACTTTAAAAATAACTGAGCGCCAGCCGAGTTAGTGTTCCAGCCGACAATATGTTACTTTACATTTTATGCAATCGAATGTCAAGTGCACACAAAAGAACGTCCCGAATCGATCCAATAAAGATACCGAAGTTATTTTGGGAGAGATCAAAGTTAAAATAAATGCACTGATTGGAAAGGTTTGATAAACTCCGGAGAAAGGCTTTTGAGTTGTTTTTGTAGCACTTCCGTGCAATTACTGTAATGTTTAAATTAACGCTTATAAATGTTATGAGCTTGATGTTCTTACTAAAAGTGAGTTATCGTAAGAACCTCTTTACAGTGTTATTAATATTTTTATTACACAGAAACGAAAGTCAATTAATGAGATCATTTTACTGCTCTCTACTTTCAACTCATACTCTACCTAACGTAAAATATTGTATCGTTATTTATTTATGCTAAATACATAAAATGGGCAATTATGAAAATTATGTTTACAGTAAGAATTACCTACCTAATTACTTTTATTGAGAGACCCACAGCTATCATGTTCTAAGTATTTCTATTTCGTAACATTTCAATGGTTCGTCAACTAAAAGGTAACAACGGTATAAATTATGTTACTATACAACAAAACTGACAAAATATAAATAGTTCCAGAAGTAATCTAGGTTCATCATTATCAGCGCTCATCTATTAGCTAGTACCTAGGTAAGTACAACGGTGCAACGGTAGCGTCACACGGCGCGAGACGGATCATAGCACAGGATGCGCACGCGCTGCTATAGCACGCTTTTTACCGCGATAACGGAGAGGTTTGTTTTGTTTTGTTACTGATTTTAGGGTTCCGTAAAAAATGGTAAAACTAACCCACCTAAATAAATAATAAATAAATAAACAGGAGTTCCACTCTTTAGCAGTAGGTACGCGTAAGTAATAAAATTCGAGCTGGTTGGAGCATTTCCTTAAATCCTGGATTAACATATTATTATATGGAGAGATCTATCTTTTCATTATTGTTGCAAAGCCACGGGACGAATCTGGCAATACAAAGTGTAGGTTATTATTTTGATATTGACCTTTTCGCAAAATTATTCATTCAACTTCAGATAATTTCAATTCAATTTGAGAAAAATGACATCCCTGTAACGTTTCTTGGTGCTGTTTCCTCTAACAGACGTAGAGTCAACGGAGTTTTCCTTTCCTGTCCGAGATTCAATATTGGATCAGTGCTGGAAAGGGTTTCCCTTTTCAATCTCAAACTATAATCAATTAATGATATTTTGTTTTCTTTTATGGTTATATTAAATACTGGAAGCACCTCGTGGTTTCACCCGCGTTAACTACTATCCCGCGGGAACCATTAATTTTTACGGCATAAAAGGTAGCCTATGTGTACCGGGGATAGCATAGCTTCCCAACAGTGAAATAATTTTTCAAATCGGTTCAGTAGTTTCGGAGCCTTTTCATTACAACCAAACAAACAAAGTTTTCCTCTTTATGATATTAGTATAGAAGTAATTAGATTAAAGGGTTTCACTTGTAAAAGTGCGATTTTATTGCCTATTTACAATAAAATGATTTGAATTTGAGATTCTATTGGGACTGGACAACATTCCCCTGCGCAGGGGATACTGCCAGGGGATTTCTGGAATAAGCCATTATTATTAGGTTTCGCCGGTACATCGATGGTTTCGCCCGCTATTAAAAATGTCGCCTAAATTTTTTACAAATCAATAAAAAGTGAAATTGATCGAAATAGTGTAAGAGGCGGACCGTAATAAAAAGCTCCCATCATTAGATCCGACCATTTGGAGTAAAAACCGACGGCAATGACAATAAAATATTGAAAAGTGGCGGCGAAAGTTGTTAACAGCGGGAAATGTGCAACGACTCGGAGTGAATAAGTCAAAGCGGGCATTGTGCCCACAACGGGGTAAGTGGCAAGAGAAAGAGGTAGCCATAGACGGCGTGTTGTGTAATGGGCCTTTGTTTTAGTTAGTATAGTTGTTATTTGCAAACTTTTACTTGCCGTTTCATGTCTGTAGTGGTTACGACGTCCGAAGCAAAAGATCGTCGATCGATTTACAGTAGCTCTCAAAAACGGTTAGAAGCAATGTGAATTAAATGTAAATTTTCAAGAATAAAATTTTGCGTTAAGTCCCAAGGGGGAAACACCGTAGGTACTCAAAAGGTACTCAACCCCACGGAAGAGAGACAATAAATGTCATACAAAACCCCGATCATGCTATCTCGTTTAATTGGGTGTCCCTACTTCTGTGAGGTTTTACTCAATTTCGAAATTTTTAAGCTCAGGAAACCAATTAAAATTATGAGTGAAATATTTTATTTGTTGATCATACTATGAAGACGATTGGAAAGACAGAAACGCGATTACGAATAATAGGCTCGATTAAAAAATCATAAAGATGTAATTTTACATCTCACTGCAAAGATGGCACTAAATCGCATCTTTACCTACTTGTCGCTATCACTTTTCCAATAAATAAAAACATACAAAAACTAGCAGTTCAAGCGCTCGCGGCCATACCACCGTCCGGTCCATACCACGGTCCGTACCACCACATAACCAACCACCTTAGTACAACATGGCCTTAAAAATAAAATTTCTCGATAATGATACTAAAACCCGCCTGTACCTACATATTACATTCCGCTGTACTTACTTAAAAAGACATAAACTTCCACAAGATCTTAACGAGCGTATGATTCATACAAGAAAGCTGCAATTATGTACTCACAACAATTCTAGAGTATCCGCGGTACGAAACCGGCTAATCAACCAAGACACAACGGCTTCGACGGAATAAGATCATCTATAGGTGCAATTAGAGACGCTCGAGTACACACTTCATCGATGTTTTCATAGAAATTAACATGTCTACTAGAATTAACAGCACGTATTATAGCGATACCCACACGCCGCACGCGACTGGAACCCGAGAAAACTGGACTACCCTCAAACCGTTTCCAACTTAATCGCGCACGATTTAGAGTTGATATTTGTGTTGGTGATAGTAAAACATGCGTGGACACATTGCTTTCCTGTGGTTGATTGATGCCGTAAATGGATAATGAGAGGCGAGCGAGAACTGGTCCGAAATGTACGACTGCGGCCAAATGTCGGTTATTATCGCTCCGGTCGCAGCTGTTCGGTCGGCATGTTGGCTGCGGTTGTAGTGATTGTGTTGCTACTGACAACCTAAAATAATAACAGTAAAAGTATGTATATTTGTGCCTTTAAATAATGTGGTTAAAACAAACCAAGCCCATCTAACGATTTAAAATAATTGGTTTTTCTATTCATCTAACCCCAAAATCATTCCGTCCAGAAAGATCTGACAGAGAAATCAACCGCAAATATCATGTAATAAGTACCTAGGTGTACATAGTTAAATTTTTTCTAATGTAGCTAATGACTATGGGTTGTGTAATAGTTGGGGAACTTATGTGTGAACTGACTCGCACTTGACCGCTTTTTTATTGCAAAATCATAAATATAAATATTATCTGCCACTGATTTTCCCGCACATAAAACCAAATTTACAATCCATACGATGATCTAACGCCGCCCGGAAGCTGCACCGCACTCATAAATCTATATTTGCGCCGTATAAACATACGCCGTACTGTACTCTACATACGTCCACGTACGTCGTATAAATCAGTCGCACAAAACGAGTAGCAAAATAAAAACCTTGGCCCTTTCGGGAAAGCGTGGCGCGCGCCAAACGCCAAATGCGGTAAGGAAGAAGCGCGCCACAAACATAGCGTAGGGTCGACGCACCGCCGCGCCCGCCGCCGCGCGCCGCGGGTTTCGCAGTTTGGCAAGCTCTCGGCTCGAGAGCTTTTCGCACGCGCGCGTGGCGTGCTCACGGGAAATTTTCCGGGAAATGCGTAAAGGGAATGTTTCTGAAAATTTTTTGGCGAGGACTGTTGTTTGAGGAAATCGAGGAAAACTAAAACATTGTGATGACATGAGTTTTTGAGAAAAATTGTACCTATTGTTTCTTCAAATACTTTCCGCTTACTAATAAAATGTAGAAAATACTTTATGTTATAAGTAAGTATTTTCTACATTTTATAATTTAGGTATAATTAAGTGTGTAGAATTAGAATGTAATTATGGGCTATAACGAAGTCGTATGCAATGCACTGTGTTTATAAAGTTGTATCAGTTACTGATTTGGAACAACTTGAGTCTAGAAACCGACCGATCATCTGAGTGCACCGACTACAATACATAATAGCTACGGCTTTATCTCACATTACCGTGGTTTTGATAATCTTCCGCCCGTTAGGATTGTTAATTGAGAACGAACACATGATTGTAACCATAGTCAGCAGTAATTTACTGTTCAGAAGCAGCTGCGGCGACGTCACCGCCTGTGTATTTCTGTCGAAACAAAGCATGGGCGTGGTTGCGTCACCGGGGAAGCAGTCAATGAAGGGCTGCTGCCATTTGGCTGCGTCGGGATTGATTTGTGGCCTGAGATCTCGTAGGATAGATTTTATGAGTCCCGACATTTTAATCCATAAATCTTTCTTTAGACGCAACGAGGACGTTACAGAAGTGCAAAAAGTACGTTTATCTGTCTATACACGTTACTACTATACATGATGAATTGAAAACTTTTCGTGTGATATAAAATTAGCAAAATGCGTGCAACTTAATCCATACTAATATTATAAATCTGAAAGTAACTCTGTTTATCTGTTTATCTGTTTATCTGTATATCTGTTTGTCTGTTTGTTTGTTACCTTTTCACGGCTAAACGGCTGAACCGATTTCGATGAAATTTAGTATAGGGGTAGATTGGACCTATGAGACGGACATAGGCTATCTTTTGTCTCAAAAAACAATCTCGAAGGGGATGAAATAGGGGTTGAAAGTTTGTATGGGAAATCCATAATTCTTCAAGTTAGGGATCTGAAAATTCTTATTTAGGCTTTTGGTAATAAATAAATAAATACGGGTTTCGGCCTTTTTGCTAAATCATCCCTAAAGGGGGAAAAGCAAGGGGGTTGAAATTATGAGGTATTCTTTAGATGCACCCCCAACGGACCACAATAAACAGCTGAACGGATCGTAATTTAAAGGGGGAGAGTGCGATGGGAGGAGAGGGGGGAGAGTGCGGGGGAGGGGAGGGGGAGGCAGGGGGAGAGTGGGGGGAAAAGGGGAGTGATGGTAGAATGGGGGGAAAGAGGGTAGAGTGGGGGGAAAGAGAGGGGAGCACGAGGAGAAAGAGGGGAGAGTGGGGGAAAAAAGAGAGAGTGGGGGAGAAAGAGGGGAGAGTGGGGGGAAAAGAGAGGGGAGAGCGGGGAGAAAGAGGGGACAGTGGGGGGGGGGGAGAAAGAGGGGAGATTAGAAGGGGGGGAAGATAGGGGAGCATGGGGAGAGTGAGGGAGAAAGAGGGGAGAATGGGGGGAGAATGGGGGAGAAAGAGAGGAGAGTAGGGTGAGAAAGAGGGGAGAGTGGGGGGAGAAAGAGGGGAGAATGGGGGAGAAAGAGAGGAGAGTAGGGTGAGAAAAAGGAGAGAGTGGGGGAGAAAGAGGGGAAAGTGGGGGGAGAAAGAGAGGAGAGTGGGGTGAGATAGAGGGGAGTAAGAGGGGAGAGTGGGGAGAGAAAGAGGGTAGAGTGGGGAGAAAGAGAGGAGAGTGGGGGGAGACAAAGAGGAAAGTGGGGGGAGAAAAAGAGGAGAGTGGGGGAGAAAGAGGGAGAGGAGAGTGGAGGAGAAAGAGGTGAGAGTGGGGCAGAAAGAGGGGTGAGTGGGATGAGAAGAGAGTAGAGTGGGGAGAAAGAGAGGGGAGAGTGGAGGGAGAAAAAGGCGAAAGTGGGGGTAGAAGGAGGGGAGAGTGGGGGGAAATAGGGGAGAGTGGGGGGAGAAAGAGAGGTTGAGTGCGAAATATATAGAGATAGAGGGAGAGGGAGTGAGCGAAGGAGGGAAAGGGAGAGATTGACTGAGAGGGTGAGGGAAATAAATATAATGGATGAGATGGGCAGGGAGAGAGAAGGCGAGAGATTGAGAGTGGAGAGGGATATTAATGATAGAAAGATAGGGAAAGATATAGAGATATAAGGAGAGGGAAAGAGATAGATGTAGAGGAAGAGAGATAGAAAGAGCGAAAGAAGGAGAAAGATAGAAAGAGAGCCAGAGAGGGAGAAAGATAGAGGAAAAAGGAGAGAGAAAGAGACAGATATATTCTTACCTAGCTGTTACCCGCGACATCAATTGATGTTTTAAACAGTTTACATTTTATACATACATATAAAAATGCGAACGAAGTTGCGGGTATCAGCTAGTACAACATAAATATTATGCACACCCTTTCATCATCGCATCTTGACGACCTAAACTATCGATGACGAAATGTAATCGCTCGTAAAAGATCACTTACGAAACGAAGCTCCTTCCAAAAGTTCAATTTACGAGGCGCTCCACAATATCTAACAATAGCGATCGGTCGCCCCATTCCCAGCGCCTGCGCACTGTCGGCAAGCTCCTGCACTGAGGCTGCAATTGACCCAGTTCAGGCTGGCGAGTATTGGTATATTTGGCACAAGTGGACGTTTATAGCCCAGTGTGAACGCCCGCTCGGGTTACGGGCTGACCTGCGGGCGGGACCTTGGTGGCGGCGGAAGCGGAAGCGCGAGCGGGGATGTGGTTAGAAAGCGGAAGAATAAACGGAGGGCTCTTGATTTTCGCTGCAGCTACGTGCCAATTTTGTTGGTGTTTGCAATAGAACTTGTACGCCGAGAATTTTATTAGAGTATTAATAAATGTATCTGGTTTTAGATAGATAAATGGCGGATAAATTTGAAAAGTTAGAGCCTGCCAGAGCAAATGAGAGAGACTCGTAATTAGTTTAATTTTTGTGAAGTCATCATTAATGACGTCAGTTTTAGGAAGAGTGTGTTTTGTTTTACGCAGTTCCTCACTCTCCACGCTCGCAGCTTTAGTTATTATTTGGCAAGTAATTCGAATCCGATCCGATCGATTTATTTTCGCCTCTCCTCTTAATTACGATTCACTGCCAATGTTACAAATTGTAACAATTTATTCGGAAGTTTGTATAGTAGACAAAATGTCGTTTAGCCGTATGAATTATGTTTATAAAAAACAGAATTCATAGTACGGGAAAACTTGCTGATAATGTACGGTACAAGAAACTACGTAACATTATTTCCTTAAAATCTTGCCTAAACTTTCTTCTGTACAACATAGAAACCGCAAAAAATCCGATGATCAATATCTACATCGTATATACAGACGAAGCATTTTGCTCATCACTACAATAACAATAAAGCCTATAATTTCCTGCAAACATAACTACTACTCTACCAAAATTATGTTTACAAAGTATAATGAAGTTACTACAACCGCCAGTTATTGCCAATCTAATTCGAGAAAGCTCCGCGGAGATTCAATCAATAGATAACTAATTGTACGGCGCGGTTGTCAGTTAATTGTAGCCAAGGAACTGTGCAGGTACCTACTGTGGTACCTATTACCTAGCTATCTTCTGTAGTGAAACAGAAGCGACGACAAATAATGAACCAAGCCTATGTAGTTAGTATCTCTGCTAACTATAAGCTTTGTCCTAAAGTTTCACCGTCTTACTAGAGTTAAACATAGGTTTCTAAAATTGCGTTCCACAAAATCGACGTGTTTTTGTTATTTTTAATATTTTGACTATTTGTTACTAAATCCAGGCATTCCTAATTATTTTACTTGTGTATATTTTATTGAGTAAGAAAAAGCGAGGATTAGACGTCGATTTGTGGAGTAAATATTTAGACTCATCTGTTCAACTCTGGTTTAAATCTTTTGTGTTAAGACCGTGAGGAAAGAAATCGCCAAAATCTTACTGACTAATACTGAACATTATTTCACTGGGAGATAATAATAATATGTAGAGTTCCTGCGGAAAAAAATATAGCGGTTGAAACCGCGAGGCGCAGGTTGTTTAAGTATATAAACTGTCAATTTCATGTAGGTGATGCTTAGGTTTAGTGTAGCTCTTTGTCCATATTCTTTGGTTTAGTGAATACTAGAAGCACCTCGCGGTTTCACCCGCGTTAACTACTATCCCGCGGGAACCATTAATTTTTGCGGGATAAAAGGTAGCCTATGTCACCCGGGGATAGCATAGCTTCCCAACAGTAAAAAAAAATTTCAAATCGGTTCAGTAGTTTCGTAGCCTATTCATTACAACCAAACAAAGTTTTCCTCGTTATAATATTAGTGTAGATTATAGCTTAGGCGGCGTACGCAAAATAAGTAACTTTTCTAGTTGATTTTTTACACCTTGTGTCCGAAAAACCCCAAATGTCTTACGGAACCCTATATTTTTCCAAAATAAAATTTAGCCTATGTTACTCGTGGATAATGTAGCTTTCGAATGGTGAAAGAACTTTTAAAAACGGTCCAATAGTTTTTGAGCCTATTCATTACAACCAAACAAACAAAGTTTTCCTCTTTATAATATTAGTATAGATAAACATCAATGACGTAAGTTTGTTGAGATTACGCTACGAGAAAATCGTTTTCGTTTGGGCCATCATGGATGCGTTTGGATAACTTCGGTTGTCCAAACGTTGCCTTTACAAGAAAAGCTCTCTTCCCCATTCGGCTATTCTTTGTGTGTTTGTTTGATTTGTTTTATTTCGGCTATGCTTTGTTCTCCAACGGATCCAAACCAGAATCACGGAGGTTCTATTTAGTTTGTCGGAGGTAGACTATTAGTTGGTTTGTTTAGTGCGAGTAAACATTTCACTGGTAATGAAGCAACAGGCACGGACTTAGTTTGCTAAAGTATCGAATTGAGTGCCTCTTTGTGCGATTCTGAGAATCGATGTCTTAATCGCGCACATCGAGTGTCGAATGCCTGCGAGTTTACCCAGTGATGCAGCAAGCCTACGCACCTAAGTTTAAATGTAGTACTAACTTAATTCTTGTATTTAAAGACTGCAATCAAAACGTATGTTTGTCTAGCAGGAGCCATTTAGTTGTATTAAAAAAACATGAGGATGTTTATGAGAGTGTTTATGCAGAGATAGTGGAAAGTGCTGTGTGGAGTAAAACATAACTGGTAGAAACAGAGCACAATCAAAAACATAACTCAGTTACGTTACTCTGATGATAGGTTTAAGATCTCTCAATCTCCCCCAACCAACGCTAATACAAAATAACGAAGTAGTACCTAATGAGATACGGCTCTAGCTACCGTTTTGTTGGTCGTGTCGTGTCAAAGCTTGTATGTCGTGCTTCGAGTTTATTCGTTGTTGTAGGCCATGTTGGCATGTTGCTATAGCTACCGGGAAGCTATAAACACATTCTTGTGGATACTTGGGGCTTGTAGTTAGGGCGGAGATTGATCAAGAATATGGAAATTCATTCAAAACAGAAATACGATAACCAATGTGATGTAGCCGTTGAAGATAATATTGACTTGAAGACTCGTTGTCAGTAAATCTCTAGTAAAGATAGCGTCCATTCAACAGAAACTATTTAAAGTTTGACTTCCAGCCAGCGAAGGCGTCTATTTTCTCACAGTTCAGTTTTCTTTCTCTATTTCACTAATAGATAATGTCACGAACAGATGTTTGTTGCGTTATTTCTGTGTCCGTGTGTCGCAAGGCGACCTCGCGGGCGCGCCGAACTTTGCCGCGACTCGAACCATGATGGATGCAATGTCAGGTCTGACAGCCGTGGCGACCGTGTGTCCCCGGTGGATATATCGTTGCATAATCGTGATTCGGGAGCTAAACTTAGGTGAACTTCTGATTGAGCGGTGCATCAGGTAAAAATAAACGCGGAATAGCGAGATGCGGCGTTGGAGTTTCTAGAAGCTTTTGCTGTCTGAATCGATTTGCTTTTATTATGTATGTAAAATGTTTAAGTATAAGAAATAATAACATAGTATCACAATATAAACCGTACAAACTTCTAGTAGAGAGCTTGCTCTGCCAAGAAAAAGCTCGACTAATGACGTGAGGAAGATTCCAAAATACACAATATCTTTAAAAAAATACTTACTCTATGTACAAAGAAAGTACTTACATAAACAAAATATTATACTTAATTATGATCACATATTAATATTTTTTTTAAATGAAAATATAATTTGAAAATATAACTCACCGAAATAGGAGAAGTGAAAGAGCGCAATCCTGAAAACTACACCACTAATTAATATCGCCTACGACGCTTGCAATCGATCCAATCGGTCGACTACTCGCGGGTATTGCACTGTTGATAAATTTAAAAACCATAAATAATGGTTATTACTTTTTAATTTTCATGTCATGATATGGCGCGAACCGATCTGCGCGGGATTGCGGGCCGGACTGCGCGCACTGCTAGTTCTGACGTCACCTCGCCAAATATAGTGGCGTGTGCGTTTTCCTGCGCTTTCCCCCCTGTTCCCTGGTCTCTAAGGTTGAGTTTCATGTGTTCTTTGTAGGCGTTTGCGTTGTTTGGAACGCGTGAAAAGTCCGGGTATGTTATTTTTGCCGGCGAGTTTGCCGCGCGCGCGTAGAGCGCTCCCGCGCGTGGCTTTAAACGGCAATAATGTAGGCGCGCATCTCTCGCGCTTTTGTTTAATGTTTACTAGGGAACCAGTAAAGTACTGGGTAAGTGGGTTGTTCACCTATATTCCCTACTGACGTGTGAATTACGTGAACTGGAACGTAACGCAACTTCGTTCGTAAGAGGCGTAAGGTTTGGACTGTTCGCAGAGGCGCCGCGAGATTTTATTTGTGTTCTAAATAACTGATCTCTTCTGATGCTGAACGTATAATATATGATTCGTATTTCTTTGCGTTGTCAACTGAAACAATGCTGCAGCCATTGAACATTGTTAATGTATGCCGAGATGCTTATGCTTGAAAAATCGGTGCAGATTATATGGATGGTGCAAAACCAAAATTTAACGCATGAATGAAAAAAATAGTGTGGATTACGTACGAGAGAGTTGCTCTACCTATTTATATCGTAAGCTAGGCATTTGAGGGGAACAATAAATTCGAGAGTTTAGATATGCGAAAAATGTACGATTTTACGTGGGATGTGTTTATATTGTGGTGATGGTAGTCGTATTCACTTCATCTTTACATAAAAATATTGCTCTACCTCTTTCTAATGTTAGTTAATTTGCGAAAGTAAACTACCAGAAATCCGTTATCGTTACTTCTGAACATTTGCAAGTACCTAACTACATAATATTTATGTTATTGGCTAGTAACCGGCGGGTGTCGGTTATTTGTAGTTATTGCTTACTAGAAATAATGTTAGGTAGCTAGCAAATAGAGTTCATTTTATCGCACGTAATATTTCAAATGCGTAAGTATATTAGTTTTATTGTTCACCAAGCTTCGCAATAGGAAACTCGGATTTGAATGGCAATGAAATAAATCGGAAATACACATAATAATAAGATGTTTGGTGTCGCCGCGGGGCGCAAATAGGTACCTACTTGAATGTTACGTAAGATTGCAACGTGTTGCATTTTCCGATTGAGTATCCATATCTTAGGTATCCCATGGATTTACAGAACGAACGCAATCTAGGTTATCTATTTGTCTACCTTTCTTTGCCTCGGAGGAGTGTTTGGCTCCGCACGTCTTGCCAACGTCTATAGTTACTAGGTAGTGTTTTATTTTTTCTTTGTCTTTTGTTTCTTTTCGTTAGATTTCATCATTTCACTTGACCTACAGAAGAGGTCTCGTTTAGTTACCTTCTATTGTACCTACTTTTTAAATTTAGCCACGAATCGAGCTTCCTTATCGTTGGCAACGATTTTCATATTCTACTTTGTTAGCCATCGTATCGTCGATGCTTTAACCATGGTTGAATCTAATCCATGTCAGGGCCCTACAGATTTATAATGATTGAAACATCTCAAAGAAAAACTACAGACAGACCCGTTATTATTCATGACAAGAAAATCATTAAAGGTAAAAATGGGTCTAATTTGAAAATAAAATGTAATTTTTAATAGCTTTGACGTTCGTTGACCTTGGTCACGAGAAGACTGGAGTGTGAAGGTATGGCCGTCGAAGCGGCGGGTGTGAATTCAATTCGGAACTCCTAAATTCAATACTGTTACAGACCTTTCTCTCTCTCTCTCTCTCTTTTCTCGTCTAGGAGCGACTCTTTCATTTTGACGCAGTTGTAGGTACCTACCTTCCTACCTAGGCTATAATTATAGTATTTATATCTACCTAATGTTATATTAGGATCCGACATGTGCGCCGCTCGCATGACGCGCTCGAGTTTGTTTACCCGTTGCAGAAATAGATCATAATTCTTGATACATGTTTTGATGTTTCTTTTATTCCCACTTGTCGTGTGCGTTTGGACACGCACAAGGTCGGCGTGGGATCAAAGGGTTCCCAAGTTGATTGAACTTGGAAGCATCGTTTCATCATTGTCTTTGTCAACTGCCCCATTTTTTATTGTCACTTATGTTTACTGATAACAGGGGGTGTCACAGAAATTGTTGTTTCGTGAGTTGATTATTCAAAATGAATATTTGCTGAAATTGCTTTAAAGCTCAACTAGATTTTATGGTACCTAAGTAAATCGTAAAAACAGCACCTAGACCTACTTATAACAAATAAAGTTCACGGCAGCCCGAGCGAGCATCGTACACAAGCCATAAAGTTTTCAGACGTATATTATTATATTTGTTATAATTGTTCCCGTGACATTTCCTGAAAGGGAAGATTAACTGCCTCTGAATGAAGCAGTAATCATTACATGTACGGACCGCAGCCAACACAGGTAGCATGAGTGCAGCTGACGCATCATCAATCTGAGCTCGCGGGGACAGTGACGCGTTACCAACACGCCGACCGTCTGTACTATCGGAGTAACATGATTTGAAGAAGTATCCAGTTTTTGGATAGGTACAAAAGTATTTGATCATTTTCAAATAATTATGTTTTTAGAGACAGTATGTGTGATAAAGTGTGAGAAAAGCTTAAATTATAATTCGTATTATACTGGGAAAAGCTTGACGTTGTTTAAGTAAATGGAAGGTAAAGTATTTTTCGATAGATTTAGTAATCAGAATGAATTTTTTTTTCGAAATAAAAACTTCACAGGTCACAACTACGAGACGAGTTACGCAGTATGGTCGCTCAAGCATCGGTCAAAATGTGTGAATTTCACGCCTATGCATAATTTGATTGCAGCCGTTAGGTACGAACATTAGAAGAAAATTGGAAAAGTGATCAAGAAACACGTTTTAAATGCACGTTGTTGGATGAAATATTTGTCTCTCCACATGACTAGCTCTAATGTGCCGGCAGCGGCGGCGTGCCAACTACAGGCACCAGTCGCCGCATAGCGCGATGATCGAGTAAATAGTGATTCTGACTATTTCGAGGAGTGGACATTGACTTTACCTTCAGTCGGTGCGGCATTGTCAGGCATTGTTCGAGTTTTATGATACGTTGACAGGAAATACGATTGCTTTGTGATTTCCTTTGTTTGCGCATAAAAAGTTGCACGTCATCATGGAGAAATGTTATTGTAGTTGCTTCTAAGCTGCTTTTAGCCAAATACGAAGATTATAGTTATCAATTTACTTTTCCAAATGTCTATAGATGCCGATACCATCACACAAAGCTTTGTACAACACAATTATCTTTTATCTTTTTCAATAATCGAAGACCAATGTTGGATGTCAGACGTCGTACCTACATAACCACAATATATTAAACGTAGGTAGCAGAAATGCTTAGCTTACGAGGAGACAACTATATGCAAACGTAATACTAATCAGCTGGACTGGTCTAAAGCATGCAGAAACGAATCTCAGCTGGGCTGACCGCGGTTATCCTTCAATGAATCCTTGCTGGACTGACCTGTTTGACGTGCAGCTTGCCGCTGGGCTGCTCGCTGACGTACCCCTGCATGCCGGCCATGAGGACGGTGGCGCCGAGGAACTTGTTCAGCAGAGCTCGCGCCTCGCTATCCTCCGTGCTGTCGCCCTCTTGGATCACTGCGGGAACACGCACCGAGTACATAATGATGCCCTACTGGTGTCAGCTGGTGGTGCACCCACTGTGCACCTTGAGGTTGAGTGGTTGAATAAGAATAACTTTATTGTGTACTAGAAGTGCCTCGCGGTTTCACTCACGTTAACTTTTATACCGCGGGAACCGTTAATTTTTACGGAATAAAGAGTAACCTATGTCACCCGGGGATAGTGTAGCTTCCCAACAGTGAAAATGTTTCTCAAATCGGTTCAGTAGTTTCGGAGCCTATTCAATGCAAACAAACAAACAATCAAATCTTTCCTCTTTATAATATTAGTATACCTACCTACGAGTATAGAAGACACTGGTATTTTTTTGAGTCTTCGTGTTTGTATGACCATGCTTCTAGTGTGGTTCTAGTATATACCGATTATATTAGGGTACAGCAACCGTAGAGTGGTCATGATCTTTCACATACTGGATGCACTAAGGTACAGCGGGGCGATTTACAAAAATCATGGGTGATACGATAACAATATTGTGATTATAATATTGTTAAAAAGATTGTATTTTGATGGTATTGTTAACATATAAATCCTTCACAGCTTTTACCATGCGTAGAATTCTACGCATTAGGTACTAATTAAGAAAACAAATTGATATTCCGACCATTTTGATGACATCAAATCACTGCGCAGTGACTTTTAAAATCACCCAAGGACTTTCGCATGATTTGTGACTAAAATAGTGTGAGACAGACTACAAAGTCAACTCTGACAACCTGCATCCCACTGCATTCTAAACAAGCACTCTACCACGAGTTTGTTCAGGTAGATATGTCTGGAAAGCTTATCTCTATCTACATACAAAAAAGCAAACAGCAGTGAAAGGAACTTGGAATCGATCCAACAGTTTTACAGTTTACTTGTAAGAAATCTCTCTTTAAAAAACATTCGAGGAATATTCCGATTTGATTGTCTTGACTAACGTTGTTGAACCGACGCGACAAGTTTTGCAATGTCACGTCACCTATCATCAACATGAACAGAACAAATAATTAAGAAATACAAGATGCACGATGACAAGGCATCTCTTCTCAGTCTAGTTCTCGGTGAGAAAGTTAAATTCACTTGTATGTTGACGACAAAATATTATGTATGAATAGGCGAATTGCTAATTGCCTGGTGATTATAATGTTACTGTTTTTTAGACTCACCAATATCAGCATTCTTCATCCGCGTCAAGATATCCTGGACCCCTGTGACCTTAGTGCTGCTGTCCAAAAACGACCTCTCCGTCGTCACCGTGGACCCGTGGTGGCCTTGCGTGACCTTCACCATCGGCTCTTGCGTGATGACCCTGTGAGTGATCACGGGCTCTTGACTGATCACCCTGTGAGTGATGACGGGCTCTTGAGTGATGACGGTGGAGGTCTTCTTGGTGGTGACGACTGGTTCGTGGTGCGTGAGGACGGTGGAGCCGCGGGTGTGGGTGGTGACGCTCGGGCCGTGGTGGCGCGTGGTGCGCGTGGTGGTGGTGCGCACGCCGTCGCCGCTGCGCTCCGTGGTGGTCACCACGGTGTCGTCAGCGGAGCCCAGGCTGTGCTCGCTGTCGGTCCTCACCAGACCTGTTCCAAATCTTACTGTTAGTGGTTTATAGATGTATGGTTACCTAGTGGTTACAACAGTAAAATGTCTATTTCAAAAAATAAACATTTGAAGTTTTTCTATAAGTACCTACGTAGTTTAATAGTTTTATCAGGGTGTCTTTACATTTTGGTGTCAATAAACAGTTATCTATCTATCTTTAATATTGGACGAACATTTTGGACTTTTAGAAGATTTGTAGTATGGATTTACGTGCCATGGTGCTATGAACTGAACTATCTATTCTAGGTCATAGCTTCGTATCTCGAAAAATACCTGTACTTATGTATTCTCTGCTTTAAAGTCGGACAAAATCTGATAAAAATCCATTGAGTTCAATTTTGAGATAAGGAAAATTAATAATGGCCAATGGTGTTCCATAAAAAGCACAATTTTGGGAACATGGCTCTTTGAATATTGCTATGTTACAATACAAGTAAGCCATTCACCGGATAGCAAGTTCCACGCGTGCCCTTAACAGTAACTATCTGCAAACGGCCTTGCATATGGCCACTCGTCATCAGATGGTGGAGAAACAACTATTGGCTCAGAGAAGTGGACCGGAACAAGCTGCTCTATTTAATACTCGATCACGGCGTAGCAAAAAGGAGCTATCTAAGAGTGTCGCAAGAAAGAAATCGTGAACGAAATATCTTTTTTTTTTACGAAATTATGTTGGCAAAGTTTCTTTCTCGGTGGTTATGCTGCTGCAATGTCTTTAACGTTGAAGTGATATGATTATTTTATGATGTGGTCGACGTATTTACGGCCGAAATTAATAATCAATCCAATCCAAATGTTGCTATCTGGTATTGATATCACAATCCATTTTTAGGGTCAAACGTGCCAATAACCGATCCGTGGATTGGTTTATAAAGGCAACCGGATTGGGAATCGATCGAACGATAGGCAGCAATCCAAGATCGATTTCAATCTTGGATAGGAGATACAATATTAAATTTCGGGCGTTAGTCACCACAGCTAACATTGCTAGCCATATGAAACTTAAAAAGCATGTCTCAGGACAACCAAACGACGTCGACTTGCTCTGTTAACATATTAACCAGAGTTAAACGGGTCTGATTCGCGCACAAACTGATATCTCTATCTCTTTGCTCTGTTAACTTAATTGTATAATATCTTAAAGCGCTCTAGACACCGTCGATCGGCGCTGGACTATGGTTAGTCGTTCTATAATTCTATAAAACCATTCACCACCGCCACCATCTCATCTCAGTCTTAGTGACAATAATGTTCGAAGGTGGTAAACAGGCTCGCCTAAAATAGCCTTCAATAGTTCTTACGGATGATTTTGGGTTGACGTACTTTACAGTACGAATAGATTAAGCATAGAGTATTTTAGAAGTAGTACTGCTATAATGCTTCGTGTATCCCTTTGGCAGTAGAGAGCAGGAGTTAAGGTAGACACAGACCTGGGCGGCCTTCGTCGCTGGAGACGCTGTCGCGCATGGTGGTGGTGCGCAGGATGAGCCCCGCCTTCGGGTAGCTGCTGCGGTCTGTCTTGCCACTGTCATCTGGGACATACGGAACATGTGAGACGAGTGCACGCACGTCTAAAGCGTTGAAGCAATTTTTATGAATTTTAGTAGAGTGATTGATTGTATCTTGGAGAAGGATATAAGGTCATAAGGACGAAAGTCGCAGACAATATTATGTCGACCAAAATTTTTTTTAGCCTTTGTAAGGTGGAGCGAATTGGCATCAATGTATGGACATTTACTCATTTGAAAACAATAACCGTGGAGCGGAGTGGCATGACCCACAATATAGTATGTATACTATGAAATTGTAGTATTATGCGCATTGGAGAAATATATTATAATCTTTTCGTGAAAAAAGCGAACTAGAAGATAGGGAGGGCATAGCTACTTCATCTGTCACTTCTCCTACTGCAATGGGGTATTGTAATTTCTGCACGTAAAATATTTATTAAATAAAACCATAAAGTTTATGATCACTGCTGAATAGACACTCAAAGGGTTATTAACAGCCGTAGGACGTATTGTTTGCCGCTATTGAATGGGCCTATATACACATGTGTTTACCATCACATTATGTTTAGTTATATTCACCTCATTATTGTAAGATTGACAGTATGGCATGGCTTTCACATACGAGCGTATTTTTTTTTCATATATCACTTAAATTAACTAAGCCTAGAATTTGACTGGATTGGCTATCAGAGACTGTTTTTGTTAAATCATCTATAGGTTAGCTTTTGACCACTATGTCACTTGGTCTTACATAAGTGAGGATGTCGACAATCTGCTAACGCAAATAATTTGTTTGCATCATAACATACCTGACAACATCATCTCTACGTGTTACGTTCCCACTGCTGGGACACAGGAAAAGAGAGGCTTTGAGATAATGAAGTAGAAGTAAGTAGTTATCATGTAATGCGGTAGAGTCTGGAGTTCAAGTAGAGAGGCATATTTCCCAACAGTCTTCGGAACAGATATGAATCTATTAGCATTAATTAGTCGAGCACATTGTTTTAGAAGCGGTGTCGGGCGTGCGATGTGAATTATCAATTTTAAAGGAATACGTGATGATATTTTGGGAAAACCCGATAGGTAACTCAGCATGTTTTTGTTTAACTATTTTTGGGAGAATTTTGGACGGAAGAAAAATCTTTATTTAACCGCTCATAAGTTTGGAAAAAACTCAACGCGGCATTCGAAAAATGGTTTACCTACCGAAGAATTTTGTTATTATATCACTTCCTTTGTGGTACACGTATAATTGTAAACATCGTAAACATCGTAACCAAAACCGTCAGCCAGCTGAACCAAGTGACAAACTATGTGTACAAACACATACAGACATCCGAATTAAAAACACTTATTTTACCAGCATGCGATACTATGTATACAAAACATCATTGTAGCTATCTCCATCCTTTCACAAAACAGTAACCAGTTTTTTTTAATTGGATAATATTTTATCACAAAACTCACTCTTAATCAACTGTAAGATATCGACAAATTCCTGATACATGTCGCCTGTTAACTTTCCCGCGTCCAACTGGCGACTAACTGAAACCTTACTTTTGCGCGCGCGCAGGCCGCGTAAGTATGAAAGTTATTATGCAAGTATCATCGGCGTAACGCTAACGCCCGCGTGTGCGTTACATTGTCTTGTTAAATTGGGTGTAAACACGGAAGGTGGTGAAAAGTTTGAGACACAATGTGGTTAAACACGATGCCTTCTTCTTAAAAACATTTCAATGTTTTGAATTTGGCCAAAGACATACTGCAAAATATTCATACTATACCTAAGTACCTACACTTGAAACTTAATATTATTTGTTGAATTTGTTGAAAATGCTGATTAAATAAGTATTTATTTGTGTTGATAAAACAAAAATCGAGAGTTTTGAAAGGTGGATATACCTGGACATAAGGTAGGTACCTATATATTTGAGCATTGTACAATGTACATACCTACCTACTTAGTAAATGAATTTTAAAGTGAACTCAAATATTTATTTTCACTTAGGTATATTATAGATTATAATACCTATTTTCCTTAGTCACAAAAAAATTGTCGTTGACTGTTGGCATTTTTTAAGGTTCAATTGTTAATTGACATTATAATTGGTCTCATCTGGCTTCGTAGCATTTGAGTACAAACGGTTTCGCAAACGAGGAGAGATCAAGTTTCAAGATAAGGGACTTATACTGTATGCCAAGCTAACTTATATATTCATGTATCTACGTAGGTACCGAACGTACATACATGAGTATGTTTTTGGAGGTTGAATAATGTTCAGCTCACATCATAAAATGCCATGCTATAGAAAAATTAAGGTAAGCCGCAAACCAGGCGATCAAAAATAAAAACAAAAGCATCTTCATAATGTTCGGTTGTTTGCCCAATATAGTAAGGTCATTTAAATGCAGCATTTTTCGCATCAAAGATACGATTACAATACCTACGGACATGATAACAATTTCATCAATACAATAGAAAAAAAAATGACATCCCCGTAGAGTTTCTTGGTGCTGTCTTCTCTAACGGGTGTATTCCGAAGCACTGGTAGAGTCATCGGAGTTTCCTTTTCCTGTCCGAGATTCAATCCTGGACCAGTGTTGAAAGGGAAACATCCTTTTTCAAACTCAAACCATAATCAATTAATTATAGTTTGTTTTCTTTTATGGTTTAATTTGTTTATTAGATTGAAGTGTTTGACTTGTATAAAAGTGCGATTTTATTGCCTATTTACAATAAATGATATGACTTTGACTTTGAATATATCGAAAAAATTACCCAGAGAGTCTATGGGCTATGTGATAAGTATAATATCTATATTATGAAAATAAAAATATGATGGTACTCACTTGCACTCTTGATATATTTCTCTGTCAGCGATTTCACGGAGCTCTGCCTGACTGTTTTCTTGTCTTCTCTCTTCTCCATCTTTTCCCTTCTTTCCTCGACCTTCTGTCCTCTTTTGACTTCTGAGACCCTCTCCTCCCTCCTGGTACTCTTGTCGCTTCTGTCTGTTCGGCGATCGTCCTTCCTGGATTCTATTCTCCTGTTCCCTGAGAGGTCTTCTCTCCTGGTGCTTCCAGTGAACTCTTCCGTCCTGATGTCTTCAGAGAACTCTTGACTGCTATCGTGCCTGCTCTCCAGGTGCTCAACTCTGCGGTCGTGGTGGGTGAAGTGTTCAAGACTGGCGCGGTCTTCTTTCTGCACAATCAATCGAATATGCGTGAATTAAGATTGGCCTATCAATTTCATCACTTTCCTTTTATAAAGATGCAACAATGCAAGCAAGATTATAATTTTATAAGTCCTTACCGTGTGCACATTAGTCAGCGTGTGGCCCGTGTCTCCTCCGAACTTCTTGGTGGTGGTGATGGCAGCCAGGCCGTGGATCCTGGAGGGAGGCTCCCCGCCCTGCACTAGCAGCTGCTCCAGCTCCTCGGGCTGCGAGGAGTACGCCGTCACGGACACGGAGCCCTCGGGCTCTCCGCCGTTGCGCGAGTGGAACTCCTGCCGGATCACTGTGCCCTTCACTGCGGAACGAGGAGGGAGTTTAAAGGTGGTCTATGGTCCTTGTACACTAGTTATTTGAGCTATTGATTGGGATTTTAAAATAATCTACTGAAGGTCGATCTGTACTCTGTACGCGCCATGTTATTTCATTACTTCATGTGCCTGCTCGAACTACATCGCGATAAAGCATACGCAACACATTTACACTAAAACAATACAAAAATATTTCTTGCAAGTAAAAATATGTGTCAATAAATACCCCATTAATAATGTTCGGCAATGTTTTCCATTCGTAGCTCCGTTGAGAAAAATAGAACACTATCTCACTTTCAAGTACTTTCAACCGCTTCAGATGAAAACATTCAAACCACTATCGGCGGCTGACGTGCCTCCGCAGATAGCGATAGTGCGAGACGTTCACCTGACTCAATATTTGTTCAGTGACTATAGAATAATATAAACTGTGAATCATACCGGAAGGGTAAATACCTTGGAAGTTAGAGGCGCCATTCCGCAGTGCCTTGATGCCGAAGAGTGGCTTCCCGTCGGCGTCGAGCGGGCCCGGCCCGTAGCTCGACGTGATCACGTCTATCGGCTTCGAGATCACCTTGGACGGACTGGGAGCGCGGTACTTCGGCTTCTCATTTTCCATCTTCTTCGTGCTGTATGTCCTTGTCTCTGAAGTAATCTTCTTCAAGTTCCTGTTCGTGACCCATGAAGGTTTCCCCTCCTGCGCCGGTTTCGAAGGTACCTTCTTCTCGATGTCATATACGGTCTTTACTATGGTTTCTTTGACTGAGTCCGCTTTCGGTCGTTTGAAATCAGGAGACGGGGTCCGTTGGTGCAATCTTTCAGGACTTTGCGCCTTCCGTTCGGGGCTGTATGCCCTACGTTCAGGGCTCTGTGAATGCCGGTCAGGGCTATCCGCTTTACGTACAGGGCTCTGAGCCTTGTGCACGGGAATTTGAGCTTTGCGTTCAGGACTCTGCGCCTTTTGATCTGGAAATTGCACTCTGCGTTCAGGGCTTTGCCTTTGCTCAGGAGACAGCGAACGTCTCCCATTTGTTTGAACTATTTCTATGACATCCTTCGAAGAAGTTCTCTCAGTGAAACTTTTACTAGTTGTAAACTCTTGCACAGTTTCCTGCTGCTCACGCTTCACTTTTTGCCTCGCTTCGGTTTTGTTCTTTGTGGTAGTATCAGCAAATTTTACTTTATCTATGTCGTTGAGACCGACCTTCTTCATATAAGCGGAGGCATATTCGTTGAAACGGCTACCTTTAGGTTTAGGAGTTACCTTGGTTGGAGACACAGTCCTTCTTTTATCGGGACTGGGTTGGCGAACCGGTGTCCTGGGTGCTAGAGTAGATTTAGGAGCAGATTTCTCTGGACTATGTGGCCTTTGTTTGGCCACTGTTACCGTCCTTGTCGGCTCTTTAGCATGGCCATTCATTGCTGGTTCTTTAGGTTGATGGGAGTCGGTTGTTTTATGTGGCATGGATTTACCATGGCGGTCAGGTGAGGAGGTCTTTTGGGGAGCAGACTTAGGAACTCTTTCTGGAGATGTGGCCGGCTTGCGCTCTGGAGACCGATTTTTAGAAGCAGATGACGTGGTCTGCTTGATCGTTCTTGTGTACGTATTAGTATCCACTACATGCTCAGTCTGATTCTTAGCTATCCGAATTTGAGATCTTATGCGTCGCCTCTGCTCGTAGCCCACGACTTTTTCCAACTGAAAGATATGTACGGAACAGTCAATAAAAGTATAAAAACATAATTATGTATATGGAAAAAAATATGATAAGCGTGCAAAACTTGGGAGTACTGACCATTTGCTCTAGGAGATCCAGATCGAAGATGTCTTCGATGCAGGGCTGGTGGTGTTCGACGCTGCGGCGGCGCTCGCTGCTGACGGTGGAGCGCTCGATGCTTGTCCTACGCAATTCCACACCAAACTTGCCACTACCACGGCGGGTGCTCACTTCAGTTTCTTCTAAGACTTTAGATTCCTCCTTGATTTGACTGGTTTTAGTAGGCCGCAAGTATCCTGGAATTTTGTCATGTTTGTCTGACTCGGATCGCTGCCTCGGTGACTCAGTGCGCGGCCTCGGCGACTCCGTGCCCGGCCTCGGTGACTCGGTGCGCGGCCTAGGTGACTCAGCTCTAGTCACAGCAGGATGCCTCGATAACACTGTCTTTGTAGTAGCTACTTCGATGCTCTGGCGCATCGGTGACTTTGATCTGGGTACTTCTGGAGATTGAGCTGTAAGACGATTGGGACTGCTGCGCGGCTTCTCATCCACTCGAGGATATAGGGACTTAGTGGGAGTGCCGCTTGAAGGGTGGTTTTTGGTGTTTGGAGCTTCATCCACATCACTGTCTGCGACTGTTACTAGATTAGACACGTCTTCTACTGATGGATGTAAAACAGTTGTAGAATCTGTTTTAGATGATTTTTTAATCACGCCAATGTCTGTTAGCTTGGTAGTTTTTGCAGTTTGGGTTGTCTCTTTTTGGGTCGTTTTTTGAGTAGAAGCAATATTTTCAAATAAAGCTTTGGCTTTCTTTACAGCCTCACTACTGCGTAGTGTTGTAATTTTAACTGCGGGAATTCTTTCTGTTGGCTTGGAATTGGGGCTACTGTAATCATTCTGTCTTGGCTGAGATGTTTTATCAGATTCTTTTGTTTGCGGTTTTGACTTATAATATGTAGGACGATCAATAGGTTTTTTGTCTGTTTTATCAAGCTCTTCGGTATAGATCGTTTCTTTTGTATAGTAAGATTCGTCATTGTTATCGTCGTCATCATCATCTGTGATTTGTTTCAGTATCTTCTCATGCTGCTCTTTAATTGTGTTCTCTGTTTCTTCGACTACTTGCGTCTCTGTTAAATATTGTTCTGCAGTTTTAACAAACTTGCTGACTTTGTCAGATACACTGAGCAAGCAGTCATCGCTCTTTAGCGACTCATCGACGTGGGATAAATCAGGCCTTTCCACTTTTTGGGCTGGTTTAAGTTTCGTCACTTTCACATTCTCAGCAGTTTCCACAAAAAGATGTGCCTTGTCATTTACACTTAATTTAGTGTAGTCATCTTGGTAGACAGTATCCCTATCGTACTCATCAGTGATTTTTCGTGACGGACTACGACTATCTTTCGTATCTCTCGGTCCTTTGGCAAACTTGTTTACTTTTTCAGAAACCGTCAGTAAACATTCGTCGGATTTCAGATTTTTGTCGATAATGTCAGAATGAACTCTTTTTTCAGTGTCTTTAAATACGTTAGTAGTATTTTTAGGCTTAGTCACAGAATTAATTTTACTGGTAAACTTACTGACTTTATCATTGACGCTTAAGAGGCTATCATCATGTTCAGTAATAACGTCCATGTCTGATCTTTTGACAAACAATTCTTCGTCTTCACATATTTCTACAATATCGTCTACAACGGATTCCGTTTCATGAATTGTGTGGTAGCTTCGCTTGACGAGCTCATCGTCAGGCTCACTCACTTCGTCTGGGAATCTAGGTATACCGACATCATCGGAGAAGTTGATCGGAGTGGGACAAATGCGGTCCGGAGAATTTTCCCTCGACGATTTTGATTGTTGCACGTCTATAATAATGTCGTCTTCATCGGTGGAGGTGTTTAAAGCTGTAGCTGATTTCGGTTTGTTGGGCAGTTTTGAGTGAGGCTCTTTAATCATAGGTTTTTGAGACTTGGGTGACTTAGTTGACATGTCACTCACTTGTATTTCGGGTTTTGATTTCATTCTTTGTGGAGAAGATGTTTTCTTAGGTTTCATTCCAATATCACTAGCAGTACGAGTGACAGCGTCCTTTTTCGGGCTTACGTTTTCCTTCAAGCCTTTTGGAGTTGGTCCCCGTTTAAATTCTGGCTCAGTACCCTTATTCGTCGGTGATGGGATTGATCTATTTATAGTTTTCGATGTAGTTGTCTTCGTGTAAACGTTTTGTTTCGTAACCCCACTACTTTTTTTGACATCTGTTGTAAGTCTCTCTACTTTTATGGGGGCTAATGTAGCGGGTGTTGGTTTGCGAGTCAAATAGGCAGGTATTTGGTCTCGTGGTTTGATTCCACTAGCCTTAGGTACTTGTGGTGAGTGAGGTCGCTCATTATGAGAAACAGGTTTCTTCGGAGAAATACTCCTAGATTTAGTAGGAGATTCGGGAGTCTTATCTACTCTACTAGAAGGAGCCGAAGGTGCTCTTTTGGTTGGTGATACGTTTCTAGAAGGTTTGTTTGTTGTTTTTTGATCATCAGACTTATCAACCTTTAGTTGTGCAGGGCGAGTAACCTTAGATGTTACAGTTACTTGCTCTTCTACTATTTCTGATAGATCTTTCTTTGTAATTTTACCAGTCTGGATTGTTTCTGTTGGGATTATATCTAGGTCTTGAAGACTGGTAGTAGATTTTGTAGGACTTCGCTCCCGGCTTGGTGACCTTTCTTTGCGCTCTGGCGATAGTTTTCTGAGTGACTTCTGTACCTTATCCAATATTTCTTGCTCTCTTTCAGACATTATAAAGTCAGTATTGGCTTCAGTAACTGTAGTGTTTTTTTTGATTTGAGATACCGAACTTAATTGTCTTGGCTCTTCAGGGGTTTTCAGATTTAGCCTGGGTTCACGTTCCGGAGACTGACGCCCAGGTGACACTGGTGATCTCAGTGATGGGTTCTTTTCTCTGCCTATTCTTGATTCATGAACATTTTGTGTATCTTGGGATGTGATTGTAGAATCATATTTGGAAGTCGTTGAGGCGGTAGATTTCATATAACTTGGCCTTTCAGGACTAGTAGTCAATCGTCCTGGTGTAGTCTCTCTGGGGTGTTTACTTTCTGGTAGTGTACCAGCAACAGGCGATTTAGAACTTGTTTTCCGGTCAGGTGATGTAGAAGTTTGAGGGGCCTTATCTGTTGGTTTGGAAGGTGATTGCGTACGTGGACGATCACTGGTCTTCGGAGTTCCTTGCCTAGGAGTTTCAGGATAATGTTTTGTGTAAGTATTCTTTTGAGTTACATTTTCTTCAAAGTTTTCTATAGTAGATGTGGTGTTTGAGGTGCCAGCTGTAGTCATTTTCTTATAACCTGTCGTATTTTCAGGACTACGTGGACGCAACCCTTTAGGGGATTTATCGGCAGGTTTTCCCGGTTCATTTGAAGGATGTTGGTGACCAGGTTTACGTTCAGGAGACAACCCTTGCTTTCGGGGCGTATCATAAGTTGGATGCGATGGTCTAGATGGTGAAGTCGTACGTTTAGGAGCGAACTCGTCAGGAGATTTAGGAGTTTGTCGTGACGAAGACTCCGTATTCTTGGGAATGGAATATTTTTCGTCCGTGCAGGTTAATGTAGTAGTCTCTTGGAGGTCTTCTGTTGTTGTAGTGTCATAATATTCATTTGTATCATGCTTCGATATCACAGAAGCGGTAGGTTTCATATAGCCAGGAATTTTTTCAGGACCCGGTCGTGTCACGCTGGTTGATGTAATTGTTTCTTGGATGTCTTCGATTGTTGTAGTTTCATATTCATTTGTATCATGCTTCGATGTCACAGAAGCGGTAGGTTTCATATATCCAGGCATGTTTTCAGGACCCGGTCGTGTCGTAGATGGCATTGTTGAATGTTTAGATCCTGGGAACTTCACCGGATTTTCTTTATTCGGTGACGAAGGTTGTTGAGTTCTGCCAGGTTTCCTATCAGGTGATATGTCTGAAGGCCGTGTTGTTTTGGTAGGAGAAGGAGTGCGGTGCTCAGGAGAAGATGTAGGTTGAGATGTTTTACGAACTGGAGAATCTGGAACCCCCGAAGATACATGTTTTGTTTCAACTGTCTTCAGTTTCGTAGCCTCTTGGACATTTTCCGACATTGTCATTGTCTCATGCTTTGTGGCCGCAGCTGTCGTAGTTTTCATGTATCCTGGCACTTCACGTGTCTTGGTCGAAAATGAATCTTTTGGTTCCACATCGCGTGGTGTATTTGTTGTAGTGTCGCTTAATGGCGTCTTTTGCGGGGATGATTGTCGCCCCTTATTCAAATTACCAGAGGGTTGAGGTTTACCAGGTGAATCTGCTTGGGGTACACCTTGTGGTGCTTTACGAGAAGGAGAAGTTGAGGTTTTAGTTCGAGGCTCTTTCTTATCTTGAGTTCTAGTTGAGTAAGCTACATCTAACTCTTCCGTAGTGTATGTCATATTTACACTGTCATATTTGGATGTGGTTGTTGTAGATTTTAGATGAGTTGGCGTTTTTTCAGGACTATCACGTGGTCTGCTTCGTGTGGTGTCTGGACGTACACCTTGAAGTTTTAACTGACTATCCTCCGGGTAATCTTCAGATTCTGGCTTTCTGGCAGGAGATCCATCTTTAGGTCGTGGTTTGGAAGGCGAAATAGTTCGCGGCTGCTGTGACTCAGACAAATCTGGAGTGGACGAGGGAAGTTGCCGAGTCGGTGATTCCAGAACTCTTGTCGGTTGGGACTTTTTGGTCATCTTCGTGGTTTCCTTTATATCTTCAGTGATTGAGGTCGTATCATGCGTAGTTCCAGAAGTAGTAGTCTTAAAGGTGTAGTGTGGAGTTTTTTCTGGGCTCTCTCTAGTATTTTTGCTCAATGGTTTTCGTTCAGGGCTCATTGTAGTGTTCGATGGTGAATTTTCTTTAGGTCGAGATGGTTGTGCTGTAGTTAAAGACGGTTTTCTTTCAGGGCTTTCACTTGGTCGCTTCTGGAATGTTTTGTTCGAATACGAATCATCTATTGTTTCTTCCGAAGGCTTACGTTTGTCCGGACTATATCTTGGAGATTTGGTTGTAACCGTTTTGGTCACTACGCCTGTTTCCATATCCTCTTTTGTAGTTTTATCCGTGGTCTGCGTACGTTTAGTTACAATATCTTGTTGCTTTGAGGGAGAACTTTCTCTGGATGGAATTTTAGTTTTTCTACCATCACGGATTTCCGTGACCTTAGTAAAATCTTCTTTCTCATGAGTGATAAAATCAGTAATATCAACTTTTGTATTAGAAGTTTTCTTTGTAGCAGTGTAGTCAACAACTGCTGATGGTTCCTTTGAAACCGGACTGTCACATGGTGAAACACTAGGAGAGCTCTGGTTTGAGTCGGGCTTCTTTGTATATTTTCTCGTCTCTTTAGTGATGGTATCGGTAGTTTTATCCTCGACCATACCAAGAATTTTCTTACAGCGATCTTCGTAAGTTTCACGTCTTTGAAATGGTGGTTTTGGTTTGACGGTGGAATGCACCTCACCAGTTTCAGGTTCACCAATTTCTGGCTCACTAGGGCGGTCTTTTTTAACTACTTTGTGTTCATGCAAATCTGGTTTATCATCTGTTGGTGAAACACGGAAGCTGGTCGGTGGTTTTTCTAGCGGGGAAATTTGACTGACATCTGTTGTTGGTTTCTTCAAAGAACTTTTCCTTGGTAGACTGTCTTTTGTCGTTGGAACATGTTTTTCGGGTGATGGAGATTTACAAGGTATCTTAGATGGTGACGGAGACCTCTTTAGATCTAAACTTTCAGGCCTTTTAGCCATTTCGTTAGGGTTTTCAGAATCTGGATAATACTCATCGAGATCAGTAACTATAGGTTTCTCTGGACGCGGAGATCCAAAATATACAAAACCACTTACAGAAGTTGTTGGTGAACTTTGACCAGTTGAAGGTTCAGTTTCAGTTGTCTTCGGCTTTCTTGTAGGACTTGATGATGGAGTAACCAGCTGTCGAGGATGTTCTTTTGTAGTTGTTTTCTTAGTGATCTCTTCAGTTGTTCTTTCTGTTGCAAGAAAGTCCGTCGTGTGTTTGTATTTAGTATCTTTAGTAGGGGATTTCATAGGAGAAGTACTGTCCCTCGGACTTTTCTTCTTAGGTGACGATGGGGTAACAGGCACGTTTTGTGGCACGGTATTGTCTCGACGAGTAGTGTATTTGACATCTTTAATATCTTCATTGGTAACTGTGGTCACTTCAGTTATATTGTCAGCTTCACGTAGCTTCTTTTTATCGTATGTTCCATATTTAGACGGAGAAGTGTCTCGGTTTGGCATGCTATTGCCGGCAGGCGATTCTTTATTTTTAGGAGTACTTTTCACAGTTGTTATATCGTCAGTTTGACTATCACGTTTTGTTGTCATATTGATAGATTCAACTGTTTTATCAATTCTCCCATAAACTTCATCATTTTCAATGTTGATGCTTGTATAGGTTTGCGGCGATGGTGACTTACCCTTTTTAACAGGCGCCGTACAGAAATCAGTAGTATCTTGACTTGGAATCTTACTCATCTGAGAAGGACTTTTATCTCGAGGGTGAGAATCGTCAGGGCTCGATATTTTAGTTACTTTTTTGTTAATGTCTGTCTTATTTGTACGTGTGTACTCCTTTGTTTCTTCATCAACAAATCTGTAATGCTCTTCTTTAATTTTAGAAGTTTTATTGGAATCTTGAGGACTACGATCTGGGCTGTGAGCCGGGGCATGCTTGGTAGGAGATTTACGTTGGGGTTCATCATCTGGTGTAGAAAATGTTCTTATTTTGTCATCTGGTTGACTAGCAGTAGTGGGTCTCATGTAGCTAGGTTTTCGATCTGGGCTTACACTTGACTTCTTAGGAGTCGAATCTGAAGGATGTTTGTTGACAGGCTTATCTGGGCTTTGCCGGGGTCGCTGATAGCCTGGTTTCCTATCAGGGCTTGCCCCTGATTTGCGTGGTGCATTATCTGTAACTTCTGCTACATAGTTAGGTCGGGAAGGCGAAACTGTTCTGGGGTAACCAGTTGCAGGAGAATCGGTGGGCTTTTGGTGTCCTGGTTTTCTATCCGGACTCGGGCTAGTTCTTGGCGATGAGCGGTTAGGGTAACCATCTGTTGGCTTTCTCTCCGGACTAGTAGTAGACCGATGTGGGAAACTTCGGGGATAGACATCGGATGGCTTTTCATCAGGTGGTGGATGGGTTTGCCGTCTTTCGGGACTTTGTCTCGGCCTTGTAGGAGATGTAGTTCTAGGAGTTTTATCAGTGGGAGCTAATTTTTGATGTGATTTTCGATCGGGGCTGGAATTCGGTCTATTTTGAAAGTTTGGAGGTCTTTTCTCCGGACTGACACTTGGTCTTTGACGATGTACGTCCTGTGGCTTTCTGTCAGGGCTATGTCCAGGTGAGGAGGGAGAGCGGCCGGTTGGAGGTTTCCTTTCAGGGCTGGTGTTCTTGTTTGTTTTCTCTTGAGTGACTGAGTGAGTGGAATGGGTACTAGAGTACCTGTCCGATGTTACGGTACGTGTCGGTGAGTAACGGTCTATTTTGTTAGGGCTTCCTCCACGACTGTGCGGCTTTCTAGACTTGTCCGGACTCACACTGCTACGCACCGACGATGTGCTGGATTTGAAGGTCCTGCTGCCTGGCGATGAGGCTCTAGTAGATGGACGAGTGGTGGAAGGAGTATCAGAGCGCAGTGTGCTAGCCCACGCTTGGTGTGTGGGACTCCAATCAGTGCTAATTTTTCGAGTTTGATAATCATTTTGATAAGTTGTTTGATAGTGATCACTGCTAGTCTTTCTCTCAACTACTTCTTCCACTTTTGAATCTCTCGTGGTATTGTAGACTCTTTTGTCAGTGGTCGTTCTGTCTCTTGGAATATCACCTCTTTCTACAGGGGTTCTAGAATCCCTTGGAGCGCCATAGATTGGCTCCGCAGGAGTAGATCTGTCCCTTGGAACGTCACGGCCTCTTTCTCCAGGGACTGTACCATCCCTTGGAACCTCATGGACTGTTTGAACAGGGACTGCTCTATCTGCGGGAACATGACGGTCTCTCTTTTCAGGGACAGTACTGCCCCTTGGAATGTCCTGTAATGTCTGTGCAGGAACTGTTACATCCCTTGGGGTGTCATGAGATCTCTCTCCAGGGACTGTTTCATCCCTGGGCCTGCAGTTGTCGCGAACTCTTTCTCGAGGAACGCTTCCATCCCTTGGGATGTCACGGTTTTTATCCACAGACACTGATCTATCCTTTGGGGTGCCACGGATTCTCTCTTCAACATTCGTTTGATCTCTTGATATATGGCGAGTATTTTCTTCAGTATCTTTTCTTTCCCTTGTAATATTATGTATATTTTCCTGAATGTCACTAACCACACGTTTTTCCTCGACGATCTTGTGCTGGACGTCATGATCACGACTTGTAGTTGTTTCACGACGGTCGACTTCATCTACTCGATTGTCATCTCGTCGGTCGACGAAACGATGTTGAGTCTGTGAATGATCATCCCTACTAGTATTGGATTGATCGATGACTTTATTGTTTATTCTCGTTTCGTAACGCTTTTGAGAATGATCATCGTCCGTCTGAGTGTAGTCAGTTACCTTTCTATCGACTTTGGTAACATATCGCTGCTGAGTATCACCAAAGTCATCGCTGTCTTTAACAGTATACTCACGTAGTTGTTTCTTAAAATCGTAATCGTCGACGTTTCTCTGCGAGTCCACTATGTCGTTAGTACGACTGTCGATAATGTGTCGAGTGGTTTTGGAAGTGGAGTCCCTGGTGTCGGATTTGTGCTGCGAAGAGTAAGACTTGCTCTCGCCCTTGGTCTGATACTCGGAGCGAGTGCTCTGCGCCGGCGCACGGAATTCACGGCGCGTGCTCGTCACCCGCGTCCCGTCGGGCAGGCATCGCGTCTCCACGATCACCTTGGTGTTATCGTCAGGGTACTCGACCTTCCTCGACACCAGCTCCGAGTCGCTGCTTCTCAACGTCTGTTCGTAGTCATTTTTGTTTGTGATCCTCGTTACTTGCTCGTTGCGGTTAGTATCGTGCGCGGTGCGTCGCGTCTGGTCATAGTCTTCGGTGACGTAGGGCACCGTGTCGTGTTTCGTCGAGGACACCTGCTGGAACTTGGAAGAAGTGTTCGAGGAGCTGGTGGTGCTGGAGACGCGGGTTCCGTCGTCGGTCTGGCGCACTACGTGCTCGTGTGCAGCGGTGTCGGAGGAGGTCTCGTCGCGTCGCAGGCTGGAGTGGTCGTCGCGGTACTCGGAGACGGCCTGCCGCTGGCGGTCGACGGCGGCGAACTGCCCGCGTCCGCCCTCCACGTCGTAGCGCCCTTCGATGTTCGCGTTGACAGACTTGACGTGCGTGCGCCCGCCGTCCGTCGTGCGGTCCTCCGACTCCACGTTCCAGCCCGCGTTGGACAGCTCCTTCAGATCTGCAAAGAGAGTTCGCACGTTGATACGCGGCCGAGGAGTGCGCACGTTGCTTCGGGTTAGGAGTTACGAAGCGTTAGTGGGTTAGGGTAGAGTAGACGGGCGGTGAGCACCTTGGCCGCGGTACGCGAACTCCTTGGGAGGGGAGCCTGCGTCGCGCACCTCCTTGCTCTTCATGGACTGGAAGTTCTGATCCGCGAAAGAGTGCACGTGGCCCTGCGCCGACGTGAACTCACAACCTGTTGGAGCGGCACTACTCTACATATCGCTCGCTAAACATAACTTCAGCTTAGACACAAATAGCACAACACAAAGCTACTACATCTACATTTAGGTACTTAAAACCAAGAACAACATGGATTTGAGTCCGTGATGGTATCTTTTTTATTGTTGTTTTGAAACCATATTTGTCACGCTGTTCCGAGTTTTAAGGACATTTATGCGCAAACTACGCTCTACACAAAAAGCATAGCCATCTACGCTCTACTATAAGAAATACGTTCAAACGATACAAGAATCTACTGCAAACCTGTTTTTAGGTAATTTGTATTACGTTCTTTGTTTATAAATGAAGTGCTTTTATTCAAAAGCTCCGAGTAGGTACTGCCTTGCGTCAAGTTCGTACCTTTTCCATCAGGCTTGGGTTCCGGCGAGTAGAGGTTGCGCAGGCGCTCCTCACGCAGTCGATACATGTGGGAGCGGATCTCTTTCTTGCGGGAGAAGTCTTCGGTCTGCTGCCACTGAAAACGATACAATGCAAATTATAATAACTGATATAATAATTATGTTTTCAATAAAAATAGTAGGTAGATACCTAAGGTTAGTAATAATGAATAACCGTGTTTCCATAGTTTTTATCAATAGCAAGAAGAATGAAGTGATTGCTCTCATATTTTTGCCAGGTGCACTTGTGCGGTTGTTGATGACGATTGTACCTACACTTCAAATTTAGTATCTATATATTATGTTTTAAAATAGAAATTTAACTTCATTGTTTACAGCTGTGTCGGTTTAGAAGATGAACGATACGGATACTAATTGATAGTAAAGTAAACGTGACATACCATGCGGCGCAGCACGTCTTCGTCGCGAATGTGTGATACTTCGCTTTCTGACATGCTGGAAACAAAGAAAAATAACTATTCAAGCAATTTATTTTAATACTAATTGGTGCCCGCGACTTCGTCTACGCAGGATTTGTATTTAGAGCAACTTATAATTATTACGTACGTGACGTAGAAAAGAACTAACATTATGACATTAAAACACATTTTTATGGTTCACTGTTTTGACTATAATGGCTTACACATAAGATATAGATAAGTATATACTGTGGCGGGCTGTTTTGTAGAACTATTTAAGATACACATTTCCATCATACATTGCATGTGTGTGTATAGCTCTAGCGGTTTTGGCACCGCACGCCAGAATAGCTCGCAGATGGTAGATTGTTCCTACTTACATGACACTTATCGTCATATTTTGGACAATTCATACAATATCTGTATAAATTGTCGCCTATGTGCTATTCTGATGTTTAAGCTATATTATTGTAAAGTTTCTTTAAAATCCATTCAGTAGTTTTTACGTGAAAGAGTAACAAACAAACATCCATCCATCCATCCATCCATCCATACTTACAAACTTTCGCGTTATAATATTAAGAAGGAAGAATAAGTATTCAACCATCAACTCAACTCAAAAAAAAAAAAGAAAAAAAAAAAAAAAACTGTGTTATCTACTACCGGTGGAGTTTAACAGATTTCGAAATAATTGATACACTTAAGGTAAGTAAAGGAGTCTACACAATAAAGCTGTCAGCTCGGTTGCTATACTTATCCTAGCGGCTCCAGGTGGAATCAAATCATTGGGAGCCCCGAGGAAATGGGTCCTACGCAAAATCGAAACCTGTAGGGTGAGCACGAAGCTCTATCGAGAAAGTTTTCGTAATCGTAAGAGATTTGATCAGCGCCCGTTGTGTGAAGTTTATAAGTATTATTTGTCCGAAGTAACGTTAGTGTGAAAATTGTTACATAATTATTAAAGTTTTTATTTCGTGACGACATTGGATCGACGATTTATTTGTTATACGTAATGTTATAATACCTAGTGCGAATTAAACACTAGCTGAACCCACAGCTACCCTACCTATTGGCTGTGGTGGGTGTTAGCTCCTTATATTTTATATTATAATTTTTTTTATCGAATACAATTATTCGGTTTGCCTACTTATGTCTATTCTTACCACAGAATAGCTATTTATGTATGGTAGGTACCTACCGTATCTGATGTGTATCGAATTCCTACGGTCAGAGACCACATTTGCACAAAAAGTGAATAAGTCAGCGCCATGACAGATAAACTTGTCAAACGCAAATTTTAATCCAAATTGAATTTGACTTAACTCGACAAAAAATTGCGGTCAGACAACGAAGCTATTTGCCTATAGGTCAGACTCGGGTCAAATGGATTTAAAATTTTAAACTAGTTCATTAAACATAATATGAGTAACAATTATTAGATAGTTGCATTACGTGAGCATACTAAAATACATCAGGCACTGTGATTAAATATCTACAAGCTTATACAATAGTCAAAAACCGTATCGCTGTAAGCATTTAGGAAACTCGCATCTAAAGTAAAAAAAGCGGTGCGAACTTCACTGAGACAAAGTTCCTAACTATTAACACATTTACGAGTAGAGTAACATCAACCAATTAGTGGCCATCAGCGTCGGACAGTTCATCGCCAGATTTATGACAATGACCACTTCTGCGCGACCTCACCGCCCACGCGTATGCAGAACAATCGGCCAATTCGAGATATGCAACTAAGTAGAGAAGCAACTACTGACATAACATTTCATAATGGATGTAGGAGGTAATAGCAGGAAAAATAAATACCTGTAGTTTAGTAATAAGGCATTGCACCGAAGCATTGTCAACCACTAATGTGAACGACCGTGCCTGGTTTACCACTTTGCCATACATTTTCAATTTCACGAATACACTATACCTACATAAGACTTAAAATACGTCGCTGAAGTTTTACAATCTTCCATTCTACCCGTATTTGTTATGAGATGATTTATTCAGAAATAACAATAAAGATTTATATGATCTTCGTTTTGACTTTGCCTAAATAAAATTGGTTGTAAATGGCCACTTACGTTACGGTGTCGATACATCATCTCACTTGTATTTTAGGTAGGTAACCGTTTGAAACATATTCAGGGATACCATAAGTTGAAATCAAAATTATACTCAAACGCCGATACCAAAATCGCTCGCTTACTGAAATCATATTTACTAGGTAAGGTACTAACGAGTCTAATTCGCGCACAAACTAATATCAAAATACATAATTTTGATACACTTCGACATTTCGATGGAATGACATCCATCGCGGTCACGATAAAACTGAGTATGCGGGTTCACCGTCGGGAGCGGCGCGTGTTTTTCCCAACAACCCGTGTTTGGTCATATAAAACCAGACAGCAGCACTGCCTGCGTTAGAAAATACGCAATTGAGACCCTTCGTTTACAAAAAAAAAACGTGTGTGCGTGTAACCTTTACGCGCGATTGAAGTAAAACTACATTGACATGTCAATGTCACCTTTTTTAAATAGCGGAAACTACACAGACTATGTAACAGACAGTGTAAGCGTCACTTCCGTCAAAAAAAAATCTGAGTTACTCCCTAGTCGCGCCTAAAGAAGTTTTACTTCAAAAACTCATGTAAACAGCCTGCCAGAAAACTCAGTGCTTCTGACATAAGACATAAACTTCAGAATTCCCTGCCTTCAAAGTCTACGCTTCCTTGAGCCATATCCCTGTTAGGGTTCGTATTTACCTCACAGTGACCATACGGCTATCTCCCCATTAACCTTGTCGGGGCAACACTATCATCTCCACTAATTACGCTGTCATGTCACTAGTAAGGCTATCTCCATATGCAGCGCCCGTCTCAGCGCCCTTGTGCCACTTCAACGCCACGTATAAGGAGGTGTTTTTACTCGAGATCTTGTACAAAACCTCAGTACATGTACCAAATGAAATGCTAGTTATGTGTGACATATGGTGCGCTGGACATAAGCGTTGTAGTCATGGGAAACGGAGCGCTAACCATAACCGGTTCAATGGACCAGAACAGACGTAAAAGCTTAGAAGACCTAAACGGAACTCTATCAGTAAACACGGTATGGTTGTGGTCCTCACAGCCGCAACGAGAGGGGAGCCAAAACAATCTAGAATCAAATAGGAAATAGTTAGAACAACAAATTGAAATGGCCTCCTAGATGTACCGAGCGCCGTCCACCGTGACATCACCTAGTAAGTGGTGGTGTGTCCGCCGGCCTGTCGTATATCTTCACTAATGGACACGCGATAACAGCGGTACAGGTGTGGACTGGCTTGTCACCGAAACTAAGTGTTGACTATTCGACTGTGAAATTGGAAATTACCACACTAAATCCACAATCAATTTGAGAATATTGAATATAAAGAAAAATTAAATAAATGATTAAAGATTCCAGATATCTTTATGTTCAATATTATGTTTGTTTTTTTAACGTAGCCCCATAATAGGATTTCTCCTGTGTCGTGGGTACCGTTTACAGACATATTATATTTAATAATTTCACATACACATATAACACCCAGACCAGAAACAAGTTATATTTGTATGAACACACAAATTCGTCAATGAAGATAAGAAAACTCAAAATAAAACAGTCGTATTCTTAAAACTTAAAGTATTGCATCAGAGGGCCCGGCTGGAACCGGCTCCGTTACCGCGGGCCCCTACATGCAGATCGGCTGAGGTCACAGGACCCGTGTCTGGGAGCCGCGCACGCACTCTACAACGCCCGACTTCAGTATAGAGGTAGAGGTCCAGTGACTGGAGCCACTCCGAAAGCATTCTGGGAGACGAGAAATGGCAGTAAAATAAATGACAGTCGTAAATAATAACTGTAATTAGGGAGTAACCTACCTAACGAGTTTAAATGAAAATAGGGTAAAAATATGCAGAAACTGTTACAGAATACCGGCATTCTTTCATAGCTGGCATTGGTGGGAATAGATCTGGCACTTGTATGTCGTTTGCCAAAGAATATAAACTCCAGAAGATAACAAAACATTGTGTTCAGTTCAGAACCCTAATACTTGTAACATTGAATACTAACAATACTTTAATACTTTAACTATTCAGTGCAAGTGGAGTTGTACTCAAATTATTTCGTTGGAACCTAGTTTGTTTATTTTAACACATATTTTTAAATGTTGCCTAACTTTGCAATTTCCAAATAAATAGATCAGTTTGGTAAGTTATAATAAATGTATTTTCAAACAACGTGCGGCAGTGACATAATCAACACTTTAAAGGCATTTTCATATATTTGTTCGCGTTATTCGAATTTAAATTATATTAATTTGCATACATCAACAGACATGGCAAGATATTATGTATGTATGCGTGTCTGTGTGTGTGTGGCGAATCGGTATCAGACTCATGTCGGATATGGGACAGAAAAGATTTTATGTAACATAAATATGGTGCAATTACATACTGAGATACCTATATAATCATGTTTTGTTTATCTGTACGAAGGTGGTATTCTCAGGCGCAACATGGTCAAATATTATGTAGAGTTTAAGCGGGAGTGGTGTAGACTAGTGTAGAGTGTAGTGAATTTGATCATTTTCTAAACTCATAAATCTAGAATGTACTTACGTATATTAATAAACCGCAAGAACTTCGAATAATTAATGTAGACCACCAACAAACCGTCATCCACAAAAAGCTCATCAAAGACTGCAATATACTTAAATAGAAGCAATTGCGCCCATTACTTACTGCGCAGCGGAGAGTAACGAAGGGTGTTTGAGTCGGGTACAGCTTTTTGTCCACATTGCAGAACCTAGGTTCCGAGCTAAAATTATTAGAGAGCTATACTTAGTGGCAAAAATATGTTGCACTCAAAGGTACGCTTACATATCTATGAAACCAGCGGTATTTGTTCTGTCTGGTTACTTTTGGGGCGTGGTCCTTCCAGCTCTCGATTCCTATAAGTAATCCCATTTAGAATCGACAAAATAATAGTGAGTAATCAAAAAACCGGCCAAGTGCGAGTTGGACTAGCGCACGATAGGTTTCGTAACATTACCTATACAACATAAAAATAACGTTTGTTGTAACGGGAGCCCCCTTATATATTTATTTTATTCTGTTTTTGAGTATTTGTTGTTATAGCGGCAACTGAAATACATTATCTGTAATCATTTCAACTGTCTAACTATCACAGTTCGTGAGACATTATATATACAGCCTGGTGACATACGAACAGACAGACAGACAGACGGTCAGCGGAGCCTTAGTAACATGGTTCCCGTTTATCCCTTTGGGTACGGAACCTTAGAAAGTAATGTCTCAGATGTTACGATGATTATTTATGGTACTGACAGCCTTGGTTACACCGAGTCACCGTTAGACACGAAATCACTTTTACTGACTACAGTAACCCAGTAATTATGTGGAAGCTTTCACTGTCTCCCGCATCCTCCTCATCGCGAATCATTAGAAGGCCCGGCACGCCGCCGCCGCCGCCTGCTTGTATGCAGGGCGCGACGCGCGCCATTCATGGCGATTTCTGCTCTGAGGAAAACTGTGAGCTCGGGATGTGATGCGGAACTTAAAACGGCTTTAAAGCATTTACCTTTTTATTTGGTTCATGGGTAATCGGTTGCTTTGTGTGACTTCACACAGTTGTTTTTTTATTTGCGGACTTAGAAACTTCCAAGAAAGTGCAACTGGGAATTTGTTCTAGTTAATACATTAAGAACACGTAGTTTGTACCTCTGCAAACACAGGTTAATTTATATGAATGCTCATTTTTTCGCATACAACAACTTTGCTTTGCTGATAAAATCTGGCCCAGCGCTACTTTATGTATAGTTTATTTATTATTATGTGTATTTTTAGCGCCGCAGAGGTCAAGTCATGAGAAATGATATTTACCTCTCGAAAGATATCACAAATTAATATAAATATTAATTTACGACTTCAATCGGATAGATTAACACTTAAAAACACGAAATTACCATACAAATCGATTTAAAATAAAACACAAGTTTCCACCAAAGTGACCTTGTGCGAATGAACAATAAATACAGAAAGAGTTATGTAGACTATACCACAGAATAATATTAGTAGGTACGTAGTATTACATACTTATGCAAGAACAAGTAAAGTTTAAAATTAAATATTGCGGCGCCCTTGACGGAGTGAGGTAAACAGTGCAGCGGATGCAGATGATGTCATACGGACTGACTATTACTTATTAGATGTAGATATCGAGGTTTGGAGATAAGTGATCCTACACGAAGTCAAATGTTATTTTGTTGATGGTGACATGAGTCAGTAAAGGACAAAGGTTCCTTGTTTACACCAACAAGTTTTATTACACAATTGCATAGTTGTTTTATCGTTATTAGTATTATTACATAAATTTAATTCAATAATGAAATTGTTCTCCGTAGTACATGACATCATAATTGGTCGTTATTAGAACGAAGATGATGATGGTACTTGACTATATGCGAGTAAAAACAAAGATGTTCCACTTTTTTGTACTTTATAGGCTGACATTTCACCATTACCTCTCCAAGGTGGTTGTAGGTGGTGATCTGCTAAGTAGTGCTCAGCCTAGAATGGCAACGGCTCTGGAGCGCTATCTGAGCTAAAGAGAAGGTCACTTATTAGAAAAAGTGATAAAGATATAATATAATAATTGCTAATGTTGTTTGTTACTATTTCGTTTCAGATGAACCCGCGATCAATTGTGAAAGTTCACGGCGGTGCAGTATGCAGTCATTTAGATTGTAGTACAAAAGTAAGTGAAGTCACCAAATTATCTTTGGAGAAGGAATCAGTACCCTAACACAACATCTCACAACACCTACTCTTTATACGCGCGGTCAGCACCTCATAGGGTTGTGAACTGGTGTAGCATGGGCATGCTGACTTGACATGATATCTCTTCACCACGTCTCCATATTCCGTGTGGTATTTACGTCGGGGGATTCGCGAGGTGAGTCTATTAAAGTTATTAGTACAATTGAGATCGGAAACCCAGTCTGTGCAAACAACGAAGGCGTTTGCGATAAAACGGCTGAAATCGCGGCTTCCGATGAGGTCAGCCGGACCCACGCAGAGCCAAGAGAGTGATCTCACAAGTTTATCGCAAAACATACAGACGGCAGGTAGCGTTCAGGGTTGCCATTTAATTTATGTAGCTCGTAAGAAAGAACATCGTTGAAGTAAGGAAAATGTAGTCATGAGAGCTTTAGTTTGCACGGTAGATCGAGGGAAAAACTCAGAGAAAGAGAAGTCTGGGACATCCAATACTCAAATGGCTAGATGAAATCGACACCTAAAAGACGCTGCAGCCACTAGAACCTTCAATGAAGATGAAACCGATAATGATATAACATTTTCAAAGGATGATACTTTCAAAAATAACAGGTAACCCTACACAGATTAGTGGATTAGGTGATAAATAATTGAAGTGCTGGTGGCTTCCCACGCACTGTAGGCATTGGCACCTGGCACTGGCAGACGAGTGACGACGCGCCCGCCACTTACTGTCGATGACTGATTGTTTGCATATTATATTTGTATATAATTTGTCAATGGTGTTTGGTTTGTGATAAATGATAATCGAATTGTGGCTTAGTCGTACCAAGAATTATTGAGAGTTTTATTTAAAACACAAGAGATTTTAGTCTAGTATGGTGCAGTTTTACTTTGTCAATAGTAGTATAGGTTCAAGTTTGAAATAAACTTCAAGTCGAACGCTCTATGTTTGATTTTAACGATGACCGGTGTAGTTAGATTTTTTTTTAAGTTTTTCACAATCAGAAGTGTATGCTGAAATAGCAATGCCATACGCTAGGATATTTTATTATAAAATGACAAAACAAATCTTATTACGGGGTAGTAAGTATAAGCCTATTATGGCAAATTATAAACATCTAATGCGCATAAGCATCCAGTTTTGAACAAAAGTAAGACTGGACCCGGCGCGGCTACTCGCCCTAACCCACAGACCCGTGAAGGTGACCCACATGCTCACATCTTACGCGTCTACGTATCAAATAACCCACGTAACGTGAAAAGTTTGGAAGTGCGAAAAGGCACGAGCTATAAAAGTGCACTTGAAATTTTCCAGAACAAAAGAGTTCAACGCGAGCTTTTACGTTTTCTTAAATATGTCTTACTTCCCAACAAAAGAGTTCAACGCGAGCCCTTTCGGTTTTCGTTTGTAAATGATACGTACTAGTTTTTTGAAATACTACGCACAAAGGGTCTGTAATTTAAGGCACAAATTAATATTAAGTTGACGTACGTGGACGTTTTGACCTTATTGACCGTGGTCAGAAGACTATATTATACCTAATGAATTTCAAGTATTCGGATTAGCTCTCCTATTCTTTGAATTTCTACTTTCGATGAGCAAACAACAAACTTTTACTTGGTGTTATGTTTATATGGTTTTTATTTGAAACCCAAATACGTTTTAGAATCAGTATTCTACAATCTCATTACAAATCAAATTTTGTACCTATTCCTCGAGTTGTTTTGAGAACTATGCTCTTTATCGTTTTACATCCGCCGGCGCGGCGTACATGCGAAACGAGCGTGCTAAACACGACTGCGCTCGATCCGCTCGCCCAGCTCGTTTCGCTTGTTTCGCTCGCTCAGCTTGTTCTTTGGAAACTGATTGCTTTTGCATTCACGAGTAATGTAGCGCTTTGATCTTTATGTGCTCTGCCGACGGGGTTTGAAGTTGTGTACGAATCTGCAGGTTGTTAAACATTCGATGCCGACACGCGGGTCGAAGTCACAGGCTTTGAGAAATACCTAGAACCTCTAGGCACTACCATAAAACCAAAGTAGCCGACTTAGCTCAAAGGACTAGCATTAATTAGAAGAGCCGACTTAATAGACAAATGTAGTGTAAGTCGCATAGCAGCAGGTGGAGTAATGATTTCGGAAACTGCTGGTAGAGTCTATGTGAGAAGAGCAGAAGATCGGGCTCCGTGGCGAACACTTGAAAAGGGCTACGAGATGTCGAAGAATCAAACTACCAAATTCTTCTTGTCAATCTTATAATGTCAGTAGAGCTAAACCTCCGTAGGTGTAAACCGATGGAACGTTTATGGCTGTAACTCTATTTGGCGTTTGACTAATAAAGTTTTATTTGCAAAGCCTTCGGCACAACATCACCTATTTCGGCCGCTGGGCACATTTTTTACTTATTCTTTTGGATAAGCTGGGAATATGAATATTGCATTTCGAACTAAATCTCCACTCTCTCAAATCTGAAATTATTTCTGGACCGCAACATTATAATAGGTTATTATTATTAATAATCCCTAGCTATTATTTTTCATATTGAGACATTGATACGTTGTGGTCTAATTTGTTTGTCAGAATTTTAGCATTGGGTTTGGTCGAGGTAAAAAACAAATACAGGCCCGGCCGGGTCCCCCGCGGTCGCCGGCCGCAAACCAGTTCCGATCCCAGCTCGAAACAACCATAACATATTGTTATACTTGTATACACCTAGGATGCACCAATGTTTATAAAGCTAAATAAATGCACACACGTCAAACTTGATGTTTACACGTGAAATTGTTGATGAAGCTATCTATGTAAATCTAGAGACATTAGTTTTATGTCACTAATTTCGTAATGCAAATAGATTATACCAACCGTAATTTTATGATCTTAAACGTACGATTAGGTATATTGGTGTCAATGCGTAGAGATACAAAGCACATACGTACTGGATTCCCGTAATTAAAATATCGTTCATGACCATAATACACGAGGCTAATAGTTAATCGCGATGGTTGCTTCATACGATATAATTTACCTCATTAATAATGTATGAAACCCATCAAAAAGATATCCGAATACACAAGTAACGGGGCAAAATACCACAATATACGATATGACCCTTAGAACAACGCAAACCGATGTTACTTATTATTTCAGTTAGTAACTTGCTCGATTAAACTGTAGTTTTTAATCAAAATAAGTACCTACTTATTAACGTATAAACTATAAACAATCAGAGTATGGGATTTGTGTAACCCAATGACCCAACTTGAATTACCTACTACTTATGTATGGTACGGTTCCGGGATGGGGTACGGTACAGGGACGGGATGGTCAATGTTACAAAAATAATTTGTCCCGAAAGACACGTGGAGTTAAACGGTTCATATAATACCTACTCGTATGCTAGGTTATGTTGGTAGTATGTTATTACAGTTTGAGAAAATAACTTTATGTTTACCAAATAGTTCGTGAGATACTTTTGCAGGTCATAATAAAATTGTACTGCAAACATTAAAAATTATAGCCATAATGAAAGACAAAAGCACCATTGCGTTTAATTAGGCGTTAAACTAACTGTGCTTTGTAGAAAGTGGAAACAGTTTAATATGGGAAATATTTTATTTTTATATCTTTAGAATTTATCTGTTACTCACGTATATACCATAAAAAAATGGCCAAATGAAAAAAACGAATAGACAGTAGACACTTAGACAGCGTATACAATTCTGTGCTGCAGTAGACAATATTTATTATAGAGTTTATTCACAGTAGAAGAATTCGTCACTATAATATAGGAATTCGTAAATATCGACGATAGATAGTTAGTTCGGTCGTGATTCAGTACCGAGCTTCGGAAATGAATCAAATTCTTAAAGCGCCTGCAGCGGCTCAAAAAAGGATACACTGTTTTTATAGTGCAACAGGCACTTAGTTCTTTTTGGAAATGTATATTTGGTTACTCGCAAAACTTTCTTGAGTTAAAATGAAAAATAACATTCATCTTTCCAACACGGTAATTATATTTCATAGTAGATATTATATTGGGCACCATAGCAGATTCTCCCGCCACGGCTCCATTAACGATATTATCAAACGGGCGCTTGCCCCCATTAACGTACCTTCTACACTAGAACCTGTCGGGATGGTGCGTGATGATGGCAAGCGTCCCGATGGCCTCACTTTGATCCCCTGGGAGCGGGGAAGGGCTCTCGTGTGGGACGCTACATGCGTCGACACGTTGGCCCCTTCTCGCCTCAGCGGATCTGTCTTGAAGGCCGGAGCCGCGGCGGAAGCCGCAGAAGGGGCCAAGCGGCGCAAGTACGTGACACTTTCAAGTGACTACATATTTGTGCCGCTTGGCTTCGAAACTTTTGGTCCATGGGGTCCCAGTTCCAAAAAATTTTTCAACAATCTGTTTCCTCGGCTGGTCGACGCCGCTGGTGACAAGAGGGCTGGCTCTTATCTCGCACAGAGAATAGCCATTGCTATTCAGCGAGGTAATGCAGCCAGCGTTCTTGGTACCATGCCACATGGACACCCTCTTTTGTTAGATTTGTAAGGTTTAGTTTAAGCTAGTTTTAGTTTATTTTATTGTATTTATACTAATGATATTATATTGTATTTTCCTACATCCGCACCGGCAGATGTGGTGATAGATTAACACTTATCAATTCAGTGATCAATAGAAATTATCACTGCTATAAATAAGCCCAATGTCTTCTAATGGACATATACGAGCTATCATCTGCAATGAACACATTCACCGACCAACTGTCGGTAAATACCTACTTTATACCTATAAATACGCATTACTCACGTTCAATAGGTCCATATAACTTGTGTGTCAAGGCTCGAGATTTGCAATTGGGACCTATTTATATTTAATTAGTGACGTCATATGAAAATAAACAACTAAAGCGCACTCAGTTACGAGAAATTCGTGTGAAATAAGACAAAATAATATAATACTAGTTTCTAACAAGAGTAACAAGTAACTGGTACTGTCACAGTGATAAGACGAATTCGAAAAATAATGAGCGATTTGCAAGTATAATGCCGCTTGTCATTTTGTTTTGGTGAGAAAATGTAGACATTAGCAACAATTGGTACCGATTACATTATGTAGGTACATGTTTTGCCGCTGAAATTCGTGTGAAATGTAGTACCATGAACTGCAATGAACCCTGTATAGTTAGTATAGTATAGTTTACTGTACCTAGAGGTATTCTTTCCATTAGGAGGAAAGCATAGCGTAGGTACAGCAGTTTTCTTGATCAATAAACAATTTAGTATTTGCTGTTTGACATTGGAATGAGATAATAAGTTCAAATATTTTGCGGACTTTTTCAGTTGAAACACAGCAGACCTTACATTGAATATTATTAATATAGTTATTATTTTTGGAAATTATTATTATGAAACGACTTTTTCTTTCCTACAATATAAGGAGTAATTACATAGTATCTGCGCTTAGGGACATCCTAGATATTATTCATGACACTCTATTAAAGAGAATCTGAGAAAGTAGTAACAGCAAGCTGACAAAAGATTTATTCAGATGTTTTAATTACGTAAGTACATTAGTAGGTTGAAACGAAACTTCGCTATTGTGATAATATTCCAACCATTCAGTTATAAACCTGATATTCCAACTTTTCAGAATTCTATCCTTCTTTTTATTAGTTCCTCCATTATCTCTAAACCATTTCAAATATCCATGCTCAAGGATCAGTCCGTATCACTCACCGATATAAATAACCAGCGGTGCCGCGCTGCCACGCTTAGCGCCGCACAAACTCTCGCGGACGCTGTTTCGAGAACTGGCGGCCGTTGTCTATAGTCTGTGTACCAGGTAGGAGGTGCGATAACGTGCGACTGAGTGCGCTGTGGTCTCTGTACCAATCTAGGAGGTGCGAGGACGCGCGAGGGGCGGCGGCGCGAGACTGAGCCGAGCCGCGAGCAGCCGCGGGGGTGGCAGGATCGCGCCCACGCGCGCGAGACACGGGCACGAAACACGCCGCGTTTTTGCGGAAAACGCTGGCGTGTGGGGTCAACAAAGAAATAAATAGATTTTTAAAATCTGGTAGTGTCGGGTGATTTCGGCGCAATGTTCTTTATTAAGGCGGATATTTCAATGGTTATGGTACACTTCAGGCATGTATTTTATATCCCACTCACTGCTGAGTGGGAGATGCTGCTGATGTTGGTGATGTTGATGATGTTGCTGATAAAGATATCACAGTAGAGTATTTTTGTCTGATTGTTTGCAGTGTCGGTAAAACTTGGAATTCAGTCAACCACCCTTTGCCATAAAAATATAGGTAAACGAATGTTTCGAAACGAGTATTAGGAACAGATGAATTTTAAATTATTTATTCCACACATCCTGGATAAATAATCGCAATAAAACGGCACAGAGAGTCGCGGATGTCGCGCAACGTCTGTGTTGATACTTCGATCGTACGATTTACTTTCCGGTAAGTCACACCGTCGTCCCAAAGTCAACACGGTGACTAATCGAGTCGAGTTTAATTGGTATTGATATGACTATTAGCAGCCGTGGGCGGCACTCGTTCGATCATTCTAGGCTACAGGATGCCCATAATAACCGGGGAGCTTTAATGAACGCGCACCAAAAGCCAACATGTGAGGCGTTTTATAATATAATTACCTAAGTAAGAGAAAATCAAGTATAAAATATTCCCCAGTAGGTATTTATTATTCTTTGCAGTAAAGCGTTTTTGTGTCTGTGTTGCAATCTATTTTAATCACATAATGAAATCACAAAATAAAGTAAGAAATTGCAGCAAATTTGCATACGACATATTATTATGGTAATAGATTTGCAGCGAATGCAGCGAACGTTGATATGAAACGTGGCGTTTCTCCCGCTCCGTGTGAAAGCACCAGTAAGGATACCTGATGACCTATACGATGTCATCCCGTGACGCGCTGACCGCTCCAAGTGCTCCGATCGTTATCCTGATCCTCGCTAGATCGGCGCGCGCGCACCTGTATTCAGGGCTATCACCTTGCTATGGTACTTTTACACATTTCGTAATTTCAAATCCGGAAATATAATTACAAAGACTGAAAAGGAGATCTTAATTCCTATGTATCTTATTCCCATCTACGTCACTAGCCCTCGTATACAAATTTATTTCGCTCCACTCAACGTCACTTGCCTGTTTTGGTATCGTTAGTTTGCAAAATTTCCTGCAGTCGGTTATTCTTTGACAATAATCCTCGTACGAAGGAAACATACCATCTGTCAGCTCGAGGTACCTCGCGACGTACTTAACTTGAGGATTCCCCGAAGCCGCTTCTCTACGATCATTTGTGTTAAAATGGAGTACCTACCGAGGAACGTCGAAAGTTCAACTAATAATACCAAATATGAGGAACTTTTGGCGGGAGTTTCGAGGTCCCTCAGCAAAGGTCGAGTGAAAGAAATTTGGAGGTAACGACTAACGATACGGGGGTAAGTAACTGAGTGAGTGGGGACACATCAAATATAATATAACCCCTCTCACATCACTCAGTTGTGAGCTTGTGATAAAAAGTCAAATATTGAATGCCCCTACGCTACGTGATTACATCTATCTCGTAATCAGGTGTGGCGTGGGCGTGCTAACAGCCTCGTGTCACCTGATGCTGCACCGGCTATCGTGATGCAGCTAACTGTGACGGATGGCTCTAATGATGATGGAGTTGCGCAGGTCGAGCCGGATTCCGTGGATTGGATGATTAGGCCGTGGAAGATTCCCCATTAGCAACTGTTGCTGATGTAGGTATACTAGTGCACTTATCTCGCGACTAAGAAATGTTTTATTCCTATTAGAGATGCGTCAAAAGTTTTATGTCTCCACTGAACCTAACTTTCTTCATGACCACTCGATAAAAAAGTATGTGATGAGTTGCTTTTAGACAACCTCTTTGGAGATCCCTATAAAAATCATCTGTAATTGCTTTTATCTCCCAGTGTGTTTTGATACGGCGGTAGATTAAACTATCATTTTATTTTTCTAACAAGTACATTATTATGTGGATACTGTCTTGTATTTGTTAGACAAGTTAATATAAACATAAATAGAATATTAAAAAAAATATTATAGCAGCCCAATCAAGGAACTAGGTATAGTTGCGCTATTGCTGAAATATTGTGTTCATGTCATGTCACGCCACTTACGCCCTTAATGGTAGAGTTCCTGTAGAGAAGGTTACTCGTCTGTATGTAGCCTTCTATAATCTATACAGTAACAGCCTAGACTAGTCTTCACCATGAGCAGGCGTTAACCGGTGGGTAACCAACTCATAATGACGATGTAAAGGGCGCGACCACACACCAAGTCAGTGTAAGGGGCATGCACTAACACATTACAGCACATTCCAAATAATTACCTGTGTGAGGCCGATATGCAGAAATATCCCTAGACAATTACGACGTGCGCATGTTAGCCTCACTTCAAGGTAGTGCCTTTTCGCCTTTCCATTATAACTTGCTCCTTCTTAGGTGTATCCGAGACGCTATTCTAATTAATTTCCCTCCATTTCCCACACCATTACCAACGGTTTAAATTACAGCCTCCGTAACCACGCGATTATCTCAGAGGACAATTTACTTAACTTTTCAGTACAATCTAGTTAAATCTCTAGTAAAGTAACGGGACTTATTATTATAGACATTCAGGGCGCAATTTTGCAACAATGTCGGTGAAATACACATAATAATTAAAATATTGGCAAGCGCATCTTGATATGATTCTAATAGAAAAGATGCCGTTACGATACTGCCTATGAAAACTGCAGTTTCTTTGCATTTATTGTAGAAACCCGTGTGAGAGTTTAGAGTGACACCGTTCGCTCCTTCCCCGGATATTCGTCTTCAGTTTTGCGAATACGGTGCGCCGCACGCATGTAAATTAAAGTTGTAAGTGTTCCAACTACAAAGACTAGTTTTTAAAATGTCACTAACTGTTTATAATCATTTTTACTAAATAGCCATGTAGGTAGTATTATGTTTCATTGCTAAAATAGCAACTAAGTAAGAACGTCAGTTTTCCCGTGATCATGGTGTGAAGTATACCTACCTCCTTGTTTGTATACTGAATCCACCTTTATTTTATGAAGCTACGGATTCTCAGTTTAAACATATTGATTGGTATTGTCACTAATTGGTATTCCTGTAAAATCTATCTAACATAAATTTCGTCTTTATTTAACACTAGCTGCACCCCGCCGTTTCACCCGCGTTAATATATCTTTATGAATTGTAGCCTATGTGTTATTCTCATATGTAAGCTATATTATTGTGAAGTTTCATCAAAATCCATTCAGTAGTTTTTGCGTGAAAGAGTAACAAACATCCATCCATCCATCCATCCATACTCACAAACTTTCGCGTTTATAATATTAGTAGGATTGGCATGGCGACTGCAATGCTGCCGAAATATCGGGAGCTCGATAAAAAGTAAAAACTTCATTCATAATAAATATCCTATGCCAATGATAATAATAGAAGACTATTGTATCTAGGCATATCAGAATAGGAAGACACAATAAGGCGATGTGTAATAAAACACGATAACGCGAATACTAGAAGAAATAAACGTGACGCAGATAGCGCACGCGCAGGCGAGATACACATTCCGACATTTTGTAATGAAGCTGGCTAGTGTTGTAATTTAAATACTTATTAGCTATTTTGTAAATATATTTTAACGCGTCGACGGTTGCCGTTCTTTGCAGATGTTTCCGAGAGGTTTAATTCCTCATAGAGTGTAATTTATAGACGCAAGTAGACAGCAGGCTCTTTGGCAAAGCAATATTACAACGGTTATTTGTGTTCATTCAATATTTCATCTCGCTCTCATCTATGTACCTACCTAACTCGATATAAGTAGTAAATTGTCAATTAATTAACTAATTCTTCATACAACACGATAATCTTTCTGCTAATCGTAAGCGTTCTTAAAATATGTAGGTAAGTAGGTACGGTAGAACACCGAAATTCTAGTTTTTTCACGAACAATCTGGAGTGGATAGAAGGATAGACAATTTTTATTGCACAAACCAAATTTTAGTACCTACTACGAGAAACCATTATTTTCTAATAAGCGTTGGTATATTTAACTGTAGTATTTTTCAATGCGGTAAGTATAGTAAGTCCGTACTCAGTTTATTCTGTGAGTAAAAAATAAGAGTAGGTATGATAGTTTATAAAGTGCCATAAAACTGCCTAACGGTAATAATAACAATGTCAGTCAGCTCCTATTACATTTTTATGATTCTGATTTGATATCAACCCACATTCAATTTAGTGCTAAGTCATTTTTTAATCGAAATAATCAACATTTTATTATCTCACCAAACTTTTGATACTAAATAACATGCGACCAAATGAAATGTGGGATGTTATGATTGTTATGACATGGTTCGCGGAAATGACAGATGATTCAAGGCTTCTCATTGTGCTGATGATTGTTTATGCCTTCGTTGGCTGATGATACATAACTACTGCCTGATGGATGGAATCGTGCTCTCACAGTATAACCCCAGAGAGGAATATACCGCGGCGTATTTAAATTAGAAATAGTCAAACATGCACACATAAAATATGCTTATCAATTTGTTTGGTCTAGTATAAAGTTCACACGTCATTATTAATTGTTCAAGTTAAGTGACACGACAAAGAATTAAAATTAATGTTTATTTTTAGAATAATATTTTAAACTTGGAGGTCAGCTTTAATTTCGTTTGCTACACTTCAGATTCTTCAAGACGCCTTGCAATATTGCTTTGACTTTACCATGAAGCTAACACTTTTTTACATATTGTATAGAACAGACAGTGGATTGAGATGTTTAGGTACTGAAAACTTGAGATGATGTCATTACGTGCCTGACCAGAAATATTTCCTCAAAAAGGTCACAGTGAACTTGATTAAGTATTTGGAAACTTTATCGCCAAAGCATGAAGACCGGTAAATATTGACTCCGGATATGCACATTATAGGTACATACTTAATAATAAGTATGTATATTATGCCGATGGGCACGAGGCCACAGTGTTTCCTTCCCACAATCGGCATTAATTAATTCATTGCATTTTATGGCAACTGAAGTACGGCACGAGGACATGCAATGCAGTCTCCATGTTTGGTTTAAACAGTAGGTACCTACTATAATTATACCTACCTATATTGTGAAAGTAAAAAAAGTATTATGGTAGGAATACATTTTACCCAATCAAAGTGTGGCAATTGAAAATGAAATAGTCGACAACAAAATGTCATAGTATTTTTAAAGTAAAAACTTGAAAAACCTGATACAAAACTTATTTAAATACAAATATATTATTTATATACATACAAATGGCATAGTGATGATGATCATGCGTGCGGTGAGTAAATAATATAATCGTCTAGGAAGGACACTAAAGAAATTGTTCCTAGAACATTGTTACTTTGTAAAAAAGTTGTTATAATTAGGCACCTCGTACATTATTAAAAAGTCTAGATCAGATTGATAAAGAATTCAAAGTAATTCTAATCGCGTGGGAAGCGGTGGTTAACAACCTATATGTTTTCGTAGATAAAAACTCGTCGGGTTCGCAACTCGCCATACTGGTTCGCTATGGTATTTGTGTAGACATAATATTATTATGCTGGAAAGGTGATGTTTTGTTTGTGATAAAACTTGGTGGTTGAAAAACGTAGGGCCTTTATATGCAGTACGAGTAGGTAGGTATATACATATATAGGTACGAAACATTTCTTGACATGCGAGGAATAAAGATATCTGGGGGCACGGCAGTGCCCCCGCCAAGTCGAGCAAAACAAAAGGCACGGCCGTACTATCCTTTTCTCGAAGCGATTCGGGCCATTTTCGACCCTCTGTAACTTCGTTATGGATAAAACTAGAAGCCTAAATTTTTAGTGACCAAGAGGGCATCACGTCTACAGATAATAATCCAAATTACATCAAATTTGAACCAGTAGTTTAAGAATTATTGCAAGTCAAAGTTCCTTAATTTTGCTGCCCACTGACTGACTGACTGACTGACTGACTGACTGACTGACTGACTCACCGATCATCAAAATTCTAAGGTACTTCTAGCCGTCCCACAAGTTTCAAATTTTGAATATAGCTATTGTTTAGCCTATAAACCATGGAAAAATTCTGACATTCCATAATTTTCATCCCGTTTTCTAGATATATGATCTGCATAAATAACTTTGTATTCCCATATAAATCCTATTAAATTGTATGTGATTACAAAGTTACTTTTACAGTTCATAATTAGACTTCATTGAAATTTAATTAAATGGGTAACAGGGGTTAAAAATGAGAAATGGCTTCGAGAAATTCGACAGTTTAGCGCTTTTTAAAAACTTCCACGATAGATAGAGAGATACAAATCCCTATACTATACCTACCTACACTTTTATAGGTCGAACAAATTCGTTACCTAGGTATTAAAATAGGTACCTAATAATAATATTAAAATAGGTACCTAGGTACCTTATACCTAATACGCATCTGTGGAGACGCAAAGACACTCGTTCATGATAATCTATGAGCATGACCTATGTCGCAAGGGGCCCCGGCCGCACAGGCGCGGGGCGCGCGTTGATGCGTGTTTTGCAAAAAACGAAATAAAGAAAGTGAACCTACAAAAAGAAATGAGATCCCATCAAAAACATTACATGTACAAAACTGCACAAGTCTCGCAACGCAGTTTATCTGCCGTAAAAAGTTGTGAGATCGAATGTAAACCAAGTCGGTTAATTTCAATACCTACCTATACCTATCTATGGGAGCAGTTATATCTTTATTTCTTTAGTAAATCGAGTGTCTTGGCGATTGTACACGGCAGCATCATCTACTAGGCAATCTAAATATAGTCTTCCGTATAGGTGTACTTTCAAACAAATACAAGCACAAAGCGCATAACATAGATTTATGTTGCCGTGTGCAATTGCCAAGTCACTCTATTTACTAAAGAAATAAATATATAACTGCTCCCATAGATAGGTATAGGTAGGTATTGAAATTAACCGACTTGGTTTACATTCGATCTCACAACTTTTTACGGCAGATAAACTGCGTTGCGAGACTTGTGCATTTTTGTACATGTAATGTTTTTGATGGGTTCTACTTTCAGATATGATGCTTTCATACAAATTACACGACGAAGTTCAAAAGTTTAAGGATCTTAATTTTTACGACTCCATAATGTTGGAGATCTTAGAAAATCGTACTTATTTCTGTCGCCTTTCCTACGTATGAGAATTAACTTGAATACCGGGCGTCAATATTATTTAACCAAGCCATAATTATGTAAAGGCAATGATACAAATACCAAAGACAAGAATTCCAGACGCAGGTGAACAAACAAACATTCGTCCGAGCGCGCACCTCGTCGCGTACATTTGTTGTGATGATGACGACCGCGGACAAAGCCGGCGCATTCCACCAGTGGCCGGCGCGGGCGCCTCCAGCCAGACGCAATGTAAGCAAACCGCGACACTCATCGCCCATACATTTGACACGCTCCGCGATACCTCGGGAGTTACTCATACTTGCAACAACGATCCCATCTACGCTATTCGAAAACATTCTCCACGAATTGATCCCTCAAAATGTCTATAGAGTTCACTATGGAGCTAGAAAAAAAGCAAAGGCTGTACAGTATACGTATTTGAATGAATACGTAAGCCTATAATATATGCGCACACACGTACAAAAAAACATCTGTCAAAAAAACCCGCCGGTTCGTATTGTAAGCGTAAAATATGGGTAAAGATGAAATACAATTGTATTTACTCTAATATTCGAGACTCACCTGCGGGAAATTCGCCACCGGCTGCTAGTGGCCGCTCGTTAACATTTAAAAATTGCTTTACAACTTTACTTTCTTCCAGTTCACAGTTTTCCACCTCTTTCTTAATATATATAATTATCTTAAATTAAACAGTTAATAAAGCTCGCGCGTGTTATAGTTAAGCTGGATGTTAGTGCTTTTATAAAAGTCGGATGTGAGTGTTCGCGAAGTCGTTTCGTTGGAGGCGATCCGCTCGGTATGCACTTTGGGGTCACTCGGGGTCGATCGGTTTTATTGTTATTTCGCGGGGATGAGAGCGGGCGGGGTCGACGTGCGGCGCGCGCGGTGTCCGAGCGATCACTGGGCCGCAGGCTGCGCGGGCGCAACAGCCACCGCCGCCGCAGCGGGATGCGCCTCCTCCGCATCCCTCCACAGCCTGCGCCTGCGCCCCGACGCGACGCGCCGCTCCGGCCACTTACCGACCATGTTCCGAGGAACCGAATAAACACACCACACTAATTAGTTTAAGTGTGTTATTTATTTTGAATATAAAAGCCCGTTTCTCTTTCGATCGATACCGTCGGAATTTGACTGTCTTAAGTGTTCGATTCGACGAGGGTCTCCGGGATCTGTAAGTACGAGCGAAGAATAAGCGGAAGAAAGTCACGATCGTGAGATAAAGAGGTCAATGGAAGCTCGAAATATCGATAAAGACAATGAGGTATCGAAGAGCGATCGTCGCACAATAGGCCGCGACGATGGCGCGATAGCGCACAATGGCGGACCGCGGACGCCATTGTGGAACCAGACGGAACTCGCCATTCATTGTTGCAGACCAGCGAGATACATAATAAGATAAAGAAGAAGATAATCGAGGTTAATGAAATTTGATATCTAAACGATGATAATAGATTACCTGTTGTGAAATTGAAATGCTGAAGAACGTTACAAACAAGATCTAAACTGAGAAACTAAACGTCCACCAAATCTAAGATCATATTTAATTTAAGAAGAAGGCAAATCATTCAGGAACTGCCATCTATTAATATGGATGATGATCGTAAGAGGGTCATTCCCAGTTGTCACCCTCGTTAACGTCCCCAGTGGTGACAACTGGGAATTATTTATAGAATCTGTCCCTATTGTCGCCAAACGTGACGTCCCACTACTGACAAATGGGAATTGTTTTTAAAGTGCGTTTCATTCGTCACCATGCACTGGTGTCGTCCCCCTGGTGACAAATGCGAATTGTTTTATAGAGGGTCCCATGCGTTGTAATATACCTACCTGGAACTAAACGAATGTTTTCAAAGCTCCAAGTAGGTAACATACCTATACATACCTTCCTTCCTGGAATATCATCGATGTCTAAAATGCCTTCTATATTTCGTAAATCGTAATATACAAACCCAATAGCGACTTATAAACAGCAGCCGCATTACTTATACTTTACATTAGATAACAGATTTCTTACAACTTTCATTCGATAAGGCGTTGCTACTAATAAGGTAACTGGACACAGATTGATACAAATTACTTACTAACACATTAGATGTTGCGAAAGCGACAACATACTTACAACAAGTTACGGACGTAATGATACGACATAAATATAGGTACTTACTTATAAATTTTGGACGAAAATTGGATACGAAAAATTGCGAATAGTAGATAGATTACCGCGTATTGATAAAAGGTCAACAAGGAGACTTGCAATAGTATATGAGGACCGAATAATTTTAGCTTTTTGGAGTACAAAGCACATTTGCATAGTAGTCATTATGTGTAAGGCATATTGTGTATCTGAAATGATGTCATGCAGCTTCCATCGTAACAAAAAACTGGTAAACAATACAGTATTTATAATGACTTAGTCAAAAACTTAGTTATGATTCGTTAGCTGGAATCTGGATTGGAAATTCTTGCGAAATACCGAACGATACAAGACGTCCTCAAACTGATGCATATGCATATTATTATTGTTAGTAGGGAAACTAGAGATGAGATTACTCCAGTCCTAAACGCCTTGACGCATTACAAGAACTGCTTACTTATGTGGTAGGTAGCCGGCCGTGTTCTGGGCGCCGATGATTCACTTTCGATTGTAATATTGCTATTTATTTATGCTTATAGTTTTAAACATCCATTTGAACATCCACGGCAAGACGATTCAATTTAAGATTGATTTGCACCAGATACATATAAATTAATTATTTATGAACTTAATTCGTCTGGAACGTTTTTTGTTTTAGAAATTAGGAGTTTAGTCAGTTTATATTCTGTGTAAGTATGTCTATGTCAATATTTTCCTCAACTGCCAGCTAAGGAAAGCTGGTGGAAAAACGAAGCCTTTTCCATCGAGTTGAATTTTCTCTCTCATTCTTCATAGTGCGTCTTACTTATGTTACTACTTTGGTAATAAGGTGATTTTTATCATGTTATATTACATAATCATAAATACATAATGTATTTCGCAGTAAGCGATAATATTCTAGAGCTTAATAATACTTGTTTGTCAAATGATCCTCATACACAACATGTTAATAACATTACGGGATAATCTGCGCGGAGGCGAAATCTATGAATAATAACAGGTATTTCTATAGAATTGTTATTCTTACGCTTATTACAAAGTCATCAATCATGAACATCGAAAGTTCTACACAATGAGATCTAAATATATAACGTAACCTATAATAACACAATAAATTAAACATCAAAAAGTTACAACATGTTACCTCACCACAGCAAATACGAGCAACCAGTTGGCACGGATATGTTATTTTATAAGTTTTATTTCAAAGATTAGCATAACATGATTGGTTCATTTTCGGGCTGCCTAATCTTTTAAAACTATTTTTAGTACTTCGTATATTATTCATACTTTTACGAACCCAAAAAATATAACCTTTTTATAGCCGATTAGGCAATCATTTGACCGCAGCCTCACTTCACGGTAAGCCATGCGGTTGACGATTGACCAGGGTGTCTCGACTTGGAGATGAAGATGGAGGAATGAAGTTTTGTAATACCTACCTACCGTGGATATCGTTCACAAAACACTGAAAGTTTGGCAAAGCTGCGACTATGTACAAACCTTTGGAGTAAGCATCGAACAAAAATAAGCCGCAGTATTTCATAAGAGGAGCTGGATATTTGGATTAAAAACAGTGCTATTCTGAAAACTCCAAGCCCTACGCAGGTACTACATCTCGTACTTGTGTGTATGTAGAGCCGGTACGCCACCCTGTCGACATTGGCACACTCCAACGCAGCACATCATGACGTCACGCATTTGCATCACCATTGTAAGCCAAAACGAGTTGGTGAATCAGCAGGCTGGGTCATGGAGCTGCAGGCATCGAGTGGTGGGCATGGAAGTTACTTTCCTCGATCCATGAAGGATCTCTAGACATACATGCCCATGTGTGTTAACATATAAAAATTTAAACTTTTTTTGACATATTGAGAGCACGCGGTGTTTTTTTCTAAGTTTACCAGTCATGGTCCCAATTTCGATTTTACAATGACTATTTATAGGATAAATTAAGATGAAACCGCAACTAATTATTGCATAGAATTATTCTGCAACCTCCAGATTGGCTGGTTATCGTTTCTTAGAAGAATAAAATATGCTATTGCTTCGCTTTGATTCTGAGTAACTTAGGAGCAAAATAACTTCGTCATTGGTGACACCATGTCCTCAATTTGAAAGTGTTACGAAGGATCTGTGAGTATAACGTCATATTTGTCGGCTCGTTTGGCGTAGTGGCTGAGCAATCGGACTGCTGCGCTAGGGGTTGCGGGTTCGATTCCCGCCTGGGACAAATATTTGTGCGATCCACAAATATTTGTTTCTGGTCTGGGTGTGATGTGCATGTGAAATTATATGTCTGTAAGCGGTACCCACGATACAGGAGCAATCCTAGTGTGGGGCAAAAAAAAAAAAAAAAAAAAAAAAAAAAAAAAAAAAAAAAAAAAAAAAAAAAAAAAAATATATATACGTATATACGTATGAATTATGTGGGCATGAGTGAGTATGAGCCACTGCTAACTATGTCATTGTTTGACACTCACGTCGTCGGTTGATAGGAGCTCCCCCAGTATGTAAACATTCGATTGTTTTACTGGAATGGTTTATTGGAATAATGAACACTTTAATAACTATATTATGAGAACGTATAGGTACCATGAAGTATGGGCTCCATATTTATAGAAATATATAATATACTTAAACCACAAATTGACCTAACAAACGTACACACCTGTTTAGCATGACTAATTGAAACAATATTCATCAAATCCCAAACATCATGGCCACAATGAGAAACCTCGCAGTGAGTAACTTCAAGTTATCTAATTGTTTTAGAGTAGGTTGTAAACGAGGACTTTTGAAACCGATTCTAGACTTGCATCACATAAGTATTAATACTTCATCATTGCACAGCCATCTAGAACTTCACAGCACACACTGCGTTTGTGACCATGATACAGTAATATTAAAATCGCATCATATCTGCGGCTGGGAATGTCACTGGCTATCATGTTCGAAGAACATGCAATACTAAGATGCAGTAACTTTTAACACGAGGTCTGGCTCTCACTAAAACACTGGAATATCGGAGGCACGTAGGTGTACTGTACATAAGTAGGTAGGTACTTATTAGGTTTTAATCTGTCCGATATTCAAATATGACAGAAAGAGAAATATCGATAAGTCTGCTGCACCTCGAAGAAAATAGAATATGTTATCTCGTGATCATGACACCTGCAATGATGTAAAAATATGTGTGGTATATAAATATCTATGGAGTTCTGTATATAACTTGGCATATTTATTTCAAGCATTAATTATACATCAAACAATATATACGATCAATGGTTACTCAAAGAATAGGCCAATAGATACATTATAAACATTGCATTAAACATGAATGTGCAGCTTCAAAAATCTCCAGTTTTAATAAATCAGAGTTCTTAAACAAATAGATTAATAGCCATACCAAAACTAGCAAGCTTGCTGCCAGAGAACCACTAATAACTGCCAGGCTGCGAATAGAAGTGATGAAATCAATCTCAGCGAACATAAATCAAGTTTTTAACTCAAAAATATTCAAAATAAGTATACCTAGAGCCCATGAAACTATGCGTTGGTGGATGGTAACATTATTGGCGAGTGGCCATCTATTTGCGAGGTCTCTTGGGTGTAGATAGACAACTTTTGGTTACAACGTCGAGCGTTTGTAGTGATAGCTAGCCTCTTGTGGAAGACTGTTGGTTTTGTTTCATTTCGTGTGAATGAAATATTTTGTTTTCTAGTAAATAGGTAGAACAAGTTCAAGGCTCGCGATGATGCAAAAACTTCGGCGATCAATGAAACCAACTCACGTCTGAGAATGCAGAGCGGGTCCCACGCTAATCCTTATAGAGAGCGTAGGTATATGATATTGCTTGTTTAAATGTGTTTAGAGCTACAGGAATGCTAAAAAACATCGTTAATGCTTCTAAAATGGTTGTACACATAAATTATTTTCACGGCTAGGTCCCCTTCTAGCAATGTTTTAATAAATTAAACTCGTTATTTACCTACTTTATTCTATTTGCACTATATATTCTATATTCTATACCTTCCTACCAGATGTGAATTTACGCCAACGTTTATAAAACCTGACCTCAGAGATAAATGGAAAGGCTTGCAACCTTCGGATCTTTAATTCCTTGCCCCCAAACTGCGATCCCGCCCATATCTGTAGAAAGTTTTGAAACCTTTGACAAAAAACAAACTGCAGGGACCAGTTTTTGTTCCACATTCTTACGTTATCGCTCGGAGACGTAGTTACTCTTACATGTTAGGTACTATAAATGTTTTTGGAACTGATTTGTTGCCCAACATTTAAAAAAGTTTTCCCGAGAAACGGAATATCTGCCATGGATAATTATTCTCCAATCAATTCCATTTTACTATGGGGCATGTTGATGTTCATATTTTAATTTCATTATTTGTAATGTTTGATGTGAGCTTTCGACCAGTCAGCAGCGTTAGTAGCGCTATATTCTATTATTACATATCTTCTCCTACATTACAAAGAGGTAAAGTTTGTTTGTGAGTTTGTAAAAGGAAGTCGCTGTAACTTCTGATTCGATTCTAATAATTCATTCCCTTATAGCTGCATAATCCTTGAACGCTGTAGAATATGTTTTCTGTTGGGATATAGGTATGGAGTTTTGTAGAAAATCACGAACTCTGCGGGTGAAACCCCGGTGCAGTGTGCACAGCGTATCATAAGTAGATATGGACTGGAATACTTACAGGTGGATGTCTTTAAAAGTCGATGAAGCGATCTTTAGAATCATATATAGGTATAATTATGTACTTATAAAGTTTCGCAAGCCTACATAAAAAGGGATGAAAGTGTGATACAATGTGGCATCTTCCCACTGTTACATATTTATGCAACAGTAAAATAATATCATCAACACCGACTAGGTAGCCTACCTGCGCCGGCGCGAGTTTCAGCTGCCATATAAGGGGTGGTTGGTGGGATGACGTCATCTGCGCCCACGCACCCCCGGCCGAACCAATGCCCTGAACTCAGACTGGTAGTGAATGAAATCATGTAACCTTTTATGAAAGAAGTAGGCTGGTCTGCCGAGGTGTTTTTGTGAGGATTTTATTTATCGAGCTATATTTAAAGATGCTTTAGCCCGCAACTTATCGCGATAAAATGTATTCTAGTGCTTCTCCAAGGTCTAATCTATTAACTATCAAAATTCATAAATATTGGTTCAGCGATAAACGTTACAAATAAAGATACAGAAAGTGTACCTACACTTTCGTAGTATATTAGTAACGGAGTATGGATTGTGCGAGATTGATATACTTATTATCAGAGTAGACGAGCTGGTGTTCTAGTGTTTATCACCAGAAGTCGTCAACTTTAGCAAGTTATTCTAAACTTTAAAACGAGGTATTATCATGTTGACAGTGTTAACCAAACGTTTCCGTCGCGTAAGTAAAGTGCAAGCGATCACGTCCCTTCGCTAGCGTGCGCACGCGCCACACGCGCGTCACGCATCGCACCGTATACTTCGATGCACTTGTTAGATTTAAAACTCATCACGATTGTTACCAGGCGAACTACAACTACTACATTGTACCTATTGACCTACGGAACTATACGGGACATAACGTATGCGCACTAATGACATCTCTAATTCTACAAGACTCCGTATCTAGTATTGACATTATAAAAGTAGGTACATTTTGGCTGGAGTTCACCTATATATATTATTCAAACTGGCATACATTTGGTATGTTCACATTGTTCACTGTGGGATAAGTTACGATTAAACAATTTAAACATGGATGAACAGTTTCACGAGTGTACCAACATACTCATCTCAATGCTAACTAACAACACATCAAAATAAATGACAAAATAAACTCCGTGTAGTCGTAAATAAACCAATGAATGGCTAATACCCGTGATCTATGAGCCGGCAGCGCGTGGGCGGCAACCTTGCAAGGAGGCAGCGAGGCAGACGGGCCCGTTCAGGTTTATAATAACTCCTAGCCACAATTCGCGCAACGGAACTTGGCTGCTCTGATAAATATCTATGAACTATCGCGCTTGTTCAGCCAGGAAGAGAGGGAAGAGGTTTCAGCAGATTTTCTACAATTTCTTTTGCGAATAGCGCTTTAAGAACTTGAACCCCAGAGCGGGCAAGATGTCGCGCGTACTGTGACCGGGGGTTACCGATGATGTCGAGGTGAGCTTATAGATGCCCAGAAACGGTGAAACGATTTCCTTGTATTGTAACTGTGGCCTTATTTATATTTATAGATGACTAGTTACGCCCGCGGATTCACCCGCCTAATTCCCGTTTTGTTGCAAGAACTGCGGCACTTTTCCCGGATGAAACATAGCCTAAAGGACTCAGGACTCAGGACTCATGAATCTTCGTATTTAATGTACAGTAGGTTACCCTTACAAAGTAATAAACAAACTGTACCTACCAATTTATTCTATATTATAGTGTGGCGTGTGTTTGAATTCGTATGCAAGAGATGAAGTTCTATGTTCATAACTTAAATATATAAACAGTGTTTATTGACTTCTTTCTGTTGTATTGTAATATTATGGTAAAGATATCGCAGATGTAAATTTTTCCTTTAATATTTTCCATCTCAACTCGGAAGTAGGAGGTAGCCGTTTGTAATGGAATACGTAAGGCTCTGATCAGAATATTAATGAATCAAACCGATGTCTGTTAATTTGTTGCAGAGTAATTTTTTATATCCGTAAAAACCCATACCTAAGTAATCAGCTGCAACTACACCTGGTAGAAATACATGCCGCTGTCGACAGTGAATCATGCTTGCCTAGAAGATACCTATTTACGGTTGAGCTAAAGACCCCCAAAGTTCAGTTTTGTGAATATCGCGATACAATCAACTGAATTAATAGATCACTTACCATAGTGTCGCAAGCGAAGCGCAGGGGCACCGCAGTGGCGCAATTTCTTACTCTCATTACACTCCTGTAATGCTACACCTCGACCGCAGAGCGGACCACGTGAAGAAATTACGTTCACTCACTTATGTTAGGTATTAACTACATATTTTCCACAAGATAAATACAAGGATTTTCACTTTAACTCACAAAACGTCAGAACAGAAACAAAAGAGGGTAGGAACTTAGGTAGGTATATATGCCGATTTATTTTGATATGTAGGTATGTAGGTAAGTTGATTTGTAAATTAGTCTAGCATTGAGAGGATTATGCATAGCGTTTTAACGCAAAATTATTCATAACTTTAAATAGCTGTTAATATTCCTTTCTTAAGTATCCAGGCGTGGTCAGCTTAGATAAATCTCGTAGCTTATCGAGCAAGGATTAATTTCAAGAAGTGCTTTATTTATGCATTGAGCGACAGACCACTAATAACAAGTGACCACAGCGGCAATTATCCTTCGCCAAAATGATAGCAGCATAATTAATAACGTCGTTATCGTTAAAAGCCTTCTAACGTCCAAATAAATCACTTTCACAATACGTGTCAGAAAGTAGGAAGGGCCACAGACTATACACTAGTCGCGGCGACAAGAAAGTATCGTGGGCCAGAAATGTTCCGATAGCTGATGAGATCACGGTCACCAGACAATTTGACAAATGGACTCACCGGTGCGGTGGATGTTGCTACGTTTCTCGTCGATTGAGTTCATTTTTTCAAAGGCTTGGTTGATCGTGATTTTATTATGAAAAATACCAACGTTTCCCAAAGAAAGCATTACCAGAAAATTAAGCTACCAAAAAGAAAATCTTCCGACATTAAAGATCCTTTCGGGCCCACGTTCAAACAGGCGGTTATGTTCAGAAAATGACAAACGTTTTCTTGCTTCCTTATAACCTTTAATAGCTATTCATAAATTAACTAAATGTAAATAACATTCATTTCTAAGAGGCCAATACAACAGTTGATCGCAGAGCACAAACAGTCACTTATAATCGTCCAATGCCGATGACATCACAAGCCTCTCAAACCCCATTTTCCTGTAGCTCGCTGATTTCTCGCTAGCCGCAGAATGACCCATATAAGGCGAGCACAGATAAATATTTAGGTCGACACATGTACCTCTCTAAAAGCCTAGTTTTTGCCTATGTATATTCACCTACGTACTATTTTATTACTTTTATACATTCCTGAGCTACAGAAAAGCGTTAATTCTGGCGATTAGCAGGTAAACAGGTAGGTTCAGTATTAGCCAACCTACTACGAGTATACCTACTTGAACAATGCACGGTATAATATCTTGTACGGATAATCGATTTGAAACGTGCATGTAGGTATTGTTACGTTTTCCATTTATGTTGCATCTTGTGGCAGTGCTCCTAAACGAGGTGGCCATGCATCGATCGGGCAGGAGATCCGGTTCATAGCACGGCATAAAATCGAACCTATTTTCATAAAAATGTTTTATATGAATACTTATGTCATGATTTATTTAAAAAAAATCATTGCTACTCTTAGTTATTACGTCTCTTAGTTCTCCGTCCGCTGCAATACTTTCACAAAGTAATGTCATCTTTGCAAGTTAACTTTTAATTATTGTAATTACGCAAGTATTTTTCTGCAGTGCTTTTGTGTAATCTACTAGGCTTGCAGTGAGAGCTCGATTGTACAGAGAGCACAGTGTCTCGTAGACATTGACGGGCCGTATCTGGAGACACGCCGCCCTTGCCCTACTGCGCCGGGGGTGAATGCCAGGGCTGACACCTACAAGAATATCCGTTTCGTGGATTTTATTTGTTCAAACCACCATCTATTAGTAAAGTAAACAAATCTTCGCAGTTTCTGATAAATTACATATTAATTATAATGAATTCTAAAATGCTATAGTACTTATTTGTGGTATTGCAATCTGCCAAACTCCGTCGTATTATCACATGTGTTAAACCAACCAAATCTGTCGATCGTTGATCCTTTCGGAATTATTATAACAGCCCAGCCTCTAACAAACGGTTAGAAAATTATTGTATTGTATAATAATCCTTATTAAGACCTGTTGTAAACATGAACATGTATGATGCAATAAATAATTTGAATTTGTTGGCAGATAAGGTTTTTCCCATCCCAGCCGTCGTCACGCTTATAAGATCACCCTAGCATAAATATCAACTCACAACAACTTGCGAGTTCAATTTTCTCCAGAATCCCTTCTAAGTGCCTAGATTTAGTGCCTCCATCAATACATCCGTGCAACCCTACCGCCACATGGTGCTGAATCACACGCGCCATATAAGAGCAGCGGTCCGGGCACGACGGCCGCAGTCTGTCCTATCGTAAACACGAAGATTTATGTCTGATGCAATCTGGAGTCGCCACATGGCGGCCTCGGCCATCCTGGCTGCAGATTGTACACTCGGTAAAGAGGTGCTCGCAGTTATGCATCACTTTTGGAAGTCATTAACGCCGACGACCCGTCGTGAATATAGCGTCCGATTACTTACCTACTCATAAAAAGCTTTTATATTTATCCGAATACTTATGAAATAATAATTGATTAGTATCCTAATTATTATAACGACAGTGGACGCAATATCTTGCACATTGTTTAGTATAATATAGTCTTCTTACATATAAATGATGCATACTTATAAATATTGGTTTGTAAGTAGTTTAGTTAAATAATGTGAAAGCAGAAAAAAAAACTGCTGTTGAAATTACGAACAAGGAGCTACGACTTTTTTTACGATATTTGATCACTCGATTATTTTTAGGAGAGAGGAAGAGTAGAGTAGGTAGAGGTTCGAGTGAAGTTTCTTAGTCTCAGGCGACTAGGTAGTACCTATGTAGCTACCTATACTTACCTGCGTAAAAGATAATTTATGCTAAGTAGCATTGGGTTTTGGCGGGAATCCGATAGTGAGACGTTGTTGGTTTTGTATTATTAGCTCAAACTTGTGTTTCTTCGAGTGTTAATGTGTAATATTGGTGGAATATTAACCATTAAGTTTTCGTTAACGTGCACGAGTGTAGGCGAATGATATAAACTCAAAAAACGTGTCATTTCGCATTTTTTCCAAAACTCCCAAGAAGTTTCAGTAAAGCATCCACTACTTTACTGAATCATGACTGACGATGTAAATAATTGACTTGACTACTTGACCACGATTGCTATAACATTGCTGTGACTTTCTTAATGTGAAATTAAGAAATACTTAAAATAAAACACTTGACACTGGCTATATGCACAAACCGTGCGAAGCCATAACTAAAACAAAAAAAAAAAAAAAAAAAAAAAAATAGCATTGGCTCCACTTCATCTTATTTGGTACCTCTATCTTGACGCAAATGGTACCTAATAGCTAATAGCCTGTCAGATTGCCCTAATACTTAGAAATTAAGATTGTAGATGAGGTCCGACATCATCCAATTTGATACACCTAGGCCTAATTCTCATTTCATGCGAGATAAGGCACACTATACTTGCGATTAACATGTCACTTTGGCGTGGGTAGTTATTTTATGTGCAGCTTATTCATCGATCAATCATTAACAACGTTGGCGTCCTTACAAATAAATAATGAACGAAATAATGAATTAAGTAAGTACGAAAGATACCTTCCTAAGTTAGGTCTTAAAGATTTGTGGGGTGGACGCGGAGGAGTTCTTGCCAGATCTTAACTTTTTACCACCACATCTTCGGCTTTTATTTTAGTATTATGCGAACTTGTTCCCAGGACATCTAAGAAATATATACCTACACTATACTGAAAACCACGTGCAATAACATAGTAACAAGAGATAGTTTGATGTTCGCTTTATTCTCAGGTTATTTGACTGGTTGTCTTGTGACATGTACTCGTAGGTACCTACCTACCTACCTATCGTTGCATATTATGCCCTATAATAAAATATAAATACCTATTGTATCTACTATCCCATTAGTTGTTTCAATAAACAAGATAATTATTGCCACCGTTAGCTATATTTTATTTGTCCATGCGACAGACTTTATCATGGTAAAATTGTAAACAATAGTTAATTCACAATATTAGCATAATTTATCGAGACACCCATCGCGTCAGTATTTATACACTTCTATGTAAACCTGTCGCACAGCAGGGATAACAGAATATTATCAAACAGTAGATGCATATACTCGGTACTTAAATGCTAAGTTAGTATATTAATTTGTCATACCTGAGTATTGTTCAGGTTGCATTGTGCTGCGCAGCGCTCCGTCGAACGCGACTCGTCCAGTCGGCCTTCGGGACCCTGCCAGCACACTTGCTCAATTGCCGTCGCGTCCCCTTCATTCATTTTGAAGATAGCCTGTGGCGTTTAGTAAAACTACATAGTGAGTTATGTTGAAAATGTCGGATGATGTCAGCATTGTCCAGAAAGTAGCGCAAGGAAGACCAGCTTATAACCATAGGCACCTTATATGCCTAACATAGGTAAGATATATTACCATGATGTACAATAACATAGGTAAGATATATTACCATGATGTACACCCCGCGTATAAGTAAAACGATTGGCAAGGTTCGTGATAACGTTTCTATCTTATGGAATAGGTAGGTACTTATCTGCTATTGAGACTCGGTCTTCCCTTCTCCAAGATAGAGTAAGGTATGAGCTTTCGTCCTCCATGCTGGCGAAGCGGAAAGATTTCCACCATGTCGCGTCGCTTGCTCAAACTCAACGAGGAAGAAAGTAATACAGAAATGCTTTGTTGCCGTTCATAATTGTCGGCTATACTTTGTTTGTAAACCCAGGTGAACTAGTATAATGAACCAACACAGATCTTTAGCGCACACTTTATAACGTTCAGTTCCATTTTTTATGTAGGTACCTTGTGTATTTTTTTATAACTGGTGTAACAGTACCTAAATATCTACCTATACAATAAGTATTATACTTATTTTCTATTCTATTCCAAAACTTATCATTAGCATTACAAGCTTTGAAAGCACAGACCATCCAATACGAGATCTCGTTAAGGCAATACGTGTGTGACACAGTTAGCCGTGCCCATACTGGGCTGGACAACTGGACATATGGCCAACATCTGGCGCCCGCGTCTGGGTGTGATGCCCTGCTCGTGTAGAAAGCTGCGCGTGAGGCTGCACTCATGGGACCTTTGGAAATGGCTGACACGAGGCTAAATTATAGTGTAGTAATATTAGGGGAGAAGGTATCTAGAAAGCACAAACAATGAGGTCTGGAAGTCGACCTGGTTTTTGCCATATGCGTACTGGCGCCCAGGATAAATAATAGGTACCTAGAAGTACACTGAGACTCCCACCTACCACCAGTGCCTGACAGATGGGATTGTTGATAATGACTTATACTACTTTGCTGTTATTTTTATGCACTTGCATAGTACCTACAAGCAGTAGGAACGGTGTGATTTGTCGTCACATGGAAACTAGTTTGTAAGACTGTAGTTGCTATGTTTTATTCCAATAGGATAGGATAAATTTACTATCACACTGCAAGCATCTCAATCAAAGCAGCTATTATCAAAAATATTAACCATTCGCACCAAAATTAAACATGCAGCCACTTGTCGAGGATCCGCAGCCACTCCCTTGTAATTTACTAAGTAAACCCACATACACCAATAATTTCATGAACTACCTAATAAATTACGTTTGCCGCAACGCAATACATAGCGCTCTACGAACTCCTCCGACACTTCGAGCTGCCGCGCTCTGTACAAGGGGTACATGTGAGCGTACTCGAGCACGGGCGCCGACCGGTCCTGCTCCACCATAGTCAAAAACGTGTCCGGATCGTCGAAAATCCTTTGAGCAGTCTTTGCGTCCATCAGCACTTGAGGATACAGGGCGACAGTTTCGAAGATCCCGAACATTCGACTCTTATCACACCACGACAAGAACTCCTTTTCATTATAGCCTATCACATCCAGATGCTTCCTCGTTGTCTCGTCCAGCGACTCCAAGAATACTTGGAAGTAATAGTCGATGACTCGGCCTTCGTGTTCCTCGCGGAACGCCTTACAAGTCGTCAGGTAGAGGAGAGCCATGAGGTCAAAAGTAGGTGGGCCGTAGCGTACGCACTGATAGTCAATCAAAATGGCGTTCGTGGGCACACCCTCGTCGTATTTAAAGAGTATATTGTTGTTCCACAGGTCCTTCTGAAGCATCACGTTTAGGGAATCTTCCGCTACGTCCAAACTAGTGCACGCGTCTAGGTACAGCTTCGCTAGTTTAAGTTCCAAATCCGGTATATTTATTTTAGAATATTTCTTGGAGAAAGTGTCCAGTATATCGGCTGTTAGCTTGGCAGCGGTTCGGAGCCACGGCGTGTCCGAGAAGGTTGGGTCCGTCAGCAGCTGCTGGTGCCTTTCGTAGAAGCTGTAAGGGTGGTCCCCATTACGGATTTTGTTGGTCTCGTAGTTGGCGAATGCTGCATGGTAGCGGGCGAGGGATGCTACCGCGAGCAACACGTGTCGCAAGTCCATGGTTTCCATCAGCGGGTGCTCCGAGTACCCCGCCACCGCCAAGTCCGGCATCACGACTAACGAGTCCGTATACACGTAGGCTTTCGCGCACCACGGATTGGGCCCTGAGGATAAAATAGATAATAAGTCAACGAAGATCCTCTCAAGATATTACCTTTAAAAATCTTGACAAATTGGCAAATTTGATACTGTCTTCGAGAACTAGCCTACGCATTGGTGAAAACCGGGACAGAATCGGTAGCACCTTACTCACGCCAAGGGGGCAGATGGGAATTAAAATTCACAACTGCCCCCTTGATGGGGAGGTTAAGGGGGCCGTTGGGAATATATCGGTTACTTAATATCGGAACTTACGAGATATTTCTGCTCAGACCGAAGCTATTGGTGACAGTAAAAAAATGTAGTGACTGAACCCATCTCACCTTCAGCACCTTTCATCTCATCCAACAGCTGCAGCATCAGCATCTCTCGTTTGAAAAAGTTATTGGCATCAATGAAATCAGCCTTGGGCTTGTTCTCCACCGGCAGCCTCTTCACAAACAAGTTCACTTTCTCCACTCCGTCTTTCACTTTGACGTGGAGCACCACCCTTATGTGATCTCCTAAGTACCCGCACAGCCCGTCCGCCGCCTGCCTCACCTCGCTGCAGATCAGTTCATAGTCGGTACTGGCATCTTTAATCACTTGCTGCAGGATGTGTCTGATGTGTTTCTCAGCCAGGACTTCCTCGAGGCTGTAACTCCTGTTGAGACTGCCTTTGCCCACCATCCTGCTTGTTTCAGGGCTTCAAAGTGATTGAAGAGTTTCTATGCCAGTTACGTGTCTTAATTTAATGCATTTCAAAGCTAATATTTAGAATTCGCAGTCGATCTTATTGCTGTTCAAATAAGCGTGACATTACAATATTTGCGTAGTTATCGTGTGATATTTACCAATGGTTTAAATCAAGAGCATTATGAATTGTTATGCTAATAGATAGGTGAGCCGATATGACAAAGAAGTCATTAGTCCTGTAGTTTCGGCAAATATTTGGTTACAGTATAACCTACACAATTTGTTATTAAAAATTGTGGAATTTCAATGAATGATGCAAGAGCAATGTACCTGTTGTCCTTTCTAAAGAACATACTATTGCGAACAAAACAGAAGTTCACAATTATTTTTATAACTATTGTGTATGTTGCGCCTCACGTCGTCGTTGGGGTCTCTATGATATTTTACATGTATGTTTGTTTATTCGTAAAGGTTAAAGACCTACGGAACCTATTTATCACTGTTTATTTTAACTAACATATTTCTTGTTATTTCAATTAGATTTTATTATTCAAACAAATGCATAATTCTTAAGGTTTACGTACATTTAGCTAGGTTTAATAAAAAAAAATTACTTGTTTTCTTTCCTCGAATAAAAAGCTTTATTCTTTGTATTAATGTATAAATTTATTTACCTTTAACAATAAAAATATTCATCGTTATACTTGTAAACAATATCGTAAACATTATCTTACATAATAATGATCCATACGATTATTCTTGGTCTTGAATTAATTAAAAACGCTTCAATTTCGTTACTTGAACGTACAAGAAATTGTTAACATTAAAATGTAACAATTTGGAAGACCGTCTACCAAGCTAAAGGAAAGTCCGTCATATGCCGGTCTTGCCCCAAAGGCAGATATTGTCAACATTTTCAACAGCACATATTGTATGGATGACTCATATAATTATTATAGTATTACTATTTACTTGCTATTATACTTAGAAGTTGTAAGTAGTCCACTAAAAACTATCCAATCCATTATTTTTTCAGAAATGATTATAAGTCATGTAGCTTTTCACATTATGGCAATTTTTTGGTATCGATGGTTTATTGCAAAACCGATTTTAAAAGTTTAAACAAACAATAACGGTCTTCGCTTATTATGTTATAATCCACTTCATACTTGCTTGCTACTTCTTATTTAGTAATGTCCTACATTATCTTGTATTATGAATTAATAATAATATCTTCTCCGGAACAAAAGTGCGTGCCCATGTGGGGCATGGTGCCAAGAAATAATAATTGTAATACGATAAAAAATGATTTAATGATCAAAGTTCATTGTTGATTTTGCAGCTACTAATTTTGAATTAGAAGGTACCTATTTGTTTTTTTGTTATTTGGTTATTATAAATCACTTATTTTTTTTTGAAAATGTTTGCAACTACTGTCAAGAAAAATATGACGGTCTTACCCAAAAAGTAAATAAAATTAATTATCTTTGAAATGTAAACCTTAGGGCAGGCAGATACGACGATAATTTCATCACCAGGTTACCATCAGTGCAACTTTTCATACATATAACATATTTGCCCTACAACTTATGATTTTATTGCTACTAGACGGACTTACCTCAAACTACATGGGAAGACCGTCTACACGCCGACCTTTTAAAAAAATGCTTTAAATCTAAGGATCATTACAATTGATCTTATTTTTAGACTATTATAGGTAAATCAATATATTATCCACCTTTTCCGACTACACAAATTATTTTAAAAAGCATATTTCGACTCATTAAGTTAACTTGAATTCAATTTGAAGAAAAGTATGCCGGACTTCCCCACATTGACCTTATGTTTGTTTATTCGTAAAGGTTAAAGACCTACGGAACCTATTTATCACTGTTTATTTTAACTAACATATTTCTTGTTATTTCAATTAGATTTTATTATTCAAACAAATGCATAATTCTTAAGGTTTACGTACATTTAGCTAGGTTTAATAAAAAAAAATTACTTGTTTTCTTTCCTCGAATAAAAAGCTTTATTCTTTGTATTAATGTATAAATTTATTTACCTTTAACAATAAAAATATTCATCGTTATACTTGTAAACAATATCGTAAACATTATCTTACATAATAGACATTAATATATAATATACTTAGGTTAGATGTAGAGAAGCTTTGGCATTCACTCCTCACACCACCTTAGTGTAAACCTAGGTTGGAAGATGCACCGAGGAAGACAATGGCAATATGAACATTGCAAAGGTGCCGACTGACATGTTTCGAGGCAGTCGACACATTATATTGCATACAATGAGGCGATTTGATTTGTAACATAAAATAACATTTAGACGTGAAGCTCGCTGCTCCGTCTTGTGCCTTGCTCCTATTGTTACGCGATACATTATACGTGAACGTTACAAGTCAGTCGCCACCTTAACAGGAAGACTAAACCCATGGAATAATTGAGCTAAGAATATAAAAACGTCTATTCTAAACAATATTTCAAAGGTAAACAAAAAAGTATAAAGACTCAATGACGATTTGTGGCTAGAAGTCCGCCTTTTATGGTAGAAATTTCGATACGCACGAATCATTTTGTAATATTATATTCTCTGGACTCGACAGGCCTTAAAAACAATTTCAAACTTCAAACAATGTCACTCGCTTGATGGTAAGCGGAGCCTGTCCGTAACAAATGCCTTAGAAAAATATATCCTTCTTTGGCAAGTATACCTACATTTATTTTTAACCGACAATCCAGAGTGAGGCGTTTTATAGGTACTCCTCATTTTTCGAATATAATTGTTCAATTAAGCTTCTATTACAAGTGTATATCTTATAATATAATAATAATAAAATATTTAATAATATTACTACGGTTAAATTAAGGCACTTACTGGCAAGATTAAACATTATAAACTAGGTATCTATCTACGATCTAAACATACACTAATAACTAGGATAAAAATATTAATTGCATGTAAATACTTCGTTTTAGCTAATTATACTTAACAAAACTAATGGAATACCCTCCAACATTAACGTTTATTCAATGAACTATAAACAAAAATAATATGATACTGGAACAACGCGTGTAAAATAGCTACTTTTATTTGCGATTTTCCAACGTTTACTAAACGTATGTAATTGTTATGCAACAGAGACGAGACGAGCAGGCCCTACGTGTGACGGTAAGCGCCCCACCGACCTATAACATTGTTGCAGTGCCATCCGGAACTTTATAAAATAGTTGCACAATACCATATGACATAAAATAAATTTATAATGAGAAAACTTCCCATGTTATAGGCATTTTTAAGAATCATAAAAATATCAGATACTCTTTCGGTCATATAACACTTTAGTTGTCATGTTATAAATCAGTCTCGTAATAACAAAACAGCTACCATTTAAATGGGCTATAAATACTAACATCTATAGGGAAGACTATAAAATCACTAAGAACGTATTTGGAAAACGTCGAGATAAGTGGATTTCATCGATCATAAATAAAATTATGCTACGCTACATTTTGAAAACACATTTATAGTGAGTGTAGCTTGCACTGGCCTCTAATGCTAGAACAATATCTCATTGTTACATAATTATACACCAATCGCAGATCTTCTATTAGTCTTTAGGGATTGTCCTCATCCTGACCAAGCGTTTTTAAAAGCAGACTATTCAATACTATCCACTTTGCATATTTAATATTTTATTATTATGCTAAATAGCTTCGTTGTAGAAATAGGAATTAATTCGAGTTTGTTACTTCTAATGAGTTGTCATTATTGAGTTTGTAAACTTAGTTATTATGCCACCCAGTACCTATTCGAAAATTGATCGGAGGCAATGAAATAATTGGTAAGTGACAATAAAAAAAAAATGAAATTGATTGTTGTCACTCGGCGTGCGGCGTCGGCGCCGTGTGCAGCATCACCGCGCGCCACATCACCACGCGCCACATCACCGCGCGCCACAGCATCGCGCGCCACATCACCACGCGCCACACCATCGCGCGCCACATCACCACGCGCCACATCACCGCGCGCCACAGCATCGCGCGCCACATCACCACGCGCCACACCATCGCGCGCCACAGCATCACGCGCCATATCACCGCGCGCTACAGCATCACGCGCCATATCACCGCGCGCCACAGCATCACGCGCCATATCACCGCGCGCCACAGCATCGCACGCCACATCACCGCGCGGGGCGGAGCGCGGCTCAGGAGAGCGGCGGCGGCTCCCGGGGCGGGTTGAGCAGCGCGTGCAGGCGGGACAGCGCCGACAGCAGCAGGCGCTGCGGGTGCGCGGGCGGCGCGTAGTGGTGGCGCTCGGCGGGCGGCGGCGCCGTGCGCCACGCCACCACGTGCTCGCGCCCCGTCGTCTGCGACGCGCACACCGTGAACAGCAGCCGCCGCTCCCACGCCGTGCGCAGCGCCGCCAGCACCTGCCGCCCCAGCGCCGTGTCCGGCAGCAGCGAGTGCCGCGGGAACCCGACGGCGTAGTACGGCGCGCCCGGCTCCGGCTGCTCCTCGCCCTGCCGCCCGGACTGGAAGCTGCAACCGAGTCGCGTTACCGAGCCGCGTCCCACTGCAGGACCTCGTGTGCTCCCCGCGTCGGCGCTCACTTGTACGTGACGAGGATGGAGGTGGCGGTGTCCAGCTGCGGCAGCGGCGTGTGCTGCAGGCGCCACGCCATGCTGCCGGGCGGCTGCGCGGCGCGCGCGGGGGCGGCAGGGGGCGGCGGCGCCGGGGCCGGCTGCTCCTTGCCGTACACGCGGCCGCACACGAGGCACTCGATGTACAGCGGCTCCTGGAAGGGGGCGGCGTGAGTGGGGCGGCCGCGGCGGCTCCCGCCCCCGGGCGCCGGCGCGGGTGGGTACCTGCGTGGCGCGCAGCTGTTCGTTGAGGCAGTGCAGGTGCAGCATGTGCTGGCAGGCGGTGAGGGCGAGGGCGGGGGCGGCGCCGCCGAGGGGCTGCAGGCACACGGGGCACAGCGCGCCCCACTGCGGGCAGCGCACGCCGCGCACGAACACGCTCATGGCGGACGACGGCCCGTCCGTGCCTGGGAACAAAACTACTGTCAATAAAAGCTAAAAATATATATTTCCATGTAAGAGGGAAACATAAAATTGTTCTGCGAGTCCCGTTAAGAAGGTTGAAACTCGTCGCGCACACCAACGAGTCCGTTCCAACTACTCACCGACTATGACGCCCTCGCCTGCGTCGGGCTCGGGCGGCGCGGGCGCGGCCGGCGGGCACTCGAACACGTCGTCGCTGCCGCCGCTGCAGTTGAGCAGCTCGCCCACCGACCCGCGCTGCGATTCAACAATAAACTGTGACAATCCTGTGCTAAATTTGACGCCAACATCAAAAGGAAATTGACAAGTTTTGCACCATCTTGAATAAATGATCCAATCTGAATAAATGACCCACTCTTGAATAAAGCCACTCCGTCCCATCACTCGGCATCATACCTGCAGGCTGTCCTTGCTCTCGTGGCTGAGGTAGGTGGAGACGGTGTCGACGCTGTGTCGGCGGCCGGAGCGCGTGCTCCCGCACTCGGCGTCGGTGCCGCGCTCCTCGGCCTCCGCCGCCGCCGCCGCCGGCGCCCGGGGGCGCTCCGCTTGCGGACTCGCCACTTGCTTGTTGTTGTGACCTGTTATGTGGATATTTTATAACCAAACGAATATTGTCGTCAGAAGATATAATAATAGTGTTGATCTGTGTAAGTTAATGTCATAAGGAACATGACATACTGAATATATTCAAGTTGTGCAGGATCTGCCTCGCCAGCCCCGGCTTCCTATCCCTGGGGGAGACGCTGCGCGCGCCGCGGGGCTCCGCCGCCGCCGCCGGCGCCGAGCGGCTGGAGAGCTGCGAGTGGCCGGAGAGGTCGGAGCGCGCGGAGGCGGCGGACTGCACGGAGTGGACGCTGGAGCCCGTGTGCTGCTGCGGGATGCGCGGTCGCCGCCCTGCCACTGTACAGTGTACATTCAATGAGACATGGGTAAGGTTTTTTTTAATATTCCGGTTATATAGTTGTTCATAAAGGAAGACATTTTCAAGTTCTTTTCTTGTAAAATATTCAAAATGACAGTAGTCTACATGAGACACAGTTGATGACACAATCCTGTAAAGTAGTATTTTACTGAAGCCTAGGAGGGAAAGAGAACATGAACTAACACATTTTGTAGGTTTGTATCATTTAGCCACACTCCTAAACTTGACATAACAATTAACATTACAAAATAACATAATTACATAGAAACGCCGGGTTAGTCTTAACTAATCAACCCATATTTTCCCGAATCAAAACCCGAGTATGGTTTAATATTATAACTTGTTGTATTGGCAGGCGGTGTTGTCACACCGGACACACCTGGCCTGGCGGCCCGCTCGGGCGGCGCGGGCGGCGGCGGCGCGGCGGAGCGGGCGAGCGGGTAGGGCGGCTGCGCGGCGCGGCGCACGAGGCGCACGGCGGCGCCGCGCCGCGCCGTGCCGCGCGCCAGGCTCACCGCCCAGCCCTCCAGCGACACCGACTCCGAGCCCAGGCACCACGCCTCCTCCAGCACGCATTGCACCTGCCCATCAAAGTTCAACACTATAAAGCCGACGATTGTATTTGTTCAAACCGACTGGACAAAGAAACAACTCAGTATCTGGCTACAAACATTAAATCACTGTCACAATAGTAACTAAACATATTTGTAATGTGCCTCGAACACTGTGTTATGTACACATTCAATGTCTAATAATTATATCACATATCAGCATCCACACAACTCATCTATATATATAAAAGCCAAAACTGACTGACTGATTGACTGACTGACTGACTGACTGACTGATCGATCAACGCACAGCCGAAACCGCTGGGTCTAGAACCATGAAATTTTGCACAAATATTCCTTATGTGACGTAGGCGAGCAATAAGAAAGGATTTTTGAAAATTCAACCCCTAAAGGGGTGAAAAGGGGTTACAAAGTTTGTATGGAGCAACGTGTTTTCTTAGTCCGATCAACTTCAAACTTGGCATTTATATTCTTTAAAAGATTTAATTAAACACGTGTTTCATCGTTTTTGAATATTCAACCCCTAAATTGAGAATAAGGGGTAAACATATTTTCATCCGATTTAGTTCATAATTTAAATTTGGCTCAATTATGCCATAAGTGACATAGGAGTGCACTTCAATATGATTTTTAAATTCAACCCCTAAAGGGGTGAAAAGGGGTTGTAATGTCTGTGTGTCACAACGTGTTTTCTTTGTCTAATCTGCTTCAAACTTGGCTTTTACATTATTTAAAAGATTTATTTAAATATTTCATAGTTTTTTAATATTCAACCCCTAAAATAATAAAGAGGGGTTGCAAAATATTTTTCATCAGATTTTGTTCGAAACTAAAATTTTGCACAAATATTCCTTAAAAGACGTAGGTGTGCACTAAGTTTCTCCTAAAATAATAAAGAGGGGTTGCAAAATATTTTTCATCAGATTTTGTTCGAAACTGAAATTTTGCACAAATATTCCTTAAAAGACGTAGGTGTGCACTAAGTTTCTTTTTTTTTTTATTCAACCCCTAAGTGGGTGAAAAGGGGTTTCAAAGTTTGGATGGAACAACGTGTTTTATCGGTTTGATCAACTACAAACTTGGCATCTATATTCTTTAAAGATTTTAAACACGTGTTTTATCTGGTTTTAATAATGAACTCTTAAATTGTAGGTAGAAAGTGGTAGATTTTGTAGAAAATGATTAATTTAAGGTAGGAAATGGTAGTTTTTAGTAGGAAATGGTAGATTATTGGTAATAATGGTAGATTTTTGGTAATAGTGGTAGATTTTGGAAGGAATTGTAGCTTTTGGTAGATAATAGTGAATTTGGAATTAAAATGGTAGATTTTGGTTAAAATGCTAATTTGGTAGAAATGATAAATTTGGTAGCTTTTGATGAAAACGGTAAATTTTGGAAAAAAGGAAGCTTTGGTTAAAAATGGTAGATTCTGGTTGGAAATGGTAAATTTTGTATGAAATGTTAGATTTTGGTATAAAATGCTAGATTTTTATATAAGACAGTAATTTTGATAGAAGATGGTGGATGTCGTACGAGCATGTTGGATATCGCATATCGGATGTCGATGTCGAACACGAGGTCATGGTCTATTTTTAGTTAAGTATTTGGAATTATGGTAAAATATATAGTCCGCGCGGACGAAGTCGCGGGCAACAGCTAGTCTATTATAAATTGATAAATACATTTGTAGCTTCCCTGCCCCAGACTGTATCTATTTGGACAATCTCAATACATAAAGCGTTATCATAAAACCTTTGTTTAACTTCACAATAACATGTCTGGATTGTAGAAGGTCTCAACAAAAGGCACAATAACAGCAAGAGTAGGATTCCATGCTCTCTGTAAGTACCTCCATGGGCATGGGTTCATAGTTGAGCTCGGCAGGCAGCGGCGGAGACGTGAGGCGCGCCCACTCCCAGCGCGCGCCGCGCCCGCCCGCCGACTGCACGCTGTAGCACTGCCGCCGGACCAGGCATTCCACTGTGCCACCCTCTGTAACGGGAATTTTATCATCACTGCTGTTGCCTAGCTCAGACACTCAAAGTGGGCGATAAAGCCCCCTCATGGGCGCTGGAGGCCTAGAGGTGGGCGGTAAGGCGACAAGAAGAAAAATAGGGGGTGTTGAAGTGGTTCAGGGGAGCGATAGCTGATTTGTAATTTCTCCTTCTATTGCAAAATTTACTGAAATTTAAACCTACTAGCTACTACACAACATCGATTATTTAGATCATAACTCTGCCCTGTTTCACATTGCATAAAAACTAAAAATATTTAACATATATGAGTAAGTAGCTTTCGTCGGAAAGCTTGTGAACAACAATAATTGTTTTAATATGTTTTTATTAAATAATGTGATTTGTGCAATCCTGTATCAATCCCCTGGTACACCTAAAGGTTCTTGTTCTTACTTGCTAAGTAAGGTTGAGCGCCCAATGAAATAAATGAGTTTGTGCATGTTTGCCTTATTCCTGTCCGGTCAGTGCATGATGTATTTCAATGCTATAAAGATGCACATAAAGTAATAAAAAAACTGCACCTTTTTATACATCATATTATTATAATTTGGCATGCCCCTACCAGGAGTATCGAGACACTGTGTAAGGGTCCTCAGATTGACGTAATGCCCCTTCAGTGCAGGGTCAGCATCCGCCAGCACCACCCTGGTCAACTTCTTGGCGTGGGCTCGTTCCAGTGTGCGCGCAACTCCGGGGGTGTGAGGCAGCCATTGTCCATTGCTCTGGTACTCCCACACCACTACACAGTGCACTGATGACATTGTGCCTTCACTGTCATTTCTTCACTGAAATATGCATGACGATTATTGTTCGAATGCTAAGCACGACTGCAGGCGTAAACAGCCAATCATCAGTCAATTTTATGTAATACACTGCTGCAGCATAATCTTCAGTGGGTAACAGAGAGCTCTACATAACAGTTGGTAGATACTGCCAGAAGCTGATAAAGTCAGAAAACAATTCTTACTCTTGGCTTGGGTAGTGAATGGTACAGGCAGAAGCGGGCTTATTTTTCAATAATTCAACTGGGTTTAGTGGGTTTACATGTTTCTTCCTTCGTTAGAACTCACTTCTGTCAAAACATGAAAACAAACTGCAAAGTAAGAAAGATTCACACACTCCATTGATTGAATTGAATATAATGAATACTTAAGTAGGTAAGTATGTATATTGTATGTATGTACCTACATTGAATTTTTACAAACTGTAGGCAGGGCACTGTTTTTTTTGTTTTAGATATGGCTTCGCATGGTTTGTGCATTTCACCAGTGAAAGGCAATTAGAGACTAAAAATAGGTATTTAGTAGTAAATATCACAGAGTAAAGGATAGGTAGGTACTAGTAACTAACCATAGATAAACTTTGTTTAATGCATTGTGTGTACGTACCTACCAGTACAACAAATGAATATAAGTAGTCCACCACTTTACTGCATCGTAACTGTGACTATGTAAATAAGCGTCTTGACTACGTACTTGACTATGAGGACTGGTATAATTATAAGTCTATGAATTTCTTATGGTGAAAATAATAAATACTTAAATAATTTAATATTTGATACTGACTAAATGCACAATCACTCGCTTTTCGGTGAAGGAAAACATCGTGAGGAAACCAACATGCCCGAGAATTAATTCGGAGGCATGTTATCCACCAATCCGGACTAGGCCCCCGTGGTGGATTATGGCCTAACCCTCCTCACGATAGTGAGGGGAGGCCTTTGCCCAGCAGTGGGACAGTTACAGGCTGAATTATAAATGCACAAACTGTGCGATGCCATAACTAACTCAACAAAACAAACGTAAGTTCGTAACAGATCGTTCATGCATTGGAAGTGCGATGCCAATATCCTCGAATGAGGAGAAAGAAAAAAAAACAAACAGATCGTTCCTTCATTATCTGTCCCAACGGCCAAGCCAACTGCCAATCTGTGCCACTTGTGTCAGTGCCAGTCGTAGACGGAGGATTATCCGTCTACGGTGCCAGTGCAGTGGGCCCAAAGAGAATACAAACGCTACGCTGGAGTTTTGGCGGGAATCCGATAGTGAGACGTTGTTGGTTTTGTATTATTAGCTCAAACTTGTGTTTCTTCGAGTGTTAATGTGTAATATTGGTGGAATATTAACCATTAAGTGTTCGTTAACGTGCACGAGTGTAGGCGAATGATATAGACTCAAAAAACGTGTCATTTCGCATTTTTTCCAAAACTCCCAGGAAGTTTCAGTAAAGCATCCACTACTTTACTGAATCGTGACTGACGATGTAAATAATTGACTTGACTACTTGAGCACGATTGCTATAACATTGCTGTGAAATTAAGAAATACTTAAAATAAAATACTTGACACTGGCTATATGCACAAACCGTGCAAAGCCATAACTAAAAAAAAAAAAAAAAAAAAACGCTACGCTAGAAGTGGGCCATCCATCCATTGTCAGTGGTGCGTACTGCGTTCATTCATTCGTTCGCCGAACAAGGCGTCAGGAAAATCGCGAATCCAATTTTTGTTTCTAAAGCCTAAAACCTATTGTAACTTGCGTAAAGTAAATACATTTATATAATAACAGCCACAAAAATGTACCACAACAAATTATGTAAGTGTAACGAATAACTCAAACTTGCTATCAGTATAGTATATACGTAATAAAAATATGACGATGTCCTTTGAGAATTGAGACGGAAAATTAAATAAAAGGTACCTATTTAACAATATTCATTCATGTTGACATAACATAATTATCCAGAAAGTACAACAGTAAGTATTTATTGTAAATACGGAAACTGAGATGTGATAATTTTCATGTTCAAATTCAATATAACCTGCCTGCGGCCATGATTGTCTCGCTGCGCTGTATGCCTACATACTTAATTCCCATATTGATTTTTCACGCCTGAATTGCCCTGAAAGGAAGAAAGCTTGAGTGAAGTTCGTGGCATTATGTATAACATCTCATTTAGATAGCCAAACAATGAAGGATGAAAGGAAGGAAGATAGGATGTTAGATAGCTGTACGAATATTATAACTGACCCACAAATTGGTGCTTCCAGACAACACACGCAGTTCCGGCCGCTTCAACGCTGCCAGCCACTTCGTGTCTGCCGGACAGGTAATTGCTTACTGCATAGCTGTACAAATCAAAAGCAGAAAAGTCTGATTGTTAGATATGTAGCTTGTTTCCACTTTCTTTTCAAAATAAATTGTGCATTGTCAATTAATTAACTTTTCCTTCATAGATAAATCTACTTTTCAATGGTGGCTTGCACCAACTCTTTGACGAATTCATTTTAAAACTCCTCTATACAGGGTCTATCGGCAAGGTGTAGTAATATTGAAATGTGGGTATGTGTACCTGGTGATGAATCATTTGCCAGGGTACTAAAACCTGAAATCGATAATCGATTTTTTCACTCAAATTGACAAAATAACTAAATATTACAACCCTAACATGATACGGATGACGTCACGTTACGCCGGTCACACAACGCTTGCGCGATGCAGGATTTCTTAGAAACGGCCCTGGCGCCATCTAGTAATTTTTGGTGGAACTTTTACCACAACTTTACTTCTACACCTAGTTTTGTTTGAGTAATGCCGCCGGCTAGAGGTGTACAGTCTTACCCAACTTATATGGTGCGTCGTGAATCTTCGTTCACGCAGAAAATAAAGTATGGTCCGAAGATTAACGAAAGAATGCTTAACACTTACAATCAATCTAAGATCACTATTATAAGGTTCATAATACACTGCAGCTGTTAGTTCCGTCTCACTCATGCCACGCGGCGATCGCTAAGATGGCGGGGCGGCTGCCGACCAATAGCGGTCAATAGCATTTCCCGCGCTTTGAAAATTCATCTTCTGCGCAGGTAGAACTGCGATGTGCAACAGCTGCAGTGTATTATGAACCTTATAATAGTGATCTTAGGTTGATTGTAAGTGTTAAGCATTCTTTCGTTAATCTTCGGACCATACTTTCTTTTCTGCGCGAACGAAGATTCACGACGCACCATATAAGTTGGGTAAGACTGTACATGTTAGCCTATGCCTCAAGTTCACTGACATTGCCCAGCTGATAACTAGGGTTGATGGTTAGTTTTGCAGTAAACTTTGACGTGTATTAATTCATTACCGTAACTACTTACAGATTTATAGTACCTCCAGACTACTTCGAAAATGTATGTGTATGCGTAGTTTCAGTATTACTACACCTTGCTGTTACACCTTGTATAATAATCCTCAAATGATACATATCTGTTTTGCACAACATCCAATTTTGTGTATTAATCTATCTGCAAATATCAAATTTACTGAATCTTTATGACTTTGGTGCAAGTTGTTTTAATTCTACATCTATGAAGGTAACAATATATAAAAACTACCTATTGCTACCCATATAATAAAAATTTGGTGTTATTTTATTTTATAATAGCTGTAAACTAAAATGCATTCTGTTATCACAGCATAATGCAGAGCCCCACGAGCCCTGGTACTGGCTAGAAGTCAACGGTTGCTCTCTGACTGTGCTCGGGTCTTTCCCATCTACCTGACATCATTGCAAGAAACAACACAAAAGTATTAGACATTTTGATGTTACATTTGTTGCAATGATTGTAACCACCAGTGGCATTGTGAAGTTGACAAATTAAGCTAGGTCTGTGGTGGTGGTAGCCATTTCAAGGCCTGACTAAGTGCTACCAAGGATTTTGCAAACATGGTGCGATATAGATTTCTGTGTATCACACTTTTATAAACACTCAAAAAATGGTGATGTTCATAAGAATGTATTTGATAATACTTAGTCAGGTTGCAAGATGAGGGTGCGTGCCTCTCAGAGAGTAGCCGAGTGGGTTGAGAATGCATTATGATCACGAGACATACATCTCGTGCACATACGGGGTTCTCTAGACTAAGTCAACAGCACATCATTAAGCTGGACCATTCTCCTACCATGTGCGGGCCCTCTGAACTTGTAACTAAGGGTGGCATCGTTTTAAGGCAGGGGTTGAACTGGCATAAAATGGTACAATTTCACTGGGAGACACATGCCAGGAATATGGTTGAGAGTGTGAGTTGTGATCCCACCTTCACTGTGTGAAAGTTGTATGGTTGGACATTCAGTTTAAAGATCTTTATTGTCTAAAGAGGTTACGAAATTACACTTTATTTTTTATGATTATAGTTAGAGATCATTGTTCCAATCAAAATTATGTTTATCTACAGACTTATTATAACATGTTTGACTGCAAGGCAAAAGTATCCTATTTATTGGTGTTGCTCTAGCAAGCAATATGCATTAAATGTATCCTATGTAGGATCTATTATTTATTTACCATCACATTGTGCGAACAGTTTAATCTGCCGCATGTCACATAATTGATGTGGAACCTTATGTTTGATCTGGATTTGCTTGTGCTGTCAATGCGGAAACTCGAGGATTTCATTTTGAAATCCATTCATCTTTTGCGTGGTGTGAGTGTAGTATGGTTGAGTGAGAGGTGGCAGCACACCCCACGGCTGAATGATGCCAGTAGGCGGCGGCAGCTGCTCTCTTCACTCCAGAGCAGTCACACCACAGCTAACTGAAAAAGGTGAGTTAATGTGTCTAACACGGGTGCTTGAACTTACAGCCCATGTTGACCCTACAGGACTGTGTACCTCGTTGTAAAACATGCATATACATAGAAGTTATAAATAAATTCACTGTTTTGTGTGAGAGATCCAGATTTCATCTAACAATGCCTGTTGCTTGGTAGCTATTAAATTATAGATATCAGCATCGCAATGCACCACACCAAGTGTATCACGCACTTTCCAACTAGTCATCATAACTTCAATCTTCCCCTTCGTAAAAAGTCGCGTACCCTCTACAACCAATGTCATAATTATCCTAGGAGCATGGATGCATAACCCACTTTGAGAAGACCTGGTAAATAATTAATATTTGGTCACAGGAAAGGCAATTCATAGAATTGATGCCTGAAGTAATAGTATGAACTATACTTGTCAGTTGAATGTTTCTGTAATTGGATTACAGCATCTATAGATGATACTTTGTTTAGTAAGTAAGAATGTATAAATTAAGGTTGTTTGTGTCTGACAGTTGCATCAACAGCCCTTCTCGAATACACCAAGGAAGCCTCAACAGGGACCACAACTGACCCAACAACCCACACTACAACAGCCACAGCAGCTGCAACAGCCGCAGCAGCAACAGCTGCCGCAGCTGCCTCAGGGCCTACAGCCGCCACAGCAGCAACAGCTGCCGCAGCCGCCACAGTCACAACAGTCACAACAACAGCCGCAGCAGAATACAGTAGCGCCCAACAAGCAAGAGACCACACCTATCAATATGGATATAAAGGTGCGGATACCATATAAATTGTGTGCAAACCTTTGTTGCAAAACTGCAATGTGTGCAGTTTTGACATATTGTATAGAGTTGTAAATAAAAGTATTTTCTTGTAACTATTACTTTTCTCTTTAATTTTATCCGTTATATTTTATGATGTTGCTAACATGTATATTGCAGCCCGAGTTGGATGCGGAGGCGGAGGACCAGACTATGGATGACTTGACCACTAAAAACGAAGAGCGTCCTGCTTGGATGAAGTCCAAGCTGAGTGGAGGTTAGTTCAGCATTAATTTAGATTCACAAGCCCCATGTGGTAGCGCTTGCTTGGCCTCCTATGTAGTCGGAAGCTCTGCTGAGTTCCACACATTCTAATGTGAACTTGCTCGTCGCAGTGAAGAAAATCTCCAACAAGGAACGTCGGCGGCGCCAGAACGAGACCCTGCGGCGCCTGCTCACGCCCAAGAACGCTCTCATGGTGCTCAACGAAATGATGCCCAACGAACAGGTCGCCAACGTAAGTTGCACGGAAATGACGACCACTTCTGCAAATGATAACATTAATATGACAACCATCAAATGAGTGCTACTGAAATGTTAAAAATAAATATGTTTATTTGGTACTCTAAATCACGATCTAAAGGCATAACTTTATGCATTTATTTATTCAGTACACGATAGAGCTCTAACAGTAAAGACTGAAGCACTTCTAGTATATAATGGCTTCAAAATAAATGGTTTAAATCAACATCATTCTAATACAAAATACAAAAAATGTCATTGATACGAAAAAATACAGTTGAATTCAATGTTAGATAGTCCCTTGTAGTACATACATTTAATTGGAGCATAGGTATTGGGTCTCCCTAATTGTTGATTCCATAAATCAGGGAGTGTTACTCAGGAGTCACTGGACTCTTGGTATCTCTTTATTATGAGCGAGGAGTATTATTGGTACTATACTACATTATTGTTTATTTTAATTGACAGCAATTCAAAGTGGAGGCAGCGCAGAACCAGTATTACTCGCGGAACGCGCACAGCTTCTGCGCAGACCTCACCCTCGAGGGGAGCAACTACAAGGGATACGGTGAGGGAGGACTTGGATACTTGAATCAGCTCATCTAAAGCGATGTGATGCCATGGCATTTTGAGGCGATTTCAGCCATCTCTATATAACTAGCCAAAACGGGTCTAATTCGCGCACAAACTAACGGGCCCAAGGGCCAAACGCGGGTAGTTGGAAACAGCACCTACCGCTATGGACGGTGATACCCGCATTCTCCAGTCTTCTCGTGACCACGGTCGAAGTAACTCGGCCGAAACGTCGAGGTATGTCAAAATTATATACTTTGATATTAGTTTGTGCGCGAATTAATCCCGTTTTGTTAAGTTTTCTGTTCGCGAAAGTTTACGAGCCTCTGTCTCTATATAATATTGCATGTCTAAATATTTTGTTGCCATAAAGTATTCCATTTCTAAATGTATACTGATAAAATGTAATCCGTATTTGCGTGTATGTGCAGGTGAGAACAAACTGAGTGCGCGCAACTCTGCCGCCGAGCAAGCGATCCGAGACCTCATCATTAAGAAGATGAACAAGGCTGTGGCGGCTGAGAGTGAGTGTACGACTCTGGCTATTGAAATACTATTCCATTCGTTACAATAGATGAAATGTACGGGTGCTAAATCTGTATTTAAAAAACAAAAAAAACATGCATCAATGTAAACTTGTCTGTGAGAGGGTTTCCTATTTACACCCAAATTGTACTAGGCGACTAAAAACTACTCTTTCTCGGTAGAAGTTCTCTTCTACTGCCTTTTCGGCATCGCTTCCGCTCACTCCTTTGTCGATATAACAGTCCGGGAGCCTATGTATATAAATCGAAGCTTTTAGACCGTCCTCGAAAGGCATAATAAAATAGTGTCGTCCCCAGCTATGTCGGGCGGGGCCGCGGCGGGGGACGAGCCGCTGGACGAGGAGTCGCTGCCGATGATCCAGCTGGCGTCGTTCGCGCTGCACAAGCTGTTCACGGAGTGGGAGTACGACGGACACAAGGTGCCGCAGCTGCGCCCCGTCGCCATGGCCGCCGCCGACCTGGTCAGTGCAAGCTGATATTATCTGTGATATGCTGAAACAATCCCAAAGAGTTACACGTTGTTTCTTATTTATTCGTAACTTTTCTCCCACATTTAAGACAGCGGTCGAAACAAAGCTCATACACCTGCTTTAAGGTAATTGAAATTGATCTGTTTGTTACAAGATTTAGTCGTCCAAATTCCTCATGAAAGTTGGAATACGTTAAAGTCTAAGCACTTTTCTCTCTTCGCTCTACTCTTGCGTGCACGAGGAAGCACGACGATGATAGTTAACTCATTCGTTCCCAGACTCCCGGCGCCACGCCGCAGTCGGCGGCGGCGTCCCCCGCGCCCGCGCCGATGTCCCCGCCGCCGGCCCCGGAGGCCCGGCGGCGCCCCAAGCGGCCCGCGAAGCCCCGCGTGCTGCCCAACAACGCGGCGCAGATGCACCCCTGCATGCTGCTGACGTACATGCGGCCCAGCCTGGACTACCGCGAGCTGGCGGCGGAGGGCGACAAGCCGCAGAACATGATGTTCACCATGGGCGTGGAGATCGACGGCGTCACCTACACGGGGAAAGGTACGGCGCGGCTCCTGGCTCCCGGCCTCCCGGCTTAGAGTTAGCCATGTACGTGACAGAAGTAAGGAATAATATTGTCTCGTGTGTGGTTCCAGCGAGCAACAAGAAGGAGGCGCGCAAGGCGGCGGCGCGCGCGGCGTGCACGGCGCTGTTCGCCGTCGCCTTCGAGGACGGCGCGTGCTGCGTCACGCCCGTGCACGGCTAGGCGGGCAGTGCGGGGGCACGGCGCTGTTCGCCGTCGCCTTCGAGGACGGCGCGTGCTGCGTCACGCCCGTGCACGGCTAGGCGGGCAGTGCGGGGGCACGGCGCTGTTCGCCGTCGCCTTCGAGGACGGCGCGTGCTGCGTCACGCCCGTGCACGGCTAGGCGGGCAGTGCGGGGGCACGGCGCTGTTCGCCGTCGCCTTCGAGGACGGCGCGTGCTGCGTCACGCCCGTGCACGGCTAGGCGGGCAGTGCGGGGGCACGGCGCTGTTCGCCGTCGCCTTCGAGGACGGCGCGTGCTGCGTCACGCCCGTGCACGGCTAGGCGGGCAGTGCGGGGGCACGGCGCTGTTCGCCGTCGCCTTCGAGGACGGCGCGTGCTGCGTCACGCCCGTGCACGGCTAGGCGGGCAGTGCGGGGGCACGGCGCTGTTCGCCGTCGCCTTCGAGGACGGCGCGTGCTGCGTCACGCCCGTGCACGGCTAGGCGGGCAGTGCGGGGCGCGGCGAGGTCAAGCGACGGTTAGCGGTATCGTTCGGTTTGTGTAACGGCTCCGCGGTCGCTCGTGCTCCTTGCTCTCGCATTATGTGGCTTGTGCACCGCAGCGAACCGTCAACCGTATCCGGAAATGTACAGACCGTTCACCGTAAGATTTCGGTCTAACGGTGAACGGTCCGTAGTTCGATGTCCGACTCGGCTGAGAACGCGAAGGCCGACGAGCGGTTTCGATGGCGTTCCTCAGTTTCGTAGAGTATTTCGCTCGAGATTCGTATTCGACTTCGCCAGTAGTGTAGAGAGAACGTGTAATACGAGCGGACTGAGAGTTAGCGGCATTAGCGCCGGCGCCCGCACCGGCGCCTCCTAGATACAAAAATAGATAATTCTACACCGTCTCGAGTCTGCCGTCTTACCACTGTTCTATTATAGTATTCATCAATACATTTATAATTATCTCCTTGTATCGCCTCAATCAATTAAATCAATTTACTCAATGCGACAAGCTTGCTTTTATTGCAAGGTATAATATATCAAATAATTATGTTATGTAACATTTATGTTTATTTTAGTTCAGAGATATACATCGTAGCAAACCTCCCTTTGCTCGGTGACCGACCCCAAGCGGCATAGAGTAGAGTTGCTAGAAAGTTAAAAGTTAAAGATTGCATCTGAACATGTGCGACCCAGGTGAAGATATTTGTGAGATCTAAATCTCGTTTATTTGAAGGTCCGCCTAACTTCGTGACATTGAAGTCTGGATCAGCCGTGAAATGGATTATATTCCTTTTGGTTTTACAGTGAAGACACTGTAGCCTTGTTTGTCATAAATCATTAATTTTGACACAAATAAGTAAGCTAGCTGTAAGACTCATTTATTATGAAAGTTGTTTGTAAGTTATAGATTAGTGTTATATTCTCCAAAATAATGTTTACTTACTACTTGTATCGGCAAAAATATAATTTGCTTTGTAAACATTTCGGTAGCAAATATAAATGAAATATTTGACTAAACATTGAATTAAATAAATATTTGTATAAGTATAATCAATTTTGTTTTATTCTAGGTATTAGGTACAACACGGTACACCATTATTGCACAATAATTCAAATTATATCACAAGTACAATATAAACGAAGTTGAGATGTGTCACTGTTGGTAGCGAAGTAAAATAGACAACAAAAAACGCCACAATGGACACATATACGTACATTTAATAACAAATAATGTATATTGAATCAATCACGATAAACAGGCGGGCTTATAAAAGTGGAGTAGTTTAGTAAACGTCGATCGAGCTCACTTGCATTGTCCTTTTATCTAGAGCGAGTACAAATAAACGGTCACACGTAACCAAAGTGAAAATAAACCAATAAACAAGTCGACAAGAGGGTCCAGCCCAAGTGTGGTCTACTTACTACTTCTCAATTGAATTTATCATGACTTCTACAATAAATGAGAGCCAGGTTGGCTACACTGTTACTACAATGTTACTAGGTACTAGAGCGTAAACAAGCAAGTATAAAAACAAAGACGCGATACACGCTACTCAGTCTCAGCGCACCGACGCGACGCGCCACGAACGGCATGAACAACACACTAAACTTAAGGTCTCAGCACACTAATGGGAACGGAAAGGGATCGTAACCGTATCGCCTCGAGTCGTTCAGAATGGTTTGTATTAAACTCCCTACTGCAACGCACACTAATCGGAATCGTACCGTGATCGCCTCCCCTCAGAACAGGCCTGGTTGACAGCGAGGTGAAAGGCGTTACGGTTACGATCCCTTTCCGATCCCATATGTGTGCTGAGACCTTAACTCTCCCTAACTACAAACTACACGGATACAGTTTCACCAAAAATAAAATATAAAACATTTTATGCACCATAATTTATGGTGTCGGCTTTCCCATAGTCACGAGCTCTAGTTACATACAACTTAACGTCTTGGTCAAACTATATCACACTTGGAACTTATAATGTGTCAATAAATTGTATAAAAACCGAGTTACGAGTATAATAATTATAAAAAATTATAAAACAACAACAGAGAAAAGCTTAATATAACATACAAAACATTGGGTAACACTTTTGTGAAAACACAAATAAAAAATGTCAACTTATCATACGAGTATACTACATACGTTACCTACTACTATTTTGGCAATAAAATAATGTAGACATTTCGTACTAAGTATAAAAATGCATAGTTAAGTATATAATTTTAATAAATACAAGGAATTTTCTGATGGATATTACGGGTTATTATTAGGTATTACATAAGTTAGCATAAGATATAAAACACGTATTTAAATAATACGAACATATTTTTTTATTAGATTAATTCTCTACGAGTATTGTGGACGTATTTTCAAAATCCATTTCGAGAGCCCAATAGCTTCTAAACAATTTCTTTGCATTATGTATTTCCTGCCATAAATGCTGTTTCTTATCTTATATAATTTTCTACGTCATAAAATTTTAATACTTCGAATAATTTGAACGTCGCTTACATCTACCAAATCTGCAGTAAAATACATAGATACCTAACTATGTAATAGATAATCCTAAAACTGTCTAAAATACATAGCTAATGCATCCAAAAAGCTTAAAACTTGCTTTTTTCGATGCCGGACTAACAAAGAATTCAGTCAAGAGGCGAACAGTGTACCTACCCGTCTGTGTAGGTATCTACTTGTGTGTGTTTCTGCTATTAGAATACACACACATTGTATACACATAATATTTTCTTTACACCTTTACTCACCTGAATCTACATCGTTTCATTCTATACAAAGGTTGACTGGAAGACATTCTTTTTAGGCTGCATATCGACGACTGAAAACAAGAAGGGCGTAACCCGTTAAAAGGTCGTAACTAGACTAAGGATAAGGTAATAATCTTCTTTTTTTTCTGCGTCGAATGGTCTGGGTCTCGTTGCTCTACGACGCCCTAAAATTATAATTTCGACCGTAGTTTGAAAAGTATGACAAATTTTTTTTGGCGTAACTACCCATAAATAGCCGAATTTCAACTTTTTAGAGATACGACGACGAGGAGTTTGTGTTTTTAATCAAAGAATAGTTACGCTGTTCTTTTTTATATGGACCACACCTGTTACGACCTTTTAGAGTGATGCATTTTATTATACTTCACTGTTTACGACTCATTATGGTTTGTATTTATCTAAGGTCAACGAATAACCTCCAAGCTACTACAATTTCGTGGGTGACTAAAATTAACTTAAACCATGTTATTACAATATTACAAGAATCAACATTTTGTTCATAGGTAATTATGACGAATCATAGGTCCCGTCATTTCTGGAACACTATAGTTTTTTTTCGCTTACTCCCCAGGCAAGCCACCTCGGTCGATGCGTGGACGCCGTGATAAAAGGTTGTGTGTATTTAGCTGCAAGTTAAATCGTGTTGTGGACACGATATTCATGTTTTTCTTGTGTGTAAACAGTAGTATAGTAAATAATGAGTTGGTTGATTCGATTCCAAACAGAACTTTCGCCCAAAATAAACCTATACCCAAATAAACTGCCAATATCGGCACAAAAGTATGCAGACCTCAAAAAACTTGTTACAAAAAAAGTCATACCATCAGCATACATTAGTGAGTACTTGGATCTTAAGTCAACAAAACCTAAGACATTCCCAAATAAGGGCAAAATGATCCCCAGGATCATCTTGCCCTTACCGTAGGAATCATCTTGGACACCCGGGTGTACAAGATGATTCTTTAGTAGTGTTTTAAAAAAATATATATTTTTATAATAATAGATGCATAAATATAACATTTTGAGTAAGACAACTGACAGACAGATACATTTCCTATAATTAACTCTTAACATTGCTGATTTAACTTGAATGTTGTTTAAACTACAAGCATAAGTGAATCATCTCGTACACCTTTCCCCTACTTCAAGTTTTTGTTTGATTAGAATAAACAGCTTATGTTGGTTTAATATGTTTTAGCGTAAGTCCCTCTCCGTTTATCACAGAATGTAGGTACATTCTAATTTCCAATATTTAATATTAGAAGATAATTATTTGTAAAACATTGTTGTTTTTGATTCGTTTACTTGACTTAAATTATGTTTGATTTGTTTTTTTTGAGCTTTATTGTTTATTATATCATGCCAAAAAAAAGTGTCTATAAATATTATACCTAAGTATAATTATGATTTCACTTGTTAAGTGTATTTTTTTTTGTTATTTTTGTTGGCACGCAAATTATAAATAATTATTGATCTCATGTTATTGTTACAAATTACACACATACATTTTATTTAGAGACTAGCTGTGCCCGCAACTTCGTCCGCATGGAATAGTGATAAAATTCACCTTTTAAACCTTCCCTGGACTTCCACAAATCATTCAAGACCAAAATCAGCCAAATCGGTCCAGCCGTTCTCGAGTTTTAGCGAGACACACGAACAGCATTTGGTTTATATATATATAGATAAGTAACAATAATTATCATCTAATTCAAACAGGTTACGCTTGAGTTGAGATCAAGCATGTCTCAAAATTATTATTCTTTATTATTATCTTATTCACGCTCCTAAACACTAATAATGCGTGTAACTGCTAAAGAGTAGAGATAGAGTAATTCGTTATTACAGAAGATGTTTGATTATATTCATTTATATTTATGCTGTTGTCTTACTATAAAAATTTCCAATGTTACCTACCTATTATAGTATAAATAAAGTCCGTTTTAACAAGCTGTGTCATAGGTATTGCCGAGTTAAAGTATGGTTTGCTACATGTTAACTTTTTTGAAGTCTAGTAAATGTACGTCCACAAAAGCTTATGACATTTTATTGATATTATTAGGTTTCTAGAGGTTTATATTACGACAAATTTACCAAGCAATGTATTCATTATGCACGTGCTTACACCCCGTTCCTGACAGCAAATTTCAACTAAAAAGTAGTTACGATATTTTTGCGGTCAGCAAAATTGTTATAATTTTCTGATTGAGTACAATCTTCATGTCAAGATACGATATTTTTGAGGTGTGTCTTTTCATACGCAATGGCTGTAACTCGAAAAAAACCTATTTCTAGTAATATGGGGTTATTCGTTTGTAGACCATTTAATACAGATTTCTATTTTATAGTAATGGTATAAAAATTACGTTCACACGACTAACCGTTAAAAAGATATGATTTATTTTCTCAATTTGTGACTGTTTTTAGGTTCTGGTGTAAAGTTGGGTTTTCCAGGGTTACGCCCTTCTTGTTTTCAGTCGTCGATATTTAGATATTATATATTATCTGTAAATAATTAATTGGTAACTTCATAATTTGTGTATTAATTACCTGGCGTACAATACGCACTTGTTTGTCGTCAATGATTGTAAATAGCAATTGTTTTTAGATGGCAAAATTGCAGCGGCACGTGTTGTTCTCGAGGCACAACGCAAGTAGGTATAGGTACCTATTATAACCACCTTGGGGTCCATTCGCATCTTGACTATGAATTCCACTGTATCTCGTAATGTACGAGGCAGATCCGAGACTTCTAAGATTTCCTAAAGTCATTATTCGTCACATTTAGTAGGAACTCATTATAAATGATCTCGCGGATCCGCCCAACTTTAATAGCGCCACAACTATAAATCTAATCGAAAAACGCTAAAAACGGCTATGTCGCTAAACCGCTAGCTCTAATGGACGTCGACACTAAACTGGAGCTCTACAGTAATCTGTAAGTCCACATGGAGAGCGGGCTCTGCAGCAACGCCACGTGCGGGGGCTCCTTGCCCCCCACCAGCAGCAGGTGCAGCTGCGCCGCGTCGTCCCGCCCCGCGCCGTCCCGCCCCGCGCCGCCCCGCCCCGCGCCGTCCCGCGGGGCGCTCGCGCCTCGCTTCTCCCCGAAGTCTTGCAGCTCGATGTCTCCCGGCCCCACGCCCGAGTCCGGCGTCAGCGCCTGCCCCAGGTTCCGCACGTCGGGGCCCAGGTAGTGGGGGTTGCTGAACCCCAGCGCCACTCCGGACGGCCGGTTGACCCTCTCCGCGCTGGCGTAGTCGGACGTGGAGTACTCCGCGTCCTCCTCGTCCGTGCCCACCGTATCCTTCGTGAACCGGACCGTGGCCGACTCGGGCCGGACGATCGTCGCGGCGCCGTCCGGCCGCGCGTCCTCCTCGTCCTCCGAGTCCAGGTATACCAGCTTGGAGGCCTCGGCGGGCGACAGCACCGGCGTCGGCAGCACCATGTCGGCGAAGTCCGGCACCGAGATGGGCTCCCTGGACATCTCGCGGAACTCCAGCACGTCGCCCTCGCGCGGGGACTCCCCGCCGTCGGCCGGCTGCCGCTTGTCGATGACGTAGGCCGAGTGGCTCTTGGAGAGCGCGGCCTCCTGGCGCACCAGGCTCTCCGTGGAGTCCTTGTCGGCGGCCAGCACGCTGTAGGAGCAGCGCGCGGCGCGCCGGATGTGGAACGAGCTCAGCTTGGAGATCTCGCGGAGGATGTTGTGCGGCGCGGCGTCGGCGCGAGGCAGCGAGCGGCGCGAGGCGAGGCAGCGCGGCGCGGCGCGCAGCGGCGGGGCGCCCGGCACCAGCAGCGCCGAGCTGTCCACGCGCGGCGACGGCCACTTCACAGTCGGCGCGATGCGCTCCCACGTCTCCGTCGCTGTCGAACGCGAATGGAACAACATGAAGTGGCTCTTTTACTTGGACGAATTCTATTTTCTTTCCAGGACCACGTGGAAAGCTCTCCGAACGTCTTTGAACTTTCAGTGCGAAACGGAGACAGACACTGAAGATGACGTGCCTAAGACGGCAGACTTCGGATCATACTTTTATAGTCTACTGCGACATAGAAGACATGAAAGACTAACGAATTTTGTAGAGAGGAACTCACCGAAGTGGAAGCGCCACATGTCGTTGGAGGTGTGTCCGTGTGTCTCTCCGCCGAAGATGTAGAGGTGCGCGCCGGCGCGGGCCGCGGCGTGCCCGCTGCGGGCCGGCGGGGACTGCTTGGCGGCCGAGCGCACCTGGTTCCACACGCGGGACACTGTCCGGAACAGATACGCGCTATGATCGATCAGTTCGTATTTCGTTGTGCCATGAAGACAGAGTGTAGCGTAACTACTGACTGGTGTCGTAGTGCCAGAGGTCGCTGCAGTCGCGCAGGTCGCACTGGCCGGCGTGCACGTAGAGGCGGTTGTCGTGCAGCGCCGCCGCGTGTCGGTGCCGCGCCGGGCCCGCGTTGGCCGTGCGGACCTGGTGCCACGACTCCGACTCTGCGGGGCGAAATTATGAACAATGAAATGAGAAGCAAAGACGAGCAACACAAACCCAATAGACCTAAAACCTGTTCTCAGTTCTCACCATAATGAAAAGCCCAAAGCTCGTTAGTGGATCCCCTCAAGTCCTTGTATCCTCCGTATATGAGCAGACAGTCCTTGAGGGAGTGCGCGGAGTGGCCCCGGCGGCCGCGGGGCCCCACGCCGGCGCCCCGGGGGTCCCGCGCCTCGCGCCGCCTCACGGTCGACGTGTAGGTGGTCTGTCCGGGGAGCTTGCGCCAGATCTGGGTCTGAAAGTCGATGGAATCAAACGCGTTACAAATGATGATTTTCACAAAACACCTTCAACGAACCGCTATCTCGTCGCTCCATCTGTACGGAACCCGGTAGGCAAGTGCGGGAGCTCACCTCGGTGTCGTAGATCCACAGCGGCGTCTCATTGTTGAGCGCCCCCGCCTCTCCGCCGAACACGTAGAGGCGCCCCTCGTGCGCGGTGGCGCTGTGCTCCTGCAGCGAGGGCGGAGGCTCCCCGCGGCACTCAAGCCGCTCCCACAGCCCAGTCGCTTCAACACAAACAACGTCATCGATAACAGCCTGCTTTTATCCACTATACTGGAGATTGTAACCCCAGACTCTGTAGGTACCTAAGTACCAATAGTTGAGATGCAGCACGATGTATAATATAGGTATAGGTAGTTGTGGAGTTCTGCGCTTGAAGATGGATGCGTGTCAGCACAGTAATTGAACCTTACTAACGTTGTTACAATAAACTACATACCTACCTACGTAATCTTGCTCTATAGCAAAATGTATAGGTAGATAGGTATATTAGTTTATATCAAACGTATCTCTCGGTATCACTCGTAGCCATAGACCACACATCATAATCTTTGCTCGTAGCATAAGCAAACTAAACTAATGCTCAAAGCACATACCTACCTAACAGGTTCATTTTACATCGACCTAAAAATTAATGTAAGTACCTAGCACAACAAGTTAATTTGACTATTGGCACGGACCCAAGCCATGAATTTCAGAGAAGCACTTTCACTGTTTGCCATTATTATTGATAGTTAAAATATGAATATGGCTTGAACCACTTGATATGGATATTTACCTACCTAATAGGTAGGTATATGAGCAAACAAAATTTTATCTTTGCCAGCCATCTACTTACCTCCGGAACTAACATGGTCGTCACAGGCCAAGGCGGAAATAATCATCATCACCATCACAGGCAACCACTTAGGCGATTATTCCTAATTATCTAACTCTGTAATCATGGTGCAAACCTAGATTATTTTCAGATGGCCTGAGAATACATTTCTCCAATAATATTCCTCATCCAAGTCACACTCACAGTGAATGGGCAAGACACAGCAAGTTTGCACTGTTTCCGGGATCAAATCCGCAATAAGAGCAAACTTAGCAAATAACCCGTCACGAGCAGTTCTCTGGCAGCTCCGTGCTCGACCTAATTAGAACTATTGAACGATGAAAGGAGCCGCTCGCGAGGCGTTTACCAGAGGGTCCTCAACACTGCGACTCCGCAGATCGCCTGATAGAAGCAGCTTAGCGAGTGTGGCTTCGGAATAATAAGGATGTAGGCGAAGCACGAGATGCATAAAAGTTTCTGTATAGGTATGTTTGTAACTATTTGTTTAATGTAATAAATATAGCTATTACATTAAATAAATTATCTTACTAATATTATAAAGCCGAAAGTTTGTGAGTGTGTGTGTATGTGTGTATGTTTGTTACCTCTTCACGCTCAAACGGCTGGACCGATTTCGATGAAATTTGGTATAGGGGTAGATTGGACCTATGAGACGGACATAGGCTATCTTTTGTCTCAAAAAATAATCTCGAAGGGGATGAAATAGGGGTTGAAAGTTTGTATGGGGAATCCATAATTCTTCAAGTTAGGGATCTGAAAATTCTTATTTAGGCTTTTGGTAATAAATACGTAAATAAATACGGGTTTCAGCTTTTTTGCAAAATCATCCCTAAAGGGGGAAGAGTGCGGGGAGGGGAGAAGAAGAAAGGAGGAGAGTGGGGGGAAAGGGGAGAGTGGGGGGGGAGTAGATGGTAGAGTGGGGGGAGAAGAGGGTAGAGTGGGGAGAAAGACGGGGAGAGCGGGAAGAAAGAGGGGAGAGTGGGGGATAAAGAGGGGAGAGTGGGGAGAAAGAGAGGGGAGAGCAGGGAGAAAGAGGGGAGAGTGGGATGAGAAAGAGGGGAGAGTGGGGGAGAAAGAGGGGAGAGTGGGGAGAAAGAGAGGGGAGAGCAGGGAGAAAGAGGGGAGAGTGCAGGGAGAAAGAGGGGAGAGTGGGTTGAGAAAGAGGGGAGAGTGGGGGGAGAAAGAGGGGAGAGTGGGGAGAAAGAGGGGGGTGGGGAGAACGAGGGGAGTGGGGAGAAAGAGAGGGGAGTGGGAAGTAAGAGAGGGGATAGCGGGGAGAAAGAGGGGAGAGTGGGGGACAAAGAGGGGATAGTGGAGGGAGAAACAAAGGAGAGTGGGGGGAGAAACAGGGGAGAATGGGATGAGATAGAGGGTAGAGTGGGCGAAAGAGAAGGGAGAGTGGGGGGTTAAAGAGGGTAGAGTGGGGAGAAAGAGAGGGGAGAGCGGGGAGAAAGAGGGGAGAGTGGGGGAAAGAGAGGGGAAAGCGGGGGGAGACAGAGGGGACAGTGGGGTGAGAATGAGGTAAGAGTGGGGTGATAAAGAGAGTAGAGTGGAAAAAAGGGGAGAGTGGGGGGAGAAAGAGGGAGAGTGGGGGAGAAAGAGGGTAGTGTGGGGGGAGAAAGAGTGGAAAGTGGGGGAGAAAGAGGGGGAGAGTGGGGGTATAAGTAGGGGAGAGTGGGGGAAAATAGGAGAGTAGAGGAAGAGGGGAGCGTGGGGGGAAATAGGGGAGAGGGGAAGAGGGGAGAGTGGGGGGAGAGAGAATTTGGTTCGCAGATAGGTTATCTTCTAATTTAGGACATAGGCTACGAACATATTATTAAGTCATCATCATAATCATCGCCGTTTTCTATCAATGCGATAAAAACTGTGAAAAACTACCCAATGTGCGTAAAATTTCGTATGTAGATAGGTTATCCCGCAACTTATGACTTAGGCTTTAATTCATCATCATCATCACCACCGTTTTGCATCAGTGCAATAAAAACTGACAAACTACCCCATTGGCATGAAATTTGGTATTTTTATAGCTTATATTATATTATTACCTTATACCCCAACTTACACATACACACTGGCCTAAAAACTGGGAAATAGTACCTTAATTCGCATAAAATGTATTATGCAGATAGTTTAGAGACACAATATAGGCTACAAATCATCATCATCACCATCATCATCACTGTATATTTGTCCATCAGTGCGATAATAACTGTGAAAAACTACCTAACCTCTGTATTTTCTCTGACACAATGTTACAAGTCGTATCTAACATCCACCGCCCCATAGGTTTTATAATGTGAAACGCGGGTGACACCGCGGGGCGCAGCTAGTATTAAATAAAGCTATTACTAAAATGATGCTTCGAACTAATACGAAGTAAGAATACGAAGATTTACAAGTTTGATTGAATTGGTCAAGCCGGAGCTCAGTGGGCGCGTAATAAAGTAGGTCGGGGTCAGTGCGAGATTAACCCAGGGTTGAGATAAGAATCAGCCTGATTAGAGTTGTATTTCTTCTACATTTTGGATTGCTCATTTCTTTCTCAGTTGTTATTTCCATGAGCATTTTATTTAAGTAATTTATTTATTTTTTATTTATTTATTTATTATTAGTTAACACGGTGATAAACCAATTACATCAATTAACACATAATATTCTAAATTTAATAATATTCGACTAGTAATACAAAAATAATAATAATAAAATTAATGTCATAGTAAGAATAAAATAATCAAAGAATCTCGCATCGAATCGAAAGAGCATCTCGCTATAGCAAGTAGGTATTATACAGATTGGATTATTAAGTACTTTGTAGGTAGGTACCTACCTAGGTACTCAATGCAAAGCGCTCGTCAGACATAGTCGTCGAAACCGTTCTTGCTAAACAGAGTAAGTATCTGAGTTGGGAGCTATCTTACCCAGGCTGTACCTCCAGAAGTCCCTGAGCGGCACGGAGCCCCCGGCCCCTCGGCCTCCCAGCACGTACACGTGGCCGCCCAGCAGCGTCGCGGAGTGCTTGCCGCGCGCGCACGGCGCCGACCGCGCGCCGCCGCCGCTCTCCACCGAACTCCACATCTCATCTGTAAAGGTAGGCGCCTACAACATGATGTTTTGTATACATATTAAATTGAAACGTGTAACATATTTCCGTCGAAAAATCAAAGATTTGTACCTACGCTACCCCCACGAATCTCGCACGCGAATCTATTAGGTACCTACAGGAAAATAACGCAAAAAAATATTATGTAGTAGATATTTTATGCATGGAAAAACAATCTATTTTTATATGAGTCTACCTACCTACGCATGTAGTTACTCGCGTGTGGGGTACTCGAACTCTAATTGGAGGGTGTTCAGTGGTTCTGTTCACTGAATTTCACTTACGTAGCTCAAGTTTCATAACCTTGTCAAACAAAACCAAACATATTTTTAGGTAAGTAGGTACTAAGGTATTTCACAATGTATTTTATAACGCAAAGAGTTGCGTGGAACATCAAAACATAACTCAAATTTTAATAAAACGCGCACTACGACCTGCGGCAACGATACAAACACTCCATAATTTTCCGCCCCCGCCGTTGCACCCCCACGCAAAGATCGAGAAGTTGCCGAGATCAAAGCGGCTCCCTCCAATAAATGCATTACTCCCCTTGCACGGCTCAGGAATCACCAACTAGGTATACTTTGATATTATATCTGCGCCATATGCGGGGCAAATGAAATGCCCGCGCGGCGGCGTCCCTCAGGGCTCGTTGCTAGGCCCTCCGCTCTTGTGCGTCTATAAGACTAAGTATTGCTTGAAAAATTGCGACCCTTCAAGCTTGAGAGGGAAAGTTATCGTTTACAACTTGTAAATATTGGTTAAGGGAAACGGGAACGACGGTTTTATTTGCTCCCTACTCGTAAGACGTCTTGAAAACGGACATAATATCTTACCTTACGAACAAGTAAATGTAGATAAGGCGTTTTGAATTGAAAGCTAATATTTATTATTTTACTGCAATGTATAAGGTTGTTTACCAGCCAGGGTAGTTTTCAACAGTTTACCACGAATCCCATAAAGTACCGTAGCAATAACTAAGCTTGCGTAACTCCAAAACTTGAGACATTAATTCCGGCCGCGAAAGCTACCTCCGACTGAATAATATAATCCCCCAGTTTCCAAGGGGCAAGTAGTGCCGCCGCCTTATGTAACCGACGACGTCGCCGAGCGCTGGACACCAGCCAACTGCTGGGGAGCTAACAACCGGAGACAGTTTATTGATGACAGTTAAGTAGGAGTCTTATCGATCTGATTCTGCTAAATTCTTTTGAATCCTTTTACGGAGCAATACCATTTATCTTTATTGTAGCTAGATTAAGACCCTACCTACAGCCAAATCACGCGTTCTACCTTACCCCGTAAATCTTTCAATAAACTCGGGTTCACACTCGTAAATACTTTCACATCCATATCATTGGCTATAACCGTACAATCCTCGCAATTTTATAGCCCATCAACCTGCTGCGACCGCATTTCCACCTGTCCCAACGACTGCTCATCAAATATTTAACCACCGGTAATTACCAACGGTCTGACTGTCCCCTGCATCAGCAACCCTTCCCGACATGCGACTAGTTAGCCGAGACCCCTCGCGTCACCATGTTTGTACCCGCTTCGGTCAGAAAAACAACAACAGCCGGGGGTGGTGTGGTTCTTTTTATTGTGGCTGAGGGGACAGTGGCTGACGCGAGTTTGTGTTGTCCGTTGGCTCCCGTGACTTTGTTTGTTGTGACGTTAGTTAGGAGAGGCTTCCGCTAATGCTAGCGGAGCGTAGGGGAGATAATAAAAACCCTTTGCAAATAAAGTAGGACTGAGTGAATCTACGAAATTAATTAAAAATAATCGTGAAAGATTAAACTTCGAAAAAGTAACGATACAGTTTCAATGTAGTTTTTATGTCCATCACTGTATAACGACCTGATAACATAAAGTAAGTCACTATTATTTCAGCAACTGTAAATAAATTGTTTATCTATCTATAAAAGTCAAACAGACTCGCGGCCAAGAAAGGAAATAAGGACGGAAGGAAAATAAGTACCGTACCACAATAAACGTTATTTACGATAGTAACGTTATTAGTCCGTATCAACCCTTATTGCAATCTTCCCTGAGGCTAGACAACATCCAAGCCTTCCTGTGTCCCAGAGCAGATTACCTACCCCGGAGGGTGCCGAGTCCTGCCGATTGGATTTACTGTGGGCATACTTACCTACCCTAAGTAATGCCGCTATTTATATGCCCATGAGACGCGAGCGGTTCATGAAACTAGATGTTGAAAGCTAGATTTCTGTTATGCATCCCAAAAATATTATGAGGACGTTTATGCCGCTATGTCTTGAGGTGTTTTAACCACCCTAAATCCGTCCTATATGAAAAAAAAACACAGATAAGCTATTGTAGATTTTCCGAAAAAGTTATGTCATTGCCAGTAATATACATTTTATAGGGTAGGTGAAAGGGGCTGATGGGGTGCTGGGATTTTTTTCGGGATTTGTATTCCCAGACCCGATTTGATGGGGACTAACAAATTTTAGCGATAGGAGCAAGTGCCTATAAAATGTAATAGTGTAGGTACAATATACTTTTATATGAATGAGTTGTAGAGCAGACGCTGAAATTCTGTAAATATACCCAAGTAACGCAGACAATTTTGTCACAAAGATAGACAAATCAATTTTCCGGAATATAGGTACTTGTGCAATGATAGGAAGACGATCATAAACCTCGTATGCTACGACATAATCCTGAATACATCTGCACGTGATCGGGTTTCCAATTTTTTTACCCTACCACATTAGCGGCACACCCCATCTCTCCTGAAACGGTCACTCATATTTCTTACGAATCTCGACGTTCTGGCACCCACTGGGAGGTGGACAGGGGGTGGAGGGTGAGACGGGGGATGGATTATCATCGTCTCGACAGTCGACACTAATTTAGTTGCTAACGCGAGATCTAGACGCCGGAGCGGTTGCACGCTGCGATTTAATTTACAACTAAGCAGGGAGTTAATTATGTAATACCTAAATAGGGATCTTACATAGGTATGGCTCCTACAGTAGTAAAAAAAATTGGTAGGTAGTAGGTAGCTTTACAAAATGTAACAGTAGGTAGGTACGTAGCAAAAATAAGATTCCTACGTAATATCGTCCTATAGTCAGAGAGGCTATTCTTGGGCCGTTTTACAACCTTGGGAATAAATCTCTCCACACGAAGGGCAACTCGTAATCAAGTGTTTTCTTCTGTATGAATTTTTATGAACCCCGAACCTTATATACCTAGCTCGTAGCAGCTATTTCAGGCGAGTCAATAAAGCATTATATAAGTAAATAATATTAATATAGTAGGTATTAGAGCAGATAATAGAGTATATAATTACTTCTACACGTCGGCTGGAAGAATCGTGGAATCTTCTCAGTCAAGTAGACATCTCTATTACCACGAATACAGAGGATATCATAATGTGACGTCGCTCCTATAAAAACGCTAATTGATTGTACTGAAAGGTACATATACTGCAGATTGAGTTCTAAACAAGATTATAGGGATACCTTCTCCCTATACCCTACTCAGTTGTCCTGAATCAGAGAGATTAGTTAAGGTATATTTAGAGTAAAAGATCGACTCAGTTGTAACTTCTACCATAATATCCGCAAGCAAACCTCAAAGTCGTTTCAAACTTCAGTCGATCCGCAGCGTAGCACCGCCGCCGGAGTGTAGAGACTCGAAATCCAAATGACCCCGGCGGTCTCTCGCTATGAATACAGATGATATCACGCCGCGTCACTCTGATAGAGTATGCAGGAAGAGAGTTTTTAAATTGAATTAGGATGGGGTGTAGTTTAATTGAGTCAAAACCGATGTAACGAAGGTAGAGTAGATGAAGATACGCGGGGGCTTGTAGCAAAAAAATGGCTATTTATTAGTATTATACAGCTAATATTATCATTTAGGTATTTCGAATTATTATCAATTATTCCACAAAACATGAATAGGTATACTCACCGTTGATAGAGATACGACGGAGATACCCGCACACACTTGTTATTCGACACATCTCAAACGAATGAAATTAAAATTGTAGGTACATAATAGATAAACTAATATAAAACTGATTTTAGAAGTTTGTAACCGACATGGCCAAGGAACACTTAAGCCAACCATAGACATGACACCAATATAGTAATATTTACCATCGAATTCTTCGAGTTTTCGATATTTCGGCACTGTTGCAAGAGCCATGATCACGCATAAACTGAAGTAATGTATGAATATTTATGTACAGGGTATAGGTACCCGCTTTTTACCTACCTGAGTGTTTCGATTCTTCCTGGTACTGGTACTAGCAGTCCCTGCCATACGGGAAGGAAAATAAGACGCAAAATAAATACGCAAATATCGTGTTTCTGCCGTCTAGACGTATCGCACCGACGCCGCTACACAGCCGGAATTATTTATCGATGCTACAGACAGCTGAATACTTAGTGACCTAGTTTCAGTGGAACAACTACGCATATGGGTTCAGCAGAACTAGATTAGTAAGAAAGTTCATAGCTAAATTCGGATTTTTTTGATATTTTGAGTTTTGTACCCTATTTCTAACGCTCCGCTGTCCATCTGTCTGTGTGTCTGTATTATAGTGTATGTGTAGTGTAGGCTGTATCTCATGAACCGTGATAGTTTGACAGTTGATGATAATTTTCACAGATGATCTATTTATTTCTGCCTTTCTGGTGTCGCTATTACAATGAATAACAAAACAGATCAAAATAAATTTTGAAGGGGGCTTCCGACAAACGTGATTTATTGCTGTTTTTATGAAGAATGGTACGGGACCCATCGGGCGCGAGTCCGACTCGCACTTGGCCGGTTTTTTATAGATTTTCCTGGCCTCAAACTACGAAAGCGTGAGTTTTAATACGAGTATAAGTGAAAACTTAAAAATCAATAATTTTGTGTATTTAACTTTGGTGTGACCATAATGATAAACCATAAAGAGCTCCATGCCTATTCATCCTCGAACCCCTGATGCAGACTTCCGTCGACGCTTCTGTAAATTGCATTTGCGAACACACGCTCAATATTCAATAGTGGAGCCCTACGTAGCCGCAGACAGGTGCCAGGAGCTCCGAGCCTCCCCAGGGGGAACAAGGGGACAATGTGTACTTGTGTAGGTACGTGGGGTGCAGGAACCGACAGATTTCCCCGCTGTTGTTCTCGCTAAATGGAAAGTGACGCGGTGGGCTTTATAGTTTCTGACAGGTGAAATTCAACGGGAACATGGGAAATTTTAACATTCTTTACTGATTTATAGAATGATCGGAATGTGTCTTTAATACATTGAATAATTGTATACATTTAGGAGCACTTGAGCTCTGAGAGCAAAGCGCTTTATTCGTATCAAATTCACGCAATAGGTATAACAGATTTAATTATGCGTCTTTCAATACGAAATTAAATGTCTATTCTAAAGTCGAAGTCAAAGCATTTCTAAATAGGCCATTCAATAGCACTTTTACCAGTCAAACACTGGAGAACCATAAAACATACAATATGATAGAGTAATCCAGACGTGAACATACCTGCTACAGCGGTCTGAAACCAAGCAGTCCGAGTGCCCAATAGCCTTTCTTTGAAGTAAGTAACAAGTTATGAGATGACATGACCAGCAAGAATTTTGCGTAACGACCTTGATGTTACCTAAGCTGTGATTATGTTACCTGCTAAAACATAATTAATAAATCTTACAAGAAGCGCTTTACCCAATCGGATACCTTAGCACGTGATTAAACCTCCCCTTTCATGTATAAATGAGAAACTACACGTAGCAGACGAGACTTACAGATTGGAACCTAATCTTCATTATGCCGCATCCCGCCTGCAGCATCCAAGGTCCGGAGCAATTTTAGGCTTAGCGACGAGATTATAAACAAAACCGTAGACCCCAATGATCAGTGGCCGTTGATCCTATACACAGCGTACCGATGTAGCCCGTCTGCCACAATACAAGACCTCGATTTACGGCGTATTGTGCGGAACAATGTAGAGCGCACATTGTTGGAGATCTGTGATAAGTGTTTTGTGTGCGGTGTGCCTAATTTTGACACAAAGGAGAGTGGTATCTGCTACAGTTATTCAAAAAATCTGTCATGATATGCCTGTTCGGTTCATAGCTACTGTGGCTTTGGATAATAGAAGTGCGAAGGTTAGGATTTACTATGTCTAATTCAAAACATGAGTAAATAGGAGTAGGTAAACATGAGTAATACTGATGGCAGGCTTCATGATACAATTATAATTTAGGTCGATAGAGTTTCAGACTTTGTTTATTTAGGTACTTATAAAAGACCCACGAGAAGACTTCAAGTTTTAAAGTTTTTCCCCCATTGCCTGATGGCGAAGTAGTCCTAAATTATTTTCAAATATTCCCTAGCCTGTAACCCCATCATTATGACTTCACCGGTCATGCGGCGGCTGCGTGCACCGCAATTACAGCAATTCATTAAAATTATATTTCGGCGTCGTTATCCCTCGCTAGGGCTCCGGGCGGCGCTCCGGGGGCGCGGCCCGGGGCTGCGGTGTTCGGGTTCGATGCCATTATTATGTAAGTATTATAATTGTTATGCAAACGGTTTGTAATGCAAGGTAGTTAGGTATTGCCTACCTATTATACTGGATAACATTGCAGACCGGAAACTTTTGGAGTATAATTTTAAAATCAATGGAGTGGGTCTCCATTTTTTATGTAAATCGTGATTTACATAAAAAGTACTACTTTATTTTAGTGCCTCACATTTTCGGAACAATACCTAAGATTAATTATTGGTCTAACTAGAGATTTTGAAGTTAAGCAGCAGCAGATAGTACAGTTAAATAGATATGTTTAAGTATCTACAGCTATTGTAAGTACCTTATTATAGTACCTATATTATATTATTTATATTATGTTATAGTACCTATATTATAGGAAAGTATTACATTTTATAGTAAGCAAAAAAAAAGTTAGGTACTATACTTTCAAAAAAACCGAAAAAAAATTTGAGATTGAAGGACCACGGACATAATCTTTCTTCGCCTCAAAGTTTCACTTCTCCACTGTTCCGATTAAGTACAAAACTTCAGCCGTTTCAACCTCGCTCCTTGATATTGGAATATCACTCGAATCTGCAATAAATCATCCCCCCTTAGGTTAGTATCGGGAACCTCACGACTGATCGCGTACATTATGAAACGGGAAAATCCCGAGGATGTTATACGTCTTTTACGATTAGTAAGGACTGGGCATCATTAGTCTGTGTCAAGGAATGACGAACGTACCTCCTAATATAGTAGGTACCTACTTATACCACATTTTATACATCAAACTTGGCTACTGATTAGGAAGTGGTTTACTACCTACCAGAGCAGAATAATACCTACTAGGTATAATAAGTATATACAGTAGGTACCTACATACTTACGCCCGAAATTAATATTGTATCTTCTATCCAAGATTAAAATCGATCTTTGATTGCTGCCTATCGTTCGATCTATCTCCAACCTGATGCCTTCATAAGCCAATCCACGGATAGGTTATTGGCACGTTTGACCCTAAAATGGATTGTAATATCAATCCCAGTTGGAAAAGTGTGGATTAGGATTGATTATTAATTTCGGCCGTTAGACACTCGTACATTATACTAAGTAAGTATATTACAATAAGTACACTTTACTTACATCTGACGGTTTTGGAAATGTAACTAAGTACCTAGGTACCTACAAAACGTCGAGGTAGGTAAGTAAGTATATCAAAATTACTTATATATTTTGATATTTTGGTTGTGCCCTATCTAGTTAATTATGAAATGTTACAATGAATTAGCTGTTTGACTTGTAAAAGTGCGATTTAATTGCCTATTTACAATAAATGTTTTGACTTTGACTTTGACTACAATGGGCGATCTTGTTCTTATCGCGCATAGCGACTTTTCCAGACAAACAGTAGGTACTCGTACCTATCTGTAGGTAGGTATACATGGTCAGGAAAGATGGATCGTTCGTGGAGAAATTAGATTCAGTTAACCCTATTTCACGAGTTAACTTCATAATATTTAGGTCAGTATTATTACATCGGCAATAAACGACAATAAACAGAGATGAGAAATATTTAGTGTCGTTTTATCCAGTCCTTTTATTTAGGTTTTTGATTATACTCGACTGGAACTCGAACTGTTTTGAAAAATCAATAAATTAGTAGGTGACACTTTTACAAAATTTTAATGCAGTAAACGTACGATGTCAAATCGTAGAAAAGTAAGCGTTAATAATAATATCAGAAATTCGCGGGATTTGAATTCGTATAGACGTACCTACAGGACGCCCTAAAAGTTAAGCAATAAATAAGGATTTCACTAGCATGTAGCCGGTCAATTACAAGTTGCAGCCATTAGCACCCTGGCTTGTCGACGTGACGGACGGACACGTTGCGCAACACTAGTCCGGGGAGGCTTCCAGGGTCGTTCACCCTGCAGGGGCGAGCCCTTCTCCCTTCTCCTTGATGAAATAGCGCCCATATTCCCTTAGCTAGCAATTTAGGTAGGTTGTAGTGAAGGGATAGGAAGATTGTTTGTTAAATAAACTCTATTTTATAGGCTGAAGATATAAATTCCTTCGGGAGCGGCTGAGTGTTTCTTCGCAGATGGGACAGGTGCCGAAAATTTGAAGGCCCGCCGTAGTTTCATTGATGAAAAGTGTAATTTTCTGGAGAGCCTTCGGGAAACTAATAATTTTGTAAAGGCGGTAATACACCTAAGTTTTAAATTTTTTCTAATACTGATGACAGGATTAATAAGTCGATGTGCAAAACTAGGCTGAGTGACGTTACGTTTTTATTTTTTTGCTAGCGACTTTGTAAGCGTGGGCTTTTACGATGCGTATATAAGTAGGTACATAACGTCAGAATATTACTTATTTGCGGTACAGTTTTAGAAACTCCCGCCCAGTTGCCACTCGCCGTCAGCGTCAACATCGGCGGCATCGTCAGTTCGCAGTTACAACTGGTTTGTGATATTTTGTTAAATATCATCAAAAATGGCCCAGACGTTTAGGCATGAAAGTCACACGAATAAACAAACATATATTTTATTAATTTACAGTTGAGTCAGGGATGACAGGGATTTGTATCATTATATTAGGTATGCAAAATGATTTTATTTTTTCACGTAGGTTAGGTAAGTAATAATATTCTATGCCCGATACCTAAGTCTATATTCGATTCAAAAGGCCCTTTCACTAGCGTTTAAATAAAACTCAAACTTTACTGATAGGTCAGTAAATCCTAAATTATGGTTACATAATCCCACGAAATCGTTTAAAAATACCCCATCCCACATCGAGCCACACAACCCTCGTTTATTGCAGGGGAATCAGCCATGCGTGAGTTATCGTATCTAACTCGTACCTGCCTCTGTCTGTAGCTATAGAGTAGGTACGTACCTATATCGAGTTGTATAGGTGTAGGTAGGTATGTAGTAGGTACTAAGTATAATTTAGGATCTACCTACAGGAAGTAGGTAGGTACAGAGTATTATTCCCAAAAATTACATAACATTGGAATTTACTTACGTAACTACGTCCCAAGTTTTGATTCGAAATCTTGCAATCCACGTGAATCACTAGGAACTTGGTTGGTACTAAAAAAGTACCTAAACTTAATACTAAAAACCTAAGTTACCTAACTTCCTACCTATACTCGTATTATATAGGTAAGAAAAACTTCGTAGGGTAGGCACGTTGTTAGTTGTTATCTAACCAGGCTAAAAAAGGTTACGTAAAGGTAGGTAGGTAATCCACGCTGCCCAAATGGAGTTGGTAAGTTCAAATAAACAAAATCAACAATGTATTCAAATTTGGGTAAATGCCTCAAATGTATTCTTGCGATTCTTGTTCAACAAAAAGCCCACAATGACTAGCAATATTGTCTCAACAGAACGCAATCAATCAGTTTAATGGACAGATTAGACCCCACGTTGGGCGCCAAAATTTATTACCAACCGTTATTTCTTGTTCTTTTATCAAACCTTTAATAAAACTGGGCCTATCTTAGAGCGGTTTATTATTTAATCAAGTGAGCGCGAATTAACAACGAATTTAAGTAAATCGATGATCTAATTCTAGCCCCGCGCGTTGGGCGCCAAAATTCTTTGCAATATTACAACTTAAACTTTAGATTGGCAATTCCCTTTTCGGTTACTTACCATACCTAGTTTAGCCGGCGCGACTGACCGGTATCCAGGTCATTGGCTCAATTCGCGTTTTTAACCAGGCAGGGTCACGAGTTCGTTGCTTTAATAGAAGTTAAGTGGTTTTGTGGTTAACAATGTTTTTAATCAATAGGCGTTTGTAGTTTGGTCACACGGCATTCCTTTTCGTCTTATTGTGGGGATTATATCATAGGTTTCGACAAAAATTATGAAAGCAAAGATGCAAAATTTATATTTCTAGATATTTAAATCTGCACTGGAGGCTATATACTCATAGGTACCTATCTATTTATACGTAGGTACCTACATGTTACACATTCGTTGTGCTAATTGGAAGATATAATATTAACATAATTATCGAAACAAATAAACCTAGCTATTGAAAAAATAAGGACCCCCAATACCTCTAATCATTCGACATCTGTAAGTAAACCACGGCACGCGTCGTTAATGCGTCCATTACTGGCACTCACCAACCCCTCAGCATCCCGTTTTATTTGTCAACAAACTCCTGACGTTGACACCGCACCGAACCGCACTTAAAGCACTCGAAGGCGCAAGTGAAAGCAATTAACAGGTTTATAGATGAGACTGCAATGAAATGTAACGTTTTGAAACTAGTACAATGAACCGGGAAGCGTTGTATTTGGCGCGAAAAGCGACAAGCACCCGCATTGGCTTCACGCGACGCACTGAGCGGCCGTCGGTCGGACTCGCGCGGGGGTGCGAATCGCACGCTTTCGCAGACGCGCGCAGTCGAGGAAGAGATTGTTTGTGACAGTCGCCAAATCGTATTTGGGAACCCATCATAATTCATGTCTCGTGTCAATACAGGATATTGCGAGTCGAAACGATTCCATAATAATATATAGGTCGCTCGCGTAATTCGATAAGTGGGTCATTATTGCTTTACTGTAAGCCTAAAAGCACTTTTCCAACGGTAACGAGTGTCATACTGTCAGAAGAACGTCTAGTACGTCTAGTACGTACGTACAGTACAGATCCTGACTTCCTACTCAATCAGATTACCTGCACCTGTCTTGGGAATATAGAACCATGAAGATCCATTTTACTTACACAGCAATGGAAATTGCAATTCAGGCATAAGCTGTTCATATGACTTGTACCTACCTATTTATTACTTATACTTAGCTATTTAGTTGCTTCCGTAGATTTAACAGTTTATTAGCTATTATTTCTAGAATTTTTACTAGTTACCTACCTACTTACACTCTTTTTTTTTTTTAAACGTAGCCCCACACTAGGATTTCTCCTGTATCGTGGGTACCGTTTACAGACATATAATTTCACATACACATCACACCCAGACCAGAAACAAATATTTGTGGATCGCACAAATATTCGTTCCAGGCGGGAATCGAACCCGCGACACCTAGCGCAGCAGTCCGATTGCTCAGCCACTACGCCAAACGTGCCGTACACACTTAGGTAAGTATATACTTACTTAATACTTATTATGGATTTATTATAATCTATACTGTAAACCAAAGTATAGGCACCTTATTCTGATACAGCGCCACGAAAGATTTTACAAAGTACTACCTACTTCTACTGGGCGGCACAGTAGATGGACTAGATGGGAGCAGGTGTGACGCATCCAGACGACTTGATAAAATTATAAACGGTAACTAAACAAATAAAATATGTAGCGTACTTATCTAAGTTAGGTATAGGTACATAATTATAATATATTATATAGGTTAGGTACCTAGTTAAATAAGTATGTAACAATATTTACAAAACACACATAATATAGGTAGGTAGGTACTTACATGATAACGGTAGGCCAAAGTTGAATCTCTTTAACTCGTGAAGCGATACAATAAACTACAAGCATTTTGGCTTCCAAGGCTGGCGGGTCAACGGCAATAGCACCATATTGTTATGCAACGGTACAAGCCCGGAGCGGCCACTGAACCTCGATTAATCACCGTTTACTCGTTCAAAATGATATCGTGAAGTAAGTGATGGGCTTTGCAGCTTGCGCCGCCGTCGCGTCGCCCCGGGAGAATTATTTGCCAGCTCTGCCTTTGCCTATTCATGTTGCCTCTATTGAACTTATGATCACCCTAAGCCCTAAGCGATTGTGTGTAATGTGAACCACAGAGTAACTTTGTATAACATCATAACATCGTCATGTGAACATACCTACCTACTGTGTTGCATCGTGTAGTTTGGTCTATACATTCGGGTGCATACGATTTTTTTATTATAACAATCACTTTATTAGAAGTATTAGGTGCCAGTATATATATAGTACCCACAAAATTAAATTTAACAACATTTCTGAAGGTATTCTGCGCTATTTACCTTCGTACTTATTTGAAAATCGTGAGTTGTGAGAAGAGCTAATCATGTTTTTTTAGAAACGTAGCCACACATTAGGTTTGCTCCTGTATTGTGGATACCGCTTACAGACAATTTTATTGTCACGTAATTATTATACCCAGACCAGAAACAAATATTTGTGAATCGCACAATATTTGATCCAGGCGGGAATCGAACCCGCGAATCCAAGCGCAGCAGTCCAATTGCTCGGCCACTACGCCAAACGAGCCGTCAAATCGCCGTAACCACGCTTGTTATTTATATTGTTTTACTAGTAAGTATAACTGGGGAAGCTACACTGGAAAACTAAAATTTCCTCTCCCCCGCTGGTGGGTGAACGGGTTGAGAGGGAGATTAGAGTCGGTGGGTGCACGTATCATGCTTCGAAACATAATGATGCGATTTAGAAATAATATCTGGATGACCGAGCTCTGCTAGGTATTTTTTATTTTTTTTTATAAATTGTGTTGTTTTGAAATTATATTTAAGTACGAATTACTAATAAAATGATGAAATATGAATAATATTTTTCGATCTTACCGATAGAATAATAAAAAAATATGAACTGGTTACCTATTTAAAGAAAAAAATCATAAAAAAACACGAATAAAATGACATTTTCTAAAAATGATTCCTAGCTAGATCGATTTATCGCCCCCGAAACCCCCTATATACTGAATTTCATGAAAATCGTTGGAGCCGATTCCGAGATTCCAATTATAATAATATATAACTTATGTATATACAAGAATAGCTCATTTAAAGATATAAGATTAGGTATAACTACGTAAAACGACAGCGCAGAGTGGAGTAATGAGGGACAGTATTTATATCAAAGAAAATACAATTTTGTAGTTAAATCTATTTACTTATTACACAATATCTACACAATGTGCGGACAGCACCATCACCATTGACAAAGAAGAAAAACAGTACATAATAATATACAATATTCATGTATACATTTAAAATAAACTGAAATAAAAAAAGAAGTGCCTCTAGAATTCCATTTAAAGTGACAAGAGTAGATGGTGGCCACGTCAAATTAAAATGCGATTGTATCTGTTTGGTCCCTTCACATATCCTACGTAAACGGATTATGAAGTTTATGCTTGGAGCGACACTGTTACGTCTTACACAGTTCAAACAAAATAAAATAATATTGCGCATCTGGTTTGGTCACTTCGAGTAGATATGGACCTCCAAAGTCCGGGAAGTCTTCCAACCGAGCCGGGGCAACCCGCCCCCCAGGGACTGCAGAGCGGTCCGATCGTTCGTCGCTCGGCCGAGCGAAACTATAGTTTGCGTGATGCAAGATAGTTAGATTCTTGTACGCTAGATGGCGCCCAATAAAAATCATGACCGTAGAAGTCGCCACACAAAGCCTAGAATGAGGCTGGCTCTCAAGGCTGCTGCCAGAACTCCGTAAAAGTGGCTTGATGATGGACTTTCTACACGAGGCTGGTATGTAACCAGGCGAACACTGGACACTACACTCCCCTACGCACCAAGGTTATATCAAAAGCTCAAGTTACCTTGCATGCTATGATATAGTAGTATCTTTGGTGAGTCGCCCGAGCTTGGCGTAATACAGGGTATCTGCTATGAGCTTCTGCGCAATGGCCGCCTGTTCGGGAGTAACGTCTTTCAGCTGGACCCCGATGGCGCGGCCGATGAGGTCCCAGTCCCCGGCGCGGGACACGTCCGTGGGCTCCCCCGGCTCCTCTTTGATCTTGTGCCGCTTGGGAGAGATTTCCGGGCAGCTGTCACTGTTGTCATCGAATTCCTCCAAGTACTCCGTTGGCATGTACTCGGCGTTGGATTGATTGCCCTGGTAACAGTAGCGATTTTATTTACAGGGTTTATCTACTGATAAAAAAATCCGTACAATCTTATGATGTTAAGGACACTACTATAATTAGTAGCAACTGTAGTCAGTGAAGAACCGGTTTCCATTCTCATCCCTTCAGATCAGTTTTTCTTTTTCTACAGAGAGTAAATATTAGATAAAACTGGCAATATAAAGATGAGATGGACAATAAGAATGATAAACAATTGTATTATAACTCCTCACCTCATGATTTTCATAATAGTCATCCTCCGCACTAGTGAAGCTGTTATCGTCAGCTCTCTCCAAGGGGTCTCTTCGATTTTGCTTCAGCACGTGTTTCTCCAGGAAGGAGAAGTGACGGTAGTACCACAGGCATGGAGAGTACGGCCGGTCTGAGTCACCATTCATTTTTGACGCTCGCACCTACAAGTTGTAGTTAGGTACCGATGTAGAGATGTCTTTGTTTGAGATGGGATGTTTGGTTGATATATTGACGTGAGTGAAGGAATTTAGTGACCGTTTTATGTTATTTTAAATAATAAATAATATGGGAACTTGGGAACCATTTCACGCAGATGTCTGAACGGAATATCGGGAACGAACCGGCTTGTCAGATAAACTCAATAGTCATGAGCTGTGTACCAGCCGCACTGGACCAGCGTGCATTATAAATAACTCATTTTCTTCTAACTTTCTTTCAAAGTTAGTTAGTGTACCAGCACTGTACTAATCACCTATACGAGGGTGAATCAAAAAGTTCTTAGAAGTGCATATATATGAAACCTTTTTGGATCAAGTTCGATATTCAAATTAAAGAGTGTCTATCACACTATATTTATGCAGACTGTCACTTGTTTTTGTCAGTTCGTTCGCATGTAATAAATTTTTTTGTGCAACGAGTTGCTAAAAAGTCAAAATTATGGATAAAAGTGAGTTACGTGCGGTGATAAAATATCTCAGTTGGAAAAAAATGTCTACGAAGGAAATTTTTTTGGACATTCAGCAGACATTAGGGGGTGATGCTGTACCCTATTCTACGGTTGCGTACTGGGTGGCTGAATTTAAAAGAGGTAGATCAAGCTGTAAAGATGACCCGCGTTCTGGGCGGCCTTCAACCTCCGTTACAGAAGAAAATGTCAAAAAGGTTGAGAATCTGGTTTTGGAAGACAGAAGAATGACTATAAAACATATAGCTGAGATCCTAAAGATATCTTTTGGTAGCGTTCAATCCATTTTAATTGATTCACTGGGGTTCAAAAAAGTGTCTGCAAGATGGGTGCCACGAATGTTAACCGACGAAAACAAAAAGCGACGTTTGGAAATTTCCAAGCGTAATCTCGAAATGTTCCAGCGTGATTCGGATAATTTTTGCCGTCGTCTTGTCACCATGGATGAAACGTGGGTCCACCATTTTGATCCTGAAACTAAAAGACAAAGCATGTCTTGGAAACGACCATCCTCTCCATCCATTAAGAAATTTCGAGTTGCTCCTACCGCTGGCAAAGTTATGGCCTCTGTGTTCTGGGATAGTGAAGGAATCCTTTTTATTGATTACATGCCAAAAGGCCAGACGATTACTGGACCCTATTATGCAAATTTAATCCCGAAAGTGCGTGAAGCGATTAAAGAAAAACGTCGTGGAAAACTGTCGTTGGGCGTGTTGTTCCTTCAAGATAACGCTCCTGCTCATCGATCGGAAGTTGCGCTCAACGCAATCCGCTGTGCTGGCTTCAATCTCCTTGACCACCCACCATATTCTCCGGACTTAGCCCCAAGTGATTTTCACTTATTTCCAAAATTAAAAGAGGAAATTCGTGGAACAAAATTTCACGATAATGACGCGGTTATAGCTGCCGTAGAGGACTTTTTCGAGAGTCAAGAAAATAATTTTTTTTCACAAGGAATAAGGAAGTTAGAAACGCGTTATTCTAAATGCATTGCATTGGAGGGAGATTATGTAGAAAAATAAAATATTATTATTTAAATCTTTGCATTTTTTAATATTGATTCCAAGAATTTTTTGATTCACCCTCGTAGAATAGGCTACTCAAAACACAGTTTATAGTACTTTTATTTAATTTTACATATATTTTTTAATTTTTAATAATTTAATTAAAAAATTAATTCTATGTACCTACCTAATTATTGATTATCATATATTTATGTAGTTATTTATTCCTTACAGAATATTTATTTTCCATGACCTTGTAGTAGGTACTACTAATAATACAAAAACATGTTAGAACTACAAACATGTGGGAATCACTACAACTTATTTTCTAGTCAAGGTGATCCAGTCAGTCATAGCGATATATCGAGCTCCTTCCTTCACAGAGTAACGGAGGGAATCAGCCTTAATACATGAGACATTTTATCCTCGTTTTAATTGTGAGTGGACTGCTCACTGCATGGAGCAGTCAGTATCATTGCGGAAATAGTGCTGAGAGTAACTCGTATATTATACTGTATCTTAAAAGACAGGACTTATTGTATTCAAACTATCTATAGGTAGGTACAAGTTTACAAGTTACAGAGTGTACTATGCATTGCACAATTTTGGAGTAGTTATAATTTTATTATTATAATTATCTGTATATTACGGTAAAACTAAGAAGGGACAGGCCAGTTATCCGTTGCAGTTCCATATTTATATTTCTTCTGCTCCTAACTGTGCAGGAGCATACTACCTTTGCAAGTGTCTTGATGTTGATAAATCTTTTGTTAAAGCTGTATTGTATTCAGAATAAAAGAGGAATTTATTCCATTCATGTCATGCTTGCCCAGTGCGGGTTAGACCTCAGCATGATATTAAGGATTTCAGAAATGCCTTGAGCAGATGATTTTTGGACAACTTTCTTATAAATTCTGAGGAGGGAGTAGGTATATAAAAATAACATATACCTACCTTTTTCAATTCCCTAATATAACTGTTCCGCATATTATCCAGTTTACCCTTGAGAATGGGCAGAGTGGCTTCGTCGTCAATTTCTTGATACTTTTCCAGCAGTTTTTTGTAGGCGTTCATGCGTAACAAGCGGCTTTGGTAGCTCGGGTGAGACTTATCCCACAGGAATGACATGCTCTTGTACAATTGTATGAATTCAATCATTATAATTTTGTGCGCGGATAACATTGTGTTTCCAAAAGGCATTGAAGTAACTTCGGCTCTAGTTTTTGGTTTTGGTTGGATAATGGATTGATTTGGAGCTGTGTTTTGGAGTTTTGGAACTATTGGAGGCCAACCAAATATTATTATTTTTTGTTTTAGTAATGGCTTCGCACGGTTTGTGCATCCAGTGTCAAGTATTTTATATTAAGAAAGTCACAGCAATATTGCAATCGTGGTCAAGTAGTCAAGTCAATTATTTACATCGTCAAAGTCACGATTCATTAAAGTAGTGGAACTACTAGTGGTACTGAAACTTCCTGGGAGTTTTGGAAAAAATGCGAAATTACACGTTTTTTTAGTTTATATCATTCTCCTACACTCGTGCACGTTAACGAACACTTAATGATTAATATTCCACCAATATTACACATTAACACTCGAAGAAACACAAGTTTGAGAAAATAATAATACAAAACCAACAAAGCCTCACTATAGGATTCCCGCCAAAAATCAGGGTTCTATCTTTTTACTATAGGTAGGTATGTACTATGTACCTACATTTCATAAATATTTGCATAAATATAACACGCTCATTCTATACATTATGTAGGTACTGTAGGCTAGGTATACCCTGCTATGTGGTAGGGTGGTGAACCTAAAATAATCAAATAAGAAAAGATGAAAACTCTAGGTACCATAATCCCTTGAGTACCTAGGTACTTTAGCTAGGTAGGTACCTACCTATCTACTAGAATTTTCGAACTAGGGAATCTAGGGATAGGGAAGTAGGCACCTACTAGTTTTAAAAACAATCACTTGTTATAATTGATTTCAAAGTTACTCTTTGTTGATTTCTATCACCATTCAAAAGTACGCGCCACTCTCCTTAAGAAAATGAATGAATCCGCTATAAATGAGTCATAGTTTTATTTTATCGTACGCACTCAGCGAGGGCATAATAGGTAAGTAGTAGTACTCATTTATATCGCCACCGTATACGTCCTACTTATCCAGCCACTAACTAGAGATCACGGAATCAGCTGAATTACGCACTGTTTAATATTGTGAAAACAGATACCTATAGTAGTTAATTTATTGTACGAATTACCTATGTGTGATGTTGGTATAGTGTCTACCTACAAACGAAGTGCGGCTTGTATTGTATTAAATATTATAGTTTCGGTGCAATCAACATGGGTGTGACGTGCCAAATACTCATAAACAAGCCACGGGAAGACGTGCACAAGGCCGGCCAACCTGTAACAGGCGTAGTGAAGTACGCCATCGACGAGCCTACCGAATATAAAGAGGTGGTTCTTTCGTTCCTTGGCAAAGGCAGATGTAGCTGGACAGAAAACGACGGTAAAACTTCAAGTACCTATTATGGCTCAGAAGACTACATCACCCGGCACGTCAATTTAACAAATAAAAGGCAAGAAGAAACGACCACTTTACATGGCATCTACAAATTCTCTTTCGAATTTTATCTACCTGAAGATATCCCAACATCATTTAAAGATTCTACTGGCTCGATCACGTACATAATACAACTGAAGTTTGTAAAGGCGAGTTTCTTCAGTTTCAACAAAGTATTCACTGCAGAAATTCCTGTACGCGGTTTCGTAGCACCGTCGATGTCCGTGGGCGCGAGTGGGTGTGGTGAAACATACGATGGACCTGTTATTTTCGGTTTGGAAAAGAAGCTATTTACGCTTTGTGGTAACACATCCGTGGTCAATTTGAAAGCTGAGATAGCAAAGACTTGCCTGAGCCCCGGCGAAGACGTACACTTGACTTACGAGGTGACCAACAACACAAGTTTGACCATCCCTTCCATGACGACGGAACTTTTTTGCTACACCACTTATACTGCGGATGGTGGACACACCAACAAGACACATGTTAAAATTAAGGAGTGTAATACGGAATCACCAGGTGTGTCAGAGAAAGAAATGGAAAAATTCACGTGCATACTGCCGACACTTCCTGAGCTGTACTCTATACAGCATTCCAAGGTTATATCACGGGAGTACCGCGTGCGGGTGACGGTGCGGCTGCCGGCACCGCACCTCAATGCCGTCGTAGAGATGCCGATTGGGCTCGGCGAACGGACAAGCGGCACGGAGCCCTGCGTCGAGGCTTATGAGGACTCCAGCTCACAACCACCATCCTACTGGGAGGCTATGACCGAAGAGAGTGCTGACCACAACAAGAAAGAAAAGGAATAATAATATGATAATAGTTCCTCTATTCTATCGTTCAGTGTTATTGCTACTGCTATGATTCGGAAACTGTTGTCTTGGATTTTTGTCCCCTTTGTCTCTTGAAGTACCTACCTACTTACCTACCAGTTTATGGAACTTATGGACCCACCTATAGTGTTACGCAAATAAACAGTAAAAGAGCGCAGGCTTCTAAGATTATGGACAGTTTCATATTATTGAAAATGAAAAGATAGTGTAATTATTTTCGAAGCTGCCGAACTTAATTATATTTTATAACCTATCTTACTTATACCTCCTTACTATTCACATACATACTCGGAACAATGTTAAAATATTTTTTAGTCTTAATTCTTACTTAATTACAATTCTTAATTATGTGGCTATCTATTTAATCTAGGTAATAATATAATTTATTTTATTGCAATATTCCTTTAACCCCAGATTTTTAGTTTAGTTCAAAAGAGTAAAGTAATGTTCCTACATTTCGCTTCAACAACCAGCCGATTATTAGACAATTGAATGCACATTGATATAGACCTTTGATGTGGATCATGTGCACTCAACTGTGACCTACCTAGTATTATATTTTATTGTTTTTATTTCCAAGTATAGCATCCATCAATAACGTGGCCCAGTGCACACGTCCAGTAATTATTCAAGTCTCTTTGTGTATAGACGGTCCTGTCTGGGTTCCATGTAAACACAAAAACAAATTTCAATAGGCACTTCGGAGGTAAAGGTCTATGTAATTATTTGGGATAGCTACACAATTTGGTAAGCAGTAAGGTAAAATAATAAATAAGGAATTATGCACAACTGCACTGCGACCGCTAGAACTGTTGTGGACCCCGTGTTGTGTGTTTTGTACATAATCAATAACCAACGGCTGCCAAAGATGTTTTAATATACAAAACTAAAATACACAATCAAAGTGACTTAAAAAGTACGTTAGTTTTATTGTAGGTATTTATTAATTTCTTAAATCTCATTGCTTCCGTGTTCAATTGTGATACTTACCTAATATAATTATTCCAACGTAGGCAACGCGTTTGCGTAGTGGCTGAGCAATCGGACTGCTGCGCTTGGTGTCGCGGGTTGCATTCCCACCCGGAACAAATATTTGTGTGATCCGCAAATATTTGTTTCTGGTCTGAGTGTTATTATGTGTATTTGAAATTATATAATAATATGTATGTAACGGTACCTACGAGGGCCCACGAGTCCCACGACGCAAGAAAAATGCAAATGAGGGGCTACGTTTAAAAAAATATGTAGTACCTATACCTAACGCTTGTAAGTAGCAGTTATTTTATGGTAAGCAAATAGATCGATCCCAACCAACATCATTATTAAGTATGTAAGTACCTACCTACCCATACTTTTTTTTACTTATCAATTATTATTAGGTAGGTATACTAGTACCCAACTTATAAGGCGCGTCGTGAATCTTCGTTCGTGCAGAAAAGAAAGTATGGTCCGAAGATTAACGAAAGAATGCTTAAAACTTACAATCAACCAAAGGTCACTATTATAAGGTTCATAATACACTGCAGCTGTTAGTTCCATCTCACTCATGCCACGCGGCGATCGCTAAGATGGCGGCGCGGCTGCCGACCAATAGCGGTCAATAGCATTTCCCGCGCTTTGAAAATTTATCTTCTGCGCAGGTACATCGGTAAGCCATATCAGTTGGGTACTACTATACGTACGTACGTATCAACGTGTCCAACCCGCATGTTTTATGAAATTTTTATTAGCTGGTACGGTGCATAGGATTTTATAGCAAAATCTGTACGGTATCTGTACCTACTATCGGTTATTATTTTTATTTTAGACAAACTTACCCGCCGAAGCTATATCCATTTCATTGGACTGCATATTATTGTGTGCACTTGTCGCATAGTATCATTTAATCTGTGCTTGTCGCTACAGATTAACGTTGTCTCACTGTAGTATCGGTATTCGGTGGTCCCACTTCTCGACATTCACATTTTCACATCACTACCGACCGACGATGGCTGATTTTTTTTTTTTGTTTAGTTATGGCTTCGCACGGTTTGTGCATATAGCCAGTGTCAAGTATTTTATTTTAAGTATTTCTTAATTTCACATTAAGAAAGTCACAGCAATGTTATAGCAATCGTGGTCAAGTAGTCAAGTCAATTATTTACAGCGTCAAAGTCACGATTCAGTAAAGTAGTGGATGCTTTACTGAAACTTCCTGGGAGATTTGGAAAAAATGCGAAATGACACGTTTTTTGAGTTTATATCATTCGCCTACACTCGTGCACGTTAACGAACACTTAATGGTTAATATTCCACCAATATCACACATTAACACTCGAAGAAACACAAGTTTGAGCTAATAATACAAAACCAACAACGTCTCACTATCGGATTCCCGCCAAAACTCCGATGGCTGATTATTTTTTTTTTTTTTTTGTTTTAGTAATGGCTTCGCACGGTTTGTGCATATAGCCAGTGTCAAGTTTTTTATTATAATTTAGTATTTCACAGCAATATAGCAATCGTGGTCAAGTAGTCAAGTCAATTATTTACATCGTCAAAGTCACGATTCAGTAAAGTAGTGGATGCTTTACTAAAACTTCCTGGGAGTTTTGGAAAAAATGCGAAATGACACGTTTTTTGAGTTTATATCATTCGCCTACACTCGTGCACGTTAACGAACACTCAATGATTAATATTCCACCAATATTACACATTAACACTCGAAGAAACACAAGTTTGAGAAAATAATATAAAACCAACAACGTCCCACTATCGGATTCCCGCCAAAACTCCGATGGCTGATTTTGTTCTGATAATCTATGTATTTGGGCTATAGATGCAAAAAGCAGCTGAATGAAATAGCTGTCGCTGTCATGTAAATACGGATAAACTGTCACTGGTTTCGCTCTCAAAGTCAAAAAAGTTTTTTTTTTTATTTATTTATGGCTTCGCACGGTTTGTGCATATAGCCAGTGTCAAGTATTTTGTTTTAAGTATTTCTTAATTTCACATTAAGAAAGTCACAGCAATGTTATAGCAATCGTGGTCAAGTAGTCAAGTCAATTATTTACATCGTCAAAGTCACGATTCAGTAAAGTAGTGAATGCTTTACTGAAACTTCCTGGGAGTTTTGGAAAAAATGCGAAATGACACGTTTTTTGAGTTTATATCATTCGCCTACACTCGTGCACGTTAACGAACACTTAATATTCCACCAATATTACACATTAACACTCGAAGAAACACAAGTTTGAGATAATAATACAAAACCAACAACGTCTCACTATCGGATTCCCGCCAAAACCTCCAAAATAGATTTTCAAAATTGCGAATGATGTAATTGTCATGTGTCAAATCAAATTAAATCAATGTCATTCACTTCACTTTTCACAAAACCTAAAACCTCAAAGGTGCCTTTTGCAAAATTTACAAACTCCTCTAAATATGTTTGTAACGAATTAAAGATTATGTGGGCAGCACACCTTTTGGAACACTATTCTACACCTAAAACGAGGTATGTTTCCGAAAATCCTTGATTTTAATATAAAACGCAATCAGCTGTGGCTTGACGGGCGTGGATCCACTGGTGCCAACTTCAAAAACCTAATGTATTAGCACGTCACGGAAAACTGGAAAGTGGTGGAAAATATCTAGTGTTATAAATATCGTTTTTGTGGTGAATTTGCAGATAATATTCCATGATCACGGTAAAACCGAGTCACAAAGTCAGGTGGAGGTGCGGAGCGGCATCCCGACGGCAAGATGACGAGACCGGGTCCTCCAAATGAGAATCTGCCCACCGTGAGTAAATGCCACGGTTTTCTTACATGTTGTTAGATGACGGAAAAGCGTAAGCTTTAGTAGTAAAAAGCTCCATTAGTTCCAGGCAATACTGCACCTGCACTGTGGTCTGAACCATGTCACAATTAAAACATCTATGTTGTGTCTGCCATTGGTTACCCAAAGGGATAATGCAGGTCTCAACTCAATACATTGTCTGTAGGCAATATTATCACAAAATAAGGGGAGTACCAAAACATGATAAAATGATTAAGTCCATGATTTTGGTTTGAGTTTGTAAGAGGAAGTTTCCTTTTCATGTGCTGATTCATGGCTGAATCTTGTCACATCTAGTTTGTTGGGTATTGTAGTTGAATAACGGAACTCTTTTATTCCTTTGTTTTTTTTTAAGTTTGCTTTTTTTCAAATAACTTTGTATGAGTTTTTTAAACATTCTGTTCACAATATGTTGTGGTGCTTTTATATATTATTATCCCATTTTTACTAGAGGCTTTCAATTTGTGCAGCTTTACTCAATATATTTTTCTTTTCAGAGTTGAACGCTTGTCTTTGTCGAGAGAGTTATGTCCATATTCCTCGGCAGTGACAGTGTAGGTTCTGTGTGTAGATTGTAAATGTCCTGTGTGCTAAGCTTGTTTGAAATAGTCACTATTGTCTCGTCACTCCAACAAACATTGACTGATGATTTCATAGCCCTCATTTCTTTGACATCCCTTAGTTGTAATAATTGTGTTTTATTTAATTAAGCTGTTACCAACAATCTCGTTGACTGGTATTTATAATGTTTTCCAAAACAATCCAGTGTCCTATAATAGTGGTGCCCCCTTTTCTTCTATGTGAAGACTTTGGACCATTTAAGCACAGATAAATTAATTATAAATAGATGTGAGAAGGAAAATTTACAGGATTTTATTAATCAATGTCTCTTAGAAGTGTAACAGATAGTTTGTACGATTTCTGACACCACACATTATCCTGACCTAGTTGTGATTAATTCTCGAATTTCATTTCCAACCCAGTCTATTTCAATCTTGTCCAGCTTGATTACATGCAATCCAATACCAATATATCCTGTTACAGTAACTCATTATAGTATTGTGCCTTAATTTAATAGCCCCTAACACAGACACATGTTGGTTAAGTGCGATTTCAGAACAAACTAGTAACTAAGGCACCGCTTAACAATGAACTGGGCTTCAACTTGCTAAGCTGTTGTATTGGTATGTTTTACCGCTGTAAGTAAAGTCACAGATTCTGTATGAAAACTGTCAGAATCGGCAATTTAGATAGCTTTAATTACATGGTTCAATAGCTATTAGAAATATTCAAGTCTCGAGCCTCAAGTCACATCAGCCATTTGAAATGTGAGATGAGCTGAGTTGTTTTTTCACTCCACTTGCCACTTCTTTTGCTGTACTGGCGGTCTTCTTTGCTGCAGCCAGAAACTTTATTGCATTTGAAGTCTTTTTGACGTAAAGATGCTGAAAAATAATCATATAAAATGTGACTATCCAAGTTTGGTCTGAACTCGGGCTTGGCTGTGGACCGTAACTAGACTGTGGACTTGCTAGAAAACATAGATATTATAAGTACGACCGGCAACTTGTAGGTGAAGCTGGTGGTGGTAGGCGACGGCGGCGTGGGCAAGAGCGCCATCACGATCCAGTTCTTCCAGAAACTGTTCGTCACCGACTATGACCCCACCATCGAGGACTCCTACATCCAGCACACGGAGGTGGACGGCCAGTGGTGCATACTCGATGGTACACTATAGCAATCTGTTGCATTAATTGTTAATATTATAGTTCTGATCTTAGAGTTGTCTCCTCACTATTTAATGATCTGCCTACTTCACCATTATATCGTGAAGGTTATAGATGTGACCTAATTGTACTCAAAGGTTGAAAATAAATTGACGTGTGACTAAATTGCGTTCATTATATTATCCATCAAAAAAAAACAAAACCCAAGTGCGGCCAATTTACACAGATTTTTGCGTGTGGCCAAATTACAGTAACCTATGTTAACGTAATCAGTATGTGGATTTGTGTGATGCGCGCGCGTCGCCAGCCAGTGAGCCGCTCCACGTTCGCTTGCAGTGCTGGACACGGCGGGGCAGGAGGAGTTCAGCGCGATGCGCGAGCAGTACATGCGCAAGGGAGACGGCTTCCTGCTCGTGTACTCGGTCACGGATCAGCAGTCGTACGAGAACATCCGGCACTTCCACACGCAGATCCTGCGCGTCAAGGACCGCGACTCCTACCCCATGCTGCTGGCCGCCAACAAGGTGGACCTGGTGCACGTCCGCGCGGTCAGCGAGGAGGCGGGCCGCGAGCTGGCGCGCGCCCTAGGGGCGCCCTACATCGAGACCAGCGCCAAGGAGCCGCCGCTCAACGTCGACGCCGCCTTCCACGAGGTCAGCTATAGCTCTACTCACTCGCTCCCGCAGCTGCCGGCCGGCGCTACTTCCCTCCGGAGGAGTGTGTTCACTTCTGCCCTACCACTGCTCTCATTCGTCGGCAGCACGCGGAGCAGTGGCAGGGGCGCGACGAGTATCGGGTTTATATTGTCGGCCCGCTCACTGCCCTGCCCACTTCCTTGCAGCTGAGTGTATATATGTATTAAAATTAGTTCGGAGAGATTCGAGTCTGTAGCGTGGAGTTGATTTGTTCCAGCTGGTGCGGATCATCCGCACGCACCCGCGGCAGGAGGAGAAGCTCCGGCGCCGCAGCAGGCTCGGCAAGTGCGCGCTGCTCTGAGGCCCCGCGCCCCCACGCCCCACGCCCCCAGCCGTCGCCGACACGAAAATGATTAAAATACCCGACTCTTGGTATTTCCTTTCACGGGAACTTAAAAGTTCAGAATTTCACCGTCAATGATCCGTCGCTCGATTTTACGAAAGCGTAACGCGGAAGTTACGTTTTTTTCGAATATTCGGTGTAGATGTAAATGTTTTGGGATGTACAAGTAATGGAGAATGATACTCGCCACACTGAGAAATATTGATGTTCGAAGATTAGCTTCCCGTCGCCGTGGTAGTGTAAGAGTTGTCCGACCCGACCAACGGTTGCTAGAACCGACTTTACTATCGTTGCGTAAGGTTGAATGTTGTTTATTGAATCACAAACATATATAATTTGCACGTCGTAGTTTTAGCATGCATTCATTTTATACATGTTTACATTATATTGTACTCGTTGCAAGTCCGCGTATGGACGATAAAATATTATTTTATTTGTTGTAACTGTCACTATATTACCGAAGTGTAGCATTTATTTTAGATTTAAGCGATATTTAGTGTAATAATAATATATGTGCAGGTGTGAAATCACGCTTTAAGTTTATTCATAATACAGAAAGAAATTATTGCCAAAGACGAGAGGCGACACTATTCCAAAGAAAATCAGTATTTACCTTTTTAAGAGTGCGCAAGAGTTTGCCACTAGATTTTTTTGACTAAGGCTGAAAACAACCAAAAGTATTTAACGCATTTTTAAAGTAAACTTTATTAGCGGTATGGAATATTGTTAACTAAGATTAGGAAGTTGGCAGTGTGCGCGATGTACACGAAGCAACACAGCATTATACAGATTAGCAAGGCTGGTTCGGTTTAAACGCACTGTGTAGACTATAATATTACAGATTACATCCAGTATGATGAATCTGCACCCAGTGTGCGCCGCGCGTCGCGCACCCTGCCATGTCGGCAACGGAATTGAATCGTACATTATGATAAGTAAGTGTTCTAATTAACGTTAGTAAGGCCTACTTCAGTGTGCACACATTACAGTGAGAAACTTTTAACACTTTTAAACATGCAACGTTAACTTTCACGCAGACTTCAACTGATCTTCAAGTTATTTCGGAGTTTATACCCATGAAAAACTGTCAAAAGGTGCCCATAAATGTTGAAGGACCATCCTCAGAATGATACAGGTGAGTTCTTCATTATGGTGTCACCAATAAAAACACGGCTTTACGTGTTGTTAAAACTGTCTGCGACAAAGTTGACGTTACTAATTTTACACCATCAGAGTTTCATGCGAGAATAGCAGTCAGAGGCATAGCCAGAGCTACCTCGGGACAAGGGGCAAACCTAAAGGAACAGTGCCCCTGAGTTTAAGGACCGAAATATAACACTTACAGCGGCTCTGTCTCAAAGTCAAAGTCAAATCATTTATTGTAAATAGGCAATAAAATCGCACTTTCATAAGTCAAAAGTCTCTTCTGGTTCCGCAATGTCTGCGTGAATTAATACATTTATATATAATGTTAAAAAGGGGTATATTTTGTTGAGCCCCGGACCCTGCCGATCTAGCTACGCCCCTGATATCAGCAATATTATTATCAAAAGGGATTAATCACTGTTATTGTATCATTACATAATTTTGAAACGTTATTGGCACACTTTAACTACAGCCTAGATGTGGAACAGATAACCCCATTAGATACCCAACTCGCACAAGGAACATTTTAATAGCTTTAATAAGTAAATGTTTATAATTATAAATCTAGATAGTTTAACCGAGCTTCCTCATAAACCATGTTATAAACAAAACCTATAGAAATAGGTGACGTCTCCACAAAATCTGTAATCAATTTTGATTCACACAGCCGAAGTATCGCTTCAATAATTGTCCTTTTTGATATAAATTGACATTTGAAGTGTTCTAGGCAGTGCCTAGGTAGGCATAATGAAAACGGGCATAACAGGTTGCAGCAGAATCAAGAAAAAGGTATTATTATACCAGGGTCAGCGATAGGCACAATACTGCACAATACGCGCTACAAGTCGCGATATTAATACCTCTACAATATAATAATATGGCATATATCCAGTTATTTTTGTAAAGCATAAGGGCGACTATCCACTGAAGCGGCATCCACAGATATGGGTGAAGATGTCTCGTGAACGACCAATAGGATCTCGAGTTCGTCGTCTTTCGTGTTGGTGATTCCCGCACGTCGAGTCGTATTCAGTATTCACATCTCCGCGTGAGTGCATTGCCGCCCTACAGGCAAAAAGTTGTTCAACCTTGATCTTAAAATGATTTATCACTCTACCTTGAAAGAACAATAATTAAATTAGTTTCGCCAGTGAAATAGGTACCTAGAAACGACTTCCGTCGAATAACACAAAGTAATGTATATCGTTGTTAATCTATGTTTTGTATGTTGTACCAGAATAATAAATGTAGACGAAATGTGGTCTTTGTTTCATTGATTTTGATATTTCACAACCAATTTACATCACTAAGTACACCGAGGTCAACGACTGGCTGGTCTCGTTTCTCGTAACATAAAAAGCACAACATTTCACATATTATTTTTATTATATTGTGAGATACGCGGCGATGCGTGTCGCTGTGACTTGATGTGGTGTGACTCGTTGGGAACCCATCGTGTGAAGGTACTTAGTTAAAAGCTAGGAATTGTGGAGACGCTAGTAAGTAGGGCTGCCATTTGGTTTGGTCCCTGTTACAGGAAGGTATAGGTTATCCGACTGCGTTGTGTCGATATATTTTTTTACATGGTTTTGTTTGTATTACCTACCTACATCGGAGTTTGGAAGCTAGCGTGCGGCGATATCTGGGGGCACGGCAGTGCCCCCGCCAAGTCGAGCAAAACAAAAGGCACGGCCGTACTATCCTTTTCTCGAAGCGATTCGGGCCATTTTCGACCCCCTGTAACTTCGTTATGGATAAAACTAGAAGTCTAAATTTATTAGTGACCAAGAGGGCATCACGTCTACAGATAATAATCCAAATTACATCAAATTTGAACTAGTAGTTTAAGAATTATTGCAAGTCAAAGTTCCTTAATTTTGCTGCCCACTGACTGACTCACCGATCATCAAAATTCTAAGGTACTTCTAGCCGTCCCACAAGTTTAAAATTTTGAATATAGCTATTGTTTAGCCTATAAACCATGGAAAAATTCTGACATTCCATAATTTTCATCCCGTTTTCTAGATATATAATCTGCATAAATAACTTTGTATTCCCATATAAATCCCATTAAATTGTATGTGATTACAAAGTTACTTTTACAGTTCATAATTAGACTTCCTTGAAATTGAATGAAATGGGTAACAGGGGTTAAAAATGAGAAATGGCTTCGAGAAATTCGACAGTTGAGCGCTTTTTAAATACTTCCACGATAGGTACACCTACCGCAGATAGAGAGATACAAATCCCTATACAATAAGTACGTCTACCTACACTTTTATAGGTCGAACAAATTCGTTACCTAGGTACATTAAAATAGGTACCTAGGTACCTTATACCTAATACGCATCTGTGGAGACGCAAAGACACTCGTTCATAATAATCTATGAGCATGACCTATGTCGCAAGGGGCCTCGGCTGCACAGGCGCGGGGCGCGCGTTGATGCGTGTTTTGATAAAAAACGAAATAAAGAAAGAAAACCTACAAAAAGAAATGAGATCCCATCAAAAACATTACATGTACAAAAATGCACAAGTCTCGGAACGCAGTTTATCTGCCGTAAAAAGTTGTGAGATCGAATGTAAACCAAGTCGGTTAATTTCAATACCTACCTATACCTATCTATGTGAGCAGTTATATCTTTATTTCTTTAATAAATACGAGTAGAGTGTCTTGGCGATTGTACACGGCAGCATAATCTACTAGGCAATCTAAATTTATAGTCTTTCGTATAGGTGTAGGTACTTTCAAACAAATACAAGCACAAAGCGCTTAACATAGATTTATGTTGCCGTGTGCAATTGCCAAGTCACTCTATTTACTAAAGAAATAAAGATATAACTGCTCACATAGATAGGTATAGGTAGGTATTGAAATTAACCGACTTGGTTTACATTCGATCTCACAACTTTTTACGGCAGATAAACTGCGTTCCGAGACTTGTGCATTTTTGTACATGTAATGTTTTTGATGGGATTATAATTCCTGCTGCCATCTATGGACCATGTTCTGCAGGTGCACAAGGCATTTGCTAGGTCGGTAGAGTTAGTGATTAGGTTCTTTGTTTCTAGTGGTGTGGTGTGTATAGAAACCGATCGAATACGGGAGCTTTATGAGTTGTTATACAGTGAACATAGATGGCGATACTGGTGTCAATTTTAGTTTTATTGTAAGCCGGTTGTGGTTTCACCGCGTAGAGTACATATTGTGAGGTCTTCCCCAAACCTATTTTAGAAGCAGGTAGTACCCGAGTGTACTACAGTCACAAATCACTAAGTTATTGTGTGGTCGGCAAGCAGCTCGGTTCACCGGCAGTAGGTACGTCAGTTGGTCGGCTGCGGCGCGGCGGCACCACCTAGAAAGTAGAAATTGGCCGTTATTTATTCAAGGTCGCCGTGCAAGGCGTAGTGCAGAGTTATCTATAAGTAGGTAATATGCGATTTAGGAATATTTAGGGAACGTCAATCAGTTGAAAAGAAAAAAAAACATTTTTCTTTTCACTCAAGTAAAAGTATTGTAGGTAATTAAGCTATGAACAGAAAACCTATAACATACGCAGTGGACTGGAAACGCAGAACTTAAAAAAAAAATTAAATTTTATGCATGTTCGTTTTATTTAAACTTAATTAACAATCTATCTTTATGAATTATTATTTTTCCCTTTCGATCTGCTGGCACTGGTATGGTCTAACGCTTTTTTATAAAAGCCTAGTATCATTAATGGTCATTATACTTCTGGAAACCTACGTAACTACAGTAGGTACCTTTATTCAACGTTGCTTATTTTTCAACCACAAAGTCATGAATTAGTTTACCATAATTTAATAAGTATTGGAGACCGACGCTCGCGGCAGCAGGCGGGCCCATAGTCAGTCACCAGATATAATTTGTTAGCTCGCGGAAACCCATTTATATTCTTGTCGAGTGATTTTTCGCCATCCACTTTGGTTAACTTTAACATTATTAACACAATTATTTCCGGTGAATAGCGGGTCTTGTTATTTTAACTTGGAAAAAAGTTAAGGCAATTAGCTAGTTACCTTGTCATACAGACTTGAAGTAATTAGTAGAAGGATTAGAATAAAATCATGTACCTACCTAATAGAGTTATCTTACGATAGTCTAAGCGGGAATCGACCTCTTTTCACACGCTTCGCAATCTATATTTTGTCATGGATGTACTTAGAATATTATACCTATACTTACTTAATATAAAACTTACTAGGTAGGTATAATTTTGTACTAATGTTATTTTATAACAAGTTTTCATTGTTAGGTGATTAAACTAACGAATCCAGAACAAGTCTATCTACTTGTTAGAATGATTCAAGTTGAGATGTTTTTTTCATTACATTACCTGGTGTTATGAAAAAATAAGTTGGTAAGTAGGTACCTACATAATGATTATGTTGACAGCCTACAGCCTGAAGTAGGTAGACAGGTACATTTGAAGATATAACACGAGTAGGTATCTTCATCCTTACTTAAAATCGTGCACCTATCATTTTTTTTTTTATAAAACGTAGCCCCACACTTGGATTGCTCAATAAATAAGATTATTTCAATAAATAAATAAAAATGAATTCCAAGTAAATAAATATAAATTTAACTACTTATAGTTTGCCCGGCGGTTTTACCCACTTTAGATTTAATTTTCCCGGGATGAAATAGCCTATTTGACTCTGGAATAAAGTGAAGCTTTGTATCACTGAAATAATTTTCAAAATAGTATCAACTGTTCAACTCACGGAATTCCCGAAACCCCATTGAATTCATCGAATTCTTCTAGTGATATCCCATATGAGCGTCATATGAGTTGAATTTTGCAAGATCGAATCGGTAGTTCCTGAGTAAGACTACGCTCTTGAAAGACACACACTAAAAAACTAACAAACTTAATTTACCTCATTGTGATATTTAGCAGGCGTGAAGGCAGTATATATAAAGCGGAAAAATAATGCTTAACATTTAATTAGTGATGTGCATTGTGCAGTGCGCGTGGGCCAGCCCATACTCGAGGTATTTTTAAGTACCTATAGTGGAATAAGCCCTTTTGCGGGCGGGTGGATGGATTTATGGGGGCTGCTTTTGAAGACATTTTTATAATGGTGGCTGGGTAGGTATACATGATAGCTGCACTGCGTGATATTTATGTTTTCCCGCTTTCTGGTATCCCATATTTTCGCGAGATAAAACCTAGCCTCGTATCACTCGTGGATAAATAAGTACTATAGCATGGTGTAGCCTATATTATTGCCTTTAACAATTTTCAGAATCGGACGTAGTTCCGGAAATAATTTCGTATAAAAAAACTAGGCAAACTTCACCTCTCTATAATGTGATATCGTAGATATACAAATTATACAACACGAGTGAATATTATTACCAAAATAAATTAATAAAAAGTGCTTACATGTACCTACCTAGTTACTTGTTTGTACAAAAATGAAACAAACGTTTACCACCAAGCATGTAAACACAGGTTATAGGAGCAGGTTTGTATTATAAAGCCTCACTGTTGCATTTTTATTGGTCGATACGTGTGTGTAGAGATTTCGGGACGCAAAACGCTATACCGCTTCTCCAACTCCCTCAACCTCAGCTAAGTTTTGGTCGAGGGTGAACACTTTTACAGACAAAATTAAATTATCACTAACTTTCCAACTAAAACAAAAACAAAATAAAACCGGCCCAGTGTGAGTTGCGACTCGCTCTTGGCCGGATTTATTTCACCCGCACGCAGGGTTCCGTACCATTATCTATAAAAAAAACCTTAAATATTTATATTATTCTGTTTGTTAGTACTTATCATTTGTCATAGCGGCAACAGAAGTGCTTACATCATCTGTGAGAATTTCAACTGATGAACCGCTATAGTTACACGTGTATAACTATAGCGGTTCATAAGATCTACACAGCCTGGTGACAGACGCACAGACAGATAGATAGACGGACGGATATCGGAGCCTTAGTAATAGGGTCCCGTTTTGGGTACGGAATCCGAAAAAAAAGGTTTTATACAAGGTTTTGATTTTTGTGATCTCGGTTTTGGTTGCGGAGAGGTCAATAAACCTGGCAGCTATGCATACCTACATTTATCGAGACCGGTTTCCATCAGTCAGGCAGGTGTGAGCATGGGAATCATATGCTGAATTACGTATTATCTTATTAATTCAACATTACATTAATGGAAACATTAATTAAAATTACCCATACGAAGCCTAGGTGAGTTTGGGGTTGTTTGGTAGAAATACGGAACCAAAAACGTCTTTTTGTCTCTGCAGAGTTGTGAAAGTTTCCGTCTGGCTGCAGCTTCTAGTCGGGTGGAAGCCGCCCTTAACCCATGGCATATTCCTGGGACCGACGGGGGGCAGCAAAGACACCTATACTTTTTCTGCAGAAGTAACTTTGAATGGTAACCAAGAAAGTTTCCCTTTGGTAGTTGGAAGTTTCCCCTTTTTACCGTCAACTAATTATTTTTTACACTAGAGGTTTGCAATGAAATTTTCATGTTATAATCGACATGCTCTCAATCTATCAAAATCGACCAATCTGCCGGATGCCGAAGGTTCAATTAATTTTACATCATAAATGGTTGTTGTAGATGGTGACACTTTCGACTACATCGTGGTGGGCGCGGGCGCGGCGGGGTGCGCGGCGGGGGCGCGGCTGGCGCTAGCAGGCTTCGACGTGCTGCTGGTAGAAGCCGGCGGAAATCCCAGCGCACTGTCCAAGGTCACGTCTTTATTCGATCCCCGCAGACTTTACTCCCTTACTGGTTCAAACCTGGCCACTATTTACCGAGTTTTACTGATCATTGTCTTGCTCTACAGATTCCCGCCGCAACGATGGCGTTGCTGGGCTCCACCATCGACTGGCAGTACGAGAGCATCTCCAACAACGTGTCGTGCCTGGCGTCCCGCGGCCGCCAGTGCCGCTTCAGCCGCGGCAAGTGCCTCGGAGGCTCCACCAGCATCAACTACATGCTGTATACGCGCGGCAACAGGCAAGACTACGATTTCAACATCACCGGCTGGACCTGGGCCGACCTGGAGCCTTACTTCCTGCGCTACGAGGGCTTGCAGAACCTAAAACAGTTTCCAAGGTCATCCGTTCCCCACCATAATACCGAAGGGATAGTAAAAATTGATTTTTTTGCTGATTCACAAAACCCCTGGCATTCGAGGATCTTTAAAGGTTACCGAGCCTTAAAGTTTCCAAACAACCGCGACGTGAACGGAGTTTCGCAGATTGGTGTTAGTCGAGTTGTGGGCTACGTGTATAGAGGAGAGCGAATGAGCACCGCGCGAGCATATCTCGGACGAAGTGACGTGCAGCGTACCTTGAAAGTGGCGAAGGATACGCTTTGCACGGGAGTTATCATCGACACCGACAACGTGACCCGAGGGATCACGGTGCTGTTCGCGCGGGCGACTCAGCCGCGGCGACTGTTCGTCCGAAAGGAGGTGATACTGAGCGCAGGAACCATCGGGACTCCACAGATACTCATGCTGTCGGGAATAGGACGTGCCAAGCATCTCAGAAAACACGGTATCCCGGTGCGTGTAAACTTACCCGTAGGTAACAATATGAGTGACCACGTTCTGCCTCTGATAGTTTTATTAGTTGATAAAGGGATCGAGGTGGCGGAAGATGTGACAAACTTGGTCGCGAATGTCGGACAGTTGGGCGAGTACTTGTTATCACGCAGCGGCCCGCTCGCCTCCAACGGGCTCACGGACATCAACGCCTTCGCCAACACACTCTGCTACAACGAAACCGGAAGACAATTGCATAACGGATCCGCCGACTGCGAGCTGCCCAGCATGCAAGTCATACACGCGTACATCCCAAAGAAAATAATATCTCTCGTGAAGCCGCTGTTTCAGCAGAGTACAGGTCTCGACGTGAACGCCGTGAACCAGCTCGCCGCTGCCAACGTCGACAACGCTATACTCGTCATCTCTCCTATAGCCCTGACCCCGCACTCTCGCGGGAAGGTTCGCCTTATCGGCAGCGATCCCACGCAGTACCCCGCCATCTTCCCAAACTACCTATCGGACAGTCGTGACGTCGACGAAATGCTACGTTCGATCAAGATCATAGAGCAGTTGGTTCAAACACCACCGTTTAAAAATAATGACGCTACAATTCTGCGTCTGAAGTTCCCGGGTTGTCCAAGCTACAAACGGAATCGCGAGGAGTACTGGCGCTGTTACGTGCGCCACATGACGTACGCGGTGTACCACGCGGTGGGCACGTGCAGCCTGGGCCAGGTGGTGGACCACACCCTCGGGGTGAAGGGTGTCCGGGGGCTGCGAGTGGCGGACGCCAGCATCTTGCCTCATGTTCCGAGGGGGAACACGGAGGCGGCCACTGTAGCCGTCGGGGAGAGAGTCGTAGACTTTATAATGCAGAGTTTGAAGGCAGATACTTAAAAATTATAGGAGTATTTTCTTATCTAGTGTTAATTTGTGATATTGTTATCAATGTGGATATTCCTTTAGAATTATTATGTGAAAAAACTCCGCCATTGTGGTCCAAGACGTTGCATTGCAAAGTTGGGACATTGAAATAAGTATGAGTGAGTATGTATAATTGCTCTTCGTTTTCCATCAGCCGAATGGTCTGTTCTTTTCATCACTCAACTGTATAAACAATGAAATAACAATCCCTTTATAATGATAAAACAGGGTTGGTAGACACAGCGGCCACGTGGATGATATCATTCATCTTTCAATATATTTTATTTATTGAATACTTCGCTGAGAGTTCATTTAGACCGAGACAGTTTTCGAGAGTGGCTGTCCAGTAGCTCAGACGGTGACTTGATAGTCTTCAATTTCTAGATAGTCCGAATTCTTCAATAAAAAAATATTTCGTATCACTGGGTCATAGTGTCAACATCTCAATAAAATAAAAGTTATGTATATTAACAACACTCCGTGTTCTTTGTCGTTGTCGTTCAAAGATAGTTCAAAGTATAAGTAAGTTTTATTTATTATCTTCTTAATAGATATAGCTTCTGAAACTACCTACTTCAAGAACCGTCTCCATCCAGTCTATGAAGAATCAGCCAGGAATCGGCACTTGAAAAGGATTTCCTTTTCGAACTCAATGTATAGGTATATATAGTGAATATAGTAGGTATATGGTGCTAAAGTTTTTGACTTCTAAAATTGCTGTGTATATTGCCTTCTACGATACAATTACAATAGATTGAGTTTATTCTAGTCTCCTATCTCAGCCACTCGCCCCACTTGACTCCCCTAAATCAAACGAGGCTTGCGTCGCGAGCTAAGCTGTGCTGTGTTGTGCTCGTGCAGAGTGACGTGAAATTTAATTCTCGTACCTACCTACGATCCGTGCGCTCGGCTCGAGTAGGGAGAGCCCAAATTTTTATAAATTGCGCTGGATGGAGGTTCCAATTATTTTAACACTCCTCTTTATTAAATTTACAGACTTGTTAGTCTTATGAAAAATATACATACGCAAATAATTTATATTAATATTACTTATCTATGTACCTCTGTGATTAAATATTCGCGATTTTGTAATAGTTTTACTGTGGAGACTAAAGTAATTATACTTACCTACTTTGTGTTCCCACAGAATTGTCTCAAAAGTTCATAAAAATAGAAAAACTCGTTCCATAATCACTCTTTAAGCTTAGTCAAGCTCCTGTGTCTCCGTTTAAACAGTAGATCAACGACTGCTGATTAAAGGAATGGATTTACAACCTTATACTCGTATTACGTATTATTATATTATTGTCTTCAAACAAAGTAGAAACATTAATAAGTATAAGTAATTTGTGGACAAAATTACCGAATTACGTCAAGTTATACAGTGAGTACTAGCCTTGAATGGAGTTTTAATCAAGGTAAGGTTCGGATGCAATACAAGTAATGTACGGAGAATAGGTAGGTTCACCTTAGGGAAAAGGTACCTAACAGTTCCTTCAACTCGTTTATAATGTCGTGTACCTACCTACTGTGTAAATGTGTCGTCTCTATGTGCGAGAGCGTACTGACGTCTGTATTTTAAACACGGCTTTCTTGCATTCCCTTTGCACGACAGCCCTTAATAATAAATGGTATTATGTCTGTACGTGTTTGAAGCCGTGTTTAATATTACCTGGCTTGGTACTTCGAATACTTTATCGAGTCCTGTAGAAGTACCTATTCCATAGGTAGGTACCTACACGCATTGAATGCTGATACAACTTCTAGCCGTCTTACCACTAAAGTTTAAACCAGAGTTAAACAGATGTTTCTAAAATTTCGTTCCACAAAATCGACGTCTATCAATCACTATCACTATACTCAATCCTAGAAGTCCTCATTATTTTACTTGAGAATTTGTTATGGAGTTAGAAAAAGCAAGGGTGAGACCTCGATTTGTGGATAAAATATTTGGACACATCTGTTCAAGCCTTGTTTATTAAATGTTTGTAGTAAGACGTACCCCACAAGTTTATATTCCAAGTCTTCTACGCTTCCAAAAATTGTATGATACACAGTCTGTATTTTAAATGTAACTATAATATAATGTATACTGTAAGTTTTAATTCATTTAGATTTATTTTATAGACTCAGCTGTTCAGACGACAATTTTTCATGATTAAACATTTTTAAATGAAGCGTATTTAAGTAAATGCTTACAGAAGACATTGCAGCTGGGACGCTCGAACCAGTTATTTAAAGAAAAAGGGCATGAAAATATATAAATTGCCCCTTTTTATAATAATTCCGCACATATTATACCTACCTAAAATTTATAAAAATATACTTCTATAATTGCATTAATTACAAATTGAAAACATGTGTTATGCCAAGAGGTAATTACGCCTATCTGTTTTCAAATACAAGTATTAACTATACTTACCAGTCACAAAAGGATAAGTGTTAACTAAATAACATTTTGATTAGATTCAAGCTTGGTATACCTGTAAGACTATAATATGTTTATGTAGCCAGTAAGATGAATATAATATCTTACAACTTCACCTTCATACTTATAATGTGGTCCCAGTCTCCACCTTCAGTGACCAGAAAAACAGTAGCATTAAAAAAAACCAGTTAAAACATTGAACCGTGCATTTTGTTTCTTCTATTTACTAAGTTCAAAGATCACGTAGGTAAGTAAGTGTGGGCCAAGTTAAAGCTATAAGTTAATTAGTAGCCGGTTGCAGAGTCTCACTGAGTCGTGGCAGGCCCGGGGTGGGTAAACATGTTAGACAGACGTGAGGGCCGAGGGACGCAGCCGTAGTAGTTGGGACTTTAGGACCTGCGTGTCATTGACTTGAACATTCGCTGTCTCGACGATTTCACTTACAAGTCTGATAGTTCAGTAAATATCTAAACTGAATAGTACCAGTATACCTATTACTTATACATAGTGTGTCTTTGCAAATTATGGGCATAAATGTCCGTTATTGCTTGGTGTCTCTTTAGTTGTGTTTACAATCATTTAAATTATTATGGAAAATTTGTGCCAAACTTGCGATCTAGGCATTTGCTAAGCCGGGACTTGAAGGTAGCAATATATCCTTTGTCTATTTATTTCGATTCCACCAATCGTTTTTTCATCATGTCATGTCTTTATAAGTGATTTATCTCTCCAAATTGGAAGATTTTTTTTGGAAAATAATATATCCGTTATAATGTACTTTCGTGAAAAGGGTAGGCAACCAACTGAAGTCCTTTTAGAATTACGAAAGTATGAGGCGAGGGAGTAACAATTCCTTTTATATCAGTTTCCCGAATGTGGCAAACCTTCTGAACGCGAGAACCCTACTCATCAAGCTTGATTTAATAAAACTTTGGATCGCATTTCACGTAATTCTATTCATACCTGCTTGTTGAGACTGATTTCGCTGATGTTACAAAACACGGGGTCCTTATTTATATGAAGGGCGAATTCATTAAATACTGATTAAGCCCGGTATCTAATGTTTCCGCGCGGCCTCAAGTAGCGCCGGAATTTGATCGGTTTCCAGTGGATGCTCGCTCCACCCTACCGGATGTTATTCCGGGACCATATTAGGTTCCGTTATTTAATAACAGCCCTGCCAACATTTGAGCTCGTTGTTTAGTGAAATATTTGGTTTCTGTTGTGAAAACTGATCACCGCTCTCAGAAAATTACGTGAGAATTATCTAAGTTGCCTTTTCATCTCTTTCGATTTTCGGTGCTTTTTTTAAAACAAATAATATGATTTATGTAACTTTCCATTGCAAGCAAAATTTAATTGTATACGCCGGGACCTGTTAAAAACGCGTCCGTTCTTCCGCCGAGGATCAGATATCAATGCGTTCGGAACAACGAACGGATGAAAGGCTCTACTGCTACTGCGTGAATTGTAATCCAGGAAATAAAGGGAGAATTAATGATGACTGCTCTTGTAAGTAGGCATGTGATGTAGGTACAATTCATGTTTCCGATAGGGAAATATATCGCTAGTCGGTTTAATTTTTGAATTGAAAGTTCTTTATTTCGACGGTGAAGCTGTAAGTTACTGTTACTGAATATATTTAGTTCAACAAATCATTCGGTAATATTAAAACAAAATGAAAACTAAAAACTAAACATAAATAAATATAATAAACATGAATAACTTAACTAATCGGTAGGTGCTCATTTAAGTTCCAGCGGGGTTTTTTGGCATATTACCGCTGCTGCTAATGGCACGCCTAATAAACTACGTTAAATTTCCAGCTGAAATTAATATATATGTAAATTGTCTCCTGTTAGCGCGCTTCTGGGGCCACCTGTCACCGCATCAACTTCACTGCCCCGGGGCGGTACCGGTGGGTCCCGCAGCCGCCCCGCACTCACCGCCCCTGCGGGCGCCGCGATCAATTAAACCCAAATCACGCCAATCCACCATTTATTGGATTAAGCTCGCCCTTGACCAACAGAATAAAACTAGAGGTCTTATAAAAATGTTTCTTTACCTTTGAAACGTTCTCTAAAAACAAAATAAAATTTTGAAGCATAATTACTTACCTTTTGTACGAAGTTTACATAAAGATTTCTTCTTCAAAACTTTGAAAAGCTCTTCTTACCACCTGGGTTGCTTTGGCTCTAGTTGTTTTAATAACAGAATAATTAAGAATCAAACGAACTTACCTCGTGATGTTTGATTCCAATTATGCGAGGGTCTCAACCGAAGACGATTACATTATTTACTTGCAGCAGTACATGGATTGTGCTGTCTTCGTCACACTTTTAGACATTCAACTACTATAAAAAACAAAACTTGACTTCCGGTTTCCGTCTATGGCCACTGGAGAGGGTGTATGCGCCTGCAACTTGTCATTACTTTTAGAGATTGAATATACATTTTTGCACTTCATTTGTTTGCTACTGAATGGGTTTTAGTTTTGGGAGGGTGGGAGTGTAATCGTCTTCGGTTGAGACCCTCGCATAATTGGAATCAAACATCACGAGGTAAGTTCGTTTGATTCTTAATTATACTTCGGGTCTCAACCGAAGACGATTACATTATTTACTTGCAGATGTTTAGAGAACCTTCACCAGTCAAAGGAATGAAAGGCAAATAATGTAGGTATATTATTCCATTCTGATATTTATTTTTAATACATAAATCAACTCAAGCAATCCTTTCTGTATTATATTGTTATTTACTGAATCATGTAACATTTATAAACTTAACAAAAAAGTCAATCCAATAAATGCATCTGATTTGATCATATTGTAAGTATACCTAATCGAATACTCATACCTACATAGGTAGGTACTTATTTAACTAAAGTTATTAAATATTGCTTCTGCAAATTCTCTATCATCAGGATTGGTAACATCTCTTTTATAATACTTCAGGAATACATTAGAGGACTTGCTCCAACCTGCAGCCTTCCTAACTACTTCTAGGTTTACACCAAGTCTATGAGCTGACGATGTGGAAGCATGGCGAGTGCTATGCGCTCCAAATATTGTTATATCAATACCACTGTCTTGCAGGGTCTTTTTAACCCAGTGGCTGAGAGTTTGTGAGCCTACTCTCTTATGCGGATTGCGCATGCTAATAAACAGATGGTCTTCTAAATTATGTTCACTTCTTAGTGGTGATGTTCTTTCGATATAAGCTTGTATAGCAGTCGCAGGACATATAGATGGTTGTTCTTTAATGAAAGGTAAGCTAATAAGTGGCTGGAAGGCACCAGGTCGCGACGTCTTAATCAAGTCTGGTACTTTAATCACAATTTGATCACTGTCTATAACTATGTTTCTTAATTTTATTAAACTTAACGTCTGCATTCTCTGCGCAGATGCAATTGCTAGTAAAGTGATTGTTTTGCGAGATAAATCACCAATATTAACATCAGTGTACGGATACATATCTGAGACAAATTGCAATACCTTATTAGGGTCCCAGGTTGCTGAGTATTTAGGACTAGGTGGTTTTAAACGGTAGACGCCCTTTATGAATCTGTTAACGCTATCGTCTAGCGTGACATTTGTTCCTAAGATTGTGGACAAAGCAGATCTCTGTGTATTTAATGAACTGTAACTGGCACCTTCTTCGAATTTTGTCGTTAAAAATGATATCAATTGAGTATGAGTTGCATTGAAAATATTATAGTTATTGTCTTGACAAAATGTCCACCATGACTTAATGGACGAATCATATTGTTTTAAGGTTTGTATTGCAAACGAGGCCATGACTATATTTAATGACGCCTCGGGAACACCTCGATTTATCATGGATTGCCTGATAATCTCGCTGCCACCAGGGTAAGTTCTGCGTGTAGTGGGTGGCATGTTCTGAAAGGGGAACATAGTAAGTTTTTACTGGGTTTGAAAAATATTTTATCTGACACTATTAATTTAGTCCACAGTGGATACCAAGGTTGTGAACTCCAGTAGGGTACCACTAAAATGCCTTCCGCTTGGTCTCTCATAATCTTTTGTAATACCTTACCTATCATGCTAAATGGTGGAAAGGCATAGAAAGGTAAGTCTTTCCAATTGAAGGTAAAGGCATCGACAATTTCCGAGTAGGGATCAAGCTTCCATGATGCATACCGTTGACATTTATAATTTTGTGAGCTTGCAAATAGGTCATATGTGGGTACACCGAATTTTTCTGTTATTTCTGTAAAGGCATACTCTGCCAGCTCCCATTCCGTATCCACGTTGATTTTACGAGATTCATAGTCTGCGACAACATTTTCGGACGATTTTATGTATGATGCAAATACGTGAATGCTTCTACACTCGCACCATTGCCAAATAATTCGCGCTAAGTTATTTAAGTGTGTGTGCTGCACACCTCCCATTCGATTGATGTAACAAATCGCCGTTGTATTGTCGATTCTTAACAGTATGTCGCAATACTGAAGCTCAGAAGCAAATATTTTTAATCCGTAAAACGCGGCTTTTAATTCCAAAATATTAATATGCATGTCAAGCTCGGAAGCGGTCCAATTGCCGTGTGAACTTTGACCGCCGCAAGTAACCCCCCAGCCTGTACTTGACGCATCACTGTATATTTCCAGATAGTAATCGCTATTACGTATTGGACAAAATGATTGTTTAACGTTTTGTTTCCACCATATTAAATCATGTTTAAGCGACTCCCTTATAACCATCTTTTTGTTATAGTTCTCGGAGTAACCTAATGCCAAAAACTTTTCACGTTCAAATAATTTTGTATAAAGCCATCCGTAATTAACAGCTGGGCATGAGGAAGTCAAAATACCTATGAATTTTGCGAAGTATCTGATTGTACATTTTTTAATTCGTAACAGTTCTACAGTTTTATCAATAATGCGCTGTTTTTTCTCCTGTGGTAGGTAAAGGGTCATATCTTCGGTATTAAAGATGAAACCTAGGAATTTGCATTCTGTGTTCGGTGTTAAATAACTTTTTTCGTAATTTATCATGAAGCCCAATGACTGTAATGTATCTATCGTAGTTTTTATATTACTAGAGCATTCAGAGTGTGATTGCCCAATAGAAATAAAATCATCCAAATAATTAACAGAGATGAGACCACGTGATCGTAGGTATTTCAGGACAGGCTTTAATAATTTTGTAAAAACAAACGGGGCTGTACAAAGTCCAAACGGTAGGACATTAAATTGGTACATTTGTGACTTCCACACGAAGCGTAACCATTTTCTATCGCTTTCGTTAATGTTAATTAAAAAATACGCATCTTTTATATCTAGCGTTGCCATATAATAATTGTGACCTAATAATTTTATAACCGTTCTATAATCCTCCATTTTAAAATGCTCTAATTTAATGAATTTGTTTAGTTCTTTGAGGTTCAAAATAAAGCGGTGATCTCCGTTAGGTTTTGGTACAGTGAATATAGGCGATAAGAACTGACCTTGACATGGCTGGCATGTCGATATAGAATTAGACTTTAATAGATCTGTGATACAGTTATCAATGATTTTACTGTCAGATTGCGATTTACAAAGATTTTTGAGAGTGGTTGCCTGCACAGGTTCATTTTTGAACGGTATCTTGTATCCTTGCACCCAAGATAATACTATAGGGTCATTTGTTATGCTACACCATTGGTCATAAAAGTATTGCAGTCTGCCGGCAATAGGTACCTGCGATATCGGCGTTATTGTCTCCTCGATCCTCTGCGCGAAGAGTTGTTCCGGCGGTAGGAGTCTTGGCGGCGATCCCGCGGCACTGGTACCTGCCTCCGGGGAGCGGGGTTCTGACGCGGCTCGAAGGTTGCTGCTCGCGCCATCCCCCTCGCGTTTAAAGCACCTCGCTGATTTTGTGTTGTCGGAGGCGGTGGCCTGAATGGAGCGCGCTGTACCGCACTCTTTATCTCAAAACCTGTCCTTGAAATGGCCTTCGACGACTTGAGATGCTCGGCCAGACTTGCGCCGAATAGGAACTCGTCAATCTTTGTGTTTTTAACTGCATCTCGAGTCTGCTTATTAAGATTGTTTATTATCGCATAGCGTCTTGACTGAGATTCTCTATAATGGCAGTCGCTTAGTAGGCGTCCGGCGTCACTAAGCGGTTTTATTATGTTCTGTGCTTGTGGTAAAATGTCCTTGGACGATAAAGCCCAAGTAAGAACTTTTCCGATTGCTGCTAAGCAACTAGACAGCTGGTTCTGTTTATTTAAGCTAAACAGGTCTTTTTTCACATTAATAGGTGACAAAGCTGCTTCAATTTCTAAATTGAGCTTTGGTGCCTTCATATTAGCGCAGTTCTTCGCGGGCAAGTACTGTTTAATTATGTCTGATTTGGTTTCTTTAGGCAAGCCGTTACATAATATATGTGCCCATCTAGCAGCAATATCCTTGTGCAATTCGTCACCATATTCTTTTTGGGACGACGGGTCCTCTCCAAGTATCATCAATATTTCAGGGTCAAGCACTTCTTCAGTTAATTCTGATGTTGCTGACGCAGGTATTTCTTCGGCCGGCATTGCATTTATGGCCTCTTCAACCGGTTCGTATGCTTTTTGTAACGCCCGGGTATCCTCTTGAGGGACCTCATTGTCTGCAAAGCATACAGACAGGCACATAGTAGGTGTGCATACCTCAACGCGATTTACGCGGAGAATAAAATATTATACACGATATACGTGTATTAAATGCGATATACGCGTGTCTACTCAACACGATTTACGTGGAGGAGTCGTTGCCTTTACTCGATTTACGAGAAGGTAACGTTTGCGTTCTCAACATGATTTACATGGAGAATAGGTGGCAAATTAGATACCTAACCATCTAGGTTAGGCAAAGGTAACATCATCTATAATCCTTCGAATGAGGCGGTAATCTAATCTATTGTATACCTATACTATTACCACTAAGAACATTTCAAATAAAAAGTAGGTAGGTCTGATAGACGAATCTGATTCACACATACTAAATAGGAACCTTTAAAAGGGGCAATTACCTGGCATTTAAGCTTATAATGATGTGGGTAATAATTATAGATAGGCTAAAGGTAGGTACCTGGTTTATCTTCGTACTCGCATTCCATATCGGGATCATAATAGCTACCATAATGTGGTGATTCTTCGCTTTGTTGGCGGGAACGGTCGGTTGACGACGATGAACTACGTCTATATCTTTGAAGTTTACGCTCGAGTTTTTTCACTTTTCGGCAAATATTTTCGTATTCACTGTCATTAGATCGTGAACGCTTTCTTTTCCCCATCTTAAATTCCAACTATTCCTAATAACACTTAACTCCGGTGTGATTCCGACGGCACAAAAACACGTAATGACAAGTTGCAGGCGCATACACCCTCTCCAGTGGCCATAGACGGAAACCGGAAGTCAAGTTTTGTTTTTTATAGTAGTTGAATGTCTAAAAGTGTGACGAAGACAGCACAATCCATGTACTGCTGCAAGTAAATAATGTAATCGTCTTCGGTTGAGACCCGAAGTATAATTTCTGCTATTTAACTAGATGGAGGTAATCTAAAAATAAAACAGGTAAAAGTAAAAGACACTGAATAATAAAAATAAGACGAATCACGAATCAGATATTACATTAGGGTACCGTCCTAATCTTAATGGATAATTTTAATCGAAGGTTCATACGCAAATAAATCTGGTTTGTGAAAAGAAACGGGAACCCAAGATAACTCAGCGTGGCTACTTTCTGGGGAAAATAGATCGTACGGGGCCGGACCCTCCATTCCTCACCGAGGAAACTTCGTTTGTCGAGCGACGTCCGACGCAAATCTGCGGAAATGGCCACGTCTTAGATGTTCTGAGTGCATATATTCCCTCTCGATTGATATAAGTACGTCGGGGAGGCGTGTTTTTTGTAACGGATTCTAGACATAATAATACTGGGTACTTTACGAGACTTAACAACCTCTAGATACATTTAAAGAGACAAAATAATCTCAATTATGTTATGTGAGAATTTCCATGGAGACATTTGAAATTCTCCATCTGTAGCAGTGAGATGTAATGAAAATTTTAGTTTTGGAGGTACTGTGCACTTACTTAGTTTTATAAGTTCTCTTATACCTAATCTGGAGTACTAATAAGTATTTTATGGGCTTATTCTAGTAACCCCTGGCAGTATCCCCTGCGCAGCAGATTTCTGTACTTTTTGTCCATTTTTCCCCAAGACCTAAGTTTAAGATGCCAAGCTTCACCTCTTGAAAGTAAAAATGAAGGCACTTATTTTATATTATACACGTGTTTGTGCGCCATAAATCATGCCGATGATTGTAGATAAGTATTGAATGATGTTATAAAAATAGGTTCCCCACTTATCTGTATACAAAGCTATCGCTACGCTGTCAAGGCATACACACAGGAAATCCACGTGCGTTTCAGTGTTTTCAGGTTGCGGCCATTGTCAACCCGGACAGTGACGAATGAACGTGTTGTTACAATTATATGTTACTAGTTGGGGCCCGCGACTTCGTCTGCGCAGGATTAGTATTTAGAGCAGCTTATCTCTTATATACTTACTCGTAATTATTAGCGTGACGTAGAAAAGAACTAACGTTATGACATTAAAATCACACATTTGTATGGTTCACTATTTTGGCTATAATGGCTTACACATAAGATATAGATATATACTGTGGCTGGCTTTTTTGTAGAACCATTTAAGATAAACATTTCCATCATACATTACATATGTATAGCTCTAGCGGTTTTGGCAGCGCACGCCTGAATAGCTCGCAGATGGTAGATGTTTTCCTACTTACCTGACACTTATCGTCATATTTTAGACAATCCACACAATAGCTGTATAAATTGTAACCTATGTGTTATTCTGATGTATAATAAGCTATATTATTGTAAAGTTTCATTAAAATCCATTCAGTAGTTTTTACGTGAAAGAGTAACAAACATCCATCCATCCATCCATCCATCCATCCATCCATCCATCCATACTTAGAAACTTTCGCGTTTATAATATTAGTAAGATGAATGACCATTGACGTCCATGAAACAATTTTTATTGTTATGTTCATTATTTACTTGACATTAGAATTTACGTCCTGGCGTTTTGCGTAGGGTACCGTAGGTCGCGCAGCGTGTTACTTTGTAGAAATCTTGCATGCGTGTGTTTCTAACACCACGTGTTGACGAATACATTTATATTAAAAAATATCTACGCGTAATATATGGGCGCCTTGTAATCAAACCAAAGACACTCAGAACCATTCGCTACGAATGCGTCGCGATGTCTGCACGCGCCACAAGATGCCTCTACGTATGACGGCGGAGTCGTCATATAGTTGAAAGCCGCTGGTACAGCGGGCAGTGATCGCAACGCAAGCGTATAAAATACATGGCAACAACACTGGTAAACCGTCATAGCTCTCCACACATTTTCCTATAAAATGGAGCGCTGGGCAAACGGGAGCTCATTCTTACATAGGTACATGGGCCCACTGTGCATGCTGTATAGGTACTTCGCGCTTATACTTAGCTATTTTCAAATTGAAATCATGAAATTTTAGGTAGGTAGGTATTTTTAGTATAGTATGTTGTGGTCTGGCGGGTCGTATTACAGTACTAGCACAAATAATAAATTACGCTGGCTGAAAATACGCTACGCTGTTTTGAAATCGAGCCCGAACAAAACCTTTGTAGCAGTTACTGCAATTATTCATTGTTGCTTTTGTCATGGAGATATCGCAATTTTGCTGTAGGTATATTTTGCTTTCGGTTGAAACCTTTGTAATTTATGGAAAATAGGCGGGTTTGCATTAGAACGCTTGGTCTGGTGGAATGAAGGAACTGTATAGTGTAATAAGTCGAAAACTTTAGGTAACTAGATTGACATTGATGGCAACGTTTGAAGTCGCTGAATGTGCCAAATGTGCCATTTCTAATATTACTCGCTTATTGGACGTTCTTCTTATGCTGATTCTGCGAGAATCGCTGTCAGCACTTTGCCTGTGCTCACTATAGGAGACTTTCCTCATCTCCGGCCAATCCCTCATGTATCCGAGAAACTTCAAGCATAAAACTTAATTCCTCCAACGCCAGACCTCGGAGACTAATGTATATTTTAAAAGGTAAAGTCGAGATCTCATTCACTCGTAAAACTCTTGAAGTGACTTCACTCGAGTGGTACCACGAGGTTTTACGATGTCAGTCAATTTGTGCCCGTTTGGGGTGGTGCTGGTGAAAGCTATGCTATAACGATTGAGAGAGTTCAGAGCTCAGAGTTTTAAAGTTTGTTTGAACTTTGCAACTTGAATATCTGTACCTATAGGCACTTGAGAGAAAGAAACGGCAGAAATAACGTCTGAAACTTCAGATAATCTTGTGAAGTGGATTTTGGAGAAATAAGTATTTAAAATTCAGTAAATGTTTTACAATATTATCCAAATATAACTAATCAAGTGAGGAACATTATATTGAATGTTTCAAACTCAATATAATAGACTTCATCATCTTGGATTCTTTTTATACAAACTCTTCGTTGAAAATTAGAAAAGTTAGGGGTTGTACCGCCTCGTTATTATGTTCGAGCTCGTCCATACTCGCTTATCAAATAAGTTTTCACATTTTCTATGTTGAAACATCTTGTAGAATATGATCACGCTAAAGGCTTGTATGTTTCTGCTTCGCCTACCGTCTTCTATCTGAAATCTATGTCTTCTTGGGCCAAATGCACTGTGTGTAAAGTATATAAAATAGCAAATATTATATTTATTTTAAATTTGAGGCGTGTTATATTAAATAACTGACTTTTTCAAAAGTGGACGAGGTTATCAAAAGTATTCGGTGCGCCAAATTTCATAGCTATATTTATGTGGAACGATTTCTAAGATACCGAGTCACAAAATAAATATTTCGGGGTTACTCACTGACCAGCATAAATCTAAGTTTATTCCAATCGATTTGGAAGCATAGATTGCTAAGGGCCATAAATACGAAGAAAATAATCCATAGTGGCTTGGCAGCCACTGAAACGTCAACGCCTTCTGGAATTATAATGACAAGAGGGCCTGATGAGAAATATTTAGCACATTCAGTCAACCCCCATGGGATGCCTCACCTTATTGGAAGTGCTCCGATTAACAAAATATATAGAGTCACAGGCTGAACAGACCGGAAATTATCAAATATCGTAGATCACCTCCTGGAAACTGGGAAATATTCTTTAACTTTATAATATTAATTTCTGTGATCGTAGAAGTATAAAATGTAGATGGTTCGAAACGAATACTTCTATTATACCAAATAATAGATTGATTGATGAACTTTTAACCGTGAGACATCGCAATATGCAGACCAATTAAAAGTAGAACAAAGCAAACTCGACAATTAGTATCACAATGGGGCAGACTTATCGGCCATTATGTTTCAGTAAACCGCTAATCTAACACAATAAAGACCGGCTAGCGTTTGTTTATTGTAACACGTAATGGTTGAAGTTTCTTCTTATTTAAGAGCATAGCTCTTGTCGGTGGAGTAACCGCCAGCGTTCTCTATCTTCAGCCAAAGTTTTGACTTCCCTATACGACGTGACATTTGTCTTTTCTTTTATCTGATCTGTGAATGTCCTTCTAGGTCTGCCTCTTCCTCTCTTCCCTTCTACTTTCCCTTCTATGATGTTTTTGATAAATGTGTCATGTCGTATAAGGTGGCCAAACATCTTTCCTCTCCTCCGTTCCACTGTCGCTAATATGTTCCGTTTTTCTTGGACCAGGCTAAGCACTTCCTCGTTCGTTTTTCTTTCCGTCCAGCTTATTCTTTCCATTCGCCTCCAGCACCACATTTCGAACGCTTCCAGCCTTTCCCGGTCTTTCTGGGTCATCGTCCACGTTTCGCATCCGTATAAAGCAATACTCCAGATGTACATTTTTATTAGGCGTTTTCGTAAAAATTTTGTAATTTTGGATTTAAAGAGGCATTTTTTGTTATTGAATGCTCTTTTTGCCATTGATATTCGAGCTTTGATATCTGACGAGCATCTAGCGTCACTGCTAATAAGGCTTCCTAAATATCTGAATGAAGTTACTTGTTCTATTGGGTTATTGTTCAACTTAATGTGATTTCCAGTCGGTGAATCTCTAGTGATTGTCATTGTTTTTGTTTTATTTATATTAATTTTTAGACCTATTTCTTGAAAAGTGCTATCCATTAGTGTTACAAGTTGTTCCAATTCCTTTTTATTATCTGCCAGTGCTGCGATGTCATCTGCGTAACGTACAAAAAATATGCGTTCTCCGTTAATTTTAACTCCTCCGCTTTGTGACTCTACAATTTTCTTTATTGCGTTTTCTATAAATATGTTGAATATTGTTGGTGAAAGAGGGCATCCCTGTCTTACTCCTTGCTTTATTCTTGCTTTTGTTGTTTCGTTCCCTACTTCTATTTCGGTTTCCTGATTTTTGTATAATTTATGTATGATTCTTCTGTCCCTGTAGTCTAGTCCTATATTTTTCAATATGTTCATCATTTTTTTCCAATTTACTTTATCAAATGCTTTTTCCAGATCTATAAATGCTATATGGGTTTCAAGGCCTAAATCTATTCTTCTGCTGCTAATTAGTCTAAGTGCCAAAATAGCCTCTCGTGTGCCTTTTCCTCTTCTAAATCCGTATTGATCGTCACTTATGCTGCGTTCGGCTATTGGTCTTATTCTGTTATGGATGATTTGAATTAGTATCTTCGATGCATGAGAGATGAGACTAAGTGTTCTGTGTTCTTCACATTTATATGTATTTAGCTTTTTAGGTAGCATGACAGTTTTTGTGGTTTGAAAGTCACTCGGAATGTTTCCTGTCGTATACATATTTTGAATTAGTCTGAATATTTCATTAAGTAGAGGGTCACATACTGCGTATTTAATTAGTTCTATGTTTATTCTATCTGTTCCGACTGCTTTTCCGTTTTGTATATATTGTAGAGCTTTATCAAATTCTTCCCTTAATATGGGTGGGCCTAGATTATCCTTCTCAATTAAATTTTCATTTTCTAGGTCATTTTCATTAAGCCCTTCTCCTTCGTATAACGTTTCTATATATGTTTTCCATCTTTGTATAATATCTGTTTCTTCTAGTAGCATTTTTCCGTCACCATCTAGAATAGTAGTACTTTTTGTTGTATGTTTTTTATCTAATCTTTTTATTATATTGTATGCTTTATCAATTTTTCCCTCGTTTAAAAATTTTTCTATGAGATCACATTCTTCTTTTATTTTTATTTGTATTGCTTCGTTGCATTTTAAAGTAATTCTGTTAGTTAAACGTTTATATTCTGTAATACTATCTTCATCAGTTTTGCTCTTTAAACTTCTTCGTTTTGACATCAAGCTTATTATTTCGTCTGTTAGCCAGTTTTTTCGTGGAATAATTTTAACATTATCTAGGCATTCTTTAGCGCTTGTTTTTATTATGTTTTTGACGCTATCCCAACTATTTTCTATATCTATTTGACTAGAATCGGATTGCTGTTCTTCTATACTATTTTTATATGCTTCTAATTTATCACCTAACTTATTACTATATTGCACGCATATATTGCTAGTTTTATCCTTAAGACTAGTGAGATCCATTTCTTTAGGCTTTATTTTCCTCTTACACTTTTGCGTTTTAAAAATATGTTTACTTATTACAAGATTATGGTCTGAGTTTACATCGGCTCCTGGTAGTGTTTTGCAATTTGTTACTAATTTTCTATTCTTTTCCTTTACTAAAATATAATCCAGCTGATATCTTCCTATATCTCCCGGCATTTTCCATGTATATAACCGTCTTTTAGGTTGCTTGAAGAGTGTATTTAAAGCTGTTAGGTTATGTTCTTTACAAAATTGTACAAGCCGGTCGCCTCTCACATTTCTATTTCCTAAACCATATTTGCCCACTGTGTTATCGTCTTGACCTTGACCTATTACCGCATTAAAGTCTCCCATCACTATGAGATTGTCACTTTCCTTCGTTGTGTCTATTATTGTGTCTATGTGATTATACATGTCTTCAATTTCTTCGTCTGGATAGCTACCAGTAGGCATGTACACTTGTATAATTACGATATCTGTTGGAGCGGCTTTTATTTTTACTGCTGTTAATCGGTCACTGTGATGTATGGTGTTTTTTACTTGTTGGCCCCATGTTTTGTTAAGAATTATTGCTGTTCCGTTTTCTCCTTGTTTTTCTCCCGTATATATTATTCTATAATTTCGATACCAGTAATCCCCACTTCCTTCCCACCTAACCTCGCTTAATCCTACTATATCCAGTTTACATCTATCCATTTCTAGCAGTAATTCTTCCAGTTTGCCTGCTGGGAGCATCGTCCTCACATTCCACGTTCCTATGGTACAGGGATTTCGCATGATGACGACCTGGGTAGCCCTGTTCCTACCCCTGCCGGACTCAGACCACCACGGCATATTACATCGTGGAAGCCCGTTGTCAAGAACGTTTACTATATTATGCGACATTTTCATTACTCCAAAATTAGGAAAGATAGTGCGGTGGTTTCCCACTTGCCTTCCGCACCGCAGTTCGATGGCTGGTCTCCCACCCATTGATGTCCGGACACGAGCCCTTCCAGAGCCTTCCTCTTCGGCCTCCTGTCGGTACCGGTGTCGCTGCTGCACAACACCGGGGAAACGCCTATTTAATGGCGGCGTTTAATCACCATGTCACTAAACCGTCTCGGGATATATGTAGCATTTTCTAGGTTAGCCCATTCCACCGGGTTACCCACCACATCCTGGTAGTTTAGCCGCTACTTGGTCGGGGACTGCTTATTTTGATATTCGCAGCTAACCAACATATCTGTTGGCCGTTTCCACTATCCGCCACCTGTGGACCCCTCCGCTTGCCTGCAGCTTAGCAACGGACAAGCAAGTTTATTCAACCTAAATCAAAGAAACTCATAACTCAATTTATTTAGGCTAGCGATTTTTATTTATTGTAAGTAGGCATATTATTGCACTTTTACACGTCAAATACTATTTTATAAGTATTTTCTACACATATTATTATAGTTTTATAGATGACGGTATACAGTACTTAAAAATATTAATATACATAGTTATGGTACAGGAGGAGCTCTCAATAATTTCGATTATAATTAACTTTACAAATAACCAGTCTTTTAATTTATTTTTGATGTAGCTAGACGGTTCAAATGTAATGGTAAATGGCACTCACAGAGATTTTAAACATGGTTTTATGTAATTGTGTTTATAAGGAAAATTACCAGCACTACTCGATTGTAACAATATATTTCATTACATAATATTTTTAACAAAAATAAAAATGAAGGGACGTAGGGACTAATGAAAGTTGAAGATGCGAAAGAGTGTGTCAGGATAATGATCCTGACAACATATGCATGTGGAAAGTGCATGTGGAAAGATACGAGTACAGTCTGTGCCTACCCCAAAGGGGAAAAGGCGTGACTATGTATGTATGAGAACGTGAAAATGAATCCAAACCTGTTTATATTTATAAGCCAGTGCGTTATTACGCGTCGCCGCCGCCAAATTAAAAATCACCCGAGTATAGTGAAAATACACAACACGGGGCACAGCCTACACAAGGCTGGAATTATTTCCTGCTATATTACATAAATGTATAACTACAGTGCTACGTGACTTTAAACCTTAATCACAAATGGTAGAGCTTAAACCGTTATAAAGGTTAGAAGCTATTTTTAGCTGCTTATTTTTAGAGCGATTGTCAGTCTTGTCTACATGTGAATAAGGGTCAGAGAGGTTGTGTAATGTTGACATGAGTCGACACGAGTTAAAAGTCGGGCGCAGGGACAACCTAATTCATTAGCTGGCACAACATGTGGCTAATTGGGACATTTTACTGAAATGTATTGTTTCTGTGGGGGGCGGAGGGGGATGTTTGATGAACTCTTACTTTAATAGCTTGTTTCATGACAGTTATAATGATAGATCCATCATTATGTTGAAGCAATTAATTAATGCTACTACGTAAAGCACAGCTCCCATGCTGTATTGTGTGTGTGCGTCTCATTTTCAATTGTAATTTTGGTAAAAAATGTACACAAAATAACACGAGCTCTGGATGGTGTGGGACCATGGCTCATCTATGGTGCAAGACGTAAGTAGTTAAGGGTGAATCTGTACGTGGTCGTTAGGCATTATTTAGTTATGTAACAGAAACTCAACTCAACCTTATAATAATAATTTTATAATAAGCATACGATCAAAACCGAGAGTAATAGAATCACGTAGCAGAAATTCAATTTAAAACACTATTACACTGTACCATTGCTCGGTTTCTTTAATTACTACCCAATCACTTTATTCCACGTTGTTACAAACTAGTTCTATTAACTAAGTGCGCAATAAAACCGAGTACAAAGCTAATAGTCCGCCTTCCCTTATAAGTTGAACTACAATAACGTCGCTAAGCGACTCCATGAAAGTGGAGGCTACGTAGAGCCTCTACGAAGACGGTCTACGTAGCAGGTTCCGTTTGCTTTTTTACTCGTAGCCACGATACATTAATGATTAAATGTTTAGTTTCGTAGTTTACAATTATTATATGTGTTTCAATATTTTAATGTATCAATTTATTGTTGTGCTTTAAAGTCGTTGATCATAAATAATTCTTATTTAGAATCTTACAAGTAAAATATCTTGGCCTGTTATAAAGAAATATTTTTTTAATAAACTTAAAAGGATGAGGTTCTTAATTTTACTGTATTATATTACATGGTAGCGACATTGTTATTCTCATCCAAATATTTTACTAAGTCTCCTGTCTCTTGATATAATTACTATGATCACGATGACATAGTTTTATTAGGTCTAAAGACCTATTGGAAACAGGCCTTTTTTCTGCGATGGCAAAGAATTTATCAGAGCACCAAACGTGATCCATCATCTCTGCCTTCGAGACATCTTCTCGCAGCGGCCTGCTCCAGTACCGCCTCATTTGTAGGCGGCGGCTCACACCTTCCCTCTCGTCCCTTGAGCCTTGTCATTATCATGAAAAGGGTTGGAAGCTCTCATTAATCATGAGCGAAGTTTCTTTCTCGCGACTCATCGGAAAGAAATCCCGCGGACGATCCGGTTTTAGGAAATAGTTGCCACCAAGTGCCTTTAGCAACGCGTAGGATGCATCAAAAAGGAGATGCGCTGAACATTCGCTTACCGTGCTAGAGTGCAAATAGGTCCCCTTCCTTTACAACTATATTATATCATGAACGAATAAATTAAAAAAATCGTGTCAATATATCATCTTTAAAAAGCATAATATTGATATACGAACAACTAATTTTATAATACTTGCGAAATGACCACGAGTAGTGAGTGTTCGAATCTCTCATAAACTATTCATTCATGCATTCATTCGTTCATAGTCTTAGCCATCATTCATCATTATCTGTGCATTCGTTCACTCATTCGCTCTCTCTATAACGAAGCCAACAAGATGGCAGCTTGATATATGTAACGCTTTTGTAATTTTATATTTTAAATAAACCTATGGAGAAACAAATCCCAAAACTATTTATTTATGTGCCAGAATAACCCAACCAGTGAATCGGCACATAAATTGGTCCTTCGCAGCTATAAAAACACTTCTATAAAGTGAAGCGTGGCCAAGCTCAAGCCATTTGTTGAGAAACCACGCAACAATAATTTTCAAGACTCCAAGCTATCGTTGGTGTCGCTCGCCAAGCCATCTTTACGCGGCAGCCAAGCTATTGTTGGAATTGCCGGTCCATCTATTGGAATATTAAAGCCATTGTTGGGAGTTGCCAAGCTATTCGTTGGTATCGCCGAGCTATATGGTAAGACAAGACGCCATTGTTGGAGTCGTCGAGCTGAGATTTGAAAAGGGACGCCGAGCTATTTGTTGGTGTCACCGAGCTGTTGTTGCTGTCGCCAAGCTATCGTTGGTTCGTCATCAGCAACTTCAACGCCTTCAAAAGAAACTTATAAGGATAAGTTTCAGCGCCTTCCGCGCATCAACATAAAATGTTTCAGCGGAGAAATAAACAACCGAGCAGTGGCCCTCGAAACAGCCGTGAGTAATGAGGGCTCTCATGAACAGAAGGAGCGCAAATATGTGCTAGCCTGTGGCACTGCTGCTTCGGTCAAGAACTCAACAAAACCAATCCAATGCATTACTGAGTCCACCGCTGCTAATTGAGAAGCATGGACCCTACCTGCTCAAGACTCATTTTGGTGATGTGGTAACTGGATCCATCCCTGTGCAGTATGTAACACCTTCCACGGCTAGCCTTTCTGTCAATGTCTTGGATCAAATTGTATTGGCGTGGCTGAACATCGAACCAGTGAAGTTGATGCCATATGTTGCAAACAGGATTATCAAGATAAAAGACCTGGTAAGGCAGTGGCCCTGGTTCTATGTTCGAAGCGCGGAGAACCCTGCGGATTGCTTGTCAAAGGGTGTGGCGCCTCAAGCTTTGCAGAGTGATGAGCTATGGTGGCATGGTCCGCAATTTTTAAATGATATACAATTTGAGCATGAAAAGGCAAAGAATGAGGTTCCAAGCTTGCAAAAGTTACCTGAATTAAAAAGGCAATGCCAGAATGATGTAAACTGCTATGAAGTTTGCAATGCTGCAACGCTTCCTGTAGATGAACCTGATAGTTTTAACAATTATTCAGATATTACTAAATTAAAACGAGTTGTGGCTTATGTAATGCGATTTGTAAATAATTCTCAGAACAGCAACAAAGGTGACAGGCGCTTAGGTGAACTACAGCCTGATGAGTTGGAAAAGGCCTTGCTTAGGATAGTCAAGTGTGACCAACATAAGCACTATGCGTGTGAAATAGCTTGTTTAAAATCAAATAAGCCTATTAAAGGTCCTCTTGCTTCATTAAACCCCTTCCTAGATGGGGATGATGTTCTGAGAGTAGGTGGTAGGCTGCATAATTCAGAGCTTTCATATGCACAAAAGCACCCAGTGATTTTAGTGAAGTCTTCTCACATAACTAAACTTATTATTTGGAAAGAACATGAGACTTTGTTACATGCTGGTCCTAAGCTGTTGCTATCCTCTATTAACCAAAGATTTTGGGTAATTAATGCTATAAGCCAAATAAAGCATGTTATTCATAAATGTTTAAAATGTTTTAGGTTGAAAGCAAAGGCTGCATCACAGTTGATGGGCTCTCTGCCAGCGCAGAGAGTCAGAGTGTCCAGACCATTTGAGAAGGTGGGGATAGACTATGCAGGTCCCTTCAATATAAAGCTTGCTCGGGTCAGAAAGCCACTAATATTAAAAGCTTATGTTTTGATCTTTGTATGCTTTGTAACAAAAGCAATGCACATTGAGCTCGCTTCTGATTTAACAACGGCTACATTTTTAAATTGCCTCAAAAGGTTTATAGCACGTAGAAATAAGCCATCTCAAGTGTTCTGTGACAATGCAGCTACTTTCAAAAGTGCAAATTCTAAGTTACAGGAATTGTATAAACTACAGTCTTCCACATCTCACCAATGCACAGTGACCAGATTTTCAGCTGATCAGGGTATAACTTTCCATTTTATCCCAGCTTATAGCCCTGTCTTTGGTGGCCTGTGGGAGGCAGGTGTTCATAATGTGAAATATCATTTAAAGAGAGTAGTAGGCAATACCATACTCACTTATGAAGAATTGAATACTGTATTGACTCAGAAGGTATCTTGAATGCTAGGCCGCTAACTTCAATGTCATCTGAACCCTCAGACATGTCATACCTTAGTCCGAGTCACTTCTTGACAGGAGCGCCTATGACTGCTTATCCGGAACAAGACCTCACTAACATTCCAACCAATAGATTGACCTTTTGGAAACAATGTACTCAAATACAACAAAATTTCTTTAAGCAGTGGCATAAATGCTACCTTAGTATGCTACAAAACAGACCTAAATGGAAAAATGCAACTCCTAATATTAAGGAAGGAATGTGGGTGATCATGAAGGATAGCAATATCACTCCTAACAACTGGCCAATGGCCAGGATTGTAAAATTGTATCCTGGGAAAGACAATAAAGTGCGAGCATTTGATGTAAAAACACCCAATGGAAATATTGTGCGCACTAGTATCACAAAAATATGTATTTTGCCTATTAATGATTAGGTTTATGTATAAGTTTTCTTATTATTATAATGCTTTAGTTAGCTGTGAATGTATATGGCAAGCTTATGCTATATTGTGCTAATTATTAATGTTAAGTACCTAAATACTTTTGTTAAGTAAAATGTGTTAGTTTTCATAATGTCAAGTTCCTTTGTGGCCTGCTCAGGCTCTTGTACTTTGTATAGATTATAGTTAATAAGTTAACTAAATGTTTAGAAATGTCTACGACTTGTATTCAGATCTCATTAGTAGATATCAGCATATATTAAATAAATGCGGCGAGTCAGACTTTCAGCACTTACCTACATACATATAAAATGTACAGTATATAATATTGTACTAAGTTTAGGATACTTACTGTTAGAAGTATAATACATTAGATTTTATTGTAATTAAATACATAGCCTCAAGATAATTGTCACAAGGATGTGCCTGTGTAAAAAATAGATTTAAATAAATAAGTAAAGGCTATGTATGTTATGGGAGACGAAGCACCGTTAAAACATTTGTATAAATAATTAAACTCAAGTTCTTGTGACAAATTAATATTGGAAATAAGTTATAATATTGTTTATACTCGTATACGTGATGAAAGATTTTGGTTTATAGGCCGCCCCAATATGTTCGAATCTCTCATAAACTATTCATTCATGCATTCATTCGTTCATAGTCTTAGCCATCATTCATCATTATCTGTGCATTCGTTCACTCATTCGCTCTCTCTATAACGAAGCCAACAAGATGGCAGCTTGATATATGTAACGCTTTTGTAATTTTATATTTTAAATAAACCTATGGAGAAACAAATCCCAAAACTATTTATTTATGTGCCAGAATAACCCAACCAGTGAATCGGCACAGTGAGTGTGTGAATTTTGTGCGACATTGCTTAGTGTAGATTACGAGTAGTACCATTCATAACGTATCCTCGTTATTCATTGCTCCGTGTCGCGAGCACATGCTCCGGTTTATCGCCATAAACAGGTGTTAGAGCAAATATAGGCGAAGCTGTATTTAGGAAGCGATCCGCGGCTTTCCGTTTATTTTTTCAGACGCGATGTAGTTTTATTTTATCGTTCCGCTGCTTCGGAGAATGCTCTGTTTTCTGTTGGTCCATAAAATAGCTATAATGGCAAATATTTTGACGCACTGTCAATAAACAGAGGTGAATAAGTTGCGTAAAATCAATACGATTAAGATAAACATTAGTGTTATCGCGAAATCAAAACAATTGACGCCCTACCTCGGTGGCTACGGCTGGTTGCGGACATGCCGCTTCCGCCTTCAAAACTAATCTAAGGTAAAACTACGCCGTTGCTTGGCTCGCTATAAATAAACTCATTTAGAAGGCCATCCATATTACAATAAAATTCTAACCACTGAGGCTATTGGCATCGAGTGCCATAACGAATCTTTTAATTGGCTTTTGGTTTGTGGTATCCGAAATCAGAATACCAGAACAATCAGATCACCAGTATTTCTTATTTCAGATCTACATAAAAGAAAAACTAGATAACTTACTTATGTTAAAATCTACATAAAGGAGGCAAATTATTGTAGAAACAGAGATAAATTAGTTACTCAGTTTTCAAGTTGTTTTAGAGCATTTGAAGTGGAATCAAGCTCACCGCAGGCCCGGGGCCCGGGTGTCAGAGCCACGCCGGCGGCCGCCAGACCGGAAATGAGCGAGTATTTACTATTACCGCTTGCCATTCGCTCTCCTCAGATTCTGAAACCCATCGTCATTTCCGTTAGTAGCGCCCGCGGGGGCGGCGGCGGCGGCCCACGGGGGCGGCGGCGGCGGCCCACGGGCAGGATTTATTTTCCATTGGTGTCGGAGTCGCTGTTCAGATTCTAAATGTTGGAAAACAAATTAAATACCAAACGCCTCTGGAATCTGGGAATTCTATTTAATTTAGTGGGTATTGTGATTACATTGCCCGTTGACCTACGGGGGTGGGGTTAGAATGTACTATAATTATCATCGAATAACAATATTTCCTCTAGCTTTAACAGCCTAGTTCTGTTTATCATATGCTCATAGAACAAAATTACCTGTAAAATCTGTTTACTCATAAACATTGTGCAAGAAATTGTTTATTCCACTTTGGTGACCAGTACTGACCAGTGTGCACAATGTGTACGTGGTACAAAGTATCCTAATTTCACCTCGGGGCCTTTCCACCCAGGTGATATCACCTGGGTGAAATGAGATACTTTTTCGGTGTCCTTTGTTCACCTTGGAATTAATTCACCAAGGTGCGTGGTACGAAAATTTCGAGCTTTAGTAACTACTACGTGGAAAATATTTATTTCCCATCTAATGTCGGAAAGTGTTTCAGATTAGCTTAACGTAGCTAAAAGAAATTGTTCAACCCTAATGAGTAAAAGTAGTTTTTTAATTTGTACTCGTCATGTAGGTGCTCGCTATTAGATATCAAAAGGCTGAAGATAGGACTTTTAAATGTTCCATTTTGCCATAATTTCTTCGAAAAGAACAGAACGGTATCTTAATGCACAAACCGTGCTAAGCCAAAACAATATATTTTTGAAAATTGATCTAAAATTTACATAGGTACCCAGGTATTGAACATTGTTGGCATTAATTGGATGTATGCGTACGTGTGCTTTTGCCAACATTAGAATAAATTTAAAAGTTTGTATTGCCGCTATAATCTGTAGAATTTTTACAGCAATACAAATCCTATTACGAATAATATTAAAAACGCAAAAGTTTGTAAGTATGGATGGATGTTTGTAACTCTTTCACGTAAATACTACTGAACGGATTTTAATGAAACTTTACAATAATATAGCTTATACGTCAGAATAACACATACGCTACAATTAATAAAGATATAATTATAGTATATTATCCAAAGTGGGTGAAACCGCGGGGCGCAGCTAGTTTGATATAAAAGTTTTGATATGATTGTTTTTTATTTTAATGTGAACGTGAGTACTACTTGTAAAATATTCTTAGTGTTTTTAATTGTGTATGTATATCTACTTATTTCATTTCTCGGAATCTCGATGGGTAAAGTTTTGTGTTGAACGCGGATCTCAAACGACTTATCCTCGAGTTTGAAGTATGAGTCGTTTTTGCCCCTTCTAACTACTATTTTGTCTAACACGCACACGTCATTTGAATACTAAAGTAGATACATATGAAATAAATAAGTGCTTTAACTGAGCTAACTAATTATTATTTGACGAGATGCGAGTCTAATCTTGAGAATATTATGTCCGCTGCAGAAGTCATGCTTTGATATTCGATCGTATCTCATAATAGTTTTTTATTGCTAACATTGCGCTGTTTCGGAACGAACAAAAATTATCAACAGTTCTGAGGGTTCTGAGGTAGGAACTTAATTAATTAATTCAATATGACATACTAGTTCGATTTTTTTTTTCAGTGAGGGTATTCAGTAGTATTGCCGCTCGCTGGCTCGCAGCTCAGCCTACGCGAGCTGTGAACCGCGTTTATCTGAATCAGGACTTTCACTCGACCTCATTTCGAATTTCGAAGCCCCGCCGGTATTATGGCTTCGTCGGTAGTGCTACAATATTATACAACAATGCCTATTGTCTGTATCTGTGTGGGATGCTTTCATTCAAATGTGTTCCGACATTCAATAATGGACGGCGCCGTCGGAACGAGGTGAGGGCCTGGACTTCAAATCGGTGAGTAGGTTATCATTCCTCCCTCACTGAGCTATTCAAGGATATAATACATTTAAGTCCAACAACGTCTCGAGCTCTGGTTCCTCCGCCTCGCTGAGGAGCCAACGCCGGCAGTAAGCTAGCGGAGAGACGAGTTTATCGACGGCTACGTAAACACTTCTTGTAGTTTTATTTGACGTTTTTACGAAATTTACTGCCGGCCGGTCGGAAATAGCCGGAATTAGTTTATAGTAGCGTTATTGTTTACTGTACTGTTGCGTGCAGCTGTCAGGGCGGTCTTTTGAACAACTGGAATGCCGTGGGAGGCTCCTCGGAAACGAGGAACGTCTTCCGATTATAGCTGGGACTACGCTTTGCATTTTAAATAAGGCACTAGCGACTAGTACAAGTAATAAAACTTTTATGAAAAAGGACCGATTTTAGTGGAAACAAGTGATTCTTGTTGGTGTCAATTAAGGAGGATAATTCTGTTACACTCAAACGTAACGGTCCCGATCTCTTTTGTCCGCTCCAGTTGTCGTTTCCATCTCAGATCCTGCAAATGCTGAACAAAATTAGCTCATGCAGTATAATTAGCGCGTAATAAACCTCGCACATGCCGCAGGAGGAACCGTGCAGCGTACATAACTGCACAACAAAACAGCATAATAACATCGTACAGTTATGTACATTAGGGTGGGCCACTGATGTATGAAGAAAAAAAAATGTCTGATATAGATTCGTAATAGTTGTAAAAAGGTGTTACGCTATAAGAGTAGTATGTTCTGAAAAAACTATCACTATAGAACCTTATCTTCAGCCTCCGGATTGAGTTTGAAAAATCATGATATTTTCAAAAAGAGCTTTTTGTAATTATATTCCTAGGAGTGCAGATTCAAGTTTAATTTCAATTATTTTGTACTAATAAGAGTACCTCTGTAAGTTGTGTTTATAATAATTAAAAATATTATTATAAATCATTACCCATCGAGATAATACCTCACACGAATAGCGAAATTATTGGAGATTTTTACTTAAAAAATTTCGCATCGCCTTGCGAGACTATCGGAGTCGTTATTAACCCTGGTTTGCAGATTTATCGCACAAAGAACACGCTGTTTCAGTCACAGTCTTGACAACCATTTCAACTTCTTGTGTGTGGCAAGGTAGGCGTAGCAGAAGCAGTTCTCGCTCTCATTTATGTGCATCAAACATTCTGTAACTCCGCGTCTTTTGCAGTCTCGAGAGCTGGAGATTCCGTGACATGTAGGTGACAAATTGATGAGGGTAGCGTTATAATTGCATACAGGATAAGCTCTGGATGTTTAAGAGTTGGACATTTGACTACTTATAGGCTCGAGCCTTTAAAATACAACACGTTGCTCACGAATGTGATTTCGCGGATCTAGTTCTCGAGATAAGCGAAATAACTATTTCTTTGAATTACTACATTGATGTGGGCTTTGAGTTAGACTGGCAGATACCTAGAAGCACAATATACCAACGTCCACAGGTGTCGTGCTCCATCCTTACAAGTGGGATGAGCTTCGGTAGCAAACCAAGTCGGAGGGTAATTTTTTACATCGTAAGTTGTAAAATGTTTAGTTTTTAGGTGGAGTTTTCGTCGAAACATACAAAATACAATGAAACCAAGTAGGTCACTATGGCCGTTTGGTATGAGATATCTTGCCTGGGGAATACTGGCAATTTGTTGGCTAAATTATCAAGGAAATCAAGGAAAATCGCCGAAGAAATCTATACCGATACGATTGTTCGGTACTGAACTCTTGAGGTGTTAAATCTGGTAACACTATGGTTATTAGTTGGAACTAAATCACCTGTGTATTACGAATAGTTTACTTAGTCTACTTTATAGGTGGTTTCCGATTACTTTTAAACGTTTAAAAACCCGATGTCCCACCGGTAATGTACGGAAATAAATTTAGAAATGATAATAATTTTTGATGGCATTTATTTGCACTTGCCGTGGTATGCTTTTACGATTTGTATGACTCTTGTTTGTTAAACGATAGAAAAGGGTACCCCCGACCATTATCTTTAACTTTTAAGCATCATACTGATAGCAAACTGTTGAAATATGTGTTCTTTTCGAGTACCTTTTCCTAATTTTAACTGTCGCCTTGTCCAGTTTTTATACTTTATATGAACGTCTGCATAAGTAAGCAATATTGTTTTTAAATTACCTATGCATGTTTCATAACATAAAGAACATTTAGTTGTGTTTGACTTGCGCTTCATTTTTAATAAGTACGACCTCCTACCTAATAAGCCGCGGCATGATTGAACCGAGATTTTTTTGTGAAAAGTGCAATAGGTGCCTTCTCATCTTATACCAAAAACTAACTAGTCTACTCGTTTATTGGTTTGTTTATGTAATAAGACCATATAAGCTATCAAATAATGTGACACTGATGCAAATATTATGAACACAATCCATAACTCTTGGTTCTTGAAGTCACATCTAAAAACATATTTTTCCGATTTTTCAAAGTGAATCCGGAGGCAGTTGCCAATAAGAGAGACAGATAATATTTTGCATACGTCATTTGTACCCTATTTAGCACCCTTTTGCAACTATTACGTTACAAGAATCCAAAAAAAAAAAATTCGGCCCACCCTAATGTACATATCAGAGTGCACATACTACGTATATACCGGTAGTAATGGAATGCAGGGCGCGGCGCCACCGCCGTATATACGGTATACGGGTATACGGTAGGTACGGTTTTTAACAAGAAATCTGGATTAAAGCGGAGCGCCCGGTCGCTGCCAGTGCTGAATATTTAACGTATAAGAGCTGGGACAGACCTGCAGAAGTTACTACATTTAGAATTTAATTTAACTCGGCACAATTTCAACGTATATAATAATAATATGCGCGTATTCGCAACGATTCACCGCAGCCGCCTCGGCGAGCAATACGGCACACAAATGTACTCGTATGGTGCGGAATCTCAGCGAAAATCAAGTTAGAAATTGAGTCGATAGCAGTACATAGAAGGTAAGTGCCCCTATTAAGTTGCCCCTATCGGTGACTATATTAGTTAGAGAGGTATAATACGATATTAAGGCGTGGGTCCCAACGTGTGAAGTCGCGACGCTTGTTTGACACGAACGATGGTACTCGAAACACAACCCTATCAACTAGGAACAAAGTTCGTAATCGTCTTTCTGTCTGCTTATATTTCTTGCTTTAGTAATCAATAGGTCAGTGTATCTCTTCCTAACTTAGCACACAGGTCTGACCACAGCGCAGCGATCGGAGGACGCCATTTGTATCGAATGCCGTAGATTTCCAGTTCGCCGCCGCGCCGGCCGCCGGCGCCTTCGCCGCACTGTGGCACGTATGCCACTGTGGCGTTTGAGGAGCGTTTGAGAGATCATGTGTGAAATAGGTAGAGCGGTTCGGAACGGAACTTTTGGAGTGAAATAGCGGCGAAATAGGTATTGCATTCGTGTCTGCAGCAAGCTCCGTTCTACATCGGAATCTATTAGAATTTGAAATCAATGTTGCATACTAGGTTTGTGTTATAAGGCGAATGTGTTAACGCAACATGTAAATAAGATTTTGGTCTTGGAGACCACCTTCGCCCCTGTACTTAGACTGTAGGACACGACACCTACTCCCTACAAGGCATTATCTCCGTTGGGTTAATTACCCTCTGCAATCGTAATGAGTGCCCGCCCCCGGCCGATCTCTGCAACCCTTCGTGACTTGTTCAGTAATTCATGGTACGAGAAGTGATGCGACTTGGTGACAAGTTGTACACTTTGAGAGGTCGGCTGGTTTTTGGTTTGTTGGTTTTACAGTAGAGGGGATTGTGGCTTTACTGTCTCGATTAATCAACTGTTCTTCAATAAATGTAAGACTGAACTTAGACATCTAATTGAGCATGGTGAAAAAGCCATGTGCCGACATGCAGTTGGGTCCGTAACCATACGATTAAAATACGTTAAATATACGTGAACGCCATCTATTTGGAGCGATGAGTCGTTACGGCTTATTTTAAATCAATTACAAAAAAAATACGTTAACATGGTAGGTACCTATTTCAAAATAATTCTAAAAGTTTCTTTTCTCAAATACTATTAGGTACCAACTGTTTTATATTCGTGTCACGTGGCTTCTTAAGCTCTTAAAAGTTTTAAGGCGCGCCTAGGTATTCAATAATGTATTACTATAGTAGACTAAATCCTCCTAACCTAAACACACGCTCGTTACGTAGCTCGGGCTACACCAACACAGACTGTTGATTTACAAACGTAAGCACTAACATGAACGGATCTACATACATGTCAATTGTAAAGTTAGGTAGTTGGTATGTATAGGTACCTACTAGGGTATGGTATAGGCGATCCATGTTTAGTCTCCCCAGGGGCTAAAACATTATGGGCAAGTTTCTAACTCGCTACAAAATTCTAGTCAGATCAGGTTACAAGATTGAATTTTCAGAGGAGGTTTCCGTTCCTAGGGATTTTGATATAAAATTTACAAACTATTTTAATAGATAGATTTAATTTTATACTTCAGTTATATCCTAATTCTATTGACGGAACAGAAGTGAAATTATATTTTATAAGAATGAGGACCATTCTCCATAGACGTGATTTTATCATTTGAGGTTTTCGCTGGATAAACGGAATACCACGTTTGGATGAGGTGACCGCGGGTTATAGTTCGTAACAGAGATTCTCATAGTTAACTCCCAAAAAAATCGTATGAACGTCTGTTAATAAACAACCGCATATTTCCGACTCGCCCCATACCCTATCCAGTAAAATAGTAATACGTAGTTACAGAGAGCAGTAATTAGCCAATGGACGTAGGTAATGAATATGTGTCAACATAGTTGTTATTTGTCAACATTGTCGCTAGCTCCAATTACTACTAGTGCTCGGTACAGGGGAGCGGAGGCGCGTGGCAACGAGGTGTAAGTGATGACACTTCGATTTTCCTGATTTTAATTAATTAAACACCCTGATTTGATTGTGTTCGCGGACTTCTATTTATGTTGAGATATGGGACGGAAAACATGTTCAAATAACAGCATTGATTGTGTCATCGGAGTCACTCTTTTATAGTCTGTCTATACTTAGGTAAATTATCATTTACTGTTTAATTTAATGTATCATACTATATGTTTTTATGATTCTCTTTGTTAACGAGAATTAGGTGTTTGACTTGTAAAAGTGCGATTTAATCACTGAATATTATTTGAATTTAATTGCCTATCTTATAATATAAAAATGAATTGCAAAATGTGTTGGTAAGCGCATAACTCAACAACGCCTGGACCAATTTGGCTAATTCTTTTTTTTAAATGTTCGTTGAAGTTCATAGATGGTTTTTACGGTGAGAAAATTTCGAATAATTGCCGGTAATCTCCTAAAAACAGCCCTTTTCTTTTTCCCATACAAACGTTTTCCAACTAAAACGTGCTTTATTGTTTTGTATAAAGTTCATATTGAATTACAAGCACTCACTGTTGTTTAAACAATGTAGGTATGTTTCTAACGTCAAAGAGTCAATTTGCACTTTATTACCTCTGTACAAAGTTCAAATTCAAAGAAAGTCATGTTAGTTACACTTTTTATAACTCAAGAACGGCTGATCCGATTAGGCTGAAAATTGGCAGGAAGGTAGCTGAGAACTAGGAGAAGGATATAGGATACTATTTATCCCGTTACCACGGGAACATTTTTGAAACTGGGAAAAATATATCTGATAAAATCGGGTTGTACAGTTGACAGCTGTCACTCAGTTGTGAACAGCTAGTGCAGGGAGAGAGACAGAGGGAGAGGAAAAGAGATAGAGTGCGAGGGAAAGATATGGATATAGAGGGAGAGAGATAGAGTGCGAGGGAAAGAGATAGATATAGAAGGAGAGGAAGCTTTTTCCCATAGAGACAATGACAGGACAACGTCTGTCGGGTCAGCTTGTCCATACTAATATTATAAATCTGAAAGTAACTCTGTTTATCTGTTTATCTGTTTATCTGTATATCTGTTTGTCTGTTTGTTTGTTACCTTTTCACGGCTAAACGGCTGAACCGATATCGATGAAATTTGGTATAGGGGTAGATTGGACCTATGAGACGGGCATAGGCTATCTTTTGTCTCAAAAAACAATCTCGAAGGGGATGAAATAGGGGTTGAAAGTTTGTATGGGGAATCCATAATTCTTCAAGTTACGGATCTGAAAATTCTTTTTTGGGCTTTTGGTAAGAAATAAATAAATACGGGTTTCCGCCTTTTTGCTAAATCATCCCTCAACGGGGCAAAAGCAAGGGGGTTGAAATTATGAGGTATTCTTTAGATGCACCCCCAACGGATCACAATAAACGGCTGAACGGATCGTAATTTAAAGGGGGAGAGTGCGATGTGAGGAGAGGGGGAGAGTGCGGGGGAGGGGAGGGGTGAAGTGGGGGGAAAGGGGAGAGTGGGGGGAAAAGGGGAGTAGATGGTAGAGTGGAGGGAAAGAGGGTAGAGTAGGGGGAAAGAGAGGGGAGCGCGGGGAGAAAGAGGGGAGAGTGGGGGAAAAAGAGGAGAGAGTGGGGGGAGAAAGAGGGGAGAGTGAGGGGAGAAAGAGGGGAGAGTGGGGAGAGAAAGACAGGAGAGTGGAGGGAGAAAGAGGGGAGAGTGGGGTGAGAAAGAGGGGAGAGTGGGGTGAGAAAGAGGGGAGAGTGGGGTGAGAAAGAGGGGAAAGTGGGGTGAGAAAAAGGGGAGGGTGGGGAGAAAAAGGGTAGACTGGGGAGAGAAAGACAGGAGAGTGGAGGGAGAAAGAGGGGAGAGCGGGGACAGAAAGAAGGGAGCGTGGGAGATAAAAAGAGGAGAGTGGGGGAGAAAGAGGGAGGGGAGAGTGGGGGAGAAAGAGGTGAGAGTGGGGGGAGAAAGAGGGGTGAGTGGGGTGAAAGAGAGGGGAGAGTGGAGGGAGAAAGAGGGGAGAGTGGGGGTAGAATGAAGGGAGAGTTGGGGGAAATAGGGGAGAGTGGGGGGAGAAAGAAAGATTGAGTGCGAAATATATAGAAATAGAGGGAGAGGGAGTGAGCGAAGGAGGGAAAGGGAGAGATATAGGCTGAGAGGGTGAGGGAAATAAATATAATGGATGAGATGGACAGGGAGAGAGATAGAGGAAAAGGGAGAGAGAAAGAGACAGATATATTCTTACCTAGCTGTTCCCCGCGCCATTAATTGATTTTCTAAACAGTTTACGTTTTATATAAAAATGCGAACGAAGTTGCGGGTATCAGCTAGTTTACAATAAATGCTTTGACTTTGACATGACTTTGACTTTGATTTAAACACTGAAGTGTCCGTTAGTACTCTGCCAGATAAGCAAATTAGAAAAGGACATATTATTTTACCTAACAAAGCTATAGTATAATTAGAAGTTTGTACTATTTTTTCTGCATTTATTTTAAAATCATAGACATGCGCTTTAATTTCATGTTTGGTATAAGATTTTACGTCTACCTACCTACCCTTGAAAATTGTAGAGTGGGGTGTCAAAGACTATACAAAACAAACATACACATACATACAATATATTATACAGTCATATTATACAGTCACGCCTTCTCCCCGATGGGGATCTTTCCAGATGGTTTATAGAGATGTAAAATAAGAAAACCGCGAATAAACCCGCGGGGCGCCATTATACTAAGAAAAGAGTTAAGTTTAGAAACCACCCACTCAGTTACCTGTGCTCTCCAAACTTGCCACAAGTCAAAACTCCACAGACTTCTCAACTCGAATGTTTACAATATTAATGGCAAAAACAATTCCATCAAGAGTTCTTCAGTTTCAAAGGAAGTTTCCAAGACTTCAAAGTGCCTTAATAATGGTCGATACACACCGCGACTTAGCATGCATTATTGATGACGAAGAGTATTGGAAGGAACTGCCAATGATTTCGCTAAAATATATCTTAACACCGGTACAGACAGTTTCGCATTGAGGAGAGCATTTTGTCAGATCCTTTTTAACGATGTCAAGCTCAATTAACCGTTGGGCTCAATCCGCACTCCTCCCGCCGCATTCTACAGGTTGTCCAAGTACCTATCCAGGTGGGTACCGACCCTCCCCTAACACTTCAAACGCGAATTTAGCTCTATCAACAACTGTTCGGCAAACGGCCGCCGGCGGCCGGTAATTGATTCCTGATCGTCGACACAGGGACTGTTGCCCAGAGGTGGACTGTTGGACCTACGGGGCTGCAGAACTGTTCAGGCAGAGTCGCACTGCTCGGGCAGAAGTAGACAGTTTGGACAGAGGTGGACAATTTGATCCACTATACTGCGGTACTGTTAGAACAGAGGTAGTCTGTTTGGAGTGTATTACTGTCAAATAAGCTATGCTCGATACAGAATCTTATAAAATGAATTTATTTATACTATGTGTGTATAATGCTATTTACAATTTCTTCGACCTAGATCATGACAACGTCTATGCTGCGGTCACTATCCGTATATCCAAAGTCAAAGTCAAATCATTTATTGTAAATAGGCAATAAAATCGCACTTTTACAAGTCAAACACTTCAATCTAATAAACAAATTAATAAAACCATACAAGAAAACAAACCCTATATCCCTAATCCCGCTACGTCTAGGCAGAGACACTAAAGTTCAACAATCGAGTCTCCGGGGAGCTGATAAGGATTCAATTAATCCCCCGGGACGTGGCGTCGGGTGCGCCTGCGACACATTCCAGGAGCCGCTCTGAGCGGTCAGTGCGAGTTACTACTGATCAGGGTACGAGCAACTAACGAATTTCACAATTCTCAAAGTTGTAACTATCATTATATTTTCGCCTATGTCCAAGCTTAGCGCCGTGACTACCATAGGAAAAGAATAGGTACGGAGGAAAAAATAATCCATTTTTTGTCCGGGCCCGGAGCGACGCGGCACGCGGCTGAGCCGTCGCTAGGTATCGGTGGTGGTTTGTTGCTAGGAGCGATTTTCCTGTCAGTAGATATTTTAAAACGACACTTTTACTGAGTGGAAAACGGAAAAGGCGAAGGTAACTTTGTTATTCGAGGAATTTATTTAAATTCCTCGGGCCTGGGAGATCGTGACGGGAATCAATTAAAAACCCATCTCCAGTGTAAATAAATATAATTTTTGTAGTAGGTAAATATTTTATTTCGTTCGGGTGAGTAATAATTTATTGAATCGATTACGGCTATAATCGACGGTAGGGGCCTACTCTTCTTTCAAAGCAAAGTGATATAAAGAAGAAACTGCGTCCCCAATTTGCATACTCTCGTACACAAGTTTCGGATTCTCGTTACTGTTTGTCCCGGGATCCGCGTCCGTAAGTAGGGCTGCCTCCAAACTTGCGCTGATTGGGCATTGAGTCCTCGGACACTGGGTAGGGTTGCTGCGAACTCAAACTATTGCTAGTTATTTTTATCATTTGATATTTAGTGAAGATAGATTGGTAAATATTTCATAGTACTTATTTGGTCTTCAAGATTATTGTAGGGCATGGCCATTTCCTCGGAAAAAAATATTGGAAATTTAAAAGATTACAGTATGTATTTTATATATTATGTTGGCGACAGCACTGGCCATTTTGTCGCCTTCCCTTTTTAAACATATTTTACTTTTCTATTTTATGTTATTTTTCAAATTCAGTCTTCAATAAACAATGGTGAAATCGAGATGTTTTATTGAAGTTCTCAACATTTGGTGTCAGAAGTAAAAATTATTAAAATATTTTGCCCTTTTCGTGTCCTAACAAGCGAAAAAGTGCTTCACTACCATGCCCGTGACGAGATCTTTCACAAAGGCCAACCATCGGAGGGAGGAGATTTCCAGCAACAGCGCCATAGTGCCGGGACCGTCTTCTGCCGACGCCCCTATTGCTACGGCGTCGGACCGTTCGGAAGACGGAACCATATTAGGCACGGCGCCTGTGATTAATAGTCTGGACTTATATACACTTGAAAAACCCTCTAGAGTTGCGTCAAGTAGATCAACATCGTCGTCCATTCGGGCCCAAAAGCTGGCGATAATAGCCCAGCACGCTCGCCGCATGGCGGAACAAGATAAGAAGATAGCGGAACAAGATAAGAAGATAGCGGAGCAAGATAAGAAGATGGCGGAACAAGAGAAGAAGGTGGCGGATTTAGAGTTTAAAGCTGAACTGGCAGCGTTGGAAGCCACCTCTTCAGTGAGGAGCCGCTCTACACAAAAATGGTTAGTAGAGTGTGCTGATATTACAACCATTATCGATGTGGAAAATAAAGCAAAGTTTCCTTACAGTGGCTTGGAACCACAAGTAGTGGAGTTACCTGTCCAGCCTACGGGTGGACTATCTGCGCCAGGTGGCGCCTTTACTCAAGGCTATGAAGGAGAGCGGGAAACGAACGTCGCCGCCCGTATGGAGCCGGGTGTGCTGCCAGACGGCGGTTTCCTTCCAAGACATTCTCATACTCATACATTTCCTATAGGTACACACCACACTAACGTAAATAACGCACATTATAATTGTTTTTGTGATAGCGATAATATAAATAAAGATAACAGCATATGTGCAAAACATCATAATACATTACACCTAGCCGAAGTCATCGATGCTGCCAGCAAGCGCATACAAGTTGGAAGTAAGCAGGTTGGTGGATCTGTGACTGTCAACAATATCTCCCACAGTGTCAACCCTAATGTCAAAAATCAACTTGTCACCTTCGCTAGACAACCGACGAAGGAAAGAGTTTATGCATCTTCTTCGACGTCTATGACAGCATGTGAATACTGCATGGTCGATGCTCACGATATCACGAAATGCGAAAAGTTTGCACAACTATCCGTAGACGATCGCTGGCAGTGGGTCATTGAAAATAAGGTTTGTCACCTATGTTTACTCAAAGGCGGGCACAAGTATAGAGCTTGCCCAAAGCACTGTGAAGTCGTCGGATGTAGGTACAGTCGCCGTCATAATACCTTGTTACACAGATCGAGTGCTAACTCACATCACGCTTCTATCGCGAAAATTACGGAAGAACCAACGTTTGATGGGCCGTGTAACCAGGCAGAAATGGAACCTATCGTCACCAAGGCATCTCATAGTTCGCAACCAATAGAGAAGAAGAGACCGTTGCTGAAGATAGTTCCAGTCAACGTCAGCGGCCAACAAGGTAACGTGGATACCTATGCGCTCTTAGACGATGGATCCACTGCTTCATTCATTGATCAAACGGTAGCAGATACCATAGGTACGTCGGGACCAAAAGAACCTCTTCGAGTTAATTGCATCGGTGGTCTTACGAAAGATATGCAGGTGAGTTTCGTAAATGTTAAAGTAAAGGGCAGCCCTAGTACAGATATTCATGAGATAACAGTTCGATCGATTCCAAATTTGGCGATTACGAATCAGTCTGCACACTCAACTTTATCAAAAGACTGTGATTATTTACACGACTTGGCAGATGTGTTATGCTATGACGATGCAAAGTCTACACCTTTGATTGGAATCGATAATTGGCATCTCACGTGCTCAAAAACCATACGCAGCGGGACTCCGTCGCAGCCTGCTGCTGCTTTAACTCCCCTGGGTAGGGTTTTACATGGCTTTTCTTCAGGTATGTCTAAACCTGTAGACTTTGCCAACCACGTCATTACAAAAGATAACGACGACAAACGCACTCTAGACACTCTTATCAAAGAGTATTACGAGTTGGACTCTACGCGATGGTTTACCGGGCCAGCATTCTTACTTTTGAAACGGAAAAGTGGCCCTGTGAACCAAATATTGATATCCAACCAGTTTCAGAGTGCAAGTCCTGTAATCAAGAACAGGTAGGCCTGTCACAAGCCACAATACAATCGCCGGAGCTACCTTCATCGGTAGTGGCTGATAATCTGCATTTTAGCAGTTGGCTATGATTTCTTGAGCCACAGCGCGTGCACATCAGAGTGCTTCGATATTCATCTCAAAATTCTAAATTGTCACCTGTTCATCGCGACCGTGGCTTGATACCTTTTAGATGTTTCTTTTATTGTTTCAGCTGAGCGCCATAATATATTTCGCCGCGTCCAGCCTGACTCGTTTATGAGCGAGTATATTCAGATTGACGCTGCACGCCCCGCTTGAAAAGATAGTACCTACCTAGATTATGAAATATTTCTATGATCATAATTATTAGAGACGATGTTATTATCAGGCCCTACCAGTGTCTCAATGGATATCGACTAGCGACCAATAGTCCTCGACGGAAGACATCGAATAGTTCGCCTAATGATACTCTCCTTTCAAGTCAAGATGGCCCACGGAAACAATGAACTCGTGGTAAATGAGCTGCGCCAGCGTTTCTACATCATCGGATTGCGATTGGCTGTGAGAAGCGTTACGAAATCCTGCCAACTCTGCCAGTACTCTAAAGCGATACCGTTTTACACCACCAGTTGGAGATTTACCCGAGGTCAGAATGACTCATCATACTCTCCCGTTTACCATTACCGGCGTAGAATACTTTGGTCCTTTATACGTCTCAGTTGCTCGTCACTTAATGAAGAACTGGGTAGCATTGTGCACCTGCTCGACTGTACGAGCTATACACATACAAGTTATTGAGTCGTTGTCGGATTGTAGCAGTGGCGCCATAGTACCCCGGAACGCCTTCTGCCGACGCCCCTACTGTTACGGCGTCGGACCGTGCGGAAGACGGAACCGTATTTGGTACGGCGCCTGTTTTGTTTGATGCCGCCTTCTGCCGACATCCCTTACTATTACGGTGTCGGACCATTCGGAAGACGGAACTTTCAACTTTCTCACCGCAACTTCAAACAACAATCACCAATTACATGAGTTCTCAGATGTGGACCTGGTAATGCGGGTGGAGTGGAGAAAGGCTCAACGCCTGGCGGACCACTTTTGGCAACGATGGGTGAAGGAACAACGATGAGACCTGGTACCTATTGATTGCAGACAGTAATTTGCCACTTTGGCCTTTAGGCAGAATCTTAAAAAGTATGTCGTAGATATCGCCACCAAAGGGGGTGTGCTGCGTCGTCCCACCAGAAAAGTAGTGCGCCTCAATGTCTAGTGTTTTATAGTGCCTCAATGTTCATGCTTAAATAGTTTTATAGTATACGCCTCAATGTTTTAATGTGTGCCTTTAATGTTTGCGCCTTAATGTTTAATGTTAATGTATGTAAAGAAAATCTTGGGTAGGTAGGTGGGTACCTACCTGTACCTAATAGTCTTTTCTTTGGGTTTGTCTTTGCCGCGGTATCGACAAAGCCTACTAGGCGTCAATGTCACGGCTGACAGCAGCTGACAGTAGTGACCTTAATGAAAGTGGGGTCATGGGTTGTTGTTGTGAGCTAGTATCGTTGATAAGTTAAAATAAAGTCCTGAAATAAAGGCTTTAAATGTTGTTTCTTTCGTTTTACAGGTGAGTGAATCTTTTACTAATAGATAGGTACCTACTGTAATTGTTAATAAAATGTTGTAAACATGTATTTTACATAAATAAATCTTTCGTTTTACAGAGAAACGCAATTACGTCTTTGTTTCATTAATCACAAGAAATAAGTGGGACATTATTATAAAACAACATTTACTGCAGATATTTCATGAAACATGGAAAGATTGAGGTTTGATTTTGCTGTGAAACAAACAGCAGATGGAAAATCAAACATCATATGCATAACCTCAATAGCTACACCTGATGGACAGATTTTTGGAATACCAGCCGAATACCAACCAGCAAATCTACACCAAGATATTACAAATACTTCCAACTACGCTAAGATCAAAAAATCTTTGAATAAAAGACATCAAACAAGGAAAATATGGATAACCTTGACAGATGAAATATCTAAAATATATTTGGACGGAGAACAAAACTTACAGTTTAATGATTTTTATCTAGAAGAAATATCGGAAAAAACAAATAGTGGTGAATCAATACCTAGTGGATCGAATCAAATGTTGGAAAAACTGTTAGAAAAATTGCTTGAAGATAAACAAACAAAATCAGAAACACAAAATTTAGGAAAAATTGCAAAGGATTTCATGATAGAGAAATTCACTGGCAGAAACTCAAATGCTCACCAGTGGATAAAGGATTTTAATAAAGAATGTGAACGTTTCCAAATCAACGAAGACAAAAAGAAAATTGAGATTTTAAAGAATTTCATGGAATACTCTAGTGTAGATTGGTACAACTGCATGCTAATAAAACTTACAGTGGAATCTGAATGGAACAGATGGGAGAAAAATTTTTGTGACACATTTGCAAACAAAGGATGGTCACCGATCAGATATGCTCTTGCCTTTAAATATCAATCTGGTTCATTACTTGAGTATGCATTGAAAAAAGAAAAATTGTTACTGGAAGTACGAAAAACAATTGATATTGGGACACTTATAGACATTATAGCATTTGGCTTACCTAATTTTGTGGCAGATAAAATTGACAGAGGAACCTTACAAGGAACGGAAGATCTCTACAATGAACTAGGAAAATTGGAGCATCTGGTTGGGAAGAATAAATATGAGAAAAAAAATATTGTATATTCTGACACAAAAACCAAAAAAATTGAAGAAAAAAAACCATGTCAGATTTGTATCAATGAGAAAAAAGGAAAACGTTACCATCCAGAGGAAAACTGCTGGTATAATGGGAAAAATCAAAAAGCAGTTGTGAGAACTGTAAATAACTCTGAACTGGAAATTGAACTGAACGACAAGAATCCAAAAAACTAGAGGTACCACCATTAATACAAGTAAAGTTACTATTGAATGATTCATTAAAAGTTTCAGGAATTTATGATTCTGGTTCAAATGTGTCATTAATAAATGCAAAATTATTGAAGATACAGCCAAAAGAAATTACAAGTGAGACACAAATAGTAAACTTAAAAACTATTAATGGTGAGAAGAAAACCAAAGGCATGGTAACATTAAAAATAAAAATCTATAATATTGAAAGAGTTATGGATGTTTTTGTAGTAGATAAAGAAAATTTTAATTACGATTTTATAATTGGTTTGGATTGCATCAAAAACTTCAAATTAATGCAAAATGAGGAGTTGAAGATTATACAATGTAACAATCCACAAGAAAAAAAAGAAACTAAACACTGGGAAATAAATTTCAATGAAAACATAAACTCAGATGAATTTGAAATGTCAGTAAACCATCTAGATTTATATCAACAATCAGAAATTGATAAGCTAATAGAAAAGTACAAACCGGTCTTTGCAAAGGATAAATATGACGTCGGCACTGTACGAAATTATGAAGCTCATATTGATTTGATGGTGGATAAATACTGTCATAAACGTCCATACAGATGCACAGCTGAAGATAGAAAAGAAATAGAAAACCAAATCTCAAAACTATTAAGCAAGAATTTGATTGAGGAATCTTATAGCCCATTTGCTGCTCCAGTAACTCTGGCATATAAAAAAGAAGATGAAAAGAAAACAAGACTATGTATAGATTTCAGGGAATTAAACAAAATTGTTGTCCCTCAATCCCAACCATTTCCGTTGATTGAGGATTTAATGATAAAAACAGTAAACTGTAAATATTACTCTACTTTCGACATAAATTCGGCATTCTGGTCTATTCCATTAAAGATTACAGACAAATATAAAACAGCATTTGTTACACAAGAAGGCCATTTTCAGTGGACGTGTCTCCCATTTGGATTGAAGACTGCTCCAGCCATTTTCCAAAGAATATTGAGCAACATCATAAGAAAATACAAACTATCTAATTTTGCAATTAATTTCATAGACGATGTCTTGGTTTTTTCAAAATCATTTGAAGAGCATATACTACATCTATCAAGACTACTGGAGGCAATACAAACAGAAGGCTTTAAACTAAAATTTACGAAATGTAGTTTAGCAAAGAATCATGCCAAATATTTAGGTCACATAATACAGAACAATTCAATCAGACCTCTGAAAAATTATTTAGCCGCTGTCAAAGATTTCCCAGTGCCAGAAACAAGAAAAAATATCCGTCAATTCCTAGGAAAAATAAATTTTCATCATAAATTTATACCACACAGTGCGATTATACTGGATCCGTTACATAATTTACTACGGAAAGATGTGAAATTCATATGGTCCGCAGAGTGTCAGGAATCATTTGATAAAATAAAAGCATTGTTATGTACAGGACCACTGCTCAATATCTTTGACCCAGAACTACCTATTAACATTTATACGGATGCTAGTATCAAAGGAGTGGGAGCAGTGTTGAAACAAGAAGATAGAAACGGAGATAGTAAGCCGGTTGCTTATTTTTCAAGAAAATTAACTGAAGCACAAAAAAAGAAGAAGGCAATATATCTAGAATGTCTGGCAATAAAAGAAGCAGTAAAATATTGGCAACACTGGCTTATGGGAAGAGCATTTACTGTATACTCAGATCATAAACCACTAGAAAATATGAATATCAAGGCTAGAACTGATGAGGAATTAGGGGACCTTACATATTATTTATCTCAATATAATTTTAAAATAAAATATAACCCGGGAAAAACAAACCAAGAAGCAGACTGTTTAAGCAGAAATCCAGTTCTAGAACCATATGATAATACTGATGATATCTTAAAAGTAGTAAATTTAATAAACCTAGAAGTTATAAAAAATGATCAACTCACAAATCGAGACTTACAAAATGGAAAGCATATACTGGAGAATGACATTTACTATAAATACAATAAAAAAAGAAAGAAAATCATACTATCAGAGGGGCTTAGCAAAATTTTAATAAAAGGTGTCCACGATTATTACTGTCACATTGGTAGAACCCAGATGACAAATAAAATAACACCATTCTACACAGCAAAGAATATCATTGCAAACATTAAACAAACCTGTAATGAATGTGAAGTTTGTATTAAAAACAAATCAAGGAGGAAGTCAAAATATGGCTTAATGTCACACTTAGGACCAGCAAAAAGCCCATTTGAAATTGTATCTATTGATACGATTGGAGGATTTGGAGGATCGCGGTCAACTAAAAAATACTTACATCTACTGGTAGATCATTTCACAAGATATGCCTGTATTTTAACATCAAGAAATCAGAGCTCCAGTGATTTTATTAAACTAATGAATAAGGTGACACAAAGTTACAATATTGATATGGTACTGACGGACCAATATCCCGGCATAAATTCCAACGAATTTAAAGAATATCTGAAGAAAGAAAACATAAGATTGGTTTTTACTGCTGTGGATACACCATTTTCAAATGGGCTTAATGAAAGGCTGAATCAAACTTTGATTAATAAGATAAGATGTGAAATAAATGAAAGTGGAAAAAAACCAGCATGGTCTACTATTGCCCATAAATGCGTAGAAAAATATAATGAAACAGAGCACACAGTCACGAAGTTTGCTCCAAAATACCTTTTGGAAGGCGAAAATGTGAATATACTTCCACCAGAATTGAAATCAAAATGTACCAAAGAAGATCTGAAAAGAGATAGGAAAATAGCTCTTGAAAACACAATAAGATCACACAATTACAATAAAAAAATATTTGACTTGCATAGAGAAGAATATAAATTGAATGTGGGAGACAGAGTTTATGTGGAAAATGGAAACCGACTAAATAGGAAGAAAATGGATGAACTGAAGATTGGACCATACAGAGTTCTGAAAAAGATTTCAAATTCAATTTATGAAATTGATGCAGGCCACAGGAAAGCGGAATCAAACCTCTACCACATAACAAAATTAACTCCGGTGTTGGATACGTAGAAAATGAACAATTACATAAAGTAACTACATTATCACTTTGTAATTGTTTCCTTCTAAGGGGGGAGATGTAAAGAAAATCTTGGGTAGGTAGGTGGGTACCTACCTGTACCTAATAGTCTTTTCTTTGGGTTTGTCTTTGCCGCGGTATCGACAAAGCCTACTAGGCGTCAATGTCACGGCTGACAGCAGCTGACAGTAGTGACCTTAATGAAAGTGGGGTCATGGGTTGTTGTTGTGAGCTAGTATCGTTGATAAGTTAAAATAAAGTCCTGAAATAAAGGCTTTAAATGTTGTTTCTTTCGTTTTACAGGTGAGTGAATCTTTTACTAATAGATAGGTACCTACTGTAATTGTTAATAAAATGTTGTAAACATGTATTTTACATAAATAAATCTTTCGTTTTACAGAGAAACGCAATTACGTCTTTGTTTCATTAATCACAAGAAATAAGTGGGACATTATTATATGTATTTAATTCGCCTTACCACGTAGATAAGTGGTGTTTCACACCGCTCGGGGCCATGTTGGCGACAGCACTGGCCATTTTGTCGCCTTCCCTTTTTAAACATATTTTACTTTTCTATTTTATGTTATTTTTCAAATTCAGTCTTCAATAAACAATGGTGAAATCGAGATGTTTTATTGAAGTTCTCAACATATTAGTTAGTGTATATTGTGATAATCTTATATTGGAAATGAATAAAAACCTAGTCGATGATTTGGAAGCTTCAAGACGGCCGCTTTCTTACAGTTTCTTTTTCTTTATCCTATGATAATCTTATTATTTGTTATTTGAATTTGTCCACTTCGAAATATACAAGTATTAGATATAATATTACAATATAAAAAAGAAACGAAAATAAGACACGAAGTTAAAAGACACGATGTAATATAATACTTAATTTCATAGAATTACAGCTCAAGAGAATAAATAAGTAGTGACAACCCTAACAACTAAGGACAAGCTCCAGCTTCTAACTTTGTAACTGTGTTTGAGTCCAGTGGAGACATTGCAACTCTGAAACCGGAAGTTGGGCAGATTGAAGGGGACGGTCCGACGCGACCCTCGCCGCCGTCGCGTCGCTCGCCGCACCCGGCGCCGCCGCGCCGCCGGCCGCACCGTGCAGGTGACAGCTAACAGGTATTAACTAAAACTACGTGAAAGTTAACTCTAAACAACACACAAGGCTAGCGCAAAACATTGCTATTTCTATTCCCATATTACATTATTTGGAAGTAGGTATACTTCGACATTGTAAATTATGATATGTTATGAAATGTCATCTACGAGTAGAATGATTACCTTCTGATTTAGATGCTGACAATGGTATTCTAGCATGATGCACTTACTATTTAATTTTGTTCTATACTCATTGATGACCATGGTGTTAAACGTTAATCAAAAACTATTTTCTATATATTATATTCTAAGGACCATCAATCTGTCCATTTATCTTGCCTGTGCGATAAATTTTGACCTAACTTGAGTGCATAGTCTGGTCCGATGTTTACGTGACAGCGGCGGCGGCGACGCGGCCGTGCGCCTCGGCCGAATATTCACACGCATTCTTTCAGTCACTAGGCCACGCGCCAGTCAGCTGCGCAGGAGACCAACTCGAACTTACTTACACTTTTGTCTCTATGTGCCACAGTTTGAGTATTCGATTGGGCGAAGGTACGTCAAAGTAATTTGTTAGGTAGCCTGCAAGCTGTTTCGGTTTCTTTAATTACGTTTCTACCACACTGGCATCATCGCATCACGAAATGATAGCAACTTACTAAAGTATTGTTTCGGCAGAAGGCGACATTGAAGGATTGAAAATTACATTCTCCGAGGAGTGACTTTGAGATTGATCGCGCATTACCACAGGGCAGTAATTTGGCTGTAATCACGACCATTTGTAACCCCGCCGCCTCGTTGTAGCACTATAATATCATTCATTACAGTCGGCGTCGGCGTCACCGTCGGCGTCGGCCGCTGCGTCGTCCGTAACGTAGCTCTATTATTAATCCTTCCCTAATAATTACACTCACTAACGCCACAAAATTTAATTAAAGCGAAGACTGCTACATATTTATGAAAGTAACCATAAACACTGTTTGTAGTCGCATAGACATAAACAAGCAGCAGGTACCTGCTAGTTTTCTGTGTATAAGTTTTTTCTTTCTTTTGTTTGCTTGGCGCACTGCTGCGCTGCAAAGATGACTGTTACACTAGAAACGAGCGTATCCTGGTACGTTATTCAGAAAGTTCAGCAAAGTATGATTTTTAAAAGTAAGTAAATAAAACTCAGGGTAGGTAATTAATTCAGGTTAATAAAAGCGGAAAACTTTGACTTTTTGTTGAGATATTATTTTTGTTGATTCTTCTTTTTCCACATAGCTTATTTTATTATAGTCGTACTTTCTTCCTGTTGATACAGTACGGGTTATCATTGCATTTTTTCCATCAAGCCATTCGATCAACCACTTACATTGTAGTAATAATTTATGTACTTACATAATATTATGTATTCACGAAAATAGAGGTTCTGATGATCTGTGAGGAATAGCGATCTAATACGCGATGGAGACGCCACACGTCACGTGCTATTCAAGCGGACTATCAAGGTTAGTCTACAGTCTGTGTCTGCCTACACTACACTGGCTACACTGTTCATCTTTTCACTACATTGTTCTAGGCGAGGTTCTCCTCTCTGCGAGGTCAAGTGCAAGATCAATCGGGGCCGTAACTGCCGCTGCAAATAGCCGGCCTTACCGCAGGTGGCTCGGGTGAGAAGTGAAATCCGGTCGTTTCTAATTTTATAAATAAAGTAGCCACATTTAGATAAATATTTTGGTTTCGCATTTTTTTGTCTCGAACTCGTTCGTAAATCAATCGGTTCTAGTTTCTGAATAGATAGAACTTGTTTGTTTGTCTGTTTTGAAAGGCGATGATTTAACGCTTCTCAGAAACTAAAAACCTTAATTATGTTTTGTAACATACATTGTACTTTTCTTTAGAAATAATAAGCAGAACCGTACATTATTATATTAAAGAAAGAATCGTGGGCGGTCACGACTCTATTTCAACGAGAATTATTTTTTATTTTCCGTGACTCCCTTTAAGCCTCTCCGATCTGATAAAGGTAAATAAAGCAAGTCTCCCGGTATTGATGTTAATCAGTCCGTAGGGTAATGAGCTCGAGTAGCTCGGCCTAATTGGCTCCTACCTCTCGGCTCCGAGGCGCCGCTATCGCCTGAATTTGTGGAAATGAGCTTACTCCCGGAGAGCTCCTCGTACAATTAGATCCTCCGACGCCAACGCCGCAGAGACGTCTCTAGTTTCACCTACGGAGCCAACAAAGCCGAGCCGACATACTTCTGCCGTTCAGTGCACGCGCAAGGAACTTGTGTTTCGCAGAAACAAAAGGAATAAAACAGGCGAACGAACGAATCCTTACATAAAAGCAACTTTCTATGAACGAAATTGTCCCAATTGGTAGAGTTTAGCGAGTGTATTGCGTTAAAAGAAGCCTAAAGGAGTGCTCATTAAAACTCGCGTTGGAAAAATGCCGAATTTCGGAGTAATTAAACAGCGCCGAAACAAATGTGGTTTCCACTTCAGCAGGTTCCCTTTTTGGACCTTTTTCTCAATTAGAGCTTGTTTCCTTTTTATTACCATTGTTGCGCGCCGCGTGCTGACGGACATTGATTGATAACGGGTAACCTTATCATAACTAATTACAGGATATTACGACTACCATGTTTTCAAGAAGAATAAATAGATTTTATTGGCATCCAAATTTGTTTACGTTGTCAAATGGTATTGTTACCTAGGTGTAACGGACGGTCGAAAATTATATACGTATGTTATAAAAGTTTTGCGGACAACCATATTGACGCAGTTTGGAGCGGCCTCAGGTGACGTAAGAACGCAATGTATTTATTCGAACAAATTAATTTTGAAAAAAGAGTTTAAAAACAGTAAATATAAAGAAATAACGTAGAACCGTCTCACTTTATAGTGTTGAATGTTAAAACACATAAAGATAAAAAGGGTATTTTATACAACTTCTATCATAATAAACCTTCGCTCGTAACGTCACTTTATGTGACGCTTTACAGAGCTTTTCAATATCATTGGCTATAAATCGAGAATGTCAAATGGCAGGTCTACGGTGCACAATCGTTCGATGAGCGGCTTCATTAAGGTTTTAGTTGGTTGGTAGGTGGTACAGCACCGCTGTCCTGTCACCCTCCCTGACGAGGATACTCATCAATATGCCAGCCGAGCCGCGCCGCCGACGGCGACGTTGAAAAATATCCCAATACACAAAAAGTGCTAGTTTTCCGCCGCGTGTTTTGCAGACATGAAAGTATTTCACCCTTCGATCGGTCATAGGGGGACTCTCACTCTGTAAGATCATAAAAATTCTCAATTAAAAATACGCCAAACTACACGGCAGTCTGCAAATATTATAGATAGAGCGTTACCCTGACCCCCATTTAAAATTATCTGTGTCTAGGGATCAATAAATATGAGGTCCATAATCCTACAAACACCCAGGCTCAGAGAAAATGCCTGTGCACACAAATGTTTGCCCTATGCGGGAATCGAACCGTAACTTCACGACTCGCAGTTGGTTCAGCACCGACGTACACCGCGGATGTCGTCACGGAAGTTTTATTACTCTAAAAACCTCTGTAATTTCGTTTGATATACGCACTGGGTCCATTCGACTCAATATTCGTATGGAAAAGTGGGCGCAGTAACGTATTTCCTTATATGATTTACCATGGGCACCCCTTGCTATATATCAAATACCTACAGAATAATAACAGCAAGTGTCGCTATGATTTACGAACGCAGATCATGATGTGACAGATTAGATGGCTGCTGGATGCTGATATACCGAGCAGGGGAGTATCAACGTAGCTGGGAGCTGTAGCGCGCGGTGAGAGAGCGCGATGCTTTATGGTTATTTACGACACTCTTTAATGAAATTACGTGACGTGATAGTAGGGGGTGGTAGTTTCTGTTCAACGAAGGAAAATTCAGTACTGATATTTTGAGAATCGTTTCCGGTGGTACGTTGTACCTATAATTTTGAAGTTTCTGAGTTTGGTCCAGGGTTGTTTACGTACTTACGGAAAGTGTTTTCTGAGAATCGCCATACCTATTATAACAGTTGTGACTGGAAAATATTAGAAGTGGCACTCCTTAAAAACTCGTAACAGCAACATTATATCTTGTGGTTGGATAGTATAAAGGTTCCGAAGTTATATATAATACTAGCTGATACCCGCAATTTCGTTCGCATTTTTGTATAAAATGTAAACTGTTTAGAAAATCAATTGATGTCGCGGGTAACAGCTAGGTAAGAATATATCTGTCTCTTTGTCGCTCCCTTTTCCTCTATCTTTCTCCCTCTTTAGCTCTCTTTCTATGTTTCTCCCTCTTCTATCTCTCTTCCTCTACCTCTATCTCTTTCCCTCTCCTTATATCTCTATATCATTCCCTATCTTTCTATCATTAATATCCCTCTCCACTCTCAATCTCTCGCGTTCTCTCTCCCTGTCCATCTCATCCATTACATTTATTTCCCTCACCCTCTCCGTCTATATCTCTCCCTTTTCCTCCTTCACTCACTCCCTCTCCCTCTATTTTTATATATTTCGCACTCATTCTCTCTTTCTCCCCCTCCCCCCTCACTCTATCCCCACTCTCCCCTCTCCCGCTCTCCCCTATTTCCCTCCACTCTCCCCTACTTCTACCCCCACTCTCCACTCTTACTCCCGCCACTCTACCCTCTTTCTCCCCCCACTCTCCCCTCTTTCTCCCCCACTCTCCCCACTTTACCCTTCTTATTCTCCCCACTATCCCCTCTTCCTCCCCCACTCTCCCCTATTTCTGCCCCCACTCTACCCTCTACTCTCTTTCTCACCGCACTCTCCCCTCTTTCTCACTCGATTCTCCCCTCTTTATTTCCCCACTCTCCCCTCTTTCTCCCCGCTCTCCTCTCTCTCCCCACTCTACCCTCTTTCTTATCCCACTCTCTCCTTTTTCTCTCCCCACTCTCCCCTCTTTCTCACCCTACTCTCCCCTTTTTCTCCCCTCTTTCTTCCCCCACTCTCCCCGCTCTCCACTCTCTCCCCACTCTACCCTCTTACTCACCCCACTCTCCCCTCTTTCTCACCCTACTCTCCCCTCTTTCTTCCCCCACTCTCCCCTATTTCTCCCCGCTCTCCCCTCTTCTCACCCCACTCTCCCCTCTTTCTCACCCCACTCTCCTCTCTTTCTCCCCGCTCTCCCCTCTCTTTCTCCCCACTCTACCCTCTTCTCCCCCCATTCTACTATCTACTCCCCTCCCCCGCCCTCTCCTCCCATCGCACTCTCCCCCTTTAATTACTTGCCAAATTAAATTACGATCCGTTCAGCCGTTTATTGTGGTCCGTAGGGGGTGCATCTAAAGAATACCTCATAATTTCAACCCCCTTGCTTTTCCCCCTTTAGAGAAGATTTTGCAAAAAAGCTGAAACCCGTATTTATTTATTTCTTACCAAAAGCCTAAATAAGAATTTTCAGATCCCTAACTTGAAGATTTATGGATTCCCTATACAAACTTTCAACCCCTATTTCATCCCCTTCGAGATTATTTTTTGAGACAAAAGATAGCCTATGTCCGTCTCATAGGTCCAATCTACCCCTATACCAAATTTCATCGAAATCGGTTCAGCCGTTTAGCCGTGAAAAGGTAACAAACAAACAAACAAACAAATAAACAGAGTTACTTTCAGATTTATAATATTAGTATGGATATAGTAAGGTAATATATACGGTCTGCATATGATACTGATATGTACAAATCAGCGGCTCCGGGTAAGATGAATATGTACCAATATGTAGTAATTTTACAAATATGTATAATATAATATAATTTGTTTTGTTTGTTTTTTGTTTGTTTTTTTTTTTTTAACGTAGCCCCACACTAGGATTGCTCCTGTATCGTGGGTACCGCTTACAGACATATAATTTCACATACACACCACACCCAGACCAGAAACTAATATTTGTGGATCGCACAAATATTTGTCCCAGGCGGGAATCGAACCCGCAACCCCTAGCGCAGCAGTCCGATTGCTCAGCCACTACGCCAAACGAGCCGTCAAAGCCAAATTCTACAAAAAACGTGTAATACATTTAAAAAATCGCATCCCTCAACGTTTTCATCCATTTGGTTTGTTTATCAACTGTACTTTCATAAAGATTCCAATGGGCATTATATAGTTTTGAACAATATACCTGAAGTTCGTATAAGTTAGTATACGTGGTCTGAAATGCACTTGGCCGATATCTTTATAAAGATAAGTGTAAATATTAAATTGGACCGAAGGCCCAATAAATTAGCCGTTCAAATTCATCAACGCCATGCCATTACTTTATCGTATCATAAAGCCTTCATCCAAATAATTACGCGCGCCATTACATAGAGCGACGGTTTAATTAATTTTTTCACCGCTCGATAGCCCTCGATCATCGACGGGCCTCGATCACCGATATCTGGGGATATCAGCTCCGGGGAGAATGAATATGGTGAGTGGATTAATGAAGGGCGGCTCGCAATTCATAAAGAGGTGAATTGACTTTGAATGAGTTGGCGTATGGGTTGAGAGAGGGGCGTCTTTTTGACAGTAGAGTAAAAACATGGTGTTATATGGTGCCGTAGATATATGGCTCACCTGTTGGTGCGGTGGACTAACAGCCAGTAACTAGCATCGATCGAAAGGGCTTTGTTTAGATCAACAACCGCTACCGCTACTCTATACCAATGTATAGCATCCCTTCCCAGCCATCTGGCAAACAGCGTTCTCATTTTGTCGCTGTAGAAAACCTTGTAAACACTCCAATAAGGCTTAATGACTTTCCGAAACCTTTGTTCCATATTTTGGCAGTCGCTAATAGAGAAGCAAATCATGCCAACTACCCGCGCACCGGAGGCCTTTATAATTGATGTGTTTCCTAATAGAGCTCCGATTCGCTCAGTATTCACCTCGACAACATTCTAATACGTGTTTATTTGCGATACGAACATCTAATGTTACGACTGTGTCACAATAAGATGTACTCGTTTTACTTCACAAATTAAAGACGTGTAAGAATCTGTACTGTGACGAGGTAACAAAGTGTTTACATATCTGCATCGGCAAGTACACATCAATATGTGAGTCGCGTCACTAGACCCGTTAAGTCGCCCATAATCGTTAATCGTAGCTAATGCTACGCCGTGGGTGGGCGGCTGGGCGCTACAGGTCTACGAATATGCGTAGCACTTTTGTAGGCTCATAAAATGTTTAGCGAAATTGTCTTTCTTTAATGATAAAGAAGATTCATGTTTTAATTAGTTGGCCCGTGTCCTCGAAATAAATTCCTTTCAAGTAAACATAAAGCTTCAGCTGTAATGTGTTTGAAAGTAAATTCAAAAAATTATAAAAAAAAGCATATAAGTCTATTTACACTTATTTTGTGGCCACAAGCGAAATTCAACATACATTTGAACTTGTTGGTGGCGCCAGTCCAGTCTGTTTCTATTGGAAGGCGAGAAGAGAGGAGAGGAGAGGTGCGGGGTCCAGGATCAAACCCGGTGTCGTTAGATTGTACAGCGTACACGTTAGTGCTCATCCATTCGTCGGTGAAGTTAAAAGCTGTTGGTCGATTAACATAATCGTAGACATAAACGACAAAAGATTACCAGCTACTTTGTACTTGAAAAGATCGTGGATCGAAATCCTGCCTCAATAACTCAACGTTATCGGATGGCGGAGGTTATTCAAATTGCTTAACCGCGTTTCAACGGTTGTTTATTGTTGCTCAGGAACAATAACTTGTTGGTTAGTGACCCTCGGCGGAATGCGCCCTTGCCACGGGATCGTTTGACGTAGGCAGTTCAACTTCAGCCGTGTTGCGTTGGAATTATGTTTCAATTAGTGGGGCAGGATGATCATACAAATTAACCATTACAAAATTGGGACTATTCATGAATAACAAAGATAATCTTCGATATCTATTATTTTAAGACACGTTTTTACAGGACAACGTCTGTCGGGCTAGCTAGTACTTCACTACATCTATCTCGAATACCTCACAAACTAAGAAAATATGACAACAAACAAATGTAATGACATAATTAACGAAATGACTCAAGTACAATGTACTTACGACTCAAGTACAAAAAGGTACAAGTATTTACAAGCGTACAAAAAGGGGTAGGCTAGACTTAAAAAATGTCGTTAAAATCAAAATGCTGACTCATTAAAATATAACCTGCAGTTTCCTACAGCGAATGAAAATGAAAACCACACCGCTCATAGGATGCAGTGTCGAGATTACCCCGCGCCCTGGCTGCGGCAATTTCTTACTTTTATTTTTCTCTGCCGGCTCTATGGACACAGACAACAGCGCATATTACTCGATTTAATAACACCTTACTTCCAGCATCCTTCCACTTCCACTTCCAGCAATCGCAACAATAATACGATTGCGAGTAATTACATATCGAGTTCATTCCTATTTATAATAGCGGGAGCTTTTTTACCGATTCAAGCCACGTGCGTGACTGCAACGTTGATATTAGTGTTAGTTCAAAATATGATTCAGATCTCTGTGCGGTCACAAGCATGTATTAACGACTCCACTATGTATGCTTCGTATGTCTTCAAGCCTTGTTTCTCGCCGAGAGATCTTTTATTGAACAGCATTTGCTTTGGCTATTATATAGTTCGAGATTTCTTCGTTTATGGACCTCTAACGGAGAAACACATTAAGATGTTCCTTACGTGCGTCTGACCTTTGCGAGTACAATAACAATAGCGCCCCCTTATGGTGAACCAAAATTTTATTACAATCCTAGTGACTCCGCTATAAAAGTATAGTAACGATCTTTTCTAGAGTTATCTTTTATTTAGGTATCGTTGTCGCTCGCCCGCACCGCATGAGTTAACCGACCGTATGTTCCTCCGCTACCTTCATCCTGCAGGTAATAATATGTGTGTTGAATGGCACACGCTAAATCCCGGCTGATCCCGGGTAATTGTCTCCGCTCCGAGTTCGTTACGTCAGCATTAAGCCCCGGGCTGCGGCGGCGCGGCGGGGCTCCGCGGAGGCTCCGGCTGGTTTTGTGTTTGTTGTATCGAAAGTTCGTCTACCAAAAGTGCTGTGGATATCAATAGCTACAATGGCTCGCTTTTACCTGAAAAGCTAAATCGAATTTACTGTGCTATGTAGAAAGAAGTAATAATAAAAAAATTGGCATAGACGAGCTAGTCTTCGTACATTGGTTGGTTTTTAACTCGCAGTCTTGCTACTTTTGCCACTAACCAGTTTCTAACGGAACACGTAGGTACTTACAAAAGCTTGCTTGCTCTGAGCTGATTTGAAGTCTTCGTGTGCAAAATATTAACTTGTAAATCCCATTTTCTCATGTTCCGAACGTTCAGTATGCATGCCGCGGCGGCAGCTCTCCGCGAGTGTCCGCGCCGAGTGTCGATGCACCGGACACCGACACGCGACACACAGACACCAGACACTGCGCGGCGAGCTTACTCAATGACCTTTCTGTTACATTTCATGCATTATAGATTTTTAATTTCGGAATGTAGCGAGGATGCAGACTCTCGTAGAATACAGAAATGTACCGCTGCGGAGGAGAAAATAAAGTTCGGTCGCGAGCTCTCTATAGATTGATTCGTGGACTCTTAGGTCGTAAATCTATGGAGTCGTTTAGTGAGTCTGGTACTATGAGCAATGATGCTATGAGAGTCTGCTACCACGCAAAATTGTAATGTTTATTACACAACTAAAATCAAGTCGAGCCCCCTTCAATAGTCATAGAACTACTGACTTACTGGTTACTACATAATGTAACATCCCACGGTTCATTGCAATATCATAAAAGAAACCGAAAAACGTAGCGAAATAAACCAGATTGTTTATTGACTCGATCAATATAGCTATGAATCGCAAATTAGGCGTTCCATAAATAGCGAAATTGTATCAGCGTCACAGAGTATACGGAGCTACGTGAGCGTGAAAGGTTCTCGATCGAGTTGGGACGAGCGCTCGCGGGAACGATTCCTCACTCCGATCACAGAATAGGGCGATTATAAATTAAATTTTCAATATAATATGATCAATAATGATAATATGGACCCAATATCTGCGAGAGCTAATTTCGCAATAATTTCGTACTGCGAAGGGATGTGACTGCGGTCGAATACTTTACGGCAATTCATTATTTTTGTGGATAATAATATTCCTTTACGTAACTATAATAAGTTGCATAACAGATACTTTATATTTTAGACTACTTTTGGGTATAAAGTTTAACTGATCTCTATCTGGTTTAACAACATAATAAATAACTAATTAAATCATTTATAAAAACCGTAAAGTACTCCCAATTAGCTTATTACATTAAACTTTGAATGATTATAGCTCCCGCAATGAAAGTTCAAAAACTTCTTAAAATAATTATGTTTGTTAACAGCCATCTGGCTAGCAGAGGTGCGAGGTGAGAGCGCGATGGCCTGAGGTCACCTCTCTAGCTTCGAATAGTGTAGCGAGGCGGCGGCGGCGGCGCGGCGGCGGCGCGGCGGCGGCGCGGCGGCGGCGCGGCGCCTCGGTCACATCTCAGATCTTGACATCTATAATTACTTTGATTGCTGCGGGGAGTCGTTAAACGAACGGATTGGCTCATTTATCGTTCGCTCCTGAGGTGTCCAGATAAATGGCAGCCGAGAAGAAGTAAGATCAATGCGTAAAGTGCTTCTCTCCAGTTTGCTTTCTCAGGGAAGCGCGGAATCGGCGTGACGATAATAAATTTGCGCTTTATTATGTGGCCTCTGATGTTTATGGGCTATCACAAACAGATATGTTAAGAACCGGAAAACGTACGAAAATAACGAATGTGAGTCATAACAACACGTGTGCCAGTGTTACAGCACAGTGCGCTGTAATCAGCGAGCGCTGAGACCATGTGTCTGCTGATTGATGACAGATTTGGTGCCATCTGTTTTAGTTAGCGAACGTGTTACATTTTAACATCGACTATTTTCATTGAATGTATGTTATTTAGTAGTAATATAGTAGTTATGCAGTCGTATTTCCGAAGCAAAGGTAAAGTTAATGGCGTTTCCTTTTCCTGTGCGAGAAGATTCAGCTTTAACTTAGCACAACAGGTAAGTATGTATTTTGAACTGAAAATTTATCAGTTAGAGTATTATTTACTTTGCCATATTTACCTCAAAACCAAAGTCAAATCATTTGTTAAAAATAGGCAATAAAACATAAATATACAGAAACTAAGGTGGTTATGGTGTGAGTTTGAAAAAGGATGTTTCCTTTTCAAGCAGTGATCAAAGATTGAATTTCGGACAGGAAAAAGAAACTCTGTTGACTCTACCAGTGCTTCGGAATACGCCCGTTAGAGAAGACATCACCATGAAACTACGGGGATGTATTTTTTTCTGAAAATGTATAATTGTATATCCTTTTCCCAATCAGAGTATTCACATTGGTCCGAGCACAATATTATGGTTTAAAACATCAAGCAAACAGATATAATATCTTGAATTTATTTGTCTCAGCAAACATATTAATAAAATTCATGTTAATTATTATTATAACCATCATGGAGCTGGGGTGATGGGGTGGGCTGGGGGTTATAGTGATAGGTACGTTTTTAATCGGGTTGTTACCAGTGCTCGACTCGTAGATACCGGACCGGTAATGTGTCGCGCTATATTCAGTGAGCGCGGTCGACACTCGGCGCGCGGAGGTTCCGCTCGCTCCGGAAAACTTTATTGTTCAAACACAATAGTGTTTGTTTAGTTACAGCTGCGACGGCCCCCACTAGAGGACCGCTTCAGATATTCTGTGTGGACGTGTTTGTAATCATAATAAGATTTGTGTTGAAAATATTATGTTTTTAGATAAGATTTTCTGAAATATGTATTCGGTACTGCAAACTGAGTAAATGGAGCCCAAACACTATCAATCTACTCTTAGTGAGGAAGGGATCAGACCGCTGTCACCATAACTTGACAGTCATACATTAGAGTAGAGCTCAATTGTTACGAAATATATTTGCAAATGAGATAAACTTTATGCAGCCATATATCTATCTATTCACTCGTATTAACACAGTACAAATAAAAGATTATAAAAACCGAATTCTTATTGACCTCGTTTACACTTAGTTACATATAAAAAACTTCATTTTACATGTTTATAATTAAGTGCAGTAGAAGACAATTGGGTCGGAATTTAAGAGATCAAACTTGGGTGAAACTAAATTGCTCAACACATTATTATTATAAAACTGATATCCGTTTCAATGTAGACAAGCTTACAATTTGTATTGTGGCACGTTTGCACAACTCGTCATACTCGTCACACTCGGCAATTCCGGACAGTGAGGACAAGCAAGAGGATCTCATGGAAACGCCAACAATAGTGTTTACTCACATCTTGGGGACCAAATATAATATACGGGGGGCCCTTCCCCCCTTCGCGGTTCCATCCCTGTATAAACTTGTCTATAGTTAGCCGGTACTTGTGCGGTACGGTTTTCTGGCAGATGTGGGTCGCGATGTACTGAATCGAATTACGGTAACAAGTAGTGAACGATAATGGAGAGAACGCTGAGAGTGTGAGCGCTTGGCGAGTCGACGACTACATACTAGGTACTGGCTTGTTTTTCTGTAATGGTTGTAGGTACGTACTTCTTTGGAATATCGTAGTCGGGTAACTTTTATGTGTAGTAGTACTCTGTTGGCCCACACGTGAATAAAGGTACTTATTTGGTTTTAGTGCATGGACACAGATTTTAGTAGAAATGTTACAAGTATTTCGACTTCGGAATTCGTTAGATAATCATCTGACTCACTAATCACCTGAGCAGTTGCAAACTAGTCCTGTACAGTCATTTATACTTACTTCTTTTCACACTCTTTAATTTACATTGTAAAATACAAGTCGACCGCTTCGTCCGTTCCCCACACAAAGGGAAACTCAATTAAACACAGCTTTACATAACGATGATCAATTTGAAACATTCATAACCCGTACCACCTGGCAAAGGAAATTTAAAAATAACTCTTCAAATTCAAAGCTAAATGTTGCCCTGACGCGGGGAGGCCTACTGCTGCCTTTGAAGTGAGACGGAACCCGCGCGTTGGCGTTCCCTATTTATTTACTGTTTTTAATTCGCCTGAACCAGATCCCCTGTAATCTTGTTAAGCAAAAGTAAAAAGTGTTCTAGATACTTTTTACAGGTTAACTGAAAGCACGCCTTTATGTATCTAGTTAATTATAGGTACTATAATTGCGTTTCACTTGGGTATAAACAAAGACATAATTATTTATCCACTCGTAATTACTATAATAGGCACCTTCTTACGATGAATAGCGGATTAATTGAACGATAATTTAGTCGTCAACACTTATGTGAAGCCAGTCTAATAACAGTAGGCGCCCAGGCCTCGCATTGTTGAGATTTTTCTTATAATTGTATAAACTGGATCAACATCCCTGTACCAGGAATGTTCGTCAACCGCCACTATTCGTATCCACCGATGTAATAAAACCGCGCACAGGAGGCGCTGAAATTCGTAATTAAGTGCTGTAACTCAGTGACGTCATCTGACGACACTGAGTTACAGTGAAACTGCAATATCTAGGACTGAATGCATGCGCTTATGTGTGAGTGTAACGCAACACAACATACATACATAAAGTCACGAATTTTCCTGTTGAGGTATGTAGAGACTACATCTTTCCACATGCTACGATCCTGATATCCTACGACCTCTTTAGCTTCTTCCACTTTCATGAGTTGATTCATACATGCTCTCCGGTTATGGGATACTCTTGACTTGGTCTTTCCTTAAGGCGTCCTCGATTTAATCGTAATACGTCCGTCAACGTCGACCTACCAGCTGGGTGCGACAGTATTAAGTTTTATTTTAAAATGAAACTGTGTTAATAATTAGAGCTAAAATGTAGCTTTCCGTTGCAACCACAGCGCTTAGTTTCCGCACGTGTCGCGCCGGCCGCCGACTCCGCCGAGCACCGGCTGACGGTGGACGCGCAGCGCGACGCCGTCAAATATATGTCGCTTTTGGAGCCCACATGCTCGTGAATTAATATCCGCTGGTACTGAACGGCTGACACATTTGGATAACATGCGAAATGTTAAATTACTGCTTAACTATGGTAATGACATCATATTTTGTCAGCATTATAATCGACATTAGCGTGGTGGGTGGGCGATGAGCTCAGTGTCGACAAGAGGAATTATGCAATGTCTAATTTAAAGTTCTAGAGTTGAAAGTGTTGAAGTGTGTGAAAGTGAACAGCTATCTCGTGTAAAAAGATAATTTAATACTTGAGTAACAGAGCAGTTACAATATAAATTTTAAAAGATGCCTGGTATTATTATTTTATTTTATCAGTAAAATAATCCATTGAGGGCGTACTCGTATCTCTAAACAGGAAGTTATTATAAAATCTTACGCCAGCCGGGGACCCACCGTCTAATAATTTCTAGTTTAACGACAAAACTTCCAAATATTTCATGAGGAGACATTTTCGGCGTAATCCTGGAATATCTCGGGAGTCGCCAGCGAAACTACGAAAAGACCGGGTGAAGTCCTGGTCGCGTAAGCGCCGCCGCTTGGCTGAAATTCATTATTTCCTGTGAAAGTTTGAAGGGCGGCATTCTCGTGGAATGTTATATCCGGCGTTACGCGACCGGCGCCGGCGCCCGGGCCCGCTGCCGCCCGGCGGCCGGCGCGGCCGCGTCGGGTGCATCTGCCGGACCGAAAATTATACTCTTGTGGAGCTGACAATTACACCGGTTCAATTAAAACCTGCGAGATAGCTTTTATGGATAAAGTGAATAGGTTCATCTAATTGCTGACGCTGACCGTAACCTACACTGTCTACATGACGTTATGGGTACCTATATCATAATTTGATTTACTATTTCACAATAATTCCTTATCAATGTATGTTTCCTGTTCGGGATTTACCATCGGTGACGATATAATTATACAAGTAACCTATGGGTTTTACCTACATCTAACATAAAATATTACTAATATTCATCAAACGTTGGTAATTTGTACGTACTGCCACATGAGATTGTAGATTACGACATTATGCAGAACTAAACTAGTTTATGCAGACTTTGAAAATGTTGTAAGTATACGGATAAACTCTACTATCCTTGTAACAGTTTATACATAAAACACAAATTAAACAAATTCAAAGAACATACCTTATTACTCGTAGCCTGAAACCATTTTTTTACTCTATATAAATAGATATTAGGTGGTGTAGATAGGTAAGTACTTCACAACTAAAGAAAGCGCCAAATTTCTAATCACCGCGATTAAAGACCTCTAACAACTGATTTATTTCGGTATTCACTAAAATAGCTCAGTCCAGAACAATGCAAGTTCAATAGCACTAGGGCTATCGGTTGCAGGACACGGCAGCCACGGAGGCTGGTCCGAGAGCGAGCCGCGTCAGTGCTGAGTCGGCAGCCGCGCGAGCACCCGCGCCGCCACGTCGCGTCTCGACCCGCGACTCGTGCCGACACTCGAACTTAGTGTCAATAGCTACTAATGGGTTTAGTGCAGTGGTAAACTCGGCCCAGGACTTGTGGCCGGCTGGGCGCGGACGAGTGCGAGAGGTGAGTTTCCAATGTAATACTTGTTGCTGTGTCGGTGTTCGGTTACAGATTGGATTGAAGGACTGTTAACTATATTGAATGGCGTATTAAACAATTGTCGTGATTTACTGTACAATGTAGATGGTTTGTGACCAGCCTTAGTTTGTATTCTCATGCAAGAAGCCGTCTCGTTACACTTGTATGTTATTCTTTGGAATATCATTGTAAAACTGCGGCTTACTATTTTGTCAAGGTATATACCTAATAGTTAGTGAAAATTTTACCAACAATCAAACAATAGTTTACTTGGCTTCAAACTCTAAGAAATATACTAATTTTATTATTAAAATTAATTATTATTACAACATAATTGTCTGCTCTAAATTAATTGTAAAACGATGAAGCTAATTAACCGACAGCCAAAGTGGAAGACGTAGAAACTATAATGACTATATCACTGTCATTTAGTGAATATATGAGACCCTGTTAATTAAATCACATAAATAATTTCTATAACATTTGTTGGAAACATTATTATCCCATAATGCTCCGCACGCGCTGGAAGCGGGCGAGGTAGCCACGGCGACGGGAGCCACCCGTCTCTGAAATATTATAGCCTCCGAAACTGAGAACGAAATTCTGAAGCAATTTACAATAATTCCTAGCGAATAATGTTGTGTGGAACAATTATTTCTTTATGACCTCTACCGCAGCGTTCTTATTTATTGAAACAAAAATACTACCGATGGCATTATACAATTCTGTCACGAGCATAGTAACAGTTTATCTATCGTAACATAATTCAATTTTGATTCTAAAAATGTTGCTCAAATTTAAAGATGTAAACAAAAAAATAACAAAAAGATGTTTTAAATAACCTACAAATGAACTCGAATGTACAAAAAAAATTGTTGCTAAAGTGATGTCAATTAAGCAAGTTTGTTTTTGCAGAATACACATACATTTATTATTTTCAGCAGTAAACAGCTCAGTTGATATTCATGCGACTGAATAATGCAGTGTAGGTATACTATAAATATCGCAGTCCATTATATTTCATTACGAAACTGTCGCGTTTAATTGCTGCGGAGACGTAACGAGCAGGTACGGGCGACCGAAACCGGATCAACTCAAACGGATATCCGGCTGATTTTGTGAGGAATTATGGACGGCAGATAAGCGGTGTTGGCTTAATATTTGAGAGTTTCCATTCCAAGTATTTCCGAGGGCAATCCAGCCATAGCCACGGGCCTTATATTATTAGGGCTTATTCCTCACTTCTCATAAAGCTTTTCCGAAGGGGAACCAAAGTGAAGTGGCATCAGTTTTGCCAATCGATAACACTTCGGTGCCATAATATTAGTCCGTTCGAGGCTTTCGATGGGCTGTCTAATGGATGTCTGCGCGAAAGATTGCCCTCGCTGAAAGGTACACTAGCGCAAGTTTGAAACAATACCTTTTGCTATCGTTCAAATGAATACATTTTGGAACAAGCGCATTGATATGTATAATTACTCAAGCTGAATTCTACAACGATTCATGTATCAACGTTAGTAAAATACAATAAATAACTCTTTATTGCATATCGATTCATGTGAAATCGCACGTTGTTAGTACAACACTCAACAGAAAATGTACAGATAGATACACATTGCTGTAATACGATCGGCAATGTGTATTGAGAGACGCACAAAATAGTTTGTGCGAGGCCCGAGAGAGGGTAGAGTCACTTCATTCCTGCAAATGTATACATCTGCTGAGATTGGTGAGAAAGAAATGATGTTCCAACCCACATAAAGTTTAGGAAGCCCTTGAAGCGAGCTGCTGTTGTGGAGTCCCCGCGGAGTGGTTCTCGGCGCTACCTCATTTCACCGCCTAATAGAACCGTTCCGTTCCCTTTTATGCGCCACTTAATGGCGAAAAAGAACGGAATAACTGCCGCTTGGTATCTCGACCGAGTCAAGGTCGCCGAGTCGTCGTTTAACTATCTCTACGGGAAAGTGATGCGCAATAACAATGATTCAATTATTTCAATGTGGGTGTTCGATATTGGTCCACGCACGTCTAGTCTGACAGATGCCTAATTCCCGATTTTAATAAAAAAAAAATTAAAACTTAAGTGCGAAGCACAAGCACCTTATCACCTTTCGTAATCTTTGATAAAATATAACAAGTTATGTAAAAGTCCTTTCAACTTTGAACAGTGAGATGTCAACAATATCTTAGACTTTGAAAAATTCATAAATATAAAGTAAAAGATTGAAAAGTTTTGAAACATGTTACAAATAAGTCGCTTCGAAGGCACCCTTCATTTATTTATTTTATTTTTTCTATAAATGAATAGGTTTATGAATAGGTTTGACCACTATCACACCTGATGTTAAGTGTCAATGTGGTCTACGATGGTGCACGCTTACCTAGAAGTAACCTATTCACTCGCGACTTGAAGACTCCCAGGTTGTAACTATCAGGAAACACAGACTCAGGCAAGGAGTTCCACTCCTTTGCGGTACGCATAAAGAATGTAGAAGCAAACACTTCATCAAAGCACTGAGGCTACATTTTGAGTTGTGAATGATAGATAAAGTGATCCAAGTGTGGGCAGTGTCGGGTGCCATCGGCAAGTGATATGTGGACTAATAATGTAGAGGGTGCTCGGGATGGAGGGATGGCGGGCGAACCTCCGTGTGATGTCTAGCTATTGTGGGACATCCGTAACGAATGTGGAACAAACTATATTATTCATAGAATTGTATCAAAATAATACCTTTGAAGAAGTTAGATACTGCTGTGGCTGCAAAGTATTTTAGAAACGAAAGCATTAAAAAATAATTCAGATTACAAAAAATTTATGCGACTGTATTTTAATTCTCTACGGGTGGAATTAAGGAAAACGGCAAGTTTGAAGGATTCTTCCGAGCCCCATTGCTAAAAAGAAGAAGAATTATTTAATAAGTCGCTTTAAAAAATTGCCACTCGTAGCTGCCAGCAGGGCTCCAGAAGCTGTACAAAAAGTTAAGTACCTAGTGCCAAGTGTCGAGCCAATCCATTTACATCCGGTAACCGCTTTTTTCACATAAAAGCTGCGAGGCTTCCCACACTATTATTACAAACTTTTATGAAGTTTCTTCATTTATAAATCCTGACCCAAGACTATAATGCTAAACGATCGTCATGTAACATAGGCACGTTGTCGCGCGACTCGCCGCGAGCGTTGCACGACAATCGCACGTCTGTCGTGTTGGGTGCTGCAAATGCCAACCACATCTTCAGCTTGTTGATAATGGAGGGGGTAAAATAAAAAAATAATTAAAAAACTACTTTCACTCACTAGGGCCTAAAAAATTCGTTTAGGGCCCCTAACCTGAGCTAATATTATACACACTTTTCGAGCATGAGATTTTAATTGAGTTTGTATAGGAGCAGCGTAGCCCCGCGCTAGCACTTTGGCCTGTTTGTACCTTCAGTGCTACGTCGTAGTAAAGAATGTGAATTTGTTTGAACATTTTAAATTGTTCACTACGAATGCCGCTGTCCTCTAGCAAAGACAAAGAATGTGAATATAAAAAGTCAACGCTCTTATTATACAAAGTGTGTAGCAAAAACAAACTTAAAATCTGTAGTATTAAGGCACTTCGCGTTTTTAATTTGTATTCTTTAGGGGCTTTTTCTCCATTATTTCGGGTATCTGTCTGATAAAAATCAGATGGCTGCAGCTATATTGCTGCTTGAGGTCTAAACGGAGTGGGAATTAATACTGTGTGTCACGTTGAAACTCAATTCAATACCATATTAACCCATATTTTGTATAAATGAAATTCTTTGTGTTGTCGATTGGATTGGCCCGCGACAGATTTTGACCCAATCGGAAGTGGCGCATCAGCCTGCATCATCCACAAAGGCATCATAATCAGGGGGCTTCATAAATAAAGCTGGTATTTTTTATGGTAACTACATTTTAAATTGAATTTTGTGTACCTAACCGTTACGGCTTTTATGTGCAAAAATGTCCGTCATAGACGCGAAGTCGTCTATGACGGACGGATAAATACATAATAGACGTTTTTTAAACAAAATTGTGATGATTTTATGTCAATAAATAATTTGTATTTTAATGTAAATTTCCTGACCAAAGTACCGTTGTGCTACATTTTCATTTTGTGAGCGTTGAGATAATAGGAACTCATAATCGGATATTTGTAACTACGAACCAAACTGATCTGGGGGCACGGCAGTGCCCCCGCCAAGTCGAGCAAAACAAAAGGCACGGCCGTACTATCCTTTTCTCGAAGCGATTCGGGCCATTTTCGACCCCCTGTAACTTCTTTATGGATAAAACTAGAAGCCTAAAATTTTAGTCACCAAGAGGGCATCACGTCTACAGATAATAATCCAAATTACATCAAATTTGAACCCGTAGTTTAAGAATTATTGCAAGTCAAAGTTCCTTAATTTTGCTGCCCACTGACTGACTGACTGACTCACCGATCACCAAAATTCTAAGGTACTTCTAGCCGTCCCACAAGTTTCAAATTTTGAATATAGCTATTGTTTAGCCTATAAACCATGGAAAAATTCTGACATTCCATAATTTTCATCCCGTTTTCTAGATATATAATCTGCATAAATAACTTTGTATTTCCATATAAATCCCATTAAATTGTATGTGATTACAAAGTTACATTTACAGTTAATAATTAGATCATTGAAATTGAACGAAATGGGTAACAGGGGTTATAAATGAGAAATGGCTTCGAAAAATTCGACAGTTGAGCGCTTTAAAAACTTCCACTATAGGCACCTACGCCTACCGCAGATAGAGAGATAGAAATCCCTATACTATACCTACCTACACTTTTATAGGTCTAATAAATTCGTTACCTAGGTACATTAAAGTAGGTACCTAGGTACCTTATACCTAATACGCATCTGTGGAGACGCAAAGACACTCGTTCATGATAATCTATGAGCATGACCTATGTCGCAAGGGTCCCCGGCCGCGCAGGCGCGGGGCGCGCGTTGATGCCAACAAAAATAAATGAGATCCCATTGTTCACGACGGAACAAAATAAAGATTTATTTTCGGTTAAATGCAGTTTATTATTTATTTATAATTAACAATATTGGAGTAGTGTATAGGTACATCTTAACGGGCTGAACGTAGGCGAAGTTGGCTGGCGGCAAGCGAAGTGAAGTGAGTAATTTATACAAAGTAAAAGAGCGCTTGTGCTCTGTGGCTAGACTTGATGTCATCTGTCAACTGCCAGCTGACACTGACAGTGGCAGATGAAAGGGCGTAGTCGGACGACCGCCGGTGGCGCGAACATCTTCCCCGGCGTTGAAAGGCTACAGGCCTTTCAAGACTCTTCAGCATTCGGTAGAAGGCATAGACGGTTGATAGCTCGTCGCACGACGCCTTGGGCGGTAGTGACGTCGGCAACGCGGGGTAGGCCGTCAGATCCAGGAAAGAGCTTGGATATCCTTCCCAGGCGCCAGCATAGTGGAGGTGTCGAGTCTTCTTTGATGAGGACCAAGTCATTTAGTCGCAGCGGAGTGGACTGAGTGCGCCACTTCGTGCGTTGTTGCAGCTCGCCGATGTACTCGTTGGCCCAGCGCTTCCAGAAGTGCTGCCTTGCTTGCTCTAGACGCTTGTAGCGGTCGAGGCGATTCGTGTTCACTTCTAGTAGACACGGAGACGGAAGCTCGGTGAGTGGCCTGCCGATCAAAAAGTGTCCCGGGGAAAGCGGGGTAAAATCGGTGGGTGATGGGCTGAGAGGACAGAGGGGGCGGCTGTTTAGGATAGCTTCTATTTGGGCAAATAGAGATGATAATTCCTCAAAGGTAAGATGAGCGTTTTTCAGAACTCTATGCAAGTGGAATTTTGCTGACTTGACCCCTGCCTCCCAGAGACCGCCAAAGTGAGGAGCGTATGCTGGTGAGAAGCGGAATTCAATGCCCCGAACAGCTGCAAAGTCAATGATAGAGTTTTTATTTGTAGTCAATAGGTCCTTGATGTCTTTTGCTGCAGCAACAAAGTTTCTACCATTGTCACAGTAAATTAGTTTACATAGGCCCCGGCGAGCTATAAACCTCTTCAAGGTTAACAAGAATGCCTCTTTGGTTAGGTCGCTTACCGCTTCCAAATGTACACATTTGTAACGGAAGCAAATAAATATGCAAAGGTAACATTTAGTAATTGTAGATCCACGTCCTTTGCGATCAGCTATTAGGAATGGTCCAGCAAAATCGGTCCCTACCGTGTGGAATGGAAAGTCAGGCTCTAGTCGCTCAGAAGGTAAGTTACCCATTATTTGGTTCATAGTCTTCCCTCTGAAGCGACGACATACAAGGCACTCGCGACATACTCGCCTAGCTAGGTTACGACCGCCTATAGGCCAATAGCGTTCCCTTACGGATGCGAGAACATGTTGAGGGCCGGCATGTAACAGGCGGCTGTGCTCGTTCTGAAATATTAATTTAGTCAAGTGATCAGCCTTCAAAACTATAGGATGTTTTTTGTCAAAGTGATAACCTGAGGCTTCGCTGATACGTCCACCGACTCTAAGGACGCCCTCTCGGTCAATGAATGGGTTGAGGGATATTAGCGCGGCATGTGCTTTGTTGCCTTGAGGCTTATTATTTGAGATAGCGAGCATCTCTTTAGAAAACGATTCTTTTTGTGACATTTTAATTAGATGCGTCATAGCGTAACCTCGCTCGTTAGTAGTTAGAGGACCGGATAGTTTATCTGTAGGACATTCTAAGTTGTGAATGAATCGAAATATTCTTGCCACTACGTTCTGAGTGAATATTAGGTTAGAATAGTTTTCAACGTTTATCAGTTTAGTGTCGCACGGTGGTGCAGCCTCCCCGGCGAAAGCGGGATGCGCTTTCAACTCAGGTAGGTCGACTGCCCGCGAAGTTTCTGTGGGCCAACTAGATTCAGGTTGTGAAAGAAAACTAGGTCCATACCACCATAAGGGTGAATGTACCTGTTCAGGGTCAACGCCTCTAGATACTAGGTCAGCAGGATTTTCGTTTGTAGGTACATGACGCCAGGACGAAGGGTCAGTTAGGTCATTGATAGCAGCTACTCTATTAGCGACGAATGTCTTGGTTTTATTAGGCGACTTGAGCCACCCGAGGACAACGCTAGAGTCCGTCCAGTATACCTGACGGGTTACTGTACATCGCAGCGCTTGCAGTACAGTGTTCGCTAGTTGAGCCCCTAACAAGGCAGCGCACAATTCTAAGCGCGGAATTGTCGTGGGTTTGATGGGAGCTACTCGCGACTTGGCGCACACTAACGAGACATTAACATTGCCGTCAGCGTCAAGGGATCGGAGGAAGATACAACTTCCGAAGGCTCTTTGACTTGCATCGTTGAAGCAATGCAGCTCTGTGGTAGAAGCATTATTGATAAGGACATATCTAGGTATCCTAAGTGAGGAGAGCTCCGACAGGTGCTCTGTAAATTTTAGCCAGCATCTCTCTAGATGTGGGGGTACTGGTTCATCCCAGTCTAGCTTTAGGCTCCATAGCTCTTGGAGCATGATTTTAGGCTTGATTGTGCATAGTGCAAGAAGACCAAGTGGGTCAAAAATCTTAAATGTCGATGATAGTATCGATCGTTTAGTCAAGACTGCTGGGGGTGAATATTGGATATCAAAGTGAAACTCATCAGTAGATGGAGTCCAGCCTACACCTAGGGTGCTAGTGGCATGGCTAATCATGAGATTACTTTTTTCGATTTCAAGTGAATCTTCGAACAGGGGAGAGGGTGAGTTAGACCTGTACTTACGAAGATGGAAACCATGATCGGCTAACTCTCGAGACACTGACTGCTGAATGTAGCGCAGTTCGGACTCTGTGTTGGCTCCTGAAAGCATATCGTCGCAATAAAAATCTTTTTGAATTATATTTTTGATATTAGGATCGCTACATTCTTCACCGACTTGAAAGATACAGCGGGTCGCAAGAAAGCTCGCACTGGCGAAGCCGTAGGTCACGGTGTTTAGCTGTAGCGTTTGTATAGGATCAGATTCATTATATCGCCATAATATTTGTTGCAACGGACGATCAGACTCTCTCACAAAAATGTTTCGAAACATCTTCTCTATGTCGCCAGAGATAACGTACCTATGCTGTCGAAATCGCACGAGTATATTGAACAGCGAGTCTTGGACGGTAGGTCCGACCATCTGTAGGTCATTTACGGAAACACTAGTGGTAGTTTGCGAATTACCTTCGAAAACAACGCGGCATTTTGTAGATTCACTTTCCTTGATAACAGGATGATGGGGTAAGTAGCAGGCATTCGTACCTATCGGTTTATTTGTGGGAATTTGAGTTAAATGACCGAGAGCCTCATATTCCCGTATGAAGTCGGTGTAATGTTGTTTGACTTCCGGCTGCTTGCGGAAGCGAGCTTCTAAGCTCAGAAGACGTTTCTTGGCTAAGCCATAGGAATCTCCTAACAAGCTAGGGTCTTCGCGGAGGGGTAGGGCTACGCAAAAGTGACCATCAGCAGTTCTAGTAGTATTGTCTAGGAAGTGCTGTTCGCATAGCTTTTCCTCTTTTGTCAGCGCCTTGGTTTCTGGAACATTTTCAATTTCCCAGAATTTAGTCAATTCGCTATGTAGGTTTGGTAGGTTAGTTTGTGACTCTTCCTCGAGTAGAAAGTTACACAACACCTTTTTGGAGCCATGTAGGGGCTTAGGGTTGACGATGGGGCCAGAAATAAGCCAGCCAAGTTTAGAGCTGCGTAAGATAGGATTTTTGGCCCCTAGGGACTGTTGTTCTGAGCCTATTAGGTCCCAAAAAAGATCAGCTCCGATGAGCATGTCTATGGGAGAAGGCTCATTGAAATTGGGATCTGCCAATTCAAATTTGGATAGTTGGAGGTGCCTAATATCAAAGGCCACCTTAGGTATGTTCCCTGAAATCGTGGGAAGAATGAGACAAGACGTTGTAACGTCAAAAGATTTGTCTTTGGACTGTAGTCGAATGGAGCAGCGTTGGGTATTTATTTTTAGTGGTGTGTTACCAATACCCACAACTTCAGTATTAGACGACTGGGGAGATAGGCATAACTTCTGCTTTACAGCTTCGGTTATAAATGTCGACTGACTTCCGCTGTCCAGGAGAGCACGCACTGTAGCAGTGTTCTTAGTTATGGGGTTAGTTACCTGAACCTTGGCAGTACATAACAAAACTTCAGGAGAAGAGACAGCAGCCATTGAAATTGATTCGTCTTGGCACTTAGTTTCAGGCTCATTGGATCTGTGCAGTAGTGAGTTGTGTCGGATTTTACAGGTGCGACAGGATCCAGGCAGCTTACATTGTTGTGCATTATGACCGCCTTTCAAACAATTCAAACATAGATTGTGGGAGTTGACTAACCGGATCCTCTCTTGGACTGATTTTTGTTTGAATGTAGCGCACTGATAGAGATGATGGTCACCCTTGCATGCTGCACAATGCAGAGAAGAGCTAGAATGAGAAGAAGTATTACTCTCCTTCGAAGAGGTGGTAACTAAGGCTTTAGTCTGACTTTTTTGGTTTGTAGTTGGGTTAAATTTAGACTTGTCAGATTTATCAGACCTTGACCGCTGGAATGAGGTTTCCAAAACATCAGCTCGGCTCTTTAGGAACGAGAAGAATTGTTGTAGTGTCGGAATGTCCGGCAAGTGATTTTTGTGTTCTTCCCATTTGAAGTAAGTAGTGTTATCTAGTTTCCCCGCGACTATATAGGTGATGAGAACGTCCCATTCATCTGTAGGTAAACCTAAACTATTGAGTGCTCTGAGATTTTTAGTGATGTGGTCGATAACGAATCGAAGGCCTTTTTCAGTTTCACGGACAGACTCGATGCTAAATAACGACTTCAAGTGGTTATTAATTAGTTGACGTTTGTTATCATATCGCTCACATAGAATTTTCCATGCCTCATTGTAGTTACGGTCAGAAATTTCAAGGTTAGAGATGACTCGAGCAGCCTCACCTTGTAGGTAAGAGGTTAGGTAGTGGAATTTATGAATGTTATTAATATTTTCATTTTCATGAACCAAAGAATTGTAAATTTCTTTAAATTCTAGCCATTTGTGGCAAGTTCCATCAAAGTTGGGGATTTTGATTTCTGGTAGACGGAATCCTACTGCATGTTTATTATCATGGGTATGCTTCTGACAGCATGATTGAGACAAAGATTGCTCAGGGCTAGGCTTAGAATTCTTCTCTAACAGAGATTTGGCAAGTGTGATGCAATGGTAGAAATCTTGTTCAATAAAATCTCTCACTGCAAGTTCAGCGTCTTGTTTGTCACAGTTTATGATTTCTATCTGACCCTGCACCTGATCATATTCATTGAATAACGCTTCAAATCTTGACAATTTCATAGCAAGTTTACTCAGTTCAAGTTGCGAAATGATCTCTAAAGTCTCTAATGTTTGCAAGTAATTTTTAAATTTAGTAATGTGTCCCTTGATAGAACTGCGTTTCGAATTTAAATCTTCGCACGACATTGTAAAGCTTGCGATTCAATTTGACTGTACAGTAATGTGAAATGTTTAGCATACGGTACGCTCCTCACTCCGTCGTCTCAGCTTGCAGCAAGCAGCAGGCAGCAGGACAAGTCAGGAACAATCTGCCACCCCGCAGCACACAGCACACAGCAAACCGGCCCGACGGCGGCGATAAGCAAGGGAGGAGACACAGCAACACTGGAATAAATTGTTGCGATCTTAGAAGCAGCACAGTTGGTGCCAAATGTTAGGCAGTGCCTAGTGGGTTAGTTTGTGGAATGCAGCGCATACAGCTCAATCAATTCAGTAATATTATGTGGTGTGCATATACATATTCAATGGGTTAGTTTAACTTGTTGCTTTAGGTTGTTTACGTTAGAGAAACAATTTATTGTGGACTTACAGACTGGTTAGTTAGGTTTAGGTAGGACCTAGGTAGGCTAAGGTGTGCTAGGTTTAGGCACAGAACCTTAGATTAGGCCTATATAATAAGCACCGCTGTTAGTGTTAGTGGGCACGTAGCCATGAATTAGGTATACCGAAGTATTGAATTAGGCACGGCACGGCACGGCCAAATAGACAACAGCTCATCGATGCTTAGCGGAACCATCACCCCCAAAATTCCCAAATAGAAGTTGGAGTAGCTAGGCTAGGAATGATGAAAGGAACGGGCTCACAGTATAGACAGGCAGACGAGTGATGACGTGTTCGGACTTGAGTAGGTATCTTCTTCACAATCTTCGTAGTCTCGGCTGCTCGCGTCGTATACTAGCTGGTTTGGGACTCGCTCGTTGCCGATGGACGGACACGGAGTTGCGTAGGCGCTCGTTGTTGTTCACGTAGGCCACGGTGACTTCAATTCCGTGGTGAACACACGTGCAATGCAAATGGCTTCCGGTCGTAATCGGTGAGTTTCTTCGTAATCCTTTAGTTTTGTCTGCAGAGTCCTGTCACGGTCGCCACTTTTTGTTCACGACGGAACAAAATAAAGATTTATTTTCGGTTAAATGCAGTTTATTATTTATTTATAATTAACAATATTGGAGTAGTGTATAGGTACATCTTAACGGGCTGAACGTAGGCGAAGTTGGCTGGCGGCAAGCGAAGTGAAGTGAGTAATTTATACAAAGTAAAAGAGCGCTTGTGCTCTGTGGCTAGACTTGATGTCATCTGTCAACTGCCAGCTGACACTGACAGTGGCAGATGAAAGGGCGTAGTCGGACGACCGCCGGTGGCGCGAACACCCATCAAAAACATTACATGTACAAAAATACACAAGTCTCGCAACGCAGTTTCTCTGCCGTAAAAAGTTGTGAGATCGAATGTAAACCAAGTCCGTTAATTTCAATACCTACCTATACCTATCTATGGGAGCAGTTATATCTTTATTTCATTAGTAAATGGAGTGACTTGGAATGACTTGCACACGGCAACATAAATCTATAGAGTGTCTTGGCGATTGTACACGGCAACATAATCTACTAGACAATCTAAATATAGTCTTCCGTATAGGTGTACTTTCAAACAAATACAAGCACAAAGCGCTTAACATATATTTATGTTGCCGTGTGCAAGTCATTCCAAGTCACTCCATTTACTAAAGAAATAAAGATATAACTGCTCCCATAGATAGGTATAGGTAGGTATTGAAATTAACCGACTTGGTTTACATTCGATCTCACAACTTTTTACGGCAGAGAAACTGCGTTGCGAGACTTGTGTATTTTTGTACATGTAATGTTTGGGGGCGTCCATAAATTACGTGAGGTGTTTTTTTTAATTTTCTGCCCCTCCCTCCCCCCCTGGTGAGATGTCGTGAGATTTTATTCAACCCCCTCCCCCATCCCCCAATCTCACGTGAGATTTTTCAAAATGTGAGTTTCTTACGTAAACGCGTTGGATTGTTATTGTAAAAAGAAAAAAACAAATTTGCTTCGTGCTTTTATTTACGACTAGTTAAGACTAGTAATCAATATTGCTGAGAGTTTAATTATTATAAGTGTAATAAAAATTTAACAATAGAAACTGTGATTAAAAAAAGAATATCTACTCTAATTCAGTCGTACGCTCTCGTTCATCGAGTCGCGCGTTCGGCTGACAGTGGCGCGAAAACGACGGGTTACACTGTACCGTAAATTCAGATTAAATTGAGCTATTTGGTATAAAACAAATATGGTGGTTTGGCAGTCAGTAAATGTATAACGTCGAAGTATGAATGAAATTATTTTCTTTCGAACGAATTAGTACATGATCTTAATCGTATTACGATTACGCTTAAGGTTAAATCACAATCTGGATTAAATGGACCAAAATAGTATAATTTTCTTTTGTTTCAATCAGAAAAAAAATTGCGTGATATTTGCCGAGACCCCCCCTCTCTCCAACGTAAGATTAGATGAGATTTGACTCGACCCCCTCCCCCCCTTAAACACCTCACGTAATTTATGGACGCCCCCTTTTTGATGGGATTTATATGTGCTGTATATACCTACACTACATCTAAATACGCGCGCGTGAGTCATTTAAATCTGATTTGCCCGAACGAGTTACAGCACATTTTAAACATTTTCTCCTGAAACGAACAGTTCGCCGGATACTGTGGTGCCACATTGAACACTTTTTATTGCCTTTTTATGCTTCGTGTTTGTGGCGCAGTGCTCACTGTTTATTTTATAACTGGTCGGAATCAGTTACAGAAAACGATTCTGGATCACACATTTCTATAGCTACGACAACATAGATCTATTATCCTTGGTAAAAATAATAGTAAGTATATTTATTTAGGTAGGAAAATTCATACAAAACTCAATTTTCCAGGAGTCGAGTTTAGCTTGTGTCTAAAAGAATTAAAATACAGAAGAACATCAGTCCTTAACTCTTTTTTCACCTTTGAAACGTTTAGGTCCTAGTTTTGATTCAAAGAGTAGGAAATGTGATACTATTTCCCTGTCCTCTTCAGTACCTACTGCAATGCCATTAAATTTGTTTGTAAGGATTCAGCATCAGAGGTGATGTAAACGATCATCTCGAGCTCATTTTAATCTATGTTAATCGGGTGTGTTTTAATTAAAATACCACCTTGGTTGTGTGTTTAAAAATGTAGAGAGAAAGCAACGTGGTATTGTGTGTTGAACGCGCCCTCGGCTGTGGGCGGCGGAGGCGGTGGAACCTGCCCTGATATGATACGATCCCAACGAAGTAGGCTCCGCGCCGTTAAGAGATGTTTTCCCTTTCGACAACAATGAATTCTTTGTGAGCATTGTTTGTTCATGTATTTCGGTGCTTATTATGTTTTCCCTTTCAATGGTGCCTTCACGCACTAGCGGCTTAGCGATAATACAAACGATTATTATGAGAGAAATACGAGTACATCACAAGCGGCAGATAAACACAGCACAGGTTACACAAACAACTAATTAAACATTTTAAAGAGAAATATTTGTAGGAAAACAATTAGGCAGGTTTCAGGAGCCCGAGGCTGAAGCAAATAGGTAGTACATTAGATGAAAGTTGCGAGACCTGCACGTAACATGCTGCGGATGGTTCCAAAGTAATTCCGGAGCTCCCGAGGCCGCGGCGCCGGTGTCACAGCCACGGCTCTGCTCACTCACTTCCCGCTAGTGCTGAGCCACTTTCTACTTTACTTATACAGATGTCAGTTCCACTTTGAAGCTAAATAAAATTAGTGGGTTACTGAGTTATTTTACAGTTTCAGTAAGCGGCAACTTTGTATCGTGCGATCTATAGCCTACCGGAAGCGAGATACGTTTCGCGTTGGCATTCTCTTACCTAGACATTTTATCACACTAAGATAGAAAAACATCTCAGTTTGATGAAATATCTGTAGGGGGCACCTCAGCTACTTATTGAACCGAGTCTACTCAGCCTTTACTCAATGCCCTCCCCCGTCCTTTTGAAGAAGAAAATTGAAATCGGAGACGAAATAAATCCTCCGAGTTCCGAGAAACGTCGCCGGCCCGTCCCGGGATTGACGTCCCATCTCTCCGACAATGCTCTCTCCAGACCTCCATCAGATAACAATGAGGAACACAGAGGCAGGAGCCGGTGGGCTCGCCACACAATGACACCGGACATGGGATATTTGTACATAAGGAAGTGAACGTTTCGGAGGATCGACCTTCGGAGCTGATCGGTCGAGATCATTGTCCATGGACAGCAAAACGCTGCCAATGAATATTTCTAGCTCGATTGGCATTTGATCGAAATAATTTAGATTGTGAAGATTATTAATTTAGCTGAATATGATTTAAAACGGTTCGAGTGTTTCAGGAGGCAAATATACCTAACAGCGGGAAATAATGTAAATAATGTATTGTTATGTCGCCATAGATGAGCGACTCCGCCCCCGCGACGTGAGGTGCGCCGCGCCCGACCTCTGACACTGCCGCGTGCTCCACTGCACTGCACTGCACTGCACTGAACTGCACAATGCCCAATGCACATTGCATATTGATGGCACGCCGCGGGCACAGGCAAGACAAACGAGGCCAGCTATCGAGATGTCGGAAAGATTTCCATGTCGCTGTAAAGAAGCCACTAGATTGAAAATTTCACATTGCTTCTCAAATACATAGAGAGAGAGTGTCTCTATAATCCACCACGTTGGCTGAGCGCGAGTTGGTACTTTGTAACGCAAATGCAAATTTAAGTATTTGAAAGCGTCTGTTATTCATTTCCATCGTCGACGGGTTCCGCTTACATCCAATATTGCTTATTCCACTCGCTGGCTCCGCGAACAACAAGAATATCCAGCATCACAGGTTATAGGAGGAGAGGTGCGAGTGGCGATATTTGTGAAGAACGTGATTATTAATAATTGAGATCAAAGTATGAATCGATGAAAAATGATTATTACAAGTAACAGCACACGACTTGGACGCACGCAACGATATCAACTGACAGTCGTATTTATTATTAAGAAACTTATACGATCAAGGTGTTTCTTTTGCGTAAAATATAGATAGGTAGGTATATTAAATAATGTTTATTTTGACTCTAATAATATAGAAATACTTCAATAAATAATCCATAGTCAACACTATACATTGTATTATGCACACTTATTCTCGTTTTGTCCCGACGGACCCGCCGCGTGGAGTCAGCAGGTCTCGGCCTCCGGAGACGGCTCAGCCTCCGTGATTCGATTCGGTGCTCCAATAATCACGCGACACGTAGCCATTCTTCTGAGTGTACGACAAATCCAATATCATTCAATATTTACGTCGGATGGCGCCGGAAAATACGCGTATTTTTTCGGCATTCCGTAAAGTATGATTGCCAGCGGCCTCTCGATTAGAGTTATACAAGGCCCTACTCGGCGAGCGCGACCTGTCTTTCTACACATTTTTATAAGATAGATAAACTCTTTATTGGAACGCCACAGAACAAAGAAAAGCTAAGGCTAGTAACAGAGCAACAAATAACAAAAAATATATATATTACAATGGGCGGTCTTATCGCTCAAAGCGATCTCTTCCAGACAACCATGCATGGGGAGGAGTAGAGTTGGACAAGAAGCAGCTGTAAAGCCTCGGTCACACATAGCGAATACTCGCTGCGAGTGCATTCGCCGCGAACAATAGTCGCAGCGACAATTCGTAGCCTGCCTGTCACACACCGCGAGTTCTACACGAGATTTTCGCCAGTCTGTTGGTGCGCAAATACAAAATGTTGTGTGCTCTAATACGTTTGTGTATTCGGTTGGCATGTGCAGAGTTAGCAAACCAAATGCTGGTTAAGCTCACAAGGCGCCTTCCTTTGCATTCTTCTTTAAAAATGTATTTGTCGTCTCTATCGTTTATAAGAACGTCAATTGACTACAAAGTACTAGCAAATAAAATGTAGTCAAGCTGTGATTGGTCCGTCGATTTGATTGGTTGATTGTAAAGTACGGTGAACGCCGTGTGGTGGGGATTGCCCCCACACGTGGACAGAGTCGGGGAGGATCGAGCTCACTTTTAGTTCAGACTGCACAGCGGTCACTTCACCACGCCGAACCTGTCACGTTCTCTGTACTGATTAATTATTTTGTACCGTGATTCGTGATTACAAGCAAATTGTGTGACAACTAGCAGTGTTTTATTGGTTTGCCTGAGTACCCACCTACATGGAGCCTGTACGAGATAATAACAATGAGCCACCTATCGTTGCGCCCACTACCCTGCCGTCATCAGAAGTGGGATCAGCTCAGGCACCACCGACATCGGATACCCAATGGCGCCAACTGCTAGAACAGCAGAACCAGAATATGATACGCCTGATCGAGGCTATTCAAGCACCGACAATTGCATCTACGGTGATTGCCTTACCAGAGTTCAATCCGGACTTACCAGATGCTGACCCTCGTGCCTGGTGCACAACTGTAGACATATGTCTGATGGAACGACCGCTGGAAGGGGGAGCGTTAATTATTGCGCTCAGCAAATCTTTGAAAGGAAGTGCATCAGCATGGCTTCCCCACGTGTCATACACTGGAATGAAGTGGACCCACTTCAAGGAGTTGTTTTTAGCACGCTATGGCAGTGCAGAAACTTGCGCTGCTACAATTATTAACGTCAACAACAGCCGGCCCAAAGAAGGTGAAAATCTTGCTGCATACGTGAGTCGCCTTATTTCAACCCTCATGACCCAATGGAAAGGCATGAACACCGAGGAAATCGCCGTTGCGTATGTACTTGCTCACATTGCACAAATTGACACTCGGATCAGCAGATTGGCGTTTACGACCGAAATCAAAACGAGAACAAAGTTGATACAAGAGGTTCAAGCCTTTTCTTTAAAGCGCAAACAAGAACGCAACGACAATTCTACACCAGACCCAAAGCGCACTCGATCAAGCATGAACACGAGAGATGTAAACAATCTACCAATTCAGTGTAGTTATTGCAACAAGTTCGGTCACAAAGTGAGTGACTGTTACTCCCGGAGAAGCAAACGGATATTTACGCCACAAGAATCGCGTCCCTCAACATCGTCTACACCGGATCCCAAGAAGGTTATCAATTGCTTCCGTTGTGGCGAAAGAGGCCATATTGCATCAAACTGTCCGAAGAGGAGCGGCGCAGGCTTGAGCGGCGCAGGCGACGGTGGAGGCGCACTTCACGAGCGACGTGTCAACTTCTGCGAAGTTCGTGGTGTTCAGGGAGAATTAAATCAAACCGGTGAGTCGTACCCTTTTTATTTCGATAGTGGTGCTGAGTGTTCTCTCGTAAGGCAAAGTGTTGCTAAAAAGTTTACTGGGGTGCGTTCTGACACTAATGTGCGTTTGACAGGAGTAGGCAACGCTCATGTTTACTGTACCGAACAAATTCTTAGTGAAGTGGTTATTGACAATCATTGTTTAAAATTGACGTTCCTAATTTTACCGGACGAGTGTATGCCACATAACATAATGATCGGCTCCGATATTTTAAAGTTGGGGCTGATAGTCAATTTGACTAGTGCGCGTTTCTCAATAACTAAACCGGTGGATTGTTTGAGTCTGAGTGCAATTACGGAATTTGACTTTAGTGCAATCGACACGGACATTCCACCGCCGTTTAGAGATAGTCTTACGCATCTTTTGAGTGAGTTTTCGTTTGCTTTTATTGACGGCTTACCACTTACGCGTGTGACAACGGGGGATCTGAAGATTCGTCTGATAGATCCCACGCGTACTGTTTATCGTCGTCCATATCGGCTCAGTCCACACGAACGAGAGATAGTGCGTGCTAAAATAAATGAGTTGTTGAGTGCTAACATAATTAGGCCGAGCAATTCTCCATTCGCGAGTCCTATTCTCCTCGTGAAGAAACGTGACGGATCAGACCGTATGGTAATAGACTACCGCGAGTTAAACTCGAATACAGTTCCGGATCGATTCCCTTTACCGCGTATAGATGACCAAATTGCACGCCTAAACGGGGCTAATTATTTTAGTTGCCTTGATTGCGCAAGCGGCTTTAATGAGATACCGATTTTAGATCCTGAAAGTATCGAGCGTACTGCTTTTGTGACCCCTGATGGGCAATTTGAATACTTGGCTATGCCTTTTGGTCTCCGCAACGCACCTAGTGTATTTCAAAGAGCCGCATCCAATGCGTTAGGTACCTTGGCCCACTCTTATGCGATCCAGTACTTGGATGACATTATAATCCCCTCTAAAACCGTGGAAGAAGGACTCCTTCGACTACGCGAAATATTGACTGTCCTAACTAACGCTGGCTTCTCACTAAATATCTCGAAATGTAAGTTTCTCAAGCAACGTGTTGAGTTTCTTGGGTATGATATCTCTTCAGGGCAAATCAGACCGAATCCACGTAAGGTTGAAGCGCTTACTAAGCTCCCTCCCCCTGAAAATGCGACACAGTTAAGGCAGTTTATAGGTCTCGCCTCCTATTTTCGAAAATTCATAAAGAATTTCTCTCAGATCATGATCCCATTGTTCCACTTAAACACCAGTGTGCAATTTACCTGGAGGCAGGAACACGAAGAGGTTAGACAGCAAGTTATTTCAATTTTGACCAGTCAACCTGTGCTTACCATTTTCAATCCAGACCTACCGGTCGAATTGCACACTGATGCCAGTGGTACGGGTTATGGCGCTATCCTCTTTCAAAGAGTTGACGATCAGCTGCATGTTGTAGAGTACTACAGCCGAAGAACCACAGATGTCGAGTCAAGATACCACTCTTACGAGTTGGAAACTCTAGCGGTAGTAAAGGCTGTGGCACACTTTCACCATTACTTGCAAGGGCGTCATTTTGTAGTCATAACGGATTGTAATTCTCTCAAAGCTTCCCGTAATAAGGCTGATCTTTCCCCAAGAGTACACCGTCACTGGGCGTTTTTGCAGTCATACGATTTTGAGATCTTATATAGGGAAGGTAGGCGAATGAGTCACGTAGATTTCTTGTCTCGCAATCCTCTGCCGGAGTCGCTTACTTCAGCAACGGCGATAATGTCCAAGCCCATTATTAAGAAAATTGAGCAAAAACGTGTTGATCTTACCACTTTATCCGAAAATTGGCTCTTAGCTGAGCAGTTGCAAGACGATGAAATTCAAGCTATTGTGGTAAAATTAAAAGAGAATCAGCTTTCCTCAGACATTTCAAAAACGTACGAAATCCGTTCGGGCGTTTTACACCGTCGCGTACAGAGAAATAATCGAACACGTTGTCTTCCAATAGTACCACGAGCTTTTCGTTGGGCTACTATCAATCACATACACGAATCGATAATGCATCTCGGGGCGGACAAAACTTTAGAAAAAGTTTACGACCACTACTGGTTTGACAAAATGGCTAAATACGTTCGTAAATTCGTGGACGGTTGTATCACTTGTAAAATCTCAAAATCACACTCTGGTCGAGTACAAGCTGAGCTTCACCCAATACCAAAAATTAGCGTACCATGGAATACTGTGCACATTGACATAACGGGAAAATTGAGCGGCAAAAACGACACGAAAGAGTACGTAATTGTCTTGATAGATGCGTTCACTAAATACGTCTTGCTATATCACACGCTACGTATCGATACACCTAGTGCTATCAAAGCCTTAAAATTTAGCGTCTCTCTTTTTGGTGCACCCGTTCGCGTTATAGCTGATCAAGGTCGCTGCTTTGCCAGCAAAGATTTCAAAGAATTCTGCGATTCACACGGCATACGGCTGCATTTAATTGCGACAGGCTCAAGCCGTGCAAACGGGCAGGTTGAGCGCGTCATGAGCACGTTAAAGGGAATGCTTACTGCTGTAGAGACGTCCAGTAGGTCGTGGCAGGAAGCTCTTGATGAAGTTCAGCTTGCACTTAACTGTACGGTAAACCGTGTAACTAAAGCGAGCCCTCTTGAGCTTATGATCGGACGTGTAGCACGACCTCTTAGTCTTTTGACCGCAGGCGATTCTGAAGTTGAGATAGATATTGCCACAACGAGAGAGCAAGCAACCCACAGCATTGAAAAGTGTGCGACTTACGAAAAATCTCGCTTTGACAGTAATAAGTCCAAATTAGTTAAATTTAACGTTGATGACCTTGTTCTGATCCAAAATGAAGAGAGAAATCAAACTAAGTTGGACCCTAAGTACAAAGGCCCTTTAAAAATAATCGAAGTACTTGATGGGGATCGTTACACTTTAAAATCTTTGACCAATAACAGAACTTACAAATACGCACACGACCGCCTTAGAAAAATGCCTCAAAGTAACGTACCATCCGAACTAGACATTGACGATGTATCTGATGATGAAAGTGCTGTTGAGGTCACACCTGCGTAGCGTGGATACGCTTTAGCCGCACTGCACGCTTCAGCCGTAGTCGTAACTGCGACTCATCTTTGAGTCGTTCAGAGCGCGGTGGGCGGCTGGGGGTGTGGTGGGGGCTCGAGTCTAATTTTATTGTGACTACGGTTTAGTTGATGGCTGAAATTCTAATGTTGTGTTGTAGCGAATGATTGCTATGTGAAAGATGCTGTGCTAAGCAAATTATACGTGTGATTAAGTTTGTTTACTGTACAGTTGACTAAGGTTACTAGTTTACTTCTGAGGCATCTTTTCTAAATAAATTACCTACTATCCTCGTTACTCTGTAAATTATCTTGTAGCCAGGATTGGCCGAACCAAGCCCACTCCATTTGTTTTCCGTTGTTACAGATACACACGAGGACGTGTGATTTGTCAGTTCTGGCCGTGTCGTCTCTATCGTTTATAAGAACGTCAATTGACTACAAAGTACTAGCAAATAAAATGTAGTCAAGCTGTGATTGGTCCGTCGATTTGATTGGTTGATTGTAAAGTACGGTGAACGCCGTGTGGTGGGGATTGCCCCCACACGTGGACAGAGTCGGGGAGGATCGAGCTCACTTTTAGTTCAGACTGCACAGCGGTCACTTCACCACGCCGAACCTGTCACGTTCTCTGTACTGATTAATTATTTTGTACCGTGATTCGTGATTACAAGCAAATTGTGTGACAACTAGCAGTGTTTTATTGGTTTGCCTGAGTACCCACCTACATGGAGCCTGTACGAGATAATAACAATGAGCCACCTATCGTTGCGCCCACTACCCTGCCGTCATATTTATATTGCTGTTATTAGCATCCCACAGCACTTCATATTTCCTATATGCATTCAAGAAACGAATAATTTCTATATTTCCCCACTTAAGGGAATCCTTTTTTTGTTGACTTATAATTAATTAAAAACTTGAAAAAGCGACGAATCGACCTGTAAACACGATCGTGTCCAGTCCAGTCGAGAGCGGCGCGCGAATGGCTAGTCGCTAGTCGCAGCGAATACCCTGTCACACACAACGAATACTCGCGGCGACTGCGCAATCGCCGCGAATAAAATTGAACATGCTTAATTCCAATCGCGGCGAATTCAAGTCGCGGCGAGTGTGTCTACTCGCAGCGAATAGCCTGTCACACACAGCGAATACTCGCGGCGACTACGCATTCGCAGCGAGTATTCGCTATGTGTGACCGAGGCTTTAACCCCCACCTGTGTAGTTTCCAGTTAGTTACGATAGTGTAATCTAAATGTTGGCAACCGCGCGCGCGCCGCGGGATCACGGTTGCCACGCAGTAACATCACGGTTAGCGCGCTAGTCGCCGCCGCACACACTGTGCCGTGCACGCCGGCTGCTTCAGCATCTACCTACCTACTGCGATTATAAACTGGCACACTTACTTAGAATAACTACTTGCGCAGTTTGACGTTTTCAGTTCTCTAATAATTTACAAAACCTTGTATGTGCTTACATTGTTAATTATTTGAAAACTGAAATCGTGTAGGTATTATACGTCTCCGTATGTATATTAATTTGATAACTATAGATGTTGTCCTCTGCGATTTCAAATGACCTGACGTTACAGCACATAAATTTAAATGATTAAAACTAATGATCTGCGCAGTGCAGCCGCTGCCTCCAGCCCTCCATAATATTACCTAGATGTATCTCTAGACACACAATCCATAATATCAATATAAATTCGATCGTTATGGCATCACGACGTGATCTGACCAAAAGAGTTCCGAGACCTATAATAATACGTGATTTGGACATAGTATGGGAACCAGATGCTCCGCCATTTAGTATTTCCACCATAAAACCGCCATCAGTGTGACGTCATTTATTTCTTTTTCTTTTTCATCTAGCCAGCCAGCCAGCCGGTGAGATGGGAACGCTTTGCTGAACAGCATGCGCGGCGCGTCGCTCTTAATCACCAGCCAAGGCTGTCTCGTTAGTCTACGCTATGGCATACCTATACCTACCTACAGCGCACATTCGCATCGGAATACATTGAATCGTAAACTGTACTCGGTGTCTAATTAAACAAAACTCACTCGCCGTATTGCCGTAGGTAGGTTTATACAAAAACAAAACAGGATTCGATGCAGTACGTAAGTACGTACCTTCTCGCTACCTTTTAAATAGGTCGGCTAACGAGTATCTGTGTCTAATGTAATTGCCATTAATGCGATACATTTTCTTGTAAAACAAAAGGTGTATACTATTGTATGTATGTATGTATGTATTGTATGTTTTGTATGTTACTCTATGAATACGAGCGACAGTGAAACTAGGTATATTTGTATTTATCTGTCTTTTTACACTTTGCTCACGCTACGCACATCTATTTTGGACGATTAATTTTTGGCATATCGCTGATTTACATCAATCGCTGTGATCGGTTTTCATACTCACGTCCAATTTTCATTAGTAAGTAAGTATACCTAGTCAGGTCATAAATTCTGTCACATGTTTTATATAAAATAATTGAAACAAGTTTATTCATTATGTAACCATTTATATACCAAAATGAACTTAACAAAACATAGATTCTTATGACACTAAAGTTTATTCAAAATGACCTCCGTGATTTTGAATACAGGCCTTCAATCTGCGCGGCCAGTCGTCTATCGCAGCACGAACGAGGTCCATGTCAATATCGGCGGCTGCCTTAATCAAGGATGTCTTGAGTGACTCCAAATTGGGATGAGGCTTTGAGCGCGCCTTTTCCTCCAAGTCTTGCCATATCTTGTAATCTAGCGGATTCAAATCTGGACTGGAGGAGGGCCAGTCTTCGTGCCGGATGAAGTCGATTTCACGCGCCGCCAGCCAGTCTTGTGTGCTCTTCGCTCTATGAGCTGGCGCCGAATCTTGTTGGAATACCCAGTGCCTGTTATTAAACATGGTATGAGAAACAGGTTCCACAAGGTTCGTCAGGACTGTATTTTGATACACAACTGCATTCGTTTTTACACCTTTCTCACAAAAATGTACCTCTGTTAAGCCCCAATAAGACACTCCCAACCATACCATGAGCGAGGATGGAAAATGACCTCGTTGGACACGCGGAATACGGTTGCTCGCTTCTTCACTACTGTGTGCGTACACCTTATCATTTTGTTTGTTGTAGCTCTCTTCTACGGTAAAAATTTTTTCATCCGAAAAAAGAATTTCCCGTTATTTTTTTCCCGCGTACCGCTTCAACAAAGCGCGGCATCTCTTCAGTCTCAGGTCCATTAGACGAGCATTCAAATGATGTCCTGTTTTTCTTCGATATGCCCGAAGCCCTAAGCCTTCATTTAACACCCTTTTCACCGTGGTTCTGCTTAATCCCATCTGAAGGGCCAACAGTTTCTGCTTACGTTTGGGATTTCTTTGAATTCGCGCCTTCACAGCTTTTATCACTGCTGGAGTCCTAACAGACCGAGGGCGACCACTTCTTGACCTGTCATCTACACTAGAGTCTTCATTGTATCGTTTGATGGTACGATAAACGAATCTCTTGGTTATATTCAAATTTTTCAGTATGTCAAAAATTTGAATTGGCGCGTAACCGCAACGATGCAACGCAATAACTGCAACACAGTCTTCTTTAAGCGTCCACTCCATATTTAAAAATGAGTAAAATTCTAAAAAGTATAAGTAATACATTTTTATTTTCATGAACAATTCTAAATTCGAATTCAATAAACTTTTTTGTGGCCAGCATTCTAAAAGAAAAGTTTTTACTGTGTGACAATACTTATGACCTGACTAAGTACATTAATTTATTCGATCATCATTCAAATTTAGAATTGTGCTTCACGGTATAAAAATAAACTGTAATAAAGCATTAGCCCGCGCCCGCGCCCGCGCCCGCGCCCGCGCCCGCGCCCGCGCCCGCGCCCGCGCCCGCGCCTCGCCAGACTATACATCACCAACTGTCCCTCTTCTGCCAAATTAACCCTCTGAGTCGTGAGAGTGAGGAGTCGACGCCAAGTACTCCCAAGACGGTCCCCGGAGTCACGTGACGGCTGCAACCTGTTGCTAGTCCCGCCCCGCCGCGCTCCCCTCCTCCCCACGTGCGTGAGTTCACGTGAAAGCTCATTATACTTGACTTTATGCACGCATCGGCGGCGCGGAATCGCGTCACTGCTCGCCTTTACCTAGAATAAAGGATGCTTCTTGAACTCGACATGTGCTGCGGAGCGGTTAAGCAAACACATTTACCGATGGTTAGGTTCCGGAAATAAAACGAAAAGATCTTTGAATACGTTCGATAGAAGCAACTTTATTCTTGCAGGGGACAGCGAGTAAAATTAAAAGTGCCATCTCGTTATCCCCAGTGGGGCCTGAGCGATGGGGACACTAGGAATACACGAATAAATTCTTGCGGAACTTGCGGATACTTAGTGAGTTTGATGGAACCCGCTCGAACCGTAGTTTGTAATAAGTAGTGTTGGGTTTTGGTATAAATAAAGCTTATAGTACTTGTTGCAACTGGATTTATTTTATACGCAAAATACACAAGAAATTGACTAGGCAGCCATGACAGAGAGAGAGTATATTTTCTTTAGAGCGAGATGCAAAACATTTTGTTGACGTTCATAGTCTGACAGTTGACACGGCTGACACTGACAAAGACAGTTTGAGTTTACAAATTAATCTATCCAACACCCACCCATAAACCAAACTTAACTATATTACAAAACATCAAAGTAGGTACATAACTAGGTACCCATATAATACTACTAGTACAATACAGTAATTTTATTTAACAAACATAATATAAGGTACATATCAAACCTTTACACCTTTTGTAGGTTCAAATCATTTACAAATTTACAATGCTTTACCACACTGAGAGATTTAGTAAATATATCAGCAGTCATCTCTTCAGTTGGACAATACACAGTACACAACATTCCTTTGTTAACATTTTCTCTTATAAAGTGATGTCTTATATCTATGTGCTTGGTACGTGCATGAAACATTTGATTGGTGCACAACTTCTGAGCAGATTGATTATCATTATACATAGTAATAGGACATATCTTAACACCTAGACTTTCATATATAAAATTATGCATCAACAGTGCCTCTTTGCAAGCTTCAGACAAAGCCATGTATTCAGCTTCAGTGCTACTGAGTGCTACAGTACGTTGCTTCCGACTCTCCCATGATACTACATTTTTACCAATTTTAAATACATACCCAGTGTAACTACGCCTGTCGATTTCACTTGCTGCCCAGTCTGCATCTATATATGCACTAATATTTAATCCACCTTTCTTAAATACTAGGGAATAATCAATTGTACCTTTAAGATATCGGAGAACACGCTTGGCTGCTTTCCAGTGTGACTCATCAAAACTTTCATTAAATTGGCTCAACAAGCTGACTGCATGAGCAATGTCAGGTCTAGTGCACACTGCAACATACATTAGACATCCTAACAAATTCCTGTAGTCATATTTGTTTGAGACGACACTAGACTTAGTAAGTTTTAGTCCACATTCCATCGGTGTTTTCGCTGGGTTACAATCACTCATCTGAAATCTCTCCAAAATGCTATTTATGTAACCAGTTTGATCTAGAGTTATCTGGCCATTGTTTTTTCGAATCCGCATACCCAAAATGTGGCTTGCTGTTCCTAAATCTTTCATATCAAATTCACTCATCAGTATATCTTTCAACTTGTTTGTTTCTTCCGCTGAACAGGTTGTGAATAACAATATATCATCGACATAAAGTGTTATGAATATAATTTTTCCATCTATGGTCTTGAAATAAACACACGGTTCCAAAGTTAGTTTCTTGAAATTTAGTTTTTGTACCAGGACTCCATTTATTTTCTCATACCAGGATTTGGCAGCTTGTTTCAAGCCGTATATAGCTTTGTTTAGTTTATATACCTTATTTTCATTTCCTTCTTTAACAAAACCTTCTGGCTGTTCCATCAGCACATTCTCTTGCAGTTCACCATTCAGGAAAGCAGTGGTTACATCTAAATGATCAATATTCATGTCATACTCCACAGCTAGTGCTAGCAGCATTCGTATTGTGGAATACCTAACCACAGGCGAAAAAGTCTCTTGGTAATCAATACCACTCTTCTGTGTGAAACCGTCCGGCTACTAACCGTGCTTTGTACCTTAGAACTTCTCCATTAAGGTCCCTTTTTCGTTTGAAGACCCATTTGCACTTCACAGGCTTCTTGTCCACTGGCCTGTCAACTAAAGTCCAGCAGTCGTTTTTCAAAAATGACTCATATTCTGTCTCCATGGTAGCTTGCCATTTTTCAGCATCGTCGCCTGTGAGGGCATCGTTTACAGTCATTGGATCATTGCTCAGTGCCACCCTAGTCATGTTGGCATACTCAAATGAATCATCGCAGTCTTCATAGTTGAAACTTTCAGATTCCAATGATGTGCCTGGAACATAAGTTTCATCCGCAGGATCATCCATAAAAGAGGTCGCAGTTTTATCAGAGTGATCCACTGAGAACAAAGTTTCTCTCCGATTATTTCTATATAATACAGGTTCAATATCTCCACCATTCTCATTGGGTGACTCTGAATCAGTTATGGTTTCACAAGCCACATTATTTGTTTTATGGTAATTTGAACTAGACATAAAATACTTTGTATCCTTTTCATTATTTATACTTTTTTCTGAATGACATTTGTCTTCTATGAAAATTACATTTCTTGCCTTTACACATTTTGTAGGATATAAGGGATCAATTAACCTATACCCTTTCGTTTCTTCACAATATCCCACAAATATATATTTCTTACTTTTTGAATCTAATTTCTTAGTTCTTAAACTTTCGCGAACTGAATACATGTTAATTAGTATTTAAACGGGTCTAATTCGCGCACAAACGAATATCAAAATATATAATGTTTGTGCGCGAATTAGACCCGTTTAAATACTAATTAACATAATTTCTTAGTATTCGGTACATGATTGTAAGCTAGACATCCAAAAGTACGTAAATGACTAACATTCACCTTCTTATTTGTCCATTTTTCTTCTGGAGTTGCTCCAAAGACAGCCTTTGTAGGACTTCTGTTCTTGAGGTATACTGCGGTGTTGACAGCTTCCGCCCAGAATCTCTTGTCTAGGTGAGCATCCATCAGCATACAACGTGCCTTTTCCATAATTGTCCTATTGGCGCGCTCAGCAACACCATTTTGCTGAGGTGAATATGGCACCGTTGTGTGATGCCTGATGCCACATTGCTTGAGGTATTCCTGGAATTTAGAATTCATGTATTCTGCACCATTGTCACTTCTGATGATTTTTATTTTCATAATTGTCTCATTTTCTACTAGTGCTTTGAAGTGCTTAAATGTCTCAAAAACTTCATCTTTTGTCTGGAGAAAATAGACAAATGTTTTTCTTGAATAATCATCAATGAAAGTCATGAAATACCTACTACCCCTGAAAGAGGGCATGGGCATTGGGCCACACAGGTCTGTGTGAACAAGTCCTAATATTTCTTTGGCTCTGCTTTGTGATTTTACTGGAAAAGGAAGCCTCGCTTGCTTCCCTTCAATACATGCAATGCATGGTTGAAACTGGTTATCATTGTAATTGATTCCTGACACCATACCTTTTCTCAAGACATACATGCTGCGATTATTTAGGTGGCCGAGACGACGGTGCCACACTACCTGCGAAGGATTGGTTGTACCCGTGGTCACCGGCGAAGCAGTCTCCTCCACTGCCTCAGCTTGTCCAAGCATAACATCAGCACTAACCTGTGAAATTGTAATGGGATTGCCCGAACCCTTACCTGATGTTGATTCTATGGCTTTGTCTGGCACTGCATTGTAACAAATAGGTTTATGCACTGTATCTATTTGATAGACACCATTACATTGCTTAGCAGTCGCAATAATATCACTTCCACTATATACTTTACAAATTTTGTCAGTAAACACAATTTTATAACCTTTACTAGCCATTGCACTGACAGACAACAAGTTAGCTGTTAAATTAGGAACATAATATACATTTTCTATTGTTCTTGAACAGTTTTTAAGTTGTACTTTCACTTGGCCATGCCCACCTGTTGTCAATGTTTCTCCATTAGCAACACGCACATCAACTGGTGAACTGTAAACAAAATTATGAATTTGTTTACGATTATTGCACATATGATGAGTGGCCCCACTGTCCACACACCACACATCGTGGCCGACACTCACTGAAAGGGCTGTAAGCAATGCTTCATTGCTTGTGTTGTCCTTGATCTTCTGCTTCCCTTCTGACTTCATCAGCGGGCAATCCCGCATGAAGTGTCCAGGTTTCTTGCATTTGAAGCATTTCAGAACCTTTTTGGTTGCCAATGCTGTTGCAGAGTCAGACTCACTCTTGTCACCTCTTCTCTGGGTTTCATGAAGCAACTTAGCTTTAATTGTTTCGCTTCCAAGCTTCACATGTGAATTTTCTAAAGCCATTATGAGTGGATCAAAATCAGCTGTCAGTCCACTTAGCATAATGACACCGACGAAGTCATCTTCCAGTGGGGAACCAATGTCGTTTAACTGTTGTGCCAAGTTCGTCACCTTCGACACGTAGCTTTCCATGCTCTCACATTCTACAAGTTTGACTGAAAATAAGGATCGTAAAAGATTCAATCGTCTGCATAGCCCTCTATCTTCGTAAGCCCTTTTCAGGTTATTCCAAGCTTCGTACGACGTCACTGCATTTCTAACAAATGGGAATGCCGGTGCTTGTATAGCAAGGCATATCTTAGCAAGAGCCTTTTGATCCTTTTTCTTGTCTGCCGCCGCCACGGTTATCGATTCCACACATTCCCAAAGACCTTCCAAGATCAACAAATTCCTCATCGAGAACTTCTAATTGTGGTAATCGTCGACGCCTCGTAGTTTTTCCAAAGGAATCGTCCCGCCGCCATTTAGTGTCATGGTAATCGTAAATTTGCACGGAAATTAATTACAAAGTACTTCCTGGGCCCATAACCTGTTGGGTTTTGGTATAAATAAAGCTTATAGTACTTGTTGCAACTGGATTTATTTTATACGCAAAATACACAAGAAATTGACTAGGCAGCCATGACAGAGAGAGAGTATATTTTCTTTAGAGCGAGATGCAAAACATTTTGTTGACGTTCATAGTCTGACAGTTGACACGGCTGACACTGACAAAGACAGTTTGAGTTTACAAATTAATCTATCCAACAAGTAGTTTACTTATGTATGGGTATACACTATTTTTTGACACATATACACATTGACAATATTCCGGTCGCCAAGTGCCGCCCTAACTGGCAATTACTAGAAGTTGGATGCTTACCCGATGTGAGTAAGCGACCTGGTTGGTTTGATTGAGGGGCGACGACTGCTGCCCCCACTTACCGCTGGGCTGGGTCACCACTGGGTATATCGAGCGTTGGTAAATGTAACGCTACCGGCTTTAATAACGAAGGTGTCCTAAATATCACACACACAATTGGAACCGAACTGACTTTTCCGCTCGACTTCGTACGCGTAGACTATCACAATATTATGTGACGTTATTATGACAAGTCCGGCCCACTCACTATAACTCTATTTCCCTAGCCCGCGGAACATACGGGCTCAGCAATGTTGGCCGCGGCGCACAAATTTTTCCTAAAATGACAAAGGTTAATACCTAAATATGAATGTACCTACACCGTACACCGTACAAAAAGACCCCTTCAAGCGACAAAGCACATGACCCTCCTTCTGGGCAGTCAAGTAAAAATGTTCCATACGATTTTAACCACATAACGACCTCGTTTCGTACAGATACGTCTCACCTTCACTAGTTTATTATGATTTGTCGCTTTAGGGAATTGGGATCCGACCTCTAAACAGGGTTCCTTGCATCTTGCTTGGGATTCTACGGAACGATCGATCTCACAATATCGAACAAATTATTCACAGTTTTTATAAATTGGTATTTGTTCCACAGACAACAAACGATAACGATGATAATAATCAATAACCGATTGCAATTTTCCTAACCAACACATCCACACCACATTAGACAAAGTATAAAATAAAGATATTTTGAAAAGTGATAAGTAGCATAATTAGGTATAGGTTCTTGTTAAAATACATTAGTATTATTAATCAGCTACGCAAAAGTTTTAGTTTGGCCATAGTTAGAAGCCCTCTCGAACATCGCGCCAACACCTCGCAGAGGGATTATTCAATCCTTCCTCTAACTAACGTAGTACGACAATTATAATGTATTCTCGTCAGTGGATGTTGCTCCACACCTAATGTACGTACAGATGGAAAGCGGGACCGACTCTAGCTGGGATTTTTAGTTTTCTTGTTAGTTAAAATTAAAGTCGAGTGAGATTACTTTCTCAGTGGTAATGGAATCTTTCGATTAGGATCATAATGTTGCCAAAAGCTCGGTTACCGACCCTCTAACTCATGTTATCGTACTTTTGATGTAGGTTATAATATACCCAGCTGTACACAAGACATTTTCGAAGAGATGACAAAGGCGTGTTACGATTTATGTTAGAAATTTAATTAATTTACTTACTTAATTAATTATTTCAACTTTCTTCTTTAGAGGGTTTTGCTATTTTAATTCTTATTACGATGTTTGTGAAAGTTTATTCTTGCAAACAAACAAATTAAGGTAAAGGATGGAGAGAGAAGTTTTAGGAACATTAGAAACGAAATGTAACGACGTCAGTTTGCCATTTCATTCTAAATCGAATTGTAAATTCTGCTGTTCTCTCTGTTTTGAATGTTCAGCCAGTAGGTACCTACTTAGGTACCTACTTAGATAGTAGGTACCTACTTAGGTACCTACTATCAAATATTAATAACCTGAACACGCGATGGTTAATAATTATGATGATAATAATTGAAAGAGAATGTATAAATAATGTGCTGAATATTTTATTCTATTAATTTTTCTATTTTGTAAGTTATTTTAGTTTATATTTGTATCAACATACTTAAACTGAAGGGTGACGTCGGAAGTATATTGGGCGTATTCCCAGAGTCCCCACCAACAGTCCCACTAGTGGGGGACACTTGCTCTCAGCTTATGTTATATTTAGAGTTTAATGTTGCTGTCGACGTGATGTACGAAACGCTCACGTCCGCAAAGTTAGACTCGCATTTGACCGCTTTATCTACCGCATTTTTATTTACCGCCTACCTGGCATTTTGCAAAGGATAAGTTTATTTTATTGTCGCTTATATCATACACTTACTCTACTAACAAAGAAAACGTTAAACTGGTATAGCACCACGTTGAAAGGGAACACCGCGGGACCAAAAACAGTCTACCTATGATTTTATGAAGACAACAGAAATAAATAAACCGTATTTCGATCGCAATAAACATGTCGGCGAGAGAGGCGGCTGTAATCGAATGCTATAAAACGATTGCGAGCTTATAGCGTGAGAAATATGAGCACGGCGTGCGTGTTGCGCGCAATGTACTACGCGCACGCCGGGGACACAGCGCTCCCCCGGCGGCGCGGCCACGCGCGGGGCTCGGGGTACGCGTCATGTCGTCTTATTAGAGGTCGCGGCGTCGTTACGCTGGACAATAATATTATTGTTACAACATAAAGTTGTAAGTAGTTTATTACATGTTATGAGGTTGTGTTGGGTCCTTTGATATTTTTGATCGTTGACCTTTAAACTTTACTAAGAACCGAGGTCCCAGTCTTTTTGTAGCTAATCGTTTGTAACTTTTATCGTATTGAGACTTATTTGCACCGTTGAACCGTCGCGAGGTAGGAGAAAATTATATGGAAATCGTGCAATATTCTACATGAGGCAAAACGAAAGCGTAGATTACCTCACGGCGCAAATAAACAAACTTTTTCTAGCGCTGTATCACCGCGGCGCGGCGCCGCGCCGCCGCGCTCCTCCATTATTGCGTTATAAACTCGAACGCCGAGGTCTCCACGCGATGTGCGTACCTCTGAAGGATATTAACATGCCTACTGCTAAGTCTGTGAGCAAGGCACTAAGGTCGAGGTTGCTATTAAAACGATTGAAGTGAACGTGAGCGCAGCTTTCTAAAAAGCAGTACGAAAACTCCACATAATTTGGCAACGTTTGCTTTATATTTTAGCATAGGTATCAAATATTTTTCTTACTTATTATGAATATATCGATTGTAGGTATACGGAGCACCTAGAACCAAATAAAATGATAAAAACCATTCCTAGTAGGTACTTACGTAAAAATATATGAAAATCACGATTCTCAAGAGCTCCGTTTATATTTTTCCTAGAGTAAAACAGATAAACACAATTTTGTGTTTGTAGCTCAGTAGATATTGCGCTCGTTCGCATAACGGACATCTCAACTTGACGTTATTATGTTCTGAAGAATTGAAAACATTTGGAATGCTCGTGTTTATCGGCTATTTTAGCTCTGGCATCGTAGCATGCTCATAAGATGTACCAAATAGGATTTCGGCTTGCTTAGATCACACATTAGACAAGTGGCTCTAAGACAAAACACGCTCTATTGCAAACCATCCAGGAATAAATAGCGTTAAAGAACTATACAAAATGAATATCTACTACGGCACTTTGTTAACTATTATATACCATTCAATATACTTAACATCAAATAAGCATTTACTGCGTTTGAGTTAGGCAAATCTTGTATTCTTCTTCCAGTTGTACGTTGCAGGTCTCGTATACTCGTATCTGACTGTGTCTCATGCATCCCATGTTCCCTGTCTCAAGTTTAGAATTTCTTAGCTTCGAGCCCGACGTCGGGCGTTTTATATATTAAGGTCTGAGTTGATAAGGCAAGTGCTCGTAAAGCTGCCGACGCGGGCGTTAAAAGCCGCGTCACACCGTGCGCGCGAGGTACTTCACACCGTGCGCGCGAGGTGCTTCACACCGTGCGCGCGAGGTGCTTCACACCGTGCGCGCGAGGTGCTTCACACCGTGCGCGCGAGGTGCTTCACACCGTGCGCGCGAGGTGCTTCACACCGTGCGCGCGAGGTGCTTCGCCGGCGCTCAACTATTGTCGTTTTAGCTGCATGTAATCTAGACAACTGTACGGAACCCCCGCCCCTCCCTCGCGCCGTCCCTCGCCCCGCGTGCTGGAGGGTGCAGCTGTAAAGAAACAAGCTCGTAACTGAGCTAAAGCTGGGTTGAGCTCGCTGCTGATTCAAGTTAGATCAATATGCTTACTACTGTAACTGGTGGACTTTGTTAGATATATACGGAGTTAGGATATTGGTAACACAGAATTGGCTGCATTCAAGAAAACGTTCTGGCAATAAGTACTATAAACCCAATAGTTTCAGTGGATTACGCGTAGCTTAGGTACCGCTTTTTACGTCATAATGTTTGTCTATATGAATACAATCACTTTCCCCTTCGGTTGTTTGTTAAAAGTAAGCCGCCAAGTAAAGACGCGAAATTAAATTAATAAAATACGAGTAAATAAAAACGAGAATATTCCAAAGCAAAATAAAGGGCGCGTCGGAAGCTCATTTGCGTAATGCGGCTCTTTATTAAATCTCGCGCCTTTCATTGCGGATCTTACGATACGGAATATAAATGAAATGTTATGTTTTAACGTGTCTAAACATCGCAGCTGCAGGCCGCTTCCGCCGCGCCGCCGGCTAATTATCACGGGTATATGGAGCACGCTCGCGTCGCGTACTACAAGTATAATATAAATAACAAGCATGAACCCGCGACCCCACCGCGGTGATATACGCGCAACTGAGGGATGTTGTCGCAGAAATTGATAAACCTTGTTTCCAGAAATATGAAAAGCATTTACTTTACAACGGTACCCCACCTACCAAAAGATAATATATAGTCTACTTGGGCCGAGTCATACATCGTGAGTTAGTTAAAATTGCTACCGTTGCAAGTAGGAAATGGCATCAATAAATAGGTATAGTTTTTGGGTTGCGACTGTCACAAATATTTCGTTGCAAATAATAGAATGTTAGAAACCTTAGTTCCTGACACTGGCCCGCTTTAGATATATATCTGATATTTTTGAAACCAACCGAGCAAACCATAATTTTAGGTAAATACGTTGTTATTGTCAACCGCAGAGGTTATTGTTAGTATATTATGTATTTTGAGCAGTACTCCAGTAGAGTGAGTGAGTGGGCGGCACCGGTGCCGGAGCCGGCGACCGGTTTACTGAGTAATGAGTCACTCGCCGCTCTAACGGTGCTCACTCTGGAGGCACGAAATTAATCTAATAATAGCAATATTGATCCGAAACTTACCTGGATAGCAGATTACTAAATAGTTACGACTTAACCTGAATGTCTAGCAGAAGGTTACTTTCAAGCCTTGAGGCTTTACTTCAGGCAGATAGACCGCAGTCTAACTTTGCCGTAGAAGGCGAACTTAGATCTAATTTACAGGCAGCAGTGTATAAAGGTTCATACGAGTAAGTACGAGTAAAATGTATTAGGTACAATAGTTATAAACTTTCAAATTGTAATATTATCATTAGTATTGGTAGCACTGCACACTTATCTTCGGATGTGCCTCGGGTAGGTGACGACACTAAGCCGCAAGGAAATTATTGAGATGTCTGCAAAGTGGTTGCTAATGGAATGCTGCGCCTCGCACGGCGACAGGAACTCCGGTGAAATTCCATTTACCTGTATATGTGACAAGTGTGTGTGAGCGATGAGCGAGCGCCGGCGCTCCGACGTAGCAGGAGACGCGCTCGGAGGACAAAGAGCGGCCAAGGTTAATGTCTTGCTTACCTACATTGCTTGGCTCTGTCTGAGAAAGATGTATAAAAACTTTTCAAGTGATACCGTTTCTAATATCTCTATCCTAGACAATTTATGTATACAGTCGTAGTTCGTAGTAGGATCTATGTGTGTTATCGTGACAAGCTATTTTGTCTATTTACTACTGCAAACTCCAGAAATGTCAATTGAGATCCAAGAGGAAAAAGGATAGATCCTTCTAAAAGTCCTATAAAGCCGAGAAAGGGCCCCTAGATCCCTGTACTGCACGCTCCGAAATCCCCGCGGCGATATTCGCACTCTATTCCTTCTTCGATCGCGTCTAGTTTCGTAGAAGAGCAAGGCCTCGAAAGATCACAAATGCACAACTTTTCTCTTTTATTACACGGTAATGGAGATGGTAGGCGGCGGCCGCGTTGGACGCGGAGCCGTCAATCGGATATTATTGCCAATGTGCACCTCGGGACAAACGACATCAATCCTGATTTATGGCATGAGTTATACGTAAGTGTAGCCGGTTTTATTTAGAGACGACGACGTTCTAATATATTCATGACAAACTTAAACAAACATTCGCTCGATCGCATTCATATTTCTGTATTCATAACTGATCAATATCACCACGAAACTCGCACCGCTCATGTTCCGCGTTCCTTTCACGACCGCAAATCGGTACATAGCGTTTGTTTTGTTCTACCTACTAACAAAAATAATTGTACATGCAATTGTTCGTAAGGGTCGTAAAATAAGAATCACGCGATGAACGCTTGTTGTGAACAATAGCGCCAAAACGAACCCTTGGAGCTGTAGAACAAAGCGAGGACTTGGAATGTTTGCTTCCTCTGGTAGAGAGCCCGAGCCGAGTTCTTTCTATGACCGAGGCGCATCCTGCTCGTGTAACTGTTACAGCCTGCAAGACGAACTCAAAGTTACGTTTGACTTTATTTCTGAGATAATCGCTACGACGGCGTTTAACTTGCGTCGAGTAATTTTTTTTATATAAGACTATCTTGACCTATTTGGAACTTTGTAATCTGAAAACAACACGATACAGATTCTTCTAAATCCATTTTGAAATCTGACGATCCATTACAACTGAACTGAGCACAAATGTAGCATGTGTGAAGAATGAGAAGCGTATAAACAAACACCGTTTGAAACGAACGCGTCCGTCGCGTCGGCACAAACAGCAGTGTGACGTGAAGTTAGGGTGCGTCCACACGACGCGCGCGCCTCCTCGCCGACGACGGACCTACTCCTACCTACTCAGCTAATGGAATTATACAACATAAGAAACGAATATCCATACAAGTAAATTAGTTTATACACAGTACTTTTTAACTTTAAACTAATAATAATTACACCTACATTAATTTAATATAATATCACTGAGTATTTTGCGCTAGACCGTCAAATTATGGTATAAAAGAATATTGTACAGAATAAAATTGAGGAAACTGAAAACAACCGATTTATTTATTTATTTATTCAGGCACACAAAACAGAACACTATCAGTACGATGGTATTAACTTAAATTAAGTAGGTAATACATGAATATAATTTTGAGCTGAACAGTGCCCCAAAATATGTGTACTATATGAGCTTACATAAAATAATTTACGGCATTTGTAAATTAAACGTGGATCGGTATAGGATGGCTTCCAGAACTTAATGAAGATATAAATTCCTTCCTAAGGATTCATTTATCTTCGCCAACAGTCCGTTGGCGAGCGTCGCCCTCAAGGTCGGCGATACGGCGGGAACTTAAACAAAGCCGAGACAGCCCTGGAAAATTAGATAATTAAAAAGTAAACAATGACTTCATCCGTTTTGCTTGCTTTATCTGCAGTTATCTGCACTGAGATCGATTGTGATCCTTTAGGCTTACTAAATCTATCTTATAATTATTTAGCTCATGCATAGAACCAGTAGTTTTTGCCATTTACCCGTCGTCGGTGTGTAGCGGGCAGCTCCAGCGAGGCAGCGACGCGCACTTCCGCCGGATAGGAGTAACGGCGCGCGGCGGAAACGCCCACTGCAGATTGATCACCGAATAAATATTTGAAATGTCACGATGTAACCAGTTTGCTGGATACAACAAATTTAATGTACGGTGCCGGCGACTGTAGCCAGAACGCCTGCTAAGCACCTTTCAGATTTATATAATAGTTTCGATAAACTGAATGTGCCGGTAGGTAGTTGTTTAATATCTACTTATTTTATAACTAGCTACTTATAAACAGATTTATATTGCACGTTTATGCTGTGATGTTAGTCTGTAAGGTATATAATGATATGGGTCTTAGGATATTTTTTTAGCTCATAATAATGTTAAAGATTTATTGTTAATTATTATTATTATTGTTGTTGTTTATCGAATGAGGGAGAGTCCTGATGTTAGAGTATTGTGCAATAGTAAGAGAAACATTATACATTTTTAAAAGCCTACAATTAAACTCTAAGTAGCCTCTTGAACTTTGATTTATTTGCGCTTAAAGAGATTACCTTACAAATTGGCTCCTCGCATTTATTATGCAAGCGTTACCGGGGCGTTACGGACACATTCTTTTTATTTTTGGTGAGAGTATACCGACCGGACTTTTTTACTTCGCATACCTACCTGCAGGAATTAGGAAGCGGGATTATAGCAGCGAGAAGAGGGTCGTGTCACACTGATAGCGTTTGTTTCATGTTCCCCGCTCACGTCGCCGTCGCTCCGCCGCAGGACGGCGCGCCTACCCACGAAGTTCGGAGTGACGTTGACACTTACAATTGTCGCTTTCGGGGTTTAACGATCCACGGCAGTGACCCGGGAACATTACTCAACATTACATTTACCGATCACGAACGAAATATAGTTAAAGAAGACAAAATAGCTATTACTATCTCTATTTATTTTAAAGTAAAATATATGTATATAGATACATTTGATAAGTATATGCTACGAAAACCTGACTGTGTACGGTGAATGTTCTTCGTTGAGTTGACAGTGGGCGCCGCTAGCTGTATACTAGCTGGATGCTAGCTGTACAGCTGTCGCGAGCGAGTGCGTTACAAAATATTAAAGCCTTTGCACGGAAGGTGGCTCGGCGTAATCCTCTGCATGTTATCCGTGGGAACAGGTACTAACAACTTAAACAGAATATGAAATTGGAGCTCGGCTTCCCGGAGCACCTCGGGGACACCTAGCGGCTGCGGGGGCCTCTCATTGGAAGTATTTAAACATTTTTGCTATTAATCCGATCAAATTGAAGCGCGTAATCCGACGAGGCATTAGCGGGGAATTAATTTGCGTCTCCATTGGAGTCTTACAAGTAAGCATTTATTAGATGGGTGCGGCGTGGATGCGGCGGCAGTTTGCATTTTCGCATGTCAACGTGACACCTTCTTCTTGCTCGACCACATTAACTTTATAATGACAACACAGCATCACGTTACATTTCTATACAAACGTGGTCACATTATTCGAAACTTCACGTTACACATCTAACACGGAAGACAAACAGTAACGCCACCGGTGGTATAACGACGTGCTGGATGTCTACACTGTGTACACTCTACGGCCGAGGCTGTCGCTCACTCCCGCACTAATAATAATATTACCACGCAGACTTGTAGTAATGTCAACACGGTTTTTTAAGTAATTTTTTGGTGTTGTTTACATTAAAGCGGTCCGGTTTCATGAGCTACAGTAAATAAATTAGCATTGTAATGGGATTCCAGGAAAAAAAATTAAACTCCTTTGGGAATTGAAATAGGCTTGGAAATATTTCGTGTCGGTCGGTTTGTGGGCAATAAACAGATTAGAAGAGGTGGGAAAAGGGTGTGCGGGAGGGGAGGGAGCTAACTAAAATGATTAAAAACCAAGTGGGAATGGAATAGACATTACGCTGCGTTACTGGAGCTGCTATATATTCCAATCCATAAAACGGGATCGCGTACGTACGTGGCTACATATTTGAAAATCATGCATTCATACTTGCGAACTTGGTTAGTTTTAACGTTGCAAAACACATTATACGGATGGATATCTATTGATTTAGGTTCAATGATTGGTTAATGTGAAAAAAGAATTATCATAATATGACGCCATTGACATGTAATAAACGCCATATATTTTTTGTTACAATGTGATGCTTAGGTACATAATTAGTTTCGCACCACGCCTGGTTCGCACTGTGGCGAACCTCATCCGCCACACTAGACAAAACGGCACGTAGCGGGCATTTACGGAACTATCCTGCATCGCGCAAACGATATTCGCGCGGCCCAAAAGTATAAGTAAAAGTTTCAACGTGGAACAATCGGACTTTTCGGCTCCAGGCTTCAGACTCCAGGCGCTTCTGAAGTGGATCATCATCACCACGACCCACTCCACACCTTTGACCTCCACAGCACCACGCCTGGTTCGCACCACATTATCTTTGCGGGGCGAATAATATTTTATTTTTTTTATACAGAATGGGCAGCAGCCGGGTCATTAATGTAGTGCGGTATCTTTAACGCATATGCGCGGATCATCGACGTCAAATGGCTCCATATAATTATATTATATTTAAGGGAATATAATTCTAATTACGCGCGTCGCTCGAGATCGATCAGAGGACATTAATTACATCACATATTAGTTTACTCTACTTACAATAAATCGTATTAAGTGCATTGGGGTAATTTCGAAAATGGGTATATTCCGAAACCTAAAAATATCTACCATACGAAACAATATTTTTCTAATAACAACTTTAATATAGATGCCACCTTGATTGTTCTCGCCGCATCAGTCGTCGCGAATCGCTAGTGTCAATGGTACGTGCGTAGCGTCTATTTTTGTCCAACAAGTGCTTTTCGCGCAATTTTCGGTAATTTGTAATAACCACCCCATCATAATTGTAAACCTTCGATCAGGATGCAATTAAGTCCAATTTTCAATCACTTCGGTTTAACCCCAAGATAGTTCGTAATTACCCGTAAGTATTCCAAAAAAATATGACTCGGTATTTAAAATGCTCAGTTTTCAGAATCCAGCTACATATTTAATAGTTTACTAATATTAATTACTCAATCTTTTCTTTAGTAAATAGAGGTAGAACAAATAATGGCAATAAATGTAAAACTTCTTTGAATAATTAACCAAAGTATAACCCTCAACTCATCTCATCAAAATTCCTATCTGAATTACCCCAATGCACTGTATAATATGTGATTTAATATTAAAGGACTGTCTGTTGTTAATTTGATTTCCTGTTTTCCCACCTGATGTGCTACGATTTGATCGAACAGCAAACTATTCGCGTAAGTTCTAGAGATATTTTAGAACGTAAGCTTTAATATGACATGACATAAACTTGCAGTAACGACATCATATTTTATGTGTCATGGAGCGTCACTGCAGAATAGTGCAGAATAATTAGCGCGTCGGCTGATAGTAAACTGCACCCGGGCAGTGTTTCTTGGTGATATTATGTTCTCTAAAGGAGGGCGTATTTCTGAAGTACCTACTGGCAGAGTATCTAATTAGATACTCATCTAATGAATCAGCGCATTTAGAATAAATCTGTATATTAAACTTTACATAATCAGTTGATTTTAAATTATATGTTTTATTCTTCTCTCTAGTAAAAATAAATAACATGAGTTGTCCGTTCCAGGACCGGTAACCGTCGAGTTGACTGTGCTTTTGCTTCCCGTTTCCCAAGGTACCAATTCATGAAACTGATTCTTGCACAAAATATTATCGATAGTAGATTTTTTTTAAACGTAGGCCCACACTAGGTTATCGTGGGTACCGTTTACAGACATAAAATTTCACATACACCCACACCAGAAACAAATATTTGTGTATCGCACAAATATTTGTTCCGGGCGGGAAGCGAATCCGCGACACCAAGTGCAGTAGTCCGATTGCTCAGCCACTGCGCCAAACGCGCCGTCCAGTTATCCATCGTGCTCACTACAAATAGTAAAGTGGCGGGTGTCCTTGTTTCAGATACCGGGCGCTGGAGACTCGGCGCCGTCGCGCGTCCACAGGAACCTTGTTCGAGCAAACAACTAGGAGGTGAGCAATATTTAAGACTGCGTTTTCCATACTGCTTACGGATACAAGAAGTATTTCACACACACACGTTTCCTTTATGCCACGAACTTGATTGCTATTTGGTTTGTTGTACTTGCACTTTTACCGGATTCGGAATACAGGTTATCGTAGTAGATCGTCTTTAACGAGTTTATGGAGAAATAAGCACAGTAAGTGTATTTTCGACTGTTCCGGCTTTGCTGATAAAATAGATAAAAAAGTTAAGACGGAGTTTGTGAAACAACAACTCACTAAAGTGTTGTATAATAAAATTGACATTGCCAATATTGGGAAGCATCTTTATTTGAACTGTTGTTCAACTGAAAGTAAAAATGAAACGGTTTGAAAAAGCAACGCCGATACTTACGTGTACTCTGTGCAAACAACCCTCACCTACACACACGTCGCCGCGAAACTTTCCGAAGCGTTACAAGGATTGTTTGCCGATCTCCACTAATGGCGACGTAATCCAATTATTGACGTCTGCAACACGTCCACTCCTGATCAGATCCATCTGCGTTAATCTCCGAAACTATGTTTATTGTCTCTACGTAGAAACGTGCCCGACCGATGTTTCAATACTTTGGTGTTTTTGTCCTCGGAGCGTGTGTACTCGTATTTTCGTATCTCTGAAACAATAAGTATTAAAAGTAACGATGTAATATTTTCCGCAACACGACACGAGTCGAGTTTTCCGGAACAAATCATAAAAGGCGATGTTTCATGGTGGTTCAAAGCAAACGCCGACGTAATCGTTATCCTCTACACGCGCCGCGGAGCCCGTAGAGATGAGATTGATCCGTGGGTGCTACGAGCTACGCCGTTAGGAGCTACGCCGCTACGCTGCTACGAACGCCTCCGAAAGCTTTTAGAAAGCGATTTATTGCTTCACCGAGGTGTGCATGGAATCTGCCATCAAGGAACAATTTTCATCGAGTTAAGTGCTGCTTAAGCATACATTTTGCGTTTATTTTGTACTCGAGTTTTCACATTACCTTTTCAACAATACATTTCAAGAGATTAAAAATATTTTATCCCCATTATTTCAAATCGCTGAACATATACGACCGTACAAATATGTTTGTGCCCATGTTTTCTGAGGTGATTGCATACTTTGCGAACACAGCTTTTATTTAAAAAACATAGCGGGAAATATAATTGTAATTGTTTTTATAAAACAAGCAAAGGATTAACTTGTTTAATCACGGCGTGAAAAACTGCAGGTCGTTAGTTCATTACTGAGCTGATAACTACCTCCACCCCCCCCCCCCCCCCCACAGACAGACGTGATGGATGCTCACACATCGCCTCACACATCAGCCAAGATAACTATCGTGGAGGCTACACACACACACACACACATCTGCCCAACTAAGTGGCGAGGCTGATGCCGGAGTGTAGACGCTCAGCAGTACGGCCTGAGGCACTGACTGACACGCGAGGTCGTGGAGGCCGCACGCTTGCAGCGAGGCAGCTCAAGCCTATGCAGGGCGCCATGTTGGGGCGTCGGGGTGAGCTCCATAGCTGCGCCTTGTTTAATTTGTTAATCTGTGCAAAATTGCTTATCAATTATACCCAAGATATATGCCCTTTTAGGATATTGATTGACAAAGTAGGTATATGTTTAGTGCCGTAAAACAATTATAGTATGAGACTATGAATGCACCTTAGAGTATTAGATTAGAATATAGGATATAATAATATGCGTATTACTTATTAACCGACGAAAAAAACGAAGGAGGGTGTCAAGTCGGGTCATTTACTCACATTCCTAAAGAACAATTAATTATACATTATAAATAAACCGAGGCATCAACAGAGACACCTTCTATAGCCTAAAGTGGGCTTAATCCAGAAATCCCCTGGCAGTATCCCCTGCGCAGGGGATATCTGGACTTGATTGAGCCTGCGTAGCTTAATAGTGGTAGTTGGTTCGATGCCCGCACTGCAAAGATTTGTACTTAAATATTATTTGCTCTAAGTATGCCCAGTTCCTATCGGCGCCGACTCAAAATTACTTAGGTTTACAAACTTACATTAGTTCAAGAATTTGTTAGTTATGGTTAAATTAAAAAAGGTTGGTTATTTTTGCTTTTCTATTCTTTCGGAGGTTTAATTTTTTGTTAAGTTTTTATAAAATTAATATATATTTTTAAGATCGAAGAAGATGACCCACAATGTACTATGGGTCACACTTTCTGACAGTCACGTTAGTTCTAGTACTTTATTTCTTCGAGGAATCAGAGACCAGTAGCGGCGCTCGCGACTTATATCCATATTTTTCTGCGTCATATTGTGTAACCTAATCATAGAGATGCAACGAAAGTGGTCACTGCGCTATAAAATATTCCAGTACACCAATACGTTTCATAATATGCGCACTTTTTATATATGCATACTGATTCGTTACAGTCCCTCATAGCAGTGTAAATAGCTCTCTACTAAATCACCGCCGGTCATTATATACCATTGCCTATTAGATCTCAATGCCGTCAGCGATCGCGCTTGTTGCCAAACAAATCCATACTCAATTATCCATTGCAGTAATTATACTTCGGGTCTCAACCGAAGACGATTACATTATTTACTTGCAGCAGTACATGGATTGTGCTGTCTTCGTCACACTTTTAGACATTCAACTACTATAAAAAACAAAACTTGACTTCCGGTTTCCGTCTATGGCCACTGGAGAGGGTGTATGCGCCTGCAACTTGTCATTACGTGTTTTTGTGCCGTCGGAATCACACCGGAGTTAAGTGTTATTAGGAATAGTTGGAATTTAAGATGGGGAAAAGAAAGCGTTCACGATCTAATGACAGTGAATACGAAAATATTTGCCGAAAAGTGAAAAAACTCGAGCGTAAACTTCAAAGATATAGACGTAGTTCATCGTCGTCAACCGACCGTTCCCGCCAACAAAGCGAAGAATCACCACATTATGGTAGCTATTATGATCCCGATATGGAATGCGAGTACGAAGATAAACCAGGTACCTACCTTTAGCCTATCTATAATTATTACCCACATCATTATAAGCTTAAATGCCAGGTAATTGCCCCTTTTAAAGGTTCCTATTTAGTATGTGTGAATCAGATTCGTCTATCAGACCTACCTACTTTTTATTTGAAATGTTCTTAGTGGTAATAGTATAGGTATACAATAGATTAGATTACCGCCTCATTCGAAGGATTATAGATGATGTTACCTTTGCCTAACCTAGATGGTTAGGTATCTAATTTGCCACCTATTCTCCATGTAAATCATGTTGAGAACGCAAACGTTACCTTCTCGTAAATCGAGTAAAGGCAACGACTCCTCCACGTAAATCGTGTTGAGTAGACACGCGTATATCGCATTTAATACACGTATATCGTGTATAATATTTTATTCTCCGCGTAAATCGCGTTGAGGTATGCACACCTACTATGTGCCTGTCTGTATGCTTTGCAGACAATGAGGTCCCTCAAGAGGATACCCGGGCGTTACAAAAAGCATACGAACCGGTTGAAGAGGCCATAAATGCAATGCCGGCCGAAGAAATACCTGCGTCAGCAACATCAGAATTAACTGAAGAAGTGCTTGACCCTGAAATATTGATGATACTTGGAGAGGACCCGTCGTCCCAAAAAGAATATGGTGACGAATTGCACAAGGATATTGCTGCTAGATGGGCACATATATTATGTAACGGCTTGCCTAAAGAAACCAAATCAGACATAATTAAACAGTACTTGCCCGCGAAGAACTGCGCTAATATGAAGGCACCAAAGCTCAATTTAGAAATTGAAGCAGCTTTGTCACCTATTAATGTGAAAAAAGACCTGTTTAGCTTAAATAAACAGAACCAGCTGTCTAGTTGCTTAGCAGCAATCGGAAAAGTTCTTACTTGGGCTTTATCGTCCAAGGACATTTTACCACAAGCACAGAACATAATAAAACCGCTTAGTGACGCCGGACGCCTACTAAGCGACTGCCATTATAGAGAATCTCAGTCAAGACGCTATGCGATAATAAACAATCTTAATAAGCAGACTCGAGATGCAGTTAAAAACACAAAGATTGACGAGTTCCTATTCGGCGCAAGTCTGGCCGAGCATCTCAAGTCGTCGAAGGCCATTTCAAGGACAGGTTTTGAGATAAAGAGTGCGGTACAGCGCGCTCCATTCAGGCCACCGCCTCCGACAACACAAAATCAGCGAGGTGCTTTAAACGCGAGGGGGATGGCGCGAGCAGCAACCTTCGAGCCGCGTCAGAACCCCGCTCCCCGGAGGCAGGTACCAGTGCCGCGGGATCGCCGCCAAGACTCCTACCGCCGGAACAACTCTTCGCGCAGAGGATCGAGGAGACAATAACGCCGATATCGCAGGTACCTATTGCCGGCAGACTGCAATACTTTTATGACCAATGGTGTAGCATAACAAATGACCCTATAGTATTATCTTGGGTGCAAGGATACAAGATACCGTTCAAAAATGAACCTGTGCAGGCAACCACTCTCAAAAATCTTTGTAAATCGCAATCTGACAGTAAAATCATTGATAACTGTATCACAGATCTATTAAAGTCTAATTCTATATCGACATGCCAGCCATGTCAAGGTCAGTTCTTATCGCCTATATTCACTGTACCAAAACCTAACGGAGATCACCGCTTTATTTTGAACCTCAAAGAACTAAACAAATTCATTAAATTAGAGCATTTTAAAATGGAGGATTATAGAACGGTTATAAAATTATTAGGTCACAATTATTATATGGCAACGCTAGATATAAAAGATGCGTATTTTTTAATTAACATTAACGAAAGCGATAGAAAATGGTTACGCTTCGTGTGGAAGTCACAAATGTACCAATTTAATGTCCTACCGTTTGGACTTTGTACAGCCCCGTTTGTTTTTACAAAATTATTAAAGCCTGTCCTGAAATACCTACGATCACGTGGTCTCATCTCTGTTAATTATTTGGATGATTTTATTTCTATTGGGCAATCACACTCTGAATGCTCTAGTAATATAAAAACTACGATAGATACATTACAGTCATTGGGCTTCATGATAAATTACGAAAAAAGTTATTTAACACCGAACACAGAATGCAAATTCCTAGGTTTCATCTTTAATACCGAAGATATGACCCTTTACCTACCACAGGAGAAAAAACAGCGCATTATTGATAAAACTGTAGAACTGTTACGAATTAAAAAATGTACAATCAGATACTTCGCAAAATTCATAGGTATTTTGACTTCCTCATGCCCAGCTGTTAATTACGGATGGCTTTATACAAAATTATTTGAACGTGAAAAGTTTTTGGCATTAGGTTACTCCGAGAACTATAACAAAAAGATGGTTATAAGGGAGTCGCTTAAACATGATTTAATATGGTGGAAACAAAACGTTAAACAATCATTTTGTCCAATACGTAATAGCGATTACTATCTGGAAATATACAGTGATGCGTCAAGTACAGGCTGGGGGGTTACTTGCGGCGGTCAAAGTTCACACGGCAATTGGACCGCTTCCGAGCTTGACATGCATATTAATATTTTGGAATTAAAAGCCGCGTTTTACGGATTAAAAATATTTGCTTCTGAGCTTCAGTATTGCGACATACTGTTAAGAATCGACAATACAACGGCGATTTGTTACATCAATCGAATGGGAGGTGTGCAGCACACACACTTAAATAACTTAGCGCGAATTATTTGGCAATGGTGCGAGTGTAGAAGCATTCACGTATTTGCATCATACATAAAATCGTCCGAAAATGTTGTCGCAGACTATGAATCTCGTAAAATCAACGTGGATACGGAATGGGAGCTGGCAGAGTATGCCTTTACAGAAATAACAGAAAAATTCGGTGTACCCACATATGACCTATTTGCAAGCTCACAAAATTATAAATGTCAACGGTATGCATCATGGAAGCTTGATCCCTACTCGGAAATTGTCGATGCCTTTACCTTCAATTGGAAAGACTTACCTTTCTATGCCTTTCCACCATTTAGCATGATAGGTAAGGTATTACAAAAGATTATGAGAGACCAAGCGGAAGGCATTTTAGTGGTACCCTACTGGAGTTCACAACCTTGGTATCCACTGTGGACTAAATTAATAGTGTCAGATAAAATATTTTTCAAACCCAGTAAAAACTTACTATGTTCCCCTTTCAGAACATGCCACCCACTACACGCAGAACTTACCCTGGTGGCAGCGAGATTATCAGGCAATCCATGATAAATCGAGGTGTTCCCGAGGCGTCATTAAATATAGTCATGGCCTCGTTTGCAATACAAACCTTAAAACAATATGATTCGTCCATTAAGTCATGGTGGACATTTTGTCAAGACAATAACTATAATATTTTCAATGCAACTCATACTCAATTGATATCATTTTTAACGACAAAATTCGAAGAAGGTGCCAGTTACAGTTCATTAAATACACAGAGATCTGCTTTGTCCACAATCTTAGGAACAAATGTCACGCTAGACGATAGCGTTAACAGATTCATAAAGGGCGTCTACCGTTTAAAACCACCTAGTCCTAAATACTCAGCAACCTGGGACCCTAATAAGGTATTGCAATTTGTCTCAGATATGTATCCGTACACTGATGTTAATATTGGTGATTTATCTCGCAAAACAATCACTTTACTAGCAATTGCATCTGCGCAGAGAATGCAGACGTTAAGTTTAATAAAATTAAGAAACATAGTTATAGACAGTGATCAAATTGTGATTAAAGTACCAGACTTGATTAAGACGTCGCGACCTGGTGCCTTCCAGCCACTTATTAGCTTACCTTTCATTAAAGAACAACCATCTATATGTCCTGCGACTGCTATACAAGCTTATATCGAAAGAACATCACCACTAAGAAGTGAACATAATTTAGAAGACCATCTGTTTATTAGCATGCGCAATCCGCATAAGAGAGTAGGCTCACAAACTCTCAGCCACTGGGTTAAAAAGACCCTGCAAGACAGTGGTATTGATATAACAATATTTGGAGCGCATAGCACTCGCCATGCTTCCACATCGTCAGCTCATAGACTTGGTGTAAACCTAGAAGTAGTTAGGAAGGCTGCAGGTTGGAGCAAGTCCTCTAATGTATTCCTGAAGTATTATAAAAGAGATGTTACCAATCCTGATGATAGAGAATTTGCAGAAGCAATATTTAATAACTTTAGTTAAATAAGTACCTACCTATGTAGGTATGAGTATTCGATTAGGTATACTTACAATATGATCAAATCAGATGCATTTATTGGATTGACTTTTTTGTTAAGTTTATAAATGTTACATGATTCAGTAAATAACAATATAATACAGAAAGGATTGCTTGAGTTGATTTATGTATTAAAAATAAATATCAGAATGGAATAATATACCTACATTATTTGCCTTTCATTCCTTTGACTGGTGAAGGTTCTCTAAACATCTGCAAGTAAATAATGTAATCGTCTTCGGTTGAGACCCGAAGTATAATTAAGAATCAAACGAACTTACCTCGTGATGTTTGATTCCAATTATGCGAGGGTCTCAACCGAAGACGATTACACTCCCACCCTCCCAAAACTAAAACCCATTCAGTAGCAAACAAATGAAGTGCAAAAATGTATATTCAATCTCTAAAAGTAATGACAAGTTGCAGGCGCATACACCCTCTCCAGTGGCCATAGACGGAAACCGGAAGTCAAGTTTTGTTTTTTATAGTAGTTGAATGTCTAAAAGTGTGACGAAGACAGCACAATCCATGTACTGCTGCAAGTAAATAATGTAATCGTCTTCGGTTGAGACCCTCGCATAATTGGAATCAAACATCACGAGGTAAGTTCGTTTGATTCTTAATAATATCCTATAAATCGTCGGCTTTCTATCGCACACCCTCCACATCTGCTGGCTCTACGTACCTCAACGCCGCTCGTAAACTAAGCGTTTCGAATTTGCGCCATTCTTGTGCCTCAAACATCTACTCGTAGGTAGATTAGCGTTGAGCGCGCCCTCCGCGGAGCCGCGGCGTGAATGTAGAGCCGGCATTACTAACAGTTGTCGCGGCGCGATGTAATTTGGCGTCGAATTTGTTTAATCGTCGAGGGGTGAGTGAAGGGAGAGTGGGAGGAAGGGGGAAATTCCACATAATAGTCAAGTTTTAATCATATATAAACAAGGCAACGTGTCAGTCACGGAGCGTGTTGTGTGCGATTCATAACTTTGACGACAACTTTGATTCATAGGGATTGCAATGTTGTAAATATAATTACAGTCAAAAACGTTTTACTTATTCCCATTATATCATATATGCGATAAATAAATGCGATAATGATTCTATACCGTTCGCCATAAACGCCATTTCTAATATCTATTCCAATGGGAACGTCGTCGTTGAGAAACGAAAATTCGATCAGTGCTCTCATTCCACTCAGTTTAGAGTCAATTCGGCGGCTTACTTACTCTCTTTGGCATTAAAAGGTCGGCTATTTCCGCCTCCATTTGCAGATAAAAGCTGCGAGGAGCGCGAGCGGCGCGGGCGGGCAGCGCGGGCGGGCGGCGCGGGCGGGCGGGAGACGTCGCTCGCGCCGTAGGAAACTAATTGGCAATCGCTAACGCAATCAATCGCGCGTGCCGTGTCCGCTCCGTCCGATACTGAACACGATGCTGTAAACGAGAATTTGTACTAATAATATAAACATTTTGCGCATTCAGTTCCGTCTCTTTAACATTATGAAGAATGTTTACGGGCCGCACATTATTATTTGTTAAAATAGTAAATGAATAAGTTAATTAAGATCAAGCTCAAGCCATTTTTAGACACTCATTTGTAATAGCTAGGTAATTAAGTTAATTGGCAAGCTTTCCAAATTCTTAATTATAATAAGGATAGTAAATTAAACTGTAATATAAAGAACTTCGCAGAAACTTCCACAAAAGGGCAACTTATACATTGAAGCAATTAGGAAACAGGAGGTAAATTCTCTCCCGGTATTCTCTCAATGTAAATAAATCGGCGGGAGCTAATCTCGCGGTAATGAACCCATCCGTCTCCGTGAGCCGCCGCACGGCTGTACGGCGCGAGGCCGCCCGGGCGGGTCGGGCGAGACGATGCGAGACGATGCGAGGCGGCGCGAGGCGGCAACAGATAGCGCCAGTGTGCGCTACATTGCCCACAATTACGGGTTAGGTGGAGCGCACTTTTCCTAATTCCCACCACAGATCTTTGGCCGGTGGGAGTGATATATATATAACAGCCAAGATATTTGTAGGTTATTAGTGTAGGTGGTGACACTTAGCTGGGTTGATGGCGAAATGATAATACAAGTCCATTTAACGGCAGCTGAATTGTATTTGCAATCCACACACACACAATAACAGATTGTACAATAATAATGGAAGGATGAAACGACAAGCGAGAAAGGTACGAGCACAAGAAGAAATGATAGCACAGTATGGTAGTGATAGTAAGCGCGAGAGTGAACAAATAATGAGTGCAGGTTGTGCGAGCAAGTAAGCGAGGCTCAAGCAGCGTGCGTTCGACGGCGTAGGTAGTATCGAACTGGTGATCGGGCGCGGGCGGCGCGGTACCGCTACGCGGCCGGCCGGTCGCAGAGCTCTGCGCCGGAGCCGCTACGTCACACGCGCGTCATCCGTAGACCGGCTTCCATGGCGCGTGGGTCCATGCGATCGTACGGCTACGCGCCCGGCTGGTTCACAATGACGGATGATGGTACGATAAATTTACTTATGTTTCTGACTGATTGTGCGTGAATGTTTGTAATGTATTATATGTTATTATGTGTGTTTATGTAAGTATGTATTATTGATATGGATATTGTTATTGTATATGTTTAATTTGTGTGTATTATAATTAAAACTACCTAAAGAATGTGGGAGCAGCCCACATCACTCCCCCCCAAAGACCTGGTTAGGGTCGATAAAAATCGGGGAATCTAACACGTCTACCAGTACGTGTTGTTTTGGGTACTACGCTGTCAGGAGGTGGATATGGTGGAGTTACCTTTGGTGGGGTAGGTATACGTGAAGTTGGTGGGAGTGGGGATGGTGGAGGTGGTATAGGTGGGGGTGGTTTACCAGGATTACCTAATAGATCCTCCTCATCAGTAAGACTATACGCAGGTTTTAAGCGGTCTACTGTGACAGTGACGGGTTTTCCTTTTATGAGGAGTTTAAAGTACTTGTCACTTCTCTCTAGTACCTTAAGTGGACCTGTGTAGGCTGGTTGGAGAGGGGCGCGGACAGCGTCTTCACGCAAAAAGACGTTTTCTGCAGTGGCCAGTTCCTTAAATATAAAGACCTTGTGCTTTGAGTGGCGAGATGCTGGAACAGGCTTAAGCTTCTCAGCGAAACCATGCAGACGCGCTGTAAAGTCTGACAAGTCAGATGTACAGGGCGTACTTGGGTCGAAAAATTCGCCGGGGAGTCTAAGCGGCTCGCCATACAGCAACTCAGCAGAAGAGCTTTGTAGGTCTTCTTTAAAGGCGCTACGGATGCCCAGCAACACCAAGGGTAAGACCTCTACCCAATTGTGATCGGCGTGGCAAGTGATGGACGCTTTGAGCTGCCTGTGAAAACGTTCTACAAGTCCATTACACGCCGGATGGTAGGCGGTGGTGGACTTGTGATGGAAACCAGCTGTTTTTGCCAGGTATTGGAACAGTGCGGACTTGAACTGCTGACCGCGATCTGTCACAATCTCTGTGGGGCAACCGTATCTGGATATCCAGCCGGAAATTAGTGCCTTTGCCACTGTTTCTGCGGTTATGTCAGGTATTGGCATAACCTCTGGCCACCGAGTAAAGCGGTCAATGGCTGTGAGGCAGTACCTGAGGCCCTGTGATACAGGTAAGGGGCCTATTAAGTCGATATGGACTTGCTTGAAGCGTGCACGGGGCAGGTCGAAAGTGCCTAAGGGTGCAGACACGTGTCGACTCACCTTTGCGCGCTGACATGGCAAGCAAGTTCGGGCCCAGTCTCGACAGTCTTTCCTGACACCAGGCCAGACGAATCTTTCGGCTACCAGCTTGGTAGTCGCAGATGCGCCGGGATGGCTCAGAGAGTGGAGACTTTGAAAGACTTGCTTTCTGAAGCCTTTAGTGACGAATGGCCTGGGAGTCGGAGTACTGACATCACAGTACAACGGTGTCCGACTTCCAGGGTAATCCATCTTTTTGAGACGGAGAGATGAACCGTCTGTTAAATACTGACGAAGTTCAGGATCGTCTTCCTGGGCGTTGGCCAGGTCGGTCAGACATACTGGAGCTCCCAGTTCTTCGACACGAGACAAACTATCAGCTACGACGTTGTTTTTACCCGAGATATGCCTGATGTCGGTCGTGAACTGGGAAATGTAATCCAGATGCCGGTACTGTCTGGGCGAACAGTTACGCTTCCTTTCATGAAAGGCATAACTGATCGGCTTGTGGTCTGTGTAGACTACGAAATGTCTCGCCTCGAGCATGTGCCGAAAATACTTGATGGCTTCGTAGATCGCGAGAAGTTCGCGATCGTAAGGGGAGTACTTTTGCTGGCACGGGCTCAATTTTCGGGAGAAAAATGCCAGGGGCTGCCACATATCATTTTTAAGCTGTTGTAAAACAGCACCAATAGCCACGTCGGATGCGTCTGTGACCAATGCGAGCTTTGCTCGGCAATCTGGGTGTGCCAAAAGAGCTGCATTGGAGAGGCTTTCTTTGGTCTCAGAAAAAGCCTTCAGAGCATCGCCAGTTAGGCTAATGGGTGTGGAGCCTTTGACTGCTCCCGTAAGAAGGGCGTTGAGAGGTGCCTGGGTTTGGGCTGCATTCGACAAGAAACGCCTGTAAAAATTGGCCATGCCCAAAAACCGTCGAAGTGTTCGCACATCCTTGGGTGGGGGAAATTCGCGGATGACACGGACTTTTTCGTCCAATGGTTTGGTACCGCTCTCCGAAATGCGATAACCCAGAAAGGTTACCTCGGGAGCTCCAAAAACGCACTTGGACACGTTGATGACCATGCCATAGTCCCGAAGTCTGGCGAACACCTGACGCAGGTGATCTTCGTGCTGGTCTTCGGTGCTGCTGAAAATGAGGAAATCGTCTAAATAACAGTACACGAAGTCCAGCCCGCGCATCATCTCGTCGACAAAACGTTGAAACGTTTGGCCTGCGTTGCGCAAACCAAACGTCATAAACGGAAATTTGAACATACCGAAGGGCGTCGTGATCGCCGTCTTCGGTATGTCCTCCGCACAGACTGGAATCTGGTTGTAGGCTTTCACAAGATCGATTGTACTATAAAGCCTACAGCCAGAAATGTTGTGCGCGAAGTCATGAATATGACGGATCGGATACATATCCGGAATGCAACGGGCGTTGAGTTGCCTGTAGTCACCGCAAGGACGCCAACCATTGTCCTTTTTCGGCGCTAGATGCAGTGGAGACGACCAGGGGCTGTTGGAGGGTCGAGCAGTGCCATTGGCTAACATGGCTTCAAACTCACCCCTCGCGATCTTCAGCTTGTCCGGAGCTAAACGCCTAGGAGTACATGACACTGGAGGACCAGGTGTGGTTCGTATGTGGTGTTGTGTGTTGTGAGGTATGGTGCGTTGTGTACCAGCTGGGCGCGTGATCTCAGAAAATTCACGCGACAGTAACAGATGGTAACGAGAGTCACCAGTTTGAACCTTTACAGAAAGCACATTGTTTACATTACGAGCCAGTGAAGCTGGCGCAGAAAGAGTTGTAGTATTATCTACTAACTTCCTAGCCTTACAGTCTACGATTAAATTATAATGGCACAAAAAGTCTACACCGATTATGGGCTTCGTCACATCAGCCACCACAAAACGCCATGGATAGTTGCGGCGAAGTCCAAGGTCCAGGTTGAGGTGCGCGTAGCCATAGGTGTCGATCGTTGTCCCGTTGGCTGCTGTGAGTTTGTAACTCGTCGGTGCGCGGCGCTCACGTATCTGGGATCGCGGGAAAACACAGAGGTCGCTACCAGTATCGACCAGAAACTGCGTTCTCGTGCTGCGATCAGTCACAAAGAGGCGACCTGGAGAGGTGGGGCAATCGTTTGTCGCCATTACCGACTGCCCGTTGCGTTTCCCGACTTTTTGTAGTCGCACGGCTTCTGACACGCCCGTGCCCTCGATCCAAACTTCTCATGATACCAGCAGATGGGGTATCGTCGATAGCTGGAAGCTGATCTTGATCTGCTGCGCGAAGATCCTCGTTGCTGCTGAGCTCTGGAACGGTCGGGGGCGCGTGATGTGCGGGTGTGCTCGTCGAGCTTCACCGCGAGGCGCTCCACCATCTTTCGGAGCTCTGCGATCTCGCCGGATGCACTACTGCTAGCTGCAGCGCCAGGTGAAGAGGCTTCCGCGACGTATCCAGGTGGGGCTATCTCCTGTATGCGGTCAGCTAGGTCAGCGAGCTGCTCAAGTGAGTGACCGGGTTGGGACGCAAGCACCGTCTGGATACTTCGGGGTAGGCGGTTACTCCAGATAGTCCGCAAGAACTCCTCTGGAACATTCGGTCCTGCCAAGTCCTGCAGATGGCGTAAGAACTGCGATGCCTTCCTATCTCCAAGTTCTTCGTGGGTCAATAGCTGCCTGACCTTCTTCTCGTGTGAGGCGGTAAGACGCTTAATTAGCTCGCTCTTAATTTTATCGTAGCGGTTTCTAGATGGAGGGTTGACAATAACGTCTTTCACGGCCTTGGCATGGATAATGTCCAAATTCGTTATGACGTTGTTGAACTTGACAGCGTCTTCCGTGATGCCGAAGTTGTCAAATTGACCCTCTAGCAAGGCAAACCATATTTCCGGATCGTCTGGTGAGAATGCCGGAACCTTCAAATTAAATTTCCGGACGTCAACCAATTCTCGTTCACGGTCAATGGAAACGCGCATTTTCTTGGGGCGCACGGTTACACCTTCGCCACCCGTGGTTTTTACCGTGTGGGTAGAATCACTACTGTCGCTCATTGTGGTGTTCTTCCGGGGTCACCAATTTGGCCGGTGGGAGTGATATATATATAACAGCCAAGATATTTGTAGGTTATTAGTGTAGGTGGTGACACTTAGCTGGGTTGATGGCGAAATGATAATACAAGTCCATTTAACGGCAGCTGAATTGTATTTGCAATCCACACACACACAATAACAGATTGTACAATAATAATGGAAGGATGAAACGACAAGCGAGAAAGGTACGAGCACAAGAAGAAATGATAGCACAGTATGGTAGTGATAGTAAGCGCGAGAGTGAACAAATAATGAGTGCAGGTTGTGCGAGCAAGTAAGCGAGGCTCAAGCAGCGTGCGTTCGACGGCGTAGGTAGTATCGAACTGGTGATCGGGCGCGGGCGGCGCGGTACCGCTACGCGGCCGGCCGGTCGCAGAGCTCTGCGCCGGAGCCGCTACGTCACACGCGCGTCATCCGTAGACCGGCTTCCATGGCGCGTGGGTCCATGCGATCGTACGGCTACGCGCCCGGCTGGTTCACAATGACGGATGATGGTACGATAAATTTACTTATGTTTCTGACTGATTGTGCGTGAATGTTTGTAATGTATTATATGTTATTATGTGTGTTTATGTAAGTATGTATTATTGATATGGATATTGTTATTGTATATGTTTAATTTGTGTGTATTATAATTAAAACTACCTAAAGAATGTGGGAGCAGCCCACAGATCCGAGGAAATCCGGGTCACGAGTATCCTTTTCCTTTACCGGACTTAATGGCGCGGATGTTTGATCCGGCATTAGGTCGAGTTCGATCGTCGTTTAGCAAAGTGCGCTCAGTTTCCAGAGTAGTTTATAGTAGTGTAGCCGTCAGCGTGGGCGGAGGCGCCGCGCGGGGACATCCGCAAACTACACCTTTATCCACATACCACCACATTAGCGCAGAGTAGGGAGCCAAGTTATTGTTGAATTATTATACAACAATTTTTAGAAGTCAACCTATTCCCGCAGTTTCAAAACGTGCGAATGTATTGAGACATAATCCTCTGTGACGTAGACATCAAGCCCCACGCACCACACGCCGAGCAGCGCTGTGGATGCTACAGTACTGAGCATTTCTATCTAGTTGGAAGGAACTATTGTAAATTAAAATTTTAAGATAATTTAGTTCGAGCGAATAAACCGATCGAATCTTCAAATTAAAATGTTCAACTTGCATCAAACAAACAAACTAATACGTTAGTTTTCTGCAATTCTGCAATTCAGTAAATGTTGTTTGTGAACCTGGCTCACTGTCCGGTGTAAATGCAATCAGTGTTCGCAACATCAACATAATTTAATTATAATAAGCATGTCGACAGTAATACAATGGTGAATTCAATCGCTGTAGTGCGCGTGCCCTAACAAGGAACATTGTCGTCAGTAATACAATTAAGTACCTACCATTACAATTAAAACTGCATTGTAAGTTTATTGAATCATTTCATTAAAGATTCAATAAAACATTAACGACACTTGCAAAAGTAGGTACTACAAACTAGGTATACTCAATAGGTACATGACTAAACGAGAAAAGACGAAGAATCTTAAAATATAGTCGTTTGTATGTGTCGTAAAGCGTCATACACTCCAGAGGGACATTATTTCCTGCAACGATAAAGAAAAGTCAAGATTGCCCCAAAGAAATTGGACCTAAACTGAAAACGCTTTAAGTTCAACGAAACGGTCGAGCAACCTTTCGTGAAAAAGTGTCGTATGTGACGCCCCGCGCTATCGCGCCCGCACCGTGTGACGCCGACCGCGCCGTGTGACGCCGCGCCGGCCGAGATGTAGGGTGGCGGCTGTTCGGGGTTAAGTGAGTGATGTGCGCCTCGTAACTCGACTAGAGGGCGGCCTCGCGTAACAGCGGAGTCAAGTATAGTCTCCGCGAGACAAACTGGGGTACTCCCAGGCGATTTTAGCAGTAGGATTTACCGTAAACCACTATCTCACTTAGGTGCGGAACATGATATGACTTAAGATAGTAGCAAAATACTCTACTACCTACCTATATTTATCTTAAAATGCATTTTACATGGGAAATAAAGCTTCACTACGTCTAATTAGCTGAAGGTCTCAGAACTAAAATAATACTTATACATAAGTACTCGTACGACATTAATACATTTCAAAAGATGCAAATTGTGCACTAACCGAGCTCACCCACGCAATAAATAAGTCACCGGTGACGCAGGCGGGCTTTTATAGTAAGTAATAAATGTAGTTTGAACTCTAAACCTCGCCGGATACACGCAAAGTTAAGTTAAAAGAGAGACTTTGATCCCAAAGCCTCGCCTCATACATAATGTATGAACATTAGCCCTACGGCCAATCTCATTTATTATTAAGTTTGGATCTAATAGAGCTTTTATAAAATAGATGTAACTGGATTCATGAGGCAGTTTATCGCTCTATTAGATCCTAGCTGTAGTAACACTAAATATTAGGTAATCGTGTCATATTGTGGGCACCAACCGCCCGCGTCGGTGTTGGTGGAGCATGCACCGCGTGTGTCGACACATCGCGTGTGATGTACCGCCCGTACCGGTGGCTCTCTGGCGCGGCATATCGGTCGGCGGCTTAACGCGCCCGGTGATGCAGTGCGAGTGATATCAAGTTCATCAAGTAAATTGCCAGATAATTACAGTAATATCACTTTACTAATGCCGTCGCGGTGCGCTATCCCACGGAGACATTTGGTACTTGGAGCACACCCCGAGTACGTACCGCGCGTGTCTCACCTTCTAACCCGAAGAATCTCATTAGCGACCCCTGATTAAGGCCGGCTCATTCTCTGTTCTCAAAGAGCCGAGTAAGCGGTTTATTGCGTTCACACCCACACGCTTATTCTCTGCCGAGTACATATGGGTATGTTGTGTGTCTACAATTTACAGAAGGGCAATTCTAATCCCTGAGATTTTTTTATACTTATATAATTGCCGTATGCAAATACTGCAGACGTTTGTGCATTCTTCAGTCGGTTTCTCGCAGAGGCCTGATTCACATCGCGGCAGAAATAACGCAAACAAAGCTGCTTAGGATGATCCTGACACTTCCTTTGTATAGTTAACAAAGTTGGTGTAGAGGTTCCATTCAACATTCAGCCCTCATTGAACGACCACAAATGAACAAACTTTTGCATTTTACACCAAATTTTAGGGGCCGCAAAGGGTAAGGAACATTTACGGATCGTAGATATTTTACTGTAATGCTGAAAGTTATAAGATGACATAAAAGAGCATGATGACTAAATCTACGCTTCGGGTTGATTTTGTGCACATTTGTAAAACGATAATTACTTTTGTTACTTGCTAATACTTATATTCGCTGTTGAGCTATCGCTTTGTAAGCTTAACACAGCTGCAATGTCGATCCCTGCAACAGTCGGCGAGCGGCGAGCGGGCGGCGGCGGCGGGCGGCGCGCGGCGTCGGTCGCTTGTTGTCTTTGTAAACGTGCGCTACCATTTCCCTCTCATCTTGCTCGTAAATCTTTTTAACGCTTTTCTCTGAAAGCAATTTCGTAATCTTGTAATCCTAATAAAACTGAAATAAGACTAAAGATACCGAAGAACGCTACTGGTGTTAAGTTCATTGAAGCTGAACTATGTTCTCGTAAAATGTTGATTCCCTAGTTTGTATCAGAATCACCTCCTCTGGCAAGGCACGAGACTAATTTGTGACGATACTGTCTGTCACATAACCGACACAACATTAAACCTGACACATTACTGTTACAACTTTCTCCTCCACTATTGCCTCACAACTTTTGCACAACTTTTGGAAAACGGTTTTGTTCAGTACAGTTATTATTCGGCAGCTTTGAGGGCATAGACCGTGAACAATGCAATGAGTTTTCTTCGGAGATCTGTCTTCACCATCAGCTCGCACACCACCGCTTTTCTAAAATGACAAGAAGTTATAATACAAGTTCTACCGCGAGTGCCGAGCGCATCGCACCCGCTCCAGTTGGAGACTGAGCAAGTCTATTGTTTTACCTTTGGAAATTTTTTCATAGCTGTGGCTAGTTAATTCTCTAATAAAGCCCCTAAGTAATGATTTGCTTCAATCGAAGATATTATTAGAAGAAACGATAGAGGCAGCCCGATATTGGACCAGTGATGTTTTTTTGATGTCAATCCAAAACAAATTGCTTTTCAACCCCTTGTTCTTGTAGGTATTGTATTGTGACATAAATACAATATGTAGAAGCACTTTTTGCGTTGAAAATCAATCACGCAGTCGTCTGTTTCTGAAATCAAAGCGAACACGTTTCTAGCCGGCATCATTTATTTGCATGTCTCCGTGTTCATATGCCGGGAGGCGGCGGCGCGACGCCGATTCCGGCGCGCCGCCGCCGCCGCGGGAACTAGGGTGCGGGGGCGGGAGATGGCTGTCGTTTCACTCCAGACAATGGCCTGAAAACCTGCCTTGTTTTAGCCTGCGCTCCATTTCGAGTGATTTTAGATGGCAATTATATTATACTCTTAAACTAAAATGAGTCTTGTGTTAGATGATTAATATTTTAGTTAATACAATCTTAGAGATTCAATGATGTCCAGAAGATGAATGACTATTAGGAAGGCGTCGTTCGATAGTCTCAGACATTAGTACGATGACAGATTGAAAACAGTTACAGGAAGCGTGTGCGGAAGCAGCCACCGGGTGCGGTATGCAAGATATCGGCGAGGTTTCGAACAGCTATGACGTACCTACCTATATGCATGGAGCTGTTCCTATTCAATTCATGTAGTTACGGTTCAATAAGAATGGTTTTGGAGGAGAATTGAACTTCACCGTAGTTACCTACTATTATTTATTCAGTGATTCTACACCTTTAATTATTAATTAATTAGATATACTTATACGTTAAATACAATAGTTATAACGCTTGCTCGTAAATATTATGATGAATTTCGGTCCAAGCAGTAAAACAGTCTTTATGTGTACCTGCGTACCCATTGAGATATTAGGCGCAAAGCTAACACTCCCATTCCCATTAAATTTACAAACAAAAGGCAAGTGGCGCGACCGCAATCTTCAACTTCCCTGAGCATGACTAAAGTGTACACTAGCGTACAGCTACTGCAATACAAACTGTATGACGGTAGACATAAGTGTGATATAAGTAGACGGCTCAGTCCGAGCGGTCGTTCGGCAGTTACTGCATCTCGCTACGGTTATTGCACTTCGATAACGTTCGAACGGAATGAAGTTAGCGGCGATACGTGGCTCCCGGCTCGGGGACTCGGCCGGCGGGGACGGGGACGCCGCTACCGGCGGATGTCACTATCAGGAGGAGGCATCTTCGCTCGATAGTTATGCACAGTACCTAGATGTGCAGTGAGATGTTGGGACACTATTAGGAAAGTATTTTTTTTCCTTTAGTATAAAATAGTGAGATAGATATTGTGTTGTGTACAAAGCATAGTAGGTACGGATCGAAGATTGAAATTCAACTTACCCATACCTATCATCGTGATGCAACTGTCAATGACGTTGCGCGACAACCGGTGTGCTACATTCAGCAAATTGTGCCAACAGTGGGACCAGCAATTTCGCAATAATCTATTAGCGGAGCAGAGCAATTACGAATATAGGATACTGAACGTGAGAAAGCATTAATGTTCTGAAATCATGCCTGCCCAAACAAATTTAAGAGCTGGATTTACTTTTTAATAAACTTTTAAGAATGAAGACGAAAATGAACCATATCAATTTTAACTTTTTGGGTAGACTGTACGTACGCGCTTTCTATCATTAATAAGACGTAATATCCTGTTTCTGAGTACCGGCGGGTACGAGCGGCGCGGCGGCGCGGTGCGGTGGGCACGACCGGCGCGGCGCGGTGGGCACGACCGGCGCGGCGCGGTGGGCACGACCGGCGCGGCGCGGTGGGCACGACCGGCGCGGCGCGGTGGGCACGACCGGCGCGGCGCGGTGGGCACGACCGGCGCGGCGCGGTGGGTATGCTCGCGGAATGATATTAATTCTGGCAGCGATGGTACCTTTGTGTGCGCAAATTAATGGATTCGTAACGTTTGTGCCGTGAGAGCCTTATTAATTTCTCACAGTGTGGGCGAGTTCGGGGAACTTTACTTTGCGCGTCCATAAAAGGTACACGAATGTATTACTTAAACCTGCTGAAGGAATTATGAGGTTTTTTTCTTTTATCCTCAATTGTATCGTCTGTAGAGTAAAAAAATGCGTTTTATTTTCTGACAGCTGCAGCACCGTGCCACCGTGCCGTGCCAGTGCCATCACAGTTGCGGTCGCAGTGCAGGCCGGGAGCGCGCCGCCGCGCCGCCGCTCCATATTTTAGGATATTATACATTCATAGAGGAAATAAATACATTACATTACCAACGAAGCCCATCGAGAGCGCTGCAGTGCAGCTACGAATTGGCTTGCGCCTATTGGCACTATCTATGCCATGTCCAAGGGATCTAGAACTCTACCGGCGTCAGGCCGGTCCCGGCTCGCTCGCAGTCGTGCGGATCAATATTCACGATTCATTTCCTATTATTGGATTCACATCAGCAAAGTATTTCCCGATGAATCGTTTATATGTATCTATAATTATACCTACCTAACTGATTGAATATTAGTGATACTTCAATAGGCTTCAATGTTCCTTTTCATTATATTATTTGAACTGAAAGCATGTCCGAGTGACGTCACTCAGTGGTAGAGGTCGCGTCATAATGAAGCGACGAGTTTACCTTCGAGTCGTGAGCTGCCGCGTCAGGAGCTCCTACCGAAGTTACTTCAAGGCGCCAACGTAATAACACGTCAGCCTCGACTTATATAAATATTTATATTAATTCATTTTTATGGAACAACAGCAGTTTCTTTATGACCTATTAAGTAGGTATACCTATGTGTATACACAGCTATGAAGCGCAGAGACGCCAAAGAGGCGGCGGCGGCGACGACGTCGATAGTAAAGTTATTAACCTGATTGACATATTCTCCCCCTTCCTGCCGTGCCTGGAGTGAGCCGACGGCGACTGTTAGCCGACCGCCGACGGCGACGGAGCGACAGATATTATAGCACGCTTTTAGAAACAGTAATACTTTTAGCTCCAGGTACCAATATTTTAAGAGATTACTTGTGCTCTTTGCAAAATTATGGTTATATCGACATAAGCAAGCATATCATCACGTAGGGTAGTTTTTACTTCGCTATCGGCACGACCGAGGTTTTAATGAAAATTTCCGAAAGGATACAAAGACTACGTCTCATTTATAACGAAATTAGATACACTATCTACGGTACTAGCCTCAGGTCGTGACAATATGTTTGAGAGGCGACGCGCTCCGCGCCCCGGCTTGCTGACTGCGAGGATCAGAGGAAAGGGCCAACCCTGTGTGTAGGATTACACCCCAGATATTTGATAACATACAATATTTATTACGGTATCTGTAAGAACACACAGACTTTCAAGATAATATTTAATAACAGTAAGGGGAGTATTCCAAATATTTTTCTTTCTTGCTCGGGTCTATCCGATATAATAGGACACCGTCGGTAGATAGAACTCTGATCTGGCCAACTACAGTGGTAGCGAAATTATAAGAAAACCATTCAGCGCGTCGTGAGCGGCTCGTTCCGCGGACCCCAGTCTGTTTCGTTTCCATTTAGTTTAGGACGTTATTTAAGCGCGAGGGACCGCGCGCCGGATATCTCGCTTAGAGGATAACGATAACTGTATTGGCAGAGCCGACCTTATTGTGAATTCATTCATTGGAGATAAAGTTCAAGGCGAACCTCACCGACGCCGCGCCTACACGGAGCTGGCGCGCGGCGACGCCTCCCCGCTGCCGCTACTCGAAACTTACGCGGAGTGTTCATTAGCTGTCAACGCAGTTAGCGACGCACCGTCTGCACTGGCAGCTGAGCTCTGGAGAAACCGAGCATTGGGAGAATCTGTGTCCTGCATTTATTAGTTTTGGCCCTTTGACCGGCGGAAACGACAAGCCCGGTAGGAATAGGTGCGTTGAGCACGAACGTAGGCTGCCAAGTCTTTTTCCACCTGGTTAGCATCACTTGTTGCTTCCACCCTCACACGTGTACGTTCACGCAGAGCGAGTGTCGCGTGCAGCGCAGCACGGGTGTCATGTCGGCGCGACTGACGCGTAATGTGCCGTGTATCTTGCTGCCGTGCTGCCACGCTGTCGTGAAGTGGAATTCAACGATATGTATGTTATTTATAAACATGCAATAACGGACTTTAACAATAATGTTTTTTTAAGAATAAATAACGTAAAGGTTTCATAATAAGTTGCTTAAATTTTGAATTGTTAGTGCAGTGTTCAAAACTGGCATTGGTAACAACTTAAATTTAGCTGCCCTAGACTGGGTAAACACATTAGTAAACGGTAATTAAATAGAATTCGGATCCATTAGTAGCACTCTCCATTAGTTTCCATTAGTCTGGTACAGGCGTGTACAAAGTGAACATGGCAAGCTGCGACACATACAATTATTGAATCTAATGAACCTAATGAAATACAACGTATAATAAAGTAAGACCACTGAATCTCAACATAGTACGAGCTACTTCCGGGGCACGAGGGACTTTACGAAACAACAGGATCCGACACATACACACCACGACACAACACAACCCACGACACAACACAACCCACGACACAACACAACCCACGACATAGGACTCAACACACGACTCTATACAGGAAGGTCCCACCTCCAAGGTTCCAGTAAGCTCGCAATATAATAAAGACGGGCAATATAATGCGAAATCCATTCAGTATGGGATATAACTTGTGTAAGTACGCAGATGCACTGCTGTAATCACACAAACCTACTCGACACAAACAGAAATACTCTACGTATAATAATTTGAAAGTACTGTTCGACGACATAAATATACTTCTGAATATTGATACGGAGGATCAAAAAACAAGGCCCGGCGGCGACTCGGAACACCTGCCATCCTTCCCGGAAGTAAGAACTCCTTTTCGTTAAATTTTATGAAGACAACAGAAATAAACCAAATTCAATAAAGCAGCCGTTCCGCTGACGAAGGTCGTCGCCGGAGTACCCGCGTGCGACGCGGTCCACTGCTGGCTGTGTGGACCGCGGCGCACGCCTCGCGACCGCCGCGCGCAATGTACGCTGTGTAAATCGTAAGTGAATAAATAAGTCGATATCGGTGTTCCGGCCGACTGATTCAATAAATAATGTTGGGGAGGTTTTATCTCTAAAATAAATGTGCCGACACACACACATACGAGAGAGACGCAGATAGGAGCTGCTAAAGAATATCGACTGAAGTTATGAACATTAAAATTTATTATCACGTACTTAGGTACTACGAGTTTGATGTAAAATATGTCGGCATTGTTTTCGTTTATGTTCATTGTAAATAACTTTCAGCTTTGTCATTTCAGTGAACCCGTAAAAACAGCGCGAAACATCATGGCGGAGCATACATGAAAAATATTCTAAGCAGGCATTCAGATTTTGAAATTTCTGTTAATACAAAATAGTACATTATGAATTTGTTTTGTAGTATCAGCACTTTGTTAAAGTTTCCATTGTAGAAACATTATTATTTGCTTTGAGCGAGCATGTTCATCTGCCCTGGATGCATGAGCTTTGAACTTTTCATCTATTTCAATGCGTAATATATCTTACGGATTTTATTGATTATGTCTGTAAAACAAATGATTCAGCGGCATACTATTTAAATGCGGGCTTCATGCCCTTGATTATGCACACCACAGGCACACCGTTTAACCAGTACCTATTATTATTATTCTCATCATTTATTGTATAATCTTAAATTCTTTTTTTCAAATATTTTTATAAGAACCTAAAAACTTTATACAAAACTTATTGTTATTAGTCACCCAGTAGAAATAAATTTAATCAAGACTAAGTACTGGTTAAATGCGCTACTTGTGCTAAGCCAATACAATCTAAAACATAATATACGTACTCGTATATGAAAATACACAGGACTGAACGATGTTCGCTAATATGATACGAGCGAACACTGAACTGCGTACTGTATCACGGGTGCTGGCTCGGGATAACTAACCGTGAGCAATTTCAGGCATTTTCACAATTTGTTTGATCAACGCGTGATTTTATTTACATTCAACGATTGAGCCGAACATACGAAACTACGAGCAGATGTGCTGGTGTGTGAGGGCTCCGTAAATAAAAGATAATGTATATCTGAGCTCATAAAAGCGGCGCCATACACCCGTTATCACAACGAGCTGCCTTCCGGCGCATTAACCGCTCGTTTTATAGATTGATAGCAGAGGAACTAACTCCATACTGACACCCGCTACTCTGAGGCGCGTAGTGAACTCACACTACGTACGGTTGCATTGCCTCAATAAAAGTCAGCTCACCGTGTGCCGCGCATCTTACGCCTCTTCTCTGATGCTCCACTTTGATGGTGCGTGGCGCATGTGAATGGAACACACTGTGCTCGCGGAGTATACTATATTTTCGGCTTAAAAAACCAATTAAGGCGATTTCATATACTTATATTACCAAATACTAATGTAATGTACTAAGTAGTAAATAAAAGATTCAATTACAAGTTACACTCGACCGAGCGTAACTAACTTTGCAGAACGTAGTAATTTGCAGTATGTTAGATCTGTATAATTATGATGGCGAAAATTATGAAGTCATCTTTAGCAAGGATTCTTTATCGCCCTGGGTTTGGTTGACCTCATTGACCTTTCTTAATAAACAAATGAACCGTCCTATCTGTAATTTGATTTGAGAACTTGTTGTAGTTTGCGGCAGAGGTCTTCAGTGTGGGGTTGGTTGCGGACCGCCGCGCCGCGCCGCTCCGCGCCACCGCCTCGGCGGCGAACGTTCTGTTTGGATCGTTTGATTGGATCCCTTCTTGCGTTCCAATGTTGTGCCTCCATACTAACGAACGTGTTTTGAATACTTCATAGATTCCCCACGCCTATTTGTTTAGGGGGTTCGGCGCAAATAGAAAGTGAGGAATTGCCCTTTGACTCCTCGCTTAATTACTCGTTCGAAACTGTTTTGCCGACACTTGAGGAAAGTTCACATCAAAGTCTTTGGAGAAAGCAAACGTCACACATTATTTATCTTCTCGTGAGAGAATGTCACCTATGGAGCATTGTATGGTATGGAAGTAGGTGCCATGTTTAGCGATTCAGTGGGCTTGTAGTTACTTACCAGAACTGGAGCTCTGCGAAGATGGTGTTTGAAATATTAAGACAGACTCGTGGATGCGAGGCTTCGTCTTCCGCATACGGCGTAGCGCCTGACTTCAAGAGGCCCGGGAGGAGGAAGGGGAGGGGAGGGCCGCTACTGGAACTGAATAAATAACCAGCCGGTCATTAGGCCGCTGCATAAACAATGTGGCGGTTGTCGCCAAACTTAGTTCCGCCGCCTGTTTACCGAGAGCGGAGCGGAGGGACGACACCTCTCCGATGCATATTTGAATTCTCGCAGCTCCTCTACCTCCGAGCGAGATCGAATGCCAACAGAGATGTGAACACTTTTCAAACAAATATTTGAAATTGCATCGCCTGAAATACCCGCCTTTATGGAGGTAGAGTCTAGCAATTTACGCAACAGGTGCGACATAAATTGGACAACTTTTGCCATATTTCTTTCGTGCAAAAGACGCTGTCTGGCCGAGGTCAAGTCCGGTATTAATAAAAATATTCAAGATTCAGAAGAAGAAATCATTCCGGAAGTTTCAAATGCTTGCAGTCGGTTTTCTCGACAAAGACTGCATTTTTGCAAGATAGCAGAATGGAGAGGCGGCCGCGATGGGGCCGAGATCTCGTCGAAAACGAAAATTGCTCTACCCGAGATAGAAGTTCTTTGACTATTCTGCTCGACTTCCAACATTATTAACGGTAATTCCTCTTCATTCTACGTTGTTGGTTTTAGATTGCATTTACAATTTCGATAAAAGGTGCATTCAATACCAATTCCCGGCAAGCTCGGACGCCGGGGAAGGAAGTGTGACAGCGGACATAATGAAGTGTGACGGCGACAGGTCGTAAGCCGGCGGCCGCTTACGGCCCATACGCGCGGTTATTGGGCGCCGCAGTGGCCGGCCGCCCATCAAACTAGCGGCTCAGCGAACGACCCTCGGACCCCATCAACTTTTATATTATGACATATCGACCTACAAAGCTCACAGTGGGTTCGTGACAATGTATGCCAGCGGACGACCTTCGACTTGTGACGGCACGTGTGGCGCAGTGGCTGAACAATCGGACTACTGCGCTTGTTGTCGCGGGTTCGATTCCCGCCCGGAACAAATATTTGTGCGATCAACAAATATTAGGTTCTGGTCTGATTATGATGTGTATATGTATGTAACGCTATAATTAAAATAAAAAAGAGAAACGTCGTCAATTGTACCGCGCCAGGGCTGCAGCCTACTAATCACACGTGAAACCAACATAAAAATAAACAGTTTTTTCTGATTCAGTCACATTTCCACTACTCTGTGCCAGTAGCGCCAGTAGCTGTGTAGCGCCGCAGATGACGAGGTCAGGGCCAGCGCCAGCCGGCGTCAGGTTTCCGCTAATGGACGGCACAAAGAAGCATCCTGAAATTGCAGAAGTAACTAGGTTCTGTTTACAACTACGGCGTATACTCGTAGGATAGTAGTTGACGCGCTTTGTTAGTTACAGTCGTAATTGAGACCAGGCTTGCAGTTACGACACGTTACAGACCTCTATGATAAAGTTAATACGTTACAAGAGACAAAATACTGGTTCACTAATGATTGACCAAAACACTTATTACAAAATATTACATTTCGTTTCTAGTTCAACCAATTTTTCGTATACAATTCATTTCTTAAACATGTTATTTCACAAATGATACATTTTACAAACAACGTTTCGAGTAGCGCTCGTTTCAAAAACCTCTTATTTTAGCAATATTTTGTTTCGCAAACAATCACGTTACAAGTACTCGTATCTGTTTCACAAACGCTTCTCTTGTAAAATCAAGCCATTGAACCAAATGCACCATTTGCTAAATCTTTGTTTGTAAAATAATGAGTTGACAATTCATATTTTTGGTAAATGTTGGTTATGAAGTGAACATTTATAAATTAAAAGTTGGTAAATAGGACGGATACCCAAAATACTACGGAAATAGAAAATATGTCGTTATACAGCAGGGATAAAATACAATCCTATCAAGATAATCTTTCGAAGAAAGATTTAAATACAATAAAAATAGACTTTTATTATAGTAACGTAAAAGCTTTTTGTGATAAAGTGATTTTACGTGTCGAGCGGGAGAATAAGACGTGTTGATCTTTGGCTACGAAAAGAATTTATGCAGTTGCAATGTAGTTTTCAATCGTTCAAGTTGATGGAGTACCCAGCTGTCTTCACTACTGAAACAATTTGTGTTCTAACAATAGACCGACTATACAATGACCACACGAGCTCCACTGGTAGGAAGTAGTATTCATTTAACGCTTAAACATTTGATCGGTGAGCTCAGCTCTCTTCAGGCGCTGAGTACGGTCACGCAGGATTATGAATTAGTTTCAGTCATTTTCATGTAAAATAATTAGTCCTTCTATAGTTAGCATCTACTTTGCCATTGAGGTGAAGATTTGGCGCGTGTACACACAGTGTGTTGTGTGTGATATATTTTATTTTGTGTTCTTATACGACCGTGGATACGTGACTCTCGATTGATGATAGTAAAAAAGAGTGCTAAGCTTTGATGAGGAAAATCCTGATGAATCCGTTGTATCGTTTCCAGCACCTTCGTCGCGGAGGCTGCTCCGACAGCGCCGATGGTAAAACCACACTTAGATAAATGGTCCGCCGTGAGATTGCGGACACGGCCTAATGGCCAATAAATCATGTTAATTTAATATCGCCGACTCCCGCGGCCAGCGGCGGCGGCATTTCGCACCATTTCATAGATTCATATTTCACGGAGATTTTTTTTGTACACTCAAAAACTCAATCAGGAATGAATATGATAACCTACTTCGATATGCAATGTCGCCCTCTGCGGCCTGCTCCCTGCATTATTGGAATTCTGTCGGCGGCGCTTCGTTCCCGTCACTCTCACGTCACGTCACGTCACGCGCGAGTTCCCGCTCGTTTACCGTTCGAAAGAGTTGCATTTTGCTATAATGGAAAAATGGAGCATCGTTTGGCGCTATGCGCTCGCTATACACGGCCGTAGCGGCGCGGTTCCAGATACAAACGCCATTTTGACCTAAAATGTAAATAGGACCTTTTTGATTTTAGCAAAGGTATTATAAAGCATATAATGAGCCCGCAGCGGTAGCTGGAGCGTGCTGCCGGCGCCGCTGCGGGGATCAGCCGGTGTGGCCACAGCCCCCGGCTGCACCTCGCGGGGCAACGACCGCATTTTTAATTTACTTATATTATTAGTGAAAAATCATGATTATTTTGTATGTTTATGTTTATGTTTATTTTTACTATAAATTATTTGAAAGACAATTTTTTTTACTCTCTTGTTTTTAAATCGTCGGGACTGAATGCAATCAACAAAACAAAATTATTTTAAGTCGAGGGTCGATTTTTAGGCAATAAACAGATAAAAAAATAGAAGGGAGGGGGGGGGAGGAGGGTGGAGCGGTGTGGCTAAAACGATTAAACGCCGAGTGGAAATGTAATAAAAGCGGCGGCGGATATTGCGGACGATAACCGAGAGCCCGAGACTCGCGAGAAGAAGTCTCCCTCTGATTTACATTGTGTAGAGTTGAATGGAATTCGAAGATTTTTCGTTTACTCGTAAATTCTAAAGCTGGACCGCATGTAGAGCCTATATTATACTCGTAGGGTGTTGACAGGTGGAAGCCAGAGACAGCGCGGTATTTCAGAGCTAACAAAAATGAGTATTTTTCAGGGGTCACTTGAACTGTGATTTATATTGTGGTATTTTCGTTATACATCTGTTACAAGCAGGCGTATATTTTACTATTATGAGAACGAACGACATAATCAATCGGTTACTAGCCGAATGTAAACCCGTACCGTCTTACCATAAAAGTTTAGACCAAAGCTAAACAAATGTATCTAAACATTCGTTCCACAAAATCGATGTCTATCACTCGCGTTTTCTTACTCAATCCGTTCTTAATTATTTTACTTGTAATTCGTTATTGAGTTAGAAAAAGCGAGCGTTATAAAATATTTAGACACAATATCTGTTCTACTCTAGTTTAAATCTCTTGTGCTAAGACCCGTCGGTCTTACCACAAAATATTAACCATTTATATATACTTATATATTACGTATATATATCTACATATATATTTATATATATTTTGAATAAACTTCTGCGGTAAGACGGTTAGTGTACAGAGATATCGCCGATCGGCGTCCGATACAGCTCCGTCGACAAGTGCTCTTGAGGGAGTGTCGAGGTGTTGCAGTTATCTACACATTGGGTTTTCTGTAACAATAGCTATTACCTATTAGACCCTGTTCTGTTATTTGCGACTGGCTGCATGGTAGAGCCCGGGTGGGTGAAGACTGTTGAGTGAAGGCGGCTTCCGGCGGCATTGCAACGCGTGAGTGCAGTGCTGCCGACACTCGTGGCTGCTCCAGCCGGGCGCACTTTCATCCACACTCCACACACATACGGTGTGGAAAGCCTGTATTAATCCAGGTTTCAACACCATTTCCATTCGTCACGATACATATAAAACTAACGATTCGACTTCGGCTCCGATGGTCCCGGCGGAGCTCCGCGGCTCGGCGGGGCGAGGAAGCACTCGCAGAGGTTAAGGGAATCGTTCGAGCGCCCCGATTGGATTTGTTGCCAAAGTTACACTACACGCTCCACATGGCGACACACTTTCATTCTGCACACGAATACGCTGACAGTTTTTTGTTCGTACATATTACTGTAAGTAGGATTTTTGATGGCTTGTGTGAGATCGAACAGCGTTACGGTGGTTTGAAACAATATAATGTCGTATATAGAGATAACTCCTTCATACCACGAATGAAAATTGAATATTCCTCCCTTTATGCCACGAATGAAATATTGAACGGGCGCAATTATTTAAGTACCATACTGCCGTGCACTAAAGAGTCGCTCCAAAATATCAATTGGGTTGTAATGGCTCTTATGATGGTTACGTATTTCGAGTATGCTATGAGCCGTGCCAGTAAACAAGGATGTGCTACAGATTGCAGTGTCCGGCCGGAACATAGAGCGCGCTGCACACGGACGCTCGGGCGCCGGCCGGCTCGGCCAGCTTCAGGTTCTGTGAAACTGCTACCTGTCCGTATATTTTGACGACCGCTGACGAAACGCAATCATTGTATCCCGCCGCCCGCGCCGCCGCCTGCGGATATTTAATGGTCCATCAGTGGTTATACGAATATTGGCGTTTGTAACACGTGCGTGTCCGTTCGCTATCTGATTGTTGGATTATAATATATTACGTCGTTTTGGACAGTGTTAGCTAGACAAAATTGGATAGTATTTCGAATGAAACTATTGTGTTATAAGTCTTTGTTCATGTTGTCAGAAACTGATTTTACAAGGTTTAAATCTCTGAGAGGGCACTATCTTCTCCGACACACGATTGGTCCACTCGTAGAAGCCATGCGCTAAATAGAGGCTTCAAACTACGGCGTAGCGTTGCTACGGTGCTACGAATGGTCCTTGAAGCACAGGATACAGACGGGTAACTTGAGGGGTTACAAATAATGTTAACTTTGTCGTGGATTATAAACGGCTTTCCATTTCTATTATATTGCATCGTTACGAGAAACTGATTAACTGCGTCCAACGACGCGACGCCGACTCGACGCCGCACACGGAGCCCGCGCGGGGACAATAATAATTAGCAAAACCAACAACGGCGTGTGTCATTTGATAATTGGCCGACAAAGACTCGCTCATTACACGCTCGAGTTCTGAAGTATTCTGAACTCACTAGATCATTAAGTTTTCAAGCAATCTCAGTGCGTTCCAGCTAAAAATGAGCCCTATCACATTAAAATAAGAGTGATTCTGATATTTGACAGTACTCGTTATGTCGTATTAGTAGTATAATGTCAACCATAATAAATTGTATTACACCCAGCGCAAACTCGGTATCCGGGCGCATGAATATCTAACGTCTTATTACGTGCAAAGTTTCCAATTTCCAAGAAGGCAACCAATAAACTGCGAACAATCTCACGGATGGTTATCGAGAGATTTGTAGCCTATTGAGAATGTATTGTCGTGCAATTCGTAGTACCCGCCTCGCGTCTCGAAGCGCGCTCGGGGTCGGTCGCGTGTTGATTTGTAGCGTTGTTTAATGTGCGGCTCTAACTTGATTACAGTTCCCAACAGAACCCGCAACTATTTGCAATAGCTATTAGTCGGAGCTTCCAATACAGATTGTAGTGAAGATAGCACAAGTGGCGCTGCGTCGGCACAACAGATACTCGGTCACTATTGAGCCGTAACAATGTTTGTAAGTTCGTAGAGCTAGCTAATCTTGGAAACGACATTGAACTGCTTACAATGAATATGTTTGTAATAACGATGGTGGTATTCGGTTTAAATAGAAGTATAAGGTTAGCATTACAGTATTTGAAGCATTTTAATCAATTTCATGTTAGAGGCACACCCGGAAGTTTCGCAATTGCGCTGAAGTCGCCGGCTAGCTCCCGCCGCTGCGCCCGCTCGCTTGCTCGGAGCCAAAATGTGACAAGTGGCTGCGATTAACGCTAGCTCGGCTCATTACGCGCAATGGCACACTTTAAAGTATCGTCTACTATAAGTTCATCAAGTTGATGTAACCCCTCGGTAGGATAAATTGATGATAAATGTTTCCTCAAGGTCGACATTCATTTTAGAGCTGTACATTTCATTTTTGCTTCGTTGAACTGTCTACAGTGAGTTGATAAAATATTATTCAAAACCATATTTCACTACAAAAACATTTTTTGACCTCATTTGTTTTTTCTATCCGTTAGAAGTATCTCCCTCATTAGAAGCATTCAGACTAGAGACATGGTTATAGAGGCTACGGATTTTTACAATTTGATAATATAAACAAAGAGCTCCATTATCCTTTTTTTTTCAAAATATATCTTCAATATTACAGAGAGCAATTAGTGTATTAGTGAGCAGCCGTTAACGACTCCACTCTCGAAATGTAATAATGAGTGCGCCGTCAGCGAAGCGGAGCTAACTACGCGACACAAACAACTTCGTCGGTAGTTTGTGTTCACCGACGATCTTTCTTACATCTTCCTTCCTTACTTATAATTACTGCAGTAACGATATAGCCGATCACGACGTACTAAACTGAAACTCATTCGTCACCGATGTAAATAGTACTTTTATTCTACAAAGTTAATGAAAAGAATAACGTGTTATTCGCAAAACCTATCCAATAGTCCCGCAACCATTCGGGAGGTGAAATGACTACGGCATTTGCTTATTGGAAGGAGAGACCTTTCGGTGTGGTATGTGAGACCATAACCGTCGAGGGCTGCGAGTACGGCGTGGATACGCAGTCTCGGTGCCGCGCCGCCGCCGCCGCCTCCGCCGCCGCGCTACCCTCACACAGGAGGGAACGGATATCTTACGCACATCGGCTGTCGTTGCAAAGTTCCATTTCGATATTAAATACGACGTGATAATGATCATAAATCACAAATCAGAACGCTCTATAAACTTTAAAACAAGCTTCACACAAAATTATGCACATAAAGCGTTCGTTGAATAACAAATAAAGCAATAAATTAGAGTAGAAAACGAACCCGATAACCCTCCATTACCCACGATTACAGTTAATAAATCGTTCGTCATATTTCAGCACAATAATAGGAACAGCCGTGGCCACAGTTTAGACGATAGTTACAACGGTCATCAATTACCCGCCGCGTGTTATTATAACACCGATTTGGCCGCTGCGCTGTCAGTTCTATTTGAGTATACGTGGAGATTAGTATTCAAATGGCTCTCGTCAATAACAGTGAATGAAGTATTTAAAGAGTGTGTTATTACTCGGCTCGGGCCCGCGTCGGAGCGGCCCCGGGGCCCGGGGCGCGGCGTTACACTGTACCTACGACTCTGCTGGTATTTGCTTTTCATTCGGAACAAGTCCCGAGAGAGCCGCTGGGAACTGACAACTTCAGCGCGAAGGCTCTAGAGGCTCCAAACAGATTATTATCCTTCGCAACAACACTGAAAGCGTACAATAATCCTGTGGAGTATACCTACTTAGACCGTGACCAGCAGACATGGTCAGCGACGAATGTTGCTATTTAAATGCTTAGAATGTGAACGCTAACTGCAAGCTAAGGGCATATTCACCTACTTTTTCCACTGAGTCCATTAACCTGTCCTTTGAAGACATGATTACGCCGTCAATGTTGGCGGATTGGATCATCTACGTCAATTTACTGACCTTAAGGAGCTTCAAACGTTAATGAAGGATCTCATTTTTGCTCTTTTAAAACTCCGGCTTATACTCTCTATATACGCCAAGCTCTGGCAGCTGTGACTATTGTACAAAGATTAATTTGCCAAATTCTATATTCGGGATTATACATAATTTGTCTACAATCGAAAATCTTACTTATCTTATAGCGCGTCACATTAAGCATGCCATCGGATGAAGGTACGCTAAGAAAGATGTGATATTATTATCTGAAACGTTATATATACACAACCGCTCAAAGTTTCGTTCAATGCCATCATAGAAACATAAAAGTTTTAGAAAACATAACAAATTCCCTACATAATTTCCGATCCAATTTTAGGGCATCGTAAAGCGTCGAAGGGTCGTCGTGATCGTCGTAAACCGACTCGTAGCCCGTAGCAACGGCCCACTCGGCGCTCGTAGCACTCGCCGCAGCAGTCGGAGCGAGCCTCGGCCGGAAGCGGACGAGCGCCCGGGGACGTAGCTGTGCACGCTACGATGTATGGGTAACAGGGGAGGGTCGGATTAATTCGACTATTACTGGCGGGGTTTCGTCCCTGATTCCCGGGATAAAAAGCAGCAGTGCCTCATTCACCTCCTTACCTACTAAACATCTAAAACCGTTCAGCCGCTTTTACTCGATTGAGTAACAAGCGTCGAAACAAGCAAACTTTCAAGTGTGTTGTATTTAATTAATGGGCTGGATATTCACCGCTTAAATAACAAGCGGCCCTTTCCTAGCTGTGGCATGCTCGCTCACGCCGCACGCACCTGCAGGCTGCAGTCTCGAGGCAGGCTAGTGTTGTTTACACGGCTCAGTTCTTCAACGAGACAAAATTACATTTGTTCACGAAATTACACTTGGTAACCATTCAATAAGCGCTCGTGGAAAATTCTCTGGCTCTGTTCCCGAGTTATACGACTGCGGCGCGGAATCACATCCCGTTGATATATTGTTTTTAAGTACTTTTAACTGAGTTTGCCACTTTCGTTTCAAGATTTATGATTCGAAATTTCATACAAGTTTTTATATTATACTAGTGTTTACGACTGTTTGTTCGACTTTTCATTTTACTCCTATTATGGGGATTTTCAGCAATCTTTTGAAGGTTTACTGAAGCAAAGTGGCCTACCTCCAGTGTCGCCACGCGCACACCGCACCGCACCGCACCGCACCGCACCGCACCGCACCGCACCGTGTTCCAGCCACGTTGGGTATTTGTATAGAAAACCTTCGAGATGGGATTGAAAGCAGTGGCGCTCATCTGCACTTATCCATTTAAATTAAGAAACTTATTCAATAAGAAAACGGATCTTCTGGATTAAAACAACAAAAGCATCTCGAACTTTGTGCCGGGCTAAAGTTTCAGGCCGCCGTCTAAAGGATTGCGATTAAACCTGACCTATTTTTGTTATATGATATCATTATTTTAATTTATGGGACTTGAGGTTGCCCAAAAAACAATTTCGAAGACGTCACTTAGCTTTCAGGATATATTTCAGACAATATTTTCACACAAAGTGAGTGTGTGTGAGTTCTACAAATGTGTGTGCACACACATTTGTAGAACTTTGACACTCAAATGGACCAATGTGTGTCCAAATGGGCGTTCCATTTGAACACATTAGTGGTCACAGTCACACAATCACGACGGTGTGCGGCGCGCTAGGGCTCCCGGGCGCTGCGGAGGCGGCAGGGCGCCTGACGGCGTCGGCCACTGGACACATTACAATTTGATTAGTGACTATTATTATGAAAGCTATAATATTGTAGCTACGTTTAACATTCTCCGGTATTTAAGTCACTTACGGAACCCGCGCTCTCCGTCTAACCGGCCTTCAAACTGAGCCTGAGAAATTGAAAACTGTTGACGTTGATTGAATATTGAACGTTTCGTGTCCTATCTATACGAGTATGCCATATTATATCTATAGCACCTGTATAACTTTAACGAAGTTTCATAATCCAATCTGCGGCCGAGTATGAGTATGTTCCCGCCAGTGAGCACTAGTGCTCAGTTCTGGCGTGCATTGCTCGCAGACTCGACACTGCGAGTGTGAGCACTGCGAGTCGCATGCTCACACTCGCAGTGTCGAGTCGAGGCAGGCGGCCGCCCGTCCAAACCTTATCCAAAATACACTACGTTATGTGACTGACTACGTAGACGCAATACTACACGCTATCATGCTAAGCTCCCTTTAGGTAAATAATTGTTAATCTAAATGTAATGAAAGTTATGACTCACTTTTTTTTTTTTTATAAAACGTAGCCCCACACTAGGATTGCTCCTGTATCGTGGGTACCGCTTACAGACATATAATTTCACATGCACATCACACCCAGACCAGAAACAAATATTTGTGGATCGCACAAATATTTGTCCCAGGCGGGAATCGAACCCGCAACCCCTAGCGCAGCAGTCCGATTGCTCAGCCACTACGCCAAACGAGCCGACAAATCATGTCTCGGTAGGGCGTCGCTACCTACTGAAGTTTCCGAAGTCACATAAAATATATCTTATAGAATACTCGTATGACATACATTTTGCGAGTAAACAATTAGATTTTTTAGTCTCCGCGTCTCCTTATGAGCCGGCCAAATATAGATGCAACTATGTACATAGTTACAAACAAAGTGCAATGTGGCGGCTCCGGCGGCGCCGGCGTCGTCTGTCGCCTGTGGCGCGTGCGCAGACGCTCGGTCGCAAGGCTATTCGGGGAAATATGCGCTCACTGCAAATAGTTAGTTATGACGTAAGTAACATAACAATCGGTGAATTATTTATTCGAGTCCGGTGACAGTCACGTTCACAATCACGATGTGATTTTATAAATGTATTGCTAATTGTTTATTTTCATAGTATTTGTTTGTAAACAACGACTATCATAAAGAGCGGTAATCGCGCGGATCTCCCCGCGATTACTACCGCGGCGCCGCGCTTCATGTCGCGAGTAACCCGCCGCGCCGCCGCACCGCGCCGCGCCGCGCCGCCGCGCCGCGCCGCGTGCCGCTATTTATAACAATAGCATTATTATTGCGGTGGTCGTATGACAAGTGTGTCGCGTCTGGCTCTAATCTACTTTATATTATGTAGTGTATGTGTATACAGTCATGCGTTTGTTTTGTTTATTATAATGATTGCACATAATCTCTACCAGCTACGGCACATTATAGGCCTAACTACAATATTATGACTAGGTACTATGTTATCGAGTCGAAGTCGATGAATGACTGGATATTATTACTGAACGTTGGAATCGGAAATTACGTGTTATTTGTAAGATGGTGAAGTATACTTAACACCTAATACTGAGATAGGTATAATATTTATCCTCACTAAAAACTTGCGTATTCAGTAGAGCCATCTGTCTCATTCAGATGCCGGATGTTTGCAAACAACTACATCGCTGGCGTAGTAACATAATATTATTGTACTAGCTGCGCCCCGCGGTTTCACCCGCGTTTCACATTATAAAACATATAGGGCGGTGGCTCTTAGATACTGCTTGTAACATTGTGTCAGAGAAAATACAGAAGTTAGATAGTATTTCACAGTTATTATCGCACTGATGGACAAATAAACAGTGATGATGATGGTGATGATGATGACTTGTAGCCTATATTGTGTCTCTAAACTATCTGCATACTACGTTTCATGCAAATTAAGGTACTATTTCACAGTTTTTAGGCCACTGTGTATGTGTAAGTTGGGGTATAAGCTATAAAAATACCAAATTTCATGCCAATGGGGTAGTTTGTCACAGTTTTTATTGTACTGATGCAAAACGGTGGTGATGATGAGTATGATGAATTAAAGCCTAAGTCGTAAGTTGCGGGATAACCTATCTACGTACGAAATTTTACGCACATTGGGTGTTTTATCGCATTGATGGAAAACGGCGATGATAATGATGATGATTTAATAATATGTTCGTAGCCTATGTCCTAAGTTAGAAGATAACCTATCTGCGAACCAAATTCACTCTCCCTCCACTCTCCCCTCTTCCCCCTATTTCTCCCCACTCTCTCCTGTTTCCCCCCACTATCCCCTCCTTCTACCCCCACTCTCCTCTCTTTCTCCCCCACACTACCCTCTTTCTCCCCCACTCTCCCCTCTATCTCCTCCCACTCTCCCCTCTTTCTCCCCGCTCTCCCCTCTCTTTCTCCCCACTCTACCTTCTTTCTCCCCCCCACTCTACCCTCTTCTCCCCCTATTCTACCATCTACTCCCCTTTCCCCCCACTCTCCCCCTTTCTCCCCCTCCCCCTTCTCGTACCATCGCACTCTCCCCCTTTAAATAACGATCCGTTCAGCCGTTTATTGTGGTCCGTTGGGGGTGCATCTAAAGAATACCTCATAATTTCAACCCCCTTGCTTTTCCTTCTTTAGGAATGATTTTGCAAAAAAGCTGAAATCCGTATTTATTTATTTCTTACCAAAAGCCTAAATAAGAATTTTCAGATTCCTAACTTGAAGAATTATTATGGATTCCCCATACAAACTTTCAACCCCTATTTCATCCCCTTCGCGATTATTTTTTGAGACAAAAGATAGTCTATGTCCGTCTCATAGGTCCAATCTACCCCTATACCAAATTTCATCGAAATCGGTCCAGCCGTTTGAGCGTGAAGAGGTAACAAACATACACACATACACAGTCACAAACTTTCGGCTTTGTAATATTAGTATAGTAAGATAAAGACGTTATTAATGTGACCGCGCGGCGCTCCTCTGCCGACACCTTTAAATATTGCGCAAGGTATCTCGCGAGTGGTTCCGGAGGTATATCGAACCACTCTTTTGGAACACCGATGTCAGCCTATTTGTTTATCGAGTATTTCGGTGCACGGTGACCATTGCGCGGGACCTTCCGCGCGCGGAGCCTCGCTCCGTACATACGCCGCGTTGGATCGCGTGCGGGTGCGGTAACCCCGCTCGCCTCGTGACAGGTTTATTGGATTACGTTTACTTCTGTTGTCTCCATTCGTTGGAAGGTGACTGTTATTTTTCGCGGGAATGCTGAAACGTGTTCGATTCGCAGCTTTAAGAATTTTATTGGAGAGGTTTTATTGCTCGAGAGGAAGCTTTTCGCTGTACCAGTTAAATATTAGCGGCATAGAATTAATATACTATTTACTAACGGAATGTGTTCGGTAGCCGATTAAATTGTAAAGTGCTAAGAAGGAACTTCCTGCTGATACAATTGAGTTTGAGGTTTAATGCTTGCAGTGAGGACTGAGGACGCGCATAATATACTTAGCTGTATGGGTCAACCTTATCTTACACCTAGACAGCAGCGGCTGGCGGAAGCGTGTATTCTCTTTAACGCAAGCATTGCGCGGTGGCGGCGGTGGCCGCGGTGGCCGGAGGGCCACCGTGCGCGCAACGTGTGACGACACTTCCAGATTCTGTCGTCATATTATCAGAGCACGCACGTTCAACAATCGTCGAACACGAAAGCTGTTAAATAATAAATCTGATGCAACGTTTCATGCAGCGCTTTGGATGCGCAATTAGTAACCACTAACCACTAATAGCGGTATACTCGCGGAGCATCAAGCGGAGGCTCATAAAGTCCTAAAGACACACTAAAACAACTCTAAAACAATTGATTTCAGACAGTCGTCGAGTCGGAATGAATAATTTACATTGGGTCGTAAAACAAATGGCAACTAAACGAGCGGCGGCGTAGAGCGGCGCGGGAGGCGGCGCGGCGATTAGCGGCCGAAGATATTATGCCTAATGAACAGTTTGAACGCATTGTTTCGTGTCATCCGAGCGCGGGACGGAGGGCCCGCTATGATGGAGTAGCTATCTGCACTGCCTGACCCTCCTCGGACGGAACGCGTCGTGGTTCCATCACCGCCGAATAATGTTATATTCAGAGTAAACAAGAAACTATTTACGAGGCCCATCCATCATAAATGTTATAGTATTGACCTTCAATATAATTATGTTACAATACATAGGGAGTGCGTTATAGTACGTGAGAGGGTGTGTATGAGGTGTATGCTCAAGTACAAAACGGAAGCAGTGCGTGCCGGCCGCGCCCAGTCGAGCGAGATTGCAATCTTGAGAGGTTCCGCCAACTCGACTAAACGACGATTCAGATAAAAGTTTTCTATGAAATCATTGTTCGGGGAAAGTTATCGGAGCACATTGGTATGGACTTTTTTTTGTCAAATATATCGATGCTGAATTTAAAATATGAAGCGTTCGTAGCTGCTGTGTGAGTTCATAGCGGAGATCGAAATGGCTCCTCATACTGTCGGTACTATGCTCCCCTGACGTAATGATAGCGGGCGTCTGTCGAGTAGAACAATGTGCGATGTGAATGTGCGTGATGTACCGCCCCCGCCGCACCACGCTGCCTCCGCGTCGCTTATATTATTTATCAGCATTCGTTATGTTGCGCCCTCGCCTCGTCCGACTGAATGGACGATCATATAATATTATGGATAGAAATAGTTAATAAAACCGTGTATCTATACTAATATTAAAAAGAGCAAAGATTTTATTGTTTTGTTTGAACCGAAACTACTGAAGCGATTTGAAAATTTGTTTCTCTATTGGGAAGCTACACTATCCCGTATCCCGTAAAAATTAACGGTACCGTTCCCGCGGGATAGTACTTAACGCGGGTGAAACTGCGAGGCACTTCTAGTATATCCTAAATGTGAGATATAAGAATTTAAAACAACCTCGCAAATAATTATGATTTATAATAATATAATTGGTACACAACTTTTACGAAATTACGTTACAAGGGTCAAATACAGTAAGTACCCTATACTTTTAAAGTTACCGCGATACCAAATAAACTAGCGGCCCCCGCGAGTCGCGGAGACTCGTACGTCTCCCGCAGACGCGAGGGGAGACGGTGCTCCGAATACGTGAGCGAGGTGCAGCAGCGAGGAGAGGAGGCAGCCCTGACGTGTTATAGCGATGCCATCTGTCGGCCGACGCCGAGGCCGGCTCGCGTCGCGCAGCGGCTCAATGTCGTATCCGTGCGGTATTGTTTACTGACCATAAATACCGCGCAATAAAGCGCCGCCCGCCCAAATTGTATCGCGGGTTTATGTATCGGAAACACATGAGTGCCGCAATGATTCACTCCGCGCACACGCGCACCTCTCGCGCCACTATCTCAAGTAGTGGTTGACGCGCCTCGCACCCACAACTAGTTCCTCCCCGTGGCCTCGGTGACTCTTGGAGAGGTCGCGTGAGTCGGAGCCTGTGCCAGTGTAACATAGAGGTGTCACATTTTTTTTTTATCCTATATTTGTATAGGTACACCTTGATGAAGTAAGCTAATTTAAATCCGGAATAATACGTACTACGAGTAGGTGTGGTTAATACGGAACAACACACAGTTAGGTAGAGAAACAATTCTACCAGCATTGTCAGATAATTATTTAGCATTATAACATAATGCATTTAATGAAGTATGTTGAACGATTGTTCTATCTGAGCCATAGCCTGAGCGCTCACGTCGCTCACTACTCGAGCACTCGTTATACTGGTATTAGTATGCAAATTGAATTTTTATCCCGCTGTCGGAACGCTTGAGCCTTTAGCAGGCGTCGTAATGAATAACTTACTCCGCTTAAGCTTTGCATCGGGAACAATAGCCGTTCTCTCGTGTACAATATTAATTAGGGTTGGTCTCAATACAAAGTGTGATGTCCGAGCGAGGGTGTGTGAGGGTGTGTGTGTGTGTGTGTGTGCCGACAGGACGTGTCGAAGGTAGGACCACGTCCACTGGGATGGCTGTGAGGAGAGACAATAACGGCAACGCACAGGGAGCGTCCATCTACCCACACTGTGATACTAGCTCGGTCTTTTATTGTCAAAAGTTCTACATTCGTTCCTTGCCGGCGCAGGACAGCACCCTAGCTTGTGTCACAACATACGACAGTAAAATTATAATAGATGCGTTATGTTGTGCCCGAACCTTCCTGTACCCGGTGAATATTATGTATTAGGAGCTTCCTGCATTTGGGCTTAATCACACACTAGAACAATTATTATTGAAGGCAACATTTTGTATTTTCGAGGGTCGCAGTTTATTTCGTTCCGATCACTTTTCTTATGTTTTATTTTCTCTGTTATTAACTGCTTCATTAGAATCATATTATTCGCTACATAATTATAATGTCTCTGCTTGTTCCAGCCCCGTCCCGTCCCGTCCCGGCCCCGGCGCGGGCGCGCTTCGACCCGCAGCCACTCCGCCCTCCGCTCGTTGCACCGACTGCTCAGAAAGGAGGTGAACCACACTCGCACGTCGCACGCACCACAGTAGGCACAGCCTGCCCGTGCTGGCCGTCACGGGGTCGTGTCCGAGTACAGCAGAGCAGCTGCTGTCCGCACGTGAGGCCTCACCTCTCGCCGAGACGCACGTGCCGCGTCGGGGACTCGCGGGGCCTGCTGCCGGCTTGTAATGAATGAGCATGAGCTATAATAGAATGAGAATGAGCTAGAATAGGTGTACGGACTACGGACACACTCGTATTTTACTTTGTAAGAATTACAAAGATAAACTTCCTCATTATGGACACGGTGGTCAATTTCTATTTAATATAATATGATTAATTGATTATACCGAACTACTAGAAATATTATATTTCCACAAAAACTAAGAACTTTTAATTTTGTAGACTTATAAAATGTTACTCACTCGTGAGATAAATTACTTAGTAGGTAGGTACCTAAATCATAAGTGAGCCGTATTGAAGAGCTGGAGATACAATCTGGCGCCCCTCGCGCGGAACATTAAACGCTATAATGAGTAGATTTGATGGCTATCGAAGGCAGTGTAACGGCGATGGCGGCGCCCGGCGGCGGTGTGTAACCCAGGCCGAGAGGAACATTACAAAGTACCTAGAGCGATCGTTTCCGCTCGGTACTTACTGGTACTTACTGTCAATATTCCAAATCCGGTTCTAGGGGCAGGTTTGATGAGTTCGAGTGGCGGCGCGTCAGGTTATAGCGAGATTCGACACGATATGAGATAGTTATACAGAAATACCGTTTCCAGCCTACAATACAAACATACATACAAACATTGCAAGTTAAATAAAAGCTTCTCAAAAAATACTTTTGCTAGACAAATAATTATTACGTATTTATATATTAATTATATTCGACACTACAAGGTGATACAAAATAATAGACTCATATTTTGAGACACAACCGTAACTCACTAATGATAATAAGTGTAAATTGTATTTTTCAGATCCAAGTACCCGATGATGGATTGTAGCGCGCTGCGTTGAGAAGGCGCGGCGTGGGAGAGTGCGGCATGGACGACCCCGAGCGCACCGAGCGCGACCGCGCCGCCTGCGCGCTCGCCAACAACAGCACCGCGGCGCTGCCGCCGGGTACGCACCGCGCCCCTCGCACCGCCGCGTGCCGCTACCGGCTCACAGCGAGGCTCTGTGTTGTTTCAGAGCCGTACTGCGAGGGCACGTTCGACTCGTGGCTGTGTTGGCCGCACACGAGCGCTAACGCCACGGCCTTCGCGCCGTGTCCCGCCTTCGTGCCCGGCTTCAGCGCCGAGCGTGAGTATCCCTCCGGCCGCCGCGTCAAGCGCTGCGAACGTCGCCTCGCACTAACCCGGCTCCTCGTCCGCAGTGTTGGCGCACAAGGAGTGCACCGCGAACGGCACCTGGTTCCGGCACCCCGCCACCGGCCGCGTCTGGTCCAACTACACCACCTGTGTCAAGCCCGAGGATGTCGGTATCCGCGCTCCGTCCCCCCCGCCCCGCTCCGAGGCGCTCCTGACGCGCGCTCTCTCTGCGCAGGACGTGGGCGACATCGTGGCCGTGTACGAGGCCGGCTACAGCGTGTCGCTGGTGGCGCTGCTGCTGTCGCTCGCCATCCTCCTGTACTTCCGGAGCCTGCGGTGCGCGCGCATCACCGTCCACATGAACCTGTTCGCGTCGTTCGCTTTCAACAACGCGTTGTGGCTGGTGTGGTACGGCGCGGTGGTGCGCTCGCCGGACACGCTGACGGCGTCGCCGGCGTGGTGCCGCGCCCTCAACGCCGTGCTGCAGTACGCGATGCTCACCACGTACACGTGGATGCTGTGCGAGGGGCTCTACCTGCACACGGTTCTGGTGTCGGCGTTCGTGTCGGAGCGGCGGCTGCTGCGCGCGCTGCTGGTGCTCGGCTGGGGGCTGCCGCTGGTGCCGGCGGCGGCGCACGCGACGCGCCGCGCGCTCGCCGCCGAGCCGCTGTGCTGGATGGACGAGGGCTCCCCGCGCACCGAGCTCGCCGTGCTCGCCGTCGGCGCCGTGGTGCTGAACCTCGGCTTCCTGTGCAACATCGTGCGCGTGCTGTGCACCAAGCTGCGCGCCGGCGGCGTGGGCGGCGCGGGCGGCGCGGCGCGGCCCTCCGCCACGGCGCTGCACGCGCTGCGCGCCACGTGCCTGCTGGCGCCGCTGCTGGGACTGCAGTACCTGCTGATGCCGTTCCGGCCGGAGCGCACGGCCTCCTGGTGGCTCGCCTACGAGTATGTAGCGGCGCTCACCACCTCGCTGCAGGGGCTGTGCGTTGCCGTGCTGTACTGCTTCTGCAACGGCGAGGTGCTCGCACAGCTCCGTCGTCGCTGGCGCGTGCTGACCTTCCGTCCGCGCGCCAACTCCACCACCGCCACCACGGTCTCGGTGAGTGTCTCCCGCGCTTAGGGCGTGTGGTGTGTCCCGCCCGCGGCCGTCTCACGCGCTCCGTGTGTTGCAGTTCGTGCGGTCCGGTGGCATGGGCGGAGGCGAGGACAAGGTGTGACTGGCGGCGGGCGGGGGCGGGTGCGACGCCGGCGCGGGCGCGGCGGACGCGGGCGAGGAGGCGCGCGAGCGGCGCCGCTCCACCGCGCGCCACATCCGCTTCGAGCGCGTCGACAGCGACGAGGACGCGCCGCCCGACGCGCGACTGCTGTGAGCCGCCCCCGCCCCCACCCCCGTCCTCGCCCCCGCCCCCGCCGCTGCACTCGGCGTGCTGACGGCACCGACTTAGGATAATTATTTGGACTCGTAATCTGTACATATTGTTGTTGTTAGTATTATCTGTACAGTTTTCTACCGGATAAAGCGGGTACTACTAAGTAGATAGGTTGAAGCTTTACACGAAAATATTGGTAAAATAGTGATATCATAGTAGGTAGGTACTTGTAGGGATTGGGCGACCTTGTAATTAAATATTACCCAATATTAATAATACTGTACCTACATACAACATCGGTAAGTAAATATAGAATATGTACCTACTTGTGACTATTGTATAATTTGCGAAATATTTTATTGGTGACTGTAAAAAGCAAAATTGTAATGAAAAAGAAACACTTTGGACAATAATATATTGAATTAAGTACCTACTATCTGAATGATACCCGGCTGCTGCTCCCGGGTGCGCCCGACCCCGCGCGGCTAGTGCGAGCCTCGCTCGGAATAGCCCTGGGCATAGAATAAATTCCCTGGTATTTCTCTCAAAATGTACAAATATTTGTAAATTATTGTAATAAATACTATGTTGCCATATTATTGTGTTTCATTGATCACTCGGTGTGCTATAGACAGCAGCGCCCGCTCCCGACGGCTACGCTCGGCGCGCTACCGGTAGGCAGACCTACCTACAATGATGCAACTTCTGCATAGACTACATCTAAGTACCACAGTCGAGAAAACTTAACTAGAGTGTTTGCGTTCGCTTACGTTTTGGGGACTGATGTGGTCGGTCCCCACCTGTTTGCAAGTACCCGTGCGCCCAACATACCTGGTTGTGCCGAACAATTCCACAAAGGCATTAAAAAAACTACATTTATTTGAATGTACCTATCTAGGTATTTTATTAGGTACCAGGTAATGTATTAAATTATTTAGACTATGCATATTAAATCCAACCCAATTTAGATTGAGTAAAAAGCATCCCCTATTAGTATTATGCCGGCTATTATAATGGAGCGCGACTTCGAGTAATCGCATTGTATAATGGAATAGGTTATCGATCGATAGATGATTTATTTTTAAAAGAAACCCGAGTCCGGATCGGAGACCGGTCCGAGTGCATCGAGTACATCGAGTGCCGCTCGTGTGATTGTGTCCTATAAATAGTGCATCGGCGGAGTGATCTATTTATTGCGTCGATCGATCGGCGCATCATTGTCTCCGGCGGCCCTATCTGCTACCTGCCTATTAATACTCGCCACTACGCTCGCCTTGTATGGCGATGGCGCCCCGTCGCGTCGGAAGCGAAGCACCAGTCGGAGGGTACAAACTAACAAACCACCGTTTAGGTAACAAAATTATAATAAGCCATAATTTATAAAGCGAATACACTTACAACGATGGGCACGATACGAGACGTGCGGTCGATACAAATATAATAACAAAAAAGAAATGCGATGAGTTAGAAGCACTTGCGGTGCACGATGCCGGGGCCCGACTCGTCGTACTCCTGCTTGGAGATCCACATCTGCTGGAAGGTGGAGAGCGAGGCCAGGATGGAGCCGCCGATCCACACGGAGTACTTGCGCTCCGGCGGCGCGATGATCTTGATCTTGATGGTGGAGGGCGCCAGCGCCGTGATCTCCTTCTGCATGCGGTCGGCGATACCCGGGTACATGGTGGTGCCGCCCGACAGCACCGTGTTCGCGTACAGGTCCTTGCGGATGTCCACGTCGCACTTCATGATCGAGTTGTACACGGTCTCGTGGATGCCGCACGACTCCATACCGAGGAACGAGGGCTGGAACAGCGCCTCGGGGCAACGGAAGCGCTCGTTGCCGATGGTGATCACCTGCCCGTCCGGCAGCTCGTAGCTCTTCTCGAGCGACGTGGACGCCGCCGCCGTCTGCATCTCCTGCTCGAAGTCGAGCGCCACGTAGCACAGCTTCTCCTTGATGTCGCGCACGATCTCGCGCTCCGCCGTCGTCGTGAACGAGTAGCCGCGCTCCGTCAGGATCTTCATGAGGTAGTCGGTGAGGTCCCGGCCCGCCAGGTCCAGGCGCAGGATGGCGTGCGGCAGCGCGTAGCCCTCGTAGATGGGCACCGTGTGCGACACGCCGTCGCCCGAGTCCAGCACGATGCCGGTGGTGCGGCCGGACGCGTACAGCGACAGCACGGCCTGGATGGCCACGTACATGGCGGGGCAGTTGAACGTCTCGAACATGATCTGCGTCATCTTCTCGCGGTTAGCCTTTGGGTTGAGAGGCGCCTCCGTCAGCAGGATGGGGTGCTCCTCGGGCGCCACGCGTAGCTCGTTGTAGAAGGTGTGGTGCCAGATCTTCTCCATGTCGTCCCAGTTGGTGATGATGCCGTGCTCGATGGGATACTTGAGCGTGAGGATACCGCGCTTGCTCTGCGCCTCGTCGCCCACGTACGAGTCCTTCTGGCCCATGCCCACCATGACGCCCTGGTGGCGCGGCCGGCCCACGATCGACGGGAACACGGCGCGCGGCGCGTCGTCGCCCGCGAACCCCGCCTTGCACATGCCGGACCCGTTGTCCACCACCAGCGCGCCCGCATCGTCGTCCATCATGGCTCACGGGTGACTGCTGGCTGCTGCTTCCGATCGATTGATTGCACCGGTTCACCTGCAACAACGCAATGGACGCCGTCAGTCGCCGCACCTCGAGCACACACTACGACCGATCGGTTGAGTTGAAATGAAAAAAGGAAATAGTAAAGCGGCGAATTCAAAGCGAAATAAATAGGTCTTGAAGCGTCCGAAAGAAATTAAGCCGGGCGTCAGCGGAGCCGAGATCAAAGATAACTAGATCGAATTCAAAAGTAAACTATTAAATTTACTGTTATTAAAAGGCACCGATTTGAGCTAGCGAATGAAGTTGTGGGACACTCACGGCGCTCACGCGTTGACTGTGGCGGTGGCAATGCGCGGCTCGGCGCGCGCGCGGGCTATATACCTGCGCGGGCGCGGCGGCGCCGACGGCGCCGCGCGCCCTACAAGGCTCGGGGTGGGACAATGCGTTGCGACTGCCATTTAAGCGCATCGATAATTGCATCGACACTCGACGAAAAATAGATTCGCGAGCGAGGGCCGCGGCCCTCCCCCCGCGACCGCGCCCTTCCGCGTTGCCTCGCGCCCGCCGCCAGCTCCGCCGACGCCGCCGACGCGACGCGACGGTGCGGTGGCGGCCCGCACGCACACCACTAATGCCCGCATTTGGAACGACAGTAGGTACCTATAGGGGGGTTCGATAGTTTAGCGAGGGTGTACAAATAGTGACAAAAATCTGACTGACCACGTCCGAACTTTATATTTAGCTTTTAATATTTTTAATTACGCTCAAAGCGAACAAAACTTGTAAAAATTTGGACAATTTGAACAACTTTTGTCGCCGACTGAGATGTAAACAAATTGTTGAACATAATCGGTCTTACCACAAAAGATTAGATCATAGTTAAACCGAAGTTTCTAAAATTTCGTTCCACAATATCTACGACCTACGTGTACCTACCTATTCACTCGCGTTTTTTTACTAAATTTTCGCACTCCTAATTATTTTACCTGGGAATTTGTTATTGAGTTACAAAAAGTGAGGGTTAGACGTCGATTAGTGGAGAAAATATTTAGACTCATCTGTTCAACTCTGGTTTAGGTATATCTTTTGTGGTAAGACCGAATACATTTTGAGGTTTGGTGGGAATCCGAAAGTAAGACGTTTTTGAGTTTAGTATTTTTTTCTCAAACTTGTGTTTTTTCGAGTAAGTAGCTAATGTGTAGGTAATATTGGTGGAATATGAGAGATAGAGGTGAGAGGTGGAGATGAATAATCGAGTGTTCGTAAACGTGCAAACGAGTGTGGGGCAATAGTAGTTTGTTTTACTAGGGTAGAAAACGACTCATACATTACTCGAAGTTTTGCCTCACGAGCGTAGCGAGTGTGGCACATAGAATCGAGTATGAGTGAGTCGTTTGAGACCCGCGTAAAACACAATTTTTCACACAGAGATTGCGAGAAATACAATAAGTAGGTATACAATTTAAAAAAAGCTAAGAATATTTCACAAATAGTCACGTTCACTTTCAAATAAACAAATAATCAAATTCAATCTTTTACAACCAATTTGCTTTTGTTTTGTTTTAGTAATGGCTTCGCACGGTTTGTGCATTTAGCCAGTGTCAAGTATTTTATTATAATAAGTATTTCTTAATTTCACATTGAGAAAGTCACAGCAATATAGCAATCGTGGTCAAGTAGTCAAGTCAATTATTTACATCGTCAAAGTCACGATTCAGTAAAGCAGTGGATGCTTTACTGAAACTTCCTGGGAGTTTTGGAAAAAATGCGAAATGACACGTTTTTTGAGTTTATATCATTCGCCCACACTCGTGCACGTTAACGAACAGTTAATGATTAATATTCCACCAATATTACACATTAACACTCGAAGAAACACAAGTTTGAGAAAATAATACAAAACCAACAACGTCTCACTATCGGATTCCCGCCAATACTCCCACCAATTTGAATCGGTGTCAAAATTCTACACACACCTACAGATTATAGGCGGCAATTAAAAACTTTTTTAAATTACCATCTAATGTTCGCAAACGCACACGTACGCATAGCATACATCCTATGATCGCCTAAAATGTAGACAAGAATTACACTTTCATTTAAAAAAGTAAACTGTTTAGGCTTCGCACGGTTTGTACATTAAGATACTCTTCTTTTTTTTAAAGTAATTATGTCAAAATGGAAAATTTAAAAGTCGAATCTTCAGCCTGTTGATAATACCGAGTACAATTAAAAAAAAACTACTTTCACTCCCTAGTGCCCAACAACCTCGTTTGCTACCGCTAAGCTGAGCTAATCTGACACCTTTTTTGAGCATGAGGTGTGAAAATTATATTTATAAACTCCAAAAACGTGTCATTTTGCATATTATCCAAAGCTCCCAGGAAGTTTGTAAAGCATCCACCTCTATAACCAGTAGGCACAGAGAAGTGAGAATGTGAAAAAGTTTCCTCGCGACCCACATATAATCAAAATTATATATTAAATAATGCAGAAATGTACTTTCACTCAATTTACTGAATCGTGACTTTGACTGTAAATTGACTTGACTACTTGACCACGAAGATTGCTGTAATGCTAAGGCTTAATTTCCTATTGTGATACGATAATATTATGTAAAACTTGAAATAAGTACTTAAGTACCTATTTAAACTTGACACTGGCGAATAGCACAAACCGTGTGAAGCCAAATTAAATATAAAATCATAATGGGATAAAGAATAGGTGGGTAGAAAGTACATCGATCCGAATAGGTAATTAGCTAACCTACACGGTAGGTACATACTTACTTCACTTGAAAACTAATAAATAAATAATGAATATTTATAAGTGTAGGTATCTATAGGTACAATATTATAATATACTTAGTCAGGTCATAAGTATTGTCACACAGTAAAAACTTTTCTTTTAGAATGCTGGCCACAAAAAAGTTTATTGAATTCGAATTTCGAATTGTTCATGAAAACAAAAATGTATACTTTTTAGAATTTTACTCATTTTTAAATATGGAGTGGACGCTTAAAGAAGACCGTGTTGCAGTTATTGCGTTGCATCGTTGCGGTTACGCGCCAATTCAAATTTTTGACATACTGAAAAATTTGAATATAACCAAGAGATTCGTTTATCGTACCATCAAACGATACAATGAAGACTCTAGTGTAGATGACAGGTCAAGAAGTGGTCGCCCTCGGTCTGTTAGGACTCCAGCAGTGATAAAAGCTGTGAAGGCGCGAATTCAAAGAAATCCCAAACGTAAGCAGAAACTGTTGGCCCTTCAGATGGGATTAAGCAGAACCACGGTGAAAAGGGTGTTAAATGAAGACTTAGGGCTTCGGGCATATCGAAGAAAAACAGGACATCATTTGAATGCTCGTCTAATGGACCTGAGACTGAAGAGATGCCGCGCTTTGTTGAAGCGGTACGCGGGAAAAAAATATCGGGAAATTCTTTTTTCAGATGAAAAAATTTTTACCGTAGAAGAGAGCTACAACAAACAAAATGATAAGGTGTACGCACACAGTAGTGAAGAAGCGAGCAACCGTATTCCGCGTGTCCAACGAGGTCATTTTCCATCCTCGCTCATGGTATGGTTGGGAGTGACTTATTGGGGCTTAACAGAGGTACATTTTTGTGAGAAAGGTGTAAAAACGAATGCAGTTGTGTATCAAAATACAGTCCTGACGAACCTTGTGGAACCTGTTTCTCATACCATGTTTAATAACAGGCACTGGGTATTCCAACAAGATTCGGCGCCAGCTCATAGAGCGAAGAGCACACAAGACTGGCTGGCGGCGCGTGAAATCGACTTCATCCGGCACGAAGACTGGCCCTCCTCCAGTCAAGATTTGAATCCGCTAGATTACAAGATATGGCAACACTTGGAGGAAAAGGCGTGCTCAAAGCCTCATCCCAATTTGGAGTCACTCAAGACATCCTTGATTAAGGCAGCCGCCGATATTGACATGGACCTCGTTCGTGCTGCGATAGACGACTGGCCGCGCAGATTGAAGGCCTGTATTCAAAATCACGGAGGTAATTTTGAATAAACTTTAGTGTCTTAAGAATCTATGTTTTGTTAAGTTCATTTTGATATATAAATGGTTACATAATGAATAAACTTGTTTCAATTATTTTATATAAAACATGTGACAGAATTTATGACCTGACTAGGTAGGTAGGTAGGTACTTTCTTAATGTAGGTACTTATGACAACTAATAAATTAGTATTATTATACATACCTATATAGAAATGGACCAAAATAGAAAAAGCGGCCAAGTGCAAGTCGGGCTCGCCCATGAAGGGTTCCGAAGCGGCAAGTAACATTATAAAACTTCTTGTAGTTCGTTGTACCTTTGATCGATGTTTTAATAATAGTGTATTATTATTTGATTTATGACGTTTAAAAAAAATACTTCTTACTAGATCTCGTTCAAACAAATTTTCGGTGGAAGTTTACTTGTTAAAACAATGGGACAAACATATTATAGTTTTTTTTAGTACCTATTATCATTCTCTCATTTTAGAAGTTACACACATTTTTCCACTTTGGAAGTGTCTCTCGCGCAAAATGTTCAGTTTAGAAAAAAATATATTAGGATATTATGGATATTATGGATAGGTCTTCAAAAATGGTATAGAGGTTCAATACCATTTTTAAAGACCTATCCATAGATACCCCACACGAATGGGTTTGATGAAAAAAAAATTGAGTTTCAGTTCCAAGTATGGGGGATCCCTAAAATTCGACACAATGGAATAAAACGGAAAGCTATCTAGTATGCGGCGCTGCGGTGGCAGACCAGACAGCGGCCCGCGCTCCGCCCGCGCGCCGCGCCGCCGGTCGGCACCCTCCCCCAACTACCACCACTGCATACGAGTGTACACGCAACATTATTAGGCATTTACATACGTACATTATTTATCAAATCAAACGATAAATCAAACCTAATTAAATAGGTACCTACGTATTTCTTTGAAACCAATCAATAATTATTGATTGGTCATCGGCCTCTAATGAATTAAAAACATCAGATATACTTAACTCTCAAACCATTGTCAGTTAATTATATTTTGTTTTCTTTTAAGGCTATATTGATTTGTTACTTAGATTGAAGTGTTTGACTTGTAAAAGTGCGATTTTATTGCCTATTTACAATAAATGATTTGACATTGACTTTGACTTGCTTGCGTCATGTTACTAGATCAGATAGGTCGCTTTATATGGGTAATGTCTGTAACTAGATATAACATTAATTTTATTAATTTTATATGTTATAAGTAAGTAGGGTAACTTACTAGTCGTTGGACAGTTAAGCGAATTATCTTGAAAACTATTTATTATCTTTATCTTTAGAAAAATTTGGACTTAATACAAGTATGGATCGTTAGTTTAAATGTGGAACTATCGGATTTATATGGCTTATTACAGTAAATAAATGCGATTATATAAATACGTATGGTTTTCCAAAATGTGACCAAATTTATAGTTATTGGACAGCAAAATCAGTAGCGGGACATTCATGTGACAGTAATTGGACAGTTTCCGTTAATTGTGTTAATGTAGGTAGTATAGCTATGAAAACATAAAATATAGCTAAGAAAGTTCAAATATAACAGTCTAGAAATTTGTATTTATTATTATTATTTGTGAAAACATTAAAGTGAGATCGATAAAAGAACCTCCACGTTTTTAGTAATTATTTTAGTTTTTTAGATGCAAATACTCTAAAAATAAGTAGTTGGCATCGTTGCTTCCTTCATTATCAACATCATCTCTTTGTTCACAGTCCTCTTGGTTGTTAACTGCAAAAACATATACAAATTTGAGGGTAGAATACAAATACTTTTTCAAATGTCCAATTACTAGTAATCAATGAATTTATCAGTCATTGGACAGTGTCCATTTACTGTAAAATAAATACAGAATTATGTCAGCCTAAAAAAATACTAATATTGAACCTTAATTTGTAAGTAGAAAATACTTTAAATGATCGTTTTTTATGATTCGCGATAAATCAGTTATTGGACATGTTGTCCAATGACTAGTTCCGGTACAAAACAAATTGCAGTCCTTGGACAGTAGTTATTATAATCGCAAATTGAAAAATGCGTAACTCACAGGTCTAAATAATGCATAAAACAACACTACTTACCATTACAACGATATAGTTTTGAGTAGAAAACTAACAGCACATCTTTTTACGTTTGGCTAGTTGCTTCTATCCTTATCAAAATTAGTATTTTCGCCCAAAACTGAACACGTTGTCTACCCACACTAAAATTATATTTTCTAGTGACTGACAGTGCACTCTTTTAGTAGTTTTGAACAACTTTACGGAGTTTAATTCCACGCAAGGTTTTATAGATGACCCTAAATGAATCAAAGTGTGCATACAGCGCTTATAAAATCAAAATTAAGGATAAGTGTCCAATCATTAGTCGTGTCCAATAACTAGTCGTTTACCCTACCTACTTGTTTGAGTGAAGTCGTTTAAAAGTTTTCATTTCAATCTGGAGCGTAGGTACCTGCGCTTACCTTTATATTATTGAGATCAATTGTATAATGCACCGACAACAATGCCGGTAGATAAATCGAAATAGATCCGTCAATCGAGACTATTTAGAGCGTAGAGGCCGCAGAGCCGGCCAGCGGCGGCGCGGCTGCGGCGCGGCTGCGGCGCGGCGGCGGCGCGGCTGCGGCGGCGGCGCGGCGCTGCGCTGCGGATATTATTTGGACACGCAGTTCATTAACTTTTGTAGGTATACTTTCAATTAAGTAAAAACCTGACAGATTTGTAATGATTTGTAATGATACTAGACATCGCATGACCTTGGTTCGAGAATGTGAATGTTTCGATTATGAGTAGGTACAGTGGGTCAACTCATGGTAATAAGATTAGATAGAAATCATGACATAACAGAAGCTATCCCTTTATCTTCTCGCTTACAATCACAATATTCCATTACAATCACAATAATTAATATCGGAAACCCATAGGTATTCAAAACAATGAAGTCAAAATATTATGTAGCTTTAATTCCGCTAAAAAATTGTCTGATCAATGTCGGCTAGACGACTGATGACGTCCTTAAATCTTTTATACTAACAAACCCCTCAAAACCTAGCTAATGTCCTAAACAAAACCTCTCGATGTAGCGATGCGAACGTAGCGACGCTTGCAAGCCTCGGGAGCCGGGCTCATAAGTGATGCGCACCAATCACGGTTACATTTACGAGTAGGCCACCTACCTACCTGCCTACCTACACTAATGATCTCAAATAGTCTGCGTTGTTTCCAATCAGTCGGTTATAAGTATCGACTCGGTCGGAGCCCGGCGCCGGCGCGGGCGCGGGCGCGGCGCACTACTGCCAGCAGCGGCACACTACACAAAACACTGCATACATTGTTTGCACGAAACCAGCTAACAGGTAGGTACTACGACCTTCTTAATATTTATGCAAACAAAGTGACATACGAGTAAGTACTAAGTACTTACTAGGTAGGTAGGTACTTCCTACTAAGAAAATAATTAACTAGGATACTAAGTATAATTATGTCACTGAATTTTTAAACTTTTTCTAGATATACCTACTGACCAATTAAGTACATTGAAATTAAAATTTTAATTAAACTTACACGTAAGTACTTACTTATTATTTGTTTGAGGTTATAATAATAATAATTTAACAACTATTAAGCAATATTGATATTTACGCACCATTGCTCAGTAGTAGAATGTGACTCGTATATTCGTATAATATACAAGGTGTATCGGCAAGGTGTAGTAATATTGAAATGTGGGTATGTGTACCTGGTGATGAATCATTTGCCAGGGTACTAAAACCTGAAATCGATAATCGATTTTTTCACTCAAATTGACAAAATAACTAAATATTACAACCCTAACATGATACGGATGACGTCACGTTACGCCGGTCACACAACACTTGCGCGATGCAGGATTTCTTAGAAACGGCCCTGGCGCCATCTAGTAATTTTTGGTGGAACTTTTACCACAACTTTACTTCTACACCTAGTTTTGTTTGAGTAATGCCGCCGGCTAGAGGTGTACAGTCTTACCCAACTTAATGGTGCGTCGTGAATCTTCGTTCGCGCAGAAAATAAAGTATGGTCCGAAGATTAACGAAAGAATGCTTAACACTTACAATCAACCTAAGATCACTATTATAAGGTTCATAATACACTGCAGCTGTTAGTTCCATCTCACTCATGCCACGCGGCGATCGCTAAGATGGCGGGGCGGCTGCCGACCAATAGCGGTCAATAGCATTTCCCGCGCTTTGAAAATTCATCTTCTGCGCAGGTAGAACTGCGATGTGCAACAGCTGCAGTGTATTATGAACCTTATAATAGTGATCTTAGGTTGATTGTAAGTGTTAAGCATTCTTTCGTTAATCTTCGGACCATACTTTATTTTCTGCGCGAACGAAGATTCACGACGCACCATATAAGTTGGGTAAGACTGTACATGTTAGCCTATGCCTCAAGTTCACTGACATTGCCCAGCTGATAACTAGGGTTGAACGATGGTTAGTTTTGCAGTAAACTTTGACGTGTATTAATTCATTACCGTAACTACTTACAGATTTATAGTACCTCCAGACTACTTCGAAATATGTATGTGTATGCGTAGTTTCAGTATTACTACACCTTGCTGTTACACCTTGTATATCTATATACCTATTAATATCAGCCACAAGCGTTAGTACAAATACAGGAATAGTGCTGCCAACTACTCGTGTATCGTAGAGAACGCAGACGGAGGAGACGCGAGGCGGCCGGCCGCGGCCGTGCGCCGCGCGGGGCTAGCGAGCGTCGAGAGGGGACCGTCGGCTGCATTCTTACGATACGCGTTACATGTTCATAGGCCACTTTACTTGAACTATGAAAATGTAACGGTGATGGTCAAGATGGTATTGTTCCTTCTTGTAGATCTGGTAATTCGCGCTATGATCATTATTTTGCTGCGTTGTGTTCCAAGCGCTTCATACCGTTCGTTTTGGATGTGTTCGCTCGCGCCCGGGACGGGCGAACGCATGCAACCACACTATGCGGAAGCAATGAAGCGTAATCTTGGAGTAAGTATTGTTGGTGCCTGGGTAGGAAACAAAATTTGTTCTTAAACCCGATGCTCAGCAATCTGTTGATAACTTACCGTGAGAACGCTCCGAGGAGCGCACGGATACCCATGAGGAATACACCTGTCGCGACGGCGGCTTGTCTCTGTGGTGTGGTGAGTATTCATACTCCTTTACTCTTGGCCGCGAAAGGTTTCTGACATTATAAATAATATAATATTATCCATTGAACAAGCTTTTACTATTGAGACAGTAAAGCGATATCAAAAAATACACCCAATTACATAATACGCCAAACAAGAAAACAAACTTGTGTATTTGTAAAATAACTGTAAAATGCTCGGTGGACGTGTCGATATTAGCGTTGTGGTGGTTGTTTGTGGCGGTGGTGGTGGTGGTGGTGGTGGCGGTCAGTGGTGATCGTTTTAATAGCAGAATGGAAATATTGTGTGCAATGTTCCGAGGCTAGCTAGTGTTGAAAAACGTCGGTGGTCTGTGTTCCTAAGGTTTGCATGTTTGGAAGTTTATATAATAAATCCAAGCGCTTCAAAATGATTCTGTTTGAGTGTAGTCGCTCGTTCCCGGGGCGGGCGAGTGCAAGCAACCAGGACATGTGGAAGCAATGATGTACAGTGGTGTTGTACATATTACAATCTTGGAGTTCATTATTGTTGGAGCCTGGGGTGAGTGAGAATTAATTCAACGGGCAGAAATCTGGTGATAACTAGCCGTGAGAGACGTTCAGAAAGGCATTCCGCAAATCGCCAAGAACCTGCCTCGACGATGGGCGCTTGCTTGCTCGGGAGGGTCTCGCAGAGAGTACTCACGCACGCGCGGCCACTCGCTACAGAAGCGGCTGAATATTATCCTATAAACAAGCTTTATTGTGGAGCCAGCAACGCCGCAACAACTCATAAAAAGACACCGAAGAAGAGAAAATACTGCCTGCCTGGCCCTTCGAGGACTGGGAATATCGAAATCATATATTTATATTACTTATGCAAAATCGAAAGCAAAGCATTGCTAGTATAATATGGTAATAATATTAAAGCTCTTGCAATACAAGTCAAAGAATGTAACCACATTGAAAACGCCTTTATTTATTGAAAGTCGGCTAAAAACTTGAAATAATAATATGATAAACTATGATAATTATAATTTACTGACTGTGGTTTAAATTACATAAAGGATGTTGACCTACTAACTAACTATGCCCGATCATTACAAAACCTCACCTCTACATTCTCACTCTGGATTACCTGAGGCTATAAGTAGCTTGCGTCGAGAGGTACCCATCGTCTACATTCCTACAATATGTAGGCATTATTGATATTTTTAAATAAAACTATAAATACAGTTATTATGCCTGGACCTATACTTATTCGTGGCATGACGTCTTGATGCTCAATTTAGGTTGATTTTGAATCTAAAGGGATTGACCAAAATGTGTACCAAAATGATACCGAAAGCCATGTATTAGTATTATTTAAAGTCAAACGATACTCTTTAGGTTCTCAATTGAATCGCATTAAGACGTCATGGTAAGCTCTTGCGGGGGCTGTATTTTTCTGCGCTGTTCTCCAAGCCATGAAAGACCTGTTTGATTGTATTCGCTCGCACCCGGGACCTGCGAGCGAATGCAAGCAACCAGTCTAATCAAACTATGCTCAAGCAGTGAAGCATAATCTTGGAGTTATTAATAATTGTTGCTGCGTGGATGATCTGACGCTACAAGCCCCAATGGGACACCGAACAAGAAAAATAAACTACTTACTGACCAATATACACTTGTGTGTGTGTTTTGAACATGTTAAAAGTGGAAGAAGTGTTGCTTGGTGGTGTTGCTTGTGGTGGTTAGTGGTGGTGGACGTGTGGATAGTAAATTATGCAATGCGTGGCTATACATTACGTGTGTGTGGGTATACTTAATAATATTATGTTGAACGTATGCTAAACATGGAAGTGTTGCTCGGTGGTGGTGGTGGTGGTGGTGGTTGTGACAAAACACTGGATAGGCAAAAGCCATAAAAAATGAGCAGAACGTAACGAACATAGAACGTAATTGTGATGATGATGACGTCTTGATAATGTATAAGTTGGTCTGTCGTGTTGAGAAACGTCCATCTTGGAACATGGAACGTACTGAAGGAATCGTCCGCGGGCTGGCTCTCCGCGGCGGGCACACACTAGGCAAGGGGCGCCTATTTGTGCCTGACGTTACAATAACTAACATTATGCATTTAACAAGCTTTAATAAGTACAATAATAAACTGCCCCAGTAACAGTCTCCTTCCAAGCGGAGCGTTGTAAGTTAAAATCCTAATGCGGGCACGTGCCTACTAGCAATATTATGCTTCGAATAAAAATATAAATAAGTTCGGCCTTAATAACTAAAAACATCGGAATGGAATTACTCATAATGTCCTAAAAATGTATCTTTGTATACTCTGTATTGAAATAAATTATAATATAATACTATAATTCCTATTCCACTGCAAAAAAAAAATGAGGTGCGACCATTCCTCAGCAGGAGCCAGATAATTATGGATAATATTGATGATGAGGCTTTAACAGTAATACTAATACCGAACAAAACCGGAAAGGGAACTGGTTGCCCATCATTATACGAGTATACCGTAAACTTGTGTGTGTACTAAAACGTAATAACGAACTTCAAACATGAGTATAACGACTTGGCGATGGTGATGGTGGTGGTGATAGTGGTGGTGAAGATGGCATAAAAATTAGGCAACGGCAATGGCCTGTGTGCCAGGAGTATGATCCAAGAGCTTCATAGAGATTGATACATACCTATTATGTGATTGAAAGTACTCTCTCGTGCCTGGGACGAGTACAGGTAAGAAATTAGTATCTGTGCAAGCAGTGCTCGATGAAAAATGCTTTGGGTAAGAAAAAAAAAAAAGCACAAAAATAAAACACAATATAATGTGTGAAATTATTATCTAAAATATTTCGGTGAATAGAAACCTTGAAGTGAAATCCATAATGCCCAAGACACTAATCTAAACCGGGGGAGCGTGAGGCGAGAGGTTAAGCCTGAGAGGAGACCCTTGCTCCAAAGGGAGCGGACATGAGTTGTACCTTTATAACGGGGATTAAAGTAGTCAAAATAAAAGCTACACAAACCGAACCAGACAACACAATGAACTGCTTGAGCGTGTCATTTATTATGTAACATTTATGTTACAGATACACCTGGTAACCAAATATAATGAAAAATGCCAACGTAATTTGGCAGTAGCATACAAGCCGATGGTGTTGGTGGCGGTGGCCGTGCAAACTACCTGCCTGCCGTGTGATCAAAGCGTTTCATAATTATTATTATTCTGTTTGCATCTGAAATTTGATATAAGTAGTCCCATTAGAAATTGATGACGATGCGTGATGTACCACAGTATCTTAGGGATAAGGACAGTCAAGTACGTTGGCTTGACGATAATATGTAATGGAATCTACATATTAAATAAGAAAGCGTTGAAAAAGTTTGTGGTTACATTTAACAAATAATTACAGTTTTTATTTTTTTTTTTTTTTTTTTTTTTTTTTTTTTTTTTTTTTTTTATCTTTTAGTCGTCATTTTCCTCGATGAAATCGAGCGCTTCCAAAAAAGTCTGCTTGAATGCGGTTAACTCACTCGTGCCCGGGACGAGTGGGTGCAGGCAACCAGACCTAAAGAAGCAATCTTGGATCGATCTTGGAAAATGGACCTCTCTCAATCTCTATACACATCTTTTGGCACAAGCCATCTAATAAAATTTCGCGTGTCCGAGCCGTGCCGAGCCGAGCCGAGCCGAGCCGAGCCGAGCCGAGCCGAGCCGAGCCGAGCCGAGCCGAGCCGAGCCGAGCCGAGCCGAGCCGAGCCGAGCCGAGCCGAGCCGAGCCGAGCCGAGCCGAGCCGAGCCGAGCCGAGCCGAGCCGAGCCGAGCCGAGCCGAGCCGAGCCGAGCCGAGCCGAGCCGAGCCGAGCCGAGCCGAGCCGAGCCGAGCCGAGCCGAGCCGAGCCGAACGCTACGCCTAGGTTAGGTTGTAGGTTAGGTTGTAGGTTAGGTTGTAGGTTAGGTTGTAGGTTAGGTTGTAGGTTAGGTTGTAGGTTAGGTTGTAGGTTAGGTTGTAGGTTAGGTTGTAGGTTAGGTTGTAGGTTAGGTTGTAGGTTAGGTTGTAGGTTAGGTTGTAGGTTAGGTTGTAGGTTAGGTTGTAGGTTAGGTTGTAGGTTAGGTTGTAGGTAGGTTAGGTTGTAGGTTAGGTTGTAGGTTAGGTTGTAGGTTAGGTTGTAGGTTAGGTTGTAGGTTAGGTTGTAGGTTAGGTTGTAGGTTAGGTTGTAGGTTAGGTTGTAGGTTAGGTTGTAGGTTAGGTTAGGTTAGGTTAGGTTAGGTTAGGTTGGGCGGGCCTGGGTTTATCCGTCACTGGCGCATAAACCCAGGCCTTCCGTACTCATCCCGGATGGGTGCGGAGGCGTCGGTCTTGAGGGAGAGCGCAAGTCGTGTAGATCCTCAAGGCAAGTCCAGGGTAATCCTTCACGTGGTTGCTGCCTGTTATTGGTCTGGTCCCCTCTGGAACAGACGTAACTAAAACCCTGGGCGCCGCGGTAGCCGGGGTGAGGATCGTCGCAAAGCTTGCTTTGCGATGGGCTTCATTCCGGATCATCTATTTATATGTGTATGTTTATTTGTTATTGTGTGTATATATTGATCATTCACGTATTATTCTTCCTCTTTCTTTCTCTTTCGTCTCATTCAGATCATCCATTTCTTATCCTTTTCATTTGTGTCTTTTGATCTATTCTTCTTTTTACATAGCCTTCCAAGGAGAGAGCGGAGAGGGAAGGAGAGGACGATACTCTCTCCCTCCCAATCCGCCGCCGCAGACCGGGCCGCGGGCTATTGGCCTGTGCCCGCCACCTGCCGCCATTATGGGGACTTTCGGGTGGCGGATCGGGGGGTCCGTCACCCGAGTTAAGAAGTCCCGAGCTGAAATGCGCCCTGATGTGTTCTGGGGTGCATTAAGCGGAGATAGAGGCTTGATACACCTCCGAGGAGAGCCCAGCCCAGGGCATCCGCAGGTGTGGTCGCGGTGCGTGCGTCAGCGATCCCGCGGCCACACCACATGCGGCGAGAGAACACCCCCGGGGTTTTAGTGGGTATACCCGCCCTCTTCAAGGGCGGGGGAGTCCCACATAACCACCCTGCTCCCCTCGGGCGGGGTGGTATGCGTAAAGCATTTCCCCGGGCAAAAAAAAAAAAAAAAAAAAAAAAAAAAAAAAAAAAAGGTTAGGTTAGGTTAGGTTAGGTTAGGTTAGGTTAGGTTAGGTTAGGTTAGGTTAGGTTAGGTTAGGTTAGGTTAGGTTAGGTTAGGTTAGGTTAGGTTAGGTTAGGTTAGGTTAGGTTAGGTTAGGTTAGGTTAGGTTAGGTTAGGTTAGGTTAGGTTAGGTTAGGTTAGGTTAGGTTAGGTTAGGTTAGGTTAGGTTAGGTTAGGTTAGGTTAGGTTGGGCGGGGATTGAGGCAGACCGCTTCGGCGGTCCGGGGGGGGCTCGGCCGGCGTCCTGGACGTATTCCGGGTAGCGGCGGTGCGAGTCGAGGCGGCCTTGATTGGCTGCGGGGCTCGGTCGGCGTCTCGGCCGTATGCCGAGTAGCGGCGACGCGAGCGAACGGCGCTTCTGTGCGTCCGTGGTGGGCCTCTCCACTGTTGGTGGATCGAGGCAGACTGCTTCGGCGGTCCGTGGGGGCTCGGCCGGCGTCCTGGACGTATTCCGGGTAGCGGCGGTGCGAGTCGAGGCGGCCTTGATTGGCTGCGGGGCTCGGTCGGCGTCTCGGCCGTATGCCGAGTAGCGGCGACGCGAGCGAACGGCGCTTCTGTGCGTCCGTGTTGGGCCTGGTGGACTTCTCCGCGTGTCCCTCTGATCAGCAGAGGGCACAGTGGATGAGGTCGCGGTGGGTCTGGGCACTGCTTCGGCGGTGCGTTGGGGCTCGGCCGGCGTCCTGGACATTCCGGGTAGCGGCGGTGCGAGTCGAGGCGGCCTTGATTGGCTGCGGGGCTCGGTCGGCGTCTCGGCCTTATGCCGAGTAGCGGCGACGCGAGTGTTGGGCGCTTCTGCGCGTCCGTCGTGGGCTTCTCCACTACTTGTGGATGGGGCAGATCGCCTTGGTGATCCGTGTGGGGGCTCGGCCGGCGTCCTGGACGTTTCTGGGTAGCGGCGGTGCGAGTCGCGGCGACCTTGATTGGTTGCGGAGCTCGGTCGGCGTCTCGGCCTTATGCTGAGTAGCGGCGACGCGAGGGTCCGGCCTAACCGCTGGATGACGGCTGTGGGTGGGGGCAGTTCGCTGTTACCACCTGCAGTCCATATCGTAATCCGTCAACACGTGCGTCGTGGTCACGTCTCGCGACGTTCGACGGACCGAGGCCTTGGCTTAACCGCCCGGGTGCGAGGAAGAAAACCTCTATAAAAAATTACCCCCAATCCCAAGCGGCAGAGCTAGCGCGAGGGGATGAATGGCCAAGGGGTTACGGGGCCGCTTCGTCGACATCACCGTGTTTAGCCGTTTCCCGGCTTGCACGGTGGTGGCGGCGCAGCGGCGCCAGGTCGAGACTGCTCTCCCGTCCGGATACCGGCCGACCTCCAGGACGGGTTACGCTAGGCTAGTCCAGGTACAGGGGGCACTGCCTGGATGGTCCGTTTTTTCCCCCATACTCGTGGGATCTACTATGGATTGTAAAACAAAAAACCAAATTGACGCAACGGAGGAGAGGCCAATGGGCCTGGAGAGTGGAGCATCAGCTCACTTAAAGGAGGGACGTGTGGTGCTCGAGCGCTGCGACGTCGATGCTGCGGTGGAGGGGGTGCGAACCCGGTCTCGCAGCGGGTCGGAAGCCCGGAAGGGCCAACGGCTGGTTGAGGTCCTGGAAAGGACATCCAGGTGTCGGGATTTGTCGGCCTCGAGCACAGACTCGGAGGCCAGCATGATGACGGTGACGGACGGGTCGAGGGACCCATCGCCGGCATCGTCGACAACGGGGCGCCTGTGGCGTAAACGGTCACGGGAGCGCGCGGCGGCTGACGACGCTGTGGAGCCCGCGGCGAAAGAGCCGGCTCGTAGAGGCCGAGGACGGCCGCCCACGACTGGCGAATACGTGGGGCGGGCGGAGGCGCAGAGGCTGCTGAACGCCACCAGGGAGGAGGCGCTTCGGCTACAGGCGGAGGAGGAGCTGGCGGAGGATGTTCGGAGGAAGAGGGAGACGAGGGCGTCTTTCCTCAGGTCTCCGTGCCCTCCCGCCGCCGGGAGCAGCGAGGAGCAGAGCGCTGCTGCCCTGGAGAAGGTGGTTATGGACTGGGTGGACACCATTCAACAGGTGTCCGCCAAGTCCATGAACCTAAAGGGCACGTACCAGCGTGCCCTGAACGAGGCGGCGAAGGGCATAACGGCCTCGGTGGTCGAGCTGAGGAGCCGGACCGCCTCTGAGGAGGTTGCCAGATTGGAGGCGGCTAACTCGCGGCTGGTGGCCGAGCAAGAGGTCATGCGCCGGGAGATCGCAGAGCTCCGGAGGCTCGTGGAGCAGCGAGCGACTCCCGCGCAGGCCTCGGCCCCGGCTGGAACCCCGGTGCTGCCGCCGCCCTCAACGCTGGAGGAGTTCGCGCGGATCATCATGGTGCAGGTGGGCACCATGGTGAACGCCCGCCTCGAGGGCCTGGAGGGGAGGCTGCTGCCTGAAAAGCGCCTCAGGCCCCCACTCGCCCACGAAAGGCGGAGGGAAGAGGCGGAGGCGGCCGCGAGGGACGTGCCGATGGAGCCCACCCCATCGGCACCGTCCACCAGTGGAGCCCGGGAGCCCTCGAAGGGCTCCAAGGGCAAGAAGGGAGGAGCAAGGGAGAAGGCGGCCCCGGCGCCATCCGAACCCCCCGTGGAGCCCAAGCAGGGTTCGACGAAGAAGGGGAAGGGAGCCGCCAAGGCGACTCCCACCGCCCCTGCCACTCCGGTGGCAGAGCCGAAGAAGGCTGCGGCTCCCGCTGTCGAGCCCGCCGAGCCGCCGTCCCGCTCGCAAGCTCCAGTCGAACAGGCCTGGACGGAGGTGGTTCGGAGGGGCCCCAGGAGGGCCACGAACGAGGGAGGGCGAGGGGCGAAGCCGGCCACGAGGGCCCGGGATAAGTCCCCGCCAAGGCGACCAGTATTGCTGAAGGCGGTGCCGCAGGCCCGGCAGCAGGCTGCCAAGGTCGTCAAGATCCGCCCACCACCGCGCACGGCAGCGGTGGTCATCACGCTGAAGCCGGGGGCGGAGGAGAAGGGCGTGAGTTACGCCAAGGTCCTGGCGGAGGCGCGTAACCGCATAGACCTTGGCGCGCTCGGCGTGCCCCCGCTCAGGGTGAGGGTTGCGGCGACCGGGGCCCGCGTCTTGGAGGTCCCCGGCGAATGCAGGGCCGAAAAGGCGGACTCCCTGGCCAGCAGGCTCAGGGAGGTTTTCGAGGGAGCGGAGGATGTCCAAATCTCCAGGCCCGTCACCACCACGGACATGCGGGTGGAAGGCCTGGAGGACTCCATCGCCCCCGAGGAGTTGGTGGCGGCCCTGGCCAAGGCCGGAAACTGCCCCCCGACCGATATAAAGGTCGGGGAAATCAAGAAGGGCAGGGCGGGCGTAGGGGCGGCCTTCGTGCGCTGCCCCGCCACGGCCGCCAAGGCCATCATGGCGAAGGGCGGCCGTGTCCCGGTGGGGTGGGTGGCGGCGCGGGTCCGCGTACTCAAAGAGAGGCCGCGCCGCTGCTACCGGTGCCACGCACTGGGCCACGTTCGGGCCCAGTGCCAGGCGGAAACGGACCGCAGCGGTGAATGCCACCGCTGCGGCAGCAGCGACCATAAGGTCGCTGCCTGCTCGGCCCCCCCGCACTGCAACGTGTGCGCAGCTGCGGGGAGGAAGGCGGACCACCTCGCCGGGGGCACGGCGTGTGCCAAGCCCCCGGCCAAAAAAGAGGCGAAGAAGAAGCCCGCTGCGACCAAGGCCACGGCCGGGTCGCAGCCGGCCGACTCCGTAAAGGAGCAGGTGGTCCGTATGGAGGAAAGTTAGGATGCACCTAGCTTTCCTCCAGGCGAACATCAACCACTCCGCGCAGGCTCAGGACTTGTTCCTGCAATCCCTGGCGGAGCGGTTGATTCAGGTCGCGGTGGTCGCCGAGCCGTATGTGGTCCCGCCCAGAGGTGATTGGGCGGGAGACCGCGACGGCTTGGTGGCCATTACCACTCAGTCGCCGGCACCCTCCCCCACCCTCGACAACGTGGTAAGGGGGAGGGGATATGTGGCGGCCTGGGTTGGCGAGGCGGTGGTTGTGGGGGTCTATTTCTCCCCCAACAGGGTCCTCGCCGAATTCGAACGTTTTCTCGGCGAGGTGGGGACCCTGGTCAACCAGAACCGCCCGCGACCTGTCGTCGTCGTCGGAGACCTCAACGCCAAATCCACGGTGTGGGGATCTCCGGCGACGGACGCGAGGGGCAGGGCGGTGGAGGAGTGGCTGGTGGAGGTGGGCCTCACCAGCCTAAACCGCGGGGCAGAAGACACGTGCGTGCGGCACAACGGGGGGTCCATCGTGGACATCACGTTCGCGACCCCCGAGCTCGCACGCCGTGTCCGGGACTGGGCGGTCCTGGTGGACGAGGAGACGCTGTCGGACCACCGATACATCCGGTTCAGCGTCTCCTCAGCGGTGGCGGCCCAGGACCAAGGGCCGCCCCCGACCGTCGGTCCCAGGTGGGCCCTCAAGCGCCTGGATCTGGAGCGGCTGCAAGAGGCTGCTCTGGTCCAGGCGTGGAACGCCCCGCCCCGGGAGCCAGTGGGCCTGGACGAAGAGGCGGACGGGCTGTGCATGGCGATGTCGCACGTCTGCGACGCCGCCATGCCCCGTGTCAGAGCCCTGCCGCCGAAGAGGCAGGTCTACTGGTGGACGGAGGAGGTCGCCGAGCTCCGCCGTCGGTGCCTGGCAAAGCGTCGCCAGCACCAACATTACCGGCGGAGGAGGCGACGGGAGGCGGCGACGTTGGACGCCCTCTACGCCGAATACAGAGAGGCGTCCATGGCCCTCCGCGTCGCCATTGCGGAGGCCAAGGCGGCTGCCTGGAGGCAGCTGCTGGAGTCGCTGGAGCAGGACCCGTGGGGGCGGCCGTACAGGCTGGCGCGGCAAAAGCTGCGCCCCTGGGCCCCCCCCGCCACCAGCACGCTTCAGCCGGACGTCCTCCAGCGGGTGGTCGAGGGACTGTTCCCCGGAGCTCCGGGGACCGATTTCGTCCCTCCCACCGTGGCGGCCCCGCGGGCGGATGCCCGAGAGGAGGAGGAGGTGCCCGAGGTCTCGGGCGGGGAGCTCGAAGCGGCCGTCATGCGGATGAGGGCCAAAAACACGGCGCCGGGGCCTGATGGCATACCCGGCCGCGCGTGGGCCCTCTCCATGGACGCCCTCGAGCCCCGCGTGAGGTCCCTCTTTGACCGCTGCCTCCGGGAGGGTCGATTCCCCGGACGGTGGCGGCGAGGGAAGCTCGTCCTTTTAAGGAAGGACGGGCGTCCGGCGGACGAACCGGCCGGCTATCGGCCGATCGTGCTGCTGGACGAGGCGGGAAAGCTCCTCGAGCGAGTCGTAGCTTCCCGCCTCGTCAGGCACTTGGAGGGGGAGGGCCCGGACTTGGCGTCGAACCAGTTCGGGTTCCGAAGGGGTCGCTCGACGGTGGACGCCATCGCCACCGTCCGCGACCTCTCAGAGGAGGCGTGCTCCGGGGGTGGGGTCCTGTTGGCGGTGTCGCTCGACATCGCCAACGCGTTCAACTCCCTCCCCTGGAGCGTGATCCGCGGCGCGCTGGGGCACCACAACGTGCCCCAGTACCTTCAGCGCCTTGTGGGGGACTACCTATCAGAGAGGGAGGTAGTCTACCCCACACGGGAGGGGGCGGCGGGACGGAGCGCCGTTACCCGAGGTGTTCCACAGGGGTCCGTGCTTGGACCCCTGCTCTGGAACCTCGGGTACGATTGGGTGCTCCGGGGAGCCAACCTGCGTGGCGTCGGCGTCACTTGCTACGCCGACGACACGCTGGTGACCGCCCGGGGGGCAACGTACCGGGAGGCGGTGCTCCTGGCGACGGCCGGTGTTGCTGCGGTCGTCGCCAGAATTCGGCGCTTAGGGTTGCAGGTGGCTCTCCATAAATCGGAGGCCATCTGCTTCCACGGTCCGCGGAGGGCGCCTCCAGCCGGGGCGCAGATTGTGGTGGGCGGGACGTCCATCCCCGTCGGGACGACGCTAAAATATCTCGGCGTCGTCCTCGATAGCAGGTGGCGCTTCGGGGCCCACCTGCGGCAGCTGTCCCCGAAGCTGACGGGGACAGCGGCCGCCCTGAGCCGCCTACTCCCTAATATGGGAGGGGGCGATGGCAGCTGCCGCCGCCTGTATATGGCGGTGGTGCGATCGATGGCCCTCTACGGGGCCCCGATCTGGGCGGGGTCTCTCGACGCTCGGGAGACCGCCGTCCTAGTGGCGGCCCAGAGGGCCATGGCGGTGAGGGTGTGTCGGGGCTACCGCACACTCTCACACGAGGTCGCCTGCGCTCTCGCCGCGTCCCTACCCTGGGACATGGAGGCCGAGGTCCTTTCCTCGGTCTTCTGGCGGCGAGCGCGGGCCAGGGAGCGGGACCTCCGTCCCGCCCCACAGGAGGTGGTGCGATGGCGGCAAAACGCCAGGGACCTCGCTGTGGTCGCCTGGCGGGACCGGCTCCTCACGGGGCCGGCAAGAAGAGGGGCCGGCGCTCGCCGGCTTCTGGAGGCCCTCCAGCCCCTCCTCCCGGAGTGGGTGAAGAGGAAGCACGGGGCCCTCACATTCCGGGCCACGCAGGTGCTCACCGGCCATGGGTGCCTTGGCCGGTACCTGCACCACGTGGCCCGAAGAGAGGCCTCCCCGGCCTGCCACCAGTGCGGCTGCGCGGAGGAAACGGCGCAGCACGTACTGGAGGCGTGCCCCGGAGCGGAGGAACCGCGACGAGCCCTCGTCGCGGTTGTGGGGGTGGACCTCTCGCTGCCGGCCATCATCTCCAAGATGGTCGCCGACGAGGGGTCCTGGGAGGCGGTGGTCTCCTTCTGCGAAATCGTCATGTCGCAGAGGGAGACCGAGGAGCGGGAGAGGGAACAAGATCCCCTCTCCCTGCCGCTCCGGAGAGCGCGGATTCGGAGGCGGAACAACAGGGCCCGCACTCCGTCTCCGCTTGGAGGACCCGGGGTGCCAGTTGCGGGGGCAGCTGGTGCCCCTGCTCTTAATTGAGGGGGTCCTCCACGGCCGGGGGACGCGCTAAATGTTCCAGCGCGTCCCTCCTGAGGCGGGTCCGCCCACGGGCGGACGAGGCTAGAGCAGAGTTGCGGAGAGTATCAAAACGGCCCCGCGACTCTGCTCCCATGGCTAGCCGATGGAACATCCCGGGGTTTTAGTGGGTATACCCGTCCTCCTCAAGGGCGGGGGAGTCCCACATAACCACCCGGCCCACCCCCTCGGGCCGGGTGGTATGCGTAAGGCATTTCCCCGGGTCAAAAAAAAAAAAAAAAAAAAAAAAAAAAAAAAAAAAAAAAAAAAAAAAAAAAAAAAAAAAAAAAAAAAAAAAAAAAAAAAAAAAAAAAAAGGTTAGGTTGGGCGGGCCTGGGTTTATCCGTCACGGACGCATAAACCCAGGCCCTCCGTACTCATCCCGGATGGGTGCGGAGGCGTCGGTCTTGAGGGAGAGCGCAAGTCGTGATGATCCTCAAGGCAAGTCCAGGGTAATCCTTCACGTGGTTGCTGCCTGTTATTGGTCTGGTCCCCTCTGGAACAGACGTAACTAAAACCCTGGGCGCCGCGGTAGCCGGTGTGAAGATTGTCGCAAAGCTTGCTTTGCGGTGGTCTTCATACCGGTCGTTATGTATATATGTATGTTTATTTATTATTCTATGTATATATCTCATCATCGTTTCACATGTGTATTCTTCGTATGTGTTTTTTCGTTTTCCTGTATTGTCGTGTCGTGTATCATCTCCATTTCTTTGTGTTTTCATTTGTGTTTTGGTATTTATTCTTTTTTCTGTTGGTGTTGCTTTGTTCTTGTTTCTTGGTTGTTTTCATTTTCATTCTTTTCATGACGTGAGGGGGAGAGGGCTGTCGAGCCGTAAAACCGACAAAAACATGAAATGGCGACTTCTAAAACTAATCTACCCCAGGAGGGTACCTGCCTCTCAGAGGCAGGAGAATCCCTCACTGGCCCATCTGGGTCAGTCTGCCCCTCGTATTCTGGGGGGGGCAAGAACCGCCATGAGGGCCTCGGCCCTCAACCCGACGACCTACGCACTATCCCGGACACTGATTCTGCACGCGACGACCTACGCACTATCCCGGACACTGATTCTGCACGCGACGACCTATGCACGTACCCGGACACCGATACAGCACGCGACAACGGCTCGCGTTTGGAAGTGAGGAAGGAGGCCCGCGTGACTCTCACGCGCTGCCTGGAAATCCAGAGAGAGGATCGCGTGGTGTCGCGGCCCCGAACTCTGTCCGAGTCGTCTTCGGCTTCGGGCATGAGTTTCGGGACCGTGGCATCGCGAACGTCGTCGCCAAGTGGGTGGCGCAAGCGGCAGAGGGCCGCCTGCGTCGACTCGGACGATTACGACGACGCGTCTCCGTCGAGAAGGGGGCGTGCTCGTCCCTCGGCCACCGAAGAGGTCATCGGCCTGGCGAAAGCCAAGGCCGCACTGAATGCGGCAAAGGCGGAGGAGCTCCGGCTGGAGGCCGAACGGGGAATGGCGGAGGACGCAAGACGGAAGAGAGCGACGCGAGCCGCCATCCTCCGCACACCGGCGATTACAAGGCAGGAGCGGGAGCAGCCAGAAACGCTGGACCTGCAGAGGGTGGTGTCCGAGTCGTTAGACACCATCCGGCGGGTCGCAGAGACGTCTGGCAACCTGAAGGGGACTTTCGTGCGGGCCCTGAACGAGGCAGCAGATGCCATAAAGGTCTCCTTTGTTGAGGCGAGGACCCGCACGATGTCCGAGGAGGTCGCTCGGCTCGAGGCCGCAAACGCGCGGCTCGCGGCGGAGCTGGACGAGGTCCGGAAGGAGCTGGCCCGTTTACAGCCAGCTCCAGCTCCGGCCCCGTCATTAGAGGACATCGCGCGCACGGTCATGGTCCAAGTGGGGACCATGATCAATGCGCGCTTCGAGGGGCTCGAGGAGCGCTTGCTCCCGGCCAAGCGTCTGCGGCCACCACTGGCCGCGGACAGGAAGCTGGCCGAGGCGGCTGCAGCTGCTGCTCCTGCGGCGGCATCACGCCCCACCCAGCCCCCACCGACGAAGACTGTGGCGGAGATTGCTTCTGCGCCCTCCACTAAGCCGAAGAAGAAGCAGAAGGCCAAGGCCGAGACGAAGAGGGCGGCCGCTGTAGAGCCGAGCCCTCGGCTGGAGCCCCAGCCTCCGTCGGAGCCCACGGAGGAGCCGTGGCGCGTGGTGGCCCGCAAGGGCGCCACCAAGAAGAAGAAGAAGGCCGCTGTGAAGCCCGCAGTGGAGCCCGCTACTGCTCCTGCGGCGCCGAAGAAGAAGGCGGCCCCGAGGAAGAAGGTGCCCAAGCTCCACCCGCCTCGCACGACCGCGGTCATGCTGACCTTGCGGCCAGAGGCGGTGGAGCAAGGGGTCACATATTTGAAGGTGCTGACCGAGGCGAAACGCCGGATCAATTTGAGGGAGATTGGAGTTGACGGCCTCCGGTTTGGCACCGCAGCCACCGGGGCTCGCCTCCTGATCCTGCCGGGCGCCAGTAGTGCCGACAAGGCAGACACACTGGCGTCCAAAATCAGGGAGGCCGTTGGTGACGATATTGTCCGGGTCTCCAGGCCAGAGAAGTGTGTGGAGCTGCGTATCTCTGGCCTGGATGACTCGGTCACCAAGGAAGAGGTGGTCGCAGCAGTGGCGGATGCTGGTGGCTGCGCCAACGATGCCATAAGGGCGGGTGAGCTGAGGCGCTCCCCCGGCCGGCAGGGGCAGATCTGGCTGAGCGTCCCTATCGCAGCAGCCAAGAAGGTAGTGGAGAAGCGGCTCTTGGTGGGCTGGGTTTCAGTGCAGGCGAAGATGCTGGAACCCAGACCACCACGTTGCTACCGATGCCTGGAGCCCGGGCATGTGGGGACAAATTGTACGTCCAGCCTTGATCGCAGCGGACTCTGCTTCTGCTGCGGCAAGGCTGGCCACAAGGCAGCGCAGTGCTCGGCCGAGCCTCACTGCCCCATCTGCGAGGTCGCAAAAAGGGCGGCCAACCACCGCATGAGTGGCAAGGCCTGCCCCGCAATGCCGCCCACCAAGGGCAAAGAGAAGAGACAGAAGAAGGCTGCAGCTGGCCCTAGGGCCCGCCCCTCACAGCCGAAGTGTCCACGGCAGGAGGCCATGGACACCGCGAACCGTTGACAGCCTTATACACTGTCAACGGGGACTCTCGGGTGGCGGATCGGGGGATCCGCCACCCGAACTTTACAAGAGTCCCGAGCTGAAATGCGCTCCGAAGTGTTCCGGAGCGCATTTAGCGGAGAGCGGAGGCACTTTACACCTCCAGGGCCGAGCCCAGTCCAGGGCGCCCGCAGGTGTGGTCGCGGTGCGTGTCTAACGATCCCGCGGCCACACCACATGCGGTGAGAGAACACCCCCGGGGTTTTAGTGAGTAGGCCGCCTTCTTCAAAGGCGGAGATTCTCACATAACCACCCGGCCCCCCCGGGTCGGGTGGTATCCATAAAGGATTTCCCCGGGCAAAAAAAAAAAAAAAAAAAAAAAAAAAAAAAAAAAAAAAAAAAAAAAAAAAAAAAAAAAAAAAAAAAAAAAAAAAAAAAAAAAAGGTTAGGTTAGGTTAGGTTAGGTTAGGTTAGGTTAGGTTAGGTTAGGTTAGGTTAGGTTAGGTTAGGTTAGGTTAGGTTAGGTTAGGTTAGGTTAGGTTAGGTTAGGTTAGGTTAGGTTAGGTTAGGTTAGGTTAGGTTAGGTTAGGTTAGGTTAGGTTAGGTTAGGTTAGGTTAGGTTAGGTTAGGTTAGGTTAGGTTAGGTTAGGTTAGGTTAGGTTAGGTTAGGTTAGGTTAGGTTAGGTTAGGTTAGGTTAGGTTAGGTTAGGTTAGGTTAGGTTAGGTTAGGTTAGGTTAGGTTAGGTTAGGTTAGGTTAGGTTAGGTTAGGTTAGGTTAGGTTAGGTTAGGTTAGGTTAGGTTAGGTTAGGTTAGGTTAGGTTAGGTTAGGTTAGGTTAGGTTAGGTTAGGTTAGGTTAGGTTAGGTTAGGTTAGGTTAGGTTAGGTTAGGTTAGGTTAGGTTAGGTTAGGTTAGGTTAGGTTAGGTTAGGTTAGGTAGTTAGGTTAGGTTAGGTTTGGTTAGGTTAGGTTAGGTTAGGTTAGGTTAGGTTAGGTTAGGTTAGGTTAGGTTAGGTTAGGTTAGGTTAGGTTAGGTTAGGTTAGGTTAGGTTAGGTTTGGTTAGGTTAGGTTAGGTTAGGTTTAGGTTAGGTTAGGTTAGGTTAGGTTAGGTTAGGTTAGGTTAGGTTAGGTTAGGTTAGGTTAGGTTAGGTTAGGTTAGGTTAGGTTAGGTTAGGTTAGGTTAGGTTAGGTTT